>CM037588.1:96712764-106712764 GCA_021018995.1 Chloranthus sessilifolius
GAAAAGGAAATTTTAACTATTCGAACAGAACATGGTTCTTTTCGGGTAGTTCATATGACTCGTAATCAATTCAATAGAACTTTGAACTTTTTGAAAAGTACTTTTTACTTTGCGATTTGAACTTTGAAGTGTATTTACACTATGCGTGCAAGAAAAATAGACAAAACAAGAAAATCAAAACAATGTTGTACAAACATATTATACACTTTTCTACCATCGATTTTGGAGATTCATGATGATAGGTGGGCAAAAGGGCTCCCGGTGTTTTCAATGCATGGTTTGAGCCGCTGACCATTTACCTTGAGTATTCTTCCATCCTTGGGATCTGAATATCCACAGCTCGAGGGGAGGCCTTGATGACAGTGTATGGCCCTTCCCATCTGGATCTCAATTTGCCAGGAAAGAATTTAAGTTTAGAGTTGAATAACCATACCTTGGACCCCGGTATGAACTCTCTTCTCATGAGGCTCCTATCATGGAATGATTTGACCTTTTCTTTGTACAATCTGGAGCTAGTGTAGGCATCCATCCTCAGTTCTTCCAGTTCAGTGAGTTGAAGCTTCCTTGGTAACTTGTGGGAGGGGGAGAGGCAGTCTCCAAGAGAGAGAACTTGATGATCTTGGTGAGTGCCTTGCACAAAGCACTCTGCTGAATTTGATCTCCTTTTCCTTCTTTCTCAGTGGATCCCCAATCATTTTTAAATTCTGGTGGAGTCTTTACCTTGCGTAAATGTTTGTAAAGACTCTCCACCTCATCAATCAATGATGTCAACATGGAAACATTCCTCAGAATTGAGGTTGAGTGACATTATACATATTCAATTTAACTTTCATATTTCCAAAAGACACCTCCATGATGCTGGACTGCATTGAATGCATGCATTAGTCAGAGCTGTGAATGGTCTTCCTGTAATGACAGCGAGGGATGGCGGTGGTACTTTTGGTTGGTTCCATGTCCAACACCAAAAAGTCAGGTAGAAAACTTGTCTACTCCTACCAAAACATCTTCAATCAACCCCATAGGTTTCCTTTCGGATCTGCCTGTAACACCACTTGAGTGGGTTCCACTTCTCCCAAACGTAGCTTCTCAAGATGTAATAGGGAAGGTTGACACTAGCACCCAGATCTAGCAAGGCTTTTCTCAATGGTGTGCTCCCCAATGATGCAGGGATTGTGGGATTCTGTGGTCTTGCATCTTAGGTGGTGTTGCAATTGATAGCACTTGGTTGATTTTCTCACAAAGAAAAGTTCTTCTTGGATAAATGTATCCTAGATTGCCTTTTGTGGGTGCACACCTCTTTGAGAAATTTTGCATAAGCAAGGACCTGTTTGATTGCATCAAGCAGAGGTAGATTAATTTTAACTTGCTTAAATGTCTCCATCATTTCCTCAATTTTTGTGTATGAAAAAAAAAAAAATAAATAATGAAGCATGGGAGCACATATTAAAAACAGGGTTCACACACATGAGACCCTTTATGATGAAGAAATCAAGGAAAATAAAATTAGTGGGTCCATTGAATATTCAAAACAAATTCCTATGATTCACTACTCATTATCCTACATGATTCCTAAAAAAATTATCTCAGAGTCCGGATGGGAAAAGTGGATGCAAATGGAGAAAAAGCCCATCCTAAGATATCTATATTGTTTTATAATTTTCTATTTTTTTATTATTATTATTTTTTTACTTGTTTTGATCACCTGCTCAACAAGAGCCCTTATTTACTCGCTGAAAATAATGAGAAACAACTGAGATTTTCTATTTGTGTTTTCACTTCTTTTATTTTGTATTTGGTTTTGTAAAAAAAATCAAGATGCCTAAAAAGATGCAAGAGAAATTATAATCAAAACAAACATTAAACACAGCAGAATTGTGGTTCTCAAGAATTTAAAAATAGAAAATGAATACAAAGGAGAAGGATGCAAACTCAAGCAGATCTGCTCCACTTTGGTCGAGATGCTCCTTGTTGACTAGCTCCAGATCTGCAAACATCCAAAAGCTGCACGATACCTTATTCAAGTATTGACAAAAATAAAAAGAAAACTCAAAGCACGCCTAAATTTGACAAAAGACAAAAGAGTGGCAAAGATTTATTCAAATAACTAGAAGGCAAAGAATAAAACTCAAAAAATAAAAAAATAAAAATTTCATAAAGAAAACAGGTTTTCTATACAAAAGCTCAGAGACATTTAATCAAGCACTTGGAATGCAAAGTGCTGTTTAAAGCAAAATTAAAATAAAAATCAAATCTACAAAATAGAAAAACTTAGGTCTACCAATTTTAAAATCTATTCCCCGGCAACGGCGCCAAAAACTTGTTGTCGCTCCAAGTGTGCCATAATTGTGTGCATTATGAATAAAAAATTAAAGAATTAAAGAATGCTAGGTTATATGGATGTTAACTTATGAAAGGGATATCAGCACATTGGGGCTAACACTGGCCTGCAAGATCAGGGCCAATTGTAGCAAGTTTTAAAAGTAAGTATTTCAAGATCGTCCACAGAGAATTTTGTCTAAACTGAGAGATAAACCTCCAGATCTGTGCTACCAGATCTGGCTCTATAATTATCTAAAAACAAGAATAGATAAAAGAGAGTGTTGGATTGTGTCACATTTAACTATAAGCAAATAAAGAAAAGAACTAACTACATGATCCAGATCCGAGTTGGGGAGATGTTTAAAATAAGACAAATGCAGAAATAATAGCTTCATGTACTTTTGCCTCTGAATTTTAATGGAGAATCTGTAGTTCAACAGAGCAGATTCAATCTCCATCTGGCTACCAGCACAGATGTAAGAGAAATAAATCCGAATTAAGGAATAGGTTTAGACTTATGGTGTGATCTCCCACTTAAATGGTCACAGATCATCCTAGCCTATGTGGCCTATTCTTTAGTTCGTAACATGAACATCATTGTAAATGCCGCTAGAATTAGGTTACCAACGCTTAATTGTGGGTGATGAATTAAGGGAAGAGGCATGCGGATGAGTGAATTTAAAGAAGTCTAATGCACTAAGGTGAACATTCGAACCCTCGACATGACTCCAATGCCGAACACACAAATTACAGCAACCTTTTAAAATCCAAAATTACAATTACAGAGCACGACTTCTTAGAGAGCCCTCAGACTTACAGTCTGAGCTTCTCAGAGAGCCCTCAGACTTACAGTCTTGAATCCGAACTTGGAAGTACAAATCACTCACAATGGCTCTCAAAGGTAAACTACAAGAAGGGATTACAGGGGGTTCAGATAAGCTATCTGACCGGAATGAGGGAAACAGAGATGAAAACTCTAAAATCTGGATACCCAATTTGGGCGAATGGCTTCTCTATTTATACTTTTTCCTCCATCCTGCGCATGGCTGGATTGACCAATCAGGAATGCTTTAGATCTGGATTGCCCAATGAGGGTTGAGCACGGGGATCCAGATCTGTTTTGGCCAATGGAAATGCTCTGATCTGGTTCGGCCAATCAGGTGCCAGAAGCATCAATTCTGTTATGGGTTTGAAATTCTGTTTGAGCTTCTGGAAGTTCCCGCCAGGTAATTTAACTTTGGGCGCTCACATGGGTTGGAATATGCCTTCGGATCTTGATTGGAACCTTCCGGAATGTTCCTGGTCTTTTGATTGCATTGGGGCGCGTGCAAAGTTTCCTGAAATACCCTTCGGACGAGCTGCAAATCCCCAGAATGCCATTTCGCAGAGTTCAGGGGCCTTTTCGCAAAGTTCAATGACTTCTGAAGCTCTGTTCGCAAAGTTCAATCTTCTTTTCGAGGAGTGTTTTCTTCTTTTCGCAAAGTTCAAGGTTCTTTGCGAATAGTAGAAGTTCTTTGTGAATTGAACTCTAGGCTCCCATTCTTCTTTGCGAATAGTAGAAGTTCTTTGCGAATTGAACTCTAGGCTCCCATTCTTCTTTGCGAATAGTAGAAGTTCTTTGCGAATTGAACTCTCTCTTGCTTCAGGTCTTTGTCTGCTCTTTTAGACCCTCTTTAGCCATTCTTTGGCTTTCTTCACTCCTTTAAACTTGACATGAGTCGTCGCTTTTTGATCTTTTGGGATGCTTTTCGATTTGGACTGTCGATTGGTTAGTCAGAAATGCACACTAAAGCATTTATTTAGTCTTCTCAAGGGTCTTTCAAGGCTCATGTTTAGGGGTGAAAAATGGTATTTTCCACTACTTAACGCACCCCCAAACCTAAGCTTTGCTAGTCCCTGAGCAAAGAAACGTAAAAGCAAAATAAAGAGCCACTTTTGTAGGAAGCACAGGTGCATTTAGCATATGCAACAAGCCTTTTAAACCCCTAGGTGATCCCTAGAGGAGGAGTGAAGTCTCGAGGGTTTTCTGAAGGTACCCACAAACTTCTCCATGGGACAGTTGGCATTAGTGCCATTCATCCCATGAGCAATCAAAGATCAAAATTAGTTACTCTTGAATCAATGTTTAAACAGAAATTTAGGTTTATTGTTTGCAAGGGGATTTCAACATTTATAAACCTTATGAATGTTTCACTCTTCCAATCTGTGAGCAGCCATAGAAATCATGCAAATGTGTCGACAGTAGTTCATCATTTGAATAAAATTAGGTTATAAGTCATACTTAATGTGCTCAAGTTCCAACCCAAACACTTACTGTGGTGTACTCTCATCAAGATTTTTGTTGAAGGGTTCATTTTCACTCAAGCTCAAGAGCGCTTACATCTCCCAAATGGATTTGTAAGCATGAGCATAGGCATGATTCTCAGTGTCGGCATCCTTGACATCTCCTCACCATAGATTGGGAAACCGCTTATCTCCACATGATTCACTCAACTTTGGATCACAAGGACTTTTAGGTCGGGTTTGTTGTATGGCTCGTGGAGTGAGGTTTCGGATAGGAAGGTTGAATGTGTGTTTGGATTTTTGAGAAGTCAGAATTGAAGGAGGTGGTTCATGACTCCACCTTCTTGAGTTTAGCTTCTTTTGAGATTCTCGTGTTCCTGATTCTAGTTCTTCTTCCTTTGATCTTGAATTTTCAACATAAAGTTCCCTTTTGCCTTTTTTTTTTTTGCTTGCTTTTTTTTACATTGTTTTTCTTTTACTTTCTACCACCATCTTGCCCATTTTTGAGGTATTTCTTCTTCATTTATTTTGATATTTGCCCGAAATGTTCCATCTTTACTTCTTTCTCCTTTAACTCGAATTCTCAAGGTGAGGGAAGGTCAATTGGTTCCATTGGTTCAGAAAAAATGGGTGTTTTGATGAAGCATTGTAGGATTTATAGCTCAATTGGGGTACAAACAAGGCGATCTTTCTTGGTTGGTTCTCGTTAAGCTCAAGTCTGTCCAAAGAAGGCCTTGATCTTTTCCTCGCTTTCATGAATGTTGTTTTGTTTTGATTTGGAGTTTCCTAATTTCTAGTGGATCTAATGCCTCACCGATCCTTTGAATCGTAAAAGGGTTGCCTCAGTCACTCGAGATGTAAAACATATAGGCTCAATTCTCACTGGTTATGGTTTTTCCTTGAGCTTTTAAGTATATCTTTACCTTTTTCTCTTCCTGTGGACTTGCTATGTGCTAATACAAGTGTATTTTCCTGGTGTTAACATCATGGAAATGTGGAATATTGTAGGGTTTAGAATGTCTAAATTCTTGCAAAGAAAATTTTAAAATTTCCACATTGTCATGATTCTTAAGTAAATTGATTCATTTCCTGATTACTTTGGTGATTGTGATGCCCTTATGCTAATTATCCCATGTAAGGGACCTGTTTGCCATACCCCCAAACCTAAGATGAACATTGTCCTCAATGTTCTAGACAAGGAGAGACTAGGGGCAGCAGGGTAAAAGAAGAAAGAAAAACTAAGAACAGAAAAAATCTAAACTATATGCAGCAGAAAAAATAAAAATGTAAAACTGAAGATATGAGCAAGGAAATGGAAAACATGATATAAGAAAAATCAACAAAACAATGCTAGAACTGCTAAATAAAATCTAACAAATAGAAGGATTACTATGCAAATGAAAGGAAACTAATGCTAATAAAAGAGAAACAGTAAAAGCAAGGTAAGGGACTGAATACAAAGTTAAAAAAGAAAAAGAAAAGTGTTGATACAAAAAAAAACAGAATTTGTGCTCCAGAAAGATCTTTTCGCAAAGGACTTCTCCCCAGATTTTCTATTCGAAAAGGAAATTTTAACTATTCGAACAGAACATGGTTCTTTTCGAGTAGTTCATTCTGACCCGTAATCAATTGAATAGAACTTTGAACTTTTGAAAAGTACTTTTTACTTTGCGATTTGAACTTTGAAGTGTATTTACACTATGCAAGAAAAATAGATGTAAAACAAAGAAAAATCGAAAAACAATGTTGTACAAACATATTATACACTTTTCTACCATCAGATTTTTGGAGATTCATGATGATAGGTGGGCAGCAAGGGCTCCTGGGTGTTTTCAATGCATGGTTTGAGCCTCTGACCATTTACCTTGAGTATTCTTCCATCCTTGGGATCTGAAATATCCACAGCTCCTGAGGGGGAGGCCTTGATGACAGTGTATGGCCCTTCCCATCTGGATCTCAATTTGCAGAAAGAATTTAAGTTTAGAGTTGAATAACCATACCTTGGACCCCGATGAACTCTTCTCATGAGGCTCCTATCATGGAATGATTTGACCTTTCTTTGTACAACTGGAGCTAGTGTAGGCATCCATCCTCGTTCTTCCAGATTCGGTGAGTTGAAGCTTCCTTGGTAACTTGTGGAAGAGGGAGAGGAGCAGTGTCTCCAAGAGAGAGAACTTGATGATCAAGGTGAGTGCCTTGCACAAAGTGCAGACTTCTGCTGAATTTGATCTCCTTTTCCTTCTTTCTCTGGATCCCCAATCATTTTTAAATTCTGGTGGAGTCTTTACCTTGCGTAAATGTTTGTAAAGACTCCTCCACCAAATTTCATCAATGATGTCAACATGGAAACATTCCTCAAAGCAGAATTGAGGTTGAGTAACAAAGATTACATATATTCAAAACTTTCATATTTCCAAAAGACCCCTCCCTGATGCTGCACTGCATTGAATGCATGCATTAGTCAGAGCTGAGAATGGTCTTCCTGAATGACAGGATGGCAAGTGGTACTTTTGGTTGGTTCCATGTCCAACACCAAAAGTCGCAGGTAGAAAAACTTGTCTACTCCTACCAAAACATCTTCAATCAACCCCATAGGTTTCCTTTCAGATCTGTCAGCTAGCTGTAACACCACTTGAGTGGGTTTCAATTCTCCCAAACCTAGCTTCTCATAGACAGAATAGGGAAGCAGGTTGACACTAGCACCCAGATCTAGCAAGGCTTTCTCAATGGTGTGCTCCCCAATGATGCAGGGGATTGTGGGGATTCCAGGGTCTTGCATCTTAGGTGGTGTTGCAATTGATAGCACTTGGTTGATTTTCTCCACAGCAAAGTTCTTCTTGGATAAATGTATCCTAGATTGCCTTTTGTGGGTGCACACCTCTTTGAGAAATTTTGCATAAGCAGGGACCTGTTTGATTGCATCAAGCAGAGGTAGATTAATTTTAACTTGCTTGAATGTCTCCATCATTTCCTCAATTTTTGTGTATGAAAAAAAAAATAAATAAATAATGAAGCATGGGAGCACATATTAAAAACAGGGTTCACACACAGCTGAGACCCCTTTATGATGAAGAAATCTCGAAGGAAAATAAAATTAGTGGGTCCATTGAATATTCAAAACAGCCTATGATTCACTACTCATTATCCTACATGATTCCTAAAAAAAAAATTATCTCAGCAGGTCCAGATGGGAAAAGTGGATGCAAATGGAGAAAAACAGCCCATCCGGAAGATATCTATATTGTTTTTATAATTTTCTATTTTTTTATTATTATTATTATTTTTTTACTTGTTTTGGATCAGCCCGGGCTCAACAAGAGCCCTTATTTACTACTGCTGAAAATAATGAGAAACAACTCAGAGATTTTCTATTTGTGTTTTCAGCTTCTTTTATTTTGTATTTGGTTTTGTAAAAAAAATCAAGATGCCTAAAAGAGCAGAAATTATAATCAAAACAAACATTAAACACAGCAGAATTGCTTGGTTCTCAAGAATTTAAAATAGAAAATGAATACAAAGGAGAAGGATGCAAACTCAAGCAGATCTGCTCCTTTTGGTCCAGATGTTCCTTGTTGACGGCTGCTCCAGATCTGCAAACATCCAAAAACTGCAGAGATACCTTATTCAAGTATTGACAAAATAAAAAGAAAAACTCAGGTTACTGCCCAAATTTGACAAAAAGACAAAAGAGTGGCAGCAGCATTTATTCAAATAACTAGAAGGCAAAGAATAAAAACTCAGAAAAATAAAAAAATAAAAATTCTGCTGCAGTAAAACAGGTTTTCTATACAAAACTGCTGTAGACATTTAATCAAGCACTTGGAATGCAAAGTGCAGGTTTAAAGCAAAAATTAAAATAAAAATCAAATCTACAAAATAGAAAAACTTAGGTCTACCAATTTTAAAATCTATTCCCCGGCAACGGCGCCAAAAACTTGTTGTCGCTCCAAGTGTGCCATAATTGTGTGCATTATGAATAAAAAATTAAAGAATTAAAGAATGCTAGGTTATATGGATGTTAACTTATGAAAGGGATATCAGCACATTGGGGCTAACACTGGCCTGCAAGATCAGGGCCAATTGTAGCAAGTTTTAAAAGTAAGTATTTCAAGATCGTCCACAGAGAATTTTGTCTAAACTGAGAGATAAACCTCCAGATCTGTGCTACCAGATCTGGCTCTATAATTATCTAAAAACAAGAATAGATAAAAGAGAGTGTTGGATTGTGTCACATTTAACTATAAGCAAATAAAGAAAAGAACTAACTACATGATCCAGATCCGAGTTGGGGAGATGTTTAAAATAAGACAAATGCAGAAATAATAGCTTCATGTACTTTAGCCTCCGAATTTTAATGGAGAATATGTAGTTCAACAGAGCAGATTCAATCTTCATCTGGCTACCAGCACAGATGTAAGAGAAATAAATCCGAATTAAGGAATAGGTTTAGACTTATGGCTGTGATCTGTCCACTTAAATGGTCACAGATCACTGTACTTGCTGTGGCCTATTCTTTAGTTCGTAACATGAACATCATTGTAAATGTGCTAGAATTAGGTTACCAACGCTAATTCGCATGTGACGATTTAAGGGAAGTCGCATACGAATGAGTGAATTTAAAGAAGTCTAATGCAGTAAGGCGTACATTCAGAACCCTGGACATGACCCCATTGGAGAAGACACAAATTTCAACAGCCTTTTAAAAGCCAAAATTACAATTACAGAGCACGGCTTAGAGAGCCCTCAGACTTACACGAGCTTCTCAGAGCCCTCAGACTTACGATCCTTGAATCAACTTGGAAGTACAAATCACTCACAATGGCTCACAAAGGTAAACTACAAGAAGGGATTACAGGGGGTTCAGATAAGCTATCTGACCGGAATGAGGGAAACAGAGATGAAAACTCTAAAATCTGGATACCCAATTTGGGCGAATGGCTTCTCTATTTATACTTTTTCCTCCATCCTGCGCATGGTTGGATTGACCAATCAGAATGCTTTAGATCTGGATTGCCCAATGAGGTTTGAGCACGGGATCCAGATCTGCTTTTGGCCAATGGAAATGCTCTGATCCGGTTCGCCAATCGCCGAAGCATCAATTACGTATGGGTTTGAAATTGTTTGAGCTTCGGAAGTTCCGAGTAATTTAACTTTGGGCGCTCACATGGGTTGGAATATGCCTTGGATCTTGATTGGAACCTTCCGGAATGTTCTGGTCTTTTGATTGCATTAGCGCTGCAAAGTTTCTGAAATACCCTTGGACGAAATGCAAATCCCTAATGCCATTTCAGAGTTCAGGGGCCTTTTTCGCAAAGTTCAATGACTTCAAGATCTGCTCGAAAGTTCAATCTTCTTTTCGAGGAGTGTTTTCTTCTTTCGCAAAGTTCAAGGTTCTTTGCGAATAGTAGTAGAAGTTCTTTGTGAATTGAACTCTAGGCTCCCATTCTTCTTTGCGAATAGTAGAAGTTCTTTGAATTGAACTCTAGGCTCCCATTCTTCTTCGAATAGTAGAAGTTCTTTGCGAATTGAACTCTCTCTTGCTTCGTGTCTTTGTCCGCTCTTTTAGACCCTCTTTAGCCATTGCCGAGGTTTGCTTTCTTCACTCCTTTAAACTTGACATGAGTCATCGCCTTTTTGATCTTTTGGGATGCTTTTCGATTTGGACCTGTCCGATTGGTTAGTCAGAAATGCACACTAAAGCATTTATTTAGTCTTCTCAAGGGTCTTTCAAGGCTCATGTTTAGGGTGAAAAATGGTATTTTCACTACTTAACACCCCAAACCTAAGCTTTGCTAGTCCCCGAGCAAAGAAACGTAAAAGCAAAATAAAGAGCCACTTTGTAGGAAGCACAGTGCATTTAGCATATGCAACAAGCCTTTTAAACCCCTAGGTGATCCCTAGAGGAGGAGTGAAGTCTCCTGAGGGTTTTCAGGTGAAGGTACCTACAACTTCTCCATGGGACAGTTGGCATTAGTGCAATCGTCATCCCATGAGCAATCAAAGATCAAAATTAGTTACTCTTGAATCAATGTTTAAACAGAAAATTTAGGTTTATTGTTTGCAAGGAATTTCAACATTTATAAACCTTATGAATGTTTGACTCATTCCAATCTGGGAGCAGCCATAGAAATCATGCAAATGTGTCAGCAGACGTTCATCATTTGAATAAAAATTAGGTTATAAGTCATACTTAATGTGCTCAAGTTCCAACACAAACACTTACCAGGGGGTACCCTCATCAAGATTTTTGTTGAAGGGTTCATTTTCACTCAAGCTCAAGAGCAGTTACATCTCCCAAATGGATTTGTAAGCATGAGCATAGGCATGATTCTCAGGCATCCTTGACATCTCCTCACCATAGATTGGGTCACTTATCTCCACATGACAGCTTCACTCAACTTTGGATCACAAGGACTTTTAATCTGGGTTTGTTGTATGGCTCGTGGAGTGAGGTTTCGGGATAGGAAGGTTGAACAGGTGTGTTTGGATTTTTGAGAAGTCAGAATTGAAGGAGGTGGTTCATGACTCCACCTTCTTGAGTTTAGCTTCTTTTGAGATTCTCGTGTTCACAAAGATTTTCGCTTCTTCTTCCTTTGATCTTGAATTTTCAACATAAAGTTCCCTTTTTGCCTTTTTTTTTTGCTTGCTTCTTTTTTACATTGTTTTTTCTTTTACTTTCTCGGTCACCATATTGCTGCATTTTGAGGTATTTTCTTCTTCATTTATTTTGATGTTGCCAGAAATGTTCCATCTTCTTCTTTTCTCCTTTAACTCCTGAATTCTCAAGGTGAGGGAAGGTCAATTGGTTCCATTGGTTCAAAAGAAAAAATGGGTGTTTTGATGAAGCATTGTAGGATTAGCTCAATGGGGTACAAACAAGGGCAGATCTTTCTTGGTTGGTTCTCATTAAGCTTCAAGTTGTCCAAAGAAGGCCTTGATCTTTTCCTCAGTTTCATGAATGCCGTTGCTTGTTTTGATTTGGAGTTTCCTAATTTCTAGTGGATCTAATGCCTCACCAATCCTTTGAATCGGAAAAGGGTTGCCTCACCACTCTTCAACAGTAGATGGAAAACATATAGGCTCAATTCTCACCGGTTATGGTTTTTCCTTGAGCTTTTAAGTATATCTTTACCTTTTTCTCTTCCTGTGGACTTGCTATGTGCTAATACAAGTGTATTTTTCCTGGTGTTAACATCATGGAAATGTGGAATATTGTAGGTTTAGAATGTCTAAATTTGCAAAGAAAATTTTAAAATTTCCACATTGTCATGATTCTTAAGTAAATTGATTCCTATTACTTTGGTGATTGTGATGCCCTTTATGCTAATTATCCCATGGGCAGGACTTGTTGCCATACCCTCAAACCTAAGATGAACATTGTCCTCAATGTTCTAGACAAGGAGAGACTAGTAGGTAAAAGAAGAAAGAAAAACTAAGAACAGAAAAAATCTAAACTATATGCAGCAGAAAAAATAAAAATGTAAAACTGAAGATATGAGCAAGGAAATGGAAAACATGATATAAGAAAAATCAACAAAACAATGCTAGAACTGCTAAATAAAATCTAACAAATAGAAGGATTACTATGCAAATGAAAGGAAACTAATGCTAATAAAAGAGAAACAGTAAAAGCAAGGTAAGGGACTGAATACAAAGTTAAAAAAAGAAAAAAGAAAAGTGTTGATACAAAAAAAACAGAATTTGTGCTCCAGAAAGATCTTTTCGCAAAGGACTTCTCCCCAGATTTTCTATTCGAAAAGGAAATTTTAACTATTCGAACAGAACATGGTTCTTTTCGAGTAGTTCATTACAGCTCCAGAATCAATTCGAATAGAACTTTGAACTTTTCGAAAAGTACTTTTTACTTTGCGATTTGAACTTTGAAGTGTATTTACACTATGCGTGCAAGAAAATAGATGTAAACAAAGAAAATCGTAAAAACAATGTTGTACAAACATATTATACACTTTTCTACCATCGATTTTTGGAGATTCATGATGATAGGTGGGGCGAAGGGCCTCGGGTGTTTTCAATGCATGGTTTGAGCCTCCACCATTTACCTTGAGTATTCTTCCATCCTTGGGATCTGAATATCCAGCTCCCCGAGGGGGAGGCCTTGATGACAGCAGTATGGCCCTTCCCATCCGGATCTCAATTTGCTGTGAAAGAATTTAAGTTTAGAGTTGAATAACCATACCTTGGACCCCGGTATGAACTCTCTTCTCATGAGGCTCCTATCATGGAATGATTTGACCTTTTCTTTGTACAATCTGGAGCTAGTGTAGGCATCCATCCTCAGTTCTTCCAGTTCAGTGAGTTGAAGCTTCCTTGGTAACTTGTGGAAGAGGGAGAGGAGCAGGTCTCCAAGAGAGAGAACTTGATGACTGTTGGTGAGTGCCTTGCACAAAGCAGACTCCCGCTGAATTTGATCTCCCTTTTCCTTCTTTCTCAGTGATCCCCAATCATTTTTAAATTGTGGTGGAGTCTTTACCTTGCGTAAATGTTTGTAAAGACTCCTCCACCGCTCATCAATGATGTCAACATGGAAACATTCCTCACAGAGAATTGAGGTTGAGTAACAAGATTATACATATTCAATTTAACTTTCATATTTCCAAAAGACACCTCCATGATGCCAGACTGCATTGAATGCATGCATTAGTCAGAGCTGTGAATGGTCTTCCCGTAATGACAGTGGATGGCAAGGGTACTTTTGGTTGGTTCCATGTCCAACACCAAAAAGTCAGCAGGTAGAAAAACTTGTCTACTCCTACCAAAACATCTTCAATCAACCCCATAGGTTTCCTTTCAGACTGTCATAGTCAGAATAACCACTTGAGTGGGTTTCAATTCCTCCCAAACCTAGCTTCTCACAGATGTAATAGGGAAGTGTTGACACTAGCACCCAGATCTAGCAAGGCTTTCTCAATGGTGTGCTCCCCAATGATGCAGGGATTGTGGGGATTCCGTGGTCTTGCATCTTAGGTGGTGTTGCAATTGATAGCACTTGGTTGATTTTCTCCACAAAGAAAGTTCTTCTTGGATAAATGTATCCTAGATTGCCTTTTGTGGGTGCACACCTCTTGAGAAATTTTGCATAGAGGACTGCTTGATTGCATCAAGCGTAGGTAGATTAATTTTAACTTGCTTGAATGTCTCCATCATTTCCTCAATTTTGTGTGTATGAAAAAAAAAAAAATAATGAAGCATGGGAGCACATATTAAAAAACAGGGTTCACACAAATGAGACCCTTTATGATGAAGAAATCTCAAGGAAAATAAAATTAGTGGGTCCATTGAATATTCAAAGCCTATGATTCACTACTCATTATCCTACATGATTCCTAAAAAAATTATCTCAAAGAGTCCAGGATGGGAAAAGTGGATGCAAATGGAGAAAACACCATCCTAAGATATCCATATTGTTTTTATAATTTTTTATTTTTTTTTTATTATTATTATTATTATTTTTACTTGTTTTGGATCAGCCCGGGCTCAACAAGAGCCCTTATTTACTACTGCTGAAAATAATGAGAAACAACTCAGAGATTTTCTATTTGTGTTTTCAAATTTCTTTATTTTGTATTTGGTTTTGTAAAAAAATCAAGATGCCTAAAAGACAGCAGAAATTATAATCAAAACAAACATTAAACACAAGCAGAATTTGGTTCTCAAGAATTTAAAATAGAAAATGAATACAAAGGAGAAGGATGTCAAACTCAAGTGATCTGCCCATTTTGGTCCAGATGTTCTTTGTTGACGGCTGCTCCAGATCTGCAAACATCCAAAACTGCAGCAGTACCTTATTCAAGTATTGACAAAATAAAAGAAAACTCAAAGCACGCCTAAATTTGACCAAAAGACAAAAGAGTGGCAGAAGCATTTATTCAAATAACTAGAAGGCAAAGAATAAAAACTCAGAAAAATAAAAAAAATAAAAATTCTGCTGCAGTAAAACAGGTTTTCTATACAAAACTGCTGTAGACATTTAATCAAGCACTTGGAATGCAAAGTGCAGGTTTAAAGCAAAAATTAAAATAAAAATCAAATCTACAAAATAGAAAAACTTAGGTCTACCAATTTTAAAATCTATTCCCCGGCAACGGCGCCAAAAACTTGTTGTCGCTCCAAGTGTGCCATAATTGTGTGCATTATGAATCAAAAATTAAAGAATTAAAGAATGCTAGGTTATATGGATGTTAACTTATGAAAGGGATATCAGCACATTGGGGCTAACACTGGCCTGCAAGATCAGGGCCAATTGTAGCAAGTTTTAAAAGTAAGTATTTCAAGATCGTCCACAGAGAAGTTTGTCTAAACTGAGAGATAAACCTCCAGATCTGTGCTACCAGATCTGGCTCTATAATTATCTAAAAACAAGAATAGATAAAAGAGAGTGTTGGATTGTGTCACATTTAACTATAAGCAAATAAAGAAAAGAACTAACTACATGATCCAGATCCGAGTTGGGGAGATGTTTAAAATAAGACAAATGCAGAAATAATAGCTTCATGTACTTTAGCGTCTGAATTTTAATGGAGAATACCGAATTAAGGAATAGGTTTAGACTTAAATGGTCACAGATCTGTCATGCCTAGTCCTATTCTTAGTTAACATGATCATCATCAGAATGAATGCTAGAATTAGGTTACCAACGCTAATTCAGGGATGATGAATTAAGGGAAGTTGCATGATGAGTGAATCTAAAGAAGTCTAATGCACTACTGGATACCCAAATTGGGCAAATGGTTCTTCTATTTATAGTTTTCCCTAAGCCAGCTCAGATGTGTATCAACCAATCAGAATTGGATAGATCTGTATCAACCAATAGGAGTCGAGCACCAGGATCCAGATCTGTTCTGGCAAATCAGAAATGCTTGATCTGGTTCAGCCAATCAGGAAATAGAGGCATCAATTCTGTTATGTAATTCAAAAATCTGTTTGAGCTTCTAGGCCCGCCAAGTAATTTCTACCAATCTTTGGGTGTTCACATGGGTGGAATATGCCTTGGTTTGTGCTCAGAATCTTCCGGAATGTCCTTGGGTAATTTAACTTTGGGCGCCACAGTTGGAATATGCCTTCGGATCGATTGAACCTTCCAGAATGTTCTGGTCTTTTGATTGTTTAGTGCAAAGTTTCTCAAATACTTTGGCTGCAGAATCTCTTCGAATGCCATTTTGAGTTCAGGAGATCTTTTCGCAAAGTTCAATGACTTTTGAAGCTCTATTCGCAAAGTTCAATCTTCTTTTCGAGAGTGTTTTCTTCTTCAAAGGTTCTTCTTCTAATAGGAGAAGTTCTTTGCGTATTGAACTCTACGCTCCCTTTCTTCTTTGCGACTAGTTGAAGTTCTTTGCGTCTTGTTCTCTTAGCTCCCATTCTTCTTTGCGAATAGTAGAAGTTCTTGAATTGAACTCTCTTCTTCAGGTCTTTCTCGCTTTTTTAGACCTTTTTAGAGCCATTTGAGGCTATTTCTTCACTCCTTTAAACTTGACATGCGTTGTCAGCTTTTTGTTCATTTTAGGATGGTTTTCGGATTTGGACCTGTCTTTTTGGTTAGCTGCAATATGAACACTAAAGCACTTATTTAGTCTTCTCAAGGGTCTTTCAAGGCTCATGTTTAGGGGTGAAAAATGGTATTTTTCACTACTTAACACACCCCCAAACCTAAGCTTTGCTAGTCCCTGTGCAAAGAAACGTAAAAGCAAAATAAAGAGCCACTTTTGTAGGAAGCACAGGTGCATTTAGCATATGCAACAAGCCTTTTAAACCCCTAGGTGATCCCTAGAGGAGGAGTGAAGTCTCCTGAGGGTTTTCAGTGAAGGTACCCACAAACTTCTCCATGAAATGGCTTAACATTAGTGCAATATTCATCCCATGAGCAATCAAAGATCAAAATTAGTTACTCTTGAATCAATGTTTAAACAGAAAATTTGATTTATTGTTTGCAAGGGATTTCAACATTTATAAACCTCATGAATGTTTCAGTATGTCCAAGCTGTGTACAGGCATAGAAAATCCTACAAATGTGCCAGCAGTGAGCGCATCCTATGGATAGAAATTAGGTTATAAGTCATACTTAATGTGCTCAAGTTCCAACCCAAACACTTACCAGGGTGTACTCTCATCAAGATTTTTGTTGAAGGGTTCATTTTCACTCAAGCTCAAGAGCAGTTACATCTCCCAAATGGATTTGTAAGCATGAGCATAGGCATGATTCTTAGGCAATGGCATCATTGACATCTCCTCACCATAGATTGGGTCACTTCTTATCTCCACATGACAGCTCACTCAACTTTGGATCACAAGGACTTTTAATCTAGGGTTTGTTGTATGGCTTATGGAGTGAGGTTTCAAGGATAGGAAGGTTGAACAGTGTGTTTGGATTTTGAGAAGTCAGAATTGAAGGAGGTGGTTCATGACTCCACCTTTTTGAGTTTAGCTTCTTTTCTGAGATTCTCACATTCACAGTGATCAGCTTCTTCTTCTTTGATCTTGAATTTTCAACATAAGTTCCCTTTTTGCCTTTTTTTTTGCTTGCTTCTTTTTCACATTGTTTGTCTTTTACTTTCTCACCACCATATTGCCCATTTTGAGGTATTTCTTCTTCATTTATTTTGATATTTGCCGTAAATGGTTCCATCTTCTTCTTTTCTCCTTTAACTCCTGAATTCTCAAGTGAGGGAAGGCTGAATTGGTTCCATTGGTTCAGGTGCAAGAAAATGGGTATTTTGATGAAGCATTGTAGGATTTATACAGCTCAATTGGGGTACAAACAAGGGCAGATTTTTCTTGGTTGGTTCTGTTAGGTTCAAGCTGTCCAAAGAAGGCCTTGATCTTTTCCTCGTTTCATGAATGTTGTTACTTGTTTTGATTTGGAGTTTCCTAATTTCTAGTGGATCTAATGCCTCAGCCAATCCTTTGAATCAAAAATTGCCTCACCACTCTTCAACAGAGATGGAAAATATAGGCTCAATTCTCACCGGTTATGGTTTTTCCTTGAGCTTTTAAGTATATCTTTACCTTTTTCTTCCTTTGACTTACTACGTATGTGCTAATACAAGTGTATGTTTTTATGGTGTTAATCATCATGGAAATGTAGAATATTGTAGGTTTAGAATGTCTAAATTCTTGCAAAGAATTTTAAAATTTCCACATTGTCATGATTCTTAAGTAAATTGATTCATTTCCTAATTACTTTGGTGATTGTGATGCCCTTATGCTAATTATCCCATGGCTAGGACTTGTCTGCCACACCCCAAACCTAAGATGAACATTGTCCTCAATGTTCAAAGGAGAGACTAGGGGCACGGGTAAAAGAAGAAAGAAAAACTAAGAAAAAATAAGAAGAAAAAAAAATAAAAGCAGAAAATGACAAGGAAATGGAGAAAGTAAATATTAACTAAGAAAATCAACAAAACAATGCTAGAAGCTAAATAAAATCTAACAAATAGAAGGATTACTATGCAAATGAAAGGAAATGCTAATAAAAGAAAAGAAAGCAAGGTAAGGTTGATGAATACAGGAAAAAAGAAAAGTTGTAAAAAAAAAAAAGTGTCTTCAAAGATCTTTTCCCCACTGAGGACTTTCATTCTTTTCAAAAGGAAATTTTAACTGTTCTTTCGGTTGTTCATTTTGGAATAATCAATTAACTTTGAACTTGGTTTTTAAGTACTTTTTACTTGTGAACTTTGAAGTGTATTTACACTATGCAAGAAAAATAGATTAACAAAGAAAATCAGAAAACAATGTTGTACAAACATATTATACATTTTTCTACCATCAGTGATTTTTGGAGATTCATGATGATAGGTGGGAAGAAGGGCTCACTTGGTTGTTTTCAATGCATGGTCTCACTACAGATCTAAACCTTGAGTATTCTTCCATCCTTGAGGCAGAAACTGAAGCCAGTGACAATGCATGCATACAGCTGATCTCAATTCTTCCTAAATCAGCAATTTAAATGCTTGTGTTGTTGAATAACCATACCCCCGGTATGAACTCTCTTGTAATGAGGCTCATCATCATGTTTGAATGATTTGACCTTTTCTTTTTTGGAGCTAGTTTGTAGGCATCCATCAGGTCTGAGGAGTTGAAGCCTTGGTAACTTGTGGAAGAGGGAGAGGAGCAGTGTCTCCAAGAGAGAGAACTTGATGATCTGTTGGTGAGTGCCTTGCACAAAGCAGACTCCCTTTGAATTTGATCTCCTTTCCTTCTTTCTCTCGTGGATCCCCAATCATTTTTAAATGGTGGAGTCTTTACCTTGCGTAAATGTTTGTAAAGACTCCTCCACCACTCATCAATGATGTCAACATGGAAACATTCCTCACAGAGAATTGAGGTTGAGTAACAGATTATACATATTCAATTTAACTATATTTCAAAAGACACCTCCATGATGCAAGACAACATTGAATGCATGCATTAGTCAGAGCGAATGGTCTTCAAATGACAGGATGGCGTGGTACTTTTGGTTCCATGTCCAACACCAAAAAGTCAAGGTAGAAAAACTTGTCTACTCCTACCAAAACATCTTCAATCAACCCCATAGGTTTTTTCTGAATTTGTGAATGCAAATACCTTGAGTTTCAATTCTCCCAAACCTAGCTTCATCATGACGAAAATAGTAAAGGACACTAGCACATCTAGCAAGGCTTTTCAATGGTGTGCTCCCAATGATGGATTGTGGGGATTCTGTGGTCTTGCATCTTAGGTGGTGGTGCAATTGAAAAATTGATAGCACTTGGTTGATTTTCTCCACAAAGAAAGTTCTTCTTGGATAAATGTATCCTAGATTGCCTTTTGTGGGTGCACACCTCTTTGAGAAATTTTGCATAAGGGACTTTGATATCATCAAGGTAGCAAGATTAATTTTAACTTGCTTGAATGTCTCCATCATTTCCTCAATTTTTGTGTATGAAAAAAAAAAAAAAAATAATGAAGCATGGGAGCACATATTAAAAACAGGGTTCACACACAGCTGAGACCCCTTTATGATGAAGAAATCTCGAAGGAAAATAAAATTAGTGGGTCCATTGAATATTCAAAACAGCCTATGATTCACTACTCATTATCCTACATGATTCCTAAAAAAAAAATTATCTCAGCAGGTCCAGATGGGAAAAGTGGATGCAAATGGAGAAAAACAGCCCATCCGGAAGATATCTATATTGTTTTTATAATTTTCTATTTTTTTATTATTATTATTATTTTTTTACTTGTTTTGGATCAGCCCGGGCTCAACAAGAGCCCTTATTTACTACTGCTGAAAATAATGAGAAACAACTCAGAGATTTTCTATTTGTGTTTTCAGCTTCTTTTATTTTGTATTTGGTTTTGTAAAAAAAAAAAAATCAGCATGCCTAAAAGACAGCAGAAATTATAATCAAAACAAACATTAAACACAGCAGAATTGCTGGTTCTCAAGAATTTAAAAATAGAAAATGAATACAAAGGAGAAGGGGATGCAAACTCAAGCAGATCTGCTCCAGCTTTGGTCCAGATGCTCCTTGTTGGACGGCTGCTCCAGATCTGCAAACATCCAAAAACTGCAGCATTCTTATTCAAGTATTGACAAAATAAAAAGAAAACTCAAAGCACTGCCCAAATTTGACAAAAAGACAAAAGAGTGGCAGCAGCATTTATTCAAATAACTAGAAGGCAAAGAATAAAAACTCAGAAAAATAAAAAAAATAAAAATTCTGCTGCAGTAAAACAGGTTTTCTATACAAAACTGCTGTAGACATTTAATCAAGCACTTGGAATGCAAAGTGCAGGTTTAAAGCAAAAATTAAAATAAAAATCAAATCTACAAAATAGAAAAACTTAGGTCTACCAATTTTAAAATCTATTCCCCGGCAACGGCGCCAAAAACTTGTTGTCGCTCCAAGTGTGCCATAATTGTGTGCATTATGAATCAAAAATTAAAGAATTAAAGAATGCTAGGTTATATGGATGTTAACTTATGAAAGGGATATCAGCACATTGGGGCTAACACTGGCCTGCAAGATCAGGGCCAATTGTAGCAAGTTTTAAAAGTAAGTATTTCAAGATCGTCCACAGAGAAGTTTGTCTAAACTGAGAGATAAACCTCCAGATCTGTGCTACCAGATCTGGCTCTATAATTATCTAAAAACAAGAATAGATAAAAGAGAGTGTTGGATTGTGTCACATTTAACTATAAGCAAATAAAGAAAAGAACTAACTACATGATCCAGATCCGAGTTGGGGAGATGTTTAAAATAAGACAAATGCAGAAATAATAGCTTCATGTACTTTAGCCTCTGAATTTTAATGGAGAATCTGTAGTTCAACAGAGCAGATTCAATCTTCATCTGGCTACCAGCACAGATGTAAGAGAAATAAATCCGAATTAAGGAATAGGTTTAGACTTATGGCTGTGATCTGTCCACTTAAATGGTCACAGATCTGTCAGCTAGCTGTGGCCTATTCTTTAGTTCAGAACATGAACATCACTGTAAATGCTGCTAGAATTAGGTTACCAACGCTAATTCGCACAGGGGTGATGAATTAAGGGAAGTTGCATGCGGATGAGTGAATCTAAAGAAGTCTAATGCACTAAGGTGAACATTCAGAACCCTCGACATGACTCCAATGAAGAAAACACAAATAACAGAAACCTTTTAAAATCCAAAATTACAATTACAGAGCTCGGCTCCTTAGAGAGCCCTCAGACTTACAGTCTGAGCTTCTCAGAGAGCCCTCAGACTTACAGCCTTGAATCCGAACTTGGAAGTACAAATCACTCACAATGGCTCTCAAAGGTAAACTACAAGAAGGGATTACAGGGGGTTCAGATAAGCTATCTGACCGGAATGAGGGAAACAGAGATGAAAACTCTAAAATCTGGATACCCAATTTGGGCGAATGGCTTCTCTATTTATACTTTTTCCTCCATCCTCAGATGTGGATTGACCAATCAGAATGGATAGATCTGATTGCCCAATGAGGTTTGAGCACGGGTATCCAGATCTGTATTGGCCAATGGAAATGCTCTGATCTAGTTCGGCCAATCAGGTGCCAGAAGCATCAATTCTGTTATGGGTTTGAAATTCTGTTTGAGCTACTGGAAGTTCGCGCCAGGTAGTTTAACTTTGGGCGTTCACATGGGTTGGAATATGCCTTTCGATCTTGATTGAACCTTCCTAATGTTCTGGTCTTTTGATTGCATTGGGGCGCGTGTAAAGTTTCCTGAAATACCCTTCGAACGAGCTGCAAATCCCCAGAATGCCATTTCGCATAGTTCGGGCCTTTTTCAAAGTAGTTCAAGCCTCTTCGCAAAGCATTTTGGCTTCAGGAGATCTTTTCGCAGCATTTGGCTTCAGGAGATCTTTTCGCAAAGTTCTTCTTTCGCAAGTGTTCTTCTTTCAAAAGTAGAAGTTCTTTTCGTGAATGTTTTTCTTTCGCAAAGTTCTTCTTTGCGAATAGTAGAAGTTCTTTGCGAATTGAACTCTAGACTCCCATTCTTCTTTGCGAATAGTAGAAGTTCCTTCTTCTCTTGCTTCAGTGTCTTTTCGCTCTTTTAGACCCTCTTAGCCATTGTCGAGGCTATTTCTTCACTCCTTTAAACTTGACATGCGTTGTCAGCTTTTTGATCTTTTGGATGCTTTTCGGATTTGGACCTGTCTTGGTTAGTAAATGCACACTAAAGCACTTATTTAGTCTTCTCAAGGGTCTTTCAAGGCTCATGTTTAGGGGTGAAAAATGGTATTTTTCACTACTTAACACACCCCCAAACCTAAGCTTTGCTAGTCCCTGAGCAAAGAAACGTAAAAGCAAAATAAAGAGCCACTTTTGTAGGAAGCACAGGTGCATTTAGCATATGCAACAAGCCTTTTAAACCCCTAGGTGATCCCTAGAGGAGGAGTGAAGTCTTCCGAGGGTTTTCAGTGAAGGTACCCACAAACTTCTCCATGAAACAGTTGGCATTAGTATCGTCATCCCAAATGAGCAATCAAAGATCAAAATTAGTTACTCTTGAATCAATGTTTAAACAGAAATTTAGGTTTATTGTTTGCAAGGGGATTTCAACATTTATAAACCTTATGAATGTTTCACTCTTTCCAATCTGTGAGCAGCCATAGAAATCATGCAAATGTGTCAGTAGTAGTTCATCATTTGAATAAAAATTAGGTTATTAGTCATACTTAATGTGCTCAAGTTCCAACCCAAACACTTACTGTGGTACTCTCATCAAGATTTTTGTTGAAGGGTTCATTTTCACTCAAGCTCAAGAGCGCTTACATCTCCCAAATGGATTTGTAAGCATGAGCATAGGCATGATTCTTAGGCAATGGCATCATTGACATCTCCTCACCATAGATTGGGAAACCGCTTATCTCCACATGAGACCACTCAACTTTGGATCACAAGGACTTTTAATCTAGGTTTGTTTGTATGGCTCGTGGAGTGAAGTTTCAAGGATAGGAAGGTTGAACAGAGTGTTTGATTTGAGAAGTCGGAATTGAAGGGAGGTGGTTCATGACTCCACCTTCTTGAGTTTAGCTTCTTTTGAGATTCTCGTGTTCACATTTCTATTCTTCTTCCTTTGATCTTGAATTTTCAACATAAAGTTCCCTTTTTGCCTTTTTTTTTTGCTTGCAACTTTTTTACATTGTTTGTCTCTTTACTTTCTCAGCCACCATATTGCCCATTTTTGAGGTATTTTCTTCATTTATTTAGATATTTCCCCAGAAATGTTCCATCTTTACTTCTTTCTCCTTTAACTCCTGAATTCTCAAGGTGAGCGATGGCTCAATTGGTTCCATTGCTTCTGCTGCAAGAAAAATGGGTCTTTTCGTGAAGCATTGTAGGATTTATAGCTCAATTGGGGTACAAACAAGGCAGATTTTTCTTGGTTGGTTCTTAAGGTTCAAGCTGTCCAAAGAAGGCCTTGATCTTTTCCTCAGTTTCATGAATGTGCTGTTGCTTGTTTTGATTTGGAGTTTCCTAATTTCTAGTGGATCTAATGCCTCACCAATCCTTTGAATCGTAAAAGGGTTGCCTCACCACTCTTCAACAGAGATGGAAAACATATAGGGCTCAATTCTCACTGGTTATGGTTTTTCCTTGAGCTTTTAAGTATATCTTTACCTTTTCTCTTCCTTGACTTACTATGTGCTAATACAAGTGTATTTTATGGTGTTAATCATCATGGAAATGTGGAATATTGTAGGTTTAGAATGTCTAAATTCTTGCAAAGAAAATTTTAAAATTTCCACATTGTCATGATTCTTAAGTA
The DNA here is from genome assembly GCA_021018995.1 of Chloranthus sessilifolius. NCBI lineage: Eukaryota > Viridiplantae > Streptophyta > Magnoliopsida > Chloranthales > Chloranthaceae > Chloranthus > Chloranthus sessilifolius. The sequence goes on from CM037588.1 coordinate 96,736,625, forward strand.
AATTGATTCATTTCGATTACTTTGGTGATTGTGATGCCCTTATGCTAATTATCCCATGGGACCTGTTGCCATACCCCCAAACCTAAGATGAACATTGTCCTCAATGTTCTAGACAAGGAGAGACTAGCAAAGTAGGTAAAAGAAGAAAGAAAACTAAGAATGTAAAAAATCTAAACTATATGCGCAGAAAAAATAAAATGTAAACTCAAGATATGAGCAAGGAAATGGAAAACATGATATAAGAAAATCAACAAAACAATGCTAGAACTGCTAAATAAAATCTAACAAATAGAAGGATTACTATGCAAATGAAAGGAAACTAATGCTAATAAAAGAGAAACAGTAAAAGCAAGGTAAGGGACTGAATACAAAGTTAAAAAAGAAAAAGAAAAGTGTCGATACAAAAAAAAAGAATTTGTGCTCCAGAAAGATCTTTTCGCAAAGGACTTCTCCCCAGATTTTCTATTCGAAAAGGAAATTTTAACTATTCAATGAACATGGTTCTTTCGAGTAGTTCATTACACTCCGTAATCAATTCAATAGAACTTTGAACTTTTCAAAAGTACTTTTTACTTTATGATTTGAACTTTGAAGTGTATTTACACTATGCGCAAGAAAAAATAGATGAAACAAAGAAAAATCGAAAAAACAATGTTGTACAAACATATTATACACTTTTCTACCATCGATTTTTGGAGATTCATGATGATAGGTGGGGAAGGGCTCTCGGTGTTTTCAATGCATGGTTTGAGCCTCGACCATTTACCTTGAGTATTCTTCCATCCTTGGGATCTGAAATATCCACAGTCCGAGGGGAGGCCTTGATGATGCAGTATGGCCCTTCCCATCCTGGATCTCAATTTGCTGTGAAAGAATTTAAGTTTAGAGTTGAATAACCATACCTTGGACCCCTGATGAACTCTCTTCTCATGAGGCTCCTATCATGGAATGATTTGACCTTTTCTTTGTACAACTGGAGCTAGTGTAGGCATCCATCCTCGCTTCTTCCAGCTGTGAGTTGAAGCTTCCTTGGTAACTTGTGGAAGAGGGAGAGGAGCAGTCTCCAAGAGAGAGAACTTGATGATTGGTGAGTGCCTTGCACAAAGTGCAGACTCTGCTGAATTTGATCTCCTTTTCCTTCTTTCTCGGTGGATCCCCAATCATTTTAAATTCGTGGTGGAGTCTTTACCTTGCGTAAATGTTTGTAAAGACTCCTCCACCAAATTTCATCAATGATGTCAACATGGAAACATTCCTCACAGAGAATTGAGGTTGAGTAACAAAGATTATACATATTCAATTTAACTTTCATATTTCCAAAAGACACCTCCATGATGCTGCACTGCATTGAATGCATGCATTAGTCAGCTGTGAATGGTCTTCCTGTAATGACAGGATGGCAAGTGGTACTTTTGGTTGGTTCCATGTCCAACACCAAAAAGTCAGCAGGGTAGAAAAACTTGTCTACTCCTACCAAAACATCTTCAATCAACCCCATAGGTTTCCTTTCAGATCTGCTGCCTAGTCAATGTACACCACTTGAGTGGGTTTCAATTCTCCCAAACCTAGCTTCTCATAGATGTAATAGGGAAGGTTGACACTAGCACCAGATCTAGCAAGGCTTTCAATGGTGTGCTCCCAATGATGCAGGGATTGTGGGGATTCCGTGGTCTTGCATCTTAGGTGGTGTTGCAATTGATAGCACTTGGTTGATTTTCTCCACAAAGAAAGTTCTTCTTGGATAAATGTATCCTAGATTGCCTTTTGTGGGTGCACACCCTTTGAGAAATTTTGCATAGGGACTGTTTGATTGCATCAAGGTAGGTAGATTAATTTAACTTGCTTGAATGTCTCCATCATTTCCTCAATTTTGTGTATGAAAAAAATAAATAAATAATGAAGCATGGGAGCACATATTAAAACAGGGTTCACACACAATGAGACCCTTTATGATGAAGAAATCTCGAAGGAAAATAAAATTAGTGGGTCCATTGAATATTCAAACAGCCTATGATTCACTACTCATTATCCTACATGATTCCTAAAAAAAAAATTATCTCAGCAGGTCCAGATGGGAAAAGTGGATGCAAATGGAGAAAACAGCCATCCTAAGATATCTATATTGTTTTATAATTTTTTTATTATTATTATTATTTTTTTACTTGTTTTGGATGAGCCCGGGCTCAACAAGATCCCTTATTTACTACTGCTGAAACTAATGAGAAACAACTCAGATTTTCTATTTGTGTTTTCAGCTTCTTTTATTTTGTATTTGGTTTTGTAAAAAATCAGATGCCTAAAAGACAGCAGAAATTATAATCAAAACAAACATTAAACACAGCAGAACTGCTGGTTCTCAAGAATTTAAAATAGAAAATGAATACAAAGGAGAAGGATGTAAACTCAAGCAGATCTGCTCCAGCTTTGGTCCAGATGTTCTTGTTGACGGTTGCTCCAGATCTGCAAACATCCAAAACTGCAGCAAGACTTATTCAAGTATTGACAAAATAAAAGAAAACTCAAAGCACGCCTAAATTTGACAAAAGACAAAAGAGTGGCAGCAGATTTATTCAAATAACTAGAAGGCAAAGAATAAAACTCTAAAATAAAAAAATAAAAATTTCAATAAGAAAAAAAAGTTTTCTATACAAACTGTCAGAGACATTTAATCAAGCACTTGGAATGCAAAGTGCAGTTTAAAGCAAAATTAAAATAAAATCAAATCTACAAAATAGAAAAACTTAGGTCTACCAATTTTAGCCAAAAACTTGTTGTCGCCCAAGTGTGCCATAATTGTGTGCATTATGAATAAAATTAAAGAATTAAAGAATGCTAGGTTATATGGATGTTAACTTATGAAAGGGATATCAAGACATTGGGCTAACACGGCCCGCAAGATCGGGCCAATTGTAGCAAGTTTTAAAAGTAAGTATTTCAAGATCGCCCACGTAGAATTTTGTATAAACTGAGAGAGAAACCTTCAGTTCTGTGCTACCAGATCTTGCTCTATAATTATCTAAAACAAGAATAGATAAAAGAGAGTGGTGGATTGTGGCACATTTAGCTATAAACAAATAAAGAAAAGAACTAACTACATGATCCAGATCCGAGTTGGGGAGATGTTTAAAATAAGACAAATGCGTAAATAATAGCTTCATGTACTTTAGCCTCAATTTTAATGGAGAATATGTAGTTCAACAGTAGCAGATTCAATCTTCATCTGCTACCAAAGACAGATGTAAGAGAAATAAATCAATTAAGGAATAGGTTTAGACTTATGGTGTGATCTGTCCACTTAAATGGTCACAGATCTGTCACTAGCTGTGGCCTATTCTTTAGTTCGTAACATGAACATCATCAGAATGCTGCTAGAATTAGGTTACCAACGCTTAATTCGCACAGGATGATGAATTAAGGAAGTTGCATGCGGATGAGTGAATCTAAAGAAGTCTAATGCACTAAGGTGAACATTCAGAACCCCGACATGACTCCAATGGAGAAGACACAATTACAAAGAACCTTTAAAATCCAAAATTACAATTACAGAGCACGGCTTAGAGAGCCCTCAGACTTACATCCGAGCTTCTCAGAGCCCTCGATTTACGCCTTGAATCCAACTTAAGTACAAATCACTCACAATGGCTCTCAAAGGTAAACTACAAGAAGGGATTACAGGGGTTCTATAAGCTTATCCGACCGAATGAGGGAAACAGAGATGAAAACTCTAAAACTGGATACCCAATTTGGGCAATGGCTTCTATTTATACTTTTTCCTCCATCCTCGCGCATGGTATCGGATTGACCAATCAGAATGCTTTAGATCCGATTGCCCAATGAGGTTTGAGCACTGGATCCAGACTGTTTTTTGGCCAATGGAAATGCTCGATCCGGTTCGCCAATCAAAGCCGGAAGCATCAATTGTTATGGGTTTGAAATTGTTTGAGCTTCCGGAAGTTCCCGCCAGTAATTTAACTTTGGGCGCCACATGGGTTGGAATATGCCTTGGATCTTGATTGGAACCTTCCGAATGTTCTGGTCTTTTGATTGCATTGGGGCGTGCAAAGTTTCTGAAATACCCTTGGACGGTGCAAATCCCCAGAATGCCATTTCGCAGAGTTCAGGGGCCTTTTCGCAAAGTTCAATGACTTCTGAAGCTCTGTTCGCAAAGTTCAATCTTCTTTTCGAGGAGTGTTTTCTTCTTTTCGCAAAGTTCAAGGTTCTTTGCGAATAGTAGAAGTTCTTTGTGAATTGAACTCTAGGCTCCCATTCTTCTTTGCGAATAGTAGAAGTTCTTTGCGAATTGAACTCTAGGCTCCCATTCTTCTTTGCGAATAGTAGAAGTTCTTTGCGAATTGAACTCTCTCTTGCTTGTGTCTTTGTCTGCTCTTTTAGACCCTCTTTAGCCATTGCTGAGGCTGTTTCTTCACTCCTTTAAACTTGACATGAGCTGTCAGCTTTTTGATCTTTTTGGGATGCTTTTCGGATTTGGACCTGTCTGATTGGTTAGCTGTAAAATGCACACTAAAGCATTTATTTAGTCTTCTCAAGGGTCTTTCAAGGCTCATGTTTAGGGGTGAAAAATGGTATTTTTCACTACTTAACGCACCCCCAAACCTAAGCTTTGCTAGTCCCTGAGCAAAGAAACGTAAAAGCAAAATAAAGAGCCACTTTTGTAGGAAGCACAGGTGCATTTAGCATATGCAACAAGCCTTTTAAACCCCTAGGTGATCCCTAGAGGAGGAGTGAAGTCTCCTGAGGGTTTTCAGTGAAGGTACCCACAAACTTCTCCATGGGACAGTTGGCATTAGTGCACTGTCATCCCATGAGGAACCAAAGATCAAAATTAGTCACCCTTGAACCAATGTTTAACCAGAAATTTAGGTTTATTGTTTGCAAGGGGATTTCAACATTTATAAACCTTATGAATGTTTCACTCTTTCCAATCTGTGAGCAGCCATAGAAATCATGCAAATGTGTCGTGATGAGTTCATCATTTGAATAAAATTAGGTTATAAGTCATACTTAATGTGCTCAAGTTCCAACCCAAACACTTACGGGTGTACTCTCATCAAGATTTTTGTTGAAGGGTTCATTTTCACTCAAGCTCAAGAGCGTTACATCTCCCAAATGGATTTGTAAGCATGAGCATAGGCATGATTCTGTCTTGGCATCCTTGACATCTCCTCACCATAGATTGGGAAACCGCTTATCTCCACATGACAGTTCACTCAACTTTGGATCACAAGGACTTTTAAGTGGGTTTGTTGTATGGCTCGTGGAGTGAGGTTTCGTGGATAGGAAGGTTGAATGTGTTTGGATTTTTGAGAAGTCGAATTGAAGGAGGTGGTTCATGACTCCACCTTCTTGAGTTTAGCTTCTTTGAGATTCTCGTGTTCACGATTTCGATTCTTCTTCCTTTGATCTTGATTTTTCAACATAAAGTTCCCCTCTTTGCCTTTTTTTTTTTTTGCTTGCTTTTTTTTTTGATTGTTTTTCTTTTACCTTCTCGTCCACCATCGCCCATTTTTGAGGTATTTCTTCTTCATTTATTTTGATATTTGCCCAGAAATGTTCCATCTTTACTTCTTTCTCCTTTAACTCCTGAATTCTCAAGGTGAGGGAAGGCTGAATTGGTTCCATTGGTTCAGGTGCAAGGAAAATGGGTGTTTTGATGAAGCATTGTAGGATTTATAGCTCAATTGGGGTACAAACAAGGGCAGATCTTTCTTGGTTGGTTCTGTTAAGCTCAAGCTGTCCAAAGAAGGCCTTGATCTTTTCCTCAGTTTCATGAATGCTGTTGCTTGTTTTGATTTGGAGTTTCCTAATTTCTAGTGGATCTAATGCCTCAGCCAGTCCTTTGAATCAGAAGAGGTTGCCTCACCACTCTTCAACAGAGATGTAAAACATATAGGCTCAATTCTCACCTTTGGTTATGGTTTTTCCTTGAGCTTTTAAGTATATCTTTACCTTTTCTCTTCTGTGGACTTGCTATGTGCTAATACAAGTGTATTTTCCGTGTTAACATCATGGAAATGTGGAATATTGTAGGGTTTAGAATGTCTAAATTCTTGCAAAGAAAATTTTAAAATTTCCACATTGTCATGATTCTTAAGTAAATTGATTCATTTCCTGATTACTTTGGTGATTGTGATGCCCTTATGCTAATTATCCCATTGGGACTGGTTTGCCATACCCCCAAACCTAAGATGAACATTGTCCTCAATGTTCTAGACAAGGAGAGACTAGGGCAAAGAGGTAAAAGAAGAAAGAAAACTAAGAACGTAAAAAATCTAAACTATATGCGTGAGAAAAATAAAATGTAAAAGCGAAGATATGAGCAAGGAAATGGAAAACATGATATAAGAAAATCAACAAAACAATGCTAGAACTGCTAAATAAAATCTAACAAATAGAAGGATTACTATGCAAATGAAAGGAAACTAATGCTAATAAAAGAAAAAAAGTTAAAAAAGAAAAAGAAAAGTGTTGATACAAAAAAAACAGAATTTGTGCTCGGAAAGATCTTTTCGCAAAGGACTTCTCCCATTTTCTATTCGAAAGGAAATTTTAACTATTCGACAGAACATGGTTCTTTTAGTAGTTCATTCTGACTCGAATCAATTGAATAGAACTTTGAACTTTTGAAAAGTACTTTTACTTTGCGATTTGAACTTTGAAGTGTATTTACACTATGCGCAAGAAAATAGATGCAAAGAAAAATCGGAAAAACAATGTTGTACAAACATATTATACACTTTTCTACCATCGATTTTGGAGATTCATGATGATAGGTGGGCAAGGGCTCTGGGTGTTTTCAATGCATGGTTTGAGCCTCGACCATTTACCTTGAGTATTCTTCCATCCTTGGGATAAATATCCACAGCTCGAGGGGAGGCCTTGATGATGTATGGCCCTTCCCATCCGGATCTCAATTTGCTGGAAAGAATTTAAGTTTAGAGTTGAATAACCATACCTTGGACCCGGTATGAACTCTCTTCTCATGAGGCTCCTATCATGGAATGATTTGACCTTTTCTTTGTACAAACTGGAGCTAGTGTAGGCATCCATCCCCGTTCTTCCAGCAAAGTGAGTTGAAGCTTCCTTGGTAACTTGTGGAAGAGGGAGAGGAGGGTCTCCAAGAGAGAGAACTTGATGATCACAGGTGAGTGCCTTGCACAAAGCAGACTCTGCTGAATTTGATCTCCTTTTCCTTCTTTCTCGGTGGATCCCCAATCATTTTAAATTTGGTGGAGTCTTTACCTTGCGAAATGTTTGTAAAGACTCCTCCACCGACTCATCAATGATGTCAACATGGAAACATTCCTCGAGAATTGAGGTTGAGTAACAAAGATTATACATATTCAATTTAACTTTCATATTTCCAAAAGACACCTCCATGATGCCGACTGCATTGAATGCATGCATTAGTCAGTAGCTGTGAATGGTCTTCCTGTAATGACAGGGATGGCAAGTGGTACTTTTGGTTGGTTCCATGTCCAACACCAAAAAGTCGCAGGTAGAAAAACTTGTCTACTCCTACCAAAACATCTTCAATCAACCCCATAGGTTTCCTTTCGGATCTCATAGTCATGTAACACCACTTGAGTGGGTTTCAATTCTCCCAAACCTAGCTTCTCATAGATGAATAGGGAAGCGAGTTGACACTAGCACCAGATCTAGCAAGGCTTTCTCAATGGTGTGCTCCCCAATGATGCAGGGATTGTGGGGATTCTGTGGTCTTGCATCTTAGGTGGTGTTGCAATTGATAGCACTTGGTTGATTTTCTCCACAGCAAAGGCCTTCTTGGATAAATGTATCCTAGATTGCCTTTTGTGGGTGCACACCTCTTTGAGAAATTTTGCATAAGCAGGGACCTGTTTGATTGCATCAAGCAGAGGTAGATTAATTTTAACTTGCTTGAATGTCTCCATCATTTCCTCAATTTTTGTGTATGAAAAAAAAAAAAAAATAATGAAGCATGGGAGCACATATTAAAAACAGGGTTCACACACAGCTGAGACCCCTTTATGATGAAGAAATCAAGGAAAATAAAATTAGTGGGTCCATTGAATATTCAAAACAGCCTATGATTCACTACTCATTATCCTACATGATTCCTAAAAAAAAAAAATGATCTCAGCAGGTCCAGATGGGAAAAGTGGATGCAAATGGAGAAAAACAGCCCATCCGGAAGATATCTATATTGTTTTTATAATTTTCTATTTTTTTATTATTATTATTTTTTTTTACTTGTTTTGGATCAGCCCGGGCTCAACAAGAGCCCTTATTTACTACTGCTGAAAATAATGAGAAACAACTCAGAGATTTTCTATTTGTGTTTTCTTTTTATTTTGTATTTGGTTTTGTAAAAAAATCAAGATGCCTAAAAAGATGAGAAATTATAATCAAAACAAACATTAAACACAGCAGAATTCTTGGTTCTCAAGAATTTAAAATAGAAAATGAATACAAAGGAGAAGGATGCAAACTCAAGCAGATCTGCTCCGACTTTGGTCCAGATGCTCCTTGTTGGAGCTGCCCAGATCCGCAAACATCCAAAAGCTATGAAGACCTTATTCAAGTATTGACAAAATAAAAGAAAAACTCAAAGCACGCCCAAATTTGACAAAAAGACAAAAGAGTGGCAGAAGCATTTATTCAAATAACTAGATGGCAAAGGATAAAAACCCAGAAAAATAAAAAATAAAAATTTCACGCATAAAGAAACAGGTTTTCTATACAAAATCAGAGACATTTAATCAAGCACTTGGAATGCAAAGTGCAGGTTTAAAGCAAAAATTAAAATAAAAATCAAATCTACAAAATAGAAAAACTTAGGTCTACCAATTTTAAAATCTATTCCCCGGCAACGGCGCCAAAAACTTGTTGTCGCTCCAAGTGTGCCATAATTGTGTGCATTATGAATAAAAAATTAAAGAATTAAAGAATGCTAGGTTATATGGATGTTAACTTATGAAAGGGATATCAGCACATTTGGGCTAACACTGGCCTGCAAGATCAGGGCCAATTGTAGCAAGTTTTAAAAGTAAGTATTTCAAGATCGTCCACAGAGAATTTTGTCTAAACTGAGAGATAAACCTCCAGATCTGTGCTACCAGATCTGGCTCTATAATTATCTAAAAACAAGAATAGATAAAAGAGAGTGTTGGATTGTGTCACATTTAACTATAAGCAAATAAAGAAAAGAACTAACTACATGATCCAGATCCGAGTTGGGGAGATGTTTAAAATAAGACAAATGTAGAAATAATAGCTTCATGTACTTTAGCCTCTGAATTTTAATGGAGAATCTGTAGTTCAACAGCAGATTCAATCTTCATCCGGCTACCAACGATGATGTAAGAGAAATAAATCGAATTAAGGAATAGGTTTAGACTTATGGTCGTGATCATCCCACTTAAATGGTCACAGATCATCACTAGTCGTGGCCTATTCTTTAGTTCGTAACATGAACATCATCTAAATCTTTGCTAGAATTAGGTTACCAACGCTAATTCGCATACAGTGATGAATTAAGGGAAGTTGCATGGATGAGTGAATCCAAAGAAGTCTAATGCACTAAGGTGAACATTCGTAACCTCGACATGACTCCAATGGAGAAGACACAAATGAACCTTTTAAAATCCAAAATTACAATTACAGAGCACGGCTTTAGAGAGCCCTCGACTTAGTCGAGCTTCAGAGAGCCCTCGACTTACGCCTTGAATCCGAACTTGAAGTACAAATCACTCACAATGGCTCTCAAAGGTAAACTACAAAAAGGGATTACAGGGGGTTCAGATAAGCTATCTGACCGGAATGAGGGAAACAGAGATGAAAACTCTAAAATCTGGATACCCAATTTGGGCAAATGGCTTCTCTATTTATACTTTTTCCTCCATCCTGCGCATGATGTATGGATTGACCAATCAGAATGCTTTAGATCTGGATTGCCCAATGAGGTTTGAGCACGGGATCCAGATCTGTTTTGGCCAATGGAAATGCTCGATCCGTTCGCCAATCGCCGAAGCATCAATTTCGTTATGGGTTTGAAATCTGTTGAGCTTCGGAAGTTCCCGCTGTAATTTAACTTTGGGCGCCACATGGGTTGGAATATGCCTTGGATCTTGATTGGAACCTTCCGAATGTTCCCGGTCTTTTGATTGCATTAGGCGCGTGCAAAGTTTCTGAAATACCCTTCGGACGAATGCAAATCCCGTAATGCCATTTCGCAGAGTTCAGGGGCCTTTTCGCAAAGTTCAATGACTTCTGAAGCTCTGTTCGCAAAGTTCAATCTTCTTATCGAGGAGTGTTTTCTTCTTTTCGCAAAGTTCAAGGTTCTTTGCGAATAGTAGAAGTTCTTTGCGAATTGAACTCTAGGCTCCCATTCTTCTTTGCGAATAGTAGAAGTTCTTTGCGAATTGAACTCTAGGCTCCCATTCTTCTTTGCGAATAGTAGAAGTTCTTTGCGAATTGAACTCTCTCTTGCTTCAGGTCTTTGTCTGCTCTTTTAGACCCTCTTTAGCCATTGCTGAGGCTGTTTCTTCACTCCTTCTTTAAACTTGACATGAGCTGTCAGCTTTTTGATCTTTTTGGGATGCTTTTCGGATATGGACCTGTCTGATTGGTTAGCTGTAAAATGCACACTAAAGCACTTATTTAGTCTTCTCAAGGGTCTTTCAAGGCTCATGTTTAGGGGTGAAAAATGGTATTTTTCACTACTTAACAGCAGCTATCCTATCCATATCCCCAAAGGACCCCCGATAGAAAATTAAGTCACATAGGGGTGGCTTTGTCACACAAGGCACCTGCTGAGAGCAACCAAATTGGCGCAGCACTCGAAATGGGAAATAGTAAGTGTTGTCGGCCAAACCAAGAAGAGTGACGCCCTCATGATCTCTGGAGTGAACCACTGGGAAAGCCTGTCTAACCAAGGAAGCCTCCACACCAGCTTAGCTTCAGCCAGCCAAAGCTTCAACCCTTGTATATCCGCTCGCGGAAGCACGGGGCATCTACCCAAAAAGCAGATGCCACCTCACCACGAGCAACATAGAAGCGGGGCATGGGTCCCAAGATAGCAAGATGCTCCTCAAGCCAAATTTAGTGCAGGATGGGACATCCCCAGAGGTCCTCCACCTTACCCAGAGCGAAGGCATCAAGGCAGCGATAAAGCTTTTCCAGCACCATATGCATCGCAGAGCGACCTCCCCCTAATTCCGCCAAGAGGTCGCAGAGTGCAACTGAGAAACTCTCTCCCCTAGTGCAGAAGAGAACCTCAAATCTTAGGCAAAGGGCAAAGGCCTTCACATTATGAGAATTTTTTATTAGCAATTTTCGCAGGGTTTCCTCTCCGAAAAGTTCTCTCAGGAATTTCATCAAACACCTAGTGGGCCCGCCGATGAGACTTTTCTCATAATCATTTTTCTTCAAGCCCAAGGTGATCTACGTGGCCTTAGCATAACCTGGTTTCGGCAATACTCTAGCAAGGCCTCTATGCAACTTCAGACCCGATAGATTGTCTTCCCAAAATGGAAGACATGGGTGTTAACTTCCCAAGATGAAGCCGCTGCGTAAATGAAATCCCAAAGCGGAGGAACTTCAAGGAAAGATGAGAGACGGGCCAATCCGAGCCGATCCAAACCTGCGAGCTCGCTCTCATTCATACTCTCAAGCCACTTCCTTAGAAAACTGGGCCCCACGCCCAAAGAGAAAAGTACCGTGATCCCGAACCCTCCACGAGAGGCGAGGCCGGAATGCGGGTCCATGGTCGTACGAAGATGTTCCCAACATACAATTCAATATAGGACGATGGACCCACCTTAGGGCATGAAAAGAAAAAATGGGAGCAAAAAATATCAAGTCAAAATCAAGAGAAGGAGAAAAGAATTCATTCTCGGGCTTAAAAGGCCCCACTTCCCCCTGATGGCACCTGGCGTGTGTAATAAACATGCCAGAGCAAATTTTCCCAGAATTGCTTTGGTGTGTGTATTACACACGCCAAGCCACCCTTTTTCCAGATATGCTTTAGAGTGTGTATTACACACGCCAAGCCACTTTCTCTCAGATTTGCTATGGCGTGTGTATTACACACGCCATACCATTGCTGCCATCTAAAGGAGGAAAAGTGAGTAAAGGGGAGGTCATTTTGTTGATCCCTTAGGCAGCCCACCTGCATTTCCTGTCATTTAAAGAGCACTAGCCCACACGTAGAGATATACAATTTTCTTGTGTCACATCCACCTTCCACATGATTTCCTATGTAGGAAAAGTTCACACAGGCATGAAAATGGCTGCCAAATATTAATCAAGTGCATGGCCCCAAGGCCATTCCTTTTAAAATGGGTCCATCCTGCAGAAGAGAGCCAACATACCACAAAAAGAGAAAGGAGAGAGATGGAGCAGGCAACAAAGAGGGAAAAATAATGGCATTCATTCAAAATAATAAAAGCTATCTAAAAATATGTTCTCTGATACATCTCACCAAAACAAAAACAGAAAAATTCCTAATGTTCAAAAGTGTCTAAATCAAATCAGAGTGAAAGCTTAATCCTTGGCAACCCCCTTCGATTTCTTGCGACGGAGTGAGGTACTATGGTACGTCCGAACATCCCCCATCGGGGCCACGCTTGAGAGAGCCGGCTAAGCAGGGAGTGTGATTCCTTTTCACAAGCACACTGCAAATCACATCTAAAGCCATCAATCAAGATCAGTTGAAAGAAAAATAGCAAGGCGATGATCGAAACTAGTCAATATGACACTCACCATCTCCACATCCCGGAGGCCGGCAATATTGTGGTAGTACTCAGCCTGATTCACGGCTGATTCATAGTTCTGCATGAAAGAAAAGGGAGATATCAATTACAAGGGCCACTGGCACAAACACAGGCATTTCTCTAGAAAGCAAAAGTACAAAAAGGGAAAAATTTACCCCAGGAACCAATTTAGGAGGGGGGACCCGGACCGCTTTGGCAGATAGACGGGCTCGCTCATCTACATCGCCACATAAGCTTGAGAGAAAGGCATCGTTGAGGTGTTTAAATGTCCCCTGAACCTCAGCTGTAGAACTGCTTAAAGCACCTGCACCAGAGGGGTCTAAAGGACCAGCACCCGTAGCCTCAGCAGGACCTGCTGCTACCGCATCATCATCGTTAGAAACATCTTTCCGATCAAACTGTGAAAAGAAGCAGGGTCTCAGTCAGTTGAAATAAAAACTGAATCAGAACCACTGGGAGCTTGCCTAAAATGAAGAACTACATGAGCTCGTGGGCCGCCAAAGGCCAGGAAGTTGACACTGGGCACAAAACGTGGCAGAATAGACCAATAAGGTAGGGACTCATACCGCAGCTGGTATCCCTCGACCATGAGAAGATCATCACTGGGGACCCCATGATGGAGAAACCTGATAGAAAGCTCCTCAATAGTACCCTCAGGAGCCATAATGTCTGCTGGAGGAGCCTGCGGCCCGGCAAAGTGGTGTCGGTACTGATGTACCACTCTCTCTCCCAAGTAATATGCCTTGGCCCAGGCCCCATAGAAGAAAACGACATGGCGGTCAACAAAGAAGCGGTACAAACCCACAACGGCTCGATCCCAGAAGGGAGAACCAACATAAGGGTCATAGATAACTTGTCCAAACAGAAAAATGTCCCATTAGCCAAACAGGTATCATAAAAGAAATGCTGAGGAAGAAAAGAGAGAAATAGCCATACCTGCTCCGGGATCAGCAAGTCAAATTGGGACCTCAGGCCCATCTCTCAATGCTTCATGCCAACATCCCTCCGGTGATTCTTGTGTCAATTACTCATGAGCGGATACATATAGACATCAGAGAAAAGGAGTGGGCGGCCAGTCTAGAAGTGCAAGTACCCCCAAATCTAAAAAAAAAGCAGCAGCAATCAAGGTAGAAGATGTGTCAGATACTGGATAAATGACTAGCCAATGAACTAAGGAAAGTGGGAGAGTCAGGGGTTCCCTCAATCCCAGGCCTAAAACCAACGACAGAAGTTGTATTCCCAACTGAGTCTCGGGTCAGGCTAGACATCAGCACGACATATCCGACCCCACCCCAGTCGTACCGATGCACATCGTCCCAATTTCCCTTAAGGCTGAGCAAGGACATTGAAACTCGGCCTCTGTTACCATTTGCAAAAAGGGTCTTGCCTAAAATGAAGAGGACCGAGATGCGACCCAACATCAAGGCACGCACAGGCTCAAGGAAGATGTTCACATCCGGCTGGCCCAAATCCACTAGCTCGTGCTCACCAAACAAATAAACCAGCCAAGATAATTTAACAACAGAGCCATGCTTGTTCTGGGTGGAGGGGTAATCCCCGATTAATTGCACCACCTCATCTCAGCCCGATACACAAAGGTTGGTCACCGGCGTGCCCCCAATCCTTATCCCCGTAATCATAGACCAATCGACAGGGGTAATAGCCATCTCAACCATCGCCATGTGGAAGGTCATGGTCTCAGGCCGGAAACATTAAATCAGGGCCTTCACATAGGCCGAGTCGCCCCTCATGGTAGGGAACGAAAGGAAATCTCCGAAGCCGGCCTGGGCAAGGAGAAACTTCACCACTGGAAGGAGATAGCGGTAAAAGAGTTGGAGGTCAAGCCAACCTCCACGGAACATAATGGGCGGTAAGTCCTGCATCAAGATGAAGAGGTGTCAGATCCTATAGGTAAAACAAGCTTGTACAAAGAAAGGAAAAGGCAGCAAAATAAAACTTATTCGATTACCTTGCCAGCAACCCCGAAATTTGAGATGTGGGTGTACTGTTAATTGAGCAGACCAGTACGGGCTGCCTCTCCCTGCATTTCGTACCAAGGCTAGGAAAAGCGCTGCACTACCAGAAGCTGCTCCCCTCATGGACCGTAGACCACCTCCGGTCCCTCCTCTTGCCCTTCCTCTTTCCCATGCTCTTCCTCACTCGACATCCTGAGATGGAAACAAGCAACAGTATCAAAACATGTCAGTGACAAGAAACCGATTGTTGCAAGCCAAAAGAAGGTAAGTATACCCCTCTCATTTCTCCCATCAATCTTAAACCACCATCATTTCTAAAGAAATACATCAGAAAGAGGGGGAGGCCCGAAACCCCCCACATTTCAAAAAAAGGAAAGCAAAAAATATATATGTAACAATAATAAACACAAACAAAAACAAGAGAGAAAGAAAAACAAACAAAAAAAGTGTGTACATTTATGTAACCCAAAATTCAAAAAAAATAAAAATAAATAAAAAATGTGTGTATGTAACCCCCCCCCCCCCCAAAAAAAAAAAAGAAAAAAACAAACAAGAAAATGTGTGTAGATTTATGTAACCCAAAATTCAAAAAAAGAAAAAAACAAACAAAAAAATGTGTATGTACATTTATGTAACCCAAAATTCAAAAAAAGAAAACAAACAAAAAATGTTTGTGTAACAAAAATAAAAAAAGATGAAAAAAAAAAATGTATAGACATACACAAAACAGAAAAAAAGAGTCTTTCTTTTCCAAACAAAAAAAAATAAAAAAATAATATGTAAACATGCAAAAGCAAAACAAATAATAATAAATCATCTTGCATTGCACACAAAAAAGCCATCTAGATCCACATAAGAAAGAAGAATAAAAAAGAGAGGCCCCTAATCACATTAGCAAGTGAAGAAATGGAGTAAGGCATTACTAAAAAAAGTCATATTTTTGCTCAAAATCAAGGCCAATGCACATGAAAGAAATCAAATAAGTCATAAATAATCATGCTTACAAAAAGAATCACTCATTCATCATCTAAGAAAGCAAAAATCCTAACCACATTGCAAATTATTCAAGAAAAATCAATGAATGAACGAGGAAACATTGATTACCTTCAAGAAAAATGGATCCTTGATCTGGCGTAGAGCGCGTATTTGAATGGCAGGAACAAACTTTAGCGATGAAACAAGGATCAAAGCAACCCAAATGAACCCTAGGAGGAGGTTCTGTTTCGATTTGGAGAGGGGGGAGGAATGGATTTTGAAAATAGCCCCTTTTGGCACGAGCTTGATAGCTTTAAACCCCCGCCCCCCCTAGTTTTGGCTTGGTGTGTATAAAATACATGTCAGGCAAGTTTTGACCCTAATGTGGCCTAGCGTGTGTGTTACACACGCCAAGCCAAACCTTGCCCGATTTGGCATAATACACACGCTAGACTCTTCATGGTCAATTTTGGCTTTACGATTGTATTGTACACACCAAGTTTGATCCCCCTCGGACCCCAAATGGCGCACATGCCCCCAAAACAGTGCGTCAATCCCCATTTGATCTGCTTGGGAGGCTGTGCTAGAATAAGTGGTTCAGGAACGATGAGCGTCGCTCAAAATCCCGAACGCACATAAAAACTCACATAAAATAATAAAAAAATCCCACATAGAATAACAAGAAAAAATTCACATAAAATAACAAAAAAAACCCACATAGATTAATAAGAAAAACCCACATAAAATCACAAAAAAATCCAACATAAAATCACAAAAAGTCTCACATAAAATGAAAAAAATATCCCAAGTAAAAATAATGGAAAATCTGCATAAAATGCACATATGCATGAGTTCTTGAAAAATCGGCACGTACCCCCAAAAAGTGTTACGAAATCAGTTTGCTCCGCTCGGGTAGTCATCCTAAATTAACTTCGAGATCGATGGGTTCGCCCAAAAACCTCTGACCCTGCTTCACGCAGGGGCACCCGTGACTAATTAAATGGGGCAATCGATGCCTCGTATGATTGGACACAAGCTATGGACCTTCGCGGATTTGTTTCACGCCTATCTTTGAGTATGGGTCGATCACTTTTGCACTTATGGAGTTGTTTATTCAGAATGAAACTTAATCATCAAACATCTTCAATCATCTCGAGAAGGAGATGCTTCTCCCAACATATTGGGCTTTCGTAACTCGCTTATCTCGGTTATGCCCAGTAATATCGCTAAATGCTTGGGGACCGATAACCTTGAGAAACGAATATTTTTTCCAACATACAGGGCTTCTGTTTACTCACCATATTACCCACTTGATGTTTGAGATTCGTTCTGAATATGACAGACCCATCAGTGATGCCTTGGGCCTCTTCGTATGTCTCTTGTCTTTGGCATTCGATCATTAGTGATCGGATACCAAAGAGGGCATTTGTAGATACCCAAATTTGACCCAAGGCCCAATCAAAATATACTTCAAGAGAGACTCACCCCCGAGCTTCTGATAGCACCTCCTGTAACCTTAGAAGTCTACCCAAACCCTTAGGAATTACCCCCAACCCTTAGAAGCCTCTCCGAACCCTTAGTTAACCCTCCCAGGCCATGGTTAGAGTGAGATGTACCAGGGCAGACAGGGACCTCTACTAAGACTGAGTCTTATACCATTAAAAAGTAGAGGTTCTTAGCTTTCCAACAAGCCAAGAATTGCCCAGATCCGAGCCCTACATCAAAAGATATAGTAATCGAAAGTTTCAAGCTGCACCACTGGATAGGTTTGGAACCTCTCGAGAACCTCTCGGGGAGTTGGGTATGCTTGGCATGTGTAATACACACGCCAAACATAGGTGGGTCCCCCCCCAGGCTCTGGACTTATAGGACACTGTACACATGCCTGGCATGGATAAAATACACGCCAGGCTTATCTACAGTAACCTTGGATTTTTGCTCAAATGTTACTTTTGGGGTTTAACTTATTAACCATCCCAATATTTAGGGTGGGTTTCATTAGGACTGTTGCTCCCCCGTTTACCCTATTTGCAACCCTCTAGTCATTTGAAACCTGACCCTATCATCTATCATTGATCCTATCCTCACACATATCTATGACCCTAAAATCATAGGAAACCTTAGATGTTAGGATTACCTAATTGCTAATCCTAATTAGCCTTTAAATACCCCCTTAACCCTCTCTTTTTCTATAAATAAAGAGGTACCCTCCTTTGCAAATGGCTTGAATTTTTTCCAAGAGAGAGAGAGATTAAGTAATCCCCTCCTCCCCTTTGGTGCACCAAATAACTATACAAATTTCAGAATTCCAAACTTCCTTAGAAACCTTATCCCCATCAAATACCTTTGAGTTTAGGAGAGAACTACCCCTAGCCTTCTTCCTCTACCCCTTAGCTATCAAGCCTTAGAGGTTAGAACCCGTTCTTCAACCACTCAAGCTATCAGAAGCTCATCAAGTGCACCTACGCGAAGGTCCATAGCTGTGCTACAAGGGCCCGAGAGCTTCAGCTCTCCCCTCTACTCTCCTACCTTCTCGGCTTTTCCTTTATCTTTGAATTTGCGCCTTTGTGCCGCTGAAATCTCGGTAATTGCGGAGGGGTACAAATACGATCCAAGTGCCTTCGGGCAAGAGGAAGTGTTATTTTCTCTTTTTTTTTTTTTTTTTTTTTTTTGGCCATAAGTAGAGACTGCTTTTGAGCGGGTTGATCGGGTGCCTAACACCTTCCCGATCGATAGCCGAAGCCCCTACCCAAGAGCCTTTGGCGTAGACCAGTGAATCGGTCGGTGCTTATAAAATTGATTTAGGTTTCCTGGGACACCAAAAGCTTCAGGTGGCGACTCTAAATTTTTCGTGAGTGCTCATCATCGCGATGGGATCCTCGAAAATCTATGGTTGCACACCTTTGTATTCTGAAGGCTATTCGCTCGAGCGGTTTCCAATTCACTAGAGCGAATTGGAGCGATTCTGCAACTTTTCGTGTTTCATCTTCCTCAACCCGAATTTTCCAAAATTGATCTTAAGTTTCTTGCATGCATACACACGAATCGAAGCTAAACTAAATCCATACATTCTAAATATAATCATACCTCCTAGACGCGCATGCATGTCCAAAATGATCGGGATCGACCGATATCGATATTCATGCCTCATGTTAGTCCGATCTTCAAAATCCTTTCATCCAATCCCAAGACATGATAAATCAGATCTAATTTCACGAAATCAACACATGGATGTGAAGGGTATCGAAGCTTACCTTCCAAATCTCACATGTGGAGTTTTCGATGGCTGAAATCTCGATGATTCGACTTCCATGTCTCTCGCTTGTTCGATAGTATGATCTCCGTCGTTCTACAATCTCACGGAGTCTAAGTCGAAGGGTTCTTGCATGATAGAACGGATCAAAATTGGAGTGCAGTGGAGATTGACAATTAAGATTGTGCGAAGCAAATTGAGAAGGGAGGAAGAGGTTTCTTTCTCTTGATCTCTCTTCGTCTTCCAAACGACTCCTCTCAAATTTTGAATGGGTTTCATTTGATGTGAGCTTAACTTATATATTTGGCGGCCCTGCTTTAATGTGAAGCTCGTACACCATGGTTCGGTGTATGGTTCTCATCCAAGGGTCCAAAACAGACTTAAAATAATGTGCATTCTAGAATAAGGATTCCCAAATATCGAGGCCCCCATTGTATGCGGTATCACGCACATACACTTAGTCGGTGTATTCAGATTTGGAATTTTCGGGGCATTACATAAATAACTTATGTCAGGGTCGTTGGTCAAGCCTATCATGCGAGGTCCACGTATAGATAATCACCTAGCCTCCGTATTGTATCATAAACCACCATTCAGCCCGTTGAGGTTGGCGCGCATAAAACTCAGTGTCCCCCTATATTCGGGACACTGTCCTCTCGTATTGTCTTTAAGACCCGTCTTGACTGCAGACGTTATACCTTTACGGTGGCTTGTAAGGAATGACACATGCAAAACTTTATTTTTAATCAGCTGGTCTTCACAACATATCTTATCATATCTTACTTATTTTTTTTTATCATTTTTATACAACTTAAATTTAGAGTGAGTCATAGTGCGATAAGCTTCACTAAACCGTTCTTTCCAAGGGATGAGTTCCGTAATAACCTGAATGTACTTCGTGTGGCAGCGCATAGCCCCATAGAGTTATTACATCCATACATTGATGCCTATATTCAAAGTTTCACATGACCATGAAAGGAACCCCACCATGACGAAAGCTTAAAGGTCAAGTGTCGTATCTTATTTTTTTTATCTTATCATATATATACCTATCGTACTCCTATAGTGATAAATGTAATGCGTTATCGATGATATCACTTAATAGAGCGTATACCTTATATAATTCAGAAACATATCTCAATAATTTAGGCCTAATTATAAAGAATACTATTCTTAAGTCACGTAAAAGTCAAACAAGTAATCTACAAGAACAAAAGGGTTAGCGAACTGAATACAAGTTAGTTACAAGTTACAGCGTGAGTCACACTATGATTCATGTTCATTGGTTGGAGATCGAAGGCCTTATTCAGGCTAGAATATGGTTTGCAATCTCATGAGGCGCTTTACTCACTGTTAAAGGAGAGAGAGAGGAAGTGGTCACGTTTAAATCGATATGTGACCCTATGATATGTGTCACAATATGATAATAGACTATTCTCATTAGATAGATTTTTTCGATCTGATAAAAATAAATTAGTCATTTGTGTGATTCCTATAGGATTTAATCTCGGTATGACTGAACTACGAGAATTCTAGTCGGATCAAGATTCACAAAATTTCATAGTAGTCATGATTGGAATTCAATCACTATAATATTACGGATTTCCTCGGGGATAACTAAACACTAATGGTCCTCGTTTGGTGCGACAACTAATTCATTTGTTTGAACCATTGATTCGATGGTCAACGGTCCGGGTAAAAAATGTGACACGCGTAGTTATCAAGGAGTACAAATCCCCATGTCCCAAGTGTTGTTGATGTAAATCAGGGTTTAAAAATATTCAAGAATGGATAGGGTCCTTTCCCGAAATTAATTTTGTGGGTTTCCATGTACCCATGAATTATAGGTGGACCATTTGACAAAAGGGAGCTGATAGTGAACGAGGTTCATAAGGTTCCTTTCATCATAATAAGTGCCTCGGCCCACACTAAATAAAAGATAGGCTACTTTTATTTGTACTTATTGAATATTCGAGGGTATCTAAGTCAAAGAAATATTGACTATTTTGAATCAAATGGTGGAGATTATGTTTTATCCCAATCTTTCACACAATGAATCATTGCATCTTACACTTACCATCATATGGTGCATTTTAAATTTCATATGCACACATCTTATAAATTACATGAAAATTGTATTTGAGATTGATATCATGCATGCAATTTTTGTTCAAATTTTTTGGATGTGTTCAACATGAAAGTAAAAGTTGACTATTTGATGGTACGATATTATGTCAAGATTTAGTGAGTGAAAGATAACCCGATCTCCGACGTCCGATTCAAACCAATCAATGTGTTTCTGAAAGCTACCCTAATTACATTTGAGATTGTGGATGCAAATTAAAAACTATCCTAATTACTTAAAGAATCATAACTAACTCTGCCACTCACTTTCGTTCTCTACCTCTTCAACTTCCAACTTCTCCACTCTCTAGTTCTCTATTCCCTGGTTCTCTTTCTATCCCCTGGTTCTCTTTCTATCCCCCTTCGAATACCCATCTGGCCATCTCCACTCTCTCTCTCATTCTCTCACCTGCGCAAATATGCTCACCCCGCAGAAGTCAGATTTGCTAATATAAGCAGACTATTGGATTTTTGCATCCATTAACAGGTTTACATCCCATATTTTTTTTTCTTATGGGTTTCCTAATCTCATTTTGTATTTTCTTCTCCCACAAATTTATTTAGGGTTTTTTTTGCTCTGATTTATTTTTATCTTCTTCTCCCACAATTCTATTTAGGGTTTTTTTTGTTTTTTTCCTATGTTTGTATTTTGTTTGCTTTCCAAGGTCTCTGCTCAAGCAGGCAACCAGTAGATCAAAAGATTGAAATATCCAAGAACCCAAGGTATGTTTTGTATGATTGAAGATTATATTAATAACTATGATTAGTAATTAAAATTTTAAGACTAAAGGAGAAATATGTGCATTTAAAACTAAGTCAAATTCAGGCGATCAGTACTTCTTTAATAAATGTTGATCATACTGCTATCTAACTTTGCTTTACGAAATGATATTTGATACCTTTATTTAGCATTTAATGATTAGTTAGGCGAGAAAAATGATGTATTATAGATATTACTATTATACTTTTCAAATTTTGTCATCGATGTATCGTAGATATTAGTATTGTCCATTGCTTGCTGCTTTGAAATTTCTTAGATTCATTGTAACTATAGGTTGTGCTTGCCATATAGCGTACAACATTTACTGACTGATTAGCGCTCGTTTTCTTGGGCTTTCCCAATTTTCAAAGTAATTTTTCATTTTTTTTGGTTTTTCGGGCTTTACCAGTTTTTCCTATTTTTCGGTTTTCGCCGCTTGAAATTGAAATCGAAGCAGATTTCTAGAGAAACAGAGTTGTTTCTACGGCTGAGATATGATCTTGACGGCTCAGAATAAATTAAATAAGTTGTATTAAATCTTAACAATGTTCTGTGAAAAAAAAAAGAATAAAGATCTATGATATAAACATCTTTGGTGCAAAAGAATGGCATGTATCATAGGTCCACGGAAATACTTAATTCTAATTGGAAATAAACCCCTAAACTAATTTCTAATTATAGATAAGTAGCCTATCTCCTAAGCAAATAAATTTTCCTCTCCTAACTACAACTTAGCTCCTAACTTTTAAGAACCAAAGGAAATCAAATAAAAGACCCACAAAAACACGTGATCCTAAAATTTTCGTAATCTTAATCTCGATAATCCTCCCTATCAGGTGATCACTTAAATGACCGCGTGAGGGGCTGGTGTCGAGATTAGACTCTCAGAATTCTCTCTGCATATCTTTAGGCGCAAATCTACCAACCTTTAGACTTTGCTCTAGCTCCTCCAAATCCAGCTCTAGCTTTAAATTGTTCCTGCTCCAGCATCTCCAAGGTAATTAGACTCCTAGAAAGCCGGTTCGATTCTAGCTTTAAATTGTTCAAAAACAGTGATAAGTTGCTGCTTCGATGCTCTGCATCAACTTGCGTCAACCATCTCAACAGAAATGATGGGTGGTCTGCTTGGCTATCTGGTTGGTAGCAACCAAGTTGAAAACCTTCTAACCTAGAATAACTCTACAACTGGCAGCAACGACTCTCTTGTTGTTAAGCAATCCAGGCCGTCAATGTTGTAGCTCATATTAGGAGGTTAACTGTGATCAAGATTAACAGGTCTGGCCCATTCTACTTCCTAATTGGGGTAACATCATTATCTCGAGTCTAGAAAGGCCTTGGAGGAGAACCTAAGCCACGGTTGAGTATTGTGTTCCATTGCACAAGTTCGGATGAGAGCTTCGGCATGCCATCCATGTGACTCGTGGTGATACTACGTCAAAATGGGGAAAAATAGTGGTGCAATATACCACTGCTTAAAATAGTGGTGCAATATACCACTGCCTAAAATAGTTTTTTTTAAAGTTAAATAAGTGGTTTAATAAATCATCCTCCCTTCACGTGCTATTATCACATGCAAATCATCGGGCTGAACTATTACTAGACACCCCCCCCGGGGGGGGCTCTCTTTTCACTCTTTATCACTAAACACAAAACGCCTTTCTCTCAACCCTTCTTCTCTTCGAAACCCTAGCGTCTCTCTCTCTCTCTCGATAAACCCTAACCTTTCTCTCTTGATCGACAAAGGCTAGCCTCTCTCTCATTTTCCTGCTTGGTACATGGTCTCCAGGAGCTTGTTTTGGTCAGAAAGACGGCAAGTGACGAAACCCTCCCCTCTCTCTCGTTCCATCTCCCTCTTCGAAACCCTAGATGACAAAAAAAAGACGGCAAGAGAGTTTTTCTTGTTTTCTCATATTTTTTTGTGTTTTTCTTTGATTATTTCGCCAATTCTGTGTATTTAGCTCGATTTTATCATTTTTATTGATGAATCTTGAGATCTGGAGTGTTAGATCTGAAATTAGTCTGATATCTGTCATTTTTTTTTATTTTTTTTTCGTATTTAGGCTTTCCGTGAAGAAGAAAGCTGGTGGAAACGATCGAGTGAGCAAAAAATCTGCAAAAAAGGAGAAGGCCAGGAAGGATCCAAACAAACCTCAAAGGCCTGCGAATGCTTTCTTCGTCTTCATGTAAATATCCTCATCTGAGGGTTTTAGATTTGTGTTTTTTTCCCTTTGCAAGTTTATATTTTTTTCATCTTTTATTTTTATGTTGTCATGATAGGGAGGAGTTTTGAAAGTAGTTCAAGGAGAAGAACCCTAACAACAAATCAGTTTATGTGGTAAGTTTTTTTTTCTTTCTTCGATTTAATAAATAACTGGACTACATATATGCGGACACAATGACTGGATTGCATATATGTTGACTGATATGCAAAGGGGGGCCCATTGTGCTTTTTCTTCTTCATTGATGTGTTTTTTCCCCTTATTTTATTTATTGAAACTAAATGAAAGTCGGTATGAAGGATTGCTGCTTCTCATTAAAAAAAATTTACGAGTTTTTTTTATGATAACCCAAAATTGGTAATTTTCTCCTATTATTTAGTTCATTTGCAATTTCTAGGTTTTTTTTTTTCGCTTATTATGATTTTTTTATTATTTCAACAGACGATCAATCGCGCTACCATTTGTACTCCAGCAGATTATAACACTCGTCCTCTTGACACCATTTACAACAATTTCATCGATGCTCTTCTGGTGTTCTTTGCATCTTGTTATTTTTATAATTTGAATACTTGATCCGCTTTCTTTTTATGTATTCTTTAAGAATGTTGGTGTTTGTGTGTGATCCAGCTAAAGTATTGCTCAGAAAATAACAAACGTTTCACCTTGTTATTCTTTTCAAAAAAATTAAAAATGGTTGAAACGGTATCAGTGATACCGTATCCGTATCAGCCGATAAGTATTGGTCCAAGATGGGCCGATACCGAGTTTGAAACCTTGGTTAGCATAGTAGGCAACTCCATGATATTAACAACATAATTTCATATTACGATTACTGCACTAGACTCCAAATGCATCTTCACTTAAACTGTTAACAACAGGATATCAGGCTGTTTAGGATCTAATAACGGGGTTATAAAGGGAGTTGAAATAGAGGCTGGATTAGGGAGCTACAGGGGGTCCAAGTCAAAACAGGTTAACTTGGGTTGATCTGTGAGTTTTTCACCATTGCTGGAAACATATTGGCATATATAAGAAATCAATTCTATTGATAATAGTTTACATATGGTTTAATTGCTTTATGTACTTGGTGGCCATTCAATGCAGTTTACTTGTTGAGCCGTTGGCAAAAGAGGACCTGATTTTGATGAATTGCAATGAAATGCTGGCATTTTGGATCAACCTGTATAACCCTTTGATTATGCATGTAAGTCATGTGATCTCTTCTTTTTTCCTCTCATAGTTATATTAGCAAACTCTGTGATGGACTTGTTCTATAATTTCTTCTATATGATTTTATATGTTGATGTGCAACTTCGACAGACACGGATGATAGTTTCTACATAAATTTTTTGTCGAAATGAAGTCACATTATAACATGGCACACATCTCAAAAATCAATTTTAATCAGCTATTTTTTAGGAATGAATCTACTCTCCCTACTCTTGGGGGTACCTTCACTTGAACCCCATACCACCCAATAGTTTTGCAAATGAATTTGGAGTGTTCATAAAGCTGCAAAAGTCCCATTTGATGTTTTTTTATGATTTGGACTCCATAATGTGATCCTTATGATTTCTACCACCTAAGATTGCTATTTGGAGGTATTGGGAATTGTCTCACAATAAATAAACATGGATTGGAAAAAATAAAAACCTGGACACATATCTAAAGATTGAACTCTAAAATTTTCTAAAACCTGTGTTGTTTGCTTGGATTTGCCTTTCTCTCTCTTTTTTGTTCTTCATGGACATTCAAAAGTGTTTGTTTTGAAAAAAAATTAAATCAAAATCCAAAAAACAAAAATGTGGGATTTTGATGCATCCACATTGAAAATATAAGGGAGATTTGTTTGGCGGATTTCTAAAGGTTAACACACCAAACCTTAACCTTTCAAAAATAAAAATCTGCGAAGGGAAAAAAGAGTTTAGGGTGATATGGTAATTACCATTTTATTAAAAAAAATATTTTGAGGGACAATATTTAGAAGCAAAGATAAGGTTCACCATTAATGGCCACTCTTACTTCAACCTAGTCCTTATAACTAACGTTGGAGGAGCTGGTGATGTGCATTTTGTCTCCATCAAAGGGTCCAAAGCTGGGTGGCAGTCAATGTCAAGAAATTGGGGTCAAAATTGGCATAACAACACCTATCTAAATGGCCAAAGCCTTTCATTTAAGGACACAACAAGTGATGGGCGAACTGTGGTGTCTTATATTGTGGCTCTTGTTGGATGGTCCTTTGGGCAGACCTTTAGTGGGCTCCAATTCCGCTAAGTTTAGCAGAGCCTCTATACTTAGCTGTAGTAATTAGCATATTTACCACTTACTAACATTGAGGATGTACTTGGGAGCTCTGATGTGACAGCCCGGATTTCGACACCCCGAAACCCGTGCCATCGGCACGACCCTTGAGGTCGTGCCCTATAAGCCTGCACGGAATATTTGGTATATTCAAGCAACTGTAAAGAAAATCCATTACAGAAGAACTAATACTGAACTAAATCTCCAGTTTTATAAAGAAAAATCAAAACATGAAGCTTAAAAGATAGTTCTGATCTCATGCCACTGCATGTGCAAGAGAACCAACCCGAACCATCGGTGACGAAACAACCGTCACCCCAGATGGTTCACCAAAAGAAAGTCTAACAGAAATTTCATTGTCTTATGCATAAAAGGCTGGACATACCAAGCCGTACAACTTTCTCTCACAAAAATCTATCAAAGTACGCAAAGGGTCCTCTAGAAGAAATCCTCCGGAGGGGGCTCTGACTCCTCCCCAGGCACGTAATCCGAATCCTCCGGATCTATGTTTCCCGAAGCAGTAGCAACAGCTAGCACTGGACCTGTGACGTATAGTCGAAGGAGTGAGTTACATCATAGCTCAATAGGGAAACAACTGAATGAACATATAAGTCTATCTTACTCACATATATTCCATCACATTAGAAACATGATTTATCAATAAAAATAGCTGAAAAACAGTTTAAGTTTCTAAAAACATGAACTGAATGTATCTATTACTCTACATGTGTTAACTTGTTTTCAATTTTGTTCTTATAAGCTAGAAGATCTGTCTTGAAACTTAAATAATCCCCGAGCAATATAACATCGAGTCCCGATACCCACCATCGTCGTCCAATTGAACTATATTTCAATGTAACATAGCCCGAGTCCCTTTCTCCTAGGCGACGAGGCACATAACTCATATACATCCTTTGGATGTCTTGTTGGTGTACGGATTGGCCGTCGTACCGGTCATGGATATTCTGCTGAGTTAGTCACAGGTATACCGCCGAGTCGGTGGGGTATTCTATGAACCTCAAATCCATTGTTCAAAATACATATAGTTTATCACCCTGTAATTGTGCTAATTATAATATTAAAAGTTTGTTCAAGGCTCATTCTCATGGTTTCTCATTTGATTATACATCCCTGGGATGTCATATATTCATATGCATCACCTAGATGCTCACATCTCATTCACATCCCTGGGATGTCATATACTTCCAAGCTTACTAGTTTCTTACTTAGTGTACACACACGCACATACACCTCTTTAATTGACATGCTTTAGTTCACTTTCGATTAACAAGCAATTAACTATACTCTTAAAACACACATGTATATATTACATCACCACATATATGATTTCGTAATCAAGGGTACATGTTAAGAGTATTCCCTACCTCACGTGTTTTAGGCCTAAGCATCAAAGTCCAAAGTAGCTCCCCATGCTCAAATTCGAGTGCTAAACCTATAGTACGTCACGTCATACACAAAACATCAATAATGATGCACCGAAGAAGGTACAAGCTCCTCCCAGAACTCCAAGGTACAAAATAGAACCCAAACTAAAACTGTCAAAATCGATTAATCGATCCCAATATCGATTAATCGATCCCAAGTGGATTAATCGAAATTCTAAAATCGATTAATTGATCCCAAATCGATTAATCGGTTTTCCCAGAACTTAGACTTTTCCAGCCACTGGAAGTACCCAGACGATTAATCAATTTCAAATCGATTAATCGAAAACCAAAAATCGTTTAATCAAATTCATTTCGATTAATTGATTTCGTGCTTTAGTCTTCAGAATTGATTTATGATAAAAATCGATTCATCGATTTTGTTAGAAAACAGCCCTCTTCGGGCTGTTCTTCCAACTTTCTTTTCGTTCAATTTTTCTTCTTTTTCTATCTCTTTAATTCACCATTAAATCATCAAATTAATGCACAACATCATACACATCATAATTTAAAGAAATCTCACCTCAAATCCAAGTATGAATGATTTAAGGGCTTGACTCCAAAAGCTAGGGCTCTTAGCTTTGATTCCACGAATTCATACACGTTGCCTCCGAAATTAATGCTCAAGCATGTCTTCAATTCGCATTCCACACGAAATCCTTTAGCATTTACTCTCTTTCTCTCTAAACTCTCTTCATAAATCCCTAACCACCAAAATCAAAGAGAAATAACTTCTCTTTAGTTATTAGATTCTTTTAACCCAACTCATGCCTTTGGTGCCAAGCACATACACCCCTTAACAGGTATATGTGGCCTTATAACAAGATCTAACACCACACATCTAGGTGTACTTTTCACCCCAAGCCTAGTCTAGTCTAAGTCATCTAGTTGACTTTCTCTTGTTCCAACTTATGACTAGGCGGGCATGTATCCCGAGGACACTATTCAAAACCCAAATTTTCGGGGATGCTACATTCTCCCCACCTTGAGAATTTTCATCTTCGAAAATATACTTAAGGGCTTTCCCTTCATGAAAGACCCACACACATGAACGCATGGCGATGGATATAACCGCAATCATAACATACTCTGCATAAAAACTCAACTGATGTGCACATATTTAAGCAATCAGAACCCATATTACATATTTGCAAACATGCAAAACACATCCTGCATAAGAAGAAATTCAAACTATGTGCAGATTCTAACGTAGCCAATATGAGAAAGCTACAACAATTTCCATACTATTGGATCCAAAAATAATGGCACCCATGGCATATAGCTCAGTACATCATTTTTCAAAATAATTATAACCCAAAAATAATTACAACTCAAAAAGAAACATCAAAAGCTAGCAATCATGCAGTCCCGTCCCCTGGCTAATCCTCCTCATCATGCTCACGTGTACTAGAGCCCGATGCATCAGGATTCCATGTCCGCGCCGCCGCTATGCGCTGATGGTAATCGCTGGGATACATAAACTGCATGGTCTGGTACAGCAGCGCCTCATGAAAATTCAGCCGGTGCTCCATCCGGGTGTTGCTCTCCTCCATATGCTTGTGGTGTGCTAGCATCTGGCGGTTGTTCTCTGCCATGAGGGAGAGAATGTCATTGATAGTACTCGGTGGTGGGGCCTGAGATGCCCGTCTCCTGTGAGATTGCATAGGAGTAGTAGGAGTAGACTGTGTAGGAGCAGGAGGTAGTGCTAAAGGCTGTTGAGGGTCAATTGTGACAGCCCGAAATTCGGCACCCCAAAACCTTTGCCATCGGCACGACCCTCGATGCTGTGCCTCATAAACCTGTACGGAACATTTGGTATATTCAAGCAACAATAAAGCAAATCCATTACATAAGAACTAATACTAAACTAAATCTCCAGTTCTATAAAGAAAACTCAAAAGATAGTTCTGATCTCATGCCACTGCATGAGCAAGAGAACCAACCTGAACCATCGGTGACGAAACAACCGTCACCCCAGATGGTTCACCAAAAGAAACTCCTAACAGAAATTTCATTATCTTATACATAAAAGGCTAGACATACCAAGCCGTATAACTTTCTCTCACAAAAATCTATCAAAGTACGCAGAGGGTCCTCTAGAAGAAATTCTCCGGAGGGGGCTCTGACTCCTCCCCAAGTACGTAATTCGAATCCTCCGGATCTACGTCTCCCGAAGTAGCACCAGTAGCTAACACTGGACCTGTGACGTATAGTCGAAGGAGTGAGGTACATCATAGCTCAATAGGGAAACAACTGAATGAACATATAAGTCTATCTTACTCACATATATTCCATGGCATTAGAAACATGATTTATCAATAAAAATAGCTGGAAAATAATTTAAGTTACTGAAAGCATGAACTGAATGCATCTATTACTCTATATGTGTTAACTTGTTTTCAATTTTGTTCTCATAGGCCAGAAGATCTGTTTTGAAACTTAAATCAAATAGCTTAAATAATCTTTGAGCAATATAGCATCGAGCCCCAATGGACCCACCATTGTCGTTCAATTGAACTATATTTCAATGTAACATAACCCAAGTCCCTTTCTCCTAGGCGACGGGGCACATAACTTATATACATCCCTCGGATGTCCTGCTGGTGTACGGATTGGCTGCCGTACCGGTCACGGATATGCTGCCGAGTCAGTCATGGGTATACCGCGGAGTCGGTGGGGTATTCTATGAACCTCAAATCTATTATGCAAAATACATATAGTTTATCACCGTGTAATTGTGCTAATTATAATATTAAAAGTTTGTTCAAGGCTCATTCTCATGGTTTCTCATTTGACTATACATCCCTGGGATGTCACGTATTCATATGCATCACCTAGATGCTCACATCTCATTCACATCCCTGCGATGTCATATACTTACAACCTTACTGGTTTCTTACTTAGTTTCCACACACGCACCCACACCTCTTTAATTCACATGCTTTAGTTCACTTTCGATTAACAAGCAATTAACTATGCTCTTAAAACACACATGTATATATATTACATCACTACATACATGATTTCGTAATCAAGAGTAAATGTTTAGAGTATTCCCTACCTCACGTGCTTTAGCCCCAAGCATCAAAGTCTAAAGGAGCTCCCCATGCTCAAATCCGAGTGCTCAACCTACAGTACGTCACGTTATGCACAAAGCATCAATAATGATGCACCGAAGAAGGTACAAGACCTCCCAGAACTCCAAGGTACAAAACAAAACCCAAACTAATGCTGTCAAAATCAATTAATCGATCCCAATATCGATTAATCGAATTTCCAAAATTGATTAATCGATCCTAAATCGATTAATCGAAATTCCAAAATCGATTAATCGATCCCAAATCGATTAATCGGTTTCCCCAGAACTTAGACTTTTCTAGCCACTGGAAGTACTCAGACGATTAATCGATTTCAAATCGATTAATCAAAAAGCAAAAATCGATTAATCGAATTCATTTCGATTAATCAATTTCGTGCTTTAGTCTTCATAATTGATTTATGACAAAAATCGATTAATCGATTTTGTCAAAAAACAGCCCTCTTCGGGCTGTTCTTCTAACCTTCTTTTCTTTCAATTTTTCTTCTTTTTCTATCTCTTTAATTCACCATTAAATCATCAAATTAATGCACAACATCATACACATCATAATGTAAAGAAATCTCACCTCAAATCCAAGTATGAATGATTTAAGGGCTTGACTCCAAAAGCTAGGGCTCTTAGCTTTGATTCCACGAATTTATACACGTTGCCTCCGAAATTAATGCTCAAGCACGTCTTCAATTCGCAATCCACACGAAATCCTTTAACATTTACTCTCTCTTTCTCTCTAAACTCTCTCTCTCTTCATAAATCCCTAACCTCCAAAATCAAAGAGAAATAACTTCTCTTTAGTTCTTAAACTCTTTTAACCCAACTCATGCCTTTGCTGCCAAGCACATACACCCTGTAACAGGTATATGTGACCTTATAACAAGATCTAACACCATACATCTAGGTGTACTTTTCACCCCAAGCCTAGTCTAGTCTAAGTCATTCAGTTGACTTTCTCTTGGTCCAACTTATGACCAACCGGGCACGTATCCTGAGGACACTATTCAAAACCCAAATTTTCGGGGATGTTACATCTGATCAAATAGATATGTTATATGGCAATTCAGGTTTGCCGACTAATTCTTTGGTAAAACGATCATACAACTATACATTCCATTCTCTTGACATGAACACTTCAAAAGTAGATCTAACTATGCAAACCATCAATAGCAATAAGATTGAAGTTGAAATAAAATCGACACCAATTTTTGTGTACTGATCAAAGTGACATGCGATGCGTAGAAAATATAATGCTCCATAGGTAAAATAGACTATTCCTTTTTTCAATATAGTGCCTCATAAATAATGCGACTTAAACTGTGCATTATAAAATTTTGTAGATATGCAATTCTTATTATACAGTTAGGCATGGAGAGTCTAAGTTTTTGACAGTTTGAAGGGCTAAATGTGATTTGCACCACATAAAATATATTTGAGGCCACATGCTAAAAGAGAACCTGAAAAGATGTTAGAGCATGAAGAAAACCAGATGCTTGGTCAGGTATACTTATCCTTCATATCAATGTACCATGTTTTTACCTTTGTTCCAAGTTGCAGCTAATTCAATGCCAATTGGATTTTTCTATCTGAACTTCATGTAAGTTGGTTTTATTAGGACTTAAGTTGTAATTTTATTCTTGCAGCAGAATCATATTTCAAAGAAACAACAGTCAAATGAGAATAATTTATTGCTCCGTGAAGATGGTTTTGGATGCAGAGGATCTGAATCCGATTCGTCGATATGACCTCCATTCTTCCACTTCCAGGTCAGTGTTTGATTAGTATTATGCAGCTGTCACCTGCTCCATTGATTTTAATTGAGCAAGGGATTTAAGCATGTCTCTCCATTTCTACTCATTTTCATTCATCCTTCTTTTTTATTTGGTTTCCATCTCATTGAGTTTATCAGATTTATCATGTAGCGTGTGTAGGAAGCAAATTCGGTTTACCGAACCCAAATCGAATATTTTGGTTTTCTTTGAGTTCAACCGGAGCTGAACACGAATTGGTTCGATTTCGGTTGATTTTTTTATTTTATTTTTAAAGTTTATTGAACAGAAAACCTAAAGTATCGGTTTTTCCGGGTCGGTTATGGTTATGGTTTGATTTTGGTTATTTATATATTGTATTTTAAGGTATTTTTTAGGGGCATTTTTTTGGGAGTTAATGAATTTTTTCATTTTTCTCATCCTACCAAATCTGTTTTCGGTTTTCACCACCCAAAATCGAAAAACGAACAACAGAATCAGTTCGGACCAGGTTCGGTTTGCATGATTTTTAGGTCAAAACTTGCATCCCTATGCCTATGTCACTGGTTTTGTGGGATCTAGATGACCACTAATTATGTGTTGCAATACTTGGAAATCAACATCTTTTTATTTAGCAACATGGCCTGTTTGTTTTTAAGGAATCGACCATGCCTGTTATTATCTTTTGTGATTTTATAGAGTAGCATTGAGCAAGTTCAAGTTAATTATAGCTTGCAAAGGATTTAGCAAGTTTTGGGATTTTGCAACTGTTGGATTTAATTGGTAAATCTTTTGCCAAGGATCACATAGACCAATGAGCTTGAGAATAAGATTTAGCAAGTTCATATAGACCAATTAAATCATAGCATTGAGCAATTACATCTTAGGTTTTAGCTTATAGAAGGGCCGTCATAGCATTGAGCAATTACATCTTAGGATTTAGCTTATAGAAGGGTCGTCCACCAAATATTATTGATGATGATGTTAATTGGTTATTTGCAGCAATGTCGATGCAACGGTGTTGGCCTGCATTGCGTTTTCGTGCCCTAATTTAGAAGCATTGGAGATCCATACTGCCGACAGTACGGTCAATCGGATAACTGCGTATATAAATCTTTCTTTTACTTTAATCAGATTGATATATAGATTCAGTTTCATTTCGCATCTTTTCGGTACTTTTTGGTTGAGTTAGACAATGATTGTAAACAAGTTAGTATTTATTCTGCATGATCTA
Organism: Chloranthus sessilifolius; assembly: GCA_021018995.1. Taxonomy (NCBI): domain Eukaryota; kingdom Viridiplantae; phylum Streptophyta; class Magnoliopsida; order Chloranthales; family Chloranthaceae; genus Chloranthus; species Chloranthus sessilifolius. The sequence goes on from CM037588.1 coordinate 96,770,524, forward strand.
GAGGCCTTTAACATTCATGATTTATTTATTATTATTTTTTTTCGGATGGAACACCCTTCAAATGAATTCGATTAGCGACTGATCTATTAGGTCATGGATTTTGATTTATTTTCTTATCTGTTTTTATAACTATGAGTTCAATTTTTTGCGGAGATGATTAGGTTTATCATATAGTTTTTAGGTTTATTCAATTTTGTTTTCTATTCTAGTATTTATTACTGAGACATGGATTAGGTGTTCAGATTTATCATATTCTTGTTGAAGTATTGGTTGACTGATTTATGTTGTTAGCGTGCTAATAGCTACGCTTCATGCTTTTTGGAACGTTTTCACTATAGTTGATAGTTATCAATGTTATTCCATTATTTTTATATTATTGAGAATAGTGACCAATTCGGAGATTTATTTATGTTTTTCATATTTTTTGGTTTAGCTTTATCGAATCAGAGCTGTGTCGCGTCGATATGGCAAAGCATATATATATAAATATATATATATATATATATATATATATATATATAGAGAGAGAGAGAGAGAGAGAGAGAGTGAGTGTGTGTGTGTGTGTGACAGCCTGAATTTTGGCACCCCGAAACCCGTGCCATCGGCACGACCCTCTAGGCCGTGCCCCATATGCCTGCACGGAACATTTGGTATAACCAAGCAATAGTTAAGCAAAACAATTACATAAGAACTAAAACTGAAACTAAATCTCCAGTTTTATAATATAAGTCAGAACACGTAACTCAAAAAGGTAGTTCTGATCTCATGCCACTGCATGAGCAAGAGAACCAACCCGAACCATCAGTGACGACTCAGCAGTCACCCGGATGGTTCACAAAAAGAATATCTCGTTTATATTACATTTTCTCAAAATGGGCTGGACATACCAAGCCGTACAGTTTCTCTCTAAAAAATCTATCAAAGTACGCAGGGGTCCTCTAAAAGAAATCTTCAGGAGAGGGCTCTGATTCCTCCCCAGGCATGTAATCCGAATCCTCCGGATCAACGTCCTCCGAAGCAGTAGCAGCAGCAAGCACCAGACCTGCGACGTATAGTCTAAAAGGTGAGCTACATCATAGCTCAATAGGGAAACAACAGAGTGAACATATAGATCTATCATACTCACAAATATTCCATGACATTAGAAACATGATTTATCAATAAAATAGCTGGAAAAATAATTTTAAGTTACTGAAAACATGAACAGAATGCATCTGATTACTCTACATGTACTTACTTGTTTTCATCTCGTTCACAAAAGACAAAGATCGGCCTCAAAAACTTAAATCAATAACTTAAATAATCCTCGATGCACTATAGCCTCGAGCCCCGATGGAATACCCACCATCATCGTCTAATCATACTAATCTTCATTCATGTAATACTATCCAGGTCCCTTCCTCATAGGCGACGGGGTACTAAGCTCACATACATCCTTGGGATGTCATACAAGTGTACAGATTGGCCGCCATATTGGTCATGGACATCCTGCCGAGTCATTCACGGGTATACTGCCGTGTCGGTGAGGTATTCACTAAACCTTAAATCAATGTGTAACTACATATAGTTATTCATCATGTGATTGTGCTAAACATAGTATTTTAGGCCTGATCAATTCTCATTTCATTTAACTTCACATTACTTAGATGTTCACGATTTTCCATACATCCCTGGGATGTAACCAGCTCATATGCATCACTTAGATGCCTTTATAACGTTCCCACCCCCCATTGGGGTGTCACATACACATAGCATAAACTTACTTCCTTAGTGTTGACCCACACACACATATTTTAATTCCACATGATCAACTACTTTTCAAGAAAACATGCACATCTTTATGTTCTCAACGTATAGCTTATTGAATTCCATATTACTACATACATACTATTTTAATTAAAGTACATGTTCAAGGTATTCCCTACCTCACGCGTTTGAATTCTCAAGCGTCAAGGTCTATTGTGCCTTCCTATGCTCGTACTCACGTTTTTCAACCGAATTTACATTATAACATATGCAAAGTATCAAGAACAAAGCATAAAAGAAGGTAAAAGGCCCTTCTAGAACTCCAAGGTCTAAAACAAAACTCCCTCAGAAACTGTCAAAATCGATTAATCGATCCTAATATTGATTAATCGAATTTCCAAAATCGATTAATTGATCCCAAATCGATTAATCGAAATTCCAAAATTGATTAATTGATTTTCCCAGACTCCACATTTTTCAGCCACTGAGAGTACACAGACGATTAATTGATTTCAAATCGATTAATTGAAAACCAAAAATTGATTAATCGAATTCATTTAGATTAATCGGTTTCGGGCATCAGTGCCCAGATTTACCTTATGTTCAAAATTGATTGATCGATTTTCAAAATCGATTAATCGATTTTGATAGGAACACAACCCTTTTCGGGCATTTCTTCCAGCTTTCTTTCCTTTCAATTCCTCATTCTTTTCTATCTCTTCAATTTTCCATGTAATCATTAAATCAATGCACAACAACATACACATCATAATTTAAAGAAATCTCACCTCAAATCAATCTCATGATTGATTCAATGGCTTGGGTCATGGGCTAGGGTCCTTAGCTCGATTCCCCGAATCTCCACGCGTTATTGTCGTAATTAAAGACTCACGTGCTCCTTAAATTCGCAATCCTCTAGCATTTACTCCTTCCTCCTCACTCTCTCTCTCTCTCTCTCTTCATAAATCCTTAACACCCACCAATTCAAAGAGAAATAACTTCTCTTAAGTTATTTAAGCTTTTTAACCCATTCCATCTATTTGGTACAAAGCACACACTTATAATAGGTGTATGTGACTTCGTAATAACATCTAACACCACACTCACAAGAACATTCACATCGAACCTAATCTAACCTAAGTCATCAAGTTGACCTTCTCTTGGTCTAACTTATGACTAGTCGGACACGTATCCCGAGGACACTATTCAAAGCTCAAATTTTGGGGATGTTACAAAGAGAGACCTATATGTATGTTCATTTCGGCCACATGGACCAATATGAACAGAGCATCAGCTACTGTCTTTAAGCAAACATTTCACTTGACCGAGGCCCAGATTCACTATTTCCACATACAAGATCTTAGTTGAATGGTTCATAAGAACCATAACTCTTGATGAAGATTTTAGCCAAGGCCAGATTGCTACAATAACTCTACATTAAAACTCTAAAATGGAGAATTCCAAGGAAACAATGCATGATATATGCTTATTACTACGATCGGGAATGGTATCCAACGGCACCACTGAAATGCTGTAATTTTTTATTAGTAAGTCCCTGATTTGGTTTATCTGGATAAGATGACATATTTCTCTAATTCCCATTTTTAATATTATTCAAACATTTAAAAATTATTCAATCTATTTGAACGTTCTTAAGTAGATGGCATATCTGCAGAACATGATATATTTTCACTAGAGTTTGTATTAGGTAAACCAGTCTTTCGTCGCAGCTTTTACGGTCAATCTTTACCCATCTAAACTCTTTAGCGTATCTGAAACTCTGAATTTTTATGGTATATTTACAAGATCTGAAGATCAGAAATTCAGAAATTCATATATTTAGAACTTGCGATTCTTTATATTTATGATTTTTGAAATTTTCTTTATGAAGGAAACCTGTATTGTATTCAGTCATTTGGTACTCATTTGTACCTCTGACATATTTTCTGTGTTTTCCTTTGCCCTTCGAAAATGCAAAAATTTCTCTCTCTAACGGTGAGATATTGTTGGTGAGAAAGAAAACTCATCAAAAAGTGAAATGCTTCTGTTGTATTTCTTTACCCGATTAGCTTCCCCATTGATGTTCTCAATCTTCGAACATTTAATATCACATCTAGCAAGGATAGATCCTCACACATTTCGTAAATTTTCTATGGTAAGCATTTTTTTATTCAAGGCCATCCACGCACAAAACACGTTCCTTGGTACACGATTTTTCCTCCAAATAATATTAGTCCATTCAACCAGAGGATGTATTTTTCTAACTCTCCTTCAAACACTCTTTTTTGTTGTTGGTGTTGTTATGCACGACGGCACGACCGCTACTTCAGTAGTCTTTGGAAGACATTGATCGCTCTGTTGCAGTTGTTGCATCTTTGAGGTCAGTAATCTCATCATATTTTAATCAATTTTTTGAATTTAATTGTATTTCGATTCAGCTTTAAAAATTATTTGAAGAGTTTTGTTAATGCGGTTATTGAGAATTGCTACATAATACACAAACTGAAAAGGCAAAGGGTATTACTTTAGTGAGATTGTAGGATGCTGGGGAAGTTTAATGGCTCCATGATATTTCTGATATAGATATTTCTGATCATAAAACTGATTTGGAAACTGAGATTTAATGGCTCCATGATATTCAAAACTTGAATAACAAATATGGCAAAGGATGCACTTGAATATCCTTAAGTGAATGTTTTGTTTGCTGCAGAACAATGATGGATCCCAAAAAATATCAGGAGACAAATTGAAAGATTTATTCTTAGACCAAGCGGGCGGGTCAAACCACGGGTCGACCCGACCTGTTGACAGGTGACAGCCCTACCACTTGCTCAGCACATGAGAGGAAGTGCACACGTTAGCCTCACAAAGGCCAGCTTGTGATTGCAGGTAAAATCCAAAAAAAAAGAGCTGATATTGGGTAACCGATCCGTTCCCAATCTAAATTGGAACAGGTCACCGATTAGGTTATGTATGGCACTGTTTTTTTTATAACAACTTGATGTGAAGGACCCATGTAAGTATCTGGTGGGTCAAATATTTCATTGAAAAAATATCTCCTTTGTGTGATTCAAATCAGTCAAATGGCCTTTAAAATGAACGGCTAAAACCAGTTTCGAGATTTACATGGTAACGGTACCTTTTAATGGCGTTTACTTTGGACCCTTCGCATCAAGTGGCACACTGTGATGACAATAGTGCCAGATATATCCAATCAGTGATCTGTTCAAATGTAAATTGGGGAAGGGTTGGTTAGTGGTTACCCATACTAACTAGCTCAGTAATATTTTATAGGTGGGAGGTCATAGTTTTTGTGAGTCATCTACCTAAATCCTAAATGAACAGGTCCAACAATTTCCCCTTGCCATTTTTCAGACAATGAGAAATGGTTAGTCCAACCGTTTTAAAACCCTTGGATACACAGGAATCCTATATGGTTCATGGCCGTTCACGGATCATTTTGGATATTGAGACGATTTGAATTATTTTGAAATGCTTGAAAAAGTGGAAATTATGCCACTCTGAAACTTAATGCTGGTTTTGATTTATCTCTTTTAAAGCACTATAATATGAACTAAAATCAGTACATATTGAGCTCACTGAGACTCTTTGACAGGTCTGGCTTCCAGCCTAAAAGATCGTTTGGTCTGGATCGGTTTCCCGACTGATTCTGTTTGCTCGTTTTTCGGGGTCGGGTTTTGGGTCAAAACTTGCACTCCTAGTGTAGCAAACGAGTTCCTAGAAGAAGTCCACTTACTGTCCTTCCTATCTCATAATGCTATCTAAGAAAAACATATGAAAAGTGATTTTATTTTCACACTAATATTTGACATTTCCTAAGTCATTCCAGTATGGCTTAAGGTGCCTTTACACGAATGCCTTCACCTTCTATTTGCAGAGAAGTTATTATTATTTTCTATATGGCCACCATAAAAGGGATCAGAGGGTGTTATATCTCCAAGTATTGGAAAACTCAGAAGATTGCTGATTTTTTTTCTTTTGAATCTTCTTTCTGCTTGGACTTATATCGGTTTGTTATTTTGCTCTCAGAGCACTTCGCCAGAACAGCTTACATGGGTCCATTCACGTTGAAATTAGATACTTAAAAGTGCTTAGAGCACTGTAAGCAAAAGAGGAATTCTCATATTTCTTAAGTTTCTTATAAAAATCCCTGCTTTGCTCTTAGATTTCATGTAAGTCTAGAGGATTTTTTGTTTTGACTTATCTCTATACAGGTATCTGAGGGAAAATTATCTGCAAGGCGGAATAACCCCAAAGCATGGCAGTCTTTCTCATCTCATCATCTTGTGAGTTGTTATTTTAACTTAGACTTTCACTCTACTTTCATTGTCTAATTATTATTTGGTAAGTGAATTCCTATATATTTTCAGAACTACTAAAATTTAGTGCTATTCTTACTTCTAATTTGCGCAATCCGCTTTCTTTCTGGGATTGATTTAAAAATTGAACTTAAATCCTAGGATCTTCTATCCAGCACTTCACTGAGGCGATCTATACCTTATTCAATTGGCCGACTTACACGGTTGCGCTTTCTGCAAGTCGCATTCGGTCTTCCTAGATTTTAGAATTAGCAATCAGATGGGTTTCACCATAAACTAGAGCCTTGGTACCGTGAAAGGAGTTATGTAGGTGTGATCTAGTGGCCTTGATTAGGATAGAAGATTGTGCCAATTGTGCGCCAATTGTGCAATGAAAAATGCTAGTAGCTGTTTATATATGATTGTTTGATTAAAAAAAGGTTTAATTTATTTAATTTTTTAAAATTTGGCTCGACACTTTGGTATAGAGAATGGTATTCCTGGCATTTTCCCGAGCTAGTGAAGATCGTCAATGATAATTATCTCTACGCCAAAGTAGCAAAATTTGTGAAAGACAAATCAGAGTTGACCAAGGTAAATATTCAAGAGTTGGCGAAATTCGAAGCAGCTAAAGCATCCATGGGTAATATTCATGAAAACATTTCCCTTTCGTATTTAGTGTGTCATGTTCATGTAATCTTGTGTGTTAACCTTTTCAGGGCAGGATTTGTCTCCAATTGACTTGATTAACGTTCACGAATTCGCACAGAGGGTGATGAACCTCTGAACCTCTCCGAGTACTGGAAGAACTATCTTGTCACAAAAATGAATTGACTTTGCACCAAATTTGGCGTCCCTGATCGGCGAAGTTGTTGGCGCCCGCTTGATTTCTCAGGTTGGTAGTGTCACAAATCTGGCTAAGCGCCGCCCTTCTTCCACCCTTCAGATCCTTCATGCTGAGAAGGCACTTTTCAGGTAGTTCTTTACCGTGCACTTAAATTTTTTTGTAAAATCATGTGGAGATATCAGTTGGCATTGATCAGAATAGTGTTCTGGATCTAGATCATCAGAGTACTCATCCTCTGTGATGATTTGGATATATGTCATTACATTTATTAGAATTTATAAGTAGTATGTTATACTTTGAAACATAGTTTAAAATAAGCTTGCCTTGTGGCTATTATCAACTTATAATGGTACGGAGCTTTGGCTGTTATGTTGTTAACCTTGATAACAATTTTAAACGAATAAAGACGTTATTGACCTCGATAACCACTTTCATTATTGTGGCTGCAAAATTCACAAGGGAGGTATTGGCTTCTCCAAAATAATGCTGTAATGGCTATTATATTACTTCATAATATTTTTGTTTTTTTTTTTTCCATTTTTACATGTTTATATATTCACACACTCATTCATATATATATATATATATATATATATATATATATAAATATATATATAAAATTAATGTCTACATATAATGTCTCCATGAACCAGAAATCATTAAATCTTACTTCTGAAAGGAGGACCTATATGACCTCATCGAATGAGATTGCAATCGCTCACTCAATTCTGAAATCACAGGAACTCACCTGCAATCTCTTTAGATGAGGTCCTATAGGTCCCACTTTCGATGCGGAAATAACACGTGAATATGATTTCTTGGCAGATGCTAACATCGCAATGTTTTTGAACACTTTTTGTCATCCAATTTATGCTTGCTTGCGTCCTATATTCCATGTTACGAATATGCATTCACAACGAATTTTCAGGAATGGCCTAATTATTTTTCCAATGCGTGCTTGCTAAGTATTCATATCCCACCAGCTCATTCATTTGGTGGTTTCCTGGATGCAGGGGAATCTAATATTATCTGATATTGGGCTTCTTAAGAAGCGAATCTATCACACTGCGCTGAATGGAAATTGCCTACCTCTTGTTTTACATCTGAAAGATGATTGAATATTACATGGCCTCGCTGCCAAAGGTGTTTCTAGCCCTGTTGGGTTGCTCGGTTTCTTCTATTCTCTGAGTGTAGTCACTGCAGGGGTGGTCTCTACCCATATGTTTCCAGAAGTGATGTGACATGTGCTATTAGGCTGTAGCTTTGGTCTATGTATAGCAAAAATTTAGAAGTGATGTGTCAATTACTGAATTGGTATCTTTGTTATTTATTACTTAGATACTAGTGAATTGAATGCGGTCGGATCCATGTGAACTATAATATCAACCATTGTTTTGAGTTTTAATGGCTGATATTAAAGTTCATCAACTAGATGGTTCACACCCACTTATAGTTTCTTTTGGCTGAGACATGCTGCAATGATAGATTGCCATTTTGACAATTTAGATTGATCACAGATGCGAGCCATATGGCAGAATGATAAATCACGCTTCAATGGTGTGAGATAAGAAGTCTAATTTTAATGGTGTAAGATCATTTAAACACCAATTTTGTGTTTAAACGTCGGTCAGGAGCTATTATCCCTTTGATCAAAGGTTTATGGTATCTACCACCTATGCACGGAGTAGAAACTATCCAAAGAATGCAACATATGCTTCTGGCAACGTGGTGCTCAGAGATATTGGAGTTCATATCTAGCAGCAGGTTAGGTTTCTACTATCTCAGTTTGTTACTTATATTTTTCAGATTTTAGAAAAATGAATTGCATGAGTTAATGCACCATAGCCTAGACTTTAATGATGGTCTCCTTTTGATTTTAGGCGAAACTTTTCGATTTCAAGTTTACCTCAAACGGATCACTAGGGGTTAGGGACACTTGGCAAGAGTGGCGAAGCAAATTTTTTTTTTTTTTTTCTTTTATTTTGAAAATGGGCCATGGGGTCCTTAGATTATTAACTCTCTTTTATTCTTTTTGTTTGAATAAAAGGATTGGACATGTAGAGTTTAAAATGTTTGGCTGATTTGAAAGGTTGGATCATAGGTTGAGATGTAACTTTTTGTTTGAATAAAAGAATTGGGCATCTATTTTTTTTATTAATGGCATTGAATGATTTGCATTTGAGTTGAATGAATGTGTTGAAATATGAGATTAATAATTTTTTTTCTTTATATAATTTTTTTTAAAGCATAAAAAAAAAGCATTAAAAAAATTACATTAAAAAAAGTATAAAACAATTACATTAAAAAAAGCATAAAAAAAAATATTAATTTTAAAAAAATTGCATAAAAAATCGTCGAAGTATTTATTATTTTTTTTTAAATTTGCATAAATACTGTCAAAAGTAGTGGTGTTTTTTCTGTAACTGTTAAGAGTAGTCGTTGAAGTCCATAAACCGCTGCCTTGTATAGTAGTAAAAAAAAATTACTATTTTTTTTACAATTGGTTAGGGCAGTGATTTTTTGTAAAAAGCCATTATTAAAGACGTTGGTTTTTGAAAAAAATCACTATTTAAGGCAGTGATTTTTTTGGCTTTCTCACATAGTGTGACAAGATTCACCCATTGAAAAAAAATTCACGAAAGTCAACTTATGTACAATTATTTCCAATGTAGGGATATCAAGGATGATCGTAGAATTAGGTATCATCTTGTTAACTAACTAATTTTTATTGTAGTATGGTGTATTTTTGTTCGTAGAAGATGTCTTCGACAATTTCAAATAAAGAGTGGATGACTATGAAAAATCGCATGACTAAAGAATACATGCAAGGAGTTTGATCATTTATTTTAATTGTCGTAACTTTAGAAAGCAAAACTTAGAAGTCATATCAGAGCATTTAATTTGCGATGACATAGATAAGTCATATACAACATGAAACTATCAAGGAGAACGATTTCTGAAAAGAAAGGTCAATGTTGGGGCTCCTAGTACATCAACTAGTAACCAAAATGAAAATACATCCATGAGACTGACAAATATGTGGGATGATACATTTGGATGTGTTTGTCTCGAAGACCTAGATGCATGCTTAAATGAAGGTCATGATAAAGATGATGGTCAAGCACTTCATGAATTACAAGAGAATATGGAGTACGATAAGTTGATAAAATATGTATTAGAACCCCTATATCCTTCATTTCAACCCAAACATACGAAATTGTCAATCACAATTAAGTTGTTAAGCATGAAGGCAAGACATCAATAGTCTAATAATGCTTCACAGTTACTGAATATGATAAACCAAATTCTTCCTGAAGAAAATAATTTGCCAAATTGCACTTATAATTTGGAGAAGTTAATCAGCCTTTAAAACTGCATAATTTAGACCTGAATCTCAGCATTGCTAGACCTTATTTAACTACTAATGTTTGCTTTTAGTTCATGATATTGTGTAACATGTTTTGAAGGCCAACAGTACAAAAAGTGGTTAAAAGAACAAAGTTACGGAAAACTCGAAGCATGCTGAAAATAAAGGAGAGTACCAAGGTTTCAATGAAGATTTGCAAGAACTGAGGCTTATAGCATTGGAATGTAGAGGTTCCCAGCTTTTCAAAACGCCAAGAAACGCCTAAATCTGAGATGCACATCAAAAGTTATGAAGAAATGAAGTACACGGGAAAAATTCAGGAAATGGCATCTCGACCAGTCGAGTTTGGATAAAACAGAACAACAATTTTGATTGGTTGAGGTTAACTTAGCTTTAAAATTGCACAATTCGACTAGTTCAAATGGAAATTTGGGCCGGTCGAAACCCAATAGAAAAATAGGGCTTCTTAAAGAAATAAAGTTGACTAGTTGAAACATATTTCGACCAGTCGATATCGAGAATGCAACTTCTACAAAGTTTCAACTGGATCGGTCAAATTGTAATTTTGACAGGTCGAGATCAAGTAGAGACAGAGATCGTAAAACCAAATTAAGAAGTTTCAATTCTGACCGGTTGAGATCCAAACTCGACCGGTCGAAATGGAGTTTCCCTGCGAATTTTCAGGCTCGACTGCTTGGTTTCTTTCAGAAATCAAGACTTCGAGATTTCTTTCTATCCTAGCTCGATTCTAGGGCAGTTTAGAGGATACCTTCCGTGTTTAAATATTGTACTAAGGCCTTATAATCAATAAATAAGGACCCTAAGTTTAAGAATAGATAGCTTTTAGCTTAAGGCCTTTTGCTCATAGTTTTTAGGAGTCTTCTATTTTTAGAATTCTAGCAAGTAATTAGTTCTAGTTTTAGGTTTTCTTTCCCGTTTTTGATTTCAAAGAGTATGTGAGATTGAGGGATTCGTAAATGATTGCACGATGATCGATTCAGCGATGAAGATGGTCAAAGATGTGATGCATGGCTAAATCCCGATGCTTGGTATCTCCTGTAAAATCAAAGATAAGTAATTAATTTAATTTCTATTTCTTTTCTAATACGAATTTATAAGGTAATGATTGCATGATTGGGATCTACGTTGTTACGATAGATGGTTTTAAATCGATTTATTTCTATTTTTGATAGTTCTAATGGCCTTGTAGGGATTAGGATTAGATGTCACTCCCCAGCCCCTGGCCTCGTACGTCGGGTGGCTCTTGCGCCCGACATGTTTCGATCCATGAGCTGGGTAGACGCAACACACCTCGATTTTTGGCATTCATTATTAACAATTTATTTACGGTGGAAAATCCAATTTTCTTAACCCGATCAATTTTCAAATTTGATCATTCACTTATTAGGAAAACATGAGTTCCTTCAAAAAATTTTACTTATTGCAGAAAGACAAGTTAAAATAAAAGTATGCATTATTTCAATCAAAATAATTTCAAAGTCCAATATTTACAATGAGACCAATGGTTTTATAAAATGACAAACCAAACTGGTCTTAAATAAAAGTAAATCAACTGTACAAAGTCAAAATCCAGTGTAAGTGTCACGTGATTTGTCCACGTATGTGTTGGGTCTTTCTAAATATTTACTTGGCCGCTCTGTCTAGTTTTGATTGGGCAACGTTGTAGACACCCCATTTTTGCCCTCTCGGAGTATGCAAACCTACTCGGTCAACCCTTGACCTTGCCCATGACTTTTGGATAGGGACCAACCCTCTCTAAGAGTCCTAAAACCATAAAATACCCTACAATCTGGGAATTATGCCCCATAACAATAGCGTATAGTTAAGCCCCAGGCTCTGTTGACCGAAGGTCAAAGGTCAAGACAGAACCTTGGCAATATATCCCTCATTTGAAAGCCCAGATGTGAACTTTTTTTATCGGACTTTGGTATTTTAGTAATACTTTGATATGATAGAATTTATGGGCTTTAAAGTTTCACAAAAAGGCTTGCCATTTGAAAGTTAGAAAATTGGTCGAATTGCAAAAAATTGGATTTTGTTCTTGAACTGGAAAGTTGACATTTTATTCTTTGAAATTTTTTATTCGAAACTATTTTATTGAATTCAAATTGGGGGTATTTTGTTATTTACATATAATATCCTAAGTAAATGGAAAGGAAAGATTTATGACATTTACTTACATGAATATATATGCTTGTCTGTCTTGACCTGCCTACCTGCCAGTGTATCCTTAACCTAAAATGCCTGTCTATACTTAACTCTGAATTTCGCACATGACAGTATGGGCATACTTCAATTGCATGCAGGTCCACTTGCGCACAATCAGTCCCGAATTGCACAGTTCAGCTTGCTCACAATTCAATTATGTGCATGCCCCTTTGCGCGCAATTGAATTCAATCAGTTCCAAATTAAGCGTGGGTTGGCTTGCATGCAATTCTTCAAAGTTAGACCAGGCTTTGAATTCCCAAGACCACTTGAAATTCCTGATTACGCGCAATACACCATGCCCGTAATTCAATTAGGCATGTGGCTCCATGCGCGTAATTAGCCTAGTTGGACTAAAACTCGAATTCTCGGTTGAGCCAATTAGTCCGTCACTCTTGAGTCGGTGACTGACTCAGAGTGAATTGCATGCATGGGAACATGTGTGGAATTCAATTAAGCACCATGGTATATGTGCGCAATTGATAAATTATGCATGTTCCCTCATGCGCGTAAATGACTTATTACCTGTAAATAGCTACCCTATTCAGCGACCAAACACACAAATTCTCTAGTTTTTCTCTCCTCTCAAGCTTCTCCCTTTGAGAAGATTCAAGGTTCTCTATGGGGCTTCCAAAGAAAGGGGTTGAGCTGCCTTCTAGATTTCTAGAATTGCAGACTCTTCTCTAGGAGTCCTAGGTAGTCGAGCTAGCGGCACAGGCCAGCTAGCCTTGACTCTTGAAGGAGTATTGAAGAAGGGAGCGTTTAGCCCTAGATCCTTAGGAAACCCCTACCCAAATTCATAGCCTAGAGCCAATTAGGTCTCTAGTCCTCTCCAATTCTTTAACCTTCGCCACTCCGATTTGCCCAAGGGAGCTTACGAAGGGTACTCGGGAACGAGGCCGATCCTCCTTAGCATAGTGGGCCACCACCCCACTTTTTTTAGATATGTCCCCTTAATATTAGGACACTAAACTAGTTAGACCATAGGCAACCCGTAGCTGCTGAAGTTGGCCGGCCGACGCTCAGTAAAGGAGTTCAGCTGGCATCTCCGAGCACGTGATCAGTGATGTGTTGTAGCATTGATAAATATTTGCGGCTGATAATCGCATCACCCAGGCATTCTTTATTTAATATTCGCCCTTTTCTTTCAGCATTTAATATTTCATAATTTATTATTCTATCTCCCTCAGCCAGAGTCCACATGGACCGAATTGGGCCACTTGTTCTGGGGATTGAAAGGAACCCAGAAAAAGCTCGTACCAATAGATGTCTATCCTGTCTTTTGACATTTTTGTCTTGAAATGATGTAAGCGGTGAAACTTAATAAAGTATTAGCTAGATTCATCAATGCATTTTCAGTAAATTCTCATAATTCAGTCAATATTTCAGTCAAATTTCATCAGTTGCCTAGCTAATCAATATCACAATATCCTTATATCTCAGTTCTAAATTTATCCATCAATGACTCATTAGGCACTAATGTAACAATGACAATAATATTCAAGGATTCATTCGATACAAGTGATCATTCAATTTCCAAAATTCAAGACATGTTCAATCATAAGTTCCAATTACTAATATCAATAAAGCAATGTCAAGTTCAATTTTCAATCATCTATCCTCTCAGTACAAATTTTACAATTATCAACAGTAACACATCAAATTCAATTACCAATCTACCATTCAAACAATGTCATCCAGAAGTATTAAGATTGATTCATTGCAAGTTAATGATAGTTTATTCATTTAACTAATTGTTCAGATATGTTATCACAAAAGTAACATTATTAGGTAATTAATTTAATTCAGTTGGTTTGTTGAATTATTAATGTCTTTTAAATTATTTCGGTGCTATACCAGACACCAACCATGGTCCAAGATTCAAGATTCAGATGTCAATGCTATGCAGATGAAGGCTAGCACTCTTCGCCATTTAGTCAATCAAGACAAAGATCAATGACCCTGTTGGTCTAACGAGATCCATTCCTTAGCTGACATTCTAAACTCGTTTAAATATGAGTCACTCATAATGCCCGTTCGTAAGAATAGTAGTCAGCTATGCGAGGTTTTCAAGTGGAAGATAGTATCACCTTTTCACTTCCGAAGTTTCAGGATTCATTATCAAATAGTTAATGTTTAGAAATCCATGTTCAAAATTTTGATATTCATAGTTCTATATTCATGTATACTTCTTTTAGAAGTTCAATAATCAAATTCCATATCAAAATCCCATTTGTAGGTTCAGATTCAATTACCCATTGCGGGTTCAAGCTCAAAATCCCATTTTGGGTTCAAAATTAAGTATACTTCTCTATAGATACCCCCATGTTGCCCTCTCGGAATATACAAACTTGTTCGGTCGACCACTGACTTTGCCCATGACTTTTAGAAAGGGACCAATCCTTTTTAAAAGTTCTAAAACCCTAAAAATCCCATATTCCGAGAATTATGCACTATAACAATAGTATATAGCTAAGTCCTAGGACCTGTTGACCGAAGGTCAAAGGTCGAGTCAGAACCCTGATAATATATTCCCCATTTGAAAGCCCAAAAGTGAACTTTTTTTATCGGACTTTCGTATTTTAGTAATACTTTGATATGGTAGAATTTATAGGCTTTAAAGTTTCATAAAAAGGTTTGCCATTTACCAAATTGCAACAAATCGGATTTTGTTCTTGAACTGGAAAATTGACTTTTTATTCATTGATTTTTTATCCGAGACTATTTTTATTGAATTCAAATGGGGGTATTTCGTTATTTATATATAATATCTTAAGTAAATGGAATGGAAAGGAAAGAGTTACGACATTTACTTAAATGACATTACAGGTAAATATGTATGTCTGTCTGTCCTTACCTGCCTGCTAGTCTGTCTATCCAGAAATCCCAACACCTAGACTAACCCAACTAGGAAGGTTTTTCAATTCCGTGCCCTCACCCATGCGCGCAATTGAATTGCGTGCTCTGCCAGTTGCGCGCAATTGGCCTGTATAGGATCAGGACTTAACCTTCTAGAAACAGCTTGAAGGTTCAATTGCGCACTCTACACAGCTCGTGCAATCCATTTATGCGTGGTTTCCAGGGCGCAATTAGCTCCCAAGTAAACCTGGTCTCTAAATCCCTAGACTGCCAAAATTTCCCTATTAAGCTCACTTGACATGATGCTTAATGGGATTGAGGGCACCAAATAGGGCGCGCAATTAGTTTTATTTGATTAGAATTAGGATACCGGCTGAGCCAGTCAACCAGTCACTCACTGAGTCGGTCACCAACTCAAAGTGATTGAGAGCCTGAGAATAAGCACACAATTCAATTGAGTGCACCCAAATTGGCGCGTAATTGAATTTCACCGACCAATTGAGTGCACCCCACAGGGCACGCAATTAGCCAAAAACCTATAAATAGGACCCACTACCTCGTCCCAAAACACAATTTTGACACAATTTTCTCTCTCGAGTTCCTCGCTTTCGGCTTAGGATTTCGAGATTCCTCTCTGTGGCTTTGGCCTCAGGTATACTTTCTTTCTAGTTTTTAATTCTTCTAGTTCTTAGTTCTTAGTACTAGATCTTAGGTTTAGATCTTAGGTTCTAGGCCCTTAATTTCTAGTTCTAAACTTTTAATGTTATATTTCTTTCAATTCGTAATTTTTACCTTTTTCCTCTGGTTCTAGTTCTTAATTACTGGAACCAATCCTTAGTTTTAACTTTTAGTTTTCCCTTTTGTCTATTTCAACTTTTAAGTTTTAGATCTTAATTCGTAGTTTCAATCCTATTTTTAGAGTTTAGGTTTTGATTTCAAATCTTAATCTCTAAGTCCTAAATTTTAATTTCGATTTTAGTTCTAAAGTCACAAGTTTTGATTTCGTAATTCTAGTTTATAGTTTTCAATCCAAATCCTTTAATTCCTTTATAATTCATGATTTTGATCTTTAAATCTGTAATTTCTAAATTAAAAAATAGGTTTTCAATCCCTAGCTATCTGATTTGCCCAAGGGAGCATAAGGAGGGTACCCGGGAACGGGGTCGATCCTCCTTAGCATAACGGGCCCAAAGCCCTTTTTTTTTTAATTAATTAGATTTATAGTAAAATTAGGATATTTAAATTAATTAGACTCTGAGTGAGATTAGGAGACCCTTTTTAAAATTAGACTCTTAGTAGAATTAGGAGACCATTTTAAAAATTAAACTCTCTGTAGGATTAGGAATCCAAGTTAATTAGAATCCCAGCAGGAATAGGAAAATTAAACCAGTTAGACTATAGCCAACCCACAGCTGCTGGCGTTGGCCGGCTGACAATTTAGTAAAGGAGTTCAACCTGCAAGCCCCCTCTTCCCTTAGAGCGTGATCAGTGACGTATTGCAGCATCGATAAATATCTGCAGCTGGCGATCGCATCACCTAGGTACTTTCCATTTAATATTCGCCTCTTTAATTTAAGTAATTTAATATTTTCTAATTTATTACTCCATCATCGCCTTTGCCAGAGTCCACTCGGACTAAATTAGACCACTCTTTCCAGGGACGGAGAGGAACCCAGAAAAAGCGCGTATCAACAGACTGGCGATTGCAATGAGACTCTTTTTCGCTAAGGTTGCCCCAGTTTAATTAATTTAGTTTTCTATTTCTTTGCATTATTTCATTTTTTTTTTCCCTTTACTTTATCACTTTTTACACACTTGCATATTCAATTTTTTTACAAAAAAAAAAATTAAAATAGTCGACATCAGAAAATTAAACTTTAATGATATTACATAAGTCACAACAACAGCAGCGGAGAAAGTGACGATGGACAGAACTCCACGACTAGTCAAGTTATGGACCACACTGCCAGCGCACTCACAAAAGGAGGAAAAGAAGCCGACGCATTGCTCCAGTCCCAAAGACAAGTTACTCTGAGGAATAGATAAGAGGAAAGGACGCCGACTCCTCCACATGCTCCGACTCCCCGGACACATAACATATATACCTCTCACACCTACAATAACAACTACCGAGGATAACCCTCTCCCGAGACACCTAGAAAAGACACCGCCATAAACATAAACAACCTCCACCGATTTATAGATGACTACATGGCTAAGGAGGAATGCTTAAGACAGTCTTATGGATTCGACATATTCTGTCGAGACATTGTCTTCACTATACCCATCGGGTTCAAACCACCCTAATTCTACAAATATAACGGTACGGGAAACCCAAAGCACCACTTGGCCCTATTCTGTAATGACTGTTGACCAATCTGCCCCAATCATGGACTCCTAATCCATTACTTTCAGAGATCGCTAGAAGGAAAAGCCCTCAACTGGTTCGTGGCCTTACCTCTAGCCGAAATCGAGACATTTAAAGACTTAGCTGACAGATTCCTAGACCAATACCAGCACTTGACTCACGAAGAGATTAGTCTCACTGGCTTGATGCACACAAGACAAGAGGCTGACGAAGACTTCATGACGTTGACCAACCACTGGAGAAGGCTCGCCACCTGAACGGGAAATCAAATAAACGAAAGCGATGTGATAGAAATCGTGATCGGCAATAGCCGAGAGCCTCTCTGGAGCGTTGTCATCGTAAGCGACTGCTTCGACTTTACCAGCCTCTATTAACGAGCCTCACGCATAGAACGTCAACTAAAGAACGGAGATCTTAATCTCTCTACACTAACATGCAACGAACCCTCCTCCAATGACCCTGAGACAAACTCCCTAAACGAGACTCTAAGCCCTAAACAGATCAACACGAACCAAGAACAAAACCAAACAAACTCTCAACCATACCGCCCATATGACCAAGCTCAAGATCTATACCTAAACTTATACCTTGACGAAAACCAACCACTATACACCAACCAATACAAAAACCCATACTATGACCAAAACTAGTGCCCCAACGACACACGAACTGACATCGCTTATTACAGCCCATTGTTCGATCAAACTCAACCCGCATACGAGACTATACACTCATTCACTCCTGCTCCTTTCCACCCAGCTAGCCTAATCCGTAGGATTGAACCTCCCTCGGAGCACATCCATACCATTCACTCACAATCAACCAACCTTGTCTCACACACCAATAAACATGAAATTACCTTTCACCCTAAACCAGTCACCATGATCACCGAAATTCAGGCTATCAACGAACTTACCCCTAAACTAACTCAACCCATCACCAAACTCATCGCCAAGCTCAACGCACTTATCACTAAACCAACTCAACCTACCATTGAATTCGATAACCTACCAACAAACGAATCAATCCCCACACCTCCTGAACAGGCGCCCAAACTAATGACGTAAACTACCCCCGAACAGGCTCATGTGCCAATTCTAGAAGTAATTTTTGAACCAATCAATCGGTATTATACGATGCCATTCATTCTTAAACCAATCACAAAACTAAAATCTAAACCCAAACCAGTAACCTAATCAAAACCCCTAATTGAACCAACTTGAAACTAACTAAAACCGAACACATTGTCCCACCAATCTCAAAACCAGTCCTTGAGGTAATCCCTAGACCTGCTTTAAAACTTGAACTCAATAACAAACACTTCACCCCACTAACCTAAGAATCAACTCTCGAATTGACTTCTACGCCCACTTCAGAGCCTAAACTCACTACCACCTCACCAACTTCAAAACAAAATCTCGAATCTGAATCAGCTACGAAACACACCTCCGCACCATCCATTTCACTCACCATAGAATCAACCATTGAACCAATCTCGGAACCAACTCACAAATTAATCTCTACACCTGCCTCAAAACTTGAACTCACCACCGAACTTATCACCTCACCAATTGTGAAACTGAACCTCAAACTCAAACCTATTATAAAAACTAAACCTACTATCAAAACTAAACCTATTATAAAACCTAAACTTATCATCAAACCTAAACCTACTATCAAAACTAAACTTACTATCAAAACTAAACCTATTATCGAACCTAAACCTATCATCGGATCTGAACTTGTCATCAAACTTGAACCTAAACTGGTCGCTGAATACAAACTTGACATCAAGCCTCAAAATATTGCGAATCTAAACGTATCCTCGGACATGAACCTATCACCTAACCTAAACCCATGATCGAACTTGAACCTATCATCAGACACGAAACCAAACCTATCATTGAACTTAAACCAATTGTCGAAATTAGAGCCGAACCTATCATCGACCCTGCACCCATCCACAAACTCGAACCCACCATCAAAGGCGAACCTGCCATCAAACCCGATCCCACTATCAAACCAAAACCTATCATCAAGCTTGAACCTAGTGTCGAACCCGAACATGAACCTATCATCAAACTTAAACTTGAACCTATTATCGAACATGAACCTATCAAACCTAAACCTATAATTGTCGCCAAACTAGAACTGATCAAACCAGCACCTATCATTGAATCTACCTCTATAACATCAACCATTAAACCTATCAATGAACCAATCAGAAAATCCATCACTCCTCCCACTCTCGAAACTAAACCAAGCTTAAATCTTACGACCTCGATCAACATCCAAATTAACATGTCACCTAATCCTCAAACCTCACAATAGAAAATTGACATCACAACTGAAATCCCATCCGAATCTCAGATCAAAATCTCCATAGACCTCACAATCAAGGTCCTCATAGAAGTTCAACTGACGATAATTCCACAATATCAAACCTTCGACGCTAAACCTTCTCAAAAAATTATAAACAAAACTTTAAAACAATCTCACAACAAACCCAAAGCACGCATTAAACTAAACAAGCATAATCCCCACACGAAAGAAAGGTCCACCTTGGCCTATGCCCTCGTGTCTCCTCCTCCTCATCTACCTCTGCCTTATCCTCTCACTATCTTTACAACACTATGTTCCCTCTCAACGCATCCCGCTCCAACTTCACCCACGAACAACTTTCTAACAACCCATAAATAATTATGGAAAACTCTCTAACAACTCTACACTCCAACTCTACGAGATGCCTCAACCTATAGGAAAACTAAAGAAGGTCCCTCCTGACAAGGAGGCCCCGACCATAAAAGACTCATCAAAAGAAGTTAAAAGATGTCACACCTATTTCGACAAATGTCACATCATCCAAACCACAAATGCAAACATGACCTCTCTCTCATCCCAGATTAGTCAAAATGAGAGGGATCGAGGACCCTGAAACAAACTATCCAATTATCAGTTTGCCCATCCGACCTCCTGAGTCAGTCCCTTAAGGAACTGATGTTGTACCGTAACACAAAAATAATAATAACAAAACAAAAATACAAAAAACATAAAAAAATATAGAAAAGTCACAAAAAAAGAAACCAAAAGTATAAATGCCCAAAACGTAAATACTCGAAAATAAAAATACCCTTTTATGCCCCAAACCCTTTGAACTCATAGTCGACCGAGAACTCGAAGTTGGGGAGCTAGTGCTAAGAAATAAGCCTACATAATCGTCTCGCCTGGAGGAAATTAAAACCCCTGAGGAAAGTACTCATATTATTTTGGCAACATGCCCAAGGAAACAACTACAAGGGAAGAACTTCCTAACCCTTAGAATGCTACCAATAACACAATGATCATCACGTCCTGCAGCCTAAACAAGCGTAACTATATATTTATCATCCTCGTAGTCATCGAAAGGCATTCGCTAGTCGTACAATATTATTTTTGGAAAAATACTTTAGAAATTATCTGACTCATTAACCATCCTCTTATTCGGGCAAGTTGATCGAAAGGACTAGTAGATCATGAAACTCTTCTTTGAAATATAGAAAACTCTGAATTCTCATACACCTCTTCAGCCATTGGAGTCGATGTTAGAGTAGAAAAAATAAAAATATAAGGTTTCATTAAACCTCACAATTTGTAATAACCCAAAAATTTCAAAAATGTTTAGTCGTCGACTTTTGACCTAAGTAACGTGGCCTCAAACCCCACTTGTAATGGTTGGAGTTACACGTAAAGGCATTAAATCCCAACTCGTACCTATGTAGCGCATATGCACGTTTGGGCATGTTGCACACGAACCCGAGCCCAATAACCCAACCTGTCATGAGTCACCCAACCAAGTATACGTATTTGGCATGGCATATGATGCACGTTATATGGTTTTAGAATATTTTATTTTTCATTAGAAGTGTACAATTGGTACTAAGGAATGGTATATTTGATTGGGTCAACTATTTGAGCCAACTTTGAGCCTTTTGTAGGTGAGCTAAGACTTAACTTGGGTGTGCTAACTCCATAGCGGACCTGTAGACACCCAAATTCGGCCCAAGGCCTGATCAGTCTGTACTCCGAGAGAGATGTACCCCTGTGCTTTCGATGACACCCCTGAACCACCCTTAGGAACCTGCCCAGACCTTTAGGAATCACCCTGAACCCTTTAGACCCATTCCCCCCAACCCTTAGAGATCACACCTAAACCCTAAGATCCCTTCCCGAACCCAACTTGAACCCTTCTGAGCAATTAATGGGAGGAGGGCTACAAAATTTTACACAAACCACTGCCGAGGAGGAGCCCCATACCATTGGAAGGAGGACTTTTCCAGCATTCCAGTATGCCAAAGATCACCCAATTTGGAGTTATGATTCACAAGTTATGGCCAATTGAAGTTTTACATAAAATCATGACTTTTGCTCAGGCGTATGTATTACATACGCCTAGAAGATTTGGCCCCAGTTTGGTCCGGCGTATATATTATATACGCCTAGTATTTTTGGGCCAAATTTGGCCGAGCATATATAATACATACGCCCAACATAGGTAGGGCCCACCACGAGCACCCACCTTCTCAGATCTCCTCTGGTTTTCATGAAAATCACTATACATAAACTGGGCATATGTAATATATATGCCTAACTTTGTTACAGTAACTGTCATTAGATGCTCGAAATTCCTTTATCAGGTTTGACCTTTTGACCATCCCCTTGGTTGAGGTGGGTGTCTTAAGGTTGGTTGCACCCCCTTTGAGCTTATATGCAACCCTTAAGTCATCTATGGTCTCACCCCATCATCTGCCATTGAAATCGGTTCCCCAAACCCCTAGGACCTTAAAAACCTAGAAAACCTTAGATGGGGGTTTACCTAATTGCTAAACCAATTAGCTCTTAAGTAACCATCTAACTCACCTTTTCTCTATAAATAGAGAGGCCCCCTCTCTTTCCAAAGGGTTGAAAAAAAATAGGGTTGAAAGTTTGAGCTTAAGAGAGACAGCCCTAGTGAGAGAAAGTTCCATTTTTTATATTCTTCAACCAGAATTCCAGCATGCTTAGTTAACCCCTTTCAATCTATTTCAACCATTAGATCACTCCTTTTTAGTCAAACTTAGTCTCTAGCTTCATCCTACACTTCCCATCTACCGAATCCTAGCATTAGAATCCATTCCCCTACCGTTTAAGCCATTTAAATCCATCGAAAGTACGTCGAAGCGAAGGCCTTCCACAGTGCAACAGGGCCCGTGAGCTCCGGCTCACCCCTCTCTTCCTCTACCTTCTTGGTGTTTCCTCCGTTCAAGGATTCAAGCCATTACACTGCCGAAATTTTGGTTTGGCTCAAAGCTTGATAGGACCATATTGCTTTCGGGCAAGCAGAAGCTCTGCCCATTTATTTTTCATTTTGGCCATAGATAGAGACCGCTACGTGCGGGTTGATCGGGTGCCTAAACCCTTCCCGATCAATAACCGAAGCCCCTACCCTAGAGTCTTTGGCAAAAACCGATAAATCAGAGTCATATTTAGCACTTCGGTGCTCAAAATATTGATTTAAAGGTTTCCCGGGTCACCAAAAGCTCTGGGTGGTGACTCTACATTTATTCCATAGAGTGCGCATCGTCGCGGCAGGTTCGAGAGAATCCATGATCGCACAGATGGCGACTCTGCTGGGGATATCACCCTAGCGCTTCCCCTCTTGTTCGCCTTTTTTTTTTAAATCTTTACTAACCATTGTTGTTTTTCTAATTTTCTGCTATTTTTTCCTTCATTTTTGTTGCTTTTACTAACATACTTACCCCTACGTTTCGGCCTTAAATTTCAGTAATTTTTGCCTAGTCACTTGACTGGCACCTTTTTTACTTACCCCTACGTTTCGGCTTTAAATTTCAATAATTTTTACCTAGTCACTTGACTGGCACCTTTTTTACTTACCCCTACGTTTCGGCTTTAAATTTTAACAATTTTCGCCTAGTCACATGACTGGCACCTTTTTACTTACCTTTACGATTCGATTTTAAATTTCAGCACCTTATATTTTCCGCCTAGTCGCTTGACTGGCCCTGTCATTTTTTCTTATTTCTTGTTATATCCTAACAGTGGACGCTGGCCCGTTGAGGCGGCACGGGCTTGTCATCCTCGACCCGAACTTGGACTTAAATTCACTCCCCTTTAAAAATCTACAATTAAAAGTGAATAACAGTGTGGGGACATAATCAAATTTATTTTTGCGTATTTTGGGTAGTTTTCGGGGGGTTTAGCCACAGATATAACTTATCCGATTCCCAGTAAGGCAGCAGCCCTAGTGGTGATGATCTTGAAAAGAACCACCCCTTCCAGTACTTGAGAAGGCGCTTGCGCCGGAGGTATATCGGTTGGATTTTCAATTCCGATCAAGCGGTAAAACCCGCAATGGTGAGAGCGTAGACAGCCCGAGTTCAGCCATGTATCCCTAGGAAGCGGAAAGGAGGGACCCGATAACATACACAGCAATCCTCGGGAGCATCCCCTCCCAGGAAACCAGCTCAAAAAGACCCATTTTGGGCTCATTTCACCTCGAACCAATGAAGAACAACTTTTTTTGCCGACGATATATTAAATCATGACCAAAATCCCCAGAAATACTCAGGCGTATATAATATATACGCCCAGCCACAATCCCCAGATTTAAGCCAGGCGTATATAATATATAAGCCCAGCCAAATCTGCTAGTTTTGGTTAGGCGTATATAATACATACGCCCAATATAAACTGGGCTCAGGTAGCCCGATCTGAGGCCCAATCCACCACCCAAGTCCCCCGATTAGCGGTATTAATGCCCGTAGTAGCCTCACGCATTCTGTAATGCCCAATATGCCCCTGCCTAGTCAAAAGAAGGCGACTTCTCATTGATTTGCTCCGGGGGATCGGGTCGTTTGCGTGAATTCCCTCGCCTTCAATAGAACGAAAGGGTTCCCTTTCGCTTCTTTCGAAGTGTGTCGGATCCCGCCGTGGGACCTACTAAAGGTGCATATATCACCCGAGACGGGAATTTTCCTAGGGCACCAAGGCATCATTCATTTAAATAGGGAAGTTAATTTTCATTTGAAAAATCCAAAAAAAAAAATATAGAAAAATAAAAAATCCAAAAAGATATATATATACATATACTTTTGGTGTGATCGTCACTACGGCGACCTCAAACCCAACCCGTAGAAAGGAAACTCGGAAGGTATTCGGCCCTTACCCAAGACATCAATACAACACTCGTCAACGGATCATGTCGAGAGCCGATACATCCCCACCATCATCTCCATCCCATTCCCATGTAGGAGAAGACCAGATCTCCGACACCTTCACCCAAACCTGGTTCGATGTGACGGGTTCATTTGGGGCGCCCGTGTTCACATCCACCCCATCCCCCTCCCTTACATTCTCCCAACATACCCCCATCTCATCCCCTACTGAAACCCCTCATTTCCCAACTGACCCATACATCCCCATCTCCCATCCATACACCCTTACCGCACCCCCATACTCCCAAAGACCCCATAGGGAGCCCCATCCCCGGCTTACCTCCCATGTCCCATCCACCTCATTATCCATGCCCCCTACATCCTATATCCCATCCACCTCATCTCACATGCCGTCCACATCACATGGCCCATCCACATCCCAACATACCCCCCATTTACCCAGGTCATGCCCAACTTTTCCCAGGGCATGACCAGTAACCCACCATCTTCCATAGCCATACATCCATACCCTCCAAGCATAATCATCCCTACCCCCCATACCCGGGTCATGCCCAATTTCACCCGACCCCTTCCATCATTGAACGGGCTGTCACCCTCCAATCTCACACCTGAATCCATGCCCTCAATGGAGGACATGAGAATGATGTATGCCTTGTGGGTTGCCTCTCGGAGCCCTACATCCCAAACCCCACATCCCGGTCTCCAAAACCTCCATACCCCGTTCCCTCATGACCATGCCCAACCACCCATCATTTATACCATCCAAAATCCCCCACATCAATCCCAGGCACAGGCCCAAGCCCAGTCATCTCAGGCCCAAACCCATCAGACCCAAGCCCAAAACCCTCAAGGCCCATGAGCCCAAGCTCAAACCCATCAGGCCCAGGCTTAGGCCCAAAATCATCAAGGCCCATGGGCCCAAGCCCAAACCCACCAGACTTAGGCCCAAGCCCAAGCCCATCAAACCTAGGCCCAGTTCCAAGCCCCCCAGGGCCCTTGGACCCAAACCTATCAAACCCAGGTCCAAGGTCCATCACCCCACACCCAATACCCACATGGCCCATTAGCCTAAACCCAACAGGGCCCATTAGCCTAAAATCATACCAACCCCCACACCCAGGCCCAAGGCCCATCAACCCAGGCCTTCCAAAACCATCAAGCCCAAATCCATCAAACCCCAGGCCCTCCACCCACACTCATCAAGGCCCGTTCACGAACCCCTCACCCCTCCACCAGCACCCTTCATTCACCTATACCCCTTACGCCCCCATCCCGCCTCCAACGGAAAATCCGATCCACTCCATTCCTCAAAACTACGTCTACAGCATCCCGCTACATCAACCACACCTCCAGAATATGCACCCAGCTCAGCACATCATTCATCCACAAACTACTCACCCATTCATTCCTTCCCATCCCCTACAAACCTTGTGGCCCCACCAGGTTATCCAACCCATCACCCCCCAAGTCCAAATAGCGGACCTCGCCCCTCACCAGTACAATGACCAACAGTAGGAGGAGGACGAGATCAATGATGGAGGAGCTGCCGACTTGACCCCCGCCCACCATCATCACACCCGTGAACAAAATCGGGGAGCAGGTCCTAGCTCTGACCTCAAAAGAATCAGAGCAGCTGAAAGAACAGATAGACATAATACAGAAGCAGCTGACGAAGATGGGAGGAGTAGAATTGCATTCGACAGACTTTTCAGACTTATGTCTGTTCTCAGATGTCCCCCTGTCACAGAAATTTAAAATGCCATCATTTGATAAATATAATGGCACTGGCAACCCCATCACCCACTTAAAATCTTACTGTGGGGATATGTGCTAGTACGGCGGAGATGAACGACTCCTCATTAAAGTATTCCAAAAGAGTCTAACGGACCCAGCACTGAGATGGTTCACGTCCCTAGAACCATCCATGATAAAAACTTGGAAAGATCTGACACACTTATTCCAAGAACAATATGTCTATAACATGGACATAGAGCCAAGGAAGTCAGATCTGGCCAGTTTGAAGCAAAGACATGATGAAACTTTTAGTGCCTACTTAGGAAGGTGGAGGGCATTGGCCGCCCAGGTGACCCACCGGATTCCTGATGATGAGCAGATTGAATTGATAACCAAGGGAGATCTCCCAGTCATCGCAGATTTTTTGGTGTATCAGTAGCAGTCCAATTTTGCTTATTTGGTCCAAAATGCCAACCATTGCGAAGATGCCGTTAGAGAGGGCAGGTTGGGAAAGAATGTGGCCAATGGGGCCACCGGGGTTTGAAAAGCTACCGAACCAAGGATTGAAAGAAGACCAGGGACAGAGGTACAGAACATCGTTTACCCCCAGGCCAATACCGATGCCCCCCCTGATACAGCTCCAGGCTGCACAACCACCCCCACCCCATTTCGAGCAAGCGCCAAGGCCAAACAACGGACTGAGAGCCCCATTTACCTAGGAACAGATGAGAGCATGATTAGAACAGGTGTTCACGCCGTTGGGGCAATCTTTAAGTATCTTATTGCCAGTGTTGCTACAAAAGGGTCTGGTCAATTTACTCCAGCCTCGCCCACCACCCAATCCAATCTCGAGAAACTACGACCCGAACCTGCATTGTAACTTCCACCAGGGACCGGGTCACCCTACAGACTGGTGCTTCCCACTAAAGCACGTGGTTCAAGATTTAATAGAGGCCAGAAAATTTGTTCCCCCACCGCTTCCTCAAGGGCAGAACCAGAACATCAATCAAGCCCTTCTACCACCGCACCCAGGAGGCCCCAGGCCTAACATCCATTGGGTAGAAGAGGAAGAAGAAGAGTTTGACCCCTCGAATTACATCAGTAATCAAGAGGAGTTTTCATTTCCTAAGTTGAATAAGGACAAATCATTTGTGGGGGTGATCGAGCAGTTATATTTAGCTGATTACTTCCCCACCCTGGCATACCAAGGGGAGCCCTTAGATTTAGGGTAGTATTTTTCCACTCCCGCTCCCGCCTATCAAATCCAAACGGGCAAAGCCCCGCCACAATCATACACATATCCGTCCTACTCCCAATTTACCCCACAGTACACACCACCTCCCAATCACCCCATCCCATACACTATCCCACCATCAGCCACCCCATATACCCCTCCGTCACACCCAAATCACCCCACGCCATACATAACTCCACCATCCCCATACTACCCTACCCCATACACACCCCCAAATCTCTCCACCCAATACACCACTCCTCCATCCCCAAATTATCCCATCTCGTACACACCCCCAAATCCTACCACCCAGTATACCACCTTGCCATCCCCAAATCATCTTATCCAACACACAACTCCACCATCCCCAAATCACCCCACTCCATGCACAACTCAATCATCCCCAATTTACCCCGTTTCATCCACGAACCTATCATTGCCCCACCATGCCACCCCATATACAAACCCTTCATATCTGTACCCCCTGCTCCATCCGCTACCGCGTCATATCCCTATCACCCCGCTCCACCCGCACCTCCGACATCTCTCCCAGTCACTCCATCTCATGCAACATACCACTCATCCCCAGTTACCCCGTCTCACACCCCCAACATCCGATCCCATCGTCCTCTGACCCCTCCATCTCAGTCATACTTCCACCATCCTCTCACTATTTTGCCCCCAATCCAACTCCACCCCCACCCAAACAAACAACCCCTCACCCACTCCCCTTATCACCCGCTCCCAATCACCACTAGTCTTACCATGCCCCGGTAACGCCTGCACAAACCCCATTCGCACCCACAAACCCAACTTCGCCAATTTCGACCAATACCATTACACCCCCTATTGGAGTCAATCTGGTTGAGCCTGAGAATCCAACATACCCAGCCCAATCCGCCCCAGAATCATCATGCACTCCCTTCCTCATCCCGAAACCCACCTATGACCCGCATCAAGTGTTGATAAGCTATGAATAGATGGACATGAATGCTGGCTGCAATCGAGAGGAGACTGTTGAATTTATTACCCGGTCAGGCAAGATTTTTATACAACCAGAAGCATCGGGGGCCGTCAGAGGAGAAGAAAAGAAGAAAGAGCAGGCCGCAGGGAACCCCTTTGAGAAAATGGCCAGAGAGTACGTATTGGAGACATAGCTCAAGAGAACACCCGCACATATTACTGTGTGGGATTTGTTAATCACGTCCCCGCTCCACTTTCAAGCATTAATGAGATCACTCAAAGAGGCACATGTTTCCGCCCACGTAACCCCATATGAAGTGGGAGAAATAATCGGACAAGTATTGGCCCCAAATGCCATCTCATTCACTGATGCGGATCTGCCACTCGAGGGGAACAACCACTCTAAGTCCCTGAATATAACAGTGAAAACAGGGAACCTGGTGGTGCGGTTGGTCTTAATAGACAACGGGTCGGCACTGAACGTATCCTCTAAGGACGACAATTAAAATTGGTGCGAACCCCAACACCTTCTGGCCATCCATAATAAGCGCCAGGGGATTCAATAACACCAGGAGAGAAATCATAGGAGAAGTAGATCTCGACCTGATTATCGGGTTGAAAACCTTCACCATCCCCTTTCAGGTGATGGATATCAAGTGTACATTTAATCTATTGTTGGGCCGACCGTGGCTACATGAGATTGGAGCAATACCATCAACTCTATACCAAAAACTCCGATTCATCTCAGAGGGAAGAATCGTCACCATCTTAGGTGAAAGCAAAGAAGACAGGGAGAGGAGCACTCTTCATATTGAGAATCTAAAAGTGCTTAGCATGCCACACTCAGTAGATGACACTGATCTCCATCGATTTGAGTATGACTTCTCAGCCGTTACCCTCGGGCCGATTGAAAAAACCCTTGCCAAAACTGGAGGAGGAATGGATGCAGCTTTGTTCATGCTCCACAAATGGGGCCACCAAAAAGGGAAAGGGCTAGGCCCGCGCCTTCAAGGAAGAAGAGACCCCGTCAGGGTCAAGGGGCAACAAACCAAATTCGGCCTGGGCTACAGGCCCATTGAAGAAGTCAGAGAGGCTAAGGAAAAGATAAGAGCCGCGACAGTCGTTAGGGTCAGAGGAATCAACCTGGAAGAAGAACCTCACGCTCGACCCCACCTCTGTCAAACTTTTGTGATCATCGGGGTGGTAAAGATTGATCTGATTGGGGAGACGAGGGTAGCCCCACACAAGCTTGCTTTCGCCCACCCCAGCAACCCTTACATCATCCCCCCAGACCTCGAGGTGGACTTTGTCGCCCTCTCCTTATTTGAGGAGGAAGTCCCCCGGCCCACCCATCACTCTAGCACAAGCCACTTTAGGCCCATCCTAACCATATAGGACAGGGTCCCAGAGGATCCCTCCATAAACATGCTGAGGGAGGAACTGCAAGAGCTTACCGATGCGGCTTCCAACCAAAGAGGTAGAGGCCAAGCCTTGCAGGTAAGTAACTGGGCATCTTTGCCCCAACTTCTGGGAGCCGCCACAAGCCATGAATACGGCACCAGCTCTCTAAAAAAAAACAACCTGTAAAAAGTGAGGTTAGCCTCTGGGATACTCTACCCTGTATATATAGAGGTTCACCTCACCAGGGGCTGACCTCCAAAAAAATGCAAAAAACCATAAAAATAGAAAAAATACAAATTCTAAAAATATTTTCCTTTAAAATTTCCAATAAAATTAAAAATGATGTCGTGATACTCGTCCCGCGTGAAGCCGACCCCTTTCCTATAGAAATACAAGAAGAGGTAGGAGTCATAAGTTTGGACGAGGGAGGTTAAAGCGATGAGCTCCCCAATGAGCTCCGCAAACAATTCACCAATTTTGAGCATGGCCCTACCCCGATCATCGAAGAGATAGAGGACATCAATTTGGGCACCAAAGAGGCCCCTAGAATCACCAAAATCGGAACATCACTGTCCCTTGTGGAGAGAAAAGGTATGATAGACTTCCTTCGGTCATTCCAAGACATCTTCGCATGGTTGTATGAAGACACGCTTGGTTTGGATATCGATCTGGTTGAGCATGAGTTACCACTCTACCCTGATATTAAGTCGGTTAAACAGAAGCTGAGGCGCCTTTGACCTGAATGGATGTTGAAAGTGAAGGACAAGGTCATTAAACAGTATGACGCGGGTCTCCTCATGATATCCAAGTACCCGAATGGCTGGCCAATATTGTCCTCGTACTAAAGAAGGATGGGAAGGTTCGAATGTGCATTGATTTCCGAAATCTCAATAAGGCAAGCCCTAAGGATGACTTTCCGTTACCACACATCGATATCTTGGCCGATAACATTGCTAAGCATGGAATGCTCTCATTCATGGATGAATTCTTGGGCTACAATCAGATTAAGATGGCAGAGGCCGACTGAGAAAAGACTGCGTTCATCACTCCCTGGGGTTCCTTCTGTTACAAGGTGATGTCATTCGAGCTCAAGAATGTCGGGGCAACCTACCAGAGAGCAATGACGACCTTATTCCACGACATGATGCACCGAGAAATAGAAGTGTATGTCGACGATATGATTGCCAAATCACCAGAAAAGGATGATCACCTGGTAAACCTTCATAAGCTATTCGAGAGGTTGAGAAAGTACAAGTTGCGGTTAAATCCCCAAAAGTGCGCTTTCAGCGCTATGTTAGGAAAACTGTTAGGCTTTATTGTCAGTAGGAGAGGGATTGAGGTCGATCCGACCAAGATCTAGGCCATCACTGAAATGCCACCACCATCTATAGAGAAGGAGGTCAGAGGCTTTTTAGGCAAAATCTAGTACATTAGCCGGTTCATTGCATAATTAACTCCGATATGCGCACTGATCTTTAAGCTACTAAGAAAGGATTCACCAGTTGAGTGGAATGATGACTGCCAAGCTGCATTTGACAAGATCAAGGGTTACCTCTTAAATCCTCCAGTATTGGTACCACCTGTACCTGATAGACCCCTGATAATGTACCTACCCACGACAGAGTTTTCTATGGGCTGTGTGTTAGGGCAACATGATGAGACAGGAAGAAGGGAGCAGGCCATCTACTACCTGAGCAAGAAGTTCACTGATTATGAGATGCGCTATTCTCAACTGGAGAAAGCATGCTTAGCGCTCGTATGGGCTACTCAAAGACTTCGACACTACCTGTTATCCTAAGTCGTCCTACTTCTAGCACGGATGGATCCTTTGAAGTACCTGTTCGAGAAGCCTACTCACTGGCCGAACTGCACGATGGCAACTACTTCTCTCTGAATTTGACATTACTTATGTCACCCAGAAGTCGATCAAGGGGCAGGCACTCGCTGATCATCTTGCTGAGAACCCTCTGCTGGACTATGAGCCTCTAAAGACTGAATTCCCCGATGAGGACATCCTGTTCATGACTGAAGAGGATATGGAGGAAACAGCGGAGTCCTGGGTAATGCACTTTGATGGGGCATCGTATGTTGAAGGCCAAGGAGTTGGCGCCATTCTTATCTCGCCAAGAGGATCGCATGTCCCCATCGCAATCAAGCTGAACTTCCCATACACCTATAATATGGCCGAGTATGAAGCCTGTACAACTGGTTTACAGGCGGCTCTTGAACTGAATATAACTCATCTCAGGGTCTTTGGGGATTCACAGTTAATCATATGCCCGACCAACGGAGATTGGAAGACCAAGGATGAGAAGCTGATCCCGTACCATGAACATCTTGAGGATCTGATAACCTGCTTTGAGGAAGTCACCTTCTCCTATCTGCCACGAACAAGAAATCGGTTTGCTGATGCCCTGGCTACCCTAGCCTCTATGGTTCAGATTTCGTACCGGGTTGAGATGAAGCCGATCATGATAGAGTAGAGGGACAAACCGGCATTCTGTCACCTGATCTAGGGATCTACCGAGTTAGATGATGAGCCACCCTAGTTCTCAGACATCAATAATTTCATCGAGACCCAAACTATCCCAGAAGGAACATCGAAGGTAGACAGGCGCACCATCCAGCGATTGGCAACGAACGAAGCTGTAGAGGAGGCCAATAAAATTCTGATCCACATTTTGGAGAAGATGGTAGCACTTACAGAATTTGGAATGAGCAGTTACCCTTCGCGCTTTGGGCCTATAGAACGTCTATCCGTACCGCTACAGGGGCAACACCATTCTCCCTTGTGTATGAAACTGAGGCCGTGCTACCCGTTGAGGTTGAAGTACCGTCACTCCGTATCCTTTTGGAATCCCATTTGCCCGAAGCTGAGAAGGAAAGATCCCATTTTGAGCAGCTAGATTTGATTGACGAGAAGAGACTCCTAACTTTGTGTCACACTCAGGTCTATCAGAGGAGAATTGCACGTGCTTATAATAAGCGTGTTCGCGCTCGAGACTAGCAGATAGGTGACACGGTATTGAAGAGGATTTTCCCGTCTCTCCATGCCGATCCAAGAGGGAAGTTTAAGCCGAATTGGGAAGGACCCTACGTCATCCGAGAAGTGTTACCGGGATACGCAATTCACCTCGCCACCATGGACGGAGACCAATTTCCTGAGCCCATCAATGCTGGAAACCTCCGGAGGTTCTACTCATATGTCTTGCGACAAGGTAAGTGTTGATAAAGGTAGATGCGTGACCGCTTAAGGACCCCATAGAAGAGGCCATCATTTCAAAGACAAGTAGCCAAAAAAAAAAGAGAAATATTTCCTAAACACCTTTACCCTTTTGCTACACACGATGGGCTAATAACCATTTCTTTCATATACCCCTCCCAAAAACACCCAAAAAAAAAAGAAGAGAAAAGAGAAATATGTGTTAATACCAACAAAAAAGGAGAAGAGAGAAAAATATCCAAACCAAAAAAAAAAAAAAAAAATATATATATATATATATATAGAAAAGCAAAACCCCAAAAGGGGGGATCAAGAATGAAAAAGAAACGACTAGGGCACGTACAGTAAAAAGCCCCTGGAAAGGAAGAGGAATCACTGAATCTTGAATTCACTCAAAGCTTAAATCCAAAATTCCAGAAAAACCTAGCTTGTTTGAGCCCCGGCCACATTACAACCCTGAAGAAAGCCCTCTTTAAGGTCCACAAGCAGTCATAGCATCTGTTGCATCGGCACAAGCTGAGTTAACGGACCACACAGAACTTCATCCAGCCGGCTATGATGGAATCAATGTCCATGTCGTGGCTTTCTGGTTCTTGAAGAGAGTAAGGAAAAAAGAAAGAAGAAAAAATTAATTTGAGTTCAAAGCAAGATGGACGTGGTGAAAACCCGCAAGGGCACCGTGGGTAAAAACAGCGAACTCACGCGGACCAGGTGAAATCCTAAAAAGGCACCTGGGGTAAGAGAGCGAACCCATGGATGTAGTGAAAACTCGAAAGGGCACTACGGGTAAAAACAGGGATGACAGGCATAGCGAAAACCCGTCTTGGGCGCTGTGAGCAAAAATGTCAAGAAAAGAGAGATTAGGAGAGGATTAGTTCCGGCCCACCTATTTTAGTCTGGACCCCTTGAGCCTCTTCTCCCCTTTGCTGGGCCGCTCATGTTAAAAATTGGATCGGATCCCGATCAAGTATGTCATCTCTACCGCATCATTTGATACATGATCAAAGGTAAAGGCAGAAGACTAATCAATCTCGGGGAAGCTGACCTTTTCATGTTAAAAAAAAAATCCTGAGCCTCATAAATAGGGTTCGACTATGTTCAAAAAAGGACCCACCAGTTGGCCTCGTAAATATCGACATCACAAAAAGGAGGAGAAAAGGAGAAAATTTTAAAAAAGATAATAGATTTCCTTTTCTATAAAAAGCCTTATGTTGCGAGACGTATGGAAGAAAATTCGAACACTAAAAAAAATAAAATAATAAAATATATGTATAATAGATTTCATTTCTTTTCTTACAGCATTACGTGTGAAGTGTCACATCCCAAAAAGATAACAACATGACACACTTTCTATTTTCTGCCTTCTTTACAAGTATTAAAAATAAAAAAATAAAAAATAAAAAAGAAGAAACAACCCAAAAAAGAAAGAAAAGAGATCTCTGTTAAGGGGCATCAGCCCCCCCCTCTGTGTATATGATCTATGGTATGTACAGGAACAGGTCAGGGGTAGGACCACGCTTCAAAACACTGATCTCTGCAAGGAGAGAGTCCTCACGGGCATTCTGATCAGACAACCACCTACCATGAAGACTCTTCGCACGCCTCATGGCCAGTGCCTGCGAGACTTAGTCAAAAGCCCAGTCAACCGAAAAACCTCACTCTCGGCCGTAGCAGCTCTCACCTCCGCAATCTCAGCTCTGGCCCTTTCCTTCTCCAAAGCCTCAGTCAAAGCCAACCTCTCTACAGAAAGAGACTCAATCCTAGTCTGGAGTATCGTTTCCTTGTATGGCCAGGGCCCCGTCTCTATCACATTTATCGAAACTGGGTTAGGGGCAGGTAAGTCCTCGGATGCCAGCCAAACCTTGTAATAAGAAGAGAGAACGCCCCCCTGAACTAAGCTGCTCATGTGCACCGATTGGCGGGTCTCCCAGAGGGCTGCTATGCGGTCTAGGTCACTGAGAGAACCCCCTGAACTAAGCTGCTCATGTGCACCGATTGGCGGGTCTCCCAGAGGGCTGCTATGCGGTCTAGGTCACTGAGAGAACCCCGAGAGAATATCAGAGAGCACAAGGGCGGCCTCACAGTGCATGACACGTGTTGGGTATATCCGAATTGACGGAGCACCCGAGATGGGAAATAGAAGGTACTACCAGTCTATCCCAAAAGCGTGATACCCTCACAATCCCGAGAGCGGACAATCGAAAAGGTGTCGTCCATCCAAGGAAGTTGCTAGATCAACTCCGCATCAGATAGCCATAGGCTCAATTCCTCGATGCTCCCATGGGGCAGTCTCGAGCATCGGGTCGGAAAGCCCCGAGCCACATCCCCTCTTACCAAGCAAAATCTCGGCATGGGCCCCATGATAGCCAAATGCTCTCCTAGCCAAATCTCAATGAGGAGTGGACTCCCGCTAAGAATCCTGACCTAGCCTGAGGCCGAGGCATCCAGGCCCTGATACATCTTAGCCAGGACCAGGTGTACCAGTGAACGACCTCCCTCCAATTTGGTCAAGACGTTGCATAACCTGAGGGAAAATGTCTCACCCCCAGTAAAGAAGAGAACTTTCGACAGCAAATAAAGGGTAAAGGCCTTTACATTGAAAGGATCTCGGATAGGCAACTTTTGGAGACTCGAGTCGCCGAAAAGTTCTCTCAGGAATTTCACCGAGCACCTGGTGGGCTCCCCGACGAAGCCCTTCTCATACCCACCCTTTTTCAAACCGAGAACCGCGTGGATCGCCTTTGCATACCCCGGTTTGGGCACCACTTTGGCAAGTCCCCGATGCATCCTCAAGCTAGTAATCGAGGCTAGCTCTTCCAAGGTTGGGATGAGCTCCCTGGACCCGAATCTGAAGACATGGGCCCTATGGTTCCATGACGCTAAAGCCGCCTGTAGGAGGTTGGGCAACAGAGGAATAGCAAGGAAAGAGGAAAGGCGGGATAACCCGAGGCGATCCAGAACAGCGAGCTCGCCCTCAGCCAAGCTATCGCACCATTTTTGCAAAAAACTGGGCCCCGGGTCCAAACAGGGAAATATACTAGCCCCAGCCCCCGTATGAGAATTTGGGCCAAGAAGCGGGTTCATTGATGTACAAAGATGTTCTTTATAAAAATCAGTCAATGTAGGGCGATGGATTCGCTTGTAAAAAAAAAAAAGAGGAAAAGAAAAAGAAAAAAAAAATAGGGGCAAAAAGGCCAAGTCTGGATGAAAAGAGAGGCAAAGAGGGCCAGGTTCGGGTTATGAAGAACCCCGTTGAGCCCAGTTATATGAGGCGTATATATTATATACGCCAAGGCAAAATTTTAAATATTTTGCCAGGCGTATATAATATATACGCCCAACTAAAATTGCAGGGAAGTGTGGCTCCCCTCACATTGGTCCATTTTTTTTTACTTCCCCCAAGAGAGGGATGGGTTTCGCTTGGCCTACTTTTTTATCCCGGGGCAGCCCACAGTCAGGCATGCTCACACACCCATGGGAAATCCTTGGATGATGCAGTATCCGTGGGTCATATGCGGAGGATCATATGCGGGCTCAATTTCATCATTGAAGGGGCTCTGGCCCGCTTCATGCCAAAGAAAAGGAAACCATAACAGCGGAGAGATAACTAAACAGAGCATTCATATAAACCATAAAAATCATAAAACCATTCAAAAACAAAATGTTGTTTAAAAGATTACATATTCCCCAATAAATAAAAGTCTAAACTATTTCAATGTTTCAAAATTTCAAAAAATAAACTAGTCTTGGGCAGCCCCCTTCGACTTCTTCCTGCGTCGGGTCGCGCTTTGAAAAGTACGAGTCTCTCCCACCCGAGTCCACGCCTGAGAAATGCGGCCGAGCAGAGAGCGCGACTCCTTTTCACGAGCACGCTGCAGGAGCACACCGGAGGTCATCAGGTAGGAAAATAAGCAGAAGGTAAATAAGAAAATGATTAGGTTTGGTCAGTATTCACTCACCACCTCAGCCTCTCTAAGCCCGACGATGTTGCGGTAATATTCGGCTTGGTTCACAGCCGACTCATTATTCTGCACAGCAAGAAAAAGAGGTGTCAGCCACACAGGTCATCAGCATAGTTCAAGAAAAAAAGAGAGCAAAGTAACAAAGGAGAGATTACCCCAGGGATCAGCTCAGGAGGTGGGATTCGAATAGCTTCAGCAGATATGCTTGCCTTCTCAGCCACATCGGCACACATACGCGACAGGAAAGCATCATCCAAGCGCTTAAAGGTCCCCTGGACCTCGATCATGAATAGGAAGCACCAAAGACCGAAGGGTCAGAAGGTCCAACACCTGTAGCCTCATTAGGAGAAGCTATCTCATCCCCCTCATCTGAGTCGCCACCCTGCCCAAACTGTAGAGAGCGACAGTTTTTATTCAAACAGTAGGGCAATCAAGGCAATCACAGGAAGGCTGCTAAATAAAAAGAGGAAAGAACATTACCTGAGACCGCGGACCGCCAAAAGCTAAAAAGTTGGCACCAGGCACGAGCCGGGGCAGCAGAGAACGATAGGGTAGAGACTCATACCACATCTGATATCCCCCCGGAAAAAGAAGGTCATCAATGGGGACCCCATGATGGAGAAAGCGAGCGATAAGCACGTCGATGGAACCTTCAGAAGCTAACACATCAGCTGGAGGAGCTTGGGGCACGATGAAAAGAAGATGGTACTGATGAACCACCCTCTCTCCTAGGTAATAGGCCCTAGTTCAGGACCCATAAAAGAAAATGATGCGTAGGTCTAACAAAAGATGAGAAGGACCCACTGCAGCCAGGTTCCAGAAGGGAGATCTGACGTAGGGGTCAAGGATGACCTACTAGAAAAAAAAGAGGGGAGGGATATATACATTTGGCCAAAACCCACAGCATGAAAGAACTATCAAATTTGTAAAGAGAGAAATTGTTATACCTGCTCAGGGATCAACAGATCAAACTGGGAGCACAGCCCTAGCTCCAGGTACTTCATGCTTACGTCCCGACGGTGATTTGTGTGCCAATTGCTCATAAGGGGGAACGTAGGAACTTCAGATAGAAGCAGGGGGCGTTCGAGTTGAAAATGCAGATACCCTTAAACCTGAGAAGGCAAGCAAATAAAAATAGATATGCCATAAAAGAGAAAAGTTGGACAAACTGAAACCAGAGGATAAAATACCTCAAGTGCGGGCCAAAAGCTCACAACGGAGCTGGACTCCCAAAGTACGGCTCGCGCCAGGCTAGACATGAACACCGCATAGCCAGCATCGCCCCAATCAAACCGATGCACATTGTCCCAGTTCACCATAAGATTGAGAAGGGACAATGAGACCCGCCCTCCGCTGGTATTTGAAAGAAGAGTCTTACCCAAAAGGAACAATAGAGAAATACGGGCTAGCATCAGTGCACGCTCTGGCTCGAGATAAATGGCTGCATCGGGCTGGCCCAGATCCATTAACTCATGAGGCTCAAACAGACTAACCAGCCAAGATAGCTTGACTTCAGAACCGCGAACATTCCCTGAGGTTGGGTAGGCTCCTATCAGCCGAGTCACCTCCTCCCTATCAGGTGTGCGGGTAGGTGTCACTGGCACCCCTCAAATGCGAACCCCAATAATCATGGACCAGTCCACGGGTGTAAGGGTCATCTCAGCCATGGCCATATGAAAAGTCATGGTCTCAGGGTGAAAGCGCTCTATCAGGGCCTTCACATAGGCCGTGTCGGTCCTCACAGCGGGGCACGAAATAAAATCCCCAAAACCAGCTTGAGCAAGCAGGTCCTTCACTACTGGGGGATGATAGAGCATGAGGCGCTGGAGATCGAACCAGCCACCCCGTAACATGATATGAGGTAAAGGCTGCAAACAAAAGGAATCTATCAAATAAGAGCGAAGTGGTATAGCAAAAGCATCAAAGGAAAAGAAAAGGGCTCATCTGTTTGCCTGGCCAGCAATCCCAAAGTTGGAGATATGGGTGTACTGACAATGGAGGAGGCCGGTATGGGCGACTTCACCTTGCATTTCATACCAGGGTGAAATGCAAGGTGAAGATATAGGTGCGCTGAGAAATGATAAACTGCTCCCCATGAGGACCAAAGGCCATCTCTGGCCCCTCCTGTTGATCTTGCCCTTCGTCGCCAGACATCCTGAAAATATGGAACACATCAGTATAAGAAAAGGCTGCTAAAAAAAAAATTAAAAAAGGGGGGAGAAATGCACTAATCCATCATGAAAGAAACATAAAAAAAATAAAAATGAATGAAAAAAGGGAAACATAGGCATAAGGAATCACATATGCTTAAAAGAAAATCAAAAGCATAATCTATCACCACAAAGAGGAATAGTATCAAGCATTTCAAACAAAAATCATTATCAAAATCTAAAGGAAAGGTGAATGAAGGGTGGTGATTACCTTCAATAGGAGAGGAAATAGATCTAAAGAATGGCAGAGAGTGAACGCTCTTGATTGGCATGAGCAACTCCCGATGGTAGAACTCAAGCAAAATCAAACACATAAAGCCTAGGAGGGTGTCCCGGACTTGGGAAGGAAAGAGGGAAGAAAATAGAATTTGAAAGGAGGGCCCCTTTTGTGCTCGGGCTCGAGCAGTTTTGAAACTGCCAGATTTTGGTCAGGCGTATATAATATATACGCCTGGCTATTTTTGTTGCGGATTTGCCAGGCGTATATATTATATACGCCCAGCCAATTTTTAGCCTTGGTGACTCGACAGGCCCTTTGTATGCCCACGTATCAAGGCTCGGCCCCTCTTAGAAGCCCACGTATCACCGGGCGATGGTGCCCGCATCCCCAAATGGCCCTTCGAGCTCCCTTCGATTGGCCCAAAGGGACCGTGCAACAATAAACAGATCTAGATCTATAAGCGCCCGCCGAGTGTTCCCATAAAATCATAAAATGAAAAAATATTTTTTTGCATAAAGCCGATAAAAAAAGAGATTCACATGAAATAACGACTAAAAAAAAAAAGAGAAAAAGGAAAAATGCTGAAACATAACACTAGTTCTCAAAAGAGCGTCGCAACACCTGTTTGCCCCACTCCGAGAGCCGTGTTAAATCAATTCAAAATGATCGGGTTCACCTAAAAATTGTCGAACCCTGTTTTACACAGGGACACCTCATGCCTTATTCGATAGGCAAAATACTGGTCATGTTTATCCCCGATCATTAGGAGCCCACTTTCCTAAACAAGATAGCTGGGTCTAATTTGTTTAAAGACCAAGACCACGCATCCCTAGGAGTCAGGACTTGATCCGGCAGACAGATTATTTTACCCATCCCCGGTCACTGTTCCCTGAACATTCCCTAGGAGTTAAGGCCTGATCCGGCAGGCAAATAAACTCATCCATCACCGATCGCTCCTGGGAACATACACCTAGCCCAAAATCTTCTCCAACAGGAGGCGGGACCTGATCCGGCAGGCAAACCAAGGATTTATCACTGGAATGCGCACGCCCTTAAGGTGTATCAACATGGCAAGTTGATCTGCTTAAGGATACATGTAAAAATAAAAACAATTTGAGCATGCTCAAAGGCTCGAACTGACATGTGCAAAAGAAAAAAGAAAAAAAGAAAGAAGAAGAAGAAGAAAAAAGAAAAAAAAGAAGAAAAGAAGAAGGTTCGGGATAACAACCTTTTGTTATGTAGTTAAAATCTTGTGTAGGTGACCCCACCTTCCAAGCATTAGCTTTGATCACCCACTTTCTGATCTATGTTGACCAAGAGTGCACCCGACTTCAGACCATTCGGAAAGTCTATTGTCAGTTGAAACTGACCCGTCAAAAATAAAATTACAACCAACCAAAATATGTGCAAACTTACAGACCAAAGGGCTCATTCCCTTTTATTTCTTTTTACATAGGTTTAAAACATGTATAGGCACTGTGTCCCTATTGAATATATGCACTTGCGTCTGGTTATCCGCAGGATGGTCATTTATCCTCGTAAATTGTACCTTAGGGTCGAGGCTTCCGTTCGCGTCTATTTGCTGCTTATCGCCCCTGATGGGTGTCTGTCTGTGTATAGTTAGTAAGATTTGATTTCATTGGGGATGGAGGCTAGAATTGGCCATCTCTGTCGATGGATGTTTGGTCCTAGCCCGATCTTTTTTAGCTTTGTCTTGAGATAAGGCACTTCGATTCGTGTGAATCAGGAGCACCTCACCACCGGAGTGTGCACATCCCCAAGGTGTATCTATCCCCGGCAGAGTGCACGTACTCTTAAAGTGTATCAACTAGAATTTGATCCACTTAAAGAGTTGTGCAAGAATAAAATTGTCAGAGGTCATTGAGCTTTGCTTAGAGGCCTCGAAATAAAAGAAAATTCAAAAAAAAATAACACACAAAAATTCACTTTGAAAATGGGCATGCATTCCCAAGAAGTGTTGCGACATCAATATTCGCTTCACTCGGGTAAATCATGCTAAAGCAACCTCGAGGTTGATGGGTTCGCCTAAAGACTCCGAGCCTTACCTAGGTAAGGGCACCCGCGGCCAATCCAATGGAGCTGTCGGTACCCCATAGGATTGGACACAATTTGTAGGCCTTTGCTTTGTGTACTTTGCGTTGATCCTGAAGCATAGATCGATCACCCCATTTCATGGAGCTGTCTGGTTCAGATTAATACTCAACATCATAAACCTATAATTTCCCTCAGGAAGTGGACGATATCCTAGCTAGCAGGCTTACACTTTTTGTGATCATTACAGTTATGCCCAGTAATGTTGCAATGCGCTTGGGGACTGTTAGCATTGAGGTACGGACGATATCCCAAAATGAGAGGGCTTACGTACACTCACCATCACCATGAATGTTTGAGAATCGAGTTGAACTAGGCGGACCCATCGAACGTGCGTTGGACCTCTTCAGATGTCTTTTGTCTTTGGCATCCGATCATTAGTAATCGAATACCAAAGAGGGGCATCTGTAGACACCCAAATTCGGCCCAAGGCCCGATCAGTCTGTACTCCGAGAGAGATGTACCCCTGTGCTTTCAATGGCACCCATGAACCCTTAGGAATCACCTTGAACCCTTAGGAACCTACCTAGACCTTTAGGAATCACCCTGAACCCTTTAGAACCATTCCCCCCCAACCCTTAGAGATCACCCCTAAACCCTAGGATTCCTTCTTGGACCCAACTTGAACCCTTCTGAGCAATTGATGGGAGGAGAGCTATAAAAGTTTACACAAACCACTACCGAGGAGGAGTCTCATACCATTAGAAGGAGGACTTCTCCAGCATTCCAGCAAGCCAAAGATCACCCAATTTGGAGTTATGATTCACAAGTTATGGCCAATTGAAGTTTTACATAAAATCATGACTTTTGCTCAGACGTATGTATTACATATGCCCAGCAGATTTGGCCCCAGTTTGGTCCGGCGTATATATTATATACGCCTGGCATTTTTGGGCCAAATTTGGCCGAGCATACATAATACATACGCCCAACATAGGTAGGGCCCACCACGAGCACCCACCTTCTCAGATCTCCTCTGGTTTTCATGAAAATCACTGTACGTAAACTCGGCGTATGTAATATATACGCCCAACTTAGCTATAGTAACTGTCATCAGATGCTCAAAATCCCTTCATCAGGTTTGACCTTTTGACTATTCCCTTGGTTGAGGTGGGTGTCTTACGGTTGGTTGCACCCCCTTCAAGCTTATATGCAACCCTTAAGTCTCCTATGGTCTCACCCCATCATCTGCCATTGAAACCGGTTCCCCAAACCCCTAGGACCCTAAAAACCTAGAAAACCTTAGATGGGGGATTACCTAATTGCTAAACCAATTAGCTCTTAAGTAACCCTCTAAGCCACCTTTTCTCTATAAATAGAGAGGCCCCCCTCTTCCCAAAGGGTTGAAAAAAATTAGAATTTAAAATTTGAGCTTAAGAGAGAGAGCCCTAGTGAGAGAAAGTTTCATATTTTTTTATTCTTCAACAAGTATTCTAGCATGCTTAGTTCACCCCTTTCAATCCATTTCAACCATTAGATCACCCCTTTTTAGTCAAACTTAGTCTCTAGCTTTTCATCCTACAGTTCCCATCTACTGAATCCTAGCATTAGAATCCATTCCCCTACTGTTTAAGCCATTTAAAGCCATCGAAAGTACGCCGAAGCAAAGGTCTTTCATGGTGCAACAAGGGCCCGCGAGCTCTGGCTCACCCCTCTCTTCCTCTACCTTCTTGGTGTTTCCTCGGTCCAAGGATTCAAGCTGTTACGCCCCCGAAATTTTGGTTTTGCTCAAAGCTTGATAGGACCATATTGCCTTCGGGCAAGCGGAAGCTCCGCCCATTTATTTTTCATTTTGGCCATAGACAGAGACTGCTACGTGTGGGTTGATCGGGTGCCTAAACCCTTCTCGATCGATAACCGAAGCCCCTACCCTAGAGTCTTTGGAAAAAATCGGTAAATCAGAGTCATATTTAGCACTTTGGTGCTCAAAATATTGATTTAAAGGTTTCCCGGGTCACCCAAAGCTCCGGGTGGCGACTCTACATTTATTCCATAGAGTGCACATCATCGCGGTGGGTTCGAGAGAATCCATGGTCGCACAGGACCAATCCTCCATTTAAATAATAACTAACATCTCAAATGGATGTTTTAACTTTGCAACAGAACCAAAACCATTGTATTGGACTAACGC
Organism: Chloranthus sessilifolius; assembly: GCA_021018995.1. Lineage (NCBI taxonomy): Eukaryota > Viridiplantae > Streptophyta > Magnoliopsida > Chloranthales > Chloranthaceae > Chloranthus > Chloranthus sessilifolius. The sequence continues at coordinate 96,814,658 of CM037588.1, forward strand.
ACACAAAAGTTGGTGTGTGTGCTTCACAAGGGAACTAGAACCAAGTATAAGCTAAAAGAGGCTTCTCACGTAAGCCATTGAGGCTATTTGGGTTTACAAGTGAGAATTGATCTCATTTTAACCCTTGATGAGAAACCCATGCTCCGACTCTCGGTGTGCCCGCTTCACACCGAACTAACCCCCACAATATAAGTCAAGCCTCTCACGTGGGCTTCAGTGGCTTGCAAAATTTGAGAGAAGAGAAAGAGAAGAAAGCTCCATCTCCTTGCCCTTCTCCTTCTTCTTGAGTGTTGATCTCCCTCTCTAGATTCAACTTCTTCTACGATTCACTGTAAGAGATCTTTAAAGCGGACACGATCAAGAGCATGAAACCCTATTCTCCCAAACCCTCTTTCATTTTGAAACTCAAACACCATTGATTCCCCTTTTAATCATCCCTTTTTTCTCAAAAGAGCCTTGATTTATTGTGTGCATTGGGAGGATTCAATCCACGCCATATGATCGGAAGGAAAGGAGAGTTTCAAACCATCGAGAAGAAATAAGGGTTTTGCATCAAATCTGTCGATTTTGATCACCGTGGGACATGCGTGCACATGATTAGAAGGTGAGATTCAATTTAATTTGGTTGGGATTTAGTTTAGATGTGATTTATGAGTGATTGTAATGTATAGAAATAAGTTTTGATCGATTCGAATGGAAGAAAAAGAATCTCGGATGAGTTCTGAAGCTATCAAATTCGATCGATTGATTTTGAAATTGATCGATCGGATTTTTTAGAACAGGGAAGTAAAATTTATTGGAAAATTTGATCGATCAATTTTGGAATTTGATCGATTGAAATTGGAACAATATCGATCGGTCGAAATTGTTTGAGCGTGCTGATACTACTTCAATGTTTTGGCTATAATGCTTTACTCCGAACTTGGATTGATGTGATTCTTGAGGTGTTGGAAAGAGGACAACGAGTCTTACAACTTTCATGTGAATCAAACGTTTTAAAGGTCAAAATGTTAGAGGAAGTTACATCAAATTTCTTAGCACGAACTTGCCCATTTCCACCTCGATTTTAAGGAAACACTTAGATACATAGGAATTGTTAGTAATTAAGTTAAATACTTAATGACATTTGAATATGATGTAATGTAGGTTGAAAATCGAGATTGCTTGTAAGGGAAAGTTGCATCATTTTGCGTATCTCGTGAACAAGATAGGGGAAATTCAATCTTTAATTTCATCCTTGTTTTTTATATATAGACTCTCATGATATGATTTGAGCGAAATTAGATGAAGTGATTTGACCTTGATTCGTAGGTGCAATGATATGATAAATGAGATATGATGAGTTTGAATGTCAATAAATTATAAATGAACTTGCTAAAAAAGATATGTTTGTTTTGAATCTGATTTGACTGATGTTAGGAAATTTTTGAATCTGAGATATAATTGAAGTTTTAAAATTTTAGTTGCATTTGAGATTTTGAATATGGAATATGAACTCTGAGTTAGAATAAGATTGATTTGTCTTGGAAGGATTAGTGTGAGTATGACATTGAACTCTGTATACAAAAGTGAATATGGATTTAGAAAATAGACTTTGAACATGAGCTGTGATTATGAATACAATTCCGAACCTTGAATAATAATATGAACTCCGAATATGGGCCATGAATAAAAAGATATGAATATTGAATCAATAGAATCTGATAGGAACTGAGATAAACATTGAACTTGATGTAAATTTTGAACATGAAGCTATGGACTTTGAATTCGTAGATACTCACTGTGTGACTGTACACTGTATACTGCATATTGCATACTGGACCGGTACGATGACTTTTTCGTACTTACTGCATACTGCATATTGGACCGGTGTGGCGGGTTATCTGTACACACAGTACACTGTACGCATACTGGACCGGTACGATGACTTTTTTTGTACTTACTGCATTAACCAATTGGACACCGACTGAATGACTGATACTGACTGGACCGGTACGACGGGTTATCCTTACATACTACACATTGTATACACCGATACTAATTGGACCACTAGAGCTATAAATTTAGAATGCTGTGAGATGTGGACTATGAGACGTAAACTGTGAGACGTGAACTATGAGATGTGAGTTGTGAGATGTGGACTGTGAGACTTGAACTATGAGATGTGAGTTGTGAGATGTGAATTGTGAGATGTGAATTGTGAGATGTGAGTTGTGATACGTGAATTGTGAGATGTGAACACCATGAGATGTAAAATTTGAATTGTGAATGCTATAAGATGTGAAATTTGTAATATGACGTTGTAAGATGTGAACTAAGAATTTGAATGTGAACTTGGGCACTGAGAATGAATCACTGAAATTTTTGATGAAATTCTAGGTTAGTTATACGTTTGATTCGATTCAAAGATATATGAAAGTTATGTTTTGATAGAAAAATGTGCTTTGGAACTCTGTCATGATTATTTGTATTGATGTGATGAGATGTAAAATTAGACTTGACATTTCTTCTACTGAGCTTAGATGTAGCTCACCCCCGACTATACGTCACAGGTATAGGTTGGTGGAAGGCCCAGACTACATACTAAAGAAGAGGAGCTTCCGCATAAGAATTGTCATCTATTCTGGGATCGTAGATTTCATACCTTGTGAGTTTTGGTAAGTTTTGGCTTGGTATATTCTTACTATTGTACACCACTGTTAGGTGATGGTTGGACATCATTGGTGTTTGTTTAGTTTTGTTTATGTTATATATTAGAATTGGAGATTTTATTTTTGCCATATGTATATTATGCTTTGATATTCTGCATGCATGTGGATGTACCAAGTATTCTCTGTCTTTGGATCGTGTTCTATGACCCGACGGTTCGAGTTTTCCCATTTGATTTTGGTGTAAAGTTAAAGAAAAAAAAAATTCTCTAGAAATTCAGGTTGAGAAAATTCGGCCTGTCACACAATTCTTGCATTAGCAGGTTGTTTAAAAAAATAGATATATACAACAAAAAAATACAACCGAGCGAGAGCAATACGACAAATGAACAGTCGATGAATTCAGGGAAGCATAAGCAAATTGTGAGGGTATTCCTAGTAATCCTATTAGGAAAGTATAAGCAAGCCGCGAGGGCATCCCTGACATTTTCACACTACTAGATATTGTCGTACAGTGGCGGGGGGAGGATAAAACTCCTGCTAACTTTAGAATTTGAGGATTTGATGGTACTAGACTATGACGGAGAGCTCAATTATGGCACCACATTACCCACCCGAGAAGAAAGTAGTTAAGTACTATTTCAAAATTTGATTGAACAAGAAGCTACCTTCAAATCAATAAACCTTACCTCATCTTCACCCTTAATTTTCTTTTCGGGCAATGAGTCAAATGACTTTCAAAATCTCTTTTAGAATAAAACCGAAAACTCTCAAATGACAAGTAATGCAATCACTCATTATTAACCGTTCACCCCAATCTTGTTAAAAGCTACCATACATAATGATTGTTCAGCACTTACGAAATCGACCCCGACATGTGGCCGAAATAATCAAACTACCTCCTAACATGGGATCATCACAAATACACTCCAGGACATCTGTGAGTCAGATAAAAGTTCCATTGTCACTTGACACTGGGGCATTTATTTTTATTTTTCAGTATTCTTGCTTTTCCACCTCAGATACCCCAAACTGGGTCATTTTAAAATTTTTTTAGTTTAGTTCTTACTTTTTCGTATTAGGACCTGAAAACGAACACTTGAAATAGGAAAATAGGGATACACTCAAAAAATAAATACCATACTCTAACACTACCCACTCTCCCTCCAACGTAACCCAAGAAACACACCACAACCAAACATGAACAAACATAAACTAAATGAACACAATGAACAAGACACCCTTTTATTCAGAACGTAAAATTTTGCAGGTATTACCGAAGGCATACCTCCTGAACATATAACCCAAAATGAAAACCTAAGACCTAACCTACAACCCAATATGAAAACTGAACCCAAAATGGACACAAAGCCTGAGCTCGAAGCGTCCAATCAAAAACAACAGAAGGCGAGATGGAAGGTTGGTTGGGTAACACCCTTTCCATCCATTTGGAGGACTTCCTTTTCGCCATCTTCACCTTCTAATAATAATGAAGGGTGTATAAGACGCCTCCTTCCTAATACCGCTCATTCTCAAAATTTATGTCACTGTCGAAAGCCCCTTCAGGCTGAAGATTACGCGAAACCACGAACAATTGAAGAAAAGACATCACAATCTGATGGTTGGATCACAAGATATCACCAAAACATGGAAATTAGAGTAAAACAAGAATGAATAAACAGAATAAAAGAAACTCGGATATATATAGAAACCCTCCTAATTAAGCGCCCAAAATGGAACGCGCTATTCGATTGAGCGCATGGATAGAAGCGTATAACTACAATCACGCACACTCTCCCTAGCATGCAATTTAATTAAACACGCGGTACCCTGTGCGCAATACTAAGCTACGACCACATTCTGAACACAATGCACACCGTCACACCTTTTGTCCCATCTCGATCGGAATTCCTCTTTCTCTTCCATCCCATCGCGTAGCCTCACAGGCCGTTTAGAGAGAGAAAGAGCTGATGATCACATAATTCCCACCACGGTAGGACTTGCAGCATCCAAACACATCATGGCCAAAGGAAGGCTCATCGTGATGCTAAAACTTCACCACGCGACCCAACACACCACATAGCCAAAGGAAGGCTCGACCAATGTCCCATTGCAAAGAGTTAAGAATGAGCCTCTCGAAAATCCTATTGTACCACCAAGACCACAGGCAAATCCACTCATGCACATGTCCCATCACGATGTAACTGCAACTTGATCTCATCACAAACTTGTCCTGTCGCAACATTACCACTCAAAACATTCAGCCACAAACTACCACGATGCATGACCAAAAGGAGAACACCACCCCATTCCCATCACCATTTACACCACCCCAAAATCCCAGTGCATAATTTCATATAATAAATGAAAGGGAAGGCCCCCATGATCCCATCGCGAAAAGCAGAGAACCTAATCCCTAAATCCCTTGCCACGCAGCAATCACCAGACTCCACTGCAACCGAGACACACGCTCGCTGATAGTAGAGGAGGATAAACCCTCCACCGTCTCATCGCACAATAACCAGCGAGTCCCTACCATTACAGAAATCAAAAGAAGAGAGGAAACCCTCCGACGCCCCATCGCACCCGAGCAATATCAAGTTTCACTGTAAACATCTCATCAGAGTTCCCCTCAGGTCCCATCGCGCCTACAACCAGCGGGACACATCATAGCACACAACCATATGTATGTCTGTCTGTCCTTACCTGCTTGCTAGTTTGTCTATTCTGAAACCCCAACACCTAGACCAACCCAACCAGGAAAGTTTTCCAATTCCGCGCCCTCACCCATGTGCGTAATTAAATTGTGTGCTCTGCCAGCTGCGTGCAATTGGTCCGTATAGGACCAGGACTTAACCTTCTAGAAATCGCCTGAAGGTTCGATTGCGTGCTCTACGCAGCGTCCGCAATCCATTTACGCGTGATTTTCAGCACGTGCAATTAGTTCCCAAGTAAACCTGGTCTCTAACTCTCTAGACCGTAAAAAATCTCCTATTAAGCGCACTTGACATGGTGCTTAATTGGATTGAGTGCACCAAATAGGGCGCACAATTAGTTCTATTTGATTAGAACTAGGGATACTGGCTGAGCCAGTCAACCGATCACTCACTAAGTCGATCACAGACTGAAAGTGATTGAGCGCCTGAGAATAAGCGCGCAATTCAATTGAGGGCACCCAAACGGGCGCATAATTGAATTTCACCGACCAATTGAGTGCACCCCACAGGACACGCAATTAGCCAAAAACCTATAAATAGGACCCACTACCTTGTCCCAAAACACAATTTTGACACAATTTTCTCTCTCGAGTTTCTCTCTTTCAGCTTAGGATTTAGAGATTCCTCTCTGCGGCCTTGGCCTCAGGTATACTTTCCTTCTAGTTTTTAATTCTTCTAGTTCTTAGTTCTTAGTTCTAGATCTTAGGTTCTAGGCCCTTAATTTCTAGTTCTAAACTTTTAATTTTAGATTTCTTTCGATTCATAATTTTTACTTTTTTCCTCTGGTTCTAGTTCTTAATTACTAGAACCAGTCCTTAGTTTTAGCTTTTAGTTTTCCCTTTTATCTTTTTCAACTTTGAAGTTTTAGATCTTAATTCATAGTTTCAATCCTATTTTAGGCCCTAAACTTCATTTTTAATTTTTAGAGTTTAGGTTTTGATTTCAAATCCTAATCTCTAAGTCCTAGATTTTAATTTCAGTTTCAGTCCTAAAGCCATTAGTTTTGATTTCATAATTCGAGTTTATAGTTTTCAATCCCAATCCTTTAATTCCTTTATAATTCATGATTTTGATCTTTCAATGTGGAATTTCTAAATTAAAAAGCATGTTTTCCATCCCTAGCCATTTGATTTGCCCAAGGGAGCTTACGGAGGGTACCCTGGAACGGGACCGATCCTCAGCATAACTGACCCAAAACTTCTTTTTTTTTTAATTAATTAGATTTCAAGTAAAATTAGGATATTTAAATTAATTAGACTCCTAGTAGGATTAGGAGACCCTTTTTTAAATTAAACTCCTAGTAGAATAGGAGACATTTTTTTAAATTAAATTCTCAGTAGGATTAGGAAACAAGTTAATTAGAATCCTAGCAAGAATAGGAAAACCCAACCAGTCATACTATAGACAACCCACAGCTGCTGACGTTGGCCGGCCGACGATTCAGTAAATGAGTTCAACCTGCAAGCCCTCGCTTCCCGTAAAGCGTGATCAGTGACGTGTTGCAGCGTCGATAAATATTTACAGCTGGCGATCGCATCACCCAGGTACTTTCCATTTAATATTCACCTCTTTAATTTCAGCAATTTAATATTTCCTAATTTATTACTCCATCATCGCCTTTGCCAGAGTCCACTCAGACCAAATTGGGCCACTCTTTTCGGGGACTGAGAGGAACCCAGAAAAAGCGCGTACCAATATTCTCAGAAGTTCAAGTTCGAAATCCCATTGCGCGTTCAAAATTCAAGTACACTTCTCAGAAGTTCAAGTTTAAAATCACACTGCGAGTTCAAAATTCAAGTATTCTTCTTAGAAGTTCAAGTTCAAAATCCCATTTCGGGTTCAAGTTCAAATTTGATATTTCATGCTTTATATTCAAGTTCAAATTCAAGTTCAAATTCGATATTTCATGCTTTATATTCAATATTCAATAATCAAATAACCCATATACAAGGGTTCATATTCAAAGTTCACATTACATCGAACATTTAACGATTCAATCAATCTTCAAATTCAATCTCAATCTATATAAAAAATCAATAATTCAATCGATGCCAGGTTTCAATAAGAGTTCCATTAAACATCAGTTTCAAATAAAATATCGGATTCAGATCAAATACCAGTTTCATCAAATATTAGTTTCCAATCAAATATCAGATTTTAATCACATATCGGCTTCTTATCAAATACAGGCTTCAATAAGTATTGGTTCCAAATCAAATGCGGGTTTCATCAAATACCGGTTTCCACACAAATATAGGTTTCGTCAAATATGGGGTTTCAAATCAAATATGGGTTTCATCAGATATCGGTTTCAAATCAAATACAAGTTTCATCAAATATCAGTTTCAAATCAAATTCGGGTTTCATCAGATATTGGTTTCAAATCAAATACGGGTTTCGTCAAATATCGGTTTCAAATCAAACATGGGTTTCATCAGATATCTGTTTCAAATCAAATATGGGTTTTTCAAATATCAGTTTCAACTCAAATACCGGTTTCAAATAGTACAATTTAGTAATTCAGTCAAATTCGAGGTCCCAATCAATTAGTCTGAATCCTTGGATCTATCACATTAATTAATGAAAATATTTGGATCCCACACACATAATGCGTTCTCTAGGCATACTAATTTTCTAAATTAGTTTACATTATACTTAGTGCTGCCGTAATTCTGAGACCATTGCGGATGTAGTGTAATAACCCTGATCTTTCTAGCATGGAAGATTATCGTGTATTCATGTATCCTCGAACAACATATGTATATTTTCGAGGACATAAGGTGGGAAGAATGTAATAACCCGATTGATTGTTTTGACCCAAGTCAAAAATTTGACTTATATAACGTGGTCTCGAAACCCGACGGGTTGTGATTGGAGTACACGCCGAATACACTGAATCCCAACTCATACCCTATGTGGAGCATATATGTGTTTGTACATGTTGCACACGATCCCGAGCCCAGTGCTTGAACTTGGGTCTCAAACCGAATTTTAACTCGAACCGAGACTAGACCCGAGCACAATAACCTAACCTGTTAAGTGGCACCCGAACTAAAATAGATTATATGTATAGATGTAACATCGCAAAGGTTTGGGTTTGTAGGTAGAAAGGATATCAATCTACCTTTGATGAGGAACCGTGCCCCAACCTGCAGTGTGCATGCTCAACACCAAGGAGTAAACTTAAGTTAAGTGAATATGGTTTGAGACCTAAATATCAAAAGGTTTGATATTTATTTTGCCTTATTTTACTTATAGGAAGGGTGTTACCGCTTAAACACCGTGACCTAGACTAAATATAAATGGTGTATAGCTTCTCACGTAAGCTGTGATGGGCTCTATATCATGTGATCGAAAATAACAAACTAACTGTCTGATGGTAAGGCGATGGTCTCGAGATCCGATGTACGAAAGATGGGAACTCAGGTGATTCGAGGCGGTGTGTGGAACTTGGGTTTTTCACCGGTAATTTGGTTGGCGCAAATAATGGAACCCAAGCTATTTGTAACGTCCCAAATATTTTCAAAGCCGAATGCGTCCGACCATGTGTACGTGTTCAGTATGATGACGATGCCGCCTTAGACTTTTAAGAATATAAAATGTGTAGAGAAGTGAGTTTAGGATCTTATTTGATCTTATTTTTGGCCCTAAAGGAAGACCCATGCACTGACTTGTGGTGTACCGGCTTAACACCAAATTGGATCCCAAAATTCGTGCCTTAATTTGAGCCATTACAAACAGGCCAAGTGCGCAAGCCTGGTGCAACACGCTATGCACGTGTGCAAAATTAGAGACAAATTTCTAAATGAAACATTGATATGGTATTATAAGGAATACGGCCAGTTGGACCAGTTGATTAGGGTTGATTAATTAGGCTAACTAGTTTGGTCGACTAATTGGGCTGATTCTATAAATGACCCGTAAATTTGAGCTTGAACTAGATCGACCCTGTGTACGTGTTCGGCACGGTGATCGATGTCGCCATGGATTTTTATAATAATAAATCATTAAATAAAGGTTTAGATGAAATGGTGGGGAAGGAATAACGTTTAAAAGTTAATTTGGACCTTTAATGGATGACCCATGCACCAACTCACGGTGTGCTGCTTAGAACCGAATCTAAACCCTAAGGATAAGTGGATAGGACTGAACACAAGTGTTTGGTGTGTGCGTCTAACACCGAACCAGGCCCTTGGATAGGGTTAACACCCATTTGGGTGTATATGTTTAACAAGGGAGCCAGCCCTTTAGCTAATAAGAAGACAAAGCTTCACTTGGAAGCTACCACCCGGTTTGCTTTTACATGGGTTTTTGAGAGAGAAAGTGAGAGAAAGATAGAGAGCTTTGTTCTTCTTCTTTACTTCTCATGTGATTCGATTGAGAAATCGGTCTGCAAGATTCTCATTCGTCGCGAAGATTTTGACTCTGATGTTGTGATAGTTTAACCTTGTTAATTCGAGATCTTGAGGAGCCGTTGATTTTTCAATTTTAGTAAAGATAGGAGAGTGGAAGAATTACTTGCGGAATGGGTACGAGCCAGTCATTCTAGACACTCCGTTTCACGATTTGGGAGAGTCAAGATCAATCGTGGGTGTGAACCACTGAGTGGGGCTCTGTTTTGATCCCAACCGTCGCAAGAAATTACAAGAATTCTTCCGAAACCCCTTTTTGATTTAGATTGTCGCGAGCCATGGAAACAACCTCGAAAGGTGAGCATATTAATATTTTAATGTTGTATTAATTATTCCTAAACTTAGAACAGCTAGTATGTAAAAATAGAGAAGAATCGATTTAGTTTTGAGTGATTTGGACCATGGAAGTCTGAACTCGTCGAAATTTGAACCATCAAATTTGGAATTTGATCGATCAAATTTAGAATCCAATCGATCAAATTGAGAAATGATCGATCAAATTTAGAAATGATCGATCAAATTGTGAAATGATTGATCAAATTGGAATTCGATCGATCAAATTAGAAATCCGATCAATCAGATTGTATAATATATATAGAACATAAGGTATGTTTTTTTTGGGAATCCAATCGATCAAATTTGACTGAAGTGTCGACACTACTTTGGTATTTTGGCTATAACCTTATGCTCCGAACTCCGATTGACACGATTCTTACGGCGTGGGAAAGAGAACAATGAGTTCTACAATGTTTATGAATTAACCAATTTATAAATAAAATGTGTTGAGGGTCAAAATTAAGTAGGAAGTTGGGTCAAGTTTTGAGTCAGCATGAACTTGCCCAATTTTGTCTCGGTTTTGAGATAACACTTAAATACGCCAACGTTATTAGTAATTAGGATCAGTTCTTAATACATCATCATATGTGTGATGTAGATTGAGTGTTAGAGGCTGTGGATAAGGTGCTTTGGAATTTCTTAGAAAGATTTGATTTAAGGTAGGGGAAACTCTATCTAAATTATATTTATTCTAATCTCATGGACTATTAAGACTTGTATTCTGACACATGGTTTTTGATTTCTGTCTTAAAAGGATGCCGTACAGATAAATTAAAGTTCTGTCATATCTGATTCCTAGCATCTGATTCTTGATATTATATATGCATTTGATTTAAAGTTCATGTGACGAATCCCCCCGATGTGGCGGGATACCCACGACCGGCATGGCGGGATATCCATATATCTGTTCTATGATCCGCCTAGCACAAGTTTCTCTCATTACGTAAAGGCTTGTTGCATTTTCTACAATTTTTCATTGAACGACAATGGTTGGGGTTACCCATCGGCAAATATCTGGCTACCACGTGCTATATACACAAGAGTTATTTAAGTATAAAAGTTTAAGTCATTTAAATAAAGCATGCATTGCATCTGAAAGCTCTTAACATATCCTGATTTATGGTATTCTGCAGTCTGTTTTGCCATTAAAACCTTAGCATCTGTTATATGATTAGCCTATTTAAATTATTTGTTCTCTCTGTCATCTGTTTCTATATTCAAACCCTAGCATCTGTTTTGTGATTTGCTTGATCTAAATATCTACTCTTGAATCATTTGTTCTGAAAACCATGCGATACAGTAAAAATGTAATATAATTGAGATTCTTCTATTGAGCTTAGACTGTTAGCTCATCCTCGACTATACATCACAAGTACAAGTCATGACCAAAACCTTAGGCTTAGAGAAAGAGTCTGTGCCGGAGAGGGAAGCGGATCTTCCGCAGTGGGGTTTTTATCCTTAGTTCATTGGTAATGGGACTGGATGTATAATAAATTTTCATTACACTTTAAATTTGGTATATTTTGAGGTAGTTCTTTTGTATGAGACTATTACCACCACTGTTTAGGCAACGGTCGGTCGTTGCCGGTGGTTGGTTGTTTTAATATTTTCCTTTTATCCTCAGTATAAATAGGAACTATATTTTGTTGAATGTTATATCTACTTAATCTCTGCAAATTTATGGTGGTACTAAGTAAGTATTCTGTTTCAGATTGTGTTCTGCGATCTGGCGGTCCGGGTTTTCCCTTTTGATTCTGATTTAAAAAAAAAATGCCTCTAAAAATTTAGGTTGGGAAAATCCGAGCTGCCACATTTGGTATCAGAGCTTAGGCGTTAGGTCTTTTGAGAAATCAGAATTATGATAGTAGATTCTGTTGAAACTTGGGAAGGATTCACTATCCCTATTCTGAAATCTTTGAATGACTTTAGATTTTGTTGGGGCTTAGGCTTTTGGTCTTATGGGAGACTGTGAGCCATAGCTCTAAGTGTAGGAAAATGACATTAGGTCTATATAAACATAGGCTATGAGTGTTAGAGTTCTGTCAGAACATCAGGACCATCAGTTAATTGAAACCTTTGTTTCATTTTAACAGATCGATATGGCGCCTTGCAAGAGATTGAAAACTATGTGCACCAGAGGAAATGATCACGAACAAACCAGACAACTGCTGGAAATAATGGTCAACATGATGGCCCAGCAAACTGCGTTGCTCACGGCTATATTACGAGACACTGCGCACACCTCTCCATCCGCACAGGTTGAGTTATGCTCACGGTGTGGGAGGCAGCACAAGACAGAGCTGTGTAGATGGGCCACATGTGCATGTTTTAGGTGTGGACGAATTGGACATCTGGTAAGAGACTCTCCCCATTTGGGAAGAGAGGCGACAACATCGACAACAACTCAGGATCCCTCTCGGTCCACGGTTTAGAGTCGTGTCCTTGCCATTTCTACACAGAATGCTCAGGCAGTCGGAGGAGTTGTCCAAGTAACCACTTGCTCTTAGATTCATTATCAGCTAGAGCATCAGCTATACGACAAGCATTACATGTCTCCTCATCTGAATCGATTACTATGTGCGCAAGATGCGGAAAGAAGCATAGGACAGAGGAGTGTAGGCTCGCCTTGGGTGCATGCTTCAGATGTGGTCAGGTGGGACATCTGGTGAAGGATTGCCCAGAGCCTGATTAAAGGAATAAGGTATCAACATCTATTTCGGGACCATCATCACCACACAATGCCCAACCAACGAATGAAGTCATCCAAGGTATAATCTATTATTGATTGTTAAGAATTTACCTTATTCTCATATGATAAATGTCCTTGGAAGTAGTATGCTATTGTGACATTTTGGTAATATCATGATGCTATCTTATATACACTTAACTAAAAACGTAGGCATGAAACCTGGATACCTAACACTTGTATCAGAATGGGGGCATATGTGGAAACAAGGCCATGTTCTAGTGGATTGAAATTTGCTGGACATACAAGCGGTAGTTAGGATAAAGAACTTTTCAGAATTTAAGGAATAATGATGATTAGTAAAGTACGAGTGAGAGATTCGAGTAGAGACGTACGGATTTATTTAGGAATACCTTATTTAAGCTTGAGAACTTAGAGATGATTTCAACTCATGACATGTTAGAGTTAGAACTCATGTACCTTCATCCAGGTCACCTTCTTCTCTCTCTTAAAGATGACAAGACACGTCAACAAATAATAAGCAATGACGTACGATTTGAAGGTTTCATTAAGGGCTTCGTGATTTGTTGAGCAGACCCTTAATTAGGCTTCAATTGTACGTATCGGTGTTCAATCCTTGATTTGAATAGACCCTTAATTAGGCTTCAATTGTACGCATCGGTGTTCAATCCTTGATTTTAACTACGTCATATAGATTTATAGGGATGCGATTTAGACTAAGCAGTGTCTATATTTCTTATAATGGGACTTGATACTTGGGCCAATGTCTTCCTACCCCAATATCGTGTGGTCAATATGGGAGCTTTCGATTGTGGGAAAGATGGTTTGGTTGACTAATCTGAATATGTCCCTGATTATTATCATGACTTAGTTATGCAGAATAAATGACTTTTGTAGACTAGTTATGGGTAGATTTTGGGATGATGATTGATTATCTTTTATAGTCCTTTGTCTTAGTTCATGAGTTTGGTTAACAACTTGTGGATCTTAGGGATTAGGGAAAAGTTGGGTGTGCCCTTGTGCATAAATCGATGCCTTCCTTTCAAGACATACCGTTATGCTATTTACGGTTGCCTTCACCATGGTTGGTTATGCTAATGCACACATACGATGTTTGTTTGATACACCGGACGTCACGTAGTGAATTTGTGAGGACGCAAATTTCTTTAAGGAGGGGAAAATGTAATAACCCTGATCTTTCTCATATGAAAGATTATCGTGTATTAGTGTCTCCTCGAATAGTATACGTACATTTTCGAGGATGAAATTTTTTTAAGATGGGAAGAATGTAATAACTCAAAATTTTTGAAAACGTTGAATCATTGACCTTTGACGAGAATGCAACCTATTGACTGTTTTGACCCAAGTCAAACATTTGACCTATGTAACGTGGTCTCGAAACCCCACGGGTTGTGATTGGAGTACACGCCGAACACACAGAATCCCAACTCATACCCTATGTGGAGCATATATGTGTTGGTACATGTTGCACACGATCCCGAGCCCAGTGCTTGAACTTGGGTCTCAAACCGAATTTTAACTCGAATCGAGACTAGACCCGAGCACAATAACCTAACCTGTCAAGTAGCACCCGAACTAAAATAGATTATATGTATAGATGTAACATCGCAAAGGTTTGGGTTTGTAGGTAGAAAGGATATCAATCGACCTTTGATGAGGAACCGTGCACCAACCTGCAGTGTGCATGCTCAACACCAAGGAGTAAACTTAAGTTGAGTGAATACGGTTTGAGAACTAAATATCAAAAGGTTTGATATTTATTTTGCCTTATTTGTAACGTCCCGAATATTTTCAAAGCCGAACGCGCCCGACCATGTGTACGTGTTTGGTATGATGACAATGCTGCCTTAGACTTTTAAGAATATAATAGGTGTAGAGAAGTGAGTTTAGGGTCTTATTTGATCTAATTTTTGGCCCTAAAGGAATACCCATGCACTGACTTGTGGTGTATCGGCTTAACACCAAATTAGACCCCAAAATCCGTGTTTTAATTTGAGCCATTACACATAGGCCAAGTGCGCAAGCCTGGTGCAACACGCTATGCATGTGTGCAAAATTAGAGATAAATTGCTGAATGAAACATTATGGTATTATAAGGAATAAGGCCAGTTGAACCGATTGATTAGGGTTGATTAATTAGGTTGACTAGTTTGGTCGACTAATTGGGTTGACTCTATAAATGACCCGTAAATTTGAGCCTGAAGTAGACCGACCCCGTGTACGTGTCCGGCACGGTGACCGATGTCGCCATGGATTTTTATAATAATAAATCATTAAATAAAGGTTAAGATGAAATGGTGGGGAAGGATTAAGATTTAAAAGTTAATTTGGGCCTTTAATGGATGACCCGTGCACCAACTCACGGTGTGCTGCTTAGAACCGAATCTAAACCCTAAGGATAAGTGGATAGGACTGAACACAAGTATTTGGTGTGTGCGTCTAACACCAAACCAGGCCCTTGGATAGGGTTAACACCCATTTGGGTGTATATGTTTAACAAGGGAGCCAGCCCTTTGGCTAATAAGAAGACAAAGCATCACTTGGAAGCTACCATCCGGTTTGCTTTTACATGGGTTTTTGAGAAAGTGAGAGAAAGATAGAGAGCTTTGTTCTTCTTCTTCTAAACTTCTCGTGTGATTCGATTGAGAAATCACTTTGCAACCTTCTCATTCGTCGCGAAGATTTTGAATTTAATGTTGTGAGAGTTTAACCTTGTTAATTTGGGATCTTGAGGAGCCATTGATTTTTCAATTTTAGTAAAGATAGGAGAGTGGAAGAATTAGTTGCGGAATGAGTGCGAGCCAGTCATTCTAGATGCTCCTTTCGCGATTTGGGAGAGTCGAGATCAATCGTGGGTGTGAACCACTAAGTGGGGCTCTGTTTTGATCCCATCCGTGGTAAGAAATTACAAGAATTCTTTCGAAACCCCTTTCTGATTTAGATTGTCGTGAGCCATGGAAACAACCTCGAAAGGTGAGGATATTAATGTTTTAATGTTGTATTAATTGTTCCTAAACTTAGAGCAGTTAGTATGTGAAAATAGAGAAGAATCGACTTAGTTTTAGGTGATTTGGACCAAGGAAGAAGATGCTCGAAGGGTTCTGAACCCATCGAAATTTGAACCATCAAATTTGGAATCCGATTGATCAAATTGAGAAATGACCGTTCAAATTTAGAAATGATCGATCAAATTGAGAAATGATTGATCAAATTGTGAAATGATTGATCAAATTGGAATTTGATCGATCAAATTGGAATCCGATCGAACAAATCAGGAATTTGATCGATCAAATTGGCAGATATTGGCTATGCTTACATATTATGTATGTATAGCCAATTTTGGCTTTACTTCAGAATTGAGCTCCAAATTGGGCAATGGACTTCTTAGTTTTTTTGAAAAAACACTTTTCCTAAGGCATGCGTACATATGCTATACGCATGGCTTAAAGCCTTGATTTTTGTGAAAAATGGCAGATTTCATAATTGCAGTTTGACTAGTGGACCACCACAGCCATCAGGGTGTGTTTCTTTAGGACTGCTATACCCCTCCCAAGTTTCAGTTTTACCCTTTTGCTATTCAACCCATCACCCTATCTATCATCCACCATTAAAACCCAAATCTCTCTTCAGCAACCCCTTAAAATCCTAGAAAACCTTAGACCTAGCATTACCTAATTGCTAAAAACAATTAGAGCTTAAACACTCCCCTAATCACCTCTCCATCTATAAAGAGAGAGCACTCCTCCCCTTAGCCACTTGAAAAATTCTAAAAAAGGAAAACTCTAGAGAATTTCTCTCCCATAGTTAATCACTGAATTATGCCACTTTCCACCTCCTAACCTAGCCCTTAATAGACGTTAGAGCTATTTAATAATTGAGTCTTGAGCATGCCTTTGTAGTTAAAAATCATCTGCAGCATGAGCAGCAATCCATCTCATAAATGCCAAGAAGAGAGAAATGAGAGTCCACCATTAAAGCTGATGGAATTACAGAGTTTGAACCATGGTGGTCCCCACCATGTGGGCTATTCAGCATGCCCTAGACCCCTAGAAGTCCTGCAGTGAGAGAAAAGTGGGACCCAAGCATTGTGGAGTGCTATAGTAGACTGTGCATAACACCAGAGGCTCAGAAGTCTCAGCTCGAGCAAATACAACTGCAACATATTAAGCTTGAGCAGTTCTCGAGCACATCAGGCTTGCAGCAAAGGAACCTCTCGGGTAGAACACCGGACAAAACCGGAAATAATCATAACTAGAGAGATAGTAACATCGGACAAAACCTAACCACACAACAAATCGTAGAACTCAGTATTCAAAGGATACAAAGAGGAGATGATGACGCTGAGGAATTGCTCCGAGGACTGCCTTTCGCTTACGAGACCGTTAGGACACGACAATTTTCAGAAGAACCAGAACGACAGGAAAGGCCGCTTCCTACCCTGAGCACGGTGTCAACCTACTCACACATTCTTCAATGATGATTCCCCAAATAAGGTTGGCTCGCGGGTTGCTCCAAAAGACAGCACCATCAAGATCAATGATCTCCCCAAGATGCTCGATGAATACATGGCCAAGAGAGAACGCCCTGGTCACTCATTCAGGTTCTATAAGTTTTGTCAGGATGTCGAATTTAACTTACCAATGGGATTCAAGCCGCCAAAATTTATCAAGTACAACGGCACGAGAAATCCATACCATCACCTAGCCCTCTTTTGCAATGATTGTCGGCCCATATGCGATAACCAAAGGCCTCTCATTCATTATTTCCAACGCTCATTAGAAGGAGAAGTTCTAGATTAGTTTGCGGGACTCCCGCATTACATTTGATGATTTAGTCAATCAATTTCTAGACCAATACAAGCACTTGATCCAAGAGACAGTCAGTCTCAGCGATCTAATGGTGGCAAAGTAAGGACCCGATGAAGAGTTCGCTGACTTCATCGCCAGATGGAGGAAACCTACTGCCAGGACCGTCACTTCAATAAAAGAGAAAGACTCGGTTGACATTATCATCAAATAACATTAGAGAACAATTAAAGAGCGCACTTGTCATAAGTGATTGCCCCGACTTCACTGCACTCCACTCCTGGGCATCTTGACTAGCGCGACACATCAAAGGCAAAGACCTCACCCTGTCCATAGTCACGTCGAAAGTAGGCTCTTCTAGTGAATCAAAGTAAAAAAATAACAAGAAAGCCTAACGAACCGAATAGGTTAACACCGTTGTCAACCAAGGACAGAACTCTGAGAACGGAAACTTCCAACCGTAAAATTTCAGGCAAAATTAGAATCAACAACGATACACAAACCAAAACCAAGTGTGCGAGCATGGATCCTCTCGGACCCGTCGCGGCGATGCACTCGTGATGGAATAAAATGTAGAGTCGCCACCTGAAGCTTTTGGTGACCCGGGAAACCTTTAAATCAATATTTTGAGCACCGAAGTGCTAAATATGACTCTGATTTACCGGTCTTTTCCAAAGGCTCTAGGGTAGGGGCTTCGGTTATAAATCGGGAAGGGTTTAGGCACCCTATCAACCCGCATGTAGCGGTCTCTATCTATGGCCGAAAATAAAAATAAATGGGTGGAGTTTCCCCTTGCCCGAAGGCAATACGGTCCTATCAACCTTTGAGCCAAATCGAAATTTCGGCGGCGTAACGACTTGAATCCTTGGACGGAGAAAATACCAAGAAGGTAGAGGAAGAGAGGGGTGAGCCGGAGCTCACGGGCCCTTGTTGCACCGTGGAAGACCTTTGCTTCAGCATGCTTCCGATAGCTTTAAATGGCTTAAACGGTAGAAGAATAGGTTCTTATGCTAGGATTCGGTAGATAGGAAGTGTCTGATGAAGCTAGGGACTAAGCTTGGCTAACAAGGGGTGATCTAATGGTTGAAAAGGGTTGAAATGGATGAACTAAGCATGCTGGAATTCTGGTTGCAAAATATATTTTTTTTCTCACTAGGGCTCTCTCTCTTAAGCTTAACTTCAATCTTAATTCTTCAACCTTGATTTTTTTCAACCCTTTTGGGAAGAGGGGGGCCTCTCTATTTATAGAGAAGAGGTGGGTTAGAGGGTTACTTAAGAACTAATTGGTTTAGCAATTAGGTAATCCTCCATCTAAGGTTTTCTAGGTTTTTAGGGTCCTAGAGGTTTGGGAAATTGGTTTCAATGGCTGATGATGGGGTGACACCATGGGTGACTTAAGGGTTGCCAATAAGCTCAAAGGGGGTGCAACCAACCTCAAGACACCACCTTAACCAAGGGGATGGTCAAAGGGTCAGACCAGATGGAGGAAATTCGAGCATTTAATGATAGATATTGTAGCTAAGCTGGGCGTACATATTACATACGCCCAATTTATGCACAGTGAAATTCATGAAAACCAGGGGGAATCTGAGAAGATGGGTGCCCGTGGTGGGCCCTCCTATGCTGGGCGTATGTATTATATACGCTCGGCCAAATTTAGCCCAAAAATGTCAGGTGTATATAATACATACGCCTGACCAAACTGGGGCCAAATTTGCCGGGTGTATGTAATACATACGCCTGAGCAAAGTCATGATTTTATGTGATCCTTCAAACGACCATAACTTTTGAACCACAACTCCAAATTGGGTAATCTTTGGCACATTGGAAAGCTGGAGAAGTCCTCTCTCTAATAGTATGTGGCTTATCCTTAGCAGTAGTCTGTAAAAAAATTTGTAGCTCTCCTCTCATCAAATGCTCAGAAGGGTTTAAGTTGAGTCTGGGAAGGGATCCTGGGGTTTAGGGGTGATCTCTAAGGGTTGGGAGAATGGTTCTAATAGGTTTTAGGAGATTCCTAATGGTCTGGATAGATTTCTAAGGGTTCAGGGGTGCCATCGGAAGCACAGGGGTGCATTTCTCTCAGAGTATAGACTGATCGGGCCTTGGGCCGAATTTGGGTGTCTACAGATGCCCCTCTTTGGTATTCGATCACTAATGATCGGATGCCAAAGATAAGAGACATCCGAAGAGGTCCAAGGCACGTTTGATGGGTCCGCCTAGTTCAACTCAATTCTCAAACATTCATGGTGATGGTGAGTATACGTAAGCCCTCTCATTTCGGGATATCGTCCGTACCTCAAAGCTAACAGTCCCCAAGCGCATTGCGACATTACTGGGAATAACTGCGATGATTACAAAAAGTGTAAGCCCGCTAGCCGGGATATCGTCCACTTCCTAAGGGAAATCATAGATTTGTGATGTTGAGTATTAATCTAAACCAAACAGCTTCATGAAATGGGGTGATCGATCTATTACTTCGGAATCGATGCGAAGCAAATAATGCGAAGGCCTACAAACAATGTGTTCGATCCTATGGGGTATTGATAGCTCCATTGGATTGGGCACGGGTGCCCTTACTGAGGTAAGGCTCAAAGTTTCTGGGTGAACCCATCAACCTCGAGGTTGCTTTAGCATGATTTACCCGAGTGGAGAGAATATTGATGTCGCAACACTTCTTAGGAATGCATGCCCATTTTTAGAGTAATTTTTTATGTTTTTTTTTTTTTTTGAATTTTCTTTTGTTTCGAGGCCTCTAAGCGAAGCTAAAGGACTTCTGGCAATTTTATTCTTGCACAACTCTTTAAGTGGATCAAATGTCAGTTGATACACTTTAAGAATGTGTGCGCTCTGCCGGGGAAGGGTACACCTTGGGGATGTGTCTATTCCGGTGGTGAGGTACTTCTGATTCACACGAACTCACACGAACCGGAGTGCCTTAACTCGAGACAAAGCTAAAAAAGATCGGGCTAGGACCAAACATCCATCGAAAGAGATGGTTAATTCTAGCCTCCGTCCCTAACGAAATCACATCTTACTAACTATGCACATATAGACACGCATCAGGGGCGATAAGCAACAAATAGGTGCGAACGGAAGCCTCGACCCTAAGGTATAATTTACGAGGACAAACGACCATCCTGTGGATACCCAGACGCAAGTGCATACATTCAACAAGGACGCCGTGCCTATACAGGTTTTAAGCCTGTGTAAAAGGAAATAAAAGGGAATGAGCCCTTTGGTCTATATGGTTGCACATAGTTTGGTTGGTTGTAATTTCATTTTTGACTGGTCAGTTTCGACTGACAATAGACTATTCGAATGGTCTGAAGTCGGGTATACTCTTGGTCAACATAGATCCGAAGGTGGATGATCAGAGCTAACGCTTGGAAGGTGGGGTCAACCTACTCAGGATTTTTACTTCATAACAAAAGGTCGTTATTTCCTCTCTTTTTTCCTTTTTCTTTTTTCTTCTTTCATGTCAGTTTGAGACTCTGAGCATGCTCAAACTGCTTTTATTTCTGCACGTATCCTTAGGCGAATCAACTTACCATGTTGATATACCTTAAGGACGTGCGCATCCCGGTGATAGGTCCTTGGTTTGCCTGCCGGATCAGGTCTCGACTTTTGCTGGGGAAGATCTGGGGCTAGGTGTACGTTCCCAAGAGCGACCGGTGATGGATGAGTTCATTTGCCTGTCGGGTCAGGCTCTGACTCTTGGGGAACGTTTTAAGGAACAGTGACCGGAGATGGGTAAAATTATCTACCTGTCGGATCAGGTACGGGTTATCCCTGTGTAAAATAGGGTTTGAGAGTTTTCAGGTGAAACCGATCATTCTGAATTGATTTAACACGACTCTTGGAAGGGGGCAAACAGTCGTTGCGATGCTCCCTTGGGAACTGGTGTCATGTTTTAGTATTTTCTTTTTCTCTTTTTTATTTTATTTTATGATTTTATGGAACACTCAGTGGGTGCTTATAGATCTAGATTCGTTTATTGTAGCACGGTCCCTTTGGGGCAATGAAGAGAGCTTGAAGGGCCGTTGGGGATGTGTGAACCATCGCTTGATGGTACGTGGGCTTCTAAGAGGGACCGGACCTTGGTCCGTAGCATAGGGGGGTCCGTCGGGCGTCAAAACCAAAAAATGGCCGGGCAGTTTTAAAACTGCCGATTTTGGTCGGGCGTATATAGTATATACGCCCAACCAATCTGCAACAAAAAATGGCCGAGTGTATATATTATATATGCCTGACCAAAATTGGCAAAAGAATAGTCGGGCTTATATATTATATACGCCTGACCAAAATTGGCAGTTTTAAAATTGCCCGAGCCCGAGCACAAAAGGGACCCCCTCTTTCAAACTCTATCTTCTTCCCTCCTTTCTGAAGTCCGGGACAACCCCTTAGGGTTTTGGCATTTGATTTTTCTTGAGTTCTATTACCGGGAGTTGCGTGTGCGGATCCAAAAACGTTTATTCTCCGCCGATTTTGGATCTATTTCCCCTCCCATTGAAGGTAATCATCGATTTTTCCTTTGAATTTTGATAATGTTGTGTTGTTTTTTTTTGTTTCGTTTTTTTTTTTTTTTTTTTTTTTTTTTTTTTTTTTTTTTTTGGAGATGCTTGATGTTCCTTCTCTTTTTTCTTGTGTGGCAAAAGATGTATATATATATTTTGGTATATGTGGTCCTCATGCCCGCACTCTTCTTTTTTGTTTTTTTCTTTTTATTATATGCGTTTCCTTAGGCCTATGCTTCTTTTTTTTGTTTTTTTTTTTTTTTCTCCTCTATTTTTTTTTATGTAATGCTTGTTTTTTTTTTTATTATATGTGATGCCTCTTCTCTTTTTTTTTTTTATTATGTGTGATGCCTCCTTTTTTGTGTTTGTTTCTTTTTTTTTTTGATTATCTCATCAATTATGATTTTATGTATCATCACCGTTCATCATCCATCATCATCTTTGTTCTCATTTGTTTGTTTTTTTTTTGTTTTTTTTTGTTTTTATTGTTTTTTATTGTGATGGATTAGTGCACATATATTATTATATATATTCTTTTTATATTTTTGTTACTTTTCTTCTTCTCTTTTTTGGGTTTGAAATGGTTGATGTTCTTCTTTTTTGTAGTGCATTTTTTTTCTTCAGGTGTATGTGATTCCTTATTTCTATGCTCCCCTCTCATTATTCATCATCATTCATTCTTCATTCATCATTTTTTTTTCTTTTTTTTTTTATGGATTAGTGCATTTTTTTTGTTATTCTCCCTCTTTCTCTTTATATTTTTAGCAGCCCTTTCTTATACCGATGTGTTCCATATTTTCAAATGTCCGGCGACGAAGGGCAGGGTCTACAGGAGGGGCCCGAGATGGCCTATGGTTCTCACGAGGAATAGTTCATTGTTTCACAACGCTCCTCCCAACCTTGGTACGAAATGCAAGGTGAAGCCGCTTGTACTGGCCTCTTGCATTGTCAGCATACCCATATTTCCAACTTTGGGATCGCTGGCCAGGTAAACAGATGAGCCCTTTGTCTTTTCCTTTGATGCCTTCATTATACCACTTTGCTCTTATTTGATCGATGCCTTCGTTTGCAGCCTTTGCCCCACATTATGTTCCGGGGTGGCTGGTTCGACCTCCAGCGCCTCGTACTTTATCTCCCTCAGGTGGTGAAAGACCTGCTCGCCCAAGCTGGTTTTGGGGATTTCATTTCATGCCCCGCTGTGAGGGCTGACACTGCCTATCTGATGGCCCTGATAGAGTGCTTCCCCCCCGAGACCATGACATTTCACATGGCCATGGCTGAGATGACCCTCACGCCCGCAGACTGGTCCATGATTACCGGGATTTGTATTGGAGGGGTGCCAGTGATACCGGCCCGTATGCCTGATAGGGAGGAGGTGACTCAGCTGATAGGGGCCTACCCAACCTCCGGGAACGTTCGTGGTTCCGAAGTCAAGTTATCTTGGCTGGTTGGTCTGTTCAAGCCTCATGAGTTAGTGGATCTGGGCCAACCTGATGCGGCCATCTATCTCGAGCGGCGTGCACCGATGCGCCCGTGATTTCTCATTGCTCCTCCTCGGCAAGACTCTCCTTTCAAACACCAGCGGAGGGCGGGTTTCATTGTCCCTACTCAGTCTTATGGTGAACTGGGACACTGTACATCGGTTTGATTGGGGAGGTGCTGGTTATGCGGTGCTCATGTCCAGCTTGGTGCGAGCCGTTCTTGGGGACTCCAGCTCCGTTGTGGGCTTCTGGCCTGCACTTGAGGTATTTTATCCTATGGTCTCAATTCGTCCTCCTCTTTTTTTTTTTTTGCATATCTATTTTTATCTGCTTGCTTTCTCAGGTATGGGGGTATCTGCATTTCCAACCTAGTCGCCCTTTGCTTCTCTCAGAAATTCCCATGTTCCCCCTTATGAGCAATTAGCATGCAAACTGCCGCCAGGACGTAGGTATGAAGCACTTGGTGTTAGGGCTGCGCTCTCAGTTTGATCTGCTGATCCCTGAGCAGGTATAACAATTCCTCTCTTTGCAAATTTGATAGCTCTTTTATGCTGTGGGCTCTGACCAAATGTATAAATTCCTCCTCTTTTTGAGCAGGTCATCCTTGATTCCTACGTTGGATCCCCCTTCTGGAATCTGGTTGCAGTGGGCCCTTCTCACCTTTTGTTAGATCGGCGCATTATTGTCTTCTATGGGTCCTGGGTTAGGGCCTATTACTTAGGAGAGAGGGTGATTCACCAGTATCGACCTCGTTTTGCCGTGCCCCAAGCTCCTCCAGCTGATGTATTGGCTCCCGAGGGTTCTACCGAAATACTTTCCACTCGCTTTCTCCACCACGGGGTCCCTATTGATGACCTTCTCTTTCCTGGGGGATATCAGATGTGGTACGAGTCTCTGCCCTATTGTTGACAAGTGAAAAATACCATTTTTCACCCCTGAACTTGAGTCTTGATAGACCTTTGAGAGAACTAAATAAGTGTTTTAAGTGCTTATGTTGCAGCTAACAATAAAGACAGGCTTAACCATAAAAGCAGCTTAAAAGTGCCAATAAGATGACAATCCATGTCAATCCAAAGGAAGAAAGTGAAGAAACAACCTCATCAGCTGTTGAAAGGTCTGAATAGAAGAAGCAAAGACCTGGAAGAGAAGTATGGAACAATTCGAACAGAAAAATGCACTACAGAGTCCTTTTCGCAAAGAACCTGAAACTCTGCAAAAAGGAATAAAACTCCAGGCGTAGCATTCGAAGAGCATCTGAACTGTTCGAAGAGAGGATTGAACTTTGCGAAAAGAAGAAAACACAATTCGAACAGAACCAGAACATTGCGAAAAGAGCTTCAGGAGTCACAACACTTTGCGAAAAGGCCCCTAAGCTGTGCGAAGAGGCATTCTGGAGATTCGCAGCTTTAACAAGGGCAATTCAATAATCTGTTGCACATGTCCCAATGCATTTTAAAACCTAGGGACATTTCAGAGGGTTCTAAGCATGAAGCGAAGGAATATTCCACCCCACGTGAGCACCTAGAGAGGGAATAACTTGGCGGGAACTTCTAGAAACTCTAACAAACAGAATTGATGCCTTTTTCACCTGATTGGCTGAACCAGATCGAGGAATTCTGATTGGCCAGAACAGATCTGGATCCCCGTGCTCGACTACCATTGGTCAATACAGATCTGAGAACCTCTGATTGGTTGATACACATCTGAGCTGGACCTGGGGAAAGCTATAAATAGACGAAGCATTTGCCCAATTGGGGCATCCAGATTTTGAGTTTCATTTCTAATCCCCCATTTCCCAGCCAGACAGCTTGTCTGCAATCCTTGTAATAGCCTACTTTGTACTTGCATTTGAGAGCTGTGAGATACTGCTGTAACTCAAAGGAGAGTTTGCATCCAAGACTGCAAATCCGAGAGTCAAAGTCGCGGCTCAGAATTGTAAGGATGAATTTTAAAAGGTTGTCAGAACTATGCATTCTCCATTGGACTCATGTCAAGGGTTCCTCCGATCTCCTCAAAGACATTAGACTCCTTTAGATTCATTGTTTTGCATGCAATTTCCCTTGATTCATTAATCCTGTGAGAATTAGTGTTTGTAACCTAGTCTCTTACAGCATTTGTAGTGATGTTTCTTGTTCTGAATTGAGGATTTGGATTAAAGACTATTGGATGGTTTGTGGCCATTAAAGTGGACAGACCATAGCCATAAGTGTAAGCCTAACCTTGAATTAGATTTATCTCTCTTACATCTGTGCTTGTAGCCAGATGAAGATTGGATTACCTCTGTTGAGCTGCAGTTATTCTCATTAGATTTCAAAGACCAAATCAGATTTAGATATTACTTCTCCATCTTTGTTTCAATCATTCCCCCAACTCGGATCTGGATCATTTAGTTTAAATTTTTCTTTGTTTTTAGTTAGTTAAACGTGACAAATTCAACCTCCCATCTTATGTGCTTTCTAGATAGGATAAGAGGCCAGATCTGGTAGCTCAGATCTGGAGGTTTATCTTAAATTTTAAATCAATTCCCTGTGGACGATCTTTTACTCACTTACATTTAAAACTTGCTACAATTGGCCCTGATCTTGCAGGCTAATTATGTTCTCTCTGTGCTGATATTTTCTTATTCTTTTTAATATTCAGTACAATGCATCATTTACAAGTATGTTTTCAAAACACAAATAAATCATGCACACTAAGAAGCAACAACACCTATCGTTCTTTGCTACCCCGATTCATGCCTGGCACCAATTTTTTGGCTTTTGGTGGTCCGCGATCTCAGGTAATGTTCTTTCCTCTTTCTATTAGCAGCCTTCCATATGATTATCTTAATTGCCCTACTTTTTGAACAAAGACTGTTTCTCTCTATAGTTTGGACAGGATGACGATTCAGATGAGGGGGGTGAGGCAGCTGTTCTTGGTGAGGCTACTGGTGCAAGACCTTTCGACCCTTCCGGTGCTGGTGCTTCTAGCAATTCACCAACTAAGGTCCAGGGGACCTTTAAGAGCTTGGATGATGCCTTTCTATCGTGTATGTGTGCCGATGTGGCTGAGAAGGCACGCATATCTGCTGAAGCTATCCGGATTCTACCCCCTGAGCTAATCCCTGTGGTAATCTCTCCCTTGTTACCTTGCTCTTCTGTTTTCTTGGATTATGCCGATGGCCTGTGTGACTGATACCTCTCTTTTTATCTTTTTGCTACAGGATTATGAGTCGGCCGTAAACCAAGTCGAATATTACCATAACATTGCCGGTCTTAGGGAGGTTGAGGTGGTGAGTGAATATTGACCGCATCTAGTCATCCTCATATTTACTTTCTGCTTGTTTCCCTAACTGATGGCCCTTCGTGTGCTTATGCAGCGTGCTCGTGAAAAGGAGTCGCGCTCTCTGCTTGGCTGCATCTCTCAGGCATGGACTCGGGTGGGGGAGACCCGTACCTTTCAAAGCGCGACCTGATGTCGGAAGAAGTTAAAGGGGGCTGCCCATGATTAGTTCATTTTTTGAAAATTTGAAACAGTGAAACAGTTTAGATTTTGGAATATTGGGGAATATGTAATAATTTTCTTTTGGAAGGTCTCACAACTTTTATGGTTTATATGAATGCTCCGTTTGCTTATTTCTCTGCCTCTATGGTTTTTTTTTGTTTGGCATGAAGTGGGCCAGAGCCCCTCCAATGATGGGGGGGAGCTCGCGTGTGATTACCCGCATATGTCCCATGGGTGTCACGTCATCCGAGGGCTTCCCATGGGCACTTGAGCGTGCCCGCTTGTGGGCTGCCCCAGGAGAAAAAGTAGGCTGAGCGACACCTGCCCCTCCCTTGGGGAAGGAAAAATAAAAAAATAAAAAAAGAGCATGGCCCAATGTGACGGCCTTGCTTCTTCAAGTGGGCATATATATTATATACGCCAGGCAAAAATTTTGAAAATTTGCCTGGGTGTATATAATATATACACCTGGCAAAACATCTGCCATGTTACCCTGGCGTATATAATATATACGCATGGCTAAAAGTTTCAAATTTGCCTTGGCGTATATATTATATACGCCCCATATAACTGGTGCTCGATGAGTTCCTTATAACCCGCGCCCTGCCCTCTTTGCCTCACTATTCACTCGGGCTTTGCCTTTTTGCCCCTCCTTTTTCTTTCGTTTCTCTTTCTTCCCTTTTTTCTTGACAAGCGGGTCCATCGCCCTACATTGACCGAGCCTTGTATAGGACATCTTTATATGTCTATGGACCCGCTTCTCGGCCCAAATTCTCACACGGGGGATGGGGTTAGTGTACTTCCCTGTTTGGACTCGGGACCCAGTTTTTTGCAAAAGTGGTGCGCTAGCTTGGCTGAGGGCGAGCTCGCTGCTCTGGATCGCCTCGGGTTGTCCCGCCTTTCCTCTCTCCTTGTTGTTCCTTTGTTGCCCGACCTCTATAGGCGGCTTTAGCGTCATGGGACCATAGGGCTCATCTCTTCAGATTCGGGTCCAGGGAGCTCACCCCAACCTTGGAGGAGCTAGCCTCTATCACCGGCTTGAGGATGCATCGGGGGGTTGCCAAAGTGGTGCCCAAACCGGGATATGCAAAGGCGGTCTACGCGATTCTTGGTTTGAAAAAGGGTGGGTATGAGAAGGGCTTCGCCGGTGGGCCCACTAGGTGCTCGGTGAAATTCCTGAGAGAACTTTTTAGCGACTCGAGTCTCCGAAAGTTGCCTGTCCGAGATCCTTTCAATGTGAAGGCCTTTGCCCTTTATTTGATATCGAAAATTCTCTTCTTTACTAGGGGCGAGACATTTTCCCTCGGGTTATGCGATGTTTTGACTGAATTGGAGGGAGGCCGTTCACTGGTGCACCTAGTCTTGGCTGAGATGTATCGGGGCCTGGATGCCTCGGCCTCGGGCCGGGTTGGGATTCTTCACGGGAGTCCACTCCTCATTCAGATTTGGCTAGGAGAGCATTTGGCTATCATGGGGCCTGTGCCGAGATTCTGCTTGGTAAGAGGGGATGTGGCTCAGGGCTTCTGACACGCTACTCGAGACTGCCCCATGGGAGCATCGAAGAACTGAGCCTGTAGCTGTCTGATGCGGAGTTGATCTGGCAACTTCCCTGGTTGGACGACACCTTTCCGATTGTCCGCTCTCGGGATTGTGAGGGTATCACACTTTTTGGGTTGACCGGTAGTACCTACTATTTCCCATCTCGGGTGCTTCGTCAATTCGGATATACCCAACATGTGTCGAGCACTATGAGGCCACCCTTGTGTTCCCTGATATTCTCTCGAGGTTCTTTCAGTGACCTAGACCGCATAGCAGCCCTCTGGGAGACCCGCCAATCGGCACACATGTGTAGCCTGGCTTAGGGGGGTGCCCTCTCTTCTGATTACGAGGTTTGGCTGGCATCTGAGACATCTGAGAGCTTACCTGCCCCTAACCCTATTTCGATAGATGCAGTAGAGACAGGACCCTGGCCATTCAAGGAAACAATGCTCCGGGCTAGAATTGAGTCTCTTTTTGTAGAGAAGCTAGCTTTGACTGAGGCTTTGGGGAAGGAGAGGGCTAGAGCCGAGATGGCGGAGGTGAGGGCTGCTACGACCGAGAGTGAGGTTCTTCGGTTGATTGGGCTTTTGACCAAGTCTCGCAGTGCAGCTAATGCTTCACGGAGGCGGCAGAAGAGTCTTCATGATAGGTGGTTGACCGATCAAAATGCCCGTGAGGACTCTCCTCTTGCAGAGATCAGCGCCTTGAAGTGTGGTTCCTGCCCCTGACCTGTTCCTGCACATACCATAGATCATTTACACAGAGGGGGGGCTGATGCCCCTTAACAGAGATCTCCTTCCTTTTTTTTTTGGATTGTTTCCTTTTTTGTTTGTTTTATACTTGTACAGAAGGCAGAAAGTAGAAAGTGTGTCATGTTGTAATCTTTTTGGGACGTGACACTTCATACGTGATGCTTGTAAGAAAAGAAATGAAATCTGCTATACACATATATACATATTTTTTGGTGTTCGAATTTTCTTCCATACGCCTCGCAACGTAAGGTTTTTCTTATGGAAAAGGAAAATCTATTATCTTTTTTCAAATTTTTCTCTTACACAGGGTGAGGCTTTTTATGGGAAAGGAAAATCCATTATCTTTTTTGAAAATTTTCTCCTTTTATGATGTTGGTATTTTCAAGGCCAACTGGTGGGTCCTCTTTTTGAGCATGGTCGAACCCCGTTTAGGAGTTTCCGGTGCTTCTTTTAAACATGGATAGGTCAGCTTCCCCGAGATTAATTGGTCTTCTGGCCTTACCTTTGGTCATGTGTCAGACGACGCGGTAGAAACGACATACTTGATTAGGATCCGATCTAATTTTAACATGAGCGGCCCAACTAAAGAAGGGGGAAGGGGCTTAAGGGGTCCAGGCTAAAATAGGTGAGCCAGAACAGATCCTCTCCTAATCTCTCTTTTTTGACGTTTTTGCTCACAGCGCCCAAGACGGGTTTTCGCCATGCCTGTCATCCCTATTTTTACCCGTAGCACCCTTTCGGGTTTTCACTACGTCCATGGGTTCGCTTTCTTACCCCAAGTGCCTTTTCAGGTTTTCACCTGGTCCGCGTGAGTTCACTGTTTTTACCCGCGGTGCCCTTGCGGGTTTTCACCACGTCCATCTTGCTTTGAACTCAAATTAATTTTCTTTCTTTCTTTTTTTCTTTTTCTTTTTTTTCTTGAACCAGGAAGCCACGACATAGACAGAGATTCCGTCATAACTTGCTGGATGGAGTTCTGGTGTCGTCTCATGACTCGGCTCATGTTGACTTAACAGATATTATGACTGCTTGCGGACCTACAAAGAGGGCTTCCTTCAGGGTGTAGCTTGGCCATGAGTTAGGTTAGGATTTGAAGGTATGCTGAGCTAAAAAGTGTTTCCTTGATACAGCTTCAGTTATCTCAACATACTTTCCTCCTTGGGAGTTTTTACTGTATATGCCCCGTGATTCGTCTATACACATTTTTTTTGTTTGCCTTTTTTTTTTTTATTCTTTTTCCTCCATTTTAGGCAATCTCTTTTTGAGATTTTGCTTTTTCAATTTTTTGGATTTGATAGTAACTTTATACACATGCATCTTTTCTCTCTCTTTTTTTTGGTATGCGTACACGTAGATACATATATTCTTTTTGGGGGGGATGGGTTTATTGAAAGAAAGGCCCAGGCTCAAATGGGGTAGCAAAGGATAAAAAATTTTGGGGGTGTTTTTGGGGCACTGTGCTTGGAATGATGGCCTCTTTTGGGTGGTTCTTAAGTAGTCACATATCTGTTTCATCAATACTTACCTTATCGCGATAGACTAAGAGTAGAACCGTCGGACGTATCCAGCGTTGATGGGCTTAGGAAGATGATCTTCGTCCATGGTGGCGAGGTGGATGGCATATCCCGACAGCATTTCTTGAATGACGTACGGTCCTTCCCAGTTTGGCTTGAACTTTCCTCTTGGATCGGCATGGAGGGATGGGAAGATCTTCTTCAACACGGTGTCTCCTACCTTTAGATCTCGACCATGGACACGTTTATTGTAAGCACGTGCGATTCTCCCCTGGTAAACTTGAGTGTGACACAAGGCTAGGAGTCTCTTCTCGTCCAATAAGTTCAGCTGATCAAAGCGTGATCTCTCTCTCTCTCTCTGCTTCGGGTAAGCCTGATTCCATGAGGATTCGGAGCGATGATACTTCAACCTCTATCGGGAGGACGGCCTCGGTTCCATACATAAGGGAGAATGGTGTTGCCCCTGTAGCGGTACGGATCGATGTTCTGTAGGCCCAAAGCGCGAAGGGTAACTGCTCGCTCCAATCTCTGTAAGTGACTACCATCTTCTCAAGGATGCGGACCACTGTCTTGTTCGCAGCTTCCACGGCTCCATTAGTTTGGGGCCGATAAGGGGACGAGCGGTGGTGCTTGATCTTGTATTGCTCGCAGAAGTCTCCGATGCGCTTATTCGTAAAGTTTATGCCGTTGTCCGTTATGATATCTTTGGGTACTCCAAATCGACACACAATATTATTCTTGAGAAACTTCTCAACGTGACTGGCCATGATGTTGGCATATGACGCTGCTTCTACCCACTTGGTGAAGTATTCAATGGTGATGACGATGAACCGATGTTCGTTTGATGATTTCTGATTAATCATTCTGATAACGTCAAGGCCCCAGGTAGCGAATGGCCAAGGAGTGGTCATGTAGTGAAGATCAATGGCAGGAGCGTCTATCAGGCTAGAGTGTTCTTGACACTTGTAGCATTTTTGAACATGTTTGCAACAATCCGATTCCATAGTGGTCCAAAATTATCCTTGCCGCAGGATTTTCTTAGCGAGCATGTGACCGCTGACATGGGCTCCACATACCCCCTCATGGATTTCTTTCATAATACAGACCGCTTCACTTTCAGTGAGGCACCTGACTAAGATGTTATTGTATGATCGCTTGTAGAAGCATTCCTCACAAATGACGTAACCTGCTGCTAAGCGTTGAATGGTTCGTCGGTCTGTCCTGGATGTACCCTCTGGGAAGGTTTGAGTCTTAAGGAAATTCTAGATGTCTGTGAACCAAGGCGGCTCATCATCAGGCTTTGTAGGTTCCTCAATCTGGAGGCAGCAAGGATCAAAATCTCGATTTCGATTTCGGTTTCAGTTTCGGTCAGGACCCGAACCGTAAATTGGTTTAAATTTTAGAAATTTCGATCAAAATTTTGGTAAATTTTAGATTTTTTTTAAAATATGCTCTGAACTTTACTGAACTTTGCTGAACTTTATTTTCTTAGTTTTTTTAAGCTATTTAACATTATTAGAACAGATATATATATTGGTGAGGTTAATTTTTGTCCGTTTAAAATACTTATATGTCTATTCAAAGCCACATAGAGTTCTTTATTATAAAATATGGAACATAAAATAGACAAAAAATGACTTCATTACCTGAACTCGAGCAGCCACCTACTCAAAGCCACATAGAGTTCCTGGGTGGTTCTTCTTCATCAGCATCATTTTGTTGTCATGGCCTATAATATTGTCCGTATTGATAGCCATATGCCCCGTGCTGAGATGTTTCTTGTGGTTGATTATATTGGGGGTAGTATGAAGTATACGATCCACCAAATATTTGAGAAACGAAACCCTCATTTCCCAGGTTGCTTGGTTGAGGATATTGTGGGTTGTAAGATTGGTTGGTAGGTTGAAACCCAAACCCACTAAAACTACTAATTGTAGAGTTAATGGCATCGAGAGAATCTTGTGGAGTTTGGTAGGACTCTGATGGCCCTCTTCCTTCCAACCCTCCGTGTCTAAATGTGGGAGTATCGTACATGGTCATGTCATCATCAGTCCACTGTCGAACACTGCTTGAAGACTGCCCATGTAAAGTACCATAATCACCACTGTAAGTTTCACCCCCACTGTGTGCCCTCTCTACCACCCCCAGTACCATCGTCGTCATCATCATCACCACCACCACCATCATCACCACCATCGTCATAACCATCGTCATCACCACTACCACCTCTCTCATCGTTATCTCTAAGAGGTGTTTTTTGGCGAACAAGCCTTCGTTTTCTACGAGATTGTGAGGGTTGGCCTTTGACAGCTCTTTCAGCTTCATCTAACCATTCTATGCTCTCACTATCTAAAATTAGAGTTTCTCTCTCCTCAATCCACTCTCTCAAAGGATCATCTTTCAAGAAAATATAATCCAATTCGATCGGATTAAAATGTTCCTCATCTACATAAGAAGAATACAAAATTAATTAATACATTTTATAAACATTGTAATTTAAATTTATGAATCACTTTGAAAGTAAACTTTATTTTATTAGATATTCTTACCACGGCTCGCTCTTTTAATATTTCTGACCCTCAACCTCATATTGTAATGGACATAGACCATACTTTCCAATCTCTCCATAGTTAGTCTATTCCTTGATTTGGTATGGATAAGAGAGAAGGTGCTCTAATTTCGTTCACAATTTGAGGAGGATGTAGTTTGACTTAGCACTCGAATTGCTATCCTTCTTAAATTAGGGGCTTTCTTCACATTACCGAAGTTTATCCACCATTCAGCTACATTGAATAATATAGATACATCAAATTTAATGGACTATAAACTTTCATAAGTAAAATAAAATTTAATTTACCTGACTTCTGATTATGGATCTCAGATAATGCTAGTGGCGTTCCAAAAGAGCCAATTTTATTTCGAAAGAATTCAATCTACACAATATTGTCAAACAAGGAAGATCAATGTTACAAATATCAGTAACAATAATCTTAACAATTATACGGGAAAATTAATTATTTATTACCTCTCTCATTGCCTTCCCTTGAATGTTGATGTCTGACTCCATCTTTTGGATCACGCTTAATAAGCCATTGTAGACCTCATCATTTATACTGATATTTCGACTGTATTGGTAGACGGGGTTCAAGAAATACCCTATTAAAATATCTCAATTAATTAAAACTATAAAGATAAATGTAACGAAAGTATGATTCTTAATTAATTAAAGTAATAAATTACCTGTTGCATGTAGATTTTGGTGGAACTGCTCATTCCACCTTCTATCGATCACCTTCCAAAATTTCTTGTGACTTTTGGGGAACTTATCTCTAATGGTCAACTTTGCTTTGTTCATGGCCTCATAGACATACCCCATTGTGGGTTTGTCATCCCCATCTACCAATCTTAGTACGTGCACTAGTGGTTTAATAATATTCACAACGTACTCGACACTGTTCCAGAATGCAGAGCTGAAGATAGTATCAGCCACATTGTTGGCCAATGGTCGTTTCGTTTTTGGAATTTTGGCTTCGTAACTTACCCATTCTGGAGATCCAGCCAGACTCTTCAAGGCTGCCCTATACTTATATAAGCTTTGAAGGGTAACGAAGTGAGTGGCAAACTGAGTTATTGCAGGCCTTATAATGTCCCTTTCGTCTGTAAAGGTTCTCAGCAAATTGACTAGGCTTGCATTTTGGTAGATGAAACTGGTTATCATCTTACAGTTTTTTATGACAGTATGCACAGTTTCCATCTTTCCGAGGTTAGTGAGAATCAGATCAATACAATGCGCTGCACAAGGAGTCCAGAAGATGTGGCTGTATGTGGACAAAAGTTTGTTGCCAACTGCCTTGTAGTTTGATGCTTTATCAGTGATGATTTGTACAACTCGCTGCGGCCCAACTGATCTTACAACCTCATCCATCAATCCAAACAGATAGTTGGCATCCTTTGTTGTTTTTGAAGCATCAACAGACTTTTTGAAGATTGTCCCCTGATCACTGTATACTAAGAAGTTGATTAAGGTCTTCCTAGTAACACCTGTCCAACCATCGCACATAATTGTGCAGCCTCTCTCATCCCATATTTTCTCAAGCTCATAGTCTCGTTATCTCTGGCCACTTCATCGCCTAAATATGGGCCAAATTTATCTCATAAGCCGCTGATTTTTTACCCGTGTCCCGCCGCACTAGTCTCTAACATGGTCTTAAAGTATGGCGATTCGACCACTTGAGTTGGAATATGATTGTACAGAATGAATTTGGCTACTGATTTACCTAATCTTTTACCCCAACTCTTCAAAAACGTTGTGCTCAACTTGGACTATTTGGAGCTCTCTGTTTTATATAAGAAAGGATCTATAGGTCCCACTGGACATCTAACACTACCAGAATTAGAAGGTCTAGAACCACCCTCCCGTATAGTAGATGACCTGCGTAAACCTATGTCTCCATGGCCCTGGCTATGACCTGACCCTCCCCCAGCTGCTGCTGTAGATGGTCCATGTAAACTAGACCGGAATCTATGAGAAGCGTATTGTTCATCCTCTCGTCTTCTCCTTTCATTCAAGCTATCCCTCATACCCTCCTAAGTTGACTCTCTTCATCATCTTCATCATCATCATCATCATCATCCATGTCTACTGGAGTTGAAGTACGGTGAGGTTGCGATATGATTTCCATAAATTCTTGATTCATTCTCTCGGCCTCTGCTCTCTTTCCTTTGGTGATCTGCAATTGTTGTTTTATTTGCTGCCTAATTTTCTTGGGCACGCTAGTACATGGCCGCACATCACCCTGTTTGCCAGCTAAGTGTTCCTTACGTCTGCTAACACCGCCACCCTTTAGTTCTTTATTACAGAAATGACATTTTGAATTAAGCCTCTTAGGTCCCAAAGGAGTGCCATACTGCCATGCAGGATCAAGATCGCGAACCATTTTTATATATCAAATAATAGAATCTATAGAAGAAATATCATTCCAATTAAACAATCACTAAATTCAAATTAACCCCATAGATAAAGTGGAGATAAAAGTTTTAAATTATAGATCATTTAGCTATTTAAAAAAATATACCAAGATTTTAGTGATGAAAGTTAGTTATAGGGATATTCAAACAATTATCCCTAAACATAATAACATAATTGAAACTTTAAAAGTAGCAACCCAGTGAAATATAACCAAAACCAAATTATTCATATATATATGGTTAAAAATAGAGACTTTGTTATCATTTGGATATGTGCCACATGGAATACCCATCTAAGCCATCGGATTTGAAAACTATGATGTAAAGATCTTTGGGCAAAATATTAGCACGAAAACAATCTCTATCATTTAATTTCTCACAGAAAACCATTGAATCAAATAATGTCCGTTGACTTTATTCCATCGGATGATAGAGATCACATTTTGTGCCAATCTTTTATATAGCAATCTTGATCATTCTTTGGTGTTCACATATAATTAATATATATATATATATATTAATTATAACATGATCTTAAAATATAGTTAATATAATGATTAATATTTGTATAATAAATTTATAATTAATTGTAAATATAGTTATAATTATTATGTTTTATTATTGGTGTTATTAAGTATTATTTCAAAATTTTCATTTTGATAGTTTTATTGTGAAAATATTAAATTTATTTAATTATTTATAGTATCGTAGTTAAGTATAATAATATTGTAATAAGTATATTATTACAATATTAATATGTAATGTAAATATAGTAGTTGTTAATTTTTATATTTTAATAATATCATTATATCATCATAAATATTAATTATATATATTATAAATAATAGTTTTAAATAGTAATATATTTATATTTTTATTAATAATTAATTTATTGTTATTGGTTTATATTTGATATTAAGTTACATTATGATGATTAAAGTTATATTAGTGTTTTTAATATATAAAAATATAAAATATATAGTATTATGTAAATATGTATCATAAATATTTGTGATAATGCAGAGTTTATACAATTTTAATATATAAATTAAGTGAATTGGATAGTTATTTTTAAAAGAGAATTGTATTATTTTTAAGTATATTAAAAAATGGTAAATGATAATAATATATTTGTAAATGTTAAGTATTTTTATATAATGATGTTTATATACTATTTTTTTATATAAATTTTTATTTATGAAAATCAATTATATAATATAATATATTATTATATTTATTATTGTTAGTATAATAATTAATTTTACAATAATTTATTTCAAATTATATATCTTTATAAATTATTTTATAAAAATATTGTTAAATATAATTATAGTATAAATATTATTAAATATAAGATATTGTATATAAAAAGAGTTATTAAATAAGGGTTTCCTTGGGCTGGCCTAGGCCGATTCAATGCCAAATATATATATATAATATAATTAAAATATTATTCAATGTGGCACACTGGCACCATCAATTATATAATATAATTTATTATTGTTAGTATAATAATTAATTATTATATTAATTCCATGTGGCGCCATCAGTTATATTTATTATTGTTAGTATAATATATTATATATATAATTAATTAATTAATTATATATATATATATAATTAATTAATAATATAATTAAAATAATATTCCATGTGGCACCATCAATATATATATATATATATATATATTATTATCTATATATATATATAGATAATAATATAATTAAAATATTATTCCATGTGGCACCATCAATTATATATTAATATATATATATATATAATAATATAATTAAAATATTATTCCATGTGGCACCATCAATGCAATTATCTCTAAACATAAAAAGATAATAATATAATTAAAAAATATATATTATTATATATTTTTGAAGACCTGAGTAGGGACGGTGAACTCACGTAATTTTTTAGAGAGATTTGGGTAAATTCCAACGAGATCCGGTGAGATTTGGTCACTTTCCGGTAATATTTTCCGAGACCCGAGTAGAGACGGCGAATCGGGCTGAGATTTGGGAACTCCTGTAATTTTTGAAAGTGAAATCCGGCAAGTTTGGGCGAAATCCGGCGAGAAACCGCCTAAATCCGACTAGATATGGGCGAAATCCAACGAGATTTGGGTGAAATCCGAGTCCAAACGGCGAACCACACGTACATTCGGCAACTTATGATATTTTTTGCGTGAACTCCGGCGAATCCCGACGAAATCCGGTGACCAAAAATGTTAGATCTAGAGAAATCCGGCGAAAGTTGGCGAAAACCGACTTCACATGGCGAATCACGCAAAGATTCGGCACCTATATTAATTTTTTGAAGAAAATCCGAGTTAAATTCGAAATTGCATGAAATCGACGAGAGTTAATGAGGAAGATAATGGGTTTATATGTATTTGGGTTGCCATTAAAGAATCTGTTGCAATTAAAAAAACTTAATGGGTTAAATGGGTGCAGTTACAAAAATTGGCTTTTAAACCGTTAAATACATAGCTTAAATGAGTGCAGTTACAAAAAAGGGTATGATACCCATTCAAATAGGCTAAAGGACGGTCCAAGCAAAATTTCAGCCGATAATTTAAATTCGGCTGATAATTTAAATTTTCGGCCGATAATTTCCATTTTTCAAAGGGGGGCAGTTTTTTATGATTTTCGGTCTCGATCTTGACTGAAACCGAGACATCTCGGCTGAAAATTTCAATTTTCGGCCGAGATTTTGATCCTTGGGAGGTAGAAGGCCAGCTCATTCCTCTGCTCGATCATGATCGGCTTCATCTCAACACCATAGGGGATTTCAATCATTGAGGCCAAAGTTGCTAATGCGTTGGGAAAGCGATTCCTTATCCGGGGGACGTATGAGAAAGTCACATCTTGGAAGCAAGCTATTAGATCCTCGAGGTGTTCATGATAGGGGATCAGTTTCTCGTCTTTCATCTTCCAGTCGCCATTTGTTTGGCATATGATTAACTGTGAATCGCCAAAAACTCAAAGGTGAGTCACATCCAGATCGAGAGCTGCCTGTAGACAGGCAGCGCAAGCTTCATACTCAGCCATATTGTTAGTGCAGGGGAAGTTGAGCTTGATAGAGATTGGTACATGGGATCCTTTTGGTGAAATCAGGATGGAACCAACTCCTTGGCCTTCGATATGCGACGCTCCGTCAAAGTGCATTACCTATAATTCTTCTACTTCTTCTGTATCATCTTCTGTCATGAACAGGATGTCCTCATCGGGGAATTTAGTCCTTAAAGGCTCATAGTCAGGCAGAGGGCTCTCAGCAAGATGATCGGTGAGTGCTTGCCCCTTGATCGATTTCTGAGTGACGTACGTGATGTCAAATTTTGATAATAAAAGATGCCATCGTGCGATTCGTCCAGTGAGAGCTGGCTTTTCAAATAGGTATTTCAATGGGTCCATTCGGGCCAAGAGTAGAACGGCTTGAGATAGCAAGTAGTGGCGGAGCCTTTGAGTAGCCCATATAAGAGCTAGGCATGCTTTCTCCAAATGAGAGTAGCACGTCTCATAATCAGTAAACTTCTTGCTCAAATAGTAAATGGCTTACTCTCTTCTTCCTGTTTCATCGTGCTGCCCCAAAACGCATCCCATCAAAAACTCTGTCGTGGATAGGTATAGTATCAGGGGTCTACCAGGTACAGGTGGTACCAATACTGGAGGATTTAAGAGGTAACTCTTGATCTTGTCAAATGCAGCTTGACAGTCATCATTCCACTCAACTGGTGAATCCTTTCTTAGTATTTTGAAGATTGGTGTGCATATAAGAGTTAACTGTGCAATGAACCGACTGATGTACTGGATTTTGTCTAAAAAGCCTCTGACCTCTTTCTCCATACACGGTGGTGGCATTTCAGTGATGGCCTTGATCTTGATTTGATCGACCTCAATGCCTCTCCTACTGACGATAAAACCTAATAGTTTTCCTGACATAGCGCCGAATGCGCACTTCTGGGGATTCAACCGCAACCTTTACTTTCTCAACCTCTCGAACAGCTTCTGAAACTTTACGAAGTGGTCATCCCTTTCTGGCGATTTGGCAATCATATCATTGACATACACTTCGATCTCTCGGTGCATCATGTCGTGGAATAGGGCCGTCATTGCTCTCTGGTAGGTTGCCCCAGCGTTCTTGAGCCCGAATGGCAACACCTTGTGGCAGAAGGTTCCCCAGGGAGTGACGAACGCAGTCTTTCCTCAGTCGGCCTCTGCCATCTTAATATGATTGTAGCCCGAGAACCTATCCATGAAAGAAAGCATCCCGTGCTTTGCAGTGTTATCGACCAAGATATCGATATGGGGTAAAGGGAAGTCATCCTTAGGGCTCGCCTTGTTGAGATTTCAAAAATCAATGCACATTCGAACCTTTCCATCCTTCTTTGGCACGGGGATGATATTGGCCAGCCATTGCAGGTACTTGGATACCATGAGGAAACCCGCGTCATACTGCTTAATGACCTCGTCCTTGACTTTCAATATCCATTTAGGTCGGAGACGTCTCAGCTTCTATTTAACCGGCTTGAATCAGGGTAGAGTGGCAACTCATGTTCAACCAGAACGGTATCCAAACCATGCATGTCTTCATATGACCATGCAAAGATGTCTTGGTATGACCGGAGGAAGTCTATCATACCTTCTCTCTCCGCAGGGGATAGCGATGTTCCGATTTTGGTGATTCTAGGGATCTCTTTGGTGCCCAAATTAACGTCCTCTATCTCTTCGACGATCAGGGTAGGGCCATGCTCAAAATCGGAAAATTGCTTGAGGAGCTCATTGGGGAGCTCATCGACTTGACCTTCCTCGTCTAGAATCGGGACTCCTACCTCTTCTCGTATTTCTACAGGGAAGGTCGGCTTCGCGTGGGACAGGTATCATGACATCATTTTTAATTTTATTAGGAATTTTAAAGGATAATATTTTTGAAATTAGTATTTTTTCGATTTTTATGGTTTTTTACATTTTTTCGGAAGTCAGCCCCTGGCGAGGTGGACCTCTATATATACAGGGTAGAGTGTCCTAGAGGCTAACCTCACATCTTACAGGTTGTATTTTTTTGGAGAGCCGGTGCCGTATTCACAGCATTGGCGACTCCCAGGAGTTGGGGCAAAGATGCCCAGTTACTTACCTGCGAGGCTTGGCCTTTACCCTTTCGGTTGGAAATGGCATTAGTAGGCTCTTGCAGTTCCCCCCTCAGCATGTTTATGGAGGGATCCTCTGGGACCCTGTCTTTGAAGGTTAGGGTGGGCCCAAAGTGGCTAGTGCTAGAGTGATGGGTGGGCCCAGGGAATTCTTCCTCAAATAAGGAGAGGGCTGCTAAGTCCACCTCGAGGTCCGGGGGGTGATGTAAGGGTTAGTGGGGTGGGTGGAAGCAAGCTTGTGTGGGGTTACCCTTTTCTCCCCATTCAGATCAATTTTTACCACCCTGGCGCTTACAAAGGTTTGGCGGATGTGGGGCCGGGCGGGAGGCTCTTCCTCTAGGTTGATTCCCCTGGCCCTGGTGATTGCTGCGACCCTTATCTTCTCTTTGGCCTCTCTGACTTCTTCTTCATCTGGCACCTGTGCCAAATTTGGTTCTTGCCCTTATACTGACGGGGTCTCTTCTTCCTTGAAGGCGTGGGCCTAGTCCTTTCCCTTTTTGGTGGCCCCATTTGTGGAGCATGAATACGGCTGCCTCCATTCCTCCTCCAATTTTGGCAGGGGTTTTTTCAGTCGGCTCGAGGGTAACGGCTGAGAAGTCATACTCAAATCAATGGAGATCGGGGTCATCTGCTGTGTGCGGCATGTCAAGCACTTTCAAATTTTTAATATGTAGAGCGCTCCGCTCCCTGTCTTCTCTGCTCTCACCTACGATGGTGACGATTCTTCCGCCTGAGATGAATCAGAGCTTTTGGTGTAGAGTTGATGGTATTGCCTCGATCTTATGCAGCCACGACCGACCCAATAGTAGATTAAATGTAGACTTGATGTCCATCACCTGGAAGGGGACAGCGAAGGTTTGCGGGCTGATGATCAGGTCGAGGTCTACTTCTCCTATGATCTCTCTCTGGGTGTTGCCGAACCCCCTGGCGCTTGTTATTGATGGCTGGAAGGTGTTGGGGTTCGCACCGATCTTGATTGCCGTCCTCAGAGGGCATACATTCAATGCCGACCTGTTGTCTATTAAGACCAACGACACCACCAAGTTCCCTACTTCCACTGTTATATTCAAGGGTTTAGAGTGGTTGTTCCCCTTGAGCGGCAGATCCACATCAGTGAATGAGATGGCATTTGGGGCCAATACTTGCCCAATTATTTCTCCCACCTCGTCTGGGGTCACGTGGGAGGAAACATGCGCGTCTTTGAGCACTCCCATTAAGGCTTGAAAGTGGAGCGGGGACGTGATTAATAAATCCCAGACAGTAATATGCACGGGGGTCCTCTTGAGCTGTGTCTCCAACACATGCTCTCTGGCCATTTTTTCAAAGGGGTTCCCTACGGCTTGCTCTTTCTTCTTCTCTTCTCCTCTTACGGCCCCCGATGCTTTTGGCCGCATAGAAATCCTGCCTGACCGGGTGATAAATTCGACCATTTCTTCTTGGTTGCGATCATCATTCATGTCCGTCAGCTCGTAACTTAACGGCACTTGATGCGGGTCATAGGTGGGTTTCGGGATGAGGAAGGGAGTGCATGGTGATTCTGGGGTGGATTGAGCTGGGTATGTTGGATTCTCAGGCCCAACCAGGTTGATTCCAATAGGGGGTGTAATGGTATTGGTGGAAATTGGCGAAGTTGGGTTTGAGGGTGCAGATGGGGTTTGTGCAGGCGTTACTGGGGCATGGTAAGACTAGTGGTGATTGGGAGCGGGTGATAAGGGGAGTGGGTGAGGGGTTGTTTGTTTGGATGGGGGTGGAGCTGGATTGGGGGCAAAATGGTGAGGGGAGGGTGGGGGTGTGACTGGGATAGGGTGACTGGGAAATGTCGAAGGTGCAGGTGGAGCGGGGTGATAGGGGTATGAAGGGGTAGTAGATGGAGCAGGGGGTACTGGTACGAAGGGTTTGTAATTGGGGTGGCATGATGGGGCGATGATGGGTTCATGTATGAAACGGGGTAAATCAGGGATGATGGAGTCATGCATGGAAGGTGATTTAGGGATGGTGGAGTTGTGTATTGGGCGAGGTGATTTGGGGATGGCGGAGTAGTATGCTGGGTTGTGGGATTTGGGGGTGTG
Source organism: Chloranthus sessilifolius (assembly GCA_021018995.1). Taxonomy (NCBI): domain Eukaryota; kingdom Viridiplantae; phylum Streptophyta; class Magnoliopsida; order Chloranthales; family Chloranthaceae; genus Chloranthus; species Chloranthus sessilifolius. The sequence goes on from CM037588.1 coordinate 96,857,779, forward strand.
TATGAGGTGGAGTGGTATCGGGGTGGTGGATTTATGTATGGCGTGGGGTGATTTTGGTGTGACGGAAAGGTATATGGGGTGGCTGATGGTGGGATGGTGAATGGGGTGGGGTGACTGGGAGGTGGTGTGTACTGTTGGGTAAATTGGGAGTAGGGCAGATATGCATATGATTGTGGCAGGGCTGGGCCCGTTTGGATTTGATAGGCAGGAGCGGGAGTGGAAAAATACTGTCCTAAATCTAGGGGTTCCTCTTGGTATGCCGGGGTGGGGAAGTAATCGGCTAAATACAGCCGCTCGATTACCCCTACAATTGATTCACCCTCGTTCAGCCTGAGAAATGAAAACTCCTCTTGACTACTGATGTAATCCGAGGGTCAAACTCTTCCTCTTCCTCTTCTACCCAATGGATGTTAGGCCTGGGGCCTCCGGGATGTGGTGGTAGAGGGGCTTGATGGATGTTCTGGTTCTGCCCTTGAGGAAGCGGCGGGGGAACAATTTTTCTCGCCTCTATTAAATCTTAGATTGTGTGCTTTAGTGGGAAGCACTGGTCCGTAGGGTGACCTGGCCCCTAGTGGAAGTTACAATGCAGGTTCGGGTCATAGTTTCTTGGTATCAGATTGGGGGGCAGGCGAGGCTGGAGTAAATTGACCAGACCCTTTTGTAGCAATACTGGTAACAAGACGGTTAATGATTGCCCTAACGGTGTGAAGAGCGGTTCGAATCATGCTTTCATCTGATCCTGGGTGAACGGGGCCCTCAGTCCATTATTCAGCCTTGACGCTTGTTCAAAACGGGCCGGGGGTGGGTGTGCGGCTGGCATGTTAGTGCTATTGGCACAGGGATAAGCGATGTTCGCACCTCGCTTTAGCCTTCTTTCAACCCTTGGTTCGACAACTTTTCGAACCCCAGTGGCCCCGTTGGCCACGCTCTTTCCTAACCTGCCCTCTCTAATGGCGTCTTTGCAACGGCTGGCATTTCGGACCAAATCAGCAAAACTGAACTGCTACTGATATACCAAGAATTCCGCGATGACTAGGAGAGCTCCCTTGATTATTAATTCAATCTGCTCATCATCCGGAATCCGGTGGGTCACCTGGGAGGCCAATGCCCTCCACCTCCCCAAGTAGGCACTGAAAGTGTCATCATGTCTTTGCTTCAAACGGGCTAGATCCGACTTCCTTGGCTCTATGTCCATGTTATAGACATATTGTTCTTGGAATAAGTGTGTCAGATCTTTCCAAGTTTTGGTCATGGACGGTTCTAGGGATGTGAACCATCTTAGTGCCGGGCCCGTCAGACTCTTTTGGAACACTTTGATGAGGAGTCGTTCATCTCCGCTGTTGATAAGTAGTGAAAAATACCATTTTTTACCCCTAAACATGAGCCTTGAAAGACCCTTGAGAGGACTAAATAAGTGCTTTAGTGTTCATATTGCAGCTAACCAAAAAGACAGGTCCAAATCCGAAAACCATCCTAAAATGATCAAAAAGCTGACAACGCATGTCAAACTCAAAGAGGGAGTGAAGAAATAGCCTCAGCAATGGCTAAAAAGGTCCTAAAAGAGCAAGAAAAGACCTGAAGAAGAAGAAGGATCCATTCGCAAAGAAGAATGGAAGCTAAAAGTTCAATTCGCAAAGAACATCTACTATTCGCAAAGAACTTTGAACTTTGCGAAAAGAAGAGAAGTCCTTTGCGAAAAGACCTCCTGAAGCCAAAATGCTTTGCGAAAAGAAGAGAAGTCCTTTGCGAAAAGATCTCCTGAAGCCAAAGTCCTTTGCGAAAAGATCTCCTGAAGCCAAAATGCTTTGCGAAAAGAGATTACGGAGCCAAAATGCTTTTGAAGAGATTACGAGCCAAACTACTTTCTTGAAAAAGCCCTTAAACTATGCGAAATGGCATTACGAGGATTTTGCATTTCGTCCGAAGGTGTATTAGAAACTTTGCAGCGCCAATGCATTTTAAAACCCAAGGACATTAGGAAGATTACGAGCAGAACCAAAGGCATATTCCACCCATGTGAACACCCAAAGATGAAATTACTTGGCGGGAACTAGAAGCTCAAACAGATTTTTGAATTACATAACGAAATTGATGCCTCTGTTTCTGATTGGTGAACGGATCAAGCATTTACGATTGGCGAGAAAGTCTGGATCACGGTGCTCGACTCCTATTGGTTGATCTGAGATCTATCAATTCGATTGGTTGATACACATGAGTGGCTTAGGAAAACTATAAATAGGCGAACCATTTGCCCAATTTGGGTATCCAGTTTTAGAGTTTTTCATCTGTTTCCCCATTCGTCGAGCTCATCGATTCCCTGTAATCCCTTCTTGTATTTTACCTTTGAGAGCCATTGAGTGATTTGTACTTCAAGTTCGGATTCAAGGCGTAAATCGAGGGCTCTCGAGAAGCTCGGTTGTAAGTCTGAGGGCTCTCTAAAGCCGTGCTTTCTGTAATTGTAACGTTGGATTTTAAAGGTTCTTTGTAATTTGTGTCTTCTCCATTGGAGTCATGAGGTTACGAATGTTCACCTTAGTGCATTAGACTTCTTTAGATTCACTCATCGCATCCAACTTAATTCATCATCCTGAATTAGCGTTGGTAACCTAATTCAAGCGGCATTCTGATGATGTTCATGTTACGAAATAAAGAATAGGCCACTGACTAGGCGATGATCATGACAAATCACGACCATAAGTCTAAACCTATTCCTTAATTGGTTTATTTCTCTTACATACTGTCTTTGGTAGCGGATGAAGATTGAATCTGCTTTCTGTTGAACTCTGATTCTCCATTAAAATTCAAAGGCTAAAATACATGAAGCTATTATTTCTGCATCTGTCTTATTTTAAACACCTCCACAACTCAGATCTGGATCACGTAGTTAGTTCTTTTCTTTATTTGCTTTTAGTTAAACGTGACAAAACCCAACACTCTCTTTTATCTATTCTTTATTTTAGATAATTATAGAGCCAGATCTGGTAGCACAGATCTGGAGGTTTATCTCTCATTTTAGACAAACTTCTCTGTGGACGATCTTGAAATACTTACTTTTAAAACTTGCTACAATTGGCCCTGATCTTGCAGGCCAGTGTTAGCCCCAATGTGCTGATATCCCTTTCATAAGTTAACATCCATATAATTTAGCATTCTTTAATTCTTTAATTTTTTGCACACATTTTTGGCACACTTGGAGCGACAACAGCTGTACTGACACATATCCCCACAGTAAGATTTTAAGTGGGCGATGGGGTTACCAGTGCCATTATACTTATCGAATAACGACATCTTGAATTTCTGTGGTAGGGGGACATCTGAGAACAGACACAAGTCTGAAAAGTCTGTCGAATGCAGTTCTAGCCCTCCCATCTTCGTCAGCTACTTATGTATTCTGTCTATCTGTTCTTTCAGCTGCTCTGATTCTTTTGTAGCTGGGACTGCCTTCCCTTGGTTTGGCTCGGCCCTAGGTGTGACGATGACGGGCCTGGGGGGGTCGAAGCTGGCAGCTCCTCCACTATTGCAGATCTCGTCCTCCTCGTACTGTCTGTCATTATACTAGTGAGGGGTGAGATCTGCTATTTGGACCTGGGGGGTGATGGGTTGGACGAACTGGTGGGGCGACAAGGCTTGTAGGGGATGGGAGGGAGTGAATGGATGAGCGGTTTGGGGATGAATGATGTGCTGAGCTGGGTGTATATTGTTAAGACCTGAAAAGTATCACTTTTCACCCCTTAACTTACTCCCTGTTAGACCCTTAATCATTTAATAAATGTGTTTTAAGTCTATTCTGTAGGAAATAAACCCCTAACCATGCCAAGAAGCCTACTGCTAACCCCGAAGCCCCTCAGAAGTGTGAAGGTTAAACCCAGACAGAGAATTGGCTGCAGCAGAGACACAGCAAAGCAGAAACAAATCAAGGAGAATGCCTCGCGCAGATGTCACAGGGCTCAATCAAATCAGAAAGAATACATCGCGCAGTTGTCACGGGCTTATGAAGGGAGCACCCCAACCAGTCGCATAGTCTTCGCGCCATTCGCACGCAGATAGATGTCAACAGGGAGTAAAAAGTATACTTCGCAAGGTTCTCACGAGGCTTAGTCTTAAGCGCTCGTGAAGCACTCGCACAGCTCAAGAGATGAGTTTTCAACCTTCGCGTGATTCACTGAATAGAGAGAGAGTTCTAGGCATTCCACTGTGCGGCTGTCGCATAGTGGCCGCGGGACACATACTTTCAAGGAACTGCTCGCGCAATCCAAAAGCCCATGTACATTGTTTTCTTCACAAGGATCGCCGCGGGATTCATCGGGGAGTGAACTGCTTGCACAATTCTTGCACCATTCAAATGGAAAGACCAACCTCGCGACGACCAAAGCATCCCTGCGATGACCAAAGTACCAACCTCGCGACTGCAAGAGCTTCAAGTCAAAGCAACCCCATGACACCAATTCTACCATGCCGCAAGACCTACAAACCTTTTCTACCCAGCGAGGATCGGGTTCTAAACTTCTCCCCACTTCTATAAGGGTAATCTGGGAATCTTCAGTAATTAGGGCACGCACTCTAATGCTCTAATCTCTGTGCACACGCCCCGAGGCATCCAAGAGACAAGAATGGGTCGCAATTGCATTGATGAAATTAGGGTTTTCCTAACCCTAATTCAGAGGGAACCGACTGCTATATAAGCCTAGCTTAGGTTTAGAGGACTTTTTTTTTAGACTTCTGTGCTTCTTCTTGAAACCGACTGTAGAATTACAGTAGGCTAAGGTTAGGGTTTAGGAGTTGTTCTTTTTTTCTGTTTTTTTCCTTCTCTCCATAGTCCAGCACTTGCTGGCTATGCCTTTTGTATGATTATATGGTATAGTTTTTAATGAAGTTTTGTAATAGGATCTATTGCATGTATGGGATGGAGTTTTTGTAATAGGATCTATTGCATGTATGGGATGGAGTTTTTGTTGTGAGTTGTTCTGTACAAGGCTGCTGCCTTGAGATTCTCTATTGCTAAGTTGTATTGTAAGCAATGGAGGATTGCTTTTAAGGTTTTATTTAGATCCAAGTGACCTGTGTGTCCAGGTTAGCCACATTACAGGCCTTCCCCCACCACAGGACCCACTAAATCTGAATCCCCATGAGAGGTTGAGCTGATAGCCCTGTGAACATGGTGGCGACAGCAATGTTCTTATTCTGTCTTAGACCTCTGTGAGGAGGATAGCCTCTGTGGATAGTCTGTGACCATTCAAGTGGACATATTATAGCCCTAGGGTGAGGCCAATCCACAGATCTAAGACAGATTCTTCTTCTCGGCACTTGTGCTTGTAGCCTTGTGAGAGATTGTGTAGAGACAGACTCCCCTATATTTGTATAGACCCACCATCAGATTGTAGATCTGATTTGGCTGTAGAGATTGTAGGCTTGTGACTGGATCACTGCTGTCTTTCTAAAGCAGTGAACAACCAAGCTTAAGATCTAGTACTCAAACTCTTGCTGGTTCTGTGTGTCCAGGCTCGTGCACTTTGTAGGCCTAGCCCCATACACAGAACTTTAGAGGTTGAAGTTCCTATGGATTCTTGAGCTTGTAGCCTGGATGAAGTAGTGCCTACAATGATAATCTTGTTCTGACCCATCTCTTGATTGTGGTTCCCCTATTGGATAGTCTATGACCATTTAAGTGGACAGGTTATAGCCATAAGGGATTGGATCATGGCACAAGGGTGAGTTGGATCCTTTCTCCTCTTTGGTGATAATGTAGCCATTGGACAGGATTTCTATAGCAGCAGATCTGAGTCTGAATTATAAGACCCATCAGATCTGTACCTAATAACATACTTCTCACCATTTTATATTTATTTTCTCACACTCCACCCTCTTTCTTAACCCTTTCTGTAGTTTAGACATTAAGTTACCTTAGGATTTAGTGATAGTGACCTTAAATCTCCTTCCATTTAGGATTGCCTGATCTGTAGTTAGATCTAGAGAGCTTACTAAAGATAGCTCCCTTCGAGCTTTAGATCAACTTTCCCTATGGGACAAACTCTTACATATCAAAACTTGCTACAATAGGCCCTGTATCTTGCAGGACTGTGTATTTTTAGGCTTGCTGCTCTGTAGTTTTCACTCCATCTTTCATTCATTTTCATTCACCTCATTCTTATCACTGTCTCCAATAAAGTCAGTAGCAAGCACTTAAAATAGCCTAACAAGTTTTTGGCGCCGTTGCCGGGGAATCTTGATCTAATAGTAGACTCTAGATTTTTGTATTCTTTATTCTTTGGTAGTTGTACTTGTGAATAATTGATACTGCTGATTTACATTTGGAATTTTTCTTACAGATCTGGACCGTAGCAGAGAAGGAGAGTAGAATTGAACTGGGAGTCTAGCTACCTCTGTTTGCAATTCTCTAACTTCAAAACCTCAGTTTATTTCTCCTTTGAAGATTCCATACCAGTTGATTAGGATAGTTGCAAATTTTGTTAAGTGTAATGTGCCTGCGAATAGTCTTCCCTGCTGTTGGTGTGTGTGCATGTTAGGAAGGAGATCCCTCAGTCCTACATTAGAGCCTGTTAACCCTGAGATAGAAAGGGGTAGAAGACCGAGAAGGCACAGACACACCACAGTCGAGCCCCCTATTGAAATTGAGATAGTAGTTATGGGTGAAGAGCAACCTAGAACATTGAAAGAATTGAATGCTCCGGATGATTACAATTCTCCATTCAACATTCAATTCCCAGATGTTCAGGGAAACTACAAGATCAAAACTTCCATCATCCAAATGCTTCCCTCTTTCCATGGGCTTAGCAAGGAAGACCCTTACAAGCACATTGACCAGTTCTTGGCCCTGTGCACGACATTCTCCATTGTTGGTTTGGGACCAGAAGCCACTAGGTTAAGGCTCTTTCCTTTCTCCCTAAAGGACATGGCCATGACCTGGTTATCTACTCTCTCAAGCAATAACATCACTTCCTGGAAAGACCTCAAGACAAGATTTCTGTCTAAATTTTTTCCCGAGACCAAAACCACCCAGTTGAGGAAAGGCATACTAGCTTTTGCCCAATCCCCAACTGAAGATTTTAACCAAGCCTAGGACAGATTTAAGGAGATGCTCAAACAATATCCCCACCACAAGGTCCCTGACTAGCAGCTTGTCCAGAGCTTCTACAATGGGATTGATGAGAAGAGCAGAGACATGGTAGATGCCTCTTGTGGTGGAACGTACATGCATAAAATAGCTGATGAGGCATGGGACTTGTTCAAGGTCATTAGCGAAAATGCTTTCCAGAAGATGTCCTCATCTAGAACTGTTCAAGAGCCTTCTCCTAAGCTGGGGCTGGCTGAAACTTCTAAAGGAAAGATGTATGAAATTAGGGGAAACGATGACCTGAGAATGCAGATGGCCAATCTTTCAGATAAATTTGATAAAATTTTGACTGTGGTGCAGCCCAGAATGGCTGCACAAGTGATGGAGGCATTTCTGATATGCCAATCTCCACAACACACAGTGGAAGAGTGCCCATCTGCGGGGCAATACCCTGAGTATGTAATGGAACAGGCTGCTGTTGCCCAATCTTTTGGACATCAACAATTTGGTAGCTACAATAAACAACCATATGGATACCAGCACCAAAATACTGGTTACCAATGGAGAGACCACCCAAATTTGAGGTGGAGGCAAGATAATTATATGCAGCCACAATAGATGTTGGCCTTACCTCAAAGGCCACATCAGCAGTTTAACCAGGGTAGGGGGAATTTCCAGTAGCAACAGTAACCCCAGCAACAAAATCAATTGGTAGTTTCCCCACCTCAGCCCCAAAGTGCTTCTTCCAAGGACCAAGTTTTGGCCCATTGCAAAGCCTTGGACCCTTGATTCAGACTGTGACTTCTCACAGTCAAAGCATAAAGAAGATAGAAGAGCAATTAGGCCAAATAGCAAATTCCTTGACTAAAAGAGAAGAGGGCAAGTTGCCAAGCCAGCCAGTAGCCAATCCTAATGGCCAGTATTCGATTGGAGAAGGCTCCTCAAATTTTGAAAGGGCTAATTCCATCATTGCCCTAAGGTCTAGCAGGTTGGTAGACAACCATGTGGAAAAGGAACAAGGAAAGGTCATTCCCAAGGAACTGTCGAGTTAAAGTGAAAGAGACTTTGTTAGAGCACAGAGTCAAGAACTGCCTGCTACCCTTTAACAAGGGAAAAATAAAGAGGTTGTAGTTGAGCCTCAGCAGGAGATAAAAGTAGAAAAAAGAAAAAAATAAAAGTTCAGTCATAGGCTTGCAGCTGAGGAACCAGCAGTACCTCAGCTGCCATTTCCTCAAGCTTTGAGTGGCCCTGCCCCTTTTGATAAGGGGCAGGCACAGATCGAGGAGATGATGGAGACCTTTAAGCAGGTCAAGATAAATTTACCCCTGCTTGATGCAATCCGACAGGTCCTAGCCTATTCAAAGTTTTTGAAAGACCTTTGTACTTAGAAAAGGAAGGCCAGAGGCCATTTGTCCAAAAAGGTCTTTACAACTGATACAGTTAATTCTGTATTAACCATGACAATGCCTGAGAAGTTGCAAGACTCAGGGATACCCACTATTCCCTATATTATTGGAGACCACACGATTGGAAGGGCCCTTTTAGACCTTGGAGCCAGTGTTAACCTGTTGCCATACAGTGTGTATCAACAGCTAGGTTTGGGGGAGCTGAAGCCCACCCCTATTGTTCTATTGATGGCTGATAGGTCTGAGAGGAAACCCATGGGAGTGGTTGAGGATGTCTTAGTGGGGGTAGACAAGTTCTTCTACCCTGCAGACTTCCTTGTTTTGGACATGGGCTGCAACAAGAGTACATCCCTGATACCTGTTATTCTGGGTACACCATTCTTGGTCACTGCCAATGCATGCATTGAATGCAGGTTTGGGATTATGGAGGTCACTTTCAGACATCTGAAAGTTGATCTTAATGTGTACAATAGTGAAAAGTACCCTTAGCTGGACAATGAGGAATGCTTTACAGTGGATGTACTAGAAGAAGTTGTTGAAGAAGAACTGCCCACTCTGCTGGAGTGGGGCAATATTGTCACAAACTTAACTGAAGTTTGGAACATGGTAGAGGAAGGAAGCCTAGCTTTAATGCCAGAAGACATGTCCCCATTGAAGTCTTCTGTGGGCTTAGTGCAGCATTCTAATTGGAAACCTACATTGGTGCCCCTTCCTCCAACCAACAATGCACCAATCCTGCCATCCATCCAACAAGCCACTGATCTGGAGCTCAAGAAGCTTCCAGAGACATTGAAATATGCTTTCCTCGAGAAAGATGAAAAACTTCCTGTAATTATCTCCTCTTCTCTTACCAATGAGCAAGAGGAGGAATTGCTAATAGTTTTGAGGAAGCACAAGAAAGTAATTGGCTGGACCATTGCTGATCTAGGAGGGATTGATGCATCAATATGTATGCATAGGATTCATCTAGAGGAGGGCTCAACACCCTCCAAGGAAATGCAGAGGAAACTGAATCCTCACATGCAAGAAGTGATCTTGAAAGAAATCATTAAACTGCTGGATGCTGGGGTAATTTACCCCATTTCTGTTTCTGAATGGGTGGCACCTATCCAAGTGGTGCCCAAGAAATCTGGCATAATAGTAATCACAACTGAGTCTGGAGAGTTGAGACCAGCCAGGGAGACCACTGGCTGGAGAGTTTGCATCGATTATCGAAAACTCAACTCTAAGACCAGAAAAGACCACTTCCCTCTCCCCTTTATTGATCAAATTTTAGATAAGTTGGCTGAGAAAGCTTTTTACTATTTTCTTGATGGATACTCAGGGTACAATCAGATCCCTGTGCACCCTCTTGATCAAGAGAAAATCACTTTTACTTGTCCTTTTGGCACCTTTGCTTACAGAAGGATGCCTTTTAGACTGTGTAATGTCCCAGCCACTTTTCTGATATGATTGAAAAATTTTTGGAAATTTTTATGGATGATTTTTCGGTTTATGGGGATAGCTTTGACCAATGTCTACAACACCTCCATCTGGTCTTACAAAGATGTGAGGAGACCAATTTGGTCTTAAGTTGGGAAAAGAGTCACTTCATGGTGACACAAGGAATTGTGTTGGGCCATGTAGTCTCTAAAGATGGAATTGAGGTAGACAAGGTCAAAGTTGACCTCATTGCAAATTTGCCCCTCCAAGAACAGTCAAACAAATTAGATCTTTCCTTAGACATGCTGAATTCTACAGGAGATTCATCAAAGACTTCAGCAAAATTGCTAAACCATTGTGCCACCTACTCTGCCAGGATGTGCCCTTTAACTTTTCTGCTAAATGTCATGAGGCTTTTGAAACTTTAAAAATCTGCCTCACCTCTGCCCCTGTACTCCAAACACCTGATTATACCCTACCCTTTGAGTTGATGTGTGATGCATCTGACTTGGTAATAGGTGTTGTCTTGGGCCAGAGAAAAGATAAGCTGCCTGTGGTCAGTGCATATCTCAGCAAATCACTTGCTGAAGCTCAGCTGAACTACACAACAACTGAGAAAGAGTTTCTGGCAGTGGTTTTGGCTATGGACAAGTTTAGACCTTACCTACTTGGGTCTAAAACTGTCATCTTCACTGACCACTCAGCATTAAAGTACCTACTGTCCAAGAAGGATGCAAAGCCCAGATTGATTAGATGGATAGTCCTGTTGCAGGAGTTTGACATCGAAATCAAGGAAAAAAAGGGTATAAAAAATGTGGTGGCTGACCACTTGCCCAGAATTATATTGGAGAAAGGTGTTGATGACCTTGATACAAATGATGTCTTCTCGGATGAGCAACTATTTGCCATCCAATCTTTAGTTCCTTAGTATTCACATATTGTCAATTATCTAGTTATAGGCAAGATTCCTGCCCATTGGACAAAAATGGACAAAGACCTGTTTTTCTCACAGGTCAAATTCTTTTTTTGGGAGGAACCTTGCTTGTACAAGTATTGTGCAAGACCAAATCATTTAAAAATGTGTTCCCAAAAGTGATGTCCCCAGTATTCTGGCCATGTGCCATGAAAATGCCTGTGGGGGTCATTTTAGTGGGAAAAAAATAGCTGACAAAGTGTTGCAGTGTGGGTTCTATTGGCCTTCTCTTTTCAGAGATGCCAATACACACTGCAAGACTTGTGAAAGATGTCAAAAATTAGGAGGGCTGTCCAAACGAAACTCAATGCCTTTACAGCCCATCCTTGTTGTAGAACTCTTTGATGTGTGGGGTATTGACTTTACGGTTCCCTTTCCTCCTTCAAATGGTTTTCATTTCATCTTAGTGGCAGTGGACTACGTTTCCAAATGGGTAGAAGCCATTTCCACAAGAACTAATGATAATCAGGTTGTCCTCAAGTTTATAAAGCAGAATATCTTCTCGAGATTTGGCACCCCTAGAGCCATTATCAGTGATGGGGATAGCCATTTCTGTAACAGAAATTTTGAGAGCTTGCTCAAGAAATATTCTATCACCCATAGGATTGCTACTCCCTACCACCCACAAACCAGTGGGCAAGTTGAAATTTCAAATAGGGAGATCAAGCACATCCTAGAGAAGACTGTGAGGACTGATAGGAAAGATTGGGTTGACAAGCTTAATGATGCACTGTGGGCTTATAGGACTGCCTATAAGACTCCCATTGGTATGTCCCCATTCAGACTGGTTTATGGCAAGGCTTGTCATCTCCCAGTGGAGTTAGAACACAGGGCCTATTGGGCCATCAAACATTTAAATCTAGATCTAACTTCTGCTGGTCATCACAGGTTGCTACAGCTGTCAGAATTGGAAGACCTAAGGATGGATGCGTATGCTAATGCCAGGATCTACAAGGAAAGGTCCAAAGCTTTCTTTGACAAGGGGCTGTTGAGAAAGAGTTTCATAGCTGGTGATAAGGTTTGGTTATTTAACTCCAAACTTAAATTTTTTCCTGGCAAATTGAAATCCAGATGGGAAGGCCCCTACATTGTCATGCATGTTTCCCCATCTGGTACTGTGGAAATCAAGGATCCCAAGTCTGGGAGAACCTTGAAGGTGAATGGTTAGAGGCTTAAGCCTTGTTTTGAAAAACCTGCCGAAACCATGGACACCATTCACTTTCAAGGGGATCCTTCTTTAAACTGATCCACAGGTGTGCCATTACTGTATCATATGTACTTTGGTTTTGGTAGATTTATCTTGCTTTCTTTTGTTAAAATTTTTTAGGAAATGTTAGTGGTCCCATCTGATTCTGGACCTGTCTGGTTAAAATTTTTGATGCTTGGTTTGATTCTTACTGCTCTTTAATTGATAGTTTTTGTTGAATGCATAATGTGGGAGGTTGATTTTTGTTGTCCTTGCTTGAATGATTGATTTTTCATGTGTTTAGAGGTGCCCATGGTGAGAGTCATGCCTAGGATTCAACCACAACACATATGCAAAAGGGCATAATAGAGAGCACATGCTCTCTATTTTATACTTTGCTGTCGTTGGGTCTAAAAAGAAGTCTGTGAGACTCTCGCGCACTACACACAACATACTTCATCAGCTATCGCGAGATTCTAAGGCTGTCGTGAGGTTAAAAAAGGAAGCCTGGGAGAATCTCGCGCAGTTCACATGGAAACATTAAATGGCTGTCGCGAGATTCATGTGCACCTGAGAACCTCTTGCGCGATCCACATAGAGCTATTCATTAGTTATCGCGAGATTCCAAGGCTATCACAAGGTTCAGAAGGTAAACTGGGAGACTCTCACGCAATTCAACAGAAATACTTCATTTGCTGTCGCGAGATTCAAAGTGAACCTCAGAGCTTTTCGCGCAATCCAAATAGAGACCTAGGAGCCGCTCGCGCAATTCACATGAATTCTTCACATACTGTCGCGTGCTCCAATGTCAGCCTGAGAGATTGTCGCACAATACAAATTGAATTTCACCTTTGCTAGGTTCATTTCCAATCCCGCGACCAGATGTTCCAAAGCGCGTCGAGCTTCGCGATAAGTATTTTAACCCCGCGCATGGCTGCTTTTCCAGTATTCTCTTCCTTCTTCCCTCTACGAAACCCTAGCTTCTGGCGCTCTTCCCCCCCTCTCCTCCAGTGTCAATCCTACAGCTCATCATTCACTCCACGAATCGACAGAGTTGTTCCTCGCATCACCCCCATCTATTACCCTCTGCTTAGAGATCTCGTGGTGCCCTGTGCGTCAAATCAAACCAAACCCTAGGATTTTAGGGTAAGCACTTAGATCTCAGTCTTCGTTTCTCATATTTGAAGGTCGAAGTTGTAATGGCCCCCAAGAGTGCACCCAAGAAGAGGAGCAAGGATAAGGCCCCTGCTGAGACCACCCCTAAAAAGGCCAAGACTTCAAAGTCACCCAAAAAAGGGAAGGAAGTGGTTGAGGAGGCGGCGGTGCCAACCCCTAAGTTTTCTACTCCTTGAGAGCTCATGGCTTCAATCCCATTGGAGCCTGAAATAGCTTTTAACCTGCCATTCTTCGAGAAGGAGCCTCTCTCTGCCCCTGCTGTGCAATTTATGATCAAAGAGGGCCTGACACCCTTGATGAGAGGTATTCCAGCACTAGCCTACCCTAGGCTAGTGCAACTGTTTTATCAACACATCTAGGTAATAAAGGATAAGGATGGACAAGCTTGCTTGCTAGTGCTGATTGATGACTTTGATATGTTAGTGAGCCCCAAGGTGATTGCTGAAGTTTTGGGCATCCTAGCCGCATTCGACCCTAGCTGTGGATATGGCTCCCCCTGAGTGCATCAATTGATATAATTGCACAGACTTTAACTAGAGGTTTAAAGGCCATAGGAGATTCAATCAAAAGGAGAGAATTGGAGCCGAAACTCCTCTTCATTGACCAAGTCCTGCGAAAGAACATATACTGCTCAGGACATCAGCAGGAGAGAACTCCCATCGCGGATGCTGTCTATTCCTTCTCTCTTGGCCATGGCTTCCATGCGGCCAGGCTCATCTTCGAGGCAATGAAAGACCTAGTGGAGAAGATAGGGATGAACAAGAAGCCTCACACACTCCCTTATGCTAGGGTCATTACCTTGCTGCTACTCAAGGGGGGCTACAAGATAGGAAAAACTGAGCAGACCACTACCCTTGCCCCTACTACTTTTGCCAAGAGGCAATGGGGAATCAGCAGGAGCCTGATGGTATTAAGACATGAAAAGTACCACTTTTCACCCCTTAACTTAGCCTCTGTTAGACCACCCTTAGCCATCTAATAAATGTGTGTTAAGTCATTTCTGTAGGTAATAAATAACAGTTGCAATAAGGCCTGAACCCTGTTAAGGAGCCCACTTTTGCCCCAGAAGTCCCTCAGAAGGATGAAAGCTGAACCCAGACAAGAATTGAACCTCGCGCAGCTTTCACAAGCTTTAAAGGATTCAGAAATTAAGCCTCGCACAGTCCTCACGAGTTTCCCAAAACTTCAATTCCAATTGCCCGCACTGTTCTCGCGCAGTTGAGTGACAGAGGGGCTTCAGAATCATACTTTGCGCAGCTCTCGTGAAGCTCAAATATAACTGCTCGCACAGTCTCGTGCAGCTCAAGAAAGTAGCTCTCAAACCTCGCGTAGTTCACTGAGATCAACTGAGGAGAGAGTGCTCCAGGTATTTCGGTGCGCAGTGGCCGCGGGATGCAAAACTTCAGAAAAACTTCTCGCATAATTCAGAGACCAATGCACATCATGCCCTCGCGAAGATCCATTGAGAAACAAACTGCTTGCACGATTCTCGCACCATTCAGAAAGAAAGTGCAATCTCGTGAAGATCAGAGCAATCCAACAAGGATTCAATGCTCTATAGCGCGACTGCTTCAGCTACAACTAAGACAACCCCGCGACGGCTAGAATTTCAAGCTAATCCAATCTCACGAAGACCGTGCTACCACGCGACAGTCTTGGAAACCAGTACTACCTGGCGAGGCTCTGAACTCTAACTCTCCCTCACCTCTGTAGAGGACATTCTGGGAACTTCCAGCAATTAGGGCATGCATTCCAACGCTCTAAGTTTCGTGCACGCACCATGAGGCATTCAAGGGATAATATTATGCCATGTGGCATCATTAAAATTAGGGTTTCCTAACCTTAATGCGCTGCTAAACTAACTGCTATATAAACCTAAGCCTGGTTTAGGTTTAAAGGACTCTCTGCTTAGAATAGAATTTAGTCTATCTTCTTCTTCTTGTAGTAGCTGCATATCTCTAGTAAGTTTTAGGTAGTTTCCTTTTTACATTTTCTTCTCTCCATAGTCCAGCATTTGCTGGCTATGCCTTTGTATGACTATTTGGAATAGATTAATGGAGTTTCATGACAGAGTGTTTTATTTTTATGGGATTTTTTGTGAGTTGTTCTGTACAAGGCTGTTATCTTGAGATCCTCCATTGCTAGGACGTATTGCAAGCAATGGAGGACTGATTTTATGGTTTATTCAGATCCAAATGACTTGTGTGTCTGGGCTAATATGCTCCCATACAGGCCTAGCCCCACCATAGGACCCACTAGATCTGAAGTCCCCATGGGAGCAATGAGCTTTTATAGCCTTGTGAACATAGTGGTGGCAGCAATGTTTCTTGTTCTATCTTGAGCTTTGTGAGGAGGATAGCCCCTGGGATAGTCTGTGACCAATTAAGTGGACATGTTATAGCCTTAGGGTGAAGCCAGCCCACAGACTCAAGACAGATTATTCTTCTCTGCACTTGTGCTTGTAGCCCTGTGAGAGATTGTGCTGAGACAAACTCCCCTGTCTGTGTATAGACCCGCCATCAGATGGTAGATCTGGTTTGGTTATAGAGATTGTAGGCTTCATTTGGATCACTGCAGTCTCTAAAGCAAAGGGTGACGGATCTAAGGCTGCACTCAAACTCTTACTGGTTCTATGTGTCTGGGCTAGCATGCTCCCATACAGGCCTAGCCCCACACATAACACTTTAGAGGTTGAGGTTCCCTATGGATTCTTGTGCTTGTAGCCTGGATGAAGTAGTGCCTACAATGATAAACTTGTTCTGACCCATCTCTGGACTGTGGTTCCCCAATTGGATAATCTGTGACCATTTAAGTGGACAGGTTATAGCCATAAAGGGATTGGATCATGGCACAGAGATGAGTTGGATTCTTTCTCCTCAGTGGTGATAATGTAGCCACTGGACAGAACTTCTATAGCAGCAGATCTGAATTTGAGTCATGAAGCCCATCAGATCTGAACCTAATAGCATACTTCTTATCCTTTTATATTTATTTTCTCACTCCATCTTCGTTCTTAAACCTTTCTATAGTTTAGACATTAGGATACCTTAGAATTTAGATTTTAGTGTCCCTAAATCCCCTTCCATTTAGGGTTGCCAGATCTGTAGTCAGATCTGGGGGGCCTACTAAAGATGGCTCCCTTGGAGCTTAAGATCAATTTTCCTGTGGGACAAACTCTTACTTATCAAAATGTGCTACAACAGGCCCTGTATCTTGCAGGATTGTGCATATTTTAGGCTTGCTGCTCTGTCCTTTTCAATCCACCTTTCATTCATTTTCATTCACCCCATTCTTATTACTGTCTTCAATAAAGTTAGTAGCAAGCACTCTAAATTAGCCTAACAGAGGCCCAGAAGAAGAAGAAAGCTGAGGCTCAGGCTCTTCCCAAACAAGCAGAAGAGGCAGCTGGAACAAGGTCTATCTCTGCTACCAAGGAGGTGCTCACAGAGCCTATTACCACCATTGCTACAGTAGCCCCCATTTCCCCTCCACCTTCTCCTCCTGCATCCACTACCCCTCTTCCTTCTCTCTCTCACCCTCCTCTGTCCTCATCATCCATGCCCACTCTCCCTTCACCTGTGATTGGTACCTGGGAGGACTCCCCATCCCCTACCCTACCTCAGTACCCAGCCCCAATACCCCCATCAGCTACACATAAACCTGACAGCCCTCCACTCATTTCCTACAAAAAATGAAAGACCACTGAGACAATCCCCACCATCTCCTAGACACCACCCTCAATCCCTTTCATCCACACTGACACACCTCACCTTGAAGAAACCACCACCCCAGCCATACCAATTACATCCCAGCTCACAGACATTGACTTAACCCTTAACACCACCATAGGATTTCAAGCCTTTATGGCTACCTTCCTTGACACAATGCCTACCCACTACACCCCCCTATCGGACTCCCCAACTACTTCACACCATCACTCACCAGAAGTCCACTCTTCCCCTCCTTCCACTTTCTATCATGCACCTTCCTCACCTTTCCAACCAATGCCCTCTTCTACACAGACTCAACCCCCCAGCCCCGACACACTGACACTTATCCTATCCCTTATCCAAGACATCCAATCCAAATTATCCACCACTACCCACACACAGGACTAGATGCAAACTGACATCACATCCATCCAATCCACCCTACAGACATTAACCAACCCACCCATCCCTCAACAATCCACTACAACCCTTGGTCCTTTACACTAACAAACATACCCAAACTGATACCATCCCTGACTCACAACCCCATCCAACACCCATAATCCCCTTTACACACCCAACCCCCCCATTCTCCTTCACCCCTTTCACCATTCCCATTTTCACCCCCCCATCACCCTTTACTCCTACTGAGCCTACCCCATTCTCATTTCCCCCTATACCCTCCATCTCCCCTCTTATCCTATCCCCTCCCACATTCACTGACAAATCTACACAAACAGACCCAGAACTTATCCCCCTCCCCCCACAAATAGACTTACCCACTGTTCCCCCCCCTTCCCCCCCAAGACCAATCATAGTTTGCTCCTTCCACTTTCTATATGCCCATCGCACCCAAACATTTTTTTTATAGCCCTCCCTACCTCACCATCCTCCATCACATGAGGGATAATCCTTACCTTAGGAAGGATGTCCTAAGGGGCATGGCCAAACTTCGCCAGTCCATTGAGACCCCCCTGCTGTAGTAGATCGATAAAATGAAGGAGGCTCACAGAAAGCAACTTCTGGGTATCTCCTTGGGGTGAACTAATATCCTGGAGGCCTATCAGAAGGCCAAGGCTTCAGCTACTTATAATGAGTTAAATTTGGAGCTGGAAAAAGCCAACGCTGGTGCAGAGAAGGCCAAAGCAAGACTTTTTGAGAAGAGGCTTAACAATGCCCAGGAGATCTTCAGAATCCAAAAGGAAATCCATGAGGCTGACCTCCTCAAACACAAAATCCAAATAGCCTCCTTGGAATCTGTATTGGCTGCTGCCAGAAATGCTCCTCTGCAGCCCACCCCGCTCTTTGTTCAAATGCCAGGCCCTGAGCCTCAAGCATCTCCAGCTCCAGCTGCCCAGTTTGAGGAGGCACAACCTAAGACCCAGCAAGAAAAAGGGAAGGCCCCAGCTGCCCCTCCTCCATCACCTCCTACAGAGCAGCCTCCACCTACCAAGGCCTCTGCTGCACCTCAGCAAGAGCAAACTTATCCTAAGCAGAGAAAAGTCACTGCTAAGAGGTCTGCTCCCAAAGCTACCTCTATCAAAATTAGCAAAGAGCCAGCTGCCCAGTTTGAAGAGGTAAAACCCCCTGGCCAGCTGTTGTCAATTTCAAGTGTGCTTCCCTTATTGGTTGGTGGTGAAAGTATTTAAGACTCAAAAACAGAATGAAATAGGAGATGAATCAACACAACTCGGAAATCCTAGACCTGCAAGATACAAGGTCTATTGTAGCAAGTTTTGATAAGTAAGAGTTTGTCCCACAGGGAAAGGTGATCTAAGGCTCCAAGGGAGTGGTCTCTAGTAGTCCCTCCCGATCTGTCTATAGATCTGGCAGTCCTAAAAGGAGGGAAGTTTGAGGTCACTTATTCTAAGTATTCTAATAACTAAATTACAGAAAGGATTGAGAGGATGGATGGAGTGTGGAAAATAATTATAAAAAGGTGAGAAATATGTTTTTGAGCCAAGATCAGAGGAGTTCTTGTAACTCAGATTTAGATCTGATGTTGTAGAAATCCTGTCCAGAGGCTACATTATCACCTCTGAGGAGAAAGGATCCAACCCATCGCTACTGCCATGACTCCACCCTTAGGGCTATAGCCTGTCCACTTGAATGGTCACAGACTATCCCATAGGGGAGACACTATCCAGGGATGAATCATAACATAACTATTAAATCATTGCAGGCACTATTTCATCCAGGCTACCAGCTCAGAAATCCATAGGGAACCTCGACCTCTAAAGTTCCATGTGTGGGGCTAAGGCTGGAAAACCATGATAGCCCAGACACATAGAACCAGCAAGCGGTTGAGTACAACTTTCAATCCAGCTGTCCATTGCTTGAGAGAGGCTACAATGGTCCAGTCACCAGCCTACAATCTCTATAACCAAATCAGATCCGGCATCTGATGGCAGATCTATACAACTATGGGGGAGTCTGCCTCTGTACAATCCCTCACCAGGCTTCAACAAGCTCAGGTGAAAAGAAGAAGGATCCATCTTGGATCGGTGGATCAGAATCACCCTAAGGCTATAATTTGTCCACTTAAATGGTCACAGACTAACTCAGAGGTTATCCTCCTCACGGAGCCCAAGACAAAACAAGATTATCGCTGCTACCACCATGTTCACCAGGCTACCAGTTCAAGATCCCATGGGGATTTCAAATCTAGTAGATCCTGTGGTGGGGCTAAGGCTGGAAGACCATGATAGCCCAGACACGCAGGTTACTTGGATCTGAGTGGCCCTTAAAATCAGTCCTCCATTGCCTAGGCAATGGCGGATCACAAGGCAAAGAACCTTGCATGAGTATCTCACAAATCAACAAAGAATCCCACAAAGTATAAATTCTATTACAATATTTTCATTAATCTAACACAAATACATATACAAAGTCATAGCCAGCAATTGCTGGACTATGGAGAGAAGAAAAGAAAAAGAAAAGAAAACTACTACTCGCTAAAACAAAAGAGAAAAGAAAAGCGATCTGAGATAGGTTCCCAGATACCTAAACCTAAGCTAGGCCTGGGTATATATAGCAGTGGGGTGGCGACGCATTAGGGTTAGGAAACCCTAATTTTAACAATGCCACGTGGCCTTCTACTGATCCTTGGATGCCTCAGGGCGTGTGCACAGAGATTTGAGCATAGGAATGCGTGCCCTAATCATTGGAAGTTTTCAGAATGCCCTCTGCTGAAGAGATGGAAGTTTGGGTTCAGAGGCTCGCTAGGTAGCTGTAGTTCCCCAGACACCTCGCGTGATAGCTCATTGCTCTTCGCTAGGATGGTTTGACACTGAAGCTTCAACCTTCGCGAGGTTGCCTTGGTTTGCTCTTCAGGCAATCGCGCGGTAGAGAGTTGAGCTCTCGCTGAATTAGAGTTTGCGAGGTTCAATAGAAAACGTAGTCTTAAGCGTCGCGAGGTTGCAATTCAAGCAGTCGCGCGGTAGATTAGTCTTCGCTGGGAAGCAGCGCGGGAACTGTGCGAGCTCTTTTCTTTATTTAGACTTCGCGAGTTACCTCGCGAGGTTCTTTTGAGTTCTAACTATGTGAGGTTCTTTGTTTGACTCAATCTTCGCGAGATGGGCTTTGCCTTCACCAGGATTCTTTCTTTCTTGAATGGCGTGCAAATTGCGTGAGGCGTTCTTCTTTTGAGAATTGTACCCTGTGACGGCTGTGCGAGAAATCTTCTGAAGCTCTCTCTCCTCAGCTGTCTTAAGCGATCCTCGCGAGATTGAGAGAAGTCTGCCTTGAACTGCATGACACTGAGCGCTGTGTTCTACCTTTGATCTTCGCGAGAGCTGCGCGGAGTTGAGTTTCTGAAGCTCCCCAGTCATTCATTTGTGCGAGAGGTTGCTTGTAAAGCCTTGGGAAGCTCAGCTGATCTGCGCGAGGCTTCAAGGTGCATTCTTGCTGAGGGGCATCTGGTGCCAAAGCAGGCTCCATAACAGGGTTTTTGGCCTTATTTCACTGCTGATTATTTCCTGAACAAAACACTTAAGAGGAGTTTATTAAGTGGCTAAGGGTCTAATCAAAGGTTAAGTTAAGGGGTGAAAAGTGGTACTTTTCAGGTCTTAACACACCCCCAAACCTAATCTTTGCTAGTCCCTTAGCAAAGCTACATTAAATCTATCCTAAAAATTAAATGCCACTTTCGTAGGGAGCACGGATACATTTAGCATATGTACCAAGCCTTTTAAACCCCTAGGTGATCCCTAGTGGAGGAGTGAAGTCTCTTGAGGGTTTTCAGTGAAGACACCCACAAACTTCTCCAATGAAATGGTTAACTAAAGTGCAATGTCTTCCAATGAGCAGTTAGGGAATCAAATTTAGTCTACTCATGAATCAGCATAAAAGAAGTTTAATTCATTGGTTGCACAGGAACTTAGACAGCATAATTTGCATGTTAGCACAGCATTTCCAAATAATTTGTGATCACAGAAAACTGCACAAATGCATGTCAGCACTGAGCATATCCTTATGTAAGAAAATTAGGTTAAGGTCATACATAATGTATTCAAGTTCTGACCCAAAAGAAAGCTTTACAGGGCATACTCTCATCAAGGTTTGTTGAGGGGTTCAGTTCCTCACAGGCTCAAGAGCAGTTACATCCCCCAACTGGGTTTGTAAGCATGAGCATAGGCAGAGTTCTTAAGTGCTGGCATCATTGTCAGTTTCTCACCATAGATTGGATAATTCCTTATCTTCACATGACAGCTCACTCAATCTTTGGATCACAAGGGCTTTTAACTGGGTTAAAATGTGGCTTATGGAGTATGGTTGAAAAGAATAGAAGGTTTGAAAAGGGGTTCAAAAATTGAGAAATCAGTGGGTGCAGGAGGTGGTTCATGACTTCACCTTCTTGAATTCAGCTCCCTTCATCGTCTTTGAGATTTTCAGACTTGAAGTGATCAGTTTCTCTTCTTGATTTTGATTTTCCAATGAAGGTTCCTCTTGACTTCTCTCTTATTCCTCTTCATTATTATTTATTTTGTTTCTTTTTGCTAGAGTTTCCTTCTTTTTATTTTGTTTTTGCTTTTCCAAAATGCCACCATGCTCTCAGTTACCATTCTGCCAGAATAGATGCTTCCTCTCCATTCACCTAATGCTGACCATAGCTAGTCCATCTTCAACTCTTTCTCCTTTACCATCTGAATTCTCAGAGTGAGGGTAGGTTGAATCAGGTTCATAGGTTCAGGTTCAAGTACTCAGGTGTATTTTGAAGAAATTTAGGATTTAAAGCTCAAAGGGGTGTGGACAAGGGCAGTTGCTTTAGGATTGATCTTTTTAGGCTCAAACTGTCTAAGAGAAGGCCTTGATCCTTTCCTAGGTCTCATGAGTACTGTCAGTTGTTTCAACTTGGAGTTACCTAACTTCTAGTGAGCACAGAGACTCAGCCAGTCCTTAGAACTAGAAGAAGTGCCTTAGTTACTCCTCAAAAAGAAAAAATTTTGTAGGCCCAATTTTCACTGGTTCTGGTCATCCTTTGAACTTTTAAGTATGCCCTCACCTTTTTCTCTCTCTACAGATTCACTAAGTGCAGATACACATGTGTTTCCTTGGTGAAATTATTATGGAAATGTGGAATATTAGAAGTCTAAAGTGTTCAATGTTTGCATAAATTTTAAACTTCTTAATTTTATGATTCTTAAGTGGACAGAGGTCCATTTCCATATTGCTCAGATGGGTCTGCTGCACTTATGTTAACCATTCCATTGGCAGGGTCTGCTTGCCATACCCCCAAACCTATGAGGAGCAGTGTCCTCACTGGTTCAAGGTCTAGGTGCAGCAGAGTTATATTACAGAAAAGGAAAACAAAATACACAGATAAAGCAAGACAGGACAGATTGTGAAAAGTCTATGAAATATTAAAACTGTACAAAATACAAGAGGTCATCTGTAAAAGAAATAGAGGAAATCCTAGGTGCAATTTAATCAAAATTTGAATTAAAATTTATCCCAGCCCATCTTCCTTGCATGCTCCTGAAGGATAGCCTCTTCTTCTTTCTTCTTACGTTCCCTCTCAGCCTTTCTCTACTCTGGAGTTTTGGGTATGGTAGGAGCTCGGACTCTCATTTTTCTCTTCTTTGGCTCAGGAGGGATATCCGAAGATGGTACAGTGGGTGGCTCAGGGGGTTTGGTGGGGGATTTCCCTTTGGGGCCCGTACCTTTAGAGGCTTGCCCAGGCTGAGGTCAAGGTGGAATAGGAGATGATTGGGTTGGTGGAGGCGCAGGAGGGAGAACGGGAGATTTGGCTGGAGCTGGCATTTGAGACAGGAGAGGACCTTTCCCTTTGTCCGCTGGAGGGGGAGCCACAGGAGATGGAACTGGTAATTTCGCTGGAGGCACAACAGGGCTCTTTCCTTTCGCGGACTTGCTCGGTGGTGTTGCCTCCTCAGACTGGGCAGATGGTTCTTTGCCAATTTTCAAAGAGCGAGATGGGGGAGTGGTTTTCTTAGCAGCAACTTTCCGTCTCTGAGGATAGGATTGGGCGCAGGGGCATCTGAAGGGGCAGCCATAGTAGGTTTGGCACTGGAATCCGTAGGTGGTGCCTCCTCAGACTCAAAATCGGACGGAAAGAGCGCAGTAGGGTCCAAACCTAGGGCAGCAGTAGCCTGTCTGCGTTCATCTTTGGAGAGGAGGCGCCCATGGGGAACATCCTGAGTGGAAGCTCGGGTGACCTTTGGAGGTGGGGATAGAGGGGCCGGCCGTTTGCCTTTTTTGGCTGCAGTGGGTCTCTTAGAAGTGGGCTTTTTTTGTGAAGGGGTGCGTTTCCTTTTTATGGCAGGAGAGGAAATAGGGGGGGCACTGATGTAGGAGCAGGAGCTACCGTAGGGTCTGACAGAGCAACAGTGTGTTGTGGAGTGCATGAAGGGCAATGGGCATTGGAGGAGGAACATGATGAGCTGCCGGAGCGGGGACTGGGGGAGTGGGGGGAACAGACTGTGTAGGGGTTGGTATAGGGGTTGTGGAAGAAGATGGGCCTTGAGGTGTGGAAGAAGATGGGGCCTCAGGGGGGGCGGTGGTGATGGGGGTGGCTTGGATAGGTTGGGACAGTAGGAAAGCAACTCTCTGCTCCAAGATTTCGATTTTCTTATTGGCCCAGAAGAGATTGGTATCCACAAGCTCCTTACTGAGACGGGTGATCTCCTGAGCATTATTCAATTTCTTCTTCAATAACCGGTTAGTCTTTTTCACCCTCTCAGCATTGGCCTTTTCCATGTCAGCAGTTACTTTGTAGTAGGTTGCTGTCACCTTGTTCGCATTGGATGTCTCCAGAATGGCCTCCCATCCTTTTGAAATATCGCGCAGCTGCTCGTTGTGAGCAAGCTTCAGATCACTCAGCTTCTACAGCAAGGGGTATTCAATGGCTTAGCGGAGTTTGGCCATGCCATTGAGAACATCCCTCTTGATATAAGGATTGTCTCTCATGGCATGGAGGAGGGTGAAGTAGGGAGGGGTGTAATAGGAGTGTCTGGGCAAGATAGGGAGAGATGAAGTGGAAGGAGAAGACGTGGCAGGGGCCTGGGGGGGGGAGGGGGGGTTGATGAAATGGGTTGGGTGGTCTGGGTGGACTGGTCAATGAATTTAGGAGGGAGGAGAGAAGAGGGGGAATGGAAGGTAGGGGTTGGTAATAAAATGAAGGGAGGGCAGCTGATGGGGGTGGTTCAGAGGAAGGGAAGAAGGGTATGGTGAAGGATTGAAATGGAAGGGAGGGGGGTGCAAATAGGGGGGGTGGAGTGAGATAGGTGGAGGGGAATGGAATGGGGTCAGTCTGGGTCGCAGTGTTGGTGAAGTGAGGGGGAGGCAATATTAGAGGTGGAAAGGTAGGGAGAGAGGGAAAAGAGTGGGCAGGTATGGTATCAGGGAGGGGGAAGGAAGGAGGCGGGACAATGGGGGTAGGGGCTGTGGGAGTAGGGGAGGCAGAGGTTGAAGGGGGTTGTGTTGGGATTGGTGGGTTTGTCAATGTGTGCAGTTGGGATTGGAGGGTAGTTATGTCTGTTTGCATTTTGGCCTGGGTTTCTGTGGTGTTGGATAGTTGGGTTTGGAGGTCATGGAGAAGGGAAAAGATAGGAGTAAGGGAATCTGAGGTTGGATGAGGGGGGGTCGGAGGGTAAGAAGGAATGGGTTGGAAGGGGGAAGTGGGGGCATGATGGAAAGTGGTAGGGGGAATGGGGTGGGGGGTCGGGTGAATGATGGGGTGAAGGGAGAGGAGACTCAGGGAGAGGGATGTCGTCGGTAGGCAAGGTATCAAGCAAACTGGTCATGAAGGCTTGATACCCAGAGGTGGTGGCTAGGTTGAAGTCCAGGTCATGGAGAGGTGGGTCTAAGGGGTGGTCACTAAGGGGTGTGGTTGTGGGAAGGCTAGGGGTAGTGTGAGAGGTTTTCTTTTTGAGGTAGGATATCAAGGGAGGGCTGTCAGGGTGAGGATCAGGGGCTATGGGAGAGACTTGGGATGTTGATTGTGGTGGGGTGGGTGAAGGTGGAATGGTGTCTTGGGGTTCTGCACTTTCGACCCAGGTGCGGATAATGGTTGGAGGAGGAAGGGAGAAAGGAGAGGAAAGGGGAGAAGTGAGAGATGGAATGGGTGAAGAAGGGAGGGGGGAGGTCAGAGTGGTGGGTGGAGTGATTGCTGCAGAAGCAGAGGTGACAGAAGCTCGCGCCACTTTCTTTGGGGCGAGGGTGGTTGCCTTCTTTTTGGGAGCAGGGGTGGCCCTTGCCACATCAGCTTCCTCTCTCTGCTCAGAGACCTCC
This sequence comes from Chloranthus sessilifolius, assembly GCA_021018995.1. Taxonomy (NCBI): domain Eukaryota; kingdom Viridiplantae; phylum Streptophyta; class Magnoliopsida; order Chloranthales; family Chloranthaceae; genus Chloranthus; species Chloranthus sessilifolius. The sequence goes on from CM037588.1 coordinate 96,883,472, forward strand.
TGAGCTTCAGTCTTCTTCTTCTTCTTCTGGGGATCCATTAAGCTTCTACTGATCCCCCATTGTCTTTTAGCAAATATTGTGGGAGTGAGGTCAACAGATAATTCCCCCCCCAGTATCTTGTATCCTCCCCATACAAGCAGTCTGGTGATGAGTCTTCCATAGGGGAGAGTGTGGCTCTTTTTTGCAGCCCTAACTTCACCATTGTATCCTTCATGGCCTCGAAGATCAGCCCGGCAGCATTGAATCCATGGCCCAGAGAGAAGGAATACAGAGCGTCAGCAATTGGTGTCCTCCTTTCTTGCTGATGGCCAGAGCAATAGATGTTCTTCCTCAAAACTTGATCAATGAACAGCAATTTGGGCTCTAAATCTCTTCTTCGGATGGAGTCCCCTGTGGCCTTCAAGCCTCTGGTAATGGCATGGGCAATTGTGTCAATGGGGGCATTCACAGGGGCACCATAACCGCACTTGGGATCAAATCTGGCAGGGATGCCCAAGACTTCAGCGATCAGCTCTGGGTTAAACAGCATCTCAAAGTTGTCAACTAATGCAAGGAGGCCCGGCTGCCCTTGTGTGTCGGGTCTGAGCCTAAGGTGCTGGTAGAAGAGTTGCACTAACCTAGGGTAGACTAGGGCAGGAATCATTTGCAGCAAGGGGAGCAGACCAGCCTTGCGCAAGAACTCTATTGCAGGTGCTGACAATGGTTCAGATTCAAAGAAGGAGAGATCAAAAATGGCTTCAGGCTCTAAGGGAATGGAAAGGAGGAGCTCAGAAGGTGTAGAGTAATCAGATGTTGGTGCAGCCCGCTCCGGTACTACCCCCTTCCCTTTTTGCAGAGCCGCAGAGGACTTGGCTTTCTTAGGCGAAGGCTCCACAGTGGCCTTGTCCCTGGCTCTCTTCACAGGTGCGCTTTTAGGAGCCATCCCAATTTCCTTGGTGAGTGTGGAGTTACATATTTGAAAGGAAAAACCAGGAGCTGAGTCTAACCTTAAAAGTTAGGGTTCTATTTAATGGAATGCGCAAAGGATTTTCAGAGCTCTAAACAAGGGGCAACTACTAAGGGGAGCTTGAAGAACAAAAATCCTGAAGTTCGAACTGAACAATGATCTGGGGAGAAGGTGTGAAGGGAGAGAGGTGGAGAGGAGTGGGAGCTAGGGTTTCGCTGGTAAGAGAGGGAAGAGAAAGTAGTAAGGAAAAAGCAGCGCGGGATGGGATTTAAATATCGCAAAGCTCGGCGCGCTTTAGAAATGTCCGTTCGCTGGTTGGGAATGAATGGGTCGCGAGATTAAATGTTCCTTGGAACTGCGCGATGCAGCCCACCCAATTCTTTGAAACTCACGACAGCACAACATAGTAATACCTTATGAACTGCGCGAGATGAGACCAAACTCATTGCATCGCGCAGCACAACATAGTACAACATAGTAAAACCTCTCCTCTTTCCTGCTTTAGTTTTGTTTAAATTAGGATAGAGTGTCAGATCTACTATAGATCTGGAGATTTACCATCCTTTAGAATACATTTCCCTGTGGACATACCCTTACTTACCTATCAAAACTTGTTGCAACAACCCTGATTCTTGTAGGACTACCTGCTTTCCTGGATTCAACATTGCTGTAATTTATGCAGTTAATCTGCTATTTTAACTATTTAATAATTGTGAGGCAGGCAGGACAACACACACTCCCAAATAATCTCCTGCCATCAGCCCCATGATCGGCTCACCCTCGAAATGAAGACCTGTAATGCGGACCCAATCCTCTAGAGTCGGCAGCAACATACCAACTAGAAAGAGAAGCGCTTCATGCTCCTCCCTCCACCTCTCCAAAATCGCCGCAATCAGACCACGATCGACCTAAAAGGGCTCCAGCTCCAGGATCGGCCTAAAGCCAAAAGACACCAATCACGCCCGCTGAAACTCTGGCAAGGCATGATACCAAGTGTGAGACTCAGTCCATGCCCAGCTGATAGCCAGCTGCGGGGGCTCCTATCGAATGGAACAATGAGCAAAAAAATAAAATAATAATGACAATAAGACTAACACGCCTACCTATGATGAGAGACAAACAAGTCTACCAAGAAGCCAATGAAATACACCAAAACACCCAATAACAATTCGCAACAAGCACACAAAACATGTTAAGAATAGCAAAACGAAAATGTGACCTATCACTAGATGCAGCCATGATGCATGAGTGAGCACACAATCAATAATCAATGTAGGTTTGACATAAATTAAAAGGATTTCTAGATCCTAATAAGCCTATGTTATAACCTAAATTCCTAGAAAAATGAAGGAACTCTTGCTCACGGGTACCTACCCAGCCTCGAGCAAAGAAATCCTCCAGTGGGAAGTGTCTACAAGCCTGACGCTCCTCAGCCTCACCCTCAGCTCTCTTGCCCTTAGTCTCGCCCTCAGCCTCGCCCTCAGTTCTCTCACCCTCATCCTCAGCTACACCCTGCTCAATCTCGAGTACCTCCTCCCTGGCCGCCACTTGGTCCTCCTTTGGTACCTCCTCTCTAACTATCTCCCCGACGTCCTCCTCCACAACAATAATGCCGGTATAAGCCTCGAAAGTTTGATCTATCTCCCCCATCATCATCCTCTCCAACTCAGAGGTAGTAAGGTCGTGTCTACCACTACCCTCACCCTCCATCCTAGAAGAAAGAGCTCAAAAAATAAGAAAAAATGAAAGAAACAGCGCCTGAAATGGACGGCCGGTTCGCTGGATATCACGAAAATACGAAAACTAGAGCACAAGTAAACAAGGAAACAAGGAAACAAGGAAACTAGAGAATCGAAGACAAAAACAGATAGCCTGAAAAATGAAAAATTTTGAACTATATATAAAACATGGCTAAATCACATGCAGAAACTGACGCGCTCAATCGAATCACGCACCAATCTCCCTGTGTTTAATTCGGATCAAAAGCCCATCCTTGAGCGTGTAAACAGATCATCGCCCAGACAAACTAACCTGACCATCTGGTCGAGCACATCTTACCAGACATGTAATCATCTCAAGCATCCACACTGCGATGCGTAAATGCCAAAGGTCACCCGCACAGTGATCGGCCACCACCCTAATCTTGCGCCCCCTACCATGCATTTAACTCGGTTAAACGACCAGGCACCGCTTAATGACCTTCCAACCCCCTGAAACACAATTTGCTTATGCACTCGGAGTGAAGCGCACAATTCCTCAGAAACACAAAATATATGCCGAGTACATGAGAGTTATAGGCCTGAATTAAGAGATTTCTGACATTAAATTACCAACGCAAACTACGCCCTTGCTAAGACCAACCTAAAGACACTCCTAACTTAGGAAATATACACCCCGAAAAAAAAATTGCCCCCATCACTTACGCACTCAAACTAAGACCCAAGCTAAACTAAACCAAAACTAACCCTCAACCATACCACCTATATGACCAAGCTCAAAACCTCTACACAAACCTGTACCCTGACTATAACCAATCTCTATACCCTGACCAAGAAGACCAACTACTGTACACCAACCAATACACGAACCCGTACTATGACTAAAGCTAGTACCCCAACGACACACAAACTAACACAACCTATTGTAACCCATTGTTCGATCAAGCTCAACTCGCATACGAGACCGTACACTCATTTACTCCCGCCCCATTCCACCCAACTAGCCTAATCCGCAGAATTGAACCTCCTTCGAAGAACGTCCATACCATTCACTCACACCCATCCAACCCTATCCCACGTAATGATAAATGCGAAATTACCTTTCGCCCAGAATCGGTCACTAAGACCACTAAAATTCAAAATATCACTGAATCCATCCCTAAACTAACTCAACCCATCACCAAACTCATTGCCAAGCTCAATGCACTTATCTCTGAGCCAACTCAACTTACCCTTGAATTGGATAACCTACCAACAAATGAATCAACCCCCACACCTCCTGAACAGACGCCCAAACCAATGATGCAATCTACCCCGAACAGGCTCATGTGCTGATTCTAGAAGTAATTTTTAAACCAATCAATCGGTATTATATGACGCCACTCATACTTAAATCAATTACAAAACTAAACTCTGAGCCCAAACCACTAATCAAATTTGTCCCTGAAATCACCAGCCCTCTCTCTTCCAAATCAGCTCTGAAACTAACCCCCAAAACCGAACTCAATAACAAACACATCACCCCACTAACCTCAGAATCAACTCTCAGATCAGTCTCTACACCCGCCTCAAAACCTAAACTCACAACCGAACTCATCACCTCACCAACTTCAAAATGAGACTCCGAATCTGGCCCTGTCACCAAAATGACCTCTGAACCGCCCACTCCAGAATCACTCGTTGGGCTAATTTGGAACCAACTCATGAATCAACCCCTACAAAACCTGCCACCGAACTCAGACCCACTATCAAACTTTCTGTTCCAATGACTGTAAAACTAAACCTCGAACCTAAACTTATCGTCAAAGCGATCCTCAAACTTGAACCTACCATCAAACCTAAACTGATCATCGAACACAAACCTGTCATCAAACCTCAAATTATCAACAAATCCAAACCTATCGTTGAACATGAACCCATCGTCCAAACCCAACCCATCGTTAAACTTGAACCCGTCATCAAATTTGGACCTGTCATCAAACGGGGACCCGTTATAAAAACTAAACATATCATCAAAATAGAACCTATTATCAAAGCTAAACTTATCATCAAACCTAAACCTACTATCAAGATTCAACCTATTATAAAACCTAAACTTATCATCAAACCTACACCTACTATCAAAACTAAACCTATTATTGAATCTAAACCTATTATCGAATTTAAACTTATCCTAGAACATGAACCCATCATTAAACCTAAACCCATGATCGAACTTGAACCTATCATCGAACACGAAACCAAACAGATCATTGAACTTAAACCAATCGTCGAACCTAGACCCAAACCCACCATCAAAGGCGAACCCGTCATCAAACCTGAACCTAGTCTCAAACCTGAATCTGTCGTCAAACTTGAGCCTAATATCGAACACAAACTCATCACTAAAACCAAACCTATTCCTACAATGCCAACTCCACTCACCTTTGAGTCAACCACCGTACCTATCGAGGAGCCGATTATCGCTCTCACTTTCGAAATTGAAACAAACTTAAAATCCTACGACCCTGATCGACATCCAAATTAGCGTGTCATCGAACTCTCAAATCCCACCACAACACAAAATCGACATCATAACTAAGACCGATTCTAACCACTAGATCCAGATTTTTGTAGACCTCACAATCAAAACCTTCATAGAACCCTAACTAGCAATAATGTCGCCACGTCAAAGCTTTGACACTAAACCTCCTCCAAAAATTACAAATAAAACTTTAAAACAACCTCACGATAAACCCAAAGTATGAATCAAACAAAACAAGCATAATCGAACAAAACCATACTGCCCCACATGAAGGAAAGGTCCACCTTAGCCCACACCTTCACACCTCCTCCTCCTACTCTACCTATGCCTTATTCTCTCATTACCTTCACAGCACCACATTCCCTCTCAACAGTTTCCACTCCGACTTCACTCGAAAATAACTTTCTAACCACCTGCAAACGAACCTGAAGAACTCACTAACAACTCTACACTCCACCTCTACGAGATGCCTCACCCTATAGGAAAACTAAAGAAGGTCCCTCCCGACAATTAGGCCCCGACCATAAAAGACTCATCAAAAGAAGAAGTTAAAAGATGTCACACCTATTTCGACAAATCTCATATCACCCAAAACATGAATGCAAACATAACATCTCTCTCATCACAGATCAATCAAATCGAGAGAGATTGAGGACCCTGAAACAAACTATCCAACTATCACTTTGCCCTTCCAACCACCTGAGTTAGACTCTGCTTAAGGAACTGATGTTGTACCATAACACAAAAATTAAAAAAAATCCAAAAAATATATATTCAAAATAAAAGAAAATATATATATGTCATCTGCCCAGCAATATCTCTCATCTATAACTCTTACCCGACCGAGAACTCAAAGTCGGGGAGCTAGTGCTAAGGAAAAAGTGCCTATACAACCGCCTCGCCTGGAGGAAATCAAACCCATATGAGAAGTACTTATATTATCTCGGCAATATGCCTAGGAAACAACCACAAGGGAAGGTCTTTCTGACCCTTGGAATCATAACTCAATGACCATCATGTCTCGTAGCCTAAACAAACATACTTATATACCTATCATCCTCGCAGTCATCACAAGGCATTTGCCTGTCGTAGGTCATTATTTTTTAAACCATTTGGGTATCATTTGACTCATTGACCACCCAACTATTCGGGCAAGTTGATCGAAAGGACTAGTGGATCATGAAACTCTCTTTCTGAAATATAGAAAACACTAGATTCTCATATACCCTCTTTAGCCATTGGAGTCGATGTTAGAGCAAAAAAAAATGAAAATGTAATGTTCCATCAAATCTCATAATTCTTGCGTTAGCAGGTTGTTTAAAATATATATATATATATACTAATAAGAAGTACAACCGAGCGAGAGCAATACGACGAATGAATAGTCAATGAATTCAGGGAAGCATAAGCAAATTGTGAGGGCATTCCTGATATTTTTATTAGGAGAGCATAAGCAAAGCGCGAGGGCCTCCCTGACATCTTCACACTAGTAGATGTCGTCATACGGTGGTGGGAGGAGGACAAACTCCTGCTAACCATAGAACTTGATGATTTGATGGTGTTGGATTATGACAGAGAGCTCAATTATGGCATCGCATTATCCACCCGGAGAAGAAAGTAGTTGACTACTATTTCAAAAATTAGTTAAATAAAAAGCTACCCTCAGATCAATAAACCTGACCTCTTCTTCACCCTTTATTTTCTCTTTCGGACAATGAGTCAGTCGATTTTCAAAATCTCTTTGGAATAAAACTGAAAACTCTCGAATGACAAGTGATGTGATCACTTATTACCTACCATTCACCTCAATTCTTGTTGAAAGCTACGATTCATGATGATCGTTCAATACTTACAAAATCAAGCCCGGCATGTGGCCGAAATAATCGAACTACTTCCCGACATGGGATCATTACCAATACACTCCAAGACATCTATGAGGCAGATAAAAGTCCCACCGTCACTTGACACTGGGGCATTTATTTTTAAAGATTGCTAGCACCTTGGTAGCGATACTCATGTCACAAAACCGATACCCCAAACTAGAACATTTTTTAAATTTGTTTTCAAGTTAGATCCTGCTTCCCCACTTTGAATACCCCAAACTGGGGCATTTTAAAAATTTTTAATTTTTAAATTTTTTTTTCAATTCAGTTCTTGCTTTTCCACCTCGGACACCCCAAACAGGGGCATTCATTTTTTAGTTTAGTTCTTACTTTTCCACCATGGGACTCCCAAAACGAACACCTGAAATAGAACAACAAAGATACACTCGAAAAATAAATATCATACTCTAATACTACCCATTTTCCCTCCAACGTAACCCAACAATCACACAACACTTACCCCACAATGAAACACAAATCCACCACAGAATGAATGAACCAATATAATTAAAAAACTTAACGCCCATCTAGAAACTTTAAATTAAATCCTAAATTCACACATTTCTAACAAGTGTCACCGCAAGTCAAACATAAGACCAAGACAAAGTACATTAAACTTTAAACATGGGATTCACCTCGCACCTTAAACAAAACAAACATAAAAATCCATTGAACCTCCCTAAAATGAAACCCTAACTCATCTGGACCATGAGATCATCTCAAGATAAATCTAGTAAAATAAATGCCCCAACAAACTCAATAAAACCAAGTGGAATCTTAAATAAAACCCAATATACCAAGAAAAATCCTAGTAGAGCTATAAATCAATTTTGAAAAATAAATCCTAGCATTCCAAGTTAAGACCTAACTAAATGGAATCATGACAAATTAAATAATTCAAAATAAAATTTTTGAATGTCTCCACAGGTCCCATTGAATAATAAAATAAACAAACACAACAAACAAAATACCATTTATTCATTTAATAAACTTTTTTACACAATGTCACCGGAGGCATACCTCCTAAATTTACAACCTGAAACAAAAACCTAAAACTCTAACCTACAACCCAAAATGAAAACTGGAGACCCGAAATCAATACTAAGCGAGGAGCAGAGTGTCCAATCGGAGGCTTCAGGAAGGATTGGTTAGCTAATACATCCCTCCATTTGTAACACCTTCTCTTTTGCCATCTTCACCTCCTTCGCCGCCGCCTCCTCTATGCTACCTCCACTGCTCCCTAAAAGGGACCGATGTGAAGACTAGCGTCCTCATTCCCAATACTGTCCATTCCCAAAATAATGCGGTCCCCGAGCATCACCTTAGGATGAAGATCGACTGAAATCACGAACATAGGAAGAAACGACATCTCAATCAAACGGTTAGATCACCTGATATCGCTAAAACACGAATTTGAGAATATAAGAGACTTAGGAAAAGTAAAACTCGAGACTAAATCAAGGAATGAGAAACCAACGATGGCTCCCTCGCTTATATAGAGTACGGACTCAATCACGCGCCCGTACACGTGCACTTAACTCAGTCGGGTGCCAAGCATACCGCGCTCAATCCAAAACACGCGCCTTGACTAGACCGCACAATGAAACCATCGCTCGCGCCGACCACGTGATGCTCCGATCATGCGCTTGTTACAGACCGCGCAACCTTGTTAAACGACCCACTCACACCGCACAATACGAAAGGTCACCCGCACATTGACCTAGTGATGCTTCGATCACGCGCTATGGTTAGAGCGCTTGATCCAATCACACACATACGTCTACATGCGTAAACAACCCTTCAAATCTTCAATCGCACGCTCGAAAATAGGGGCGCGATCATATTGAACACCTAAAAATAGGGGCGTGATACCTGACTTTGGACAAAATCTACACGCTCACACCTTTTTATCCCATCTTGGCCAAAATTCTCCTATCCCATCGCATAGCCTCACAGGCTATTCCGACAGAAAAGAAAGAGCTACTCACCCTTCTCGCATCATGTAGCCCTACAAGAGACATTGACCGCACCCCTGGTCCCATTGCAACAAGACATACCTCCCTTATCATTGCACCATCACTTTTCCTCAGCCCCTCACGATCCCATCGGAAAGGGAGACCCCCACCACATAACCCCATCACGCATGTCCCACCGCGACGAGACACACACGATACCAGCCCAATATCCAAACTCATTGACCTAAATCAGACATCCCATCACACATCCTCTCGTGAGAAGCCATATACGAAGTCAATCGTGGCACAACCACAACCTAATCTCATAAAACCCAAGATCTGCCAAAGAAGGAAACATGACACGCCTATCGCGCAAATATCCTACCAACGTCCCATCGCAAACATCACCACCCGAAATATCCAGACACAACCCCACCAAACATGCGCGAACATGCCCCATCGCAACACAACAATCTCATCTTATCTTATAGCCTATCACCCACGCACCATCATGGAAGCATAGAGTCAAACCTTCTAAAAAATCCCATCGCTAACCATGCTCAACCAATATCCCATCATCGGAGTAGAGGGATTCCTCTCATGTCCCATCGCAAAAAAAAAATAAAACAAATAAAAAAAAACCACCACGATCTAAAGGCCCCCATAAGGCCTGCAACTAGTAATCCCCCAGATCTTAACACAGATCCCTAATGACCCATCATGTATATGACTCCCTACGATAGGAAGAAAGAGAAAAGTCTTTCTCGCACCTCATTGCACTTGCAACCACCGGGACTCACCCCAGCATACAACCGAAGAAAGGAAAAGTCACCAATGTCCCGTCGCGACATCACCTCCCCAAGACATGGCATCACATTAGTTACCGCCGGTCCCTGCCACAGCGGACATGAAGAAAAGATAAGAAATCTCCAAAGTCCCATTGCGACGTCGCGGCGACAACCGGCCAGTCCCGCCACCAGCTACACAAAAACCCTCGACAACCCATCAGTCCCATCACGGACCACACAAGCTACACGCAATTCAAGTAAGTATCACCCTCCCTTTTACTCGATATTTCTTTTTTTTAAAAAAATATAATAATAAAAAAGTTATCTATGATTAAATCATAATGTTTTCAAAACCCATCTCCCTCGACTCGCGAATCATTATAGTCCTCCCATAAGAGACAATCATCAATATTCGTCGAGAAGGTTAGATGGAGTATCCGGCATGCCAAGTGTCGTCTTGACAATCACATAAATGGTCCGGTCCACAAATCCCATACCAGTGGATCTGCTCAGCGATGTCTCAGAAGCCACATTTTTTGAAGTTTTACCATCGAATTGATCTTAAGTTAAAGTCCCCGAATTTAAAAAAAAACTCACTTCTAAAACCAAAAATTTCTTACTTCCAAAACCAAAACCCCCTTACTTCCAAAACACAAAAACAAAACCAAAAAAAGCAATAAAAAAAACTAAAATAATAATAAACAAAGAGACCTCACCTACTTAAATTCACTTCAATTACTAGCCTAAACCGGCCATTCCCCTGGGAAACTAAACAACGAGTATATTTAATCTAAGAACTTATAAATGCTTATTGGAAAAGGAATGTCTGACGTGCATTGGTGTGAGCAATGATGCGCCCGGTCTGACATGATTTGCAAAAGCCTTTTACATTATATTGTATTTTATTATCGGTCCTTGGACCTTATTTATGGATATTTGTATGACCCCCTCCGGTACCTCGACTGCGTCTTATCTCTCTGTTTGACTGTCCCATGCAGTAGGTCACGACATGCAGCGGGATGCCCCTTGCACCCATAGATTAGGATATGGTGATTCTCCTTTTCGTTTGACTGTTACTCGTAACAGGTCGCGACATGCGACGGGATGCCCCTTGTACCCACTAAATAGGATATGCTAATTTCCCCCATCGACTGTCTATGACAGTTGGTCGCGATACGCGACAGGATCGCCCTTGGGCATCTATGGCATGGAACACGCCTTTCGACAGCAACCACTGGACTCTCGAATGCTCCATTTTAGCTTACGCTGATAGATAAGAAAGCCAAGCATGCCATGTCAGCATCCCTAGTTCACATTTGTGATCTCCCAAGAGAAACAAGAAGACACCTCGAATGAGGGGTGTTTACTTTTCTGACGCGTTCTTACTTCGCAAGAGTGCGCCGATGAGGGGCATTTGTAGACACCCCCATTTTGCCCTCTCAGAATATACAAATCTATTTAGTCAACCTTTGACCTCACCCATGACTTTTCAGAAAGGACTTACCTTCTCTGGAAGTTTCACATTCCCAATGTAGGGAGACTATAAACTGAAATAATAGTATATAGTTGAAATGCAGATTAAAACAATAGTCTAGCATTTCAGACTCGACTAACCTTAACGTGGGAATCATGTACTGAAATAATAGTACATGGTTGAACACAGGCTGAGAAAATAGCTCTGTGGCTTAGATCCCAACGTAGGGAGACTATATACTGAAATATTAGTATATAGTCAAAATGCAAATTGAAATAATAGTCTAGCATTTCAGACCCGACCGGGACCTAGACAACCCCGAATTATGTGCCTAAAAGCACGTGCACAATTCTATTATAGGCAAAACCACAAATGTGCAATCAGTCCCCTCTCATACTAGACTTCCTTTCCCTAAAACACCTCGAGACTCGATTACACGCCCCACATGGCACACACGATAGGATTGAGTGCCTCACCACCGACGCGCAATTGGCCTACACCCGACCTAGTCTCACAGTCCTTGACCCCTAAGCCTCCTCGATTAAGCACTTCGAAAGAGATGCTTAATTGGATTGCGCACTCCACACCAGGCGCGTAATTAGTCCTAACATGATTAGAACTAGGAAACTCGACTGAGCAAGTCAGCCGGTCGCTCACTGACTCGGTGACCGACTCAAAGCGATTAACCACCAGGAAATCGGCGCGCAATTCAGTTAAATGCCTGAAATAGTGTGTTTAATTAGAGAAAAACCTATAAAAATATTTTTTTAATTCGCCCCAAAGACACACACAACACACGAAGGGGACGAAAAATTTCAAGGAAGTTAGACAGAGAGAGGCGGAGAATTTCGAGAATGAACATAGAGAGAAACAGAGTCATGATTTCGAGATTCAAGCTTCAAATTTGTGAGATTCCTCTCCGCAGCCCCGACCTTAGGTAAGAATTTAATTTTTAGCTTTCGACCTTAGTTTTTAGTCTTTAGATTTAGGTTTTCTTAGGTTTTTTAATTATTAATATTAAATTTTCAGTCTTAGACCGTAGCACCCCTTTTTTTTTAGATTGTAATTTTAATATCTAGTCCTACTCAGTTTCTAGAACCAGTCCATAATCTGATGGCCTAATCACCGACCTTAGACATTAATTTTTCTCTGAAATCTTAATCTCCAGTCTTATCATTAATCTCTGGTTCTAGTTCTTAGTTTCTAGAACCAGTCCTTAATCATACGACCTAATTTTCTGATTTCGGACCTGAATTCAGTCCTTAAATCTTAAATTCTAGTTTTAATTCCTTAATTTAATAGTTTTAAAAATCCCAATTTATAATTTAGTCTTCTAAAATTTTAGTCTCATAGTTTAATTCATAATTATAATTCAAAAATAACTTAAAAAAAAATATATATATATATTATCTTATAATTCAAAATCTAATTTGCTTTAATCTTAGCCATCCGATTTGCCTAAGGGAGCATTACGGAGGGTACCCGGGAACGGGGCCGATCCTCCTTAGCATAACGGGCCAAAATCTATTTTTTTAGATTTTCAGTAAAATTAGTATATTTACTTTAATTAAAATTTTAATAGAATTAGTATATTTTTAATTAATTAGAGTTTTAATATAATTAGTATATTCCTAATTAGTTTATGTAGAATTAACATATTTGCATTTCTAGTAGGATTAGGAGACTTAATTAATTAGACCTCTAATCGGGATTCAAAATCTTAAACTAATTAGACTCCTAATAGCATTAGAATATTAGATTAAGCCACTATAACAAGTTCACATAATTAGACTCATAGTAGAACTAGGGAACTTAAACCAAGTAGAATTACAACAATAATAAGGAAAGAAAAAGAAAACTAACCTATCTAAATTATAAAGAAGAGTCAGAGCTGCTGATGTTCGCTGACGGATGATTCAGTAAAGAAGTATCCCACACCCGCTCTAAAGCGTGATCCTTGACGTGTTGCAGCGTCGATAAATATCTACAGCTAGCCATTGCAACAAACTAGGAATCTTCCTAGAAATTCTCCTTTATTTTCAACATTCCAAGCACTGCATTGCGAGAGTCCACTTGGACAGAATTGGCCCACTTATTCAATGGGGACCGAGAGGAACCCAGAAAAAGCGCGCACCAACACTAATTGATAACCCACTTAGCTCTTAAGCATCCCTCTAATCCACTCAAATGCTATAAATAGAGAGCCACCCTGTGGCAGCCCAAATTTCCTAACCTAGAAATTCGTGCCGCCAGGTCATAAGGTACGACTTGGTTTACGATGTTGACCTGATATCAGGGTACGATGCGATCCTTGTGATAGCTCAATCTTCTCCAACTACGATGAGTGAGAAAGTCAGTCCGTCGGTATCCGATATTTCAAATAAATGTAGGACAAGATGGAATAATTCTCATGGCCATAGAGCTAAAAGAACGTTCTGTTATATAAACCTATACAACCACTGGTGACAGCCGACCATCACCCAAACAGTGATTATAGTTATACAAAAGCAAGTATAAATATTTACAAAAGTTTCCTTGCCAAAAAAACTATACCAAGTCTTTCAAAAGAACAAAACTAGCCACACTATCTCTAAAAGAAAATCCCACTAGTAGAACTTTTCAGGAGGCAGCTCCTCCTCCTCCTCCTGATTATAATTAGGGTCTGCTGCCAATTCAGGGTCAATTGCAGGGTCTAAGCTCGAGTCCACTCCAGTACCTAATACGTATAGTCAAACGGAATGAGCTACCACCAAAGCTCAATAGAGAAAATAGCAGTGCTAATGAACATTTGATTCTAAGAGCACATGAAACCAATGGCCATATTCAGTAGCATTGCATATAATAATATAGTTTCGAATCAAAATTTCACATTAAGCTGAAGTACGAAAATTCAAAATTCAAAAGAAGCATTTAATTAGGTCCAATACTATGCAGTTTAAAATCAGAATTTAAGAGAGATCCTTGTTTTCAAATATGTTATTACATTTAACTTAAATAATCTCCTAAGCAGATATAGCATTAGGAGACAAAGTATTTATCGGTGGGAATCCCCACCTAACCACCGTCATTCATTGAACGCTTTTGACATGTCCATGTCAAACTGAAAGCAAGTAGAACCATCTTGGTTTACAAATGAATGCATGAATATCCCGCCGTACCGGTCATAGATATGCCGCCGTGTCGGTCGCCAAGCCGCATCGGTGGGGGACTCGTTCATATGAACCTTAAACCAATGCCCACTAATACATAGTAGGTATTATGCATGCATAATTTGTACAAATTCCCTAAAGGGTTTTGAATTCGGAAACTAATCTCATATTAAAAATTCACGTCCAACATGCAAAGGATTCATACTTCTATTCAAATTCACGTTCCAGCTTCAGATTTAATGCAAGATTCACATTCATGAAGATATGTCAGAATTCATAATCACATTCATATGCATGCTCTAAGTTTATAAACAGAGGTAAGTTCAAAAGCTTGAAACGTACATGTTAAATCATGATGATATCATATGCAGTTGATTCTACCATGGACAATCATGATTCAAATTCAAAGTACGAGTGGCAGTGCATTTTCTCTACCTCAATGTTGGCAACGTGCTTATCTAAGTGCAAAAGTCCCGCATTCAACCTAATTCACTGTAGACACGATGTTAGTGATCATTGGCGAAGCCGCCGTGCACACAAAGTGCTCCAAACATTTTCCTTAGGTCAAGGCTTAAGGTAAGACTGCAAGAAAACTTACCTTGGCGAGATTAGAAGGTCGCTCGGGCAGGCCTCATCAGATTTCATGTGGCACCTAAAGTCGCCGAGGCAACTTTATCCAGAACAATTTGGCCTATGAAACTCGCTTGGGCGAGTTCACTTAATCACTTAAACTCACGCGCTCAAGTCAACTCGCCCTGGCGAGTTCAAAATATAACCTTCAAAAGTCCTATGGCACCAGAGCTCGTCCGGGCGACATTTACCCAAACTTTTAAGCCTAGAGAACTCACCCGGGTGAGTTCTCCAGTCACTTAATCCTCACGCCTCTAAAGCCAACTCGCCCTGGCGAGTTTCAGCTAGCCCAAGCAAGCCTAATACTTTCAAAGCTCGATTCCCCTTCTTCTTCTTCACCTTGAACTTTCCAAATTACTTAGCATCACATAAAAATCTTCCCTAATTTCTTAGCATCACGTTGAAAATCAAATATATGCCCCTTCTATCTTATCAAAACTGAAATCTTGTTCTCGGATTTTTGTGCATGCAATTCTTTCGGCGATGGGTCATCAAAATTTTAGTTCTTTGCATTCTTCACATGCCTGATCACTGAACTCCTTGCATGCGATCCAAATATCAGTTAATTAAGTTTCTAGTTCTCATACTCCATTCTCTCACAATTGATTTCAATACCTACCTTCTTCCTTGCCTACGCCACGATTGATGCCAAGAGGGGTAGACCCTAAAGCTTAATCTCTGTAGGAGGTTTTGATCACCGATCTCGTAGTATCGTAATGGTTGAGATATCTAACTTCATTTGCTGTTGGATTGATTTCCAGTGATCGTTTTCAAGAGAGAGCAAAGAAGATTTATAGGTTCTCAAGTCCTTTCACTTACCCACGAACTCATGCATGGTACTATGAGTGAGACTTGGATTTGAATACTAAGGGGCTGCTTCTATGTGTAGTCAGTACACACAAGAGTTGTGTACGGTTCAAGGTTTGATTCAATGTTGTGTGGGTATACTAAAATAGCCACTAGTTCTCAAGTGGTCAAGTCAAATTCCTATAAGATCTAACTTAAATCAGTCCACTACCTGATTGCTCCCATGCCATGCCTAGCTGGTTCCAGTGTTTAGCTGGCTTAATAAAGTGAGTGTATGGGCCTGATTAGAATCTCTAATTGACTCATGTGTATTTAGCCACCCGATGTGCAATTGACTTTCTTTTAGGTCGACTAATCAATCCTATGTGGCATGCGACACACCTGATATCGATCACTAAAACGATGTACGGTTCCGAGATGTTGGGTTTTACATCCTCCCCCTTTCAAGGATTTCGTCCTCAAAAATGTTACAACGTGTCTGTTATCGTGTGCACAACTGTGTGGTGCCGGCAGTTCTCCAGAGTTCATACTCTAATGCAAACTTTTTACTGTGGGTGTTCTAAGTCTACCTCACACTTGACCGTTTAAATTTTGTCTGATTCTAAGTGCGTTCCATGACTACCAAATCTGGGGTGATTATTATTTATAAAGTGATTGGGTAGTGTTCATAATGGCACTATCTGATTTTATGAATTAGATGTTGTTCAGAAAGCTCAATTCACCTAACCTTTCCTTATCGAAATTTACGGCCGTCCAAGGGAGCTAGTAATCGGCTTAACTCTCAAGGTATATAAATAACCTTTCATGGTCTCAAACTAACCTTTATGCTAATCATCACTCATGCATACACATTTCGAACTAATTTAAGATTGTAATTTGCTAGGTTGTTCTAAGATCCACAAGAACACATAGTCTTAGCATTTTTATAACTATTGAATGTAGAGAGTAACATAACATCAACAATTATAACTTGTGTAGCAGTTATAATCAAAAGGATAGACGATTTACCCCTTTTTTTGAATCGTCACTGATCCGACTACTCACCTAGTGGATCAGCGGTCGACTCCTCACTGTGTCCAGGTGCTGAAGTAGACGGTCCAGGTTTTGAACCGGATGCCTTTCTCATGTACTCCGAGGTAAATTCTCGTGCCTGGGCCACGTATGGAGGATAGGTAGTCGGATACGCTTTCTCCATCAGTCTTGTGAGTATCTCATCTTGAAAATCAAGTCGCTGGTGTATCACAAGGTTGTCTTGATGCAGAGCCGCCAACTGACTAAGAGTTTGTTGTTGTTGGATCTCCGCTAGTCGTACAAACTTTGATAACGTGAGGAAGTCCTTGGGTGGTACATGTGGCTGTTGAGGCTGGTCAAGTGCCGGCTGAGCTAGGGGTGGCTGCTGTTATTGTTCCTTGACAACTTGTGCCACTCTCTGGTTGTGTCCTGCTATCAAACTCTTCTTCAAACTTTTATAACTCAGGCTCCAATCATCCAAATTATATCTCTTCAGATTATCTGTCAAACACAGCTCATCAGATGGTATCTCAACCTCGTTATCTATAGCTTCATATTGTTATATCATCCGAGATATGAGGCGGGCATGGGGTATGAATTTCGATGGTTTCTTCTTTATTGGAAGCATTTGCTTGCGTGCATTTTTCATCCCCTCATACACCACCTTCGGTGCACTAAACCAATGGCTGTAAAAGGTGGCATACAGTGCCTGATGAATTATCCCGTGCCGCTAGCAGTCATGCCCCACAGGATAAAGATTACCCCAAAAATCCACATCTAACACCCACATGTCAGTAGGCAGGTGCCCTTCTTATTGATTGACCCAATGCTTGCTCACCCTGGGTCAAATTTTCTAGTATATTGTGGAAGGGTACCTCACCGATAGGCAGTGCTAGACCTCCTGCCTGAACGAACTTTGTGGAGGGATGCATTACCTCCGCAATGTGGCGTACATCAAACTGAAACGGCTGGCCATCTATCTCAGTACAAAGTGCGGATGAGTTGGCACTAACGTGGAAATTTTGGTAAAATAGTCTAACAAGCTTAGGGTAATAGTGGTCGTGAAAAGGTCTAACGATGGACTGTAGGCAAGCTTTCTTAATATAATTGGCTGCCTACACCGTTGTTGGTTGGTCATTGAAGAGACTACCCTTAAATGACCATTCAGGCTCGAAAGACTTAGTGGCTCACCACTCTGAAGGTTGTTCTTTCTGTGGTATTGGTGGTGGGTCATCCATAAGGTATTTTGATGCTGAAGATTTGGCCTTGGTGGTCGGCACACGTACCCGAGGTGGTCTTTGGGCGGATTGCTTCTTCGAAGCCATGCAAATGGGGTGGTCTATATATATAACAAAAATATGTCTGAAAATTTCACGAGGAAGGTGGAGAAGATTACCCTTGTCGTGTGCTCGCTAAGTAAAAGATGCCCTAAGAAGAAGAACTGAGCTCAAAGGACAAAATCCACAACAACAATGGTACTCCTTGTGCTCGGGGAGGAGATCCAGCGGAGAAGACAAGCGAAAACCCAAAACCCCAAAATGATTCACGCTGAAATGAGGGAAAAAAGGGTTTTGAAACCCTTATATATAGTCAATCTCATCCTAGCGATGCTTAAAAGTCGCCCGGGCGAGTTTCATTAACTCAGTGGCACTTACAAAGTCGCTCGGGCTGGTGGTAAGGCAATTTTGCTTTCTGAAGGTGTTTGATGGTCTCGCTCGGGTGAGTTTTGAAGCTAACCTAACAGTTTCCTCTAAATTCTTTCACTTCCCAGATTTCCCATCTACTTTCTGCTAATAACCTGTATTGATTTGAACTTCATATAATTCTGGATCACATCACAAGCACCATTACCCATTTAACTCCCAAAACTATGCCATTTTAATAACATTCTTTAATATTTGCTCTTTGAAAATCAAAGGGTCACATATTGTGACAAGTAGCGATTGTTTGAAAATTTACAGGCACATTTATTCAATTCTGAAAAAAAATTTCAATGACTGAAATGTGCAACCGTGGATTTTTATCAAATCCATCGCGACGATGTGCTCGTATGAAAATTAAAGAGTCGCCACCTGAAGCTTTTTGTGTCCCAGGAAACATAAATCAATATTGAAAGCACCGAAGTGTAAAAATATGACTCTGATTCTAGTCTACGCCAAAGGCTCTTGGGTTGGGGCTTCGGTTATTGATCAGAAAGGTGTTAGGCGCCCGACCAACCCGCTTGTAAGCGGTCTCTACTATGGCTGTTTGGATGTGAATATAAAAAAAAATATATATAATTATATATATATATAAAGAAAATAAAATGAGCGGCACTTCCCCTTGACCGAAGGCACACCGATCCTATTGAGCCATTCCCACTTGCCGAAATTTGGGCAGCGTAACGGATCAATTCTAGGATAGAGGAAAAATAAAGAAGGTAGATGAATAGAGGGGAGAGCCGAAGATCTCAGGCCTTTCTAGCACCGTGGTGAATTCTAGCGCGAGAGCGACACCGGTAAGCTTCTGATAGAACGACGGGTTAGAGACGGGTTCTAAATTCTAAGGTTTGAAGGTAGAGAGTAAGAGAGGTAAGCTAGAGCCTAGATCTCACTAAAGCTTAGGGATTAATGGAGAAAAAGGGGAGCTAAAGAGGGAATATGGGTGCTGGAATTTATATGGAGAGTAGCTGTATTGAAGGTGGAGAGGGCATTCACTAATCTTCATTCTTTTTAAAAAATTTCAAGCCTTTGTAAAGGGAGGGATGCCTCTCTATTTATAGGAAAAAGAGATGTTAGGAGGGCACTTAAGTGCTAATAGGGTTACCAATTAGGTAATCTTCTAATCTAAGGTTTTCTAGGATTTTGAGAGCTTGGAAATGTGGGCAATGGGTTTCAATGGTAGATGATAGGGTGGGATTTTAAATGGCACAAGGGTTGCAAATAGGCTAAATGGGGGTGCAACAGTCCTAATGAAACTCACCCTAAACATTGGGATGGTCAACAAGTCAAACTAAAAGCCATTTTCGAGCAAAAACTCACAGTTACGTTTGCTAAGCCTGGCGTGTGTATTACACACACTAAGGGTAGCTACAATGCTCAAGAAGAAGTTTGAGGTTCAAAACCTGCCCTGGAGCCCACAAAAAGACCAGATTTTGCCTAGCGTGTGTATTAGACACACTAGGCTAAAATTTGCCTAGCGTGTGTAATACACACGCCAGGCAAAATTCTGCCAAAATTTGTCTGGCATGTATATTATACACGCTAGGCAATATATACACATTTCTGCCAGATTTTCAAATCGCCGCAACGTTTGATATACAACTCTAATTTAGGCGATTCTTAGCTCGTTGGAAAGCTAGGGAAGTCCTCTTTCTAATAGTATATAACTCAGATCTAGAAAAGGTATGGGTAAATTTTGGCACTGCTCTTTCCATCCACTGCTTAGGAAGGTTTGAGACTGGTCCGGGAAGGGTTCTAATAGGTTGGGGTTGACTCCTAAGGGTCGGGGATTGGTTTCTAAGGGTTTGGGTTAATCTCTAAGGGTTTTAGGATAATTCCTAAGGGTTCAGGGAATGCTATCGGAAACTTGGGGGTGTGCCTTTCTTGAAGTATGTTTCGATCGGGCATTGGGCCAAATTTGGGTGTCTACATATAACTTACTATGGTTACTAACATTTTAGAACTGGCCCCAACAGTCTATTCTCACGTGCGATGTTCATATGTCAGTAACCTCATTCGAAGAGGTGGGGTTACTGATCACGAATCTCGGCTTCGCGTTCGCATGTGGCCTCTATGGTCGAGTGATTTTTCCACTTAATCAGGACTAGTGGAATCTTCTTTGTTCGCAATGTTTGCTCTTTCTGATCTAAAACTTGGATTAGTTCTTCAGGCAAGGTGAGGACCTCTTGGATTTCAGCGGGTTGATAATCCAAGATGTGCGTCGGATCTCACATATACTTCCGCAACATTGATACATGGAATACGTCATGGATGCTTGACAATTGCGGCGGTAAGGTGATTCTATAAGCTACTTCACCAACTCGGCCCACGATTTAAAAAGGTCCAATGTAACATGGGTTGAGCTTTCCACGTCATCCAAATCGCATGACGCCCTAGGTTGGAGAGATCTTGATGAAGACGTGGTCCCCACACTGAAAGGAAATGAGTGTTAGTGTTGTATGAATGTGACTAAAATAACCTAATCAGTTTCAATCGAGTTCACCTGGAATTTGACATTGGTTCATTTTAGATCGACATAACTTTTCTAACAGCTATGGGCAACTTTTAGTCTCTCACGAATGATTCGAACTGCATCATTGGTGCTCTAATCAACTCTGAGCCTAGCAATACATGCTCTCCCACTTCTTCCTAGTTCCTAGGAGACTTGCACCGACGCCCGTAAAGTACCTCGAAAGGTGCCATTTTGATATGGCACCGTCACGAGTTGGGTAGACCAGTATCTACCCAACTCGTGACGGTTACAAAAATTCTCACATTATTATTCTCAATAAGATTCCAAATGTGGGTCATTTTCCTAGTGGATGGTATAGGTAATGCCATACCCTGTCTGGAATGACAAAAGAAGTCTTAGCTTCAATGTTGATTTCAGGCTGCAGTACTGCACCATTAGTCTTCTTCGAATTTTTCAATGATGTTATATATATCGATCCAAGGATCATTGCAACTTTTGATCTTTTCACCATTGCCTAAAATCCCTTTCATTGCTTTTAGCGTCATAGCTCTTATGTTTAGGATACCCTTCCAAACCCAAGATGAGTTCCTTGGTGGATGAATTGACCATATGTCACTGATTCCGATATATTTCGAACTAATCGAACATGCCCACAATGATTTAGGATTCGTAGCAATCAGTCAAATAAGGTTCATTAGGCCTGCCTTATTCCAATGCTTTATACTCTTTACTCCTAAACCTCCTTCAACTGGTTTACACACTTTATTCCAGCTAGTTGGATGCATCGAGTCAGATAAAGAATTACCTTTCCAAATGAAATTACAAAGCAGAGATTCCACCCTTTTCCCTATTGTTTTGGGGAGTTCAAAGACGGATGACCAAAAGACTAGATAAGTGCTTAGTATAGTTAATATTAACTCCAATCTTCCTGCATTAGGATAGATGAGAAGCATTCCAAGTTTCCAGTTTCGACTGAATTTTCTCAAAAATAGGAAGGCATATACTATAGTTTAACCTTGAAGAGAACAGAAGAAGCCCAAGATACTTCACAGGGAGGCTCCTTGCTTCAAAGCCCAAAGTAATTGCTTTTTTATGGACCCAACTCTCCTATGCCATTTGAACACTTAAAGTGTAAAATCTTACACCATTAAAAGTGTAAGATGTGAGTAATCTAAGACATCAAAGTGATAACTCATGCATTGAATGGAAGTGGGTTCAAAAATCACACATTGCAGAAAATTTGAATCAGCTGACTGTGCGCTCTAATATCAACAGTTGATCTAGTTTCTAACTGCTGATATCAAAGTTCACCACTCGGATGGTTCACATCTGCTTATTGGCTCAATTTTTTTTTCATATATACACTTTTTACTAGATGACTTTCATAGAATTTGTATAAAACAATATATTGAATTTATACTTTTGATCATCTAGAATCATCTATAATGCCTGTCCCATGAGTGGAAAATGTACTGTATTTGAATAATCAATTCATCAAAATCGTAGCTCATATATTAAACCGAAGGGAGCTTAAAAATCAAACCTGGAGATCTGAACTATCTATGCACTGTAAATGAATTGGTGTTCATAATTTTTTAACGGTCAATGCTAAAGTACACCAATAAGATGTTTTGAATCCTTTAACAGTTGTGGTTTAGATTAATCAAAAATGTGTGCTGTATGGCCTAAAAGGGCATCGCTCCAATGAAAAATCCATCTAAGACATCTGATTTGAAGGCCAAGATCTAGAGATCTTTGGAGCAAAAAATTAGCACAAAGTCAACCATCGAATCAGATGATGCCCATTGACTGCATTGACCGTTATATGTATCTCTTTAAGTCTTAACCAATTGTAAGTGCATAATGGAAATTGTAGAGCTAGTATAGGATAGTTTCCATGAGGATATGTTTATATATATATAAATTTTCTGAAAACTTACACTTATCTTTTAAGATCCTAAACTACTTGAGAAATATGAATAAAAAATGATTTCTTAAACTAAATTACATAAAATAATTCCTAAATCCTCCTTCCTCAGATTGTGGTCGTTAATCACAATCTTTAGTTATCGGATGTTTACAAATTTAAAATACCGCTATACTATATCTCAGTCTTCTAGAATTTAGGCATCAATAAAAAACTAACATCATTTAATATAGATTTATACTAATCTTTTGTCTACCAAAAATTTGGGTGTCAATCAAATTCTCGAATATAGATGGAAAATAAACACTATTACACTAATCTGCAAACTTCAACCTGAGTCATCAATTTAAATTAAAATCCGAAGATGTTTACAAAACAAGAAATTGTAATAAAAAAAATCTCAATTAGAAAGCAATAAAAATTATATCTTTCACCCCTTAGCTGCAGTCATCAATTGCTTCTAAAAAATTATAGATATCTACTCTAATCTTTCAGCTCTCAATCCCAGTCGTCAATTGTGATCGAGGAACCTTGGAAATTTATGCTAAACTACTCTAATGATCAAAAGAAATCACAACCTCAGTTGTCGATTGATGGTTTATTCCTAGACCAAGCCCACTTATTTATAGATCATAAGGGGTCGGTTTACAAAACTCCTAATTCTAATAAAAGAAACTACTAAAATAAAAGTATCCTATTATAACTCTACTTCTAATCTTATCTTTCCTTGCTTTAATGGTTGATGTACTTCGAGGTTGTTCTACTTATTTTCAGCAATAAAGTATTTTAAGAGGTTATTTTCATCAATCATCATAGATTCGTGATTCACCAGACTTATTCTTTAAGAGATCTTCTAATTTTGTTCATGGCGGTGTAAATCTTCACGTGAGTAGCAGCAGCGTAAGCTTCCTTTTTGTAAAATTGTAAATCACAATTTACTTCTTTTGTTGTAGCTTTCTCTGGAAAATCTTAAATCATGATTTTCTATCTCTCAGTACAACTTCCATTTTGATAATTTCTATTTACGATTCTTTGTTGTCTTCTTTATATTGCTTAGTGTTTTGAACGTCTCCTGAAGAATCGTCTTTTGAAGAATTGTAAATTCTCATTTCTCTTCTTCAGCAATAGTGCTCAATCATCTTTTTCTTCCAATCGTCTTTCTTACTGCCTTTTGAGTTCATTTTGATGAAGATTAAAACTGACTCTATTTTACTGATTTTTCTTAATCTCTGCACATTAATAACTTATTAGTAGTAAACTAAGTCCTAGCATCACTAAGTTAAGGGTAGTAAAATGGTATATTATGTGACTGATCACACCCCCAAACTGACGCTTCCCTAGTCCCTAATAAACAAGGAAATATAAAACATCCTAACTAAGAATTTAAATGTCACTTTCGTAGGGTGCATGATTGCATTTAGAAGATGCAACGAGCCTTTAAAACCCCTAGGTGATCCTTAGGGGAGGAGTTGTAATCTCCTGAAGCTTTTCAGTGAAGTTACCTACAAACTTCAAATATTTTTACATTTTTCAAAAGAAAACAAAAGGTAAAACATCTAAAGTAAGTTTTGTACACTAGCTAAGGTAACTAAGTTGATCATCATATGGTTATTATGATTTTTTTAAATAACCAATATATTATCCTTTCTTTCCATTATAACAGTTATCTTTGATTAGAACTCCAACAATTTCAATTCATAGTAAGCACGGAGTGTATGCATCAGTGAACAGTTTATTCTTTATAGGTTTTTCTAAATTGCAGATTTAGAAAATATTTTCGTTCCAAAACTCACTATTGACATACTCTCAAAAAAATCAAAATTTTTGGGTTCTCACAGTAATATTTTTAGAAGAATTCAATCAAAGGATAATTGCAAATGTTTTTGTAATCTCATGGAAAAGATAATCTTTTTATTCATATGATTCCTTATGCAATCCATAGTATCTATTATTTATATCTCTACTAGATTTATACTTTTGTAAATCATAAATCAGAAAGGTCTTTCCTCAGCTTGTAATGGGGCTTTGGGTTTTTAGAAGGTGTCAAAGAAAGGTAGAAAATGATTCAAAATTTTTCTGAGAATATAGCTCTTTTTCATCTATCTTTTTCTTCTTTTCTACTTTAGTAAGTATCCACTAATTTGGATAACTTCTTCCCAGTTTTCTTCTTATTTTTCTCATTTTGTAAATCTCATTTCTTCAATTGATTTACAGAATCATATTTCACGATTTTTCTTTCTTTTCTTTCTAAATCGTCTTTTATGATTTTTCACCTCTTCTCCCATATTCTTTAATTTAATTTCTTCAGTTGTACCCTGTTTTCAACATTTCCCTTTTCTGTTTTTGCTTTTACTCCTTCCACTCCCTCTTCTTTCCTTCATATGCATTCTAAAACTCTCAGAAAATATAAAGGTTAAAGGTTGAAAGCTTTGGGTGGTACTTATGGTTATGGATTTTCAAGATTTTTGGTACAAAGAAATTCAGTTTAGGCTTCTAATATGGGTTCAAAGGATAACTATTTTATGGGATTTTGGCTTTTTAGCTCTGATTAACAAAAGATGGCCTTTAATCATCTTTACGATTTACTAGCATAGATGCCTTATTGTTTTAATATTTCTAATAGATAGTTCTAGAAAAAAATAGGTTATCATAGTCACAAAATATTTTGATTCTAATTTTAGCAATATGAAATTTCATAAAAATAGTAAAAAAGGTCAAAAATTTTGACTTGAATAGAACCAGTCTCTCTATCAAGGAAAGGAAAAATTAGAATCTGCTGCTTACTGGTTTATAATTTTGAAACTAGTGTCTAAATGTTGCAGTTCTGATCAATCTATTGTTTCAAACATTCATTCTAATTCAATGTTCAACGAGCTAAAACATGAATTATAATTGTTCTATATCTAATTATTGAACTTCTATTATGATGGATCGTAAGTTTTTATGATTTGCAATTTTTTCTATCATAATGCTCATATAATGATTAACTATAAAAAAATTCTGAGAAGAAAAAAAATTTATGCAAAAGTTATTATGCAAAAAGTAAAAAGTAAACTAAAACTAATATACTAACTACAAACTAAGACTAATACTCTACACAAATTTTGCGTATGCCCCCTCCCCCAAACTTAATTTGGACAATGCTCTCATTGGCATAAAAAAAGTGGGGATGCTAAAAAATTTACTTACCTTTCGAATTACTGATATTACTGATTGTATACTGGATGTGAAAGAAATTAAAAATTTATTAAAGAATGTCCCCAAAACTTGAGGAAAACACATTTGTTTTATTCTCAGAGATATCAATAATAAAAATTGAAAAAGGAAAGGTTAGAAACAATTACACAGATAGTGAAAAGAAAATGTTAGTCAAAAGAAAATGTTATATATTATTTAAATATTTAAAATGAGCATGAAAAGAAATCTTAAGTATTAAAAATATAAAAACGAATTACAAAAAAGTATAAACCTAGGAAATATCTGGACACACTATCTATAACATTGACAGGAACGTTCAAGAGAAAATGTCTTCGATAAAGATCAGTCATCGACTTCTAACCAATGTTGATTAGAGTCTCTCATTCCTTCCTACCAAAGGAGTATCCACACCTTGGCAGGATTGCTACTCCAAGAGTTGTTGGAACACTTCTCACTGCCCTTAAAAATCCCTCTCCAAACAGAGCACATCACAGGTCTTCCTTAGAAGAAATGCACTGTCACAGCAGAGGTTCTGTGAAGCGTGGGGAAGTGAACACATCACCGGATCACCCTTCACCTATACTGCCCCCTGTGAAGATTTTATCTAGAGGTTGTAAAACAGTTAGGGGGAGAAGATAAGCAATGGAGAGGGGTGGCGAGGGACAGTTCAACCCACCATCATCATATAGGAGCTCACATTTGGAGTGGGTTATGATGATATAAAGGTTAGGAAGTGGGGGAAAATTGTTCTTCGAATGTAGTGTCAGATTTGGGTTAGGTTTAGGGTAAAGGGTAGTTTCGGTGGATGATTCATTATCTGGTATAGGTCGCTGACACTTTAGATTTTCTACTCTTTGTATGGCAGCCAGGAGCTCAGCCTTATGTATCTCAAGGATTCTATCAAGCCGTTCAATGAAATCGCTTTGGTTGGGTTCTTTCGCCATAAGGATTAGGGTGTGGAAGGAAGACAAAGAGATGGGTTTTTAGGAAGGTAAAGGTCTGGTTTTATAGGAAAGGGAACGGTTCACATGTCAAGGTGTAGGCTTATAGGCTTGGGCAGTTGGCAAGTGGAGAGATTGAATGCGATGCGTGTCTGCTTCCTCTACGAATTAAATTGGTTCAAATCGTAGTCTCTACGATTTGACTTTAAAAATCATAAGAAATTGTAAATCCATATGTTTAAAGTAATTACGACCAAAAGGTCTTTACGATTGAATGTACTTTTATACACCATATATCGTAGAGTCCTTCCTAATATTAAATTATATACAGATGTTACAGGTGTTTGCTACGGGTGAGTCGGTAGCTCGATAGGTTCTAGAGGAGTTCAATTTAAAACAGAGGGAGTTGATGTGCCTCCCATAAATACACGTCCTCTAAAGGTATCAACTGCATGTGAAGGGGATAAGTTACTCTTTCTTTCAAAAATGGTTAGCTGCTCAATTTGAATTTCTAACCATACAATACATTGCCAAAGGTGATTGAGTAATTGTGTTTGGATACGGCTGCAGCTAGCTTTAAGCTATTTGCAGCAAGCTTCCTCTACAGCAGTGTGGTTTTGGGCTTCTGTGGGGTAAGGAGGAACAGTTGGAGGTTGGGAAACTCCCTGAGTTAGGCCATGGTTAAGACCACAGGCTTCTCCTTTTTGGGATGATGGGTACGATTTTATACCCACCAGAGACTTAATTTATGCTTTTCGTAGCTTCAGCCTTGTAAAACCTTTCATCATTGGCTTTAATATATAATCCTCCTTGCTTAGGAAGTATATTTGTTACAGTCTCCGAATCAATCTCACTCGATGCGTGGTGTTGTACTGGGTCTTCGCTAAGGGTCTCAAATAGTTCCCAAGCTTCTTTTGTTGTTAATTTATGAAATATACCACCACAAGCCACATCAATCTTGTGCCAGGTTGCATCATCAAGGCCTTCGTAGAAAGTGAGCACAAGCTGCCAGTGTGCAACCCCATGGTGAGGGCACTTGTGCAAAATATCCTTAGGATGGTTCCAACATTCTTGAAGAGATTCATCCGAGAATTGGTGACATGTTATGATGAGATTCCGGATTTTATTCGATCTACAGATTGGAAAGAATTCTATAAGAAACATACGTTCTAGTCCTTCCGAATTAGCAATCAAATTATGAGGCAAATAGTTTATCCACTACTTTGCTTCATCTCTCAGAGAATATGCGAACAACCTCATCAGAGTGGATGCTTCTGTCAAGTTCTTAATTCGAATGATAGTGCATACTTTTACGAACTTATTTAAATGTAAATACGGATCTTCATCCATTAGCCCATGAAAAGTAGGAAGTATTTGAAGCATATTGGGCATAGTTTCGAAAGTCCAATTATCGGTTGTAGGGTATACTTGAATGCATGGGGGAGGTGTAAGAGGTGTCAATGCGTAATACTCCCCTAATGCTTTTAGCCACATATTGGTCTTTTCTTGTCATTCTGATTTGAGTTAGCGCAGAGCAGGGTGGCTAAAATAGTTATTATAAATGTCTATTTTATTTTTAGTTTTATTTGATTTTTATTCTAGAAAGCGGGGAGAAAAATAAATCAGAGCCTCTAGCTTCTCTAATTCGGGGAAGTTGAAACCTTAATTCATTACTCCGAATAAACCTGCAAAAGATTAAGAAGTGATCAAAGAAATTAAAAATATAAAGAAATATAAAAAGAGAGAGATAAATACTCGTCTTCTTAAACTAATATAAATATAATATAAAATGCTCTCCCTGTAGCAGCGCTAAAAACTTGATTCGCTGGTTATATGTATCTAATTAAGTCTTAACCTATTGCAAGCGCACAATAGAAATTGTAGAGCTAGTATAGGATCGTTCCCATGAGGATATATTTATATATTTTCATATATATATATATATTAATTTTCTGAAAACTTATACTTATCTTTTAAGATCCTAAACTACTTGAGAAATATGAATAAAGAATGGTTTCTTAAACTAAATTGCAGAAAATAAATTCTAAATCCTCCTTCCTCAGATTGTGGTTGTCAATCACAATCTTCAGTTATCGGATGTTTACAAATTTAAGATACCGTTACACTATATCTCAGTCTTCTAGAATTTGGGCGTCAATCAAGAACTAGCATCATTCAATATAGATTTATACTAATCTTTAATCTATCAGAAATTTGAGCGTCAATGAAATTCTCAAAAATTAAAGATGGAAAATAAAAACCATTACACTAATCTGCAAACTTCAAGCCGAGTCATCAATTAAAATTAAAATATGAAGATGTTTATAAAGCAATAAATTGTAATAAAATAAATCTAAACTAGAAAGTAATAAAAATTATATCTTTCACCTCTCAGCCACAGTCGTCAACTGCTTCTGAGAAACTAAAGATATCTACTCTAATCTTCCTGCTCTTAATCTCAGTCGTCAATTGTGATCGAGAAATCTTGGATATCTAAATTAAACTACTCTAATTATTTGAAGAAAATACAACCTCAGTTGTCAATGGATGCTGGGAATTTCTTTGATGGCTTATTCCTATACCAAACCATCTTATTTATAGATCAGAAGGGGTCGGTTTACAAAAATCCTAATTCTAATAAAAGAAACTACTAAAATTAAAGTATCCTATTATAACTCTACTTCTAATCTTATCTTCCTTGTTTTAATAGTTGATGTACTTCGGGGTTGTTCTCCTTATTTTCAGCAGTAGAGTCTTTTAAGAGTTTATCTTCATCAATCTTCTCAGATCCGTGATTCACCAGACTTCTTCTTTAAGAGATCTTCTAATTTTGTTCATGGTGATGTAAATCTTCATGTGAGTAGTAGCAGCGTAAACTTCCTTTTTGTAAAATCGTAAATCATGATTTCCTTCTTCTGTTGTAACTTTCTCTGGAAAATCGTAAATCACGATTTTCTATCTCTCCGTACAGCTTCCATTTGATGATTTCTATTTACGATTCTTTGTATCGATTAGTGTTTTGAATGTCTCTTGAAGAATCATCTTTTGAAGAATCGTAAATTCTCATTTCTCTTCTTTAGCAATAGTGTTCAATCATTTTTTTCCCCCAACCATCTTTCTTACTGCCTTTTGAGTTCATTTTGATGAAGATTAACACTTTTACTCTATTTTACTGATTTTTCTCAATGTCTGTACATCAGTAACTTATTAGTAGCAAACTAAGTCCTAGCATCACTAAGTTAAAGGTAGTAAAATGGTATATGTGACTGATCAGTACCGCGTACTGTAGGGTAGGAAATGTACGGATTTTGTTAATCGGTCCACAATTGCCCAAATGGCGTTGTAACATTTTTGCGTTCTCGGCAGCCCAAGTATAAATTTCATGGAGATGTTCTCCCATTTCCACTCTGGGATTGGCAATGGTTGCAATAGACCTGAAGGATGATGATGGTCGACCTTCACTTGCTAGCAAACTAGACATTTCGCTACATATTCAGTGACTTCTCTCTTTAACCCTTTCCACCAACAACTTTTCTTGAGGTCTTGATACATTTTAGTACTCCCTGAGTGGATGTTATACTTTTACTTGTGAGCTTCATCCAAGATCTCATGTCACAGTTCGGTGTTGGCTGGTATGCAGAGTCTGCCCTTGAACACTAACGATCCATCTTCTCTAATGGAGAAGTTAAGTCATTTACCCTCAATCGTTTCTTGTCTGATAGTCATGAGCTCTACATTGGTCAATTGCATTTCATGAATCTTGTTGAAGAGTATTGACCAAATGGAAATGTTAGCCATTAAAGCTCTAGATTCCTTCACATCGAAGCTTGTAACAATTAGTGCTAAGTCCTCGAGTAGATGCCATCTTTGAATCCTTATGACAAGGTGTGACAAGAGAGCAGATGACTTTCGGCTAAGGGCATCTGCCACCACATTAGCCTTGCCCGGATGGTACTAAATGGAGCAGTCATAATCCATAAGAAACATCATCCATCTCCTTTATCTCAGATTCAGGTATTTTTGAGTGAATATTTTAAAAGTTTCGCCGAAGAGATAATGCCTCCATATCTTAAAGGCAAATATAATCGTTGCCAGCTCGAGATCATGAGTGGGGTAGTTTTTTTCATGGTCTTTTAACTGTCGCGACCTATAGGCTATGACTTTATCATTCTGATTCAATACGCATTCCAATCCACTATGGGACTCATCGCTAAATACTACAAAACCTCCACTGCCCGATGGTATGGAGAGCACTGGTATAGAGGTTAATCTTCTTTTGAACTCCTAAAAGCTCTGGTCACACACCTTGGTCCACTCAAATTTGGCATTCTTCCTTATGAGTTGTGTGAGTGACCCGGCAATCTTGGAGAAACCTTGCATGAATCTCCGATAGTATCTAGCTAATCCTGGGAAGCTGTGAATTTCTGTCCCAGTTTTCAATTGATCACACTTCACGACAGCCTCTGTCTTGGCTGGGTCCACTGCTATGCTTGCTTGCGAAACAACATGCCCTAGAAAGCTCACTTGCTCTAGCCAAAATTCACACTTGCTTAGATTCGCATAGAGTTGGTGATCTCGGAGTGTTTGGAGAGCTATGCGTAAGTGATGTTCGTGCTCTTCTCTCATCTTTGAGTAAATAAGAATATCATCCACGATTATCACCACACACTGGCCCAAATAAGGGTTAAAAATCCTGTTCATCAAGTTCATGAAAGACCCTGGGGCATTTTTCAGCCCGAATGGCATCACTAGGAATTCATAGTGGCCATACCTCATGCAAAATGCTATTTTAGGTATATCCTCAGCTCTCACCCTTAACTGGTGACAACTAGACCTCAATTTTATTTTGGAGAAGAACTTCACTTCCTGTAGTTGATCAAAGAGATCATCGATTCTCGGGAGTCGGTATCGGTTCTTTATAGTGAGTTTGTTTAGGTACCGATAGTCGATAAAGAGTCGCATAGATCCATCTTTATTTTTGACAGAAAGCACTAGTGCTCCCCATGGCGAGACACTTGGCCTGATGAACCCCTTGTCAAGAAGTTCTTGCAATTGTTCTTTGAGTTATTTTAGCTCCTCAGGTGCCATACGATACGATGCTATTGACACTGATTCTTTGCCTGGAGCTAAGTCCACTGTGAACTCGACTTCTCGGTTTGGTGGTAAACCCGAAAACTCTTCTAAAAACACTTCTAGGAAGTCACGCGCAATAGGGATATCACTAAGGCTAACTTTTTCCTCCTTCCCTTCTTGTAGGAACACAAAATATCTACTACATCCCTTGTTTAGTAGTCATTCGGCTCGGATGGTAGATATTAATGGTGCGACACTTGGTTGGTTATCGTAGAACTTGAAAGATTTCCCTTTCTTGGGTCGAAAAGTGATGATTTTCAGAAGGCAATCGACGTTAGTGTGGTGCGTGGATAACGAATCCATGCCAAGGATTACATCAAATCCTTGCATATCCAGTAAAATCAGATCTACCTTGGTCTCATAGTCTTCAATAAGGGCGACTACTGATCAACACACGGTATCTGTTGTCATAGAATCCCCAGTTGGAATTGAAACCTTCAGAACGAATTCTAAGGGTTCAGGCTCGATGCACAGTTCTACTGTGAATTGAGGGGTTACAAAAGAGTGGGTAGACCTCGGGTCTATCAACACTTGAGCTCTGTGAGAGCAGATATCCATTGCAGTATCACTCTCCAAAAACATTTGTATAGTACCTGAGTTTCATGCATATATGTAAGTATTTGGGCGATGAGTACCCAAGTGTTCTAGCAGCATCAGAAAAAGAAGCAAGGATTATTTTACCTAATGCACCTTCTTCATCTAAAATAAAAATTTAAACTGATAATCCACAATTTACATACCTTGGATTGTGCAGTGGGATCAGATATTACATGATGAGGCCGTAAAGACCTTTGAGGAGGTGCTTTCTCTATTGCGTCCACCTTCATATCTGGGCATTCTTTAATCCTATGCCCCATTTTACCACATCTAAAACACCCCCAGTGTTTCTTTGACACTCTTCGGTTCTATGTGACTTTTCGCACGTCGAACATGTCTCTTTCGATGTTGAAGAAGCGATACATTTGGTTTGCTGAAATCTTGGCACACCCATGGTTGTAGTGTTTGGGGTGCCGAAGGATCTTATAGGAGTAGGAGTGGATGGCTTCAAAGATGCTGTTTGTATAGTATGGGCGGGTGGTGGCATAAAAACCTTGGCCTTTTACTAGCCTGCTCCGATTGATAGGTTTGAGTCCTACTTCTTCGGCTTTGATTTTGTTCTTCTCTCCTGTTGTACATATTTTTGATGTCCCTTTCCACTGCGAGGGCTAGTCTTACCACTCGGTCATACATCGTTGCCTCAAACAGGGATATCCTCTCTTTAATGACTAGTTTTAGACCATACTCGAACTTTTGAGTCTTCATTAGTTCGGTGGCCACTAGCGCTAGTGTGAATCGAGAGAGCCGGGTGAACTCGGCCTCATATTCACACACGGTCATTTGCTCTTGTTTCAATGTGGCAAATTGCAATTCAACTGGCATTATTTTTCATTGAACACCTCAGTGAATTGAACCCAAGTCCACGGTGTTCCCGATGCTTGTGTTCTCTCGATGGATTTCCACAATGGATCCGCCTTGCCCTCGAGTTGGAATGATGCCCAACTCACCTTTTCCTCCTCTCTGCATCTGATCCTCTGAAGAACCTTTTCTGTCTAATTGAGCCACTGTTCGGCCTCCATCGGATCGGTCTATCCATAGAAGCTAGGAGGTTTCAATCTCCTGAACTCTTAAAAACCCGATGGTTGACGTATCTCTGTAAGCAACGCCACAACATTCACCACTGTCTCTAACAACTGTTGGTTGTTATCATCCCTTGAAGTATTTCCAGTCTCGAGGTTGTTCCCCACCCCAGATGTATTGTTGTCGTTGCCCATCGGAGTAGCGTTTGATGCCGTGGCAACACCCTCACCATTGGTGGTATCCCCAGTATTAAGGGTCCTTGGTCTTCCCCAACGTGGAGGCATTCTGACCTGTCATGACCACGCAAATAATAACCTAGCCATCGCAATGACAGACAAATTGTCATTTTATCGCACTTAAGCCACAACTTAAGCTACATTTAAGAACTACAACCTAGGTTCTTATACCAACTGTGACAGCCCAAATTTCCTAACCCAGAAATCTGTGCCGTCGGGTCGTAAGGCATGACTTGGTTTATGATGTTGACCTGATATCAGGGTACTATGCGATCCTTCCGACAACTCGATCTTCTCCAACTTCGATGAGTGAGAAAGTCGGGCCATCGGTATCCGATAATTCCAAATAAGCATAGCACAAGGTGGAATAATTCTCATGGCCATAGAGCCAAAAGAATGTTATGTTATATAAATCTATACAAAAGCTATACAACCACTGGTGACGGCCGATCATCACCCAAACAGTGATTATAGTTATACAAAAGCGAGTATAAATATTTACAAAAGTTTCTGTCTCAAAAGAACTATACCAAGTCTTTCAAAACAACAAAACTATCCGCACTATCTCCAAAAGAAAATCCCCACTACTAGAACTTTTCAAGAGGCAGCTCCTCATCCTCCTCTGGATTATAATCAGGGTCAATTGCAAAGTCTAAGCTCGAGTCCACTCCAACACCTATGACGTATAGTCAAACGGAATGAGCTAGCTTCAAAGCTCAATAGAGAAAATAACAATGCTAATGTACATTTGATTCTAAGAGCACATGAATCCAATGGTCAGATTCAACAGCATTGCATATAATAATATAGTTTCAAATCAAAATTTCGCATTAAGCTGAAGTACAAAAATTCAAGATTCAAATAAAGCTTTTAATCAGGTCCAATACTATGCAGTTTAAAACCAGAATTTAAGTGAACTCCTTGTTTTCAAATATGCTATTAAATCTAACTTAAATAATCTCCTAAGCAGATATCGCATTAGGAGCCGAAGTATTTACCGGTGGGAATCCCCACCTAACCACCGTCATTCAAGGAACGATTTTGACATGTCCGTGTCAGACTGAAAGAAAGTAGAACCATCTTGGTTCACAAACAAATGCACGAATATCAAGCCGTATAGGTCACAGATATCCCGCCGTGTCAGTCGCGGATATCCCACCGCGTTGATGGGGGACTCGTTCATATGAACCTTAAACAAATGCACTCTAATACATAGTAGGTATTATGCATGTATAATTTGTATAAATTCCCAAAAGGGGTTCTGAATTCGGAAACTAATCTCGTATTCAAAATTTACGTCCAACATGCGAAGGATTCATACTCCGATTCAAATTCATGTTCCAACTTCAAATTTAATGCAAGATTCACATTCATGAAGAAATTTCAGAATTTGTAATCACATTCATATGCATGCTCTAAGTTTATAAGTCAGAGGTAAGTTTAAAAGCTTGAAACGCACATGTTAAATAATGACGATAGCATAAGCAGTTGATTCTGCCATGGACAATCATGATTCAAATTCAAAGTATGAGTGGTAGTGCATTTTCTCTACCTCAATGTCAGAAACGTGCTTATCTAAGTGCAAAAGTCTTGTGTTCAACCTAATTCACAGTAGATGCGATGTTAGTGGTCATTGGCGAAGCCGCCGCGCACACAAAGTGCTCCAAACCTTTCCCTTAGGTCAAGGCTTAACGTAAGATTGCAAGCAAACTCGCCCTGGCGAGATTAGAAGGTCGCCCGAGCAGGCCTCTTCAGGTTTCATGTGGCACCGAAAGCCGCCCTGGTGACTTTATCCAGAACAATTTGGCCAGTGAAACTTGCCCGGGCGAGTTCACTAAATCACTTAAACTCGCGCTCAAGTCAACTCGCCCTGGCGAGTTGAAAATATCGTCCGAACCGAACCTTCAGAAGTCATAAGGCACCAGAGCTCATCCGGACGACATTTACCCCAACTTTTAAGCCTGGAAAACTCGCCCGGGCGAGTTCTCTAGTCACTCAATCCTCAGGCCCCTGAAGCCAACTCGCCCTAGCGAGTTCTAGCTAGCCCGGGCGAGCCTGATACTTTCAGAGCTCAATTCCCCTTCTTCTTCTTCGCCTTGAACATTCCTAATTACTAAGCATCACACAAAAATCTTCCCTAATTTCTTAGCATCACATTGAAAATCAAATATAT
This sequence comes from Chloranthus sessilifolius, assembly GCA_021018995.1. NCBI lineage: Eukaryota > Viridiplantae > Streptophyta > Magnoliopsida > Chloranthales > Chloranthaceae > Chloranthus > Chloranthus sessilifolius. Next base: position 96,919,755 of record CM037588.1, read on the forward strand.
GCCCCTTCTATCTTATCAAAACCGAAATCTTGTTCTCAGATTTTTGTGCGTGCAATTCTTTTGGCGATGGGTCATCAAAATTTTAGATCTTCGCATTCTTCACGCGCTCGATCTCCGAACTCCTTGCATGGGATCCAAATATCAGTTAATTAAGTTTCTAATTCTCATACTCCATTCTCTCACAATTGATTTCTATACGTACCTTCTTTCTTGCCGACGCCACCATCGATGCCAAGGAGGGTAGGCCCTAAAGCTTAATCTCCAAACAAGACTTTGATCACTGATCCCGCGGTATCATAATGGTTGAGATATCTAACTTCATTTTCCAATGATCGTTTTCAAGAGAGAGCAGAGAAGGTGAAGTGGTTCACCCACGAACTCATGATGGTACTATGCGTGAGACTTGGATTTGAATACTAAGGGGCTGCTTCTGTGTGTAGTCAGTACACACAAGAGTTGTGTATGGTTCAAGGTTTGATTCAATGCTGTGTGGGTATACTGAAATAGCCACTGGTTCTCAAGTGGTCAACTCAAATTCCTATAAGATCTAACTTAAATCAGTCCACTACCTGATTGCTCCCATGCCTGAGTGGTTCTAGTGTTTAGCCAGCATAATAAAGCGAGTGTATGGGTCTGATTAGAGTCTCTAATTGACACATTGTACTAAGCCACCCGATGTGCAATTGACTTTCTTTTAGGCCGACTAATCAATCCTACGTGGCATGCGACACACCCCATACTGAACATTAAACGATGTACCGTTCAGAGATGTTGGGGTTTTACCCCCCCTTTGCTAATCACTTTTGAAATCAAAGAAAAATAACTCTAGCAAATTAACTCCTCACATCCATCATTCCTAACCTCTCAAGCTAAAGCTTTAGCTCTCATCCCCCTTGCACTATTACATCCACCATCATCAGTCAATCATAACTTTAGTAAGAACAAAGCCTTAGCTTATCTCCCTTTTCATCATTTCCAACCATCTTCTTCCTAAGCTTTAGATAGTTAGAACCTTTCCCTATCCCTTTATGCTATCAAAAGTTTATCGGAATCGGCATCAACGCGAAAGTCCACGGCGGTGTTTCAAGGGCCCGAGAGCTCCGATTCTCTCCTCTATTTCTCTACCTTCTTTTTCTTTTCCTCTATCCTAGAATTTGAGTCGTTATGCCGTCAAAAGTTCGGTGATTGCGGGGGGCTCAAATAGGATCGATGTGCCTTTGGACAAGAAGTGTCGCTCACTTTTTCTCTCTATTCGCTATTTTATTTTCATTTGGTCATAGTAGAGATCGCTTACGAACGGGTCAAATTAGGTGCCTAACACCTTCTCGATTGATAACTGAAGTTCTTACCTAGAGGCTTTGGCGTAGACCGGATCGGAGTCATATTTTTACACTTCGGTGCTTATAATATTGATTTTTGGGTATCCCGGGACACCAAAAGCTCCTGGTGGGGACTCCATTTTTTAGCGCATCGTTGCAACGGATTGATGAGATCGACGGCTGCACAATATATAATTAATTAAAATATTAATATTTACATAAAATTTCTATTGTACAGAAAAAGCAGAGTTTTGATGGTAAAGTCACTAGGACACAAATATTCAAGAAAGATGGGACTTGTCATTTTCCCACTATGAGCAATCAACTAGTAAGACTATTATTTTAGTTCATTTTATATCAGAGTTTTAGTATTGAAATGTTTAATTAGTATTTATTCTTTGCAAGATGATATTAGAAGAATCATTATGAACGATCCCCTTTTATGGGATAGGGATTTAGATTATAACCTTATTGCTAAAGTAACTGATGCTCTCCTCACTTTTTTGTTTCTCTTTTCCTTATAAGGAATTGATAGTTAAAAATATTTTGTTGCTTAGGTTTGTGGCCGTGATGGAAGAGATTGTGTATGGGGTATGGGTAGGGGTGTATCTAAGACTATTATTCAAGTATCAACGCCTTCTAAAGAGAATGCTCAATGGGAGAAGAGAGCACACGAAAGCATTAAATCGAAGTTTGATAACTTATTCAACAATTTGACAAGGAGCGTAAGGCACCCAAGACGCTTGAGGAAAAACACAATGCATTATCAAGTCAAGTTCTTTCTTAAGGGACACATATTTCATATTCAAGTTCTCAGGTACAAATTTCAATCTCATAAAGGCCCATTTTCCTTTTCAAAATCATAATTTTTTTATATTAATTTTTTAATATTAATCAATTGTCATCATTTTTATAGGCACAATGATATTCATCGGTTCTTTCTTTCTGATTCACCAGTGGATCAATCATCCAAGCGCTGCTTATTAAAGAACTTTGGGAAATTAGTTATTGCATTGGAACGTATTAATAGAGAAGCGACAATATCAACAAAATCATTTAGCATCATAGTAGATCACATTTATGTTATCCATGTTGAGCTGTATGCACGTGAAGGGGCAATAGCAGATATTACACTTAGGGATATAATGATCTAGCCAAAGGGGCTTCTAGTTTTTATATGATTATTGTTAGGTGTAAATATCATTTGGACTTATTTGGTTATAAGCATTGATGGATTTGGATGATTAGTAGTTTTTTTTGGAATTTTAAGTTGTACGTATTTAATGATTATTTCAAAATTGAAAGTTGTAATTAAGGATAATGATTATCCATTTATTTTTTTAATGATGTGGATTTTCTTATATTAAATTTAGAAATTTATGAATTTTGATGATTATCAATTTCATTATTTTTTAGATAAAAATTACAAAAAAACGACGTTATAAAATCATCGTTTCTTAAAATTTAAATGTTTTTTTTTAAAATTAACATAAGAAATACAACTACTCAAAACCATGGTTGATTCATCAAGTAATTATTTTAAAGAGAAATGTCGTAATATGTCAATTATAACGGGAAGATGTTATTTTTTTAAAAAGACATTAGAAACAACTGCAACAAATAGTTGTTGGTGGTTGATAGATGAAGACAGTCGTTATTTGATGTCATAAACGACGGTCGAAATGTGTTATTGAAAAATACTACTACCTTTTTTAGGACAGCCCCCTCAACGATTTAAAACTGTCATTTTTTGGGAAAATGGCAATTATGGGCTTTTTTTTCTTTGCATTTTCACGTAGTGCCAATACTTTCTTATGAAGGGTCTCGGATCCTATCTAAGCTTTAACTAAAAGGACCTTGAGCATGTGCATACAAATAACTAAAAAAAAAGGGCTTGAGTTGTGCATACAAAATGACAAGAAGGGTGGGCCCTTTTGCATAGGGATAGAGTGTCCTTAGGCCCCAACTCACAAGTTACTGGGCCTTAGACCTTAGTCAAGGCGATAGTAGAGCTAGTGTTTTGGGGTTGAAGTTAAATGACCTCAATCCTATCTGTATAAAAAATAATCCTCAAGCCCATTTTATTACACAAGGCCTGTATGAGGGATTATGTGTGCATGACCGATTAGATGGGAATGTGGCTTATTGGAGGCATAGCTTGAGTGTTGCTCATAACACACAAAATAGGTATATAATTTTCTATACACGTGATTAATCTAGTGGCAGAACAAGGAAAGGCTCAGTTGGGATTCTTGCTTAGCATAGAAAGATGAGATTTGGTAATGTTGCGTCCTAAAGATAGAGTAGCTTGGCTTAGCTTGGTGATGAGCATTCAAGTACACATAGATTTGCCAATTGCACACAAGTGCCCACGAACACAAATCATACTTAGTAATTGCAAGTCTTTATCACTCGACCTTATATGATCTCTTAGTTCGAGTTTGGGTTGCACACGAGCAAAAACACACTCTACCAATGTATTTCAAGGTGTAACTTATGTCTTTTAGGAATATATTTTGGCTTTATTAGTATACATACTTGCACATTATACACATACATAATATAACAAAAGCAGACCCATGACACCTTGAGTGAAAGATTTGATCGAGGACCCTCAAAACTAGAGAAAGGTATTATAGTTTGATTTTTTGTGCATAAAATGTCTTTGTTCGATTTAGATAAAACACCATTTTATTAATGGTATAAATCGAATAGATTAAAGGAGATAATAGGGCACCCACCTTAAAAGCATTTGATCGATTGAGTTTGGTATGGTGTGCTCGAAATTCTTCGCTTCTGAACATGATTAAATCAAGTCGCCTGCATTTGATTTTGCCAAGAACATGCAAGTTTTTTTTTTTTTTTTTATAAGAACGAAGAAGTTTCATTAAAGTGTAAAATCTAACATGATAATATCATAGATCTGAAGAGGAGCATCTTCCATCCAGATCTCATTACAATCGCTGATTAAACCAATCTTAGCTAAAGCATCAGCCGCACTATTGGCCAATTAACTGTTTGGTAAGAGAGCACCCTCTTAGTGGAAACAAATTCAAAGCCTCTCTAATATCTTCAAAAAGGAACATGAGATCCGAATCATCCCGCTGATCCAGAACGCCATTTATGACACGAATCAAATCTACTTCGAATAGGACGTTATAGAACCCACACTGATGGACTGACAAGGTAGCCTAGAGAAAAGCTTGAGCCTGACATTGATTTGTAGAGCATAAGTATTTTAAGTTCTTTGCCATAGACACCATTATTTGTCCATTATGATCACGAATGATTACGCCGAATCCAGCTGCCTTAGAGGAGGGTAGGACCACGCACCATCAAAACTCACTTTAAAAACATTGGTCAAAGGCGGAGACCAATTCCCAAGAGAGGGTGGGTGATTATATGTAGGGATAAGAGATTTCTCATTAGCCAAATAGAATTCTATCAGATAATATGTGACGACCCGACTTTCCCAATCCTAGAGTATCGGAAAGGTCGGTTCGCCAAGGCACCGGCACATTCCTAAATGTAGATAGCAAGCATAAGTAAAACTAAACCTAAACATAGAAAACAAAGGAGATCTCTCATATAAAACATATCTCAAAAAGGAATAAAGAAGAACCACCGGTGATGGCCAATCCAACACCGAAACAATGGTTCCTCAAAATGATATAAGTATAAGAATAAAACAAAGCCTCGGGCCCATAATTCAAAAGGTAATTACATCAAAAATCACATAGAACTATACCAAGATCACAAGTCTACGTCAAAGGGAAGAACTCCTCAGGAGGAATCTCTGACTCTTCCTCTGGTACGTAGTCTGGATCACTCTCGTAACCCTGGCTCTGAGTATCTATACCTGTGACATATAGTTGGGGTGAGCTAACATCAAAGCTCAGTAGAAGAAACTCAATTTATCATATTTTATCATAATTAGAGGTTTCCAAAGACTGTATCAAATCAGGTATGTTTTCAAATCAAGTATTCATTTACTAAATTCCAATTCTAACAAAATCAAGAGTTGTGTTATTAATGGGAAATCAAACAAATCTAGAGTTCATATGGTTTCGGATTCTGATTCATGTATGCTCTTTTATTAAATGACTTAAACCATAACATAAAGTTCTTCTCACGTCACTATATCATGAGAGGAGGAATAAAATCGATGAGAACTCCTAACTAACCATCGTCGTTCAATGAACCCTTATTAGGTATAATGCAACAAGTCCCTGCATTATCAGAGTAGCATATGCCATATAGATACTCAATCAAATAGGTTCAGAGACAAACTCACAAATATCCCACCGTGTCGGTCACGGATACCCCGCCGTGTCGGTCACGGCGGTCACGGATACCCCGCCGTGTCGGTCACGGATACCCCACCGTGTCGGTGGGGATTTGTTCATGAGAACCTTAAATCAGATGTAGATGCCAATCATATAGTTCTATGTACTTTAATACATTTTTAGATTCGGGATTCATGGTTTCAGGATTCATATGCAATTCCAAGATATAATCGGGATTCATGGTTCAGAGTTTATGCTAATAAGAGTCAAGGCAGGTTCAAATCATATTTGGAGTTCATATCGAAAAACAAATTCATATTATTTTAGACGAGAATACAATAAATATTAAGGTTCCCCTACCATAGACTTGGATCCACTTAAATGTATCCAAGGTTCCTCACCAAAGGTTTCTATTAATCTCTGAAAAGTATTACTTTTTATCCTTTAACCTGACTATTGATAGACCCTTGAGCTGATTAATAATGTGTTTTAAGTATATTTTGTAGATAACATGTAAATATAACTTTAGTGACGCAATCCTTCATTTTCAAGCCAAGAAGAATGAATTTTATGCTAAGATGTGGAGTTGATGGAGTTACATTGAATGTACTATAGTGGTTCACACCATTGGGACAATTTTAGCATGCTTCGAGGTCCTAGAAGGCTTGTTGGGGGAGAGAAGTGGAGCCTAAGCATAATGGAGTGCTACTGCTATGAACTATACAAACTGCAAAATCTGAAATCCATTGTTGAGCAGCTCTGTACCTTCAAATAGCAACCTCTCGAGCAGCTCACACTCTCTTGTAGCAAGTCCATACTCAAGTACATCATGTGTGTAGCAAACCAGCACTCTTGCAGCTATGTAGCAACCTCAAAAATACACTCGAGCAGTCCATAGAGTTGGCTACTGCGCTGCGCTAGCTGAGGCAACTTGGTGAGGCTACATTTGAACCTGGCTAGGCCTGAAATGAACCTGGCGAGGCTGTTTTGAACCTAACGAGAACTTGGCGAGGCTATTTTGAACCTGGTGAGAACTTGGCAAGGTGCATGCCTGAAGCATTTCAGCCTAGCGAGATCCTAGTGAGATTAAACTTAAGGCTGCAGCCCAGCAAGATCCTAGTGAGATCTCAGCGAGATGCATACCTAAAGCTGTCATCTACGCGAGGCACGAATTTCAACAGCCTATTTCAGCACCTAAGGATATTTTAGGTATTTCACACCTTCTAGGGCATGCATCCCAATGTTCGACACTTCCCAAAGCATCTAAGGGCCACAGATGGGCCATGAAATCAACTCCACACATCCTCATATTGGCTAAAGCTTGTAATGTGTTCTATTGTGACAACCCAACATTTCCCTTTATTGTGTATAGGAAAGGTCGCGTTGTCGGATCACCTAACATGATCCTATCATACAAGGTGTCTTAAATTTTACAAAGTATAGCAAATGCGGAAGCTATGTAATTACTCTAACATACATTTATATGGCAAAACAACTGATATTTACTCATTTAAGTAGAAAACTATCAAACTCTATATACAAGGCTAACAGATACGATGTATAGCTTTCCACCAATGATGGCCATCCGTCACCTAAACAATGGAAAGAAGACCTATACGTCTCAGAACAAAATATCAAACATGGTTTATACAAGTTTATCTAAAAACATCTCTTTCTCTCTCTCTTTCTCAAACCTATTTAGGAAAGAATTCTTCAGCAAATTCTTCCTCTTCGTCTTCTTCGTCGTCCTCTTCTTCCTCCTCGTCCGGCACGTAAGTAGGGTCAGCTGCGTGCTCTGGGTCTAATACTGCAGCTAAGACATTTAAGTCGTAGAATAAACTAACATCAAAGCTCAGCAGGGATATTTATATTGTTAATTCAGATATTAGATTATCACATTCACGTTTTGATGCATATACTATAATTAGAGCTTATTTTAGCAACATAAAATATAAACGCGTCATTATCATGAGACTAAGTGATCATGCGGACATGCTGAATAAGAACCAAAACTCATGATGCAACAGATATTAGAAATCATGTGGAACAAGGAATCATGCTGAAATAAAGAAAGGTTATCAGATGTATAAAAACACGTGATGGAACAAAAGCATCAAGCTCCTGAGTTAGCGGGATCACTTGTCAAGCTCCCAAGGTAGCGGGATCACTTGTCAAGCTCCCGAGTTAGCGGGATCATTTGGACTGAGATAAAGCAAGATCCCAAGTTAGAGGGATCACTTGTCAAGCTCCCGAGTTAGCGGGATCACTTGGACTAAGAAAATCAAGCTCCCGAGTTAGCGTGATCACTTGTCAAGTACACAGTCAAGCTCCCGAGAAAGCGGATCACTTGACTCAAAATGAAGCAACAACGTATAGAGGATATTAAAAGTAACAGGATATGAATAATGCAATATGATGCAATTTAACTAATATAACTGAACTTGCATGCTCAACCTGTTCATAGCGAATTCAACTAGCATATACATGGATCAAACTTTGCATGGTCTTACATGATGGAAATGTAACATGGTTATACATGCTTATTATGTGAAATCCAATACATAATCCAATGCTGCATCTTTATAACTATTCATCAGGGAACCTAGCATACACAAAATACTTTTAACCTAGTATCATCAGTACATTTACTATATGTTAAACTATTCATCGTAGCTTTATGCAAAAAGCATGCATTTCCCATCATAGCTTCTGTTATTTGTACACATATGCATTTGATATACATAATAGGGTGCAAATATGAAAATCAATACATAAATTAGGAAGATAAATTCCCTACCTTATCTCATACGCTTACTTGAATTTGATTGTATATGCGTTCATGCATCCGAGAACACCATTAGTGTATACATTTTCTCAAACTGCTCATGTGCACCAATTTGCACCCATAGTTCATATATATAAATGGCTCTTAGTATACCAAATTGGGTAAGGGGTCACTTGGGACCCGAAATAAATGTTTCACAATGTTAACGGGCCGTAGCGTCAATGCACATACCCATGTACAGACCAAAAAGGCCGTCACGGCAGCACTTAAAATGTAGCAGTCAGACCTCTGCTTGCCTACACTTAGTAGTTGAGTGAATCTAGTAAAGACAAATAAGGCTGAGATCTCATGCAAAGCTTGCCCTTGTACAGCCATATAAACCAAACCAAGGCTTTGCTTAAGTGTAAAGATCTTATACCATAGCAACAGTATAGTTGGGGTAGAATTTCAAGTGTATACCTTGGTACGTGATACATACAATAGCCTTAGACTTAAGTTATTTTATTCAAGTGTAACCCTTATATATATAAACGACATATATGGACTACCAATATAAAGTTGCTATACCTAGCTAGTTACATATATGATATATATCAATATGGTGACATGCTTGACATATGCACGGTTCAACTTTCATTTGTGTCCGGGCCACACCACAGTGTGTGGGTTTAAAATAGGGTGTCTGTTATATTCTCCCCTATTTAAGGGATTTTTGTACTCGAAATAAACCTAGAGGATGATGTGAATCAGGTTATAGTGGGTAGATGTAAGAAGTAAAATCAATAAGAAATGGTGTATCAAATCAATATACAATGGTCCTGGTGCATCAATAGCAAAAATCATTATGCTAGAGCATACTATGTGTGGTAAATGAAAACAACCAATATATACAGAGTACACAATGTATAGAGTACACTAGAAGAATCCAAACTAATGTAACATATAAACAAAATGCTTATCAACTCATATAAACTAACAGCAACTAACATAAACTATATATGTGAGTTAGATACGTATGTAAAAGTGATAGAAACATGAGTTATATACGTACCGGGCTGTGCACTAGGCTGCTGTTGACCAGTGGATGACAGTCCAGCCTCCTGCTGCTGAAATTCTGGCACTAACAAGGCTACGTTTCAAGTGTACGCATAGACATAATTTCGTGCTCTCCCAATGTAAGGGCTTGCAACAGTCTGAAAGGTATGCACCATTATAATATTAGTGGCCTCCTCAATATAATCGACTCGCTGATGTAGCATATAGTGATTTTGATAAAGATTATCGAATTGTTGCAATGTTTGCTCATGGTTTTCTCGCATGAGCCTTGCAAGATCCGCAATGGTGGAAGCCTCTCCCAAAGGGGGAACTGGGTCAGCTTGAGCTTGAGCAGCACTAGGATGTCTCGGGTTGGTGCGGAGGGTGTAGCTTGGGATGATTGGGGTGGAGCACGTATTTGTTGGGGTATGCGGTTTTTCACCGCCTAATGAGAATGTTGATACACATTCTTCCACATCGCAAGAGAAAATACCCACATATTATCAGTACGGATCTCTTCACCTCGAGGGATTTGAGAAGGAACCCTATTCATGCTATCGTGATGAGCTTCTAGGAGGCAGGTGATCAAGAGTGGGTATAAGCATGCAGGCATGGGACTAGGGACATTACTTTGTAAGTGGATATTGACATATTTTATGCCTTCCCATACATCTTTTTGGGTGTTCACCCATCTATTTTCATGAACTACAAATTAAGCTTGTAAGAGAGTAGCACAGCGCTCTCTTTCATGCTGCATCGGGTAGAGATTGCATCGAAAGACACAATCAAGAAACCACATATTTTGTGGTAGCTTACTACATCGGACTGAAAGACCTTGACCAGAAGAGGTCTGTCCATCAGTCATTTTGGTCGTGATGTGATGGAATTTCACATCCCTTAAACATGGGGTGCGCAACTCGAGACTTTCATCAAAAGTCGCACTATAGTCCATAGCCTGAGCTATGTCTTGTAGGCTAAAGTAGAACTTGCGACCATCGATTTTAGTTTCGAGTTGGCCAACAACTGGTGAAACCTTTAAGTTTTGATAAAAAAGTCAAATGAGGCGTGGGTAGAAATGAGTATGAATAGGATGATATAAGGCGTCTAAGCGCGCCTGTTCGATGTATCGTATTGACCATGCAGTCAGGTCATTGGGTACGAGCAATGAATCATCAACAAGCCATTCTGGTTCCATGGCCTTCACGTCCCACCATGCAATGGGTTGTTCACAATTCATGGGAGGATCAATTTGATCTTGAGAGGTTGAAGGGGCTTTGCTCTTTGATTTTGTCGTCGCCTTTGGGCGTACGGGCGTATCTTTTGATGCCATGATCTTTCTAGGAGGCATGTTAATTTAATCAAAGTGAAAATAACCAACAAAATAAGAAGTGACGGTTTTTACCTCACAAGAACACCGAAGTGTGGAACAACTAATCGAAATTAGGTCTGAAGGGGGTTGGCCAAGCGCGATTTGCCGACATGCAACAATCTTGGTGCGAAATCGGGAAGCTTGACTACTCAAAAATCAGTTGGATAGCACTTGGGAGGGAAAAGAACCAGAGACCCCACCATAGAGAACAGAGAATGACAAAGAGGGTTCTCAGACCCATTAATCTTGTATCGAATGCCACGGCATCCCACTTTGCTTGTCGTGGCCAGCTATCTCTTGCTGCGGCAAGACAATCAGATGTTGACTGACCCATAATTTGCGATGTTCACCTGTTTTGGTGCAAACATGTGACACATGTAGGTGTCAATTTTACTGAGGTATCTTCTAAAAATATGGGATGCTACTTTTTATGTTTATATGTACTTCAAAAAATTTTAATTCGACACAAAATAAAACTACAGATGTTTACTTGAGTGTATATATCAAAATTTTTGTTTTAATGGACCTGTTTTAAGTGAACCAGCTGTTCATGTGTATGGTTCCTATGACTAGTTATTGGTAAAAAATATGTGTTGATCAACATACTATATTTAAATACATTCTTTCTTTTTCGTTTAATGCAAATAACAAATTTCTTGTTTTAACTCATTCAGGCAAGTCTAGAGTTGAACATAGTTTAGTGCAATCAATGTGTTTTAGTTCAATCAATATTATTGATATATCTATTGGAAGAGATCATCGATGATATACTAACTTAATTTCCATCAATTTCTTTAAATTTGAACAGTTTACTTTATATATCGATACTAGCAATGCAGATAAATATTTTGATATCATATACAGTAAATACTATACAGGGCTTATCTTAGGTGAATAAGTGAGGATATTGAGCATGAATATCCGCTTCGCGTTCCCAGGTAGCCTCATGAGAACCATGATTCTTCCATTGGATTAATACGAGTGGAATACGTTTTGTTCTCAAGATTTGGTCTCTACGGTCTAAAATCTGACCTTGTTCTTCGGTCATTGTGAAATCCTCCTGAATATTGAGCAGTTGATAATCCAACATGTGTGTTGGATCGCTAACATATTTCCTTAACATAGATACATGAAATACATCGTGTACGCTGGATAAATGCGAAGGTAACGCAACCTGATAAGTGACCTCTCCCACTCGGCCCAAGAGTGGGAATGGTCCAACGTAAAAGGACTCAACTTGCCTCGTTTCCCAAATCGCATCACGCCCTTTGTCGGAGATATTTTGATAAAGACGTGATCACCAATTTGTACAACATATGTTAAATTGACAAGCTATGTACTTGAATGCACAAATCAAGAAACTTGTAGGTGCGGTTAGTTACCTGAAAATAGCACTGGTTCTTTTGAGATCGGCATAACTCTTCTGCCGACTCTGATCCCTCTTCAGTCTCTCCCGAATAACTTGAACAACTACGTTGATGCTTTCTATCAAGTCAGGGCCCAAAATGAGACTCTCTCCAGATTCTTCCCAGTTAATCGAAGATTTACATTGGCGTCCATATAGTGCCTCAAATGGTGCCATGCCGATGCTCGATTGGAAGCTGTTATTGTATGCAAATTCGATCAAGGGTAAGTATTTATCCCATGATCCTTAAAAATCTAGCATATAGGCCAATCTTCTATCACCTTATTCACCCTCTCCATCTGTCCGTCGGTCTGAGTATGAAACGCAGTACTGAAGTCCAACTTGGAACCCATTCCTTCTTAGAAACTCTGCCAAAATCGAGAGGTATATAAAGGATCGCGATCTGACACGATACTCATAGGTATCCCATGTAATTGTACTATCTCTCTCAGATAGACTTCAACCAATTTCGATGTTGTATTTCGCGTGCTATAGGGTAAGAAATGCGCTGATTTGGTGAGACGATCAACAATCACCCAAATCGCATTGTAATCCTTCTGAGTACGGGGTAAATCGAGAATGAAATCCATAGAAATATTTTCCCATTTCCACTCTGGAATGGGCAGTGGCTGTAGCAGACTAGCAGGGTGTTTGTGCTCGACCTTCACTTTCTAACAGGTCAAACATTTCGCAACATGTTCCGCCACGTCTCTCTTTAAGCCGTTCCACCAAAATGCCTTCTTTAGATCCCGGTACATTTTCGTGCTACCAAGATGGATGACATATGCTGACTTGTATGCCTCTTCAATAATTTCCTGATGTAGGGCACTATCATCAGGGGCACACATTCAGCCTTGAAATAATAAGGAACCATATGCAATTACACCTTCCCATTGATTCAATACATAACCTAACCCACTATATGAGGTATCGCTGAAGACAACAAAACCACCACTGCTTGATGGTAATGCTAGGATAGGTGCGGAGGTGAGTCTCCTTTTTAACTCTTGGAAACCCTGCTCGCACCCCTCAGTCCACTCAAATTTGACATTCTTTCGAGTGAGCTGCATGAGTGGTCCAGCAAGTCATGAAAACCCCTCAACAAAACGTCGGTAATAGCCTACGAGACCTAGAAAACTTCGAATCTCAGTTATTGTTTATGGCTGCTTCCATTATACTATAGCCTCGATCTTTGCAGGATCAACGGTAATACCAGCTTCAGAGATAATATGGCCTAGAAAGCTGACTTGATTCAACCAGAAGTCACATTTACTAAACTTGGCATACAATTGCGAATCTCTCAATGTTTGCAAAGCAAGGCATAGATGATCCTCGTGCTCTACTTTTGTCTTTGAGTAGATGAGTATATCGTCAATGAATACTACGATACACTGATCGAGATAAGGCTTGAGGACTCAATTCATTAAGTCCATAAAAGCCGCAGGTGTGTTGGTCCACCCGAAGGGCATGACTAGAAACTCATAGTGACCATGTCGTGTTCGAAAAGCTGTCTTCGAAATATCTTCAGCTTTCACCTTCATCTGGTGATACCCAGATCGTAAATCAATCTTTGAAAAGAACCACGCTCCTTATAACTGATCAAAGAGAATATCAATTCTGGGAAGCGAATAATGATTCTTGATTGTCAGCTTGTTTAGTTGACGGTAATTGTTTGGTTATTTTAAGTGCTTGCTGCTAACTTTATTGAAAACAATGATAAGAATGAGTTAGTGAAAATAAATCAAAGGTGGATTGAAAACTACAGAGCAGCAAGTCTAAAAATACATAGACTTGCAAGATACAAGGCCTGTTGTAACAAGTTTTAATAAGAGTTTGTCCCACAGGGAAAAATGATCTAAAGCTCCAAGGGAGCTATCTTTAGTAGGCTCTTCAGATCTGACTACAGATCTGGCAATCATAAATGGAAGGGGATTTAAGGTCACTATTGTTTAAATCCTAAGATAACCTAATGCCTAAACTACAGAAATGGTTGAGAAGAATGATGGAGTGCGAGAAAATAAATATAAAAAGGGTGAGAAGTAAGCTATTGGGTACAGATCTGATGGGTTTTATAACTCAGACTTAGATCTGCTGCTATAGAAGTCCTGTCCAATGGCTACATTATCACCAAAGAGGAGAAAGGATCCAACTCACCCCTATGCCATGATCCAATCCCTTATGGCTATAACCTATCCACTCAAATGGTCACAGACTATCCAATAGGAGAACCACAGTCCATAGATGGGTCAGAACATGTATATCATTGTAGGCACTACTTCATCCAGGCTACCAGCTCAAGAATCCATAGGAACCTCAACCTCTAAAGTTCTGTGTGTGGGGCATAGGCTTACAATGTGCACTAGCCTGGACACACAGGACCAGCAAGAGTTTGAGTACTAGCTTTAGATCTAGTTGTTCACTGCTTTAGAAAGACTGTAGTAATCCTATCACAAGCCTACAATCTCTATAGCCAGATCAGATCTGCCATCTGATGGTGGGTCTATACAAATACAGGGGAGTCTGTCTCTGCATAATCTCTCACAGGGCTACAAGCACAAGTACAGAGAAGACGAATCTATCTTAGATCTATGGATTGGCCTCACCCTAGGGCTATAACCTGTCCACTCAAATGGTCACAGACTATCCATAGAGGCTATCCTCCTCACAGAGGTCTAAGACAGAACAAGTAGATTGCTGCCACCACCATGTTCACAAGGCTACCAGCTCAGGATCCCATAGGGATTCAGATTTAGTGGATTCTGTGGTGGGGCATAGGCCTGTAATGTGCCTAACCTGGACACACAGGTCACTTGGATCTAAATAAATCATTAAAAACAATCCTCAATTGCTTACAATACAACTTAACAATGGAAGATCTCAAGGCAGAAGCCTTGTACAGAACAACCCTCAAATATCAATCCCATATATGCATAAGATCCTATTATAAAACTTCATTAAAACTATTCCAAATAGACATACAAAGGCATAGCCAGCAAGTACTAGACTATGGAGAGAAGAAAAAGGAAAAAGATGCTACCTAAGCCCTAACCTTAACCTACTAGAACTCTACAACCGATTCAAGAAGATAGGCCAAATTCAGTCCCCTTAAACCTAAACTAGGCTTAGGCTTTTATAGCAGTCGGCTGTGGGAGCATTAGGGTTAGGAAAACCCTAATTTTAATGATGCAAATGTGGCCCATTTCTGTTCCTTGGATGCCTTAGGGCGCGTGCACGGAGATTGGAGCATTGGAGCGCATGCCCTAGTTGCTAGAAGTTCTCAGACTGCCCTTGCAGAAGTGGGGGGAAGTTAAGGTCCCGAGCCTCTCTAGGTAGCAAGGATTTCTAGGTCTTATCGTGTGAGAGAGTTGTCGTCGCTGGATTGAATTGACTTGAAGCTCTTACAGTCACGGGACAGATACTTTGGTCATCGCGGGATTGCTCTGGTCATCACGGGATTGCCCTTTCCATTTGAGTGGCGCGGGAATCACGCGCGTAGTTGATTTCTTGGTGAATCTCGCTGGGATCCTCCTGAGGAAGCAATTACATCATCCATTTGGATTGCACGACCGGTCCCTGAAGATCTGCATCCCGCGCCCACTGCGCGACAGCTACGCGCAGGAATGCCTGGAGCTCTCTCTCCTCAGTGAATCGCGCAAAGATTAAATGCTCCTATCTTGAGCTGTGCGAGACTGCACGAGCGATTACTACTGAGCCTCGCGAGAACTACATGAAGTCTGCTTTCTGGGCCCTTCTGTCATTAATCTGCGCGAGAACAACGAGAGCAGTTGGTGTGCTGCCTTTAGAAACCCGCGACAACTGCGCAAAGCATTTTTCTCTGAAACAATTAAACCCTGCGACATCTGTGCGAGGCTCACTTCTTGATTTGTTGCAGTTGTGCTTTGCCTATGCTGCAGCCAATTCTCTGTCTGGGTCCAACTTCCTTTCTTCTGAGGAACTTCTGGGGCAAAAGTAGGCTTCTTGGCATGGTTAGGGCCTTATCTGCAGCTACTGCTTATTATCTGCAAAATGGGCTTAACACACATTTATCAAATGACTAAGGGTCTAACAGAGATTAAGTTAAGGGGGAAAAAGTGGTACTTTTCAGGTCTTAACACACCTTCAAACCTACTCTTTGCTAGTCCCTTAGCAAAGCTTTAACTAATTAAAAGCCACTTTCGTAGGGATCACAGGTACATTTAGCATATGTACCAAGCCTTTTAAACCCCTAGGTGATCCCTAGTGGAGGAGTGAAGTCTCCTGAGGATTTTTAGTGCAGATACCCACAAACTTCACAATAAAAATAGTTAAAAGTGGTGCAGTCAATGGCACAACAAATTTCAATGAATAAAGCATCAATCCACTTTCCTTTAGAATTCAGAGGAAATTGTAGCAGTAATGCAGGCCATTTAAAACTCAAAATTTTTTTAGCATGTGTTTGCATTTCCACCAATCATTTTACATTAGAAATTCAATGCGCACATATCAGTACTAAGCTTGCGTTAAATTCAAAAATCAGGTTGGATACAACCCCAATGAAGTTACAAGTCAAACCCAATTCTCACCAGGGTTATCTCTCAACAATGAATATCTAGGGGTGTTCACATTTAAAGCAGCTCAAGAGCAGTTACAGACCCCAAATGGGCCTGCAAGCATGAGCATAGGTAAAGCTTTTAAATTGTGACATCCTCATGACTCTTCACCATAGATTAGGTACTCCCTCATCTCCATCTGACAGCTCATTTCACTTTGGATCTTCAAGGTCTTGTTGAATGGGTTGTAATGTGGCTTATGGGTGAGGGATATAAAAAATGAAGGAGTAAAAAGGAAATCAAAATTGAGAAATCAGCATGGTATGGAGTGACTCATGCCTTCACTACCTTCATTTCAGCATAACTTCATCTTGATATATTTCAGAATCAAAGTGGCCAGTTTCTCCTCTTCTTTTCAATTTTTAGATGATGTTCTTCTCCAAACTTCTCTTCCTTTTTTTTTTTATTATTATTTTTCTTCTTTTTATTTTAATGATTTTTGTAAGGAACTGCCACACAAATACCACCAACACACTGTTGTTCATAGGTTACTTTTCTTCTCCTTCTACAAAATGTTGGACCATTCTCACTTCCTTCAACTCCTCCTTTACCTTCTGATTTCTCAGAGTGAGGGTAAGGTTGAATCAAGTCATGAGGTTAAGTGCAAGTACTCTAGTGTTTGTTAAAGAAAAATAGAACTTTTTGAGGCTCAAAGAGTGTATGCAAGAGGGTAGTTTTAAAAGGTTGGGTTTTCAGGCTCAAACTATCCAAATGAGGGCCTTGAATCATTTCCTTAGTGTCATGAGTGTTGTCAACCAATTTTGATTTGGAGGTGCCTAACTTCTAGTAAAAAGTGTTGAGTTAATCAAACCTTAGAGCAGAAAAAATACCAAAATACTCTTCAACAGACATTGATGGGCCTAAATCTCACTAGGTATGGTCTTCTTTTTAACTCATGGAGTGTATTTTCACCTTTTTCTCTCCTCTTAGGTTTACTAGGTACTAATTTGAAATTTCTGATGTTAGCTTCATGGTGGTGCCAGGATTTTAAAATTTTCAGTTTCGAAATGTCTGCAAAAATATTTTAAGTTTTCACAAATTTCCTCATTGCAGCAAGTTAGGTGAAAATTAACTTTATTCATCCCAATTATAGCACCACTATTGCACTAAAGTTAACTATTCTATTGGCAGACCTACCATGAGGAGCAGTGTCCTCACTGGTTCAAAGGTCAGAAAGTGCAGGGTAATATTCAGGAAAAAAAAGTACACAGACACAGACAGTATACACAAAGCAATATACAACAAAAATTCTATTAACTTAGAAAGAAATGTATAACTGTAATTACAATGACAAGAAAAGAAGTGGAAAAGAAAGAAAAGCCTAGCTACAATCTAGTTTAAGAGGAGGAGGACTTTGAATCTGTTAACCAGTCCCAGCCCATCTGTTGTGCATGTTTCCTATGTTGAGCTTTATTTTCAGAACTGAGCTTGGACTTGGTTCTGTCTGTGGGAGCTTTGGTCTTTTTCTTCTTTGTTTTGCTCTCAGTTGGACTCTTTTTCTTTGGCTGCCTTGGTTTCTTTGGTTGGGCTGGTGGTTTCTTCATAGTTGGAGCTTTTGGTACCCTCACCCTCATTTTTCTGGTCTTGGGTTCAGGAGGGATCATAGGGGATTTTCCTTTATCTTGCTCAGGAGGGGCTACAGGAGACTTCCCTTTGTCTGGCTGGCCATGTAGTTGTGCCTCCTCAGACTGGGCAGCTGGCTCTTTGCCAATTTTGATAGAGACTGCTGTGGAAGCAGTCCTCTTAGCAGTGACTTTCCTCTGTTTAGGATAAGTTTGCTCAGTGGAGGTGATGAAGGAGGGGCAGCAGGGGTTTGGGTAGCTTGACGCTCAGGTTCTGGCATGAGTACAGTGAGTGGGGTGGGCTACTGAGCTGCACTTTTGGGAGCAGCCAATGCAGCCTCCAAAGAGGATATTTGGATTTGGGCTTTCAGGAGGTCAGTTTTGTGGATTTCCTTTTAGAGTCGAAAGATTTCCTAGGCATTGTTGAGTCTTTTTTCGAACATTCTTGCTTTCATCCTCTCCACATTAGTATTAGCTTTCTCCAGCTCCAGATTCATCTGATGATAAGCAACCATAGTTTTTACCTTCTCATAGGCCTCTAAGATGTTAGTCCACCCAAGGGAAATACCCAATAATTGCTTTCTGTGGGCTTCCTCAAGTTCAGTAATCTGCTGCAGCAGGGGGGTCTCTATGGATTGCATAAGTTGAGCCATGCCCCTCAGGACATCCCTCCTAAGGTAGGGATTGTCTCTCATGGCATGGAGGATGGTGAGGTAGGGAGGGATGTAAAAGGAGTGTTTGGGTGCGATAGGAAGAGAAGAAGTGGAAGTAGCAAAATGTGATTGGTCTTGGGTGGGGGAAGTGGTGTTATCAGTGGGTAAGTCTAGTTGTTGGGGGAGGATAACAGGTTTTGCATCTGTTTGGGTGGATTTGTCAGTGAATGTTGGAGGGGGCAGTATAAGAGGTGGGATGGAAGGCATGGGGAGGAAAGAAAATGAGGTAGGCTCGCTAGGAGTAGGTGGTGCTGGGGAAGGGAAAAAGAGAATGGTTAAAGGTATGAAAGAGAATGATTGGGTTGTGCAGTCAGGGATGGAAGGGGAAAGGACCAGTGGGGTTTGATTGGATTGTTGAGGGATGGGTTGGTTTGTCAATGTCTGACGTGTGGATTTGATGGATGTGATTTCTGTTTGCATCTGGTCTTGTGTGTGTGTTGTGGTGGATAGTTGTGATTGGATGTCTTGGATGAGGGAGAGGATAAGTGTAAGTGTGTCTGGGTTGGGAGATTGAGATTGTGTAGAAGATGGAACAGGTTGAAAAGGGGAGGATGGGGCATGATGGAAAGTGGAAAGAGGAGGAGATTGGGGTTCTGTTGAGTGATGTGGTGATGTATTTGGAGAGTCCGGGAGGGGGGTGTAATGGGTGGGCATGGTGTCAAGGAAACTAGCCATAAGGGCTTAGAATCCGGTGGTTGTGTTAAGGTTGAGGTCTATGCCTGTGAGTGGGGATGTAGCAGGCATGGCGGGAGTGGTGTCTTGGTCAATGTGAGGTGTGTCAGTGGGGATAAAGGGGATTGTGGGTGGTGGCAGGGACATGGGGGGGTTGTGTCAGTGGTTTTCCTTTTCTTGTAGGAGATCAGTGGAGGGTTGCCTGGGTTTTGTGAAGATGATGGGGATATGGGAGCTATGTATTGAGGTAGTGTAGGGGAAGGTGTGGGGCTGTCATGGGGGGTGGTGTCCTCCCAGGTACCAATCACAGGAAAAAGGGGTGTAGTGGAGGAAGGGGGTGATGTTGATGGTGTAATGGGATGGGATGTTGTTAGGATAGGGGATCCTGCAGTGAAAGGGGGGGGGGGTGTGGGGGCTGTTGCAGCAGTGGTAGTGAGAGGATCTTGAACCACCTCTTTGGTAGGAGGGGTGGGCCTTATAACAACTCCTCATCTGTTTGCTTGGGAGGGGCCTGAGCCTCAGCTTTCTTCTTCTTCTGTGTTTCCATCAGGCTCCTGCTGATTCCCCATTGCCTCTAGGCAAAAATTATAGGGGCAAGGGTGGTAGTCTCCTCTCCTTTTGGTATCTTGTACCCCCCCTCAAAAGCAGTTTGGTGATGACTATGGCATAGGGGAGTGTGTGTGGCTTCTTTTTTTGCCCTAGCTTCTCCACCAAGTCCTTCATTGCTTCAAAAATTAACCAAGCTGCATGGAAGCCATGGCCCTGAGAGAAAGAGTAAACAACATCAGCAATAGGAGCCCTCCTCTCCTGCTGATGCCCTGAGCAGTAGATGTTTTTTCTCAGGACCTAGTCAATGAAAAGGAGGCTTGACTCCAACTCTCTTCTACTGATGGAATCCCCTAAGGCCTTTAATCCTCTAGTAAGAGCCCTCGCAATGGTATCAATTGAGGCAAAGGCCATATCCACAACTAGTGTCAAATGCAGCTGGGGTGCCGAATACTTCTGCAATCAACTTGGGGTTAATTAACATCTCGAAATCATCAATCAACACAAGGAAGCCTGATTGTCCATCTTTATCCTTGGTGACCCTGATGTGTTGATAAAGGAGTTGCACTAGCCAAGGGTAGGCTAGTGCTGGAATTCCTCTCATCAAGGGTGTCAGACCAGCCTTTCTCATAAGCTCAATGGCAGGGGCTGAAAGAGGCTCCTTCTTGAAGAAAGGCATGTCGAAAGCTATTTCAGGCTCCAAGGGGATTGAAGCCATGAGCTCAGAGGGTGTCGAAAACTCAAGGGTTGGCTCCTCCACCTCCTCAACCACATCTTTCCATTTTTTTGGTGCCTTAGAAGTCTTGACTTTCTTAGGAGTGGGCTCAGCAGGGGCCTTATCCCTAGCCCTTTTCTTTGGTGCACTCTTAGGGGCCATTAGAAACTCTACTTTTGAAGATGAAAAAGGGGGACTGAGATTTGAGAGCTTACTCTAAAATCGTAGGGTTTAGTTCGATCTGACTCATAGTGCACCACGACATCTCTGAGTAGAGGGCAACTGGTGGGGATGACGTTAGGAACAAATCTCTAAAATCCTGGTGTGAGTAATGGGTTGTAGAATAGATGCTGGAGGAGAGAGGTAGAAGAGCGTCGGAAGCTAGGGTTTCGCTAGATGGAGAAAAGAGAGAGAACTGGAAACGGAGACAAGCGCGGGTTTGGAATACTTATCGCTAGGCTTGGCGCGCTTTGGAAATATCTGGTCGCGGGATGGGAAATGAAACCTAGCGAAGGTGTAATTGCAACTTGGATTGCGCGAGAGGCTCCCAGGGTTCACTTTGAATCTCGCGACAGCTAGTGAAGAATTCCATTTGGATTGCGTGAGTCTCCTAGGCCTCATTTTGGACCCCGCGATAGCATATGAAGAATTCCATTTGGATTGCGTGATAGTCTCCTAGGCCTCATTTTGATCCCCGCGACAGCAAATCATTAAACAGAGAGCATGCGCTCTTCATTCTGCCATTTGCATTTGTGTTGTGGCTGGATCCTAGGTAAAACACACCACCAGGGGTGCCCCCATACACTTTAAAATCAAACATTCAAGCATATGCAGCAAAAATTATTATCCAAACATCGTGCATTAAATCAAAAACCACCAATTCAAGAGAAGTAACCATTCAAACCAAGCATAAAAAGAAATCAGACCAGACAGATTCAGACTCAAGTTAGGCCACTAAAATTTCCTAAAAAATTTGAACAAAAGAAGGCAATATAAACCTAACAAAACCAAAGTACATATAATACAATATTGACACACCTGTGGATCAGTTTAATGAAGGGTCCCCTTGAAAGTGAATGGTGTCAATAGGTTCAACATGTTTTTCTAAACAAGGCTTAAGCCTCTGACCATTCACCTTCAAGGTTTTCCCAGACTTGGGATCCTTGATTTCCATAGCACCAGATGGGGAAACATTCATGACAATATAGGGGCCTTCCCATCTGGATTTCAGTTTTCCAGGAAAGAATTTAAGTTTTGAGTTAAACAACCAAACCTTATCACTAGCCATGAAGCTCTTTCTCAACAATCCCTTGTCAAAGAAAGCCTTGGACCTTTCCTTGTATATTCGGGCATTGGCATATGCATCCATCCTCAGCTCATTCAGTTCTGACAGCTGCAGCGACCTGTGATGACCAGCAGAAGTTAGGTATAGATTTAAATTTTTGATGGCCCAATAGGCCCTATGTTCTAACTCTACTAGGAGATGGCAAGCCTTGCCATAAACCAGTCTGAATGGGGACATCCCAATGGGAGTCTTATAAGCAGTCCTATAAGCCCAAATGCATCATTTAACTTTTCAGTCCAGTCCTTTCTGTTAGTCCTCACTGTCTTCTCAAGGATGTGCTTGATCTCCTTATTAGAAATTTTAACTTGCCCTCTAGTTTGCAAGTGGTAGGGAGTAGCAATCCTATGGGTGACAGAATATTTCTTGAGCAAGCACTCGAAATTTCTGTTGCAGAAGTGGCTACCCCCATCACTGATAATGGCTCTAGGGGTGCCAAATCTTGAGAAGATATTCTGCTTTACAAATTTAAAGACAACTTGATGATCATTGGTTCTTGTGGCAATAGCTTCTACCCATTTTGAAACATAATCCACTGCCACTAAGATGAAATGATAACCATTTGAAGGAGGAAAAGGGCCCATAAAGTCAATACCCCATACATCAAACAGTTCCACAACAAAGATGGGCTGCAAAGGCATTGAGTTTCTTTTGGACAGCCCTCCTAATTTCTGACATCTCTCACATGTCCTGCACTGTGTATTAGCATCTCTGAATAAAGAAGGCCAATAGAACCCACACTGCAAGATCTTGTCAGCTATTTTTCTTCCACTAAAGTGACCCCCAGAGGCATTTTCATGGCACATGACCAGAATACTGGGGACAACACTTTCTGGAACATATTTTCGAATGATTTGGTCTGCACAGTATTTGTATAAACAAGGTTCCTCCCAAAAAAATAATTTGACCTGTGAGAAGAACATGTCTTTGTCCATTTTGGTCCAATGGGCAGGAATCTGGCCTATGACTAAATAGTTTACAATGTGTGCATACCAAGGAACCAAGGATTAGATGGCAAAGAATTGCTCATCCGAGAAAACATCATTTGTAGGGTCCTCAACACACTTTTCCAACACAATTCTAGACAAGTGGTCTGCCACCACATTTTTCACACCCTTTTTGTCTTTGATTTCAATATCAAACTCCTGCAACAGGAGTATCTATCTAATTAGCCTGGGTTTAGCATATTTCTTGGATAATAGGTATTTCAATGTTGAGTGGTCTGTGAAGATTACAGTTTTAGACCCAAGTAGGTAAGGTCTAAGTTTGTCAATAGCAAAAACCACTGCCAGAAGCTCTTTCTCAGTTGTGGTGTAATTCAGTTGAGCTTCAGCAAGTGATTTGCTGACATAGGCAATGACCACTGGCAGCTTATCTTTCGTTTGGCCCAAGACAGCACATATTGCCAAGTCGGATGTATCACACATCAGCTCAAAGGGTAGTGCATAGTCAGGTGTTTGGAGTACAGGGGCAGTGGTGAGACATATCTTCAAAGTTTTAAAAGGCTCAAGACATTCAACAGAAAAGTCAAAGGGCACATCCTGGCAGAGCAGGTGGCACAATGAGTTAGCAATTTTGCTGAAGTCTTTAATGAACCTCCTGTAGAATCTTGCATGTCTAAGGAAAGATCTAATTTGTTTGATTGTTCTTGGAGGGGGTAAATTTGTAATGAGGTCAACTTTGGCCTTATCTACCTCAATCCCTTCTCTAGAGACTACATGGCCCAACACAATACCTTGTGTTACCATGAAGTGGCTCTTTTCGCAACTTAAGACTAGATTGGTCTCCTCACATCTTTGCAAGACAGGGTGGAGGTGTTGCAGACATTGGCCAAAACTGTCCCCATATACAGAGAAATCATCCATACAAATTTTCAAGAACTTGTCAATCATATCAGAGAATATGGCATACATACACCTCTGAAAGGTGGCTGGGGCATTACATAGCCCAAAAGGCATCCTTTGGTAAGCAAAGGTGCCAAAAGGGCAAGTAAATTTAGTTTTCTCTTAGTCATGAGGTTGCACAGGGATCTGGTTGTACGCTGAGTACCCACCAAGAAAGCAATAAAAAGCTTTTCCAGCCAACTTATCCAGAATTTGATCTATGAAGGGGAGAGGGAAGTGGACTTTTCTGGTTTTAGAGTTGAGGTTCTAATAATCTATGCAAACCCTCCAGCCAGTGGTCTCCCTGGCTGGTCTCAACTCTCCAGGCTCAGTTGTAACAACTGTTATGCTAGATTTCTTGGGCACCACTTGGATAGGTGCCACCCATTCAGAATCAGAAATGGGGTAAATTATCCCAGCATCTAGCAATTTAATAATCTCTTTGAGGACCACTTCCTGCATGTGAGGATTCAATTTCCTCTGCATTTTCCTGGAGGGTACTGAGCCCTCCTCTAAATGGATCCTGTGCATACAGATTGATGCATCTATCTCTCCTAGATCCGCAATGGTCCAGCCAATTGCCATTTTGTGCTTCCTCAAGATTGTTAGTAATTCTTCCTCTTGCTCATTGGTAAGAGAGGAGGAGATAATTACAAGAAAATTTTTACCTTTCTTAAGGAAGGCATATTTCAATGTTTCTAGAAGCTTCTTGAGATCCAGATCAGGGGCTTGTTGGGTGGATGGCAAGATTGGTGCTTTGTTGGTTTGAGGAAGAGGTAGCAATGTAGGTTTCCAAATGGAATGCTGCACTAAGCCCACAGAAGACTTCAATGTGGTCATGTCTTTAGTCCTAACAGCTAGGCTTTCTTCCTCTACCATGTCCCAAACTTCAACTAAACTTTTGACAATGTTGCCCCAATCCAGCAGAGTGGGTAATTCTTCTTCAACAACTTCCTCTAGTACATCCACTGCAAAGCTTTCCTCATTTTCCAGCTGAGGGTACTTTGCACTGTTGTACACATTCAGTTTAGCCTTCATGTGTCTGAAAGTTACCTCCATAATCCCTGACCTGCATTGAATGCATGCATTGGTAGTGACCAAGAATGGCCTGCCCAAAATAACAAGTATAGGGGTTGTACTCTTGTTGCAGCCCATGTCCAAAACCAGGAAGTCTATAGGGTAGAAAAACTTATTCACCCCTACTAAGACATCCTCAACCACTCCCATAGGTCTCCTTTCAGACCTATCAGCCATTAACAACACAATGGGGGTGGGTTTTAGCTCTCCCAAACCTAGCTGCTGATATACACTGTATGGCAGCAGGTTTACACTGGCTCCAAGGTCTAGAAGGGCCCTTCCAATTGTGTGGTCTCCAATTATACAGGGAATAGTGGGTATCCTTGGGTCTTGCAATTTCTCTGGTATTGTCATGTTTAATACAGAATTAACTGTATCAGTTGCAAAGACCTTTCTGGATAAATGGCCTCTAGCTTTTCTTTTCTGGGTACAAAGGTCTTTCAGAAATTTGGCATAGGCTGGGACCTGTCCTATTGCATCAAGCAGGGGCAAATTGATTTTTACCTGCTTAAAGGTCTCTAACATTTCCTCTATTTGTGCATTCCCCTTATCAAAAAGGGCAAGGCCACTCAAAGTTTGAGGAAATGGCAACTGAGGTACTGCTAGTTCCTCAGCTGTAAACCTATGACTAAACTTTTATTTTTTTCTTTTTTCATCTTTTATTTCTTGCTGAGGCTCAACTACAGCCTCCTTATTTTTCTCTTGTTGCAGGGTAGCAGGCAACTCTTGGCTCTGTGCTCTAACAAATTCTTTTTCACATTCATTCAAAAATTCTTGGGAATGACCTCTCCTTGTTCCTTTCCAACCTGGTTGTGCACCAGCTTGCCAAACCTTATGGTTGTGATGGCATTAGCACCCTCAAAACTTGAGGAACCTTCTCCAATCAAATATTGGCCCTTAGGGTTGGCCACTGGCTGGCTTGGTAATCTGCCCTCCTTTCTTTTGGCTAAGACATTGGATATTTGGCCTAGCTGCTCTTCCATTTTCTTTATGCTTTGACTGTGAGAGTTCACAGTCTGAGTCAAGGTTCCAAGGTTTTGCAATGAGGTCAAAACCTAATCCTCAAAAGAAGCAGTTTGGGGCTGAGGTGGGGGAACTACCAACTGATTTTGCTACTGGGGCAGCTGCTGATACTGGAAATTTGATCTTGGGGCATATCTCTGGTTAAAGTGCTGTTGTGGCCTTTGAGATAAGGCCAACATCTGTTGTGGCTGCATGTAATTATCTTATCTCCATCTCAAATTTGGGTGGTCCTTCCACTGGTAACCAGCATTTTGGTGTTGGTATCCAAATGGCTGCTTGCTGTAGCCAACAGATTGTTGCTGGCCAAATGATTGGGCAACATCAGCTTGTTTCATCACACACTCAGGATATTGCCCTGCAGATGGGCACTCCTCCACTGTGTTGTGGAGATTGGCATATCATACATGCCTCCATCACCTGTGCAGCCAATCTAGGTTGCACCATAGTTAATAGTTTATCAAACTTATCAGAAAGATTGACCATCTGTATTTTTAGGTCATTATTCCGAGTTACTTCATACATCTTTCCCTTGGAAGTTTCAGCTAGTCCCATTTTAGGAGAATGCTCATGAACAGTTCTTGACAAGGACATCTTTTGGAATCCATTTTCACTGATGACCTCGAACAAATCCCATGCCTCATCAGCTATTTTGTGCATGTAAGTTCCACCACAAGAGGCATCTACCATGTCTCTTTTCTCATCAATCCCATTATAGAAGCTCTGGACAAGCTGCCAGTCAGGGATCTTGTGGTGGGGACATTGTTTGAGCATCTCGTTGAATCTGTCCCATGCTTGATTAAAATCTTCAGTTGGGGATTAGGCAAAAGCAAGTATTGCTTTCCTCAACTGGCTGGTTTTTATCTCTGGGAAGAATTCATGAATTTTTTTAGAGAGATTGCTCATGTGACAACTGAACTGTTTCTTCTCATTTAGAAGTTAGCATTTCCAGGCTTCGTTAATTTCGTGATAAAGTTCTGAAGATATTCCAGGATTATAGAAATCAGAAACGTTATTCATCGAAATGCTAGTTTGTTCTAGCAAATATTGTGATTGTTGTACTTGATACAAAGTAAAAGCTGATTTGGCTTCATTGAAATCGTCGTGAACTTGGTAAAGAGAGTTTGGGAAGTTTGTAATTTGTTTTTGGCAAGCTAAAAAAGAGGTATATAGTCCTGGTTGGTGGCCTCTTAACACAACATAGGATTTTCCAACAAAAGTTTTTCCAAATAAGGTTTTCTTATGGTTGGAGGTGGTTGAGAAGAGGAGTTTCCTTCTTCTGTCATCTTCTGTCATTTACAGAGTTCAATCTACTGGTTTAGTGGTAACATAAATCTTCTTCCTGCAATAAATATGGCCACTTTGGTTAGTGGTTTAAACTTGGATCTCTGCTTAAGAAATCAGCCAAAACGTTAGTACTTCCTTTAACATGTTCAACTTCAAAGGTATAAAGTGCTATTTGATTATACCATTTCAATCATCTTCCATCTAAAATATCTCGTTTATTAATTAAAAAGTCTCGAACTGCCTTGTTATCAGTTCTAACAATAAAAACTTCCGGGGCGAGATATATATGAAATCTTTTGAGGGCAAGTTTTATTGCTAATAATTCTTTTTCAAAGATGATATAATTCTGTTCATTTGGTTTGAATTTTTCAGAATTATAACCACATAATTTTTCTTTATTTTGTACCTTTTTTGTTAAAGGTGATTTTCTTGGTTTTATCCCATTAGAGTGACAAGAATTTTTTTCTTCCTAATCTTCAACAGGAATTGCTTTTAAAACACATCCCTAACAGTTATCTGAAGCATCTGTTTCGAGAATTAATTTATCTCCGGTTGTGGGAAGATAAACAGTAGGACAATCTTCAATATCTTATTTTATTTGTTTTAATATCTCTTTATCTTTTTCTGTCCATGTAAATTCTATTTCTTTTTCCAATTTGTTTATGAAAGATTTTTCTTTTTCTGCTAAATTTTTCAAATAATTTCTTCCATAATTTAATAAGCCTAAGAGACTTTGTAACTGTGTCTTATCAGTTACCTCTTCAGGAAATTTTTTTATTTTTATAATAATATGATCTTGAAGTTTTAGACCATCATGTGTTAAAATAAGACCTAAAAATTCTATTGATTCTTTTTCAACTTCTATTTTAGAAGGTGAGAGGATAATTCCATGTTTTTGGAAAATATCGCACATTTGTTTTAAATGTTTTCTGTGTTCTTCTTTTGTTTTAGAAAACACTAAGATATCATCGATATATACCACACAAATTCCTTTATAAGGAGCAAAAATCGAATCCATCCATCTTTGATAGATTTGTGGAGCAGTATTCAAGCTGAATGGCATGACATTCCATTGATAATGTCCACATGGAGTGCTACAAGCAGTTAAAGGTTTAGATTTATCATCTAACTTTAATTGCCAGTATCCTGATTTACACTCAAATTTACTGAAGAATTTTGATCCTTTGATTTGGTTAATCAAAACATCATTTCTTGGAATAAAGTATCCGTCAAATTCTAAACTTTCGTTTAGTCTTTTATAATTTAAAATCATTCTAGCTTTTTCGCATTTTATTTCAGCATGATATTTTACTAAAAATGCAGGGCTAGCATGAGGACTTTTTGTAGTTTCAATGAGTTTTTTCTCTAATAGATCTTTAATTTGTATTTCAAATTCATCTATGTCTATTTTTGTATAGACAATAGGTTTCACCCTAATTATGATATTAGGATCTTTTAAAGTTATGGAACAGTACCGTGGACTTTTATGCCATAATTTTAGTGGGTTGTCACTAAAATTATCTTTGAGGATGGTGAAAATCCAATGAGTTTGAGAAAGTTGTGTAATAACCTCACCACGCTTGCTGGGGGCAAAGCCTTTATGACATTTAGAGTTATGAACTTGAAGAAGTGGAATGTGAACTAGTTCTTCTTTGAGGGAGAGGCCAATAGAACCTATGGTTAAGGTCATTGGTAAATATGCAGCAATAAAATTATTACCTAACAAGTCCATGCATGTTGGGAAAGCATAAAATTTTAGGAATAATGAATTTTTTATCATTAAGCCATATAGAAATATTCTTTGCTTTTAACTCAATAACAGTTTCTCATCAATGCTTTTGACTTTGATGGGATGTTTAATGTTAACCCATTTTTCAAAAGGCAAAGCATTATACCGACAAGCACTTATTGTGGCTCCGGTATCCATTAAGACACATAAATTATATTGGTTATAATTTTGAAACATAAAATTTCCTAAGACGTATGTATATCGTCTTTTTCCATAACTAGGAGAAAATAAAATTTCAGCATTTTTTGACTGAAAATGATAAAGTTGAACTGTGTTTAGTTCATGAGTTTGTGTTCCGGGTAAGATAGGAACTTGTATATTTTTTACTACTATATGTGATTGGTCTTGAGTTGGTTTGAGAGCATTAGATGTTGATGCTCTAGACTCAATATTTTTTACAGGAAGCCATTCATCTTTTATAGTATTAAAAGAGGCAGTCCTTGTATCTCTAAAATATAAATTATTTCCAGAAGCTTGTATTTCAATCATCTGGGTTTGCAATTTTAGTTTTTTTTTCTAAAAGATCTTCGAATAACCATTGTTTAGGTATCTGTAAATCTTTCCAATTTATCAATCTTGGTTGGATTTCTGAATCATATGGTTTGGGTTTAAATATTTCAATCAGATTTTTGTCTGATTTTTACATTTTTGTTATTGGTTTAGAGGTTAATTCATGTTCTGTTTGCCAAGTTATGGCTAAGTTGTATGAATCTTCTTTCATCTCTAATCCCTTTGTTTGAATTTTAATTTTTATTGTGTCTTCAATATTTGGGTCATCAAGTGAAATAAAATAATTTGGTTTTAGTTTAAACCAAATCATTCCATAAGCTAGATTTGATTGAATCCCTCCAATCAAGGATTGTAAAGGATTAAGTAATCTTTTATCCATTACTACAGCTAGTATAGGTGTGTCTATACCATTTCTGAATAATCTTGTTATGCATATTTGAAGTATACCAATATGAATATATTTTAATTTTGAATTCTCTTTTTTCCAACGTAATATTTTCGTCTTATCAAACAGTGTTATTTCAGCTGTAAGATTAGATGTGCTTTTTGCAGTAGTGTTTCCTGAAAAAGCTTCAAATATTCTTCTAGACAAGAGTTTGTCTAAGGAAGAAATTTTATAGATGCACCTCTGCATTGATTATTCTTAAGACCTGAAAAGGCTACCAGTTGAAAAGTGGTAGATTGCTGCCACCACCATGTTCACAAGGCTACCAGCTCAGGCTCCCATGGGGATTCAGATTTAGTGGATCCTGTGGTGGGGCATAGGCCTGCAATGTGCCTAACCTGGACACACAGGTCACTTGGATCTAAATAAATCCTTAAAAATAATCCTCCATTACTTACAATACAACTTAACAATGGAAGATCTCAAGGCAGCAGCCTTGTATAGAACAACCCTCAAACATCAATCCCATACATGCATAAGATCCTATTATAAAACTTCATTAAAACTATTCCAAATAGACATACAAAGGCATAGTCAGCAAGGACTGGACTATGGAGAGAAGAAAAAGGAAAAAGATGCTACCTAAATCCTAACCTTAACCTACTGGAACTCTACAGCCGATTCAAGAAGATAGGCAAAATTCAGTCCCCTTAAACCTAAACTAGGCTTAGGCTTATATAGCAGTCGGCTGTGGGAGCATTAAGGTTAGGAAAATCCTAATTTTAATAATGCAAACACGACCCATTTCTGTTCCTTGGATGCCTCGAGATGCGTGCACAGAGATTGGAGTATTGGAGTGCATGCCCTAGTTACTGGAAGTTTTCAAACTGCCCCTGCAGAAGTGGGGGGATGTTAAGGTCCCGAGCCTCGCTAGGTAGCAAGGATTTCCAGGTCTTATCGTGTGATAGAGTTGTCGTCCTGGGATTGAATTGACTTGACGCTCTTGTAGTTGCGGGACAGATACTTTGGTCATCACGAGATTGCTCTGGTCGTCGCGGGATTGCGCTTTACATTTGAGTGGCGTGGGAATTGCGCGCGCAGTTGATTTCTTGGTGAATCTCGTGGGGATCCTCATGACGAAGCAATTGCATCGTCCATTTGGATTGCATAAGTGGTCCCTAAAGATCTACATCCCGCGATCATTGCGCGACAGCTGCGCGCAGGAATGCCTGGAGCTCTCTCTCCTCAGTGAATCATGTGAAGATTAAATGCTCCTCTCTTGAGCTGCGCGAGACTGCGCGAGCGCTTACAACTGAGCCTCACGAGAATTGCGCGAAGTCTGATTTCTGGGCCCTTCTCTCATTAATCTACGCGAGAATAGCGCAAGCAGTTGGTGTGCTGCCTTCAGAAACCCACGATAACTGGGCGAAGCATTTTTCTCTGAAACAATTGAACCTTGCGACATCTATGCGAGGCTCACTTCTTAATTTATTGTAGTTGTACTTTGCCTATGTTACCACTAAACAAGTGGATTGAACTCTATAAACGACAGAAGATGACAGAAGAAGAAAACTCCTCTTCTCAACCACCTCCAACCATAAGAAAACCTTATGTTGGAAGAACTTTTGTTGGAAAAACCTATGTTGTGTTAAGAGGCCACCAACCAAGACTATATACCTCTTTTTTAGCTCGCCAAGAACAAATTACAAACTTCCCAAACTCTCTTTACCAAGTTCACGACGATTTCAACGAAGCCAAATTAGCTTTTACTTTGTATCAAGTACAACAATCACAATATTTGCTAGAACAAACTATCATTTTGATGAATAACGTTCTTGATTTCTATAATCCTGGAATATCTTTAGAACTTTATCACGAAATTAACGGAGCCTGGAAATGCCAACTTCTAAATGAGAAGAAACAGTTCAGGCGTCACATGAGCAATCTCTCTCAAAAAATCCATGAAAAAGAACAAAAGCTAGAAAAATAACAAGATAGTACAAATGCCCTTGTTAAATCTATAGCATGGGATTCTGAAATGTTCGCAGAAAACTTCTCTATTGAAAAAATCAATCACTTTTTAGAATTAACAAATCTTGTGGATTCAAATTATCTAGACCCCATTTTTCACAAACTAAAAAGAATTTGTTTGTTTAAAAAGATAAAACATGTTCTGCCATGTGACATCAGTAAACCCCTGATATCATAAATTGAAGATCAAGAGGTTAAGATTAAATAAATCTTAATGGTTAATTATAACATAGCTCAGTGTTATGAAGATTTTCTTCCAAAATTGTCAGTTTATACGGAAAATCTCATGTATAATCTGGAAGAAAGCCTTGATTGGGGATTAGTAAAACAACTAATCTTTCCTGGTTATCCTATCAATGAATTCCTGATGATGATCAAAATAATGGTTTATCATCTCACCAAAAATCTTAATCGCACCGTCTATTATACATTTTGGATCACAAGCACAATTGGATGGAGATCAAAAGAAAAAAAATTTCAGTCCTATCAAATTTGGTTTTTATATAAAACTAAAGACTACGAGTTCGATGAAGCCGGAGACCCCATGGCTAAAGCAAGCATCATGGCCATGAATCCAATATTTTATTGGATTCGTTCTCTTAAAACATTCTCTGCAATGGCAAGACAAATATGTGCTGCCGATAATCAATTCAATATATCGGATGGTCGGAGAATTTTCACTACAAATTTAACAATTGAATACATGAGGACTCAAGAGAAAAAAGTTGAAGCAACTTCATTATTATTAAAGTTCGATTCTCGAAAAGATCTTGACCTCTTGGAAAATCTCGAGATCGAAATGACGATGCTCGAAGAAGATGAGAAGCAAGACAGCTTAATCGTCATAGTCCTACCTCAGAAGATTCAGTTTTCTACCACAATCTGGAAAATCGTATGGAAGCATAGTGGACCATACCACTACCACCAGTAGCAAGAACGACTCCAGCTCATCCAAGACACGTTGCTACTCAGAATCGTTAGCCCTGACGTCACAAACCAGAAACGTCAACCATGACGTCACCCATTATCTTACTTTAAGAAAAAGTATGACATGCGTTGAAAAAGAAGAAAGCATCTTACTGGTGTAAATAAAGAAGTTTGTCCAGATGTGAGTAAAGGCTTTGAAAAAGGAGAAAGCATCTTTACTATTGAAGCATCTTTACTATTAAGTAGTTTGTCTAGATGTGTGTGTAAAATCTATTTAAGGGCATAGTTCACCCTTGATTAAGGCATCGAGTTGAGAAAATATTCCGCAGTTTGTAAATGGTATCAGAGCCTTGTTCAAGTGTTAGAGTTTGGTGTTAGCATTGGCGTCTCCAGTGGTTTGTACTAGTCATTGTAAGTATGTACTATAATGGAACCAATAGATGGTATTTTCTTTAATATATTTATTATTGTGTTTTTCCTTATTTGTATCATAATGTTGGTTATCTCTTTACTTTGGGATCATATCAGTCAAGGTTAAAAAAAAAAAAAAAAGGAGTCTTTTTACTAAATCTTTCCATCTACTCATTAGATATAAAACCCATATACTTATCATTTGGTAAAGCCCATATCCCTTCAAAGACTTTGGTAGCTGTAAAAGCTTTTTGTCTATTTGGGAACGGTTTAGGCACCAACCATACGATTAACCGGTTTTAGGAACCTATATCAAATAACATGGCAGAAACATCTAGTAAAAATCTAGAAATACCTATTGATTGTATAAGTTCTTGGAATCATAAAAACCAAGAAGATTATAGGCATATATTCCATATAGATAAAAATTCTAAAAGTAATATGCATATAATAAGTGGTTGTATAAATAGTCTATTACATATAACTGGTACTTGGTTAAAGAAAATATATAAGGAACAAGATGATATGGAAATACAACTATATGCTATTCACAATGAAGTAATGATAAATAAAGAAAATATTTTGGCCTTAGGCAAATTAATCGATTTGGATTTAAAAGAAGAAACCAAATCAAAAATAGAAAATCTAATAACCAAATTAGAGCAGTTAAATTTAGAAAAACAAAAAGATGAATATTCGAATACTCGATTATTCTACGGAACTGATGAAATCAATACCGATGACATCTGTGTCTTACAAGAAAATATTGAATATAATTATCAAGAATACTTGAATGTAAAAGAAATCATCGAATATTGGCAACATTTATTTATGGATGAAACTCTTCCAGTTGAAGATAGAAATAATATCATTTCTTAAATAAAAGAAGTTTCTATAAAACATGAACCTCTTTTAACATACTTCTAAAACCAGGAATTAAATGAAGAATCAGAAAAAGATACAATGAATATCACTTCTGATCACTTAGATACTTCTTTAGATCTTAATGAGTCACAAACTCCTCTGACTCCGAGAAAGAGAAAAGCTGAAGAACCATTAGAGGAATTTGAAATTTTAGAAACATATTTAAAAACATTAACTCTTGAAGAACAAGAGGAATATCTAAAACATCATATTCATATGAATGATGGCAGTTCGTCATCCGGAATAAAAAATGAGGAAATCCCAATTCCTACAAATAATAGAAGAGACGATTTGAATAAACAAAATGTAGCTCAAGGAGGTACATATATGGATTTAACAAATGTCCCTTTTAAAGATCAAGAAAAGGTAATCGACGATTGGGCACAATCCATGTCCATAGTAATTACAAACCAAAAAGCCGTTTGGTCCAAAGAAAGATTTCTTAACTATATTGCAGCAACACTTCAAGGTGATGTTTTACAATGGTTAAAATAATGGCAAAAATCTAATGATGGAAAAATACAAAAAGCATCCTTATTAGGAAATTTCAATACTCTTGATGATATCTTAAAATACTTTACGATAATCATTAAAGAACATCTTTGTGGATATACAGGTGAACAAAACCTACAAGAAGATGCGATATATATTTTATCGAAATTAGAATTATGCAATATTTGCCAATTTCAAGAACATTGCAATACTTTAAAAAAATATTATTATCAATTAGAACCCCCAATTAATATATCTTGGTTAGAACAATTTTATCATAAACTCCCAGCACCGTGGGATGAGTTAGCCATCAAAGGCTATCCAGATTTTATAAGTAAATTAGCTAAACAAGATACTTTAGGACTTAGAACATCCTTTGTCCTAAGATTAATAGCAGATAGATGTTTAGAAATTAAAGCTAAAAAATAAGTTAAGAATCAAATCACAAATTCTAACTTTGGTCATAAATGTTGCGATAAAATTCTCCAAGAAAATTAGAAAATCGGATGCAATATCCCTAAAAGAAAGGGATATAAGAAAGGTTTAAAGAAGAAAAAATTTAAATGGAAACCTTGGAAC
The DNA here is from genome assembly GCA_021018995.1 of Chloranthus sessilifolius. Taxonomy (NCBI): domain Eukaryota; kingdom Viridiplantae; phylum Streptophyta; class Magnoliopsida; order Chloranthales; family Chloranthaceae; genus Chloranthus; species Chloranthus sessilifolius. The sequence continues at coordinate 96,955,408 of CM037588.1, forward strand.
AAAAGAAAACGGTTTGTTAAAAATAAAAAATATATTAAAAAGAAAAAATAGACTGAAAAAACAGATAAAACGACCATGGCTAAAAAGAAATGTCGTTTTATTTGTAATGAAGGACATTATGCTCCTCAATGCCCAAAATGGGGAAAAAATATAACTAAAATGATTAAATATTTAGATGAAGCAAATGATACTATTATATACTATTATCATCACTTGATAATATTTAGATGAAGCCGTATAGGATCCCGTGCGGGACACTGCTGGTCGTATTCGTGATACACTAGATGTACCTCTGAAGGTATTCTGCACAGGCTGGTTCTGAACACATGAAATCCTCGGTGGTAATGATGGAAACTTCGCTGGATTATAAGGCCATGTATAGGCTCTTGCAGCAGGTTGAAATGCTCCCTGCCCTTAGTATCACAGTCGCTTACTAATTTGACCGAAACTATAGGACTGTGACGAAGCTTTTCTGACTTTATTTTTTTCTTCTCTCCTTTTGAACATACTATCAACATCAGTTTTGACTGTCATAGCCAACTTCATTACATTATCATATGTTGTTGCTTGAAACAACGAAATTCTCTCTTTGATAAGGGGCTTCAAACCCTGCTAAAACTTTTGTGTCTTCATGAGCTCGGTGGCTACTAACAGTGGCACACACCGAGAAAGACGAGTAAACTCTGCTTCATACGCTCTAACCGTCATCTGACTCTGTACTAAGGTCACAAACTGAACCTCCATTCGATATCTCTCGGGTGCTAGGAAATATTTCTCGTTGAATGCCTCAGTGAACTCTCCCCATGACCAAGGTACTCCAGGCATTCTTGTTCTTTTTACAGACTGCTACCATGGCTCTGCCTCACTCTCTAATTTATATGCCGCCCAGCTCACTTTCTCAACCTCGGTGCAGGTAATCGTTGCAGCACCTTGTTGATCTGTGTCAACCACTTCTCGGCCTCCATTAGGTCATGCTGACCATAGAAACTCGACGGTCGAAGTCGGACGAACTCTGCAAAACCCATTGGGGGTCGTCTCACAGCTAGCATGGCCATGGTGTTGACCATGGTCTCCATCAATTGTAGATTTTGTCCTGCATTTTTATCCACTCGAGGAGCATGTCCCATCTGAGGAGCATCTGCTACTAGCGCATTTTCTGCCATATGCACGTTCTCAATGCTTCCCGAGGCGGTGTTGTGCTCATAACCTGCCACTGGAATCGCATTCGGCCAGTGTGATGGGCCAACGGTGGTCTACCCCGACCTCTTCCACGTCTTAGAGGCATCTCAACTTATTTTGATTAGGTAACAACTTGATCAGCTAAAGATGAACTCAATCTCAATCCTAACACAAAACAAACATCAGACACTTTGCCATATGTGTACGCCAGAGTTAAGTCTCCAACTGACTTAATGCCGAGAGCTTTGATACCACCTGTGACAACCCGACATTTCCCTTTATCGTGTATAGGAAAGGCCATGTCATTGGATCACCTAACATAATCCTATCATACAAAGGTGTCTTAAATTTTATAAAATATTGCAAATGCGGAAGCTATGTAATTACTCTGACATGCATTTATATGGCAAGGCAATTGATATTTACTCATTTAAGTAGAAAACTATCAAACTCTATATACAAGGCTAACAGATACGATGTATAGCTTTCCACCGATGACGGCCATCCGTCACCTAAACAATGGAAAGAAGACCTATACATCTCAGAATAAAATATCATACATGGTTTATACAAGTTTATAAAAAATATCTCTTTCTCTCTCTCTTTCTCAAACCTATTTAGGAAAGAATTCTTCAGCAAATTCTTCCTCTTCGTCTTCTTTGTCGTCCTCTTCTTCCTCCTTGTCCGGCATGTAAGTAGGGTCAGCTGCGTGCTCCTGGTCTAAATTTGCAGCTAAGAAATTTAAGTCGTAGAATGAGCTAACATCAAAGCTCAGCAGGGATATTTATATTGCTAGTTCAGATATTAGATTATCACATTCACGTTTCGATGCATATACTATAATTAGAACTTATTTTAGTAACATAAAATATAAAGACGTCATTATCATGCGACTAAGTGATCATGCTGACATGCTGAATAGGAACCAAAATTCATGGTGCAATAGATATTAGAAATCATGTGGAACAAGGAATCATGCTGAAATAAAGCAAGGTTATTAGATGTATAAAAACACGTGTAGGAACAAAAGCATCAAGCTCCCGAGTTAGCGTGATCACTTGTCAAGCTCCCGAGTTAGCGAGATCACTTGGACTGAGATAAAGCAAGCTCTCGAGTTAGCGGGATCACTTGGACCAAGAAAATCAAGCTCCCGAGTTAGCGAGATCACTTGTCAAGTACACAGTCAAGCTCCCGAGAAAGCGGGATCACATGACTCAAAACGAAGCAATAACATATAGAGGATATTAAAAATAACAGGATATGAATAATGCAATATGATGCAATTTAACTAATATAATTGAACTTGCATGCTCAACCCATTCATAGCGAATTCAACTAGCATATACATGATCAAATTTTGCATGGTCTTACATGATTGAAATGTAACATGGTTATACATGCTAATTATGTGAAATCCAATACATAATCCAATGATGCATCTTTATAACTATTCCTTAGGGAACCTATCATACACCAAATACTTTTAACCTCGTATCATCAGTACATTTACTATATGTTAAACTATTCATCGTAGCGTTATGCAAAAAGCATGCGTTTCCCATCATAGCTTCTGTTATTTGTACACGTATGCATTTGATATACATAATAGGGTGCAAATATGAAAATCAATACATAAAGTAGGAAGATAAATTCCCTACCTTATCACATACACTTACTTGAATCTGATTGTATATGCATTCATGCATCCGAGAATACCATTAATGTATACGTTTTCTCAAACCACTCATGTGCACCAAGTTGCACCTATAGTTCATATACATATGGCTCTTAGTATACCAAATGGGGTAAGGGGTCACCTGAGACCCGAAATACATGTTTTACAATGTTAACGGGCCGTAGTGTCAATGCACATACCCATGTATAGACCAAAAAGGCCATCTCGGTAGCACCTAAAATGTAGCAGCCATACCTCTGCTTGCCTCAGCAAGCCATAGGGTTGCCGCGGCAAGCCTGAGACTGTGCTCGCCGTGGTGATTCCCTACCCCTTTCTATTCCTCTGTGCCTTTGTGGTTTTGTTGATATATAGATATATATCTCCTATATATATATATATATATCTTCTATATATAGGTATCTCCTATATACATATATCTCCTATATATATATACATCTCCTCACCAAAACTGCAGAGGAAGCATGGGATTTATTTGAGCTGATTAGTGAAAATTCTCTCCAGCAGGAGGCTTTGCCCAGTTATGGTATTGAGCCACCTGCTAGAGCTGTTAGAGAACCCATGTCTTCTAGAAAGTTGTATGAAGTGAATGTTTATAGTGACCTGGAAAGGAAAGTGGACCAATTGTCAAAAAAGTTTGATAAAGTTTTGCGTGTGTTGCAGCCCCATGTGGCTGCACAGGTTAGAGAGGTGTGCACCGTATGCCACTCATCCTCACACTCACTTCTTCAATGTCTCTCTGCTGGTCTGTCCCCTGAATTTTTTCATGAGCAAGCCAATGTTGTCCAGTCATATGGACAACAACTTATTGGGTACATATTCGGCTATTTTAAGTGCTTGCTATTGACTTTATTGGATGTGGTGATAAGAATGGGGTTAGTGAAAGTCACAGGTGGATTACAGAGCAGCAAGCCTAAAATATGGACAGTCCTGCAAGATACAGGGCCTTGTTGTAGCAAGTTTTAATAAGTAAGAGTTTGTCCCATAGGAAAGTTGATCTAAAGCTCCAAGGGAGCCATCTCTAGTAGGCCCTGTTGGCGGATTCTTAGTGTGTGCTTACATTATTGGTTAGTGGTGAAAGTTATTTAAATATCAAAGAAAGAGTAAAACAAGGGATGGAATTAGTACAACTAAGAAATCCTAGACCTGCAAGATACAGGGTTCATTGTAGCAAGTTTTGATAAGTAAAAGTTTGTCCTACAGGGAAAGGTGATCTACAGCTCCAAAGGAATCATCTCTAGTAGTCCCTCCAGATCTGACTACAGATCTGGCAGTCCTAAAAGGAGGGGAGTTTAAGGTCACTTATTCTAAGTATTCTAATTTCTAAACTACAGAAAGGGTTGAGAGGATGGATGGAGTGTGGAAAATAAATATAAAAGGTTGAGAAGTATATTATTGAGCCCAGATCAGAGGAGGTTTGTAACTCAGATTCAGATCTGATGTTATAGAAGTCCTGTCCAGTGGCTACATTATCAACACTGAGGAGAAATGATCCAACCCATCATTCTGCCATGATTCCACCCTTAAGGCTATAACCTGTCCACTCAAATGGTCACAGATTATCCCATAGGGGAACCACCATCCAGGGATGGGTCAAAACATAACCAGTAAATCATTGCAGGCACTATTTCATCCAGGCTACCAGCTCAAGAATCCATAGGGAGCCTCAACCTCTAAAGCTCTATATGTGGGGCTAAGGCTGTATAGGACCATGACAGCCCAGACACATAGAACCTGTAAGAGATTGAGTACAACCTTCGATCTAGCTGTCCATTGCTTGAGTGAGGCTACAATGGTCCAGTCACCGGCCTACAATCTCTATAACCAGATCAGATCCAACATCTGATGGCAGATCTATACAAATATAGGGGAATCTACCTTTGTACAATCTCCCACTAGGCTTCTACAAGCTCAGGTGTAAAGAAGAAGGATCCATCTTGGATCGATGGATTAGAATCACCCTAAGGCTATAATCTGTCCACTGAAATGGTCACAGACTATCCCAGAGGTTATCCTCCTCACGGAGCCCAAGACAAAACAAGAATATCGCTGCTACCACCATGGTCACAAGGCTACCAGCTCAAGCTCCCATGGGGATTTCAGATCTAGTGGGTCCTGTGGAGGGGCTAAGGCTGTATAGGACCATGATAGCCCAGACACACTGGTCACTTGGATCTGAGTGGCCCTTAGAATCAGTCCTCCATTGCTTTGAAACACAGCCAAAGCAATGGCGGATCACAAGGCAGTAGCCTTGCACAGAGCATCTCACACACAAACACAAATCCCACAAAGTACAGATCCTATTACAGAACTTCCATTAATCTAGTTCAAAATACATATAAAGACATAGCCAGCAAGTGCTGGAAGGAAAAAGAAAAAGAAAGCTACTTACAACTACAGAAAGAAATACTAAATGATCTCAGATCAGGTCTCCCAGAAATGAGATGGGTTCCTAGCTATTCCAGGATGTAGAAAGAAAAGAAAGTCTAAGCTCCCCCAAACTTAAGCTAATTGTGGGTATTTATAGCAGTGGTGTGGCGGCGCATTAGGGTTAGGAAACCCTAATTTTAACAATTCCACATGGCAGAATAGTGATCCTTCGATGCCTTGGGGCGCGTGCATGGAGATTTGAGCGTGGGAGTGCGTGCCCTAATCGCTGGAAATTCCCAGAAAGTCCTCAGCTAAAAAGATGGAAGTTTGAGGTTAAGAGCTTCGCTAGGTAGCCATTGTTTCCTAGACTTGTCACGTGGTAGCTTTTATTCTTCGCTAGGATGATTTGAAATTGAAGCTTCCGCCTTCGCGAGGTTGTTGGCTTGGTTTGCTCTTCAGGCAGTCGCGAGGTTGAGTGGACATCAGAGCCTTAGATGCCACGGGGTTGGAGCTTAAGCAGTCGCGAGGTTGATCTTCGCAAGGATAGATTTGAATAGCGCGGGAACTTCGCGAGCGCTTATCTTCACTGGGCTTTGCGAGTTACCTCGCAAGGCTTTGATGTGTTCTAAACTGCACGAGGTTCCATGTCTTAACTGATCTCCACGAGGGTGGCTTTGCCTTCACAAGGACGCTTTCTTCTTGAATGGCGCAAGAACTGCGCGAGGAGTTCTCTTCTGATAGTTGCATCTCGCGGTGACTGCATGATAGCTGCGCGAGGAGTCTTCTGAAGCTCTCTCTTCTCACCCATTCTGAGTGAACTACGCGAGTTTGAGAGAAGTCTACTTTGAACTGTGCGAGACTGCGCGAGGTGTTCTATTCTTGAGCTTCGCGAGAGCTGCACGAGTTTATGTTTCTGAGGCTCTTCAGTCAATCATTTGCACGAGAAGTTGTTGTAGAGTCTTAGGAAGCTCAGCTGGACTGTGCGAGGCTCATTTTCAGGTCTGGATTCAGACTTCATCCTTCTGAGGGACTTTTGGTGCCAAAACAGGCTTTTTAGCAGGATTCCTGGCCTTATTTCACTGCTGGGTACTACCTACATAAAACACTTAACAAGGACTTATTAGGTGGCTATGGGCCTAATCAGAGGTTAAGTTAAGGGGTGAAAAGTGGTACTTTTCAGGTCTTAACAGGCCCTCCAGATCTGGCAGCCCTAAATGGAAGGGGATTTATGGTCACTATAGTCTAAATCCTAAGGTAACTTAATGTCTAAATTACAGAAAGGGTTAAGTAGAATGGTGGAGTGAGAAAATAAATATAAAAGGGTGAGAAGTATGTTATTAGGTATAGATCTGATGGGTCTTGTAACTCATACTCAGATCTGTTGCTATAGAAATCCTGTCCAATGGCTACATTATCACCAAAGAGGAGAAAAAATCCAACTCACCCCTGTGCCATGATCCAATCCCTTATGGCTATAACCTGTCCACTTAAATGGTCACAGACTATCTAATAGGGGAACCACAATCCAGAGATGGGCCAGAACAGGTTTACCATTGTAGGCACTACTTCATCCAGGCTACAAGCTCAAGAATCCATAGGAACCTCATCCTCTAAAGTTTTGTGTGTGGGGCTAGGCCTACAAAGTGCACGAACCTGGACACACAGGACCAACAAGAGTTTGAGTATTAGCTTTTAAGCTTGGTGTGCGACCATGGATCCTCACGAACCTGTCGCGGCGATGCGCTCGCTTTTGATGAAAATGTAGAGTCGCCACCCGGAGCTTTTGGTGACCCGGGAAACCTTCAAATCAATGTTTTGAGCACCGAAGTGCTAAATATTACTCTGATTTACCGGTCTTTGCCAAAGGCTCTAGGGTAGGGGCTTCGGTTATCGATCGGGAAGGGTTTAGGCACCCGATCAACCCGCATGTAGCGGTCTCTATCTATGGCCAAAAGGAAAAATAAAAGGGCGGAGTTTTCCCTTGCCCGAAGGCAATATGGTCCTATCAAGCTTTGAGCCAAACCGAAATTTCGGCGGTGTAACGGCTTGAATCCTTGGATGGAGGAAGCACCAAGAAGGTAGAGGAAGAGAGGGGTGAGCCGGAGCTCACGGGCCGTTGTTGCACCGTGGAAGTCCATCACTTTGGCGTGCTTTCGATGGTTTAAACGGTATGAGAATGGATTCTAATGCTAGGATTCGATAAAATAGGGAGCGTAGGGTAAGACTCAAGGCTAGACTTTAGCTAAAGGGAATGATCTAATGGGGGAAATGGGTTGAAATGGATGAACTAAGCATGCTGGAATTCTGGAAAAATGTGTGCATTTTCTCTCACTAGGGTTCTCTTAAGCTCAAAATCCTTAACCTCCAATTTTTTCAACCCTTAATGAAGAGGGGGGCCTCTCCATTTATAGAGAAGGGGAGGGTTAGGGGCTTACTTAAGAGCTAAGTGCTTTAGCAATTAGGTAATCCCCCATCTAAGGTTTTCTAGGTTTTCAAGGTCCTAGGGTTTTGGGAAATTGGTTTTAATGGTAGATGATGGGGTGATACCAAAGGTGACTTAAGGGTTGCAAACAAGCCCAAAGGGGGTGCAACCAATCTCAAGACACCCACCCCAACAAAAAGGATGGTCAAAGGGTCAAACTAGATGAAGGAAATTCGAGCAACTGATGACATTTATAGTAGCTAAGCTGGGCGTATTTATTATATACACCCAGTTTAGGAACAATAAATTTCACCAAAAACAAGGGAGCCTTGGGAAGATGAAGCCCGTGGTGGGTCCCACCTATACTGGGCGTATATATTATATCCACGCCTGAGTAAAAGTCCTATGATTTTATGTGAAACTTGAACAACCATAACGCTTGAACCGTAGCTCCAAATTGGGTGATCTTTGGCTTGTTGGAAAGCTGGAGAAGTCCTCTTTTCAATGGTATATGGCTCATCCTTGGTAATGGTCTGTGTGAAATTTTGTAGCTCCCCTCCCATCAACTACTCGGAAGGGTTTAAGTTAGGTATGGGAAGGGATTCTAGGGTTTAGGGGCGATCTCTAAGGGTTGGGAAATGGTTCTAAAGGGTTCAGGGTGATTCCTAAAGGTCTGGGTGAATTTCCACGGGTTTAGGGATGCCATCGAAAGTACAGGGGTACATCTCTTCCGAAGTACAGATTGATTGGGCCTTGGGCCGAATTTGGGTGTCTACAGATGCCCCTCTTTGGTATTCGATCACTAATGATCGAATGCCAAAGACAAGAGACATCCGAAGAGGTCCAAGGCACGTTTGATGGGTCCACCCGGTTCAACTCAATTCTCAAACATTCATGGTGATGGTGAGTGTACGAAAGCCCTCTCATTTCGGGATATCGTCCGTACCTCAAAGCTAACAGTCCCCAAGCACATTGCGACATTACTAGGCATAACTGTGATGATCACAAAAAGTGTAAGCCCGCTAGCCGGGATATCGTTCTCTTCCTGAGGGAAATTATAGATTTGTGATGTTGAGTATTAATCTGAACCAGACAGCTCCATGAAATGGGATGATCAATTTATGCTTCAGAACCGATGCGAAGCACACAAAGTGAATGCCTTTAAACTGTGTCCAATCCTATGGGATATCGACAACTCCATTGGATTGGCCACGGGTGCCCTTACCTAGGTAAGGCTCAAAGTTTTTGGGCGAACCCATCAACCTCGAGGTTATTTTAGCATGATTTACCCGAGTGGAGCAAATATTGGTGTCTCAACACCTCTTGGGAATGCATGCCCATTTTTTGAGTAAAAAATTTTGTGTTATTTTCTGAATTTTCTTTTGCTTCGAGGCCTCTAAGCAAAGCTCAAGGACCTCTGGCAACTTTATTCTTGCACAACTCTTTAAGTGGATCAAATGCCAGTTGATACGCTTTTAAGAGTGCGTGCGCGACACTGGGGATAGGTACACCTTGGGGATGTGCACGTTCTGGTGGCAAGGTGCTCCTGATTCACATGAACTGGAGTGCCTTAGCTTAAGACAAAGCTAAAGATCAGGCTAGGACCGTTTATCCCTTGAAAGAGACGTCCAGTTCTAGCCTCCATCCCTAATGAAATCACATCTTACTAACTATGCATAGACAGACACCCATCAAGGGAGATAAGCAGCAAAATAGGCTCGAATGGAAGCCTCGACCCTAAGGTACAATTTACGAGGACAAACGACCATCCTACGGATACCCAGACGCAAGTGCGTACATTCAATAGGGACACCATGCCTATACAGGTTTTAAGCCTGTGTAAAAGGAAATATAAGGGAATGAGCCCTTTGGTCTGTATGTTTGCACATAGTTTGGTTGGTGGTAATTTCATTTTTGATGGGTCAGTTTTAACTGACAATAGACTTTTCGAATGGTCTGAAGTCGGGGGCACTCTTGGTCAGCATAGATCCGAAGGGGGATGACCAGAGCGAATGCTTGGAAGGTGGGGTCAACCTACTCAGGATTTTTACTAAGCAGCAACAGGTTGTCATTTCTTCTATCTTTTTTTTCGTTCTTTTTTCTCTTCTCTCATTTTTCTCTTTTTTTTCATGTTAGGTTGAGACTCTGGGCATGCTCAGACTGCCTTTATTTCTACACGTATCCTTAGGCGAATCAACTTGCCATGTTGATATATCTTAGGGACGTGTGCATTCTGGTGATGGGTTCTTGGTTTGCCCGTCGGATCAGGCCTCGACCTCTGCTGGGGGAAATCTGGGGCTAGGTGCATGTTCCCAAGCGTGACCGATGGTGGATGAGTTTATTTGCATGCCGGATCAGGTCTCGACTCCTGGTGGACTCTGTAGGGAACAATGATAGGAGATGGGCAAAATTATCTGCCTGCCGGGTCAGGTACAAAGTGTCCCTGCATGAAACGGGGCTTGAGAACTTTCGGGTAGACCCGATCATTCTGAATTGATTTAACACGGTTCTTGGAGTGCCGCAAATGGTCATCGCAACGCTCCTTTGAGAACTAGTGTCACTTTCAGCATTTTCTTTCTCCTTTTTCTTTTTCTTGTTTGATTTTGTGGGCGCAATAGGTGGGCGCCTACGGACCTAGATCCGTTTATTGTAGCACGGTCCCTTTCGGCCAATCGAAGGGAACTCGAAGGGTCATTTAGGGATGCGTGCACCTTTGCCCGGTGATACGTGGCCTTCTAAGAGGGGTCGAGCCTTGATATGGGGCATACAAAGGGACAGAGCCGAGATTGCGGAGGTGAGAGCTGCTACAGCTGAGAGTGAGGTTCTTCGATTGACTGGGCTTTTGACTGAATCTCACAGTACAGCTGACGCTTCGCGGAGACGGCAGAAGAGTCTTCATGGTAGGTGGTTGTTTGATCGGAATGCCCATGAGGACTCTCTCGTTACAGAGATCAGTGCTTTAAAGCGCGGTTCCTGCCCCTGACCTGTTCCTGTACATACCATAGATCTTATTCACAGGAGGGGGCTGATGCCCCATAACAGAGATCTCTTTTTGGGTTATTTTCTTTTTTTGTTGTTTTTGTTATATATATATATATATTTTTTTTGGTTTTTACTTTTAAAGAAGGCAGAAAAATAGAAAGTGTGTCATGTCGTTATCTTTTTGGGACGTGACACTACGCACGTAATACTGTAAGAAATGGAATGAAATCTATACATACATATATATTTTTTTGTTTTTCGACTTTTTCTTTCATACGTCTCGCAACGTAAGGCTTTTCATGGAAAAAGAAAATTTATCATCTTTTTGAAATCTTCTCCCCCACAGTGTGAGGTTTTTATGGGAAAGGGAAATCTATTATCTTTTTTGAAATTTTTCTCCTCCACAGTGTGGGGCTTTTTATGGGAAAGGAAAATCTATTATCTTTTTTAAAAATTTTCTCCTCCACAGTGTGGGGCTTTTTATGGGAAAGGAAAATCTATTATCTTTTTTAAAAATTTTCTCCTCCATAGTGTGGGGCTTTTTATGGAAAAGGAAAATCTATTATCTTTTTTGAAAATTTTGGATCTTTTTGCGATGTCGGTAATTACAAGGCCAAACCAGTGGGTCTTTTTTGAGCATGGTCGAACCCTGTTCATGAGATACAGGTTTTTCCTTTAAATGTGGGAAGGTCAGCTTCCCAGGGATTGGTCTAGTCTTCTGTCTTTCGCTTTAGTCATGCATCAGACGCTGCGGTAGAGGTGACATACTTGATTGGGATCTGATCCAACTTTCACATGAGTGGCCCATCAAAGGGGGGAAAGGGGCTCAAGGGGTTCAAACTGAAATGGGCGGGATAAAACAGGTCTTCTCCTGATCTCTCTTTTCTTGATATTTTTGCTCATAGCGCCCAAGACGGGTTTTCGCCATGTCTGTCATCCCTGTTTTTACCCGTAGCACCCTTTCGGGTTTTCACCACGTCCATGGGTTTGCTTTCTCACCCCAGGTGCCCTTTCAGGTTTTCACCTGGTCTGCGTGAGTTTGCTGTTTTTACCCGTGGCGCCCTTTCGGGTTTTCACCACGTCCGTCTTGCTTTGAACCCAAATTAATTTTCTTTTTTTTATTTTTTTCTTTTTTTTCTTCTTCTTCATTTTTTTTAGAACCAGAAGGCTACAACATGGATGTCGATTCTGTCATAGCCGGCTGAGTGAAGTTCTGTGTGGTTTGTTAACTCAGCTTGTTCTGATGCAGTAGATGTTATGACCGCTTGTGGACCTTAAAGAGGGCTTTCTTCCGGGTTGTAATGTGGTCCGGGTTCAAACAGGTTGGGTTTTTTAGGGGATTTGGATCTAAGTTTTGAGTGAATTCTAGATTCGGGGACTCGTCTTCCTTTCCAAAGGCTTTTTATGCCCTAGTCATTTCTCTCCTCTTCTCTCTTCTTTTTTTTTTTTTTGGTTTGGATTTTTCCTCTTTTCTCTTTTCTCTTTTTTCTTAGAATTTTGGGAGGGGTATATGAAAGAAATGGTTATTGGCCCGACGTGTGTTGCAAAAAGGGTGAAGGTTTTCAGGGAATGTTTCTTTTGGGCTACTTGTCTTTGAAATGATGGCCTCTTTTATGGGGTCCTTAAGCGGTCACGCATCTGCCTTTATCAAAACTTACCTTATCCTAAGACCTATGAGTAGAACTTACGGAGGTATCCAATGTTGACGAGCTCAGGAAAGTGGTCTCTGTCCATGGTGGCGAGGCGAACGGCGTATCTTGGCAAAACCTCTCGAATGACATAGGGTCCTTTCCAATTTGGCCTAAACTTCCCTCTTGGGTCGGCGTGGAGAGACGGTAAAATTTTCTTCAGTACAGTGTCTCCTACCATCAGATCTCAGCCGCGGACGCGCTTATTGTAAGTATGTGCAATTCTCCTCTGATAGATTTGGGTGTGGCACGAGGCCAGGAGTCTTTTCTCATCAATTAAATCCAACTGCTCAAAACGGGCTCTTTCCCTCTCAGCATCTGTACGGAGTGACGGTACTTTGACCTCAACGGGTAGCACGGCCTCGGTCCCATACACAAGGGAGAATGGTGTTGCCCCTGTTGCGGTACAGATAGACGTTCTATAAGCCCAAAGTGCGAAGGGTAACTGCTCACTCCAATCTTTGTAAGTAACTATGATCTTCCCCAGGATGCGGATCAGAGTTTTATTGGTTGCCTCTACAGCTCCATTCGTCTGTGGCCTGTATGGGGATGATCGATGATGCTTGATCTGGAACTGCTGACACAAGGCCCGGATGCGCCTATTAGCGAAATTAGTGCCATTATCAGTGATGATATCTTTGGGTACGCCGAATCTGCAAATGATGTTGTTCTTGATGAATTTCTCGATATGACTAGCCTTAATGCTCGTATAAGAGGCTGCCTCTACCCATTTTGTGAAGTATTCCACAGCGACGAGGATGAACTAATGTCCGTTGGAAGCTTTAGGATTGATCTTGCCGATGACGTCGAGACCCCAGGTGGCAAACGGCCAAGGAGTGGCCATGCTGTGTAAGTCAATGGCCGGAGCATGTATTAGGCTAGAGTGTTCTTGGCATTTGTAGCACCTCTGCAAGTGCTTACAGCAATCGGTCTCCAAAGTGGTTCAAAAGTATACTTGTCTTAGAATTTTCTTCGCAAGCATGTGTCCACTGACGTGTGCCCTGCAAACCCCTTCATGGATCTCCTTCATGATCTCACCCACCTCTTTCTGGGTTAGGCATCGGAGCAGAATGTTGTCATGAGACCGTCTATACAGGAGATCACCACAGACAGCATAGTTCGTTGCCAATCGCTAGATGGTGTGTTTGTCTACCTTTGATGTTCCTTCCGGGATAGTTCGGGTCTCAAGGAAATTCTTAATGTCTGAGAACCAGGGTGGCTCATCATCTAACTCTGTACGTCCCTCGATCAGGTGACAGAAAGCTGATTCTTCCCTCTGCTCTATCATGATCAGCTTCATCACAACTCCATATGGAATCTCAACCATAGAGGCCAGGGTGGCCAAGGCGTCAGCAAACCGATTTCTTGCTCGTGGCACATAGGAGAAGGTGACCTCCTCAAAGCAGGTTATTAGATCCTCAAGATGTTCATGGTATGGGATCAGTTTCTCATCCTTGGTCTTCCAATCTCCGTTGGTCTGGCATATAATTAACTGGGAATCTCCAAAGACCCTAAGGTGAGTTATATTTAGATCAAGAGCCGCCTGTAAACCAGCTGTACAGGCCTCATACTCGGCCATATTGTTGGTGCATGGGAAGTTCAATTTGATTGAGATGGGTATATGTCATCCTCTAGGCGAGATAAGAATGGCGCCAACTCCTTGGCCCTCAACATGTGATGCTCCATCAAAGTGCATTACCCAGGGCTCTTTCGTTTCCTCTGTATCCTCGTTAGTCATGAACAGAATGTCCTCATCAGGGAATTCGGTCCTAAGAGGCTTATAGTCCGGCAGAGGGTTCTCAGCAAGATGATCAGCAAGTGCCTGCCCCTTGATCGACTTCTGGGTGGCATAGGTAATGTCAAATTCGGATAGGAGTAGTTGCCATCGTGCAGTTCGGCCAGTGAGAGCAGGTTTCTCGAATAGGTACTTTAGCAGATCCATCTATGCTAGAAGTAGGACGGCTTGGGATAACAGGTAGTGTCGAAGTCTTTGAGTAGCCCACACGAGCGCTAAGCATGCTTTCTCTAGATGAGAATAGCACGTCTCGTAATCAGTGAATTTCTTGCTTAGGTAATAGATGGCCTGCTCTCTTCTTCCTGTCTCATCATGCTGTCCTAACACATTACATGGAAAACTCGCGTGGGATGGAGGTACATTATCAGGGGTCTATCAGGTATGGGCGGTACTAATACCGGAGGATTTAGGAGGTAACTTTTAATCTTGTCGAATGCAGCCTGGTAGTCATCATTCCACTCAACTGGTGAGTCCTTTCTCAGTAGCTTGAGGATTGGTGCGCATATCAGAGTTGACTGTGCGATGAATCGGCTGATGTATTAGATCCTGCCTAAAAAGCCTCTGACTTCCTTCTCTGTAGACAGTGGCGGCATTTCAGTGATAGCCTCGATCTTGATCGGATCGACCTCGATCCCCCTTCTGCTGACAATAAAGCCCAACAATTTTCCTGACATAGCGCCGAAGCCGCACTTCTAGGGGTTCAACCATAACCTGTACTTTCTCAACCTCTCGAATAGCTTCTGAAGGTTTATCAAGTGATCCTCCCTTTCTGGTGATTTGGCAATCATGTCATCGACGTACACCTCAATCTCTTGGTGCATCATGTCATGGAACAGGGCCGTCATTGCTCTTTGGTAGGTTGCCCCAGCATTCTTCAGCCCGAATGGCATTACCTTGTAGCAAAAGGTTCCTCAAGGGTAATGAACGCTATCTTCTCGCGATCAACCTCTGCCATTTTTATCTTATTGTATCCTGAGAATCCATCCATAAATGAGAGCATTCCATGCTTAGCTGTGTTATCAACGATGATGTCGATGTGTGGCAGTGGGAAATCATCCTTAGGGCTCGCCCTGTTGAGGTTTCAGAAATCGATGCACATTCGAACCTTTCCATCCTTTTTCGGTACGGGGACGATATTGGCTAGCCATTGGGGGTACTTGGATACCATGAGGAAACCTGCATCATACTGCTTAATGACCTCGTCCTTCACCTTCAACATCCATTTAGGTCAGAGGCGTCTCAGCTTCTGTTTAACAGGCTTGACATCGGGGTAGAGTGGCAACTCATGCTCAACCAGATCGGTATCCAAACTAGGAATGTCTTCATACGACCATGTGAAGACGTCTTGGTATGACCGAAGGAAGTCTATCATGCCTTTCCTCTCCACAGGGGACAGCGATGTTCCAATTTTAGTGATTCTAGGGGCCTCTGTGGTGCCCAAATTGACATCCTCCATCTCTTCGACGATCGGGGTAGGGCCATGCTCGAAATCGGCAAATTGTTTGAGGAGCTCATTGGGGAGCTCATCGGTTTGACCTTCCTCGTCCAGACTCGTGACTCCTACCTCTTCGTGTATTTCTACATGAAAGGGGTCGGCTTCACGTGGGACGGGTATTACGACATCAATTTTAATTTTATTAGGAATTTTAAAGGACAATATTTTTGGAATTGGTATTTTTTCTATTTTTATGGTCTTTTGCATTTTTTTGGAAGTCTATATATACAAGGTAGAGTGGTCCAGAGGCTAACCTCACTTTTTACAGGTTATTTTTTTTTGGGGAGTCGGTGCTGTCTTCACGGTATTTGGCGGCTCCCAGGAGTTGGGGCAAGGATGCCCAGTTACTTACCTGCAAGGCTTGGCATTTACCTCTTTGATTGGTAGCGGCATTGGTAGGCTCTTGTAGTTCCTCCCTCAACATATTTACAGAGGGATCCTCGGGGACCCTGTCCTCTATGGTTAGGATGGGCCAAGAGTGGCTGGTGCTGGAGCGATGGGTGGACTGGGGAACTTCTTCCTCAAATATGGAAAGGGCGGCTAAGTCCATCTCGAAATCTGGGGGAATGATGTAAGGATTGGTGGGGTGGATTGAAGTAGCCTTATGTGGGGTTACCCTTGTCTCCCCATTCAGATCAATTTTCACTATCCCGGCGCTCACAAAGGTTTCACGGATGTGGGGGCGAGCTTGAGGTTCTTCTTCCAAGATGATTCCTCTGGCCTTGGCAACTGCTGCAGCTCTCATCTTTTCCTTGGCCTCTCTGATTTCTTCTTCTCTGAGCCTGTAGCCCAACCCAAATTTGGTTTGTTGTCCCTTGGCCTTGACGGGGTCTCTTCTTCGTTGGAGGCTTGGGCCCAGCCCTTTCCCTTTTTGGTGGCCCCATTTATGGAGCATGAACACAGCTGCGTCCATCCCTCCTCTGGTTTTATTTAGGGTCTTTTTAGTTGGTCCGAGGGTGACGGCTGAGAAGTCATACTCAAATCGGTGGA
This sequence comes from Chloranthus sessilifolius, assembly GCA_021018995.1. NCBI lineage: Eukaryota > Viridiplantae > Streptophyta > Magnoliopsida > Chloranthales > Chloranthaceae > Chloranthus > Chloranthus sessilifolius. The sequence continues at coordinate 96,972,022 of CM037588.1, forward strand.
GATCGGCTTCCTCTACTGTGTGCGGTATGTTCAACACTTTCGAATTCTCAATGTGCAGAGTGCTTCTTTCCCTGTCTTCTCTGCTCTCGCCCAAGATGGTGACAATTTTCCCTTCTGAGATGAATCGGAGCTTTTGGTGTAGGGTAGATGGTATTGTTTCGAGCTTATGTATCCATGGCCGACCCAACAATAGATTAAATGTAGACTTAATGTCCATCACCTGAAAGGGGATGGTGAAGGTTTGCGGCCCGAGGATCAGGTCGAGGTCTACTTCCCCTATGATTTCTCTTCTGGTGTTGTCGAATCCCCGGGCGTTTGATATGGATGGCCGGAAGGTGTCGGGGTTCGCCCTAATTTTGATCGCCGTCCTTAGAGGGCATACGTTCAATGCCGACCCGTTGTCTATTAGGACCAACGGCACCACCAAGTTTCCTACCTCAACTGTTATATTCAGGGGTTTAGAATGGTCATTCCCCTCGATCGATAGGTTTGCATCGGTGAAAGAGATGGCGTTTGGGGCCAACACTTGCCCTATTATTTCCCCTACTTCATCTAGAGTTACGTGGGTGGAGACATGCGCGTCCTTGAGCGCTCCCATTAGGGCTTGAAAGTGGAGTGGAGTCGTGATTAACATATCCCACACAGTGATATGTGCGGGTGTTCTCTTAAGCTGTATCTCTAGTATGTGCTCTCTGGCCATTTTTTCAAAGGGATTCCCCGTGGCCTGTTCTTTCTTCTTCTCTTCTCCTCTGACGGCCCCTGATGCTCCAGACTGTGTAGAAATCTGGCCTGACTGAGTAACAAATTCAACAGCCTCCTCTTGGTTGCACTCGGCATTCATGTCTGTCTGTTCATAGCTGAACGACACTTGATGTGGGTCATAAGTAGGTTTTAGGATGAGAAAAGGAGTGCATGGGGATTCTGAGGAGGATTGGGCTGGATATACCGGTTTCTCGGGTCCAACCAGGTTAACTCCAATGGGGGGTGGAATGGTAGTGGGGGGAATTGGCGAAATTGGATTCATGGGCATAGAGGGGGCTTGGGCATGGTAGGACCAGTGGTGATTGGGAGATGAGGGGATTGGGTGAGGGGTTGCTTGCATGAGTGGGGGTGGAGTTGGATTGGGGCCAAAATAACGAAGGGATGGTGGGAGTGTGACTGGGATGGAGGGATAGGGAGACGTCTGAGGTGTGGTGGGCGCGGGGTGATAGAGATATGAAGGATTTGTATATGGGGAGGTATGATGGGATGGTGATGGATTTAGGGATCATGGAGTTGTGCATTGAGCGGGATGATTTGGATATGACGAGCTTGTGTAGGGGGTGGCATGGTGAGGTGATGATGGGATTGTGGGTGAAATGGGGTAGATTGGGGATGATGGAGTTATGCATGGAGCGGGGTGATTTGGGGACGGTGGGATGGTATATTGGGTGGTGGGATTTGAAGATGGGTATGGGATGGGGTAACTTGGGGATGGCGGAGTAATGTATCGGGTGGAGAGATTTGAGGGTGTGTATGGGGTAGGATAATACGGGGATGGTGGAGTTGCGTATGGTACGGGATGATTTGGGTGTGACGGAGGGGTGTATGGGGTAAATTGGGCATGGGGTGGATATGCGTATGATTGTGGTGGGGCTATGCCTGTTTTGATTTGATAGGCAGGAGCAGGGGCGAAAAAATACTGCCCTAAATCTAAGGGCTCCTCTTGGTATGCCGATGTGGGAAAATAATCGGCTAGATATAATGGCTTGATCACCCCAATAAATAGTTCATCTTCGTTCGCCCTGGGGAGTGAAAACTCCTCCTAATTATTGATATAATCTGAAGGGTCAAACTCTTCTTCTTCCTCCTCTATCCAATGTATGTTAGGCCTGGGGCCTCCTGGGTGCGGTGGTAGAGGGGCTTGATGGATACTCTGGTTCTGCCCTTGAGGAAGTGGCGGGGGAATGATTTTTCTCACCTCTATTAGATCTTGGACTACGTGTTTTAGTGGAAAGCACCGGTCCGTAGGGTGACCCGGTCCCTGGTGGAAATTGCAATGCAGATTCGGATCATAGTTCCTTAGTATTGGGTGGGGTGGCGGGCGAGGTTGGAGTAAATTGATCAGGCCTTTTTGTAGCAATACCGGCAATAAGACACTCAAGGATTGCCCTAATGATGTGAACACTCGTTCAAAACGTGCTTTCATCTGCTCCTGGGTAAACGGGGCTCTTGGTCCGTTGCTTGGCCTTGGTACTTGCTCGAAACGGGTCGGGGGTGGTTGTGTAACCTGGAGCTGTATCACGGGGGCATTGGTATTGGCCTGAGGGTAAACAATGTTTTGTACCTCTGTCCCTGGTCTTCTTTCAATTCTTGGTTCGGCCATTTTTCGAACCCCGGTGGCCCCGTTGGCCACATTCCTTCCTAACTTGCCTTCTATAATGGCATCTTCGCAACGATCGGCATTTCGGACTAGATCAGCAAAACTAGACTGCTGCTGATATACTAAGAAATCCGCGATGACAGGGAGGGCTCCCTTGGTTATCAATTCAATCTGCTCATCATCGGGAATTCGATGAGTTACCTGAGCGGCTAATGTCCTCCACCTCCCCAAGTAAGCACTGAATGTTTCATCATGTCTTTGCTTTAGACGGGCCAAATCTGACTTCCTTGGCTCTATGTCCATGTTATAGACATACTGCTCTTGAAATAAGCGTGTCAGATCTTTCCAATTTTTTATCATGGACGGTTCCAGGGATGTGAACCATCTCAGTGCTTGGCCCATTAAATCCTTCTAGAACACCTTGATGAGGAGTCGTTCATCTCCACCATACTGGCACATATCCCCACAGTAAGATTTTAAGTGGGCGATGGGGTTGTCAGTGCCATTATATTTATCAAATGATGGCATCTTGAATTTGTGTGGCAGGGGGACATCAGAGAACAGACACAAGTCTGAAAAGTCTGTTGAATGTAGTTCTATTCCTCCCATCTTCATCAGCTGCTTTTGTATTCTGTCTATTTATTCTTTCAGTTGTTCTGGTTCTTTTGAGGCTGCAGTGGGGACTGCTTCCCCCTAATTTTGTTCGACCCTGGGTGTGATGACAGTGGGCCCGGGAGGATTAAAACTGGTGACTCCTCCACTATTGCAGATCTCATGCTCCTCGTACTGTTCGTCATGGTATTGGTGAGGGGCAAGTTCTGCTATTTGGACTTGGGGGGTGAGCTGGTGGGGCCATATGGTTTGTAGGGGATGAGAAGGGATAAATGGGTGAGCGGTTTGTGGGTAAGTGATGTACTGAGTTGGGTGCACATTCTGGGGGTGATGGGGTGTGATTGAGGTGGTGGGATGTTGTGGGTTTGAGGAATGGGATGGATTGGATTTCCCGTTGGAGGTGGGATGGGGGCGTAAGGGGTATAGGCGAATGAAGGGTACTGGTGGGGGGGCATGGGGTTAGTGAATGGACCTTGATGAGCATGGGTGGATGGGCCTTGGGTTTGAGGGATTTGGGTTTGATGGTTTCGGAAGGCTTGGATTGATAGGCCTTGGGCTTGGGTGTGAGGGTTAGTATGAATCTGGGTCAATGGACCTTATTGGGTTTAGGCTAATGGGTTATGAGGGGGTTGGGTTTGGATCTGAGCCTGATGGGCTTGGGTCCATGGGCCTTGGGCTTGGGCATGATAGGTTTGATGGGCTTGGGCTTGGGCCCATGGTTTTGAGGGTTTTGGGCCTAGGCCTGATGGGCTTGGGTCCATGGGCCTTGAGGATTCTGGGCCTGGGTCTGATGGGCTTGGGTCCATGGGTTTTGAGGGTCTTAGGCCTAGGCCTGATGGGCTTGGGTCCATGGGCCTTGAGGATTCTGGGCCTGATGGGCTTGGGCCCATGGGTTTTGAGAGTCTTGGGCTTGGGCCCATGGCTCTAGAGGTGTTTGGGCTTGGGCCCATGGATTTGCATAGGTTTGGGTCTGGCATTGAGGTGGGGGATTTTGGGAGGTATGGACGATGGGTGGTTGGGCATGGTTAGGAGGGAATGGGGTATGGAGGTTTTGGAGATTTGGATGCGGGGTTGGAGATGTAGGGTTTCGAGAAGCAGCCCACAAGGCGTACATCGTTCTCATGCCCTCCATTGAGGGCATGGATTCAGGTGTGAGATTGGGGGGTGATGGCTCACTTAATGATGGAGGGGGTTGGGAGAAATTGGGCATGATCCAGGTAAATGGGGGGGTATGTTGGGATGTGGATGGGCCATGTGGTGGGAATGGTATGTGAGATGAGGTGGATGGGATGTAGGATGTTGGGGGCATGGATGATGAGAGGGATGGAACGTGGGAGGTAGGCGGGGGATGGGACTCCCCATGGGGTCTTTGGAAATATGGGGATGCGGTAAGGGTGTTTGGATGGGAGATGGGGATGTATGGGTCGTTTGGGAAATGAGGGGTTTCAGTAAGGGATGAAAAAGGGGTACATTGGGAGAATGTGAGGGAAGGGGATGGGGTGGAGGTGAACACGGGTGCCCCAAATGGACTCGTGATATCGAACCTGGTTTGGGTGAAGGTGTCGGCGATCGGGTCTTCTCCGATATGAGAATGGGATGGGGATGACGGTGGGGATGTATCGGCTCTTGACATGATCTGCTGACGGGTGTTGTATCGATGTCGCGGATAAGGGCTGAATACCTTCCTTCTACGGGACGAACTTGAGGTTGCCATAGTGACGGTCGCACCAAAATGTACTCTTTTGGTTTTCTTTTCTCTTTTTGTGTTTGTTTTGTTTTTGTTTGGTTTCTTCTTTTTTTTTTTTCTTTTTGTTTTTGGAAAATGATTTTTGATTGATGATTTTTTTTTTTTTTTGAAGAGAGATTTCTTTTGGTTTTTTTTTTGAAGATGATTTTTTGATGGAGATTACTCCCTTTTGCTTAAACGAATAATGACCTAGTGCCTAGGGTCAACTCCCGTCTCGGGTGATATATGTACCTTTAGTAGGTCCCACGGTGGGATCCGACACACTTCGGAAGAAGCGAAAGGGAACCCTTTCGTTCTATTGAAGGTGAGGGAATCCACGCAAACGACCCGATCCCTCAGAGCAAATCAATGAGAAGTCGCCTTCTTTTGACCGGGCAGGGGCATATTGGGTGTTACAGAATGCGGGAGGCTACTGTGGGCACTAATACCGCTAATCGGGGAACTGGGGTGATGGATTGGGCCTCAGGTCGGATTCTTTGTGGTCCGGATATATCTTGGCGTATATATTATACGCCGACCAAAAAAAAACGGATTTTGGTGCGTATATATTATATCGCTGGCTTAAATAATCGAGGATTTTGGTGGCGTATATATTATATCGCTGGCTATTCTGAGGATTTTAGTGGCGTATGTAATATATCGCTGGAAAAAATATACTGTCGACTTAGTTTGTGATGAGCGACAAGCTTAGAATGTGGGTCTTTGAACTGGTTTACGGGAGGATGCTCCGGGGATGCATGTATGTTATCGGGTCCCTCCTTTCCGTTTCCTAGGGATACACGGCTGAATTTTGGGTTGTCTACGCTCTCACCAATGCCGGTTTTACGGCTTGATCGAAATTGGCAACCCAACTGATATACCTCCGGTGCAAGCGCCTTCTCTGGTACTGGAAGGGGTGGTTCTTTTCAGGGTCATCACTACTAGGGCAGCCGCCTTACTGGGAACCGGGTATATCTGTGCCTAAACCCCCTGAAAATTATCCAAAAATGCAAAAATAAATTTAATTATGTCCCCATACTGTTGGTTCACTTTTAATTACAGATTTTTAAAGGGGAGTTAAATTAAGTCCAAAAATTGGGTCGGGGATGACAAGCCCGTGCCGCTTCAACAGGCTGGTGTTCAATGGTGAGATATGATGACTGAAATGAAAAGCACACGTAGGCCCGCGAAATGGCTAAGGCTCGTAAATGACAGAAATTTAAATGACGTAAAAGTAAATGAGAGCGGGCCCGCCAAACGGCTAAGGTTGCTTAAATGACAAGAATCGGAAAAACAGGAATTTAAAGGCGCACGTAGGCCCGCCAATCGGCTAAGGCACTTAAAGGACTGAATCGTAGGGGTGAGTACGTTAGTAAAGACAACAAAAATATAGAAAAAAATAGCAGAAAATAAGAAAAAGAACAGCAATGGTTAGTAAAAAAGGAAAGGCCAACAAGAGGAGAAGCGCTAGGGTGATATCCCCAGCAGAGTCGCCATCTGTGCGACCATGGATCCTCTCGAACCCATCGCGGCGATGCGCTCGCTTTTGATGAAAATGTAGAGTCGCCACCCGGAGCTTTTGGTGACCCGGGAAACCTTCAAATCAATATTTTGAGCACCGAAGTGCTAAATATGACTCTAATTTACCGGTCTTTGCCAAAGGCTCTAGGGTAGGGGCTTCGGTTATTGATCGGGAATGGTTTAGGCACCCGATCAACCCGCATGTAGCGGTCTCTATTTATGCCCAAAAAGAAAAATAAAAGGGCGGAGTTTCCCCTTGCCCGAAGGCAATACGGTCCTATCAAGCTTTGAGCCAAACCGAAATTTCGGAGGCGTAACGGCTTGAATCCTTGGATGGAGGAAGCACCAAGAAGGTAGAGGAAGAGAGGGGTGAGTCGGAGCTCACGGGCCCTTGTTGCACCATGGAAGTCCTTCACTTTGGCGTGCTTTCGATGGTTTAAACGGTATGAGAATGGATTTTAATGCTAGGATTCGATAAAATAGGGAGCGTCGGGTAAGACTCAAGGCTAGACTTTAGCTAAAGGGAATGATCTAATGGGGGAAATGGGTTGAAATGCATGAACTAAGCATGCTGGAATTCTGGAAAAATGTGTGCATTTTCTATCACTAGGGTTCTTTCTTAAGCTCAAAATCCTTAACCTCCAATTTTTTCAACCCTTAAGGAAGAGGGGGGGCTCTCTATTTATAGAGAAGGGGAGGGTTAGGGGCTTACTTAAGAGCTAAGTGTTTTAGCAATTAGGTAATCCCCCATCTAAGGTTTTCTAGGTTTTCAAGGTCCTAGGGTTTTGGGAAATTGGTTTTAATGGTAGATGATGGGGTGATACCAAAGGTGACTTAAAGGTTGCAAACAAGCCCAAAGGGGGTGCAACCAATCTCAAGACACCCACCCCAACAAAGGGGATGGTCAAAGGGTCAAAATAGATGAAGGAAATTCGAAAAATTGATGACAGTTACTGTAGCTAAGCTGGGCGTATATATTATATACACCCGGTTTAGGAACAGTAAATTTCACCAAAAATAGGAGAGCCTTGGAAAGATGAAGCCCGTGGTCGGTCCCACCTATACTGGGCATATATATTATATACGCCTGGCCAAATTTCCTCCAAAATAGGCAGGCGTATATAATATATATGCCTGACTAATCTGGGGCAGAATGGCTGGGCGTATGTAATATCCACGCCTGAGTAAAAGTCCTATGATTTTATGTGAAACTTGAACAGCCATAACTTTTGAACCGTAGCTCCAAATTGGGTGATCTTTGGCTTGTTGGAAAGCTGGAGAAGTCCTCTTTCCAATGGTGTATGGCTCATCCTTGGTAATAGTCTGTGTGAAATTCTGTAGCTCTCCTCCCATCAACTACTTGGAAGGATTTAAGTTAGGTATGGGAAGGGATTCTAGGGTTTAGGGGCGATCTCTAAGGGTTGGGAAATTGTTCTAAAGGGTTCAGGGTGATTCCTAAAGGTCTAGGTGGATTTCCACCGGTTCAGGGATGCCATCGGAAGCACAGGGGTACATTTCTCCCGAAGTACAGATTGATTGGGCCTTGGGCCGAATTTGGGTCTCTACATAGAGTTGACTCTTTTTCGAGGCGGTGAGCTTTGTTGAAATTTGACTAAGGCTGTGGAGGCATTGATTTTGGAAGAGGAGGCGGAGGGATCATATGAGGTAGTGGAGGTAGGTTCACTACTCATTCCCTCGCTATCCTTTCCAATGGCTGAGCACCGTCGTTAAGCTTTTCTCGAGGGAATGGTGGTAGTGGGTAATGGGTTCCAGATTTGAGAATCGGACATGTTGGTCATTGATGTTGGGGCGTTGACGAACCCGCCGTAGTACTTATAGTGAATGGGGCAAAATTTGAGGAAGGAAAATGCAGAGGAGTTATGTCGTTACACTGTGGGAGATATTGAGTGCAATCTTCCTCTTCTAGAATAGTGGAGATCAGGGCTTCTTCCTTGTCGGATCCTTCACTTGACTGACTCATCTTGGCATTGGGGTGGTGTTCCCCCATAGCCTCGTGCCGCTACTTTGAAGTATTCTGGGTGATGATGTCCACCCACTCCATAATTTGAGCCATAGTTTGAAAAACATTGTCTTCGTTTTTAGGCTCGGAGTCATATAGGGGGATCAGTGGTGGAGTCATCTCGCCACTTAGGGGAGTAGTGGGCCACGTAGATAGAAAGCTTGATCTTCAAGTTCTGAAGGCTTGAACTCGAACTTGAGCAAAGGTGGGATGGGATGGAGAGTTCGGAGGAACAATTCGGGTGATTAGGGACGAAGGGTGTGGGCTAATGGCCAGGGGCCTTGGAGGGTCACTTGAATGAGTCAAAGCATTTGGGGAACCAACACGGGTGATGAGGGTAGAGGGATGAAAAGGGAGTTGGCTCGGAGGGTCTAGTGTAGTGATGTGGGCAATCGGTCCTTGGTTATGACTGGGCATGAAATTATTGATAACCCTAAGTTGGGGGGTGGTTGATTACTATTTTGGTTAGAGTTTTGAAGAGATTTCCAATCGATTTGGTTTCGATCATTCAGGTAATAAATAATGTCTCGCAATACCCAATAGTCTTCTAAATTGTGTCTTGCATATTGATGAAAAGCATACAACTTGCTCTGATCAAGACTGGCGGGCCAGGGCTGTGGCCGTTCCGGTGGTAATCAGATGAGGGTTTGATGACTGAGAAGGCAGAATATGTTGGTGATGTGGTAAGGCAGTGGAGGATAGTGGTCGCGTTTGGGTTGATAGGGGCCATTGACTTGTTAGTTGAAGTTCTGAGGCGAGGGTATGTTATTATAGCCCTGGGGGTTGACTGGTCGATTTCAAGCGGCACTCTGGTTCTGAGTGTTCTTGTTAGGTTATTGGTTTTAGTTTTGGTACTAGTTTGATTCTAATTGGGATATCGCGACTAATTCTTATTTTGGTACTAACTCTGATAGGAGTTCCATGGCTGGTAGTTCCCGTTGTCAGAACTTTGATCCTGGTTGGCAACGGAATTGACTTGCTTCGAGCCAGAGGCTTTGTTATTGTTCTTTTGCTTTGAATCACCGAAAGTAGCGGCCTTGGAGGTTAGTATTGAAAAGGCGAGGTCTCCTCCCATTATATGTTGCTGGATGCAACTAGCGCATGAGTGAAGAGTAGCGAAGTTCGGACAATCGCTTATGATGAGAGAACTTTGAAGAGGCTCTTTGATGTTGTTTATAATGATGTCGATCGCATCCTTTTCCTTCATCTAGCTCCTGGTGCGGGCTGCCAACTTCCTCCAACGTGCTACAAAATTTGCAAAGTCTTCCTCGGATTCTTGCTTTGTCGTCACTAGATCAGTGAGACTAACTATTTCTTATATCAGATGCTTATACAGGTCCGAGAATTGTCCGACCGGATCATCAAATGTGTTGATTTTGTGAAGTGGGAGTTTAACGAACCAGTTAAGAGCTTCCTCTTCTTGCGATCTCTGGAAATAATGTATCAGGAGCCCTTGATTGTCATGGATGGGTTGACAGTCGTTGCAAAAAAGTGCCAAATGGTGGTTCAGTTCCCCATACCGTTATATTTATTAAACTTGGGCGGTTTGAACCCTGCAGGTAAGGTGAACTCTAGGTCTTGATTGAACTTATCAAACCCGAATGAGCAACCAAAGCGTTCTCTCTTAGCCATGTATTAGTCGAGCATTTTGAGAAAATCCTCTACTCTTACCGTGACGTCTTTTTGGGTAGTCTGAGTGTGAGTTCTGTCTTGGCAATCATTGTTGAAGAGGGCGCGGGCAGCACAGCCTAATGGCGACATGTAGGCTGAGACTATGCTTGGTGTGGGTGGTGACCCCTTGTTGTCAGACTACCTTGTGCTTCAAAAAGGGGTTAAAATCAGAAAATTAAATGTCTATGAACTGCATACCAAGGCAATCCTACACAAAGCCTACAAGTAAATAGGGCTGTGGTAGCAAGTTTTAAAGAGTAAGGGTATGTCCACAGGGAAATGTGTGCTAAAATTAAGTAAATCTCTAGATTTGAGACAGATCTGGCACTCAACCTTATATTATTCTAAGCAAAAACAGCAAAAGGAAGAGGAGAGGTTTTAAAGGGTTGTCACTTTAGACAAAACTAAAAAAAAAAAAAAACTAATTACAAAAATAAATTGGGATTAACCAAAGAGTTTGGATCTAGCAAATGAAGGGAAATGTGGTGAAAATAAAACAGAAAATTGGAGAAAAGCAACTCGGGATCTGGTCTCACTGCTACTTGGGTGATTTGACAACATTATAAGGGTTCAAGGTGCAGCAATACCGCATCTGGCCACAAGCATAGCTGCAAGGTTGAAGAATCTGATCTCAGCAAGAGAATTACATTGCTCTTAAGGCTATGATCTGTCCACTTTAATAGCCACAGACCATCCAATAGAGTCCCTCCATTCTAAGTTCTCCATCAGAACATGAAAACCGGTATAAATGCTGTGAATGCCAGGCCACAGGCATAAGCACCCACAGGAGTATCAGATCTAGAAAGATCAAATGGTATTCAAGAGATCTACCAAGATGATCTATAGATCAAACTAAGCAATAAAATCAACAATTCATTGAAGGAAAAAAAGAAGTACAATGAAGTGCTCTCAGATTTGTAGTCTGTGCAACAATTAACCCACAATAATGCTCTCAAGTTCCCCAATTATAGATCTACCTCACCCTCACTGCTCAAAAGAGTTTAGCCACTCATGATTGGCTAAAGAGAGAATGGAAGAAGAAAGAAGAATGAATTTGAGCTCTAGTTTTTTGCCTTATTTTCGTCTATGAAATCCCTTCAGAAAGAAATCCCCGTTTCTGGATTGTTCTTCTCTTTTTATACCTTCCTCCTCTGTCTCAGATCCATTTCAGCCAATCAGAGGCCAAGAGAATAATTATATTACTCTGGGCTACTGATGTGGCTGATTTCTCTTCTAAAAGCTCTTCTCCCATTGGTCCACGATTAGCAGATGCACGCGAGGCCGTTAGGGTTTTCAATCATGCGCAGTTGAATACCAAAAATAACCCCAAGGGTCACTGACATGCTTTGGGATGTGTGCGCAAGCTTCTGAAATTGGCAGCTGCTAAAGGAGCATGCTGAGAAGTTGCCAAAATGAGTGTCGAGAGGTTCAGGGAACCTCTCAACAGGTTTTGAATGTGCTTGCTCTTCATTTTGATAGGATCTCTTTGGCTTTTGATAGGATTGGCTAGCTCTCGACAGGATCTGGAAACATCTCGAGATGTTGAACTGCAGTTGGCGATAGGATTAATGACTTGTCGACTGGATCAAAATCTCGTTGCATCGTTCTACCCATTTCTTCATTCATCCTCTCGATAGGTTATACTAATCCTGTCGACTGGTTATACAACTTAACACTGAGCTCTCGATTTGGCTCAATCCTTGCGAGAATGAGTTATAGCTTCAGGCAGCTGTTGACAAGTTGGATTGGATTACTCGACAGGTCCTGCTGAACCTCGTGACAAGTATCTGGAACCTCTCGACACCTTGTTTCCAACTCCATTCCTCTCGATAGGTTTGCTTACAAAATCTGTCGACAAGTGTTTTAGAACCTCGCGACTGCGTAGCTTGTGTAATACAACCTTTCGACAGCTACTGCCATCCTCTCAAACCTTTTAGTATTTCTCCTCAGGACCTCTCGACATGTTATAATTGCCCTTCAGAACTTCTCGACAGCTTCTGGATCTTCTCAAAATCTTAGCTATTTGGGCATCAGATTCTCTCAGATGCTCAGGCTAACCTCTCGACAAATTTATCCGTATGCTTCCATAGCTGGCACATATCTCACTTGTGCTTGTTCTTCATTTGTTCAACATCTAGCAACCTCTTGGCGGATTCAACCTTCATTCTCTGCAACTACACTTAGCCTCAAGCCTTCCCTGTTAAGCTTGAAACAAGCTCATGAACTTCTGAGGCTCTTGTGGAAATCTTGATTGGCTGGCCTTTGATCTGTAGGGATGCATGTTGAGCAGTAAATTGCTTCTTGGGCTCTTTTAAGTGGATATTTGCATTAAGCTTGCAATTTGTTGCTTATATACAAAATGCACTTAGAATACTTTATTAGTTAGCTCAAAAGTCCATCAAAGGTCAAGTTTGGAGGTGGAAAATGGTATTTTTCACTACTTAACACACCCCCAAACCTAAGCTTTGCTAGTCGCTGAGCAAAGGAGAAAGTAAAAATAATTATTGGAAATGAAAATTGCCACTTTTGTAGGGAACACAGATGCATATGCACCAAGCCTTTTAAACCCCCTAGGTGATCCCTAGTGTAGGAGTGAAGTCTCCTAAGGGTTTGCAGTGAAGTTACCCACAAACTTCTCCAATGATTTAGTTAATATTAGTGCAACACATTAAAACAAAAGTCAAGTAGTATAAAATTCATTCCACACCTTGTCCATTTAGTTTTAGAGGATTCTTAGCAAAAAACATGACAGTTTAAAACTAAAATTATGCTGTAATTCTTGCACAATCAATCATCTCCTATCAAGGTATTTTGTATGAAAATTAATGGAAAGCTCACCCTCAAATTGAGAATCATGTTCTGATAATGCCCCCATCAACCCTAATTTCATACCCAAAATTCACCAGGGCTGTCACTCTCAACAAAAATAGAAGGGTGTATCAATTCACACTGCTCAAGAGCAGTTGCAGCCCTCAAATAGGACTGCAAGCATGAGCATAGACTTTGCTCCAATTTCTGAATTCTCTAACTCTTTTCACCGTAGATTAAATAAATCCTTATGTCCACATGACAGCTCAATCAATTTCAGATCAATAAGGACTTTTTATTGGGTTGTAATGTGGCTTATGGGTGAAGTTTACAAAGAATCAATGGGTGGAATAGGATTCAAAATTGAGAAATCAGTAAGGTAAGGAGGTGATTTGCAACTCAACCTTCTTCATTTCAGAACAGTCTTCATTTTCTTTGAATTTCCAGACTTAAAGTGATCAGCTACATCAGCTTCTTATCCTCTCATAAATTTTTAAATGAAGTAACTTCTCTTTCTCATTCTTTTATTTTACTTTATTATTTATTTATTTATTTATTTTTTTATGGGCTGGAATGCCACAACTGTACTTCTGATACACAACTGCCTTTTGCTGTGTTTTCTTCTTTTTTAACCAACTGTCAAACCTTGCTCCTTTAACCTCACTTCCCCTTCCATTTCTTGATTTCTTAGGTTGAAGGTTAATTGAAACAGGTCAAGAGGTTTTGGGTTCAAATTTTGATTTTCATCAAAGAACAATTGAGATTTTTTAAGGCTCAAATGGTGTGTATCAAGGGCAGTTTAAAGGTGGGAAATTTTAAGCTCCAACTGTCTAAGAAATGGCCTTACTTCATGTCCTCAATGTCATGAGTGTTGTCAAGTTGTTTCAACTTGGATTTGCCTAACTTCTAGTGAGCAAAGGTAGATTCAATCAGTCCTTAGAGCAGAAGAAATTGCCAAACACTCTTCAAAGAAGAATTTTTCAGGCCCAAATCTCACTGGGTATGGTCTTCCATTAAACTTCTGGGGTATATCCTCACAATTTTCTCTATTCTCAAGTTCACTAAGCACTCATTTATGACAAATTCCTGACATTTGCTTCATGAGAGTGTTAGAGCTATAGCATGTCTCAGTTTTAAAAAGTTTTTAATTTCCTCTATCTATAAAATATCAGGTGTGAATTTTTTTATTTTTTTTTCAGTTTCTGTTAAAACCTTGCTGCACTACCATTAACTATCCATTGGAAAACCTTGCCACACCCCAAACCTATGAGGAGCAGTGTCCTCACTGCTTGAAAGATCAAGAGATGTGCTGCAGGATAAAAACAGATACAGAAAAGCAAGGAAAGAAAAATAAACAAATAAACTGTAGTGAAACAAAGAACATCAATAGAAAAGCAAAATAAGAACTAGTAGTAAATAAAACACACGAATAATGACAAGAAAGCAGATAATAAAATAATAAGACAGCAAGAAAATCACAGTAAAATGGACTAGAGAGAAATCTATTGATAACACCAAAATATGGGCAATGTAAAGGAAAGTGCTCTACAAGAGAATATGCAAAAATATCCTAACTGTACATCTCTAATCATCTGACTCCTCTGCAACCTCAAGTGGATCTTTGAGTCCTTTACCCTTTTCTATCTTTCGAGCAACAACAGTGGACTGGGATCTTATGGAGGAAGGTTTTCTAGTCCCGGATGTGGTTTTATTTGAAGGGGGTGGCTTTGGTTTGGAAGGGGGCTCCTTGAATTTGATGCCAAGCTTGACTTTGCTAGGTTCCTTTGGTTGAGGAGTTGTTTCCAAGGGAGGTACATCAAGGTTTAATTTTGGAAAGAGCCATAGCTAACTCCCTGTCAGTCTTTTCAGTTAAGTTCTTCTGCATGGCTGCAATAGTAAGCCCATACTCATGAGCTTTGTCCTGTGCTACTCTCACTTGTGCCTGCAGGGCCTTTATGACCTCCTCCTGGCACTCAACTCTATTCTTCTCCTGGTTGTATTGCACCATAATTTCCTGCCAACCCTTCTTGATTCTTTCTTCTCCAGCTTGTAAGTTACTTGGAGAAATTTGATGTGGTTAAGCAGAGGCTGCCTCACAGTGGTTCTCAGGTCAGCCATGCCTCCACGTACATCTCTCTTAATATAGGCATTGGCTTGCATGGCCTTGAGGAGAGTAAGGTAGGGAGGTGGGGGATTAAGGGAAGCAGGTAGGATGGACTAATCAGCAGGGGGAGTAGAGCCATCCTGCTGTGGAGGGGGGATGGATGATGGCATGGGTGGGATAGAAGTAGAGGGAATGAGCTAGGGGAATGCAACCTAAGGGTCAGGGTCAGTTTGGGTGGAGGCAGTGGTACAGATAGGGAGACAAACCTCAGGGATATGCTCAACCAATTGTAAGGGTTGGGGAGAAGTGGGGGTAGTGGTGATATGGAGGGGTACAGGGATATCTGGCTTTTGGGGTGGTTGGGTTAAAATTTGCAAAGTGGAATTGATGGCTAGCACAGTGGAAGGAATGGAGGGTTGGTTTAGAGTGTGGAGTTCATGTCTTGGAGTGTGGCCTCAATTGATGATAGGGTTTGGTTGTTGGCCATCACTTGGGATTGAAGGGAAAGTAAAAGGCTTAGGATATGGGGTAAAGGATCAGGTGTTGCAGGGGCGGTGGGTTGGATTGGTGGAAATAGGGAAGTGTGGGTATGGTCAAAAGGTAGGGTGAGTGAATGGGTAGGTTGTAGAGAGGTGGGATGTGGAGATTCTGGTAGTGGAGTGTACTTATGTCTAATATTATCAACAATGGACTTTATTAGAGATGAATAACCTTCACTAGTGATCTCATCTTGGGTTTGTGGATGTGAGATGGAGAAAATGGGGTCAAATTCAAAGTGAATGGATGGAGGGGAGGAAGTGGTTGGGCTAGCTGATGAAGCTGGTGCAGGGCGCAAAGGTGGAGTGGCTAATTTGGATGGGCTAGCTGGAATGGTGAGTGAAGGTAGGGTAGGGATTAGGTCAATGGTAAAAGAAATGGATAGGGGTGTTGATGTGGTTGGTGTGATAGAAGGGATGGTGGTGAGGCTGGCCCTCTCAGAGCTGACAAAGGATACAACTGGGACAAATGGGGGCACAAATGGAGGAGTGGCAAATGTGAGCACATGCTCAAAAGAGACTGCTGCAGAGGTTTTAGGTGGAGGTATGGTGGTAGTGATAGCTGAAAGAGGCTCTGAGCTCACAGAAGCAAATGGGGTTGCATGTGGAGCTTCTACCTCAGTATCTTCACTGGATTTGTTTTTACTCTTGTCAATGAGGGTCCAACTGGCAGACCAGGCCTTCTTCCCAAAAACTTTAGGGGTCACCTTTACCACTAGCTCATCTACTTTGAACACAAACACTCCTTTCTCTTTAACAAGGCAGTGATGAGCCTTCAATAAGGGAGCCCATGTAAGGTTTACACCCTCCTGATTTTATCATTTACATCCACCATTGCATCAATAATTAATTTTGTAGCATTCATAAAGTAGCCCTTAGAGAAGGCATATAGGGCATCCACTATTGGCACTCTCCTCTCTTGTTGGTGCCCACTCACATAGATATTCTTCCTCAAAATAGAGTCAAAGAAGGGCATGCTGGGGTGCAAATCTTTTCTCTTGATTGAGTCCCCATACCCCATAATGCCTTGAGTGAGGTGCCTAGCCATTGCTTTGAAAGAGGCATTCTCAGGTGTAGCCATGTCAAAGATTGAATCAAAAATAGAAGGGACTTTCAATGCTATCCTAATATCTCTATAATCCACCACCAACTCCATATGATCAATCAAAATTACAAGGCAGGGCTTAATTGAATCTGGCTTTGTTTGTTTCCTGAGATTTTGATACCACAATTTAACCAGCCTTGGGTAAGATTTTTCATTCAGTGGGCTCAACATGGGTGTCAGGCCTGCCTTCACCAAATAATTGAAAGTGTCCTGACACTCGTCTACCTTAGAGAAATAGGGGGTGTCAATAATAGACTCTGGGATCAGACCTAATGCATCCACAAACTCATTGGGTGTGGACCTGAGCAAAGGGACTTCAGGCACCAATTCAGGGATAGGCTCAGCCTCAGAAATTGAAGGCACAAGGCTAGGCTGTGTCTCAGGGACCTCCTCAACAACGTCTTCACTGATTTGGGCCTTCTTGGTTTTGACAGTTTTCTCAGCTTTATCCATGACAAGCTTCCTTTTTGCAGGTGGGGTTTCCTTAGGCTTTATGGTTTGCCTACTGGACTTCCTAGTGGCTTTGGTGACAGATTTAGAAGGTACTTTGAAAGGATTAGCCAAGGTATCTTCTTGACCAGCCATTATTCGATCAACATAATATCGATCACCACTAATTCAATAGCAATCACCACAAGGACCTTTTGAATGCTCAAATGAGCTAGGCAAACTAAAAATTGAAATGCCAATCTTGGAAATCACAAAGAGGAGCTGAAAAGAAGCCTTACCAATAGAAACCTAGGGTTTCTGAGATCACACTATGCACGGCGCAAAATCAACTCAGGTTAGGTGCAAAATGTAGCCCTGAAGAAATTAAAGCAATTAAAGTAGTGGCAAAGTGTTTAGAGTAGCAACTAACAGGTAGAGAGAGAAGAAGAAAAAATTGAAAAATCATCGGAGAAGAGTTAAAGCTCAGAGACAAGCTGTCGAATGGCAAAAGTGGAGTTGTCATTAGGTTAAAAACAATGGGAAATGAGCTTCGACAGGATTGGGGCAAGGCGTCGATAGGTTGATGCATCCTATCGAAAAGTGCAAAATGATAGATCCTCGCGAGAGGTCCACACAATCCTGTCGACTAGTTCAAGAAAACAGGAGCAATCTTTTTGAGAGGTTCATTTCATCCTGTCGAGAGGTCCAAGGTTGTGAAGAAGATCATTTCAAGAGGTTCACAGAACCTCTCAACAGGTACCTAAAATCCATCACAGAAACCTCTTGATAGGTATTCTGAACCTGTCGAGAGTTCAACTGAAACCATCAAAACTTGTCAAAACCTTCATAGATCCTCTCGACAATCAACGTTATAGCTTCAGAACCAATCGAGAATTAATTCACACCTCTCGACAACTTCTAGATCTTGTCGAAATGTAAATTGGGAACTCTCAGAACCTGTCGATATGTTCATAGAACCTATCGATAGGTTGTATTTCAGTTTAAACAGGCTTATAATTAGTTCCCAGTTCATTTCCCGACAAATTTGACATTCCAACTCTGTTCACTTCACAACTTTGACACATTTTCTTACCTAAGGTGCTAATATTCATGGCAAAAATTTATGTACAAAGCCACACTGAACTGAAACAAAAATAGAAAAATCAGCGAAAATAAATAACCAAAGACATAAGTTATTATACATAGTATACATTTGTTGAAACTCAGTCATGTCATGGAGGTTCATGATAGTGGATGGTCAGTACAGGCTCCACCACATTTTCGAAAACATCACCAAAATCATCACAAGAATCATTACAATGCAGCAGCTTGGGAAAAGGCTCTTCCACAAGTTCATCCAATACATCAATTGAAAAACAATCCTCATTATTCAAATGAGGTGGATGGGCTGCATCATACACATTCAACTTGACTTTCACATTATCAAAAGTAACCTCCATTTCCCCTGATCTACATTATATGCATGCATTTACAGTGGCCAAAAATGGCCTGCCCAAGATCACGGGGATGGAGGTAGCACACTTGCTTGATTCCATATCTAGCACCAGAAAATCAGCTGGGTAAAAGAATTTATCAACTCCAACTAACACATCCTCTATAATCCCCATTGGTTTCCTCTCAGACCTGTCAGCTAGTTGCAAGACCACATGTGTGGGCTTCATCCCCCTTTTAAATTTTATGTTGGGGCACATCATCCCCCTTATTTTTTATATGTTGCTCCTGCTGCATATTTTCATGGGTTGTTTCTTCATTTTCTGTACTTGACTCATCAGGCTCATTACCAACTCAGTTATCCACCAGCCTCCCACTCCTCAAGGTTGTGACAGAGTTTACTTCTTCATGGGAAGGAGTCTCACCAACCATGTATTGCCCCTTTGGATTATTCATGAGCTGACTGGGCAGTCTCCCCTCTTCTCTCCTAGCCAAAGAATTAGATAGCTGATCAAGGTGGTCCTCTATCTTCATGATGCTTTAACTGTGGGAATTAATAGTTTGAGATAAAGGGCCCAAATTCTGCAGTGAAGCCAAAACTTGCTCTTCAAATGTGAGGGACCTAGAGGGTGTTGGGGCTGGTGCACTTTTATGCATAGGTTAAACCATGGGTTGGGCCATAGGCTGTTGGTATTGCGGCCTTGAAAAATAATTCTGCTGGTATGGCTGGGCATTCCTACAAGGCATGGATTGTTGTGGCTGTTGATGCTACTGGTTTTGAAAATTATTTTGTGTCCACCTCAAGTTGGGGTGGTTTCTCCAATGATAGACAACAGTAGGCTGTTGTCCATAGGACTGAGCAGCATTCACATATTCGATCACAAAATCTGGAAATTGGGCAGTTGAGGGGCATTCCTCAAGGGAGTGAGTGGGAGATTGGCATATGCCACATGCCTCCTCCACTTTAGGAATCATTGGAAACTGCATTGCTCTCATGAGCTTATCAATCTTTTGGGTCAGGCTGTCCACTTTCCTCTCTAAATCATTATGTCCACTCACGTCATACATTTTCTCTCTGGTAGTATTTTCTCTCACAAATCTAGGGGTCTCAACATCTCTTCCCCAGGTCTCCCTTTGCATGGAGTTTTTACTGATGATTTCAAATAACTCCCAAGCTTCATCTCCTGTCTTGTGGAGGTATGTACCACCACAAGAGGCATCAACCATATCCATCTTTTGGGATCAATTCCTTGATAGAAACTTTGGATAAGTTGCCATTCAGGAATTTGGTGATGGGGACATTGCTTCATGAGTTCTTTAAATCTCTCCCAGGCTTGGTGAAAGTCTTCAGTTGGGGCTTGAGCAAATGAAATAATGCTCTTCCTCAGCTGACTTGTTTTGGACATGGGGAAAAACTTGGCCAAAAACTGACATTGAAGATCATTCCAGGACTGAATACTGTTTGTTGGGAGCATTGATAACCAACTTCTGGCTCTATCCTTTAGTGAAAAAGGAAAGAGTCTCAACCTGGTTGCTTCCTCCCCCAAACCTACAATATTGAAGGTAGTGCACAGTCCTAAAAATTCATCAATATGCTTGTATGAGTCTTCTTTGCTCAGGCCATCGTATGAGGGTAACATCTATATGATAGAAGATTTGATCTCATAGTTCTCTTGGACAGCAGGAAATTGAATGCAGATGGGAGAATTGTAAACCCTTGGTGCATTGAATTTCTTTAAAGTCCTAGGTTGCTCACCCATTGCAGTAATTTCAGAATCAACTACAGGTGTGCGTATGGTTTGCTTAGGTCTAAGAAGTCTTTCAACTTCAAGATCTAAGGGAGCAATCTCAGAATTAAGAGATCTCCTCCCAAGCATACACAGTAGATACAAAATTCAAAGTAGAAATTTACAGCACAAAATTCAATCAAAACAATCACAAAATACACAACTAATGCTGCAGATCTACAAAGCTACAGATCTAGAAATGTAAATAGAGTTAGGAGATGCAAACTCAAGCAAAGCTTGCTCCTCCAATTGCTACAATGTTCTCTTCAAAACCATAGATCCCGATTTGAAACAGACAATTAAACTACAAAACACTACAACAACAATTAGTTAAACACTAATCAGACACTTAAAAATCTAATTCTAAAAATGAGAAAAACTTAGATCTATCAATTTTAGGCACATAGATCCCCGATAGCGGGGCCCAAAAACATATTTTTAGGCTACCTTGTGCTTCAAAAAGGGGTTAAAATCATAAAATTAAAGGTCTATGGATTATGCACCAAGGTAAGCCTACACAAAGCCTGCAAGTAAACAGGGCTGTTGTAGCAAGTTTTAAAGAGTTAGTAAGGGTATGTCCACAGGGAAATGTGTGCTAAAATTCAGTAAATCTCTAGATCTGAGACAGATCTGGCACTCTACCTTATACTATTCTAAACAAAAATAGTAAAAGGAAGAGGAGAGGCTTTAAAGGGTTGTCACTTTAAACTAAACTACAAAAAAAAAAAAACTAATTGCAGAAATAAATTGAGGTTAATCAAAGAGTTCAGATCTAGCAAATGAAGGGAAATGAGGTGAAAATAAAATAGAAATATGGAGAAGAGCAGCTCGGGATCTAGTCTCACTGCTACTTGGGTGATTTGACAGCATTATAAGGGTTCAAGGTGCAGCAATCCCCCATCTGGCTACAAGCACAGCTGCAGGATAGAAGAATCTGATCTTAGCCAAAGAATTAGATTGCTCTTAAGGCTATGATCTGCCCACTTTAATGGCCACAGACCATCCAATAGAGTCCCTCCATTCTAAGACCTCCACCAGAAGATGATAATCACTACAACTACTGTGAATGTCAGGCCACAGGCACAAGCACCCATAGGAGTATCAAATCTAGGAAGATCAAATGGTGTTTAAGAGATCTACTAATTAAGTGGGTGGGCTAGTCCCATCTACACAAATCCGATCGAGAATCAAGTGAAACAAGATGATCTATAGATCTAACTAAGCAATAAAATCAACAATTCATTGAAGGAAAACCAGAAGTACAATGAAGTGCTCTCAGATTTGTAGTTTGTGCAATAATTGACCCACAATAATGCTCTCACATTCCCCAAGTTATAGATCAACCTCACCCTCACTGCTCAAAAGAGTTTAGCCACTCATGATTGGCTAAAGAGCGAATGGAAGAAGAAAGAAAAATGAATCTGAGCTCTGGTTTTCTCCCTTATTTTCATCTATGGAATCCCTCCAAAAAGAACTCCCCATTTCTGGATTGTTCTTCTCTTTTTATACCTTCCTCCTTTGTCTCAGATCAGTTTAAGCCAATCAGGGCCAAAGAGAATAATTCTGTTATTCTAGGATGTTGATGTGGCTAATTTCTCTTCGAGAAGCTCTTCTCTTATTGGTCCACGATTAGCAAATGCACGCGAGGCCATTAGGGTTTCCAATCATGCACAGTTGAATACCAAAAATACCCTTAGGAGTCGTTGACATGCTTTGGGATGTGTGTGCAAGCTTATGAAATTGGCATCTGCTGAAGGAGCATGCTGAGAAGTTGCCAAAACGAGTGTCGAGAGGTTCAGGGAACCTCTCGACAGGTTCTGAGTGTGCTTGCTATTCATTTTGATAGGATCTCCGTGGCTTCCGACAGGATTGGCTAGCTCTCGATAGGATCTGAAAACATCTCGAGATGTTGAACTGCACTTGTTGATAGGATTGATGACTCATCGACAGGATCGAAAGCTCGTTGCATCGTTCTGCCGATTTCGTCATTCATCCTCTCGATAGGTTATACTAATCCTATCGACTGGTTATACAACTTAACACTGAGCTCTCGACAGGTTGGCTCAATCCTTGCGAGAATGAGTTATAGCTTCAGGCAGCTGTCGATAGTTTAGATTGGATTGCTCGACAGGTCCTGTTGAACCTCGCGATAAGTATCTGGAACCTCTTGACACCGTCCTGTTTCCAACTCCATTCCTCTTGATAGGTTTGCTTACAAAACTTGTCGACAAGTGTTTTAGAACCTCGCGACTGCTTAGCTCTTGTGTATTACAACCTCTCAACAGCTACTGCCATCCTCTCGAACACTTTAGTATTTCTCCTCTGGACCTCTTGACATGTTATAATTGCCCTTCAGAACTTCTCAATAGCTTCTGGATATTCTCAAAATCTTAGCTATTTGGGCATCAGATCCTCTCGGCAGCTCAAGCTAACTTCTCGACAGATTTATCCTTATGCTTCCACAGCTGGCACATATCTCACTTGTGCCTGTTCTTCATTTGTTCAACTTCCAGCGGCCTCAACCTTCATTCTCTACAACTGCACTTAGCCTCAAGCCTTCCCTGTTAAGCTTAAAACAAGCTCATGAACTTCTGAGGCTCTTGTGGATTGCTTGATTGGCTGGCCTTTGATCTGTAGGGTTGCATGTTGAGCAACAAATTGCTTCTTGGGCTCTTTTAAGTGGATATTTACATTAAGCTTTCAATTTGTTGCTTATCTACAAAATGCACTTAGAACGCATTATTAGTCAGCTAAAAAGTCTATCAAAGGTTAGGTTAGGAGGTGAAGAATGGTATTTTTCACTACTTAACACCCCTCTTGCCTTAGTCGTTCGTGCTCTTGTCTATCTTGCCGCTCCTTGATGGTTTGGTATGCAGTTGTCAGGCCTCGGAGTAGTTCTTCAGCGTCATCGCCTCCCTTCTATTACTTATGGATGCTGAGTTACACAAGTTGTTGGGCGGTGAAATTATGTCCGATACTGCCATCTTTTCCACTGTGGTTATTGCTAGTGCTTGGAGGAGTGAAGGGGTTTTCCTGATCACCGGTCATGTTAATCTCAGGGTTGTACTGAGCGGACTCGTTAGACAGATCCTCACCATATATAGGGTTACAATGGTAGTTCCATAGTGGAGGATCATTATGATCAGTGAGATTTATTTGTTGTATTCAGAGTACGAGTCAAATTTCTTTTTTTTCAAATTCATGATGAAAATCAAACAGTGTCCGATAATTCCAAGAGTTCGGAAACTAGTCCATTACTTCGACGTTTTCATACTCAAAGATGTTTTTATTTCTGAATAAAAAAAATTATTTCAAAATTAAGAGAATATCATACGAGTCAAAGTTCTAAACAAACATCAAAAGCATCTAGGATATCAAACATTAAAAGTATCAATTTTGTCAAAGTCAAGAATGCAAATTTGAAGTGAGTTTCCCCTGCCTTAATCCCGATGTCTTGCTAAAAAATGTAAAGGTCCTCATTAATAGTCTCCGACTCTCAATCTATATCAAATATATGATGATGCATTAGGGATTGATTCAAATCACTATTAACTTCGATGAATATGAGCCATTTTCTTCAAGCTGAAGCAAAAATGGGCAAGTTCATGCAAACTTTGGATCATGAATAACTTGCCCTATCTTGCCGTTCAATTTTGACCTTTAACAAATTTGATTCGTAAAATTACTTCTGCTACAAAATTATGAATCTCGCTGTCATCTTTTGAACACCATGAGAATCGTATTATTCCGAGTTTGGGGTCAAACATTATGGCTAAAATACTCAGCCTGTGTCGACACTTCGTTCGAAGTTGTAACGGCGAGTTTCCAAGGTCGCCCGGGCAAGGTCTCTAATTTTAAGTGGCACACAAGCTCGCTCGAGCAACTTTTTCCCGAAAGTTTTTGCCTGGAAAAGTTGCTCGAGTGAGTTTTCCACTCACTCTATCTTCCACGTTCTGAAGGCAACTCGCTCAGGCGAGTTTAATGTAGCCCAGGTGAGTTTGACAGCTTCAGCAACTTTGCCGAATTCGATCCTTCTTCCTCACAACTCGAAAACTCCTAAATCCATTGCATTCTACTACCATTAACACCAAATCAAGACTATGCCTATTTTCTTTCATCAAAGCGGTAATCTCGTTTTCAGTTTTTACGCATGCAACATTTTCGGCAATCGATTATTGGGAATATCGGTTTTCACGTTCCTCATGCATCCGATCGTCGAACTCTTCATGCGATCCCAATAATCATGAATTCAGATTCTAATTCCTAGAACTCAACGTTCACATGATCACGTTGCGATACGTACCTTCTCACATGCGGATTCTACCATCGGTGTTGAAGAGATTAGGCGCGAAAACTTCCCATTCTTCCGACTTCAGTTTGATTTTCCTTCGCTCTGATAGCAGCGATGCCATAGATTAATGTTTCTTGCGACGTAACAAGCGAGATCTCCTCTAAGAAGAAGGATCATAGGGAGGATCCAATGGCTAGGGCTTCCTCAAAATGGAGATGAGGAGAAAAGGGGAATTCCTCAACATGAGAAAAAGAACTCACGCAAGTCCCTTTTGTGAGATTTGTTTTGTTTCTTATACTCATGGGAATAGGTTTTGTGTGTAGCTGGTATACCACAAGCAGGTGTACAGGCCTTCATAAAAAGGGTTTTAAAAGGTGTGGTATAAGTTCCACTTCCCACCACTTGATCCTTACACCTTTTAAAGGTAATCCAACCTTCTTAGCCAGTGGTGCTCTCATGGAACTTCTGTACTTATGCATGGTAATAAATATATAAGAACCTTATTCATCAAAAAGTGCATCTTTCAATAAAGTGTTCTGAAAATCAATGGCGTGTGGCTCATATCATACCAGGTTTGCACACTTAGTTGGGTGTGTTAATGTTAGGCCATCTATGTTGTGTGTTTATGCGCAGAAACCAATATTTGTTTAGGTCATTGAGATTGAAATTGGTCCGATCTCAAGGTTTGAGTCATGTGCAACATACACATATCACAATGCGTGAGGAATTAGTTCCAAATTTGTGTTTGGGTGTACTTATCCAATTGAGATAAGTGGGTCAAAGACAACGTCACAGACATGAAAAGTTTGACCAAGGTCAAACTGGTCTAAACAGTCGTGTTATTATTGACGGTCAACGGTTTAACATTGGCAAAAATCGAGGTTGTTATAAAAAGTTTCCTAATAAAACTCTAATTTCTAATTGTAATCTTCCTTGCTTTGACTGGTAGATGCACTCAGGATTGTTCTCCTTTTACGTAATAGGGACCCTTAGGAGTCTTTCGCCAATCTTCTCAAATCATTGGGTTGCCAAACTTATAATTTAAGAGATCTTCTCATTCTGTGCATGGCGGTGTAATTCTCAAGTGATCAGCAGCAACAGGAGTTTTAACTTTGCAAAATCGTGACTACGATTTCTCTTTTCTTTCGATACAATTCTCCACTACGAATGATCATATTTCCTTGTCGTCGTACTCCAGCTAGAAGCATCTTCTAAAGTATCGTAATTTGTGATTTGGCCTTTTTATCTTAGTTACGTTCATTTGTAAGTACGATTTTCTCTTTTCTGATCTTTAAATACGATTTGAATCATCTTTCCATTCGATCATCTTTCTTTCTGCTTTTTAAGTTTATTTTGACGAAGATTATCACTTTTGCTCTATTTTATTGTTTGTTCTTAAAATCTACACGTCATCATATCATTAGTAGCAAATTGGGGTCTAGCATCACTAAGTTAAGGGTGATAAATTGGTATATTCAATGACTGATCAGTAATCACTATGACAAATATAGCTCTAGAGACAATGTCAAACCGATGGGGATCCTAACCATCGTTGTTCAAGAACAATTTTCAAAGTGTCGTAGCCCCTGCCCTGTGAGGAAGCTCGTGCAGTTCAATGGCCGTTGTCATTGTTCAATGTGTGCAATAACATGATTCAATGTGTGTCGAAGCATGGTTCAATGTGTGTCGAAGCACTGTCCAATGTTCAATGTGTGTCATCGCATAGTATCCATTTCAATGGAATCTCTTCAAATCACATGCAATGTTTTCAAACATAATATCGTAATTGTACCTTATAATTTATTTAGAATTCAATTCAGGTTCAATGATTCAATGAGATTCATATTGTGCATTTTCTTCTAGTCAATTTAGAATTCAACATCAGTTTCAATGGTTCAATGAGATCATATCATATGTCTTTTCCTTCATTCTTTCCTTAAGAGTGTCACAAGAATAAATTTTCATACATCAATTATGCAAAGAATCAAATATTTCTGATTTCATGTTCAAATGTTCAACAATTCACAATATCTAGGTGCCCAAAGATTTTAAAAATTAACAACCACTATTAAATTATTTAAAGCCACTAAACTTCTATGAATCAGAATTACAAAACACAAGTGATCGTTGAAATTCCCTTACCTCGTTTCCTAATGTCGCAAGGAGAATTGAGACAAATATGTGTGATTGATCGATGATTGTAGCAACGTGAGTCATTATAAGATTTCATGAATATGCGTCGGATTTCTTCTTCTCTAATACATGAACAAGAGATATATCATAAAGAGAGAGGTTTGTATATTGATCGAAAAATCAATATGAGGAAACATTGGGTGATATACATTTTGAATTCAGAAATACAAACTGATTGTGCCTGATCACTTACCGTCGTTGCTCAAAATAAGAGAGATTGAGAGAGAGGCTGATAGAGAGATTACGGGTGAGAGAGAACTCGAAAGGTGAGAGGCGTCTGGGAGGTTTTTATACTAGGGAGTGTTTGTGCCTGGAGCCCTATGTGTGTTTGGGGCTTTTAGTTTAGGATTAGTATTAGAGTTATGTTGGGTTGGTTGCCACCTCTCACCATCCCAAGAGTCCAAGTAATTTGGACTTCAAGTTAAAAGTTGAGTTAGACAATTGAAGATTAGAGTACAAGCACTGAATTTCTATCCTTTAAAACAAATAAATAAATTAAGAGGTTTGCACTCATTGTTGGACACTAACACACAAAAGTGGACAATTGAGAGAAAGGGTTCCACTAGTCATCACTATATTAAAGCTGTAATTGACCACCAATACCAACAAGGACTTCACATGTGCACAAGGCTTACACGTGGGCATACATTGGAAATATTTATATATTAAAATGGTAGTTTGAGATAAGTTAGGGTGTTAAACATGACACAAAATTACTAGTACACCCAAACTTATCGATATTTAATTATACAATACATATATATTTTTTTTTACACACATTATAATTAGTATTTAAATTTTCTTTTAAAAATAATAATATCAAGATAGAAAGTCAACGAGTCAAAGAAATAGAAATTAGGGTTGTACATTCAGAGTCGAATCATCAATTGCAACTACCTGTACACTTTTCAACAATAACTCAACACTTGTTTTGGTACTTGTCCTCAAGGTTCTTACCTATTAATTCTTCTAATTTGTCTCTATCATAAAAATTTGGTCTATAATTATAGACAAATGACAACTAATTGTCATTTCCTTGTCATAACAAAGGCATGCTATTAGTGCTAAAATTTATTCCAAGGAATCATAAAAGACACGACTCTCTTTACATTCCCAAAGAGTATCATCTAACAAAAATACAACGATTCACCATATTCTAAGGTGACCAACAAGTTGTAGACACCCAAAATTGGCCCAAGGCCTGATCGACACATACTTCGAGAAAGGCATACCCCTAAGCTTTCGAAAGCATTTCCCAAATCCTTAAGAATCATTCCAAAGCCTTTAGGAATCATCCCGAACCCTTAGGAATCAACCCTAGCCATCCCAGACCCATTAGAACCCTTCCCGGGCCCGATTCGAACCCTCCTGAATAGTGGTTGAAAAGAGGAGTGCCAAAATTTATAGGGACAACTTCTGGAGCTAAGACATATACCATTGGAAAGAGGATGCTCCCAACTTTCCAATGAGCTAAGAATCTCCTCAATCAGAATTATACATTAGGAGTAATGACGGTTTGAGCTTGGGGCAGAATGAGGACTTTTAGCCTAGCGTGTGTAATATACACACTAGGCCATTTCTGAATGAACTTTTCCTAGCATGTGTAATATACACGCTAGGCCATTTTCTGTAGGAATTTTTCTTACCGTGTATAATATACACGCTAAGCCAAATTGGCTTTCTTCCTCCAGAGTGTGGGCTTCATGGCGGGCTCTGAACTTCTCAGAAGTACTGTACATAAGCTTAGCGTGTATAATATATACGCTAGGCTTAGCTACAATATTTTTTAGATTTTGCCCAAAAATCACTTTGGGGGTTTGACTTGTTGGCCATCCAAATGTTTAGGGTGCATTTCTTTTGGACTGATAAAGCCCCATTAACTCTATTTGCAAGCCTCTAAACATTTGAAACCCCACCCTATCATCTACCATGGAACCCCAATTCACACCTTTCATAGCCTTGAAAAGCCTAAAATCCATAGATTTAGGATTACCTAATTGCTAATCTCATTAATTCTTAAGTACCCTCCTATTCCTCCCCTTTTCTATAAATAGAGAGGGACCCCCCCTTTGCTAATGGCTTGAAAAATTTTCCAAAGAGAAAAGATTAAGAGATTCCCTTCTCCCCTTTGGTGCACCAAACCCATATAAATTCTAGATTTGAAAACCATCCCTTAGACCCCATCTTTCATGATAAATCCCTTAGCCTAGGTGAGAAATACCCGCTAGCCTCCTTCTTCTATCTCTTAGCTACTAAGCCTTAGAGTTAGAAGACTCATTTTTCAACCCAATAGTTATCGGATGCTTCCCTCACCCAGCTACGCGAAGGTCTATGGCTGTGCTACAAGGGCCCGAGAGCTCCGACTCTCCCCTCTATTCCTCTACCTTCTTTGCTTTTCCTCGATCCTAGAATTTGAGCCGTTATGCTGCTGAAATTCCAGTGATTGCGAGGGACTTAAATAGGATCCGGATGCCTTCAGGCAAGAGGAAGTGTTGTTTTATTTTTTTATTTTTTATATTGCCTTTTATTTAGGCCATAAGTAGAGACCGCTTCTGAGTGGATTGATTGAGTTTTTAACACCTTCTCGGTCGATAACCGAAGCCCCTACCCTAGAGCCGTTGGCGTAGACCGGAATTTGAGTCATATTTTTACACTTTAGTGCATTCAATATTGATTTAGGTTTCCCATGACACCAAAAGCTTTAGGTGGTGACTCGATATTTTTCATACGAGCGCATTGTCACGACGGATATTTCCGATCCACGGTTGCACAGATGGTGACATTGCTGGGGAGTGCTTATAGAGCTTCTCCTTAAAGTTTTGGCCTTTTTTTGTTGCATGTGTTTTTATTTTCACTGTTTACTTACTCCTATGATTCCATACCCTATTTTACTTCAATTCTGTCAAGTTTTACTTACCCCTACTTTTCAGTCATTTACACGCCTTAGCCGATTGGCGGGCCTACTTGAGCTTTTATGTTTGTGTTATCATATTCTATCAGTGGACGCCAGCTCGAATAGGCAGCTCGGGATCATCACTACCCATTTTTTAACCTAAACAAACTCTCCTTTTAAACTTGAATTTAAAATTGAACCTTAAAAGTAAACTAAGGGACTTAATTCAATTTTACGTTGGGTAGATTTTAAAGGGTGGGAATCTAGGCAGTGATACAAACGTTCCGGTTTTTAGTACGGTGGCAGCCCCTAGTAGTGATGATCTAGAAAAGTACCACCCCATTCAGTATTTGAGAAAGCGCTTGCACTGGAGGTATATCGGGTGGGTGACCGATCCGTTATGAAGCTTAAAACCCTTGGGGAGTGCGTTGGTTGTCCCGAATCGACCCTGTATCCCTAGGTTCAGTGAGGAGGGACCCATTACAACAAAGAAAATCAGTCCCCGAAAGGACCGCTTTCAGAAAACCAAAAGAAAAGACCAATCCTGGGCCTGTTGCTGGTGTCAAGAAATTTTTATATACTCTATTTTTGCCTAGCGTGTACAATATACACGCTAAGCCAAAAATCCCTAGAATTGCTCTAGCGTGCATAATATACACACTAAACCAAAAATCCTTAGATTTAACGTAGCGTGTATAATATACACACTAAGCCAAAACTCCAGATTTTTGGCCTAGCGTATATAATACATATGCTAAGCCCATTCTGGCTGACCAGCCCGAATCTGAGGCCTTTTACCACTTCCCCCGAGTCTCCTGCTTAGTGGCTTAGTGCCTTCGATAAATCCCACACTTTTCGGCACCCAATACGCCCTCGCCGGTCAAAGTAGGTCACCCTCTTATTGACTTTTATCGAGAGATCGAGTTGTCGCGTGAACTTCTGTGCCTTCACATAGAACAAGGGTTTTCCTTTGTTTCTTCCGAAGTGCGTCGGGATCCTGCCATGAGAAATATTCTAGGCGTGAACGCCACCCGAAATAGGAATTCCAAGGCCCCGAAAATCACACCAAGAAGGTTCAAAATCTTTTATCCAGAAATAAAAAAATAAAAAAAAAAATCAATAAAATAAGAAAGAAAAAATTCCAAAAAAGAGAGCTAGTGGTGCCAACACAACAACATCACCTTACCCACCATCATCCCATAAGGGGAGAAGAAAAATTTACGGACTCCACCCGAGGCATCCGTACCCAACCTGTCACCAAGCCATGTCATGGGCAGTTGATTGGGCTTATGTCAATCCTAATTCATCCCCGCCACTTCCCCATCACATCCCCATTCGGAGGAAATTTCTATCTCCATTTCACACACCCAACCACCATTTACCATCACCGGACCCTTCGGTGCACCCATATTTTCATCCACCCTTTGGTGCACCCATATGTTCATCCACATCTACTCAAAATCCATCCACATCCACCCCACATACACCCCATTCTCACTCAAATCCAAATTACCCTAATTCCCCCCTCTACATCCACTCAAACCACTCAAAATCCATCCCGTTTTCCCCTCATATCAACTCCAAATTCACCTGCCCCATCCATCTTACAATTTCCCTCCACCTCAATTCAAAGCTTCCCCAATCCTTCCACATCTAACATGCCCAATTTTCGCACATTTTTCTAAAATCCAACACCTCATTCCCCATCATTTCCCCAAACCATGTCCAATTTTCCATTTTTTCAACACACACCCAATCTTCTCCAATTTACCTAGGTCATGCCCAATTTTTCCCAACCATCTCATTCATCAGTAGGGACATCCACTTCCAACCCCTCACTCGATCCAATGGCCATGATGGAAGACATTGTCAAGGCCTACACAGTTTGGAAGGCCTCTCAAAGTCTCCCTCATCCATCCCACACATCTCTAAACCCATCCCACAAACTTCAAAATCTCTATACTTCGTTCCCCCAAAACCCTAATCAACCCCCCATTGTCCATACCATCCAAATCTCCCATCAACCATGAGACTATTTGAGCGGCCCTCCAGGCCCAACACCCTATACTAAAGCCCACCAAGGCCCAATGGCCCAAACCCATTAAGGCTCAATACCCCAAGCCCACAAAAGTCTAATGGCCCAAGCCCATCAAGGCTCAATACCCCAAGCCCAGCAAAGCCCAATGGTTTAAGCCCATCAAGGCCTAATACCCCAAGCCCATCAAAGCCCAATGGCTCAAGTCCATCAAGGTCCAATGGATCAAGTCCATCAAGGTCCAATGGCTCAAACCATCAAGGCCCAATAACACTAGCCCACCAAAGCCCAATGGCCCAAGCCCATCAAGGCCCAATACCCCAAGCCCATTAGCCCAAGCCATCAAGGCCCAATACCCCAAGCCCATCAAAGCCCATTGGCCCAAGCCCATAAAGGCCCAATGGCCTAAACCCATCAAGGCCCAATAAGCTAAGCCCACCAAGGACTAATACGTCAAGCCCATCAAAGCCCAATGGCCTAAGCCCATCAAGGCCTAATAGCCCAAGCCCATTAAGGCCCAACACCCCAAGCTCATCAAAGCCTAAAACCCCAAGCCCATGCCCATCAAGGCCCAAACCCAGGAAACTCGTTCCTAAACCCTCTATCATTCCCCTAATATCCCACATTCCCCTATACCCAACAAGCCCCCATTCCCTCTCAAATAATGCACCCATCTCATCCAATCCCTCCACAAGGCATGGGCCTCACTCATCCACATCCCTTACGGCAAATCAAGTATGGGAATCTATCCCAGACCATCAACCACCCCTAATTCACCCATCCTCTTACCTCTCAAACCCATCCCCAAGGATTCCTCCAAATGTAGTGGCCTCATCAGGCACCAACAAAAAATCCACAACTCACTCATCCCATCCCTTTACAAGTCACCCATCCAAGCTTCCCCCATATACAATGGTCACATCAAGCACCCACCACCCTACTCAGAACCAACAGGATAACCTCACCATCCCTCCACCATATGTGGACCCACAATATGAGGAGGATGAGATCCTGAATAACGGAGCCTATGCGGGGGCATTCACTAGCTTCAACCCCCCACCGATGGCCCAAAGTGAATGGAGGTCACCTGTTGAAGGGCCAGCCCCACCATCCATGGAATCAGAGCTATTAAAAGAGCAAATGGACAAGATTCAAAAATAGCTGATGAAGATGGGTGGAGCTGAAATCCATGCCACAAACTTTTCTGACTTGTGTTTATTTGCGAAAGTCCCTTTTCCCTTAAAATTCAAAGTGCCAATCTTCAATAAATACAATGGCACGAGCAACCCCATTGCGCACCTCAAGTCCTACTGCGGGGAGAAGTTCTAGTTTGGCAGAGACAAACGACTCCTCATCAAAGTGTTCCAAAAGAGCCTTACGGGCTCAGCTTTGAAGTGGTTCACTTCCCTGAAACCATCCATGATTAAAACCTGGAAAGATTTGACCCACCTGTTCCAAGAATAGTGTGTCTACAACATAGACATTGAACCCCGCAAGTCAGATCTAATCCGATTAAAGCAAAATCCCGACGAAGCATTAAGTGAATACCTTGGGCGGGGGAGGGCATTGGCAGCCCAAGTCAAAAATAGAATACCTGATGATGAGAAAATCGAGATGATCTCGAAAAATACTCTGCCGGTCATCTCAGATTTCTTGGTGTACCAACAGTAGTCCTGCTATGCTGATTTAGTAAGGAATGGTAACCGCTATGAGGATGCAGTAAGAGGGGGTCATTTAAATAAAAAAGTAACCAGTGGGGTCTGCAAATTTCCTGAGCAGAGAACCTAGAGAAGAGCCGGGGGGGAGGTCCAAGCAATAATGACCACACAGCATGATTCCAACATAGTACCATTCTAGTTTGGGGTAGCACCGCAAGCTCCAACACCAACAAATCAGGTTATGAGGTAGAACAATGTCCCCTGGGGGCAGCAGATCCCTGAGGAGAGAAGGGCCTGATATAACCGAGTGTTCACTCCCTTAGGACAATCCCTGAATGTCATTTTACCTCTACTAATAAAAAGGGTTTAGTCAACTGGATTCAACCACGACCTCCGTCGAATCCAATTCCAAGAAATTATGACCCCAATACTCAATGCAGTTTTTACCAGGAACCAGGGCATCCTACCAATCGGTGCTTCCCTTTGAAGCTCATGATAAAGGATTTGATAGAGGCGAGAAAGATCATCCCTCCGACACCTCCCAAGGCAAACCCCCGCACCAACATCATGTAAGCACCATTGCCGCTGCACCCACCAAGAGGAATGGACCCAAGGCCCACTGCCAACATGATAGAAGAAGATGGCCAGGAGTTTGACCCTTCTAAATATATCAGTGTTAGAGGAAACTTCATAGCACCACAGCAGAGGGATCAGGAAGATAGAAGCATAGGGGTAATCGAGACCTTTAATTTGGCTAATTACTTCCCCAATCCAACACCCCAGGTTGAACCCTTCAATTTGAGGATGTATTTTCCACCACCAGCTCCCGTCAGCTATGTCAAACCCAGCTTATATCAATACCAATCGTACGCACCGACAACCCCTACCAATTACCCAATGGTCGATTTTACCTCATATCAACCTCCGACACCGATTAATTACCTGTGGCCCACCCCCATCACACCACCACCAATACAGATATCCACAATCCCCATCAACCCCATTTAGCCAACTTTTGTCGCACCTCTGACCTAGCCACCACTAACAAAGGTTAACCAATTATTATCCACTCATCCCAATCCACCAATCCAGCACCCTCGAGGCCTGCATCCACTCCATTCCAGATCTCGAGACTAACCTATGATCCCCATCAAGTTCCCCTCAGTTATGAATAGACAAACATCAATGCATGCAGCAGCAGAGAAGGGGCAATTGATTTCATTACCTGATAAGGAAAAATCTCTAAACAACCTGAAGTACCGATACCTGCATTGCCAGAAGAGAAGAAGGAACCAGCCATGATGCATCTCTTTGAAAAAATGAGTAGTGAGCACATACTAGAAATGCAGTTGAAGAGAATGCTAGCCCACATCACAGTCTGGGACCTGTTAATGACATCTCCATTCCATTTCCAAGCTCTAATGGGAGCACTGAAAGACACACATGTGTCCATTCAATAACCCCAGGCGAAGTGGGACAAATAATTAGGAAAGTGTTGGCTCTCAATGCCATCTCTTTCTCAAATGCTGATTTGCTAGACGAGGGAAACAATCATTCCAAACCCCTCAACATCACTGTAGAAGTTGAGAACCTGGTGATCCCATTGGTGTTAATAGACAATGGGTCAGCCTTGAATGTGTTCCCTCTAAGAACTGCAACAAAGATATGGGTGGATCCCTCCGCTTTCAGGTCAGCAAAAATAAGCGTAAGAGGATTTGATAACATAAGGAGAGAAATAATTTGGGAAGTCGACCTTGAGCACATCATTGAGCCAATGACCATTTCCATACCCTTCCAAGTTATGGACATCAAATCTACTTTCAACCTATTATTGGGGTGACCATGGTTACATAAGGTCGGGGTAATACCTTCAACCCTGCACCAATAGCTTAGATTTATATCAGAATAGAAAATCATCACCATTTTGAGTGAGGGGTAGGAGGGAAGAGAAAAAGCTACCCACAACATTAAGGACCCCAAAATGATGGATGTATCGCACACAACCGAAAACACAAACTTCCATAGCTTTGAATATGATGTGTCGACGATAATCCCTGAGCCCCTCAAGAGGATCACCATGATGACCGGAGGTGGAATGATCGCTGCTATAGCCATGCTCCAAAAATGAGGCTACCAGAAAGTTAAAGGGTTGGGCCTTGTTTGCAAGGATGGAGGGATCCAGTTAAAGCCCAAAGATAATAGCAGGTTAGATTCGGCTTAAGCTACAGGCCTATCGAAGAAGAAGTCCGAGAGGCCAAGGAAAAGGCCCGAACCATTGCCGCTGTAAAAGCCAAGGGAATAGACCTAGAGGAAGAACCCTGCCCTAGACCTCACATTTGGAGTACCTTCGTGAGTGCCAGAATTGTAAAATTTTATCAGAATAGTGCAACATAGCTGACTCCATGCAAACTGGTAGTCGCTATCGAACCAACAAATCCCTAAATCATTCCCCCTGCCAGAGAAATAGACCTGGCCTCCCTATCCCTCTTTGAGGAGGAAGCTCCCCCGTCAATGCACCCCTACCATAAACCACCACCAACCCATTCTGATGTCTGAGGATAGGGTCATAGACGTGCCCATGATAAACATGATGGGGTTTGACTCCCAAAAGCCATCTCAACCAGCTTCCTCCATCCGAGCAGGCAAAGGTGCGACGTCGCAGGTAAGGAATTGGGCATTAATTCCCCTAACTCTGGAAGCATCAAATGGTCATAAGTACGACACTAGCTTCCTAAAAAAAACAACCTATAAAAAGTGAAGTGAGACATTGGCAGGGAATACCATGTGTATATAAAGACCCGCCTTACCAAGGGCCCATTTTTGAAGAAAAAGAAAAATCTAAAAAAATAAAAGAAATACAAAATAATCTAAAAAAATAATCTTTCAAAATTCTTAAGAAAATCAAAGAAAGTGATGCCTTAATAGAAAAGCTCGTCCCATATGAAATCGACCCCTTTCATATAAAAATACATGAAGAGGTAGAAATCACGAGTCTGGACGAGGAAATCCTTGTCGAGGAGCTCCCTAATGAGCTCCTTAACTGGTTTGCCAATTTTGAGCATGGCCCTATGCCGATTGTTGATGAAATAGAGGATGTCAATCTGGGCACCGATGAGGTTCCTAGAATCACCAAGATCGGAATGTCGCTATCTCCCATGGAAAGAAAAAGCATGATTGATTTCCTTCGGTCATACCAAGACGTCTTTGCATGGTCATATGAGGACATGCCTGGTTTGGATACCGATTTGGTCGAGCATGAGCTGTCATTATATCTAGATGTTAGGCGAGTCAAGCAGAAGTTAAGACGTCTCCGGCCAAAATGGATGTTGAAAGTGAAGGATGAGGTCATCAAATAATATGATGTAGGGTTTCTCATGGTCTCCAAATACCTGCAATGGCAGTGAACATTGTCCCGGTGCCAAAGAATGATGGAAAGGTTCACATGTGCATCGACTTTAGAAACCTGAACAAGGCAAACCTGAAGGATGACTTCCTGTTGCCACACATCGACATCTTGGTCCATAACACTGCCAGGCATGAGATGCTCTCATTTATGGACGAATTCTCCGGGTATAATTTGATAAAGATGGTAAAAGTAGACCGCGAGAAGACAGTGTTCATCACTCCATGGGGAACTTTCTGTTATTGGGTCATGCAATTCGGGTTGAAGAATGCTAGGGCGAGATACCAAAGGGTAATGACAGCACTCTTCCATGACATGATGCACCAAGAAATTGAGGTATATATTGATGACATGATTGCCAAGTCACTAGAGAGAGGTGGTTATCTGATAAACCTCCAAAAGTAGTTTGAGACACCGAGAATATACAGCTTGCGTTTGAACCCTCAGATATGTGAATTTGGCACCATGTCAGGAAAACTATAAGGCTTCATTGTCAGCAGAAGAGGCATCAAGGTTGAGCCGATTAAGGTAAAGGCCATTATCGAAATGTCACCGCCACCTATTGAGAAAGAAGTCAGAGGCTTCTTAGGTAGGATACAGTACATCAGTCGAGTCATCGCAATTCACTCCTATCTGCACACCGATCATCAAGCTATTACAAAAAGACTCTCCCGTTCAATGGAATCATGACTGTTGTTGGTTAGATTTGCTTGGGCTTATTTATTCATTATTAAAAATGTGTGGTAAAAATATGGCATAAAATTATATTAAAAAGGGGAAGTGAGATGGAGTGAAATAGCACAAAATAGCAATCTAAACACATCCTGCAAGATAGCCTGTTGCAGGAAGTTTTAATAAGTAAGAGTTTGTCCCACAATGAGTGATGATCTAAACCACAAGGGTTGCATAGTAAATCTCTAGATCAGGTTACCGATCTGGCAACTCTAAACCTACACTAGAAAGCAAGGTAAAGAGAGGGTGTTTAGGTGTCACAACTAAAATAAAACTAAAAATAAGAATAAAACTACAACTAAAGAAAGGGGTAAAGAAGGATGATGATGGAGTGGGCAAATAAAGTGAAAATAATGAGAAGTAGGTAGCTGTGGGTAAATCAGCACTTCAAGTCAGGTCAAGAACTAGATCTGTAGCAGTCCTTCCGATGGCTACAAGCACATCCTTAAAGTAGAGGAATCCAACCTAACCCAAAGGCATGAACTGATCTTAGGGTTGTATTTTGTCCACTTAAATGATCACAGAATACCCCAGAAATTTAATCCAATCAATGGGTTAAATCAAAATAGGAAAAACATTGTAGACACTATGTTTGCAAGGATACAAGCTCATGCATCCATAGGATCAAACAGTCTGTGAAAATCAAGTGAAAACCATAAGAAATCACAGGCTGAATGGGGACTTAGATTCAGCGGGTCATTGCTACAAAAAGGCCTGTCATGACCTAGCTCTCAAGTCTGCCATATTTACAAAATCTCAGGTCTATTGAATGAAGATGGGATTGTAAAACAGAGGAGGGATTGGGTTTGCAGCTGTCTCTCACTTGGCTACAAGCACAAGTGCAAAGAAAAAGAATCCAACTCAACCCTATGATTCAAGCCATCCTTAGGGAAATATCCTACCCACTAGAATAGTCACAGGCTATCCCAGGGGTTATCCAAATCACAGAGGTTAGAGATAGAACAGGGATACCACTGCTGCCACCATGGTTGTGGGGCTACAAGGTCAAGCAGTCATAGGTGCATAAAACCCATATAGATTCATGTGAAAAACACAGAAAAATAAAGAGTAAATGGAGCATTAAACTTGGCATTTCATTGCCTAAAAATGACTTACAATGATTTACCCTCAACGCAACAGTCTGTGTAAAACCCCAAAACAGCTCACTAAGTTTATACAAAATTGATTACAGAGCTGAAATAAACCTAGCTGCTATCCAATGCTTTAGCCCAGCATTGCTGTTGTGCTAAGAAAAGGAGAAAAAAGAAAATGAAAAAGGAAACTAAAACCCTAACCCTAACCCTAAACTAAACTTTGATCCAACTATTCTGGATAATTTGATAAAATAGATTTCAGATATTTATACAATGCATAACAGCATTGGTGTGCATTAGCCAATCAGAAATAAGATGCTTGGAGCTGTTGTTGTGGCCCTTTTGTGGCCAAGTAATTGCATTGGGATGTGTGGGATAGCTCAGTGCCTTGGGATGTGTGCCCTAGTTGCCGTGGAATCTCAAAAATGCCCTTGAATATTGAAGACAACAACTAGAACCCGTGCCTCGAGTAGTCAATGCTTCAGAATTTTCATCTCGAGCAGATCTCGAGAGGATGGACGCTTCATGCATTTATCTTGAGTAGCTGGAATGCTTCAAATATTGCAGCTCGAGTATCTCTCGAGTAGCTGATGGCTTCAGGCAGCTTCAGGATTTTGTCCTCGAGTAGCTCTCAGCAGGATGAAAATAGGAACATTTTAAGTGCTTGATAGGTTCAAGCTTCCAGGGAACTCCTCGAGTGGATTAATTCCTTCAGCACTCTAGCTCGAGAGGCTAGATTGAACTACTCGAGTTTCATTAAAGTACAGCTCTATGAACTGCTCGACTTCATAAAATGCAGCTCTCCCACATTGCAACAGCTCGAGCAGTTTAAGTGTGCAACTCGACAAGCTGATTATGATATGCTCGAGAGGATTAAATGTGACTGCCTGCAGTAACTCGAGAAGATGGCTGAATTGCTCGAGTACCTAAAATAGAGCAGTGAACTGCTCAAGCTTCATAAAGGGTTTAAGTGTGCTGCTCGAGTACTTCATTTTCCAGCAGTGCAACTGCTCGACATCACTAATGCCGTGCTCGACAGGTTCAAGGCTCCAATAAAGAACTGCTTGAGTTCGTGGTTTGCTTCAGCAACTACTCGAGTTCATTAGTTCTTTGGAACTTCAACTGCTCGATATGCGTGCTTGACACCTGAACTGCTTGAGCTATGTGTAGAGCTTCAGCAAACCACTCGATCTCTTCAATGAACTGCTCGA
Organism: Chloranthus sessilifolius; assembly: GCA_021018995.1. Lineage (NCBI taxonomy): Eukaryota > Viridiplantae > Streptophyta > Magnoliopsida > Chloranthales > Chloranthaceae > Chloranthus > Chloranthus sessilifolius. The sequence continues at coordinate 97,011,665 of CM037588.1, forward strand.
GAGGTTGGATAGGAGCTGCTCGAGATGCTTTATGGTTCAAGTTCTCAGGCTCCCAGCTTGGGAGGTTTTATGTCTTCAGCTGTGAACTACTCGACATCATGAAGGCTTCAGCTCTCCATTATTTAATCTGCTGGAGTGGGTAAATCATAGTAGTAACAGCTATTTGAGAGGCTTAATTATAGGCTGCTTCATGAAGTCTTGAAGGTTGCAGCTGCAGCTTTTACAGCTTGCTAGCCTCAGGTCTTTATGTGCTTGGGAGGCTCTTACTATAATTCAGATGTGTTCAATTGTAGTGGCAGCTGGTGTAGTGCCTTTGCTCGAGTTCATTAAATGCAGGGTCTTCAATGCAGCTAGCCAGCTTGGTTTGCCTCAGCATTTGTAGCTGGTGGGCTCGAGTATTTGGTGTTGAGGTTGCTGAACTGCTCGAGCCACCATTTGCTATAGCATTGATGTGTTTTGGGCTGCTTGTAAGGAGAATGTTGCAGCTGTCATGTGCCCAACTAATGCTCTCTTTAATATGATGCAGCAGTACTGTATTAAAATTTGACTCCACTTTTCACCCTCAATAGGCCTTCTAAGACCCCGAATAATGCTAAATAACTCCAATGGTGCGAACCACCATGGTGCATTCATTGTAAACTCATCAGCTCCATAACTTAACACAAAATTCTTTCTTCTTGGGATTAAGCTATATTTTCTTGTTATCTACACAAACACACTTAAAAGTCATTTTAGCTAGCTCAAAGGTTTATTAAAGGTCAGGTTAAGGGGTGGAAAGTGATATTTTTTAGTGCTCAACACAGCCCCAAACCTAATCTTTTCTAGTCCTCGAGCAAAGGAAAAATTAAAACAGTTATTCAAAATATTAAATGCCACTTTCATAGGGAGCACAGATGCATTTAGCTTGTGCATCAAGCCTTTTAAACTCCTAGGTGATCCCTAGTGGAGGGGTGAGGTCTCCTGAAGGTTTTCAGTGAAGGTACCCACAAACTTCACCATTAAAATTGTTAAGTATAGTGCAGCCAATGACAAAACAGATTTTAATAAACAAAGCATCATTCCATACCTATTCTTTAAAAATAAGAGGAAATTTCAGCAATAATGCAAACAATTTAAACTCAAATCAGCATGTGTTTGCATCACCTCCATTCAGTTCACATCAGGAATACAATGTGTAAAAATTAGTACTAGGCTCACTATTAATTCAAAAATTAGGTGTAGATACAACCCCAATGAAATTAAAATTCAAACCCAATCCTCACCAGGGCTATCTCTCACAATGAAAATCCAAGGTGTTCACATTCTCATCAGCTCAAGATCAATCACAGACCTCAAATAGGCCTGCAAGCATGAGCATAGGCATTGTTTCTAATTTCTAGACATCCTCAAGTACTTTCACCATAGATTAGACATCTCCTCATCTCCACATGACAACTCATTTCACTTTCCATCAATAAGGTCTTTTTGATGGGTTGTAATGTGGCTTATGGGTGAGGTTTATAAAGAATAAAAGGGGTAGAATGGATTCAAAATTGAGAAATCAGCAAGGGGAGGAGGTGATTTATGACTTCACAACCTTCATTTCAGTACTGCTTCATCTTCCTTATTATTTTTCAGATCCAAAGTGGCCAACTTCTTCTCTTCCTTTCAATTTTTAGATGAAGTACTTCACTTGACTTCTCTTTCTTTTTCTCTTTTTTTTTTATATTTTTATATTTTATGATGAATTGCCACACATATACTACTGATACACTGTTGTTTTATAATTTAATTTTCTTCTCCTTCCACCAAATGTTGAACTCCTCTTAACTATCTTCAACATCTTCTCCTTTGCCTCTTGAAATATCAAAGTGAGGGTAAGGTTGAAACAGGTCAATGAGGTTTAAGTGCAAGTACTCTGGTGTTTGTTGAAAGAAAATTAGATTTAAAGGCTCAAAGAGTGTATGCAAAATGGTAGTTTTAATGGGTTGGTACTTTAGGCTTAAACTGTCCAAATGAAGGCCTTAAATCATCTCCTTAGTGTCATGAGTGTTGCCAATCAATTTCAATTTGAGGGTGCCTAACTTCTAATAAAAAGGGATTGAATCAATCAATCCTTAGAGCAGAAAAATTGCCACAAACAGTCTTTAAAAGAAATTTGATAGGCCCAAATCTCACTGGGTATGGTCTTCAATTTAACTCATGGGGTATATTTTTACCTTTTTCTCCCCTCTCAAGTTCTCTAAGTACTAATTGAAAAAAAAATTCTTGATGTTAGCTTCATGGAGGTGCTAATTTTTCAAAATTTTTAAATTTCCTCATTCTCACATGATTAGGTGGGAATTGACTTTGTTTATCTCAATTCACCCCACACTGTTGTACTAAAACTAACTATTTTACTAGTCAACCTACCTGCCATACCCCCAAACTTAAGATAAATAGTGTCCTCACTGTTTCAACAAACATGTATAAGGGCAACAGAGTTTGGAAAAGAAACACAACAAAAGTGTAGCAGAAAATTAAAGAGAAAATGAGCTAAAAGATTTCAGAAAATTATACTAAAAATAGAGAAGAAGAGAATTTATACAAACTGACAACTAAGAAAACAAAATATCTACATACACTTCTAAAACAACAACTACATAAAACAGAAATTACACTAAAATAAATAGCAGGTAAACTAAAAATAGCAGGTATATTAAAAACAACTAAACTAACTCCTAAAACAGGAAAATCCTAAACACAACTTCCTAAAAATGATCTGAGTATGAACCTAAATTGATGGAAAATAGTTATCAACATTAATAGCACACATTTTAAAGTAAGATTCATACAAAATTAGATCACACAAACACAACATTTACACAACAGTCCAGATGGGGGTGCATGAATGTCAGAAAATTTGGTCACCCCATTTGGATCTTAGCTGAATTAGAAAGAATTGCAATATAAAAATGAAAGGTCATACCTTCGCATTAGCATCAAACCTGAGATCTTCTAGCTCAGCAGTTGCTGTTGTTTGAGAGATGTAGGGAGCAGCTCCAGCTCCACATCAGGTGGGCAGTCAATTAAAAAGGCATCAAAGGTGCCTTAGATGGCTGAGGAAGGGGCTTCCTTAGTCCACACTTCAAAAACTTCAGCAAATACCACAGCTCAAGTCTAGAGTTTGGGCAAGATCTGCTCCACCAATGGCTACAACTATTTACCAATCTCATTTCCTCCATCATAGCCTTCTCCTTGGTAAGAAGGAAAAGGCTCCTTAAAAGCATGAGGAAATGGGGCTCAACATGGTAATTTTTTTAAAAAAATTTTATTTTATTTTTACTTTTTAAATGGGGCTCAAGAGCAGCCCATTATTCATCTCCTGCCATACTACAGCAGGAACTCACTCCTCTCTCTCTCTTGTACACCTTTTTTCATTGAAAACCTCTTAGTGCTCAACCACCTTACCAGTCCTCAAGGCATGATTGGCACTAGCAGCCTCATTGGTTGAAGAAGCTTCACCAATCATGTAATGCCCTTTGGGATTGTTCATAGTTTGGCTTGGGAGCCTGCCCTCATCCCTTCTTGTCAGAGCATTTGAGATGTGACCTAGCTGGTCTTTTATTTTTTTGATGCTCTGACTATGGGAATTCATAGTCTGTGAAATGGAGCTGAGGTTTTGCAATGAAGACAAGACCTGCTCCTCAAAGGAGGGGGCTCTAGGTTGTGGTGGGGGCAAAGCTAATTGACCTAGCTGGAGGGACTGATGTAGGAAATGATATCTTGGTGCATAACCATGAGGGGACTATTGGTTCAAATTGTAGGGCAATGTCTGCTGTTGTAGGGTTTGAGGCAAACTGTCTTCTCTCCACCTCAAATTCGAGTGGTTCCTCCAAGTATACCCAGCAGGCTGTTGTCCAAATGAATGGACAACATTGGCTTGCTCATTTTCTATCTTTGGAAATTGACCGTAGATGGACAATCAAGATGGGAGTGTGTGGGTGAGTGGCATATAAAACATGCCTCTCCAACATGTGCAGCCATGTGGGGTTGCAACACACTTAACACTTTATCACATTTTTTAAACAAGTTGTCCACCTTCCTCTCTAGGTTATTGTATATAGTTAATTCATATAATTTCCCAGTAGAAGTGGGTTCTTTTAAACCTCTACCAGCTGGTTGATGTCATTGCTTGACAAAGACTCCTGCTGCATGGAGTTCTCACTTATCACATCGAACAAATCCCAGGCCTCTACATTAGTTTTACTGAGGTATGTGCCACCACTTAATGCATCAATCATGGATCTGCTTTTAGCATTGATCCCCTGGTAGAAGCTTTGTACAAGCTATCATTTGGGGATCTGGTGGTGTGGGTATTGCCTGAACAACTCTTTAAACCTATCCCAAGCTTCATGAAATAGTTCAATTGGGAGTTAAACAAAAAAGATGATGCTCCTTCTCAACTGGCTGGTTTTACCAATTGGGGAAAATTTAGCCAAGAATTGGCATTACAGGTCATTCCAAAACTATATTCTATTTGCAGGTCATTCCAAGACTGTATTTTCTATTTGCAAGAAAATAGACTGTATTCTATTTTCTGGCCTTATCCTTTAATGAAAAAGGAAAAAGCCTCAGTTTGGTGGCTTCCTCTCCCAGACCAACAATATTAAAGGTAGTACATAAAGCAAGAAACTGATTTATGTGCTGGTAAGGGCCTTCCTTGCTTAACCCATGAAAGCTTGGTAATATTTGGATGGTTTGAGCCTTGATCTCATAATTACCCACAACAGTAGGGAGTTGAATGCAAGAGGGGGATACGTATGCCCTTTGTGCATTATATTTCATAAGGGATCTAGGTTGCTCACCCATCTTGACTATTACTAAATGTTCAGCAGGCGTGTGTGTTGCTGGCCTATGACTCAAGACTCTCTCAATTTTAGGATTCAAAGGTTCTAGCTCAAGATTGAGAGGCCTTCTTCCCAGCATCCAACACACACAGCAAAACAAGGGTAGCTTACAGAAAATAAATAAAGAAAACTACAAGCTAATACAACTGCTAGAATTTAAGACTGGAGAAATGAAATAAAAATAGGGGAGATAGAGATGCAAACTTATGCAGAAATGCTCTAGCTGCAGCTAAACACCTCTATTTGCTACTGCTCCAAGCCTACAAAAATCAAGAGCTTCAGCAGAAATTTATTCAAACACTAAACAGGCAATAAATTTAAAATAGAAAATAAAGGAAAATAGTAAAAATCCTAAGACTACAGCTGTAATTTCTACAAACACAACAAAGGCACAAAAAATCTAACTAGAAAATAAAGGAAAAAATATAAAAAATAAAATAAAAAGCTACAACTGTAATTTATTCAAACACTACATCTACAATAAATATATCTAAACAAAAACTCAGATTTACTACCTAGATCAAAACTCCTTGGCAGTGATTGCAAACACTTGTTGGTTAGATTTGCTTGTGCTTGTTTATTTATTATTTAAAATGTGTGGTAAAAATATGGCATAAAATCATACTAAAAAGGGGAAGCGAGATAGAGTGAAATAGCACAAAACATCAATCTAAACACAACCTGCAAGATACAGGGCCTATTATAGCAAGTTTTAATAAGTAAGAGTTTGTCCCACAGGGAGTGATGATCTAAACCGCAAGGGTTATATGGTAAATCTCCAGATCTGGCTACAGATCTAGCAACTCTAAACCTACACTAGAAACAAGGTAAAGAGAGGGTGTTTAGCTGTCACAACTAAAATAAACTAAAAACATGAATAAAACTACAACTAAAGAAAGGGATAAAGAAGGATGATGATGGAGTGGGAAAATAAAGTAAAAATAATGAGAAGTAGGCAGCTGTGGGTAAATCAGCATTGCAACTCAGGTTAAGAACAAGATCTGCAATAGTCCTTCAGATGGCTACAAGCCCATCTGTAAGATAGAGGAATCCAACCTAACCCAAAGGCATGAACTAATCTTAGGGTTGTATTCTATCCACTAAAATGGTCACAGAATACCCCAGGGATTTCATCCAAGCAATGGATTAAATTAGAATACAAAAACCATTGTTGTAACATCCCAACCTTTTGGGCCTTGATCCGTAAGACTCGGTGCATGTACCGACGGATCATGCACCGAGGACCCCCCTTTTTACAATGATGTAATGTCTATAGATCAAATCCAACAGACCGGATTGATCTTATGAAGACTGGATGTGGGAGTTTGAAACCCTCACATACGTTCCTTCAGTGTAGCTGTCCTACACTAAAGTATAAGAGCTAAGGTATAAAAGGAAAGCAAGGGCATTTAATTGCATATTAAATGCTTGTGAATGAGAGTTAAGAAGAGAGAGGATAACCTTAAGGCATTGAATGTCGTGATGATGAGATGGATTAGTTAGCATGGAGAGAGGCAGCTGCTCGATCGAGGATCGGATTGATCTATTATGACTCGGAGAAAAAAACCCAAACTGTTTTTGAAGCAAGGAAGAGGTTTCGTTTGAAAGCAAGGTAAGGAGTGTGAATATTTATTTTAGATCCGTAGTGTGGAGTTAAATTAGTGTGTATCCATGTGGGGATCATAAGAATGGAGATGGATTCAAAGTGAAAAGTGATTGGGAGTGAAAAACCCAAAATTGAGTGAAATCTGCTCATTTCGATTGATCAAATTATGGTTCGATCGATCGAAATGACAGTGAAAATGGAAAAAAAATGAGGTCCTGAGAAATTCGTTCGATCGAAATTTATTTCGATTGAACGAAAAGTTTTCGATCGATCGACCCTGTAGTTTGATCGATCGATTTGTATAGAAATAGAACATTAGAATTTTGTTGAGAGAATTCGACCGATCGAATTAAATTCGATCGATCGAATTAAATTCGATCGATCGAATTATGTGTTTTCGATCGAGCAAATTGGGATTCGTCCGATCGAACTGTGTGAAGGTAGAATGCCTTCTGTGGAATTCGACCGATCGAATTTTGTTTCGATCGATCAAATTACTTTTGTTCGATCGATAAGAAAAACTCGTCCGATCGAATGAGGATACACTTTATACTTCTGGAAGGGGTTGATCGATCGAAATTTTTGATCGATCGAAATAGGGATTCGATCAATCGAATTTTCCAGATTTTTGCGTTTGGTGAGTTTTGACTGTGAGATTTCACGGGGACTTTTGGCAATGTGTTTTGCCTCTTTCTAATGTATAAAAATGATCATGTTTAGGTAAGCTTCGCGATTAAGGAGGACTCGACCTTTGTGAAGGCTTGAGCAAGCACGGGTCCGATCTGTGAGGTAGGGAAAACTTGATATCATGGGTATTGATTTCGTTAACACGTGTGTTATGATATGATGCATTTCCGCTTTGACTATGTGATTTCCGCATATGAATTCGAATTAATAAGGCTTGTGATACGTTCTGCTTTGACCATGTGATTTCCGTATATGAATTCAAATTAATGAGGCATGTGATATGTGTGATTTGAAAATATGTGGAGTTTATGAAATCTTCGAGATCCTTTGTGACACGTGTATGTGAGATCTTCACACTTCATTCCAGTTTTGACATAAACTATGATTATCACTTTACACGGCGACAAGCTATATTTATGCACTTACGATTTAAGGCTATGTGAATACCCCACCGACGCGGTGGTATAACCGTGACTGACGAGGCAGGATATCCGTGACCGGTACTGTGGCCAATCCGTACACCCTTTGTGTGATATGTGTATGTGCTATGTGACTCCTTATAACAGTAAATTCGTTCGTCCAAGTGTCCAACTCTATGGGACCTTGGATATATGTGCATATTACTCATGTGAGTGACGATGGTGGGTATTCCATTGGGGGCTTGAGGCTATAGTTCCTCATTCTATTACTTTAAGTAAATCATCTTTAAGTTTCTTCTTTCTTATGTTGGATCGGAAATGTGAACATGTTCATGAAACCATCAGCATTGCATGTGTGTGTTAAGGTTATGAGAATCACCGCTTCTCATGTGTTCAGAATTGTTTCGTTTTCGTCATGCCATAAGATACGTGTTTCATATTATGATAAGCATGCTATGAGATATTTCCCTACTGAGCTTGGATGAAGCTCATTCCTTTATTAATGTCTCAGGTACAAGTGAAGGTGTTGAGGCAGAGATCCCGGAGAAGGAAGATCCGGACTACTCCCCCGATGAGGACCTTGAGGAGCCCCATCCTGAGGATTGTTTCCTTTGTGCTAGACCTGGGTAGGTCTGGCCCTGAGTGACGTATTAAATTTTATCCTGTTTTGGTTGTAAGGAGATAAACTCTCAATATTAGTTTTTTTAGATATTTTTGTTAAACCATGTTTCGATAAGGAAGGGTCCTTACCGGTGGTTCTCAATGGTTCTTTTCCCATAGGCTTTTTATGAAATTAGAACCATTTGGTTTATTGTCGATTTTTGGGATTGAATGCTAAAATACTTATTTTGCTTATGCTACGAGTTGGAATTGGTTCTGCTTAGATTCCGCTGTGCATGCTGTGACGCGATGTGTTCCATTTTTGGGCTCGGCCTTAGCGCCAGCCCACCGACGACACGGGTTTCGGGGCACCGAAATCCGGGCTGTCACAGTTGGTATCAAAGCCTGGCTTTAGTGATGCCAGACAAGTCCTAACCTTTCAAGATTGAGACTTGGTTGTGTACAAGGGACCTTCTGATAATGAGACTATCGTTTCATTGTGACAGATCCTAATGGAACATCGTGGAAGGGGTCTACCGAGAGGTAGTCGCCAAAGAGGTGGGAGGCATACCGAAGATATTCCCTCAGGGTCCGGAAGAGATTTGAGACCTCCTCCAGTTGTGGAAGAAAGAAGCAGAGATGAACCTTCAGACAAGTTGACAAGGGCCATGGAAACGATTGTTAATGCAATGGCCCAGCAGACGGCGTTGCTTGCTGCCAACAACAACCAACAGCATCAGCCACCACCACCACCTCCTCCTGCCCTATTGCCATCATCATTTGTGGACTTCAAGAGATTGAGACCTCCTGTCTTCCATGGGCAGACTGATCCCCTAGAAGCGAAGAAATGGTTAAAACAAATGGAGAAGTTGCTAGAGAGATTACAGAGCCCAGAGCATGAGAAAGTAGGATGGGCATCTTTTTAGTTGGAGGGTGATGCAAATGCGTGGTGGAAGTCTGTATTACAGAAAAGAGAAGTGGAGGGTCCATACACTCAATGGACTTGGACGGAATTTGTTGCGGCATTCAACAAGGAGTATTTTCCCAAGCAAGTCCGCAACCAATTGAAGAAGGACTTCACGAATTTAGTCCAAGGGAACATGACCGTACGGGAGTAAGGCAATGAATTTGTGAGATTATCGCGATTTGCTCCGGAGCTAGTAGCTACGGAAGAAATGAAGGCCGGTAGATTTGAAGAAGGCCTAAGACCAAACATCCAAGAAAGGGTATCCATTTTTGAGTTGGAGACATACGCCGAAGTGATGGGAAAGGCGATTGTAGCGGAAAGGGATATAAACAAGAGGAAAGATTGGAAAAGTAAACCAAGTTCGGGAGGGGCAAGTGAATAAGACTACTCGGGGAATAAAAAGCCGAGGACGTCTGCACCTGCTCCAGTTCCAAGACCAGCCAATTTGAATTTTCAAAGGACAAATACATCTACTCCGACGAGACCTTTCCGACGAGAGGGCCCTACCCAGACTCAGACGTCTGGGGTATCAGTCACACAAGGATCTTCTCAAGCTGCATCTACCAGTCCACAATTGAAGTGTGCTCATTGCGGTAAATCTCACAAGACGTTCGACTGTAGAAGGGACACGGGCAGATGTTTTAAATGTGGAAAAGTTGGCCACATGATTTGGGAGTGCCCAGAGATGAGGAAGGAGGGCTCCATTTCAGCCACTACAGTATCGAGGCCTGCACAGTCCACAAAACCTATTGTGAAGGGCCGTGCATTTGCTATAACCGCCGAAGACGCCCGCACGAGCAACGATGTGATTCAAGGTATAATTTTATCTTAAGTTTAAGAGTTTAATGGTTTGCATGAAGAAAGTGCATTGATAGGAAAGAATTAGGTGCATATTGATGTGTGTGTGCATGCAATGCATGTCTGAATGTTAGTCTATGTCTTAAATCATATAGGTACACTCTAACTCTATCGTGAAAACGACGGTGATCATTGTGTAGCACGAGTTCTGATAGAACCAGGGTCTACCCACTCATATATAACCCTAGAATTCGTAGAAAAGTTAAAGATTACGCCCAAGGAGTTAGAGTTCACGCTGGACGTAATAGTTCCTACGGGCAGTGCCATGACTGCAGACACTTGTTGCCGATCAATCATTGTGCAAGTGGAGGATCAGAAGACAGTCGTAGACCTCATTTTGTTGAGTTTGAGAGGACTTGACGTGCTTCTTGGCATGAACTGGCTATCTGCATATCATGCCAGCGTGGATTGCCTACGGAAAATAGTCACTTTTCGTCTTTCGAGATAGAAGTCGTTTCGATTTGTCGGTGAAAATGGGAAGGTAGCGCCGATCATCTCCGCAATACGAGCTGAGCGGATGATAAGGAGTGGATGTGAAGGGTATCTGGCATTCTTGCAAGAGAAAAAGGAGGAAAAGAATGTCATCACAGATATTCCAATCGCCTGTGAGTTCGAGGACGTATTTCTCGACGAATTACCAGGATTACCACCTGACCGGGAGATCGACTTCGCAATCGATGTGGCTTCAGGAACCGAACCAGTATCCAAAGCTCCATATCGAATGGCTTCAGCTGAATTGAAAGAGTTGAAAGAGCAACTGCAAGAGCTATTGGATAAGGGTTTTATAAGACCGAGTGTGTCTCCTTGGGGAGCACCGGTCCTGTTTGTTAAGAAGAAAGACGGGTCAATGAGACTTTGCATCAACTATCGTCAGTTAAACAAGCTTACGATTAAAAACAAGTATCCATTGCCTAGGATCGATGATCTGTTTGACCAGTTAGAAGGAGCAAAATACTTTTCAAAGATTGAGTTGAGATCCGAGTACCATCAATTAAAGGTGAAGGCCGAAGACGTGCAGAAGACTGCCTTCAGAACTAGGTACGGGCATTACGAATTCCTAGTGATGCCTTTCGGCTTGACGAATGCTCCAGCGTCATTCATGGACCTCATGAATCTGGTCTTTAAACGATACCTTGATACGTGTGTAGTGGTGTTTGTGGACGACATTCTTATTTATTCAAAGACTAGGGAGGAACGCGAACATCACTTGCGCATTGCTTTGCAGACCCTTCGAGAGCATCAGCTATATGCCAAACTCAGTAAGTGTGAGTTTTGGTTGGAACAAGTGAGATTTCTTGGTCACATAGTATCTGAACCAGGCGTGACCGTTGACCCAACAAAGATCGAGGCAGTGCTAGATTGGGAGCAACCCAAGACCGTGACAGAGATTCGTAGTTTTCTCGGACTAGCAGGATACTATCGACGCTTTGTTGAAGGTTTCTCCAAGATTTCGGGACCACTTACCCGACTTACAAGGAAGAACACAAAATTTGAATGGACCAAAGAATGTGAAGAAAGCTTCCAAGAACTCATGAAACGGCTTACTTCCGCTCCCGTGTTGACTATTCCATTGGGTGGTGGAGGTTTTGCTGTTTATAGTGATGTGTCATATGGTGGTCTGGGGTGTGTACTAAATCAGCACAGTAAGGTTGTCACCTACGGCTCAAGACAGCTGAAAGAGCACGAAAAGAATTATCTGACTCATGATTTAGAGTAAGCCGTGGTGGTGTTTGTGCTTAATATTTGGAGGCATTACCTGTATGGTGAAACCTTTGAGATCTCTACGGACCACAAAAGCCTCAAGTATTTATTTATGCAGAAGGAGTTGAATATGAGGCAACGATGGTGGATGGAGTTTCTCAAAGACTATGACTGCGCGATTCAATATCACCCAGGTAAAGCCAACATCGTGGCTGACGCACTGAGCCGGAAGCACACATCCCAAGTAGCAAGTCTCATTGGGGGACTTCACAGATGGAAGCTATTTGAAGATCTTTCGCTTTATGATAAGAACATCGCAGTTAAGGATACCGGAGTATTGTTGGCAAGCCTTACGATCAAGCCAATTATTTTTTACCGCATCTATGAGCTTCAGATGAAAGATGATGAACTCGTGAAACTTCGACGAAAAACAACTGAAAATGGGGACTTTACTATCAAGGAAGATGGGTCATTACTATTTCAAGGACGATTGTGCATACCTACGGATGCCGAACTGAGACAAACTATCTTGGACGAGGCTCATAGGTCTAAATACGCAATCCATCCGGGTGGTACTAAAATGTACCAAGATTTGCGAAAATGTTATTGGTGGAGGGGATTGAAGAACGACATTGCAGAGTACGTGTCCAAGTGCTTGGTGTGTCAACAAGTCAAAGTGGACCATCGACACCCAGCCGGTCTATTACAACCTCTACCGATACCGGAATGGAAGTGGGAGTCCATTTCGATGGATTTTATTGTGGGGTTGCCGAGAATGTTGCGATGCCACAACGCCATATGGGTAATAGTGGATTGACTGACCAAGTCGGCACACTTTTTGCCCTATAACACAACATACATTGCAAGCAAGTTGGTGGAGTTGTATATGAAAGAAATTGCCCGACTTCATGGCATTCCTACAAGTATCGTGTCCGATCGTGACCCATTGTACACATCTGTATTCTGGCAAAGATTTCAAGAAGGCATGGGCACGAGGTTGGACTTTAGTTCTGCTTTCCATACGCAGGCTGATGGACAGATAGAGAGAGTTAATCAAGTCATTGAAGACATGTTGCGAGCATGTATCATAGATTTTCAGGGATCATGGGATCAACATCTGCCGATGATAAAATTCACTTACAATAATAGCTTTCAGCAGAGCATTGGGATGGCTCCGTATGAAGCTTTGTATGGACGAAGATGTAGAGCTCCGATTAATTGGGAGGAAATCGGTGATAAATTTGTGTTGGGACCAGAAGTTATCAGGAAAAACGCCGAAATTGTGCGAATTATCGGAGAAAGAATCAGAACAGCACAAAGTAGTCAGAAGAGCTACGTAGACATTAAGCGTACGAGCATGGATTTCCATGTGGGAGATCATGTGTTTGTCAAGATATCCCCAATGAAGGGGGTGATGCACTTTGGGAAGTGTGGAAAGTTAGCTCCTCGCTACATTGGACCGTTCGAGGTATTGGGGAGAGTTGGTGAAGTTGCATATAGGGTTGCATTACCCTCGCAACTTGATCGAGTGCACGACGTATTCCATGTCTCTATGTTGCAGAAATACGTGCACGATTTGACTCACATCTTCGATGCACTGCCAGTTGAAGTCTACCGAGATTTGACGATCATCGAAGAACCAATGCAAATCCTAGACCGAACTAAGCAAGTTTTACGCTCAAGACAAATTCCTCTGGTGTTAGTCCAATGGAAGAATCACTCCAGAGAGGAAGCGACGTTGGAACACAAAGCCGAGATTTGCGCCCAGTATCCCTCTTTGTTCTCAGAATGAGAGATGAGAGAATTTGTTGCAGATGTCAAACCAAAAGCTTGACGTGTAAAAGCTAGTGAAATTTGGATTATAAAACTTGACTTTTTGATTTATTGTGTCAAATTGTAGATGAGCATACGAAAATACAAAGATCAAGTATTTTGGAAATTCGACCGATCGAAATTCAATTTCGATCAATCGAATTAAATTTTAATCTATCGAATTATGAATTTGACCGATCGAATTATACTGGCCGGGACAAACAACAAATTTTTCTTCTGGCTAGGAGAATTCGTTCGATCGAAATTTATTTCAATCGATCGAATTATGATTTCGACTGGACAAAAATTTATTTCATTCGATCACAATTTCTAAAACCTGAGAAAATTCGATTGATCGAAATTTAATTCGATCGATCGAATATTGGGAATTTGACACGATCGAAAAGTTTTTGATCGATCGAATGTTTGGATTTCGACCGATCGAATTTAAATTCAATCGATCGAAAGGGGTGGAACCCAGTTGTTACTAGACAAAATCGACCGATCGAAATTTATTTTGATCGATCGAAATCGTTTCAATCTCTGTTAAAGTCAATTTTCGACCGATCGAAATGATTTTGATCGATCGAATTTCTTCTTTATATATATATAAACTGTGTTTTTTTTCTTTTGTCCGATCGAAATTTTTGAGGCATTGAGCGAGCCGTTTGGATTTTCATCCTTCGGAGCCTAACGGACATCAAATTGCGTCTTTTCGCTTCGGGAATAAAAAAAGTAACCATATACAAATGGTAAGCAATTATTTTTGGGTTATAGATTCTTGGTTCTGACCTAAATATTTTTGAATTTCCCCTAAAACCCTAGTTTTGCTTCTAAAACCCTAAATTTTGTTCCAAAAACCCAAATTCTTTTATGGCACCTAAACGGAAGGATGCTAAAACTAAAACCCCTACCTCGAAGCGACCCAAATCTGCTATGGGTCCTTCGCAACCACCTATTCTGCCACCACAACCACCCATTCAACCACCCATTCCGCCACCTACATTGCCTGTCGAGCAATCGAATGCTCCGCAAGCACCTCAACGCATTTTACCCAGCCAATGGTGGGCGGATAAGGGTTTTGGATACGAGTATACCATAGACCCAGCCCTTTTTGAAACACCCAATGTGCCCGGCATCGATGCTTAGGCACTCGACTACTTGGATAAAGTCAGGCTTGACAACCTCTTGAAGCCCATCCACCGTTATTACTATCCGCGCCTTGTGCGGTTATTTTATCAAAACATGTTTGACAGGCCAAACCCCGATACCACCATTTGTACCAAGGTTGATGGCAAGACCTATACCTTTACCCACGCGATGGCCTGTTCAGCCTTAGAGTGTTTTAACGCCTTTGGCGAAGGAATTGACTTGTTACCGCCAAATCTCCCAAATCTAATCCACACCTTTATAGCCCAGCGGATGACAAAAGGACGTGTTGCAAAAGGGCGAGCTATTAATCGAGCCCACCTACCGAGCTATATGTGGATCCTCGATACCATTTTGAAGTGTAATCTATATCCGATCCGCCATAAGACCCAACGATTGGGCGTCTTGATGAATGCACTATTTGCCACCTTTGAGGGCAAATGGTTTGATGCCGTAGCCATCATCTTTGAGGGAATTAAACACGGTAGGAAGAAGCTCCTACCGGGAGCAGAGAAACCTGAAGACTACATTCCTTATGCCAGTTTCATCTCCGCCATGTTTGACGAGTTTTTAGCCACTTCTGTCCACAAGGTTTCCCCAAAGCAACCTAAATCATCTGATAACGTGGTCCTCTACACGTTTAAGTAGTGGAAGAAGACATACAACCTGCTAAAACCACATCTTCTACCTGCCCCTCAAGTACCTCCTGTTCCCCCACAGCCTCAAGACGTGCCTGCCCGTGATGCTCCTATTCCCGACACACTACCCCCCGACCAGCCTCTGCCCGAGGTTTCTATTCCCCAGCAGCCAGAGATTATTCCACTGGCCCAGGATGTGCCTGCCCTTGACATTCCTATTGAGGTACCAGCGTCACCGGTTGAGCAAGCTGCTCCGTTACGCCTTGAAGACTTGGCAGCTCTCATCCAAGAGAATAATCGTCAGGTCAACCGGCGTCAGGATTTCTTCGAGCTGCTCATTGGAGATGTGTTGCAGGCCGTATATCCCATCGATTATAGGCAGAGGATCGTGGCTATGTGAGCACAGGTATATGACGTGGCTCCGTCCGGCTTGGATGTGGAGGACGCGCTGTCTAGTGAGGAGAGGGCTGACGTGGAGGACGAGCATGCTCACGATATATCGGAGGGTGAGGATTTACCTGTTCAGCCAGAGAGCAGAGCTTATGCGGGAGATCCTCCACAGAGTTAGGGAGCGGAGGGATGTGACTTTCTCTTTCAAATTATCTTGGGAATTAAATGTATAAAGTTTAACTGTTGTGGCATGGTTGCCACCTTTGTTATCTTTTGATTTTTGAACTATAGTGGCATGGCTGCCACAATGTTTTGTATGGCTTTATTAACTTTTGATAATAATTGTGACCGAATTGGCTTTGCTAAAAATTTTATTATGTGTAGACTGTGTGTGTGTGGGGGCTCAAGTTTTATAACGATATGGACTGTTTAGCCATGTGTGGTACCTTACGAGACAACCCTTTGGGCATTTTGCCACCCATTAGGACAATTTTCGGGGACGAAAATTTCTAAGGAGGGGAGGATGTAACATCCCAACCTTTTGGGCCTTGATCCGTAAGACTCGGTGCATGTACCGACGGATCATGCACCGAGGACCCCCCTTTTTACAATGATGTAATGTCTATAGATCAAATCCAACGAACCAGATTGATCTTATGAAGACTGGATGTGGGAGTTTGAAACCCTCACATACGTTCCTTTAGTGTAGCTGTCCTACACTAAAGTATAAGAGCTAAGGTATAAAAGGAAACCAAGGGCATTTAATTGCATATTAAATGCTTGTGAACGAGAGTTAAGAAGAGAGAGGATAACCTTAAGGTATTGAATGCCGTGATGATGAGATCGATTAGTTAACATGGAGAGAGGCAGCTGCTTGATCGAGGATCGGATTGATCTACTGTGACTCGGAGAAAAAAACCCAAACTGTTTTTGAAGCAAGGACGAGGATTCGTTTGACAGCAAGGTATGGAGTGTGAATATTTGTTTTAGATCCGTAGTGTGGAGTTAAATTAGTGTGTATCTGTGACAGCCCGATTTTCGGTGCTCCGAAAATCATGCCATCAGCACGACCCTCGAGGTCGAGCTCCACAAACCTTTACAATATATTTGGTATAAGCAAGCCAAAATTTTACTCTAACGAATTCTCATAAAGAAAAAAAAGAATATAGTCATGGTCCTTAAAGGCAGTCCTTGTCCCATGCCAATTCATGGGCATAAGAACTTACCCAAGCCGTTATATGAATGTGCATCCCAAGAGTTTTTATCAAAAGCATACCGAATTTAATTACATTCAATAAGGAGGCTTGATATACCAAGCCGTGCCTAACACTCTCAACTCACTCTCAAAGTACGCAATGGGTCTCCTAGAAGAATTCCTCAGGAGGAGGCTCTGATTCTTCAGTGGGTACGTAGTCTGAATCCCCTGGATCAAAGTCTCCAGAAGTCCTTGTTGCCCCTAGTCCTGAACCTGCGACTTATAGTCTAAGGGATGAGCTACATCCTAGCTCAATAGGGAAACAAAGTGAACATATAGATTAAATCTCACATATATGTTAGCCGTTTTGAGAGCACAATTTACTAGGTATCACCTTTAAGCAGAACAATTTATATAACTGAAATAACAAAAATGGATACAACAGATTTCTTTTCATAGTGTTGCTTGTTCTCATCTTACTGGTTTAGTTATGAATTCAGCCTACTCACTTAAACCTTTAACTTAAATAATCCCCGAGCAATATAGCATCGAGCCTCGATGGAATACCCACCATCGTCGTCTACTAGACAATTGTTATGTGTATTTCGTGGGAATACTGCCCAAGCCCCTTCTCGTAGGTGGCTGGGTCTATTATTAAATCTACATCCCTGGGATGTGCTATAAGTGTATGGATTGGCCGCCGTACCGGTCACGGATATCCTGTCGCGTCAGTCGTGGGTATCCCGCCACGTCGGTGGGGTATTCTAATCAAATCTCAAATAACGAAATATCGGTGTGCATTACTTATAGTTATTCACCGTGACATGTGCTAATTTTTAGTACATTAGGCCTTATCATTATGCTTTAGTTTCACGGTTTGTTTTCGTCTGTATCCCTAGGATACAACTGGTCTAATACATCATTTAGATGCCCTCATTACAATATTCCATCCCCTGGGGACTTCATGGTTTCACCTTGAAACCCACGCACACACCCCCTATTGAAAGATCATACAATACTCACCCTTTTCTTAGTGTTACACTGCATATACGAAATAAAATATATGTTTCAAGAATATTCCCTACCTCAACGAATTTCAAAGCACGCTTTCTCGTAAAGGTTTATACTTCACGATCCTACGTCAAACCTATATTTCATGTATTTAGAATATGCTTAGAAAGGTTACCAAATAATTGGAGCGCATAGCCTCCATGTTTCTGCACCAATAATTTCAAGAGCTGAGTGGTGCCTCGCGCGAGCGAGAACCAATCCTCGCTCGAGCTGTCACTTGACCTCGCTCGAGCGGTCACTTGACCTCGCTCGAGTGGTTAAATCGAGGTTGCTCGGGCAGTTAAATCGAGCTGCTGAAACTTTTCTGGAGACCTCGCTCGAGCGAGCTTCCCTTTAATTTTGGGGACCGCTCGAGCGAGCCCAGAGCTATATTTTTATACTTTCTCCTCGCGCGAGCTAGTCTTTTTGGCCGCTCGAGCGAGGAGCGATATACTTTAACACCTCGATCTGCTTGAGAAAGCTATTTCTCCCCTCATTCAGCCCTTAATATAAAAAAAAAAACATTCAACCAACATTCTACCTATTATTTAAAACATGCCCAAGCATTTATCATGCCTTTAATCATACCTACAGCGATAAGTCTCGCGCAAGTTCGATCCTCGATTCAAAATTCTACTAGACTAAAAGATCTCCAAGGTTCCTCCTCCAGCCTTTGCTCCAGATCTTCCACCGATTTAAGTCTCAACAAAACCCTAGTTCTTTACTAGGCTCTTCTTTTCTTTCTCTCTATTTAGGTTAGAGTTGAGTTACGTAAGGGCTCTTCTCTCCTCTCTCTTTCACTTATATACTTATAAGTTAGGGAATACTAGTGTGTTTCCCACATACGCACAGTGTCTATGGGTTTATTTTGGTTTCCTTGTGAAACACATATACATGTGTATGGTGCATGACGTGCATGTTTCCCAAAATCTGGGGTTGTGACAATCACCCCAACTTATAAGATTTTCGTCCTCGAAAATCGACGATACTTGCGTAACTAGGTACTACGACTACTACCAGGCCATGAATAGGCTAGCTTCACGCATCATCCGGTAATTGAACAATTGGTCAAATTTTGCAACGACTTGCGTTAAACCATGTGAATTTATACCCATATAGTCGAGAGTGATTATGATATCAAGAATAATGATGATACGATTTTCATCAACACGACGCTAATTGTTATAATAACGCTAAAGGACCATACAATCGTTACGTTAACCATCGACAAAAATTGTGGCATTCATGTCACGATAGTTTGTAAATAAATTGACCAAAAACCACCTTACCACGCAATGTTTTAACAAAATATTACATATTAATTTCCAAAAAATAATGTGACTACCTAGTCATCGTCCTCCTCATAGTCGTCGTCGCCGTCTCCGGAGCCATCATCATCCTCGTAGTCCTCGTCATCCTCATCCTCGTCAATCACCCTGACGGTAGTGGTACCCGCTGTAGTGCCCCTCGTAGCAGGGTCCGAGCTAGACGCTCCAAAAATAGCATCTTTCATGGCACCGACGCGCTGCATGTATGACTGCGGGTAGGCCTGGCCCATGAGGTCGATAAGTAGTGCCTCCTGAAACCTCTGATGCAATCAGATCTCCCGCCCCTGCTGAAGGATCTCCCGCATCATGGCAGAGTCAATAGTGGGTATGGGTTGTGTAAATGAGGTGGATGGAATGGTCGGTCCTGCCGGCGCTTGATGCGTGGTCTGTCGGGAGACCTGACGGTCTCTTTTCTTGTTGACGCTAGTTTGAAGACTCTTTAGGTTTCGGCTCCAGTCTTGGGCCAAATAGGGGACGACGTTGTCGGTGAGGAATAACTCGTCGGCCCGGATCTTAAATCCTCCCTTCCCATTTCATGAGTCTAGGAGTCGAGAAATCAATCGAGCATATGGTAGTCGGTTGATGGGTGGGGGAACAGCACCCTTAACATTCCTTTTATAGGCATGTGCCATGCCCTTTATGATGATCACAGGTGCATTGATCCACCTATTGTGGAATGCGGTGTGTAAGGCTCGCAGAAACGCATCACGGTGTTCCTGATCATGGCCGGTTGGGTGTAGATTCTTTTTGAAAATGACGTCTAGAAGCCACATACGTGGCGGTAGTTGTGATCGGGTAATAGACTGTCCCGACGCGGACGTGCCGCCGGTGATGTCAGAAATGATCGTTGGGAATTCGACGTTCCCAGCAAAAGGTGGTAGGATGTGTGGGCTAGGGGTGTAGATGTGGGGACATCTCATGATCGATGAAATTTTGGCACAGTTAAAGATTAGTTCATTACCATCGATTGTGACGAGGATAGCGTACTCATTCACGTTCATGTTTAGGGTTTGGTAAAATAATTTTACAAGCCTCGGGTAATACCGATCTCCGAACGGCGTAAGTAGAGTTTTAAGATTGTTGTTGGTGAGGAAATTCGATGTCCATTGGGTGGACGTTGGATCCCCAAAGCAAGAGGGATGTATATCCCATTCAATTTTGAAAATTTTGGCCCCCCACCAACTGTCTAGTGTAATCGGAGTGGTGGATGGGTTTAGCGATGGTTGTGAAGCTTGCGGCGCTTTATTGCGCGCTGACGGCGATCGATTCACCATCCACTTCTTAGGTTGTGGATTTGGGCTTGAAGCCATTAGATGCCTAGAGAGGTTTTGAAAACTACGAAAAAATCTCGGAGAGGGGGTAGATTTTACCTAGAAAGAGGTTTTGAACGGATCGGATCGTCACAAACCGGCTCGAATCTGACGGAGAAAGGTTGAAGAAGAGAAACCCTAAACCCTTCGCTCGGCTTCAACTTACCGCTTGAAGATGAAACGGTGTTCTGCATTCCGTCAGCCTTATATAGTCCGCCCTCGCTCGAGCGGTCGTTAGTTATCGCTCGAGCGAGTCCAGGACGCTTAATGTTATAATTTATGGCCTCGCTCGAGCGGTTTGTAAACCTCGCTCGAGCGGTCACTTGACCTTGCTCGAGCGGTCATTATCCCTCGCTCGAGCGAGCCAAGGACGTGTCCTTGTCCTCACAAATCCACATCTTTACTAGTCTTCCTATTTCGAGTACTACTAACGCCATGACTAAACATACCATTCATTCAATTTTCTTCTCAAAAATTTTGAGTATTTATAATAGAGCACTCATTCGGTTCCTTTAACTATAATTTGATAATCGAAAAGGATATGTACGCTTCATCATACTAAGAAGAAAACTAGTTAGTGTCTTTGAACAAATTGGGGTACTGTTCTTTGATGTTAGCCTCCCGTTCCCACGTTGCTTCTTCAACTGGATGGTTCTTCCATCCGACAAGCACTAAGGGAATAACCTTTGTTCGCAACACTTGTTCCTTTCGATCTAAAATTTCCACTGGCTCTTCAATCATGGTCATATCTTCATGCATCTCGAATGATTGGCCGCTCAGTACGTGATCAGGGTCATTAAGATACTTCTTGAGCATAGACACGTGGAATACATTGTGTACCTGATCAAACAATGGTGGCAATCCAACGCGGTAGGCTACTTCTCCTACTCGACCCAAAACTTCAAACGGTCCAAGGTAGCGGGGACTCAGCTTGCCTCTCTTTCTGAACCTCATCACACCTTTCATAGGCGACACCTTCACGAAAACATGTTCTCCCACCTTAAAGTCCACGCTCGTCCGCTTGATGTTAGCATAGCTTTTTTGTCTGCTTTGAGCCGCTTTAGTCTTTCCCTGATAATGCAGACAATAGCTGCATTATCTTCAAGTAGCTCGGGTCCTAAAACAAATTTCTCGCCAATTTCCTCTCAATTGATTGGCGATTTGCATCGTCTTCCGTACAAGGCTTCATACGGTGCCATTCCGATGCTTGTCTAAAAACTATTATTATAAGCGAACTCGATCAATGGTAGATGTTGATCCCACGATCCTTGTAATTCCAACATACAGGCCCTAAGCATATCTTCAATGATTTGATTTACCCTTTCAGTCTGTCCGTCAGTTTGTGGGTGGAACGCCGTACTAAAATCTAGTCTCGTTCCCATTCCTTCTTGAAATTTCTTCCAAAACTTTGATGTATATAATGGGTCCAGGTCGGAACAATGCTACTCGGAATCCCATGTAAACGGACAATCTCTTTCATATAGAGCTCTGCCAGTCTTCCCGCCGTGTACATAGTGTTGTAAGGCAAGAAGTGCGTTGACTTAGTCAATTGATCGACTACTACCCAAATGGCATTATACTTCGTTGCAGTTCGTGGTAGACTGACTATGAAATCCATGGAGATAGATTCCCACTTCCATTCCGATATGGGTAGAGGCTATAATAGGCCTGCGGGGTGTCTGTGATCTATCTTCACTTGTTGGCACGTCAAACACCGCGACACGTACTCTGCTACATCTTGTTTCAAGCCTCTCCACCAGTAATTCTTTTTCAAATCTTGATACATCTTTGTGCTTCTCGGGTGAATAACATAGCTTGACTTGTGAGATTCATCAAGAATTGTTCATCGCAGATCGGCATTGTCTGGAATGCAAAGTCGGCCTTGAACACTAAGGAACCATCCTCCTTGATCGAAAACTCAGATGTAATACCTTCAGTCACATCTTGACGCATCTTGGTTAGAATTGGATCTTTCATCTGTAGTTCTCGCATGTGTTTGAATATCACCGGTTTCACTGATATGCTGGCTAAGAAGGCTCCTGTGGTTTGTGGCTGTATGTCTGTGCCACATAGTGCTAGATCCTCCAACAGTTTCCATCGATGTATACCCTAAATTAGACTAGCCAACTGAGCTGAACTTTTCCGACTCGAAGCATCGGCCACTACGTTAGCTTTGCCCGAATGGTACTGTATGGAACAGTCGTAGTCTTTGAGGAATTCCATCCATCTACGCTGCCTCATATTTAGTTCCTTCTGTGTAAACAGATATCTGAGGCTCTTATGGTCAGTGAAAATTTCAAACGTTTCTCCGTATAAATAATGTCGCCATATCTTTAATGGGAATATGACCGCTGCTAGTTCCAGATCATGTGTTGGGTAGTTCTTTTCGTGCTCTTTCAACTGTCTTGACCCGTAAGCTATTACCTTTTTATATTGATTTAGTACAAAACCCAACCCGTTATACGAAGCATCACTGTAGACCGCGAATCCTCCACTGCCTGATGGAATGGCCAACACTGGAGCTGAGGTGAGTCTCTTCTTGAGTTCTTGAAAACTCTTCTCACACGCTTCACTCCATTCAAATCTCGAATCCTTTCTTGTAAGCCTCGTAAGAGGTCCTGATATTTTTGAAAACCCCTCAACGAAACGTCGATAATAACCTGCCAGTCCAAGGAAACTTCGGACATCTGTCACGGTCTTTGGTTGCTCCCAGTTCACTGCTACCTCGATCTTAGCGAGATCTACTGTGACACCATGCTTTGAGACGACATGTCCCAAAAAGCTAACCGCTTCTAGCCAGAACTCGCATTTGCTGAGCTTGGCGTACAATTGGTGTTCACGCAAGGTTTGGAGAGCAACACGTAAATGTTCTTCATGCTTCGTCTTCGATTATGAGTAAATCAGGATGTCATCAACAAACACGACAACGCAGGAGTCTAGGTGTGGTTTAAACACCCAATTCATTAAGTCCATAAACGACGCTGGTGCATTCGTTAATCCGAATGGCATTACTAAAAATTCATAGTGTCCATACCGTGTTCTAAATGCCGTCTTCTGAATGTCCTCATCCTTGACCCGTAACTGATGGTATCCAAATCTCAGATCGATCTTGGAAAAATGTTTCGCCCCTTGAAACTGATCAAACAAGTCATCTATTCTCAGTAACGGATATCGATTCTTCACAGTGACTTTGTTCAATTGACGGTAGTCAATCCACAACCGCATCGACCCATCTTTCTTTTTCACAAATAGCACTAGTGCTCCCCATGGAGACACGCTTGGTCTTATGAATCCTTTGTCCATGAGCTCTTGCAATTGTTCTTTTAACTTTTTCAACTCGGCAGGGGCCATCCTGTAAGGTTCCTTTGAAATAGGTTCCGTTCCTGGTGGTAAGTCGATAACAAATTCCACTTCTCTCTTTGGGGGTAATCCTGACAATTCTTCTGGAAATACATTTGGGAATTCTCGCACTACTGCTATCTCAGAGATAATATTCTTTTCTTCTTTATTTTCTTTTAGGAACGCCAAATAACCGCTTCACCCCTTTCTGATCAAACATTCTGCTCTGACTGTAGATATGAGCGGCACATGTGTCAATCTCTCTCCTCGAAATTGAAACGATCTCCTCGTGTTAGGACGGAATATAATAACCTTCTCCTTGCAATCCACTGTTGTGCAATGATGAGACAGCCAATCCATGCCAAGAATCACGTCGAATCCTTGCATGTCCAACAATATTAAATTTGCGTCTAGTTCGTTGATAACGTGATCTCGAACGCTTACTACTACCGATTTACAGACTAACTCTGTATCCACTAACTCTCCTGTTGGGATAACCACTGATAACACAAAGTCCAGTGTCTCTGGAATAATCTTCATCTTCTTTGCAAATCTAGGGGTGATGAAGGAGTGGGTAGACCCTGGGTCTATCAACACTCGTGCGTCATGTGCTACATAGCACCCTTTTTCATAGATTTGTAACATACCTATAACACATACATATATGTACTTAGCATATACTTATTTAGAATTTCTAACGCATAAACACGGTTCTCGACACAGTCCTAATGAATGCACATTCTCTATATATAAAAAGTATAACAACTGAAATTCTTTATTTAAAGGAAATCTCACCTTGGATGATGTCGTGTACACTCCCTGCTTCCTGTGCGGTAACAGCATAGGCTCTCCCTTGAATAACTGGCTTTCGTGATTGAATAGGTCGTGGCGTGGAAGTCGGGGCTGTCTTCTCCTTGATTGCCTCAGGGCAATACCTAATCATGTGGCCTATCTTGCCACATTTGAAACAGCCTCACATTCCCTGCCTACAATCCGCCGTTTTATGGGACTTGCCACACTTGGCACAAGTCTCTCTTGGTGTGGAATTAGTAATTCTCGTAAAACCTTGGGTAGCTGTAGCTCCGCTGGGAACTGCAGGGCCCTCATACCTCATCGGTCTCCCTGATGCCAACAACGGAAAACTTTGATGAGTAGTTTGTTGTGCGACTCTCCCATACCCTATCTGGAAAGGTTGTCTCTAATTTGGTGCTACAAACCTCGGTTTCTTATGTACCGATTTATAGCTCCCCATCCTATTTTGATCTATGCTTCCCTTTCCCTGTTGTTCCCTCTGACGGTATCGATTATTGTTTTCTTCTTCAATTACTAATGCCTTACTCATGACCTCTCCGTAGGTCTTTAGCTGAAAGGGCGCAACCCCTCCGCAGATGTCCGGCCTTAAACCCTGTTGGAACCTTTTCGCTTTCATCACATCCGAAATTACGTAGTCTGGAGCGAAGCGAGCCAGTCTCATGAATTCTACTCCGTACTCTCTCACGGTCATTCTTCCTTGCATAAGTTGCGAAAATTGGGTCTCCATCTGATTTCTCACCACTTCAGGAAAATATTGCTTATTGAATTCTTCTATGAATTCATCCCAAGTCTAAGGCATATCTGGAGTTTCTTGTGCTCTAGTTCGCAAAACGGATTTCCACCAAGGTCCAGCCTCCCCATCTAGCATATATGCCGCCCAACGGACGCTCTCGTCCTCTGTGCATGTGAGTACGCTAAACACTTTTTCCATTTCACCCAGCCAGTTTTCAGCCGCCATTGTGTCTGCCTGTCCTGAAAAGTTAGGAGGTCTCATCCTTCTGAACTCGGTAAATGCCGAAGCCACTGGTGTTGTAGGTCCTACTGGAGGTGTAGGTGTCCGTTGTGGCTCTGGGGCTGCATGTGCTGCTAAGGATGCTGCTTTCTGTGCCATGGCAGTTGCCATTGTCTCCATTGTGTGCATCATCCTCTGACGCTCCTCTCTTTCTTCAGTTCTCTCCCTCACTCTATCTTGTTCGCTCTGATTTCGATCCTGACGATCTCGATCCTGATCTTCTGCTTGATTTTGGTTTTCTCCCTGGCCACTGCCCTCGGGAATCTCCCTGTTTCCTAATGGTACTTTGTTTGTAGGCGAGACGAAACCATCTCTACTGCGTAAATTCCTATCATGACCACCCCTGGGTCGGCCTCTTCCTCTAGGAAACATAACGGTCTGCATGAGAAACCAAGGTTTCGTTAGCAGAAGTCCCTATATTCTAACGAGATGATAGCCAAAACTAAAAAGAAAGGCTTTGATACCAACTGTGACAGCCCAATTTTTGGTGCTCCGAAAACCGTGCCATCAACACGACCCTCGAGGTTGAGCCCCACAAACCTTTACAATACATTTGGTATAAGCAAGCCAAAATTTTACTCTAACGAATTCTCATAAAGAAAAAAAAGAATATAGTCATGGTCCTTAAAGGCAATCCTTGTCCCATGCCAATTCATGGGCATAAGAACTTACCCAAGCCGTTATATGAATGTGCATCCCAAGAGTTATTATCAAAAGCATACCGAATTTAATTACATTCAATAAGGAGGCTTGATATACCAAGCCGTACCTAACACTCTCAACTCACTCTCAAAGTACGCAATGGGTCTCCTAGAAGAATTCCTCAGGAGGAGGCTCTGATTCTTCAGTGGGTACGTAGTCTGAATCCCCTAGATCAACGTCTTCAGAAGTCCTTGTTGCCGCTAGTCCTGAACCTGCGACGTATAGTCTAAGGGATGAGCTACATCCTAGCCCAATAGGGAAACAAAGTGAACATATAGATTAAATCTCACATATATGTTAGCCGTTTTGAGAGCACAATTTACTAAGTATCACCTTTAATCAGAACAATTTATATAACTGAAATAACAAAAATGGATACAACAGATTTCTTTTCATAGTGTTGTTTGTTCTCATCTTACTGGTTTAGTTATGAATTCGGCCTAATCACTTAAATCTTTAACTTAAATAATCCCCGAGCAATATAGCATTGAGCCCTAATGGAATACCCACCATAGTCGTCTACTAGAAAATTGTTACGTGTATTCTCTGGGAATACTGCCCAAGCCCCTTCTCCTAGGTGGCGGGGTCTATTATTAAATCTACATCCCTGGGATGTGCTATAAGTGTACGGATTGGCCGCCGTACCGATCATGGATATCCTCCCGCGTCAGTCGTGGGTATCCCGCCATGTCGGTGGGGTATTCTAATCAAACCTCAAATAACGAAATATCGGTGTGCATTACTTATAGTTATTCACCATGACATGTGCTAATTTTTAGTACATTAGGCCTTATCATTATGCTTTAGTTTCACGATTTGTTTTCGTCTGTATCTCTAGGATACAACTGGTCTAATACATCATTTAGATGCCCTCATTACAATATTCTGTCCCCTGGGGACTTCATGGTTTCACCTCGAAACCCACGCACACACCCCCTATTGAAAGATCATACAATACTCACCCTTTTCATAGTGTTACACTGCATATATGGGATGACGAAATAAAATATATGTTTCAAGAATATTTCCTACCTCAACGAATTTCAAAGCACGCTTTCTCGTAGAGGTTTACACTTTACTATCCTACGTCAAACCTATATTTCATATATTTAGAATATGCTTAGAATGGTTACCAGAATAATTGGAGCGCATAGCCTCCATGTTTCTGCACCAATAATTTTAAGAGTTGAGTGGTGCCTCGTGCGAGCGAGAACCAATCCTCACTCGAGCGGTCACTTGACCTCGCTCGAGCGATTAAATCGAGGTCACTCCGGCGGTTAAATCGAGCTGCTGAAACTTTTCTGGAGACCTCGCTCGAGCGAGCTTCCCTTTAATTTTGGGGACCGCTCGAGCGAGCCCAGAGCTATATTTTTATACTTTCTCCTCGCGCGAGCTAGTCTTTTTGGCCGCTCGAGCGAGGAGCGATATACTTTAACACCTCGATCTGCTCGAGAAAGCTATTTCTCCCCTCATTCAGCCCTTAATATAAAAAAAAAAAACATTCAACCAACATTCTACCTATTATTTAAAACATGCCCAAGCATTTATCATGCCTTTAATCATACCTCCAGCGATAAGTCTCACGCAAGTTCGATCCACGATTCAAAATTCTACTAGACTAAAAGATCTCCAAGGTTCCTCCTCCAGCCTTTGCCCCAGATCTTCCACCGATTTATGTCTCAACAAAACCCTAGTTCTTTACTAGGCTCTTCTTTTCTTTCTCTCTATTTAGGTTAGAGTTGAGTTACGTAAGGGCTCTTCTGTCCTCTCTTCCACTTATATACTTATAAGTTAGGGAATACTAGTGTGTTTCCCACATACACACATAGTGTCTACGGGTTCATTTTGGTTTCCTTGTGAAACACATATACATGTGTATAGTGCATGACATGCATGTTTCCCAAAATCTGGGGTTGTGACAGTATCCATGTGGGGAGCATAAGAATGGAGATGGATTCAAAGTGAAAAGTGATTGGGAGTGAAAAACCCAAAATTGAGTGAAATCTGCTCATTTCGATTGATCGAATTATGGTTTGATCGATCGAAATGACAGTGAAAATGGAAAAAAAAAATGAGGTCCTGAGAAATTTGTTCGATCAAAATTTATTTCGATCGAACAAAAAGTTTTCGATCGATCGACCCTGTAGTTCGATCGATCGATTTGTATAGAAATAGAACGTTAGAATTTTGTTGAGAGAATTCGACTGATCGAATTAAATTTGATTAATCGAATTATATGTTTTTGATCGAGCGAATTGGGATTCGTCCGATCGAACTGTGTGAAGGTAGAATGCCTTCTGTGGAATTCGACTGATCGAATTTTGTTTCGATCGATCTAATTACTTTCGTTCGATCGATAAGAAAAACTCGTCCGATCAAATGAGGATACACTTTGTACTTCTGGAAGGGGTCGACCGATCGAAATTTATTTTGATCGATCAAAAATGGATTTCGATCGATCGAAACAGGGATTCGATCGATCGAATTTTCCAGATTTTTGCATTTGGTGAGTTTTGACTGTGAGATTTCACGGGGACTTTTGGCAATGTGTTTTGCCTCGTTCTAATGTATAAAAATGATCATGTTTTGGTAAGCTTCACGATTAAGGAGGACCCGACCTTTGTGAAGGCTTGAGCAAGCACGGGTCCGATCTGTGAGGTAGGGAAAACTTGATATCATGGGTATGGATTTCGTTAACACGCGTGTTATGATATGATGCATTTCTGCTTTGACTATGTGATTTCTGCATATGAATTCGAACTAATAAGGCTTGTGATACGTTCTGCATTGACCATGTGATTTCCGTATATGAATTCAAATTAATGAGGCATGTGATATGTGTGATTTGAAAATATGTGGAGTTTATGAAATCTTCGAGATCCTTTGTGACACATGTATGTGAGATCTTCACACTTCATTCCGGTTTTGACATAAACTATGGTTATCACTTTACACGGCGACAAGCTATATGTATGCACTTAGGATTTAAGGTTATGTGAATACCCGACCGATGCGGCGGTATAACCGTGACTGACGCGGCAGGATATCCGTGACCGGTACGGCGGCCAATCCATACACCGTTTGTGTGATATGTGTATGTGCTATGTGACTCCTACCGTATAACGGTAAATTCGTTCGGCCAAGTGTCCAACTCTATGGGACCTTGGATATATGTGCATATGACTCATGTGAGTGACGATGGTGGGTATTCCATCGGGGGCTTGAGGCTATGGTTCCTCATTCTATTACTTAAAGTAAATCATCTTTAAGTTTCTTCTTTCTTATGTTGGATGGGAAATGTGAACATGTTCATGAAACCATTAGCATTGCATGTGTGTGTAAAGGTTATGAGAATCACCGCTTCGCATGTGTTCAGAATTGTTTCGTTTTCGTCATGCCATAAGATACGTGTTTCATATTATGATAAGCATGCTATGAGATATTTCCCTACTGAGCTTGGATGAAGCTCATTCCTTTATCAATGTCTCAGGTATAGGTGAAGGTGTTGAGGCGGAGATCCCGGAGAAGGAAGATCCGGACTACTCCCCCGACGAGGACCTTGAGGAGCCCCATCCTGAGGATTGTTTCCTTTGTGCTAGACCTGGGTAGGTCTGGCCCTGAGTGACGTATTAAATTTTGTCCTGTTTTGGTTGTAAGGAGATAAACTCTCGATATTAGTTTTTTTAGATATTTTTGTTGAACCATGTTTCGGTAAGGAAGGGTCCTTACCGGTGGTTCTCAATGGTTCTTTTCCCATAGGCTTTTTATAAAATTAGAACCATTTGTTTATTGTGGGGTTTTGAGATTGAATGCTAAAATACTTATTTTGCTTATGCTACGAGTTGGAATTGGTTCTACTTAGATTCCGCTGTGCATCTTGTGTGACGCTGACAGTTCCGTTTTGCTCATCACAATTGTAGACACTATGTTTGCAAGGCTAGCTCATGCATCCACAGGATCAAACTGTCTGTGAAAATCAAGTGAAAACCATAAGAAATCAACGGCTGAATGGGGACTTAGATTCAGCTGGTTATTGCTACAAAAAGGCTTGTAATGACCCAACTCACAAGTCTATAATCTCTACAAAATATCAGGTCTACTCACTGAAGATGGGATTGCAAAATAGAGGAGGAGTTGGGTTTACAACTGTCTCTCATTTGGCTGCAAGCACAAGTGTAGAGAAAAAGAATCTAGCTCAACCCTGTGATTCAGACCAGCCTTATGACTATATCCTGCCCACTAGAGTTGTCACAGGCTATCTCAAGGGTTATCCAAATCACAAAGGTTAGAGATAGAATAGTGAAACCGCTGCTGCCACCATGGTTGCAGGGCTATAAGCACAAGTAGCCATAGGTGCATAAAACCCATATAGACTCATGTGAAAAACACAGAAAAATAAAGATTAAATGGAGAATAAAACTTGGCATTTCATTACCTAAAAATGACTTACAATGATTTTCCCTCAAGGCAACAATCTGTGCAAAACCCCAAAACAGCTCACTACGTTTATACAAAACCGATTACAGAGTTGAAATAAACCTAGCTGCTATCCAAAGCTTTAGCCCATCATTGATTCTATGCTAAGGAAAGAAGAAAGACGAAAATAAAAAGGAAACTAAAACCCTAACCATAACCCTAAACTAAACTTTTATCCAACTATTCAAGATAGTTTGATAAAGCAGATTTAAGATATTTATACAATCCATAGCAACATTGGTGTGCATTAGCCAATCAGAAATAGGATGCTTGGAGTACTGTCATGGCCCTTTTGTGGACAAGTAATTGCATTGGGATGTGTGAGATAGCTCAACACCTTGGGATATGTGCCCCGGCTTCTACGGAATCTTTAAAAGGCCCTTGAATATTCAAGACAATAGCTGAAACTCGTGTCTCGAGCAGTTAGTGCTACAGAATTTTCATCTCGAGCAGATCTTGAGAGGATGGAGGCTTCAGGCATTTATCTTAAGCAGCTAGAATGCTTCAAATATTGCAACTCCAGTATTTCTCGAGTAGCTGATGGCTTCAGGTAGCTTCATGATTTTGTCCTCGAGCAACTCTCGAGTAGCTCTTGACAAGATGTAAACAGGAGCATTTTAAGTGCTCGACAGGTTCAAGCTTCCAGGGATCTACCCGAGTGGATTAATTCCTTCAAAACTCTAGCTTGAGAGGCTAGATTGAACTACTCAAGTTTCATTAAAGTACAACTTTATGAACTGCTCGACTTCATAAAATGCAACTCTCCCACATTGCAACAGCTCGAGTAGTTTAAGTGTGCAATTCGACAAGCTGAATATGATTTGCTCGAGAGGATTAAATGGCTGCCTGCAGCAACTCGAGAAGATGGCTGAACTGCTCGAGTGCATAAAATAAAGCAGTGAACTGCTTGAGCTTCATAAAGGGTTTAAGTGTGTAACTCGAGTACTTCATTTTCTAGTAGTGTGGTTGCTCGACATCATTAATGTGGAGCTCAACAGGTTCAAGGCTCCAATAATGAACTGCTCGAGTTCATGGTTTGCTTCAACAACTTCTCGAGTTATTTAGTTCTTTGGATCTTCAACCACTCGACATATGTGCTGGACACATGAACTGCTTGAGTTGTGTGTGGAGCTTCAGCAAAGTACATGACATCTTCAATGAACTGCTCGAGAGGATGGATATGAGCTGCTCAAGATGCTTTATGCTTCAAGTTCTCAGGCTCCCAACTCATGAGGTTTGATGTCTTCATCTATGAACTACTCGACAACATGAAGGCTTCAGCTATCCAATATTGCATCTGCTCAAGTGGGTAAATCATAGCAGTAGTAGCTGTTTGAGAGGCTTAATTATAGGGTGCTTCATTAGGTCTTGAAGGTTGCAACAACAGCTCCTGTAGCTTGCTGGCCTCAGGTCTTTATGTGCTTGGGAGGCTCTTATTGTAATTCACATGTGCTCAACTGCAGTAGCAACTGGTGTAGTGTCTGTGCTCGAGTTCAATAAATGCAGGGTCTTCAATGCATCTAGGCAGCTTGGCTTGCCTCAACATTTGTAGCTAGTGTGCTCGAGTATATGGTTTTGAGGTTGCTGAACTGCTCAAGCCACCATTTGCTGCAACATTGATGTGTTCTGGACTGCTTGTAAGGAGAATGTTGCAGTTGTCATGTGCCCAACTGATGTACTCTTTAATCTGCTGCAGCAGCACTGTACTAAACTTTGGCTCCACTTTTCACCCTCAGCAGGCCTTCTAGGACCCCGAAGAATTCTAAATAGCCCCAATGGTGTGAACCACCATGGTGCATTCATTGTAAACTCATCCGCTCCACAGCTTAACACAAAATTCTTTCTTCTTAGCTTGAAAATGATGGATTGTAGCATTAAGCTATATTTTCCTATTATCTACACAAACACACTTGAAAGTCAATATTAACTAGCTCAAAGGTCTATTAAAGGCCAGGTTAAGAGGTGGAAAGTGGTATTTTTCAGTGTTCAAAAACTATCAAGCTACATTCGATAAGATCAAGGGCTACCTTCTCAGCCCGCCGGTATTGGTACCGCCAGTACTCTAGAGACCGCTCATAATGTACCTCTCTACAATGGAAGTTTCGATGGGATGCATCCTAGGGCAACATGATGAGACAAGAAGAAGAGAGCAGGCCATCTACTAGCTGAGCAAGAAATTCACTAATTATGAGACACGCTATTCTCGTTTGGAGAAAGCATGCCTGGCTCTCATATGGGCTAAACAGAGGCTCTGCTACTACTTGACATCTTAAGCCATTCTACTCCTAACGACATTGGATTCACTAAAGTACTTGTTTAAAAAGCGAGCTCTCACGGGCCGAACCACACGTTGGTAGCTCCTCTTATCAGATTTTGACATCCGTATGTCACTCTAAAGTCGATCAAGGGGCAAGCACTCGCTGATCATCTTGCCAAAAATCCTTTACCCGATTTTGAGCCTCTGAGGACTGAATTTCTCGACAAGGACATCTTATTCATGACAGAGGATGGCACAGAAGGGACAGAGGAATCCTAGGTGATGCACTTTGATGGGGCAGCAAATGTCGAAGGCCAGGGAATTGGCGCTATCCTAATCTCGCCAAAAGAGTCTCACGTACCAGTCTACATCAAACTCAACTTCTTGTGCACAAACAACATGGCCGAATATGAGGCCTACACAACAGGGCTACAGGCTGCCCTGGACCTAAACATAACTCATCTTAGGGTATTTGGTGATTCACAGCAGATCATATACCAGACCAGCGAAGATTGGAAGATGAAGGATGAATAATTTATCCCATACCATGAGCACCTTGAGGATCTGATCGCATGTTTTGACGATATTACATTCTCATGTCTCGTGAGCCAGAAATTGATTTGCCGATGCTTTAGTAAGATTGGTATCGATGGTCAAAATTCCATATGGCATCGAGATAAAGCCGATCATGATTGAACAAAGGAATGCACCGACCTTCTGCCTCCAGATTGAGGGATCCATAAAGTTAGATGATGAGACACCATGGTTCTCAGATATCAAGAATTTCCTCGAAACTTGAGCTTTCCTTGATGAGACATCCAGGATGGAAAGGCAGATCATCCAACATTTAGCTACAAACAATGTCATCTGTGGCAAGTGCCTCTACAAGCGGTCTTATAACAATATCCTACTCAGATTCCTAATTAAAGGCGAGACAGCCAACATCATGAAAGAAATCTATGAGAGAGTATGTGAGGCCGACGTCAATGGGCACATGCTTGCCAAGAATATCCTATGGCAAGGGTACTTCTGGACCACCATGGAAATTGACTATTATATGAATGTGTAGAAATGCTACAAATGTCAAGAGCACTCCAGTCTCACACATGCTTCTGCCATTGATCTACAAAGTATGACTACTGCATGGCCATTCACCAAAAGGGGCCTTGACATCGTAGGGAAGATCAATTCGAAAGCTTCTAATGGACATCAGTTCGTCCTTGTCGCCATTGAGTACTTCACAAAATGTGTAGAGGCTGCATCCTATAGAAATATCATAGCCAGTCATGTCGAGAAGTTCATCAAGAATAATATTGTGTGTCGATTCGGTGTACCCAAGGACATCATCATGGACAACGGCACCAACTTTGCGAATAAGCGCATCAGAGCCTTTTGCGAGCAATACAAAATCATGCATCATCGCTCATCACCGTATCGGCCACAAACCAACGGAGCCATGGAGGTGGCTAACAAAACAGTCATTCGTATCCTTGAAAATATGTGTGCGACCGTGGATCCTCTCGAACCCGTCACGACGATGCACTCGCTTTTAATGAAAATGTAGAGTCGCCACCCGAAGCTTTTGGTGTCCCGGGAAACCTTCAAATCGATATTTTGAGCACCGAAGTGCTAAATATGACTCTGATTTACCGGTATTTGGCAAAGGCTCTAGGGTAGGGGCTTCGGTTATCGATCAGGAAGGGTTTAGGCACCCGATCAACCCACACGTGGCGGTCTCTATCTATGGCCAAAATTAAAGAAAAAAAGGGCGGAGTTTCCCCTTGCCCGAAGGCAATACGGTCCTATCAAGTTTTGAGCCAAACTGAAATTTCGGCGGTGTAACGGCTTGAATCCTTGGATGGAGGAGACACCAAGAAGGTCGAGGAAGAGAGGGGTGAGCCGGAGCTCACGGGCCCTTGTTGCACCGTGGAAGATCTTCACTTTGGCGTGCTTCCGATGGCTTAAACGATATAGAAATGGATTCTAACACTAAGATTCGGTAAAATAGGAAATGTAGGGTGAGGTTAAAGGCTAGACTTTAGAAAAAGGGAGTGATCTAATGGTGGAAATGGGTTGAAAGGGATGAACTAAGCATGCTGAAATTCTGGAGAATTGTGTGCATTTTCTCTCACTAGGGTTCTCTCTTAAGCTCCAAATCCTTAACCTCTAATTTTTTTCCAACCCTTAAGGAAGAGGGAGGCCTCTCTATTTATAGAGAAGGGGTGGGTTAGGGGCTTACTTAAGAGCTAATTGGTTTAGCAATTAAGTAATCCCCCATCTAAGGTTTTCTAGGTTTTCAAGGTCCTAGGGTTTTGGGAAACTAGTTTTAATGGCTGATGATGGGGTGAGGCCAAAGGTGACTTAAGGGTTGCCAATAAGCTCAAAGGGGGTGCAACCAATCTCAAGACACCCACCTCAACCAAGGGGATGGTCAAAGGGTCAAACTAGATGGAGAAAATTCGAGCTACTGATGCCAGTTACTGTAGCTAAGCTGGGCCTATATATTATATACGCCCAGTTTAGGAACAGTAAATTTCACCAAAATCAGAGGAGTTTTGAGAAGATGAAGCCCGTGGTGGGTCCCACATATCTTTGGGCGTATATATATTATATCGACAAATTCCCCAAAATAGGCGGTATATAATATATACGGACTAATCTGACTAAATTAAGGCGTATGTAATATCCACGCCTGAGCAAAATTTTTATGATTTTATGTGAAACTTCAATTGGCCATAACTTTTGAACCGTAGCTCCAAATTGGGTGATCTTTGGCTTGTTGGAAAGTTGGAGAAGTCCTCTTTCCAAAGGTATATGGCTCATCCATGGTAATGGTCTGTGTGAAATTTTGTGGCTCTCATCCCATCAACCGCCAGAAGGGTTTAAGTTAGGTCTGGGAAGGGATTCTAGGGTGTAGGGGTGACTTCTAAGGATTGGGGGAATGGCTCTAAAGGTTTTAGGGTGATTTCTACTGGTCTAGGTAGGTTCCTAAGGGCTCAGGGGGTGCCATCAGAAGCACAGGAGTACATCTCTCCCGAAGTACAGATTGATCAGGCCTTGGGCCGAATTTGGGTGTCTACAGATGCCCCTCTTTGGTATTCAATCACTAATGATCGGATGCCAAAGACAAGAGACATCCGAAGAGGTCCAAGGCACGTTTGATGGGTCCGCCTGGTTCAACTCAATTCTCAAACATTCATGGTGATGGTGAGTGTACGTAAGCCCTCTCATTTCAGGATATCGTTCGTACCTAAAGGTTAACAGTCCCCAAGCGCTTTGCGACATTACTGGGCATAACTGCAATGGTCACAAAACGTGTAAGCCCGCTAGCCGGGATATCGTCCACTTCCTGAGGGAAATTATAGATTTGTGATGTTGAGTGTTAATCTGAACCAGACAGCTCCATGAAACGGGATGATCGATCTATGCTTCGGAATTGATGCGAAGCATACAAAGCGAAGGCCTTCAAACTGTGTCCAATCCTATGGAATATCGACAGCTCCATTGGATTCGGCACGGGTGCCCTTACCTAGGTAAGGCTCAAAGTTTCTGGGTGAACCCATCAACCTCGAGGTTGCTTTCGCATGATTTACCCGAGTGGAGGGAATATTGATGTCGCAACACCTCTTGGGAATGCATGCCCATTTTCTGAGTAATTTTTTTTTTTTGTCATTTTTTGAATTTTCTTTTACTTTGAGGTTTCTAAGCCAAGCTCAAGGACCTCTGGCAATTTTATTCTCATACAACTCTTTAAGTGGATCAAATGCCAATTGATATGCTTTTAAGAGTGCGTGCGCCATGCTGGGGATAGGTATACCTTGGGGGATGTGCGCGTTCCAGTGGTGAGGAGCTCCTGATTCATATGAATCGAAGTGCCTTAACTCAAGACAAAGCTAAAGATCAGGCCAGAACCAAACATCCCTTGAAAGAGATGGCCAATTCTAGCCTCCGTCCCTAATGAAATCACATCTTACTAACTATACACAGACAGACACCCATCAGGGGCGATAAGCAGCAAATAGGCGCGAACAGAAGCCTCGACCCTTAAGTACAATTTACGAGGACAACGACCATCCTGCGGATACCCAGATGCAAGTTCGTATATTCAACAGGGACACCGTGCCTATACAGGTTTTAAGCCTGTGTAAAAGGAAATAAAAAGGGAAAAGAGCCCTTTGGTCTGTATGTTCGCACATAGTTTGGTTGGTTGTGCTTTCATTTTTGACGGGTCAGTTTCGACTGACAATGGACTTTTCGAATGGTCTGAAGTTGAGGGCACTCCTGGTCAACAGAGATCCGAAGGTGGATGACCAGAGTGAATACCGGAAGGTGGGGTCAACCCACTCAGGGTTTTCACTAAGCAGCAACAAGTTGTTATTTCTTCTCCTTTTCTTTCGTCTTCTTTTTTTTTTCTTTTCTTTTTCTTTTTTCTCTTTCTTTTTTCTTTCATGTCAGATGGAGACCCTGGGCATGCTCAAACTGCCTTTATTTTTGTACGTATCCTTAGGCGAATCAACTTGCCATGTTGATATACCTTAGGGACGTGTGCATTCCAGTGATGGATTCTTGGTTTGCCTGCCGGATCAGGCCTTGACTCTTATCGGGGGACTCTGTAGGGAGCAGTGACTGGAGATGGGCAAAATTACTTGCCTGCCGGGTCAGGTACAAAAATGTCCCTGCCTGAAACGAGGTTCGAGAGCTTTCGGGTGAACCCGATCATTCCGAATTGATTTAACACGGCTCTCGGAGTGGGGCAAACAAGCGTTGCGATGCTCTTTTGAGAACCAGCGTTGTATTTTTTTTATTATTTTTTTTCTTTCATTATTTTTTTCTCTTTTTTTGATTTTGTGGGCGCATTAGGTGGGTGCCTACGGATCTAGATTCGTTTATTATAGCACGGTCCCTTCGGGCCAATCGAAGGAAACTCGAAGGGTCATTTGGGGATGCGTGCACCATGGCCGATGACACGTGGGCTTAACCGATGGTTCGAGCCTTGATATGGGGTATACATAGGGCCAGAGCCGAGATTGCGAAGGTGAGAGCTGCTACGGCTGAGAGTGAGGTTCTTCGGTTAACTGGTCTTTTGACTGAGTCCCGCAGCGCAGCTGAAGCTTCACGGAGACGGCAAAAGAGTCTTCATGGTAGGTGGATGTCTGATAGAAATGCCCGTGAGGACTCCCTGCTTGTAGCGCTTTGAAGTGTGCTCATTGCCCTTGACCTGTTCCTGCACATATCATAGATCATATACACGAGGGGAGGAATGCCCCCTAAGAGAGATCTCTTTTTGGGTTATTTTTTCTTCTCTCTTTTTTTTTTTGTCATATATATACAGATATATACATTTTGGTTTTTTTTTTTGTAAAGAAAGTAGCAAAATAGAAAGTGTTATGTCGTTATCTTTTTGGAACGTGACACTCTGCAGGCAACACTTGTAAAGAAAGGGAATGAAATCTATACATGCGCTCTTGTTTTTCTTTTTGTAATTCTGCAATGTAAGACTTTTGATGGGGATTTTCCCTTTCACCTAGTGGCATTTTTTTTTTAATTTTATGGAAAAGGGAAATCTATTTTCTTATTTTTTTTGTCTTTGGAATTTTCTCCTCCACAGTGTGAGCTTTTTATGGGAAAGGGAAATCTGTTATCTTTTTTGGAATTTTCTCCTCCACAGTGTGAGGCTTTTTATGGAAAAGGGAAATCTATTTTCTTTTTTGGAATTTTCTCCTCCACAGTTTGAGGCTTTTTATGGGAAAGGAAAATCTATTTTCTTTTTTGGAATTTTCTCCTCCACAGTGTGAGGCTTTTTATGGGAAAGGGAAATCTATTATCTTTTTTGGAATTTTCTCCTCCACAGTGTGGGGCTTTTTATGGGAAAGGGAAATCTATTTTCTTTTTTGGAATTTTCTTTTCTTTTGTGATACCGGTAACCACAAGGCCAGACCAGCGGGTCCCCCTTTTTTTTGAGCATGGCTGAACCCTGTTCGTGAGAAGTAGGTTTTTTCTTTAAACGTGGGAAGGCCAGCTTCCCCGGGATTGGTCTAGCCTTCTGTATTTTCCTTTGGTCATGCATCAAACGCCGTGGTAGAGACGACATACTTGATCGGGATCTAATCCAATTTTCACATGGGTGGCCCAGCAAAGAGGAGGAGAGGCTCAAGGGATCCAAACAAAAGCAGGCAAGCTAGGACAGATCTTCTCCTAATCTCTCTTTTCTTGACATTTTTTGCTCATAGCGCCCAAGACGGGTTTTCGCCATGCCTGTCATCCCTGTTTTTACCCGTAGCGCCCTTTTGGGTTTTCACCACATCCATGGGTTCGCTTTCTTACCCTAGGTGCCCTTTCAGGTTTTCACCTGGTTCGCGTGAGTTCGCTGTTTTTACCCG
Source organism: Chloranthus sessilifolius (assembly GCA_021018995.1). NCBI lineage: Eukaryota > Viridiplantae > Streptophyta > Magnoliopsida > Chloranthales > Chloranthaceae > Chloranthus > Chloranthus sessilifolius. The sequence continues at coordinate 97,051,222 of CM037588.1, forward strand.
TGGCGCCCTTTCGGGTTTTCACCACGTCCGTCTTGCTTTGAACTCAAATTAATTTTCCTTTTTCTTTTTTTCTTTTTTTCTTCTTTTTTTTTTTTTTTGAACCAGAAAGTCACGACATGGGCGTCGATTCCGTCATAGCCGGCTGAATGAAGTTCTGTGTGGCTTGTTAACTCGGCTTGTTCTGATGTAGTAGATGTTATAACCGCTTGTGGACCTTAAAGAGGGCTTTCTTCCGGGTTGTAATGTGGTTGGGGTTCAAACAGGTTGGGTTTTTCTGGGAATTTGGATCTAAGCTTTGAGTGAATTTCAGATTGGGTGACTCCTCTTTCTTTCTAAAGGCTCTTTTTTATGCCCCAGTCATTTCTTTTTTCTTGGTCCCCCTCTTTCTCTCTCTCTTTTTTTTTTGTTTTTTTTTTTGAGGGGTTTTGCTTTTTTCTTCTTCTTTTGGTTTGGATTTTTCCTCTTTTTTCTTCCCTTTTTTTTCTTAGAATTTTGGGTGGGGTATATGAAAGAAATGGTTGTTGGCCCGAAGTATGTAGCAAAAAAGGGTGAAGGTTTTTAGGGAATATTTCTTTTAGGCTACTTGACTTTAAAATGATGGCCTCTTTTATGGAGCCCTTAAGCGGTCACGCATCTACTTTTATCGAAACTTACCTTGTCCCAAGACCTATGAGTAGAACTTACGGAGGTATCCAACGTTGATGGGCTCAGGAAAGTGGTCTCCGTCCATGGTGGCGAGGCGAACAGGCGATCTGGCGAGTAACCTCTCGGACGACGTAGGGTCCTTCCCAATTTGGCCTAAACTTCCCTCTCGGATCGGCGTAGAGAGATGGAAAAATTTTCTTCAGTACAGTGTCTCCTACCTTCAGATCTCAGCCGCGGACGCCCTTATTGTAAGCACATGCAATTCTCCTCTGATAGACCTGAGTGTGGCACAAGGCTAGGAGTCTTTTCTCGTCAATTAGGTCTAACTGTTCAAAACGGGCTCTTTCCCTCTTAGCTTCAGGTAGATGGGATTCCAAAAGGATATGGAGCGACGGTACCTCGACCTCAACGGGTATCATGGTCTCGGTCCCATACACAAGGGACAATGGTGTTTCCCCTGTTGCGGTGCGGATAGACGTTCTATAGGCCCAAAGTGCGAAGGGTAACTGCTCACTCTAATCTCTGTAAGTAACTACCATCTTCTCCAGGATGCAGATCAGAGTTTTGTTGGCTGCCTCTACTGCTCCATTCGTCTGAGGCCTGTACGGGGATGAACGATGATGCTTGATCTTGAACCGCTCACACAAGGCCCGGATGTGCCTATTAGCGAAATTAATGCCATTATCAGTGATGATATCTTTGGGTATGCCGAATCTGCAAATGATGTTGTTCTTGATGAACTTCTCAAAATGGCTAGCCTTAATGCTCGTATAGGAGGCCGCCTCTACCCATTTTGTAAAGTATTCCACAGCGACGAGGATGAATTAATGTCCATTGGAAGCCTTAGGATTGATCTTGCCGATGACGTCAAGACCCCAGGTGGCGAACGGCCAAGGAGTGGCTATGCTGTGCAAGTCAATGGTCGGAGTGTGTATTAAGCTGGAGTGCTCTTGGCATTTGTAGCACTTCTGTACGTGCTTGCAGCAATCAGTCTCCAATGTAGTCCAAAGGTATCCTTGCCTTAGAATTTTCTTAGCAAGCATGTGTCCACTGACGTGGGCTCCGCAGACCCCTTCATGAATCTCCTTCATGATCTCAATCGCTTCTTTCTGGGTTAGGCATCGGAGCAGAATATTGTCGTGAGATCGTCTATACAGGAGATCGCCGCAGATGACGTAGTTTGTTGCCAATCGCTGGATGGTGCATTTGTCTACCTTTGATGTTCTTTCCGGGACAGTTTGAGTCTCGAGGAAATTCTTGATGTCTGAGAACCAGGGTGGTTGATCCTCTTTCTCCGTAGGTCCTTCGATCAGGTGACAGAAAGCCGGTTCGTTCCTCTGCTCTATCATGATCGGCTTCATCATCACTCCATATGGAATCTCAACCATAGAGGCCAGGGTAGCCAGGGCGTCAGCAAACTGATTTTGTGCTCGTGGCACATAAGAGAAGGTGACTTCCTCAAAGCAGGTTATCAGATCCTCCAGATGTTCATGGTATGGGATAAGTTTCTCATCCTTGGTCTTCCAATCCCCGTTGGTCTGGCATATAATTAACTGCGAATCTCCAAAGACCCTAAGGTGAGTTATATTTAGATCAAGAGCCGCCTGTAAACCAGCTATACAAGCCTCATACTCGGCCATATTGTTGGTGCAGGGGAAGCTCAATTTGATTGAGTTGGGTATATGGGATCCTTTTGGCGAGATAAGAATGGCACCAACTCCTTGGCCCTCAACATGCGATGCCCCATCGAAGTGCATTACCCAGGGCTCCTCCGTTTCCTCTGTATCCTCGTCAGTCATGAACAAAATGTCTTCATCGGGGAATTCGGTCCATAGAGGCTCATAGTTCGGCAAAGGGTTCTCAGCAAGATGATCGGCAAGTGCCTGCCCCTTAATCGACTTCTGGGTGACATAAGTAATGTCAAACTCGGATAGGAGTAGTTGCCATCGTGCAGTTCGGCCAGTGAGAGCAGGTTTCTCGAATAGGTACTTCAACGGATCCATCTGTGCTAGAAGTAGAACGGCCTGGGATAACAGGTAGTGTCAAAGTCTCTGAGTAGCCCAAATGAGCGCAAGGAATGCTTTCTCCAGATGAGAATAGCGCGTCTCGTAATCAGTGAATTTCTTACTTAGGTAATAGATGGCCTGCTCTCTTCTTCCCGTCTCATCATGCTGTCCTAACACACAACCCATGGAAAACTCAGTCGTGGACAAATACATTATCAGGGGTCTATCGGGTACGGGCGGTACTAATACCGGAGGTTTCAGGAGATAACCTTTAATCTTGTCGAATGTAGCCTGGTAGTCGTCATTCCATTCAATCGGTGAGTCCTTTTTCAGCAGCTTGAAGATTGGTGCGCATATTAGAGTTAACTGTGCGATGAATCGACTGATGTACTGGATCCTGCCTAAAAAGCCTCTGACTTCCTTCTCTGTAGATGGTGGTGGCATTTCAATGATGGCCTTGATCTTGGTCGGATCGACCTCGATCCCTCTCCTACTGACAATAAAGCCCAACAACTTTTCGAACATAGCGCCGAAGGTGCACTTCTGGGGATTCAATCATAATTTGTATTTTCTCAACCTCTCGAATAGCTTCTGCAGGTTTATCAAGTGGTCCTCCCTTTCTGGCGATTTGGCAATCATGTTGTCGATGTATACTTTGATCTCTCGGTGCATCATGTCATGGAACAAGGCCGTCATTGCTCTTTGATAGGTTGCCCCAGCATTCTTCAGCCCGAATGGCATTACTTTGTAGCAGAAGGTTCCCCAGGGGTAATGAATGCTGTCTTCTCACGATCAATCTCTGCCATCTTTATCTGATTGTATCCTGAGAATCCATCCATAAATGAGAGCATTCCATGCTTTGCGGTGTTATTGACCAAGATGTCGATATGTGGCAGTGGGAAATCGTCCTTTGGGCTTGCTCTGTTCAAATTGAGGAAATCGATACACATGCGAACCTTTCCATCCTTCTTAGACATAGGTACGATATTGGCTAGCCATTGTGGGTATTTGGATACCATGAGAAACCTCGTGTCATACTATTTACTGACCTCATCCTTCACCTTCAACATCCATTCGGGTCGGAGTCTCAGCTTCTATTTCACCGGCTTAACATCGGGGTAGAGTGGCAACTCATGCTCAATTAGATCGGTATCCAAACCAGGCCTGTCCTCATACGACCATGAGAAGACGTCTTGGTATGACCGAAGGAAGTCTATCATACCTTTCCTCTCCGCAGGGGACAGCGATGTTTCGATTTTGGTGATTCTGGGGGCCTCTGTGGTGCCCAAATTGCCATCCTCCATCTCTTCGACGATCGGGGTAGGGCCATGCTCAAAATCGGCAAATTGTTTAAGGAGCTCATTGGGGAGCTCGTCGGTTTGGCCTTCCTCGTCCAAACTCGTGACTCCTACCTCTTCTTGTATTTCTACAGGGAAGGGGTTGGCTTCACATGGGACGGGTATCACGACATTGATTTTAATTTTATTGGGAATTTTAAAGGACAATATTTTTGGAATTGGTATTTTTTCTATTTTTATGATCTTTTGTATTTTTTCGAAGGTCAGCCCCTGGCGAGGTGGATCTCTATATATACAAGGTAGAGTGGTCTAGAGGCTAACCTCACTTTTTATAGGTTGTTTTTTTTTGGAGAGTTGATGCCATTTTCACGGCATTTGGCAGCTCTCAAGAGTTGGGACAAGGATGCCCAGTTACTCACCTGCGAGGCCTGGCCTTTACCTCTTCGGTCAGTAGCGGCATCGGTAGGCTCTTGCATTTCTTCCCTCATCATATTTACAGAGGGATCCTCTGGAAACTTGTACTCTACGGTTAGGAGGGGCCTAGAGTGGTTGGTGCTGGAGTGAGGGGTGGATCGGGGAACTTCTTCCTCAAACAAGGAAAGGGCGGCTAAGTCCATTTCAAAGTCTGTGGGGATAATGTAGGGATTGGTGGGGTGGATTGAAGTAGGCTTATGTGGGGTTACCCTCGTCTCCCCATTCAGATCAATTTTTACTACCCCGGTGCTCACAAAGGTTTCACGGATGTGGGGGCGAGCGTGAGGTTCCTCTTCTAAGATGATTCCTCTGGCCTTGGCGGCTGTGGTGGCTCTCATCTTTTCCTTCGCTTCTCTGACTTCCTCTTCTCTGGGCCTGTAGCCTAAGCCAAATTTAGTTTGTTGCCCCTTGGCCTTGACGGGGTCACTTCTTCCTTGAAGGCGTGGGCCCAGTCCTTTCCCTTTTTGATGGCCCCATCTGTGGAGCATGAACATAGCTGCATCCATTCCTCCTCCAGTTTTATCCGGGGTCTTTTCAGTTGGTTCGAGGGTAACACTTGAGAAGTCATACTCAAATCGGTGGAGATCGGCATCCTCGGCTGTGTGTGGTATGTTTAGTACTTTCGGATTCTCAATGTGCAGAGCGCTCTTCCCCATGTCTTCTCTGCTCTCACCTATGATGGTGACAATTTTTCCTTCTGAGATGAATCGAAGCTTTTGGTGCAGGGTAGATGGTATTGCTCTGAGCTTATGTATCCATGGCCGGCCTAATAGCAGATTGAAAGTATACTTGATGTCCATCACCTGAAAGGGGGTGGTGAAGGTTTGCGGTCTGAGGATCAGGTCAAGGTCTACTTCTCCTATGATTTTCCTTCTAGTGTTGTCCAATCCCCGTGCGCTTGATATGGAGGGCCGGAAGGTGTCAGGGTTCGCCCCAATTTTGATTGTCGTCCTTAGAGGGCATACGTTCAGCGCCGACCCGTTGTCGATCAGGACCAACGGTACCACCAAATTCCCTACTTCCACTGTTATATTCAGGGGTTTAGAATGGTCATTCCCCTCGATCGGTAGGTCTGCATCGATGAAAGAGATGGCGTTTGGGGCCAACACTTGCCCTATTATTTCCCCTACTTCATCTGGAGGTACATGGGTGGAGACATGCACGTCCTTGGCTCCCATTAGGGCTTGAAAGTGGAGTGGATACATGATTAATAAATCCCACACGGTAATATGCGCGGGTGTTCTCTTGAGCTGTGTCTCCAGTATATGTTCCCTGGCCATTTTTTCAAAGGGATTTCCTGTGGCCTGTTCTTTCTTCTTTTCCTCTCCTCGATGCCTTTGATGCTTTTTGGTAAATCCGCCCGATCGGGTAACAAATTCGACCTCTTCTTGGTTGCACCCAACATTCATGTTCGTCTGTTCATAGCTTAATGGTACCTGATGCGGGTCATAAGCAGGTTTTGGGATGAGAAATGGGGTGCGTGAGGATTTCGGGGAGGATTAGGTCGGATGTACTGGTTTGTCGGGTCCGACGAGGTTAACTCCAATGGGGGGTGGAATGGTAGTGGGGGGAATTGACAGAATTGGAGATATGGACGGGGAGGGGGCTTGTACTGGTGTTACCTTGGCATGGTAAGACCAGTGGTGATTGGGTGATGAGGGGATTGGGTGAGGGGTTGCTTGTCCGGGTGGTGGTGGAGTTGGGTTAGGGACAAAATAGCGAAGGGATGGCGGGAGTGTGACTGGGCTGGAGGGATGGGGATACGTTTTAGGTGTGGTGGGCGCGAGGTGATAGGGATATGAAGGGTTCATATATGAGGAGGTATGATGGGATGGTGATGGGTTTGTGGATGAAGTGGGGTAAATTGAGGACAATGGAGTTGTGCATTGAGCAGGATGGTTTGGATATGGCGGGGTAGTGGGTGGAATGGGGGGGTATAAAGGGTTTGTGGTATGGTGGGATGATGAGGGGTTAGTAGATGAAATGGGATAGATTGGGGATGATGGAGTTGTGCATGGAGTGGGGTAATTCGGGGGCGATGGAGGGGTGTATGGGGTAAATTGGGTGGTGGGATTTGAAGGTGTGTATGGAATGGGGTAACTTGGGGATGGCGGAGTAATGTATTGGGTGGAGGGACTTGAGGGTGTGTATAGGGTAGGATAATATGGGGATGGCAGAATTACATAGGGAATAGGATGATTTATGTGTGACGGAGGGGTGTATGGGGTAAATTGAGCGTGGGGTGGATACGCGTATGATCACGGCGGGGCTGTGCCCGTTTGGATTTGATAGGCGAGAGCGGGGGTGGAAAAATACTGCCCTAAATCTAAGGGCTCCTCTTGGCAAGCTGGTGTGGGAAAATAATCGGCAAGATACAGTGGCTCGATCACCCCAACAAATAGTTCATCTTCGATCGACTGGGGGAGTGAAAATTCCTCCTGATTGCTAATATAATCCTAAGGGTGAAACTCTTCTTCTTCTTCCTCTATCTAATGTATGTTAGGCCTGGGGCCTCCTGGGTGCGGTGGTAGAGGGGCTTGATGGATATTCTGGTTCTGCCCTTGGGGAAGTGGCGGGGGTATGATCTTTCCCACCTCTATCAGATCTTGGACCGCGTGCTTTAATGGGAAGCACCGGTCCGTAGGGTGACCCGGTCCCTAGTGGAAATTGCAATGCAGATTCGGATCATAATTCGTTGGTATTGGGTGGGGTGGCGGGCGAGGTTGGAGTAAATTAACCAAGCCTTTCTGTAGTAATACCGGCAGTAAGACACTCAAGGATTGCCCCAACGGGGTGAATACTCGTTCAAAATGTGCTCCGGTAAGCAGGCTCTTGGTCCGTTGCTTGGCCTTGGTACTTGCTCGAAGCAGGTCGGGGGTGGTTGTGTAGCCTAGAGTTGTATCGGGGGGGCGTTGGTATTGGCCTGGGGTAAACAATGTTCTGTACCTCTGTCCCTAGTCTTCTTGCAATTCTTGGTTCGGCGACTTTTCGAACCCCGATGGCCCCGTTGGCCACATTCCTTCCTAACCTGCCCTCTCTAATGGCGTCTTCGCAACGATTGGCATTCGGACGGATAAAAACTTGCTGGCCGATATACTAAAAATCTCACGAGGAGGGCTCCCTTGGTTATCAATTCGATCTACTCATCATCGGGAATCTGATGAGTTACCTGAGCGGCTAAGGCCCTCCACCTCCCTAAGTAAGCACTGAATGTTTCATCATGTCTTTGCTTTAATCGGGACAAATCTAACTTTCTTGGTTCTATGTCCATGTTATAGACATATTGTTCTTGAAATAATCGTGTCAGGTCTTTCTAATTTTTTATCATAGACGGTTCCAGGGATGTGAACCATCTCAGTGCTGGGCCCATTAAACTCTTCTGGAACACTTTGATGAGGAGTCATTCATCTACGCCATACTGGCGCATATCCCCGCAGTAAGATTTCAAGTGGGCGATGGGGTTGCCAGTGCCATTATACTTATCAAATGATGGCATCTTGAATTTCTGTGGCAGGGGGACATCAGAGAATAGACATAAGTCTGAAAAGTCCGTTGAGTGTAGTTCCATTCCTATCCTGTTCATATCTCGTTTTCTTTGCTTGGGTTCCTTTGAGGCTGTGGCGGGGACCGCTTCCCCCTGATTTGGTTCGACCCTAGGTGTGATGATGGGGGGCCCGGGATGGTTAAAACTGGCAGTTCCTCCACTGTTGCGAATCTCATCCTCCTCGTACTATTGGTCATGGTATTGGTGAGGGGCGAGCTCTGCTATTTGGACATGGGGGGTGAGGGGTTGGATGACCTGGTGGGGCCATATGGTTTGTAGGGGATGAGAAGGGATAAATGGGTGAGCATTTTATGGGTAAGTGATGTGCTGAGTTGGGTGCACATTCTGGGGGTGATGGGGGTGTGATTGAGGTGGTGGGATGTTGTGGTTTTGAGGAATGGGATGGATTGGATTTCCCATTGGAGGTGGGATGGGGGCGTAAGGGGTATAGGTGAATGAAGGGTATTGGTGGGGGGGTATGGGGTTAGTGAATGGGCTTTGATGAGAGTGGGCGGATGGGCCTTGGGTTTGAGGGATTTGGGTTTGATGGTTTTGGAAGGCTTGGACTGACGGGCCTTGGGCCTGGGTGTGGGGCTTAATATGACTTTGGGCCAATGGGCCTTGTTGAGTTTAGGCTACTGGGCCATGAGGGGGTTGAGTTTGTGTCCATGGGCCCTGGGCTTAGGTTTGATAGGTTTGGGTCCAAAGGCCCTGCGGGGCTTGGACCTGGACCTGGGTTTGATGGGCTTGGGCCCATGGGTTTTGAGGGTTTCGGGCCTGGGCCTGGGTCTGATCGGCTTGGGCCTGAGCCTGGGTTTGGTGGGTTTGGGCTTGAGACCATGGGTTTAGAGGTGTTTGGGCTGGGGCCTGGGCCTGATGGGCTTCGGCTTGGGCCCATGGGTTTTGAGGGTTTTGGGCCTAGGCCCATGGCTCTAGAGGTGTTTGGGCTAGGGCCCATGAATTTGTGTGGGTTTGGGTCTGGAATTGAGGTGGGGGATTTTAGGAGGTATGGACGATGGGTGGTTGGGCATGGTTAGGAGGGAATGGGGTATGGAGGTTTTGGAAATTTGGATGCGGGGTTTGGGAGGTAGGGTTGCGAGAAGCAGCCCACAGGGCATACATCGTTCTCATGTCCTCCATTGAGGGCATGGATTCAGTTGTGAGATTGGGGGATGATGGATCACTTAAGGATGGAGGTGGTTGGGAGAAATTGGGCATGACCCGGGTAAATGGGGGGGTATGTTGGGATGTGGATGGGCCATGTGGTGGGAATGGTATGTGAGATGGGGTGGATGGGATGTAGGATGTTGGGGGCATGGGTGATGAGAGGGATGGAACGTGGGAAGTAGGCGGGGGATGGGACTCCCTAGGAGGTCTTTAGAAGTATGGGGATGCGGTAAGGGTGTTTCGATGGGAGATGGGGATGTAGGGATCGGTTGGGAAATGAGGGGTTTCAGTAGGGGATGAAAAAGGGGTATGTTGGGAGAATGTGAGGGAAGGGGATGAGGTGGAGGTGAACACGGGCGCCCCAAATGGGCCCGTGATATCGAACCTGGTTTGGGTGAAGGTGTCGGAGATCGGGTCTTCTCCTATACGGGAATGGGAAGGGGATGACGGTGGGGATGTATCGGCTCTTGACATGATCCGCTGACGAGTGTTGTACCGATGTCGCGGGTAAGGGCCAAATACCTTCCTGGTTCTTCTCCTACGGGCCGGGTTTGAGGTTGCCGTAGTGACGGTCGCACCAAGGTATATTTTGGATTGTTTTTCTTTGTGTTTTTTTTTTGGGTTTTGGAAAATGATGATGATTTTATTATTATTATTTTTTTGGTTTTTGAAAAGTGAATTTTTTGTTGTTATTTTTTATTTTTGATTTTGATTGATTTTTTTTTTTGAAGGTGGATTTTTTTGAAGATGAGGATTTTCTTTCTCTTTTTTTTTTCAAATTGCAATTAACTCCCCTCTACTTAGATGAATGATGACCTGGTGCCCAGGGTCAACTCCCGTTTTGGGAGATATATGTACCTTTAGTAGATCCCACGGCGGGATCCGACACACTTCGGAAGAAGCGAAAGGGAGCCCTTTCGTTCTATTGAAGGCGAGGGAATCCACGCAAATGACCCGATCCACCGGAGCAAATCAATAAGAAGTCGCCTTCTTTTGACTGGGCGAGGGCATATTGGGTGTTAGAGAATGTGGGAGGCTACCGCGGACACTAATACCTCTAATCGGGGAATTGGGGTGGTGGATTGGGCCTCAGGTCAGGTTGTTGCAGCCCAGTATATACTGGGCGTATATATTATGCACACCCGACCAAAAAGTATACAGATTTGGCTGGGCATATATATTATATACGCTTGGCTTAAATCTGGGGATTTTGGCTGGGCGTATATATTATATACGCCTGTGTAAATCTGGGCTTTTTTTGCTAGGCGTATATATTATATACGCCGGGCAAAAGGTTCTGTCAGTTATATTTTGGCAATGGACAGCAAGCCCGAATGTGGGTCTTTGAACTGGTTTCTTGGGAGAAATGCTCCCGGGGACTGCAGTGTATGTTATCGAGTCCCTCCTTTCCGTTTCCTAGGGATACACGGCTGAATTTTGGGTTTTCTACGCTCTCACCAATGCGGGTTTTACAGCTTCATCGGAATTGGCAACCCAACCGATATACCTCCGGCACAAGCGCCTTCTCAGGTACTGGAAGGGGTGGTTCTTTTCAGGATCATCACCACTAGGGCTACCGCCTTACTGGGAACCGGGTAAATTGTATCCGTGCCTAAACCCCCCGAAAACTACCCAAAAACGCAAAAATAAATTCAATTATGTCCCCATACTGTTGGTTCACTTTTAATTACAAACTTTTATAGGGGAGTGAAATTAAGTCTAAAATCGGGTCGGGGATGACAAGCCCGTGCCGCCTCAACGGGCCGGCGTTCAAAGGTGAAATATGATGATCGAAATAAAGTGCGCAAGTAGGCCCGCCAAACGGCTAGGGCTTGTAAAAGACCAAAATTTAAATGACGTGAAAAGTAAATGCGAGCGAGCCCGCCAAACGGCTAAGGCGGCTTAAATGACCAGAATTGTAAAAACAAAAATTTAAGGCGCAAGTAGGCCCGCCAAACGGCTAAGGCACTTAAAGGACTGAATCGTAGGGGTGAGTACGTTAGTAAAAACAACAAAAAATAATGAAAAATAGTAGCAAATTAGAACAAAAAATAGCCATGGTTAGTAAAATAATAAAATAAAAGGAAAGGCCAACAAGAGGGGAAGTGCTAGGGTGATATCCCCTGCAGAGTCGCCATCTGTGCGACCGTGGATCCTCTCGAACCCGTCGTGGCGATGTGCTCGCTTTTGATGAAAATGTAGAGTCGCCACCCGGAGCTTTTGGTGACCCGGGAAACCTTCAAATCATTATTTTGAGCACCAAAGTGCTAAATATGACTCTGATTTACCAGTCTTTGCCAAAGGCTCTAGGGTAGGGGCTTCGGTTATCGATCGAGAAGGGTTTAGGCACCCGATCAACCCCCACGTGGCGGTCTCTATCTATGGCCAAAATTAAAGAAAAAAGTGGCGGAGTTTCCCCCTGCCCGAAGGCAATACGGTCCTATCAAGCTTTGAGTCAAACCAAAATTTCGGCAGCGTAACGGCTTGAATCCTTGGACGGAGGAGACACCAAGAAGGTAGAGGAAGAGAGGGGTGAGCCGGAGCTCACGGGCCCTTGTTGCACCGTGGAAGATCTTTGCTTTGGCATGCTTCCGATGGCTTAAACGATATAGAAATGGATTCTAACACTAGGATTCGGTAAAATAGGAAATGTAGGGTGAGGTTCAAGGCTAGACTTTAGCAAAAGGGAGTGATCTAATGGTGGAAATGGGTTGAAAGGGATGAACTAAGCATGCTGGAATTCTGGAGAATTGTGTGCATTTTCTCTCACTAGGGTTCTCTCTTAAGCTCCAAATCCTTAACCTCCAATTTTTTTCCAACCCTTAAGGAAGAGGGAGGCCTCTCTATTTATAGAGAAGGGGTGGGTTAGGGGCTTACTTAAGAGCTAATTGGTTTAGCAATTAGGTAATCCCCCATCTAAGGTTTTCTAGGTTTTTAAGGTCCTAGGGTTTTGGGAAACTAGTTTTAATGGCGGATGATGGGGTGAGGCCAAATGTGACTTAAGGGTTGTTAATAAGCTCAAAGGGGATGCAACCAATCTCAAGACACCCACTTCAACCAAGGGGATGGTCAAAGGGTCAAACTATATCGAGGAAATTCGAGCTACTGATGACAGTTATTGTAGCTAAGCTGGGCGTATATATTATATACGCCCAGTTTAGGAACAGTAAATTTCACCAAAATCAGGGTTGTTTTGAGAAGATGAAGCCCGTGGTGGGTCCCACATATACTGGGCGTATATATTATATACGCCCGACCAAATTTCCCCCAAAATAGGCAGGCGTATATAATATATACGCCTGACTAATCTGGGGCTAAATTGGCTGGGCGTATGTAATATCCACGCCTGAGCAAAATTTTTATGATTTTATGTGAAACTTCAATTGGCCATAACTTTTGAACCGTAGCTCCAAATTGGGTGATCTTTGGCTTGTTGGAAAGCTGGAGAAGTCCGCTTTCCAAAGGTTTATGGCTCATCCATGGTTATGATCGGTGTGAAAGTTTGTGGCTCTCATCCTGTCAACCGCCAGAAGGGTTTAAGTTAGGTCTGGGAAGGGATTCTAGGGTGTAGGGGTGACTTCTAAGGATTGGGGGAATGGCTCTAAAGGTCTTAGGGTGATTTCTACTAGTCTAGGTAGGTTCCTAAGGGCTCAGGGGGTGCCATCAGAAGCACAGGAGTACATCTCTCCCGAAGTACAGATTGATCGGGCCTTGGGCCGAATTTGGGTGTCTACAATATGGTTATCATATATCGTGACTAGAGTGAAATGTTACATTTGCATTATGGGCCTACCGAACGTCGAACAGTACCGCTATAGGGGCAGCACCATTCTCCCTTGTGTATGGAACTGAGGCAGTACTGTAGATTGAGGTTAAAATACCTTCACTCCGATAGACACCCCCATTTTGCCCTCTCGGAATATACAAATATGTTTGGTCAACTTTTAACCTCGCCCGTAAATTTTTAGAAAAGACTTACCTTCTCTAGAAGTTTCACCACCCAAATGTGGGACCATATATTGAAATAATAGTATATGGCTGGACACAGGCTGAAACAATAGCTCTGTGGCTCAGGCCCCTTAACCCTAACATGGGACCATATGCTAAAATAATAGTATATGGCTAGACATAGGCTGAAACAATAGCTCTGTGGCTCAGGCTCCATAACCCTATATTGGGAACCATATACTGAAATAATAGTACATGATTGAACGTAGGCTGAAATAATAGCTCTGTGGCTCAGATCCCAACGTAGGGAGACTATATACTGAAATAATAGTATATAGTCGAAATACAGACTGAAACACTAGTCTAGCATTTCAGACCCCTCTATCCTAATATGGGACCATATGCTGAAATAATAATATATGGCTGGACACAGGCTGAAAAATAGCTCTGTGGCACAAATCCCTTAACCCCAACATGGGGACCATGCACTAAAACAATAGTACATGGCTGAACACAGGCTGAAATAATGGCTCTGTGGCTCAGGTCCCAACCTAGAGAGACTATATATTGAAACAATAGTATACAGTCAAAATGCAGGCTAAAACAATAGTCTGGCATTTCAAGACCCAAACAACCCCGAATTACGTGCCTAAAACTACGCGAGAAATTTGATCGCACGCTAAACCACAAGCGTGCAATCATTCCCCCTCTCAAACCAAACCTCCTTTCCCAGACCACCTCGAGACTCGATTATGCGCACCACATGGCACGCGCGACCGGATTGAGTGCCCGATCACTGGCTCGCAATTGGTTTGTGCCCGACCTAGCCTTATAGTACTTGACCCCCAAGCTTCCTCGATCAAGTGCTTCAAATGAGGTATTTAATCAGATTGCGCACTCCACACAAGGCACACAATTAGTCCTAACATCGTTAGAACTAGGAAAGTCACTTAGCAAGTTAGTTAGTGGCTCCACCAGTCGGGTGACCGACTCAAGCGATTACAAGAAACAGCGTGCAATTGATTCGCGCCTAAAACAGGACATTTAATTAGAAGAAAACCTATAAAAGATTTTTTAATTCGACCCTCAGAGAGGGCTAAAAAATTTCACAAAGAGAGGACGAAAAAATACACAGAATTTTGAGAACAAACACAGAGAAACAGAGCCATGATTTCGAGATTCAAGCTTTGAATTTTTGAGATACCTCAACACAGCCCCGACCTTAGGTAAGAATTTAGTCTTTAGTTTTCGACCTTAGTTTTTTTCATTCTTAGATTTAGTTTTTCCCTTAGTTCTAATTATTAATATTGAATTTTCAGTCTTAGACCGTAGCACCCTTTTTAGACCATAATTTTTAATATCTAATTCTAGTCCTTAGTTTCTAGAACCAGTCCTTAATCTGACGGCCTAATTCACCAAACATAGACTATAATTTTGTTCAGAAATCTTTATCTCCAATTCTATCATTAATCTCTGGTTCTAGTTCATAGTTTTTAGAACCAGTCCTTAATCATACGACCTGATTTTATGATTTCGAACTCGAAGTTAGTCCTTAAATCTTAAATTCTAGTTTTAATTCCTTAATTTAATAGTTTTAAAATTCCCAATTTATAATTTAGTCTTCTAAAATTCTAGTCTCATAATTTAATTCATAATTATAATTCAAAAACAATTTTTAAAATCTAAAAAAATATTATCTTATAATTCAAAATCCAATTTGCATTCATCTTAGCCATTCGATTTGCCCAAGGGAGCCTATGGAGGGTACTCGGGAATGAGGCCAATCCTCCTTAGCATAGCGGGCCCAAAACCCTTCTTTTTGAATTCTTTGTAGAATTAATTCATTGCTTTATTAGAATTAGTAAAGTTAGTTCCATTATTTTCCCAGAATTTTAGTATAATGAATTTTAGTATAGTTAATTCATTGCTTTAATCGGAATTTTAGTAAAATTAGTTTATTTGCTTTAATTGGAATTTAAATAAAATTAGTTCCTCGCCTAAATTAGAGTTTTAGTAAAATTAGTCCTTTATTCCAATTAGAATTTCAGTAGGACTAGTTCCTTTGCTTTAATTAGAATTTCAGTCAAATCAGTATACTTGCTTTAATTAGAATCATAGTAAAATTAGTATATATACTCTACTTAGAATTTCAGTATAATTAACATGCTTGATTTAATTCGAGTTTCAGTAGAATTGATATATTTGCATTCCTAGTATAATTAGGAGACTAATATTAATTAGACTTCTAATAACATTAGGAAACTAAATTAATTAGACTTTTAACAAGAGTAAAACATTAAATTAATTAGACTCCTAGTAGTATTAGGAGACTAAATTAATTAGACCTTCATTAGGATTAAAAATATTAAACTAATCAGACTCGTAGTAGAATTAGGGAATTTAAATCAAGTGGAATTACCACAATCACAAGGAAAGAAAAGGAAAACTAAACTATCTAAAGTATAAGGAAGAGCCATAGCTGCTAACGTTCGCAGGCAGACGATTTAGTAAAGAAGTAACCCACACCCGCTCTAAAGCATGATCATTGACGTGTTGTAGCGTCGATAAATATCTGCAGTTGGTGATCGCATCAAACTAGGAATCTTCCTAGAAATTTTCCTTTATTTTCAACATTCCAAACACTGCATTGTCAGAGTTCACTTGGACATAATTGGGACACTGATTCAACGGGGACCGAGAGGAAACCAGAAAAAGTGTGCACCAACAGATTGGCGATCAAGATGGGATGCTTTTGCCGAACTCTTTCATTCTTAGATAGTTAGTTTTTATTTTTATTTTCCTATTTTTTCTTTCCACCGCATTATTTCAAATTCCTTTCAATATATGAATCTTCATTAAAGACTCGAGATGTCCGATATACGAAGAGTGAGTTTAGGAGACCCTCCATTGTGGGGATATCATGACAACCTGAGATTAACATGGTCGGCGATCAAGAAAATCCCTTCTCTACCCCGCACATCGGAAATAATCATAACGAGAGAGATAGTAACACCGGACAAAACCTCATCGCTCAACAAATCATAGAACTCAGTATTTAGAGAATACAAAGAGAAGATAATGATGCTGAGGAATTGCTCCGAGGACTAGCTACCGCCTACGAGACCGTTAGGACATGATAATATTCGAAAGAACAAGAACGACAGGAAAGGCCGCCTCCTACCCCGAGTACGGTGTTAGCCCGCGCCTCACCATTGAAACAACCTACTCACACATTCTTCAATGATGATTCCTCAGACAAGGTTGGCTCGCGGGTTGCTCTAAAAGACAACACCATCAAGATCGAAGAGCTCCCCAAGATGCTCGATGAATACATGGCCAAGAGACAATGCCCTGGTCACCCATTTAGGTTTGATAAGTTTTATCGGGATGTCAAATTTAACTTACCAATGGGATTCAAGCCACCAAAATTTACCAACTACAATGGCATGAGAAATCCAAACCATCACCTAGCCCTCTTTTGCAATGATTGTCGGTCCATACGTGATAATCAAAGACTTCTCATTCATTATTTCCAATGCTCATTAGAAGGAGAAGCTCTAGATTGGTTTGCGGGATTCCCACTTTATAATATAGATATATTTGATGATTTAGTCAGTCAATTCCTAGACCAATACAAGTACTTGATCCAAGAGACAGTCAGTCTCAACGATCTAATGATGGCAAAGGACCCGATGAAGAGTTCGCCGACTTCGTCGTTAGATGGAGGAAACTCGCTGCTAGGACGACACTTCAATAAAAGAGAAAGACTTAGTTGACATTATCATCGATAACACTAGAGAATCATTAAAGAGTGCGCTTGTCATAAGTGATTGCCCCGACTTTATTACACTCTACTCCTGGGCATCCCGACTAGCGCGACACATCAAAGGGGGAGACCTGGCCCTGTCCATAGTCACGTCGAAAGTAGGCTCTCCTAGTGAATCAAAGTCAAAAAATAACAAGAAAGCCTCAAGAATCGAACAGGTTTACACCGTTGTCAACTAAGGGCAGAACTCTGAGAATGGAAACTTTCAACCGCAAAATTTCAGGCAAAATCAGAATCAACAATGGTACACAAACCCAAATCAAGGCACTAATCAACAAAGATATGAAAACCAAAATCAAGGCCAGAACCAGAATCAGGGTCAATACCAGAATACAAACCAATATCCTAACACCTATCAGAACCAGAATACCACACAGAATTGGCCAGCCCACGTGCAGAGTTACAATAACGTACCCCCACCATAAAACTTCAATCCAGGTAGGGGCCCCTACCAGCCGAGACAGGAACACTATCCCCCTTTACCTGATACAATTTCCAACATCTTCTGTCTCCATAATACTCAGAATCTCCTTTGATTCCCACAAGAAAAACCCAACCTTGGTCGACAAATTTAGACTATAGCAAATACTGCGCATTTCATCGATACGTGGGCCACAATCTAGAAGACTGTTGGGTCCTCCGGGATGTGATCTATGACATGAATGACCGAAACCAAATCGTCTGGGACATTAACAATAACCAACCCTAGCAGAACTTAGGAATCATTAATAATCCTATGCCCAACCACAACCCAGGAGCACCGACCCAGGTCACCACTGTAGATCTCCCCGGTCAATCCTCCTTCCAGCCCTCCACATTAATCACTCACATCCAACCCTCTAATACTTTTGCCACGCCTACGAGAGTTCCTTCACTCTAGCACCCCTCGGCCTTGATCACCCGCATCACCCTGTCAAACCCACCATTCTTTTAGGGCCCGAAGACCATTCCTCCATAGCCACCAGCCAGAACTTCGAAACCTGAACCAACACCATTGCCACCCCCTCATCCGATTCAAAGCCCGAATATGGGGATCATGTTCATCATACTGTAGCCCAAATTGTCACATGGGTAGATAGTATCACCCGAAAGACTCCAAGCAAAGAAAATGAAACAACCGAGTGTTTACTAAACATAGGAGAAAGTGAGCAAGAAGAATATCCTGACCCGTGCGAGACACTAGTCTCTGCTTTTCTAGAAGAAGAGGATTACACATAGTACCATCCACCTTAGAGCAGCACAATGCAAGTACGCGCTCCATCCTCGAATTTCACTCTCTTCACAGATACCTCAACGTCGAGAAACACCGGGTTAAGTCAACAACCGACTTGCCCGATTCTTAAATCAGGAACCAATTATCCGCCTCCACCTTTCCCTCAAAATAAGGATTTCACGAACGTACAACCACAAGAGGGGAATGTGAGAGAAAGAGAAATTAACTTGCCAGCCCCACCTCACATTGTCCCTCCACCAATCCCTACACCTCAACCCTCCAACCACCTACACCCAAGGCTTATCGACCAAACAAAGAAATTACACTCGAGCAAAAGCAAGAATATGACCTTCTGCGACATCTCCAAAAGATTCCAACCCAGATATCTATACTAGAACTCATTAAGAACTCGCCTGACCATCACCGGTTGTTGATAAGGACCCTTGAAAACACACAAGTGGGTGAGTACCCAACATTGGATGAGATTCATCAAATTGCCACAGTCAAGGCGCAACCTATGACACTCACTGTCACAAATGCAGACATGCCCAAAGAGTCACTCCGCGAAAGTTCAGCTCCCATATACTTTGCAGTCATAATTAGGGGATTTTTTGTACCCCATGTGTTGGTCGATATAGGAGCAGGACTCAATATCTAACCTATTAATGACGCCCAAATGCATGGAGCAGGATGTTAGGCCCTCGGCACTATCTCTTATAGCTTATGACAGATCGCGTCATTTAGTCAAGGGAACTATCAAACTCCAGGTTCGCCTCAGACCTGTAACGAAAAATGTCACTTTCCATGTTTCTGATTCCTCTAGTACGTACAATCTTATCTTAAGAAGAAAATGGTTAGAGTTAATGAAGGCTGTCGCATCCACATACTACAAATGCATCAAATTCCCATACGAGGACTCCATTGTTTGTATATATGTTGATGCACCCCTCCAGGAGATGGACACTGATTATGCAACAAGCATTCCAATAGCCCAGATTCGGTGTTGAACATGGGCCCCATTCAGAAGGCCCGGATCCCGATGAGACAATCGTTGTGGAAGTCCATCCCCCTATCCCTCCCCCTATCATTGATGAGATAATCGGTGCGGAAGTCCATCCCCCTATCATTGCAGAAGTCCGTCCCCCTATCCCCCTATCCTCCCCCGACGCATCAATAAAAATTAATGAGAAGAGAGGTTGGCCGAGACCTCGCCAAACTTTACTACATCTACCCTACCGCGACAAAAGGTTGGGACCTTATGTATCAGCTCGGGTACATCCCCACACCGGGCTCAGTAAAAATAAGCAAGGTCATGTAGGACCTGTTGTCCCAAGGAAAATATGTAAACACATAGGGTTGGGTTACTAATCGGACGGCCCACAAGCTGACATATTCCCTACCTCATCAAAATAGTCTCTGTATGACTACTTCATCTATGGGACCACTGAGAAAGCATAGGTACCAAGGCAGAAGGAAGTGTCCTTCACTAGATCCCAAGCAGCAAAAATTGAACGAATGGATAAAACATTCAATGATTTAATGAATCTGAACAACGATATTAATAAATTGCTCGAAGGAGTCAAACCCTTGTTTGACACTAAGGAGCTTATAGAAGAGAGAAAGGATGAACCTCCCGAACTTGGGGCCACGAGTAGGATATGGGGAATCCACCGACGATGAAGATTTTCACATAGCTGCCTTGCAAGATAGTGAAGAGTACTTACACTCAACATGGGAAGAGGATGACACCCCATAAGAAAGTCTTAGCTCGCATAGCATCCTCCTCAGCCTTGGCCTTCGAGATAGCAATGCCCGTGGGACTCCCCTTGTATCGCTCACCCATACCAACCCCACTATGGGGCATGTTCCATCATATTAGAACGTTTTGCTAGTTGGATATGATACTCCGCAATAGTAGGATCAAATGATTTTGACCCCGTAATGACAGAAATAAGTACTGACCTACCAACTCAGCTACCGGCACAAGAAGAAGAAAATTTTGACGGCCATTTTGTCGACCCAGGGGGAGACACCCAACACTCCCTTATAGAGTTTGAAGGGGAACTCAAACTAGACACTCCTCTGTCCCTAGACCAGCCACAACTCCAAATATTATGGAAATCCCTTGAGGAAGAGTGGCAACCCCCTTCGAGCAATGATGAGGACTAATGGATAGACCTCCCTGCACTCGAGTTAGCAGAGCAGGCTAACCTAGGACTTCAAGCACTGTCAGATCAAGAAGATGAGTTTGAAACCAGCCTTAACTCCAGCTCGGAAGGACGGGAATGCCCTTAGGGATCTCCCTACATTTTTCACTGTTACCAGCCTCACTGCCGAGCATGTGCGCTTATCCTAGCGTATTACGAAGTTCAAGGGAAAGGGCTCGCTACCCTTGAGGATCCCTTAGGAGGTCACCCTCGACAGGAAGAGTAGCCATATTCTAATTCAGAAGATGATAACTCGACTGATTACAATCTCTAAAGCTTCTTCGAGGAAGAGGCGATCAATCTGATAGAGGGAATTAAAACGTTAATGCCACTGTCACCAGCGTTGCTTATTCAAAAGATCTCATCAAATGAGGACTCCAAAAAAAAAACATTAAATTCAGAATAAGTCCACATTTCCCAAAGAATTGCCTGAACAGCTCCGGCAGCCGTCTCACTCCCTCAGTTAGAGGAAGCAACTCTCCCGATGCCTCTTGAGACGACCGACCCTGTACCATATCTACTATCGAAAATCAAAAAAATAGAAAAATTAGAAAACCTTAAAAATTCATAAATATAAAATCCAAAAAAAAACCTCAGACAAGAAAGGGAACCCGTCATCCTTAGTCAATCTTACGACCAACAAGGAGACTTTTCTCCTAGGACTTCTATCCCATCTCCTGCACAAGGATGAAAAGAGTCCAGGCTAAATAACAAGCCACTGATCATACCAGATGAGATACTTCACGACTTTGAGAAAAGGATCAATAGCCTTAACCTTCACTTTACCAAAGATCTCTCAGTCATAAATTGTGTCGACGAAGGGTTACCTTTCGCAAAATCAAATCCCCAGTGTAGCAATTTTGTAATACACGAGCTTACCGACGATGAGGAGGGAACACCAATTGCCGAGGAGGCGCAGGACTTCTAACAGGTTATCAAATGTTTTGATGAGCAAACCCAAGCTGTCGCGGAGCCTATAGAAGAAATTAATTTTGGCACTGAAGAGAAACCTAAGAAGCTACTAGTTAGCGCAACACCCAACTCCAAGGAACGTCAATAAATCGTACAAGCCCTACAAGAACACCTCGACTCTTTTCCATGGTCCTATGAAGATATGCCTAGTTTAGACCCAAGCTTAGTAGAGCGTCGTCTTGTCTTAGAACCCGATGTAAATCCTGTTAAGCAGAAACTCTGAAGGATGCACCCACAAATAGCCTTTCAAGTCAAAGAGGAAGTTGAAAAGTTACACAAGGCCAAATTCATCTGAGTCGTCCTCTACCACAAATGGGTCTCCAAGATAGTACCTATCACTAAGAAAGACGGTAGAGTACGAGTTTACATTGACTTCTAAAACCTTAACCAGGCATGCCCAAAAGTCGACTTCCCACTTTCGCACATTGACACTCTAGTTGACAACACCGTTGGACATGAGATGATATCCATTATGGATGGTTTCTCTTACTACAATCAGATCAAATTAGCAGAGTTTGACCAAGAGAAGACTTCTTTCACTACACCATGGGGAACTTATAGCTATGTCGTTATGCCTTTTGAGCTCAAGAATGCAGGAGCCATGTATCAACGCTCCATGATGGCTATTTTTCATAACATGATGCATAAATGTGTAGAAGTCTACGTCGATGATATATTAGTGAAGTCCCAAATGTGGGCAGGACATGTTGAAGCACTCTGACTGGTGCTACAAAGAGTTAAGAAATATCTGTTAAAAATGAACCCAAAGAAATATGTCTTTGGAGTCACCTCTAGATAATTACTTGGGTTCATAGTCAGCAAGCAAGGAATCGAAGTCGACCCTGCAAAAGTTAGAGCTACCCTTGAGATGCCACCTCTCAGTAATATCAAAGAATTATGAGGCCTGATAGGAAGATTGCAATTCATCAAGAGATTTTTCTCCCAGCATTCAGACAGATTCGATCCTTTCTACAGACTACTTAAAGGAGCAACTGAATATAAATGGGATGACCAGTGTCAGCAAGCCTTCGACAATATAAAAAGTATCTCCTTAACCCACCAATACTATCAGCATCGGTCCCCGAAAGACTCCTAATCCTCTACCTCTCAGCAAACGATAAAGCAATGGGAGTAAGTCTAGGGTAATATGGTGAAGACGGCAAGAGAGAGAAGACTATCTACTACCTTAATAGGACGATGGTCTAATACAAATGGAAGTATACCTCAATGGAGAAGACCTGCCTCACATTGGTGTGGGCCTCAACCAAGTCACGACACTACTTCGGAGCACATAAGATACTAGTACTAGCTCGAATGGACCCTCGGAACTATGTATTCGAAAAGCCCGCAACATCAGGAAAGATCGCTCGCTGGCATATGCTCTTGCAAGAATTTGATATCACTTACATCATGCAGAAGTCGATTAAAGGTTAAGCAATCGCCGATTACCTCGCAGATCTCCCACTCCCAGGTAATGAGCCCATACACGTAGATTTCCACGATGAAGACCTACTCATAATTCATAACAAAGAGCCCGATAAGACATCATGGAACCTTTATTTCGACGGTACTTTAAATCATAAAGGAAAAGACATCAGGAAAATATGAAGCTTTCATAGCTAGACTATGAGCAACACTACAATTAGGTGTCAAACAGTTGAAAACCATCAGTGATTCTAAGCTCGTAATCTCACAAGTTATAAGAGAATGGAAAACCAAGGAAAGGAGACTGATGGCATACCTAGAAATCGCTCAATATTTGGTAAAGAAATTTGAAAGAATCTCTTTCACGCATATCCCTAGATTAGAAAACGAGCTCACAAACTCCCTTGTCACGTTAGCCTCTATCATCTAAATACCCATCGGAAAAAGTACCAAGACCTTGGTCATTGAAAAGATGATAGTACTAGCCCACGAGATAGCATAGACCGTTAAGAGAGAATTACTAGTCCTCCCCACAAGCACAGGACCAAATGAAGCAATTACTCCGAAAAATCACGTCAAGGTAGGAATCGAAGTCGCTATATTCAGGTTTGAAAAATCGCCAATCAATGACGCACAGTCGTGGTATTTTGACATTTGAAACTTCCTAAAGCATCAACACGTCCCTCCATACACCATGAAGATCGAATAGAAGACTATAAGGAATCGATGCGCTTGATTCTGCATACTCGATGAAATACTATACAAAGAAGCCATCACCAAAGGAGTATTGCGACGATGCGTCACAATCATCGAAGGATAATACATCATCTGAGAAGCACACACAAATACTTGCGGTGCCCATGCCCATGTCGGTAGATAGAGACTCACCAATCAAATCACACTATTAGGCTACTTCTGACCGACAATGATAAGAGATTGCCATCTCTACATCCAATTCTGTAAAAAATGCCAAGAACACGTCGCACTTATCAAAGCTCCATCAGTTGCATTGAACACTATGACCTCGCCATGGTCGCTTTCAATGTGGGCCTTTGATTTCATCGAACCTTTTAAGGATACAGTTGAGAACACTCACAAGCAACTGTTCATACTTACGACAATTGAATACTACACCAAATAGGCAGAAGCTGAATCCTACGTTAGAATCACTGCTTCGACACTCGTAAGGTTTATCGTTTGGAATATCATCACCAGGTTTGGAGTACTTAGGATGTTCGTCACCGACAATAGACCACAGTTCATCACAAAGAAGACAGAAGCTATGCAAGGAGTTTGACATCGATCTACGCCATTCATCACCATTCTACTCTCAAGGAAATGGGCAAGCAAAGGCTACAAATAAAATGTTGATTCAAATTTTGAAATGCACAGTAGAAACAAGCAATGGAGTCGACTGGCCTAAACGACTTCTAGATGTACTCTGGGCCTATAGGACCTCTATTCGTACAACCACTGGCCAAACTCCCTACCTCTTTACCTACGGGTTGGAGGCAGTCCTACCATACGAGATACAAGTACCATCCTTACGAATTCAACTAAATGATGAGCTATCTTTAGACGAGAGGAGGATTTCCCTACTCATGTAGTTAGAGCAGCTCGATGAAAAATGTTTAAGGGCAGCGGATCATGGTCAGGTATATCAGAGGAGAGTGGCCAGGGCTTACGATAAGAAAGTCCTTGAATGAACCTTTAATATTGGAGAATTAGTCTTGAAGAAAATCATGCCTTCCAAGCACAACCATCCAAAAGGAAAACTGGAACCGAACTGGAAAGGCCCTTATGTTATAACAGCCGCATACCCTGGGTATGCGTACAAACTGGTGATTCAAGATGGGGAAGAACTCTCTAACCCTTAGAACGCCATGTACCTTAGAAAATACTACCCCTAGCTTTGTGATCGTGAGATCCTATGGTTAAATACTTATACTTATCACCCCCGTAGTTCTCACGACCCATTCATTAGTCGTATGTCATCAATTCTTATAAATATCCTTAAGACCTCTAATTTATCGCCCACTTTCTTATTCAGACAATTTGATCAAAGGAGTAGTGACATACCTAACTCCTTTCAAAAGCATAAGTAATACCTGATCCTCATTTCCCTTCCCCCTGCCATTGGAGGAGATGTTAGAGCATAAAAAATGAAAATGCTAGGTTCAATCAAAACTTATTATTCTTGCACTAGCAGGATGCTTTCAAAAATATATATACCAAAAAAATCGAGTGAGAGCATTATGACGAATGAATAAATCAATCAACTTAGAGAAGCATAAGCGGGTCATGAGGACATCTCTAGTAAGTTTACTAGAAATGTATAAGCAAGCTGCGATGGCACTCCTGATGTCCTCTTACTACTAGATAAAGTTGTAAGGCGGCGGGAGGAGGACAAACTCCTGCTAACCATAGAATGTGAGATTTTGATGGAACCGAAATATGATGAAGAGCTCAATCATGGCACCCTGTATCCCCTCTGAGAAAAAGATTCTTCTCATCCCTTTTGCGAAGTGTTAGATACGAACTATTCCCCATATCGCTTAATCTTACCCCTCTTCTCTTTTTTATTTATTCGGACGATAAATCACAAGCCTTATAGGATACTCCTAGGAATGAAACCGAAACCAATGAATGATGACTGATACAATCACCTACTATACCTACCATACTTCTCCCAAATAACCATGGGATAGGATGACCACCACCTAAAGATAGACCCTGGTATACAACCAACCCATTCAAAACGACCTCCCCCGGTTCGATGACAGTACTAATAAGCTTTTCTTTAAAACTAACTCATCAAATACCCATGACTTTATATAGACCAAAAGTGCTCATCTAAAATCCCAGAAAAGCTCCATTACCTCTAGACACTGGGGTATTTTTTTTTATCAGAAAAAAAATCACCTTAGAAGCGCCGACTTGTCTACAAGGAAGATGAGGAATAACGAAGTCACCATCCGGAGAATGATACTGAAGATACTATACTTCCGATCCTACTACGCTCCTACACTTGGGCATTTTTTTTATTTTCATCTTTAGTTATTTGCTTTCCCTATTATATTATTTTCATTTCACAAGAAGAAAAAAAGAAAAAGAAGAGAAAAAAAAGAAGCACATATCCGTCTTTTACTACCAGGCCCCGGTCTGAGTCACATGCCCCCTTGACAATTGGAAAAAAATTGTTGATAGCATTCCCTTTACATGTGCAAGTACAAAGCAACCTTCAATCATCACCGGGCCAGCTCAGTAAGCATCTAAGTCTCGATGATGATTGACGACACCAAAAGCAAATGGTAGATGCACGAGGTAACTAAAAGAAAAGGAGCCAATCAGGTACATCTAAACCAAAAATCTATATATATATATATATATATATATCAGAATTTTCTTTTTTTCCATTTGTCATCGAGGGCATACCCCCTATATATACAATGAACATGCACAATGAACACAAAAAATATGCACATGCACCCTACTCCCTATGCTGCCGATGGGATGGCCGATCACCGTTGTCCCCAGTGTCATCAGCCCGGAGGTTAGTAGACTGATCCTCCGAAAACACAATCCCAACACCCGGAGTCGGTGGAACCTCTAAACGACGAGGCCCCGTTACTGAACCCCCCTCACTCACCTGACTAGCATAGCGCCTCGATCAAGAAATAGGAGGATACCTCACAAGAATCTCGTGAATGACAGAATCCTCAAGAGCATACTCCCTGACATAATCACGTGATGTGCAATGAGACTGCTAGGCCGAAGAACCTATAGCCCTCGACTCCGATCCGTCAAGCTGACCAACCAACTCTGCACTCCTCGCTCACTCCTCATCAGACGATAATGCAGCCGATCTAAGGACACTTGCATCTTTGCCCGCATCGTCCGATGGGATACCTCCAACACCTCAGTCTGAGTCTTCTGTGCAACCATCATCTCAATGAATAGATCATCACGACTCTGCGTCTCCCCAAGGACCTGTCTTGCCTCAGGAATGGCGAGCGCTCGCACCACCTCTAGGCATGCCTCCTCAAGCTTGTGTACCTATGTTACCACACTAAGTTAAAGAAAACCAACATATATATACAGACATAGAAAAAACTATGGAAAGGAAAGAATCAAACCAGATCCCCCCTCTCCCCCAGAAGTTGCTCAACTGTCGCAACGGTCACTGGATCAACAGGCGGCATGGAAGGAACAACAAACGTAGGCGGCTACAAAAAATACAAACAAATATATTAGATAACACTACAATGACGAATAAACCATAAACACAACAATTAAAACATACCTGAGTAGGAATAGGAGCACACCCCTGAGGGGGAGCCCCAGGAGCGGAGTCCGGAACAGCCTGCACAAAGAACCAAACAAACCAACACAAGATATGTCAAAATAAAAATAAAATGAAATGACCTAAGCTGAATGACACCAAACTAGACACTATACCTAACTCTTAGGGCGTAGAGAGGCAGCAGTCACCTCCCTCATCTGAAGGTCCTTGGCAACCTGACGCTGAAATACCACACGATATTAGTAAACTATTAAGAAAGCAAAACAATAACTCCCAACGAACTACTATAATCACATAGACAGGTCAAAAGACTGAAGAAACTCACCCAGTGCTCTAGCTCGGCCTGTAGCTGAGCCATCGCAGGGTCCTCCCGACTAGAAGAGACAACCGAAGAAGGATCGAATGCCTAAGAAGAAGCCCCCATGGCAGAAAGCTCTGCCCTCTACAAACATCGATAAATGCACTAGAACTAATCAAAATCCATAGAATACTAACAATCAATAAACTAAGGAAGACACTTACCAATTGATCAATCTCATATTGTACACTAGCCTCCACCTACTGGCCGACCTGCTGCTGACCGCGTAGCAATTCAAGCATTGCCGCATGACTGACGACCTCGACTTCCCTCTCAGACTAATCAAAACAAAATGAAACACAACAACTACATCAGAATGACGAGAAGATTAAATCAACATAATACATAAATAATTAAACCAACTCACCAGAAGTCGTCGAGTGTCTGCTAGTTGAGCCCTCACCTCATCCTCTGCTCCCCTGGCCTGAGCAACAGAGGAGGCATGACAGCCCAACATCTCCATCAACCTGTGAAGGGCATCTAATGATCCCTGCACGCTCCTCGTGAGATGGCCCTGCTCTAATGTGGCCAACGTCTCCCTCAATACCGACACCGACTCCAAAAGAATCACTCCCATGGAAGGGACATGTGAATAGGCGCCCACCACCCAATGCCCCGAATCATCTCGCAAATTCTCAGACATCCGCCTCGTCATACGCCACCGTGACCCTGGTTCCCCCAACTCTAAAATCTGCCATCAGAAGCGCCATCTACTTCGCAAAGTTTCGGCCAGGGGGGCCGGTCATCCTCTTGGCCATTCTATGGTGAATCTCCGGTGGGACTCCCTGAGTGAACACCATATGTCACACCGCCTGAGATAGGTGGATCCTCTCCACCTTCCCATAATAATGGACCCATATGTCCACGTCAAAGGAGGGTTGGCCGGACTGAATCACTGGCACACCGACATCCTCCTCGGTCGCGTATGGCCTCAAAATCACCTAACCAAATGTACACCCAGTGGTATATACCTGACCCTCATGCATATCCTCAAAAAGATCACACACGGTCTGAAGATCTGAAAACCAACGCCGACCCTGTAATGCTATCCTCCATACATGCATCCGCGGGAATGTGAACATGACCTCCGTTGGGACCCCCGGATGATGAAAATCAAAATGATCGTACGCCCAAAACTAATGAAAACACAAAAAAAAAGAAATGCTAAGCTGCTATGACCAAAAGACCAAAAAAAAACAAAGACACTATAACACCAATTAACTAAAACTCACTTGGAGGAAGGGAACGAAGCCTCCGATCGTCGCAACGCCCTGTCCCCTAGCTGCTCATAGAGATGCGCCAACGCGCCCGCACCCCACGCGTAAGTAGGGACCCGATCTAAATCCCTGAGAACCATAAAAAATAACCCAGTGACGCGTCCCTGAGTCCAAGAAGAAAAGTGTACCGCACCAAGGAAATGCACCATAAATGCTCGAAGAACTCTATTCGCAGCCAACCCTAGCTCAAACACGGGCTCCCGATCCGCCAACGCGTTGCGACTCATAAGATGTCCTCGCCGCTGAGTGATGCCTCCGAGGGACAAAGCCACTCGTAAATATATCGAAGAACCAAGTGACCCAAACTACACCCAGCCTCGATCCACTCGATCTATATGTTACACCCAAAATCTCCTCACACAACCCCATATAATCTCCTTCCATCTGCCATGTGATCGGCTCACCCTTAAAATGAAGACCTGTAATGCAGACCCAATCCTCTGGAGTCGACAGCAACATACCAACTGGAAAGAGAAGCGCCTGATGATCCTCCCTCCACCTCTCGAAAATTGTCGTAATTAGACCATAATCGACCTGAAAGGGCTCACGCTCCAGGATCGGCCCAAAGTTAAAAGACACCAACGGCCCCCGCTGAAACTCCGACAAGGCATGAAACCAAGTGTGAGACTCAGTCCATGCCAAGCTGATAGTTAGTTGCGGGGACTCCTATCGAATGGAACAACGAGCAAAAAAATAATAATAATGACAATAAGACTAACACGCCTACCTATGATGAGCGACAGACAAGTCTACCAAGAAGCCAATGAAATACACCAAAACTCTCAATAACAATTCACAACAAGCACACAAAACATGCTGAGAATAGCAAAATGAAAATGTGACCTATCGCTAGATGCAGCCATGATGCATGAGTGAGCACACAATCAATAATTAATGCTAGTTCGAAATAGATTAAAAGGATTTCCAGATCCTAATAAGCCTATGTCATAACCTAAATGCCTAGAAAAATGAAGGAACTCTTGCTCATGGGTACCTACCCGGCCTCGAGCGAAGAAACCCTCTAGTGGGAAGTGTCGGCGAGCCCGACGCTCCTCACCTTGGTGCTCCTTAGCCTCACCCTCGGCTCTCTTGCCCTCAGTCTCGCTCTCAGGCTTGCCCTCAGCTCTCTCACCCTCAACCCTCTCACCCTCATCCCCAGCTACACCTTGCTCAATCTTGAGTACCTCCTCCCTGACCTCCCCTATTCACCCTCTGGTACCTCCTCTCTAACTATCTCCTCGGTGTCCTCCACGACAACAGCGCCGGCTGAGCCTCGAAAGTCTCACTTATCTCCCCCATCATCATCCTCTCCAACTCAGAGATAGTAAGGTCGTGCCTACCACTACCCTCACCCTCCATCCTAGTAGAAAGAGCTCAAAAAATTGGAAAGAATGGAAGAAACAGTGATCGCGAGATATCATGAAAATACGAAAACTAGAGCGCAAGGAAATAAGGAAACTAGAGAATCGAAGAGAAAAATGGATAGCGTGAAAAATGTAAAATTTTGAACTATATATAGAACATGCCTAAATTGTGCATGCAAACTGATGCGCTCAATCGAATCACGCACCAGTCTCCCTGCATTTAATTTGGATCAAACGCCCATCCTTGAGCACGTAAATAGATCATCGCCCGCTCAAACTAACTCGACCATCCGGTCGAGAGCATCTTACAAGACGCGTAATCATCTCAAGCATCCACACTGCGACACATAAATGCCAAACATCACTCGCACAGTGACTGGCCACCGCCCTAATCTTATGCCCCCTACCATGTGTTTAAGTCGGTTAAATGACCGGGCACCAACGCTTAATGTCCTTCCGATCCCCTGAAACTCGCAAGCCCATTCCGGCCCGCAATTTGCTTATGCACCCAGAGTGAAGTGCGCAATTCCCCATAAACACAAAATATATGCCCAGAACAAAAGAGTTACAGGCCTGAATTAGGAGATTTCTGACATTAATTATCAAACCAAACTACGCCCCCGCTAAGACCAACCTAAAGACACTCCTAACTTAGGAAATATACACGTCAAAAAAAAATATTGGCCCCATCACTTACGCACTCCAACTAAGACCTAAACTAAACTAAACCAAAATTGCCCCCAAAATAAATAAACTAAATCAAACCAAACTTAAATAAATAAACATCACACTCAAAACAAATAATGTAGGCAACAAAGTAGACCAAACCAAAAATTTACTGCATAACCACAAACAAAATTAAAAACATAATCGCTTCATAAATAGATAAAATCATTACAAAATACACCAAGGGCATACCCTTTGAATATACAACTTAAAATAAGAAATTTAAAATCAGCACGTTCAGGCAATTCCCGAATCTGAATTTATTCAGGAAACAAGAAATCTCGGAGAAACCTGGAGGAGGAGGAACGCACCCTGAACGAATCCTGACAACGACAACCCTTCCTCACCCCGAAGCGGTAGAAAAGAAAGAGTGGCTCACGGAAAGCCACCCATGACTTGCGGGATCCACATTTGGGAGCTCACCTTGGAAAGCATAACAAGGAGGAGCAACTAACACCGAATCCGTAGAGCCTACGGAGGAAAAATAGGCGTCGGCCACGAGAACTCTGACCCCACCTTATCCTTAGGTTTCCTTTCTACGACCTTCTTCTCCTCCATCTCTTCTCCTAATAGGGTGACACTTCGAGTTGGATCGATAGCACCAACCCTAGTATTACCCCAAATTCCTATTCCTGACCATTCCCAATAATCACCTCAATAAACACAACTCTTCGGGTTCAATACCCAGGATACAAAATAGAGAGGAAGAAAAGCCATTAATGAACAAAAAAATGCCCTTAGATCACAAGACGAAAAAATCCCCAAGACTTTTAATCCTAAGCATGAAATAAGATTCAAAACAACAAGAATCCAAAGCCTTTGGCTCACATTTATAAACAATACCTCCTAAACCACCCAGTGACAAGGATCACATGTTTAAAACCCTCCCAATCTAGTTAAATCCAAACCAAACACATACCCTCTGAGAAAACCACAATCCGTCACAAACCTAGATGAGTCAATAATCACCCAACACTTATCCCTCCAAGGAAACACTGAGCCAAAGAAGGGCAAACAAGCCAATAGGATGCAAACACTTTACACCCATCTGGAAATTCAAAGATCACACATTTCTAACAAGTATCATCTCCAACCAAACCTAAGACCAAAATAAAAAAATCCTAAAATATAGACTAAAAACTCTCTAAAATGAGACCCTGACTCATCTAGACCATGAGGTCACCTCAGGATAATCCTCCTAATAAAAAAAATGCCTCCGACAAACCCTCAAAAAAAAAAAAACTCAATAAAACAAATTGATTCTAGTATAAACCTTGAATAAACCTAGGATAAATCCGAAACTCTAAAGCTAAGTCAAATCCTAAAAAAATTAAACAAATTAGATAAATCTAACTAATCCATTAATAAGTTTAAATGAATAAATGAGCACAATAAATAGAAACACCTCTTTATTTATAACTTAAAAATTTTACAAGTACTACCGGGGCATACCCCCTGAACTTACAACCCGAAACGAAAACCTAGAACCTAACTTACAGCCCAAAATAAAAATTGGAGACTCGAAATCAACACTAAGTGAGGAGCAGAACATCCAATTGGAGGCTTCAGGAAGGATTGGTTAGGTAATACATCCATCCATTTATAACACTTTCTGTTCCGCCATCCTCACCTCCTCCGTCGCTGCCTCCACTGCTCCCTAAAAGGGACCAATGTGAAGACTAGCATCCTCATTCTCAATATCACCCATTCCCAGAATAATGTCATCCCCGAGCATCACCTCAAGGCGAAGATTACACAAAATCATGAACATAGGAAGAAACGACATCTCAATCGGCCGGTTAGATCACCCGATATCGCTCAAACATGAATTTTAGAACATAAGAGACTTAGGAAAAGTAAAATTCAGGACTAAATAAAGGAATGAGAAACCAACGAAGGCTCCCTCGCTTGTATAGAGTCTGGACTCAATCACTCACCCGTACACATGCGCTTAACCCAATCACACGCCAAGCATAGCACGCACTATCCGAAACATGCACTCTGACTTGACCGCGTAATGAAACCATCACTCGTGCCGACTGCGTGATGCTCCGATCACGCGCTCATTACAGACCGCGCAACCATGTTAAATGACCCACTCATGTCGTAGAATACGGAAGGTCGCCAGCACAGTGACCTGGTGACGCCTCGATCACGTGCTATGATTAGAGCGCTTGATCCAATCACACACATACGCCTACACGCGTAAACAACTCTTCAAATCTTCAATTGCACGCCCAAAAATAGGAGCGCGATCTTATTGAACACCTGAAAACAAGAGCACAATTCCCGACTTTGGACAAAATCTACACCCTCACACCTTTTTATCCCATCTTGGCAAATATTCTCCTATCCCATCGCGTAGCCTCACAAGCTATTCCGACATAAAAAAAAGAGCTACTCACCCTTCTCCCATCACGAAGCCCTATAGGAGAGATTGACCGCGCCCCTAGTCCCATCGTAATAGGACATACCTCCCTTATCGTGGCACGATCACTTTCCCTCATCCCCTCACGATCCCATCGGAAAGGGAGAACCCCCACCGCATAACCCCATCACTCATGTCCCATCGCGATGAGACACACAAAATACCACTCCAATATCAAAACTCATTGAGCTAAATCAGTCATCCCATCACGCATCCTCTCATGAGAAGCCAAATACAAAGCCAATCGCGGCACAACCACAACCTAATCTCATAAAACCCAAGATCTGCCAAAGAAGGAAACATGACACGCCTATCGCACAAATATCCTACCAACGTCCTATCACAAACATCACCACCTAAAACATTTAGACACAACCCTGCCAAACATGCACGAACATGCCCTATCGCGACACAACAATCTCATCTTATCTTATAGCCTGTCACCCACGCACCATCATGGAAGCATAGAGTCAAACCTTCTAAAAAATCCCATCGCTAACCATGCTCAACCAATATCCCATCACCGAAGCAGAGGGATTCCTCCCACATCCCATCGCAAAAAAAAGAAAGAAAAAACAAACAAAAAAAACCACCACAATCCAAAGGCCCCCATCAGGCCTACAACTATTAATCCCCCACATCTTAACATAGACCCCCAATGTCTCATCACGTATATGATTCCCTACGACAGGAAGAAAGGGAAAAGTCTTTCTCACACCTCATCACACTTGCAACCACCGAGACTCACCCGAACATACAACCGAAGAAAGGAAAAGTCACCAATGTCCCGTCGCGACATCACCTCCCCAAGACATGGCATCACATTAGTTACCGCCAGTCCCTGCCAGTGGGGACATGAAGAAAAGAGAAGAAATCTCCAAAGTCCCATCGCGACGACGACAGTCGGCCAGTCCTGTCACCAGTTACACAAAAACCCTCGACAACCCATCAGTCCCATCATGGACCACACAAGCTACATGCAATTTAGGTAAGTATCACCCTCCCTTTTACTTGATATTTCTTATAAAAAAAATATTAAAAAAAAAGTTAGCTATGATTAAATCAAAATGTTTTCAAAACCCATCTCCCACGACTCACGAATCACTGTAGTCCTCCCATAAGAGACAATCATCAATATTCATCGAGAAGGTTAGACGGAGTATCCGGCATGACAAGTGTCATCTTAACAACCACAAAAATGGTCAAGTCCATAAATCCCGTACCGGTTGATCTATTCAGCGACGTCTCGGAAGCCACGCTTTTTGAAGTTTTACCACCGAATTGATCTTAAGTTAAAGTCCCCGAATTTAAAAAAAAAAACTCACTTCCAAAACCCTTTACTTCCAAAAACAAACAACAAAACAAACAAAAATAAATAAAAAAGGAAATAATAATAAATAAAGAGACCTTACCTACTTAAATTCACTTCAATTACCACCCCAAACTGGCCATTCCCCTGGGAAACTGAACAACGAGTATATTTAATTTAAGAACTTACAAACGCCTATTGGAAAAGGAACACCTGACATACATTGATATGAGCAATGATGTGCCCGATCTGACATGACTTGCAAAAGCCTTCGACATTATATTGTATTTTATTATTGGTCCCTGGACCTTATTTATGGACATTTGTATGACGCCCCCCAGTACCTTGACTACGTCATATCCCTCTATTTGACTGCCCCTTGTAGCAGGTCAAGACATGCGGCGAGATGCCCCTTACATCAATAGATTAGGATATGGTGATTCTCCTTTCCGTTTGACTGTCACTTGCAGTAGGTCACGACGCGTGACGGGATGCCCCTTGTGCCCACAAAATAGGATACACTGATTTCCCTGTCAACTATCTATGACAGCAGGTCGCCATATGCGATGGGGTCGCCCCTAGGAATCCACGGCATGGAACACGCCTTTCGACAGCTACGACTGGGCCCCCGAATGCTCCATTTTAGCTTACACTGATAGATAAGAAAGCCAAGCATGTCATGTCAGCATCCCCAGTTCACATTTATGTTTTCCCAAGAGAAGCGAGGAGACACCTCGAATGAGGGGTGTCTACTTCTTCGACGTGTTCTTACTTCGAAAGAGCACACTGAAGAGGGGCATCTGTAGACACCCCCATTTTTCCCTCTCAGAATATACAAATCTATTAAGTCAACCTTAGACCTTACCCATGACTTTTCATAAAAGACTTACCTTCTCTGGAAGTTTTACTACCCTAATTGTTGGTGTGCACTTTTTCTGGGTTCCTCTCGGTCCCTGTTGAAACAGTGGCTCCAATTCTATCCAAGTGGAGTCTAGTGATGTAACATTTGGAATGTTAGGAATAAAGGGTTTTCGAGGAAGGTTCCTATTTTGTTGCGATCGCCAACTGTAGATATTTAACAACGCTGCAACCATGTCAATGATCATGCTTTAGAGCGGGTGTGGGCTACTTCTTTACTGAATCGTCCGCCTGTGAACATCAGTAGCTATGTCTTTTCTTATAATTTAGATAATTTAGTTTTCCTTTTCTTCCTCTGGTATTATTGTAGTTCTAATCAGTTTAGACTTCCCAATTCTATGGTGAGTTGAGCTGTGGGTGAATTTATTATGGTTTATTTGATTTAGTATTCTAATTTTATCAGGAATCTAATTAATTTTAGGTGTTGCAATCCTATTGGGAATCGAATTAACATCGGTCTCCAAATTATACTAGGAATGCATATGTAGTAGTTCTGGTGATACTCTAATTAAATCGAGCATGCTAGTTATACTGAGATTCGAATTGAAATAGTATGCTAGTTGTATTGGAATTTTAATTAAAGCAATTATAAAAGTCCTATTAAAATTCTAATTGAAATGGGGAGCTAATTTTACTAGAACTCTAATTTAAGCAATGAATTAATTATATATATATATATGTAAAATCTAATTGAGGGAAACAAACTAATTTGATCAAAATTCTGATTAGAGCAATGAATTAGCTGCACTTGAAATCTAATTAAAGCAATGAATTAATCATACTAAATTTTAATTGAAAAATAAAGGACTGATTACTGATACTGGGATTTAATAAAGCAAGGAATTAACTATGCTAGAATTATCTAATTAAAATAAAGGAACTAATTTTAGTGAAGTTCTAATCGAAGCAATTATTCTAGGGATTTAATTGAAATAAAGTATGTAAATTGACTATACTAAAATTCTAATAAGAAAATTATGGGACTGATATTATAACCCTAATTAAAGCACCTAAGTAATTCTAAAAAAAAAGGGGTTTTAGGTCCACTATGCTAAGGAGGATTGGCCTCATTCCTGAGTACCCTCCGTAAGCTCCCTTGGGCAAATCGGATGGCTGAGATTTAAATATAAATTGGATTCAGGATTATAAAATAGTATTTTTTGGATTTTTTAGAGTCGATTTCAGAGTAATAATCATGAATTAAATTATGAACTAGAATTATAAAAACTAAAATAAATATTTAGGATATTTAGAAATATTAACTAAGAAATTAAAATTAAAGTTAAAATTTGTAGGGCTGAATTCGGGTCCAAAATTAGAAAATAAAATTGTATGATTAAAAACTGGTTCTAGAATCCAAGGATTAGAACCAAAAATTAATGATAGGACTGGAAATTGAGATTTTAGAACTAAATTTAGTCTTAAAAATCGATGAATTAGACCGTTGGATTAAGGACTAATTCTAAATTTGGAGATCTATAACCAGATATAAAATTTGCGGTCTAAAAAAAAGGGTGCTACGATCTCGGACTGAAAATTGAAACTAATAATTAGAACTAAGATGAATCATAATTCTAAAACTAAGAAAAATTGATTTTTTACCTAAGGTTGGGCTGTGGAGAGGAATCATTGGAGGTTCGAAATTTGAATCTCGAAGTCATGTATAGGTTTCTCTGTGGATTCGTCCCCAGAACTCTCTGGTCAAAATTTGCAGTCTCTCCTCTCAAAATTTGTAACCTCTTTTTTTTCTTTTTGAGAAAAAAACTTTTATAGGTTTTTCTCCAATTACGCGCCCTATTTCAGGCATTTAATTGAATTAAGCACCAGGTTCTTGGTGCTTAATCGCTTTGAGTTGGTCACTGACTTAGTGAGCGACCGGCTAACTTGCTAAGTGAGTTTCGTAGTCCTAACAGCGTTAGAACTAATTACGTGCCTATTTTGGGGTGTGTAATCCAATTAATCAGGGAAACTTAGGGATTAAGGATGGTTAGGCTAGGCCGAGCATAGGCCAATTGTGCGCTAGTAGTGTAGCGCTCAATTCGATCACGTGCTCCATATGAAGCGTGTGATCGAGTCTCGAGTTGGTCTGGGGAAAGGAAGTTTGGTCTGAGAAGGGACTGATTGGACGCATGTGATTTGGCGTGCAATTGAATTGAGCACATAGTTTTAGGTGCTTAATTCGGGGTTGTCCGGGTCCTGGTCGGGCTTGAAATGTTGGGCTATTATTTCAGCCTGCATTTTGACTATATACGATTGTTTCAGTATATAGTCTCCCTACGTTGGGATCTGAGCCATAGAGCTATTGTTTCAGCCTGTGTTCAGCCATGTACTATTATTTCAGTGCATGGTCCCACATTGGGGGTATGGGGCTTGTGCCACAAAACTATTGTTTCAGCCTGTGTTCAGTAATATACTATTGTTTCAGCATATGGTCCCATATCAGGGTTACGAGGTCTGAAATACAAGACTATTGTTTTAGTCCGCATTCTGACTATATACTATTGTTTCAGTATATAGTCTCCCTATGTTGGTATATGAGCCATAGAGCTATTGTTTCAGCCCATGTTCAGCCATGTATTATTATTTTGATGCATGGTTCCCACATCGGGGCTATGAGGCCTGAGCCACAAAACTATTGTTTCAGCCTGTGTTCAGCCATATACTATTATTTCAGCGTATGGTCTCATATTAGGGTTATGAGGTCAAAGGTTGATCGAACAAATTTGTATATTCTGACAGGGCAAAATGGGGGTGTCTATACTAATGTGGGACCATATACTGAAATAAAAGTATATGGCTAGACACAGGCTGAAAGAATAGCTCTATAGCTTAGGCCCCTTAACCCTAACATGGGACCATCTGCTGAAATAATAGTATATGGCTGGACACAAGCTGAAACAATAGCTTTGTGGCTCAAGCCCCATCACCCTAAATTGAGAACCATGTACTGAAACAATAGTACATGGCTAAACACAGGCTGAAACAATAGCTCTGTGGCTCAGATTCCAACGTAGGAAGACTATATACTGAAATAATAGTATATAATCGAAATGCAGATTGAAATAATAGTGTAGCAATTTAGACCCCTTTACCCTAATATGGGACCCTATGCTGAAACAATAGTATACGGCTGGACACAGGCTGAAACAATAGCTCTGTGACTCAGATCCCTTAACCCCAACATGGGGCCCATGTACTAAAATAATAATATATGGCTGTACACAAGCTGAAATAATAGCTCTGTGGCCCAGATCCCAATGAAGGAAGACTATATATTGAAATAATAGTATACAGTCGAAATGCAGGCTAAAATAATAGTCTGGCATTTCAAGACCCGGACAACCCTGAATTACGCACCTAAAACCACACACGCAATTCGATCGTAAGTTAAACCACAAACATGCAATCAGTCCCTGTCTCAGACCATACTTCCTTTCCCAGGCCACCTCAAGACTTGATTATGTGCGCCACATGGCACGCGCGATCAGATTGAGCGCCCGACCACTAGCGCGCAATTGGTCTACGCCCGACCTAGTCTTACAGTCCTTAACCCCCAAGCTTCCTTGATCAAGTTCTTCAAATGAGGTATTTAATTGGATTGCGTACTCCATAATAGGCGTGCAATTAGTCCTAACATTGTTAGAACTAGGAAACTCGTTGAGCAACTTAGCAGGTCACTCACTGAGTTGGTGATCGACTCAAAGTGATTAAGCACCGGGAAACTGGCGCGCAATTCGGTTAAACGCCTGAAACACGACGTTTAATGAGAGAAAAACCTATAAACATTTTTTTAATTTGACCCACAGAGAGGGTTGAA
This sequence comes from Chloranthus sessilifolius, assembly GCA_021018995.1. NCBI lineage: Eukaryota > Viridiplantae > Streptophyta > Magnoliopsida > Chloranthales > Chloranthaceae > Chloranthus > Chloranthus sessilifolius. The sequence goes on from CM037588.1 coordinate 97,090,447, forward strand.
AATTTTCATGGAGAGAGGACAGAAAAATACACAGAATTTTGAGAACGAACACAGAGAAATAGAGCTATGATTTCATGATTCAAGCTTCGAATTTTTGAGATACCTCTCCACAGCCCCGACCTTAGGTTAGAATTTAGTCTTTAGCTTCAGACCTTAGGTTTTTTAGTTCTTAGATTTAGGTTTTCCCTTAGTTTTAATTATTAATATTGAATTTTCAGTCTTAGACCGTAGCACCCTTTTTAGACCATAATTTTTAATATCTAATTCTAGTCCTTAGTTTCTAGAACCAATCCTTAATCTAACGGCCTAATTTACCGACCTTAGACTTTAATTTTGTTCTGAAATCTTAATCTCCAGTCCTATCATCAATCTCTTGTTCTAGTTCTTAGTTTCTAGAACCAGTCCTTAATCATACGGCCTGATTTTATGATTTCGGACCCGAATTTAGTCCTTAAATCTTAAATTCTAGTTTTAATTCCTTAATTTAATAGTTTCAAAAATCCCAATTTATAATTTAGTCTTCTAAAATTCTAGTCTCATAATTTAATTCATAATTATAATTCAAAAATAGCTTTAAAAATCTAAAAGAATATTATCTTATAATTCAAAATCCAATTTGCTTTAATCTTAGCCATCCAATGTGACCAAGGGAGATTACGGAGGGTATTTGAGAACGAGGCTAATCCTCCTTAGCATAGCGGGCCCAAAACCCTTTTTTTAGAATTTTTAGTAGAATTAATTCATCACTTTAATGAGAATTAGTAAAGTTAGTTCCATTATTTTCCCAGAATTTTAGTATAATCAATCTATTGCTTTGATCATAATTCTAGTTAAATTAGTTCCTTTATTTTAATTACATTTTTAGTATAAATAATTCATTGCTTTAATTAAAATTTTAGTATAGTTAATTCATTGCTTTAATTGAAATTTTAGTAAAATTAGTTTATTTGCTTTAATTGGAATTTAAATAAAATTAGTTCATCGCCTAAATTAGAGTTGTAGTCAAATTAGTCCTTTATTCTAATTAGAATTTCAGTAGGACTAGTTCCTTTGCTTTAATTAGAATTTTAATCAAATCAGTATAGTTGCTTTAATTAGAATCGTAGTAAAATTAGTATATTTACTCTGCTTAGAATTTCAGTATAATTAACATGCTTGATTTAATTAGAGTTTCACTAGAATTGATATATTTGCATTCCTAGTATAAGTAGGAGACTAATATTAATTAAACTTCTAATAGTATTAGGAGACTAATATTAATTAGACTTCTAATAGTATTAGGAAACTAAATTAATTAGACTTTTAACAAGAGTAAAACATCAAATTAATTAGACTCCTAGTAGGATTAGGAGAATAATTAATTAGCACTTCAATAGGATTAAAATATTAAACTAATCAGACTCGTAGTAGAATTAGGGAATTTAAGTCAAGTAGAATTACCACAATCACAAGGAAGGAAAAGGAAAACTAAACTATCTAAAGTATAAGGAAGAACCATAGCTGCTGGCGTTCGCAGTCGGACGATTCAATAAAGAAGTAACCCACACCCGCTCTAAGGCATGATCATTGATGTGTTGCAGTGTCGATAAATATTTGCAGCTGGCGATTACAATAAACTAGGAATCTGCCTAGAAATCCACCTTTATTTTCAATATTCCAAACACCGCATTGCCAGAGTCCACTTGGGCAAAATTGGGTCACTGATTCAATGGAGACTGAGAGGCACCCAGAAAAAGCACGCACCAACAACTCCGTATCCTCATCGAATCCGATCTTAATCCGATCTACCTGAGGCCGAGAGAGTGAGGTCCCCTTTTGAGCAACTGAACCTGCTAGATGAGAAAAGGCTCCTAGCTTTGTGTCACACCCAGGCCTATCAAAGAAGGATCGTATGTGCTTATAATAAGCATGTTCGCATCCGAGATTTAAAAGTGGGTAACACGATACTCAAGAAAATATTCCCCTCTCTCCACGCTGGTCCGAGAGGAAAATTTATATCCAACTGGGAGGGACCTTATGTCATCCAAGAAGTGCTATCAAGGTACGCACTCTGCATTGCCACCATGGACGTAGATCACTTTCCTGAGCCCATCAATGCTGGATACGTACGCCTATTCTACTCTTAGTCTCTATGGCAAGATAAGTATTGATAAGATGGATACGTGACTGCTTAAGGACCTTATAAAAGAGGCCATCATTTCAAAGCCAAGTAGCAAAAAAGCATCCCTGAACACTTATACCCTTACTACACTCATTGAACCATTGGCCTTTCTTTCAATAAACCCCTCCTAGGAAAAAAAAATGTCTGTATATATACCAACAAAATAGGAGAAAAAGTGTTACCCTCAAAACCTTAAAAAATCATAAAAGCAAAATCCCAGAAGGCGGATCTCTGAAAAAAGAAAAATTAACAAAAAATATAGAAAAGAAAAAGTGGGGCGTGTATAGTCAAAATCTCCAAGGAAGAGGTGTATTACGACAGCTGGAACCTTATCGAGGAAACCTTTTAACCCCAGAATACCTTCAAAATTTTCTAACCTCACCCATGGCCACGATACATTCATGTAGAATGCCTTTTGTAAGGTCTACAAGAAGTCACAATATACGTTGAGTCAGCATGAGCTAAGCTGAGAGACAATAAAGAATTTCATCTAGTTGGCTATGACATAATCGACGTCCATGTCATAGTCTTTACGAAAGTGAATGAAAGAAAAAATAAATATACAAGCTTAAAGCAAAATAGACGTGGTGAAAACCCGAAAGGGTGGTATGGGTAAAAACAGCAAGCTTGTGTGAACCAGGCAAAAACCTTAAAAGGTGCATGGGGTAAAAATGCATACCTATGGACGTAGTGAAAACCTGAAAGAGTGCTACGAATAAAAAAGAACGCAACAATGGGCATGGCAAAAATTTGTCTTAGGCGCTGTGAGTAAAACAATGTTGAGGAAAAAGAAAGAATAAGAGAAAGTCATCAGTTACTCTCTTGGTTATATTCTTGATTATCTGGTCGCCAACTAGGCTGCCCATGTTTGCTCAAATTGGTTGATCAGGTAGATCTTATAACTGCATCGTCAAATATATGACCCGAGGTAAGGATAAAAGGTTGATTAAATTCGAAGGTGTAGACACCCAAATTTGGCCCAACGCCCGATCGAAACACCTTTCGAGAGAGGTGCAATTCTGAGCTTTGGATGACATGTATGGAACCTTTAAGACCCCCCCTAGAACCCTTAGGAACTTTTCCAAACCCTTAGGAATCACCCTAGATCCATTAGGAACCTGACCCAAACCTTTAGAAATCAATCCTGACCTTTAGAACCAGTTCTAAACCTAAACCTAACATTTTCAAACAAATGATTGAGGAGGGGTACACCGGAACTAGCTATGGCCCTCTACTATGATCGAATCTCATACCATTAAAAAGTAGAGGTTGCCAACTTTCCAACAGTCTAAGAATCGCCCCAATCGGAGGTATACATCAAAGGATACGGTGAACCGAGCCCGGAGGGCATAAGAGTAAAATCGAGAGGTCCCCCCTAGGGATTTGGCACAACTATTAGTTGTACCAGGCTATTTCTCCCCAGAAATGGCCTGACGCAACTAATAGTTGTGTCAGTGATAATTTTTCCTGGCGTAACTATTAGTTGCACCAGGCCACTTCTCTCAGGATTTAAGTCTGGCGCAACTAATAGTTGCGCCAATATTAATTGTGGACCCCACCCTCGAGAACCAACTTCCAAGCACTGTTTAAAACTATTTTACTATACATTTGCCTAGTGCAACTATTAGTTATGCCAGGCATATGAATAGTAACCTTGAGATTTTGCCCTGAAAATCATGATTGGGGTTTGACTTGTTGATCACCTTGACCTTTGGGGTGTATTTTCCTAGTTCTATTGCACCCATTCACTACCTATTTGCAACCCTCAAGTGGCTTAAGGCCTCACCCCATCATCCACCATTGGAGGATCCTTCCACACATCTCAAGGCTCCAAAAACCCTAGGAATCCTTAGATGTGAGATTATCTAATTACTAAACCCATTTAGCTCTTAAGTGGTCTCCTAATCCACCCATTCCCTATAAATAGAGCCCCCCACCCCTTGGTTTAAGGGTTGAGAATTTTGGCCTAAGAGAGAAATAGCTTAAAGTGAGAAGATCTTTCTCCCTTAAGTGCACACTTCCTATACAAAATCTAGAATTTCAAAACCTCCTTTGAGTGATATTTTTCACCTTAAATCCCATAGTTTAGGTATATGCTACCCATTTGACTTCCCTCTCTACTTCCTAGCTAGCAAGCCTTAGAGGTTAGAACCCCTCTTTCCACCATACAAGCCTTCAAGAGCACATCAAAGCAAGCCACACAAGGCTCTCCTATGGTGCTACAAGGGCCCGAGGACTCCGCCTCTACCCTTTCTTCTCCTATCTCTTTCTAGCTCCCTCCATCCTCCCATTTATGTCGTTACGCTACCGACTTTTCGATAGGGACGGACGGGTACAAATAGGATTCTAAGCCCTTTTAGGCAAGAGGAAGCTATTTTCTTTTCTTTTACTTTATTTTATTTTTGGCCATTAGTAGAAATCGCTTTAAGCGGGTTGATTGGGTGCCTAACACCTTCCTGATCGATAACCGAAGGCCCTACCCAAGAGCCTTTGGTGTGGACCGGAATCAAAATATTTTTAGCACTTCGGTGCTCATAAAAATGATATAGGTATCCCGGGACACCAAAAGCTCTGGGTGGCGACTCTATATTTTTTTGCAAGCGGGAGCTGTTAAGACCTGAAAAGTACCACTTTTCACTCCTTGACTTAATCTCTGTTAGACCCTTAATCATTTAATAAATGTGTTTTAAGTCTATCCTGTAGGTAATGAGCAGCAGCTGCAGATAAGGCCCTAACCATGCCAAGAAGCCTACTGTTGCCCCAGAAGTTCCTTAGAAGAAAGGAGGTTGAACCCAGATAGAGAATTGGCTGCAGCATAGGCACAACAAAGCAGAAATAAGTCAAGAAGAATGCCTCACGCAGATGTCGCAAGGTTCAATTGAACCAGAGAGAATGCTTTGCGCAGTTGTCGTGGGCTTCTGAAGGCAGCACACCAACTGCTCGCACCGTTCTCGTGCGGTTTGATGACAGAAGGGATTGAAAAGCAGACTTCATGCGGTTCTCGTGAGGCTCAGTCATAAGTGCTCGCTAAGCACTCGCGCAGTCTTGCACAGCTCAAAAGAGGAGCCCTTAATCTTCACCCGATTCACTGAGGAGAGAGAGCTCCAAGCATTCCTGCGCGTAGCTATCGTGCAGTGGCCGCGGGATACAAATTTTCAAGGAATTGCTCGCGTGATCTAGAAGCCCATGCACATTATTTCTTCACGAGGATCGCCGTGGGATTCATCAAGGAACGAGCCGCGCGCGCAATTCCCACACCATTCAAATGAAAAGAGCAATTCAAGTCAAATCAACCCTGCGATGCTAATTCTATCATGCGATAAGACCTAGAAAGCCTTTCTACCTAGCGAGGCTCAGGTTCTTAACTTCTCCCCACTTCTGTTGGGGTAATCTGAGAACTTCCAGCAACTAGGGCATGCACTCCAATGCTCCAATCTCCGTGCACATGCCTCGAGGCATCCAAGGAACAGAAATAGGCTATGATAGCATTGATAAATTAGGGTTTTCCTAACCCTAATTCTCAGAGAGCTAACTACTATATAAGCCGAAGTCTAGTTTAGGTTTAAGGGACTTATCTTCTGTACTCCTTGAAATCAACTGTAGAATTGTAATAGGCGAAGGTTAGGGTTTAGGCAGCTTCTTTTTCCCTTTTTCTTCTCTCCATAGTCCAGCACTTGCTGGCTATGTCTTTGTATGTCTATTTGGAATAGATTTAATGGAGTTTTATAATAGGATTTTATGCATGTATGGGATTGGTGTTTTGTGAGTTGTTCTGTACAAGGCTGCTGCCTTGAGATCCTCCATTACTAAGTTGTATGGTAAGCAATGGAGGATTATTTTTAAGGGTTTATTTAGATCCAAGTGACCTGTGTGTCCAGGTTAGGTACATTCCAGGCCTATGCCCCTCCACAGGATCCACTAAATCTGAATCCCCATGGGAGCTTGAGCTGGTAGCTTTGTGAACATGGTGGTGGCAGTAATGTTCTTGTTCTGTCTAAGACCTCTGTGATGAGGGTAGCCTCTGTGATGAGGGTAGCCTCTGTCCATTTAAGTAGACAGATTATGGCCCTTGGGTGAGGCCAATCCATAGATCTGAGACAGATTCTTCTTCTCTGCACTTGTGCTTGCAGCCTTGTGAGAGATTATGCAGAGACAGACTCTCCTGTATTTGTATAGACCCACCATCAGATGGCAGATCTGATCTGGCTGTAGAGATTGTAGGCTTGTGACTGGATCACTGCTGTCTTTCTAAAGCAGTGAACAACTAAGATTAAAAGCTAGTACTCAAACTCTTGTTGGTTCTGTGTGTCCAGGCTAGTGCACATTGCAGGCCTAGCCCCACTCACAGAACTTTAGAGGTTGAGGTTCCTATGGATTCTTGAGCTGATAGCCTGGAAGAAGTAGTGCCTGCAATGATAAACTTGTTCTGACCCATCTCTGGATTGTGGTTTCCCTATTGGATAGCCTGTGACCATTCAAGTGGACAGGTTATAGCAATAAGGGATTGGATCGTGGCACAGGGGTGAGTTGGATCCTTGCTCCTCTTTGGTGATGATGTAGCCATTGGATAGGATTTCTATAGCAGTAGATCTGAGTCTGAGTTATAAGACCCATCAGATCTGTACCTAATAGCTTACTTCTCATCCTTTTATATTTATTTTCTCGCACTCCATCATTCTTCTCAACCATTTCTGTAGTTTAGAAATTAGGTTACCTTAAGATTTAGACAATAGTGACCTTAAATCCCCTTCCATTTAGGATTGCCAGATCTATAGCCAGATCTGGAGGGCCAACTAAAGATAGCTCCCTTGGAGCTTTAGATCGACTTTCCTTGTGGGACAAACTCTTACTTATTAAAACTTGCTACAACAGGCCCTGTATCTTGCAGGACTGTATATTTTTAGGCTTGCTGCTCTGTAGTTTTTAATCCACCTTTGATTTATTTTCACTAACCCCATTCTTATCACTATCTCCAACAAAGTCAGTAGCAAGCACTTAAAATATCCTAATAGGCGCATCGCCGCAATAGGACTGTCACAAATCCCACGGTTGCACAGATGGCGACTCTGCTGGGGAGTAGCTAGTAGAGCTTCCCCTTGAACTAGGCCTCTTTATTTTTATTTTCCTAACATTTTATTGCGATTTTTTAAATTTTACTTTTGCTATTTTTTTACTCACCCCTCCGATTAAGTCATTTTACTTACCCCTATTTTTACGCCATTTACGAGCCTTAGCCGATTGGCGGGCCTACTTGAGCATAGTCTTTAAATTTCTTTACTTTTCCGTCATTTTTAGTGCCTTGGCTGATCGGCAGGTCTACTTGAGCATCGTCTTCAATTTCTTTAATTTTTCATCATTTAAAGTGCCTTAGCCTATTGACGGGCCTACTTGCGCACTCATATCCCAATAGTGGACGCCTGCTTGTAGTGGCGGCATGGGATCATCACCCCCGGTCTTTGAACTAAAGAAAACTTCCATAAAAAAAAAGGCTTTGAAAAAAAATTTAAAATTGAACCAAGAATAGGGAGCTTAATTAACTTAATTTTATGGGGTAGATTTTAAAAGGGCTGGGTTTAGGCACACATACAACCACTCGGATCTTACTATGGCGGCAGCCCCTAGTGGTGATGATCCAGAAAAGTCCCAGCCCACCTAGTATCTGAGAAGGCGCTTGCGCAGGAGATATATCGGGTGGGTTCCCATTCCAAAGTTTAAAACCCTTGGGGAGTGCACTAGAGAGTTATACCGGACTCAAACCCTTTAGGTGCGGTGAGGAGAGAATCAATCACCAAAAAACCGCTCAGTTCCCAGAAGCCTAGCTTTCACAAAAAACCAAAAAGAGACTCATTTTGGACTGCTACCTCTGCTGTCATAACATTCTGGAACCCCATTTTTACTTGGCGCAAGTATTAGTTGAGCCAGTGCAAAAATTGGGAATTTATAACTGGCGCAACTAATAGTTGCCCTAGCTTTAAAATCCCAAAATTTACCTTGGCGCAACTAATAGTTGCGCAAGTGTAAAAGGGGAGTCCTGTAACCTGGGCGCATGTATTAGTTGCACCAGGTCTGTTTAACAGCACCCCAGCTCGAATCTGTGGCCTTCTTCATCTCCCGAGTCCCCCTATCAGTGTGCTTAGTGCCTTATTTAGACCCCGCCATCTCCGACACCCAATACACCCCCGCTGATCAAAAGAGGGCAACTTCTTTTTAGCTCATTCTAGGGATCGGGTTATTTGCCTCGATTTCCGTGCCTTTGATAGATTAAAGGTTCTCCTTCGATTCTTTCAAACTGCATCGAAATCGTCACTGCGGGTCCTTAATTAAGGTACGAGGGCTACCCGAAAAGGGAATTCCAAGGCCTCGGAACCTTTGTTTTTTAAAACTTTTTCAAAAAAATTTAATATATATATATAATCAAAAACCCAGAAAATATAGTTTGTGGTGCCGGCACAATAGCATCATCTTGCCCTCCGCAGTCCCGTAGGGGAAGGAGGAGGATTTTTGGGCCTTGTCCAAGGCACCCTTACTCGACCCACTCCCGAAAAATGTCGTGGGTAATGGACCCGGCTTATGCCGATCCCGACTGATCCCCGCCACATTCTCCAACCCACTCCCATTCGGGAAAAGTTTTTTCCACCATCCCCCTCACCCAACCCCCCTTTATCGTTACCAGCCAGTTTGGCGCCCCCATTTTCCAAACCGATACCCCCCAAAATATCCAAAGTTCAACTCCCCATTCTCCATCTTTTGCCCAAACCATACCCATGCCAAGTCCAACCCATTTCCCTTCCACATCCACACAAAATCCATTCTCCCAATCCATAACCATGCTTCATTTCCCATCTTCCCCCTATAGGCCCGATCCACCCACATTCACATACACCAATTCCTCCCTATCCAACTCCCCACAAATCCCCCCATCTACCCGGGTTATGCCCATTTTTATCGGGGTCATGCCCGATTTCTTCCAAACATCCACACTCCACCAACCACCATCCCTAAACATCCGTAATCCCTCCCCATCCTTTACCCCACCTCAACTCTCCAATCCACCCCATATCCCACCTCTTACCATAGCCATGCTCGATCATACCGAGGCCATGCCCAATTTCCCCTCTCCACCCCCCACATCCAATCCTTCTTCCATGACCATGATGGAGGAGATGTTCCAAGCCTACTCCATGTGGAAGGCTTCCCAAAACACCTCCCCTCCTCCACACCCCACATCCCTAAACCCATCTCACACCCTAGCCAATCTCCATGCCTCACTCCTCAATGACCCCCATCAACCTCCCATAATCCACACCATCCAAACTCCTATTACCCACATGCCCCAAGGACAAATGACCCAAACCCCCTTTTCCCACATACCGCAAGGCCCATTTACCCAAACCCCCTTGTCCCACATACCGCAATACCCCACCACCTAAATCTACCCAGGGCCCATGGCCTAGACCTATCAAGACCCCTTGGGCCAAACCCACCATGGGCCCATGGCCCAAACCCACCAAGGGCCCATGGCCTATACCCACCAAGGCCCAATGGGACAAGTCCAACAAGGGCCCATGGCCTAGACCCACTAAGGACCCATGGCCCATACCCACCAAGGCCCATTGAGCCAGATCCACCAAAGGCCCACTGCCCATACCCACCAAGGGCCCACGGCCCAGACCCACCAAAGCCCATTGGCCCAACCCCATAAAGGAACCATGGCCCAGACCCACCAACGGTCCATGGCCCATACCCACAATGGCCCATTTGGGCCAAACCCATCAAGGGCTCATGGCCCATACTGTTGAGAACTGGAAAATACCATTTTTCACCCCTTAATCTGGGCCTTGATAGACCCTTGAGAGAACTAAATAAGTATTTTAAGTGCCTATGTTGCAGCTAACAATAAAGACATGCTTAACCATAAAAGCAGCTCAAAAGTGCCAAAAAGATGACAATCCATGTCAGCCCAAAGGAAGGAAGTGAAGAAACAACCTCATCAGCTGTGGAAAGGTCTAAATAGAAGAGGCAAAGACCTGTAAGAGAAGCAGGGAACATTTCGAACAGAGAAATGCACTACAGAGTTCTTTTCGCAAAGAACTTGCACTTTTCATAAAGAACCTTGAACTTTGCGAAAAGAAGAAAACACTCCTCGAAAAGAAGATTGAACTTTGCGAACAAAGCTTCAGAAGTCATTGAACTTTGCGAAAAGGCCCTAAACTCTGAAAAGGACTAAAACTCCAGTGTAGCTTTGAAGAGCATCCGAACTCCTCGAAAGAAGATTGAACTTTGCTAACAGAGCTTGAAGTCATTGAACTTTGCGAAAAGGCCCCGAACTCTGCGAAAAGGTATTTTGGAGATTCGGCTTTAACAAGGGCAATTCAAGAATCTCATCTCGCCCAATGCATTGAAAAGCCAGACATTTTGGAAGATTCAGCACGAACCAAAGGCATATTCCACCCCATGTGAACACCCAAAGATGAAATTACTTGGGAACTTCTAGAAACTCTAACAAACTTTCAAAATGCATAATGTAATTGATGCCTCTGTTCTCGATTGGTGAACGGATCAAGCGATTCGATTGGCGAATGATCTGGATCCTGGTGCTCGACTCCTATTGGTTGATACAGATCTATCCAATTCTGATTGGTTGATACACATTTGAGCTGGCTTAGGGGAAACTATAAATAGACGAACCATTTGCCCAATTTGGGTATCCAGATTTTGAGTTTCATTTCTAAATCCCCCATTTCCTAGCCAGACAGCTTGTCTGCAATCCTTGTAATAGCCTACTTTGTACTTGCATTTGAGAGCTGTGAGACATTTCTATAATTCAAAAGAGAGTTGTATTCAAGACTGCAAATCTGAGAGCTGTTTAAGCTGTGCTCTGTAATTGTAACGGTGGATTTTAAAAGGTTGCTGTAAACTATGCATTCCCCATTGGACTCATGTCAAGGGTTCCCTCTGATCTCCTCAGTACATTAGACTCCTTTAGATTCATTGTTTTGCATGCAATTTCCCTTGATTCATTAATCCTGTGAGAATTAGTGTTGGTAACCTAATCTCTTACGACATTTGTAGTGATGTTTCCTGTTCTGAATTGAGGATTTGGTTAAAGACTATTGGATGGTTTGTGGCCATTAAAGTGGACAGACCATAGCCATAAGTGTAAGCCTAATCCTTGAATTAGATTTATCTCTCTTACATCTGTGCTTGTAGCCAGATGAAGATTGAATCACCTCACGAGCTCGCTTATTCTCATTAGATTTCAAGGACCAAATCAAAGTTAGATATTATTTCTCCAATTTTTGTATAAGTTTACCACAAACGTTTCCCCAACTCGGATCTGGATCATTTAGTTTAAATTTTCCTTTATTTTTAGTTTGTTAAACGTGACAAATTCAACCTCCCATCTTATGTGCTTTGTAGATAGGATCAGAGGCCAGATCTGGTAGCTCAGATCTGGAGGTTTATCTTAAATTTTAAATCAATTCCCAGTGGACGATCTTTTACTCACTTACATTTAAAACTTGCTACAATTGGCCCTGATCTTGCTAGCTAATTCTCTTCTAACTGTGCTGATATTTCTTTATTTGTTTATATAGTCTAGAGACACTGTAATTTGGCAGCTATAAAATTGTTTTCAAAACTCACATAAATCAAGCACACTTAGAAGTAACAACAAGTTTTTGGCGCCGTTGCCGGGGAATAGATTTTAAAATTGGTAGACCAAAGTTTTTCTATTTTGTAGATTTGATTTTTATTTTAATTTTTGCTTTAAACCTGCACTTTGGCCAAAACCTACCCAGGCCCATTGGCCCAAACCTACCAAGGGCCCCTGGCCCAAACCCATCAGTGGCCCATAGCCCAAAATGACCAAGGCTTCATGACCCAAACCCATACCTTCCACAATACCCCCAACATTTCACCCAACCTTCACAGCCAGGTCAAACCCATGCCATACGCCAAACCCAATTTTACCATGGCCCCACACTCCAAGGCCATCTCCAAACCTTCCCCCATACCTAATGGCCCCATCAGGCCCCACCTCTAAACCAAAATCCTATCACCCAACAAACCTTTCCTTACCCCCAATGGGCTCACCCCACCCCCACTCATGTCATTCCCATCCAACCCGGGCAACAACAACAAAGAAATCCCGCCCTCACTGCACATTATGCCGACCAGCAGTATGAGGAGGACGAGATTAGGAATAGTGGGGCCTACGTTGGGGCATTGACCAGCCTTAACCCTCCTCCTATAAATGCCCATCCTGTGGTGGCCCAAAGTGAAGTCCAACCGATGGCCGAGAAAGCGGCCCCTGCACCAAAAGAGTCAGAACAGCTGAAAGAATAGTTGGACAAAATACAGAAGCAGCTGTTGAAGATGGGTGGTGCTTAAATCCACGCCACAAATTTCATGGATTTGTGTCTGTTTGCCAAGGTCCCCCTACCCCCCAAATTTAAAATGCTAGTATTCAACAAATACAATTGCACGGGCAACCCGATTGCACACCTCAAGTCCTATTGTGCCAGGTACAGGGGGGGGGGGGACAAGAGACTGCTAATAAAAGTCTTTCAAAAGAGTTTGACTGGTCCGACCTTGAGGTGGTTCACATCTCTTGAACCCTCCATGATGAAGAGGTGGAAAGATCTGACCCACTTATTCCAAGAGCAATATGTTTACAACATAGACATTGAGCTGCGTAAGTCAGATTTAGCCCGTCTGAGGCAGAACCCGAATGAAACCTTCAGCGATTATCTAGGGCAGTGGAGGGCACTAGCATCTCAGGTCAGAAATAGAATACCTGATGATGAGTAAATAGAGATGATCTCAAAGAATACTCTGTCAGTGATCTCGAACTTTTTGGCGTACCAGCAGCAGTCCAGCTTTGCTGATCTGGTGAGAAATGCTAACTGATGTGAGGATGCCATCAGGGAGGGCCATCTGAATAAGAACATGCCGAGCAGACCCAGTGAGGTTAGGATATTTTCAGAACAAAGAACTGAGAAGAGGGCAGGGGCCGATGTTCAAAACATTGCCAATACCAGGCCCAATAATAATATAACCGCGTTTCATTTTCAGGCAGCCCCGCTGGCACCAGTCAAAACTGAGCAGATACAGAGATCGGGGAATGGGCAAGGAATGCCAATGACTCTTGAGCAGAGGAGAGCCTGCTATGATCGAGTTTTTATGCCTCTGGGGCAATCTTTGAGTGTACTTTTGCTCTTGTTAGTGGAAAAAGGATTAGTTGCTACTCGCCAACTACAACCTCCTCCTCACCCGATCCCAAGGAACTATGACCCAAATACCCACTATAATTTTCATCAGGGTTCGGGTCATCCAACTGATCGCTGCTTCCCATTGAAGCACGTAATTCAATATTTGTTTGACGCCGGAAAAATAATTCTCCCTACACCTTCTTAGCATGCTAATATCACCAAGTACCACTACCCTCACATCCTACTGGGGGAGCAGGTCCCAGACCCACCGTCGGAATGATAGAAGATAAAGAGGAGTTTGAATTTCACCCATCCGATTATATCAGTGATCGAAAGAGTTATGTAGCGCCATTACCAAGGAACATTGAAGAGAAGAATATTGGGGTAATTGAACCTTGAATTTGTCAGAATATTTCCCCAACCCGACCCTGTAATTTAAACCATTGGATCTCAGGGCATACTTTTCATCCACCACACCCATCAATTATATACATATCAATGCATACCAACCTTACACCACCACCCCCATCAATTACCCAATGAGCCAACAGGCCCCAAATCCTACACCCACACACATCAGTTATCAATGTCCTACGCCCACCCCATTGCCCCCAATTCAACTACCGACAAACTCCACCGCCCCCATTAATTACCCAATAAACCATCAGGCCCCCAATCCCACACCTGCATCCATCAATTATCAATGGTCTGCACCCATCCCCGCCCCCCATCTCCCACCAGCACCTACTAGCTATCAATGGCCTACCTTTACCTCCTTCCCCCCAATACCATAACCCTCAAGCTTCACCACCCCCATTTGGCCCAATTTTTCCACCCAACCCTCTACCACCAAAATAAATCAGGTGTTGCCCACACCTCCTGAGCCGATAGTGCAAGAGCCTCAAGTACCGGCAGCCATACCTTTCCAGCTCTCGGGGCCAACCTATGACCCTCAGTAAGTCCCGCTAAGCTACGAGCAAATAGATGTCAATACCGACAGCAGTAGCCGAGAAGGGGTAGTGGATTTTGTCACATGGTCTAGGAGAATATCGAAATAGCTAAAAGCACCAGCAGCAGCACAAGCCCAACCAGAGGGGAAGAAAGACAACGCCGTGAACCCCTTCAAAAAAATGAGTCAAGAACATATACTAGAGACTCAACTGAGAAGAATGCCCGTCCATATAACCGTCTGGGATCTGTTAATGACGTCCCCACTCTATTTTCAAGCATTAATGGGGGCGTTAAAAAATGCACATGTATCACTCCAAGTTAGCCCAAATGAAGTGGGGCAGATAATTGGGCAAGTGATGGCTCCAAATGCCATTTCATTCTCTGATGCTGATTTATCGGAAGAAGGGTGTAGCCACTCCAAGTCATTAAATATAACCGTTGAGTCAGGAAATATCGTAATTCCCCTGGTTTTAATTGATAATGGATCTGCATTGAACATACGCCCGTTAAGAACCGCCACTAAGATCGGGGTCGATCCATGCATGCTGAGGCCCACCAGAACCAGCGCAAGAGGGTTTGACAATACCAGGAGAGAAATAATAGGAGAAGTTGATCTTGAGCTGCTGATAGGTCCAATGACCTTTTCCATCTTGTTTCAAGTCATGAATATCAAATCTTCATTTAATCTATTGTTGGGGCGCCCGTGGCTGCATGAGGTCGGAGCCATACCTTCCACTTTGCACCAGAAACTCAATTTTGCATCTGGGCACCAAATTATTACAATCATTGGTGAGGTGCACATCGAGAAAGAACAAGTCGCCAATAGAATCGAAAAACCTAATGTGTTAGATATACCGCACACCACTGAGGATGTCGACCTCCACTATTTTGAATATGAGGTGTCAGCGATACTCCTGGAGCCCATTAAAGGCATCATGCCTAAAATAGGAGGCGGTATGGTAGCGATGGTAGCTATGCTCTAAAAGTGGGGCTATCAGAAAGGCAGAGGACTTGGGCCTAGATTGCAGGGCAGAAGAGAGCCAGTTGTTGCTAAGGGGCAAAAGGTAAGATTCGGGCTGGGGTACAAGCCCACAGAGGAAGAGGTTCGAGAGGCCAAAGAAAAAACCAGGGTCACCACAACGATAAGAGCTCGAGGAATCAACATAGAAGAGAGACCTCGCCCTAGGCCGCACATTAGGGATTCATTTGTCAGCGCTGGGGTTGTAAAGATCAATCTAAATGGGGTAACCCATTTGACCGCACACAAACCCACAGCCCTTATACATCCCACCAATCCCCAGATCTCCCTTCCTAGCCTGGAAATAGATTTGGCTGCGTTGTCCCTCTTTGAGGAACGACGGCTGGTACCTAAACAAACACCCCCTGTGGTAAATCACCACAAAGTGGTATTGACATTTAAGGATATCATCTCAGACGAAATGGGGGGTTAACATGATGGAGGTTGACTCCAATTAGCCATATCAATCAACACCCTCGATCCAAACAGGTAAAAGAGCAGCTCCTCAGTTATGCAACTCGGAATCTTTATCCCAAACTTTGGAAGCAGGGAGTGGCCTAAAGTTTGGCACCCGTTTCGAAAAAAAAAAAACTTATAAAAAGTGAGATAAGCCCTTTGTAGGCAATACCTTGTATATACACAGACTCGCACTCCAAGGGTTCGTCTCTGAAGAAAACAAAAATCTCAGAAACATGGAAAAAATATAAAATCCCAAAAACATTGAAAAAATCCAAAGTCCAAAAATATCATCATTTAAAATTACAGAAAAAGTCCCACAAAAGGATGTCTTAATCGAAATACCCGTCCCACGTAAAATTGAACCCCTTCCCTGTAGAAATACAGGAAGAGGTAGGTGTTACAAGTTTGGACCAGGATAGTCCTTTGGTGGAGCTCCCCAATGAGCTCCTTGACCGATTCGTCGACTTTGAACATGGCCCTACCCCCATTATTGAGGAAATCGAGGATGTCAATTTAGGGACTGAGGAGATTCCCAGAATAACCAAAATTGAAATGTCCCTGTCTTCTGAAGAAAGGAAAAGCATGATTGACTTCCTTCGGTCATACCAAGAAATTTTTGCCTGGTCCTACGAGGACATGCCTGGTCTGGACACTGATTTGGTTGAGCATGAGTTGCCTCTCTACCCCGATATGAAACCGGTTAAGCAGAAGCTGAGACGTCTCTGACCCGAGTGGATATTGAAAGTCAAGGATGAGGTCATCAAGCAGTATGATGTGGGGTTTCTCATGGTATCCAAATACCCACAGTGACTAGCCAATATCATGCCTGTACCGAAGAAGGATGGAAAGGTTTGCATGTGCATCGATTTTTGCAATTTGAATAGGGCGAGCCCAAAGGACGATTTCCCACTGCCACACATCGACATCTTGGTCGATAACACTGCTAAGCATGGGATGCTTTCATTTATGGACGGTTTTTCAGGATACAATCAGATCAAGATGGCAGAGATAGATCGAGAGAAGATAACATTTATCACTCCTTAGGGAACCTTCTACTATGAAGTCATGCCGTTTGGGCTATAGAATGTCGGTCCAACATACCAAAGAGCTATGATTGCACTGTATCATGACATGATGCACCAAGAGATTGAGGTGTACGTCGACGATATGATAGCCAAGTCACCGGAGCGAGGCAATCACTTGGTAAACCTTCAGAAGCTATTTGAGAGGTTAAGAAAGTATCAGCTACATCTGAATCCACAGAAGTGCGCTTTTGGTGCTATGTCCGAAAAATTGTTAGGATTCATCGTCAGCAGCAGAGGGATCGAGGTCGACCCAATCAAGTCAAAGCTATAACAGAAATGCTTCCACCGTCTACTAAGAAGGAAGTTAGAGGGTCTTCTTGGGCAAAATACAATATATCAGTCGGTTCATTGCATAGCTAACTCCAACCTGCATGCCGATCTTCAAGCTACTAAGGAAGAACTGGCCTGTTGAATGGGACAATGACTGTCAGGCAGCGTTCGATAAAATTAAAGGCTACCTCCCTAACCCACCTATTTTGGTACCACCCGATCCGGGGAGACCACTCTTAATGTACCTCTCCACAACGAAAGTCTCGATGGGATGTGTCTTAGGGTAGCATGATGTGGCAGGAAGGAGAGAGCAGGCCATCTACTATCTGAGCAACAAATTCACTGATTATGAGATGCGCTATTCTCATATGGAGAAAGTATGCCTGGCTCTTGTATGGGCTACTCTGAGTCTCCGCCATTACTTGCTATCTCACGTCGTTCTACTCTTAGCCTGAATGGATCCATTGAAATACCTGTTCGAGAAGCCGGCCCTCACTGGGCGCACTGCATGCGAGCAACTTTTATTATCTGAGTTCGACATCACATACGTCACTCAGAAGTCAATCAAGGGGCAGGCACTCGCCGACAATCCTTTGCCAGATTATGAACCTTTGAGAACTAAATTTCCAGATGAAGATATCTTGTTCATGACGAAAGACGATACTGAGGAAGCAGAAGACTCTTGGGTAATGCACTTTGATGGGGCAACAAATGCCGAGGGTCAGGGAGTTCTTATTTTGCCAAAGGGATCCCATGTACCGGTCTCTATTAAGCTCAATTTCCCTTGCACAAACAACATGACTGAATAAGAAGCTTGTGTCACTGGTCTGTAGACGGCTCTTGATCTAAATATAACTCACTTTTGAGTGTTTGATGATTCACAGTTAATCATATGTCAGACGAATGGTGACTAGAAGATGAAAGACGAGAAACTAATCCCTTATCATGAACACCTCGAGGATCTGATAGCTTGCTTCTAAGACGTGACATTCTCATATGTCCCCCGGATAAGGAACCATTTTGTCGATGTACTAGCAACGTCGGTGTCAATGATAGAAATCCCATATGATGCTGAGATGAAGCCAATCATGATCGAGCAGAGAAGTGAGCTAGCCTTCTGCCTCCAGATTGAGGAACCTATGAAGCTTGATGATGAGCGACCTTGGTTCTCAGATATAAAGAATTTCCTCAAGACTCTAACTTTCCCTCAAGGAACATCCAGGATGGACCGGCGAACCATTCATCATCTAGCAGCAGGTTACGTCATTTGCGAGGAATGCCTTTACAAGCGATCGTACAATAACATCTTACTCAGGTGCCTTACAAAAGGTGAAGCAGTCAATATTATGAAGGAGATCCACGAGGGAGTATGCGAAGCCCACGTCAGCGGTCTCATGCCCGCTAAAATAATTCTATGATAGGGATACTTTTGGACCACTATGGAATCAGATTGCTGCAAACATGTTCAGAAATGCTACAAGTGTCAGGAACACTCCAATCTGATACACGCTCCTGCCATCGATCTACACTGCATGACCACACCTTGGTCATTTGCTACCTGGGGACTTGACATCATCGGAATGATTAATCCAAAAGCATCAAATGGATATCAGTTCATCCTCTTCACCATTGAATACTTCATCAAGTGGGTAGAAGTAGCATCATACGCCAACATCATGGCTAGTCCCGTCGAGAAGTTTCTCAAGAATAATATTGTGTGTCGATTTAGAGTACCCAAAGATATCATCACAAACAATGGTACAAATTTTGTGAATAAGTGTATCCGAGCCTTTTCTGAGCAATACAAGATCGAACACCATCGCTCGTCACCTTATCGGCCTCAAACTAATGGAGCCGTGGAAGCTGCGAACAAGACGGTCATCCGGATCCTTGAGAAAATGCTCATCACTTACTGAGATTGGAGCGAAATGCTGCCATTTGCCTTATGGGCCTACAGAATGTCGATCCGTACCGCTACAAGTTCAACACCGTTCTCCCTTATGTATGGAATTGAGGCCATCCTACCAGTTGAGGTTGAGGTACCCTCACTCCAAATCTTCATGTAATCTGGCTTACCCAAAGTTGAGAGAGAGAGATCCCGCTTCGAACAACTGAATCTATTGGATTAAAAGAGACTCCTAGCCTTGTGTCACACTCGGGTGTACCAGGAGCGAATCACACGCGCTTACAATAGACGTGTCTGCGGTTGAGATCTAAAGGTAGGAGATACTATGCTGAAGAAAATCTTCCCAGCCCTCCACGCTGATCCGAGAGGAAAGTTCAAGCCGAACTGGGAAGGACCTTACGTCATTCGAGAAGTGCTACCGGGATACGCCATCCGCCTCGCCACCATGGACGGAGATCATCTTCCTGAGCCCATCAATGCTAGATATGTCCGACGGTTCTACTCTTAGTCTATCGTGATAAGGTAAGTATTGGTAAAACAGATACATGACTGCTTAAGAACCACTCAAAAGAGGCCATCATTCTAAACACAGTAGCCAAAAAGCATCCCTAAAAATGATGATATTCGTTGCTACCACATTTGAGCTTGGGCCTTTCTTTCAATAACCCCCATCTCTAAAAAAAAATGTATGCATGTACATATATAGAAAAAAAGGGAAGTAAAGTTACTATAAAAAATAAAAATAAAAAAATTGAAAAAGCAAAAAAGCAAAACCTCAGAGAGATTGCCTGAAATGGAGCAAAAAGAATAAAAAAAATATAGAAAAAAATCATGGGGCATGTACAGTGAAAACCCCCAAGGTCGAAAGTATGTTGAGAAAACTAAAGCCGTATGAAGGAAACCCTTTTAGCCTAACATACCTTCAAATCCTAACCTAACCCATAGCCAAGCTACACCTTGAAGAAAGCCCTCTTTTAGGTTTACAAGCAGTCATAATATCTGTTAAGTCAACACAAGTCGAGTTGTGAGATGACACCAGAACCCCATCCATCCGGTTATGATGGAATCGACGTTTATGTTGTGGCTGTTGAAAAAAGAAATGAAAAAAAAATAAAAAATAAAAATAAAAAGTAAGAATACAAGCTCAAAGTAAGATGGACGTGGTGAAAACCTGAAAGGGCATTACCGGTAAAAATAGCGAGCTTGTGCCAAACAGGTGAAAACCCGAAAGGGCGCTTGGGGTAAGAGAGCTAAACCCATGGACGTGGTGAAAACCCGAAAGGGTGCCATTGGTAAAAAAGGGAGAAAAAAAAAAAAAAAGAGAAAAAAATTTGAAAAAAAAAGGTTTGGACTGATTGAGATGATTGATGCTTGAGGAGTCCTTATTACTCTTCCTTTACCCTCTTGTCCGACTGGGCTGCTCATGCTAGTTCGAATCGGGTCCCGACCAGAATTGTCTTTGTGAAACCACACCGTCAAACGTATGACCCAAGGTAAGGAGAGAAAAGTTTAACTCAATCTCAAGGGGATGAACGTTTCGGCCTTGGTAGGACTATTGAAACTCTTTCAGAACCAACCAGTAAAAAAGGGGGGGTTCGACCATGCTCAAAAGAGGACCCAGGGTTTCACAAGGTGATTAAGGTGCCACGCAAAAAAAAATATATATATGCACAAAACAAAAAGGCCAAAAAGTCTAGGTAGATGTATATAATAAACTACCTTTTATTTATAAAATGTACCGCTTACACCACATCCCAAAAAATAGCCGGTATGATGACTAGCATGTTTTTCTTTTTACAAATAAAAAAAAACAGTAAAAATATAAAGAAGAAATGTATACCAAGAATGTGTGTATCTGTAAAAGGGTTTTTTATGCCCCTTTTTCTATGTATCTGATCTGTGCAAAAAGTTATGTGTGCAGAAAGGTGTTAGCGGCCCAGCTCGCGCTTCAATGCGTTAATCTCAACATGAAGGTCATCTTCCCGGACATTTTGCTCAGTCAGCCAGTGACCATAAAGGCTCTTGTACCTCTTCTGAGAAGATTCGGCGGCCCCAAAAGCGAGGCTCAGTGATCCCTTCAAACGGAGGATCTCGCCCTCTGTTGTTTCTGCTTTAACCTTTTCATGTGCCAAAAGTTCTTGTAGGACCCTCTTCTCATCCACTAGTAGCTTGATACGGGCTCGAAGTGCCATCTCCTTCTTTGGCCAGGGGCCTCCAGTATCAACAATCTCTGCCGAATCTGGACCATCGACAATAGGCCGCTCACTCAATAGCCAGGCCTCGTACTCAGGAGAAGTTCTAACCAAATCTCCCTGCTCAATATCACACATTAGCGTTGACTGATGCATTTCCCAAAAAGCAGCAATCCGATCTATGTCTCCAGAGGACCCCCTAGAAAAGATCAAATCACATAGGGAGGGTTTGGCTTCACAAGGCACCTGCTGAGGGCAGCTGAACTGACGCAACACTCAGAATGGGAAGTAAAAGGTGCTGCCAATCAATCCTAGGAGGGTGATGCCCTCATGGTCTCTAGAGCGAACTATTGGGAAGGTCCAGTCCAACCAAGGAAGCCTCCATGTCAGCTTGGCATCAGTCAACTAAAGTTTCAGAGCTGACACATCGCCCTGTGGAAGCAAATGGCACCTATCCAGAAATCACTGTGCCACCTCACCTCGAGCAATATAAAAGCGGGGAACAAGCCCCAAGATAGCGAGGTGCTCACCCAACCAAACCTGAAGCAGCAAGGGGCACCCCCGAAGGCCCTCTACCTTGCCCAAAGTAAATGAATCAAGGCCTCGATACAGCTCGGCAAGAACCAAATGCATCACGGATCGACCCGCCTCCAGCTCCGTCAAAACATCGCAAAATGCCAATCAAAAGCTCTCCCCCCAATAAAGAAGAGGATTTCAGAAATGAGACCGAGTGCTAAAGCTTTCCCATTGAAAATATTCCTAACTGGCAATCTTCGGAGGCTTTCATCACTGAAAAGTTATTTGAGGAATTTTAGCGAACACCTTGTGGGCCCCCCAATGAGACTTTTCTCATATTCAAGTTTCTTCAAACCAAGAGTAAGGTTAATGGATTTGGAGAAGCCCAGCCGAGGCGTGACTCTTGCAAGGCCCCTGTGAAGCTTCAGGCCAGATAGATTGGATAGCTCCTCAAGGGTTGGGATTAGTTCCCGCTTCCCAAAACGGAATACATGGGAATTCAAATTCCAAAATGAAGCGACAACGAAAAGGAATTCCCACCATGGAGGAACCTCTTTAAAGGAAGGAAGGCGAGATAGCCCAAGGCGCTCCAAGTCGGTGAGCTCACTCTCATTCAAGCTCCCAAACTAGGCTGTTAGAAATTTGGGCCCCAAGCCCAAGGAAGGGGGTAAGCTGGCTCCAAGCCGTCCATGTAAGGGAGGGTTAGAAAGCAGGTCCATGAGCATACAAAGATCTTTTGAGAAGATAAATCGATGTATGGTGATGGACCCGCCTTGGAAAAGCAAGAGCAAAAAGAATCGATAAAAGGGCCAAGTCAAACTGAGAAGGGATAAATTTTGGGCTGCTCGAGTATATAAGGACCCACAGCTCCCCAGGTTAAGCCTGGCATAACTATTAGTTGCGCCAGTGCATTTTGTCCCCATTTTTGCCTGGCGCAACTATTAGTTATGCCAGTAAAATTTCCCTAGGATTTAGGCTGGCACAACTATTAGTTGCGCTAGACTACAGATCCCCCTCCCAAGCCAACTCGGGACCTAATTGAGGGGACTTTCACCCTTTTTTTGTTTTCTATATCTATGCTTCCGATCACTAACGATTTGGGAATTACTTTGTTTATGTGCAGGATTGATCCTACATTAAGGCATGCGACCCAAAAAGTCACTTTCTGAGAGCATTTGGCGGACACGTCCTGCAGAAAAATAGATACGGGGCAAGGAAACCATGGCATAAAATAAAACAAAAGCGCTAAAAATATTTTCCAAAAAAAAAATATATCATCTAAAGTGTCACATCATTCACCCCAAGAAAAAAAAACTATCTAAACAAACAAATCCAAATCAAATTCCCAAGAGTACTGAGCTTTCAAAGCTAAAACTAAAAGCTTAGTCCTTGCTTGTGCCCTTTGATTTCTTGTGACGACGAGAGGAGCTCTAGAAGGTCCGAATGTCCCCCACCCTGGACCACGCCTGCGAGATCCTACTGAGCAAAGAACGTGATTCCTTAGCACGAGCACGCTGCAAGGCACAGTCAAAGTAAAGAGTCAGGGTCAGTTAAGAGATAAATAATAATGAAATGAATGAGAGGAGTAGGGCAGTAGGGTACTCACTGTCTCCACCTCCCAAAGCTCTGCAAGATGACGATGGTACTTCACATATTTCATGGTCGAGTTGAAATCCTACGTTCAAAATGACATAACATTAATTTTCAAGGCACTCTTAAAAAGCATATGCAGAAGGAAACCGAAATGGAGAAAAATTAGGCCATCAGAAGACTTACCCCTAGAACCACCTCAGGAGGAGGAACACGGGCCACCTCAGTAGGAAGCTGCGCCTGTCGATCTACATCAGCGCAGAGGCCTGAAAGGAAGCTATCATCCAGGTGCCGAAAGGTCCCATAGACCATGGACGGATCACCACCAGGGATACCGGCATGAGAGGTACCCAACGGACTAGCACCCGAGGAGCCCTCACTCGAGGGACTTGCACCAGAAGGGCCAACACCAAAGGGATCTTTCCCTGACATATCAGCTGCACCCACCCCGCCGTCACCATCCGAATCATCCCCGGGAGCAAACTGTGAACAAAATAAAGATCCGCTTAGAAGGATTGAGGGACCGAACTAAAGCATAAAGGGAACTAATCCAAGCTAGAAAGAATTACCTGGCCGAGAGGACCACCGAATGCAAGGAAATTGGTGCTAGGTACAAAGCGCGGCAGGATAAATCGGTACTGCATGCACTCGTGCCAAAGATTATAGTCCCCGGGCACGTGGAGAGCATGAATGGGAAGCCCATTATTGAAGAAGGTCGCGGTAAGCTCCTTGATACTGCCAACAAGATACCAAACATCCGTCGGAGGATCCATAGGTATGGCATAATGGCCCTGGAACTGGTGCATGACTCGCTCCCCCAGATAATAGAATTTGGCCCATGCTCCATAGAAGAAAATGACGCGATGATTGTTAAATAGGCAGGAAGCGCCTACAGTAGCTTGGTCCCAGAAGGGGGATGCAAGGTACGGATCAGGAAGGATCTGCCCAAGTAAAAAAAAAAGAGAATCCAAGCAGTTAGCACATCAGTAAAAGGAGATTCCCAAGCTAAAAACAAACAAAGTTGAAAGAGAGTTTTACCTGCTCAGGAACCATCAGGTCAAGTTGGGACCTTAGACCCGTCTCCAAGTGCTTTAAATCTACATCGCGACGTCGGGTCTGATTCCAGTTGCTGAGGAGGGGATAGGTGAGTACCTCTGAGAAAAGAAGTGGGCGCCCAGGGTGAAAGTGATGATATCCCCACACCTGAAAAGGGGGGGCATTGCATAGGAGTAGGTCAATAGCGTACATGGATCATTCCAAAAAAAGAATGGCAAAGGCAGAGGAGTAAGGAATTACCTCCAGGGCAGCCCAAAATCTAACAACTGACTTTGAATCATCGGTCGTGACCCGAGACAAATTGTACATCAGCCATGCATACCCCGCCCCTCCCCAGTCATACCTGTGGACATCACCCAGCTGTCCATCACATGCAGCAAGGCTAGGTTGACTCGGCCACTGCTCGCATTGGTGAAAAGGGTCTTACCAAGCAGGACCAGGAGAATGATGCGAGCTAGGACGTTGGCCCACTCGGGTGTGATGTAGAGCACCCTGTCTGGCTGACCCAGATCCACTAACTCATTAGGCGTGTAAAGCGATGTTAGCCAAGACATCTTGACCTCGGTGCCATGGGTCTGCCGCTGAGGAGGATAGGCCCTAATCAATCGAATGATGTCCTCTCGACTCGGCACCGTGAGATCGAATATCGGTATCCCCCCTATCCTGACGCTGGTAATCATGGCCCAATAAACGAGCGTCAGAGTCATCTCTTCATACGGCATGTGAAAGGTAATTATCTCAGGGCGAAACCTTTCAGTCAGGGCTTTCAGATAGGCAGTGTCGGCCCTCATGGCAGGGCAAGATAGAAATTCTTCGAAGCCCACCTGTGCCAGCAAGACCTTCACCACGGGAGGAACATAGAGGTAGAACACATGGAAGTCGAGCCACCCGCCACAGAATACGATGCTGGGCAGGTCCTGCACCCAAGAAAATGTGCATCAGACCACAAAGACAAAGCAAAAACTGCATAATGGAAATAAATTGAACCTCTCTTTTACCTTGCCCGCTATCCCAAAATTGGAAATGTGGGTATGCTGTTGGTGAAGGAGGTCGACTCGAGCAGCATCGCCTTGCATCTCGAGCCATGGGCCAGCCCTCCGCTCTACCCAAATGAGTTGTTCCCCCCGCGGGCCCCTCCTCGTGGCTCTCCTCGGGATTATACTCACCCTCACCTGACATTCTGGGGCAACAAAAAGTAATCACATCAGAGCAAATCACTAATAAAGAGCCATGATATGATATGCTGCCAACAGGAGGTAAGTATGATCACCCTTCCCCTTTCTTTTCATATATTTTTAGAAATAAGAGATACACATGCCTAAACGAAAAAGAGAGATCCCTTTTAGATTGAAAATGCAAAAAATCTTTCCTTCAGAAAATGACAAAAATAAATAAAATTTCCCCTTCCTGCATTTGAAAATAAAGTTAAAATCATTTATGTTTCTAAAGAAATAATAAAAAAAGGGGCCCTTCTCTCTTTCAAAAGCAAAAAAAAGCCTTTACTTTGCTTACAAAAATCGTAAAAACAAAAAATCCTTGCTTTATAAAAAAACAAAAACAAGAAAAACCCTTTACTTTGCTAAAAACAAAAAAAAATCATCATAAAAACAATCCTTTGCTTTATTTTTATTTAAAAAAAAAAAAAAACAAAACAAAAAAAAAGACAGAGCCTTTTCCTTAGTCGGTTTTCAAAAATATGTATGCAAAAAAAAAAATCATCATCATCATTCTCCTTAACTTTCAAAAAATAGAAAGCAAAAATCATTTCTTTTTCTAAAAAATCTTTTTCCCCTAAATTAGTATTCACAAAAAAAAAAATAATAATAACCGTAAATCCATTGCTTTATATGCAAAATAAAAACAAAAAAAACAAAAAAACACTGAGAAAAAGCAACAAAAAAAAAAAATCATTCCATATACACAAATAAAAACAACAAAAAATATATATATTAGGCACCAATAAATCCATGAAATAACAAAATAGGGTATTATTCATAAAGAATCATCCACACTTCATCAATAAATATACACATCATAAAAATAAACCATTACTCATCAAAGAATACAAGATCATGATCATATCTACAAGAAAAGGCAAGAAAAATCAAAGAAAATGAGTTTTAATGGTTACCTTTAGAGAGAAAAGGGGTCTTTGATCTAGCGTGAGTCGACGTTCGATCCACACAAGTAAAGTAACGGCAATGGGGCATGCGTAGAGGCAATGTAAAGGAACCCTAGGAGGGAAGCGGTTTTCGGTTTCAAAGATAAAGGAGGGGGGAGAAAGATTCAAAATAAAGCCCCCAGCCTGAACTCGGGCTGTTTAAATTACCCCAGCCAAGCCTAGCGCAACTAATAGTTGCGCCAGGCAAAATTGTGCCCACCTCTTGCTTGGCGCAACTATTAGTTGCGCCAAGCTATTTTGAGGCCCCTAGTGGCCTGACACAACTAATAGTCGCGCTAGCCACTTAGGCTGGGTCTTGGGACTGGTATGGGCCTGATGAGAAAACCGGTCCCCCCCCCACTCTTTTTTGTTCTGTCGCCCCAGCAGATGCACGCGCTCCCAAGGCGGCATTTCGATCATCCTTCAACCTGCCAAGAGAGCCGTACTAGAATAAAAGCAGACTGAGATCAATGAGCACCCTGGTCCTACACAGGAAAATATGAAGAAAAATCCAACAAAGAATCCCAACAGAGAAGTTTGAAGTATTCACAAGAAAAATCCACATAAAAAATATCTTCAAAATTCCAACAAATCCACATAAAATAATAGCTTCAAAATTCCAAAAAAAAATCACATAAAATAATAAACTCCAAAAAATCACAAAAAATAACAATTGAAAAAAAAAAAATTTTAAATTCAAAAAAATCTCATAAAATGATAGAACAATAAAAAACAAATTTGTATTCCCCATAGAAACGCACACTTGCATGTTTTCAATGCGGTAAAATGTCAATATTTTATCAGCAATGTAGTTGTGCCATATTAAGGTCCCGAGTCTAGGGTTTGCCTCAAATCATTGGATCCTGCTTTAAGGTAGGAGCAACTGTTTCAGTTCCGGTTAAACAGTCAATGTTTCGATCAAGTCGACTCCACTACAAAATCTTTGCGATAAGCGCTCTGTTTTCAATTCATGTGAACATAAGTATCTTAAGCTTCAGATTCTCCGTTGGAAAATGTCAATCATTGGTTGAGACCAACTTGTTGAGAATGAGATTGCGTGTCAATCAAACTATGTGCAACCATGCATTCAGAACGGATCATCTCCTTTTTTATTTTCTGTAGGCTTAAAACCTGTATGGGTAGCGGTATCCTTGTAAAGTGTACGCCATGCGTCTGGGTATTCGTATGATTGTCATTTGTCCCCGTAAATTATACCCGGATTGGGGCTTCCATTGCCTTTGTTGTTGCTTATTACCCTTGATGGGTGCATGATTATGAAAAATTGATGTTTATGATCATTGTCAGTAGAGACCAGGATTGGATGTCCCTTTAGGGAGACACCCCAATGTTTGGTTGGATCTGTTCAAGATAGTCAAAGTTGGATGCTCTAGAACATGTTAATCTAAGGCATGTCTTCAAAAATGGCACGTCCTCTCAAAAAGTATTGCGACTTTTATTCGCTCCGCTCGGATAGTCATGCTAAATAAACTTCGGGGTCGATGGGTTCACCCAAAGACCTCGAACCCTGCTTTTTCCAGGGGCACCTGTGAATAGTCCGATGGGGTCATCAAATGCCTTGTAGGATTGGATGCAAACTGTGGAGCCTTACGTATGTTTACTTCGCGCCTATCTTTGAATGTGGGTCAATCACTCCTCTTACTCACGAAGCTGTTGCATTCAGAATGGATTTTAAACATCAAATACCTTCCAAATCATCCCGAGAAGTGAATGTCTTTCCTGACTATAGGAGTTCGCAACTCATTCCACCTCAGTTATGCCCAGTAATGTCACTAAGTGCTTGGGACCCGATTGCCTCGAGAAATGAATGTTTAGCCTGACATCCAGGGCTTTTATTTTCTCACCGTGTTACTCATTTGATGTTTAAAGTTTGTTTTGAATGCAACAGACCCGTCAGTAATGCCTTGGGCCTCTTCGGATGTCTCTTTTTCTTTGGCATTCGATCATTAATGATCAGATACCAAAGAGGGGCATCTGTAGACACCCAAATTTGGCCCAATGCCCGATCGAAACACCTTTTGAGAAAGGTGCAATTCTAACCTTTGGATGATATGTATGGAACCTTTAAGACAACCCCTAGAACCCTTAGGAACTTTTCCAAACCCTTAGGAATCACCCTAGATCCATTAGGAACCTGACCCAAACCTTTAAAAATCAAGCCCGACCTTTAGAACCCGTTATAAACCTAAACCTAACCTTATCAAGCAAATGATTGAGGAGGGGAACACCAGAACTAGCTACAACCCTCTACTATGATCGAATCTCATACCATTGAAAAGTAGAGGTCGTCAACTTTCCAATAATCTAAGAATTGCCCTAATTGGAGGTATACATCAAAGGATACGGCGAACTGAGCCCGGAGGGCATAAGAGTAAAATCGAGAGGCCCCCTAGGGATTTGGCGAAACTAATAGTTGCGCCAGGCTATTTCTCCCCAAAAATGGCCTGGTACACCTAATAGTTGCACCAGTGATAATTTTGCCTGGTGCAACTATTAGTTGCGCCAGGCCACTTCTCTCAAGATTTAAGCCTGGCGCAACTAATAGTTGCGTCAGTATTAATTGTGGACCCCACCCTTGAGAACCAACTTCCAGGCACTGTTTAAAATTGCTTTATTGTACATTTGCCTGGCGCAACTATTAGTTGCACCAAGCATATAAACAGTGACCCTAGGATTTTACCTCGAAAATTATGATTAGGGTTTGACTTGTTGACCACCTTGGCCTTTGGGGTGTGTTTTGCTAGTTTTGTTGCACCCATTCACTACCTATTTGCAACCCCTCAAGTGGCTTAAGGCCTCACCCCATCATCCACCATTGGAGGATCCTTCCACACATCTCAAGGCTCTAAAAACCCTAGGAATCCTTAGATGAGATATTACCTAATTGCTAAACCCATTTAGCTCTTAAGTGGTCTCCTAATCCACCCATTTTCTATAAATAGAGCCCCTCACCCCTTGGTTTAAGGGTTGAGAATTTTGGTGCCCACTTCCCATACAAAATCCAGAATTTCAAAACCTCCTTTGAGTGATATTTTTCACCTTAGATCCCTTAGTTTAGGTATATGCTACCCATTTACCTTCCCTCTCTACTTCCTAGCT
This sequence comes from Chloranthus sessilifolius, assembly GCA_021018995.1. Lineage (NCBI taxonomy): Eukaryota > Viridiplantae > Streptophyta > Magnoliopsida > Chloranthales > Chloranthaceae > Chloranthus > Chloranthus sessilifolius. The sequence goes on from CM037588.1 coordinate 97,120,142, forward strand.
AGCAAGCCTTAGAGCTTAGAACCCCTCTTTTCACCATACAAGCCTTTTAAGTGCTCATCAAAGGAAGCCACGCAAGGCTCTCCTACGGTGCTACAAGGGCTCGAAGGCTCCAACTCTCTCCTTTCCTCTCCTATCTCTTTCTAGCTCCCTCCATCCTCCCAATTATGCAGTTACGCCACCACTTTTCGATAGGGACGGAGGGGCACAAATAGGATTCTAAGTCCTTTTGTGCAAGAGGAAGCTATTTTTTTTTCTTTTACTTCATTTTATTTTTGGCCATTAGTAGAGACCGCTTTGAGCGGGTTGATCGGGTGCCTAACACCTTCCCGATCGATAACCAAAGCCCCTACCCAAGAGCCTTTGGTGGGGACCAGAATTAGAGTCATATTTTAGCACTTCGGTGCTCATAAAAATGATATAGGTATCTCAGGATACCAAAAGCTCCGGGTGGCGACTCTATATTTTTTTGCAAGCGGGCACATCGCCGCGACAGGACTGTCACAAATCCCACGATTGCATAGAAGGGATGAACATTTTGACCTTAAAAATTTTTAGCCCTCACTCAGGTCCGACCACATGAATGGGTTCGACTATGCTCAAAAGAGGACCCGTCACCTCACCCCATGGTTAGGGCGTCAAACAAAAAAGAGAGAGAGGAGAAGACCACACTTATAAAAGATAGTAAATTTTCCTTTCCAATTTTCATGCCGACACTATGTGTACACCACATCTCAAAAGGATGATCGGTGTGACACCTGCTTTCTCCCTTTATAAGGCAACACAAAAATCAATCCTGTGTAAGATAATAGGTTTCCCTTTTCCATTTACATATCTGTATGTTGCTCACACCACATCTTAAAATGAAAATGATAATCGGTGTGATGCCTTATTTCTCCCTTTACAAAATTAAAAAAAATAAATAAATATATATATATATATATAAATAAAAATAAAAATAACAAAAACAAGAAATTCAAAAAATTCAAAAAATATATAGTCCTCCCATGTACATATTTATACTATCGTACTTCCATCTCAAAAAGAATAAAAAATCTCTAAAAAAAAGAATCTAAAAAATATATAAATCTTGAAAATTGAAAATGAGTAGGCAAAGGTTTGCTTCTCCTTCTGTTAGTTAGGATGCATATTGTTACCTATATAAATAAAAAAGGGACTGACGTTTTCTTGAGAATGTGCGGGAACATCAAATGGTTAAAAGCCTCAAAGCAGACAACCTCTTAGCGATGGACAAATCAGATGAAGCATCCCACCACTGACGTCAAGTCTATTCTAAAATAGAGAAAGGAAAAAACAGAGAAGAAAGAAAATCATTTTTGAAAAAGAAAAAATTCATGTTTTTGTTATGCACAACTACGCATATGCGTGCTTCAATTCGGTAAAATGTTAATATTTTATGGGCAACACAACTGTGCTAAATTGATGTCCTAACTCTAAGGTTCACCATGGATCTTTAATATTCTACTTTAAAGTAGGAGCAACGATGTCAATCCTGATCAAGCGGTCAATGTTTCGATCATGTTGATTCCACTGCTAAATCTTCGAGCTAAATGCTCCGTCTTTGGATTCATGTGAACTTTAGTGTCTTAAGCTTCAGATTCCTCAGAAATAGGTCAATCATTGGTTGAGACTAACCAATTGAAAATGAAACTACACATCGATCAACTATGTACAAACATGCATGCAAAGGGTTCATATCCCTTATTTTTTCGCAGGCTTAAAACCTGCATTGGTGCAATTTTCTTTAGATAGGCGCTATGCGTCTGGGTGTTCGTAGGATGGTTGGTTGTTCCTGTAAATTATACCCGAATGGGATTTGGGTCGGGACTTCCATCGTCTTTGTTGCTTATCACCCCTAATGGGTACATGTTTATGCATAGTTAAATGATTTATAAGATCATTGTTGGCAGAGACTAGAATTGGGTGTCTCCTTCGGTAAGCACCCAATTTTGACCGAATCTATTCAGTATTGTTTAAAGTTGGGGTACTCTAGGTCATGTTGATCCAGGGCACATTTCGAAAATAGCACACACTCCCAAAAAGCGTTCTGATATTAATATTCGCTCTGCTCGGGTAGTTGTGCTAAATTAACCTCAGGATCGATGGGTTCACCCAAAAATCTTGAATCCTACCTCACGTAGGGGCACTCATGGCCGATCAAATGGGGCAATCAATGCCTCATGGGATTGGACACAAACTATGGATCTTCGCGTCTTTACTTTACGCCAATCTTTAAGTATGGGTCGATCACCCTCCCACTCGCGGGGCACTCTCATTCGAAATGAATCTCAAACATCATGTATTTTCAAATTATACTATCTCAGTTATGCCCAATAAAGTCACTAAGCACTTGTGGAGCGATAGCCTTGAGGAACGAAAGTTTTTCCTAAATGTTGGGGCTTCCGCTACTCTCGAGTGACACACATTTTCCCTGATGTGGGGCTTATGTCACTCTCCATTTAGTTATTTTTCTTTTTTATGTTTAAGGTTTATTTTGAACACAACAGATCCATTAGTGTGTCATGGGCCTCTTCGGATGTCTCTTTCTTTGGCATTCGATCATTAGTGATCAGATACCAAAAAGGGGCATCTGTAGACACCCAAAATTGGCCCAAGGCCTGATCGACGCATACTTCAAGAAAGGCGTACTCTCGAGCTTCCGAAAGCAATTTCCAAACCCTTAGGAATCATCCCAAAGCCCTTAGGAATCATCCCGAACCCTTAGGAATCAACCCTAGCCTTCCCAGAGCCATTAGAACCTTTCCCAGCCCGATTCGAACCCTCCTGAGCAATGGTTGGACAGAGGAGTGCCAAAATTTACAGGGACATCTTCTGGAGCTGAGACATATACTATTGGAAAGAGGATGTTCCCAGCTTTCACTATAAAAAACAAGAAAATTAGCGGCAGATTTTGGCTCCATAAAACTGTCGCTATTAATAAAAAACCTATTAAGACTATTAGCGGCAAGGGTATTAGCGGCAGTTTTTTATTAATAGCGGAAATTTTTGGCTACCGCTAATAGTCTTATTTTTTATAGTGTTTCCAACGAGCTAAGAATCACCTCAATCGGAGTTATAGTGGCAAGGGTATTAGCGGCAGTTTTTGTTAATAGCAGTAGTTTTTGGCTACTGCTAATAGTCTTATTTTTTGTAGTGTTTCCAACGAGCCAAGTGTCACCTCAATCAGAATTATACATCAGTAGTTATGGCAGTTTGAGCTTGGGGCAGAAATAGAGACTTTTTCACTAGCGTGTGTAATATACATGCTAGGCCATTTTTGAAAGAAATTTTCCTAGTGTTTGTAATATACATGCTAGGCCATTTTCTATACAAATTTTGCTTAGCGTGTATAATATACGTGCTAAGCCAAATTGGCCTTCTTCCTCCAGAGTGTGGGCCCCATGGCGGGCTCTGAACTTCTCAAAAGTATTAAACATAAGCTTAGTGTGTATAATATGTAGTATTTTTTAGAATTTTGTCCGAAAATCACTTTTGGAGTTTGACTTGTTGACCATCCCAATGTTTAAACTGGGGTTCTTTAGGACTGTTGCAACCCCATTAACCCTATTTGTAACCCTATAGCCTTTTGAAACCCCACCCTATAATCAAACATTGAACCCCAATTCATACCTTTTCATAGCCTTGAAAAATCCAAAATCCTTAGATTTAGGATTACCTAATTGCTAATCACATTAGCTCTTAAGTACCCTCTTAATCCTCCTCTTTTCTATAAATAGGGAGGCAGCCCCCTTTGCTAATGACTTGAAAATTTTTCCAAAGAGAGAAAAGATTAAGAGATTTCCTTCGCCCCTTTGGTGCACCAAACCCATATAAATTCCAGATTTGAAAACCGTCCCTTAGACCCCATGTTTCATGATAAATCCCTTAGCCTAGGTGAGAACTACCCCCTAGTGTGACGACCCAACTTTTCCAATCCCTCAGGTATAGGAAAGGCCGGTTCGCCAACCTATCGAATAAAAGATAAGCCGGATAAACAGGGCACATATCAGAGTAAAGTGTAATAAATATCCATAGCTAAAATAAATGCGGAAGCAATTAACAATAAAGAACCACCGATGATGGCCGACCATCATCGAAACATGGCTCATAACAGAAATCAACGTCAAATATAAAACTATGGTATCCAACTAAAATGGGCCCACAAATTCAAGTCTAACTCTCACCACAAATAAGAAAATCAGTAAGTTCTATACTGGGAAAAACTCCTCAGGAGGAACCTCATGCTCTTCCTCGGGATCGATCTCACGATACGAATAGCCACGTCACGAACACATGATATAGATAGTCGGAGTGAGCTAACCAACAAAGCTCAGTAAAAGAAAGACATCTACGGCATTTTACTTTAACTAATATGGTTTCAAAATAAATATCAGAATATAGCTTGTCAAACATATAAGCAGATAATAAACTGAATTTAGGTGCGAAAGTCATATGTAAGATTTATTTCTAAATGTGTGAAAACAATTTCAAGAACAGATGCAGTGTTTCAGTGTCTTAGTTTCTCTAACTTCTATATGCAAAGTTCAGTAATTCATGACTTAATCCTCAACTTAAAATACCTCCCGAGTAAACTATATCTCAAGAGCAGGAATATAGCCGATGGGAACCCCTACCTACCATCGTCGTTCATGAACCCTTTTTCAGGATGCAACAAGCCCCTACGTAATGAGGGAAACTTGTGCCAGGAAATTGTTCAGAAATTTTTTTGAGGGGTCATTCAAGTCAATCATAAAACAAATGCAGATACTAATATAAATCAGATGCAAGTCTCTTATACATAGTTCAGGTTCTTGATTTCAGATTTTCAGAGCTTAAGCAGATTTAGGTTTCAGGATTCAGGTAGATTTAGATTTTCAGTCATTCATATCAATTTCAGTTTACAAATGTGATTTCAATGGCATATGCAAGTTCAAAGATTTTAATTCAAAATATTCATGCGAATTAAAATAGAATACTGTAAAGATGAGATTCTCCTACTAAAACTCGGAGTTATGCGAAGTCAAGCAAAGTCCTATTGATGGCCTCTCGCCCTCAATCTACATCACAATATACATTCATGCATTAAGATAAACTCTAATTACTAATAATATAGACCTATTTAAGCGTTTCCTCAAAAACAAGTCAAAACAGGCAAGTTGCGCCAATCCTAGAATTTGATATAACATTCTCATATATTTTTGACTATCAAGACGATTGATCCATGAGTTGGTCAAAACATAAAAGTTATAGATGTTTCTATTAGCTTTCCAACGTAAAATGAATCGTCTCAATCGGAGTTCAGGACAAAAAGTTATGACTAAACTACCACGGCAATGTCGAAGTTCGACAATACCTCGCTCGAGCGATGATAATAGCTCGCTCGAGCGATTTGATGTAACATTCTCATATATTTTTGACCATCAAGATGATTGATCCATGAGTTGGTAAAAACATGAAAGTTGTAGATTTTTCTATTAGCTTTCCAACGCAAAACGAATCATCTCAATCGGAGTTTGGGATAAAATGTTATGACTAAAATACTAAGGCAATGTCGGAGTTCGGTGATACCTCGCTCGAGCGATGATAATAGCTCGCTCAAGCGAGCTACAGCGACGCGATTTCGCTGGTTTTCACCCGAATCGAAACCCATACATCCCAAAGCAAAACCCATTGCTAATCTAATGATTTAATCAAAAAGTTTAATTAAAACGTACCTTTAATCTAAGGATTCCTAGATTAGAAATGAGTCACGCGAATGGAGCTTCGGAATGAAACCGACGGGTTTCCTCAACGATTCGCGCCGCGATCGATCCCACGAGTTCACAGAGACAACTCCAACACGCCCCCAATGATATCAACCTCTCCCAATAGCCAACTACGAATCCAAGGTTGATTCATGTTCTTTCTAAGGTTTAAGTGTTTTCAACAAAGAGGGTTCTAGAGAAGGAGATTTTCTAAACCGATCTCCTACGATGATTGAAGAAGAGAGAAGACGGAGTTTCACACGGTTGGGTAACTATCAAACGACTACAGTTCTTCACGGCACTCACATCTCTTCCTCTCTTAACAAAACCTAGTATAATACGGGAATGCAATTCCTTCTTATAATAGGATTGCTCACAAAGTTAAACACACACACACATCTTATGTATTATACACTTCTAATTTTAAAACTCAAGTCCGGTGTTGAGCGGCCACACCGAGGTCGGTGCACAACTTTCGCACGAAGGTCCAAATGGGCTCTAAATTAAAATCTGTCCGCACAATCACATCTAGATAAAAATCCAAAACAAATGGTGACGTCGGTTGCCAAGCCGAATACACACACAGGGTCAGTCTAACTCGGGTTCAAAATACGGGTCTTTACATTCTACCCTCCTTAGGAATTTTCGTCCTCGAAAATGTACGGATAGCTAAACCGAACAGCGGTAAGTCCTTATCCTAACACCAGTATAAAGGAAAATCGAAACAGTCTAAAGTCAAAGAACTTTGGTCGCGATGCGGTAGGCTTCACTAAGCACGCTTTCAAGGGTCGGGATCCGTAGTAACCTGGATGTACTGCGTGTGGCATCCCATACTGCCATAGAGGATTGCATCCGTACATGGATGCATACCTTCCCAAGTGTCACGTGCCTGGAAACATACTTCACCATGACACAAACCTAGCACACACACCTACCTCACCCTTTTGGTAATTATTTGAGCAGAAATTTCAGATGTCAGAATCGAATACTTATTCAAAAGCATGATCACATGCCTGGTAACATGTTCTAACTGATGACACGGGTCCCAATGTACATCCCGTTCTAACCGAGAATGAATAAATATGACATTTAAGATTTTATTGTGTGATCGTTATAGATATATATATGTAAAGCATCGATGTTATGAACCAATTTAACATTGAAGATTTTGAAGAAATTCTCCCTTTTTTTTTTTTTTTTTTTTTTTTTTTAAGAAGCAAATTCAAGAATATAAAGGTACGTATGATTTTCTTACATAACTATAGTTTATAATATACCTTCACTCGAAAAGTTGTGGAAATTGCTCGCGAATCTCCGCTTCACGCTCCCATGTGACTTCCTCTGAAGAATGGTTCCGCCACTTCACGAGTACTAAAGGAATGCTCTTTGTCCGTAAGATTTGTTCTTTACGATCCAAGATTCGTATCGGTTCCTCAACCAAGGATAGGTCTTCTTGGAGCTCAATGGGCTGGTAGTCCAATACGTGTGTCGGGTCCTTAACATATCTTCCTAACATGGACACATGAAACACGTTGTGCATTTCTGATAGCTGCAGTGGCAAGGCTACTCGATAGGCAACCTCGCCGACTCGGCCCAATACCTCGAAAGGTCCAACATAGCGCGAACTCAGCTTCCCACGCTTACCAAAATGCATCACGCCTTTTGTAGGAGAGATTTTGACAAATACGTTATCTCCCACCTTAAACTCAACATGGTTTCTTTTCAGATCAGCGTAGCTCTTCTGACGACTTTGAGCAATGCGTAGTCTCTCACGGATTAACCGAACTGTCTCGGTTGTATTCTCCACGATCTCGGGACCTAAAATGAGTTTCTCACCCACTTCTTCCCAATTAAGCGGAGACCTGCACCGTCGTCCATACAAAGCTTCGTAGGGTGCCATGCCGATGCTAGCCGTTATTGTAGGCGAACTCGATCAGCGGTAAATGTTGGTCCCATGACCCCTGAAAATCCAACATGCAAGCACGTAACATATCTTCTATAATCTGATTCACCCTCTCAGTCTGCCCATCGGTCTGAGGATGGAATGTTGTACTATAATCGAGCCTAGAGCCCATTCCTTCTTGAAATCATTGCCAAAACTGAGATGTGTACATCGGGTCTCTATCGGATACGATACTGACCGGTATACCATGCAGCCTAACTATCTCCTTGATGTATAATTCTGCGAGCTTGTTGGCGGTATACGACGTATTATAAGGAAGGAAGTGTGCGGACTTAGTCAATCGATCCACAATGACCCAGATGGCATTGTATTTTCTTAATGTTCTTGGCAATCCCAAAATAAAGTCCATAGAAATGGCCTCCCATTTCCACTCAGGTATTGGTAGTGGTTATTGATCCTGCGGATTCGATGATCCACCTTTACTTCACGACACAAGACATCTCGAGACATACACAGCGACATCTTTCTTTAAACCTCTCCACCAGAAGCTTTTCTTTAAGTCCTGGTACATCTTGGTACTGCCAGGGTGAATAGCGTACATAGACTTATGAGCCTCTTCCAAAATAGTGTCCCGAAGCTCAGTACTAGTTGGTACTTATACCCGGTTTCTAAACAACAAAGTGTCATCATCTTTGATAGAAAAATCTATTTTGCTTCCCCCAATCACATCCCGTCTGATAGCCATAAGTTCATCATCCGTCATCTGAAGTCTGCGAATGTTCTCATAGAGGGTGGAACGAATCACCAGTGTAGCCATTAACGCACCTGAACCTTTTACGTCAAATCTCATGCTACTTAGAGCCATATCTTCCAATAGATGCCATCTTCGCACCCTTGCGGTGAGATGTGATAACTGAGCAGAGAACTTCCGACTTAACGCATCTGCCACTACGTTTGCTTTCCCGGGGTGGTACTGGATGGTACAATCATAATCTTTCAAGAACTCCATCCATCGACGCTGTCTCATATTCAACTCCTTTTGTGAGAAGAGATACTTGAGGCTCTTATGATCGGTAAATATATCGAAGGTCTCCCCATAAAGGTAATGCCTCCAGATCTTCAGAGCAAAAATCACTGCTGCCAACTCAAGATCATGCGTTGGGTAATTCTTCTCATGGTCTTTTAGCTGTCTAGACCCATAAGCAATGACTCTCTCATTCTGGTTAAGCACACAGCCTAAACCCCCATATGATGCATCATCAGATCTTCGCAAAGCCTCCCACGCTGATGGTATAGCGTATCGGCGCAGAGTCAATCTTTTCTTGAGTTCCTGAAAACTTTGCTCACACTGCTCTGTCCAATCAAATTTAGTATTCTTCTTCGTAAGTTGTGTAAGAGGACCTGATATCTTGGAGAAGTCCTCCACAAACCTTCAAGCCAAACCGAAACTACGAACCTCATAACGATCTTTGGTGTTCCCAATTCATCACGACTCAATCTTTCTTTGGGTCAACTGTAATACCGGTCTCAGAGATAACATGGCCTAGGAAACTGACCTGCTCAAGCCAAAACTCACACTGACTAAGTTTTGCGTATAACTGATGGTCTCTAAGGGTTTGTAAAGCCACTCGCAGATGTTGCTCATGTTCTTCTCGCGTCTTTGAATAGATGAGGATGTCATCTACAAAAACTACTACAGACTTGTCCAAATGTGACTTGAATATCCGGTTCATCAAGTCCATAAATGACGCGGGTGCGTTTGTCAACCCAAATGGCATGACCAAGAACTCGTAGTGCCCATATCGGGTTCTGAATGCTGACTTCTAAATGTCTTCAGACTTAACTTTCAACTGATGGTAGCCTGACCTCAAGTCGATCTTCGAGAAGAACCTTGCTCCTTATAACTGATCGAACAGATCATCAATTCTTGGAAGTGGATAACGGTTCTTAATTGTCAACTTATTTAGCTGGCGGTAAGCGATGCAAAGCCGCATTGAACCGTCTTTCTTCTTTACAAATAGAACCGGTGCTCCCCAGGGTGACACACTCGGTCTAATAAAGCCCTTATCTAGCAGTTCCTGAAGCTGCTCCTTCAACTCTTTCAATTCTGCAGGCGCCATTCGATACGGAGCTTTTGATACTGGTTCAGTACCTGACGCTAATTCAATTGCAAACTCAATCTCCCTGTCAGGTGGTAATCCCGGTAGATCTTCAGGAAAAACATCTGAATACTCGTAAGCAATCGTAATATCTGCAATATTTTTCTTCTCCTCCTTATGATCTTGCAAGTAGGCCAGATAACCACAACACCCGTTCCTCATCATACAGTGCCTCGAATGGCGAGAGAGATAAACGGTATCACACAAGATTTGACTCGCAAAATCGAAAGATTTTCTCTCTAGGCGGAATGTTAAAATCTTTCGAAGACAATCCACGCTCGCATGGTAAGTAGATAACCAATCCATCCCTAGTATCACGTCGAACCCTTCCATGCTCAAAATGATCAAATCAGCCACTGTCTTGTGGTCTTCGATCATCATAATCACTGATTGACACATGGTATCGGTGCTCACTGAGTTGCCCGTAGGAATTGACACTACCAAGATGAAATCAAGGGCCTTGGGAATGATTCCCAACTTCTCAGCGAACAATAGAGTAACAAAAGAATGTATAGACCAGGTCTCTTCAGTTTTGCTTACATCGCTCCCCCGATGCATAAAAAGGGTACCTTAGTTTAGACAAGCGTTTCAATTAAAAGTTTCTAAGCATGTGTGTTCATCCATAACTTATTAACAAAATTTATTAAATATCAAGCAATTATATATAACACATAAAATAAGATGACATCTCAACTTTTAATAATACCTTGGATCACGTCGTTCGATGTTTCGGCTTCTTGAGCCACCACGGCATAAGCTCGACCTTGAACAGTAGGTCGGGTCGATCTCTGAGTAGAAGCCGAACTAGTTCTTCCCTTGTCCTCCTGAGGACAATCCTTAACCATGTGTCCGATTGCGCCACACCGAAAACACGCTCCAGTGTTCCTCCTACAATCCTCGGTCTTGTGTGGTTTCCCGCACCTTAGGCACATAGTGACCGAAACAAAAGATGGTGCACGAGAGGATCCCTGTGCCACTGAAGCTCCACTAGCATTAGAACCCGCTGGACGTATGGATTGCACAGGTGATGATGCTGCCAATCTCTGATAAGGGGTCGATCCAGAAGAAAATGTTGGTCTAGAAAATGCAGGTTGAATAAGGTTCACTGGCGGCTTTGTAAACTTGGCCCTCTTATTTTCATAAGTACCTGACTGCCCTTGTACAACCCTGTCCTTGTTCGGCTGACTGCTTCTCAAAAATTGCTTTTGAATTTCTTCCTCTGCTATGAGGGCCTTTGACAGTACTCCTCCATATGTTTCCATTTCCCACATAGCCACGCTCTCCTATATACTCGGCCTAAGACCCAGCTGAAATTTTCTGACCTTCATCATATCGGTGGCCACATGTTGAGGTGCAAACCTTGAAAGTCGCATGAACTCATCTCCATACTCACGCACTGACATTGTCCCCTGCTTCAGCTCGATGAACTGAACTTCCATCTGATGCCTAACGATCTTGGGAAAGTACTGATCGTTGAACGCTTCGATAAACTCAGCCCATGTCCAAGGAGTATTGGGAAACTCCTGCTCCTGTTCAGCCACGGACTTCCACCATGGTCCAGTCCATCCGGTTTGAAGGTTGCCCATCTAACCTGTGCCTTTGAAGCACCTCGAAGATCTTTTCCATCTCATCCAACCAACCTTCAGCTTCCATCGGGTCGGTCTGTCCAGAAAAATTTGGAGGTCTCATCCTCCTGAATTCGGCAAATCCTGATGATTGTTGTTGTTGTCCAGCAGAAATCAGCTCTGCTTGCTGGGCGATTGCAGCAGTCTGCTGAGCCATAGATGCGGTCTGCTGAGCAATGTTGGTGGCCAGACTTTCCAACACTTGTTCCATTCTTTCACCCTGACCTCTATCAACTCCGGCTCCTATAGGGACTGCATTAGAACCGGATGCGAAGGCAACTCCCCTTGATGTACCGACACCTTCAGGAATGTCCTCTAAAGGCACCGTCCTACCTCTGCCTCTGCCTCTAAATCTTGGGGCCATACTGATCTGTCATTGTGAACACCACAACATCAGTCAACATTGATTGTAAAGACAATCACAAACAGTACTAGTGATTCTGGACCTAACGACATGACTCTGATGCGAACTGTACCGGGTCACGGTTGGTTCTCATGGGTCCTTAGAGAATCTAAAAACCATGGCTCTGATACCAACTGTGACGACCCGACTTTTCCAATCCCTCAGGTATAGGAAAGGCCGGTTCGCCAACCTATCGAATAAACGATAAGCCGGACAAACAGGGCACATATCAGAGTAAAGCGTAATAAATATCCATAGCTAAAATAAATGCGGAAGCAATTAAAAGTAAAGAACCACCGATGATGGCCGACCATCATCGAAACATGGCTCATAACAGAAATCAACGTCAAATATAAAACTATGGTATCCAACTAAAATGGGCCCACAAATTCAAGTCTAACTCTCACCACAAATAAGAAAATCAGTAAGTTCTATACTGGGAAAAACTCCTTAGGAGGAACCTCAAGCTCTTCCTCGAACGCGTAGTGAGGATCGATCTCACGATACGAATAGCCACGTCGATTACTGAACATGACGTATAGTCGGAGTGAGCTAACCAATAAAGCTCAGTAGAAGAAAGACATCTACGACATTTTACTTTAACTAATATGGTTTCAAAACAAATATCGGAATATAGCTTGTCAAACATATAAGCAGATAATAAACTGAATTTAGGTGCGAAAGCCATATGTAAGATTTATTTCTAAATTTCAAGAAGGTGTTTCAGTGTCTTAGTTTCTCTAACTTCTATATGCAAAGTTCAGTAATTCATGACTTAATCCTCAACTTAAAATACCTCCCGAGTAAACTATATCTCAAGAGCAGGAATATAGCCGATGGGAACCCCTACCTACCATCGTCGTTCATGAACCCTTTTTCAGGATGCAACAAGCCCCTACGTAATGAGGGAAACTTGTGCCAGGAAATTGTTCAGGAATTTTTGAGGGGTCGTTCAGGTCAATCATAAAACAAATGCAGATACTAATATAAATCAGATGCAAGTCTCTTATACATAGTTCAGGTTCTTGATTTCAGATTTTCAGAGCTTAAGCAGATTCAGGTTTCAGGATTCAGGTAGATTTAGATTTTCAGTCATTCATATCAATTTCAGTTTACAGATGTGATTTCAATGGCATATGCAAGTTCAAAGATTTTAATTCAAAATATTCATGCGAATTAAAATAGAATACTGTAAAGATGAGATTCTCCTACCAAAACTCGGAGTTATGCGAAGTCAAGAAAAGTCCTATTGATGTCCTCTCGCCCTCAATCTACATCACAATATACGTTCATGAATTAAGATAAACTCTAATTACTAATAATATAGACCCATTTAAGCGTTTCCTCAAAAACAAGTCAAAACAGGCAAGTTGCGCCAATCCTAGAATTTGACGTAACATTCTCATATATTTTTGACTCTCAAGACGATTGATCCATGAGTTGGTCAAAACATAAAAGTTATAAATTTTTCTATTAGCTTTCTAACGCAAAAAGAATCGTCTCAATCGGAGTTCGGGACAAAATGTGATGACTAAAATACCAAGACAATATCGAAGTTCGACAATACCTCGCTCGAGCGATGATAATAGCTCACTCGAGCGATTTGACGTAACATTCTCATATATGTTTGACCATCAAGACGATTGATTCATGATTTGGTCAAAACATGAAAGTTGTAGATTTTTCTATTAGCTCTCTAACGCAAAAAGAATCTTCTCAATCGGAGTTCAGGATAAAATGTTATGACTAAAATACTAAGGCAATGTCGGAGTTCGGTGATACCTCGCTCGAGCGATGATAATAGCTCGCTCGAGCGAGCTACAGCGACGCGATTTCGCTGGTTTTCACATGAATCGAAACCCATACATCCCAAAGCAAAACCCATGGCTAATCTAATGATTTAATCAAAAAGTTTAATTAAAACATACCTTTAATCTAAGGATTCCTAGATTAGAAATGAGTCACGCGAATGGAGCTTCGGAACAAAACCGACGGGTTTCCTCAGCGATTCGCGCCGCGATCGATCCCACGAGTTCACAGAGACAACTCCAACACGCCCCCAATGATCTCAACCTCTCCCAATAGCCAACTACGAATCCAAGGTTGATTCAAGTTCTTTCTAAGGTTTAAGTGTTTTCAACAAAGAGGGTTCTAGAGAAGGAGGTTTTCAAAACTGATCTCCTACGATGATTGAAGAAGAGAGAAGACGGAGTTTCACATGGTTGGGTAACTATTAAACGACTACGGTTCTTCACGGCACTCACGTCTCTTCCTCTCTTAACAAAACCTAGTATAATACGGGAATGCAATTCCTTCTTATAATAGGATTGCTCACAAAGTTAAACACACACACACATCTTATGTATTATACACTTCTAATTTTAAAACTCAAGTCCGGTGTTGAGCGGCCACACTGAGGTCGGTGCATAACTTTCGCACGAGGGTCCAAATGGGCTCTAAATTAAAATTTGTCCGCACAATCACATCTAGATAAAAATCCAAAATAAATGGTGACGTCGGTTGCCGAGCCAAATACACACACAGGGTCAGTCTAACTCGGGTTCAAAATACGGGTCTTTACACCTAGCCTCCTTCTATCTCTTAGCTACCAATCCTTAGAGTTAAAAGACCCATTTCTCAACCCAATAGTTATCGGAAGCTCCCCTCACACGGCTACGCGAAGGTCTATGGCTGTGCTACAAGGGCCCGAGAGCTCCAGCTCTCCCCTCTATTCATTCCTCTACCTTCTTTGCTTTTCCTCTATCCTAGAATTTGATTTGTTACGCTGTCGAAATTTCGGTGATTGCTGGAGGCTTAAATAGGATCCGGGTACCTTCAAGCAAGAGGAAGTGCTATTTTTTTTTAATTTTTAATTTTTCCTTTTATTCAGGCCATAAGTAGAGACCGCTTTCGAGCGGGTTGATCTTGTGCCTAACACCTTCCCGATCGATAATCGAAGCCCCTATCCAAGAGCCTTTGGCATAGATCGGAATCAGGGTGATATTTTTGCACTTCAGTGCTTTCAATTTTGAAGTAGGTTTCCCGGGGCACGAAAAGCTCCTGGTGGCGACTCGATATTTTTCATACAAGTGCATCGTTGCGACAGATCGATCTGATCCATGCTTGCACACTAGCGAAGAGATTAGAAAGATAAAAAATTAGAAGTCATTGAAAATTGCTTCAGAGAGGTGCCCAACCTATAATAGCTTATGGTGGATAAATGCTACAAGGATCCATTGCTTCTCGACATGTTCAAATGATTTGTTGTGAGAGGTGCCCAACTTCTTTAAGTCACTAACAAGCTCATCCTTGTTAGGTAAATGATATGCTAAGCAAAAAAGAAAAATCGGAAGGTTCATAAGCTTACAATGAGTTGCAGGAAAGACTAAAAATTACATTCAGACAAAAAAAAAAAAATTGAAGCAAATCATTGCTCTAATATCCCATTTAAGAACCAATTCTGACTAAAAAAAATTAATTTAATTACTATTTTAAGAGGGAACCACCCCACCTAATTTAATCAAGTATACTGAAGTTGGGCCTTAAAAAACCCTATAAACTTAGCCAAAATCGAGCCTTCTTGATTTGGGTAGATTTTATTGAACTTCTAGTTTTGATTCAATCTTCAGCATAACAAAATTTTAAATTGTGTTCTTTCATCACATGAGACACATGATGAAAATAACAAATGAAAACACATAATTCAAAATATTCAAGATATTGCTAGTGCCTACCAATTTCATTAGAGAAAGTTTTCCTTTGCTGTTATTAGCAATGTGAGTATATTGGGAAGTGAGAGTTTATCTGTATTACAAATCATTTGCTTCCATATTAAAAAATTTCAGTGAATGAGATAAATACAAGAAATTGTTAATTGGAAAGTCAAGAAGTAAGTTCTACAACTAGAAGTTGTGTTAAAACAATTTATAGAATCCCCATATGTAACTCTTGGTTCTCATTTAAGATAAATATGGTTTCAAAAAGAGTGAATAGTTGAACATAGTTTGGGGGCTATGAGCGTGAATGTATGCAACATAAGGAAAAAAGAAATCAATACATCTTTACTATTTAAATGCGAGAAGGCAAAATATCATCTAGTCTGAATTTAAAAATAAATAAATAATTGACTGACCAAGTCATGGGTTGAAAACAGCTGTGGCGTATCCCCCACTAGACCCCTCCCCAGCGCCAACGTAACTCCCTGCCTGCGCTAGAGCACATTATCAAACGTTCACCAGATGTAACTCCTTGCCCGTGCTAGAGCACATTACAAAATATTCTCGAGATGCATGTTGCTCTTAATATTCTGTTGCAGCATAGACCGGGTGGGGAGAGTTTCCAAAAGGATCCCATGTCTATGTCCTAATTCACTCCTCCTAGCACCTGTACGTACGGGAGCGGCACTAGGTAATTGGCCTTCTATTGACCCAATTTTTTTTTCCACTCCCCCGACACAGATTTCATTTGCCATAAATATAATCCGAGTGTTGTCATAGCAACATTTTGGGAGCTTTTTGGTTTGTCCATTATAGAAGTCAGTCTTGCTCTGTTTAGCACGTCAAATTTAGATGAACAAGGATTTAAAGGCTCTAAGTCTTTGTCCATTACAAAAGATAATTAACCAATGCATTATCCATGAAGTCCTGGCTACTCAACTAACCAAGTGAGAATACTATATAGCAAAAGAAAAAAGTTATTTTTGAAATCACAAAATCAGCAGATTTTTATAACTATGCGCACCCAATAAAACATATAATTTCTCTACATGGGTCATGGCCATTCAAAATAACCTGACCAACTAGTAGCTGACTTCTCTCTCTAAAACTAGATTTTCCAGCCAGACTTCTTCTCCCCAAATGACCACCCAAAACTTCATTACTTCCATGCTAAATACGGCGCAAGGATATCCCACAAAATCTTGTACATATCCGGATCATCACCACTCAAGCCACTATCATCACCATGATTGCTCCCCTCCTATTCTACAACAATCATTGAAGAACAACCCCATTTCTGCAACAGAGCACTAAGCCTACCCATCCCCATTATTTTTTACATGAAGCCCTTCTTGTGGATGTGAATATGATTGAGAAGAGTTCTCCAACATTAATATGTACCAATGTAGAAACTAGGAAGGGTAATTTGCAATTTTAAAATCATGCTTAGAACTTAGAGGGAGCCAATAATGACATCCCTAAACTACCTTAGATTGAGGGGATGAAAGTCAATTTTCTAAGCTAATAAAGCCTCACTCAAATTTTCCTAGACTCTACATAAAAAATATTCTTTGAGACATTTAATCAAGCAGGTGGTGCACAAAACTAGTAAAAATAAACAAATGAAGTACCTATAAGAGACCTTTCGTCAAACAGTACGATCGCAATATAAAAAGATAAAAGCAGAGATCTAAGCAACAGGGAAGCCATAAATAAATTTATAGCTGAATGTACCTTTGAGAATCCAACTTAAGACACATCAGATTGATAGAGATCAATCTAAAGGCACCAATAATAATCATGATACTCAATATCAAAATAAAAAATACATTACAGGAAAGAAGATTTAAGAAGAAGAAGCACCAAGTAATTTCAGACCTGGAGAAAATCGATGACCAAAGAAGAAGAAGATAAAAATTGTCGTCCGAAAACCATAGCTTCAAGCGATCGAAATCCGATGCCTTCCTTAGAAACCCTAGCTCCTTATGATCATAAACTACTGCAGCTGCCTTCAGAAACCCCAGTTTCGTTCGATCAGAATCTTCGTTGAACGATCAAAATTCAATAGTTTGATTCGATCAGAATCGTCGGATGGAAACCATAGCTTTTAATGATAAAAAATCTGTCGCAACCATCTTTAGAATGCTAGTTTCATTCTGATTAGACTCGTTCAATCTGAATTGTCGGCTTTCTAACCCTAGTTTTTTCAAAGGCAAATGGCAGAGACAAGAGTGAGCAAGAAGAAAATGGGAGAGACGAAAGAGAGCGAGAGATAAGAGCACACTATATGTCGGGAGATTTTGAAATAACGTGTAGGAGGCGTTATTTAGAAATCCACGATTTTACACTGTTGGGATGGATTCCACATGACACGGGACTTGTCAAATCCAAATTCAATTCCAAATGCTGATCATCCAAATAGTGTATTTGGATTTTGGGGACCCAAATCCAAATTCTCAAATGCAAATTCATGTTCCCAAACATAGCCTAATAGGATACGTTCTAGGTATGAAGCCATACTCATGGGTCTTATGACTGCCATCGATCGACTTTGGAAGACCAAGGGATAGGGTCGGCCCTGAAATTTTGGGGGCCCAAGGAGTGTCCCTAAAATGGGGCCCTCCTTCATATTAATCCAAAAAGCAATTTCCCACAAATGTTTTTTAACAAAAAAAATAATACTAATTTCTCCCATAGTGACAAATTCCCAAATATTTTCCAAAATTCCGTTAAAATTTACTGAAACAAAAGTTGAACGTAACATTCAACGAAGTTTTGATGGCTTCTCTGAAATCGACAAATTTCATTAATTTCGGTGAAATTAATAAACTTTTCTCAATTTTAATGAATTTTCTTTTAATTTTAGTCATTTATTCATAATAAATAAAAAATTTATAAATATTAAATTTAATTTATATATAATATTTTAGTCATTTTTATGAAATTTTCTTGAAACTTTACATTTTTTTCCCGAAATATCGAAATATTGCCGAAATTGAAATTTGTCACCATGATAGCTCCTAGATTACGAATATATGCATATTCCATTCTACTATTTATAATTTGAAAAATGAAACTAATAATTCTTGTAAATCTATCCCATGTTTTTCTCGGGTTCACCAGAAGATGTTAATTACATTGATAGAGATTCACTAGTTATATACGAAATATTCAAATATATATTATTTCTATTTCCCAAGTTAACGAAAATAAATAATAAAGGATAAACACAAAAAAATAAAAGTTAAATAGTAGAACATACTCCACTGATCGAGTAACCTAACTAATAACACTGTAGCTTTTGTTAGCACTTTAACTGACACTAAATCTTTCTTGCCATTTTTTAACACTTTAACAGTATCAAAAGGTTCCATAAATAGGTCTAGTGGACCCGACCCATGACTAGCACTGACCTGACAGAGACCTGATCCGACCCGTAAAAAAATTTCAAATATGAGGCCTGAGAATAATTGAACTTATAACCTATTCGGTAAAAAGTAAAACAACACAAGTAGTATAACCAACTAATCTAGGACTTGATTTACAATTGTCATACATTGAAAATTATATTAACCAATAGCCCATAAAGACTTACAAAAATAGGGGGGGCAAAAATATTTTTTGTGACAGCCCGGATTTCCTAACCCCGAAATCTGAACTGTCAGACCATCGATATCGACGATCCCCAAACGGAATACTTGGCACTTCCACAAACACAACAAAATTCAAAGCAGATATACTTGTATGCCAAAAGAAAATCTCCAATTATATATATATATATAATCTGAACAAAATAATGGTTCTATCCCTGTACCGATCCCAAGTCTGATAGAACCAAAATGAACCACCGGTGATGGCCGACCATCACCTAACCAATGGTTCACAAAATATCTAAATATTACATAAATCCAAACCCAAAGTTCTATGACAAAATAATGGTTGGACGTACCAAGCCCTAGTCACAAAATCCCAAAATGAACAATTGTCCCCTAAGGGAAATACTCTTCTGGTGGAAGATCTGAATCCTCCTCATGAACTTAATTAGGATTTTCTTCATGCTCAGGATCCTCAATTGTCGTATCTACACCTGTGCCTGTGACGTATAGTCGAAGGGTGAGCTAATAGTCGAAGCTCAATAGGGGGAATATCAATAACATGCATATCATATTTCAAATCATAGATTTCATGACTGATTTCAGAAAACATATTTCACATAAAACCTAATTTTCAAGATGGTTGAATCACACAAAAACATAATTTAAGCACCGTTCGGAGTTTGTTTTCACATGCCTTTTTCATATCTCATCATAACTTAAAATAATAACTTAATTAGTCTCCCAAGCAAAATATAGCATTGAGAGCCACACATATACTAATGGCAATCCCTCAACCATCGTCGTTCAAATGAACCATTTTTCGGAATGCGCAAGCCCCTACCCTTTGAGGGCACTTGTACGACTAAAGTTGATCGTTGGGCGGTACAAATGTACAGATATCCTGCCGTACCGATACACGATGAGGATTCATTCCACATTAACCTTAAATCATTGTGAAAATTTAAACATATAGTTTAACACCATGTAATGTGCTTAATTTATAGCTATTTTCATTACTTAGAATTCAAGGCTCACACTCACATTTCATATTCAGAGTCACACACACATTCACATTTCGAATCAGATGTTTTAGAATCCATGTACAAAGCTTTAATTTGAAAGATTCATAAATCAATGAGTTAAATGCAGTTTGAACTTATCACATCACACTATCCATACAATCAAATCAAATATATTGTTGTTGAATTTCTCCTACGTCAGGCTCAAGAAAGCATGCAATTCACTCAAAATACACAAAACCAGGTGAAGATCCGCATGCACACATCCAACTCATAACCTGCATTCCAATGTTTCAAAAGGGCATGAATTAATTCCTAAAAAAACATACTCTTTGAAGTTTCAGAGAAAAATCCCAAAAATATCTAAAGTCCCAAGGTGACGCTTGCGTGTTCGATGGCCCACCCAGTCGTAAGGCGGCCTCAATGCGGCATCCTTATTTCTCATTAAAACTACCTTAGACCATCGCGCGAGCAACTTCTCATGGCACACTCTCAATTGCACGAGTGACTGTTCCCCTATAATTTCATGCCTATTTCGAAGTTGATCTCATGCGAGCAACTCCATGTCATGCACGCGAGATCCAAAGTCGTGCAAGCGACTTTCGAGATTTCTGCAATTCCTCCCGAAATTGAATTTTCCTTCTCTTTTTCCCCTTTTCAAACCCACATTCAATACTTAATTTCTAGAGCGATAAATGTTTGATCTAAGCTATAAATAAACATAATTAACCATGAAACCTCACCTTATTAATTCACAAAATTTGGGCATCCAATGATATAAATCTGAATCCTTTGGTGCTCACACCATACAAATTAAAAGTGTTTGATACTTCCTCCCCGTGATCATCTCGTAACATACACGATGATCGAATCTTTCCTTATGCACACAATGACTAATGATTCACGCAAGAGAAGAAGCTTGCAAGATCAACGGACATTGGATTTCAAAATGAAGCGAGAGGGTTTGGAACAAATGAGACCCTCTAGCTCACAGATTCACTTATTGTCAACGATCAACGATCCTTGTGCAAAATCTAAAATGGTTGAGCGAAAGATTGTGACAACTCGGAGGGCACCATGCCAGAGTCGTTCCCCTAAGCCCTCTCTTCCTCTCTCAAGCTCTCTCTTCTCTACTCACACTCAAGGTAAAGAAGAATGAAGTCTTCAACTTCTTTTATACTTTGGTTTGCTTCTATGTGAAGCACACAAACACCATGTTTGTTCTAACATATAGTTTGGTTCACTTGTGAACCTTATACACCTAAACTAGGTGTTACATCTTTCGTCTAACTAAGCCAATGAGTCTAAAGTACGTGTGAAAATTCCAAATGATACCACGTGCCGTATTGACATGTGTACACAACTGACTTACACAGTTCCCAAAGTTGGGGATACTACATCTGTTGGTACATGCTTTTTCTGGGTTCCTTTCGATCCCTAGAATAAGTGGCCCAATTCAGTCAGAGTGGACTCTGGCAAAGGCGGTGGATAATGAATTAAGAGATATTAAATACTGAAAATAAAGATGTAAATTCTGAGCAAAAAATACTTATTTCGATGCGATCGCCAGCTGCATATATTTATCGACGTTGCAACACGTCACTGATCACACTTTTCGGGGTATGGGATGACTTCTTTGTTGATTGTCGGCCGACCGACTTCAACAACTTTGGGTCGTCTGGGAGTTTAGTTAATCTAGTTTTCCTAATCTTGTTCTAATTCTAATTGATTCACTCTACTAATACTACTCTAACTCTAACTAATTTTAATTTCCAAATACTACTATAATTCTAATTAATCTAGTTTCCTAATTCTAATTAATTAGTTTCCTAATACTATTCTAATTAATTTAGTTTCCTAATATTATTCTAATTAATATAGTTTCCTAATTCTACTATAATTCTAATTTAAAAAGGGGATTCTAGTTTGTTATGCTAAGGAGGATCGGCCCCATTTTCGGATACCCTCCGTGAGCTCCCTTGGGAAAATCAATTGGCTAGGGATTATTTTGTAAATATTGAAGATTAAAAAAACTGGTTTTGGGCTTAAAAATTGAGGATTTAAAGATTGAAAATTAAGGATTTTGAGGACTCAGAACTAAAGATTAGGAGACTAAAATTAAGAACTAGAGCTAAACTTATGAACTATAAGTTAGAACTAGAACTAAGAATTAAGAAATAAAGCTAGAAACTAAGAACTAGAAACTAGAAGCTAGGGGATTAAAAACTAAGATCTAAAACTATGAATTAAGAACTAGAAACTAGAATTTAAGAACTAGAATCTAGAAATTAAGAACTAGAACTGAAAAACTAAGAACTGGGAAGATATTACCTGAAGCCGAGTTCTTCTTCCTACTTCTAGAGATGCAGAGAGAAAAGACTCGAGCTTGGGAGAGGCCTAAGCTCGAGAGAAGAAAGGTCTTTGAAAAATTGATGAGTTTGGGCGAGGGTAGGAGCCTTTTTATAGGTATTCGGGTAATTATGCTCCCTGTGGGAGGTGCGTAATTGGTCAGTCAAATTCAATTGCACTCCATTGTGGGGCATGTAATTTGATTCTGCGCGTTTGAGTCGGTCATGGACTAGGGTTGTCGGCTGACCGGCTTAACTAGGAATCCTAGTTTCAACTCACTTGGAACTAATTATGCATCGTGTATAGGGTTTGTAATCCGATTAAGCACCATTATCTGTGGGCTTAATCGTGGAGTTTAGGCAGTCATGGGAGTCAGAGACCAGGTCAGACTTGGGGCCATTACACGCCGGTGGGGTGGCAATTAATTGATTGCACGCTCTGGTTAGGGCGTGTAATTAGATCTCAAGGCGTTCTGTGGGAGGAGCATGTCTAGTCCAAGTGGGGCCAGTTGCACGCATGGATCTTTGCATTCTATAGAATTACATGCCTCTAAGAAGGCGCAGAATTCGAGTTCTTCCACGGACTAGATCGTGTTTTAGTCACAGGGCTATTGTTTCAGCCCGGGAACAAGCCATACACTATTGCTTCAGTATACGGTCCCTCTTTTAGGGTAATAAGGCCTTCAGAGAGGGTGAGCCCCCTTTTTGAAAGACATGGGAATGGTCACAGGTTGATCGAGCAGGTTTGTATACTCCGAGAGGGAAGAAATGAGGTGCCTACAGATGCCTCTCTTCGGCACGTTCTTGTGGAATAAGAATGCATTGAAGAAGTAGATATCCTCTTCCAGGGTGCTTCTTCATTTCTTTGAGAGATCACAAGTGTGAACCGGGGAGCTGACATGAGATGCTTGGCTTTCTTATCTATCAGCGCAAGCTAAAGGGGAGCATTTGGGGGCCCAGTGGTAATTGCCGAGAGGTGTATCCTCATTCGCGGATGCTAGTGGCATCCCATCGCAAGTCATGACCTGCTGCAAGTGGCAGTCAAATAGGGGAAAATTGATGTAATTGAGAGGTATATCTTCATCCGTTGGTGCATGTAGTAGCCTGTCCCATGTCCCGACTGCCGTAAGTGGCAGTGAAATGGGGAAAAATGGTGCTAACGTGGTAACGGTGGGCGCCATATGAATGTCTCAAGATATGGTCAAGTGGCCAGATAATATGATGTAATATGGTGGCGAAGGTTTTTGTAAGTCATGTCAGACCAAGCGCGTCATTGCTCTCACCAATGGTGCGTCAGGTGTCCCTTTCTATTAGACATTCATGATTTCTCAGAATTGAGTATAGTTAGTGTTTAGTTTCCTGGGGGAAGGAATGGATTAGAGTGGTGAGAGTTAGAATTTTGATAGATAGGAGGTTTATTAATTTTTTATCATTTTTTTGAAAGTTTGGGATTTCTTAACTTAAGATCAATTTGGTGGTAAAACGGTAAAAAATGTGGCTTCTGAGACGTCGCTGAGCAGATCCACCAGAGCAGGATTTGTGGATCTGACTGTTTATGTGATTGTCAAGACGACACTTGGTATGCTAGATACTCTGTCTAATCTTCTTGTGAATACTAATGATTGTCTCTTACGAGAGGACTACAGTGATTCGCGAGTCAAGGGATGGTTTTTGAAAATATTTGACTTAATATTAGCTAACTATACTTTACAAGGAATATCGAGTAGAAAGAAAGGGGTGATACTTACCTGATTTGTTATGCGGTGGGATGTCCAGATCATCTGATAAGATGTTTGTGATGGGACTTGATAATTGATGGGTGCGATGGGACGTCGGAGAAGTTCTTCTCTTCTTTTGGTTTCTATAGTGGCAGGGGTTGGTGACTGTTGTGCGATGGGACATTGGTTGAGTCTCTCCTTCTGGTTGTGCACCGTGGCAGGTTGCGATGGGACTTAGTGGTCGTGCAATGGGTCAATTTGGTTGATGACTCTTTGGTTATTTTTAGGTCGTGAAGGGATAGTGATGGAGTATTTTTCTCTTTGGCAGATCTTGGTTATGCGATGGGTTGGAGTCAGTTTGAATGGTGTGTTGAGATCACGACGGGATCTACCTTTCACCTTGGTTGTGTGACGGGGCTTTAGCATTGTGATGGGACATAAGGGCGTGGCTGATTCATGTCAATGAGCTCATGTGTTGGGATAGGGTTGGTTATATGTGCATTCTGTCACGATGGGACGTGTTATAAGGCATTAGCGGCTCTCTCTCTCTGGTGGACGTGTGGGGTTACCTGATGGGACAACGGAGAGTGATCCTGATCGTGGTAGGAAGAGTAGCATGGAATGATTTATCCTGTGGCTACTTTGTCATTATTTAGGTGTTATTGTTGTTATTTTTCGCTTTTGGGTGTTGCGATGGGACTTTCATTGTTTATTTTTTTTATATTTTTTTTTAGAGGTCCCGATCGTGGGAGGTACTTTGAAATCTTTGGATTGTGTTATGGCAATGGGACTCTGGGGGCAATTTTATTTTAAGTCATTTTATGTTATCGGATTATTTACCGCAGTGGAGCGAGTGGTGGGTATTGGGGCGTGATTTGGTCGTGATGGAACTGTGGGGGGCAGTTTTTCCTTTGATTTTTATTGTATTTTGTATGATTTTTACTATGATTTTATTTTTATTTTCTTAACACTGTAGTTATTTTTATTTTTATTTTTCATTTACTGCATTGAGTGATTTTGCTCATTTTTTTACAGTCTAGATGGGTTGGGATTGTATTTTATCATTATTAATGGGGTTTTATGGCAATAGAGAAATTTTGGCCATTTGTTTTGTTTAAGGTATGGTTTTTGTTTTTGTTTTATGATTAGTTTGGAGTGACACTTGTTAGAAATGAGTGAGTTTGAATTAAAGCTTGGATGGGGTGTCAGATGTTTTCATCCTATTGGTTTATATATTTTGCCTTGGATTTGTGTTTCTTCGAGGGGTAAGTGCTTTGTTTCAATTGGATTATCTCAGTTTGTGGTGGATTGTGGTTCTTTTAGGGAGCATGTGTTGCTTGGTTATTGGGTTATCTATCTTTGTTAGGGATTGGTGTTTCTTTTGGGGGGTATGTGTCTTGTTTATATTTAATTAGATGGGGGGTGTTTGTGAATGTGGCACTTGTCACATTATGGCTAAGGGGCCTTTTACCTATAGATAGGTACTTAGGGGTTTGGTCTTATTTGGAATTTTGTTTATTATTTGATGCCTTGTAATTTTCGCATTTGAAATTTGGTACATTTTTATTTTCTTAATGTCTTTTCTTCCATGGTGATTTGTCATGGTGATTTGCTCGTTGTGGTATCGGGCTTGTTGGGATATGGGCTGGTGCTAGGGTCGATGATGTTGATCTGACTTGAAGTGCACACCCTATTGGGGGAAGAGATGGAAGAGTTGAAGGTGGAGGAAAGAAAACCAAGGAAGGGAACTGCATCAGACCTCTTAGCCATTTCTCCCTTTTTTATGTATTATTATTCAGGCATTTTCCCCCAAGGGTGCCCATTCTGATCTTTAAATTTGACTTTGTTTGGCATGTTTAGTTTGATTATTGTTTCCGGGTTGTAATTATTTTTAAATTTCAAAGGGGACATACCTATGGTGTAATTTGTAACCATTTTATCATATTTTTAAACGTGGTGATTTTGACTATCTTAATGGATTAATTTTGGGTTTCAAGAATTTTGTCTTGATTGGTGTAGTTTATCTTGATTTGGCCTTAGGGGTGGCTCTGGTCTGTGTTCGCATTATACCGGTTTGAGTGTTGATGTGTTGTGACTTAGTTTAGTGTTTATGTGTTTTTAGTAGTCATTTTCAAGGCGTGTGTGCTCGTATTGGTGAGGCCTTCTCTAATTTTTGGAGTGCATGAGTATAGGTGTGAAGTGTATGATGTAAATTATGGGCTGTAGGTGTGGTTTCAGATATGGCTAAGTCCCAACTTTGGTCTTTGATTGCTGTAGGGTATATATATTTTGGCTATAACTAGGGAATTACGCGCTTGATTCAGGGCGTTTAGTTAAATTGCACGTCTCTTTGTGCACGCACAATTGGGGGGGTTCAGGGAATTAATTAAGCGTCAGTGTAACCCTTAGTCATGCAATAAATGTGTGTTAAGCCCATTTTGTAGGTAATAAGCAGCAGTTGCAGATAAGGCCCTAACCATGCCAAGAAGCTTACTTTTTCCCCAAAAGTGCCTCAGGAGAAAGGAAGTTAGACGCAGACAGAGAACTGGCTGTAGCATAGGCACAACAAAGCAGCAACAAGTTAAGAAGTGAGCCTCGCACAGATGTCGCAAGGTTCAATTGTTTCAGACAAAAAGGCTTCGCACAGTTTTCGCGAGTTTCTGAAGGCAGCACACCAACTGCTCGCGCTGTTCTCGCACAGATGAATTATAGAAGGGCCGAGAAAGCAAACTTCACGCAGTTCTCGCAAGGCTCAATTATAAGCGCTCACACAGCACTCACGCAGTCTCACACAGCTCAAGAGAGGCACATTTAATCTTCGCATGATTCACTGAGGAGAGAGAGCGCCAGGCATTCCTACGCGCAGCTGTCGCACAGTGGCCGCGGGATGCAGATCTTCAGGGAACTGCTCGCGCAATCCAGAGGCCTATGCATATTGCTTCTTCGCAAGGATCCCCACGAGATTCACCAAGAAATCAACTGCGCGTGCAATTCCTGTGCCACTCAAATGGAAAGCGCAATCCCGCAACGGCCAGAGCATTCCCACAATGACCAAAGTATCAATCCCGCGACTATAAGAGCTTCAAGTCAATTCAATCCCGCGACAACAACTCTATCACGTGACCAGACCGGGACACTCTTGCTACCTAGCGAGGCTTGGGATCTTTACTTCCCCCCCCCACATCTGTAGCGGCAATCTGGGAACTTCTAGCAACTAGGGCATGCTCTCCAATGCTCAAATCTCCATGCACACGCCCTGAGGCATCCAAGGAACAGAAATGGGCCACGATTGCAGCGATAAAATTAGGGTTTTCCTAACCCTAATGCTCCCCCAATTGACTGCTATATAAGCCTAAGCCTAGTTTAGGGTTTAGGGGAATTTTCTGACTCCTTCTTGAATCAGTTGTAGAGTTCCAGTAGAGTAAGGTTAGGGTTTAGGTAGCTTATTTTTCCCTTTTTCTTCTCTCCATAGTCCAACACTTACTAGCTATGCCTTTGTATATTTATTTGGAATAGTTTTAATGGAGTTTTACAATAGGATCTTATACATGTATGAGATTGATGTTTGAGAGTTGTTCTGTCCAAGGCTGCTGCCTTGAGATCCTCCATTGCTAAGTTGCATTGTAACCAATGGAGGATTGTTTTTAAGGATGTATTTAGATCCAAGTGACATATGTGTCCAGGCAAGGCACATATGCCGGCCTATGCCCCACCACAGGATCCACTAAATTTGAATCCCCATGGGAGCCTGAGCTGGTAGCCGTGTGAACATGGTGGTGGCAGTAATCTACTTGTGCTGTCTCAGACCTCTGTGAGGAGGATAGCCTCTGTGGATAGTCAATGACCATTTAAGTGGACAGGTTAGAGCCCAAGGGTGAGGCCAATCCATAGATCTAAGATAGATTCTTCTTCTCTGCACTTGTGCTTGTAGCCCTGTGAGAGATTGTGCAGAGATAGACTCCCCTGTATTTGTATAGACCCACCATCAGATGGCAGATCTGATATGGCTGTAGAGATTGTAGGCTTGTGACTGGATCACTGCTGTCTTTCTAAAGCAGTGAACAACTAGACCTAAAGCTAGTACTCAAACTCTTGCTGGTCCTGTGTGTCCAGGCTAGTGCACATTGTAGGCCTAGCCCACAGACACAGAACTTTAGAGGTTGAGGTTCCTATGGATTCTTGAGCGGTTGCCTGGAAGAAGTAGTGCCTACAATGATAAACTTGTTCTGACCCATCTCTGGACTGTGGTTCCTCTATTGGATAGTCTGTGACCATTTAAGTGGACATGTTATATCCATAAGGGATTGGATCATGGCACAGGGGTGAGTTGGATCCTTTCTCCTCTTTGGTGATAATGTCGCCATTGGATAGGATTTCTATAGCAGCAGAACTGAGTCTGAGTTATAAGGCCTACCAGATCTATACCTAGTAGTTTACTTCTCACCCTTTTATATTTATTATCTCACACTCCATCATTCTTCTCAACCATTTCTGTAGTTTAGGCATTAGGTTACCTTAGGATTTAGACAATAGTGACCTTAAATCCCCTTCCGTTTAGGATTGCCAGATCTGGAGTCAGATCTGGAGGGCCTACTAAAGATAGCTCCCTTGGAGCTTTAGATCAAATTTTCCTGTGAGATAAACTCTTACTTATTAAAACTTGCTACAACAAGCCCTGTATCTTGCAGGTCTGTGTATTTTTAAACTTGTTGCTCTGTATTTTTTAATCCACCTTTGATTTATTTTCACTTACACATTCTTATCACTGTTTTCAATAAAGTTAGCAGCAAGAATCTAAAATATCCTAACAAGTTTTTTGCGCCTTTGCTGGGGACTCTTGATTTATTAGTAGACCCTAGATTTTAATATATATATTTTTTTCTTTGGTAGCTGTGCTTGTTAATAATTGATACTGCTGATTTACATTTGAAATATTTTTCTTGCAGATCTGGACAGTAGCAGAGAGGAAAGTTGAACTGCACTTGGAGTCTAGCTACCTCTGTTTACATTTCTCTAACCGTTAAAAACTCAGTCTATTTCTCCTTTGCAAATTCCATAGTAGTTGATTAGGATAGTTGTAATTTTGCAATGTGTCTGCAAGTAGTCTTCCCTGTTGTTGGTGTGTGTGCATGTTAGGAAGGAGATCCCTCAGTCCCACATTAGAGCCTCCTAACCCTGAGATCGAAAGGGACAGAAGACCAAGAAGGCCCAGACACACCACAATTGAGCTCCTTACTGAAATTGAGATAGCAGTCATGGGTGAAGAGCAACCCAGAAAATTGAAGGAATTGAATGCTCCTGATGATTATAATTCCCCATTTAGCATTCAATTCCCAGACATTTAGGGAAACTATGAGATTAAAACCTCAATCATCCAAATGCTTCCCTCTTTCCATAGGGTCAGTAAGGAAGACCCCTTCAAGCACATTGACCAATTCTTGGCCCTGTGCACAAAATTCTCCATTACTGGTTTGGGACCAGAAGCCACTAGATTAAGGCTCTTTCCTTTCTCCTTAAAGGACAGGGCCATCACCTGATTAGCTACTCTCCCAAACAATAGCATCACTTCTTGGAAAGACCTCAAGACAAGATTTTTGACCAAATTCTTCCCAGAGAAAAAAGCCAGCCAGTTGAGGAAAGCAATACTTGCTTTTGCCCAATCACCAACTGAGGATTTTAATCAAGCATGGGATAGATTCAAGGAGATGCTCAAACAATGTCCCCACCATAAGATCCCTGACTGGCAGCTTGTCCAGAGCTTCTATAATGGGATTGATGAGAAAAGCAGAGACATGGTAGATGCCTCTTATGGTGGAACTTACATGCAAAAAATAGCTAATGAGGCATGGGACTTGTTCGAGGTCATCAGTGAGAATGCTTTCCAAAAGATGTCCTTTCAAGAACTGTTCATGAGCCTTCTTCTAAATTGGGACTAGCTGAAACTTCCAAAGGAAAGATGTATGAAGTAACTGGGAATAATGATCTAAAAATGCAGATGGCCAATCTTTCTGATAAGTTTGATAAACTATTAACTGTGGTACAATCCAGATTGACTGCACAGGTGATGGAGGCATGTCTGATATGCCAATCTCCACAACACACAGTGGAAGAGTGCCCATCTGTAGGGCAATATCCTGAGTATGTGATGGAACAAGCTACTTCTGCCTAATCATTTGGCCAGCAACAATCTGTTGGCTACAACAAACAACCATTTAGATACCAGCACCAAAATGCTGGTTACCAGTGGAGAGACCACCCAAATTTGAGGTGGAGACAAGACAATTACATGCAACAACAATAGATGTTGGCCTTACCTTAAAGGCCACAGTAGTAATTTAACCAGGGATATGTCCCAAGGTCAAATTTCCAGAATCAGCAGCTGCCCTAATAGCAAAATCAATTGGTAGTTCTCCCACCTCAGCCCCAAAATGCTTCTTTCGAGGATCAGGTTTTGACCTCATTGCAAAACCTTGAAATGTTGACTCAGACTGTGACTTCTCACAGTCAAAGCATAAAGAAAATGGAAGAGCAGTTAGGCCAAATATCCAATGCCTTGGCCAAAAGAGAGGAGGGCAGGTTGCCAAGCCAGCCAGTGGCCAACCCTAAGGGCCAATATTCGATTGGAGAAGGTTCCTCAAGTTTTGAGGGAGCTAATGTCATCACAACCCTAAGGTCTGGCAGGCTGGTGGACAACCAGGTTGGGAAGGAACAAGGAGAGGTCATTTTCAAAGAATTTTCGAATGAAAGTGAAAAAGAATTTGTTAAAGCACAGAGCCAAGAGTTGCCTGCTACCCTGCAATAAGAGAAAAATAAAGAGGCTGTAGTTGAGCCTCGGCAGGAAATAAAAGATGAAAAAAGAAAAAAACAAAAGTTTAGTCATAGGCTTGCAGCTGAGGAACCAGCAGTACCTTAGTTGCCATTTCCTCAAGCTTTGAGGGGCCCTGCCCCTTTTGATAAGGGGAATGCACAGATAGAGGAAATGATGGAGACCTTTAAGCAGGTAAAAATCAATTTTCCCCTACTTTTTGCAATTAGACAGGTCTCAGCCTATGCCAAATTTCTGAAAGACCTTTATACCCAGAAAAGGAAAGCTAGAGGTCATTTGTCCAAAAAGGTCTTTACAACTGATACAGTTAATTCTGTATTAAACATAGCAATGCCAGAGAAGTTGCAAGACCCAGGGATACCCACTATTCCCTGCATAATTGGAGACCACACAATTGGAAGGGCCCTTCTAGACCTTAGAGCCAGTGTAAACCTGCTGCCATGCAGTGTGTATCAGTATCTAGGTTTGGGGGAACTAAAACCCACCCCCATTATGTTGTTAATGGCTGATAGGTCTGAAAGGAGACCTACGGGAGTGGTTGAGGATGTCTTAGTAGGGGTGGACAAGTTCTTCTACCCTGCAGACTTCCTGATTTTGGACATGGGCTGTAACAAGAATACAACCCCTATACCTGTTATTTTGGGCAGGCCATTTTTTGCCACAGCCAATGCATGCATTCAATGCAGGTCAGGGATCATGGAGGTAACTTTCGGACATATGAAGGTTGAACTTAATGTGTACAACAATGCAAAGTACCCTCAGCTGGACAATGAGGAAATCTTTGAAGTGGATGTACTAGAGGAAGTTGTTGAAGAAGAATTGCCCACTCTGCTGGATTGGGGCAACATTGTCACAAGTTTAATTGAAGTTTGGGACATGGTAGAGGAAGAAAGCCCAGCTGTTATGATAGAAGACATGACCACATTAAAGTCTTCTGTGGGCTTAGTGCAGCATTCCATTTGGAAACCTACATTGCTGCCTCTTCCTCAAACTAACAAAGCACCAATCTTGAGATCCATCCAACAAGCCCCTGATCTGGATCTCAAGAAGCTTCTAGAAACATTGAAATATGCCTTCCTTGAGAAAGGTAAAAAACTTCCTGTAATTATCTCCTCCTCTCTTACCAATGAGTAAGAGGAAGAATTACTAACAGTCTTGAGGAAGCACAAAAAGGCAATTGACTGGACCATTGTAGATCTAGGAGGGATAGATGCATTAATCTATATGCACAGGATCCATTTAGAGGAAGGCTTTTCACCCTTCAAGGAAATGCAGAGGAAATTGAATCCTCACATGCAAGAAGTGGTCCTCAAAGAAATCATTAAATTGCTAGATGCTGGGATAATTTACCCCATTTCTGATTCTGAATGGGTGGCACCTACCCAAGTGGTGCCCAAGAAATCTGGCATAACAGTTGTTACAACTGAGTCTAGAGAGCTGAGACCAGCTAGGGAGACCACTGGCTGGAGGGTTTGCATCGATTATCGGAAGCTCAACTTTAAGACCAGAAAAGACCACTTCCCTCTCCCCTTCATAGATCAAATTCTGGACAAGTTGGCTGGAAAAGCTTTTTACAATTTTCTTGATGGGTACTCAGGGTACAACCAGATCCCTGTGCACCCTCATGACCAAGAGAAAACTACATTTACTTGCCCTTTTGGTACCTTTGCTTATCGAAGGATGCCTTTTGGGCTGTGTAATGCCCCAGCCCCCTTTCAGAGGTGTATGTATGCCATATTCTCTGATATGATTGATAAGTTTTTAGAAATTTTTATGGATGATTTCTCTGTATATGGGGACAGTTTTGGCCAATGTTTGCAACACCTCCACCTGGTCTTGCAAAGATGTGAGGAGACCAATCTGGTCTTAAGTTGAGAAAAGAGTCACTTCATGGTAACACAAGGTATTGTGTTGGGCCATGTAGTCTCTAGAGAAGGGATTGAGGTAGATAAAGCCAAAGTTGACCTCATTACAAATTTGCCCCCTCCAAGAACAGTCAAACAAATCAGATCTTTCCTTGGACATGTAGGATTCTACAGGAGGTTCATTAAAGCCTTCAGCAAAATTGCTAAACCATTGTGCTACCTGCTCTGCCAGGATGTGCCCTTTGATTTTTCTATTGAATGTCTTAAGGCTTTTGAAACTTTGAAGATATGCCTCAGCTCTGCCCCTGTACTCCAAACACCTAACTATGCACTCCCCTTTGAGCTGATGTGTGATGCATCCAACTTGGCAATAGGTGCTGTTTTGGGCCAAAGGAAAGATAAGCTGCCAGTGGTCATTGCCTATCTCAGCAAATCACTTGCTGAAGCTCAGCTGAATTACACCACAATTGAGAAAGAGCTTCTGGCAGTGGTTTTTGCTGTTGATAAATTTTGACCTTACCTACTTGGGTCTAAAACTATAATCTTCATAGACCACTCAACATTGAAATACCTATTGTCCAAGAAAGATGCTAAGCCCAGGCTGATTAGATGGATACTCTTGTTGCAGGAGTTTGACATTGAAATCAAGGATAAAAAGGGTGTGGAAAATGTGCTGGCTGACCACTTGTCCAGAATTGTGTTGGAAAAATGTGTTGATGACCTTGTAAATGATGTTTTTCTGGATGAGCAATTGTTTGCCATCCAATCCTTGGTTCCTTGGTATGCACACATTGTAAATTATTAGTTATAGGCAAGATTCCTGCCCATTGAACCAAAATGGACAGAGACCTGTTTTTCTCACAGGTCAAATTCTTTTTCTGGGAGGAACCTTGCTTATACAAGTACTGTGTAGACCAAATCATCTGAAAATGTGTTCCTGAAAGTGATGTCCCCAGTATTCTGGCCATGTGTCATGAAAATGCCTGTGGGGGCCATTTTAGTAGAAGAAAAATAGCTGACAAAATCTTGCAGTGTGGGTTCTATTGGCCTTCTTTATTCAGAGATGCCAATACACACTGCAGGACATGTGAGAGATGTCAGAAATTAGGAGTGCTGTCCAAAAGAAACTCAATGCCTTTACAGCCCATCCTTGTTGTGGAACTATTTGATGCCTGGGGTATTGACTTTATGGGCCCCTTTCCTCCTTCAAATAGTTATTATTTCATCTTAGTGGCAGTGGATTATGTTTCGAAATGGGTAGAAGCTATTGCCACAAGAACCAATGATAATCAAGTTGTCCTCAAGTTTGTAAAGCAAAATATCTTCTCAAGATTTTGCACCCCTAGAGCCATTATCAGTGATGGGGGTAGACATTTCTGCAACAGGAATTTCGAGAGCTTGCTCAAGAAATATTCTGTCACCCATAGGATTGCTACTCCCTACCGCCCATAAACCAGTGGGAAAGTTGAAATTTCTAATAGGGAGATCAAGCACATCCTTGAGAAGACAGTGAGGACTGACAGAAAGGACTGGGCTGAAAAGCTAAACGATGCAGTGTGGGCTTATAGGACTACCTATAAGACTCCCATTGGGATGTCCACATTCAGACTGGTTTATGGCAAGGCTTGCCATCTCCCAGTAGTGTTAGAACACAGGGCCTATTGGGCCGTAAAAAATTTAAATCTAGACCTAACTTCTGCTGGTAATCACAGGTCGCTGCAGCTGTCAGAACTGGAAGAGTTGAGGATGGATGCTTATGCCAATGCCCGGATATACAATGAAAGGTCCAAGGCTTTCTTTGACAAGGATTTGTTAAGAAAGAGCTTCATGGCTGGTGATAAGGTTTGGTTGTTTAACTCCAAACTTAAATTTTTTCCTAGCAAACTGAAATTCAGATAGGAAGGTCCCTATATTGTCATGAATGTTTCCCCATCTGGTGCTGTGGAAATCAAGGATCCCAAGTCTGGGAAAACCTTAAAGGTGAATGGCCAGAGGCTTAAGCCTTGATTACAAAAACCTGCTGAACCTATGGATACCATTCACTTTCAAGGGGACCCTTCATTAAACTGATCCACAGATGTGTCCATGTTGTATCATATGTGCATTAGTTTTGTTAGGTTTATATTGCCTTCCTTTGTCAAAATTTTTTTTTTGGAAATTTTAGAGGCCCTACTTAAGTCTGAATCTGTCTGGCCTGATTTCTTTTTATACTTAGTTTGATGATTACTTCTCTTGAATTGGTAGTTTTTGATTGAATGTACGATGTTTGGATAATGATTTTTGCTGCATATGCTTGAATGTTTGATTTTAAAGTGTCTGGGGGTGCCTCTGGTGGTGGGTTTCACTTAGGATCCAGCCACAACACAAATGCAAATGGCAGAATGAAGAGCGCATGCTCTCTGTTTAATCATTTGCTCTCACGCGATCCAAATGGAGCACTTCAATAGCTGTCACGAGATCAAAAAGGAGGCCTGGGAGACTCTCGCGCCATCCAAATGGAATTCGTCATTTGCTCTCGCGGGGTCCAAAATGACGCCTAGGAGACTCTCGCGCAATTCACATAGAATTCTTCACTAGCTGTCGCGAGCTCCAACGTAAACCTGAGAGCCTTTCACGCAATCCAACTTGCATTTACACCTTCGCTAGGTTTCATTTCCCATCCAGCGACTAGATATTTCCAAAGCATGCCAAGCCTAGCGATAAGTACTCCAAACCCGCACTTGTCTCCTTTCCCAGTACTCTCTTCCTTCTCAATCCAGTGAAACCCTAGCTTCCGGCGCTCTTCTACCTCTCTCCTACAGCGTCCATTCTACAACCCATCATTCACACCAGGATCCTACAGATTTGTTCTTAATGTCATCCCCATCAGTTGCCCTCTGCTCAGAGATCTCGTGGTGCACTGTGCGTCAGATCGAACAAGCCCTACGATTTTAGGGTAAGCACTCAGATCTCAGTTCTCCTTTTTTTCATCTTTAAAAGTAGAGATTCTAATGGCCCCTAAGAGTGCCCAAAGAAGAGGGCCAGGGATAAGGCCCCTATTGAGACCACTCCTAAGAAGGTCAAGAATTCAAAGGCATCGAAAAAGGGAAGGAAGTGGTTAAGGAGGTGGAGGAGCCAACCCCCGAGTTTTCTACACACTCTGATCTCATGGCTTCAATCCCCTTGGAGCCTAAAATAGCTTTTGACCTGCCCTTCTTTGAGAAGGAGCCTCTCTCTGCCCCTGCCATTCAATTTATGAGCAAGGCTGGCCTGACACCCTTGATGAGAGGAATTCCAGCACTAGCCTACCCTAGGCTAGTGCAACTCTTTTATTAGCACATCAGGGTCACCAAGGACAAAGATGGACAAGCAGGTTTCCTTATGTTGATTGATGATTTTGAAATGTTAGTTAGCCCCAAGCTGATTGCAGAGGTATTGGGCATCCCAACCACATTTGACACTAGCTGTGGATATGGCCCTCCCCTGAGTGCCTCAATTGATACCATTACGAGGGCTCTTACTAGAGGATTAAAGGCCTTAGGGGATTCTATCAGAAGAAGAGAGTTGGAGCTTGGACTCCTTTTCATTGACCAGGTCCTGAGAAAGAACATCTAATGCTTAGGCCATCAGCAGGAGAGGAGAGCTTCTATTACTGATGCTGTTTACTCTTTTTCTCTGGGCCATGGCTTCCATGCTGCCTGATTAATTTTTGAAGCAATGAAGGATCTGGTAGAGAAATTAGGGCAGAACAAGAAGCCGCACACACTCCCCTATGCCAGAGTCATCACCAAATTGCTTCTAAAGGGGGGGTACAAGATAGCAAAAGGAGAGGAGACTACCACCCTTGCCCCTACAACTTTTGCCAAGAGACAATGGGGAATCAGCAGGAGCCTGATTGAAACACAGAAGAAGAAGAAAGCTGAGACTCAGGCCCCTCCCAAGCAAGCTGATGAGGAAGCTGTTACAAGGCCTACCCCTACTACCAAAGAGGTGGTTCCAGAGCCTGTCACTACCACTACTACAGCAGCCCCCACATCCCCCACCTTTTACTCCAGGATCCCCTATCCTGACAACATCCCCTACCCCTACTCCATCTCTCTCTCACCCTCCTCTGTCTTCATTATCCATGCCTACACCCATTCTTCCTGTGATTGGTACCTGAGAGGACACCACCCCCCATGTTAGCCCCTCACCATCCCGTACCCTACCTCAATACACAGCCCCAATACCCCCATCATCTTCACAAAACCCAGACAACCCTCCACTGATCTCATACAAGAAAAGGAAAACCACTGACACAACACCCACCATCTCCCTGACACCACCCACAATCCCTTTTATCCCCACTGACACACCTCACATTGACCAAGACACCACTCCAGCCATGCCTACTACATCTCCACTCACAGACATAGACCTCAACCTTAATACAACCACAGGATTCTAAGCCTTTATGGCTAGTTTCCTTGACACCATGCCCACCCACTACACTCCCCTCTCGGATTCTCCAACTACCTCCCCACATCACTCACTAGAACCCCAATCTCCTCCTTCTTTCACTTTCCATCATGCCCCTTCCTCCCCTTTTCAACCTGTGCCATCTTCTACACAATCTCAACCTCCTAACCTAGACACACTGACACACATCCTCTCCCTCATCCAAGACATCCAATCCCAACTATCCACCACAACACACTCACAAGACCAGATGCAAACTGAAATCACATCCATCAAATCCACACTTCAGACATTGACAAACCCACACATCCCTCAACAATCCACTCAAACCCCCCTGGTCCTTTCCCCTCCTAGCCCTGACCCCACAACCCAACCATTCTTGTTCATACCTTTCACCATTCCCTTTTTCCCTCCCCCATCACCCCCTACTCCTAGTGAGTCTACCTCATTTTCTTTCCCCCCCATGCCTTCCATTCCACCTCTTATACTACCCCCTCCAACATTCACTGACAAATCCACCCAAACAGACCCAGAACCTGCTACCCTCCCCCAACAACTAGACTTTCCCACTAATAACACCACTCCCCCCACCTAGGACCAATCACATTCGGCTCCTTCCACTTCTTCCCTTCCTATCGCACCCAAACACTCCTTTTACATCCCTCCCTACCTCACCATCCTCCATTCCATGATGGACAATTCCTACCTTAGGAGGGATGTCCTGAGGGGCATGGCCCAACTTAGGCAATCCATAGAGACCCCCCTATTGGAACAGATTGTTGAAATTGAGGAAGCCCACAGAAAAAAATTACTGGGTATTTTCCTTGGGTGGACTAACATCTTGGAGCCCTATGAGAAGGCAAAAACGATGGCTGCTTATCATCAGATGAATCTGGAGATGGAGAAAGCAAATACCAATGTGGAGAGGATGAAGGCCAGGATGTTTGAAAAGAGACTCAACAATGCCCAGGAGATCTTTCGACTCTAAAAGGAAATCTATGAAACTGATTTCCTGAAAGCCCAAATCTAGATAGCCTCTTTGGAAGCTGCGTTGGCTGCTGCAAGAAGTCTTGACTCACCCACCCTCTCTGTACTCATGCGGAACACAGCCTCAACCTACACAAACTCCCTCACGCCACTCCTGTGTGCCTCTTACTCTGTGACCTCACCCAAACCCCTGCTACACCTCCTCCTGAGCAAACTTATCCTAAGCAGAGGAAACTCACTGCTAAGAGGACTGCTTCCACAGCAGCCTCTATTAAAATAGGCAAAGAGTCAGCTGCCCAATCTGAGGAGGCACAACCACACGGCCAACCAGATAAATGAAAGTCCCCAGTAGCCCCCACTGAGCAAGACAAAGGAAAATCCCCTATGATCCCTCCTGAACCCAAAACCAGAAAATGAGGGTGAGGGCACCAAAAGCTCCAACCATGAAGAAATCACCAGCCCAACCAAAGAAACCAAGGCAGCCAAAGAAAAAGAGTCCAACTAAGAGCAAAGCAAAGAAGAAAAAGACCAAAGCTCCCACAGACAGAACCAAGTCCATGCTCAGTTCTGAGAACAAAGCTGAAATGAGGAAACATGCACAATAGATGGGCTGGGACTGGTTCACAGATTCAGATTCCGAGTCCTCCTCCTCTTAAAATAGATTGTACTTAGGATTTTCTTTCCTTTTCACTTTTTTTTTCTTGTCATTTTAATTACAGTTGTACATTTCTTTCTAAAATAATAGAATTCTTTTTGTATATTACTTTGTGTATTTGGTCTGTGTGTGTTTACTTTTTATTCCTGACTATTACCCTACACTTTCTCACCTTTGAACCAGTGAGGACGCTGCTCCTCATGGTTTGGGGGTGTGGCAGGGTAGGTCTGCAAATAGAATAGTTAACTTTAGTGTAGTAATGGTGGTGTAACTAGGATGAATAAAGTCAATTTCCACCTAACTTGCTGCAATGGGGAAATTTGTCAAAAAATAAAATATTTTTGCAGACATTTCGAAACTGAAAGTGTTAAAATCTTGGCACCACCATGAAGCTAACATTAGAAATGCTAAATTAGTACCTAGTAAACCTAAGAGGAGAGAAAAAGGTGAAAATACACTCCATAAGTTAACAAGAAGACTATCTAGTGAGATTTGGGCCCATCAATTTCTGTTGAAGAGTGTTTTTGGTATTTTTCTGCTCTAAGGTTTGATTGACTCAGTACATTTTACTAGAAGTTAGGCACCTCCAAATCAAAACTGGTTGACAGCACTCATGGCACTAAGGAAATGATTCAAGGCCCTCATTTGGATAGTTTGAGCCTGAAAACCCAACCTTTTAAAACTACCCTTTTGCATACACTCTTTGAGCCTAAAAAAGCCCTATTTTTCTTTAACAAACACTGGAGTACTTGCACCTTAACTTCATGACCTGATTCAACCTTATCCTCGCCTCTGAGAATTCAGAAGGTAAAGGAGGAGTTGAAGGTAGTGAGAGTGGTCCAACATTTGGTAGAAGGAGAAGAAAAGTAACCTATGAACAACAGTGTGTTGGTGGTATTTGTGTGGCAGTTCATCATGAAATCATAAAAATAAAAAGAAGAAAAATAATAAAAAGAGAACAAGAAAGAGAAGTTTGGAGAAGAACATCATCTGAAAATTGAAAAGAAGAGGAGAAACTGGCCACTTTGATTCTGAAATATATTAAGTAAGATGAAGTTGTGCTGGAATGAAGGTAGTGAAGTCATGAGTCACTCCTTACCTTGCTGATTTCTCAATTTTGATTTCCTTTTTACACCTTCATTCTTTATATCCCTCACCCATAAGCCACATTACAACCCATTCAACAAGACCTTGAAGATCCAAAGTGAAATGAGCTGTCAGGTGGAGATGAGGGAGTGCCTAATCTATGGTGAAAAGTCATGAGGATGTCAAAAATTAGAAGCTTTACCTATGCTCATGCTTGCAGGCCCATTTGGGGTCTGTAACTGCTCTT
Source organism: Chloranthus sessilifolius (assembly GCA_021018995.1). NCBI lineage: Eukaryota > Viridiplantae > Streptophyta > Magnoliopsida > Chloranthales > Chloranthaceae > Chloranthus > Chloranthus sessilifolius. The sequence continues at coordinate 97,160,494 of CM037588.1, forward strand.
GAGCTGCTTTAAATGTGAATACCCCTAGACATTCATTGTTGAGAGATAACCCTGGTGAGAATTGGGTCTGACTTGTAACTTCATTGGGGTTGTATCCAACCTGATTTTTGAATTTAAGGCAAGCTTAGTACTGATATGTGCACATTGAATTTCTAATGTAAAATAATTGGTGGAAATGCAAACACATGCTAAAAATTTTTTTTTGAGTTTTAAATGGCCTGCATTACAGCTACAATTTTCTCTGAGTTCCAAAAGAAAGTGGGTTGATGCTTTATTCATTGAAATTTATTTTGCCATTGACTGCACCACTTTTAACTATTTTTTATTATGAAGTTTGTGGGTATCTTCACTGAAGACCCTCAGGAGACTTCACTCCTCCACTAGGGATCACCTAGGGGTTTAAAAGGTTTGGTACATATGCTAAATGTACCTGTGATCCCTACGAAAGTGGTATTTAATTAGTTAAAGCTTTGCTAAGGGACTAGCAAAGATTACGTTTGGGGGTGTGTTAAGACCTGAAAAGTACCACTTTTCACCCCTTAACTTAATCTCTGTTAGACCCTTAGTCATGTAATAAATGGGTGTTAAGCCCATTTTATAGGTAATAAGCAGCAGCTGCAGATAAGGTCCTAACCATGACAAGAAGCTTACTTTTGCCCCAGAAGTGCCTCAGGAGAAAGGAAGTTAGACCCAAACAGAGAACTGGCTGCAACATAGGCACAACAAAGCATCAACAAGTTAAGAAGTGAGCCTCACGCAGATGTCGCACGGTTCAATTGTTTCAGAGAAAAAGGCTTCGCGTAGTTGTCGCAGGTTTCTGAAGGCAGAACACCAACTGCTCGCACAGATGAATGACAGAAGGGCCCAGAAAGCAGACTTCACATAGTTCTCGCGAGGCTCAGTTATAAGCACTCGCACTGCACTCACGCAGTCTCACGCAGCTCAAGAGAGGAGCATTTAATCTTTGCGCGATTCACTAAGGAGAGCGAGCTCCAGGCATTCCTACACATAGCTGTCGCGCAGTGGCCGCTAGATGCAGATCTTCAGGGAACTGCTCGCATAATCCAGAGGCCTATGCATATTACTTTGTCGCGAGGATCCCCACGAGATTCACCAAGAAATCAACTGCGCGTGTGATTCTCGCGCCACTCAAATGGAAAGCGCAATCCCGTGACGACCAGAGCATTCCCGCGATGACCAAAGTATCAATCCCGCGACTACAAGAGCTTCAAGTCAATTCAATCCCATGATGAAAACTCTATCACGTGACAAGACCTAGAAACTCTTGCTACCTAGCGAGGCTCGAGATCTTAACTTCCCCCCCACCACTTCTGTAGGGGCAATCTGAGAACTTCCAGCAACTAGGGCACGCACTCCAATGCTCTAATGTCTGTGCACACGCCCTGAGGCATCCAAGGAATAGAAATGGGCTATGATTACATCGATAAAATTAGGGTTTCCCTAACCCTAATGCTCCCACAACTGACTGCTATATAAGCCTAAGCCTAGTTTAGGTTTAGGGGATTTTTTCTGACTCCTTCTTGAATCAGCTGTAGAGTTCCAGTAGGCTAAGGTTAGGGTTTAGGGATCTTCGTTTTCCTTTTTTCTTCTCTCCATAGTCCAGTACTTGCTGGCTATGCCTTTGTATGTTTATTTGGAACAGTTTTAATGGAGTTTTATAATAGGATCTTATACATGTATGGGATTGGTGTTTGAGGGTTGTTCTGTACAAGGCTGTTGCCTTGATATCCTCTATTGCTAAGTTGCATTGTAAGCAATGGAGGATTATTTTTAAGGATGTATTTAGATCCAAGTGACCTGTGTGTCCAGGCTAGGCACATATGGAGGCCTATGCCCCACCACAGGATCCACTAAATCTGAATCCCCATGGGAGCCTGAGCTGGTAGCCTTGTGAACATGGTGGTGGTAGTAATCTGCTTTTTCTGTCTCAGACCTCTGTGAGGAGGATAACCTCTCTAGATAGTCTGTTACCTTTTAAGTAGACAGGTTATAGCCCTAGGGTGAGGCCAATCCACAGATCTAAGACAGATTCTTCTTCTCTGCACTTGTGCTTGTAGCCCTATGAGAGATTGTGCAGAGACAGACTCCCCTGTATTTGTATAGACCCACCATCAGATGGCAGATCTGATCTGGCTGTAGAGATTGTAGGCTTGTGACTGGATCACTGCTGTCTTTCTAAAGCAGTGAACAACTAGACTTAAAGCTAGTACTCAAACTCTTGCTGGTCCTGTGTGTCCAGGCTAGTGCACATTGCAGGCCTAGCCCCACACACAGAACTTTAGAGGTTGAGGTTCCTATGGATTCTTGAGCTGGTAGCCAGGAAGAAGTAGTGCCTATAATGATAAACTTGTTCTGACCCATCTCTGGACTGTGGTTCCCCTATTGGATAGTCTGTGACCATTTAAGTGGACAAGTTATATCCATAAGGGATTGGATCATGGCACAGGGGTGAGTTGGATCCTTTCTCCTATTTGGTTATAATGTAGCCATTGGACAAGATTTCTATAGTAGCAGAACTGTGTCTGAGTTATAAGACCCATTAGATCTGTACCTAGTAGCTTACTTCTCACCCTTTTATATTTATTATCTCACACTCGATCATTCTTCTCAACCATTTTTGTAGTTTAGGCATTAGGTTACCTTAGGATTTAGACAATAGTCACCTTAAATCCCCTTCCATTTAGTATTGCCAGATCTGTAGTCAGATCTGGAGGGCTTACTAAAGATAGCTCCCTTGGAGCTTTAGATCAATTTTCCCTGTGGGTCAAACTTGCTACAGCAGGCCCTGTATCTTGCAAGTCTATGTATTTTTAGACTTACTGCTCTATAGTTTTCAATCCACCTTTGATTTATTTTTACTAACACATTCTTATCACTATTTTCAATAAAGTTAGCAGCAAGCATCTAAAATATCCTAACAGAGTGTGAGCATATAATCCAATTGTGTGCTTTCATCAGTGCGCGTGATTGGAGCCTCACCAAGTCACTGTGCGGGTGACCTTTCGAATTGCGCGCAAGGTGGAAGGGGGAATTAACTCGTCACACTTTTTTGGCAGATAAAAGTTTAATTGCACGCTGTAGACATAGCACGCGATTCAGGTTGTGCTTTGTTTTGGCTGAGTGCATGATATAGTTGCGCGTCAATTTTTGGGAGCATGATTGGCCCGCACTCTATATGAGCCACAAAACTTATCATTTCTACCACGCTTCCTTGCTTCCTTGTTCTCTGATTTCCGTGTATCTGTGATATGTCGCAATCTGCTCGTCAGTTTCGAGCATTGTTTCTTGCGTTCTCTTCAGTTTTTCTTGCTCTTTGCTCTGAGATAGAGTCTGAGGGCAATGCCAGACTTTTATTGACTACTTCGGACTTGGAGCATATGTCGGTGGAGGGAGGGGAGACTCCTGAAATTCCTATCGATGATGATGCCGATGTCGAGGGTGATGCTGAGATGGTCGTCTGAGAGTGTGCTCCTGGGTTTGGTGGGGGCACTGAGGGCGTTGCTGTTCTATGTCGAGCTCTACCTCCAATTCGCATTTCGTTGGAGGAGTTCTATGCGAGGGATCAGGTAGGTGCTCGCGTGCAAGAGTTTCTTCTTTTACTACCTAGGCATTTAGGTTATAGCATAGATTCGGAGGATATGGAAACCCATTTTACTTTGTGTTGAACTCGCATCTAGACTTAGTGTGCGTGCGCATTCATGCATCATGCTTGTATATAGTTTTAAGTCATGTTTACTTTATCCTCTCATATTACTTGTATCATGTTTTGCGTGCTTATCGTAAATCTTTGTATGTCTCGCTTTCACAATTTGTTATTATCTGTATTGTTTTGTTGTCATTACAATCTTTCCTTTTCATGTTTATCGTCAATTGGCCTAACTATGACTAGTTTATTATTGCTGGTCGTCATCATCGTGTGTTATTATTATTATTAATTTTGATATTATTATTATCGTTGTCATTATTAGTAATTATCATTTTTATAAGTATTAGGTCTACTTATCATCAGTAGTTCTAATTTATCGTTATTAGTCCTTACATAGTTATAGGTTGTAGTTTTATGTTGTCAATCTTCATCACTCTTCAGGAGCCTCCTTTGCTGGTCATCAACATTGCATGGTCAAAGTCTCATGCCTGGTACCATGCCCTGCCTGAGTTTCAATGGGCGTCGTTAGTGTCTTTCAGACTTCAGGCCTATCTTGGAGCTTGAGCCCTTTCCGATCGATCAGGTTTGATCGAGGCTATTCTAGAGCGATGGAGGGAGGAGCAACAGGCATTGCTCTTTTCAGTATGGATGTTGCAGCCGACCCCGGACGACTGCAACATCACTGGGACTCAGATTCGAAGGGGAGCCATTGACAGGGTAGATGGAGGGAGACTACTTGGTAGTATGTGAGGTGGTGCTCGGATTCGAGTTCCAGTTCAGTGGGACCGGGCCAAGGATGGTCCGAGTTACATGGTTCTTCGATACTTTTTCTAGTGGATTAGTTCCTCCAAGGCATTACTCAGAGAAGAGAATGGTGTTCCAAGGACGTTGTGAGGAGATGGTGCTTTGAGAGCCTATGATGGAGTCGAGAGTGGCGGTAGGTCGAGACCCTTGGGCATATTTTTCTCACTTTTTTGGTGCAGTGTTGTTTTCTTCTTCGAACTGTGGCTATGTGACAAGTCTGTTCCTGACACTTCTTGGGGACCTAGATCAGGTGCCCATGTATGCTTGGGGCACTGCACCGTTGGCGCACCTTTAGGAGCAGCACTATTGCCAGGGGAGTGGCACTGCCATGATCAGAGGCTTTCTTCTTTTTCTTCAGGTGAGATTGAGTTGACCGTTAAATTTATAATGTTTTAGTCCTTTTGTCTTCCTTCTGAGTGATTGTTTCAACGTTTGTATGTTTAGTTTTGGGCGTATGATTATTTTGGGTTCTTACGTCCGCGGGTCCCGGTGGAGATTACTTTCACTTTCCCGTGCATGCATATGTTACGGAAGGTGATGGGGTGCGACCACCATACTTTGATCTTCAGGCAGCACGAGGTCTCTTTAAGGACATGCACCCGGGGAAGGTACATGTTGTCTATGTTGTTAGTGCGTCTTAGGTTTTAAGCCTTAGATTTTACTGATGATTTGTTTTACTTATTTCTCATTATAGGTCATTTGGAGACCGTATGTGGCCTGGGAGGATGCTAAGCAGCCGGTGATACAGTCTGGTCTGCCCTTCTTTGGGGTGAACATCTGGGTTCACTATTTCAAGAAGGTTGAGCGCATCCACCTGTCTCGGGTAGCCTGGCAATTGGGGCTCCCTCAAGGAGTCCCTTCAGAGATATGCCACCAGGTGGCGAGGAGGATGACTAATCCCCCTGGTCGGGACTTTGCGTCGAGGATGAGGGTTTAGATTGACGACTTTAAAGAAGGGGGGACCAGGGTGATAGGGGCGCTCGATGAGGCAGATGCTCGGGAGTTTCTGAGATGGTTTCAAGAGCTCGGTAGTGATTAAAATTTAATGCATCCTTTCTAGGGGAGCGACTCTTTCGCAGTTGGCAGTCCTGAGTCTGCCTCGACATTGAGGGAGAGGTTGGCCACGTTAGAGAAGGGCCATCTAGGATTCGGTGTCCACGGCACGATGGATGCCCTTCACAGGGCCATGGAGCAGATGGGATGTGCTCCTCGGCCCGATGAGGAGATGCTACGCTCCTTGATGGACTTCATCTTCTAGGCTAGGGCAATGGAGGATCAGTTGAGGGCCTAGCTGCCAGAGAGCCATCGATCCCTAGTGAGTTGGTTTATTAGTCGTTAGTCCATTCATTTTGCTTCTAGTCAATTTATTGTGGTTATTTTGTTTTGTTTCCTCTTCGTTTGTTAGACTATGCGGGAGGGTGAGGTCAACAGCCTATGTCAAAGATTGATAGACTGGTGAGTGTTTTGCATTTGGTTCTAGTGTTATCATTCTTCGTTATTTCTGATGTGTCTGCTATGTGTCATGCTTGAAGAGGGTAGAGTTCTCTGCCGCTGGGGTGTTTATTCTAGCATTCAATCCATCCTCGGCTACATTGTCCAGTCAGGAGGTCCAATGATAGCCCACCTTCGTGCAGAGATAGAGCACTGGGTGAGGTTTTTTAGTTTTCTTAATTTTATTCGTCTTATATATTGGTTTGCTAATGTTGTGATGTATGTTTTCAAAGTCGGCTTGCTGAGGATCTCTAGACTAGGGAGGCCACAGCTGCTTCCTTATGCCCAGGAAGTCAGGTATAGTGTGCGTTTTAATTTATTTACACATTGGTTGTTTTATTTTGTTGATTGGTTCGCTTTCTAATGTGTTTTGTGTTGGTTTCTTTTTTTGTTGTGTAGGCCGTCCTTGATTCTACTCTTGAGACTCCTCCTTGGGAGTTGAATCCTCCTCCCACTTAGGTTTGTTTAGTTTGTTTAGTTAGCATAGTTTCATTTTTTATTTTTAGTCCTGGTGTTATCTGATATGCTTCTTATCTGTGTTGTAGCTATCTATGTCCGAGATTCCTCCTCTACCACCTGCCGATCCGGTGACTGCCCCGACTGTCGAGAGCCTTCTTCGGGAGAGAGAGGATCTGGTATGCTTCTCCCTCTCTTTTAGCTTTTCTTTGCTTCGTGAGTATGCTCGATTCTTGATTTTATGTGGTTGTGCAGGCTCATCAGCTCGAGGAGTCACGTCTGGAGACAGCGCGGGCGTGTGCCACCCAGGAGGCGATCTTGGGTGCGTATAGTTGTCAGGACTTGCTCATTGATATGCTCATCACATATGGAACCCAGGTGGAGCCAGTGGAGGTTGCCAGTCAGACGGTTTGAGCAGAGATGCAAGAGACCATAGACCGACTACAGTATCGACTGGCGAGGAGTGAGCGGGGGGTGTATGGGATGGTCGATCGCCTCTCCTGGTCGGAGTCAGTAGCCACTGGCTCCCTTGCTGAATGTCCCCATCGTACGACATGTGAGGGTGTGAGGGATTGTGTTCCCGAGGACTCCATCATCCAGGAGTTACTTGCTGAGGGTCCTTAACGCTCATGGTTTAGGCGGTTGGCCAATCAGGCGAGTGACGGATGCTCTCTTGCGGGGCCCTCTCCTCCCAGGGTATGCCCACCTATACTAGGGACTTGGATTGAGACTTTGGAGGATCAGACTCCTGATCCACAGGTCGATGATGCTGGGGACAACGGCGACTGACCATCCCAGAGGTAGCATAAGGAGTAGGGTGTATATTTATATTTTTTGCATTCTTTTTTTTGTTCATTGTATATACGGGGGTATGCCCCTAGTGATAGATGTAAACAAAATTTTGATATATATATATATAGAGAGATATATATTTTTTTATTTTAGATGTAACTGGCCTCACATTTCCCTTTGTGTTACCTAAAAATATTTTAGCTGCTTGCTTTTGGTGTCGTTGCCTATTATTGGGACTTGGATGCTCCTTGAGTTGGCCCAGTAATAGTTGAAAGTTGCTCTATATCTAAACGTGAGGATAAAGTTATCTATAATTTTATTTCCCCCTTGCTGATTGTCAAGGGGAGAGGTGTCTCAAACTGGGGTCTACTAATAAAAGGGAGTATCATTGCATTTTTTTTTTATAAGGAAAATAATGCAACAGGGAAAGTAGAGTATTGAAATAAAATTCTAAGTGAAAAACTCTAAAAAAAAAATTCCCCAGTGTAGGAGCGTGATGGGATCAATAGTGCAGTATTTTTTACGGTCTTCCTTAGATGATGACCTAGTCATTCTGCATCTTTTCTATGGATCAGCAGTGAATTTCGATATAATCCTTCTTCTGAATAAAATAATGCCCTAGTGTTGAGGTGCAATGGATTTTTTTTCTGAATTTTTTGTGAGTACTTTGGCCTATGAGGAGCCATGTCTGTTTGGGGAGTTAGTGTCGAGAAAAGTTCTTTGATACTGTCATCGAACAAGGGGAGGTCATTTAGTCATATCAGTCATATATTGGGGTTCTACCTTTGGCAGTGATTATCCTATCCCATAGTCTTATTAAGGGATTATGCAGTAGAGAGTAGGTGATCACATCACTCATCATTCACGTGTTTTTGGTTTCATCTCTAGGAATATCTCAGGAGGGTTCTAACTCATTGTCCAAAAATAAAAAAAGGTGACAAGGGGGATAAGGCTCAATGACGTGAGGGAATAGTTTCTATCTAATGATGTCTAAAAGTGATAGGTAATAATCTTTTCTTTGGGTGGTGTGTAGTGCCATAGTTGAGCTCTCCGCCATGCTTCGGCACCATCAAAATCTCACATTCCATGGTTAGCAGGAGTTTATCCTCCTCCCGTTGCCTTACGATGATATCTAGTAGTATCAGGACACCAGGGATCCCTCGCAACATGCTTATACCTTGCTATTAGGGTAACCAGGGACATCCTCATTATCTGCTTATGCTTCCCTGGGCTCATTGACTTGTTCATCAGTCGTATTGCACTCTCTCAGTTACGTATATATTTTTTTAAAGCAACCTGCTAACACAAGAATGGTCAGTTTTGATTGAGCCTGACATCTTCATTTTCTCTGCTCTAACATCTCCTCCAATGGCGGGGATAAGGGGTGGGAATCGGGTGTTCCCTATGCTTTTGGAAGAGGTCAGGTATTCCACTAGCCCTTTCGATCAAATTGCCCGAATAAGAAGATGGGTAGTGAGTCAAGAATCTTTAAGGATATCCTGGGAAATAAAGGTGTACGACCAATGAATGAGTCATGATGAGTATGGGGGTGGTGGGTATGAGTATCTATGTCTGACCATGGGATGTGACAATCACGATGCTTAGGGTAGTATTTCCTCAGGTACATGATGTTCCAAGGGTTAGGGAGTTCTTCCCTATCCTAGTTCACCAGCTTGTATGCATTCCCTGAGTATGCGGCTGATATAACGTTTGGGCCCTCCTAGTTCGGTTTCAGTTTTCCTTTCGGACGGGCATGTTTGGAAGGCATGATTTTCTTCAAGACTAACTCTTCAATTTTGAAAGTTCACTTCAGGACCTTTTTATCGTAGGCCTTGACCACTCTCCTCTGGTATACTTGAGCATGATCGGCTGCCCTTAGATGCGTCTCATCGAGTTATTCAAGCTCAGTAAGCAGAGAAATTATCCTTTTGTCTAGGTATTTCTCATCATTGAGTCGGATTCGTAGGGATGGTACCTGTATCTCGTAGAGCAAGACTGCTTTCATCCTGTATGTGAGGAGGTAGGGAGTTTGGCCAGTGGCCATGTGAACAGGCCAAGAGTGCTTCTGGTAGTCGTTCAGGCCAGTCGGCTCCATTGCTCACCTCCACTATTCGTTTCAGAATCCGAATTAGCATTTTGTTGGTAGCCTCTACTTGCTCATTTCCTTGGGGGTAGAATGGTGACGAGTGGCATAGGTCGATGCCAAATTTCTTTCATAGTTCTTCATCTTCTCCACGATGATTTATGGTCCATTGTCGGTGAGGAACATCCTAGGTACTCCAAACCTGGTGATGATGTTCCGCATATAATAAACTTGATGAGCGTCAAAGCCGTGATTATGACATATGATTCAACTTCTGCCCATTTGGTGTAGTATTTGGTTGCTGTGAGTATGAACGCGCGCTTGTGAGTATTCCCAATCGTGTCCATGAAGGGTCCGATGATATCGAAGGCCCACACCGAGAATGACCATGGTGAGGTTATTGGATTCAATGTAACTAATGGGGCCTTGATAAGCGTGGCATGTTCTTAGCATTGTTTACAACATTGGATGTAGAGGTGGCAATCCCTCATCATCGTAGGCCAGTAGTAACCTTGTCGTATGATCTGGTCTGTGAGTCTCTGTCTACCAATGTGGGCGCGCAAGCACTGGTGTGTGCTTCTCGGATGATATATTATCCTTCGAATGTTGAGACACATCATAGCAGTACTCCTTTGGTGAAGGCTTCTTTGTACAATACCTCACCCACGATGCAGAATCTTGCCCATTGGTTCCTTATGGTGTTTCTTTTGATCCTGGTAGCGTATGGAGGGACATGTCGATCCTGTAAGAAGTTCCATATGTCAAAGTACCATGACAGTCCATCGTTGATTGAGGATTTCTCAAATATGAAGGCTGCGACGTTGGGTTCTTTTTTTATAAGCTCCACCAGAATAGACTGCTTCTCTTTCAGTTGAGTTGGCAATTATGGTTTCACTTGCCAGGAGACTTCATGTGCTGACGTTGTTAATATCTCGATGAAGGACTTTGTATTTTTTTCGACTGGTATTTGTATGACTGAGGCTAGTGTGGTGAGAGAATTTGTGAGCTCATTCTCTAGTCTAGGGATGTGCATGAAAGAAATTCTCTCAAATTTCTTTATCAGAAACTGAGCTATTTCTAAGTATGCCATCAGTCTTTTTTCATTGGTCTTCCATTCCCCGATGACTTGTGATATCACAGGTTTGGAGTCGACGATTGTCTTCAACTACTTGATGCCCAGCTATAGCGCCGCTCGTAGTCCGACAATGAAGTCTTCATATTCCACAATGTTATTGGTGACCGAGAAGTTGAGTTGAAAAGCTTTTGGTATGACAACTCCTTCTGGGCTTAGTAGGACTATCTCAATGCCTTTCCCTTTGTGGTTAAGAGCACCATCGAAGTAGAGGGTCCATGAAGTCTTAAAGGGCTCTTTATCGTGAATTGAGAGTAGGTCTTCGTCGGGAAAGTCTATGCATATGGGCTCGTTCCCTGAGAGTGGAAGGTTAGCGAGGAAATTGGCAATCGCCTATCCTTTGATGGACTCTTGCGTGACATAGGTGATGTCAAACTCTTGTAGTAGCATATGCCATCAAACGATCTTTTTGGATGTAGCGGGCTTCTCAAATATATACTTCAGAGGGTCCATACGTGCTAGTACCAATATCTTATGCGCTCTGAAGTAGTGTTGTAGTTTTGGAGACGCCCACACTAGTGTGAGGCACGTCTTCTCCATTGCTGTATATTTTTGTTCGTACTCGACCATCGTCCTGCTGAGGTAGTAGATGACCTTTTCTCTCTTTCTGTCTTTCCCATGTCTAAGAATTACTCCCATTGCCTTATCGTTTGCTGACATGTAGAGGATCACGAGTCTTTGGGAACTGGTGGCGATAATATTAATGGATTGAGGAGGTACTTCTTGATGATGTCGAAGGCTTGCTGACACTGGTCATCCCATATGTACTCTCCTTTAAGTAGTCTGTAGAAAGGGTCGCATCTGTCTAAGTGTTGGGAGATGAATCTCCTGATGAATTACAGTCTTCCTATCAGGCCTCGTAGTTCTTTGATGTTGGTGGGAAGTGGCATCTCAAGAATGGCTTTTACCTTTATCAGGTCGACCTTGATTCCTCTCTTAATAATGATGAATCCTAATAGTTTTATGGAGGTCACTCCGAACACGCATTTCTTTGGATTCATCTTTAGCTGATATTTCTCATATCTTTGTAGTACTCGTCGTAGTGCTTCATCATGTCCTACTCGTGTTTGAGACTTTGCTAGTATATCATCGACGTACACTTCTACACATTGGTGCATCATGTCTTGAAAGAAAGCCATCATGGCACATTGATACGTGGCTCCGGCATTCTTGAGGTTGAAAGGCATGGCGATATAGTAGTATGTTCCCCATGGCGTAGTGAACAAAGTCTTCTCTTGGTCAGATTCTGCTAGTTTGATCTGGTCATATCTGAAGAAGCCATCCATAAAGGATAACATCTCATGCCCGACAGTGTTGTCAACCAGAGTGTCCATGTGAGGTAGAGGGAAATCATCTTTCGGGCATGCCCGATTGAGGTTCCAGAAGTCGTTATATATCCTTACTCTACCGTCCTTCTTGGCAATAGGTACTGTCACAACCGCAGATTTTTGAGATGAGTGCAGGGCACGCATACACACATAGGTATATGTGTTTCACAAGGAGACCAAAACGACCCAAATACGTTAAGTGTGTACGTGGGAAACACACTAGTATATCCCTAAAATTATAGATATAAAAGTGAAGGAGAGAGAGGAGCCCTTACGTAACTCTATTCTAACCTAAATAGAGAGGAGGAGAATATAAAGAGAAAGAAGAAAAGAGCCTAGTAGAGAACTAGGGTTCGTCGAGACTTAGGTCGGCAAAGGAGATTAGAGGAAAGGATTGGAGGAAGAACCAGGGAGGCCAGTTAGTCTAGTGGGTTTCGAATTATAAATCGAACCTGTGCGTGACTCATCGTCAAAACATGATATATGCCTAGGAATGTTTTGAATAGTAGGAAGAATGTTGGATAAATGTTGCTTTGTATAAGATTAAGGTTAAATGAAGGATGGACACTTGTTCTCGATCTTGATCGAGGGACAAATTGTTGTTCCTGGCTCGAGCGGTACAAAAAGGCTCGCTCGAGCGAGGATGAACAGAGAAAGGTATGACTCTGGGCTCGCTCGAGCGGTCCCTAAAACTAAAGGGGAGCTCGCTCGAGCGAGGGTCCACAGTATAATTCGAAAGCTCGATTTAACCGCTCGAGCGATCTCAATTTAACCACTCGAGCGAGGTCAAGAGACCGCTCGAGCGAGGTCAAGTGACCGCTCGAGCGAGGATAAATGGCCGCGCGAGCGAGGTCTGGTGACCACTCAGATCTTGTTTTTTTTTTATAAGAAACTTGGGAGTCATACACGCCAATGACCTTAGATCGTTCTAACACTATTTTTTTAAATGTAGGTTGATGCATTATAACCCTCCACGAGCAGGCGTGCCTTGAGATTCGTCGAGGTAGGGAATATTCTTGAAACATGTGCATTATTCCGTGAACTCATATGCATAGTATAGTCTATTTAAATAGTTGTATATTCCATAAACCCTCATGATAAGGGTGGGTGTGTGTGTTACAATGTGAAAAATCCTGAGCTCCCCAGGGGACGAAAAATCATGTGGTTCAATCAAAGAAGGGTGAATTAGAAGCATGGGGCATCCCAGGGATGCGTAAGAAAACAAACAGAGAAACAAAGGTAACGTGATAAGGCCTAATGTAATATATTTAGCACAATCACGGTGAATAACTATATGTAAAGCACATTGATATTTTTATTATTTAAGGTTGATTAGAATACCCCACCGACGTGGCGGGATACCCACGACTGACTCGGCAGGATATCCGTGACCGGTACGGCGGCCAATCCGTACATTCATAACACATCCCAGGGATGTAGATTGAGAATAGACCCCGCCGCCTATGAGAAAGGGGCTCGGGCAGTATTCCCAGGGAATACATATAACAACTGTCTAGTTAGACGACGATGGCGGGTATTCCATCGGGGCTCGATGCTATATTGCTCGAGGACTACTTAAGTTAAGATTTAAGTGATTAGGCCAAAGTCACAACCAAACTTATAAGGAGATTAAACAAAACTATGCTAAGTAGTGGTCGGAACCATTGGGTTATTCCTGTTACTCAAATTGTTGTACATAAGTGATTTCTTGAAAATTTTATGCTTGTTAAGTTACTGACATATGTGTGAAGGATGATCTATATGTTCTCTTGTTTTCCCTACGGAGCTAGGATGTAGCTCACCCCTTAGACTATACGTCAGCAGTCCGGGGACTAGCGGCGAAAGATTTCGGGAGAAGTTAATCCAAGGGCCTCTGTTCGTGCTCACGGAGTCGAACCCCTCTGAGGAATTCTTCTAGGAAACCCGCTGCATACTCAGAGAGTGAGTTGAGAGAGTACTATGTATGGCTTGGTATATCGAGCCTCTTTATTTCGAATGTTTTAATTTCTGTCCCTTGATAAAACATCTAGGATGAATAATTTTCATTAAACTTTTGGGTATGTTCTTATGTCCATGAATTGGCATGGGACAAGGACAGCCTTGCGAGACCAGATAATGGTTTTGAAATTTCGATTTAGAGTAGCCACGCGTGCTTCAATTACGGTATTGGCTTGTATATATACAATGTGTGGTAAATAGCTCAGGGCACGGCCTTGAAGGTCGTGCTGATGGCACGGATTTTGGGATGCCAAAATTCGGGCTGTCACAGTTGGTATCAGAGCCCTTTCTTTCCAGGGTTCTGACTATCATATCGTCAGAATATAGGGACTTCTGCTAACGAGATTATGGATTCTCATGCAGACCGTTATGTTTCCTAGAGGGAGAGGCCGACCCAGGGGTGGTCATGATAGGAATTCTTGCTTGATGAGATGGGATCGTCTCACCTACAAAGCAGTGCCATTGGGAAACAGGAGATTCCCAGAGCGGTGGCTAGGAGGAAACCAAACTCAAGCGGAGAGAAAGATCTAGATAAACGAGATCGAGATCGAGGGAACAAGATAGGGTGAGAGAAAGAAATGAAGAAAGAGAAGGCGTCGAGAATGATGCACACAATGGAGACCATGGCTGCCATGGCACAACAACGGCGTCCTTGGCGGTGCATACGATGCAGAACCACAACGAACACCTACCCCTCCAAGTGGGACTTACACCTTGATGGCTTGACATTCACGAGTTTAGAAGAATGAGACCTTCCAACTTTTGAGGACCGCCAGACATGATGCCTGCCGAAAACTGGTTGGGGGAAATGGAGAAGGTGTTTAGCGTACTGACATGCACGGAGGATGAGAGCGTCCGTTGGGCAGCATATATGTTAGATGGAGAAGCTGGACCGTGGTGGAAATCGGCCATGACGAGCACAAGAAACTCCGGATGTGCCGTGGACTTGGGACGAATTTGTAGAAGAATTCAATAAACAATATTTCCCACAGTTGTGAGAAATCGATGGAGACCCAATTTTACAACTAGCACAGGAAGAATGACCGTGAGAGAGTATGGAGTGGAATTCATGAGAGGCTGCTCGCCCCAGACTACGTAATCTCAGATGTGATGAAAGCGAAGAGGTTCCAACAGGGCTTAAGGTCGGACATCCGAGGAGGGGTTGCGCCCTTCCAGCTGAAAACTTATGGAGAAGTAATGAGTAAGGCATTAGTAGTTGAGGAAGAAAACAATAACCGATACCGTCAGAGGGAACATCAAGGTAGAGAAAGCATTGATCCGAGTAGGACGGGGAGTTATGAATCGGTATATAAGAAACCGAGGTTTGTAGCACCAAATTAGAAACAGTCGTTCCAGACAAGGTATGGGAGAGCTGGACAACAACCTACTCATCAAAATTATCCGTTGCTGGCATCAGGGAGACCGATGAGGTATCAAGGTCCTGCTTTTTCCAGCAGGGCTACAACTACACAAGGTTTCTCGAGAGCTGCTACTTCATCACCAAGGGAAACTTGTGCTAAATGTGGCAAGTCCCACAAAACAACAGATTGTAGATAGGGAATGCGAGGCTGTTTCAAGTGTGGCAAGATAAGCCACATGATTAGAGATTGCCCTGAGACAGTCAAAGAAAAGACGGCTCCAACTTCCATGCCACAACCTATTCAATCTCGAAAGCCTGTTATTCGAGGGAGAGCCTCTGTGATTCTGCCGAGAAGCAGGGAGTGTACACGACGTTATCCAAGGTGAGATCTCCTTTAAAATAAAGAATTTCGGTTGCAATACAACTCTAGATAAAGAATGGAATTCCATTAGGATAAATATCTATATAACTGTTATTAAACTTAAGAGTGAAAATTTTGTTTTATGTATATGTTATGTACGTATATGCATGCATTGTAGGTACGTTACAGATTTATGAGAAAGGGTGTTACGTCGCACATGACGCACGAGTGCTGATAGACCCAGGGTCTACCCACTCCTTCATTACCCCTAGATTTGCAAAGAAGATGAAGATTGTTCCGGAGACACTGGACTTTGTGTTATCAGTGTCCATCCCAACAGGAGAATTAGTGGACACGGAGTTAGTCTGCAAATCGGTAGTAGTAAGCATTCGGGATCACGCTGTCCACGAATTAGACGCAAATTTAATATGGCTGGGCATGCAAGGATTCGATGTAATCCTTGGTATGGATTGGTCATTCCCATCATTGCATAACGATGGACTGCAAGGATAAAGTGGTTGTTTTCCGTCCTAACACGAGGAGATCGTTTCGATTTCAAGGGGAGAGGTCGACTCAGGTACCACTCATATCTGCAGTCAGAGCAGAACGTTTAATCCGAAAGGGGTGTAGTGGTTATTTGGCATTTTTGAAAGAAGATAAAGAAGAAAAGAATAATATCTCTGAGATAGCAGTGGTGCGAGAATTCCCAGATGTATTTCCAGAAGAATTGCCAGGATTACCTCCAGAAAGACAAGTAGAATTTGCGATCGACTTAGCACCAGGAACGGAACCTGTTTCAAAGGCACCTTATAGAATGGCCCCTACAGAGTTGAAAGAGTTGAAAGAACAACTGCAAGAGCTCATGGATAAGGGATTCATACGACCAAGCGTGTCTCCGTGGGGAGCACCAGTGTTATTTGTGAAAAAGAAAGATGGGTCAATGCGGTTGTGCATCGACTACCGCCAATTGAACAAAGTCACGGTGAAGAATCGATATCCGTTGCCAAGAATAGATGACTTATTCGACCAATTGCAGGGTGCAAAACATTTTTCCAAGATCGACCTAAGATCTGGTTACCATCAGTTAAGAGTCAGGGCCGAGGACATTCAGAAAACGGCTTTCAGAACACGGTATGGACACTATGAATTTTTAGTGATGCTATTCGGACTGACGAATGCACCAACGTCGTTTATGGACTTGATGAATCGAGTGTTTAAACCACACTTAGACTCCTGTGTGGTAGTATTTGTTGATGACATCCTAATCTACTCAAAATCGAAAATGGAGCATGAAGAACACTTACGTGTAAACTAACCTTGCGTGAACACCAAATTTACGCATACGCCAAAGAAATGTGAGTTTTGGTTAGAAGAGGTTAGCTTTTTGGGACATGTCGTCTCCAAGCTTGGTGTCACTGTAGATCCCGCTAAGATCGAGGCAGTAGTGAACTAGGAACAACCAAAAACCGTGACAGACATCCAAAGTTTCCTCGGACTGGCAGGTTATTATCGACGTTTCGTAGAGGGGTTTTCAAAAATATCAGGACCTCTTACGAGACTTACAAGAAAGGACTCAAGATTTGAGTGGTGCGAGGCGTGTGAAAAGAGTTTTCAAGAACTCAAGAAGAGACTCACCTCAGCTCCAGTGTTAGCCATTCCATCAGGCAGTGGAGGATTCGCAGTTTATAGTGATGCTTCGTATAACGGGTTGGGTTGTGTATTAAATCAATATAAAAAGGTGATAGCTTACGGCTCCAGATAGTTGAAAGAGCACGAAAGGAACTACCCAACACACGATCTGGAGCTAGCAGCAGTCATATTCGCATTAAAGATATGGCGACATTATTTATACGGAGAAACATTTGAAATTTTCACTGACCATAAAAGCCTCAGATACCTGTTTACACAGAAGGAACTGAATATGAGGCAGTGAAGGTGGATGAAATTCCTCAAGGATTATGACTGTTCTATACAGTACCATCCAGGCAAAGCTAACGTAGTGGCCGACGCCTTGAGTCGAAAGAGTTCGGCCCAACTGGCTAGACTAATTTCGGGTATACATCGATGGAAGTTGTTGGAAGATCTAGCGTTGTGTGGCGCAGACATACAACCACAAGCCACAGGAGCCTTCTTAGCCAACATATCAGAGAAGCCAGTGATATTCGAACACATACGAGAACTACAGATGAAAGACCCGATTCTAACAAGGATACATCAAAATGTAACTGAAGGTACTACCTCTGAGTTTTAAATCAAGGAAGACGGTTCCTTAATATTCAAGGGGCGACTTTGCATTCCGGACAATGCCGAATTACGGCGAACGATTCTTGATGAATCTCACAGGTCAAGCTATGCGATCCACCCGGGAAGCACGAAGATGTATTAGGATTTGAAAAAGAACTACTGGTGGAGAGGTTTGAAACAAGATGTGGCAGAGTACGTGTCACGATGTTTGACGTTCCAACAAGTGAAAATCGATCATAGACACCCCGCATGCCTATTACAGCCTTTGCCCATACCGGAATGGAAATGGGAATCTATCTTAATGGATTTCATAGTCGGTTTACCGTGAACTGCAAGGAGGCATAACGCCATTTGGGTAGTAGTTGATCGATTGACTAAGTCGGCACATTTCTTGCTGTACAATACGATGTACACAGCGGGAAGATTAGCAGAACTTTATATGAAGGAGATCGTCCGGTTACATGGGATTCCAAGTAGCATTGTTTCAGACCGAGACCCATTATATACATCAAAGTTTTGGAGGAAATTCCAAGAAGGAATGGGAACCAGGTTGGATTTTAGTACGGCGTTTCACCCACAAACAGGCGGACAGACTGAGAGGGTCAACCAAGTCATTGAAGACATGCTTAGGGCATGTATGTTAGAATTGCAAGGATCATGGGATCAACATCTACCATTGATTGAGTTCGCTTATAATAATAGTTTTCAGACGAGCATCGGGATGGCACCGTATGAAGCCTTGTACGGAAGACGATGTAAATCGCTAATCAATTGGGAGGAAATTGGTGAGAAATTTGTTTTGGGACCCGAGCTACTTGAAGATAACGCTGCCATTGTCCGCATGATCAGGGAAAGACTAAAGGCGGCTCAGAGCAGACAGAAAAGTTATGCTGACATCAAGCGGACTAGTGTAGACTTTAAAGTGGGTGAACATGTGTTCGTGAAAGTATCACCGATGAAGGGAGTGATGAGATTTGGGAAGAGAGGGAAACTAAGTCCCCGCTATCTTGGACCGTTTGAAGTTTTGGGTCGAGTGGGAGAAGTAGCCTACCGCATTGGTTTGCCACCATTGTTTGATCAGGTACACAATGTATTCCACGTGTCGATGCTTAGAAAATATCTTAATGACCCTGATCACGTGCTGAGCGGCCAATCATTCGAAATGCATGAAGATATGACCATGATTGAAGAGCCGGTAGAAATTTTAGATCGAAAGGAACAGGTGTTGCGAACAAAAGTAATTCCCTTAGTGCTTGTCCGATGGAAGAACCATCCGGTCGAAGAGGCAACGTGGGAACGTGAGGCGGATGTTAGAGAACAATATCTCAAATTGTTCAAAATTACCAACTGAATGGGTTCATTCCTTGAGAGTATGCGATTACGAGAACCACGAAAGCTATGTATATTTTCTTTTAATGATATGTTGACTCCAAACTAAGATTGCACCGCATTGTCATTGAATTTTTATTTAATGGGACTAGTGATGAGATAAAAAAAAAAAAAAATGTTTCTGGTCTCGCTCGAGCGACCACTTATGACCGCTCGCGCGAACCACATAAAATCATACTTCCTCTCGCTCGAGCGATAACAAATCCTCGCTCGAGCGAGGTAGTTTGACCGCTCGAGCGATGTATTTTAACCGCTCGAGCGAGGCGGAAATATAAATATGGCAGAGGCCAGAGCGCCTGTTCATCTTCAAGCGAAAGAAAGAAGAGACGATCGGGGGAAGGGTTAGGGCAAACGACTTCAAGCATTTTCCTTCCGATTTCAAACGGATTTGAGCAATCCGATCCATTAGGATGACTCTCCTAGGTAAAATCTACCTATTCCTAAAGTCTTTTCTTCATTTTAAGCCTTATATACCAAATGGCTTCGAGCCCAAACCCACAACCAAAGAAACGGATGGCGACTCGGTCGCCACCGGCGCGCAACAAGGCGCCACAACCCTCACAACCATCATCAAACCCGCCCTCTGTTCCAATCACACTGGATGATTGGTGGGGAGCAAAAATTTTTGAAGCCGAATGGGAAATACACCCCTCATGTTTCGGAGATCCGACGTCCACCCAGTGGACATCGGACTTTCTCACCAACAACCATCTCAAGACGTTGCTTACGCCGTTCAGGGATCGGTATTACCCGAGGCTAGTAAAATTGTTTTACCAAACCCTAAACATGAACATTGATGAGGATGCATTACTCGTTACCATCGATGGTAATGAGCTAATTTTCAGATGTGTCGACATTTCCTCCATCATGAAATGTCCCCACATCTACACCCCTAGCCCACTCATCCTACCACCTTTTTCTGGGAACGTAGATTTCCCAACGATCATTTCTCACATCACTGGCGGTATGTCCGCCTCGGGACAATCTATTACCCGATCACAACTACCGCCGCGCATGTGGCTTTTAGATATTATCTTTAAAAAGAATCTACACCCAACCGGCCATGATCAAGAACACCGAGATGCGTTTCTGCGAGCCCTACACACAGCTTTTCACAATAGGTGGATCAATGCACCTATGGTCATCATAAAAGGCATGGCGCATGCCTACAAAAGAAATGTAAGGGGTACTGTCCCTCCACCAATCAACCGATTACCGTATGCTCGGTTGATTTCCCGACTCTTAGACTCACGAAATGGGAAGGGAGGATTTAGGATCCGGGAGGACGAGTTGTTCCTCACTGACAACGTCGTCCCATACCTCGCCCAAGACTGGAGCCAAAACCTCAAAAGCCTACAAACTAGTGTCAACAAGAAGAGAGACCGACAGGTCTCCCGATCAGCCACCCATCAAGCACCGGTAGGACCGACTACTCCCTCTACCTCAGTTCTGCAGCCTATACCCACCACCGACGCGGACATGATGAGGGAGATCCTTCAGCAAGGGCGGGAGATCAGGTTGCATCAGAGGTTCCAGGAGGCGCTACTCATCGACCTCATGGGCCAGGCATACCCGCAGTCTTACATGCAGCGTAGGTGCCATGAGGGACGCTATTTTTGGAGCATCTAGCTCCGGCCCGGCTACGAGGAGCGCCACAGTGGGTACCACAGCCATCACGGTGGACGATGACGATGAGGATGGCGAGGACGACGACGACGACTATGAAGAGGATGAGGATTAGATAGTAACAAATACTTTGAACACTTTGCATGTAATATTTTGCAACATTTGTAAGGAGGTCAAAAAAAAAAAAAAATTCTTCA
This sequence comes from Chloranthus sessilifolius, assembly GCA_021018995.1. Classification (NCBI taxonomy): domain Eukaryota; kingdom Viridiplantae; phylum Streptophyta; class Magnoliopsida; order Chloranthales; family Chloranthaceae; genus Chloranthus; species Chloranthus sessilifolius. Next base: position 97,181,422 of record CM037588.1, read on the forward strand.
AACTATCGTGACATGAATGTCACAAAATTTTGTTTGTGTGAATGATAAACATGTATGGAATAAGATAGCGATAATGTTTTGTTTGCTTGTTTTGTGTTAAGTGGAAATTTGTTGGCATGACCAACACTGTTTGGATATGCGAGTCGTATGACAGAAGTGGTGCCGGTTTAAAAGAATAATATCGATTTTCGAGGACGAAAATCTTTTAAGTTGGGGTGATTGTCACAACCGCAGATTTTTTAGATGAGTGCAGGGCACGCATACACACATAGGTATATGTGTTTCACAAGGAGACCAAAACGACCCAAATACATTAAGTGTGTACGTGGGAAACACACTAGTATATCCCTAAAATTATAGATATAAAAGTGAAGGAGAGAGAGGGGCCCTTACGTAACTCTATTATAACCTAAATAGAGAGGAGGAGAATATAAAGAGAAAGAAGAAAAGAGCCTAGTAGAGAACTAGGGTTCGTCGAGACTTAGGTCGGTAAAGGAGATTAGAGGAAAGGACTGGAGAAAGAACCAGGGAGGCCAGTTAGTCTAGTGGGTTTCGAATTATAAATCGAACCTGTGCGTGACTCATCGTCGGAGGTACGTTAAAAACATGATATATGCCTAGGAATGTTTTGAATAGTAGGAAGAATGTTGGATAAATGTTGCTTTGTATAAGATTAAGGTTAAATGAAGGATGGACACTTGTTCTTGATCTTGATCGAGGGACAAATTGTTGTTCCTCGCTCGAGCGGTCCAAAAAGGCTCGCTCGAGTGAGGATGAACAGAGAAAGGTATGACTCTGGGCTCGCTCGAGCGGTCCCTAAAACTAAAGGGGAGCTCGCTCGGCGAGGTCCTGATATAATTCGAAAGCTCGATTTAACCGCTCGAGCGATCTCGATTTAACCGCTCAAGCAAGGTCAAGAGACCGCTCGAGCGAGGTCAAGTGACCGCTCGAGCGAGGATAAATGGCTGCGCGAGCGAGGTCTGGTGACCACTCAGATCTTATTTTTTTTTTATAAGAAACTTGGGAGTCATACACCCCAATGACCTTAGATCGTTTTAAAACTATTTTTTTAAATGTAGGTTGATGCATTATAACCCTCCACGAGCAGGCGTGCCTTAAGATTCGTCGAGGTAGGAAATATTCTTGAAACATGTGCATTATTCCGTGAACTCATATGCATAGTATAGTCTATTTAAATAGTTGTATATTCCATAAACCCTCATGATAAGGGTGGGTGTGTGTGTTACAATGTGAAAAATCCTGAGGTCCCCAGGGGACGAAAAATCATGTGGTTCAATCAAAGAAGGGTGAATTAGAAGCATGGGGCATCCCAGGGATGCGTAAGAAAATAAACAGAGAAACAAAGGTAACGTGATAAGGCCTAATGTAATATATTTAGCACAATCACGGTGAATAACTATATGTAAAGCACATTGATATTTTTATTATTCAAGGTTGATTAGAATACCCCACCGATGTGGCGGGATACCCACGACTGACTCGGCAGGATATCCGTGAATGCAGCTGACCAATCCGTACATTCATAACACATCCCAGGGATGTAGATTGAGAATAGACCCCGCCGCCTATGAGAAAGGGGCTCGGGTAGTATTCCCAGGGAATACATATAACAACTGTCTAGTTAGACGACGATGGCGGGTATTCCATCGGGGCTCGATGCTATATTGCTCGAGGACTACTTAAGTTAATATTTAAGTGATTAGGCCAAAGTCACAACCAAACTTATAAGGAGATTAAACAAAACTATGCTAAGTAGTGGTCGGAACCATTGGGTTATTCCTGTTACTCAAATTGTTGTACATAAGTGATTTCTTGAAAATTTTATGCTTGTTAAGTTACTTACATATGTGTGAAGGATGATCTATATGTTCTCTTATTTTCCCTACGGAGCTAGGTTGTAGCTCACCCCTTAGACTATACGTCGCAGGTCCAGGACTAGCGGCAGCAAAGATTTCGGGAGAAGTTAATCCAAGGGCCTCGGTGTTCGTGCCCACAGAAGAGTCAGAACCCCCTCCTGAGGAATTCTTCTAGGAAACCCGCTGCATACTCAGAGAGTGAGTTGAGAGAGTACTATGTATGGCTTGGTATATCGAGCCTCTTTATTTCGAATGTTTTAATTTCTGTCCCTTGATAAAACATCTAGGATGAATAATTTTCATTAAACTTTTGGGTATGTTCTTATGTCCATGAATTGGCATGGGACAAGGACAGCCTTGCGAGACCAGATAATGGTTTTGAAATTTCGATTTAGAGTAGCCACGCGTGCTTCAATTACGGTTTTAGCTTGTATATATACAATGTGGTATAGGACCCGAGGTGGAAATGTGATATATGATTCGGGATGCTGAAATTCGGGCTGTCATAGGTACTATATTCGCAACCCACTTAGGGTAAAGGACGACTTGAATGAAATTGGCTTTGTGATGTTGTCGACATCCTCCCTCACTTGTAGCGCTGTGTGTCGGTGCATCCATATGAGTTTTTGCTTAACGGGCTTTGCATCGGGTTCTAAGACCAAACGATGTTCCATTAGGCTTTGGTCCAAACCGGGCATGTCTTCATAGGACCATGCGAAGGAACTGAGGTGATCTTTAAGGACTTAGATGATCTGTTGTCGTTCCTTGGGGCTGAGTATTGCGCTGATTAGCAGCTTCTTAGGCTTCTCCTCAGTGTTGAAATTGATTTCTTTGATAGGTTCCGTGGCAGCTTGAGTTTGTTCGTCAAAGCGTTTGATGACCCGTTGGAAGTCCTGTGTCTCGTCAGTGGCTGGTGCTCCCTCTTCATCGTCTGCAAGCTTAAAAATTGCAAAATTGCTACACTAAAGGGTTAGTTTTGCATGAGGTGACCCTTCATCAGTGCAATTGATGACCGTGACATCCTTGGTGAGGTGTAGGTCAAGGTTATTCATTCTCCTCTCAAAGTCGTGGAGTACCTCATTAGTATGATCACAGGCTTGTTACTACGTCGGGATGCCCTACGCCTTTGTGAGGGAAAGAGGGTAGGGTCACATTGAACGAAATCGAGGTAGGGCTCCTTGGCATTGATTGTAACAGGGTGACTCTGTGTGGTCATGTCAGTTATTACTCCCTTGACTTCGTTGGTGGGACCACTACTCGTAGCCTTATGAGAGGGGCCTCTTTATTAGTTGCTAGGTGGGTGTGGGATGAAAGACTCCCTCTCTCTTCCGAGATTTCATAATTTTTTAGGGTTTTGCCTTTTTAAATTTTTTAGGGTTTTGGGGTTTTCTATTTTTTTAATTTTCGATAATAAGTATGGTACATGGTCAGTTGCCTGAAGAGGCACCGACGGAGTTGCTTCTTCTAGTTGGGGAAGCGGAGCGGCTGCTAAAGCCTTTCATGCGAGTGTTCGAATGACGTGGACCCATTCTGAATTTGGCATTTTTTTTATGATCCTCACTCAGCATGATCTTCTTGATGAAAGACAAAGGTGGCGGTCCGACTGATGATCTTGTTTCTTCTAGCATGTGAATCATTTCCTTTTTTGTGTTGGCTAGGTAGCCCTTTGACTCTTCTTCTTCTCGTATCAGCCAGACGCACTCTTCGATGGGTTCTATCATTGAGTTTGGATTGGGAGTAGCTGGTTCCAGATTACTTTTGATTTCTTTGAACATTGCCCATAGTGGGAGGAGACGGATTAATCTCGCCTTCCTGTTCGAGAACTTCTAATATCATCATAATGGTTCTGCAGTGAGGTTGATATGGCCAAATGATACATGGAAACTCCCGGGGGCATTCCCATCTAGTAGGTAGGTGCTCGGGGTCACTATTGTCGGTGCTAAAATCTTCTTGATGAGGTTTGTCTTCTTTGGGTGAGCCTAGATGATCTTCCTTCAGGCTTGTAGGTTGTTTTTCTTGGACTTCATAGTATGCCAGGATGAGCATGCACGCTCGACAGCGAGGTTGGTATGGATGCCAGATGTAGGGATGTCCCCAAGGGCATTAGCATCCTTTGATATCGGGGCCAAGGTCGTTATTGTTGGAGTCGGGCTTGTCTTCTCCACTTGATATCCCTTGAAGCCCTTAGTCTAACTGTTCTACCAACTAGAGGGCAGGAGATCTATCCAATAATCTTCATCATTGCTCGGAGGCAGTTGCCTTTCTTCCTCTACTAATTTCTAGAATATTTGAAGTTGCAGTGCATTCGGAGATTGGGGGCATCGACCTTTAACTCCTCTTCGACTTCTATGAAGGCAATGTGAGAATCTTCTGCCCTCATTGTTTGTCGTATTTCGCGCAGGATGGCTCTCTCGCATCATATTAGGATAGATGTGCATAGGTTGCAGTAGGGTGACTCCAGGTAAGGACACCAGCGTGGGCATCACCAATTTTCATGTATGGGTCGATGGCCGAATTCGTCGTCAGAGTCTGATCCCTGGTTCTGGGAGCGATTGACTTCCTCGAGTAATTTCGGACGCTCCTCTCTTAGGAGATCTCCTAATTCTACATTAGTAAGATTTAACCAATAGTCTTCTTCTTCACTTGACATGGAGAGCTAGTCTTCTTCTGCCGATTCGTGGGGTTGGGATGACTAAGGAGATTGGAGGATATGCGACTTTGGTTCTTCAGCACCCAAAGTGGCGATGTGAAAGTCTTCTTTGTCGACTGACTTCCAATCTTCTATTTGTCGCTCAATTTTTGAAAGCTCCTTCCTTCATTCGTCAGGGGATTCTTCAGGGTTGAATAGTGGTTGGACTCCCTCAAGTGGCTTATCCATGTCGCCATCTTGATCCAGGTTGGTCAGGTCAATGAAGGCTCTAGTTATATACTTGATTTTCATCTCCTACAGTTTAGGGAAGGACTCCCTTTTTTTCTTTGGCACATCAGACTTCTCGGTGGTTCTATAGACGAAATGGTCATACAGTGACCACTTAGGGGAGGTTGGCAGGTGGTCGGCTTGCTTGCCATCTAATTGGTAGCCAAATCGTGTGTGTTTTCAAACCTTCTTTAGGACGACAAGCCCTATGCGTCCTTGATTATTCTTTTCGAGTTCGGAGTGAGGGATGTATCCTAGTTGATACATAAGGTCCCACTCTTTTAATGCAGTGAAATTTATGTCGTATAAGTGGGTAAGGTCGGGGCCTGCTTCTCTTCTCATTAATCTTTATCGGCATGTTGAAGGAGAGGTAGGATGGCTAACTTCGAGTATCACCGCATTGTCGAATGTCTGCACTCTTTTGATGTGGCCAGTGGATAGCACCGTGTCGTGGGCTATCGAGATGCTTGCTGTGTAGTTGGTATCTATCTCTTAAAGAGGTGCGTCAAAATATATTCTAATGATAGAGTCCTCGTGAGGGAATTTGGCATACTAGTGGTATGTAGACGCAATGACTTTCATGGATTCCAACCATTTCCTTCCTAAGATTAAATTGTAAGTCCTAGAAGAGTCAGAAACATGGAAGGTGACATCTTTTGTTACTGGCCCGAGACGAACTTGTAGCTTAATGGTTCCCTTGACAAAGTGCCGAGAGCCATCATATGCGATCAAAGATAGCAACGAAGGCTTCATATCTTGCTCCGTGTACTCAAGAGTATTGAGCGTCGTTATGGGGCAAATGTTGAGTAATGCTCATGTGTCAATTAGAGCATGAGGGACTGAAAATCCTTAGATTATGACCATTAGATATATGGCGGCTGAGCTCCCTTGCAGGGATTATTTCGGCATATCTACATCTGGGAAGATAAGGGCTGGTGGATGAGCCATGACGGAAGTGATCTTGTGTCGCTCGTCTAAAGGGGTATCTTCATCGATTTGTGTTTCTTCTAGCATTTTCATCAATAGCTGATGATTGTCTAGGGATTTCTTGATGAGCTTGAGTATCAATATTTACACTAGAATCTTTTGGATATGCCGTAGGAGGTATGCTCTTGGCCTGATTCGAGCAGCTGTTCTTTTCTTGGTCGATGCACTTTAATCAGAGCTGGCTGAAGTGGCTGATGCACTAGAATTGATGGTGGGTGAATGATGTGAGGCGGGGGAGGCAAGTTGGCTTCCTTCTCTCTCGTTATCCTCTCTGGCGGTTGTGCACTGATAGCTTCTTTCTCTCAAGGGAATGGTGGTGGCGGGTAGGTAGTTCTTGACTTGAGGACTGGGCACGCCTGTTGTTTATCCTTGAGCCATGTCGTGACTTGAGTTGATGAGCTTGCTGGAGCATTCGTCATGAACGGGGTGAAGTTTGAAGAAGGAATACGTGCTGCAGCAATGCCATCCCAAGGTGGGAGGTACTGCGTGTAGTTTTATTCTTCAAGGAAGGCAGAGATCATTGCTTATGCTTGCGAAATTCTTCTTGTAGTTGCTTTATTTCTGTACTCAGCTGGTGTTTGACTATGGCCACAAATTCTTGGCTTGAGGTATTTTGGGAGAGTCCATCTACCAATGTCGCGATTTGGGCCGCTATTCAGAGGATATTGTCCTTGTTCTCTGGTTCAGAGCCAAATGAAGGAGGCAGTGATGGAGTGGGCTCAGTGTTTGGAAGGGGTCGAGGGTTCTGACAAGGGTTCATGAAGGTTTGGTCTCCGGGCACTAAATGATTAGACTCGGATCCTGGTGAAGTTTGGGTAAGGAGGGGGATCTGCGGTGCGATCCGAGTGATTAAGGTCTAGGGTTGTGGCCGAGTAGCCGAGAGTCTAGGAGGTTCGACTAGATTTACTGGGGCACCGAAAGGGTTGCGATGGGTGATTAAAGTGGATGGATGCACCGGGAGTTTACTAGGGAGATCCACCGTGGTAATGTGAGCTACCGCTCCTTGGTTATGATTAGGCATGGGGTTGTTGATAATCCCCAAATTCTGTGAAGGTTGATTGATGTTGGGGTTGGAATTTTTGAGCCACTCCCAGTTGATCTGATTTCGATCATTCATGTCGTAGCTCACATCTCGAAGAAGCAAGTAGCCTTCCAGTTTGTGACCTATGAATCAGCGGAAAGCTCAAAATTTACTATAGTCTAGGTTTGCATGCCAAGGTTAAGGCTACTCAGTGGGAATCTGAGGAGGTTCGGATTATTGAGGAGGTAGAAGATGTCGAGAATGGTTTCAAGTAGTGGAGTGTACTAGTCACGCATCGGCTGGTAGGGGCCTTTGGTTTGCTGGTTGAAATTCTGAGGTGGGGGCATGTTGTTATAGTTAGGAGGGTTAGTCGTCCGGTTCAGTGCCACATTTTGATTCTAGTTTTAGTAGGTATTTTGATTGTGGTACTGATTCCTGTTCTGGTACTAACCTTGGTTCTAGTTTTAGTTTGGGTATCGTTGCTGATTTTGACCCTAGTTCTGGTTTGTGTATGGTTGTTGGGCTAGGTTTTGTCCGCGATTTCTCGGTTGGAAGTTTCTATTCTCGAAACTCTAATCTTGGTTAGTGATGGTGTTGACTGGCTCAGATCCCAAGGCTTTCTTGCTATTCTTAGTCTTGGTCTTGTGATGTGCTCTTTATATTGTTCTAATTAAGTCTTAACCTATTGCAAGCGCACAATGTAAATTGTATAGCTAGTTTAGGATCGTTCCCACGAGGATATGTTTTATATTGTATATATATATATATCTATTAATTTTCTGAAAACTTATACTTATCTTCTAATATCCTAAACTACTTGATAAATATGAATAATGAATGGTTTCTTAAACTAAATTACAAAAAATAAATCTTAAATCCTCCTTCAGATTATGGTCGTCAATCACAATCTTCAGCTATCGGATGTTTACAAATTTAAAATACCATTATACTATATCTCAGTCTTTTACCATTAGTCGTCAATCAAATAACTAGAATCCTTTAATATAGATCTATACTAATCTTTAACCTATCAAAAATTTGGGCGTCAATCAAATTCTAGAAGATTAAAGATGACAAATAAAAACCATTACACTAATCTACAAACTTCAACCTGAGTCATCAATTCAAATTAAAATCCGAAGATATTAACAAAGCAAGAAATTGCAATAAAATAAATCTAAACTAGAAAGCAATAAACATTATATCTTTCACCCCTCAGGCGCAATCGTCAATTACTCATGAGAAACTATAAATATCTACTCTAATCTTCCAGCTCTCAATCCCAGTCGTCAATTATGATCGAGGACCCTTGGATATCTAAACTAAACTACTCTAATGATCGAAAGAAAGCACAACCTTAGTTGTCAATTGATGCTAGAAATTTCTTCGATGGTTAATTCCTATACCAAACCCTTTTATTTATGGATTATAAGGGGTCGGTTTACAAAACTCCTAATTCTAATAAAAGAAACTACTAAAATAAAATTATCCTAATATAACTTTAATTTGAATCTTATCATTCCTTGCTTATATGGTTGATGCACTTATGGATTTTCTCCTTTATTCTAGCAGTAGAGTTCTTCTAAAAGTCTTCTTCATCAATCTTCTCAGATCTGTGCTTGGCCAGACTTCTAAGTTAAGAATTCTTCTAATTTGGTGCATGGCGGTGTAAGTTCACACGTGATCAGCACCAACTAAAGCTTTCCTTCTGTAAAATTGTAAATCACGATTTTCTAGCTTTTAATACTTTAGACTATTCTTTATTTTACTTTACGATCAATCACTTTCTGTTATACTTCACTTCAACTTCGAACGGCTTTCTTTGAAGAATCGTAAATTACGAGTTCTCATTTCTTCCTTCGCATCGTTCGTCAAAATCATAAAACACAATTTTTCATCTTTTAGTAGGTAATGATTCGTCCTTTTCGTTCAATTGTCTGTTTATTGCTTTATGAGTTCATTTTGATGAATATTATAATTTTTATCCCCTTTTACTATTTTTCTTAATATTTGTACATCAGTAACTTATTAGTAGTAAACTAAGTCCTAGTATCACCAAGTTAAGGATAGTAAAATAGTATATTATGTGACTGATCACATCCCCAAACTTACGCTTTGCTAGTCTCTAACTTACAAGGAAATATAAAACATCACTCCCCACTTTCGTAGGGAGCACGATTGCATTTAGTAGATGAAATAAGCCTTTAAAAATCCTAGGTGATCCCTAGTAGAGGAGTTGTAGTCTCCTGAAGGTTTTCAGTGTAGTTACCTACAAACTTCAAATATTTTTACATTTTTCAAAATATTTTTTAAAATTTTACAAGGGAAACAAAAGCTTAAAATTTTAAACTAAGTTTCCTACACTAGCTAAGTTAACTAAGTTGATCATCGCATGGTTGTTATGATTTTCTAAAATTACCAAACTTTCATCCTTGCTTTCCATTATAACAGTTATCCTTGATTAGAACTCCAACAATTTCAATTCATAGTAAGAACGGAGTGTATGCATCAGTGAATAGTTTATTCTTTATAGACTTTTCTAAGCTACAAATTTAGAAAATATTTTCATTAAAAAACTCACACTATTGACATACTCTCAGAAAAAAATTGAATTTTTTTGGCTCTCACAATGTATTTAGAAGAATTCAGTCAACGGATATTTGCAAAATTTTGTAATCTCATGGAAAAGATAATCTATTCTATTCATATGATTTCCTATATAATCCATAGTATCTATTATTCATATCTCTACTAGGCTTATACTTTTATAAATCTTAAATCAGAAAGGTCTTTCCTTCGGCTTCTAATGGGGTTTTGGATTTCATAAGGTATCAAAGAAAGGTAGAAAAGGATTCAAAAATTTCTGAGAATTTAGCTCTTCTTTCTCCTATCTTTTTCTTCTTTTCTACTTCAGTAAGTATCCACTAATTTGGATAACTTCTTCCCATTTACTACTTCTTTTTTCTCCTTTTGTAAATCTCATTTCTTCAATTGATTTGTAAAATCGTGTTTTACAATTTTTCTTTCTTTTCTTTCTAAATCATCTTTTACGATTTTTCACCTCTTCTCCCATATTCTCCATTTTAATTTCTTTAGTTGTTCCCGATTTTCAGCATTCCTCTTATCTATTTTTACTTTTTTATTCCTTTCACTCCCTCTTCTTCCCTTTTTTTGCATTCTAAAACTCTCAAAAAATGTAAGGGTTAAAGGTTGAATGCTTTGGGTAGTACATATGGTTAAGGGTTTTCAAGATTTTTGATACAAAAAAACTCAGTTTAGGCTTCTAATATGGGTTCAAAGGATAAGTTGTTTTATGGAATTTTGGCTTTTTAGGTCTGATTTAACAGAAGATGTCCTTTAATCATCTTTTCGATTTACTATCATAGATGCCTTATTATTTTGATATTTCTAATAGATAGTTCTAGACAAAAAATCAATCTATCATAGTCATAGAATATTTTGATTCTAAATTCAGCAATATGAGATTTCATAAAAATAGTAAAGAAGCTCAAAGAAATTTTGACTTGAATAGAAGTAGTCTCTCTCTCAAGGAAAGAAAAATTAGTCTCTAATGCTCACTTGTTATATAATTTTGAAACTATAGTCTAAATCATGCAGTTCAGATAAATTTATTGTTTCAAATATTCAATCTAATATAGTGTTCAATGAGCTAAACATTAATTGTATTGTTCGATATTTGATTATTGAACTTCTATTATGATGGATCGTAAGATTTCAAGATTCGTAATTTTTCTATCACAATTCACATATAATGATTAACTATAAAACTATTTTTTTTTTAAATTCAGAGAAAAGAAAAAAAAATTATGTAAAACTTATTATGCAAAAAGCAAACTAAAACTAATATATTGACTACCATACACAAACTAAAACTAATACTATACATAAAATTTGTGTATCCCCGCAAACTTAATTTGGACAATGCCCTCATTGGTATAAAAAAATAGGGGACACTAAAACTTTATTTAATTTTTGAATTACTGATATTACTGATTGTATACTAGGTGTAAAAAAAGTTCTTTAAAGAATGTCTCCCAAACTTGAGAAAAATACATCCATTTTATTCTCAGAAATATCAATAACAAAAATTGAAAAAAAAAAATTAATTAGGAACAATTACATACTTAGTGAAAAGAAAATGTTATATATTATGTGAATATTTACAATAAGCATAAAAAGGAATCTAAAGCATTAAAAAGTAAAAACTAATTACATACAAGTATAAACCTAGGAAAAATCTAGAGTGCTTAATTTATTTACCTTATAGATCATACCTGTGAGGCTTGTGATGTTTTGTAATTTTTCACTCACTTGGTGATGAAGGGTCTGGTACAAGAATGGAAGTAGTATGATCTTCTTCCGAGTAAGACACCACATCTATAGAGTAATTATCTTGTTCTTCTGAAAGTAGTTCACTTTGAGTTGTTGCCTCGGCCTCATCCGGGTTTTCCCTTTCATTTATCATTCTACAGGAGCTTCCTTCCAGACTATGTTGCTCCTTTTCTACTTCTTTGTTTTTTAGATCCGCAGTCAACTTTTTAATCACGGCAGATTTTAGTTGAATTTTCATTCTCAGCTTTTCTGCTTCAGTTTGTTCTTTTGTTACTGCGGCCCAACACTTCTTTGTGAGAGACTCAATAATCTGCTTCTGTCCAGCATTGGTTAAACTGAGGAAATAGTTATCTTCTTATAGTTTCAGAATTCTCCCTTCAACTACGGTCAGTAGATGATTCTTCTCACCCATCTGTTCATGGAGTTCTTGCTGATAATCTTTGAGATCTTTTTCCCTCACAGTTTCAGTGTCATCTACAATTTCCATTAATCCTCCAAATTGTTCAATCAGGGTTGTGATTTTTTCTTCATATGCCTTCTTCTCTTCTTCCCATGCTTGCTACTTCTCACTCATCATTCTATTTTCTCTTTGCATCTAGGTGACTTGTGCTTGAAGGGTTGAAGTGGCTTCCTGGACTCTTTTTGTTGTTTCTGCCATCCAGTACACATAGTGATCTTTTGCAGCTTTCCGTCACAAGACTTCTACTATTTTTGTGCGCTCTTATGTAGTGAATGTAGTTTCAACAACTATGTTCTTCAGTCAGTGGAATTCATTCATCCACTTCCTTACCACACTTGATAATGGCATCAAATTTAGAGCATTTGTAGAGTTCCATTGTTCTAGTTCTCTCACCCTTCTTTTTATGTATGGTAATGGCATTAGATTTGGTTCATTTTTACGCTGCCATTGTTCCACTACCATCAATCTCCTTTCTAGTTTGGGGATTGATGTCGTGGTGATTGGAGGATCAATGGGGGGTACTTCTTCTCCATTTAACAACTTTGTGAAACCCCCTCTTGGAAATTCAGAGCTTAGCCCTGCTTTTGCTGCTTGAACTATGAGAGTCTACTCTATAGTGGTTGAAATTGTAGGTAGAACAACAGACTCTATTGGTGCAGGAACGTGGCTAGAAGTAGCCATTTCAGCAATCTGCATTTCTTCTGCTACTTCGATGTATGGGCTCACAGGCTCTGCATCTGTAACAATTGGTAGTTTGATTCCTCAGTTGAAGGGGGCATAGCAGGCCCTATTGGTGAGTCCAAAGCGGGGTCATACAGACTAGCTTGGTCTGCAACTGAAAGTTCTAACTCAGGTACTCTCTCAGGTATTGGAGAGCCAATCTCTGCTCTCTCTTGAGTTTGAGTAAAAGTACTCACTCCCTCTTCTATAACTACTTCCTCTGCTACTGTAGTCTCTACTAACTGCTCCATAGCAGCCTCTTCTCGGCTCTCAGACCTAGAGGGGACACTCTCTATGCGTGCTGAAATAGAAATTTTCTATTTGTTTGTAGCACTTAGAGTTCTCCAATAGGTTTTGGTAGTAAGGCTCTCCTCTGTTCTAGGAAGAGCCTTTTCTTTGGGGTCAAATTCATATCCCACATTCACTAATACATTGATAATTAAGCCACAAAAGGCAAACTCAATTTATTTGTTTCGTACTTCTCTCTATTTAGTGTCTCTCTTACGGTGTTTATAACTTCTAAGAGGTAGGAAGGGACATCAAACTAGTAACGATTAGCCATTGGTATAATGCACTTAGAAAAAGTGCTGGCCTCTATGTGCCCTGACCAGTGGGGTGAATAGTCTTATGAATTAAAATATCTAAGAAGTGAAAGGATAAACTCTGTGCTTCCAAATCCTTACAAAGGAAAATTGATCTATCCCGAGGAGGTTTTCATAGTTGAATGGTTGCCATTTGAATAAATTTCGGGAGAACATTGGGTGGAATTCTTAACATATGGGCAGAGGGTATTTCAGATGTTTACACATGTGCGTACATTACCCTAGTGATCATTACCCTTCCGGATGGTCAGAGGGTATTTCAGATATTTGCACATGTGCGTACATTACCCTAGCGATCATCTCCTAGGTAATTTGGATTGGTAGCTCGTCAATACTGGTGTAGAGATCTGGGATCTGGTCCTTGCTATTGTTGGTCAAGATTTTATAAAACACCCTCACCACTCTAGGGTAGACTGGTGTGACTCCTTCATACAGGAAATATTACAGCCCAGCATCCTTAAAGTATTTGATGGTTGTTGGTCTCATTCTAGGGTGTCGATTAATGTTATGTGTGTGGAAATAAAATCAAATAAAAAAGAGTGAGATGAGGAAGATAGTTATGAAAATAGCAACCTAAAAATGCACAGCCTGCAAGATATAGGGCTATTGTAGCAAGTTTTGAGTAAGTAAGAGTTTGTCCCACAGATAAATTAATTTAGAACCCAAAATGGGTTATGTTAGTAGGCTTTCAGATCTGGCTACAGATCTGACAATCCTAAAGAAGGGAGTCGGGTGTCACAACTACACTAAATTAATACTAAAAGAAGAGAAATAAAGTGCAGTCCTATCCTAAAGAATCCCTCACTGGTGATGGTGTGTGTGAAAATAAAGATAAAATTGATGGGAAGTAGGCAATTAAGCTAAAGTTAATTCAGTTATGTAACTCAGATTTAGGGCTGTCTCTACAGCAAATCCCTTAGATGGCTACAAACACATATGTAAGGAAGAAGTATCCAACTCAACCCTTATGGTTTGACCTGGTTTCTTAAGGCTATAACCTGTCCACTTCAATGGTCACAGACTATCCAATAGAGAGGATCAAACCACATGGACTAACTCAGAAAACCAATCTGATCCAATGGAATAGACTGATATTAAGGCTATAACCTATCTACTTAAATGATTGCAGATTATCCAATAGACGTCCTCCACCCAATGGATCAAATTAGAACATGAAAACTATTGCAAACACCATGTATGCAAGGCTACAAGCTCAGGCATCCATGAGAGCAAATAGTTCTTGAAAAACAAATGGAAACCACAATAGTTCAAAAGCTATTTGGGGCCCATAAATGCAGCTGGTCATTGCTACAAAAGACTTGCAATGACTCAGCTCACAAGCCTACAATCTCTAAAGAGAAGCCAGATCTAACATCTGATGTTGGTCAAGTGTAACAGAGGGGAGCTTGTTCTTGCAACAACCTCTCACAAGGCTACAAGATCAAGTGTAGAGGAGAGGAATCCTTCTCAAATTTGTGACTTAGAATCACCCTAGGGCTATAGTCTGTCCACTTGAATGGTCACAGGTTATCCACAGTGGTTATCCTTACCACAAAAGATTGAGATGGAACAAGTAAATGGTTGTTGCCACCATGGTCCCAGAGCTACAAGCTCAAGCTTTCATGGGCCTTTCAAATAAGCTCAAGTCCTAAATGTATGGCATAGATTGAACAAAACTATGGACAAATAGGAAAATAATAGATTGAATAAACCTTTAAACATAAATTTTAGTAACCAAATCATTACTTATAATGAGATTAATCAAGGCAGTAGCCTTGTGCATAACAGCTCACCAATGACTCCCAATGTTCACAAGACCCATTATAAAACTAATATAACTAAGCCTAATTGCTTACAGAGGATATAGCCAGCAAGCGCTGGGCTAAGAGAGAAGAAAAAAATGGAAAAAGAGGTGATAAAACCCTAACCCTAGCCTGCTCGAGCTCAAAGCTGACAGAGGTTGAAGGAGGGATGATAAAATTCTAAGTTAAATTTACAGCTTAAATACTCAATCCTAATGCCTTAGCCAACAGAAGATTACACCTAAATTTTTAGGGCATATGTGGCACTATTACAACCCTTGGATGCCTTGGGATGTGTGCCCTAGACTTGGGGAAATTCCCAAAAGGTCCCTGAGTAGAGAGTGAGAATTGGAGAGCTCGAGCTTTGCGGGGCTGGCCTTGGTGCATTAATCCATTCGTGCGATAGGCAGAGTGATCGCGAGGTAGCATTTGGCTTGGAAAGCTCCTTGCTCGTGCAGAAGACTTTAGCTTATCGGGCAGTTGGATTGGCCTGAAATGCACTCACGAGGAAGAATTTACAGTGATTAGTCTCACACGTGTAGCAGGGCTTCAGAATTTTCTGTCGTGAGGTTTTCGCATAGAAAACATTCCATCTTGCACAGCTCACTCGGTAGAGAGTTGAGCTTTTAAGCGCATGAGAGCTACGCGAGAGAACTTCTGGAGCTCCCTCATCTCTTGATCCACGCGAGATCTTCGCGATCCTTTTATGCATCATAGTCTCACGAGACTGCTCGTGCGGCTGCTATCAGACTTTATCCTCGTGAGAACTTCGCGAGTTCCATTTCTGAAGGTTTAGTGCGCGACTACTTTGTGAGTTTCTTAAGTGTTGACTGCATCTATCAGCTGCGTGAGGAGGCCTTGCTGCAGATTTAGGCACGCGAGGTAGCATTTCTTCTGTGCGAGATAACACCATTTCTCCATACTGCTACAACCTTCACCTCTCACATCTATACATTTTTCATCTATTGGACTTCTTGGGTCCACTCTGACATACAAACTAGTCACCATGGTGTGTACCACCATGGTGTTCCATTGATCTTTGGCCCAACAGTCTTCTTTGGCTTAAATTCTTTCTCTTTATGGCACAAAAAGTAGAGACTTTGTACTAAGCTGCATAATTATTACTAACTATAAAACAAGCTAAACAAGGGGTTATTAGTCAGCTTCAAGGTCTGGCAAAGGCTAGGTAAAGAGGTAAAAATTGGTACTTGTCAGTGAATAACAATGGCCTCGCCACTATTCTCAAATTTTTCTAAAAAATCAATGTCTACTAGGACTCCTGCTCCCACCAGATGATGCTTCATTGATTTAGGGAGTCGTTCCAATGTCCCATCAAAGGTCACTGGCTTTTTACCTTCATCTATTTTTATACTCTTTTCAGGGGCAGGTATTGATTCATTTCCCATTCCTTCAGATTGAGTTTCTTTAATAACTACCCCTGAGGACCTAGCTTTCTTTTTAAGTTGGTTTACTACTTTATTGGCTGCGTTGGCAATTGACCACTCTCTTTTCGCCACTGGGGAAGCTAGTTGGCCTATCTTGCTTTTCAGCTTCGTAATGGAGTGAGTGTGTGAATTGAGCACATGAGAGAATTGAGCAAGCTAATATAAATCTTTCGAATGCTGATGTGAATGTTGTTGTAAATCCCGAAGGATTTGAACAACTATGGAATTAGGTGCATTACTCTGTGGTCCAAATTGAGGCTGGGTAGCAGACATTTGAAGTCTTTGGTGGAAAACTTGGGTCTGGGGAAATCGGGGTTGGGCAACTAATGGTTCTGGTTGTGCTCCTCCTATGGAACCATAGTTAAATCTAGGATGGTTCCTCCATGCTAGATTATACATGTTTCCATAATATCCCCTTTGAAAGGACATTACTTGCTCATTTTCCACTACCTCCAGGTATGATGACAGAGTTGGCTTTTCATTATAAGCTTGAGTCTAGCAATTAGAACAGTTTGCCAAAGGTATGTCCGGAGTGCTTGATTTGGTAGCCAATAGTGTTGCGATCTTTTGTTCAAGAGCCAAAACCTTGGCACTCATATCATCAACTTTCTTTACTTTATCTTTACTGATATTGTAAAGTCCACCCCTCATGAGTGGGGTGTAACGAGTGATGTCAGGATCAGATCTAAGAAATTCCTATTTTTACTTTGAGTTATCGGCCAGTTTCTTGAATAAGTTCTAGGACTATTGGGCATTTTGAGCCTTAAAGGCTCCTCCGCTTATGGCATCGACCATAGATTGGTTAGTCGCAGTCAATCTTGATAGAAACTTTGTGCTATCGACCAGTTCGGCACATCATGATGAGAGCATTTCCTCAGTAAGTCCTTCATGCACTGGCAGCTCTCATGAAACAATTCTCCAAGCTATTGCCTGAAATCTGGGATTGCTTCCCTAATCTGGTTACTTCTACTAATTGGGAGTTATACATTTAAGAATTTGGATTCTAGTTCATCCCAAGTGGTTATACTCCTAGCGGGCAGTGAAGTCAGTGATGCTTTCGCTCTATCTTTGAGAGAGAAAAGGAACAATCATAACTTAACTGATTCCTCATTAGCTGCCAACAATTGTAACATCGTGCAGGTTTCTATAAAATCCCTTAAATATTGATAGGTACAACGTGAAGTGTATTGAGCTTGATTTCATAATTTTATTCGACTACAACGTCTGGTATAATTATACAGGAGGGTGCAGTCAGAGCAATGAGGCTGAAGTGTGCTTAATTGAACGATCATCAGCCATGGTTAAGGATTCTCTTGTGGGAGTTCGGTTTGCTGCTAGATTACGCAGGAGAGTCCTTTCACTTTTTAGATCACACTCGAAGAAATCTAGACTTCGAGATCGAGTGTGATGCATATAAAAATAAAAACTATGTTTTTGTGTTTTTAATTTTATCTGATTTTTATTCTGGAAAGCAAGGAGAGAAACAAATCTGAGCCTCTAGCTTCTGTGATTAAGGGAAGTTGAAACCTTGATTCATTACTCTGAATAAACCTATAAAAGATTAAGAAGTGATCAAATAAAATTAAAAGTTTAAAGAAATATAAAAAGAGAAAGATAAATACTTGTTTTCTTAAGCTAATATAAACATAAAATAAAACGCTATCCCTGGCAACGGTGCCAAAAACTTGATTCACTGGTTATATGTATCTAATTAAGTCTTAACCTATTGCAAGCGCACAATGGAAATTATAGAGCTAGTATAGGATCCTTCCCATGAGGATATGTTTTATATTGTATATATATATATATATATATTAATTTTATGAAAACTTATACTTATCTTTTAAGATCCTAAACTACTTGAGAAATATGAATAAAGAATGGTTTGTTGAACTAAATTGTAGAAAATATATCCTAAATCCTCCTTCAGATTGTGGTTGCCAATCACAATCTTCAGCTATCGGATGTCTACAAATTTAAAATACCGTTACACTATATTTCAGCCTTCTAGCATTGGTCGTAAATCAAATAACTAGGATCCTTCAATATAGATCTACACTAATCTTTAATCTACCAGAAATATGGGCGTCAATCAAATTCTAGAAAATTAAAGATGGAAAATAAAAACAATTACACTAATCTGCAAACTTCACCCGAAGTCATCAATTCAAATTAAAATCTGAAGATGTTTACAAAGTAGGAAAATGCAATAAAATAAATCTAAACTAGAAAGCAATAAAAATTATATCTTTCACCCCTCAGCTACTATCGTTAATTACTTCTGAGAAACTATAGATATCTACTCTAATCTTCCAGCTCTCAATCCCAATCGTCAATTGTGATCGAGGAACCTTGGATATCTAAACTAAGCTACTCTAATGATCAGAAGAAAACACAACCTCAATTGTCAATTGATGCTGTTAATTTATTCGATGGCTAATTCCTAACCAAGCCCTCTTATTTATAGATCATAAGGGGTCAGTTTACAAAACTCCTAATTCTGATAAAAGAAACTACTAAAATAAAATTGTCCTAATATAACTCTAATTCTAATCTTATCTGTCATTGCTTTAATGGTTGATGTACTTTTGGATTTTCTCCTTTATTCTAGTAGCAGAGTTCTTCTAATAGTCTTCTTCATCAATCTTCTCAGATCCATGCTTGGCCAGACTTCTAAGTTAAGAATTCTTTTAATTTGGTGCATGGTGGTGTAAGTTCACATGTGATCAGTAGCAACAATAGCTTTCCTTCGATAAAGTCGTAAATCATGATTTTCTAGCTTTTAACACTTTGGATGATTCTATATTTTACTTTACGATCAATCGCTTTCTATTGTACTTCACTTCACCTTTGAATAGCTTTCTCTGAAGAATCATAAATTACAATTTCTCATTTCTTCCTTTGCATCTATGAAACCATGGGAGTTCTCGCGAGTCCGTCACGACGATGTGCTCTTTACTACAAATTTAGAGCTACCACCTTGAGCTTTTGGTGTCCCGGGATACCCAAATCAACATGATGAGCACCAAAGTGCTAAAAATATGACTCTGATCCGGTCTATGCCAAAGACTCTTCGGTAGGGGCTTCGGTTATCGGTCGGAAAGGTGTTTGGCACCTGATCATCTTGCTCTTGAGCGGTCTCTACTTATGGCCAAAAGAACAAATAAAAATAAAAATAAACAACACTACCTCTTACCCGAAGCCACTCCGATCCTATTTATGCCCCCCACAATCACCAAAATTTCGGCGACGTAACGACACAAATTCAAGTATAGAGGAAAGGCAAAGAAGGTAGAGGAATAAAGGGGAGAGCCGGAGCTATCGGGCCCTTATAGCACAACTGTGGTCCTTCGCATGGATGGGCTTCCGATAGCAAATAGGTTGAAGGATGGATCTCAAACTCTAAGGCTTAGGGAGCTAGAGGGAAGGAGAGATGGGCTAAGACTTTGATCTTGCTAAGGCTGAGGGATTTATGATGGAAAATGGTGGGTAAAGGATGAACTAAAGTTCTGGAATTTAGGAAGTTTAATGCTAAACAAAGGACGAAGAAGTCTTTAGAGCTTTCTCTCTTTGAAATTTTTTTCAAGCCCTTGTAAAGGGAGGAGTGTCTCTCTATTTATAGAAAAAATGCAGGTTAAGGATGGGTTAAAGGGCTAATTGGGTTAGCAATTAGGTAATAGGAATCTAAGGTTTTCAAGGGTTTTAGAAGCTTAGATAGGCAGAAAATGGGTTTCAATGGAAGATGATAGGGGGGCTTTAAAGGGCTAAAAGGTTGCAAATATGGTTAATGGGGGTGCAACAATCCCATCAAAACCTACCCCAATTAATGGGGTGGTCAACAAGGCAAACCCTAATTTCAAAATCTGGCAAAAATCCTAAAAAGCACTGTTCATAAGCCTAGCGTATGTATTACATATGCTAGTTATAGGAACAATGTTCCTGAGAAACCTGGAGGTTCAGTTCCCGCCATAGGGTCCACAGGAAGGTCAAATTTTTGCCTAGCGCATATTATACATACGCTAGGAAAAAATCTACAAAAATTGTTCTAGCATATGTAATACATACGCTAGGCCAAAACAGCCAGAAAATGGCCTAGCGTATGTATTACACACGCTTGGCAAAAATCCTCCATTTCTGCCTGATATTCAAACCACCCTAACTCTTGATCTATAGATCAGAATGAGGTGATTCTTGGCTCGTTGGAAAGCTAGGAGAATCCTCGTTCTAATGGTATATATCTTAGCTCTAGTAGAGGTCTGTGAAGACTAGGGCATTCCTCTTTTAAACCACTATCCAGGAAGGTTTAAAACTAGTTTGGGTGGGGTTCTACAGGTTAGGGTTGATTCCTATGGGTTAGGGATAGGCTTCTAAGGGTTTGGGCTAGGTTCTAAGGGTTCAAAAAGTGCTGTCGAAAGTTCGGAGGGTGCACCTTTCTTAAAGTGTAAGTTGATCGGGCCATGGGCCAAATTTGGGTGTCTACAGATGCCCCTCTTTGGTATTCGATTACTAATGATCGAATGCCAAAGAAAAAGACATCCGAAGAGGCCCAAGGCACGCTCTGCCATATTCAAAACAAACCTCAAACATCAAATGGGGAAAATGGTGAGTATACAAAAGCCTTGTATGTTAGAAAAAACGTTTGTTCCTCAAGGCCATTGGTCCCCAAGCGCTTAGAGACATTACTGGGCATGACCGAGATGGTGTGAGTTGCGAAAGCCCAATGTGTTAGGAAAAACTTCCGCTCCTTGATATGATTTGATGTGATGTTTGATTTTCATTCTGAATAAAACAACCCCATGAGCGGGAGGGTGATCGACCTATACTTCATGATGGGTGATGCGAAGATCCACAGTTTGCACCCAATCTTACGAGGCATTGATTGCCCCATTTGATTGGTCACGGGTGCCCCTACTCGAGGTAGGGTTCAAAAGTTTTTGGTGAACCCATCGGTCTTGAGATTACTTTAGCACAACTACCTGAGCATAGCGAATATTGATGTCGCAGCACTTTTTAGCAGTGTGTGCCTTTTTCACACTGATCTTACTGACACCGATCATGCAAAAAGATCAACTATGCCTAAACATGCATCCATCAAGGGGCGATAAAAATAAAGGCGATGGAAGTTCTGACCCAGACTAACTAGGTACCATTTATGGGAACAACGACCATCTCAATGGATACCTAGATGTGTCAGTGTACACTTTATAGGGATACCACAAAATTGCAGGTTTCAAAGCCCGCAGATGAAAAAAAAGAGCCCTTCTATATGCATGCCTGAGCATGGTTGTTTGCTACATAATTTCAATCCTGATAAATTGGTTTTAACCAATGACCAAAGTGTCCCCTACGAGATGGGGTTCATGGTTTTTTGAGCCTACTCAATAATCTCGATTATTTATTTAGCACAGCTGCCCGGGCGGAGAGAAGATTGGTGTCAAACCGTTCCTTGGGATGTGTGCAACCTATAAAGTTGCATATTTTGTTATTTTATGCTTTCCTTTTTTTGGTTATGTATTTATTTTCATTTGGTTTTCTATTTTTTGATGTTTGTTCAGGATCTTAAGTGTGGTCAACAATCCTAGACACTCTATTTTAGCACAGCTTCCCGAGTGGGCCGAATTGAAGTCGACACGCTTTCAGGTCATGTGCCATTCCAGCCACTCAGACCTGGCTCCCGGGCTATCCCCGATAATGAACCAAAGTCCAAAGGGAGAAGAAAATAAGCCTAGCGTATGTATTACATACGCTGGGCTAAAATTTGAAGATTTTATGCCTAGCGTATGTAATGCCAAAAATTGGCTTAAAATGGCCGGGCATAGCCAGGGACCCGAAAATACTCATTTGTACAAACTTTTATCTTCTCCCTCTCTCTAAAATGAAAACGGGAGTTCTACCTTGGGCTCTATTGATCGGATTCAAACATCGACATCGCACGGGTGTTATGCTTGCCAATCAAACGTGTATTCCCCATTAGATCTAGATTTCAATTCTTAACCAAGGTAATCATTGAAAAACCCTTTTCCTTTTGAAATTTCTTTGATTTTATGTTAATGTAGCTAGGGTTTTTACATTTAGATGATAAATAAATTATTTTCCTTGTAAATGAAATTATTCATGATTCATTTAGTTGATTTTGTGCATAATGGCATGGATTTTTATGGAACCATGGTGAAATTATGCCCTATATATATATATATATATATATTTTTTTTTATCATCATTTTTTTCCTTGAAACCGACACGAATGTGCACATGTGGGTTTTCCTTGTGAATTCCGGGGAAGTAGGTGCCCCTTCTGTAAAAAGCATTTTCTTTGTTTGTACATATGTATATTTATAGATTTTTTTTGTAGTTTTCTTTTGTGAGGCTTTATGGAAAAAAGAAAAAAAATGCATGTAGATAGATCTTTTTGGGTTTTTGTTTTCGTTTTTGGATGACAAGACTTGCCCTCTTTTGTTTGTCTGTTTAGCAAGGAGGGGGCATGCTTACCTCTATTTGGCTTCAGGCTTATAGTTGAGTGCTTGACTTTCTTTTTCTTACCATCTCCTAATATATGATTGATGTTTCTCTTCTTTTTTTTTTTTAGGATGGCACATAGTGGATCGAGTGAGGTGGGCCATGATAGTGAGGGTAGTCTGGAGGTGATCATTGGCATTTGGGGCGAGCGCCTTGTCGAGGTGCAACGGTCATCTCATATTTGGTACGAGATGCAGGGTGAGGCGGCCCACAGCGGGCTGCTCCATTAGCTGTACACCCACATCTCTAACATCGGGATCGCCAGCCAGTTAAAGGGAGGAGTTCTTTGGTTGCTTTCTTTTGCTCATGCTTCTCTCTTCTGTCTCTTTTTTTTTTCAGGGATATGAAGCCTTCTACTCTTTCGATGCAGCCCTTGCCCCATATCATGTTTGGCGGGGGGTGGTTTCACATTCAGAACTTCAATGCCCAACTTCCCTTTGCCGTGAGGTTTCCCCTAGCCCAAGCGAGTTTCGGAGACTTTCTATCCTGCCCCACCATGCGGGGTGATACGGCCTATGTGAGAGCCCTGGTAGAGAGGTTTCACCCAGAGACTATGACCTTTCATATGCCCGTTGCCTAGATGACCATCACCCCTGTAGACTAGGCCATGATTACGGGGATTGCGATAAGGGGGTGCCGGTAGTCTGCCCCCTCATTCCTGGTCGTGAGGAAGTGACTAGGGCCTATTCCTCCTCTAGCAACATGACCGGCTCCGAGGTTAAATTATCCTGGTTGGAGAGCCTTTTTGTGGCCAATGAGCTGGTCAAACCGCTCCAGCCAGATGTGAATGTTGTTATAGAGCACGAGCGTGCCCTGGTGTTGGCTCGTATCTCCCTGCTTTACCTTCAGGCATGACTATTCTTTCCAATGCCAGTTGGGGTCGTGTTGCATTATCTCTCCTTTGTCTGATGGAGATTTTGGGGGACGTGCATCGCTAGGATTTGGGAGGCACTGGACACACGGTGCTGATGGATAGCCTGGCTAGGGCTTCCATTGGGGAGGTCACTTTCATCCTCGGCTTTTGGCATGTGATCGAGGTAACCTATTATGCCCATCCCTTCGTCATTTTTTACTTTTATTTTCTACTCTTTCATTTGATATGCTCTTTTTTTGTCTATCTTCTCTAATCTAGGGGTATTTGCATTTCCTACCTGGTCGCCCAATGCTCTTTTCAGATGAGTACACTCATCCTCTTATGAGTTGGTGGATCCCATACCGTCGTAGAGAGGCGAGGGTGAAACACCTGAAATTGGTTCTGAGGGCGTAGTTTGATTTGATGATCCCTGAGAAGGTTTGATTCTCCTTTAGTTAGTTTGATTTTTTGGGCTATGATTGTATTGATTCACTGATGGTCCTTTTCCCTTTTTTATGCAAACTGCCTTTGATTCATACGTTCGCTCCCCGTTTCATGATTGCACCACTGCTGGGCAGTCTAGGCTTTTTGTCGATCGCCGAGTCATCTTCATCTACAGTGCCTTGGTCCGAGCTTACTACCTAGGGGAGAGGTCGTTCATCAGTATCGGGACCTCTTTGCAGTGCCGTTGGATCTCCCTGAGGATGTCATGGCTTCAGAGGGGTCAGTTGAGGAGCTTACCGGGAGATTGCTCCATCATCGGATCCTGACTGACAACCTATTTTAGTATGGGGGGTATTACCCATGGTATGAGTCCCTCCCCTATCAGACTCTCCTTCCACGTTTCATTACCGGTGCTAATTTCTTGGCATTTGGAGGGCCATGGGGCCAGGTATCTTTCTTATCTTTATTTTACCCGTTAATTCAGCTTTGATATATTAAGGTTGTGCTTTGCTGATTAGTTCCCATGTTCTCCTCTCTTTTTTCAGTTTGATGAGGAGGCGAGATCTAGTGCAGAGGCAGGACCTTCCGAGGAGCCAGGTGCAGGACCTTCGGATGCTTCTGGTGCCGGGGCATCTGTCGCAGGGACTCAGGGTGCTTTCCGATGCATGGATGATGCATTTCTTTCTAGCCTATGTGCTGACGTGGTTGAGTGCGCCCGTCTTTCTGTCGAGGCGATTAGAGTACCTCCTTTCGAGCTGATCCCTGGGGTGAGTTCTTTTCTATTGGTTATACGCCCTCTTCCCCTTGTAGGTTTACGAGTCCGAGATCTAGCAGGCGGACTACTATCATAACATTACTAACCTTCGGGAAGCCAAAGTGGTGAGTATTGATGTTATGTTGTCCCTCTGCATTTGGTTTATGATTTCCCCTAACTGATCCTTTGTGCATGGTCCTTTCAGCGTGCTCGGGAGGAGTCACGTTCGCTGCTTAGCCGCCTGTCTTAGGCATAGTCCCACGTGGGTGATACCCGAACATTCCAAAGGACCAAGTGTTCGCAGAAGAGGGGCTCTGAAGGACCTGAAGCATAATTGGAGACTACCTCTGTGGCCTTGTTTTTTTTATGAACGTCTGAACTTTGGATGCTTTCTAGAATTAATTTGCAATAATGGTGCACCTGCTTGGCAAACTTTGGGTACTCTTTTGAATGAAAAAAAATATTTGCTTTGTTGTTTCTTATTTTGGAAGTGACCCTCTTGTTTGAGTAAAGAAAGCGCCATTGGATTGCTTATGGAACTGCCTTCTGTTTTGTACTTTTTACAGAGTAGCCATAAGCTTGGTAAAAATGCGAAAAGCCTCTTGATGTTTTGGCTGTAACGACTGGGGTCTATATGCTTTTTCTCTATTTATTGGCATTAATGATTCCAGAAAAAGTGAAAATAACGCAGGTTTAGGTGATAACTTCCCTGTGCCCCAGCTTATGACCTGGGTGCAACAAAAGTGTAGGTAAAATAAGTGAAAAAAGGGAAGGAGGACAAATCCTCTTTGCATCATTTTTTTGTCTAGCGTATGTATTACATATGCTAGGTATTTCTGGGCATTTTCTGGCCTAGCGTATGCAATACATACGCTAGGCAAATATTGGGGATTTTTGGTCTAGCGTATGTAATACATACGCTAGGTACACCTGGGTTGGTAGCAGGTCTTTAAAGCCCGAGAATGCACCTATTTCTCATTATCTTGAGTTGGGTTTTTAAGTTTTGTTTCCTTCTATTTTTTCTTTCTTCCCAAGGGTGGGTCCATTGTCCTATATTGATTTGTGATTCTTTTGAACATCTTTGTATGACCATGGACCTGCTTTCCGACCCCTCCTCCCTTGGGGGGTTCGGGACCTTTATACTTACTTCTTTGGGTTGGGGGCTCAGTTTTTTAAAGAAATGGCTTGAAAGTTTAAATGAAGGTGAGCTTACGGGTTGGATCAACCTAGGCTGGCTTGGCTCCCGTCGTTTCTTTACGCTCCCTTGCTTTGGAATCTCCTTCATGCAGTGGCTTCGCTTTGGGAAGTGGATACCCATGTCTTCCATTTTGGGAACCGTGAGTTATCTCCCACTCTTAAGGAGCTCTCCAACCTATCATGCATGAAACTACACAGAGACCTTGCCAGGGAATTGTCGAAATAAGGTTATGCTAAAGCCGTCCATACGACTTTGGGCTTGAAGAAAATCGATTTTGAGAAAAACCTTATTGGTGGGCCCACCAGGTGTTCGATGAAATTCCTGAGAGAACTTTTTGGTGACGAAAGCTTGTGAAAATTACCAGTTAGAAATATCCATAACGTGAAAGCTTTCGCTCTCTGCCTTCTCTCAGTGGTCCTTTTCTATACTGGGGGGAGAGTTTCTCCCTAGCACTCTGCGACATGTTGACAAATCTTGAAGGAGGTCATTCTGTGATGCATCTAGTTTTGGTGGAGCTTTACTGTTGTGTCAATGCTTTTACCTTGGGAAAGGTTGAGTGCCTCCTAGGATGCCCTGCTCTGCTCCAGGTTTGGCTTGGGGAGCATCTCGCCATTTTAGGGCCCATGTCTCACTTTCATGTGGTTCATGGAGAGGCGACTCGCTGCTTTTTGGGCCAATGCCATAAGTTACCACTAGGGAATATATGCGAGCTGAAACTTTGGCCGGCCAAGGCTGAGCTGGTGTGGAGGCTTCCATGGTTGGACAGGACCTTCCCAGTGGTTTGATCCAGAGACCACGAGGGCATCACCCTTCTTAGCTTGACTGACAGTACTTATTATTTTCCCTCTCGGGTACTGTGCCAGTTTGGTTATACCCAGCAGGTGCCTTTCTCGGAGAGACCTCCCTTTTGCAGACTGATCTTTTCTCGGGGGTCTTAGTGGACTTGGATAAAATAGCCACTTTGTGGGAGACACGTCAGTCGACGTATATGTGTGGTTTGGAGAAAGGGGTTTCTTTTTTGACTTCTCTGAGGTATGAGGCTAGGCTGGTATTTGAGAGGCCCTCTGTCCATTGTGCAGATCTGGTGGAGAGCAGTGGTGTGGAGGGGCCTTGGTCGTGGAAGGACTTTATGCTTCTGGCTCGGATTGAGCTGTTGGTAGATGAGAAGTGGATCCTGCACGAATGTTCAGAGAAACACAAGGTCAGAGCCGATGTTCTAGAAGCAAGAGCCGGTTTTGCAGAGTGTGAGGTCCTTCATGTAGAAGGAGACCTGAGTGATGCTCTTGGTGCTACTGATGCTTCTCGAAAGCGGTATAAGGGCCTACATGGCCGTAGATGGCAGATCGAGATGCTCGGGAGGATGCCTTATTTGCTGAGATTTGTGCTTTGAAGCACGAGTTGTGTCATTGACCTAAACTTGCAAATACCATTTGCATAGATCAAATTACAATAGGAAGGGGCTTAAGAACCCCTATTAGATTTTTTTGGGTATATATATATTTCTTCATGTTTTTTTTTTTGTTTTTTTTAATTTTTTTTTATTGCTTTTCACTTTTGTAAAAAAAAGCTATGCAAGGCATCACAAAGATTTTTTTTGAGATGTGATGTAAGTAAAGTACAAACATGTAAATGGAAAAGGGAAATCTATTATCTTACATAAATTTTACCTTTCTCTATTTTTGAAAAGGAGGAAACTGCGTGTTATGCCGATCATCCTTTTGGGATGTGGTGCACACAATGCCGGCCTGAAAATGGGAGAGGAAAATTTATTATCTTTTACAAATGTGGTCTTTTCGGTCATCAAACCAATTATCACGGAGTGGGGTGTGCACAGTGTTGGCCTGAAAATGGGAAAGGGAAATTTATTATCTTTTGTAAATGTAATCTTTCCTGTCATCAAACCAATCAAGCAAGAGTAGAGTGTGCACAGTGCTGGTCTGAAAATGGTAAAGGGAAATTTATTATCTTTTGTAAATGTGGTCTTTCTGGTTATCAAACCAATCATCCCGGAGTGGGGTGTGCACAGTGTTGGCTTGAAAATGGGAAAGGAAAATTTATTATCTTTTATAAATGTGGTCTTTCCGGTCATCAAACCAATCATCCCGGAGTGGGGTGTGCACAATGATGGTCTAAACATGGGAAAGAAAAATTTATTATCTTTTGCAAATGTGGGGTGCTCTCCTTTCTTCATTTGTTTGATGCCTTAACGGAGAGTCCCATTCTGAGCATAGCCGAAACTGTTCATGCCATCGGACCCAAGTGTGGTTCAACAGTTCATGTCGGAACATCTATCCCTTTGGATCGGATTAACATTTTATCCTTACCTTGGGTCATACATTTGACGGCGTGGTCCAAAGATACACATGATCGAGATCCGATTTGAGCTACAATGAGTGGCCCACATGAAGACCAGAGCCATGGAACTAGAGCGAATAGAAAAACCAATTTTTTCTGTCTTGAACATACCAATTTTTTTCTCTTTCTTTTAAACATTTTTACTCAGTGCCCAAGACAGGTTTTCGCCATACCCGTCGTTACCCTCCTTTTTTACCCATAGTGCCCTTTCGGGTTTTCACTATGCCCGTGGGTATGAATTTTTACCCCAGGCGCCTTTTCAGGTTTTCACCTGGTCCACACAAGCTCGTTGCTTTTACTCATGGCACCCTTTCGAGTTTTCACCACGTCTTTTTGCTTTAAGCTTGTATATTTTCTTTTTCTTTGCTTTATTATTTTTCAAAGGCCACGACATGCACGTTGACTCTGTCATAGATGACTGGGTAGAGCTCTTTTGTTGTCTCAGAGCTTGGCTCGTACTAACTCAATGGATATTGTTACTACTCATAGACCTTAAAGAGGGCCTTCTTTAGGGATGTATCTTGGCCATGGGTTTGAAAGGGATAGGTTAGGAATTTTGAAGGCATTCTGGGGTTAAAAGGTTTCCTTGATTGGGATCTGGTTACCATAATACTCTTCTTCCATGGGGGGTTTTGATTGTACATGCCCCACTTTTTCTTTTCTATTTTATTCTTTTTGCATTTTTTTTTTCAGACATCCTCCTTTTAAGATTTTGTTTTTTTAATTTTTTTTGGATTTGATGGTAATTCTTTTTCTCCCTCTTTTTTTTTGTTTGATATATACACTTTTTTCATCTTCTTTTCTAGGGAGGGGTTTAAGAAAAGAAAGTTCAATGACTCAATGGGTGTAGCAAGGGTATAAGTGTTCAGGGATGCTTTTTTTGCTACCTGGCTTTGAAATGATGGCCTCTTTTATGGGGTCCTTAAGTAGTCACATATCCATCTTATCAATACTTACCTTGTCCCGGAGACTAGGAGTAGAATCGACATACGTATTCAACGTTGATGGGCTCAAGAGAGTGATCTCCGTCTATGGTGGCGAGGCAGATTGCATATTCGGGGAGTACTTCTTGGATGACGAAGGGCCCTTCCCAGTTGGGTTTGAATTTCTCCCTTGGATCGGTGTGGAGAGAAGGGAAGATTTTCTTGAGTATAATATCACCCACTTTCAAATCTCGAACGCGAACATGTTTGTTGTAAGCATGTGTGATCCTTCTCTGATAAGCCTAGTTGTGACATAAGGCTAGGTGCCTTTTCTCATTGAGCAAGTTCAACAGTTCAAAATGGGACTTCCCTTTTTCAGCTTTTGGTAGACCAGATTCGAAGAGAATACAGAGTGAAGGCACTTCAACCTCAACTGGCAGGACGACCTTGGTTCCATATACAAGGGAGAATTGTGTTGCCCCTGTAGCGGTACGGATCGACATTCGGTAGGCCTAAAGTACGCAAGGTAACATTTTGCTCCAATCCTGGTAGGTGATGACCACCTTCTCAAGGATGCAGACAACTGTCTTATTAGCAGCTACTATGACACGGTTAGTTTGAGGTCGATACGATGATGAGCGATGATGTTTGATTTTATATTGCTCGTAGAAGGCCTTGATGAGCTTGTTTGCAAAGTTAGTGCCATTGTCCGTGATGATGTCCATGGGTACACCGAATCAACAAATGCTGTTGTTCTTGAGGAACTTCTCAACATGACTGGCCATGATATTTGTGTAAGATGTTGCTTCTACCCACTTGATAAAGTATTCAATAGCAGCGAGGATGAATTCATGCCTATTTTATGCTTTCGAATTGATCTTTTTGACGACATCGAGGCCCCACGTGGCGAATGGGCAAGGAGTGGTCATGTTGTGTAGATCTATGATAAGAGCATGTATCAGACTAGAGTGTTCTTAGCATTTGTAGAACTTCTGCACATGTTTGCAACAACCAGTTTCCATTGTAGTCTAAAAATACCCTTGTCGTAGAATCTTTTTGGCAAGCATGTGTCCATTAACATGGGCTTCGCATACTCCATGATTTCTCTCATGATGTTGGCCGCCTTGCCTTCAGTTAGGCATCTGAGCAAGATTTTTTTATATGACCACTTGTATATGTACTCGCTACAGATGACATAATTGGCCGATAAATGTTGGATGGTTCGCCTGTCTTCCTTGAGTGTCTCCTAGGGAAAAGTTCAAGTTTCGAGGAAATTCTTGATATCTGAGAACCACAGAGGCTCATCATCTATCTTTGGGGGTCCCTAAATCTTGAGGTAGAAAGTAGGTTCATTTCTTTGCTCAATCATAATCGGCTTCATCTCTACACCATACGAAATTCAACCATTGATGCCAATGTTACTAGCGCATCGGCAAAGTGATTTCTGGCTTTTGGGACATAGTAAAGGTAACATCTTCGAAGCATGCTATTAGATCCTTGAGGTGCTCATGGTATGGGATCAACTTTTCATCCTTTGTCTTTCAATCTCTGTTGGTCTGACATATAATCAGCTGTGCGAACCTTGAGATGCATTATATTCAGGTCAAGTGCTGCTTGTAAGTTAGCTGTGCAGACTTCGTATTCGGGTAGTTGTTTATGCACGGGAAGCCTAGTTTGATGGAGACTGGTACATGAGATCCTTTTAGCAAAATCCGAATAGCACCAACTCCTTGACCTTCAACATTTGCTATCCCATGGAAATGCATTACCCAGGACTCCTCTGTCTCCTCTATATCACCCTCTTCCATGAATAAGATGTCTTCATCAAGGAATTTAGTTCCTAGAGGCTCATAATCGGGTAAGGGATTCTCGACAAGATGATCAGCGAGTGCTTGTCCCTTGATTGACTTCTAAGTGACATACGTGATGTCAAATTTTGATAAAAGCAGTTGCCAGTGCGTGGTCCGCTAGTGTGAGCTGCCTTTTCGAATAGGTACTTCAACGGATCCATTTGCGATAGAAGGAGTACTGCCTGGGAGAGCAAGTAGTGAAGAAGTCTCTGTGTAGCCCATATGAGAGCCAAGCATGCTTTCCCTAAATGACAATAGTGTGTCTCATAGTCAGTAAACTTCTTGTTGAGATAGTAGATGGCCTACTCTCTTCTTCCTATTTCATCATGCTGCCCTAGGACACATCCCATCGAAACTTTTGTTATAGAGAGATACATTATGACTGGTCTCCTGGATACTGGCAGTACCAAAACTGGAGGATTGAGAAGGTAACTCCTGATCTTATTGAATGCTGCTTGATAGTCATCGTTCCATTCAACAGGTGAATCTTTCCTTAGTAACTTAAAGATCGGTGTGCAGATAGGAGTTAGCTGTGCGATGAATTGATTGATGTGTTGTATCCTGCCAAAGAAACCTTTGACTTCTTTTTTATAGATGGTGGTGGAATTTCGACGATATCTTTCACCTTGATTGGGTCAACCTCGATGCCCCTTCTGCTGACAATGAAGCCTAACAATTTTTCTGACATGGCACCGAATGCACACTTCTGAGGGTTCTGACGTAGCCTGTATTTTATCAGCCACTAAAATAGCTTTTAGAGATTTATCAGATGGTCACTTCTCTCTGGTGACTTGGCGATCATGTCGTCAACATACACCTCAATCTCTCGGTGCATCATGTCATGGAAGAGTGCTATCATCGCCCTTTGGTATGTTGTGTCGACATTCTTCAACCCGAATGGCATGACTCAGTAGCAGAAAGTTCCCCACATGGTAATGAACGCTGTCTTCTCTCGGTCGGCCTCGGCCATCTTGATTGGATTGTATCCAGAGAATCCATCCATAAATGAGAGCATCTCATGTCCCGCCGTATTATCGACCAAGATGTCGATGTGTGGTAATGGGAAGTTGTCCCTCGGGCTCGACTTGTTTAGGTTTTAGAAGTCGATGCACATGCAAACCTTTCCATATTGGCTAGCCATTGCAGTACTTTGAGACCATGAGAAACCCCACATCGTACTATTTAATAACTTCATCTTTCACTATCAGGATATAACTTCATCTTAACTTTTACTTGACTGGCCTAACATTCGAATATAGCAACAGCTCATGCTCGACCAAATTGGTGTCCAAACCAGGCATATCTTCATATGACCATGCGAAAATTTCTTGGTATGACTGATGGAAATCAATCAGACTTTTTCTTTCCTCGAGAGATAGTGAACTTCCAATCTTGGTAATTCTAGGAATCTCCTTGGCCCCTAGATTGAAGTCCTCTGTTTCTTCCACAATCGGTGTAGGGCCATGCTTAAAATTAGTGAACCATTCAAGGAGCTCATTGGGGAGCTCCTCGGTTGGAATTTCCTCATCCAGACTCGTGACTCCTACCTCTTCTTTTATTTTTACAGGAAAGGGGTCAATTTCATTTGGGACAAGCTTTTCTATTAAGGCACCTTTTTCTTTGATCTTCTCAGGAATTTTGAATGACAATATTTTTAGATTTTATATTTTTTTTCTATTTTTTAGGATTTTTCCTTTCCTTTGAAAATGGGCCCTTGGCAAGGCGGGTCCCTATGTACACATGGTATTACCTACCAAGGGCTCACCTCACTTTTTATAGGTTGTTTTTTTTTATTGGGGAAGTCGGTGTCGTACTTACGACCACACGATGCTTCCAGAGTTAGGGACATTGATGCCCAATTCCTTTCCTGCAATGTCGCCCCTTTACCTGCTCAGATGGAGGAGGCTAATTGATACGGATTTTGGGAGTCAGTCTCCATCATGTTTATTCGAGGCTCGTATGGGACCCTGTCCTCAAACGTCAACATGATTCGATGGTGGTTTACCATAGGGGGGACTATATAGGTATGGGAAACTCCTCCTCGAAAAGGGACATGGAGGCCAAGTCTACTTCAAAATTTGGAGGGATGATTTGGTGGTTGGTTGGGTGGATCGGGGCTGCCGGCTTGTGCGAGGTTAGCTATGTTGCCCTATCTTGATCAATTTTTATGACCCCGGCACTCACAAAAGTACTCCGGATGTAGGTTCACGGACGGGGTTCGTCTTCCAGGTTTATCCCCTGGCTTTTATAGCAGTAATGGTTTGGGTCTTTTCCTTAGCCTCCTGGACCTCCTCTTCAGTAGGCCTATAGCATAAGCCGAATCAGACCCGATGCCCGCCTTTTGCTTTAACTAGGTCCTTTCATCCTTGCAACTGTGGTCCTAATCCCTTACCTTTCTGATAACCCAATTTCTGGAGCATAGCTATGGCTGCGACCCGTCCACCACCGGTCTTCAACGTGATCCTCTCGAGGAGCGTGTGCGACACATCCAATACTTTGGGGTTCTCAATGTTGTGGTTGCCTTTTCTCTTTCCTCCTGCCATTCACCCTAAATGGTGATAATTTTTTACTCTGACACAAGTCTATGTTTTTGGTGCAGGGTGGAAGGTATTGCTCCGACCTCATGTAACCAAGGTCGCCCTAATGTTATTTTTAGGGCCACTTGGTGTGAAAGTGTGCTTATATTATTGTGTGGTGGAAATCAATTGAAAAAAAAGTAACATAAAAGAATGGATTCAGCACAACCAAAGTAATCCTAGACCTACAAGATTCAGGGTCTATTGTAGCAAGTTTTGATAAGTAAGAGTTTGCCCCACAGAGAAATTGATCTAGAACCCAAAATGAGCTATAATAGTAGGCCTCCAGATCTGACAATCGTAAAGAAAGGGAGTTGGGTGTCACGACTACACTAAATTAATCCTAAAAGCAGAGAAATGAAATGTAACCCTATCCTAAAGAAAGGGTTAAGACGAAGATGGTGGTCATGTGTGTCAAAATAAAATACAAAAATTATGAGAAGTAAGCAGGTTAAGCTAGAGTTAATGATACAGTAATGTAACTCAGATTTAGTTTGTCTCTGTAGTGCTCCTTGCTGAGATGCTATTAAAAGCCTCAACAAGGTATAAGCTCCCAGTTTAACCCATGCCATTTGGGGTGCTCTTAAGGCTATACTCTGTCCACTATAATGGTCATAGGGTATTTGATAGAGTTTGTCAAATCCCACTAGTTAAACCAGAAATTCGCTAGTCTAATCTAGAAGAGTGGACTGATCATTTCCACAGCCACTAGACCAGCCCTAGCCATGAATACTATTGCAGCACTATGTAATGCCAGTGCTACAAGCTCCCCAGATCTGTGCACAGACCTGGCTGACATCTATAAGTATTCCAACCCATAAGATCCTAAGTTCTTTGCTAAGGCATACTGCTCACTAGTGCCCGCAAAAAGGACCATGCAACAGGTTGAATAAGGCCTTTAGCTCAGTTGGTCATTGTTACAAACAGCCTGCAATGACTCAGTCTCAAGTTGCAATTACTATAAGAGATTAGATCTAATATCGATTAGGTATAACAGAGGGGAGCCAGTTACTATACAAATGTCCTCACAAGGCTCTAGAAGCTCATGTGCAAGGGAGAAGAATCCTTCTCAAACATGTAGATGGACACAACCTTAGGGCTATACTCTATCCACTTGAATGGTCACAGGGTATCTTATTGGTCTGTCCAGCCCACAAAGGCCTGAGAAAGAACATGAAAACTGCTGCATCCACCATGGTCTGCAGGCCTCCGAGCTCCCTGGATCTCACTACATATCCAGCATTGCTTTCCATGTGTCTATCAAACCAAGGGAAATCAGATGGTAAATGAAAGTCCTACTAGAAACTAAATGGGCTAGTCCCAAATACATGGATCCTATAGACATCTAAAGAAACCATAAGATCTATAGATTTGATTATGCATTAAAACAACAGTTCATTGATAACAACAAAACTTACAATGAACTGTCTCCTGGCTGTAGCCCATACACAACTGCTCATCCAAGATCCCAATGTATACAAAAATCTATTATAAAACTAAAACTAAACTAAACCTAGCTGCTTACAGGGGGATTAGCTAACATGCTAAGCTAAGAGAGAAGAAAATAAAAAAAAGAGGTGATCAAACCCTAAACCTAGCCTGCTAGAGCTCTTAGCCGGAAGAGGATGAAGGAAAGACAAAAATAATAAAGTCTAAGTACAGCTTATATACTCTCTGAAAATGGCCTTGGCTCTTAAGAGATTAACCATAATTTTTCCAACAGACGTGGCACTGGTACAACCCTTGAATGCCTCAAGATGTGTGCCTTAAAATCCATGCCTCGAGAAGTGTGCCCTAGCCTTGGGAAATTCTCAAAAGGTCCTTGAATAAAACTGAGAAGTTGAGAGCTCGTGCTTTGCGGGGCTGGGATTTACTTTGAGCTCATTCGTGTAGCTGCTTTGCCTTCATGGAGTTGGGTTTGGCTGATGGGAAGGGCTCATTCATGCAGTAGAACTTTTAGTTAATCACGCAGTTGCTTCACATCACAGTGCTGTCACGGAGATAATCTGGAGCGCCAAGATTTCTCACGCAGTAGAGCTTCAGAAGCTCTTTCTCTCTATGTACTCACGCAGGTGAGCTCCTGAGCTTGTGAAGTAACTTGTAAGGCTCCAAGGTGCACAAGATCTATGCGAGAGGAATTCTGGGCGTCTCTCTCATCCAAGGCCATGCGAGAACTCCGCGATGTGACTTTTGGTTCTTTGTGCATATGAGCTCACAGTGTTCTGCGCGCAGGTGCTTTAAGGCTCAACCTTCGCGAGAGCTTCGCGAGGGTAGATTCTAAGAGTTTTAAGCCGCCAGATCTTCGTGATGGATTTATAACTCGCCTCTTGATTGTGCACCTTATCTCCACAAGGGCCTCTTCCACTACATCTTTAGGTTCGCGAGGAAGCTCCTCAACTCTGCGAAGTCCATCTTTTGTTGCTCTACTGATTACACTTATTGCTATCACAGTCTCCTCCC
The DNA here is from genome assembly GCA_021018995.1 of Chloranthus sessilifolius. Taxonomy (NCBI): domain Eukaryota; kingdom Viridiplantae; phylum Streptophyta; class Magnoliopsida; order Chloranthales; family Chloranthaceae; genus Chloranthus; species Chloranthus sessilifolius. Next base: position 97,217,535 of record CM037588.1, read on the forward strand.
TTCTCAGCTAATCTTCATTCTTCTGCTAGATTGGTCAATGATGATCAGCAACAGTGAGTCACCATGGTGAGCACTTCCAAGGTGTTCCATCAGGCTTTAGCTCAGTTGTCATCTTTGCTTGTATTCTCTCTCTCTCTCTTTTGGGCAAAAAAGTATGGATTTTACATTAAACTGCAATTTTGTTACTAACTGTAAAACATACTTAACACATGTTTATTAGTGGGCTTCAAGGTCCATCAAAGGTTAGGTTAAGAGGTGAAAAGTGGTACATTTCAGTGAATAACACCTACTAGTAGATTAAATGTAGATTTGATGTCCATAACTTGAAAGGGTATGGAAAAGGTCATTGGTCAGATAATGAGCTCAAGGTTGACTTCTCCAATTATCTCTCTTCTCATGTTATCAAATCCTCTAGCACTCATTCTTGCTGGCCTGAAAGTAGAGGGCTCTACCCCTATCTTGGTAGCAGTTCGCAGAGGGCACACATTTAGAGCCGATCCATTGTCTATTAATACCAATGGAATTACCAGGTTTTCAACTTCTACAGTGATGTTGAGGTGTTTGGAGTGATTATTTCCTTCATCCGGTAAATCGACATCAGAAAATGAAATAGCATTGGGAGCCACTACCTGCCCGATGATTTGCCCCACTTCGTCTATGGTTACTTTTCTAGACACATGTGCATTTTTTAATGATCCCATCAAAGCTTGGAAATGAAGAGGGGATGTCATCAATAGGTCCCAGAATGTGATGTGTGCGGGTATTCTCTTCGGCTGAATCTCTAGTATGTGCTCTCGGCCCATTTTCTCAAAGGAGTTCACCATCATAGGTTCTTTCTTCTCTTCTGATCGAGCTGATATTGGTACTTCTGGCTATTTGGAGATTCTTCCTGATCGGGTAACAAAATCCATTGCCCCTTCTTTGCTGCTACCGGTATTGACATCCATCTAATTATAACTGAGTGGGACATGATGGGGGTTGTAGGTTAGTCCCGAGACTTGGAAGGGAGTGGATAGAGGCCTCAAAGATGCTCGGACCGGTGGACTGAGATAAGTGTTCATCACTTGATTGACCTTTGTTGGATAGGTTGGGGAGGTGGCCAAAGTGGGCCAAATGGGGTTAGTGGGGATTGTGAATGGCTGTATTGGAGGTGGTGTGATAGGGGTAGGCCATTGATAATTAACCGGTGCTGAAAGAGAGTATGGGGCAAAATTAGCCATCGGGTAATTGGTGGGGGTAGCTACTACGTATGGTTGATATGAACTGGCTTGGACATAGCTGACGAGAGCTGGTGATGGAAAATGCACCCTTAAATCTAAGGGTTTCACCATGGTGTGGGATTGGGAAAGTAGTCAGCTAAATTCAGGGGATCGTCCACCCTAATGCTTCTATCCTCCTGATCTCTATGCCTTGGTGTTATAAAGTCTTCTCGGGTGCGGATGTACTCTGATGGGTCAAACTCCTCGTCATCCTCCTCTATCATGCTGATGGTTGGCCTTGGGCCCACTCTACCTTATGGATGTGATGGTAGTTGTACCTAGTGTATATTGGTGTGCTGGTTGGCTTAGGGAAGCGCTGGAGGAATGATCTTGCTGGCCTCTATTAAGTCTTGTATCGCATGTTTCAAAGGAAAGCAACGATCAGTTGGGTCACCTAGTCCTTGATGGAAATTATAATGGGTATTGGGATCGTAAGTCCTTGGGATCGGATTCAGCAGAGATCGTGGTTGGAGTGCAGTAACCAAACCTTTTTCGATCAGTAAAGGCAATAAGATATTAAAGGATTGCCCCAATGGTGTAAAGACTCTATCAAAATGCACCCTTCTCTGTTCTGGGGTCATTTGTGACCCTTGCCCATTTCCGATTCTTTGCATTGGCTCGCTTCTGGCTGGAGCTGACTGTACTGCCTTAAATTGAATGGGGGGTATGCTAGACTTGGGTTGTGTATTTACAATCGTCTGGACATCCGCCCTTATTCTTCTATCATTCCTCTATTCGGTGAACCTTCGAACCCCACTAGACCCACCAGACATATTCTTGCTCAAACATCCTTCTCTGGTCGCATCCTCGTAATGGTTGGCATTCCTTACCAAATCAACAAAATTAAACTACTTTTGCTACACTAAGAAATCTGAGATGATTGGCGGGGTGCTTTTTGAGATCATCTCAATCTGCTCATCGTCGGGTATTTTATTCCTGACCTGAGCCACCAATTCTCTCCACCGCCCAAGGTAGTCGTTAAACATCTCATCAGGTTTCTATTTTAGGCGAGCTAGGTCTGACTTGTGGGGTTAAATGTCTATGTTGTAGACATATTGCTCTTGAAAATAGATGGGTCAGATCTTTCCATGTTTTGATCATGGAAGGATCCAAGGAAATGAACCATCTTAAAGCCGAGCCAGTGAGGCTCCTTTGGAAGACATTTATGAGCAAACACTCATCCCCTCTGTACTGGCATATGTCCCTAGGTTAGGACTTGAGATGTGCAATGGGATTACCCGTGCCACTGTATTTGTCGAATATTGGCACTTTTAATTTTGGGGGTAAGGGGACCTCTAAAAATAGGCAGAAGTCAAAAAAAAATTATGGCATGGATTTCAGCTCCACCCATCTTCATCAGCTATTTTTGGATCTTGTCCATTTGCTCTTTCAACATCTCTAACTCTCTAGATGGTGGGACTGTCCTTTCAACAGGCAGCCTCCATTCACTTTGGGTTGCCGGTGGGTTAGTGATCAGGGGTGGTGGGGGGTTTAAGCTAGTGAATGCCCCTGCATACGCCTTGTTGTTCCTGATCTCATCTTCTTCATACTGTGGGTCTATGCATGGTGAAGGAACAGTAAGATTATCCTATTGATTCTGTGTCGGTGGGATGGGTACTTGGTGGGACCACTGTATATGGGGGAATCCTTGGGGATGAGTTTGAGAGGTATGCTGATGGGTGGACTGAGGATTGTTGATGGCATGGCATGGATTCCCATATTGAACTGGGTATGAGGACTATGGATGAGTGAGGCCCATGCTGGGTTGAGAGCCCCGATGATATAGGTGCATTATTTGGGGTGGAATGGGGGGTCTGTTGGCAGTATGCGGGATATTGGGGGAATGAGGGAGGATGGGAGAGTGGGGCTTCCGGGTGTGGGCTTTGATGGATTTGGGTATGGGTTATGGCATCTTGGAAGGCTTGGGGCATTGGGCCCTGGTGGGGCATTGGGCGTTGGTGAATTTGGGCCATTGGGCCTTGGTGGGTTTGGGCTATTGGGCCTTGGTGGGTTTAGGCCATTGGGCGTTGGTGGGCTTGGGCTATTGGGCCTTGGTGATTTTGGCCATTAGGCCTTCCTGGTTTTGGGCCATTGGGCCTTGGTGGGCTTGGGATATTAGGCCTTGGTGAGTTTGGGAAATGGGGCCTTGTTGGGTTTAGGCCATTGGGCCTTGGTGGGTTTGGGGTATGGGGACCTGAGGCCTGCACAAATGACACCATGGTTGATTGGGGTCTTGGGTGGTATGGATAATGGGGGGTAGATGGGATCTTTGGAGGAAAAGGGCATGGAGATTTGGGAGTGTATGAGATGGGTTTGTGGGGGATGGGTAAGGGAGGCTGCTTTGTGAGGCTTTCCATATTGTATAGGCCTTAACCATATCATCCACCTTGGCCATTTGATTGGGTGGTTGGGAGGATGTAAAGGGTACATCCGATGGAGGGGAAATGCAAGGTATGGATTGGGTGGGTGTATGGGAAAAATTGGGCGTGACCTGGGTAAAATCGGGCATGACTTGGGTAGATGGGGGGTTAGGTGATGGATTGGACATGGTATGGGAAAATTTAGGAAAATTGGGTATGTGTTGGGAAGATGGGAAATTGGGCATGGTTTGGGGAAAATTGGGCATGTGTGTGCCTGGGGTGGATGTAGGGAAGTGAGATGTAAGTGGGTTCGACATGGGGGAACAATGGGGTAAATTTGGAGTGGTGGCGAATGTGGATGGGGGAAAGTTAGGGTTATTTGTATTTGAGGGGGGATGGGGTGAGACACGAGGTATATGTGGGGTGGACGTCGACAAATTTAGAGTAGAAGGAGATGGGGAAACGGGCAAATTTTGGATGGGTGCGGAAGGAAATATGGGTGCCCCAAAGGGTCCGGTGACGGTAAATGGTGGTTGGGTGAGCGGAAAGGAGGTGAAAATTTCCTCCGAATGAGAATGTGCGGGGGAGCGTGGTGGTGATGAATCGGGATCAGCATAAGTCGGATCGACCACCCACAATATGATTTGTTGGTGGGTTGGGTATGGGTTCCTTGGGTGGGGACAAGAAACCTGTCTTCTCCTTCTCCTATGGGATGGTGGAGGGTAAGGCGATGCCGTTGTGCCGGCACGAAAAGCTATATATTGTTTTCCTTTTTTTTTATTTTTGATTTTTTCTTGATGATTTTTTTTATTTTTTGAAAAAAAAGAAAATGAACCTTTTTACGATGGGTTCCAAGACCTTGGAAATCCCATTTCAGGCAGTGTTCACGCCCCAAATATTTCCCACGGCGGGACCTCGACACTCTTCGAAAGAATCAAAGGGAAATCCCTTGATCTATGTGAACGCACGGTTATCTGCATTACAACTCGATCCCTCAGAAAAAGTGAATAAGAGGGTGACCTCTTTTAACCCGCGAGGGCATATTGGGTGTTGGAATGTGTGGGATCTATCAGAAGTACTAAACCACTAAGCGGGGAACTCGGGATCAATGAAAAGAGGCCTCAGATTCGGGCTGCCTAAAGCCCGAAAAGGTCTAGCGTATGTATTACATATGCTAGGCAAAAATTTTGGAAATTTGGCCTAGCGTATGTAATACATATGCTAGGCAATTTTCTAGAATTTTTCGCTTAGCGTATCTATTAGGTATGCTAGGCAGTTTCCGGAGATTTTTGGCTTCGTGTATGTAATACATACGCTAGGCTAAAATAGTGTTTATATATTTATTATGATAGCAGCAGCAGGCTCGAAATTGGTCTTTTTTTTTTGGGTTTTCGAAAGCAATGCTTCCGGTGACTGATTTTCTTTGTTGTAGTGGGTCCCTCCTCTCCGAAGCTAGGGATACAAGGTTGACTCGGGACGACTAACGCTCTCCCCCAAGGGTTTTAAGCTTTGTACGTGGATCGGTCACCCACCCTATATACCTCTGGCACAACTGCCTTCTCAAAAACTGGATGGGGTGGCACTTTTTTGGATCATCACCACTAGGGGCTGCCACTATACTTAGCATCGGGATGTTTATATCGCTGCCTAAATTCCCCCCCTTGAAAATCTACCCAACACAAACTGAATTAAGTCCCTTGATTCACTTTTAAGATTCAATTTTAATTTTCAAATTTTAAAAGGGAGTTTTCTTAGGTTTGAAAATGGGTTGTGATGATCCCGTGCCGACTCTACGAGTCGGCATCCACTGGTGGAATATGATTGCGAAAATTTTAAAAGCTCAAGTAGGCACGACAAATGGCTAAGGCATGTAAATGCGCAAGAAAGCCCGCCAATCGGCTAAGGTAAGAAAATGATCGGAAAAAAATGAAAGTAAGGACAATGCACAAGTAGGTCTGCCAATCTGCTTAGGCACGTAAATGACGGAAACGTAGGGGTAAGTAAAAAAAGACGGAATCGTAGGGGTGAGTATGAAAAGAAAACAAACAAATGTAAGTTAAAAATGGAAATAATGAACAACAAAAGGGGCCAAATTTCAAGGGGAAGCTCTACTAGCTACTACCCAATGGAGTCGCCATCTGTGCAACCGTGGGAGCTCTCGCGAGTCCGTCATGATGATGCACTCTTTACTACAAATTTAGAGTCATCACCTAGAGCTTTTGGTGTCTCGAGATACCCAAATAAATATGATGAGCACCGAAGTGCTAAAAATATTACTCTGATCCGATCTACACCAAAGGCTCTTGGGTAGGGGCTTCAATTATCGGCCGGGAAGGTGTTAGGCACCCAATCAACCTGCTCTTGAGCGGTTTCTACTTATGGCCAAAAGAAAAAATAAAAATAAAAATAAAATGACACTACCTCTTGCCCAAAGGCACTCCGATCCTATTTATGCCCCCCACAATCACGAAATTTCGGCAATGTAACAGTACAAATTCAAGGATAGAGGAAAAGCAAAGAAGTTAGAGGAATAGAGGGGAGAGCCAAAGCTCTTGGACCCTTATAGCACAACTGTGGTCCTTCGCATAGATGGGCTTCCGATAGCAAATAGGTTGAAGGATGGATCTCAAACTCTAAGGCTTAGGGAGCTAGAGGGAAGGAGAGATGGGCTAAGGCTTTGATCTTGCTAAGGCTAAGGGATTTATGATGGAAAATGGTGGGTAAAGGATGAAATAAAGTTATGGAATTTAGGAGGTTTAATGCTAAACAAATGAGGAAGAAATCTCTAGAGCTTTCTCTCTCTTTGAAATTTTTTTCAAGCCCTTGTAAAGGGAGCGGTGTCTCTCTATTTATAGAAAAAAGGGAGGTTAAGGATGAGTTAAAGGGTTACTTGGGTTAGCAATTAGGTAATAGTAATCTAAGGTTTTCAAGGGTTTTAGAAGCTTAGATAGGTGGGAAATGGGTTTCAATAGTAGATGATAGGGGGGCTTTAAAGGGCTAAAAGGTTGTAAATAGGGCAAATGGGGGTGCAACAGTCCCATCAAAACCAACCCCAATCAATGGGGTGGTCAACAAGTCAAACCCTAATTTTGAAATCTGGCAAAAATCCTAAAAAACACTATTCATAAGCCTTGCGTATGTATTACATATGATAGTTATCGGAATAGTGTTCCTGAGAAACCTGGAGGTTCAGTTCTCGTCGTAGGGTCCACAGAAAGGTTAAATTTTTTCCTAGCGTATGTAATACATATGCTAGGCAAAATCTGCAAAAAATGGCCTAGCGTATGTAATACATACGCTAGGCCAAAACAGCCAGAAAATGGCCCAGCATAGGTATTACATACGTTAGGCAAAAATCATACATTTGTGCCTGATATTCAAACCACCCTAACTCTTAATCTATATCTCAGATTGAGGCGATTCTTAGCTCGTTGGAAAGCTGGTAAGATCCTCTTTCCAATGATATATGTCTCAGCTCCACCAGAGGTCTGTGAAAACTATGGCATTCCCTTTCCAACCACTGCCTGGGAGGGTATAAAACTGGTTTGGGTGGGGTTCTACAGGTTAAGGTTGATTCCTAAGGTTTAGGGATAGGCTTCTAAGGGTTTGGGTTAAGTTCTAAGGGTTTGAAATGTGTTCTCAAAAATTTGAAGGGTGTGCCTTTGTCGAAGTGTAAGTTGATCGGGCCTTGGGCCAAATTTGGGTGGCTACAGCATCGTTCCACAAAATCGTAAAACATGATTTTTCATCTTTTAGTAGGCGATGTTTCATCTTTTTTGTTCAATCATCTTTTTATTGCTTTATGAGTTCATTTTGATGAATATTATCATTTTAGTTCTCTTTTGCTATTTTTCGTAATATCTCCAAATCAGTAACTTATTAGTAGCAAACTAAGTCCTAGCATCACAAAGTTAAGGGTAGTAAAATGGTATATTATGTGACTGATCATCTTGCCGAAAGAGACTCCTTGTGATGCTACTATGGACAAAGTGAGGTCTCCGCCCTTGATATGCTGTGCCAGACAAGAGGCTCGGAGGTGAAGAGCGGTGAAGTCTGGGCAGTGGCTTATACTAAGTGCACTCCTAGGGGTTCTCTGGTGTTGTCGATAGAGTCTTTTTCTTTCATTGATGTTCCAGTCCTTGCAGCGAGTTTCCTCCATTGTCCGACGAAGTTGGCAAACTCCTTGGCAGGTTCTTGCTTCGTTGCCATCAGGTCGCTAAGGCTAACCATCTCTTTGATCAAATGCTTATATTGATCAAGAAATTGGGTGGCTAAGTAGTTGAATGTGTCGATCTTGTACAGCGATAGCCCGGCGAACCAATTGAGGGCTTCTTCTTCTAGCGACCTTTGCAATTAGTGGATGAGAAGACCCTGTTTATCACGCATAGGTCAACAATCATTGCAGAAGAGGACTAAGTGACGATTCGGATTCCCCGTGCCATTGTACTTGTTGAACTTGGGTGGCTTGAACCCTATGGGCAAATTCAACTTGAGGCCCTGGCAGAATTTGTCAAATCTGAATAAGCGGTCGGGGTGGTCTCTCTTAGCTATATAGTCATCAAGCATCTTACAAAGATCCTCTACTCTTATAGTGGCGCCATTCTTAGTAGCCTAGAGGTGATCCCTATCCTGTCGATTATTATTGAAAAGGGTGTGGTTAGGTTGCCTTGGTGGTGATATGTGAGGCGATATCGTGCTTGGAGTAGACGGTGGCTTCTCTTGCCCTTATCGTTCTTGCTCTTCTCTCTCTTGTCGTTCCTTGATTGTCTTATATGCGGCTGCTAGGCCGCGAAGCAAGTTGTCGGTCTCTTCTCCACCCCTTTGTACTTTTTGGACATTGACCTCTACAAGTTATTGGGACGTGAAGTTTTGCCCAATGTCACTTCTGTCATTATTGCTTGTGTTTGGGGGAGTGAACGGAGGTTCCCCACCACTGGTCATGTTGATTTCGGGCAGTTGTGGGGTCGAGTCGAAGGAGGGGTCTTCCTTGTACATGGGATTGTTGTGGTACCCACCTAATGGTTGGTCACCAACTTTAGTCTTCGGTGGACGTTCATGTACTCTCAAAATATTCTTGGTAGTATGAGTGTGTGTGAAAAGAAGTAGAGCGGGAAAAAGAAAACTATATATGCAGTAAAAGAAAACTTAACTAAACAAAGGCGACTTTAGCAAAAAGATGTTCCATTGCGATCATCAGTCAGTTGGTACGCACTTTTTCTGGGTTCCTTTCGGTCTCCTATTAATCTCTGAATTATGCCACTTTCCTCCTCCTAACCTAGACTTTAATAGACCATTGAGCTATCTAATAACTAATTTTTAAGTTTGTTTGTGTAATTACATCCAATGAATGCCAAGAAGAAGAGAATAAGAGACAAACATTGTAGATAATGGAAGGACAACATTTGAACCATGGTAGTCCCCATCATGTGGGCTATTCAACATGCCCTTACCCCTAGAAGTCCTATAGTGAAAGAGAAGTGGGGCCCATTCATAATGGAGTGCTGCAGCAGGCTGTACAAAATTGCAAAGAATCAGAAGTCTAAACTCGAACAGATGTTGAGTACACTCGAGCAGCTGTCGAGTACATCAGTGTTGCATTACAAGCTATCAAGCAATTCAGTGACTGCTGCAATAACCACTCGAGCAACTCTATGTCTTCACAATCAACCTATCAAGCAACTCGAGCAGACTGCACCTTCAGAAATTCAATCTTGAGCAGTTCTCGAGCACGTTATAGTTAAAGCAGTGCATCTCTCGAGCAGTTCAGGCTATAATAGACATCCTATCGAGCATACAACAGCTACAAAGCAAGTTGTTGACAACCTGTCGAGTACCTTTAGGCAAGTTGTCGAGCATCCTTTAGAAAACCTTCAGCCACTCGAGCAGTTCTGGACTTCAAAGCTTTATCCTCTCGAGAACCTTCAGAATGCACCCAATCTGCTTTAGAGCCACTCGAGATTATCTCCCTAAAGCAACCTGAAGAACTATCCACTCGAGTAGTTGTACCCATTCAAGCCTTCAGCCACTCGAGAGCCAGTAAGATGCACTCTAACCACTCGAGATCCACTTGAGTTTTATATCCTGAAGCTCCTTCCACTCTAGGCACGGGTTCCTGCTTGTGTTTAGGAACTTCAAGGGTATTTGTGGAACTTCCATATCACCTAGGGCACATTTCCCAATGTGTTGTGCTTTCCCTAACTATTATGGGCAACACTTGATTGAAAATAAGCCACATCAGCAGGATCCTAACTAACTTGATTCTCCTCTTCTCTGATTGCCAAAGGAAAAAAGCTACTTTATGAATTGTATATATAGATGTAAAGCATGCAAAGAAAGGGACATCTAGAGCAAGGAGGATATTCTTGCCATAGTACATGTTTAGGGGTAGGTCATCTTTTTCTTTTCTTCTTTTTCTTAGCTCAATATGTTGAGCTAAATCTTTGTAATAGTTAGGATTGATTTAAGCCGTAAAAAGGGCTGTGTATTAGCATTGTAAAGGGTTTGGAGTCTTGTAGAGACTGTAGCCTTGAGGGCAAACTATTGTAATTTCCTTTTTAAGCAATGAAAGTTGTATTTACTATTCCATTCAATCCGTAATTTTCTTGTGTTTCTCATTTAGATCCTTATAGATTGTATGCACCTATGGATGCATGAGCTTGTGGCCTTGCACACATAGTGGCTACAGTGATTATCTTGTTCTGGCTTTTATCCCTTATGACTAGAGTATATCCATGGGATATCTTGTGGCCATTCAAGTGAATAAGATATAGCCCTAGGACTAGTCCATATCTCAGGGTTGAGTTGGATTGTTCTACCTTGCATTTGCGCTTGTAGCCAAATGGAGGACAGCTGCAGATCCAACTCTTGCTCTGCTTTGCCATCCCTTTTTCAGTGAAAATCAGGCCCTAGCTATTTACTTCCTACATTTTTGGTTTATTTTTTCAATCCATCTCCATCCTTATTTAAAACCCCCTTCCTTTTATAGCTATTTAATTTTTATTTTTATTTCTGTTTTAGTTTAGTTTTGTGACACCCAAAAATTCCCTCTCTTTACCTTGCTTTATTAATTTAGGTTTAGAACTGCCATATCTGTAGCAGATATGGAAATCTACTATGCTATTATTTTTAGATCACAGATCCCTGTGGGACAACCCTTACTTATCTAAAACTTGCTACAATAGCCCTAGATCTTGCAGGACTGTGTGTTTGTTTTGCTGATGTGTTCAATCCATTCTCACTCTCTTTTTATTATCAATTTTGCCTTCTCCATTGTTGTCATATCTTTATCAATTTTAATAATAAAATACAACACAATACTAAAGAACCAACAAGTTTTTGGCACTGCTGCCAGGGATCTTTGATCTAAGTAGTAGATCTGAGTTTTTCTTTATATTTTTATTCAAATTTGTTTACTGCATTTTATCTGTTTGAATAAATTACTGCTGTATTTTGAGATTTCTACAGATTTGGGTAGTAGTAAATGGGGAGCAAATAGCTACAGCTGGAGCACAATCTATCTTAGTTTGCATCTTTTTCTCCCTTATCTTAGTTTCATTTTCTACGTTCTTTAAATTACAGCAATAGGGTTTTTTTTTGCTTTTTATTTGTTGTATATTTTCTATTGTGTGTTGCTGTAAGTACTCTTTACTTGTTATGAGTTGTATGCTGGATAGAAGGTCTCTTCATCCTGAGTTAGAACCTTTGAATCCTGAAATAGAAAGAGTTCTTAGACCAAGGCAAACATCACCTACCCCTGCTGAACAAATAGAAACATTTGAGATGAGAGAGCAACGTAGACTATTGAGGGATTACTATGCACCAGGGGCATATTCATCCCCCTTTTGTATTCAATTCCCCACAGCTAAGGGCAATTATGGGATTAACCCTCTTACCATCCAAATGTTGCCATCTTTTTATGGGTTAAGTAAAGAGGATCCTTACAAGCACATTGACGAGTTTCTTTCCTTGTGCACTACATTAAAATTGCTGGCCTGGGAGATGAAGCTACTAAAATGAGGCTTTTTCCTTTTTCATTAAAGGATAAGGCTAGAAATTGGCTTAACATGCTCCCACCTACCAACATAACATCTTGGAATGCCCTAGTGTGTTAGTTTTTGGCTAAATTTTTCCCCATGAGCAAAACCAATCAATTAAGAAAGAGCAGAATTTCCTTTGCTCAGTTCCCAACTGAAGATTTCCATGAGGCCTGAAAAAGATTTAAGGAATTGCTGAGGTAGTGACTACTCCATCAAATCCCCAAGTGGCAGTTGGTTCAAAGCTTTTACCAAGGGATTGATTCTAAAAGTAGAGATATGGTGGATGCCTCTGTGGTGGCACTTATCTCAGCAAGACTAATGAAGAAGTTTGGGATCTGTTTGATATTATCAATGAAAACTCTATGCAGTAATAGACTCTGTCAAGAAATGACAATGAGCCTGCTGCAAGAGCTTCAAGAGAACCCACATTCAAAGGAAAGTTATACGAAGTAAATGTGTACAATGACCTAGTAAAGCAAGTGGACAGTTTGTCTCAGAAATTTGATAAAGTGCTGATTGTGTTGTAGCCCCAAACTGTTGCATAGGTTGGAGAGGCATGTCTGATATACCAATCACCCACACACTCACTGTTCGACTATCCATCTGCTGGTCAATATCTTGAGCTGATTATGGAGCATGTTAATGCTGCCCAATCATATGGACAGCAGACTGCTGGGTATCCTTGAAAGAACCACCCTAATTTGAGGTGGAGACAAGATAACTTTCAACAACCCCAGCAGTACAATCAAGGTCATGTTCAGAGACAGCAATATCCTCAGCCTGTGACACAGCCAAATCAGTTGACTTTGCCACCACCACGGACCAGAGCACCCTCCTTTGAGGAGCAGGTTTTGTCCTCACTAAAAAAACTCAGCTCCCTATCACAAACTGTGAACTCCCTTAGTTAGAGTATTAAAAAAATTGAAGACTAGCTAGGTCGAATTTCAAACAGTCTGACTAAGAGAGAAGAGGGTAGATTTTCAAGCCAGACAATGACCAACCCCAAGGGACAGTTTATGATTGGTAAAGGTTCCTTAACTCATGAGTAAGCTAAGGCAATCACCACCTTCAGGAGTGGTAAAGTGGTGGATAACCAAACAAGCTATGAGGCAAAGAAGAGTGTAGAAGGAGATAACTTCGTCCTTGTTAGTGAGAAACTAGGGAAAAATAATGGGGCTGCTGTTGATCCCCACCAGTTAGAAAAAAGTAAACAGACCAAAAATATTGATGTGGATGCTAGGCTAGCAGCTGAGGTTCTAGCAGTACCTCAGTTGTCAATTCCTCAAGCTTTCAAATGACCTTCGCCTTTTGATAAGGGAAATGCCAGAATGGAGGAGTTGATGGACACATTTAAGAAGGTGAAAATTAATTTGCCTTTGCTTGATGCCATCAAGCTGGTCCTAGCCTATGCTAAGTTCCTTAAGGACTTGTGCACTCAAAAGAGAAAATCTAGGATCCACTTGTCTAAGAAAGTGTTTGCAGCTGAAAAGGTAAAATATGTTTTATCCATAGCTACACCAGCTAAGATGCAAGACCCAGGGGTACCTACCATCCCCTGCATCATAGGTGACCACACCATAGGAAGAGCTCTCTTAGACTTCGGAGCTAGTGTCAACCTGCTTCCATACTCAGTGTATGAACAACTAGGTTTGGGGGAGCTAAAGCCCACACATGTGGTCCTCCAATTGCCTGACAGGTCTAAGAGAAAACCTTTGGGAATTGTAGAAGATGTGCTAGTGGGAGTAGATAAATTTTTCTACCCAGCTGATTTTTAGGTGTTAGACATGGAGCCTACCAAGTGCAGCACTCCAATACCTATTATTTTGGGCATGCCATTTTTGGCCACTGCCAATGCTTGCATTCAATGTAGGTCTGGAGTGATGGAAATCACTTTGGGAAATATGAAAGTCAGGCTTAATGTGTACAATGTTGCTAATCAGCCTCAAATTGACAATGAGGACTGTTTTGCAGTAGATGTCATAGATAAATTAGTGGAAGAGACCTTACCCTGACTGCTGGATTGGGATAAGGTATTAGATAATTTTGAGGAAGTGTGGATTGATGTTGTTGAGAAGGATGCCCCCACAGTAGTTGCTGGAGAAATGAACACATTGGATTCTTCAGTGGGCCTAGTGCAAAACTCTACATGGAGACCTACTTTGCTGCCCCTCCCTTAAACCTCCAAGACACCTTTGCTGCCTTCTGTGGAAAGTCCACCAGATCTGGAGCTGAAGAAACTCCCAGATTCTTTGAAATATGCATTCCTAAGGCAAAATAAAAAATTGCCAGTAGTTATTTTCTCTGCTCTCACTGAGCAGCAGGAGGGGGGAATTACGTTGTGTCCTCAGGAAGCACAAGAAAGCCATTGGATGGACAATTACGAATTTTGGAGCAATTGATCCATCTGTTTGCATGCACAAAATTCATTTGGAAGAGGGTTCCAAACCCTTTAGGGAAATGCAGATAAAGTTGAACCCTCACATGCAAGTAGTCATGAAAGAAATTGTCAAATTACTAGATGCTTCGGTCATTTACCATATTTTTGATTTTGAGTGGGTGTCACCTATCCAGTTGGTCTCTAAGAAATCTGGCATCACAGTAAAACCAAATGAGTCTGGATAGTTAATGCCAACCAGAGAGACCACTGGTTGGAGGGTCTACATAGATTACAGGAAATTGAACTCTAAGACAAGAAAGGACCACTTCCCTTTGGCTTTTATTGATCAAATTTCGGACAAGTTGGCAGGCAGAGCATATTACTGCTTTCTTGATGAATATTCTGCTTACTGTATCCTCAAGACCAGAAAAAGACTACTTTCACCTGTCCATTTGGCACCTTTGCCTATAGAAGGATGCCATTTGGATTGTACAATGCTCTTGCCACTTTTCAAAGGTGCATGTATGTCATTTTTTCTGATATGATTAATAATTTTTTGGAAATCTTCATAGATGACTTTTCAGTCTATGGGGTTAGTTTCAGTCAATATTTGTATCACCTATGTCTTGTGCTTCAAAGGTGTGAAGAAACCAACATAGTTTTAAGCTGGGAAAAGAGTCACTTTATGGTCACCCAAGTCATTGTGCTTGGCCATGTGGTATCCCAGAAGGGCATAGAGGATGACAGAGTAAAGATTGACTGGATTTCACATTTGCCCCCACCAAAAATCATCAAACAAATCAGATCATTTTTAGGACATGCTGGTTTTTATAAAAGGTTCATTAAAAATTCCAATAAGATCTCCAACCCATTGTGCGACTTGCTTTGTCAAGATGTGCCATTTGTGTTTGATGCTGAATGTGTGAGTGCATTTGAGATATTAAAAAACTGTCTGACCTCAGCCCTAGTGATCCAGGCCCCAAATTATACTCTAACCATTGAACTGATGTGTGATGCATTTGGTTTTACTATTGGAGTTGTTTTAGGATAGAGAAGAGAGAAACTGCCCTGTGTAATGTAGTATGCCAGCAAAACACTACAAGAAGCTCAGCTGAATTATACAACCATTGAGAAAGAGCTTCTGGCTGTAGTATTTTCTTTGGACAAGTTTAGACCTTATTTACTAGAGTCTAAAATTATAATTTTTGCTGACCACTCAGCCCTGAAATACTTGCTGGCAAAGAAAGATGCAGAGCCTAGGCAAATTACATCTTACTCCTATAAGAGTTTGATCTCAAAATTAGGGATAAGAAAGGGGTAGAGAATGTGGTAGCTGATCACTTATCCTGAATTGTGATTGATGAAAGTGTTGCAACACCACTTAAGGATTCATTCCCTAATGAGCAATTATTTGTCATTAAGTCAAGTGTTCCCTGAATTACAAATATTGTCAATTACCTTGTTGTAGGTATGATCCCTTCTCACTGGTCCAAGATGGACAAAGACTTATTCTTTTCGCAAGTCAAGTATTTTTTCTTGGAAGATCCTTACCTCTATAAATATTGTGTAGACTGGGTAATCAGAAAGTGTGTCCGTGAAAGTGAATTTCACAATATTCTGACGATATTTCATGAAAATCCCTATGGAGATCACTTTGGAGGGAAAAAGACAGCTGCTAAGGTACTGCAGTGTGGTTTCTATTGGCCATCCCTATTTAAGGATGCTTTTGAGCACTACAAGGCCTACATGGGATGTCAAAGGATGGGTGGCATATCAAAAAGGGATTCAATGCCATTGCAGCCCATCCTTGTTGTTGTGCTGTTTGATGTCTGAGGGATAGATTTCATGGGTCCTTTCTCGCCTATGAGTTTTAATTTCATTCGGTTGGCTGTGGAATTTGCTTCCAAATGGGTGGAAGCTATAGCCACAAGGACAAATGATCAAAAAAATTTCCTGAAACTTGTCAAAGAAAATATTTTATCTAGATTTGGCACCCCCAAAGCCATCATCAGTGATGGGGGGAGCCATTTCTGTAACAGACACTTTGAGAGTGTTCTCAAAAAGTATTCTGTTATTCATAGAATTGCTACTCCATACCACCCACAGACCAGTGCGCAGGTAGAGATTTCTAATAGAGAAATCAAGCACATTCTAGAGAAAACAGTGAGGACAGACATGAAGGACTGGTCTTTGAAATTAACTGATGCGTTGTGGGCTTATAGGACAACCTATAAGACTCCTATAGTGATGTCCCCATTCAGACTGGTTTATAGCAAAGCTTGTCATCTCCTAGTGGAGTTAGAGCACAAGGCCTCTTGGGCCATTAAAAGTCTAAACATGGATCTAACTTCTACTAGTTTGAACAGAAAATTGTAGTTGTCTGAGCTAGAAGAACTGAAACTGGATGCCTATTCCAATTCAAAAATTTACAAGGAGAAAGCCAAGGCCTTCTTTGATAAGAAACTTCTTAAGAAGGACTTTGTTGATGGAGCCAAGGTATGGCTTTTCAACTCTAAGTTGAAGTTTTTTCCAGGCAAATTAAGATCCAGATGAGATGGGCTAGTTATTGTTATTCATGCATTCCCATTTGGTGCTATTGAGATCATGGGCCCTACTTCGGGAAGGGTCATGAAAGTCAATGGTCAGAGGCTCAAGCTCGGTATTGAGGATGTTGTGGAGCCTACTAAAACCATCCACTTTCAAGAACCTCTCACTGATGTGTGATCTCTAGCCTTGTATAATATGTACTATAACTTTGTTTATGTTTTCTATAAATTTTGTAAATATTGTCTTCTTACGGTCTGTTTTTCATGAATTTGGTTGTGTGCAACTGTGTGATGTCTGATTGAATATTAAATGGATGTGCTTAGCATTAGGAATCATTGATCTGTAATGTATGAGAGAGTGCCTATCAATACAAGGGTAAACTGAGTTGTGTTTAGCTTTCTCGAGAGGATCAAAAGCCTTCAGGTATCCTCTCGAGGCATTTTAGAATGTGTATTTGGCCTTCTCGAGAGGATCTTGCCCTATAAAGCTTCCTCTCGAGACACTTCACCTAAAGCAAATATAGTCTCGACACGCTTTGATGCTAAAAAGCAGGTGCTCGAGCATCTGCTCGAGATAATATTTGGACCTTCGATAGGCTCCTATGCCTAAAATGCAATTGCTTGACTAAGTACATCTGAAGCCTCGACAGGATACATGTCCTGATTTCATCCGCTCGAGCTATGCTCGAGAAACTCCAGTTTATAGCCATTATCCTGTCAAGTTACACCTAAGCTTCATCCTATCGAAGCTTGGTCTCCTGAGTCTATAAAACCCTCATCAGGTTCTTGTTCACAGTTCATTCCTTCGAGCTAGGCACTCAACCCCTTTCACTGTTCATGATTCCTTCTTCTCACTTCATTGCACCCTACTTGCTACTCCACTAGCCCCATATTGATGACACTTTGCTCAGCTACTCAAGCCCCACAGTTCGCACCAAAGATCTTTTGATTCGAACCACTGTGGACTGCCCTACCACAGAGGGTTTCTCAGCCCTAATGGACTCCATTGTGGAGGACATTATGCATGAGTACACCCCTCTACTGGAATCCCCACAACCCTAACAATTTAACCATGCCCCTACCTCACCATTCCAACCAATCCCTTCCACCCAACCTATAACCCCAGCCATACCTGACCCTTTAACCCAAATTATTTCCCTCCTAACCTCTCTCCAATCCCAAATCTATACCAACATTGAAAACTAAGCCTCCATTCAAATAAGCCTTAACTTCATCTAATCCACCCTCCTAACTTTTAACCCACAACCCCAACCAACCACGCCTACCCTAGTCCCTACCACTCCCTATGTCAGCAACCTTCTATTTCTGTGGCAACAGTTGATGCTGCCACCCAAACTGACTTTGATTCTGAAGAGTTGCCTATGGTCCCCCTTTCCACATCCTCAAACGCAAACTGAACCCACTGAGGAGGAGCTGACCCTTGCCGTACACTCCATTCCCTCCCCATCTACTCAAACTAGTATTGAGCTTGTTGTGATCTCAATTTCTATTAATGATCCATCCAACTGGGCCATTGTACCTTACAATCCATCCATATTACCTCCTGCACCCACCCTCACTACCTTTATGAATGACAATGCATATCTGTCTAAGGATGTGTGCCAGCTGGTAGTCTGTGTGAGCCATAATGTTTTCCTGACATGTGAGGAACAACTAGCCCAAATGGAGCCTCTCTATTGGAAATCTTTAAATGCAGTGATATTGGATCATAACAAGGAGATAAAGGCCATGCAAGAGAAGTTGGACCCTGCTGTGGCTGTGTACACGATTTATGAATAAAAGGCCTCCCACTATTCCAAGCTTGTGGATTCATTAACATCCATAATTTCATCAATGGGTCCCAAAGATGTGCAGCCTCCAGCAGCAGCCAAGGGAGTTAAAAGGGAGGAGCCTACATTTCAGAAGGCTAGTACAAAACCAAACAAACAAGCTACTTCAAGAACAAAAGTTGGTGCTGCAAAGGCTGGCGGTATCTTTAGCAACTTTTTCTGCTCTAAGGAATGACTGATTCAATACCTTTTCACTAGAAGTTAGGCTCCCCAAATTGAAACTGTTGACAGTACTCATGACACCAAGAAGATGATTTAAGGCCATCATTTGGACAGTTTGAGCCTGAAAAGACCTATTCATTGAATTGCCCTTTATTCACACTATTTGAGCCTTGAAATCCATTTTTCATTAACCAACACCAGAGTACTTGAACCTAAACCTCATGACCTGATTCAGCCTTACCCTCACTGTGAGATTTCAAAAGGTAAAGGAGAAGATGTTGAAGATAGTTTAGAGGGGTTCAACATTTGGTGAAAGGAGAAGAGAAGAGATCTAGAAGAAGTAGTGTGGCAGTTGTACATGTGTGGCATTTCATAAAAAAAAAACAAAATAAAAAAAAAAGAGAAGTCAGAAGAAGTACTTCATTTGAAGAATGGAAAAGAAAAGAAGAAGCTGGCCACTTCAGATCTGAAAAGCATCAAAGAAGATGAAGCAGTGCTGTGACGAAGAAAGGTGCAGTCATGAATCACCTCCTACCTCTTGGATGATTTCTTAGTTTTTGAACCTTTTCTACCCCTTCTATTCTTTTTAAATCACAGCCATAAGCTACATTACAACCCATCTAAAAGACCTTAGTGATCCAAGGTGAAGTGAGTTGTCATGTGGAGATAAGGGGATGCCTATTCTATGGTGAAAAGGACATGAAGATGTCAGGAATTAGAAGCAATGCCTATGTTCATGGTTGCAGGCCTATTTGAGGACTGTAACTGATCTTGAGCTGTAAAAAAAATAATATTGTGAACACCCTTGCGCTTCATTTATGAGTGATAGCCCTGGTATGGATTGGGTCTAAAAATTAACTTAAGTGAGCAATGTTTAAACCTGATTTTTAAGTCAATGGTGAGCTTTGTACAGATTTTTGGACACTACACTCTTCATGTAAACTGATTGTGTGTGACGAAAAGAACTGCTGATTTAAGTGTTAAGATGTTGGCCATGATTATTTTGACCTCCTCTAAATGTGAAAGATTAAGGTGTGGAATGAATTTTTATTTGTTAAAGTCTGTTTCATCATATGTTGCACTATGCTTAATTGTTTGATTATGAAGTTCGTGGGTATCTTCACTGAAAACCCTCAAGAGACTTCACTCCTCCACTAGGGATCACCTGGGAGTTTAAAAGGCTTGATGCATAAGCTAAATGCATCAGTGCTCCTTATGAAAGTGACATTTAAATTTTTTTTAGATTAACTACTTAATGTTCTCTTTGCTCGAGGACCAGCAAAGACCAGGTTTGAGAGTGTGTTAATCTCTGAATTATACCACTTTCCACCTCCTAACCTAGCCTTTAATAGACCCTTGAGCTATCTAATAACTAATTTTTAAGTGTGTTTCGGTAGATAGCAATAATTTTCATGTTAGTATATCTATCCATCCAATGAATGTTAAGAAGAAGAATGAGAGACAAACATTGAAGCTGATGGAAAGACAGTGTTTGAACCATGGTAGTCCCCACCATGTGGGCTATTCAATATGCCCTGGACCCCTAGAAGTCCTACAATGAAAGAGAAGTGTGGTCCATGCATAATGGAGTGTTGCAGCAGGCTATACAAAATTGCAGAGAATCAAAAGTCTAAACTTTATCGAGCAAGCGCTTTAGTGATCACATGTTGCCTGATAACCACTCGAGCAGTTGTTGAGCAGCTCTACATCTTCACAATCAACCTATCGAGTAGCTCAAGCGAACTGCACCTCTAAACATTCAATCTCGAGCAGTTCTCGAGCACTTTATAGTTGAAGCAGTGCATCTCTCGAGCAGTTCAGGCTACAACAGACAACTTGCCAAGCATACAGTAGTTGCAGAGCAAGTAGTCGACAACCTGTCGAGTACCTTCAGGCAAGCTGCTGAGCATCCTTCAGAAAACCTTCAGCCACTTGAGCAGTTCTGGACTTCAAAACTTATCCTCTCGAGAACCTTCAGAACGCACCCAATCTGCTGGAGAGCCACTCAAGATTATCTACCTGAAGCTATCTGAAGCACTATCCACTTGAGCAGCTTTACTCATTCAAGCCTTCAGCAACTCGAGAGCCAGTCAGATGCACTCTAACCACTCGAGATCCACTTGAGTTTTATATCTTGAAGCTCCATCCACTCGAGGCACGGGTTCCTGCTCGTATTTATGAACTTCAAGGGTATATGTGGAACTTCCACAATACCAAGGGAACATTTCCCAAAGTGTTGTGCTTTCCCTAACTATCAGGGGCAACACTTGGTTGAAAATAAGCCACATCAGCAGGATCCTAACTAACTTCATTCTCCTCTTTTTTGATTGGCCAAGACAAAAAACAACTTTATGGATTGTATATACAAATGTAAAGCATGCAAACAAAAAGGACATCTGGAGCAAGGAGGATATTCTTGCCTTAGGTCATTTTTAAGGTTAGGTCATCTTTTTCTTTTCTTTTTTTTCTTAGCTCAACATGTTGAGCTAAATCTTTGTAATAGTTAGGACTGATTTAAGCTGTAAATAGGGTTGTGTATTAGCATTGTAAAGGGTTTGGAGTCTTGCAAAGACTGCAGCCTTGAGGGCAAACCATTGTAAGTTCTTTTTTAAGCAATGAAAGATGTATTTACTATTTCATTCAATCTGTAATTTTCTTGTGTTTCTCATTTAGATCCTTATAGATTGTATGCACCTATGGATGCATGAGCTTGTAGCCTTGCAAACATAGTAGATGCAGTGATTATCTTATTCTGGTTTTTAACCCCCATGACTGGAGTATATCCCTGAGATATCATGTAACCATTCAAGTGGACAAGATATAGCCCTAGGACTAGTCCATATCTCAAGGTTAAGTTGGATTGTTCTACCGTGCATTTGATGTTGTAACCAAATGGAGGACAACAGAAGATCCAACTCTTACTCTGCTTTGCCATGCCTTTTTCAGTGAAAATCAGCCCCTAGCTATTTACTTCCCACATTTTCTGTTTATTTTACCAATCCATCTCCATCCTTCTTCAAAACCCCCTTCCATTTATGGTTGTTTTTATTCTTACTTTTATTTCTGTTTTAGTTTAGTTTTATGACACCCAAAAACTCTATCTCTTTACCTTGCTTTCTTAGTTTAGGTTTAGAACTGTCAGATCTGTAGCAGACCTAGAGATCTACTATGCTATTATTTTTGGATCATAGATCCCAGTGGGACAACTCTTATTTATCTAAAACTTGCTACAACAGGCCTAGATCTTGTAGGACTGTGTGTTTGTTTTGCTGTTGTGTTCAATTCATTCTCATGACCTTTTTATTCTCATTTTATCCTTCTCCATTACTGCCCTATCTTTATCAATTTTAATAATAAAACACAACACAATACTAAAGAACCAACATCCTCAGAATAAGTGGTCCAATTCGGTCCGAGTGGACTGTGGCAAAGGCGGTGCATAATGAATTAAGAGATATTAAATACTAAAAATAAAGAGGTAAATTCTGAGCGAAGAATACCTGGTTCGATGCGATCGCCAGCTATAGATATTTATCGAAGCTACAACACATCGCAGATCACGCTTTTCGTGATGTGGGTTGACTTCTTTGTTGAAAGCCGGTCGACTGACTTCAACAACTTTGGGTCACCTCGGAGTTTAGTAATCTAGTTTTCCTAATCCTTCTCTAATTCTAATTAATTCACTCTCCTAATACTACTCTAACTCTAACTACTTTTAATTTCCTAATACTACTATAATTCTAATTAATTTAGTTTCCTAATTCTACTATAATTTTAATTAATTTAGTTTCCTAATACTATTCTAATTAATTTAGTTTCCTAACATTATTTTAATTAATTTAGTTTCCTAACTCTACTATAATTCTAATTTAAAAAAGGGGGTTGTGGCCCGTTATGCTAAGGAGGATTGGCCCCGTTCCTGGGTACCCTCCATGAGCTCCCTCGGGCAAATCGGTTGACTAGGGATTATTTTGTAAATATTGAAGATTTAAAAAACTAGTTTTGGGCTTAAAAACTGAGGATTTAAAGTTTGAAAATTAAGGATTTTGAGGATTGAGAATAAAAGATTAAAACTAAAATTAAGAACTAGAGCTAAACGTATGAACTATAAGCTAGAATTAGAACTAAGAATTAAGAAATAAAACTAGAAACTAAGAACTAGATTTTTAAGAACTAGAAACTAGAAGATAGGGGATTAAAAATTAAGATCTAGAACTAGGAATTAAGAACTAGAAACTAGAACTTAAGAACTAGAATCTAGAAATTGAGAACTAGAATTGAAAAACTAAGAACTGGGAAGAGATTACTTGAAGCGTAGTGCTTCTTCCTCCTTCTAGAGCCGCAGAGAGAAAAGACTCGAGCTTGGGAGAGGCCTAAGCTCGAGAGAGCACTACAAAAAAATGGACTTTTAGCGACACTTTTTGAGGCATTTGATGAAAAACGCTGTGAAAACAAATTATTAGCGTCATTTTATGATAAAGCGTCGCAAAATATGCGAAATAGTTGAATCCCACCTAATATTTGCGCTGGTTTCCCAAACAATTTGCGGCATATAACACTCATTGTCTAAATACATACAAAGACACCTCATAAAACCCCTCACTCTTTCTCTCTCGACCCGACGCCAGATGAGGGATATATTCCTGCCCAAACCCCTCTCCATCGACGACAGACGTGGAGACCCTATTTCCCACCCAAACCCACTCTCTCTCTCTCTCTCTCCAAAACTACTCTCTTTCTCCAGCACCGAAACCCTATTTCCCACCCAAACCACTCTCTTTCTCCATAGATCCATTGGCGTTGCTCGCAGTCAGATTCCATCGGTCCTTTGCCATTGTTCATGATCGGATTCCAACGATCTATTGCCGCTGTTCGAGATCTGAGAATCAGAACATCAAAGGGAGATTGTTGATCTCGGAACACCATGTTTATCTCTCGGAACACCGTGCTTAGATCTCAGAACACCGTTGAGGTATCTTTTTTATTTTAGAGCTGAGATCTCTAGACCTAGAATCTGTTGCATGTGGTTTGAAACTTGATAGCTTTATGCTTATTGTAGTTTATTGCTACGATTCATGTGATTTGTACTATGAATTTATGGTTTTTCTCTAAGAATTGATCTAGGTTCTGTTTTTTTCTCTTAGAACTAGGGTTTTATTCTTAAATTGGGTTTATTTTTATTATTTCTTCATTTTCTCTGATTTTCCTAAATTTTATAGTTGTTTTAGAAGATTTTCCTTTCTGATTAACTCCCACATTCTGACTTAGAGACCATTCTTCCAATGTGTTTCTGCATTGAAGGAGATTTTCTTTTTTTTTTTAATCTTTTGGAGTTTTTAATGGTATTACAAGAATACTGTTTTTCATTTTTTATTTTATTTATTTTTTAATATTTGAAACATGGGCAGTTAAATTGCATTTTTTTTTAGTATTTATTCACATTTGAATGACAACCTTTTCAATGGGTGGTGATCTATTGTAGTTATGTGTTCACCTTCTAAAGTCCATGAACCTGGCGATCATGTGGGCGCACCAAAATGCATGGATCATGTACCATGGGCAGTTAAATTGCATTTTTTAAAATATTTATTCACATTTGAATGACAACCTTTTCAATGGGTCGTGATCTATTGTAGTTATGTGTTCACCTTCTAAAGTCCATGAGCTTGGAAATCATGTGGACGCACCACAATGCATGGATCATGTACCAATGCAAAATTTTCATGTTTGCAGTATTTGCAAATAAATCGCAGTATTTCAATGGGACAGACTCTCCTGACCAAAATGGTGTTCAAATGATCTTACATCATTTATGGTTTAAGATGTGGGTGATCCGGACCATCAAATTGATAGATCATAGATTGACATGCAACAAGCCCAAAAATGGTGTTTTGGGGAGATTTAAACCATCCGATCTATGGGCTTTAATATCAATCGTTGTTTTCAGTTTTAATGGCCAATATTAAAGTTCATCAATCAGATGGTTCACATCCACATATAGGCATGTTTCTTGGGGCTGAGACATTTTCCAATGATAGATTGCCACTTGGACAATTTTGATTGATTACATATGTTCACCACATGGCATAATGATAATCACACTTCCATGGTGTGAGATTAAAAGTCTAACTTTAATAGTATAAGATCATTTAAACACAATTCTAGTGTTTAAATGTCGGTCAGGAGCCATTATCCCTATATCAATTAATGTAGACTTTTTAGAAATTTGATATTTTAGAAAAAAAATTGTAATTATACTTACTCAGTTGCTATTTCTTTTCCTTACTCTTGATTCTTCCTAATTATTTACTGAAGTTATGGCAAATTTCTGAATTATCACACTTTGCCAACTGATTCCCTGATTTAAACTTGCGGAGACCTAAGAATAATAATGCATTTAGTGGTCAAGATGTAGGTTAGAATTAATGTGAAGAACGATATTAAAGGATTCCCGATCAAAAAAATATATTAAAGGATTCCCTGGTATAAGTGAAGAAGTTAGAACATAACATGTAATGATAACGACACTCAATCTGTAAGTGTTCTGCACTCCTCACTATCATAACATTGTTTTTTCGTGTTATTGAAAAGTTGTTATGTTTGCGAGATGATCTTTGGGTGAGCACAATGAATTTTGTTGGTATTGGTTCCATTTTACCTTGTAAGCCTTAAGCAACAACAAAGAACTACTTTGCAAATATTTTCATATAGGCCACACGCTACACCAAAGAACAATGCTATTGTGATCATATGATGCCTCTTTACATTAGTAAGAAGGGATTGCTCAGTGATCCTTGCCACTGTACATAATCTCTTCCTGTGCCAATATTTATTTATTTATAAATGAATGATATTTAACTTTTTCCTTCCAAATTTTTCCTACTGCACATGGTAAAATTGTTTCTAAACTTGGGCATGAAATCCATAGATCATTTTAAAAAAAGAAGAAAACTCATCTCTACGGTAGAAATAAAAAAATTGACTATAATCAATCGTCTATTTTTCAAATAGTATTAATCACAAGGTGGAGATTAGAATCTTCTTTTGTTTTTGTTTTTTTTTTTTCTTTTTTTAAAATTGATCTCTATATTGTCCCCTTAGTCTATGTATCACCAAAACAGAATTTTGGGTGCCACATGGCACCTTTTTAGACAGCTTGGAGGACAGTGAAGGTCCTCCATTGGAGAACCTTACTTTTTTCCATTTATTTATATAAATATATTTGTAAATTCTGCGGGGCGGTTATTATGAATCTATATTGATTTAACTCGCCATTAGTCTTAAGAACTAGCACATGTCTATATGGTAGTACATTTAAGTTGGCAGAAAGAGTTCTTTGATAAATTGTTATTAATATACTGCAAAATTCAGTTGCATGTTTAAAGTTTTATCCTCATTTACATATGTAGTTCCAGTGATAGTTTCCTGCAAAATTGTCTATCAAAATCTGTCCACCGTTTATAATTTGCCATATAACACCTCCGGGTATGGGGCTAAGGTAGGTAGCCTGCAATATAAATGGGCTAGCCCGAACTGGACGGAAAAATATGTTTGGCCAAGTATGGGTTAAGTTCCAAATGCCCGATTAAAAATTGGCCCAATCCGAATATGGCAATAATTTGGTCAATTAAGTTCTTTTATATAGAAATTGTCGGGCTGAAACATAAATGAGCTGGCCCGACCAACCCAGCCCGATTGATAATTGGGCTGAATATGACTAGCTCTAAGAGATGTGTGGCCTATCTAAGGGTCAACCCAAACCCGGCTTCCCATTGTACCAAAATGCCATCAGAAGGGAAGGGAGTGACAACAGAGGGCCCTGTCTCTGTCTGCAGTGAGGGGAATAACAAATAACTGTCAAGCACCTTTTTTTGAGCTGTAATGAAGTTGCTCAATGGACCGTTAAAAACTTTTTAAACTTGATGGTTTGGGATCATTAGACTGTGGTTTTTCATCATTATATTGGCCATTCGTGAGTTGTCCCATACTCCCCTCAACTGGATGATCCAGATCAATGAGCATGTCCATAATTTCCTATTGTATGCTATTTCAACATTTATGGATGTATATTTTAATCAACACTAGTTAACAGGTTATCTTCCTATTTGTTGTGACAATTATAAGGTGCTTAATTTAGGAGGCCATGACATGGGTTATAAGCTTTGTGCTCCAGCCAATGACAATCAAATGAAGAAGACCTACAAAAAATTATTGAGTGGGCATATTAGAGAGAGCTCAAGTTGATAACTTGTCAAAACCATTCTTTTATCCTTGGAACAATCAAGAAGGGTCTCCAATTTGTTTTACAACAGATACAGGTATGCTTTCCCTGCTTCTCAAAACCATGCATTTATTTTTTCTATCAGAAATGGCATTTGTAGAAAGTTATTATTTTTTTTCATGAGCTTTTAGTTTCGAAGTTACCACTAACTTTTAAAAACAGACCGGACACTAAACCGGCAACGATTATGCATGGTTTGGTTGGATCGGTTCCAACCAGGTTCAACCCATCTGGTTCGAGAAAATATTTAATAACAACCTCATCATATGTTAGCTTCAGTGTAAGTTTTTAATGTATATTTTTTAAATAATACTGCATCTTAAAGGATTGAAGTCTAAAATGGTATATTTTTTGTGTGTCTTGGGGTAGATGGAAGGATTGAAGTACTCTGTTGGGAGCTTAGTATGCCACTATTGCATATATCAGTTGTTGCCTGGTTGTAGACTCTCTTCAAGCCATTATACCCAACATGTTTTTAAGAATTACTGACCAACAACATATATTGATGTATGTGCAAGTTTAGGTTCTATATACTATCTTGTGAGGTTTTCACATCTGGTTCTCTTTGGTGCTCCTAGACATGCTACAGTCTCATCAACCTTGAACTACTGCTATCGATCTCACATGGTGGTTCTAGTTCTAACTGACTATCTTGATTTGGATACCACCCAATGCTGTCACGGGTGATCACCTAAGCAGAATGGGGACCACCTAGGCTAAGGTCATCTAGGTTGACCAGGACCCAGGCAACTGCTTGGGCACCTAGAGGCTGACTATCGCACAGGCAACTAGAGATGGAAATGGATTAGGCTTGTGTTGGGCCCTAAATGGGCCTTAAATAGACTGATTTTAAATTGGACCTAAGAGAATAGCAAAGCCTAGTAATTAAGCGTAGATATCAGGCCTAGAACTGGCCCATTTATTAGGGCCTAGTGGGTTTGGGTTAGGCCTTAATGGAAATGCTAAATACGGTTAAGCTCATCTAATTTAGTTCTCAGGTCTAAGGCTCAAACCACAAAATGAATTAGACAAAGCCAGCTGAGGCACGACAAGCTACCCAACCCTGTGCAACCTTATAGCTAGATGTCAAGTTCTTATTACTGTGACCTGATTTCCAAAAACCCTTCACTATCATCATGCTAAGCGTCATCACTCGGCAATTACCTGCAAGGCTGCAATTTGAACGCTAAAAGACCTCAAAGATTTTTTAAGCTATTTTCTCTTTCACAAAGGGAAATTGAGTATAAGTATAAATTTTGTAATACATGATACCTCTAAAGTCTTCAAACAGCAATTTCTCGAATTTTCAATAGGAATAAACGGATAGAAACCATGACAGATCCAAATCTTGAATTATTTTAGGAACGTTGAACATCTTATTCCACAAACTCATTCCAATGATTCCATTAGTGATGCAAATAGTTCATAATTTTACATTGGATGCAATTGAGTGAGTGATTTTTAAATTTCTTTGGGCACACACCTTGCCAACAAATTTTGGTTGAAGTTCTCTAATCTTAATTCAAATGTTGTTGCTTTTAGATAAATTCAATGTGCTTTAAGTTTTATTCATGTATGCATCTTCATCTGGAGAGGCTTTGTTCTTGTTGTGGAAGCTTGAAGGTACTTTTTTATTAGGTGCCTAGTCTGTTCATGGCACATTTAATAAACAATGTTGGATTTATTAAAACCGATGAATATCACAATGAAGAGGGTTGCATTCCCCTATACTATTACTATTTTACCAATTTTTTGTTCATTCCGTACTTCAAATTGCTTGTTATAATACTTTTGATGGTTTGCTTGTTTCATTAATCTCCTGTTCTTTATACAGTGAAATCTACAAGTATCAGAAAAGCACTGAGCTGAATGAATGTTATGCTCATGTCATAGCAGGGATATTATGCTCATGTCATAGCAGGGATATTATGCTCTCTGTTGTACTTGGTGTTCTGAATGAATGTTTTCAAATATAGAATGACTGTTTACAATTGGGAAATGGTGTTCAGTGACATGGAAGTTGGCAATGAAAGAGTTGCTAGCAGTTCCAAATCTCCATTTTCAAATCACATATTTAAAATTGCTTTGCAAGATATAGTTTTGGTTGGGTATATAGGTGGTAGAGTGGGTACTCGAATTACTTTATGGTAGTTTGAGTGTGTGACCACCTTGGCAAGTCCATCTCATAACTAATTAAACGAGGCAGTCATGCTATAGTTTATGCTAACTTTAACCTGCTACTAGTTGTATCACCACGTTTTACAATCAATTGTTTGTAATTAAGAATATTTTCTTATGCACTTATGCGATTATACAATTAATAGTGGCTCTTTATATTTATTTTTATCGTGCCACATCCTTTAATTGCAGTTGGATTAGTCATTGATTGACACTATAAAAATCTTGAAAAGACAGTGAAAAAGAAAGAATGTACTTGCTCTGAAGGGCTGAGTGTTGACTCTCTCTTTGACTTTCTTGTCTTCCAAAAGAAGAAAGAAGAAGAACGAGTTAAATCACATTTTTTTAAAAAGGAAATAGTTGCACATAATTGTTGAAAGAGCTGAGTCTCTTTATCTCTCTTCTTGACTTGTCGACCTACAAAAGCATTTATGTTAAGAGTTAGTCTACAATGGGTGTCTACCCATCATGTGCATTAAAGCAGTCCACACATCTATGTGATTGCATGATGTGCACGAACTTCCATGCATTGAAAGTCCGTGCATGTTTTGCAGTAACACAGTTGTGTGGACTGTTGTGCCCACCTATAATAGGTGGACACTCATTGTAGACTAACTCTTATGTTAAAGTAATAACTTGTAAGCTAATACAGTTTATAGCTCTTTTTTTCTTCGATAAGTGAGCTTGAGGTTGTGGGGTCGTCAGCCCTTCATTATGCAAAGCAAATATGTACAAGGACATTATAACTTTATGAGTTACTTATAACTTGTAAGTTACATAGTAATAGTAAATATATAATATATATATTTATATCCTAAAAGCCGAGGCACAGGAGTAGTAGGTGCACCTTGCGCCAAGGTGCATCTAGATGTGCTCCTTTAGTGACACGATTTACAGCTGTGATAGTTGTGATTGTGTCTGGTTTTGTGCACATAAAATCCTGCACTT
The DNA here is from genome assembly GCA_021018995.1 of Chloranthus sessilifolius. Taxonomy (NCBI): domain Eukaryota; kingdom Viridiplantae; phylum Streptophyta; class Magnoliopsida; order Chloranthales; family Chloranthaceae; genus Chloranthus; species Chloranthus sessilifolius. Next base: position 97,247,532 of record CM037588.1, read on the forward strand.
TAATATTATATGAAAGTCGGCTTTGTGAGCCAATTTCTCTACTTACACTTAACTACGTTCTTTCTTGTGACTATTTTCTTACACTATATACAGGTTACGCTAAAGATACTAATATTCCTTTTTCTTTTGTTTTATATTTTCTTCTTTACAGATAATGCAAGTGTCAATGGTAAATCCCAAGGGAGAAATGAAAGGTATGCTCCTCTATTTGGAGCATATTTTAAAAGATTATTTGTGAAAGTAAGCTTTTTGAAAGCCGTAAATAATAATAATAATAAGTTATGGCTTTTAGAAGCCTGGTTCTAGGAACCTCGGGTCTATCTGAGCCAGTGATTAGGCTAGTAATCGCCTCGTTTAATTTGCAATTAGCTTTGATAATGTTTGTAATTTTGTGTGTTTGGTTGTAGGATCAATTAGGAAGGAATGTGCAGATGTGTAGCGAATGCTTAATTGTGGATTCCCTCTGGTTGATGTTTTAAAATAGTTTTGTTTGTTTTTAGGATCTTTCTGTTGCAACTGAAGTATTTTTTTGGTAGATGGGTGTGTAAGATTTAATTACTTTTAATAATTTCTTCAAATTCTACGGATCGTTTGAAACTTTTGGGCTTTAGTAGGCTTTGTATTTTTTTGAGACTTATGCCATGTATGGAAACACCATCTTTGCTATCTAATTTGATTGAAAGCCATCATCTAAATTTTTTAAGAAGAAAACTATTGGTTGTATTTGGGTTAGCTCTTATAAGCGCAGAAGCACCTCTCTGTCATAGTAGATAAACTTCGCTCTCCCAGATAACAAACAAAGAGCAGTTTTATCACTTAAAATAGCTCTCCATCAGAGCAAATGGGGCGAGGAGTTGTGTTACTAAATATGAAACAACTCTCTGTTGGAGCCAAAGAGTAAAAGAACTACATTACCAAATGGGGCAAGGAGCAAATTTCAGTTTTCGCGGCGCTTTGGAAATGCCGTGGTTGTAGGACTATTAGCAGCGTTTATGAACCTATTAGCAGCGTTTATGAAAGGCCGACCTACATACCTATCGCGGCATTTATCAGAAGAAATGTCGGCATTTTGGAAGTGCTGCGGGTAGGACTATTAGTGACGTTTAGGAACATATTAGCGGCGTTTAGGTAACGCAGGGTCACGTACTTATCACGGCGTTTATCAGAAGAAATGCTGGCGTTTGTTTAGCGCCGCAATTACGAAACTATTCACGGCATTTTTTCAGTGCCGCGATTGCGAAACTAGTAGCGGCGTTTCTGAAACGCCGCTAAAAACGCCCCCAATACTTTCCCTGGCATCTCAATTATAGGCGTTTGTGAAAACACCGCTATTGAATGTGCGACATTTTATTAGGCTTTAGCGGCGTTTTAGAAACTCCGCCAATAGTCAATTCTTTTGTAGTGGGGAGGTCTCTAAAAAATTGGTGATTTTGGGCGTAAGGTAGGGGCCTTTTATAGGTATTCGAGTAATTACGAACCCTATGAGAAGTGCGTAATTGGTCTGTCAGATTCAATTGCGCACCCATTGTGGGGCTTGTAATTCGATTCCGCGCCTTGTACTAGGCGCGTGATCGAGTTTGAGTCGGTCACGAACTAGGGTGGTCGGTTGACCGGCTTAATGAGGAATCCTAGTTCCAACTCACTTGGAACTAATTACGCGCCGTGTATAGGACGTGTAATCCAATTAAGAGCCATTATCAGTGGGATTAATCGTGGAGTTTAGGTGGTCATGGGAGTCAGAGACTAGGTCTGACTGAGGGCCATTGCGTGCCAGTGGTGTGGTGTTTAATCAATTGTGCACTCTGGTTAGGGCGTGTAATCAGGTCCCAAGGCAGTCCGTGGGAGGAGCAGGTCTGGTCCAACTGGGCCAATTGCACGCATGCATCTATGCGTGCAATAGAATTGTGCACCTCTATGAGGGCGTGGAATTCAAGTTCTTCCCCAGACAAGATTGGGTTTGAGTCACAGGGCTATTGTTTTAGCCCGAAAATCAGCCATACACTATTGCTTCAGTATACGGTCTCGCTTTCAGGGTAATAAGGCTTTCGGAGAGGGTGAGCCCCCTTTTCGGAAGTCATGGGCATGGTCGCAGGTTGACTGAATAGAAGAGTTAAAGGATGCTAAAGTCTTCCTTAAGCAGAGACACCTTCTATTAACAAAGATCTACAGCATGCACAGGTCAAACCAACTGCCCATAACCAATGACATTAGCCATGGCTAATTCCACATAAAACCTACATCGAACACATCCAAAAATTTACTTGCGAAAATTCACGATGATCGTTCAATTCTAATTATCCTGCAAAACAAAACACTAATATCTCAATGATTTATTCACACATTCCAAAATGACATATCTACTAGCATTAAGCATTGCTTAACGACAATCAATCCATTCACAACAATTCATAATTATTTTATCCAAGTATTATGGATAGCATCTGCACAAAATTCATTCGCACATACACAACCATTTCAGGCATGACCAACCACATAATGAAAATAGTTTTATCCTTTCAACCATTTTTGCATTGATTATAAATTTTCACAAAACCATCCACAATTGATTACCATTCAAAAGTTCATAATACTTTAGCATGGCACCCATGCTACCATTCACAACATAATTACAATTTATCATTGTTCCTAACTTAAATTGTCAAAATAATTGCCCAAAAGTTTACCAAAAGTTCACAAAATGATTACAAAGCCATTCAATCAAAAGTGCCCATGCTAATCCTCATCACCATCCGGCTGCTCTGCGTCATCACCACCCATGCCACCGGCTTCTGAACTAGAGGCCTCTTGCATGTATGCCCCCTTAGATCAAAGGTGCAAGCAAATTTTAGATGACTCCGATGTGAATCCAAAGCAAATCCAAAGGAGAAGAAGTTGTGTTCACGGACGAAGAAAAACCCTAGCTCCCAAAAAGTGTTCGCGCCCAAAATTTTTATGAATAAAATGACCTGCAGGCCTTATAAGCCTGACAGTCATGTGAGCGACTTACAATGTTGCACGAGCGACTCTCAAGTAAAATCGGGCGCCTGAACATTCGCGTGAGCCATTGTTTCATTTCTTTTTCTTGCGCTGCATTCTGAAGAAGTCGCGCGAGCGACTTTAAATTCGCATGCGCGAGTTCAATAGTTTCTTGTGATTTTTGCTGTTTTCTGTTTGGTTTCTTCACCTTGCATTAATTTTATCTTTTTCTCTTCCATTTACAGTGAGATTTTGAGTACACGGTCTACACACGCACATTCACTACACTAATTTAAAACATGGAACTCCCTTAATCATCTCTTGGCAATACTTAATGATTTGTGACGCGTGTTTGATGTCCTTAACACAATGTCAACTATTCGATAACCATCATAATTGCTAAATGAAAATTATATAAAAGTGTTACATTAATCTTATATACCACATTGCAATAACTCAAAATTTTACATGGGTCCTTTGCTCAATTTATTCGAAGAGCTGTGGGTATGCGTCACTTATGTCCGACTCACGTTCCCAAGTAGCTTCTTCTGTTGAATGGTTTCGCCACCTCACGAGTACCAACGGAATACATTTGGTACTTAAAACTTGATCCTTCCGATCAAGAATCTGTACCGCTTCTTCCCTAATAGTGAAGTCTTCTTGATTCTCAATCAGTTGAAGTCTAGGACGTGAGTTTGATCCTTCACGTTCTTCCTTAGCATTGACACATGAAATACGTTGTGCATGCTCGACAGTTGTGGCGGTAGAGCAACCTGATATGCAACTTCTCCAACTCTTCCCAAAACCTCAAATGGTTCTACATAATGTAGACTCAACTTCCCACATTTTCTGAAGCGCATTACACCCTTCGTGGGTGAAATCAATATGAATACTTTATCTTCGTGTTGAAACTCAACCCTCGTTCTTTTTAGATCGGCGTACCTTTTCTGTCGGCTCTGTGCTACTTTTAATCTCTCATGGATCAAGCGTACTGCTTCGATGGTAGTCTCAACAATTTCTAGAACCAAAATAAATTTCTCTCCGATTTCTTTCCAATTAATAAGTGATTTACATCTTCACCCACATAGTGGTTCGTAGGGAGCCATACCACTCGTTTGATAACTGTTATTGTATGCAAATTCGATTAGGGGTAGATGTTGATCCCATGATCCTTGAAAATCAAGCATACAAGATTGTAGCATGTCATCTACAATCTGGTTCACCCTTTCGATTAGTCCATCTATTTGTGGGTGAAATGCAGTGCTGAAGTCTAACATTGACCCCATCCCCTCTTGGAATTTCTTTCAAAACTCACGTATACAATGGGTCTCTATCTAAAATAATGATCAAAGGGATACCATGGAATCTGACAATCTCTTTTAGGTACATCTCTACAAGCTTCCTCGTGGTATACTTGGTGTTGTAAGGCAAGAAATGAGCTTACTTGGTTAGCCTATCGATGATTACCCATATGGCATTGTGTCCTTTCATCGTTTTCGGTAATCCTAAAATAAAGTCCATGGAAATGGATTCCCATTTCCATTCCGGTATCGGTAGAAGTTGTAATAGACCTGATGGATGTCGGTGATCCACCTTCACTTGTTGGCACACCAAGCACTTGGAGACGTACTCGGCGACATCCTTCTTCAAACATCTCCACCAAAAGTTCTTATGATCCTGGAACATCTTGGTACCACCCGGATGAAAAGCAAATTTTGACTTATGGGCCTCTTTAAGGATAGCATGTCGAAGATCGGCATCAGTCGGTATACATAGATGCCCTCTGTACAGTAGTGATCCATCCTCCTTGATGGAGAAATCTAGTCTAGTACCATCGGTCACACCTCGTCTGATCTCGGTAAGTTTCGCATCTTTTATTTGAAGCTCGTAGATATTGCCGAAGATTGTCGAACTAATCGTGATGTTTTCCACTAAGGCTCCTAAGTCTTTCACCTCAATCTTCATGTCATATAATGAAATGTCCTCTAATAATTTCCATCTATGGATCCCCATGTTGAGGCTCAATAATTGAACTGATGTCTTTCAACTCAAAGCATCTGCTATGATGTTTGCCTTACTTGGGTGATATTGAGTGGAGCAATCATAGTCTTTGAGAAACTCAATCCATCTTCTCTGCCACATATTCAGATCCTTCTGAGTAAACAGGTACTTGAGGCTCTTATGATAAGTAAAGATCTCAAAAGTCTCTCCATACAGATAATGCCTCCATATCTTCAAGGCAAAAATGACTACTGCTAGTTCAAGATAATGTGTTGGATAATTCTTTTCATGATCCTAGAGTTGTCTCGAACCGTAGGCAATAACTTTCTAGTTCTGGTTAAGCACAACCTAATTCACTATGTGACGCATCGCTAAACACGACAAAACCTCTAGTGCCTGATGGAATAGCAAGCACTGGTGCAGAGGTAAGCCTTATCTTGAGTTCTAAAAACTCTTCTCACACGACGAAGTCTATTCAAACTTCACATTTTACTATGTGAGTTGTGTGAGCGATCCTGATATCTTGGAAAAGCCTTATAAAAATCTTCTATAGTAGCCAACCAAACCTAGAAAACTTTGTACCTCTATCACTGTTCTCGGTTGTTCCAACTATACCACGACCTCAATCTTTGTTGGATCGACCGTAATACCTGCTTCGGAGACAACATGTCCCAAGAAACTCACTTGTTTCAACCAGAACTCACACGTACTGAGCTTTGCATAAAGATAGTGTTAACATAAAGTCTGTACAGCGATCTGTAGATGTTGCTTGTGTTCTTCCTTTGACTTCGAGTAGATGAGAATATCATCAACGAATACGACCACACATTTATCAAGATGTAGTTTGAACACCCTATTTATGAGATCCATGAATGAAGTTGGTGCACTAGTCAAGCCAAAAGGTATCAGTGGGAACTCGTAATGCCCATATTTAGTTTGGAATACCATCTTCGAATAGTGGTAGTCGAACCTCATATCGATCTTGGAAAAGAATGTTGCTCCTTTTAATTGATCAAAGATATCATCTATCCTTGGAAGATGATAACGGTTCTTGATTGTCAACTTGTTCAACTGACGATAGTCGATGCACAATCTCATCAACCCGTCCTTCTTAACAAATTAGTCTGGTGCTCGCCAAGGAGAAACACTTGGTCTTATGAACCCTTTGTCTAAGAGTTCCTGCAATTGCTCTTTCAACTTAGCTAGAGTCATCCTCTAAGGTGCCTTAGATACTAGCTCCATGCCTGGGGCTAAGTCAACTACGAACTCAACCTCTCTATCTAGTGGCATTCCTGGTAGTTCTTCAGGAAAACATCTAGGAACTCACATGCAATTGGAATATCAGCAATGTTATTCTTCTCTTCTCGTTTCCCTTACAAAAATGAAAAGTATCCACTGCACCCATTCCTCATCAGACATTTGGTTCGGATCGCGAAGATAAATGGTGCTACCCAAGCCTTGACACTGTGAAATTGGAACGACTTTCCTTCTGGAGGGCGGAAAGTGACTATTTTTCGTAGGCAATCAACACTTGCATGGTAAGTGGATAGCTAGTCCATTCCAAGGATTACATCAAATCCTTGCATGTCCAATAGAATGAGATTTGTCATCATCTCATGATCTTCAACTAAAATAACAATTGATCAGTAAAACATATCCATGCTCACCGAACTTCCTGTAGGAACTGACATGACCAGAATAAAATCTAAGGGTTCCGAAATGATACTCAATTTGGTCATGAACTGTGGAGTTACGAAAGAGTGTGTAGAACCTTAGTCTATCAATACCGGTGTTTCGTGTTGACATATGTCGCTACGTTGATACATTTGTAGGGTACCTACGTGTCATGCATGCAATTCAATTCATTGAAAAGAAAAATGTTTGATGACATTCATGACCTTTAATTTGCTTGTAATCACTATTATGATATTTACTAATGAAACTAAAGTCTAAAATTTATAATCCAATTTAAATTATACTTGGATGATGTCGTTGGATGTCAGAGCATCCAGCGCAGTAACAACATACACACAACCTTGAACAGTAGGTCATGCATATAGTGTAAACCTTGGTGTGGCAGCTGATGTCCTCCCTTCCTTTCTGATATCTGGGCAATCCTTTATCATATGTCTCATCTTACCACACTTAAAGCACACTCCTGAACCATGCCTATAATCCACCATCTTATGTGTTGTCCCATAAGGAGCACATGTCTCTATCAGAGTAGATGATGTTGCTCCTGAATGACCCTATGTAATCGATGCTCCAGTTGTCATAGTAGGGCATGGTGGACAAGAAAATTTACTAGGTGTGGGCACAAATAGTCTTGGATAAACAATCTGAGCATGTTGCCTCGGTGCTGGTACTGTGAACCTCAGCTTCTTGTTTACTGCTTCGTAATTATTCAACCTCACCAGACTAGCTCTACCTCAAGTTTGTTGGTCCCTCCTCTTATACATTTCTTCAATATATTCTTTCGCTACTAAAGCCTTACTCATCACTCCTGCCTAAGTTTCCAACTGAAACATAGAGACTCTATCATGAATATTTGGCCTTAAGCCGCGTTGGAACTTCTTGGCCTTCATTGCATCCGAAGCCACATGTTCCGATGCAAATCTTGAAAGTCTCATAAATTCCATTCAGTATTCTCTTATGGACGTCTTGCCCTATTCCAAGTTAATAAATTTAACTTCCATCTGGCTCCTCACCACTTTGGGAAAATATTCTTCATTTAACTTTTCCATAGATTCCTCCCAAGTCCACAACATATGAGGGTTCTCTTGCTCTCTAGTTCTAGACACTAATTTCCACAGGGGATCGGCCTCCCCATCCAACTGGAAAGCAACCCACCTAACCTTCTCATCCTCAGTGCCAGGAAGCCCACTGAAGATTTTCTCCATCTCATTGGGTCACTTTTCTGCCTCAAGTGGATTGGCCTATCCTGAGAAACTTGGAGGACACATCCTCCTAAACTCTATGAATGTTGAAGGCTAAGGCTGATGGCTATTCACATTATATACAGCCATCAAAACTGTCTGTTGTGCCATCGCGTTGGCCACAATCTCCATGGCTTGTGGCCTTCTTCTCCCTTCATTCCTTCCTTGATTTTCTTCTTCTGGAGGATCTCTCTCAGCAGCTAGGATCCTATTTGAACAAATGGTGATTCCTTCCCCACTTCTTGTATTCCAATTACAACCACCTCTTGGTCTACCTTTAGCGGACATCCTGATCTATTATCATGAAAGAAAAGTTTCATTAATAGACTGGCTCCTCTAATGGAATTGATGAAGACCCAAAAGTTCGAACATGGCCTGAAGCCTACCATTAAAGAGAGGATCTCCTTATTCAGGGCAATAACCTATACTGAGCTCATGGAGTTAGCCCTCATTGCCGAAAAGGACATTGAGAACATGTATAAGAGAAGGGAAGTGCAGAACAAGAGTAGACAACGTCGAGCGCTGTCATATCTCTCCGAGAAGGCTAACAAGAGGCCGAAGTTATTGATGACACTAGCCTTGCAACCTGATCAAATTGCATCTTTGAGGCTGCCTATTTCTACACCGTCAAGGCATTTTCGCCCCCTAAATATTGTTACAATCGGGGTATCAAAGGCTTAACAAACTTCCTGAGTAGAATCATCTGTACCAATGGCATCTTGTATGAAATGCAGAAGTCACACAAAACTGAATAGTGTAGGAGGACTACTGGAGTGTGTTTTCGATGCAGAAAGATGGGACATAGAATTAGGGAGTGCCCCGAAGCTAAGAAGGAAACTACCCCAGCCATGCCTAATCCAAGACCCTCATGACCTACGATGTAGGTTTGAGCATATGCTGTGTCGGCACAAGATGCCCAAACTAATAACGGTGTGATCCAAGGTATGCTTTCCATTGGATTGTTAAGTTCAATTTTGTTCTACAAGAAGGATATCTCTAAGGCAGTTTTTAATTTTAATATTTAAATGCCATGACACTTTTGTATGTGCACCTAATTAAATAAATGCATGAAACCTAGGTACCATGCACCTGCACCAGAGAAAAGACATTTGTCATCATAAGGCATAAGTGTTGATGAACCCAGGGTCTACCCACTCATTTTAACACCTTAATTCGCGGCATATCTAAGTATCATCCCGAGCCTTTGGAATTTATTCTGTTAGTGTCTTTTCCAACTGGGAACTCAGTGAGCACGAATATAGTGTGTTGATCAGTCATCGTTGCTATTAAAGGTCATGAGACAATGGTTGATCTGATTTTGTTAGATATGCTAGGATTTGATATAATCCTTGGCATGGATTGGTTGTCTAACCATCATGCAAATGTCGATTGTCGTAAGAAGATAGTCACGTTTCGCCCCAAGAAGGGGAAATCATTCAAATTCCACGACATTCAACTGAACATAGCACCTTTTATATCAGCTATGCGAGCAGAGCGGTTGATGAACGATGGTTGTCTCGGGTATCTCGCATTTATACAAAGTCAAAAGGAAGAGAAGGTTCGCATTACCGATATTCCTATCGCATGCAAGTTTGTCGACGTATTTCCTAAAGAATTACCTGGTTTACTGGCAGACAGATAAGTCAAATTCGTAGTAGACTTAGCTCCAGCCACAGAGTCAATGTCGAACGCTCCATAACACATAGTATCAGCCGAAGTGAAAGAACTCAATGAGCAGTTGCAAGAACTTCTCGATAAAGGATTTATTAGGCTGAGTGTTTCGCCATGGGGAGCACTAGTACTATTTGTTAAGAAGAAGGATGGATCCATTTGGCTTTGTATCGATTGTTCACAATTGAATAAGCTGGTGATAAAGAACCTCATCTGCTCCTGCTCCCAAGGATTGATGACCTCTTCGATCAGTTATAAGAGGCAAGATTCTTCTCCAAGATAGACTTAAGGTCGGGTTACCACCAATTGAAGGTGAATGCTAAAGATATTCCAAAAATAGCCTTCCGCATGAGATATGATCACTTTGACTTTCTAGTGATGTCATTCGGGTTTACAAATACCCCAACATCTTTTATGGACCTTATGATCAGAGTGTTCGAGCCTCACCTCAATCGGTGTGTAGTTGTCTTCATGGATGACATCCTCATCTATTCGAAGATGAGAGAAGAACACAAACAGTACTTGTGCATAACTCTACAACACTTCGCGATCACTAATTTTATGCGAAACTAAGCAAATGTAAATTTTAGCTTGAGCAAGTGAGTTTTTCGGGGCATGTCATTTCAGAAGCGGGCATAATAGTGGACCCAACCCAGATAGATGCCATGGTGAAGTGGGAGCAACTGAGAATCGTAACTAAAATTCACAGATTTCTAGGATTAGCCGGATACTATAGGAGATTCGTTGAAGGATTCTCCAAAATTGTTGGACCACTCACGTAGCTCACGAGGAAGAATGCCAAATTTCAGTGGACTGAATTGTGTGAACAAAACTTCCAAGAGCTTAAAAGAAGATTAACCTTTGCATTCGTACCAGTCATACCTACAAGCAATGGAGGATTCGTAGTGTTCAGTGATGCATCACATAGTGGATTGAGTTGTGTATTAAACTAGAATGAGAGAGTCATTGCCTATGATTTGTGGCAGCTTAAGGATCACAAGAAAAATTATCCCACACATGACCTGGAACTGGCAGCTATAATCTTTGCCTTGAATTATGGAGGGACTACCTCTACGGTGAGACATTTGAGATATTCACCGACGATAAAAGCCTTAAGTATTTATTTATCCAAAAGGATCTTAATCTGAGATAACGGAGATGGCTAGAGTTTCTTAAGGATTACGATCGCTCGATTTAGTACCCACTAGGAAAGGCAAATGTCGTGATAGACACACTGAGCTGAAATTCATCTGCCCAGTCATCATACCTCATCATGAGAATACACAAATGGCATCTACTTGAGGATATGGCCTTAATTGACATAACATTCAATGTGAAGGATGCTGGAGCCTTAATGGCCGACATTGCTATTCGGTCAACACTCTATGATAAAGTCTGCGATCTGCAATGGACCGATGAAGAACTTGTAACCATCAGACGATAAATAGTTGATGGGAAATGGCCTAAATTATCCATTAAAGATGACAGAGCGTTAGTGTTCAGAGGATGACTATGCATACCGGATAACACCGACCTACGACACGCGATATTAGATGAAGCACATAAATTAATGTATGCTTTCCACCCTCGGAGTACCATGATAGGTAATCTCTGAATTATGCCACTTTTCACCTCCTAACCTAGCCTTTAATAGACCTTTGAGCTGGTTAACAACTGATGTTTAAGTGTGTTTATGTAGTTAGTAATAATTTGCATGCTAGTGTAGCAATCCATCCAAGGAAGGCCAAGAAGAAGAGAATGAATGAGAGACAAACATTGAAGCTGATAGATAGACATTGTTTGAACCATGGTGGTCCGCATCATGTGGGCTGTTCAACATGCCCTGGGCCCCTAGAAAGCCCTGCAGTGAAAGAGAAGTGGAGCCTACACTTAATGGAGCGCAGCAACAGGGTGGACAAGGCAGCATAGAAGCAGATCCTTAGCCTCAAGCAGATTTGAAGCTATCTCGAGCAGTTCAGAAGACTGTTGCAGGATCCACTCGACCTGTCTTGAGTAGATGCACCTTCAAAAAGTTTAGCTTGAGCAGTACTCGAGCACTTCATTGCTGCAGCAAGAGCAAACTCGAGCACATTAGAAATCCACAGCAACCACTCAAGTGGTTCCCAGCACTTAAAAAAGAACATGTCGAGCACCTTAGACATCACTGTCGAGCATCTCAAAGGACCTGTCGAATGTGTGAAGAACCTGTCGAGGTCTTCAGATCCTACCTGTCGGCAACCACTCGAGTAGAGTTGGCTTCAGACCTTCAACCTGTCGAGAATCCTTCAGAAAGAGCCCTAGCCACTCGAGAACCAATCAGAAGTAATTCATCCACTTGAGATCCACTGGAGTTTTATATCTTGAAGCATTAACCACTCCAGGCTCAGGTTCCAACTTTAATTTGTCAACTGCAAGGGTATTTTAAAACTTCCACAGCACCTAAGGCACATTTCCCAATGTATTGTGCTTTCTCCAACTATCAAGAAAAATACTTGGCTACAAATGAGCCACATCAATAGAATCATAACTAATTTGATTCTCCTCTTCTCTGATTGGCCAAGGAAAAAAGCTACTTTATGGGTTGTATGTAAGCCATGTAAAACCGTGCAAAAAAGGGCATCTGGAGCAAGGGAGCTATGTGGGATAATCTTGTCTTAGGTCATTTTTAGGGTTAGGTCATCTTTTTGCTTTCTTTCTCCTTCCTTGGCTTAGCATGTTGGGCTAAATCTTTGTAATAGATAAGGTGAATTTAAGCTATAAAAGGACTGTGTGAGAGCATTGTTGTAAATTCCTTTTTAAACAATGAAAGTTGTATTTACTATTCCATTAAATCTATAATTTTTTAGTATTTTTCATTTAAATCCTTATAGATTGTATGCACCGATGGATGCATGAGCTTGTAGCCTTGCAAACATAGTGCCTGCAGTGATTATCTTGTTCTGGCTTTTAACCCCATGACTTAAGTATATCCATGGGATATCTTGTGACCATTCAAGTGGAAAAGATATAGCTCTAGGGCTAGTTCATATCTCAGGGTTGAGTTGGATTGTTCTACCTTGCATTTGAGCTTATAACCAATTGAAGGACAACTGCATATCCAACCCTTGCTCTACCTTGCCATGCCTTTTTTAGTGAAAATCAATCCCTAGCTATTTACTTCCCACATTTTCTATTTATTTTATCAATCCATCTCCATCCTTCTTCTAATCCCCTTTATTTTATAGCTATTTTTATTCTTATTTTCCTTTTTATTTTTGTTTTTAGTTTAGTTTTTTGATACCCAAAAACTCCCTCTCTTTAACTTGCTTTCTTAGTTTAGGTTTAGAACTGCCAGATCTGTAGCAGATCTGGAGATCTACTATCCCACTATTGTGTTTAGTTCATTAATCCCTATGGGACAACCCTTACTTATCATAACTTGCTACAACAACCCTGAATCTTGTAGGACTGTGTGTTTATTTTTCTGCTGTGTTCAATCCATTTTAAGCCCCCTTTTTTTTTATCTATTTTTTCCTTTCTTTATTTCCACTATATTTTGACCACACATTTACAAGAAAAAGAATTACAGCACAATCAAATTAAACCAACAAGTTTTGGTGCCACTACCGGAGATCTTTGATTTGAGTTTTCTTTATATTTTCATGTAGATTTATTTGTTGTTTATTTTGTGTTTGAATAAATTACTGCTGTAATTTTTTGGAATCCTACATAATTGGAGCAGCAGCAAAGAGGGGGGCAAAAAGCAATAACTGGAGCACAATCTACATTACTTTGCATCTCTTACCCCCCTGTTTTAGTTTCATTTATGTTTTTCTGTAGTTTCAACAGTAGTATTTAGCATTTTGTTTTTTTTTATATTTGTTGTAAGTTGTCTATTTATTTACTGTGTGTGTTGTATGCTCAGTAAAAGGTCACTCAATCCTGAGTAAGAACCTTTGAATCCTGAAATAGAAAGAATCCTTAGACCTAGGCAAACAACATAGACCCCTGTTGAACTTATAGAGCCATTTGAGATGGGAGAGCAACCTAGGCCACTGAGGGATTACTATGCACCAAGGGCATATTCATCCCCCTTTTGCATTCAATTCTTCATAGCTGAGGGTAATTATGAGATTAAAACTCATACCATCCAAATGCTGCCATCCTTTCATGGGTTAAGTGAAGAGGACCCTGACAGGCAGATTGATGAGCTTCTTTTCTTGTGCGCTACATTTAAAATTGCTAGCCTGGGAGATGAAGCCATTAAAATGAGGATTTTTCCTTTTCCAATAAAGGATAAGGCAAGAAATTGGCTTAACATGCTCACATCTTGCAATGCCCTACAGTGTCAGTTTTTAGCTAAAATTTTTCCCATGAGCAGAACTAGCCAGTTGAGAAAGAGCATCATCACTTTTGCTCAGTTCCCAACTGAAGATTTCCATGAATCCTAAGAAAGATTTAAGAAATTGTTGAGGTAGTGCCCACACCACCAAATCCCTAAGTGCACGCGTTATCAAAGATTTTACCAGGAGATTGATTCTAAAAGTAGAGATATGGTGGATGCTTCATGTGGTGAGACTTATCCCAGTAAGACTAATGAAGAAGCTTGGTACATGTTTGATATAATCAATGAAAACTCGACGCAATAAGAGACTGTCAAGAAATGACATTGAGCCTGCTGCAAGAGTTACAAGGGAACGCACTTCTAAAGAGAAGTTTTATGAATTAAATGTGTACAATGGCCGGCAAAGAAAGTGGACAGTTTGTCCTAGAAATTTGATAAAGTGCTGAGTGTGTTGCAGGCCCAAACCAGTGCACAGGTTGAAGAGGCATGTTTGATATGCTAATCACCCACACACTTACTGTTAGACTATCCATCAGCTGGTCAATATCCTGAATTAGTAATGGAGCATACTAATGCTGCTCAATCATATGAACAACAACCTACTGGGTATCCTTAGAGGAACCACCCTAATTTGAGGTGGAGACAAGATTACTTTCAGTAACCCTATTAGCAGCAGGCAATGCCCTATAGACCAGCCCAGCAGTACAATCAAGGTTATGTATAAAGACAACAATTTCCTCAGCCTATGGCATAACCAAATCAGTTGACTCAGCCACCAGCTCAGACCAGAGCACCTCCTTTGAGGAGCAAGTCTTATCTTCACTACAAGATCTCAGCTCCTTGTCACAGAATGTGAACTCCCACAGTCAGAGTATCTAAAAGATTGAAGACCAGTTGGGTCAAATTTAAAATACTCTGACTAAGAGAGAAGAAGGTATACTGCCAAGCCAGATAATGACCAACCCCAAGGGACAGTTTATGATTGGTGAAGGTTCCTAAGCTCATGAGGAAGCTAAGGCCATTACCACCTTGAGGAGTGGTAAAGTGATGGATAACCAAGTGGGCTGTGAAACAAAGAAGAGTGCAGAAGGAGAAAACTTAGTTCCTGTTATTGAGCAACAAGAGAAAAATAATGGGGCTAATGTTGAGTCCCAACAGTTGAAAAAAATTAAAAATACCAAAAATTGTGTTGTGGATGATAGGCCAACAGTTGAGGTACCAGTAGTACCTCATCTTCCATTTCCTCAAGCTTTCAAAGGACCTTCTCCTTTTGATAGGGGGAATGCCAGAATGCAGGAGATGATGGACACATTCAAGCAGGTGAAAATTAATTTACCTTTACTTGATGCCATTAGACAGGTCCCAGCCTATGCTAAGTTCCTTAAGGACTTGTGCACCCAAAAGAGAAAACCTAGGATTCATTTTTCTAAAAAAGTTTTTGCAGTTGAAAAGGTCAAATCTATTTTTTCCATAGCTACACCCGCTAAACTTTAAGACCCAGGGGTACCTACCATTCCCTGCATCATAGGTGACCACACCATGGGACGAGCTCTCTTAGATTTGGGAGCTAGTGTCAACCTGCTGCCATACTCAATGTATGAGAAGCTAGTTGGGGAGCTAAAGCCTACACATGTGGTCCTCTAATTGGCTGACATGTCTGAGAGAAAATCTATGGGCATTGTGGACGATGTGCTGGTGGGGGTAGATAAATTTTTCTACCCAGCTGATTTTTGGGTGTTAGACATGGATCCTACAAAGTGCAGCACTCCAATACCTGTCATTTTAGGATGGCCATTTCTGACCACTACTAATGCTTGCATTCAATGCAGGTCTGGAGTGATGGAAGTCACTTTTGGAAATATGAAAGTTAAGTTGAATGTGTACAATACTGCCAATTAGACTCAATTTGACATTCAGGACTGTTTTGCAGTACATGTCATAAATGAATTGGTGGAACAGACCTTACCCAGACTGCTGGATTGGGATAAGGTGTTAGATGATTTTGAAGAAGTATGGACTGAGGTTGTTGAGAAGGAGGCCCCCACTCTAATTGTTGAAGAAATGAATACATTGGATTCTTCAATGGGTCTAGTGCAGCACTTTACATGGAAACCTACATTGTTGCATCTCCCTCAACCCTCCAAAGCACCTTTGCTGCCTTTTGTGGAAAGTCCACTAGACTTGGAGCTGAAGCAGCTCCCAGAGACTTTGAAAGATGCATTCCTGGGGCAGAATGAAAAGCTATCAGTAATTATATCATCCTCTCCCACTGAGGAGCAGGGGGAGGAATTACTTTGTGTCCTCAAAAAGCACAAGAAAGCCATTGGATGGACAATTGCTGATTTGGGAGGAATTGATCTATCTATTTGCATGCACAAAATTCATTTGGTAGAGGGTTCCAAACCCTCTAAGGAGATGAAAAGAAAGCTGAACCCTCACATGCAGGAAGTAGTCATGAAAGAAATTGTCAAATTGCTTGATGCTGGAGTAATTTACCTTATTTCTGATTCTGAGTGGGTGTCACCTATACAGGTGGTCCCCAAGAATTCTGGCATCACAATAATACCAAATGAGTTTGTAGAGTTGATACCAACCTGAGAGACCACTGGTTGGAGAGTGTGCATAAACTATAAGAAATTGAACTCCAAGACCAAAAAGGACCACTTCCCTTTACCTTATATTGATAAGATTTTGGACAAATTCGCAGGCAGAGCATATTACTACTTTCTTGATGGATATTCTGATTACACCTAGATACCATTATATCCTCAAGACCAGGAAATGAGCACTTTCACCTATCCATTTGGCACCTTTGCTTATAGAAGGATGCCATTTGGAGTATGCAATGCTCCTCCCACTTTTCAAAGGTGCATGTATACCATTTTTTCTGATATGATTGAAAAGTTTTTAGAAATTTTCATGGATGACTTTTCAGTCTATGGGGATAATTTCATTCAATGTTTGCATCACCTCTCCCTTATACTTCAAAGGTGTGGAGAAACCAACCTGGTTTTGAGTTGGGCAAAGAGTCACCTAAGGCATTGTGCTTGGCCATGTGGTATCCCAGAAGGGCATAGAGGTTGACAAGGCAAATATTGACTTGATTTCACATCTACCCCCACCAAAAACCATCGAACAAATCAGATCATTTTTAAGACATGCTGCTTTTTATAGAAGGTATCGCAGAAGGCCCCTTGAGACAGGAATCGTAGGCGAGCTTCTGTGCAAATTTGGTTCTCCATCCAGAATCGCCAACATACAAGGTATCGAGGATTGATTGATTTTGGTTCTCCATCCAGAATCGCCAACATACAAGGTATCGAGAATTGAACCATCATTTTGTCTTGTTATATATAGAATTAGAGTTTCATTTTGTCATATATGATAGCTCTATCTACATTGCAAGAGATAGCTGCTTTGAATTCTACTCTCAATGTGGACATACCAAGTGTTATGATTCGAGAATTGTTGTTAACGGCAATCTGACAACACAAATTTTTTGGTTAGGAAATCGGGTTGTCACAATAGATGCTGCAAGGATCTATAGCTTCTCCACATGTTCAAATGATTTGTGGTGAGAGGCGCCCAACTGCTTTAAGTCACTAACGAGTTCATCCTTGTCAGGTAAATGATTTTATGTGTGCAAAAGAAAAATTGAAAGGTTTATAAGCTTGCAATGAGCAATAGATGTGAGCTGTAGGATAGACTAAAAATTATATTCAGATAATAAAAGAAAATTTGATGCAAATCGTTGCTCATATATCTTGTTTAAGAACCAATTCTGACCATGGTGTGTTACGCTCGTTATCAAGATAAACTAAAAAAATTAATTTAATTAATATTTGTAGACACCCAAATTTGGCCCATGGTCCGATCGACACATACCTCGAGAAAGGTGCCCCCCCGGGCTTGCGATAGCATCTCCTAACCCTTAGGCACCTTCAGAAACACTTAGTAACTTTCCCAAGCCCTTAGGAATCAACCATAAACCATTAGAACCCTTCTCGGAACCATTTAGAATCCTCCTGAACAGTGGATGGGAGGAGGGGTGACAAAGTTACCTATTGGAGTTGAGACCTATCCCACTAGAAAGGGGATGTTCCCAGCTTTCCAACGAGCCAGGAATAGCCTCAATCCGAATTTTATATCAAAGGTTATGGTAGTTTGAGAATAGGACTGAAATGCTGGGATTTGGACTAGCGTGTCAAATATACACACTAGGTCATTTTTTGGTTGAATTTTTCCTAGTGTGTATAATATACACGCTAGACCAATTTTGCAGGAATTTGGCCTAGCGTGTATAATATACACGCTAGGAAAAATTGGCCTTCTTCCTCAAGATTTGAGCTCCAAAACGAGATTTGAACTTCTTAGGGACATTGTTCCTAAGCCTAGCATGTATAATATATACGCTAGGCTTAGCTACAGTGTTTTGGGTTTTTTTCCGAAATTTATTTTTAAGGTTTGGCTTGTTGACCACCCCAATGTTTGGGGTGGGTTTTGATAGGACTATTGCACTCCCATTTATTCTATTTGCAACCCTTTAGCCCTTTCAAGTCCCCCCTATCATCTACCATTAAATCCCAATTCACACCTTTCCAAAACCTTGAGAAAAATCCTTAGATTTTCTATTACTTATTGCTAAACCCATTAGGACTTAAGCATCTCACTAATCCACTCCCTTTCTATAAATAGAAAGGCACCCCTCCCTTGTTAAGGGCTTGAAAAAATTTCCAAAAGAGAGAAAATTCTAGTGAGCTCCCTCCCATTTTCCAACACTAATACCTTTTTTTGCCTTTTACACTCTATTTTCCACCATTAATCCCTTAGTTTAGGTGAGAACTAGCCCCTAGCCTTCTTCTCCTACCTCCTAGCTCCCTAGCTTTAGAGACCAAAACTTGTTTCTCCGACCATTTGCTATCCGAAGCTCATCAAAACATAGCGGTGCAAAGGTCCACGGTTGAGTTATGATGGCCAGAGAGCTCCGACTCTCCCCTCTATTCCTCTACCTTCTTTGCCTTTCCTCTATCCTAGAATTTTAGCCGTTACGCCACCGAAATTCCAGAGATTTCGGGGGGCTTAAGTAGGATCAGAGTGCCTTCGGATAAGAGGAAGTGTTGTTTTATTTTTTATTTCTTTGTATTTGGCCATAAGTAGAGAGCTCTTACGAGCAGGTTGATCGGGTGCCTAACACCTTCCCGACCAATAACCGAAGCCCCTACCCAAGAGCCTTTGGTGTAGACCAAAATCATTGTCATATTTTTGCACCTCGAAGCTTTCAATATAGATTTTGGTTTCCCAGGACACCAAAAGCTTCGGGTGGCGACTCTATATTTACCAATACGAGCGCATCGTCTCGACGAACTCGCAAGAGCCCATGGTTGCACAATAATTTAAGAGGGTACCAAAACCTGCCCACCTAATTTAATCAAGTATACTGAAATTGGGCCTTAACAAACCCTATAAACTTAGCCAAAATCGAACCTTCTTGATTTGGGAAGATTTGATCAAACTTCTAGTTTTGATTCAATCTTCACTATAACAAAATTTTAAATTGTGGTCTTTCATCACATGAGACACATGATGAAAATAACAAATGAAAACGCATCATTCAAAAAATTCAAGATATTGCTAGTACCTGCCAATTTCATTAGAGAAAGTTTTCCTTTCCTATAATTAGCAATGCAAGTTTATTGGGAAGCGAGAGTTTATTTGTATTACAAATCATTTGCTTCCATATTAAAAGATTTCAGTGAATGAGATAAATCCAAGAAATTGTTAATTGGAAAATCAGGAAGTAAGTTCTGCGACTAGAAGCTGTGTTAAAAACAATTTAAAGAGTCTCCATATGTGAATCTTGGTTCTCATTTCAGATAAATGACGTTTCAAAAAGAGTGAACAGTCGAACATAGTTTCGGGGCTATGAGCGTGAATGTATGCAACATAAGGAAGAAAGAAATCAATACATCTTTACTATTTAAATGCGAGAAGGTAGAATATCATCTAGTCTAAATTTAAAAATAAATAAATAATTGAATGACCAAGTCATGGGTTGAAAACAGCTCTGGCATATCCCCCACTAGACCCCTCCCCAGCGCCAGCGTAACACCCTGCCTACGCCAGAGAATGTTATCAAATGTGCTCTAGACGTAGCTCCCTGCCCATGCCAGAGCACGTTACAAAATATTCTCGGGACACATGTTGCTCTTAATATTCTATTGCAGCATGGACTGGGTGGGGAGAGTTTCCAAAAGGAGCCTATGTCCCAATTCACTCCTCCTAGCACTTGTGCGTACGAGAGCGACACTAGGTAATTGGCCTTCTATTGGCCCAATTTTTCTTTCCACTCCTCCAACTCAAATTTCATTTTCCATTAATATAATGCGAGTGTGGTCATAGCGACATTTTGAGAGCTGTTTGGTTTGTCCATTATAGAAGTCAATCTTGCCCTGCTTAGCACATCAAATTCAGATGCATCAGGATTTACAGGCTCTATGTCTTTGTCCATTACAGAAGATAATTAACCAATGCACTGTCCATGAAGTCCTGGCTACTCAACTAACCAATTGATAATACTATAACAACAAAATATCTGAGTGAACAAAATAGAAGAATTGCCTCCAAAATGCATCGTAGCAAAAGAAAAAGAATTATTTTTGAAATCACAAGATCAGCAGATTTTTATAACTAGGCACACCGAATAAAACATATAATTTCTCTACATGGGTTATGACCATTCAAAATAACCTAGCCAACTAGTCGCTGACTTCTCTCTCTAAAACTAGCTTTTCCAGCCACACTTCTTATCCTCAAATGGCCACCCGAAACTTCATTACTTCCATGCTAGATATGGCTCAAGGATATCCCCCAAAATCTCGTACATATCTGGATCATCACCTCTGAAGCCACTATCATCACCACGATTTCTCCCCTGCTATTCTACAACAGTCATTGAAGAACAGCCCCATTGCTGCAACATAGCACTAAGCCTACCCATCTCAATTATTGTTTATATGAAGCCCTTCTTGTGGATGTGAATATGATTGAGAAGAGTGCTCCAACAATAATATGTACCAATGTAGAGACTAGGAAGGGTACAATGTAGAAACAAGGAAGGGCACTATGTAGAAACTAGATGGGTAAGTTGCAATTTTAAAATCATGCTTAGAACTTAAGAGGGAGCCAAGAATGACGTCCCTAAACAAACTTTGGAGATTGAGGGGATGAAAGTCAATTTTCTAAGCTAATAAAGCCTGATTCATGATTTTCCTAGACTCTGCATAAAAAATATTCTTTGAAGCATTTAATCAAATAGGTGGTGCACGAAACTATTAAAAATAAAAGAATGTAGTGCCTATAAGAGACCTTTCACCAAACAATACGATCGCAATGTAAAGAGATAAAAACAAAGATTTAAGCAACAGGGAAGCCATAAATAAATTTATAGCTAAATCTACCTTTGAGAATCCTACTTAAGACACATTAGATTGATAGAGATCAATCTAAAGGCACCTATAATAATCATGATACCCAATATCAAAATATAAAACATATTACAGGAAAGAAGATTGAAGAAGAAGAAGCACCAACTGTGCAACCGTTGGAACTCTCGCGAACCCCGTCGTGACGATGCACTCATAAGGAAAAATATAGAGTCGCCACCCAGAGCTTTTGGTGTCTTGGGAAACCTAAATCAATATTAAAAGCACCAAAGGGAAAAAATATGACTTTGACTCCGGTCTACGCCAAATGCTCTTGGGTAGGTGCTTCGGTTATCGATTGGGAACGTGTTAGTCACCCGATCAACCCGCTCGTAAGCGGTAGCTACATATAGCCAAAAAAAAATAAAAATAAAAATAAAACAACACTTCCACTTGCCCGAAGGTCCTCTGATCCTATTTACGCCCCCCACAATCACCAAAATTTTGGCTGCATAACAGCCCAAATTCAAGGATAGAGAAAAAGCAAAGAAGGTAGAGGAAAAGTGGGAGAGTCGGAGCTAGTTATCTATTTTTGAACCCACTTTTTCTTATTCTTTTATTTTTCTTAATTCACACTGTATTTGTGACAGCCCAGATTTTTGCACCTGAAAACCCATGCCATCAGGATCATAAACACTGATGATCCCTAGAACAAACCAAAGAATGTCTGCTCATGTAGCGGAAATCAAAGCAAACACTATCTAAAGAGGCAGATAGAGTCATTATATAAGGCACAAAAATGAAGAAAATATTATATAGATATATATATATATATATAAAAGAATATACATCCTCAAAAAGGAACCAAAAAGAACTACTGGTGATGGACATCCATCACCCAAAACAATGGTTCCCAATAGTGGTTCCCATAAGATGTATACAACAATAAGTAAATGTAACAATAGAGTATAAATATAAAACAATGGCTACCATAACCACAGAGTCTAGAATACAACATGTACAGATCCCAAAATACAAGACTGAATACCCAGGCTACGAATAATACTCGTCTGCTTGGATATCGGTGTCCTCCTCGTCCTCACCCTTTGCCTCAGGCTAGTAATCCGGATCGCTCTCTATAACAGGAGCCTTAGCCTCAGAACCTATGATATAAAATCAGGGGTGAGCTAACCATCTAAGCTCAATAGAAGAAACTCAATTAAGTTGCATTTAAATGGTAAAACATAGTTTACAGAATATATCTCCGAACAAATTGTCAAGAACTGATGATTCTGACAAAGATCAAATTACAGATATAGAGATTCAATGACCGAATAGATGCAGAATATCAAAAAGTAGATTTATTCTCAGAGTTTTCAAGATGCTATGCGTACTGTATTTAAATGATTTAAATTGTATACTTAAATAACTCCTGTGAATATAGCACGTGGTAGCTAGATGTTTGCCGATGGGTAACGCCAACCATCGTCGTTCAATGAACAATTTCAGGAATGCAGTAAGCCTCTACAAAAGAGAGTAACTTGTGTTAGAGAGATTACAAATCAGATATACGGATATCCCATCGTGCCGGTGACAGATATACCGTCGAGTCGGTGGAATTTGTCACATAAACTTTAAATCAAATGTATATCACATAATATCAGAAATCAGATGACAGATATCAGATAGCAGTAATCAGAGATGACAAAACTTTTATTGATATGCAAGTCATGCTTTCAAAACAAAAATCAGAACATGGTAAAAAATACATATGCTATGAGTCCATGAGATCAGAAGTAAATGCAAGTTAGGTTAAATTTCCCCTACCTTAACTCAAGTCTTTCTAAGCAAATCCAAAGTTTTTTAAAGCATCTCGGTTTTAACCTAGACCATACGTACAATGTAGTAAGTGTCAGAGGTGTCAGAATATCAATTGGTACCATGTCCAACAGTGTTTTCTTGAGAAAACGAAAACAGACAAAACAGGGGAATTTGATCGCTCAATTTCCTTATTTGATCGATTGAATTTTAAATTCGATCGATCATTTCCATAGTTTGATCGATCGGAACCCAAAAATTAACATATATGGAATACGGGAATTCGATCGATCAACTTCCCTATTTGATCGATTAGATTCTCAATTTGATCGATCAAATCCTAAATTTGGACGATCGGATCCTCCAGAGCTTAGTTTTAAAAAATTCAGACCTCCTGTTTGTATAAGGTTATCTAATATTACATTGATCATTTTCCCAAAATGATCGATCAGATTCTCCATTCGATCGATCAATTTCCAATTTATTGATCAGTTCCTAAATTTGATCGATCATTTTCCAATTGATTGATCAACTCTAAATTTGATCAATCAAATCCCAAATTTGATAGATCGAATTTATCGAGCAGGAACTTCTAGAAAATATACTTCTGTTCTATAAATATATATATAATTCGATCGATCATTTCTCAAAATTGATCGATCGAATTATAGTTTGATCGATCAAATATATAAGCACATGCATATTGTAGACACCCAAATTAAAAAAAAAATCTTCGAAAACAAAAATCTAAAAAAATATATTGAAAATAAAAAAATGTAGGTAGAAATCGACTTTTCCTTCTGTTATTTAGGATGCATTTTCTTTATATGTATAAACAAAAAAGGGACTGACCTTTTCTCGAGAATATGCAGGAACATCACACGGTCCAAAGCCTCGAAGTAGGCAACTTCTCAATGATGGACAAATCAGATGAACCATCTAACCACTGACGTCAGGTCTATTCAAAAAACAAAGAGAGAAAATTATTTTGAAAAAGAAAGAATAAATATGTTCTTCCACTCACAGCTACGCACATGTGTGTTCTAATGTGGTAAAATATCGATATTTTATCAGCAACACTACTGTGCTATAATAATGACCTAAGTCTAAGGCACGCCTTGGATTTTGGATCCTAATCAAGGAAGGAGCAACGGTGTTAGTCCTGGTTAAATAGTCAATGTTTCGATCGAGTCAACTCCACAGCTAAATCTTTGCGATGAGCACTCTGTTTTGGATTCATGTAAACTTTGTCTTAAGCTTTAGATTCTCCATTGGAAAGGGTCAATCATTGGTTGAGACCAACCTGTTGAGAATGAGATTACGTATTAATCAAACTATGTGCAACCATGCATTCAGAAGGGATCATTTCCCTTTTTATTTTCTGCAGGCTTAAAACCTGTATGGGCAACAGTATCCCTGTAAAGTGTACGCCATGCATCTGGGTATCCATATGATGGTCATTTGTTCCCGTAAATTACACCCGAGCGGGTCCGGGTCGGGGCTTCCATCGCCTTTGTTGTTACTTATTGCCCCTGATGGATGCATGATTATGTATAATAAATCGATGTTTATGATCATTGTCAGCAGAGACTAGGATTGGATATCCCTTTAGGGAGACACCTCAATGTTTGGTTAGATCTGTTCAAGGTAGTAGAAGCTGGATGCTCTAGGTCATGTTAATCTAAGGCATGTCTTCGAAAATGGCACATCCTCCCAAAAAGCGTTGTGACATCTATTCACTTTGCTTGGGTAGTCATGCTAAATAAATTTTGGGATTGATGGGTTCGCCCAAAGATCTTAAACCCTGCTTTCAGCAGGGGCACCTACGAACAGTCAGATGGGGCAATCAAATGCCTTGTAGGATTGGATGCAAACTATGGAGCCTTGCGGATGTTTACTTCGCACCTATCTTTGAATTTGGGTCGATCACCCCTCTTACTTACGAAGCTGTTGCATTCAGAATAAATCTTAAACATCAAATACCTTCAAAATTATCTCGAAAAGTGAATGTCTTTCCCGACTATAGGGAGTTCGCAACTCATTCCACCTCGGTTATGCCTAGTAATGTCGCTAAGAGCTTGGGGACCGATTACCTTGAGAAACGAATGTTTAGCCTGGCATCCAGCGCTTTCATTTTCTCACCATGTTACTCATTTGATGTTTAAAGTTCATTCTGAATGTAGCGGACCCGTCAGTAATGTCTTGGGCCTCTTCTGATGTCTCTTTTCTTTGGCATTCGATCATTAGTGAACGGATACCAAATAGGGGCATCTGTAGAGACATAAATTTAGCCCAAGGCCCAATCAGAACACATTTCGAGAGAGGTGCACTTTCGAGCTTTTGATGGCATGTATGAAACCCTTAGGAACCTTCCCAAACCCTTAGGAATCAACCAAAATCAATCCCGACCCTTATAACCCATTCTGAACCTAAACCTAACCTTATTAAGAAAATGGTTGAGGAGGGATACACTAGAACTAGCTACGGCCCTCTACTGTAATTAAATCTTATATCATTGAAAAGTAGAGGTTTCCAGCTTTCCAACGGTCCAAGAATTGCCCCAATCGGAGGTATACATCAGAAGATATGGTGAACCGAGCCCGTAGGGCATAAGAGCATAATCAAGTGCCCCCCCTAGGGATTTGGTGCAACTAATAGTTACGCCAGACTATTTCTCCCCAAAAATGGCTTGGCACAACTAATATTTGCGCCAGTGATAATTTCTCCTGGCGCAACTATTAGTTGCGCCTGGCCACTTCTCTCAGGATTTAAGCCTGGCGCAACTAATAGTTGTGCCAGTATTAATTGTGGACCCCACCCTCGCGAACTAACTTCCAGGCACTGTTTAAAACTATTTTACTGTATAATAGTTGTGTCAGGCATATGAATAGTAACCTCTAGATTTTTCCTTGAAAATTGTGATTGGGGTTTGACTTATTGACCACCTTGACCTTTGGGGTGTGTTTTGCTAGCTCTACTGCACCCATTCCCTACCTATTTGCAACCCTTCAAGTGGCTTAAGGCCTCACGCCATCATCCACCATTGGAGGACCTTCTCATACATCTCAAGGCTCTAAAAACCCTAGGAATCCTTATAAGTGAGGTTACCTAATTGCTAAACCCATTTAGCTCTTAAGTGGTCTCCTAATCTACCCATTTCCTATAAATAGAGCCCCCACCCCTTGGTTTGAGGGGTTGAGAAATTTGCTTAAGAGAGAAAGAGCTCAAAGTGAGAAGTTCTTCCTCCCTTTTGTGCACCATTTTCACCCAAATTCTAGATCTCCCAAACTCATTTAAAGCTTGTTCTTGCATCCAAAACCCTTAGCCTAGGTGTGTGTGATCCCCTAACCTCCCTTTCTTACCTCTTAGCTTCAAGCCTTAGGAGTTAGAACCCCATTCCATACCATACAAGCCTTCAAAAGCTTATCAAAGCAAGCCAAGCAAGACTCCTCTATGGTGCTACAAGGGCCCGAGGGCTCCAGCTCTCCCCTTTCTTCTCCTATCTCTTCTTTGACTCCTCCCGTACTCCCATTTGTGCCGTTATGCCACCGAATTTTCGGTAGGAACGGAGGGGCACAAATAGGATTTAAGGCCTATTTGGGCAAGAGGAAGCTATTTTCTTTTCTTTTACTTTATTTTTGTTTTGGTCATTAGTAGAGACCGTATTAAGCAAGTTGGTCGGGTGCCTAACACCTTCCCGATCGATAACCGAAGCCCCTACCCAAGAGCCTTTTCTGTGGACCAGATTCGAAGTCATATTTTTAGCACTTCGGTGCTCATAAAAATGAACTAGGTTTCCCGGGATACCGAAAGCTCCGGGTAGTGACTCTATTTTTTTTGCGAGCGAGCACATCGCCGCTACGGGATCGTCACAAATCCCACGGTTGCATAGATAGCGACTCTGCTAGGGAATAGCTAGTAGAGCTTCCCCTTGAACTAGGCCCTTTTTTTTTTTTCCTAACATTTTATTACTGTTTTTTTATTTTATTTTGCTTTTTTTTTCACTCACCCCTCTGATTAAGTCACTTTACTTACCCCTACTTTTACGTCATTTACAAGGCTTAGCCGATTGGCAGGCCTACTTGTGCATAGTTTTTAAATTTCTTTACTTTTCCATCATTTTAAGTACCTTAGCCGATCGGCGGGCCTACTTGAACATTGTCTTTTAATTCATTTAATTTTCTATCATTTAAAGTGCCTTAGCTGATTGGCGGGCCTACTTTTGCACTCATATCCCAAGAGTGGACGTCGGCCCATAGTAGCGGCACGGGATCATCACCCCCGGTCTTTGAACTAAAAAAAACTTCCAAAAAAAAGAGAAAAGCTTTGAAAAAAAATAAAATTGAACCAAGTTAGGGAGCTTAATCAATTTCTATTTTACGGGGTAGATTTTCAAAGGGTTGGGTTTAGGCACACATACAACCACCCGGGTCTTAGTATGGCGGCAGCCCTTAGTGGTGATGATCCAGAAAAGTCTCAGCCCACCTAGTATTTGAGAAGGCGCTTACGCCGGAGGTATATCGGGTGGGTTCCCATTCCGAAGCTTAAAACCCTTGGGGAGTGCGCTAGTGAGTTATATCGGACTCAAACCCTTTAGGTGCGGTGAGGAGAGAATCAATCACCAAAAAAAGATAGATCAGTTCCCGGAAGCCTAGCTTCCACAAAAACCATAAAAAGAGGCTCATTTCCGGTGTTGGTGGCTGCTGTCATACATTCTGGAGCATCCGTTTTTTGCCTGGCGCATGTATTAGTTATGCCAGTGCAAAAAATTAGAATTTATAACTGGCACAACTAATAGTTGCTCCAACTTTAAAATCCAGATTTTTACCTTGGCGCAACTAATAGTTGCGCCAGTGTAAAATTATTGCCCTGCAACCTAGGTGCATGTATTAGTTGTGCCAGGTCTGTTTAACAGCACACCAGCCCGAATCTGTGGCCTTCTTCACCTCCCGATTCCCTCGATCAGTGTGCTTAGTGCCTTGTTTAGGCCCCGCCATCTCTGACACCCAATACGCCTCGGCCGGTCAAGGGAGGGCAACCTCTTTTTGGCCCATTCCAGGGGATCGGATTGTTTACCTCAATTTCTGTGCCTTCAATAGATCGAAGGTTCTCCTTCGATTCTTTTGAAGTGCATCGGAATCGTCGCCGTGGGTCTTGAATTAAGGCATGAGGGCCATCCGAAAAGGGAATTCCAAGGCCTCGGAACCTTTGTTTTTCAAAAACTTTTTCAAAAAATTCCAAAAAAAATCATCAAAAACCCAAAAAAATAATATATATATATATATAGTTTGTGGACGGCATCATCTTGCCCTCCGCCATCCCGTAGGGGAAGAAGGAGGAGGATTTTTAGGCCTTATCCAAGGCACCCTTACCCGACTGGCTCCCGAAGAATGTCGTGGGTAGTAGACCCGGCTTACGCTGATCCCGACTCATCCCTGCCAGCCCCACTCCCATTCGGGAGAAGTCTTTTCCACCATCCCACTCACCCAGCCCCCCTTTCCCGTTACTGGCCCGTTCGGCGCCCCCATCTTCCCAACCACTACCCCCCAAAATATCCAAAGTCTAACCCCCCATTCTCCATCTTTTGCCTAAATCATACCCATGCCAAACCCAACCCAACATCCATACAAAACCCAAACCCTTTCTCCCCATCCACATTCATGTCCCATTTCACATCTTCCCCCTATAGACCCGATCCACCCACATTCACATACACCACCTCCACCCTATCCAACCCTCCACAAATCCCCCCATCTACCCGGGTCATGCCCATTTTTACCGGGGCCATGCCCGGTTTTTTCCAAACATCCACACCCCACCAACCACCATCCCTAAACATCCCTAAACATCCCTAATCCCTCCCCATCCTTTACCCCACCTCAACTCTCCAGTCCACCCCATATCCCACCTCTTACCATGGCAATGCTCGATCATACCGGGGTCATGCCCCATTTCCCCTCCATCCCATCTCCACCACCCACATCCAATCCTCCTTCCATGACCATGATGGAGGAGATGTTCCAAGCCTATTGCATGTGGAAGGCTTCTCAAAATACACCCCCTCCTTCACACCCCATGTCCCTGAACCCATCTCACACCCTAGCCAATCTCCATGCCTCACTCCTCAATGATCCCCATCAATCCCCCATAATCCACACCATCCAAACTCTCATTACCCACATGCCTCAAGGCCCCATGGCCCAACCTCCCACTACTCATACACCCCAAGGCCAAATGTCCCAATCTCTAACCTCCCACATACCCCAAGGCCCATTGGCCCAAACCCCTTTTCCCACATATCCCAGGGCCCCATGACCCAATACCCCACCACCCAAACCTCCCCAGGGCCCATGGCCCAGACCTATCAAGGCCCCTTGGTCCAAACCCACCAAGGGTCCATGGACCAGACCCATCAAGGGCCCATGGCCCACACCCACCAAGGCTCATTCGGTAAAACCCATCAAGGGCCCATGGCTCAGACCCACTAAGGACCCATGGACCATACCCACCAAGGCCAATTGGGCCTAACCCATCAATAGCTCATGGCCCATACCCACAAAGGGCCCATGGCCCATACCTACCAAGGCCCATTGGCCAAAACCTACCAAGGGCCCATGGCCCAAACCCATCAATGGCCCATAGCCCAAAATGACCAAGGCTTCATGGCCCAATCCCAAACCCCACACTCACACCTTCCACAATGCCCCCAACATTTCACCCAACCTTCAAAGCCTGTCAAGCCCAGGCCATACCCCAAACCCAATTTTCCCATGGCCCCACACCCCAAGGCCATCTCCAAAGCTCCCCCCATACCCAATGGCCACATCAAGCCCCTCCTCAAAACCAAATTCTCATCACCCAGCAAACCTTCCCTCACCCTCAGTGGGCACACCCAACCCCCACTCATGTCATTCCCATCCAATCCACGCAACAATAGTATGAGAACACCATCCTCACTACACCCTACAGAGATCAATAGTATGAGGAGGACGAGATCAGAAACAGTGATGCCTATGTCAGGGCAGTGACCACTATTAATCCTCCGTCGGTAGCAATCCCACCCCCAATAGCACAGAGCGAGTCCTGGCCGGCTGTTGAAAAAATGGCCCCCATGTCCAAAGAATCGGAACAGTTATGAGAGCAACTAGATAAGATCCAGAAACAATTGTTAATGATGGGTGGTGCTGAAATCCATGCCACAGATTTCACAAATTTGTGTCTGTTTGCCGAGGTCCCCCTGCCACATGTTAAGACTTGAAAAGTACCACTTTTCACCCTTTAACTTAATCTCTGTTAGACCCTGAATCATTTAATAAATGTGTTTTAAGTCTATCCTGTAGGTAATAAGCAGAAGCTGCAAATAAGCCCCTAACAATGCCAAGAAGCCTACTGTTGCCCCAGAAGTTCTACAGAAGAAAGGAGCTTGAACCCTAACGGAGAGTTGGCTGCAGCATAGGCACAGTAAAGTAGAAAAATATTAGGAAGAATGTTTCGCGCAGTTATCACGGGCTCCTGAAGGCAGCACACCAACTGGTCGCGCAGTCTTCGCGTCATTCTCACGCGGTTTGATGACAGAAGGAATTGAAAAGCAGACTTTAGGTGGTTCTCGCGAGTCTCAGTCATAAGCGCTCACACAGCACTCGCGCAGCTTAAGAAATGAGTCTTCAACCTTCGTGCGATTCACTGAATAGAGAGAACTCCAGGCATTCCTGCGCACGGCTGTCGTGAAGTGGCCGTGGGATACAAACTTTCAAGGAACTGCTCGTGCGATCCAGAAAACCATGCACATTGTTTCTTCACGAGGATCATCACGGGATTCACCAAGTAATGAACTGCGCGTGCAATTCCCACGCCATTCAAATGGAAAGAGCAATCCCGCGACGACCAGAGCATCACCGCGATGACCAAAGTACCAATCCCGCGACAGAAAGAGTTTCAAGTCAAAGCAACCCTGCAACTCCAATTCTATCACATGATAAGATCTAGAAAGCTTTTCTGCCTAGCGAGGCTTGGGTTCTTAACTTCTCCCCACTTCTACAGGGGCAATCTAGGAACTTCTAGCAATTAGGGCACGCACTCCAATGCTCCAATCTCCATGCACACGCCCCGAGGCATCCAAGGGACAGGAATGGGCTGCAATTGCGTTGATGAAATTAGGGTTTTCCTAACCCTGATTCTCACACAGCTGACTGCTATATAAGCCTAAGCCTAGTTTAGGTTTAGGGGACTTTTGGACTTGACTTCTATACTCCTTAAAAATCGACTGTAGAATTACAGTAGGCTAAGGTTAGGGTTTAGGAGTTTTCTTTTTCCTTTTTCCTTCACTCCATAGTCCAGCACTTCCTGGCTATGCCTTTGTATGATTACATGGTATAGCTTTAATGGAGTTTTGTAATAGGATCTATTGCATGTATGGGATTGGTGTTTTGTGAGTTATTCTGTGCAAGGCTGCTGGCTTGAGATCCTCTAT
This sequence comes from Chloranthus sessilifolius, assembly GCA_021018995.1. Lineage (NCBI taxonomy): Eukaryota > Viridiplantae > Streptophyta > Magnoliopsida > Chloranthales > Chloranthaceae > Chloranthus > Chloranthus sessilifolius. Next base: position 97,279,149 of record CM037588.1, read on the forward strand.
TGTTAAGTTGTATTGTAAGCAATGGAGGATTGTCTTTAAGGTTTTACTTAGATCCAAGTGACCTGTGTGTCCAGGTTAGGCACATTGCAGGCCTAGCCCCACCACAGGACCCACTAAATCTGAATTCCCATGGGAGCTTGAGCTAGTACCCTTGTGAACATGGTGGCGGCAGCAATGTTCTTATTCTATCTTAGACCTCTGTGAGGAGGATAACCTCTGTGGATAGTCTGTGGCCATTCAAGTGGACATATTATAGCCCTAGGGTGAGGCCAATCCACAGATTTAAGACAGATTCTTCTTCTTTGCACTTGTGCTTGTAGCCTTGTGAGAGATTGTACAGAGACATACTCCCATGTATTTGTATAGACCCACCATCAGATGGCAGATCTGATCTGGTTGTAGAGATTGTAGGCTTGTGACTGGATCACTGTTGTCTTTCTAAAGCAGTGAACAACCAAGCTTGAAAGCTAGTACTCAAACTCTTGCTGATTCTGTGTGTCCAGGCTAGTGTACGTTGTAGGCCTAGCCCCACACAGAACTTTAGAGGTTGAGGTTCCTATGGATTCTTGAGCTTGTACCCTGGTTGAAGTAGTGCCTACAATGATAAACTTGTTCTGACCCATCTCTGGATTGTGGTTCCCCTATTGGATAGTCTGTGACCATTTAAGTAGACAGGTTATAACCATAAGGGATTGGATCATGGCACAGGGGTGAGTTTGATCCTTTCTCCTCTTTGGTAATAATGTAGCCATTGGACAGGATTTCTAGAGCAGCAGATTTGAGTCTGAGTTATAAGACCCATCAGATCTGTACCTAATAGCATACTTCTCACCCTTTTATATTGATGTTGTTCTAAGTGTGCATGATTTATTTGTATTTTGAAAACAGATTTGCAAATGATAAATTATACTGAATCTGGAAAATTAAAAAGAATAAGAAATATCAGCACAGAGAGAAATTAATTAACCTGCAAGATCAGGGCCAATTGTAGCAGGTTTTAAATGTAAGTGAGTAAAAGATCGTCCACAGGGAATTCTTTTAAAATGAATGGTAAACCTCCAGATCTGAGCTACCAGATCTGGCCTCTAATCCTATCTACAAAGCGAATAAGATGAGAGGTTGAATTTGTCACATTAACTAAATTATCTAAAAGTAGAATTTAAACTAAGTGATCCAGATCCGAGTTGGGGGAATTGGATGTAAAATTAATAAGAATGGAGAAATAATAGTTGACTTAAGCTTAATAACTTATTACAGGATGAGAACTAGTAGCACAGTCGAGAAAGTCTCAAATCTTCATCTGGTTACCAGCTCAGATGTAAGAGAAAAATAATCCAACTCATGAATTAGGATCGAGTTGAACTTATGGCTATGATCTGTCCACTGTCATGGACACAGATTATCCAATAGTCTTCAATCCGAATTCTTGATTCAGAACATGAGAACCACTACAAATGCTGTGAGAAATTAGGTTACAAACGCAAATTCTTACAGGGATAATGAATTAAGGGAAATTACTTTAAAAATAGTAAATCTAAAGGAGTCTAATGAGTAAGGAGATCACAAAGAACCCTCAACATGAATCCGATCGAGAACGTACTGTTGAAAGCAACCTTTTCAAATCCACCATTATAATTACAGAACATAGCTTAAACAGCTCTCGGATTTCTAGTCTTGAATACAATTCTCACTTGAATTATATAAGTACCTCATATTTCTCAGTTACAAACAAAAGGTAGGCTATTACAGAGGTTTCAGACGAGCTATCTGAATTGGAAATGGGGCAGCAGAAATGAAACTCAAACTCTGGATACCCAAATTGGGCAAATAGTTCGTCTATTTATAGTTTTCCACAAGTCCATTTCAGATGTGCACTAACCAATCAGAATTGGTTAGATCCATATCAGCCAATAGGAGTAGAGCACAAGGATCCAGATCTGTTCTGGCCAATCAGAATTGCTTGATCTGGTTCAGCCAATCAGGTGACAGAAGCATCAATTCTGTTATGTAATTCAAAAATCTGTTTGAGCTTCTAAAAGTTCCCGCCAAGTAATTTCATCTTTGGGTGCTCACATGGGGTGGAATATGCCTCTGGTTCATGCTTTGAATCTTTCAGAATGCCCCTAGATTTTTAAATGCATTGGGGCACGTGCAGAGATTACTAAATTGCCCTTACAGCTGCTGGGAATCTTCAGAATACCATTTCGCATAGTTTGGGGACCTTTTAGAAATCGTAACCAAAGCTCTATTAAATGCAGTTTGGAGACCTTTTCGAAGGGAAAAATGACTTCTAGAGCTCTATTTGCACAGATCTGGTGCTGTTCGCAAGGAATTTTCTTCTCTTCGAATAGGTCAGGAATCTTTTCGAATAGATCAGGTGCTCTTCGAACACCAAGCCTGGAGCTTATAGTTCTTTTCGCAGAGTTCAGGTTCTTTCCGAATATTTCAGGCATCCTATCGAAAAGCATTCTGTAATGCATTCTTCTTTTTGAGTAGCTCTAAACCTCTTTCTAGGTTGAAACCAGGCCTTTGTCCTCTTTAGTTTAGGCATTTGGACAGTCAGTGGGGTTGTCCCTTCTCTTTCTTCCTCTAGATCAAAATGGATCATCATCTTTTTAGCACTTTTAAGCTGCTTTCAGGGTTAAGCCTGCCTTTATTGTTATCTATAAAACAAACACTTAAAACACTTATTTAGTTCTCTCAAAGGTCTATCAAGACCCAGGTTAAGGGGTGGAAAATGGTATTTTCCAGTTCTCAACACACCCCCAAACCTAAGCTTTGCTAGTCCCTGAGCAAAGACAAACTTTAAAAATAGATTGAAAAGCCATTTTTGTAGGGAGCACAGTTGCATTTAGCATATGCAACAAGCCTTTTAAACCCCTAGGTAATCCCTAGTGGAGGAGTGAAGTCTCCTGAGGGTTTTCAGTGAAGGTACCCACAAACTTCTCCAATAAATCAGTTAATATCAATGCAATTCTGTTAAAGCAGACTTTCATCCAATCAGATTATTCACACCTGCATCAGTCAGGCTATAAGAGGAATCTCAAGAAACTATCAGTTCAAAACTAAAATTCTGCTGTAATTCCTTTTACCATTCACTCAGTTTGTGTCAAAAAGTTTTTATAAGACAAATTAATGAAAAGCTTGCCTTCGATTTGAGAATTCAGTTTTGATGTTACCCTAATAAGTTGATTTCAAACCCAACTCTTACCAGGATTTTCACTCAACATGCATGTAAGACGGTTGTACTATTTCACACAGCTCAAGAGCAGTTACAACCCTCAAATAGGACTGTAAGCAGGAGCATAGGCATTGCTTTTCAGTTCTGAATTTACTGCTCTTTTCACCATAGATTACACAAATCCTTATCTCCATGTTACAGCTCAATCCATCTTTGATCAGTAAGGACTTTAACTTGGGTTGTAATGTGGCTTATGGGTGAAATTTATCAAGAAAAAAAGGGTTGTAATGTGGCTTATGGCTTATGGCTTATGGGTTGGAATGGATTTCACAATCTAGAAGTCAGTCAATGTAAGGAAGTGATAGACACACCCTTTTTTAATTCATCACAATTTCATTTTCTCCTTTGAATTTTCAGAGCCAAAGTGGCCATCTTTTCTCTTTCTTTTTCAAACTTCAAATGAAATGACTTTTCTTCCCTTCTTTTTTTTTTTTTTTTCAAAGCAACATTAACTGAAATGCCACATTTCTTCTACTGATACATCATTGCCTTCAATTATTTTTCTTTTTACTAAACTGATACCCAACTCTCCTTTCTTCAGCTTCCTTTCCTTTACCTTCTGAATTTTCAGAGTGAGGGTTAGACTAAATGAGGTTGATGAAGTTGGTTGATGAGGTTTCAAAGAAATCTTAGATTTATAAAGCTCAAATGGTGTGTATCAAGGACAGTTTCAAAAGGTGGGGCTTTTTGAAGTTCAAAGTGTCCAAAATGAGGCCTTACATCATATCTTTAATATCATGATTGCTATCAAGTTATTTCAATTTGGATATGTGTAACTTCTAGTGATAGTAAGCAGGTTCAAACAGTCCCTAGAGCAGAAAAAATTACCAATTCATACCTCCAAAGAATTCATTTTAGGTCCAAATCTCACTGGATGTGGTTTTCTATCAAATTTCTGAGGTATATCATTGTTGTTTTCTCTCTTTTTAGGTTTACTGAAACATCACTTCTCTTTTGGAAATTTTCTGACATTCACTTTATGACAGTATTAGAATTACATTAGAAATTAATTTTTAAAAAGTTTTAACTTCCTCATTTTTCAAAAACAAACAGGTGTGAAATCACTTTAATTTCAAACATTCTGCTGATCATAGGCTGCATTGATGTTAACTCAACTATTGGCAATTCTGCCACACCCCCAAACCTATGAGGATTAGTGTCCTCACTGGTCCAGAAGTGAATAAGCAAAAAGAAAAGAACAAAAAACAAAAAGCATATTGACAGAGAAGAAAGAAAAGAAATGCAAAGTAATTGCAAATGAACAAAAGTCAGCAATAAACATTAATTACACACTCCAGAACCAACAAAACAGACATGTACAAGATATTCTAATAACTAGGGTCAAAGTCTGTATCATAAGTTGGTTCAATGTGTTGAGAACTGGAATCACTGTTGGTGTCAGAACTTGAGTCAGTATTGGAGTCTGAACTCGATTTAGCTTTCTCTTGGATTGTGGCTTGAAGTTCAGTGTACTCCTCAGATTTGATCTTTTTGGTGAGGCCAATATATTTTGCAAGTCTATCAGTCCTCAGTTTTTCTTGTGCCAGACTCTCTTGTAACATGGTAACTTTGTGCCTCTCACTCCTAACCATTTGAAATGTTTGGCTCAATAGGTCTTGCATCTTTTTTCTCTCAAATTTCATAAACAGCTCCAGCTTCCGAATCTAGTCTTCATAAGGGGTCCTAATGTAAGCTTGAAGATCTCTTAACCCCTTGAGGACATCGCAAAAGATGTAAGGGTTCTCTTCCATAGCCTTTTTTAGAGTGGCAAAGCGTGGAATGGGAATGGAGTGGTAGGGAACCATATGTATCCCAGCAGTGGGGGTGGGAGAAGAGGAATCTAAAAATACTACCTCAGGGTCAGTTTGAGTAGCTTGATAAAAAATAGTGAGGATGGGTGGAGGGGAATCCAAAAGTACTACCTCAGGTTCTATTTGGGTAGCATGGTTAGAAATATTGAGGATGGGTGGATCTAAAAACACTACCTCAGGGCCTGTTTGGGTAGCTTGGTCAGAAACAGAAGGTACTATAGCTAAGGTAGTTGGTTGGGATGTGGAGGCCAAGGTTTGGAGAATGGAATTTGTCACAGACTGGTTGTCTGTGTTGATCTGTAGTTGGGCTTGGATGGATTGGAGAAAGGTGAAGATTTGGCTAATTGTGTCAGGTGTGGGTGTGGTATGCAAAGTAGGGACTGGTAAAATTGATGTAGATGGTTGAGGGTCAATGGGTGAAATGGCTGTAAAGGGGGAAGTAGCCAAATGGGTGAAATGAGGAGGGTCAGGTATGGGAATAGATTCAAGCCCAATATTCTCCAAGATAGATCCCATCAAAGATGAATAGGCCTCTGTTGTGAATATCTCAGGTTTAGGGGTATGGGTGATTTCAGGTGTATGAGTTGAATGAGCAGGTGATCCTAAGAAGCTATGGAGGAGGGGAGTGCTAGGAGAGTGTTCAGCAAAATCTGTGGCAATATCTTGGACATTGTTAGGTGAAATTGGTGGTGTAAGTATGGCTGGAGTGGTTGGTGTAGAGGGAGAGTCTGCAATTGGGATTATGGTGGTGTTGAGTGATGGGACTGCTGGAATGGGTGAAGGAATAGGAGCTGTGCTAGGTGAAGTGGGTAAGATGATGACCTCTTCAACAATGGGTATAGCTAAAGAGGTGGTTACCTCAGCAATGGTGGTAGGTTCAATGGTAGCTGCAGGTGCAATAGGTGCAGCTAAAGAGCTGGCCACCACTGGTTCCAGTATGGCAGGTTCATTGGCAATTGTAGGGGCAATGGGTGCAACTAAAGAGCTGGTCACCTCAGGTGCAGGTATATCAGGTTCTTGAGCTGCCTCAGCTTCCTCCCTCATTCTATTCAACATGGTTTGGCTTGTAGTCCAAGCCCTCTTCCCAAGAGCATGAGGGGATACAATTTCAAATGGCTCTTGCTCATCAATGTCAAATTTGGCCCTAAGTAGGGCTGTGATCAGCCTTCCAAATGGTAGTCCAACTATTTTCTGTTCCTTCTTCAGCTTGGCACAAATGTAAGCCATGGCTTCAAAAATCAGCATAGGGGCATTGAAGAATTGCCCTTTTGAAAAATGAAAAAGGGCCTCCAAAATGGGTGTCCTTCTTTCCTGACTGTGCCCAGTGACATAAAAATAACCTCTCAAAATGGAATCCATCAACAAAAATTGAGGTGCTAAGTCTCTCCTCATGATGGATTGTCCAGTTCCATCTATGCCTTGGGTTAGCTGTGCAGCCATTTCTCTAAAAGAAGTTGTCTCTGGTGAAGCCAAAGGACCAACCGGATCATGCTAAAATGGTATTCCCAAGGCATTTCCAATGTCTTCATAAGTGACTGTTAAATCACAATCATCAATGAAAATTACAAGAGTTGGGACATCAGCATCATTCTCAGTCACTTTCACCATGTTTTGGTACCATAATCTCACCATTCTTGGATAGATTTTCTCTCGAAGAGGGGTTAGGATATTGCTCAGTGAAGCATCCCTGATGTAATTCAAAGATAGCTTGCATTCAAGTTTGTTTAAGTAAAAAGTTTCATCAACAATAAGCTCTGGGATCAGCTTCTGGGCTTCAATGAAAGGGTTTGGTAGTACCAAATGCATAGGAAGAGGAGGAAGCTCAGGCTCAGGACCAGGGTCAGCTGCTGGGATGGGTTCCTCATGTCTAACCTTCTTCCCTTTCTCAATCTTATCAGCTTTATCCATCGACAGTTTCCTCTTGGCTGAGGTTTTAGCTTTTTCTTTTGTGGAGGGTTTGCTAATTTTCTTAGCAGAAGATCTAGGGGACATTTTAGCCAGCGATTTTTCAGTTCTCCCCATTCTAAAACTTTGTTGAATCTCACACAATGTATGCTGACACAGAAATCAACTTTGTAAAATACAAACAGAGGATATGCAAAGAAAAAATACCGAGATCTAGGGTTTTGCTTGAAATCTTTGATCGCTTGATTAAATCCACCAGGATCAGAAGCAATGGGTCCTTCTCTTCAAGCTTGCTCAGAGGAACAGAAATGAAGGAAATTTGATCTGAGCTCCAAAAGCATGCAGGGATAGAAGGAAAATGGGTTTTCTGTGAAACAGGACACTCTGGGAATGCTTTCGAATATGAAACCCTTGCTTCGAAAGGGTCTAAATATACTTAAATCGATTTTCGCAAAGCATCTTTGAATTTTTCGAAAAGTTTAAAAAAGTCCTTTTCAAAAAGGAGAATGGCATTAGTACCATTCGAAATACAAAAAGCTCCAGAAACAACTATTTGAAAAGCAAAAAGCTTCAGAACAAACTATTCAAAACGTTTATCATTCTTTTCGAGCAGTTGGTTACAGGTCCAGATCCTTTTCGAATAGAAGATTGTACTTTTCGAAATGAATATTTTCTTTGCGAATTGATTTTTCACATATTGTAAACTTCTCGAATTGAGTGTAAAACATGACTAAAACAGAGAGAAATAAAACTATGCAAAAATTACAAAATAAACACAATTAAAATACATATAATACAGTTGTTTATCATAAGATTCGTGGAGGCTCTTGATGATAGATGGGCAGCACAGGCTCCAGGGTATTTTCAATGCATGGTTTGAGCCTCTGACCATTTACTTTCAAGGTTCTCCCATCACTTGGGTCCATAATTTCAACAGCCCTAGAAGGAGATGCTTGAATGACAGTATATGGTCCTTCCCATCTGGATCTCACCTTTCCAGGAAAAAACTTAATTTTTGAGTTGAATAGCCATACCTTACAGCCAGCTATGAACTCTTTTCTCAGCAGATTTTTGTCATAGAAAGCCTTAACTTTTTCTTTGTAAGATCTTGCATTGGTGTATGCATCCATTCTCAGCTCCTCCAACTCAGCAAGCTGCAGTTTCCTGTGATTACCAGCAGTAGTAAGATCCATGTTCAAAGTTTTAATAGCCCAAAAGGCCTTATATTCTAACTCCACTGGTAAATGACATGCTTTACCATAGACCAATCTGAATGGGGACATGCCAATTGGGGTTTTATAGGCTGTCCTACATGCCCACAATACATCATTCAGCTTAAAGGACCAATCCTTTCTGTCCTTCTTCACAGTCTTTTCCAGTATATGTTTGATTTCTCTATTGGAAATCTCCACTTGTCCACTGGTCTGTGGATGATATGGAGTAGCTACTCTGTGAGTCACAGAGTACTTTTTCAATAGAGCTTCAAAATGCTTATTACAAAAATGGCTCCCCCCATCACTAATAATGGCTCTGGGGGAACCAAACCTGGAAAAAATGTTGTCCTTCAAAAATTTCAGGGCAACTCTGTGGTCATTGGTTTTAGTGGCTGTGGCTTCAACCCATTTGGATACATAATCCACAACTACTAAGATGAAATTAAAACCATTTGAAGGAGGAAAAGGTCCCATAAAATCTATCCCCCAAATATGAAACAATTCCACTACCAAAATAGGCTGTAAAGGCATTGAATTTCTCTTGGAAATGCTACCCAATTTCGGGCAATTCTGACAAGACTTACAGTGCTGCAGTTCATCTTTGAAGAGTGTGGGCCAATAAAATCCACACTATAAAACCTTTGCAGCAGTTTTGTTTCCACTAAAATGACCTCCACAGACCTGTTCATGACACATGGAAAGTATGCTATGAAAGTCTTCTTCATGGACACATCTTCTAATTATTTGGTCTGTACAAATCTTGAACAGGTAAGGATCCTCCCAAATAAAATATTTAACCTTTGAGAAGAAAAGATCTTTATCCATTTTATTCTAGTGTTGAGGGGTCATTTCAGTAGCAAAAAAGTTGACTATATTTGCAAACCAAGGGGTGTGTACATTGATAGAAAAAAGTTGCTCATCAGGGAAAGATTCATTGATAGGCAACCTATCAATCTCACCAGTTAGAATTCTAGACAGGTGATCCGCCACCACATTTTCCACACCCTTTTTGCCTTTAATCTGTAAATCAAACTCCTGTAATAGGAGGATCTACCTGATTAATCTTGGTTTGGTATCCTTCTTAGACAGAAGGTATTTCAGGGCTGAGTGGTCAGTGAACACCACAATTTGTGAACCCAAAACATATGACCTGAACTTCTCCAAGGCAAAAACAACTGCCAGCAGCTCTTTCTCCGTTGTTGTGTAATTGAGTTGTGCATCAATCATCGATCTACTGGTATAAGCTATGACATGAGGCAGCTTATCCTTTCTCTGCCCAAGAGCAGCTCCCAAGGCATAATCTGATGCATCACACATAAGCTCAAAAGGCATTGAATAATCTGGAGATTGTAGTATTGGAGCTGAAATCAAACAATTTTTTAAGAATTCAAATGTCTTAAGGCATTCATTATTGAAAACAACTGGAACATCTTGGCACAATAAATGCCAAAGAGGCTTGGATATTTTACTGAAGTCCTTAATGAACCTCCTGTAAAATCCGACATGCCCTAGAAAACTTCTGATTTGCTTAACAGTTTTAGGAGGCAAATGTGCAATTAAATCAATTTTTTCTCTGTCCACCTCAATGCCCTTTTGGGAGACAACATGACCAAGGACAATGCCTTGGGTGACCATGAAATGACTCTTCTCCTAGCTCAAAACTAAATTAGTTTCCTCACATCTTTGTAACACCAAGCTGAGATGATGTAAGCACTGGGTAAAACCTCTGTGAGGAGGATAACCTTTCTGGATAGTCTGTGACCATTCAAGTGGACAGATTATAGCCCTAGGGTGAGGCCAATCCATAGATCTAAGACAGATTCTTCTTCTTTGCACTTGTGCTTGTAGCCTTGTGAGAGATTGTGCAGAGACAGACTCCCATGTATTTGTATAGACCCACCATCAGATGGCAGATCTGATCTAGCTGTAGAGATTGTAGGCTTGTGACTGGATCACTGCTGTCTTTCTAAAGCAGTGAATAGCCAAGCTTGAAAGCTAGTACTCAAACACTTGCTGGTTCTATGTGTCCAGGCTAGTGCATGTTGTAGGCCTAGCCCCACACACAGAACTTTAGAGGTTGAGGTTCCTATGGATTCTTGAGCTTGTAGCCTGGAGAAGTAGTGCCTACAATGATAAACTTGTTCTAACCCATCTCTTGATTGTGGTTCCCCTATTGGATAGTCTGTGACTATTTAAGTGGACAGGTTATAGCCATAAGGGATTGGATCATGGCACAGGGGTGAGTTGGATCCTTTCTCCTCTTTGGTAATAATGTAGCCATTGGACAGGATTTCTATAGCAGCAGATCTGAGTCTAAGTTATAAGACCCATCAGATCTGTACCTAATAGCATACTTCTCACCCTTTTATATTTATTTACTCACATTTCATCCTCTTTCTTAACCCTTTCTGTAGTTTAGATATTAAATTATCTTAGGATTTAGACTATAGTGACCTTAAATCCCCTTCCATTTAGGATTGCCAGATTTGTAGCCAGAACTGGAGGGCCTACTAAAGATAGCTCCCTTGGAGCTTTAGATCAGCTTTCCCTGTGGGACAAACTCTTACTTATCAAAACTTGCTACAACAGGCCCTGTATCTTGCAGGACCGTGTATTTTTAGGCTTGCTGCTCTGTAGTTTTCAATCCAGCTTTCATTCATTTTCACTAACCCCATTCTTATCACTGTCTCCAATAAAGGCAGTAGCAAGCACTAAAAATACTCAAACACCACCTAAATTTAAAGTGCCAGTATTCGAAAAGTACAATGGCAGGGGCAACCCGATTGCACACCTCAAGTCCTATTATGGGGACATGTGCCGGTATGGGGGGGACGAGAGGCTGCTAATAAAAGTCTTTCAGAAAAGTTTGACGAGACTAGCCCTGAGGTGGTTCACATCTCTTGAACCATCCATGATGAAGACATGGAAGGATTTAACGCATTTATTCTAGGAATAGTATGTCTACAATACTGATATTGAACCGCACAAGTCTGATTTGGCCTGTTTAAAACAGAATCCCAAAGATACCTTCGACGACTATTTGGGGCATTGAAGAGCATTGGCAGCTCAAGTCAGAAATAGAATACCGGACGATGAGCAGATAGAGATGATTTTAAAGAACACTCTGCCAGTGACTTTTGATTTTCCTGTATACCAACAATAATCTAGTTTTACTGATTTGGTAAGGAACGCCAACCGTTGTGAGGATGCCATCAGGGAAGGGCGGTTGAGTAAAAATGCTTCAAGGGTACCTAGCGGGGTTAGGAGGTTTATTGAGCAGAAGAACAACAGGAGGACAGGGGCAGAGGTGCAAAATGTTACAAACACCTGGCCCAACAATAACAACGTAGCCCCGTTCCAATTCCAAGCAGCGCAACCAGCTCCCATCAGGCAAGGAATGAAAATGACCCCAGAGAGGAGAGCCCATTATGATCAAGTCTTTACGCCCTTGGGGCAATCCCTGAGTGTACTTTTGCCATTATTAATTGAAAAGGGTTTAATAACTACTCTCCAACCATGACCTCCTCCCAATCCGATTCCATATAATTTTGACCACAATACTCATTGCAATTTCCATCAGGGTTTGGGTCACCCGACCGATCGCTGCTTCCCATTGAAGCACGCAATCCAAGATTTGATTGACGCCGAAAAAATTATTCCACCTACACCTTCTCAGCATGCGAATATTCACCAGGTGCCACTACCCCCACATCCTACCGAAGGAGCAGGTCCCAGACCCACAGTCGGAATGGCAGAAAATAAAGAGTTTGAGTTTGACCAATTCAATTACATCAGTGATCGGGAGAGTTATGTGGCACCGTTGTCAAGGAATATTAAAGAAAGGAACATTGGGGTGATTGAACCCCTGAATTTGTCAGATTATTTCCCTAACTCGACTCCGCAAATTGAACCCTTGGATCTCAAGGCATACTTTCCATCACCCACCTGTTGAGAACTGGAAAATACCATTTTTCATCCTTTAATCTGGGCCTTGATAGACCCTTGAGAGAAGTAAATAAGTGTTTTAAGTGTTTGTTTTACAGCTAACAATAAAGGCAGGCTTAACCTTGAAAGTAGCTTAAAAGTGGCAAAAAGATGATGACCCATCTTGATCTGGAGGAAGAAGGAGAAAGGACAACCTCACGGGCTGTCAAAATGCCTAAAATAAAGAGGACAAAGGCCTGGTTTCAACCTGGAATGAGGTTTAGAGCTATTCGAAAAGAAGAATGCACTACAGAATGCTATTCGTAAAGGTCCACAATCTTTGCGAAAAGGTCCCCAGTTCTTTTCGAAAAGGTCTCCAATCTTTGCGAATAGATCTCCAGAAGTTACAGTTCTTTTCGAAAAGGTCTCCAATCTTTGCGAATAGATCTCCAGAAGTTACAGTTCTTTTCGAAAAGCTCTCCAATCTTTGCGAATAGATCTTCAGAAGTTACAGTTCTTTTCAAAAAGGTCTCCAATCTGTGCGAAAAGAGCTTCATAAGTCACAGCACTTTGCGAAAAGGCCCTTAAGCTCTGCGAAAGGTATTCTGGAGATTCGCAGCTTTAACAAGGGCAATTCAGTAATCTGTTGCACGCGTCCCAATTCAGTAATCGGTTACATCCCCTAAATTGGTCTGTAAGCATGAGCATAGGCAGAGTTCTTAAGTGCTGACATCATTGACAGATCCTCACCATAGATTGGATAACTCTTTATCTCCACATGACAGCTCACTCAACTTTGGATCACAAGGGGTTTTAACTGGGCTGTGATGTGGCTTATGGAGTGGGGTTAAAAAGAATGGCAGGTTGAAAAGGGGTTCAAAATTGAGAAATCAGTAGGTGGAAGAGGTGATTCATGACTTCACCTTCTTGATTTTAGCTCCTTTCTTCTTCTTTGAGATTTTTAGATTTGAAGTGATCAGTTTATCTTCTTGATTTTGATTTTTCAAAAGAAAGTTCCTCTTGACTCCTCTCATACTCCTCTTCATTATTATTTTTATTTCTTTTTTATGAAATTTTCTTCTTTTTATTTTTGTTTTTGCTTTTCTGAAATGCCACCATGTTCTCAGTTACCATACTGCCAGAATTTTGAGATACTTCTTCTCCATTCACCTAATGTTGACCATAGCTAGTCCATCTTCAACTCTTTCTCCTTTACCTTCTAAATTCTCAGAGTGAGGGTAGACTGAATCAGGTTCATAGGTCCAGGTACAAGTACTCAGGTGTATTTTGAAGAAATTTAGGATTTAAAGCGTAAAGGGGGTATGGACAAGGGCAATTGCTTTAGGGTTAGTCTTTTTAGGCTCAAACTGTCCAAGAGAAGGCCTTGATCCTTTCCTAAGTCTCATGAGTGCTATCAGTTGCTTCAACTTGGAGTTTCCTAACTTCTAGTGAGCACAGTGACTCAGCTAGTCCTTAGAACTAGAAGAAATTGCCTTAGTCACTCCTCAAAGGATGGAAAAATTTTTTATAGGCCCAATTCTCACTGGTTATGGTCTTCCTTTGAACTTTTAAGTATGTCCTCACCTTTTTCTCTCTCTAATGATTCACTAAGTGCAGATATAAGTGAGTTTTGTTAGTGATATCATCATGGAAATGTGAAATATTAAAAGTTTATAATGTCTAAAGTTTGCAGAAATTTTAAATTTCTTATTTTTCATGATTCTTAAGTGAACATAGATCTATTTCCATATTACTCATATGAATTTGTTGCACTTAGGTTAACTATTCCATTGGCAGGGTCTGCCTGCCACACCCCCAAACCTATCAGGAGCAGTGTCCTCACTGGTTCAAAGGTGTCTGTGCAGCAGGTCCATTATTTGTAAAAAGAAATGGAGATAACAAGGAGCAGAACACACACAGACAAAGCAAAATAGTAATGACAAAAGAAGAAAATTTATTAAAAATGAGAAATGTACAAACTACAAGAAAACAGAAGCAAAAGAGTGCAGAAACAGAAAAAATCCTAGGTACAATCTAATCAGAGTCTGGATCAAAACTTGTCCCAACCCATCTTCTTGGCATGCTCTTGAAGGTAAACCTCTTCCTCTTTTTTCTTTCGTTCCCTCTCTTCCTTTCTTTGGGCCACAGTTTTGGGTATGGTTGGTGCCCTGACCCTCATTTTTCTGGTCTTTGGTTGAGGAGGGATCACTGAAGATTTATCTGTGGTTGGCTCAGGGGATTTGATAGGACTTTTTCCTTTGGGACTCTTCCCTTTTGGTCCCTTCCCTGGCTGAGGCTGAGGGGGAATAAGAGGGGATTGGGTTTGTTTTGGCTCAGGAGGGACAACAGGGGATTTAGCTTTTTCTTTCACCTGAGGCAGGATAGGACTTTTCCCTTTGTCAAGCTTAGCGAGAGCCACAGAAGACTTTTTTTGTTCCTTTGCTATAGGAATGGGAGGGCTCTTCCCCTTCACTGCCTGGCTCATTGGTGGTGCCTCCTCGGGGCATTTTTCTTTCCAATTTTAGAGAAGCGAGGTGTGAGAAGTTCGTTTAGCTGTAAATTTCCTTCTCTGAGGATAGGTTTGTTCAGCAGGGTTTGATGAAGGAGCAGCAACAGGAGTCTTGGCACTGGGATCCATAGGTGGTGTAGAATCAGAGTCTGAGTCAGAAGGAAAAAGCTCAGTGGGATCCAATCCAAGGGCAGCAGCAGCCTGTCTGTGTTCCTCTTTGGAAAGTAGGCAACCATGGGGATCATCCTGAGCAGAAGCTCTAGTGACCTTCGGAGGTGGGGATGGAAGAGCTGGCCTTTTACCTTTTTGGGCTGCAGTGGCTCTTTTGGAGGTGGAAGGTTTCTTGGAAGGTGTCCTTTTTCTTTTAGGGGCAGGAGAATGAACAGGGGGAGGCACTGAGACAGGAGCAGGAGCTAGAATAGGGACTTTAGCAGGAGCAAGAACTTGAGTAGGAGCAGGAGGAGGTACTGGAGTTGGGGCTGTAGGAGGTGGGGGAACTGGTTGTGTAGGTGTAGGGGCAGGGGGAGTAGAAGAAGATGGCCCTGGTTGTGTGGAAGAAGATGGGGCCTCAGGGGGTGCTGTGGCGCGAGGGGTGGCCTGAATTGGTTGGGCTAGTAGGAAGGCAACCCTTTGTTCCAAAATCTCAATTTTCTTAGTAGCATACAGGAGATTGGTATCTGAAAGCTCCTTACTGAGTTTGTTGATCTCCTGAGCATTGTTCAGTTTCCTTTCTAACAACCTGGCTCTCTTTTTCGCCATTTCGGCATTGGCTTTTTCCATCTCCGTAGTCATTCTGTAGTAAGTTGCCGCAGCCTTGTTCGCATTGAGTGTCTCCAAAATTGCCTCCCACCCCTTGGAAATATCTCTCAGCTTCTCGCTGTGAGCAAGCTTCAAGTCACTCAGCTTCTGCCGCCAAGGGGATTCAATGGATTGGCGAAGTTGTGCCATGCCCCTCAGGACATCCCTCTTGATATAGGCATTGTCCCTCATGGCATGGAGGAGGGTGAAGTAGGGAGGGGTGTAATAGGAGTGTTTGGGTAAGATTGGTAGAAATGGAGTGGACGAAGGAGAAGGTGATTGATCCTGGGGAGGTAAAGTGGGGGCTGTAGTGATGAAGTCTAGAGGAGGGGTAGAAGTTGCTGGGGCAGTCTGGGTTAAGTGGTCAGTGAATTGAGGAGGGGGTAGGATAAGAGGTGGAATGGAAGGCATGAGTGTAAAATTAAATGAAGGATGGTCAGTGGAGGTGGATGGTTCTGGGTAAGGGAAAAATGAAATGGTGAAGGGTCGAAATGGAAGTGGTGGGGTTACAAATATGGGGGGTTGAATGGGAAAGGTGGATGGGAAAGGAATGGAGTCTGTTTGGGTGGAAGTGTTGGTGAATTGTGGTGGAGGTAATATGAGTGGGGAAAGGATAGGAAGAGTGGGAAAGGAGTGGTGGGGTATGGTGTCTTGGAGGGTGTAGGGTGTAGTTATGTCAATTGGGGTGAGGTCTGGTTGCACTGTGGAGGCAGAGGTGGAAGGGGGCTGGATCAGTGGGGTGGTAGGAGGTTGTGTAGAGATGGGTGAGCTTGTCAATGTTTAAAGGGTGGATTTTATGTTGGTGATGCCAGTTTGTATTTGGTCTTGGGTTTGTGTTGTGGTGGATAGCTGGGTCTGGGTGCCATGTATATGGGAAAGGGTATCTGAGGTTGGTTGGGGTGGAGTATGAGAAGAGGAGGGAATAGGTTGGAAAGGGTATGGGTATCTACGAAAGGATATGGGTAAGGGTATCTGAGGTTGGTTGGGGTGGAGTATGAGAAGAGGAGAGAACAAGTTGGAAAGGGGAAGTGGGGGCATGATGGAAAGTTGTAGGGGGAGAAGATGAAAGGTCTGGTGAGTGATGTGGTGAAGGGAGTGGGGAATCTGGGAGAGGGATATCATGGGTTGGCAGGGTATCAAGCAAGGTAGTCATGAAGGCCTGATACCCTGAAGTGGTGGCTAGGTTAAAGTCAAGGTCTAGGAGTGGAGGTGAGGTAGGGATGGTTGGGATGGTGGCTGGGTCAATATGTGGGGTATTTGTGGCAATGATAGGGGTGGTTAGTTCAGGTATGGATTTGGCTGGGGTTGTGTGAGAGGTCTTCTTTTTAATGTAGGATATCAGGGGAGGGCTATCAGGGTTTAGGTCAGATGATGTTGGAGATATTGGGGCTGTGTATTGAGGTAAGGTGGGTGAAGGGGGAGTGCTGTCATGGGGTTCAACGCTTTCCACCCAGGAACGAATCACAGGGGGAGGTGGAATGGAAAAGGGAGATAAGAGAGAGAAAGGGAGAGATGGAATAGGCAAAGAAACTGATGGAGGGACAAGTGTGGTGGATGGAGTTATTGATGCAGAAGCAGAGGTGATAGAAGCTTGCACGACCTTCTTTGGAGCAAGGGTTTTAGCCTTCTTTTTGGGGGCAGGGGTAGCCTTTGCCACAGCAGTTCCCTCTCCTTGCTCAGAAACAACCTGAGCTTCAGCCTTCTTCTTCTTCTGGGGATCCATCAGACTCCTGCTGATCCCCCATTGTCTTTTGGCAAAAGTGGTGGGAGTGAGGTCAGCAGATAACTCCCCCACTGGTATCTTGTACCATCCCCTCAAAAGTAATTTGGTGATGAGTTTTCCATAGGGGAGAGTGTGGATCTTCTTTTGCAGCCCGAGCTTCACCATCATATCCTTCATGGCCTCAAAAATCAACCATGCAGCATTAAATCCATGGCCCAGAGAGAAGGAATAGAGAGCATCAGCAATTGGTGTCCTCCTCTCTTGCTGATGGCCGGAGCAATAGATATTCTTCCTCAGCACTTGATCAATGAACAACAATTTGGGATCCAAATCTCTTCTTCGGATGGAGTCCCCTATGGCCATCAAACCTCTGGTAAGGGCCTGTGTAATGGTGTCAATGGGGGCACTCACAGGGGAACCATAACCACAGTTGGGATAAAAAATGGCAGGGATGCCCATGACTTCAATAATCAACGCTGGGCTGAGTAGCATCTCAAAATTGTCAACTAACAAAAGGAGGCCTGGCTGCCCATGTGTGTCTGGTCTGACCCTAAGGTGCTGGTAAAAGAGTTATACTAACCTAGGGTAGGTTAGTGTAGGAATCATTTTCATCAAGGGGATCAAACCAGCCTTGCGCAAGAACTCAATGGCAGGTGCTGACAACGGCTCAGTTTCAAAGAAAGATATATCAAAAATGGCTTCAGGCTTTAAGGGAATGGAAATGAGGAGCTCAGAGGGTGTAGAGTAATTAGGTGTTTGTTCAGCCACCTCAGGAACCACCTCCTTCCCTTTTTGTTGTGCTGTAGAGGACTTGGCTTTCTTAGGGGTAGGCTCCACGGTGGCCTGGTCCCTGCCTCTCTTCACAGGTGCACTTTTAGGAACCATTAAGATTCTCCTTGGTGAGTGTGCAGTTGAAATTTTGAAAGAAAAAATTAAGAGCTGAATCTTACCCTAAAAGTTAAGGTTCTATTCAATTTGATGCACGGTAGATTGCAGGAGCTCCTAGCAGGGGGCAACTATTGATGGAAGCTTTAAGAACAAAAATCCATAATTTCAAAGTGAGCTATGAACTGTAGACAGGATGCCAGAGGAGAGAGATTGAGAGGAGTGGGAGCTAGGGTTTCGCTGGTAGGAGAGAAAAGAGAAAGCAGTAAAGAAAAGTAGCGCGGGGTTGGATTTTAAATATCGCAAGGATTGGCATGCTTTAAAACTATCCGCTCGCTGGATAGGCATGAATGGGTCGCGAGATTGGATGTTCATTTAAACTGCGCGAGGAAGCCCACACAACTATATCTCAAACTCGCGACAGCAAAGCAAAGTAATTCTTTATGAACTGCGCGAGAGGAAACCAAACAAAATTTTCAGAACCTCGCGATGGCTTAACAGAGTCAAAATTCACACACCCACTAGTCAGCCTTTTGACCTTTGTTTTGTGGGTGGATTCTCTCACAGGCTCTCTTCCAGGGACACCCATAAGCATTATAAAACATTCAAAAATTCCCATACTCTCAAAGCATTAAATTCACACATCATGAAAAGCATTCGAACAATACCATCATCATTCAATCACTTGAAATTATCAAACAAAGGGAACAGGAATAAAAGTAGGCATAAAGCACTAAACTCAGACCCTAACAAGATCACTAAAAATTCCTATAAACAGTAAAATACATAACATACAAAGTGCACAGTTCTTAGCATCAATTCAATGAAAGATCCCCTTCAGGGTTTGAGGATCCTTCACCAATCAAAAATTGGCCCATGGGATTAACCACCGATTGACTGGGCAACCTTCCGTCTTCTCTTTTGGCTAAGGTATTCGCTAGTTGGCCAATCTGTTCTTCCATCTTCTTGATGCTCTGACCATGAGAATTCACAGTCTGAGCCAAGGAACCCAGGTTTTGCAGTGAGGTCAAGACCTGGTCCTCAAAAGAAGTATTTCTGGGTTGAGATGGGGGTAAGACCAATTGATTTTATTGCTGATGGTGCTGGAAGTTAGATCTAGGGGCATTCCCTTGATTGAACTGCTGATGTGGCCTTTGAGGTACAACCAGCATCTGCTGGGGCTGCATATAATTGTCTTGCCTCCACCTCAGATTTGGGTGGTCTCTCTATTGGGAACCAGTATTTTGGTGCTGGTAACCATATGGTTGTCTGTTGTACCCCCAGATTGTTGTTGGCCATAAAATTGAGCAGCAGTAGCATGTTCCAAAACCAATTCAGGATATTGCCCTGCAGATAGGCATTCCTCCACTGTGTGCTGTGGGGACTGGCATATCATACATGCCTCCGCCACATGAGCAGCCCTTCTGGGTTGCATCACAGTCAGTAATTTGTCAAACTTCATAGAGAGGTGCAGTCATTGTTCCCAGACACCTCACAAACTTTTCCTCTTGTCAATGCAGCAGGCCTCACTTTTGACTCAGACTCCTGACTAGTTCTTTCCAAGGATAGCTTTTGAAAAGTATTTTCACTAATCACCTCAAACAATTCCCATGCTTCATCAGCAGTTTTGTGCATGTAAGTGCCACCAGAAGAGGCATCAACCATATCTCTACTTTTTTCATCAATCCCATTGTAGAAGCTTTGAACAAGCTGCCAGCCTGGGATCTTGTGGTGGGGGCATTGTTTGAGCATTTCCTTAAACCTATCCCAGGCTTGATTAAAATCCTCAGTTGGGGCTTGGGAAAAAGCAAGAATTGCCTTCCTCAACTGACTAGTTTTGGTCTCAGGGAAGAACTTGGTCAGGAACTTGGTCTGCTGGTCTTTCCATGAAGCAATACTATTGTTGGGAAGAGTGGTCAACCAGGTACTGGCCCTATCCTTCAGAGATAAGGGAAAGAGTATGAGCCTAGTAGCCTCAGGACCCAAACCAGTGATATTAAAAGTGGTGCACAAGTCCAAGAACTGGTTAATATGCTTGTAAGGGTCCTCCTTGCTAAGCCCATGGAAAGAGGGCAACATTTGGATGATTGAAGTTTTTATTTCATAATTCCCCTGAACATCAGGGAATTGAATGCTAAAAGGGGAGTTATAGTCATCCAGAGCATTCAACTCCTTGAAAGTTCTTGGTTGTTCTTCACCCATATTTGCTATCACAGATTCACTTGGGGGCTCTCCTATAGTGTGCCTATCTCCTCTAAGTCTCCTTCCCCTTTCTAACTCAGGGTTAAGAGGCTTTAAAGTAGGGCTGAGAGATCTCCTCCCTAGCATACAAGCACACCAACAGCAAGGAGAGCTTCTAGCGGGCACTTTGCAAATGAATAACTTTACAATTAACAAATGTATCTAACTAATTTACAGCTATTCAAAGAATACATTTACAACTATCCTAGATACTGCTAGAGAATTTTCAAGAAAGATAGACAGAGTTTTAAAAGTTAGAGAGTTTGCAAACAGAGGTAGCTAAGCTCCAATTACAGTCCAACTGTCCTTCACTGCTGCTGTCTAGATCTGCAAAAAAAAAAAATTCACAAGTACATCAGCAGTATCAATTATTCTTAACTACCAAAGAATAATAAAACTACAAAAACTTAGGGTCTACTAATAGATCAACTTTCCCCGGCAACGGCGTCAAAAACTTGTTTCTACCCCAGCTGTGCTTTCTTTATTTATTTGTGGTAAAAGAAATTTAAAATCAAAATAAAACAGGGGATGAAATCAGCACAACTGAGAAGTCCTAGACCTGCAAGATACAGGGTCCATTGTGGCAAGTTTTGATAAGTAAGAGTTTGTCCTACAGGGAAAGATGATTTGCAGGGCCAAGGGAGCCATCTCTAGTAGTCCCTCCAGATCTGACTACAGATCTGGCAGTCCTTAAGGGAAGGGAGTTTAAGGTCACTTAGTTTACAGATCCTAAGGTAGCCTAATGTCTAAACTACAGAAAGGGTTGAGAGGAAGGATGGAGTGCGGAAAATAAATATAAAAGGGTGAGAAGTATGTTATTGAGCCTAGATCAGAGGAGTTTTGTAACTCAGATTTAGATATGACGTTATAGAAATCCTGTCCAATGGCTACATTATCACCAAAGAGGAGAAAGAATCCAACTCAGCTCTCTGCCATGACTCAATCCCTTAAGGTTATAACCTGCCCACTCAAATGGTCACAGACTATCCCATAGGGGAACCACAATCCAGGGATGGGTCAAAACAAGTTAATCATTGTAGGCACTATTTCATCCAGGCTACCAGCTCAAGAATCCATAGGGAACCTGAACCTCTAAATCCTTATGTGTGGGGCTAAGGCTGTATAAGACCATGATAGCCCAGACACATAGAACCAGCAAGAGATTGAGTACAACCTTCAATCTAACTGTCCATTGCATGAGTGAGGCTACAATGGTCTAGTCATAAGCCTACAAATCTCTATAATCAGATCAGATCTAACATCTGATAGCGGATCTATACAAATATAGGGGAGTCTGCCTCTGTACAATCTCCCACCAGGCTAATACAAGCTTAGGTGCAGAGAAGAAGGATCCATCTTGGATCGGTGGATTAGAATCACCCTAAGGCTATAACCTGTCCACTTAAATGGTCACAGACTATCCCAGAGGCTATCCTCCTCACGGAGCCCAAGACAAAACAAGAATATCGCTGCCACCACCATGGTCACAAGGCTACCAGCTCAAGCTCCCATGGGGATTTCAGGTCTAGTGGGTCCTGTGGTGGGGCTAAGGCTGTATATGACCATGATATCCCAGACACACAGGTCACTTGGATCTGAGTGGCCCTTAGAATCAGTCCTCCATTGCTTTGAATCACAGCCAAAGCAATGGCGGATCACAAGGCAGCAGCCTTGCCCAGAGCAGATCTCATTCAAACACAAATCTCATAATGTAAAAATCCTATTACAAAACTTCCATTAAACTAGTTTAGAATGCATACAAAGACATAGCCAGCAAGTGCTGGACTATGGAGAGAAGGAAAAAGAAGTAGAAAACTACTTATAGCTACAAAAGAAAAGAAAAATGATCTCAGATCAAATCTCCAAGAGATGAGACGTGTTCTCAAATTTGTTCCAAGATTTTCTAGGATGTCTAAACCTAAGCTAAGTATGGGTTTATATAGCAGTGGTGTGACGGCGCATTAGGGTTACCCTAATTTTAACGATGCCATGTGGCCTAATAGTGATCCTTGGATGCCTCGGGGCGCGTGCATAGAGATTTAAGCATGAGAGTGTGTGCCCTAATCGCTGGGAATTCTCAGAAGGTCCTCTGCTGAAGAGATGGAAGTTGAAGTTCAGAGCTTCGCTAGGTAGCTATTGTTTCCCAGATTTGTCGTGTGGTAGCTCTTGCTCTTCGTGAGGATGGTTTGACATTGAAGCTTCAACCATCGCGAGGTTGCCTTTGTTTGCTCTTCAGGCAGTCGCGTGGTAGAGAATTACACTCTTGCTGGATTGGGCTTCGCGAGGTTGAGTAGACATCAAAGCCTCAGATGTCGCGGGGTTGGAGTTCAAGCAGTCGCGAGGTAGCTACGCATTCGCTGGGTTGATCTTCGCGAGGATGGATTTGAATAGCGTGAGAACTTCGCGAGCACTTCTCTTCAATGGACTTCGCGAGTTTCCTCGTGAGGCTCTAATGAGTTCTGAACTGTGCGAGGTTCCATGTCTTAATTGATCTTTGCGAGGATGGCTCTGTCTTCACGAGGATGCTTTCTTCTTTAATAGCGCGAGAACTACGCAAGGAGTTCTCTTCTGATATTTGCATCCTACGGCTACTGCGCGACAGCTGTGCGAAGCGTCTTCTGAAGCTCTCTCTCCTCAGCTGTTCTGAGCGAACTACGTGAGGTTGAGAGAGGTCTGCTTTGAACTGCGTGAGATTGTGCGATGTGTTCTACTCTTGAGCTTCATGAGAGCTGCGCGAGTTTGTGCTTCTGAAGCTCTTCAGTCACTCAACTGCGCGAGAAGTTGTTATAAAGTCTTGGGAAGCTCAGTTGGACTGCGCGAGGCTTATTTCTCCTGAATCCTCTAAAGCTTGGGTCAGCTGTGCGAGGCTTATTTCAGGTCTGGATTCAGAGTTCATACTTTTGAGGGACTTCTGGTGCCAAAACAGGCTCCTTAGCAGGATTCCTGGCCTTATTTTACTGCTGATTATTACCTACATAAAACACTTAACAAGAACTTATTAGATGGCTAAGGGTCTAATCAAAGGTTAAGTTAAGGGGTGAAAAGTGATACTTTTTAGGTCTTAACAAAAGGCCAAGTCAAAAAGAAAATAAAGCAAAAATGGACTGTCTCAGGCATATAAGGGCCCACTGCTCCCCAGGCTAAAATTGGCGCAACGATTAGTTACGCCAGTGTAAATTTGCCTAGAACAAGCCTGGCGCAACTAATAGTTGCACCAATTCAAAGCCCTCCCCTTTCTATGCCTTTTTTAGCTTTTTGGGATTTTTTTACTTTTTTTGTGGGCCCTTGCTGGCCTCCCTTAGCCTGCTAACCTGATTCACCTACTTTATGCTATGAAAACATTCAAACATAAGAATTAAAAGGGCACCTAACATTGAAATAGTTTGACTTTTTGTGCAGGAGAAACCCGCACCAAGGCATGCGACCTCGAGGGCCACTTTCATGAGCAATCATCAAGATCATCCTGCAAGCAGTTGGATATATGCAAGAGAGATATAACATACAATCAAAGAAAAGCACTAAGCAAGTCCAAACAGAAAATCATCTAAAAAAGTGCCACAAATATCTTTTACAAACTTTGTAAAATCCCAATAAAATTATCCCAAAATGTGTTAAATGTTTTTGTGCAGAAACTAGGGCCTAATCCTTGTTGGCACCCTTTGTCTTCTTCCGTCGATGCGAGGAGCTTTGGAAGGTCTGCATATCCCCTACTCGGGACCACGCCTGCAAAATTTGGCTGAGCAAAGAGCGCGACTCCTTGGCATGAGCACGCTGCAAGTCATAGTCAAAATAAGAGATCGGGATCAATTGAGGAACAAAGGATAGTAAAACAGAGAAAAAAGATTGAACAACAAGATACTCATCACCTCCATGTCCCAGAGCTCTGCGATGTTACGGTAATATGCCGTGTGGTTCATAGCCGAGTCAAAGTTCTACATTCAGAGGGAAAGGATGTTAGTTGCGGGGATTGGTAACAAACATGTGCATTTATCAAAAGAAGCCAAGACAAAGGAAGAGTGATTGTAAGAGGGCTTACCCCTGGAACCACCTCAGGAGGAGGAACCCAGGCCGCTTTAGCTGAGATGCATGGCTGCTTATCCACGTGGGCACATAGGTCAAAGAGAAAGCCATCGTCGAGGCATTGAAAGGTCCCATAGACCACGGGCGGAGCACCACCAAGGGCACCAGCATGAGAAGTACCCGATGGACCAGCACCCGAAGAACCCTCACCCAAGGGACCCGCACCTGAAGAGCCCTCACCCGAGGGACCCACACCGGAAGGGCCAACACTTGAGGGACTTGCCCTTGAAACATCCGCAGTACCCGCCGCTGCTCCACCTTCACAATCAGAGTCATCCCCTTGAGCAAACTGTGAGAAAAATAAAAATCTGTTCAGTAGGAACAAAAGCTGAATTAAAATAAAAAGGAAACTAATCTAAAAGAGAAAGGAGAATTACCCGAGTGCGCGGGCTGCCGAAAGTAAGAAAGTTGGCGCTAGGGACAAAGCGCGGTAGGATAAATCGATACAGCAGGGACTTGTACCATAGTTGATAATCCCCGGGCACGAGAAGGGCGCTAATGGGGATCCCATTATGGAGGAAGGCCACAGTGAGCTCGTCAATGCTACCAACAGGATCCAAAACATCCATTGGAGGGTCTGTAGGTATGGTAGGATAGCCCTGATACTGGTGCACTACCCGCTACCTTAGATAGTAAGCCCTAGCCCACGCCCCATAGAAGAAGGCCACGCGGCGGTTATTTAATAGGCGCGATGGACCTACGGCTGCCCGATCTCAAAAAATGGAGGTGAGGTACGGGTCGTAAAGGATCTATCCAAGTCAAGAGGCGGTCAATCAGTTAAAGCATGCAACATAATAACAAGGAAGAATATCCGAACTGGAATAAATAGAGTTGAAAAGGCCTTACCTACTCAGCGACCATCAGATCGAGTTGGGATCTCAGGCCCATCTCTAGGGGCTTCATGCCCATGTTGTGGCATCGAGATTGGTTCCAATTGCTGAGGAGAGGGTAGGTGTATGCCTCTGAGTTGAGAAGCGGGTGCCCTGGCTGAAAGTGATGGTACCCCCATACCTGAGAGGAGCAGTGCACAAAAAATAAGTCAGTAGCGTACAAAGATCATCCATGTAAAATTGATGAAAGTAAAGAGTTAGGGATTACCTCCAATGTCGCCCAAAAACCAACAATGGATTTGGCCTACCTAATAGATACTTTGGCTACGCCATATCCGGCCCCGTCCCAGTCATCCCAATGGGCGTCGAGCCAGTTATCCATAACGCTTAGCAATGCCAAGCTGACTCATCCACCACTCACGCTCGTAAAGAGGGTCTTGCCTAATAAAAGCAGAAGCGGGATACAGGCCAAGATGATTGCCTGCTCGGGCGTAATGTAAAGCTCCCTATCCGACTAGCGTAGATCTACCAGCTCACCAGCCCCAAAGAGCCTAGATAACCAGGTCATCCTGACTTCGTTACTGTGCATCTGCCCATAAGCGTGATAATCCCCTATCAGTCTAACAATGTCCTCTCTGCTCGACATCGTAAGGTTGGCTATCAGTATGCCCCCTACCCTGATGTTAGTAATCGTTGCCCAATCTACGGGCGTCAATGTCATCTCGGCATAGGGCATGTGGAAGGTCACAATCTTCGGGCAAAATCACTCTATTAGTGCCTTCAGGTACATGGCATCGGCCCTCATGGGGGGGCAGGATAAAAACTCCCCAAAACCCACCTGCTCCAGCAAATACCTTACCCCAGGGGGAACATAGCGGTAGAAATCGTGAAAGTCCAACCGGGCCTTAGGGAATGTTGGGGAATCTCAGTGTGCTGATTTATTATGTAATGATAGCAAAACAGGGGATGGATTCAGCACATCTAACATATCCTAGACCTGCAAGATACAGGGTCCTTTGTAGCAAGTTTCAATAAGTAAGGGAATGTCCACAGGGAGGTGAGTTCAAAATATGGTAAATCTCCAGATCTGTAAGAGATTTGACACCCTAACATATTCTAAGTCAACCAAAAGAAAGGGGAGAGGTTAAAAGGGATGTCGCCTGAACTAAACTACACTTGAAATGTAAACTAAATGAGATCGAGTCCAGAGATCTAGATCTTGCAAGTGGAAAGGTTTAAAAATAAAAAATGGAGAAGAGCAGCTTGGAGATTGGTCTCACTGCGATCAGGTTGAGCTGATCATGTTACAAGGGTTTAGAGCACACAAATCCATCAGCTGGCTACAAGCACAGCTGCAGGGTAGAAGTCTCCAACCTAAACCAAAGGATTTAACTGATCTTAAGGCTATGGTCTGTCCACTTTAATGGTCACAAACCATCCTATAGACTTCATCCGATCTAAAGGATTATGGTAGAAGAATCCAATTGAAATCAGAGATTGGACTGCTCTTAAGGCTATGATCTGTCCACTTTAATGGTCACAGATCATCCTAGGGAATTCCTCCAAACCAAATGTTTCAACCAGAGCATTATTTAAAACCACTATAGATGCTGCAATTTCAAGGTCACAGACCTAAGAAATAACAGGGATATCAGATCTAGGGAGATCAGATGGTATCCAAGAGGTCTACCAGTTAAGTGGGTGAGCTGATCAACAGACTCCTCTACACAAATTTGATTGAGCACCAAATTAAACCAAAGGAACTATAAATCTAATGAAATCAATAAAAACAACATTTACATTGCAATAAAACTCGCTCTATAATGAAATGCTCTCAGATTTGTAGTCTGTGTAGTAATTAACCCAAAATAACACTCTCAACCTTACCCAATTACAGATCTAACCTCTCTCTTCGTTGCTCCTAGGGAATTAGCCAACCATAGTTGAGCTAAAAAAGGGAAATTGGAATTTTACTGCAAGCTCTGATCTCTAGAATTTGATCCAAATCTCGATCTCCCCCAATTGCAATTGGGGATCTCCATATATAGCTTTCTCTCTTATTTTTCCCGCCAATATTCCCTGCTAGAAGGTCCTCAGAGTTTGTTAGAGTTCTATAAGAGCATGTGGGTTGGTTAGGGTTTCCTAGTGCATCTTTTAGATCGTCGTGCTGGTACCAATGTGCCTCAGTTTGCATGCAGCAGGTCACCATGTTATAGCGTGTGAACAACCTATTTTCTAAGAAGTTCTTCACACGATTTCGACAGGTTGAGGAAGCTTTCGACAGGTTCAAATGGAGTTTTTTGGTCCTTTCGCTAGGTTCTCAAATCTCTTCGATAGGTTCCGATAGGATGAGCCTTCTCTTAAAACTTCTGCATTCTCAGCCCTTTGCCTGGAGCATTCGACAGGTTGTGGAAGCTTTTTGACAAGTTAGAGGACCATTTTGATAGGTTCAGCTCTGCATTCCATCATTCCAATAGGATTGCTCTCACTCCTATCGAAAGGCTCAAGCACCCTTCGGTAGGTTATGTTCCAGCGTCTCCATCTTGATAGGTTTAGGAAGCCATTCGATAGATTCCCCTTACACCTCAGGTAGGCTTTCGATAGGATGATTTCTTCCTTTCTTTCAGTTGCTCGATAGGTTCTTGGATCCTATCGAACTTCTTAATCCACACGAATCCATCCTTTCTCTGCCTTCAGATCCTATCGAAACCTTTCCAACTACACGAATTCCCCCATTTTTTGCCCTCCGCTCCTATCAAAGTCTTCAGATAGCCTCTCGATAGGATGTTTTCAGCATGTTTTCACTTCCTTCGCCTTGCCCTGCTGTTGCCACATGCCTCAAGGGCCCAATGGTGTGTAGCCTTCTGGTGTGCTATTGCTAGGTCGGTACTATACTGAGAGATAAACTTCCTGTGTGGCATTCTTCAGTGGTTTCCTGCATTTTTCCTATCTTTTATTGCTATCTACAAAACAGACTCAACAGAGGTTTATTAATGTGTTCACAGGTCCTGCAAAGGTCAGGTTAAGAGGTGAAAACTGGCATTTTTCACTACTTAACACACCCCCAAACCTAAGCTTTGCTAGTCCCTGAGTAAAGGAAAATTAAAGAAAAATAAAATGCCACTTTCGTAGGGATCACGGATGCATTTAACATATGCATCAACCCTTTTAAACCCCTAGGTGATCCCTAGTGGAGGAGTGAAGTCTGCTGAGGTTTTTCAGTGAAGGTACCCACAAACTTCTCCAATAAAGTTAGTTAATAGTAGTGCATCTTGCTAAGACAGAGTTTAAGTAAATAAAATAAATTCACACCATGTCCATTCAATTCATTAAAGGAATATCAACAGAAATAAGTTCAAAACTTGGAAGTCTGTTGTAATCCTTCACCATCACTCAGTTCATGTCAAGGCATTTCTCCTAAAAATTAATACATGGCTCAGCATCAATTCCAGAATTCAGCTCTGATATTACCCCCAACAAATTGGATTTCAGACCCAAGTCTCACCAGGGCTGTTCACTCACAACAAAAAAAATGAAGGGCGTAGAATTTCACACAGCTCAAGAGCAGTTACAGCCCTCAAATAGGACTGCAGGCATGAGCATAGGCATTGCTCTAATTCCTAAAAATTTCTAAGTCTTTTCACCATAGATTAAACAACTCCTTATCTCCACATGACAACTCAATTCATTTTAGATCAGTAAGGTCTTTTTATTGGGTTGTAATGTGGCTTATGGGTGAAGTAAATAAAGAATAAAGGGGTAAAATGGATTCAAATTTGAGAAGTCAGTAAAGGTAAGGAGGTGATTTACCACCCAACTTTCTTCATTTCAGCACCTCTTCACATTCTTTTTGAATTTTCAGACTTGAAGTGATCAGCTTTATCAGCTTCTTATCTTCTTGTAGATTTTCAAATGATGTGACTTCTCTTTCTCATCCTTTTGCTCTGTTCTTTTTTTTTTTTTTTTTTTTAATTATGGGCCGAAATGCCACAACACCACCAAATGGGTTTTCCTCTTTCTGAACCGAAAATCACACCAGCTCTACCTTCTTTCATTTCTTCACCTTTACCTTCTGAATTTTTAGAGTGAGGATCAGGCTGCATTAGGTCAAAAGGGTTATGTGGGTTTGAATTTTCTGGTTTCCATCAAAGAAACTAGGATCTTTAAGGCTCAAAGAAGGTGTATCAAGGGCAATTCAAAGGCTAGGATCTTTAAGCTCAAACTATCCAAGGGGTAGCCTTACTTCATGTCCTCCATGTAATAAGTGCTATTGAGTTGTTTCAACTTGAATTTGCCTAACTTTTAGTGAGCAGAATTGAGTCCAATAAGTCCTTAGAGCAGAAGAATTTGCCAAGACACTCTACAAAGAAAAATTCTCAGGCCCAAATCTCACTGGATATAGACTTCCATCAAATATTCAGGGGTGTATCTTCACAATCTTCCCTCATTTTAGGTTTACTACACATCAAAATTATTTTTTGAAAATTGTTGACATTTGCTTCATGAAAAATGTTAAAACTATAGCTCATTTCAGTTTTAATTTCTTCTTTTACAAAAAAAAATCAAGTGAGGATTTACTCTAATTCTAAACACTCCTTTTTAGCCTAGCTACACTATCATTAACTCATTTCATTGGCATACCTGCCATACCCCCAAACCTAAAGTAAATAGTGTCCTCACTGTTGGGAGCATGGTAGTAAGGAAACAGGTAAGACATAATATTAGAAAAGAAAGAGAAATAGAAATGAAAAGTATACAAGCACAGATAACATTATAAAGATATTTTATTGAAAATAACACACTACAAATCAGTTGCCACTTAAAATTCGTCGTCCCCCTGGCGCAGGGATATCCTCATCTTGCTTACAGTGGAAGAGGAATTGCAAGCCAGGTTGTTAGGAAGAAAAGGAAAAAGAAAAACAACAATTATGGATCAGGGGGCACGGGGTGGGGTAGTGGGGGAGGATGGAGGTGGGGATGCCGGAGGCTCGGTCTTCTGTCTCTTCTTCTCCCTCTTGTTCTTTTTCCTTTCCTCCTTGCCCAGGATTCTTTGTATCTCTTCGTATTCATCCCAGAGAAATTGGAGAGGATCAGGCTCGACCGGTGGTGGCCAGACTTGGTAGAACTTTGTCAGCAAGTTTTTAGGTTTATCGTCGGCCATGAGTGTGGGATGGAAGGATTGCACAGGTCAAGGGGAGATAGATGTGGATGGGCTAGAGGAGGCTGATATTTAAGGTGCATGGGTGTTGGAATATGAATCAGGATAATAAATTTTTACATTCTTCCAGGTTGAAAATGAAAGTGGGAATAAATGGAGCGATGGTTATTGTGCGGGAAATAGAGCACGAACTGTATGATGGGCTATTTTAGGAGTGGTAGTTAAGTCAAGGTAGTATGAGCAATGAATGTTGAGACATCGATTTGTGGATAAGGATGAACACGTGCTCTGATAGTGAGAAAGGAAAATGTGGAAGAGGGAGCAAGGGTTTTCAGTAGGTGTCAAATGGAAGAGACTGTCCTAACGAAAGGTTATAGAGAATGAAAGACGATTTCGATAGGATGAGATGAGTGATTCTGATAGGTCAAGGCATCCTGTCGAAATCATAGCGAATAAAACTTTCAAATGCAATGATTCGATAAGATTCCGATAGGTGGAATCATCCGTTCGATAGGTATAAGTTGGGTGATCCATCATTTCGTTAAGTTCTAGAACCTATCGAGACCATCTTTCTGTCCCTCTTGATCCTATCGAAGAGTTGGTTTTAGCTATCGTCCAGTATCAGTGCCTATCGAAAACCTCAAATAACCTATCGAAATCATAGACTGACCTCATGAAAGGTGTAAGTAACCTATCGATAGGTCTCAAAAGCCCAATAACTTTGCATTTCAGTGCAGTGCTCAGTCTCAACACCCAGCAAACTCCTACTGCTATGCTGTCATTTTATTTATTTGCCTTATAAACATACTCTCATGATCCCTAAACTGCAAGCATTATCAAGATGACAACCTACCCCAGAATGGAAATTTTATTGTATATGAACAAACTATCAAAGAAATATGATACATATAATACACAATGAAATCAAGTATTAAATTGGAGGGCCCTAAAGATCAATGGTCTCCTCAGGCTCAAGAATGTTTTCAACACAAAATTTTAACCTTTGAGCATTGACTTTCATGGTCCTATCATCTCTAGGGTCCATGATTTCTACAGCCCCAGATGGAGAAACATGCACAACTGTGAAAGGCCTATCCCATCTGGACAGCAACTTTCCTGGAAAGAATTTCAATCTAGAGTTGAACATCCATACCTTGTCATTTGTCTTGAATTCTTTCCGCAGCAGGCGTCTGTCATGGAAGCCTTTGGTCTTCACCATGTAAATCCCAGCATTTGCTTAAGCTTCTAATCGCAACTCATCCAGCTCAGATAACTAGAGTTTCCTGTGTATACCAGTAGAGTTTAAGGCGGAATTTATTGCTCTAATAGCCCAGTATGCTTTGTGATCCAATTCAATAGGCAAATGACATGCCTTGCCATAAACTAGTCTGAATGGGGACATACCTACGGGGGTTTTATAAGCAGTCCTATAAGTCCATAAAGCATCTGTCAATATTATGGACCAATCCCTCCTATCAGTTCTCACAGTCTTCTCTAGAATTTGTTTGATTTCCCTGTTGGAAATCTCTACTTGCCCACTGGTTTGTGGGTGGTAGGGAGTGGCTACTCTGTGGGTCACAGAGTATTTTTCTATCAGCTTATCAAAAGGTTTATTACAGAAATTGCTTGCCCCATCACTAATAATATCTTTGGGGATGCCAAACCTCGAGAAGATGTTGTCTTTTAAAAATTTAATGACAATCTTGTGGTCATTTCTTCTTGTAGCTATGGCCTCTACCCATTTGGAAACGTAGTCCACAGCTACAAGGATGAAATTATATCCATAGGAGGGAGGGAAAGGTCCCATAAAATCGATTTCCCAAATGTCAAACAATTCGGCAACAAGTATAGGTTGCAAAGGCATGGAGTTTCATTTTATAATACTTTCCATTTGCTGACATCGAGGACAGGTTTTGCAATGGGCATCTTTGAACAGAGTAAGCCAATAGAAACCACTTTGAAGCACCTTCACCGCAGTCTTGTTACCACTGAAGTGGCCCCCACAAGCCTGTTTGTGACACATGGTTAGAATATTTTTGAAATCGGTTTCAGGTACACAACGTCTTATCACCTGATATGCGTAATGCTTAAAGAGGTAAGGATCCTCCCACATGTAATATCAAATCTGTGAGAAGAACAGACTTCTATCATTCTTATTCCAATGTGAAGGGATCCTTCCCACAGCAAGGCAGTTTACTATATTGGCAAACTAGGGCACACTTATCTGTACAGTAAAAAGTCGCTCATCTGGGAAAGAGTCATTGATGGGCAAGCTTTCTGTTTCAACCTCTAGGATCCTTGACAGATGATCAACAACCATATTCTCAACTCCCTTCTTGTCTTTAATCTCCAAGTTGAATTCCTCATCTACCACATCGATGGAAAAATAGTCCTCATCGAGATGGGGTTGATTGGCTAAGTTGTACCATTCAATTTGACCTTCATGTTCCCAAAGGATACTTCCATGACTCCTGACCTGCATTGTATACAAGCATTAGCTGTGGCCAAAAAGGGCCTTCCTAATATTACAGGTACAGAAGTAACGCACTTGCTTGGTTCCATGTCCAGCACCAGAAAATCAGCAGGGTAAAAGAATTTGTCAACCCCAACCAAAACATCTTTAATGATCCCCACAGGCTTCCTTTCAGTTCTATCTGCTAGTTGTAAGACCACAGGTGTGGGTTCAACTCTCCTAATCCCAGCTTCTTATATACTGAATATGGAAGCAAGTTCACACTAGCTCCCAGATCTAACAAAGCCTTTTCAATGGTATGATCCCCAATGATGCAGGGGATAGTAGGGACTCCAGGATCTTAGAGTTTGGTTGGGGCGGCTATAGTTAATATCTGCCTCACCTTTTCTACTGAAAAGACCTTCTTGGATAACTGTATCCTAGATTGTCTTTTATGGGTGCACAAGTCTTTCAAGAACTTGGCATAGGCTGGAATTTGCTTGATTGTATCAAGTAAAGGCAAGTTGATCTTCACTTGCTTAAAAGTTTCCATCATTTCCTCTATTTTACCTTGCCCTCTGTCGAAAGGGGAAGGTGCTTGTAATGCCTTGGGAAATGGAAAATGTGGGATTACTCCTTCATTTGCAGACATAGCCAGCCGGTCATCTTTCTTTTTAAATTTTTTATTTTTTTTAGAGTCCTCACTCTCCTTCTTATTCAAACTGGGTTGTTCTTGGTTGTCCACAATTGGTGGCTCCTGTTGTGTCCTTTCAAAAATCACTTCTTTTTCTTTTGCCAAATCTTTGACAGGCTCACAACCCACTTGATTATCTACCAGCCGTCCACTCCTCAATGCAGTAACAGATTTAGCTTCCTCCTGGGTGGAGGAAACTTCACCTACTACAAACTGTCTCCTTGGGTTTTCCAGTGGTTGGCTAGGCAACCTCCCTTCCTCTCTCTTAGTCAAAGCATTAGACAGCTGACCAAGATGGTCTTCTATCTTTTTGATAGTTTGGCCGTGAGCGTGCACAGTTTGAGATAAGGGACCCAAATTCTGTAATGAGGCCAGAACTTATTCCTCAAAAGAAAGTGACCTCACAGCTAGAGGGGGTGCAGGTTGCTGCACAGGCTGGGTCATGGGCTGCTGGTAATGAGGATTTGGAACATAACTTTGGTGGTAGGGTTGAGCATTTTTGTAGGGCATGGGCTGCTGTGGCTGTTGCTGCTAGTTTGGGTATGCATCTTATCTCCACCTCAAGTTGGGGTGGTTCCTCCATTGGTACCCAGCAGCAAGTTGTTTCCCATAGGATTGAGTGGCAACCACATGCTCCATAACAAAATTTGGAAACTGAATAGCTGATGGGCATTCTTCAAGGGAGTAAGCAGGGGACTGGCAGATAGCACATGCCTCCTCCACCCTAACAACCATGGGTGACTGCATTGCTCCCATGAGCTTATCAAATTTCAGTGTCAGGCTGTCCACTTTCCTCTCCAAATCACTTTGTACATTTACCTCAAACATCTTCCCTCTGGTGGTTTTCTCTATCACCAATCTAGGAGGATCTAGGTCCCTAGACAAGGTCTCCCTCTGCATCGAGTTCTCACTAATGATATCAAACAACTCCCAGGCCTCCTCAGCAGTTTTATGGAGCTAGGTGCCACCACAAAAAGCATCTACCATGTCTCTGCTTTTCGAATCAATCCCTTGATAAAAACTTTAAACCAATTGCCATTCAGGGATTTAATGGTGGGGGCATTTCTTTAGGAATTCCTTGAATCTCTCCCAAGCTTGGTGAAAATCCTCAGTTGGATCTTAGGCAAATGAGATTATTCCCTTCCTCAACTGGCTTGTTTTAGACATGGGGAAGAATTTGGCCAGAAATTGACATTGAAGATCACTCCAGGACTGAATGCTGTTGGGTGGAAGCATTGACAACCAGGTCCTTGCTCTATCCTCCAATGTAAAAGGAAAGAGTCTCATCCTGGTTGCCTCCTCCCCTAAACCTGTGATGTTGAAAGTGGTGCAGAGTCCTAAGAATTCATCAATGTGCTTATAAGGATTCTCTTTGGTCAGGCCATGAAATGAGGGTAGCATCTGGATTATGGAAGACTTCATTTCATAATTTCCTTGAGCAGCTGGGAACTGAATGCAGAAGGGGGAATTATAAACCCCTGGTGTATTAAATTCCTTGGGAGTTCTAGGCTGCTATTGCTCACCCATTTCGGGAAATTCAGCTGCAACAGATGTGAGTAGAGTTTGTCTAGATCTAACAAGCCTTTCAACCTCTAGATTTAATGAAACAATCTGAGGTTGGAGAGTTCTTCTCCCAAACATACACCACTCAAGATCAGAGCAAATCTTCAAACACAACAAGTAGGAACAAAAATAAATGACTACTGAATCTAAAAATTAACAGATCTGACAAATAAAGGGGAGTAGAGGGATGCAAACTCAAGAGCAGCTTCCATCACAATGCTCCTCTTTCGCAGCAGCTTCAGATCTGATGAAATACAAACAGAATACTAGAAAACAATAAAACTTGTAAACAGAGTTAGTGAAAAATCAAACAAACTACTGCAGAACTATGGTCTAAACTAAACCAGACTTAGATCTACCAATTACAAAAACACCTCCCCAACAGCGGTGCCAAACACTTGTTAGGGAATCTCAGTGTGCTGATTTATTGTGTAATGATAGTAAAATAAGGGATGGATTCAACACATCTAAAATATCCTAGACCTGCAAGATACAGGGTCCTTTGTAGCAAGTTTTAATAAGTAAGGGAATGTCCACAGGGAGGTGAGTTAAAAATTTGGTAAATCTCCATATCTGTAAGAGATCTTACACCCTAACTAATGCTAAGTCAGCCAAAAGAAAGGGGAGAGGTTAAAAGGGTTGTCACTTGAACTAAACTACACTTGAAATGCAAACTAATTGAGATCAAATCCAGAGATCTAGATCTTACAAGTGGAAGGGTTTAAAAATAGAAAATGTAGAAGTGCAGCTTGGAGATTGGTCTCACTGCAATCAGGTTGAGCTGATCATGTTATAGGGGTGTAGAGCACGTAAATCCCTCAGCTGGCTACAAGCACAGCTACAGGGTAGAAGGCTCCACTCTAAACCAAAGGATTTAACTTATCTTAAGGCTATGGTCTGTCCACTTTAATGGTCACAAACCATCCTATAGACTTCATCCGATCCAAAGGTTTCTGGTAGAAGAATCTAATTGAAATCAAAGATTGGACTGCTCTTAAGGCTATCATCTATCCACTTTAATAGTCAAAGATCATCCTAGGGAATTCCTCCAAACCAAATGTTTCAACCAGAGTATTAAAACCACTATAGATGCTGCAATTTCCAGGTCACAGATACAAGAAATTATAGGGATATCAGATCTAGGGAGATTAGATGGTATCTAAGAGGTCTATCAGTTAAGTGGGTGAGCTGATCAACAGACTCCTCTACACAAATCCGATCGAGCACCAAATGAAACCAAAGGAACTATAAATCTAATGAAATTAATAAAAACA
This sequence comes from Chloranthus sessilifolius, assembly GCA_021018995.1. Lineage (NCBI taxonomy): Eukaryota > Viridiplantae > Streptophyta > Magnoliopsida > Chloranthales > Chloranthaceae > Chloranthus > Chloranthus sessilifolius. The sequence continues at coordinate 97,315,451 of CM037588.1, forward strand.
ACATTTACATTGCAATAAAACTCGCTCTACAATGAAATGCTCTCAGACCCGTAGTCTGTCCAACAATTAACCCATAATAACACTCTCAACCTTACCCAATTATAGATCTAACCCCTCTCTTCGCTGCTCTTAGGGAATTAGCCAACCATAGTTTAGCTAAAAGAGGGAAAATGGGATTTTGTTGCAAGCTCTAATCTCTAGAATTTGATACAAATCTCAATCTCCCCCAATTGCAATTGGGGATCTCCATTTATAGGTTTCTCTCTTGTTTTTCCTACCAATATTCCCTTCTAGAAGGTCCTCAGAGTTTGTTAGAGTTTTGTTAGAGCATGTGGGTTGTTTAGGGTTTCCTAAGGCATCTTTTGGATCGTCGTGCCAGTCACCAATGTGCCTCGGTATGTGTAAAGTAGGTCACCAAGTTGCAGCATGTGAACAGCCTATTTTTGGAGAAGTTCTTCACGCGATTTTGACAGGTTGAGGAAGCTTTCGACAGGTTCAAATGGAGCTTTTTGATCCTTTTGCTAGGTTCTCAGATCTCTTCTATAGGTTCCGATAGGATGAGCCTTCTCTTAAAACTTTCGCATTCTCAGCCCTTTGCCAGGAGCATTTGACAGGTTGGGGAAGCTTTACAACAGGTTGGAGGACCATTTTAATAGGGTCAGCTCTGCTTGCCATCATTCCTATAGGATTTCTCTCACTCCTATCAAAAGGCTCAAGCACCCTTCACTAGGTTCTGTTCCAGCGTCTCCATCTCGATAGGTTCAGGAAACCATTCGATAGGTTCCCCTGACACCTCAAGTAGGCTTTCGATAGGATGATTTCTTCAAAGTCTTCAGATCCTATCGAAACCTTTTCAACTGCACGAATTCTGCCATTTTTCGCTCTCAGCTCCTATCAAAGTCTTCAGATAGCCTCTCAATAGGATGTTTTCAGCCTGTTTTCACTTCCTTCACCTTGCCATACTGTTGCCACACTCCCCAAGGGGTGTGCAGCCCTCTGGTGTGCTATTGTTGTGTCTATACTGCACTAGGAGATAAACTTCCTTGTGTGGCATTCTTCAGTGGTTTCTTACATTTTTCCTATTTTTTATTGCTATCTACAAAACACACTCAACAGAGGTTTATTAATGTGCTCACAGGTCCTGCAAAGGTTAGGTTAAGGGGTGAAAACTGGCATTTTTCACAACTTAACACAGCCCCAAACCTAAGCTTTGCTAGTCCCTGAGCAAAGGAAAATTAAAGAAAATTAAAATGCCACTTTCGTAGGGATCACGGATGCATTTAGCATATGCATCAAGCCTTTTAAATCCCTAGGTGATCCCTAGTGGAGGAGTGAAGTCTCCTGAGGGTTTTCAGTGAAGGTACCCACAAACTTCTCTAATAAAGTTAGTTAATAGTAGTGCATCCTGCTAAGACAGAGTTTAAGTAAATAAAATAAATTCGCACCATGTCCATTCAATTCATTAAAGGAATTTCAACAGAAAAAGCATCAATTCAAAACTTAAAAGTCTGCTGTAATCCTTCACCATCACTTAGTTCATGTAAAGGCATTTCTCCTAAAAATTAATGCATGGCTCACCATCAATTCCAGAATTCTGCTCTGATATTACCCCAAACAAATTGGATTTCAGACCCAAGTCTCACCAGGGCTGTTCACTCACAACAAAAAAAATGATGGGTGTAGAATTTCACACAGCTTAAGAGCAGTTACAGTCCTCAAATAGGACTGCAAGCATGAGAATAGGCATTGCTCTAATTCCTGAAATTTTCTAACTCTTTTCACCATAGATTAAAGAAGTCCTTATCTCCACATGACAACTCAATTCATTTAAGATCAGTAAGGTATATTTATTGGGTTGTAATGTGGCTTATGGGTCAAGTTAATAAAGAATAAAGGGGTAAAATGGATTCAAATTTGATAAGTCAGTAAAGGTAAGGAGGTAATTTACCACTCAACCTTCTTCATTTCAGCACCTCTTCACTTTCTTTTTGAATTTTCAGACTTCAAGTGATCAGCTTCATCAGCTTCATATCTTCTTGTAGAATTTCAAATGAAGTGACTTCTCTTTCTCATCCTTTTACTCTGTTTTTTTTTTTAATTATGGGCTGAAACGCCACAACACCACCAAATGGGTTTTCCTCTTTCTGGACCGAAAATCACACCAACTCTAGCTTCTTTCATTTCTTCACCTTTACCTTCTGAATTCTCAGAGTGAGGGTCAGGCTACATTAGGTTAAAAGGATTTTGTGGGTTTGAATTTTTTGATTTCCATCAAAGAAATTGGGATCTTTAAGGCTCAAAGTGGGTGTATCAAGGGCAATTCAAAGGGTAGGATCTTTAAGCTCAGACTATCCAAGGGGTGGCCTTACTTCATGTCCTCCATGTCATGAGTGCGGTCAAGCTGTTTCAATTTGGATTTGCCTACCTTCTAGTGAGCATAATTGAGTCCAATCAGTCCTTAGAGTAGAAGAATTTGCCAAGACACTCTTCAAAGAAAAATTCTCAGTCTCAAATCTCACTGGATATGGCCTTCTATCAAATTTTTAGGGGTGTATCTTCACAATCTTCTCTCATTTCAGGTTTACTACACATCAAAATTATTTTTCAAAAATTGTTGACATTTGCTTCATGAAAAATGTTAAAACTACAACTAATTTCAGTTTTAATTTCCTCTTTTCCAAAAAAAAATCAAGTGAGGATTTACTCTAATTCCAAACACTCCTTTTTAGCCTAGCTACACTATCATTAACTCATTTCATTGGCATACCGACCATACCCCCAAACCTAAACTAAACAGTGTCCTCACTGTTGGGAGCATGGTAGTAAGGAAATAGGTAAGACATAATATTAGAAAAGAAGGAGAAACGAAAATGGAAAGTATACAAGCACAGATAACATTAAAAAGATATTTTATTGAAAATAACACACTACAAATCTGTTTTCACTTAAAAATTTGTCGTCTCCCTGGCGTAGGAATATCCTCATCCTGCTTACGGTGGAAGAAGAACTACAAGCCAGGATGGGAGGAAGAAAAGGAAAAAGAAAAACAATAATTACGGATTAGGGGGCGAGGGGTGGGGTAGTGAGGGATGATGGAGGTGGGGATGTCGGAGGCTCGGTCTTCTGTCTCTTCTTCTCCCTCTTGTTCTTTTTCCTTTCCTCCTTGGCCAGGTTTCTTTGTACCTCTTCATATTCATACCAGAGAAATTGGAGAGGATCAGGCTCGACTGGTGGTGGCGGTGGTGGCCAGACTGGGTAGAACTTGGTCAGCAAGTTTTGAGGTTTGTCATCGGCCATGAGTGTGGGATGGAAGGATTGCATAGGTCAAGGGGGGATGGATGTGGAAGGGATGGACGAGGCTGATATTTAAGGTGCATGGGCATTGGAATATGAATCGGTAAAATAACTTTTCGCATTCTTCCAGGCTGAGAATGAAAGTGGGAATAAATGGAGCGGTGGTTGCTGTGTGAGAAATAGAGCGCGAACTGCATGATGGACTATTTTAGGAGTGGTAGTTCAGTCAAGGAAGTATGTGCAATGAATGATGAGACACCGATTTATGGATAAGGATGAACACGTGCTCTGATAGTGAGAAGGGCAAATGTGGAAGAGGGAGCTAGGGTTTTCAATAGGTATCGAATGGAAGAGACTGTCCTAACGAAAGGTTATAGAGAATGAAAGACGATTTCGATCAGATGAGATGAGTGATTCCGATAGGTCCAGGCATCCTGTCGAAATCATAGCTAATAAAACTTTCAAATGGAATGATTCGATAAGATTTTGATAGGTGGAATCATCCTTTCGATAGGTATATGGTGGGTGATCCATCATTTCGATAGGTTCCAGATAGGTATCCAGAACCTATCGAGACCTTATTTCTGTCCCTCTTGATCCTATCGAAGAGTTGGTTTTAGCTATCGACCATTATCAGTGCCTATCGAAAACCTCAAATAACCTATCGAAATCATCGACTGACCTCACAAAAGGTGCATGTAACCTCTCGAAAGGTCCCAAAATCCCAATAAATTTGCATTGCAGTGCAGTGCTCAGTCTCAGCACCCAGCAAACTCCTACTCCTATGCTATCATTTATTTTATTGGCCTTATAAACATACTCCCTTGATCCCTGAACTGCAAGCATTATTAAGATGACAACCTACCCCTAGCATGGTAATTTTATTGTCCATGAACAAACTATCAAAGAAATATGATACATATAATACACAATGAAATCAGATATTATACTGGAGGGCCCTAAAGATCAATGGTCTCCTCAGGCTCAAAAATGTTTTTAACACAAATTTTTAGCCTTTGACCATTGACTTTCATGGTCCTACCATTTGTAGGGTCCATGATTTCTATAGCCCCAGATGGAGAAACATGCACAACTGTGAAAGGCCCATCCCATCTTGACAGCAACTTTCCTGGAAAGAATTTCAATCTAGAGTTGAACATCCATACCTTGTCATTTGTCTTGAATTCTTTTCGTAGCAAGTGTCTATCATGGAAAGCTTTGGTCTTCTCCTTGTAAATCCGGGCCTTTGCATAAGCCTCTAATCATAACTCATCCAGCTCAGATAACTGGAGTTTCTTATGTATACCAGTAGAGTTTAAGTCGGAATTTATTGCTCTAATAGCCCAGTATGCTTTGTGTTCCAACTCAACAGGCAAGTGACATGCCATGCCATAAACTAGTCTGAATGGGGACATACGTATGGGGGTTTTATAAGCCGTCCTATAAGCCCATAAGTCATCTGTCAATTTTATGGACCAGTCTCTCCTGTCAGTTCTCACGGTCTTCTCTTTGATTTCCCGATTGGAAATCTCTACTTGCCCATTGGTTTGTGGGTGGTAGGGAGTGGCTACACTGTGGGTCATAGAGTATTTTTCCATCAACTTATCAAAAGGTTTATTACAGAAATGGCTTCCCCCATAACTAATAATAGCTTTGGGGATGCCAAACCTTGAGAAGATGTTATGTTTTAAAAATTTTAATGACAACCTTGTGGTCATTTGTTCTTGTAGCTAGGGCCTCTACCCATTTGGACACGTAGTCCACAGCTACAAGGATGAAATTATATCCATAGGAGGGTGGGAAAGGTCCCATAAAATCGATTCCCCAAATGTCAAACAATTCGACAACAAGTATAGGTTGCAAAGGCATGGAGTTTCTCTTTGTAATATTTCCCATTTGCTGACATCAAGGACAGGCTTTGCAATTTTTATGGGCATCTTTGAGCAGAGTAGGCCAATAGAAACTACTTTAAAGCACCTTCGCCACAGTCTTGTTACCACTGAAGTGGCCCCTACATGCCTGGTCATGACACATGGTTAGAATGTTTTTGAACTCGGTTTCCGGTACACAACGCCTTATCACCTGATCTGCACATTGCTTAAAGAGGTAAGGATCCTCCCACATGTAATATCAAATCTATGAGAAGAACAGACTTCTATCATTCTTATTCCAATGTTAAGGGATCCTTCACACAGTAAGGTAGTTTACTATATTGGCAAACTAGGGCACACTTATCTGTACAGTAAAAAGCTGCTCATCTGGGAAAGAGTCATTGATGGGCAAGCTTTCTATTTCAGTCTCTGGGATCCTTGACAGATGATCAACAACCACATTCTCAGCTCCCTTCTTGTCTTTAATCTCCAAGTTGAATTCCTCATCTATCACATCGATGGAAAAATAGTCCTCATCGAGATGTGGTTGATTGGCTGAGTTGTACAAATTTAATTTAACCTTCATGTTCCCAAAGGATACTTTCATGACTCCTGATCTGCATTGTATACAAACATTAGCTGTGGCCAAAAAGGGCCTTCCCAATATTACAGGTATGGAAGTAACACACTTGCTTGGTTCCATGTCCAGCACCAAAAAATCAGTAGGGTAAAAGAATTTGTCAACCCCAACCAAAACATCATCAATGATCCCCACAGACATCCTTTCAGATCTATCAGCTAGTTGTAAAATCACAAGTTCACACTAGCTCCCAGATCTAACAAAGCCTTTTCAATGGTATGATCCCCAATGATGCAGGGGATAGTGGGGACTTCAGGGTCTTGGAGTTTGGTTGGGGTGGCTATAGTCAATATCTGCCTCACCTTTTCTACTGAAAAGACTTTCTTGGATAAATGTACTCTAGATTATCTTTTATGGGTGCACAGGTCTTTCAAGAACTTGGCATAGGCTAGAATTTGCTTGATTGCATTAAGTGAAGGCAAGTTGATCTTCACCTGCTTAAAAGTTTCCATCATTTCCTCTATTTTACCTTGCCCTTTGTCGAAAGGGGAAGGTGCTTGCAATGCCTTGGGAAATGACAAATGTGGGACTACTCCCTCATTTGCTGCCTTAGCCAATTGGTCATCTTTCTTTTTAAATTTTTTATTTTCTTAAGAGTCCTCATTCTCCTTCTTATTCAAACTGGGTTGTTCCTGGTTGTCCACAATTGGTGGCTCCTGTTGTGTCCTTTCAAAAACCACTTCTTTTTCTTTTGCCAAAACTCTGATAGGCTCACAGCCCACTTGATTATCTACCAGCCGTCCACTCCTCAATGTAGTAATATATTTAGCTTCCTTCTGGGTGGAGGAAACTTCACCTACTACAAACTGTCTCCTTGGGTTATCCAGTGGTTGGCTAGGCAGCCTCCCTTCCACTCTCTTAGTCAAAGCATTACACAGCTGACCTAGATGGTCTTCTATCTTTTTGATGCTTTGGCTGTGAGCGTGCACAGTTTTAGATAAGGGACCCAAATTTTGTAATGAAGCCAAAACTTGTTCCTCAAAAGAAAGTGACCTCACAGTTTGAGGGGGTGCTGGTTGCTGCACAGGTTGGGCCATAGGCTGGGCCATGGGCTGCTGGTAATGAGGATTTGAAACATAAATTTGGTGGTAGGATTGAGCTTTTTTGTAGGGCATGGGCTGCTGTGGCTGCTGCTGCTGGTTTGGGTATGCATCTTATCTCCACCTCAAGTTGGGGTGGTTCCTCCATTAGTACCCAGTAGCAGGCTGTTGCCCATAGGACTGAGTGGCAGCCACATGCTCCGTAACAAAATCTAGAAATTGGACAACTGATGGGCATTCTTCAAGGGAGTGAGCAGGGGATTGGCAGATAGCACATGCCTCCTCCACCCTAGCAACCATGGGTGACTGCATTGTTCCCATGAGCTTATCATATTTCAGTGTCAGGCTGTCCACTTTCCTCTCCAAATCACTTTGCACATTTACCACAAACATCTTCCCTCTAGTGGTATTCTCTTTCACCAATCTAGGAAGATCTAAGTCCCTAGACAAGGTCTCCCTCTACATGAATTTCTCACTAATGATATCAAACAACTCCCAGGCCTCCTCAGCAGTTTTATGGAGGTAGGTGCCACCACAAGAAGCAGCTACCATATCTCTGCTTTTCGAATCAATCCCTAGATAAAAACTTTGAACCAATTGCCATTCAGGGATTTGATGGTGGGGGCATTTCTTTAGCAATTCCTTCAATCTCTCCCAAGCTTGGTGAAAATCCTCAATTGGATCTTGGGAAAATGAGATTATGTCCTTCCTCAACCGGCTTATTTTAAACATGGGGAAGAATTTGGCCAAAAATTGACATTGAAGATCGCTCCAAGACTTAATGCTGTTGGGTGGAAGCATTGACAACCAAGTCCTGGCTCTATCCTTCAATGAAAAAGGAAAGAGTCTCATCCTGGTTGCCTCCTCCCCCAAATCTGTGATGTTAAAAGTGGTGCAGAGTCCTAAGAATTCATCAATGTGCCTATAAGGATTATCTTTGGTCAGGCCATAAAATGAGGGTAACATCTGGATTATGAAAGACTTTATTTCATAATTTCCTTAAGCAGCTGGGAACTGAATGCAGAAGGGGAAATTATAAACCCCTGGTGCATTAAATTTCTTGAGAGTTCTAGGCTGTTGTTGCTTACCCATTTCGGAAAATTCAGCTGCAACAGATGTGAGTGCAGTTTGTCTAGATCTGAGAATCCTTTAATCCTCTGGATTTAATGGGACAATCTGAGGTTGGAGAGTTCTTCTCCCAAACATACACCACTCAAGATCAGAGCAAACCTTCAAACAAAACAAGTAGGAATAAAAACAAATGACTACTGAATCTAAATATTATTAGATCTAACAAATAAAGGGGAGTAGAGGGATGCAAACTCAAGAGCAGCTTCCAACACAATGCTCCTCCTTCACAGCAGCTTCAGATATGATGAAATACAAACAGAATACTGGAAAACAATAAAACTTACAAACAGAGTTAGTGAAAAATCAAACAAACTACTATAGATTTATGGTCTAAACTAAACAAGACTTAGATCTACCAATTTCAAAAACACCTCTCCGGCAGCGGCGCCAAAAACTTGTTGGGGAATCTCGGTGTGCTGATTTATTGTGTAATGATAGTAAAACAGGGGATGGATTTAGCACATCTAAAGTTTCCTAGACCTGTAAGATACAGGGTCCTTTATAGCAAGTTTTAAAAATGGAATGCCCACAGGGAGGTGAGTTTAAAGTATGGTAAATCTCCAGATCTGTAAGAGATCTGACACCCTAACTAATGCTAAGTTAGCCAAAAGAAAGGGGAGAGGTTAAAAGGGTTGTCACTTGAACTAAACTGCACTTGAAATGCAAATTAAGTGAGATCGAGTCCAGAGATCTAGATCTTACAAGTGGAAGGGTTTAAAAATAGAAAATGGAGAAGAGCAGCTTGGTGATTGGTCTCACTGTGATCAGGTTGAGCTGATCATGTTATAGAGGTTTAGAGCACACAAATCCCTCAGCTGGCTACAAGCATAGCTGCAGGGTAGAAGGCTCCACTCTAAACCAAAGGATTTAACTGATCTTAAGGATATGGTCTATCCACTTTAATGGTCACAAACCATCCTATAGACTTCATCCGATCCAAAGGTTTATGGTAGAAGAATCCAACTGAAACTAGATATTGGACTGCTCTTAAGGCTATGATCTGTCCACTTTAATAGTCACAGATCATCCTAGGGAATTCCTCCAAACCAAAGGTTTCAACCAGATCGTTAAATCCACTACAGATGCTGCAATTTCAAAGTCACAGACACAAGAAATTACAGGGATATCAGGTCTAGGGAGATCAGATGGTATCCAAGAAGTCTACCAGTTAAGTGGGTGAGCTGATCAACAGACTCCTCGACACAAATTCGATCGAGCACCAAATGAAACCAAAGGAACTATAGATCTAATGAAATCAATAAAAATAATATTTACATTCTAATAAAACTCACTCTACAATGAAATGCTCTTAGATCTGTAGTCTGTGCAGTAATTAACCCACAATAACACTCTCAACCTTACCTAATTATAGATCTAACCTCGCTCTTCGCTGCTCCTAGGAAATAAGCCAACCATAGTTGAGCTAAAAGAGGGAAAATGGAATTTTGCTGCAAGCTCTGATCTCCATAATTTGATCCAAATCTCAATCTCCTCCAATTGCAATTGGGGATCTCCATATATAGCTTTCTCTCTTATTTTTACCGCCAATATTCCCGTCTAGAAGGTCCTCAAAGTTTGTTAGAGTTCTGTTAGAGCACATGGGTTGGTTAGGGTTTCCTAGGGCATCTTTTGGATCATGGGTCACCAAGTTGCGTGCGTGAATGTCGACCTATTTTCTGAGAAGTTCATCACACGATTTCGATAGGTTGAGGAAGCTTTCAACAAGTTCAAATGGAGCTTTTTGGTCCTTCACTAGGTTCTCAGATCTCTTCGATAGGTTCCGATAGGATGAGCCTTCTCTTAAAACTTTCGCATTCTCAGCCCTTTGCCTGGGCATTCGACAGGTTGGGGAAGCTTTTCGACAAGTTGGAGGACCATTTCGATAGGTTTAGCTCTGCATGCCATCATTCCGATAGCATTGCTCTCACTCCTATCAAAAGGCTCAAGCACCCTTCGATAGGTTCTATTCCAGCGTCTCCATCTCGATAGGTTCAGGAAACCATTCGATAGGTTCCCCTTACACCTCAGGTAGGCTTTCGATAGGATGATTTCTTCCGTTCTTTTTGCTGCTCGATAGGTTCTTGGATCCTATCGAACTCCTCATTCCACACAAATCTATCCTTTCTCTTCCTTCAGATCCTATCGAAACCTTTCCAACTGCACGAATTCCTCCATTTTTCGCTCTCAGCTCCTATTGAAGTCTTCAGATAGCCTCTCGATAGGATGTTTTCAGCCTATTTTCACTTCCTTCGCCTTGCCCTGCTGTTGCCACACACCCCAAGGGCCCAATGGTGTGCAGCCCTCTGGTGTGCTATTGCTGGGTCTGTACTGTACTGAGAGATAAACTTCCTTGTGTGGCATTCTTCAGTGGTTTCCTGTATTTTTCCTATCTTTTATTACTATCTATAAAATAGACTCAATAGAGGTTTATTAATGTGCTCACAGGTCCTGCGAAGGTCGGGTTAAGGGGTGAAAACTGGCATTTTTCACTACTTAACACGGAACATGATAGGGGGCAGGTCCTGCGTCAAGAGAGAGAAATGCATCAGATCATGGAAATAAAGCAAACCTGCACAAAAGGAAGAACTGAACCTATCTTTTTCCTTGCCTGTTGTGCCGAAATTGGAGATATGAACGTATTGTTGATAAAGAAGGCCAGCTCGGGCTGCCTTGCCTTGCATCTCCAGCCAGGGGCTCGCCTTGCGCTCTGTCACAAAAAATTGCTCCCCGCAGGGATCATAGACTATGTCGAGCCCCTCCTCATGGCCCTCCTCGGGCATGTACTCCTCGTCGCCAAACATTCTGGGGCAACAGAAAACAATCACATCAGAGCAGATCAATGATAAAGAATCATTTTTGCTACAAGCCAAGGGAAGGTAAGTATGCTCATCCTTTTTCTATCATTTTTAGAAACAAAGATACACACATACATAAACAAAAAAATTCCTTCCTTCTTAATAAAATGAAAATGCAAAAAAAAAGCCCATTCCTTTTTATCTTTAAAAGTAAATAAAAATAAAACAAACTTCCCTTTTCTATGTTTAAAAATAAAGAGAGTTAAAATAATAAAAAAAATGATTTCTTTATGCTTCTAAAATCAAAAACCAAAAAATAGAGAGAGCCTTTCTTTTATAAAAATAAAAACTTCAAAATAAAACCCTTAGTTTATGCCCATTAAATAAAAAAAAAACCAACACAAAAATAATAAATGATAGTAAAATCAATGCCTTATTTTCAAACAACAACAAAAAAAATAATATATATATATATAAAAAATCCCTTTTTTCTTAATTTCAAGAGAAAGCAAAAATCATTTTCCCTAATTCAAAAAAAGAAACCAAAAATGCTTTTTTTCCTAATTAATTTTCAAAAAAAAAAATAAAACAACAAAAACAAAAACCCAAAATCCTTGCTTTATGTTCAGAATAAAAACAAAAACCAAAAACAAGAATAAAACCCCTCTCTTATATAAAACAAAACAAAAAAGAGTATGTAAATATATATATATATTTAGGCATCAATAAAAAAATCCATAAAACAACAAAAAAGAGGGTGTTATTGAAAAATCATCAACACATCATCAATAAACATATTCACAATAAAAATAAACCATTATTCATCTAAGAATACAAGATTATGATGATATTTGCAAGGAAAAGCAAGAAAAATAAAAAAAAAAGGGTTTTTAACGGTTACCTTTTGGAGAAAATAGGGTCTTTTGATTTAGCGCAAGGCGGCGATCAATCGACGAATGCCAGTAATGAGGCACACATAGAGGCGATGTAAAGGAACCCTAGGGGAGGCCGGTTTTCGGTTTGAAGATAGGGGGGGGGGGGGGATTTGAAAATTTACCCTTGCTGCCCGAACTCGGGCTGCTTAAATTCAAAACCCAGCCATGCGTGGCGCAACTAATAGTTGCGCCAGCCACTCACGGGTCAGGTTTTGGGCCTGGCACGGGTCAGCTGCATAACCTGGTACCCCCTCTCTTCGTTTCGTTTACTCCCGGTAGATGCACACGCTCCCAAACGCTATGTCGATGCTCATTCGACTTGCCCGGGAAGCCGTGCTAGAATAAAGTAGACCGAGATCAATAGGCATCTCATTCCTACACCGAAAAACATGAAAAAGTTCAAAAATAATAAAAAAACTCCCGCATAAAAAGCCAAAAATAATTAACATAAAATGATAGAATAATTCACATAAAATGGTAGAATAATTCACATAAAATAATAATTCTGAAAAACCAAAAAAATCCCATAAAATGATAGCTTTAAAAAACCAATAAATCACATAAAATGATAACTTAGAAATCTAAAAATCCACAAAAAAAAAAGAGATAAAAAAATCCCAAAAATACTTCACATAAAATAATAGAAGTTACAAAGTGATAAAATCACATGAAATAATAACTCAAAATCCAAAAAATCACATGAAATGATAAAATCCAAAAAAACCACATAAAATGATAACTCAAAAATCTAAAAATCACATAAAATGATAAGCACAAAATGTCGAAAAATTCCCCACATAAAATAACAAAAATATATGTTTTCAAAGGACAACACGTACTCCCAAAAAGTGTTGCGACATCTATTCGCTTAGCTCGGGTAGTCGTGCTAAATATATTTCGAGATCAATGGGTTCGCCCAAAGACCTCGAACCCTACTTCAATCAGGGACACACGCAACCAGTTAAATGAGGTCGTCTATGCCTCATATGATTGGATGCACAGCGACACACAGCTAAGCACATGCGTGTTTCGATGCGGTAAAATGTTAATATTTATCAGCAACTGTGCTATATCAATGACCTAAGTCTAAGGTTCCCCTTAGATTTTTGGAACCTACTTCAAAGTAGAAGCAACGGTGTCAATCCCAGTCTATGGCCTCAATCTTGGATGGGTCGACTGTGACACCCAATTCCGAAATGATGTGCCCCAGAAAGCTCACCTGTTCTAACCAAAATTCACATTTATTGAGTTTGGCATATAGACGATGATCTCAAAGTGTCTGGAGTGCCAAATGTAGGTGCTCTTCATGCTCTTCTCTCGACTTGGAATAGATGAGTATATCGTCTATAAAAACTACCACGAATCGGTCAAGGTGAGGCTTGAATACCACGTTCATAAGGTCCATGATGGATGTTGGTGCGTTGGTTAGCCCAAATGGCATCAAGAGGAACTCATAATGGCCATATCTAGTGTGGAAGGCTATTTTGGGAACATCTTCAGCTCTCACCTTCATTTGATGGTAATCGGACCATAAATCTATCTTCGAGAAGAATTTCGCCCCTTGTAATTGGTCGAAGCGATCATCTATTCTAGGGAGCAGATACTGGTTCTTCATGGTTAACTTGTTCAACTGTCGATAATCTATGCACAGTCGTAATGAACCGTCCTTCTTTTTGCCAAACAATACTGGTGCTCCCCATGGAGACACACTTGTCCTAATGAATCTTTTATCTAACAACTCTTGCAACTGTTCCTTTCACTCTTTCAACTCGGTCGGTGCCATTCGATATGGGCCTTGGATATCAGTTCCGTGTCGGGCGCTAAGTCGATTGTGAATTCAACTTCTCTTTCTGGCGGTAATCCAGGTAATTCCTCTAGGAATATGTCAAGAAATTCGTAGGTGATAGGGATGTTTGCTATATCTGTTTTCTCATCCTTGTGTCCTTGTACAAAGGCAAGATATCCTTGACATCCCTTGTTAATCAGTCGGTCCGCTCGAACTGCAGATATGAAGGGGGCGACGATAGATCGAATGCCAATGAATATGAACGGCTTCTCTTTCTTTGGATAGACAGTAACAATTTTCTCTGAACAATCTACATTGGCTCGAAGTCTTATTAGCCATTCCATGCTGAGTATTACATTGTATCCTTGCATTTCTAGTAGAATTAGGTCAGCCATAGTTTCGTGGTAGGCCATGGCGATAATGACCGATCGACATATCCAATCCATACGTATTGAACTTCCCATTGGTGTAGAGATAGCTAAGACAAAATCTAAGGGTTCAGGTATGTAACCGATCTTCTTAGCAAATGTTGGTGTAATGAATGAATGTGTGGATCCAGGATCTATCAACAGTAGGGCTCTGTAGCCACATATATCCTTTGGTTTGCTCAAACGAATGACACCTAAGTTTAATAGACATTCTAAAATAAGCTAGATTATATGATATGTTATGACCTGCAATATAATGTTGGTGGCGGTTACTCCTATTTATGCACCTTCTTTATCTAAAATGCGAGAAAGTTGATTGAATTAATAAACGTGAAATTTCATACCTTGTATCATGTCGTTGGTTTGCTGCGTATCCTGGGCTGATATTACATATGCTCGGCCTGATACCATAGGCCGTGACGCTCTCCAGCTTGGTGTATTCATGGCTGTAATACCCTTCATTTCTGGGCAATCTCTGATGCGATGCCCCATTTGTCCGCACTTGAAGCAAGTTCCGGTGTTCTTATAACATTCCCCAATTTTGTGAGGCTTTCCACACTTTGCACACATCAAGGATGGTGCTAAGGAAGCGGTACGTGATGTCGTCGATGGTGTCCTTGCTGTGCTAGTGTCTGTCGGACCTGATGTACTCAAAGAACTCAGAGGCCTTGGAGGTAGAGGCGGTAAGGTGTTGGAATCATAAGGCCTTGTGGATGCCGTAGGAGTTGATTATGCAGGTGGTGGCAACAAATATCTCGACCTCTTACTAGCCCGCTCCGCACTTGACGCTTGGTTCTGAGCTTCTCTACTCCTTACTTGTTCATCTCTCGCTTTATACAAATCTTTAAAGTCCTTTTCTGCAATAAGAGCCAGCCTTACCACTCTCTCGTACATGGTTGCTTCGAATAGCGAAATTCTACCCTTGATAGCTGGATTGAGACCATACTCAAACTTCTATGTTTTCATTAGTTCGATGGCGACCAGGGCTGGTGCACATAGAGATAAGCATGTAAGCTCCGTCACGTATTCTTGGACACTCATTTTCCCTTGCACTAGATTTGCAAACTAAATCTCCATTTGACGTCTCGCTGTTGTAGGGAAATACTTTCGATTGAAGGTGTCGGTAAATTCGGCCCAGGTCCATGGTGTTCTTGGTGCCCGTGTTCTCTCAGCAGAATCCACCATGGGTCCGCTTCACCTTCGAGTTGGAATGAGGCCCAACTAAATTTCTCCTCTTCCATACAATAGACTCGTTAGAGCAGTTTTTCAACCTGCTTCAGCCATTTCTCGGCCTCCATCGGGTCAGCTTGTCAATAAAAGCTCAGAGGTCTTAGTCTCCGGAATTCATGAAACCCAGATGGTTGTCTCCTTTCAGCTAAAATCGCCATGGTTTTCACCATGGTCTCCAGCAACTGTTGGTTGTTTCCCGTGCCATTGGTAGCTTGGTTTCCTCCATCTAAGGCATTATCCCGATTGTTGTCAATCCTTGAGGCATGATTGTTGTTGTTGCCGAGAGGGACTGCATACGAAGGTGTGACTACTCTTTCCCCCATGGTCCTACTCGGTCTTCCCCTTCTGGGAGGCATGATGACCTATCATTACCAAGCAAAAGCTAGGTCAAGTTGGTTCTAAGCCTAAAATCTTAGTTCGACTAATCTAGAATTCCTATTACCGCTGTTACAAACTGACATCAAAGTTCTATATGCCCGTCTGATGTACCGCTTGCGCTTTGATACCACTTGTGACAGCCCAGGTTTTCCTTACAACAAAAACCTGTGCCGTCATATCGCACACATGATTCGAGTTATAGTGACGCTATGGTACCCTTTGTACAACATCATTTCCTGACCGCTCGATCTTCCTATCATCAATCAACAGGAAGGACCGAGCCATCACATGATGGTAAGCACACGAGAACAGAAGCACAAGATACATACACACACATAGCAAAAACATAAGATAGAACTATATCAGATAAGAAAGGAGCAACATAGCTTTAACTCTAGCTATCATCTACACAAAACAAAATAACCATTATCCACTAACAAAGGCCGACCTCCATCTAAACAGTGGACCCAAAATATTAAGTACCTAATTACAAAACCTTCCATATTCATTTTTCGTTCCTTTCTGTCAAGAAGAACCCCAAAATACAAGCACCCCAGCACTAAGGAAAGTGCTCCTCAGGTAGGTACTCTACCTCTTCTGTAGGATTGTAATCCGGGTCTTCTTGCTGCTCCAGATCCCATTCAATCCCCACTCTTGCAGTTGTGACATATAGTCGGGAGTGAGCTTCATCCAAGCACAATAGGGAAAACACAGTGCTAAGTATACTTTGCCATATCCAATTCAAGTTCTCGATGCATGAGTAAGAAAATGATTGAAGTTCACACTTATATATTCTTCATATATCAATGAGAGCTCTAAAACATAATTTCCATGCCTTAATGAGTCAAATCATTCCAAAGAGTCATTCATGCCAAAACAATGCATAGAGATATTTCAAGCTCATGTACAAGTTAAACAAAAATGTGGAAACGAGTAATGAACACATATAGCAAACAAAATATGAGAATCAAGGTGAATCACATATCAAGAAGCAAGGTGTATCATATCACGCGGTAGTAGATGTAAGTATCCTGCATTAGGGAATAGAGCAGTCCGTATTAGGAACATAGGGTCATGACCCCAGGGACTCCACCCCTCTCATGGAGACTCCACTCCCCTTACCTCAGTACCCTCAAAACGATTCGCATGGCAATGCATCTTGTATTTGAGAACTGAGCAATCTGTATTAGGTAAATAGGGTCGTGACCCCGGGAACTCCACCCCTCTCATGGAGACTCCACTCCTCATTGCACATGATCACATACATCATAGACACATAACGAGTACGTGTTGACACATATCAAGAATGTGTACATGGAAAGGCAAGACAATGCGAAGTCAAATGCACGATCATGAATCACTTAAAGCATGTATGCGGAATTTAAATCATAGTATTCGTGAATTTCATTTACATGTGCATATGCATATATACATTAATAGCTAAAAAATATCATTCATTGGATAATTGCATCATACATGTGAATTCGAGAGACATATATATAAGTGGCAAGGTATTTTCCCTACTTGAATTCGTGTTGGTCACACGTCCCAAGATTCACTGTCCAACGAATTCAAAACCTTGTTCCTTGGTGAGCTTATCCTGAATCACGATGTCCATTACATGTCTTAGTCCACACATATAACTCACAAGCATGCTAGCCAAGTCCCAAGGGCATACATTGAAAATGGCTAGAAACAGAGGATCACGCTCGAGCGTTGCTCGATCCCGCTCGAGCGATTCCTAGTGGCACCTATGCTTCACGCTCGAGTAGTTTTAACCCGAGCGAATTAAGCCTATAATTCACGCTAGAGCGTAGGCTTTAGAAGATATCCCACTCGAGCGACTCCATTCACGCTCTAGCATACATCCAATACATTTTCCCCAGTTCTGCTCGAACGATTTTAACCCGAGCGCAATAAACCTAAGATTCCCGCTCGAGCATATGCTTCAGAACATCCCCCACTCGAGTGGTAAATTTCATGCTTGAGCATGTTCCCAGTACAAAACCTCAGATTCCGCTCGAGCGGTTTTTACCCGAGCCAAAATAGCTTCGAGTTCCCGCTCGAGCGTAGGCTTCAGGTGATGATTTCGCTCGAGCGGGTTTCACGCTGGAGCGTAAACTATAGAGTTGCTATCTTAAATAGCACATACTTTGAACTCGAGCCGGCCCTTATGGCTTCTCGAGATTGTCTAACAACACATCTAACAAGCAACAAAAGAGCAATCGCTCAACTACGAGATATTTATTATAATACATCTACAAAGAGATTCACCACGCAAGACCCAAACGTTATTTTCTACTCACTATTATCCCCAAACTAGGGAGCTCATGCCAGGGTTTCAATGGTTAATCCCAGAGCGTCTTTTTCTAAGCTTTGGTTGCGTTCGATCCTTGAAATCCTTGCATGTGGCCTCGAGCATCGCTACCTAGCAGGAATTTTGGGCTCTACATTGTGACACACGTGAAAAGAGGGTTACCTCTATAAGCTTTCCTCACATGCAACGCTCGATGAAACCAGGGCGTTGGATCAATGGTTTCGGTGTGTCAATTTCGTGAATCCTCGTTGAAAATCACGGTTTATAGGGTCGTGGTGCTCCTAGTCATAGGGTTCGATTTCACTGCGAAGCGGAGGGGTTTTCGGCATGGATCGAAGATCAGCTACAATGCTTGAAGCGAAAATGGAGGAGGAGAAGGGGATGACTCTCCTTTCTTCAGTTCATTCTCTCCACTCCTTACACAACTGACTAACCAATGCAAATAATCATTTGCATGGTTACGTGCATGCATTTAATATAGGGTGACATGGATTCGGTGCTTGGATTATACATCCTTACACATGGTATGCAATCCATCCAACGGTTCTCCACTCATGGGCTGCTGATGGGTCTCAATCCATCCAATCCCTACACAGGCCATAGGGTCCTATTGGCCCTTTTTGAGAAAATCAATGGCATGTGACTCCTCACCATATTGGAGATGACCCACGAGGGTTTAACTCTTGCAATGACCCCAATTGGCTGGTTCTAAGAAAGGCCCGTGGCCTAAATCCAAATAGGCCCTCCATCCAATTTGGTTTCCCTATGGGTCTCAAGTGACTGGTGATCCCATGGATCGCTCCCGTCGCAAGGTTTTAATGGTCCGTGACACACCGTCAATCTGGGCCTCACACGTGCCACAGTGTGGGCTGTTACAATATTGACTTGAGATGAAATGTTTATATTGATGATTGTGCCTATGAAATCTTAGAATTACATCATCACAATCTGGTTTCGATAATC
This sequence comes from Chloranthus sessilifolius, assembly GCA_021018995.1. NCBI lineage: Eukaryota > Viridiplantae > Streptophyta > Magnoliopsida > Chloranthales > Chloranthaceae > Chloranthus > Chloranthus sessilifolius. Next base: position 97,334,259 of record CM037588.1, read on the forward strand.
ATTAGATTAATGGTCTTGATTGGTGTTAAGCAGTGAAAAATATCATTTTTCACCTCCTAACCTGACCTTTGATGGACCTTTGAGATGACTAATAATGTGTGTTGAGTGTATTTTGTAAATAAGCAATAAATTACACCCTTAGTGCAGACATCCATCTAAGAATGCCAAAGAATAGAGCAGCTGCCTCAACATGTGTTCATACAGCCAAAAGTTCAGCCAACTAAGTAATCCACAGAGCTTTAGAAGTGCATGAGAAGGTCATGGGGCCAACTGGGGATACTTGGGACCAAGTGCAATTGCAAGGAATGAAGATTAAACCCACCAAGAGGCTGCTAAGTGGTGAGCAAATGAATAACAGCACACCAAAGATGTGTGCCAGCTGTGGAAGCACAAAGCAGAACCTGTCGAGAGGTTCCATTAAGCTATCGTGAGGTTCTAGAAGTATAGGCCTACCTGTCGAGAGGTACTGAGGTGGAAATGTGAAGATCTCACTAGGTTCTAGTTACCTGTGGAGAGGTTGGAAGTACAACAGTGGATCCTGTCGAGGGGATGCCTAGAGGGGATGAAGCTGTCGAGAGGTTAGGTGTTATATATGAAGCTATTGAGAGCTCCCTAGTACTTGTCGAGAGGTTCTGGAAGTGCAATATAACCTATTGAGAGAATACCTGGAGGTGCAGGGGAAGTCTAGAGGTCCTAGATACAAATCGAGAGGTTTAACTGAACCTGTCGAGCACTTAAATGAAACTTTATAACTACTCGACGGGATGCTTTATAACCTATCGAGAGGATAAATGCAGTTAGGACAACAGATAAGATTTTGCTATCAATCCTGTCAACGAGTTCACCAGAACCTGTCGAGAAGTCAAGCAACCTATCGAGATCCTTTAGCAACCTGTCGACATGAATACAAAGAGGACTCATAACCTGTCAAGAGGTTCCCTAAACCTCTCGACACTAGAATTAGGAACTTCTGAGTTCCTTTCACGGCAGCTACCAAACTCCAGTGCTTTGTGCACACATTCTAAAGGACGTTAGTGACCCTTAGAGATATTTTTGAAACACAACTGGGCATGAATGGGTTCCCTAATCACTTCACATGCACTTGTCCAGTTTCGACCAATCAGTGAAGAGCTTCTAGAAGAGAAATCAGCCACATCAGCAGCTCAGAATAATATAATTATTCTCTTGAGATCTGATTGGCTGAAACAGATATAAAAATAGAGAGGAAGAGTATAAAAGCCTGAAGAATTTACAGAACTAGCATCCAAAAATTGATAGAACCAAAGCCAAATTCGATCTCCATTTTCCCTCCAAAAAAAATTCCCTCTCTCTTCTGTCTTCCCCCATTCTCTTCTCAACCAATCATGGTTGGCTAAACCCCTTCAGTTGCTAGGGTGAGGTTGAGAGCTATAAATCGAGAGTTCAGAGGTTGTGTTGATGGATTGTATGTTGCACAGATTGTAGATCTGAGCATAATAGAATTGTAAGTTGTGTTATTGCAATATAATTATGATTTTTAAAGGTGATTCTGATCTATATTTCACTTTTTTGTATTTGATTTCCCTGGATTAGATATTCCTGTGGATTCCTGAGCTTGTAGCCTGGCACCCACAGCATCAGTAATAATTTACCTATTCCAATCAAGATCCTGGAATTGGAACAATCTCTGGGATGATCTGTGGCCACTGAAATGGACAGATCATGACCTTAGGATTGCTTTAATTCTTTGGTTGAGATTAGATTCTTATGCCTTGCATCTTAGCTTGTAGCCAGATGAAAGATTATAGCAAATCTATCCTATACATGGCCTTTGATCCAATTGATTTTCAGTAAAAAAACCAAAATCCCTAGCTATTGTTCCCCATCTTTTGATTTTAATCTTTTTCTCCATTCCCTTGAATCTGAGTTCAATTAGATCTAGATCATTTTATATTTGATTTTTGTAGTTCTTAGTAAAGTGACAAATCTTAGAAACCTCTCCTTCTTGTTTTTCATTTAGTCTAAATTAGGATAGAGTGTCAGATCTATCATAGATCTAGAGATTTACCGCATTTCAAAACACATTTTCCTATAGACCTACCCTAACTTACCTATTAAAACTTGCTGCAATAGCCCTGGTTCTTGCAGGACTGCTTGCTTGCCTTAATCCCACTTTGCTGTAGTTTGTGCAATTAATTTATTGTTTTAACCATTTAATAATTATAAGGTAAGCAAGACAACAAGTTTTTGGTACTGCTGTCGAGGAGTTTTGATCTAGTTACTAGATATGAGTTTTTCATTTTCGTAGATCTGATATTTTTTAGTTTTTAGTGCTGATTTATTTTAGATTTCTTTATTGCATTCCAACTGTTTGAATGAATGCCTATTGTAGTTTTTTTATAGAAAACCAGTTTTAAACTGCATAAATTCTAACTTTTTTTGAGTTTTTATTCTTTGCCTTCTACCTATTTGAATAAATGATGTTGTTGCCTTTTTCATTTTTACAGAAATGAAGATGTGGCCTGTGTTTTTCTTTTTGTTTTTATCAATTTGCTTGAATAAGGTACTGCTGCAGTTTTTGAATTTCTGCAGATCTGGAGTAGCAGCCAAAAGAGGAGCAAATGGATTGCAGCTGGAGCAGATCTGCCTAAGTTTGCATCCCCTTCTCCTTTGCATTCATTTTTAATTTTTAAATTCTTTAAAAACCAGCAGTTCTGCTGTGTTTAGTGTTTGTCTTGGTTTTAATTTTATTTTTGAAATAACAAAACCAAATGAAAAATAAAAGAACATGTAAACACAAATAAAAATTTCTGACTTCTTTCTTATTATTTTTTCAGCAGTAGTAAATAAGGGCTCTTGAGAGCCCCGGCTAATCCACAAACAAATAAAAAATAAAAAATTATAAAAACATAAATTTTTTTTTCAGATGGGCTATTTTTCTTTGTTGTCTTTCATATACCCCATCTAGAACTGCGAAGATCATAGTTTTTAATTTTAAATCATGAAGGTTAATGAGCAGTTGCTCATACTTTTGCCCTGAAAATTCATTGGAGCCTCTGCTTTCATTCACTTTCAAGATTTTTTTCAGCAAAAATAGGTCTCAGCTGTGTATGAATCTTGTTTTTAATGGTGTACATCCATGCTAATATATCTTCAAAATTTTTATTGATTCATACACATTCTTAGCAATTTCTCAGTACAAAACACACCCACCAGCACAGAGGGCTTTCTCTTAGCACAGGTGACTCAACGTTGATTCTTAGGATTTTCTGTTTTAGGAATTTTAGTTTACATTCTGTTTTTAGATTTGTTATTTTTCTTTCTTAGGTTAATGTGTCCTAGTTTTACTATTTTTCTTCAATTTTTATAGTTTTATATTCAGTTCTAACTTCATTTTCCTGATTTTATATCAGTTTTTCTATTTTTGCAGTAATTTTTTTCCTGCATTTGTATATCATTTTTTCCTTTTTTATGTTCATATACTCAATTTTGCACTTTTATTTGCTGCTACATATAGTTTTTTTTCCTACTTATTTTTTTCTCATTTTTACCTTGCTGCCCCTGGTTATTCACTGAGTAAACATTGAGGAAAATATTCATCTTAGGTTTGGGGGTATGGCAGGTGTACCAATGAAATAAGTTAATGCTAGTGTAGCTATGTTGAAATTGTTTTTTGAAAATAAGGTGATTTCCTACCTGATTTTTTGAAAAAGAGGAAATTAAAAACTTTCTAAAACTAAAATGTGTTATAGTTCTAACATTTTCATGAAGTAAAATGTCAAGAATTTTTAAAAATTTATGCTTAATAAACTTGAAAAGAGAGAAAATTGTGAGGATATCCCCCAGAAATTTGATGGAAGACCATACCCAGTGAGATTTGGGCCTGAAAAATCTTCTTTAAAGAGTGTCTTGGAAATTTTTCTGCTCTAAGGACTGATTGGATCTAGTTTCGCTCACTAAAAGTTATACAAATCCAAATTGAAACAGCTTCGCAACATTCATGACATTGACGACATGATGTAGGTCAATCCTTGGGATAGTTTGAGCCTAAAATTTCCCACCTTTGAACCGCCCTTGATACACAGTAGTTGAGCCTAAAAAATCCCAGTTTTTCTTTGATAAAAACTAAAAAATTTGAATCCAAAACCCCTTGACCTGTTTCATTTCACCCTCAATCTGAGAATTTAGGAAGTGGAAGGAGAAGTGAGGTTAAAGGAGCAAGGCTTGATATTTGGTTGAAAGAAAAGAAAGCACATTTGGTGGCAGTTGTGGCATTCCAGCCCATGAAAAGAAAAGATGGAGGAAAATACAAAAAGCATACTGAAAGAAAAGAAAAATAGAAAATCAAAACAAAAGACTGAGAAAGAGAAGTCATTGCATTGAAAGATTGAGAAGAGGATTAGAAACTGATCACTTCAAATCTGAAAATTCAAGAAATAGATGGGACTATGCTGAAATGAAGGTTGTGATGTTGCAAATCACCTCCTTACCCTGCTGATTTCTCAAATTTGAATCCTATTAGTCCCTTTTATTCTTCATAAACCTCACCCATAAACCACATTACAACCCAATAAAAAGTCCTTATTGATCTGAAATGGAGTGAGCTGTCATGTGGAGATAAAGATTTATTTAATCTATGGTGAAAAGAGTTTGAAAATTTTAGAAATTAGAGCAATGCCTATGCTCATGCTTGCAGCCCTATTAAAGGGTTGTAACTATTCTTGAGCTATACAAATTGATGCACCCTTCTATTTTTATTGTGAGTGACAGCCCTAGTAAGACTTGGGTCTGAAATCAAATTTGTTGGGAGCAATATCAAAACAGAATTCTTAAATGAAAGGTGAACTTTGCATCAATTTTCATGCATAATGCCTTGACATAAGCTGATTGATAGCGAAGAAATTACAGTAGAATGCCAGGTTTAAATTGCTGTTTTTCTGTTGAGAATCCTCTGAAATTGAATGAAAAGGTGTGGAATGAATTTTATTTTAGTTGAACTCAGTTTTAGCATGTTGCATTAGTATTAACTACTTTTATTGGAGAAGTTTGTGGGTACCTTCACTAGAAACCCTCAGGAGACTCCACTCCTCCACTAGGGACCACCTAGGGGTTTAAAAGGTTTGGTGCATGTTCCAAATGCATCTGTGTTCCCTACGAAAGTGGCATTTAGTTTTGTAGGTTAGTTGTTTTAAATTTTACTTTGCTCGAGAACTAGCAAAGGTTAGATTTGGGGGTGTGTTAGTCAATGATTTTTACCACATTTTACCCTTTAAACCTGACTTTTGCTAAGCCTCAGTGTATTTAATAATTGCTTCTTAGTATTGTTTTGCAGTAAGGTGGTAATTGCAGCTTTAGTAAAGTTTTCCAGTAAAAATTGCCAATAAGGAGAGTTTTGGAATCAATTAACAGCTGAGAGTGAGAGATGAAAGGAATGGCTTCAGCCCTAGGCACATTGGAGGTGTTTTGAGGGTCACATACAACAGCTACACCTTCAGATTTGTGCACAAAACTACACAATAGATGCTGCCATCAAATGGTCCAATGCTGAGGAAGAGCACCTGTCAAGCAAGCCATGCAATTACAGTTGCACATTCAGTACCTCTCATCTACAACCATCTTCTTGAGCAGATGAAGCTAGCATTCAATGCTCTTGATTGGTATACAATAGCTGCACACATGCAAAGCTCCAATTCAACATCTTCTTAAAGTGAAAGCTTCCAACCATCTGTCAACTTGTGCTCAATTGAAACCTCCATAGCAGCTGCAGAATTACAGAGCTGTAGATATATATATATAGCTGCAAATATATATATATATATATATATATATATATATATATATATTCAGATTTGAGAATATATTAATTGATAGTTGTTGTAGATCATTAGATGCACAAGTTGCCACTCGAATAGCAGAAGAGAAATCCACCTGCACCCATGCAATCCATGCATTGCACCATTAGACTTCTCGAGTTGCACCCTTTCAGTCCTCTTGTCGAGCAGTTCAAGTTATAGCTTCTGCAACCTATCAAAGTGAAGTTTCAATGGTGCACCAGCAAACTTCTCAACCTCTGATTCAGCAAGCTCCCAAACTACATCCTGTCGAATGGTTTACCTCTCAAATATTCATCCTCTCTACAGCATAAAGTAGCAAACCCATCCTCCCATGGTACCTGTCGACCAACAAAGCTTCAAAGCCATCAGCCCTGCACTTCAATCCTCTCGAGAACTCCCTTGCTTGCACCTTCAAAACCTCACGAAATGGACCTTTCCCAAGTTCCCATCATCTCGACTTACAGCAGCTCCCACTACCCTCCAACCTGTCGACAACAATCTTTATATGCGGCTTCAACCTATCGATCCCTTCACTCAATCATCTAGACATCTTAGCCAGCCCTGCACTTCAAACCTCTCGAAATACATTGCACCAACCATCCTATCGAAAGGGTTCCTCACAACTTCAGAGAACTTGTCGAGTTGAGCTTCACCAACTTGTGGTGAACCTATCGACAACAATCTCTATATGCAGCCTAAACCTATCGAGTAGAAGCAGTGCAGCTTCAGATCCTATCAAACTCCACCTCCCAACCTCACGACAAGATACCTGAAGCTGTAATCTTCATGCACCAAAATCAAATCTTGTCGAGCACTTCAGCCACAGTTTCAGCATCCTCTCAAAAACCACTCTCATCCTCATGAAGAGGTGCCTGAAGTTGTTCCCCTTTTTACTCTTCAACATCTTATCATCTCGAGCTTCATTTTCTCCACCTCGGTGCTAAAACTGTAGAGTTTAATAAAGCTGCAGATCCAAGCCCTCATCAGCCCATATCTTTTCATGCTGGTCCAACTTGGGCCCCATTGAGTCCCAACCATCAAAACTGTTGTGCAGCCATGGCATTGAGCATTGTCCATCTAAGGAATGTTTGGAAATAATAGCAACAAGGGTATTTTGGGCAGCCAATAGGATGGTGAGATTAATTTGTAAATATTCTCAGCAGTTTGGGTGTAATTAATTGAGGTGTGCAGCTAGAAATAATAATGGACAGCAGGGGTAATAACAGCAGCTTCGATTCATTTTGTTATAAAGAGGTGCAGCTGGGTATTTCTTGGTTGACAAGGGCATTTTTTGGAACTCCAAGGCATAAGAGATGGCTGCACATGGGCAGTAACTGATTTTTAGATTTTTGGCGGGAATGAAAATTAGCTTCAGCTGAGCACAACAAAATCAGATCAATCTTTGCTCTCTGATTGGTTGAAATGCTAAAACAGGGATTAGCATTGAAGAATCTCTCCTCTGATTGGCTGCAATCCAAAGCACTTGGATCACTATTTTTGAATAAATAAAACTCCTTGTTGTTGTAATTTCTCAACAAGGAATCCATAGAATAACTTTGGTTCTCCTTAGCTCATTTAGGTTTAGTTTAGATTTTATTTTCCTTTTTCTCTTTCCCCTTTTCTCCCTAATCCAACATGTTGGATTAGATCTAGATAAGCAGTCCAGATCTAGTTTGTAATAATAAATTGAGAGTTTCAACAGCATTTGTAAATGGATTGGATGTTGCACAGATTGTAGATCTGAGCTCAATAGGCAGTAAGATGTTGCTACGGTAATTATGGGTTTTAAAGGTGATTTTGATCTAAATTTCACTTTTTCGTATTTGATTTCCCTGGATTAGATATTCCGATGCTTGAGCTTGTAGCCTGACATCCACAACATCTGCAATAGCTTACCTGTTCTAATCAAGATCATTGAATTAGAACAATCTCTGGGATACCTGTGGCCACTCAAATGGACAGATCATATCCTTAGGATTGCTCCAACTCTTTGGTTGAGATTAGATTCTTATACCTTGCATCTGATCTTGTAGCCAGATGAAAGATTGCAGAAAATCTTTCCTATGCATTGCCTTTGATCCAATTGATTTGCAATAAGAACTAGTCCCTGGCTGCCTATTTCTTACCATTTTTTATTTTATTTTACCATCCATCTTCTTCCACCTTTTAGAATTAGTTTTATATTTCAATTTTGTAGATTAATTAGATCTAGTGAAACCCGAAAAGCTCTCTTTCTTTCCCTGTTTTCTAGGCTAGAATTGCCAGATCTGGAGGTCTACTATACACCTTCTAGGTTTAAATCACTACTCTCTATGGGACAAACTCTTACTTATTAAAACTTGCTACAAATTAACCCTGTATCTTGTAGGTCTAGGATATTTTAGTTGCTGATTTCATCCCCTGTTTTACTTTGATTTTATTTTATCTTTATCATTACACAATAAATCAGCACACTAGAAATGCCCAACAATTGGCTTGATCTTAAGATAGCTTGTATATGAATTGGCATTAAATGTTTGCATAATTTCTCATAGATTTGTGATATGTTTTAGGACTGAGACATACTGAGAATTATAAGTTATATCTTAGACAATCTCGGCCGATGATTAATTTGATACGTGTCTAATCGGATGGTCCTGTGGATAGACTTGATAGATAGCTCGATTTGCTTGAAATGTTCGGTAAATGTTTGATTTCATCCCCTGTTACAAGGTGATGCCATTCGGGCTCAAGATTGCTGGGGCAACCTACCAGAGAGCAATGACGGCCCTATTTCACGACATGATGCACCGAGAGATCGAAGTGTATGTCGATGACATGATCGCCAAATCACCGGAAAGGGATGACCACTTTGTAAACCTTCAGAAGTTGTTCGAGAAGTTAAGAAAGTACCGATTGCGATTGAATCCCCAAAAATGCACGTTCGGCACCATGTCAGGAAAACTGTCAAGCAAAATCAAATGCAAAAACCCTAAGGGGCTATCCCGAACTTGAGAAGGAAGGAGGGAAGAAGATAGAATTTGAAAGAGAGGGCCCCTTTTGTGCTCAGGCTTGGGCAGTTTTAAAACTGCCAAATTTTGGCCAGGTGTATATAATATATACGCCCGACCATTTTTGTTGCAGATTTACCAGGCGTATATATTATATATGCCCAGCCAATTTTTGGCTTTAATGGCCCGACAGGCCCTCTGTATGCTCTAGATCAAGGCCCAGTCCCTCTTAAAAGCCCACGTACCATCGGGTGATGGTGCGCGCATCCCCAAATGGCCCTTCGAACTCCCTTCGATTGGCCCAAAGGGACCATGCTACAATAAGCGGATCTAGATCTATAAGCGCCCGCCGAGTGCTCCCATAAAATCATAAAATCAAAAAAAAAATAAAAAAACTTTTTCTTTGAAAACCAAAAAACAAAAGAAGAGAGGTTCACATGAAATAACTTAAACACAACACTAGTTCTCAAAGAGCATCGCAACACCTGTTTGCCCCACTCCAAGAGCCGTGTTAAATCAATTCAGAATGATCGGGTTCACCCAAAAATTCTCGAACCCTATTTTACACAAGGACACCTCATGCCTTATCCGATAGGCAAAATACTGGTCATGTTTACCCCGGCCATTAGGAACCCGCTTTCGAACCCACTTCCCTAAACAGGATAGAGAGGTCTAATTTGTTTAAAGACCAAGACCACGCATCCCCAGGAGTCAGGACCTGATCTGGCAGGCAAACCAAGGACCTATCACCAGAATGCACACGTCCTTGAGGTGTATCAACATGGCGAGTCAGTCTGCCTAGGGATACGTGTAAAAATAAAAATAGTTTGAGTATGCTCAAAGTCTCGAACTGCAAGAATAAAATTGACAGAGGTCCTTGAGCTTTGCTTAGAGGCCTCGAAACAAAGGAAAATTCAGAAAATAATACAAAAATTTACTCTGGAAATGGGCATGCATTCCCAAGAAGTGTTGCGACATCAATATTTGCTCCACTCGGGTAAATCATGCTAAAGCAGCCTCGAGGTTGATGGGTTCACCCAAAAACTCCGAGCCTTACGTAGGTAAGGGCACCCGTGGCCAATCCAATGGAGCTGCCAATACCCCATAGGATTGGACACATTGTTTAGGCCTTCGCTTTGTGTACTTCGCGTCGATTTCGAAACATAGATCGATCACCCCGTTTCATGGAGCTGTCTGGTTTAGATTAATACTTAACATCACAAATCTATAATTTCCCTCATGAAGTGGACGATATCCCGGCTGGCGGGCTTACACTTTTTGTGATCATCGCAGTTATGCCTTGTAATGTCGCAATGCGCTTGGGGACTGTTAGCTTTGAGGTACGAACGATATCCAGAAATGAGAGGGCTTACGTACACTCACCATCACCATGAATGTTTAAGAATTGAGTTGAACCAGGCGGACCCATCAAACATACCTTGGACCTCTTCAGATGTCTCTCATCTTTGGCATCCGATCATTAGTGATCGAATACCAAAGAGGGGCATCTGTAGACACCCAAATTCGACCCAAGGCCCGATCGGTCTGTACTCCGAGAGAGATGCACTCCTATGCTTTCAGTGGCACCCCTAAACCCTTGGGAATCTACCCTAACCCTTAGAGATCACCCCTAACCCTAGGATCCCTTCCCAGACTCAATTTAAACCCTTCTAAGCATTTGATGGGAGGAGAGCTACAAAATTTTACACAGCTCACTGCCAAAGATGAGCCACATACCATTAGAAGGACGACTTCTTCAGCTTTCCAGTGAGCCAAAGATCACCCAATTTAGAGTTGTGGTTCGAAAGTTATGGTCGATTGAAGTTTCACATAAAATCATAACTTTTGCTCAGGCGTATGTATTATATATGCCCAACCAATTTGGCCCCATTTTGGTTAGGTGTATATATTATATATGCCCGGCATTTTTGGGCCAAATTTGGTCGGGCATATATAATACATAGGCCCAACATAGGTAGGGCCCACCGCGGACACCTACCTTCTCAAATCTCCTCTGGTTTTCATAGAAATCACTGTACATAAATTGGGCGTATGTAATATATACGCCCAAATTAGCTACAGTAACTGTCATCAAATGCTCGAAATTCCTTCATCAGGTTTGACCTTTTGACATCCCCTTAGTTGAGGTGGGACTCCTAAGATCGGTTGCACCCCCTTTGAGCTTATTTGCAACCCTTAAGTCACCTATGGTCTCACCCCATCATTTGCCATTGAAATCAGTTCCCCAAACCCCTAGGACCCTAAAAACTTAGAAAACCTTAAATGGAGGATTACCTAATTGCTAAACCAGTTAGCTCTTAAGTAACCCTCTAACCCACATCTTCCCTATAAATAGAGAGGCACCCCCTCTTCCCAAAGGGTTGAAAAATTAGGGTTGAAAGCTTGAGTTCAAGAGAGAGAGACCTAGTGAGAGAAAGTTCTATTTTTTTATTCTTCAACCAGAATTCTAGCATGCTTAGTTCACCCCTTTCAATCCATTTCAACCATTAGACCACTCCTCCTTTAGTCAAGCTTAGTCCCTAGCTTCATCCTACATTTCCCATCTACCGAATCCTAGCATTAGAATCCATTCCCCTACCATTTAAGCCATTTAAAGCCATCGAAAGTATGCCAAAGCAAAGGTCTTCAACGGTGCAACAAGGGCCCATGAGCTCTGGCTCACCCCTCTCTTCCTCTACTTTCTTGGTGTCTCCTCCATCCAAGGATTCAAGCCGTTATGCCGCCGAAATTTCGGTTTGGCTCAAAGCTTGATAGGACCGTATTGCCTTTGGGCAAGGGGAAGCTCCGCCCATTTCTTTTCATTTTGGCCATAGATAGAGACCGCCACGTACGGGTTGATCGGGTGCCTAAACCCTTCCCGATCGATAACCGAAGCCCCTACCCTAGAGCCTTTGGCAAAAACCGGTAAATCAGAGTCATATTTAGCACTTTGGTGCTCAAAATATTGATTTAAAGGTTTCTCGGGTAACCAAAAGCTCCGGGTGGCGACTCTATATTTATTCCATCGCGAGTGCATCGCTGCGACGGGTTCGAGAGAATCCATAGTCACACAAGGAGGTAGCTATGTGGGAATTGGAGACGTATGGGGGTGTTATGTCCAAGGCTCTTATTTCCAAAGACCTGAAGTCGTAGGATGAGTTATCATCAAAGCTCAGCATGGAAATTTAAAGTGCTAAGTTATATGTTAGATTTCCAATTCACTTTTAAATGCATAAATTACAAAACTAAACACATTATATCTCACCTTGTATCTATTCTAGCAATATTTAGTATTTATTCTAGCAGCATATAGTATAACAAGCAACAAATCATGCAAATATTATATCATGCTGACAGATTCATTCTGAACAGATACGAGGAATCATACTGACAAGGAATCATGCTAGACAATTATAGAAATCATACTGAAATAAGATAAATACAAGAAACAAAAAAATCAAGTTCCCGAGTTAGCGGGATCACTTGTCAAGCTCCCGAGTTAGCGGGATCACTTGGACTGAGAAAATCAAGCTCCCGAGTTAGCGGGATCACATGGACAAGATATCAAGCTCCCGAGTTAGCGGGATTACTTGGACGAGATATCAAGCCCCCGAGTTAGCGGGATCACTTGATTCAAGATGAAACAAAGATGTGTACATAACATCAAGGATAACAGGACATGAACAATGTGTGGTAACATATATGCGAGCACATCGTGAACAGATATCATATAGCAAAACTGATTTGAATAACTAAACTCACATGATCATATATAACTACAATTATCATAATCATTGATATTCATGTATTCAAGCTGAACTAGCATCATAATTATGCAAAGCATACATCAAGTTTGTAGCTCTCGAAGCCGATCTAACACCATCAGTCATAGTCATACTTTGAAAACTAGCATGTGCTAGTGTAATCATACGTCACATTTGAACGTACATCATTATTCATCAACATTCATTAAAATTTATCTAGTAACATCATTACATAACCCATATATAGAACTGAATTTCATAGCATGACCATATGTAATACTGATCTTATTACCATCATGTGGAACTATCATCTTTATTCATTAAAACCATCATGAGTCGAGTCATGTAAAAATAGTCACTTCAACTTACTCTATAATGATTATCAATACTGACATGAGCATAATTAAATAAAAATCTTAAGTATCATATCATTAGTATACTATACATCGAGCAATAAAAAGCGTACGTCTAAACTGATCTTCTCGTCATCATGCACTACTATACATCCAACTGAATTTAGCTTTTTCATGCCAAACCATTCATTGAACTAAACTTTAATAAGCATATGGGATCATCCATCACAACTAACTAAATGGGCGTTTCATGTAGCTTACTTAGCTTAGTGAGGTAAAAGTATTTCTGTTAACTAACTTTATCAAAATTGGTTCATCACTGAGCTGTACTTAGCACAATATTTTGACATGCTCTAGTATATCAGATATAGATTTCGGATTTGCACTAGTTATCGAATTTCTTTATCTTTACATAAACTATACTAGCATATATAGAACCATTCATCATACTAGTTAACACGAGTTAGAGATATTTCCATATCCTTTATATTATCCTGCTAATCTTCTATCAGAAGAAAATAAGACATGACGGAGACTAAGATAGATCAGGTCTGCAAATCGTCATGCAATCATGAAACTTGTAGACAATAACTACTATACTAAATTAACTGACAATCTTCATTTTATATCAGACCGATGGATATATAGATCATCATTGTTCAATCCAACATGCACCTATGTAGGTATCTAGCGTACTAATATTATCCATATACATCACTGTCAATTTGGCATCACTGTGCAATCATGGACATCTAATCATCGACATCCTTTATCAATTAGTTATTCTCAGATGCATATAATCCTTGATCATGTATCGAACAGAAATTCTGATAAATATATGGAGGCATTATGAGTATGATCAATTTACACTGACTATACAACATAATTATCATGCTACTCAGAAGTGCAATGAAATGCTAAAATATAAGTCAGCAAGGTAATCTCGCTACCTTATACCAGGCTTACGTGTAACTGGTTACCTGTGCAAGCATGTCTTCAAGCAAACTCGCCATGTGCACCAAATACCTAGGATTTATGGTCATAGTTTTAGTAATTTTAATGGTTTATTAGTTCAACATAGACCCAAAATATGAACCATTTATGGTCCCAAGTCTCATGGCCAAACTCAGCAAGTCATCCCAGCATAAACCCCTGATAGAGGTGTCAGCAAGTGTGTCTGATGCAGGGTTGCCGCAGCAAGCAACATAGGTTCCGCGGCAAGCTTTGCAGCATAGCATAATGCCACAACTTGTCACCAATTTTTGACCATTTAAACATTAGATTCAGGAATATGTTACTTCATAAACGTTATAGGGCTCATTGTCCCCTTTCCAACATATTAAGAATCGTGCCAATCAGAGGTCGGGGTCAAAAGTTATGATTAAAATACCGACCAGTGATCTGAGCATACTATTGCCGCGGCAAACCTGAGCACCATGCTATGGCAACCATGTAAGGTTGCTGCGGCAAGCCTTTCAGGGTTGGCTTGCCAAGGTGTTTTATGCTCCACTTTGGATTCTTTTACTTAGGCCTTTAGTTGGGTCTTTTGTATGATTATAAAGATCATATATTTTACATATATATAGCACAAAAATTAGATTTCTTATTCACTTTTGTGCGGAAATTTTGGTGTAGTTTTTATGAGCTATATGGGTTCCGAACCCATTTCAAAAATTGTATTTCTTTGTGCCATCGATTCATCAATCTTATAGAATCGACACCACAGATTATGATTCAATCATTCATAATGAATGGAATGAACCTAGACAAGTTCGTGATTTGATTACAATATACCTTTTGGTGAATTTATCGTTTTGATGACGCCGAACGCGTGTCAGTGTCGAGTTCGTCGAGCTCGTAAGTGTATGAGCACTTGGCTGGCTGTAAGGATCCTCCCGAGACCAGTGATTTCTATCGCAATTCTTGTGATTGAAATCCAGGTCACCTTGCGTTCCTTCTCTGGTTTTAAAATTTCGAAGATTGAGAGATAAGAGAGTTTAGCGGGAGGTTTATCTTGCTCTCACTTGACGTGCATGGGAGTCAAATATGACTCACACCCACATGGAGTCATTTGGTGTTTTGAAAGGTTATAAGCCTTATAAGGCTTAGATCTCTTATGTGGCGTATATAGCTAATAAATATATATATATATATATATATGTATAGCTTATATACTATGTATTGCCTCTATAATAATATAACATGTATACAGTCTATAACTTGTATCATATGTATTTCAGTGTATATGGTTTTCAGGGTCTAAGCCATTTAAGGCCTAACTTCCATGTACTGTATATATAGGTTTTAGTGTATATGTGTGTTAGTGGTT
The DNA here is from genome assembly GCA_021018995.1 of Chloranthus sessilifolius. NCBI lineage: Eukaryota > Viridiplantae > Streptophyta > Magnoliopsida > Chloranthales > Chloranthaceae > Chloranthus > Chloranthus sessilifolius. The sequence goes on from CM037588.1 coordinate 97,349,508, forward strand.
AGTGTATCAAGTGTATACCTGATACACATAGATTAGGTATCATTATTAAGTGTATACCTGATACACTTAGTACATACATATTCATAGTTCAGGTGTCTCGCTACTACAGAAATAATGAGTATATGGGACTAATGTCAGTCATCCACCCAATCCAAAATAGCTCTTTGTGTCCAGTTTTAGGCACAAGCCTGAACCTACCCGAGTCCGACCCAGTCTTATCAGATTCAAGTTTGGCAGTTATTACATCCTCCCCTCCTTAAGGGATTTTCGTCCTCGAAAGTAAAAGAACGTTGGCAAGTGAGATCAGATTCGGTTATATGTTGAAAGGCATATCCCATGACAAGACAGAGGAAATATAACTAGGTATTACAAATTTAAAATAATATAAAATAAACTGAATCATGTGTTTCAAAATCGAATATCCATCTATTTCTTTACTTCTAATTTAGACATAAGTATTCAGGCAATGCATACGAAACTTTTATCTATATCATATGCAGTAAGTTATTCGAACAAATTGAATAAATGATGTACCTTAGGGAAATAAATGGGAATACTGAGCGCGAATATCAGCTTCGCGTTCCCATGTAGCCTCATGTGAATTGTGAGTCTTCCATTGGACTAATATGAGTGGAATACATTTTGTTCTCAAGATTTGGTCTCTGTGATCTAATATCTGAGCTGGCTCTTCAGTTACTGTTAACTCTTTCTGCATATCCAATGGCTTTACTAACGTACTTCCTCTACATAGATACGTGGAATACATCGTGTACGCTAGAAAAAATGTGGAGGTAACGTAACTCGGTATACTACCTCACCAACTTTGCCTAAAACTGGGAATGGTCCAACATAACGACTTAACTTGCCTTGTTTGAGATCGGCATAACTCTTCTTCCGACTCTGGGCACTATTCAGTTGCTCACGAATGACGTGTACAACCGTATTGGTACTTTCTATCAAGTTAGGGACCAAAATAAGACGTTCACCAGCTTCTCCCCAGTTAATCGGGGATTTACATCGGCGTCTATATAGTGCCTCAACTGGTGCCATGCCGATACTCGATTGGAAGCTATTATTATATGCAAATTTGATCAGGGGTAAGTTCTTATCCCATGATCCTTGATAATCCAGCATATAGGCCCTTTACCCTTTCTATCTGACCGTCGGTCTAAGGATGAAATGCAGAATTGAATTCTAACTTGGAACCCATTTCTTCTTGGAAACTTTGCCAAACACGGGAGGTATATAACGGATCGTGATCTAACACGATACTCACCGATATCCCATGTAGTCTGACTATTTCTCTCAGATAGACATTGGCCAATTTTTATGTTGTATACTTCATATAGTAGGGTAAGGAATGTGCGGATTTGGTGAGATGATCTACGATCACCTACATCGCATTGGAACCCTTCCGCATACGTTATAAGCCAGGGATAAAATCCATGGAAATGTTTCCATTTTGGGATGGTTAGTGGCTGTAACAGATCAGCGGAATGCTGGGGTGCGACCTTCACTGGTTGACAGATAAAACATTGGTTTCACCATATAAGTACTGCCTTCAGATTTTCGACGCAAAAATGACCGCTGCTAACTCCAGGTCACGAGTGGGGTAGTTCTTCTCGTGAACCATATGAGATCACATGTTCCCTCTGATTTAAGACACAAACAAACCCACCACTGCCTGATGGTAATGCTAGGATTGGTGCAGAAGTGAGTCTTCATTTTAACTCTTGGAAACTCTGCTCACATGCCTCATTTCACTCGAATTTGACATTCTTTCAAGTGTGGTGCGTGAGTGGTCCAGCAAGCTTCGAAAACCCTCCTTTCAACAAATCGTCAGTAATATCCTGAAGACATAGAAAGCTTCGGATCTCAGTTACTGTCTGTGGCTGCTTCTATTGCACTATAGCTTCGATCTTTGCAAGATCGACAGTAATACCAGCTTCTGACATGATATATCCCAGAAAACTGGCTTGATTCAACCAGAAGTCACATTTACTAAACTTCGCATACAACTGCGAATCTCTCAATGTTTGCAATGCAAGAAGTAGATGATCATCATGCTCTACTTTCGTCTTGGAGTAGATGAGAATATCGTCAATGAAAACTACGATACACTAATCTAAGTAAGACTTGACGACTTGGTTCATCAAGTCCATAAATGATGTAGGCTCATTGGTCAACCCGAAGGGCATGATGAGAAACTCGTAATGACCATAACGTGTCCGAAAAGCTATCTTCGAAATATCTTCAGCTTTCATCTTCATCTGGTGATATCCCGATGATAAATCAAGCTTTAAAAACTAGCATGCTCCTTATATTAGATCAAAGCGATCATCGATTCTGGGGAGCGAATAATGATTCTTGATCGTCAGCTTATTTAATTGACGGTAGTCAATGCAAATATGCATTGACCCATCTTTCTTCTTCACGAATAATGTCGGTGCACCCCATGGAGAAACACTCGGTCTGATAAACCCTTTGTCAATAAGCTCTTACAACTACTTTTTGAGTTCTTTCAACTCTGTCAGTGCCATTCTATAAGGCACCTTTGATACCTCCTCTATGCTCGGGGCTAAATCACTAGTGAGTTCTACTTCCTTGCCAGGCAAAAATTTTGGCAACTCAGCAGGGAAGACATTAGGAAATTTACAGGCTATTGGCAATGTACTTCTATAATCAATGCTCGCATGATGATTGGATAGCCAATCCATGCCAAGGATTACGGTGAATCCTTGCATATCGAGTAAATCGAGTAAGATCAATCGACTATTGCTTCATAGTCGTCATGACCTTGGAGTACGACGATGATTGATCGACATACCATGTTAATAATGACAGACTGTCTAGTCAGGACTAACACATCACAATAAAGTCAAGAGGTTTTGGGGTGGCTCCCAACTTTCCTAACTTTACAACAAATTGGGTGTAACAATACCAAAACATGTGCCTCATACAACAAGTAGGCATCCTCTGGATACAATTGTAAGGTATATATATACTAGTGTTAGCTAAATTGTGTCTATTTAACAAAATATAAATTTATCATTTCTAAAACTGATGGAAAAAAATAATATACTAGATGCACACATATATAAAGTATTTACCTAGATGCACCTTTCTCATAAACAATTTAAATAATTTATAACTAAATAGTTCACTTGCCTTAGATAATATCGTTGCTGGTTTGGGCATCTTGCGCCGTGTTTGATGTCGTTCCCACTATCTCTAGGCAATCTTTAATATGATGTCCCATCATACCACATCGAAAGCACGCCCCAGACGCTCTACGGCATTCATTCATGTTATGTGTCTTCCCACAGTTTCCACAAAATGCTAATGGAATGGATGAATAGGTGCGTGAAGTTTGTGGAAATCCGAACGCTCCTATTCTAGTAGGGTTCGAGTGATGGAATGACTCCGAAGGTGTAGATATAGTCGGTTTCGGATAAACACCTTGAGCGGGTTGCTGAAATTTGGGTGTCATTTTTTTCATTTTCGCCATAGGGCAATCTTTTATCAAATGTCCTAGTCTGCCACATCTGAAACACTCACCCGTGGCCCACCGACATATCCCCAACTTGTGCTATATTCTGCACCTTGAGCATGACCCAATGAGTGCGGGTGAAGAAGTGCGTGCAGTGGGTTGCACTAGTGTCGTAAGTAACTCAGTCTGCTGGGCCATGGTTCTGACCATTGTCTCAAGTAGTTGTCGAGTTTGTTCATGATCATCCCTCCAAGCATTCGTGGTCCTAGCTCTTTTGCGAGGTGCCATAGTGATCTATCAAAATGAAACAAATGATCCAATTAATAGGGATCGTGCTCATCATGAGCCCATGACTTGAGAATATTTGCATCCTAACTTGGATCCTAACGACATACTTTGATCCCTATTGACCGAGTACTTCAATCAAACATGGTCGTAAAGATCCACAACCTATGCTCTAACAGAACTTATTGCCATAGCCATGAGTCCTTAGAAGACCTAAAGCCTAGGCTCTAACACTGAACAAACATCAAAAGTTGTGTCATATATCTGTGCCAGAGGTAAGTCACCAAAGACTTAATGCCAGGCTTTGATACCACCTGTGACAGCCCGACTTTTCCCCTTCTCATAACTGGGAAAGGTCGCGTCGTCGGATCACCTAACATGATCCTATCATACAAGGGCATCGTCTACAAAGTGTTACATATATGGAAGCGAATTAAATTAACTCTGATACATAAAAATATGGCAACAACTGATATTCATTCATTTATCTAAAGCAACAAACTGAACAGTAATATAAATAAAAATCTATACATGAAGTAGTAAACTATCTTAAATCACACTGCTGTTTATACATGTTTAATGTTTAAATATAAATCTCTCTCTCTCTCTCAAACCTCTCAAGGAAAGAAGTCCTCAGCAGAACCTTCCTCCCCGTCCTCCTCCTCAGAGTGGTAGGTAGGATTAGCTTCATACTCAGGGTCACGAGCAATATCTGCAGCTAAGACATGAAGTCGTAGGATGAGCTATCATCAAAGCTCAGCAGGGAAATTTAAAGTGCTAAGTTATATGTTAGATTTCCAATTCACTTCTAAATGCATAAATTATAAAACTAAACACATTATATCTCACCTTGTATCTATTCTAGCAACATTTAGCATTTATTCTAGCAGCATATAGTATAACAAGCAATAAATCATGCAAACATTGTATCATGCTGACAGATTCATGCTGAACAAATACAATGAATCATGTTAGGAAATTATAGAAATTATACTGAAATAAGACATATACAAGAAATAAGAAAATCAAGCTCTCGAGTTAGCGGGATCACTTGTCAAGCTCCCGAGTTAGTGGGACCACTTGGACTGAGAAAATCAAGCTCCCGAGTTAGCAGGATCACTTGGATGAGATATCAAGATCTCAAGTTAGCGGGATCACTTGGACGAGATATCAAGCTCCCGAGTTAGCGGATCACTTGATTCAAGATGAAACAAAGACGTGTACATGACATCAAGGATAACAAGACATGAGCAATGCATGGTAACATATATGCGAGCACATCGTGAATAGATATCATATAGCAAAACTGATTTGAATAACTAAACTCACATGATCATATATAAATGCAATTATCATAATCATTGATATTCATGTATCCAAGCTGAACTAGCATCATAATTATGCAAAGCATACATCAAGTCTGTAGCTCTCGAAGCTGATCTAACACCATCAGTCATAGTCATACTTTGAAAACTAGCATGTGTATATAGTAATCATACGTCACATTTGAACGTACATAATTATTCATCAACATTCATTAAAATTTATCTAGTAACATCATTACATAACCCATATATAAAACTGAATTTCATAGCATGACCATATGTAATACTGATCTTATTACCATCATGCAGAACTAGCATCTTTATTCATTAAAACCATCATGAGTCGAGTCATGAAAAAACAGTCACTTCAACTTACTCTATCATCATTATCAATACTGACATGAGCATAGTTAAATAAAAATCCCAAGTATCATATCATCAGTATACTATACATCAAGCAATAGAAAGCGTACGTCTAAACTGATCTTCTCGTTATCATGCACTACTATACATCCAACTGAATTTAGCTTTTTCATGCCTAACCATTCATTGAACTGAACTTTAATAAGCATATGGGATCATCCATCATAACTAACTAAATGGTCGTTTCATCTAGCTGACATAGCTTAGTGAGGTAAAAGTATTTCTATTAACTAACTTTATCAAAACTGGTTCATTACTGAGCTGTACTTAGAACAATCTTTTGGCATTCTCTCATATATCAGATCTAGATATCAGATTTGCACTAGTTATCAAATTTTTTTATCTTTACATAAACTACACTAGCATATATGGAACCATTCATCATACTAGTTAACACGAGTTATGAGATATCTCTACATCTTTTATATTATCGTGCTAATCTTCTACCAGAAGAAAATAAGACATGACGGAGACTAAGATAGATCAGGTCTGCAAATTCTCTTGCACTCATGGAACTTGTAGACAATAACTACTATACCAAATTAACTGACAATCTTCGTTTTATACTAGGCCGATAGATATATCAATCATCATCGTTTAATCCGACATGCACCTATGTAGGTATCTAGTGTACTAATATTATCCATATACATCACTGTCAATTTTGCATCACTGTGCAATCATGGATATCTAATCATGGACATCCTTTATCTATTAGTTATTCTCAAATGCATATAATCTTTGATCATATATCGAACAGAAATACTGATAAATATATGGAGGCATCCTGAGCATGATTAATTTACATTGACTATACAACACAATTATCATCCTACTCAGAAGTACAATGAAATGCTAAATTATAAGTCAGCAAGGTAATCTCCCTACCTTATACCAGGCTTACGTGTAACTGGTTACCCGTGCACGCATGTCTTCAAGCAAACTTGTCATGTGCACCAAATACCTAGGATTTATGGTCATAATTTTAGTAATTTTAATTTTTTATTGGGTCAATATAGACCCCAAATATGGACCATTTATGGTCCCAACTCTCATGGTCAAACTCAACAAGTCATCCTAGCATAAACCCCTGATAGAGGTGTCACCAAGTGTGTCAAATGCAGGATTGCCGCGGCAAGCAACATAGGTTGCCGCGACAAGCTTTGCAACAGAGCATGTTTCCGTGACTTGTCACCAATTTTTGTCCCTTTAAACGTTGGATTTAGGAATTTATTACTTCATAAAGGTTGTAGGGCTCATTGTCCCCTTTCCACCGCATCAAGAATCATGCCAATCGGAGGTCAAGGTCAAATGTTATGATTAAATTACCAACCAGTGGTATGAGCATACTGTTGCCACGGCAAGCCTGAGCACCTTGTTGCGGCAATCATGTAAGTATGCCGTGGCAAGCCTTTCAGGTTTGGCCTTCTGAGGTATTTTCTGCTCCACTTTGGCTTCTTTTACTCAAGCCTTTAGTTGGGTCTTTTGTATGATTATAAAGATCATATATTTTACTTATATATTGCACAAAAATTGGATTTCTTATTCACTTCTGTGCAGAAATTTTGGTGTAGTTTTTATGAGCTATATGGGTTCCGAACCCATTATAAAAATTGTATTTCATTGTGCCGCCGATTCATCAATCTTATGGAATCGACACCACAGATTGTGATTCGATCATACATAATGAATGGAATGAACCTAGACTAGTCCGTGATTCGATTATGACATACCTTTTGGTGAATTTATCATTCTGATGACGCCGAACGTGTGTCGGTGTCAAGATCGCCGAGCTCGTAAGTGTATGAGCACTTGACTAGCTGCAAGGATCCTCCCGATACTAGCGATTTCTGTCGCAATTCTTGTGATTGAAATGCAGGTCACCTTGCGTTCCTTCTCTGGTTTTGAAATTTTGAAGATTGAGAGATAAGAGAGTTTAGCGGTAGGTTTATCTTGCTTGCACTTGACGTGAATGGGAGTCGAATGTGACTCACACCCACGTGGAGTCATTTGGTGTTTTGAAAGGTTATAAGCCTTAGAAGGCTTAGATCTCATATGTGGCATATATAGCTAATAAATATATATATATATATATATATATATATATATGTACAGCTTATATACTATGTATTGCCTCTATAATAATATAACATGCATACAGTCTATTAGTTATATCATATGTATTTCAGTGTATATGGTATTCAGGGTCTAAGCCTTTTAAGGCCTAACTTCCATGTACTATATATATAGGTTTTAGTGTATATGTGTGTTAGTGGTTAGTGTATCAAGTGTATACCTGATACAAATAGATTAGGTATTATTATTAAGTGTATACCTGATACACTTAATACATACATATTCATAGTTCAGGTGTCTCGCTACTACAGAAATAATGAGTATATGGGACCAATGTCAGTCATCCACCCAATCCAAAACAGCTCTTTGTGTCCATTTTTAGGCACAAGCCTGAACCTACCCAAGTCCAACCCGGTCTTATCAGATTCAAGTTTGGCAGCTATTACATATTGGATAAAGGTTTTATTAAACCAAGTGTGTCTCCTTCGGGAGCACCTATATTATTTGTGAAGAAGAAGGATGGTTCGATGAGGCAATGCATCAATTACCGCCAGCTAAACAAGATGACGATTAAGAATCATTACCCACTTTCGTAGATTGACGACCTTTTTGATCAGCTATAAGGCACTAGGTTCTTCTCAAAGATTGATCTGAGGTCGGGTTACCATCAACTTAAGATTAAGGTGGATGACATCTCCAAGATTGTGCTCCGCATGAGGTATGGTCATTATGAGTTCCTGGTCATGCCTTTCGGGCTAACAAATGCACCCGCATCTTTCATGGACTTGATGAACCGGGTATTCAAGCCACACCTCGACAAATCAGTGGTGGTTTTTATAGATGATATCCTCATTTATTGAAAAATAAGAGAGGAGCATGTGTAGCATTTGTGAGTAGCTCTTCAAATACTCAGGGACCACCGACTATACGCCAAGCTTAGCAAGTGTGAGTTTTGGCTTGATCGGGTCAGCTTCTTAGGCCACATCATCTCTAAGAAGGGTATAACAGTCGATCCATGCAAAGATCGAATCTGTAGTGAATTGGGAGCAACCGAAGATGGTAACGAAAGTTCGTAGTTTCCTTGTCTTGGCAGGATACTATAGATGATTTATAGAAGGGTTCTCTAAACTCTCAGGTCCACTTACTGAGCTTACTAAGAAGAACGCTAAGTTGATTGGACGGAGCAGTATGAGAAGAGTTTCCAAGGACTCAAGACGTGTTTAACTACAACACCAGTGCTAGTTATACCTTCCAGTGGAGGAGGTTTTGCAATATACAATGATGCATCTTACAGTGGTTTTAGTTGTGTTCTCAATCAGGATAAGAAAGTTATCTCTTACAGCTCTAGACAACTCAAAGACCATGAGAAAAACTATCCTACTCATGATTTGGAGTTAGTAGCGGTAATTTTCGCTTTGAAGATCTGGAGGCACTATCTATACGATGAGACGTTTGATATTTTCTCCGATCATGAGAGCCTCAAGTACCTTTTTACTTAGAAGGACTTGAACATGCAACAACGAAGATGGATGGAGTTCTTGGAAGATTACGATTGTTCCATCTAGTATCACCCTGAAAAGGCCAATGTAGTGGCGAACGCTTTGAGTCAGAACTCTTCGGCTTAGTTATCGCATCTCATTACGAGAGTGTATCGGTGGCGCTTACTTGAGGATATGTCCTTGTGTGACACAAGATTCGACGTTAAAGGTTCAAGCGTATTGATGGTCACCCTTGTTATCAGCCCAACACTATTCGAAAACATTCGCAAACTCCAAATGGTTGATGATGAGCTTATGCCCATTTGACAGGGAATGATCAGCAGGACCCGAGCAGATTTCTCCATCAGGGAGGATGGTACTTTGTTATTCCGGCATCGAGTGTGCATACCTACTAGCATGAATCTTTGGGACACTATTTTAGAAGAGGCTCATAAATCAATTTACGCTATTTATTGTAGATAGATTGACCAAGTCAACACATTTTCTGTCGTATAGTACTACGTATACCGCCAACAAGCTTGCAGAGCTATATCTTAAAGAGATCATTCGGCTTTATGGTATACCAATTAGTATAGTATCGGATAGAGACCCACTTTACACATCGCAGTTCTGGCAAAGATTCCAAGAAGGCATGGGGTTTAGACTTGATTTCAGCTCAGCGTTTCATCCTCAGACATATGGGCAGACTGAAAGAGTGAATCAGATCATAGAGGATATGTTGCATGCATGCATGTTAGATTTTCATGAGTCATGGGATCAACATTTGCCTCTGATTGAGTTCGCGTACAATAATAGTTATCAGTCCACTATTGGCATGGCTCCCTACGAAGCCTTATATGGATGATGATGCAGATTGCTTTTAAATTGAGAGGAAGTCGCCGAGAAACTTATTTTTGAACCTGATATCATGGACAGTACAACTGAGATGGTTCGGCTGATCCGCGAGAGATTACGAATTGCTCAAAGTCACCAGAAAAGTTATGCCGATCTTCATCGAATGCATGTTGAGTTTCAGGTACACTTGATTGCATTCAATACTTTGGGTTTTCTTTGTCTACTTAATTAGTATAAAGTTAACACCTATTTTTAGGTAGGAGACAAGGTCTTTGTCAAGATCTCGCCAACAAAGGCCGTGATGTGTTTCAAAAAATGTGGAAAACTAAGTCCACGTTACATTGGACCTTTTGAAGTGCTGGGTCAAGTTGGAGAAATCGCGTATCAGATTGCTTTGCCACCATAGCTGGCAAGCATGCGTAACGTATTCCATATTTCCATATTGAAGAAATACGTGAAAGACCCAACCCATGATTTGAATTTTCAGTCGATTGAACTTCAAGAGGATCTGACTCTGATTGAAGAACCTATGCAGATTTTGGGCCATAAGGAGCAGATATTACGGACTAAGCTGATTCCACTTGTGCTAGTAAAGTGGCAAATCATTCTTCTGCAGAGGCTACCTGGGGGCGTGAAGCTGAAATTTGTGAGCAATACCCGCAGTTGTTTCATTGAGCTGCGAGGTAAATTTTCATCTTAATTTAACTCTTGCTTGTGCAATATTCTTTGATTAATACAGTTAAGCGCATGCTAGATTCATATATTTTGCATAGAATACTAGTGTAGCATTGCAAAATAATCTATGGTTCATAATACAGAGTTACCAGGTATTTCCAACCTGTAATTTTGGGAAACAGCTTTGCTATCAAATCCGATCGATCAAATTAATGATTTGATCGATCAAGAGCTAATCCGATCGATCAAATTAATGATTTGATCGATCAAGAGCTAATCCGATCGATCAAATTAGAGAGTTGATCGATCAAATATTTTGAGCTTTATTCTATTTTAGAACTATTTAATTGATCAAATTTGGAATTTGATCGATCAAATTTGTAATCCGATCGATCAACTTAAGGAATTGATCGATCAAAATTGTCGGGTTAGGGCTTTTTATGTTGAAATTCGATCGATCAAATTTGAACATTGATTGATCGAATCTATCATTTTAAGTTGTATTTGGGTTTTATTTTACCCATTTGTACGATCGGAGAAACCACATCATTCGAGGCTTCCTTGCATCCTTTGGGTTTGAAGTTGATTTCCGGCTACTTCCGGCTACTAGCACTTCGCATTTTGATTCCGTGAGTCGTGCATTGATCATCTCTCATGCTAACAGCCCTAAATTTTCTCTTTCTTTTTGGGGTTTTTGTGTATTTTTCTACTTTTCAAACTATGAGACTGTGAACCACGAATGCCTCGCTCAAGGTTCCTACTTCACGGGTTCATGCACCTATGCCACCTGTCGAACCGGTCGCACAACCAATCGTGCAACCCGTGGCACCACCCGAACTGGCCGTGCCACCCATCCAACCTCCACAACCACCACTCATTACCTGAGAACTTCCAAAGGAGTGGTGGGCTTCTAAAACCTTTTTGCCTGAGTATTCTTTTACCCCTATATTGTTTGAGGATCAACCCGAAATGACTTGGGCAATCGATTACATCACAAAATTAGGGTTGAAACCCTTGCACGAACCATTCCATGACCACAATTACCCAAGAATAGTTTGCGTATTGTAACACCTGCCACATTTTTATATTGACGATATCAGGTATGAACTCGAGTAGGGTCAGGCTTGTGCCAAAAATGTGAGATAAAGAACTGATTTAGAATTTTAATGATGACTGTTAAATAGTGGAACTTTAGTGGGCCAATATTAATAATTGAAACAACAGTTGATCATAGAATTGGTAGGAATTAAAATATTCGGAGCCCTCCTAAGGATGAAAATTTGTGTAAAACAATTTTAAATAATGCATAGGACTGCTAGGCACTGACGGGTGTCAATCCTTTGACCCAATACCCTGTAGTGCATAGAGTAAAATACCAACCAAGGCCTGATGGCCTCGCCTCGGCAATTGAGGCAAGTAAAAATGGTTGCCTCGGTTACTCGAGGCAAGCACCTTGCCTCGGCCACCTAAGGCAAGTAAAGTGGTTGCCTCGGCAACTGAGGCAAGCCTACAAATAAATTAACTAATATAAAGCATATATATATATGTATATATATATCACACATTTAATTAAACCAAACATGACGAAAATACCAAGATAGAGCAGCACACCAATTGGGTAGTGATGTATTGGTGGTTGCCACAAAAACAAAAGTGTTCTATAATACCTGAGGCAAGCAAGTATGGTTGCCTCAGTACTTGAGGCAAGTACCTTGCCTCAAACCTTGCCTCAGCACTTGAGGCAAGCAAATTAAATAAAGTAAACCTTAAATCTTTTATTAATAATAATAATTATAATATTATAATAATTATTATAATATTATTATTATAATAAATATTATAATTATAATATACATTAAAGACAAGCTTGCTGGTTTATATACTTAACCAGTATATTAGCTTTACATATAAAACAAGCCTATTTTGGCTTATATAGGTATACACCTTATAAAGGTGTGTGGGATTAGGATGGGATTGCATCCCAAAACTACTTATAAGCTATTTAAAATTGAATAGCCTCCACGCATGTGCATGAGTCATTTCCGACTCTCATGCACGCAAGGTAAGCAGCCCTACAAAGCTCGCCAGCTCATCTACTTCTTCTTCCTTCTTCAACCCTTAATTCAAACCATAAATTCTGAAGCAAGGAAAGCAAGGTGACCTGCGTTTTAATCACAAGAATTGCGACAGAAATCGCTAGTCTCGGGAGGATCCTTGCAGCCATAAAAGTGCTCATACACTTACTAGCTCGGTGAACTCGACACCGACATCATTTCGGCGTCGTCGTAAACAAAGATTCCCCCAAAAGGTATGCTGTATATTCAATTTTGGTGCAATATATATATAAAATATATTATCCATATATCTATAAAATACCCGGCCAATTGCCTGAGTAACTGAACCCAAAATGGAGCAGAAAACACCCCCGCAAGCCCAGCCTGATAGGCTTGCCGAGGAAACCTTATAGGCTTGCTGCGGCAAGGTGCTTAGGCTTACCGCAGCAAGGTGCTTAGGCTTGCCGAGGCAAGCACTGTGCTCAAACCTTTGGTCAATTTTTTTATCATAACTTTTGATCTCGAACTCGGATTGGCATGATTATTGATGCGCTTGGAAATGGGACAATGAGACCTACAACTTTTATGAAGTAACCAAGTTCCAAATCGAATGTGTAAAGGGTCAAAAAGTAATGACAAGATGCGGCAAGGTACTCAGGCTTGTAGCAGCAACAGTATACTCAGACCACTGTATGGTATTTTAATCATATCTTTTGATCCCGAACTCTGATTGACATGATTCATGATGAGTTGGAAAGCGGACAGCGAGCCCTACAACTTATATGAAGGAACCAATTTATGAATCTAACGTTTAAGGGGTCAAAATGTAGTGACAATTTGCGGCAACATACAACTACAAAGCTTGCCGCGGCAACCTATGTTTCTTGCCTCGGCAACCCTGCATCTGACACTCTTGGCGACACCTCTGTCAGGGGTTTGTGCTGTGATGAATTACTAAGTTTGACTATGAGACTTGGGACCATAAATGGTCCATATTTGGAGTCTATGTTGACCCAATAAACCATTAAAAATACTAAACCTATGAACGATATTCCTAGGTGCCACTTGGTGCACATGGCGCGTTTGCTTGAAGACGTGAGTGCACGGGAAACCAGTTACACGTAAACCTAGTATCAGGTAGAGAGTTTACCTTACAAATTTATATGTTATTTTCTCATTCTCATCTGATAGCAAGTTAGTGAGAAAGCCCATATATGATCATGAATGCTTATATAATTTTATACTCATACCAGTTTTATATAGTGTACTACGAGTTCATGTCAGTAAAAGTCATGTGATATAATTTATGCTCATGCCATGTTTTAGAAGTCATGTGATACAGTTACTATGAGGACGGTTAATAAGTGGTTACAGATGACTATGCCAGTTCAGTCTTGATGGATCATCGAGAATAATAGATATCAACGTTGATGTATATTTTGTATGACTACTCAAGTCGGTTGTGAGTTATGATCATGATAGATTCAAATTTGACGTCTGATTTTGTATGGATATGCCATAGTTAGTCTCTTCTTTGTATCTTGGATCGTACATGAAATATATATACTTGCTTTCGTTTAAGTGAATGTTAAATTCGATATATTGATATACATGTGAGGCTATATGTCTGAGGTTCTATTGTAAGGATGCTAGTAATATAAGTGTTTGCTGTGATTGCATGCTTATGATCAGATCAGCTCGGGTATGTTAGTTCAATTAAATTTGATGCATGTTTATGATCATCAAATCAGCTTGGATGTATGAGCGTATGCTAATTCAGTTTTAAAGATGATATATGATAGCTCATATCAGTTAGATAAGATTAGCTTAACATATGTTATTATGTTAGGAATATTGTCAAACCAATTTAGATGCCTTGATATAGATCAGTAGATGAAAGTGTATGTATGATAATACTAGATGAGTTTAGAGAAAGTATAATTTATGCACATGCTAGTTTTCAATGTATGACCATGACTGATGGTGTTAGATTAGCTTAGGAAGCTACATACTTGATGTAGGCTTTGTAATGATTATGATGTTAGTTCAGCTTGGATACATGAATATCAATGATTTTGATAGTTGCAGTCATATATGATCATGTGGGTTCAATTATTCAAATCAGTTTTGCTATATGATATCTGTTCACGATGTGCTCGCATCTCGCATATATACCATGCATTGTTCATGTTCTGTTATCCTTGATGTCATGTACACGTCTTTAATTAATCTTGAAACAAGTGATCCCACTAACTCGGGAGCTTGATATCCCGTCCAAGTGATCCCTCTCGGGAGCTTGATATCCCGTCCAAGTGATCCCTCTCGGGAGCTTGATATCCCCTCCAAGTGATCCCGCTAACTCGGGAGCTTGATATCTCGTCCAAGTGGTCCCGCTAACTTGGGAGCTTGATTTTCTCAGTCCAAGTGATCCCGCTAACTCGGGAGCTTGATTTTCTTGTTTCTTGTTCTTGTACATGTCTTGTTTCAGCATGATTCATTGATCTCGCCTGATTCTTTGTCAACATGAATATGTCAGCATGAATATGTCAGCATGCATAGGGTAGCATGATAAAATAATTGTATGTTTTAGTGTTTGTTCTGTTAAGTGCTGCTAGAATAGATTAATGCTAGACTAAACTTAAGATAAGATGACATGTGTTTTATTTTATTTGCTTCTAAACATGAATGAAAAAGCTAACATATAAATTAGTTGTGTAATTATTCCTATTGAGCTTCGATGATAGCTCATCCTATGACTTTATGTCTTAGCTGCAGATATTGCTCAAGACCCTAAGCACAAAGCTGATCCTACCTACCAGTCTGAGGAGGAGGACGAGGAGGAAGGTTCTACTGAGGACTTCTTTCCTTGAGAGGTTTGGGAGAGAGAGAGATTTGCTTTTAAACATTAAATATGTATAAACAACAGTGTGATTTAAGATAGTTTACTACTTCAGGTATAGGTTTCTGTTCAATTTACTGTTTTAGATAAAGGAATAGATATCAGTTGTTGCCATATTTCTTCGTATCAGAGTTAATTAAATTCGCTTCCGTATATGTAACACTTTGTACACAATGTCCTTGTATGACAGGATCATGTTAGGTGATCCGACGGTGCGACCTTTCCTATTTATGAGAGGGGAAAAAGTCGGGCTGTCACACGTATTCTATTAGTACCTTCAATGGGACGGTGATCATCACCAAATCATCACCAAAATTGATGGGTTGGAGTATAAATTTAACCAATTCCACGTCGTCGCAGCCTTACAGTGCCCATCCAGGTATGTCGAGACATGTGGATTGTTGGCACCCTATATCATGGGCGTGCCATTCGAGGATGCCATTGCCAAAATGACACACGGTCAACAAGGATTGGGTCAATATATTACTTGAGCCCAACTCCCAGATCGATTGTCCATGCTTGATACTTTTATCAAGCATACTATTTACCCCTTTCTGCACAAGTCTGAGCGTAGTGGTATTGTGCAACAAGCTCTATTTTCGGCATTCAAGAACTGTTGGTTTTCTGTTGTCGACGTGGTTATTGATGGCCTATTAGATGCCAAGGATCGTATGTTGGAGAAGAAAGTGGTGTCGAAGAAAGAAATGGCGTATGCTTGCTTGATTACACTTATGGTCGAGCAGTATAACGCATTACGGGAGGCGTATAGCATGGCACCTGAGGAGCCCAGATTAACGAATAATGTCAAGATTTTCAAGCTCAAGGACTGGACCAAGAGCTACAACCTTTTAGTGAAGAGGTAACATGAGGAGGAGGTTGTACCACTAGCCTAAGCCCCAGTTGAGGCGAAGCTTGCAAGACAAGCTCCGGGTCTCGAGGAGGCACAGCCTGGCCTTCCACCTCAGGGTGGTGTACCTGCTAGACCAGCTCCTATTCGACCCCTGCATCCTTCTCCTGCTCGAACATCTTGACATCGTGATGCACCCACCGTTGACATCTCCATTGCTATTCCCGCATTCACAGAAATCAATGGGCGAATTCACGAGTGTTTGGATGGGATGGAGGAGCACAGCTATCAAGTGCATTGGTGGTTGGACTTTCATGAGGGTATGCTTTTCTAGTTGATACAGCAGGCATATCCCACTATTGCTACCCCCATGATCAGACACGCTCGCTAGCATGTCGCTGATCCGCGCGATCATCGCACCCAACCACCCAGACCCAGTAGACCTGCACTTATAGAGCCTTGACCATTTGCTCAACCAGCAGGTAATCACACTAGATCTTTTATTTAAATTTAAAATTATCTACATATACCTCTAATTACATATTAAAATTTTGATTTTAGTTCATGAATGCGTTCCTGCATGAAATAAATTTTTGACTGCCTTGCCTGCTATATTAGATATTTGTTTTGCATACCCTGCACTCTGTACACCCTGCATACGGTATCTGCCCTATATTTGGTTTTTGTCTACACCCTTTGGGTGAATTTTGTGAATAATCTATATGTATGATCTGTGTGTGTGGTCGTTTGAGTCACGGTGGGGTGTTCTTCCGAGCACGTGACACTTGGGACGGTATGCATCCATGTACGGATGCAATCCTCTATGGCATTATGGGATGCCACACAGTACATCCAGGTTACTACGGATCTCGACCCTTCACAAATGAACTTAGCGAAGTCTATTGCACTGTGACCCCCTCTATACAGTTAGGATTGTTTTGTTTATGCTTAGTTCTGAGAGATTGTTAGGATTAGGGCTCACCATAGACCTGGCTAAGTATGTCTGACATTTTCAAGGATGAAAATTCCTAAGGGGGGGATAATTTAATGACCCTAAAATTCTGAGATAGATCTGACTGCTTTGGTATATGTGTCTGGCATAGAAATTGAGACAAACCTAAAATTTTATAATAATAATATTAGTATCAATATTATTAATCTATAAGCATGTAAAGCCATAGGTCACCTGTAAGGCAAGTCTGAGATCCGAGGAGATACTTGGTGGAATGCTATACACTGAGTATGATGTATGTGCTCAACACCGGAGTGAAAGAATTAGAAATGGAAATATCAAGGATATTTCCTAAGTTAGCTTATAAGAGAAGGAAGTTTAGAGAATGCCCACATCTCTCTTCTTTGGTATGAAAATTCTGCCTACAAGCTAGTTCAAGTCCTAGAGAATTCCCTGCGAAATTGAGGCTAGAGAAACCTTAGATTATTGATCCTCTGAATTAGAGTGTGAAGGAATCGATGTCTGTATGTTGTAATGTATTTGGGAAGGCTAACCGCATCGGTGTGTTAGCGTAGAGTTGCACTTCTTCTTCATAGGAGAGCTCATTTTGACAAGCTCTCAGATTTCGGATCCGAAACCGACCTTGAGTCAAGCATGCCTTGAACCATGGAGACAATATTAAAGAGGTGAGTTACTATGTTTTTATAGTAATTTAGATCTAATAAATAGGTAGATGCTTGTACTTGTATGATTCGATGAGAATCATAAAGAGTTAAGGATGAAAAGGGTTAAAAAATCAACAAATTGCATTAGTGACAAAAACTGTCATTTCTGATCGATCAAATATAGTAATTGGTCGATCAAATTTGATATTTGATCGATCGAATTATATAAAACCCTATATAACAGAAGGGTATTTTTCTGCAAGTTGCAGCCCAATAAATCTGATCGATCAAATTTGGGATTTGATCGATCATATTTGGAACTGATCGATCAAATTATAAACTGATTGATCAAATGAAGAACTGATCGATTAAGTGAGAAATTGATCGATCAAACTGTGAAATTGATCAATCATGTTGGAAAAATGATCGATCGAATAGTATGAATGCCTGATAAAACAGGAGGTCTGAAATTTTGATAATTTGACTTCGAAATCTGATCAATCAAACTTGAGAATTTATCGATCAAATTAAGGATCCAATTGATCAAATGAGGAAGTTGATCGATCAAATTCCTCTGTTCAGTCTATGTTGGTTTATGGGATCCGATTGATCAAATGAATTGAATGATCAATCGAATAGTGAATCCGATCGATCAAATAGGGAAATGATAGATCGAATTCCCCTGTTTTGCCTATTTTTATCTTTTGAGAAAGACACTGCTAGACAGTGTACCAATTGGTATTCTGACACCTCTGACACTTATTATACTGTATGTATGATCTAGGTTAAAACCGAGATGCTTCAAAAAGCTTTTGATTTACTTAGAAAGACCTGAGTTAAGGTAGGAGAAATTCAACCTAACTTGCATTTACTTCTGATCTCACGGACTCATGGCATCTGTATTTTTACCATGTTCTGATTTTTACTTTTAAAAGCGTGCCTTGCATATCAATCAAAGTTCTGTTATCTCTGGTTCTTGTTATCTGATATCTATTTTCTGATTTATGATGTTACGTGATATGGATTGATTTAAAGTTCATGTGACAATCTCTCTGACGTGGCAGGATATCCACGACTGACATGGCACGATATCCGTGTATCTGATTTGTAATCCCTCTGGCACAAGTTGCTCTCCTTTGAAGAGACTTGTTGCAAAGTCCTGCAATTATTCATTGAACGACGATGGTCAGGGTTATCCATCGGCAAACATCTGGCCACCACATGTTATATTCACGAGAGTTATTTAAGTATAAAATTTAAGTCATTAAATACTGTATGCATATCATCTGAAAACTCTGAGAATAAAATCTGCTTTCTGATATGTTGCACTTGTTTTATCCTTTAAAACTCTGCATCTGCCATCTAATTATTTCTGTATGTATTCTCTGTTCTTGATTATCTGTTATGAGATATATTCTGTAAATCATGTTTTATAGTCTAAATGTAATTTAATTAAGTTTCTTCTATTGAACTTAGATGGTTAGCTCACCCCTGATTTTATATCATAGGTTCTGAGGCTAGGGCTCTAGGCACAAAGAGCGATCCTGACTATCAGCCTGAGGTTGAGGAGGAGGACACTGACGTACCTACTGACGAGTACTTTCCCTAGTTAGGATACTTGTCTTGTATTTTGGAGATCTGTATTTGTTACTTTTGGATTATTTGGGTTTGGAAACCCACTCAGTTCTGTATTATTTCCTATGGATACTTTACTTATGGTGTT
Source organism: Chloranthus sessilifolius (assembly GCA_021018995.1). Taxonomy (NCBI): domain Eukaryota; kingdom Viridiplantae; phylum Streptophyta; class Magnoliopsida; order Chloranthales; family Chloranthaceae; genus Chloranthus; species Chloranthus sessilifolius. Next base: position 97,369,255 of record CM037588.1, read on the forward strand.
ATAAATTCTATAGGAACCACTATTTTGGGTGATGGATGTCCGTCACCAGTGGTTCTTCTTGATTTATTTTTGAGGATGTATATTCTTTGGTTATATCTATATATATTATTTTGTTGCCTTTCTTTTTATCTAGTGCCTTATATGATTACTTTATCTGCCTCTTTGGATAAAGTCTGCTCTGATTTTCGCTAAAGGAGCAAACATTCTTTGGTTTGTTGGTGATCATCAATGTTTATGATCTTGATGGCACGGGTTTCCGAAAGCAGAAATCCGGGTTGTCGCATATTATGCATATGTTTTGATTATATTCTCTTTCAGTTGCTTTGATATATTATTATTATCACTCACGTGATGCATCGATAATGCTCCTGGGTAGTTTGGGGTGAATTGGTGGTGTAGTCCACTGAGTTTACGTAACTGAGCAAACTCATCCCATGAAAATTTAATAGTTGTAGGTGATTATATCGACGGAGCGGCCGCTAGCTATTTTGATCCTATCGGTGTTTATTTCATGGACGTTGAGTACCAAGAGGACTTCGGTGTTGATTTTGATCCAAGCACCGATTATTAGTATTTGTGGACTCTGTGCTATGCTTAGTTTTATATTATTATTATTGACTCTATGGTTTCTTGTATCAGATTTGTCTCTTACTTTCATTACAGTTTTATTTGTGAATATATTGGATTCACCACTTTTATTCATATTTATGGTTGCTATATTATTTCAATTTTATATGTTGGCTTTCACAGACTTCGTTGAACCAGATTTGCACAAGAACTTTGATTATGTGTATATCCGATTAGCGTATCTGGTGTAACATCTCGAAACTTTTGACCTTTGAACAATATGCCTCGGTATGCATGCCCGACTGGTCACGTACCCGACCCTGTGAAAATAATTGATAAGTCATATTAGGTCATGCATTAATTGAAGATCAGAAGGTATAAAGTTATGCGTGAACCTTTGAATGAGTTTCGATAAACCTAGCTGCAGTATATGTGCTTAACATCAAAATCAAAGACTTAATATAAGTGTATGAAGCCTAAGAGAATTTTTCTCTTATGATTTTTGGGTTCTAGAGAGGGAATGAAAGTTTATTAATGATTAAACAACTTATTTGACTAATTGGGCCAACAATATTTGGCTAACTAGTTGGGCCAACTGATCTGGGTCGACTATTCAAGCTGACTATAGGTCCTGATTGGGTGCAAGTCAGTTAAGAAATATGTCACCATTCGAATTTTTCAAATGAAATTGTTTTGGGTCCATTTGATCTCGTGTGGGATTTTTGGACCAAGTTTATACATTGTGGTAGTGTGTATTGGCTCAACACCGAATTCGAGTGATGGGTGGTTTGGGTGTGTAGGGCCCACATCGAATCAAAGGATCAATTATATAATAAATAACACCTTAATTAGGTATGCCGTTTCATGCAGAAACTAAGTCCTTTAGATAAAAACTGATACCCAAAATGGGTGTATGCGCTTTTTAAGGGAATTTGTCCCTTTAGTTATAAAGCAAAACAAAGTTTCCTTTGGAAGCTAATAGGCGGTTGCATTTCTTTGGGTTCTAGAGAGAGAAAGAAGAGAGGAGGAGAAAGGAAGGGAGCTCACATGAAACTCTCTTGCTTTTGGAAGCTGGGATCATTTAGGATCCCTCATGCAAACTGTTATTTCCGCTTTGATCGCGATCGCAAGGAAGCACCTCATGAGTGAGAGACTCCAATTCGTGAGAAGCGTGGGAGCCGTGCTACAAAACCCTTTCGAAGGGAATCTGTTGTGAGTTTTCATCAAGTAAGTTGAAGGGGAGCTCCACTATAAGCCTCATTTCAATTCAATCAACGAAAGGATCACCAAATTTTGCTCTGAAACCCTAGCTTGGATGTGAGCTCATGGATCGGGGAATCGATTGACGTAAGGTATGAAAATTGTGCTAAATTATGAGTTAGAGTAGTGTTAGTTTGGTATATATATGTGGGAGGTAGATTAGAAGAAAAGAATGAAGATTTGAAGAAAAAATTGAGTTTTGAAGTTCAAACCCGACTTGACAAAACCGACCGATCAATTTGGAAATCGACCAGTCGAATTCGTCTGAGCTTGCTGACACTGCCTCAGTATTTTAGCCGTAACTTTCCACTTCGATCTCCAATTTCCGCGATTCTTATGGCATTGGAAAGAGGACAGAAATCTCTACAACTTTTATGATATTGACCGAATTGTGAATCAATTTTTTTAAAGGTCAAAATTTAGTGTGAAGTAGGGTTGACTTCCGATTTGGTCGAGATACGAAACCGACCGATCGAATGGAATTCGACCGGTCATTTTTGAAAACCGATCAATCGAAATATCACGACCGGTCAATTTGTGACAAACAGTGAATGTGTAATTTGGGTTTTGGAAAAATTGACCGGTCGATTTGGAAACTGGCCGGTCGAATTTGAAAGCTGACCTGTCAAATTTGAAAATCGACCGATCGAATGTAACAGAGCCCCTCTGGTATATTTATCATAACTTTCTATCCCAAACTCAGAATCATATGATTCTTGAGGTGTTGGAAAGAGAACAACGACCCCTACAACTTTCATGAATATGATAATTAATGAATCAAACGTTTTAAAGGTCAAATTATTAGAGGAAGGTACATCAAATTTCAGGTTAGTACGAACTTGCCCATTTCCACTTTGATTTTGAGGAAACACTTAGATACGCAGGAATTGTTAGTAATTAAGGTAAATAATTAATGACATTTGAATATGATGTGATGTAGGTTGAAAATTGAGATTTCTTGTAAGAGAAAGTTACATCATTTTGCGTGTCTCGTGAACAAGGTAGGGGAAATTCACCATCTAATTGCATTTATAGTTTTTATTCATAGATAATGTGATATAAACGAATGTTTTGTAACTGTTTTAAAAAATTTGAAAGCTTTGAAGTATGAATTTGTAATTGAATGCATGTGTGTGTCTGTTTCGTTTATGTATCAGTTTTCGTTTTGTTTATATATCCGTTTGTGTTCCGTTCCGTATCCATTTGTGTTCCGTTTCATTTCGAATTCATTTATGTTTCTGCTTGGGAATTTGAATTGAGAACTGTGTAAATCTAAAATCAAGTGGCAAAGAGGGGTTGAGGCCCTGGGGTTTTTACTTTATTCCTGTGATGGGATGCTGTGGCCCAATGATATGTTATATTCATGATACGTTCTAACTTCGATATGTTTTGTTCCCCGCTTATGAGATGTTTTGATTATACTTTGTGTGCAAAGAGGGGTGGAGTCCCCGAAGTTTTTACCTTGTTCCCGCGATGGGATGCTTTGCCTTTCAATATGTTTTGTTCCCTGCATATGTGATGCCTATGTAATTGTGCCTTGATTATACTTTATGTGCAAAGAGTGGTTGATTTCCCGAGGTTTCTACCTTGTTCCCGTGATGGGATGCTTTGACCTTCTGATACATATGTGTTTCTGTTCCCCGCTTACTGGATGATTTTGTTATACGTTGTGTGCAAAGAGGGGTTGAGTCCCCGAGGTTTTTACCTTATTCCCACGATGGGATGCGTTGGCTTTCGATATGTGTATTTTATCCTTAGATACGTTCTTGTTTCTTGTGTGCTTTGATTTGATGATATGTTGCTCTGTTTCGTTATACTCTCATCACGATATGTCTCCGTTTCTAACATGTTTCTGCTTTGATATATTTTTCTTCTGATTTGCATCTGTTTCCAGCTATATTTTGTTCTAATCTGTGTTCGTCTCCGATATACTTTGTTTCCGTTTCACTTTGGTTTAAAAATGAAAATATAATATTTGCAACTCTGTTAGATGCAAAATTGTTTTGAAATTCTATTATTGAATTTATGCATTTCGATGATAAGATGTAAATTGTGTTTGAATTTCTTCTACTGAGCTTAGATGTAGCTTACCTCCCGACTACACGTCACAGGTATAACACCTATCAGGACACCGGACTTGAAGATTGAGGACTTGGGGATTGGTAAGAATTTCGGGATCGTAGATTTTATACCTTGTGGATTGTTTGTAAGTTCAGGCTAAATATACTTATTGTACGCCATTATTAGGTGATGGTTAGTCATCACTAGTGGGTTGTTTTAATTACTGTCATATTGGATATTAGAATTGGAGTTTTAAATTACGTCATATATATTACCTGCTTTGATTTCTACATGTATGTGGATGTGCTAAGTATTCTATATCAGATTATGATCTATGATCTGGTGGTGCAGGTTTTTCCATTTGGTATAAGGTGAAAAAAAAATGTCTCAAAATTTTAGGTTAGGAAAATTCTGGCTGTCACATCTAGGATGCGTGAGGGTCATAACTCGGGATTCTTGGCCCTTTGGATGGGGTAGAATTTTGGGTCCTGACAGATAGATAATGACATGCTTGGACATGAAATAAATTATAGAATACTGAAGTGATTGAAATGAAAATGATTGATGGATAGTGACATGCTTGAACTTGAATTTTGAATGAAATAATTGAAATCAAGTGATTGATAGATAGTGACATGCTTAGACATGATTGAAATAGAATACTGAAATACTTGAAATGCAAATGATTGAGGGTTAGTGACATGCTAGAACATGATGATAGAATCATAAATGTGTATAAAATGTTGTACATGACAAATAGATTCCTAAATATGTATAGAACACTAAACTTTGAATACATTCCATGAAAGACAGAAATGTAAAAAATATCGAAATTTGAAATACAGAACATGATAGACAGAATTTGAAAATATGTACAAAATACAGAAATATAAATGCAAAACCTCATAAATGAGGATATAAAATACAGATCCTTAAAAATGAGGATACAAAATACAGAACCTCAGAAATAAGGATATAGAATAAAAAACCTTATAAATGAGGATACATAATACAGAACCTCGAAAATGAGGATACAGAATAAAGAATTTTATAGATGAGGACATATAATACAAAACCTCATTAATGAGGATACAGAATACAAAACCTCAAAAATTGGGATATAGAATATAGAATTTGAATACATAAAGATGAATAATGCAACGAAAACTGAAAATTGAAAAGTGGAAAGACGATACCATATAGTACAGTGCAGAACCTCACATACCCTATCATTATTTGCACGAACAGGCTCATATGAGTACCTTGTATATGAAAGGGTTATTGAAATGTCAACTGAGGATTGAGCCCAGTTAGACCAATAGAGTCATTGATCCTTCTCTTGATTGACTAAACGATGGAGAATGTCAGCCTATGTGAGTGCAAACATTGGCATACTGAATACAGATAGGACCATGGTTGATGTTAGGTATCAATACCGAATTGATTAAAAGATACTAGTAATTAACCTATAAATAATGAACTTAATGATAATCACCTAATTCCAAACACAATCTAAAATACACTTGATAATTTCGGAAAAATCGTAATGAAACTTGTAACTTATGTTTGATAATAACATAGTTGTAAGTTTTTCTCTAGTGAATATTGTTGTAAGTAATCTGCAGAATATCATTCCATGCTAAGATTTTAAATCCCTTTATTTCCTGCTTAGTTATGAATTGCTCTCCATGAACTGCTATTATTTTCATGAATGTCTACTCTCATGTTACATAGAATTTGCTTATGTTATTTGTACTTAGAATTTCTACTTAATACTTGGTTATGCTATCACAACTGTTGGAAACCCCACTCACACTTGCACCTATGGGATATTTTTATACTACTTGTACTAGAAACCTATTACAAACTTAACTAAGAGTATATTGAGCTTCATCGCTTATGCTCGTTTCATGACCCAAAAATTCTAGAGGCCAGTCAGCAACCACATAACCAGAGTTAGAGGGGCTGGACAAGGAAGGATCCAAGAGTGACAATCGAGCTGATAGTTAAGCTCATTTTATCTATAAAGCCATTAGTGCGATTAGCAGGTATATGGCTAATCATGGCAAGAAGCATTGACAAGCGGTGAAATGGATTATGAGGTACATACGTGGTACCATAGATAATGGGTTGGTTATTCGCAGTGGTGCAGATAATTAGTTATGCGGTTATGTAGATTCAGATTACGCGAGTAATTTGGATAAGAGTCAGTCTACAATGGGATATATGTTTATACTATCATGTAGTCCGATTAGCTAGAGGTCAATGTTAAAAGATACAGTGGCTTTGTCTACTACGGAGGCAGAGTATATGACTGTAACAACGACAGAGAAAGAAGCATTGTGGCTTCAAGGCTTAATTGGTGATTTGGGGATCGCACAAGAAAATGTTGATGTGTTCTACGATATTCAAAGTGCTCTTTACTTAAGAAAGAATCACGTATATATCATGCTCCTACCATACACATTGATATATGATATCACTTCGTACGAGAAGTAATTGAAGATGATGAGATTTCTTTGAAGAAGGTGAGTACAATGGGCAATCCTATGGATATGATTATAAAGGTGGTACTAGTGGTCAAGTCTAAATATTGTTTGAATTTGATTAATTTCAGCTAGTTTGAGCGCCCTCGAGGCGCTGGTGGCCGCGGTGATACGAGTATAGTCATGATTGGAGGAAAAAGTACATGGTGAAGCTTAAAGCCAGGTGGAGAATTGTTGTTTTAGGCTCTAACTTTTTAGATTAGAACTAGGATTTAGATCTTCTATATAAGGTTAGTTTCTCTTAGAGCCTGTTTGGATATGGGTAAAATAGAGGAATACTTAGATTCGAATTATATTTTTCGTAGTTTTTCGCTGTTTGAAAGCTACTTAAGGGTCATAATATAAAATACAATTTTTACGGTCATTTCCGACTTAAGAGTTCGATGGTACCCGTCGACATTCAATTTGCCGAGACGTCAGAAAGATAGGAGTAGAGAAGAAAAAGATAAGGGTATGGCTCTTCTCACCCGTTTATTAGTAATACCACACAATTTTTTCACGGACGAAAACCATTGACTGATTTGAATCAGACGATGGAGATTTTTTTTTCCAATCTTCCTCATGATAGATCTTCAGATCAAAGCACCCCTAGTAGACAGTTAGATGTTGATTTTATATGGCTCACATCTCAAAAAATCAGAGGCGGAGCCACAGTATGACTTGGGTGGCCAATTGACCACCCAAACTTTCTAAAAATTTGTAACTAAGCTTTAGGGGTCCTAATTTATATTAGTGGATTCTCATCCATCCAAAAGTATATTGACCACCCAAAATTATTTGAAATATTCAAACATTCCTTTTTATGGCATTTGTTTTCATAATAAATATTTCTTCGTTGATTTTTTTAACTAAATTCCACAATTTTGACCTATTTTTAGGCTCCCCTCCATCTATTTAGGTGTTGCACGGACTTATTTACATAAGAGGGTTTCAACTTAGAACCTAACCTTCACAAAGCATTAAGTCAACCACTAGAGCAATTCACTAAGAAATGAAAAGAACAAAAAAAACTTAATACAATATATTTTTTTGGTCATTTTTGTGAATCATTTTTATGATGTTGCAGTTGTTTTTTTGTTTCAATGATCTGATGTGGTTATATGGCTATTTTTTTGTTACGATATGTTATTTTCCTACAATTTTTGGCATATGTATCCAAACACAGGATTTCGTTAATCCTATATTTTCCAAGCTAGCAATGTGGTTATCTAAACAGATGAAAACAAAGGGAAACAAACACTATAAAAAATAAGACTATTAGCAGCAACCATAAACTGCCGCTAATAGTCTTAATAGATTTTTTATTAATAGCAGCTATTTTTGGCTACAAAAAATTGCCGCTAATAGTCTTATTTTTTGTAGTGAAAGGAATCTCATAGTTTCCTACAACTTAGGTATCCGTGGGAAAATATCGGAATATTATTTTAGTTTCCTACATTTTCTATGTTTTTATCCAAACAAGCTCTTCGATTAGAAGTAGGATTTAGATCTTCTATATGAGGGAAAAAGCTTTTGGACGAATTAAGGAGTTGAGATATGTTAATCAGTGAAAAATACCATTTTTCACCTCTTAACCTGACCTTTGATGGACTTTTGAGTTGATTAATAATGAGTTTTGAGTATAGTTTTGCAGTTAGCAATAAACTGCAGTCATAGTGCAGAAATCTATCCAAAAGTGCCAATAAGAGACCTGTTGGAGAGTTGCATCAATGAGAAAATATATAACAGCTTCAACAGTTGCACATACAGCCTAAGAGGTCAGCCATCAAGCAAATTCATAGAGCCTCAGAGTTCTATGGCAATGGCATGTGTCCAACTGTGTACACATGGGAGCAAAGCAGTAGCTGCATTTGATGAAGAATGAACTCCTCAAAGACTACTGAGTGTTGGACAGATAAAATCCAACCCCCAAGTAATGTACAAGTTGTCGAGTGGTTAATGGAAGCTGTGGAGAGGTAATTTAAACCTATCGAGAGGTTCTGTTGATGAAATTATACATGTCGAGAGGTTTTTAGAGCCTATCGAATGGCTGAAATTGAGGAAGAAGATCCAGTCAAATAGTGCAAATGAACCTATCGAGAGGTCACCTGAAGCAACCATCCTCACGAAGTGCAAAAGGCTGAAGTTATACATGTCGAGAGGTTCCTTGAATCTATCGAGTAGATGAAAGGGGACAACCAACCTGTCGGGCCATTGCATGCAAAAGCTATCAAACAGATGCAATCAACCTATCGAAGGATTACCTGAAGTTGCACTAAATCTCGAGAGGTTGCCAGAACCTATCGAGAGGATGGCTGAAGCTAAAGGAGTAGTTAAGCAGTTCATCTGAACCTGTTGAAGGCTATTTACAACCTGTGGAGAGCAAGTTTGATCCTGCCAAGAGCTACAAGCCATCCTATCAAGTAGACTGAAATGGCATTCAGATTCTGTCGAGTTCTCTGAACCTCTCGAGGCACGAATTGGGAACTTCCCACTTACCAGCTGATAAGAGCAAAGCATTCAATGCTCTGTTGCACATGTCCCAAGGCTATTCAGTTGCTTGGAGGGTATTTTTGAAATGCAAATAGGCACGAACGTAAACTCTCTAACTACCCCACATGTGCTTACCAAATTCTAACTAATTCGTGGGGGCTTCTAGAAGAGAAATCAGCCACATCAGCAAGCATAATAGAATTGTTCCCTTTTGTTCTGATTGGATGAAATAGATCTGAGAGCAGAGGGGGAAGAGTATAAATAGAAGAGAAACACAACAGAAGAACCATCTAGAGAAATCCAGAGCACCACTTCAATCCCTCTTTTCCTGCCAATTCCAATCTTCTTCCCTCTCCTCCACTCTCTCTTTAGCCCAACTATGGTTGGCTAAATCCTTGTAGTAGCTAGGGTGAAGTAGATCTGTAAAAATTTAGAGGTTTCAGAACTTTATATGAGGATCGGATGATGTAGAGACTACAGATCTAAGGACAATTTATTGTAAGATATATTTGAATCAATAAATTGTTAGTTTTAATGATCAGTTAAATCTATAGATCTTTTGGTTCCATTAGATTTTTCATAGGATTTATGTGTTTGAGAATGCCCATTCATTTAACATGTAGATCTTTTGATTTCCATTAGATTTTCCAAGATTTAATGCTCCTGTGAATGCTTGAGCTTGTAGCCTTGCATCCACAACATCTGTAGCGTTTTTTTGTTCTAATTAAAGCCTTTGGATTGAAGGAAATCCCTAGGCTGATTTGTGACCATTGAAGTGGACAAATCATAACCTTAAGATCATTTCAAACCTCTAGTTTAGATTGGATTATTCTACCTTGCAATTGTGCTTGTAGCTAGATGGAGGATAGCTGTAGATCCATCCCCTACATTGCTATTCAACCAATCAATTTTTAGTGAGACCAAATCCCAAGCTGTTATTCTTCATATTTGATTTTAATTCTCCAAAACCTTTTCACTCTTCTTCAATTCTATTTTCTATTCATCTCTAGATCAGTTACATTTAGATTTAATTTTATGTAGTTTAGTTTAAAGTGACAACCCCGAAAAAACCTCTCCTCTTTCTCCTTCTTTCTTTGATTTAAGTTAGAATAGAGTAGAGTGCCAAATCTGTAGAAGATATGGAGATTTGTTAAATTCTTCAACACATTTTCCTGTGGACATACCCTCACTTACCTTTTAAATCTTGTTGCAATAGCCCTGAATTCTTACAGGTTTGTGTTTTTACCTTGGTGTCCAAATTCTCTCTTGCTGTGATTTTTCTCTTAGTTTATTGTTTTTAGCATCTTAATAATTACAAGGTAAAGATAAACAATAAGTTTTTGGTGCCGCTATCGGGGTTCTGTATTTTTAGAGTTGGTAGATCTAAGTTTTTCTTATTTTAGACTTTAGTTTTGTAATTATCTGTTTTGTGTTTGACTAATTCCTTCTGTAAGTTTTTTGTAGTGTTTTGAATATTTACAGATTTGGAGCTGTGGCTGAGAGGAGAAATTTTGCTAAAAGGAGGAGCAAGTTGTGCTTGAGTTTGCATCTCCTTACTCTTTTACAATTTTAGATATGTGAATTTTTAGATCTGCAGTGTAGTTGTCTGTGTGTTTGTATTTGTGTTTGCTAAAATTTGTGTTGATATTTTGTGTGTTGAATACTGTTTCTGCTATGTGTATGCTTGGTAGAAGATCTCTCAATCTTGAGATTGTCATTATAGATCCTGAAGTTGAGAGACTTCTTAGACCCAGGCATTCCCCTCATACACCTGCTGAATATGAGACTACAGAAATGGGTGAGCAGCCTAGATTGTTGAGAGAATATTATGCACCTGGTGTATATAATTCTCCTTTCTGCATATAATTTCCTACTGTGGAGGGAAATTATGAGGTCAAGTCTTCAACAATTCAGATATTACCTTCTTTCCATGGGTTGAGTAAAGAGAATCCATACAAACATGTTAATGAATTTCTTACTGTGTACTACTTTTCATATTGCTGGTTTGGGGGAGGAAGCCACCAAGCTTAGGCTCTTTCTTTTTTCATTAAAGGACAAAGTCAGGGCCTGGTTGACTATGCTTCCAGCCAACAGTATTACCTCTTGGAATTACTTGCAATATCAATTCCTGACTAAGTTCTTTTCCATATCTAGAACAAGTCAGTTGAGAAAAAGTATCATATCATTTTCTCAATTCTTAACTGAAAACTTCTATGAGGCTTGACAAAGATTCAAAGAGCTGTTATGACAATGTCCCCATCACCAAATTTCTCAATGGTAACGTGTACAAAGTTTCTATCAAAGAATTGATCTAAAAAGTAGAAATATGGTGGATGCCTCTTGTGGAGGTACTTACCTTCATAAAATAGCTGATGAAGCCTGGGAGTTGTTTGAGGTTATTGGTGAGAATTCACTACAACAAGAGAACACAACAAGAGGGAGAATGTATGAGGTCAATGCTTACAATGATTTGGAGAGAAAGGTAGATAGTTTGACTCAGAAGTTTGATTAGTTGATGGGAGAAATACAGTCTCCAATGGCTGCCAAAGTGGAAGAGGCATGTCTGATATGCCAGTCTCCCACTCACTCCCTTGAAGAATGTCCCTCTACCACACAATTTCTTGATCTTGTTATGGAGCATGCTAATGCTATCCAGTCCTTTAGAAAGCAGCCAACTACTGATTATCCTTAGAAAAACCACCCCAACCTGAGGTGGAGGCAGGACAATTTCCAAAACTAGCAGCAGCCAATGCCCTATAGAACTGCTCAGCCTTACCAGCAAAATTTCTTCCCAAGGCCCCAATATTAACAACCTATGGCCCAGCCAATGGCACAACCTGTGCATCAAAATGCACCAGCCCCAGAACCCTCCAGAACACCCTCATTTGAGGAGTAGGTTCTGGCTTCATTGCAGAATCTGAGCTCTTTGTCTCAAACTGTTAACTCTCATAGCGAAAGTATTAAGAAGATAGACTGCCTAGTCAGCCTATGAACAAGGGAGAGACCTTGGTCAGCTATCAAATACTTTGACTAGGAGAGAGCAAGGGAGACTGCTTAGTCAACCTATAAACAATCCAAAAGGGCAATATATGGTGGGTGACTTTTCTTCATCACATGAAGAAGTTAAATCCATCACCACTTTGAGAAGTGGGAGGCTGGTTGACAATAAGGTTGGTATTGAGCCTGAGAGGAGTGAAGAAAAAGAAAGAATAACCTATCATGATATATAGCAGGAGCAACATATGTGAAATAAGGGAGGTGTGGATGAACCCCAACTGAAAAATGAAAATAAAAATAAGGAAAAAACTGATGAGATTGCTAAGGCAACAAATGAGAGATCAGTCCCTCATTTGTCATTTCCCAATGCACTTCAAGCACCTTCTCCTTTTGATAAGGGAGATGTTAAAGTTGAGAAAATGATGAAAAATTTTAAACAAGTAAAGATCCACTTGTCTTTACTTGATGTAATCAAGCAAGTTTCAACCTATGCAAAGTTTTTGAAAGACTTGTGCACCCACAAAAGACAGTCAAGGATACATTTATCCAAGAAGATCTTTTCTGTTGAGAAAGTGAACCAAGTATTGTTTATTGCAATCCCAACAAAACTCCAAGATCCTGGAGTTCCCATAATCCCTTGCATCATTGGGGATCAGACCATTGAAAAAGCCTTGTTAGATCTGGGGGCCAGTGTGAATCTACTTCCATATTCAGTATATGAGAAGTTAGGTTGGAGGAAATTAATGCCCACACATATGGAATTACAGCTGGCTGACAGATTTGAAAGGAGGCCAATGGGATTTATTGAAGATGTATTAGTTGGGGTTGACAAGTTCTTCTATCCAACAAATTTTCTAGTTCTTGACATAGAACCAAGCAAGTGCACTACCTCCATTTCTGTAATTTTGGGTAGGCCATTCTTAGCCACTGGCAATACTTGTATATAATGTATATTAGGTGTAACAGAGGTGTCTTTTGGTAATATAAAAGTAAAACTGAATGTCTACAATGCAGCAAATCAGCTTCACTTCGATAGTGAGGACTGCTTTATGATTGATTTGATGGATGAGCTTGTGAAAAAAACTCTACCCAAGCTGCTGCATTATGATGACATGTTTGATATTTTTGAAAATATTTGGAGTGAAACTGTGGAAGAGAAGGCCCCCACACCTGTGATTCAAGAGCTGAAAACCTTAAATTCTGAAGTAGAGCCAGCAAAGTATCCTCCTTGAAAATCAACTGTGCTGCCTCTTCCACCACCTTCTAAGGCACCTTTGTTGCCTTCACTCATAAGTCCACCTAATGTAGAACTGAAATAGCTTCCCAAGTCTTTGAAATATATACTTTTGGGAGTAAATAAGAAGTTGCTTGTAATAATTTCTTCTTCCCTCACCGAGGAGTAGGAAGAAGAGCTATTGTGTGTGTTGAAAAGGCATAAGAGAGCAATAGGTTGGACTATTGTTGATCTGGGAGAAATTAATCCTGTAGTTTGCATGCATAAGATCCATCTGAAAGAGGGTTCCAAACCCTCTAGAGAGATGCAGAGGAAGTTAAACCATCATATGCAAGTAGTGATGAAGAAAGTGGTTAAATTGTTAGATGCAGGAGTCATCTATCCCATTTCAGATTTTGAATGGGTGGCACCTACTCATGTGGTACCTAAAAAATTCAGAATCACTATGGCTAAATCATATTTTGGTGAACTAATTCCAACCAGGGAGACCACTGGTTGGAGGGTGTGCATTGATTATAGAAAGCTCAATTCAAAAATCAAAAAATACCATTTTCCTCTGCCCTTCATAGACCAGATTTTGGATAAGTTAGCAAGCAAAACTTTTTATTATTTTCTTGATGGATACTCTAGGTATAACCAGATTCTTGTGTATCTATAAGATCAGAAGAAAAGAGCTTTCACATGTCCATGTGGCACCTTTGTTTATAGGAGGATGTCATTTGGATTGTGCAATGCCCCTATAACTTTCCAAAGGTGTATGTATGTCATATTCTCGAATATAATTGACCAATTTTTAGAGATATTCATGGATGATTTTTCTATTTTTGGGAACAGTTTTAGCTAGTGTCTACATCATCTCAGCCTAGTGCTGCAGAGATGTGAAGAGACCAACTTGGTCTTAAGTTGGGAAAAGAGTCACTTTATGGTCACCCAAGGTATTGTCCTTGGACATGTTGTTCCCCACAGAAGCATAGAGGTTGGCCAGGCTAAAATTGATTTGATTGCACATCTGCTCCCACCTAAAACTGTCAAGCAAGTTCAATCCTTTTTGGGGCATGCTGGTTTTTACAGGAGATTCATCAAAGATTTCAGTAAAATTTCAAACCTCTTTGTCACTTGCTTTGCCAAGAGGTTCCTTTTATATTCAATGATAAATGTTTCACTCCTTTTGAGTTTTTGAAAAGATGTTTAGCCTCTGCACCTATCCTACAAGCCCCTGATTATTCTCTGCCCTTTGAGCTGATGTGTGATACATCAGATTTTGTAATTGGTGTAGTTTTGGGGTAGATAAAGGACAAGCTACCTTGTTGATTGCTTGTGCAAGCAAGACAATGATTGATGCTCAGTTGAATTACACCACAACTGAGAAAGAACTGTTAGCTATTGTCTTTGCTTTGGAGAAGTTAAGGTCTTATGTGCAAGGATCTAAGATTGTTGTGCTCACAAACCATTCAGCCCTAAAATATCTTTTAAAAAGAAAGCCAAACCCAAATTAATCCGATGGATCCTCCTATTACAGGAGTTTGATCTTGAGATTAAAGACAAAAAAGGAGTTGAAAATGTGGTTGCAAACCACTTGTCTAGGATCTTAGCTACTGAGTTTGATGAACTACCTGTCAATGATTCATTTCTAGATGAGCAACTCTTTGTTGTCAGCATGAGTGTACCCTGGTTTGCATACATAGTGAACTATCTGGCAATGGGTAGGATTCCCCCACATTGGACTAAAATGGACAAGGATCTATTTTTCTCTCAGATCAGATATTATATATGGGAGGATCCATACCTCTACAAGAACTGTGCAGACCAGGTTGTGAGAAGGTGTGTACCTGAAAATGAATTTCACAGCATTTGAACTATGTGTCATGAACATGCTTGTAGAGGACATTTCAGTGGAAAGAAGATTGCTGTAAAAATACTTCAAAGTGGATTCTATTGGCTTACTTTAGTCAAAGATGCATGACAGCACTGCAAGGCCTGTGAAAAATGCTAGAAAATGAGAAGTATTTCTAAAAGAAATTTCATGCCTTTACAGCCCATTCTTGTAGTTGAATTATTTGGTATTTGGGGGATTGACTTCATGGGTCCTTTCCCTCCTCTGTATGGGTATAATTTTATTCTTGTGGCTGTGGACTATGTGTCCAAGTGGGTTGAAGCTATAGCCACAAGAACCAATGATCACAGAGTTGTCATCAAGTTCTTGAAAGATAATATTTTCTCTAGGTTTGGTACACCTAGAGCTATCATTAGTGAGGGGGAAGCCATTTCTGCAATAGGCATTTTAAAAATATGTTGAGAAAATACTCTGTAACACACAGAGTTGCCACTCCATACTACCCATAGACCGGTGGGTAGGTAGAAATTTTTAACAGAGAAATTAAGCACATTCTAGAAAAAACTGTGAGAGCTGATAGAAGGACTAGTCCCTGAAGTTGTAAGATACTCTTCGGGCTTATAGGATTGCCTATAAGACCCCAATAGGGATGTCCCCTTTTAGATTGGTGTATGGCAAGGCATGCCATTTACTAGTGGAGTTAGAACATAAAGCCTACTGGGCTATTAAGGCATTGAATTTTGATCTAACTGCTACTGGTATGCGTTGGAGGTTGCAGCTGTCAGAACTTGAAGAACTGAGATTGAAAGCCTACTCCAATGCTAGGATCTATAAAGAAAAGGCCAAAGTTTTTTATGACAAACATCTATTGAGAAAGGAGTTTGCTATAGGTAACAAGGTATGACTATTTAATTCAAAGTTGAAGTTCTTCCCAAGCAAGTTGAAATCTAGATGGGATGGGCCTTACATTGTGATGCAAGTTTCCCCATCTGGAGCTATTGAAATCATGGATCCCAAGGATGGTAGGATCATGAAAGTCAATGGCCAAATGCTAAAAATCTTTGTTGAAAATGTAATTGAGCCGATGGTGACCATTAACCTTCAAGAACCTCCAAAGTTTGAATGATTTCCAACATTGTACATTATGTACCATAGCTGTTAGTTAGAGTGTTGTTTGCTGTTTTTCTATCTTTTACCATGAATAAATCTGTCAATTTTGTTTGGTTTTTCATTTTGAACAATGTCTGCACTATGGGGAATTCTGGGATATTCAAATAACTGAAAAATACATGGGAACTTCGGAGGATTTGCTATTCTTGTTGAATATGGACAGTGCACGGATGTGGTGTTAGTTTGAATGAAAGACTGAGACTTGTCGAGAGGTTGGAAGAGTAGTTCGATAGGTTCTGAAGGTAATTAAGGTGAATTCGACAGGTACTAAGACCTGTCAATAGGATGAACCAAGTTTTTATGTGGTACTGAAGGTTTTTACTGAGGATTCAACAGGTTCTTTGTACCTGTCGAGAGGTTGAGGAACCTCTCGAATTTTGTTTTCTGAAAAATATTGAACTTGTCGAGAGGATGGATGCACCTCTCAACCTCTGCTTTCTGAAGCTTGTGTACCTATCGAGAGGTTGGAAGAACCTCTTGAAACCTTCAGCCTAAAAGTCTTGTGTTTCATGTGATTTTAACTATTTGATAGGTTGATCCAACCTACTAAAATCCTCATTTTTATCCTGTCAAAATTGCATTTGGTGCTTTTAAAGCCCTTCGACAAGTCATTTTATCCATTCGACACCTTGAACTTAAACCCGATTTTTCTCCTCGCGAGTTCTCCTTTGCCATTTTCTTCTCCATATTCAGTGGTTCCATTCCCAATTATTCTGCCCTTGTCCAGTTGGATCACCTTTCAAAGGCTAACATTTTGCACCTAGTTTGTGCCGGTTTGGTTATGTGTGTTGTGATTCCCGGGAAGCCCTAGGTTTTTGGATAAGTTCTTCTTCAACCTTGGTTCTTATCAATTCTCAGTATTTTTAGTTCTATAGTTTTGGAGGATTTTCTGTGTCTGGAAATTAATTGAGGAGAAGGAGAGTTGAGTTGTGGTTTTTGAGAAGTGTTGTTTGGATTTTAATGGCTGATTTATTCAAATCCACCCTAAAATCCACTAGAAAGTCTAGTAGGATAGCTTATCAGCCCAAAGTAGACTTACCTACAAAGAGAAATTTCACTATGGAAAAACCCAAGAAAGCTCAGAAAATCAAGAAAGCCAAAATAACTGAGAAGATTGTTGAGGAAATGCCTGGACCTAACCTAGAGCCTGAGACTGAGCTACTTGTGGCCCTGACAACTCCTAATGAGTTTGTGGATTCTTTAGGTCTGATTCCTGAGACAGTCTTTGACCTACCTAATTTTACTAAGGAAGGGGAGTGCAATGAGACCTTTGCCTACTTGGAAAAGGCATCCCTGGAACCTCTTTTAACCCCATTAAAAGAGAAGGTATACCCCAAATTGGTCAAATTATGGTACCAGAATATCAAAGAAAAGAAGATGCCAGGGTTAATTGATCTCGTACTTGTGGTGCTGGTTGATGACTAGGAGCTAGTAGTGGATTACAAAGACATTGGTTTGGTGTTAGGAGTCTCATTTTTATATGATCTTGCCAATAGCTTGGGAGTCCCTGACAATGTGTCATTTATTAACATGGCTAGACATTTGACTTAGGGCATAGTTGGATTTGGGGAGTCTTTGATGAGGAGAGACTTATACCCCAGCCTATTGTTCATTGATACAATTTTGAGGAAGAATGTGTATGTCAGTGGGCATCAGCAAGAGAGCGTAGAACCCCCATAGTGGATGCCCTCGATCTCTTCTCCAAGGGACAGTACTTTAGTGCCCCTAAGTTGATATTTGAATCCATGGTTGATGTGCATGATAAAATCAAGAAGGGACAGATTGTGCCAAGGCTGCTTATGGCACACTTATTACTGTCTTGCTGAAACAAGGGAAGTATGTAGTGAAAAAGGCTGAACCAGTGGAGAAATTGAGTCCAAAGGTGTTTGAGGAATTGAGTCCACAAGCATGACTATAATTGGAAAAAAGAAGAAACAAATTGAAGGTCTAGAGGAGGAAGCACCTCAGGTGCCAAGTACCACATCTACACCTGTGACCTTGGTTGTCACATCAGTTAGCTCAGTACCTGTGCCTACCTTTACTGGTAGTTCTGTGGTCAGCTCTGTTGCCAGCCTTGCACCTATATCTGGCCCCTCTATTAGTATTCTACCTGATTCCATTGCATCCACTTCTATACCATCCATAGTTGTCCCCATCCCTTCCAGCAGCACATCCATTCCCTCTACCATCACCACCACTACTGTTGTGTCAGCTCCTCCTGCCACTGGCCCACTACCTTTGCCCTCACCTACCATCCAAACCACTAACCAAAGAAAATCCAAACAAACCTCCATAAAAATACCCAACACAGCCAGCCCAACCATTCCAAGCCTAGAACCTTAAAGCCTTGAACCAGCATTACCCCTCACATCCACATCAACTGATCCAATCACTTCCATCTCCCCCATTTTACCTACTAATCCATAGGATGTAGAGCAGTTCACCACTGAGGGGTATTCATCCTTAATAGATTCCATTGTGGAAGATATTAGGCATGAATACTCACCTTTACCAGATTCTCCACAACCTACACCATTCCAACATGCTTCAATATCACCTTTCCAGCCTATTTTGCATGCTTCTACATCTACTCATCCCATTACCCATTCCCTATCTAACTCCTTTGCCCAAATCCTTTCCCTTCTCACATCCATCCTAGCCCAGCTTTAGACCAACATAGATAACCAATCTCTCATAACCACATGTCTCCATACCATTCAATCCACATTAATTCCATCAACCTCAACCACCCAACCTCCTACTACTCCTACTATCACACCCGGTTCAGAATCCCCACCTCATCCTTCTCCACTTTCCCCTATGGTGATTATTGCCTTTGCTGCTACTCAAATTGAGTTTGAGGAAGCAGACTTAGCCTTACCCATCCCTACACCTACTCCACCTCCATCACGTCAGCCAGTTCCTTTTGTGGTTACAGCCTCTGCTACAACCAAGACAGAACCTGAGCCTATAGGGATACCTTCCACACCACCTACCATGGCCTCCACTTCTACACAGTTTGATCCCATGGAGGAGGATTTACCTCTGCTATCCCTTGCACTCATTTCCACTTCCATGCAAACAGAGCTTGAAATAGAAACCATACCCATCCTTCCTAGTACCCTTACCTCTTCCACCCAGACTGACCCAATAGAGCCAGACCTCTCATTTTTACCCTTCACCTACCCTTCCACCCCACCTAAGTCAGTTGCTGAGGAGGAGTTGCCACTTTCCTTCATCTTATCATCACCACCACTTCCATAACCTGAGCTGCTCATCACCCCTTCCTCCATGGATGACCCTCACCATTAGGCCATTTTCCCATATGGATCCAACACTATTTCACCTTTGTCATCCCTCACCAAAGCCATAGGGACCAACCCCTATGTTGGGGAGAGGATGCCAGAATTTTAGTGGATGTAGTCATGGCTTTGATACAATAGACCCATGAAGTAGAAATTTACCTTGTTTTGGAGGCCCATAGGAAAGAGGAATGGAAACTATGGCAGATGGTCCTAAGCTCCCTCGACTTGTATAAGGTCTACAAAGAAAAATTCATCCTGCTGTCCAGACTTGTAGATACCTTATCCCTCTATCCAGCCCTGAAATCTGCTAAGTCAACTGGTATTTCCATCAAGGAGCCTAGCCCAAAGCCAAAGAAAAAGAAGAGGCCAACTGCAGGCAAATCCACACCTAATACTTCCAATGTAGAGCCATTGAAGAAGGACAAGAATCCTTATGTAGAGAAATATGCCTAGTCCCCTCCTTTTGTTTTAAATTCAGATACTGAGTCTAATTAGGCCATAGAGTAGTTGGTGTGTTTAGATTCTGTATTAATGTTATCCTAGGTAGTTTGGTTGTATATAATTTTCTTTTTTGCATTTTTTCATATCTATAACTACTTTGTGATTCCTCTTTTGTATACAGTTCATCTTAATGAAATGTTCTTCTGATGTGCCATTGTATATATCTCTATGATTAATTTTTATCATACTTTGTGTGTTATTTTTCTGCTTGTACCTTGCTATTCCTAGTTGTTATATTTCTGAAACAGTGAGGACACTGTTATTCATAGGTTTGGAGGTATAGCAGGGTAATTTTGAAAAATTATGAGCTAGTTAAGACAAGTGCAGTGGTGTTGGTAGGATCAAAATAAATTTAGTAGAATTTCTACTGAGTAATTTTGAAAAAGGAAGATTTAAAAATATAGGGTAGACTATTTAATGGTATGATCTTTTGAAAATTCAGCATTTCCATGAAAGAGACCATCAAGAAAATTTTTGTTATAACCTGTATATAGTGAACCATTAAGGAGAGAAAAAGTAAGAACATGTCTTGTGAATCCAAAGGAAAACCACACCCAGTGAGACTTGGGCTTGTAAAATTTTATTTGAAGAGTGTTTGGTATTTTATTCTGCTCTAAGGACTGTTTGAATCTATTTCTTCTCACTAGAAGTTAGGCACTCCAAGTTGAAGCAAGTTCACAGAACTCATGACATTAAAGATATGATGTAAGGTCATCCCTTGGATAGTTTGAGCTAAAAAAATTCCTACCCTTTAAACTGCCTTTGTTTACACTCTTTGAGCTAAAAAAAATATTCATTCTTCTTTGACAAAAATAAGAAAATTTAAACCTCTTGACTTGTTTCAGCTCACCCTCAATCTGAGAATTCAGGAGGAGGAAGAAGAAGAAGTGAAGATAGAGGAGCAAAATTTGATATTTGGTGGAAGAAGGGAGAAAATCTAAGTAAAACAGTGAATCAGTTGTATAGCTATGGCATTCCAGCCCATAAAAAAAAAAATAATAAATTTTTTTTTAAATGAGAAAAATATAAAAGAAAAGTATACAAAAGGAGAAAAACAAAAAAAATAAAACAAAACAAAATGAAAAGAGAAGTCACTTCATCTGAAAATAGCAAAGAAGATGAAGATGTGCTTAAATAAAGGGGTGTATACCACCTCCTTACCCTACTGATTTCTCAAATTTTGAATCCTTTTTACCCTTTTAGTCTTTATACTACACCATGAGCCACATTATAACCCAATAAAAGATCTTACTGATCTGAGATTGATTGAACTGTCATGTGGAGAGGAGGAATTGTCTAATCTATAGTGGAACTTCTAAAAGATTTCATAAATTAGAGCAACTACCTATGCTCATGCTTGCAGTCCTATTTGAGGGTTATAACTGCTCTTGAGCTTGAGTGAAACTGGACACCTTTCAAAACATTTGTGAGAGTATGCCTGTGAGATAATTGGGTCTGAAATTGGACTTATTTAGGCATTGTTTGAACCTGCTCCTCTAATTAATGATGAGTTATATACTGTTCTGCACATATTATCCTCTTGATGATTTCAGATTGGTCGCAGTGAGTTTCAAAATTGATTTAAGTATTAAATTATTTACATGTACCGTTTTGAAACTTCTGAGTTTAAAAGAGCAAGGTATGGAATAAAGCTGAATTTGTTAGAATCTAAACTTGTAACTGGTTGCACTTGATTTAACTATGTTCATGATGAAGTTTGTGGGTAACTTCACTGGAAACCCTCAGGAGACTTCACTCCTCCACTAGGGATCACCTAGGGGTTTAAAAGGCTTGATGCATATGCTAAATGCATCTGTGCTCCATACAAAAGTGGTATTTTTTTAGTTCAGTAATTGTCTTTAATTTTTTCGTTTGCTCAGGAACTAGCAAAGCTTAGGTTTGGGGGTGTGTTAATCAGTGAAAAATACCATTTTTATCACCTAACCTGACCTTTGATGAACTTTTGAGTTGACTAATAATGAGTTTTGAGTATAGTTTTGTAGTTAGCAATAAATTACAGTCATAGTGCATAAATCTATCCAAAAGTGCCAATAGGAGACCTGTTGGAGAGTTACATCAATGAGAAAATATATAACAGCTTCAATAGTTGCACATACAGCCCAAGCAGTCAGCCATTAATCAGATTCACAGAGCCTCAGAATTCTATGACAATGGCATGTGTCCAGTTGTGTACACATGGGAGCAAAGCAACAACTGCATTTGATGAAGAATGAACTCCTCAAAGGCTACTTAGTGCTGGACAGATGAAATCCAACCTCTCAAGTAATGTACAAGCTGTCAAGAGGTAATTTAAACCTATCGAGAGGTTCTACTAATGAAATTATACATGTCGAGAGGTTTTCAGAGCCTATCGAATAGTTGAAACTGAGGAGGAAGAACCTTTCGAATAGTGCAAATGAACCTATCGAGAGGTCACCTGAAGCAACCATCCTCGCAAAGTACTGAAGGCTGAAGTTATACATGTCGAGAGGTTCCTTGAACCTATCGAGCAGATGAAAGGAGGGAGCCAACTTGTCAGGCCAATGCATGCAGAACCTGTCGAATAGATGCAGTCAACCTATCGGAGGGTTACCTAAAGTTGCACTGAAGCTCGAGAGGTTGCCAGAACCTATCGAGAGGATGGCTAAAGTTAAAGGAGTAGTTAAGCAGTTCATCTGAACCTGTCGAAGGCTATTTGCAACCTGTCGAGAGTAAGTTTGATCCTGTCGGGAGCTACAAGCCATCCTGCCGAGTAGACTAAAATGGCATTCAGAACCTGTCGAGAAGTTCTCTGAACCTCTCGAGGCACGAATTGGGAACTTCCCACTTACCAGCTGATAAGAGCAAAGCATTCAATGCTCTGTTGCACATGTCTCAAGGCTATTCGGCTGCTTGGAGGGTATTTTTGAAATAAAAATGGGCACGAACGGGAACTCTCTAACTACCCCGCGTGTGCTTGCCAAATTTTAACCAATTTATGAGGGTTTTTAGAAGAGAAATCAACCACATTAGCAATCATAACAGAATTGTTCCCTTTGGTTCTGATTCGCTGAAACAGATCTGAGAGCAGAGGGGGGAGAGTATAAATAGAAGAGAAACACAATAGAAGAATCATCCAGAGAAATCTAGAGCACTACTTCAATCCGTCTTTTCTCGCCAATTCCAATCTTCTTCCCTCTCCTCCACTCTCTCTTTAGCCCAACTATGGTTGGCTAAATCCTTGTAGCAGCAAGGATGAGGTAGATCTGTAAAAATTGAGAGGTTTGAGAGCTTTGTATGAGGATCGGATGATGCAGAGACTGCAGATTTAAGGAAAATTTATTGTAAGATGTATTTGAATCAATGAATTGTTAGTTTTAATGATTAGTTAAATCTATAGATCTTTTGGTTCCATTAGATTTTTCATAGGATTTATGTATTTGGGAATGCCCATTCATTTAACTTGTAGATCTTTTTATTTTCATTAGATTTTCCAAGATTTAATGCTCCTGTGGATGCTTAAGCTTGTAGTGTTGCATCCACAACATCTGTAGTGGCTTTTTTGTTCTAATTGAAGCCTTTGGATTGAAGAAAATCCTTAGGATGATCTGTGACCATTGAAGTGGGCAGATCATAACCTTAAGATCAAGTCAACCCTCTGATTTAGATTGGATTATTCTACCTTACATATGTGCTTGTAGTCAGATGGAGGATAGCTACAGATCCATCCCCTACATTGTTGTTTAACCAATAAATTTTCAGTGAGATCAAATCCCAAGCTGCTATTCTCCATATTTGATTTTAATTCTCCAAAACCTTTTCTCACTTCTTCAATTATGTTTTATATTCATCTCTAGATCAGTTACATTTAGATTTAATTTTCTGTAGTTTAGTTTAAAGTGACAACCCCAAAAAAATCTCTCCTCGTTCTCCTTCTTTCTTTGTTTTAAGTTAGAATTGAATAGAGTTCCAGATCTGTAGCAGATCTGGAGATTTGCTAAATTCTTCAACACATTTCCCTTTGGACATACCCTCACCTTTTAAAGCTTGTTGTAATAGCCTTGAATTCTTGCAGGTTTGTGTTTTTACCTTGGCGTCCAAATTATCTTTTGCTGTGATTTTTCTCTTAGTGTATTATTTTTAACATCTTAATAATTACAAGGTAAAGATAAACAACAAGATATCATTGGCAAGCTCTGGTAAACCTATCTAGGATTTTGTAGAAAGCTTTGGTGAGGCTTAAGTGTTCCTGTATTCTTGTGGAATTATCAACATAATGAATCGTCGTTGCCTAGGGGCGTAGGCAAATTGTCGAACCACGTATATATTGTCTCTTGTGTGATTGTATTTGATTTTCTTTATTTTGCGTTCTTATTTGATCATTCATTGTGAGATTATTGGTTAATTTGAGAGCTTCCGTACAATATTTTAAATGTCGATCCGGAGCCATTATCCCTATTTTGATTTATGTATACACGTATATATGCATGTACCTATATAGGTATGTAGGAAAATTGCAAACGGCTAACAGATTTTGTGCAAGCAAATTGCAGGCAGCTGATGTGGCGTGACGTGACTTGGCTGCTACTACAAAAAATATGACAATTAGCGGCATAAAAAACTGCCGCTATTAACAAAAAAATATGTTGTTTCAATTGCAACAAGAGTGTAGCGACAATTTTTTTGTTAATAGTGGCAGTTTTTTGTGCCGCTATAGTCTTATTTTTTGTAGTGTGCCCTGACCTGCATTGCTTGGGCCCCACTGCGCTTGCTACCAATTGCATTGCGCCACGTCAGCCTCCTCCAATTTGCCTGCACAAAACTTATTTGCCATATAAAATTGTCCTTCATATGTATGCATAATTAGGGAAAAGGGCAATGGTCAGGTCCAACCAAGC
This sequence comes from Chloranthus sessilifolius, assembly GCA_021018995.1. Lineage (NCBI taxonomy): Eukaryota > Viridiplantae > Streptophyta > Magnoliopsida > Chloranthales > Chloranthaceae > Chloranthus > Chloranthus sessilifolius. The sequence continues at coordinate 97,394,079 of CM037588.1, forward strand.
AGAATCGGATTTCCAATCCTACCTCATCTGGTTACTTTGGAAATAGGAGATTCTTGACTGCCTGTCATATTATAAAAAGTGAAATTCGAAAAAGTCAAGATTCTCCTATTTTCAGGGGCAACAAATGAGATAGGAGTGGAAATCTGACTCTACTTGGTAGGACCTCACCATTGCCCTTTGGTAAAAATATGCATTAGCAAAGACACATTTATGAGTCAAATATTATCCTTCCCATCAACGTGTATATGTATTCAAAAGATTCCAGTTCTTTCAAAGTAATAATCAAAAGGGATGTTGACAGAGAAGGGCATCCTTTGTAAAATAATTACCTTACAACATATTTTAAAATTATTTACCAAACAATGTATGTGAAGTTGGGAACCTTGTCTGGGTAAATATTTTTCGAAGCAGGTACATGATCAAATTTTGATAAATATTTTCTTGAAAGCATTTACAGGAATCGCAAACTCTGTCCAGTAAATATATTTAAAATGTGTACTTTATGGTGATTAACTTTGAAAATTTAGTGAATTATGGATTATAACGAAAACTATTAGTGGAACCATAGTCAGTTGTCTGTCCCCTGCAAATCTAAATTCTATAGAAATGTGGCCTACCAAGCACATTAAATTCACCAAAAGCTCTTTAATATTTGAGAAAAAGAACAAGTAGCTAGGGATATATATCCCGTGCTTACTGAGCATGTGTTAAATTGGGATGGGCATGTACCCCTGGGATTTCGCGGGTGCTCCAAGAATCCGGGATACCCAGATTATCAAAAACAAAACAAAAAACCTAAGTAGGGGTATAACAGAGTCCATAAAAACATCAATAATTTACAGCCTAAGAGACAAATCAAGATCGTTAAATTCTTTATTAACACCGTCGTCCGATCGATAACTCGCCGGCCAAGACATCTCCCCTTCTCTAGAACCAAAACCCATCTCTCTCCCACCAAATTTACTTACCGTGTTATCATAATCTTCATCTTGTCGCCGATGTAAACCAACAAATGGCAATGGATGATAGAGTCTACCTTGAATCGAGTTGCTGCCGCTTTCGTAATCCGGGTGATGGTTTGTGCCAGCATGCGGTTTAATGGATAAACTTAACTCCCGGCCTCTTTTCGCTAAGCTTCGCTCTAGCTTGTGGGCATTTTGGTGGCCACCCAATGCTTGAGAGCTATAGAACTTCCTTTGGCAGTAGTTGCATGAGAAGATTCTTGGCTCTGAATTTAAGGATGAAGAGGGCTCGAGGACTAAGTCTAGATTGAGGTCTTGGTCGGTCAAAGTGAGATCAAGGGTGGTCTTTGGTTCGTGTTCCATACCTATCAGAATAATAGAGAAAGCCCTAGCGGCTAGCAATATACGATCAAGAGGATAGAAACAGAAACAAGCGGCTAGCAATATACGATCAAGAGGATAGAAACAGAAACAAAAACAGATGGATAGATATGCTGAAATAGCGAAGGTGTTTCTATTGAATTTGTGTTCGTGGGTTATGGGTTGATATAGCTATAAAAAATGGAGAGAGAGAGAGAGACAGAGAGAGAGAAATGTTGATAGAGCGAGCTACGGAAAATTTAGAGAAAGGGAGCGGTTGGACTTGGGCCTGTAGCTCAAAAGGAATGTGCACGATGACGCAACCTGAATGTTGCCGGTTCAATCCTAGATTACCTATCAAAAGGAGAGAGAGATAGAGAGAGTTGCTTTTCTTGCACTGTAATAGAGGCAACGACTTACTGTTCCTGCAACCGCATATAGAAGAGAGAGAGAGAGAGAGAGAGAGAGAGTGTGTGTGTGTAAGGTTTGTCTTGCACTATATGAGAGGCAAAGGTCTACTGTTGCTACAACCACTAAAGGAAGGAGAGAGAGAGACGTACAAAATATCAGTGGAGGAATCAAAGGCTTGTCGTCTCTCATTTATGATCACCATTGGAGCCCATTGTCGGTCTCGTCCAAATCCAGTAACTTTCCCTATTTTTATTGAGAAAAGTAGGAAAATGCGGCTCATTTATATTTTTATTACAAAGAAGTAGGCAAAAAATTTTAATTAAGACAATGCGCCCGATACTAGTCAATACGGGCATGTATTCCTATGCATTCTCTATGTCCGAATGCCAAATGAAACAAAAGTAAAAAAAAAAAAATGAGAATTTGTTAGTAAGGGCAGCATTGTAATTTTTCTTTAAAATTGATCAAAGCCTTACGTGGGTTGATATGTATGGCTGTCCGGTTTAACGACGCGGGGTGCTGTTTGGGAAGAAAAAACAGTGTTTAATTTTTTGTTGATAACAAATGACATAAGGCGCTATTTTGTAAAAAGTCCTTCATTGTTTAAGGATAAAGGTAGCTTGGTACTAAGGACAGGTAAGTTATCTGACCCTACATTACTTTGCTATCACGTGGCACCCAATTAAATGATGGAAGGTCATGTAAAGGATTTGGTGATCATAATTATTATGAAAAAAATAATAATAACAGACTATATAAATCTATATGGTCAATAGTGTGAATTGTCTGGAGAATGAATGATGAAACAAAATATGATTTTATCATTCCACTACAGAAAACAAGACTATTAGCAGCAGCAAAAAACTGCAGCTAATACCTTTGCCGCTAAAAGTCTTAATAGTATTTTTATTAATAGCGGCAGTATTTTGGAGCAAAAAACTGCGGCTAATGCTCTTATTTTTTTGTAGTGTTCACTTTTCATGTAGTTGCCTATGTTAATTGCACGATTTTATATGGATTATTATAACTTAAAAAATTTCAATAGGGATTTGAACATCGAGCCACTCATTTATATGGAACCCAGCCAGGTGATTGAGGGCCACATGAAAAAAAACGATACCGGGTAAATTACCTGGTCTTGGGTACCAGGCTTCCTTTACCTCTATTTAAATTTTAACCCCCACCCACTACAAATCATCTCATGTACGTGGTCTCTCTCTCTCCCCAGCCAAAGTCACCAACCTTATCATGCTTCTCGTCCTCTTCTCCTTTTTTTTTTTCCCCCACGAGATTCTCTTCACTCTATTTATCCATAAATAGGTTAGGAGCGCTTATTAAGATAAGATAACTAACAACAAATGTGGAAAGAGATAAGAAATTGAGTTCCTTAGCCTTTATGAAATTGGCCAACAGGTTAAGAAAAACTAACACCACTCTTTGTAGATTAGACTGGAATCTACTGTGTTTGGGTTGAGAAAGGAATTTATATGGGACATCTGATCGAGATTCAACGTCCCCATATAGGTTTTGGTGCTTTGGTGTGGGCCCACCATCACTACAACAATGTCACAAAGAGCTTGTACTTTTGCTGGTTAGGCATGGCTTAGAGTCCCTTGTCTATAATATGAATTAGTGGAGTCAGCTAGAACAACCCATTTATTAATCAGACCTAAAAATCTTGCTTAGCTCAAGCCCTACTTGAAATAGCATTGGCTACCTTCCTTACTTCTACGGGTTTTGCAATTTAGGATTCGGCCTTCGTAACTGATGGTTTAACCATTAACACTATTGACTGCTTTAAATTAGATAGTGGAGATCATTTTTCGTCCAAATCTTTCATAAAACTTACTTTGAGATTATGGCCCACCTATCACACAGTCAAATGATGATTCCTCATGGAACACATTCCCAAACATTACCCGAGAACTCTTCTCATAGTATGTCATGATCTTGGTCACTTTGGGGATGTGTGCGATGTGAAATCAACATATGATCATTTGATATGTGGGCCATGGTTTCAAGTTCTATTGTGTAAAAGATTGGGAGGAAAAATAATCTCCATCATTTGAGTCAAATCAGTCAACTGTTTTAACAGTGGAATCAGCATTCACAAAGACCAAATCCTCAATTGCAAAATCCGACTTTTAAAACCACTCCCAGGGACTCAGCCAGTGAGGTGATCTGGCCGATTCTAGTCAGTTTCACATACTCCGCTATGGGCCGGCTATGATATTAAGTGGGATAGTAGCTCCTGACCGACATTTAAACATGAATGGTGTTTAAATGTTCTTATACCAGTGAAATTAGACTTTTAATCTCACACCATTAGAGTGTAATTGTCCTTATGTCATGTGGTAAACATATGTGATCAATCTAAATTGTCCAAGTAATAATCTATCATTGGAACATATCTCCAACCATAGAAACATGTCTCTAAGTTTATGTAAACTATAAGATGGCCAACATTAATATCAGCCCAGGAAAACTAAAATCCTAATGATTTATATTAAAATTCAAAGATTGGATAGTTTAAATCTCCCTTAAATACCATTGTTGATCTTGTTGGATGTTAATCTAAGATCTATCACTTTGACCATATGAATCACCCACATTTTAATGATTGATGATCTTAAGATCATTTGAACACCATTTTGATGTTAAAATGACTGTCAAGAGAGTCGAGCCCTTAAAAAAATGATACTAGCTCATGACCATCATTTAAACACCAAATGGCATTTAAATGATCACACCCTTTAAATTAGACCTTTCCATCTCACACCATTGGAGTGTAATATATATTATGTCATGTGGCACACATGTGTAATCACTACAAAAAATAAGACTATTAGCAGTAGTTTTTTGAAGTAAAAAATTGTAGCTATTAACAAAAAAATTATTAAATGTTATCAAGACTTAGCGGAAGGGGTATTAGCGGCAATTTTTTTGTTAATATCGGTAGTTTTTTACTACCGTTAATAGTCTTATTTTTTGTAGTGAATTATGAAAATTTTTCAAGTGACAATCTATTATCTGAAATACAAAAAATACGACTATTAGCGGTGGTAAAAAAATTGTTGCTATTAAAACAAAAACTATTAAAGGCTATTAAGACTATTAGCGACGAGGGTATTAGCCAAGTTTTTTTGTTAATAGCCAAGTTTTCACTGTCACTAATAGTCTTATTTTTTGTAGTACATATCTAAACCATAGTATAAAAAATCGGCCGATACTGATACGCATTGGTGATATATATCGGTTTCTCAGCAATTTGATACGTACCCGATACGTATCGGTGTCCCAACTCAGGTATCGGATACCATATCGGCCGTTAAGGGCCCGTATTGGCCGATACATATCAGGTATCAGCCGATACATCTCGATTTCAACCGAGAAATAGATTTTCCTTCTTTTTGTTTAGAAAAAATAGGATGATACATATTGGTATCGGCCCAGTCGTATCGGTCCTCGGCAAACCGATACCCGAGTTCGATACCGACTTCGATACCTTGGTCTCAACTTAAAGAAACTTACCTATATGTTGGGATGATAAGCAAGCTCAATCATCCGATTCAAAGTAGTCAATAGTTTAAGCACATGTTGAGATGGAATAATTTTGGTTTGTTAATGAAGGTATCCCTTATTATTATTATTAATTTTTTATTTTTTTTTAAATGATTAAGAAAGTATAATTTCTAAAATATTCTAAAAACCAAAAGTTGTTCTTTAGAGTGTGTAACAGTCTACATCAATGTTTTTAAAATCGAACCGAAGCTCGAATCGTAAAATGGACTGGTTCGGTTCAAAGTGGTTCAATCGCGGTCAGACTATGGTTGGACCGTGACGTCATTAACAAAATTGATTAATTGAAATTAATTTTTTCAAACCGGTTCCGAATTCAAAGCTTAAAAGAGACTGGTTCGGTTCATACTGGTTCAATATTTTTTTATTTAAACACCCAATGATCACATACCGTCAATGAAGGATGATGTGAGTAATCATAGATTGCAAGGTAACATGTCCAAAAATCACATTTTTTGAGCATTTTAAAACATCAGATCTGTGCACTCCACTACCGACTGTTATGCTTAATTTCATTGGTTGGTGTTAAAGATCGCTAATAGGATGGTTCAGATTCTCTTATGGGCATGATTCTTTGGGTAAAATCTCTGAAAATTGATGGATTGCCAGCCGGGCAATTTTGATTGATTTCAAATGGGTCCACATATCACAATTGCAAACCACAACTCAATAGTGTGAGATGAAAATTTTAAAATTTAATGGTAGAAGATCATTAATTGGCAATCTTTATGAGATTGTTTATCTATTTTTTTGGCCTCAAATCGTTCACATTCCGTTATGGGTAATCTGTAGATTATGTATCCGAATATTTTGGTGCCAAACATTATACTAAAGCCTGTACTGCTGCTAAGAGCATCCGGTTCGATAGCCCGGTCCGGCCGAAAGGTTCACGGTTAAACTGAACGGTTCACCGATTTACTGTGCTTCATAGAGATAACCAGCATCAACACCAAATGGGACTGCATCCTCTGTCGGTTCAGGGTTAAACTGGTCGAAGCGGCCGGTCGGGTCCGATTTTAAAAACACTGGCCTACATAATATGACCGCTTTTAAATTTGTAAGATAGACTTCCTTACAAATTTAGACGCGTAAATGTCGCCCGACTGTCGAACAACCGAGGAAAAAACAGAGACATTTGCGACAAATGTTGCTTTTGAAATCTCCTTAAACCAAAGGATATTTTAGTGACGAAGGCACATTTTTTTTTTGAAGAGAAGAGCAAACCATTTAGAGGAGGGTTACAAAATACAAAATAACATTTATGCCTTCCAAAAAATTAAAAAATATTTTATTTTATTTTTAACGAAAAAGTTGAAAAAAAAATATTTACTTTAGTTTTGACCGTCGAAAAGTAGCGACTTATAAAGTTTGAATACTTGTGTTATTCTTTAGGAAATGTGTCACTTGAAAACAATAAGTGTTGTGTACCCTCTAAATTGAGGGCCATCATCTACCGATTTATGGCGTTCAAGATTGTGCCAAAAAATTCCCCATTATCCTATTTAAAGTAGACAACGCCTATTGAAAATTTGAAACTCGTAGTATTTGTGATATACAGTTTTGAAGTTAATCTTACAATTTGAAAATAATAGTATTTGTGATATACAGTTTTGAAGTTAATCTTAAAATGCGTTGATTGCGATGAATTAGTTGATTTGTCTGATAATCTTTAGAGCTGCTATTAAATAAGCAACCTGACTGCCAAGCTCCGTGGTAGTTAGGTCACCGTTTGGGACGTGTGCCACTGTGTACACAACATGTCAATCAGATCATTTGAAGCCCATGATCGGAAAATCTATGGTGTCTAAGTTTGCATTAAGTAAAAAACTTGCTTGATTCAAATCAATCAACAACCTCTTCTAAAATGGAAAATTATAAGGAGAAGACCCCAAACAGCAGACCAACTACAGACAGCAGACCCTAAACAGACAGCTTATATAGAGCGATGCAAGTAGATGGCCCGACCTGCATTGTTGGGATCCACTTGGCTTGCAGCGCCCACGTAATCGGTCGGTTGAATGGTCTGCTGTTTGTGATCTGCCATATATCAGTGCCCTAAAAATAATTGCTGGAATCATATAAAAAAACCGTTACTTGGCGTTGACCCGGTAGGTAAGTAGTGCTGGGAGGGGTTGATGGGATACAGACTTGATTAACCTTTGATTTTTCCACAGACAGTGACTACTCTCCAAACTCGAAATCCCTTTTCACGCTTGACAACTGAAGCCTTTACCCACTATGGTTTTTGAAAATAGTGTCAACCATCAAATAGGTGGCATTACTTTTAAGATTAATTTTATGATTAATTGACTAAATTATTTGATAAAGATGCCTTTTTCATGTAATTTTAGACATCATAGATCTTGAGATCATAGGCTTCAAATTAGACTCCAAACATTTTAGTTGCAGGTGAGACACATGTCTCCAAAAGTGACTTAGAGTACCAAGTCAATTCAAGTTAGTGCCATTTAATCCAACATAAACGCTAAAGGTTATTACACCCTCAGTACGTATGTCCTCTTATACTGATTGGTCTAGTAAACGTTGGAATTGGTATTAGGTAAGTAGCGCAGCACCAAGTAAAGTAACCTTATACTCTTGACCAAGACATGCGTGCTGCTTAATTTGGGTGCTGATCTAAAGATCTAAAAATCTAGCGTTTAAGAATAAGTGAAAAAACATTACTATCGTATAATTCATAATAGTTAACATATTTTAAAATTAATGGCAACCATATAAGTCCCAATATATTATTTTCTTAAAATACATTGACTGCTTTCGGTATAGAGATATTTTTTCATGTAATCATGTACATTGTAGATCTTTAGGTTATATAGCCTTCAAACTAAACAACACACATGCTGTTTCCATGTGACATTGACTTTGAGTACCAAGTCATTGGCACGCGAGATACCTTCGTTACTTTTTCAAAGTATAGCGCTCTTTAACTATTATCTAAAAAGAAATAGGAAAAGGCATTTAAATTGAATTTTTTAGAGTATTAAAATTTGCCATTCAAATCTCAGGTCAAAATTTCTTAGTTGCTCGCTAAATCTGGTATATTAAAATTTTACACTTTTAACTAACATTTGAAAGGTGTTGAAATACTCCTTTTAGTTTTTTCTTTGGATTGGACCTCATTGACCATGGGCAGATCCACGAGTTGGGTGCCTTGTGGCACCCGACTAATTAACTGGTTAAAATATATGGATGATTTGTGAATTTAACGCATATCCACCAGCCTTATAAAATGAAAATGGGAATATGCATTTCGAGGTGTAAGCAGTGTTTGTGCACTTGAAAGTTAGCTCACATGTCATATGATCACGAGTTATATATATCAATCCTCTAAATGTTGGAATCGTATCCAAATGCCTCTATGTAAAATATAAACTTGGACATTTGTTTTTTAAACTTTTGAGGGCAAAATTGTTATTTTCTTCATTTTAGAACTTCTCCTTTCTAATATAATGAAAGTGCCGAGCTATAATATTTTTATTTTTGATACGGCCATTCAGGTGAGACATCCTCGAGAACTAAGGACACTACAAAAAATGTGTTGGAGATGGCTTCCATGTAGTCTCAAATAGTCCCGTCTCCATTGTCTTTGTAGACCAAATGGAGGCCGTCCCTAATAGTGAAGGTTATTGGAAATGGCTTATGGCCGTCTTCAAAGATATGTTAGAGATGTCTCTAATAAGTCATCTAGCCGTTTCTAATATTTATTGGAGATGGCTTTAAGCCGTCTCCAATAAGTGACCTCCTGTTATTGGAGACGGCTTTTAGCCGTCTTCAATATATATATATATTTAAAAATATATATATTTGGCAGTGAGTTTTTTATGAAAATTTTTTTGCAGTGATTTTTTTATGAAATTTGAAAAAAATTTAAAAAATTAAAAAAATTAAAATTTATGTCGACAATTTTTATGCAATTTTTTTTTTTAATTACTATTTTTTTTTTAATGCAATCGCTTTAATGCAATTTTTTTTAATGGATTTTTTTTAATAGTTTTTTTAAGGCAATTTTTTTATTACTGCTTTTTTTTGCGCAAGTTTGTGCAAGGTATTGGTATCAAGCATACATATCTATCGGAAAACCAAGATTTTAGCCACGGCCATAATCACTATCACTTAAAAGGCAAAGTACTTTCAAGTTTCAAGGGATTTATAAAGTCTTTTATCACAAAAGATAACACTCTTAAGAATTACAATGTGAAAACTATAAAGCATACATCTAAAACATATAATATATACAATATATCTAAGAGACTATCCAATGCTAAGAAATGAGATACATGAGACCCAAGTAATTAGGATCTCATCGATGCCATTAGATTTAAGATTGTTTGCAACTTCAATACATGTCTAGGCACCCAAATCCGAGAATAGCAACTCTATTGTCTTCCATAAGAATTCTTCCCTTTCCAATCTATTAAAACAACAAACCATTTGACAAATCAGTTGTTTTATTTTATCATTATTGCAATATTTTTTGAAAGAATTTGTTAGAGAGATTGAGATAATAACCTCAAGAGGGGTGCCTTTGCCGTTAGGAGGCAGAATTGCACCAACTCCATTGCCCCTTGGAAACCTGAAGCAGCTCGATCTGTCATCAATGGCTGCTGCGGTAGCAACCATGTTCATCAGCTCAGCTTCATCGGGGCTATTACAATCATGTTCGGTAGGCATGCCATATACATGATATCAAATGCTACCAAAGACAGCCTTAACAACAAGTGCCACTAAAACACCTTATTTTTGTAGTGCATGTGATGCAAAGACCACATCTAAGGATCTTTGGGGTCAACGATTGCATTGAAAAAAATCTCCATAGTGTGATTTAAACCGTCAATTGACTTCAGAACAACCGCCATCAAATCTTCATATTAGTACTCTAAATCGTGAGGCACACTCGAACAAAAATAGTGTCATCACCTGTCCAAAATCAGTGACCCATTCACAATCTAGAATGTGAATAGGTGACTCACCCTATACAAAACAAATTATTAAATCTATATATCAAATCCCAATGATATTCTATTGATCTTGACATGGGCGTGTATAGCATTTATACTCTGTGGTAAGATTTGACCGGTTTGATAAGCCTGGAGGAAGTTGATTATCGAAATGAGGGTTGCATCCAAAATCCTTAAAATACACCAGATTTAATTAAAAACCTCAGCTCAACTGATTCTTAACAAAAATTTATATAATATATAGACTCATTTACATGATCTTATCTTTTATATTTGCAGAAATAGACATGAGCATCAACAACCTAGAGACATTCAAAATCAAGCTGCAAAGAAAAAGTAGAATACTTACAATTTTGTTAATTGTGGAAGAAGAGCAAAGGATTCGGGAATGGACCTCATAAGATCATTACGTCTCACATTCCTGCAAGTTGAAGAGCTACAAGATTTAATCCGTAAAGAAATAAAGAAGATTACTTCAGCCACTTTCATGAAAAAAAAAAAAAAATGTAAATCGAACACCTAATTATCTGTAATGGAAAAGACTGAAATGTGTGCTCGTCTTCTTTGATTCCTTGGCTATGCTTTAGTTTGATATGTACCTTTTGTATGGTAATCCATTCATATACAGAGGATCTGGTAGTAGCCGATGGCCCTAAAATTGTTCAACTATAATATTAGACTTTAAGAAGGTTGGTTACTAGCAAAAGATAAAATCCACTTAGATTTTGCCTGATGGACATTGCAAATTAATAGTCTACAATGCAAAAGAAATACGAATTAGTTTGTGAGGGGCGAAGCTAACCCCCAACAAAAGTGATAAGGCTATGATGATGATGAAGCATTATTTTCAATGATCCTCATCCTTTATATAAAGAGTGGAGCAACCTTATGAGGTTATCTTTGCCAACGACATTTCTATGATTTGCATGTCAAATAGATAATTGTTTTGCATTAAGAGAGCCAAATTACCTCAATTGCAGAACCAATCATCTGGTTAAGACGGTCAAAAACACTGGTTCTTTCAGCTTCGAATGATTTCCAGTGAAGAAATCTGTAAATGATGAATGCCGCAACTTGCTCTAGTGAGCTGCTATCAGCAAGGGATAATAAGCTGAGATTCGTGAATTACCCAATGATATTTGCTAAACTACGAGAGAATGACAATGTTTTAACAGACCTATAACTGTGGCAGCGGCTGTAACTTTGGCTTCTGCTTCAGGCAGGGCGAGGAGATGGTGATATCGAAACAACCTAAAAAGAACAAGCATATTTATTATTACTAAGTGTGGTGCTTGAATGAATGAAATATAATGAAAAGCACAAAACCAACTGTAGTTTGCCGAGCCATGCGATTTCCAATCAAGTAGAGAAGCAAAATTCCCATATGAACGTGCAACCTTGAGGTGCACCCTACCCAATCAAGTAAAGAAGCATAATTCCCATATGAACTTGCAACCTTGAGGTGCACCCTACCGTCTAATGAGGATGTCTTGGAGTAGGGGTGACAGGTGGCAGGAAAAAATATGTACAGAAGTAATTGATTCACAGTAATCAGTAGTATTTCTAAAAATTTTCTGATGTTTTATCATCCAATGGAGATATTTGGTCAATATCATGAGATGAAGGGAATTACCAAGAGAAACACATCAGTACACTCTGCGTTTGGTAAAAACACATGCAAACACACACACAAAAAAAAACACCCAAATATATTGCTAGTTTCAAGACAATGACAAAGATCTAATGCTGAGAAATTAACAATGTTCATAAAATAGATCTGTCACTTGTTAATACCTGCTGCGATGTGACTGAAACTTGATATTCAAATCATGTATGCGAAAAATGAAATGCACAAATGGCACTAACCAACGTGCTCCGAAAGTAAGTACCTGAAATTTTGAATTACATCATCTCAAATAAAATTGTATCAAAATCATCGACACTTAGAAGTTCCATAAATTATGGTCAACTGCATACCTGGGAATACTTCTTCCATCCAATGCATTCCGTGCTGCAAAAGCAGTCTCAGAATCACTGAACTAAATTAAAGCCTGCAAAAAAATATCTTTTCCCTATGAGAAAAAAGGCGATTACGAAGGAGTTGGTATTAGATGGGTGGAATATACAACACCTGTGGTGCACGGGTCATAATTCTATACATGTGGAATTCTCCAACAATTTTATACATGACCAGATTTTGGATTGGATTGAGCTCAAAACTTGTGACAATGTAAAGCAGTCTAATCGAGAGCAAACAAAAGCCTTCAAATAGCAATAAAAAAGTTAGGGCAATAGTCCAAAAGTGCTCTCTAATCAGATGATTAGAAAACTCCATAATAACAAATTTTGGGATGAATCTCGTCTACATGATGTATTGCACCTAGACATCTTAATTGATGACAAGGATTGCCACATTGTACCGAAATAGATGACCCGTGCACAAGAAGTGTCACATAGGCTCTTGCACCCAATACCAACACAATATAAAGATCATGCATAATCATTAGGAAGACAAATTTTAGACCTGAAAACCTGCAGCTTTCTCAAAGGTCGCAATTTTGCGGACAAAATCAAAGGCCGAGAACACCTAAAAATAAGTTTAAATTAGCCCATAGATACTTTCGTGCCAAAAAACAAAACCATTAGCAACCACTCCGTACTGATAAACCAGTTTCCAAGAGAAAACACAATACATAGAGCAATATACTTAGATATGAAATGGGATGCATAAGATTTTATTTACACTATCTCCAAATAAACAGATAAAATGAGAATTCAAATCACCATACAAAGTGATTAACTTCAAAAAAAAAAACAAAAAAAAAAAATACAAAAAATCTGCTTCAGATGTAGTCTCCAAACTGAATTAAAGTTATAAGTATTCTGCATATGTCTGGGTCTCTAATATAGGGTATGCATACAATGCCATAGGATTAAAAGAAATGAACTAATGGGTAGATAATATAGGGGCAATGATTGATACTGTAAATTCTCTTTAAAGTGTTGGATTCTATCACAAAAATCTCTTCCAAGCCTTAACTCTTGATATTGGTGATGCCATATTAGTTATATGAATCTAACATAAATCATTTGTTTTACATAATGAAAAGCTGATTCCGATGTATTGCAAAATAGGATAAAAAATTTACTGATACACATTTAATTAAATCATATAGTTGGTATTTTCTGTTCAGGGTTTCAGTCCTTATTTATAACGATGATTAGGATTAAATTACATTATAACACATATAGTATACACATCATATAATTTATATAAATGTTATATGATATATATGTTAGATAAATATATGATCGACTACATAATATTATATATTCCTGCTACTTCAGGGTGATCAAGCATTAAAATCTAGCTAATTGAACACTGAACATTTGTACTACTACTGTCAACAGAAATCACAAGATGAAATATCAAACTAAATTTGTTTAAATTCAGTCAGATTTCCATTGGAATTGCAGCTCAGAGAGGAAAGCAAATTTTGTAGTTACAGCTTTAGACAACAAGTGAAGTTTGATGATACAAGGACTCCATTCCACTAACCACTTGATCAGTAGACATGCTTTGCTGAGTAGGTTTGAAACCATAGGAAGTTTTGGACATAAACCAACAAGGAAATTTGATTTTGTTAACTTTTTATTTTTATTTAAAAATTCTGTTACTTTTAGAGATTTCTTTTATTTTTTTTCCCCATTATTACATGCCAAAATCCTGATTTTGCATAAAATTTATTCATGAAAGCAATTCTAGACACCCTAAACTAGGGATACTTTGTAAGCTAATGGGGCCAAGTAACCCTGATCACAAGCCAGTTTCTCTATTTTTCCTTCTTAATATTCCTATAGCCTTGGCAATACATTTTAATAGAAAATATATGATGTCTTCCCAGGAAGGGAATATCATGTTCTCACGACCCAACAACGCTATTTAACTGAGCAAAACTAAGTGCTTATTGTTAGAAAGTTGTTATCAAATTCTAAGATGAAACAAATCTTGGAGGCCTGCTGCAACTTCAACGATTCATATTTGACTCACATTCAAACATTATTTGAAAATCTCCATTAGTGTGGAATCAAGTAGAGAGAATTTGTTACCATCTAACCGCTCAACTTCATGATTTCTTCCCATTGCACAGATCCCATCCTCTTAATCAAAACTTCCCACTTTACGATATTATCCCTTGCATACTTAATGACTATACGTGTTTGTCTTCAAACACTAGAGAAAAATGAGATCGTTCCTTTGAATCCATATAGCCCAAAACACCACCATTTCGGCCACACTCCAAAAATGCTTCTCCGTGCCCACTAAATCTACACCATAACATACCGCAATGATATCCGCTCAAGTCTTTGGAAATCACCATTTGATAAAAAGAAAACCTTGGAAGAAAACTCAGCGAAGTCTTGGTCTGTTTCCCCAGGCATTTGCTGTGTGATGGGTTCTTTCCCCCTAGTAAACAAGGTCACCTGCCAACCATAGATTTATCCATTCATTTTTTTAGTATTACCAAAATACCCCAACCATCTCATAAATAAATAATCAGAATCTTGTGATTAAGTTCACAAAGAAAACAGCTAGTATATAACGGCACCAGACAGACCCAGTATAAAAGGGTTAATACTGCCCAGTATTAACCCTCTTAGGGGTTACATCATTTATACCGAATGATATCTCTGGTATGTTATTGGGACCAGAGATATTAATATTGGAATCCTATCAATTCTCTGTTTTTCAGAATATTAATATTGGAATCCTACCAATTCTCTGTTTTTTAGAATATTAATATTCTAATCAGCTCTAAGATCAGAGGTTAAAAGCTATGTAAGTTGTAACACTGACACAAGGTCTATTACTGAATGAGCCTCATCTTTCATTTTAAAACTGAGATTGAAGATGTTGAAGATCACACAAAACCCAATTTGCATGTCTTATTGGTAGCAAATAAAAAAGGCAGCAACACCTTCTTCATCAACCGACATGTAATATTCATACCAACCCTCTGAGAAACTCAAATTTTTCTAAGGGATAACGAAAGTCTTTCCTCCTACAATCATCTTTGTAAACATCTATTGAGCATTATTGGTCAGCCTTTTGTTTGAACGGAAAACAATTGACATGTGGTATTCATACCATTACTAGAAACTCATATTATATAATGTAAAGTGATCATGTTCGTCACCCTCTATCGAGCAATTCATCTAGAAGTTTCATTTGAAGAAAATCAACACCAATGACTTAACTTCATCCCCATAATTCGATAAAGCATGAGAACTGAATAAAGAAGTACAAACTGATCCAAGCTGTGTATATATACACACTGGTACAAGCATTCTTTCAATAAAAGTCATACTGCACCAGCCCGTACATACCTAGACCATCAGCATGGCCCACTGCTGTCATACCAGCCATTACCTTACAAGTTTCCATACAAAAATTTTAAGCTTTGGTTCATGTACAATTGTAAATTATTCAAAGAAACTTTATTGACATGATAACACTGAATATTCAACAACATTAACATCTTCCGAACTTAATATAAGATTATTCTATATTGACAATTTTAAACATTCTCAAATATCTGTAAAGATTCTCCATCACCCCATTAAATGTCAAGGTAATCAAGTTAAAAGCATTGCTAATTGATTATTTTCAGCTTATAATACAACATTTCTAACCATCCATTGATGAAGTTTTTACTAATGGAAGGTTGACAAAAATGCAACCTCAAAGTCACAGGTTCAAGCCTAGCTTACCTATCAAAAAATAGTTTTTACCAATGGTCTTAAACAATCCTGAACATCCATGAAGCTTTTCAGTGTATCCAAAAGAATAAACTTATGATTTTGAGGTAAGGATGTTCAAGTAAACAATAGACAAATGACACTTTATGTCTGTTGGACAAGATTCAAATGGCTATTTAATTAGAAGCATGGGCAGCAACCATTATGATCTATTAGTTACACTTGAAAAAAAGAATATTACTTATGAAGATAACAATTATGATATGTATACCTTTATTAGCAGCTAAAAGACAAACAAAAAATACAGATGAAAAAAAGAAGGAGCCCTTACTGACCTCCAGGTTACCAGATATTGGGGAAGCATGCAAGTGACTATGGACCCATTTTCGAGTCCTCATGTGCTGCAGTCGAATAATAGCCCCACTCTTAATGGTATCGCCTGGTTGGGCTGATGAATCCAATTGAGGCCTCACAATCTGCATGAGTCCATGTAAACCAGAAATTAAAAATGAAATCATTCAAAACAAAACATAGGTAAAAAAAATACGACTTTCATCTACACCCCAATTAAAAAATGCACCAAATGAAGCTATCAAAAAGAAAATGCAAATATACATGTGCCAATAAAAGAATTGTCAGTGATGACACTACATATTCAATGATTCAACTTCATGCCACACCAGTACTCATGCTTTGAGTATATTAATAATGACTAAAAGTACCTTGTAAAACTTAAAAAAAAGGATGAGGCAAAAAAAAAGTGAGATCCTACAATGAAAACCAAGTGCGACTTCACTATGTTAAGGAAAAATACGCAATTTAAGAATCAAAATGAGGTTATTCAGATCGAGTAAGTATATTAAAGGATCAAAAGTTGTTCAAAGGACAAAACATGGGATATGTAGAATGTGAACATACAGGATAGGTGTGAAAACCAACCAAGTAATAAATCATTACCCGAACTGAAAAGCTTACATTATATGTTTTGATTTGTATAGACTTCCTTCAAACAGATAAAACAGAAAAGGTAATTGTTTGCACCTCAGTTAGAAAGAATAGTTTCTGAAAATAAAATACTCAATAAAAAAATTGAAGTAAGGCAAAGGTGACATTTGATTGTACATGATCATCCAGCAGTCTCAGGTAGGGCAGTAGGTTTATTGTAAACAAATCTGATAATTTCCTAAATCGAGAGTCACATTTCTTCACATTTGATCATAGTGGGTGCAGCGTATAGGTTTGTATCCATATTCATCACCGAATGCCATTTGGTCACTGGACACTCTTCACATGGACTGTCGAGCATAGCAACAAACTTTAGATTCAGTATTAATTCAGCAGGGGGTCAGTTCAATTTTATTTGGACATATTCAGGCAAATTTAGGGATTATATAAAAATATTAAAAAAATAAAAAATATCTTAACCCATTTAAAGTTTAAAATGATGTTTTTAAGCAATAAAATAGGTGTATTACATAATCCATATACACCACAAGTTCACAATCATAAAAAAAAAAGTTAAATAATACAAAGCATGATTAAAGCATCACAATCATAGAAATATTGAAAAAAAAGGTGAATCACCAAATCAACAAATCAGCCGTTTATTCAGCAAAAAGATCGTCAGACTATTATTCGGAGATTTTTTCAGAAAATTTGATTAATTCAGAGAATTTGGTAACAGAACTGTCAAGGCTAAGTTTGACACATGCCATTCTTCCACTGTGCTAAGCTCTTTGGGCGACTTATATATGTATAAGCATATGTCTGCTAGTATATTGATTGCTGGATGTAGGCATCCACCACATTACTATGATGATAACAAGATCATATGCCAAAACATATCACACTTTTATTACCATCGTAAATTTCTACATTTTGTTATTTTTTTAGATATATTAGGTTTTTTGTATAGACAGTCTAAATTTTATTCTCTTGACGAGTAATACTCACCAACATTCATTGACTCCGACACCCGAGTTAATGTCCATGTAGCACTTGGGGTAAATATAAACAAAATAGTAAGCATTCATGCTCATTTTGCTGCCATAACTCCCTTGTTCTAGTTTCTAGGATGATTTTTCACAAAATTAGTTTGTAAATATGATTCTCCCATAGGTGTAAAGTGTAAACTGCAAACCCTTCTAACGAAGGTAATTTTCCCATACGATTAAATTACTTGGGGTAATTCGCCATGGCGAGCCTATAGCGTATGACGACCTAATTCGCCATAAAATTCACATAGCTAGCAGTTATGCAAATAAAGATGCCAATGGAAGCTATTTTCTTAAAGTGCTTTTGAGGCATTCTATAATTTTTGAAGGGCAACTTTATTACAAAAGGTTTGGGCTCTCTCTATCTCTCACCAAGACAACAATAATTGGCAAGGTAACAATCAACAATATTTTTTTTCTTAATTTTCCCCACTCTCTCTCCAATCTCTTATCCCTCTTGATTCCTTTTTCTTTTTTTTTGCACTTAGGACGAAATGTCTAAGGTTGTTGGTGTTTAACAGTTTAAATACTGAGTTATTTTTTTAATAACAAGTTATTTTTCTTACTGACATTAAATTTCTAAGTTGAATATGATTGTGATGTTGATTTTGAATTTTTTAATAGTTACGGTCTATGACCATAGAGTTTTATTTCTTTCTAGAAATGCTTAACTTTTTATATAACAAGTTTAAATTTCAAATATATAGTTGATTGGATTTGGAGCCAGTTTGGACCAAAAATAATAATCTAATTATGTTAGATTAATGGTTCTCCCCCTAAGTTAAAAATACTTAAAATAATCACTAGCATGGCTATCTTATGTCAACTATCATGAACAATTTTCCCTACACATTGATCACAGTCGTTTCAAGTTTCAAGCCCTACTTGAAATAACTGTGATCATGATTTGGAATGTTTATGGGTTGTCATTTGATCTGTTTTTGGCGTTCCGACGGCCGTGAAAGTAGGAAGAGCACTTAATTTTCTAATCACATTTCAGGCTTCAAAGTAAAATTGAAACTGCAGGCAGGTTTTGTATAGGTAAAGTGCAACATGATGATGTGGTGTGACGTGACTGGCTACCCCAACTTGTATTGCATGGGCCTCAATGCACATGCAACTAATTGTGTCGCGCCGCATCAGCTGCAGGCACTTTACCTACCAAACCTGACGTGTATTGCGTGAGCCTCAATGCACATGCAGCTAATTACGTCGCGCCACATCAGCTGCAGGCACTTTTCCTACCAAACCTGCTTGCCATATAACACTATCTACTTCCATATCTATGTAATCAACCTCTGTAATACATGCAAATTGGGTTTTGTGTGATCTTCAACATCTTCAATATTTGTTTTAAAATGAAAGATGAGGCTCATTCACTAATAGACCTTGTGTCAGTGTTACAACTTTCAAAGCTTTTAACCTCTGATCTTAGAGCTAATTAGAATATTAATATTCTGAAAAACAAAGAATTGGTAGGATTCCAATATTAATATTCTGAAAAACAGGGAATTGTTACCTCAACTCCCAATAAGTATGCTTGCACAGTAAAGTTTCCAAAAGGATCGATTTGCCATCCAACATGGGGAACCTTTTTGAATTGCTCCTTTATCACGCAATGACCAAATGTTGTTTGATCTATCATATCTATGTAATGGGATGTGGCTTAATCATGCATACACCAACCACCGTTTCTAAGCCAAAACATTCATTCATCAATTACTACATGAAAAAGGGAAAGATATACACCTATATTTGAAGGAAATGAAATAAGAGTGCTTAAGCTCCCTACATGAACTCCAACTGCCCTAATACACCAGCTTCCTTACTTCTTCTTGAATATATTCACCTTGCTCTGCCCACCATCTCTGGAAAAAAGCCTATGTGCACATAAAAGTTAAAAACTATCTTTTGTTCCTCTCCAAAAGCAGAAAAAAGCTTATTGTATATATATATATATATATATAATTAAAGTACCTGAAGTTCCAGACTTAGATATGGTTCCTAAGTTCTTGATCAGATCCTCCTTTGTCATTCCTATACCTCGATCACGAATCGATAAAATTTTCTTCTCCTTGTCTAATTTCATCTGCATTGTATGGCAGAGTTAACAAAAATTAAAGCTAAATTCTCAAAAAACTTAGAAAAAATTCCTTTTCACAAAACACGCTTCAAACAGATCCCCTTTTTTGTAATACTAAAATCGTTACTAACCATGATCTCAAGCTTTGTATTATCTCCTTCACCCAAAACCTCGTTATCGGTGAGCGCAAGGAACCTGATCTTATCCAATGCTTAACAAAAGAAGACAAATATATAATCAAGTTTTAAAAATAAAAAATAAAACCAAAGGCATTAAAATTCAGGTAAAAATGTATAGGCTTTAAGATCTGCTCACATCAGAAGCATTGGAGATCAGTTCTCTCAAGAAAATGTCTTTGTTGTTGTAAAGGGAGTTGATGATTATATCCATAAGCCTTGACACCTCCGCTTGAAATTCAAATTTCTCAGCACTAGGGCGGAGAGATATTTGTGACATCAATTCTGCCTCGCTAAAAAAAAAAAAATTAAGTTAAGATCTAAGTAGATCTAAAGGTGGAAAGGAGATCGATCGATCAATTGATCAATCAATCAATGGAAGAACAATCAAACCTCTTAACAATATCTGAATCAGTGGATAATCCATCAGGAATATCTCCGATTTTCTCTTCAACCTTCGGTGGACCAACCAGATCGTCCGAATTGCCATTTCTATCAGGATTTGCATGTAATTTAGGACCTAATCATACAATAAATCAAGATCTGTAAAGAAAACTAAAAATCAATACCAGATCTAAAACAATACAAAACTCAAGTTTTAAAGCCCTAAAACATATGATCTCGATGCTCGAAAGAAGCATTAATGGACAATTAAACCCCAAAACCCTAAATTACCTTGATCGGGAAAGAGAGAAATGAACAACAACAGAAGCAAAGCGGCCGAAAATGTCCACATCCTCATCTTCCACTCAATTAGCTTTTTTCTTCTCGGAGATAAGAGCGAACGAGAGATCGAAGAGAACGAAGAGACCAGAGAGAACGAAGGAGAAAGGGTTTCGCTTGGGTTTTCCTCTCGGAGATTAGAGCGAACGAGACTGAGTTTTTGCCTCGTGACGAGTTGCAGAAGCGAAGAAAATTTGTTAGCGTTGCCTATTTATAAGGCCTGAGTTAGGTTATTTGCAGTCCTAAAAAGAATATAACGACTTGTATTTCACTATACACTAAAGACCAAACTAGATATTTTAGAGACGGCTCTCGGGTTGAAGCGGTCTCTATTGGTGTTATTGTGACTTTTTGAGACCATTTTCAAGTAGTCTCTAAAGGTTCCACCTGTCTATACATGAAGTGAACCTTACGGATATCGACTCTATATGTTATTTTATCTAGGGAGACGGCTATAGCGGTCTCTAATAAAAGGATTCGAGACTGCCTTTAAAATGATTGTCTCTAATAAATGGTTATGGAGACGGATTCGAAAAGCCGTCTCCAATACTGGTCTCACTACAAAAAAAAGGACTTTTGGAGACGACTTTTTGAAGCCGTTTCCAATAACTATTTATTGAAGACCGCCATTCAAAAGCCGTCTCGGATGCTTTTATTAGAGACAACTAAAACCGTCTCCCTATATAAAATAATATATAGAGACACTTATAACCATCTTGATATGATTAATTTAAGGGATAAGTTGGTGAAAACTTTAGAGACTAAATTAAAAGTCGTCTCTAAAAGTCGTGTTAACATGAATAGAGACTACTTAAGCCGTCTCTATTCCTTAGCATTGGATAATATGTACAGACCTTACTAATCCTTATAAAGCACTTAATAACTTCTCTTCCCCTTATAAGCCACGACATTCTCTATTCCAGACATTCTCTATTTCATTTCTACTGTCGACCCTTCATTTCCATTTCTCCCAGGGTTTGAGCTCCGACGTAGAGATCTCTTAATAGTTTGAAGCAGAGAGCTAGAGTTTGAGACGAATCGAGGTTTGTAGATCTAAATTTGGACCAATCTCAAATTGTCTATATAATCGAAACAAGCTCTCCGAAATCTGTTTGATTTTTATCTGACCTTCAATGGTTTGACGCAGAGAACTACGGTTTGAGAGGAATCAGAGGTTCGGAAATCCAAGTTTGGCGTTTGGATAGGGTTGGCAGATCAAAATTGATATCTAAGGTTGGCGTTTGGATCGAAAGGTTGGCAGATCGAAATCGTTTGGATAGGGTTGGCGTTTGGATCAAAATCGAGATCTAAGGTTGGCAGATCGAAATCGAAATCGTTTAGATAGGGTTGGCGTTTGGATCGAAATCGAGATCTAAGGTTGGCAGATCGAAATCGAAATCGTTTGGATAGGGTTGGCGTTTGGTTCGAAATCAAGATCTAAGGTTGGCAGATCGAAATTGAAATCGTTTGGATAGGGTTAGCATTTGGATCGAAATCGAGATCTAAGGTTGGGAGATCGAAATCGAAATCGTTTGGATAGGGTTGGCGTTTGGATCGAAATTGTGATCTAAGGTTGGCAGATCGAAATCGAAATTGTTTGGATAGGGTTGGCATTTGGATCGAAATCGAAATTGTTTGGATAGGGTTGGCGTTTGGATCGAAATCGAGAGCCAAAAATCCACAGTATGGAAGGTCGAATTCGATATTTATTTTACTTTCTAGGTAATTTCCCTTTTACTTTGGCTTATGTTTTGGTCAATCTAATTAGATCGTTCATATGATTTGGTAGGGATCTCAGGCCAATAGTTTGAATCGGATTTGGTAGACAAAGTTCAGATCTAAGGTGCTTAAATCTGATCGTTCATCTAATTGCTTAAATCTGAGTAGACAAAGTTCAGATCTAAGGTGCGAGTCAGACAAAGTTCAGATCTAAGGTCCTTACTCCAAAATCGAGTGAGAAGAATATTTATATATATATGTTTTTTTCTGTATTTTGAGCTTTTTTACCAAAGTTTATGAATTTTGCCAAATTTTTTCAAAAAAATTTCCAAGCTGATTTATTTCGGAACCCCAATTTAGTCACTAATGGCTCCGCCACTGAAAGAATATATTGTTCACACGACTAGCACTGTGTGTTGTTGGTTTTTAGACTACAATCAATCGGCATGATAACATATCTTACAGTTATAGATGACTTGGACTTTAGTAAATTTTTAAATTTTCGGTTACAATTTTTGCTTTCTAAATCATTCAAAAAATGTGATTTCTAAGAAAAATAATCCTAGATGATCTACTATGCCCATAGTCCCAAAAGAATTGATCTTCAATCCTCTTGTAGACTTAATTTCTAGCCCATAATATCAAATATCGGCCGATACTGATACGTATCGGCGATATGTATTGATTTTCTGATAAACCGATACATATTAGATATATGCCGTATGATATGCCTGATCTGCCAGCACAGTGCGCCGTCTTCTTCAGAGCTCCATGGTCCCTTGAAAGGGATTTTTATTTTCATTTGTTAAAAAAGGGCTTGGGTTTTCAGATGCTTTAATTTTTACTTCTCTCAACACAAGACATTTTGTAAAAAAAATTAAAATATCCACAACATTTTAGTTCTCTCAAAACATCTTTGATATGTTATTGCCGAAATTTACTTAGAAGACTGGATGCTTTAATTTTTACACATAATTCAAATATATATATATATATATATATATATATATATATAATCATGTATTAATTATGCCCCTCACAAACTTGACTTCAAACCCAAATCTCACTGGTTAGACACTCTTAATCAAAAATAGAAGGGTGTATCAATTCACACAGCTCAAGAGTAGTTACAGCCCTCAAATTGGGCTGCAAGCATGAGCATAGGCATTGCTCTAATTTATGAAACTCTTTTTACCATAGATTAAGTAATTCCTCATCTTCATATGATAGCTCAATTAATTTCAGATCAGTAACGTCTTTTTATTGGGTTGTAATGTGGCTTACGGGTGAAATTTGTAAAAGAATAAAGGGGCAAAAAGGATTCAAATTGAGAAATCAGTAAAGGTAAGGAGGTGGTTCATGACTTCACCTTCTTCATTTCAGTACAATTCTATCTATTTCTTGAATTTTCAAATTTGAAGTGATCAGTTTCTAATCCTATTTTCAATCTTTCAATGAAATGACTTCTCTTTCTCATTCTCATTCCTTTTATTTTGCTTTTCTATTTTTCTTTTTTACATGTGTTGGAATGCCACAACTATACATCACACTAGCCTTCAAATGTTCTTTCTTCTTCTTTCAACCAAACATTAAACCTTGTACCTCTAACCTCACTTCTCCTTCTATTTCCTGGCTTCTCAGATTGAAGGTGAACTGAAACAGGTCGAGAGGTTTTATTTTTTTTTGGTTCAAATTTTCTAGTTTTTATCAAAGAAAATTTGGAATTTTAAAGCTCAAAAGGTGAGTGTCAAGGGCAGTTCAAAGGTGGTGCATTTTAGGCTCAAACTGTCCAGGGGGTGGCCTTACTTCATGTCCTCAATGTTATGAGTGCTGTCAAGCTATTTCAACTTGGAATTGCCTAACTTCTAGTGTTCTGAGCCAGGTCTAATCAGTCCTTGGAGCAGAAAGAAATGTTGCCAAGACACTCTTCAAGATAAAAAATTTCAGGCCCAAACCTCACTGGATGTGATCTTCCATAAGATTTCTGGGGTAAAACGTCACATTTTCTCTCTTTTTCAAGTTCACAAAGCACTAATTTTCAAAAATTTCTTTACATTTACTTCCTACACATGTTGGAACTCCAATACTTTTAGTTTAATTTTTTTTTCATTTCCTCTTATAAAGAAAAATTAGGTGGGAATTTTCCTTTCATTTGTTCACAGATTGTTTGTTAAATTCTGGCTGCACTAACATTAACTATCCTATTGGCAAGGCATACTTTGCCACACCCCCAAACCTATGAGGAGCAGTGTCCTCACTGGTCATAGAGAAGGGTGTAGTGCAGCATGGTAACAACAGAAGTACATTAAGCATGCAATCAAATAAATACAGTACATCAATCAAAGAATTATGAAGTAAAAGAAAATAGAAAATCTATTATATAAAACAGTAAAAAAAAATGTGTACAATAACATAATAACAGAAAAAAAAGTAAAAACCTAAGAAAAAAAAAAAATAAATAAATCTAGACACAAGGTGTCAAAAAGACCCGTAGCCTCCTCCGGGATATCCTCAACCTGCTGCTCGTGGAAGAGGAACTGCAAGTGAGAGGGGGGGAAAAGGTTTTAAGGGGGGGGAGGCTAGGTAGGGGGTGGAGAGAGTGAGGTGGAAGAGGGAGAGGATGCTGGTGGTCCTCGCTTTTATTTTTTCTTCTTTCTCTTATTCTTTTTCTTCTCTTCCTTTGCTAAAATTTGTTACACTTCATCATATTCATCCCATAAAAATTGTAATGGATCAAGCTTGACTGGTGGTGGCGGTGGTGGCTAGACGGGGTAGAATTTTGTTAGAAGATCTGTGGGTTTGTCGTCTGCCATGATCGGAGTTATGGAAGGATTGAAGAGGTAGGAGGGAATGGACGTGAAAGGGGTGGAGGAGTCTGATATTTAAAATGCATGGGCGGTGGAATATGAATTGGTAAAATAAATCGTTCGTATTCTTCCAAGCTTAATTGCTGGAAAAGAAGGTGGGAATAAATGGTAAGGCCGTTGCTGTATGGGGTGTTGTGCAAATTAATATGGGGAATGGAAATGCGGACGACATGTTGGGCTATTTTTAGCAATGGTGGTTAAGTCAAAGAAGTATGCACAATTAATGCTCAGACACCGGCTTGGGAACAAGGATGAAAATGAGGTTCGACAGGATTGGGGATACGATTTCGACAGGTTAGTGCAACCTGTCGAGCAATTAAAAACTATTGAACCTCTCGAGAGGTTCACTCCATCCTGTCGACGGGGTTTGGCTTTAGACAAAAATGATGGCGAGAGGTTCTTAGAATTCGGGTACATTCACGACTTATCGACAGGTTCTCTTTTCAACTGACATCATCTCGAGAGGTTCGTAAAACCTCTCGACCAGTACTCTGAACCTGTCAATCGTATCACTCATTCTTAAAACTTATCGACAATTGTTTTATTTTTATTTTTTTAATCCTATCGACAATTGCTTCATACCTCTCGACAGGTTCCAGATCTTGTCAAAATGAATACTTAAAGCCTTCAGAACCTGTCGAACTGTACTCCACTCCTCTCGACAAGCTATAGTACAGTGTAAACAGTTACAATGAATCCTATTAGCTAAGCTAAATATTGACAAGCTATCAATGTGACAGTAGCAACACTAACAACTACGGTAACTATGATACATAGTGTACATGATTGAGAATCAGTCAGGTAAGGGCGGTTCTTGAAAGAAGATGGTCATTGTAGGTTCCACTAGGTTGTCAACAACATGTTTGAGCCTTTGACCATTTACTTTCAGGATCCTGCCATCTTTAGGATCCCTGATTTCAATAGCTCCCGATGGGGATATATGCTCAACTATGTACGGTCCCTCTCATCTGGATTTCAATTTTCCTGGGAACAACTTCAACCTCGAGTTGAAAAGCCATACCTTTTCACCAACACTAAACTCTTTTTTCAACAACTGCTTGTCAAAGAAGGCATTGGTTTTCTCCTTGTAAATTTGGGCACTGAAATAGGCCTCTAACCTCAACTCGTCTAGCTCAAACAGCTGGAGTTTCCTGTGAATGCCCGCAGCAGTTAAGTCAGTGTTCAATGCTTTAATCGCCCAATATGCCTTGTGCTCTAATTCTACAGGTAAGTGACATGCTTTTCCATAAATCAACTTGAAGGGAGGCATGCCTATTGGGGTCTTATAGGCTGTCCTATAAGCCCACAAGGCATCTGGAAGTCTCATGAACCAATCCCTCCTATCTAATCTCACAGTCTTCTCCAAGATATGTTTTATTTCCCTGTTGGAGATCTCCACTTGCCCACTGGTTTATGGGTGATAGGGAGTAGCAACTCTATGTGTAACACAGTATCTTTCCAATAGTTTGTCAAATTGTCTGTTGCAAAAGTGGGCTCCCCCATCACTGATGATGGCTCTGGGGGTGCCAAATCTGGAGAAGATGTTGTCCCTTAAGAATTTAAGGGCAACTTTGTGATCATATGTCCTTGTAGCTATGGCCTCTACCCACTTGGACACATAATCCACAGCTACTAGGATGAAATTATGGCCATCGAAGGGATGGAAAGGTCCCATAAAATCTATTCCCCAAACATCAAACAGTTCAACAACCAGTATTGGTTGCAAAGACATTGAGTTTCTTCTCGAGACACTTCCCATTTGCTGACATCTTGAGCATTCTTTACAATGTTGCTAGGCATCCTTGAAAAGAGTGGGCCAATAGAAACCACTTTGTATCACTTTTACAATAGTTTTGTTGCCACTGAAATGGCCCCCACAAGCTTGTTCATGGCACATAGTTAGGATGTTTGTAAATTTAGTCTCTGGCACACATCTCCTTACAACTTGGTCAGCACAAATCTTAAAAAGGTGAGGATCATCCCACATGTAATGTTTGATCTTTGAGAAAAATAGACTTTTATTATTCACGTTCCAATGTGGGGGTATCCTCCCCACAGCCAAGTAGTTGACTATGTTTGCAAACCAAGGGTCACTCATCGCAACAATAAATAGCTGTTAATCTGGGAAGGAGTCATTGATGGGCAAGTTGTCATGTGCAATAGCTGGGATCCTGGATAGGTGGTCTGCTACCACGTTCTCAACCCCCTTCTTATCCTTAATTTCTAGATCAAACTCCTGCAAAAGAAAAACCCATCTTATCAGTCTAGCTTTAGCATCATTTTTAGACGAGATATTTTAAGGCCGAGTGGTCAGTGAACACAATGATCTTAGATCCCAACACATAAGATCTGAATTTCTCCAAAGCAAATACAATGGCCAATAACTCCTTCTTAGTTCTTATGTAATTTGGCTAGGCATCAGCCATTTATTTGCTTACATAAGCCACTACACTTGGTGCCTTGTCTCTTCTTTGTCCCAAGACTGCACCAATGGCAAAGTCTGATGCATCACACATCAACTTAAATGGCAGGGAGAAATCGAGGGCTTGTAGAATGGGTGCAGTGGTCAAGCATGTCTTTAGTAGTTCAAATGCAGCCAGACTTTCATCATTGAATTCATAAGGAACCTCTTAGCACAACAAGTGGCATAGAGGTTTGGAGATTTTGCTGAAATCTTTGATGAACCTCTGATAGAAACCAACGTCCCAAAAATGACCTGACTTGCTTGACAGTTTTGGGTGGGGGGAGATGTGCAATTAAGTCTATTTTAGCTTGATCAACCTCTATCCCTTTGTGGGAGACAACATGTCCTAAGACAGTCCCTTGAGTTATCATGAAGTGACTCTTCTCCCAACTCAAGACTAGGTTGGTTTCTTCACATCTTTGCAACACCAAACTAAGGTGCTGCAAGCATTGGCTAAAATCATCCCTATAAATGGAAAAGTCATCCATAAAAATCTCCAAGAACGGATCAATCATGTAAGAGAAAATAGCATACATACATCTTTGAACGGTGGTAGGTGCATTACACAGTCTGAATGACATCCTTCTGTATGCAAAGGTTCCAAAGGGACATGTAAAGGTAGTTTTCTCTTAATCTTGTGGGTATACAGGGATCTGGTTATACCCTAAATAACCATCAAGAAAGTAGTAAAAAGCTTTGCATGCCAGCTTGTCTAAGATCTGATCAATGAAGGGCAATGGGAAGTGATCTTTGCTGGTTTTCTCATTAAGCTTCCTGTAAACTATGCACACCCTCCAACCAGTGGTTTGCCTGGCTGGAATCAGCTCTCCTGAGGCTGCTTGAACTACAGTGATCCCAGACTTCTTGGGCACCACCTGGGTGGGTGCCACGCATTTAGAATTCAAGATGGGGTAAAGGATTCCAGCATCTAACAGCTTAACAATTTCTTTCATGACAACCTCCTGCATGTGTGGGTTTAATTTCCTTTGCATCTCTCTAAAGGGTTTGGACTCCTCTTCAAAATGAATCTTGTGCATGCACACAGCAGGATTTATCCCTCCAAGATCTGCAATAGCCCACCCTATTGCTCTCTTATGCCTCCTTAGCACACAAAGCAGTTCTTCCTCTTGCTTAAGAGTGAGGGAGGAAGAAATTATGACTGGCAGTTTCTTGTTTGCTGTCAGGAAGGCATACTTCAAAGATTTTAGGAGCTGCTTTAACTCCACATATTGGGGACTGATGAGGGACGGCAATAGGGGATCTTTAGAGGATGGTGGGAGAGAAAGTAAAGCAGGTTTCCATGGATGTTGCTTTGGTGGTCCCCTTTTATCATTGACAGTTTTCACTTGCTCAAACTTGAGTGTGGGGACCATTTCTTCCACTGTTTCCTCCCCAATTTCTTCAAGATTGCCAAACAGATCATTACCCTGAAGCAATTTAGGAAATGTTTCTTCAATAAGCTTATCCAGCACATCAATGGAAAAATAGTCCTCATTCTCCAAATGAGGGTTATGAGCTGCACTATAAACATTTAACCTGACTTTCATGTTACCAAAAATCACTTCCATGACCCCTAATCTGCATTATATGCATGTATTTGCAGTGGCCAAAAATGGCCTGCCTAGGATCACAGGGATAGAAGCAGCACGCTTGCTCGGCTTCATATCAAGCACCAGAAAATCAGCAGGATAAAAAAATTGTCAACCCCGACCAAGACATCTTCTATGATCCCCAGAGGTTTTCTCTCAGATCTGTCAACTAGTTGAAAGACTATATGTGTGGGCTTCAATTCTCCTAAGCCCAGCTTCTCATATACTAAATATGGAAGCAAATTTATACTATCTCTCAGATCTAACAAGGCTTTTTCAATGGTATGATCCCCAATGATGCAGGGGATGGTGGGAACTCTAGGGTCTTGGAGCTTTGTTGGGATTGCAATATGTAGTATTTGCTTCACTTTATTTGCTGAAAAGACTTTCTTGGAGAGATGTATCCTCGATTGTCTTTTGTGGGTGCAAAGGTCTTTTAAAAACTTGGCATAGGCTGGAACTTGCTTGATTACATCAAGTAAAGGCAAATTGATCTTTACTTATTTAAAGGTTTTCATCATTTCCTCTACTTTGGCATGCCCTTTATCAAAAGGGGAAGGTGCTTGCATTGCCCTAGGAAATGGCAAATGTGGGATTGCTCCCCCATTTGCAGCCTTAACCAACGCATCATCTTTCTTTTTGTTTTTATGTTTTTATTGAGGATCATCATCTTCCTCTTTATTCAACATGAGTTGCTCTTGCTGTACATTCTCTGTAGTCACTTCTTTTTCTTTTTCTAAATTTTTCATAGGCCCACAGCCTACTTGATTGTCCACCAGCCTTCCACTTCTCAATGTGGTGACAGATTTGGCTTTCTCATAAGAAGAGGAGACCTCTCCTACTGCATATTATCTCCTTGGGTTGTCCATGGGTTGGCTAGGTGGCCTCCCTTCCTCTCTCTTGGTCAAAGCATTAGACAGCTGGCCAAGATGGACTTCTATCTTTTTAATGCTTTGGCTATGAGAGTGTATAGTTTGACACAAGGGCCCTAAATTCTGCAACGAGGCCAAAACTTTTTCCTCAAAAGAAAGTAATCTAGCAGTTGGAGGGGGTGCAGTTTGTTGTACAAGCTGAGCCATAGGCTGAGCCATGGGCTGTTGGAAATGGGGCCTTGGAAAGTAATTCTATTGATAGGGCTGAGTATTTTTATAAGGCATGGACTATTGTGGTTGCTGTTGCTAGTTTGGAAGAGTATCTTATCTCCACTTAGGATTGGGGTGGTCTCTCCATTGATAACCAGCAGTAGGCTGTTGCCCAAAAGACTGAGTAGCAGCCACATGTTCCATTACATGATCAGAAAATTAGACAGATGAAGGGCATTCCTCAAGGGAGTGAGTGGGGGACTGGCATATAACACATGCCTCCTCTACTGCAGCAACCATGGGTGACTGCATTGCTCCCATGAGCTTATCAAATTTTTATGTTAAACTGTCCACTTTCCTCTCCAAATCATTGTGTCCACTCACCTCATACATTTTTCCTCTCGTGGTATTATCTCTCACCATTCTAGGAGTTTCACAATCCCTGACCAATGTCTCTCTTTGCATAGAGTTCTCATTGATGATATCAAACAGTTCCGAAGCCTCCTCAGCAGTTTTGTGGAGGTAGGTACCACCACAAGAGGCATCTACCATATCTCTGCTTTTAGAGTCAATGCCCAAACTTTGAACAAGTTGCCATTCAGGGATTTGATGATGAGGACATTGCTTCAGAAGCTCCTTGAATCTCTCCTATGCTTGGTGAAAGTTCTCAGTTGGGGCTTGAGCAAATGAAATGATGCCCTTCCTCAACTGGCTTGTCTTGGACATGAGATAAAACTTGACCAAAAATTGACATTAAAGGTCACTCCAGGATTGAATACTATTAGTTGGGAGCATTGATAACAAAGTTCTGGCTCTATCCTTTAATGAAAAAGGAAAGAGTCTCATCCTGGTTACTTCCTCCCCCAAACCTATAATATTAAATGTGGTACACAGTCCTAGAAATTCATCAATGTGCTTGTATGGGTCTTCTTTGCTCAGGCCATGGAATGAGGGTAGCATTTGGATAATGGAGGACTTAATCTCATAGTTCCCTTAAACAACAGAGAATTGAATGTAGAAGGGAGAATTGTAAACCCTTGGTACATTGAATTCCTTCAAGGTCCTAAGTTGCTCACCCATTGTAGAATTATCAGAATCAAGAACAGAAGTGTGTAAGGGGTGCTTAGGTCTAAGAAGTCTTTCAACCTCAGGAGCCAAAGGAGCAATCTTAGGATTAAGAGATCTCCTCCCAAGCATACACACCTCAAGGATCAAGAACAACACAACAAATCACAGTGCAAGGAACAGCAAGTCAATCACAAGACAGACAACTACACAACTACTGATATACTAAGTTACAGATCTAAAAATAGAAACAGAGTTAAGAGATGCAAACTTAAGCACTAAATGCTTTTCCAAGTGATACAGAGCTCCTCTTGGCTCCATAGATCTTGATTTGAAACAGAGTTAAACTACAGTAAAAACTAACGCAGCAATTAATCAAACACTTGTCAAACAATTAAAAAATGTTAACCAAAAAATGAGAAAAACATAGATCTACCAAGTTAGAAACACAGATCCCCGACAGCAGTGCCAAAAACTTGCTGGGTGTTTACCTTGTGCTCGAAAAGGAGTTTAAAATCAAACCATTATAGAATCTCTGGATTGCACACACACCTAGGCAAACAGACTCACAGACCTGCAAGTATTCAGGGCTATTGCAGCAAGTTTTAAAAGGGTAAGTAGGGGTATGTCCACAGGGAAATGTGGTATAACTTTCAGCAAATCTTTAGATCCAGAGTGGATCTGGCACTCTATCCTAATCGAAGAAAGAGGAGAGGTTTTGGGGTTTTATCACTTTAACTACAGACTACAAAATTAAATGCTACTGATCCAGATTTAATTCGACACAGAGGTAAGGGGAGATATAGGAGGGATGAAAAATCAAAGGATGAGAACAGTAGCTAGGGGTATTGGTCTCTCACTAAAAATCTAAGGAATTAATGGCAATTCTAAGATCTGAATTACTATAATCCTCTTTTCTGGCTCCCAGCTTCCCAGCTTACCCTGGAAGAGGTGAAGTATAAGAATCTAATCTCAATAAGATAATTGAAGTAATCCTAAGGCTATGATCTATCCCCTTTAATGGTCACAGACCATCCTAGAGATTGTTCTGCTTCAAAGATCTTGAGTAGAACAGGAAAACCATTGCAGATGCTGTAGATGCCAGGATATGAGACCCTCATAGGCTAACATCTACAGGAATATCCAACCCATGGATAACAAATACGAAAAAGTGAAATATAGATCAGAATCGCCTTTAAAATCCACAATTATACTGTAAAATTACAACACAATTGTGCTCAGATCTGCAATCTGTGCATCTTATAGTTTCTTACAATGCCTTTGAACCTCTCAATTTACAGCTAGACCTCACCCTAACTACTGAGAAGTGTTTAGCCACTCATGATTGGCTAAAGAGAGAAGGGAGAGAGGAGGAAGAAGGAAGAATTTTGGGAAAATGGATCTCGCCCTTAGCTCTGGTTTTCTTATTTTTTGAATTCTTTCTTCTGCATTTTCTCCAAGCTTTTAAACTCTCCTCCTATGTCCTCAGATCCGTTTCAGCCAATCAGAATGCAAGGGAATAATTCTGTTATGCAGATATGGCTGATTTCTCTTCTAGAAGCTCTTCTCCCATTGGCTCTCATCTGACAAGTACATGTGATACCGTGAGGGTTTTCGCGCGTGGCCCATGGTGTGCCTAAAATACCCCAAGGGTCGTTGACGTGCTTTGGACACATGCATAGGTTTCTAGAATGAACAACTGCTAAAGATTGAACTGAGAAGTTCCCCAAATCGAGCGTCAAGAGGTTCTAGGATCCTCTCGACAGGTTCTATTTGGCTTTGAATGCAAATCGACAGGTTTGTAGACCTATCGAGAGGATTGATGGTGCTTGTCGATAGGATTGGCGATCATCTCATTCATCTCCTCGACAGGATCTAGTCGAGTCGTTGATTGGTTATCGCAGGTCCTATCGACAGCTTCTTTTCATCCTCTCGAGGAATGCACCCAGCAGTCATCGATAGGATTAAGTGCACAACACGATGAGTTCAGTTGAACCTCTTAACATGTAAATCAATCCTCTCGATATCATCTCATTTAGGCACCAGATCCTCTCGGCAGCTTAAGAGAACCCTTCAACCACTTGATTTCTATGCTTTCTTGACTGGCAAGCACTTCTAATGTGTTGTCTTTCATTTGTCTTGCCCTTAGCCACCTCCTGGTTGATTCAATCTTCATCCCTTGGCACTGTACTTGGTCTCACGTGCACCCAGTTGGGTTCATGGCCTTCAATGAGTTTCTCAGGCTTTGTGGACTGTTGGAGTTTGAGCACAGGTTGAGGCTACAGGTTGCTTATCTGCCCTTTTTATTGGCTGTCTGTGCTAAGGCTATAATTTATTGCTTATCTATAAAACTTAAAACACATTATTAGACACCTCAAGGGTCTTCCAAAGGTCAGGTTAGGAGGTGAAAAATGGTATTTTTCACTGCTTAACAGCGGAAAGCCAAGATATTCTTGATACCAAAATATGTGCATAAAGATAGGACTGAGTGCTTGCCATTGATCAACAAGTGCTAAATAAAAGGGTTGCTGTTGAGCCCCAACTGATGAAAAAAATAGAAATAAATAAAATATATTATGGCAGCAGATGAGGACCAATAGTACCTCATCTGCCATTTCCTCATACTTTTAAAGGGCCTTTTCCTTTTTACAAGGGGGAGGCTAAAATGGAGGAAATGAATACTGTTAAGTAGCTCCTTGCATCTCTCATGCAGCTACAATTTTTGAGCTGGAGAAACTAAGGATTGATGCCTATGCATATGCACAGGTATGACTCTTTAACTTTTGACTTACAGTTCTATCCAGCTAAACTGACTTCCAGATGGGATGCCCCATTTTCTGTCATACATATACCCCCATCCGGACTGTTGAGATCATGGACGCTAATTTTGGGATGGTTCATGAGATTAACGGTCAGAGGCTCAAATGATATGTTGAAAATGTTGTTGAGCCCTTGAGACCATTTAATTTCAAGAACCTTCCACTACTATTTAATCTCAACCTGTGTAACCTATGTAAAATAATTGTGTTAGTGCTTTTAAATTCAGTAAATATTGAGTTTTTGTGGTCTATTTTTATGAATCTTGATCTATTTTTTTAATGTTGATGTTATGCTGATGAGTGTGAGTGAATCTGTTAAGCATAAGGTTCAATGAGCTGTATTGCATGAGGATGTGTCATCACTAGGGTTCATAAGCTTATTTTGCATACTCGAGAGGATTAACACCCTTCAGGCATCCTCTCGAGTTCATTTTGTACATGAAATGGCTGATCTCGAGAGGTTCCCATGCTTAAATCCATCCTCTCGAGACAGCTATCCTGAGGTTGTACCCATCTCGATAGGCTCATGTGTGCTTATATTCATCTGCTCGAGCTCCTCTCGAGCTATTTGTTCGGAAGACCCAGCCTGTCGAGGCTTGGGTTCTGAGTTTCTAAAGCCTTTGTGAAGCCATTCTCTCATTCCTTCTCTGTGCTAAACCTTCACCCTTGACTAACACATACCACTCATCCAATATTTTTGCTAGATTCATACTCAGACCAGTGTTAGGAATTTATGTTTAGGAATTTACTGTTTTAGAAGTTTTAGTATACTTGTTGGTTTTAGTTTAACTGCTGTTTGTAGTTAGCTATAACTGCTGTTTTATATACTTTTTTGTTTTAGGAGTTTGTGTCATTGTTGTGTCTTCTCATTGTATATAGCATTTTCTCTTCCTTAGTGTAATTTTTCTCTTTATTTTCTGCAATCTTTTAGTTCAATTTTCTCTTTATTTTCTGCTGTAATTTATTTTTCTTTTACAAAACGCTGCTGCCTTATACATTTTTCTTGAAACATTGAGGACAATGTTTATCTTAGGTTTGGGGGTATGGCAGGGTGGTAGGCCAATAAAATAGTTAATTTTAGTACTGCAGTGTTAGGCTAAATTGAGATAAATAAAATCAATTCCCACCTAATCATGTTAGAAAGAGGAAATTAAAACTTTTGCAGAAATTTTAAAACTGAAAATCTTTGAAATTTAGCACTTTCATGAAGCTAACATCAGGAAATTTTTTCACAATTAATACTTAGTGAACCAGAAAGGAGAGAAAAAGGTGAGGATATGTCCCATGAGTTCAATTGAAGACCATACCCTGTGAGATTTGGACCTATCAAATTTCTTTTGAAGAGTATTTTTGGTAATTTTTTTGCTTGAAGGAATGACTGATTCAATACCTTTTCACTAGAAGTTAGGCTCCCCAAATTGAAACTATTTGACAACAGTCATGACACTAAGGAGATGATCTAAGGCCTTTATTTAGACAGTTTGAGCCTGAAAAGACCTAGCCATTGAACTGCACTTTGCTTACACTCTTTGAGCCTTTAACTTTATTTTTCTTTGACAAACACCAGAGTACTTGCACTTAAACCTCATGACCTGATTTAACCTTACCCTTACTCTGAGATTTCAGAAGGTAAAAGAGAAGATGCTGAAGATAGGTGGGCTGGGTTCAGCATTTGGTGGGAGGGGAAGAGAAGAATGTTATAAACAATAGTGTATCAGTGTGTAATAGTGGCAATCCATTATAAAAAAAAAGGGAAAAAAAAGAGAAATCAAAAGAAGTACTTCATCTGAAAAATTAAAAAGAAGAGAAAAAGTTGACCACTTCAGATCTAAAAAACTCAAATGAAGATGAAGCTGTGATGAAATGAAGAAGGTGAAGTCATGAACCACCTCCTCTTCTTAGCTGGTTTCTCAAATTTTAAATCCTTTCAACCCCTTCTATTCTTTTTAAATCACATTCATAAGCCACATTACATCCCATCTAAAAGACCTTGTGGATCCAAAGTGAAATGAGTTGTCATGTGGAGATAAGGGGAAGTCTAATCTGTGGTAAAAAGTATATGAGAATGTCAGGAATTAGTATCCATGCTTATGCTCATGCTTGCAGGCCTATTTGAGGTATGCAACTGATCTTGAGCTGATAAGAATGTGAACACCTTGGATTTTCATTGTTGAGAGACAGCCCTGGTGAGGATTGGGTCTGAAATTTAAACTTATTGGGCAATGTTCAAACCTGACTTTTAAATTATTGGTAAGCTTAATTCTGATTTTCACACACCTTGTATTCTTGATGTAAACTTATTGGTGGTGATGCAAACACATGATGATTTAGGTTTTAAATTGCTTGTATTATTATTTTAAACTCCCCTGATTTTTAAAGAATAGGTGTGGAATGAAGTTTTATTTATTAAAATCTGTTTTGTCATTGGCTGCACTATACTTAACTATTTTATTGTGAAGTTTGTGGGTATCTTGACTGAAAACCCCCAGGAGACTTCACTCCTCCACTAGGGATCACCTAAGGGTTTAAAAGGCTTGATGCATAAGTTGAATGCATCTGTGCTCCCTACGAAAGTGGCATTTTAATTTATAGAATAACTATTTTACTATCTCTTTGCTCGAGGATTGGCAAAGATTAGGTTTGGGGGTGTGTTAATCACTGATTTACGCCACTTTTCACCTCCTAACCTAGCCTTTAACTGACCTTTTAGCTGGTTAATAATAATTTTTAAGTATGTTTTTGTAGTTAGAAATAAACTGCATCTTAGTATAGCAATCCAATTAATGAGAGCCAAGAAGAAAGAATTTAGAGGCAAGCTGCAGAGCTGATGGAATTATAGAGAATGCACCATGGCCGTCCCCACCATGTGGGCCATTTAGCATGCCCTGGACCCCTAGAAGTCTAGCAGGGCGAGAGAAGTGGAGCCCAAGCTAAGTGGAGTGCTGCTGCAATAGACTATATAGGACAGCTGAGAAGCAACCAACTTCAACACTTCAACATCTCGAGTAGTTAAAGCAAAACACAGCTTCAATAAGTTCTTCTCGGGTAGCTCAAGCACATTGCACCTTCAGCACTTCAATCTTTAGTGGATCTCAAGCACTTTATAGCTGAAACATCCATCCACTCGAGATGCATTGTTGAAACAGCTAGCCACTCGAGCAGTTTGCTGAAGTATAATAGCCTGTCGAGCTGAATACTTGAAGCATTAAACCTGTAAAGCAGCTGAAAGGGCTTCAGATTTAACCACTCGAGCAATTGTTGTACACACTTGAGCAGATTGCTGAAGTACCACTGAACTTGCCGAGTAGCAGCAACACTGCAACATGTCGAGCAGCTGAGAGCTGCTTCAAATTTAAATACTCGACTAGTTCAAAGTCATCTTGTCGAGCAGCTGAGAGCTGCTTCAGATTTAAATAATCGAGCAGTTCAAAGTCATCTTGTCGAACAGCTGAAGCAAACCACACAAGTTGCATTGCTGAAGCAAAGCAACCACTCGAGTTGTAGCTTGAAGCCATCCTCACGAGTTGCTGCCTGAAGCAAAGTCATCCACTTGAGCTGTAGCCTAAAGCCATCCTCACGAGCTACTGCCTGAAGCAAAGTCATCCACTCGAGCTGCATACTTGAAGCAAATCAACCACTCGAGAACCTCTCGAGATTTATATTCTGAAGTCGCAACCTCTCGAGGCTCGAGTTCTAGCTTCTATATTCAAACTTTAGGGATATTTTTGAAATTTCTCAGCACATGGGGCATACATCCCAATGTGCTAAGTTGTTCCCCACATCCTGAGGCAACACTAGGTTGAGAATGAGCCACGATAGCAGGTCCCAAAGTTCTAATTTCTGATTGGCCAAATCAAAAAGGAGTTTTATGGATTGTATATATATAGCTATAATCTATTTTGTTAAAACCAGCCAGAAATATTCTTAACCTGTGCTCATTTTACGATTAGGATTAGGGTTAGGATTTAGTGTCTTTCCTTTTTTATTTTCTTTTTCTTCTCTTAGCTCAACATTTGCTGGCTAAATCTTTACAGGAGATAGGGTTTTTTTTGAGTTATATTGTATGTTGTAAAGACATTGTAAGGAGCTTGGCGTCTTGCAGAGATTGCTGCTTTGAGGGAAAGTCATTATAAGTTCTTTTTATGCAATGAAAAGCTATTTTTAATGCTTCTTTCAATCCATATTCATCTTATGTTTTTCATTTAGATTTTTATGGGTTGTTTGCACTTATGAATACATGATCTTGTAGCCTTGCAAACATAGTGGTTGCTGTGATTTTCCTGTTCTATTTCTAACCTCTGTAACTGGGTTAATCCCTGGGATACCCTGTGTCCATTTGAGTGAACAGGGTATAGCCCTAAGACTAGTCTAAATCACAGGGCTGAGCTGGATTCTTTTTCCCTACACTTGTTCTTGTAGCCAAGTGAGGGACTGCTGCAGATCTAACTTCTCTATTTTATAACACTATTTTCAGTGAATAGATCATTGCAAGCCTCTTTGTAGCAATGACCAGCTGATTTTAAAGCCCCATCCATTCTTTGATTTCTTATGGTTTTCACTAGATTCTTATGGATTGGTTGCTCCTATGGATGGATGAGCTTGTAGCCTTGCAAACATAGTGTCTGTAATCATTTTTATGTTTCAACTTTAACCCCTTGATTAAATAAAACCCTTGGGATATTTTGTGACCATTTAAGTGGACAGAATATAGCCCTAAGATCAGTTCATGTCTCTGGGTTAGGCTGGATTCTCCTACCTTGCACTTGTGATTGTAGCCAAGTGAAGCACAGCTGCAGATCCAGCTCTTGATCTATTTTGCAGTGACGATTAGCCCATAGTTGCTACTTCACAATTTTTATTTATTTTTTCAAACCACTTTCATTTTTCTTTATCCCCTATCTTTAGATTTAGTTTTTATTTCTATTTTTTTTTGTTTAGTTTGTGACACCCCAAAAGAACCCTCTCTTTACCTTGCTTTCTAGTTTAGATTTAGAGTTACTAGACCTATAGCAGATATGGAGATTTACTATTCTACCATTGTGTTTAGATCATCACTCCCTGTGGGACAAACTCTTATATAAATTTGCTATAACAGCCCTGGATCTTGTAGGACTATGGTTATTTTGTGTTGTGTGTTCAATCCATTTTCTAGCCCCTCTTTATCTATTGTTATCTTTCTTTATTTCCACTATATATTAACCACACATTTATAATAAAAAGAACTACAACATAATCAAGACCCAACAACAACATCAGAGTATGTATGCACTCTCAAATTAGTGCCTCCATAGCATAACATCAAATCCTTAGTGTCTTTAAGATATCGAAAATTTCGTTTGACACCATGCCAATGTAATTGGCCTGGATTACTCTGGTAACGACTGACCAATCCAACCACATAAGAAATATCAGGACGTGTGCACCGCATGACATACATGAGACAACCAATAACATTAGCATAAGGGACAACAGACATAGTCAATTCCTCCGCAATTGTTTTGGGACACATATCCTTCCTCAACTTCCCATA
This sequence comes from Chloranthus sessilifolius, assembly GCA_021018995.1. Classification (NCBI taxonomy): domain Eukaryota; kingdom Viridiplantae; phylum Streptophyta; class Magnoliopsida; order Chloranthales; family Chloranthaceae; genus Chloranthus; species Chloranthus sessilifolius. The sequence continues at coordinate 97,434,241 of CM037588.1, forward strand.
TTTATCCATTGGAGCCTCTATCGGTTTGGAATTACTCATACGAAAATGCTCAAGGATTCTTTCTATACAAGAATTTGAGAAAGACCTAAGAACTTTTTAGAATGATTCCTAACGATTTTAATGCCCAAAATAAAATTGGCCTTACCTAAGTCTTTCATCTCAAAGTTTAAGGACAAGCATTCTTTGGTAGAAAGAAGTAAACAGTTATCATTACCAGGATGTCGTTGACATATAATGAAAAAATGATGAAATGTCTACCAGACTGTTAAATATACACACAGTTGTCTTCCTCACTCATAAGGATGCCAAACGAGATAACGGTCGTATAAAAATGCATGTACCATTATCTAGAGGACTGCTTCAACCCATAAAGAGACTTTAAAAGTCTACACACTTTGGAGGTCTTACCCTTCTTGATAAAACCAATGAGTTATTGTATGAAAATATCTTCCTCTAGATCACCATTTAGGAAAGCGGTCTTAACATCCATCTGATAAAGTTCTAAGTCCATGCACGCAATCAAAGATAAAATCATTCGAATTGAAGGAAATCGAGACACAGGAGAGAATGCTTCATCATAGTCAATTCCATCAATCTGCATGAATCCTTTGGCAACTAAATGGGCCTTATATTTATTTATGGAACCATCTGCATTCCTCTTAATTTTAAAGGCCCATTTATTACCAATGACTTTATGACCAGGAGGTAGATCAACAAGCTCCCACACAGGTTCTTCCTCATAGATTCGATTTTTTCATTCATTGTAGTTATCCAATCCTCGTAATTAGGAGAAGTAATGTTGATAAGTTTTAGGTTCATCATCATCTATGGCTACACACGAGAATAGTTTCCCTTCAATGTCAAATTTTTTTTGACAAATTCTACCACATGTACTCCTTCGAGCCTCAGGATCACCTTGAAGAATGCTCCCACTATTTACGGGATCAACATGGGCATTCTCATTAATTTCAGATGAGCTTGCACTATCCTGAGTTGCGTCCGACAATTCATATAACTCACTATCGATCCTAAGATGGTTCCTGCTAGGATATTTATCCTCTATAAAGGTAACATCAAGGGATTTGACATCAATCAAACCTCCATGCTCTTCATGGACTAGGATATAACCTTTTGAATTATCTGGATAGCGTACAAAAATACACTCAACGGTTTGACTATCCAATTTACTTCGATTGGGCGCGGGGATCAGTAAATGACCTAGAGATCCCCTAGGACGTGAATTACCCAGAGAAGGTGGTCTTCCTATCCAAAGTTTCAACGGAGATTTTGGAACCGACTTAGAAGGGACTCTATTCAAGACATAGACGACCGTTAGCAACGCGTCACTCTAAAAGCTCACAGAGAGATTAGCATGTGCCACTATTGATCTGACCATGTCAAGAAGAGTTCTATTCCTTCTCTCATCCACTCCATTTTGTTGTAGAGTATAAGTCATGGTGAACTGCCTAAGGATGCCAAAACTTTCATAAAATAATTAAAAATTTTCAGAAGTGTATTCACCACCTCTATCTAATCTAAGCACTTTGATTCTACTGTCTAATTGATTTTCAACTTTAGTTTTATATTTTTGAAAATACACAAGTGTATCAGATTTATGTGATATAAGAAATACATGCCCATACCGAGAAAAATTAATGAAAGTTATAAAATATTGGCATCCCTTTCTGACGCGTACACTGAAAGGTCCACATATATATGAATGCATAATTTGAAGAAGACCTTAAGATCTGGTTGCCTTAGAAAAGGATTTTCTAGAGGCCTTACCAGCTATACAATACTCACAAGTGGGCAAATCAATTTTAGTCAAAGAACCCAAAAGACCTTCTTTAGCCAATCTAGTCATTCGATCTCTACCTATGTGACCTATTCTAGCATGCCATTTAAGGGATTCAGAAGTGATAAAAGCATTAGATAAAGCAACAACAAGAAGTAAAGATGAAGAATTAATAATAGATGAATCAGTAATGTCTAAAGCAAAGAGGTCCCCAACTAAATTGCCCCAACCAAATAAAATATTATTATTATGAAAAGACACTCTAGAATGACAAAATCTAACATCAAAGCTATCTCTAACTAAAAAAGGAATAGATATTAAGTTTCTTCTCATCCCTGGAGTATATAAAGTGTCTTGAAGAACTAGCGTTTGTCCAATACGCGTTTGAAGGTGGTATGCACCAACTCCAAGGACGTCTTCGGATGAGTGTTGTCTTTAATTTATTCCAGTGTGCTGATTTTATTGTGTGGTGAGAACAAATTAAAAATCAAAGTAAAATAAAAGATGGAAACAACACAATTAAAATAATCCTAAGTATGCAAGATACAGGGCTACTGTAGCAATTTTTGATAAGTAAGAGTTTGTCTCATAGAGAAATTGATCTAGAACCTAAAATGGGCTATAATAGTAGGCCTCCAGATCTGACAATCCGAAAGAAAGGGAGTTGGGTGTCACAGCTACACTAAATTACCTACTAAAAAAGATAAGATATAAAGTACAGTCCTATCCTAAGAAAGGGTTATGAAGAAGGTGGTGATGGTGTGTTAAAATAAAGATAAAAGGATGGGAAGTAAGCAGTTTAGGTAAAATTTCATTTAGTTATGTAACTTAGATTTAGGGCTCTCACTGCAGCAAATCTTTACTGAAGTGCTATCAATAACCTCAGCAATGTAGAAGAATCCAACTTAACCCATGCAATTTGGGGTGCTCTTAAGGCTATAGTCTGTCCACTCAAATGGCCACAATCTATCCAATAGAGTCTGTCAAATCCCATTGATTTAGTCAGAAAAGTTAACCTAATCCAAAGGAGTGAGTTGATCAAACCTAATCCAATGAATCAAATCAAGCCATGAAACCATTACAGACACTCTATTTGCTAGGCTACAAGCTCCCCAGATCTGCTTACAGATCAAGCAAGAATTCATAGGGGTATTAAACATAGGAAGATCAGATGGCAATCAAAAGATCTAAAGGTTCAATGAATGGGTAATTCCCAAAAATACAAATCCGATCGAAAAACTAATGGAACCAAAAGATCTATAGATTTAAATGGACTTTAAATCAATAATTTATTTCTTAAAAATAGCTTGCAATAAAATATTCTCACAGCTGTAATCACTATAGAGAAGCCAAATATAACATCTAATTGTGGTCAAGTGATACAGAGGGGAGCCTGTTCCAGCACAATCTCTCACCAAGCTACAAGCTTAAGTGCAGAGAAAGAGAGTCCATCTCAGATATGTGACCAAGATTGCCTTAGGGCTGTAGTCTGTCCACTCTAATGATCACAGGCTATCCCCAGAGGCTCCCTTACCCACAAATGATGAGGTAAAACATGTAAACTACTGTTGCCACCACGATCCCAGGGCTACAAGCTCAAGCTTCCATGGGCCTTTCAATAAGCTCAAATCTTAAATACATGACATAGCCTGAACCAAACTACAAGCAAATAGGAAAATAACAGATTAAGTAAGCATTAAAAGCACAAATTTCATTGATCTGATGTTACCAACAATGAAATCTCTCAAGGCAGCAACCTTGTGCACAATAGCTCTTCACAAAAATCTCATTGTTTAAATGACCTATTACAAAACTAAATAAAACTACACCTAAGTGCTTACTAAAGATTTAGCCAGCAAGTGCTAGGCTAAGAGAGAAAAAAAAATAGACAAAGAGGTGATCAAACCCTAACCCTAATCCTAATTTGCTTAAGCTCTCAGCCGACAGAGGTTGAAGGAAAGAGTGATTGATAGTTTCTAAGTTACAAGCATAGCTTATATACTTAGTCCTAATGTTATGGCTGAGAGAAGAGTAAACCCTAATTTTTCAAGCAAATATGGCACTGTCACAATCCTTGGATATCTTGGGGTGCATGCATCGAAATTTATGCCTCGGGGTGTGTGCCCTAGACCTAGGGAAATCCCTAATAGGTCCTTAAGTGAAGATTAAGAAGTGGAGGGCTCGAGCTTTGCAAGGATGGATCCTGCATATCACTTCTGTCGCACAGCTGCAGAGTGTTCGCGGGGTAGAGTTTAGCTTTGAATATTACTGTCTCACACAGTAGAACTTTGGATGATCGTGCAGCTACTTTAGCTTTGAATGCACTCGCACAATAGCGCTTCAGGCGTTTTCTTTCACGAGGTACTCGCACAGATGCCTTTGCATCTCGCTCAGTTCAGGGTTCAGCTTCTAGGCGTGCGAGAGCTATGCGAGAGTTACGCGAGAGAACTTTTGGGTGTCTCTCTCCTCCAGAGCCACGTAAGAACTTCACGAGGTCTTTACTGTTGTTCATGCCAATTGGTCTCATGAGGTAGTTGCATGGCTTCATTAAGGCTTGATCCTCGTGAGAACTTTGCGAGTTGTATTTCTAGAGGCTTAGTGCATGAAAGCTTCGTGAGTTTCTTCACATATTGATTGCGGCTGAAGTGCACAACTGTTGTGCTAGAAGTTGCTTTGTGATAACCCCTCAATTGAACTACGCGACTTCTTCTTGAGCTCGAATATGTTTCATGTCTGTACTGTGCGAGGGAGCTTTGCCAATGAATTGAAAAGTGCGAAGCAGCACCTCATTTGTGTGAGATAGGTCATTGGCTCCTTTGTTGCTATGCACATGCTTCTATTGAAGCTTCCTCCACTCTCATCTACACTTGGTTCATCTACTGGACTGCCTTGACCCATTGTCACATGCAAAATAGTTACCATGGTGTGTACCACCATGGTGTTCCATCACTTTCTGGTTCAGTTGTCATCTTTTACTTGAATTCTCTCTCTTCTTGGCACCAAAAGCATAGATTTTGTGTTAAGCCGCACAATTTATTACTAACTATCAAATAAGCTAAAAAGGAGTTATTAGTCAGCTTCAAGGTTTAGCAAAGGCTAGGTTAAAAGGTGAAAAGTGGTACTTTTCAGTGAATAACGATGAGTTATTTCCCATATAAACTTTGTAGCTACCAATAGCAATGGGATGGAAGTCAGAAAATCCTATGCGATCCCTTGCGATGTGCTTGGTTGTTCCAAAGTCTACAATCCATTGAAAAGATGAAGCATTAGCTATAAGAACTTTAGAATAAATAAAGGAATAAATGAGTGGACAAGGGATAGATAAAAACTTTGCAACATCTGTAACGTCCCTAAGTTCTGACCTACGAACTATATGCCTCGATATGCGTGCCTGATGATCCATATGTCGAGGACCATATCGATAGACTATGTAATGCCTATAGATAAAATCTGATGGAAAGGATTTTATATCGGTGGCTAGGTTATGGGTTAGTGAACACACGTATACCAACTTTGGTGTAGCTATGTCATACCGAAGCCTATGGCTAAGTTAAGAGGGGAAATAAATACCATTCAATTGCTTGCATCAATACCTTTTACTGCATATGATTAGGAGTTAAGAGGAGAGAGGGTGAAATGGGTATTGAATGTGAATTGAATGCGTGATTGATCCATTCTCGAGGCTCGCTGCGAAGGGTTTGGAGCGACGAACAAGCTGTTGTTCGCGTGGTGAACCCTAGTGCGATTTCAAAGCAAGGATTGAGGATTCGAATGGAATCAAGGTATGAAATTAAGGATAGATTTTGAAATTTGTGTTAGCTATTATTTTTATTCAATTTGGGATCAAAGAATCATAAGAAAAGGGAATTGATTTTGGAAAGAAAAGAGAAAGAATGTGAAAAACCTAAGAACAGAAAGAATCTGTTCATTTCGACCGGTCGAAATTTAGTTCAATCGATCGAAATGAACTTAAGGGGAAAGAATTCGAAGTATGAGAAAATTTGTTCCATCAAAATAAATTTCGATCGAACGAAGTGTGTTTCGATCAATCGAATCTTCCATTTGATCAATCAAAACATATAGAACAGAGATTTTGTGAAAGCCTTTTTGAGGGATTCGACTGATCAAAATATCTTCGATCGATCGAATTAAAATTTGTTCAATCGAGTTGTGTGGATTGTTATTTAGTTTCTGAGGGATTCAATCGATCAAAATATTTTCGATCGATCAAATTATGTGATTTTGATCGACCGAATGAGGATTCGTTCGATCAAACTGTGAGAGGTCAATTGGCTTCTGTGATGATTCATTCAATCAAAATTAATTTCAATTGATCGAATTTGTGTTCGTTCGATCGAAATGGCAGAATTGTTTGATTGAACTGTGAAGTGATATGGGATTATGAGGAGTTCGACCGATCAAAATGAGTTTGATCGATCGAAATCGGGTTTCGATCGATCGAAATAGGGATTCGATCGATTGAAATTGCCAAATTTGGGATTTTGTTATGTTTTGACTGTGAGATTTTGAGGGGTGTTGTCCTTGCATATTTAGCATTGTTCTAATGGTTGAACCATGAATTTTTATATGTTAGGTGACCTGGTGTTATGTGATAAAGCACAAACCCAATCGATAGATTAAGCACGTGTAGGTTAAGATTTTGAGGTAGGGAACACTTGATATCATGTGCATTTACTAATTTAGCATGTGTGTTATGTTATGATGTAAATTTTGATGCAACCATGTGGATTTTGTTTATAACTTCAATTTGAAAAGGCATGTGTATCAATATGTTTCCAAAGTGTGTAAGTATTATGGAAACTTTTAAGGTTCAATCCAATATGTGTGTGTGTCATCTTCACACTTTATTCCGACTATTGATATAAACTATAATTATCACTTTACACGGTGATAAGCTATATGTATGCACTTCGATTTAAGGTTCTATGTGAATACCCAACTGGTACAGCAGCCAATCCGTACACCTTTGTGCTATGTTTTTTGTGACTCCTACCGTATAACGGTAATTATGTTCGGCCAAGTGTCCACCTTTTTGGGGCCTTAGATATATGTGAAAATGGTTCATATGAGCGACGATGGTGGTTATTCCATTGGGGGCTTGAGGCTATAGTTCCTCATTCAAATACTTTAAGTAAAGCACCTTTAAGTTTTCTTTTCATACGTTGGAATAAAGATGTGCGTATGTTTTATGAATTGCAAATAAGCATTGCATGCATATTTCATGTCATGACAATCACACTATGCATATGTTCTGATCAATTTTATTTCATTATGTCATAGGATATATGTTTGATGTTTATGATAAGCATGCTATGAGTTTTCCCTACTGAGCTTGGATGAAGCTCATTCCTTGACTAAATGTCACAGGTTCAGGTGAAGGCGTTGGCACAGAGATCTTAGAGAGAGAGGATCCTGATTACCACTTGGTGAGGATTTGGATGAGATTCCTCCTGAGGGTTGCTCTCTATGCACGATGCCTTGGATGCCAGGCCTTAAATTGAAAAATTCAGATTTTGAGTCATTGTAAAGGTTATTTTGGTTGACGATTGTAACTCAATTCTTTTTGGTGAACCATGTTTCGGTAGGGATGGTCCTTACCGGTGGTTTTGGTCGGCTCTTCTTCCATAGGCATTCATATGGAATTAGAGCCGTCATTTTAAGCTTTTGATGGAACTAATACATACCTTCTCTTTATTCAGTTATGTTAGTTCATTAGTATGGTTCTACTTTATTTTCGCTGTGCAAATGAGACGCTATGTACTTCGTTCGGGGTTCTACCTTAGAGCCAGCTCACTGACTGTACGGATTTCAGGGTGTCAAAATCCGGGCTGTCACAATTGGTATCAAAGCAATGGCTTTAGAAATGTCTGATAAGTCTTAGACCATTTAGAGGTTTGAGATTTTGTTGGATACTAGGGACCGTTTGTTAATGAGACCTTTGTTCCATTATAATAGATTCCAATGGACCAGATCAGTAGAGGTCAGCCTAGAGGAGGTCGCCAGAGGAGTGCGAGGAGTATTGATGATATTCCTTTGGGTTCTAGAGGAGAATAGAGACCACCTCCTGAGGCGGAGAGTGGTCATCGCGATGAGTCTACTGATAGGATGGCTAGGGCTATGGAGGCCATAGCCGCTGCTATGACTCAGTAGACCCAACAGACCGCTCTTTTGGCTGAGCAGACGGCGTTGTTGGTCACCAATAATGTTAGTCATCAGTAGCAGCCACCACCACCACCACCTCCTGCATTGTTTCCCTCATCGTTTGTGGATTTTAGGAGATTGAGACCTCCGGTATTTATGGAACAGACTGATTTGCTTGAAGCAGAAAAGTGGTTAAAATAGATGGGGAAGTTACTAGAGAGACTCCAGAGCCCTGAATATGAGAAAGTTGGTTGGGCTTCCTTCCAACTGGAAGGTGACGCCGATGCTTGGTGGAAGTCGGTGTTAAGGAAGAGGGAAGTCGAGGGTCTCCAAGACCAATGGACATGGGCCGAGTTCGTAAGGGTGTTTAACAGGGAGTATTTCCCTAAACAAGTTAGGAACCAATTGAAGAAGGATTTTATAAATCTTGTGCAAGGGAGCAAGACCGTGCGGGAGTACGACAATGAATTTGTATATTTGTCAAGGTTTACTCCAGAATTAGTAGCCATAGAAGAAATGAAGGCCAACAGATTTGAAGAAGGCCTGAGACCAAATATTCAAGAAAGGGTATCAATATTTGAGCTTGAGACGTATGCTGACGTGATGGGGAAGGCCATTGTTGCAGAGAGGGACATAAATAAGAGGGGTGATTGGAAGAACAGACCAAGTCCAAGGGGAGTAAGTGCCTACGACTCGGGGAATAAAAAGCCGAGGTTGTTAGCACCTGCATAGTTTCAAGACCGACCTACATGAGTCATCAGAGATCTAGTGCATTTACTCTTATGAGACTGTTTAGCATAGAGGGCCCTGCTCAGATTCAGATGTTAGGGGCATTAGTCACGCAGGGATCTTCAAGAGCGGCATCTTCAAATCCACAAGTAAAATGTGCCCGTTGCGGCAAACCACATAAAACATCAGACTGTAGACGGGACACGGGGGGATGCTATAAATGCGGTAAAGTGGGTAACTTGATACAAGATTGCCCTGAGATGAGAAAGGAGGGTACCGCTTCGACTGCTACAGCATAAATGCCTACACATTCTACGAGACCTGTCGTCCAAGGCTGCGCTTTTGCAGTAATAGCTGAAGACGCCCGTGCAAGTAATGACATGATTCAAGGTATAATTTTTTCTTTTTAACACTTAAATTCAATTACTTATTTTCAGATAAAGAAAGTGCATTGATAGGAAAAGATATAGGTGCATTTTGATAACTGTGTGGTCATGACATGCATATTTGAATGATCGTGTATGTATTAAATCATATAGGTACACTACAACTCTATCGAGAAAATGACGGCAATCATTGTGTTTTACGAGTTCTGATAGATCCAGGGTCTACCCACTCATATGTAACTCTGGAATTTGCGAGGAAATTGAAAATTGTACCCGAGGAGTTAGAATTTATTTTGGACGTATCCGTTCCTACGGGAAGTACAGTAACCACAGACACTTGTTGCCAATCAGTCATTGTTCAAGTGGAGGATCAAGAAACCATAGTGAACCTTATTTTGTTGAACATGTAAGGACTTGATGTATTCCTTGGCATGAATTGGCTATCCGCTTATCGTGCAAGCATTGATTGCCTACGGAAAGTAGTTACTTTTCATCTACCAAAACAGAAGTCATTTTAGTTTATTGGTGAGAAGGGAAAGATAGTGCCGATCATCTTCGCACTACGAGCTGAACGGATGATGAAGAATGGATGTCAGGGATATCTAGCATTTCTGCAAGAACAAAAGGAGACGAAGAATGTCATCACCGATATCCTGATTGCTTGTGAGTTTGAGGATACATTTCTCGACGAGCTACCCGGGTTGCCACCGGATCGGGAGATTGAATTTGTAATAGACTTAGCTCCAGGCACGGAACCAGTCTCCAAAGCTCCCTATCGAATGGCTCCGGTCGAACTAAAGGAGTTGAAGGAGCAGTTGCAAGAATTATTAGATAAGGGCTTCATAAGACCAAGTGTATCCCCTTGGGGAGCACGGGTCTTATTTGTTAAGAAGAAGGATGGGTCGATGAGACTTTGTATCGACTATCGTCAGTTAAACAAGCTTACAATCAAGAACAAGTACCCATTACCAAGAATCGACGATCTATTTGACTAGTTGCAAGGGGCAAAGTTCTTCATGAAGATCGACTTGAGATTTGGGTACCATCAACTAAAAATGAAGGCCGAAGATGTGCAGAAGATAGCATTCATAACTAGGCATTACGAGTTCTTAGTGATGCCTTTCGACTTAACGAATGCACCAACTTCATTTATGGACCTCATGAATAGGGTCTTTAAGCAACACCTGGATACGTGCGTAGTAGTATTCATAGACGACATTCTTATTTATTCAAAGACTAGAGAAGAACACGAACATCATTTGCACATCGCATTGTAGACTCTATGTGAGCATCAGTTATATGCCAAACTCAGCAAGTGTGAGTTTTAGCTAGAACAAGTGAGCTTTCTCGGTCACATAGTATCAGAAGCAGGCGTGACTGTAGATCCGGTGAAGATTGAGGCAGTATTAGATTGGGAACAACCCAAGACTGTGACAGAGATTCGCAGTTTCCTCGATCTAGCTGGATATTATCAACGATTTGTTGAAGGATTCTCTAAAATTTCAGGACCGCTCACCCGACTTACAAGGAAGAATGTTAAATTTGAGTGGACCAGTGAATGTGAAGAGAGCTTCTAGGAACTCAAGAAACGGCTTACCACTGCTCCAGTGTTGGCTATTCCATCAGGTAGTGGGGGTTTCGCTGTTTATAGTGATGTGTCATATGGTAGTTTGGGCTGTGTCTTGAATAAGAATGCCAAAGTCATAGCTTATGGATCGAGACAGTTGAAAGAGCGCGAGAAGAATTACTTGATGCACGATCTAAAGTTAGCCGTGGTGATTTTTGTGCTTAAGATTTGGAGACATTACCTATATGGTGAGACCTTTGAGATTTTCACGGATCACAAAAGCCTCAAATACTTGTTTATGTAAAAGTAATTGAATATGAGGAAACGAAGATGGATCAAATTTCTCAAGGACTACCATTGTACTATACAATATCACCTAGGTAAAGCAAACATCGTGGCTGACGCATTGAGTAGGAAGAATGTGGCTTAGTTTGCTAGTCTCATTACGGGACTTCGACGATGGAAATTATTGGAAGACCTACCTTTATATGATAAGAATATTGAGGTCAAGGATACTGGTGTCCCATTGGAAAATCTCACAATCAGACCAACTATTTTTGATCGCATCTATGAACTCCAGATGAAAGACGTAGAACTCTTGAAGTTGAGACAAGATGTGACTGCCGGTAAAAGTGTCAACTTCTCTATTAAGGAGGATGGATCATTGCTATTTTGTGGAAGGCTGTGTATACCAGTTGATGTGGAACTGAGGTAGACCATATTGGATGAAGCTCATAAGTCCAAGTATTCCATTCATCCTGGTAGTACAAAGATGTACCAGGATTTGTAGAAGAATTATTGGTGGAGAGGGTTGAAGAAAGACATTACTGAGTATGCCTCTAAATGCTTGGTGTGTCAACAAGTAAAGGTGGATCATAGACACCCAGCAGGCCTATTGCAACCTCTGCCAATACCGGAATGGAAATGGGAGTTCATTTCTATAGACTTATGTTGGGAACTGGAAAATACCATTTTCCACCCCTTAACCTGGGCCTTGATAAACCCTTGAGAGAACTAAATAAGTGTTTTAAGTGTTTGTTTTACAGCTAACAATAAAGGTAGGCTTAACCCTAAAAGTAGCTTAAAAGTACCAAAAAGATAATGACCCATCTTGATCTGGAGGAAGAAGGAGAAGGGACAGCTTCACTGACTGTCAAAATGCCTAAACTAAAGAAGACAAAGGCCTGGTTTCAACCTGGAAATAGGTTTGGAGCTATTCGAAAGGAAGAATGCACTACAGAATGCTATTTGAAAGGATTCCTGATCTATTCGAAAAGAACCTGAACATTGCAAAAAGAACTAAAGCTCCAGACTTGATTTTCGAAGAGCACCTGATCTATGCGAATAGAGCTCCAGAAGTTACTTTTCCTTTCAAAAAGACCCCCAATCTATGCGAAATCGTATTTTAAAGATTCCTAGCATCTGTAAGGGTATTTTAGTAATCTCTGCACGCACCCCAATGCATTTAAAAACCTAAGGACATTCTGAAAGATTCTGAGCACAAACCAGAGTCATATTCCACTCCATGTGAACACCCAAAGATGAAATTATTTGGCGAGAACTTCTAGAAGCTCAAACAGATTTTTGAATTACCTAACAGAATTGATGCCTCTGTCTCATGATTGGCTGAACCAAATCAAGTAGTTTCGATTGGCCAGAATAGATCTGGATCCTTGTGCTCGACTCCTATTAGTTGATATGGATCTAACCAATTCTGATTGGTTGATGCACATCAGAGCTGGACTTGGGGAAAACTATAAATAGACGAACTATTTGCCCAATTTGGGTATTCAAAATTTGAGTTTCATTCCTGCTGCCCCATTTTCCATTTCAGATCAAGATAGCTTGTCTGAAACCTCTGTAATAGCCTAGCTTTTGTCAGTAATTGAGAACTGTGAGATACTTATATAAATCAAGTGAGAATTGTATTCAAGCCTACAAATCCGAGAGCTGTTGTAAGCTGTGTTCTATAATTGTAATGGTGGATTTGAAAAGGTTGCTTTCATCAGTATGTTCTCAATCGGATTCGTGTTGAGGGTTCATTGTGATCTCCTCACTCATTAGATTCTTTTAGATTTGCTATTTTTAATCAATTTCCCTTAATTCACTATCCCTTATGTTTTGAATGAAGACTTTGGATTGAAGAAGAAACTATTGGATGATCTGTGTCCATGACAGTGGACAGATCATAGCCATAAGTTCAACTCAATTATAATCCTTGAATTGGATTATTTTCTCTTACATTTGAGCTGGTAGCCAGATGAAGATTTGATACTTTCTCAACTGTGTTACACCATTTCTCATTTTGCAATCAATTACTAAGCTTAAGTTAGCTGTTATTTCTCCTTTCTTATCAATTTTGCATCTAATTCCCCCAACTCAGATCTGGATCACTTAGTTTAAATTTTACTTTTAGATAATTTAGTTAATGTGACAAATTCAATCTCCCATCTTACTTGCTTTATAGATAAGATTAGAGGCCAGATCTGGTAGCTCAGATCTGGAGGTTTACCATACATTTTAAATCAATTCTCTGTGGACGATCTTTTACTCACTTACATTTAAAACTTGCTACAATTGGCCCTGATCTTGCAGGCTAATTGATTTCTCTCTGTGCTGATATTTCCTTTTTTTTTTAGTTTTCCAATGTCAGTATAATCCATATTTTGAAAAATCTATTTTCAAAATATAAATAAATCATGCACACGTAGGAAGACAACAAGTTTTTGGTGCCGTTGCTGGGGAATAGATTTTAAAATTGGTAGACCTAAGTTTTTATTTTATTACATCAGTGCTAACTGTTTCTCTTGCTTGAATCTGTGCAGTTATTCCTATACAATTGAGTTTGGAATCTACTCAGGAAGGAGTATTGAAGGTTTGCTTTGCATAATTTTTCTCTCTATAACTGTGTTGTATGTTTGGTAGGAGGACTCTCAATCCTAAGATTGTCCCTCTGAATTTAGAAGTTGAAAGGCTACTAAGAACCAGACAAACATTACAGAATTTTGCTGAGACTACTACTATGGTTGAGCAACCTAGACTCTTGAGGGATTACTTTACACCCGGTGCATATAATTTCCCATTTTGCATTCAATTTCCTACCGTTGATGGAAATTATAAAATTAAATCATCAACTATCCAGATGCTTCCTTCCTTCCATGGCTTGAGTAAGGAGGATCCATACAAGCATGTGGATGAATTCTTGTCTCTTTGTACCACATTCAACATAGCTGGACTGGGTCCAGAGGCAACCAAGCTTAGGCTCTTTTCTTTTTCATTAAAGGACAAAGCTAGAGCATGGCTGTCCATGTTGCCACCAAATAGTATTACTTCTTGGAATGATTTGCAGTGTCAATTTTTAGCCAAATACTTCCCTATGTCTAAGACCAGTCGGTTGAGACAAAGCATTGTCACTTTCTCTCAACACTCAACTGAAACATTCCATGAAGCATGGGAAAGGTTTAAGGAGCTTTTAAGGCAATGCCCCCATCATCAAGATCCCCAATGGCAGCTTGTTCAAAGCTTCTATCAAGGAATTGATCAAAAGGGTAAGAACATGGTAGATGCCTCCTGTGGAGGCACCTATTTGCAAAGAACAATTGAGGAGGTCTGGGACCTATTTGAAGTTATTGGTGAAAATTCAACCCAACAAGAATCTCTGTCAAGAGATATTGAGAATCCTGCTCGGTTGAATAAAGAGTAGACTACCAAGAGAAAGATTTATGAGCTAAATGAGCTGGAAAGGAAGGTGGACAATTTAACCACTAAGTTTGATAGATTGATGGACTCACTTCAAGGTCCAATGGTTGCTAGAGTAGAGGAGGCATGTCTGATATGCCAGTCCCCTACTCATTCCCATGATCAATGTCCAGCTGCACCACAGTTCCCAGATCTAGTGGTGGAGCAAGCTCATGCTGCCCAATCGTTTGGACAGTTGCAATCTAATGAATATGCATGGAGAGGGCACCCTAATTAAGGTGGAGCCAAGGCAATTATCAACAACAACAGTAGCAGCAACCAAAGCACCAAGTACCTTTCAAAATTGTTCAGCCTTACCAGCAAAATTTCTATACCAAGCCTAATTTTCATCAGCCCATTCCCCAACAGATGGCACAACCTGTGCATTAATCTGCCCCAGCTCAGACCCCTTCCAGATCCCCTTCTTTTGAAGACCAAGTTCTAACTTCACTCCAGAATTTAGGGTCTTAACTCAGACTGTGAACTTTCACAGTCAGATTAAGAAGATTGAAGACACATTGGGTTAACTTTCAAATACATTGACCAGAAGAGAGGAAGGCAGGTTACCCAGCCAACCCTTGAACAATCCCAAAGGACAGTTCATGGTTGGAGATGCCTCTTTTTCACATGAAGAAGTAAAAGCTATCACTACTTTGAGAAGTGGAAGAGTTGTAAATAACAATGTGGATACAAAAAAAGAAGAAGAAAAAAATGAGAAATTTGCTAGGAACATGCAGCAGGAGCAACATAATGTTAGCATTGGGGGTGCTGATGTACCCCAGAAAAATCAAAAAAATGAAAATAAGAAAAATCAAAAAAATTCTGGTGATTATGCTAAGGCTGTAAATGAAGGACTAGTTCCTCATTTACCATTTCCCCATGCCATGAAATCTGCATCCCCTTTTGATAAAGGGAATACAAAAATAGACGAAATGATGGAGACTTTTAAGTAAGTCAAGATAAATCTTCCTTTGCTTGATGCAATCAAGCAAGTCCCAGCCTATGCAAAAGTTCTTGAAGGACATTTGCACTCACAAAAGACAATCTAGGATCCAGTTATCCAAGAAGGTCTTTGCTGTGGAGAAAGTTAAACAGGTTTTGTCCATTACCACACCTCCTAAACTCCAAGATCCTAGAATCCCCACAATCCCTTGCATTATTGGGGAACATACCATTGAAAAAGCTTTATTAGATTTGGGTGCTAGCATTAACCTACTTCCATATTCTGTATATGAGAAACTAGGTTTGGGAGAGTTAAAACCCACTCATGTGGTGTTACAACTAGCAGATAGATCTGAAAGAAAGCCAGTTGGGGTGATTGAGGATGTGTTGGTAGGAGTAGATAAGTTTTTCTACCTTACTGATTTTCTAGTATTGGACATGAAACCTACAAAAAGCATAACTTCCATTCCTGTCATTTTGGGGAGACCATTCCTGGCTAAAGCCAATGCTTGTATATAATGTAGGTCTTATATTATGGAAGTGTCCTTCAGAAATATGAAGGTGCAGTTAAATATTTACAATGCAGTTACCCAGCCTCAGTTTAGTTCTGAGGAGTGTTTTCTTGTTGATTTGTTGGATGAACTGGTAAAGGAAACTCTACCCCAGTTCTTGCTATGTAAGGATTTAATCACAAATTTTGAAGGTGTTTGGAGAAATGTTGTGGAAGAGACAACTTGTGCCTCAAAGACTGAAGAGGTCAACGCTGTGCAAGAAACTCATGTCTAAACAACAAGGTTTTCTTCATGGAAACCTGCTGTTTTTCCCTTTCCACAAACAGCCAAGGTACCTTTGTTACCTTCTCTTCTCAGCCCATCTGATGTAGAGCTGAAACAGTTGCCAGAAAATTTGAAATATGTGTTTTTTGGAGACCATAAAACATTGCCTGTGATTATCTCTTCCTTCCTCACTGAGGAGCAGGAGGAAGAGTTGTTGATTTTATTGAAGCAGCATAAGAGGGCAATTGGCTGGACTATTGCTGATTTAGGAGGAATCAGTCCAGCTGTTTACATGCATAAAATTTACTTGGAAGAAGGTGTAAAGCCTTCTAGAGAAATGCAGAGGAGGCTGAATCCTCATATGCAGGAAGTGGTCATGAAGGAGGTTGTTAAGTTGTTGGATGCAGGGGTCATTTACCCCATCTCAGATTCAGCTTGGGTGGCACCTACACAGGTGGTACCTAAGAAATCTAGGATTACTGTTGTAACCTCAGATTCTGGTGAGCTCATTTCAACCAGACAAACAATTGGTTGGAGGGTCTGTATTGATTACCGAAAGCTCAACACAATGACCAGAAAAGACCATTTCCCTCTTCCATTCATTGATCAGATTTTAGATAAGCTAGCAGGGAAAGCTTATTATTGTTTTCTTCATGGTTACTCTGGTTACAACCAGATTCCTGTGTATCCACAAGTCAGGAAAAGACCACATTCACTTTTCCCTTTGACACTTTTGCTTATAGGAGGATGCCTTTAGGTCTTTGTAATGCCCTTGCTACCTTTCAAAGATGTATGTACTCCATTTTCTCTGATATGATTGGCCAATTTATGGAGATTTTTATGGATGACTTTTCAATATATGGAGACAGTTTCGTCCACTGTTTACATAATCTCAGCTTGGTGCTACAGAGATGTGAAGAAACCAATTTAGTTTTGAGCTGGGAGAAGAGCCATTTCATGGTCACCCAAGGCATTGTCCTTGGCCATGTTGTCTCCCATAAGGGCATTGAGGTGGACAGAGCAAAAATAGATTTAATTGCACATTTGCCTCCTCCCAAAACTGTTAAGCAAATAAGAAGTTTCTTGGGGCATGTTAGATTTTACAGGAGGTTCATTAAGGACTTCAGTAAAATATCCAAACCTCTTTGACATTTATTGTGCCAAGATGTCCCTTTTGTTTTCAATGATGAATGCCTTAGGGCATTTGAATTCTTAAAAAATTGTTTAATTTTTGCTCCAATACTTCAGTCTCTGGACTACTCCCTGCCCTTTGAGTTGATGTGTGATTCATTAGATTATGCTTTGCGAGCTGTTCTTGGGCAGAGAAAGGATAAGCTGCCTCATGTCATAGCTTATGCCAGTAGATTAATGATTAATACACAACTCAATTACACAACAACTGAGAAAGAGCTGCTGGCAGTTATTTTTGCCTTGGAGAAATTCAGGTCATATGTTTTGGGTTCACAAATTGTGGTGTTCACTGACCACTTAGCCTTGAAATAACTTCTGTCTAAGAAGGATACCAAACTAAGATTAATCAGGTGGATCCTCCTATTGCAGGATTTCGATTTGCAGATTAAAGACAAAAAGGGTGTGGAAAATGTGGTGGCTGATCACCTGTCTAGGATTCTGACTGTTGAGATTGATAGGTTGCCTATCAATGACTCTTTTCCTGATGAGCAACTTTTTGCTATCAGTGTGCATACCCCTTGGTTTGCAAATATAGTCAAATTTTTGGTTACCGGAAGGACCCCCCAACACTAGAATAAAATGGACAAGGATCTCTTCTTTTCAAAGGCTAAACATTTTATTTGGGAGGATCCTTACCTGTTCAAGATTTGTGCAGACCAAATCATTAGAAGATGTGTCCATGAAGAAGATTTCCACAGCATGCTTTCCATGTGTCATGAGCAGGCCTGTGGAGGTCATTTTAGTGGAAACAAAACTGCTGCAAAGGTGTTACAGTGTGGTTTTTATTGGCCCACACTCTTCAAGGATGCATTGCAGCACTGTAAGTCTTGTCAGAACTACCAGAGATTGGGCAGCATTTCCAAGAAAAACTCAATGCCTTTACAGCCCATTTTGGTAGTCGAATTGTTTGACATTTGGGGGATAGATTTTATGGGACCTTTCTCTCCTTCAAATGGCTTTAATTTCATCTTAGTAGCTGTGGATTATGTATCCAAATGGGTTGAAGCCACAGCCACTAAAACCAATGACCACAGAGTTGTCCTTAAATTCTTAAAGGATAACATCTTTTCCAGGTTTGGTTCCCCCAGAGCCATTATCAGTGATGGGGGAAGCCATTTTTGTAACAAGCATTTTGAGGCTCTATTGAAAAAGTACTCTGTGACTCACAGGGTAGCTACTCCATATCATCGACAAAGTGGACAAGTGGAGATTTCCAATGAGAAATCAAACATATCTTGGAAAAGAGGTGAGGAAGGACAAAAGGATTGGTCCTTTAAAGCTAATCTTTGCATTGTGGGCTTACAGGACAGCCTATAAGACCCCAATTAGCATGTCCCCATTCAGATTGGTCTATGGTAAAGCATGCCATTTACCAGTGGAGTTAGAATATAAGGCTTTTTGGGCCATTAAAGCTTTAAACATGGATCTCACTGCTGCTGGTAAGCACAGGAAACTACAGCTCTCTGAGTTGGAAGAGCTGAGGATGGATGTATACACCAATGCAAGATCTTACAAAGAAAAAGTTAAGGCTTTCTATGATAAAAATCTGTTCAGAAAAGAGTTCACACCTGGCTCTAAGGTATGGTTATTCAACTCAAAACTCAAGTTTTTTCCTGGAAAGCTGAGATCTAGATGGGAAGGGCCATATACTGTCATTCAAGCATCCCCATCTGGAGCTGTTGAAATTATTGACCCGAGTGATGGGAGAACCTTGAAAGTAAATGGTCAGAGGCTCAAACCATGTATTGAAAATATCTTAGAGCCTGTGATGACCATCTATCATCAAGAGCCTCCACAAATCTAATGTCTCACAACTGTATCATATGTATTTTAACTGTGTCTGTTCTGTGTTTTTTTTGCATAGTTTTGTGTAATGTTTTTTTTCTCTGTTTTAGTCATGTTTTAGTTAAATTTTCTTTGAGGAATCATAAGTTCTGAAAGCTTTGTGGTTTTGAATTGATTGAGAAAATAAATTCCAATGATTTTAATGTGGAGATTTTGTTAAAAATTAAAAAAAATTCAGTTCTGTACTACAGAACATTTGTTTAAAAGTAAATTCTTGCTATCCGAAAAGTTTTACAATCATTTCACAAAAGAAAATTCAGTTTGAACAGAAAAAACTCCTTTTCGAAAAGGATCTGAACCTATAACCACAACTGCTCGAAAAGAATGGTAAACTTCATGAGTAGATGCAGATCTTTTCGAATAGATGTTTCTGAAGCCATTTGCTTTGCGAAAGGTACTGATGCCTTTTCGGTAAACTTTATGAATAGATGCAGATCTTTTCGAATAGATTTTTCTGAAGCCATTTGCTTTGCGAAAGGTACTAATGCCTTTCTCCTTTTCAAAAAGGATTTTTTTTGAACTTTTTGAAAGAATCAATAATGCACTGTGAAATCGATTTTTAACATATTTAAAACCCTTCGAATAGAGGTTTTCATATTCGAAAGCATTTCCAGCTTTGTCCTGCTCCGCAGAAAACCTTTCTTCTTCCATCCTTGCGTTCTTTTGGAATCCAGATCCAATTTCCTTCATTTTTTTTCCGCTGATTAAGCTCGAAGATTTCGAGCAAACCCTAGGTTTTGGTATTTTCCTCTCCATATCCTCTGTCTGTGCTTTAAATTTTTTATTTTTGTTTAAGCATACATTGTCTGGGATTTAAAAGAGTTGTTTGTTAATTTTTGATAGAAGGAGGAATTATTTGAACGAGTTTTTAGAAATTTGTAAAATGGGGAAAGCTGAAAAATCGTTGGCTAAGATGTTCCCTAAGTCTTCCACTAAGAAAGCTAGAAAATCCTCCACCAAAGGAAACACTAAAACCTCAGCCAAGAGGAAATTGTCGATGGATAAGGCTGATAGGATTGAGAAAGGAAAGAGGGTTAGAATTGAGGATCCCATCCCTGAAGCTGACCCTATTCCTGAGACTGAGCTTCCTCCTCTTCCTAAGCATTTGGTGCTTCCAAACCCTTTCATTGAAGCTTAGAAGCTGATTCGAGAGCATAATGTGGATGAGAATTTTTTCTTGAATAAACCAGAATGTAAGCTGTCCCTGACCTACATCAGGGATGCTTCACTGAGTAATATCCTGACCCCTCTTCCTGAGAAAATTTATCCAAGAATGGTGAGATTATGGTACCAGAACATGGTGAAAGTGAGTGACAATGTTGCTGATGTCCCAACTCTAGTAATTTTTATTGATGATTGTGATTTAACCATCACGTATGAAGATATTGGAAATGCCTTGGGGATACCATTTCAGTATGATACTGCTGGCCCTTTGGCTGCACCAGAGACAGCCTCTTTTAGAGATATGGCTGCCCATTTAACCCAAGGCATAGTTGGAACTGGGCAGTCCATCATGTGGAGAGACTTAGCACCCCAATTTTTGCTGATGGATTCCATTTTGAGAGGGAGTTTGTATGTCATTGGGCACAGTCAGGAAAGAAGGACACCCATTCTGGAGGCCCTTTTTCACTTTTCTAAAGGGCAATTCTTCAATGCCCCCATGCTGATATTTGAAGCAATGGCTGACATCAGTGCCAAGCTGAAGAAGGAACAGAAAGTGGCTGGAATACCATTTGGGAGGTTGATCACAGCCCTACTAAGGGCTAAATTTGATATTGATGAGCAAGAGCCTTTTGAGATTGTAACACCTCATGCTTTTAGGAAGAGGGCTTGGACTACAAGCCAAACTATGTTGAAAAGATTGAGGGAAGAGGCAGAGCTAGCCCAGGAGGCTGCTATACCTAAACCGGAGGTGACCAGCTCTTTAGCTGCACCCATTGTATCTTTAGCTGCACCCATTGCACCTTCAGCTACCATTGAACCTACTACTAATATTGAGGAGACCATCATCATGTCCACCTCACCTATCATAGCACCTATCCCATCACCTATCCCAGCAGTTCCATCACTCATCACCATCATAATTCCCATTGCAGATTCTCCCCCAACACCAACCATTCCAGCCATACTTACACCACCAATTTCACCTAACAATTTCCCAGATTTACCCACAGATTTTGTTGTAAACTCACTTAGCTCTCCTCACCTACACAGCTTCTCAGGTTCACCAGCCCATTCAGCTCATACACCTGACATCACCCATACCTCTGAACCTGAGATATTTACCACTGAGGCCTACTCATCCTGGATGGGATCCATCTTGGAGAATATTGGGCATGAATATGCCCCAGTACCTGAACCCTCCCAATTTACTCACTTGGCTACTTCCCCCTTTACGTTCATCCCACCTATTACTCTTCAACCACCTACACCAATCATACCAGTCACCACTCTACCTACCACACACACACCTGACCCAATTAGCCAAATCTTCACCCTCCTCCAATCTATCCAAGCCCAACTACAGACCAACACAGACAACCAGTCTGTGATAACTTCTTTTCTCCAAACCTTGGCCTCCACAGCCCAACAAACTACCTCAGCCACAGTACCCTCCATATCTGACCATGCTACCCAAACTAAACCTGAGGTAGTGCTTTTAGATTCATCTTCCCCCACCCCCACTGCTGGGATACATATGGTCCCCTACCACTCCATTCCTATTCCACATTTTGCCACTCTTCAAAGGGCTATGGAAGGGAACCCTTAAATCTCTAGCAATGTCCTTAAGGGGATTGCAGATCTTCAAGCTTACATAAAGGCTCCTTATGAGGACAAGATAAGGAAGTTGGAGCTGTTTATGCAATTTGAGAGAGATAAGATGCAGGACCTGCTGCACCAAACCTATCAGGTGGTTAGGGGTGAGAAGCACACAGTTGCCATGTTACAAGAAGAGCTTGCCAATGAAAAGCTGAGGACAGTTAGAGAAAAAGAGAGGGCTGATAGACTTGAGAAATATATTGGCCTCACCAGAAAGGTTAAGTCTGAAGAGTACACCGAACTCCAAGCCACAATCCAAGAGAAATCAGTTTAGATCAATCTGACTCAATCGACTCCTTATGATTTAAAATTTGACCCTAGTTATTAGACTACTTTGTACATTTTGTTTTTTGTTGTTTATTTAGTGTTTAATTCCTGTTTATTGTTAACTTCTGTTGATTTGTCCATTACTGTGCATTTTTTTTCTCTATCATTGTGCTTTTTTTTTTTTACTTCGCTTATCCACTTTTGGACCAGTGAGGACACTGCTCCTCATAGGTTCGGGGGTGTTGCAGAGATGCCAATAATTTAGTTAACATTAATGCAGCTTATGATCAGCAAAATTTTTGAAAATGAAGTGATTTCACACCTGTTTTTGAAAAATGAGGAAGTTAAAACTTCTTAAAATTGATTTCTAGTCTAATTCTAATACTTTCATGAAGTGAATGTCAGAAAATTTCCAAAAGAAAATTGATGTTTTAGTAAACCTAAAAAGAGAGAAAACAGTGATGATATACCTCAGGAATTTGATAGAAAACCACACCCAGTGAGATTTGGGACTGAAATGTATTCTTTGGAGGTATGAATTGACAATTTTTTCTGCTCTAGGGACTGTTTGAACCTGCTTGTTATCACTAGAAGTTACACATATCCAAGTTAAAATAGCTACATGATGTAAGGCCTCCTTTTGGACAGTTTGAACTTCAAAAAAACTCCACCTTTTATAACTGCCCTTGATACACACCATTTGAGCTTTATAAATCCAAGATTTCTTTGAAACCTCATCAACCTCATTTAGCCTAACCCTCACTCTAAGAATTCAGAAGGTAAAGGAAAGAAAGCTGATGAAAGGTGAGTTGGGTAACAGTTTGGTAAAAAGAAAAAGAAAAATAGTTGAAGGCAATAATGTATCAGCAGAAGAAATGTGGCATTCCATTCAATGTTGCTTTAAAAAAAAAAAAAAAAAAAAAAAAAAAGAGAAAAGGAGAAGTCATTTCATTGGAAGTTTGAAAAAGAAAGACAAAAAGATGGCCACGTTGGCTCTGAAAATTCAAAGAAGATGAAATTGTGCTGAAATGAAGAAGGTGTGTATACCACCTCCTCACCTTGATTGACTTCTAGAATTTTGAACTCCACCTCTTTATTCTTGATAAATTTCACCCATAAGCCACATTACAACCCAAGTTAAAGTCCTTACTGATCAAAGATGATTGAGCTGGCACATGGAGATATGGATTTGTGTAATCTATGGTGACAAGAGCAGTAAATTTAGAACTGAAAAGCAATGCCCATACTCCTGCTTACAGTCCTATTTGAGGGCTGTAACTGCTCTTGAGCTGTGTGAAATAGTAAAACCCTCTTACTTGTATGTTGAGTGACAACCCTGGTGAGAGTTGGGTTTGAAATCAACTTATTTGAGGTAACATCATAGCAGGATTCTCAAATAGAAGACAAGCTTTTCATTAATTTTTCTTTTAAAACTTTTTGACACAAACTGAGTGAATGGTAAAAGAATTACAGCAGAATTTCAGTTTTGAACTGATGTTTTCTTGAGATTCCTCTTACAGTTTGACTGATGCAGGTGTGAATAATCTATGATTTGATGAAAGTCTGTTGTAACAAAACTACATTAATATTAACTAATTTATTGGAGAAGTTTGTGGGTACCTTCACTGAAAACCCTCAGGAGACTTCACTCCGCCACTAGGGATCACCTAGGGGTTTAAAAGGCTTGTTGCATATGCTAAATGCAACTGTGCTCCCTACAAAAGTGGCTTTTTACATTGTTTTTAATTTTGTCTTTGCTCAGGGACTAGCAAAGCTTAGGTTTGGGGGTATGTTGGGAACTGGAAAATACCATTTTTCACCCCTTAACCTAGGCCTTGATAAACCCATGAGAGAACTAAATAAGTGTTTTAAGTGTTTGTTTTACAGCTAACAATAAAGGCAGGCTTAACCCTGAAAGTAGATTAAAAGTACCAAAAAGATGATGACCCATCTTGATCTGGAGGAAGGAGAAGGGACAGCCTCACTGACTGTCAAAATGCCTAAACTAAAGAAGACAAAGGCCTGGTTTCAACCTGGAAATAGGTTTGGAGCTATTCGAAAGGAAGAATGCACTACAGAATGCTATTCGAAAGGATTCCTGATCTATTTGAAAAGAACCTGAACATTGCAAAAAGAACTAAAGCTCCAGACTTGATTTTCGAAGAGCACCTGATCTAGTCGAAAGGAACCAAACTTGCTGATGATCCTTTCGAAAAGAAGAAAACTCCTTGCTAACAGCACCAGTTATGTGCGAATAGAGCTCCAGAAGTTACTTTTCCTTTCGAAAAAACCCCTAATCTGTGCGAAATTGTATTCTAAAGATTCCCAACATCTGCAAGGGTATTTTAGTAATCTCTACACGTGCCCCAATGCATTTAAAAGCCCAGGGGCATTCTGGAAGATTCTGAGCATGAACCAGAGGCATATTCCACTCCATGTGAACACCCAAAGATGAAATTACTTGGCGGGAACTTCTAGAAGCTCAAACAGATTTTTGAATTACCTAACAGAATTGATGCCTCTGTCTCCTGATTGGCTGAACCAAATCAAGCAATTCTGATTGGAAAGAATAGATCTGGATCCTTGTGCTCGACTCCTATTAGTTGATATGGATCTAACCAATTCTGATTAGTTGATGCACATCTAAGCTGGACTTGGGGAAAACTATAAATAGATGAACTATTTGCCCAATTTGGGTATCCAGAATTTGAGTTTCATTCCTACTGCCCCATTTTCAATTTCAGATCAAGATAGCTTGTCTGAAACCTCTGTATAGCCTAGCTTTTGTCTGTAATTGAGAACTATGAGATACTTTTGTAAATCAAGTGAGAATTGTATTCAAGACTACAAATCTGAGAGCTGTTGTAAGTTGTGTTCTGTAATTGTAATGGTGGATTTGAAAAGGTTGCTTTCATCAGTACGTTCTCATTCGGATTCATGTTGAGGGTTCATTGTGATCTCCTCACTCATTAGATTCTTTTAGATTTGCTATTTTTAAGCAATTTCCCTTAATTCACTATCCCTGTGAGAATCTGTGTTTGTAACCTGGTTCTTACAGCATTTGTAGTGGTGCTTATGTTCTGAATGAAGACTTTGGATTGAAGAAGAAAACTATTGGATGATCTGTGTCCATGACAGTGGACAGATCATAGCCATAAGTTAAACTCAATTATAATCCTTGAATTGGATTATGATTCTCTTACATTTGAGCTGGTAGCCAGATGAAGATTTGATACTTTCTCAACTGTGTTACACCATTTCTCATTCTGCAATCAATTACTAAGCTTAAGTTAGCTGTTATTTCTCCATTCTTATCAATTTTGCATCTAATTCCCCCAACTCGGATCTGGATCACTTAGTTTAAATTTTACTTTTAGATAATTTAGTTAATGTGACAAATTCAACCTCCCATCTTACTTGCTTTTTAGATAGGATTAGAGGCCAGATCTGGTAGCTCAGATCTGGAGGTTTACCATACATTTTAAATCAATTCTCTATGGACGATCTTTTACTCACTTTCATTTAAAACTTGCTACAATTGGCCTTGATCTTGCAGGCTAATTGATTTCTCTCTGTGCTGATATTTCCTTTTTTTTTT
Source organism: Chloranthus sessilifolius (assembly GCA_021018995.1). Taxonomy (NCBI): domain Eukaryota; kingdom Viridiplantae; phylum Streptophyta; class Magnoliopsida; order Chloranthales; family Chloranthaceae; genus Chloranthus; species Chloranthus sessilifolius. Next base: position 97,460,057 of record CM037588.1, read on the forward strand.
AGTTTTCTAATGTCAGTATAATCCATATTTTGAAAAATCTGTTTTCAAAATACAAATAAATCATGCACACGTAGGAAGGCAGCAACTTCATTGTGGGATTACCAAGAACGTTGAGATGCCACAACGCTATATGGGTAATAGTGGATCGATTGACGAAATCAGCTCACTTCCTGTCCTATAACACAACATGCACTGCAAGCAAGTGGATTTATATATGAAAGAAATTGTCCGACTGCACAGTGTTCCTACAAGCATTGTGTTCGATCGTGACCCATTGTACACGTCGATATTTTGGCAAAGATTTCAAGAAGGTATGGGCACGAGATTGGACTTCAGTTCCGCATTCCATCCGCATACTGATGGTCAGACAGAGAGAGTCAATTAGATTATTGAAGATATACTTCGAGAGTGCATGATTAATTTTCAAGGATCATGGGATCAACATCTTCTGTTAATAGAATTTGCGTATAACAATAGCTTTCAATAGAGCATTGGAATGGCTCCGTATGAAGCACTGTATGGACGGAGGTGTAGGTCTCCGATCAACTGGGAGGAAATAAGCGACAAATTTGTATTAGGACTGGAAGTCATAAGAAGAAATGCTGAGACTATTCACATTATACGAGAAAGAATCAAGATGGCATAGAGTCGGAAGAAGAGCTATGCAGACATCAAGTGATCGAGCATGGACTTTCAGGTGGGGGATCATGTGTTTGTGAAGATATCTCTAATGAAAGGTGTGATGCGCTTTGGGAAGCATGGAAAGTTGAGTCCTCGCTATATTGGACTATTTGAGGTATTGGGAAGAGTGGGTGAAGTTGCATATATGGTTGCATTTCCCCCACAGCTTGATAGAGTGCACGACGTATTTCACATTTCTATGTTACGAAACTACGTGCGAGACCCAACTCGTATTCTCGATGCACCACTAGTTGAAGTCTACAGGGATCTGGCATTCATAAAGGGACCAATGCAAATTTTAGACTGAACCGAGCAAGTGTCACGCATAAAATGGATTCCCTTGGTGTTGGTCCAGTGGAGGAATCACTCTAGAGAGGAGGCGATGTGGGAATGCAAAGCCGAGATTCACGCCTAGCATCCTTCATTGTTTTTGTGATCTAGAAAGGGAAAGAATTTTCTAATGGTCCATTGTGACCCTAATTATATGTAAACCATTTGAATGATGAATGATACTTATGGGTTTGATGTTTAAAGCTCGAAAATGTGGAAGAAAATTCAAAAATACAGCAAGTGGATATTTTTTGACAATTTCGATCGATCAAATTTTTTTTCGATTGATTGAATATGATTTCGACCGATCGAATATGAAATAGACCATTTGAAATGTCTTGGCAGAAAGTGGAGAATTATGTAAATGAAGGCTTGTTAAATTTGTTCGATCGAATTAATTCTCGATCGATCGGATTTGGGATTTCGATTGAGCGAAATTTATTTCATTCGATCAAATAATTTATGGGCCTAAGAAGTTCGACCGATCGAAAGGTTTTTGTTCGATCGAATTTGGGATTTTGATCGATCGAACTGAAATTGTCCGATCGAAATGTGGGCCCCAGTTTCATTTAAGTTAGTTTCGACCAATCGAAATGGGACTCGATCGATCAAAATCGCAGCGTATTCATTATTAATTGGATTTTGATCGATCAAAATCGATTCGATCGATCGAATTGAGCGTATATATATAGGCGGCGTTTTAAGTTCAAAATTTTTAGAAACGTTTGGGGGTTTCGTGAGGGCTTTTGAGGGTTTTCAAGATTAGAGGATCGAGCGACCAGTTGATTACGTGTGGATTCTCCAAAGGATCAATCTAAACCTCATCCCGTTGGTAATTCCCTAACTTTGGCCTCTTGAATTCAGTTCTTTGCACTAAAATTTTGGGGATTAAAGTAGAAGCCCTAGTTTTGGGATTTCACCATGGCTCCTAAGACGAGGTTAACCACATAAAAAACCCTTATGTCGAAGAAGCCCAAAACTGTAGCAGGTTCTTCGCAACCTAAGACCACCACAGGTCCTTCGCAACCACTGCCGATCAAGTAGCCCCTTCTCAAGTGCCCCAACAAGACCGACCAAACAAATGGTGGGCCGAGAAGGGCTTTGCATATGAGTATACCATTGATCCGATACTTTTCAAAATGCCCAATGTGCTCGGCATTGATGCTTGGGCACTTGACTAGTTGGGTAAAGCCGATTTGGATAACCTTCTGAAACCCATCCATTCGTACTACTACCCGCGCCTCGTGCGCCTATTTTATCAAAACATGTTCGACGGTCCTAACCCTGCAACTACCATCTGAACAAAGATCGAGAAGACATACATTTTTACCCATGAGATGGCCTACAAGGCCTTGGAATGTTTTGACAATATGGCCCTGGAATCAATTTGTTGCCTCCAAACCCTCCAAATTTGACCCATCTTTATGTGGCGGAGAGGATGACTCATGTGCGGGTTGCACCTGGTTGAGCCATTAGATGAGCCCACTTAGCGAGCTATATGTGGATGCTCGATACAATTTTTAAATGGAACCTATACCCAATCCGCCATAAAACTGAGAGATTAGGGGTGTTGATGGAGGCACTGTTTGCCGCTTTTGAGGGTAAATGGTTTGATGCGGCTGCCGTGGTGTTTGAGGGGATAAAACATGGGAGGAAGAAATTTTTTACAGGGGCAGAAAAGCTCAAGGATTACATTCCTTACGCAAGCTTTATCTCTGTAATGTTTTATGAGTATTCCACAACCTCGGTGCACAAGGTTTCTTCGAGGGAACCTAAGTCCTCAAATATCGAGGTTTTCTAAACCTTCAAGCAATGGAGGAAGACCTTCAATCGGCTAAAACCACACCTTCAACCAGCTCTTCAAGTGCCTCCTATCCCTCCTCAACCTCAGGAAGAGCCTGCCCAGGATGCACCATAGTCAGATCAACCTGCTCAGGATGTGCCTCTTCAAGACCAACCAAATGTCATCCCTCCTGTGCATCAGCCACCTCCTATGCCAGTACCACCACCTCATCCTCACACAGCTCCCATGACCAATGAGGAGTTGGCTGCTCTCATACAAGAGAGTAATCGCCAGCTCAATCAGCGCCTTGATTACTACGAGCTGCTTGTGGAGGAAGTTTTGCACGCCATGTACCCTACCAACTACATTCAGAGGATGACGGTCATGCGTGCACAGGTATTCGGCGCTTCTACGTCGGACGCTGTTGCAGAGAACCCACCGACTGATGACGTGACTGGCGGGGATCAAACCGATGATGTGGCCGGGGGAGCTGGTGAGCCTATTGGTCTGGAAGGAGGAGTGGATGCATGACATATTTGAAATGTTTCGGGACCTTGAGAGATTTTTCTTTTTAAAGATCTAATTTTGGATGAATGAATGTATAATTTGTACTGTTGTGGCATGGTTGCCGCACTCATTTTGATGGTCATGACTATGGTGGCATGGTTGCCACGATGAATTATTTCTTTTAAATTTTTTTACATGATTATGTTAATCGTTGATGATCAATCATATGTCTGAATGGAATTAGCTAGAATTTATTGTGTGTGGACTGTGTGTATGTGATGAAATTTTCGTCATGAATTGGATTGTTTAGCCATGTGTGGTGCCTTACGAGGTAACCCTTCTTGTTTAGCCATGCGGGGTGCCTAACCGCACGCTTGATCAATTTTCGAGGACGAAAATTCTTAAGGTGGCGAGAATGTAACGTCCCTGAGTTCTGACCTATGAACTATACGCCTCAGTATGCGTGCCTGACAATCCGTACGTTGAGGATCGTACCGATAGACTATGTAATGTCTATAGATCAAATCCGACGAAAAGGATTTTGTATCGGTAGGCTAGGTTATGGGTTAGTGGACACATGTACACCAACTTTGGTGTAGCTATGTCATACCGAAGCCTATGGCTGAGTTAAGAGGGGAAATAAATACCATTCAATTGCTTGCATTCAATACCTTTTACTGCATATGATTAGGAGTTAAGAGGAGAGAGGGTGAAATTGGTATTGAATGTGAATTGAATGCGTGATCGATCCGTTCTCGAGGCTTGCTGCGATTTCGAAGCAAGGATCGAGGATTAGGATAGAATCAAGGTATGAAATTAAGGATAGATTTTGAAATTTGCTTTAGCTATTGTTTTTATTTAATTTGGGATCAAAGAATCATAAGAAAAGGGGGTTGATTTCAGAAAGAAAAGAGAGAATGTGAAAAACCCAAGAACAGAAAGAATTTGTTCATTTCGACTGATCGAAATTTAGTTCGATCGATCGAAATGAACTTAAGGGGAAAGAATTCGAAGTATGAGAAAATTTGTTCGATTGAAATGAATTTCGATCGAACAAAGTGTGTTTTGATCGATCGAATCTTCCACTAGATCGATCAAAACGTATAGAACAGAGATTTTGTAAATGCCTTTTTGAGGGATTCGGCTGATCGAAATATCTTCGATCGATCAAATTAAAATTCGTTCGTTCGAGTTGTGTGGATTGTTATTTAGTTTCTGAGGGATTGGACCGATCGAAATATTTTCGATTGATCAAATTATGTGATTTCGATCGACCGAATGGGGATTCGTTCGATCAAACTGTGAGAGGTCATTTGGCTTCTCAAATTTATGTTTGTTCGATCGAAATGGTAGAATCGTTCGATCGAATTGTGAAGTGATATGGGATTATGAGGAGTTCGACCGATCGAAACAGGGTTTCGATCGATCGAAATAGGGATTCAATCGATCGAAATTGCCAGATTCGGGATTTTGTTAAGTTTTGACTGTGAGATTTTGAGGGGAGTTGTCCTAGCATATTTAGCATCGTTCTAATGGTTGAACCATGAATTTTTATATGTTAGGTGACCTGGTGTAATGTGATAAAGGACAAACCCAAACGGCGGATTAAGCGCATGCGGGTTAAGATTTTGAGGTAGGGAACACTTGATATCATGTGCATTTACTACATTAGCATGTGTTATGTTATGATGTAAATTTTGATGCAACCATGTAGATCTTGTTTATAACTTTAATTTGAAAAGACATGTGTATCATTATGTTTCCGAATCGTGTAAGTATTATGAAAGCTTTTAAGGTGCAATCTAATATGTGTGTGAGTGTGTGATCCACACTTCATTCTGACTTTTGATATAAACTATAATTATCACTTTACACGGCAATAATCTATATGTATGCACTTCGATTTAAGGCTTTATGTGAATACCCGACTGGTACGGCGGCCAATCCATACACCTTTGTGCTATGTATTTTGTGACTCCTACAGTATAACGGTAATTATGTTCGACCAAGTGTCCACCTTTTTGGGGCCTTAGATATATGTGAAAATGGTTCATATGAACGACGATGGTGGGTATTCCATCGGGAGCTTGAGGCTATAGTTTCTCATTTAAATACTTTAAGTAAAGCACCTTTAAGTTTTCTTTTCATACGTTGGAATAAAGATGTGAGTATGTTTTATGAATTCCAAATAAGCATCGCATGAGTATTTCATGCTATGACAATCACACTATACATATGTTCTGACCAATTTTATTTCCTTATGTCATAAGATATATGTTTGATGTTTATGATAAGCATGCTATGAGTTTTCCATACTGAGCTTGGATGAAGCTTATGCCTCGACTAAATGTCACATGTTCAGGTGAAGGCATTGGCACGGAGATCTTAGAGAGAGAGGATCCTGATTTACCACTGTTAAGTAGTGAAAAATACCATTTTTCACCCCTAAACATGAGCTTTGAAAGACCCTTGAGAAGACTAAATAAGTGCTTTAGTGTGCATTTTACAGCTAACCAATTAGACAGGTCCAAGTCCGAAAAGCATCCTAAAATGATCAAAAAGCTGACAACTCATGTCAAGCTCAAAGAGGGAGTGAAGAAATAGCCTCAGCAATGGCTAAAAAGGTCCTAAAAGAGCAAGAAAAGACCTGAAGAAGAAGAAGGATCCATTCGCAAAGAAGAAATCAAGTTAAAAGTTCAAATCGCAAAGTAAAAAGTACTTTTCGAAAAGGTCAAAGTTCTGTTCGAATTGATTACGAGTCAGAATGAACTACTCGAAAAGAACCATGTTACTGCTCGAATAGTTGAAATTTCCTTTTGAATAGAAGATCAGGGAGAAGTCCTTTGCGAAAAGACTTTACGAAGCCAAATTGCTTTGCGAAAAGAACTTACGGAGCCAAAACACTTTGCGAAAAGGCACTTAAACTCTACGAAGGACATTCTGGGAATTACTTGTTTAAAGGGCATTTCAAGAATCTGCACGCTGCGCCCCAATGCATTTAACGGCCAGGGACATTTGGAAGATTCCAATCAAGATCCAAAAGCATATTCCAACCCATGTGAGCTCAAAGATGAAATCACTTGGCGGGAACTTCTAGAAGCTCAAACAGATTTTGAATTCCATAACGAAATTGATGCTTCTAGCGCTGATTGGTGAACGGATCGAGCATTTTCATTGGCGAAACGGTCTGGATCCCGTGATCAACGCCATTGGGCAATCCAGATCTGAACACTTCGATTGGTCAATTCACCTGTCAGGATCAAGGAAAGCTATAAATAGAAGACATTTGCCCAATTGTGGCATCCAGTTTTGAGTTTTCATCTCTATTTCCCTACCTTCCGTCGGATAGCCTATCTGTACCTCCTGTAATAGCTTCTTTTGTTTTACTTTTGAGAGTTGTTGAGAGTGGTTTGTAACTCCAAGGAGATCGGATTCAAGACTGCAAGTCCGAGGGCTTTCTAAAGCCGTGCTTTGTAATTGTAATTTTGGATTTTAAAGGTTCTTGTAATTTGTGTCTTCTCCATTGGAGTCATGTCGAGGGTTCGAATGTTCACCTTAGTGCATTAGACTTCTTTAGATTCACTCACCGCATCCAACTTCCATAATTCATTGTCCACTGTCGAATTAGCGTTGGTAACCTAATTCTAAGCACTTACTGATGATGTTCATGTTACGAACTAAAGAGCAGGCCACAACTATTGGATGATCTGTGACCATTGGGCCGGATCATAGCCATAAGTCTAAACCTATTCCTTAATTCGGATTTATTTTTCTCTTACATCTTTGGTAGCTGATGAAGATTGAATCTGCTCTATTGGAATCTGATTCTCCATTAAAATTCAAAGGCTAAAATACATGAAGCTATTATTTCTGCATTTGATTTATTTTAAACACCTCCACAACTCGGATCTGGATCACGTAGTTAGTTCTTTTCTTTATTTGCTTTTAGTTAAACGTGACAAAACCCAACACTCTCTCTTTATCTGCTTTCTAGATAATTATAGAGCCAGATCTGGTAGCACAGATCTGGAGGTTTATCTCTCATTTTAGACAAATTCTCTGTGGACGATCTTGAAATACTTACTTTTAAAACTTGCTACAATTGGCCCTGATCTTGCAGGCTAATGTTAGCCCCAGTGTGCTGCCGATATTCCTTTCATAAGTTAACATCCATATAACTTAGCATTCTTTAATTCTTTAATTCTTTATTCATAATGCACACAATTATGGCACACTTGGAGCGACAACAAGTTTTTGGCGCCGTTGCCGGGGAATTTGTTCTAAAATTGGTAGACCTAAGTTTTTTTTTATTTTATAGATTTGATTTTCATTTTAGTTTTGCTTTAAAGCACTTTGTATTCCAAGTGCTTGATTAAATGTCTCTGCAGTTTTGTATAGAAAACCTATTTTCTTCTTGATTTTTTTTCTAAGTTTTCATTCTTTGCCTTCTAGTTGTTTGAATAAATCTGCCACTCTTTTGTCTTTTGTCAAATTTGGGCGTGCTTTGAGTTCTTTTATTTTTGTCAATATCTTTGGAATAAGTCTTGCAGTTTTGGATTGTTGCGAGATCTGGAGCAGTCAACAAGAACATCTGGACTAAAAGGAGCAGATCTGCTTGAGTTTGCATCCTCTTCTCCTTTGCATTCATTTTCTATTTTAAATTCTTGAGAACCAGCGATTCTGTTGTGTTTATTGTTTGTTACGATTATAATTTCTCTTGTCTTTTAGGCATCTGATTTTCTTTTACAAAACCAAATACAAAATAAAAGAAAATGAAAACACAAATAGAAAATCTCTTAGTTGTTTCTCATTATTTTCAGTAAATAAGGGCTCTTGTTGAGCACAGGCTGATCCAAAACAAGTAAAAATAAAAAATAGAAAATTATAAAATAAAAATATATATATATCTTTCAGATGGAACTTTTTCTCCATTTGCATCCACTTTTCCCATCTGGACTCTTTGAGATCATTTTTTTATTTTTAGGAATCATGTAGGACAATGAGTAGTGAATCATAGGTTTTGAATATTCAATGGACCCACTTATTTTATTTTCCTTCGAGATTTCTTCATCATAAATGGGTCTCAGCTGTGTATGAACTCTGTTTTTAATATGTGCTCCCATGCTTCATTATTTTTTATTCATACCCATCATCAACAAAGGGGTCAGTCTTATGAATCTTGCTTTTCACCTTTGTATTCACCTTTAATCATTTTTTTTTTCACTTAGATTCATAAGTATCTCAGGCTTTTGGCATTAGATTTTCTGTTTGGGCTTAGGATGTATCATTTTTTCTCTTTGGGCTTAGGATGTATCCTTTGGCATTAAAAATTCTGTTTTTAGGAATGTTAGTTTCAAATTCTGTTTTTAAGAATTTTAGTTTCAAATTCTGTTTTTAGATTTTCAAATTCTGTTTTTAGGAATTTTAGCATTCTGTTTTTAGATTTTCAAATTCTGTTTTTAGGAATTTTAGTTTCAAATTCTGTTTTTAGGAATTTTAGTTTCAAATTCTGTTTTTAGGAATTTTAGTTTCAAATTCTGTTTTTAGGAACATTGTCCTAGTTTTACTAATTTTCGTCATTTTTCTGTGAGTATAGTTAGTTTCTAACTTTGTTTTCCTATTTTGCATTCACAAATTCTGTTTTTGTGTCAACACTTTTCTATTTTTTTTAAACTTTGTATGCAGTCCCTACATTTTTATTTTTCTGCTGCATATAGTTTAGATTTTTTCTATTCTTAGTTTTTCTTTCTTCTTTTATCCTGCTGCCCCTCGTTTCTCAGTTTTTCCCCACCCCCCCCTCCCCCAGCTGGACCCCCTTTAGTCCCCTACCACTCCATCCCCCTCCCTAGATATGCCACCCTCTCCCAGGCCATGACAGAAAATCCCTACATCCGTAGGGATGTGCAGAAGGGGCTGGCTGATTTGGAGGCCTACATCCGAACCCCTTATGAGGCCAAAATAAAAAAATTAGAGCATTTCATGCAATTTGAGAGAGAAGATGAGGGATCTGGTTGGACAAACATACCAATTGGTCAGGGCTGAGCAACACAAGGTAGCTATGCCCCAAGCTCAACTAGTTCAAGAACAGACCAAACTAGCTCAAGAACAGAAACAAACCACCTGACCAAACATCCGGCCTCACCAAGAAGATCAAGTCCAAAGAGTACTTGAGCTCAAGAATTCGATCTGAGAAATCACCATCAAGTTGATTCCAACTCGATTCAAGTTCAACGGTGACTCTAGCTCGGACCCCAATGACCCAACTTATGGTAGCGACTTTGATCCAAGTTATTAATGTTTGCATGTACTTTGTTTCTAAATATAATATATAAATCTGTTCTTTTGTCCAATTCATGCACTTCTTTTCTTTTCTTTTTCTTTTTTTTACATTTTACATTCATTGTTACGTAATTATTTTTTCCAATCTTTTCGTTAGATACATGGAGCAAGCCTATTTTATTTTTCCCTTACATCAAACCGGTGAGGACACGGTTCCTCAGGTTTCGCCTCTCCTTAATCCAGTCCCCCTCATCTTTAATTTTCTTTTTCTTCTCGTAATGTTTCTAGTCAATAAATTTTGCTTTCTCCAATGCTCACTTTGTCATGTTTTACTTTCTGCATTTATGATTTCCTTCATGTTTTTCTGAATAATGGGACCATGCCACCTTTGAACCAAAGGAGGACACCGCTCCTCATAAGTTTGGGGTGTGGCAGAGATCCCGCCGGGGATACCAAAGATAAAGGCGTAAAAATCACCTAAGTAAGGTGGAAGAATTTAATGTACTTAAGAATCAAGTTAACTAGGAAATTTTAAATATTCTTTGCAAAAAATTTAGACATTCTAAACCTTGCGATAGTCTACATTTCCATGATGATTACACCATAAAAACATACCGTATCGACATGTAGTAAGTCAAAAGGAAGAGAAAAGGTAAAGATATACTTAAAAGCTCAAGGAAAAACCATAACCAAAGGAGAATTGAGCTCATATATTTTCCATCTCTGTTGAAGAGTGATCGAGGCAATTTTTTCGATTCAAAAGATTGGTCGAGGCATTAGATCCACTAGAAGTTAGGAAACTCCAAATTAAAACAAGTAACAAAGACTCATGAAACTGAGGAAAAGATCAAGGCCTTCTTTGGATGACTTTTGAACCTAACAGAACCAACCAAGAAAAATCTGCCTGCTTGTACCCCATTTGAGTCAGAATCCTACAATTCTTCATCAAAAATATCCAAAAGTACTTGCACTGAACCTATGGAACTAATTCAGCCTTCCTCACTCGAGAATTCAGGAGGTAAAGGAGAAAGAACTGAAGATGGACCATTTCTAGGCAGCATCAAGAAAATGAAGAGAAAATACCTCAAAAACAGGCAATATGGTGACTGAGAAAGGAAGAGACAAACAATGTGAAAAAGTTGCAAGCAAAAAGGCAAAAAAGGGACCTTATGATGAAAAATGCAAGATCAAAGAAAGAACTGATCGCTGTGAATGTGAGAATCTCGAAAAGAAGAAGAAAGAAGCTAAACTCAAAAAGGTGGAGTCATGAACCATCTCCTGCACTTCCTGAGTTCTCAAATTCAAACCCCTGTTCAAACTGCCTTTCCTTGAAACTTCACTCCATAAGCCATACAAACAAACCTAGATTAAAAGTCCTTGTGATCCAAAGTTGAGTGAGCTGTCATGTAGAGATAAGAAGTTCCCCAATCTATGGTGAGGAGATGTCAATGATGCCAAGACGAGAAATGGGCCTATGCTCATGCTTACAGATCCATTTGGGAGATGTAATCGCTCTTGAGCTTGAGTGAAAACGAACCCCTCAACAAAAACACGATGAGAGTATACCCGTGAGTGTTTGGGTTGGAACTTGAGCACATTAAGTATGACTTATAACCTAATTTTTATCCATAGGATGAGCTATCTTGGCACATTTGTATGATTTTCTATGATTTGTTCACAGATTGGAAATATTGAAACATTCATGAGGTTTATAAATGTTGAAATCTCCTTGCAAACAATACAACTAAATTTTGTGTAAACATGGATTCAAGAGTAACTAATTTCGATCTTTGATTGCTCATGAGATAACAAAGGCACTAATGCCAACTGTCCCATGGAGAAGTTTGTGGGTACCTTCACTTTGAAAACCCTCAGGGAGACTTCACTCCTCCTCTAGGGATCACCTAGGGGTTGAAAAGGCTTGTTGCATATGCTAAATGCACTGTGCTTCCTACAAAAGTGGCTCTTTACTTTGTTTTTATGTTTCTTTGCTCGGGACTAGCAAAGCTTAGGTTTGGGGGTGTGTTAAGTAGTGAAAAATACCATTTTTTACCCCTAAACATGAGCCTTGAAAGACCCTTGAGAAGACTAAATAAGTGCTTTAGTGTGCATTTTATAGCTAACCAATCAGATAGGTCCAAATCTGAAAAGCATCCCAAATGATCAAAAGTCGACAACTCATGTCAAGCTCAAAGAGGGAGTGAAGAAATAGCCTCAAAGAATGGCTAAAAGGTCCTAAAAGAGCAAGAAAAGACCAAGAAGAAGAAGGATCCATTCGCAAAGAAGAAATCAAGTTAAAAGTTCAAATCGCAAAGTAAAAAGTACTTTCAAAAGGTCAAAGTTCTCGAATTGATTACGAGTCAGAATGAACTACTCGAAAAGAACCATGTTCTGCTGAATAGTTGAAATTTCCTTTTCGAATAGAAGATCCGGGAGAAGTCCGAAAAGACTTCGAAGCCAAATTGCTTTGCGAAAAGAACTTCGAGCCAAAACACTTTGCGAAAAGGCACTTAAACTCTACGAAAGGACATTCGGGAATTACGCTTGTTTAAAGGGCATTTTAGTAATCTCTGACGCCCCAATGCATTTAACCCAGGACATTTCGAAGATTCCAATCAAGATCCAAAAGCATATTCCAACCCATGTGAGCGCTCAAAGATGAAATCACTTGGCGGGAACTTCTAGAAGCTCAAACAGATTTTTGAATTCCATAGAATTGATGCTTCTAGCGCTGATTGGTGAACCGGATCGAGCATTTTCATTGGCGAAGCAGATCTGGATCCCGTGATCAATCGCCATTGGGCAATCCAGATCTGAACACTTCGATTGGTCAATTCAGCTGGCAGGATCAAGGGAAAGCTATAAATAGAGAAGACATTTGCCCAATTGTGGCATCCAGATTTTGAGTTTTCATCTCTATTTCCTACCTTCCTCGGATAGCCTATCTGCATTCCTCCTGTAATAGCTTCTTTGTTTTACTTTTGGGAGGTGTTGAGAGTGATTTGTAACTTCAAGGAGATCGGATTCAAGGCTGCAAGTCCGACGGCTCTGTAAAGCCGTGCTTTGGAATTGTAATTTTGGATGTTAAAAGGTTGTAATTTGTGTCTTCTCCATTGGAGTCATGGCGGGGGTTCAATGATCACCTTAGTGCATTAGACTTCTTTAGATTCACTCACCCGCATCCAACTTCCCTTCATTCATTGTCCTGCGAATTAGCGTTGGTAACCTAATTCTAGCGACTTGATGATGTTCATGTTCTGAACTACAGAACAGGCCACAACTATTGGATGATCTGTGACCATTGGACAGATCATAGCCATAAGTCTAAACCTATTCCTTAATTCGGATTTATTTCTCTTACATCTGTGCTGGTAGCCAGATGAAGATTGAATCTGCTCTATTGGAATACAGATTCTCCATTAAAATTCAAAGGCTAAAATACATGAAGCTATTATTTCTGCATTTGATTTATTTTAAACACCTCCACAACTCGGATCTGGATCACGTAGTTAGTTCTTTTCTTTATTTGCTTTTAGTTAAACGTGACAAAACCCAACACTCTCTCTTTATCTGCTTTCTAGATAATTATAGAGCCAGATCTGGTAGCACAGATCTGGAGGTTTATCTCTCATTTTAGACAAATTCTCTGTGGACGATCTTGAAATACTTACTTTTAAAACTTGCTACAATTGGCCCTGATCTTGCAGGCTAATGTTAGCCCCAGTGTGCTGCCGATATTCCTTTCATAAGTTAACATCCATATAACTTAGCATTCTTTAATTCTTTAATTCTTTATTCATAATGCACACAATTATGGCACACTTGGAGCGACAACAACCACCTGGTGAGGATTTGGATGAGATTCCTCCTAAGGGTTGCTTTCTATGCACGGTGCCTTGCATGCCAGGCCTTAAATTGAAAAATTAGGATTTTGAGTCATTGTAAAGATTATTTTTGTTGACGATTGTAACTCATTTCTTTTTGGTGAACCATATTTCAGTAGGGATGATCCTTACCGGTGGTTCCGGTCGGCTCTTCTTTCGTGGGCATTCATATGGAATTAGAGCCGTCATTTTGAGCTTTTGATGGAACTAATACATACCTTCTCTGTGTTCGATTATGTTAGTTCTTTAGTATGGTTCTACTTTGTTTTTGCTGTGTAAATGAGATGCTATGTACTTCCTTCGCGGTTTGGCCTTAGAGCCAGCCCACTGACGCCGCAAGTTTCGGGGTGTCGAAATCCTGACTGTCACAACATCTTTCCTCATCTCGCACTCTTTGGCATAGTGGCTGGCCTCACCGCAGACGAAACACTTTATCTTATCTCAAGACTTTTTCTTGTGGTACGAATGATTCTTAGGTTTTGCTTTAGTAGATGGAGGTGGATCGATGTCACCTTTCTTCTTATCTTTTCGAGGTTTCTTGTTCTTTCAGAATTTACGAGTGGGAGCTTTATGTTTTCGATCCTCGGTGTAATGGATAAGAGGAGCTTTTGATAGAATAATGTTTATTTTTATCTTGTGCTTCAGGTAACGACATAAATCTCTGATGGTTTTGATAGACTCATTGTGATTGATAATTTTTTTAGTAAGATCCCAGGAGGAGGGTAAGGAGCCTAACATGGTATTGATTTTCTTATTTTCACTCAAGTTACTCCCTGCATTCCTAAGGCCTGCTATCATCTGATTCATCTTACGAATGTGGTCTTTAATCGTACATCCTTGAGGCATACGATATGCTTGAAACTCCATTTCCATACTACGAATCCTTGCGTCAGATTTTTTAGCATACACCTTGTAAAGAGCGTCCCATAACTCCTTCACAGTAAGATAAGACTCATAGGTAGGAAGGAGTTCTTTGTGAAGACTCAAGGTTCCGGGCTATGTGATTATGTTTCAGCCATTTTTTGTATTTCTCGTCTGTAGCTTTCATAGCCACAATAGGCACATCCTTAGTAGGCTCGTCCATGATTTCTTCTATGGTATATTGGATATCCTTCTCATCTAGGAGGATTCTCATTAGACAAGACCAATCATCGTAATTATTACCATCTAACTTCTCAGTCTTAATCAAGTTAGCAAATAAGGATTTGGCAGTCATTTTTACCACTATTTTAAGAAAAAAAAGTGTTAATTATTGGATAATAATATTATATTTTATGCGCAATCTCCATCAGTATTCTCTAAAATGTCAAAGAGATTTCTCGATGTTGAGATGACTTAAGCAGTTTTTAGATCGGTCTGAAAGTATTACATACCCGATTGGGCATTGCAAAAACAATCAAGATTAATCACATAATTGTTGAGTATCTCACCATTAATAGTTTCAATGACAAAAATAACTTACTCATCAAAGTCTGTATCCAAATATATGATGGGTGAATTACGTAAGATAATCTCAACTAGATCATTGAAGATTATCAAGGTAAACGTGTTAATCATTCAACCAATTGCATCTCACAGAAATAGTAAGATAAAATATTCACGAACACAAAGTTGCGTTATCGAATAATCTTGAAATGACTTTAGCTCATGAATAGTTACCATCTAGATCTATAGTTTAAGCCCTAAAACTATTCTTCCAGAACTAGAATCATTTATTACAACTCGAGTCATCATATGAATGCAACATCTTTTGAAACTACAGGAACTACTCCTTCACATCAATTGCCACGCATCTCCTAAGAGCTTCATCTCATCTTTTGATCGTTTGCGCCATAGGTACATCTCCATAAGGGTACAAGTTCGTGTTCATGTGTTCACCAATTTACAAAATGAAAAAATAAAAAAAAATACATGGACTTAATCTAATACAATTTGATAAATTGATAAAACATCCTAGGATGCATGTCATACTCTATAACACAACGATGTGCATAACCCATAACCAATTAACTATAAATGATCACTCATCCACATCTCATAGTAGAATAAATTTTTTTATTATTATTATCTTTTTAATCATCGAGACTGACAATAATTAAATATTATAAATGATATTCAAAATTTTTTGAGTGGATCAAACTGTCAAAAAAGAAATTCGACTTGTCCAATCAGTAGATCTCATTGATTAGATTAAAATCGACTACTTATGGGCCTAAATTCGATACGTAATGAAGAAGTTATTGCTAAAATAAAGAGTCAGTCAAACTATTGCAATTTTAAAAATTGAGCTGGTGCACACGTTTGACCAATCAGATTGGATCATTCGAATCAATAAAATAAGTGATATTTTGTCAGAAGGTAGTTCAATAAGAGAATATACTATCTAACGGCTCATAATTTACAAAAGGGAAAAAGATCAATATTAAAAGAAAATTTCAAAACAACCCAAAAAGAGGTTATAAATATTTAATATATATACTTTTATATTGAAAACATATTGCAACAACTTGTTATCATGGTTGGTATAGAGTAGTCTCATAGTACATCTTGGAGAAGAGGTTGGGGGTTTGAATCCCCCAACCTCCAAAAATATTTTAAATTTATAACTTTGCATTAGGCAAATTAATGGACCTGATTTGGACCCGGGCCAGACCCGATTGGATACAGTACAAAAATTATTAGTGAGCGGCCCATAAATGGGCCCAGACTCGATCTAGATTTGATCCAATAGCTATCTGAACAGACCTGGCCCAAAACGATCTAGACCCGTTGAAAAACTTGGTCCAATATTGAGCCGGACCCATCTATACCCGACATGGACCCAGACCTGACAGGTCAACTATTCATAAATCATGTGCACAAGGAAACTCTAGCACACAAGAAAGAAGAAACGGGGAAGGCGAAAACCTACCCAGCAATGGCAGCCAGGTGGCCGGCTAGCGGCCGTCGACATTACCAGCGGCCAACCAAGTCAGTTCGATGACATCGCTGACGACCGACCAACTCCAGCCTACAACATCGCCGACGGGTACTAGATTGTTTTTTTTTTTAATTTTAATTCTTTCCCTTCATCACCCTTTTCGTCTGTTTATACCGGCAACAGGTATAAGATTAAATAAAAAATAAATCGCTAGAATCTAACCATAAAATAAGATAAAAAAAATATATACTTACGAAAGAGAAGAAATCGATATGATTGCTCTGATACCACTGTTGGGATTTGAGATCCCTAATCGCGCAGAAGCAATGGGTGGATTGCAATCGATTCTACACACTTCGAGAAAAATCGAGATAATTTAATGCTTGTTGATCCGAACTGTCAACTACCAGAGAAGACAGCGTTATCTATACGCCATGTGGATCCAACGGTGATTAATGACACCGTAGAAGGATAATCCCAACTCTAGGGTTTAGGTTTAGAGAAGAAGGGAGAACTTATGAGAAAGAAGATTTTTACATCCGTAAGTTATAATCTCTAAAGTCATATATTAATAGGTAACCCTAATATGGCTATTATACGGTGTATATCATGCACATCCTAGGGGTTGTACAAGTGGCATCTCAGCCACTCAAACCAACATCTATGTCATTAGAGATAGAACATGTCATTACTACATTGGGTGGTGGTCATCAGATTCCTAGTCAGCAACATTAATTCCATTCTATATTTGTTTTACTATTTTCTCAAAAAATTTTAAAAACTAAGTTCAGAAATTGAGAGAGAGAGGGTGTGCGAGGGAGAGGGGGGAGAGAGAGATCCACATGCCAAAACCAGTTTTCTACTTTTTTTTTTATGTCAATAGTCAAACATACATATCACGGTCTAAGGTATGCCCCCGTCAATGGAATCAGACATACATATCACATCTGAGGTATGTTCGTGTTGATGGACACTCAAAATTACTGTAGTCAAATATATTTCCATAGAACGTGACAAAGGGGGAGATTGTTAGGTCTTATTATCACACTCAGACAAATCCAAAGTTGCTCTCCCCATAGGTTGCGTTTGGGTCAAGACACTATGGATCTAAGTTTATTGCTAAGATCATCATTAGTTCAGAAGATCCACTCTAATGCCCCTTTAAAACAAAGCTGGTTTGATCAAATCAAAATTATATTTTAAAATCATTTTCTTGTGAGCTAGCTTTGAAGGGTCTGCAAAAAACGTGGCTCACGGTCGATTGCAAAATTCTTCGAGGTCGAATGCTTTAGCCAGTTGACTATAAAAATTTCGAGGTCGACTGCCCTATTGTTAATCATTGAATTACGTCACTTTCCACCTCCTAGCCTGGGCTTTACTAAACCCTAGAGCTTTTTAATAATTAATTTTTTAGTGTGATTTTGTAGTTAGCAATAACCTACAGAGTGGTGCAGAAATCCATTTAACAAGTGCTAAAAACAGAAGAATTAGAGTCAAGCACTAGAGCTAAGAAAAATATGGAGATTAAACCATGGCGGTCCCCACAAAATGAGTTGATCAGTATGCCTTGAAGTCTTGCCATGAGAGAAAAGTGGGACCCATGCCTAAAGGAGAGCTGCAGCAGTTAGACAGCCCATCCGAGAGGCTGAATTCACCGTCTCGAGCAGTCTCAAGTAGACCAAGCCTTTAGAAGCCATCCTCTCTAACAGTCTCAAGCAGTGTCAAGCAGTCAAAAGCCTGCAGAAACTATCCTCTCGAGCAGTGTCATGCAGTGAAAGCCTGCAACATTCTAGCCTCTCGAGCAGTGTCGAGCAATTCAAAGCCTACAACATTTCATCTTCTCGAGTAGTCAAAAGCTATCAGAATCCATCCTCTCGAGAAGCCTTCAGAAAGCAGTTCATCTTCTCGAGCTGGATAATCAAGAAACCTTCAGAAGCCATCCTCTCGAGCAGTGTCCAGCAGACCAAAACTTAAGCATTTTATCCTCTAGAGGCTCGAGAACCAACAGATATATGTGGACATTGGGGGCATTTTTAGAACTTCTGCAGCGCATGGGACACCTATCCAAGTGTGTACTGCTTTCGTAACAAACTAGGACAATACTTAGATAAAATTGAGCCACGTCAGTAGAGCCTAACCGTTTTAATTCTTCTTCTCTCTAATTGGCCAGAGCATAAAGCTACTTTGTGGATGTGTATATATACCAAGCAAAGCATGCTTGTAAGACACCACATGAGAATACACACAAGGACACACACTGAGCTCATTTTTAGGGTTTAGGTCATCTTCCTTTTTTTTTTAATTTTCTTCTCTCCTTTGCTCAGCATGGCTGGCTAAGCCTTAGTAATAGTTAAGGCTAATTTGAGTTGTAAATTGCTTTGTAATAGCATTAAAAAGAGACCTGAATTCTTACAGAGACTGCATACTTGAGAGTCATATCATTGTAGGCTTCTTTTGGGCAATGAATAGTTGGTTGTAGTGTTTCATTTAATTTGTATTATCTTATGATTTTCATTAGATTTTTATAGATTTTATGCACCTATGGATTCATGTGCTCATAGCCTTCCAGACATAGTGTCTGTAGTGGTTTTATTGTTTCAGCTTTAACCTCTATGACTGGATTATATCCATGGGATATCCTGTGACCATTTGAGTGGACAGGATATAACCCTAAGACTAATCCATTCGTCAGGTTTGAGTTGGATTCCTTTTTCGTGAATTTATGTTGTAGCCATATGAAGGATTGTTGCAGATCAAGCTCTTGCTCTGCTTTATAATGCTTTTTGCAGTAAAAATTAGTCCCTAATCACTTTTCCATTTTTTAGTTTATTTTTACCAAACCACCATCATTCTTCTTTAAACCCCTTTCTTTTATTTCGGATTTTGCATCCAATTCTATTTTAGTTAGTGACAAAACCTCAAAACAACTTCTCTTTACCCTATGTTATGAGTTTAAGATAGAGTAGGTTTAGAGTTGCCAGATCCGCAATAGATCTGGAGATGTACTACCTTTATATCCATAACTCTCTGTGGGATAACCCTTATTTAATCTAAAACTTGCTACAACAACCCTGTATCTTAAAGGTGGTGTTTGTGTTCTAATCGTATCTTTATTCCTCTTTGTTTTATTTCTACCCTTTTTTATTTCTGTCATACTTTGATCACTTTTATAATAAAGAACAACACAAACAATTAACCAACAAGTTTTTGGCACCGTTGTCGGAGAGTTTTTTATCTAAGTAGTAGATCTGAGTTTTTCTTTATGTTATGATTTAGATATGTTTGTTGTCATTATTGGGTTTGAATAAATTACTGTTGTCGTCTTTTGACTCTTTGCAGATTTGGAGCAGTAGCAAATAGGTGAGAAAATAACTTACAGTTGGAGCAGACTCTGCCTTAGTTTGCATCTCTTTCTCCCTTGCTATAGTTTCATTTCTATAGTTTTTAAATTCAGCAGTAGTACCTTGTGTCTTTTTATTTGTTGTAATTTGTCTCTATTGTGTGTTGTATGCTGGGAAGGAGGTCCCTCAATCATGAGATTGTACCATAGAATCCTGAAATTGAGAGGGTCCTTAGATCTAGGCCAACAACACACACCCCTATTGAACATTTAGAGACATTTGAGATGGGTGAGCAGCCTAGCCCCTTAGGGATTATTATGCACCAGGGGCATACTCATCCCCTTTCTGCATTCAATTCCCTACAGCTAAGGGTAATTATGAAATCAAACCTCAGACCATTCAGATGTTATCATCTTTTTATGGGCTAAGTAAAGAAGACCCTTATAAGTATATAGATGAGTTTCTATCTTTATGCACAATTTTTAAGATTGTTGGTCTGGGAGATGAGGCCAGTAAGCTGAGATTACTTCTTTTTTCATTAAAGGATAAAACTAGAAATTAGCTAAACATGCTCTCGGCGAATAACATTACATCTTGGGGTGCCTTACAAAGTCAATTCTTGGCTAAATTCTTCTCAATGAGGAAGGCAAGCCAGTTGAGGAAGAGCAATATTTCTTTTACTCAATTCCCAACTGAGGACTTTCATGAATCTTGGGAAAGATTTAAAGAACTACTGCGAAAATGCCCACACCACCAAATACCCAAATGACAGTTTGTTCAAAGCTTTTACCAAGGGTTGGATTCTAAAAGTAGATAGATGGTGGATGCATCTTGTCGTCGCACATATCTCAGAAAAACTGATGAGGAAGCATGAGATTAATTTGATGTTATAAGTAAAAACTCTATGCAGCAGGAGGCTCTGATAAGAAATGATATTGAGCCAGTTGCTAGAGCTGCAAAAGAACCCACTTCAAAAGAAAAATTGTATGAACTTAATGTATACAATGACCTAGAAAAGAAAGTGGACTGTTTGTCACAAAAAGATGATAGATTACTTAGTGTGGTGCAACCCTCAACAGTTGCACAGGTTGGGGAGGCATGTCTGATATGCCAATCGCCCATACACTCTCTTCTAAATTGTCCCTCTTTTGGTCAATACCCAGAGTTAGTAATGGAGCATGCCAATGCTGCCCAATCTTATGGGCAGCAACCTGTAGGGTTTGTTGGAGGAACCACCTTAACTTGAGGTGGAGACAAGACAATATTCATGAACCCTAGCAACAACAGGCATCGCCCTACAGGTGAAGTCATGAATCATCTCCTTCTCTTAGTTGATTTCTCAGTTTTAAATCCTTTTTATCCTTTTATTATTTTTAAACCTCAACCCTAAGCCACATTACAACCCAACAAAAAGACCTTATTGATCTAAAGTTAATTAAGCTGCTATGTGGAGATAAGGGGATGTGTAATCTATGGTGGAAAGAACAAGAGGATTTCAGGAATTAGCAGCAATGCTTATACTCATACTTGCAGGCCTATTTGAGGTTTGTAATTGATCTTGAGTTGAAGTGAAATTGATTCACCTTTGAATTTTATTTTTGAGTGAAAGCCTTGGTGAGAATTGGGTCTGAAACTAAATTCATTGGGGCAATATTTAAACTTGATTCTTTAATTAATGGTGAGCTTGGCACTGATTCCCACACACAATACTCTTGAAGTAAGCTGACTAGCTGTGATGGAAATTCATCATGATTTAAGTGTTAAACTGACTGCATTACTATTTTAATTTCTTTGAATTTGAAAGAGTAGGGTGTGGAATGAATCTTTATTTGTTGAAAACTGATTTAACATATGTTGCACTAAACTAAATTGTTCTATTGTGAAGTTTGAGGGTATCTTCACTGAAAATCTTGAGGGGACTTCACTCCACTAGGGATCACCTAGGGATTTAAAAGGCTTGACGCATAGGCTAAATGCATCTGTGCTCCCAATGAAAGTGGCATTTAATTTTTTAGAATAATTATTTAATCTTTCCTTGCTCGAGGACCAGCAAAGATTAGGCTTGGGGTGTATTAATCATTGAATTATGCCACTTTTCACCTCCTAACCTAGGCTTTATTAAACCCTAGAGCAGATTAATAATTTATTTTTAAGTGTGGTTTTATAATTAGCAATAACCTGCTGAGTGGTGTAAAAAT
Source organism: Chloranthus sessilifolius (assembly GCA_021018995.1). Taxonomy (NCBI): domain Eukaryota; kingdom Viridiplantae; phylum Streptophyta; class Magnoliopsida; order Chloranthales; family Chloranthaceae; genus Chloranthus; species Chloranthus sessilifolius. The sequence continues at coordinate 97,481,980 of CM037588.1, forward strand.
TCATTTAATAAGTACCAAAAAGAGAAGAATTAGAGTCATGCACCAGAGCTGAGAAAAATATGGAGATTGAACCATGGTGTTCCTCACCAAATGGGTTGATTAGTATGCCTTGAACCCCTTGAAGTCTTGCATGAGAGAAAAGTGGGGCCCATGCCTAAAGGAGAGCTGCAACAATTAGAAAACCCAACTGGGAGGCTGAATTCACCCTCTTGAGCAGTCTTGAGCATACCAGGCCTTTAGAAGCCATCCTTTCGAGCAGTCTCAAGCAGTGTCAAGCAGTCAAAAGCCTACAGAAACTATCCTCTCAAGCAATGTCATGCATTCAAAGCCTGTAGCATTCTAGCCTCTTGAGCAGTGTCGAGCAGTTCAAAGCTTACAACATTTCATCTTCTTGAACAGTCAAAAGCTATCAGAATCCATCCTCTTGAGAAGCCTTCAGAAAGTAGTTCATCTTCTTGAGCTGAACAATCAAGAAGCCTTCAAAAGCCATCCTCTCAAACAGTGTCGAGCAGACCAAGACTTAAACATTTTATCCTCTTGAGGCTCGGGAGCCAATAGATATATGCGGACATTGGGGGCATTTTAAAAACTTTTGTAGCACATGGGACACCTATCCAAGTGTGTACTGCTTTCCTAACAAACTGGGGAAATACTTGGCTGAAATTGAGCCACGTCAGTAGAGCCTAACCATTTTGATTCTTCCTCCCTTTGATTGGCTAGAGCATAAAGTTACTTTGTGGATATATATATATATACCAAGCAAAACATGCTTGTAAGACACCACACGAGAATACACACAAGGACACACACTGAGCTCATTTTTAGGGTTTAGGTCATCTTCCTTTTTTTGTTTTCTCCTCTCCTTAGCTTGGCATGGCTGGCTAAGCCTTAGTAGCAGTTAGGGCTAATTTGAGTTGTAAGTTGCTTTGTAATAGCATTGAAAAGTGACCTGGATTCTTACAGAGACTGCAGACTTGAGAGTCATATCATTGTAAGCTTCTTTTTGATAATGAATAGCTGGTTATAGTATTTCGTTTAATCTATATTATCTTATGATTTTCATAAGATTTTTATGGATTTTATGCACCTATGGATGCACATGCTTGTAGCCTTGCAGACATAGTGTCTACAATGGTTTTATTATTTCAGCTTTAACTCCTATGAGTGGATTATATCCATGGGATATCCTGTGACCGTTTGAGTAGACAAGATATAGCCTTAAGACTAATCCATATCTCAAGGTTGAGTTGAATTCTTCTTCCGTGTATTTGTGCTTATAGTCAAATGAAGGATTGCTATAGATCTAACTCTTACTCTACTTTACAATGCTTTTTACAGTAAAAATTAACCCTTAATTACTTACTTCTCCATTTTCTAGTTTATTTTTATCAAACCACTGTTAAGTGGGGAAAAATGCCACTTTTCACCCTTTAACCTGACAATTGATAGACCTTTCAGCACACTAATAAGCCTCTGTCGAGTGTATTTTATAGACAACAAAAAAAGATGATACTAATGTAGAAAACCACTCAAGAATGCCCACAAAGGGGCCATCTCTCAGCACAGGTTAAATACAGCAATAGCACACCAGAGGATAGCACATCACTGGACCCTTAGAGTGCTTGCCTACAGCACAACAAGGCGAAGGAAGTGAAGAAAGGCCAAAAACATCCTATCGAGAGGACATCTGAAGATGTCAATAGGAGCTGAGAGTTGAATTAGAGGAATTCAGGCAGATTGGCGAGGTTTCGATAGGATCTGAAGACAGAAAGAAGAAGAAGTCGTGAGGATTGTGAAAATCGACAGGATCCAAGAACCTATCGAACAGTTGAGAGAAAGACAGATTTCATCCGGACGAAATCTACCTGAGGGAAAAAGGGAACCTTTCAAAGGGTTCCTAAACCTATCGAAAGACTGCCTAAACCTAACAAAATAGAGGTGCTAGAATAAGAACCTATAGAAGGAGTGAGAGCCATCCTATCGAAGTGATGGAATGTAAAGCTACAACCCGACGACACGGTCTCCCAACCTATCGAAGTACTCCTCCAACCTGTCGAATGCTCCAGATAAACTGCAATGAAGATAAAGCCTCAAAGCTTATCCTATCAGAACCTATCGAATGGATTGGAAAACCTGGCGAAAGGTCTAAAAAGCCTTACCAGAACCTGTCGAAAGCTTCCCCAACCTGTCGAAATCGTGTGCAGAACTTCTCGAAAACTCAGCTATGCACACGCTGTGACTTGGTGACCTGCTACACGCAACCCAAGGCACTTGGTGACCGACATGACAGTTTCAGAAGATGCCCTAGGAAACCCTAACCGACCCACATGCTCTAACAGAACCTTAACAAAGTCTGAGGACCTTATAGAAGAAATTTTTGGCGGGAAAAATAGAGGAGAAAGCTATATATAGAGACCCCCAATTGCAATTGGGGGAAGATCGAGATCTGAGCCAAATTCTGGAGATTAGAGCTTGCAGAGAAATTTTATTTTCCCTCTTTTAGCCCAACAATGGTTGGCTAATTCCCTTGGAGTAGCGAGGAGAGAGGTTAGATCTGTAATTGGGTAAGGTTGAGAGTGCTATTGTGGGTTCACTGCTGCACAGACTACAGATCTGAGAGCATTTCCATTATAGAGTGAGTTTGATTGCAATGTAAATGTTGTTTGTAATGCTATAATTAAATCTAAAGTTCCTTTGGTTTCATTTGGTGCTCGATCGGATTTGTGTAGAGGAGTTTGTAGATCAGCTCACCCACTTAACTGGTAGACCTCTTGGATACCATCTGATCTCCCTGGATCTGATACTCCTGTAATTTCTTGAGTCTATGACCTTGGAATTGCAAAATCTATAGTGGATTTAATTGTTCTGATTGATGCTTCTGCTTTGGAGGAGATCCCTAGGATGATCTATGACCATTAAAGTAGATAGATCATAACCTTAAGATTAGTCCAAGCCCAGGCTCCAATTGGATTCGTCTGCTATAAATACCTGGATCAGATAAAGTCTATAGGATGGTCTGTGACCATTCAAGTGGACAGATCATAGCCTTAAGACTAGTGAGATCCTGTGATTTAGAGTGGAGTCTTCTACCCTGCTGCTGTGGTTATGGCCAGTTGAGGGAATTGTGTGCCCTGAACCTCTGCAGCATGATTAATTTAACTTGATTTCAGTGAGACCAATTTCCAAGCTACTCTTCTCTATTTTTTGCTTTTTATTCCTTTCCCCTGCGAGATCTAGATTCCTAAACTCGATCTAAGTTAGTTTTTGTTTAATTTTTGCTTAGCTTAAGTGACAATCCCTTTCAAACCTCTCCCCTGTCATTTAGCTAACTTAGCATTAGTTAGGGTGTCAGATCTCTTACAGATCTTGAGATTCATCACATTTTTAAACCAACCTCCCTATGGACATTCCCTTACTCACCATCTTTTTAAAACTTTCTACAACAGACCCTGATTACTTGTAGGTCTGTGTGAGTGTGTTCTGCTTAGTCTTAATAGTGATTTTAGACCGTCTTTCAAGGGAAGGTAAACACCCAAACAAGTTTTTGGCACTGCTGCCGGGGAGGTGTGTTTAGAAATTGGTAGATATAAGTTTTGATCATAGATCTATAGTTGTTTATTTGATTTTACTAACTGCATTTGTGGGTTTTGTTGTTTTTCAGTATTTTGTGTGCATTTCATTAGATCTGAGGTTGCCAGTGAGAGGAGAATTATGCTGACGGTACTCTATAGTTTGCATCCCTCTACTCTCCTTTTATTTTTTAGATTTGTTGATTTTTAGAGTAGTTAGAAAGTTTGGTTGATTCTACTTGTTATGTTGAGGATTTGTTCTGCATTCAGAATTTGAGCATTGTATGTTTGGTAGGAGAACTCTTCAACCTCAGATTATTCTACTAAATCTAGAGGTTGAAAGACTTCTCAGATCCAAACCAACTATACCCACATCTGTTGCAATTGACTCTGTAGAAATGGGTGAGCAGCTGAGAACCCTCAAGGAGTTTAATGCACCAGGGGTCTATAATTCCCCCTTCTGCATTCAATTCCCAGCTGCTCAAGGAAACTATGAGATAAAATCTTCTATAATTCAAATGCTACCCTCATTTCATGGCCTGACTAAAGAAGACCCACCCTTACAAGCGCACTGATGAGTTCATGGGACTGTGTACTACATTTAACATCACAGGTTTGGGGGAGGAGGCCACCAGGATGAGATTCTTTTCTTTTTCATTAAAGGACAGAGCCAGGACCTGGTTGTCCTTGCTTCCACCCAATAGCATTCAGTCCTGGAGTGATCTCTAATGCCACTTTCTGGCCAAGTTCTTCCCTATGTTAAAAACCAGCCAGTTGAGGAAAGGTATCATCTCTTTTACCCAAGATCCAACTGAAGATTTTCATCAATCCTGGGAAAGATTTAAGGAACTCCTAAAGAATTGCCCCCATCATCAAATCCCTGAATGACAATTGGTTCAAAGCTTTTATTAGGGAATTAATTCTAAAAGCAGAGACATGGCAGATGCTCCCTGTAGAGGCACCTACCTCCATAAAACTGCTAAGGAGGCATGGGAGCTCTTTGATATTATTAGTGAGAACTCTATGCAAAGGGAAACCTTGGCTAGAGATCTAGAGCCTCCTAGGTTGGTGAAGGAGAATACTTCAAGAGGAAAGTTATATGAAGTGAGTGTGTCAAGTGATTTAGAAAGGAAAGTGGACAGCCTAGTCCTAAAATTTGATAGGCTGATGGGAGCAATGCAGTCACCTGTCGCTGCTAGGGTGGAGGAGGCATGTGCCATATGCCAGTCCCCTACTCACTCCCTTGAAGAATGCCCATCTGCTGGCCAGTTTCCTAATTTTATAACAAAGCATGTGGTTGCAGCTCAGTCTTAATGGAGGAACCACCCCAATCTGAGGTGGAGACAAGATGCATACCCCAGCCAGCAGCAGCAGCCCCAGCAGCCCATGCCCTACAGAAATGCTCAGCCCTATCGAGAAGGTTATGTCCCAAGGCCTCAGTATCAGCAACCCATGGCCCAACCTGTAGCTCCTCCTATGCAGTAATCTGCATCTCCTCCAGCTGCGAGAGCATCTTCCTTTGAGGAACAAGTTCTATCTTCACTGCATAACTTAAACTCCTTATCCCAAACTGTGCACTCTCACAACCAAAGCATAAAAAAGATAGAGGATCAACTTGGTTAGCTGTCCGATGCCTTGACTAAAAGAGGAGGGAGGCTGCCTAGCCAACCACAGATCAATCCACGAAGACAGTTTGTACTGGGTGAAGTTTCCTCCACCTATGAGGAAGCAAAATCTGTTACAACATTGAGAAGTGGTAGGTTAGTGGACAACGAAGTGAGCTGTGAGGAGCTTGGAGGAAGAAAATGAAGTGATTTCTACAAGAACACAACAAAGGCCATCAGTGGTGGACCTAAAGGAGCAACCAGCTGTGAATAACGAGGATAATGAGGATCCTCAAGAAAAGAAAAAAATAAAAAAGAAAGAGGTCCCATTGACTAAGGCTGCAAGTGAGGTAGCAATCTCACATTTTCCATTTCCTAAGGCACTACAAGCACCTTCCCCTTTTGATAAAGGGCAAGGTAAAATAGAGGAAATGATAGAGACTTTCAAGCAAGTAAAGATCAATTTATCTTTACTTGATGCAATTAAATAAGTCCCAGCCTAGGCCGAGTGTTTGAAAGATCTATGCTCCCATAAAAGACAGTCTAGGATACACCTATCCAAGAAAGTCTTTTCAGCAGAGAAAGTGAAACAAGTCCTGTCTATTGCAACTCCCCCCAAACTTCAAGACCTTGGCCTCCCCACTATCCCCTCCATCATTGGGAATCACATCATTGACAAAGCCTTATTAGATCTGGGAGCCAGTGTAAATTTTCTTCCATATTCACTATATGAGAAGCTGGGTTTGGGAGAATTAAAGCCCACACATGTGGTCCTACTACTGGCTGACAAATCTGAAGGGAAACCCATGGGGATAATTGAAGATGTGTTGGTTGGAGTTGACAAAATTTTCTATCCTATTGACTTCTTAGTGCTGGATATGGAACCAGGTAGGATTGTCACTTCCATACCTGTGATTCTAGACAGACCCTTTTTGGCCACAGCTAATGTTTGTATTCAATGCAGGTCTGGAATCATGGAAGTATCATTTAGAAATATGAAGGTCAAATTGAATGTGTATAACGCAGCAAATCAACCTCATCCCGATGAGGACTGTTTTTTTCTTGATGTGATAGATGAGGTTTTCCAGGAAAATGTGAATATGCTGCTACATGGTAAGGAATGGTTTAATGAGTTAGCTGAAGTATGGAAGGAAACAGAGGTAGAGAAGGTTCCCACCTCTGAGATTGAGTATGTGAAACTTGTGTCTTCTGAAGCAGCACCAGCACAGCACCATCCATGGAAGCCTACTTTGTTACCTCTCCTACCCCCTCTAAGGCACTCCTATTGCCCTCCCTCATCATTCCCCCAGAGGTGGAGTTAAAGCAACTCCCAAAATCTTTGAAATATGCCTTTTTAGGAGACAACACCAAATTGCCTGTGATAATCTCTTCTTCCCTCTCTCTTGAGTAGGAAAACGAACTACTTTGTGTACTAAAAAGGCATAAGAAGGCAATAGGATGGACCATTACAGACCTTGGGGAATCAACCTTACTATGTGCATGCATAAAAGTCATCTTGAGGAAGGCTCCAAACCTTCTAGAGAGATGCAGAGAAAACTCAACCCACACATGCAGGAGGTTGTGATGAAGGAGGTAGTCAAACTCCTAGATGCTGGGATAATTTACCCCATCTCGGATTCACAATGGGTAGCACCTACCCAGGTAGTACCCAAGAAATCTGGCATTACAGTTGTTGAAGCAGATTCAGGTGAGCTGATTCCAACCAGACAGACCACTGGTTGGAGGGTATGCATAGATTACCGAAAACTCAATGAAAAAACCAGCAAGGATCACTTTCCATTGCCCTTCATAGACCAAATTTTGGACAAGCTGGCAGGCGAGGCCTATTACTATTTTCTTGATGGATATTCAGGGTACAATCAAATCCCTGTATACCCCCAGGACTAAGAAAAAGCCACATTCACTTTCCCATTTGGAACCTTTGCATACAGAAGGATGCCATTTGGGTTGTGTAAGGCACCTGCCACGTTCCAAAGATGCATGTATGCTGTCTTCTCTGATATGATTGATAAGTTTTTGGAGATCTTTATGGATGATTTCTCCATTTATGGAGATGATTTTAGCCAATGCCTACACCATCTCAGCTCTGTGCTGCAAAGGTGTGAGGTGACCAACCTAGTTTTGAGTTGGGAGAAGAATCACTTCATGGTGACTCAAGGCACTGCTATAGGACATGTTGTCTCTCATAGAGGAATCGAGATTGATTAAGCTAAGATTGATTTAATTGCTCATTTGCCTCCCCTGAAAACTGTCAAACAAGTTAGGTCATTTCTGGGCCATGCTGAGTTTTATAAGAGGTTCATCAAGGACTTCAGCAAAATCTCCAAACCCCTTTGTCACCTGTTGTGCCAGGATGTTCCTTTTGACTTTAATGATCAATGCCAAGCTGCTTTTGAACTGTTAAAGACTTGTTTGACCACAGCTCCCATCTTGAAATCCCTTGATTTCTCTCTGCCATTTGAGCTGATGTGTGATGCATCAAACTTTGCCATTGGGGCAGTGTTGGGTCAAAGAAAAGACAAGGCACCTTCTGTGGTAGCATATGCCAGTAAATCAATGGTTGATGCTCAATAGATAAAAAATTATTGTGTTCACTGACCACTCAGCTTTGAAATACCTCTTATCCAAAAAGGAAGCCAAAGCAAGACTAATCAGATGGATTCTTCTCTTACAGGAATTCAATTTGGAGATTAAAGACAAGAAGGGAGTTGAGAACGTGGTGGTTGACCATCTGTCAAGGATCCCAGTAGCTGAAACAGAGAGCTTGCCCATTAATGACTCCTTCCCAGATGAGCAGCTTTTTACTGTCCAGATAAGTATGCCCTGGTTTGCCAATATTATCAATTACCATGCTGTAGGTAGGATCCCTCCACATTGGAACAAGGACGACAAAAATATGTTCTTTGCACAGACTCGATATTACATGTGGGAGGATCCTTACCTCTTTAAGCATTGTGCAGATCAGGTGATCAGACGTTGTATACCTGAAACTGAGTTTCAAAACATCCTATCCATGTGCCATGAACAAGCTTGTGGGGGCCACTTCAGTGGTAACAAGACTGCGGCCAAGGTTCTTCAAAGTGGTTTCTACTGGCCTACCCTATTTAAAGATGCTCGACAACACTGTAAAGCTTGTCATCGATGCCAGCAATTACAAGGAGAAACTCTATGCCCTTACAACCTATACTTGTTGTCGAACTATTTGATATTTGGGGAATCGACTTCATGGGACCTTTTCGCCCTTCTGCTGGATACAATTTCATCCTTGTAGCTGTGGACTACGTGTCCAAATGGGTAGAGGCCATAGCTACGAGGACAAATGATCACAAGGTCGTCATTCAATTCCTGAAAGACAACATCTTCTCAAGATTTGGCATTCCTAAAGCTATTATTAATGATGGGGGAAGCCACTTCTATAATAAACCTTTTGATAAACTGATGGAAAGATACTCTGTTACCCACAGAGCAGCCACTCCCTACCACCCACAAACCAGTGGACAAGTGGAGATTTCCAATAGGGAAATCAAAGATATTCTCGAGAAGACTATGCGAACTGACAGAAGGGATTGGTCCAGCAAATTGATAGATGCCTTATGGGCTTATAGAATAGCCTATAAATCCCCATAGGCATGTCCCCATTTAGACTCGTATATGGCAAGGCATGTCACTTGCCTGTTGAATTGCAACACAAAGCATATTGGGCCATTAGAGCATTAAATTCTGACTTACACTCTGCTGGTATTCACAGGAAACTCCAGTTATCCGAGCTGGATGAATTATGACTAGAAGCCTATGAAAATGCCCGAGGTTATAAGGAGAGGACCAAAGCCTTCCATGACAGACATTTGCTACGAAAAAATTTCAAGCCAAATGATAAGGTGTGGATGTTCAACTCCAGAATGAAATTCTTTCTAGGAAAGCTGCAGTCTAGATGGGATGGACCTTTCACAGTGGTACACGTTTCTCCATCTGGAGCTGTCGAAGTCATGAATCCTACAGATGGCAGAATCCTTAAGGTCAATGGTCAGAGGCTGAAAAGTTACGTTAACAACATTTGTGAGCCTGAAGAGACCATTGACCTTCAGGATCCTCCACGTTAATACCTGACTTCGATTTGTATCATATGTATTATATTTGATTTATATCTTGATTCTTTCCCACGATATTTTTTTTTTGCAATAAACTGGCCATGTCAAGATCCAGCTTCATTTCAATATCGCCTGCAGGCTAGGGATCATGGGCACAAGGTTAGAAGCAAAATAAACTGACTAGTAGCATAACAAATGAGTTACTGGGTGCTAAGGCTAAAGCCCTACACACAGGCCATGTTATTGAGCTCATAGGACCTCTTGATAGGTCATTTGGACCTTTCGCTAGGTCAGCTGCTGATGACGATAAGATTGGAGAGGATTTCGATAGGTGCTGAAACTTCTCGATAGGTGAGAACAACTTTGCGATAGGTTCTGGACTCCTACCTAGAACCTATCGATAGAACTGATAAATGTACTACCCAACCTATCGAAAAGCTATTTTCACCCCTCGGTATCCTAGCGAATTGAATGTTTTATCTACCCTGCGTTCGACAGGACACCGACCTATCGAAAGCAGTCATCCCAGCTTATCGAAAGCAATGTTTTTTCTTTTCGATAGGCATGGTTGAACCTATCAAAAGCATTCCACTACCGGCCACATACTTGGGTGACTTCGATAGGAAGCCTTAACCTGTTGACATTTAAAAAACCCATCCTATCGAAATCGCCCTCACTCCTTCCATGCTTGTTGTACACCTCCGCTGTGAGGGAATTTTACCCCACATGTACCATGTGTACAACTGAGCACAACACGGGCTTCAAACTCTGCACCCCCCCTGGGTTTTTGCACCATGCTGTAACTCCCAGCGCTAACTATAGGCTGCCAGTTAATGCACAATTTCGTTTGCCATGCTGAATGGTGGAATTAACCATTCATTCCTTCTCGTCGGCGGTGATATTTAATATGCCGCTTCATATTCCATCATGCACCCACCTTAAATAGATATAGATGGCTCGACTTCGTCCCATTCCTCTCTTTCTACCCTCTACACTCCTCCTCATAACTATGGCAGATGACAAGCCCACCTTCACTCCTGGTCAACTCTCCCTCTTCTGGCTGGAGCCACCACCGCCCAAGGAACCATACCCGTTGCGATTCCTCTGGGATGAATATGGGAAGGTACAGCGGATCCTCGCCAAGGAGGAAAAGAAAAAAGATAAGAGGGAGTAGAAGAGGCAGAAGACTGAGCAACCGGCTTCTCCACCCCCATTCTCCTTCGCCACCCCTCCCCCTGCCCCCTAATCCTGCTCTTTTCCTTTTCTTCCTCCCCTCCTGGCTTGCAGTTCCTCTTCCACCTGACGCAGGATGAGGATATCCCTGATCTAGGGGGAAGGCTTTTAGTTTGCCAAGGATATTTTGTCCACATAAATGTCTTACCTTTCGCATCCTTGTGCTTGACCATTGTACTGGCTGTCCTCTTAGTTTATTTTTAATAAAATGCTTTGTTTATGCCATTCTTTTTTTTTGGTTTGTTTAACTGTTTGTCCGCATGGCTACACCCATCATGCTGTAAACAGTGGGGACATTGCTTAGTTTAGGTTTGGGGGTGTGGCATGTATGCCAATAAATTAGTTAATTTCAGTGCAGCCAGGTGTAAAAAGGAGTTTGAGGAAATAAAGTGAACTCTCCCCTAATTCAGAAAACTTTTTGGAATTGAAATAAACTGCAGTTTTAACATTGTTCAGGAAGTGAATGTCAACAAATTTTGAAAATAAAAATTGATGTTTAGTGAACCTGAAAGGAGAAAAAAAACTGTAAGGATACCCCCCAGAAAATTTGATGGAAGGCCATATACCCAGTGAGATTTGGGGCTGAAAAAATTTTCTTTGAAGAGTGTCTTGGCAATTTTTCTGCTCTATGAACTAATTGGGTCTAATTTTTCCCACTAAAAGTTAGGCAAACCCACGTTGAAATAGCTTGACAACATTCATGACATTGAGGACATGAAGTAAGGCCATCCCTTGGACAGTTTGAGCCTAAAATTTTCCCACCTTTGAACTGCGCTTGATACACACCACTTGAGCTTTAAAATTCCAGCTTTTCTTTGATAAAAATCAGAAAATTTGAACCCAAAACCCCTGACCTATTTCAGCTCACCCTCAATCTGAGGAATTCAAGAAATAGGAGAAGTGAGGTCCGAGGTGCAAGATTCGATGTTTGGTTAAAAGAAGAAGAAAGTATATTTGAAGGCTAGTGTGATGTATAGTTGTGGCATCCCAATCCATAAAAAGAAAAAAAAAAAACAGAAAATCAAAACAAAAAGCAAATCATAGAAAAAGAATGAGAAAGAGAAGTCATTTCATTGAAATATTGAAATGAGGATTAGAAACTGATCACCTCAAATATGAGAGTTCAAGAAGTAAATGGAATTGTACTGAAATGAAGAAGGTACCATGACCACCTCCTTACCTTGTTGATTTCTCAATTTTGAATCCCATTTTGCCCGTTTTATCAACTTCACCCATAAGCCACATTACAGCCCAATAAAAAGTCCCTATTGATTTGAAATGGATTGAGTTGTCATATGGATATGAGGATTTGTTTGATCTATTGTGAAAAGAATTAGAAAATTTTATAAGTTAGAGCAATGCCTGTGCTCATGCTTGCAGTCCTATTTGAGGGCTGTAACTGCTCTTGAGCTGTGTGAAATGATGCACCCTTCTATTCTTGTTATGAGTGAACAACCCTGGTGAGAATAGGGCCTGCGATCCAATTTGACAGGGGTAGTATCAGCACAGAAAGCTTAAATGAATGGTGAGCTCTGCATCAAATTTTTGAAAGAAAGGCCTTGACATGAATAGGGGGATAATGCAGAAATTGCAACAGACTTTCATGATCCAAAGGGATGCTCTCCTTGTTGAAATTCCTTTAAAGGTGCATGTTGTGAATCCATTTTATCTACTCAAACTCTGCTTTAACCGGTTGCACTATGATTAACTAAAATTAATTGGAGATGTTTGTGGGTACCTTCACTGAAAACCCTCAGGAGACTCCACTCCTCCACTAGGGATCACGTAGGGGTTTAAAAGGTTTGGTGCATATGCTAAATGCATCCATGCTCCCTATGAAAGCAACATTTTTAATTCCTTTTAATTCTCCTTTGCTCGGGGACTAGCAAAGCTTAGGTTTGGGGGTGTGTTAAGTGGTGAAAAATGCCACTTTTCACCCTTTAACCTGACCATTGATAGACCTGTGAGCACAATAATAAGCCTCTGTCGAGTGTATTTTGTAGACAGCAATAAAAGATGATACTAATGCAGAAAACCACTCAAGAATGCCCACAAAGGGGCCATCTCTCAGCATAGGACAAACCCAGCAATAGCACACTAGAGGGTAGCACATAACTGAACCCTTAGAGTGGTTGGCTGCAGCAGAACAAGGCGAAGGAAGTGAAGACAAGCCAAAAACATCCTATCGAGAGGACATCTGAAGATGTCGATAGGAGCTGAGAGTTGAATTAGAGGAATTCGTGCAGATTGGCGAGGTTTCGATAGGATCTGAAGACAAAAAGAAGAAGTCATGAGGATGGTGAAAATCGATAGGATCAAAGAACCTATCGAATAGTTGAGAGAAAGAAAGATTTCATCCTGGGAAAATCTACCTAAGGAAAAACGGGAACCTTTCAAAGGGTTCTTGAACCTATCGAAAGGCCTCTAGAACCTATCGAAAGACCGCCTGAACCTAATGAAATAGAGGTGCTAGAACAAGAACCTATCGAAGGAGTGAGAGCCATCCCATCGAAGTGATGGAATTCAAAGCTACAACCCGACGACACAGTCTCCCAACCTATCGAAGTACTCCTCCAACCTGTCAAATGCTCCAGATAAAGTGCAGTGAAGATAAAGCCTTAAAGCTCATCCTATCTGTACCTATCGAAGGGATTGGAGAACCTGGCGAAAGGTCTAAAAACCCTTACCAGAACCTGTCAGAAGCTTCCCCAACCTGTCAAAATCGTGTGCAGAACTTCTCAGAAACTCAGCTATGCACACGCTATGACTTGGTGACCTACTGCACGCAACCTGAGGCACTTGGTGACCGGCACGACGGTTTTCGGAGATGCCCTATGAAACCCTAACCGACCCACGTGCTCTAACAGAACCCTAACAAACTCTGAGGACCTTCTAGAAGGGATTTTTGGCGAGAAAAATAGAGGAGAAAGCTATATATAGAGACCCCCAATTGCAATTGGGGGAAGATCGAGATCTGAGCCAAATTCTGGAGATTAGAACTTGCAGAGAAATTCTATTTTCCCTCTTTTAGCCCAACAATGGTTGGCTAATTCCCTTGGAGTAGCGAGGAGAGAGGTTAGATCTGTAATTGGGTAAGGTTGAGAATGCTATTGTGGGTTCACTGCTGCACAGACTACAGATCTGAGAGCATTTCCATTGTAGAGTGAGTTTGATTGCAATGTAAATGCTATTTGTAATGCTATAATTGGATCTAAAGTTCCTTTGGTTTCATTTGGTGCTCGATCGAATTTGTGTAGAGGAGTCTGTAGATCAACTCACCCACTTAACTGGTAGACCTCTTGGATACCATCCGATCTCCCTGGATCTAATACTCTTGTAATTCCCTGAGTCTGTGGCATTGGAATTGCAGCATCTATAGTGGTCTTAATTGTTCTGATTGATGCATCTGCTTTGGAGGAGATCCCTAGGATGATCTGTGACCATTAAAGTGGACAGATCATAACCTTAAGATTAGTCCAAGCCCAGGCTCCAATTGGATTCGTCTGCTGTAAATCCCTGGATCAGATAAAGTCTATAGGATGGTCTTTAACCATTCAAGTGGACAGATCATAGCCTTAAGACCAGTGAGATCCTGTGATTTAGAGTAGAGTCTTCTACCCTGCAACTGTGCTTATAGCCAGTTGAGGAAATTGTGTGCCCTGAACCTCTACAACATGATTAATCTAACCTGATTTCAGTGAGACCAATTTCCAAGCTACTCTTCTCCATTTTCTGCTTTTTACTCCTTTCCCCTGTGAGATCTAGATTTCTAAACTCAATCCAAGTTAGTTTTTGTTTAATTTTAGCTTAGCTTAAGTGACAATCCCTTTCAAACCTCTCCCCTGTCTTTTAGCTAACTTAGCGTTAGTTAGGGTGCCAGATCTCTTACAGATATGGAGATTCATCACATATTTAAACCAACATCCCTGTGGACATTCCCTTACTCACCATCTTTTTAAAACTTGCTACAACAGACCCTGATTACTTGCAGGTCTGTGTGAGTGTGTTTTGCCTAGTCTTAACAGTGATTTTAGACCCTCTTTCAAGGGAAGGTAAGCACCCAAACAACCACTTTCATTCTTCTTTAAACCCCTTTCTTTTATTTCTGATTTTGCATCCATTTCTATTTTAGTTAGTGATAAAACCCTAAAACACCTTCTCTTTGCCCTGTTATTAGTTTAAGATAGAGTAGGTTTAGAGTTGCTAGATCCGTAGCAGATCTGGAGATTTACTACCTTTAGTTCTATAATTCTCTGTGGGACAACCCTTATTTCATCTAAAACTTGCTACAACAACCCTGTATCTTACAGGTGGTATTTGTGTTCTAATCCCATCTTTATTCATCTTTGTTTTGTTTCTACCCTTCTTTGTTTCTGTCATACTTTGTTCACTTTTATAATAATGAACAACACATAAATGAATAACCAACACCTATCCAGTTGACTGCAGAAATTCTGAGGTCGACTGCTTTACCTAGTCTACTGTAGATATTTTGTGGCCGTCTATCTTAGCCAGTCAACTGCGAAGTAGTTTAAGGTCGATTGTGGCTGGCAGTCGACCACGGAGAGCATTTATCTTGACTGCTAGACCACTGCCATTTTTATGGGTTGTCTTTTGTTTAGTCCAGCCTGCACAATTTTGGGGATGCTTTTTCAAGTGCCTTACTTGTAACGCCCTCAGGCCCTAACCTTGTGCACCCGCACAACTCTAGTGTCCGAATATTATGAGCCGGGCACGCATGATGCGTGCCTCGATATCTCTTTTGTTAAGTGACGGAGAAAATACGTAATGCCATTTTTGGACAATTCTTCCTTGTAATTGTGGATTTTTCACAGAAAATTTTAACTTATTCATTTTCAAAACTCAATCATTCCTTTTGAAGGAAAATTCAGGTATCTATTAAGAACATCTGCCCGTCATTATCGAGGTACGATAAGGGCGCTTCGATTATTTATTAATTAAATCTTAAGAGATTTATCAAAATCTCATCAATAAGGTAAACAAACTATATATATATATATATTTATATATTTATATATTTATATATCATAAAATGAAAAAATATGATGTCAATATTTGCAAAATAGAACCATTGGCCTTTAAAACTAGTCTACCACAAGCTAATTTTATAAAAGTATGAAAACTCGCAAAAGTTAAAGAAATCCAGTGTAAGATATCATGTGTTCCGCCCACACAAGTGTTGGTAACTCCAAGGCCAAAAGAGTTAGCAAACTATTAGCACCTTTAAGAATTCCTAGATCTCTGCATGACCTTTATCTAACCTTCGCGAGGTGATCTGGATCATGAAAGGATTGTAAGTGGCGAAGCTGAATAAAATCCTAACATATGTCTAAATAATGTTCCAATTTAATCCTTACGTTCAAGCACCAGTATCATAATTGTATTTAGACATCTTTCTTATGCGATTATCAAAGCAATTCTTTTTCTAATGACAAGTCTTAACATTTTCTAAAGACAAGTCTTCACATTAATTTGTACTATCATGCTTCAAAAGCAAATCTCTATAAAACAAGCATTCTACGAGTAATTGTAAATCAATTAATTCACTAAGCAACATCGATGAATAATCTCAATGAATCACTTTCAGATGATTTTTAACCATAGATAAAGAATCAATACTTCAATGATGTCGATTTCACAATTTTTCTCCTCTTTAGATATGCACAAATCATTTCAAAGTGCGATGAAATAAAAAGAAAATTATTATTTGTTTAAATTCATTATTAAAAGAATCATTATTAGTCTTTAAATTTATTATTATTTTATATATGTAATGGTTTAGTTCATGTCTTTTATCAATTCATTGTGATACCAACCCCAACCATGGTCCTATTTCAATGTCAGCTGTCAATGTTACGCAGACAACGGCAAGGCACTCTTCACATCTATTTAGTCAATCAAGAGAAGGAACATTATGGCCTTGTTAGTCCATCTTGGAATCTAACCACCATTGGCATTTCAAACCCTTCTGAATTTGGGTGGCTTATTTCATGCCTGTTGATAAGGATAGTGATCAGTGTACAAAGTACAATTTCACTAAGGCCACCATCTTTCTACTTAATTATATTAGTTTCAATTGCTAAACTTATTAAGATGAGCAGATCAAATGAAATGAAGTCTTATTTTTTTTATTCGATATTCAGTATTCAATATTCAATGTTCAATTCCATTATTAATTACTATTTGTAACTTTTAAGAATTCAATTCAATACTGGCCCGTTGATCAACTTTTGCCATATCGGGACAATGATTCCATTTTCAATATCATTGATTCCTTTAATACGTTTAAGTTCGATGATCAAATAAATCAATCTGCTTCAAGTTTGATATCAATTTAATAATTTCAACCAGTTTAGTTCAATATCGAATATCAATCACTCCAATTCCATTTAATTTTCAATAATAGTTCAATTGGTTTAATCAATTTAATTCAATTTCCAAATATCAATTCAATCAATCTAGTTCAATTCAATTTCAAGTGTCAGATCAGTTATTTCAATTCAATTTCAACTATATGATCAATCAGTTCAAATCTATTTCAATTATGATATCATTATTTCAATGCAATTTCAAATATCAGTCCCATAAGTTAGGTTCAAACTTCAATGAAATTCTATACATGATATAATACAATCTACAATTAAATGAGAATCCTAGTATATCATTAAATTCATAAGTATTTCATGATTCAGATTCTTAGGAAAATTGACATGGTAATCTCGATTTTAGGTGTATTTAGTATATTTCAGGTTACAAGTATCACAGGAGGGTTTCAATATTGGGGTTGTATCTATTGGATTCCAAACATTTCTAAGGATTCCATGGGTCTATTGGGCCATGTTCAATTCAAGGCCTTGTCTAAAAAACCTAAGTTCGCTGAAATTAGCGTATTTGATTTAGTAAAGGATAGTGTAACAACCCGATTTTTCCCACCCATTTTTTTTTCTTTCTTACTCCTAGGGAAAAACTGGACCGTCGGATCACACTTCACGATCCAAATACAAAATACTTGGTACATCCACATACATGTGGAAATCAAAGCAGACAATATACATGACATAATTAAAATCTCCAGTTCTAATATCCAACACAAACAATAACTAAACAGCTACAAGTGATGGCCAACCATCACCTAACAGTGGCTTACAATGTGTATAATATCAGGAATGTACCTAGCCACAACTTACTAAAATCCACAATGTACTAAATCTATGATCTCAGAACTAGGGGTACAAATCCTCAGGTGGAAGATCCTCTTCTTCTATTACAAAATCAAAATATTTCTCACGTCCAAAGCCCTGATCAAGATCTATACCTGTGACATATAGTCGGGGTGAGCTAACAGTCTAAGCTCATTAGAAGAAATATCAATATCAATTTCACATCTCATCATATAAATGCAGATATTCATGAAAGATTTCCAAAGCACATTTTACTATCAAAACATAATTTACATATATCCTTAAATTGAAATCAAAATCAATAACTCATCTTTTCACACAAATTTCAATGATTCATTCACATTTCCCAAATTCTAATTCGAATTCAAATTCAGAATTTCTATTCAGATTCCGAGACTTACCTAATCTGAGACTTACAGTATTCAAATTTTCAATTCATAACTCGCAGTGTTCTAAATTTCTAGTTCATAACTCACAGTATTCTAAATTTCTAGTTCATAACTCACAATATTCTAAAGTTCATATTATACTGTATTCAAATTTTCAATTCATAACTCGCAGTGTTCTAAATTTCTAGTTCATAACTCACAGTATTCTAAATTTCTAGTTCATAACTCGCAGTATTCTAAATTTCCAGTTCATAACTCACAATATTCTAAAGTTCATATTATACAGTGTTCTAATTTTTTTTATATCTTATAGAGTTCACATTTCTAATTCACATCTTATAATGTTCACATTTCTAATTCACATCTTACAATGTTCACATTTTGAATTCCCATCTTACAGTATTCACTTTTCGAATTCCCATTTTACAGTATTCACATTTCGACTTCACATCTTACAATATTCACATTTCTAATTCACATCTTACTGTGCTCGCATTTTGAATTTCCATCTTACAGTGCGTACTGGTATCCTGTCGTACTGGTCCAGTTAGTGTAAGTAGTCCAGTCAGTGTTTGGTCCAGTATGTAGTATGCAGTATACAGTATGCTGTGTGTACAGATAACCCATCATACCGGTCCAGTATGCACTATGCAGTGTGTACGGACGCTATACCGGTCCAGTATGCAGTATGCATTGTGTACGGATAACCTGCCGACTTGTCCAGTATGTAGTGTACAGTATGCAGTGTGTACGGACAACCTGCCGTACCGGTGCAGCATGCAGTCTATATGGATAACCTATTGTACTGGTCAGTATGTAGTGTGTACAGATAATCCACTGTACCAATCCAAGATGATCATTATAGTGTATGCAATTAACCGTCATACGGTCCGATGCGTGTGTGTCGATCCACCACACGATTGTCTAGTCAGTTTATACGAATTGAAAGTTCACAGTTCACGTAAGAATTTAAAGTTCACAGTTCACGTTCAAAATTCACATCAGGTTCAATGTTCATCTCAGTTCCTATCAGATTCTATTGATTCAATATTCATATCTTTCGATTCATTTCCCTTATTCGGAGTCCATATTCGGAATTCATATTATTGTTCGAAAGTTCGGATTTGTATTCATATTTACAGCTCATGTTAGAAGTCTATTTTCTTAATTCTTATTCACTTTCAGATACAGAGTTCAAATCTCATGCTCACACTAATAATTCCAAGATAAATCAATCTTATTCTAACTCAAAGTTCCATATTCCATGTTCAATGTTTCAGATGCAACTAATAATTCAAAAAAAACTACAGTTATATCTCAAAGATTCAAAGATTTTCTAACATCAGTCAAATCAGATTCAAATACAGTTGTCTTTTCATATCAGATTCAAATTCATATTCTAAGTTTAGCAATTTCGATACCTTTCAAAGAATTGAAAGTTCCAATTTTAAATAGTTTCATTTCTAACTCAACGATAATCAAACTCATCACATTTCATTAATCATTTCATGGCATTCTATGAATCGAAGTAAAATCACAAGTGCTAATACAATCTAATCATATCACGAGAATCTATAAATCAATGACAAGGATGAAATTAAAGGTTGAATTTCCCTTACCTCAACTTGAAATCAAAACAAAGATTTCTTCTTCCCAAGGTAACCCTCCTTTCATGCACCCATGATTACACATGAAACATAACCATTTATACTCTATAGTCAAAAGTGAAAAAAAAAGAAGTCTTAAGGTCTCCCCAAGTCCCCATACTAAAAACAGACAAATCTCTGAATCTGTCCAAATCGATCTATCGGTTTTCAAAATTGATTGATCGAAATATATTTTGATCGGTCGGTTTCATCAGAAAACTAACACATCTCTCATCTCACATTCCGATCGATCGGTTCTCAAAGCGATCGATCGGTTTCCAAATCGATCGATTGAATTTCATTTTGATCAATCGGTCTCTTTAGAAAACCACATACTTCTGGTGCCACAATTCAATCAATCTGCTTCCAAATCGATCGATTGAATTCCATTTTGATCAATTAGTTTCCTCAGGGCACTTATTCCTTCTCTGTTTCACAATCCGATCGATCAGTGCCCAAATCGATCGATCAAACCCCAAAATCGATCGATCGAATTCCATTTTGATCGATCGATTTCACAAATTGATCGATCAAATATCATTTTGACCGATCGATTTCTCTAGAAACCTTCACTTTTTTGTCTTGTCAGAATCGATCAATCGGATACTTATTTCGATCGATTGGTTTTGACAGATTTTTCAGAAACAAGGGATTCTTCATCCTTAACTCACTTTCCCCATTCAAACCCACATTTATTGTTAATATTCTGGGGCATTAATTGCCCAATCACAAATCATAAATATATATGATTTAAACATGAGATCTAACCTTATAATCTTGAGAAAATTTTGCACCTTGACAACCTAAACCTCAATCTCTTAGTTGTCTTTTCCCTTGCAACATAAGGGTTTGAAGACCCATCCTCTTACGATCGAATCAAGATGTGCGTGAAAATCAATCTCCCCTCTAGCACACTCACTAAATCTCAACTCCTCACGCTCTATAAATGCTCATAACGGATTCTCAACGAAAGGGGTTTCGTAGCAAGGTTTCTCACATTCCTCAAATCAATGCTTCTCATCACAAAATCACATGCGCGGCCTTATGCGGAAAATCGATCAAACGCTCTCGCATTCGGCGGTAACAATCCACACGAGCACACGAGGTTCCTTTTTCATTTCTCTCTCTCTCTCTAAAACCCAAAGCCCCTAAAATGTGCAAACCGATTATTGACTTCCAGAGGAAGCCTTTGCCTTTTTATATAAAAAGGGGTTTGGTTCGGTGTAAAGCAGGCACACCGTGAGTGGGTGCACGACCTTTCTTCAAAAGTCAAAATATGGTTCTAAATTTATCTTTTTAACACACATTAAATTTTTATACTTCCTTTATTCTAAAAGTTCAAGGCGGCATTGGTCTCTATGTCCAACATGCAAATGTAGTAGGGCACGTTCAGGTTTGAAATTTTTGGGATGTTACATTCTTCCCACCGTAAAGAATTTTTGTCCTCGAAAATTTACATACCGTATGCGAAGAGGTACGAACACTTGGTAATCGTCAATGCTTCAACATCTTCACAATCAAGGTTATCACATTCTCTCCTCCTTAAAGGAATTTTCGTCCTAGAAAATTCATGTCATATTCGAAATGGTATCAGTACAATTTAACATCCTCGACATTCTTAGGTCATGGCATTCACCCCTGCTGAAGGAATTTTCGTCCGCGAAAATTTATCCTATTACCAAATTCCGGCTAAAGTTCGTCTCAACGTTTAAACCATTATTATAAAGAAATATAAATCATCTAAGCAATCGTGAGATTTTTGACGATCCCGTCACGACGATGTGCTCTCTAACGAAAAATATAGAGTCGCCACCCAAAGCTTTTGGCATCTTGAAAAACCTAGATCATTTTTATAAGCACCAAAGTCCCACAAATATGACTCTGAATCCAGTCTATGCCAAAGGCTCTTGGGTAGGAGCTTCAATTATCAATTGGAAAGGTGTTAGGCACCCAATCAACCCGCTTAATGTGGTCTCTACTTATGGCCAAAGTAAAAATAATAAAAAAGAAAAGAAAAAGGCTTCCTCTTGCCCAAATGGGGTCTTAAAATCCTATTTGTGCCCCTCCGTTCCTACCAAAACTTTGGCAGCGTAACGGCACAAATGGGAGGATAGATGAGAATTTGAGAAGGTAGAGGAATAGAGGGGAGAATCGGAGCTCTCGGACCCTTGTTTCACCATGGTGGAGCCTTGCATTGGCTTGCTTCGGTGAGCTTTTGAAGGTTTGTATGGTATGGAATGAGGTTCTAACTCCTAAGACTTGATAGCTAAGAGGTAGAGAGGGAAGGCTAAGGGGTAACACACCTCTAACCTAAAGCTTTTGGGTGAAATGCTAAGGTCTAAAGGATTTTTTAAAGTTCTGGAATTTATATGGGAATGGTGCACTAGAGGAGAGAGAGAGAGAGAGAAGGGATTCCTTAATCTCTTAATTACAAATTTTTTCAAGCCATTTGCAACGGGGGGTGCCTCTCTATTTATAGAAAAAAGAGAGGTTAGGAGGGTGCTTAGAAGTTAATTGGGATTAGTAATTAGGTAATGGGACATCTAAGGTTTCCTAAGATTTTTGGAGCCTTGAAAAATATGAGAATTTGCTCCAATAGTGGATGATTGGGTGAGGCTTTAAACCACTTAAGGGGTTGCACATAGATAGTAAATGGGTGCAACTGAACTAGCAAAACACACCCCAAAGGTCAAGATGATCAATAAGTTAAACCCTAATCTTAATTTTTGAGGCAAAAATATACAGTTACTATTTATATGCCTGGCACAACTATTAGTTATGTCAGGCATATGCACAGTAAAACAGTGCATGAACAGTGCCTGGAGGTTAGCTCCCCGAGGTGGGGTCCACATATAGCTAGCGCAACTATTAGTTGTGCCAAGCTATTTCTGGGGAGAAATGGCTTGGCACAATTATTAGTTGCACCAAATCCCTAAGGGGGGTCACATGAAATTACCATTATGTCCTTCGGGTTTGGGATGTCATATCTTCTTGTATACAACTCCGATTGGGGTGATTCTTGGCCCGCTGGAAAGCTTATGACTTCTACTTTTCAATGGTATGAGATTCGATCATAGTATAAGGTCATAACTAGTCCTAATGCACCACTCTTCATCCATAGCTCGGGACAACTAGGTTCGAGTCCGGAACAGGTTCTAAGGCTAGGGATTAGTTTCTAAGGGTTCGGGAAGGTTCCTAAGGGTTAGGAAGGGTTCCTAAGGTTTCAGAAGGGTTCCTAAGGGTTCCATACATGCCATCAAAAGCTCGATGATATGCCTCCCTGAAAATGTCTTTCGATCGGGCCTTGGGCCAAATTTGGGTGTCTACATATGCCTCTCTTTGGTATCCGATCACTAATGATCGAGTGACAAAGAAAAGAGACATCCGAAGAGGCCCAACGCATTATTGATGGGTTTTTCATATTCAGAACGAACTTCAAACATTAGGTGAGTAATATGGTGAGAAAACGAAAGCCCTATATGTCAGGAAAAATGGTCATTTCTCATGGTAATCGATTCCCAAGCGTTTAGTGGCATTACTAGGCATAACCGAGGTGGAAAATGAGTTGTGAAAGCTCAATAACTGAGAAAAATGATCACTTCTTGAGATGTGTTGAAGGAGTTTGATGTTCATGGTTCATTCTGAATATGACAGCTTTGTAAGTAAGGAGGGTGATCGACCCATATTCAAAGATAGGCACAATGCAAGTAAGCATGGCTCCATAGTTTGTGTCTAATCATATGAGGCTTTGACCGTCTCATCTGACCGGTCACAGGTGCCCCTACTTGAAGCAAGGTTCAAGGTCTTTGGGCGAACCCATTGATCCCGAAATTTATTTTGCATGACTACCTAAGTGGAGCAAATAGACATCGCACTGCTTTTTAGGAGTGTGTGCTATTTTTCCAACGTCCCCCGGATCATCGTGACTCAGAGTATCCAACCTTAAATGACACAAAACAGATCTGGCCAAAAATTGAGTGACCTTCGAAGGGGGCATCCAATTCCGGTCTTTGTCAACAATGATTTTACAAATCAATTAACTATACATAAACATGCACCCATTAGGGACAATAAGCAACAAAGGCGATGGAAGTCTCGACCCAGATCCCGTTTGAGTATAATTATGAGAACAAATGACTATCCTACGGATACCTAGACACAAGGTGTACATTACAGGGATACTGTGCTAATACAGGTTTTAAGCCTGGAAAAAAAAATAGGAAATGAACCCTTCTGCATGCATGTTTACACATATTTTGGTGGATATGTAGTTTCATTTTTAACAGGTTAGTTTTAACCAACAATTGATCTTTTTCATAACATAGGGCACACGCCCAAGCTGTGCAGACCAAGAGTCCACACCTCCGAAATGGCTCGTGATGAACCTCAAGTTAGATACTCATGTTCATACGAATCCACCAACTGAGCGCTTGTCACAAAGTTTTAGCAGTGGAGTCGACTCGATCGAAACATTGTCTGTTTGACCGGGATTGACACCGTTGTTTCTACTTCAAAGTAGGATCCAAAAATTCAAGGCGAACCTTTAGATTTAGGACATTGATATGGCACAGCTGCATTGCAGATAAAATATTAACATTCTACTGCATGGGAACATGCGTGTGTGTCACAAAAACACAGGTTTCTTCTTCTTCCTTTTTCTTTTTTTTATTTTTTGTTCTTTTTCAAATGATTTCCTTTTCCATTTTTTTCAAAATAAGAACTATCCGGACCTCAAACCTCGGGGGGCACACGCCCAGACAGCACATACCAAGAGCCTGTGCCCCCGAAATAGTTTGCTATTAAGCCGAAGCCAACGCACTCAAGTCCATGTGATATCAAAAGGATTGGGTTAGAATCAGGTGTCCACAGAAGGAGACACTCAATCTTGGCCTCCTCCATCAATGACGTTACAAATGAACAACTATGTATAAGCATGCACCCATTAGGGGAAATAAATAATAAGGTGATGGAAGTCCCGATGCAGATCCCGTCCAAGTACTATTTACGAAAACAAACGACCATCTAATAGATACCCAAACGCATGGCATACACTTTAGAGGGATGCCATGCAGGTTTTAAGCCTGCGCCCTAAAATGGGCCCTTCTGCATGCATATTTGCACATAGTTTGATTGACATATAGTTTCATTTTTAATAGGTTGGTATCAATCCAACAATGGATCTTTTCAAAGACAGAGTTATCCAGACCTCAAACCCCCATAGGGGCTCGCCCGGAGAGTGTTGACCGTGAGTCTACAACTCCAAAAATATCATGTGACGAACTTGATGTTCAAGACACTCAAGTTCACCTGAAACCAAAAATGGAGCGATCAACGTGAAGATATAGCGGTGGAATCAATCTGATCAAAACATTGACTGTTTGGCCGAGATTGACACCGTTGCTCCTACTTTGAAGTAGGATCCAAGGGGAACCTTAGACTTGAAACATTAATTTAGCACAACTATATTGCTGAAAAAATATTTACATTTTATCACATTGAAGTCTGCATGTGCGTAGCAAAAAGTACCATAAAAATTCATATATCTTTTTTTATTTTTAAAATGATTGCTTTTTTTCATTTTTTTTTAATAGACTGATCATCTTCATCTATGGAGAGATGCTTTATTTGATCTTTCCATCACCGAGAGGGTGCCTGCCTTGAGGTTTTGGGCCATTTGATGTTCCTGCACATTTCTCAAGAAAACGTCAGTCCCTTTTTTATTTATATGGGCAATAAATATGCATCCTAAGTAACAGAAGGAGCAATAAACTTTTACCTACACTTTTTTATTTTTCAAAATTTATATATACTTCTTTGGATTTTTGTTTTTAGAGATTTTTGTTTTTTTTCTTCTTATTTGAAATGGAAGTACAATGCTGTAAATATGTACATGAAAAAGAGTAGAAATATATAAAAAATTTATATTTAAATTTTTCTTGATTTTTTTCTTTTTTTGGTTTTTCATCTTTTTTTTTGTTTGATGCCTTATCAGTGAGACGAAGTAACGAGTCGCTTTTTTAGCATAGTCAAACTCGTTCATGCTGTCAAACCTGAGTGAGGTTCAAACTTTTCCAAGGTCGAAACGTCCATCCCTTTGGATCGAATTAACCTTTTCTCCTTACCTTGGGCCATATGTTTGACTATGAAGCCTGATGATATTTCTGGTCAGAACTTGATTTGAGCTAACATGAGCGGCCCAGTTGGTGATTAGATAACACAGAGATGTAACTGAAGGAAGTAATTGAATGATTTTCTACTTCTTTTTTTTTTAACATTTTTACTCACATCGACCAAGACGGGTTTTCGCCGTGCCCATTGTTATCCTCTTTTTTACTCGTAATGCCCTTTCAGTTTTTCATTACGTTCCATCGATATAGCTCTCTTACCCTAAGCACCCTTTCGGGTTTTCACCAGGTCCGCACAAGCTCGTTGTTTTTACCCGTAATGCCCTTTCGGGTTTTTACTATGTCCATCTTGCTTTGAGGTTGCATTTTTATTTCACTATTTTTTTTTCTTTCCTTTTTTTTTAAAAGCCACGACATAGACGTTGATTCCGTCATAGCCGGCCAGATGGGGTTCCGGTGTCGTCTCACAACTCGGCTTGTGTTGACTTAACTAATATTATGACTGCTTGGGAACCTAAAAAGAGGGCTTTCTTTAGGGTGTAGCTTGGCCATGGGTCAGGTTAGGATTTGAAGGTATGCTGGGCTAAAAAAGGTTTCCTTGACACGGTCTCAATTTTTCACAACATACTTTCTTCCTTGAGAGATTTTACCGTACATGCCCCATAATTCTTCTATATTTTTTCTTTTTTTCTTTATTTGATTTCAGGCAATCTGTTTTTGGGGTTTGGCTTTTTCGATTCGTTTTGGATTTTGATACTCCCCCTTTTTTGTATATGTACACACTTTTTCTCTTCTCTTTTTTTTTCAGGGAAGGGGTTTGTTGAAAGAAAGGCCGAGGCTCAAAATGGGGTAGCAAAGAAATTATCATTTTTAGGGATGCTTTTTGGCTACTGTGCTTAGAATGATGGCCTCTTTTGGGTGATTCTTAAGTAGTCACGTATATGTTTTGCCAATACTTACCTTATCGTGATAGACTAAGAGTAGAACCATCGAACATATTCAGCATTGATGGGCTCAGGAAGATGATCTCCGTCCATGGTGGCGAGGTGGATGGCATATCCCTGTAGCACTTCTCAGACGACATAAGGTCCCTCCGAGTTTGGCTTGAATTTTCCTCTCAGATCGGCGTGGAGGGATGGAAAGATCTTCTTCATCACAGTGTCTCCTATCTTCAGATCTCGACTGTGGGCACGTTTATTATAAGCACGTGCGATTCGCCCCTGGTAAACTTGAGTATGACATAAGGCTAGGAGTCTCTTCTGGTCCAATAAGTTTAATTGTTCAAAGAGGGATCTCTCTCTCTCTCTCTCTCTCTACTTCGGGTAAGCCTAATTCCATAAGGATTCTGAGCGAGGGTCCTTCAACCTCTACTGGTACGATGACCTCGATTCCATACACAAGGGAGAATGGTGTTGCCCCTGTAGCAGTACGGATCAATGTTCTGTAGACCCATAAAGCAAACGGTATCATTTCTCTCCAATCTCAGTAAGTGATAACAATTTTCTCGAGGATGCAGATGACCGTCTTGTTCGCAGCTTCCACGGCTCTATTACTTTGAGGCCAATAAGGGGACGGGCGATGGTGCTTGATTTTGTATTGCTCATAGAAGGCTCGGATGTGCTTATTCGCAAAGTTCGTGCCATTGTCTGTGATAATATCGTTGGGTACTCCAAATCGACACACAATATTGTTTTTGAGAAGCTTCTCAACGTGACTGGCCGTGATGTTGACATATGATGCCGCTTCTATCCACTTGGTAAAGTATTCAATGGCGATGAGGATGAACCGATGTCTGTTGGATGTTCCTGACACTTGTAGCATTTCTGAACATGTTTGTAGCAATCCAATTCCATAGTCGTCCAAAGTACCCTTGCCGTAGAATTTTCTTAGCTAGCATGTGACCATTGACGTGGGCACCGCATACTTCCTCGTTGATCTCTCTCATGATATTGATCACTTCACTTTCTGTAAGGCACCTGAGAAAGATGTTATTATATGATCACTTGTAAAGGCATTCCCCACAAATGACGCAGCCTGTCGCTAAATGTTGAATGATTCGTCGATCCGTCTTAGATATACCCTCAGGGAAAGTTAGTGTCTTGAGGAAATTCTTAATATCTAAGAAGCAAGGTGGCTCATCATCAGCCTTTGTAGGTTCCTCAATCTGGAGCCAGAAGACCGGCTCATTCCTTTGCTCGATCATGATCGACTTCATCTCAGCACCATACGGATTTCTATCATTGATGCCAACGTTGCTAGTTTGTCAGCAAAGTGATTCCTTATTTGAGGGACATATGAGAATGTCACGTCTTGGAAGCAAGCTATCAGATCCTCGAGGTGCTCATGGTAGGGGATCAATTTCTCATCTTTTGTTTTCCAATCTCCATTCGTCTGACATATGATCAACTACGAATCGCCAAATACTCAGAGGTGAGTTATATTTAGATTGAGAGCTGCCTGCAAACCAATGGCACAAACTTCATACTCGGCCATGTTGTTAGTGCAAGGGAAATTGAGGTTGATAGAGACTGGTACATGGGATCCTTTCGGTTAAATCAAAATGGCGCCAACTTCATGACCTTTAGCATTTGCTTCCCCGTCAAAGTTCATTACCCAAGATTCCTCTGCTTCCTCAGTATTGTCCTCCATCATGAATAGGATGTCCTCATCGGGGAACTTAGTTCTCAAAGGCTCATAATTTGGTAAAGGATTGTCAGCAAGATGATCAGCGTGTACCTAGCCCTTAATCGACTTCTGAGTAACGTACGTGATGTAAAACTCAGACAATACAAGCTACCATCATGCGGTCCGTCCAGTAAGAGGCACTTCAACGGGCCCATTCGAGCCAAAAGTAGAACAGCTTGAGATAACAAGTAATGGCAGAGCCTCTGAGTAGCCCATACAAGAGCTAGACATGCTTTCTCCAGATGAGAATAGCGCATCTCATAATCAGTAAACTTCTTGCTCAAATAGTAGATGGCTTGCTCTCTTCTTCCTTTCTCGTCATGCTGCCCTAAGACACATCCCATTGAAACTTTTGTCGTGGAGAGATACATCAAGATGGTCTCCCTGGCTCGGGTGGTACTAACACAGGTGGGTTAAGTAGCTAGCTTTTGATTTTATTTAACGCTACCTGATAATCATTGTTCCATTCAACGGGTGAGTTCTTCTTTAGTAGTTTGAAGATCAGCGAGCAGATTAGAGTTAGCTGTGCAATGAATTGACTGATATATTGTATTCTGCCCAAGAACCATCTAACTTCTTTCTCAGTAGATGGTGGCGGCATTTAAGTGATGGCTTTGACTTTGACTGGGTCATCCTCGATCCCTCTCCTGCTGACGATGAATCCCAACAGTTTTCCAGACATAGCACCAAATGCGCGCTTCTGTGGATTCAGACATAACCTGTACTTTCTCAGTCTTTCAAATAGCTTCTGAAGGTTTACTAAGTGATCACTTTGCTTCGATGACTTGGCTATCATATCATTGACATATACTTCAATTTCTCAGTGCATCATGTCATGAAATAGCGCAGTCATAGCTCTCTGGTATGTTGCACCGACATTTTTCAGCCCAAACGGCATGACTCTAGAGCGAAAGGTTCCCTAAGGAGTGATGAACGCAGTCTTCTCTCGATCCACCTTTGCCATCTTAATCTGATTATATCCTGAGAATCCATCCATGAAAGAAAGCATCCCGTGCTTAGTAGTGTTATCGGCCAAGATATCGATGTGCGGAAATGGGAAATCGTCTTTCGGGCTTGCCTTGTTCAAGTTTCTAAACTCAATGCACATGTTGACTTTTCCATCCTTCTTTGGTGCAGGCACAATATTGGCTAGCCACTACGGGTAGTTAGATACCATGAGAAACCCCGCATCATACTACTTGATGACCTCGTCTTTGACTTTCAACATCCACTCGGGTCAGAGACGTCTCAGCTTCTACTTAACCGGCTTCATATCAGGGTAGGGAGGCAACTCATGCTCGACCAAATCAATGTCCAGACCAGGTATGTCCTCGTACGACCAGGCAAAAATATCTTGGTGTGACCAAAGGAAGTCAATCATGCTTTTTCTTTTTTGGGAGATAGCGACGTTCTGATCTTCGTAATTCGAGGAATCTCCTCAGTCCCCAAATTAATGTCCTCGATTTCTTTAACAATGGGGGTAGGGCCATGCTCAAATTCAGCAAACCAGTCAAGGAGCTTATTGGGGAGCTCCTCCAAAGGGATATCCTCGTCTAGACTTGTAATACCTACCTCTTCTTGTATTTGTACAGGAAAGGGGTCGATTTTATGTGGGACGGGTATTTCAATTAAGACATATTTTTATGGGATTTTATTTGAAATTTTAAATGACAATACTTTTAGACTTTATATTTTTTCAATGTTTTTGGAATTTTTATTTTCTTCGGAGACGAACCCTTGGCAGCACGAGTATGTGTATATACAAGGTATGCCTGCCAAGGGCTTATCTCACTTTTTATAGGTTATTTATTTTTGGGGAAACAAGTGCCAAATGTTAGGCCACTCCTCCCTTCAAGGGTTTGGGTCAAAGATGCCTAGTTGCGTACCTGAGAGGCCACTCCTTTACCTATTTAGATGGAGGGTGTTGACTGATACGGCTCTTCGGAGTCAGCGTCCATCATGTTGATCCCCATTTCATCTGAGATGATATCCTTAAATGTTAACACAGTTTTGTAGTGATTCACCACTGGGGGAGTTTTTTCAGGTACAGACCATCGTTCCTCAAAGAGGGATAACACGGCCAAGTCTATCTCGACACTGGGAAGGGTGGTGTGGGGATTGGTGGGGTGAATCGGTGCTTTAGGCTTGTGTGGGGTTAATTGGGTTACCCCATTCCGGTCAATCTTCACAACCCCGATGCTCACGAATGAATTCCTGATGTGAGGCCTGGGATGGGGTCTTTCCTCTATGTGTATCCCCTAGCTCTCACAGCTGCCATTGTACGGGCTTTCTCCTTAGCCTCCCGCACTTCTTCTTCTGTGGGCTTGTAACTTAGCCTAAACCTGACTTTCTAACTGCCCTTAGCTGTGACGGGCTCTTTCCTTCCTTATAATCTGGGCCCAAAACCCCTTCCTATTTTTTAGGCCCACTTTTGGAGAATAGCCACTGCTACTACCATACCACCTCCGATCCTTGGAATGATGCCCTCGATGGGCTCCGGGAGTATCTTTGATACGTCATATTCGAAACTGTGGAGGTTGACATCCTCAGTGGTGAGCGGTACATCCTGTATATTGGTTCAATGCTATTGGTGGCCTTTTCTTTCTCACTGTGCCCCTCTCCGATGATTGTGATGATCTTATGCTCAGATGTAAATTTGAGTTTCTGGTGTAATGTGGAGGATATGGCTCCAACTTTATGCAGCCACGGGCACCCTAGCATCAAATTAAATGAGGATTTGATGTCCATCACTTGAAATAATATGAAGAAGGTCATTGGCCCAATTAATAGCTCAAGATCAGCTTCTCCCATTATCTCTCTTCGTGTGTTATTGAAACCTCTGACGCTAGTTCTCGTGGGTCTTAGCATGCAAGGATCTACCCCAACCTTTGTGGCGGTTCTCAGCGGGCATATGTTTAATGCAAACCCATTATCGATCAAAACCAGTGGGATTATCATATTTCTAGATTCAATAACTATATTTAAGGATTTTGAGTGACTTCCTCCTTCCTCTGGTAGATCGACATCTGAAAAAGAAATGGCATTCTGGGCCATCACTTGATCAATTATTTGCTCAACTTCATCTGGGCTAACCTGAAGTTACACATGCGTGTTCTTTAACGCCCCCATTAATACTTGGAAATGGAGTGGGAACGTCATCAACAAATTCCACATAGTAATATGGGCAAGAATTTTTCTCAGCTGAGTCTCCAGTATATGTTCTCGACTCATTTTCTCAAACGAATTCACGACGCTGTCTTTCTTTCCTTTAGGTTGTGCTGTTGCCGGTGCTTCCGACTGCTTTGAGATCTTCCTAGATCGAGTAACGAAGTTCACGACCCCTTCTCTATTGCTACCAGCGTTGATATCTGTCTGCTCATAACTTAGAGGGACCTGATGAGGATCGTAGGTTAGTCCCATAATCTGAAATGGTATTACTGGTATCGGAGGCACTTGCATTGCGGGCTTCAGAGGTGTGGGCAACACTTGATTTACCTCAGTGATAGCTGGTTGGATGGCAAAATTAGGCCAGATGCGGGTGATGAAGCTTGAGGGTGGTGATACTAGGGGAAAAAGGGTAAAAGTAGGCCACACCTACTTTTAGGTTGGGCTGCTGCCGGTGCTTCCGACTGCTTTGATATCTTCCCAGATCGGGTAACGAAGTTCACGGCCCCTTCTCTATTGCTACCAACGTTGATATATGTTTGCTCATAACTCAGAGGGACCTAATGAGGATTGTAGGTTAGTCCCATAATCTGAAATGGTATTACTGGTATCGGAGGCACTTGCATTGCGGGCTTCAGAGGTGTGGGCAACACTTGATTTACCTCAGTGATAGCTGGTTGGATGGCAAAATTAGGCCTGATGCGGGTGATGAAGCTTGAGGGTGGTGATACTGGGGGAAAAAGAGTAAAAGTAGGCCATTGGTAGCTAACAGGTGCCGGCGGGGGATTTGGGCAATGATGGGCTATTGGGTAATTGACGGGGGTGGTGGTGTATGGCTAGTATGCATTTATATGCACATAATTGATAGGAGTAGGTGATAGAAAATAAACCCTAAGATCTAAGGGTTCGGCTTGTGGTGTTGGGCTGGGAAAGTAGTCTGATAAATTCTGGGGTTCAATCACCCCAATATTCCTTTCTTCATAGTCCTTAGCAATGGTGCCACATAGCTCTCTCAATCACTGATGTAGTTTGATGGGTCAAACTCGAACTCCTCTTCATGTCCCTCTACCATTCTGATGGTGGGTCTGGGACTTGCTCCTCCTGTAGGATGTGGGGGCAATTACACCTGATGAATGTTTGAGTGCTGGTTTATATGAGAAGGTGCCAGTAAAATGATTTTTTCAGCATCGATCAAATCTTGGATAGCGTGCTTCAATGGGAAGCAACGATCAGTTGGGTAACTCGGACCCTGATAAAAATTATAGTGAGTATTAGGGTCATAATTCTTTGGGATCGGGTGGGGAGGAGGTTGAGATTGACGAATAGTGACTAATTCCTTTTCTACTAATAAAGGCAAAATTACACTTAATGATTGTCCCAGGGATGTAAACACTCGGTCATAGCTAGCTCTCCTCTGCTTCGGAGTCATCTGCATTCCTTGCCCATTCCCTGTTCTCTGTATCTGCTCAGTTCTGAGTGGTGCTGGCGGTACTACTTGAAATTAAAATGAGGTTATGTTATTATTGGGCCTGGTATTGGCAATGTTTTGGACATCGACCCCAGTTCTCCTATCATTCCTTTATTCCAAAAACCTTCTAACCCCATGGGCTCCACTTGGTATACATTTGTTCAGGCGCCCCTCCCTGATGGCATCTTCACATCGATTGGTGTTCCTTACCAGATCAGTAAAATTGGACTGCTGCTGGTACACCAAAAAGTCTGAGATCACTGGTAGAGTATTCTTAGAGATCATCTCTATCTACTAATCATCAGGTATTCTGTTTCTGACTTAAGCTGCTAGTGCTCTCCACCGCCTCAGATAATCACTGAAAGTCTCATTTGGGTTCTATTTTAACCGGGCTAAGTCAGACTTACGCGGTTCGATGCCAATATTATAGATATATTATTCTTGGAACAAGTGTGTTAAGTCCTTCCATGTTTTTATCATAGATGGTTCTAAAGACGTGAACCACTTTAAGGTTAGACTGGTCGAACTCTTTTGAAAGACCTTTATCAACAGTTTTTCGTCCCCTCCATATTGGCACATGTCCCTACAGTAGGACTTGAGGTGTACAATAGGATTGCCGGTGCCGTTGTACTTGTCAAATGCCGACATTTTAAATTTGGGAGGCAAGGGGACCTCAGCGAATAGACACAAATCTGTGAAGTCTGTGGCATGGATTTCAGCACCACCCATTTTCATCAATTGCTTATGTATTTTGTCCAACTGTTCTTTCAACTGCTCTGACTCCTTGGATATGGGGGCCACTTTCTCAACAGTTGGTTGGATTTCACTTTGTGCTATCAAGGGGTGGGAAATGATAGGATGGTTAAGGATAGTCAATGCCCCAGCATTCGCTCCATTGTTCCTAATCTCATCCTTTTCATACTATTGGTCGACATAGTGTGCAGTGGGGTGGGATTCTCATGCTGGTGTTGCATGGACTGGATGGGAATGACATGATTGGGGGTTGAGCGAGTCCATTGGGGATGAGGGGAGGTTTGTTGGATGATGGGATGAGTGGAAGTTAGATTTTGGAGTGGGGCCTGATGAGGCCATTAGGCATGGGGGAAGGTTTGAAGCTGACTTTAGGATGTAGGGATATATGTAAATTGGGGTTGATGTAAGGCATGGGTTTGAGCTGGGTATGAGGGCTGTGAGTGGGTAAAATTCTGGAGGAATTGTGAAGGGTATGGGTGTGAGGCTCCATGGTTTTAGGCTTGGGTTTAGGCCATGAATCCTTAGTCATGATAGGTTTGTGTCATGGGCCATTGATGGGTTTAGGCCATGGATCCTTGAGGGATCTGACCCCATGGTCCTTGATGGGTCTAACCAATTGGGCCTTGTTGGGTCTGGTCCATGGGCCCTTGATGGATCAGGCATATTTGCCATTGATGCGTCTAGGCCATGGGCCCTTGATGGACTGGCCCATTGGACCTTGATGGGTTTGGCCCATTAGGCCATGGGCCCTTAGTGGGCTTCAGCCATGGAGGTTTGGGCCATGGAGCCTTAGGACATGTGAGAAATGGGGGCTTGGGCCGTTGGGCCTTGGGATATGCGGCTAGTGGGGGTTTGGGTAGTGTGGATGATGGGGGGTTGATGGGGGTCATGGGGGAATGAGGCATGGAGGCTTGCTAGGGTATGGGATGGATATATGGGTGTGTGGTGTGGATGAGAGGGGATGTATTGGGAGGCCTTCCATTTGTTATATGTTTGGAATATCTTCTCCATCATGGCCATGGTAGGGGGGTCAGATGGAGATGGGCTATTTGATGGTTGGGGGACATGGATGGGATATGGGAAGAGGAAAAATTGGGCATGGCCCCGCTAAAATTGGGCATGATCCATGTGAGGGGTGGGATATGAATGGGGTTGAAGGAATGAGGTGGGGGCATGGTGGATGAAATGGGCATATATGGGGAAGATGTATGGGGCATGGATCTGGAAAATGAGAGGAAAATTGGCCATGGCTTCCGGAGAGACGGGCATGACTTGGGTAAATGGAGGAATTTGTGGGGGGTTAGATGTGGTATGGATAGATGCTGGTGGATCGGGTTGGGCGGATGAAAAATAGGGTATGTGAGTTAAGGTAGAGGGTGGGTTTTGAATGGCTGTGGAAGGGAGGTGAGATGGGTTGGAGATGGCCATGGATGAAGGCATGGCTTGGGAAAATGATGGGAAATTAGGATTTTGGATATTTTGGGAAGTGGTCAAAGGGAAAATAGGGGCATCGAACGGGCTGATTATGGTGAGGTTTGAATGGATGAGGGGGGTGGAATTAAAGGCCTCTTCGGTATGGGAATGGGTTGGAGAATGTGGTGGGGATGAGTCAGGATCGGCATAATCCGGGTCTACGGCCCATGACATGTCTCGGTATCGGGTTGGGCACCGGTGCCTTGGATGGGACCTGTAAAGCTTCCTCCTTCTTCCCCTACGGGATGATAGACGGTACAATGATGCCATTGTGCCAGCACTAATCAAGACATTATTTTTAATTTTTAATTTTAATTTTTTTGGATTTTTGTAAGTGAAAATAAATGAGGATTCCGAGGCCTTTTTGAATTTCCTTCTCAGGTGGCTTTCGTACCCTAACTAGGTCCCGCTGTAGCAGCTCCAAAGCGCTTCGGAAGAATCAAAGGCAAACCTCCTATCTATTGAAGGCATGGAAACCAATGCAAATAACCCGACCCCCCTAAACGAATAAAAAAGAAGTCACCTTCTTTTGATCGATGAGGGCATATTGGGTGTCAAAAATTATGGGGCCTAAACAGAGGCACTAAACACACTGATCGAGGAGTGAAATCGGCCACAGATCTGAACTGTTGCTATTCAAAACCAGCCTGACACAACTATTAGTGGAGCTAGAGAAAAATGTCAAATTTTAAAGCTGGTGCAACTAATAGTTGCGACAGTGCATTTCTGGGACATTTTGCATTGGCACAACTAATACTTGTGCCAGAGAAAAATGGATCTCCAGTTTCAATGACAGCAGCAACCTCAGTTCGGGATGGGTCTCCAAACTGATTTTTTCTGGAAGTTGGGCTTTGGGGATTAACTGATTTAATGATACCTCTCTCTTTCTCACCGAACCTAAGGGTTTAAGGCCAAATTGGGTCTATCGCTCATTTTTTCTTCAATTTTAAGCTTGGAATGAGAAGGTTACCCACCCGATATACCTCAAGTGCAAGTACTTTTCTTAGGTACTAGGTGGGCTGAGATTTTTTCAGATCATCACCACTAGGGAATGCCACCGTATTAAGACCCGGGTGGTTGTATGTGTGCCTAAATAACCCAACCCTATAAAAAATCTACCCCACAAAAATTATTTTTCACTTTTAAAAGAATT
The DNA here is from genome assembly GCA_021018995.1 of Chloranthus sessilifolius. Classification (NCBI taxonomy): domain Eukaryota; kingdom Viridiplantae; phylum Streptophyta; class Magnoliopsida; order Chloranthales; family Chloranthaceae; genus Chloranthus; species Chloranthus sessilifolius. Next base: position 97,518,554 of record CM037588.1, read on the forward strand.
TTTTTAAGTTCAAAGATTGGGGGGCGATGATCCCATGCCGCCTCTACGGGCCGGCGTTCACTATTTGGAATATGATTGCGGAAACATAAATGCACACGTAGGCCCGCCAAATGGCTAAGGCACATAAATGATGTAAAAGTACCAGTAAGTAAAATGACGTAATCGGAGGGGTGAGTGAAAAAATAAATTTAATAGCAATAAAAAAGGTTAGTAAGAAAAATAAAGGGGCCAAATTCAAGGGGAAGCTCTACTAGCTATTCCCCAGCAGAGTCGCCATTTGTACAACCGTGAGATTTTTGACGATTCTGTTGCGATGATGCGCTCTCTAACGAAAAATATAGAGTCGCCACCCGGTGCTTTCAGTGTTTCGGAAAACCTAGATCATTTTTATAAGCTCCAAAGTGCCACAAATATGACTCTGAATCCTATCTATGCAAAAGGCTCTTGGGTAGGGGCTTCGGTTATCGATTGGGAAGGTGTTAGGTACCCAATCAACCCGCTTAATGCAGTCTCTACTTATGGCCAAAGCAAAATAATAAAAAAGAAAAAAAAAAAAAGGCTTCCTCTTGCCCAAATGGGTCTTAACATCTTATTTGTGCCCCTCCGTTCCTACCAAAAATTCGACGGCATAACGGCACAAATGGGAGGATAGAAGAGAAACCAAGAAGGTAGAGGAATAGAGGGGAGTGCCAGAGCTCTCGGGCCTTGTTGCACCATGGTGGAGGCTTGTGTTGGCTTGCTTCACTGAGTTTTTGAAGGTTTGTATAGTATGGAATGAGGTTCTAACTCCTAAGGCTTGATAACTAAGAGGTAGAGAGGGAAGGCTAAGGGGTAACACACCTCTAACCTAGAGCTTTTGGGTGAAATGATAAGGTCTAAAGGGTTTTTTAATATTCTGGAATTTGTATGGGAATGGTGCACTAGAGGAGAGAGAGAAAGAGAAGGGATTCCTTAATCTCTTAATTGCAAATTTTTTCAAACCATTTGCAACGGGGGGTGCCTCTCTATTTATAGGAAAAAGAGAGGTTAGGAGGGTGCTCAGAGGTTAATTGGGATTAGCAATTAGGTAATGGGCCATCTATGGTTTCCTAGGGTTTTTGGAGCCTTGAAAAATGTGAGAAGTTGCTCTAATGGTGGATAATTGGGTGAGACTTTAAACCATTTAAGGGGTTGCACATAGATAGTTAATGGGTGCAACAGAACTAGCAAAACACACCCCAAAGGTTAAGATGGACAATAAGTCAAACCCCAATCTTGATTTTCGAGCAAAAATATACAGTTACTGTTCAAATGCTTGGCACAACTATTAGTTGCACCAAGCATATGCGCAGTAAAATAGTGCATGAACAGTGCCTGAAAGTTAGCTCCTCTAGGTGGGGTCCACCTATAGCTGGCACAACTATTAGTTGTGCAAAATTCTCCTATAGTTGGCGCAACTATTTGTTGCACCAAATCCCTTAGAGAGGTCACATGAAATTACCATTCTACCCTTTGGGTTCGGGATGTGATATCTTCTTGTGTACAGCTCCGATTGGGGTGATTCTTGGCCCGTTGGAAAGCTGAGGAGTTCTACTTTTCAATAGTATGAGATTTAATTATAGTAGAGGGTCACAGCTAGTCCCAGTGCACCACTCTTCATCCATTACTCAAGAAATCTAGGTTCAAGTCCAAAATGGGTTCTAAGGGTCGGGATTGGTTTCTAAGGGTTTGGAAGGGTACCTAAGGTTCCGAAAGGGTTCCTCAGGGTTCCATACATGCCATCAAAAGCTCGATGAAGCACCTCTCTCAAAATATATTTCAATCGGGCCTTGGGCCAAATTTGGGTGTCTATAGATGCCCCTCTTTAGTATCCGAGCGCTAATGATCGAGTGCCAAAGAAAAGAGACATTCGAAGAGGCCTAAGGCATTATTGACGGGTCCACCATATTTAGAACAAACTTCAAACATTAGGTGAGTAATATGGTGAGAAAACGAAAGCCCTATATGTCGAGAAAAATGATCATTTCCCAAGGTAATCAGTTCCCAAGCATTTAGCGACATTACTGTGCATAACCAAGGTAGAAAATCAGTTGCGAAAGCCCAATAGCTGAGAAAAATAGTCTCTTCTCGAGATGTGTTGAAGGAATTTGATGTTTAAGATTCATTTTGAATATGACAGCTTCATAAGTAAGGAGGGTGATCAACCCATATTCAAAGATAGGCGCAACGTAAGTATGCAAGGCTTCATAGTTTGTGTCCAATCATATGATGCATTGGCCGCCACATCTGACTGGTCATAGGTGTCCCTGCTTGAAGCAAGTTTTAAGGTCTTTGAGTGAACCCATTGATCCCGAAATTTATTTAGCACGACTACTCGAGTGGAGCGAATAGATGTCGTAACGCTTTTTGGGAGTGTGTTATTTTTCCAACATCCCCCGGATCATCGTGACTCAGAGTATCCAACCTTAAATGACATGGAACAGATCCGACCAAAAATTGGGTGCCCATCGAAGGGGGCATCCAATCCCGGTCTTTGACAGCAATGATTTTACAAATCAATTAACTATGCATAAATATGCGCCCATTAAGGGTGATAACACCTCCACGGCTTATGCCATTCTCTCTTCTCTTCCACTCTCTCCCCCCAATGGGGTAGCTTTCACATCGGATATGAAATCTCTACCACCTCAACCACCTCTGGGTCATCTACCTCTACCAGACATAATGATCTATTATAATGAAATAAAAATTTCAATTAACAACTGGTTACTATATTCGAATAGAACTTTTAAAACCTCACAGCCTATTCCCTGACAGAATCTAATGCCACGTCTCTGGTGTTAGTCACTATTTTATACCATTTTATACCCTTTAAACCTGGCCTTTGTTAGTACTTGGAGTACTTAATAACTGATTCTTATGTTATTTTGCAGCTAGGAAGAAATTATGTAGCTATCCATGTTTATGTGCTAAGAGGAGGAGATTAAAGCAACCAAGTGCTTCCATCTACACTAGCAGCTGCATACAAATCATGTGGTTCAGCATGTTTTTGAGCTGTGCACTCAAGCAATTGTAACACCAGAGCAGTGCTCCTTAGAGCTACTGGCCATCTTCACAAACTGCACACCTTGGAAGAGTAAGCTGCAGCAGTAGGGATTTTTCAGTGAAGAACACATCAGCAGCAACTGCACATTTCTGCGTGAGTACTCACATGAGCTGCTCACTCTTGAGTAGCATTGCATCCAAACAGCCCAGGGAAGATATAGCAGCAGCACCCCTTTAGCTATCCTCTTGAAATCCGGCTGAAACTGCCTTAAACATGTTGACCATTGGAAGTGTGTCCACTAAAACCAACAGATACTCCAGCAAACCTATCGACTTGTAAAAGAAGCAACATCAGCACCTATCGAATAGAATAGATGGGCACTAGTACCTATCGACTGGCATATAAGCTCCAACCTATTGACATCTGCAGCTCCCATTCTCTTTCAACATCATGAATGGAAGGAGCCTCTTCCTGATCCTGTTGACAGCTTGAGTTGCAACCCTATTCTCCAACCTCTCGACTAGTTAAAACTCCAACCTATCGAAGAGTCCAGCTGCAATACACATTGAACCTGTCAAGTTGAAGCACCTTCCATCCTCTCGAGCTTTTAATCTGCATTCCCCAACAACTTGTTGAATCCTACATGCTTAACTTCAAAATCTCTCGAGATTGCAGCCTATCAACCCCTCAACCTCTTGACCTTCTAGTCTTTCTGTTCAGCAAACCTGTTGAAGACTCCCTTGAACCTGTCGACATTTAGTTTGGAGCTGCACATCCTGTTGAGTATCAGCTCTACACCATCAGCCATCTAGTCGAACTCTTCAAGCATCCTCACGAAAGGATGCCTGAAGCTGCTGCACTCTACTCCATCTTCTCGAGCAGTCCAACCTCCCATCCTCTAGAGCAACAACCTGTCGAGATTCGAGTTTCAACCAAGACTCCATCAGCTGCCAACCCTCATCAATGAATCTAAAAGATCACCTTGTGAACTCCATCAGCTATAGCTATTATTAATGAACATCGGGGGCATTTTTGAGAAACTCTATTAAAGCCTCAAATATATGCAGCAATTATGAAGGGCTGCAGCTGGAATTATTCTTGGTCGACAAGGGCCTTTGTGGGAACTCCAAAGTAGGGATAGTTGCACATGGACAAAACTATTTTCCAAATTAAGTGAGGGAATTTTTGGTGGGAAGCTTTAGTTGAGCATAACAGAGCCAGATCTATTTCTTCTCTTTGATTGGTTGAAATGCTAAAACGGGGATTAGCATAAACCGAAATGGTAATTCTCTCCTCTGATTGCCTGCAATCTAAAGAACTTGGATCACTGCATTTGTATAAATAAGACTCCTTGCTGCTGTAATTTCTCAGCAAGGAAACCATAGAATAGCTTTAGTACTCCGTGACTCATTTAGGTTTAGTTTTACTTTTATTTTTCCCTTTTTATCTTCCCCCTTCTCTCCCTAATCCAGCCCCGTTGGATTAGATTTAGATAGTAGTCCAGATTTGATTTGTAATTATAATATGGCATGAAGATGTGTGGATTGATACACAAACTACAAATCTGAGAACAAGGTTATTATAAGTTTGTTTGATTTAATAAATTATTGATTTTAATGTCCAATTAAATCTAAAGATCTTGTGGTTTTATTAGATGTCTATAGGATTCATGTATTTGAGAATAACCCATTCAGTTTCTAGTAGATTTATTATTTACCATCTGATTTCCCTTGGTTTAATATCCCTGTGAATGTCTGAGCTTGTAGCCATGCATCCATAGCATCTGTAGTGATTTTAATATTCTAATTGAAACCTTTGATTTGGAGGAAATCCCTAGGATGATCTGTGGCCATTCAAGTGGATAAATCATAGCCTTAAGATTAATTCAAACCTCTTATCTGGATTGGATTCTTCTACCTTAAACCTTTGATTTGGAGCAAATCCCTAGGTTGATCTGTGACCATTCAAGTGGACAGATCATACCCTTAAGATCAGTTCAAGCCTTTGGCTTAGAGTGGATTCTTCTACCTTGCGCTTGAGCTTGCAACCATGTGAAGGATAGCTGCAAATTCACATGCCTTGATCTGTTTTGCATTGAAAACCAGTCCCTAGCTGTCTATTTCCTCCCATTTTATATTTTATTTTACCATCCATCTTCCTCAATCTTTTAGATTTAGTTTTATAATTCTATTTTGTAGATTAGATCTAGTGACACCCGAAAAACTCTCTTTCTTCTTAGATTAGGCTAGAATTGCTAGATCTGTAGTCAGATCTGGAGGTCTACTATGCTGCCTTCTAAGTTTTATATCACTACTCCCTGTGGGATAAACTCTTACTTATTAAAACTTGCTACAAAGGACCCTGTATCTTATAGGTCTCGGTATTTTAGGATTGTTGTTTTCACCCTCTGTTTTTACTTTGTTTTTAATTAGATTTCAACACACACAATAATTAGCACCTAAAATATCCCCAACATCTGGACCTATAGCTAGGGCTCGTAGTCTCCCATAAGACCTAAAGCCTAATCTCTGATACCAACTTTGACAAGTCGATTTTTCCCACACATGTTTTTTTCTTTCTTACTCCCAGGAAAAAATCGGACCATCGGATTGCACTTCACGATCCGAATATAGAATACTTGGTACATCCACATACATGTGAAAATCGAAGCAGACAATATCCATGTCATAATTAGAATCTCCAGTTCTAATATCCAATATGAACAATAACTAAACAACCACCGGTGATGACCAACCATCACTTAATAGTGGCTTACAAAATGTGTATAATAGCAAGAATGTTTCAAGCCACAACTTACCAAAATCCATAATATACTAAATCTACGATCCCAAAACTAGGGTACAAATTTTCAGGCAGAAGATCCTCTTCTTCCAGTATAAAATCCTAATATTTCTCACGCCCAAAGCCTGGATCAAGACCTGCACCTGTGACGTATAGTCGGGGTGAGCTAACAGTCTAAGCTTAGAAGAAGAAATGTCAATATCAATTTCACATCTCATCATATCAATGCAGATTTTCATGACAGAGTTCCAAACCACATTTTACTATCAAAACAAAATTTTCATATATCCTTAAATTGAAATTAAAATCAATAACTCATTTTTTCACACAAATTTCAATGATTCATTCTCATTTCCCAAATTTTAATTTGAATTTCGATTCAGAATTTCTATTTAGATTCTGAGACTTACACTATTCAGATTCTCAGTTCATAACTCACAATGTTCTAAATTTCCAGTTCATAACTCTCAATATTCTAAATTTTCAGTTCATAACTCATTGTATTATAAATTTTCAGCTCATAACTTACACTATTCTAAATGTTCATATCTTACAGTGTTTTAAATTTTTCATATCTTACAGTGTTCACATTTCTAATTCATATCTTACAGTGTTCGCATTTCGAATTTCCATCTTACATTATTCACATTTTGAATTCCCATCTTACAGTATTCACATTTCGACTTCACATATTACAATGTTCACATTTCTAATTCACATCTTATAGTGTTTACATTTCAAATTTCCATCTTACAGTGTGTATGAATATCCTGCCGTACCGGTCAAGTTAGTGTATGCAGTCCAGTCAGTGTCTGGTCTAGTATGTAGTATGCAGTCTACAATATGCAATGTGTATAGATAACACAACGTACCGGTCCAGTATCCAATATGCAGTGTGTGCGGATATTCTGCCATACCGGTTCAGTATGAAGTATGTAGTGTGTACGGATAACCCACCGTATCGGTCCAGTATGCAGTGTACAATATACAGTGTGTACGAATAACCCACCGTACCGGTCCAGTATGGAGTGTGCGCGGATAACTTGCCCTACCAGTCCAGTATGTAATTTACAATGGGTACGGATAACCCACCATACCGGTCCAGTATGCAGTATGTAGTGTGTACGGAATAACCCGCCCTACCGGTCCAATATGCAATATGCAGTGTACAGTGTACAGTCACACAGTCAGTGTCCAGTCAGTTTATACGAATTCAAACTTCACAGTTCATGTACGAATTCAAAGTTCACAGTTCACGTTCAAAATTCAAATCAGGTTTAATGTTCATCTCAATTCCTATCTGGTTCTATTGATTAAATATTCATATCTTTCGATTCATTGCCCATATTCGGAAACCATATTCAGAATTCATATTATTGTTCAAAGTTAGGATTTGTGTTCATATTACAACTCATGTTAGAAGTCTATTTTCTAAATTCATATTCACTTTTGGATACAGAGTTCAAATCTCATGCTCACACTAATAATTTCAAAATAAATCGATCTTATTCTAACTCAAAATTCCATATTCCATATTTAAAATTTTAGATGCAATTAATAATTCCAAAAAAACATCAGCTATATCTCAAAGATTTAATGATTTCCTACCATCTATCAAATCATATTCAAATATAGATGTCTTTTCATATCAGATTCAAATTCATATTCTGAGTTTAGCAATTCCGATACCTTTCAAAGAATTCAAAGTTTCAATTTCAAATAGTTTCATTTCTAACTTAATGACAATCAAACTCATCACATTTCATTAATCATTTCATGACATTTTATGAATCAAATTCAAATTACAAGTGCTAATGCAATCTAATCATATCACGAGAATCTATAAATCAAAGACAAGGATGAAATTAGAGTTTGAATTTCCCCTACCTCAACTTGAAGTCAAAACGAAGATTTCTTCTTCCCAAGGTAACCCTTCTTTCATACACCCATGATTACACCAGAAACACAACCATTTATACTCTATAAGTCAAAAGTGACAAAAAAATAGGAAGTTTTAAGGTCTCCCCAAGTTCCCATACTAAAAATAGACAAATCTCTAAATTTGTCCAAATCAATCGATCGGTTCCTAAACCGATCGATCGATTTCCAAAATTGATCGGTCGAATTACATTCTGATCAGTCAGTTTAATCAGAAAATAAATACATCTCTCATATCACATTTCGATCGATCGATTCTCAAATCGATAAATCGAATTCCATTTTGATCGATCGGTCTCTTTAGAAAACCACATATTTTTGGTGCCACAATCCGATCGATCGGTTCCAAAATCGATCGATTGGTTTCCAAATCGATAGTTCAAATTCCATTTCGATCAATTGATTTCCTCATCACACTTATTCTTTCTCTGTTTTGGAATCCGATCGATCTGTACACAAACCGGTCGATCAGACCCCAAAATCGATCTATCGAATTCCATTTTGATCGATTGGTTTCACAAATCGATCGATCCCATTTCGATCGACCAGTTTTTCAAGAAACCTTCACATTTTTTTCCTCTCAAAATTGATCGGTTGGACACTTATTTCAATTGATCGGTTTTAATAGATTTAAGAAGAAACACGGGCTTCTTCATCCGTAACTTATTTTCCCCATTCAAACCCACATTTATTGTTAAATATTTTGGGGCATTAATTGCCCAACCATAAATTGTAAATAAACATGATTTAAAACACGAGATCTCACATTATAATCTTGCGAAAATTTTGCACCTTGACGACCTAAACCTCAATCTCTTGATTGTCTTTTCCCTCACATCACAAAGGTTTGAAGACCCATCCTCTTGCAATCGAATCAAGATGCGCGTGACAATCAATCTCCCCTCTAGCACACTCTCAAAATCTCAACTCCTCATGCTCTATGAAGGCTCATAACAGATTCCCTACGAAAGGGGTTTCATCGCAAGGTTTCTCACTTTCCTCAAATCAATGCTTCTCATCACACGATCACATGCGCGGCCTTGTGCAGAAAATCGATCAAACGCTCTCGCATTTGGCAGCAACGATCCACACAAGCACATGAGGTTTCTTCTTCCTTTCTCTCTCTCTCTGTAAAACACAAAGCCCCTAAAATATGCAAACCGGTTATTGGCTTCCAAAGGAAGCCTTTGCCTTTTTATATAAAAAGGTGTTGGTTTCGGTGTAAAGCAGGCACACCGTGAGTTGGTGCACGGCCTGTCATCAAAGGTCAAAATATGGTTCTAAATTTATCTTTTTCACAGACATTAAATGTTTATACTTCCTTTATTCTAAAAGTTCAAGGTGACATTGGTCGCCATGTCGAAAACACACATGTAGTCGGGCACGCTCAGGTTCAAAATTTTTGGGATGTTACAGATAGTGATGGTCAAACTATGACCTAGACAAACATTTTTTAGTAAAACACTTAATTATATAGCTTTGGCCCACAAAGCCCATTGTGGCTCTTCAAATTATCCAACCAAGACTTCCTAAGTGGATTCCAAGGTTAATAGGGGTCCCTTAGATATTCTTGAGTGTGCAGCTAGTAATGGCACACATACCATCATGTCAAGTTTAATGAGGACACTCAAATACTGTGACATCCCTCTTTTACAACTTTGGGCCTTATGGTTTTGGGCCACAGTTGGGTCCAAAAAACCAATTTTCTTACTAAAAGTCCTTTTTAAGATTAAGGGTCTAGACCTCAAGATAGTTAAACATAAGGTCAATCTAAAACAATTAGGTCAGACGATCAAATTTGGACCTACTTATCATCAGTGATCTCATCATGATCACAAGGTTTCACTGAATTCAAGGAGAAGGTCAATTTTTTTTACTTTCTCCAATTAGTTGTTTTATAGTCCAATATCCAATTCTGAGTTTCGAATTGTAATAGGATTACAGAAAATCACCCCAATTGAATTTTTGGGTGCTTCCAAAATTCAATAAAAGGGGACCGATCATTTTTAAATAAAACCTTACAAGTGCACAAGTTCGAAGTACTCGAGCGAATACAAGGGTGTAGAACCACAGGGACTCGTCGTTTATCTTTTTTAACTACTATCCTCTTCCAAAAGTATTCGTAAATTAAAGTTTCCTAAATTAACTAAACCAAAAAGAAAACTAAGCACATTTTTGGATAAGATGTGAGAAGGTGGACTGGGATCTCCCTTGGATCTCACCCTCGTAGAAAATAAACCCCTTTCTCTTTTCTATTTTGAATCCCAAGTACTCCCGCTCTAGGCTACAAGCGCTACAGCCAGGTATAAGAATTAGATCCTATTCAAAGTCACGGAATAGTCCTTGGATATGATCCATCTAATCATTAGTAATCCAAAATATGTAAGCATCATTGCACGTAATCGACAAAACTACGCTACAAGCCCTAATCTGTCGATGAATATCCTATCAAATCTAATCCTAATCCTTGCAAGGCCATTAGAATTAAACAAAATAAGATTAAACCTTTACTATTCTCGTTCACGAGATAATTGAATCCTAAAACATGCAATCGAACCAGTAAAACAGAACTCAAAATAAAAAAGAATAAAGTTTTTATTAAATACTTATATAAAATTTACAAGAGATCCCATCCTGGGAAAGTTTAGCCTCACATTGATCGAATAACTTCATCATTGCTGATTCGATTCTATCTCGATGATTACAATCAATCTCGCACTTTCCAGAATTGAAAACTAACCTAATACTATAAACTCTGACGACCAAAACTCTTTAGAAAAGCTCTGCCGAAAGGGATACCTAAACCTAACCCTAGGGTCCTCATTTGTAGTTTTATAAGGCCCTAGCACAATATACACTGCGAGCAACCCTATGAAATCCCTAAAAATCTATTGAAGAAGAACAATCCAGAAGGACTCTTCAATGGCAAAGGAATCATAGTGTGAGAAGCTAACTTTTCACGTAAAAACACTGCCTCGATCGGTCGAGAATGAATCTCGATCGGTCGTGGTCTTCACTCTCTTCAGGACACACTTTGCTGAATTCCTTCTTAATTCTCGACCGGTCGAGTTACTGTCGACCGGTCCACAACTTAAGATATTCTTTTGCTTTGGCTTCAGGCTCGACAGGTTGAATCTAGTTTCGACCGATCCAAATTATATGTAGAAGAGTTATACAACTCTTTGATTACTCTCGACCGGTCAAACTAAATTCGACCGGTCGACATTGTGATTTCTAAAGCTCCTTAATATTCGACCGGTCGAAATTTTCATTTCGACCGGTCCAATCAACCTTTCTTCTCCTGTTCTTTTCTTTCTTCAGCATTTCTTTACTGACTGATCTCGACCGGTCGAGAATGTAATCTCGATCGGTCGAAATGAGTAGTTTGGCATTTCTTTTACTATTTCTTCATGGATTTCTTGCCGTTGCATTGGGTTTCTTTCTACTTTTCTCTTTTAACTCATTTTGCATTGTTTCGACCTTCAAACTTGCTGCAACACAACATGAACTAAAGGCAACCATTAGTAGTTAAGTCAGGGCTAACAAGGTCGAGATTTGGGCATAAAGTAGACCATTTTGAAGGCCAATCACACCCCCAAACCTCAACTTTGCTAGTCCTTGAGCAAAGGAAAATTTTTAAAATATAACCCAGAAGCAAAAACAAAACTATCCTAATAATGTACAAGCTAATCTATGAAAGTAAACCCCACTGTCGTAGGGAGCACAATCCCATTTAGTAAATGCAACAAGCCTTTAAACCCCTAGGTGATCCATAGTGGAGGAGTTGTGTCTCCTGATGTTTACAGTGAAGGTACCCACAAAATTCCAAAACAGATTTCAAAACCATCGGTAAAATGAATTTTCAAAATTGGTTTTCATAAAATATATACTTTTAAGAATAAAGAACCAGTAGTTGTCTCAACATGCAAACCTTAATTCTCAAATACTAATGCCATATTAATTCTACCGTTGCCTATTCAAATTAACCCAATGCTCCGATCCTTAGATAAGTCTTTTATTAATGCCTAGAGTGACGTGCGTGTGCTTACTAATGCTAAAATCTTTCCACCACGGGATCAGTCCAAACAAGGAATCGTCGGATCCCAAGTCTCGACTCAATCCTTACCTTAGGTATACTCTCAAAACAGAATAGCTCCGATGAATGGTTCAATTTTCACATACATGTGACAGAGAATTACAATGCACATAAAAAAGATCTCACATGATATAAGAAACACGATGCATCGAAGAATAAATATAAATCTCATAATAAAAAGATGTTTGTATCCCAAGCATGTCATACCACACACCATAATCATTACACTCTCACTCTCCACAAGGCATTTACCAACCAAGATTGGATCAAAAAGGTCTTTTTCAAGGTTGTGACAAGGCTCGGGTAATAGTTAAGAAAGAAAGGGAAGTTGGGCTCAAATTCTCTGAGAAATTGGAAAAGAAACTACTTTGATTTTCTAACGTCTCACTCTTTCTTTTTCAAATTTCTCAAAATTTTTCTTTTTTACTTTCTCTCAACTTTGTTTTCTTTTTACTCCTTTTTCTTTTGAAATCACCTCATATTATTCATTCATTTTCAAACTTTTTCTCTCTTTTTGTTTCTTTTCTCCCTTTTTCACATAACTTTCTGCCATATGCTCCCAGTAAACAACACTCCCATGCCTCTCCACTTACTCTCTTCCCATTTACTCTCATCTCTCATTCCCAATTTCTCATAGATAGAAGGGTAAAGCTTAATGTAGACACCCAAATTTGGGTCAAGGCACGATCAACCCATACTTTGAGAAAGACAAACTCTGAAGCTTCTGAAAGCAATTCCAGATCCCTTAGAATCCATACCAAACCCTTTGTAGAGCCATAGAACCCATATTAGACCTGTAGAACCCATACTGGACCACACCTGGGGTAGCAAGTCACCTTTCTAGTTTTTTGGCCAAAATTGGCTATGTGTGCATGGAATGCACACATAGAGCAATTTCTGTCAAATTTTGGCTATGCGTGCATAGTATGCATGCTTAGCCAAATTGGCTTTGCTCCAGCAGTGGGCCCTAGTATCGGCCCTAACTTCTCATATCTGAGTTTGGGATTTAAAGCATGCGTTCATACTATGCATGCATGTCTTAAAAACCCGCATTTTTAAAAAAATGGCATATTTTACTTTTTGAGTTTGACTTGTGGACCTTCCCAAACTTTGGGGTGTGCTTCATTAGGATCCTTATGCCCCTTTAGACCTTAGAAATTACCCTTGTGTCATTCAAGTCATCATCCCATCATCAACCATTGAAACCAAATTCCCTCTTCTCCAAGCTCTAAAAAATCGAAAAAACCTTAGATTCCACATTACCTAATTGCTAACCCCTGAATTAATGTCTCACTAATCACCTCCTTCTCTATAAATAGAGAACCCCCCCCCCTCTTGTTTAAGGACCTTGAAATAAATTCCTAAACAAAAAAATCTAGAAAAATACCTGTTAATCACTGAATTATGCTACTTTCCACCTCCTAACCTAGCCCTTACTAGACCTTAGAGATATTTAATAATTGACTTTTGAGTATATGTTTGTAGTTAGCAATTATCTGCAGAATAGTGCAGCAACACATGTAATAAATGCCAAGAAGAGAAGAGTAGAGTTAAGCATTGGAGCTGATGGAAACACAGAGATCAAAACCTTGGTGGTCCCCACCCAAGGGGTTGTTCAGCATGCCTCTGACCCCTAGAAGTTTTGCAATGAGGGAAAAGTGGGACCCATGCCTAAGGGAGTGCTGCAGCAGACTAGACAAACCAGCTGAGAGGCGGAAACCTCAGCTTGAGCAGTCTCGAGCAGACCTGAAACCCTCAGATCTAGCATCTCGAGCAGTCTCGAGTAGTTCAGTGCCTTCAGAACACACTCGAGTAGTTCAGCACCTTCAAAAATCTCAACTCGAGTAGCTGTCGAGTAGTTCAGGACTGACAGTAATATCCTGTCGAGCACTTACACAGCCTAGTCAAGAGATTGAACTTAACCTCTCGAGCAGGCTCGAACAGACAAAGCCCCACACATTCATCCTCTTAGTGATGCATTCATCCGCTCAAAGAAGAACAATTAGAAGCCATCATAAGCAGCCTGTCAAGCACCCATTGAGCAGCTCTTACCTTCAGAAACCATCCACTCGATCTATCTTTAGAAGCATTCTAACTTTTCAACAGTCACTCGAGAATCCTTCAGAAAGAGGCCCATCTGCTCGTGCTATACACTGAGAAGCCTTTAGCTGACTTCACCCTCTGGAGGCTCAAGACCCAGCTAATATTTATGAACTTCAGGGGCATTTTTGAGACTATAGTAGCACATGGGACACCTGTCTGAGTGTGATGTGCTTTTCCTAACAGAATGGGAGCAATACTTGGCTAAAATTAAGCCACATCAGCAGATCCTAACTATCTTGATTTTCTTTCCCTCTGATTGGCTAGGGCATAAAGCACTTTTTGGGTGTGTATTTAAAGAGAGAGAAAGCATGCTTGCAAAGGGGGAGAAAGCATGCATAGACTGCAGACTTGAGAGCTGTGTCATTGTAAGTTTCTTTGTAGCAATGAATACCTGATTTTAATGTTTCATTGAATCTATAATCTCTTTTGATTTTCATTAGATCTTAATAGATTTTATGCACCTATGGATGCATGAGCTTGTAGCCTTGCAAACATAGTGTCTACAGTAATTTTATTATTCCATCTTTTACCCCCATGACTAGATTATATCCATGGGAAAACCTGTGACCATTTGAGTGGACAAGCTATAGCCCTAAGATAAGTTCATATCTTAGGGTGAGTTGGATTCTTCTTCCTTACATTTGTGCTTGTAGCCAAATGAAGGATTACTGCAGATCCAACTCTTACTCTATTTTCCATTGCTTTGTGCATTAATAATTAGTCCCTAACTGCCTACTTCTCCATTTTCTATTTATTTTACCAAACCACTTTCATCCTTCTTTAAAACCCCTTCCTTTTATTTCTATTTTTGCATTTATTTTTGATTAGTTAGTGATGGGGGCTCTATCGGTGTGTTGGGCACCAGGTTAAGTAGGTGCAGTGTGCATCTATGTAGACAAACATATACTTGTTTGGGTCGTTGGGCTCATGTTAGGTTCGTGCTTAGGGCGCACATGATCGCCCTTATCACGCACATGCCATCGTACTCATTTTAATTTATCTATTAATAATAATAACTAACTTTCATCCCGAGGTTGGAGTCGTGTGTACACACACTTCTCACTAGGGCTCGAGTTTCAATTCAGTGTTCGAGCTAGGAATAGGGTCTCATAATTTGGATATTGGGTGAGTTTGCCCAATCAAGGTGGATGGGTTAGAGGCCTCGTCACAATTCCACTCAACATCCTGGCCAAAGTCAAATCGGTTAAGGCAGTCATCTCATCGTCGAAGGTCAATGATTCAACGCAAGAGAAATAAGGGTTGTTACATGCATTGAATAGAAAGAACTCTTAAATTAGAAGTTTTGCACCCAACAGATCTATGAAGATTGAAGATAAACATCCTGAATATCTCTACTGCTGTAAATTAGGAGAAGAATCTTGTGCGTATCTACTATTCGAAGCAAGAAAGATAAGAATTAGGAATTTTTGTATTTTAGGAGACCTTTGTTTTAGTAGTTTACTTTTATTAGGATTCGAATAATGTAAATCGACCCTTTATGAAGTTGTAAATAAGAGGGCTTGGTACCCAAAATAATCTTCCAAGGTCTCTCAGCCACAATTGACAACAGAGGTTGGGAACCCGAAGATCAAAAGTAGATTACTGTATTCGAAGTTTCTCAAGAGCAATTGACGACTGTGATTGAGAGATGGAAGAACAACCTTAGATTAGAATTTTCCTTGCTTTCTAGTTTTGATTTATTTTATTATAATTTTCCTGCTTTGTAAACATCTAAAAGTTCTTGATTTTAATTGATGCCTAAATTTGAGAATTTGAAAGATTAGTGTAATGGTATTTTATTTTCATAAATATCTATAAAATTCTAGTTTTTGGTTGACGCCCAAATTTTAGAGGACTGAAGATTAGTGTAACTGCTTTTAAATTTTTAGTATAAATCTATATTAAAAGAATTCTAGATTTTAATTAATGACTAAGATCTGGGAAACTTGATATATGGTGTAACGGTATTTTAAATTTGTAAACATCCAAAATCAGTAAGGAGAGTAATTAACGACTTGAATCAGGATGGATGAAGATTTAGATTTATTTTCTGCAATTTATTTTTTGCCCTTTAGTTTAAACAACAATTCTTTATTTATTTAAAGGCAAATAGAAGTTTTTAGAGTTTCAACCTTCCTCGTGGGAATGATATTATACTAGTGCTGCAATTTCTGTTGTGCGCTTGCAATAGGTTAAGACAGAGCATAATTATAGAGTTGTCCAGTCCACTCAAACTTGACCAGTCAAAATTTTGCTGCATTCCTTCCTTCCTGGGAAAGCCGACCAGTCAAAATCAGTTTCGATCAGTCTAAATCTGGTAGAGAAGTGGTTCTCAGCCTAGATTTCACCTAAACTCACTTTATATATATATATATTATTTTCTTTTCATCTTTATTTCCTATACCTACTACCTGCATACACACAAAAGTCATCAAATCTAACAAAAACAATTAAAATTAAAACCTAAATTAGTAATTTACATGGGGGTTGGGTTGCCTCCCAAGAAGTGCTACGGGTGCATCGGTAGCTCAACAAGGTTAAAGTGCTCATCATGACACTGGCGGGTCAGCGGAAGACGAAGTCTGTCCAACCATTACTTGACCTTTTGGGTTATTAATTGGTTGAGACGACAACCGGCCCTCATCTCTCTTTATCAAAGCTATTGCTAGTTGCCCAATTTGGGTTTCTAGCTTGGCAATAAACTGCGTATGAGAATGGAGTAATTGCGTTTGTTGTTGAGACTATTGCTGCTAGCTTTGGGCTGCCTACAACATGGTCTCCTCAAAATTATTGTTACTCCAATGAGGTTTATATTGCTGTTGGCCTTGGTGTTGCGGGGGTTGCGAGTTGTACGTGGGCCTATACGGCTGAACAGTACCCCGATCCGCATTATTTTTTCAGGCCAGGTTTAGGTGAATCGTCCAGTTTGGATTACAAGTATTTTCGAAATTATTTTGATCCAATCTCTAGAAGGAATTTGTAGCATTTACGTGCTCTTGCACCGCCTCGGGGTATAATGGTGCAACCACACAATTGGGAATGGAATGAGCTGGGCTTTGGCATATGTCACAAGCCTCACTTATTTGAGTTATTGAGTGCGACACCGCACTCAACATGGATTCGAATTTCCTTTCCAAAACCTCGAACTTGGTAAAGATGCCCGTCGTTGGTTTTAGTTTGTACTTGCCTCCTCGCTTAGGAGGTATGGTCTGTGAAATGTTAGGATCAATCTGATTCGATGCAACTTGTTGCACTGAATTCTGACTTAAGTTCTCAAAGAGCTCATAAGCGTCATCTGCAGTCTTCATGAGGAATGTCCCCCGATAAGAGGCATCGATCATCTGTCGGTTTGGCTCAGTCAGCCCTTCATAGAAGCCTTGCACAATTTGCCAATTTGGAACCCCATGATGGGGAAATTTATGCAGAAGTTCATTTAGATGTTCCCAACCCTCCTGGAAGGACTCATTCGAGTTTGGACGAAATGACGTTATTTCTTTCCGGATGGTATTCATCTTACCGATTGGGAAGTACATAATTAAAAACTTGGTTTGTAACTCTTCCCAACTGGTAATTGAATTGTGAGACAAAGATTTCAACAACCCCTTTTATGACAGCTGAGATTTTTGATCGCTACTTATGTGTGTATCTAATTAAGTCTTAACCTATTGCAAGCACACAATGAAAATTGTAGAGCTAGTATAGGATCATTCCCACGAGGAAGTATTTATCTTATCTTTATTTATATTTCTATTTCAAAGTTTATATTTATCTTTTAAGGTTCTAAACTACTTGAGAAATATGAATAAAGAATGGTTTCTTAATCTAAAGTGCATAAAATAAATTCTAATCCTCCTTAAGATTGAGGTCATCAATCCCATTCTTCAGCCATCAGATATTTAAAAAAATAAACAGTACCATTTCACCATATTGCAGTCTTCTAGAATTTGGGCGTCATTCAAAAACTGAAATTCTTTAACACAAATTTAATCTAATCACCAATCTCTTAAAATCTGGGCGTCAATCAAATTTGAGAAAATTGAAGATGGAAAAGTAAAAACCGTTACACTAATCAGCAAATTCCAACCTGAGTCGTCAATTCAAATTAATACTTGAAGATGTTTACAAAGTAGTACATAAAGCAAATAAAATATAAACTTGAAAGTGGAGTAAATATATCTTTCACCCTTCAGCCGCAGTCGTCAATTGCTTCTGAGAAACTAGGATATATCTACACTAATCTTCAGCACCCAATAGCAGTCATCGATTGCTTTTGAGAAACCTCTGATATCTAATCTAAAAAATAATAAAAATGTACTCTAATGATCAAAAGAAAACCAAACCTCAGTCGTCAATTGATGCTGAGAATTTTTTTAATGGTTTATTCCTATACTAGGCTCCCTTATTAATAGCTCATAAGGAGTTGGTTTATAAAGACTTCTAATTTTAATAAAAGAAACTACTAAAGTAAAAGTATCCTAATATAACTCTAATTCCTAATTTTATTCTTCCTTACTTTCAAACCATAGATGTGCTTTCGGATTATTCTTGGTAACAACAACAAAGATCTTCGAAATTTATCTTCATCAATCTTCTCAGATCCGTGATTCACCAAACTTCTAATTTCAGAGGTCTTCTAATTCAGTGTATGGCAGTGATAATCTTCACTCACGTGATCAGCAGCAGCAGATGTAGTAGAGGGAAAGCTTTTCTTTTATACAATCGTAAATCACGATTTTCTATTTTCACACAGCTTTCTTACTAGATGATTTTTTATAACAAACAATCGCCTTCTTTTATCGCTTTTTATTCCTTTGTTGCTTTCTGAAGAATCGCCTTTTGAAGAATCATAAATTATGACTTCTTAGCTTTTAGTAGCGGTGAATCGTCTTCTTTCTCTCAATCATCTTTTTACTATTTTTTGAGTTCATTTTAACAAAGATGAACTATTTAGCTCTATTTTGTTATTCTTCCTTAATATCTTCAAATCATTAGCTTGTTAGTAGCAAACTAACTCCTAGCATCACTAAGTTAAGGGTGATAAAATGGTAAATTATGTGACTGATCGCACCCCCAAACTTACGTTTTGCTAGTCCCTAGAAAACAAGGAAACATAAAATATCTAAAACTATGAATTTAAATGCCACATTCGTAGGGAACATGATTTTATTTTGCAAATGCAACAAGCCTTTAAACTCCTAGGTGATTCCTAGTGGAGGAGTTATAGTCTCCTGAAGGTTTTCAGTGAAGTTACCTACAAACTTCAAATATATTTTTATATTTTTTAGGAATTTAAAAAATATTTTTTTCAAACATTAATCATCATATGTTTGGTATGATTTTCAAAAATTCCAAAATTTTCAATTTTAATTTCCATCACAATAAATATCCTTGATCATAACTCAGCAATTTTAATTCTATAAAGCGTGGAGTCTGTGTGTATCAATAAAAGGTTTATTCATCATAGATTTTTTTAAACTACAGATTTAGAAAATATTTTCATTCAAACTCTCACTATTGGCATACTCTCAAAAGGATATCAAAATTTTGGGTTCTCACATATGATATGTATATGATAAATTCAAAGAACAATAAGAAGGTAAATCTCATGAAATGGATAATCAATTTTGATCATATGACTTTTCGTTTGTTCATAGTATCTATTTCATGCATCTCTACTAGACTCATACTTTTACAAATCGTAAATCACAAAGGCCTTTTCTTCGGATTGTAATGGGGCTTTGGGTTAAAAGGGTTTTGAAGAAAGGTAGATAGGGTTCAAAAGTTTATGAGAATTTAGTTCTTCCTTTTATATCTTCTTTCACTCTTCTCTATTTCAGTAACTATCCAAAAAGTTGGATGACTTCTTCCCACTTTTCTTTTGTTTTCTTGTGTAAATCCCATTTTTTCTTCAGTCAGAAGCTTTTCCCTTCTCTTTTCATGAATTTGGCTTTTACGATTTTCCTTTTCTTTTCCCACATTTTTTATATGATTATATTTCTTCTCAGTTGTACCCTTTTCAGCAGATCCTTTATCTGTTAAGCGTATACTCCTTTCACTCTCTCTTCTCCCCTTCTTTTATATTCTAAACTCTAAAAAATTATAAGGGTTAAAGGTAGAAAGCTTTGGGTAGTACATATGGTTAAAGGTTTACAAAATTTTCATGCAAAAAAATTTGGTTTTAGGCTTCTAATATGGATTTAAAGGATAAAATCTTTTATCAGATTTTGGCTTCTTGGCTCTAGTGTAACAAAAGATGGCCTTTGATCATTTTCACGATTTATTAGCATATATGTCTTCTTATTTTGATATATTTAACAGATAGTTCTAAAGAAACAAATCATCATAATCATAGAATATCTTGATTCTAAGTTCAGCAATATGAGATTTCTCAGTAAAAGTTCAATGAAATTTTAAGCTTGAAGATAAAAGCAGTCTCTCTCATAATATAAAGAGGATATATTAGCTCAAGATCTCACTAGTTTATAATTTTGAAACTATAATCCAAATTTTGCAGTTCAGATTAATCGTATAGTTTCAAACATTCATTAGATACAGTGTTCAAAGGTGTTTTTCATAAATTGTAACTATTTTATTTTGATTGTTGAACTTTTGCTACGATGGATTTTAAAGTTTAATAGATTCACAATTTTTTTTTACTATCATACTTTGCATATAATGATTAACTAAATTAATGTATACAGAAATAAAATAAAATTTTAAATAAAAAATTAAACTAATTTAAACTAATATACACAAAAAGTGGTGTATGCCCCCCAAACTTAAATAGGACAATGTCCTCATTGTGCAAAACAATGAAAATTTAACGAAATTATCATACCTGTGAGGTTTATGAAGTACTGTAAATTTTACTCACCCAGCGATGATGGATATGGTACAAGGGTGGTTGTTGTAGGTAGTGCTGGTGTTGGCAAGGCTAGTAATGAATAGGAGCTACTTATTTGATCTTCCATAGAGTCGGACAAAATTGCTGTCGAATAGTCCTATTCTGATTGTGGGCTCCATTGTAATCATAAACTTACAGTTTAAGTTATTACTGCCACTTGTCATTCCCTCCACTGACCCTCAACTGTTTCTTTCTTTTTCAATTTTTCCTCCAGCATTACGATCACAGAAGATTTCAATTCTATTTCATTTTTTAACTTTTCGGCTTCAGTGCGTAGTCCTGTTACTGTCTTCCAGAACTTGCTTGTGATTGAATCAATTTTTTCTTTTTGTTTTGTAGAAGTTAGGACTAATGAATCTTTGTTAACCTAAAGCTTCCGTAATTTTCCTTCAGTTTATATTAGCATGTGATTTTTCTTATATAATTTAGCTTTTAAAAACTCCCCATCCTCCTTGTGGAATTTTTCTCTTGTAGTTTCTCTAAAATCTAGGTCTTTGAGTTGCTAATTTCTCTTCATACTCCTTCTTTTCTCCTTCCCATGCTTGCTGGTATTCTCTATGCCTCCTATTCTCTTCTTGGAGTTGCAGAACCTGGTCTTGGAGTGTTATAGCAGCCTCCTAGACTTTCTTGGTTATTTCGGTCGTCCATTGTGCATGATGTTCTCTTACGACCTTTCATTTTAGATTTGCTATCAACTCCTGGCGTTCCTATGCATTAGGCATAATATCTCAGACTCTATTTTTCAACATCTGGATTTCTTCTATCATCCTTCTCACAACACTTGGTAATTGGGTATTAATAATTTTCCATTGCTCTACTTCTTTTAACCTTTTGTCTAGGTCAGATTGTTCAATCATTGGAACTGCTGAAGTAGTAGCTAGAGGAGACATCTCCTGGTGTAATAACGCACTGCAACTCTCCGTTGTGGCTTCGAGATGTTGTCTTGTACTTGCAACTTGGGATATCTGAGTTTGCTCCGGTGCTGGGATTGTAGGTACTGTAATGTTGGTTATAGGATCAACAGGGAGTGGGACTTCAGCTCCCTGACTTGCTCCTATTGCTTGAGACACAGGAGGTTGAATTGATAACATTTCTAGTGGGACGGTCGGTTGAAAACTGAGAGGGACTTCGCTAGAAGTAGCAATTTCAACATCCTGTTGTTCTACTGATGCAAGAATTCCCTCTGCTACTTCGCTGATGGGATTTACCAGTTCTTCTTCTGTGGAAGTTTGTTCAATTTCATGGAGCATAGAAGGACCCATTGGTGAATTTAGAGCTGAGTCATATAGATTAGCTTGATTTGTGGCAGGTTCTGGTGCTAGCGGGAGTTCTTACTCAGCTGCTTTCTCTGATACTTGAGAGCCAATTTGTGTGCTCTCATAAGGTTGAGTAAAAGTACTCACTACCTCTTCTGTAGTTGCTTCGTGTTGGACTAAAATACTGGTTAAGAGCCTTCTGGTAAGCTCTTCTTGTTCTTCGGGAACTTGGGTGGTCTCCGGTGCAGATGGGACCTCTTCCATCTGTGCTGAAATGGGAACTTTCTTTTTGCTTGCGGAACAGAAAGTTCTTTGATAAGCATTAGCTATGAGGCTCTCATCACTTCTCAATAGGGATTTCTCTTTTGGATCAATTTTATATCTCATAGTCATCAACAAATTCGTAATCAATCCTCCAAAGGGAAGACATAGTTTGTTTGATTGATACTTCTTTAGACTCGATTTCTCTCTCTCGGTGTTCATTACTTCCAGAAGGTAAGAAGGGGCATCAAACTAGTAGCGATTAGCCATAAGATATAAGGCGTTCATAAAAAGGGCTCTTCGCTGAGTTCCGTGGCCTGTAAGATGGATGGTCTTATGAATTAAAAGATCAAGGAAATAAAGGGATAAACTCCGTTCTTCCAAGTCCTTTCACAAGAAAAATGATTGGTCTTTTGGGGGTTTGCCTAGTATTTCTGTGGCCATTTGAACAAAATCTGAAAGGGTCTCGGGTGGTTCTCTAAGTACATTTGCTTTCGGCATGTCAAAGGGCACTTCATGTCTTTCTAAGGGTGCATTTGTCACTCCCACAACCATTGCTTTTGTTATTAAAATTGGGAATCCATCAATGGCTGTGGACAAAATCAGTAATGAACCCTTGCTGCTATTAACCATATTAGTATAAAACAATTTTACTAGTCTCTGGTAGACTTGTAACTCTGGGCTCTAAAAAGTAGTGGAGCCCTGCATCCCGAAAATATTTTATAGCACCTCTACTAATTTCAAAATGCTCCCAAAATGCGACACTATAGCAACCTCAGATCCCACCAGATGGTGTTTAGTTGAATCTGGGACTCGATCAAATGTTCTTTCAGAGGACATTGACTTTTTGCCTTTATCAATACTTACGCCCCTTTCAGTGACAGCTATCGCTTCAGTTACTACTACCTCTGGTGTTCCATGGGTGACCACCCCTGAGGTCTTTGCCTTCTTTTTTGGTGGGGATGCTATTTTTGATTTAGCTTTTTTGGTAACAACGCTTTTTAAAAGTTATTAAATTGGGGAAGAGTCCGAACTGTTACCTTCCTCTTCTCCATCTCATCCCTCTCATTTTTTGATTGGCTCGGACATTCTGGAATTCCTTTTCTGCAAGTTGTAAAAACTTGCTTAGTAAATCGCAACTTGCACATATAAAATTGAAATAAATTTCAGAGAATCCCCTATTGAAAAATTACCTTGTTGTCGAGTAATTATCAAACCCTAATTTTCAATTATTTCATCAAAACTCGAGTAGGGTTTTGAAATCAACCCGAAAATGCAAGGGACGAAAATGATTGAGTTTTTGATCAAGGAGATATTTTTTCTTATTTTTGAAAACTGGGGGCAAAGGATGGAAACATAAATGGAAAGTTCGATAATGGCTCGACGTATCCTCTCCCAAATAGGTAGGCCGTTCTTCATGGTGACCTGCTAAATTGGTCATCCCTCGCTTTTTAACCTAGAATCGGTGGTTGATTCGAACTTTTCAGCTATGATTTATGAACTCTCTTATTGGTCAAATCGTAGACATTACGATTGACTGATCAAATAATTAAAAAAAATGTTCAATCGTATATCCATACGATTTTTTTGTAAAAATAGAAAATTGGACATACATTGTTGTTGGTGTGCACTTTTTCTGGGTTCCTCTCTGTCCCCGTTAAATCAGTGGCTCCAATTCTTTCCAAGTGGACTTTAGCGATACGACATTTGAAATGTTAGAAATAAAGGATTTTCAAGGAAGGTTCCTAGTTTGTTGCGATCGCCGGCTGCAAATATTTAACGATACTGCAATAAGTCAATGATCACGTTTTAGAGTGGGTGTGGGTTACTTCTTTACTGAATCGTCTGCCCACAAACATCAGCAGCTATGTCTTTTCTTATAATTTAGATAGTTGAATTTTTCTACCCTTCCCCAGTTTTTATTGTAGTTCTAATCAGTTTAGACTTCCCAATTCTCATGTGAGTCTAGTTATGTGGGAATTTATTATGGTTTATTTAATTTAGTATTCTAATTCTATCAGGAGTCTAATTAATTTTAGTTTCCTATCACTAGTAAAATTCTAATTAATATAGTATCCTAGTACAACTAAAAGTCCAATTAACATCGGTCTCCTAATTGTACTAGGAATGCATGTGTATTAATTTTAATGATTCCTTAATTAAACCAAGCATGCTAGTTATATTGAAATTCTAAGTAAAGCACGTATACTAGTTGTACCAGAATTCTAATTGAAAGAGAACTAGTTTTACTAAAACTCTAATTTAAGCAATGAATTAATTTTTATATGAATAAAATAGAAAAATCTAACTCAGGGAAACAAACTAGTTTGATTAAAATTCTGATTAGAGCAATGAATTAACTGTACTTGAAATCTAATTAACGTAATGAATTAATCATACTAAATTCTAATTAAAATAAAGGACTGATTTGACTAGAATTATAATCAAAGCAATGAATTAATTATACTAAGATTTTAATTGGAATAAAAGGATTGATTACTGATACTTTGGTCTAATAAGGCAAGGAATTAACTATGCTAGAATTATCTAATTAAAAAAAAGGAATTAATTTTATTGAAGATCTAATTGAAGCAATTATTCTAAGGATTTAATCAAAGTAAGGCATGTAAATTAACTATACTAAAACCCTAATTAAAGCAACTAAGTAATTAAAAAAAAAAAAAGCATTTGGGCCCGCTATGCTAAGAAAGATTAGCCTTGTTCCCGAGTATCCTCTGTAAGCTCCCTTGGGCAAATCGGGTGCCTAAGATTAAAGTAAATTGAAATTTGGATTATAAAGTAGTATTTTTAGATTTTTAGAGTCGTTTTTGGGATTATAATGATGAATTAAATTATGAAACTAGAATTTTAGAAAACTAAATTAATATTTGATGTTTTAGAAATATTAAACTAAGGAATTAAAACTAGAATTTAAAGTTTTAGGACTTAATTCGGGTCTAAAATCAGAAAATCAGACTGTATGATTAAGGACTAGTTCTAGAAACTAAGAACTAGAACCTGAGATTAATGATAGGACTAAAAATTAAGATTTTAGAACAGAATTAAAGTATACGGTAGGCAGATTAGACCGTTGGATTAAGGAGTAGTTCTAAATTTGGAGAACTTGAACCAGATATAAAAAATTCGCGGTCTAAAAAAAAAGGGTGCTACAATCTCGGACTGAAAATTAAAACCTATAATTAAAACTAAGAGAAAGATCCTAAGTCTAAGACTAAGAATTTTACCTAGGATCGGGGCTGCGAAAGGAAACCTCGTAGATTCTGCTATGCAACCGTGGGATCCGTGACGGTCCCGTCGTGGTGATGCGCTCGCTTGCAAAATATAGGGTCGCCACCTGGAGCTTTTGGTGTCCCGGGAAACCTAAATCATTTTTATGAGCACCGAAGTGCTAAAAATATGACTCAGAATCCGGTCCACACCAAAGGTTCTTGGGTAGGGGCTTCGGTCATCGATTGGGAAGGTGTTAGGACCCAATCAACCCGCTTAACGTGGTCTCTACTAAAGGCCAAAACAAAAATGATGTAAAAGAAAAGGAAATGGCTTCCTCTTGCCCAAATGGGTCTTAAATCCTATTTATGCCCCTCTGTTCCTACCGAAAATTCGGCAGCGTAACGGCACAAATGGGAAGATGGAGGGAGCTAGAAAGAGATAGGAGAAGAAAGGGGAGAGCCGGAGTCCTCGGGCCCTTGTAGTACCGTAGGAGAGCCTTACGTGGCTTGCTTTGATGAGCTTTTGAAGGCCTTGTATGGTGGAAAATGGGGTTCTAACTCCTAAGACTTGAAGCTAAGAGGTAGGGAAGGGAGGCTAGGGGATCACACACACCTAGGCTAAGGATTTTGGATGCAAGAACAAGCTTGAAATGAGGTTGGGAGATTCGGGAATTTGGGTGAAAATAGTGCGCAAAAGGGAGGAAGAACTTCTCACTTTGAGCTTTTTCTCTCTTAAGAAAATTTCTCAACCCCTAAACCAAGGGGTGGGGGGCTCTATTTACAGGAAAAGGGTGGATTAGGAGACCACTTAAGTGCTAATTGGGGTTAGCAATTAGGTAATCTCAAATCTAAGGTTTCCTAGGATTTTGAGAGCTTAGAAAGGTGTGAAGGTGGTTCTAATAGTGGATGATGGGGTGAGGCTTTAAGTCACTTAAAGGGCTGCAAATAGGTAGTGAATGGGTGCAGCAGAACTAGCAAAACACACCCCAAAGGTCAAGATGGTCAACAAGTCAAACCCCAATCATGATTTTCGCAGAAAAATCTAACAATTATTGTTCATATGCCTAGTGTAACTAATATTTGCGCCAGACAAATGTACAGTAAAACAGTGCCTGGAAGTTGGCTATCTGAGGTGGGGTCCACAATTAATACTGGCGCAACTATTAGTTATGCCAGGATTAAATCCTGGGAGAAGTGGCCTGGCACAACTAATAGTTGCGCCAGGCAAAATTATCACTGGCGCAACTATTAGTTGGGCCAAATCCCTAGGGGGGGCCCACTTGATTGTACTCTTTTATCCTCCGGGTTTGAACCGCTGTATCTTTTGATGTACAACTTTGCTTGGGGCAATTCTTTGACCGTTGGAAAGCTGGCGCCCTCTACTTTTCAATGGTATGAAATTTGTTCATAGTAGATGGCTGTAGCTAGTTTTGGTGCACCCCTCCTCATCCATAGCTTGATAGGGCTCTGTTTAGGGTTCAAAATGGGAAGGGCCGGGATTGGTTTCTAAAGGTTCGTGGTAGGTTCCTAACCATCAAAAGCCCAGAAGTGTGCCTCTCTTGAAGGGTGATTTGATCGGGCCTTGGGCCAAATTTAGGTATCTACAAATGCCCCTTTGGTATCCAATTACTAATGATCGTATGCCAAAGAAAAGAGACATCCAAAGAGGCCCACGGCATTACTGACGGGTCTGCTACATTCAGAATGAACTTCAAACATCGGGTGAGTAACACGGTGAGAAAACAAAAGCCCTGGGATGCCAGGCTAAACATTCATTTCTTGAGGTAATCCGTTCCCAAGCGCTTAGCGACATTACTGGGCATAACCGAGGTAGAATGAGTTGTTAAAGCCCAATAGCTGGGAAAAATGTTCGCTTCCCGAGTTGCGAAAGCCCGCTAGTCGGTAAAAATGTTCGCTTCTTGAGATAATTTAAAGGTGATTGATGTTCGAGATTTATTCTGAATACAACAGCTTCGTAAGTAAGAGGGGTGATCGACCCACATTCAAAGATAAGCGTAAAGTAAAGATACGCAAGGCTCCACAGTTTATGTCCAATCCTAAGAGGCATTTGACGGCCCCATCAGACTATTCACTGGTGCCCCTGCTGAAAGTAGGGTTCGAGGTCTTTGGGCGAACCCATCGATCCCAAAGTTTATTTAGCATGACTGTCCAAGCGAAGTGAATAGATGTCACAACGCTTTTTAGGAGTGCGTGCCATTTTTGAAAGCATGCCTTAGATTAACATGGCCTAGAGCATCCAGCTTTGATTACCTTGAACAGATCCAACCAAATATTGGGGTATTCCCATGAAGGGACATCCAATCCTAGTCTCTACTAAGAATGATCATCAGCATCAATTAACTATGCATAATCATGCCCCCATTGGGGGTAATAAGCAATAACAAAGGCGATGGAAACCTCGACCCGGACCCACCTTGGTATAATTTATGGGGACAAACGACCATCATACGGATACCCAAACTCATGGGGGACACTTACAGGGATACCGCTGCCCATACAGGTTTTCAGCCTACAAAAAAATAAAAAGGGAGATGATCCCTTCTGAATGCATGGTTGCACATAGTTTGATTGACACATAATCTCATTTTGAATAGGTTGGCCTCAACCAATGATTAACCTTTTCCAACAAAAAATTTGAAGCTTAAGATACTTAAGTTCACATGAATCCAAAACAGAGCGCTTATCACAAAGATTTAGCAGTGGAGTTGACTCGATCGAAACATTGACTGTATGACTGGGACTAATACCATTGCTCCTACCTTAAAGCAGGAACCAAAGATCTGAGGCGAACCCTACACTCAAGACTTTAATATGGCACAGCTACATTGTTGATAAAATATTGACATTGTACCGCATTGAAAACATGCAAGTGTGTGTCTCTGTGGGGAGTAACAATCTGTATTTGATTTTTCTATCATTTTTATGTGATTTTTCTTTTTTGAATTGTTCAACTATTTTTGGAGTTTTGAAGCTATTATTTTATGTGATTTTTTGGAATTTTGAAGCTGTGATTTTTTGGAATTTTGAAGCTATTATTTTATGTGATTTTTTTTTGAAATTTTGAAGCTATTATTTTATGTGATTTTTTGGAATTTTGAAGTTATTGTTTTATGTGATTTTTTTTTGGAATTCTAAAGCTATCGTATTATGCGATTTTCTTGGAATTTTGAAGCTATCGTTTTATGCGATTTTCTCATGAATACTTTCAGCTTCTCTGTGGGGATTTTCCTTTGTTGGATTTTCTTTATATTTTCTGTGTAGGACCAGGGTGCTCATTGATCTCAGTCCGCCTTTATTCTAGAACGGCTCTCTTGGAAAGTCGAAGGATGATCGAAATGCCGCCTTGGGAGCGCGTGCATCTGTCGGGAGCGACAAGATAAAAGGAGTGGGGGAACCGGCCTTCTTGTCTGGCCCGTACTAGGCCCAAAATCCGGCCTAAGTGTCTGGCACAACTATTAGTTGCGCTAGGCCACTAGGGGCCTCAAAATAGCCTGGCACAACTAATAGTTGTGCCAAGTAAGAGGTGGGCACAATTTTGCCTGGCACAACTATTAGTTGCGCCAGGCTTGGCTGGGGGGAAATTTAAATAGCCTGAGTTCGGGCAGGGGGTTTTATTTTGAATTTTTCTCCCCCTCCTTCCTCTTTGAATCTAAAAACCAACTCCTCCTAGGGTTCCTTTACATTGCCTCTGCGCGTGCCCCATTGCCATTGCTTTGCCTGTGTGGATCAGATCAAAGACCCCTTCTTCTTCACAAGGTAACCATTAAAAACCCATCTTTCTTGATTTTTCTTGCTTTTTTCTTGTAAATATTGCTATGATCTTGCATTCTTTGATGAATAATGGTTTATCTTCATTGTATGCTTGTTTATTGATGATATGTTGGCAATTTTTTAATGAATGGTGCCCTATTTTTGTTATTTTATGGAATTTATTGGTGCCTAATGTATATATATTTTTTATTGTTTTTTTTGTTTTTATTTTGCATATATTGGATTTTTGGTCTTTTCTTTTTTGAACATTAAATTAGAAAGAAAAGGGATTTTCGGTTTCTTTTTTGAAAATTAAGGAAAACGATTTTGGCTTCTGTTGAAATTAAGAAAACAAGAGATTTTACTGGTTTGGAAAACCAACTAAGGCATTTTTATTATTTTTTGGTTGGTTTATTTTTATTTTTATTTTTATTTAATTCTATAGGCATAAACTAAGGATTTTTTTTGTCTTTGTTGTTTTTTTTATAAAAGAAAAGCTATTCTTTTTTGGTTTTTGATTTTTAGGAGCATAAAAGAAAGGGATTTTTTTGAGTGTTTTGAAATATAGGGGTTTTTTTTGCTTTTCTTATTTCTTCTTTTTTTGTTTAAAAAAAGTAAAAAGTTTTTTTTGTGTTTTGATTTTTCTTTTTTGAAAGAACTTTTAACAAGGATTTTTTGTGTTTTGATTTTTGAAAGGACTTTTTAAACAAAGTGAAAGGACTTTTTTGATTTTTATGCTGATTTCTTCTCTCTTCTTTTTTTTTTTGAGGTATAAGGACTTTTATTTTTTGTAAACGAAGTAAAGGGTTTTTTTTTGTGTATCTCTTTTTGTGTAAAAGAATTTGTTGCACGTGTATCTTTATTCCTGAGGAGGGGCCTGAGATAGTGTACGGCGTGCGGGGGGAAGAGTTCATCTGGGTAGATCGAAAGGCGGGCCCATGGCTCGAGATGCAGGGCGAGGCTGCCTGGGTCGGTCTCCTTCACCAACAACATACTCACATTTCAAACTTTGGGATAGCGAGCAAGGTAAAAGAGGGGCTCAATTTATTTTCATCATGCAATTTTTGCTTCGCCTCTGTGATCAAATGCGCATTTTCTTTGGTGCAGGACCTCCCATTATTGTGTTCCGCGGGGGGTCGCTCGACTTTCACGAGTTCTACCTCTGTGTCCCTCCCATGGTGAAGGTCTTGCTGGCACAGGTGAGCTTCAGAGAATTTCTATCTTGCCCTGCCATGAGGGCCAATGCTGCCTATCTGAAAGCTCTAATTGAAATGTTTCACCTTGAGATAATGATCTTTTACATGCCGTATACAGAGATGACTTTGACGGCCGTTGATTGGGCCATGATTACCGGCATCAGGATAAGGGGGATACCAATATCCGATCTCATGGTGCCGAGTCAAGAGGACACTGTTCGATTGATTAGGGCCTATCCTCCTCGGGGGCAGACCCATGGTACCGAGGTTAAGATGTCTTGGTTGACCTCACTTTACACCCCTGATGAATTAGTGGATCTGGGTCAGCCTGACAGGGTGCTCTACATCACGTCAGAGTGGGCGATCGTCCTAGCCCTCATCACTCTCCTACTCTTGCTGGGCAAGACCCTTTTTACTAATGCCAGCGGGGGCCGAGTCAGCCTGGCATTGCTAAGTGTGATGGAAAATTGGGGTGACGTCCACAGGTATGACTTGTGAGGGGCCGGGTATGCATGGCTGATGCACAATGTAGCTCAGGTCACCACTGGGGATTCCAAGTCTGCTATTGGCTTTTGGGCCGCCTTAGAGGTAATCCCTCATTATTTTGCTTTTGTCAATTTTCTTGAATGATCTTTGTGTGCTACTGACCTGCTCTTATGTACTATCTCCTTTTTTAGGTATGGGGATATCATCACTTCCATCCTGGGCACCCACTTCTTCACTCGGAGGTGCTTACCTATCCTCTCCTCAATAACTGGAATCAGGCCCGGCATCGTGTTGTGGGCCTAAAAGATTTGGAGATGGGTCTGAGGTCCCAACTTGACTTGATGGTTCCCGAGCAGGTAAAACCCTTTTTCAACCCTTGTTGGTTCTAGCTTGAAAATCTCCTTTGACTGATGTGCTACTTGCTTGGATTCTTTTAGCTTGGACAGATCCTCCCTGACCCATACCTTGCATCTCCCTTTTGGGATCGGCTATCTGTAGGCCCCTCTCGCCTGTTCAATAACCGTTGCATCATTTTCTTCTATGGAGCGTGGGCTAGATTTTATTATCTCGGAGAGCAGGTGGTGCACCAATTTCAGGGCTACTACGCCATACCTGTGGACCCTCCGACGGACATTTGGAATCCCGTTGGCATTATCGAGGAGCTCACAACAGCCTTTTTCAACAGTGGGCTCCCTATCCATGCTCTCCATGTGCCCGAGGACTATCATCTTTGGTACGAGTACCTGCCCCATCGGTTCCTCTTGCTGTGCTTTGTACCTAGCGCCAATTTTCTTGCATTTGGCGGCCCACTCGGTCAGGTAATTTGTCTTGGCTTGGATTAGTTCCCTTTATGCTTTTATTTAGCTTTTGTCCCTTCTAATCGGATCTTTATTTTGTTCATAGTTTGCTTTAGGGGATGATTCGGATGGTGAAGGTGAGCCAAGTGCGGCTGATATGTCAGGGGTGAATCCCTCTGGTGCTGGTCCTTCTGGTGCGAGCCCCACTGGTGAGGGCTCTTCAGGTGCTGGTTCGTCGGGGACTTCTCATGCTGGTATCCCTAGTGGTGATCCACCCATGGTTTACGGGACCTTCTGACGCCTGGATGATAGTTTCCTTTCGAGCCTCTCTGCTGATGTGGATCGATAGGCGCGACTTTCTGCTAAGGCGGCCGGTGTTCCTCCTCCTGAGGTGGTTCCAGGGGTAAGTCTTCTGATGACCCAATCTCTCTTCATTTCTATTTCCTTCTGTAGAAGCTTTTAAGATTGTCCTGATAGCTAATATTGTATCATTCTGAACATAGGACTTCAACTCGGCCATTGAGTATGCGGAGTATCATCATCACTTGGTGGGGCTTAGGGAGGTGGAGACGGTGAGTGCCTTGCTATTCGACTCCTCTTCATTTATTCCATTACCCTTTGTCCCTCAACTGATCCTGACTCTTGATTTTGATCATGTCTCGCAGAGTGCCCGTGCCAAGGAGTCGCGCAACTTGCTCAGTAGGATCTCGCAGGCGTGGTCTAGGGTGGGGGACATGCAGACTTTCCAGAGCTCTTCTCGCCGTCGCAAGAAATCCAAGGGCGCAAGCAAGGAATAGTCTTCTAGTTTTTGGCTTTGAAAAATATAGTACTCTTTTGGGATTTGATTTGGATTTGTTTAAACATGTTGGGGATGGTTGATGTGATACTTCAGATTATTACTTTTGGGAAAATATTTCTGCTTTGATTTTATGCCATGATTTCTTTGTATTGGAACTGTTCCTCTGTAGGATGTGCTTGCCCAAAATGCTCAGAAAGCGACTTTTTGGGTCATACGCTTTGATGTAGGATCAGTCCTGCACATGAATAAACAAAACAAATGCCCAATTGTTAAATTAAAAGAGCTGTGTTCACAAAGAAACAAAAGGGGTGTAAGTCCCCACCACTAGGTCCCGAGATGGCTGAAGAGGGGGGGACTTGTAGTGTGGCACAACTATTAGTTGCGCCAAGTTGAAATCTCAGGCAATTTGTGCTAGCGCAACTAATAGTTGCACCAGGCAAAATGGGGACCAAAATGCACTGGCGCAACTAATAGTTGCGCCAGGTTTAACCTGGGGGGGCAGTGAGTCCTTATATGCCCAAGTTAGTCCAAAAATCATTTCTTTTTTGTTTGACTTGGCCTCTTTGACTAGTTCCTTTTGCTCTTGCATTTTCAAGGCGGGTCCATCACCATACATCGATTTTTATCTTCTCAAAAGATCCCTGTGTGTTCATGGACCTGGTTTCTAACCCCCCCTTACGCGGAGGGCTTGGAGCCAATTTACCCCCTTTATTGGGCTTGGGGCTTAAATTCTTAACGGCCTGGTTCGGGAGCTTGAATGAGAGTGAGCTCGCCGACTTGAAGCGCCTTGGTCTATCTCGCCTTTCTTCCTTTATAGAGGTTCCTCCACGGTGGGAACTCCTTTATGCTGCCGCTTCATTTTGGGATGTGAATTTTCATGTATTCCATTTTGGGAAGCGGGAGCTAACCCCAACCCTTGAGGAGCTATCCAATCTATCTGGCCTGAAGCTTCACAGGGGTCTTATATGAGTCACGCCTCAGCCGGGCTACTCCAAATCCATCCACGTTACTCTTGGTTTGAAGAAACTTGAGCAATGAGAAAAGTCTCATTGTCGGCTAGGAACATATACAATGTGAAAGCTTGAGCACTTCGTCTCATCTCTGAAATCCTCTTTTTCATTGGGGGGAGAGCTTCTCATTGGCAATTTGTGATATTTTGACCTAGTTGGAGGCAGGCCAATCCATGATGCAGTTGGTGCTTGCCGAGCCATATCGATGCCTTGATTCATTTGCTTTGGGCAAGGTGGAGGGCCTTTGAGGGTGCCCTTTGTTGCTTCAGGTCTGGTTGGGTGAGCACCTTGCTGTTCTGGGGCCTGTGCCCCACTTTTACATTGCTCGAGGTGAGGTGGCTCAGTGCTTTCTGGGTAGGTGCCACTTGCTTCCACAGGGTGACATGTCTGCTCCGAAACTTTGGTTGACCGATGTCGAACTGACATGGAGGGTTCCTTGGTTGGACAGAACCTTCCCAATAGTTCACAGCAGAGACCATGAGGGCATTACCCTCCTAGGATTGACTGGGAGCACCTTCTACTTCCCATTCTGAGTACTACGTCAATTTGGCTGCCCTTAGTAGGTGCCCTGCGAGGCCAAACCCCCTCTATGTGATTTGATCTTTTCTAGGGTGTCCTTTAGAGACATGGATTGGATTGCTACTCTCTGGGAGATGCGTCAGTCGACACTGATGTGTGATATCAAGCAGGGGGATTCGGTTGGAACTTCTCCTGAGTATGAGGCCTTGCTATTGACTGAGCAGCCTATTGCCGATGGTCCAGATTTGGCAGAGATCGTTGATACTGCAGGCCCCTGGCCAAAGAAGGAGACGGCACTCCGAGCCCGTATCGAGCTTCTTGTAGACGAGAAGAGGATCTTGCAAGAACATTTGGCACAAGACAAAGTTAGGGCAGACACATCAGAGAGCGAGGTCACTGAGCGTCGCTTTTGGAGCCACAGACTCTTCTCGAAAGAGGTATAAGAGTCTGCATGGTCACTGGCTGACTGAGCAGAATACTCGGGAAGATGACCTTCATGCTGAGATTAGCGCATGGAAGCGTGAGCTAGGCCGTTACCTCCTTCCTGCACACATAACTTTTTACACAGATTAGATACACAAAAAATGGATGTAAAAACCCCTTTACAGATGCACACATTTTTTTGGTATACATATATATATATATATATATATATTTTTTATACTTGTAAAAAGGAAAGCACGCTAGTCATCACACCGACTATTTTTTAGGGTGTGGTGTAAGTGGTGTAAAAGGCAGTTTACTATATACATCTACACAAATATTTTGGTCTTTTAGTTTTATTTTGTGCATTCTTTCTGTGTGGTGCCTTAATTGCTGGGTGAAAACCCTGTGAAACCCCGGGTCCTCTTTTGATTATGGTCGAACCCTCCTTTTTTACTGGTTGATTCTGAAAGAGTTTCAACAGTCCTACCAAGGCCGGAACGTTCATCCTGTTGGGATTGAGGCATACATTTGACGGTGTGGTTTCATAAAGACAATTCTGGTCGGGATTCGATTCAGACTAGCATGAGCAGCCGAGTCGGACAAGAGGGTATAGGAAGAGTAATAAGGGCTCCTCAAGCATCAAACCTCTTAATCAGTCCAAACCTTTCTTTTTCAAAATTTTCTCTTTTCTTTTATTTCTCCTTTTTTTATTTATTTATCTCCTTTTTTTTACCCGTGGCGCCCTTTCGGGTTTCACCACGTCCATGGGTTTAGCTCTCTTACCCCAAGCGCCCTTTTAGGGTTTTACCTGGTCCGCACAAGCTCGATGTTTTTACTCATAATGCCCTTTCGAATTTTCACCACGTCCATCTTGGTTTGATCTTGTATTTTTTATTTTATTTTATTTTATTTTTATTTTCTTTCATTTTTTCAAAAGCCACGACATAGACATCGATTCCGTCATAGCCGGCTAGATGGGGTTCTGGTGTCGTCTCACAACTCGGCTCATGTTAACATAACAGATATTATGACTGCTTGTGAACCTAAAAGAGGGTTTTCCTCAGGGTGTAGCTTTGCCATGGGTTAGGTTAGGATTTTGAAGGTATGCTGGGCTAAAAGGGTTTCCTTGATACAGCTTTAGTTTTCTCAACATACTTTCTTCCTTGGGGGTTTTTACTGTACATGCCCCATGATTCTTCTATATATTTTTTATTCTTTGTGCTCAATTTCAGGCAATCTCTTTTTGAGGTTTTGCTTTTCTAATTTTTTTAGATTTTGATGGTAATTTCACTTCTTTCTTTTTCTGTATATGTACACACATATTTTTTTTTGGAAGGGGTTTATTAAAAGAAAGGCCCAAGCTCAAATGGAGTAGCAAAGGATATCATCATTTTTAGGGATGCTTTTTTGCTACTGTGTTTGGAATGATAGCCTCTTTTGAGTGGTTCTTAAGCAGCCATATATCTATTTTACCAATACATACCTTATCGTGATAGACTAAGAGTAGAACCGTCGGACGTATCCAGCATTGATGGGCTCAGGAAGATGATCTCCGTCCATGGTGGCGAGGTAGATGGCGTATCCCGATAGCACTTCTTGAACAACGTAAGGTCCTTCCCAGTTTGGCTTGAACTTGACTCTCGGATCGACATGGAGGGATGGGAATATCTTCTTCAGTATAGTGTCTCCTACCTTTAGATCTCGACCGCAGACACGTTTATTGTAAGCGCGCGCGATTCGCCCCTAGTAAATTTGAGTGTGACACAAGGCTAGGAGTCTCTTCTCGTCCAATAAGTTCAACTGATCAAAGCGTGATCTCTCTCTATTTGCTTCGGGTAAGCCAGATTCCATGAGGATTCGAAGTGAGGGTACCTCAACCTCAACTAGGATGATGACCTCAGTTCCATACATAGGGGAGAATGATGTTGCCCCTATAGCTATACGGATCGACATTCTGTAGGCCCATAAGGCAAATGGCAACATTTCACTCCAATCTTGGTAAGTGACGACCCTTTTCTCAAGGATGCAGACGACCGTCTTATTGGCAGCTTCCATGGCTCCATTAGTTTGAGGCTGATAAGGTGACAAGCGATGGTGTTTAATCTTTTATTGCTCGTAGAAGGCTCGGATATGCTTATTTGTAAAATTTGTACCGTTGTCTGTGATGATATCTTTGGGGATTCCAAATCAACACATAATATTATTCTTGAGGAACTTCTCAACGTGATCGACTGTGATGTTGGCATATGACGCCGCTTCCACCCATTTGGTGAAGTATTCAATGGGGACGAGGATGAACTGATGTCTGTTTGATGCTTTTGGGTGAATCATTCAAACGATGTCTAGCCCCCAGGTAGCAAATGGCCAAGGAGTGGTCATGCAATGAAGATCGATGGCAGGAGTGTGTATCAGACTGGAGTGTTCCTGACACTTGTAGCATTTCTGAACATGTTAGCAACAATCAGATTCCATACTAGTTCAAAAGTATCCCTGCCACAGAATTTTCTTAGCCAGCATGTGACCGATGACGTGGGCTCTGCATACTCCCTTGTGGATCTCCTTCATAATATTGACTGCTTCACCTTCTGTAAGGCACCTAAGTAAGATGTTATTGTACGATCACTTGTAAAAGCATTCCCCGCAAATGACGTAACCTGCTGCTAGACGCTGAATGGTCCTTCGATCTATCTTGGATGTTCCCTCAGGGAAAGTTAGGGTCTCGAGGAAATTCTTGATATCTGAGAACCAAGGTGGCTCATCATGAGGCTTTGTAGGTTCCTCAATCTGTAGGCAGAAGGCCAGCTCATTTCTCTGCTCGATCATGATCGGCTTCATCTCAGCACCATATGGGATTTCTATCATTGATGCCAAAGTTGCTAGTGCATCAGTAAAGTGATTCCTTATCCGGGGGAAATATGAGAATATAACATCTTAGAAGCAAGCTATCAGGTCCTCGAGGTGCTCATGGTAAGGGATCAGTTTCTCATCTTTCGTCTTCCAGTCATCGTTCATCTGGCATATGATTAAGTGTGAATCGCCAAACACTCGGAGGTGAGCTATATTCAGATCGAGAGTTGCCTGTAGACCAGCAACACAAGATTCATATTCAGCCATGTTGTTAGTGCAAGTGAAGTTGAGCTTGATAGAGACGGGTACGTGGGATCCTTTCGGTGAAATCAGGATGGCACCAACTCCTTGGCCCTCGGCATTTGCTGCCCTGTCGAAGTGCATTACCCATGATTCTTCTACTTCCTCAGTATCGTCTTCCGTCATGAACAAGATATCTTCATTTGGAAACTCAGTTCTCAAAGGTTCATAATTTGGTAAAGGATTGTTGACAAGATAATCGGTGAGTGCCTGCCGCTTAATCGACTTCTGAGTGACGTACGTGATGTCAAACTCAGATAATAACAACTGCCATCGTGCAGTCTGTCCAGTGAGAGCCGGCTTTTCGAACAAGTATTTCAACAGATTCATTCAGGCTAAAAGTAGAACGGCTTGAGATAGTAAGTAATGGCAGAGCCTCTGAGTAGCCCATACAAGAGCTAAGCATGCTTTCTCCATATGAGAATAGCGTGTCTCATGATCAGTAAATTTCTTACTCAAATAGTAAATGGCCTGCTCTCTTCTTCCTGTTTCATCGTGCTGCCCCAAGACACATCCCATCGAGACTTCCGTCGTGGAGAGGAACATCAAGAGTTGTCTCCCTGGCTCGGGTGGTACCAACACAGGTGGGTTAAGGAGGTAGCTTTTGATTTTATCGAATGCTACCTGACAGTTGTCATTCCATTCAATCGGCAAGTTCTTCCTTAGTAGCTTGATGATCGGCGTGCAGATTGGAGTTAGTTGTGCAATGAACCGACTGATATATTGTATTCTACCCAAGAACCCTCTAACTTCTTTCTCGGTAGATGGCGTTGGCATTTCAGTGATAGCTTTGACCTTGACTGGGTCGATCTCGATCCCTCTCCTGCTGACGATGAATCCTAACAAATTTTCAGACATAGCACCAAAAGGGCACTTCTGTGGATTTAGACATAACCTGTACTTTCTCAACCTCTCAAATAGTTTCTGAAGGTTTACCAGATGGTCACCTCGCTCTGATGACTTGGCTATCATATTATCAACATACACTTCAATCTCTCGATGCATCATGTCATGAAATAACGTAGTCATAGCTCTCTGATATGTTGCACCGACATTCTTTAGCCCAAATGGCATGAGCTGATAGCAAAAGGTTCCCTAGGGGGTAATGAATGTTGTCTTCTCGCGATCAACCTCTGCCATATTTATCTGATTGTATCCTGAGAATCCATCCATAAATGAAAGCATCCCGTGCTTAGCAGTGTTATCGACCAAGATGTCAATGTGTGGCAATGGAAAATTGTCCTTCGGGCTTGCCTTGTTCAAATTTTGAAAATCGATGCACATGCAGACCTTTCTATCTTTCTTTGGCATAGGCACAATATTGGCTAGCCACTACGGGTATTTGGATACCATGAGAAACCCTGCGTCATACTGCTTGATGACTTCATCTTTGACTTTCAACATCCACTCGGGTCGGAGATGTCTCAGCTTCTATTTAACTGGCTTCATATTAGGGTAGAGAGGCAACTCATGCTTGACCAAATCGGTGTCCAGACCAGGCATGTCCTCATACGACCAGGCAAAAATGTCTTGGTATGATCGAAGGAAGTCAATCATGCTTTTTCTTTCTTCGGGAGATAATGACATTTCGATCTTGGTTATTCTGGGAATCTCCTCAGTCCCTAGATTGATATCCTCTGTCTCTTCGACAACGGGGGTAGGGCCCTCAAAGTCGGCGAACCGGTCAAGGAGCTCATTGGGGAGCTCCTCCAAAGGACCATCCTCATCTAGACTCGTAACACCTACCTCTTCTTGTATTTCTATGGGAAGGGGTCGATTTTACGTGGGACGGGTATTTCGATTAAGGTATCCTTTTGTGGGACTTTTTCTGGAATTTTAAATGACTATATTTTTGGACTTTGGACTTTTTCAATATTTTTGTGATTTTATATTTTTCCATGTTTTTGAGATTTTTATTTTCTTTGAAGATGGACCCTTGGCAAGGCGGGTTGCTATATATACAAGGTATTGCCTGCCAAGGGTTTATCTCACTTTTTATAGGTTGTTTTATTTGGGAAACAGTTGCCAAACTTGAGGCCACTCCCTGCTTCCAGAGTTTGGGGAAAAGATACCCAATTGCGTACCTGAGGGGTCGTTCCTTTACCTGTTGGGATGGAGGGTGCCGACTGATATGGCTTATTGGAGTCAGTCTCCATCACATTGATCCCCAATTCATCTGTGATGACGTCCTCAAATGTCAATATCATTTATGGTGATTTACCACAGGGGGTGTTTGTTTAGGTATTGGACATCATTCCTCGAAGAGGGACAACTTAGCCAAATCTATTTCCAGGCTGGGAAGGGAGATCTAAGGATTGGTGGGATGCATAGGGGCTGTGGGTTTGTGTGGGGTCAAATGGGTTATCCCATTTCAATCGATCTTTACAACCCCAACGCTTACAAAGGAATCCCGAATGTGCGGCCTAGGGCGAGGTTTCTCTTCTATGTTGATTCCTCGAGCTCTTACCGCGGCGGCGACCCTGGCTTTTTCTTTGGCCTCTAGAACCTCTTCCTCTGTGGGTTTGTACCCCAGCCCAAATCTTACTTTTTATCCCTTAGCTACCACTCGCTCTCTCCTGCCTTGTTATCTAGGCCCGAGCCCTCGACCTTTCTGGTAGCCCCACTATTAGAGCATAGCTACCGCCACTACCTTACCGCCTCCTGTTTTAGGCATGATGCCTTTAATGGGCTCTGGGAGTATCGCCGACACCTCATATTCAATACTGTGGAGGTCGACATCCTCAGCGGTGTGCGGTATATCCAATATATTGGGTTTTTCGATGCTATTGGCGACTTTTTCTTTCTTGTTGTGCCCCTCACCGATGATGGTGACAACTTGGTGCCCAGACACAAACTTGAGTTTCTAGTGCAAAGTGGAAGGTATGGCTCCGACCTCGTGTACCCACGGGTGCCCCAACAATAATTTAAATGAGGATTTGATATCCATGACTTGAAACAAGATGGAGAAGGTCATTGGCCCTATCAACAACTCAAGATCAACTTCCCCCATTATTTCTCTCCTGGTATTGTCAAACCCTCTAGCGCTGATTCTGGTGGGCCTCAACATGCATGGATCGACCCCGATCTTAGTGGTGGTTCTTAACGGGCATATGTTTAATGTGGACCAGTTATCAATCATGACCAGGGGAATGACCATATTTCTAGAGTCAATGGTTATATTCAAAGATTTTGAGTGGCTACACCCTTCTTCAGGTAAATCAACATCTGAGAATGAGATGGCATTCGAAGCCATCACTTGCCCAATTATCTGCCCGACTTCATCTGAGCTAACTTGGAGTGATACATGCACATTTTTTAATGCCCCCATTAATGATTGAAAATGGAGTGGGGACATCATTAACAGATCCCAGATGATTATATGGGCAAGCATTCTTCTCAGTTGAGTCTCTAGTATATGTTCTCGACTCATTTTTTCGAAGGGGTTCACACCGCTGTCTTTCTTCCCCTCTGGTTGGGCTTGTCGTTGTCGCCGCTCGTTGTTCGATATTCTCCTGCACTGTGTGATAAAATCCATCGCCATTTTCTCGCCATCGTCGGGTATTGACATATGTTTGCTCGTAGCTTAGCGGGACCTGATGAGGGTCATAGGTTAGTCCTGAGAGATGGAAAGGTATGGCTACTGGTACTTGAGGCTCTTGCACTATCGGCTCAGGAGGTGTGGGAAACACCTGATTTATTTTGATGGTAGTGGGTTGGGTGGAAAAATTGGGCCAAATGGGGGTGGTGAAGCTTGAGGGTGGTGGTATTGGGGGGAATGAGGTAAAGGTAGGCTATTGATAGCTGGTAGGTGCTGGTGGGAGATGGGGGGTCTGATGGGCCGTTAGGTAATTGATCGGGGTGGTGGAGTTCACAGGCAAAACTTGGGGTGATGGGATGGGTGCAAGCCATTGATAATTGATGGGTGCGGGTGTGGGATTGGGGGCCTGATGGCTTATTGGGCTATTGATGGGGGCTGTGGAGTTCGCAGGTAGTTAAACTGGGGGTAATGGAGTGGGTGCGAGCCATTAATAACTGGAGGGGGTGGGCATAGGATTGGGGGCCTGTTGGCTCATCGGGTAATTGCTGGGGGTGGTGGTGTATGGTTGGTATGCATTGATATGTATATATTGATGGGTGTGGTGGATGGACAGTATGCCCTGAGATCCAAGTGCTCAATTTATGAGGTCGGGTTGGGAAAATATTCTGATAAATTTAGGGGTTCAATTACCCCTATGTTCCTTCCTTCCATGTTTCTTGACAATGGTGCCACATAACTCTTCCGATCACTGATATAATCGAATGGGTCAAATTCAAACTTCTCATCTTCTATCATTCCGACGGTGGGTTTGGGACTTGCTCCTCCGATAAGATG
This sequence comes from Chloranthus sessilifolius, assembly GCA_021018995.1. NCBI lineage: Eukaryota > Viridiplantae > Streptophyta > Magnoliopsida > Chloranthales > Chloranthaceae > Chloranthus > Chloranthus sessilifolius. The sequence continues at coordinate 97,560,692 of CM037588.1, forward strand.
TAGGGGTAATGGCACTTGGTGAATATTAGCATGCTGAGAAGGTGCAAGGGGAATGATTTTTCTTACATCAATCAAATCTTGGATTGCGTGCTTCAATGGGAAGCAGCGATCAGTTGGATGACCCAGACCTTGATGAAAATTACAGTGGGTATTTGAGCCATAGTTCCTTGGGATCAGGTGAGGAGGAGGTTACGATTGATGGATAGTGACTAATCCCTTTTCCACTAACAAAGGAAAAAGTACACTCAATGATTGCCTCAGAGGCATAACAACTCGGTCGTAGAGGGCTCTCCTCTACTCTGGAGTCATTTGCATTCCTTGCCCATTCCCTATTCTCTACATCTACTCAGGCTTGACTGGTGCTAGTGGGGCTACCTGAAATGGAAACGGGGTAGTATTGTTATTGGGCCTGGTATTGGCTATGTTATGGACATCGCCCCTTGTTCTCTTATCATTCCTTTGCTCTGAAAATCTCCTAACCCCACTGGGTCCACTCGGCATATTCTTATTTAGACGCCCCTCCCTGATGGCATCCTCACATCAGTTAGAATTTCTCACTAGATTAGCAAAGCTGGACTGCTGCTGGTACACCAAGAAGTCTGAGATCACTGGCAGGGTATTTTTTTAGATCATCTCAATCTGCTCATCATCATGTATTCTGTTTCTTACTTGAGCTGCCAGTGCTCTCCAGCGTCCCAAGTAGTCGCTGAAGGTCTCGCTCTGGTTCTATTTTAAGCGAGCCAAGTCTGGCTTTCGCGGCTCAATGTCTATGTTGCAGACATATTGTTCTTAAAAGAGGTGTGTTAGGTCCTTCCATTTTTTCAACATGGAGGGTTCAAGAGACGTGAACCACCTCAGGGCCGGCCCGGTCAGACTCTTCTGAAAGACTTTTATTAGCAGTCTCTCATCCCCCCGTATTGGCACATGTCCCTGCAATAGAACTTGAGGTGTGTAATAGGATTGCCCGTGCCATTGTACTTGTAGAATGCTGGCATTTTAAATTTGGGGGGGAGGGGGACCTCGGTGAACATGCATAAATTCTTGAAGTCTGTGGCATGGATTTCAGCACCACCCATCTTCTGTAATTGCTTCTGGATTTTATCCAACTGTTCTTTTAGTTGTTCCGATTCCTTGGACATGGGGGCCATCTTCTCAATTATTAGCCTAGACTCACTTTGGGCTGCTAGGGGTGGGGTAATTACAGGTGGAGGATGGACATTGGTCACTGCCTCGACATAGGCCCCACTATTCCTAATCTCGTCCTCCTCATACTGCTGGTCGGCATAATGTGAAGTGAGGGAGAGATTTTCTTATTGTTGTTGCCTGGGTTGGACGAGAATGACATGAGTGGTGGTGGGGTGAGACCATTAGGGGTGAGGAAAGGTTTGTTGGGTGATGGGATTTTGGTTTAGAGGTGGGGCATGATGGGGCCATTAGGTAAGGGGGAAGGTTTGGAGATGCGCTTGGGGTATGGCATGGGTTTGACCTGGGCGTAAAGGTTGGGTGAAATGTTGGGGGTATTGTGGAAGGTATGAGTGTGGGGTTTGGGTTTGGGTCGTGAAGCCTTGGTCAATTTGGGCTACGGGCCACTGATGGGTTTGGGCCAGGGGCCCTTGGTAGGTTTGGGCCATGGGTAGGTTTGGGCCAATGGGCCTTGGTAGGTTTGGGCCAATGGGCTTGGGTAGGTTTGGGCCAATGGGCCTTAGTGGGTTTGGCCCATGGGCCCTTGATGGGTCTGGGTCAATGGGCCCTTGATGGGTTTGGCCCAATGGGCCATGGTGGGTATGGGCCATGGGCCCTTTGTGGGTCTGGGCCATGGGCCATTGATGGGTTTGGCCCAATGGGTCGTGATAGGTCTGAGCCATGGGTAGGTTTGGGTGGTGGGGTATTGGGTCATGGGGCCCTAGGATATGGGGTACAATGGGGTTTGGGCCAATGGGCCTTGGGGTATGTGGGAAAAGAGGGTTTGGGCCATTTGGCCTTGGGGCATGTGGGTAATGGGGGTTTGGATGGTGTGGATTATGGGGGGTTGGTGGGGGTCTTTGAGGAGTTAGGCATGGAGATTGGCTAGGGTGTGAGATGGGTTTAGGGATGTGGGGTGTGGGGAGGGGAGGTATTTTGAGAAGCCTTCCACATGGGTAGGCTTGGAACATCTCCTCCATCATGGTCATGGAAGGAGGATTGGATGTGGGGGTGGAGAGGGGAAATTGGGCATGGCCTCGATATGATCGGGCATGGCCATGGTAAAAGGTGGGATATGAGGTGGATTGGAGAGTTGAGGTGGGGTAAAGGATGGGGAGGTAGGGATGTTTAGGGATGGTGGTTGGTGGGGTGTGGATGTTTGGAAGAAACCGGGCATGGCCCCGGTAAAAATGGGCATGACCCGGGTAGATGGGGGGATTTGTGGGGGGTCAGATAGGGTGGAGGTGATATAGGTAAATGAGAGTGGATTGGGCCTATATGGGGAGGGTGGAAAATGGGGCATGGATGTGGATTGGTAAAATGGATTTTGTGTGGATGTGGAAGGGAAATGGGTTGGACTTGGCATGGGTATGGTTTGGGCAAAAGATGGAGAATGGGGGGGTTGGACTTTGGATATTTTAGGAGTATTGGTTGGGAAAATGGGGGTGCCAAACGGGCAGATAACGGTAAAGGGGGGTTGGGTGAGGGGGATAGTGGAAAAAACTTCTCCCGAATGGGAGTGGGTTGGAGAATGTGGAGGGGAAGAGTCGGGATCGGCGTAAGCCGGGTCAACTACCCACGACATTCTTTGGGAGCGGGTCGGGTAAGGGTGCCTTGGATAAGGCCCAAAAATCCTCCTCCTTCTTCCCCTACGGGACGGCAAAGGACAAGATGATGCCATTGTGCCAGCACCACAAACTATATTTTTTGGGTTTTTGATTTTATATATTTTTTGAATTTTTTTGAAAATGTTTTGAAAAACAAAGGTTTTGAGGCCTTGGAATTCCCTTTTCGGGTGGCCCTCGTACCTTAATTCGGGACCTGCGGCGATGATTCCGGCGCACTTTGAAAGAATCAAAGGAGAAACTTCGATCTATTGAAGGCACGGAAATCAAGGCAAACAACCTGATCTCTCGGAATGAGCCAAAAAGAAGTTGCCCTCTTTTGACCGGCGGGGGCGTATTGGCTGTCGGAGATGGTGGGGCCTAAACAAGGCACTAAGCACACTGATCGGGGGACTTGGGAGGTGAAGAAGGCCACAGGTTCGTGCTAGTGTGTAGTTAAATAGACCTGACACAACTAATACATGCGCCCAGGTTGTAGAGCACCTTTTTTACATTGGCGCAACTATTAGTTGCGCCAAGGTAAAAAGTGGGATTTTAAAGATGATTAGTTGCGCCAGTTGATATTCTAGTTTTTTGCACTCGCGCAACTAATACTTGCGCCAGGCAAAAACTGATGCTCCAGAATATATAATAGCAGAGACAACAGCCCAAAATGAGTCTCTTTTTGGGTTTTTTGTGGAAGCTGGGCTTCTAGGAACTGAGCTATTTTTCGGTGATTGATTCTCTCCGTACCGCACCTAACGAGTTTGAGTCTAGTATAACTCACTAGCGCGATCCCCAAGGGTTTTATACTTCAGAATAGGAACCCACCCAATATACCTTCGGCGCAAGCGCCTTCTTAGATACTAGGTTGGCTGGGACTTTTCTGGATCATCATCACTAGGGGCTGCGGCCATACTAAGACTCAGGTGGTTGTGTGTTTGCCTAATCCCAACCCTTTTAAAATCTATCCCATAAAAACAAATTAATTAAGCTCCCTAACTTGATTCAATTTTAAATTTTTTTCAAAGCTTTTCTCTTTTTTTTGGAAGTTTTCTTTAGATCAAAGACAGGGAGTGATGACCCTGTGCCGCCACTACGGGCTAGCGTCCACAGTTGGGATATGAGTGCACAAGTAGGCCCACGAATCGGCTAAGGCACTTTAAATGATAGAAAATTAAATAAATTAAAAGACAATGCTCAAGTAGGCCCACCGATCGGCTAAGGCACTTAAAATAACAGAAAAGTAAAGAAATTTAAAGACAACGCACAAGTAAGCCCGCCGATCGGCTAAGGCATGTAAATGACGAAAAAGTAGGGGCGAGTAAAATTAAATAAACAATAAAAAAATAGCAAAATGGTTAGCAAAATAAAAAGGCCAAATTTCAAGGAGAAGCTCTATAAGCTATCCGCAGCAGAGTCACCATCTATGCAACCGTGGGATCCGTGACGGTCTCGTCGCGGCGATGCACTGGCTTGCAAAAATATAGAGTCGCCACCCGGAGCTTTTGGTGTCCTAGGAAACCTAAATCATTTTTATGAGCACCGAAGTACTAAAAATATGACTCTGAATCTGGTCCACACCAAAGGTTATTGGGTAGGGGCTTCGGTTATCGATTGGGAAGCTATTAGGCACCCAATCAACCCCCTTAACGTGGTCTCTACTAAAGACCAAAGCAAAAATGATGTAAAATAAAAGGAAATGGCTTCCTCTTGCCCAAATGGGTCTTAAATCCTATTTGTGCCCCTCCGTTCCTATCGAAAATTTGGTGGCATAACGGCACAAATGGGAGGATGGAGGGAGCTAGAAAGAGATAGGAGAAGAAAGGGGAGAGCTAGAGCCCTCGGGCCCTTGTAGCATCGTAGGAGAGCCTTGCGTGGCTTGCTTTGATGAGCTTTTGAAGACCTTGTATGGTGGAAAATAGAGTTCTAACTCCTAAGACTTAAAGCTAAGAGGTAGGGAAGGGAGGCTAGGGGATCACACACACCTAGGCTAAGGGTTTTGGATGCAAGAACAATCTTGAAATGAGGTTGAGAGATTCTAAAATTTGGGTAAAAATAGTGCACAAAAGGGAGGAAGAACTTCTCACTTTGAGCTCTCTCTCTTAAGCAAATTTCTCAACTCCTAAACTAAGGGGTGGGGAGCTCTATTTATACAAAAAGGGTGGATTAGGAGACCACTTAAGTACTAATTGCGGTTAGCAATTAGGTAATCTCAAATCTAAGATTTCCTAGGATTTTGAGAGCTTAGAAAGGTGTGAAGATAGTTTTAATGGTGGATGATGGGGTGAGGCTTTAAGTCACTTAAAGAGATGCAAATAGGTAGTGAATGGGTGCAATAGAACTAGCAAAACATACCCCAAAGGTCAAGGTGATCAACAAGTCAAACCCCAATCATGATTTTTGGGGCAAAATCCAACAGTTACTGTTCATATGCCTGGTGCAACCAATAGTTGCGCCAGGCAAATGTATAGTAAAACAGTACCTGGAAGTTGGCTATCCGAGGTGGGGTGCATAATTAATACTGGAGCAACTATTAGTTGTGCTAGGCTTAAATCCTGAGAGATCATTCGCGCAACTATTAGTTGCGCCAAATCCCTAGGGGGGGCCCACCTGATTTCACTCTTTTATCCTTCGAGTTCGGACCATCGTATCTTTTGATGTACAACTCCGATTGGGGCAATTCTTAGACCGTTGGAAAGATGACGCCATCTAATTTTCAATGGTATGAGATTTGTTCATAGTAGATGGCCATAGCTAGTTCCAGTGCACCCCTCCTCATCCATAGCTTGAAAGGGCTCGATTTAGGGTTCGAAATGGGTTCTAAGGGTCGAGATTGGTTTCTAAAGGTTTAGGGTAGGTTCCTAAGGGATCTAGGGAGATTTCTAAGGGTTTGGGGTGATTCTTAAGGTTCTAGGGTGGTTCCTAAGGGTTCCATACATGCCATCAAAAGCCCAGAAGTGTGCCTTTCTCGAAAGGTGTTTCGATCTGGCCTTGGGCCAAATTTGGGTGTCTACAATTGCGCTTGAATTTCAAAATCATGGTTAGGTTGCTCTATGTACTCATTCTCAGGGTTCTCTTGTTTTGGAATCCTAAAAAAAGTCCTTTCTCTCTCACACTCCTCCCCTCTCTTTTTTAAGTCGAAATTAAAAAAGCTTTTATAGGTTTTCTTCAATTAAATGCCCTATTTTAAGCATTTAATAAAATTACGTGCTGGTCTCCCGGTGCTTAATCGCTTTGAGTCGGTCACCGACCGGCTGACTTGCTCAGTGAGTTTCCTAATCTTAATAGCGTTAGAACTAATTGCGTGCCCATTTTATGGTGCGTAATCCAATTAAGCGCCACTCTCAAAGCCTTTAATCAAGGAAACTTAGGGATCAAGGATGGTGAGGCTAGGCCGGGTGTAGGCCAATTACGCATTGGTGATGGGGCGTTCAATCTGATCGCGCATCTCATGATAGATGCGCGATCAAGTTTTGAGTTGGTATGGGGAAAGGAAGTCTGGTTTGAGAAGGGACTGATTGCGCACTTGGGATTTGGCGTGTAATCGAATTAAGCGCTTGGTTGTAGGAGCTTAATTCGAGGTTGTCCGGGTTCGGGTCGGGCTTGAAATGCCAAGCTATTTTTTCAGCCTGCATTTTGACTATATACTATTGTTTCAGTCTATAGTCTCCCTACATTGGGATCTAATCCATAGAGCTATTATTTTAGCCTGTGTTTAGTCATGTACTATTATTTCAGTGCATGGTTCTCATGTCAGGGGTATGGGGCCTGAGTCACAGAACTATTGTTTTAGCCTGTGTCCAACCATATACTATTGTTTCAGCATATGGTCCCACAATGGGGTAAAGGGGGTTTGAAATGTCAAACTATTAATTTAGTCTATATTTTTACTATATACTATTATTTCAGTTTATAGTCTCCCTACGTTGGTACCTGAGCCACAGAGCTATTGTTTCAGCCTATGTTCAGCCATGTACTATTGTTTCAGTATATGGTTCCCAAGTCGGGGGTATGGGGCCTGAGCCACAGAACTATTATTTCAACTAGTGTCCAGCCATATACTATTGTTTTGACATATGGTCCCATATCAGGATTGTGAGGTCAAAGGTTGACAAAAAAAATTTGTATATTTTGAGAGGGTAAAATGGGGGTGTCTACAGATGCCCCTCTTCGGCGCGCTCTTGCAAAGTAAGAATGCATCGAAGAAGTAGACACCCCTCATTCGAGGTGTCTTCTCGTTTCTCTTGGGAAATCACAAATGTGAATTGGGGACATTGACATGACATGCTTGGCTTTCTTATCTATTAGAACAAACTAAAATGGAGTATTTGAAGGGCAAATTATAGCTGTCAAAGGGCACATTCCGGGTCTGTGGGTGCATGGCGCATCCCGCCGCATGGCACAGGTTAACAGAGGGATTTTACTCAATTGAGGTATCGGGGCATCAATCAAATATCCAAAAGAAGGTCCAGGGACCGATAATAATTAAATATCGTGTCATGTAATATCGAAGGCTTTTGCAAATCATGTCAGACCGGGCGCGTCACGGCTTGTACCAATGCGCGTCAGGCGTTCCTTTTCCAATAGGCGTTTGTATGTTTTTAGATCTAATATACTCAATGTTCAGTCTCCTAGGGGAATGGCCGGTTTAGGCTGGTAATTGAGGTGGGGGTCTTGTGAGGTGTGCTCAATTGAATTCTGTGCAGTGGCACGCGTGCTTGATTCATCTAAAGTCAGCCTCTAAGTTGGGAATTCTAATGCTAATGCGTCTGAATAAATGATTCTGCGCAGTGGAGTGTGCGCTTGATCCAATTCTGTGCAGTGGGATATGAGCTTGATTGCGAGTTCAGGGGTCTTAAGAGTTAAAGGTCAGGTTTAAATGTAATTTATTATGCGCGAGTCTTTGACGAAGACTCATATATTTAAAAGAGAATCTAAATGACACAATAGAAAGGAAAACAGGAAATAAAATAAAAACTATCTAAAAAAAGGAGTTTATAAAAGTGTTCCATCGCGATCGCCAGTCTGTTGGTGCGCACATTTTCTGGGTTCCTCTCGGTCCCCGTTGAATCAGTGTCTCCAATTCTATCCAAGTGGACTCTAGAGATGCGGTGTTTGGAATGTTGAAGGTAAAATAAAAGGAGGGTTTTCTAGGAAGATTCCTAGTTGGTTGTGATCGCCAGCTGCAGATATTTAACGACGCTGCAACAAGTCAATGATCACGCTTTAGGGCGGGTGCGGGTTACTTCTTTACTGAATCGTCCACCTACGAACATTAGCAGCTATGTCACTTCTTACAATTTGGATAGTTTAATTTTCCTTTTATTTCTCATTACTGTTATGGTTCTAATCAGTTTAGACTTCCCAATTCTATTGTGAGTTTAACCGTGTGGGTTATTTATAGTTGATTTAATCTAGTATTCTAATTCTATCAGGGGTCTAATTAATTTCAATTTCTTAATCTTATTTGAGTTCCAATTAATTTAGTGTCCTAATACTACTAAAAGTCCAATTGATATCAGTCTCCTAATTTTACTAGGAATGCAAGTATATTAATTCTTAATGAAACTCTAATTAAATCAAGCATGCTAATTATACTGGAATTCTAGGTAAAGCAAGTATACTAATTATATTGAAATTCTAATCAAAACGAATATAATAACTGTATTAAAATTTTAATTAGAGCAATTATAATAGTCCTCCAGAATTCTAATTGTAATAGGGAACTAATTCTAGTAATACTCTAATTAAAATAAAGAGACTAATTTTACTAGAATTACGATTAGAGCGAGAAATTAATTATCCTAATATTCTAATTAAAGCAATGAATTATCTATGCTAAAATCCAATTAAAATAAGGGAACTGATTTTTTTCTAGAATTATAATCAAAGTAATGAATTCTAAGGGTTTAATAAAAATAAAGCATGTAAATTAATTATACTAAAATGCTGAGAAGAAATTATGGAACTAATTTTCTAATCCTAATTAAAGTAACTAAATAATTAAAAAAAAAAAAGGGTTTTGGGCCCATTATGGTAAGGAGGATCAGCCTCATTCCCGAGTACCCTCCATAAGCTCCCTTGGGCAAATTAGGTGGTTGAGATTAAAGATAAATTGAATTTCGGATTATAATATTATTTTTGGATTTCCATAGTCGATTTCGGAGTAATAATTATGAATTAAATTAAGAAACTAAAATTATAGAAAATTGAAATAATGTTTAGGATTTTTAAAAGTATTAAACTAAGGAATTAAAATTAAAATTTAAAATTCTAGGACTGAATTCATGTCCAAAATAAGAAAATCAAACCGCATGACTAAGGACTGGTTCTAGAACCTAAGAAATAGAACAAGAGATTAATGATAGGGCTGGAAATTAAGATTTTAGAACGAAATTAAAGCCTAGGGTCCGTAATTTAGACCACCAGATTAAGGACTGGTTCTAGAAATGGGGAACTAGAACCAGATATTAAAGATTACAGTCTAAAAAGGGTGCTACGGTCTAAAACTGCGGACAGAAACCTCAAAGATTCTAAGCTTCAATTTCGAAATCATAGCTAGGTTGCTCTATGTGTTCGTTCTCGGAGTTCTCTGGTTTCGAAATCTCAAAAAAATTCGTTCTCTCTTGAAAATTGCAAGCCTCTTTTGGGTGAATTAAGAAAAAAATCTTTGATTGGTTTTTTTCAATTAAATGCTCTGTTTCAGGTGTTTAACTAAATTACACGCCGGTCTTCCAGTGGTTAATTGCTTTGAGTCAGTCCCCTACTCAGTGAGCGACTAGCTGACTTGCTCAGCGAATTTCCTAGTTCTAACAATGTTAAGACTAATTGCGTGCCTGGTGTGGAGTGTGCAATTCTATTAAGTGCCTCTTCCAAAGTGTTTAATCGAGGAAACTTTGGGGGTCAAGGACTGTAAGACTAGGTCGGGCGTAGGCCGATTAAGCGTTAGTGGTCGGGCGCTCAATCCGATCACGCATCTCGTGTGAGGCACGTGATAGAGTCTCGAGATGGTTTGGGGAAAGGAAGTCTGGTCTAAGAGGGGATTGATTGTGAGTTTTTAGTTTAGCGTGCAATCTAATCAAGGTGTTTTAGGCACGTAATTGTGGTTATCCAAGTCGGTCCGAAATGCCAAAGCTATTATTTCAAATCGCATTTTACTATATATATTATTATTTCAGTATATAGTCTCCCTATGTTGGGATCTAAGCCACAAAGCTATTATTTTAGCCTGTGTTCAGCCATGTACTATTGTTTTAGTGCATGGTTCCCAATTTAGGGTTAAGGGGTTTGAAATATCAGACTATTATTTCAATCTATATTCCAACTATATACTATTATTTCATTACACAGTCTCCCTACGTCAGGATCTGAGCCACAGGCTATTGTTTCAGCCTGTGTTCAGCCATATACTATTGTTTCAGTGCATGGATCCCATGTTAGGGTTATGGGGCCTGAGCCACGAAGCTATTGTTTCAGTCTGTATTCAACCATATACTATTGTTTCAGCATATGGTCCCAATTAGGGTTATGAGGTCAAAGGTTGACCAAACAAATTTGTATATTTTGAGAGGGCAAAATAGGGGTGTCTACAGGTTTGATCACCTCTTTTTTCATTGTTTTCTTCTTCCTTAGCCCATCACTTGCTGTCTATATTCTCTGTAATAAATTAGGCTTAGTTTTATCAATTTTTGTAATGGGTCTTGTGAGCATTGGGAGTTGTTGATGAGCTGTTATGCACAAGGCTATTGCCTTGAGGACATCTCATTGTAAGTATTGGTTTAATCAATGAATGTCTACTTTAATGTTTATTTAATCTATTACTTTTCTATTTGCCCATAGTTTTGTTCAATCTATACCATGCATTTAAGATTTGAGCTGATTTAAAATACCCATGGAAGCTTGAGCTTGTAGCCCTGGGAACATGGTGGTAGTAGTAATTTTCATGTTCCATCTCAGTCCTTTGAAGTGAGGATAACCTCTATGGATAGCCTGTGACCATTTAAGTGGACAGACTATAGCCCTAGGGTGATTTCAAGCCATAGGTCTAAGAAGGATTCTTCTCCTCTGCACTTGAGCTTATAGCCCTGTGAGAGGTTGTTGCAGGAACAAGCTCTCCTCTGTTTTACTTGACCAACATTAGATGTTAGATTTAATTTCTCTGTAGAGATTGTAGGCTTGTGAGCTAAGTCATTACAAGCCTTTTATAGCAATGACCAGTTGCAATTAAGTTCCCAAATAGCCTTTGAATAAGTGTGGCTTCCACTGGTTTTTCAAGAGCTATTTGCCCCCATGGATGCCTGAGCTTGTAGCCTGGAAAACATGGTGTCTACAATAGATTTAAAATTCTAATTTGATCCATTGGGTAGAGGACATATATTGGATAATCTGTGACTATTTAAGTGGACAGGTTATAGCCTTAAGGTCAATCCATTCACTTGGATAAGATTGGTTTTCTGATTTAATTCATGTGATTTGATCCTCTCCATTGGATAGCCTGTGACCATTGAAGTGGACAGGTTATAGCCTTAAGAGATTAGGTCAAACCATAAGAGTTAAGTTAGATACATCTTCCTTGCATATATGCTTGTAGCCATCTGAAGGACTATTGCAGAGACAACTCTAAATCTGAGTTACATAACTGTATTAACCTTAGCTTAATTGCCTACTTCCCATCATTTTATCTTTATTTTGACGCACACCATCACCACTTTCTTCATAACCCTTTCTTTAGGATAGGATTGCACTTTATTTCTCTTATTTTAGTGATAGTTTAGTGTAGTTGTGACACCCACTCCTTTTCTCTAGGATTGTTAGATTTGTCGCCAGATCTAGAGGCCTACTAATATAACCCATTTTAGGTTTTAGATCAATTTCTCTATGGGACAAACTCTTGCTTTCTCAAAACTTGCTACAATAGCCGTGTATCTTGCAGGTGTTAATCAGTAAAAAATACCACTTTTCACCCCTTAACATGAGCTTTGATAGACCTATGAATTGACTAATAAATGCTTGTTGAGCATGTTTTGTAGATAGCAGTAATAAGAAGTCTGTGCAATCGTGGGATCCGTGACGGTTCCGTCGCGACGATGTGCTCTCTAACGAAAAATATAGAGTCGCCACCCGGAGCTTTCGGTGTCCCGGGATACCTAGTTTATTGTTATGAGCACCGAAGTGCTAGAAATATGACTCTGAATCCGGTCCACACCAAAGGCTCTGGGGTAGGGGCTTCGGTTATCGATCGGGAAGGTGTTAGGCACCCGATCAACCCGCTTAACGCGGTCTCTACTAATGGCCAAAAATAAAATGATATAAAAGCAAAGAAAATAGCTTCCTCTTGCCCAAATGGGCTTGTAATCCTATTTGTGCCCCTCCGTTCCTACCGAAAAATCGGTGGCATAACGGCACAAATGAGAGGATGGAGGGAGCTAGAAAGAGATAGGAGAAGAAAGGGGAGAGCCGGAGCCCTCGGGCCCTTGTAGCACCGTAGAGGAGCCTTGCGTGGCTTGCTTTGATGAGCTTTCGAAGGCTTAAATGGTAGAGAAATGGGTTCTAACCCTTAGGACTTAAATCTAACAGGTAGGGGATGGAGGCTAGGGGATCACACACCTAGGCTAAGGGTTTTGGAATGAAGAACAAGCTTGAAAATGAGGTTTTGGAATTCTAGAATTTAGATGAAAATAGTGCACAAAAGGGAGGAAGAACTTCTCACTTTGAGCTCTTTCTCTCTTAAGCAAATTTCTCAACCCTTAAACCAAGGGGAGAGGGGCTCTATTTATAGGAAAAGGGTGGATTAGGAGATCACTTAGATGCTAATTGGAGTTAGCAATTAGGTAATCTTAAATCTAAGGTTTCCTAGGATTTTGAGAGCTTGAAAAGGTGTGAAGGTTGTTCTAATGGTGGATGATGGGGTGAGGCCTTAAGCCACTTAAGGGGTTGCCAATAGGTAAGGAATGGGTGCAACAGGACTATCAAAACACACCCCAAAGGTCGAGGTGGTCAACAAGTCAAACCCCAATCACGAATTTTGAGGTAAATCAGCTATCGCTCATATGCCCGAGCAACTAATAGTTGTGCTGTGCAAATGTCTGAAATAAACAGTGCAGCAGATTCCTAGAAGTTAGCCTTGCGAGGGGTTGGGGGACCCATTTATGCCTGGCGCAACTATTAGTTGTGCCAGGCCATTTATGGGGGAAAAATACCTGGCGCAACTATTAGTTGCGCCAGGCAAAAATCTTAAAATTCTGCCCAATTGTCAAACGGCCATAGCGTTTGATATACAACTCTGATTGGGGTGATTCTTGGCTCGTTGGAAAGCTGGAGAAGTTTTCTTTCCAATGGTATATGATTTAATATTAGTAGAAGTCCTCAGCTAGTCCTGGTGCACCACTCTTCATCCATTGCCCGGGAAGGTTAGGTTTAGGGTTCGAAATGGGTTCTAAGGGTCGGGATTGGTTTCTAAAGGTTTGGGATGTTAGTGATTCCTAAGGGTTCCATTGATGCCATCAAAAGCTCAGAATTGCACCTCTCTTAAAAGGTGTTTCGATCGGGCCTTGGGCTAAATTTGGGTGTCTACAGATGCCTCTCTTTGGTATCCGATCACTAGTGATCGTATGCCAACGAAAAGAGACATCCGAAGAGGCCCAAGGCATTACTGATAGGTCCGCTACATTCAAAACTAACTTCAAACATCAGGTAAGTAACATGGTGAGAAAACGAAAGCTCTGGAGTGCCAGGCTAATCATTCGTTTCTCGAGGTAATCGGTTCCCAAGCGCTTAGCGACATTACTGGGCATAACCGAGGTGGTATGAGTTGCGAAAGCCCAATAGCTGGGAAAAATGTTTGCTTCTCGAGTTATGAAAGCTCGTTAGTCGAGAAAAATGTTTGCTTCTCGAGATGATTTGAAGGTGATTGATGTTCGAGATTTATTCTAAATGCAACAGCTTCGTAAGTATGAGGGGTGATCGACCCACATTCAAAGATAGGTGCGAAGTAAACATACGCAAGGCTCCACAGTTTGCGTCCAATCCTACAAGGCATTCGATGACCTCATTGGATTATTCGCGGGTGCCCCTGCGGAAAGCAGGGTTCGAGATCTTTAGGCGAACCCATCGATCCCGAAGTTTATTTAGCATGACCACCTGAGCGAAGTGAATAGATCTCACAACGCTTTTTAGGAGTGCATGCCATTTTTCAAAATGTGCACCAGATCCACATGACCCAGAGAATCCAATTTTGACTTCCTTAAATAGATCCAGCCAAACATTGGGCACATCCCAAAAGGGGGCATCCAATCTTGGTCTCTGTTGACAATGATCATAACTGTTAATTAACTATGCACACTCATGCACCCATCGGGGGCAATAAGCAACAACGAAGGCGATGGAAGCCCCGACCCGGACCCACCCGAGTACAATTTACGAGGACAAACGACCATCATACGGATACCCAGATGCAAGGCGTACACTTTATAGGGATACCGCTGCCCATACAGGTTTTAAGCCTGCAGAAAATAAAAAGGGAAATGAACCCTTCTGAATGCACGGTTGCACATAGTTTGGTTGACACATAATCTCATTCTCAACAGGTTGGTCTCAACCAACGATTGACCTTTTTCAACGGAGAATCTGAAGCTTAAGACAACTCAAGTTCACACGAATCCAAAATAGAGTGCTCATCGCTTAAAAGATTTAGCAGTGGAGTTGACCCAATCGAAACATTGACTGTTTGACCAGGACTGACACCGTTGCTCCTACTTTGAAGTAGGATCTATGGATCCAAGGCGAACCTTTGACCTAGGACATTAATTTTTCACATCTGCGTTGTCGATAAAATATTGACATTTTATCGCATCGAAACACGCATGTGCGTCTCTATGCGTAGCATGAAAACATAGATTTCTTTTTCTTTTCAAAATGATTTTCATTTTTTTTGTTAAACCTGACGTCGGTGGTGAGATGCTTTATCTGATTTGTCCATCGCTGAGAAGTTGCCTGCTTCGAAGCTTTGGACCGTGTGATATTCCTACACATTCTCGAGAAAACGTCAGTCCCTTTTTTGTTTATATATATAAAGAAAATGTATCCTAAATAATAAAAGAAAAAAATAGATTTCTACCTACACTTTCTCATTTTCAAGATATTTTTTGGATTTTTGGTCTTTTAGAGATTTTTTGTTATTTTTCTTCATTTTTGAGATTGAAATATGATGCTGATAATATGTACCTGAAAATGAGTAGAAATATATACACAGTTTTTGGTGTTTGGATTTTTCTTGATTTTTTTTTTTGATGCCTTAATCATTGGGTGAGATTTTGAGAAACCTTGGGTCCATCTTTGAGCATGGTCGACCTCTTTCATGCAGTCGGACCTGAGTGAGTTTCCAGATTTTACCCAGGCCAGAACGTTCATCCCTTTGGATTGAGTTAAACCTTTCTCCTTGCCGCGGGTCATACATTTGACGGTGCAGGTTTCACAAAGACAATTATGGTCGGGACCCATTCGAACTAGCATGAGCGGCCCAGTTGGACAAGAGGGTACAGGAAGAGTAACAAAAGGGTTCCTCAAACATCAATCCTCTCAATCAGTCCAAACCTTTCTTCTCTTTTCTTTTTTTTCTTTTTATCTCCCTCTTTTTACCCGTGGCGCCCTTTCGGGTTTTCACCACGTCCGTGGGTTTAGCTTTCTTACCCCAAGCGCCCTTTCGGGTTTTCACCTGGTCCGCACAAGCTCATTGTTTTTACCCGTAATGCCCTTTCGGGTTTTCACCACGTCCATCCTGCTTTGAGCTTGTATTTTTATTTTATTTTATTTTTTTTCTTTTTATTTTCTTTTCTTTTTTCAACAGCCACGACATAGACCTTGATTCCGTCATAGCCGGCTGGATGGCGTTGTCTCACGACTCGGCTCATATTGACTTAGCATATATTATGACTGCTTGCGAACCTACAAAGAGGGCTTTTTTCAGGGTGTAGCTTGGCCATGGGTTAGGTTAGGATTTGAAAGTATGCTGGGTTAAAAGGATTTTCTTGATACGGCTTCAGTTTTCTCGACATACTTTCTTCCTTGGGGGTTTTACTGTACATGCCCTGTAATTCTTCTACATTTTTTTATTCTTTTTGCTTCATTTCAGGCAATCTCTTTTTGAGTTTTTACTTTTTTTTGATTTTTTTTTTGGATTTTGATAGTAACTCTACTTCATCTTTTCTCTCTTTTTTTTTTGGTATATGTACACACACATTTTTGGGGAAGGGGTTTATTGAAAGAAAGGCCCAGGCTCAAATGGGGTAGCAAAGGATATCATCAGTTTTTTAGGGATGCTTTCTGGCTACTGTGTTTGGAATGATGGCCTCTTTTGGGTGGTTCTTAAGCAGTCAGGTATCTGTTTCATCAATACTTACCTTATTGCGATAGACTAAGAGTAGAACCGTCGGACGAATCCAGCATTGATGGGCTCAGGAAAATGATCTCAGTCCATGGTGGCGAGGCGGATGGCATATCCCGACAGCACTTCTCAAATGACGTATGGTCCTTAGAAGTTCGGCTTAAACTTTCCTCTTGGATCGGCGTGGAGGGATGGGAAGATCTTCTTTAGCACAGTGTCTCCTACCTTTAAATCTCAACCGCGGACACGTTTATTGTAAGCGCGTGCGATTCGCCCTTGGTAAACTTGAGTGTGACACAAGGCTAGGAGTCTCTTTTCATCAAGTAAGTTCAGCTGATCAAAGCGTGATCTCTCTCTTTCTGCTTCGGGTAAGCCTGATTCCATAAGGATTCGGAGTGTGGGTACTTCAACCTCCACCGGGAGGATGGGCTCGGTTCCATACACAAGGGAGAATGGTGTTGCCCCTGTAGCAGTACGGATCGACGTTCAATAGGCCCATAAAGTAAATGGCAGCATTTCGCTCCAATCTCGGTAAGTGACGACCATTTTCTCAAGGATGCGGACGACTGTCTTGTTCGCGGCTTCCACGACTCCATTAGTTTGAGGCCAATAAGGGGATGAGAGATGGTGCTTGAACTTGTATTGCTCATAGAAGTCTCGAATGCGCTTATTCACAAAGTTTGTGCCGTTGTCCGTGATGATATCTTTAGGTACTCCAAATCGGCACACAATATTATTCTTGAGAAAGTTCTCGATATGACTGGTAGTGATGTTGGCATATGATGTTGCTTCTACCCATTTGGTGGAGTATTTAATGGCGACGAGGATGAACTGATGTCCATTTGATTCTTTTGGATTAATCATTTCGACAACGTCAAGGCCTTAGGCAGCAAATGGCCAAGGAGTGGTCATGCATGAAGATCAATGGCAGGAGCGTGTATCAGACTGGAATGTTCTTGACACTTGTAGCATTTTTGAACATGTTTGCAGCAATCCGATTCCATAGTGGTCCAAAAGTATCCTTGCCCCAGAATTTTCTTAGCGAGCATGTGATCGCTAACGTGGGCTCCACATACTCCTTCATGGATTTCTCTCATAATATTGATCGCTTCACTTTCTGTAAGGCATCTGAGCAAAATATTGTTGTATGATCGCTTATAGAGGCATTCCCCGCAAATGGCGTAACCTGCCGCTAAACGTTGAATGGTTCTTCGGTCAGTCTTGGATGTACCCTCCGAGAAAGTTAGGGTCTCGAGGAAATTCTTGATATCTGAGAACCAAGGTGGCTCGTCATCAGGCTTTGTAGGTTCCTCAATCTGGAGGCAGAAAGCTGGTTCATTCCTCTGCTCGATCACGATCGGCTTCATCTCAACACCATAGGGGATTTCAATCATTGACGCCAAAGTTGCTAATGCGTCGGCAAAGCGATTCCTTATTCGGGGGATATATGAGAAAATCATATCTTGGAAGCAAGCTATCAGGTCCTCGAGGTGTTCATGATAGGGGATCAGCTTCTCGCCTTTCGTCTTCCAATCACCATTCGTCTGGCATATGATTAACTGTGAATCGCCAAATTCTTGAAGGTGAGTTACATTCAGATCGAGAGCCGCCTTCAAACCAGCGGCGCAAGCTTCATACTCAGCCATGTTGTTAGTGTAAGGGAAGTTGAGCTTGATAGAGACTGGTATGTGGGATCCTTTCGGCGAAATCAGAATGGCGCCAACTCCTTGGCCCTTGACATTTGTTGCCCCGTCAAAGTGCATTACCCATGATTCTTCTGCTTCTTCTGTATCATCGTCCACCATGAACAAGATATCTTCATCTGGGAATTCGGTTCTTAACGGCTCATAGTCAGGTAAAGGATTATCATCAAGATGATTAGCAAGTAATTGCCCCTTGATTGACTTCTGAGTGACGTACGTGATGTCGAACTCAGATAATAACAACTGCCATCGTGCAGTTCGTCCAGTGAGAGCTGGCTTTTCAAACAGGTATTTCAATGGGTCCATTCGGGCCAAGAGCAGAACAGCCTGGGATAGTAAGTAGTGGTGGAGCCTTTGAGTAGCCCATACAAGAGCTAGGCATGCTTTCTCCAAATGAGAGTAGCACGTCTCGTAATCAGTAAACTTCTTGCTTAGATAATAAATGGCCTGCTCTCTTCTTCCTGTTTCATCGTGCTGCCCTAAAACACATCCCATTGAAACTTCCATCATGGAGAAATACATCAAGAATGGTCTCCCTGGCTCAGGTGGTACCAAAACAAGTGGATTCCGGAGGTAGCTTTTGATTTTATCGAACGCTGCCTGACAATCGTCCTTCCATTCAACGGGCGAATTCTTCCTTAGTAACTTGAAGATCGGCGTGTAGATTAGAGTTAGCTGTGCAATGAATCGACTGATATACTGTATTCTGCCCAAAAACCCTCTAACCTCTTTCTTTATAGACGGAGGCGGCATTTCAGTGATGGCTTTAACTTTGATTGGGTCGACCTCGATCCCCCTTCTGCTTACGATGAACCCTAGCAGTTTCCCTGACATAGCACCAAATGCGCACTTCTGTGGATTTAGACATAGTCGATATTCCCTCAGCCTTTCAAATAGCTTCTGAAGGTTTACCAGATGGTCGCTTCGCTCCGGTGATTTGGCTATCATGTCGTCGACATATACTTCAATCTCCCGATGCATCATGTCATTAAATAGTGTAGTCATAGCTCTCTGGTATGTTGCACCGACATTCTTCAGCTCGAATGGCATGACTCGATAGCAAAAGGTTCCCCAGGGGGTAATGAACGTTGTCTTCTCGTGATCAACCCCTGCCATTTTTATCTGATTATATCCTGAAAATCCATCCATGAAAGAGAGCATCCCGTGCTTAGCTGTGTTATCGACCAAGATGTCGATGTGTGGTAATGGGAAATCATCCTTTGGGCTCGCTCTATTGAAATTGCGGAAATCGATGCACATGCAGACCTTTCCATCCTTCTTCGGTACAGGTACGATATTGGCTAGCCACTGCAGGTACTTGGATACCATGAGAAACCCCGCGTCATACTGCTTGATGACCTCGTCTTTGACTTTCAGCATCCATTCGGGTCAGAGACGTCTCAGCTTCTGCTTGGCTAGCTTCATATCAGGGTAGAGAGGCAACTCATGCTCGACCAAATCGGTATCCAGACGAGGCATGTCCTTATAGGACCAGGCAAAAATGTCTTGGTATGATCGAAGGAAGTCGATCATGCTCTTTCTTTCCTCAGGAGATAGTGACGTTCCAATTTTGGTTATCCTGGGAACATCCTCAGTTCCTAGATTGACGTCTTCGGTCTCAAAGTCGGTAAATTGGTCAAGGAGCTCATAGGGGAGCTCCTCGAAGGGGACATCCTCGTCCAGATTTGTGATCCCTACCTCTTCTTGTATTTCTACAGGGAAGGGGTTGATTTCACGTGGGACCGATATTTTGATTAAGGCATCCTTTTGTGGGACATTTTTTAGAGCTTTAAATGACAATATTTTTAGACTTTGGATTTTTTCAATGTTTTTGGGATTTTTGTTTTCTTCCATGTTTTTGAGATTTTTGTTTTCTTTCATGCTTTTGAGATTTTTGTTTTCTTCGGAGACGGACCCTTAGCCAGGCGGGTTTGTGTATATACAAGGTATTTCCTGCTAAGGGCTTATCTCACTTTTTATAGGTTGTTTTTTTTTTGGAAACAAGCGCCAAACTTTAGGCCACTTCCTACTTCCAGGGTTTGGGGCAAAGATGCCCAGTTGCGTACCTGAGGGGCCACTTCTTTACCTGTTGGGATGGAGGGTGCTGACTGGTATGGCTCATTGGAGTCAGCCTTCATCATGTTAATCCCCATTTCATCCGAGATGATATCCTCAAATGTTAACACGGCTTTGTGGTGATTCACCACAGGGGGAGCTTGTTCAGGTACCGACCATCATTCCTCGAAAAGGGATAACGCAGCCAAATCTATCTCCAAGCTGGGAAGGGAGATCTGGGGATTGGTGGGATGAACTAGGGCTTTGAGTTTGTGTGGGGGGGTTGCCCCATTCTGATCAATTTTTATGACCCCTGCGCTGACAATGGAATCCCTGATGTGTGGCCTAGGGCAAGGATTCTCTTCTATGTTGATTCCTCAAGCTTTTGCAGCTGCGGCGACCCTGGCTTTCTCTTTGGCCTCTCGGACCTCTTCTTCTGTGGGCCTGTATCCCAGCCCGAATCTTACTTTTTGTCCCTTAGCCACAACTGGCTCTCTTCTACCTTGTAATTTGGGTCCCAGACCCCTTCCTTTCTGATAGCCCCACTTTTGGAGCATTGCCACTGTTGCTACCATACCGCCTCCCATTTTAGACATGATGCCCTCCATGGGCTCTGGGAGTATTGTCGACACCTCATATTCGAAACTGTGGAGGTTGACGTCCTCAGTGGTGTGTGGTGCATCCAGTATATTAGGTTTTTCAACACTATTGGTGGCTTTTTCTTTCTCACCATGCCCCTCCCCAATGATTGTAACAATTTTATGCCCAGACACAAATTTGTGCTTCTGGTGCAAAGTGGACGGTATGGCTCTGACCTCGTGCAACCACGGGCGCCTCAATAATAAGTTAAAAGAAGATTTAATATCCATGACTTGAAACAAGATGGAAAAGGTCGTTGGCCCTATCAATAGCTCAAGATCAACTTCTCCCATTATTTCTCTTCTGGTATTATCAATTCCTCTAGCGCTGGTTCTGGTGGGCCTTAACATGCAGGGATCGACTCCTATCTTGGTGGCGGTTCTTAACGGGCATATATTCAATGCAGACCCGTTGTCAATTAGTTCTAAGGGAATGACCATGTTTCCAGATTCAACAGTTATATTCAAAGACTTGGAATGGCTACACCCTTCTTCTGGCAAATCAGCATCAGAAAATGAAATGGCATTTAGAGCCATCACTTGGCCAATTATTTGCCCAACTTCATCTGGGCTGACCTGGAGCGATACATGCACATTTTTTAACGCCCCCATTAATGCTTGGAAATGGAGTAGGGACATCATCAATAGGTCCCATACAGTGATATGGGCCGGCATTCTTCTCAACTGAGTCTCCAATATGTGCTCTCGACTCATCTTCTCGAAAGGGTTCACCGTGTTGTCTTTCTTCCCTTCGGGTTGGGCTTGTGCTACTGTTGGTGCTTATGGTTGCTTTGATATCCTCCCAGACCTAGTAACAAAATCTACTGCCCCTTCTCTGTTGTTGCTGCCGACATTGACATCTGTTTGTTCGTAGCTCAGTGGGACCTGATGAGGATCATAGGTTGCCTTGAGGTACTTGTCGTGGAGAGGTGGGGGTAATACTTGGTTCACCTCGATGGCAGTGGGTTGGGTGGAAAGATTAGGCCAAATGGGGGTTGTGATGCTTGGGTGTGGTGGCACCGAAGGAAAAGAGGTAAAAGCAGGCCATTGATGGCCGTTGGGTACTGATGGGATATGAGGGGTCTGATGAGCCGTCAGGTAGTTGACCGGGGTGATGTGGCTTGCTGGCGGCTGAATTGGGGATGATGGGACGGGCACAGGCCTTTGATAACTGAGGGGTGTGGGTGTTGGATTGGGAGCTTGGTGGTTTGTGGGGTAGTTGATGGGGGTTGTGGCATATGGCGGTAGCTGGAATGGGGCGGGTGTCGGCCATTGGTAGTTGGTGGGTGCGGGTATAGGAGTGGGGGCCTGGTGGCTTATTGGGTGATTTGTTGTATATGGTTGGTATGCATTTATGTTCACATAATTAATAGGTGTGGTGGGTGGAAAATATGCCCTGAGATCCAAAGGTTCCAATTGCGGAGTCGGGTTGGGAAAATAATTTGACAAATTTAGGGGTTCAACAACCCCGATATTCCTTTCCTCAATAGTTTTTAACAGTGGTGCTACATAACTCTCCCGATCACTGATATAATCGGATGGGTCAAACTCAAATTCTTCCTCATCCTCTATCATTCCGATGGTGGGTCTGGGACCTGCTCCTCCGGTGGGATGTGGGGGTAGTGGCACCTGATGGATATTAGCGTGCTGAGGAGGCGCAGGGGAAATGATTTTCCCGGCATCGATCAAATCTTGGATCTCATGCTTCAATGGGAAGTAGCGATCAGTAGGATGGCTCGGACCCTGATGAAAATTGCAGTGGGTATTTGGGTCATAGTTCTTTGGGATTGGGTGAGGGGGAGGTTGCGGTTGGCTGATAGCCACTAATCCCTTTTCTACTAACAGGGGCAAAAGTACACTAAAAGATTGCCCCAGAGGTGTGAAGACTCGGTCGTAGTGGGGTCTCCTCTGTTCCGGGGTCATCTGCATTCCAGGCCCATTCCCCATTCTCTGTGTCTGCTCCGGCCTAACTGGTGCTGGTGGGGCCGCCTGAAATTGAAACGAAGCAGTATTATTATTGGGCCTAGTGTTGGCTATGTTTTGGACATTGCCCCCTGTTCTTTTCTCATTCCTCTATTCTAAAAACCTTCTAACCCAACTGGGTCTGCTCGGTGTGCTCTTATTTAGACGCCCCTCCCTGATGGCATCCTCGCATCGATTGGCATTCCTCACCAAATCGGCAAAACTAGACTGCTGTTGGTATACAAGAAAATCAGAGATCGCTGGTAGAGTGTTCTTTGAAATCATCTCTATCTGCTCATCGTCCGGTATTCTATTTCTGACTTGAGCTGTCAGTGCTCTCCAACGCCCCAAATAGTTGCTGAAGGTCTCATTTGAATTCTGCCATAATCGGGCCAAATCAGACTTGCGCGGCTCAATATCAGTATTATAGACATACTGCTCTTGGAACAAATGCGCTAAATTTTTCCATGTCTTCATCATGGATGGTTCAAGGGATGTGAACCACCTCAGGGCCGGTCCGGTCAAGCTTTTCTGAAAGACTTTTATTAGTAGTCTTTCATCCCCCTCATACTGGCACATGTCCCCACAATAGGACTTGAGGTGTGCGATCGGGTTGCCTGTGCCATTGTATTTATCGAATACTGGCATTTTAAATTTGGGAGGCAAGGGGACCTCAGCGAACAAGCATAGGTCTGTGAAGTCCGTGGCGTGGATTTCAACACCACCCATTTTCATCAGTTGTTTTTGTATTTTGTATAATTGTTCTTTCAGCTGCTCTGACTCTTTTGATACCGGGGTTGCTTTCTCGGCTGTCAGTCGGACTTCACTCTGGGCCACTAGGGGATGGGCAATTATGGGAGGGGGTGGAGGCTGGTCAAAGCCCCAGCATAGGCCCCGCTGTTCCTAATCTCGTCCTCTTCATACTGCTGATCTGTGTAATGTGCAGTGAAGACGGGATTCTCAACTTGTTGCTGCATGGGTTGGATGGGAATGACATGAGTAGGGGTTGGGTGAGCCATTGGGGGTGTGGAAAGGCTTGTTGGGTGATGGGAATTTGGTTTTGAAGTGGGGTTGGATAGGGCCATTGGGTGTGAGGGAAGGTTTGGGGATGGCCTTGGGGTGTGGGGCCATGGGGGAATTGGGTTTGGGGGACGGCATGGGTTTGACCCAGCTGTGAAGGTTGGGTTAGGTGTTGGGGGTACTGTGGAAGGTATGAGTGTGGGGTTCGGGTTTGGGCCACGAACCCTTGATCATTTTGGGCCGTAGGCCATTGATGGGTTTGGGCCATGGGCCCCTGGTAGGTTTGGGCCATGGGCCCTTGGTGGCTGGCCCAATGGGCCTTGATGAGTTTCGACCATGGGCCCTTAGTGGGTCTGGCCCAATAGGCCTTGGTGGGTCTGGGCCAATGGGCCTTGGTGGGATTGGGCTGTGGGTCCTTGCTGGGTCTGGGCCATGGGCCTTTGATGGGTCTGACCCAATGGGTCTTGATGGGCCTGAGCCATGGGCCCTTGATGGGTTTGGATTTGATGGGTTTGGCCCAATGGGCCCTGGGGAGCATGGGTGATGGGGTGTTGGGCCATTGGGCCCTGGGACATGTGGGAAGAGGGGGCTTGGGCCAATGGGCCTTGGGATATGTGGGAGTTTGGAGGTTGGGCCATTTGGCCTTGGGGTGTATGGAAAAAGGGGGTTTGGGCCATAGGGCCTTGGGGCATGTGGGAAAAGGGGGTTTGGATAGTGTGGATTTGGGGGGTTGATGGGGGTCATGGGGGAGTGAGGCATGGAGATTGGCTAAGGTTTGGGATGGGCTCATGGATGTGGGATGTGGAGGAGAGGTATTTTGGGAAGCCTTCCATGGAGTAGGTTAAACATCTCCTCCATCATGGCCATGGAGGAAGGATCGGAAGTGGCTGGTGGATTTAATGGATGGTTAGGTATGGATGGGGTGGATGTGAGGGAAAAATTGGGCATGGCCCTGGTAGGTGATGGGATATGGGAGGGGTTAAAGGAATGGGGTGGAGCATTGGTGAAGGGGGATGGGTTGGAGATGTTTAAAGATGATGGAGGGTAAAGGGTGGGTGCTTGGGAAAAATTGGGCATGGCCTTAGTAAAAACGGGCATGACCTATGTAGATGGGGGGATTTGTGGGGGATTGGTTAGGGCGGAGGTGATATAGGTGAATGAGGGCGGATCGGGTCTATAGGGGGATGGTGGGAATTGGGGGTTGGATGTGGATTGGGAGAATGGGTTAGGGTTTTGCATGGTTTGGGCAAAAGATGGAGAATGAGGGGTTGGATTTTGGATATTTTTGGGGGTAGTGGTTGGGAATATGGGGGCGCCAAATGGGCCGATGACGGTAAAGGGAGGTTGGGTGAGGGGGATGGTGGAAAAGACTTCTCCCGAATGGGAGTGGGTTGGAGAGTGTGGTGGGGATGAGTCGGGACCGGTGTAAGCCGGGTCCACTACCCACGACATTCTACGGGAGCGGGTTGGGTAAGGATGCCTTGGATAAGGCCCAAAAGCCTTCCTCCTTCCCCCCCTACGGGATGACGGAGGGCAAGATGATGTCGTTGTGCCGACACCACAAACAGTATCTTTTTGGGTTATATATATATATATATATTTTTTATTTTTTTTTAAAGAGATTTTTTGGAAAATGACGGTTCCGAGGCCTTGGAATTCCCTTCTCGAGTGGCCTTCATACCTTATTTCAAGTCCCGCAGCGACGATCCCGATGCACTTCGGAAGAATCGAAGGAGAACCTTCGATTTATTGAAGGCATGAAAAATGAGGCAAACAACCCGATCCCCCGGAATGAGTCAAAAAGAAGTTGCCCTCTTTTGACCGACGGGGGCGTATTGGGTGTTGGAGATGGTGGGGCCTAAACTAGGCACTAAGCGCAATAATCGGGGAACTTGGGAGGTGAAAAGGCCACAGATTTGGGCTGGAGGGCTGCTGACCCCACCTGGCGCAACTAATACATGTGCCAAGGTTGCAGGGGACAAATTTTACACTGGCGCAACTATTAGTTGCGCCAAGGTAAAATTTGGGGATTTAAAGCTGGTGCAACTATTTGTTGCGCCAGTTATAAATGCCAGATTTTTGTGCTGGCGCAACTAAGACATGCGCCAGCCAAAAATGGGATTCCAGAGTGTATAACAGCAGCAACAGCAGCCCAAAATGAGTCTCTTTTTATTGGTTTTTGTGGAAGCTAGGCTTCCGGGAACTGAGCTATTTTCTTGATGATCGATTCTCTCCTCACCGACGCCTAAAGGATTGAGTCCGGTATAACTCGCTAGCGCGCTCCCCAAGGGTTTTAAGCTTTGTAGGAATGGGAACCCACCCGATTTACCTCCGGCGCAAGCGCCTTCTCAGATACTAGGTGGGCTGAGACTTTTCTGGATCATCACCACTTGGGGCTGCCGCCATACTAAGACCCGGGTGTTTGTATGTGTGCCTAACCCAACCCTTTTGAAAAATCTACCCCGCAAAAATAAATTAATTAAGCTCCCTAACTTGGTTCAATTTTAATTTTTTCAAAGCTTTTTTTTTTGGAAGACCGGGGTCATTATCCCGTGCCGCCACTACGGGCAGGCGTCCACTGTTAGGATATGAATAATAAAAAAAGACAGGGCCAGTCAAGCGACTAGGCGGGAAATATAAAGTGTTGAAATTTAAAAGATGCCAGTCAAGTGACTAGGCAAAAAGTTGCTGAAATTTAAAGCGGAAATGTAGGGGTGAGTAAAAGAAAGGTGCCAGTCAAGCGACTAGGCAAAAAATGCTAAAATTTAAAGCGGAATCGTAGGGGTAAGTAAAAAAGGTGCCAGTCAAATGACTAGGCAAAAATTACTGAAATTTAAAGCGGAATCGTAGGGGTGAGTAAAAAAGGTGCCAGTCAAGTGACTAGGGAAAGATTGCTGAAATTTAAAGCGGAATCGTAGGGGTGAGTAAAATGACGTAATCGGAGGGGTGAGTGAAAAAAAAAAATTAGCAAAAATAATAAAAAAAACAGCAATAAAATGTTAGAAAAAATAAAAAATGAACAAGGCCTAGTTCAAGGGGAAGCTCTACTAGCTACTCCCCACCAGAGTCGCCATCTGTGTAACCGTGGGATCCGTGACGGTCCCGTCGCGACGATGCGCTCTCTAATGAAAAATATAGAGTCGCCACCCGGAGCTTTCGGTGTCCCGGGATACCTAGTTCATTGTTATGAGCACCGAAGTGCTAAATATATGACTCTGAATCCGGTCCACACCAAAGGCTCTTGGGTAGGGGCTTCGGTTATCGATCGGGAAGGTGTTAGGCACCCGATCAACCCGCTTAACGTGGTCTCTACTAATGGCCAAAAATAAAATGATATAAAAACAAAGAAAATAGCTTCCTCTTGCCCAAATGGGCTTGGAATCCTATTTGTGCCCCTCGGTTCCTATCGAAAAATCGGCGGCGTAACGGCACAAATGAGAGGATGGAGGGAGCTAGAAAGAGATAGGAGAAGAAAGGGGAGAGTCGGAGCCCTCGGGCCCTTGTAGCACCGTAGAGGAGCCTTGCGTGGCTTGCTTTGATGAGCTTTCGAAGGCTTGAATGGTAGAGAAATGGGTTCTAACCCTTAGGACTTAAAGCTAAGTGGTAGGGGAGGGAGGCTAGGGGATCACACACCTAGGCTAAGGGTTTTGGAATGAAGAACAAGCTTGAAAATGAGGTTTTGGAATACTAGAATTTCGATGAAAATAGTGCACAAAAGGGAGGAAGAACATCTCACTTTGAGCTCTTTCTCTCTTAAGCAAATTTCTCAACCCTTAAACCAAGGGGAGGGGGGCTCTATTTATAGGAAAAGGGTGGATTAGGAGATCACTTACATGCTAATTGGAGTTAGCAATTAGGTAATCTTAAATCTAAGGTTTCCTAGGATTTTGAGAGCTTGGAAACGTGTGAAGGTGGTTCTAATGGTGGATGATGTGGTGAGGCCTTAAGCCACTTAAGGGGTTGCCAATAGGTAAGGAATGGGTGCAACAGGACTATCAAAACACACCCCAAAGGTCGAGGTGGTCAACAAGTCAAACCCCAATCATGAATTTTGGGGCAAAACTGAATAGTTACTGTTCATATGCCTGGCGCAACTAATAGTTGCGCCAGGCAAATGTACAGTAAAACAGTGCTGTACAGTTCCCTAGAAGTTGACCTCGCGAGGGGTTGGGGGACCCATTTATGCCTGACGCAACTATTAGTTGTGCCAGGCCATTTATGGGGGAAAAATACCTAGTGCAACTAATAGTTGCGCCAGACAAATCCAGGGGGAAAATGGCCTGGCGCAACTATTAGTTGCGCTAGGCAAAAATCCTGAAATTCTGCCTAATTTTCAAATGGCCATAGCTTTTGATATACAACTCCAATTGGGGTGATTCATGGCTCGTTGGAAATCTGGAGAAGTTCTCTTTCCAATGGTATATGATTTGATATTAGTAGAAGACCTCAACTAGTCCTGGTGCACCACTCTTCATCCATTGCCCGGGAAGGTTAGGTTTAGGGTTCAAAATGGGTTCTAAGGGTCAGGATTGGTTTCTAAAGGTTTGGGATAGGTTCCTAAGGGATATAGGGTGATTCCTAAGGGTTTGGGGTGATTCCTAAGGGTTCCATTCATGCCATCAAAAGCTTAGAATTGCACCTCTCTTAAAAGGTGTTTCGATCGAGTCTTGGGCCAAATTTGGGTGTCTACACAGTCCTAGTACAAAAATCCACCCTAAAGTGCTCTACAAGAAGGTTCATCTTTCACCACAACTCTGACCCAGCTATGGCACAAAAAAGGGCCCCACAGTAATGACCACTAGGGGCATGCGCAACAGTAAAGCATCGTTGAAAAAGGAAAAAACAGGCTGAGAACAACTTGTTGATAGGTTACTTCAACCTATCGATAGGATCTGAAGGCTGAAAAGGAAGAAGTCATGGAGATAAGAGTATTTCAATAGGATCTGAAACCTATCGGGTAGTTGAAAGCAAGCAGGAAGCATCCTATCGAAAGGTCCCCTGGAACTTAAAGTGATCCTGTCGACAGGATGTTGGAACCTATCACGAAAATGCCACCTATCGAATGGTTGGTACAGATTAGTGGGTAACTTATCAAAAGCATCTGGAACCTGTCTATAGGAGCCAGAAGAGAACCTATCAAAAGTAATTATGGAAGAGCTTAACCTGTTGAAAGGATCGCTCAACCTATCAAAAACATCAAATGAAGGCTACAGATGCTGAAGCTGTAACTGTAGGATTCAACCTATCGGAACCTTTCGATAGGATCCTGAATCCTAGCGAAAGGACTAAAGTTCTGGATCTCAACTTATCAAAAGCTTCCTCAACCTATCGAAATTGATCTAAACACCTCCCAGAAAAGCTGCAATACACACACTGCGAGTTGGTGACCTGTTGCATGCAAACCGAGGCATCTTAGTGACCGACTCTCCCTCAACTCTAACCGACCCATGTGCTCTCCCTCAGCTCTAACAAACTAGAAGAACCTTCTAGAAAGGGAATAAACGAGGGAATAAGAGGATCATTCTAGAAGTTGCAATTGGCAGGAAAAATAGATCTGAGGTTGAAGGAGAAAGCTATAAGAAGATGGAAGTCGTCAGAAAATGGGGCCGATTCTGGAAACTAGAGCTTGCAGTGAAATTCTATAATTCTTTCCTTTAGTCCAACTATGGTTGGCTAATTTCTTGAGAGCAGTAAAGAGAGAGGTCGAATCTGTAATTAGGGAGAGCTGAGAGTGTTGTTGAGGGTTAGATGATGGACAGACTGCAAATCTGAGGGCATTTCATTGTATGGTCAGTTTAATTCAATGTAATGTTGGTTCAATTATTGTAATTAGATCTATAGTTCCTTTGGTTTCATTTGATGCTCAATCGGCTTTGTGTAGATAAGAATAGCTCACCCACTTAACTGGTAGACCTCTTGGATGCCATTTGATCTCCCTGGATCTAATGCTCCTGCAACTGCCTGTGTATGTGGCCTAGTAATTGCAGCATTCATAGTGATTTTAATGCTCTAATTGAACCCTTTGGAATGGAGGAAATCCCTAGTATGATCTATGACCATTGAAGTGGACAGATCATAGCCTTAAGATCAATTCAAACCTCTGGTCTAAATTTGATTCTTCTACCTTAATCCTTTGATTTGGAGGAAGTCTATAGGATGATCTGTGACTATTAAAGTGGACATATCAAACCCTTAAGATCAGTTTAAGCCTTTGGTGTAGAGTAGATTCTTCTACCCTGCAGCTGTGCCTGTGGCTAGATGAGGGATTGGTGTACTCTAAACTCTCTGTAACCCTAGCAGCTCAACCTAAGTGCAACAAGACCAAACTTCAAGTTGCTTCTCCCCATTTTCTGTGTTTAATTCCCCCTCTCTACAAGATCAGTAGTTAAATCTGATCCTACCATCCATCTTTGTAATCTTACTTATTTTTAGTTTAATTTAGAAGTGACAACCCCTTAACCCCCTCCTCTTCCTTTTACTGTTTTAACATTAGAAAGGGTGCCAGATCTACCACAGATCCGGAGATTTACCTGATTTTCACTCACATTTCCCTATGGACATTCCCTTACTTACCTTTTTAAAACTTGCTACAACAAGCCTTGAATACTTGCAGGACTGTGTGTGAGCCTGCCTTGGTGTGTGCTATCCATAGTCTCTTTAATTGTCTGATTTTAAACTCCTTTTTGAACACAAGGCAGAATCCCACCAAGTTTTTAGCACCGCTGTCAGGGAAATTGTTAAGACCTAAAAAGTACCACTTTTCACCCCTTAACTTAACCTTTAATTAGACCCTTAGCCATCTAATAAGTTCTTGATAAGTGTTTTATGTAGGTAATAATCAGCAGTGAAATAAGGCCAGGAATCCTGCTAAGGAGCCTATTTTGGCACCAGAAGTCCCTCAGAAGGATGGACTCTGAATCCAGACCTGAAATGAGCATCGCGCAGTCCAGCTAAGCTTCACAAGACTTTATAACAACTCCTCGCTAGCTTGATCGATCAAGAGCTCCGTACAATAACCGCAGCCTCGCTAAGCTCAAGAGTAGAACACATCGCACGCCTCGCAGCAAAGTGCATCTCTCAACCTCGCGCAGTTCACTCAGAACGGCTGAGAGGAGAGAGCTTTAGAAGACTCCTCACACAGCTGTTGCGCAGTCATCGCGGGATGCAATTATCAGAAGAGAACTCCTCGCACAGTTCTCGCGCCATTCAAGAAGAAAGCATCCTTGCGAAGGCAAGGCCATCCTCGCAAAAATCAATTAAGACATGGAACCTCGCACAGTTCAGAACTCAGTAAAGCCTCGTGAGGTAACTCGCGAAGTCCAGTGAAGAGAAGTGCTCGCGAAGTTCTCGCGCTATTCAAATATATCCTTGCGAAGATCAACCCAGCGATCGCACAGCTACCTCACGACTGCTTGAACTCCAACCCCGCGACACAGAAGCTTTGATGTCTAATCAACCTCGTGACTGCCTGAAGAGCAAACCAAGACAACCTCATGAAGGTTGAAGCTTCAATATCAGATCATCCTAGCGAAGAGCAAAAGCTACCACACGACAAGAATGGGAGACAATGGCTACCTAGCAAAGCTCTGAACCTCAAACTTCCATCTCTTCAGCAGAGGACTTTCTGGGAATTTCCAGTAATTAGGGCACGCACTCCCATGCTCAAATCTCTATGCACGTGCCCCGAGGCATCCAAGGATCACCATTAGGCCACGTGGCATCGTTAAAATTAGGGTTTCCTAACCCTAATGTGCCGCCACAACACTGCTATATAAACCCATACTTAGCTTAGGTTTGAGTGGGTTTTCAGAGAGAAAAATCCTAGAATAGTTGGGAACACCTCTCATTTCTTGGAGACTGGATCTGAGATAGTTTTTCTTTTCTTTTGTAGCTATAAGTAGTTCTCTTTTTCTTTTTTTTTCTTCTCTCCATAGTCCAGCACTTGCTGGCTATGTCTTTGTATGCATTTTGAAGTAGATTAATGGAAGTTTTGTAATAAGATCTGTACTTTGTGGGATTTGTGTTTGAATGTGAGATGCTCTGTGCAAGGCTGCTGCCTTGCGATCCGCCATTGCTTTGGCTGTGTTTCAAAGCAATGGAGGACTGATTCTAAGGGCCTTTTAGATCCAAGTGACCTGTGTGTCTGGGCTATCATGGTCCTATACAGCCTTAGCCTCACCACAGGACCCACTAGATCTGAAATTCCCATGGGAGCTTGAGCTGGTAGCCTGGTGACCATGGTGGTGGCAGTGATATTCTTGTTTTGTCTTGGGCTCCATGGGGAGGATAGCCTCTGGGATAGTCTGTGACCATTCAAGTGGACAAGTTATAGCCTTAGGGTGATTCTAATCCACCGATCCAAGATGGATCCTTCTTCTTTACACCTGAGCTTGTAGAAGCCTGGTGGGGGATTGTATAGAGGCAGACTCCCCTATATTTGTATAGATTCGCTATCAGATGTTAGATCTGATCTGGTTATAGTGATTGTAGGCTTGTGACTGGACCATTGTAGCCTCACTCAAGCAATGGACAACTAGATCGAAGGTTGTACTCAATCTCTTGTTGGTTCTATGTGTCTGGACTATCATGCTCCTATACAGCCTTAGCCCCACACATAAAGTTTTAGAGGTTGAGGTTCCCTATGGATTCTTGAGCTGGTAGCCTGAATGAAATAGTGCCTGCAATGATTAATTTGTTTTGACCAATCTCTGGATTGTGGTTCCCCTATGGGATAGTCTGTGACCATTTGAGTGGACAGGTTATAACCTCAATGGATTGAATCATGGCAGAAGTGATGGGTTGGATCCTTTCTCCTCAGTGGTGATAATGTAGCCATTGGACAGGATTTCTATAACATCAGATCTGAATCTGAGTTATAAAAACTCCTATGATCTGGGCTCAATAACATACTTCTCACCCTTTTATATTTATTTTCCACACTCCATCCATCCTCTCAACCCTTTCTGTAGTGTAGACATTAGGTTACCTTAGAATACCTAGAATAAGTGACCTTAAACTCCCCTCCTTTTTAGGACTGCCACATCTGTAGTCAGATCTGGAGGGACTACTGGAGATGGCTCCTTTTGAGCTATAGATCACCTTTCCCTGTGGGACAAACTCTTACTTATCAAAATTTGCTACAATGGACCCTGTATCTTGCAGGTCTAGGATTTCTTAGTTGTGCTAATTCCATCCCCTGTTTTACCCTTTCTTTGATTTTTAAATGACTCTTACCACCAACAAATAAAGCACACAAAACTCAGAAATCCGCCAACAGAAATGTGTGCTTGAAATTGGTAGATTTAAGTTTGTTTTAGCATAGATTGTAGATTTGCAATAGATTGTTTAGTTTTCCACTAACTACTGTTTAAATTTCAGTTATTTTATAGTATTTTTGTTATTTTTAACAGACTGGAAGCTGTGTTTACAGAGGAACATTGTGCTGGAGGTTGTGCTAAAGTTTGCATTCCTCTACTCCTTTTATTTTTCTCATCCGTGGATTTGTATTGTGTTGATTCCTGATTGTTGTGATAATTTGGCTTTGCATTGTGTGTGCCTTAAGATTATGAGTGGTGTATGTTTGGAAGGAGAACTCTCAATCATTAGATTGTTCCATTAAATCCAGAGGTAGAAAGAATCCTTAGGTCTAAACAAATTTCACCCCTATCTGCTACACCTGGATTTGCTGAAATGGGTGAGCAACAGCCACTTAGAACCTTCAAGGAATTCAATGCACCAGGGGTTTACAATTCTCCCTTCTGCATTCAATTCCCTGCTACTCAAGGGAACTATGAGATCAAGTCATCCATAATCCAAATGCTACCCTCATTCCATGGCTTGACCAAAGAAGACCCATATAAGCACATTGATGAATTTCTAGGACTGTGCACTACATTCAATATCACAGGTTTGGGGGGGGAAGTAACCAGGATGAGACTCTTTCCTTTTTCGCTAAAGGATAGGGCCAGGACTTGGTTGTTAATGCTCCCAACCAACAACATTCAGTCCTGGAGTGACCTTAAATGTCAATTTTTGGCCAAGTTTTTCCCCATGTCCAAGATAAGCCAGTTGAGGAAGGGCATTATCTCATTTGCTCAAGATCCAACTGAGGACTTTCACCAAGCTTGGGAGAGATTCAAAGAACTCCTGAAGAAATGTCCCCATCATTAAATCCCTGAATGGCAACTTGTCCAAAGTTTCTATCAAGAGATTGACCCTAAAAGCAGGGATATGGTCGATGCCTCTTGTGGTCGTACTTACCTCCACAAAACTGCTGAGGAGGCTTAGGAGTTGTTTGACATTATCAGTGAGAACTCCATGCAGAGAGAGACATTGTCAAGGGATTAGGACACTCCTAGACTGGTGAAAGAAAATACCACAAGAGGAAAATTGTATGAGGTAAGTAGACACAATGATTTGGAAAGGAAAGTGGATAGTTTGACCCAGAAATTTGACAAGCTCATGGGTGCAGTCACCCATGGCTACTAAAGAGGAGGAGGCATGTGTTATATGCTAGTCCCCCACTCACTCCCTTGAGGAATGCCCCTCAGCTGTCCAATTTCTAGACTTTGTGATGGAGCATGTGGCTACCACCCAGTCTTTTGGGCAACTACCTACTGCTGATTACCAATGGAGAAACCACCCCAACTTGAGGTGGAGACAAGATGGTTTTCAAAACTAGTAGCAGTATCCACAACAGCCCATGCCTTACAAGAATGCTCAGCCATACCACCAAAATTACTTTCCAAGGCCTTAATACCAACAACCTATAGCTCAGTCTATGGCCCAACCTATGGCTTAGCCTGTGCAGCAATCTGCACCCCCTTCAGCTGCTAGATCCCTTTCTTTTGAGGAACAAGTTCTGGCTTCATTACATAAATTAGGACCCCTGTCTCAAACTGTGTACTCTCATAGCCAAAGCATTAAAAAGATAGAAGACCATCTTGGTCAGCTATCTAATGCTTTAGCCAAGAGAGAGGAAGGGTGGCTGCCTAGCCAACCCATGGACAACCCAAGGAGACAATATGTGGTAGGTGAAGTTTCCTCTCCCCATGAGGAAGCCAAATCTGTCACCACATTGAGAAGTGGAAGGTTGGTAGATAATCAAGTAGGTTGTGGGCATTTGAGAAATTCAGAAAAAGAGAAAGAGGTGGTTAAAGAGAAAGTGCAACAAGAGCAACCCATGTTGAATAAAAAGGATAGTGATGATCCACAAGAAAAAAATAAAACAAAAAAAAGAGATGATGAGTTGTCAAAGGCTGCAAATGAAGGAGCAGCCCCACATTTGCCATTTCTTAGGGCAATTCAAGAACCTTCCCCTTTTGATAAAGGGCATGCCAAAATAGAGGAAATGATGGAAACCTTTAAGCAAGTGAAGATTAGCCTGCCTCTCCTTGATGCAATCAAGCAGGTTCCCGCCTATGCCATGTTTTTAAAAGACCTGTGCACCCACAAATGATAATCAAGGATACATTTGTCCAAGAGAGTCTTTTCAGTAGAAAAGTGAAACAGATATTGACTATTGCGACCCCAACCAAACTCCAAGACCCTAGATTTCCCACTATCTCTTGCATCATTGGGGATCATACCATTCAAAAGGCCTTGTTAGATCTGGGAGCTAGGGTAAATTTGCTTCCACAGTATATGAGAAGCTGGGCTTAGGAGAGTTGAAACCCACACATGTGGTCTTATAACTAGCTGATAGATCTGAAAAGAAGCCTGTGGGGATCATTGAAGATGTCTTGGTTGGGGTTGACAAATTCTTTTATCCTGCTAATTTTCTTGTGCTAGAGATGGAGCCAGGTAGGAGTGCGACTTCTATCCCTATGATCTTATGTAGGCCTTTTTAGCCACTGCAAATGCTTGCATACAATGTAGATCAGGGATCATGGAAGTATGTTTTGATAATATGAAAGCCAAGTTGAATATGTACGATGCAACTCATCAACCCCACTTAGAGAGTGAGGACCGTTTCTCCATTTATGTGTTGGATGAGTTTGTGCAAGAAACTCTGCCTCAGCAGCTGCATGGTACTGATTTGTGTAATGTTTTTGATGAGGTATGGAATGAAACTGAGGAAGGGAAAGCTCTCACACTGGAGCTTGAGGAAGTGAAAAATGTCAATTCTGAAACAGAGCCAGCAAAGCACCACCCATGGACTCCTACTTTATTACCCCTTCCACCACCTTCTAAGGAAACACTATTGCCTTCACTTATCAGTCCCATAGATGTGGAATTGAAGCAACTCTCAAAATCCTTGAAATATGTCTTTTTAGGGGCCAATCACAAACTTCCAGTGATAATTTCTTCTTCCCTCACCCTTGAGCAGGAAGAAGAATTGCTTTGTGTGCTAAAAAGGCATAAGAGAGCAATAGGGTAGACTATTATTGATTTGGGGGGGATAACTCCAGCAGTGTGCATGCATAAAATCCATCTTGAAGAAGGTTCTAAACCTTCTAAAGAGATACAAAGGAAGCTCAACCCACACATGCAGGAAGTTGTAATGAAGGAAGTAGTTAAAATCCTTGATGCTGGGGTCATTTACCCCATCTCAGATTCTCAATGGGTAGCACCTACCTAGGTAGTGCCCAAGAAAACTAGACTCAGGTGAGCTGATTTCAATTAGACAGACCACTGGTTGGAGGGTATGTATAGACTATCACAAGCTCAATGAGAAAACCAGCAAAGATCACTTTCCATTGCCCTTTATAGATCATATCTTAGATAAGTTGGCAGGTAAGGCTTTCTACTATTTTCTTGATGATTATTCAGGATACAACCAGATTCCTGTTTACCCTCAGGATCAAGAGAAAACCACATTCACTTGTCCATTTGGAACCTTTTCATACAGAAGGATGCCATTTGGACTATGTAATGCACCTGCCACTTTTCAAAGATGCATGTATTCTATCTTTTCTGACATGATTGACAAGTTTTTAGAGATTTTTATGGATGATTTCTCTATTGTTAGGGATGATTTTAGTCAATGCCTGCACCATCTCAGCCTAGTGCTGCAAAGGTGTGAGGAGATCAACCTGATTCTGAGTTGAGAAAAGAGTCATTTCATGGTGACTCAAGGAACAGTCCTAGGACATGTTGTTTCCTAAAGAGGAATAGAGGTTGATCAAGCTAAAATTGATCTAATAGCACATTTACCCCCTCCCAAAACTGTCAAACAAGTTAGGTCATTCTTGAGCCATGCTAGTTTTTACAGGAGGTTCATCAAAGACTTTAGCAGAATTTCTAAGCCTCTTTGTCACTTGCTGTGCCAAGAGGTTTCATTTGTGTCCAATGAGGAATGCCTAGCTGCTTTTGAACTTCTAAAAACCTGTTTGACTACTGCTCCTATATTGCAAGCCCCTAATTTTTCTCTGCCATTTGAGTTGATGTGTGATGCATCAGATTTTGCCATTGGTGTAGTGCAAGGACAAAGGAGAGACAAAGCACCATGTGTGGTGGCATATGCTAGTAAATCAATGGTTGATGCTCAATTGAATTACACCATGACTGAAAAGGAGCTACTAGCCATTGTATTTGCTTTAGAAAAGTTTAGATCATATGTGTTGGGATCCAAGATCACTGTATTCACTGAACATTCAACCTTAAAATACCTCTTGTCTAAGAAGGAGGCCAATGCTAGACAAATTAGATGGATTCTTCTTTTGCAGGAATTCAACTTGGAAATCAAAGATAAGAAGGGGGTTGAAAATGTGGTTGCATACCACTTGTTAAGGATTCCACATGCGAATATAGAGAGCTTGCCCATCAATGACTCTTTCCCAGATTAGCAGCTTTTTGCTGTAGAGATAAGTATTCCCTGGTTTGCCAATATAATAAACTATCTGGCTGTGGGAATGATACCCCCACATTGGAGTAAGGATGATCGAAGTCTGTTCTTTTCACATATTCGATATTACATGTGGGAGGATCCCTACCTCTTTAAATATTGTGCAGACCAGGTAATAAGAAGATGTATACCTGAAACTGAGTTAGAAAATATTCTAATCATGTGTCATGAACAAGCTTGTGGGGGCCATTTCAGTGGCAACAAGACTGCTATAAAGGTGCTCCAATCTGGTTTCTATTGGCCCACTCTATTCAAGGATGCCATACAGCACTGCAAAGCCTATTCTAAATGCCAGCAAATGGGAAGTATTACAAAGATAAAATCCATGCCCCTGGAACTTGTGCTTGTTGTTGAACTATTTGACATATGGGGAATTGATTTTATGGGACCTTTTCCCCCCTCCTATGGTTATAATTTCATTCTTGTAGCTGTGGACTATGTGTCCAAATGGGTAGAGGCCATAGCTATAAGAACAAATGACCACAAGGTTGTCATCAAGTTCTTAAAAGAAAACATCTTCTCTAGGTTTGGCACCCCCAAAGCTATTATAAGTGATGGAGGCAGCCATTTTTGCAACAAACCTTTTGAAAAACTGTGAGAAAAATACTCTGTGACCCACAGAGTTGCTACTCCCTACCACCCACAAACCAGTGGGCAAGTAGAGATTTCCAATAGAGAAATCAAACACATCCTAGAGAAGACTGTGCGAGCTGATAGGAGGGATTGGTTCATAAAATTGCCAGATGCCTTGTGGGCCTATAGGACTGCCTATAAAACCCCCATAGGGATGTCCCCATTCAGGTTAGTGTATGGCAAGGCATGTCATTTGCCTGTTAAATTGGAACATAGAGCATATTGGGCCATTAAAACACTAAATTCTGACTTAACCTCTACTGGTGTGAATAGGAAATTGCAAATAGCTGAACTTGAGGGTTGAGGATGGAAGCATATTCAAATGCAAGGATTTACAAAGACAAAACCAAGGCCTTTCATGACAAGAACCTGCTGCGAAAAGAATTCAAAATAGGTGCCAAGGTATGGTTATTCAATTCAAGATTGAATCTCTTTTTAGGCAAATTGTAGTCCAGATGGGATGGGCCTTACACAGTCTTACATGTGTCCCCATCTGGAGCTGTAGAAATCAAGGACCCTACAGATGGTAGGGTCATGAAAGTCAATGACCAAAGGTTAAAAATTTGTGTTGAAAAAATCTGTGCACCTGAGGAGACCATTGATCTTCAGGACCGTCCAAGTTATACATGATTTCCATTTGTATCATATGTACCATAGTTTGATTTTGCTCAATTTTGTTTTGTTGTGTTCAATAAAGTTGCTGGGATTAGGTCATCATCTCGATCTGGCCAATAGTTCAGGGACCATGGGAGTGTGTAAATAATGAAAACATACAGAATGGAAGCATAGCTAAAAAGTTTGTTGGGTGCTGAGGCTGAAGACAGCACAAAAATGCTATTTTTATGTTCATTGAGACCTTTCGATAGGTCATTTGACATTTTCGATAGGTCATTCGACGATTTCGATAGGTCATTTGAGGACTTCGATAGGCACGAAGACTTGTCGATAGGTGAAAAGAGCTTTTCGATAAGTTCAAAAGATCAAAAAGAAGTTTTCGATAGGTTCTGGATACTTATCGGAAATCTATCGAATGGATAAATCATGCACATCATGAACCTATCGATAGGAAGGATTGACCTATCGAAGTATTCCATCTGCACGCTGTACTTTTATAGTGTTCGATAGGATGCTTTATCCTATCAAAATCATTCAATCCATCCTATCAAAATCGTTTAATTCATCCTATTGAAATCATTTTTCATCCTTTATAAACCTATCATTAGGTCAGTTTCTTCCATTTGACACCTACTACAAACCCTAGCTCTCTCTCCTCATTTGTCATGGCTACGGAGCCAACCTTGTCAGAGCGCGTTCTCATACTTATCCATATATCGGGGTCTCAGCATTCATTGTGCATACTTCTTTGACTTAACCACCATTGTAAAAATAGCCCAACATGCAGTCTGTGTTCTATTCCCCATACAACAACCACTGCTCCATTTATTCCCACTTTCATTTTCAACAATTAAGCTTGGAAGAACGCGAATAATTTATTATACTAATTCATATTCCACCGGCCATGCGCTTTAAATATCAGCCTCGTCCAGTCCTTTCACATCCATTCCCTCCTGAACTCTTCAGCCCTTCCATAACTCCAATCATGGCCGACGACAAACCCAAAGACTTGCCGACCAAGTTCTACCCTGTTTGGCAACCACCTCCACCACCAGTCGAGCCTGATCCCTTACAATTTTTATGGGATGAGTACGAAGAAGTGCAGCGAATCCTCACTAAGGAGGAGAAGAAAAATGAGAAAGAAAAAGAGGCAGAAGACCGAACCACTTGCATCATCACTCCCATCTTCTTTTGCTACTCCACCACCCGCCCCCTGACTCTTATTTTCTTCTTTTCTTCTTTTTCCTTTTCTTCCCCCCCCTCCTGGCTTGCAGTTCCTCTTCCACATGAAGCAGGTTGAGGATATCCCTGAGCCAAGAGGAAGAATCTTTTTGTGGGCAGATGAATATTTTATATAGATCTTATTCTCAGATTTGTCATGCATTTGCTTTGTAATCACTGTTTTGTCACATTTATAATGAAATACCTTGTTAAGTATTTTCTTTTTGTGATGGTTGTTTTATTTCTATGTACTGCATGTTTGGCAGTTTCAGTGACCCTTTGTTTTTAATATTATGTCTTGGTTATTCACTGCTACATCCAATATGTTAAAATAGTGAGGACATTATTTAGTTTAGGTTTGGGGGTGTGGCAGGTGTGCCAATGAAATGAGTTAATGCTAGTGCAGCTATGCTATGTTGGAAATTTTTTTTGAAAATAAAGTGATTTCCACTTGAGTTTTGGAAAAGGGAAAATTAGAAAAAAAAAAAAAAAAAAAAAAAAAAAAAACTGAAATGAGCTATAGTCTAACATTCTTCATGAAGCAAATGTCAAGAATTGTCAAAAAATGGATGTTTAGTGAACAATAAATGAGAGAAAACTGTAAGGATGCACCGCAGAAAATTTAATGGAAGGCCATACCCAATGAGATTTAGGCCTGAAAAATTTTCTTTTAAGAGTGTCTTGACAATTTTTTTGCTCTAAGGACTGATTGGATCTAGTTTCGATCACTAGACGTTAGGCAAATCCGAGTTGAAATAGCTTGACAGTATGCATGATAGTGAGGACATGAAGTAAGGCCATCCCTTGAACAGTTTGAGCTTAAAATGTCCCACCTTTGAACTACCCTTGATACACACCATTTGAGCCTTCAAATCACAGTTTTTCTTTGATAGAAACCAGAAATTTTAAACCCAAAACCTCAGTGACTTGATACAGCTTGACCCTCACTATGAGATTTCAGAAGGTAGAGCTAGTTTGATGGTTGGTTGAGAAAGAAGAAAGCACATTTGGTGGAATTGTGGCATTCCAGCCTATAAAAAGAAAAAGTGGAGAAAAATACAAAAAACAAAAAGCTTAGAAAAAAATAAAATAAAATAAAATAGGAAAATCAAACGAAAAGAAAGTGAAAGAGAAGTCATTTCATTGAAAGACTGAAAAGAAGATTAGAGACTGGCCATTTCAAATCTGGAAATTTGAGAAGTAGATGAAATTGTGTTGAAATGAAGAAGGATGAGTTGCAAATCACCTCCTTACCTTTACGGATTTCTCAATCTTGAATCACATTCTACCCTTTCATTCTTTATAAACCTCACCCATAAGCCACATTACAACCCAATAAAAAAACCTTACTGATCTGAAATAGATTGAGCTGTCATATGGAGATGAGAATTTAGCTGATGTATGGTGAAAAGAGTTAGAAAATTTTAGAAATTAGAGCAATGCCTATGCTCATGCTTGTAGTCCTATTTGAGGGCTGTAACTGCTCTTGAGCTGTGTGAGATGATGCACCCTTCTATTTTTGTTATGAGTGAACAACCCTGGTAAGATTTGGGTCTGAATCAAAGATTTGGGTATTATCAGAGCAGAATTCTTAAATTAAAGGTGAGCTATGCATTAATTTTCAGACACAATACCTTGACATTAACTGATTGATGATGAAGGAATTACAGCAGAATTTCATGTTTTGAACTGGTAATTTTTATGCTGAAAATCCTCTAAAATTGAATGGAAATGGTGTGGAATTCATTTTATTTACTTAAACTCTGTTTTAGCATGCTACATGAGTATTAACATATTGGAGAAGTTTGTGGGTACCTTCACTGAAAACCCTCAGGAGACTTCACTCCTCCACTAGGGATCACCAAGGGGTTTAAAAGGCTTGATGCATATGGTAAATGCATCTGTGCTCCCTACAAAAGTAGCATTTTATTTTTCTTTATCTTTCCTTTGCTCAGGGACTAGCAAAACTTAGGTTTGGGGGAGTGTTAATCAGTGAAAAGTACCACTTTTCACCCCTTAACATGAGTTGACTAATAACTGCTTGTTAAGCATGTTTTGTAGATAGCAGTAATAAGCAATCATAGTGAAGAAGTCCACCCTAAACTACTCTACAAGAAGGTCCATCTCTCACCACAGCTCTGTGTTAAGACCTGAAAAGTACCACAAACTCTTCTTAAGTGTTTTGTTCAGGAAATAATCTGCAGTGGAATAAGGCCAAGAATCCTGTTATGGAGCCTGCTTTGGCACCAGATGCCCCTCAGCAAGAATGAACTTTGAAGCCTCGCGCAGATCAGTTGAGCTTCCCAAGGCTTTACAGCAACCTCTCGCGCAGATGAATGACTGAGGAGCTTCAGAAACTCAACCTCGCGCAGCTCTCGCGAAGCTCAAGAGTAGAACACATCGCTCAGTGTCACGCAGTTCAAAGCAAACCTCTCTCAATCTCGCAAAGTTTGATTAAGACAGCTAAGGAGAGAGAGCTTCAGAAGATTCCTCGTGTAGCTGTCGCACAGTCGCCGCGGGGTACAATTCTCAGAAGAAGAATGCCTCGCACAGTTCGCACGCCATTCAAGAAAGAAAGCATCCTGGCGAAGGCAAAGCAAAGCTCACAAAGATTGAGTGAGACAAAGAACTCATGGGAAAAGCATTAAAAAAATAGAAGACCAGCTAGGCCAAATTTGCAATGCTTTGAACAAAAGAGAGGAGGGCAAGTTGCCTAGTCAACCCTTGGCCAACCCTAAAGGGCAGTATATGATTGAAGAAGGCTCCTCTACATATGAGGAGGCTAATGTAATCACTATCCTACGGAGTGACAAGGTGGTTGACAATTTAGTGGGCAGGGCAAATGAGGAGGCCATGGAGAGTGAAAATTAAAGAAATGTGAGTGTTGAAGAACCAATGAATTCATCCCCTGCTGTGGAGCAACAAGGATAAAATAAAGGGACTGATCTTGAGCCCCAACCGTAAACAATAAATGAAGAAAAGAGAGAAAAATAAAAATTTGACCATGATATTGTTAGGCATGCAGCTATGGCACCAGCAGTCTCACAGCTGCCATTTCCTCATGCACTCCTTTTGATAAGGGGAATACTCAGATGGAGGAAATGATGGAGACCTTCAAGTAGGTCAAGATTAATTTGCCCTTGCTTGATGCTATAAAATAGGTCCCTGCCTGTGCCAAATTCTTGAAGGACCTCTGCACATAAAAGAGAAAAGTAAGGGTGCAGCTATCCAAAAAGGTTTTTACTATTGAACATATTAAATTAGTTCTATCCATAGCCACACCTGAGAAATTGAAGGACCCAGGGGTACCTACTATCCCCTGCATAATTTGAAACCACACCATTGGTAGAGCCCTCTTGGACTTAGGGGCCAGTGTGAACCTGCTCCCATATTCTGTATATGAGGAGTTGGGTTTGGGGGAGCTAATATCCATATCACTTGTGCTCCAGCTGGCTGATAGGTCTGAGAGGAGACCTATGGGTGTGGTAGAGGATGTTTTGGTAGGGGTGGATAAGTTCTACTATCCTGCTGATTTCCTAGTTTTGGACATGGACTCTTGCAAAAGTAAAACCCCAATTCTTGTCATCCTTGGCAGGCCATTCTTGGCCACTATGAATGCTTGCATTCAATGTAGGTAAGGGGTGATGGA
Source organism: Chloranthus sessilifolius (assembly GCA_021018995.1). Classification (NCBI taxonomy): domain Eukaryota; kingdom Viridiplantae; phylum Streptophyta; class Magnoliopsida; order Chloranthales; family Chloranthaceae; genus Chloranthus; species Chloranthus sessilifolius. The sequence continues at coordinate 97,604,204 of CM037588.1, forward strand.
GGTGACCTTTGGGAACATGAAGGCCCAATTAAATGTGTACAATGCTACTAGACAGCCTCAGATGGACATTGAAGACTGCTGTGCAATAGATGTACTAGATGGCATTGTGGAAGAAAAATTATCCAATCTGTTGGATTGGGATAATATTGTTGAAAACCTGAAAATATTTGGAGTATGGTTGAGAAGGAGGCCCAAGTTCTCATGACAGAAGACAACACCAAAATAGAGTCATCTGTGGGCCTAGTGCAGTATTCCAGCTGGAAACCTATATTGTTGCCCCTTCCTCAAACCACTAGGGCACCTTTGTTTCCTTCCATTGACAGTTCCCCTGATCTGGAGCTTAAGCAGCTCCCAGACACATTAAAGTATGCCCTCTTGGGGCAAAACAAAAAGTATTCAGTAATTATCTCTTCCTCTCTCAGTAGTGAGTAGGAAGAGGAATTATTGAGTTTTCTCAAGAAGCACACAAAGGCAATGGGGTGGACAATTGTTGATCTAGGGGGCATTGATGCGTCAGTTTGTATGCAAAAAATTCACTTAGAAGAGGGTGCAAAACCCTCTAGGGAGATGCAGAGGAAGCTTAACCCTTACATGCAAGAGGTGGTCTTGAAAGATATAGTAAAACTATTGGATGCAGGGGTGATTTACCCCATTTCAGATTCAGAGTAGGTGTCACCTATTCCAGTGGTACCCAAAAGTCGCATAATTATTATTCCGATTACGGAGTTGATGCCAACCGAAACCCTGGTGAAAGAGTTTGCATTGATTTCAAAAAACTCAACCCAAGACCAGGAAAGACCACTTCCCTCCCTTTCATTGACCAAATTCTAGATAAGTTGACTGGGAAGGCATTTTATTACTTTCTTGATGGATACTCAGGGTATAACCAAATTCCTGTGTATCCTCAAGATCAAGAAAAAACTACTTTCACATGTCCCTTTGGCACCTTTGCTTACAGGAGGATGCCATTTAGACTGTGCAATGCCCCAACTATATTTTAGAGGTGCATGTATGCCATTTTCTATTATATGATTGACAAGTTCCTGAAAATCTTCATAAATGATTTTTCTATTTATGGGGATAGATTTAGCCAGTGCTTGAGTCACCTTGACCTAGTTTTGCAAAGATGTAAGAGACCAATTTGGTCTTAAGCTAGGAAAAGAGCCACTTAATGATAACATAAGAAATTGTGTTAGGCCATGTGGTCTCCCACGGAGGAATAGAGGTTGACAAGGCTAAAGTGGACCTAATCTCACACCTGCCTCCATCCAAGACTGTCAAGCAAATCAGATCCTTTTTACGGCATATGGATTTTACAGGAGGTTCATTAAGAACTTCAGCAGAATTACAAAGCCATTGTGTCAGGATGTGCCATTTGAATTTTCTGCTGAGTGCCTTGAGGCCTTTGAGGTCTTAAAAAAGTATCTTACCACTGCTCCTGTAATGCATGCCCCAGATTACTCACTCCCCTTTGAACTGATGTGTGATGCATCAGACTTGGCCATAGGTGCTGTCTTAGGATAGAGAAAAGATAAGTTGCCTGCAGTGATTTATTATGCAAGCAAAACACTAACAAAGGCTCAACTCAATTATACTATCACTGAGAAGGAGCTGCTTGCTGTGGTGTTTGTTGTGGACAAGTTTAGACCCTACTTGCTTGGGTTAAAAATTATTATTCTTACTGATCACTCAGCGTTGAAATACCCATTGGCTAAGAAGGATGCCAAACTAAGGTTAATCAGATGGATCCTCCTACTGTAGGAGTTTGATCTTGAGATCAAGGATAAGAAAGGAGTTGAGAATGTTGTGGCTGACCACCTCTCTAGAACTGTGTTAGAAGAATGTGCAGCAACACCTATCAATGAATTGTTCCCTGATGAGCAGCTATTTATTATGCAGTCTAGTGTGCCCTGGTTTGCACACATTATGAATTTTCTTGCTGTTGGTAGGATCCCCCCTCACTGGTCCAAGATGGACAAAGACTTGTTTTTCTCTCAGGTCAAACATTTTCGGTGGGAGGATCCATAATTGTACAAGCATTGTGCAGATCAGATTGTTAGGAGATGTATGCCTAAAAGTGAGTTCCACAACATTCTTTCTATGTGTCATGAGCAGGCCTGTGGAGGTTACTTTAGTGGCAAAAAGGCAGCTACAAAAGCATTGCAATGTGAGTTTTATTGGCCCTCTTTGTTTAAAGATGCACACATATATTGCAAAGCCTGTGAAAGATGTCAAAGGTTGGGAGGCATTTCCAAGAAAGATTCAATGCCATTGCAACCCATCCTTGTAGTAGAATTGTTTGACTTCTGGGAAATTGATTTTATGGGCCCTTTTTCTCCTTCTATGGGTTTCAATTTTATATTTGTGGCAGTGGACTATGTGTCCAAATGGGTTGAAGCCATTGCCACAAGGACAAATGACCACACAGTTGTCCTCAAAATTTTGAAGGACCATAGTTTCTCCAGATTTGGCAGCCCCAGAGCTATCATTAGTGATGGGGGGAGTCATTTCTATAATAGGCCTTTCGAGAATATGCTCAAAAGGTACTCTGTTACACACACGATTACGACTCTCTACCACCCACAGACTAGTGGGCAAGTTGAAATTTCTAATAGGGAGATCAAGCACATCTTGGAGAAGATTGTGAGGGCAGATAGGAAGGATTAGGCACAGAAACTGAATGATGCTTTGTCAGCTTATAGGACTGCCTATAAGACTCCTATTGGTATGTCCCCTTTTAGGCTGGTCTATGGCAAGGCTTGTCACTTGCCAGTAGAGTTGGAACATAGAGCCTACTGGGCTATTAAAATACTAATTTTGATCTAACTACTATTGGCTCTCACAGGAAATTACAACTGTCAGAGCTTGATGAGCTGAGACTGGAAGCCTATAGAAATGCCATAATTTATAAGGAGAGATCCAAGGTATTTTTTGACAAGAAACTCATGAGGAAAGAGTTCAATACTGGTACCAAGGTTTGGCTTTTCAACTCTAAATTAAAATTCTTTCCAGGAAAGTTAAAATCTAGATGGGATGGATCTTACACTGTCATCCATGCCTCCACATCTGGTGTTGTGGAGATCTTAGTTCCCATGTCTGGGAAGATCATGAAAGTGAATGGTCAAAGGCTAAAAATTTGTGTGGAAAATTCAGTGGAGCCTCCTCGGACCATTCACCTTCATGAATCTTCCACTAATTAGTGATCCACAACTCTATACACTATGCACCATACTTTGTGAATTTGTGTGTTGTTTTGTTTAAAAAATTGTCATGTGTTGTTTGTGTTGTGGATTGATTTGCATGTTTTGTTTTGTTTTGTTTTGAGTTGTTATTATTGTTGATGTAATGTTTGTCATATGAATTTCATGAACTTGCTTCCTGCTGAAACTGAAATGTGCATGGACTTGCTGTCATGTACATGTTCATGAATCTGCAATACTTGAAGATCATTTGCATTCTAAATGTTTACTTTGTGAATATGTTGGTAATGGGCATAGTGATTATCATGGTGAATTAGATGAATAATGATGAAATGTGGTGTTAATACATAAGGGCATAGTGCATGCCAGTGTACATACACAGGCCAGTGTGTAAGCACTGAGATGGAGTGAAGTTGGCTTCTCGCGAGGCTTAATGGCAGCAATTTCACATTCACGAGCTATTTGTAGAAGTTCTTGCGGGGCTCTATAATGGACTGAGTTGCCTCGTGAGAGCCTCATGAGCAAAATACCTAAAGAAACCTGAAATTGAGCCTCGCGAGGCTTTATTTTCTCCACGACAGTAAGGTGCAAGAAAATGGAATGTCCTGTATTTTTTACCTTGCGAGAGCCTCATGAACAAAATTTTTGAAGCACTTATCTCGCGAAACCCTTGGTTCACTGCTTTTATGTTTCTCATGAGTTTGAAAGCTCAACTACGCGAAAGATGAAAATGTCCTCTTGCACGCTCAGACCCCAGTCAGCTCCGCGATTGACCTCACGAGACTCCTGAGTACCTTAAAAAGCATTTCTCACGAGATTCCATTTCTAACATGCGAAAACATTTTCCCCTGCGAGTACATGACGACAGCCGCACGAGGCACGAGGTCCTCCACTTATACCCTATGAATTTTTTCATTTTCTCCATTCTCTCTTTGCCCTAGCTTTCATTGCACACTTTCGATTTTCCTTCTCCCTTCTTTCGATTGCACACTTTCGATTTTCCTTCTCCCTAGCTTTCATTGCACACTTTCGATTTTCCTTCTCCCTAGCTTTCATTGCACACTTTCGATTTTCCTTCTCCCTTCTCTACTGCCAAAATAACTCCAACTCAGACACTTATCTCCTACCATTGTGTTCCACAACACCTCCTGGTTATTTTGCACCTGGTTTGAGGAGATTTGATCCACTATGCAGCAATTGAAGTGGAACCCTAGCTCTCATTTGGTAAGTTGTCTCACTCTCCCTTGTGGTTTGAATTAGTAGGCTATTTCAGTGTTGGGTAGAGAGGAATTTGTCGGCATTACCTCCATTGAAGTGTGAACTACCAAAACTTTGAATTTAAAGCCCTAATTTTAAGAATTGGAGTAGCCATGGCCACGGGTTCTAAGTTTGTTGATACCTTGATTGCCATGTTGATCCCTCCCCCTACTGGCAGCCCTTTGGCCACTAGAAAATCTGTGAGGATTGCAAAGGTCTCCATTGTGAAGACCTCTGAGATTCCTACAGCATCTATAGAGCCCTAAGTAGAACAACCTAAGAAAAGGGTTGCCCCTGTCAAGAAGGCCAAGGCTGTGGCCTCTGATGTACCCAAGTTGCCAAGAAGAAGTCAACCCCTAAAAAGAGGGCCAGAGACTACCCACCTGCTAAAAGCCCTGAGAAATCCAAGAAAAAGCAGAAAAAGGGCAAGGAGGTGGTCCCTAAGGTTCTCCCTGTGGTTGCCCAAGAGGAAGAATTAGATGATGAGTCACTCAGAATTCCCTCTGAGTTTGTGGCTGCAATCAAGATTGAGGCAGAGACTGCCTTTGACAAGGCCTTCTTTGAGGAAGAGCCAGAGACAGCTGCTTCAATTGAATACCTAACCAAAACCTCACTACTCCCCCTTCTATGGCCCCCACTGTAGCTAGTCTTCCCTAGACTAGTGCAACTATTTTACCAGAATATAAGGGTGAAGACTGGAGATGATGGGACTGCATTGCTGGTATTGATAGATGATTTTGAGATGTTGTCTAACCAAGCAGCCATTACTGAGATTCTTAGGATTCCAGCCAAAAACAACCTAGAGTGTTGTTTTGGTGCACCATTGACAGCCATAATCCCAAAAATTGCCAAGGAGGTCACTGGAGGGATCATAGCCTCTAGGATATCAATAAGGAAGAGAGACTTGCACCCTAGTCTGAGGTTTATAGATGGGGTGCTGAGAAAGAATCTCTATTGCTCTGGGAACCAACATGAGAAGAGGTTCCCCATTGCTGATGCCCTCTACTCCTTCCATTGCAACCACTACATAGATGCTACAAAGCTCATCTTTCAAGGATTGAAGGATATACATGAAAAGGTGAAGAGGGAGCAGAAACCTCATTCCTTGCCCTACTGCAGGCTCATTACAGTCCTATTACAGCTGGGAGGCTACCACTTCAACATGAATGAGGAAACTCTCAGTTTGGCCCCCAGCATGTATGGCAAGAAGCAGTAGGGGATTAGTGGTACCTTGATTGAGAAGAAGGAGAAGGATCTACTAGCTCAGCCAGCCCCCACAATTCAAGAGGTATCTGTTGCTGCCTCTGTTCCTAGCTCAGCTACTCTTTCTCAAGCAACTACTTTCACTGTGCCATCCACCCCTACCACACTTATTGCCACCATCCCATTACCATCTCAATCCATTCCACCACCATTAGCTGTCAGCACTTCTTTCACACCCACCTCCATTCCCTTGCCAGCCATTGTACCAATCATCCATACACCCAGTACCTCAGCAACATCAACCTCATTACCTCAACAACCCTCCATATTTACATCATCTCTATCTCAGCCAATTTTACCTATTCCCAAAACCACCACTACATCACCTACATCAACCATCCCTAAACCAATTCTACCAATTTTCCCTACACACCCCAGCCCACCTGTTAAAGTCACATACACCAAAAAAAAAACCTCACAGACCACCAAAGCCCCCACTCAACTTCCCCAGCCCATTACCTTAGATGCCCCTACCCCCTTACCTTAGTCCATTCAAATTCAAGAGCCCCTAACCACCAATGATCTATCATCACCATCACCTCCATCTCCATTCCACTATGTTGAACCTGAGCCTCCAATCCCTGACATCCCACACAGCTCCCCACTAGCCTCACCTTAGCCCACTGAACCCTCTATTCTAACAAAAGTTATGGCCGTTAGAAGAAATTCTCTTCCCAGCAGCACCAGTTTTCACTTCATTGACAGCGAGCTGTCTTTCATAACATCGTGTTGTCATATATACCACAGTGCACTGTGGTACTTGTCACAACACGCTGTGACATATTACAACGCACTGTGGGTCTTATCACAGCGAGCTGTCATTGGGGTTTTTAGCGTCCGAGTTTCTTATTCATTCGAGATTCAAAATTTGGGATTCATATATTATTCTCACAATTTAGAAAATCATAAACTTGATTATCTATCAAGCTTTCAATCCTATAGATCATCATTAATGATTAGAGTTACCTTTCGTAGCGTGGCCAATAATCCTACGGTGGTTTGCTAGAATCTAGAAGTTTCACACTACACGATTCTTCTTCTCCTTCGTGTGGATGGTGGAGATCAAGGTGCTCTATGGAGAAACACTTTAATGGTTTGAAGAAGGTTGAAGAAGAAGTCTAGGTTTTCTTACGGAGTAAAATAAGAATAAGAAACTAAAGGGTTGGGGTTCCTTTTATAAAGAAAACTAAGGTTTTCTCCTAGTTCTTTCGTAGAAGGAAACCTAATAGGTTACAAATTTAGAATTTTAGGGAGATTTTAATTAGTCTCCCCGTATTCAACCTTTTTCTAACTTGTTGGGGTTTACCCCATATCGAGCCAACACACCAAGTGTGGGTGTATTGGTTTTTATTCTAAAGTCCAAAATAAGGTTTTTTTTTAAGTCTCTAGCAAGGTTTGATCCCTAGACCTCTTGCTTAGAATTCAAGCCTCCTACCACTAATGCTTCCATGGAGCTTGTGTGTTTATTTACACAATTATGTATTTGAGTTATTTAAACTAAGGAACTTATTTCCCATAAATATTTTAAAAGAAATTTCGTAGCATACGTTGTATATCTTACTAAGCACATACACTTAATTAGTGTATTAGTATTTTGGAAATTTTGGGAATGTTACACCCTCCCCCCTTAAAAGAAATTTCATCCTCGAAAATTAATGTACCTTATTCAAAGAGGTGTGGGTACTGATCTTGAATATCTGCATCTCGTTCCCAAGTGGCATCTTCAGATGAGTGATTCCACCACTTAATAAGCACGAGTGGGATCCGTTTGGTACGTAAGGTTTGCTCCTTATGGTCGAGGATCTGAATTGGTTCTTCGACTACCTTCATATCTTCTTCGAGCTCGATGGGCTAGTAGTCAAAGATGTGAGTCGGGCCCTTAACATATTTCCTCAACATGGACACGTGGAATATGTTGTGCATACTAGACAATTGAGGTGGTAAAGCAATCCTATATGCGACTTCTCCAACTCGTCCTAGTATCTCAAAGGGTCCGACGTAATGCGGGCTCAGTTTTCTATGTCTTCTGAATCATATTACTCCCTTAGTAGGTGAGATTTTGACGAATACGTTGTCCCCCACCTGCAAGGAATGCGTTGTCTTAGTGATGCATATAATCACAAGGGAGCTAAACTAATAATTCTCTCTAAGTTTACCTGAAATTCGATACTCGTTTGTTTAAGATACGCATAGCTTTTCTGTCAGCTTTGAGCGACCCTTAATCTTTCTCGAATCAACCAGATCGCTTCAGTTGTGCTCTTAATAATCTCTGGGCCTAATATGAATTTCTCCCCGGTCTCTTCCCAATTTAGTAGAGACTTACATCTCCGGCCATAGAGTGCTTCAAACGGAGCCATTCCTATTCTTGCTTGATAACTGTTATTATAGGCGAAATCAATCAAGGGCAGGTGTTTGTCTCATGACCCTTGAAAGTCCAATATGCAAGCTCGAAGCATTTCTTCGATAATTTGATTCACCCTTTCGGTCTGGCCATATGTCTGAGGGTGAAATGCGAAACTAAAATCCAATCTTGTACCCATTCCTTCTTGAAATTTTTGCCAGAACTTTGATGTATACATCGGATCTCTATCAGAGACGATGCTAGCTGGGATACTGTTATTCACTGAAAATTACCACTTTTCACCTCTTAACCTAGCCTTTGATGGACCTTAAAGCAGACTAATAATCATCTGTTAAGTGTGTTTTGTAGTTAGTAATAATCTGTGCAACTTAACACAAAATTCATCCTTATTGGCCCAAAGAAGAGGAAGAAGACATGCAAAGATGATAGCTGAACCAAAGCCTAATAGAACACCTTGGTAGTGCTCACCATGGTGACCAGGTGCTGATCATCATGGACCAAATGCCTAGCAGATGAATGAAGTTGGCTGAGAATGGAGAAACTGCAAAAGCAGCAAGAGCAATGCAATGAAGCATAGAAAGACAGATCTCGCAGAGTTGAGAAGCTCTCTCGCAAAGCTAAAGATGCAGTGGAAGATGCCCTCGTGTAGATACGATGCATAGTTAAGAGAAGAGCTATAAAGACATCGCAAAGATCTCATGAAGATCTCGTGAACTAAAATCCTCAGAATTTGTGGTCGTGAAGCTCTCACGGAGATCAAGCCTTAAAGCAGCTGCGCAAAGAACACATCAAGTCTATGTATGTATTAAACTAAAATTCACCTCACGGAGTTCGTGCGTGGCCCTGGAAGAGAGAGACGCCCAAAATTCTCCTCGCGTAGATCTCACACACTCTGAAGCCCTACCAATTACTACGTGGGCGCAGGAGCACAATTGTGCGAGTACCTAGCAAGAGAGAGCTTCTGAAGCTCTACTGCGTGAGAAGTCTAGGCACTCCAGATCATCTCCATGACAGCATTACAGCGTGAAGCAACTGCGCGATGAACTGGAGATTAACTACGCAAGTGAGCACTTCCCACCAACTAAAAGTCACTCTGCGAAGGCCTTGCAACTACGTGAATAAGTAAATGCATATGCCAGCCCCATGAAGCACGGGCTCCCCACTTCTCAGTTTAACTCAAGGACCTTTGGGGAATTTCCCAAGGCTACGGCACACATCCCGAGGCATGGATTTTAAGGTGCACATCTCAAGGCATTCAAGGAATGTAATAGTGCCATGTTTGCTGGGGAAATTAGGGTCAATCCCTTAAGAGCCAAGGCAGTATGGATAGAGTATTTAAGCTACACTTAGAGTTTAGTTTTATCATCAACCCTTCTTTTCATCCTAAGTTGACTGTGAGCTCCAGCAGCCTAGGGTTAGGGTTTGATCACCTCTTTTGCCCCTTTTTCTTCTCTCTTAGCCCAGCACTTACTGGCTAATCCCCCTGTAAGCAGCTAGGCTTAGTTTTATTTTAGTTTGTAATAGGTTTTTATATACATTGGGATTTTGGATGAGCAGTTGTGTACAGGCTACAGTCTGGAGACAGTTCATTGTAAGTTTTGTGTTTATCAATGGATTCTGTTTTAATGCCTAATTGGATCTAAAGATCTTATGGTTTCTTTAGATGTCTATAAGATCCATATATTTGGGACTAGCCCATTTAGTTTCTAGTAGATCTATTATTTACCATATGATTTCTCTTAGTTTGATAGCCCCATGGAAAGCAATGCTGCATTTGTAGTGAGATCTGGGGAGCTCAGAGGCCTATGGACCATGGTGGTTGCAGTAGTTTTCATGTTCTTTCTCAGGCCTCTGTGGGGTGGACAGACAAATGGGATACCCTGTGACCATTTGAGTGGACAGAGTATAGCCCTAAGGTTGTGTCCATTCATATGTTTGAGAAGGATTCTTCTCCCCTGCACATGAGCTTCTAGAGCCTTGTGAGGAGGTTTGTACAGGAACTGGCTCCCCTTTATTTTACCTAGCCGACATCAGATGTTAGATCTGATCTCTCTGTAGTAATTGTAGCTTGAGGCTGAGTTGTTGCAGGCTGTTTGTAGCAATGACCAGCTTAATCTAAAGCCCTATTCAACCTGTTAGATGGTCCTTTTTATGGGCACTAGTGAGCTGTTGGCCTTAGCAAAGCACTTAGGATCTTATGAGTTGGAATAGCTATGGATGTCAGCCAGATCTATGCACAGATTTGGGGAGCTTATAGTACTGGCATTACATAGTGCTACAATAGTATTCATAGCTTGATCTAGTCCAGTGGCTGGGGAAATGATCAGTCTACTCCTCTCGATTAGTTTAGCAATTTCTGGCTTAACTAATAGGATTTGACAGACTTTATAGGATAGTCCGTGACCATTTGAGTGGATAGCCTATATCCTTAAGAGCACCCCAAATGGCATGGGTTAACTAGATATTTCTACCTTGTTGAGGCTTTTGATAGTGTGTCAGCAAGGAGCATTACAGAGACAGACTAAATCTGAGTTACATTACTGCTCTAAATCTGAACTTAACCTCCTTACTTCTCACCATTTTGTATATTTTACTTTGGTACACGCCATCACCACCTTCTTCTTGGCCCCTTTCTTTAGGATAGGGCTACATTTCATTTCTCTATTATTAGGATTAATGTAGTATAGTCGTGACACCCAACTCCCTTTCTTTAAGATTGTTTGATCTGTAGCCAGATCTGGAGGCCTACTATTATAGCCCATTTTGCATTCTAGATCAATTTCTCTGTGGGACAAACTCTTACTTATTAATACTTGCTACAATAGGCCTTGTATCTTGCAGGTCTAGGATTACTTTAGTTATGCTGAATCCATTCTTTTATTTTACTTTATTTTTAATTGGTTTCCACCACATAATAAACAAGCACACTGGGGTAGCAAACAGCAAGTTTTTGGCGCCGTTGCTGGGGATATTGATCTTTTTAGTAGACCTGAGTTGTACTATAATATAGATGTTTAAATTCTTTGTAGCTATACCTAAACTAGAATAAAAGAACTACTGATTATTTATGGAATTTTACAGAAATGGACAGTAGAAGAGGGGAAAAGCTAGAGCTGCAGTTGGAGTGTAGCTAGCTCTGTTTACACTTTCTTTCACCTTAATCTCACTCCATTTATTTTGTTTAGTGTAAATTTGTGTAGTTATTACTTTTTATTTGAAATTCTTTCTGTATGCTTGTAAGCATTTTCATTACTGTTGGTGAGTGTATGCTTGGTAGAAGGTCCTTAAACCCTGACTTAGAACCCTTAAATCTAGAGGTGGAAAGGATCCTTAGACCTAAACACACCACACAAAGCTCCGCTATTGAAACTAAACCACCTATCATGGTTGAGAGGCAGAGAATATTAAAGGAGTATAATGCACCTGGGGAGTACACCTCTCCCTTCTGCATTCAATTCCCCTCCGTTGAAGGGAATTATGAAATTAAATCCTCCACCATCAATATGCTGCCTTCATTTCATGGGCTTAATAAAGAAGATCCCTATAAGCATATGGACCAATTTTTAGCACTTTGCACTACCTTCAATATTGCTGGCTTGAGACTAGAAGCCACCAAACTGAGGCTTTTTCCTTTCTCATTAAACGATAAAGCCAGCGCATGGCTATTAAAGCTCCCAGCCAACAACATACAGTCATGGAGTGACCTTCAAACCAAGTTCTTGGCCAAATTCTTTCACATGAATAAAACCAGCCAGATGAGGATAAATATTTTATCATTCACTCAGTCCTCAACTGAGGATTTTTATGAAGCTTGGGAAAGATTCCAGGAGATGTTAAAATAATGCCCCCACCACCAAATCCTAATGTGGCAGCTTGTCCAAGTATTTTATCAAGGAATTAATGCCAAGAGCAGGGATATGGTGGATGCTTCCTGTGGTGGTAGTTACCTCCACAAGACAGCTGAGGAAGCATGGGAGCTATTTGATATAATAGGGGAAAACTCCATCCAGCAGGAGTCTCTATCACGCAATGATAGCCAGACTCCAACTAAGATGGTAAAAGAGGCCACCCCTAGAGGTGGAATATTTGAAGTGAAGGTGTAAGGTGATCTGGAATACCAAACATCCTCTCTTTAGACCGCCTCGAGACTCGATTATGCGCTCCACATGACACGCGTGATCGGATTATGCACTTCATCACAGGCGCACAATTGGTCAATCTTGACCTAGTCTCCCAATTCTTGACCGCCAAAATTCCACGATTAAGCACTTTGGATGAAACGCTTATTTGGATTGTGCACCCCAAATAGAGCACATAATTATTCCTAATGTGATTAGAACTAGGAAACCCGACTAAGCCAGTCAGTCGGTCGCTCACTGAGTCCGTGATTGACTCAAAGCGATTAAGCATGTAGACACCCAAATTTGGCCCAAGGCCCGATCGAAACACCTTTCGAGAGAGGTGCACTTTTGAGCTTTTGATGGCATGCATGGAACCTTTAGGAATCACCTTAGAACCCCTAAGAACCCTTCCAAACCCTTAGGAATCACCCTAGATCCCTTAGGAACCCACCCCAAACCTTTAGAAATCAATCCCAACCCTTAGAACCCGTCCCGAACCTAAACCTAACCTTATCAAGCAATGGATAAGGAGGGGCACATCGGGACTAGCTACGGCCTTATACTATGATCGAATCTCACACCATTGAAAAGTAGAAGTCGTCATCTTTTCAACGGTCCAAGAATTACCCCAATCGGAGATATACATCAAAAGATATGGCAAACCGAGCCCAGAGGGCAGAAATGTAAGTTCATGTGGGCCCCCCTGGGGATTTGGCGCAACTAATAGTTACGCCAGGCCATTTCTTCTTAGAAATGGCCTGACACAACTAATAGTTGCACCAGTTATAATTTTGCCTGGCGCAAGTATTAGTTGCGCCAAGCCAATTCTTTCAGATTTTAAGCCTGACGCAACTAATAGTTGCGCTAAGGTTAAAGGTGGGGCCCACCCTCGCGAACCAACTTCCAAGCACTGTTTTACTATATATTTACCTGGCCCAACTATTAGTTGCACCAGGCATATGAATAGTAACCTCTAGATTTTGCCTCAAAAATTGTGATTAGGGTTTGACTTGTCGACCACCTTGATCCTTGGATTGTGTTTTGCTAGTTCTGTTGCACCCATTCCCTACCTATTTGTAACCCTTTAAGTGGCTTAAGGCCTCACCCGATCATCTACCATTGGAGGACCTTCTCATACATCTCAAGGCTCCAAAAATCCTAGGAATTCTTAGATTTGAGACTACCTAATTGCTAACCCCAATTAGGACTTAAGTGGTCTCCTAATCCACCCATTTCCTATAAATAGAGACCCCCACCCCTTGGTTTAAGGGTTGAGAAATTTGCTTAAGAGAGAAAGAGCTCAAAGTGAGAAGCTCTTCCTCCCTTTTATGCAACATTTTCACTCAAATTCCAGAATCTCCCAACCTCATTTCAAGCTTGTTCTTGCATCCAAAACCCTTAGCCTAGGTGTGTGTGATCCCCTAGCCTCCCTTCCCTACCTCTTAGCTTCAAGCCTTAAGAGTTAGAACCCCATTTTCCACCATACAAGGCCTTCAAAAGCTCATCAAAGCAAGCTACGCAAGGCTCTCCTACGATGCTACAAGGGCCCGAGGGCTTCGGCTCTCCCCTTTCTTCTCCTATCTCTTGCTAGCTCCCTCCATCCTCCCATTTGTGCCATTACGCCACCGACTTTTCGGTAGGAACGGAGGGGCACAAATAGGATTCTAACCCCTTTTGGGTAAGAGGAAGCTATTTTCCTTTCTTTTGCTTCATTTCATTTTTGGTCATAAGTAGAGACCGCGTTAAGCGGGTTGATCGGGTGCCTAACACCTTCTCGATCGATAACCGAAGCCCCTACCCAAGAGCCTTTGGTGTAGATCGGATTCCAAGTCATATTTTAGCACTTCGGTGGTCATAAAAATGAACTAGGTTTCCTGGGACATCGAAAGCTTCAGGTGGAAACTCTATTTTTTTTTGCAAGCGAGCGCATCGTCACGACGGGATGGTCACAAATCCCATGGTTGCACAGATAGCGACTCTGCTGGGGATTAGCTAGTAGACCTTCCCCTTGAACTAGGCCTCTTTATTTTTTATTTTTCTAATATTTTATTGCTATTTTTTTTATTTTTTTTATTTTTTTTGCTATTTTTTTTACTCACCCCTTCAATTAAGTCATTTTACGTACCCCTACTTTTACGCAATTTACGAGCCTTAGCCGATTGGCGGGCCTACTTGCGCATAGTCTTTAAATTTCTTTACTGTTCTGTCATTTTTAGTGCCTTAGCCGATCGGCGGGCCTACTTGAGCATTGTCTTTTAATTTCTTTAATTTTTCATCATTTAAAGTGCCTTAGCCGATTGGCGGGCCTACTTGCACACTCATATCCCAATAGTGGACGCCGGCCCATAGTGGCGACACGGGATCATCACCCCCGGTCTTTGAACTAAAGAAAACTTCCAAAAAAAAAGAAGAAAAGCTTTGAAAAAATTAAAATTGAACCAAGTTAGGGAGCTTCATTAATTAGCTTTTACGAGGTAGATTTTAAATGGGTTGGGATTAGGCAAACACAACCACCCGGGTCTTAGTATGGCGGCAGCCCCTAGGGGTGATGATCCAGAAAAGTCCTAGCCCACCTAGTATCTGAGAAGGCGCTCACGCCGGAGGTATATCGGGTGGGTTCCCATTCCAAAGCTTAAAACTCTTGGGGAGTGCGTGTTAAGTGGTGAAAAATGCCACTTTTCACCCTTTAACCTGACCATTGATGAACCTATGAGCACACTAATAAGCCTCTGTTGAGTGTATTTTGTAGATAGCAGTGAAAGTTCGTAATAATGCAGAAAACCACTTAAGAATGCCCACAAAGAAGCCATCTCTCAGCACCATGCAGACCCAGCAACAAAACAAGGGGAAGGAAGTGAAGATAGGTCCAAAACATCCCATCGAGAGGATGTCTGGAGACTTCGATAGGAGCTGAGGGTTAAAAGGAAGGAATTCGTGCAGTTGAGAAGGGTTCGATAGGATCAGATGGCAGAGAAAGGAAAAATTTGTACAGAAGTAAAGAATTCGATAGGATCCAAGAACCTATCAAGCAGTTGAAAGAAAACGAGAATTCAACCTATCGAAAGCTGGCTTGAGGGAAAAAGGAGACCTATCGAAAGATTCCCTGAACCTATCGAATGGTCCACTCAACCTATCGAAATAGAAGTGTTGGGACAATACCTATTGCAGAATGATTTGAACCTTTCGATAGGAACAAAGGTCATCTGATCGAAGCAATGGAATGTGAATCCCCAACCTATCGAATTACTCTTCCAACCTGTCGCAGGCCCCAGATTAAGTGCAATGAAGTTGAAGCATCTAAGCCTAACCTATCGGATCCTATCGAAGAGACCAAGGAACCTATCGAAAGGGGCTATAAACTCCTTTTCAACCTATCGAAAGCTTCTCCAACCTATCAAAATCGCGTGCAGGGCTTCTCAGAAATTCAGCTGTGCACATGTTATGACTTGGTGACTTGCTACACACAAACCTAGGCACTTTGGTGACCGATGTGATGCTCTAGAAGATGCCCTAGAAAGCCTTAACTGACCCACGTGCTTTAACAAAACTCTAACAAACTCTGACGACCTTCTAGAAGGGATTTTTGGCAGGAAAAATAGAGAGAGCTATATATAGAGATCCCCAATTGCCATTGGGGAGGATCAAATTTCTAAACAATTTCCTAGAGATCAGAGCTTGCAGTGAGACTCTATTTTCCTTCTTTTAGCCCAACCATGGTTGGCTAATTCCCTAGGAGCAGCAAGGAGTGAGTTAGATCTGTGATTGGGTAAGGTTAAGAGTGTTGTTGGGGTTAATTGCTGCACAGACTACAGATCTGACAGCATTCCATTGTAAGAGTGACCTTGTTTGCAATGTAAATGCTGTTTTCAATGTTTTAATTAGATCTAAAGCTCTTTTGATTCCTTTTGGTGCTCGATCGGATTTGTGTAGAGGAGTTGCTTGATCAGCTCACCCACTTAACTGGTAGACCTCTTGGATATCATCTGAATTCCCTGGATCTGATATCCCTGTAATTTCCTATGTTTGTGACCTAGAAATTGCAACATCTGTAATGGTTTTAATTGTTCTAATTGAGGCTCTGGCTTTGTAGATCTCTAGGATGGTCTGTGACCACTAAAGTGGACAGATCATAACCTTAAGGTAAATATAAGCTCAAGCCTCAATTGGATTCATCTACTTCAATCCATGGATTTGATAAAGTCTATAGGATGGTCTGTGACCATTAAAGTGGACAGATCATAGCCTTAAGGCCAGGTGGATCCTGTGATTTGGAGTGGAATTTATACTCTGTAGCTGTGCTTGTGGCCAGCTGAGGGACTTGTGTGCTTTTAAACCCCTGTAATATGCTTAGCTCAACCTGATTACAGTGAAAACTATCTCCAAGTTGTTCTTCTCCATTTTCTGAGTTTTTAAACCCTCCATCTGCAAGACCTGAGGCTCTAGATTCGATCTAAGACAATCTGCATCTTTATTATAGTTTAGATTAAGTGAAACTCCAATCTAATCTCTCCCCTGTCTTTTAGCTAGATCAACATTAGTTAGGGTGCTAGATCTCTTACAAATCTGGAGGTTTACTCAATTGCAAACCACCTCTCTGTGGACTTCCCCTTACTTTTAAAACTTGCTACAAAGGACCCTCTATCTTGCAGGTCTAGGATTTCCCAGCTGTGTTGAAACCATCTCTGTTTTCTCTTGATGTTCACAGCGTAAATCAACACACCGAAATCACCCAACAAGTTTTTGGCGCCGCTGCCGGGGAGGTGTTTGTGAATTTGGTAGATCTAGTTTTGTTTTATAAATTTGTAACTGTGTGTTTGATTTTACTAACTCCATTTATAAGTTTTGCTATTTTTTAGTATTTTTTGTGTGCATTCCATCATATCTGAGTACAGAGTGAGAGGAGAGCCGTGCTGAAGGCTGCTCTATAGTTTTCATCTCTTTTTCCCCTATTTATTTTTCAGATCTGCTGATTTTTTTTTAGATTAATTAGTCAG
Organism: Chloranthus sessilifolius; assembly: GCA_021018995.1. Classification (NCBI taxonomy): domain Eukaryota; kingdom Viridiplantae; phylum Streptophyta; class Magnoliopsida; order Chloranthales; family Chloranthaceae; genus Chloranthus; species Chloranthus sessilifolius. The sequence continues at coordinate 97,621,401 of CM037588.1, forward strand.
ATGTGCTGCTTCTTTCTGTTGTGTGACGATTTATTCTCCATTCTGTTGTGAGTGTTGTATGTTTGGTAGGAGAACTCTGCAACCTCAGATTATTCCACTAAATTCAGAGGTTGAAAGACTTCTCAGATCCAGACCAACTACATCCACAGCTGTTGAAATTGAATCTATTGAAATGGGTGAGCGGTAGCAGCCGCGAACTCTCAAGGAATTCAATGCACTAGGGATCTACAATTCCCCCTTCTGCATTCAGTTTCCTGCTGCTCAAGGAAACTATGAAATCAAATCTTCCATCATTCAGATGTTGCCCTCATTTCATGGCCTGACCAAGGAGGACCCTTATAAGCATATAGACGAATTCTTAGGACTGTGCACTACCTTCAACATCACAGGTTTGGGGGAGGAGGCAACTAGGATGAGGCTCTTTCCTTTTTCATTAAAGGATAGAGCCAAGACCTGGTTGTCCATGCTTTCACCTAACAGTATTCAGTCCTGGAGTGATCTCCAATGTCAGTTTTTGGCCAAATTTTTTCCTATGTCAAAGACCAGTCAGTTGAGGAAGGGTATCATCTCTTTTACCCAAGATCCAACTGAAGAATTTCATCAATCCTGGGAGAGATTTAAGGAACTCCTCAAGAAATCCTCCCACCATCAAATCCCTGAATGGTAATTGGTTCAAAGCTTTTACTAGGGAATTGATGCTAAAAGTAGAGATATGATAGATGCCTCTTGTGGTGGCACCTATCTCTCTAAAACTGCTGAGGAGGCATGGGAGCTCTTTGACATCATCAGTGAGAACTCTATGCAAAGAGAAACCTTAGCAAGAGACCTAGAGCCTCTTAAATTGATGAAAGAGAACACCTCAAGAGGAAAGATTTATGAAGTGAGTGTGCCAAGTGAGTTGGAAAGGAAAGTGGATAGCTTAATTCTAAAATTTGATAGGTTGATGGGAGCAATGCAATCACCTGTGGCAGCTAGAGTGGAGGAGGCATGTGCCATATGTCAGTCCCCTGCTCATCCCTTGGAAGAATGCCCATCTGCTGACCAATTTCCTGATTTTATAATAGAGCATGTGGCTGCAGCTCAGTCTTATGGACAGCAGCCTGTTGCTGGGTATCAATGGAGGAACCACTCCAATCTGAGGTGGAGACAAGATGGATACCCCAGCTAGCAGCACCAACAGCCCATGCCCTATAGAAATGTGCAGCCCTATCGAGAAGGTTATGCCCCAAGGCCTCAGTATCAGCAACCCATGGCCCAACATGTAGCTCCTCTTGTGCAACAAACTGCACCCACTCCAGCTGTGAGAACACCATCCTTTGATGAACAAGTTCTATCTTCATTACAGAGCTTGAACACCTTGACCCAAACTGTACACTCTCACAACCGGAGCATAAAAAAGATAGAGGATCAACTTGGTCAGCTGTCCGATGCTCTGACTAGGAGAGAGGGAGGAAGGTTGCCTAGCCAACCACAAGACAATCCACGAAGGTAGTTTGTAGTGGGTGAAGTTTCCTCCACTTATGAGGAAGCCAAATCTATTACAACTTTGAGAAGTGGTAGGCTAGTGGACAATCAAGTGGGCTGTGAGCCTATGAGACCCTGGGAGGATGAGAATGGAGTGATTTCTCCAAAAACACAACAAAGGCCACCAGTGGTGGACCTGCAGGAGCAACCAATTGTCAATAAAGAGGATCCTAAAGAAAAAGAAAAAATCAAAAAGAAAGAAATCCCATTGGCTAAGGCTGCAAGTGAGGGAGCACCCCCACATTTTCCATTTCCTAAGGCATTGCAAGGACCTTCCCCTTTTGACAAAGGGCAGGGTAAAATTGAGGAAATGATGGAGACTTTCAAGCAAGTTAAAATTAATTTGCCATTACTTGATGCCATCAAATAAGTCCCAGCCTATGCCAAATTTCTGAAGGAGTTATGCACCCATAAAAGACAGTCTAGGGCATACTTATCCAAGGAAGTTTTTTCAGTAGAGAAGGTAAAACACAAACACATTCTGTCCATTGCAACTCCCACCAAACTTCAAGACCCTAGAGTGCCCACTATCCCTTGCATCATTGGGGATCATAAAATTGAGAAGGCCCTATTGGACCTGGGAGCCAGTGTGAACTTGCTGCCCTATGCAGTCTATGAAAAATTGGGCTTGGGAGACTTGAAGCCCACACCTGTGGTTGTGCAACTGGCTAAATAGGTCCGAAAGGAAACCTGTGGGAGTCATTGAGGATGTCCTGGTGGGAGTTGACAAGTTTTTTTACCCTGCTGACTTTGTGGTATTAGATATGGAGCCAAGTAATGCTATTTCCTCCATCCCTGTGATTCTGGGCAAGCTCTTCTTGGCCACTGCCAATGCCTGTATTCAATGCAGATCTGGAATCATGGAGGTCTCCTTTGGCAACATGAAAGTAAAGCAGCATGTGTACAACACCAGCTCTCAACCCCCTTTTGATGAGACCTGTTTTTCCATTGCAGGGCTGGAGGAGGCTCTGCATGATAATCCTCAACAGCTGCTATAGAGCAATGATTGGCCTATAGAGACAAGATTGCAACCAGGGGTTGAACAAGTGCTGAGGAACGGATCCAAGAAGGATGACAAGTTTGAGGAACATGGGGAGGCCGTTAACCTTCTAGATCCTTCAGATTAGCACCTGCAGTTTAGTATGTATCATATGTACCATATTTTGCTTCTGTTTTAAATGTTTTACTTTGCATTTCTAGTGAAATTCTGTTGTAATAAACATACCATGTTATCTATTGGGTCGCCATTTCAAATTTGCCAGCTGCTCTAAAATAATGGGAGCTCATCCACAAAAGAATCCAATCGTAGGGTCGCACAACAACAGAGCCTGATAAGTGCTGAAGCTAAGGATGCCCAGAAAGGCAGTTTTATCTGGGTTTTGGAGCCTTCAATAGGCCAAATCTACCTTTTGTTAGGTTACATGGTGATTTCAATAGGATATCTAATGGTTTCGATAGGCACTAGACGTTTCGATAGGTAAAACCAACTTCTCGACAGGTTAAATAAGGGCAAACAAAGATTTCGATAGGTTCTGGGTACATATTGGGACCTATCGAAAAGATGCTTTTTCTGTCGTTTAAACCTATCGATAGGATGGTCTCACTTATCGAAACCCTTTGGAATCATCCCTTTTGAAAGCTTTGATTTCCAAGCTTTCAACAGGATGTATCAACCTATTAAAACCATTCCATTCATCCTATCGGAATCGCATTTTCACCTTTATATACCTGTCGATAGGTCATTTATGCTTCATTCCTTACCCTCTGAAAAACCCTAGCTCTCTTCCTCATTTTTTTTGCCTCCCTTTTTCTCTACTAAATCCTCATGGAATCTTCTGCTGTTTAGTGTTCCATCTTGTCAATACATTTAGCTTGAGTAGAGGAGCATTTTGCCCCTGATTTTGGAGAAATTGGAGCGGTGCATCGCTAGCTCTGTGAAACCCTAGGTACTTGGAGGTGAGTTGCCTTCCTACCATCAATCTGTTGTTTTTCTAAGTTTTCCCATTCCAAGTTGGTGAGAAATTACTCTCTGAGATTAAAATGGATGAGCCTGAGGAAACGCTAGCCAGCATACGCCAAAAATCAACTGCATCCACCCCTAAACCCTCTAAGAAAGTGCTACCTGCTACCAAACCGCCTATAAAGAGGAAGCTCGCTGAGGAGACACCCAAAAAGGGTCCTAAAGCTAAGAAAGCCAAAACTGTTGAAATTCAGGAACCTGTGGTAGACACACCCTTAGAGAGAGCTACCCCTGACAAACCCATTGCTGTAGAGCCTCCGGCTATACTAACCACCCCCAATGAATTTGTAGACAAGTTGAGCCTTGTTCCTGAGACTAAATTTGATCTGGCATATTTTGCCAACATTGGAGAGTGCCAGGAAACACTGAGCTATTTGAAGAAAGAAGGCTTGTTGCCCCTACTGTCGCCATTGAAAGAATTAGTGTATCCCAGGCTGGTGAAGTTATGGTACCAAAACCTGAAGAAGAAGGTGGCACAAGGGACTGATGATGTACTAGAGATCTCGATTGATAGGCAACTAACTATCGATCACAGAGACATAGGAATGGCTTCGGGGGTCCCATACCAATGTGACTCCAACCGCGCTGAGGGAGTACCTATTGGAGCTACATTTAAGGGCATGGTCAAGCAGCTAACCAATGGGATTGTGGGTTTTGGAGAATCCCTGATGAGAAGAGACCTCCATCCTAGTCTCAGATTCATGGATACTATCTTAAGGAAAAATGTCTATGTTACAGGACATTTACAGGAGAGAAGGTCCCCATTAGTGGATGCTTTATTCTATTATTTCAAGGGGCAGTTCGTGAATGCACCTAAGCTGATCTTTGAAACTATGGTGGACATAAATGACAAGGTGCTAAAAAGACAGTCTTTTGCCAAGGGAGGAGGCCTACCCTTTAGCAGACTCATCACCTGTCTGCTCAAAGCTGGAAAGTATAGGATTAAGGAGGCTGAGCCAATGGAGAAAATGGCTCCCAAGGTTTTTGGAAAGAGGGCTTGGTCTACAAGTTTAGCCCTAATTCAAAAGACCAAGCTGATTGAGGCAGAGGAGGAGGTGCCCACTACCTCAGCAGCAGATCATGCCGCTGACATTCCCCCATCCACCATTCCTCCTACAGCACCCACTTTTCCATCCACCTTACCTACACCATCACCTACACTTCCACCCACCTTGCTTCTCACATCTGTCTCCACCCCCCTTCCACCCACCACTCAGGAATTCCGACCTGGGGTCCTGGAACTCCCAACCTTCTCCGAGCCTATCCCCACCATGTCCTCCCCACCCTCCCTCCAGCCCCTCCCTGATTCCCCCCCTCCACCACTACCTATCCATACACAGGGTTTGGACCAGTTCACTTCTACTGATTTCACTGCCCTCATTTCTTCAATTGTGGAGGATGTTGCTCATGAGTACACCCCACTACCTGACTCCCCTCCCACCGCTCCTCCTCATTTTACCCATGCCCCATTCTCTCCTTTCCATCCCATTCAAACACCCATCCCCTCTACTTCCACCCTGCTTGACACTTCCACCCTAATCCTCTCCCTCCTACAGTTCATTCAGGACCAATTAGCCACTAACACACCATACAGCCCTTATGAGCTCATGCCTCCAATCAATTCAATCCACCCTTACTCCCCCACTTGGTTCCCTACCCCTTCCCACTTCTCCTCCCCCTTGATCCCTCACTTTTCCATTTCTCTCCCCTTTTCACCCATAGCCTCCCCATCCCTACGATATCCTATTTGTAGAGTTAGCCATCTCTACCCCACTTCCCTTCCCATGTTATACCTTCATCCCTGCATTGCTTTGAGTTGCTGAGATACCCACCACCCATTCCCCCTTTTCCTCTCCACCTTCTTTCCACGATGCTTCCACCCAAACTGATCCATGTGAGGATCTCGTTTTCTACCCCCCCTCCGGTCCATCCACTTCTTCCCCTTCCTTGCCGATCATCCTTCGCTAGCACATGTACATTCCTTTGTACCTCACTCTGCTGTATGCAATGAGGGACAACCCTTGCATCCATAGGGATGGCCTGAGGGGTATGGCTGCCCTCCGGGCTTCTCTAAGGGGTGACGTGAGATTTTGACTCGTTATAAGTCAGCCAAACAGTTGGCTGCTGCTGAGAGTCTCATTGCCAAGTATGAGAAGAAGAATTCTGAGCTCCTCAAGAAAAAGTCAGCCAATGCTCAAGAGATCATCAAGGCCGCAAAGGAGCTCTCAGATGCTAACCTCCTCTATGCTGCCAAGAAGATTAATATTTTGGAGAAAAAGGTTGCTTCATTGTTGTCTCATCCCTTTCAGCCTACCCCTCTTGCTACAGCACCTCCTGTTGCGCCTCCCTCCCCTCCCCCATGTGCCCCCTCTACAACTATTCCTTCAGCGACCACACCTGTGGATTTTCCCCCTCCTCCTGCCCAGGTACCTACACCTGTCCAACCTATCCCTCCCAAATCAAAAAGGACTCCCTCCAAAAATACCGCCACCGCCAATAGATCTGCTTCTTCTGCTGCCTCTATCAAAAAAGGAAAACAACCTGCTGCCCCATCCAAAGCCGCTAAGCACACCAGGTCCCCCGCTCAATCTGACCCCCATGGCACCCTACTCTCTAGGGATGAAAGAAGGAAGGTTGTTGCGGCTCTAGGATTGGACCCCATTGCTCTTTTCCCTTCCGATTTGAATTCTGAATCTTTGCCTACTGTTGATCCTAAAGGTAAAACACCTGCTACCCAGTCTAAGGAGGCACCCGCAAAACAACCACTGCAATCTGAATCCAAGGGCAAGGCCCCTGTATCTAAGGGGTAGCTGGCACCAAGCTGTATATGAATGTGGCCATTTGTTGTTTCAGTTTTTTTTTTTTTTTTTTCATTTGTCTCTTGTATATATTTTACATTTTTGTTGTGTTATTCTATAGATATCTTCCTACCCTGTCTCTCTCTTGATTGCATTTTCTCAAAATAGTGAGGACACTATTTGGTTAAGGTTTGGGGGTGTGGCATGTATGCCAATAAACTAGTTAATTTTAGTGCAGCCAAGTTAAAAAGGAATAATCGAAAAGAGAATGAATTCACCTCATATTTGTTGTTAAGGAAACTTTAAAAACCATTTGCAACTGAAGCAAGCTGAAGTTTTAACATTTTTCATGAAGAAAATGTCAAGAATTTTTTAAGAAAGTTTTTTATATGTAATAAACTACCAACGAGAAGAGACTGTGAAGATACCCCCTAGAAAAATTGGATGGAAGGCCATACCCAGTGAGAATTGGGCCTGAAAGATTTCTTTGAAGAGTGTCATGGCAATTCTTTCTGCTTTAAGGACTGATTGGACCTAATCTTGATCACTAGAAGTTAGGCAAATCTAAGTTGAAACAACTTGACAGCACTCAGGACATTGAAGATGTGAAGTAAGGCCATCCTTTGGACAGTTTGAGCCTAAAATTCCCCACCTTTGAACTGCCCTTGATACACATCTTTTTGAGCCATAAAAAAAAAAAAATCCCAGTTTTCTTTGATAGAAACCAGAAAGTTTGAACCCAAAACCCCTTTAGCCCATTTTAGTCTACCCCCAATCCGCGAAATCAAGAAATGGAAAGAGAAATGAGGTTAGAGGAGCAAGGTGGCAAATTTGGTCCAAAGAAAGGAAAACACAGTTTGTGATGTTGTGGCATTCCAACCCATACACATATATAAAAAAGAAAAAAATAAAAAAAAATAAAAAAAAGGGGAAGCAAAGGAAAAGAATGAGGAAGAGAAGTCACTCCACTTAAAAATCTACAAGAAGACAAGAAGCTGATCACTTCAAGTCTGAAAAATTCAAAAAGATAGTGAAGAGGTCCTGAATTGAAGAAGGTGAAGTCATGAATCACCTCCTTGCCTTTACTGATTTCTCAATTTTGAACTCTGTTATCCCTTTTTGTTCCTTCACAAACCTCATCCCTAAGCCACATTACAACCCAATCAAAAGACCTTAGTGATCTACAAGTGGATTGAGCTGTCATGTGGAGATGAGAATCTGCTTAATCTATGGTGAAAAGAGCTGGAAAAGTCATAAATTCAAGCAATGCCTATGCTCCTGCTTGCAGTCCTATTTGAGGGCTGTAACTGCTCTGGAGCTGAGAGATATGATTTACCCCTCTTCTCTGTACTAATGAGTGAATAGCCCTGGTGAGACTTGGGTCTGAAATCCAGTTGATGGGGGAAGTATCTAAGCAGGATCCTCAAATTGATGGTGAGTTATGCATAAAATTTCAGGAGAAATGCCTTGACACAAACTGAGTGATGATGGAGAGATTTCAGCAGACTTTCATATTTTCAAATGGATATTTTTTCTGTTGAATTTCCTTTAATGAATGGGTATAATGTGAATTTATTTGATTTGCTTAAACTCTGCTTTAACAGGTTGCACTATTATTAACTAAGTGTATTGGAGAAGCTTGTGGGTACCTTCACTGAAAACCCTCAGGAGACTTCACTCCTCCACTAGGGATCACCTAGGGGTTTAAAAGGCTTGGTGCATATGCTAAATGCATCCGTGCTCCCTACGAAAGTGGCATTTTTATTTCCTTTTAATTCTCCTTTGCTCAGGGACTAGCAAAGCTTAGGTTTGGGGGTGTGTTAAGTGGTAAAAAATGCCACTTTTCACCCTTTAACCTGACCATTGATGAACCTGTGAGCACACTAATAAGCCTCTGTTGAGTGCATTTTATAGATAGCAATGAAAGCTGGTAATAATGGAGAAAACCACTTAAGAATGCCCACAAAGAAGCCATCTCTCAGCACCATGCAGACCCAGCAACAGAACAAGGGGAAGGAAGTGAAGATAGGTCTAAAATATCCTATCGAGAGGATGTCTGAAGACTTCGATAGGAGCTGAGGGTTAAAAGGAAGGAATTCGTGCAGTTGAGAAGGGTTCAATAGGATCAGAAGGCAGAGAAAGGAAGAATTCGTACAAAAGTGAAGAATTCAACAGGATCCAAGAACCTATCGAGCAGTTGAAAGAAAACAAGAATTCAACCTATCGAAAGCTGGCTTGAGGGAAAAAGGAGACCTATCGACAGATTCCCTAAACCTATTGAATGGTCCACTGAACCTATCGAAATAGAAGTGTTGGGACAATACCTATCGCAGAATGATTTGAACCTTTCGATAGGAACAAAGGTCATCTGATCGAAGCAATGGAATGTGAATCCCCAGCCTATCGAATTACTTTTCCAACCTGTCGAAGGCTCCAGAATAAGTGCAGCGAAGCTGAAGCATCTTGGCCCAACCTATCGGAACCTATCGAAGAGACCAGGGAACCTATCGAAAGGGGCTACAAACTCCTTTTCAACCTATCAGAAGCTTCTCCAACCTGTCGAAATTGCGTGAAGGACTTCTCAGAAATTCAGCTGTGCACATGTTGTGACTTGGTGACTTGCTGCACACAAACTGAGGCACTTTGGTGACCAACACGACATTCAAGGATGCCCTAGAAAGCCCAAACTGACCCACGTGCTTTAACAGAACTCTAACAAACTCTGACGACCTTCTAGAAGGGATTTTTGGCTAGAAAAATAGAGGAGAAAGCTATATATAGAGATCCCCAATTGCCATTAGGGAGGATCGAATTTTTGAACAATTTCCTGGAGATCAGAGCTTGCAGCAAGATTCTATTTTCCTTCTTTTAGCCCAACCATGGTTGGCTAATTTCCTAGGAGCAGCAAGGAGTGAGTTAGATCTGTGATTGGGTAAGGTTAAGAGTGTTGTTGGGGTTAATTGTTGCACAGAGTATAGATCTGAGAGCATTCCATTGTAAGAGTAACCTTGTTTGCAATGTAAATGTTGTTTTCAATGTTTTAATTATATCTAAAGCTCTTTTGATTCCTTTTGCTGCTCGATCAGATTTGTGTAGAGAAGTTGCTGGATCAGCTCACCCACTTAACTGGTAGACCTCTTGGATATCATCTGAATTCCCTGGATCTAATATCCCTGTAATTTCCTGCGTCTGTGACCTAGAAATTGCAGCATCTGTAATGGTTTTAATTGTTCTAATTGAGGCTCTAGCTTTGTAGGAGATCTCTAGGATGGTATGTGACCATTAAAGTGGACAGATCATAACCTTAAGGTAAATCTAAGCTCAGGCCTCAATTGGAATCATCTGCTGCAATCCATGGATTCGATAAAGTCTATAGGATGGTCTGTGACCATTAAAGTGGAGAGATCATAGCCTTAAGACCAGGTGGATCCTGTGATTTAGAGTGGAATTTATACTCTGCAGCTATGCTTGTGGCCAGTTGAGAGACTTGTTTGCTTTTGAACCCCTGTAATATGCTTAGCTCAACCTGATTGTAGTGAAAATAATCTCCAAGCTGTTCTTCTCCATTTTCTAAGTTTTTAGACCCTCCATCTGCAAGACCTGAGGCTCCAGATTCGATCTAAGACAATCTGCATCTTTATTGTAGTTTAGATTAAGTGAAACTCCAATCTAATCTCTCCCCTGTCTTTTAGCTAGATCAACATTAGTTAGGGTGCTAGATCTCTTACAGATCTGGAGATTTACTCAATTCCAAACCGCCTCTCTATGGACTTCCCCTTACTTTTGAAACATTCTACAAAGGACCCTGTATCTTGTAGGTCTAGGATTTCCCAGCTGTGTTGAACCCATTTCTATTTTCTCTTGATGTTCACAGCATAAATCAGCACACTGGAATCACCCAACAGCGCGCTAGCGAGTTATATCGGACTCAAACCCTTTAGGTGTGGTGAGGAGAGAATCGATCATAAAAAAAAATAGCTCAATTCCCAGAAGCCTAGCTTCTTCAAAAACCAAAAAGAGAGACTCATCTCGGGTGTTGGTGCCTGCTGTCATCAAATTTGGGGCACCATTTTTGCCTGGCGCAAGTACTAGTTGCATCAGTGCAAAAAATGAGAATTTATAACTGGCACAACTATTAGTTGCGCCAGCTTTAAAATCCCCCTTTTTACCTTGGTGCAACTAATAGTTGCGCCGGTGTAAAAAAGGGCCCTTGCAACCCTGGCACGTGTATTAGTTTTGCCAAGTCTCTTTTACAGAGCACCAGCTCGAATCCGTGGGCTTTTTCACCTCCCGAGTCCCCCAATCAGTGTGCTTAGTGCCTTGTTTAGGCCCCGCCATCTCCAACACCCAATACGCCCCCACCAGTCAAAAGAGGGCAACTTCTTTTTGGCTAATTCCGTGGGATCGGGTTGTTTGCCTCAATTTTTGTGCCTTCAATAGATTGAAGGTTCTCCTTCGATTCTTTCGAAGTGCATCAAAATTGTAGCCGCGGGTCTTGAATTAGGGTACGAGAGCCACCCGAAAAGGGAATTCCAAGGCCTCGAAACCTTTGTCTTTCAAAAACTTTTTCCACCATCCCCCTCACCCGACCCCCCTTTTCCATTACCGGCCCATTTGGCGCCCCCATTTTCTCAACCACCACTTCCCAAAATATCCAACGCCCAACCCACCATTCTCCATCATTTGCCCAAACCATACCCATACCAAATCTGACTCATTTCCCTTCCACACCCCTAGAAAACCCAAACCCATTCCCCCAATCCACATCCATGCCTCATTTCCCATCTTCCCCCTATAGGCCCGATCCACCCACATTCACATACACCACTTCTGCCCTATCCGATCCCCCACAAGTCCCCCCATCTACCCAGGTCATGCCCATTTTTATCGGGGCCACACCCGGTTTTTCCCAAACACCCACACTTTACCCGTCATCATCCCCCTTTGCCAATGCCCCACCCCATTCCTTCAATCCATCCCATATCCCATCACTTACCATGGCCATTCCCAATCTTCCCTCCACCTCAATCCCATCCATACCCAATCATCCCTTAAATCCTCCATCCACATCCAATCCTCCTTCCATGACCATGATGGAGGAGATGTTCCAAGCCTACTCCATGTGGAAGGCTTCTCAAAACACTCCCCTCCTCCACACCCCATGTCCCTAAACCCATCTCACACCCTAGCCAATCTCCATGCCTCACTCCCCAATGACCCCCATCAACCCCCCATAATCCACACCATCCAAACCCCCATTGCCCATATGCCCCAAGGCCCCATGGCCCAACCTCCCAGTACCCATACACCCCAAGGCCAAATGGCCCAATCTCCAACCTCCCACTTCCCCAAGGCCCTTTGGCCCAAACCCCCTTTTCCCACATATCCCCAGGCCCATGCCCAATACCCCACCACCCAAACCTACCCATGGCCCAGACCCATCAAGGCCCATTGGTCCAAACACATCAAGGACCCACGACCCACACCCACTAAGGGCCTATGGCCCAAACCCATTTAGGGTCCATGACCCAAACCTACCAAGGGCCCATGGCCCAAACCCATCAGTGGTCCCTGGCCCAGACCCATCTAGGGCCCATGGCCCAAACTTACCCAGGGCCCATAGCCCAAACCCATCAAGGACCCTTGGCCCAAACCCATCAAGGGCCCATGGCCCATACCTACCCAGGGCCCATGCGCAAACCTACCAAGAGCCTATGGCCCAAACCCATCAATGGCCCCTGGCCCAAAATGACCAAGGCTTCATGGCCCAAACCCAAACCCCACACTCATACCTTCCACAATACCCCCAACATTTCACCCGACCTTCACAGCTCGGTCAAACCCATGCCGTCCCCCAAACCCAATTTTCCCATGGCCCCACACCCCAAGGCCATCTCCAAACCTTCCCCCATACCCAATGGCCCCATCAGGCCCCACCTCAAAACCAAATTTCCATCACCCAACAAACCTTCCCTCACCTCCAATGGGCTCACCCAACCCCCACTCACGTCATTCCCATCCAACCCGTACAACAACAACAAGAGAATCCCACCCTCACTGCACATTATGCCGACCAGCAGTATGAGGAGGACGAGATTAGGAATAGAGGGGCCTATGCTGGGGCATTGACCAGCCTTAACCCTTCTCCCATAATTGCCCACCCCCTGGTGGCTCAGAGTGAAGTCCAGCTAACGGCCGAGAAAGCGGCCCCTGTATCGAAAGAATCAGAGCAGCTGAAATAACAGTTGGACAAAATACAAAAGGAGCTGATGAAAATGGGTGGTGCTGAAATCCATGCCATGGACTTCACAGATTTATGTGTGTTCGCTGAGGTCCCCCTGCCCCCCAAATTTAAAATGTTGGCCTTCGACAAATATAATGGCACTGGCAATCCTATTGCGCACTTGAAGTCCTACTATGGGGACATGTGCTAATACGGAGGAGACGAAAGACTACTAATAAAAGTCTTTCAGAAGAGTCTGACCGGTCCGGCTTTGAGATGGTTCACATCTTTAAAACCATCCATGATATAAACATGGAGAGACTTGATGCACCTCTTTCAAGTACAATATGTCTACAATATAGGCATTGAGCCGCGTAAGTCAGACTTGGCCCATTTAAAACAGAATCCGAACGAGACCTTCAGCGACTACTTAGGGCACTAGAGAGCACTGGAAGCTTAGGTCAGAAAAAGAATACTTGATGATGAGCAGATAGAGATGATCTCTAAAAATACTCTGCCAGTGATCTCGGACTTCTTGGTATACCAACAACAGTCCAGCTTTGTTGATCTGGTGAGAAATGCTAACCAATGTGAGGATGCCATCAGGGAGGGCTGTCTGAGTAAGAACATGCCAAGTGGACCCAGTGGAGTTAAGAGGTTTTCAGAGCAAAGAAACGATAAAAGAACTGGGGCCGATGTCCAGAACATTGCCAATACCAAGCCCAATAACAATACAACCTGTTTCAATTTCAGGCTGCCCCGCTAGCACCAGCTAGGCCTGAGTAGATGCAGAGAATAGGGAATGGGCAAGGAATGCAAATGACTCCGGAGCAGAGGAGACCCTGCTACGACAGAGTTTTCACGCCCCTAGGGAAATTGTTGAGTGTACTTCTGCCTTTGTTAGTGGAAAAATGATTAGTCACTATTCGTCAACCGCAACCTCCTCCCCATCCAATCCCAAAGAACTATGACCTGAATACACATTGCAATTTTCATCAGGGTCTGGGTCACCCAACTGATCGCTACTTCCCATTGAAGCACGCGATCTAGGATTTGATCGATCCCAGGAAAATCATTCCCCCTGCACCTTCTCAGCATGTAAATATTCACCTAGTGCCACTACCCCCACATCCTACCGAAGGAGCAGGTCCCAGACCCAGCGTCAGAATGATAGAAAATGAAGAGGAGTTTGAGTTTGATCTGTCCAATTGCATCAGTGATTGGGAGAGTTATATAGCATCATTGTCAAGAAACATTAAAGAGAGGAATATTGAGGTAATTGAACCCCTGAATTTGTCAGAATATATCCCCAACCCAACCCCACAAATTGAACCCTTAGATCTCAGAGCATACATTCCATCCACCACACCCATCAATTATGTATATATCAATGCATACCAACCATACACCACCGCCCCCATCAATTAACCAATAAGCCATCGGGCCTCCAATTCCACGCCAGCACCCGTCAATTATCAATGGCCTACGCCCATCCCCTCACCCCAAGTTCATCCACCAGTTGACTCCACCACCCCGATCAATTACCTAACAGCCCATCAAACCCCCCATCTCCCACTAGCACCTACCAGCTATCAATGGCCTACTTTTTCCTCCTTCCCCCTAATACCACCACCCTCAAGCTTCATCACCCCTATTTGGCCCAATTTTTCCACCCAACCCACTACCAAACCCATGTACAAGTGCCTCAAGGCACCACAGACCATACCTTTCCAAATTTTCGAGACCAGCCTATGATCCTCATCAGGTCCCGCTAAGTTACGAGCAAACATATGTTAATGCCGCGAGCAGAGAAGGGCGTGGATTTTATTATCGTCAGTCGGGAGGATATCAAGCAGTGGCGCGTAGCCCAAGCCCAACCAGAGGGGAAGAAAGACAGCGCTACGAACCCCTTCGAAAAAATGAGTCGAGAACATATACTAGAGACTCAACTGAGAAGAATGCCCGCCCATATAACCGTCTGAGATCTGTTGATGACGTCCTCGCTCCATTTTCAAGCATTAATGGGGGCGTTAAAAAATGCACATGTATCACTCCAAGTTAGCCCAGATGAAGCCGGGCAGATAATTGGGCAAGTGATGGCTCTGAATGCCATCTCATTTTCTGATGCTGCTCTACCAGAGGAAGGATGTAGCCACTCAAAGTCTTTGAACATAACCGTTGAGTCTAGAAATATGGTCATTCACCTGGTTTTGATTGATAATGGGTTTGCATTGAACATATGCCCGTTAAGAACCGCCACCAAGATTGAGGTCGATCAATGCATGTTAAGGCCCACCAGAACCAGTGCTAGAGGGTTTGACAATACCAGGAGAGAAATAATGGGAGAAGTTGATCTTGAGCTGCTGATAGGGCCAATGACCTTTTCCATCTTGTTTCAAGTAATGGATATTAAATCCTCATTCAATCTGTTGTTAGGGTGCCCGTGGCTACACGAGGTTGGAGCCATACCTTCCACTTTGCACCAGAAACTCAAGTTTGCATTGGGCACAAGATCATCACGATCAATGGCGAGGGGCACAGTGAGAAAGAAAAGGTCGCTAATAGCGTAAAAAAACCCAATATGTTTGATGTGCCGCACACTGCTGAGGACGTTGACCTCCACAGTTTTGAATATGAGGTATTGACAATACTCCCGAAGCCCAGGAGGGCATCATGCCTAAAACAGGAGGCGGTATGGTAGCAGCAGTGGCTACGCTCCAAAAGTGGGGCTATCATAGAGGCAGAGGGCTTGGGCCTAGATTATAGGGTAGAAGAGAGCCAGTTATTACCAAGGGACAAAAAGTAAGATTTGGGCTAGGTTACAAGCCTACAGAGGAAGAGGTCCGAGAGGCTAAAGAGAAAGCCAAGGTCGCTGCAGCTGTAAGAGTTTGAGGAATCAACATAGAAGAGAAACCTCGCCCTAGGCTGCACATCAGGGAATCCTTTGTCAGCGTTGGGGTCATAAAGATCGATCAAAATGGGGTAACCTATTTGACCTCACACAAACCCACAACCCCAATACATCCCACCAATCCCTAGATCTCCTTTCCCATCCTGGAAATAGATTTGGCTGCGTTGTCCCTCTTCGAGGAACTAGGCCAGGACCTGAACAAACACCCCCTGTGGTAAATCACCACAAAATGGTATTGATGTTTGAGGACATCATCTCGGACGAATTGGGGATCAATATGATGGAGGTTGACTCCAATAAGCCATATCAGTCAACACCCTCCATCCCAATAGGTAAAGCAGCAGCCCCTCAGGTATGCAATTGGGCATCTTTGCCCCAAACCCTAGAAGCAGGGAGTGGCCTAAAGTTTGGCACCTGTTTGCTAAAAAAAAAACTTATAAAAAGTGAGATAAGCCCTTGGTAGGCAATACCTTGTATATATAGTAACCCGCCTTGCCAAGGGTCCGTCTCTGAAGAAAACAAAAATCTCAAAAACATGGAAAAAATACAAAATCCCAAAAACATTGAAAAAATTCAAAGTCTAAAAATATCGTCATTTAAAATTCCAGAAAAAGTCCCACAAAATGATGCCTTAACCGACATACCCATCCCACATAAAATCGACTCCTTTCTTGTAGAAATACAAGAAGAGGTAGGAGTTACGAGTCTGGACGAGGATAGTCCTTTGGAGGAGCTCCCCAATGAGCTCCTTGACCAGTTCGCCGACTTTGAGCATGGCCCTACCCCCGTTGTCGAAGAGAAAGAGGATATTAATCTAGGGACTGAGGAGATTCTTAGAATAACCAAGATTGGAACGTCACTATCTCCCGAAGAAAGAAAAAGCATGATTGAATTCCTTCGATCATACCAAGACATTTTTGCCTGGTCCTACGAGGACATGCCTGGTCTGGACACTGATTTGGTTGAGCATGAGTTGCCTCTCTACCCTGATATGAAGTCGGTTAAGCAGAAGCTGAGGCGTCTCTGACCCGAATGGATGCTGAAAGTCAAAGATGAGGTCATCAAGCAGTATGATGCGAGGTTTCTCATGGTATCCAAATACCCACATTGGCTAGCCAATATCGATTTTTGAAATTTGAACAAGGAGAGCCCGAAGGACGATTTTCCACTGCCACACATCGACATCTTTCTCGATAACACTACTAAGCACGGGATGCTTTCCTTCATGGATGGATTTTTAGGATACAATCAGATCAAGATGGGAGAGGTTGATCGCGAAAAGATAGCATTCATTACCCCCTGGGGAACCTTTTGCTATCGAGTCATGTCGTTTGGGCTAAAGAATGCTGGTGCAACATACCAAAGAGCTATGACTATGCTATTTCACGACATGATGCACCAAGAAATTGAAGTATATGTCGATGATATGATAGCCAAGTCACCGGAGTGAAGCGATCACTTGGTAAACCTTCAAAAGCTGTTTTAGAGGCTGAGAAAGTATAGGTTACGTCTGAATCCACAGAAGTGCACTTTTGGTGTTATGTCCGAAAAATTGTTAGGATTCATCGTCAGCAGGAGAGGGATCGAGGTCGACCCAATCAAGGTCAACGCTATCACTGAAATGCCGCCACTATCTACTGAGAAGGAAGTTAGAGGGTTCTTGGGCAGAATACAATATATCAATCAGTTCATTGCACAGCTAACTCCAATCTTCACGCCGATCTTCAAACTACTAAGGAAGAACTCGCCCGTTGAATGGAACGACGACTATCAGGCAGCGTTTGATAAAATTAAAGGCTACCTCCTTAACCCACCTGTGTTGGTACCACTCGAGCCAGGGAGACCACTCTTGATGTATCTCTCCACGATAAAAATCTTGATGGGATGTGTCTTAGGGCAGCATGACGAGACAGGAAGAAGAGAATAGGCCATTTACTATCTAAGCAAGAAGTTTACTGATTTTGAAACGCGCTATTCTAATCAGGAGAAAGCATGCTTAGCTCTTGTATGGGCTACTCAGAGGCTCCACCATTACTTGCTATCTCAGGTCGTTCTACTCTTAGCCCGAATGGATCCATTGAAATATCTATTCGAGATGTCGGCCCTCACTGGACAGACCGCGCGCTGACAGCTTTTATTATCTGAGTTCGACATCACGTGCATCACTCAAAAGTCGATTAAGGGGTAGGCACTCATCGATCATCTTGCCAACAATCCTTTGCTAGATTATGAACCTTTAAGGACCAAGTTCTTAGATGAAGATATCTTGTTCATGATAGGAGACGATACTAAAGAGGCAGAAGAGTCATGGGTAATGCACTTTGACAGGGCAGTAAATGCCAAGGGCCAAGGAGTTGGCGCCATCCTAATTTCACCAAAAGGATCCCATGTACCGGTCTCTATCAATCTCAACTTCCCTTGTACTAACAACATGGCTTAATACGAAGCTTTTGCCGCTAACCTGCAGGCGGCTCTCGATCTAAATATAACTCACCTTCGAGTGTTTGGCAATTCACAGTTGATCATATGCCAGACAAATGGAGATTGGAAGACGAAGGACGAGAAACTGATCCCTTATCATGAACACCTTGAGGATCTGATAGCTTGCTTCCAAGACGTGACATTCTCATATGTCCCTCGGATAAGGAACCGTTTTGCCGATGCACTAGCAACTTTGGCATCAATGACAAAAATTCCATATGGTGTTGAGATGAAGCCGATCATGATTGAGCAGAGAAGTGAGCCGGCCTTCTGCCTACAAATTGAGGAACCTACAAAGCCTGATGATGAGCCACCTTGGTTCTCAGATATCAAGAATTTCCTCGAGACACTAACTTTCCCTAAGGGTACATCCAAGACGGATCGGCGAACCATTCAGCATTTAGCGGCAGGCTGTCATTTACAGGGAATGCCTTTACAAGCGATCCTACAACAACATTCTGCTCAGGTGCCTTACTGAAAGTGAAGTGTTGTTGTTCTAAGTGTGCATGATTTATTTGTGTTTTGAAAACAGATTTACAAATGATGAATTGTACTAAACAGAATAAAGAAATATCAGCACAGAGAGAACTTAATTAACCTGCAAGATCAGGGCCAATTGTAGCAAGTTTTAAATGCAAGTGAGTAAAAGATCGTCCACAAGGAATTGATTTAAAATGTAAGATAAACCTTCATATCTGAGCTACCAGATCTGACCTCTTATCCTATCTACAAAGGACATAAGATGGGAGGTTGAATTTGTGGCATTAACTAAATGATAAAAGTAAAAATTAAACTAAATGATCTAGATCCGAGTTGGGGGAATTTGAAGCAAATTAATAAGAATGGAGAAATAATATCTAGCTTCAATTTAGTACTTGATTACAGAATGAGAATTAGTATAAAGCAGATGAGATAATATAAAATCTTCATCTGGCTACCAGCACAGATGCAAGAGAAAGCAATCTAACTCAAGGATTAGAATTGAGTTGAACTTATGGCTATGGTCTGTCCACTTCAATGGACACAGATCATCCACTAGTCTTCAATCCAAATCCTTGATTCAGAACAAAAAACATCACTACAAATGCTGTGAGAAATTAGGTTACAAACACAACATCTCACAGGGATAATGAATTAAGGGAAATTGCTATAAAAACAGTAAATCTAAAGGAATCTAATGAATAAGGAGATCACAGGGAACCCTCAACACGAATCCGATTGAGAACGTACTGTTGACAGCAAACTTTTCAAATTCACCATTACAATTACAGAGCGCAGCTTAAACAGCTCTCAGATTTGTAGTCTTGAATACAATTCTCACTTGAGTTACAGAAGTATCTCACAGTTCTCATTTACAAATAAAAGCTAGGCTATTACAGAAGTTTCAGACAAGATATCTGAATTGGAAATGGGGCGACAGAAGTGAAACTCAAAATCTAGATACCCAAATTGGGCAAAGGGTTCATCTATTTATAGTTTTCCCCAAGTCTAGCTCATATGTGTATCAACCAATCAAAATTGGTTAGATCTGTATCAACCAATAGGAGTCGAGCACAAGGATCCAGATCTGTTCTGGCCAATCAGAACTGCTTGATCTGGTTCAATCAATCAGATGACAAAAGCATCAATTCTGTTATGTAATTCAAAAATTTGTTAGAGCTTCTAGAAGTTCCCGCCAAGTGATTTCATCTTCAGGTGTTCACATGGGGTGGAATATGCCTTTGGTTCGTGCTCAGAATCTTCAGGAATGTCCCTGGGTTTTTAAATGCATTGGGACGCATGTAGAGATTACTGAATTACCCTTGCAGATGTTGGGAATCTTCAGAATACCATTTCGCATAGTTTGGAGAACTTTTTGCAAGGTACTGTGACTTCTGAAGCTCTTTTCCCACAGTTCTGGTGCTGTTCGCAAGGAGTTCTCTTCTTTTAGAATAGGTCAGAAATTCTTTCGAAGAGTTTAGGTTCTTTTCGAAAAGTTTAGGTTCTTTTCAAAAAGCATTCTGTAATGCATTCTTCTGTTCGAATAGCTCTAAACCTCTTTCCAGGTTGAGATCAGGCCTTTGTCCTCTTTAGTGTATGCATTTTGTCAGCCAGTGAGTTTGTCCCTTCTCCTTCTTCCACTAGATTTGCATGAGTCGTCATCTTTTTGGCACTTTTAAGCTACTTTCAGGGTTAAGCCTGCCTTTATTGTTAGCTGTAAAACAAATGCTAAAAACACTTATTTAGTACTCTCAAAGGTCTATCAAGACTCAGGTTAAGGGGTGGAAAATGGTATTTTCCAGTTCTCAACACACCCCCAAACCTAAGCTTTGCTAGTCCCTGAGCAAAGACAAAATTTAGAGACAGAATGAACAAGCCATTTATGTAGGGAGCACAGTTGCATTTAGCATATGCAACAAGCCTTTTAAACCCCTATGTGATCCCTAGTGGAGGAGTGAAGTCTCCTGAGGGTTTTCAGTGAAGGTACCCACAAACTTCTCCAATAAATCAGTTAAGATCAATGCAGTTCTGTTAAAACAGACTTTCATCCAATCAGATTATTCACACCTGCATCAGTCAAGTTATAAGAGGATCCTTAAGAAAACATCAGTTCAAAACTAAGATTCTGTTGTAATTCTTTTACCATTCACTCAGTTTGTGTCAAAAAGTTTTTTACAAGAAAAATTAATGAAAAGCTTGCCTTCTATTTGAGAATCCTGCTTTGATGTTAACCCAATAAGTTTATTTCAAACCCAACTCTCTCTAGGATTTTCACTCACCATGCAAGTAAGAGGGTTGTACTATTTTACATAGCTCAAGAGCAGTTACAGCCCTCAAATAGGACTGTAAGTAGGAGCATAGGCATTGCTTTTCAGTTCTGAATTCACTGCTCTTTTCACCATAGATTACACAAATCCTTATCTCCATGTGACAGCTCAATCCATCTTTGATCAGTAAGGTCTTTTAGCTTGGGTTGTAATGTGGCTTTGGGTGAAATTTATCAAGAAGAAAGGGGTGGAATGGAGTTCAAAATTGAGAAGTCAGTCAAGGTAAGGAGGTGGTATGGACACCTTCTTTATTTCAGCACAATTTCATCTTCTTCTTTGAATTTTCATAGCCAAAGTGGCCATCTTTTTCTCTTTCTTTTTCAAACTTCCAATGAAATGACTTCTCCTTTTCTTTTTTTTTTTTTTTTTTTTTTTTTTTTTTTTTTTTTTTTTACAAAGCAACATTGACTGGAATGCCACATTTCTTTTGTTGAAACATCATTGCCTTCAATTCTATTTCTTTTGCTTTTACCAAACTGTTACCCAACTCTCCTTTCTTCAGCTTTCTTTCCTTTACCTTCTGAATTCTCAAGGTGAGGGTTAGGCTAAATGAGGTTGATGAGGTTTCAAAGAAATCTTGGATTTATAAAGCTCAAATGGTGTGTATCACGGGCAGTTTTAAAAGGTGGGGATTTTTGAAGTTCAAACTGTCCAAAAGAAGGCCTGACATCATGTCTTTATTATCATGATTGCTGTCAAATTATTTCAATTTGGATATGCGTAACTTCTAATGAAAGTAAGCAGGTTCAATCAGTCCCTAGAGCAGAAAAAATTGCCAATTCATACCTCCAAAGAATACATTTCAGGCCCAAATCTCACTGGGTGTGGTTTTCTATCAAATTCCTGAAGTATATCATTACTGTTTTCTCTCTTTTTAGGTTTACTAAAACATCAATCTTCTTTTGGAAATTTTCTGACATTCACTTTATGAAAGTATTAGAATTACATTAAGAACTTAATTTTAAAAATTTTTACTTCCTCATTTTTAAAAACAACAGGTGTGAAATTACTTCATCTTCAAAAATTCTCCTATGATCATAAGCTGCACTGATGTTAACTAAGCTATTGGTAATTCCGCTACACCCCCAAACCTATGATGAGCAGTGTCCTCACTGGTCCGAAGTGCATAAGCAAAGAAAAGAATAAACAAAACAGAAATCATATTGACAGAGCAGAAAAGAAATGCACAGGAATTACAATTTAACAAAGGTGAACAAAAAACAGGCATTACATATTACAGACCCAACAAAACAAACATGTACAATGTATTAATAACTGGGGTCAAAGTCTGTATCATAAGTGGGCTCAATGGGATCAGAACTTGAGTCAGTATTGGAGTCTGAACACGATTTGGCCTTCTCCTGGATTGTGGCTTGCAGCTTGGTGTATTCCTCATATTTGATCGTTTTGGTGAGGCCAATATATTTTTCAAGTCTAGTAGCCTTCAATTTTGCTTGTTCAAGCTGTGCTTGCAACATGGTAACTTTGTGTTGTTCACTCCTAACCATCTAAAAAGTTTGGCCCAACAGGTCCTGCATCTTTTCTCTCTCAAATTTTATAAACAGCTCCAATTTCTGAATCTGGTCTTCATAAGGGGTCCTAATGTAAGCTTGCAGATCAGCTAACCCCTTGAGGATATCGCGAAAGATATAAGGGTTCTCTTCCATAGCCCTTTTGAGAGTGGCAAATCTGAGAATGGGAATGGACTGGTAGGGGACCATAGGTATCCCAGCAGTGGGGGTGGGAGAAGAGGAGTCCAAAAGTATGACCTTAGGGTCAGTTTGAGTAGCTTGATCAGAGATATTGAGGAAAGGTGGAGGGGAATAAAAAGTACTACCTCAGGGTCTGTTTGGGTAGCTTGGTCAGAAATGGGAGGTAGTGGATCTAAAACTATTACCTCTGGATCTGTTTGGGTTGCTTGGTAAGAAATAGAAGGTACAGTGACTAAGGTGGTTGTTTGGGATGTGGATGCCAAGGTTTGGAGAATGGAATTTGTCACAGACTAGTTGTCTATGTTGATCTGTAGTTGGGCTTGGATGGATTGGAGAAAGGTAAAGAGTTGGCTAATTGTGTCAGGTGTGGGTGTGGTATGCAAAGTAGGGGCTGGTACCATTGATATAGATGGTTGAGGGGCAATGGGTGAAATGGCTGTAAAGGGGGAAGTAGCCAAATGGGTGAAATGAGGAGGGTCAGGTATGGGAACAGATTGAAGCCCAATATTCTCCCAAATAGATCTCATCAAAGATGAGTAGGCCTCTGTTGTGAATATCTCAGGTTCAGGGGTATGAGTGATTTCAGGTGTATGAGTTGAATGAGCAGGTGAACCTGAGAAGCTTTGGAGAAGGGGAATGCTAGGAGATTGTTCAACAAAATCTGTGGCCATATCATGGACATTGTTAGGGGAAATTGGTGGTGTGAGTATGGTTGGAGTGGTTGCTGTAGAGGGAGAGTCTACAATTGGGATTATGGTGGTTATGAGTGATGGGACTGCTGGAATGGGTGAAGGAATAGGAGCTGTGCTAGGTGAAGTTGGTAAGATGATGACCTCTTCAACAATGGGTTCAGCTGAAGAGCTGGTCACCTCAGGAATGACAGCTTGTTCAATGTCAGCTGCAAGTGAAATAGGTGCAGCTAAAGAGCTAGTCACCTCAGGATCTGGTATAGGAAATTCTAGGGCAGGGCAGTGTTCTGTATAGCAGGTTCAATGGCAGTCAGGCTGGTTCTGTATAGCAGTTCAATGGTAGTCATAGGGCTGGCTCAACCTCCTCCCTCATTATATTCAACATGGTTTGGCTTGTAGTCCAAGCCCTCTTCCCAAACGCATGAGGGGAGATAATCTCAAATGGCTCTTGCTCATCAATGTCAAATTTGGCCCTTAGCATGGCTGTGATCAGCCTTCCAAATGGTATGCCAGCTATTTTCTGTTCCTTCTTCATCTTGGCACTGATGTTAGCCATGGCTTCAAAAATTAGCATAGGAGCATTGAAGAATTGTCCTTTAGAAAAATGGAAAAGGGCCTCCAAAATGGGTGTCCTTCTTTGCTGACTGTGCCCAGTGACATAAAAACACCCTCTCAGAATGGAATCCATCAGCAAACAGTGGGGTTCTAAGTCTCTCCTCATGATGGACTGCCCACTTCCAACTATGCCTTTGGGTAGATGGGCAGCCATTTCTCTAAAAGATGCTATTTCTGGTGCAGCTAATGGACCAGCAAGATCATATTGAAATGGTATCCCCAAGGCATTCCAATGTCTTCATAAGTGACTGTTAAATCACAATCATCAATGAAAATTACAAGCGTTGGGACATCAGCATCCTTCTCAGTCACTTTGACCATATTTTGGTACCATAATCTCACCATCCTTGGATAAATTTTTTCTAGAAGAGGGGTTAGAATGTTGCTCAGTGAAGCATCCCTGATGTAGTTCAATGATAGCTTACAATCAAGTTTGCTTGAGAAAAAGTTCTCATCAACAATAAGCTTGGAATCAGCTTCTGAGCTTCAATGAATGAGTTTGGCAGTACCAAATGCATAGGCAGCGGAGGAAGCTCAGGCTCAGGACTAGGAGCAGCTGTTGGGATGGGTTCCTCATGTCTAACCTTCTTCCCTTTCTCAATCGTATCAGTTTTATCCATCGACAGTTTCCTTTTGGCTGAGGTTTTGGCTTTTCCTTTTGTGGAGGGTTTGCTAACTTTCTTAATAGAAGACTTTGGGAACATTGCAACCAGTGATTTTTCAGCTTTCCCCATTTTAAAACTTTGTTTGAATCTCACACGATGTATGTTAATACAGAAATCAACTTTGCAAAACACAAACAGAGGATATGTAAAGAAAAAATACCGAAATCTAGGGTTTTGCTTGAAATCTTTGATCGCTTGATTAAATCCTCCAGAATCAGAAGCAAAGAGTCCCTCTCTTCAAGCTTAATCAGTGGAACAATTATGAAGGAAATTAGATCTGAACTCTAAAAGCACGCAGGGATGGAAGGAAAATGGGTTTTCTGTGAAACAGGACACTCTGGGAAGGCTTTCGAATATGAAACCCTTGCTTCGAAAGGGTTTAAATATGCTCAAAATGATTTTCGCAAAGCATCTTTGAAGTCTTCAAAAAGTTCAAAACAGTCCTTTTTACAAAGGAGAATGGCATCAGTACCATTCGAAAAGCAAATGGCTTCAGAAACAACTTTTCGAAAAGCAAATGGCTTCAGAACCACCATTTCGAAAAGCAAAAGGCTTCAGAACCATCTTTTCGAAAAGCAAATCATTCTTTTCGAGTAGTTAGTTACAGGTCCAGATCCTTTTCGAAAAGGAAATTAAACTTTTCGAAAAGAAATTTTTTTTTTTTTTTTTTTTGCGAATTGATTTTTCACATATTGTAAACTTCTCGAATTGAGTGTAAAACATGACTAAACACAGAGAGAAATAAACTATACAAAAACTACAAAACAAACACAAGTAAAATACATATGATACAATTGTTTAACATCAGATTTGTGGAGGTTCTTGATGGTAGATGGTTAGCATTGGCTCCAGGGTATTTTCAATGCATGGTTTGAGCCTCTGACCATTTACTTTCAAGGTTCTCCCATTACTTGGGTCCATAATTTCAACAGCCCCAGAAGGAGATGCTTGAATGACAGTATATAGCCCTTCCCATCTGGATCTCAGCTTTCCAAGAAAAAACTTAAGTTTTGAGTTGAATAGTCATACTTTTGAGCCAGCTATGAACTCTTTTCACAGCAGATTTTTGTCATAGAAAGCCTTAACTTTTTCTTTGTAAGATCTTGCATTGGTGTATGCATCCACTCTCAGCTCCTCCAACTTAGCAAGCTGCAGTTTCCTGTGATTACCAGCAGTAGTAAGATCCATGTTCAAGGTTTTAATAGCCTAAAAGGCCTTGTATTCTAACTCCACTGGAATATGGCATGCTTTACCATAGACCAATCTGAATGGGGACATGCCAATTGGGGTTTTATAGGCTGTCCTATATGCCCACAATGCATCATTCAATTTAAGGGACCAATCTTTTCTGTCCTTCTTCACAGTCTTTTCCAGTATATGTTTGAGTTCTCTGTTGGAAATCTCCACCTGTCCACTGGTCTGTGGATGATATGGAATAGCTACTCTGTGAGTCACAAAGTACTTTTTCAATAGAACTTCAAAATGCTTATTACAAAAATGGCTTCCCCCATCACTGATAATAGCTCTGGGGGAACAAAACCTGGAAAAGATGTTGCCCTTTAAGAATTTCAGGACAACTCTGTGGTCATTGGTTTTAGTGGCTGTGGCTTCAACCCATTTGGATACATAATCCACAGCTACTAAGATGAAATTAAAACCATTTGACGGAGGAAAAGGTCCCATAAAATCTATCCCCCAAATATCAAACAATTCAACTACCAAAATTGGCTGTAAAGGCATTGAATTTCTTTTGGAAATGCTGCCCAATCTCTGGCAGTTCTGACAAGACTTACAGTGCTGCAGTGCATCTTTGAAGAGTGTGGGCCAATAAAATCCACACTGTAAAACTTTTGCAGTAGTTTTGTTTCCACTAAAATGACCTCCACAGGCCTGCTCATGACACATGGAGAGTATGCTATGAAAGTCTTCTTCATGGACACATCTTCTAATTATTTGGTCTGCACAAATCTTGAACAAATAAGGATCCTCCCAAATAAAATGTTTAACCTTTGAGAAGAAAAGATCTTTATCCATTTTATTCTAGTGTTGAGGGGTCTTTCCAGTAGCCAAAAAGTTGACTATATTTGCAAACCAAGGGGTGTGTATACTGATAGCAAAAAGTTGCTCATCAGGGAAAGATTCATTTATAGGCAACCTATCAATCTCAGCAGTTAAAATTCTAGACAAGTGGTCAGCCACCACATTTTCCACACCCTTTTTATCTTTAATCTGTAAATCAAACTCCTATAATAGAAGGATCCACTGGATTAATCTTGGTTTGGTATCCTTCTTAGACAGAAGGTATTTCAGTGCTGAGTGGTCAGTGAACACCACAATTTATGAACCCAAAACATATAACCTGAACTTCTCTAAGGCAAAAACAACTGCCAGCAGCTCTTTCTCCGTTGTTGTGTAATTGAGTTGTGCATCAATCATTGATCTACTGGCATAAGCTATGAAATGAGGCAGCTTATCCTTTCTCTGCCTAAGAATAGCTCCCAAAGCATAATCTGATGCATCACACATCAGCTCAAAAGGCAGTGAATAATCTGGAGACTGTAGTATTGGGGCTGAAATCAAACAAGTTTTTAAGAATTCAAATGCCTTCAGGCATTCATTATTGAAAACAAAAGGGACATCTTGGCATAATAAATGACAAAGAGGCTTGGATATTTTACTGAAGTCCTTAATGAACCTCCTGTAAAATCCAGCATGCCCCAGAAAACTTCTGATTTGTTTAACAGTTTTGGGAGGTGGCAAATGTGCAATTAAATCAATTTTTGCTCTGCCCACCTCAATGCCCTTGTGGGAGACAACATGGCCAAGGACAATGCCTTGGGTGACCATGAAATGGCTCTTCTCCCAGCTCAAAACTAGATTGGTTTCTTCACATCTCTGTAACACCAAGTTCAGATGATGTAAACACTGGGCAAAACTACCTCCATATATTGAAAAATCATCCATAAATTTCTCCATAAATTGGTCAATCATATTAGACAAAATGGAGTACATGCATCTTTGAAAGGTACCAGGAGCATTACAAAGACCAAAAGGCATTCTCTTATAGGCAAAAGTGCCAAAGGGGCAAGTGAATGTGGTCTTTTCCTGGTCTTGTGGATACACAGGAATCTTGTTGTAACCAGAGTAACCATCCAGAAAATAATAATAAGCTTTTCCTGCTAGCTTATCTAAAATTTGATCAATGAATAGAAGAGGGAAATGGTCTTTTCTGGTCATTGTATTGAGCTTTCTGTAATCAATACAGACCCTCCAACCAGTGGTTTGTCTGGTTGAAATGAGCTCACCAGACTTTGAGGTTACCACAGTAATCCCGATTTCTTAGGTACCGCCTGTGTAGGTGCCACCCAAGCTGAATCTGAGATGGGGTAAATGACCCCTGCATCCAACAACTTAACAACCTCCTTCATGACCACATCTTGCATATGAGGATTCAGCCTCCTTTGCATTTCTCTAGAAGGCTTTGCATCTTCTTCCAAGTGAATTTTATGCATGCAAACAGCTAGACTGATTCCTCCCAAATCAGCAATAGTTCAGCCAATTACCCTCTTATGCTGTTTTAATACAATCAACAACTCTTCCTCCTGCTCCTGAGTGAGGGAAGAAGAAATAATCACAGGCAATATTTTATGGTCTCCTAAAAACACATATTTCAAATTTTTTGGCAACTGTTTCAGCTCTACATCAGGTGGGCTGAGAAAAGAAGGTAACAAAGGTACCTTGGCTGTTTGTGGAAGGGGAAGAATAGCAGGTCTCCATGAAGAGAACCTTGCTGATTGATCATGAGT
Source organism: Chloranthus sessilifolius (assembly GCA_021018995.1). Classification (NCBI taxonomy): domain Eukaryota; kingdom Viridiplantae; phylum Streptophyta; class Magnoliopsida; order Chloranthales; family Chloranthaceae; genus Chloranthus; species Chloranthus sessilifolius. Next base: position 97,649,652 of record CM037588.1, read on the forward strand.
TCCTTGCACAGCATTAACTTCCTCAGGCTTTGAGGTACAAACTGTTTCTTCCACAGCATTTCTCCAAGCATCTTTAAAATCTGTGGTTAAATCTTCACACTGCAAATTCTGTGGTAAAGTCTCTTCTTCCAGTTCATCCAACAAATCAACAAGAAAGCATTCCTCATAACTGAATTGAGGTTGTGTAACTGCATTATAGACATTTAACTTTACCTTCATATTTCCAAAAGAGACTTCCATAATACCATACCTACATTGAATGCAAGCATTGGCTGTAGCCAGGAATGGTCTCCCCAAAATGACAGGGATGGAAGTTCTGCTTTTTGTAGGTTCCATATCCAATACGAAAAAATCAGCAGGGTAGAAAAACTTATCTACCCCTACCAATACATCTTCAATCACCCCCACTGGCTTTCTTTTAGATCTGTCTGCTAGTTGTAACACCACATGAGTGGGTTTTAACTCTCCCAAACCTAGTTTCTCATATGGAAGCAGGTTGACACTAGCACCCAAATCTAATAAAGCCTTCTCAATGGTATGTTCCCTAATAATGCAAGGGATTGTGGGGATTCCAGGATCTTGGATTTTAGGCGGTGTGGCAATGGACAAAATCTGTTGAACTCTTTCTGCAGCAAAGACCTTCTTGGATAACTGTATCCTTGATTGTCTTTTATGAGTGCAAATATCCTTCAAAAATTTTGCATATGCTGGGACTTGTTTGATTGCATCAAGCAAAGGTAGATTTATCTTGACTTGCTTGAAAGTCTCCATCATTTCATCTATTTTTGTATTTCCTTTATCAAAAGGGGATGCAGATTTCATGGCATGGGGAAATGGCAAATGAGGAACTAGTCTTTCATTTATAGCTTTAGAATCATTACCATAATTGTTTTGATTTTTTATTTTTTTATTTTTTTAATTTTCTGAGGTACATCAGTACCCCAATGCTAACATCATGCTGCTCCTGCTGCATATCTCTAGCAGTTTCCTCAATTTTTTCTTCTTCTTTTTCAAGATTCACATTGTTATTTACAATTCTTCCACTTCTCAATGTAGTGATAGCTTTTACTTCTTCATGTGAAATAGAGGCATCTCCAACCATAAACTGTCCTTTAGGATTGTTCAATGGTTGGTAGAGTAACTCCTTCTTCTCTTTTGGCCAAAGTATTTGAAAGTTGACCCAATGTTTCTTCAATCTTCTTTATGCTCTAACTGTGAAAGTTTACAGTCTGAGTTAAAGACCCTAAATTCTGGAGTGAAGTTAGAACTTGGTCTTCAAAAGAAGGGGATTTGGAAGGGGTTTGAGCGAGCGGATTCTTTGCAGTTGTGCCATCTGTTGTGGAATGGGCTGCTGAAAATTTGGCTTGGTATAAAAATTTTGCTGGTAAGGCTGAGCAGTTTTGAAAGGTATTTGATTCTTTGGTTGCTGCTATTGTTGTGATTGATAATTGCCTTGGCTCCACCTTAAATTGGGGTGCCCTCTCCATGCATATTCATTTGACTGCATCTGTCCAAACGATTGGGCAGCATGAGCTTGCTCCACCACTAGATCCTGGAACTATGGTGCAGCTGGACATTGATCATGAGAATGAGTAGGGGACTGGCATATCAGACATGCCTCCTCTACTCTGGCAACCATTGGATTTGTAAGTGAGTCCATCAATCTATCAAATTTAGTGGTCAAATTATCCATTTTTCTTTCCAACTCATTCACCTCATAAATCTTTCCCTTGGTGGTCTGCTGATTGTTCAACCGAGTAGGATGCTCAATGTCTCTTGACAAAGATTCCTGTTGAGTTGAATTTTCACCAATCACTTCAAATAGGTCCCAGACCTCCTCAACTATTTTTTGCAAATAGGTGCCTCCACAGGAAGCATCTACCATATTCTTGCCCTTTTGATCAATTCCCTGATAGAAGCTTTGAATAAGCTGTCATTGGGGAATTTGATGATGAGGACATTGCCTTAAAAGTTCTTTAAACCTTTTCCATGCTTCATGAAAAGTTTCAGTTGCGTGTTGTGAGAAAGAAATAATATTTTGTCTCAACTGGCTGGTCTTAAACATAGGAAAGTATTTGGCTAAAAATTGACATTGCAAATTATTCCAAGAAGTAATGTTGTTCGATGGCAACATGGACAGCCATGCTCTAGCTTTGTCCTTTAATGAAAAAGGAAAGAGCCTAAGCTTGGTTGCCTCTGGACCCAGTCCAGCTATGTTGAATGTGGTACAAAGAGACAAGAATTCATCCACATGCTTGTATGGATCTTCCTTACTCAAACCATGGAAGGAAGGAAGCATCTGGATAGCTGATGATTTCATTTCATAATTTCCTTCAATAGTAGGAAATTGAATGCAAAATGGGGAATTATATGCACCAGGTGCAAAGTAATCCCTCAAAAGTCTAGGTTGCTCACCCATAGTAGCAGTCTCAGCAAAATTCTGTGATATTTGTCTGGTTCTTAGTAGCCTTTCAACTTCTAAATTTAGAGGGACAATTCAGGATTGAGAGTCCTTCTACCAAACATACAACACAAAAATAGGGAGAAAAAAAATTATGCAAAGCAAACCTTCAAAACTGAGTAGATTCCAAGCCCAAATGTAACTACACAGATTTAAGCAACAAAACAGTTAGCACTGATGTAAAAAAAAAAAAAAAACTTAGGTCTACCAATTTTAAAATCAAATTCCCCGGCAACGGCGCCAAAAACTTGTTGTTGTTCTAAGTGTGCATGATTTATTTGTGTTTTGAAAACAGATTTACAAATGATGAATTGTACTAAACAGAATAAAGAAACATCAGCACAGAGAGAACTTAATTAGCCTGCAAGATCAGGGCCAATTGTAGCAAGTTTTAAATGTAAGTGAGTAAATGATCGTCCATAGGGAATTGATTTAAAATGTAAGATAAACCTTCATATCTGAGCTACCAGATCTGACCTTTTATCCTATCTACAAACCACATAAGATGGGAGGTTGAATTTGTCACATTAACTAAATGATGAAAGTAAAAATTAAACTAAATAATCCAGATCCGAGTTGGAGGAATTTGATGCAAATTAATAAGAATGGAGAAATAATATCTAGCTTCGATTTAGTACTTGATTGCAAAATGAGAATTAGTGTAAAGTAGATGAGATAATATCAAATCTTCATCTGGCTACCAGCACAGATGCAAGAGAAAGTAATCCAACTCAAGGATTAGAATTGAGTTGAACTTATGGTTATGGTCTGTCCACTTCAATGGACAGATCATCCACTAGTCTTCAATCCAAATCCTTGATTTAGAACAAAAAACACCACTACAAATGCTGTGAGAATTTAGGTTACAAACGCAGCATCTCACAGGGATAATGAATTAAGGGAAATTGCTATAAAAACAGTAAATCTAAAGGAATCTAATGAATAAGGAGATCACAGGGAACCCTCAACACGAATCTAATTGAGAACATACTGTTGACAGCAACCTTTTTAAATTCACCATTACAATTACAGAGCGCAGCTTAAATAGCTCTCGGATTTGTAGCCTTGAACACAATTCTCACTTGAATTATAGAAGTATCTCACAGTTCTCATTTACAAATAAAAGCTAGGCTATTACAGAAGTTTCAGACAAGATATCTGAATTGGAAATGGGGCGACAGAAGTGAAACTCAAAATCTAGATACCCAAATTGGGCAAAGGGTTCATCTATTTATAGTTTTCCCCAAGTCTAGCTCAGATGTGTATCAACCAATCAGAATTGGTTAGATCTGAATCAACCAATAAGAGTCGAGCACAATGATCCGGATGCTTCGCCAATCGAATCGGCCTTGATCTCGGTTCACCAATCGGATGATGCATCAATTCTGTTATGTAATTCAAAAATCTGTTAGAGCTTCTAGAAGTTCCCGCCAAGTGATTTCATCTTTTGGTGTTCACATGGGGTGGAATATGCCTTTGGTTCATGCTCAGAATCTTCTGAAATGTCCCTGGGGTTTTTAAATGCATTGGGGCGCATGCAGAGATTACTGAATTACCCTTGCAGATGCTGAGAATCTTCAGAATACCATTTCGCACAGTTTGGAGAACTTTTCCCAAGGTACTGTGACTTCTGAATCTCTTTTCACACAGTTCTGGTGCTATTCGCAAGGAGTTCTCTTCTTTTCGAATAGGTCAGAAATCCTTTCAAAGAGTTCAAGTTCTTTTCGAAAAGCATTATGTAATGCATTCTTCTGTTCGAATAGCTCTAAACCTCTTTCCAGGTTGAGATCAGGCCTTTGTCCTCTTTAGTTTAGGCATTTTGTCAGCCAATGAGTTTGTCCCTTCTCCTTCTTCCACTAGATTCGCATGAGTCACCATCTTTTTGGCAATTTTAAGCTGCTTTCAGGGTTAAGCCTGCCTTTATTGTTAGCTATAAAACAAACGCTAAAAAGACTTATTTAGTACTCTCAAAGGTCTATCAAGACTCAGGTTAAGGGGTGGAAAATGGTATTTTCCAGTTCTCAACATGAAGCGACCAACATCATGAAGGAGATCCACGAAGGAGTATGTGGAGCCCACATTAGCGGTCACATGCTTGCTAAGAAAATTCTGCAGCAGGGATATTTTTGGACCATTATAGAATCGGATTGCTGCAAACACGTTTAGAAATGCTATAAGTGTCAGGAACACTCCAGTCTGATACATTCTCCTGCCATCGGTCTACACTGCATGAGCACTCCTTGGCCATTTGCTACTTGGGGCCTTGACGTCGTCGAAATGATTAGCCTAAAAGCATCAAACGAGCATCGATTCATCCTCGTCGCCATTGAATACTTTACCAAGTGGGTAGAAGTAGCATCATATGCCAACATCACGACCAGTCACATCGAGAAGTTTCTCAAGAATAATATTGTATGCCGATTTGGAGTACCCAAAGATATCATCACGGATAACGGTATAAATTTTACAAATAAGCGTAACTGAGCCTTCTGTGAGCAATACAAGATCAAACACCATCGCTCGTCACCTTATGGGCCTTAAACTAATAGCCGTGGAAGGTGCAAACAAGACGGTCATCCGCATCCTCAAGAAAATGGTCGTCACCTACCGAGATTGGAGCGAAATGCTGTCATTTGCCTTATGGGCCTATAGAACATCGATCCGTACCGCTATAGGGGCAACACCATTCTCCCTTGTGTATGGAACTGAGGTCGTCCTACCAGTTGAGGCTGAGGTACCCTCACTCCGAATCCTCATGGAATCTGGCTTACCTGAAGCCGAGAGAGAGAGAGAGAGATCCCACTTCGAACAATTGAATCTATTGGATGAGAAGAGACTCCTAGCCTTGTGTCACACTCAGGTGTACCAGGAGTGAATCTCATGCACTTATAATAAACATGTCTACGGTAGAGATCTAAAGGTAGGAGATACTATGCTAAAGAAGATCTTTCCATCCCTCCACACTGATCCGAGAGGAAAGTTCAAGCCGAACTGGGAAGGACCTTACATCATTAGAGAAGTACTGCCGGGATACGCCATCCGCCTCGCCACCATGGACAGAGATCATCTTCCTGAGCCCATCAATGCTGGATACGTCCGACGGTTCTACTCTTAGTCCATCGCGATAAGGTAAGTATTGGTGAAATAGATATGTGACTTCTTAAGGGCCACACAAAAGAGGCTATCATTCCAAACACAGTAGCTGAAAAGCATCCCTAAAAATAATGATATCCTTCACTACCCCATTTGAGCATGGGCCTTTCTTTCAATAACCCCCTTTCCCCAAAAAAAATGTATATAGGTACATACACAAAAAAAAGAGAGAGAGAAGTGAAATTACCATCAAAATCCAAAGAAAAAAAAGCAAAACATCAAAAAGAGATTGCCTAAAATAAAATGAAAAGAAAAAAATCATGGGGCATGTACAGTCAGATCCCCAAGGAAGAAAGTATGTTGAGAAAACTGAAGCCATATCAGGGAAACCCTTTTAGCCTAGCATACCTTCAAATCCCAACCTAACCCATGGCCAAGCTACACCCTGAAGAAAGCCCTCTTTTAGGTTCACAAGCAATCATAGTATCTGTTAAGTCAACACAAGCCAAGTTGTGAGACAATATCAGAACCCCATTCAGCCGGCTATGATGGAATCGACGTCTATGTCGTGGCTGTTAAAAAAAAATGATGAAAAAAATAATAAAATATATATATATAAGCTCAAAGCAAGATGGACGTAGTGAAAACCCGTAAGGGCGCTACGGGTAAAAACAGCGAGTTTGTGCGGACCAGGTGAAAACACAAAAGGGCGCTTGGGGTAAGAGAGCTAAAACCATGGATGTGGTGAAAACCTGAAAGGGCGCCACGGGTAAAAAAGGACATAAAACAAAAAAGTGAAAAGAAAAAGAAAAAGAAAAGAAAGGTTTGATTTAAATGATTAATGCTTGAGGAGCCCTCTTGGTTACTTTCCCTGATCCCTTTTTGTGGCCGCTCATGCTAGTTCAAGACAGGTCCCAACCAGAATTGTCTCTGTAAAAACTGCTTTGTCAAACGTATGACCCGAAGTAAGAAGAAAGGTTTGACTCAATCCAAAGGGATGGACGTTCTGACCTTGGTAAGCCTGTTGAAACTCTTTCAGAACCAACCAGTCAAGGAGGGGTTTGACCATGCTCAAAAGAGGACCCAGGGTTTCACAAGGTGATTAAGGCACCGCACCAAAAAATATATATATACACAAAACAAAATATGAAAAAAACCAAAAGATCTGTGTAGATATATATAATAAACTACCTTTCATTTACAAAATGCACCGCTTACACCACATCTCAAAAAATGGCCAGTGTGATGATTAGCGTGCTTTCCCTTTTTACAAATAATAACAACAACATAAAGGAAATATGTATACCAAAAAAATATGTGTATCTGTAAAGGGGTTTTACGCCCCTTTCCTGTGTATCTGATCTATGCAAAGAGTTACGTGTGCAGGAAGGAGTTAGCAGCCCAGCTTGTGCTTCAATGCACTAATCTCAGCACGAAGGTTGTCTTCCCTGACGTTCCGCTCCGTCATCCAGTGAACATGCAGGCTCTTATACCTCTTCCAAGAAGAGTCGACGGCTCCACAAGCGACGCTCAGTGATCCCTTCAAACGGAGGATCTCGCTCTCTGTTGTTTCTGCTCTAACATTTTCTTGTACCAAAAGTTCTTGCGAGACCCTCTTCTCATCCACAAGTAGCTCGATACGGGCTCGGAGTGTCATCTCTTTCTTTGGCCAGGGGCCTCCAGTATCAATGATCTCTGCCGAATCTAGACCATCAGCAACATGCCGCTCAGTTAATAGCCAGGGCTTGTACTCAGAAGAAGTTTTAACCGAATCTCCCTGCTCAATATCACACATCACTGTCGACTGACGCATCTCCCAAAGAGCAGCAATCCGATCCATGTCTCCAAAGGACCCCTTAGAAAAGATTAAATCACATAGAGGGGGTTTGGCCTCGTAAGTCACCTGCTGAGGGCAGCCAAATTGACGCAGTACCCGAATTGGGAAGTAGAAGGTGCTGTTAGTCAATCATAGGAGGGTAATGCCCTTATGGTCTCTAAAGCGAACTACTAGGAAGTTCCGGTCCAACCAAGGAAGCCTCCATGTTAGCTCAGCATCGGTCAACCAAAGTTTCAGAGTTGACACATCGCCCTATGGAAGTAAGTGGCACCTACCCAGAAAGTACAGAGCCACCTCACCTCGGGCAATATAAAAGCGGGGTACATGCCCCAAGAGGGCAAGGTGCTCACCCAACCAGACCTGAAGCAACAAGGGGCATCCCCGAAGGTCCTCCACCTTTCCCAAAGCAAATGAATCAAGGCATCGACACAGCTCGACGAGCACCAAATGTATCATGGATCGGCCCGCCTCTAGCTCTGTCAAAATGTCACAAATTTCCAATGAGAATCTCTCCCCCTAGTAAAAAAGAGGATTTCAGAGATGAGACTGAGTGCTAGAGCTTTCACGTTGAAAATGTTCCTAACCGGCAATTTTCCGAGACTTTCGTCACCGAAAAGTTCTTTGAGGAATTTTAGCGAACACCTTGTGGGCCCCCTAATGAGACTTTTCTCATACTCAAGTTTCTTCAAACCGAGAGTAAGGTGGATGGATTTGGAGTAGCTCGGCTGAGGCGTGACTCTTACAAGACCCCTGTGAAGCTTTAGGCCAGACAGTTTGGACAGCTCCTCGAGGGTTTGGGTTAGCTCCCGCTTCCCAAAATGGAATATATTGAAATTCACATCCCAAAATGAAGCGGCAACGTAAAGGAGTTCCCACCGTGGAGGAACCTCTAGAAAGGAAGGAAGGCGAGATAGCCCAAGGCGCTACAAGTCGGCGAGCTCACTCTCAATCAAGCTCCCAAACCAGGCTGTTAGAAATTTGGACCCCAAGCCCAAGGAAGGGGGTAAATTGGCTCTAGGCCCTCCACGTAAGGAAGGGTTTGAAAGTGGGTCCATAAACATACAAAGATCTTTTGAGGAGATAAAAATTGATGTATGGTGACAGACCCGCATTGGAAAAGCAAGAGCGAAAAAGAACCGGTTAAAGAGTCCAAGTCAAACAAAAATGAAGTGATTTTTGGACTAACTCGGGTATATAAGGATCCACTGCCCCCAGGTTAAACAGGACACAACTATTAGTTGCGCCAATATTTTCTCCCCTAGGTTAAGCCTGGAGCAACTAATAGTTGTGCCAGTTGCTTTTTGCCCCCATTTTTACCTGGCGTAACTATTAGTTGTGCCAACACAGATTTCCTGGGACTTCAACCTGGAGCAACTAATAGTTGTGCCACACTACAGGTCCACCCTCATCAGCCATCTCGGGACCTAGCTATGGGGACTTACACCCCATTTGTTTTTTTTTTTAATTTTTTACACCTCCTTTCACTAACAGTTTGGCAATTACTTTATTTATTCATGTGCAAGACTGATCCTACATCAAAGAATGCGACCTAAAAAGTTGATTTCTGAGAGCATTTTGGCAAAACTCATCCTGTAGAGAAACAAATCCGATACAAAGAAATCATGGCATAAAATTAGAGCAGAAACACTAAAAATATTTTCCAAAAAAATAATGATCCAAGGTATCACATCAACCATCCCCAAAATGTTTAAACAATTCCAAATCAAATCCCAAAGAGTACTGAGTTTTCAAAACAAAAACGAGAAGCCTATTCCTTGCCCGCGCCCTTTGATTTCTTGCAACGGTGAGAGGAGCTCTGAAAGGTCCATATGTCCCCCACCCTAGATCACGCCTGCAAGATCCTACTAATCAAGGAACGTGACACTTTGGCATGGGCACGCTGCGAGGCACAGTCAAAATCAAGAGTCAGGATCAGTTGAGGGACAAATGATAATGAAATAAATAAGAGAAGTAGAACAACAAGGCACTCACCATCTCCACCTCCCTAAGCTCTGCAAGGTGACGATGATACTTCACATATTCCATGGCCGAGTTGAAGTCCTACGTTCAGAATGATACAACATCAGCTATCAGGACAATCCCAAAGGCATGTGTAGAAGGAGGCCGAAATAGAGAGAGATTGAGCCATCAGAAGAATTACCCCTGGGACCACCTCAGGAGGAGGGACACGGGCCGCCTCAGCAGAAAGTTGTGCTTGTCAATCCACGTCCGCGTAGAGGCCCGAAAGGAAGTTGTCATCTAGGCGTCGAAAGGTCCCAAAACCATAGGCGGATTGCCACCAGGGATACCAGCATGAGATGTACCTGACCGACCAGCACCCGAAGAGCCCTCGCCCGAGGGACCCACACCAGAAGGGCCAGCACCGGAAGGATCTACCCCTGACATATCAGTTGCACTCGTCCCGCCTTCACCATCTAAATCATCCCCTGGAGTAAACTGTGAACAAAATAAAGATCCGCTTAGATGGGACGAAGGCCGAATTAAAGCATAAAGGGAACTAATCCAAGCAAAGAAGAATTACCTGACCGAGTGGACCACCAAACGTAAGAAAATTGGTGCTAGGTACAAAGTGTGGTAAGATAAACCGATATGGCAGGCACTCATACTAAAGATGATAGTCCCTGGGCACATGGAGAGCATGGATGGGGAACCCATTATTAAAGAAGGCCGCCGTAAGCTCCTTGATACTGCAACGGGACACCAAACATCCGTCTGAGGATCCACTGGTATGGCATAGTAACCCTAGAATTGGTGCACCACTCACTCTCCCAAATAATAAAACTTGGCCCATGCTCCATAGAAGAAAACGATGCGGCGATTGTTAAAAAGGGGAGAGGGGCCTACAGCTGCTCGGTCCTAGAAGGGGGATGCAAGGTATGGGTCAGGGAGGATCTGCCCAAGCCAAAAAAAAAGAGGGGGGCCAAGCAGTTAGCACATTAATAAAAGGAGATTTTCGAGCTAGAACAAACAAAGTTGAAAAAGAGTTTTACTTGCTCAGGAACCATCAGGTCGAGTTGGGACCTCAGACTCATCTCCAAGTGCTTTAGGCCTACATCGCGGTGCTGGGCTTGATTCTAGTTGTCGAGTAGAGGATAGGTGAGCTCCTTCGAGTGAAGAAGTGGCGCCCAGGGTGAGAGTGGTGATATCTCCATACCTAAAAAGGGGCAGTACATAAGAGCAGGTCAGTAGCATATAAAGTCATTCAAAGAAAATGGAAAAGGCAAAGGAACTAGGAATTACCTCCAGGGTGGCCCAAAAACCAACAACAGACTTTAAATCCTCGGTCGTGACCCGAGCCAAGTTGTACATCAGCCATGCATACCCTGGCCCTCCCAAGTCATACCTGTGGATGCCACCACAGTTTTCCATCACACTCAACAGGCTGACTGACTGATGTACCCAAATTTCGCACCCGAAACCGTGCCATCGCTATCACGATCATCTTATCAAGCATCAAATAGAATAATAAACGAAATTGCAAGATTTAAATCTATATTAAAGCAGTTCTCCAAAAGACAGTTCTACCCTCATGCCTCTGCATGAATGGAGAACCGATCTGAACCATCGACGATAGCAATCATCACGGATGGTTCGTCCCAAAAGAATAATCCCAACTCAATATATACAGGGTTAAACAAAACAAGGCTTGACATACCAAGCCGTACAAATCTCTCTCAAAAAGCCCTCAAAGTGGCACAACGGAGTCCTCTAGAAGAAGTCCTCAGGAGGTGGCTCCAACTCGTCTCCGACCGGAAGGTCCGACTCACCAGGGTCAGCGTCTCCTGAAGCCTCGGTCGCTGCTAGTAGTGGACCTGCGACGTATAGGCTATAGGGTGAGCTACATCCTAGCTCAATAGAGAACAAACACAGTTGAACATATAAATTACTACTCACATATATTCCATGATATGACATGCATGATGTGTCTATGCAGTTATAGATGAAAACAGTTAGAAAGCATTTCATTTTACTGTTGATTATGCGCTTATATTTTAATTTACTCATGAATGATGCTGAAAAGGCCTAAAGCAAAACTTAAACTTTCAACTTAAGTAATCCCCGAGCAATATAGCATCGAGCCCCGATGAGATACCCTTCATCGTCATCTATATAGACACTTTTAACGTATTCCCTGGGAATACAATATAGTACCCAAGCCCCTTTCCCCTGGGGATTGGTGGCGGGGTTTCACTTGTCTCAAATCAACACCCCTAGGGTGTGCTTACTGTGTACGGATAAGCCTCCGCACTGGCCTATGGTTTCGCCGCCGTATCGGTCACGAATATCCTGCCGTGTCGCCTGGATATCCACCATGCCTATCAAACCTCAAATAACAAAAATATCGGTGCCTTACATATAGTTATTCACCGTGTAAGTGTGCTATCTTATATCAGTTAGGCCCTATCCAACATAATTCAATCCTGGATACATCCCTGGGATGTATCCATTCACTTGCATCACACCTGATGCTCTTATCTCTTTACTTCTACATCCCCTGGGGATGGCTCATTATACTTGCTCTTATGGGTGTTACTCACACACACTTTTCGCAATTCTTAAGAAATAAACATTTGAATTAGAATTCTATATCACTACATACATGCTCTTGTGAAATAAAGTACATGTTCAAGGTGTTCCCTACCTCAAGTCTTCATTTGATCAATGCATCAAGGTCCCACGTGGCTCCTTGTGCACTAGCTCACACGTACCACCTATGGTACCACATAACAGGTGAAACACATCACAAAGGATGCAATAAAGAAGGTCCAAGACCCTCCAAGAATCTTAAAGTCAAACTCAAAAGTTAACATTATTTATCTCAGTCGATTAATCGAACTCCAAAATCGATTAATCGAATCTGATTCGATTAATCGATTTCTAAAATCGATTAATCGAAAGTCAATATCGATTAATCGATTCTCAAATCGATTAATCGAGATTCTCATTCGATTAATCGAAATTCTCTGTTCAGCCAAGTCGATTCTCAATTCGAGTAATCGAGTTCCTAAAATCGATTAATCGATCCCAAATCGATTAATCGAAAATTGAAATCGATTAATCGAAATCCCATTTCGATTAGTCGATTTTCCCCAAGTCATTTCCTCCAGCCCCTGAGGTCCACTGGAGGTTCCCAGTCGATTAATCGATACCTAAATCGATTAATCGAAATCCAAAGTCGATTAATCGAACTCCAATTCGATTAATTGAAATCGGGGTCCACTGACTTTTCAACTTCCTGGCCAATTTCGATTAATCGAAACCCAATTTCGATTAATCAAAATTGTCAGATTCAGCCCCCTTTTGGCTGTTCTTCTCAATCTTTTTCCACACTTTTTCCTCTACTTTTCTAAACCATTTACCTATGATTTACACCATTTTCAACTACAATCTAACCTCTACAATCTATGCATTTCATTCACAATAGTTTACCTTGAATCAATCTCAAATTGATTTCAAATCAAGTGGTTGGAAGGCTAGGGTTCCAGCTTTGCTTGAACGGATTCCTTGTGCAGAATCGGCCTCTTTAATACTTGAATCCCCCTTCCAATCACCCACAATGACTCCTTGCTTTATCACCCTCTTTACTCCTCTCTCTCTCTTCTTTACTCCTTCAACAACCAATTTTCCAGGATTTTAGGGTTATTAAACCCTTTTATCTTTCGCCCAGCTTGTGTGTTGAGCACATGCACCTCGATAGGTGTATGTGACTTCAGATTTACAACACACCCCACGTAGCCATGCAAACCATCACATCATGTCCGCTCATTACACTCTATGCTAACTATTGAACTTCTATTTGGTCAAACCTATGGCCGATCGGGCATGGATCCCGAGGTCATAGTTTAGCGTGCTTTTTCGGGCTATTACATCCTCCCCACCTTGGGAATTTTTGTCCTCGAAAATAACCCAAGGTTCGTCGGTCGGGGTCTCTCTCTCTCCCCCCCCCCCCACACTCTCAGGTGAGGTGGTCCAGCTGACTCAGACGTATTTAGATATTCACAATTACAAGCATGGAATTCAAATTTTTTTTTTTTTTTTTTTTGACGAATTAAAACAATTAACACAAAAATTTGGATTTCTATTAATATCTGAAAATTTTACAAGGCGCCAATAAGTTGGCATATAAAATATACATGTACAAAATTATGACTGATACAAAATAAAGATAAGACTCATGCCCCCGCCAGTGGTCGGGTGCACTGTGAGTGGTGGGTCTGGGCCGGTAGGCTGTGGCTGCGGTGGTGGCGACTGTGCTGGCTGGGTAGTCGGCTGTGGCTGCGGCGTCTCCGTCGGCGGAGCGGAGGTAGATGTGGAAGGAGCCGCGTCGGTAGTGGTGGGATGGAAGACGGGTCCTCTATGGAAGGCTGTGCATCCGGCTGTCCACTCCTCCTCCTGGGCGAGGTAGCGGCGGTAGTCAGTCGGGTAGATGTGGCGTAGGGTGTGAAAGAGGAGGAAGTTCATCCTCCGGTTCATCCGTTCATTGTTGGCCTCCATACGGGCCAACACCTCCTCTATGGTCGGCCCAGATGATGCGGCGCGCCGACGGTAGGACGAGGTGGGTGTCGCGGGCGCGGAGTGGGCAGGTGGCGTCGGTGAGGCTGTGGTATGAGAGGGAACCCTCTCCACTGAAGGCTCGGCTGGGTGTGCCCCACCCATGGGTGGGTCCTGCTGTGGTGGTGGGGGTGGTGGCGGTGCTACTGCTGCTGGGGCTACTGGAGCGAGACCCGGAGCCGATAGGGTCCGCTTTAGTAAATTATAGCTACGGGTCCATGAAGACTTCGAAAGCGTCTTCACGCGATCCGTAGCCCTCACCTCGTGAGGCGAGATGATGTAGGAGGGATCGTCGGAGTAACACTCCAACATGCTCGAGATGGAGTCTCCTTGGGCCTCATGTTGCCCTTCATCAACTTTCCCTTGATGTACCTCATCCCTTCTAGGATAACCATGGTAGCATCAAACCATCGGCCACAGAAGGCCACATAAAGTGCCTGTTGCACTTTGTCTACGCGCTCGGTATCGTGGCGCATAGGGTAGAGGTTGCACTTGATTATCGAATCAAGCATCCACATGTAGTGGGGAAGGTCAACCCTCTTGATGGAGGATCCCGACCCCTTCTTGCCGTTGGTCATGCGAGTCATGGCCTCCTCAAAGCGAGGTTCCTCCTCAAAGGGTGGGAATAGGGTAGTCTCGGGGGTGAAATCGAGGTAGCACTCGAGCACCTCGTGTATGTGGCGACGAGTGATCGTGTAGTCGCGACCCTCAATAGTGGTCTTGATCACGTCGTCGGTCGGGCCGTCCACAAGCCCTTGATAGAATAATCTCACCAATCTAGGGTAGTAAGAACCCCGGATTGGTTTGAGAAGGTTGCCGAGACCGGCGTTGTTGAGGTAATTTCGAGCCCATTGGGTCTCGCCCGGTAAATCGGGATTTGTGAATAGGGTAGGGTCGATAATGTATTCGACCTCGAAGGTCTTTGCGGCCCACCGTTCATTTGGTTGTATCACATTAGTTGGTGGTGGTGGCATGGGCATGGACTCGCGGGAAGACTCGCGCATAGATGTGCTCGTCGAACCGGAGGTGGTCTCCGATGTCGACGGTGACGGAGTCCTCACCGGCAATGGGGTAGGTGGTGGTGGCGCGGCGTTCTTACGCCGAACCGGCAACTTAGAGGTTGCCTTCTTCGAAGACAACCGAGTTTTGGGCGGCATGGTTGGTGAAATAACAAAAACCTAGGGTTTTTCTAACTCCAATTGAAGGGGAAAACACAAATTTAGGGTTTACCGTGGTTTTGGATGCGATTGCGGAAGCGAATCAACGGCAAAACCCAACCCTAGAGCGCCGGATGGTCGGAGAAGAAGAAGAAGATGAAGCGCCCAAACAACCCCAAGCTAAAATGATTTCGAGTGGGAAAGAAAATCCCCAATTTTATATATATAGGCTCCGGCTCGATTAATCGAAATCCAGAATCGATTAATCGAGATTCAAAACTAGGTTAAGCCGCGTAAAATCGATTAATCGATTTCCCAAATCGATCAATCGAAAGTTAAATTCGATTAATCGAAATCATATCTGTTTAAAAATTTAAGTTTTTGAGCTCACTGGCGCGAGCCAGTCGATTAATCGAAATCCATTTCGATTAATCGAAATTCCAAAATCGATTAATCGAATTTCACTTCGATTAATCGAAATTGTGCAGTAACTTCTAAATTTCCAGAATTCCTTAAGTTATTCAATTAATTGAATCCATTTCGATTAATCAAAATTTCAAAATCGATTAATCGAAATTCACTTCGATTAATCGAAATCGTCTATCTGACTTCAATTTCTTCCAAGTCCCTTTAGTAAATCGATTAATCGAGGTCCAGTTCGATTAATCAAAATCCAAAATCGATTAATCGACACTGCTTCGATTAATTGAAATTTCATTAATTTACTCCCAATTCTTCTAACATTCCCAGCGTGTTCGATTAATCGAACTTGTAGTTCGATTAATCGAATTCCCAATTCGATTAATCGAATTCCCAATTCGATTAATCGAATTCCCAAAATCGATTAATCGATTCCAAATCGATTAATCGAAATTATAACTCGATCAATCGAAATTGCGTTCTACTTCTATGTCTCTCATTTCAACTCTCATTTTCAAAACAAAATCGATTAATCGAAATTCCAAATCGATTAATCGATTTGAAATTCGATTAATCGGTTTTTGCCCAATTTCCTTAGACTTTCAAGTTCTTTGGTTCTTTGATTATTTTTGACAATTTATGACATCAAGTGGTTCGTAGATGCATAAAAACACATTCACTTGGTCATGTACATACAAAAATCTGTTCCTTTATTCATCCCTTTGAGCAAAAATTTCCATCGAATTACAAGTCTCGTAGAGATTTCCACAACCACGTTTGTGGTTTACATTAAATTCTCACGTCATTGGAAACAAGGCTGGATATTGTTCTTTCACATCGGCCTCTCGTTCCCAAGTAGCCTCTTCTTTTGGATGATTGTTCCACCGAACAAGCACTAAGGGAATCACTTTAGTCTGTGATACTTGTTCCTTCGATCCAAGATTTCCGGTTCCTCTATCATGCTCATGTCCTCACACATCTCTATAGGTTGCTTTCCTAATACATGAGAGGGATCATTCACGTACTTCCTGAGCATCGATATGTGGAACACGTTATGTACTCGATCAAATAGCGGTGGTAAACCAATGCGATATGCAACTTCACCTACGCGTCCCAAAATTTCGAATGGTCCAACATAACGTGGACTTAACTTCCCTCTCTTACCAAATCTCATTACACCTTTCATAGGTGACACTTTCACAAACACGTGCTCACCCACTTTATAGTCGACACTAGTCCGCTTCATGTCGGCGTAACTTTTCTGTCTACTCTCTTGACTTGGCCTTTCTCTCGATTATTGTCTTCAAGTAGTTTTGGCCCTAACACAAATTTCTCACCTATTTCCTCCCAATTGAGGGGTGATTTACATCGTCGTCCATACAGAGCTTCATACGGTGCCATGCCAATGCTCGTTTGGAAACTGTTGTTGTATGTGAACTCGAGCATCGGTAGATACTCATCCCAGTATCCTTGCATATCAAGCATGCATGCTCTGAGCATGTCTTCTATCACTTGGTTCACTCGCTCTGTCTGTCCATCAGTTTGAGGATGAAAAGCTGAACTAAAGTCTAGTCGTGTTCCCATTCCTTCTTGAAATTTCTTCCAAAACTTGGATGTATATAGTGGATCACGATCTGAAACTATGCTGCTTGGATTCCCATGTAATTTCACAATCTCCTTCATGTATAAGTCTGCCAATCTTCCTGCCGTATACGTAGTATTGTACGGTAAAAAGTGCGCTGATTTGGTCAATCGGTCTACGACGACCCAAATGGCATTGTGTCTCTTAGCAGTACGGGGCAATCCAACAATGAAGTGCATCGAGATTGATTCCTACTTCCATTCTGGGATTGGTAAAGGTTGCAATAGTCCAGCAGGATGTCTATGATCAACCTTCACTTGCTGACAAGTCAAACACCGTGATACGTATTCGGCCACGTCTTGCTTCAGTCCTCTCCACCAGTAGTTCTTTTTCAAATCTTGGTACATTTTGGTGCTACCAGGGTGGATAGCATAATTTGACTTATGGGCCTCATCAAGAATCGTTCGTCTTAGGTCGGCATTGTCCGGAATGTAGAGACGGCCTTTAAACAACAACGAACCATCTTCTTTTACTGAGAAGTCCGACCTAATGCCTTCACTCACGTCTTGATGAATCTTTGTTAATGCCGGATCTTTCATCTGTAGATCGTGGATATGCTCAAATATCACTGGCTTTACTGATATGTTAGCCAAAAAGGATCCGGTGGCTTTTGACTCAATGTTCGCATCGTAGAATGCCAGGTCTTCCAATAATTTCCATCGGTGCACACCCAAAATCAAACAAGCTAACTGAGCTGAACCTTTCCGACTCAATGCATCGGCTACTACATTCGCCTTGCCAGGATGGTATTGTATGGAGCAATCGTAATCCTTGAGGAATTCCATCCACCTGCGCTGTCTCATGTTGAGCTCTTTACGATAGCAGATATCGGAGGCTCTTATGATCGGTGAAAATTTCAAAAGTCTCACCATACAAGTAATGTCTCCAAATCTTCAGCGCAAAAATGACTGCTGCCAGTTCCAAGTCATGAGTCGGGTAATTTTTCTCGTGTTCTTTCAGCTGTCTTGATCCGTAAGCTATCACCTTCTTGTGTTGGTTGAGTACACAACCAAGGCCATTGTATGACGCGTCACTGTACACGGCGTATCCTCCACTGCCCGAAGGAATCGCTAACACTGGAGCCGAAGTGAGTCTCATTTTGAGTTCTTGAAAACTCTTCTCGCATGCCTCACTCCACTCAAACCTTGAATCTTTTCGTGTCAGCTTTGTGAGAGGTCCCGATATCTTTGAAAACCCCTCGACGAAACGTCGATAATAGCCTGCTAAGCCCAGAAAACTTCGGACATCGGTCACTGTCTTTGGTTGCTCCCATTTAACCACTGCTTCTATCTTTCTTTGGATCTCTGATGACACCATGCTTTGAGACGACATGTCCCAAAAAGCTAACTTCTTCCAACCAAAACTCACACTTGCTGAGTTTGGCGTACAATTGGTGTTCACATAGCGTCTGTAGAGCAATCCTCAAATGTTCTTCGTGTTCCGTCTTGGATTTGGAGTATATCAAAATATCATCGACAAACACTACGACGCAAGAGTCCAAGTGTGGTTTAAACACTCGGTTCATCGGATCCATAAATGACGCCGGAGCATTCGTCAATCCAAACGGCATCACTAGGAATTCATAGTGTCCATACCGTGTCCAGAAAGCTGTCTTCTGAATGTCCTCAGCCTTGACTTGCAACTGATGTTACCCAGATCTCAGGTCGATCTTGGAAAAATACCTTGCTCCTTGCAGTTGGTCGAATAGATCGTCAATTCTAGGCAAAGGGTAGCGGTTCTTCACAGTGAGTTTGTTCAATTGTCGATAGTCAATGCACAGCCGCATTGACCCATCCTTCTTCTTGACAAACAAGACCGGTGCTCCCCATGGAGATACGCTTTCCTAACAAACCCCTTGTCCATAAGTTCTTGTAGTTGTTCCTTCAACTCCTTTAACTCGGGGAGCCATTCTATAAGGTGCCTTGAAATAGGCTCGTTCACGGTGCTAAGTCAATGGCGAATTCTACTTCTCTCTCGAGGTAATCCAGCAATTCCTCTGAAACACGTCGTGAAGTCTCGCTAATCGCTATCTCATAAATGACGCGTTCTTTTCTTCCTTGTCCTCCTTTAAGAAAGCTAAGTATCCATGCAACCCTTTCGATCATCTTTTGGCCCTTACTCTTTGAGATCGCACAGATGACGACCTCACTCCTTGAAAGAAATGATCTTCTTGTGTTGGGTGAAAATGACTACCTTGTTCTTGCAATCGGCGGTTGCACAATCTGATGATCACATCAAACCCTTGCATGTCTAACAGTATCAACTTTACTTCCAATTCGTGCACCTCTAAGTCTCGAACTGCTACAATGATGGATTTGCAAGCTAACTCCATGTCTACTAACTCTCCCGTCGGAATAGACACAGATAGGACGAAATCCAATGCCTCTGGAACAATCTTCATCTTCTTGGCGAAACGTGGAGTGACGAATGAGTGGGTAGACCCTGGGTCTATCAACACTCGAGCGTCATATCCACCGAAACATCCTTTTTCATATATATTTAAAGTACCTATAGCATACATACATACATACACTAATTTACACATCAATTTACACTCTTAATTCACATACAACTTTTGTATATAAAAAAAAAATCTATACAATTTCTAATGCATGCTCCTTCTCTATCTAAAATTTCAATGAAATGAAAATTTTCTTTAATTTTAACGAGTCTCACCTTGGATGACGTCATGCACGTTCCTCGCTCGAGCAAAGGATCGACAGGCTCTCCCTGAATGATCGACTTCCTTGCTTAAATGGGTCGTAGTGCTGAAATCAAGTCTTTCTTTTATGATCAAGTGACCCACCTTGCCACATCGGAAACAACCCCTAGTTCCCAATCTACAATCCACTGTCCTATGAGGCTTGCCACACTTTGGTCAGGTCTAATTTGAATCGAACTTTGTGATGGTTGAATGCTAACTTGGATTAGAGAATCAGAATGTGAAAATGCAAGTGAGGTAGGGGAATATCTGATCTCGTACCCTTAATTTCGATAACATATAGATGATGACAAACTATGAATGCATGTTTCCTTACAGTTGAGTTGAATTATAATGTGTTCACTTTCAAAAATAGTTGAAAATGTAAAATGTGAAGTAGTATACAAAAATGTGAAATGTTGTGAGAATGTGAATAAGTGAATTAATAAAAAGGGTTCAATCATCCCAGGGATGTTTGTATAAAATGTGCATCAGAAGGGTGCATCAGTAAGTGTGACATCCCAGGGATGTACGGTGGATGTAAGGAACCACGGAATTTGAACATAAGTAAATGAGGTTAAACAGGCTGGGAGCTTATATTTATTTAGCATGATCATACGGTGAATAACTATATGTAGCACATAATTGATATAAGGTTTGGAGAATACCCAACCGACGTGGCAGTATATCCGTGACTGACGTGGCAGGATATCCGTGACCAATACGACGGCGAATCCGTACACCAGTAGACATCCCATGGATGTATAGTAGTGATGTACATGTCGCCTATGAGAAAGGGACGTGGGTCAAGTCAATAGTAAAAATAGTCTGATTAGACGATGATGGAGGGTATTCTATCGAGGCTCGATGCTATATTGCTCGGGGATTATTTAAGTTACTGTTTTAAGTCATGGGACCAGCCTTGTTGAAATCATAAGCATTAATGAATAACTGATGTCATGAATAGAATGGTAAAGGTACTCTATTATTTTATTGCATCTTTAATTGTTTAAATCAAAGTACATCGATGAACTCATGCTTTATATATGTTGTTGAATGTATGTGAGTAAGTAAGATTTACCTGATCAGATATTATCCCTATTGAGCTAGGATGTAGCTCACTTCTTTTGACTATACGTCACAGGTTCAGAGTTAGGAGCTGCTGCTGGGGAGGTTGATCCTGAGGACTTAGATTACATTTCGAGGGAAGAATCTGAGCCTCCTCCTGAGAAGTTCTTTTAGGAGTTTTGTTGCGTACTTTGAATTATGTAAGGGAGAGATTTTGGCTTGGCATGTCCAGCCATGCTTGTTTGTTTTGTAAGAATTAAGATACTTGAAATATTCTTTTGTCGAACTATTTTGGGTGACCGTGATAACGACACTGATGGTTCGGGTTAGTTCTTTTGTCCATACAGAGGTATGTGTTTAGAACTATCTTTTTGATTAATATTTTGATGTTGTATATGGTAGAACTGGAGTTATGATTTGCATTATACTTTTTTAATATTTTCTGTATGGTTGGGTTGTGCCAAGTGTTCCACTTATTATACGGGGCACGGCCTCAAGGTCGTGCTGAGGGCATGAATTTTGGGGTGTCGAAATTTAGGCTGTCACAGTTGGTATCAGAGCGTTTCGTAGGATTTCTGACAAGCCTTAAATTATTGTCAGAGTAAAGGGATCTTCTGCTAATGAAACTTTGGTTTCATGTGCAGAGCGCTATGTCTTCTGGAAGAAGGGGTCGACCGAGAGGTAGCCAGAATAGGACCCAGAGAGGTGAAGAGGGGTTTCAAGCAGGGTCTAGTAGTTGAGACCAAGAGAATTCTTGTGAAGAAGATCAGAGGGGTGGAATGGCAGATCGTATCGCATTGGCTATGGAGACTATGGCCGCTGCGATGGCATAGCAGACGTAGCCGACTGCGATACTGGCTGAGCAGACGACACTATTGGCAGCTAATAATGTCAATAACGCCAATAGTCATCAGCCACCACCACCACCTCCTCCAGCATTGTTGCCTTTGTCGTGTGTTGATTTTAAGAGATTGAGACCTCCTAGCTTCTATGGGCAAACGGATCCGTTAGAAGCAGAGAAATGGCTGAACCAAATAGAGAAGCTTCTAGACAAACTACAAGGTACAAAAAATGAGAAGGTAGGATGGGCTTCCTTCCAGTTGGAGGGAGATGCCGATCCGTGGTGGAAGTCCGTACTGAGGAAAAGGGAAGTAGAAGACCCACATCGCCTATGGAATTGAGCGGACTTTGTTAGAGAATTCAATAGGGAATATTTCCCTAAGCAAGTACGAGTATAGATGAGAAGGGAATTTGCAAATCTCCAGCAAAGAGGCATGTCCATGCGAGAGTACGGTGTAGAGTTTACACGATTGTCCCGGTTTGCACCAGAGTTAGTATCCACTGAGGTTATGAAAGCAGCCAAGTTTGAAGAAGGCCTTAGACCAAACATCTGTGAAAGAGTGTCAATTTTCGAACTCGAACGTTATGTGAATGTGATGGGAAAGGCAATTGTAGCAGAGAGGGATATTTATGGTGTATACAAGAGGAGAGATCAACCGGATGCAGTGCGGCCAGACCATGGGAGGATGGGTGAGTATGACTCGGGGAACAAAAAGCCAAGATTTACGACACTAGCACCACTCCCTAGGCAGATAGCATATACAAATTTTTCCAGACTAGCTGGATCTATACTAGCAAGACCCATCAAATATGAGAACTCTACAGCCACCATCGGAGTGTCCGCGAGCCAAGGCTTCTCAAGGGCAGCCTCTTCTACACCAAAGGAGACTTGTGCCAAGTGCGGCAAGCCTCATAGGACAGTAGATTGTAGACGGGGTATGCAAGGATGTTATCAATGTGGATAGATCGGCCACATCATCCGAGATTGTCCTAAGATGGCAAAGGGCAAAACGGCTTCTGCGCCTGCACCGAGACCAATCTAATCTAAGAAGCCGGTCATGCAGGGAAGAGCCTATGCAGTTACGGCTCAGGACGCTCAAAACTCCAACGATATCATACAGGGTAAGTTTTTACTTAGGTTGATTTTTTATCATATTATATATCTCAAAAATGTATTTATATTTTGTTTTGTTTTGAGAAGCATCCACCTAAATAATATATATGTTGCATGAGTGTGTGTTGTATGAGTGGAATGCTAAACTAGGTATACCTTATAGGTACCTTGCAAGTGTATGGGAGAGGAAGTGATGTCACGTATGTAGCAAGAGCGCTAATGGACCCGGGATCTACCCATTCATATGTCACACCTCGATTCACGAAAAAGATGAAAGTTCAGCCAGAGACTTTGGATTTTGTCTTGGCAGTGTCCATTCTGACGGGAAAATCAGTGGATACGGACTTAATCTGCAAGTCAATGGTCGTAGTTATTAAAGATGGGGATATTTATGGGGAAGTTTTTAAGTTGCCTGTAGATTTGATTTTACTCGACATGCAAGGATTCGACGTGATCCTTGGCATGGATTGTCTAACAAACCGATCGATTGTAAGAACAAGGTGGTCACCTTTAGGCCAAACACGAGATGTTCTTTTAAATTTGTAGGAGTGGGGACGAAGTTTCTACCACTCATGTCAGCTATCAAAGCGGAACGTTTGATCAGAAGTGGATGCAAGGGCTATTTGGCTTTCCTAAAGGATGACAAGGACGGGAAAAATGTTGCTTCGGAGATTTCGACAGTATGTGAGTTTGATGACGTCTTCCCAGACGAATTACCAGGACTACCTTCGGAAAGAGAGGTCGAGTTTGCTATCGAATTGGCACCAGGAACGAAGCCGGTTTCTAAAGCACCGTATCAAATGGCTCTGGCCGAGTTGAAGGAGTTGAAGGAGCAACTACAGGAGCTATTAGACAAAGGGTTTGTGAGACCGAGTGTATCTCCTTGGGGTGCTTCGGTCTTGTTTGTCAAGAAGAAGGACGGGTCAATGAGACTGTGCATTGACTACCGTCAGTTGAACAAGCTCACTATAAAGAGCAGGTATCCATTACCAAGGATAGATGATCTGTTTGACCAACTACAAGGGGCAAAATATTTTTCTAAGATCGACTTGAGATCGGGATATCATCAACTTAGGGTCAAGGTAGAGGATGTTCAAAAGACTGCTTTTAGGACGAGATACGGACACTACGAATTCTTAGTGATGCCGCTTGGATTGACGAATGCGCCGGGGTCGTTTATGGATCTAATGAATCGGGTGTTTAAACCACACCTAGAGTCCTTCGTCGTTGTGTTTGTCGACGATATCCTCATATACTCTAAATCAAAGCAAGAACATGAAGTGCACTTAAGAACTGCTCTATAAAGACTGCGTGAACACCAGTTGTACGCCAAACTCAGTAAGTGTGAGTTTTGGTTGGAGGAAGTAAGCTTTTTGGGGCATGTTGTCTCAAAGGAAGGTGTCACGGTGGATCCAGCAAAGATCGAAGCTGTAGTGCAGTGGGAACAGCCTAAGACAGTGACTGATATACGCAGTTTCCTTGGTCTAGCCGGGTATTATCGACTCTTTGTGGAGGGATTTTCAGCGACATCGGGGCCACTAACGAGGCTCACGCGAAAGGATGTGAGATTCAAGTGGACCGAAGCTTGTGAGAAGAGCTTCCAAGAGCTTAAAGCGCGCCTCACGTCAGCTCCAGTACTTGCAATTCCAACAGGCAGTGGGGGTTTTACAGTCTATAGTGATGCTTCACATCATGGTTTAGGCTGTGTGCTTAACCAGTATAAGAAAGTGATTGCGTATGGGTCGAGGCAGCTGAAAGAAAGAAGAATTACCCAACGCATGGCCTTGAACTAGCCATAGTCATTTTTGCGTTAAAAATTTGGAGGCACTACTTGTATGGAGAAACTTTCGAGATCTTCACTGACCATAAAAGCCTTCGATATTTGTTCACACAGAAGGAGCTAAACATCCAACAACGGAGATGGATGGAGTTTCTCAAAGACTATGACTGCTCCATCCAATATCACCCAGGCAAGCCAAATGTGGTCGCGGATGCTTTGAGTCGAAAGGGTTCAGCTTAGTTGGCTAACCTGATATTGGGAATGCACAGGTGGAAATTGTTTGAAGACCTGTCATTGTATGATGCGATGATTGAGGTACAAGCTTTAGGTACTCTGTTGGCCAATATTTCAGTTCGACCGACAATTTTTGAGCACGTACACGAGTTACAGATGAGAGACTCTGAGTTAGTCAAGATTCAAAAAGAAGTGGTGGAAGGTACTAGACCGGACTTCTCTATAAGGGAGGATGGTTCCTTGTTGTTCAGAGGACGCCTCTGTATTCCAACCGATGCCGGTCTAAGACAAACCATTTTGGATGAAGCTCACAAGTCTCAGTATGCGATCCATCCTGGCAGTACCAAGATGTATCAAGACATGCGTAAGAACTACTAGTGGAGAGGTCTAAAACATGATGTAGCGAAATACGTGTCAAAATGTTTGACGTGTTAATAGGTGAAAGTCGATCATCGACACCCTGCTGGATTATTGTAACCTCTACCCATACCAGAGTGGAAATGGGAGTCGATATCCATGGATTTCATAGTAGGGTTGCCACGGAGGGCAAAGAGGCACAACGCTATATGGGTTGTTGTGGATAGACTGACAAAGTCAGCTCATTTCTTACTCTACAATACGGTGTATACTGTTGGACGGCTCATGGAACTTTATATGAAGGAGATAGTGCGGTTACACGGCATTCCGAGCAGCATTGTATCTGATCGTGACCCATTGTATACCTCAAAATTTTGGCAAAAATTTCAAGAAGGTATGGGCACTCAATTGGATTTTAGTACGGCATTTCACCCACAAACTAACGGGCAAATGGAACGAGTGAATCAAGTGATCGAAGACATGCTCAAGGCGTGTATGCTTGAATTACAAGGCTCGTGGGATCAACATCTACCGTTGATCGAATTTGCGTATAATAACAGTTTTCAAGCAAGCATCGGAATGGCACCGTATGAAGCTCTATATGGGAGACGATGCCGATCGCCCATCAACTGGGAAGAAATCAGAGAAAAATTTGTGTTGGGTCCGGAAATCCTTGAGGACAATGCCATGTTTGTACGGATGATAAGAGATAGGCTTAAAGCAGCCTAGAGTCGGCAAAAGAGCTATGCCGATTTTAAAAGAACAAGCCTCGATATTGCCGTTGGCGATCACGTCTTTGTGAAAGTATCACCCATGAAGGGTGTGATGAGGTTCGGACGGAAGGGGAAGTTAAGTCCTCGTTATATAGGACCCTTTGAAGTTTTGGGTCGAGTCGGTGAAGTAGCCTATTGCATCAGTTTACCTCTGTTGTTTAATAGCGTCCTCAACGTTTTTGAACCCCATGCACATTTTGGGCAGTCAGCCGATAGAACTACATGAGGATATGACTATGGTAGAGTACACTACTCAAATTTTGGACCGAAAGGACAAGACTCTGCGTACTAAAGTCATTCCATTAGTACTCGTCAAGTGGGGTACTCATCCAGTTGAGGAAGCGACTTGGGAACGGGAGGCCGAAATCAAAGAATTGTATCCTCATCTGTTTGAGCATTAGAGTATGAGTGCTAGTCCCAAAATTCTGTTTTGTAATTCACAGTAGAAACTCAAATTTGTGTAAATGAATATATGTACATTGGTTTTTGGATGGTGTTTTGTATCGATACGTGCTAGTGTCTTACGTTTCGGTCTAAGCGTCCAAGTATTTAGAGTTGAACTGTGAATAAGTTCTCGGCGTGGAGCTGCCACCTTGTTGGTGGAGCTAAATTCAAGTTGATTAGCTCACACAACAACTATGGATCATGGGATGTGTCAATATACTCTCAAAGAAGAATTTCAATCGAAATGCACAGCTAGTAAGTGTCCTAGCTGTTGCCAGTAACCGTTCGATCAATTTTTCGAATCGATCGAACAAAATACCTTGGCCAGTGAGATGTAAAATGACCTAGAATTTGAAACCATGAAATCGTTCGATCGATTTAGAAATCGATCGAACGAATATTTTGAGGGCACTTTCACTAAAGTGATTCGTTCGATCGAAATTATATTCGTTCGAATGAATTTTTAGGCTAGCATTAAATGGTTGGGAACCGATCGAACGAATTGAAATTCGTTCGATCGATTTTGCAAACTATATATATAGTTGCATTCGATTTTTCCCATTCGTTCGAAAACCAATAACTCTCTAGTGCCTTCTTTCTCTTGGGGAGAATTCTATGGTTTGTGCGGGTCGCCGGTGTTCGTTGATTCCGGCCATCTTCAAGCTTGGAACATCACGGAATCAAACATTCTGATCATCTAGAGGTAACCATTAACCTCTATTTTGATCTTTGCAACCCCATTTCTTCTACGATTTTGTTGAATTAGGACTAAACCCATAAACCCTAACTCGTAATTAATCGACAATGACACTCAAGACTCACCAAGCGACGGCGAGTGCGGCTCCGAAGAAAACCGCTCCGGGTTCCTCTTTGCAATAGCCACCAAAGAAACCCCCTACGGGTTCTTCATTGGCACCACCTACGCAAGTGCCACCCACACGTGAGCGACCGAATGAGTGGTGGTCTGACAAAGATTTTGAACCCGAGTGGATTATAGATCCGAAGATCTTTGCCAAGCGAGATGAGACCCGGTGGGCCTTTGACTATAACTCTACCGTGGGTTTGACAGGCATCCTTTGCCCTTGTCACGATACTTTTTACCCTAGGATTGTTCGGCTGTTCTATCAGAACATGGAACTGGTTAAGGACCCAAACATCCTCAAAACAAAGATTGATAATCGGCCGTACACATTTACTTTTGATGACGTGGCCGACGCATTAGAATGCTTTCATACGTACAACCATGAAGATATCGCCCTGGCTAAACCTTTTTTGGCCACATTGGATTATAAATATGTTGCTGCTCAGATGACCGATGGTCGAACGGGTTCGAGTCACACGATTAAGCGGGTTGACTTACCTCGCGAGCTTTGGATGCTCGATTCTATAATCCAATGCAATTTGTATCCGTTACGCCATAAAACCGAAAGAGTCGGTGAAGTCCAAATGGCATTGTTTTCGGCTTTTAGCGGTCGATGCTTTAACGCGCCGAAAATGGTACTTGAGGGAATGAAATATGCTCGCAAGAAGATGCTTGAGGGTGCCAAGAAACCGACTGATGATATGCCGTATGCCCGACTTATTTCTTTAATGGCCGAGGATTATGCGGGGGATGACACCTACACCCTCTCTACTAGTGAACACAAGTTGACGGGTAACGTCCAACCATTCACCATGGTGGATTGGAACAGAACGTATATTAAATTGACTAAGAAGCCCTTAGTGAAGGAACCGCCACCACCCGAACAACAACCTATGGACCAGCCACAAGCTCCTGAACCAGCACATGAGTACATGCCACCACCTTATAGAGGCGTTCCTACGCCGACCGTCACCGATCTCTATGCATTGTTGGAAGCCAATACGCGTCAGATGGCAGAGAACAATCATCTTCTCAACCGCCAACTTGATTACTACGATGCATTGCACGTTGAGGAGATACGTTTCATGTATCCGGATGACTATCTCCAGCGGATGGCGACAGCGTAGGCTTGGGTCTAGGATGCGTCGACTTCGAGTGCAGGCGCTCGTGGCGATGACGGTGCTCAGCCCGATGTTGGTACCGATCCTCCTAGTGATGAGGAGCCTTGAGGGTTTTTCTTTCCATATGTGAGATATGTATTTATGGGGTGTATTTTGGGACAGGTTCGGAGCAATTCTTGAAAAATGTAAATGTTTAAAACAGGTATTGGGGACTGGTGTCCTTTTGCACAATCGTGGCATGGTTGCCACTCACTATTATATCCTTACTTTTTGCTATATCTGTACTTTGTATGTTCATATGGATCATGCTTTGTGGTTTATGTTCTTGTGGGTATTCTATGATTTGATGGTGTGGTTATTTGTTTACAACCGAATTCTTGCGGGTGTGTGTTTGCACA
The DNA here is from genome assembly GCA_021018995.1 of Chloranthus sessilifolius. Lineage (NCBI taxonomy): Eukaryota > Viridiplantae > Streptophyta > Magnoliopsida > Chloranthales > Chloranthaceae > Chloranthus > Chloranthus sessilifolius. The sequence goes on from CM037588.1 coordinate 97,678,527, forward strand.
ATTCTATTATGTGCGATATCTGTGCGTAGACGTGTCAATTAATTCTTGTTGAACCTCTATTGTAAATCAATAGTAATGTTGTAAGGGTGCGCTCCCATTCCGGTGTGTGTGGGGAGGGGGGGACCCTTGCGTTTAAAATTTTCACGGACAAAAATTCCCAAGGAGGGGTGAATGTAACGTCCCGAAAATTCGGTACTTGAACTGTTCACCTCGATAAGCTAACCAATTAGTCAAACGTTTGATCGAGTCAACTTAGGCTTGGTTGACTTAAATTAATTAGTAGGAGATGGATGTATTATGCGAGGGAAGTGTAGTGGATACAGGCAATGGCATATACGTACATATATGTTGTTATGTTGTAAGTTCTTAACACACGAGATATGTGTTAAGATTATAAGACCAAGGAAAGAAGAGAAGTTATTTCCCTTGTGTTTGTTGTTTAAGAATTTAAGGAGAGTAAATAGATGAGAGAAGAGAGTTGTGAAACCTAGAGAGGGGCATTCAATGCAAGTGTTGGGCTCGGAAAGTTAAGGGATCGATCTCGGAATCAAGAGAGTAAAAGATTTGAGGTTTGGGGAAATCCTAGTGAAGGAGATCCAACCGTTCGACTAGGGTAAAAATTACAAATCTATGTTTTATTTAAACTATTAGTTAGAGAAATTAGAATTTGTTGTGTATTAGTTAAATGTGTGATTAATAGAATAGATGATGATGATAGATGATGAAGAGATGAGAAGAAGAGTGGTTAGATCTGGAAATGGGTGAAACTGACTGAACGAAATTAAATTTCGTTCAATCGATTTTGAACAGAGAAATGATAAGGAAGAAAGCAAATGAGTTCTGGGGGGAATCGTTCGAACGAATTGTAAAATCATTCTATCGATTCAAATTCTGAAGAAACCGATCGATCTATTTAGAAATCGTTCGATCAATTAGTTGGAACCTGTGTGAACGAATTACAAATCGTTCAATCAATTTTGCTGACTGACAAAGGCATGTTAGAATGACTAATGGTGGGATCGATTGAATGAAATAGAATTCGTTCGATTGATTTTAGAGTTTCGTTCGATCGATTTAAATTTCGTTCGAACGATTCTGAGAATCGTTCCATCGATTTGAATTCGTTCAATCGATTTGCAAATCGTTCGATCGATTAAGAAATCATTCGATCGGTTTGAATGAAATTCAGCTTTTGTTAAGTTTTTGCATACGAATAGTTGTATATTGGTGTTAAGCTTATAGCCTAATGTTCTTACACTGGTAGTGATGAAATATACGTGTTTGGTCAGGTCTAATTTGAACCGAACTTTGTGATGGTTGAATGCTAACTTGGATTAGAGAATCTGAATGTGAAAACGCAAGTGAGGTAGGGGAATATCTGATCTCGTACCCTTAATTACGATAACATATAGATGATGATAAACTATGAATGCATGTTTCCTTACAATTGAGCTGAATTATAATGTGTTCACTTTCAAAAATAGTTGAAAATGTAAAATGTGTAGTATACAAAAATGTGAAATGTTGCGAGAATGTGAATAAGTGAGTTAATAAAAAGGGTTCAATCATCCCAGGGATGTTTGTATAAAATGTGCATCAGAAGGGTGCATCAGTAAGTGTGACATCCCAGGAATGTATGGTGGATGTAACGAATCACGGAATTTGAACATAAGTAAATGAGGTTAAACAGGCTGGGAGCTTATATTTATTTAGCACAATCACACGGTGAATAATTGATTTAAGGTTTGGAGAATACCCAATCGACGTGGCAGTATATCAGTGACTGACGCGGCAGGATATCCGTGACCGGTACGGCTGCGAATCCGTACACCAGTAGACATCCCAGGGATGTATAGTAGTGATGTACACGTCGCCTATGAGAAAGGGACGTGGGTCAAGTTAATAGTAAAAATAGTCTGATTAGACGACAATGGAGGGTATTCCATCGGGGCTCGATGCTATATTGCTCGGGGATTATTTAAGTTACTGTTTTAAGTCATGGGACCAGCCTTGTTGAAATCATAAGCATTAATGAATAACTGATGTCATGAATAGAATGGTAAAGGTACTCTATTATTTTATTACATCTTTAATTGTCTAAATCAAAGTACATCGATGAACTCATGCTTTATATATGTTGTTGAATGTATGTGAGTAAGTAAGATTTACCTGATCAGATATTATCCCTATTGAGCTAGGATGTAGCTCACCTCTTTTGACTATACGTCACAGGTTCGGAGTTAGGAGCTGCTGCTAGGGAGGTTGATTCTTAGGATTTAGATTACGTTCTGAGGGAAGAATCTGAACCTCCTCCTAAGAAGTTCTTCTAGGAGTTTTGTTGCGTACTTTGAATTATGTAAGGGAGAGATTTCGGCTTGGCATGTCCAGCCATGTTTGTTTGTTTTGTAAGAATTAAGATACTTGTAAATTCTTTTGTCGAACCATTTTGGGTGACCGTGATAACGGCACTGATGGTTCGGGTTAGTTCTTTTGTCCATACAGAGGTTCAGAACTATCTTTTGGATTAATGTTTTGGTGTTGTATGTGGTAGAGCTGGAGTTATGATCTGCATTATACTTTTTTTGTATTTTCTGTATGGTTGGGTTGTGCCAAGTGTTCCACTTATTATATGGGGCACGACCTCGAGGATCGTGCTGATGGCACAGATTTCGGGGTGCCGAAATTCGGGCTATCATAGCGAATACCTTGGGAGGGTAGAAGGGTTTCAAATGAAGATGAGAGGAAAGAAGGGAATGCCTGCTCGTTTGGTATAAAATGATGGCATTTTCCTTATTTCATTCATTTTTAAGTAATGACATTTTTGTCATTTAACCTTTTTCGAATATTGACTTTTTTACACTTGTATTACGCACGTTTCATCTTCGTTTAAAGTTAAAACCAACAAACTGAAAAGTTTGAGGGTTTCAGACCATGCTAGGTTATTTCATGAAGTAGGTACCCTGTCAGGTAGATAGTGCTAGAGTAGAGACCCCGCTGGTTAATTAATTTTAAGTTTTAACCACTATAAAAAATAAGACTATTAGCGACAGTTTTTTATTAGTGATGTCGCTATAAAAAACTGACAGTAATAGTCTCACCGCTACAAAAAATTGCCTTAACAACAAGTGCCGCTAAAACACTTTATTTTTGTAGTGAACCCCATATAAATTGAACCTTTAACTTCTACTCAAACTGAAACTAATTCAGACCCAGACAATCTGACCCATCACCGTCAACCAAGCCCAACATGGTTGTGCCATCGTCTCCTTGATCGCACTGCATGGGTCCAAATATGACTTGGGTTTAGCTTGACCCGGCTTGAATCAGGTAGGTCCAACCAAAGTAAATCGCATAGGGCTGTCTGGGATAGAGCAGGGCCTCCCTAAAAGCTAGCCCGGCCTAACTTAGGCGGGCTTTCATATGGCTAGCCCTAGCCATAATGTAGGCGGGGGTTGGTGCTGGCGGGCCTGGCTTCATTGGTTATTGAAAACTCATTTAAGACCTCTCTTTCTAAATATTTAAATTACTATAATCTAATTACAACTATCGTTCTATTTTGATCATTTGATTGTAGATAATATAATATATTTTATAATATATTTTATAAAATATAATATAATATATTTTATACATATAATAATATTAATTGATTTAATACATAACTGAAAGAGTCTTGGGTCTGGCCAGCCAGGCTGATGGGCCAGCACGGTCCCATTTAAAGCCTTAAAATCGCATTCCTAAAAAGCACCTTCAATGTCAAGAACCTTACATAACACAATCTCTAGATATTGTAGACCACTGTTATAAGAAATCAATTAAAAAAAAATTAGTAAACAAAAATTTAGTTGTACAGAAGGTGTCAACTCGGGAACCAGTATCAGGTATTGGTCAATAGAGGACCGATACGAATGGGCCAATAGCGAGCTGTCTCGGTATATTTAAAAAATAAATAAAACCTTGGAGGTATAGGCGGATACAGGCCTGTATCGACCGATGCTCGAGTTGATACCTAATACGTATTGGCGCTGATACATATCGATTTACTGAAAAAACTGATAGGTATCGACTGATAGGCACTACAAAAAATAAAACTATTAGCTATTAACAAAAAAACTGTTAAAGGCTATTAAGACTATCAGTGGCAAGGGTATTAGTGATAATTTTTTTGTTAATAGCGGTAATTTTTAGTTGTCACTAATAGTATTGATTTTTGTAGTGAGGTATCTGTATCGACCAATATTTGATACCTTGATTGTACACACTACAAAAAAATAAGACTATTAGTGGCAGTTTTTCGCAGCCAAAAGCTGCCGCTATTAACCAAAAAACTGTTAAGACAATTAGAGGCAGTTTTTTTGTTAATAGCAGCAGTTTATGGCTACTGCTAATAGTCATATTTTTGGTAGTGTACACTGTTTGATACGTTGTAATGGACTTCCAAAGGGCTTTATTATAACACTATAATCACCAAACTGTTGTGCCGCAGTTTATCTTGTTCATTAGGAAACTACAGGTTTGTTTTGTTTCAAAATATTTAAGGCCCTCGAGCAACCCATCGTTACTCTATTGAACGAAAAAAACAAATAAATAAATAACACAATTAAGGCTCTCAATTACATGGACTATAGCATAATTCTCCATTTCTTATAATAAGAAGGAAATATATATATGTAACAGTTGCGAGTCGTGACACTATTTAGTATGGATACGGGTTCCTACGGGTCCGGTCGAGCTGTGCATAGAAACCTATGTCGTAACTCATATCCTCCCGTTTAAATAAGATACGAGATACATGAAATCTTATAAGCTAACTCATCTACGGACTAGGGTCATTTCATATATGAATACACTTTATTTCATATTGTATAACTTTGAGGTATAAGCATTAACACTAAAACACTAAGGTCTAAGGCCAACTGTTGGGCGGGTTAACATTAAACATGTATGAACTTAACAAGTAAAGGAAACTTGCTTTTGGCTTGACACTAAACAGATTATATGAGCATCACATTGAATCCCAGCCCTAGAGAATAAAACTCTCAAATATCCAACGATAAACAAACAAACTTCCTTGTTTTGTTTTATCTGTGAGATGCAGCCACCAAGTATTGGACTTACATGGGACCCTACCTCTCCAAATGTATAAGTTGCATGCATTTAACTTGACTACACGAGGTCATGACTCATTAATTACTTCCATGCACGCAAGGTAGCTACGACTCACAATAAAAATCTGCTAGAACCTGCTTAGTCTTGATGCAACTGAAATTCGTTCGATACCTTTAAACCATGGCCATGAAACACCCCTCTATTATCGAATAAAAATCATTTGTTTTGTTCTTCACTATCTTAGCTTCAAATTGACTTATTAGTTCATACGTTTGGCGAACGCGACATCGATGTATGTTCGACACCGCAGCGTTGTCATCACAAGGACACCACAAAGGTACAAATAAATACCACTTTAATCTATATTCACAACATATCAGACACTATACGCATCGGTGATGTTGAACACCTAAGATCGTATCAGATCGGCCGCACATCAGTGAACATTGGGTGCTGTTGTTTGCTGAAATAAAGTGAAATATATATATATATATATATATATATATATATATATATAAGATAATTTTAAGTTATATGAGGACATATAGATAGCAGTCGATCTATACATAGCTCTCTCCATATATATATCTATATCTAAATATATATATATATATATATATATATATATATATATATATATATATATATATATATATATATATTACAACAATCGACAAAGGCACCGAAACCCAGAGAAGCAAGGGAACAGCAGGTCACCAAAACACAGAGAGGCCAAGAAGACAACCCCGGCAAGCCAAAATGCTCAGGCTTGCTGTGAAAACTTTATAAGGTTGCCGCGGCAAGAAGCTCAGCTGTTGAGCTTACCACGACAACCTTATAAGGTTGTCGCGGCAAGCCTTGAAGGTTGTCGCGGCAACCTCCAGCAGATGAGGGTTGGACTGGGCTTTTTGCATTTCGGACCTTGGAATCCCTTAGGGGTCTAGATGGTTATATCTTTGGGTCTTAGGTAAACCATGAGCCCATCTGTTGTCTACTAAATTGTTATCTTAACATGGATCTTAATATGGAACTATTTTATTTTATCGTAGTTAGGTGCAACATGGTGCACTTAGGCAGTTTTACGCACATATGAATGATGTTCTTGGATATATGATCACACATGCCTGCTGATGCCCATTCCTAGTCAAGTAAGAATCTACAAACAAGTAGGGAATATATGCTGTTATTATATTTGTGTAGAATGCCACTTAATTTTCATAGAAGATTTGATAAATATTTATACATGTAATGAGAAGCATGCTTGGAGAAAACTAGTGTTGACTTACACTAAAACATTGGATCAGATAAGCAATAGATGACATTGAGTAGCCAGTAATTTGATAAGCAATAGATAGACATGGTAGCCTTGACCACATAGTTTTCAAAAATTTGATCAGTGCTGTAAAATAAATGTCATTCTATAACTATAGCAGTAGTTACTTTTATATCAGCATTATCAATAAGTTAGTAAAGGGTATTTGGAAAACATACATGGAAATGCATATTCTACATTGTCCAGTATTCAGATCCCGTCATCTGCAATTTCCTTTATACGTTGTTACTCCATCTTGAGTCAAGTGATCCCACTAACTCAGGAGCTTAAGTTCTTGATTTCAGTGATCCCGCTACCTCGGGAGCTTGAATTATCCTAGTTCAAGTGATCCCGCTAACTCGGGAGCTTGACAACTGATCCCGCTACCTCGGGAGCTTGAATTATCCTGGTCCAAGTGATCCCGCTAACTCGGGAGCTTGACAAGTGATCCTGCTAACTCAGGAGCTTGACTTTTCTATGATGTCCTGCATGTGTATCTTGTTTCAGCTTGGTTTGTATATCTGTGCATCATGATTTCATTAGCTTGTCAGCATATATTATTAGTGATATAAGACTAAAAACATGTTCTTGATATTATTCTATGAGAATATGATAAACTTTTCATATATGCTAACAATGTAATATTCTCTACTGAGCTTTGATGATAGCTCATTCCGCGACTTAAATGTCTTAGCTGCAGAGCCTGATCTGGAGCATGCTACAGATTCTACTTATGTTCCCGACGAGGAAGAGGGAGAAGATGACGACGAGGAAGACGATTTCCCAGAAGAGTTCTTCCCAAAGTAGGTTTTGTGTTTTATGGAGTTAGAGGAGATAGGGAGAGAGAGAGATAGAGATAGATAACTTTGAGGAACTTGTCTAAATTATATACGGTAGTTTCAGATATTTTATGTTTGGATGTATAGGTTTTCTTTCTATTGTTTAGATGATGGGTGGCCGTCATCGGTGGAAAGCTATACATTAGATCTTTTGTGCTTCTTTATATTGTTACTAGTACTGCATAGATAAGTAAAACTCAGTTATTTTGCCATATTATTAGCTGCCAGAATTACTACATTGCTTCCGCATTTACAAAACTTTGTACAAAAAATGACCCCCCCTTAGATGAAGGATCATGTTAGGTGATCTGATGACGCGACGTTTCCAATAGAGAAAGAAGGAAAACTGCGGGTTGTCACAGGTGGTATCAGAGCTCCGACGTTAAGTCATTTGGAGACTTACTTCTGGCATAAATATATGGCAAATGCCTGATAGTTGGTTAGAAGTAGAAATTAGATTTAGTTATGTTGCCTGATTAAGTGTTATCTGATCGAACTAGGTTGAGATGCCTCCGCGTCGTGGAAGAGGTAAGGGTAGACCACCATTGCCCCATCACACTGGGCCGAATGCGATTCCAGTCGCCGATTATGTGCATGATACTGCTTCAGGAAGTGGTGAGAATGCACACATAGCTGAAAGTCGAGCGGCGATGGAGAATGTTGCAGAGCATACTCCACTAGTGCAGACTCCGCCAGTTGTCAATACACCTCCGATGGGAAGTACTCCTGGAGTTGAGCAAAATGCAGGACACAATCTGCAGTTGATAGAAACTATGGTCAACACTATGGCCATGCTTGTTGTTCGATGTCCCAAGGGTTTTACAGAATTTGTCCGACTTCGACCACCAAGTTTCCATGGGCAACATGACCCGATAGAGAAAGTGCTGCAAAGAGTCATGTGCACCGAGGAGGAAAAAGTAAGCTGGGCGGCGTATAAATTGGAAAGTGAGGCAGAGCCATGGTGGCAGTCTATCGAAAGAACAAGAATGCCCGGAGAACCATGGACCTGGGCATAATTTACTAAGGCCTTCAATAAAAAGTATTTCCCAGCACCTGAGCGATACAAGATGGAGGTTCAGTTCGCGACTCTCGTATAGGGTCAGATGACAGTTAGAGAATATGAAGCAGAGTTCACTCATCTTTCTCGATTTACGCCATTGTTAGTAGCCGCCGAGTTGATGAAAGCACAAAAGTTTGAATGGGGTTTGAAACCTCTGATCAAGGAACGCATTTCGTTGTTTCAAGCAACGACCTATGTCAATGTGATGAAATTGGCCCTGATAGTGGAAACCGATGTGGATACCATGTTCAAAAGGAGAGAAGAAAAATAGAAAGCCAGAAAAGCTCCATCTCAGTCCTATAGTGCCGGTCAAATTAGCAAGCGATAGCGATTCCAAGGACAAGCAACATTTCAACTAGCTACAGGAGCTTCTGCACGGCCATATGGTTCATCGATGTTCTCATTACCACCACGGATTCCATGTGTTTAGAATCAATCTTTTTCACCAGTGGCCAGAAGTACATCTGGGTTTTCACAAGCACGGCTGACAGGTTCTTACACGGGATCGTACATGGCTTCATCAGTAGCTTCGAAAGAAATTTGTGGGAAATGTGGAAAGGCACATAAAAAAGATGACTGCCGTAAAGCTTTTGGTGCATGTTTTCGATGTGGCAAGATGGGACACAGAATTAAAGAATGCCCGAAAATAGTCGGACTAGCAGCAAAGGCGGGAACAGTGTTATGATCAGCATGGCCTACAGTACAAGGCCGAACTTATGCTATCACTGCAAAGGATGCATGCACTAGTAATGACATCATTCAAGGTATGTTGGTCCATTAAATATCTACGTTAATATTTGCTATATATATATTATCTTTTTAGATAGAGGAAGTGCATCTAGGAAACTATAAATACTACATTATTAATTGTTAGATTTACATATTATTATTTTTGAATAAGTAAAAGTAATCCTGCTAACACTAGATGGTATGCTTTAGGTATCCTGCAATCATATCCAAAAGATGCTTGTTTGTGTTATGATGCACGAGTCTTGATAGATCCCGGATCTACACACTCGTTTGTTACACTCCTGTTTGCTAAAAAATTGAAGAAGTTGGGAGGTATCCCAAAACCTCTTGACTTTATTCTCGATGTAACTCTTCCGATTGGACAGTTTCTCACAACTGATATGGTATATCGATCGGTTATCATTTGGATCAAGGACTACTGGGAATATGAAGCAATAGCTGACTTGATCTTACTACCGATGCAAGGATATGACGTTATCCTTGGCATGGAGTGGTTGTTCAATCACCATGAGAATGTTGACTGTCGACAGAAGATTGTCTCTTTTCAGCCACAAAAGAAGAAATCAGCTAAATTCTATGGGGTACCATCAACTAATCTTTCTCTGATATCTGTAATTCGAGCACGACGATTACTTGATGATGGTGCTCAGGGGTATATTGCTTTCGTGCAAAGTAAAGATCGAGAAGTGAAGACACTTTCACTTTCAGATGTACCAATTGTCTGTGAATTCCCTGATGAGTTGCCAGGCTTACCTCCTGATAGGGAAGTGGAGTTTGCCATTGAGTTAGCTCCGGGTACCGATCCAGTATCGAAAGCACCATATAGAATGGCACCGATAGAGTTGAAAGAGCTCAAGGAGCAATTACAATAGCTTCTTGATAAAGGCTTTATTAGACCGAGTGTGTCTCCGTGGGGTGAACCGGTGTTGTTCATGAAAAAGAAAGACGGTTCGATGCGCCTCTGCATTGATTATCGTCAACTCAATAAACTGATGATCAAGAATAGATATCCGCTCCCCCGAATCGACGATCTCTTTGATCAGTTACAAGGAGCACGTTTCTTTTCAAAAATTGATCTACGATCAGGATATCACCAGATGAAGGTGAAAGCTAAAGATATTCAGAAGACAACTTTTCGAACGCGCTATGGTCACTACGAGTTTCTAGTCATGCCCTTCGGGTTGACCAACGCACCTGCTGCATTTATAGACTTGATGAATCGAGTCTTCAAACCTTATCTTGATCAGTGCATCATGGTATTCATTGACGATACACTTATTTATTCAAAAACAAAGACAGAGCATGAAGATCATCTACGTCTAGCATTGCAAACATTGAGAGATTCGCAATTGTATGCGAAATTCAGTAAATGCGACTTCTAGTTAAAAAAAGTTAGTTTTCTGGGCCATATTATCTCAGAAGCGGGTATTACTGTTGATCCTATAAAGATCGAGGCTGTAGTACAGTGGAAACAGCCACAGACAGTAACCGAGATATGAAGTTTTCTAGGTCTTGTAAGTTTTTACCGACGTTTTGTGGAAGGATTTTCACAACTTGCTGGACCACTCATGCAGCTTACTCGAAAGAATGTTAAATTCGAGTGGACTGAGGCTTGTGAACAGGGTTTCCAAGAATTGAAAGGGAGACTCACTTCAGCACCTGTTTGAGCATTACCATCAGGTAGTGGTGGTTTTATTGTCTTCAGTGATGCGTTATACAGTGGGTTAGGTTGCGTTTTGAATCAATGGAAACGTGTAATCGCCTATGGTTCCTGTCAGTTGAAAGACCATGAGAAGAACTATCCCACTCATAACCTGAAATTAGCAGCAATTATTTTCGCATTAAAAATCTGGAGATATTATCCATATGGTAAAACATTCAAAATTTTTACCGATCACAAGAGTCTTAAATATCTCTTTACCCAGAAAGAGTTGAATTTGAGGCAGAGAAGGTGGATAGAATTCTTGAAAGACTACAACTGTTCTATTCAGTACCATCCCGACAAAGCCAATGTTGTAGCTGATGTGCTGAGTCACAAGTCATCTGCTCAGTTATCTTATCTTGTGACTCGGTTACAAAGATGGAAGCTACTTAATGACATTGTATCATCGAGTGCCACTCTGCGAGCAACGTCAACTGGAGGTTTACTTGTTACAGTAATGATCCGGGCTCCACTTTTTGATAGGATCAGAGAGCTCCAAATGCAAGATGCAGAGCTTATTTCCATCCGACAGGAAGTACAAAGTGGTCTACAACCAGAATTCTCGATTAAGGATGATGGGTCCTTATTGTTTCGAGGACGAGTATGTGTACTTGATGATCATGCCTTATGTCAGGAAATTGTCGAAGAAGCGTATAAATCAGCCTATGTTATCCATCCTGGCAGCACAAAGATGTACCAGGATCTAAAGAAGACATTCTGGTGGAACGGTTTAAAACGCGACGTAGCAGAATATATTGCAAAGTGTTTAACCTGTCAGCAAGTAAAGGTTGAGCACAAACACCTTGCTAGTTTGTTGCAGCCACTGCCCATTCCAGAATAGAAATGGGAAAATATTTTCATGGATTTTATTCTCGATTTGCCCCGTACTCAGAAGGGTTACAATGCGATTTGGGTGATTGTTGATCGTCTCACCAAATCAGCTCATTTCTTACCCTATAGTACGCGATATACAACATCGAAATTGGCTGAAATATATCTACTAGAGATTGTACGATTACATGGGATACCCGTCAGCATTGTGTCAAATCGCAACCCTTTATATACTTCACGATTTTGGCAGAGTTTTCAAGAAGGTATGGGTTCCAAGTTAGACTTCAGTACTGCATTTCATCCTTAGATTGACGGGCAGACGGAAAGGGTAAATTAGGTGATAGAAGATATGTTAAGGGCCTGTATGCTAGATTTTTAAGGATCGTGGGATAAGCACTTACCCCTGATCGAATTTGCATACAATAACAATTTCCAGTCAAGCATTGGTATGGCACCATTCGAGGCACTATATGGGCGCCGATGTAAATCTCTGATTAACTGGAAAGAAGCTAGAGAGCGTTTGATTTTAGGCCCTGATTTGATTGAAAGCACAAATACAGTTGTTCACGTTATTCGGTAATGATTGAAGAGTGCTCAAAATCGACAAAAGAGTTACGCCGATCTCAAAAGAACAAGTGTTGATTTTCAGGTACTACCCAACACTGATAAGTCTTTTGTGAATCTACTAAACTGTATTATCATTTTGATAAATGGATAAATGATATACAGATTGGCGAGCACATCTTTATTAAAATCTCTCTGACAAAAGGCGTGATGCGGTTTGGAAAAAGAGGCAAGTTGAGTCCTCGTTATGTTGGACCATTCCTCAATTTAGGCAGAGTAGGGGAGGTCGCGTATTGACTCGCTTTACCTCCGCATATCTCTGACATTCATAACGTATTCCACGTGTCTATGCTGAGGAAATACGTTAGCGATCCAACACATGTGATGGATTATCAACCGTTAGATATTCAGGAAGATTTAACGGTGACCGAAGAACCAAGCCAGATTTTGGACCGCAGAGATCAAATTTTGCGAACAAAACGAATTCCACTTGTTTTGATCCAGTGGAAGAATCATGGATTGCATGAGGCTACCTGGGAACGCGATGCTGATATTCGTGCTTAGTACCCTCTATTATTTACATAAGGTACATACTTAAAATACACCTACAATATGATTATACTTGGTCATATGAATATTTCTAAGAAATAAATTGCTTCATTTATACTTTTATTCTAATATTTTGTTGATACGCACTGCAACCGTATATAAGGAACCACATTAAATAGAGTACACCCCTCAGCCTTAGAGATAGAAAAATAAATACAATTACATCATTTTAAATTAGAACTAAAATACAAGTCTTTTATTTTTGAAACAAAATAACAATTATTTTGTTAAAAATAATTCAAAATAAAAAATTTTGAAGAACCAAATAAGTTGCAAATGTTTGGGGATGACACCTAAGCAAGGTGACTCATCCCAGCATAAAGCCACATGTCCCAGTTAAACATAAAAAGGCCATATATGGGTTGCCACAATCATTTTCACTTACTAATTTATCAAACTAAAATAATTTTATATAGCAGCACAAGTCAAAAGGGTCAACAATTATTTTTCTATAGCTCCTGCATATGCTAAGTACACACAGGCTTTTTTCACCAGAGCCAGGGGACCTCAAAAAATGGGCCCCACTTACACGTAACCTCCTTGCTGCGGCAAGGAACAGTGCTGGCCACGGCAAGTCACTTGTCGCGACAAGCCTATATAGTTTCTGCGGCAACCCTGTGCGGATTATGTGGGTCCGAAACCCATTTCAACTTAGTTTTCTATTGTTTTTGCAGAGTGAGTTCTTGTTCTTTCACCTTCCAAGCCATTTAACCTGCATGCACTCCACAAGATAAAGCCAAAAGCTGCTGCATGCCACTGATTTCCTCTTGGCATCTCTCCATTTCCTGTTATCTCACTAATTCCAGCAAATTTGGTGTCTTGTGAGGTAAAAATCAGAATCCCAGCTCAAGTTTTTACTTTTTTATCTTTGAAATTCCTTAAGATGCCTCCTAGAAAAATCGGGGTATTAAAACCCCCAAAGGCTTCAGCTCAGGCAAAGGGCAAGGCCCCTTCTCCTTCCCATGAACCAATAGATCCACCCGTTGAGTACAAACAGCCCGTCCCATGGTGGGCTGCAAAGGCAATAGAACCTGAATGGATCATCGATCATCGACCACTAACCCCAAACGATCAGACCGCATGGTCCATTAGGTATATAGAGCAGGCGCGGTTAGATGCCTTATATCAACCATTCCAAACCCAATTTTATCCGCGTCTAGTCCATTTATTTTATCAAAATCTAAAAGTATCACCTACAGTTGGCCAATTGGAGACTGAAATCGATAATCAGAAATTTTATTTCAATTTACAAGACATAGCACAAGCTATGGAATGTAGTCCAACTTTCGATGTCAGTCTCGAACTGCAAATGCCTCGACAAAGGGATGTAAAATTTCATCACATCACTACAAAGATGACTGATGGGCAGACCTCTTCTGCTCACAGCCTTGCAGTCCGTCGCAGTCAATTACCACATAAAATGTGGTTTCTTGACTATATATTTCGTTATAATTTATACCCCATGCAGCATGAGAGAGAGCGCTGAGATGTTCTCTTACAAGCTTTATTCACTGTGCATGAAAACCGATGGTTAAATGCCCCCACGGTGGTATGGGAAGGCATTAAATATGCCGACATCCATTTGCAAAGCAATGTCGCTAATTCCATGCCGTCATGCCCCTATTTTCCTTTTTTTTTCCTGTCTTTTAGAAAGACATTCGGATAGTGTGAATCAAGTTCCCTATCAGATTCCCCAGGGTGAAGAAGTCCGCACGGATAATATGCGGGTCTTTAGCCCAGCTCTCTGGCAAAATGTATGTCAAAGGTCATCCCATGCGGTTTAAAACTGCCAAGCTCGCCAAATCCGTTCTCCTCCACCACCTCCACAAGCACCACCCTCAATACCAACCCAAGACATCCCCATTCCCCCTCAATCTCACACTCAATCCCAAACCGAGTCGGTTCCCTTGGCACCTGAGACATACACTAATGCAGCTTTGGCACAACTCATGCGTGAAAACCATGAGCAGACCCTTTTCCAATTCGATAATTTATTTCGAAATCATTATATGCTCCATCAATGCATTGATTATGTTAAAGAAGCTACCAACATCATGATGGAGCATACATTCCAAACCGATGCAAACCCTTACATTGGGCGGGCGGGCAATTTTGTCTCCCAATACACCCGCAATGCAGCATTACTTGTGCCGGAATTCCAACAAGACTTTCAGCAGCAAGATGCGGGTCCTTCCTCCGCTGGTCAGCAACAATCAAGTCCATAGCCTGGTAAATTATAACCACAGAAGCTAGTAGTTTATATATGATATTTTCATTTTGCATTGGATTAAATTGAGTTTATCTCTAATAAGATTGTCTATTTATGTTTAATTGTGTAATATATATATCATTCATGTCTCGATTTGATACTTAATGAGTATTGTTGTTATTGATATTGTAATTCTCTCTGTTATATGTAAATTTTGATTGCGGTTCTATCTGTTTGATTTTGATTTTGTCTTGTGTTAATTTTCTTGCTGTTAAGCACCACATGTAGTATGGACATTACGACATTGATGTTCGCTATTGTAGCATTCACCTACTGCACCTCGTTCTCTCGATTTATTTTTGAGGATGAAAATTCCTTATATAGGGGAGAATGTAACAGTTGCAAGTCGTGACACTATTTAGTATGGATACGGGTTCCTACGGGTCCGGTCGAGCTATGCATAGAAACCTATGTCGTAACTCATATCCTCTAGTTTAAATAAGATACGAGATACATGAAATATCATAAGCTAACTCATCTATGGACTAGGGTCATTTCATATTTGAATACACTTTATTTCATATTGTATAACTTTGAGGTATAAGCATTAACACTAAAACATTAAGGTCTAAGGCCAACTGTTGGGCGGGTTTACTATAACCATGTATGAACTTAACAAGTAAAGGAAACTTGCTTTTGGCTTGACATAAATAGATTATATGAGCGTCACATGGAATCCCAGCCCTAGAGAATAAAACACTCAAATATCCAACGATAATCAAACAAACCTCCTTGTTTTGTTTTATCTGTGAGATATGCAGCCACCAAGTATTGGCCTTACATGGGAGCCTGCCTCTCCAAGTGTATAAGTTGCATGCGTTTAACTTGACTACACGAGGTCATGACTCATTAATTACTTCCATGCACGCAAGGTAGCTATGACTCACTATAAAAATCTGCTAGAACCTGCTTAGTCTTGATGCAACTGAAATTTGTTCGATACCTTTAAACCATGGCCATGAAACACCCCTCTATTATCGAATAAAAGTCATTTGTTTTGTTCTTCACTATCTTAGCTTCAAATTGACTTATTAGTTCATACGTTTGGCGAATGCGACATCGCTGTACGTTCGACACCGCAGTGTAGTCATCACAAGTACACCACAAAGGTACAAATAAATACCACTTTAATCTATATTCACAACATATCAGACACTATACGCATCGGTGATGTTGAACACCTAAGATCGTATCAGATCGGCAGCACAACAGTGAACATTGGGTGGTGTTGTTTGCTGAAATAAAGTGAAATATATATATATATATATATATATAAGATAATTTTAAGATATATAAGGACATATAGATAGCAGTTGATCTATACATAGCTCTCTCTCTCTATATATATATATCTATATCTAAATATATATATATATATATATATATATATTGCAACAGTCGACAAAGGCACCGAAACCCAGAGAAGCAAGGGACCAGCAGGTCACCAAAACACAGAGAAGCCAGGAAGACAACCCCGGCAAGCCAAAATGCTCAAGCTTGCCGCAAAAACTTTATAAGGTTGCCACGACAAGAAGCTCAGCTGATGAGCTTGCAGCAACAAGCCTTGAAGCTTGCTGTGGCAACCTCCAACAGATGAGGGTTAGACTGGGCTTTTTGCATTTCGGACCTTGGAAGCCCTTTGGGGTCTAGATGGTGATATCTTTGGGTCTTAGGTAAACCATGAGCCCATCTATTGTCTACTAAATTGTTATCTTAATATGGATCTTAATATGGAACTATTTTATTTTATCGTAGTTAGGTGCAACTTGGTGCACTTAGGCAATTTTACGCACATATGAATGGTGTTCTCGGATATATGATCACACATACCTGCTAATGCCCATTCCTAGTCAAGTAAGAATCTACAAACAGGAAGGGAATATATGTTGTTATTATATTTGTGTAGAATGTCACTTAATTTTCATAGAAGATTTGATAAATATTTATACATGTAATGAGAAGCATGCTTGGAGTAAACTAGAGTTGACTTACGCTAATACATTGGATCAGATAAGCAATAGATAGACATTGAGTAGCCAATAATTTGATAAGCAATAGATAGACATGGTAGCCTTGACCACATAGTTTTCAAAAATTTGATCAGTGCTGTAAAATAAATGTCATTTTATAACTATAGTAGTAGTTACTTTTATATCAGTATTATCAATAAGTTAGTAAAAGGTATTTGGAAAACATACATGGAAATGCATATTCTACATTGTTCAGTATTCAAATCTCGTTATTTGCAATTTCCTTTATACGTTGTTACTCCATCTTGAGTCAAGTGATCGCACTAACTCGGGAGCTTGATTTCTCGATTTAAGTGATCCCGCTACCTCGGGAGCTTGAATTATCCTGGTTCAAGTGATCTCACTAACTCGGGAGCTTGACAAGTGATCCCGCTACCTCGGGAGCTTGAATTATCCTGGTCCAAGTGATCCCGCTAACTAAGGAGCTTGACAAGTGATCCTGCTAACCCAGGAGCTTGACTTTTCTATGATGTCCTGCATGTGTATCTTGTTTCAGCTTGGTTTGCATATTTGTGCATCATAATTTCATTAGCTTGTCATCATATATTGTTAGTGATATAAGACTAAAAACATGTTCTTGATATTATTCTATGAGAATATGATAAACTTTTCATATATGCTAACAATGTAATATTCTCTACTGAGCTTTAATGATAGCTCATTCCATGACTTAAATGTCTTAGCTGTAGAGCCTGATCTGGAGCACGCTGCAGATCCTACTTACATGCCCGACAACGATTAGGGAGAAGACGACGACGACGAAGACGATTTTCCAGAAGAGTTCTTCCCAAAGTAGGTTTTGTGGCTTATGGAGTTAGAAGAGACTGGGAGAGAGAGGTAGAGATAGATAGCTTTGAGGAACTTGTCTGAATTATATACGGTAGTTTCAGATATTTTATGTTTGAATTTATAGGTTTTCTTTCCATTGTTTAGATGACGAGTGGCCGTCATCGATGGAAAGCTATACATTAGATCTTTTATGCTTGTTTATATTATTACTAGTACTAGATAGATAAGTAAAACTCAGTTATTTTACCATATTGTCAACTGCCAGAATTACTACATTGCTTTCGCATTTGCAAAACTTTGTACAAGAAATGAGCCCCCTTAGATGAAAGGATCATGTTAGGTGATCCGATGACGCGACGTTTCCAATAAAGAAAGAAGGGAAACGACGGGTTGTCAGAATATAGTTCAATTGTGCATGTTTATCTAATGTCCATAGTCTACCGTTTGAATTGGCCATAAGGCTCTAACCCTATATATCACACAAGTTACACAATCATAATTTTCTTCCAAACGCTAATTATCATAGAATTTAGGGCCCTCAAATTAGGGTTGATCACTTATAATTTTATTAAGGCAAATGGGACAATGGGTTTAAACTTTTAATCCATGTTAAGAGCGACGAGTAAGAACCTCAAATCACATGTCATGCCTCACCTTGCAAGTGCTTCTAAAGTAATCACTATGTTAAAATGATGAAAAAATCAAATTTTCAATATCAAAAGAACCACTGCCCAAGCAGTAGTATAGTAATCCACTGCCAAAACCAATTGTTTATTATCGTAAGACAGTTGTTTAATTCGTTAATTTTGATCCCACGCCATTATATATCGCGAAACCAAAAAACTAAATTTCATTTTGTTGAACTCTCTTCGAAAGAACGTTGAGGCCGCCTCCTCTCTTCTCTCTCTTTCTCTCTCTCTCTCTCTTCGAAACCCTAGCCTCCATCTCCCTCTACGAATAGCCTCCACCTCCCTCTCTTCTCTCTAATAAAATCCCTAACTTCCCCCATATTTTGATGAGGTTCCTTCCTTATCTGCCCCTTCAAACACTCCTCTCTTTCAATCTCAAACCCCCGTCCGTGACAACGACATCAAAACCCTAAAAATTTAGTGCAATTAACACCCCAGCCACAACTTTCATTACCTTCTCCGTCGTTGTCACTGCCACTGCCACTGCCGCCCATTTTAGGTTATCTGGATGCTCGCACATCAAGAAAAGGAGCTCTTACCATCGTCGATTATGCTCAGGATGAAACCGCAATGTCTCCCGAACCTGAGGTTGGTAGTGAGGATTTTGATTTTTGTTTTCTCCCTCTTTATATGTGTTTGTTGATATGAGGATTTAATTTTATTTTTAATTTTTTGGGTTATTTGGATGCTCGCTCATCGAGAAAAGGAGCTCTTGCCATTGCTGATTATGCTCACGACGAAACCGCAATGTCTCCCGAAGCTGACGTAGGTAGTGAGGATTTTGATTTTTGTTTTTTCCCTCTTTATATGTGTGTTGATCTGAGGATTTTTGGTTTATTTATTTATTTATTACAATCCTATTTATCTTTTTTTTTTTTTTTTTATCCAAAACCCTAAATTGGAGTCGGATTTAGGGCTAGGGTTTTTGTTTTTTTTTTTTTCCGATCCAAAACCTTAAATCGGAGTATCCGGACCTTATTTGTATATATATTTTTTTTCCATTTTTTAGTTCTTCTGACTAAAGGTTTCAGGGGCATTCCTTTGTTTATTTTCTGGTATTTTTCTTATAATAGGTCTTTGAATTGTGATTCTCTTTTAAGTTCTAGCCTTTTTAGGTTTTCATGAAAATACCTAGATTTCATGAAAGTACCTAGATTTTCATAAAAATACCTAGATTTTTATGTAAATACTTGGTTTTGTAAATGAATGAGGGATTTTTGAACTTTGTGACATTTTGTTTGAGTTGATAAGGTTATGCAAATAGTTGCGTTTCAGTGGAAGAATGAGATCCCTGTGATTTTGACAAAACTAAGTTGGAATTTTAGAAATGATAGGTTTATGAAACTAGGGCAATTTTTTGAAGCCTGATGTGGATTTGTGGAAGTACTTTTCTATGCTCTGATATTTTAAGTTATGTTATATTTACCAACTTCTCAATGATATCTTCAAGTTCTATTACCTCTTGAGTTACATGTTTAATGAATTGTATGGAATATCCAGCTAAGGAGCTGTAGTAGAGCAATGAAAGTTGTAGGTGTGGTGGAGGCAACTTGTGAAGCAATCTTTGTGCATGTAATGGGCATGGATGGAGCACGGTTTGAGTAAGTTTCTTCTTATGTTCCCTCAACTTGTTTTATTTGAACAACTCATATATACATTCCATAACATTACAAATCATGATTGTTTGTGAATCGTGGAAAATGATTGGTTGTGAATCATGGTAATTATATATATGATGGTTCGTCCTTTCAAAACAACTATAACAATAAAACCATACCGATAAAAGCCAAAAACACCAATAACCATGTATTTCAGATTTCCACTTCTAACATCCAAGCTGGTTCATGTCCAAAAGAATTTTTGTGGGGTACTTGTTGGCTATACCCATTGATGGTGCTTATTCTTTTTTCTTTATTGCCTTATCTTGCATGTTAGTGGTTGTAGTTTAGCTTTACCTTGTAATGTTATACTTGTTATGTATGTTGGGTTTAATATATATTGTGCTAGTATGTCTCTCGAGACAAAGCATCATTTTCCCAATTATTCTCCTTTTTCTTCCTTTTTCTCACCCTTTTCGAAGTACACTTTTTTCTAGAACCTTCGGCCACCCTTCGTAGATTACGTTTCTAAGTTCGTCGGGATCTTCCCTTCTTTGTCCTTTAGTTTGCATACTGGCTTGACAATTGACACAAGAATTTGATGAGATTCTTACTGCCAACTTTCAGACTCATGCTCAAACCCTCCCTTTTCATCCTGGCTTGGGACCGACATAGGTGGAGTTTGTATATATATATATATATATATATATGTATATATGTATGCAGACACACACAATGGCAAGAAATTTATGGATTTTTTTTACATTAGATGAGAAGAAGTGACCTCATCCATTCCCGTGGTAATAACTTTTGTTGTAGTTTCTCACTATATAGTGATCTCTGTGCTCCTTTATCAAGTTAATGTAATTTTCATTTTTTACTTTATGTTGTAGGGGTGATTGCAGTTTCCAGTATGGCAGCCTAGTTGAGGAGGTAGATGGGCATACAACATTTCTTTATCATAGATTGTTATTGGACTGGTTCCCAATGTAATATACCCTATGATGGAAATAATTACCAGGTTAATGCTTTGAGATATTTTGCTGCATTTTTTTTTTATCTTATTATTTATATCACCTGCAAAATTCAATGAAAATATTTGGAAATAGGCACTATAGATGCAATTGTGGGAGGAATTCAGGAACATAAGAAGTATTATATTGAGAAAATCCAATTTGCACACTTTCCTCCATTAGACGTTGCAATCACTATAGGTTGATGCAATGATTTCCCCAATCAGTACACTAGTCAAAATCATTCTTATCTTTGATTTAGGAGTGTAAAAAAAATCTAGATTTACTAGTTTGGCATGTTTAAAAGTGAGGGCTTACTTCAGTTTCACGATTAAGAAAGATGCTTGTGATTTATTCTGATGTTAAATATTTGTTGGTTGGTATGACATGACTATGTAATTGATTGGAATGTGTGATGGATTCTATATGGAAATGGTTATTAATGTTACTTTATTATAAATTACTTCTATAATTTTTCCATTTGTGAGCTTAACATTCTAATCCCAAGAGCATATCTTTCAGGTATATATTCATATATTCAGCAAATTAATTATCTCAAAAATAATATTATGGAGCTTCTAAGTTTCTTTGTCACTAACACCTATCCATGTTGATAAATTGCCATAAACAATTCAAAGTCGACTTGACCAAGTTCTTATGAAAATGTGCACTTAGTCCCTCAAAAACTAAGTAATCAAGCAAAGATTGTTTGCAATTGATTATTTTTGTCTACGTATATTTATTTCTCTAGGCAAATCTAGACTCCAACCCCAACATGTGTTCTAATTAGCCCCTGCATATTTATTTCTTTCTGATTTGCTCGAGTAGAGATTCTCTAACCATGCATTTGATTCACAAGCTTATCAGAAACACATAATTGACTATAAGTCGGGTTTTAATCTAAGTAAAGTCAACCTTAAATCGATGATATTGGTCGACGATTAAGTCCGCATTGCTGAAATCCAATGTCCTCCCTGCTAAAACACGTAAATTATGGCCATTAAAGTGTCAACTTGTAAGCTTTATTATGGCCATTAAAGTATCAATTAAAAAAGGTCCATAAAGTGTACTAATTATCTATTATTGTTGTGTTTAGGATTGCTTTGGAGGCAAAGAGCAGCCCACTTAAAAGAGCAAGTTTCAATTGCTCTTTCAAAAAGAACCATATTCAGCTCTTTCACTACCCGAAAGAGCTAAGAGCACTTACAACCAAACACAGTCTCATACTAAAGTGCTCTGCGCCAGCGCAAAGAGCTGCTCTTTGCCTCCAAAGAGCAATCCCAAACACAGTCTAGAATAATAAATATTAATAGGTTATTGTTTAAATGGCATTCCTCATTCTTCACACCTTAATAGTAGCGTAAATAATCACATTTGAATGCACATTGCCGTATACTAGTTTTCTATGCAGCGTGTGTGTTCTCTTAGCATTTCAAATGAATCACATCTATATGAAGTTATGAACAATGTACTGTAAATCATAATAAAATATTAAAGTTGATTCACTTCATTGTTGTCTTTTAAAGGCATGAAATCTCATGCTGTCACACTATACGAAGCAGGAAAACTGGATGATGCCAGCATCGCAGAGCTTTGCGAGGACCTGACTACCTTAGAAGGAACAAAATTTGAGGGTGAATTGCAGGAATTTGCTAATCATGCATTGAGTCTTCGGTGTGTATTGGAGTGTCTGCTATCAGGTGGAGTAGCTAATGAAGTAGTGGTTGAAAAAGCTATTGATAAATCGGAAATTCAACCTTCAACCAGTGATGAGGCAATTTCTATTTTGGCTGATTTGGATATAACTTAGGGATCTTGCGACTCTAACCCAAATGAAGAAATGCTAGAGGTTGGTTATGTGTCGACTGAATCTGTTCCTGAAGGCATAGTCCATGACTCACTTTCAACCACTTTGTGAAAAACTAGCATGAGCATAAATGAAAGTTTCAAAACAAACCATGATTTCTAGAGTGATGGAACTTTGATAAATGACGTGTCAAACACTAGAAAAGGAATTTTAAGGAAGAAACGAGAATATCGTGTCAATATTCTACAATGCGAAAGCTTGGCTGCTCTTGCACCGTCAACATTAGATCGGATGTTTCTCCGTGACTATGATATTATTGTTTATATTATTCCTCTCCCTTTGTCATCAGTTTTACCTGGACCTATAGGTCCCATCCACTTTGCATCTATGACACCTTGGACGAAACTGGTAATATATCCATCTACAACTAGTGGACCATTATCAGTTGTTCTAATGAAACGACAATATATGTTTAAGATTACTTCCTACACCGTTGGCAAGTTTTGAAAAAGCTCTAATATGGTCTTGGGACGGTTTTGTAGTTGGAGGTTAAGGAGGAAATTTGAAGGGAATTTGGTTAATGGAAATGTTCTATTACATTGTTTGAACTCACTTCTGCAGTACTCAGCTGTGTTGGTGAAGCCCTTGAGCAAGTATGATCTAAATGAGTATGGGAGGACTTCAACGTTGTATATTCTGCTACCTCTAAATATATGTTTATTTAGGGTTTTCTGTCAAGTTTGTTTCATCTCAGCTCGGATTTCAAGGCATCTGCAACTTCATCAAGAGTTCTTCATCGTTGACATCACGCAAACTATTTTTTTGAGATCAAGATTTGGTAACAGTCCATGTGACAACCCG
Source organism: Chloranthus sessilifolius (assembly GCA_021018995.1). NCBI lineage: Eukaryota > Viridiplantae > Streptophyta > Magnoliopsida > Chloranthales > Chloranthaceae > Chloranthus > Chloranthus sessilifolius. The sequence goes on from CM037588.1 coordinate 97,702,359, forward strand.
GATTTTGCTAAGTTGAAACCCATGCCGTTGGATCACTCATTAGGGCGATCCCAGAATTACCGAATAGTTGGTACATCCACACAAAGCAGAAACAAAGCTGATATCATTAACTAAGCAGATAGATTCATCATATAAAGTAAAAGAAAACTCCATTACTTTATGTAAACTGATCAAGATAACGGTTCTAAATTTCATGCCAAATGCATGGATAAAAGAACCGAAGCAATCCATCGGTGATGGACAACCATCACCAAACAATGGTTCGTAAAACAATATCCAAAACATACATTACACAACTAAATATCTAACTTAAAATGATTGGACGTACCAAGCCAAACTCAAAACACAAGTACTTCTCATAGCTCCCACACCCACAATTCTATTTGGGGAAGAACTCCTCTGGCAGGGGCTCAACCTCTTCCTCTGGTTTGTACTCTAGATCTCTCTCAAGATCCAATTTCTTCTCAAAATCCTCACCTGTGACATATAGTCGAAGGGTGAGCTAACAGTTTAAGCTCAATAGGGGAAAACATTAGTAGCATTTAAATCTCATATCTCTAAGCATGAAGTTTCATAACTGATCTTCATATGCACATTTCACATTTTCACATTTGAATTCCATATGCAGAAATTTAATCACACACTCACTTAGATCACATGCTTTGTTTCAAAAACATTGGACATAACTTAAAACAATAACTTAAATACTTTTCTAAGCAGATATAGCATCAAAAGCCACACATATACTGATGGAACTCCTTAACCATTGTCATTCAATAAACTATGTTCACATGTTGCCTAACCCCCTGCATTATGAGGGATACTTATGCCGAAGAAGTATTACCGTTGACCGGTAGAAGTGTACGGATATCCTGTCATACCGGAGCACAAAGGATTCATTCCACATGAATCTTAAATCATAGTGTAAGGTCTAACTTATAGTTTTTACACAGTGTAAAGTAATTACAATATAATATTTCTTTAAAAAAACTAATATTCATACACGATTTTGGAATTCACATGAACACAATTATCACATTACATTCCTTATATCACATCACATTTATTTTTTTCAAAACTTGTTTGAAAGATTCGAATATCACATGCTTAATCTCACATAACTTATCATGGCTTATCACATCACATTACTCAAGTCATGATAAGTTAATTCCCCTACCTCAAGTCACGTTTCCCAATAAAATCATACGAAGCCCTTTGCAAATTCACATGGCATTCATTCCTTTAACCTACATTCTAAATTATCCAAAGGCCTTTTAGAAATGTCTAAAAAGGCCTAAAGGTCGAAGTTTTCGAAGAAAACTCTCAAAAACAAGCAAAATTGCTTTAACTCTGTATCTCTCGCGCGCGACGTCATGCGGGCAAGCTTAATTAACCTACAACTCGGGCAAGCGATAACCCTCAACACACATATGTTTCACATTCATTGGATCTTGCGCACATTAGAAATAGGGTTCGCTCGAGCGACTTCCAGAGGAGCCTAATTTCCCGCGCGAGCAAGCATTAGAGGCTCACTGGAATCTCTTTTCTTGATCGAGTGAGGCAAGGGCAAGCATTTCTGAACACACCTCTTGCGAGCGAATTTCAGAAATTCCTCAAATTTGAGTTTTCTCTAACTTGATCTTCTCATGATTTCTTTGCCAATCACATCCACATTTCTCACGCAACTTATAATACATCTAATTTTACACATTTGGGTGTCGATTTCTTACCTTCTAACTAGAGAATCACTCGAGGATCGAAGTGTCTTCTCTCCTTGCAAGTAAATGGGTTTGAAAACCCCATTCAGAATCCCTTCACACTCCACAATCACCAAATTGTTGTCACAATCGGATGGTCATCTTCCACACACATGTTTGCAAAAATCTCATGACGATCTAACAGCTCGGAGCACACGGATTCAAGTGAATCCTTCTTCTTCTTCAAACACTTTTTTCTCCTTCTCTCTGTCTCTTTCTCTCTCTCTCTCTATCTCTCTCTCTTTAAAGCGAATCACAAACACAATGGTTTGTGTACATGAAACCCCTTCACTTAAGCAAACATTTTGCTTCCTTGTGAAGTAGAAACACACAATTGGTGTGTTGCCCTTATCCTGTAACAGATACCCTAGTTTAAAACCACACTCTGTGGTATGGAGATGAGTTAGGTCAGGCGTGTGCCTAACACGTGACCCAAAGGGACCTAACTAAGTTCGTGTTCAAATCTATTCAGAATGTGAGGTCCTTAGAAACCTAGTAAAAATGTGTAGTAAAACCCAGTCCTGCAGACACTTTAAGCTAGTGTATGAAAATTACATTGAATAAAAATATCCTATAAATAATTGATAAGGTAATGGTCTTCCATTAAAGCAATATTCCTAGCTGTCCCTCTTGCATTAGTATAAGCAATTTATACTAAAACCAAATAGCCTTTATAGATATAATTGCTTTACACTAAAGATACACCCCTACTATACACAATGATTTATGTGTGAGCCGTACACTGGATATAGTCACCCAGCTAAACATCTGTAAAAGTTTGTAAAGGCTTACACTACGGCCCAACCCAACCTTACACACTTAACCCAACTATAGGGACTTATAGTAAAGCTAAGCCTCTTTTGGTTTTTCTATGTATACCACAATAGAGATGGTATTGGTTTACATAAAAGGCAAACCCTTATGTGCTTGTAAACTGCTACACCACACTTTGACTCCACGCATGCATGCGTAATCCATCGACTCCATGCACGCAAAGTAAACACTAACCATTATAAAATGCAATAGAGCCTTCTTAATCTTCCTTCTTCCATTCCTTCGCAACAAAACTCTGCAGATACATGAAACCACAACTATTTAAACCACAACCAGTTAAGTAAATCTCAGTAAATTGTAGAGAAATGAAACCACTTTCCAGTGTCACCTTGTACACCACCTTAGACCTTAGATCACAAAGTGAGCCTACGATATGGTCACGTGAGTTCGGTCCTCATTCTTCGAGCTCGGCAAACTCGATACCAAGTCTGCATAAGCAGAAACAAATAGGTCATCAACAGGTATGTTGTAAAATGACTTATTTACTAGCTTCCTTTGGATTCGTTGCATAAAAAAGTACCGGTCTGTGGTGTCGATTCTCTGGGATTGAATCGGCAACACACAAAATTATACTTTGCACGGGTTCGGAGTCGAACGTAAGCCAGATCTTTTACACTTTTAATACCATCCGATGGAATAACTCAACTAGCTATACGTGCAAAAAAGAATACTAAATCGAATACATTTATATATTGTCTAAACCCTACAGATCAAGAGGATCACAAAGGCCAGATTAGAGCAAGGGGCACCACGGCAAGCATTGTCAACAAGCTTGCCGCGGCAAGGTGCCTAGCTGGAAGGCTTCTCGCGGCAACCTTATGGCTTGTCGAGGCAAGCGTATGACTGGCTGCTACATCTACCTTGAGGTCCCTTTGGTCTATGCATGGGTGTGTGAGTTCACTCTACGGCTCGTTAACAATCTAGAGCATGTATGTGGGGTCTAAGGTGACCCCGTATCCCATTAAGTACTAAACCAAACATATTAAACCAAAGGTGCAACTTGGTGCACATGACAAGTTCATAACGGTGAAGGTGTTATTAGATGCATGAGTGCACGTATAGGCAGATACACATAAGCATGAGTGAAGGTAGGGAATTTACTTTGTTAAATTATATTTGGTTTCCTTATTGTAGACACCCAAATTTGGCCCAAGGCCTGATCGAAACACATTTCGAGAGAGGTAAATTTCTGAGCATTTGATGGCATGTATGGAACCCTTAGGAGTCACCCTAGATCCTTTAAGAACCTACCCCGAGTCTCTAGAAACCAATCCCAACCCTTAAAACCCCTTCCGGATGCTAAACCTAACCTTCCCGGGCAATGGATGAGGAGTGGTGCACCCGGATTAGCTACGGCCTTCTACTATGATTGAATCTCATACCATTGAAAGGTAGAAGTCGTTAACTTTTCAACGGTCCAAGAACCGCCCCAATCGGAGTTGTGCATCAAAAGATATGACAGCCTAAACCCGAAGGGCACAAGCGTAATTTCAATTGGCCCCCTAGGGATTTGGCGCAACTATTAATTGCGCCAGGCCATTTTCCCAATATTTATGCCTGGCATAACTAATAGTTGCGCCAACATTAAAGTGGACCCCAACCTTGCGAAGCCAACTTTCAAGCCACTGTTCAGCACTATTTTACTGTACATTTGCCTGGCACAACTAATAGTTACGCCAGGCATATGAACAGTAACCTCTAGTTTTGCCCTGAATTTTGTGATTAGGGTTTGACTTGTTGGCCACCTGGGTCATTGGGGTGTGTTTTGTTAGTTCTGTTTCACCCTCTTACACCCTATTTACAACCCATTAGGTGACTTAAAGCCCCTCCCTATCATCCACCATTGGAGGCCCTTTCCACACATTTCAAGGCTCCAAAAACCCTAGGAATTTTTACCTAAGAGAGAAAGAGCTTAAAGCGAGAAGATCATTCTCCCTTTGGTGCACCAATGCGCATACAAATTCCAGAATTCCAAAACCCCCTTTTTGAGTGATATTTTCTACCTTAGATCCACTAGTTTAGGTGTATGCTACCCATTTACCTTCCCTCTCTATCCCTTAGCTACCAAGCCTTAGAGCTTAGAACTCCTATTTCCACCATACAAGACTTCGAAAGCTCATCAAAGCAAGCCAATGCAAGGCTCTCCTATGGTGCTACAAGGGCCCGAGGGCTCCGGCTCTCCCCTTTCTTCTCCCATTTGTGCCGTTATGCCGCTGAATTTTTGGTAGGAACGGAGGGGCACAAATAGGATTTAAGGCCCATTTGGGTAAGTGGAAGCTATTTTTTTTCTTTTACTTTATTTTTGTGTTGGCCATTAGTAGTGACCACGTCAAGCGGGTTGATCGGGTGCCTAACACCTTCTCGATCGATAACCGAAGCCCCTACCCAAGAGCCTTTGGTGTGGACCGGATTTAGAGTCATATTTTTAGCACTTCGTGCTCATAAAAATGATATAGGTTTTTCGGGACACCAAAAGTTCCAGGTGGCGACTCTATATTTTTGCTATCGAGCGCATTGACGCGACGGGATCGTCACAAATCCCTCTGTTGCACAGACGGCGACTCTGCTGGGAATAGCTTTTAAAGCTTCTCCTTGAAGTTTGGCCATTTCTTTTTATTTTACTAATCTTTTTTACTATTTTTTTATTATTTTTTATTTTTCTCACCCCTACTTTTTTGTCAGTTACATGCCTTAGCCAATCAACGGGCTTACTTGTGCATTGTCTTTATTTTTCCTTACATTTCTGTCATTTTAGGTGCCTTAACTTATTGGCAGGCCTACTTGAGCATTGCCTTTCAATTTCTTTAATTTTCCATCATTTGAAGTGCCTTAGCTGATTGGCGGGCCTACTTATGCAAACAAATTCCGACAGTGGACGCCGGCCCATAGTGGCGGCACGGGGTCATCACCCGCATCTTTTGGACTATAAAAAACTTTCATAAAAAAATATTTAAAAAATTAATTAAAATTGAACCAAGAATAGGGAGCTTAATTAACTTATTTTTATGTGGTAGATTTTAATAGGGTTGGGCTTAGGCACACATACAACCACCCGAGTCTTAGTTTGGCGAAAGCCCCTAGTGGTGATGATCCAAAAAAGTCCCAACCCACCAAGTATCTAAGAAGGCGCTTGCACCGGAGGTATATCGGGTGGGTTCCCATTCCAATGCTTAAAACTCTTGGGGAGCGCGCTAGCGAGTTATACCAGACTCAAACCTTTAGGCTTTGGTGAGGAGAGAATCGATCACATATAAGCAGTCAGTTCCCGGAAGCCTAGCTTCCACAAAAACTAAAAAAGGAGACTCATTTTGGGTGTTGTCTGCTGCTGTCATATACATCTGGAGCCCCATTTTAGCCTGGCGCAAGTATTAGTTGTGCCAGTGCCAAAATCTCGGAATTATAATTAGCGCAACTAATATTTGCGCCAGTTTTAATCCCGACCACTTTTACCTTGGCACAACTAATAGTTGCGCCAGTGTAAAAAGGGGAGCATTTTGACTTGGCACATGTATTAGTTGCGCCAAGCTTGCTCTGGATAGCAACTGCCCGAATCTGTGGCCTTTCTCACCTCTTGAGTCCCCTGATTAGTGTGTTTAGTACCTTTGATTGGGCCCCGCCATCTTCGACACCTAATATGCCCCCGTCGATCAAAAGAAGGCAACTTCTTTTTAGTTCATTTCAAGGAATCAGGTTGTCAGCCTCAATTTCTGTGCCTTCAATAGATCAAAGGTCTTCCTTTGATTCTTCCGAAGCGTGTCAGAATCGTCGCCGCAACTCCTAAATTAGGGTACAAAAGCCACTCGAGAAGGGAATTCTAAGGCCTCAGAACCTTTTCTTTATAAAAAAAAGTCTTTCCAAAAAATTAAAAATAAAAAAACCTAAAAAATATAGTTCTTGGGGTGCCGGCACAACGACATCACCTTGCCCTCCATCATCCCGTAGGGGAAGGAGAAAATATTTTGGGCCTTATCTAAGGCACCCATTCCCAACCCGTTCCCGAAGGATGTCGTGGGTAGTGGGCCCAGCTTATGCCAATCCCAACTCATCCTCGCCACATTCTCCAACCCACTCCCATTCGAGAGAAGTCTTTTCCACCATCCCCTCACCCAATCGCCCTTTACCGTTACCGGCCCATTTGGCACCCTGATTTTCCCAACCACCACCTCCCAAAACATCCAAAGCCCAACCCCCAACTCCCCATCTTTTGCCCATACCATGCCCATGCCAAATCCAACACCTTTTCCATCCACGTTCATGACAAACCCAAAACCATTCACCCAATCCGCATCCATGCCCCATTTCCCATCTTCCCCCTTATAGGGCTGATCCACCCACATTTACATACACCACTTCCACCTTATGCAATCCCCCACAAATCCCCCCATCTAAACGTGTCATGCCTATTTTTTCCGAGGCCACGCCCGGTTTTTCTCACCCCTCCTCACCATACCCCTCATCAGCCCAAAACATACCCGATACATCCCCTCACCTCTCCAATCCACCCCATATTCCCTCACATACCCGGGTCATGCTCGATTTTACTGGGGCCATGCCCAATTTATCCTCCACACCCATCCCACTTCTACCACATCACCCCTTAAGTCCACCATCCACATTCGACCCTCCTTCCATGACCATGATGGACGAGATGTTCCAAGCCTACTCTAGGTGGAAGGCTTCCAAAAATGCCTCCTCTCCTCCACACCCCTCATCCATGAACCCATCCCACACCCTAGCCAATCTCCATGCCCCCATCAACCCCCCATAATCCACACCATCCAAACTCTCACCTCCCATATGCTCCAAGGCCCACTGGGCCAGACCTACCCAGGGCCCATGGCCCAAACCCATCAAGGCCCACTAGGCCAAACCCACCTAGGGCCTATGGCCCAAACCCACCAAGGGCCCATGGCCCAAACCCACCATGGGCCCATGGCCCAAACCTACCCAAGGCCCATGGACCAAACCCATCAAGGCCCACTGGGCCAAACCTATCAAGGATCCATGGCCCAAACCCATCAATGGCCCACGGCCCAAGCTTCTCATGACCAAGGCTTCATGTCCCAAGCCCAAACCCCACACTCATAACTTCCACAATACCCCCAACACTTCACCCAACCTTCACACTCAGGTCAAACCCATGCCATACCCCAAACCCAATTTTCCCATGGCCCCATACCCCAAGACCATCTCCAAACCGCTCCCCATGCCCAATGGCCCCATTAGGCCCCACCCCAAAACTAAACTTCCACTCATCCATCCCATCATCCAACAAACTTTCCCTCACCCCCAATGGGCTCAGCCAACCCTCGCTCATGCCATTCCCATCCAACCCATGCAACACCAACAAGAGAATCCCGCCCTCGCTACACATTATGCCGACCAGCAGTATGAGGAGGACGAGATTAGAAATAGTGGAGACTATGTTGGGGCATTGACCAGCCTTAACCCTCCTCCCATATCAGAGTGAAGTAATGGCCGAGAAAGCAACCTCAGATTAAAAGAGTCGAATAAAAGAAAGAGCGGACAAAATACAAAGGTAGTTGATGAAAATGGGTGGTGTTGAAATCCACGCCACAGACTTCACAGATTTGTGTTTGTTCTCTGAGGTCCCCTTGCCCTCCAAATTTAAAATGCCAACCTTCGACAAATATAACGGTACTGACAATCTTATTGCACACCTGAAGTCCCACTGTGGGGACATGTGCTAATATGGAGGGGATGAAAGATTACTGATAAAAGTCTTTCAGAAAAGTTTGATCGGTCCGACCCTAAGGTGGTTCACATCTTTGGAACCATCTATGATGAAAACATAGAAAGACTTGATGCACCTGTTCGAAGAATAATATGTCTACAATATAGACATTGAACTGCGAAAGTCAAACTTGGCCCGCTTGAGGCAGAACTCGAATGAGACCTTCAGTGACTACCTGGGACGCTGGAGAGCACTGGCAGCTCAAGTCAGAAATAGAATACCTGATGATGAGCAGATAGAGATGATTTCAAAAAATACTCTGCCAGTGATATCAGACTTTTTGGTATACCAGCAGCAGTCCAGCTTTGCTGATCTGGTAAAGAACGCTAGTCGATGTGAGGATGCCATTAGGGAGGGCCGTCTGAATAAGAACATGCCAAGTGGATCCAGTAGGGTTAGGAGATTTTCAAAACAAAGAACTGAGAAAAAGACAGGGGCTGATATTCAGAACATTACCAATATCAGGCCCAATAATAATATAACCCTGTTTCAATTTCAAACAGCCCCGCTAGCACCAGTCAGGACTGAGAAAATGTAGAGAGTAAGGAATGGGTAAGGAATACAAATGACCTTGTAACAGAGGAGAACCCGCTATGATCGAGTATTTACACCTCTGGAACAATCATTAAGTGTACTTTTACCTTTATTAATAAAAAAGGGATTAGTTATTATCCGTCAGCCACAACCTCCTCCTCACCCGATCCCAAAGAACTATGACTCAAATACCCACTGTAATTTTTATCAGGGTCCAGGTCACCCAACTGATCGCTGCTTCCCATTGAAGCACGCAATCCAAGACTTAATCGATGCTGGGAATATCATTCCCCTTACACCCACTCAAGCAAACCAGCATGCGAACATCCACCAGGTGCCTTTTCCACCACATCCTACTGGAGGAGCAGGTCCCAGACCCACCATCAGAATGGTAGAGGAATATGAGGAGGAATTTGAGTTTGACCCATCCGATTACATCAGTGAGCGGGAGAGCTATGTAGTGCCATTACCAAGAAATGTTGAAGAAAGGAATATTGGGGTGATTGAACCCTTGAATTTGTCAGATTAGTTCCTCAGCCCGACTCCACAAAATGAACCTTTAGATCTCAGGGCATACTTTCTGTCACCCACACCCGTCAATTATAGGCACATAAATGCATATCAACCATACATCACCACCCCCATTATTTGCCCAATAAACCAACAGGCCCCCAGTCCTCCACCGCCAATAAACTACCAATGGCTCACACCCACCCCGTTACCCCCAATTCAACCATCTGCAAACTCTACCACCCCCGTCCATCACCTAAGGGCCCATCAAACCCCCAATCCTCCACCGCCCATCAGCTACCAATGGCCTATTTTTACCTCGTTTCCCTTGGTACCACCACCCTTAAGCTTTATCGCCCCCATTTGGCCCGATTTGGTCACTCAATCGGCTATTACTGAGGTAAACCAAGTGTTGCCCACACCTCCTGAGCCATCAGTACATACACCTCAAGTACTGGCAGCCATACCTTTCTAACTCTTGAGGACGACCTATGATCCCCATCAAGTCCCGCTGAGCTACAAGCAAGTCAATGCCAACGCCGGCGGCAGCAGCAGAGAGGGGGCAGTGGACTTTGTCACATGATCTGGGAGGATATCAAAGCAGCCAGAAGCACCAGCAGCAGTACAAGCTCAACCAGAGGGGAAGAAAGATAGCATAGTGAACTCATTCGAGAAAATGAGTCGAGAACATATACTAGAGACTCAGCTGAGAAGAATGCCTGCCCATATAAGTGTATGGGATCTGCTGTTGACATCCCCACTCCATTTCCAAGCATTAATGGGGGCGTTAAAGAATGGGAATGTGTCACTTCAAGTTAGCCTAGAAGAAGTCGGGCAGATAATTGGCAAAGTGATGGCTCCAAATGCCATTTCGTTTTCTGATGCTGACTTACCAAAGGAAGGAGGTAGCCACTCGAAGTCTTTGAATATAACACTCGAGTCTGAAAACATGATAATCCCCTTGGTCCTAATCGATAATGGGTCCGCATTGAATATATGCCCATTAAGAACCACCACCAAGATCGGGGTCGATCCATGCATGTTGAGGCCCACGAGAACCAGCGCTAGAGGTTTTGACAATACCAAGGGAGAAATAATGGGAGAAGTTGATCTTGAGTTGTTAATCAGGCCAATGACCTTTTCCATTTTGTATAAAGTAATGGACATCAAATCCTCATTTAATCTATTGTTGGGGAGCCTGTGGCTACATGAAGTCGAAGCCATACCTTCCACATTACACTCGAAACTCAAGTTTGCATCTGAGAACAAAATTATTACAATCATCAGAGAGGGGCATAGTAAGAAAGAAAAGGCCACCAATAGCATTGAGAAACCCAATATACTAGATGTACCACTCACCGCTGCGGATGTCGACCTCCACAGTTTCGAATATAAAATGTCAGCAATACTCCTGGAGCCCATTGAGAGTATCATTCCTAAAATCGGAGGCAAAATGGTAGCAAAAGTGGGGCTATCAGAAAGGAAGGGGTCTAGGGCCCAGATTACAAGGAAGGAAAGAGCCAGTTATTGCCAAGGGCCAGAAGGTCCGATTCGGGTTAGGTTACAAGCCCACGGAGGAAGAAGTCCGAGAAGCTAAAGAGAAATCCAGGGTCGTCGCAGCTATAAGAGCTCAAGGAATCAACATAGAAGAAAAACCTCACCCTAGGCCACACATTAGGGATTCTTTTATCAGCGTTGGGGTCGTAAAGATCGATCGAAATGGGGCAACCCATTTGACCCCACACAAATCCATAGCCCCTTTCCATTCCACCAATCTCTACACCACCCTTCCCAGCCTGGAAATAGACCTGGCTGCTCTATCCTTATTTGAAGAGTGAGGTCCCCTACCTGCACAATCTTCCCTTGTGCTAAATCACCATAAAATTGTGTTAGCATTTGAGGACATGATCTCAGACAAAGTGGGGGTCAACATGATGGAGGCTGACTCTAAAGAGCCATATCGGCACCCCATCCAAAGCAGTAAAGGGCGACCTCTCATAATGCATGGGCATCTTTGCCCCAAAACCACAGAAGGGGAGTGGCCTAACATTTGGCGCCCATTTCCCAAAAACAAATAACCTATAAAAAGTGAGATAAGCCCTTGACAGGCAATACCTTGTATATACATAGATTCATGCTGCCAAGGGTCAGCCTTCGAAGAAAATAAAAATCTCAAAAACATTGAAAAAATAAAAAACCTTAAAAATATAGAAAAAATACTAAACCCAAAAATATTGTCTTTTAAGATTTTGGATAAAATCACACAAAAAGGTGCCTTAATCGAAATACCCGTCCCACATGAAATCGACCCCTTTCCTATAGAAATACAAGAGTAGGTAGGAATCACGAGTCTAGATGAGGATGTCCCTTTTGAGGAGCTCCCCAATGAGATCCTTGACCGGTTTGCCAAATTTAAGCATGGCCCTACCCCCATTGTCGAGGAAACTGAAGACGTCAATTTAGGAATTGAGGAGATTCCCCTCATTACCAAGATCGGAACGTTGCTATCTCCAGTAGAAAGAAAATGCATGATCGACTTCCTTCGATCATACGAAGACATTTTTGCCTGGTCATACAAGGACATGCCTGGGCTAGACACCGATTTGATCGAGCATGAACTGCCTCTCTACCCTGATATGAAGCCAGTCAAGCAGAAGCTGAGACGTCTCCGACCTGAGTAGATGTTGAAAGTCAAAGACGAGGTCATCAAGTATTACAACGTAGGATTTTTCATGATATCTAAATACCCATAGTGGCTAGCCAATATTGTGCCTGTGCCAAAGAAAGATGGAAAGGTCCGCATGTGCATCGATTTTCAAAATTTGAACAAAGCGAGCTCGAAGGATGATTTCCCACTGCTGCACATCGACATCTTGGTCAATAACACTGCTAAGCACGGGATGCTTTCTTTTATAGATGGATTCTCCAAACATAATCAGATAAAGATGGTAGAGGTAGATCGAGAGAAGAATGCGTTCATCACTCCGTGGGGAACCTTTTGCTACCGAGTGATGCCATTTGGGCTGAAGAATGCTGGTGCAATATACCAAAGAGCTATGACTGCGTTGTTTCACGACATGATGCACTGAAAGATTGAAGTGTATGTCGATGATATGATAGCCAAGTCACCGAAGCGAGGAGATCACTTGGTAAACCTTCAGAAGCTACTTGAGAGGCTGAGAAAGTACAGGTTACGTCTGAATCCACAAAAATGCGCATTTGGTGTGATGTCAGAGAAACTGTTGGGATTCATTGTCAGCAGGAGAGGGATCGAGGTCGACCCAGTAAAGGTTAAATCTATCACTGAAATGCCACCACCGTCTATTGAGAAAGAGGTTAGAGGGTTCTTAAGCAGAATATAATATATCAGTCGATTCATTGTGCAATTGACCCCAATCTGCACGCCGATCTTCAAGCTACTAAGGAAGAACTCGCCCGTTGAATGGAACGATGATTGTCAGGCAGCATTCGATAAAATTAAAAGCTACCTCCACAATCCACCTATTTTGGTGCCACCAGAGCCGGGAAGACCACTCTTAATGTACCTCTCCACGACGGATGTTTCGATGGGATGTGTCTTACGTCAGCATGACGAGACAGGAAGAAGAGAACAGGTCATTTACTATCTAAGTAATAAGTTTATTGATTATGAAACACACTATTCTCATCTGGAGAAAATATGCCTGGCTCTTGTATGGGCTACTCAGAGGCTCTTCCATTACTTGCTATCTCAAGCCGTTCTACTTTTGGCCCGAATGGACCCATTGAAATACTTGTTCGAGAAGCCAACTCTCACTGGATGAACTGCACGATGGCAGCTTTTATTATCTGAGTTTGACATCACCTACATCACTCAGAAGTCAATTAAGGGGCAGGCACTTGCTGATCATCTTGCCAACAATCCTTTGCCAGATTATGAGCCTTTGAAAACTGAACTCCCTGATGAGGACATCCTGTTAATGAAGGAAGATGATATCAAGGAAGCAGAAGAATCTTGGGTAATGCACTTTTACGGGGCTGCTAATGTTGAGGGTCAGTGAGTTGGAACCATCCTAATTTCACCGAAAGGATCCCATGTACCAGTCTCTATCAAGCTTAATTTCCCTTGCACTAACAACATGGTTGAATACGAAGCTCGTGTGTTTGGCAATTCACAGTTAATCATATGTCAGATGAACGGTGACTGGAAGACGAAAGACAAGAAATTGATCCCTTACCATGAGCACCTCGAGGACCTGAGCTTTCTTCCAAGATGTCACACTCTCATATGTCCCTCGGATAAGGAATCGCTTTACCGACGCATTAGACACTTTGGCATCAATGATAGAAATCCCGTATGGTGCTGAGATGAAGCCGATCATGATTGAGCAAAGGAATGAGCCGGCCTTCTACCTCCAGATTGAGGAACCTACAAAGCCTGATGATGAGCCACCTTGGTTCTCAGATATTAAGAATTTTCTTGAGACACTAACTTTCCCTGAGGGTACGTCCAAGACGGATCAACGAACCATTCAACATTTAGCAGTGGGCTATGTCATTTGTGGGGAGTACCTTTACAAGCGTCCCTATAATAACATCTTGCTCAGGTGCCTTACAGAAGGTGAAGCGACCAATATTATAAAGGAGATCCACGAGGGAGTATGCAGAGCCGATGTCAACGGTCACATGCTCGCTAAGAAAATTCTACGGCAGGGATACTTTTAGACCACTATAGAATCAGATTGCTATAAAAATGTTTAGAAATGCTACAAGTGTCAGGAACACTCCAGTCTGATACACGCTCCTGCCATCGATCTTCACTGCATGACCACTCCTTGGCCTTTTCCTACCTGGGGCCTTGATGTTGTCGGAATGATTAATCTGAAAGCATCAAACGAACATTGGTTCATCCTTATTGCCATTGAATACTTCACCAAGTGGGTAGAGGCGACATCATATGCCAACATTACAACCAATCACGTTCAGAAGTTTCTCAAAAACAATATTGTGTACAGATTCGGAGTACCCAAAGATATCATCACAAATAACGGCACAAACTTTACAAATAAGCGCATCCGAGGCTTCTGCGAGCAATATAAAATCAAGCACCATCGCTCGTTACCTTATCGACCTGAAACTAATGGAGCCGTGGAAGCTGCGAATAAGACGGTCGTCTGCATCCTAGAGAAGATGGTCATCACTTACCGAGATTGGAGCGAAATGCTACCGTTTGCTTTGTGGGCCTACAGAATATCAATCTATACCGCTACAGGGGCAACACCATTCTCCCTTGTGTATGGAACTGAGACCGTCCTACCAGTTAAGGTTGAAGTACCCTCGCCGAATCCTTATGGAATTAAGCTTACTCGAAGCAGAGAAAGAGTGACCCAGCATCGAACAATTGAACTTATTGGACGAGAAGAGACTCCTAGCCTTGTGTCACACTCAAGTTTACCAGGAGCGAATCGCACACTCTTACAATAAACGTGTCCGCAGTCGAGATCTAAAGGTAGGAGACACTGTGTTAAAGAAGATTTTCCCATCCCTCCACGCCGATTCGAGAGGAAAGTTCAAGCCAAACTGGGAAGGACCTTATGTTGTTTGGGTGGTGCTACCGGGATACGCTATCCGCCTCGCCACCATGGACGAAGATCATCTTCCTGAGCCCTCAACGCTGAATATGTCCGACGATTCTACTCTTAGTCTATGAAGACAAGGTAAGTATTGGTGAAACAAATGCGTGACTGCTTAAGAATCACCCAAAAGAGGCCATCATTTCAAACACAGTAGCCAAAAAGTATCCCTAAAATGATGAAATCCTTTGCTACTGCATTTGAGCTTGGGCCTTTCTTTCAATAAACCCCTTCCTCGAAAAAAAGAAAAAGTGAGTACATATACAAAAAAGAGAGGAAGTAGAATTACTATCAAAAAATAAAAAAAATCAGAAAAGAAAAACCTCAAAAATAGATTGCCTAAAATAAAGATAAAGAAAAAAAGAAAAAAAAAAAAGAAAAACAGGAAAAAAAATAGAAGAGAAAAAAAATAGAAGAATTAGGGGGCTTGTACAGTAAAAATCCCCCAAGGAAGAATAATGTTGAGAAAAATTGAAGCCATATTTAGCCCAGCATACCTTCAAATCGTAACCTAACCCATGACCAAGCTACACCCTGAAGGAAGCCCTCTTTTTAGGTTCACAAGCAATCATAGTATCTATTAAGTCAACACAAGCCGAATAGTGAGACGACACCAGAGCCCCATCCAGCCGGCTATGACGGAATCGACGTCTATGTCATGACTTTTGAAAAAATAATGAGAAATAAAAAGAAATAAATAAATACAAGCTCAAAGCAAGATGGACGTGGTGAAAATCCGAAAGGGCGCTACGGGTAAAAACATCGAGTTTGTGCGAACAAGGTGAAAACCCGAAAGGGCGCTTGGGGTAAGAGAGCTATACCCATGGACGTGGGGAAAACCTGAAAGGGCACCACGGGTAAAAATGGAGATAAATAAAAAAGAAGAAAAAAAAAAGAAGAAGAAAGAAAGGTTTGCACTGATGGAGAGGATTGGTGCTTGTGGAGCCCTTTTGGTTACTCTCCCTGTCCCCTATTTCTGGATGGGCCGCTCATGTTGGTTCAAATCAGACCCCGACCAGAATTGCCTTTGTAAGACTGCTTTGTCAAACGTATGACTCAAGGTAAGGAGAAAGGTTTAGCTCAATCTGAAGGGATTGACTTTCCAGTCTTGGTAAAGCTATTGAAACTCACCCAAGATCTGACTACTTAAAGGGGGTCTAATCATGCCCAAAAAGGGGACCCAAGTTCTCACCCTATGATTAAGGCATCAAACCAAACAAAAATAGAATAAAGAGCAGGGCGAAAAGCCCTCTTTGTTAAAGGGACCCATTAATCAAAAAGGAAGAAAAAAAAAAAAAAAAAGCAGAAACAAACAAAAAAGAAGAAGAGTCTTTGTAAATATAATAGATTTTCCTTTTCTATTTACAGAATGCACCGCTTACCCCACATCTCAAAAATTAGTCGGTGTGATGTCCAACTTTCTTTCTTTCTTTCTTTTACAAACAAAAAAGAAACAACAAACAAACATAAAGAAAATATGTATACCAAAAAGTGTGTATCTCTAAAAGGGGTTTCTTACACCGCTTTTCTGTGTAACTGATCTGTGCAAAAAGTTAAGTGTGCAGGAAGGAATCAGCAGCCCAGCTCATGCTTCAAGGCACTAATCTCAGCACAAAAATCATCTTCCCAGGAATTCCACTCGGTCAACCAACCACCATGTAAGCTCTTACACCTCTTCCTAGAAGTATTAGCAGCTCCAAGGGCAACGCTTAAGGATCCTTTCAAATGCAGGACCTCTCCCTCTGCACTCTCTTCTTTGACATTTTCCTGTGTTAAAAGCTCGTGTAGGACCCTCTTCTTATCCACTAGCAGCTCAATACGGGCTCGGAGGACCGTCTCTTTCTTTGGCCAAGGGCCTCTAGTGTCAACACTCTCCACTAAATCAAGACGACCAACAATAGGCCGCTCAGTCATTAGCCAGGCCTCATACTCAGGAGAAGACTGAACCAAATCTCCCTGTTCCATATTGCACATTAGTGTTGACTGACATGACTCCCAAAGAGCGGCGATTCGATCTATATCCCCAAAGGACCCTCTAGAAAAGATCAAGTCACACAGAGGGGGTCTTGCCTCGCAGGGCACCTGCTGAGTGTAGCCGAACTGATGCAACAACCAAAATGGGAAGTAGAAGGTGCTACCAGTCCACCCCAGAAGGGTGATGCCCTTATGGTCTCTGTAATGAATCACAAGGATGGTCCACTCTAGCCAAGGAAGTCTCCATATAAGATCCGTGCCAATCAGCCAAAGCTTCAATTCTGACAAATCTCCCTGAGGAATCATGTGGCGCCTGCCCAAAAAGCATCGGACCACCTCTCCTCGAGCAAGATAGAAGTGGGGCACTGGTTCCAAAATGACAAGATGCACTCCCAGCCAAACCTGAAGTAAGAGTGGGCAACCTCTAAGATTCCTGGTCTTCCAAGGGAAAACGCATCAAGGCACAAGAAAAGCTCAGCGATCACCAAATGCATCACTGATCGGCCCACCTCCAACTCGATCAAAATATTACAAATTGCCAAAGAGAAGCTCTCTCCCCCGGTAAAGAAAAGGATTTCTGAGATAAGGCCAAGAGAGAATGCTTTCACGTCGAAGATGTTCCGAGTCGGCAATTTTCGGAGACTTTTGTCACCAAAAAGTTCTTTCAGGAATTTCATCGAACACCTAGTGGGCCCCCAAATGAGACTTTTCTCATATTCATTTTTCTTCAAGCCCAGGGTAAGGTGAATGATTTTGGCATAGCCCGGCTTCGGTACAATTCTGACAAGGCCCCAGTGAAGCCTCAAACCCGACAAGTTGGACAATTCCTCAAGAGTAGGAGTTATCTCCCGATTCCCAAATCGGAACACATGGCCACTCAGATTCCAAAAAGATGTCGCGGCATGAAGAAGATCCCACCGTGGGGGAACCTCTAGAAAGGAAGGAAGGCAAGATAGCCCAAGGCACTCCAAATCAATGAGCTCACTCTCATTCAAGCTCCCAACCCAACTTGTTAGAAATTTGGATCCCATGCCCAAGGAAGGGGGTTGTTTTTGTTGTTGTTTTTTCTTCTTTCTATACTTGTAAAAAGGAAAACACACTAGTCATCACACAGACTTTTTTAAGATGTGGTGCAAGTGACACAAAAGGCAGTTATATACATCTATACAGATCTATTTTTTTGGGTTTATGTATTATCTCCTCTTTTTTTCTTCTTCTCTTTTTTTCTTCCTCTTTTTTGTGTGCCTTAATCATTGGGTGAGATTTTGAGAAACCTTGGGTCCATCTTTGAGCATGGTCGACCCCCCCTCCTTTTGGAGTCGGACCTGGATGAGTTTCCGAATTTGCCACGGCCGGAATATTGATCCCTTTAGATTGAGTTACACCTTTCTTCTTGCCTTGGGTCATACGTTCGACGGTGCAGGTTTCACCAAGACAATTCTGGTCGGGACCTGATTTGAACTAGCATGAGCGGCCCAATCGGACAAGAGGGTACAAGAGGAGTAACGAAAAGGGGTCCTCAAATGTCAATCTTCTCAAACCGTCCAAACCTTTCCTTTCTTTTCCTTTTTCTTTCTTTTTTCCTTCTTTTATCTCCCCTTTTTTACCCGTGGCGCCCTTTCGGGTTTTCACCACGTCCATGGGTTTAACTCTCTTACTCCAAGCGCCCTTTCGAGTTTTCACCTGGTCTGCACAAGCCCACTATTTTTACCCGTAATGCCCTTTCAGGTTTTCACTACGTCCATCTTGCTTTGAGCTTGTATTTTTATTTTATTATTATTTCTTTTTATTACATTTTCAAGTGTCACGACATAGACTTTGATTTCGTCATAGCCGGCTGGATGGGGTTCTGGTGTCGTTTCATGACTCAGCTCATGTTGACTTAACAGATATTATGACTGCTTCTGAACCTACAAAGAGGGCTACCTTCAGGGTGTAGCTTGGCCATGGGTTGGGTTAGGATTTGAAGGTATGTTGGGCTAAAAGGGTTTCCTTGATACGGCTTCAGTTTTCTCAACATACTTTCTTCTTGGGGGGTTTTACTGTACATGCCCCGTGATTCTTCTACACATTTTTGTTCTTTTCGCTTCATTTCAGGCAATCTCTTTTTAAGGTTTTGCTTTTTCGACTTTGTTGGATTTTGATAGTAACTCTACTTCACCTTTTCTCTCCTTTTTTGGTATATGTACATGTATATATATATATATATATATTTATTTTTTTTGGGGGAGGAAATGGGTTTATTGAAAGAAAGGCCCAGGCTAAAATGGGGTAGCAAAGGATATCATTATTTTTAGGGATGCTTTTTGGCTATTGTATTTGGAGTGATGACCTCTTTTGGGTGGTTCTTAAGTAGTCACGTATCTGTTTCACCAATACTTACCTTATCGCGATTGACTAAGAGTAGAACCGTCGGACGTATCCAGCATTGATGGGCTCAGGGAGATGATCACCGTCCATGGTGGCTACGCGGATGGCATATCCTGGCACCACTTCTTGAATGACATGGTCCTTCCTAGTTCGACTTGAATTTTCCCCTTGGATCGGCGTGGAGGGATGGGAAGATCTTCTTTAGTACAACGTCTTCTACCTTTAGATCTCGACCGCGGACACGTTTATTGGTATTGCTTGCCAAGGGCTTATCTCACTTTTTATAGGTTGTTTTTTTTGGAAAATGGGCGCCAAACTTTAGGCCACTTCCTGCTTCCAGAGTTTGGGGCAAAGATGCCCAGTTGCATACCTGAAGGGCCGCTTCTTTACCTGTTGGGATGGAGGGTGTCGACTGATATGGCTCATTGGAGTCACCCTCCATCATGTTAATCCCCATTTCGTCTGCGATGATATCCTCAAACGTTAACACGGCTTTGTGGTGATTCACCACAAGGGGAGTTTGTTCAGCTATCGACCGTCGTTTCTCGAAAAGGGACAACGCGGCCAAATCTATCTCCAAGCTGGGAAGGGAGATCTAGGGATTGGTGGGATGGACTGGGGCTATGGGTTTGTGTGGGGTCAAATGGGTTGCCCCATTTTGATCGATCTTTACAACCCTTGCGCTGACAAAGGAATCCCTGATGTGTGACCTAGGGCGAGGTTTCTCCTCTATGTTTATTCCTCGAGTTCTTGCAGCCACGGCGACCCTGGCTTTCTCTTTGGCCTCTCAGACCTCTTGCTCTGTAGGCTTATATCCTAGCCCGAATCTTACCTTTTGTCCCTTAGCCACAACTGGCTCTCTTCTGCCTTGTAATTTGGGTTCTAGACCCCTTCCTTTCTGATAGCCCCACTTTCGGAGCATTGCCATTGTCGCTTCCATTTCGCCTCCCATTTTATACATGATGCCCTCCTTGGATTCTGGGAGTATAGCTGACACCTCATACTCAAAACTGTGGATGTCGACATCCTCAGTGGTGTGTGGTATATCTAGCATATTGGGTTTCTCCACACTAGTTGTGGCCTTTTCTTTTTCACTATGCCCTTCTCCAATGATTGTGATAATCTTATCCCCAGATGCAAATTTGAGTTTCTGGTGCAATGTGGAAGGTATGGCTCCGACTTCATATAGCCATGGGCGCCCTAACAACAGATTAAATGAGGATTTGATATCCATGACTTGAAATAAGATGGAAAAGGTCATTGGCCCTATCAACAGCCCAAGATCAACTTCTCCCATTATTTCTCTCTTGGTATTGTCAAACCCTCTAGCGCTGGTTCTGGTGGGCCTTAACATGCACGGATCAACCCCAATCTTGGTAGCGGTTCTCAATGGGCATATATTCAATGCATGCCCATTATCAATTAGTACAAAGGGGATAATCATATTTTCGGACTCAACGGTTATATTTAAAGATTTTGAGTGGCTACCTCCTTCAGGTAAGTCGGCATCAGAAAATGAAATGGCATTTGGAGCCATCACTTGACCAATTATCTACCCGACTTTGTCTGGGCTAACTTGGAGTGATACATGTGCATTTTTTAACGCCCCCATTAATGCTTAAAAGTGGAGTGAGTACATCATTAACAGATCCCATACAGTGATATGGGCAGGCATTCTTCTCAACCGAGTCTCCAGTATATGTTCTCGACTCATCTTCTCAAATGGATTCACAGTGCTCTCTTTCTTTCCTTTGGGTTGGGCCTGTGCTGCTGCTGGTGCTTCGGGTTGCTTTGATATCCTCCCTGATCTGGTAACAAAATCTACTGCCCCCTCTCTACTGCTACTTCCGACATTGACATCTGTTTGTTCGTAGCTTAGCGGGACCTGATGAGGATCATAGGTTGGTCCCGAGAGCTGGAAGGGTATGGCTGTCGGTTCTTAAGGTACTTGCACTGTCGTCTCAGGAGGCGTAGGCAATACTTGATTCACCCTGGTGGCAGTGGATTGGGTGGAAAGATTGGGCCAAATGGGGGTGATGGAGCTTGAGGGTGGTGGCATTGGAGGGAAAGAGGTGAAAGTAGGCCATTGATAGCTAGTGGGTATTGGCGGCAGATGGGGGGTCTGATGGGCTGTCAGGTAATTGATCGGGGTGGTGGAACTTGTCGGTGGTTGAGCAGGGGTGATGGAGTGGGTGCAGGCCATTGATAACTGATGGGTGTGGGTGTGGGATTGGGGGCCTATTGGCTCATCGGGTAATTAATGGGGGTTGTGGTGTATGGTTGGTATGCATTGATATTCACATAATTGACGGGTGTGGGCGATGGAAAGTATGCCCTGAGATCCAAGGGTTCCATTTGTGGAGTCGGGTTGGGGAAATAATCTGACAAATTTAGGGGTTCAACTACCCCTATATTCCTTTCTTCCATGTTTCTTAACAGCGGTGCTACATAACTCTCCCGATCACGGATATAATCGGATGGGTCAAATTCAAATACCTTCTCATCTTCTATCATTCCGATGGTGGATCTGGGACTTGCTCCTCCGGTAGGATGTGGGGGTAGTGGTACTTGATGAATATTAGCATGCTGAGAAGGTGCAGGGGGAATAATTTTCCCGGCATCGATCAAATCTTGGATGGCATGCTTCAATGGGAAGCAGTGATCAGTAGGGTGACCCTGACCCTGATGAAAATTACAGTGGGTATTTGGGTCATAGTTCTTTGGGATCGGGTAGGTGGAGGTTGTGGCTAGCGGATAGCCACCAATCCCTTTTCTATTAACAGGGGCAAAAGTACGCTCAAAGATTGTCCCAGAGGTGTGAAGACTCGGTCGTAGCGGGCTCTCCTCTGTTCTGGGGTCATTTGCATTCCTTGCCCATTCCCCGTTCTTTGCATTTGCTCATGCCTAATAGGTGCTAGTGGGGCTGCCTGAAATTGAAATGGAGCAGTATTATTATTGGGCCTGGTGTTGGGTATGTTCTGGACATCGCCCCTTGTTCTCTTCTCGTTCCTCTGCTAAGAAAATATTCTGACCCCGCTAGGGCCCCCTGAAGTATTCTTACTCAGGCATCCTTCCCTGATGGGATCCTCACAGCGGTTGGCATTCCTCACCAAATCAGCAAAACTAGACTATTATTGGTACATAAGAAAATCAGAAATCACTGGCAGAGTGTTCTTCAAAATCATCTCTATCTGCTCATCATCCGGTATTCTATTTCTGATTTGAGCTGCCAGTGCTCTCCATCGCCCTAAGTAGTCACTGAAGGTCTCGTTTGGATTTTGCTTTAAACGGGCCAAATTAGACTTGCACCGTTCAATATCAGTATTATAGACATACTGCTCTTGGAACAAATGCGCTAAATCTTTCCATGCCTTCATCATGGATGGTTCAAGAGATGTGAACCACCTCAGGGCCAGTCCGGTCAAACTTTTTTGAAAGACTTTTATTAGTAGGTCTTTAGTCCCCATCTTGTACATGTCCCCACAATAGGACTTGAGGTGTGCGATCGGGTTGCTTGTGCCATTGTACTTGTCGAATACTGACATTTTGAATTTGGGGGGCAAGGGGACCTCAGCGAACAGGCATAGGACTATGAAGTCTGTGGCATGGATTTCAGCACCACCCATTTTCATCAGCTGCTTTTGTATTTTGTCTAGTTGTTCTTTCAGCTGCTCTAACTCTTTTGATAGAGGGGCCACTTTCTCAGCTGTCAATCGGACTTCACTCTGGGCTACCAGGGGGTGGGCAATTACTGGTGGAGGGTTGAGGCTGGTCAATGCCCCTGCATAGGCCCCACTATTTCTGATCTCGTCCTCCTCATACTGCTGATTTATGTAGGGTGCAGTGAGGACGGGATTCTCCTATTGTTGTTACATGGGTTGGACTGGAATAACATGAGTGGGGGCTGGGTGAGCCCATTGGGGGTGAGGGAAGGTTTGTTGGGTGATGGGCATTTGGTTTTGAAGTGGGGTCGAATAGGGCCATTGGGGGTGAGGGAAGGTTTGTTGAGTGTGGGGCTTGGGTTTGGGCTATGAACCCTTGATCATTTTGGGCCATAGGCCACTGATGGGTTTGGGTCGTGGGCCCCTGGTAGGTTTGGGCCATGGGCCCTGGATAGGTTTGGGCCAATGGGCCTGGGTAGGTTTGGGCCATGGGCCCTTGGTGAATCTGGCCCAATGGGCCTTGATGAGTCTAAGTCATGGGCCCTTGTTGGGTCTGGCCCGATGGGCCTTGCTGGGTTTGGGCCATGGGCCCTTAATGGGTCAGGCCCGATGGGCCTTGTTGGGTCTGGGCCATGGGCCATTGGTGGATTTGCGCCATGGGCCCCTGATGGGTTTAGACTTTATGGGTTTGGCTCAATGGGCCCTGGGGGATATGGGTAATGGGCTTTTGGGCCAATGGGCCTTGGAGATGATGGGTAGTGGGGTATTGGGCCATGGGGCCCTAGAGATCATGGATGGAGGGGTATTGGGCCATGGGGCCCTAAGATGTGTGGGAAAAGGGGGTTTAGGCCAATGGGCCTTGGGGTATGTAGGTGATGGGGGTTTGGATGGTGTGGATTATTGGAGGTTGATGGGGGTCATGGGGGAGTGAAGCATGGAGGTTTGCCAAGGTGTGGGATGGATTCATGGATGTGGGGTGTGGAGGAGAGATATTTTGGGAAGCCCTCCATTGGGAGTATGCTTGGAACATCTCCTCCATCATGGCCATGGAAGGGGGGTGGGATGGGGATGGTCGATTTAAGGGGTGATGGGGTATGGAGGTGGTGGAAAAATTGGGCATGGCCTCGGTATAATTTGGCATGGCCACGGTATGGGGTGGATGAGGGGATGTATTGGGTATATTTTGGGATGATGGGGGGCATGATGATGGGGGATGAGGAAAGTTGGGCATGGTCCTGATAAAAATGAGCATGACCCGGATGGATCGGGGATTTTACGGGGGGGTTGGATAGGTGGAAGTGGTGTATGTGAATGTGGGTGGATGGTGCATGGGGATGGTGGGCATTGGGGCATGGATGTGGATTGGGAAAATGGGTTTGGCATGGGTATGGTTTGGGCAAAAGATGGGGGATGGGGAGTTGGACTTTGTATATTTTGGGGGGTAGTGGTTGGGAATATGGGGCCGAATGGGCGATGTGATAAGGGGTTGGGTGAGGGGGATGGTGGAAAAGATTTCTCCCGAATGGGAGTGGGTTGGAGAATGTGGTGGGGATGAGTCGGGATTGGTGTAGGCCGGGTCCACTACCCACGACATTCTTTGGGACCGGGTCGGGTAAGAGAGCCTTTGATAAGGCCCAAAAATCCTCCTCCTTCCCCTACGGGATGACGGAGGGTAAGATGATGCCGTTGTGCCGGCACCACAAACTAAATATTATTTGTATTTTGATTATATATATTTTTTTGAATTTTTATGAAAACGTTTAGAAAAACAAAGGTTCTGAGGCCTTGGAATTCCCTTTTCGGGTGGCTCTTGTACCTTAATTAAAGACACGCGGCGATAGTTCCAATGCACTTCGGAAGAATCGAAAGAGAACCTTCGATCTATTGAAGGCATAGAAATCAAGGTAAATGACCCGATCCCCCGAAATGAGCCAAAGAAGTTGCCTTCTCTTGACCGGCAGGGGCGTATTGAATTAATAGAGATGGGGGCTAAACAAGGCACCTGCACTGTGATCGGAACGGCTTCGGGAAGTGGAAGAGGCCAAGGATTGATTACGAGTGCTACCAAGCAGGACTGGCGCCTAATACTTGAGCCAAGGTTCTCGAGGGAGGACTTTTGCTGGTACGCCAACTATTGGTTAGCCAAGGTAAAGTTAAGTCTAAAATTGGTGCAACTATTAGTTGGGCCAATTATAAATCCAGGTGTTTTACCTTTGGCGCAACTAATACATGCGTAAAGCGAAAAGCGCCTCTCCATAATAGAGCAGTACTTGATGCTGAAATGAGTCTCTTTAGGTTTTATGGAAGCTGGGCTTCTAGGGCGAGCTATTTTATGGTGATCGATTCTCTCCTTACACGCACCTAAAGGATTGAGTAAAGGTATAACTTTCGCTATAGCAGCTACCCCAAGGGTTTTAAGCTTCGAAATAGGAACCAACCGATATACCTCCGGCGCAAGCACCTTCTCAGATACTAGGTGGGCTGGGACTTTTCTGGATCATCACTACTAGGGGCTACCGCCATACTAAGACTCGAGTGTTTGTATGGGTGCCTAAACCAATCCTTTTGAAAAATCTACCCCGCAAAACAAATTAATTAAGCTCCCTAACTTGGTTTAATTTTAATTCTTTTTTCAAAGCTTTTCTCTTTTTTTGGAAGTTTTCTTTAGTTCAAAGACCGGGGGTGATTATCCCGTGCCGCCACTACAGGCCGGCGTCCACTGTTAGGATATGAATAATAATAAAAAAAGACGGGGCCAGTCAAGCGACTAGGCGTGAAATATAAAGTGCTGAAATTTAAAATGTGCCAGTCAAGTGACTAGGCAAAAAGTTGCTGAAATTTAAAGCGGAAATGTAGTGGTGAGTAAAAGAAAGGTGCCAGTCAAGCGACTAGGCAAAAATTGCTGAATAGTTAAAGCGAAATCGTAGGGGTGAGTAAAAAAAGGTACCAGTCAAGTGACTAGGCAAAAATTGCTGAAATTTAAAGCGGAATCGTAGGGGTGAGTAAAATGACGTAATCGGAGGGGTGAGTGACAAAAAAACAACAAAAATAATAGAAAAACAGCAATAAAATGTTAGAAAAATAAAAAATAAAAAGGCCTAGTCCAAGGGGAGGCTCTACTAGCTAATCCCCAACAGAGTCGCCATCTGTGCAACCGTGGGAATCGATGCAATCTCTGTCGCAACGAAGCGCTCTCTAAAGATGAAAAATATAGAGTCGCCACCCGAAGCTTTCGGTGTCCCGGGATACCTAGTTCATTTTTATGAGCACCTAAGTGTTGTTGCTTCTTAGTATGCTTGATTTATGTGAGTTTTGAAAAACAGGTTTGCAACTGCTAAGTTATAATGAATCTAGAATATTAAAAAGAGTAAAGAAATATCAGCACAGTCAGAAGAGAATTAGCCTGCAAGATCAGGGCCAATTGTAGCAAGTTTTAAATGTAAGTGAGTAAAAGATCGTCCACAGGGAATTGATTTAAAATTTAAGATAAACCTCCAGATCTGAGCTACCAGATCTGGCCTCTGATCCTATCTACAAAGCACATAAGATGGGAGGTTTGAATTTGTCACGCTAACTAAATGATAAAAGTAAAGATTAAACTAAATGATCCGGATGGGTTGAAGCGTTTGAGGTAAACTTATACAAAAAATGGAAGTAATATCTAACTTTGATTTGGCCCTTGAAATCTAATGAGAATAATTACGACTCAACGGTGATCAATCTTCATCGGCTACAAAAACACGGATGTAAGAGAGATAAATCTAATTTAAGGATTGAAGCAAGCTTATGGCTAAAAGGTCATCCACTTTAATTTTACAACCCATCCAGCGAGGTCTTTAATCCAAAGCCTTAGTTTAGAACAGAAGCATCACTACAAATGCGGTGAGAGATTAGGTTACCAACACTAATTCTCCACGAGTTAATGAATCAAGGAAATTGCATGCAAAACAATGAATCTAAAGGAGTCTAATGTCTTGAGGAATCAGAGGAACCCTTGGCATGAGTCAATGGAGAATGCATAGTTCTGACCAACCTTTTTAAATCCTATTACAATTCTGGGCTGCTTGACTTAAGCGGCTCTCAGTTGTAGTCTTGAATACAACTCTCTTTTGAATTCTGAAATGTCTCCAAACTCTCAATTGCAAATCAAGTGAAGCTATTACTGAGGTTTTAGACAAACTATACGGTTTGGAAATGGGGAATAGGAATGAAACTCAAAATCTGGATACCCAAATTGGGCAAATGGTTAGATCTATTTATAGTTTTCCCTAACCGGCTCGAGATGTGTATCAACAATCAGAATTGGATAGATACATATCAACCAATATTACGAGCACCGAGGATCCGGATCTGTTACGGCCAATCATAAATGCTTGATGCAGTTCGACCAATCGAGCAGAGGCATCAATTACATATATAATTCAAAAATCTGTTTGAGCTTCTAGAAGTTCCCGTAAGTAATTTCATCTTTGGGTGTTCACATGGGGTGGAATATGCCTTTAGTTCGTGCTGAGAATCTTCGAATATCCTTGGGTTTTAAAGCGCGTTGGGGCGCATACAACAGATCTTAATTGCCCTTGTTAAGCGTGAATCTCGAGAATACCTTTTGGAAGCTTAAGGTCTTTTACGCAAGTCACTTTGTGACTTACGGTGAACCTCTTTTACCGCAGTTGGAGACCTTTTGAAAAAGAAGCCAACAGGAGATCTATTCACAAAGCTTGGGGACCTTTTCCATGAAGTTCAATCTTCTCTTAGGAGTTGGATGCTCTTTAAGCTATGCAGGTTTAGTCCTTTTCGCGAGTTCAAGGTTCTTTCTGAAAAGTCTTGAGGTTCTTTCTGAAAAGAACTCTGTGGTACATTTCTCTATTCAGAATTGTTCTGTAGCCCTGAGGTCTTTGCCTCTTTACTAGACCTTTCAACGGTGATGAGGTTGTTTCTTCCGCCTTTCTTTGGGTGACATGGATTGTCATCTTTTTGGCACTTACAGTTGCTTTTTATGGTTAAGCTTTGTGTCTTTGTTATTTAGCGCAACATAGGCACTTAAAACACTTATTTAGTTCTCTGAAGGGTCTATCAAGGCCCAGATTAAGGGGTGAAAATGGTATTTTTCAGTTCTCAACACTAAGTGATAAAAATATGACTTTGAATCCGGTCCACACCAAAGGCTCTTGGGTAGGGGCTTCGGTTATCGATCGGAAAGGTGTTAGGCACCCGATCAACCCGCTTAATGCGGTCTCTACTAATGGCCAATAATAAAATGAAGTAGAAGCAAGGAAAATAGCTTCCTCTTGCCCAAAAGGGCTTAGAATCCTATTTGTGCCCCTCCATTCCTACCGAAAAATTGGTGGCGTAACGGCACAAGTGAGAGGATGGAGGGAGCTAGAAAGAGATAGGAGAAGAAAGGGGAGAGCCGGAGCCCTCGGGCCCTTGTAGCACCGTAGAGGAGCCTTGCATGGCTTGCTTTGATGAGCTCTTGAAGGCCTTGTATGGTGGAAAATGGGGTTCTAACTCCTAAGACTTAAAGCTAAGAGGTAGGGAAGGGAGGCTAGGGGATCACACACACCTAGGCTATGGGTTTTGGATGTAAGAACAAGCTTGGGAAGAGGTTTTGGAATTTTACAATTTGAATGAAAATAGTGCACAAAAGGGAGGAAGAACTTCTCACTTTGAGCTCTTTCTCTCTTAAGCAAATTTCTCAACCCTTAAACCAAGGGGTGGGGGGCTCTATTTATAGGAAAGGAGTGGATTAGGAGGCTACTTAGATGCTAATTGGAGTTAGCAATTAGGTAATCTCAAATCTAAGGTTTCCTAGGATTTTGAGAGCTTGGAAAGGTGTGAAGGTGGTTCTAATGGTGGATGATGGGGTGAGGCTTTAAGCCACTTGGAGGGTTGCAAATAGGTAAGGAATGGGTGCAACAGGACTATCAAAACACACCCCAAAGGTTGAGGTGGTCAACAAGTCAAACCTTAAATACAAAATTCGGAGCAAAAACCTAATGTTACTATTCAGTGAGGAATATGCTGGAAGTTAGCTCGCAGGGTGGGGGCCACCCTTTAAACTTGGCGTAACTATTAGTTGCGCCTAGCTCAAAATCTGGGAGAATTGGCCTGGTGTAACTAATAGTTGCACCAGGAAAAATTTATGCTTGGCACAACTATTGTTGCGCCAGGCCATTTCTGGGGAGAAATTGCCTGGCGCGACTAATAGTCGCGCCAAATCCCAGGGGGGGCACCTTGAAATTACCTTCCTGCCCTCCGAGTTCGGACTGCCAAATCTTCTGATATATACCTCCGATTGGGGCAATTCTTAGCTCGTTGGAAAGCTGACGACCTCTACTCTTTAATGGTATAAGAGTTGGTCACTGAAGAGGGTCGTAGCTAGTTCCGATGCACCCCTCCTCATCTTTGCCTGGGAAGGTTAGGTTAGGGTTTGAAGAGGGTTCTAAGGGTCGGGGTTGGTTTCTGGGGGATCTAGGGTGATTCCTAAGGCTTTAGGGTGATTCCTAAGGACCCCATACATGCCATCAAAAGCTCGGAAATGCGCTTCTCTCGAAAGGTGTTTCGATCGGGCCTTGAGCCAAATTTGGGTGTCTACACGTAAGCAACGTTTGAAAATTTTTAAATGCCTCTAACAGTTTAGAAACTATATTTATTTCTTTATGTGCAAGATGGATCCTACATCAAAGCATGCGACCCAAAGGGTTGCTTTCTAAGAGCAATTGGCAGGCACATCTTGCAAAAAAATAGATACGGTACAGGGGAACCATGGCATGCAATCAAGACAAAAGCACTAAAATATTTCCAAAATAAAAATCATCCACAAAGTGCCACATCATCCATGCCAAGCTATTTAAAAATTCAAATCATCAATCCAAAGTACTAATGTTTAAAAAAGGAGAAACTAAGGCATATTCCCTGTCCGCACCCTTTGATTTCTTCCGACGATGAGTGGAGCCCTGGTAAATTCGCATATCCTCCACTTGGGACCAGGCTTGAGAAATCCAGCTAAGCAAAGATCGCGACTCTTTGGCGCATGCACACTGCAAGTCATAGCCAAAATAAAAAATCATGACCAATCAAAATGATGACGAAACCCACAGAAAAAGCAGAGCAGCAGAATACTCACCATCTCCACATCCCGAAGCTGTGCGAGGTTACGATGATATGCCGCATACTCCATGGCCAAGTCGAAGTTCTACATTCAAAAAGATACAATGTCATCTATCAGGGAAATACCAAAATATGCGTAAAAGGAAGCCGAAACAAGAAAGAGATGGGCCGTCAGAAGACTTACCCCGGGGATCCTTAGGAGGAGGGACACGAGCCACTTCAGTAGAGAAACGTGCCTGCCTATCCACGGCGGCGCACAGGTCAGAGAGAAATCCATCATCAAGGCATCGAAAGGTCTCGTAGACCACGGTCGGGTCACCCCCCGGAGCACAAGACTGAGAAGTACCCGACGGAACAACACCGAAAGAACCCTCACTGAAAGGACCCACACCAGAAGGGTCAACGCCAGAAGGACCTGCTCCTGAAATATTAGTTGTACCTACTGCCGTTCCGCCTTCATAATCAGAGCCGTCCCCTGGAGCAAACTGTAAACAAAATAAAAATCAGTTCAGAAGGAACAAGGGCCTAGATAAAATAAAAAGTGACTAATCTAAAGAGGAAAAGGTAATTACCTGCCCACGCGGGCTACCAAACGTAGGGAAATTGACACTAGGTACAAATCGTGGCAAGATAAATCTATATGGAAAGCACTCGTACCAAGTATGATAGTCTCTAGGAACATGAAGAGCATGGATAGGGAGCCCATTGTTGAGAAGGGCCACCATGAGTTTCACAATGTTGCCAACAGGATTCCAAGCATCTGCAGGAGGGTCCACGGGAATGGCATAGTAGCCTTGGTACTGGTGCACCACCTGCTCTCCCAAGTAATAAGCCTTGGCCCATGCCCCATAAAAGAAAATGACACAACAGTTGTTAAACAAGCGAGAGGGGCCTACGGCCACTTGATCCTAGAAGGGGGATGCGAGATACGAGTCGTGGAGGATCTGTCCAAGTCCAAAGGCGGTTAGTCAATTAAACAGGTAGTATACTAATCAAGAAGGATTTCCAAGTACAGGTAAACCAAGTGGTTAAGAGGGGTTTTACATGCTCAGGAACCATCAGGTCAAGTTGGGACCTTAAACCCATCTTCAGGTGCTTCATGCCCACATCACGGCGCTGGACTTGGTTCTAGTTGCTAAGAAGAGGGTAAGTAAGTTCCTCCGAGTGAAGAAGTGGATGCCCAGGGTGAAAATGGTGGTACCCCCATACCTGAAATGAGCATTACACAGGAGTAGGTCAGTAGCATATAAAGATCATTCAAGGAAATTGGCGAAAGCGAAAGAATGAGGGATTACCTCCAAGGCGGCCTAAAAACCAACAACAGATTTGGAATCCCCGGTCATGACTCGAGCTAAGTTAAACATCAGCCATGTGTACCCATCCCCACCTCAGTCATACCTATGGACATCACCCCAGTTGTCCATGACGCTCAGCAACGCTAGGCTAACTCGGCCACCAATTGCATTGGTAAAAAGGGTCGTACCTAGCAGGATCAAAAGAGTAATGTGAGCCAAGACAATCGCCTGCTCAGGCATAATATAAAGCACCCTGTCTGGCTGCCCCAGGTCCACCAATTTATTGGTCGTGTAAAGTGCGATAAGCCAGGACATCTTGACCTTAGTACCATGCATCTGCCCGCGAGGGGGATGGGCCCCTATCAGTCGGATGACGTCCTCTCTACTCGGCATAGAGAGACCGGCTATCGGTATCCCTCCCGTCCTAATATCCGTAATCATTTCCCAATCAACAGGCGTCAGGGTCATCTCGGCGTACGGCATATGGAAGGTCATCATCTCAGGGTGAAACCGTTTGATCAGGGCCTTCAGATAGGTGGCATCAGCCCTCATGGCAGGGCAGGATAAAAACTCCCTGAAGCCCACCTGCGTCAGCAAGAACTTCACTACAGGAGGGACGTAGAGGTAGAAGTCCAAGAAATCAAGCCACCCCCCCCCCCCCCCGCGAAATACAATAGAGACCAAGTCCTATGTCAGAAGAGAGAAGTGCATCAGATCATGGAAAGAAAGAAAAGTTGCACAAAAGAAAGAAATTTGAACCTTCTTTTACCTAGCCCG
This sequence comes from Chloranthus sessilifolius, assembly GCA_021018995.1. Classification (NCBI taxonomy): domain Eukaryota; kingdom Viridiplantae; phylum Streptophyta; class Magnoliopsida; order Chloranthales; family Chloranthaceae; genus Chloranthus; species Chloranthus sessilifolius. The sequence goes on from CM037588.1 coordinate 97,734,549, forward strand.
CTATGCCGAAATTCAAAATGTGGGAATACTGTTGATGTAGGAGGCCGACTCGGGCAGCCTCGCCCTGCATTTCAAGCCATGGGCCCGCTTTCCGCTCCACCCAAAGAAACTGCTCCCCTCGTGGGCCGTATACTATCTCGGGCCCCTCCTCGTGGCCCTCCTCGGGAACGTGCTCATCGCTACCCGACATTCTGGGGCAATAAAAAATCAATCACATCATAGAAGATCAATGATAAAGAGCTATGCTGCAAAGGAAGGTAAGTATGCTCACCCTTCCCCCCCCCCCCCCCCCGTTTTTTTTTTTTTTACTTATGAGAGATACGTATGCATAAAAAAAAAAAAAAAGATCCCTTTTAGATTGAAAAAATCCTTTCTTCAGGAAATGATAAATAACAAAATTTCCCCTTCCTATCTTTGAAAATAAAGCAAGTTAGAATCAAATAAAATCATTCTTTTACGTTTCTAAAAAAAAAAATAGAGTAAAAAGCCTTTCTTTTTACACTTTGAAAAACAAAAAAAAATAATCCTTTACTTTGTTTATCAAAATAAAATGAAAAACCAAAAACAAAAAAATAATAATCCTTTACTTTGTTTGTCAAAATAAAATGAAAAACCAAAAACAAAAAAATAATCCTTTACTTTGTTTCTCAAAATAAAATGAAAAACCAAAAACAAAAAAATAATCCTTTACTTTTTTTGTCAAAATAAAATTAAAAACCAAAAAACAAAAAATAGTCCTTTACTTTGTTTGTCAAAATAAATAAAAAAAGGTAAAACCAAAAACAAAATTTTTTTTCCTTTACTTTGTTTATCAAAATAAAAAGTAGAATCAAAAACAAAAAATTCCCTTTACTTTGTTTGCAAAAGTAAAACAACACAAAAATTTTCCTTTACTTTTTTTGCAAATATAAAACCAAAAACGAAAAAAATCCTTTACTTTATTTGCAACAATAATAAAAAGAATAAAAAAAATCATAAAATCAAAAAAAATCCTTTGCTTTATTTAAATAAAAACCAAAAAAAAAAATTTCTTTACTTTATATAAACAAAAAAAGATCCCTTTCAATATGTACAAGTAAAAAACAACAAAAAATATATATAATATATATAATATATTATGCAAAACCCATGAAACAACAAAAATAGGGCATCATTCATAAGAAACCATCCACACACCATCAATAAACATGCATGCCATAAAATAAACCATTACTCATCAAAGAATGCAAGATCATGATCATATTTGCAAGAAAAAAAAACAAAGAAAATCAAGAAAAAAGAGTTTTTCATGGTTACCTTGTATAGAAGATGGGGTCTTTGATCTAGCACGGGGTCGGTGATCGATCGACACAAACAAGCAACAGAAATGAGGCACGCATAGAGAGGCAACATAAAGGAACCCTGAGGAGGTCATTTTTCGGTTTTAAGAAGGGGGGGAGAAATTTTTGAAAATAATACCCCACAGCCCGAACCCGAGCTGTTTAAATTGCTACCCAGCCAAGAATAGTTGCGCCAGGCAATTTTGAGCCCTATTTTAGCTTGGCGCATGTGACATCCTCAAATTTTGGGCAATGAATAGTATCCTCGGGATGCATGCCCGGCTGGTCGTAGGTTTGACCAAGTGAAAATCAAACAGAGGACTTAAAAAAGATTTATTAAGTGTGATGTGAATGTGTCGTAAGGGGTTAGATGTTAGTTTAAGGGTCACGTACATCTATCTCTAGTGTATGTGCTTTACACCAAAGCTGAAGGAGAGATAAGAGGGGTTAGTAACAAGAGAATTCATTTCCCTTTGTTTGGTTGGCCAGAAGAGTTAAGAAGAGAGAGAGAGAATAGAAAGGAGTAAATACTAAAGGGAGTTAATGCACATTTCAAATTGAAAACGGGTTTTAGCATTTCATATCGGATTCGACACGTTGGGAATCGTTGAAGTTAAAGCTAGGAGCCCTAGCCTTTAAGCCGAACCATTGAATCAGTCAAGGGTTGATTTAAGGTGAGTTCTTGGCTGATTTAAGGTAAGTTCTATTGAGATTGCTTTAAACAAGTAGTTGTGCAATTAATTGAGGTTTAAATGATGAAATAAAGAGTGGAAATGAAGGAAAAATAGAAGGGAATGATGGTTGGAAGAAATGCCCACAAAGGGCTGAAATTCTGACCAAATCGATTGATCGATTTTGGCCTGGAAGTCAGTTGGGCAAAGTGACCTGAAACTGATTGATCAATTTGAAAATCAATCAATCAATTTTTAAAATTCGATTAATCGATTGAAAATCGATTAATTGTTTAAGCACTTCCAGTGACTGGAAAATGAGAGGTGGGGAAAACCGATTGATCGATTTGAACCGATTTTGGAGATCGATTGATCGATTTTCAAATTGATCAATCGATCAATCGATTTTGGGATTTTGATTGATCAATTTTGGAGATCGATCAATCGATTTAGACAGTTTCTGTTGGACTTTGATTTAGACTTTGAGGTTCAGGGAGGGTCTTGTACCTTCTTTTATGCATCCTTATTGATACTTTGTTTGTGCTATGGTGTACCATAGGTGGTACGTGTAAAGACAAGCATGGGGACTCGCATAGACCTTGATGCTTGGTGATTCGAACACGTGAGGTAGGGAACACCTCGAACATATATTTTAATTTCAAGAGCATGTATGTAGTGATATAGAAATGGATACAAATGCATAGAAAATGTAAAATCGTAAATGTGTGTGTGACACAAAGTGACAAAGTAAGCAAGTAAATATGTGGCATCCCCTGGGGATGAGAATATGATAAAGGCATCTATGTGATGCATTGGTTTAGACATCCCAGGGATATATGTGAAATGGTAAAGCAAGAATGAATGAGAACTGATAAGGCTTAATCTATTATATTTAGCACAATTACATGATGAATAACTATATGTAGTGCACTTTATACTTTTATTATTTAAGTTTTGACGGGATACATTGATAAGCGACGGGATATCCGTGACGCGACAGATATCCGATGCCAATCCAGACATCGCCATTACACATCCTGTGGATGTTGATATGAGAATTAGACCCCGTCGCCTATGAGAAAGGGGCATGGGTAGTATTGATGAATGAAAATAGTGACATGAAAACTTTCTAGTTAGACGACAATGGAGGGTATTCCATAGGGCGCTCGACTCTATAGTAAGTTGGGGAATATTTAAGTTATAGATTTAAGTCTTTATGCCGAATCATTAGAAAGTTGAGAACAATGAGAACATGTGCAATAACAATAACACTCGGTGCATTTATTTTTCAGTCATTTAAATTGCTATTTTTCCCAGTAAATTCATAATATATCATGTTGTTTAATGTCATGGAATATATGTGAGAGCTTGACTTATATGTTCATTGTGTTGTTTCCCTATTGAGCTAGAATGTAGCTCACCCTTTAGACTAAACGTCGCAGGTCCTGTACTTGCGGCTGCTGAGGCTTTGGAAGACGTAGATTCGGGGGATTCGGATTATGTGCCCGGGGAAGAGTTGGAGCCACCTCCTGAGGACTTCATCTAGAGGAACCAGTGCGTACTTTGAGAATTAAAGAATGCTAAGTTATATGGATGTTAACTTATGAAAGGAATATCGGCAGCACACTGGGGCTAACATTAGCCTGCAAGATCAGGGCCAATTGTAGCAAGTTTTAAAAGTAAGTATTTCAAGATCGTCCACAGAGAATTTGTCTAAAATGAGAGATAAACCTCCAGATCTGGCTCTATAATTATCTAGAAAGCAGATAAAGAGAGAGTGTTGGGTTTTGTCACGTTTAACTAAAAGCAAATAAAGAAAAGAACTAACTACGTGATCCAGATCCGAGTTGTGGAGGTGTTTAAAATAAATCAAATGCAGAAATAATAGCTTCATGTATTTTAGCCTTTGAATTTTAATGGAGAATCAGATTCAATAGAGCAGATTCAATCTTCATCGGCTACCAAAGCATGTATGTAAGAGAAATAAATCGAATTAAGGAATAGGTTTAGACTTATGGCTATGATCCAATGGTCACAGATCATCCAATAGTTGTGGCCTCGTTCTTTAGTTCGTAACATGAACATCATCGTAAGTGCCGCTAGAATTAGGTTACCAACGCTTAATTCGCACAGGACAATGAATTAAGGGAAGTTGGATGCGGTGAGTGAATCTAAAGAAGTCTAATGCACTAAGGTGAACATTCGTAACCCTCGACATGACTCCAATGGAGAAGACACAAATTACAAAGAACCTTTTAAAATCCAAAATTACAATTACAAAGCACGGCTTTAGAAAGCCCTCGGACTTGCGCCTTGAATCCGATCTCCTTGGAGTTACAAATCACTCTCAACAACTCTCAAAAGTAAAACAAAAGAAGCTATTACAGAGGTACAGATAGGCTATCCGACCGGAAGGTAGGAAATAGAGATGAAAACTCAAAACTGGATGCCACAATTGGGCAAATGTCTTCTATTTATAGCTTTCCTTGATCCCGCATGTATTGAATTGACCAATCAAGTGTTCGAGATCTGGATTGCCCAATGGCGCTTGATCACGGGATCCGGATCTGTTTCGCCAATGAAAATGCTCGATCCGTTCACCAATCAGCGCTAGAAGCATCAATTGCTATGGAATTCAAAAATCTGTTTGAGTTTAGAAGTTCCCGCCAAGTGATTTCATCTTTGAGCTACATGGGTTGGAATATGCTTTTGGATCTTGATTGGAATCTTCCAAATGTCCTCGGCATTAAATGCATTGGGGCGCAGGTAGATTACTTGAAATGCCCTTTAAACAAGGTAATTCCCGAATGTCCTTTCAGAGAGTTTAAGTGCCTTTTCGCAAAGTGTTTTGGCTCCGTAAGTTCTTTTCGCAAAGCAATTTGGCTTCGTAAAGTCTTTTCGCAGCGGACTTCTCCTGGATCTTCTATTCGAAAAGGAAATTTCAACTATTCAATGGAACATGGTTCTTTTCGAGTAGTTCATTCTGACTCCGTAATCAATTCAATGAATCTTTGACCTTTTCGAAAAGTACTTTTACTTTGCGATTTGAACTTTTAACTTGATTTCTTCTTTGAATGGATCCTTCTTCTTCTTCGTGTCTTTTCTTGCTCTTTTAGGACCTTTTTAGCCATTCTTTGAGGCTATTTCTTCACTCCTCTTTGAGCTTGACATGAGTTGTCGACTTTTTGATCATTTTAGGATGCTTTTCTGACTTGGACTGCCTAATTGGTTAGCTATAAAATGCACACTAAAGCACTTATTTAGTCTTCTCAAGGGTCTTTCAAAGCTCATGTTTAGGGGTGAAAATGGTATTTTCACTACTTAACACACAAACCTAAGCTTTGCTAGTCCCTCGAGCAAAGAAACATAAAAACAAAGTAAAGAGCCACTTTTGTAGGAAGCAGGTGCATTTAGCATATGCAACAAGCCTTTTCAACCCCTAGGTGATCCCTAGAGGAGGAGTGAAGTCTCCGAGGGTTTTCAAAGAAGGTACCCACAAACTTCTCCATGGGACAAATTGGCATTAGTGCACCGTTATCTCATGAGCAATCAAAGATCGAAATTAGTTACTCTTGAATCCATGTTTACACAAAATTTAGTTGTATTGTTTGCAAGGAGATTTCAACATTTATAAACCTCATGAATGTTTCAATATTTCCAATCTGTGAGCAGTCATAGAAAATCATACAAATGTGCCAAAGAGAAGCTCATCCTATGGATAAAAATTAGGTTATAAGTCATACTTAATGTGCTCAAGTTCCAACCCAAACACTCACGGGGTATACTCTCATCGTGTTTTTGTTGAGGGTTCGTTTTCACTCAAGCTCAAGAGCAGCTTACATCTCCCAAATGGATCCGTAAGCATGAGCATAGGCCTGCTTCTGCACTGCATCATTGACATCTCCTCACCATAGATTGGGGAACTTCTTATCTCTACATGACAGCTCACTCAACTTTGGATCACAAGGACTTTTAATCTAGGTTTGTTTGTATGGCTTATGGAGTGAAGTTTCAAGGAAAGGCGGTTTGAACAGGGTTTGAATTTGAGAACTGTGAAGTGCGGAGATGGTTCATGACTCCACCTTTTGAGTTTAGCTTCTTCTTCTTTCGAGATTCTCACATTCACAAATGACGTTCTTTCTTTGATCTTGCATTTTCATCATAAGGTCCCTTTTTGCCTTTTGCTTGCAACTTTTTCACATTGTTTGTCTCTTCCTTTCTCACCACCATATTGCCTGCTTTTGAGGTATTTTCTTCATTTTCTTGATCTGTAAATGGTCCATCTTCGATTCTTTCTCCTTTACCTCCGAATTCTCGAGAGTGAGGGAAGGCTGAATTGGGTGCATAGGAACAGTTGCAAGTACTTTTGGATATTTTTGATGAAGAATTGTAGGATTTACTCAAATGGGGTACAAACAGGCAGATTTTTCTTGGTTGGTTCTGTTAGGTTCAAGTCATTCAAAGAAGGCCTTGATCTTTTCCTCGGTTTCATGAGTCTTTGTTACTTGTTTTAATTTGGAGTTTCCTAACTTCTAGTGGATCTAATGCCTCACCAATCTTTTGAATCGAAAAAAATTGCCTCACCACTCTTCAACAGAGATGGAAAATATATGAGCTCAATTCTCAATCGGTTATGGTTTTTCCTTGAGCTTTTAAGTATATCTTTACCTTTTCTCTTCCTTTTGACTTACTACGTCGATACCAAAGATGTTTTTATGGTGTAATCATCATGGAAATGTAGACTATCGCATAAGGTTTAGAATGTCTAAATTTTTTGCAAAGAATATTTAAAATTTCCTAGTTAACTTGATTCTTAAGTACATTAAATTCTTCCTTATTTAGGTGATTTTTCCGCCTTTATCTTTGTATCAGGGCAGATCTGCCACACCCCCAAACTTATGAGGTGCAGTGTCCTCACTGGTTCAAAGGTGGCATGGTCCCATTATTCAGGGAAAACATGAAGGAAATCATAAACAGCAGAAAGTAAAACATGACAGTGAGCATTGGAGAAAGAAAAATTTATTGACTAGAAACATTACAGAGAAGAAAAAGAAAATTAAAGACAGAGGGGGGACTGGGATTAAGGGAGAGGGGCGAAACCTGTGAGGAACCGTGTCCTCACTGGTTTGATGTAAGGGGAAAAAATAAAATAGGCTTGCTCGCCATGATCTAATGTAAAAGATTGGAAAAATAATTACAGAACAATGAACAGAAAACAGAAAAAAAGAAAAAAAGAAAAGAAAAAAGAAGTGCACAGAATTGGACAAAAAGAACAGATTTATATATTATATTTAGAAACAAAGTACATGCAAACATTAATAACTTGGATCAAAGTCGCTACCATAAGTTGGGTCATTGGGGTCTGAGCTAGAGTCACTGGTTGAACTTGAATCAGAGTTGGAATCAGAACTTGATGGTGATTTCTCAGATGGAATTCTTGAGCTCAGTACTCTTTGGACTTGATCTTCTTGGTGAGGCCCAGATGTTTGGTCAGGCTGGCTGTTTTCTGCTGTTCTTGAGCTAGTTTGGTCTGTTCTTGAACTAGTTGAGCTTGGAGCATAGCTACCTTGTGTTGCTCAGCCCTGACCAATTGGTATGTTTGTCCAACCAGATCCCTCATCTTCTCTCTCTCAAATTGCATGAAATGCTCTAATTTTTTTATTTTGGCCTCATAAGGGGTTGGATGTAGGCCTCCAAATCAGCTTTATACGCACATCCTACGGATGTAGGGATTTTACATCATGGCCTGGGAGAGGGTGGCATATCTAGGGAGGGGGATGGAGTGGTAGGGGACTAAAGGGGTCCACTGGGGGGAGGGGGTGGGAAAACCGAAACGAGGGCGCAGGATAAAAGAAGAAAGAAAAACTAAGAATAGAAAAATCTAAACTATATGCAGCAGAAAAATAAAAATGTAGGGACTGCATACAAAGTTTAAAAAAAATAGAAAAGTGTTGACACAAAAACAGAATTTGTGAATGCAAAATAGGAAAACAAAGTTAGAAACTAACTATACTCACAGAAAAATGACGAAAATTAGTAAAACTAGGACAATGTTCCTAAAAACAGAATTTGAAACTAAAATTCCTAAAAACAGAATTTGAAACTAAAATTCCTAAAAACAGAATTTGAAACTAAAATTCCTAAAAACAGAATTTGAAAATCTAAAAACAGAATGCTAAAATTCCTAAAAACAGAATTTGAAAATCTAAAAACAGAATTTGAAACTAAAATTCTTAAAAACAGAATTTGAAACTAACATTCCTAAAAACAGAATTTTTAATGCCAAAGGATACATCCTAAGCCCAAAGAGAAAAAATGATACATCCTAAGCCCAAACAGAAAATCTAATGCCAAAAGCCTGAGATACTTATGAATCTAAGTGAAAAAAAAAATGATTAGCAGGAATACAGTGAAAAGCAAGATTCATAAGACTGACCCCTTTGTTGATGATGGGTATGAATAAAAAATAATGAAGCATGGGAGCACATATTAAAAACAGAGTTCATACACAGTTGAGACCCATTTATGATGAAGAAATCTCGAAGGAAAATAAAATAAGTGGGTCCATTGAATATTCAAAACAGCCTATGATTCACTACTCATTGTCCTACATGATTCCTAAAAATAAAAAATGATCTCAAAGAGTCCAGATGGGAAAAGTGGATGCAAATGGAGAAAACAAATTACCCATCTGAAAGATATATATATATTTTTATTTTATAATTTTCTATTTTTTATTTTTTACTTGTTTTGGATCAGCTCAACAAGAGCCCTTATTTACTATCAAAATAATGAGAAACAACTAAGAGATTTTCTATTTGTGTTTTCATTTTCTTTTATTTTGTATTTGGTTTTGTAAAAAATCAAGATGCCTAAAAGACAAAGCAGAAATTATAATCGTAACAAACAATAAACACAATGAATCCTGGTTCTCAAGAATTTAAAATAGAAAATGAATGCAAAGGAGAAGAGGATGCAAACTCAAGCAGATCTGCTCAAATTTTTAGTCCAGATGCTCTTGTTGACTTGCTCGGATCTTCAACAATCCAAAAGCTGCAGCAGATACCTTATTCCAAAGATATTGACAAAATGAAAATGAAAAACTCAAAGCTCGCCCAAATTTGACAAAAGACAAAAGAGTGGCGAAGATTTATTCAAACAACTAGAAGGCAAAGAATGAAAACTTAGAAAAAAAAAATCACTGCAAGAAATAGGTTTTCTACAAAACTGCAGAGACATTTAATCAAGCACTTGGAATACAAAGTGGGTTTAAAGCAAAACTAAAATGAAAATCAAATCTATAAAATTAAAAAACTTAGGTCTACCAATTTTAGAACAAATTCCCCGGCAACGGCGCCAAAAACTTGTTGTCGCTCCAAGTGTGCCATAATTGTGTGCATTATGAATAAAGAATTAAAGAATTAAAGAATGCTAAGTTATATGGATGTTAACTTATGAAAGGAATATCGGCAGCACACTGGGGCTAACATTAGCCTGCAAGATCGGCCAATTGTAGCAAGTTTTAAAAGTAAGTATTTCAAGATCGCCCACAGAGAATTTGTCTAAAATGAGAGATAAACCTCCAGATCTGTGCTACCAGATCTGGCTCTATAATTATCTAGAAAGCAGATAAAGAGAGAGTGTTGGGTTTTGTCACGTTTAACTAAAAGCAAATAAAGAAAAGAACTAACTACGTGATCCAGATCCGAGTTGTGGAGGTGTTTAAAATAAATCAAATGCAGAAATAATAGCTTCATGTATTTTAGCCTTTGAATTTTAATGGAGAATCTGTATTCCAATAGAGCAGATTCAATCTTCATCCGCTACCAAAGACAGATGTAAGAGAAATAAATCCGAATTAAGGAATAGGTTTAGACTTATGGCTATGATCTCCCAATGGTCACAGATCATCCAATAGTTGTGGCCTGTCTTTAGTTCGTAACATGAACATCATCAGGTGTGCTAGAATTAGGTTACCAACGCTAATTCGCAGGGACAATGAATTAAGGGAAGTTGGATGCGGGTGAGTGAATCTAAAGAAGTCTAATGCACTAAGGTGAACATTCGTAACCCTCGACATGACTCCAATGGAGAAGACACAAATTACGAACCTTTTAAAATCCAAAATTACAATTACAAAGCACGGCTTTAGAAAGCCCTGACTTGCGCCTTGAATCCGATCTCCTTGGAGTTACAAATCACTCTCAACAACTCTCAAAAGTAAAACAAAAGAAGCTATTACAGAGGTACAGATAGGCTATCCGACCGGAAGGTAGGGAAATAGAGATGAAAACTCAAAACTGGATGCCACAATTGGGCAAATGTCTTCTATTTATAGCTTTCCCTTGATCTGCGATGAATTGACCAATCGAAGTGTTCAGATCTGGATTGCCCAATGGCGATTGAGCACGGGATCCAGATCTGTTCGCCAATGAAAATGCTCGTTCGATGCAGTTCAATCAGCGCTAGAAGCATCAATTCGTTATGGAATTCAAAAATCTGTTTGAGTTCTAGAAGTTCCCGCCAAGTGATTTCATCTTTGAGCGCTCACATGGGTTGGAATATGCTTTTGGATCTTGATTGGAATCTTCCAAATGTCCCTCGGCATTAAATGCATTGGGGCGCGGCAGAGATTCTTGAAATGCCCTTTAAACAAGTGTAATTCCCGTAATGTCCTTTCAGAGAGTTTAAGTGCCTTTTTCGCAAAGTGTTTTGGCTCCAAGTTCTTTTCGCAGCAATTTGGCTTGAAAGTCTTTTCAAAGGACGTCCCAGATCTTCTATTCAAAAGGAAATTTCAAGCTGCTCAACAGTAACATGGTTCTTTCGAGTAGTTCATTCTGACTCCGTAATCAATTCAATGTAACTTTGACCTTTTCGAAAAGTACTTTTTACTTTGCGATTTGAACTTTTAACTTGATTTCTTCTTTGCGAATGGATCCTTCTTCTTCTTCAGGTCTTTTCTTGCTCTTTTAGGACCTTTTTAGCCATTGCTGAGGCTATTTCTTCACTCCCTCTTTGAGCTTGACATGAGTTGTCAGCTTTTTTATCATTTTAGGATGCTTTTCGGACTTGGACCTGTCTAATTGGTTAGCTGTAAAATGCACACTAAAGCACTTATTTAGTCTTCTCAAGGGTCTTTCAAAGCTCATGTTTAGGGGTGAAAAATGGTATTTTTCACTACTTAACAAGCAACGGTGTCGGTCCTGGTCAAACATTCAATGTTTTGATCAAGTCGACTCCACTTCTAAATCTTTGCGGTGAGCACTCTGTTTTGGATTCATATGAACTTAAGTATCTTAAGCTTCAGATACTTCATTTGGAAAGGTCAATCGTTGGTTGAGACCGACCTATTGAGAATGAGATTATGTATCAACCAAACTATGTGCAACCATGCATCCATAAGGGTTTATTTCTCCTTTATTTTCTACATGCGTAAAACTTGTATTGGCAACGATATCCCTATAAAGTGTATGCCATGCATCTGGGTGGGTATGATGGTCGTTTGTTCTCGTAAATTATACCCGGACGGGTCTGGGTCGGGGCTTCCACCGCCTTTGTTGTTGCTTATTGCCCCTAATGGGTGCATGATTATGCATAATTAAATGATATTTGTGATCATTGTTGACAGAAACCAGGAATGGATGTCCCTTTTGGGAGACACCCAATGTTTTGTTGGATCTGTCTAAGGTAGTTGAAGTTGGATGCTCTAGGTCATGTTGATCAGGGGCATGCTTTTAAAAATGGCACGTCCTCCCAAAAAGCGTTGTGACATCTATTCACTTCGCTTGGGCAGTCATGCTAAATAAACTTCAGGATCGATGGGTTCACCCAAAGACCTCGAACCCTGCTTTCAGTAGGGGCACCCGCAAACAGTCAGATGGGGCAATCAAATGCCTGGTAGGATTGAACACAGACTGTGGAGCCTTGCGTATGTTTACTTCACGCCTGTCTTTAAATGTGAGTCGATCACCCCTCTTACTTGCAAAGCTGATGTATTCAGAATGAATCTTAAACATCAAATACCCTCAAATCATCTCGAGAAGCAAATGTTTGGCCTGGCATATAGGGCTTTCGCAACTCAGTTATGCCCAGTAATGTCGCTAAGCGCTTGGGGACCGATTACCTTGAGAAATGAATGTTTAGCCTGACATCAAGGGCTTTTGTCTTCTCACCATATTACTCATCTAATGTTTGAAGTTCATTCTGAATAAAGCGGACCCGTCAGTAAGGCCTTGGGCCTCTTTGGATATCTCTTTTCTTTGGCATTCGATCATTAGTGAACGGATACCAAAGAGGGGCATCTGTAGACACCCAAATTTGGCTTAAGGCCTGATCAAAATACATTTCGAGAGGCATATTTCTAAGTGTTTGATGGCATTTATGGAACCCTTAGGAGTCACCCTAAATCCCTTAGGAACCTACCCCAAACCTTTAGAAATCAATCCCAATCCTTAGAGCCCCTTCCGGACCATAAACCTAACCTTCTCGGGCAATGGATGAGGAGTGGTACACCGAGACCAGCTATAGCCTTCTACTATGATTGAATCTCATGCCATTGATAGGTAGAAGTAATCAACTTTCCAATGAGTTAAGAACCATCCCAATTGGAGTAGTACATCAAAATATATGGCATTCTAAACCCAGAGGGCTCAAGCATAATTTCGATTGACCACACCCTAGGGATTTGGCGCAACTATTAGTTGCACCATGCCATTTTACTAGGATTTATGCCAGGCGCAACTAATAGTTGTGCCAGCATTAAAGTGGACCCCACCCTCCGAAGCCAACTTTCAGGCCACTATTCAGCACTATTTTATTGTACATTTGCCTGGCATAACTAATAGTTGCACTAGGCATATGAACAGTAATCTCTGGTTTTGCCCCAAATTTTGTGATTGGAGTTTGACTTGCTGACCACTTGGACCTTTGGGGTGTGTTTTGTTAGTTTTGTTGCACCCTCTTACACCCTATTTGTAACCCGTTAGGTGACTTAAAGCCCCTCCCAATCATTCACCATCGGAGGCTCTTTTTACACATTTCAAGGCTCTAAAAACCCTAGAAATCCTTAGATGTGAGATTACCTAATTGCTAAACCCAATTAACATCTAAGTGATCTCCTAACCCACCCATTTCCTATAAATAGAGCCCCCCTCCCTTTGATTTAAAGGTTGAGAATTTTTGCCTAAGAGAGAAAGAGCTTAAAGCGAGAAGATCTTTCTCCCTTTGGTGCACCATTGCTCATACAAATTCCAAAATTCCAAAACACCCTTTGAGTGATATTTTCTACATTAGATTTCCTAGTTTAGGTTTATGCTACCCATTTATCTTCTCCCTCTATCCCTTAGCTAGCAAGCCTCAGAGCTTAGAACTTCTATTTCCATCATACAAGCCTTCAAAAGCTCATCAAAGTAAGCCAACGCAAGGCTCTCTTACGGTGCTACAAGGGCTCGAGGGCTCCGGCTCTCCCCTCTCTTCTCCTATCTCTTTTAGCTCTTCTCATCCTCCCATTTGTGCCGTTACGTTGCCGAATTTAAAGTAAGAACGGAGGGGTACAAATAGTAGAGACCGCGTCAAGCGGGTTGATCGGGTGCCTAACACCTTCCCGATCGATAATCAAAGCCCCTACCCAAGAGCCTTTGATGTGGACCGGATTCAGAGTCATATTTTTAGCACTTCAGTGCTCATAAAAATGATATAGGTTTCTCGGGACACCAAAAGCTCAAGGTGGTGATTCTATATTTTTGCTAGTGAGCGCATCGCCGCGACGGGATCATCACAAATCCCTCGGTTGCACACTTATTCTCCTATAGATTGCAACATATTGATCATGTACGATTAGATATATAGGATGATATATCGTGCTACCATGAGTTGAGTTGCAGTTCACTATATGGTGACATGATGATCATGCTAGATTTAGCATGTAGACCTGATAATTAGGGATTTATAATGATGCTAATCAGTTTTGTTGATGATGAACACATGTGAAATTGTCCGTTTTGTATACATGAACTCATGTTAGTTGTGAATACATAGCAGATTTGAATACATGAACCCATAGCAGTTTATATCACTAAACTCATATCAGTTTTGCATGATACATATGTTAAGTATAGAGGCAGTTTTGATCATGTAAGAAAATACTAGTTTTAGTTCGTTATATGATAAACTAATTGCAGTTTGAGCATGCAAGTTCTATTATACTAGTCAGTTTTGCTTCTTTGATATCATTCATGGTTCATATTGCATTATTCAGATCCTGCTATTCTTGAGTCCTCTACACGTTGTTGCTTAGTTTTGAGTCAAGTGACCATGCTATCTCGAGAGCTTGACTATGTACTTGTGAGAAGTGATCCCACTAACTCAGGAGCTTGACTATCTTGGTCCAAGTGATCCCGCTAACTTGGGAGCTTGACAAGTGATCCCGCTAACTCGGGAGCTTGTTTTGTCTCTACCCAAGTGATCTCGCTAACTCGGGAGCTTGATTCTTTTGTTCCTGCACATGTATATTACATCTGATAGCTAGTTTAAGCTAAGCTATGTCAGCATGATTCCTCGTATCTGTTGCACCATGATTTCCTTGTATTTCTTTAGCATGAATGTGTCAGCATGTTAGCATGTTACATTATTCATATGATAATGAATTAATTATGCTATATAATATACTTTTATTTGTATTTTATGTCTCTAGAAGTGAATTTGGTAAGCTCAAATATGAATTAGCACTGTAAATTTCTCCATTGAGCTTTGATGATAGCTCATCCTCCGACTTCAATGTCTTAGCTACAGATCTCGATCTGGAACATGAGGGTGATCCCACTTACCAGCTAGACGAGCAGGATGAGAAGGAAGAGGAGGAAGAATTTGCTGAAGAATTCTTTCCCAAATAGGCTTGAGAGAGAGAGAGAGATGTCTTTTAAACACTACACTTGTATAAACAACGTATTATATTTTGCTTTGAAATATTTTACACTACATGTATAGGTTTTCTTTCCATTGTTTAGATGATGGATGGCCGTCATCGATGGAAAGCTATACAACGTATCAGTTAGCCCTTATTTATAGATTTTGATAGTATACTGCTTAGATGAGTAAATATTAGTTTTGCCATATTCTATCTTGTAAGAGTTATTTAAATTGCTTCCGCATTTACATTACTTTGGACACGATTATATGATAGGATCATGTGAGGTGATCCGACGATGTAACTTTTCCTAGCTATGTTACTCGGAAATGTAGGGTTGTCACAAGTGGTATCAGATCCTCGGCGTTAAGTCATTTGGAGACTTACCTCTGGCATACATATATGGCAAAGTGTCTAATGTTTGTTCAGTGTTAGGATTTAGATTGAGTTTATGTTTATATGATCAAGTGTTGCTTGATCATAATAGGTTGAGATGCCCCCAAGACTTGGAAGAGGAAGAGGTAGACCACCGTTACCTCATCATACTGGGCCTAATGTGATTTCAGTGGTAGGCTATGAGCATGACACTGCCTTAGGAAGCGGTGAGAACGTGCATATGGCGGAGAGCTGAACAAGTATGGAGAATGTTGCTGAGCCTACTCCTGTCGTAAATGAGCATCAGATAGGACTTGCTCTCGAAGTTGACCAAAATGCGAGACAGAATTCGCAGTTGATAGAGACCATGGTCAACACCATGGCCATGCTAGTTGTGAGACGACCCCCAAAGGGCTTTACAGAGTTTGCATGACTCAGACCATGGTCAGCATGACTCAATGGAGGCAGAGAAGTGGTTGACACAGATTCAAAAGGTGCTACAAAGAGTTACCTGCACCGAGGTTGGGAAAGTTAGTTGGGCGGCATATAAACTGGAGGGTGAGGCAGAGCCTTGGTGGCAGTCTATAGAAAGAACGAGAATGCCTAGAGTACCTTGGACTTGGGCGGAGTTCACAGAGGTGTTCAATGAAAAGCATTTTTTGACACCTGAAAGATACCGTATAAAGGTACAGTTTGTGACCTTAGTATAGGGTCAAATGAATGTTTGAGAATACGAGGTAGAGTTCAGTTGCCTCTCTCGATTTGCACCCTACTTGTCGCCACCGAGCTCATGAAGACACATAAATTTGAGCGGGGTTAGAAGCACCTGATCAAGGAACGAATTTCGTTGTTTCAAGCAACGACCTATGCCCATGTGATGAAGTTAACTCTTATAGCAAAAATAGATGTGGAAAGTATGCTCAAGAGGTGAGAGGAACATAATAAAACAAGAAAAGCTCCACCTCAGTCCTTTAGTTTTGGTCAAATTAGCAAGCGATCACAATATCAAGGGCAGGCAGCATTTCAACTTACTGTAGGAGCCTATACACGGCCATACAATCCAGCAACGTTACCACCATTACCACCGAGGATTCCATGCGTTCAGAATCAGCCCATTCAGACTACAGCCAGAAGTATATCTGGTGTTTCACGAGTACGACCAGCAGTGTCCCACACGGGATCTTATACGGCTTCATCGGCAGCTTCAGTCGAGATCTGTGGAAAGTGTGGGAAGGCACACAAGACAGACGAATGTCGTAAAGTGTCTGGTGCGTGCTTTCATTGTGGAAAGATGGGACACTGGATCAAAGATTGCCCGGAAATGGTAAGAATGACGTCAAAGGCAAGACCAGTCTTATGATCAGCGCGGCCTACGGTTCAAGGCCGAGCTTATGCTGTGTCGGCCCAGGGCACCCAAACAAGCAACAATGTGATTCATTGTATGTGAATTACTTATTTAGTTATAAGTCTTGAAATTATTTCATTCTCTGTTCTTGAAATTATTTAGTAGATAGGTGCATCTAGTTACAGATTATTTTGTTTTTCTCAGTTTTAGAATTAATAACTATCACTTATGTTAAGTAGAAATAATTTATCTAACACTAGTATATATGCCCATTAGGTACATGGCAATTGTATCCAGTGGATGCCTACTTGTGTTTTGAGGCACAAGTGTTGGTAGATCCTAGATGTACGCACTTATTTGGGGAAGTTGGGAGTTGCTCCATAACCTCTTAACTTTATTTTGGATGTATTGGTTTCGACCGGACAAGCTGTCACTACCAACATGGTATGTCGAGCGATCATAGTCATAATCAGAGATTACATGGACTACGAAGCAGTCGCGACCTGAGCTTACTTGGTATGCAACGATTCAACGTAATCCTTGGCATGGATTGATTATCCAACCATCATGTGAGCACTGATTATCGATAGAAGATGGTCACTTTCCGTCCACAAGGAAGGAAATCAGCTAGAGTTTTCGGTGTACAGTCCACTATACTCCCCTTCATTTCAGCTATCCGAGCACAACAATTACTCGATGACGGTGCTTAAGGGTATATCACTTTTATTCAAAGTAAAGATCAGGAAGAGAAGAAAATTTAACTTTCAGATGTGCCGATTGTCTGCGAATTCTCCCTGATGTATTTCCTTATGAGTTGCCAGGCTTACCGCCTGACAGGGAAGTGGAGTTCGTTATTGAGTTAGCCCCGGGCACCAAGCCAGTATCAAAGGCACTGTACCGAATGGCACTGGCAGAGTTGAAAGAATACAAGGAGCAGTTGTAGGAGCTACTTGATAAAGGCTTTATCAGACCAAGTGTGTCTCTGTGGGGCGCACCAGTATGTAAAGAAGAGGGACGGGTCAATCTACCTCTGCATTGATTACCGTTAGTTAAATAAGTTGACAATCAAGAATCGGTATCTGCTCCCCAAAATCGACGATCACTTTGATCAGTTACAAGGAGCGCGATTTTTTCAAAGATTGATTTATGATCTAGGTATCACCAGATAAAGGTAAAAGCTGAAGATATTTCAAAAACAGCTTTTCGAATACGATATGGTCACTACGAGTTTCTCATCATATCCTTTGGGTTAACCAATTCACCTATAACATTTATGGACTTGATGAACCGAGTCTTCAAGCCTTATCTAGATCAGTGTATCGTAGTCTTCATCGATGATATACTCATCTACTCAAAGACGAAAGCAGAGCACGAGGATCATCTACACTTGCTTTGTAGGCATTGAGAGATTCGCAGTTGTATGCCAAGCTCAGTATATGTGACTTATGGTTGAATCAAGTTAGTTTTTTGGGTCACATCATCTTTGAGGCCGGTATCACCATTGATCCTGCCAAGATAGAGGCTATAGTGCAATGAAAGCAGCCACAAATAGTAATCTAGATTCGAAGCTTTCTAGGTCTCGCAGGGTATTACCGACATTTTGTTGAAGGGTTTTCGAAGCTTGCTAGACCACTCACGCAGCTAATTGGAACGAATGTTAAATTCGAGTGGACTAAGGCGTGCGAATAGGGTTTCCAAGAGTTAAAATGGAGGCTCACCTCCACACCCGTATTAGCACTACCATCAGGCAGTGGTGGTTTTGTTGTCTGTAGTGATGCTTCATATAGTGGGTTAGGGTGTGTATTGAATCAATGGGAATGTGTGATTGTGTATGGTTCCTGTCAATTGAAAGATCACGAGCAGAACTACCCCACTTATGACCCTGAACTAGCAGCGATCATCTTCGCGTTGAAAATCTAGAGGCACTACTTGTACGGTGGAAACTTTGAGATTTTCACCAATCATAAGAGTCTCAAGTATCTCTTTACCCAGAAAGAGTTGAATTTGAGGCAGAGAAGGTGGATGGAGCTCTTGAAGGACTATGACTGTTCTATTCAGTACCATCCCAACAAAGCCAATGTAGTGGCCGATGCGCTTAGTCGGAAGTCATCCGCTCAGTTATCCCATCTTGTGACATGGCTAAAAATATGGAAATTGCTCAATGACATAGTGTCATCCAGTGCCACTCTTAGGGCAACATTAACTGGAGGTTTGCTTGCTACAGTGATGATCTGATCTACACTCTTCGATAAGATCAGAGAACTCTAGATGCATGATGCAGAGCTTATTTCCATCAGACAAGGGGTACTCAGTGGGCTACAGCCAGACTTCTCGATTAAGGATAATGGGTCCTTATTATTTCGAGGCTGAGTATGTGTACCTGATGATAGTGCCTTATGTCAGGAAATTCTTGAAGAGGCTCACAAGTCAGCTTATGTCATTCATCCGGGTAGCACAAACATGTATCAGGATTTGAAGAAGACATTTTGGTGGAATGGATTAAAGCGAGATGTGGAGGAACATGTTTCAAAATGTTTGATTTGTCAGCAAGTAAAGGTCGAGCATAAGCAATCTTGTGACAGCCCGACGTTTTCCCGTCTCTAAACTGGGAAAGGTCGCGCCATCAGATCACCTGATATGATCCTTTCATCAAGCTGTTATTTCTTTATTTAGAAGTAACCCAATTGCGGAAGCAATAAATTTTAACTCTGACAGATATATAACATGGCAAAAACAACTGATAATTAGACTAGCAACACTAAGTACAAAATAACAGTCAGATCTGATGTATAGCTTTTCACCGATGACGGCCACCCGTCATCTAAATAGTGAAAAGAAAACCTATACATCCAAGTATGTCTAAAAATCATCATATATCATTGAAACATGCCAAAAAATATATTTCTCTCATTCCTCTCCTTCACAAACCCATATCCCCTCAGATCCCAAGCTACAAACCTATTTCGGGAAGAATTCTTTCGTGAAATCGTCCTCCTCCTTGTTGTCCTCGTCTCCCTCCTCCTCCTCAAGCACGTATGTAGGGTATGCCGCGTGCTCAGGGTCAGGCTCTGCAGCTAAGACAATTAAGTCGAGGAATGAGCTATCATCCACAGCTCAGTAGAGAATATTGCATTATTATTTTACATTGACAGTTTATCACTTTTTTCATAGAGAAGCATTAAATTAACATATGAATAACATGCTGAAATGCTACATTTATGCATGGTATAACAAGTGTGAGGAGCAAGCTGAAACCGGAATACATGCTGGCGAAAATAGGGAATCAACAAGGTCAAGCTCCCGAGTTAGCGGGATCACTTGCGTCGAGAATCTCAAGCTCCCGAGTTAGCAGGATCACTTGATTTATACTGGAGCAATAGCATATCAAGAACATTGAATTTAATAGAGTCTGAGTACTGAATGACCAAGAAATGCATTTGCATGTATGATTTATGATGCAATGTACACTAAAATAATACATTAAATTACAAAGCTGATTTATACTCATAAACTGGTAAAAGACTTTCTTTCTGATGTTATGTGTACTAGATGCTCATATTTGTTTCTTATCAGCTTGATGACTAATCAAGTCTATTTACTTCATAGTTAATCAGGTGCATCAATTCAAATCACCACGCAGATTTTACTTTTATTATGCGGATCATTGCGTAAATAAATACCCATCAAAACTTCTATGAAAAACTAAGTGACATGCTGATAACATTATAAAATACCAACCCAGATTCCCTACCTGTATACATCAAGTCTTACGAGTATTGTCACTGACGCACGTTCCCGCATCCGAGAGCATCATGCATTCTTTGTTCTTCAATATTTTCTAAGTGCTCCATGTGGCACCAAATCTAAGAAAATAGATGTATTTTAATAAAATTCATATTTTATAGTTGAGCCATAGTTTATAGATGGTCCATAGTGCATCCAGACCCAATCAGGTGCTTACCTGAGCCCCAGTGGACCCAATGTCCGAATGCACAAGAGGTAGTCCAAAATGCCAAAAAACCCAAAGCTGGGGAGGTTGCCTCGGCAACACTCAAGTGGTTGCCGCGGCAACCCTATAAGGTTGACGCGGCAAACCTGTATATTTTTGGCTTGTCGAGCTTCAGCTGGGTTTCTTCTTGGCCTTTTGATCTTCTATTTCCCTGTTTCCCTTCCCCTTATGTTTATAGATATTATTATATATATATATTTAGATATATGTCTATAGATTCTTTATAGATTTTAAATCTATTTCCACATATTTTCTACACAGATCTGAAGTGAAGCAATCTGTACTTCAGTTCATGTTGAAACTTCTTCTTTGTTCTTGGTTGCTGCTGTGCCTATGCTGCACAATATAGGTTATATATACCTATATATAACATATTTAGATATAATTATATAGATTTTATAAACTTAAGCAATATATATTTATATAGAGCTATTTCATCAACCACAGATCTTCACTGATCTTCAATGAAGATCGGAGTGCAGTAGTCTGCACTCAATTTTTGAGGCAAGTTCTGAACTGTCACTCCTTATCATCAATTCTTCTGTATAAGAATAAACAAAGAACTAACCTTTTGGTGAATTTGTAGTACCCGACCATCAATGTTTTGTTTGTCGAGTTCAACGATGGAGTAGGACTGAAAACAGTTTTGGTGAAGCCTATATGTTGTGGCTAAGTGAAAAGAAATGGGAGTAGTCGGCTGTTGTTGATCTTTACTGAATTCCCTCTGATTTAATTATCTCTGATTTTAACCAAAAATCCAAGGAACGAATGGAAATCCTGTTTTATAATCGTGGGTATTGACTTTGCGTGCATGGGGTGCTTAATGACTCAATGGAGTCGTGTTTTAAATTTTGCATGCAAGTAGCTTATCAGCTACTCTGGTTTATACTCCAAGCTAAGCTAGCATTTTCTGCTGGTGTGTAGTCCATAAAGGACAACTAAGCTTTATGTGTATATTAATCATATACACAGATGCTCTGTATTAGTTAACTGGGCTTTGTTTTTCATGCAAAGCCCATGTAGCCCTATTGAGATATAAGTTAATTAGTTTGGTTTCAAGACACTTGGTTTTTAATTCCTGTGTTAAGCTGGTGCATATGTATATATATATATATAGTTAAAATCGGATGATTTTAGGCATATCCTTTTCCTAATGGCAATGGGCTAACTTAATAGCCATGGTCATAGACTTATGCCAGACCGGACCTTTATTGATGTAGTGTACAGATTTAAGGATCGTTACATTCTCCCCTATTTTAGGCATTTTCATCCTCGAAAATCAATCGGGACTATCTGGGTAACAGATGAATGTCACAATAGCGAAAAGCAAAGCTGTAGTGCCCATACCATATGTGGTGTTTAGTAACAAAATTTATCACGATGAATCATTAAACAGACAAAACCAAAATCAAATCTACACCTGCGAGATAAAACTGAAATCTTAGAAATAACCGTACTCATATGGCACCTGACTTCATGTGTATTAATGAACATGATTTTATTTCTAATCCCTGTGGCATCGGTTTTATTCTTACATGTGGCACCTGATAATAACCCAAAATGGAAACAAATTAGATAGAATCACACCTAGAATTTATATAATCCAACTAGAATTGTACTCAAAATTTATATATATATATACTAACTAGAACTACTCAGTACATAATCATCAATACTCATTAATCAAGACCAAATGTAAATGAAACTAAAGACAATTGCACTTAAATTTGTTAGTAGCAGCAACACTTACTTATTAAGCAAAACATGAGGTTATAAATTTTTCATGTATTAAGCACAACATGTCGTAGAGATAAACTTAATTAAATGCAAAAGTTTGTGAGATTATTTTTACCAGGCTGGTCGCTTGGCTGATGTTGGGCCGCTGAGGAAGTACCAGCTTCTTGTTGTTAGAAATCTTGCTGGAACTCTGGGACCAATAATGCTGCGTTTCGAGTGTATTGGGAGACGTAGTTGTGCGCCCGCCCAATGTACGGATTTGCAGCAGTTTGGAAAGTATGCTCCATCATGATATTAGTCGCTTCTTCAATATAATCGATATGTTGATGGAGCATGTAATGGTTTCGATATAAGTTATCGAATTGCAGGAGGGTTTGCTCATGGTTTTCACGCATGAGTTGGACAAGTTCTGCATTTGTAAAAGTCCCTTGTGTCGGAGGGATCGATTCGGTTTGGGGTTGTGGTTGAGGAGGAATGGAGGTATCTTGGGTTAAAACAGAAGGGATTTCTTGTTGGGCTTGGGGGGGACGACGAATTTGTTTAGCTTGGCGGTTACTTACCACTTGAAAGGAGCGTTGATACACATTTCTCCAAATGGCAGGGCTAAAGACCTGCATATTGTCAGTGCGGACCTCTTCACCCACAGGGATTTGATAGGGAACTAAATTGACACTATCGAAGTATCCTTCTAGCATGCGAGAGATCAATCGGGGGTAGGGGCAGGAGGGCATGGAACTTGAAACGTTACTTTGTAAGTGTTCATTGATGTACTTAATGCCCTCCCAGACTACCACAGGGGCATTTACCCATCGTCCTTCATGGACGGCAAAAAGAGCTTGTAAGAGAGCATCATGGCACTCTCTTTCATGCTGCATGGGATATAGATTACACCGAAATACACAGTCCAAGAACCACATTTTCTGTGGTAATTGGTTGCGACGAATTGCAAGGTTGCGATCGGAAGCGGTCTGTCCATCAGTCATCTTAGTGATGATATGATGGAATTTTACATCCTGCTGCCTGGACATTTGTAGTCTCGTGGTTACGTCAAAATCAAAACTACAGTCCATAGCTTGAGCTATGTGTCGTATATTGAAATAAAATTTTCGATTATCTATTTCGGTCTGTAATTGACCAACAGTAGGGGTGACTATCAGATTCTGGTAGAACAAACGGACTAAACAAAGATAAAGTTGATTGTGGAATGGCTGATACAAGGTGCCTAACTGCGCCTATTCCATGTATCGAATAGACCATGCGGTCTGGTCATTCAGGGTTAAGAGTCGATCATCAATGATCCACTTGGGTTCCATGGCTTTCGCAGCCCACCATGGGATGGGCTGTTCATGCTCAATGGGTGGATTGATTGGTTCGTGGGAAGGAGCAGGGCCTTTGCCCTTAGCTTGAGCTGAGGCCTTTGAAGGTTTAGAGGCTCCAACCTTTTTAGGAGGCATTATACTATCAAAAAGACAAGGAAGAACAATGGAGTTAGAGATTTGGTTGTTACCTCACAAAGGACCAAAAATCTGCCCGAAATCAGAGCAAAATCAGGAAATAGAGAGGTTCTTGGAGTAGATCAATGACATGCAGCAGCTGTGGACGTGATTTGGAGGTGTGTATGCATGGATACCGGCTTAGGAGGTTGAAGAAAAAAAATTTATGCACTTTCTATAATAGAAAACCGAACTGGAAATAGACTGAAATGGGTTTCGGACCCACCAAATGCCAACAGAGTTGTCGCGGCAACACCTTAAGCTTGCCACGGGAACACTTAGTCATTTCCACGGCAAGGGAGTCCAGATGGTGTGTGGCCCGGATTTCAAGGCCATGGATATGTGGTCTCAAATTTTTTTTTGTACTTGGGTATTCTTAACAGTTAGGGGGTCTATAGAAAAATATAGATTGGTATTTTTGATGTATTTTGCTATGTTAAAAAAAAATTTCTTTCGATGGAATTTGATCCATTTTAGCAATATTGTGTATATAAATATTATAAAAATATTATATTTGGCCATCAATGGTCCTTGGATTAGTCACCAGAGACAGGTGTTAATAGGCTGAGGTATAGCCTTGTTGAGGTGTTGCTGTTTTAAAATTTTGAAAACTGTTTATTTAGTTATTATTCCATTTAACTTGAATATTCTTAAAACTTTAATATTACAAAATTTTATACTAGTATTATATTTAAATGGTAACTAAAAGCATTTTATTTTAATTCATTGTGATCAAGGTCCATAGGACTTACTTACTATATTCACTGTACCATATTTCTTGTCTACTAGTGCAAGGTGTACTTACAACTTATTTATAATAACATTAAAATCTAAGCAAATTTTATTTGACCAAATGTAACTATAGGGTACATAGATATACAGTACGTACCTCATGTAAATAATCGAGGGTATTGAGCACGAATATCGGTTTCGTGCTCCCAGGTGGCTTCATGCGACCCATGATTCTTCCATTGAATCAAAAAGAGTGGAATTCACTTTGTTCTCACAATTTGATCTTTGCGGTCCAAAATCTGACCTGGTTCCTCGGTCACCGTTAGATCTTCCTGGATATCCAATGGTTGATAACCAAACACATGTGTTGGATCACTAACATATTTTCTCAGCATCGATACGTGAAATACATCATGAATGCTTGCCAGGTGCGGAGGTAACGCGAGTCGATACACTACTTCTCCTACTTTGCCTAGTATAGGGAATGGTCCAACGTAACGAGGACTCAACTTGCCTCATTTCCCAAACCGCATCACGCCTTTTGTCGGAGAGATTTTGATAAAGACGTGTTCGCCAATCTGAAAATCATTTCATTAGACTGATAATGAATGAACTCTTAGTCAATTTATAGAAGACTTATCAATGGTAATCATGACCTGAAAATCAACACTGGTTCTTTTGAGATCAGCGTAACTCTTTTGTCGACTCTGAGCACTCTTTAATCATTCCCCAAAAATGTGAACAACTGCATTGGTGCTTTCTATCAGATCAGGGCCTAAAATCAACCTCTCTCCAGCTTCTTCCCAGTTAATCGGAGATTTACATCGGCATCCATACAGTGCCTCGAATGGTGCCATACCGATGCTTGACTGGAAATTATTATTGTATGCAAATTTGATCAGGGGTAAGTGTTTATCCCATGATCCTTGAAAATCGAGCATATAGGCCCTTAACATGTCTTCAATCACTTGATTGACCCACTCTTCCTGCCCGTCGGTCTGAGGATGAAATGCTGTACTGAAGTCTAACTTGGAACCCATACCTTCTTGGAAACTTTGCCAAAATTGCGAAGTATATAAAGGATCGCGATCTGACACGATACTTACGGGTATCCC
This sequence comes from Chloranthus sessilifolius, assembly GCA_021018995.1. Lineage (NCBI taxonomy): Eukaryota > Viridiplantae > Streptophyta > Magnoliopsida > Chloranthales > Chloranthaceae > Chloranthus > Chloranthus sessilifolius. The sequence continues at coordinate 97,760,249 of CM037588.1, forward strand.
ATGTAATCGTACAATCTCCCTCAGATAAACTTCAGCTAATTTGGATGCTATATATCGTGTACTATAGGGTAAAAAATGCGTCGATTTGGTGAGACGATCGACAATCACCCAAATGGCATTATAACCCTTCTGAGTATGGGGCAAACCGAGAATGAAATCCATGGAAATATTTTCCCATTTCCATTCTAGAATAGGCAATGGCTGTAGCAGACTAGCAGGATGTTTGTGCTCGACCTTGACTTGCTGACAGGTCAAACACTTTGCAACATATTCTGCTACATCACGTTTTAGATCGTTCCACCAGAACGTCTGTTTAAGATCCTAGTACATCTTCGTACTACTAGGGTGAATAACATATGCCGACTTGTGAGCTTCTTCGAGGATTTCTTGACGTAAGGCATGATCATCAGGTACACATACTCATTCTCGAAATAGTAATGACCCATCGTCCTTTATCGTGAATTCTGGCTATAGCCCACTTTGTACCCTCTGTCGGATGGAAATAAGCTCTGCATCTAACATCTGGAGCTTTCTGATCCTATCAAATAGTGGAGCTCGGATCATTACTGTAGCAAGTAAACCTCCAGTTGACATTGCTCGCAGAGTAGCATTCGATGATACAATGTCATTGAGTAGTTTCCATCTTTGTAGTCGTGTCACAAGATGAGATAACTGAGCGGAGGATTTGCGGCTAAGCGCATCAGCTACAACATTGGCTTTACCAGGATGGTACTGAATTGAACAGTCGTAGTCATTCAAAAATTCCATCCACCTTCTCTGTCTTAAATTTAACTCTTTCTGAGTGAAGAGATATTTAAGACTCTTGTGATCGGTGAAGATCTCGAAGGTTTCACCGTACAGATAGTGTCACCAGATTTTCAATGTGAAAATAACTGCTGCTAGTTCCAGGTCATGAGTGGGATAATTCTTCTCATGGTCTTTCAGCTGACGAGAACCATATGCAATTACTTGTTCCCATTGGTTCAACACTCATCCTAACCCACTATATGAGGCATCACTGAAGACAACAAAACCACCACTACCAGATGCAGACGTAAGTCTCCTTTTCAATTCTTGGAAACCTTGTTCGCATGTCTCGGTCCACTCGAATTTAACATTCTTTCGAGTGAGCTGTGTGAGCGGTCCAGCAAGTTGTGAAAAACCTTCAACGAAGCGTCGATAATAACCTGCAAGACCTAGAAAACTTCTGATCTCGGTTACTGTCTGTGGCTGCTTCCACTGTACTACAGCTTCAATCTTTACAGGATCAACCGTGATACCTGCTTAAGAGATAATATGCCCTAGAAAACTGACTTGATTCAACCAAAAGTCACATTTACTAAATTTAGCATATAACTGTGAATCTCTCAGTGTTTGTAATGCCAGACGTAAAGGATCTTCATGCTCTATCTTTGTCTTGGAATAAATGAGTATATCGTCGATGAATACTACGATACACTGATCAAGGTAAGGTTTGAAGACTATATTCATCAAATCCATAAAAGCAGCTGGTGCGTTGGTCAACCCAAAGGGCATGACAAGAAACTCGTAATGGCCATAGCATGTTCGGAAAGCTGTCTTCGAAATATCTTCAGCTTTCACCTTCATCTGGTGATAACCCAATCGTAGGTCAATTTTTAAAAAGAACCGCGCTCCTTGTAACTGATCAAAGAAATTGTCGATTTGAGGAAGCGGATATCTATTCTTGATCATCAGTTTATTGAGTTGACGATAATCAATGCAGAGACGCATTGAACCGTCCTTTTTCACGAACAACACCGGTGCGCCCCACGGAGACACACTCGGTCTGATAAAGCCTTTGTCAAGAAGCTCTTGTAATTGCTCCTTAAGCTCTTTCAACTCTGTCGGCACCATTCTATATGGTGCTTTCGATACTGGATCGGTACTTGGAGCTAATTCAATAGCAAATTCTACTTCCCTATCAGGTGGTAGTCCTGGCAGCTCATCAGGAAACACATCTGAAAATTCACAAACGATTGGTACTTCGGAAAGTGACATTTTATTCACTTTCTGTTCATCACTTTGTATGAAAGCAATATACCCTTGAGCACTTTCATCAAGTAATTGCCGTGCTCGAATTACAGATATCAGCGAAAGCTTAGTTGACGATACGCCATAAAATTTAGCTGATCTCTTCTTTTGAGAACGAAAAGAGAGAATCTTCTTGTGATAGTCAACGTTCGCATGGTGAGTGAACAACCAATCCATGTCAAGGATCACATCGTATCCTTGCATCGGTAGCAAGATCAAATCAGCTACTGCTTCATATCCCCAATAATCCTTGATTGAAACCATAATCGACAGGTATACTTTATCAGTCATGAGAGATTGTCCAGTCGGAAGGGTAACGTCAAGAATAAAGTCAAGAGGTTCTGGAGTACCTCCTATCTTCTCTAATTTTTTAGCAAACTGGGGTGTGACAAACGAGTGTGTAGATTCGGGATCTATCAAGACTCGTGCGTCATAACACAGATAATCATCTTTTGGATATAATTGTAAGATACCTAAAGCATATAGACTAATGTTAGTTATATTACCTATTTATATCAAATATTTAAAATAATAAATATGTCAATCCAAGAATTTAGGATGTAATGTTCATAGTTAACTATATGCACCTTCTCTATCTAAAATGATAATTAATTGTAAACTTTAATGTAAAATTAATGAACAACAATACCTTGAATGATGTCATGGCTAGTCCTTGCATCTGTTGCAGTGACAGCATAAGCTCGGCCTTGTACCATAGGCCATGCCGATCGTAACACTGGTCCTACCTTTGTTGCTATTCCGACCTTTTCTGGACATTCTCGGATCCGATGTCCCATTTTGCCACATCGAAAACACGCACCAGAAGCTTTACGACACTCATCGGTCTTGTGTGCCTTCCCACATTTCCCATAAATTTCTTTGGAGGCAATCGATGACGCTGTATAAGATCCCGTGCGAGAACCTGTCGGCCGTATTTTAGAAAACCCAAATGTACTTTGAGCCGCTGGTGAATAAGACTGATTCGGTACAAGTGGAATCCTTGATGGTGCTGAGAATACCGATGGATTGTAAGGTCGTGCATACGCTCCCGCAGCCGGTTGAAATGCTGTCTGTCCTTGAAATGCTGTCTGTCCCAAGTGACAAAATTGTGGTCACTTATTGTGGCCCGAAAAGCTCCACTATAGGACTGTGGAGCTTTTCGGACCTTCTGCATTTTGTCTCTCCTTTTGAACATGGTATCCACATCGGTTTCCGCAATCAATGCCAATTTCATCACGTGGGCATAGGTCGTTGCATGAAACAACGAAATGCGCTCTTTGATCAGAGGTTTCAAACCCCTCTCAAACTTTTGGGTTTCATCAGCTCGGTGGTTACTAACAGTGGTGCAAAGCGAGAAAGACGAGTTAATTCTGATTCATATTCTCTAACTGTCATCTGCCATTGTACCAATGTTGCAAACTGTACCTCGAGCTTATACCTCTCAGGCGCTGGAAAATATTTTTCATTAAAGGCCTCAGTAAATTCTGCCCATGTCCATGGTACACCAGGCATTCGTGTTCTTTCGACAGACTGCCACCATGGCTCTGCCTCACTCTCCAGTTTGTACGCTGCCCAGCTCACTTTTTCTTCCTCGGTATAAGTGACTCGTTGCAGTACTTTCTCAATCTGCGTTAACCACTTCTCAGCCTCCATTGGGTCATGCTGACCGTAGAAACTTGGTGGTCGAAGTCGAATAAAGTCCGTAAAGCCCTCGGGACGTCGAACAGCAAGCATGGCCATAGTGTTGACCATAGTCTCCATCAACTGCGAATGGTGTCCCGCATTTTGTTCCATACCATGAACACTTCCCATTGGTGGAGTATGTATCACTAGCAGAGTTTGTTCTGGTGGAGGATGCTCTGCAACATTCTCCATTGTCCTTCGACTTTCAGCCAGATGGGCATTCTCACCAATTCCTGAAGCAATGTCATGCTCGTACCCAGCTACTGAAATAGTATTCGGTACAGTGCGATGAGGCAACGGTGGTCTACCCCTGCCTCTTCCACGACGTGGAGGCATCTTAACCTAATCAAATAAAAACTTGATCAGACATACATCTCAATCTAACTCCTACCTCTATTCTATTAACAGATATTTTACCATATTTGTATATGTCAGAGTTCTGATACCACCTATGACACCCTGACGTTTTCCCGTCTCGAAACTGGGAAAGGTCGCGCCATCGGATCACCTGATATGATCCTTTCATCAAGGTGTTATTTCTTTAATTAAAAGTAACGCAATTGCAGAAGAAATAAATTTTAACTCTGGCAGATATATAACATGGCAAAAACAACTAATAATTAGACTAGCAACACTAAGTACAAAATAATAGTCAGATCTGATGTATAGCTTTTCACTGATGACAGCCACCCGTCATCTAAACAGTGAAAAGAAAACCTATACACCCAAGTATATGTCTAAAAATCATCATATATCATTTATACATGCCAAAAAATATATTTCTCTCATTCCTCTCCTTAGCAAACCCATATCCCCTCAGATCCCAAGCTACAAACCTATTTCGAGAAGAGTTCTTCCGTAAAATCGTCCTCCTCCTCCTCGTCGTCTCCCTCCTCCTCCTCAGGCACGTATGTAGGGTCTGCCGCGTGCTCAGGGTCAGGCTCTGCAGCTAAGACAATTAAATCGAGGAATGAGCTATCATCCACAGCTCAGTAGAGAATATTGCATTATTATTTTACATTGACATTTATCACTTTTTTCATAGAGAAGCATTAAATTAACATATGAATAACATGCTGAAATGCTATATTTATGCACGGTATAACAAGTGTGAGAAGCAAGCTGAAACCGGAATACATGATCGCGAAAACAGAGAATCAATAAGGTCAAGCTCCCGAGTTAGCGGGATCACTTGTCAAGCTCCTGAGTTAGCGGGATCACTTGGACTAGAATACTTCAAGCTCCCGAGTTAGCGGGATCACTTGTGTCGAGAATCTCAAGCTCCCGAGTTAGCGGGATCACTTGATTTATACTGGAGCAATAACATATCAAGAACATTGAATTTAACAGAGTCTGAGTACTGAATGACCAAGAAATGCATTTGCATGTATGATTTATGATGCAATGTACACTAAAATAATACATTAAATTACAAAGCTGATTTATACTCATAAACTGGTAAAAGACTTTCTTTCTGATGTTATGTGTACTAGATGCTCATATTTGTTTCTTATCAGCTTGATGACTAATCAAGTCTATTTACTTCATAGTTAATCAGGTGCATCAATTCAAATCACCACGCAGATTTTACTTTTATTATGCGGATCATTGTGTAAATAAATACCCATCAAAACTTCTATGAAAAACTAAGTGACATGCTGATAACATTATAAAATACCAACCCAGATTCCCTACCTGTATACATCAAGTCTTACGAGTATTGTCACTGACGCACGTTCCCGCATCCGAGAGCATCATGCATTCTTTGTTCTTCAATATTTTCTAAGTGCTCCATGTGGCACCAAATCTAAGAAAATAGATGTATTTTAATAAAATTCATATTTTATAGTTGAGCCATAGTTTATAGATGGTCCATAGTGCATCAAGACCCAATCAGATGCTTACCTGAGCCCCAGTGGACCCAATGTCCGAATGCACAAGAGGTAGTCCAAAATGCAAAAAAACCCAAAGCTGGGGAGGTTGCCTCGGCAACACTCAAGTGGTTGCCGCGGCAAGCCCATCAGCTGGCTTTGTTGCCGCGGCAATCCTATAAGGTTGCCGCGGCAAACCTGTATATTTTTGGCTTGCCGAGCTTTAGCTGGGTTTCTTCTTGGCATTTTGATCTTTTGTTTCCCTGTTTCCCTTCGCCTTATGTTTATAGATATTATTGTATATATATATTTAGATATATGTCTATAGATTCTTTATAGATTTTAAATCTATTTCCACAAATTTTCTACACAGATCTGAAGTGTAGCAATCTGCACTTCAGTTCATGTTGAAACCTCTTCTTTGTTCTTGGTTGCTGCTGTGCCTATGCTGCATAATATAGGTTGTATATATACCTATATATAACATATATAGATATAACTACATAGATTTTATAAACTTAAGCAATATATATTTATATAGAGCTATTTCATCAACCACAGATCTTCACTGATCTTCAATGAAGATCGGAGTGCAGTAGTCTGCACTCAATTTCTGAGGCATGTTCTGAACTGTCACTCCTTATCATCAATTCTTATGTACAAGAATAAACAAAGAACTAACCTTTTGGTGAATTTGTAGTACCCGACCATCAATGTTTTGTTTGTCGAGTTCAACAATGGAGTAGGACTGAAAACAGTTTTGGTGAAGCTTATATGTTGTTGTTGTTGTTCTAAGTGTGCATGATTTGTGTTTTGAAAATAGATTTGTAAATGATGAATTATACTGAATTATACGAAATATCAGCACATAAATAACTTAATTAGCCTGCAAGATCAGGACCAATTGTAGCAAGTTTTAAATGTAAGTGAGTAAAAGATCGTCCATAGGGAATTGATTTAAAATATATGATAAACCTCCAGATCTGAGCTACCAGATCTGGCCTCTAATCCTATCTACAAAGCAAGTAAGATAAGAGTTTAAATTTGTCACATTAACTAAGTTACCTACAAGTAAAATGTAAACTAAATGATCCAGATCAGAGTTGGGGGAATTGAAAGTAAAATTAATAAGAATGGAGAAATAATAGTTGACTTAAGCTTAGTAATTGATTGCAGAATGAGAACTAGTGCGGCACAGTCAAGAAAGTATCAAATCTTCATCTGGCTACCAGCTCAGATGTAAGAGAAAATAATCCAATTCAAGGATTAGAATTGAGTTGAACTTATGGCTATGATCTGTCCACTTTAATGGACACAGATCATCCAATAGTCTTCAATTCGAATTCCTAATTCAAAACAAGAAACACCACTACAAATGCTATGAGAAATTAGGTTACAAACGCCAATTCTCACAAGGATAATGAATTAAGGGAAATTGCTTAGAAAACAGTAAATCTAAAGGAATCTAATGAAATAAGGAGATCACAGGGAACCCTTAACACAAATCCAATTGAGAACGTACGGTTCACAACAACCTTTTTAAATTCACCATTATAATTAAAACAGCTCTCGGATTTGTAGTCTTGAATACAAATCTCACTTGTATTACAAAAGTATCTCACAGATCTCAAGTACAAAGCGGTTATTACGAGGTTTCGCATAAGAGATCCAAGTGGAAGTGAGGCAATAGAAATGAAACTCAAAATCTGGATGCCCAAATTGGGCAAACGGTTCATCTATTTATAGTTTCTCCCAAGTCTAGCTCAAATGTGTATCGACCAATCAGAATTGGTTAGATCTGTATCAACCAATGGGAGTCGAGCACAAGGATCCAGATCGGTTTTGGCCAATCAGAACTGTATGATTTGGTTCAACCAATCAGATGACAGAAGCATCAATTATGTTATGTATTTCAAAAATCTGTTAGAACTTCTAGAAGTTCCCGCCAATTGATTTCATCTTCGGGTGCTCACATGGGGTGGAATATGCCTTTGGTTCGTGCTCAGAATCTTCTGAAATGTCTCTGCGTTTTTAAATGCATTGGGGCACGTGCAAAAGATTACTGAATTACCCTTGCAGATGCTAGGAATCTTCAGAATACCATTTCGCATAGTTTGGGAAACTTTTTGCAAGGTACTGTGACTTCTGAAGCTCTTTTCAAGACAGCTTGCCGTGTCGCAAGGAGTTCTCTTCTTTTGAATAGGTCGTAAATCCTTTCGAAGAGTTCAGGTGCTCTTCGAAAACTAAGTCTGAAGCTTTTAGTTCTTTTCGCAAAGTTCAGGTTCTTTTCGAAATGTTCAGATTCTTTTCGAAAAGCACTCTGTAATGCATTCTTCTGTTCGTATAGCTCCACACCTCTTTCCAGGTTACAACCGGGCCTTTGTCCACTTTAGTTTAGGCATTTTGACAGCTCGTGAGGTTGTCCCTTCTCTTTCTTCCTTTGGATCAACATGGATCATCATCTTTTTGGCACTTTTAGGCTGCTATCATGGTTAAGCCTGTCTTTATTGTTAGCTGTAACACAAGCACTTAAAACACTTATTTAGTTCTCTCAAGGGTCTATCAAGGCCCAGGTTAAAGGGTGGAAAATGGTATTTTCCAGTCTTCAACACACCCCCAAACCTAAGATTTGCTAGTCCCTGAGCAAAGACAACATTAAAACAGAATGAAAAGTCACTTTTGTAGAGAACACAGTTGCATTTAGCATATGCAACATGCCTTTTAAACCCCTAGGTGATCCCTAGTGGAGGAGTGAAGTCTCCTGAGGGTTTTCAGTGAAGGTACCCACAAACTTCTCCAATAAATTAGTTAATATCAATGCATTTACATTAAATGACTTTAATCCAGCTTAGATAGTTCACACCGCCTCGCCAAGTCAGAATACGATCTTCAAGAAAACATCAATTTAAAACTAACATTCTGCTGTAATTCCTTTTACCATTCACTCAGTTTGTGTCAAGAAGTTCTTTAGAAGAAAAATCAATGAAAAGTTTGCCTTCTATTTGAAAATTCAGTTTTGATGTTACCTCAAATAATTTGATTTCAAACTCAACTCTTACCAGGGTTTTTACTCATAATTCAAATAGGAGGGTTGTACTATTTCACACAGCTCCAGAGTAGTTACAGTCCTCAAATAGGACTGTAAGCAGGAGCATAGGCTTTGCTTTTCAATTCTGAAATCACTGCTCTTTTCACCATAGATTACACAAATCCTTATCTCCATGTGACAGCTCAATCCATCATTGACAGTAAGGACTTTAACTTGGGTTGTAATGTGGCTTATGGATGAAATTTATCAAGAATAAAGGGGTGGGCTGGAGTTCAAAATTGAGAAGTCAGTCAAGGTTAGGAGGTGGTATGGACACCTTCTTTATTTCAGCACAATTTCATCTTCTTCTTTGAATTTTTAGAGCCAAAGTGGCCATCTTTTTCTCTTTCTTTTTCAAACTTCCAATGACTCTTTTTTTTTTTTGAATACTTTTACTGACATGCCACATTTCTTTTGTTGATACATCATTGCCTTCAATTATTTTTCTTCTTCTTTTACCAAACTGTTACCCAACTCTCCTTTCTTCAGCTTCCTTTCCTTTACCTTCTGAATTCTCAGAGTGGGGGTTAGGCTAAATGAGGTGATGAGGTTGGTTGATGAGGTTTCAAAGAAATCTTGGATTTACAAAGCTCAACTGGTGTGTATCAAGGGCAGCTTGGGGGCTTTTTGAAGTTCAAACTGTCCAAAAGGAGGCCTTACATCATGTCTTTAATATCATGATTGCTGTCAAGCTATTTTAACTTGGATATGTGTAACTTCTAATGATAGTAAGCAGGTTCAAACAATCCCTAGAGCAGAAAAAATTGCCAATTCATATCTCCTAAGAATACATTTCAGGCCCAAGTCTCACTGGGTGTAGTTTTCTATCAACTTCCTGAGATACATCATCACTGTTTTCTCTCTTTTTAGGTTTACTAAAACATCAATTTTTATTTTGAAAATTTTCTGACATTCACTTCATGAAAGAATTGGAATTACACAAAAAAAATCAGTTTTAAAAAGTTTTAACTAATTATTTTATCTCCAAAACAACAGATGTGAAATTATTTAATCTTCAAAAATTCTGCTGTGATCATAGGCTATACTGATTTTAACTAATTTATTGGCTGCCATACCCCCAAACCAAAGATGAGCAGTGACCTCACTGGTCCGTAATACATTAGCAAAGAAGCAATCAAACAAAAAGCATAATGTCAGAGAAGAAAGAAAAGGAATGCACAGTAATTACTAATTAACAAAATTTTAATAGAAAACCAGAGGTACATATCACAGACCCACAAAACAAACATGTACAATGTAATCTAATAGCTGGGGTCAAAATCTGTATCATAAGTTGGTTCAATGGGATCAGAACTGGAGTCACTGTCAGAGTCAAAACTAGAATCAGTATTGGAGTCTGAACTCGATTTAGCCTTCTCCTGGATTGTGTTTTGCAGCTCGGTGTATTCCTCAGATTTGATCTTTTTGGTGAGGTCAATATACTTTTCAAGTCTAGTAGCCTTCAATTTTTCCTGTTCAAGCTGTGCTTGCAACATGGTGACCTTGTGCTGCTCACTCCTAACCATCTGAAAAGTTTGACCCAGCAGGTCCTGCATCTTTTCTCTCTCAAATTTCATGAACAACTCCAATTTCCAAATCTGGTCTTCATAAGGGGTTCTAATGTAAGCTTGCAGATCAGCTAACCCCTTGAGGACATCGCGACAAATATAAGGGTTCTCTTCCATAGCCCTTTTGAGAGTGGCAAATCTGGGAATGGGAATGGAGTGGTAGGGGACCAAAAGTATGCCAGCAGTGGGAGAAGAGGAATCCAAAAGTATGGCCTCAGGGTCTGTTTGGGTGGCTTGATCAGCGACATTAAGGATGGGTGTAGGTGTATCCAAAGGTAGTGCCTCAGGTTCAAATTGGGTAGTATGATCAGACATAGTGGGGATAGGTGAATCTAAAACTATTACCTCTGGGTCTGTTTGGGTAGCATGGTCAGCAATAGCAGATACAGTGGCTAAGGTTGTTGTTTGGGATGTGGAAGTTAAGGTTGGGAGAAGGGAATTTGTCATAGACTGATTGTCTGTGTTGATCTGTAGTTGGGCTTGGATGGATTGGAGAAAGGTAAATATTTGGCTAATTGATTCAGGTGTGGGTGTGGTATGCAGAGTAGGGATAGGTGAATCTAAAACTATTACCTCTGGGTCTGTTTGGGTAGCATGGTCAGCAATAGCAGATACAGTGGCTAAGGTTGTTGTTTGGGATGTGGAAGTTAAGGTTGGGAGAAGGGAATTTGTCACAGACTGATTGTCTGTGTTGATCTGTAGTTGGGCTTGGATGGATTGGAGAAAGGTAAATATTTGGCTAATTGATTCAGGTGTGGGTGTGGTATGCAGAGTAGGGGCTGGTAAAATTGAAGTAGATGGTTGAGGTGCAATGGGTGAAATAGCTGTAAAGGGGGAAGTAGCCAAATGGGTGAAATGAGGAGGGTCAAGTATAGGTACAGATTCAAGCCCAATATTCTCCAAGATAGATCCCATTAGTGATGAATAGGCCTCTGTAGTGAATATCTCAGGTTCAGGGGTATGAGTTATTTCAGGTGTATGAGTTGCATGGGCAGGTGATCCTGAGAAACTTTGGAGAAGAGGAGTGCTAGGAGATTGTTCAACAAAATCTGGGGCTAAATCTTGGACATTGTTAGGAGAAATTGGTGGTGTGAGTATGGCTGAAGTGGTTGGAGTAGAGGGGGAGTCTGCAATTGAGATTATGTTGGTTATGGGAGATGGGACTGCTTGAATGGGTGAAAGAATAGGAGTTGGGCTAGGTGAGGTGGGTAAGATAATAACTTCTTCAACAATGGGTGCAGCTGAAGAGCTGGTCACCATAGGAAGGACAGTTTGTTCAATGTCAGCTGCAGTTGAAATAGGTGTTGCTAAAGAGCTGGTGCAGTATGACAAAGTTCAATGGCATGCAGGGTATTTGGCGCCGCTTCCTCCCTCATTCTATTCAACATGATTTGGCTTGTAGTCCAAGCCTTTTTCCCAAAAGCATGAGGAGATGTAACTTCAAATGGCTCTTGCTCATCAATGTCAAATTTGGCTCTTAGTAGGGTTGTGATCAACCTACCAAATGGTATTCCATCTAACTTCTGCTCCTTTTTCAGCTTGGTACTAATATCAGCCATGGCTTCAAAAATTAACATAGGGGCATTGAAGAAATGCCCCTTAGAGAAATGAAAGAGAGCCTCTAAAATTGGTGTCCTTCTTTCCTGGTTGTACCCAGTGACATAAAAACATCCCCTCAAAATAGAATCCATCAGCAAAAATTGAGGTGCTAAGTCTCTCCTCATGATGGATTGTCCAGTTCCAACTATGCCTTGGGTTAAATGTGCAGCCATTTCTCTAAAAGAGGTTGTTTCAGCGGCCAACTTGACGCCAGGATCATATTGAAATGGTATCCCCAAAGTATTTCCAATGTCTTCATAAGTGACACTTAAATCGCAATCATCAATGAAAATTACAAGAGTAGGGACATCAGCATCCTTCTTTGTCACTTTTACCAAGTTTTGGTACCATAATCTCACCATTCGCGGATAAATTTTCTCTGGAAGAGGGGTTAGGATATTGCTCAGTGAGGCATCCCTAATGTATTTCAAAGATAACTGACATTCAGGTTTGTTGTAGAAAAAGGTCTCATCAACAATAAACTCTGGAATTAGCTTCTGAGCTTCAATAAATGGGTTTGGCAGTATCAAATGCAAAGGCAGAGGAGGAAGCTCAGGCTCAGGACTAGCAGCAACTGTGGGGGTGGGTTCCACATATCTAACCTTCTTTCCTTTCTCAATCCTGTCAGCTTTATCCATCGATAGTTTCCTTTTAGCTGAGGTTTTTGCTTTTCCTTTTGGGGTGGAATTGCTAATTTTCTTAGCAGAAGATTTTGGGAACATTGCAGCTAGTGATTTTTCAGCTTTCCCCATTTAAAACTTTGTTTGAATCTCCCACAATGAATGCTTATACCAAATTAAACTTTGCAAAACACAAACAGAGGAAACGCACAGAAAAATACCGAAATCTAGGGTTTTGGTTGAACTTGTTGATCGCTTGATGAAGTCCACCAGAATCAGAAGCAAAAAATCCCTCTCTTCAAGTGTAATCCGTCGAACAAATATGAAGAAAATTGGGGCTGAATTCTAAAAACACGCAAGGAAAGAAAAAGGGTTTTCTGTGAAACAGGACGCTCTGAGAAGGCTTTCGAATATGAAACCCTTGCTTCGAAAGGGTTTAAATATTCTCAAGATGATATTCGCAAAGTATCTTTGAAGTTTTCGAAAAGTTTAAAACAGTCCTTTTTACAAAAGAGAATGGCATCAGTACCATTCGAAAAGCAAATAGCTTCAGAACCAACTTTTCGAAAAGCAAAAGGCTTCAGAAACAACTATTCGAAAAGCAAAACATTCTTTTTGAGTAGTTAAGTACAGGTCCAGATCCTTTTCGAAAAGGAAATTAAACTTTTTGAAATGTATTTTTTTTTCTTTGCGAATTAATTTTTCACATATTATAACTTCTCGAATTAAGTGTAAACATGACTAAAAACAGAGAGGAATAAACTATGCAAAAATGACAAAACAAACATGAGTAAAATACATATGATACAGTTGTTTAACATCAGATTTGTGGAGGCTCATGATGGTAGATGGTCAGCACAGGCTCCAGGGTATTTTCAATGCATGGTTTGAGCCTCTGACCATTTACTTTCAAGGTTCTCCCATCACCGGGGTCCATAATTTCAACAGCTCTAGAAGGAGATGCGTGAATGACAGTATATGGCCCTTCCCATCTGGATCTCAGCTTTCTAGGAAAAAACTTAAGTTTTGAGTTGAGTAACCATACCTTGGAACCAGCTATGAACTCTTTTCTCAGCAGATTTTTGTCATAGAAAGCCTTAACTTTTTCTTTGTAAGATCTTGCATTAGTGTATGCATCCATCCTCAGCTCTTCCAACTCAAAGAAGCTAGCTTCTCGTGATTACTAGCAGTAGTAAGATCCATGTTCAAGGTTTTAATAGCCCAAAAGGCTTTATATTCTAACTCCACTGGTAAATGGCATGCTTTGCCATAGACCAATCTGAATGGGGACATGCCAATTGGGGTTTTATAGGCTGTCCTATAAGCCCATAATGCATCATTCAGCTTAATGGACCAATCCTTTCTGTCCTTCTTCATAGTCTTTTCCAGTATATGTTTGATTTCTCTATTGGAAATCTCCACTTGTCCACTGGTCTGTGGATGATATGGAGTAGCTACTCTATGAGTCACAGAGTACTTTTTCAATAAAGCTTCAAAATGCTTATTACAAAAATGGCTTCCCCCATCACTAATAATAGCTCTGGGGGAACCAAACCTGGAAAAGATGTTGTCTTTTAAAAATTTCAGAACCACTCTATGATCATTGGTTTTAGTGGTTGTGGCTTCAACCCATTTGGATACATAATCCACAGCTACTAAGATGAAATTACAACCATTTGAAGGAGGAAAGGGACCCATGAAATCTATCCCCCAAATATCAAACAACTCGACTACCAAAAATAGGCTGTAAGGGCATTGAGTTTCTCTTAGAAATGCTGCCCAATTTCTGGCAGTTCTGACAAGACTTACAGTGCTGCAGAGCATCTTTGAAAAGTGTAGGCCAATAAAATCCACACTGCAAAACCTATGCAGTAGTTTTGTTTCCACTAAAATGACCTCCACAGGCCTGTTCATGACACATGGAAAGTATGCTATGAAAGTCTTCTTTAGAGATACATCTTCTTATTATTTGGTCTGCACAAATCTTGAACAGATAAGGATCCTCTCAAATAAAATGTTCAACCTTTGAGAAGAAAAGATCTTTATCCATTTTATTCCAGTGTTGAGGAGTTCTTATAGTAGCTAAAAAGTTGACTATGTTTGCTAACCAAGGGGTGTGTATACTGATAGCAAAAAGTTGCTCATCAGGGAAAGATTCATTGATAGGCAGTCTATCAATCTCAGCAGTTAGAATTCTAGACAGGTGGTCAGCCACCACATTTTCCACGCCCTTTTTATCTTTAATCTGCAAATCAAACTCTGTAATAGGAGGATCCACCTGATTAATCTTGGTTTGGTATCCTTCTTAGACAGAAGGTATTTCAAGGCTGAGTGGTCAGTGAACACCACTATTTGTGAACCCAAACATATGACCTGAATTTCTCCAAAGCAAAAACAATTGCTAGAAGCTCCTTCTCAGTTGTTGTGTAATTAAGCTGTGCATCAATCATTAATCTACTGGCATAAGCTATGACATGAGGCAGCTTATCCTTTCTCTGCCCAAGAACAGCTCCCAAAGCATAGTCTGATGCATCACACATCAGCTCAAAAGGCAGGGAATAGTCTGGAGACTATAGTATTGGAGCTGAAATCAAACAATTTTAAGAATTCAAATGCCTTCAAGCATTCATTGTTGAAAACAAAAGGGATATCTTGGCACAATAAATGACAAAGGGGCTTGGATATTTTACTGAAGTCCTTAATGAACCTTCTGTAAAATCCAGCATGTCCCAGAAAGCTATTGATTTGTTTAACAATTTTGGGAGGTGGCAAATGTGCAATTAAATCAATTTTTGCTCTGTCCACCTCAATGCTCTTGTGGGAGATAACATGGCCAAGGACAATGCCTTGGGTGACCATGAAATGGCTCTTCTCCCAGCTCAAAACTAGATTGGTTTCTTCACATCTCTGTAACACCAAGTTGAGATGATGTAAATATTGGGCAATACTGTCTCATATATTGAAAAATCATCCATAAAAATCTCTATAAATTGGTCAATCATATCAGAGAAAATGGAGTACATGCATCTTTGAAAGGTAGCAGGAGCATTACAAAGACCAAAAGGCATTCTCCTATAGGCAAAAGTGCCAAAAGGGCAAGTGAATGTGATCTTTTTCTGATCTTGTGGATACACAGGAATCTGGTTGTAACCAGAGTAACCATCAAGAAAATAGTAATAAGCTTTTCCTGCTAGCTTATCTAGAATTTGATCAAGGAATGGAAGAGGGAAATGATCTTTTCTGATCATTGTGTTTAGTTTTCTGTAATCAATACAGACCCTCCAACCAGTTGTTTGTCTAGTTGACATAAGCTCACCAGAATCTGAGGTTACAACTATGATCCCAGATTTCTTAGGTACCACCTGTGTAGGTGCCACCCAAGCTGAATCTGAAATGGGGTAAATGACCCCTGCATCCAACAACTTAACAACCTCTTTCATTACCACTTCTTGCATATGAGGATTCAGCCTCCTTTGCATTTCCCTAGAAGGCTTTGTATCTTCTTCCAAATGAATTTTATGCATGCAAACAGCTGGACTGATTCCTCTCAAATCAGCAATAGTCAAGCCAATTGCCCTTTTATGCTGTTTCAATACAATCAACAGCTCTTCCTCCAACTCCTCAGTGAGGGAGGAAGAAATAATCACAGGCAATGTTTTATGGTCTCCTAAAAACACATATTTCAAATTTTCTGGCAACTATTTAAGCTCTACATCAGGTGGACTGAGGAAAGAAGGTAACAAAGGTACCTTGGCTGTTTGTGGAAGAGGAAGAATAGCAGGTTTCCATGAAGAAAACCTTGCTATTTTTTCTTGAGCTTCCTGCACAGCTCTGACCTCCTCAGTCTTTGAGGCACCAGCTGTCTCTTCCACAGCATTTCTCCAAACATCTTTAAAATCTATGGTTAAATCTTCATGCTGCAAAAACTGTGGTAAAGTCTCTTCCACCAGTTCATCCAACAGATCAACAAGAAAACACTCCTCAAAATTGAATTGAGGCTGTGTGACTGCATTGTAAACATTTAACTTCACCTTCATATTTTAAAAAGAGACTTCCATAATACCAGACCTACATTGAATGCAAGCATTGGCTGTAGCCAGGAATGGTCTCCCCAAAATGATAGGGATGGAAGTTTTGCTTTTTGTAGGTTCCATATCCAATACCAGAAAATCAGCAGGGTAGAAAAACTTATCTACTCCTACCAACACATCCTCAATCATCCCAACTGGCTTTCTTCGGATCATCGCTAGTTGTAACACCACATGAGTGGGTTTTAACTCTCCCAAACCTAGTTTCTCATATACAGAATATGGAAGCAGGTTGACACTAGCACCCAAATCTAATAAAGCCTTTTTAATGGTATGTTCCCCAATAATGCAAGGGATTGTGGCGATTCCAGGATCTTGAAATTTAGGAGGTGTGGTAATGGATAAAACCTAATTAACTCTTTCCACAGCAAAGACCTTCTTGGATAACTGTATCCTAGATTGTCTTTTGTGAGTGCAAATATCTTTCAAAAATTTTGCATATGCTGGGATCTGTTTGATTGCATCAAGCAAAGATAGATTTATCTTGACTTGCTTGAAAGTCTCCATCATTTCATCTATTTTTGTGTTCCCTTTATCAAAAGGGGATGCAGATTTCATGGCGTGGGGAAATGGTAAATGAGGAACTAGTCCTTCATTTACAGCTTTAGAAACATCATTAGAATATTTTTTATTTTTCTATTTTTCATTTTCTTGATTTTTCTGAGGTTCATCATCACCCCCAATGCTAACATCATGCTGCTCCTGCTGCATATCTCTAGCAGTTTCCTCAATTTCTTCTTCTTCCTTTTCAGTACCCACATTGTTATTTACAACTCTTCCACTTCTCAAAGTAGTGATAGCTTTTACTTCTTCATGTGAAACAGAAGCCTCTCCAACCATGAACTGTCCTTTAGGATTGTTCAAAGGTTGGCTAGGTAACCTGCCTTCCTCTCTTTTGGCCAAAGTATTTGCAAGTTGACCCAATGTTTCCTCAATCTTCTTTATGCTCTGACTATGAAAGTTTACAGTCTGAGTTAAAGACCCTAAATTCTTGAGTGAATTTAGAACTTGATCTTCAAAAGAAGGGGATCTGGAAAGGGTTTGAACTGGAGCAGATTGCTGTCCAGGTTGTTGTGGAATGGGCTGCTGAAAATTTGGCTTGGTATAAAAATTTTGCTGATAAGGCTGAGCAGTTTTGAAAGGTAGTTGGTTCTTTGGTTGCTATTGCTGTTGTGATTGATAATTGCCCTGGCTCCACCTTAAATTTGGGTGCCCCCTCCATGCATATTCATTTGACTGCATCTGTCCAAATGATTGGGCAGCATGAGCTTGCTCCACTACTAAATCTGGGAATTGTGGTGTAGCTGGACATTGATCAAGTGAATGAGTAGGGGACTGGCATATCAGACATGCCTCCTCTACTCTTGCAACCATTGGATTTTTAAGTGAGTCCATCAATCTATCAAACTTTGTGGTTAAATTATCCATCTTCCTTTCCAACTCATTCACCTCATAAATCTTTCCTTTGGTGGTTTGCTAATTGTTCAACCTAGCAGGATTCTCAATGTCTCTTGACAAAGATTCCTGTTGAGTTGAATTTTCACCAGTTACTTCAAATAAATCCCAGACCTCCTCAACTATTTTTTGTAAGTAGGTGCCTCCACAGGAAGCATCTACCATGTTCTTGCCCTTTTGATCAATTCCTTGATAGAAGCTTTGAACAAGCTGCCATCGGGGAATTTGATGATGAGGACATTGCCTTAACAGTTCTTTAAATCTTTCCCATACTTCATGGAAAGTTTTAGTTGAGTGTTGTGAGAAGGAAATAATACTGTCTCAACTGGCTGGTTTTAGACATAGGGAAGTATTTGGCTAAAAATTGACACTGCAAATCATTCCAAGAAGTGATACTATTTAGTGCCAACATAGACAACCCTGCTCTAGCTTTGTCCTTTAATGAAAAAGGAAAGAGCCTAAGCTTTGTTGCCTCTGGACCTAGTCCAGCTATGTTGAATGTGGTACAAAGAGACAAAAATTCATCCACATGCTTATATGGATCTTCCTTACTCAAACCATGGAAGGAAGGAAGCATTTGGATAGTTGATGATTTGATCTCATAATTTCCTTCAACAGTAGGAAATTGAATGCAAAATGGGGAATTATAGGCACCAGGTGTAAAATAATCCCTCAAAAGTCTAGGTTCTTCACCCATAGTAGCAGTCTTAGCAAAATTCTGTGATGTTTGTCTGGTTCGTAGTAGCCTTTCAACTTCTAAATTTAGAGGGACAATCTCAGGACTGAGAGTCCTCCTACCAAACATACAACACAGAACAGAGAATCAAATTATGCACAGCAAACCTTCAGAAATCATTTTAAAGTAGATTCCACGCTCAAAATGTATATGAATAACTGCACATATTTAAACAATAGAATAGTTTAGCACTGGTGTAATAAAAACAAAATAAAAATAAAAACTTAGGTCTACCTATTTTAAAACAAATTCCCCGGCAGCGGCACCAAAAACTTGTTGTTGTTCTAAGTGTGCATGATTTATGTTTTGAAAACAGATTTGTAAATGATGAATTATACTGAATTATACGAAATATCAGCACAGAAAGAACTTAATTAGCCTGCAAGATCAGGACCAATTGTAGCAAGTTTTAAATGTAAGTGAGTAAAAGATCGTCCACAGGGAATTGATTGAAAATATATGATAAACCTCCAGATCTGAGCTACCAGATCTGGCCTCTAATCTTATCTACAAAGCAAGTAAGATAAGAGTTTGAATTTGTCACATTAACTAAGTTACCTACAAGTAAAATGTAAACTAAATGATCCAGATCCGAGTTGGGGGAATTGGAAGTAAAATTAATATGAATGGAGAAATAATAGTTGACTTAAGCTTAGTAATTTATTGCAGAATGAGAACTAGTGCAGCACAGTCAAGAAAGTATCAAATCTTCATCTGGCTACCAGCTCAGATGTAAGAGAAAATAATCCAATTCAAGGATTAGAATTGAGTTGAACTTATGGCTATGATCTGTCCACTTTAATGGACACAGATCATCCAATAGTCTTCAATTCGAATTCCTGATTCAGAACAAGAAACACCACTACAAATGCTGTGAGAAATTAGGTTACAAACGCCAATTCTCATAGGGATAATGAATTAAGGGAAATTGCTTATAAAATAGTAAATCTAAAGGAATCTAATGAAATAAGGAGATCACAGGGAACCTTTAACATGAATGCAATTGAGAACGTACGGTTCACAGCAACCTTTTCAAATTCACCATTACAATTAAAACAGCTCTCAGATTTGTAGTCTTGAATACAAATCTCACTTTTATTACAAAAGTATCTCACAGATCTCAAGTATAAAGCTGTTATGGAGGTTTGCATAAGAGATCTGAAGTGGAAGTGAGGCAATAGAAATGAAACTCAAAATCTGGATGCCCAAATTGGGCAAATGGTTCATCTATTTATAGTTTCCCCCAAGTCTAGCTCAGATGTGTATCGACCAATCAGAATTGGTTAGATCTGTATCAACCAATGGGAGTCGAGCACAAGGATCCCGATCTGTTTTGGCCAATCAGAATTGCTTGATTTGGTTCAGCCAATCAGATGACAGAAGCATCAATTCTGTTATGTATTTCAAAAATCTGTTAGAACTTCTAGAAGTTCTCGCCAATTGATTTCATCTTCGAGTGCTCACATGGGGTGGAATATGCCTTTGGTTCGTGCTCAGAATCTTTCAGAATGTCCCTGAGTTTTTAAATGCATTGGGGCATGTGCAAAAGATTACTGAATTACCCTTGCAGATGCTAGGAATCTTCATAATACCATTTCGCATAGTTTGGGGAACTTTTTGCAAGGTACTGTGACTTCTGAAGCTCTTTTCACACAGTTCTGGTGCTGTTCGCAAGGAGTCCTCTTCTTTTCGAATAGGTCAGAAATCCTTTCGAAGAGTTCAGGTGCTCTTCGAAAACTAAGCCTAGAGCTTTTAGTTCTTTTCGCAAAGTTCAGGTTCTTTTTGAAATGTTCAGATTCTTTTTTAAAAGCACTCTGTAATACATTCTTCTGTTCGAATAGCTCCACACCTCTTTCCAGGTTACAACTAGGCCTTTGTCCTCTTTAGTTTAGGCATTTTGACAACTCGTGAGGTTATCCCTTCTCTTTCTTCCTTTGGATCAACATGGATCATCATCTTTTTTGCACTTTTAGGCTGCTTTCATGGTTAAGCATGTCTTTATTGTTAGCTATAACACAAGCACTTAAAACACTTATTTAGTTCTCTCAAGGGTCTATGAAGGCCCAGGTTAAAGGGTGGAAAATGGTATTTTCCAGTCTTCAACAGTTGTGGCTAAGTGAAAAGAAATGGGAGTAGTCGACTGTTGTTGATCTTTACTGAATTCCCTCTGATTTAATTATCTCTGATTTTAATCAAAAATCCAAGGAATGAAAGGAAAAGTTGTTTTATAATCGTGGGTATTGACTTTGCATGCATGGGGGTGCTTAATGACTCAATGGAGTCGTGTTTTAAATTTTGCATGCAAGTAGCTTATCAGCTACTCTGGTTTATACTCCAAGCTAAGCTAGCATTTTTTGCTGGTGTGTAGTACATAAAGGACAACTAGGCTTTATGTGTATATTAATCATATACACAGATGCTCTGTATTAGTTAACTAGGCTTTGTTTTTCATGCAAAGCCCATATAGCCCTATTGAGATATAAGTTAATTAGTTTGGTTTCAAGACACTTGGTTTTTAATTCCTGTGTTAAGTTGGTGCATATGTATATATATATATATATAGTTAAAATCGGATGATTTTAGGCATATCCTTTTCCTAATGGCAATGGGCTTACTTAATAGCCATGGTCGTAGACTTATGCCAGACCGAACCTTTATTGATGTAGTGTACAGATTTAAGGATCGTTACAAATCTGTTGGACTGTTACAGCCATTGCCCATCCCAGAGTGGAAATGGGAGAATATTTTCATGGATTTTATTCTTGGCTTGCCCCGTACGCAGAAGGGTTACAATGCAATTTGGGATCGTCTCACCAAATCTCCACATTTCTTACCCTACAACACGCGCTATATAGTGTCAAAATTGGCCGAAGTTTATCTGAGAGAGATAGTCCGATTACATGGGATACCCTTGAGTATCGTATGAGATCGCGATCCTTTATATACCTCCTAGTTTTGGCAGAGTTTCCATGAAGGAATGGGTTCCAAGTTAGAATTTAGTACTGCATTTCATCCTCAAACCGACAGACAGATAGAGAGGGTGAATCAGGTGATAAAGGATATGGTATGGGCTTGTATGCTAGATTTCCAAGGATCATGGGATAGGCACTTACCCTTGATTAAATTCGCATATAATAACAGCTTCCAATCGAGCATCGGCATGGCATCATTTGAGGCACTGAATGGACGCCGATGTAAATCTCTGATTAACTGGGAAGAAGCTAGAGAGCATCTTATTTTGAACCCTAACTTGATTGAAAGCATCAATGCAGTTGTTCATGTTATTCAGGAGAGACTGAAGAGTGCTTAGAGTCGACAGAAGAGGCATGCCGTTCTCAAAAGAATCAGTGTTGATTTTTAGGTAACGAAATACACTTATACGTCTATTCATTACATGAATTAATGAAGTATATTGTATGTCTAACATATGTCGTACAGATTGGTGTTCATGTCTTTATCAAAATATCTCCGACAAAGGGCGTGATGCGATTTGGGAAACGAAGCAAGTTGAGTCCTCGTTACATTGGATCATTCCCAGTTTTGGGCAAAGTGGGTGAGGTCGCATATCAGGTTGTGTTACCTCTGCATTTATCCGACATACACGACATATTCCATGTATCTATGCTGCGAAAGTATGTTAGCGATCCAACACATGTGTTGGATTATCAACCTCTTGATATTCAGGTGGATTTCACAGTGACTGAAGAATCAGGTCAGATTTTGGATCACAGAGATCAAATCTTGAGAACGAAGCATATTCCACTCGTATTAATCCAATGGAAGAATCACGATTCTCATGAGGCTACCTCGGAACGCGAAGCTGATATTCGCACTCAATATCCTCACTTATTCACCTAAGGTATGCCATGTTGCAATCGATTGTTCCCCAAACATATGCTATACACATTTGATTTCAGACCTGTGTATATTTTTTGTCAAACTAAAAATCTGTTTAGCATGTGTAAGCATCACCTGTATCATCATATATTTTTTAATGATACACCAATAGGTGTGACACATAAATGTGTCACTAAATTGCACCAAAAGCTTACCTTGCCTCAAGATCTAGGCCAATCACCATCTGAAGGACTTGTCGTGGCAAGGGTTGGCTGGCCATAGCAAGCAGCTTGCCGCGGCAAGCATAGTGGGTCCGCGGCAACCACAATAGAGTTAAGTGGGTCTGAGAAACCCCACACTTCATTCCCTGGTTCTATTTTTGTGGGGTCTTTGCATCTTTTCCCTCCCAAGTGCTATACAACCGATTTTTTAGTGCACAAGCCCTGATTTCGCTCCACGATTGTTGCATGTAGGAGAATCGCACTTGGCCGACCTCCTTCATCCCTAGTTGCAATCGATTGTTCCCCTCTTTAGGGTTTTGGTGAGGTAACACCCTCATTTTGGTTTTTATTGGTTCTTTTCCCTTTTTTAAACTATCATGCCACCTAGGAAGATTATGGTTTCAAAAAATACTCCCGTACGCCCAAAGGCTACGGCTAAATCGAAGGGCAAAGCCCCATCAACCTCCCAAGACCAACTGATCCACCCGTGGATCGTGAACAACCTGTTCCATGGTGGAACGCGAAGGCCATAGAACCAGATTGGCTTATTGAGGATTCATTGCTTGTACCAAATGACCTGACTGCATGGTCTTGACGGTACATTGAATAAGCGCGTTTAGACACCTTATATCAGCCCATTTTTACCCACGCCTTGTCCGGTTATTTTACCAGAATTTAAAGGTTCTATTAATTATCAGCCAATTAGAAACCGAAATCGATGGCAAGTTTTATTTTGGCCTATAAGACATAGCTCAAGCTATGGATTGTAGTGTGACCTTCGACGAGAGTCTTGGTCTACGAATCCCACGTCTAAAAGATGTGAAATTCCATCACATCACTACCAAAATGACAGACGGATAGACCTCTTCGGCTCAAGGACTTTCGGCTTGATGCAGCCAGTTACCACAAAACATGAGGCTTCTTGATTGCGCATTTAGATGCAATCTCTATCCCATGCAGCATGACCGCGAGCGTCGTGATGCTCTCTTACAAGCCCTATTTGCGGTCCATGAAAACCGATGGGTTAATGCCCCAAAGGTTGTATGGGATGGCATAAAATATGCCAATATCCATCTTTAGAGTAATGTCCCTAGTCCCATGCTTGCATGCCCTTACCCACGTTTGATCACTTGCCCTCTAGACGGTGGGTCACCATGATGCCATTAATAGAGTACCTTATCAAATCCCTCTTGGTGAGGAAATCTACACCGATCATATTCGGGTGTTTACTCCCACAATATGGAAGAATATTTATCAACGAACACAAGCAGTTAAAAATCACCTAGCACAACAAATACGTGCTCCACCACAACCATCCCAAGCCACACCATCGGCACCAACCCAAAAAACCCCCATTCCCTCTCAAGCCGAACCAATTCCTCCTTCAGAACCACTATATGCTTCATCAACATGTTGATTATATTGAAGAGGCCACTAATATTTTGATGGTGCGTACCTTCAAGACCACCGCAACCCCTTACATCGGTCGGGCACGGAATTATTAATCTGCATACACCAGCAATGCAGCCATGTTAGTGTCCGAGCTTAAGCCGGAGGATGCTAGACCATCCTCAGTTGGTCAGCAACAGCCTAGCTCATAGCCTGGTGAGTAGACAACTAACGTTTATATCAGTTTTGTTTATAATTTCATTTCTACACCTGATTTGATTTGGCAATATGTGTTTATAGTAATATGTGTATATGTCTAGCGGTAATTACATTGCTTTATCATGTGACGCGTAGCATGATTGGGATTAGTGATTAGTGTTTATGGATTAGTTGATTTGTGATATATATTTTTAATTATTAATTATCTCCACCATGACTTGAATTCACTTCCTCGTCTTTGTTTATTTTCAAGGACAAAAATCCCTTAAGTAGATGAGAATGTAACAGATGCCCTAGTTTAAAACCACACTCTGTGGTAGGGAGACGGGTCAGGTCAGGCGTGTGCTTAACATGTGACCCAAAGGGACCTAACTAATTTCGTGTTCAAACCTATTCAGAATGTGAGGTCCAAATGTGTAGTAAAACCCAATCCTGGAGACACTTTAAGCTAGTGTATGAAAATTACATTGAATAAAAATATCCTATAAATAATTGATAGGGTAATGGTCTTCCATTAAAGCAATATTCCCAGCAATCCCTCTTGCATTAGTATAAGCAATTTATACTAAAACCAAATAGCCTCTATAGATATAATTGCTTTACACTAAAGAAACACCCCTACTATACACAATGATTTATGTGTGAGCCTTACACTGGATATAGTCACCCAGCTAAACATCTGTAAAAGTTTGTAAAGGCTTTACACTACAGCCCAGCCCAGCCCAACCTTACACACTTAACCCAGCTATAGGGACTTATAGTAAAGCCAAGCCTCTTTTGGATTTTCTATGTATACCACAATAGAGATGGTATTGGTTTACATAAAAGGCAAACCCTTATGCGCTTGTAAGCTGCTACACCACACTTTGACTCCACGCATGCATGAGTCATCCGTTGACTCCATGCATGCAAAGTAAACACTAACCATTATAAAATGCAATAGAGCCTTCTTCGTCTTCCTGCTTCCATTCCTTCACAAACCAACTCTGCAGATACATTAAACCACAACTATTTAAACCACAGCTAGTTAAGTAAATCTCAATAAATTGTAGAGAAAAGAAACCACTTTCCAGTGTAACCTTATACACCACCTTAGACCTTAGATCACAAAGTGACCCTACGATACAGTCACGTGAGTTCGGTCTTCATTCTTCGAGCTCGACAAACTCGATACCAAGTCCACATAAGCATAAACAAACAGGCCATCAAAAGGTATGTTGTAAAATGACCTATTTACTAGTTTCATTTGGATTCATTGTACAGTAAAGTACCGATCTGTGGTGTCGATTCTCTGGGATCGAATCAGCAGCACACAAACTTATACTTTGCACGGGTTCGGAGTCGAAAGTACTCCGGATCTTTTACACTTTTAATACCGTCCAATGGAATAACTCAACTAGCTATAGATGCAATAAAGAATACTAAATAGAATACATTTATATATTGTCTAAATCCTACAGATCAAGAGGATCACAAAGGCCAGATTAGAGCAAGGGGCACCACGACAAGCACTGTCAGCAAGCTGGAAGGCTTGTCGCGGCAACCCTATGGCTTGCCGAGGCAAGCCTATGATTGGCTACTGCATTTACCTTGAGGGCCCTTTGGTCTGTGCATGGGTGTGTGAGTTCACTCTACAGCTCATTAACCTTCTAGAGCATGTATGTGGGGTCTAAGGTGACCCCGTATCCCATTTTAAATACTAAAGCCAAACATATTAAACCATAGGTGCAACTTGGTGCACATAACAAGTACATAACGGTGAAGGTGTTCTTGGATGCATGAGTGCACGTACAGGTAGATACACGTAAGCCTAAGTGAAGGTAGGAAATTTACTTTGTTAAATTATATTTGGTTTCTTATTCTCCTATAGATTGCAATGTATTGATCATGTACGATTAGATATATAGGATGATATATCGTGCTGCCATGAGTTGAGTTGCAGTTCACTATATGGTGACATGATGATCATGCTAGATTTAACATGTAGACCTGATAATTAGGGATTTATAATGATCCCAATCAGTTTTGTTGATGATGAGCACATGTGAAATCATCCGTTTTGTATACATGAACTCATGTCAGTTGTGAATACATAGCAGTTTTGAATACATGAACCCATAGCAGTTTATATCACTGAACTCATATCAGTTTTGCATGATACATATGTTAAGTATAGAGGCAGTTTTGATCATGTATGAACATACTCATTTTAGTTTGCTATATGAAAAACTAATTTCAGTTTGAGCATGCAAGTTCTGTTATACTAGTCAGTTTTGCTTCTTTGATATCATGCATGGTTCATATTGCATTATTCAGATCTTGCTATTCTTGATATCCTCTACACGTTGTTCCTTAGTTTAGAGTCAAGTGATCCCGCTATCTCCAAAGCTTGACTGTGTACTTGTGACAAGTGATCCCGCTAACTCGGGAGCTTGACAAGTGATCCCGTTAACTAGGGAGCTTGTTTTATCTCTGTCCAAGTGATCCCGCTAACTCGGGAGCTTGACAAGTAATCCCGCTAACTCGGGAGCTTGTTTCTTTCATTCATGCACATGTATATTACATCTGATAGCTTGTTTAAGCTAAGCTATGTCAACATGATTTTTATTCAGCATGATTCCTCGTATCTGTTGCACCATGATTTCCTTGTATTTCTTCAACTTGAATGTGTCAGCATGTTAGCATGTTACATTATTCGTATGATAATGAATTAATTATGCTATATAATATACTTTTATTTGTATTTTATGCCTCTAAAAGTGAATTTGATAAGTTCAAATATGAATTAGCACTGTAAATTTCTCTGCTGAGCTTTGATGATAGCTCATCCTACGACTTCAGTATCTTAGCTACAGATCTCAATCCGGAACATGAGGGGGATCCCACTTACCAGCCGGACGAGAAAGACAAAGAGGAGGAAGAGGAGGAAGAATTTGTTGAAGAATTCTTTCCCAAATAGGTTTGAGAGAGAGAGAGATGTCTTTTAAACACTGCACTTGTATAAACCACGTATTATGTTTTGTTTTGAAATATTTTATACTACATGTATAGGTTTTCTTTTCATTGTTTGGATGACGGATGGCCGTCATCGGTGGAAAGCTATACATCATATCAATTAGCCCTTGTTTATAGATCTAGATAGTATACTGTTTAGATGAGTAAATATTAGTTTTACCATATTCTATCTTGTAAGAGTTATTTAAATTGCTTCCGCATTTGCATTACTTTGGACACGATTATATGATAGGATCATGTTAGGTGATCTGACGATGCGCCCTTTCCTAGCTATGTTAATGGGAAACGTTGGGTTGTCACATATCCACTCTCTCTCTATGTTAAACATATACACATATTGGTGTGTATATGTGAAAACCCATACACTTAATGCAACACATACCCACTCAAGGGTCATCACACAAGCACACTGACCCAAACAAACACTGTAATCGTACAGTGCACCGCACCAGTACCTGATCGAATTAACTTGCATGATTTCTTAAAATTGGGGATATTACATTCTCCCCACCTTATAAAATTTTTGTCCTCGAAAATTGATCAAAGTGAACTCGATCTAAGTACTCACACTCGGATATGAAACTTTACAAGTATAAGAAATCAAACTGCTCATCGCCGACATGAGCATACCCAAATACACAATGGTTTAATGAACTTATACATTCACAAAGTAGAGTACACATCAACGTATGGACACGTAGGCCAGCATAAAAACACATTCACATTCCAGAACTTACATACATAACTTACACACACACATAGCCTTAGGTGATTCCATTAGAGAAATCCAACAGGTATGGCCACTGAATGTCTATTTCTGCGAACTGGCAATCACATACTACCAATCCACAAGTCGCATGGACACACCTGCAAAAGTTCCACACATACATCCCGAGAACAGGAATGAAAAGAGGAATGGATTGTGTATATCCAATGAATAACTGGTCAACAGTGACCCGCAACCTGCATCAAAAGGCCACATAATCATGTACACATACACAATTTCCATATCCACACATCCCAAAGAAGCCTGATTACATAAACTAATCAAATCTCTACCCTGACACTCTCATAGCTAACCAAAATTAATAAAAATCTTTACCATAACACTTCCAAAACTCCACTCATCCATAAAAACAAGCTTAACGTATGTGAAGCACATATCCAAATCACACCTGATCAAATTTGACCATATAATGATACTTGCACGAAATAATACCCACACAACATGCTCATCAAAGTAGCCATTATGAGATTAAGGGTGCTACACCATCCACATCGAAATCTGAATCCACATTTATTCATAGTGACTATCAAAACTGAAGATCCAAGCACATTAATCCAAAAGTAAAACCATTCGCATTCCATACCACACAAATCCATAAAAAATTGTTGTGATTGGTTCAAGAAACCAATCCACACGTAGTCACGTATGACCACACATTGCCACACATTGGCACCTGCACGACAAATCACAATAAAACGTACTTATATGTCATTCTACATCCAAGCCATTTCTATAAAAATTTAAACCGTACCATAAAAATTTACATCATTGACATCAAAATTTTGAACCATTCATAACCAATCACCATTCACATCAAAATTTTTAGTATGAACCTCAACGAGCGTGTGGTTTTACACAACACAATTTACCTCTCTTCCCGTGGCACCCATGCCACCATAGTTTTCGAATTTATACATCAACAAGTTTCAAAACAATAAATCCTTTTACATTTTCAAAACAAATTTTCTCCCAAAAAGAATTTTCCACCATCATCCATCACAGTTAATCCTTAGCATCACCAGGCCGATCCTCCATATCGTCAAGTCCGCCCGCCCAATAACTTGAAGCTTTAGGTACATACGCCCTTTCAGCAGCCATACGTTGTAAGTAGTCAGATAGATACATGTAACGCATGGACTCGGCCAACAATACCTCATGATAATGGAGTTGACGGGTAACCTGCTGCTCAAACCTCTGAAAAGCCAAATCCTGTATATCCATTCGCCGAAAGAGTTCGGCCATAAAATCCGCACCACCAGGTGGAGGAACATATGGTGGCATGGGAACCTACTGTGGTGGTGGTATCAGTGGTTGATCTGCCCACTCAGGTTCGGCTCTGGGCTGAGGGGGTTGTTGTTCGTGTTCTTGCACACGTTGCTCAATCTCTCATTCCCTTTTTCTTTTAACACTCATTTGGAGGCTGGTGTAGCTTTGGTTCAGGTCCTTAGTCCGCTATGTTCTATAATTTTCAGTGAGTAGGGGTTCATCCTGGTGAACCACATCATCATCGGCACCCGATGACGACTTGTATTGGTTAATCATCTTTGATATCAATCGGACATACTGTAATCGGTCTATAATAGTTGGAACTGTGCCAGGTTTAGTCCATTCCTTGGCATGCCTGATTCCGTCGAGTACTGAGGCAGGTGCGTTAAACCACCTACCCTGAGAAGCTGCGAATAGAGCTTCAAGGAACGGATCCCGCCATTCTTGCTCGTGGCCCAAAGGAAACACATTATTCCTCATGATTATATCTAATGGCCACATGCGCTCTGACAACTGGACCCGTGTAACAGACTTCCCGATTTTGATTGCACCATTGGTCATTTGGGCCGCAATGTGATTAAAATTAACAATTTCTTGAATTGGGGATGCTGCACCCCCCTCTTCCACCTCATATGTCCAAGAGCAATTCATTGCTCTTCCAATGTCCATTTGGTCAATGGTCAGGGTTTTGTCGTTTAGTGTGATGATCAAAATTATCCCAAAGGGGTCCAATCTCAAGGTTTGATAAAACAATTTTACTAGACGTGGGTAATAGCTATCATAGAATGGTCGTAGAAAGGATAGCATCCCGGTCGAAGTAAGATACTCCTTAGTCCATTCGGTGACTGGCTGGTCCTTAAAAAGATCCTTGTGAAAAGACCATTCTAATTCGAATGTCTTTGTCTCCCAAAACTTGGTGGGTTGTGTCAAAGAAGTAGGTGGAGGGACAGCCTTTCAGGGTCTCGAAGTTGGTGGTCTTTCCGCTAGCTTCTTCCTAGGTTTGGGGTTTGGGGACCTTGATGCCATTCTAGGGTTTTAAATCTAAAAAAAAATGTAATGTAGCTTGAAATTTGGATGAAAATTACCTTGTCTGCGATGAAATCCAACGGAAATACGAGTAATCCAAAGAAAAATTTAGTTGGAAGACTCCCTGCAAAGAAGAAAAGAAAACCCTCGAATCCCCTCTTTTGAATCTCGCATGAAATGCCACGAAAAGGGTGAAAACCCTTATATAGTTCGAGCCTCACGCGCGCGACTTAAGGCAGCTATGGCGCGCGTGCATCAATCTGTCACTGGAACCCGAAGTCCCCTTTTTTTTTCTTTCTGAGTTGCTCGCGTGAGCAAGCTTTCAACCTTGCACGAGCAAGCTTCAGTGTGGCTTCAGGGAATCAAATTCCCTTCTCTATTTCTCTGGCTGAGTGCCTCACGTGAGCAAGCACTAAAGCTCGGGCACGGGAGAATACAAGTACTCTATTTTTGAGCTATTTTGCTTCTATTTTTTTATTTTTTTATTTATTATTAATTTTTTTAATCCTTTGCTTTCATTCATTAATTCTACCACGTTTGAGACATCTTTTTTGCATCTAACCTGCTACGTATCGCCCAAGTACATCATCGGTCTAGTACATTACTGATTCACGATGGTTTTATCTGCGCTAATCTATTACTAAATGATCATGCATTCAACAAGAACATCTAAATTAAGAAATGAAATTCTCAAAATTGTTTCAAATTTAAACAAGGTTCATGTAAATAATGCTGGATAAGCATCATGCACATTCGACTCACGTTCTCAAGTGGCTTTTTCTGGTAAATGGTTTAGCCATCTTACAAGTACCAACGGAATCCTTCTTGTGCGCAGTACTTGTTCCTTTCGATTAAGAATTTGCACCAGTTCTTCCTTAACTGTCAAGTCCTCTTGAATCTTGATCAGTTGATAGTCTAATATGTGAGTTGGATCCTTTACATATCATCTCAGCATCGATACATGAAATACATCATGCATACTTGAGAGTTGTGGTGGCAGTGCAACCCTATAAGCAACCTCTCCAACGCGTCCAAAAATCTCAAAAGGTCTCACATAACGTGGACTCAACTTTCAACGCTTCTCGAAATGCATTACACCCTCTGTAGGCAAAATCTTGGTGAAGACATTGTCACTCGTCTGAAACTCAATGCCTGTTCTTTTAAGGTCAGCATAGCTCTTTTGTCTACTTTGTGCAACCTTAAACCTCTCAGGAATTAAACATACCACTTCAGTGGTACTTTCAATAATCTCTGGTCCCAAAATAAACTTTTTCTCCTATTTCTTCCCAATTGATTGGAGATTTACACCATCTCTTATATAAAGCTTTATACGGTGCCATACTTATACTCATCTGATAGATATTGTTATACGTGAACTCAATCAGGGGTAAGTATTGATCCCATGATGCTTGAAAATCAAGCATACAAGCTCATAGCGTATCTTCTATGATCTGATTTACTCGTTCAGTCTAACCATCGGTTTGTAGGTGGAACACTAAACTAAAGTTCAGTCTCGTACCCATCCCTTCTTGAAACTTCTATCAAAACTGAGAGGTATACAATGGATCTCTATCTGAAACAATGCTCACTGTAATACCATGTAATCAGATAAGCTCTTTCATGTATATTTCTGTAAGTTTACTTGCTGTATATGTTATATTGTATGGCAAAAAATTAGCAGACTTGGTCAGTCTATCGACGACCACCCAAATTACATTGTGTTTCCGCATGGTTCGTGGGAATCCTAGAATGAAATCCATTGAAATGAATTCCCACTTCCATTCTGGTATCGACAATGGTTGCAATAAACCTGATGGATGCCTATGATCCACCTTGACTTGCTGGCACACCAAACACCTTGAGACGTACTCAGCTATGCCTTTCTTCAGCCCTCTCCACCAAAAAATTTTCTTTAGATCTTCATACAACTTGGTACCACCAGGATGGATCATATATTTTGACTTATAGGCTTCTTCTAGAATGGTATGCCGCAGATCGGCATCGATCGGTACACAAAGACACCCTCTAAATAGTAGTGATCCATCACTCTTGATAGAAAAATCCTTACTAGTACCATCTACTACTCCTTGCCGGATCTTCAACAACTCGGCATCTTTCATCTGAAGCTCATTTATTTGATCG
Organism: Chloranthus sessilifolius; assembly: GCA_021018995.1. Taxonomy (NCBI): domain Eukaryota; kingdom Viridiplantae; phylum Streptophyta; class Magnoliopsida; order Chloranthales; family Chloranthaceae; genus Chloranthus; species Chloranthus sessilifolius. The sequence continues at coordinate 97,792,911 of CM037588.1, forward strand.
AAGATCATTGGTCAGATCGTAACGTTCGTTAGGAAAGCACCTGAAGCTTTTACTTCGATCCTTATATCATACAATGATATTTCCTCTAATAGTTTTCATCTACAGAGTCCCAGAATGAGACTCGATAACTGAGCCAAAGTCTTCCAACTCAAAGCATTTGCGACCACATTTGCCTTGCCTAGATGATATTAAATGGAGCAATCATAGTCTTTAAGAAACTCCATCCAGCTTCTATGTCTCATATTCAAATCCTTCTGTATAAATAGATATTTGAGACTTTTGTGGTCCATGAAGATCTCAAAGGTTTCTCCATATAAGTAATGCCGCCATATCTTCAGGGCAAATATTACTGTCGCTAACTCGAGATTATGTGTTGGGTACTTCTTTTCATGATCTCTAAGTTTTCTTAACCCATAAGCGATAACTTTCTAATTTTGATTGAGCACACAACCTAGGCCATTGTGTGATGCATCGCTATAAACAACAGAATTTCACTCCCTGATGGAATGGCCAACACTGGTGTTGAGGTCAATCACTTCTTAAGTTCTTAGAAACTCTCTTCACATTTTTCAGTTCATTCAAACTTAACGTATTTTCTCGTAAGTCTCGTGAGTGGCCCTAAAATCTTCGAGAATCCTTCCACAAATCTCCTATAATACCCAACTAGACCGAGAAAATTGTGAATCTCCGTCACAGTATTTGGTTGTTCCCATCCTATCACAGCATCGATCTTTTTCAAATCCATTGTAACCCCTGCTTCTGAGACTTCGTGTCCCAAAAAGCTCATGTGCTCTAGCCAAAACTCACACTTGCTGAGTTTTGCATATAATTGGTGTTCATGCAATGTCTGTAGAGCAATCTTCAGATGATGCTCATGCTCTTTGTTAAACTTTGAGTAGATGAGTAAGTCATCCACAAATACAACCACACATGTATCAAGATGTGGTTTGAACACCCTATTCATGAGATCCATAAATGAAGCTGGTGCATTAGTTAAGCCAAAAGGCTTTACAAAAAACTCATAATGTACATATCTGGTTCAGAAAGCCATCTTCTTAACATCTTCGATTTTTACTTTCAGTTGATGGAAACTTGATCTCAAGTCTATCTTGGAAAAGAACCTTGCCCCTTGTAATTGATCAAACAGATCATCGATTCTAGGTAAAGGATATTGGTTATTGATAATCAATTTGTTCAACTGACGATAGTAGATACACAGTCTCATCGACCTGTCCTTTTTCTTAACAAATAAGATCGGCACCCCCAAGGAGACACACTTGGTCTTATAAAACCTTTATCTGACAACTCTTGTAGTTGATCCTTCAACTCCTTCAACTCAGTTAGAGCCATCTGATAAGGGGCTTTAGACACTGGCTCCGTACCTAGGGATAAGTTTATGGCAAACTCAACCTCTCGATCAGGCGACAATCTCGGCAACTCTTCAGGAAAAATGTCTTGAAACTCACAAGCCACCAAAATTTTTACTATCACGTTCTTCTCTTCTTGCTGCTCTTACAAAAATGTTATGTATCCACTACACCCATTTATCATCATTCGTTCCACATGAATCGCAGAGATAAACAATATAAAAGTTAATCGCATGCCGAGAAAGTTGAATGACCTTTTCCCATTCGATCGAAAAGATGACTATTTTTCTCCGGCAATCCACATTTACATCATGCTTGGATAACCAGTCCATGCCAAGGATTACATTGAGTCCTTGCATATCCAATAGTATCAAATCAACTACTAATTCATGATCTTCATAATCCTTGATGGCGACTATAAGTGATCGACATACTGTATTGGTACTTACGGTACTTCCCGTTGGGACTGATACTTCTAAAATAAAATCTAGGGTCTCGAGAATGACCTTCACTCTTTTCGCAAACTGAGGTGTCACAAATGAGTGTGTAGTCCGTGAGTCTATCAAAACTCTGGCTTCATAATAACAATAGTCATCTTTGCTACACATTTGTAAAGTACCTACATTATATACATACTAAGCAATTAAATATGTAGCACATAAATATAGCATTCAACCCATGAACTTAAAAGACTATTTTCATATCTATGCACCTTCATCTAAAAATCTAAATAAGCATTAAAATGACATTAAATAGGCAATTTATACCATGGATTATGTCATTACGGGCCGGAGCGTCCTTGGCGGTCACTGCATAAGCACAGTCTTGTACAGTAGGTATTACAAACTGTGTCGGTCGTGTAGGCCTTTGTGATGCAACTAACACTTTTCCCTCATTCTTCAACTCTGGGCAATCCCTTATTATATGCCCCATCTTTCCACATTTAAAACACGCCCCTGTACTTCTTCTACAATCAGTGGTCTTGTGCAATTTACCATATCGCGCACACATTTCTTGCAGAGTAGATGAAGTAGCCCTTGAGAATCCTTGAGCAATTGATCCTCCTGTGGTAGTAACAAGGCCAAAAGGGCAAAATGATCTCACTGGCGTAGGTACAAATGGTCTAGCATAATTTTCTTGGGCAAACTGCCTCAGAGCTGGTATTGTGAATCTCAGCTTTTTATTTGTCGATTCATAATTACTAACCCTTCCCTGGCTTGCCTTTCCTTTACTTTATTTGTCCCTTCTTTTGTACATCTCATTGATGTCTTCCTCTACAACTAGAGCCTTACTCATCAACTCCCCATATGTTTCTAACTATAGCTGTAATAGCCCGAAAAATCTCGTTGAACTATGACCTCGGGATTCGTGTCCGATTGGTCTTAGGTTTGACCATGAGATAGTTCCTTGATGAACTTAGGGTGAGGTGAGCGGATGTGATGTGTGAACCAGTGTAGAAGAGTGGAGAGATAGAGGAGTGTGTAGAGTAGCATACACTGATGGGTGTGTATGTGCTCCACACCGAGAAAAGAGATAAGATAAAAAGGGTTGAAAACCCTTACTTTCATGTTTTGGTGGTTGAGAGAAGTAAAGAAGAGAGAGAAAGAGAGGAGTAAGAGAGGAGTTATTGTGGGTGATTGGAAGAAGGATTCAAGCATTAAAGAGGCCGGATTTGACGCAAGGAATCCGTTAGAAACCAAAGCTGGAACCCTAGCCTTCCAACCATTTGATTTGAAATCAACTCGAGATCTAGTTAAGGTAAAATTTTTGTAAATAAGATGCATAGATTATAGGGGTTAAGTTGCAGTAAAATGTGGGTTAAATCATAGGATAATGGCTTAGAAAAATAGAAGAAAAAGTATGGAAAAAGATTGGGAAGAACAGCTCGAAAGGGGCTGAATCTGACAATTTCGATTAATCGAAATTGGGTTTCGATTAATCGAAATTGGCCCGGAAGTTGCAAGGTCTGAGGCCCCCGATTTCGATTAATCCAATTTGATTTCGCTTAATCGACCTTGGATTTGGATTATTCGATTTGGGGACCGATTAATCGGTCGAGAACCTCCAAAGGACCCTGTGGGTTAAAGGAAATGACTTGAGGAAAAATCGACTAATCGAAATGGGATTTCGATTAATCGATTTTGGTATACGATTAATGGATTTGGAATCGAATATTCAACTTGTGAAACGCAACTGTTCGAACTGAGGGCCTACTTTGCGAAAAGAAGGATTTCGATTGATCGAAATTGGATTAATCCAATGAAAACTTCGTTCGAGCAAGAATTTGCTTATGAAAAGAAGAATTTCGATTAATCGAAATTGGATTCGATTAATCGAATGAAAACTCATTTATTGAGCGAGAATGGACTTTGCGAAAAGGAGAATTTCGATTAATCGAAATTGCTTCGATTAATCGATATTGACTTTCGATTAATCGATTTTGGAAATCGATTAATCGAATCAGATTCGATTAATCGATTTTGGAATTCGATTAATCGACTGTAGTAAACTATGTTGACTTTTGGTTTGACTTTAAGATTCTTGGGGGATCTTATACCTTCTTTATTGCATCCTTTGTGATGTGTTTCACCTGTGATATGGTACCATAGGTGATACGTGTGGACTAGTGCACAAGGAGTCACGTGGGACCTTGATGCATTGATCAAGTGAAGACTTGAGGTAGGGAACACCTTGAACATGTACTTTATTTTACAAGAGCATGTATGTAGTGATATCGATTTCCATTCAAATATATTACTGCTTAAAGAATTGTGAAAAGTGTGTGTGTGTGATATTCATGAGAGTAAACTAACGAGCCATCCCCAGGGGATGAAGAAGTAAAGAGATAAGAGCATCAGGTGTGATGCAAGTAAATGGATACATCCCAGGGATGTATCCAAGGATTGAATCATGTTCGATAGGGCCTAACTGATATAAAATAGCACACTTACACGGTGAATAACTATATGTAAGGCACCGATATTTTTGTTATTTGAGGTTTGATAGGTTACCCCACCGACGTGGCGGGATATCCACGACTGACACGGCAGGATATCCGTGACCGATACGGCGGCGAAACCGTAGGCCAGTGCGGAGGCTTATCCGTACATAGTAAGCACACCCCAGGGGTGTTGATTGAGACAAGTGAAACCCGCCACCAATCCCGGGGAAAGGGGCTTGGTATCGATGGTATTCCCTGTGGAATACATTAAAAACTGTCTATATAGATGATGAAGGGTATCTCATCGGGCTCGATGCTATATTGCTCGGGGATTATTTAAGTTGAAAGTTTAAGTTTTGCTTTAGGCCTTTTCATTATTCATGAGCAAATGAAAATATAAGTAATCAACAAGAAACGAAATGCTTTTAACTGCTGTTTCATCAACAATCGCATAGATACATGCATGACATATCATAGAATATATGTGAGTTATAATTTATATGTTCGGTTGTTTGTTCCCTATTGAGCTAGGATGTAGCTCACCCTATAGACTATACGTCGCAGGTCCACTATTAGCAACTGCCGCGGCTTCAGGAGACGCTGATCCCGGCGAGTCGGATCTTGCGGCCGGCGAAGAGTTGGAGCCACCTCCAGAGGACTTCTTCTAGAGGACTCCGTTGTGCCACTTTGAGGGATTTTACAGAGAGTTTTGTACGGCTTGGTATGTCAAGCCTTGATTTTGTTAAAACCATGTATATAAGGTTTTGGATTATTCTTTTGGGACGAACCATCCGTGATGATTTCTATCATCGATGGTTCGGATCGGTTCTCCATTCATGTAGAGGCATGAGGGTAGAACTGTCTTTTGGAAAGTTAATTAATATAGATTTAAATTCCGCAATTTCATTTATAGTACTTTTGATGCTTGATATACCAGTGTTCCGTGCTTAGCTAAGGGCACGATCAAGATGATCGTGCTGATGGCACGGGTTTCGGGGTGCCGAAATCCGGGCTGTCACAGTTGGTATCAAAGCTATTTTCTTTTAGAAATTCTGACAAGGGTTCTTTCGTCAGAACATAGGGGCTTCTGCTAACGAAACTTTAGTTTCAAATGCAGCCGCAATGTCAGCTAGAGGGAGAGGCCGACCAAGGGGAGGCCATCAAAGGAGTTTACGTAGTGGAGATGGTTACATCTCTCCTACAAACAGAGTACCTTTAGGAGGTAACGAGGCCTCAGGGGGCAGTAGTAGCAGACAACAGAGGAAGAGGATCGAGATCATCAGGATCAAGATCTAAGAGAGCAAGAAAGAGTGAGAGAAAGACAAGAAGATAGAGAGGAGCGACAAAGGATGATGCACACTATGGAGACTATGGCAGCTGCCATGGCACAACAAGCCGCATCCTTTGCAGCTCATGCATCAAGAGAACAGCAGCCACCTACACCACCTGTAGGACCTGCGTTGCCTGTGCCCTCATCTTTTTATGAATTTAGGAGGATGAGACCTCCTTCATTTTCAAGGCAGTGCACAATGGCCGCTGAGAACTGGCTGATGGAAATGGAGAAAGTCTTTAGCGTGCTAACTTGCACGGAAGATGAGAGTGTAAGATGGGCAGCTTACATGTTGGATGGGGAGGCTGGGCCTTGGTGGAAGTCCGTGATACGGACTCGGGCTCAGGAGACCCCAGAGTTGCCATGGACTTGGGAGGAGTTTGTTGAGGAGTTCAACAAACAATATTTTCCGGAAGTGGTGAGGAATCAACTTGAGATACAATTTTTGCAGTTAGTACAAGGGAGAATGACAGTGAGAGAATACGGGGTAGAGTTTCTACGACTTGCCCGTTTTGCTCCGGACTACGTCGCTACTGAGGTGATGAAGTCCAAGAGGTTTCAGCAAGGTTTGAAGCCTGAGGTTAGGGGAGGCGTAGCTCCATTTCAACTGAGGACCTATGAAGAGGTCATGAGCAAGGCGTTGGTCGTAGAAGAGGAGAACAATAATAGATATCGACAGAGGGAGCAGCAGAGAGGAGGAAATGAACAAGGAAGAACGGCGCACTATGAACCGGTGAACAAAAAGCCGAGGTTCATGGGCCAGAATCAGAGACCACAGTTTCAAGGGGGTTTCGGAAGACCGGCACAACAGCAACAACAACAACACCAACAGAGGTTTCCATTACTTGCGTCGGGGAGACCTATTCGCTATGAGAGCCCTGCCATGTCTACTGGCGCCACTGTTACTCAGGGTTCTCGTACTGTTTCTTCCGCACCTCGGGAGACTTGCGCAAAGTGTGGCAAGCCTCATAGAACAGTGGACTGTAGATTGGGAACTAGGGGTTGTTTCCGATGTGGCAAGGTGGGCCACTTGATCAAGGATTGCCCCGAGACAGATAAAAGAAAGACGGTTTCAGTTGCAGCACCACGACCAATTCAAGCAAGGAAACCGGTCGTTCAGGGGAGAGCCTATGCGATCCTTTGCTGTCATCCAAGGTGAGATTCCTTTTAAAATTAAAGAAAATTTTCTTTTCGTTAAAACTTTAGATAGAGAAGAAGCATGCATTAGGAAATTATATAGATTCTTTTCTCAATACCAAAAGCTGTATGTAAATTGAGGGTGTAAATTAATGTGTAAATTTTTGTATGTGTGTGTGTATACTATAGGTACTCTAAATATATATGAAAAAGGATGTTTTGTGGATATGACGCCGAGTATTGATAGACCCCGGTCTACCCACTCATTCGAAATCACTCCACGTTTCAAGAAGATGAAGATTGTTCCAGAGACGTTGGATTTCGTCCTATCTGTGTCTATTCCGACTGGAGAGTTAGTAGACACGGAGTTAGCTTGCAAATCCATCATTGTAGAAGTTCGAGACCTAGAAGTGCATGAATTGGAAGCAAAGTTGATACTGTTAGACATGCAAGGGTTTGATGTGATCCTTGGCATGGACTGTTACGCAAAGATTGTGCACTGCTGATTGCAAGAACAAGGTAGTCATTTTCAGACCCAACACAAGAAGATCATTTCGGTTTCAAGGAGTGAGGTCGTCATCGTACGATCTCAGATGAAGGGCCGAGAAGATGATCGAAGGGTTGCTGATGGATACTTAGCTTTCTTAAAGGAGGACAAGGAAGAAAAGAACGTCATTTCTGAGATCGCAGTTGTGCGAAACTTCGCTGACGTGTTTCCAGAAGAGTTGCCTGGATTACCTCCAGAGAGAGAAGTAGAATTCGCCATTGACTTAGCACCAGGAACGGAGCCTATTTCGAAAGCACCTTATAGAATGGCTCCCGCTGAGTTAAAGGAGTTGAAGGAACAACTACAAGAACTAATGGACAAGGGGTTTGTTAGACCGAGCGTGTCTCCATGGGGAGCACCGGTCTTGTTTGTCAAGAAGAAAGATGGGTCAATGCGGCTATGCATTGACTATCGGCAATTGAACAAACTCACTGTGAAGAACCGCTACCCTTTGCCTAGAATAGACGATCTATTCGACCAACTGCAAGGAGCAAGGTATTTTTCTAAGATCGACCTGAGATCTGGGTATCATCGATTCTTGAGTTAAAGTCGAGGACATTCAGAAGACAGCTTTCCGGACACGGTATGGACACTATGAATTCCTTGTGATGCCGTTTGGATTAACGAATGCTCCAGCGTCATTTATGGATCTGATGAACCGAGTGTTTAAACCACACTTGGACTCCTGCGTTGTAGTGTTTGTTGATGACATACTAATATACTCCAAATCCAAGACGGAACACGAAGAACATTTGAGTATTGCTCTACAGACGCTACGTGAACACCAACTGTACGCCAAACTCAGCAAGTGTGAGTTTTGGTTGGAAGAAGTTAGCTTTTTGGGACATGTCGTCTCAAAGCATGGTGTCACTGTAGATCCAGCAAAGATAGAAGCAGTAGTTAAATGGGAGCAACCAAAGACAGTGACCGATGTCCGAAGTTTTCTGGGCTTAGCAGGCTATTATCGACGTTTCGTTGAGGGGTTTTCAAAGATATCAGGACCTCTCACAAAGTTGACACGAAAAGATTCAAGGTTTGAGTGGAGTGAGGCATGCGAGAAGAGTTTTCAAGAACTCAAAACGAGACTCACTTCGGCTCCAGTGTTAGCAATTCCTTCAGGCAGTGGAGGATACGCCGTGTACAGCGACGCGTCATACAATGGCCTTGGTTGTGTGCTCAACCAACACAAGAAGGTGATAGCTTACGGATCAAGACAGCTGAAAGAACACGAGAAAAATTACCCGACTCATGACTTAGAACTAGCAGCAGTCATTTTTGCACTGAAGATTTGGAGACATTACTTGTATGGTGAGACATTTGAAATTTTCACCGATCATAAGAGCCTCCGATACTTGTTTACACAGAAAGAGCTCAACATGAGACAGCGCAGATGGATGGAATTCCTCAAGGATTACGATTGCTCTATACAATACCATCCAGGCAAGGCGAATGTAGTAGCCGATGCATTGAGTCGAAAAGGTTCAGCTCAGTTAGCTTCTTTGATTTTGGGTATGCACCGATGGAAATTATTGGAAGACTTGGCAACCTATGATGCGAACATTGAGTCAAAGGACACTGGATCCTTTTTGGCTAACATATCAGTAAAGCCAGTGATATTTGAGCATATCCACGATCTACAGATGAAAGATCCAGCGTTAACAAAGATTCATCAAGACGTGAGTGAAGGCATTAGGTCGGACTTCTCAGAAAAAGAAGATGGTTCTTTGTTGTTTAAAGGCCGTCTCTGCATTCCGGACAATGTCGATCTAAGACGAACGATTCTGGATGAAGCTCATAAGTCAAATTATGCTATCCACCGGTAGCACCAAAATGTACCAAGATTTGAAAAGAATTTCTGGTGGAGGATCAAACAAGACGTGGCCGAGTATGTGTCACGATGTTTGACTTGTCAGCAAGTGAAGGTTGATCATAGACATCCTGCGGGACTATTGCAACCTTTACCAATACCAGAATGGAAGTGGGAATCGATCTCAATGGATTTCATTGTTGGATTACCCCGTACTGCCAAGAGACACAATGCCATTTGGGTCGTCGTAGATCGATTGACCAAATCAACAAGACTTTTTGCCGTACAATACTACATATACGCAGAAGATCGGCGACGATACATGAAGGAGATTGTAAGATTACATGGTATTCCAAGCAGCATAGTTTCAGATCGTGATCCACTATATACGTCCAAGTTTTGGAAGAAATTTCAAGAAGGAATGGGAACACGACTAGACTTTAGTTCAGCTTTCCATCCTCAAACTGATGGACAGACAGAGCGAGTGAATCAAGTAATAGAAGACATGCTCGAGCGTGCATGCTTGATATGCAAGGATCTTGGGATGAGTATCTACCGATGCTCGAGTTCGCATATAATAACAAGCTGCATTGGCATGGCACCGTATGAAGCTCAGATGGACGACGATGCAAGTCACCCTCAATTGGGAGGAAACAGTGAGAAATTTGTATTAGGACCAAAGTCGCTTGAAGATAATGCTACCGCGTTCAATTATCGAGAAAGGTTGAAGACAAAGACAGTAGTCGACGTAACTAGTGTTGACTACAAAGTGGGTGAGCACGTGTTTGTAAAAGTGTCACCTATGAAAGGTGTAATGCGATTTGGCAAGAGAGGGAAGTTAAGTTCACGTTATGTTGGACCATTTGAAATTTTGGGACGAGTAGGTGAAGTTGCATATCGCATTGGTTTACCACCGCTATTTGATCGAGTACATAATGTTTTCCACATATCGATGCTCAGAAAGTACGTGAATGATCCGTCTCATGTGTTAGGAAAGCAACCTATAGAGATGTGTGAGGACATGAGCATGATAGAGGAACCAGTGGAGATTCTGGATCGAAAAGAGCAAGTACTGCGCACTAAAGTGATTCCCTTAGTGCTTGTTCGGTGGAACAATCATCCAAAAGAAGAGGCTACTTGGGAACGAGAGGCCGATGTGAGAGAACAATATCCAGCCTTGTTTCCAACGACGTGAAAATTCAATGTAAACCACAAATATGTTGTAAAATCTCCACTATGCTTGAAATTCAATGGAAATTTGATCCAATCTGTCATAAATTGTCAAATGTAGTAAAAGAACCAAAGAAATTGACAATCTACACAATTTGGGCAAAACCGATTAATCGAATTTCAAATCGATTAATCGATTTGGAATTTCGATTAATCGATTTTGTTCGATTAGTCGACTGGCATGTGCCAGTGACTGGAAATGAAAGTTAGAGTTCGAATGTACATAGAATGAAATTTCGACTGATCGAATTATAATTTCGATTAATCGAATTGGATTTTCGATTAATCGAGTTACTTAAAGGACTAGGAACAAATTAAAGTCGAATGGACAACTTCGATTAATCGAAGTGGTTTTCGATTAATCGGTTCTGCGATTTCGATTAATCGAAATGGATTTCGATTAATCGAATACTTAAGAAATTTTGGAAAAATTAGAAGTTGTAGCACGATTTCGATTAATCGAAACTAAGTTTGATTAATCGATTTTGAGATTTCGATTAATCGAAATGAATTTCGATTAATCGACTGGCAAGCGCCAGTGAGCTCAAAAATTTAAAATTTTAAACAGACACGATTTCGATTAATCGAAATATTTTCGATTAATCGAATTTGACTTTCGATTAATCGATTTGGGAAATCGATTAATCGATTTTACGCGGCTTAACCTAGTTTTAAATTTCGATTAATCGAAACAAAATTTCGATTAATCGAGCCGGAGCCTATATATATAAAATTGGGGATTTTCTTCCCCATTCGAAATCATTTGCTTTGGGATTTTGGGCTCTTCGTCTTCCTCTTTCTTCTCCAACCATCCGGCGCTCTAGGGTTGCGATTTTCCGTCGATTCGCTTCCACATTCACATCCAAAACCGCGGTAAAAACCCTAACTTCGCTTTTTCCCTTCAAGTTGAACTAGATAAACCCTAGTTTTTCTAAGAATGCCGCCCAAAACCCGTTTATCCTCGAAGAAGGCAACTTCTAAGTTGCCGGTTAGGCGTAAGAACGCCGCACCACCTCCACCTACCCCATCGCCGGTGAGGACTCCTTCACCGTCGGAATCGGAGACCACCTCCGGTTCGACGAGCGCGTCTACGCGCGAGTCTTCCCGCGAATCCACCCCCATGCCACCGCCACCCACCAATGTCGAGCAACCAAATGAATGGTGGGCTGCCAAGACCTTTGAGGTCGAATATACCATCGACCCTACTCTTTTCACCGATCCCGATGCACCGGGCGAGACCCAATGGGCTCAAACCTACATAAATAATGCCGGTCTCGGCAATCTTCTCAAACCAATCCGGGGTTCCTACTACCCTAGATTGGTGAGATTATTCTACTAAGGGCTAACCAATGGCCCTACCGACGACTGCATCATCACCAAGATCGAGGGTCGTCTCTACACGATCACTCGGCGTCACATTCATGAGGTGCTCGAGTGCTACCTCGAGTTCACCCCCGAGACTACCCTGTTTCCACCCTTTGTGGAAGACCCCCGATTTGAGGAAGTCATGACCCTCATGACAAATGGCAAGAAGTGGTCAGGCACTTCCATCAAGAGGGTTGATCTTCCACCCTACATGTGGATGCTCGACTCCATAATCAAATGCAACCTTTACCCGATACGCCACGACACGGAGCGCGTGGACAAAGTGCAACATGCACTTTACGCGGCCTTCTGTGGCCGATGGTTTGATGCTACCAAGGTCATCCTAGAAGGGATGAGGTACATCAAGGGCAAGTTGATGAAGGGCAACATGAGGCCCAAGGAAAAGATGCCCTATGCTCGGCTCATCTCGAGCATGTTGGAGTGCTACTCCAACGAGCTATCCTACACCATCTCACCTCACGAGGTGAGGGCTACGGATCGCGTGAAGACGTTCACAAAGTCTTCATGGACCCGTAGCTACAACCTGCTAAAGCGGACCCTACCAGCTCCGGGTCCCGCTCCCGCCCCAGCAGCAGTAGCAGCAGCAGTAGCACCGCCACCACCCCCACCACCTCAGCCGGACCCACTTGAGGGTGGGGCACACCCTGCCGCAGCAGAGCCATCTGTGGAGAGGGTTCCCTCCCACACCCCAGCCTCACCGACACCACCTGCGTACTCCGCGCCCGCGACACCCACCTCATCCTACCGCCGGCGCGCCGCTCCATCCGGTCCTACCATAGAGGACGTGTTGGCCAGAATGGACGCGAATAACGAGAGGATGAACAGGAGAATTGATTTCCTCATGTTTCACACCCTCAAGTTCATCTACCCTCACACCTACATGGATATGCTGGCCCGCGAAGAAGAATGGACCGCCGGCACCACAGCCTTTCATCAGGGCCCGGTCTTTAGGACGCAATTACATGATGCCGGTGCTTCTACTTCCGCCGCACCCCCACCACCATCGACGACGACGCAGCCACCATCTACTTCCACTACCATTCCACCTCTGCGGTTGCGATTCCACTGACCGCAATGATCAGAGACTTTTCATCCGCTACCGCCACCAGCCATCCACCACCGTGGCAGATCCGCCACTCCCCGAACGGCACTGCTTGACCAGATCCACCAAGGCGGGCGCCTAGTTTTGTTTTGTTTTTGTGCATTGTACATTTTTGTATAGGGGTGAACCATTGTAAATTTTTCTGTTGTGGTCCCCATTTCAGTAACTATTGTAACTTTTGATTTTTTTCATATATACAATTTCTGTTACTGTTAAATATGGTTCATTGATTGCCTATGTCCATGTACTGCAGTGTGCTAAGTGATAGACCACCTCACCTCCGAGTGTGCGGGGGGGGGGGGAGACTGCAGACCACCACACCTTTGGGTGATTTTCGAGGACAAAAATTCCCAAGGTGGGGAGGATGTAATAGCCCGAAAAATCTCGTTGAACTATGACCTCGGGATTCGTGTCCGATTGGTCTTAGGTTTGACCATGAGATAGTTCCTTGATGAACTTAGGGTGAGGTGAGCGGATGTGATGTGTGAACCAGTGTAGAAGAGTGGAGAGATAGAGGAGTGTGTAGAGTAGCATACACTGATGGGTGTGTATGTGCTCCACACCGAGAAAAGAGATAAGATAAAAAGGGTTGAAAACCCTTACTTTCATGTTTTGGTGGTTGAGAGAAGTAAAGAAGAGAGAGAAAGAGAGGAGTAAGAGAGGAGTTATTGTGGGTGATTGGAAGAAGGATTCAAGCATTAAAGAGGCCGGATTTGACGCAAGGAATCCGTTAGAAACCAAAGCTGGAACCCTAGCCTTCCAACCATTTGATTTGAAATCAACTCGAGATCTAGTTAAGGTAAAATTTTTGTAAATAAGATGCATAGATTATAGGGGTTAAGTTGCAGTAAAATGTGGGTTAAATCATAGGATAATGGCTTAGAAAAATAGAAGAAAAAGTATGGAAAAAGATTGGGAAGAACAGCTCGAAAGGGGCTGAATCTGACAATTTCGATTAATCGAAATTGGGTTTCGATTAATCGAAATTGGCCAGGAAGTTGAAGAGTCAGAGGACCCCGATTTCGATTAATCGAATTGGATTTCGATTAATCGACTTTGGATTTCGATTAATCGATTTGGGAATCGATTAATCGACTGAGAACCTCCAGTGGACCCCAGGGGTTAAAGGAAATGACTTGAGGAAAAATCGACTAATCGAAATGGGATTTCGATTAATCGATTTTAGTTTTCGATTAATCGATTTGGAATCGATTAATCAACTTGTGAAACTCGACTGTTCGAACTGAGGGTCTACTTTGCGAAAAGAAGGATTTCGATTAATCGAAATTGGATTCGATTAATCGAATGAAAACTCATTCGTCAACGATAGAATTTGCTTTGCGAAGAAGAATTTCGATTAATCGAAATTGGATTCGATTAATCGAATGAAAACTCGACTGTTCGAACTGAGAATGGACTTTGCGAAAAGGAGAATTTCGATTAATCGAAATTGCTTCGATTAATCGATATTGACTTTCGATTAATCGATTTTGGAAATCGATTAATCGAATCAGATTCGATTAATCGATTTTGGAATTCGATTAATCGACTGTAGTAAACTATGTTGACTTTTGGTTTGACTTTAAGATTCTTGGGGGATCTTATACCTTCTTTATTGCATCCTTTGTGATGTGTTTCACCTGTGATATGGTACCATAGGTGATACGTGTGGACTAGTGCACAAGGAGTCACGTGGGACCTTGATGCATTGATCAAGTGAAGACTTGAGGTAGGGAACACCTTGAACATGTACTTTATTTTACAAGAGCATGTATGTAGTGATATCGATTTCCATTCAAATATATTACTGCTTAAAGAATTGTGAAAAGTGTGTGTGTGTGATATTCATGAGAGTAAACTAACGAGCCATCCCCAGGGGATGAAGAAGTAAAGAGATAAGAGCATCAGGTGTGATGCAAGTAAATGGATACATCCCAGGGATGTATCCAAGGATTGAATCATGTTCGATAGGGCCTAACTGATATAAAAATAGCACACTTACACGGTGAATAACTATATGTAAGGCACCGATATTTTTGTTATTTGAGGTTTGATAGGTTACCCCACCGACGTGGCGGGATATCCACGACTGACACGGCAGGATATCCGTGACCGATACGTGGCGAAACCGTGAGCGGTGTTGAGGCTTATCCGTACATAGTAAGCACAAGACAAGTGAAACCCGCCACCAATCCCGTGGAAAGGGCTTGGATCGTATGGTATTCCCAGGGAATACATTAAAACTGTCTATATAGATGACGATGAAGGGTATCTCATCGGGGCTCGATGCTATATTGCTCGGGGATTATTTAAGTTGAAAGTTTAAGTTTTGCTTTAGGCCTTTTCAGCATTATTCATGAGCAAATGAAAATATAAGTAATCAACAGTAAAACGAAATGCTTTTTAACTGTTTCATCAACAACTGCATAGATACATCATGCATGACATATCATAGAATATATGTGAGTTATAATTTATATGTTCGAGTGTTTGTTCCCTATTGGGCAAGGCTGTAGCTCACCCTATAGACTATACGTCGCAGGTCCACTATTAGCAAGCTGCGGCTTGAGAAGCCGATCCCGGCCGAGTTGGAGCCACCTCCAGAGGACTTCTTCTAGAGGACTCCGTTGTGCCACTTTGAGGGATTTTACAGAGAGTTTTGTACGGCTTGGTATGTCAAGCCTTGATTTTGTTAAAACCATGTATATAAGGTTTTGGATTATTCTTTTGGGACGAACCATCCGTGATGATTTCTATCATCGATGGTTCGGATCGGTTCTCCATTCATGTAGAGGCATGAGGGTAGAACTGTCTTTTGGAAAGTTAATTAATATAGATTTAAATTCCGCAATTTCATTTATAGTACTTTTGATGCTTGATATACCAGTGTTCCGTGCTTAGCTAAGGGCACGGTCAAGATGATCGTGCTGATGGCACGGGTTTCGGGGTGCCGAAATCCGGGCTGTCACAATAGCACTGAAATCCTATCGCGGATATTTGGCCTCAATCCGAGCAAAAATTTCTTTGCTTTTATCCGATCAGAGGCTACATGCTCTAATGCAAACTTCGATGACCTCATAAATTCTATTCCATACTCTCGTACAGACATCTTACCTTGTTCAAGATTTATAAACTTCACTTTCATTTGGTGCCTCACTTGTTGGGGAAAATATTCTTTATTGAATTCTTCTAGGAATTCATCCCAAGTCCATAACATCCCTAGAGCATCCTGTTCCCTCGTCCTTGATATGGACTTCCACCATGGACCTGCTCCCTCATCTAGCTTAAATGTAGGTGTTCTAATTCTAAATTTGTTGTGGGTGTTCTTTTTATTCATAAAATGGTTAAAATATAATGAAAAAAATAAAATCAGAACACACAACACAAAACAACCACAGTCCTGCAAGATCCAGGGCTGTTATAGCAAGTTTTATTAAGTAAGAGTTTGTCCCACAGGGAATGATGATCTAAAATAATAGTAGACCTCCAGATCTGCTACAGATCTGGCAGCTCTAAACCTAAACTGGAAAGCAAGGTAAAGAGAGGGTGTTTCTGGGTCGTCACTAAACTAAAAATAGAAATAAAAACAACAATAAAAGAAAGGAGGTTTAGTGAAGGATGGAAATGGTTTGATAAAATAAATGAAAATGTGGGACGTAAATAGCTAGAGATTGATTTTTACTGAAAAAGACATGGCAAGGCAGAGAAAGAGCTAGATCTGCAGTTGTCCTTCATTTAGCTACAAGCACAAATGCAAGGAAAAAAAATCCAACCCAACCCTGAGATATGGACTAGTCCTAGGGCTATATACTATCCACTTGAATGGTCACAAGATATCCCATGGATATACTCCAGTCATGGGGGCTAAAAAGTCAGAACAAGAAAACCACTGTAGCCACTATGTTTGCAAGGCTACAAACTCATGCATCCATAGGTACAGAAAATCAATAAAGATCTAAATACAAGACACAAGAATTTACAGATTTAATGAAGTAGTCAATACAGCTTTTCATTGCTTAAAAGGTACTTACAATGGATTAGTTCTCAAGGTTGCAGTTTCTACAAACCTCTAGGCCCTTTACAATTATCTTACACAGTCCTTTTACAACTTAAATCAATCCTATCGATTACAGAGACTTAGCCAGATATGCTAAGCTAAGGAAGAAAAACAAAAAGATGACCTAACCCTAGAAATGACCTAAGGCAAGATTATCGTCCTGGCTACCTTCCTTCCCCCATATTTTCTACATGCTTACATGGCTTATATACAATCCATAAAGTGACTTTTTACCTTGGCCAATCAGAGAAGAGGAGAATCAAATTAGTCAGGATTATGTTGATGTGGCTCATTTTCAGCCAAGTATTTCCCCCTGACAATTAGGAAAAGCACATCACACTTGGACAGGTGTCCCATTTGTTGTGAAATTTCCAAAATACCCTTGAAGTCTATAAATAGCAGCTGGATCTCGAGCCTCAAGTGGATGAAGCTTCAGGTATATAATCTCGAGCAGATGGGATGCTTTCTAAAGGAATCTCAAGTGGGTGAGGTGCTTCAGTCAAATCTGCTCGACAGGTTGCATCTGAAGGCACGAAACTACTCGAGAACTGCTCAAGCTGAATATTCTGAAGGTGTATTTGCTCAAGGCAGCTCGAGATGATGATTTGTGAAGGCACAAAGCTGCTTCAGTTGTGCTCGACAGGCTTCTGATGTGCTCGAGTGGTTGTTACAGCTGAGTTTTGATCTACTCGAGACACCTCGAGATGATATTTTTTGCCTCTCAGCTAGGCTGACTTATCTGTTGCAGCACTCCTTTAAGTGTGAGCCCCACTTTCCTCTTAGTGTGGAACTACTAGGGGTCCAAGGAATGCTGATCAGCCCCTCGGGTGGGGACCATCATGGTTCAATCTCTATTTTCCCAACAGCTCCAATGCTTTCCTCTGATTCCTCTCTTCTTGAAACTTATTACATGGGTTTCAGCACTAGTTGACTTGGTTGTTATTGTGTATTATAATTATATTAAATTCAAGTCTTAACCTATTGTAAGTGCACAATGAAAATTATAGCATAGCATAGGATCGTTCCCACAAGGAAATTCATTATCTTATTAATTCCTATTTCTATCTTTTATCTAAATCCTTATCTTAAAAACTTCTATTTATCTTTAAGATTTCCTAATCTACTGGAAAAATATGAATAAAAGAATGGTTTTCTAAACTAAAGTGCATAAAAATAAATCCTAATCCTCCTTCAGATTAAGATCGTCAATCTTAATCTTTAGCTTTCGGATATTTATGAAAATGAATAGTACCGTTACACCATATTTCAATGAAAAAGGTAAAGCAGATTCAAAATTGTTTCCAAGAGTTTAACTCTTCCCTCTCTTCTTCTTCTATTTTTCAGCTTCAGTAAGTATCCTTATTTTGGATAACTTCTTCCCATTTCTTTTTCTTTTGTAAATTCCATTTTTCTTCTTTTCAGCTTGGAAGCTTTTTTGCTTCTCTTTTCACAAAATCATTTTTTTACAATTTTTTATTCTTTTTCTTTTATTCTCCCATATTTTCATGCATTTTTATTTCTTTCTCAATTGTACCCTTTTTAGCAGATCCCTTATCTGTTAACTCATACTCCTTTCCCTCCATTTTCTTCCCTTCTTTTACATTCTAAACTCTCAGAACTTGTAAGGGTTAAGGATAGAAAGTTTTGGGCAGTAAATATGGTTAAGGGTTTATAAATCTGGTATAAAGAAATTTAGTCCTTAGGCTTCTAATATAGGTTAAAATGGTAAAATATTTTGGGATTTTGGCTTTTTGGCTCTGGTTTAACAAAAGATGGTCTTTGGTCATTTTCACGATTTACTAATATGGATGTCTTATTGCTTTGATATAATCATTAGACAATTCTAAACAAATAAATTATCATAATCATAGAATATATTGATTCTAAATTCAGTAAAATGAGATTTCAGATAGTAGAGAAGTTCAAGAAAAATTTAGGCATGAATAAAAACAGTCTCTCTTTCTCAGAATAAAAAGGAAATAGCTCTATAGCTCATTGGTTATATAATTTTGAAACTATAATCTAAAATATTTTACAGTTCCGATCAATCATATAGTTTCAAACGTTCTCTGATACAGTGTTCTAGAAATGCTTTACTTTGAATTGTAACTATTTTTATTTTAATTTTTGAACTACCACTATGATGGTTTGTTAAGAAATTCATATTTTTATATTTTTTTTTCATAAATTGCATATAATGAATGATTCACTAATTTTTTTATTTTAAAATTTTTAAAATTTTTTTTTATAAAGTAAGATATTTTTAACAAAAACTAAACTAACAAAAAAAAAAAAAAAAAGTAAACTAAACTAACAAAAGCTTATATCCCACCCCCCAAACTTAAATGGAACAATGTCCTCATTATGTAAAATAGGGGACATACAGAAAAAAAAAATTACCTATTGTATTGCTATGTTAATAACCAGGTATATAATCTGCAAAAACAATAAAAAATCTTTCCCCCAAACTTAGGAGAAAAATACTTCCGATTTTATGGAACTAAAAAGTTAGAAAAATAAAATTATTAGTAATGTTAGTAATAAAATTTGTCAAAAAGAAAACTATATATATGGATTAAATATGTACAAAGTATTTTAAAATTTATCAAAATCTTCCTACCTGTGAGGCTTGTAATATATCTAGAGATTTACTCACTAGGTGATGCAGGATATGGGACAATTGATTTTGAAGGTACATGTGGTGGAGTTGTTAGAGCAACCAAGTTGTTAATGCAGTCTTCATCAAAGTCAGAGATTTCTGTAGTGCCACAGTCGGAATAATTTTCTTGTTCAGGCTCCACTTCCTCCTCAGGTGGTTCTTCTGTTTTTTCCTTTTCTGTTTCCTCTGGCTCATATGTCGCTTTCAAGGCCTTCAATTCTACTTCTAGCATGGCCTGTTTGTGCTGAAGTTGGCGAATTATAGCATACTTGGCATCATTTGCCACCCTTAGCTTATCAGAAATAGCCTTTTCTATTGTTACAGTCGCCTAGTAATTTTTTATGAGAGACTCAATTATTTCCTTTCGCTAAGCACACATGAGCATCAGGGACTCCTTTTCTTCTTGTAGTTTAAGTAATTTCCCTTGAGCTATTGTGAGTTTGTGAATCTTCTCTTTCCTCAATTTGTTCAGGATCTGTTCATATTCTTGATAGGCTTTTTCTCTTGTTTCCCAAGCATTTGGGTTGCCAATGAATTCTGCCACTTGCTTGGTTAGCTGAAGAATTTTATCCTAGTATGCGCTTTCTTTTCTCTCCCACTCTTGATGATTTTCCTTCAGTAACCTATTCTCGTCCTGTGCCTATGCTACTTGGTTTCTGAGGACTACAGTTTCTTCTTGTATCCTCTTGTTTATTTCAATTACCCAATGTACCTGATATTCTTTTATTACCTTCTGTTTAATGTTTGCAATCATCTCTTGCTTTTCCTGTGCAGTAGGCATGTTGTCTTGTATTCTATTTCTTAATATTTGGATTTCATCCATCATTCTTTTTCCAACATCTAACAATTGAGCATTTGAAATTTGCTATTGTTCTACTTCTTTTAGTCTCCTCTCTAGATCATTTTATTCAGTTATTGGGACTGTGGAAGTGGGATTTGGAACTGTAATTGCCTGATGTAAGAGTGCGCTGAAGCTCTCTCTTGGGGCTTCTGTATGTAGCCTTGGCTCTGTGATTTGGGATACTGTTACTGTGGTGGTGACCCTAGAATCCACCAAGGATGGAACTGCAATTTTTTGGCTTGCTCCTATAGTTTACAACATAGGGGTTGGAACTATATGTATTTCTTCTGGTGATAGAATTGCTTCTTCTTGTGTAGTATCAAGGTTTACTTGCTTGGTTCCTGCAACATCTGAGATTATTGATGGAATAATAGATTCTATCTATTCTGTGTCTTGGTTAGAAGTAGTCACCTCAACAAGTTGTTCTTCTCTCTGAGTTTGGCTCTGCTCTAGAAGTACCAGGTAATGTAGTTACCTATTTTAAAGTGGGCAAAACATGCCCTGTTGGAGAGTCCAAAGTGGGGTCATACTGACTAGATTGATCTGTGATTGGTATTCGCTCCATGGATACTCTTTCTTGGATTGGAGAATTGCTCCTTTCTTTTTCAAGGGGTGGAGTAGAAGTACTCTCACCTTCTTCCAGTACCACTGTTCCAACTGTCTGCTCTATGACATTTTCCTCTCTTTGGAAATTGTTGTCTATCGGGACAGAGGGTGATTGTTTGGTTCGAGGGGCTAGTGGTATTATCTTTTTATTTGTAGCGTTTAAAGTTCTCTTATAAGACTGGACTGTTAAGCCTTCTCTGGTCTTGGTAAGGCTTTCTCGGTGGGATTGTTATTGTAACCCATGTTCATCAGTAGATTGGTTATAAGACCTCCAAATGGCAAGGTTAGCTTCTTCGTTTGATATTTTTCTTGACCTAATTTTTCCCTTACGGTCATGATGACTTCAAAAAGATATGAGGGTACATTGAACCAATAGCGATTTACCATAAGGTACAGTGCTTTGGTAAAGAGTGTTCTTCTCTAAGTTCCATGCCCGGTGGGGTGAATGGTCTTATGTATCAACACATCAAAGAAGTGAAGGGACAAACTCTTCACTTCAAAATCTTTTCTAAGGAAAAAGGAGTTATCCTGTGGGGTTTTTCCTAATAATTCTATTGCCATATCAGTGAAACAGGGGAGGGTCTCAGGTGGCATTCTCAACAGATTGGTCTCTGGGTTATCACGTGATACTTGTGGTATTTCTAAAGGAGCATGCATTACCCGAGTGTTAGTCAATGATTTTTACAATTTTTTTACCCCTTAAACTTGGCTTTTGTTAGGACTTAGAGTATTTAATAATTGCTTTTAATGTTGTTTTACAGTTAGGCAATAAATATGCAGCTATCCATGTTTATGTGCTAAGAGGAGGAAATTAGAGCAACCAAGTGCTCCCATCTACATCAGTAGCAGCTGCACATTTCAGCATGTGTACTCACATGAGTTGCACACTCATGAGCAACATTGCATCCAAACAGCCCAAGGAATACATAGCAGTAGCTCAAGCCATTACAATAGCAATATATCTTTAGCACTCCCTTGGTGGTCTGCACCATAGGGACCATTTGGCTTGCCTAAAGGACCCTAGAAGCCCAACAGAGGGAAGAAGGATGGACCAAAGCTGCGAAGAGTGCTGCAGTAGGCTATGCACAGTTGCAGAAGATCGCATATGACAGCTCGAGCAGTTCTCGAGAGGTTCAGGCTTGCAACATATAAATAGCTCGAGTAGTTCTCGAGTAGTTCAAAACAGAAGGAACTCCAGAAATTTCTCTCGAGCAAATCTCAAGAGGTTCACAACTTCAGAAACTCATCTCGAGCACATATCGAGAAGATGAGTTAATCCAAAGAACATCTGCTCGAGTGGGTCTCGAGCAGATACACCTTCAAAAATTCCTCTCAAGCAGATCTCGAGCAATTAAGGCTAAAGCATTTAGCCTGTCGAGAAGCTCTAAAAGTGCATGTTGAGCAGTTCAAATCAAACCTCTCGAGTTGCAAATGAAAGAAAGTCATCTTGTCGACAACCTCTCGAGCAATACTATCTGAAGCTTCATCCTATCGAGAGCATGTCGAGCTAAAATGCCTGAAGCTTCATCTGCTCGAGCTACATAACCTGAGCCATTTCAACCTGTCGAGCCCCCTCCAGCAATCAATTCAGCCACTCGAGATCCACTCGAGATGCAAAATATGAGCCATTCATCCTCTCGAGGCTCAAGTTTCAGACTTTCCATTCAACATACAGGGGTACTTTTGAGATTCCATAGCTTCTAGGGCACACATTCTAATGTGCTGAGCTGTTCCCCACATCCTGAGGCAATTACTTAGCCACAAATGGGCCATGACAATTGGTTCTTTTTTATTGGCCAGAGCATTAAGATATTTGTGTATGGACTGTATAAAAGCTAGAAAATTAGCCAAAAAATAATTATCTAACAAGCTAATTTTGCTCTGAGCCGAGAGGCTTTCTGTGCTTAGGTCATTTAGCGTTAGGTCATCTTTTTCATTTTTTCTTCCTTCCTTAGTTCAGCATTTGCTAGCTAAGTCCTTGTGTACTATATAGGTCTGATTTTATGCTATAAAAAGACTGTGAAAGCTTGTAAAGCTCTGGAGTCTGCATTGACTGTAGCTTAGAGGGCTGACATTTTAAGTATTTTGTAAGCAATGCAAAGCTATTTGTATGGAATCATTCAATTTGTAATGCTCTTGAGTTTTTTTAATATTTTATGGATTGTTTGCTCCTATGGATGCATGAGCTTGTAGCCAAGCAACCATAGCAGCTGCAGTAATTTTTTTGTTCTGGCTTCTATCAGCATGACTGGAGTATATCTTTGGGGATGATCTGTGGCCATTCAGTGGATAGATCACAACCTTAAAACTAGTCCATATCACAGGAATGAATTTGATGACTCTTCCTTGCATTTGATCTTGCTGCCAAATGTAGGACAGATGTAGATCCAACCCCTATTTTAGTCAAAAATATCAGTCCCTATTTTATTACTTCTCACCAATTATTCCATTTAATTTTCCAAATCCAGATCCACCCCTTTCTAAAACCCTTTCTTACAGTGTAGATCTATGATTTTATTTTCTATTTTAGTATAGATTGTGACAACCCAAAACTCCCTTTCTTTACCTTTGCTTTCTAGTATAGGTTAGTGTTGCCAGATCTGGAGGTCTACTATACAACCCCTCGTGGTTTTAGATCAAACTTCCCTATGGAATAAACTCTTACTTAGAAAAACTTGTTACAACAGGCCCTGGATCTTGTAGGACTATTTTTTAGATTACTGTTTTAGTGTTGTTTTACTCCATTTTATTTTCCCCCTTTTTATTTGTTTTTGCTACCTTGTTTTTACCACATTTTCAATAACAAAAGCATAAGCAATTCTAAAAATTACAACAGTAAGTATCCATGATTGGATAACTTCTTCCCATTATTTTTTTTCTATATATATATCCTAGTTCTTCAGCTATAAAATCGTCTTTTCTCTAGCTTTTTGCTAAATCGTAATTTTTTTTCTCAAAATCATTTTTTACGATTTTTCTTTCTTTTCCCATATTTTCTTTTTTATCTCTTTACCTCTTCTAGCATTTCCTTTATTTGTTCTTCTGTTACTCCTTTCACTCCCTCTTCTTTCCTTCTAAACTCTCAGAAATTATAAGGTTAAAGGCATAAAGATTTGGATGGTACATATGGTTATATGTTTATAAAATTTTTGGTACAAGAAAATTTCATTTCAGGCTTCTAATATGGGTTCAAAGGATAAAATGTTCTGGGATTTTAGCTTTTTATTCTGGTTTAATCAAAAGATGGCCTTAAATCATCTTTATGATTTACTAGCATAGATGCCTTATTGCTTTGATATTTCTAATAGATAATTCTAGACAAAAAATTAGTTCATCATATTCATAGAATAATTTGATTCTAAATTCAGCAATATGAGATTTCATATCAGTATAGAAGTTTAAAGAAATTTTGTAATTTAAATAGAAACAGTCTCTCTTATAATAAAAGAGGAAATATAGCTCAAAATCTCACTGATTTATAATTTTTGAAACTATAATCTAAATTATTGCAGTTTAGATCAAACTATTGTTTCAAACATTCATTCTAATACAGCGTTTCAATGGGCTAAGCATGAATTACAACTATTCTAAATTCTAATTATTAAACTTCTATTATAATGAATCATAAATTTTCAGGACTTGTAATTTCTTTTATCATAATTCCTATGCAATTATCAGAAAAAAAAATTTTGGAAATTTTTTTGCTAAAATAAACTACTGATATGCTAATTATACTACTTAAACTACTACTATACATAGAAATTGTGTATCCTCCCAAACATAAATCGGACAATGCCCTCATTGGACAATAAAAAAAAGAGGACACAAAATAATTAAAATTATTGATATACCAATTATTTATCAAAAAAAATCTGTTACCAGATATATACTCTCCCCCAAACTTGAGAGAAAATACCTGCGGCTTATTCTCAGAGTATCAATAAAAAAAATTGTGAGTAAAAAGAAAAAAAATGTTAATTATGTTAGTAACAAATATCTGTTAGTAAATATATATATATATATATATGAATATTTACAATGGATTAAACAAAACTAAAATAATTACATAAAAGAAGATAAACCTAGGAAAAACTAGACACAAACTAAGTACGACATGACATTGGGAGCAACGTCTGAAAAGAAATCTTCGATAAAGATCAGTCCTCGGCTTCTAACCAAAATTTATCCCGTCAAAAATGCTTTGCCTTCCTGGCTCCGGGATGTCCTCAACTTGCTGCTCTTGGAAGAGGAACTGCAAGCCAGGAAGGGGGATAGCAGGGATTAGGGCGAAGGATGCTGAGCAGGTGGTGGATGGAGTGAAGAGGAGGGGGTAGATGATGCAGATGGTTATATCTTCCTATTTTTCTTTTTCTTTCTCCTATTCTTTTCTTTTCCTCCTTGGCTATGATCTTTTGTACTTCCTCGTACTCATCTCATAAGAACTGTCGAGGGTCTAGCTCTTTTGGTGGTGGCGGATCCTCCCAAACAGGGTAAAATTTTATTGGTAGATTAATGGGTTTGTCATCCACCATAGTTGTCGATAGGGACGGACTGATGAGGTCAAAAGAGGACAATTGCGATAGAGGTGAATTGTTCCTATATTTAAAATGCTTGGGTGGTAGAGTACGAATCGTCATATTAAATTTTCTGATCCTTCCGAGCTTAATTGCCATAATGATTTTACAGAAGGTTAGTTGGCAATAAATTATACGTCGGCTAGAATTGATATAAAACGTCGTATGATTTATTATGGTTAGTGATATCCCAGAGTACATATGATGGGTAATAGTTGTTTTCATGGGACAGCAGAATGCTTATCTAGTAGTGTATGAATTGTATACGTGAAAGACCTTAAGATGAATTTGATCATACTTTCAAAACTACTTTTTTTTATGCTTTTAGCCTTATATGATTTTAATTTAGAGAGCAAGGAGAGAAACAAATCTGAGCCTCTAGTTTCTGTGGCTAGCAGGAATGTTGAAACTTCTGAGTTGTCCCTCAAAATAAACCTGCAAAAGGTTAAGAAGTGATCAAAGAAAGTTAAAAATTTAAAGAAATATAAAAAAAGAAAGATAAATATTTATTTTTAAAATTGGAATATAAATAAAAATAAAAAATAACTGCTTCACTGGCAGCGGCGCCAAAAACTTGACCGGCTTATAGTATGTATATATTTAAATTAAAATCAAGCATTAATCTATTACAAGCGCACAATGGAAATTATAGCGTAGCGATAGGATTGATCCCACGAAGAAGTTATTATCTTTTTATAGGGCTTTATATTCCTTTTCTAAAAACTATCTTTATCTTTTAAAGTCCTAACTACTTCAGAAATATGAATAAAAGAATAAGTTTCTTAATCTAATTGAAGAAAAATAAACCCTAATCCTCCTTTAGATTGAGGTCGTCAATCTCAATCTTCAGCTATCTGATATTTACAAATTTAAAATACTGTTACACCATATTGTAGCCTTCCAGAATTTGGTCGTCAATCAAAAACTAAAATTCTTCAACACAGATTTAATCTAATCAACAATCTCCTAAAATCTGGGAGTCAATCAAATTCGAGAAAATTGAAGATGGAAAAGTAAAATCATTACACTAATCTGCAAACTTCAACCTGAGTCGTCAATTCAAATTAAAATTTGAAGATGTTTACAAAGCATATAAAATCTAAACTAAAAATAAAATAAAATCTAAACTAGAAAGCAAAAAAAGAACCATCTAAAGGGTTGATCTTTAAGCTTCCTCGGCCTTGGTTGTCAGGCAAGACACCAGAGAACTGTTGACGGTATTACTTTGTAAATCTTAAACTACTTTGATCGAGAGAAAACACAGACCTTAGTTGTTAATTGATGCTGTGAAATTCTTCGATGAATATTCCTATACCGGGATCTCTTATTTATAGATCATAAGAGGTCGGTTTACAGAGTTCTAATTCTAACAAAAGAAACTACTAAAATATAAGATTCCTAATATAACTCTAATCGTAATTTTATTCTTCCTTGCTTTCAACAGTTGATGTGTTCCAGATTTCTTTCCTTGATAACAGTGGTAGAGATCTTAGGAGTCTATCTTCATCAATCTTCTTAGATATGTGATTAGCCAAACTTTTAATTAAAGAATTCTTCTAATTATATTCTTGGCGGTGATAATCTTCACTCATATGATCAACAACGGCAGAAATAATAGGAAAGCTTCTATAATCGTAATTCACGACTACCCTGTTTCTTTTTTTTCTTATAAAATTGTAAATCACGATTTTCTATCTATTTTAGCTTCCATAGTAGACGAACTATCGCTTTCTTTTGTATCGCCTTTTACTCTTTTGTTGCTTTCGAAAGAATCGTCTTTTGAAGAATCGTAAATTATGATTTCTCATTCTTCTCTTCTTTGGCTTCGGTATTAGCGCATAATCGTAAAATATGAATTCTCAACTTCTAATTGGTGGCGAATCGTCTTCTTACACTCAATCAACTTTTTACTGCTTTTTGAGTTTATTTTGATGAATGTTAACACTTTGGCTCTCTTTTACTATTTTTCTTTAATATCTGCACATCAGCATCTTATTTGTAGCAAACTAAGTCCTAGCATCACTATGTTAAGGGTGATAAAATGGTATATTCTATCACTGATCTGGAGACACACATCCCTAGCCAGATATGGGTTGGCTTGTAAAAAAATAGTAAGTGTATGTGCTGGAGGTCCTTGAATTTTGTTAGCTAGGACAATGGCTCAGTTAGATGGATCATGAGTAGAGATGGAGACAAGTGCTAGTTCAGGATCAGGGTGGGTGGGTGGGGGGGATGGATGGTAGGGCAAGGGTCAGCCCCTAAGTGGTTTCAGTTTGGGTGAAGGTTGAGGATGTGGAAAGGGGGACCATAGCCAGCTCTTCAGAGTCAAAGTCAGTTTGAGTGGCATCATCAACTGTTATCACAGAAGTAGAAGGCAACTAGTATGGAGGGGAATGGACTGGGGTAGGTGTGGGTGGTTGGGGTGGTGGGATAAAAGTTTAAAGGGTGGATTGGATGGAGTTAAGGCCTGTTTGGACGGAGGCTTGGTTTTCTGTGTTGGTATGGATTTGGGATTGGAGAGAGGTTAGGAGGGATATAATTTGGGTTAGAGGGTCATGTATGGCTGGGGTTACATGTTTGGTGGGAGGAATTGGTTGGAATGGTGAGGTAGGGACATGATTAAATGGGTATGGGTGTGGAGATTTAGGGAGAGGGGTGTACTCATGCCTAATATCCCCCACAATGGAGTCTATTAAGGTTGAGTACCCTTCAGTTGTGAAATGGCCTTGGGTCATAAGTAATTGGTCTTGGTTAGGTGAAAATGGAGGTGAATGGGTAGTAGAGGGAATTGGGTCAATGGCCTCAATGGGGTTAGGTGGTTCAATGGCAGTAACCATTGGCTCACTGTCATCATAGGTAAAAGGGGAAGGTGGTTTTGGTGTTGGGCTTGGTATGTCAGTGGGTATGGTAGTGGATGGGCTTGGTTCTGTGGTTGGGTGGTGGGTTTTCTTTTTATATGTTTTATAGATTGGGGGTGTGGGAAGGTTGAAAGGGAAAATTATAGGAGGAGTTAGGGCTGACACTGGAATGGAAGTGGTGGTGGAAAGTATTGGAGGTGATAAGGATGGTACAGATGTAGGAATGGAAGGTAGGGTGGAAGGTGGTAAGGCTACTGATGTCGCTGCTAAGGGTGCTGTAGAGGTGACTGGAGTGGTTGTAGCAGTGGTTGTAGAGGTTTCTGCAGGAATGGCTGTTGCTGGCTCCTTCTTTTTCTTCTTGCTCAGCAATGTCATACTGATGCTCCATTACTTCTTTCTAAAAAAAACTGGTGGTAACTCTTCAGTGGGCTCCCCAGTTTCCAAACATACCCTCCCTTCTTGAGCAAGGTTGGGATTAGCCTATTGTAGGGTAGCCCTTGCAAAATTTTCTTCTTCTACACTTTGCCATGTATGTCCTCCATATCATCAAATATCAGCTGCGCGGCATTAAAGAAATGCCCCTTGGAGAAAGAAAATAATGCATCCACTATTGGCTGTCTCCTTTCCTGCTGGTGTCTAGCCACAAACACATTCTTCCTCAAAACATTATCCATGAATAATAGGTTTGTGCTGAAGTCACTCCTCATAAGTGAATCTCCAGAGGCTTTCTTCCCCTGAGTCAATTGTTGGGCCATATCTTTTATTGAGGCCCAAATTGGGGGTCCCAGGCTGCAAGATGGATCATATGTTGTAGGGATCCCCAATGCCTGTGCTATATCAGTTGTGTCCACAACTGCCTCAAAATCATCAATGAGAATTACCATCATTTGATCCTCCCCCTTAGGTCCTCCTCCAGACTCCTTCATTCTGATGTTCTGGTACCATAGCCTCACCAATCTAGGGTAAACAATTTCATCCAGAGGCTTTAATAATGAATCTAGGGAGGCTTTGGTAAAAAATTTTATGGCTTCCTTAGCCAGACCTTCCTTTGTGAAGAATGCCTTATCAAAGGTTGTTTCTGGTACTAGACTGAAGGTAGCCACAAATTCATTTGGGGTAGTTAAGGGGTCAACTTCAGGGGCAGCTCCTTTATCCTTTTTCTATTTCTTGGATTTGACAGTTTTAGGATCTTGGATGGTAGCTTTGGATTTTTTCTTTGGGGATCCTGAGTCAACCGAAATAGCTTTTCTATTAGGGTTTGCCATAGGAGTTTCAGGGGCTGAGGATGAGGCTATCCTCTTGGATTTTCTAGTTGGAGTAGGGGGATTGGTTTAGGCAAGGCTCAGTAAGTCTTGCAGGGTTTCTTTAAAATCCGAAATTTCAGCCATTAAACCCTAATTTCTATGCAACCCTAGGTCTCCCTAAAAACTCAACACACACTTAATCCACTAAATGGGGATGAAAAAGTGACTATCCCCTAACAAAAATGACTCAATTCAGTAAAAATATTTAGAGAAATGAAGGGTTCTGAGAAACAAAACTTGAAAACTTAGCCAAAACTAGGGTATTGTTGAGGATAGTGCGCAGTGAATCAAATTCGTAGCTTCTTGGTGTGCAATGAGTGGCTTGAGTAGCTTAATCAAAATGGCAGAGGCAATGGATAAATGGTGTAGCAGATGGTGTAGTTAAGAAGAAGGAAGAAATTTTGGGTTGGGTGAATGTGTTCGAGTGTTAGAGAAAAATGTTGGAATGAGAGAAATGGCTTGCACGACAAGTTTATAAGCTAAGTACTTGAGCTTCGAGAGGCTGGGTGCTCAGAACAAACAACTCGAGAGGATCTTGAGTAGATGGCAGTTTTGCAAATGAGCCTATCGAGGCTCGTATGCTGAGAATATGAACTGCACGAGAGGCTTCTATACTGAGAACCCGCACTTCGAGAGGCTGGGTCTTCATCACAAATAGCTCGAGAGGATCTGAAGCAGATACCATTTATGCACATTAGCTTGTCGAGGCTGGTATTTACTTTAGGTGAAGTGTCTCAAGAGGATACTTTGCAGGACAAGATCCTCTCAAGAAAGCCAAATACACATACACAATGCCTTGAGAGAATGCCTGAAGGCTCTTAATCCTCTCGAGAAAGCTAAAAATAGCTCAGTTCACATTTGTACTGACAGGCACACTCTCATTTATCAAAGATCAAGGATTCCTAATGCCAAACACATACATCTACATACAACAACACAACATAATAATGCACACATCCAGATTCATGAAAACAGACCACAACAATAAGACAATATTTACAGAATTTTAAAATATCAATAATAGCTATGTTACACATGATACAGCGCTAGATATCAGACATCAGTAGGAGGTTCTTGAAAGGGGATGGTTTAAAAGGGCTCCACAATATTCTCAACACAAAGTTTGAGCCTTTAACGATTGACTTTCATGACCCTTCCAGAAGTAGGGTCCATGATCTCAACAACACTAGATGGGTATGCATGAATGATAGTAAATGGCCCATCCCATCTAGATCTTAACTTGCCTGGAAAAAACTTCAACTTAAAATTAAAAAAGCCATACCTTAGCTCCATCAGCAAAGTCCTTCCTAAGAAGGTTCCTGTCAAAGAAGGCCTTGGCTTTCTCCTTGTAAATTCTAGAATTTGAATAGGCATCCAGCCTAAGTTCTTTCAGCTCAAATAGCTACAGCTTCCTGTTCAAACCAACAGAAGTTAGATCCATGTTGAAACTTTTAATGGCCCAATAGGCCCTGTGCTCTAACTCCACTAGGAGATGACAAGCTTTGACATAAACCAGTCTAAATGGGGATATCCCTATAGGGGTCTTATAGGCTGTCCTATAGGCCTATAATGCATCAGTTAATTTTAAGGACCAATCCTTCCTGTTTATCCTGATTGTTTTCTCCAGAATGTACTTGATTTCTCTATTAGAAATCTCTACCTGCCCACTGGTCTGTGGGTTGTATGGAGTAGCAATTCTATGAGTAACAGAATACTTTTTGAGCAGGTTCTCAAAGTGTCTATTATAGAAATAGCTCCCCCCATCACTGATGATGGCTCTGGGGGTGCCAAATCTAGAGAAGATATTTTCTTTTACAAACCTTAGGATAACTCTGTGATCATTTGTCCTTGTGGCAATAACTTCCACCCATTTGGAAATATAGTTAACAACCACTAGGATGAAATTAAAGCCTATTTAAGGAGGGAAAGGACCCAAGAAATCTATCCCCCAGACATCAAATAGCTCAACGACAAGGATGGGTTGCAATGGCATTAAATCCCTTTTTGATTTGCCACCCATCCTTTGACATTTCATTTAGGCCTTGCAGTGCTCAAAATCATCCTTGAACAAGGATGACCAATGGAAACCACTTTGTAGCACCTTAGCTGCTGTCTTTTTCCCTCCAAAGTGAACCCCACAGGCATTTTCATGATACATGGTTAGAATACTGTAAACTTCACTGTCAGGGACACACTTTCTGATCACCTAGTCTACAAAAAATTTATAGAGGTAGGGATCCTCCCAGAAAAAATACTTGACTTGTGGAAAGAACAAGTCTTTGTCCATCTTGGACCAATGAGAAAGGATCCTACCTACAACAAGATAATTTATAATACTTGTAAACCAGGGCAAACTTGACTTGATGGCAAACAATTGCTCATCAGGGAATGAATCCTAAAGTGGTGCTGCAATACTTTCATCAATAACAATCCGAGATAAGTGATCAGCTACCACATTCTTTACCCCTTTCTTGTCCTTGATCTCGAGATCAAACTCCTGCAGGAGTAAGATCCATCGAATCAGCCTGAGTTTTGCATCTTTCTTTCCCAGTAAGTATTTTAGGGTCGAGTGGTCAGTAAAAATTATAATTTTAGACCCTAGTAAATAAGGTCTAAACTTGTCCAAGGCAAACACTACAACCAGCAACTCTTTCTCAATGGTTGTATTATTCAGTTGAACTTCTATCAGTATTTTGCTGACATAGTAAACTACACAGGGCAGTTTCTCTCCTCTCTGTCCTAAAACAGCCCCAACAGCAAAATCAGATGCATCACACATCAATTCAAAGGGTAGAATATAATTTAGAGCCTGGATCATTGGGGCAGAGGTCAAACATTTTTATAATATTTCAAATGCCCTCACACATTCAACATCAAATACAAATGGCACATCTTGGCAAAGCAAGTGGCACAATGATTTGGAGATCTTGCTGAAATCTTTAATGAACCTTCTATAAACACCAGTATGTCCTAAAAATGATCTAACTTTTTTGATAATTTTTGGTGGGGGAAGATGTGAAATTTGGCCAATTTTTGCCTTGTCAACCTCTATGCCCTTCTGGGATACCACATGGCCAAGCACAATTCCTTAGGTGACCATAAAGTAGCTCTTTTCCTAGCTCAAGACCAAGTTGGTTTCTTCACACCTTTGAAGTACAAGACAAAGGTGATACAAACATTGACTGAAATCATCCCCATAGACTGAAAATTCATCCATGAAGATTTACAAAAACTTATCAATCATATCAAAAAATATGGCATACATGCACCTTTAAAAAGTGGCAGGAGCATTGCAAAGTCCAAATGGCATCCTTCTATAGGCAAAGGTACCAAATGGGCAGGTGAAAGTAGTTTTTCCTGGTCTTGAGGATACACTAGTATCTGGTTGTAACCAAAATATCCATCAAGAAAGCAGTACTAGGTTTTGCCTTCCAACTTGTCCAAAATCTTATCAATAAAAGGTAAAGGGAAGTGGTCTATTCTGGTCTTAGAGTTTAATTTCTTATAATCTATGCAAACTCTCCAACCAGTGGTCTCTCTGGTTGGCATCAACTCTCTAGACTCATTTGGTATTACTGTGATGCCAGATTTCTTGGGGACCACCTGGATAGGTGATACCCACTCCGAGTCAGAAATAGGGTAAATGACTCCAGCATCAAGCAATTTGATAATTTCTTTCATGACTACTTCCTGCATGTGAGGATTCAGCTTTCTCTGCATATTCTTAGAGGGTTTGAAACCCTCTTCCAAGTGGATTTTATGCATGCAAACAGATGGATCAATTCTTCCAAAATCAGCAATTGTCCATCCAATGGCTTTCTTATGCTTGTTGAGGACACAAAGCAATTCCTCCTCCTGCTCCTCAGTGAGAGAGGAGGATATAACTACTGGCAGTTTTTCATTCTACCCCAAGAATGCATATTTCAAATAATCTGGGAGCTGCTTCAGCTCCAGGTTTGGTGGACTTTCCACAGAAGGCAGCAAAGGTGCCTTGAAGGGTTGAGGGAGGGGCAGCAAGGTAGGTCTCCACATAGAGTGCTACACTAGGCCCACTAAAGAATCCAATGTGTTCAATTCTTCAGCAGCTACAGTTGGGGCCTCCTTCTCAACAACCTCAGTCCACACTTCCTCAAAATCATCTAACACCTTATCCCATTCCAGCAGTCTGGGAAAGGTCTCTTCCACCAATTCATCTATGACATCTACTGCAAAACAGCCCTCATTGTCAAATTGAGACTGATTGGCCGCCTTATACACATTCAACTTA
The DNA here is from genome assembly GCA_021018995.1 of Chloranthus sessilifolius. Taxonomy (NCBI): domain Eukaryota; kingdom Viridiplantae; phylum Streptophyta; class Magnoliopsida; order Chloranthales; family Chloranthaceae; genus Chloranthus; species Chloranthus sessilifolius. The sequence continues at coordinate 97,826,924 of CM037588.1, forward strand.
ACATTCATATTTCTGAAAGTGACTTCCATCACTCCAAACTTGCAATGAATGTAGGCATTGCCATTGGCTAGAAATGGCCTACCTAAAATGACATGTATTTCAGTGTTGCACTTGGTAGGCTCCATGTCTAACACCAAAAAATTAGCTGGGTAGAAAAATTTATCTACTCCCACCAGCACATCTTTCACAATGCCCATAGGTTTTCTCTCAGACCTGTCAGCCAATTGGAGGACCACAAGTGTGGGCTTTAGCTCCCCCAAACCTAGTTTCTCATACACTGAGTATGGAAGTAGATTAACACTAGCTCCCAAATCTAAGAGAGCTCTTCCTATGGTGTGGTCACCTATAATGCAGGGGATGGTAAGTGCCCCTGGGTCTTGAAGCTTAGCTGGTGTAGCTGTGGACAAAACAAATTTTAGTTTTTCAGGTGTAAAGACTTTCTTAGACAAATGGATCCTAGCTTTTCTATTTTGAGTGCACAAATCCTTAAGAAACTTAGCATAGGCCAAGATCTGCCTGATGGCATCAAGCAAAGGCAAATTGATTTTTACCTGCTTGAATGTGTCCATCATCTCCTCTATTTTGGCATTCCTCTTATCAAAAGGAGAAGAACCTTTGAAAGCTTGAGGAAATGGCAGATGAGGTACTGCTAGTATCTTAACTGCTAGCCTAGCATCCCCATTGCTACTTTTGGTCCTTTTAATTTTTTTCAACTATTGGGGCTCAATAGCTGCCCCATTATTTTCCCCCTATTGCTCAACAACAGGAACCAAGTCTTCTCCTTCTATACTCTTCTTTGCCTCACAACCTATTTGGTTATCCACCACTTTACCACTCCTCAAGGTGGTGATGGCCTTAGCTTCCTGATGAGTCGAGGAAGTTTCACCAATCATAAATTGTCCCTTGGGGTTGGTCATTGTCTGGCTTCGAAGCATACCCTCTTCTCTCTTAGTCAGAGCGTTTAAAATTTGACCCAACTAATCTTCAATCTTTTTGATGCTTTGACTGTGAGAGTTCATAGTCTGTGAAAGGGAGCTGAGGTTTTGTAGTGAGGACAAAACCTGCTCCTCCAAGGAGGGGGCTCTAGTCTGTGGGGGTGGTAGGGTCAACTGATTTGGTTGTACCACTGACTGAGGGAATTGTTGTCTCTGAACATAACCCTGATTGTACTACTGGGTGGGTCTATAGGGCAGTGCTTGCTACTACTGGGGTTGCTGAAAATTATCCTGTCTCCACCTTAAATTAGGGTGGTTCCTACAAAGATACCCAGCAGGTTGTTGCCCATATGATTGGGCAGTATTAGCATGCTTTATTACCAAGTCAGGATATTGACCAGCAGATGGATAGTCTAACAGTGAGTGTGTGGGTGATTGGCATATCAGACATGCCTCTTCAACCTGTGCTGCTATTTGGGATTGCAACACACTCACCACTTTATCAAGTTTCTGAGACAAACTATCCACTTTCTTCTCCAGGTCATTGTACACATTTAATTCATACAATTTACCTTTATAACTAGGTTCTTTTGCAGCTTTTACAGTAGGCTCAATGTCAGTTCTTGACAGAGTCTCTTATTGCATAGAGTTTTCACTGATAATATCAAACAAGTTCCAAGCTTCTTCATCAGTCTTGCTGAGATAAGTTCCACCACATGAAGCATCCACCACATCTCTACTTTTAGAATCAATTCCCTAATAAAAGCTTTGAACAAGCTGCCATTTGAGAATTTGGTGGTGTGGGCACTCTGTCAGCAATTCTTTAAATCTTTCCCAAGCTTCATGGAAATCTTAAGTTGGGAACTGACCAAAAGAAATTATGCTCTTTCTCAACTGACTGGATTTGCTCATGGGGAAAATTTAGCCAAGAACTGACACTATACAGCATTCCAAGATGTTATGCTATTAGGTGGGAGCATGTTAAGCCAATTTCTAGCCTTATGATCAGTCACATAATTTATCATTTTATCACCCATAACTTAGTGATGCTAGGCCATAGTTTGCTAGTAACGAGATACTGATGTACAAATATTAGAGATAAGTAGTAAATTAGAGCCTAAGTGTTAATCTTTGACAAAATGAACTCAAAAGATAATAAGAAAAATGATTGAGCAAAAAAGATGATTTGTAGCTACTGAAAGTCAGAAAATTGTAATTTACGATTCTTCAAAAGAGACAAAAAGAGAAAAGCAATAAAGCGTAATTCAGAAAATCATCAACTATAAGGAAGCTGTGAGAAATAGAAAATCATAGTCAATGATTTTCTAGAAAAAGAACGATTATCTAAAGCTCTCCTCCATGTTGTTGTTGCTGATCACGTGAGAATTTTCACCGCCATATCTAGAATTAGAAGATCAATACAATTAGAAGTTTTATGGACCATGGATCTAAGAAGATTGATAAAGATCTAAATCTGAAGGACTCTGCTGCTGCTAAATAAAGAATACTCTAGAAGTGCATCAACTAAAGGAAGAAAGGAAAGATGAAATTAGGAATTATAGTTATTTTACAATACTTTTGTTTTTAGTAGTTAATTTTATTGGAATTAGATCTCTATAAATCAACCCCCTATGATCTATAAATACGAGGGCTTAGCATAAGAATAAGCATTGAAGAATTTCAGCATAAATTGACTCTTGAGGTTGGATTTTCTTTCGATCAAGTAGTGTATACTAGTTAGAATAGTTTAGATATTAAAGGTTTCTCAAGAGCAATTGACGACTATAATTGAGTGCTGAAGATTAGTGTAGATATCCGTAGTTTCTCAGGAGCAATTGACGACTGCAGCTAAGGGGTGAAAGATATATTTATTTGCTTTCTAGTTTAGATTTATTTGCTTTGTAAACATCTCCAAGTTTTGATTTGAATTGATGACTTAGGTTAGAATTTGCATATTAGTGTAACAGTTTTTACTTTTTCCATCTTCAGTTTGCTAGAGTTTGATTGACGCCCAAATTTCTGGTTAATTGTTGATTAGATTAAATCTGTATTGATAGGATCTTACACTTGATTGACGACCAATGCTAGGAGACTAGAAATATGGTGTAACGGTACTGTTTATTTTCATAAATATCCAAAAGCTGAAGATTAAGATTGACGACCTTAATCTAAAAGAGGATTAGGATTTATTTTTATGCACTTTAGTTTAAAAAATCATTCTTTATTCATATTTTTCTAGTAGATTAGGAACTCTTAAAGATAAATAGATGTTTTTAAAATAAGGATTTGAATAGAAGATAGAAATAGTGCAAACTTAGATAATCACTTCCTCGTGGGAACGATCCTAATGCTAGTACTATAATTTCCATTGTGTGCTTATAATAGGTTAAAACTTGAGTTAAATATTAATATAAGATACAACAATCAAGACCGACCAAGTTTTTGGCACCGTTGCCGGGGAAGCGGATTTATCTAGTTCTTTTAAAGTTTTTATCTAATATTTTTATTCTTTTAGAAACTGATATTGATCTTTCTCTTTTATATTTCTTTATATTTTTATGTTTCTTTGGTCACTTCTTATGCTTTTGCAAGTTCATTCGGAGGAACGGACCAGAACGTCAACATTCCTGTTAGCCACAGAAACTAGAGGCTCATATTTGTTTTCTCTCCCTGCTTTCTGAAAAAAAAAAAAGAGTAGAAAAATTTTAAAAAAAAACCAAAATTTGAATACAATAATTGTTCTGATCGAGTGTTCTATAATTCCATCATGACAGACCACGATCATAATTTGCTTAAAACCATGGGGGTAATACTACGCACTAAAACCACTTACTCCTCCCCCATGCATTCACATGACCCACACTGCTGGGACTGAGTATTTTAAAATCACGCCCAATATATTCCAAATATTACCTATCTTTCATGGACTGGATGAAGATCCTTCGTTGCACCTAAATAAATTCGTAGAAATATGAAATATTATCAAGATCACGAATTTACCTAACACAAGTATCCGTTTGAGCTTATTTTCATTTTCTCTCTGAGACGAAGCAAAGCAGTGGATATACTCTTTGACTCGAAATTCGATAGCTGATTGGGAAGAGTTGAAATAGAAATTCCTTATGGAATACTTTCCCACGTATAGAGCAACTTAGATCTAATATCTAATCTTAGCGTTTCAACAATTTTCCGATGAGTTGGAAATTCCTTGGGAGAGTTGGAATCGTCTCAACGATCTTATGCATAGTTGTCCTCACCATGGGGTCACAAAAGGGCAAATAATTCTTACCCTCTACAAAGGGCTTGATGATGGAACTCGGCATATGATTGATGTTGCCTGTGGTGGTATATTTCACAAATTAACGATAGAAAAAGCCTAAAAACTCTTTGAGACGCTTAGTGAAGAACCGGTGCAAAATAATGCATTGGGCGAGATTGATTCGGAGACTTCAACAAGTATGCTTCCTAAGCAAGGAAAAAAACTTTACAAATTAAAGTCAATGATGAATTGCTTTCCAAAACTACAAATTTGGAAGACGAACATTCAATCTCTTGTGGGTATAAAATCATACCTAACATCCCAAAAAGGAGAAGCCTGTGGTCCTAACCATGGCTCAACTCAATTAGGCTCCCAACCCCCTTCTATTCCTTCTTACCACAGAGAAGCCCACTACCACACTACTACTAATGATACTCTTGTGCAAAAAGCCTATTGCTGGATGCAACAAAGTTGAATCTAGACCCAGTTACTTACTTACCTTGGATTGGAAAAATCCCCTCTAGAACCTATCATGTTACCGACTCACCCATAGCAAACACTTGTAATATATATATATATATATATATATATATATATATATATATATATAATATTAGAAAAAGAGTATTCTATGACTTACGTTATGCAAAAGTCCAGATAATCGTAAAATCCTCTGATAGGTCACAATCATCTAAAAGCATATGGATTTACAATTTTAAGGTGATTCAGAGAGTGAAATCATAATGAGTGTGATTTCGAAGCGGCGATAAGTCTCACTTTCGTTCTATAGAATTGCAAACGGCAATTCTAGGGGACAGGCTATTCCAGTGATCGATCCCATCGGTTACCTGGGGAATATAACCCATTAAAGTCATAAGGGAAACATACAAATTTTGCATTCAAGACTACCACTTTCTAACCACCCTAGCCTAGGAACCTACACAATGATATTTACTTCAAAGTGACGGGTCAAGACTTTTCCCTATAAATTCATACCCAACCATAAACCATCCATCTCTTTCATCTCCATCCTTAACCCTAAAACCCCATGATGAGAGAGCATAACCAGAGCAATTTCAGTGAACAACTTGATAGAGTTCTTGCGATACATAGAGCTGAACTTCTAGCTACAGAAATCTATTGAAGATGCTGCTAAATCGTCGACTAGAACTACACTTTACCATAAACCTCACCCAAACCCGAAACCATTTATCAGAAGCCCATTTTTCCCACTTCCTAAACTTTACACCATCACAACCCACCCTGAATGCAAGCTCTCATATGATGATGGTGGGTTGAGTCGTTCGTCACTTATCTTCTGCCTTCGCTTGCGTTACATTCCCTTTACATAGTTTTCATAAGAGAGAAGTATAGGAAAAACATGAATCGGAGAGGTGTTCTCTTCCCACTCTTCGACGGACTTCCACTGTGGCTTGCATTTCTTCTAAAAAAGAGAAATGTGACATGCATTGTTCTGCGAAACTTGGAAGACAGAGGGTGCGATCCTGCAAGGGCATGGATATGCCTTTGGTGGAAGGGATGCGAGACTTTCATTGTAGGTAGTTAAAAGCCGAGGACAGATCTTTATCGAAGAATCCTTCTCTCAGACGTTGCTGCCAGTGTCATAGTTTAGTATGTGTCTAGATTTTTTTTTTCTAGGTTTATACTCTTTTATGTAATTAGTTCTCATATTAGATTTTAGTTTTTATTATCCCTTCTTTTCATTGTAAATATTCCGATATATATATATATATATATATATAATTTTCTTTACTAACTCTGTAATTTTTTTACAGTGTGTTACTAACATCTAACATTCTCTATTCCAACCAGAAGTATTTTTCACCTAAGTTTTGGGGAAAGATTTTTTTTTGTTTTTATAGATTATATACCCGGTTACTAATATAGTAAAATAAAATATATCGATAAGTTTTCTTTTTGTATGTCCCCTGTTTTGCACAATGAGGACATTGTCCTATTTCAGTTTGGGGGGGGATACATAACCATAGTTTAGTTTTCTTTTTCGTAGAAATTTTAAATTTTAATTGTTTTAGTGAATCATTCTATGCAATTTATAAAAGAAAGTATAAAAGTCCAAAATTCTTAGCAATCCATCAAAGTAGTAGTTCGAAAATCAAAATAAAAATAGTTGTAATTCAAAGTAAAGCATCTCTAGAATACTGTATCAGAGAATGTTTGAAACTATACGATTAATCTGAACTACAAATTTTTAGATTATAGTTTCAAAATTATATAACCAGTGAGCTATAGAGCCTATTTCCTCTTTTATTCTGAGAAAAAGAGAGATTATTTTTATTCATGCCAAAATTTCTTTAAACTTCTCTATTATGTGAAATCTCATACTACTGAACTTAGAATTAATATACTCTGTGATGATGATGATTTATTTCTTTAAAACTGTCTATTAAGTATATCAATGCAATAAAACATCCATATTAGTAAATCGTGAAAATGACTAAAGGCCATATTTTGTTAAACTAAAGTCAAAATCCCATAATATTTTACCATTTGAACTATCTATTAAGTATATCAAAGCAATAAGGCATCCATATTAGTAAATCGTGAAAATGATTGAAGGTCATCTTTTGTTAAACCAGAGCTAAAATCCCATAACAGTTTACCATTTGAACCCATATTAGATGCCTAAAGCCTACATTTTTTTATAATAGAATTTATAAACCTTTAACCATATATACTTCCCAAAGCATTCTGTAACATCCTCAAAAATTTAGGTTTTGAATAGTGTCCTCAGGATACGTGTCCGACTAGTAATAAGTTGGACCAAGTGAAAGTAAACTTGATGACTTAGGTTAAATTAGGTTTGAGGTGAATGTGCTCATGGGTATGGTGTTAGATCTTGTTATAAGGTCACATACACCTGCTATAGGTGTGTGTGCTTTGCACCAAGGAGGTAGAATGGGTTCAATAGGTGTTAGTTAAAGAGAAGTTATTTCTCTTTGATAAAGGGTGGTTAGGGATTTATGAAGAAAGAGAGAGTTTAGAGAGAAAGAGGGAGTAAATGCTAAAGGATTTCGTGTGCATTGCGAATTGAAGACGTACTTGAGTATTTATTCTAGAGACAACGTGTGAGAATTCGTGGAATCAAAGCTAAGAGCCCTAGCTTTTGGAGTCAAGCCCTTAAATCATTCATACTTGGATTTGAGGTGAGATTTCCTTAAATTATGATGTGTATAATGTTGTGCATGAATTTAATGAATTAATAGTGAATTAAAGAGATACAAAGAGGAAAAATATAGAGATAACAAAGCTAGAGAAACTATCCGAAGAGGGCTAGGTTTCTGTAAAAATCGATTAATCGATTTTTGACAGAAAGTAAATCTGGGCACTGATGCCCGAAATCGATTAATCAAAATTAATTCAATTAATTGCTTTTTGGTTTTCGATTAATCGATTTGTAATCGATTACTCGACTGGGTACTCCCAGTGGATGGAAAATGGGGAGTCTGGGAAAACTAATTAATCGATTTTAGAATTTCGAATAATTGATTTGGGATCGATTAATCGATTTTGGAAATTCGATTAATCGATATTGGGATCAATCAATCGATTTTGACAATTTTTGTGTGGATTCTATTTTGTACCTTAGAGTTCTGGGAAGGTCTTGTACCTTCTTTTGTGCATCATTATTGATGCTTTGTGTATGATGTGGCGTACTGTAGGTTGAGCACTTGGACTGAGCATGAGGAGCTACCTTGGACCTTGATACTTGGAGTTAAAGCACGTGAGGTAAGGAATACTCTGAACATGTACCCTTGATTATGAAATCATGTATGTAGTGATGCAATATATACATGTGTGTTTTAAGAGCATAGTTAATTGCTTGTTAATCGAAAGTGAACTAAAGCATGTGAATTAAAGAGGTGTGTGTGCATGTCTGTATACACTAAGTAAGAAACCAGTAAGCTTGTAAGTATATGACATCCTAGGGATGTGAATGAGATGTAAGCATCTAGGTGATGCATATGAATATGTGACATTCCAGGGATGTATAGTCAAATGAGAAACCATGAGAATGAGCCTTGAACAAATTTTTAATATTATAAGTAGAACAATTACACGGTGATAAACTATATGTATTTTGTATAATGGATTTGAGGTTCATAGAATACCCCACCGACTCGGCGGTATACCCATGACTGACTTGGCAGAATATTTGTGACCGATACGACGGCCAATCCGTACACCAGTAGGACATCCTAGGGATGTATATGAGTTATGTCGCTTAGGAGAAAGGGACTTGGGTTATGCTACATTTAAATATAGTTCAATTGGACGACGATGGTGGGTATTCCATTAGGAGCTCAATGTTATAGTGCTCGAGGAATTATTTAAGTTATTTGATTTATGTTTCAAGATAGATCTTCTGGCCTATGAGAATAAAATTAAGAATAAGTTAATACATGTTGAATAACAAATGCACCCAGTTCATGCTTTCAGTAATTTAAACTGTTTATTTTTCCAGATATCTTTTATTGATAAATCATTTCTCTAATGTCATGGAATATATGTGAGTAAGATAGACTTATATGTTTATTCAGTAGTTTCCCTATTGAGCTATGATGTAGCTCACTCCTTCGACTATATGTCACAGGTCCAGTGTTAGCTGCTGCTTCGGGAGACATTGATCCAGAGGATTCAGATTACGTGCCTGAGGAGGAGTCAGAGCCCCCTCCTGAGGATTTCTTCTAGTGGACCCTCTGCGTACTTTGATAGAGTTTTGTGAGAGGAATTGTACGCCTTGGTATGCCCAGCCTTTTGTATTAAACAATGTGATATTGTGAGATATTATTTTGGCGAACCATCTGGGGTGACGGTTGTTTCGCACCGATGGTTCGAGTTGATTCTTTTGCTCATGAAGTGACATGAGATTAGAACTATCTTTTGAGCTTCATATTTTGGCTTATCTTATAGAATTGGAGTTCTAGTTCTGTATTTGTTAGTTAGTGTATGTTTTGCTTTTTAGTTGTGTGGATGTACCAAATGTTTCGTGCAGGCATATGGGGAACGGCCTCGAAGGTCGTGCTGATGGCACGGGTTTTGGGGTGCTAAAATCTGAGCTGTCACAGTTGGTATTAGAGTAATTTCTTTTAGAATTTTTTATAAGTCTTGATTTTGTCAAAGCATAGGACCTTCTGCTAATGAAATTGTAGTTTCATGTGCAGAGCATTATGTCTTCTAGAGGAAGAGGTCGACCCAGAGGTGGCCATGATAGGAACTTGCAAAGTAGAGACAGTTTTGTCTTAGCTTCAAATAGAGTGTCATTGGGCAATAGAGAGGCCCCGGAAAGTAGTAGTCAGGAGAACAAAGACCAAGAGGGGAATCAAGATTAAGATAAGAGAGAGCAAGAAAGAGTAAGATAAAGAAATGAGGAGAGAAAGGAGCGTCAGAGGATATGCATACCATAGAAATCATGGCGAACAACATGGCTCAGCAAGCGATGTCTTTGGCAGCACATAATGCCAATAACCAGCACCAACCACCACCTACGTCCCCAGTGGGTACTGCATAGCCATTGCTCTCAGCGTTCACAGTGTTTCAGAGGATGCGTCCACCGAGTTTTTCAGGGCAAGCAAAGCCAATGGATGCAGAGAATTGGCTGAGTGAGATGGAGAAAGTGTTCAGTGTGCTTACGTGCACTGAGGATGAAAGTATCCATTGGGAAGTGTATATGTTAGATGGAGAAGCAAGCCCATGGTGGAAGTCCGTGCCGAGGACTAGGGCACAGGAAACCCCAAGATTGCCATGGACATGGGATGAATTTGTGACCGAATTCAACAAATAGTATTTCCCTGAAGTTGTGCATAACCAAAAGGAAGTAAAGTTCTTACAACTTGAACAGGGAAGAATGTTGATAAGGGAATACGGAGTAGAGTTTATGAGGCTCGCTCTCTTTGCTCCTGATTATGTGGTTACTGATTTGATGAAAGCCAAGAGGCTTCAACGCGGCTTGAGGCCGGATATCAGGGAAGAGTGGCAGTCTTTGAACTAAAAACCTATGGAGAGGTTATGAGCAAGGCTCTAGTGATCGAGGAAGATAATGGGGATCGATACCGGAGGAGAGATTAGCAGGGAAGAGGAAGGATAGAGTAGAGTAAAGTAGGAAACTACTAGCCGGTGAACAAAAAGCCGTGATTCATAGCACCCATTCCAAGGCAATAATTATAGACGAGTTTTGTTAGACCAATGCAGACAAACTATCCTAGACTACCTATGCTTGTGTTGGGGAGGCCGATTAGATATAAGAACCCTGTTACCACTACCAAAGCATCAATTACCTAGGGTTTCTCACGGGCAGCATCTGCTACTACAATCGAGACTTGTGCCAAGTGTGGCAAATCTCACAAAATGGCAGATTGTAGGCGGGGTACTCAAGGTTGCTACAAGTGTGGAAAGATAGGCCACTTGATCCGAGATTGCCCTGAGACGAAAAAGGGGAGAACAACTTCTACTTCCATGCCGAGACCGATACAATCAAAGAAGCCGGTCGTGCAAGGAAGTGCTCATGCAGTTACTGCCCTAGAAGCACAGAATGTCAATGACATTATCCAAGGTAAGATTTTCTTTTAAAATTAAGAAATTCAATTACTTGAAGTTTTTAGATAGAGAAGGTGCATCCATGTAGGAAGTAGAGTAGAGTCATTCCTGTATGTAAATATTGATGAATAAGTATGTGGTATATTTATATATGTATAATATAGGTACCTTACACTTGTATGAAAAGGGAAGTGATGTAACTTATGAAGCTTGAGTGTTGATAGACCCAGGGTCTACCAACTCATTTACTACTCCTTGATTTGTAAAGAAGATAAAGGTCAACCTAGAGACGTTAGATTTTATCTTGGTTGTATCTGTCCCGACTGGGGAATCGGTCGATATAGACTTGGTTTATAAGTCAGTGATAGTAACCATTAGAGATGGCGACGTCTTTGAACTAGCAACAAATTTAGTTCTGTTGGATATGCAAGGATTCGACGTGATCCTTGGCGTAGATTGGTTGCCAACTCATTGTGCAAAGGTCGATTGTAAGAACAAAGTGGTTATCTTTAGACCAAATACAAGAAGATCATTCAGATTCGTAAGGGTGAGAATGACGTTTCTGCCACTAGTGTCTGCCGTCAAAGCCGAGCGCTTGATCAGAAAGGGATGCAGTGGTTACTTGGTATTCTTGAAGGAAGACAAGGAAGGAAAGAACATCATTTTAGAGATTACGGTTGCATGTGAGTTTGAGGATGTCTTTCTAGAGGAATTGCCAGGGTTACCTCCTAACAGAGGTGGAATTTCCTATTGACTTAGCACCTGAAACAAAGCCTGTTTCCAAAGCACCATATTGAATGGCTCCTACTGAGTTGAAGGAATTGAAAGAGCTATTGCAAGAGCTCTTAGATAAGGGGTTTGTAAGGTTGTGCATGTCTCCTTGGAGAGCACCGATCTTTTTTGTAAAGAAGAAAGATGGGTCAATGCGACTATGCATCGACTATCGCCAGTTAAACAAACTAACCATCAAGAATCGATATCCATTACCTAGAATTGATGATTTATTTGATCAACTGTAAGGAGTGAGGTATTTCTCCAAGATCGATTTGAGATCTGGATACCATCAGCTGAGAGTTAAGGCAGAGGACATCCAGAAGACAGTATTCAGGACGTGGTACGGACATTATGAGCTTTTAGTGATATCATTTAGTTTAACGAATGCACTGACATCATTTATGGATTTGATGAATCAGGTGTTTAAACCACACCTAGACACTTGCATCGTAGTATTTGTCGACGACATCTTGATATATTCCAAGTCAAAGAAGCAACATGAAGAACATTTAAGAGTTGCTCTACAAACTCTATGTGAACACCAACTGTACATCAAACTCAGTAAGTGTGTGTTCTGGTTGGAGAAAGTTAGCTTTTTGGGACATGTCGTCTCAAAGGAGGGTGTCATAGTAGATCCGACTAAGATCGAAGCAGTGGTAAAATGGGAACAACCAAAGACGGTGACAGATATCCTTAGTTTCCTTGGGCTAGCTGGCTACTATCGATGCTTTGTGGAGGGATTTTCAAAAATATCAGGACCGCTTATGAGACTCACAAGGAAGGATGTGAGATTTGAGTGGAATGAAGCGTGCGAAAAGAGTTTTCAAGAACTCAAGAAAAGACTCACTTTAGCTCCAGTACTAGTAATTGCTTCAGGCAGTGGAGGGTTTGCAGTATATAGCGATGCTTCTCATAACGATTTGGGCTGCGTGCTCAACCAACACAAGAGAGTGATTGCTTATGGGTCGAGGTAGTTGAAAGATCACGAGAAGAACTACTCGACACATGACCTGGAACTAGTAGCGGTCATATTTGCATTGAAAATTTGGTGATATTATTTATACGGTAAGACCTTTGAGATCTTCACCGACCATAAGAGCCTCAGGTACTTATTTAGCAGAAATAATTGAATATGAAGCAACGCAGATGGATGGAGTTTCTCAAGGACTATGATTGTTCCATATAATACCACCCAGGCAAGGATAATGTCATAGCAGATGCCTTGAGTCGTAAGAATTTTGCTCAGTTAGCTAATCTTACAATGGGGATGCATAGATGGAAGTTGTCTTAAGATCTTTCAGTGTATGATGCAAACATCGAGGTGCAAGCTTCAGGGGCATTCTTGGCCAACATCACAGTGAGACTGATGATCTTTGAGCATATTCACGAGCTATAGATGAAAAACTCAGAGTTAACCAAAATTTGACAAGATGTGATTGAGGGCACCAAACTAGAATTTTTTGTGAAAGAGGATGGTTCCTTATTATTTAGGTGATGCCTTTATATTCCAGTTAATGTCGGTCTGTGGCAAACTATCTTAGATGAGGCTCACAAATCTAGATATGCAATTCACCCCGGTAGCACCAAAATGTATCAGGACTTGAGGAAGAGTTATTGGTGGAGAGGTCTGAAGCAAGACGTAGCCAAGTACGTGTCAAGGTGTTTGACATGTCAGCAAGTGAAAGTGGACCACAGACATCCTGCTGGATTGTTGCAACCTCTACCTATACCAGAGTGGAAGTGGGAATGAATCTCCATAGATTTTATTGTAGGGTTACCGTGTACAATAAAGAGATACAACGCTATTTGGGTAGTCATTGATTAACTGACCAAGTCAGCTCACTTCCTACCCTACAACATGATGTACACAACAGGAAGACTGGCGGAGTTATATATGAAGGAGATAGTACGGTTGCACGGGATTCCCAATAGCATCATCTCTGATCGTGACCTATTATATACTTCAAAATTTTGGAAGAAGTTTCAAGAAGGCATGGGTACACAATTAGACTTTAGTTTGGCATTCCATCCGCAGACCGATGGGCAAAAAGAGCAGGTAAATGAAGTGATAAAAGATATGCTCAGAGCATGTATGCTTGAATTACAGTGATCATGGGATCAACATCTACCATTGATTGAATTTGCATACAACAATAGCTTTCAGGCGAGTATTGGAATGGCACCTTATGAATCTCTCTATGGAAGGCGATGTAGATCGCCTATCAATTGGGAAGAGATGGGCGAAAAGTTTGTATTGGGACCGGACTTACTTAAAGATAACACCATTAATTGTTCATATGATAAGAGAGACTTAAATCGACTTAAAGCAAACAGAAGAGCATACCGATATTAAAAGAATGAGCGTGGACTATGTTGTTGGCAAGCATGTATTCGTAAAGGTATCACCCATGAAAGGTGTCATGCGATTTGGGAAGTGGGGAAAGTTGAGTCCCCGTTACCTTGGACCCTTTGAGGTTTTGGTTCGAGTTGGCGAGGTCGCTTATCGCATTGGATTACCTCTGTTGTTTGATCAGGTACATAATGTGTTTCATGTATCCAGGCTTCGAAAGTATGTAAATGACCCGGCCCATATCTTGGGAGGTCAGCCGATCGAAATGCACAAAGACATGACCATGATAGACAAAGCGGCCTAAATATTGGATAGAAAAGAACAAGTTTTATGCACGAAGGTAATTCCCTTAGTGCTTGTCAGATGGAAGAATCATCCGACAGAAAAAGCTACTTGGGAACGCGAATCGGATGTGAGGGAACAGTATCCGGACTTGTTTGAGGAGAGCTGAGAGCATACTTGTATCATTGTATGTACTTTTTGTAAACTTGCATGTCTATGTAAGCGAGAGTCCGCATGTATACATTAACCTTATCAAGGGAATGAAGAGGAAGATATTATATATAAATTGTTCTTTTATGAAGTCCGGCGTGATCATCATGAATGTGTATATACCATGAAATAAATGAATGCCACACCTTGATTATAGGTCTATGGTGTAGTACTATGTAGCAAGAAGCAAAAGAAAGATCAGTGAGTGGCTCACCTAAAAGCCATAGGGAACCTGACAAAAAGAAAGAAGTTAATAAATTAAAAATAAGAAATAAAAATTTTTATAGTTTCTGTCAAAACCGATTAATCGATTTACAAATCAATTAATCGATTTTGATTTTCGATTAATCAAAATGTTTCGATAGAATCACTGGCTCACATCAGTGAGCTGAAGAAACTGGAAAAATAATATAAGTCAAATTCTACTAATCAATTTAAATTCGACTAATCGATTTTGAAAATCGGCTAATCGATTTTTGAAACCGATTAATCGATTTTGAGTAGTTGAGTTTACTTACTGAAAATCAATTAATCGATTTTTGCCTATAAGTAGCAGTTTTGGAAAAAAATTTCCCATTCGAATTTCAAAACTATTTTTTTCTTTTGGGCATCTTTTTCTTCTTCCTTTGGCTGGCAACAACCGAGAGGATTTAGGGCCGTGGGGATTGAAATCGGATCACAAACCCTAGCCATTGGATTGAATACGAACAGTAAACCGTAATTTTTTGCGATTTCCTTCCATTTCGAGTAAATTCCAGCCCTGGGTTTCAAATTTTTCACTTAAAAAAAAACCTAGAATGTTGCCTAAAACTCTGCTAGCTTCGAAGAAAGTGGCTTCTAAGATGCCCGTATGGCATAAGAACGCCACGCCATCACCTTCACCTTCACTTGCCTCTTCGTCCTCTTATTCAACGGACGCGTTATCACACGAATTGTCACCACCACCACCTCAACCCGGGAATTTACTGCAGCCTAATGAGTGGTGGGTCATGAAGGACTTTGAGAATGAGTATATTATTGATGAGGCTCTATTTGTGGATTCTGAGTTTGAGGGCGAGACAAAATGGGCCCTAAAATATGTCATGGATGCGGGCCTCGATAATCTCTTGAAACCCTTGAACGATTATTACTACCCTAGACTCGTTAGATTATTTTACCAGCATTTGAAGGAGGGTATGGAATCTGGCACCATTACGACCAAAATTGATGGTCGTAAGTATCTTTTTAGCCTGCGCCACATTCATCAATCTTTGGAGTGTTTTCCGGTCTACGTGCTCGAGACTAACCTTTTACCCCCTTTTGTGCAGCCCATAAATTTTGAAGAAATTAGAACCGAGATGACTAAGGAAAATAAGGGATCTAAAAAATCCATTAAGAGGGTTGACTTACCCCCTCATTTGTGGATGTTCAACACCATTATAAAGTGCAACCTCTACCCTATGCGCCATGACATTGAAAGGGTAGAGCGGGTGCAACAGGCATTATACGCGACATACCAATGCTGTTAGTTTGACGCTACTAAACTGGTGTTGGAGGGCATGATCTATATCAAGGGAAAAATGATGAAGGGACCCTTGAGACCGAAGGAGCGTATGCGTTATGCTCGTTTTATCTCTAGTATGCTTGAGTGCTACTCTGCTGCCGTAGAGTATGTGATTCCTCCGATCGAGCCGAGGGCCACAAATCACGTCAAAACCTATTCCATCGCTTCATGGAGCTGAAGCTATAATCTTTTGAAGAAGGTGCTACCATAAGAGGGTTCAACACTTGCCCAACTGGTGATGCCCCACCACAGTAGGACCAACCAACAGCGGGAGAGCAGCCTCCTAACCCTGTACTGCCTTCAGAGTAGCCTCTTGCACCACCTCCTGCTCCTGCTACTCTTATGGTGTCTCATAGGAGACGGGCATCTCAGGCCCCACCACCTAGTACTATGGATGACATTCTCGCCCTCATGGTGGAGAACAACCACCAGATGCTAGCGCACCATAGGCGTATGGAGGAGAGCAACACGCGGATGGACTACCGACTAAATTTTTATGAGGCATTGCTGTACAAGACCATGCAGTTTATGTATCCCAGCGATTACCATCAGTGCATAGCGGCGGCTAGGACATGGACTCCTGATGCATCGGGTTCTAGTACACGTGAGCCTGATGAGGAGGATCAGCCAGGGGACGGGACAACATGATTGCTAGCTTTTGATGTTTCATTTTGAGTTGTAATTATTTTTAGGTTGTAATTATTTTGAAAAATGATGTACTTAACTATATGGCATAGGTGCCATTCATTTTGGATCCAATAGTGTGAAAATTGTCATTACTTTCTCATGTTAGCTACTGTTAGAATCTGCACATAGTTTGAATTTCCTCTTATGTAGGGTGTGTTGTGCATGTTTGGAAATATGTAATATGGGTTTTGATTGCTTAAATATGTGCACATCGGTTGTATCCATCGCCATGCGTTCATTTGTGTGGGTCTTTCATGAAGGGAAATCCCTTGGGTACATTTTCGAGGACGAAAATTTCCAAGGTGGGGAGAATGTAACATCCCCGAAAATTTAGATTTTGAATAGTGTCCTCGGGATAAGTGCTCGATTGGTCATAAGTTTGACCAAGTGAAAGTAAACTTGATGATTTAGGTTAAATTAGGTTTGAGGTGAATGTGCTCATGGGTATGGTGTTAGATCTTGTTATAAGGTCACATACACCTGCTATAGGTGTGTGTGCTTTGCACCAAAGAGGTAGAATGGGTTAAATAGGTGTTAGTTAAATATAAGTTATTTCTCTTTGATAAAGGGTGGCTAAGGATTTATGAACAGAGAGAGAGTTTAGAGAGAAAGAGGGAGTAAATGCTAAAGGATTTCATGTGGATTGTGAATTGAAAACGTACTTGAGCATTTATTCTGGAGGCAACATGTGAGAATTCGTAGAATCAAAGCTACGAGCGCTAGCTTTTGGAGTCAAGCCCATAAATCATTCATACTTGGATTTGAGGTGAGATTTCCTTAAATTATGATGTGTATGATTTTGTGCATGAATCTAATGAATTAATAGTGAATTAAAGAGATAGAAAGAGGAAAAATCTAGAGATAACAAAGCTAGAGAAACTGTCCGAAGAGGGCTGGGTTTCTGTCAAAATCGATTTATTGATATGAAAATCGATTAATCGATTTTTGACAGAAAGTAAATCTGGGCACTGATTCCTGAAACCGATTAATTGAAATTAATTCCAGTAATCGATTTTTAGTTTTTGATTAATTGATTTGTAATCGATTGCTCGACTGGGTACTCCCAATGGCTGGAATATGGGGAGTCTGAGAAAATCGATTAATCAATTTTGGGATCGATTAATCAATTTTGGAATTTTGAATAATCGATTTAGGATCGATTAATTGATTTTGGAAATTTGATTAATCAATATCGGGATCAATTAATCGATTTTGACAGTTTTTGTGTGGATTTTGTTTTGTACCTTGGGGTTCTGGGAAGATCTTATACCTTCTTTTGTGCATCATTATTGATGCTTTGTGTATGACGTGACATACTGTAGGTTGAGCACTTGGACTGAGCATGGGGAGCTACCTTGGACCTTGATGCTTGGAGTTAAAGAACGTGAGGTAGGGAAAACTCTGAACATGTACCCTTGATTACGAAATCATGTATGTAGTGATGTAATATATACATGTGTGTTTTAAGAGCATAATTAATTATTTGTTAATCGAAAGTGAACTAAAGCATGTGAATTAAAGAGGTATGCGTGCGTGTGTGTGTGTACACTAAGTAAGAAACCAGTAAGCTTGTAAGTATATCACATCCCAGGATGTGAATGAGATGTGAGCATCAAGGTGATGCATATGAATATGTGACATCTCAGGGATGTATAGTCAAATGAGAAACCATGAGAATGAGCCTTGAACAAACTTTAAATATTATAAGTAGCACAATTATACGGTGATAAACTATATGTATTTTGCATAATGGATTTGAGATTCATAGAATACCCTACCAACTCGGCGGTATACCCGTGACTGACTTGGCAGAATATCTGTGACCGGTACAGCAGCCAATCCGTACACCAACAGGACATCCCAGGGATGTATATGAGTTATGTACCCCGTCACCTAGGAGAAAGGGACTTGGGTTATGTTACATTTAAATATAATTCAATTGGACGACGATGGTGGGTATTCCATCGGGAGCTCGATGCTATAGTGCTCGAGGAATTATTTAAGTTATTTGATTTAAGTTTCAAGACAGATCTTCTAGCCTATGAGAACAAAATTGAGAACAAGTTAATACATGTAGAATAACATGTCTCTAATATCATGTCTCTAATATATTTAGATATCTTTTATTGATAAATCATGTCTCTAATATCATGGAATATATGTGAGTAAGATAGACTTATATGTTCATTCAGTAGTTTCTCTATTGAGCTATGATGTAGCTCACTCCTTTGACTATATGTCACAGGTCCAGTGTTAGCTGCTATTGCTGCTTTGGGAGAAGTTGATCCGGAGGATTCGGATTACGTGCCTGGGGAGGAGTCACAGCCCCCTCCTGAGGATTTCTTCTAGAAGACCCTCTGCGTACTTTGATACAGTTTTATGAGAGGAATTGTATCGCTTGGTATGTGCAGCCTTTTGTATAAAACAATGTAATATTGTAAGATATTCTTTTGGCGAACCATCTGGGGTGACGATTATTTCACACCGATGGTTCGGATTTATTCTTTTGCTCATGCTGTGGCATGAGATTAGAACTGTCTTTTAAGCTTCATATTTTGGCTTATCTTCTAGAATTGGAGTTCCAATTTTGTATTTGGTAGTTAGTGCATGTTTTACTTTCTAGTTGTGTGGATATACCAAATGTTCCATACAGGCATATGGGGCACGACCTCGAGGGTCGTGCCAATGGCACGGGTTTCAGAGTACAAAAATCTGGGCTGTCATACATTTTATCCTTAACCCTTACAATTTCTGAGAAGTTTAGAATAAAAAAATAGGGGAGAAAAGGGAGTGAAAGGAGTATGAGTTAACTACTAAGGGATCTACTGAAAATGGTAGAAGCAAAAAGAAATACAAATATATAAAGATATGGGAAAAGAAAAGAAAAAAATGAAAAATTGTAAAAGATGATTTTGTGAGAAGAGAAGCAAAAAGCTTCCAAACTAATAAGAAGAAAAATGGGATTTACAAAACAAAAAGAAATGAGAAGAAGTTATCCGATTTATGGATACTTACTGAAGTTGAAGAAAATAGTAGAAGAAGATAGGAAAAAGAAGAGCTGAAATTCTCAGAAATAATTTTGAATCCTCTTTGCCTTTTCTTTGAAACCTTCTAAAATCTCAAAGCCCAATTACAAGCCGAAGGAAAGACCTTTGAGATTTATGAATTGCAAAAATATGAGTCTAGTAGAGATATGTGAAGTAGATACTATGAATAAATAAGGGAATCATAAGAACATAATTAATTATCTTTTCATGAGATTTACCTTTCTAATTGATTGTCCTCTGAGATTTATCATATATATCGAGAGAACCCTAAAATTTTGATTATTTTTTAGAGTATGCCTATAAGTGAGAGTTTGGATGAAGATATTTTCTAAAAACTACAGTTTAGAAAAATCTATGATGAATAAACTCTTCACTGATATGTACACATTCCACGCGATACTGAATTGAAATTGTTGAGTTCTGCTGAAGGATGATTATGATGATGGAAAGCTAAGGATAAAAGATTTGAAATATTTTGAAATAATTAACATATAATGACTAACTGACTAATTAGTTTATATTTTGAATTTTATTTTTAAAAAATATTTTTAAAAATCCAAAAATATTTAAAGTTTGTAGGTAACTTCATTGAAAACCTTCAGGAGACTACAACTCCTCCATTGGGGATCACCTAGGGGCTTAAAGGCTTGTTGCATATGTTAAATGCAATTGTGCTCCCTATGAAAGTGGCATTTAAAATTAAGTTTTAAATATTTTATGTTTCCTTGTTAGCTAGGGACTAGCAAAACTTAAGTTTGGGGGTGTGATCAGTCACATAATTTATCATTTTATCACCCTTAACTTAGTGATGCTAGGCCATAATTTGTTACTAACAAGATATTGATGTGCAGATATTAGGGATAAGCAGTAAAGTGTCAATCTTTGATAAAATAAACTTAAAAAGCAATAAGAAAAATGATTGAGCGAAAAAGACGATTTGTCGCTACTGAAAGTCTGAAAATCGTACTTTACGATTCTTCAAAAGAGATAAAAAGAGAAAAGCGATAAAGCGTAATTCAAAAAATCGTCAACTATAAGGAAGCTGTGAGAAATAGAAAATCGTTGTGAACGATTTTCTAAAAAAAGAATGATTATCTAAAGCTCTCCTCCATGTTGCTGTTGTTGATCACGTGAGAATTGTCATCGCCATATCCTGAATTAAAAGTTATGTGGATCACAGATCTGAGAAGATTGATAAAGATCTAAATCTGAAGGACTCTGCTGCTACTAAATAAAGAATACTCTATAAGTGCATCAACTAAAGAAAGCAAGGAAAGATGCAATTAGGAATTAGAGTTATCTTAGGATACTTTTGTTTTTAGTAGTTTCTTTTATTGGAATTAGATCTCTATAAATCGACCCCTTATGATCAATAAATAAGAGGGCTCGGCATAGGAATAAGCATCGAAGAATTTCAGCATCAATTGACACCTGAGGTTGGATTTTCTTTCGATCAAGTAGTGTATACTAGTTAGAATAGTTTAGATATCAAAGGTTTCTCAAGAGCAATTGACGACTGCAATTTAGTGCTGAAGATTAGTGTAGATATCTGTAGTTTCTCATGAGCAATTGACGACTGCAGCTGAGGGGTGAAAAATATATTTATTTGCTTTCTAGGTTAGATTTATTTTCTTTGTAAACATCTCCAAGTTTTGATTTGAATTGACGACTCAAGTTAGAATTTACAGATGTAACGATTTTTACTTTTTTCATCTTCAGTTTGCTAGAGTTTGATTGACGCCCAAATTTGTGATTAGTTGTTGATTAGATTAAATCTGTATTGATAGGATCTTAGACTTGATTGACGACCAATGCTAGGAGACTCGAAATATTGTATAACGGTACTGTTTATTTTCATAAATATCCGAAAGCTGAAGATTAAGATTGACGACCTTAATCTGAAGGAGGATTAGGATTTATTTTTATGCACTTTAGTTTAGAAAATCATTCTTTATTCATAGTTCTCCAGTAGATTAGGAACTCTTAAAGATAAATAGATGTTTTTAAAATAAGGGTTTGAATGGAAGTTAGAAATAGAGAAAACTTAGACAATCACTTCCTCGTGGAAACGATCCTAATGCTATTATTATAATTTCCATTATGCGCTTGAAATAGGTTAAGACTTGAATTAAATATTAATATAAGATACAGTAATTAAGACAAACCACCTTATCCTTTAAGGAAAAAGGAAACAATCTCATTTTCGTGGCCTCATCTCCCAGATCAGCAATTTTGAAGGTTATGCATAAAGATAGAAACTCATCAATGTGCTTGTAAGGGTCCTCTTTACTTAACCCATGAAAGGATGGCAACATTTGGATGGTCTGAGGTTTATGAGATCAGCAATTTTGAAGGTTATGCATAAAGATAGAAACTCATCAATGTGCTTGTAAGGGTCCTCTTTACTTAACCCATGAAAGGATGGCAGCATTTGGATGGTCTGAGGTTTAATCTCATAATTACCCTCAGCTGTGGGGAATTGAATGCAAAAGGGGGATGAATATTCCCCTGGTGCATAGTAATCCCTCTGGGGCCTAGGTTGCTCTCCCATCTCAAATGGCCCTATAAGTTCGATAGGGGTATGTTCTGTTTGCCTAGGTCTAAGGACTCTCTATTTTAGGATTTAAAGGTTCTAACTCAGTATTGAGTGACCTTCTACCGAACATACAACACACATAGCAAGTAAGCAAACAACTTACAACAAATATAAAAAATGCTAAATACTACTGCTAAAATCAAAGAAAAATATAAATGAAACTAAAACAAGCGAGAAAGAGATGCAAACTAAGGCAGATTGTGCTTCAACTGCAGCTATTGTTTCCCGTCTATGGTGTTGCTCAAAATCTGCACAATTCAAAAATTACAGCAATAATTTATTCAAACACAAGAACTACGATAAACAAATCTAAATGAAAATATAAAGAAAACTCATATTTACTACTTAGATTAGTAGTCCCTGACAGCGGTGCAAAAAACTTGTTGTGATTCTAAATTGGTTGTGGGATTTTTTTTTATTAATAAAATAGTTAAAATATAATTAAAAATATGAAATCATGACACACAACACAAAACAAACACAGTCCTACAAGATCCAGGGCTGTTGTAGCAAGTTTTGATAAGTAAGAGTTTGTCCCATAGGGAATGATGATCTAAAAATAATAGTAGACCTCCAAATCTACTACAGATCTGGCAACTCTAAACCTAAACTAGAAAGCAAGGAAAAGAGAGGGTGTTTTTGGGTTGTCACTAAACTAAAATACAAATAAAAATGAAAATAAAAATATCAATAAAATAAAGGGGGTATAGAGAAGGATGGAAATGGTTTGATAAAATAAATAGAAAATGTGGGAAGTAAATAGCTAGGGATTGATTTTTACTGAAAAAGACATGGCAAGGCAGAGCAAGAGCTAGATCTGCAACTGTCCTTCATTTGGCTACAAGCATAAATGGAAGGAAGAAGAATCCAACCGAATCCTAAGATATGGACTAGTCCTAGGACTATATCTTGTCCACTTGAATGGTCATAGCATATCCCATGGATATACTTCAGTCATGGGGGTTAAGAAGTCAGAACAAGAAAACCACTGCAGCCACTATGTTTGTAAGGCTGCAAGCTCGTGCATCCATAGGTGCAGAAAATCTATAAAGATCTAAATGCAAGAAACAAGAACTTACAGATTTAATGAAATAGTAAAAATAACTTTTCATTACTTAAAAGGTACTTACAATGGATTAGATCTCAAGGCTGCAGTCTCTGCAAACCTCCAGACCCTTTACAATTCTCTTACACAGTCCTTTTATAGCTTAAATCAACCCAATCTATTACAGAGGTTTAGCTAGACATGCTAAGCTAAGGAAGAAAGAAAAATAAAAAGATGACCTAACCCTAGAAATGATCTAAGGCAAGAATATCCTCCCGGCTACCTTGCTTCCCCCCTATTTTCTGCATGCTTACATGGCTTATATACAATCCATAAAGTAATTTTTTGCCTTGGCCAATCAGAGAAGAGGAGAATCAAATTAGTTAGGATTCTATGATGTGGCTAATTTTCAGCCAAGTATTGCCCCCTGGCAGTTAGCAAAAGTATAACAACACACTTGGACATGTGTCCCATGTGCTGTGGAAGTTCCAAAATACCCTTGAAGTCTGTAAATAGCAGCTGGATCTCGAGCCTCGAGTGGATGAAGCTTCAAGCATATAATCTCGAGTAGATGGGATGTTTTCTAAAGGATTCTCTAGTGGATGAGGTTCTTTAGTCAGATCTGCTCGACAAGTTGCATCTGAAGGCACGAAACTACTTGAGATTGCTCGAGAACTGCTTGATTTGAATATTCTGAAGGTGTGTTTGCTGGAGGCAGCTCGAGATGATGATTTGTGAAGGCACAGAGCTGCTCGAGTTGTGCTCGAGTGGTTGCTGTAGTTGAGTTTTGAACTGCTCGAGACACCTTGAGATGATATTTTCTACCTCTCAGCTGGGCTGACTTGTCTACTGCAGTAGCCCTTTAAGTGTGAGCCCCACTTTCCTCTCAGTGTGGAACTTCTAGGAATCCAAGGCATGCTGATCAGCCCCTTGGGTGGGGACCATCATGGTTCAATCTCTATCTTTCTAACAACTCCAATGCTAGGATCTGATTCCTCTCTTCTTAGCACTTATTGCATGGGTTTCTACACTAGTCTGCAGATTATTTCTAACTACAAAAATACACTCAAATGTCAATTATTAGAAAGCTCTCAAGTCTAGTAGGGGCTAGGTTAGGAGGTGGAAAGTGGTATAATTCAGTGATTAACAGCAGCCCATCTAACCTTTTCATCCTTAGTGCATGGAAATACATTGAAGATCTTCTCCATCTCATTAATCCAATTTTTCACTTCTAATGGTTTAGCTTGTTCAAAATAATTTGGTGGATGCATTCTTCTGAGCTCTATAAATGTAGAAGGCTGAGGTGGTGGCTGAAATGGTGGTTGAGGTGGTGTCTGATGGTTATTTCATTATTGGCAACCATCAGTTCAGTTTGTTGTCCCATGGCATCAGCCATTGTTTCCATAGTGTAGACACCCAAATTTGGCCCAAGGCCCAATCGAGACACATTTCGAGAGAGATGCATCTCTGAGCTTTTGATGGCATGTGTGGAACCCTTAGGAACCTTTCCAAAACCTTAAGAGCCATTCCAAACCCTTAGGAATCACCCTAGATTCCTTAGGAACCTTCTCGAACCCTTAAAAACTAATCTCAATCCTTAGAACCCATTCCAGACCTAAACCTAGCTTTCCTGAGCAATGGATGAAGAATGGTGTGTCAGGACTAGTTGTAAACTTCTACTGTGATTGAATCTCATACCATGGAAAAGTATAAGTCCTCAGCTTTCCAACGGGCTAAGAATCACCCCAATCGGAGCTGTATACGAGAGATATTGCATTCCAAAACTGAAGGGAAAAATGAACCCCCTAGGGATTTGGCACAACTAACAGTTGCGCCAGTTATAAAGTGGACCCCACCTGTGGGCAGCCAACTTTTAGGCACTGTGCAAGCACTATTTTACTGTACATATGCTTGGTGCAACTAATAGTTGCGCCAGGCATATGAACAGTAACCCAGGGTTTTTGCCTCAAATTTCAAGATTGGGGTTTGACTTGTTAAGCATCTTGACCTTTGGGGTGTATTTTGCTAGTTCTGTTGCCCCCATTTACTATCTATGTACAACCTCTTAAGTGGTTTAAAGCCCCACCCTATCATCCACAATTAGAGTAACTCTTTACATTTTTCAAGGCTCCAAAAACTCTAGGAAACTTTAGATTGCCCATTACCTAATTGCTAATCAAAATTAGCTCTTAAACACCGTCCTAACCTCTCTTTCTCCTATAAATAGAGAGGCACCACCCCTTGCAAACGGCTTGGAAAAAAATTACAATTAAGAGATTAAGGAATCCCTTCTCTCTCTCTCTATCTTCTAGTGCACCATTCACATACAAATTCCAGAACTTTAAAAATCCCTTTAGATCTTAGCATTTCATCCAAAACCTCTAGGTTACAGGTGTGTTACCCCTTAGCCTTCCCTCTCTACCTCTTAGCTATTAAGCCATAAGAGATAGAACCCCATTTCTCATCATACAAGCCTTCAAAAGATCACCGAAGCAAGCCAACGCAAGGCTCCACCATGGTGCAACAAGGGCCTGAGAGCACCGGCTCTCCCCTCTGTTCCTCTACCTTCTCGATTATTCTTCTATCCTCCCATTTGTGCCGTTACGCCCCCATATTTTTAGTAGGATCAAAGGGGCACAATAGGATTCTAAAACCCTTCGGGCAAGAGGAAGCCTTTTCTTTTCTTTCATATTAATTTTGTTTTAGCCATTGGTAGAGACCGCATTAAGCGGGTTGATTGGGTGCGTAACACCTTCCCAATCGATAACCGAAGCCCCTACCCAAGAGCCTTTGGCGTAGATCGGATTCAGAGTCATATTTGTGGCACTTCGGTGCTTATAAAAATGATCTATGTTTCTCAAGACACCAAAAGCTCCAGGTGGCGAATCTAACTATTTTATTAGAGAGCACATCGTTGTGTCGAGATCGTCAAAAATCCCACGATTGCACAGATGGCGACTCTATTAGGGAGTAGCTAGTAGAGCTTCCCCTTGAATTTGGCCTCTTTATTTTTGATTTACTAACCCTTTTATTGCTAAGTTTTAATTTATTTTTTTACTCACCCCTCCAATTACGTCATTTTACTTTCCCCTACTTTTACGTTATTTACGAGCTTTAGCCGTTTGGCGGGCCTACTTGCGCACCATCATTCAATTTCTTTATGTTTCCATCATTTCAAGCACCTTAGCCGATCGGTAGGTCTACTTGTGCATTGTCATTTAAACTCCTTACATTTTCGTCATTTCAAGTGCCTTAGCCGTTTGGCGGGCCTACTTGTGCTTTTAATTCCATAATCATATTCCGCTAGTGAATGCCGGCCCGTAGAGGTGGCACGAGATCATCACTCCCGGTCTTTGAACAAGAAAATTTCCTTAAAAGTGAAAAATAAAATTGAACCAACAAAGGGGATTTAAATTGATTTTGTGGGATAGATTTTCAAGGGTTAGGTTATTTAAGCACACATACAAACTCTCGAGTCTTAGTACGGCGGCAGCCCATAGTGGTGATGATCCGGAAAAGTCCCAGCCCACCTAATACCTGAGAAAAGTGCTTGCACTTGAGGTATATCGGGTGGGTAACCTTCTCGTTACCAAGCTTAAAACCCAGAAAAAAGAGAGCGATAGTGAACCCAATTTGGCCTCTGAACCCTTAGGATCGGTGAGGAAAGAGATGTATCATTAGAATAGTCAATCCCCGAAAGCCCAACTTCTAGAAAAAACCAATTAGGAGACTCATTTCAGGCTGGAACTATTACTGTCAAACAATCTGGAACCCAGTTTTTGCCTAGCGCCACTAATAGTTGTGCCAAGCCAAAAATCCTCAAATTTACACTAGCGCATCTATTAGTTGAGCCAGCATAAAAAGGGGGACTTTTTGGTCTGGCACACCTAATAGTTGTGCCAGCTTTGGGTACATAGCAACAGCCCAAATCTGGTGGCCTGCTTCACATCCTGGACTCCCAAATCAGTGTGTTTAGTGTCTCTGTTTATGCCTCACAACTTCTGACACCCAATACGTTCTCGTCGGTCAAAAGAAGATAACTTCTTTTTTATTCGTTTCGAGGGATAGGATTGTTTGCATTGATTTTCGTGCCTTCAATAGATCAAGGATTTCCCTTTAATTCTTTTAAAGCGCTTCGGAACCTTTATCGCGGGACCTACTTAGGGTACGAGAGCCACCCGAGAAGGGCATTCAAAAGGCCCCGGAAGCCTTATTTCTTTTCACTTATAAAAATATAAAAAATTAAAAATAAAAAACCTAAAAATAAAGTCTTGATTGGTGTCAGCACAACGGCATCATCGTACCCTCCGACATCCCGTAGGGGAAGGAGGAAGCTTTATAGGCCCCATCCGAGCCACCCGTACCCGACCCGATACCGAGCTATGTCATGGGCAGTGGACCTGGCTTACGCCAATCCTGACTCATCCCCGCCACATTCTCCAACCCATTCCCATGCCAAGGAAGCTTTAACTTCCACCCCCCTCACCCAATCAACCCTCATCGTAACCGGCCCATTCGGTGCCCCTATTTTTCCTTCCACCACTTCCCAAAATATCCAAAATCCAAATTTCCCGTCATTTTCCCAAGCCATGCCTTCGCCCATGTCCATCTCCAACCCATCTCACCCTCCTTCCACATCCAATCCAAACCCGGGCCCATCTCCCACTTTAACCAACATACCCTATTTTTCATCCGCCCAACCCAATCCACCCATATCTATCCATGCCCCATCCGATCCCTCACACATCCCTCCATTTACCCAAGTCGTGCCCATTTTTTTCGGAACCATGACAAATTTTCCTCTCTCATTCTCCACCTCAATGCCCCATACATCTTTCCCATATATGCCCATTCCATTAACCAATGCCCCACCTCATTCCTCCAACCCATATCATATCCCGCCACTTACCCGGGTCATGCCCGATTTTACCGGGGCCATGCCCAATTTTTTCTCTTTACACACCCTATCCATACCCCTCCAACCATCAAATAACCCATCTCCATCTGATCCCCCTTCCATGGCCATGATGGAGGAGATATTCCAAACCTACAATAGGTGGAAGGCTTCCCAACACATCCCCCCTCATCCATACCACACACCCTTGAATCCATCCAAGACCCTATCATGCCTCCATGCCTCATTCTCCCATGACCCCCATCAAACCCCCATTATCCACACCATCCAAACCCCCATTTTCCACATGCCCCAAGGCCTAATGCCTCAAACCCCCATTTCCCATATGCCTCAAGGGCCCATGGACCAGACCCATTAAGGCCCAATGGGTCAGACCCATAAAGGCACAATGGGCCAGAACCATCAAGGGCCCATGGCCCAAACCCACAAGGCCCAATGGGCCATACCTACCAAGGGCCCATGGCCCAAACTTATCAAGGCCTAATGGGCCATACCCATTAAAGCCCACTAGGTCAGACCCATTCAAGCCCAATGGGCCCGACCCATCAGGGGCCCAAGGCCCAAAACCATCAAGGGCCCATAGCCCAAACCCAAACCCATCATGACCAAGGCTTTGTGGCCCAAGATTCCCAAGGACCCATGCGGCAAACCTTCATTGCCCAACCCTCCCAAGCTTCATAGCCCAAACCCAAGCCCAGCAAAACCTTGGAGCCTCACACCCATACCCTTCACAATTCCTCTAAAATTTCACCCACTCACAACCCTCATACCCAGCTCAAACCCATACCTTACATCAACCCAAATTCACTCATATCCTGACATCTCAAAGCCAGTTTCAAGCCTTTCCCCATGCCCAATGGCCTCATCAGGCCCCACCCCAAAATCTGATTTCCACTCATCCCATCACCCAACAAACTTTCCCTCCTCCCCAATGGGCTCACCCAACCACCGTCCATGCCATTCCCGTTCAGTCCATGCAGCACCAGCAAGAGAATCTCGCCCTCACTCCACCTTATATAGACCAGCAGTATAAAGAGGACGAGATCAGAAACACTGGAGGCTATGCTGGGGCCTTGACCGGCCTAAACCATCCTCCTATAATCTCCCACCCCCTGGTAGCCCATAGTGAGGTCCAACCGACTGCTGAGAAAGTGGCCCCTATATCCAAGGAATCGGAATAGTTGAAAGAGCAGTTAGACAAAATACAGGAGTTGTTGAAGATGGGTGGTGCTAAAATTCACGCCATGGACTTCTCAGATTTATGTTTGTTTGTTGAGGTCCTCTTGCCTTTGAAATTTAAAATGCTGACTTTTGACAAGTACAATGGCACTGGCAATCCCATAGCACACCTCAAGTCTTATTGTGGGGACATGTGCCAGTATGGAGGGGACGAAAGATCATTGATAAAAGCCTTTTAGAAAAGTTTGACCAGTCCAGCCTTGAGATGGTTTACATCTTTGAAACCATCTACAATGAAAACTTGGAAGGACTTGACGCATTTATTTTGTAATAACCCGAGTTTTTGGGAATAGTGTAGGTCATGTGCGGCATGCGCTGTGCTTGTGTGTTTGTGGATCACAAGGGAACCACACTTACTTTATACACTTATAGTGTATGTGTTGTGCATAGGAGTTAAGTGGATGTGAGACATGTTGTTTAGGTGTGTGTGTGTAACACACTAGCCTCTCACAATTTAGAGAAGGGGGGGAGGAGTCCCATACGGGCATCCCTTTGCTTGAGAAGAAAGAGAGAGTGAAATAGAGAGTAAGAAGAAAGAGGATTTGAGTTGTAGAGAAATTTAGAGAGAGGGATTTTCTTTTGATCCAAAGATAAGATCTACCATATGGATATTAAGTTTATGAGATGAGGAAGGTGTGGGGAAACCCCTGAGGAAGATCTAAGGGTTTTGAGCTTGAGATTGATCTAGAGAGGAGTAGGAGAAAAGGGTTTTGAAACCCTCTTTTGTTGAGAAGATCCTGGACAAAATCTAAGGGAGATCTATTGTTTAAGGTATGTATTTAGTTAATTATGAGCATTAAATGATGTATTTATGATGAATTTGGTTGTGTATTAAATGCAATTTTAAATACAGTAAGATTAGAGTTCTCGAGAAGCTCGAGCTATAGATGTAGATGTTCCTCGCGAGCGCGATTATAATAGCTCGCTCGCGCGAGGGGGGAGACAATATAGTGAGAAAATAGGTTTTGTACTCGCTCACGCAAGACAGTTTTGTAAAGGGAAGCTCGCTCGCGCGAGAGCTCGCTTGAGATTCAAGTGACATCAATTATAATCACTCGAGCGAGGGTGAGTGCTCGCTTGCGCGAGGACAAATGGTCGCTCGTGTGAGGTCTAGCATAGATGTTTATTTTATTTTAATTAGTTCATTGGAGTTATGACTCCCTAGATCCTTGTGAGCTTTTCTAAAATTATTTTGATTCATGTAATGTAGGATTAGCCTATGGTTGTTACGCTTGACCCCTTATGTGATATTGATGTGATTGGGTTATGGCTTTATTTTTAGGAAGGAAATACTCTGAACATATACCCTTGATTATGAAATCATGTATGTAGTGATGTGATATGTACATCCGTGTGTTGAGAGCATAGTCATTTGCTTGTTAATCGAAATTGAACTTAAGTATGTGAATTAAAGATGTGTGTGTGTACACTGAGTAAGAAACCAGTAAGCATATAAGTGCATGACATCCCAGGGATGTGTATGAGATGTGAGCATCTAGGTGATGCATAAGAGTATGTGACATTCTAGGGATGTATAGTCAAATGAGAAACTATGTGAATGAGCCTTGAATAAACTTTGAATATTATAATTAGCACAATTACACGGTGATAAACTATATGTATTTCGCACAATTGATTTGAGGTTCGTAGAATACTCCATCGACGTGGCGGTACACCCGTGACTTACTCGACAGAATATCCATGACCGGCACGGTGACCAATCCATACACTAGTAAGACATCCCTGGAATGTATATCAGTTATGTGCCCCGTCGCCTATGAGAAAGGGACTTGGGTTATGTTACATTCAAATATAGTTCAATTAGACAACGATGGTGGGTATTCCATCGGGGCTCGATGCTATATTGCTCGAGGATTATTTAAGTTATTTGATTTAAGTTTCAAGACAGATCTTCTGGCCTATGTGAACAAAATTGAAAACAAGATAAAATGTGTAGAGTAACAAATGCATTCAGTTTATGCTTTCAATAACTTAAATTATTTTTCAGCTATCTTTGATTGATAAATCATGTTTCGTAATGTCATGGAATATATGCGAGTAAGATAGACTTATATGTTCATTCAGTTAATTCCCAATTGAGCTATGATGTAGCTCACTCCTTCGACTATACGTCACAGGTCCAGTTTTAGCGGCTTTTGCTGCTTCAGGATACGTTGATCCAGAGGATTCTAATTACGTGTCTGGGGAGGAGTCAGAGCCCCCTCCTGAGGAGTTCTTCTAGAGGACCCTCTACTTACTTTGATTATTTTGTGAGAGAGATTATACGGCTTGGTATGTCCAGCCTTTTGTATAAGATAATGAAATTTTTGTGAGACATTCTTTTGGCGAACCATCTGGGGTGACGGCTGTTTCGTCACCGATGGTTCAGGTTGGTTCTTTTGCTCATGTAGTGACATGAGATCAGAACTATCTTTTAGACCACATATTTTTTTGGTTTATATCTTAGAACTGGAGTTTTAGTTCAATATTAGCTCTTTAGTGTACGTCTTACTTCATAATCTTAGGGGATATACCAAATGTTTCATGCATGTATATGGGGCATGGCCTCGAGGGTCTTGCCGATGGCACGGGTTTCGGGGTGCTAAAATCTGGGCTGTCACAATTGGTATTAAAGCCTTTTTCTTTTAGAATTTCTGACAAGTCTAGATTTTTGTCAGAGCATAGGACCTTCTGCTAATGAAACTATAGTTTCATGTGCAGAGTGTTATGTCTT
This sequence comes from Chloranthus sessilifolius, assembly GCA_021018995.1. NCBI lineage: Eukaryota > Viridiplantae > Streptophyta > Magnoliopsida > Chloranthales > Chloranthaceae > Chloranthus > Chloranthus sessilifolius. Next base: position 97,859,116 of record CM037588.1, read on the forward strand.
CTAGAGGGAGGGGGTCGGCCCAGAGGCGGCCATGATAGAAACTTACGGAGCAGAGACAGTTTTATCTCAGCTTCAAATAGAGTGCCGTTGGAGAATAGTGATGCCCCAGGAGGTAGTAGTCAGGGGAACAGAGACTCAGAGGGAAATTAGGATAGAGATCAGAGAGAACAAGAAAGGGTTAGAGAAAGAAATAAGGAAAGAGAAGAGCGTCAGAGGATGATGCATACCATGAAAACCATGGTAAATGTCATGGCTCAGCAAGCGGCGTCCTTGGCAGAACATAATGCCAATGACCAGGATCAGCCACAACCTACGCCTCTAGTTGGTACTACCCAATCATTGCCCTCAGCATTCACAGAGTTTCAAAGGATATGTCCATCAAGTTTTTCATGACAAGTAGAGCCAATTGACGTAGAGAATTGGCTAAGTGAGATGAAGAAGGTGTTCAGTGTGCTTACATGCACTGAGGATGAAAGTGTCCGTTGGGCATTATATATGATAGATGGGGAAGCAGGCCCATGGTGGAAGTCCGTGTCGAGGACTAGGGCTCAAGAAACCCCAGGATTGCCATGGACATGAGATGAATTTGTGACCAAATTGAAAAACAATATTTCCCTGAAGTCGTGCGTAACCAAATGGAAGTCAAATTTATTCAACTTGAACAGGGAAAGATGTTAGTAAGGGAATACGGTGTAGAGTTTATGAGGCTCACTCGCTTTGCTCCTTATTACATGGTTACCGACTTGATGAAGCCTAAGAGGCTTAATCGTGGCTTGAGTCCAGATATCAGGGGAGAGTGACGACATTTGAATTGAAAACCTATGGAGAGGTTATGAGCAAGGCTCTGGTGATTGTTAAGTAGTGAAAAATACCATTTTTCACCCCTAAACATGAGCCTTGAAAGACCCTTGAGAAGACTAAATAAGTGCTTTAGTGTGCATTTTACAGCTAACCAATCAGACAGGTCCAAATCCGAAAAGCATCCCAAAAAGATCAAAAAGCTGACAGCTCATGTCAAGATTAAAGAAGGAGTGAAGAAACAGCCTCAGCAATGGCTAAAGAGGGTCTAAAAGAGCAGACAAAGACCTGAAGCAAGAAAGAGAGCCATTCGCAAAGAAAAAATCAAGTTAAAAGTCAATTCGCAAAGAAGAATGGGAGCCTAGAGTTCAATTCGCAAAGAACTTCTACTATTCGCAAAGAACTTTGAACTTTGCTAAAAGAACGAAACACTCTGCGCAAGGAAGTGAAATCCCTTGCGAAAAGATCTCCTGACGCCAAAATGCTTTGCGAAAAGATCTCTGAAGCCAAAATGCTTTGAAGAGAGCTTACGAGCCAAACTACTTTGCGAAAAGCCCTTAAACTATGCGAAATGGCATTCGAGGGATTTGCATTCGTCAAGGGTATTTCAGAAACTTTGCACGCTACCTAATGCGCTTTTAAAACCCAAGGACATTAGGAAGATTCTCGAGCACGAACCAAAGGCATATTCCACCCCATGTGAACACCCAAAGATGAAATTACGGAACTTCTAGAAGCTCAAACAGATTTTTGAATTACATAATGTAATTGATACCTCTGTTTTCGATTGGGTGAACCAGATCAAGCATTTCGATTGGCGTAACAGATCTGGATCCGGGTGCTCGACTCCTATTGGTTGATACAGATGTGTCCAATTCTGATTGGTTGATACACATCTGAGCTGGCTTACGCAAAGCTATAAATAGACGAACCATTTGCCCAATTTGGGTATCCAGATTTTAGAGTTTTCATCTCTGCTTTCATTCCTAGATAGCTTATCCGAACCCCTGTAATCCCTTCTTGTAGTTTACCTTTGAGAGCCATTGTGAGTGATTTGTACTTCCAAGTTCGGATTCAAGATCAGAACTGAGGGCTCTTCGAGAAGCTCGATCAGTAAGTCCGAGGGCTCTCTAAGAAGCCGTGCTCAGAATTGTAACGTTGGATTTTAAAAGGTTGTCAGTAATTTGTGTCTTCTCCATTGGAGTCATGTCGAGGGTTCAATGATCACCTTAGTGCATTAGACTTCTTTAGATTCACTTATCCGCATCCAACTTCCCTTAATTCATCATCCCTATGCTAATTAGCGTTGGTAACCTAATTCAAGCAAAGATTTACAAGGATGTTCATGTTCAACTAAAAGAATAGGCCACGTTAGATGATCTGATGACCATTTAAGTGGATGATCATGCCCATAAGTCTAAACCTATTCCTTAATTCGATTTATTTCTCTTACATCCGTGGCCGGTAGCCGATGAAGATTGAATCTGCCTGTTGAACTACAGATTCTCCATTAAAATTCAGAGGCTAAAGTACATGAAGCTATTATTTCTGCATTTGTCTTATTTTAAACATCTCCCCAACTCGGATCTGGATCATGTAGTTAGTTCTTTTCTTTATTTGCTTATAGTTAAATGTGACACAATCCAACACTCTCTTTTATCTATTCTCTTTTTTAGATAATTATAGAGCCAGATCTGGTAGCACAGATCTGGAGGTTTATCTCTCAGTTTAGACAAACTTCTCTGTGGACGATCTTGAAATACTTACTTTTAAAACTTGCTACAATTGGCCCTGATCTTGCAGGCCAGTGTTAGCCCCAATGTGCTGATATCCCTTTCATAAGTTAACATCCATATAACCTAGCATTCTTTAATTCTTTAATTTTTGATTCATAATGCACATAATTATGGCACACTTGGAGCGACAACAGTGATCGAGGAAGATAACGAGGATTGATACTCGAGAAGAGACCAACATGGAAGGGGAAGGATAGAGTAGAGTAAAGTGGAAAACTACGAGCCGATGAATAAAAAACCGCGATTCGTAGCACCCATTCAGAGGCAACAGTTTTAGACCAATTTTGTTAGACTGACATAGACAAACTATCCTAGACTACCTATGCTTGTTTCTGGGAGGTCGATCAGATATGAGAACCCTATTACCACTATCAGAGTATCATTTACCCAGGGTTTCTCATGGCCAGCATCTTCTATAACAGTTGAGACTTGTGCCAAGTGTGGCAAGTCTCACAAAACGGCGGATTGTAGGCGGGGTACTCGGGGCTGCTACAAGAGTGGAAAGATAGGCCACATGATTCAAGATTTCCTTGAGATGAACAAGGAGAGAGCGGCTTCTGCTTCCATGCCGAAATTGATACAATCAAAGAAGTCAGTCGTGCAAGGAAGAGCCTAGCGGTTACGGCCCAGGAAGCACAGAATGTCAATGACATTATCCAAGGTGGGATTTTCTTTTAAAATTAAGAATTTTAATTACTTAAAGTTTTTGGATAGAGAAGGTGCATCCATGTCGGAAGTAGAGGAGACTCATTCTTGTATGTAAATCTTGATGAATAAGTATGTGGTATAAATATATATATATATATATATATATATATATATATATGCATGATATAGGTGCCTTACAATTGTACGAAAAGGGAAAGTGACGTAGCTTATGAAGCTAGAGTGTTGATAGACCTAGGGTCTACCCATTCATTTACTACTCATCGATTTGAAAAGAAGATGAAGGTCAACCCAGAGACGTTGGATTTTATCTTGGCAGTATCTATTCTGATTAGAGAATTTGTCGATACGGACTTGGTTTGTAAGTCGATGATAGTAACCATTAGAGATGGTGACATCTTTGAACTAGTAGCAAATTTAATTCTATTGGATATGCAAGGATTCGATGTGATCCTTGGCATGGATTGGTTGTCAACTCATTGTGCAACTGTTGATTGTAAGAACAAAGTGGTTATCTTTATATCGAATACAAGGAGATAATTCTGATTCGTAGAGGTGAGAACGAAATTTCTACCACCTGTGTCCGCCGTCAGAGCTGAGCGCTTGATCATAAAAGGATGCAGCGGTTACTTGGCATTCTTAAAGAAAGATAAGGAAGGAAAGAACATCATTTCAGATATTATAGTTACGCGTGAGTTTGAGGATGTCTTTCCAGAGGAATTGCTAGGGTTACCTCCTAATAGAGAGGTGGAGTTCGCTATTGACTTAGCACTTGGAACGAAGCCGATTTCTAAAGCACCATACCGAATGGCTCCTGCTGAGTTGAGGGAATTGAGAGAGAAGTTATAAGAGCTCGTAGATAAGGGGTTTGTAAGGCCGAGCGTGTCTCATTGGGGAGCACCAGTCTTATTTGTAAAGAAGAAATATGGGTTGATACGACTATGCATCGACTATCGTCGGCTAAACAAACTGACCATTAAGAATCGATATCCATTGCCTAGGATTGACGATTTCTTTGATCAGCTGTAAGGAGCGAGATATTTTTTCAAGATCGATCTGAGATCTGGATACTATCAGCTGAGAGTCAAGGCAGAGGACATCCAGAAGACGGCATTCAGGATGCGGTAAAGACACTATGAGTTTTTAGTGATGTCGTTTGGTTTGACAAATGCACCAGCATCATTTATGGACTTAATGAATTGGGTGTTTAAACCACACCTGGATAGTTGCATCATGGTATTCGTTGATGACATCCTGATATATTCTAAGTGAAAAAAGGAACATGAAGAATATTTGAGAGTTCCTTTATAAACTCTACATGAACACCAACTGTACGCTAAGCTCAGTAAGTATAAGTTTTGGTTAGAAAAAGTTAGCTTTTTGGGACATGTCATCTCAAAGGAGGGTGTCACAGTAGATCTGGCTAAGATAGAAGCAGTGGTCCAATGGGAACAACTAAAGTCGGTAACAGATATTCATTATTTCCTTGAGCTAGCTGGATACTATCGACATTTTGTGGAGGGATTTTAAAAAATATCGGGACCACTTACGAGACTCACAAGAAAGGCTGCGAGATTTGAGTGGAATGAAGCATGCGAAAAGTGCTTTCAAGAACTCAAGAAGAGACTCACTTCAGCTCCAGTACTAGCGAATCCTTCAGGCATTGGAAGGTTTGCGGTATATAGTGATGCTTCACATAGTGGTTTAGCCTGCTTCTTAATCAAAACAAGAAAGTAATTGCTTATGGGTCAAGGCAGCTGAAAGATCACGAGAAGAATTACCCAACACATGACCTGGAACTAGCAGCAATTATATTTGCATTGAAAATTTGAAGACATTATTTATATGGTGAGACCTTTGAGATCTTCACCGACCATAAGAGCCTCAGGTACCTATTCACACAGAAAGAATTAAATATGAGGCAGCGCAGCTGGATGGAGTTTCTTAAGGACTATGATTGTTTCATACAATACAACTCAGGCAAGGCTAATATCGTAGCAGATGCCTTGAGTCATAAAGGTTTGGCTCAGTTAGCTAATCTTATCATGGGAATGCATAGATGGAAGTTGTTTGAAGATCTTTCCTTGTATAATGCAAAGGCCGAGGTGCAAGCTTTAGGGGCTTTCTTGGCCAATATCACAGTGAGACCGACGATCTTTGAGCATATTCACGAGCTACAGATGAAAGACCCAGAGTTGACCAAAATTCAACAAGATGTGATTGAGGGCACCAAACCAGAATTCTCGGTGAAAGGGGATGGTTCCTTACTATTCAGGGGACACCTTTGTATTCCAGTTGATGTCGATCTGTGACAAACTATCTTAGATGAGGTTCACAAATCTAGATATGCAAGTCACCCTGATAGCACCAAAATATATCAAGACTTGAGAAAGAATTACTGGTGGAGAGGTCTGAAGCAAGATGTAGCCAAGTACGTGTCAACGTGTTTAACATGTCAGCAGGTGAAAGTAGACCACAGACATTGTTGCAACCTCTACCTATACCGGAGTGGAAGTGGGAATCAATCTCCATAGACTTTATTATAGGGTTACTGCATACAGCAAAGAGATACAACGTTGTTTGGGTAATCATTAATCGACTGACCAAGTCAGCTCACTTGTTACCCTACAACACAATGTACAAGGCAGGAAGACTCGCGGAGTTATATATGAAGGAGATTGTACGGTTGCACGGGATCCCCAGCAGCATCATCTCTGATCCATTATATACTTCAAAATTTTGGAAGAAGTTTCAAGAAGGCATGGGTATGCGATTGGACTTTAGTTAGACATTTTATATGCATATCAATGGGCTAACAGAGTGGGTGAATCAAGTATAGAAGACATGCTCAGAGCGTGTATGCTTGAATTATAAGAATCATTAGATCAACATTTATCGTTGATCAAATTTGCATACAATAATAGCTTCCAAGCGAGCATTAGAATGGCACCTTACGAAGCTCTCTATGGAAGGCAATGTAGATCGCCTATCAATTAGAAAGAGACTGGCGAAAAGTTTGTATTAAGACTGGAGTTACTTGAAGATAACGCCATTATTATTCATATGATAAGGGAGCGACTTAAATCGGCTCACAGCAGACAGAAGAGCTATCCCGATATCAAAAGAACGAGTGTGGACTATGTCATTGGCGATCATGTGTTCGTAAAGGTATCGCCCATGAAAGGCATCATGAGATTTGGGAAGAGGGGAAAATTGAGTCCTCGTTACCTTAGACCCTTTGAGGTTTTGGATCTAGTAGGCATGGTCGCTTATCGCATTAGATTACCTATGTTGTTTGATCGGGTACATAACGTGTTTCATGTATCCATACTCCGAAAGTATGTAAATGACCCTACGCATATCTTGGGAGGTTTGCCGATCAAGATGCATGAAGACATGACCATGATTGAAGAAGCAACTAAAATTTTGGATCGAAAAGAATAAATTCTACGCACTAAGTGTATTCCTTTAGTGCTTGTCAAGTGGGGGAATCACCCGGCCGAAGAAGCAACTTGGGAGCGTGAAGTGGATGTGAGAGAACAATATCCGAAGTTGTGAGAAAAGCTAGATCGCATGACTTTGTTTGAAATTATAAGAAATGATGCTATCTAAATCAACGCTTAATTTTTGTGAAAGAGTGTCAATTATGGTTTGTGACTGCGTAACTAGAGGAGTTTTTAAAAAGAAAACTCTTATACTACACAAAATGTGATGCCTACGCCACAAAAATCTAAAAGTAGACCAGAAATTGAGCCAGAAGATGTTTCTGAGCTCGCTCGCATGATAATTTAAGCTCGCTCGTGCGAGCCTTATACAAATCGAGCGCCAAAATAGTTTTGTGATTGCTCGCGCGAGGACTTAAATCACTCGTGCGAGGACCTGAATATATATGGGCGTCCACTATTTTTGCCCATTTCCTCCGCTCGAACGGAGGTTTTGGAGAGCTTTGGGAATTCGCACTCAAAGGCTGCAACACGTCCAATTTAAACTTGTTTTTTTGTGAATCCGACCCGATAGAAGTGCTTAGAAAGGTGATTTCTACCCTTATTCATCTTTATTTTCGTTGATTTGGTTTGAAAGACCTTGTGATGGCTTCTAAAAGCCCTAACTCTCAACCTAGACAAAAGATAGCGATTTGGTCGTAGTCTTCTCATAGCAAGGCACCACAAGCACCACTTCCACCACCTCAATCATCTACACCGGCCCAACCCAATGATTGGTGGGGAGCCAAAAATTTTGAGCCCGAGTGGGAAATACATGAAAGTGTTTTTCGGGATCCTACGTCCACAAAATGGACTTCAGAGTACCTCGGCATTAATGGTTTGAAACCATTGTTGGCACCGTTTAAAGCCCGGTACTATCCGAGGATTGTTAAGCTATTTTATGAGACCCTTCAAACTAATGCCAACGAAACCACTCTCATTGTTGAGGTAGATGGGAGGGCGTTTGTTTTTAGTGATAGTGACATTTCCATCGCCATGAAACTGCCCTCGCACCTTCAACCAGGACCCGCTTTCTCAACCCTTTTTTGCCCAAGAAGGAAACTTTCATACTATTGTCGCTGACATTACGAGCTACAGTATTACATCGAGACAATCTATCACTAGGTCCCAGTTGTCGCCACATATGTGACCTTTAGACATTATTTTTAAGAAAAATTTGTACCTGATCAGCCATGGGCAAGAGCATCGTGGGCCATTTTTGAGGACTTTGCACTCCGCCTTTCACAACAGGTGGTTTAGCACCCCTAGGGTGGCTATGAAGGGAAATGTGCATGCCTATAAAAGGAATGTGAGGGGTGTCATCCCTCCACCTATAAATCGCCTACCCTATGCCCGTCTGATTTCAAGACTATTTGACTTACACAATGGAAAAGAGGGTTTTGAGATTGAAGTGAACGAGCCCATACTAAAAGACAACATCATTCCATTAATCGCCTAATAATTAACTAGGAACTTAAAGAGCCTACGAACCAGTCAGAAGAGAAAGAGGGATAGTCAAGTCGCACGGCAGGTGACTCAACCACCACCACCCAGCCTAGCTGCTCCATCCACTTCGTCTTCACAGCCCTTCCCTACCACCGACGACAGGATGATACGTGATATCCTTCTACAGGGGAGGGAGATTAGATTGCACCAGAGGTTTCAGGAGGCACTTCTTATAGATCTTATGACCCACGCATTCCCACACACATACCAGGAGCGCGTAGATGGGTTTCGAGGTGCCATTTTCTGTGCATCTAGCTCGGGTGCTACTACTTGGAAGACGGCCAAGGAGGGGGCTGTCGGGGAGGTTGATGTTGATGATGACTTTGAGGAGGAGGACGACGATGACTCTGGTTTCGGCTCTGAGGAGGAGGATGATGACGAGGAGATCGAGCAGGGTGATGACTAGGTCGTCATGAGAGAGTTAAGTTCTTTTTAAAAATGTAAATGTTATGTCTATAAAATAGTGATGAAATGTGGGGATGGAGATCATTTGAACTATCGTGGCATGGTCGGCACATCTACTTTTTGTTGTTGATTATCACAGCTATGGTGATGGTTATATATATATATATATATATATATATATATATATATATATCTATTTGGTTATCTTTATGGATGGTGGTTGATTAGACATGGATGTTGGAATGAAAGTCTAAAATTTTTTGCAAGTACATGTGTTGTGTCTTATGGATTACACAGGTACCTAAGGTTTTGTGGATAAGTTTGAATGCATATAGATGTTGACAGCACGGGTGCTTGGTAAGAAAAATATAATTATCTGAATGACGGGATGGGTAGCATACAAAATTCTAGTCCTTGTATATGGGTATGTGTGGTATTGTCATGCAAGGATTCATCGTGATGTGTGGTCATCCTTGACTGCATGCGGATTGAATGTGGACCATCACAAATGTCCTAATGGTTCATTTTATTGTGATATACGGGTTTTGTATTTCCCATGCTCTTGTATGTGTTAGTATGGGTGGTTTCACTTCTACATTTTGAAATTTAGTTGCTTGTATACCTTATCAATTTTCGAGGGCGAAAAATTTATACGGTGGGGTGAATGTAATAACCAGAGTTTTTGGGAACAGTGTAGGTCATGTACGACGTACACTATGCTTGTGTTTGTGGGTCACAAGGGAGCCACACTTACTTTATACACGTTGTGTATGTGTTGCACATAGGAGTTAAGTGGATGTGAGACATGTTGTTTAGGTGTGTGTGTGTAACACACTAGCCTCTCACAAGTTAGAGAAGGGGGGAGGAGTCCCATACGGGCAACCCTTTGCTTTAGTAGAAAGAGAGTGAAATAGAGAGTAAGAAGAAAGAGGGTCTCAGTTGTAGAGAAATTTATAGATAGGGATTTTCTTTTGATCCAAAGATAAGATCTACCTTATGGATGTTAAGTTTATGAGATGAGGAAGGTGTGGTGAAACCCTTAAAGGAAAATCTAAGGTTTTGAGCTTGGGATTGATCTAGAGAGGAGTTAGAGAAAAGGGTCTTGAAGCCCTCTTTTGTTGAGAAGATCATGGACCAAATCTAAGGGAGATCTACTATTTAAGGTATGTATGTAGTTAATTATGAGCATTAAATGATGTATTTATGATGGGTTTAGTTGTGTATTAAATGCAATTTTAAATAGGGTAAAATTAGAGTTTTCGAGAAGCTCGAGCTGTAGATGTAGTTGTTCCTCGCGAGAGCGGTTATAATAGCTCGCTGGCACGAGGGGGGAGATAATATAGTGAGAAAATAGGTTATGTGCTCGCTCGCGCGAGACAGTTTTGTGAAGGGAAGGGAAGCTCGCGCGAGAGCTCGCGTGAGCTTCAGGTGACGTCGATTATAATCGCTCGAGAGAGGGTGAGTACTCGCTTGCGCAAGGACAAATGGTTTCTCGCACGAGGTCTAGCATAGATGTTTGTTTTATTTTAATTAGTTCTTTGGAGTTATGACTCCCTAGATCCCTGTGAGCTTTTCAAAAATTATTTTGATTCATGTAATGTAGGTTTGGGGTATGGTTGTTACGCTTGACCCCTTATGTGATATTGATGTGATTGGGTGATAGCTTTGCTTTGACATAGGGAATACTCTGAACATGTACCATTGATTACGAAATCATGTATGTAGTGATGTGATATGTACATGTGTGTGTTGAGAGCATAGTCATTCGCTTGTTAATCAAAATTGAACTTAAGTATGTGAATTAAAGATATGTGTGTGCACACTGAGTAAGAAACCAATAAGCATATAAGTGTATGACATCCTAGGGATGTGTATGAGATGTGAGCATCTAGGTGATGCATAAGAGTATGTGACATCATAGGGATGTATAGTCAAAGGAGAAACTATGTGAATGAACCTTGAATAAACTTTAAATATTATAATTAGCATAATTACACGGTGATAAACTGTATGTGATTTGTACAATTGATTTGAGGTTCATAGAATACCCCACCGACGTAGCGGTACACCCGTGACTGACTCGGCAAAATATTCATGATCGATAGGCGGCCAATCCGTACACCAGTAAGACATCTCAGGGATGTATATGAGTTATGTGCCCCGTCGCCTATGAGAAAGGGACTTGGGTTATGTTACATTGAAATATAGTTCAATTGGACGACGATGGTGGGTATTTCATCGGGGCTCGATGCGATATTGCTCGAGGAATATTTTAGTTTCAAGACAGATCTTCTGGCCAATGTGAACAAAATTGAAAACAAGATAAAACATGTGGAGTAACAGATGCATTCAGTTTATGCTTTCAGTAACTTAAACTATTTTCCAGCTATCTTTGATTGATAAATCATGTTTTGTAATGTCATGGAATATATGTGAGTAAGATAGACTTATATGATCATTCAGTTAATTCCCTATTGAGCTTTGATATAGCTCACTCCTTCGACTATACATCACAGGTCCAGTGTTAGCTATTGTTGTTGCATCGGGAGACATTGATCTGGAGGATTTTGATTACGTGCCTGGGGGGAGTCAGAGCCCCCTCCTGAGGAGTTCTTTTAGAGGACCCTCTACATACTTTGATTATTTTGGGAGAGAGTTTGTACGGCTTAGTATGTCCAGCCTTTTGTATAAGATAATGAAATTTTTGTGAGACATTCTTTTGGCGAACCATCTGAGGTGACGGCTATTTCTTCACCGATGGTTTAGGTTGGTTCTTTTGCTCATGTAGTGACATGAGATCAGAACTATCTTTTGGACCACATGTTTTAGTTCAATATTAGCTCTTTAGTGCATTTTTTACTTCATAATCTTTGGGGATATTCCAAATGTTTCGTGCTTGTATATGGGGCATAGCCTCGAGGTCGTGCCGATGGTACAGGTTTCACGGTGTCAAAATTCAGGCTGTCATAGTTGGTATCAAAGCCTTTTTCTTATAGAATTTCTGACAAGTCTTGATTTTCATCAAAGCATAGGACCTTCTGCTAATGAAACTGTAGTTTCATGTGCAGAGTGTTATATCTTCTAGAGGGAGGGGTCGGCCCAGAGGCGGCCATGATAAAAACTTACGAAGCAGAGACGGTTTCGTCTTGGCTTCAAATAGAGTGCCATTGGGGAATAGTGATGCCCCAGGAGCAGTAGTCAGGGGAACAGAAACCTAGAGGGAAATTAGGATAGAGATCAGAGAGAACAAGAAAGGGTTAGAGAAAGAAATGAAGAAAGAGAAGAGCGTCAGAGAATGATGCATACCATGAAAATCATGGGAAATGCCAAGGCTCAACAAGCGACGTCCTTGGCAGCAGATAATGCGAATGACTAGCATCAGCCACTACCTATGCCTCCAGTGGGTACTACACAGCCATTGCCCTCAGCATTCACAGAGTTTCTGAGGTTGCGTTCACCGAGTTTTTCAGGGTAAGCAGAGCCAATAGACACAGAAAATTGGCTAAGTGAGATGGAGAAGGTGTTCAATGTGCTTACGTGCACTAAGGATGAAAGTGTCCGTTGGGCAGCATATATGTTAGATGGGGAACCAGGACCATGGTGGAAGTCCGAGTCAAGGACTAGGGCTCAGGAAATGCCAGGATTGTGTTGAAGTATTTTAGATGCTTGCTGCTAACTTTGTTGAAAACACTAATAAGAATGGGTTTGTGAACATAAATCAAAGGTGGATTGAAAACTACAGAGCAGCAAGTCTAAAAATACACAGACCTGCAAGATACAGGGCCTGTTGTAGCAAGTTTTAATAAGTAAGAGTTTGTCCCATAGGGAAATTGATCTAAAGCTCCAAGGGAGCTATCTTTAGTAGGCCCTCCAGATCTGACAATCCTAAATGGAAGGGGATTTAAGGTCACTAGTGTTTAAATCCTATGGTAGCCTAATGCCTAAACTACAGAAATGGTTGAGAAGAATGGAGTGTGAGAAAATAAATATAAAAAGGGTGAGAAGTAGGCTAGTAGGTACAGATCTGATGGGTTTTATAACTCAGACTCAAATCTGCTGCTATAGAAGTCCTGTTTTACATTATCACTAAAGAGGAGAAAGGATCCAACTCACCCCTGTGCCATGATCCAATCCCTTATGGCTATAACCTATCCACTCAAATGGTCACAGACTATCCAATAGGGGAACCACAGTCCATAGATGGGTCAGAACATATTTATTATTGTAGGCACTACTTCATCCAGGCTACCAGCTCAAGAATCTATAGGAACCTCAACCTCTAAAGTTCTGTGTGTGGGGCATAGGCCTGCAATGTGTACTAGCCTGGACACACAAGACTAGCAAGAGTTTGAGTATTAGCTTTAGGTCTAGTTGTTCACTGCTTTAGAGAGACAACAGTGATCCAGTCACAAGCCTACAATCTCTACAGCCAGATCAGATCTGCCATCTAATGGTGGATCTATACAAATACTAGGGAGTCTGTCTTAGCACAATCTCTCACAGGGCTACAAGCACAAGTGCAGAGAAGAAGAATCTGTCTTAGATTCGTGGATTGGCCTCACCCTAGGGCTATAACTTGTCCACTTAAATGGTCACAGACTATCCACAGAGGCTATCCTCCTCACAGAGGTCTGAGACAGAACAAGTAGATTACTACCACCACTATGTTCACAAGGCTACCAGCTCAGGCTCCCATGGGGATTCAGATTTAGTGGATCCTGTGGTGGGGCATAGGCCTGTATATGTGCACTAGCCTGGACACACAGGTCACTTGGATCTGAATAAATCCTTAAAAATAATCCTCCATTGCTTACAATATAACTTAGCAATGGAGGATCTCAAGGCAGCAGCCTTGTACAAAACAACCCTCAAACATCAATCCCATACATGTATAACATCCTATTATAAAACTTCATTAAAACTATTTCAAATAGACATACAAAGGCATAGCCAGCAAGTGCTGGGCTATGGAGAGAAGAAAAAGGAAAAAGATGCTACCTAAACCCCAACCTTAGCCTACTGAAACTCTACAGCTAATTCAAGAAGATGGCGTCCCCCCCCCCCTCTAAACTAGGCTTAGGCTTATATAGCAGTCGGCTGTGGGAGCATTAGGGTTAGGAAAACTCTCAGAGCAGATGGCAACTGATGGGGATGACGTTAGGAACAAATCTCTAGGATCCTGGTGTGAACAATGGGTTATAGAATGGACGTTGGAGGAGAAAGGTGGAAGAGCGCCGGAAGCTAGGGTTTCGCTGGATGGAGAAGAGAGAGCACTGGAAAAGGAGACAATCACGGGTTTGGAATACTTATCGCTAGGCTTGGCGCGCTTTGGAACATATCTAGTCACGGGATGGGAAATAAAACTGGCGATGGTGTAAATGCAACTTGGATTGCTCGAGTCTCCCAGGTTTACCTTGGAGCTCGCGACAGCTAGTGAAGTGTTCTATTTGGATTGTGAGATAGTCTCCCAATGTTTACTTTGAATCTCGCGATAGCTAGTGAAGTTTTCCATTTGGATTGTGCGAGAGGCTCCCAGGGTTTACTATTGACCCCGCGACAGCAAAGCTTTAAACAGAGAGCATGCGCTCTTCATTCTGCCATTTCCATTTGTGTTGTAGCTGGTTCCTAGGTATAACTCACCACCAAGGGCATCCCCAGACACTTTAAACTCAAACATTCAAGCATATGCAGCAAAAATCATTATCCAAACATCATGCATTCAATCAAAAACCATCAATTCAAGAGCAGTAATCATCAAGCCAAGCATAAAAAGAAATCAAACCAGATAGATTCAGACTTAAGTGAGGTCGCTAAAATTTCCTATAAAATTTGAACAAAAGAAGGCAATATAAACCTAACAAAACCAAAGTACATATGATACAACATTGACACATCTGTGGATCAGTTTAGTGAAGGGTCCCCTTGAAAGTGAATGGTGTCCATAGGTTCAGCAGGTTTTTCTAAACAAGGCTTAAGCCTCTGACCATTCACCTTCAAGGTTTTCCCAGACTTGGGATCCATGATTTCCACAGCACCAGATGGGGAAACATTCATGACAATATAGGGGCCTTCCCATCTGGATTTTAATTTTCCAGGAAAGAATTTAAGTTTGGAGTTAAACAACCAAACCTTATCACCAGCCATGAAGCTCTTTCTTAACAGACCCTTGTCAAAGAAAGCCTTGAACCTTTCCTTGTATATCCGGGCATTGGCATATGCATCCATCCTTAGCTCATCCAATTCTGACAGCTGCAGCGACCTGTGATGACCAACAAAAGTTAGGTCTAGATTTAAATTTTTGATGGCCCAATACGCCCTGTGTTCTAACTCTACTGGGAGATGGAAAGCCTTGTCATAAACCAGTCTGAATGGGGACATCCCAATGGGAGTCTTATAAGCAGTCCTATAAGCCCATAATGCATCATTTAGCTTTTCAAATTTACCTTCTCGCTACCTCCTCACTGTCTTCTCCAGGGTGTGCTTGATCTCCCTATTAGAAATTTCAACTTGCCCACTGGTTTGTGGGTGGAAGGGAGTAGCAATCCTGTGGGTGACAGAATATTTCTTGAGCAAGCTCTCGAAATTTCTGTTACAGAAATGGCTACCCCCATCACTGATAATGGCTCTAGTGGTGCCAAATCTTGAGAAGATATTCTGCTTTACAAACTTGAGGACAACTTGATTATCATTGGTTCTTGTGGCAATAGCTTCTACCCATTTTGAAACATAATCTACTACCACTAAGATGAAATGATAACCATTTGAAGGAGGAAAGGGGCCCATAAAATCAATACCCCAGACATCAAACAGTTCCACAACAAGGATTGGCTGCAAAGGCATTGAGTTTCTTTTGGACAGCCCTCCTAATTTCTGACATCTCTCATATGTCCTGCAATGTGTATTGGCATCTCTGAATAAAGAGGGCCAATAGAACCCACACTGTAAGATCTTGTCAGTTATTTTTCTTCCACTAAAGTGGCCCCCACAGGCATTTTTATGGCACATGGCCAGAATACTGGAGACATCACTTTCTGGAACACATTTTTTGATGATTTAGTCTGCACAGTTCTTGTATAAGCAAGGTTCCTCTCAGAAAAAGAATTTGACCTGTGAGAAGAACAGGTCTTTGTCCATTTTGGTCCAATGGGTAGCAATCTTGCCTAAAATTAAATAATTCACAATGTGTGCATACCAAGGAACCAAGGATTGGATGGCAAATAATAACTCATCCAGGAAAACATCATCTGTAGGGTCATCAACACATTTTTCTAACACAATTCTAGACAAGTGGTCAGCCACCATATTTTCCACACCCTTTTTGTCCTTGATTTCAATGTCAAACTTCTGTAACAGGAGTATCCATCTAATCATCCTGGGCTTAGCATCTTTCTTGGACAATAGGTATTTCAATGCTGAGTAGTCTGTGAAGATTACAGTTTTAGACCCAAGTAGGTAAGGTCTAAATTTGTCAATAGCAAAAACCACAGTCAGAAGCTCTTTCTCAATTGTGGTATAATTCAGCTGAGCTTCAGTAAGTGATTTGCTGAGATAGGCAATGACCACTGGCAGCTTATCTTTCCTTTGGCCCAAAACAGCACCTATTGTCAAGTCGGATGCATCACACATCAGCTCAAAAGACAGTGCATAGTCAGGTATTTGGAATACAGGGGCAGAGGTGAGACAGATCTTCAAAGTTTCAAAAGTCTCGAGACATTCAGCAGAAAAATCAAAGGGCACATCCTGACAGAGCAGGTGGCACAATGGTTTAACAGTTTTGCTGAAGTCTTTAATGAACCTCCTGTAGAATCCTGCATGTCCAAGGAAAGATCTTATTTGTTTGACTGTTCTTGGAGGAGGCAAATTTGTAATGAGGTCAACTTTGGCCTTATCTACCTCAATCCCTTCTTTAGAGACTACATGGCCCAACACAATGCCTTGTGTTACCATGAAGTGGCTCTTTTCCCAACTTAAGACCAGATTGGTCTCCTCACATCTTTGCATGACCAGGTGGAGGTGTTGCAGACATTGGCCAAAACTGTCCCCATATATTGAGAAATCATCCATAAATATTTCCAAGAATTTATCAATCATATCAGAGAATATGTCATACATACACCTCTGAAAGGTGGTTGGGGCATTACATAGCCTAAAAGGCATCCTTCGTTAAGCAAATGTGCCAAAAGGGCAAGTAAATGTAGTTTTCTCTTAGTCTTGAGGGTGCACAAGGATCTAGTTGTACCCTAAGTACCCATCAAAAAAGCAATAAAAAACTTTTCCAGCCAACTTATCCAAAATTTGATCTATGAAGGGGAGAGGGAAGTGGTCTTTTCTGATATTAGAGTTGAGCTTCCGATAATCTATGCAAACCCTCCAGCCAGTGGTCTCCCTGGCTGGTCTCAGCTCTCCAGACTCAGTTGTAATAACTGTTATGCCAGATTTCTTGGGCACCACTTGGATAGGTGTCACCCATTCAGAATCAGAAATGGGGTAAATTACCCCAGCATCTAACAATTTAATAATCTCTTTGAGGACCACTTCCTGCATGTGAGGATTCAATTTCTTCTGCATTTCCCTGGAGGGTACTGAGCCCTCCTCTAAATGGATCTTGTGCATACATATTGATGCATCTATCCCTCCTAGATTCGCAATGGTCTAGCCAATTGCCTTTTTGTGCTTCCTCAAGACTGTTAGTAATTCTTCCTCTTATTCATTGGTTCATTGGTAAGAGACGAGGAGATAATTATAGGAAGTTTTTCACCTTTCTCAAGGAAGGCATGTTTCAATATTTCTGGAAGCTTCTTGAGATTCAGATCAGGGGCTTGTTGGGTGGATGGCAAGATTGGTGCTTTGTTGGTTTGAGGAAGAGGCAGTAATATAGGTTTCCAAATGAAATGTTGCACTAAGCCCACAGAAGACTTTAATGTGGTCATGTCTTCTGTCATAACAGCTGGGCTTCCTTCCTCTACCATGTCCTAAACTTCAATTAAACTTCTGACAATGTTGCCCCAATCCAGTAGAGTGGGCAATTCTTCTTCAACAACTTCCTCTAGTAAATCCACTGCAAAGCTTTCCTCATTGTCCAACTGAGGGTACTTTGCACTGTTGTACACATTCAGTTCAACCTTCATATGTTCAAAAGTTACCTCCATAATCCCTGACTTGCATTAAATGCATGTATTGGCAGTGGCCAAGAATGGCCTGCCTAAAATAACAGGTATAGGGGTTGTGCTCTTGTTGCAGCCCATGTCCAAAACCAGGAAGTCTGCAGGGTAAAAGGACTTGTCCACCCCTACTAAGACATCCTCAACCACTCTCATAGGTCTCCTTTCAGACCTATCAGCAATTAACAGCACAATGGGGGTGGGTTTTAGCTTCCTCAAACCTAACTACTGATACACACTGTATGGCAACAAGTTTACACTAGCTCTAAGGTCTAGAAGGGCCCTCCAATTGTGTGGTCTCCAATTATGCAGGGGATAGTGGGTATCCCTGGGTCTTGTAACTTCTCTGGTATTGTTATGTTTAATACAGAATTAACTATATCAGTTGTAAAGACCTTTTTGGACATATGGCCTCTAGCTCTTCTTTTCTGGGTACAAAGGTCTTTCAGAAATTTGGCATAGGCTGGGACCTGTCTAATTACATCAAGCAGGGGTAAATTGAATTTTACCTGCTTAAAGGTCTCCATCATTTCCTCTATCTGTGCATTCCTCTTATCAAAAGGGGCAGGGCCACTCAAAGCTTGAGGAAATGACAACTGAGGTACTGCTGGTTCCTCAGCTGCAAGCCTATGACTAACCTTTTGTTTTTTTCTTTTTTAATCTTTTATTTCCTGCTAAGGCTCAACTACAGCCTCTTTATTTTTCTCTTATTGCAGGGTAGCAAGCAACTCTTGGCTCTGTGCTCTAACAAATTCTTTTTCACTTTTATTCAAAAATTCTTTAGAAATGACCTCTCCTTGTTCTTTTCCAACCTGGTTGTCCACCAGCCTGCCAGACCTTAGGGTTGTGATGGCATTAGCTCCCTCAAAACTTGGGGAAGCTTCTCCAATCAAATGTTGGCCCTTAGGGTTGGCCACTGGCTGGCTTAGCAACCTACCCTCCTCTCTTTTGGCCAAGGTATTAGATATTTGGCCTAGTTGTTCTTCCATTTTCTTTATGCTTTGACTGTGAGAATTCACAATCTGAGTCAAGGTTCCTAGGTTTTACAATGAGGTCAAAACCTGATCCTCAAAAGAAGCATTTCGGGGCTGAGGTGGGGGAACTACCAACTGATTTTGTTGTTGGGGCAGCTACTGATGCTGGAAATTTGACCTTAGGGCATATCCCTGGTTCAATTGCAGTTGTGGCCTTTGAGGTAAGGCCAACATCTGTTGTAGCTGCATGTAATTATCTTGTCTCCACCTCAAATTTGGGTGATCTCTCCACTGATAACCAGCATTTTGATGCTGGTATCCAAATGGCTGCTTATTGTAGCCAACAGATTGTTGCTGGCCAAATGATTGGGCAACAGCAGCTTATTCCATCACATACTCAAAATATTTCCCTGCAGATGGGCACTCTTCCACTGTGTATTGTGGGGATTGGCATATCAGACATGCCTCCATCACTTGTGCAGCCAATTTGGGTTGCACCACAGTTAATAGTTTATCAAACTTATCAGAAAGATTGGTCATCTGCATTTTCAGGTCATTATTCCCAGTTACTTCATACATCTTTCCTTTGAAAGTTTTAGCTAGTCCAATTTTAGGAGAAGGCTCTTGAATAGTTCTTGACAAGGATATCTTTTGAAAAGCATTTTCACTGATGACCTCGAACAACTCCCATGCCTCATCAGCTGTTTTGTGCATGTAAGTTCTACCACAAGAGGCATCTACCATGTCTCTACTTTTCTCATCAATCCCATTATAGAAGCTCTGGACAAGCTGTCAGTCAGGGATCTTGTGGTGGGGACATTGTTTGAGCATCTCCTTGAATCTATCCCAAGCTTGATTAAAATTTTCAGTTGGGGATTGGGCAAAAGCAAGTATTGCTTTCCTCAACTGGCTGGTTTTTATCTCTGGAAAGAATTTTGTCAAAAATTTGGTCTGGAGGTCTTTCCAAGAAGTGATGCTATTGTTTGGGAGAGTAGCTAACCAGGTGTTGTCCCTGTCTTTTAAGGAGAAAGGAAAGAGCCTTAATCTAGTGGCTTCTGGTCCTAAACCAGTAATGGAAAATGTTGTGCACAGGGCCAAAAATTGGTCAATGTGCTTGTAGGGGTCTTCCTTGCTGAGCCCATGGAAAGAGGGAACCATTTGGATGATTGAGGCTTTAATCTCATAATTTTCCTGAACATCTAGGAATTGAATGTTGAATGGGGAATTATAATCATCAGGAGCATTCAATTCTTTCAATGTTCTGGGTTGTTCTTCACCCATAACTGTTGTCTCGGTTTCAATAAGGGGCTCAACTGTGGTGTGTCTAGGCCTTCTTGGTCTTCTGGCCTTTTCTATCTCAGGGTTAGGAGGCTCTAATGTGGGACTGAGGGATCTCCTTCCTAACATGCACACACACCAACAGTAGGGAAGACTACTTGCAGACACATTACAATTAACTCAAAGAATTATCTAAACAACATTACAACTATCCTAATCAACTGCTATGGAATTTGCAAAGGAAAAATAGACTGAGTTTTGAGGGTTGGAGAAATGCAAACAGAGGTAGCTAGACTCCTAGTGTAGTTCAACTTTCCTTCTCTGCTATGTCCAGATCTGCAAGAAAAATTCCAAATATAAATCAGCAGTATTAGTTATTCACAAGCACAACTATCAAAGAATAAAAAATACAAAATCTAGGGTCTACTAATAGATCAAGAATCCCCGGCAGCGGCGCCAAAAACTTGTTGAAGTATTTTAGATGCTTGCTACTAACTTTATTGAAAACACTGATAAGAATGGGTTAGTAAAAATAAATCAAAGGTAGATTGAAAACTACAGAGCAGAAAGTCTAAAAATACATAGACCTACAAGATACAGGGCTTGTTGTAGCAAGTTTTAATAAGTAAGAGTTTGTCCCATAGGGAAAAATGGCCAAAGTTTTAAAGGTCAAAATTTATAGGAAAGTTACATCAAATTCTAAGTTAGCACGAACTTACCCATTTCTGCCTCAATTTTTGAGAAAATACTTAAATATATCTAAGTTATTAGTAATTAAGGTTAATCCTTAATACATCGTATATTTGTGATATAGATTGAGGTCAAAAATTCATTGATAGGACTTTGATTGGCTTTGCGCAACTTCGAGGTTAAGGTGGGAAAAATTTCGTACACAATTGCATTTGATTTAATTTCATAGATGCTTGATGTGATGAAATAAAAGGTAATGAGTTTTGATTTGAAATGAATTAGTATTTGAACTCTTTACAATGGAAGCCTTAAATCTTTGAAATTTAATATTTGATTGAATATTTTGATTGAAATACTCGAAAGCTTTGAATTATCGAATTTTTGACATATTGGTTGTTTTGGAAATTTATTGACGTATTGAGTCCAGCAATGATCTTCGTTTTGAACATTTTATGTAGCCTTCAGAAATCATGTAAGGATTTTCTTTTGAACATTATATGCAGTCTTCAAAAACCATGTAAGGAAATTCATTATTGACATAGTATGTGAGTTTTTGCAAGCTTTGAATCTTGATTTGTATGGAAATCCTTTGAACAATAAATGAATAGAATTGAAACTATAAATATTCAAATTATGAATCGAACCATAAGTCAAGAAACATGTAATGTGGACCGCTATGGATAGATTATAAGTATACCTTCGACTGCGTTAGCGGGATTTATGTACTCCTTTGGACACCTTCGTATCTATGTACGCCCTTGGACCGCCTTGGCGGGATTTACGTAAACCCTTAGACATCTTCGTATCTATGTATGCCTTTGGACCGCTTTGGCGAGATTTACGTACACCTTAGACATCTTCGTATCTATGTACACCCTTGAACTGCTTTGGCGAGATTTACATACACCGTTGGACATCTTTGTATCTATGTACGCCCTTGGACCGCTTTGGCGGGATTTACATACTCCTTTGGACACCTTCGTATCTATGTACGCCCTTGGACCACTTTGGCGGAATTAACGTACACCCTTGGACATCTTTGTATCTATGTACACCCTTGGACCAATCTGGCAAGATTTACGTACTCCTTGGTTCGCACTCGTCGTGAATCGAACTATAAGTCAAGAAAAATTGAAGTGGACAGCTATGGGCAGATTATGTGTGTGTGGACTACTATGGGCAGATTTTATGTGTCTGTGGATCGCTATGAGTAGATTTTAAGTACCATGTGGGCCACTAGGGTAGAATCGAATCAGTAAAAACCAAGATAAGATATGTAGATAAGCTTCGTAAGAATGTGTAAGACATAGAAGTAAGCTATGTAAGAATGTGTAAAACATTTAAGTAAGCTATGTAAGAATGTGTAAGACATGTAAGTAAATGTATGTAAGACTGTGTAAGACATGTTAGTAAGCTACGTAAGAAAGATAAGATGTGTAAGTAAATGTAATTCAAACTCAGTAAATCAAAGATAAGAAAATGCTTTTGATAAGAAATTAGTTTGCCTTTGAAATCAGTTTTGAATTTTGATAAGAAAATGTCTTTAACATCGGTTTCAATTTTGATAGGAAAAATGCCCTTGAATTCAGTCCTAGTTTGAATATGAAAATGTTTTGATCTTGTCCTTGAATCTATGCATGTGACAAGATGTATATTGGTATCAGCTTTTTCCACTGAGATTAGACTGT
The DNA here is from genome assembly GCA_021018995.1 of Chloranthus sessilifolius. Lineage (NCBI taxonomy): Eukaryota > Viridiplantae > Streptophyta > Magnoliopsida > Chloranthales > Chloranthaceae > Chloranthus > Chloranthus sessilifolius. Next base: position 97,881,560 of record CM037588.1, read on the forward strand.
TAGCTTACCCCAACTATACGTCACAGGTATAACACTTATCAGGAGACCAGACTTGAAGATTTGTGACATTTCCGGGATCGTAGATTTTATACATAGTGGATTTTGAAAAGTTTAGGCTTGGTACGTTCATGCTATTATACATGTATGGAACATGTTAAGCAGTGAAAAATATCATTTTTCACCTCCTAACTTGACCTTTGATGGACCTTTGAGCTGACTAATAATGTGTTTTAAGTGTATTTTGAGTTGACCTTTGATGGACCTTTGAGCTGAAACGGATCTAAGACAGAGGAAAAAGGTATAAATAAAAGAAAAGTTTTATAGAAGAACCATCCATAATTTGAGAGAATCAAAGCTTTGTCCGAGATCCATTTTCCCTCAAAAAAACTTCCTCTCTCTTCCTTCTTCCCAATTCTTCCTTTAGCCCAACTATGGTTGGTAACTTCCTTTGAGCAGTAAGGGTAAGGTTTATCTATAATTTGAGAAAGTTGAGAGCATTATTGTGGGTCGAATGTTACACCAACTATAAATTTGAGAGCATTTCATTATACATTGTGTTTAATTCAATGAATTGTTGATTCTATTGCTTAATTATACCTATAGATCATCTAGTTTCACTTGGTTCTCGATCGAATTTGTGTAGATGGGACCAGCCCACCCACTTAACTGGTAGATCTCTTTAATATCATTTGATCTTCCTAGATCTGATAGACCTGTGGCTGCTTGTGCCTATGGCCTAGCATCCACAGCATTTGTTGTGATTATCATGTTCTGATGGAGGCCTTAGAATGGAGGGACTCTATTGGATGATCTGTTACCATTGAAGTGGACATATTATAGCCTTAACATCACTCCAATTCTCTGGCTTAGACCAGATCCTTCTACCCTACAGCTATGTGTTAAGCAGTGAAAAATATCATTTTTTACCTCCTAACCTGACCTTTAGTGGACCCTTGAGCTAACAAATAAGGTGTTTTAAGTGTATTTTGTAGATAAGCAATAAATTATAACTTAGTACAGATATTCAATCAAAAGAGCCCAAGAAACACTATGCTACCCAATTGGAAAGGCCTGAGACCAAGTCCAGTTATAAGAAAGAAAGATTGAACCTACTAACGTGTTGCTGAGTGTTGAACAAAGGAAGAACAGCACACCCAAGATGTGTGCCAGCTGTGAAAGCTCTGAAAATAAGCTGTCGCGAGGTTCCATGAAGCTATCGAGAGCTCCCCAGAACCTATCGAGAAGTTCTGAGAGCAAGGAATGAAGCCGTCGAGAGGATACTTCAAGGTATAAAAGATGTCGAGAGGTTCCAGATACTTATCGCGAGGTTCAACTGAACCTGTCAAGCAGTGCAAGATAACTTGTCGATGACTTACCTGAAGCAGCGTTCATTCTCGCGAGGATTGAGTCAACCTGTCGAGCACTTCACTGAAGATTGTATAACCCATCGACAGGTTGAGTATAACCTGTCGAGAGGATGAGTGTGGAACTGGGCAGAACGAAGAAATGGGCCTTCAATCCTATCAACAAGTTCAAATCAACCTCTCGAGATGTTCTCCCAAGCTGTCGACAGGATCCTCATTAACATGTCGAGATGTGTCCAAACCTATCAAGAGCTACTTCAATCCTATCGAGAAGTCTCAGAAGTTGTTGACAGCCACTGCAACTTGTCGATGTGCACACAGCTAATTTAGATCCTATTGAGAGGATCCCTGAACCTCTAGACACTCAATTTGGCAACTTCTCAACATCTTTCTTCAGCAACTGCCAATTCCAAAATTCTGTGCATGAGTTCCACAGCACGTCAGCAACCCTTGGGGGTATTTTTGGCACATAGTTGGGCACGTATAGAAACCCTAACTACTTCACGTGTACTCGCCAGTTGAGAGCCAATAGGAGAAAAGCTTCTAGAGGAGAAATTGATCACATCAGTAGCCCAGAATAATAGAATTATTCCCTTGCGCTCTGATTGGCTAAAACGGATCTGAGGATAGAGGAGGAGAGTATAAAAGCTTGAAGAAAATATAAAACAAACATCCAGAATTTGAGAGAACCAGAGCTTAGGGCGAGATTCAAATTTTTCCCTCCAAATTCTCCCTCCTTCTTCCTCCTCCCATTCTCTCTTTAGCCAATCATGAGTTGCTAAACTCTTCTCAGTAATTAGGGTGAGGTCTAGAGCTATAAATTGAGAGTTTCAAAGGCTTATAAAGGATTGAATGTTGCACAGATTACAAATCTGAGCACAATAGGATTATAAGTTTTATGATTGCAATGTAATTGTAGATTTTAAAGGTGATTCTTATTTATATTTCACTTTTTCGTATTTGATTTCCCTGGATCAGATACTCCTGGGGATACCAACCAAAAATGGGGAGCTGGTAGCCTAGCATTCGTAGCATCTGTAATAGCTTTCTTGTTTTAATCAAGATCCTTGGAGTGGAACAATCTTTGGGATGGTCTATGACCATTAAAGTGGACAGATCATAGCCTTAGGATTGCTTCAGTTCTCTGGTCAAGATTGGATTCTTATATCTTACACCTGCCAGAAATGAAGAGCTTGTAGCCAGATAGAGGATTGTAGCAAATCTATCCTATGCAATGTCGTTTATTCCTTTAATTTTCAGTAAAAGACTAAGATCCCTAGCTGTTGTTCTCACCCTTTTGAATTTTTATCTCTTCTATATCTCCCCTTATCTTTGTATTTGATTAGATCTGGATCAATAACATCTCTCTTTTGTAATTTATAGTTAAAGTGACAAAACCATAAAACCTCTCCTCTTTCCTGCTTTAGTTTAGTTTAAACTAGGATAGAGTGTCAGATCTACCATAGATCTGGAGATTTACCATCCTTTAGAACACATTTTCCTGTGGACATACCCTTACCTTTTAAAACTTACTACAATAGCCCCGATTCTTATAGGACCGGCTGTTTGCCTTGATTCAACATTGCTGTAATTTATGCAGTAATATGTTATTTTAATCATATACTAATTGTAAGGCAGGCAGAATAACATTGTGTTTGTGGCCAGATGAGGGATTGCTGCACATTGAGCCCCTATAATGCTGTTAAACCACCCAAATAGCAATGAGACCAAATCCCGAGCTGTTCTTCCTCATTTTTCTGTTTTAATTTCACCAAATTTCCCCTCATTTGCAAGATCTGAACTGTTTGGTTAATCCCAATTTATTTCTATAATTAATTCTATTTTATTTCTGTAGTTTAGGTTAAAGTGACAACTCCTAAACCCTCTCCTCTTCATTTTGCTATTTTTGTTTATAGTAGTATAAGGTAGGGTACCAGATCTGTCTTAGATCTAGAGATTTGCTGAATTTTAAGCACACATTTCCCTGTGGACATACCCCTACTCACTCTTTAAAACTTGCTACAACAGCCCTGATTACTTGCAGATTGTGTATATGCTTACCTTGGTGTGCAGTCCATAGACTCTTAATTTTCTTATTTTTAACCCTTTTTTGAAGCACAAGGTAAGCCAACAACACTACACACTGTTAGGTGATGGTTGGCCATCATCAGTGATTTATTTTAGTTTACTACTCATGTTGGATATTAGAACTGGAGATTTTATTTATGCCATATATATTATCTGCTTTGATTTTCGCATGTATGTGGATGTGCCAAGTAAATTCTGTATCAAATTGTGATTTACGATCTGGCGGTCCAAATTTTCCCATTTGGTTTTGGTGTAAAGTTAAAGAAAAAAAAAATCTCTGAAAATTTAGGTTGGAAAAATCCGGGCTGTCACATATGCTATCCAATTCAAGTTATTTAAGTACTCGGATCTAATTCTCTCAAAAAAAAAAAAAAGAACTCAGATCTAATGGTTTAAATTCCCTGATATGTGCACTCTAATATGAATCGATCTGATTTTTAATGGCTTTTATTAAAATTTATTAATGGTGTCAAGGTATCAAACTCGGTATCAACCCATCTTGAACCGATTCGTATCGGAGGATACGGATTCAGTGTTCGTAGATATTGCATCAGTGAATATATTTTTTTTTTTTTAAAATGTTGTAAAAATAGAAAAAAATACTTGTGTAAGTCAATATTAATCAATACCGGGACAGCATCGGCCGATATAGACTTGTATCAGTATTGATTCTCTAAGAAATCGATATGTATCGCCGATACGTCTCTGTATCGGCTAAGTTTTTATACTATGGGTCTGAGTCATTTGGCACCTGGAATGTGATGATTCACATATGCTTATAGGCATAATTCCTTGACTGGTTTGACTATTAGATTGTTCACAAATGAAGGTACAATGTACAATAATGGTATACAATCGTAATTAAACTTTAATGATGTAAGATGATCGTACACACCCCATTCTTCCTAAAAAGATAGGCATCATGTCATCTCAATCCTATAGTTGTCATAGTTATTAAGGTTTGTTGCGGGTTTTAAAATTTTATTTTATTGTCTAATGAAATAATCTCTGTTGGTAAAGCTTTGCATATATCATGGCCTTCAAATCAAATGGCTTAGATGGAGTTCTACAATGCACACCATCTAAGCCAATTAATGTGGGAGAAATTTTGAAAAATTTTACTAACAATGGCTCCACAAGTCAAATGAATATAAGTCAGACAATGGAGGTCGTTTTTCATTAATATTCTGCACAATAGATCCTGAAAATATGGTGCACCTATTAGACAATCAAATGTTGATTTCATGAGGCACAAATCTCGAAAAGTGACCCTGATCATGGGTGTACCATGAGAAAGGGTTCTCAAGTGTCACATTTGGCGATGTGTGCCACGTGGAATCAAAATCTGACTGTCTAATAGGTGAGTCATGATCTCAAGATCTATTGTATCGAGGATTGGGACAAAAAACGTTCTCCATCGTCTGATTCAAGACAATCAACCATTTTTTATGGTGGAAATGCGTGTGTTCTTCAAAGGAAAAATGATAGCAAATAGTGACACCCTATAAGATAACGGTGGCGTTATTTGTACCCATTTTTTCTGTGAAGAACACACTTTCTTTCACATGAAAAAATCGTTGATTGCATTGAATCAAACGATGGAGATCGTTTTTCATCCCATTTTTTCACGCAATAGATCTTGATATCATGGCATACCTACTAGACGGTCACATGTTGATTCCACACGGCACACATCCAAAAGTGACGGTTTGATAGGTACGCCCACAATCACGATCAGATTTGGGGAAGTGTGTCATGTCGAATCATGATCTGATCGTCTGATAGGGGCGCCATGATATCAAGATCTACTATGTGGAAGGTTGGGAAGAGAAATGCTCTCCATCGTCTAATTCAAGGCAGTCAATTATATGCGTGTGCTTTTCACAGGTTTAATTGGTGCAAATAATGTTATCCTAAGAATGTAATCCTTTAGAGTCCTAAAAAGGAAGGAGTCTCAATGAAATTATGTGGCTTTTTTTTTATTTACATTAGCTTTTTAAGGTTCCTAGAAAATAGGAGAAGATTAGAATTTTCCTTATTTGTTTAACTCAAAGAGCCCTAGTTTAATTAAAAAGTTATAAAATATAGGGATGCATAAGGAAGAACATGAGGGTAGATAGAGTAGCTTAGGGGTAACATTATTTGCACCGCCACATACATGGGAAAATTAAAAGTTAAATATTTGACTTTTGTGTTTTGACTCTGTCACAACTTGGCCTCCTAGGCTTCAATAGATGTATGCCAAATTTGCCCAATTTGTAGGTTCGAGTAATTTTAATGACACTAGTTTGTGTAACATGCCGTCTTTGATGGACCGCAAAAATTAGTGCATTTATCCAAACGCGGTGCCATCAATTATTATTGAAGAGGGTTATGCTCTTATTTATTTTCATGTGTCGAGATTAAGTTCAATCAGCCACAAACCCTTCTGAATCTAGCCTTCAACTTGGGCCAGATTCATTTATGCCAAGACAGCAATTGCAGCCTGAATCCTGAAAAGTTTCTATGAGTTGGGTCTTTCATATCATTGGCCCCTCTGATCTCTAAGATTCAGTAAGATTTATAAATTATTAGTAGGGACTACCCTGCTTGAAATTTCTTGAACTTTCCATCTAACGGATCCAATTTTTTATAATCTACCTTAAAAATAATTAGTAATAAATTATAGATTTGACCTTTTATGCACTTTTGACTATACACAAAGTGAGTGATACATTTTGGTTGCATGCATATGAGTACATCATTTCAGTCGTCTCGATGAGACCTACACAATGGTGTTAGTCTCATTTGAAGGAAGCACTCTCTAAAAAGTGGTTAAATTGGGACACTCGGCTGATTGGCTGGTGTTTTCCTAGTCCTGCTTAACTCTGTATGTTGTTATGAGACATGGTCACTTTGCTTTTATAATTTGTTTGAACAATTGAACATGATATTAGAAAAATTAGATATTTGTATCATTAATTAATAAAAAATATTTACTTTCGACACTTTTAATATATATATATATATATATATATATATATATATATATATATATATATATATATATATATATATAAATCGCACCTCGAAACCTGATTTTGAATTCTACATCAATTATAAAAAGTATGAATACAACTTTATACTTTAGAAATGTGCATGCGATTTAAGCTTTGAATTTGGACGGATCATGTGCTATAGCACGCTTTGAATCGTTACAACGGTATTTGAACCGCATGAGCTGCCTCACTTTGCAAAAGCTCCGACACTTTAAAATATTATTTTAGAATGACGATGATCAGAATCTTCATCGGTACTTTGACTTTGGCTCTAGCGCTATATTTGCGATAGAGACTCCTTTAAGTTTATATTTAAGTAGTGCATATTCATAAAACTAAATTTACAAAATAAAATGCAAAAGAAAATATCATAATTGGGAACTTACGTGAAATTCACCTTTTAGATATCGTGAGCATAACATTAAGACCCCACTGTTAAGTTAATAAAAATCGAATTTAATTTTGTGCTTAGAGGTTATTTATCATAAAGTATAAATATGTGGTGAACTCCCATATTTTATTGCATCTCTAGTTGTTAATAATTGAATGATCATTGAAACTATGTATTTGATGGCTTAAGCCTTATAACCCTTGATCAGTCACAGAATATACCATTTGATCACCCTTAACTTAGTGCTGCTAGACCCCAGTTTGCTACTAACAAGTTAATGATGTGCATATATTCAGGAAAATCAGTAAAAGAGAATCAAAGTATTAAACTTCGTCAAAATGAACTCATAAAATAATAAGAAAAATGATTGAATGTAAAAGACGATTCGACGTTACTGAAAGCTAAGAAATCGTACTTTACAATTGAACGAAGCTAAAGAAAGAAATAATAAATCATAATTTATGATTCTTCATAAGACGTTTAAAGCAAAATGCGATATAGAAAGAAAGCGATCGATCGTAATATAGAGTCATCCAGAAGAAAAGCTGTAAAGAGAAAAGAGAAATCATGATTTACGATTTTATAAATAAAAGCTTCTCATTATTGCTGATCAAGTGAAGATCCACACCGCTATGCACCAAAATGGAAGCAATTTAGGTTGTAGGGTGGTGTTACTTGCACCCATTTTTCCTGCTATAAGCACACTCTTTCACAAGAAAAAACATTGACTCCTTTGAATCATATTATATAGATCGTTTTTCGTCCCAATCATTCACACAATAGATCTTGAGATAATGGCACACCTATCGACTTGGTCCATCTTGATTTCACATGGAACACATCTCCAAAAGTGATCATATGATAGATATGCCCATCATTACAATCACTTTTGGGAAAGCGTGCCACATGAATCAAGATCTTACCGTCTGATAGGTGTGCCATGATCTCAAGATCTATTTTGGATAGTACAAGATTCTGCATATTCAACTCCCAATGGTTCAATAAGATTCGGCATATTCAACTCCCTACGGCCTTGGGGGTGTAGGAGGTTGGATTTAACCTTTGGGCATTTTACCAAAACGTTTCAGGTGCCAGTTTATAATGACCTAAAAACTTGACTTATTTCTAAAACGTTTCAACAAGGGCTGAATATTTGTAATTCGGGCCTAGCTCACCCAAGCATGTTTAGTCCTGTCAATTCGTTCTCTACCAATTAAATCCTAACTTCAAACCCCACCTGATCTCTCCAGCACTGCTTCAGTGGGACTCCATCAATATTATAGTACATGCTTTAGGGCCAGCCCACTGAAGCTGGTTTTCAGTTCACAATACGGGTCTGATTTTCGGTTCACAATATGGATCATGTGACTCATATTGTGAGACGTTTCAGTGTTCTAAAAATTGACAGGTTTCTTCGCATTTAAAATCCAGGTACAATACATTTTGTTTTGTAAAATTCACTAACTGGTTCTTGTCTCCATCAAGTTCTGACATTTCATAAATTCTGTAAATCTTAGTATCAGAGAGACTCCTAAGCTAGAAAAATGGTATGTATATAATAAAATTAGGTTAGTGAGATCAGAGGGACCTCTCGGTTGATTAATAGGGATGAGAACAACGTTATCAAATTCAGAGACTTGGAAAAGTCGAATAATTTGTGAATTTTCGAAAAAACGAATAAAATCTGAATTTTGACCATATTTTTTCCAAATTTGACATATTTTGTGCCTGATGTTTTCGACTATTTTCCAAGCCGATTTATTCCCGAACCCCAACTTGGTCACTGGGGAGGAGAATGATCTTGCTGCATGAAAAGATTGGAACTCTTCATGTTAGCGTGCACATCCCAAAATCTAATAAACTACAACCACCCTCACATCCCAAGTACTTGTAAACTTCAAGACTTCACATATTTCTTTTTCTTTAACATGCAAGCCAAGGTAAGTATCATTGTTATCCATATCTCACGAGGTTAATGTGAACTCATCCTTTCTATTAAGAGCTAAATGGGGGGATGTGCAAAAATATATAGATGCTATTCTAACCCCGAAAAAAAATAAATTCAAATCCAACACTTTGGCCATATGATGTAAAAGAATGGAATGAATAGTAATCTCCTTCATCTGATTAAAAGAGATTAAACACCATCTAAAATTAACAGCCATCATGTAAATATAACTTGCTATTAATTTTAGGTGGCCTTTGACTGTTTTGAATCGGATGATGTAGTATTTCGATTGAATCTTTTGCACCACAAATCTTCAGATCTTAAGGATAAAATTACATGGAACATATGATAATTTCATATAACATACATCCCAAAAAGTGACCCGGAAACCATGAGTGTCACTGCTTGGGTCTGGTAATAGCAGCTCAGAATTAAAAAGGGGGATTTGGTAAAGCTTTGTCTTGCTTATTTTTAAAACGAAATAAATAAATAGAACATATAAGAAGGGGGAGGGGTTGGGATAAGTAGTGGGTGGGGAAGGTGTACAATAGCCTACTCCTCCCCCCCGCCACCCACACCCGCAGTATGCGAGGGTTGCATTGATGATAAAAAGGATGGCAACTTGCACACACCAGTCGGCACCATTATATTTTGAAAAGGTTGTTTTAATTGCGATTTTCTAATCGATAATTAAATTTTAACTAAATCCCCCTTTTTAAAAGGGGAAATTAGAAAAACAACCTTGAAAAAGAAATGTTTTAGCCTATTATACAAGCTGCAAACGTTTTAGAGAAAAAGGTTTTTACATTTTTTTTTATTTCTAATTTTTATGAGATAGAAAGTCACTTAACTAAATTACCCTTCTATAATGGGTAGTTTAACGGCAAAAAATTTAGGTGTTCTTCATCTTCTTCCCCTGTACAGAGAGAAACCAGAGAGAGAGAGAGAGAGAGAGAGAGAGAGAGAAAGTAGAGAGAAACAAGTGCGATTTTAATCTCCAAACCGCCGTTTTATTGTTTCTTATGATTTCAGCCATTAAAACGCGATTTCAAACTCAAACCCTCAAATGGTTTCCGCCATTTTATCGTTTCTTATGATTTCTACCATTAAAACGCAATTTCAATCTCAAACCCTCAAATGATTTATGCCATTTTATCGTTGTTTCTTATGGTTTCCGTCATTAAAACACGAATTTTTCGTGATTCAGCTACCAAGCACCTATATAAAAAAATAAAAATAAAAAATAGATTTATTCTCCACACTGTAATCATCCATGAAAAAATGCATTAACATCAGTTATCAGATATCTGATCGGGTCTCCGAACCATAATTCGAGAGCCATTAAAACCAGACGATACGCTAGATTTTGCCATTCGAATGCCCAAACAATTAAGTAATTAATATATTCGTCATTCGATTTCGGCCATTGAATATCAAATCTGAGGTCTGGTAACAAAACCTAATTATTTTTTTCTAACAAGCGATCTAGGTTTAGGGTTAGGGTTACTGATGATTAGTGAAGACGAAGACTAGTGGGGGGCTTGTTTCTGGTTTGGTTTGAAGAGCCGATGGTTTTTTGCCCTCAAACCACTCTCTTTATAGAAGGATAGTTTAGTAATCTCACAAATGCAAGCAATACACACGTGTGACTAATTTGACAATCTCATGAAAATTAGAAGTTCAAAAAACAGCAAATGCCTCTTTCTCTAAAACGTTCGCAGCATGTATAATAGGCTAAAATGTTTCTTTTTCAAGGTTGCTTTTCTGAAGTGCCCTTTTCAAAAACAAGCACAGATAAAATGCAAATTTTCTGATTTTTTCCCAATTTTTCTTTAAATTTTTATAATTATTTTTTTATTAATATCTTTTTATAATATTTCTTTTCATTTTTCGTAAATTTGCGAAATTTTTCCAAAATATTCCATAGCCAATGTACTCCCAAACCCTGACTTGATCACTATGAATGGTGGTGAGAGATTGATCAAGATCTCTCACAATCACAAGATAAACATCAACCTCACCTGATTTAAAACCAACTTTTCAAGGCAGAGATGATCAGCCAATAAGTCCCAATTACATTTAACTTACAAAATTGAGTAAAACATAAAACCATGGAAGACAACACCTACTTGCGTGTTTTTCTCTTCTGGCCCTTCGACATTGTTGTCGCAGTGTTCTTTGAAGTAGCAGTAGCAGTAGTGGCAGGAAGATTCTTCGCAGCTTCTTCCTTGCTCTTCTCGCTATCATCATTTCGCCCCTCATATATCTCTGTTTCATCAGTTGACTCTTCATCTTCTTGTGGTGATTTTCCTTTGGTTTCTTGTTTTTCTAGCCTGTCTCGGAGCTCCCTCAGTTTTGCTTTCTTAGAATTCAATACTCCAACAAACTAGTAAAATGAAATACAAAATAGAAAATATCAGGTGGGAGTCTTTCAATAGTTTATAATCCAAATAATCCAAAAAGCAACTACCATATTGTTTGAACAAAACCGAGAAGCAAATAGCACCACCACCCACAAAAATTATAGACTTGAGGTGACTCTTAAGTTGCTAATTAGTTACCTATCTGGTGATGCAAAGGCTGAATTGAAATAAGAATTCAAGTTAAATGACACTAAAACTTCCATATAGATTCTGTGGCTTCATGAGTACATCCCAAGAAAAGAAAAAACACAAAAAGATCCCTACATCCTCTCAGAAGAAGGAATCTCAACTATTAAACATCTTGAAAGGAACCAGCCAACATAAACATTTGATAACGCACTTATTAATTTAGGCTGTGCAAAGAGGAATTTCAATTTAGTAGGTTGCTGGTACAAACTAGCACCTTAGCATAATGATCAAACTCATCGTACCATGAGACGGCACATACAGGCTACAGAGATCTTAGACAGATTGTACCCAATCAAACAAATATATACACAGGTTGCAATCTCCATGGGTCAAATCACTTTCTTAGGATAATGTTTCCTACATGCATGTGACTACTGTAGTTAAAGGCGCGGCTAGGCACAAGGCGTTAAAAGCCCAGAAGCCTAGCCTTTTACGTATGGACCCCCGCTTTTAGCCTTTTTAGAAAATTTGCTACCCACTACTGGTGCTAAACATAGGGAAGAGTTGTATAAATCATCCCTAACACTTAACAACCCTCAAATCCCTACTTTAGTTCATAGTCACAAAATACTCTGAATTATTGGGGAAAAAAATGAAAATTTGGTCAATCAAGGGTATTGCCGAATGATTCGTTGAATTTGGTGACGATTAATTATTTTGTTCTATTTGTATTTTTATTTATGTTTTCTCCTTTAAGTTATCTACCCATCTCTCGCTTTTTCTTTCTCATTCGAACAACCAGGCAAGACACTCAAGTGCAATGCCTAATGTTGATGACTTCATGGTGGTGAATGATGATGTTTAATATTTTGATTAGATATTTAGTTTGATGGCGCTACCTTGATATTACTATTGAACAACGAGTATTTAACTAAGATGTATGATGAATGATAGATGAATCATGCAAATGCTTTCATTTTTATATGGTTAAATGTAATTATTAATTATGTTATGTAATCTTTAGATGTGTTTTTTACTGAAGGCTTTATATGGTTACACTTAACAATTTACATCATGTGTTCATAATTCATGAATGAATGATCTGCTTATTTTGTACTATTTGTTCTCAGTTTTATTATATTGAGCCTCGACAAAGTTATCCCAGAGTATTGAGGTAATTATCCCCTCTTTTACCATATCCACAAAAAAAATTATTATAGTGTTTGAACCATATTTCAAAAGCGCGAAAGCTCGACTCGACTCGGAAGTCATCTACGTAGAGTCAACTTGGAAACTCGCTCCGACTCGGGTTATTTAATAAATATTTAAATATAGATATATAAGTATATATCATTCATTTATACAATATAATTAAAAAAATAAAGTAATTTATGCAGACTTTCAAATATTTCTTTTCGAATCAGATAGCTTCGAATGGTGTTTTCACTTGGCAGAGGTCCCCAAAATTCCATGTCTTTCTTTTAAACTATGTGCAAGGGGCAATTTCCCACGTTCAAGTAATGGCTCTGACGGGGACGCCACTTATATGGATATTGGATTCGGACCGCACCGGTTCTATCGGTATCGGAAGAAGTGTAGAGGAAGATCAAGTACCGTAGCCTCAGAGGAGAAACGGGCATAAATCGCGAGGAGAACAACACTGCAGAGAACCCTCGCGTGAGCGAGCACTTAAAGTCACTCGAGCGAGCTACAGCGACGACTTCAGACGCGCGAGCGAGAACTTAAACTCGCTCGAGCAATGATAATACTCGCGGGAGTGAGCACTTCAGATGGGATTTTATGCGAAACTTCGTTCTTTGTATTTTATTAGTATTAGAACTCTTTTATTTCGAAATTAATTATTGGTAGCCTATATAGAGAGGCTTGTCAAGACTTTATTAGTTGATTGATTATTGAATGAGAGCTTTTGCTTCGTGAAGAGTCTTTTTCCCTGCAATGGGTTTGGTGTGATACCAAGGGAGTGATTCTCATATATCTTCCTTATTGTTGTTCTTGATTTGTGTGGTTTGCTTATATTTGATATCTCTAAATCTCTGCGTGCTTTCTAAACCATAGCCTAATTTCTTCCTTGTGATCCCCAAAACCCTAAACCCTTTTGAAGCCTAAACCACACAAAGCCAAGACCCTTTCCAAAACCACAAACCGATCTAAAAGTCGTAAGCCTTTTACAAACCCTAATTCCCTTTTACAACCCGATTTGGAATCCGTGAATCTATATCGGACTGAAGACGAACGCCTAAGCCTGGAAAAGCTAGAGTCCTATCTCTAGGCCGATCTCTCCTCGACTCTAAAAGTATTTGCACATCGAATTGGACCCTACCTGGATCTTGTGTGATCTACCCATCAAAAATTCTGCAAAACCCTAAAGGTATCAAAGATAATTTTGTGATTAAACTTGATTTAATTTCATTAATTTCGGAAAAATCTGCATAAAAATCATATTCTGCATTTTAGGGTTGTTGTCTCGCGTCAGTTTTGGTATCAGAGCTCTAGGTTTTCTAGGATAGGGCATCTTTGCTTATCATATTTATTTTATTGCATTGTTTCTTTTTGTGAGTCCATTTTACATTTCATATTAAAACCCCAATAGACCGTGTGATCACCATGGCTTCGGATGAGGTTCTTAATACTCTTAGAGTTATGCGAGAAGAATTGGGTGCGATTAATGCACGTCTGAATACCATAGAGCAAGCCCAAACATCCCTAGGAGTTGATAATGATAGATTACGTGATCGAATCAACCAATTGGAAGCAATGGGTGGGCTGAAAAATCAGCACCAAGAGCGTGAGTATCCTCACTTTGAACGTAATGGTCGCCAAGACAATCGGAACCGTAGGGATCATCGTAGAGATGACTATGATCTCGAAGTTCAACTCCTTAAGAATGTCCGAGTTGAGATTCTGACTTTCAATGGAAGAATGGACCCTACCGTCTTTCTTGATTGGCTTTCTGACATGGACCAACACTTTGATTGGTATACCATGAATGACGACCGTTGCGTTAGACTCGCTAAAATGAAGTTGGTCGGTCAAACTCGGCTTTTCTGGCTCAATGTTGAGCGCCTTAGGGTGAATGCGGGTTGTCCTCCCATTACCCGTTGGGAAGACATGAAGGAACGACTAACAGAGAAGTATGTTCCTTTATCATACCACCAAAGCCTCCTCGACCAGTGGAAAAATTTACGTCAAGGTGGTATGCCCGTGACCGATTACATTGCCAAATTCGAAGAGTTCATGATGAGGGCAAAAGTATCGGAAGACCCTAAAATCACTCTCTCTAGATTCCGCACCAAATTGCGACTTGATTTGTAAAAAGAGTTGATTTCTCACCCCGTAGAAACTCTTTAAAGATGCTATGTTGTTGTGCAAGATCTTGAACGGTACTTAAAAACTTCGGTGGTGAAGAGGACCGAGTCACAATATAATGGTCAACGATCCGGTGAGGGACAATTCAATCCTCCTCCCAAACCTACACAACACGCCCCTACAAATCCCAGGTTTGAAAAGGGAAAAGGTGTAGTCGGAGAATCCTCAAGGGTTAATTCTCAAGTAAAGTGCTATAAATGTCATGGGATGGGACACTTTGCCGCCCAATGCCCTACGAAAGAACCCCAAAGGACTCTCTTCATTGAGAGAGAGGAGGATGATAATGAGGTAGTGATTGAAGAAGTATTTGAACCAGTTAGCACACCCAGTGATGAGGAGGGTGATGCTATTGGTCATGCTTTAGTTGTGAGGTGTGCCCTTGCACAGCCTCAACGGGATGAAAAAGATGACTGGCGAAGGGAGAACATCTTCCACACCTACGCCAGATTTGGTGAAAAGAATTGTAGGGTCATCGTGGATAGCGATAGTTACACTAATGTTATATCAACTCATGTCGTACGCCGCTTAGGGCTTACACCTGAAGCCCACCTGAGACCTTATAAAGTCGCATGGGTCAATTCTACATCTATTCCCGTGTCGAAAAAGTGTCGTGTACCGATTTAGTTAGGCTCTTATTTGGACACCTTATGGTGCGATGTGGCGCCGATGGATGTGGGCTATATTATTTTGGGAAGGTTGTGGCTCTACGACATGGACGTGACTCTTTCTGGTCGATCAAACATATGCACGTTCATGCATAAGGGCAAAAAGATCACCTTACACCCTTTGCCTCTCAAAACACCATTGACCAACACCGTCGAAGAGAATGGCGAGTCTTCTAAATCCATTATCATTGTGAGCCCTTCTGAGTTCAAGAAAGCATCGATAGAAGAGAGTAGTGTACGTAGTTGTCACCATACAAAGTGCTCCCAAGCCGGTGAGCAAATGTCCAAAGGAGGTTGAGCCGATTTTAAAAGAGTTTATGGATGTCTTCCCTGAAGACTTACCAAACGAACTCCCTCCTTTGCATGATATCCAACACGCAATAGATTTGGTTCCCGGATCTACCTTACCGAACCTGCCCCACTATAGGTTGAATCCGATTGAGCACACCGAGTTAACCCGTGTGCCGTACCTGCCCTACTCACTCCTAAGAAAGACGGTACGTGGCGAATGTGTGTGGATAGCCGTGCGATTAATAAGATTACGGTTAAGTAGCAGTTTCTCATACCAAGGCTCGATGATATGCTCGATATGATGGTTGGTGTCACTATCTTTTCAAAGATAGACCTTAAGAGTGGCTACCATCAAGTCCGCATCCGCCCCGGCGATGAGTGGAAAACCTCCTTTAAGACTAAAAATGGTCTTTATGAGTGGATGGTCCATACCATTTGGGCTTTGTAATGCCCTGAGTACTTTCATGCGACTCATGACCCAAGTGTTAAGGCCGTTTCTAGGCAAATTCCTTGTTGTTTATTTCGATGACATCCTAATTCACAGTCATGAAAAGGAACAATACTTAACTCACCTTAGCCTGGTTTGTGAACCCTCAAGGGCGAGAGGTTGTTTGCAAATCTCAAGAAATGCACCTTCATGCAACGTTCTGTTGTTTTCTTGGGATTTATTATCTCGGCCGATGGAATGGTTGCGGACCCCGAAAAGGTTAGAGCCATTATGGAGTGGCCCGAACCTAAGAACATACACGATGTCCACAACTTCCATGGATTGGCTACTTTCTATCGTCGCTTCATCAGGAGCTTTAGCACCATTATGGCCCCAATTACAGATTGCATGAAAAGGGGGGACTTTAAATGGGGCAAAGCGACGACAAAAGTCTTTGCTGAGATCAAACAACGAATGAGTAGTGCACCCGTCATGCGATTGCCGGACTTTTCCAAAGTCTTTGAAGTCGCATGCGACGCATCGGGTATAGGCATAGGAGGAGTGCTTAGCCAAGAGAGTCACCCTGTGGCCTATTTTAGCGAAAAACTTAATCAGGCAAAGCAAAAATACTCCACCTATCACAAGGAGTTCTATGCGGTCATCCGATCTCTTTGGTATTGGAAACATTATCTTAGACCGCAGGAATTTGTGTTGTTCTCTGACCATGAAGCCTTACGCTTTCTTGCTTCATAGAAGAAGTTGAACCCAAGGCACGCGAAGTGGGTTGAGTACCATCAAGGGTTCACATTTGTGTTAAAGCATAAGGTTGGTGCTAAAAATAAGGCCGCTGATGTACTTAGTCGGCGAGTGGTGACTTTGCACACAATAAGCACCGAGGTCGTCGGGTTTGAGAAGTTAAAGGATGAAGACCCCGAGTGCCCAGATTTTGGGGTTGAGTACACTGCTCTCTTAGTAGCCCGACCAACGCACACTCTATGTACACCATCCAGGATGGGAACTTATTCAAAGGCAATCGCCTTTGCATCCCTCGCACTTCATTACGTGACTTTCTCATTTGGGAGTTACATACTGGAGGGATGGCCGAACATTTCGAACGTAATAAAACTATTGCACTCGTAGAGGATAGGTTCTTTTGGCCTAGCCTGATGAGAGACGTTGCTTAGGTTGTCAAACATTGTCGTACTTGCCAAGTGTCAAAACAAACCAAACAAAATAGCGGCTTGTACACCCCGTTACCCATGCCACACACAGAGTGGCAAGACCTCTCTACGGATTTCGTGCTTGGACTTCCTAAGACCCCTAGGTAGCACGATTCCATCTATGTCGTAGTGGACCAATTTTCTAAGATGGCCCACTTCATCCCGTGTTCCAAAACCTCCGATGCATCTCATATTGCTAAACTATTTTTCGTGGAGGTAGTGCGTCTTCATGGGTTGCCCAAAACCATTGTGTTTGATAGAGATGTTAAATTTACTAGCTATTTTTGGAAGACCCTTTGGCACATGATGGGCACATTGCTCCAATTCTCAACAGCTTACCACCCTCAAACAGATGGCCAAACCGAAAGCACCAATAGGAGCCTTGGAAATCTCCTTCGTAGTCTTGTCGGTTATCATGTTAGGACCAGGGATACCATCTTACCCACAGCTGAGCTTGCCTATAATAATTCAGTCAATAGGTCCATAGGCATGAATCCTTTTGAGGTAGTACATGGTCATAGGCCTAGGACCCCATTAGATTTGATCCCCATGTCTGCATCCCATAGAGTGTCAGAGTCTGTCGATGCATTTGCACAACATAGTCATAGTTTGCATGCCGAAATTAAACAGAAAATTAATTCAAGCAACAATCAATATAAATTATCTGCAGATGCTCACAGGCGTTCTAAAGAATTTCACGTGGGTGACTATGTGATGGTCCGGTTTAGGCCTGAGCAGTTCCCATCGGGATCCGTAAAGAAACTCCAATCTCGAGGCGCTAGGCCTTTTAGAATTTTGGCTAAGAGTGGTCTAATGCATACGTGCTCGAGCTTCCTCCAGGTATGGGGGTTAGTTCAACGTTCAATGTGGAGGACTTGGTTCCTTACTTGGGTTTCACCCCACCTCCTAAAAACTCACTCTAGCCACCTCCTACTCCCAGCCCCAATCCAACCTTGCAACCTATACCTCTTCCTTCCCCAAGCAGACAGAGATCAGATGAGATAGAGGATATAATCAACGATCATGCTGTCTCTACACATGACGGGGGATTCCAGAAGTACTTGGTCAAATGGGTCGGAAAATCGGAGTCCGAAAACACTTAGGTCTACGAGAATGAAGTTCAACGCTTAAACCCCGACCTGCTAGACATCTACCACGAGCGTGTTTCATCGGTGATGAAACCTTTTTGGTCCAAGGGAATTGACGGGGACACCACTTACATGGACATTAGATTCGAACCGCACCGGTTCTATCAGAGTCGGAAGAAGCGTAGAGGAAGCCCGAATACCGTAGCCTCAGAGGAGGAACGGACACAAACCGCGAGGAGAACAACGCTGCAGAGAACCCTCGTGCGAGCGAGCACTTAAGGTCGCTCGAGCGATGATAATCCAGCCAGCGCAAGCTCTCACTTCCTTCTTTGTGTTTTATCAGTATTAGAACTCTTTTATTTCGAAATTAATTAATAGTGGCCTATATATGGAGGCTTGTAAAGACTTTTTATTAGTTGATTGACTATTGAATGAGAGTTTTTGCTTCGTGAAGAGTCTTCTTCCCCGCGATGGGTTTGGTGTGAGACCAAGGGAGTGATTCCCATATATTTTCCTCATTGTTGTTATTGATTTGCGTGATTTGCTTATATTTGATATCTCTAAATCTCTGCCTGCTTTCTAAAACATAGCCTAATTTCTTCTTTGTGATCCCCAAAACCCTAAACCCTTTTAAAGCCTAAACCACACAAAGCCAACACCCCTTCCAAAAGCACAAACCGATCTAAAAGTCATAAGCCTTTTACAAACCCTAATTCCCTTTTACAACCCGATTTGGAATCTGTGAATCTACATCGGACTGAAGACGAGCACCTAAGCCTGGAAAAGCTAAAGTCCTATCTCTAGGCCGATCTCGCCTCGACTCTAAAAGTACTTGCGCATCGAACTAGACCCTACCTGGATCTTATGTGATCTACCCATCAAAAATTCTGTAAAACCCTAAAGGTATCAAAGATAATTTTGCGATTAAACTTGATTTAATTTCATTAATTTCGGCAAAAGCTGTATAAAAATCATATTCCGCACTTTAGGGTCGTTGTCCCGCGCCAGGCTCCCATTAAACATCCATTCATTAGTTAACATCCACAATCCACATAAATAGATTAAAAAAAAAAAATACCAGATTTATGCAGTCTCAATTTTTTTTTTTAATCCTAAAATAGATACATAAATCTGGAAGTGGAATGTGAATTTACCATTTATTTATGCAGTCTCAGATTTTTTTTTAAATGAAGAAAATTAAAACAGATGCATAAAGAATGTAATCTCGGATTTTTTATTTTTTTAAATCTGGAGATTGTGAGGGATGGCAGCAAGAGATTGATTGCAATCAGTTTTTTATTTTTATTTTTAAAATAGATAATCCTCCTCCTTCTCAGTATAAAGAAAAAGCATTTACCCAAAATGCCCTTTAAATGTTTTTAAAAACCCCCGCCTGTCCCAAATAATAAGGGGTCTGAGTTGGATTGCCGAGCCGACAAACTCGATCGAGTTTCCGAGTTGTTTTGGAGAGTCGACCGAGTTTTATAGCCTTTCGAATCTTTTGATCAGACGGCTCAAAACTTGGTCAAAACTGGGTCGAGCCGAGTCAACTCATCAAGTTTTAATACCATGGTGAGAACAAAAGGAAAATTATATATAAAAAAATGAATATAAATACAGATTCGTCACTATGAAAAGCTCTCGATTATATATATATATATATATATATATATATATTCACGAATTTTGTCAAAATTTCCTGAATTAACCCTTGCCGAATTATTGTCATATTCCGACTTTGTGACTATGCTTTATTTGTCCTTTTCCTATTTCTAACCTAAAACCACCAAATCCGTCCTCTAAAAGACATCCTAAACTTGAATTGGTCATCACCATTACATTGTTGTTGTTTGTAAGATCTAAGTGAACAAATAGAATATTTTGAATAACTTTTTTTTAAGTACTCAAGAATTTGAGGACTATTTTGGGTAAGCAGAATATATATGGGTATAGTATAGATTAGACGTATAGTAGACATGAGTTATGACTCGTGACTTGGAAAATTGGAGAATAAATACACTAATAAGTAAATATATAAATACAATATAATATATATATATATATAGATATTAAAAACTTTACCTTTTTTAAGATTTTTGAAACAAAATTTATGCCATCGCTTATGCGATTATGCGAATCGAATAAGCCATGGAGCTATGCTATCGCATAGCATGGTTTATGCCATTTAACAACATTGGCAGTAACCATACTTGACTTGTATCCATTCCTTACCCCATGCAGCCAAATGGGGGTGATCCGAGAATTATCTCTTTGCATAACTTGACTTATAATATCAATAAATAGGATCCGCCATGGTTGAATGGCATGGATCCTTATGGTGATTATCACAAGGTACGACAATGTGTAGCTAAACCATCATAAATTGTCTTGCTGGCCTTGAACAACAC
Organism: Chloranthus sessilifolius; assembly: GCA_021018995.1. Lineage (NCBI taxonomy): Eukaryota > Viridiplantae > Streptophyta > Magnoliopsida > Chloranthales > Chloranthaceae > Chloranthus > Chloranthus sessilifolius. The sequence goes on from CM037588.1 coordinate 97,902,427, forward strand.
TCATGTCCTATCTTACTTGACTTGTCTTAACTTATTCACGATTTGATCCTAACTTATTCATGTATTGTCTTGCATAGCATAACTTATATCCTGTGATAATAAGTAGATAGGAGTCGACTTTTTTTCTAGTTCTTGTTGTTACTATTTTTGGCCTGAGTGTGAGACGGGCCATAAACAACATTTTCTCTCATATGATGTATAATTTACATTGACATCTTTCCACATTGTGTCATACCATCATGGTTCCAGAAGCGTGGGAACTATATATATGTGGACAGTTTGATGTCATATTCAATGTGAACGAACCTTGTCTTGAAGTTTGTTTACATGAGCGCTTACATGATCCTACTTGTGAGTGCCTATGTGACATGTTTATTGTGATGTAAGAAGTATCCACATTATGATGACATAAAAATTAAGTAAAACATAATGTGATAACATACAGATCAACAAAAGGTGGTGCATGACACAGATAAATGATGACATCTTGTAGAGACTAAAGATAGGGGGATGCAAAATTAGAGTAATTTACAAATCAACTCGAGGCATGGCACATGTCTAATTCGTTGAAATCTCAAGTGTCATGATAATCCATATTCAATAAGATGTGATAATTGGAATCAAGTAACTAAGCGCATATATATGCATTCATAAATAAGTCAAAAACTGCATGAACACACACACACACAGATATATATATATATATATATATATATATATATATATATATAAAGAATTACAAGGCTACGAAAAGTAAGTAGAAAGTCCCTCTCGACTTAGAGCTTTGGAATTGTCATCACCCCAGGGGAAAGATGACAAGACAACCAACCAGCAAGAGTAAATTAATAACAAGAAAAAAAATTAAAGAATGAAAGAATAGCAGTAGAGGCTATCTCTTGATTTAGGAAGTTAACTTCTTGGCCTGAAGTATTAGCATATTTATCAAGAAAGATCTTGAGATTGGAGATAGATTTTTTTTGTACCTTTGGTGAAGACAGAAAGGTCATCAACGTATAGAAGATGGTTTGAAGCTAAGACGTTTTGGGAAGAGCAAAATCTATCAATCTTTTTGGAAGGATCGAATTAGTGAGCCCATGGCTTAGCACTTCTTCCGCAAAGATAAAAAAACTTGGGATAGACGATCCCCTTGTCTTCACTCCCTAGAGCTTTGAAAGTAACCTAAAACAGGAAAAGATTTTTTATAAAGTAAATTCCATTCAATACGATCATAGGCATTGGACATGTCAATTTTAAGGGCGAGGATCTCTCCAATCATCTTACGATCAATGTAATTAATTGGCTCATGGGCTAAGATGTGGTCACCGTAGATATTTCAACCTTTCACAAAAGCCCCTTGTTCTTTGGAGATGATTTTGCGGAGGAGTTTGGCCAATCGAGTAGCAATGATTTTTAAAAAAAATTGTAAAACAAGTTGCAGAAACTTATACGACAAAACTCGGCAAAGTTAGATGGTACCTTTTTTTTGGGATGAGTGCAATGAACATGGAATTTACCGCTTCAGGCAATGATCAATGAAATTTTGGATAACTCTAATAATATCTTCTTTATTGATTTCCCAGAGAGCAATAGAGAAAGTGCCTGTGTACCCATCAAGCCCAGGGCACTGTCTCCATTCATGGACTTGACGACTTCAAAAATTTCCTCCTCATGAGGATAAATCGTGAGAACGAAATTGTCCCGAAAGGTGATCAACTTAGGAATAGAACTTATGAAGTCCTCTTGTTCTTCAAAAGGTCCGCAGTAAGAAGCTTTCCAAATTCTTCCACAATAAATTTACCAACGCCTGGAATATCATTAATTGCGTTGCCATGCAAGTCTGATGGATTTGATCATGTATTTGGAGTTCCGCACAAGAGTAGTTGTGTGAAAGAATTTAGTATTCCCATCACCTTCTTTGACCAATTTATACCAAGATTGTTGTCTCCACAAGGACTCCTCATCTTTAGCCAGGTTATGGTATATTACCTTCGCATCATTACATTCATCCTGCAAGGCCCGTGACCTTCCAAGCTCAGACATAGTTTTTTCCAAGGCTTCCACTTTATCTTGAGCTTCTTTCAACTTCAATTTAATTTTACTAATCACCTCATAATTCCACTTTTTAAGTTTCAATTTCAACCTTTGCAACTTATTGAACACCCAGATTATCATAGAGTCTTCAGCTCTCACGGCCCAAGATTTTTGTACCAACTCCAAGAAATCAGGTATAGAAACCCAAAAATTCTAAAACCTAAAAGGTTTAGGCTGCGGCACCTCTTTATCGAGAACAATATGAAGGGGGGAATGATCTGAGAATAGTCTAGCCAAGTGATTAACGATGGGCATGCCGAAAGATGAAACACAGTTATTGGATAGGAGCCATGATGGGGATATCCAATTCAAGCAGCCGCCCGTAACTTATCGAAGGCGAAAGAAGAATGTGAAAACGTTACGGAAGAATTAATGTGTGTTCTAGTCGACCGATCGATCCCAGACATTCGATCGATCAATTGTGGACAGGTTCTTCTGGCGAACTTATTCTTCTCAGTTGATCGATCGATTATAAACATTCAATCAATCGATTATGAACAAGTTCCTCGGGTGAATTATTATTTGTCAGTCGATCGATTCTAAATAATCGATCGATCGATCGACCGCGAGATACGTCCGCCAAAAGATGGGATTTTGATTTTCTTTGGCAAAACTTGTCATTGTAGTGTTTTCAATTTTTAGGACTCTTATTTCGAGTTAAGGGTTGCTTTGCCTATTTAAAGGCGTGTAAAAACACTTTTATTCATTAATGGTTAATATATTATTGCTTTTTTGCAAAGTTTGAGAGCTTTTAATTAAGTTTTCTGTGAGGGTGTGATTCTCTTAACCGAAGAGCGATTCTCCGTCCCGCATACGGTTTGGTGAGAGGCCAACTTTTATCTCCTTTCTATCTTCCTTGATCTACGAGTTGCGTAAGTGATTAAACCCTAATCTATCCATTTCATCATTAAATCTATTATTCACCTTTCTTTTCGCACGGTATCGAAAGAACATACTTGTGAGTTCGTTCAAAATCGTAAAACTGTCAAGAGATCTAGTCGTTCGCTAAGAACCCTAATCTTCTAAATCCAATAGGGAACGTATGCAAAAGTAGCACTAGTTCGGGCTAGAATTAAATCATTTCATTGAATCTATTGCTATTTTATGTGATAAACTGTTAAGGAGATTTATCTTTTAATTGTTTATATTAATTTTCTATTAATCTCAGCCCTAGCATTTGCATTATGTTAGTTTTCGCATCAGATTTGGTATCAAAGCTTTGTCAGTTTAGGGTTGTCAGTGTGCATATAGGTTCTAGGGTTCATTTTGTTTTGTCTTGCATAGTCATGGATCCCATTAAGATAGAAGCCCTCATTAAGGAACTTGCGTCTAAGTTGACTGCGAGTCAAGCCGATCTCCAAGCCCAGAATTGATCACCACAATCAATTGCAAAACTAGTTGCGTGATCAACATCCCGGCATGAGGCTTTAGTGACCCGTGTTGAAGAGATGAATGAGATCATCACTGAGAATCATTATCAAGTCCACATTAATGACCATAGATGAGATGGTCCTCACTGGCGTTATCTCTAAACCAATTAGGATGATAAAATTATGAAGTCCATTAAAACATGCTCCTACGTTTGATGAGAAAAGACAACCTAAAGTCTATCCCGAGTGGGTGACTGGCATGGAAAACTACTTCGAGTGGTATGCCATGTCTGAGCGTAAAGTCCGGTTTGCCAAGGTCAACCTGATGGGTCAAGCTAGGCTTTACTGGATGGGGATAGAGCGTCGTAGGCAGTCCCAAGGTCTTCTTCCCATTTCCACCTGGGATGATATGAAGATCCAACTAAACAAGAAGTATGTTCCTCTTTCCTATGATGAATGTCTTCTGGATCAGTGACAATCATTGCGCCAAGGGAATTCACCAGTCACAAAGTACATTGATAAGTTTGAAGACCTAATATCCCAGGCATATGTGGATGAACATGAAAGAGTTACCTTATCCCGATTTTGAATGGGCCTTCGCTTAAAACTGCAACGAGAACTCACTCCATACCCCGATACCGATCTAGATGAATGTTTCTCTAGAGTCAAAGAGTTAGAATGTTACCTCAAGACCCCTCAAACCAAACATTTCGATATTAGTGGGTCTGGTTGTAGGTGTAACTATTCTAAGTCAAAACCCAATGTCAATACCCCGTCTGCTAGGTCCAATTCATTCGCTACACCAATAACCAAATTTGATAAGGGTAAAGGTCTAATGCTTGAATGCCCCAAGAGTGGTGGTCAAAACAAGTATTACAAGTGCCATGGCATCGGACATTTTGCAATACAATGTCCCTCCTGAAACTTGTTCATAACCGAGGACATTGAGAATGAGCAAACTGAGGGAGAGAAGTCTATGAGCCTGAATCGTTCCCTAGTGATGAGGAAGATCTTGTAGGGGAGCGGACTGTGGCTTGTCTTAGGGAAGTCTCCTACCCCATTGAGGAGGGTAATACCTCGCAGACTCTTGTGGTTAGATGTGCTCTAGCCCAATCTAAGGAGAGTGATGATTGGCGGCAGAAAAACATCTTTTATACCATAGCCAAGTGTGGTGAGAAAGTCTGTCGAATCATAGTCGATAGTAGAAGCTATACGTTGTTTCCGAAAGTACAGTTTCTCGGTTAGGGCTTGCACTCGTAGCTCACCCGCAACCCTATAAAATTGCTTGGGGCGATTCAGCATCTATCCCCGTTTCACGAAGGTGTCAGGTTCCTATACAATTTGATTCGTATAAAGACACCTTATGGTGTGATGTTGTGCCTATGGATGTCGGGCATATCATCCGTGGGAGGCCGTGATTGTATTATATGGACGTTACATTGTTCGAGAGATCGAACGTGTGTTCTTTCACGCACAACATATATAAAATAAACATAAATCCTTTACCTCCTAGAGCACCTACTGTAACACCCTGGAAATCTCAAACCCGAATACGCCGACTAAGTGTACGTGTTCGATGCCATATGCGATGCGCGCCTCGAAATTTAAATAAATATTTAGAATGTGTACCGTTGTGCTAAGGTATAGGTATTAAATGGTGTGGATTGATTGCACAAGCTCCGTGAGAGCACCAATGGTAAGAGACTTGAGTTAGAAGTAAAAGATCCAAGGATCAAAACAGGTAAAATGGAACTAGACCTTATTTTTTTTGAACTTTTATAAGAGCCTGTACACCATTTTGGTGTACCAGCCCCACACCAAATTAGTCCCCCCATGAGTTAAAAAGAGAACCCACGTACAATTGCATTGCAAACTCATTTGAAGGAGAGAGCTTAAACGAAAGAATTGAGAGAGAAGAGAAAACCTCCTTCTCCTTCTTGTTTCTTTTCTTGAGATCACCGCAATCTCGCACTTGTTTTATTCGGCGTCACAAGAATGTGTCAATCGTCTACCTCCTTGCGATCAAAGGGTGCTGATCGAATCATCTAGCGAGCGCAACCGATCATTGTAGGCGGCCCATGCACGGCTAAGGGTAGGTAATTGTTGTGACCGTTTCGATTTCGGATTTTGTTTCCAAATATCCGATTTTAATTAGTGTGTGTGATTGGATCGCATGTAAGAGGATCGGACGAAGCCAATCATCAAGGAGAGGATTTCTCTATTCCAATCGACAACCTACGCTGATATCATGGGCCTAGCCCTTATCGCCAAACAAGATGTCGAGAATATGTACAACAGAAGGGAGCAACAGAGTAAGAAGAGAGCAAGCCGAACGTAGTCACATTCCCAAGGACAAGCAAACAAGAGACTGAGGTTCTCAATGACTGCACCTCAGCAACCTGCACAGACCGCGTATTTGAGACATACTACGCCTGCACCTACAAGGCCTTTCCGCCTTTCGAATCTGACTACAACCAGGCCATCGATGGTGCAACGCACTTTACACACTAATAGACTTCAGTTTTTATCAGCATATCACCCCCAAACAGATGGGCAAACCGAGGTTGTGAATCGGAGTTTAAGTAACTCGTTACGGTGTCTAGGAGGTGACCATGTTAAGAGTTGGGGTTCTATCTTACCTATCAAGAAGTTTGCATATAATAATTCGGTTAATAGAACCACATGTATGAGTCCGTTTCAAATTGTGCATAGCTACAAGCCTAGGACGCCCATAGATCTAATCCCGATGTCAGTTCATTAAAGGTCGTCAGAGTTTGCATTTGCATTTGCATTTGCACATCGCATTCATGAACTTCATGCTGAGATTAAAAGACGAATTAATGTGAACAATGAAAATTTCAAAATTTTTGCAGATTTTCATAGAGGATTCAAAGAGGTTCAAGAGAATGATTTTGTGATAGTTCGGAATAACCTGAGCGATTCCCTCAAGGAATTGCTCAAAAGTTACAAGCTCATGGTGTTGGACCCTATAAGATTTTGAAGCGTACCAGTCCTAACGCTTACGTCTTAGATTTACCGCCGGAATTGGGTATTAGCACAATTTTCAACGTGGAGGATCTCGTTCCGTTCCAAGGCCATTTTCATATACCACCCAACCCGTTTGAACCTTCTGCATCCGATGTTACCCCTATTTCCCTCTCCATCCCATTGCCTCCACCCACATGACCATCTCGTGAGATCATTAAAGATATTTTGGAGGATCAGATTGTGTCCACCAGACAAGGGAAACTTCATAAGTACCTTGTTAAGTAGAAGAATAAAGCTGATTCGGAGAATACGTGGATAACAAGGAGAGAATTTCAACAGATCGATCCGGATCTCCTCGAACTCTATCATAACCAACATTCATCAGGGATGTACCCTTCTAACCCGAGGAGAATTGATGGGGACATCTGATTCAAGCAGCAGCCCATAACTTATCAAAGGCGAAAGAAGAATGCGAAAGCATTTCAGAAGAATTAATATTTGTTTCAATTGATCAATCGATCCCAAACATTCGATCGATCGATTGTGGACAGGTTCTTCTGAAAAACTTAATCTTTTTAGTAGATCGATCAATTCTAAACATTCGATCGATCAATTGTGAACAGGTTCCTCAGGCGAATTATTATTTATCAGTTGATCAATCGATTCTAAATAATCAATCGATCGACCACGAAATACGTTCACCAAAAGAAGGGATTTTGATTTTCTTTGACAAAACTTGTCATTTTACTGTTTGACGGATTTAGGACTTTTATTTCGAGTTAGGGTTTGCTTTGCCTATTTAAAGGCGTGTAAAAACATTGTTATTCATTAATGGTTAATATATTACTGCTTTTTTGCAAAGTTTGAAAGCTTTTGATTAAGTTTTTTGTGAGGGTGTGATTCTGTCAACCGAAGAGTGATTCTCCATCTCGCGTGCGGTTTGGTGCGAGGCTAACTTTTATCTCTTTTCTATCTTCCTTAATCTACGAGTTGCGTAAGTGATTAAATCCTAACCTATCCATTTCATCATTAAATTTACTATTCACCTTTCTTTTCGCACGGTATCGAAAGAACCCACTTGTGAAACTGTCGGAGATCTATTCGTTCGTTTAGAACCCTAATCTTCTAGATCCGATAGGGAATGTATGCGAAAGTAACACTAGTTCAAGCTAGAATTAAATCATTTAATTGAATCCATTATTATTGGCGCAAGACGGGAACCCTAAAATGCGTGAATATAATTTTAATGCGATTTACCGAAATTAATAAAATTAATTCAAGAGTAATCTCAAAACTATCACGATACCTTCGGGTTCGTAGAATTTCGGTAGATAAATCACGCGAGATCCGAATAGGGTGTCCAATCCGATGCGCAAGTGCCGTTAGATTTGAGGCGAGATCGAGCCTAGAGATAGGACTCTAGCTTTTCCAGGTTTAGGCGCTCGTCTTCAGTCCAATGTAGATTCACGAATTCCAAATTGGGTTGTGAAAGGGAATTAGGGTTTGTAAAAGGCTTATGGCTTTTAGATCGGTTTATGGTTTGGAAAAGGTGTTGGCTTTGTGTGGTTTAGGGCTTCAAAAGGGTTTTGGGTTTTGGGGATCATAAGGAAGAAATTAGGCTATGGTTTAGCAAAACACGCAGATCAAAATTAGCAAATAGAATAGAGAAGATAACAATAGCTTTGGGAATCACTCCCTTGGCCTCACAACAAACTCATCTCAGGAAAAGATTACTCAAGCATAAAAGCATTCAAATAATCAATCAACTAATTAAAAAGTGTTTACAAACCTCTATACATAGGCCACCAATAATTAATTCGAAATAGAAAAGAGTCCTAATAGAAATAAAACTAAAAATGGCAGTTTCTCATAAAATTAAAATTTCCGTTACGGAATCGTTGATTTGACGCGTCATTGCGGATAAAGGCCATGGGTCACTATAGACGCTAGACACCGTTTGTGTCCTTTTCTCCTCTTTCTCATCCGGGCTTTCTCTACGCTTCTTCCGATACCAGTAAAACTGATGTGGACCGAATCCAATGTCCATGTATGTGGCGTCCCCGTCAGTTATTTTCTGTGATAAACTGTTAAGGAGATTCATCTTTTAATTGTTTATATTAATTTTCTATTAATCTCAACCCTAGCATTTGCATTGTGTTAGCTTCCACATCAAGGCATCTATCCATCTTGCCCAAGTTCGTTTAAGACCCTAATGCGTATTTTAGATCTGCCTGTTTGAATCGTGATCGGATAAAGAGATGTCAAAAGAGAAAGTGGACCCACGAATGGGTTTTTTTTTGTAAAAGAACTGTTTGATCAAAAAGAAAAAAATCCAAAATTTATTAGGGTCTTTTAACTTTTAATCCCGTCACTTTTATGTTTGGCTTATTTTGAAGTGTAATACGAAGTTGGATTGATGCGAAATATTTGAAAGCTTATCGAAGTAGCTTTCCAACAAGCCAAAAAACATGAAATTCCGACAAGTATTGAAGAAGTTATGATCAGTTTTCAGAGGCTGCACATAAAGTGACGAATTTCAAGAATCCTAATTGAATTAGGATTAGTCTCTTTTATTATTTTATTTTAGAAAGTAAGAGTTGTTTCTTTTATTAGAAATAGGATTAGTTTCCTTATTGTTTAGGACTTTATTGTTTTTGAAGAATTAGGATATTTCTTTTATTTGAATTAGGAATTAGAGTTATACTAGGATTTCTAATTTTATGCATTGGTTAGCCTATTTAAAGGCTTGTAAACACTTTTATTATTAGTTTTTCGTTAATGAAAATTGCTTATTCAAATTGAGAGTTCTAAACTTTCGTGAGGGTGTGATTATCTCAAAACGGAGAGCAATTCTTCGATTCCCGCTTGCGGTTTGGTGCGAGGCCAACTCTTCTTCCATCTCTATCTTCTTTAGATCTACGGTTTACGTAAGTAGCGTAATCCTAATTATTTTATTGATCTCATAAAAGCCCTAAATCAATATTTTGTTTATCATTAATTTTATTAGCCTTTTATTTTCATTTGGTATCGAGAGAACCCGCTTGTAAGTTCGTTCAACACCCTAAAACTATCGGAGATCTAGCTGTTCATAAGAACCCTAGTCTTCTAGATCCGCGATAGGGAACGTACACGAAAGTAACACTATTTTTGGCCGAAATTAAACAACCTAATTGAATTTCTAGAATTTTCGTGATAATTTGTTATGAGAAATTGTTATTTTAATTGATTAAATTAATTTTAATCCTAATCTTAGCCCTAACATTGCATTTAGTAAGTTCCCGTATCAAATTAGTATCAAAGCATTAGTTTAGTTTTAGGGTTTTAGTGCTCATATAAGTTTTAGCATTTATTTTTATTTTTATTTTTATTTTGTTTAAAAAAAATAACAATAGAAAAAAAAAAATCAGAAAACATCTAACTTTTGTCTGAAATTTTTCATCTGGCTTTTGTCTGAAAATTTGTGTCTGCCTTTTTGTCTATAATTTCTGTCTGGCTTTTGTCTGCCTTTTGTCTGAAAAGTCCGTCCAGCTTTTGTCTACAATTTTGTCTAGCTTTTGTATGAAATTATTCGTCTAGCTTTTTATCTGCATTTTTAAAAAATATATATTCTTTTAAAGCTTTTGTCTAAGTTTTTTTTTTGTCTAACTTTTGTCTTACATCACTTAGTTTCATAATTGCATGTCATTTCAATCTTATCGCATTTTATTTCATTAGTGCGCACGTCTAGTGTTTGACAAAAGTCCTCATCCATTGTTGGTTCATAGTGTTTGTCTTTTCTAGTATTGTGTCTGAGTTGTGTTTGTGTCAAGCATCATATATGAGTCGCTAACATGTCATCGTGAATTTCTTACCCGTCATAAAAGGGTACTAGCCGAACAAGGAAGCCGCTACACTTCAAAATCTTGGCAAAGTCCCAAAAATTGTGATGAGACTAAAGTTAGGAGATATCCTCATCATTGTGAACCCAAGTACGACCCTGTCGAGAATTTATTAAATCTATTCGGAATGAAGTTCCAAGTTTTGAGGGATGGTTAAACCTCAAAACCTTTATGGAATGGTTGTCTAGTATAGAGGAATATTTTGATTGGTATGACGTACCAAAGGAGTACAAATTAGGCTAGCAAAAACAAAGTTTGAGGGTAATGTCAAAACTTTTTGGACTCGCGTAGAACATCATACTGAATCTTTTCGAAATAAACACATCTCCACATGGGAGGACATGAAGGTGAGACTTATTGAAAATATGCTCCGGTAACGCACCGTCACCTTCTTCAGAGTTTGAAAACCAAGACGGATAAGTGTCCTGATTGGCTTAAGTGTCAACGGTTTGGACACAGGGTTTGGACACTTTGCATACCAATGCCCCACAAAATTTCCCACTCAGAATTTATTGACTAAAAGAGTGAGTCCTAAGGAGCCGGAGAATAGGGAAGTGAAAGAAGTGTACGACCCTAGTACCGTGCTGAGTGAAGAGGAGATAGAAGAAGCTGATGAAAGTCTGGTTTGTGTTAAAGAGATTTCTATTTCCCTTGTGAGTAGTGATGTTGAGTCACTCACACTTGAACCAATCGAGCCACTTGCCTATGAGTCATTGGTACCCGTAGAGTTGGGCGCACACAACTTGTTGGTGCCCATTGGGTAGAATACATGTGAGTCCATCGAACTGGGTACACAAGAACCATTAGTGTCAATTGAATCAAGTACCCTAGAGTCTTTGATTTTGGTTGAAGTGAGTACACATGAGTTAATCGAGTCGAGTGTACATGAGCCATTAGTGCCCTTTGCATCATTCACACAAGAGTCGTTAGTGTCACTTACACATGAGCCCATAAAGCCCAATCCTATCTACTCATTGATTTCCAAATACCCGCCTGAATAATATGTGAAGAGGTTAGATGGAAGAGTTTTGGGAGATCCATATTTTGTTACTAAGGTAAAGACACACCAAGCATATCGAGAGTATCTTTTTAAGTAGAAAGGTAAACCGAAAATTGACAACACTTGGACTGCAAGGAGAACGCAATCTGAGAAACATCAGGCATACCTCATCCAGTGGAAGGGTAAGCTGAAAATTAGAATACACATAGATTTTCTCCCAATGTCCATTCATCAAAGGTCATCAGAGTTTGCATCCAGTTTTGCATATTGCATTCATGAGTTACATGCTGAGATTAAGAAAAGAATTAATTTAAAGAATGAAAAATCTAAATTCTCTGCAGATTCTCATAGACGGTTCAAAGAATTCCAAGAGGGTGATTTTGTGATGGTTCGGAATATACCCGAGCGATTTCCGCAAGGAGTTGTAAAGAAGTTAGAAGCTCGTGGTGCTGAACCCTATCAGATCTTGAAGCGTGCCGATTCTAATGCTTATATCTTAGATCTTCCGCTGGAATTTAGGATTAGCACGATTTTCAATGTGGAGGACCTTATTCCATTCCATGGCCCTTCAACCATCCCTGCCAACCCCTTTGAGCCTTCTACATCCGATAATTCAATTATTCCCCTTCCCACACCATTACCCCCACCTACTCGGCAAATCCGTGAGATCATCGAAGATGTGCTGGAAGATCAGATTTTATCCACCAACCATGGGGAACTTCAGAAGTACTTGGTCAAGTCGAAGAACAAGGCTGATACAGAAAATACGTAGATTACACAAGAGTTTTAGCAGATTGACCCGGATCTCTTGGAGCACTTTCACAACCATGGGGACGTTCGATTCCAGCCGCTTCCGAATGAAGTTCCATATATATTGTCTGTGATCGCGACCGTGGAAACTCATGCCAACCAAAGTTCGAGGTCGAACTTTTTCAAAGTAGAGGGGATTGATGCGTATTTTAACTCCGCCTGTTTGAATCGTGATCAGATAAAGAGATGTCAAAAGAGAAAGTGAACCCACGAATGGATTTTTTTTTTAAAAAGACCTGTTTGATCAAAAAGAAAAAAATCCAAATTTTATTAAGGTCTTTAACTTTTAATCCCGTCACTTTTATGTTTTGCCTATTTTGAAGTGTCAAACGAAGTTGGATTGATGCGAATTTGATCATATTTGAAAGCTTATTGAAGTAGCTTTCCAACGAGTCAAAAAACATACAATTCCAACATGTATTGAAGAAGTTATGGTCAGTTTCCAGAGGCTGCACATAAAGTAACGAATTTCAAGAATCCTAATTGAATTAGGATTAGTCTCTTTTATTATTTTATTTTAGAAAGTAAGAGTTGTTTCTTTTATTAGAAATAGGATTAGTTTCCTTATTGTTTAGGACTATTGTTTTTGAAGAATTAGGATATTTCTTTTATTTGAATTAGGAATTAGAGTTATACTAATTTTATGCATTGGTTAGCCTATTTAAAGGTTTGTAAACACTTTTATTATTAGTTTTTCGTTAATGAAAATTGCTTATGCAAATTGAGAGTTCTAAACTTTCGTGAGGGTGTGATTCTCTCAAAACGGAGAACGATTCTTCGATTCCTACTTGCGGTTTGGTGCGAGGCCAACTCTTCTTTCATCTCCATCTTCTTTAGATCTACGGTTTGCGTAAGTAGCGTAATCCTAATTATTTTATTGATATCATAAAAGCCCTAAATCAATATTTTGTTCATCATTAATTTTATTAGCCTTTCATTTTCATTTGGTATCAAGAGAACCCGCTTGTGAGTTCGTTCGACGCCCTACAATTATCGGAGATCTAGCTGTTCATAAGAACCCTAGTCTTCTAGATCCGCGATAGGGAGCGTACATGAAAGTAACACTATTTTTGGCCGAAATTAAATCACCTAATTGAATTTCTAGAATTTTCGTGATAATCTGTTATAAGAAACTGTTATTTTAATTGATTAAATTAATTTTTATCCTAATCTCAGCCCTAGCATTGCATTTAGTAAGTTCCCGCATCAGACCCCCTCTATTATTACACTATTTGAATTGATTGCCGAGGAATCTCGGATCAATCATCCAACTGAGTCGATAAACTTATTGAAGTTTCACATGGAATAGGGGTTTGGAGGCTCAGATCCACTTTTCTGGGATGGGCTTGTAGTCACATTAAAGTTGCCAGCCAAGCAAACCAGATCATTAGGACGAATGATAGTATTAACGAGGCCCCATAAATCATTTCTTAACTGGATATTGCAATCATCCCTAACAATAAGGAGTTTCACCACTGCGTTTTTAATTTGAGTATTAAATAGTAGAAATTTTGGATGTGCTTGAATCAGCGAGATAGCATTCACATCTCCAAACCATAGAAACCAGATGGAGCCATTATCCTTGCCACAATGATCAACAACTTTGAAGTATCTAACAATCTTCAAAATACTATTGGCCCTCCTACCCATAATCATGAATGATTCCTCTAATTTTCTAGATAATAAAGCTGATCATGGAAAACCTCATCCTTCGATTGACCCGAAGATTTATTTGAACAATTGGATTGGGTGGAAATAGGAGGACCCATATACTCAAAGTTTCTTCTTCCACGACTTTTTCTACGCAGCACCTATCTCCTTGTTTATCAACAAAATGCTCAGAGTCTGAATTAGTATGAATCTCAATATTTTCAATATACGTATCACCTTCACCCTGGACCTCCAAATCTGAGGGGAAACTATTCTGTTGGGTCTCTTCACCGGATTCATTATCCGAAATCAGGAACCACTTCCTTAGAATTAAGTTCAATAGGGGATTTGAACGTAGATCTAGCAACAGTTTGGTGAGGATGATAGCTGATTGATGTGTTTAGGATTAGGGTTAAGTATGTGACATGTAGTTTAGGGTTTAGAGTGAGAAGAAGAAATATTAGAGAAAAAGCAAACTTGCTTAATGACCCTAATTGAGTCATTAGCATTGATATTAAAACCAATGTAATATACACACCCAAATATTTATGTATTACACCCAATAAACTTGCTTAATGACCCTAATTGAGACATTAGCATTGATATTAAAACCAATGTAATATACACACCCCAATATTTATGTATTACACCAAATATAAATAAGAAATTAATACTAACACTAACACTCCCCCTCAAGCTGGAGCATGGTATCATGCATGCCCAGCTTGACCATAATATCTTGTAGAACGGTCAGATCAAGTGGTTTTGTGAAAACATCGGCAAGTTGTTGGGAAGAATCAACATCAATGAGCTCAAGGGATCCATCCCGCACTTTTTCACGAACAAAGTGAATGTCGACTTCTATATGTTTCATCCTCTCACGAAGCACATAATCAGAAGCAATATTTTCTGCAGCCTCATTATCACAATGTATAGGCATGGAACCATAAAAAGGGAAACCCAACTCAGTCATAAGAGGTAGTAGCCATAACATCTCACAAGAACCATGAGGGATCGCACAGTACTCAGACTCTGCACTAGCGAGAAACTACTAGTTGTTTCTTACTCTTCCAAGCCACAATATTTCCTCCCATAAAAGCAAAAAACCCAGAAGTAGATCTCTTATCAGTAACAGCACCAGCCCAATCTGCGTCAGTATATCTGGTTATGTGAAGATGACCATGAGATCGATACAAAACTCCTCATCCTGGATGGGAATTGAGATATCCCAAAATCCAATGAGTAGCGGCCATGTGAGGAGTCCATGGAGCATGCATAAATTTACTAATTGATGGGGACATCCGATTCAAAGAACTGCCTATGATCTATCGAAGGCGAAAGAAGTATGCAAAAGTATCACGAAGGCTCCTAACCGAAGAATGAGGGCGTTCTAAAGAATTGAAGCACGGATGTCTGTGACTTTAGGACGGACACCTGTGAATTGGGAAGATTTCTGTTCTGTGCACGACAGACGTCTGTGAATTGGGACGCTTTCTGCTTTGTGCATAGTGGACGTCCGTGAATACAAGATGGACATTCGTGAGCACAGGACAGACGTCCGTGAGTTGCGTCCGCAAGTTGGCGGTTTTAGTTGCTTTCTCTTATTTCGAATTTATGGAACTATTTTGTACACGACAAACGTCCATGAATACAGGATGAACATCCGTGAACACAGGGCGAACGTTCGTGAGTTGCATCCGTAAGTGACAATTTTAGTTGCTTTCTTATTCCGAATGTATGATTAGTAGGATTGTTTGCTTATAAAAGGGCTTTGTAAAGGCAATTGGATCAGTTACTGGTTATTGAATATTGATTTCCAAATTGAGAGCTTTTTATTAAAGTTTTCTTCGAGGGTGCTATTCTCTCAAACTTAGAAGAGCAATTCTTCCTTTCGCGTGCGGTTTGGTGCGAGGCCAACTTTTCTTTCTTATCTACTCTATATCAATTTTATGTGTAAGTGCTTGGCTAATTTCCTAATTAATTTCTTCTATTCATTTTTATTTCTAAATATCTAGAATCCTTGGGTTATTAATTTCGCTCAGATTCGAAAAAACCCACTTGAGAGTTCGTTCGAAGCCCTAAACTGTTAGAGATCTAGTTATTCGCTAAGAACCCTAATCGTCTAGATCTTATAGGGAACATACGGCGAAAGTAACACTATTTTGGGCTAAATCAAATTATTTAATTGAAATTCTCTTTATTTTCTTTGTTAATTTGTTAGGAAATTTATATTTCAATCACTTGTATTAATTCTCGAATAATCTCAATCCATCATATCTACATCGGGTTAATTTCTGCATCAGATTTGGTATCAAAGCTTTGTCAGCTTAGGATTTTTGGTGTTCATATAGGTTCTACGTTTCATTTCGATTGTGTCTTGCATCATTATGAATTCCGCTAAGGTCGAAGACCTTATTAATGAACTTGCAACTAAGTTGACTACGAGTCAGGCTGATCTCCAAGCCCAAATGCTCGATCACCATACCCAGTTACAAAATCAGTTGTGTGATCAACAAGCCTGGCATGAAGATCTGGTGACCTGTGTCGAGGAAATAAATAGTGTTATCACTAATGACCATTTTCGACTCCACATCAATGACCGTAGAAGAGACGGTCCTCACCGTCGCAATCTCCCACCCAATCAGGATGAAAAAATCTTGAAGTTTGTCAAGATGGGCGCTTTTATTTTTTATGGGAAAAGGCAACCTAAAGTTTATCTAGAATGGGTGGCTGGCATGGAAGCCTATTTTGACTGGTATACCATGTCCGAGGAGCGCAAAGTGCGGTTTACAAAAGTTAAGCATATATGCCAAGCTAGGCTTTACTGGATAGGTATTGAGCGTCGTAGACAATCCCAGAGCCTTCTTCCCATTTCCACATGGGCAGACATGAAGATCCAACTGAGTGAGAAGTATGTTCCTTTATCCTATGATAAGCGTTTTCTTGATCAGTAGCAATCACTTCGCCAAAGGGATATGTCGGTCACAGAGTATATTGATAAATTTGAGGACTTGATGTTCCAGGCTAATGTGGAAGAATAGGACAAAGTTATCCTATCTCGATTTCGAATGGGCCTCTGCCCAGAATTGCAACAGGAACTTATTCCAAAGGATACCGATCTAGAAGAGTGTTTCTAGAGTTGAGGAGTTAGAACGATACCGTAAGATCCCCCAAACCAAACGTTTTGATGCTAGTGGGTCTGGTTACAAGTCTAACTATTCTGAATCTAAGTCTAAAGTTAATACCCATTCGGTTGGGTTCAACTCACTTGTCACGCCAGTGACTAGAGCTGATAAGGGTAAGAATCCAATGGCTTTGGGCATTTTACAAGTGTCATGGCTTTGGACATTTTACAGCATAATGTCCTCCCCGAAATTGGTTCATAACAGAGGAAATTGAAGATGAACAAGAAGACGGGGAAGTAGAAGTTTACGAGCTCGAATCGTTTCCTAGTGATGAGGAGGATCATGTAGGGGAACGAATTGTCGCTTGTCTTCGGGAAGTCTCCTACCCCGTTGAGGAGGGTAATACCTCACGGGCTCTTGTAGTTAGATTTTCTCTAGCCCAATCAAAGGAGAGTAACAACTTGCGTCGGGATAACATCTTTTATACCTTAGCCCAATGTGATGAGAAAGCTTGTAGAATCATAGTCGATAGTGAAAGTTATACCAAAGTTGTTTCAGAAAGCACAATTTCTCGCTTAGGACTTGAACCCATACCTTGCCCGCAACCTTATAAAGTAGCATGGGTGCTTCGTCATCAATCCCAGTTTCACACAGGTGTCAAATTCCTATACAGTTTGGCTCGTACACCTTATAGTGCGATGTTGGGCATATCATCCTTGGGAGGCCTTGGTTGTACGATAAGGATGTTACATTGTTCAAGAGATCGAACGTGTGTTCTTTCATGTACAAAGGAAATAAGATTAAGATAAATCCTCTACCTCCTAGAGCACCTACCATGAAAACAAGCAAATCAAATGATAAAGGCCTAGTTGAGAGAGAGAAGACAGCTAAGGTCATTAATATTGTTAGCCCTTTAGAGTTTGAACAAGGTGTTATGGAAGGACATTGTCTATATTCCTGTTACAATAGAGTCACCCAAAGAATTGAGTGTCAAGTTTCCTAAAGAGGTTGGACCTATGATGAGGGAGTTTCATGATGTTTTTCCCATTGACCTCCTGAATGAATTACCACCTTTAAGAGACATTCAATACACCATTGATTTGGTTCCCGGTTCTACTTTACCTAACTTGTCTCATTATCGTATGAATCCATCCAAACACTCAAGTTGAAAAGGCAAATTGATGAACTTTTCCAGAAGGGATTCATTAGGGAAAGTATAAGTCCTTGTGTCGTGCTTGCGCTACTCACACCCAAGAAAGATGGATCTTGGAGGAAGTGTGTCGACAGTCGCGTCATTAATAAAATCACAATCAAGTATTGGTTTCCTATATCGAGGTCGGACGACATGTTGGACATGATGGTTGGTGCTACAATATTTTCAAAGATTGATTTGAAGAGTGGATACCATCAAGTTCGAGTTCGTCTCGGGGACAAATGGAAAACTGCCTTTAAGACCAAAGATGGTTTATATGAATGATTTTTCATGCCTTTCGGGCTCTCAAATGCCCCAAGCACATTTATGCAGATCATGATGTAGGTGTTGAGGCCTTTTATGGGCAAGTTCCTAGTGGATTACTTCAATGATATCCTTATCTATAGCCGCAACAAGGAACAATACTAGGTCATTTAAGGCAAGTTTGTTTAACACTCAGCAGAGAGAAGTTATACGCAAACCTAAAGAAGTGTAATTTCATGACGACTAGTATTGTCTTCTTAGGGTTTGTCCGTAACCTCTGAAGGAATGACTGTAGACCCGAAAAAGGTCAATGCTATTGTGGAGTGGCCTGAACCTAAGAGCATTCACGAAGTTCATAGCTTCCATGGGTTAGCCACGTTATACAAGCGGTTCATCCGTAATTTTAGTACGGTAACGACCCCTATCACCAATTGCATAAAAAATGGGAGTTTAGATGGACACCAGTTGCGGTAAAAGCATTTAAGGAGATTAAGTCCCATATGATTGAGGCTCCCGTTATGCTCCTTCCTAACTTTTCTAAAGTCTATGAGGTGGCGTGTGACGCGTCAGGCATAGGTATTGGTGGAGTATTGGCGTGTGACGCGTCAGGCTAGGCAAAAATATTCTACGTGTGATAAGGAATTCTATGCGGTAGTACAATCTCTCAAGTAGTGGAAACACTACTTATTACCGCAAGAATTTGTTCTGTTCTCAAATCATGAGGCCTTAAAATTTTTGAACCCAAAAGAAGCTAAATCTGCGACATGTGAAATGGGTTGAACAACTTCAAGGGTTCACCTTTGTACTGAAACATAAGGCTGGAGTGGAGAATAAGGGTGCTGACGCACTTAGTCGCATAGTGGCGACGTTGCACTTCATGAATGATGAGATGACTGAATTCGAGCGTTTATTGGATGATTATCCTACTTGTCCAGATTTGGAGAAGAATAAGCCTTACTCGTGAGTGGCTAGTCTAAAAGAGTAAGTATACATTACACTATGGGGATTTGTTTTTGAAACACCGCTTGTGTATTCTCCGCACTTCTCTAAGAGATTTCCTCATTTGGGAATTACACCCCGGAGGTGTCGCCAAGCATTTCAATCGTGACAAGACTGTTGCATTGGTTGAAGATAAGTTTTACTGGCTCAATCTCACACGAGATGTTATCAAAATCATCAATCAATGTCACGTTAACAAATTGGCAAAACAAAGGAAGCAAAACACGTGGTTGTATATACCTTTACTTGTGCCACATACACCGTAGCAAGATCTTTCTATGGACTTCGTGTTAGGGCTTCCTAAGACCCTCCGCAAGCATGATTCAATGGTTGTTGCTGTGGACCGTTTCTTAAAAATGACTCATTTCATAACTTGTTCGAAAACCTCAAATACAAGTAAAATTGCTACACTTTTCTTTAGTGAGGTTGTTCATTTGCACGGTTTACCCAAAACCATTATGTCGAACAGAGATGTTACATTTGTCAATTATTTTTGGAAGACATTGTGGCATAAAATGGGGACGAGGATTCAATTCTCATCGGCATATCATCCCCAAACCGATGGACACACTGAGGTTGTTAATCAGAGTCTAGGAAATATCTTGAGGTGTCTTGTAGGTGAACATGTTAGAAGTTGGGACTCCATCTTACTTATCGTAGAGTTTGCATATAATAATTCGATTATTGGAACCACAAGGATGAGTCCATTTCAAGTTCTGCACAGTTACAAACCTAGGACACCCATAGATCTTATTCTGGTATCAGTTCATCAGAGGTCGTCAGAGTCTGCATCTACATTTGCACATCGCATTCATCACCTTCATGCTGAGATTAAAAGAAGAATTAATGTGAGTAATAAAAAATATAAATTTTCTGCAAATTCTCATCGAAGGTTCAAAGAATTTCAAGAGGGTGATTTTATGATAATTTGAAATAGACCTGAGCGCTTCCCTTAAGGAATTGCTAAGAAATTACAAGCTCATAATGTTGGACCCTATACGATTTTGAAGTGTGCCGGTCCAAATGCTTATATACTAGACTTACCACCAGATTTGGGTATTAGTACAACTTTCGATGTGGAGGATCTCGTACTGTCTTATGGCCCTGCAATTACACCCCTAATCCTTTTGAACATTCTACATCCAATCCTATCTCCATTTCCCTCCCCATTCCCTGCACATCCGTCTCATGAGATAATTGGGGATATCTTCGAATATCAAATTGTGTCTACAAACCAAGGGAGATTTCAAAAGTATCTTGTCAAGTGAAAAAATAAGCCAGATTCAGAGAACATGTGGATCAGAAAAGAAGAGTTCCAACAAATTGATCCGGATCTCCTCGAACACTATCACAGACAATATTCATCAGGGATGAATTCTTCTAACCAGCGGGGAGTGGAGGGAATTGATGGGGACATCCAATTCAAAGAACCGCCTATGGTCTATTGAAGGCGAAAGAAGCATGCGAAAGTATCGCAAAGGCTCCTAATCGAAGAATGAGGACATTCTGAAGAATTGAAGCACGAATGTCTGTGGATTGGGAGGCTTTCTGTTCTGTGACGACGGATGCCAGTGAATTGGGAGGTTTTTTGTTTGTGCACGACGGACATCCGTGAATACAGGACAAACATCCATGAGTTGCGTCCGCAAGTTGGCGATTTTAGTTGTTTTCTCTTATTTCGAATTTATGGAACTGTTTTGTGCACGACGGACATCCTTGAACACAGGACGGGTGTCCATGAGTTGCGTCTGTAAGTGGCAGTTTTAGTTGCTTTTTTATTTTGTTTAAATGTATGATAAGTAGGGTTGTTTACTTATAAAAGGGCTTTCTAAGACAATTTCATCAGTTAATGGTTATTGAATATTGATTTGCAAATTGAGAGCTTTTTATTAAAGTTTTCTTGGAGGGTGCGATTCTCTCAAACTTGGAAGAGCGATTCTTCCTTCCTCATGCGGTTTGGTGCGAGGTTACTTTTCTATCCTTCTTATCTGCTCTTATCTCAATCTTATGTGTAAGTGTTTGATTAATTTCCTAATTAATTTCTATTCTTTTTTATTTCTAAATATCTAGAATCCTTTGGTTGTTAATTCCGCTCGAATTCGAAATAACCCATTTGTGAGTTCATTTGAGGCCCTAAGTTGTTAGAGATCTAGTTGTTCGCTAAGAACCCTAGTCTTCTAGATCTTATAGGGAACGGACGGTGAAAGTAACACTGTTTTGGGCTAAATCAAATTATTTAATTGAAATTATCTATATTTTCTTTGTAAATTTGTTAGGAAATTTATATTTTGATTACTTGTATTAATTCTCGAATAAACTCAGCCCATCATATTTGCATCGTGTTAGTTTCTGCATCACTAACCAAGCTAACAGCAAATGTAAAGATCAGGACGAGTCAAAGTAAGGTAAATCAGACTCCATACAAGTCTCTTTAAAGCTCCCCCTCTTTCTCGTGAAGAGAGTTTAAGATCCATAGGAGAAGTAGCAGGCTTGCAATCTAGCATTTCGGTATCATTAAGAAGGTTTAAAGCATATTCTTTGATCGAGCCACTTTTAGTCCCAAAAAATATTTCAATCCCAAAATCATTGACTTCAAAACTTCTACCGAGTTCATTCTTAACATAACAAATGAACTCTAAATCATCTCCTGCGAGAATAATATCAACGTATAAAGCAGAATAGTGCAACCCACGGGACTGAAGTGAATAAACACAATATGGTCGGACTAGCATCGCTGAAATCTCATCTCAAGAATAACACCACTAAAACGGTTAAACCACGCACAGGGAGACTGCTTCAAACCATAAATAGATTTACGAAGGCGATATACATGATGGGAAGACTCCCCCTGAAACCGAAACCCAGGAGGTGGTTTCATATAAACTTCTTCATGGAGTTCTCCATTCAAAAAAGCATTATGCACATCGAGTTAAAAGAGTGGTCAATTATGATTGGCAGCAATGGATAAAAGAACTCTAACAGAAGTCAGTTTCTTAACAGGAGCAAAGGTGGCATCATAATTAATCCCATATGTTTCAGTAAAACCTTGTGCAACAAGTCAAGTTTTGTACCTAGCAACCGTGCAATCAGGATGATGTTTCACTACAAAGACCCATCTGCAACGTACAACAATTTTATCTGAGGGAAGGGGAACACATCACATGTGTGATTCCTTTGAAGGGCATACATTTCTTCAAGCATACACTTTCCAATGAGGATGAGCTAGGTCTGTATGCACAGAACGTGGAATAGTAACATCCACTTTACTAAAAAAGGCTTTATAGGCTGAGGAAAGGGATATTCAAATCAACCATAGGAGAATGAGAAGGAATACTTACATGAGGAGCAGGAGAATCAAAACAAACAGGAGAAGGAATACTTACATGAGGAGTCGATGAAGAGGAAAGTGGTGGTAGCAGAGAGGTAGAAGAACCATGCTTTCTTTGATGATGGTAAGTGATGTAGTTTGTCTTCCTGTGCTGCTGTTCTAAAGATGAGGAAAGAATAACAGGAGGCATTGGTATGTCAATGGTAGGTGAAGGAGTCACACGATCAGCAGAAAAATATGCCACATCCTCAAAAAAAGTAACATCCATGAAGACATAAATTCTGTGTGTCAAAGGAGCATAGCAACGATAAGCCTTTGACTGAGACGAGTAACCAACAAATATGCACTTCATAGCCTTATCATCTAATTTCTGTCTATGTGGACTTAAATTTTGGACAAAACAGACAACCAAACACCCTAGGAGTAACAAAAAACAGCATTATCACGAGGGTGTAAACACTGATACTGCTACCTAGAATCCGAGTGGGGGTACGATTGTTCAAAAAACAGGCCATGAGAAGAGCCATTGACCAATAGGGCTTTGGTACATGCATTCCTCATAACAAGGATTGAGTAATCCCAATAAGGTGTCTGTGCTTACACTCCGCAACACCATTTTGTTGAGTATAAGGACAGGACAACTAGTGAGAAATTCCATGAGACCGAAGATATTGGTTAAAAACATTATAAACATATTCACCACCATTGTTAGTACGAAAAGTCTTAATAGAGCTCCCATACTGACGTTTAACCATAGCATGAAAATCTTAAAAGTTTTGAAAAACTTCATCCTTGAAATTCAAAAGATAGACCCAGCAAAGCCTAGTATAATCATCAATAAAGACAACATAATATTTAAAACCATCCAAAGAGAAAATAGGCGAAGGACCCCAAACAACAGAGTGCACTAAGTCAAACATAGCAATAGAACGATGCAAATGAGCAAGATAAGTGCTAAGGGAACAGTCCCCACTCCAATAACAAAAGTGAAGGAACCATCAGCAATCTGAACTTGGGCAGAGGAATTGGGAGTTGTATATGTAGAAAAACCCTGTAACTCACCCGTCATATGGTCTGTGGCGCCAGAATCAATGACCTAATGAGAGGAATGTGAAGAGGTGGAAGCAGCGAATGCAGAAGTACCTGAAACCCCAAGTGTAGTGGCGGAGCTAGTAGCGGTGGAGGGAGCAGTGGCATGTGTCAGCAACTCAGTAAGAACCATCTCTAATAAGTCAGCTCTGAGAGAACCCAACGAATCCAATGAAGAGGAAGCACCAGTATCCACAGTAGTCTCAAAA
This sequence comes from Chloranthus sessilifolius, assembly GCA_021018995.1. Taxonomy (NCBI): domain Eukaryota; kingdom Viridiplantae; phylum Streptophyta; class Magnoliopsida; order Chloranthales; family Chloranthaceae; genus Chloranthus; species Chloranthus sessilifolius. Next base: position 97,926,420 of record CM037588.1, read on the forward strand.
CCAGCAGCAGTAGCAGCATGTGCAGAAGATCGCTGCTGAAAAGAATTAGGATAGCCATGTAATCTGTAACATCGCTGCTGAAAAGAATTAGGATAGCCATGTAATCTGTAACAGTGATCGCGATCATGTCCCACTTTGCCACAGTGGGCACAAACAAGAGAGGACCTACCACGACCTCGGCCACCGCAACCCCTACCACATCCACGGTTAGCTCCGCGACCACGACCTGCCGGAGGGTGGGAATCAGTAACAAAGGCAGAACTCAGTCAAAGGAGTCGTGGGAGAAGAACTCATAACGGAACGTCGTTGCTCCTCATAAAACAGGATCCCATAAACAGTACTCAGAGATGGGAGAGGTCGTGTAGTAAGTATCTGGGTCCTGGTCTGCTCATCCTCAGGACGAAGACCCCCCAAAAAGGTGTAAATCTGATGGCACTCATTTTAAGGACTGACGTAACTGCCTCACTAAACTGAGAAAGAGGCTCGTAATGATTGAGCTTCTCTCAAATACTCTGCAATGTACTGAAATACTCTCCCATAGTCATATCTCCCTGTCTGCACTCAGCAATACCACAAGTGAGCTGATAAATACATGTCATGCTCAGCAGGGGCAAAAGTCTCCTCAAGTTTAGTCCATGACAGAGGCAGATTCATAAAACATAAAACCCAAGAATAAAGGCATTATCGGCCTTTCAATCCGATACCTCAGAGGACCCAGGGTTTCGGTTTTAGAATGGTCCTAGTAAGAAGACCCATCTTCTTACGTCCTTGAACATATAACATTATAGCTCTTTTCCATTGAACGTAATTAGAAGAGTTCAGTTTTATGGTAGTGATGCTTAACGGTAAATTGTCAGTACTCATTCCGATATATTTATCACCCATGGTTGCAAACAAAAATTGCTCCAATAATAATACGAACCAGCAATGGAAAATAACCAGCAATTATTTTATACCCACGAAAAAAATCTCAGATCTGAGGGGAAACCATTGCAGCAAGAAGATCCAAATAAAAAAACAGCAGAATCAAACGAAGAACAAAGCAGCAGCATCAAATCAGGGCAGCAGTATCAATATAAAAAATAACTCAGATCTGAGGAGGAACCATTGCAACAGGAAGATTCAAATAAAAAACAGCAGCATAAAATCAAAGAACACAAAGGCAGCAGCAAATCAGAGCAGCAGTATCAACATAAAGGTCTGACGTTGAGGACAAATCTGACATGGAGACATTGCAGCAGGAGGCATTGAGTTCCAAAACAAAAAAAATATCACAGAGGGTTCAAATCTGAATCACAGCCCTCAAAATCACAATCAAACTCTTCCAAATAGAGAACCAAAACAAGCTCAACAAGCCTTGAAACCATTTGCAGCTTCACAGAAACCCGGGACCCAAAAAACTACAAACCAGACGATATGCTGGTCGAAAAACATATTTCTTGGCATTAACTTCTCTTGAGCCAAGAGACAGTATATCCACCTAAAAAACCGGTGAGTATAATATGGATCTTGAGTCAAACTGGACAAAAAGGTTGACATGGCTGACGTGAGCAGGTTGGTGTGTGATGGCTGATGTGAGCAGGTTGACTGAGTATAATATGGATCTTGAGTCAAACTGGACAAAAAGGTTGACATGGCTGACGTGAGCAGGTTGGTGTGTGATGAACAGAAAAAAAAAAACGTTCTCTGATACCAAGTTCAAGTGCAGAGGATGGCAGCTAACTGATGTGTTTAGGATTAGGGTTAAGTATGTATCGTGTCGTTTAGGGTTTAGAGAGAGAAGAAGAAGAGAAAAGTAGAAGAGAGAAGAAGAAATATTAGAGAGAAAGTAAACTTGCTTAATAACCCTAATTGAGTCATTAGCATTGATATTAAAACTGATGTAATACACCCCCCCAATATTTATGTATTACACCCAATATAAATAAGAAATTAATACTAACACGAACAACAACAACACTACGGCTTTCCCCCCAATTGCAGAAGGAGGTATGGACGAAGAACCAGCAGCATCGCCATGGCTCACATGATCTCATGCAGTTCTCTCAACCACTCCTATTCTCTAAAAAAGAGTAGGATGTACAGGTATGCGGATATAGAGATTCAAAGAGAAGACTTAGAAATTTTTTGCAATCTCCTTGCTTTCTCTTTGTAAAGGCTGTCATAAAGACCTTCTTCATCCCATTTTCTTCTTTTGTTATTTTTTTTTATGTATGTTATCCTCTCCAAGAAAAGGACTGAGGCCTGGATATTCTCACAGAACCCTCAAATGAGATCTTATGAAAATTCACATCATCGAACCCTCGCATGAGGCTTCAAAAAATCATGAACCCTTGCATGAAGCTTTGAAAAATCATGAACCCTCATACAAGGCTTCCAAAAATCACGAATGCTCGTATGAGGCTTCCAAAAATCACGAATGCTCATATGAGGCTTCGAAAAATACCAAGTCCTCTTCGTGAAGCTTCAGAAAATTACCGAACCCTCTTCATGAAGCTTCAAATTCACTGAACCCCCATTCACGAGACTTCAGAAACACCACTGATCTATTATTTATGAGGTTTTCGGGAACAAACCTTCATGTGAGGCATCAGGATTTGCTTTTCCGAGACCTCGGTGTGATTATTACCACAAAACTTTAAACAGAAATGTTACCATCAAATCTACAAAACTTCGGTGCAATTTCCACCGTAAGTGGCACCATAAATCTTACAAAATCCAAGTGTACTTACCACCATAAAACCATAGACATAAATGATATCATAAATCCCATGGGATTTAGGTGCACTTACCACCGTAAAACTGTAAGTGGACATCGTACCACAAATCTCATGTAAAATTACGAATGAATACGACATTGTAAATCCTACGGAATCTTGGTGCACTTACTGCTGTAAAAGCATAATTAAAAAGTAACACTATACAATTCACCGAAGACAATGAATTACTGCACTTACTCATATCCGTAGCACCATAAATTTGACCAAAAGTCTCCACTTCCATGCAAGAAGTCAAATAGGCACCAATTCCATGCAACAATTCAAAAGGTCTCCACTTCCACGCAACAAGTCAAAAAGTCTCTACTTTCATGCAACAAGTCAAAATGTCTCCTCTTTCATGCAACAAGTTAAAAAGCCTCCACTTCCATGCAACAAGTCAAAAAGTCTCCACTTCCAAGCAACATTTTAAAAAGTCAGCACCGCCTAGAGACAACAAAAAGTTCACACTTTATGGTGAAGGTCAAAAAGTCATCAACGCCTAGAGATGGTCAAAAGTCAACACCGCCTAGAGAACGTCAAAAGTCAGCATGCCTAGAGACGATCAAGAGGTCAACACCACTTAGAGATGGTCAAAAAGCCAACACCGCTGGAGACGATTAAAAAGTCCACGCTTCCTGGTGAAGGTAAAAAAGTCCACACTTTCTGGAGACAGTCAAAGATTCTTTACCTATAAATGAACTGTCTGATCGTGGTAATACTAATATGGATGTCCAACGGTCAACAAGACTAATATACTCAAATGAACCACTCAATCGTTGAGATATTAATATCCAACAGTCAATAAAGCCAATGCATTCAAAAGAAAGATTCGATCGTTGTGATGTCAACATCCAACGGTAAAAAAGACCAACAAATTCAACTGAACAGTTCGATCGTTGTCATGTCAACATCCAATGGACAATGAGACCAATACAATCAAATGAGCAGTCCGATCGTTGAGATATCGACACCCAATGATCAACAAGGTCAATATACCTAAATGAATGGCCTGATCATTGTGATGTCAATATCCAATGATTATAATCAAACGAATGGTCCAATCCTTGTGATATTAATAACCAACGGTCAATAAGACTGACATGAACGTCAAGGGATTAGCAAGACCGATTTATTTAATAATCACATTTTATATTTTTCTATAGAATGACAGACCATGTGATCAATATCGGCTATAACAGAGAGCATCACGATTATATTTTTCAACTCATTAGGGAGCTACTGATTCCGCTAAATTTATATATCATCATAGAGCAAACCCAGTTTTACTCATATGGGCTTCCCTTTGACTCAAAGTGGAACATGCCTACATTCCACATCCGAGAATACTTCAACAGAGGAAAAACTTCAACATCCATTTCATAAGGATCTAGAGGGGAGCCTCAACATTGAAGATCACGATGCATCTATATTTTTGTGTTTCTTTTATTTTGTAGTTTCTAATCAGAGCTTATCTGTATAAACGTAATTAATGGGGCAACATTGGTGGTACCCGGAAGTGTAATGCCCCCCCAAATTAATAAAACTCTCTTTAGAAGGGAAAATTTGTAACGACCGAAATTTTCCTTACTTTTATGATCATTTGTTGTATTTTAATGATGATTGATCTTGCGTATGTATGTTAGGGCTTCTCTCGATTTATTGGTGTAAATAGTAGTTTTTACAGATTTTTAGTGAATTTTCACGTTTTTCAAGTACTCAGATCTCAAAATATTATAACTCTAAGTGATGGACTTTAGGACCCATTAGTTAATGACATATAGCCCAATAGAAAATATAAGTTAGTAAAGACCCATTAGTATGGCCCGTTAGCAATTATATTGACCCATAAACCTATGAAGACCCATGTAGGAAGTTCTAATTAGAGTTAAGACCTTAAAAAGAAAACATTAACATTGTTATAAATATAGAGGTTAGGTTGATCTTGCGTATGTATGTTTGGGCTTCTTATTAAATTATTGGTGTGTAAATAGTAGTTTTTACAGATTTTAGTGAATTTTCACGTTTTCCAAGGACTCGGATCTCAGAAAATTATTACTCTAAGTGATAGACTTTTATGACCAATTAGTTAATGACATGTAGCCCAATATAAATTATAAGTTAGTAAAGACCCATTAGTATGGATGGTTAGCAATTATATGAACCCATAAACCAATGAAGACCCATGTAGGAATTAGAATTAGACATTAAAAAGAAAACCTTAAAATGTTATAACTAGGGTAGCACTATTCGCGCCCACGCGTTCTCTGAAAGCGCCTACATGTGCAACCCCTTCAAAACCATGGAGTGTGTAAATGATGGAGATCGTGTTTCACGCCGACCTTCCACTTGAGATCATGTCGCACCTATCAGACGGCCATTTTTATTCCACGTTTCACAGATCCCCAAAAAATGGACCTTGTGTGCGATGGCAAAAATCACGCTCAAACATGATTTTAGGGGCATTTTTTGGGCATCTGTGACATGTGGAATGAAAAACTGACCGTTTGATAGGTTCGACATGATTTTAAGATCCTTTGTGCGGAAGATAGGGGGATCTCCATCAACTGATCCAACCCAATCAATGGGTTTTAAGGGTACCCAGATGTAGGTGCTTTCAGAGAACGCGTGGGAACGTTTAGAGCTACCCTTATAAATATAAAGGTTAGGTTTAATTTACAGAATATACAGAATTTTAGAATCCTAGAACTTTAGAGAGGGAAAGAGAGAAAATTCTAGAGAGGAAGAAAGGGACCTAGAAGAACCCTAGAGTTTTCGGTTCGAAGACTCAAAAGAGCGCCAGAGACGCTTACGACGCGACCGAATTTCAGATTAAAGCTTCGGATTGGATCAAGGGAGAGAAGTTACTACAATCTATCGTGAACGATTAGTGACGCGAGACAACGACCCTAAGATGAGTATGAGATGATAATTGTCGAAATTAATCTAATTAATTAAGCAATAAAACCCAAACTAAGGCGATACCTTAGTGTTTCATAAAATTCTTCTTAGGTAACCATGCTAGGCTTGCTTAGGGTCCAATCCGACGCGAGAGTCCGTTAGAATTGCAGAAGGGGTGATCCTAGAGATAGAACTCTAACAACCTCTAGGTTGGGTGTTCACTCATTGATCGATGTGAGATGTCGTAGCTCTCCGCTAGGGCTTTCGAATCAAACGATGAATCAGGCACAAATTGAGCAATCTCTAGCCCAACAACGGTTGTGGATCGATGGATGGTGGAATGGAATCAATCCACAAGGATGGGCATAAAGAGGGCTCTAGATTTAGGGAGTCAACTAAAAGGGGAAAATGAGTTAAAGAAGAAGATCAAAGATGGAATGTGGGCATCTCACCCACCCTTGGCCTCACACCAAACCCACAAGGGGAAAAGAAGAATCAGTCTTCACAAGCTCATCTCAAGCTCTTAATGCAATGCATTTTCATTCATTCATAAGCAATACCAAAATGGCTTACATAAAGATATTTTATAGTAGCTACAAGTGAGAATCAACCCTAATAAGAAAAGTACAATGTTAGTTCTAAACGGTAACTTACATTTGACACAAAGAACAAAAAAAAGAAACTAAAAGGACAAAAAGGACAATTTGCATCACATTGCTCGCTCGAGCAAGCGAGAACCACACGTCAAAATACTCAAGCCTATGGTTGGGTCGCTCGAGCGATAACAACAGTTGTTCGAACAATAAATGGCCGAAAGTTGGCCTTGCTTCTCTAATGCATTCTCGCTCGAGCGATAATGGTGCTTGGTCAAGCAGACATGGGCAATGAGCCCTATTTGCGGCTCTTCAAGGTCTCTTCTCAGTAGATGTTGGAGCCCCGTTCGCGCCTCCGTCGCTTCTTCTTCTGGTGATACACCTTGTGTGGCCCGAAACCTAGGTCTATGATATTGGTGTCCCCGCCAATTCCCCCGTCCAAAAGGGTTTCATCACCGATGATAAGTGGTCGTGATATCGATTGAGCATATCGGGATCTAGGCAACGGATCTCGCCTTCATTGACCCACGTGTTCTCAGATTCCGGCTTACCCACCAACTTCTCTAAATATTTTTGAAACCCTCCGCCATGGGTAGAGACCACAAGATCTTCTCGATTACTTCTCTTTTCGGCTTACTTGGAGGAGGGAGCGATATAGGTTACAGGTTGGGTTGGGATCGTCAATAAAAGACTTTTGAAAAGGATTACAAGGAGGTGGGGTTGAGCCTTGATAAGGAACTAGGTCTTTCACATTGAACGTTGAGCTACCCCCCGTATCTTGAGGAAGCTCAAAAACATAAGCATTAGGGCCACCCCTTGCCAAAATCCCAAAAGGTAAGGCGCCGCAGGCTTAGAGCTTCTTCGCGAGTCCCTATGGGAATTGTTCAGGCCTAACCCGAACCATCACATGATCACCGATTTGAAATTGTTTGAAACGCTTATGTGAATCTACCGATAATTTGCAGTTATCATTGCTTAAATTAATTTTACATCTAATTTTAGCATACAAATTATGAATATGTTGTGCAAATGTATCTGTGGACTCGGATGTACGATGTGATGTGGACATAGGATTAAATCTAGGATTGTTCTAGGCCTATGACCATGCACCACCTCAAATGGACTCATACCTATGGATCTATTGACGGAATTGTTATATGCAAACTCGGCCATGGGCAAGATAGAATCCCAAGTCCTAATGTGATCACCGACAAGACATTGAAGGAGACTGCCTAAACTCCTATTGGTAGCTTCGGTTTGGCCATCGGTTTGAGGATGATATGCCGATGACAATCGGAGCATTATACCCACCATGTGTCATAGGGTCTTCCAAAAGAAACTAGTGAATTTAACATCCCTATCCAACGCAACGGTCTTGGGTAACCCGTGAAGATACACCACCTCTCTGGAAAACAATTTCACAATATAGGTTGCATCAAAGGTTTTAGTGCAAGGTATGAAGTGGGTCATCTTAGAGAAGCGGTCTACTACAACAAAAATGGAGTTGTGCTTTCTCATAATCATAGGAAGCCCAAGCACGAAGTCCATCGCGATGTCTTGCCACGATATGTAAGGCACCGATAAATGATTGTACAAACCTGTGCTTTGCTTACTTTGTTTGGAAATTTGGCAAGTACGATATTGCCGCACAATCCGGGCGATGTCTAGCATGATACTAGGCCAAAAAAACCTATCATCGATGAGCGCAATGATCTTGTTGCGCTCGAAATGATCGGCAATTTCTCTGGCATGTAACTCCCAAAGGAGGAAGTCATGCAATGAAGTGTGAGGGATGCATAGGCAATTGCTCATAGACAAATACCCACCCTGTAGGGTATAAATGGAGCTACTGCCCGTCTGGTTACTAAGGAGGGTGGTGTAGTCTTTCTCAAAATATGGGCAATCGGGATACTCTTCCTTCAACCGCTCAAATTCGATGCCTCAGTGTTCATGGATTGCAAAGTCACCACCCGATGACTAAGCGCATCCGCGGCTTTGTTCTCAACATCGGTTTGTGCTTCAACACAAATGTGAAGCCTTGGAGGTATTTGACCCATGTCACGTGCCTCGGATTTAGCTTCTATGGGAAGTAAGGAAGCGTAAAGCTTTGTGGTGGGAAAAGAGGACAAACTCATGTGGTCTAAGGTAGTGTTTCCAATACCAAAGGAATCAGACTACCGCATAAAACTTATTATCATAGGTGGAGTACTTTTGTTTCGCCTCATTTAATTTCTCATTAAAATAAGCCACCGGGTGGCTATCTTGGCTAAGTACTCCTCATATCCCTACATGCGATGCATCACATGCAACCTCAAAAACTTTAGAGAAAACTGGTAGGCGCATGACGGGTGCACTAGTAATTTTTTCCTTAATCTCGGCAAAGGCCTTCGTCGCGCCTTTGCTCCATTGAAACTCCCTTTTTCTCATACAATCGGTGATGGGAGCCATAATAGTGCTAAAGCTTCGAATGAAGCGACAATAGAATATAGCCAACCCATGGAAGCTACGAACATCGTAAATACTCTTAGGTTCAGGCCACTCCACAAAAGCCTTTACTTTTTCCGGGTCCACAACCATGCCATCGGTTCCCAAAAAGACAATGGATCGTTGCATAAACATGCACTTCTTGAAGTTCGCATATAACTTTTCTCCCCTCAAAGTCTTGCAAACCAGCCGAAGGTGGGTCAAGTGTTGCTCCTTGTCGTGGCTATAGATCAGGATATCATCAAAATACACAACGAACTTGCCTAAAAACGGTCACAACACTTGGATCATGAGCCTCATGAAGGTACTCAAGGCATTAGAAAGCCCAAAAGGCATGCTACTCATAAAGACCATCTTTGGTCTTGAAGGCAGTTTTCCACTCATCACAAGGGTAGATTCGGACTCGATGGTAGCCACTCTTGAGATCTATCTTGGAGAAGATAGTGGCACCAATCATCATATCCAATATGTTGTCAAGCCTCGGCATAGGAAACTGATACTTGACCGTAATCTTGTTGATGGCCCGACTATCCACACACATTCGCCCAGTACCATCTTTTTTGAGTGTGAGTAGTGTGGGTACGGCACAAAGGCTCAAGCTCTTTTGGATGAACCCCTTCCAAAGGAGCTCATCGACTTGCCGCTTCAACTTGGCATGTTCAACCGGATTCATCCTATAATGAGGTAGGTTTGGTAGAGTGGATCCGGGAACTAACCTATTGTGTGTTGAATATCACGAATCGGAGGGAGTTCATCGGGTAAGTCTTCTGGGAAGACATCTACAAATTCTTTCAAAATTGGCTCAACCTCCTTAAGGTGGTCACCCATAGAATCAAGAGCTCGCTCGACAGTGATGACAACGCGTAGACCACGTTCTCATCCAAGGTAGCCTCCTCAAATTTCGAAGGGCTCATAATATTGATGGTCTTGGATTGACCGCCCTTCTTCTCAACTTTCTCACCTTTCTTATGTGATGGTGTTTTGGGAGGCAAGGGGTTTAATTTGATCTTCCTGCCCAAGGATCAAAATGCCGGTTTTCCGGTATGTATCGTCCGGGCTGAAAACCGGTACGTATCGGACGATACGTACCGGAACAGTAACATACCGGACGATACATTGAATGTATCGTCCGGTATTAGCCATATAAATGGGCGATACGGTACATTTAATGTACCGTATTGTCCACCTCCGATACCGATACGTATCGGTATCGGACGATATTTTGATCCATGTTCCTGCCTTCATGCATGAATGTTCACACCTTAGACCGTTCAAGGAGGGTCACGTCCATCTCATAGAGCCATTGCCTACCCAAGATGATGTGGCCCACATTCATGTTTGAATACAAGGCTAATTGTCTCAGTAGACGACACATTTGGGACACGGGAATAGATGAGGAGTCGACCCATGCAACTTTATACGGTCTCGGGTGGGCTTCGGGTGTAAGCCCTAAGGTGGTGATGGTATGCGTTGACACCACATTGGTGCAACTTTCGCTATCCACAATGACCTTACAACTCTTTTCGCCCAATTGGCGTAATTGTAGAACACACCTCACAACCAAGCAATCCTTGGTGCACACTAGAGCACGACCACCGTCATCACCCTCTTCATCACTAGGGGTGACGTCCGATTCATAAATTTCCTCAATATCTCTGTCCTCATCAATCTCTCCTTCCACCAAGAGATTTCTTTGGGGGCCTCTCGTAGGGCATTGGGCGGCGTAGTGGCCAAGCCCATGACATTTGTAATACTAGGTTTGAGAACTGCCCTTTGAGGATTCCCCAACCACACCTTTCCTTTTATCAAACCTCACATTCATAGGAGTGGGTTGTATAGGCTTGGGAGGTGGGTTCCCAGCAGTAGGCCTCATCTCTCTGGCTCGATGACCACCGATATGTGGTTCAAATCGTCTCACCACCATCATTTTCAAGTACCGCTCAAGTTCTTACACCACGGCATAACACTCTTCAAGAGTGTGAACGGGGTGAGAGATCAACTTCTTTTGCAATTCCACGCGTAATCTGGTGCAGAATCTAGAAAGAGTGACTTGAGGATCCTCCGAGACATTGGCCCTCATCATGAACTCCTCAAACTTGCCAATGTCCTCGGTTATGGGCATACTAACTTGGCATAAATTTTTTCATTGGTCAAGAAAGCGATGGTAGTATGACAAAGGAACGTACTTTTCCGCAAGTCGCTCCTTCATGTCCTCCCAATGGGTAATGGGAGCATGACCGCATTCACTCTCATGCGCTCGACGTTGGTCCAAAAGAGCCGAGCTCGACCAATGAGCTTCATCTTGACAAGTCTAACACATCGCTCATCGCTCATCGCTCATGCTATACCATTCAAAATAGTGATCCATATCGGAGACTCAATCAAGGAAGACTTTAGGGTTCATTCTTCCATCGAAAGCCGGAAATTCAACATTTTTGAGTTTGTCATTCGGATTGTAGTCATCTCCACGATGAACTGCTTCCCTACGCTTCGATTCTGATCATCATGTCTACGATGGCACTCAAAGCGCGGACCATCAAGTTCACGGCGTCGGCCATGGTGCTCAACTCCTTCCAACCGATCAAATCGATCGTGTAATCGCTCATTGGAGGCACCTAAGGTCGTTTGGATTTGCTCCATGGCATTCATCCTCTCATTCATCGTGGCTTGGATGCTCCTACAAGCATCGACAATCTCACTCGTATCCATTGTGATCACGACTCACTAATATGGGTTCTAAAATGAACAAGCAACTATGAACTAAAAGTAATTGAGTAATTTTAACAAACACAAGATGAGCACACAAAATGAAATAAAAATAAACGAAATCGAAAAGACACATATGCCCTAACCTAGAACCTATGCTTCAATACCAAAACTGACATGGGACGACCCTAAGATGAGTATGAGATTATAATTGTCGAAATTAAACTAATTAATTAAGCAATAAAACCCGAATTAAGGTGATACCTTACTGTTTCATAGAATTCTTCTTTAGTAATCATGCTAGGTTCGCCTAGGATCCAATCCGGCATACGAGTCCGTTAGAATTGCAGAAGGTGCAATCCTAGAGATAGAACTCTAGCACCCTCTAGGTTGGGTGTTCACTCATTGATCAATGTGAGATGTCGTACCTCCCAGCTAAGAGGCTTTCGAATCGAAAAGTGAATCGGACACAAATTAAGCGATCTCTAGCCCAACAACAGTTGTGGATCGATGGATGGTGGAATGGAATCAATTCACAAGGATGGGCATAAAGAGGGCTCTAGATTTAGGGTTTTGAGAGTTCTAGGGACTCAATTAAAAGGGGAAAATAAGGGCAAAATAGCAAGTAAAATAGAAAGAGATAAAGAAGATCAAAGATGGCCTCACACCAAACCCACAAGGGAGAAAGAAGACTTGCTCTTCTCAAGCTCTCAATGCAAAGCATTTTCATTCATTCATAAGCAATACCAAAATGGCTTACATAAATACGCTTGATAGTAGCAACAAGTGAGAATAAATCATAAAATAGAAAAGTACAATGTTACCCTAAAAGATAACTTTCATTTGACACAAAGAACAAAAAAAAAAACTAAAAGGACAAAAAGGACAAGCTGCATCACACTACTCGCTCGAGCGAGTTTGACTCTCTCTTGAGCGAGAACCACACGTCAAAATACTTAAGCCTATTGTTGGGGTCGCTCGAGAACCACATGTCAAAATACTCAAGCCTATGGTTGCGAGCGACAACCAAAGTTGTTTGAGCGATAAATGGCCGAAAGTTGGTCCTGCTTCTCTAATGCATTCTCACTCTAGCGATAATGGTGCTCGCTCAAGCGAACATGGGCAGTGAGCCCTATTGCGGCTCTTCAAGGTTTCTTCTCGGTGAATGTTGGTGCCCCGTTAGCTCCTCCATCGCTTCTTCCAGCGATACACCTTGTGTGGCCGAAAACCTAGGTCTACGGCGTCGACGTCCCCACCAATTAGAGGTATAGAGAAATCATGTTGAGTTAAATCGAAAACGTAGATAACACGGTGATGGTACAGGGACTAGGGTTGATTTCACGTAACAAATGTTGTTCATGTTTCAATTGTTAATTTTTTATGTTTGATCACGAGTTTTCGATGATGGAATGGGTTGCACGATTTGTCATGAAATTCTGTACAAAACCCATTAATTCGCAAATCAAAATATGCTTTCTGCGCGAATTCGATCGATCAACTTTATGATTCGATCGATCGAATCTGCCTAGAGACATCGATATTTTCAAACCTGAATTCGATCGATCGATCGAATTCATATTCGATCAATCGAGTTTGTCAAGAATTGTATATTATTTATGTTTTGGTTTCAGATGTTGCCTATGTTTATACATCATGATTATCGCTTATTTTATGCCATGTTTGACATCTTTTTTCAATGTTATATAGAATCCATACAACTTAGGCTTACGTTTGATTTGCACCATATGAAACAAGTAGGGATCGATAGAGATTACATGATTTTGTTATGTTGAACCTAAGCAAGTGAGAACTTTTGCATGAATGATTGATTCTTTGTTTTTTTGTGCATGTACACTCATGGCATTCATAAACGTGAAAAGAAACCTATACGATATGATACATGAAAGAAAAATATTTTCATGATTATGATAAAATTCCTATATTTTTATGCTAAAGGAATTAACATGAACAAGAATGATAAGTAAGAGAAGTTATGTATCCATGCATTACGGATAATATAAGTAGGGTTAGCCAATTGTAAGTCGTACCGAGCTCGGATCCGATTGTGTTATACTCTACGACCGAAGAGATAAGAGAATTACTTTATTTTAAGTCTACTACTTAACCGAAGAGGAGTTATGCGAAGGTTAATGTAGATACCAATCAAAGGATAAGAGAAGGTTGGAATAATGATCAAGAAAGAGATAACCATGTCCATAATGCATGCCAATTCATGAGCATTTAAATGCATAATTAAATATGATCACACAATGAAACCAGGAAAGAGACCCACGCCACAATGTTCACTCTATTATTATACTATGTTTCAGTTTTACTACATTGCTTTGCTCATCATCTGTCACTTGTCACATTGTTAGTATTGACTAATCCTATGATCCATCTTATGTTATGGACCTTTTCTATTAACTTCATCATGTCTGATTCATACCAGTTTACTTGGTTAACTGACCCATTGATTGGGATTCCAGGGAGTACAGCTATACATGGAGTTGGTGATGTAGACGCGTCGTTGTCCGGCGGAAATCCAGACTAGAAGGAAGAGGGATTTGAGCCTTAGCTGATCAAGTTTTCTTTTAGTTTGGAAAGGGTTTTAAGACATTTATTTAGATTATTACTTTAGTTGCGGACAGGTTTATGTTGAAGTTGGATTATGCTTTATTTCAGATTTTTAACTCAATTTAAGTAGTAGAAATAGAAATTAATATAGTAGATTGTTTTTCCATTAGTTAGTATTACTCTCATGATGATTATAAATAAAAAATGTGTGCGTCTTTTGATTGCTATTTCCGTTGCGATTATATGTGGATCCTTAAGGATTGGTTAGCATTGATTATGATCATGGATATGTAATGTGGTGTGATGTCTCTAAGTGAGCGCATTGATCCGGTATGTAAACTTGGGGACATCACAAAATTTGCACAGGTTGTATAAATGTGTATACAATTTCCCTTTACACAAATTTGTTGTGCGCAGCCGTCAAAAAGTAAGGTGTCGACACTTGCATCTTCTCTTAGATGACATGTTTTCAAATAAAAGAAACTAAATGGATTCAACTTTGTTGAGAGGAGAAAGATTGCAAAAAGGAAGTAAGTCGGGTTCCTAGAACTTAACAACTCATAGCAAAGGCATCAAACAAAAATTATTGATTTCTCTCAATTATCATTTGGCAACCCCAAGGGGGATACTATGACTAGAAAAATTATTAGTTTTATCATCATGCAACCCTTTTCATTTCTCTCAAAATACAAGTTCTGTTGTATGTGCATCGAGTATACAGAGCATCTCAAGGAACCACATCGAGGACAGACAGCCATTAGCATCCATTGTTGATGGTTGTATCACCTGCACATACCATTGAAGAGTCGAAAGACACAAAGGCATTTCAGTGTAGGACCGAATATGCCTTAGCAAGCGACCAGGTAACAATTGGGGAGAGAGAAAATAATAGAAAAATGAGAAAATTAGGAATTCTCAAACCTGCCTTCTACACAGAACAGTTTTTCTAACTAGCTAAGCGTAGTCACAGTTCGAATAAAGCCTCGCCATTAAAATTTATAGAAAACTGACGCGGGACGGAACCCTAAAATGTGTGGATAATGATTTAATGCAATTTTGCCGAAATCAAATAAAATTAATTCAAGTTTTAATCTCAAAATTACTATGATACCTTCAAGTTCTGAGAATTCAAATAGACAAATCACGCGGGATCCGGCTAGTGTCCAGTCCAATGCGCAAGTCCCGTTAAATTTGAGGTGGGGATCGGACCTAGAGATAGAACTCTAGCTTTTCCAAGCTTTAGCGTTTGTCTTCGATCTGATGTAGATTCACGGGTTCGAATTAGGGTTGTGGAGATAGGTTTAGGGTTTGGAAAGGATTTATGGTTTTGTAATAGGCATATGGGTTTTGATTGATTTAGGGCTTTAGAATATGGGACCAAATTTAGGTAAGATAATAGGGAAAAACAAATATAGGGAATAGAAAAGATAAAAATATAACTTTGGGAAGAAGAATTTCTCTCCACTAAGCAAAAGCTCATTCAATAATATTCATAAAACTAATTAAAAAGTATTTACAAGCCTTTTTATATAGGCAACCAAAGTAATATTCGAAATAAAGAGTTCTAAAAGAATTATAAGACAAAAAGGAAAATTTCACAAAATTAGAAATCCCGTCACGAGCGTCCGTCCTGGGGTCACGAACGTCCGTCGGATGTTGGTCCAACATCACGGACATCCGTGATGCTAAAACAATGACGGGTCATTTTCACGGACGTCCCTCTTGATCCCACGGACGTCCATCATTGACGCTGACGCCTCCGCTTTTCTCTTTGAACTATAGTACTCGTGGTACCGAGCCCTCTTCGCTTTTTCGACACCGTAGAAGCGTTTTATGTGGCCCAAAAATCGATGTTCACGCATTTCAAGGCCCCTCTTCAATTCCCCTGGACCAAAAAGGTTTCATCACCGATGAAACACGCTTGGGGTAATGTCGATCAAATCAGGGTTCAATCGGCAAACCTCATTCTCGTGGATTCAAGTGTTTTTAAACTCTTGTTTTCGACCCATTTAACCAAGTACTTCTGGAATCCCCCGTCATGTGTAGAGACGGCATGATCACTTATTATATCGTCTATCTCATCTTGTCTCTGTCTGCTTGGGAAAGGAAGAGGTACATGCTGTAAGGTTGGGGCTATGAAGTGGCTGGAGTGGGTTTTCAGGAGGTGGAGTGAAACCCAAGTAAGGAACCAAGTCCTCCACATTGAACGTTAAACTAACCCCCATACCTGGAGGAAGCTCAAGTACGTATGCATTAGGACCACTCTAAGCCAAAATTCTAAAAGGCTCAGCGCCTCGAGATTGAGCTTCTTTGGGATCTTGATGGGAACCGCTCAGGCCTGACCCGTACCATCACATAATCACCCACCTGATATTCTTTAAAACGTCTGTCAGCATCAACTGATAATTTATATTGATTGTTTCTTGAATTAATCTTTTGTCTAATTTCGGCATTCAAGCTATGAATGTGTTGTGCAAATACATCGGCAGACTCTGATACTCTATGGGACGCGGACATGGAGATCAAATCTAGTGGTGTCCTACGCCTATGACCATGTACTACCTCAAAAGGACTCATGCCTATGGACCTACTTACAGAATTATTGTAGGCAAACTCAGTTGTAGGCAAAATGGTATGCCAAGTCCTAACATGATCATCGACAAGACTACGAAGGAGATTCTCTAAACTCCTATTGGTGCTCTCGGTCTGGCCATCCGTTTGAGAGTGATAAGCCGTTGAAAACTGAAGCATTGTGCCCATCATGTACCAAAGGGCACAATGCTAGTGAATTTAGCATCCCTATCAGACACAATTGTTTTGGGCAACCCATGAAGACGCACGACCTTTGTGAAAAATAACTTAGCGATGTGAGATGCATCGGAGGTCTTAAAGCACGGTATGAAGTGGGCCATCTTGGAAAATCGGTCCACAACAACAAAGATGGAATCGTGCTTCCTCGTAGTTTTAGGAAGTCCGAGCACGAAATCCATGGAGAAGTCTTGCCACAGTGCGTGTGGCACGAGTAAGGGGTGTACAAGGCGGTATTTAGTTTGCTCTATTTAGACACTTGGCAAGTACGACAATGTTTAACGATCCGGACGACATCTCTCATTAGGCTAGGCCAAAATAACCTATCATCGACGAGCGCAATGGTCTTATTACGCCCGAAATGACAAGTTATCCCTCCAGTATGTAACTCCCAAATAAGAAAGTCACGCAATGAAGTGCGAGGGATGCAAAGATGATTGCCTTCGAACAAGTACCCATCCTGGATGGTATACGCGAAGTGGGTGTCGGTCGGGTCACTAAGGAGAGTAGCGTACTCTATCCCAAAATCTGGGCAATCAGGATATTCATCCTTTAATCGTTCGAACCCAACAACCTCGGTGCTCATAGAATGCAAAGTCGCCACCCGACGACTAAGCGCATCAGCAGCCCTGTTTTCAGCACCAGCCTTATGCTTTAACACGAATGTGAACCCTTAAAGGTACTCGACTCACTTCGCATGCCTTGGGTTCAACTTCTTTTGTGAAGCAAAGAAGCGTAAGCCTTCATAGTAAGAGAACAACACCAATTCCTGCGGTCTAAGGTAATGCTTCCAATACCAAAGAGAACGGACGGCCACATAGAACTCATTGTCATATGTGGAGTATTTTTATTTCGCCTCATTGAGATTTTCACTAAAATAGGCCACTGGGTGACCCTCTTGGCTAAGCACTCCTATACACATACCCGATGCGTCGCATGCGACTTCGAAGACTTTGAAAAAGTCCGACCAGCGCATAACGGGTGCACTACTCATTCGTTGTTTGATCTCGACAAAGGCTTTCGTCTCCGCTTTACCCCATTGAAAATCCCCTTTTTTCACGCAATCAGTGATTGGGGCCATAATGGTGCTAAAACTTCTAATGAAGCGACGATAAAAGGTAGCCAAGCTAGAAGTTGCGGACATCGTGTATGTTCTTAGGTTCGGGCTACTCCACAATGGCTTTAACCTTTTTAGGGTCTGCGACCATTCTATCGGCCGAGATAATGAATCTCAAGAAGACAACAGAACGTTGCATCAAGGTGCACTTCTTGAGGTTCACAAACAACTTCTCGCCCTTTAGGGTCTCACAAACCAGCCTAAGGTGGCTCAAGTGTTGGTCCTTGTCATAACTATAAATCAAGATGTCATCGAAATATAAAACAAGGAATTTGCCTAGAAACAGCCTCAACACTTGGATCATGAGTCTCATGAAAGTACTCAGGGGCGTTAGAAAGACCAAATGGCATGACCATCCACTCATAAAGAACATCCTTGGTCTTAAAGGCGGTTTTCCACTCATCACCGAGGCGGATTCGGACTTGATGGTAGCCACTTTTGAGGTCTATCTTTGAAAATATAGTGGCACCAACCATCATATCGAGCATGTCATCGAGCCTTGGTATGGGAAACTGATACTTAACCGTAATCTTATTGATTGCACGACTATCCACACACATGCGCCATGTATCATCTTTCTTAGGAGTGAGTAGGGCACACGGGCTGAGAGTCTCTTGGATGAACCCCTTTTGAAGGAGCTCATTGACTTGTCGAGTCAACTCGGCGTGCTCAACCGAATTAAACTTGTAGTGGCGCAGGTTCAGTAGGGTAGATCCGGGAACCAACTCGATTGTGTGTTGGATGTCACGCATGGGAGGGAGTTCATTGGGTAAGTTTTCTGGGAAGGCATCCGCAACTTCGTTCAAGATCGGCACAACCTCCTTAGGGTTCTCACTCACCGACTCGGGAGCTTTCTCGACGGTGATGACAGCGTAGACCACGTTTCATCCATAGAAGCCTTTTCAAATTTCGAAGGGCTCACAATATTGATGGGTTTTGAAGTCTCACCCTTCTTCTCGACTTTGTTGATCGATGGTGTTTTGGGAGGTAAAGGGTGTAAAGTAATCTTCTTGCCCTTATGCATGAACGTGCATATGTTTGATCGATCAAAGAGAGTCACGTCCATGTCGAAGAGTCACGACCTTCCCAAAATAATATGGCACACATCCATCAACACCACATCACACCATAAGGTTTCCGAATAAGAACCCAACTGAATCAGTACACGACACCTTTTCGACACGGGAATGGATGAAGAGTCAACCCATGCAACCTTAAAAGGTCTCCGGTGGGCTTCGGGTGTAAGCCTCAAGCAGCGTATGGTGTGAGTTGACACTACATTGGTGCAACTACCGCTGTCCACGATAACCTTACAACTCTTTTCACCTAACATGGCAAAGGTGTGGAAGATGTTCTCCCTTCGCCAGTCATCCTTCTCATTGCGTTGAGGTTGTGCAAGGGCACACCTCACAACTAAAGCATGGCCATTAGCATCACCCTCCTCATCACTGGGTGTGTTGTCCAACTCAAACACTTCCTCTTCAACCACTATATCACCTTCATCCTCCTCTCCCTCAATGAAGAGATTCCTTTAAGGGTCTTTTGTAGGGAATTGAGCGGCAAAGTATCTCATCCCATGACATTTATAGCATTTAACGTGAGCGCTACCCCTTGAGGATTCTCCGACTACACCTTTTCCCTTTTCAAACCTCACATTGGTAGGGACAGATTGTGTAGGTTTGGAAGGCTGGTTTCCGACATTAAATCGTCCCTCTCCGGAACGAGGACCAGTGTGTTGTGGCTCGCTTCCCCTCACCACCGATGTTTTCAAATACCGTTCAAGATCTTGAACGGCATAACATCATTCAAGTGTTTCCACGAGGTGAGAAATCAACTCTTTGAAATTCAAATCGCAATCCGGTGCGGAATCTAGAGAGTGATTTCAGGGTCTTCCGATACTTTGGCCCTCATCATGAATTCTTCGAATTTGCCAATGTACTCTGTTACGGGCATACCACCTTGGCATAAGTTTTGCCACTAGTCGAGAAGGCGTTGGTGGTATGACAAAGAAACGTACTTCTTAGTAAGTCTTTCCTTCATGTCGTCCCAACAAGTAATGGGAGGACAACCCGCATTCACCCTAATGCGCTCGACATTGAGCCAGAAAAGTCGAGTTTGGCCAACCAATTTCATTTTAGCGTGTGACACAACGGTCGTCATTCATGCCATATCAATCAAAGTGTCGGTTCATGTCGAAAAGCCAATCGAGGAAGACTGCAAGGTCCATTCTTCCATTGAAGGTTGGAATGTCAACTCGGACATTGTTGCAGAGTTGCACTTCGGGGTCGTAGTCATCTCTACGATGATCCCTACGGTTCCGATTCTAATCATCTTGGTGACCATTGCGTTCAAAGCATGGACCTTCACGCTCTTAGTGCTGATCATGGTGCTCATCAAACCCATCTAACTGGTCGATTCGGTCATGCAAGCTATCATTAGAAGTCCCTAGAGTTGTCTGGGCTTGCTCTATGGTATTTAGTCCCGCATTAATCGCACCCAACTCTTCTCGCATAGCTCTAAGAGTATCTAGAACCTCATTCGAAGCCATGGTGATCACAGAGGTCTATTAGGGTTCCAATATGAAATGCAATATAGACTCACAGAAGAAAACAATGCAACAAAATAAATATGACAAGAAAAGATGCCCTAACCTAGAAAACCTGGCTCTGATACCAAAACTGACGCAAGACGGAACCCTAAAATGTGTGGATAATGATTTAATGCAATTTTGCCGAAATCAAATCAAATTAATTCAAGTTTTGATCTCAAAATTACTACGATACCTTCAGGTTCTGAGAATTCAAATAGACAAATCACACGAGATCCGGCTAGGGTCCAGTCCGATGCGCAAGTCTCGTTAGATTTGAGGCGGGATCGAGCCTAGAGATAGAACTCTAGTTTTTGTAAGCTTGGGCATTTATCTTCAATCCGATGTAGATTCACGAGTTCGTACTAGGGCGGTTTAGGGTTTAGAAAGGATTTATGGTTTTGTAATAGGCTTATGGGTTTTGATTGATTTAGGGCTTCAGAATATGAGACCAAATTTAGGTAAGATAATAGGGAAAAACAAAGATAGGGAATAGAAAAGATAAAATGATAAGTTTGGGAATGACTCCCTTGGCCTCACACCAAACCCATCACGGGGAAGAAAAATCTCTCTCCACTAAGCAAAAGCTCATTCAATAATATTCATAAAGCTAATTAAAAAGTATTTACAAGCCTCTTTATATAGGCAATCAAAGTAATATTCGAAATAAAGAGTCCTAAAAGAATTATAAGACAAAAAAGGAAATTTTCGCAAAATTAGAAATCCCGTCACAACGCCCACGGACATTCGTTCTAGGGTCTCGGACGTCAGTCCAGCATCACAGATGTCCGTGATGCTAAAACAGTGACGGGTCATTTTCACGGACGTCCATCCTGATCTCAAGGACTTCCGTCATTTGTTGACGTTTTCAGCCTTCGTTTTTCTCTTGAAACTGTAGTACTCAGGCTCCCTCTTCATTTCTTTCGATGCCGGTAGAAGTGATGTGGTCCAAAACCGTTGTCTACATACTCAGTGTCCCTGTCAAAGTCATAAGCTGAATCCCAGCTTTGGGGACTCAGACGAAGTTATGAGGGGGAGAGAGAAGACGAAACTAAATGGCGGAGAGTGGGATGACTGTGAAGCAGTGATAGTATAATAGCACTTCGAGATTTGAAGCAAACTCAAATGTTTCATTATCTGAATAAAGATGAAAGATAATATAAAATAAGCTTACAACATTTAGGCATTTCAGGAATCCACCTTCGCATAAATTGTAGACTCAAATTCCACCTTCTCATTTTTCAACTTTTCACTTTGCACCAAGCATTTTTCAGCTTCCACTTTCAATCTCTCGTATGATTGGGCCTTTCTAACAACTTCTTCCTACATCAAATCAAGCATGTAAGCATCTCCAAATCGAAACTGAAATCAAACTTTTACAAATTTAATTCATACGGTAAGCAAGTACATATTCATAGAGTATTCCAGAACGCAAGGCAGCAAAAATCTTCAACTGAGGCTGCCCCGCCTGGAGAATGTCCAGAAAAAGTAAACAATGCCGAATGTACCGCCTAATACCATGCAATTCAAACCCTTCTCATGTCTTATTAACAAGTTATATTAACTTATTCAAATAATATTGTACCAATACTTAAAGGATAGGCGACACATGAGCACAAGAATGACTAAAGTAATTAATAGAAGCTCTAGAAAATTTCCAGCAAGAAAATATACATTAGGCGCAAGAATGGCCCATTTAAAAATATCCTCAACTGTGTATCAGAACCACAAATCAGATGTGCAAATCAAAAACAACTATCCACCTAGATAAATCTGCACAAAGAAATTAAACGGAAGCTGGGCAATGCAAATAAGAAGGAAGCTGTCTATGTAGGTTTCAATGTACCATCGGAAGAGATTTGAGAGTAGCAAGCAAATTTTTCTAATTTTATTATAAATAGCTAGATTGACACATAATAAATTAAACGAAAGAAGCAACAGGACAACTATAGCAGACCTCAGAATTTAGGTAAGAAATATGGGTCAGCAGCTTAATTCTGGTTTTCACATCCTACTGCAGTTATTTAGGAAATTTGATGCCTGAATAAAACACCAGGTCACAATTGCATGTAAATATGGCTAGTAGATCATTTACACATTTTGTCTGACAGACTTTCGATTTTTATATTGCATCTTGAATTACAGCCAGTAAACAGCCTAGATAGCAAAACAGGTGTTCTGGCACCATAAGAAATAAGAGAACACGCATTTTCAATCAGTAATCCATGAGACAGGATGCATCACATTATGTTATGTGAGTGCTATATATATTTAGTATTGCTAAAACAGAGTAAATGACTGGAGTAAATAACCATAAGAATATAATAATACAAGATTACACGATGCTTAGAATGGGTGGTAGTCAAACCATCACAATGTACAGTACATGGGGCACGGAATACATATCTTATTTCTTATATGATATTAAAAAATGTTCAATTTCTCAATAGTAAAGACAATTTCAAACAAATTTGAGAAAAAGAATAGTGGGGACGGAGCAGATGTTGACAATGGATGAATATCGTAGCAGTTAATCCTGGTAATCTATATCTGTATATGAGAGGAATACCTCAAGTGCATACAAGTAAAATTAGGGGTGACGTGTAAAACGGAGAGTTTCAGGAAATAAGACAGAAAAAAGAGAAAAATC
Source organism: Chloranthus sessilifolius (assembly GCA_021018995.1). Classification (NCBI taxonomy): domain Eukaryota; kingdom Viridiplantae; phylum Streptophyta; class Magnoliopsida; order Chloranthales; family Chloranthaceae; genus Chloranthus; species Chloranthus sessilifolius. Next base: position 97,949,599 of record CM037588.1, read on the forward strand.
TCTCTCTCTCTCTCTCTCTCTCTCTCTCTCTCTCTCTCATTGGGCTGTTAACGTGTCAGGTCAACCCAATACCCGATCCGACCAGATATTTTACCAGGTCTGATACATAAACTTGACCTGTCGGGTCGGGCATGATACATCCGACCCAACCTTTAGGTTGAATCAATCAAAAGGCTGTATCAGGTAGGGTACGGTCAACCTGACTATATATACTTAGTATTGCTAAAACAGAGCAAATGACTGGAGTAAATAACAATGAGAAATTAATAATACAAGATTACACAATGCTTAGAATGGGTGGTAGTCAAACCATCACAATGTACAGTATATGGGGCACGGAATACATATCTTATTTCTTATATGATATTAAAAAGTGTTCAATTTCTTAGTAGTAAAGACAATTTCAAACCAATTTCAAAAAAAGAATAGTGGGGACGGATCAGACGTTGACAATGGATGAATATCATAGCAGTTAATCTGGGTAATCTATATCTGTATGTGACAGGAATACCTCAAGTGCATACGTGTAAAATTAGGGGTGACGTGTCAAAAGGAGAGTTTTAGGAAATAAGATAGAAAAAAGAGAAAAATCTCTCTCTCTCTCTCTCTCTCTCTCTCTCTCTCTCTCTCTCTCTCTTATTGGGTTGTTAATGTCAAGTCAACCCAGTACCCGATGTGACCAGGTATTTTACCAAGTCTGATAAATAAATTTGACCTGTCGGGTGCATGATACATCTGACCCATCCTTCGGGTTGAATCAATCAAAAGGCAGTATCAGGTCGGGTAGGGTCAACCCGACTTGACCCTACCTGACCTCTCTCTTTAGGAAATAAGATAGAAAAAGATAAAAATCGCTCTCGCTCTCTCTCTCTCTCTCTCTCTCTCTCTCTCTCTCTCTCTCTCTCTCTCTCTCTCTCTCTCTCTTATTGGGTTAATGTGACAGGTCGACCCAATACCCGATCCAACCAGATATTTTACCAGGTCTGATACATAAACTTGACCTGTCGGGTCGGGCATGATACATCCGACCCAACCTTTGGGTTGAATCAATCAAAAGGATGTATCAAGTTGGGTCGGGTAGGGTCAACCCAACTTGGCCCGGTGTTTTATATGTAGAAAGCTTAAAAAATAGGACTTTTTTATCACGCCGGATATTTAGATAGGGCGTCAAGTTGGGTTGGGTCGGATCGGCTCGAATGCACCAATGGGTTGGGTTGAATCAGGTTGGGTGAACCATAAGAGTCAGGTTGGGTATTTACAATTTTCTTATTGCGTAGCCAAAATTTTGGCCCAGCCTGTGCCCACTCAACCCGTTGACAGCCCTACCTCCCTTCTCTATCTCTCTCTCGATGCAGTCCCTCCTATAGGATTGTCGACAGTTTGAGTTGAGGGGATAACCTACCTGCTCGACCCAGGCTTTTTATTGACCTATCAGCTTGATCCAGGTTTTTTATCAGGTTGGGCATATAAATTTGAATCGTCAAGTAGAGCATGAGGCGACCTACTTGACCTTCGGGCAAGGTCAGGTCGTCCTAATGTTTTATACAAAATCAATGACAAAAAGGGTTTTTTATTATGTCGGGTCAGGTCAAATTTTTAGGTCGGGCGGGATTATACCTTCAATCCGTTGAGACAGGTTGGGTCGGGCATATGCGAATTTTTGTCAAGCAGCCACAATTTTAGCTTTAAACCCCCAACCCAACCCGTTCACAGCCCTACACCTTACATGAGTACGGGTTCTTCCTTTGCTCACTTCCACCAACCTCATGGATTGCTCCATGGCAGGGTTTCTCCTTTGATCACTCCCGTGCATCGCACGGATTCCTTACTAGTTATTACCTACCACCAAAACCATAATGAGCTTATCATAACACAGCCAATTACGGCCAAGATATTGAAAAGTGTTCATTTTACCACAAACAATTCCCATGAATAACATGCAAAATCCTCACTTTGCAAGTTCTAAAGAAACAAAGATCACATTCATGTCACAAGGTTAATGACCTGCAAAATATAAACCAATTATCTAATCTATAAACTTGAGCTAATGACTATAATTGGTGTATAGCCAAACTTTACAAGTAGAAATGCACATGAGGATAATCAAAATGAAAGATCAAATGCTACAACTGTTCAATTAAATCTACACAATAATAGACAACACAGAAGGTTAACAGTTCTAACACTGAGTCGTATATTTGCATCCATGAGAAAATCCAGGATTTCAGCTGTAGCTTGTTTGGGATTAGCTGACGGCTGACATTTCCACCGCCATTCGAGTTTTGTTCCTTGCTTCTCAAATGTCCAAGACAACTGCAAATATTATGACATAAGACAAATAGCAGTTTCAAATAACAAAAACATGGAATCTTTACTAACAGAGATTATTCATATTTGAAAACCACCAAAATTTGTGGTGGCTGTAGACACACATATAAAAGTATATTTTATGTGTTTTATGTGATCCACCCCCTTTAGTAAAATGTGTCATGATTTGATTTTAGCAGATATGGATGTCAGTAACATTTTATTTCTGAGGCATCAATCTTCATTTTAAAAGTGATTAGCTCTTTATGGAAAATGTTTTATTGATTTGTTACTTAAATTGTCTTGCAAGGTCACGCTTTCTTCTTCTGTGATTTATATCTCAACTATTTCTTATTATTTTCAGGTCTTACATATATTCATATTTTTATCGTTTTTGTATCTCCTCCTTTTCCATAATTATCCTACACTAATTCGTGACTTTTTTTATTTTGGTTGATATATGTTTATTCCTAATTTTCATTTGCATCTCCTTGTAATCTTTGAATTCATATTAGCTCATAAATTTGTTGTTATTAATGATTTTTTGAGACAAACAATAAATGGGAGAAGGACCTTGCAGTTTGCAACCATAAACAATAATGATCCACTTAGAGACAACCATGGCTATGTGTAACAATCCCCGTAGGTTTAAATTACGATCATCATATGACATTCATCTTCATCTCGATGAAATTCCTCTGTAAAAAAAAACAACAAAAACGTCATATGGATATTTTTTTCTTGGATAAAATCCCTCTTTCGTGAAACTCTCTCCTTAAGGAAGCTAGCATGCCGACTGAAACTCCTGCCTTCTCATAAGTCCCTCAAATGCTCGGATATTGCTGCTGTCCTTGATATCTCTACCTTAAATGCGAAGCAATTTTGGAAAGAAGCGTGGAGAGGGAGGGGGCGGAAGGAATAGATCTCAGCCACCGAAGACACATATGGAACACACCTTTCCTGAAATTGTGGACAGGATAGCCTTGTCCTCTGGAAGTGGCCCATCTTGTCCCTTCTCATCTGAAGAAGTTGTGTCAGCACTAGAATGGAAATGTGTTTGGTCCACTGGTCCCCACCAAGCAGGGCTGACTTCGTCCTCTTCAAAAAATGGGCTTTGAGGGTTTGGAAAAAGCCAGTACAGGCCACTTCAATGGTTTTTTTTTTCTTTTGGTGGGTAAAGGTATCTTCGCTGTGTAAGGAGATATTCTTTGGTTTTTTCCATACAGTAGATGCTGCAAAAAGAGTGGCCAACAAAAGGTAGTGGTTATAGGAAATAGGATTCTCATGGTCAGACCGTGTAATGAATAATCAAATTTGGACGAACTCCAAGATCACATACTGAAATGGGTTGAAATTGAGGGATTACTCTCTCCAGGTTGGAGTGAGAACATATTTCGAGCGATCTATTTCCAAGATTGGTAGGGTAATCCAACTTGACAGAAATACAATAAGTATGTGTTGTATTGATGTAACTTGACATAAAGAAGACCATTCATTTCGTAAAAACCCCTCTGCTCCTAAGATGAGTGAAAATAACAAGAAATTTAACAAGAGAAAGGCTAATGAGGTGCTAAGCACCGATGCAAGCATCATTATAGAATCCCCTATTGATCTTTATCTATGACTACTGTAGATACTAAGAAGGCATTATTGAGGAATTTATTTGATGATGGGTGCCAATTTTTTGGCTTCTCAAACCCTAACACTATTTGTAGTGTTGTTGAAGACCCGATGAAAAACAACAAGAAAAATGAATTTCCCGGGAATCTGTATTATTTTACAATCTCTCCCAATATAGTTTTGGCGAAAAAAGGCTTCAGGTATCATTTTCTGACAATAGAAATGAAGGTTATCGGAACAGTTTTTTCAGCTATCGTGTAACAAGTACGGGAACCAACAGTCCATTCGGATTATCTATTCGTATGGAGTGCGCTAAACTTTTTGCCATTGATGCTCCAAACTTCTTTGGAAAAGGATGTTACATCACTGCACGAAAAAGTATATGAACTATACATTCAAAAGAGCGAAGATGCTTAAGAGCCCTAAAGCAAAGGGTAAAATGGTAAATATCCTAGTGAGATGAACCTAAATGTCAACACATGCCAGATTTTTTTTTATCACATTAAAGTCAAAATTTCATTAAATGAAACGAGATTACAGCAGATCAAGGATGGTGCAACAAGGAGCTTAGCCGAAAAAACCAAAAAAAAGAACAATAAATAAAAGAAATATACAACAGTAGGTTCGCCTTCATGGCCAATACAAAAGCGCAATTTAAGACCCTAGGGTGGACTGATTTTCTCCCATTCCAACAGAATTTCATCTACCCATTACGCCTCTCTTGAAGATCCCAACACACACCACCAAAACAGGTGCTCAGCAATTGTGCTTTGTACAAACTTGCAAATCCAGAAGTTATTCTTGAATATTTGATTTGTTCTTTATTTCCAAATTTCCCCTATGAATGCCAAAGGCATTCCAGATAATCTCCACATTCCCCTCAAATGGGTTCTCCGGCCATCCAGCAAAAACCCCGCACAGGTTTCTCCCAAACATCCACTGTGACCCCTAATCTCACTAGCAAACATGCATCCCAAGAAAAGATGTTCAACCGACTACTCTGTTACCCCACAAAATAAGTAAGATTTTAGAAACATTTGCAATCTATGCAAAACCATTTCACAATTAAAATTATTTTAGATTTTTGTGATTGTGCATGCAAACAGTACCTTAATCATTGTGATGTTCCCTGGAAGGGGAGATGTGTTTCCCTTCACAAGTAATGAGCTGGACTCAAAACTTTTCCACTACCAGATCCCAGTCCGATTATCTTAGTTGTCCAACTTTAAGAGGAATCCCCCAAGTATTTCATAGTGAGAGATACAACCTCACATTCCATAACCATAGTGAAATCCTGAATTAAGGTCATCTTAACCTTGACACCACAACCACAATTTTCCTCCAATGGAACTTTTCGCTCATACAAACTTCAATAAGATCGGGCATACAATTGGGGTGCACTGTTAAGAGGAAAGGCAAGCAAGCTCCAACAATGATGAAATCTCCAACATCAAGGTTTAAATATTTGGTATCTAACATGACATCAGCCAGCCTCTAGACCGGTACGAATAGCCAACACCAATATGTTGATACCAAGAATACCAAATCCTTTGGTTGGCTGATGCACATCAACAATATTGACCGATACTTGCTGGTAGCACTTGATGCTTGTGATACTTGTATCACTAACATGCATCAGCCATATTGGCAGGTATCAACCAATACCTGGGGGACATCAATTCACGTGAATCGAGATTGACTAGACTAGAAATCAAGGTAGTTAAGGCAGTGTGGCGAGGTTATAGTAAAGAAGCTCGCTACGCCATGGCGTGGCCATAGCAAAGCTATGGCGAGGCTATTTATTATTGCAATTTAAAAAATATATATTTCATCTATTAATTACTAGTATTTTTTTTATACAAGAAAAAAAATATGGGAAGAAAAAAATTCAACTACTAAAGTATCATCTTTGATTCTAATATTAAAGATTTCATGTTTTAGGAATAAACAAATATCAAAAATACAAATCAAATATGGAACATCAACAAATTTGCAACATGATAAGTATAAATAAATATGAAATATCAACAAATATAGAATATTAAAAAATATGAAATATTAAGTACACATAGGGTAGTGTCGCCAACACTAAGGTTTCGGCGACGCTGGTGTTGGTAGCTGCTGTGACGAGAGAAAGAGAGAGTCGAGGATTCTGTAACTTCTAAGTTGAGGTTTTGTGACTTGTAAGTTAAGTTTTGTAACTTATATATTATAAAAATGTCATATCTTATAAATATTATACGTTATTATCCAAAAAATAAAATAGCGTGCATAGCGATGTCATAATGTTATTCTGCCATGGCGAAGCTATGGTGTCGCTATTTAGCCATCATGGCTATTTGGTTATATATGGCGTTTCCCATCGCCATTTGTCATGGCGAGGCTATAGCGTGGCCTTGACAACCATGCTAGAAATTGATGTGTCATCCATCAATATGCACTATTATCAGCTGACGAGAAATTGATGTGTCATCCATCAACACCGGCTTAACCTCTTCAGGACACTCAACGCGAGACTCTGGGGTGGTCTCTACGGTGACGAGAACGTAGACAACATTCTCCTCTTTCACCTCTCTCTCAAACTCCGAAGGGCTCTAACAATATTAACCAGCTTGGACTTGCTCGCTTGTCCAATTTTGTCGGTCTTCTTCTTTTTCGTTGATGTCTTAAGAGGCAAAGGAGTCAACCTGATTTTCTTCCCCTCATGAAGGAACGTACACTCATTAGATCGGCCGAATAGTATAACATCCATATTGTATAACTGTGGCCTTCCCAAAATAATGTCCCTGCCATCTATAGGCACTACATCACACCACAAGTTTTCTTTTATATGAAGTAAACTGAATCGGAACTGGACACCTTTGGGACACGGGAATAGTAGAGGCGTCAACCCATGCAACTCGATAGGGTCGAGAATGGGGCTCTAGTGAGAGTCACCAAACGGCAAACTGTGCTAGTGGACACTACGTTAGTTCAGCTTCCACTATCAACTATACCTCTACAGTTTTTCTCACCACCATTGGCATAGGTGTAGAAGATGTTCTCCCTACGCCAGTTATTGCACTCTTTCTGCTGTGTCAAGGCGCATCTAACCACTAATTCCCTTGAGTATTACGCTCCCCAATTACATTATAGACCTCCCAAACACACACAAGGTTTCTCTCTAAACTTTCTCCTCTTTATCACCTATCCCAACTTCGGGTTCATAAACTTCCTCCTCCCAGTTCCCCTGCTCTTCGCTTTCCTCTTCAATGAGCAAATTTCTCCCGGGATCTCGAGTAGGGCACTGAGCAGTAAAGTGTCCAAAACCACGATACATAAAGCACTTTTGTGGGCTTCCATTCCTGGAACTGTCGCCAACCACAGCCTTATTTTTTTCAACTTTAGAACTAGGCGAAGTACTTTGTGTGGTCCTTGGAGGTTGACTCCCAACATTAGGCATAACTTCAGATGAAGTGGACCTATAGCTAGAATTACCGGAGTCAAAACTCTTGAAGAACGATGCTTTCAAATACCGCTCCAACTCTTGCACCATCGCATAACACCCCAAAGTTTCGACATTATGGGAATTAGCTCTTTTTGCAATTATGGACGAAGACCCATTCGAAATCTGTAAAGTAACTTGGGTCTCTTCTTCCACATTGGCTCGCATCAAATACACTTCAAACTTGCCAATGTAGTCAATGACAGACATACGTTCTTGTCGAAGGTTCTGCCACTAGTCTAAAAGACGTTCAGTGTAGGCCGTAGGGACATACTTTCATGGAGTTTTTCTTTCATGTCCTCCCACATGGAGATGGGTGCGCGATCAATGGATTCTCGACGACGTTCCACGTTGGTCCAGAAAACTCTCGGTTGGCCCACCAATTTCATCATAGCTAATCTCACCCTACGCTCATCCGACATGTCATACCAGTGAAAGTCATGTTCCATGTTTGACAACCAATCAAGGAAGGCTCTAGGATCCATTATTCTCATCCGGATCATACAGCGACTCACGACCATGGTACAAAATTTCGGCCGAAATGTCAAAATTCCGGCCTAAATGTTTCGGTTTCAGTCCCCACCAAAACGGAAACGATAACTCAAATTATCGGTTTTTTGTACTGTGTTGAAGTTTTTGGCCGAAATTTCAGTTCAAAATTTTGGTTTCGGTCCCCTCCAAAACCGAAACGAAAATCGAAATTTTGATCCTTGCTCACGACGCTCACCATCCCTTCTCCTAGGATACTTCTTCTCCTATCCATATTCTGCCTAGGAGGCGTCCTACTAAACGCATCATTAAAGGATTCTTGATATCCTTCCATATGGGTCTCCATGCATGCAAAACGAATAGTAAGAGCTCGTATCGTTGCGCTAATTTCATTAGTGTCCATTGGTGATCAACAAAAATACAACACCAAATGAAACCCTAAAAGCTAAAATCTAGAATGCAAACACGAAATATGAAACCCTAATTCGACTTAGGAATTAGGATGCAAACATCCTAAACTAGAATTGTTCTCTGATACCAAAGCTAATGCAGGATCCACACACTAAAACCCTGATATGCAATTTCCTGAAATTAAATTGTAAATTCAAAGAGCAATAAGATATATAAATACAAATTTGATCAACTTAGAATTATTGCGGAACTCAAAATATGGAATCACAAAAATTCAAATTAGGTGTTAGGGCCAATACGATAGTCCCGACATAATTCGAACATGAGTTCTCATGATAGAACTTGACTTCCCTCTATCCTAGGACATCAAACAACAATTCACGATGGCGTCTTTTGTTTCCATTCTAGGGTTTCAAAGAAATAAGAGGGTTTAAAAGAAGTTTAAGACCAAAAGGGTATTTTCAAAGGATTTATGGAATTCCAAGAATCATGAAGAATAATAATTTCAAGTAACAATTAACTAAATACCTTGCATGAAACAAATAAGAATATAGGAGATAAATGATTGGAAAATCGTTGGAATTGCAGCAGCGAAATATATTGGCCTCGCATAAAATCTTAAACTCGAGCAATAAGAAAACTCACAAAAAGTTCTCAAATTTGCACAAAGCTAGAAATTTCATTAATCATCAAGTAAATAAAATTGTCTTTACAAAGCCTTATATAGGCTAAATACCCTAAACTAAGACTAAGTTACCAAAACAGAAAATCCTAGTCAAACTAACTCAAAAAAAAAGAAACTCACTCCAAAAATTGACTTGCCGACAAGGTTCGGCACAAAACTGGTTCTCACACACGCGAACTAGGTTCGCCGCTGCCTGATGCTCTGCCCACTCTCGGTTTGATCTCGCAGGAGTGAAGTTGGATCTAGCGCGCGAGAGAGAGATTGTACAAAGAACCTGTGCTCTTTGCCTCATTTCAGCTCTTCTTTTCTCTCTCCATGTGCATGTCTTCCAAGTGTCTTGCTCACTGCACACAGGTCTTTATTGTCTTGCTCACGTGCACACGGGACTTCAATCGCCCATCCACAACGTTTGAGGTGCTTTAGATCTCTTCTTGTGCCTCCTATACACTTTGTACGATTGTGTGGGTGTGATGTCCCATCAAAGACTGACATCATATGGGACTCGTCATCGCTAGACGGGCGCTAGGATGCCAGCGGGCGATGCACCAATCCCAACTGACGTCTCATTATTGCCGGAGAGATTTCTCAACGGCCGACATCTGGTGATAAGCGATGGGAAAGGCCTAAAACAGTGCTCTATTTTCTTGCACTTGATATTTTTTTCATTTTGGCTCTTGAAACAGCAAAATAGAGGTATGTTGAGTCATCCGCAGCCATTGATCAACAAAGACCAATCAAACAAAAGTCTTGGTCATTAAAAATTATCAGAACGTCAAAAATCAGGGAGATGAAATCAAGCATCAAGATAATTTTAGCAAACTAATCTATCAATGCAGATTTAGAGAAAAAAACTAAAGTTATGATTAATAAATTCTATAATCACAAGCTCTGATACCAAATATTAATCATACTCATAGCTCTTGGCAATAATTGAGTCAAAAAACTCGCAATAAATCTTAATTATGACATAGCTTGGTTATATGCCATGACCTTGATAATTGACCTAGTGATTTCTGATCGTCTACTCCCTTCTCGTTAAGCTCTGTCAAGCACAATGACGATGCAATTTTCGTGAAAGAGAGATTTCTTGAAAAAAAAACAGGAGGAAGTTGGGACCGAACATCCCCGCCTTATATAGGTCTCGGTTGAGTCCGTCCCTAAGGACTCAGCCGTCCTAATTCAATTGTTATTGATTCCCACAATCATGCCATAAATATAATACCTTCTAATTAAATCTCAATTCATCGAATAAAGAAGGAGATTGATATTGTATTTGTAGTCAATCAATGATCAACATATTGACCATAGTAAATGGCCAAAATTAAGGAGAAATATCCCACAAAACTAGCTTACAATTTCCAGAATTCAGCCCAACTCACTTCAAATTAAAGTTAAGCTTAATAATGCACGATAAGGCCAACTAGTCAAAGAATGCTAGGATTAAGAGGTCAGTAACAATTAGGATAGCCAAGCAATATGCACACTGGAACACAGTTGAAGGCCAAATGTCGGGCAATTCTCCCTATAGTGTGAACTTTGTGAACTGTCAAAGGCATCAATAAGACTCCCTGCGATGTAAAATCAGTTTGTTTGCTAACTGCTTCAATAAATTGTAGAAGCAATCATGATCCAATGCAGATTCAGGTTTAATTCATTAAAAACTAGATAAATAAATAATCTCTTAGCGAGGATCAAGGATACGACATTGGGCAAAATCGAAATCGACGTGAAATCACTAGTTGGCCTAAGCCATCATGATCCAATGCAGACTCAGGTTAAATTCATTAAAAACTAGATGAATAAATAATCTCTTAGCGAGGATCAAGGATGCGACATTGGGCAAAATCGAAATCGACGTGAAATCACTAGTTGGCCGAACTTGGTAGAGTTACTGTGATTCCTCCAAAGCATATTTAAGTCGGTCGAGTTGTATGATTCGGAGACCAAAGCACAAATTTCTCAGAATCTTGCCAAGATTTCACCGAAATGGGATCCATCGAAAGTTTCAGTAAAATTTCACCTATTTCGGCGAATGGCCGACAATTTTCAAAATTCATCAGATTTGTTGAAAAAAATTTGGAATAAGATGACTTATGAAGTTGAATTCATGGTTAATTATACTTTCTACTGTCTCATTGTAATTTCTTTATATGATTGTCTGTTTGTGATGCGTGTAGGTTGTGGATTATATAATGCACCTATTTTATTGCTTTAAAATATTATCTTTAACTTTAAATAGAATAATATATGTTTTTATATTGTTAATAATTTATGTTTATTTTTATATATTTTCTAATTCCTAAAATTTTCCCGAATCATTCCTGAGACTCGTGTCAGTCTCCATCAATACCAAGTCTTTAAACCTGTAAAACTATACAAAAAATCTTATTTCTGCTTCTATATCATGCCATCTAAATAATCAGAAATTAAAACATTTACTGCCCCTGAAAAAATTTTAAAAAAAAAAAAAAAGCCAAATGAACACCTAAAAAAAAAAAAGATTCCGTAATTCAATAGATATATGTATATAAATAAGAATTAATTAAATTAAAAGAATGGAAAGGGTAAAAGTAACTAACTCTTCTGTGGCCATTCCCAGTATCAACGAAACTATATGAAGAATGTGGCTGTTGAAACCCTAGATATTGCTCAGCAGTCTCTATATACTCCGAAATAGGTTGATCCCATTGTTTCGATCTCTCCAAAACCTCGGTTTCCGATGCTGTTCTATTTCAATTTATTATTACACTCAAAATTTATAAAGCTATGGATTTCCCATTTTCGTTTTTTTCCTAAAAAAATTAATAAAAAAAAATAACTAAAATTTAAAAAAAACTACTAGTACCGTTGCAGATCCAAGAATCGAGTCCATTGGTGATTGAAAGTTCAAAATGGGAACGGAACCAGGTCCCTTTGATAAAGATTACTTCTTTGTCTTCAATTTCTAGTCTCAAACAGGTGTGCCTTGCACCACAATCCATGCCGCCTTTTAACGTAGAGTTGCTAGGAATAATGGTTCCAAACCCTCATTTAAACACCAAAATGATGTTATAAATGATTAAATTAGATCAAAAGTCATTTAATCAACTATAACATCATCTTGTGTTTTTGTGTTATTTTTTCCAAAAGATCATTAAATGTTAGTGTAGTAGACATTTAAATGATTAAGTTAGACTGTTCAACAATCATACATTTTTCTCTTTAAATAAATTAAAAAAAGAAAAAGTCATACATCATATATTTAAAGGACCGACTCTATTTATATAACCACTTTGGGCCAAGTTCATCTAAATCCTATTATTAAGTGGGTGATCCTATTATTAAGTGGGTGAGTGGTTTCATCCAAAAATCACGGCAAAGATTAACTCCATCTATTTCTACATGGGTGATATGATAGGATAGGAACAAATTTATTCATAAAGGTACAAAAGTTGATTCATATTACAATGTATCATATGCGGCTCTATTTTTGCAAAGGAGTATGTAAATATTAACAACAATTAAAATCAAAAAGTTAGACTTGATGTATACTTTTATTGGTCACCACCATCTCAGGGGCCTTATAAGATGAATGTGGACAGGTAGTGAAAAAAATCAACCAAAGCCAATGGCATTAGGGTCGTTGTAAGAGATTTTAAGAGGGATTTGATTGTTGCCCTTGTTAAACTTGAAATAGGTGGTCTAAACTTCAATTTTTCCAAAGTTCTTGTGATTTTTGAAGTTGTTAAATTTGCGGAAGACCATGATTGCGAGATATCATGATTGAGGCCTTGTTTGATAAAACTCATGGAAAATGTTTTTTTTTAAAACTTTATATGAGCTTGTAAATAAAAGAACTCATGAGAAGTTTTATTTTTAAAATTTTATAATGGTTTGATTTTATTTTTTTTTAGTTGTTTGGCTAATTATTTTCCTAAGGTACCATCATTCACACCATGTGAACCTGTAACATCACCCCATTTCCTCAGGCCAAAGTGCATTAATCGCTTTGAATTAGAACATGAAAATTATTTTTTGTCCCAACTTTTTACAAGATAGATCCTAAGATCATGGGCATACCCTCATATAGTTAGTATTTTATTCTGCGTGGTACACATCCCAAATAGTAACTCTAAACTCGTGAGACATGCATCAAGCTCAAATACAAATAATGGGCCATTTTTTTGGAATGGGAACCACATGAAATAAAAAAAAATCCGTCTAATGATATACCCATGATCTCAAAAAGCATCATGTGGAAGATTGGGATAAAAGATAATCTCCTTTGTTAGATTTAAAGTGGTCAATGCATGTTGGCTGGAGGAGATGGGGCGAGGTGACGATTCTACAGTGTAAATAAATGGTACGATTATGAGGTGAAGTTACATCTAAGTTGTCTAATATAAAGGCCATGATCTACAGATCTACAACACAAAAAGAGTGGTGCAAAATTCAATCCCTATCATATGATTCAATATAATCAACTGCTGAATCGAATAATGGCTTTGGAATGTATTGAGTAACATGATAAAGATTATGCTTGGTGCCAATTTTTTACTTATGATATTTAGATCATGTCCTTCAAAGTAAGTGGCATAGATGGTTGGGTTAGATTTAAGTCGTCTGATTTGAAGGTCATGATCTAAAGATCTACTACGCAAAAGAGTGACACAAAACTCAATCTCTATCGTATGATTGACGCAATCAAGTGTTGAATTAAATAATGGTTTTTGAGTGTATTGAATAATATGATGAAAATAATATTTGGTATCAATTTTTTTACCTAATATCTTTAGATCATGAGCTTCAAATCACACGATTTAGATGGAGTCCTAACATGACACAAGTTTCACATGCCAATTCTTTCTTTTAAACTATGTGCAAGGGTCAACTTCACATGTACGCGTACTAGTTGTCAGAACATGTTATACCATGCTCATTGTCACTTTTGGGGATGTGTGTCACTTGGAATCCACATGTGGTTGTCAGATAGGTGGGCCGTGATCTCTAGATTTATTGCGCTGAAGAACGGACGAAAAATGATCCCCATCATCTATATCAAGACAATCAACGCTTTAAAGATGCAAACCTTTAGCTGCATAAACCAATTTTTCGATTGGTGCAAAGGAGTGCCTAAGTTTTTTCCCACAGCATGGGCTAAAAAAAATTTCATGAAAATTTTTCTTGGAACTTTTATCCGGATTATTTCCACTTTTTTCCCCAAGCAAGTGGTACCCATCATGTTTCCAAACAACAGAAAAAATTCAAAATCTGTAAAATATAGATTTTTTATATATTTTTACGAGTTTTTCAGCAAAACTCGTGTTGCCAAACAAGGCCTGAATGTGATTGGGCTTACGAGGTCAACGCTATCAATAATGTTGAAGAAGACCTCTCAGACATTGGAATGATAATTCAAAATATAAAAGGTGGACTTCTACATTTTCAATCTTCGAAAAGTTTGAAGATAAGCCGAAATGAGAACAAGGTTGCAGATACTCTGGCAAAATATGGTGCCACTCTTTTTATTAGCTCCATTTGGTTGGAAGATGTTTCACCATACATTCATGATATTATTTCTGTTGAATTAGTATAATGAATTCATCTTTCCTATAATAAAAAAAAAAAGGATCGACTCTCCTAACCGTCATTTAAACACCGAGATGGTGTTTAAATGATCATACACCATTTTTACATTCTGGGCAAGACCATTCTTGCCGATGGCAGTGTGGGTCGTGTCGCGCTGTCCCTTCTCTATCTGATGGAGAACTGGGCAGACGTGAATTGCTTTGATTGGGGCGGCGTCTGGTACGCGATGCAGATTGATAGCTTGGCCAGAGCTTCGATTGGGGAGGTTGCTTCTGTCCTCGACTTTTGGCCCGTGATTGAGGTAGCCCATTTGGTTTTGCCCTTCTCGGTTCATCATTTCTGACTTTCATTTTTTGTTTTTTGATTTTATATGTTCCTTGTCTGTCCATCTTTTCAGTTGTGGGGGTACTTGCACTTCTAATCTGGCTGCCCCCTGCTCTTTTCCAATGAGTATATGTACCCCCTCATTAGCTGCTGGCTCACGGACCGTCGCCGAGAGTCGGGGATGATGCACTTAGAATTGGGTCTGAGGTCTCAGTTCGACTTGATGATCCCTAAGTAGGTTTGACTCTCTTTTCTTTATTCGTTAGACTTTTGAGTTATGATTGCATTGATTGACCAACGACCTTCTTCTTTCTTGTGAAGATTCGACCCGTACATCGACTCCCCTTTTCTAGACCAAGCTGCTGTTGGGCGATCACGATTGTTCATTGACCATTGTGTTTGTCTTTTTCTACGGTGCTTGGGTCCGAGCCTACTATCTGGGGGAGAGGGTCATGCACCAGTACCAAGATTTCTTTGTCGTGTCATTGGGTCTCCTTGAGGATGTTATAGCGCCAGAGGGTACGATCGAGGAGCTCACCAGGATACTCATCCGTCATGGGATTCCTATTGACGACCTTTTCCAGTATGGGGGTTACCAGCAGTGGTACGAGTCTCTCCCTTATCGGGCCCTCCTTCCACGCTTGTTCTAGGTGCCAACTTTTTGGCATTTGGAGGGCCACAAAGCCAAGTAGTTTTTCTTACCCTTCATTTGCTTGTCGGTTCATCTTTTTTATTCACTAGGGTAATGCTTTGTTAATCGATTTTCTTCCTCTCTTTTTCTTTTTTAGTTTGAGGAGGCAGCAGGACTCGACGCTGGTGTAGATGCGGGACCTTCGGAGCAAGCAGGTGCAGGACCCATAGGCACTTTCAATGCAGGGCCTTCAGGGATGTCTGCCACAGGGACCTAGTGTGTTTTTAGGTGCATGGATGATGCATTTCTTTCTGGTCTATCTGCCAACCTGACTGAGCATGCCCGCCTTTCTATCGAGATGGTTAGAGTGCCTCCCCCTAAGCTGATCCCAGGGGTGAGTCCCTTTTTTTGGGGTATGCATGCTCTCCTCTGTATTTCTGTGTTGCTGACTTCTCCATTCGTCCCCCTTTATAGGTTTATGAGTCAGCCATTCAGTAGGTGGATTACTATCATCATATCGCTGACCTTCGGGAGGTTGAAGTGGGGAGTATGATATTGGTTTGTCCCTTCTGCATTTTGTCGATTTATGCTTTCCCCTAACTGATCCTTCTGGCGTGATGCTTTCAGCGTGCTCGAGAGAAGGAGTCGCATTCACTACTTAGCCGGTTGTCCTAGGCATGGTCTCATGTGGGGGATACTCGGACATTTCAAAGGACTAAGTGCTCGCAGAAGAAAGACTCTCAAGGACCTGGAGCATGATTGGAGGCCACCTCTGTCGCCTTTTTTCTTTGATGAACATTTGATCTTTGAGTAATTTTGAAACAATTTGTAATAGCAATGTGACTGCTTGGTGCATTCTGGATATTTTCTTGAATGGACATCTTTGTTTTTCCTTCTTGATTGTTATTTCCCATTTTAGATGTGACCTACTTGCCTGAAAAATGAAAGATAGGTTAGATGGCTTGTGAAATTGTAATTATACCTCATACTCTTCTGCAGGATAGCCATGAGTTTGGCAAAACTGGGGGAATGCATTGGCTAAAATTTCCAAGGTCCATGCACTTCTCCTTCGTTTGTTGTGAACATGGTTCCTGTAAAAGGAGAGTGCCAAACAGGTTAAGTGGTAAACCCGGGTGCCCCAGCTCGTGGCCTGCGGTTCCATAAAAGAGAAGTTAGTTTATTGTATGCAGGTGGATTGGTCGTAAGGGATGGGAAGACAGACCTTCCCCTTTCCTTCTTTTCCTTCTTCCTTTCTTTTTTGGTCTAGCATGTGTATTACACACGCTAGGCATTTCTAGACATTTTTTGGCCTAGCATGTGTAATATACACACTAAGCATCTTTTTGGGAATTTTTTGGCTTAGCGTGTGTAATACACACGCTAGGCAATTTCTGGGAAATTTTAAACTAGCGTGTATATTACACGCACTAGGTGCTTTTGGGCGGTGGTGGGCTTATAAGGCCCTAAAAAGCATTCTTTTTTTCTCTATTCTAAGTAGGGTTTTGGATTTTGCTCCAACATTTTTGTCTTTTCTTCCTGAGGGTGGGTCCATCATCCTACATTGAATCATGATTCTAAACGGCTTTGGATGACCATAAGCCCGCTTTACGACCTCGCCGCTCTGGGGGGTCCGAGACTTTTATACTTCGCTCCTTAGGTGTAGGGCCCAGTTTTCTAAATAAATGACTTGATAGCTTGAATGAGAGAGAACTTGCAGGTTTGGATCAACTCGGGCTGGCCTGTCTCTCGTCTTTCCTCGATGTTCCTTTGTTTTGGGACCTCATTCACAGGACGGTTTCGCATTGGGATGTGGAAACATATGTCTTTTGCCTTGGGACCCGTGAGCTAACTCCAACACTTGAAGAGCTCTCCATTTTATTGGGTTTGAGGCTACAGCGAGGCCTTGCTAAGGTGGTACCAAAATTGGGTTATGCTAAGGTCGTCCACACGACTTTAGGCTTGAAAAAGATGATTATGAGAAAACCCTTGCCGGTGGCCCCACCAAGTGTTCGGTGAAATTCCTGAGAGAACTTTTTGGTGAAGAAAGTTTGTAAAAATTGTCGGCCAAGAATATTCATAACGTGAAAGGTTTCGCTCTGTACCTTCTCTCAGAAGTCCTTTTTTATACTGGGGGGAGAGCTTCTCTCTTGCGCTCTGTGTTGCGATTTCCAGATGTGCTTACTTTATTTGTTGGTGGTAAAAGCAATTTAAAATCAAAGTAAAATAGGGGATGGAATCAACACAACTGAGAAATCCTAGACCTGCAAGATACAGGGTCCATTTGTAGCAAGTTTTGATAAGTAAGAGTTTGTCCCACAGGGAAAGGTGGTCTACAGCTCCAAGGGAGCCATCTCTAGTAGTCCCTCCAGATCTGACTACAGATCTGGCAGTCCTAAAAGGAGGGGAGTTTAGGGTCACTTATTCTAAGTATCCTAAGGTAGCCTAATGAACTAACTACAGAAAGGGTTGAGAAGATGGATGGAGCGAAGGAAAATAAATATAAAAGGGTGAGAAGTATGCTATAGGGTTCAGATCTGCCGGAATCTATGACTCAGATCCAGGTCTGTTGGTATAGAAATCCTGTCCAATTGCTACATTATCACCAAAGAGGAGAAAGAATCCAACTCATCCCTGTGCCATGATCCAATCCCTTAAGGTTATAACCTGTCCACTTAAATGGTCACAGACTATCCCATAGGGGAACCACAATCCAGAGATGAGTCAAAACAAGTTAATCATTGTAGGCACTACTTCATCCAGGCTACAAGCTCAAGAATTCATAGGGAACCTCAACCTCTAAAGCTCTATGTGTGGGGCTAAAGCTGTAAAGGACCATGATAGCCCAGACACATAGAACCAGCAAGAGATTGAGTACCACCTTAGATCTAGCTGTCCATTGCTTGAGTGGGACTACAATGGTCCAGTCACAAGCCTACAATCTCCATACCCATATCAGATGTGCAATCTGATGGCTGGTCTATACTAATATGGGGGAGTTTGCCTCTGTACAATCTCCTACCAGGCTACAAGCTCAGGCTGGGGGAAGAAGGATCCATTTTGGATCAGTGGATTGGATTCACCCTAAGACTATAACCTGTCCACTTAAATGGTCACAGACTATCCCAGAGGCTATCCTCCTCACGGAGCCCAAAACAAAACAAGAATATTACTGCCACCACCATGGTCACAAGGCTACCAGCTCAGGCTTCCATGGGGATTTCTGATCTAGTGGGTCCTGTGGTGGGGCTAAGGCTGTATCGGACCATGATAGCCCAGACACACAGGTCACTTGGATCTGAATGGGTCCTTAGAATTAGTCCTCCATTGTTGTGAATCACAGCCAAAGCAATGGTGGATCACAAGCGTGACCTTGCATGTAATGTACTCACAAACACACGACTCCCATAAAAATACAACACCTAATCACAAATTCCATTAATCTAATCTCAATAAACATACAAAGGCATGACCAGCAAGTGCTGGGCCATGGAGAGAAGAAAAAGAAAAAGGAAAACTACTTACAGCTACAGAAAAATAGAAAAGAAAATGATCTCCGTCTAAAAGTCTAAAACGTTCTAAAGTAAAAGTCCCAGAGATCTTCTATATCCCTAAACCTAAACCAGGCTTAGGTTTATATAGCAGTGGGTGTGGCGGGGCATTAGGGTTAGGAAACCCTAATTTTAGCGATGCCACATGGCTTATTAATGATCCTTGGATGCCTCGAGGCACGTGCACAGAGATTTGAGCATGAGAGTGCGTGCCCTAATCCTTAGAAATTCCCAGAAAGTCCTCTGCAAAATGATGGAAGTTGGAGTTCAGATGTTCGCCAGGTTGCAGTCGATTCTCAGACTTGTCGTGTGGTAGCTCTGTTCTTCGCGTGGTTGAGTTTAACATTAAAACTTCAGACATCGCGGGGTTGCAACTTCTTAATGCTTTGAGCAGTCGCGAGGTAGATAGTTAAGCTCTCGCTGGATTGGGCTTCACGCGATTGGATTGTTGCTTGTGAATAGTGCGAGAACTGCGCGAGCATTCCATTTCACTTCTCAAGGCTAACTCTGGCTTCGCGAGGCTGCTTTCTTCCTGAATCGCGCGACAGCTTCTTTTCTTGATAGATCTTCGCGAGAATCCCCGCGATGGCTTTGAGGCATTTTTGAACTGCACGATAGGTTCTCTTGACATTTGCATCCCATGACCCTCTTGCTTGTGAAGAATCTCTGAGCTCTCTCCTCGGTTACGAGTGAAGCTGCGAGGTTGATTTCAGGTCTTCTTGAACTGCGCGAGACTGCGCAACCATTTACTCTTAAACTTCGCGAGAGCTGCGCGAGGTTGTGCTTCTGAAGCTCTTCTGTTACTCAACTGTGCGAGCACTTGTTGTGAAGTCTTGGGAAGCTTCATGAGGAATTTATGAAGCATAGTTTTACTGAATCCTTTGAAGCTTTGTTAGGCTGTGAGCTTGATCTCTGGTCTGGATTCATAGCTCATTCTTGAGGTTCGTGCCAACAGTGCTCCTTAATATGATTTCTGGTCTTATTGCACTGCTGTTTATTATCTACAGAAAACACTTAACAAAACTTTATTAGATGGCTAAGGGTCTAATCAAAGGCACTTTTCAGGTCTTAACACTCTGCGACTTTCTAGCGGAGCTTGAAGGGGGCCGCTTCGTGATGCATTTGGTATTAGCTAAGCTTTATCACTGTCTTGACGCCTTTACCTTGGGCAAGGTGCAGTGCTTTCGGGGATGCCCTACTCTGCTTCAGGTCTGACTTAAAGAGCATCTTGCTATTTTGGGGTTCGTGCCCCACTTTTACGTTGTTCGAGAAGAGGTGGCTCACTGCCTTTTGGGTCAATGCTCTAAGTTGCCACAAGGGAATACACGTGAGCTGCATCTTTGGCTGATTGAGGCTGGCTTGGTATGGAGGCTTCCATTGCTTGACAAGAACTTCCCGACAATTCGATCTAGAGACCACAAGGGTATCACCCTTCTCGGCTTGACTGATAGTACCTATTTCTTCCCATCTCAGGTGCTGCACCAATTTGGTTATACTCAGCAGATGCCTTGTGCGACAAAACCACCCCTATCCACCTTGATTTTCTCTCGAGGGTCTTCCAAGGATTTGGATAGGATAGCCACTCTTTGGGAAACGCGTCAGTCGGTGCATATGTGTAATATGGAGCAAGGGAATCTGACTTTGACTTCTTCAGGGTATGAGACTTGGCTATTATTTGAGAGGCCTTCTTCTTATCGCTTGGACTAGGCAGAGAGCAGTGATGTAAAGGGGCCTTGGTTGAGGAAGGAGTCGGTGCTTCACACCCTGATTAAGTTACTGATAAATGAGAAGCGGGTCCTGCACGAGCGTTTAGAGAAAGAGCAAGTTAGAGCCAATATTACGGAAATAAGAGCCGGTGTTGCAGAGTGGGAGGTTCTTCGTCTGGAAGGAG
This sequence comes from Chloranthus sessilifolius, assembly GCA_021018995.1. Lineage (NCBI taxonomy): Eukaryota > Viridiplantae > Streptophyta > Magnoliopsida > Chloranthales > Chloranthaceae > Chloranthus > Chloranthus sessilifolius. The sequence continues at coordinate 97,970,557 of CM037588.1, forward strand.
CCTTGAGTGATGCTCTTGGTCCTACTGATGCTTCCCAGAAGTGATATAAGGGCCTTCATGGTTGTTGGATGACTGATCGGAATGCTCGCGAAGATGCTTTAAGTCTAGAGATTCATATCTTGAAGCGCGAGTTGGGTCATTGACCTGGTCCTGCACATACTTTTTGCATAGATCAAACACCATAGGAAGGGGTATAAGAACCCCTAACAGATATCTTTTTTATATATATATGTTTTTTTTGTCTCTCTTTTCACTTTTTTGTAAAGGTAAAGAGTTGGGTACCACACCGATTATCTTTTGGAGATGTGCTGCAAGTAAAGTGTAAAGATGAAAATGGAAAAGGGAAATCTAATATCTTTTTCTAGTTTTCTTTATATGTATAAAAATGGAAAAGGAAAATCTTTTATCTTATATAAGTGTATTTTCTTCTATCCTCTATTTTTTTACCTTAAACGTGAGATAAAGCAGCGGGTCCCATTTTGAGCATAGTCGAATCCATTCATGGTCAACCCTAAGTGAGATTTGGAATCCTTGCCAAGGTCGAAACATCCATTACCTTGGACTGAATCAACCATTTATCTTTACTTTGGGTCATGCATCTGACGGTGCAGTCTGAAGGATTGCCTGATCAAGATCTGATTTGAGTGAACATGAGCGGCCCAATTGGCAACCAGATAATCGAGAATATAACAAAGGGAGTAACTGAAGATTTTTTTCTTCTCCTTTTCTTTTTTTCTTAACCTTTTACTCACAGCGCCCAAGATGAGTTTTCGTCATGCCTATTATTACTCCTTTGTTACTAGTAGTGCCCTTTCGGGTTTTCACTATGTCCATGGGTATGCATTTTTATCCCATGCGCATTTTCAGGTTTTTATCTGGTTCGCATAAGCTCGCTGTTTTTACCCATGGCGCCATGTCGAGTTTTCACCACGTCCTTTTTGCTTTGAGCTTGTATTTTTTTTTCTTTCTTCTTTATTTTCTTAAAAGCCACGACATGGATGTCGACTCCAACATAGCCGGCTGGATGGAGTTCTTTTGTTGTCTCACAGCTTTGCTCGTGCTGACTCAACGGATATTGTGACTACTCGTAGTCCTTAAAGAGGGCTTTCTCTCGGGATGAATCGTGGCCACGGGTAAAGTTAGGAGTTTTGAAGGTATTCTGGGGTTAAAAGGTTTCCTTGATTGAGCTTCAACTATCGTAATACACTTCTTCCTTGGGGGATTTTCACGTACATGCCCCATGATATTTCTATCTCTTTTCTTGTCTATATATATATATATATATATATATTTTGTTCTTTTTCTTTTCAGATAATCTCTCTTTTTGGGGTTTTGCTTTTCCTATTTTTTTTAGATTTTGAGGGTATCTTTTTTTTGGTATATACATTTTTACCTGTTCTTTTTTTTCTGGGAGGGTTTTATAAAAGAAAGGCTCATGGCTCAATAGGTGTAGCAAAGGGTATGAGTGTTTAGGGATACTTTTTTGGCTACTTGGCTTTGAAATGATGGCCTCTTTTGTGGGGTCCTTAAGCAGTCGCATATCTATTTTATCAATACTTACCTTACTGTAGGAGACTTAGGAATAGAATCGTCATACGTATCCAGCATTGATGGGCTTAGGAAAGTGATCTCCGTCCATGGTGGCAAGGCGGAGCGCGTACCCCGGGAGCACTTCTCGGATGACATAAGGTCCTCTTAGTTAGGCTTGAATTTGTCTCTTGGATCAGTGTGGAAAGATGGGAAGATTTTCTTGAGTTCAGTGTCACCCACTTTCAAATCTCGAGCGCGAACACGTTTATTGAAAGCACGTGCGATTCACCCTTGATAGACCTGAGCATGACACAAAGCCTGAAATCTTTATTCATCGATTAGGCTCAGTTGCTCAAAGTGGAACCTCTCTCTTTCGGCTTTCGGTAGATCAGATTCGATGAGAATGCAGAGTTGAGATTTTCGATAGATCAGATCTGATGAGAATGCAGAGTTGAAGTTGAGGGTACTTCAACTGGTAGCACCTTGGTTCCATATACAAGGGAAAACAATGTTGCCCCTGTAGAAGTATGGATTGACGTTCGATAAGCCCATAGTGCGAAAGGTAGCATCTCGCTCCAGTCTCAATATGTGACAACCATCTTCTCAAGGATTCGGATGAGTGTCTTTTTGGCAGATTTGACACCTCCGTTGATTTGCAGCCGATATGGTGACGAGCGATGATGTTTGATTTTGTATTGCTAGCATAAGGCTTTGATGCGCTTGTTCACGAAGTTGGTGCCATTGTCCGTGATGATATCCTTGGGCATGTTGAATTGACAAACGATGTTGTTCTTGATAAACTTTTTGACATGAATGGCCGTGATGTTCATATATGACGCTGCCTCTACCCATTTGGTGAAGTATTCAATGGTGATGAGGATGAACTGATGCCCATTTGAAGCTTTTGGATTGACCTTTCTGACGACGTCGAGACCCTATGTGGCAAATAGCCATGGAATGGTCATGCTGTGTAGATCTATGGCTGGAGTATGTATCAGACTGGAGTGTTCTTGGCATTTGTAGCACTTATGAATGCGCTTACAACAGTCAGTTTCCATATTGGTCTAGAAATACCCTTGTCGTAGGATCTTCTTGGCGAGCATGTGCCAATTAACATGGGCCCCACATACTCCTTCATGGATCTCTTTCATGATATTAGCAGCCTCACTTTCGGTTAGGCATCAGTGTATGATATTATTATATGACCGCTTGTAGAGGCACTCGCCATAGATGACGTAGTTCACCGCTAAATGTTAGATGGTCCGCCTGTCTGTCTTGGACGTACCTTCAGGGAAAGCTTGAGTTTTGAGAAAATTCTTGATATCTGAGAATCATGGAGGCTCATCATCAGGATTTTTAGATCCCTCAATTTGGAGGCAAAAGGTTGGCTCATTCTTTTATCCGATCATGATTGGTTTTATTTCGACACCATATGGAACTTCGACCATTGATGTCAATATTGCTAGTGCATCGACAGAGCGATTTCTTGCTCGCGGGACATAAGAGAAGGTAATATCATCGAAGCACGCATTCATATCTTTGAGGTATGGGATTAGCTTTTCATCCTTTGTCTTCCAGCCTCCGTTGGTTTGAAAAATAATTAGCTGTGAATCGCCAAACACCCTGAGATGAGTTATGTTCAGGTCAAGTGTTGCTTGTAAGCCAGCTACACAGGCTTCATACTCGACCATATTGTTGGTGTAAGGGAAATTAAGCTTGATGGAGATTGGTATGTGTGACTCTTTCAGTGAGATTAGGATAGCGCTGGCCCCTTGACTTTTCGCATTTGTTGTCCCGTCGAAGTACATTACCTAGGACTCATCTACCTCCTTTATGTCATCCTCTGTCATAAACAAGATGTCTTTATCTGATAATTCAGTTTTCAAAGGTTCGTAGTCAGGTAAGGGATTCTCGGCCAGATGATCAGCTAGTGCTTGCCCCTTTATTGACTTCTGAGTGACATACGTGATGTCGAATTCAGATAAGGGAAGTTGCCAGCATGTAGTTTGGCCAGTGAGGGCCAGCTTTTCAAACAAGTACTTCAACGAATCCATTCATGCTAGTAGGAGAATGGCTTGGGATAACAAATAATGACGAAGCCTCTGTGTAGCCCAAACGAGAGCTAGGCATGCTTTCTCCAGATGAGAATAGCGTGTCTCATAATCAGTGAGTTTCTTGCTTAGATAGTAGATGGTCTGCTCTTTTCTTCCTGTCTCATCATGTTGCCCTAGGATGCATCCCATCAAAACTTTGTTGTGGAGAGGTACATTAAGAGCGGTCTCCTTGATTCGGGTGGTACCAAAATAGGTGAGTTGAGAAGGTAGCCTTTGATCTTATCAAATGCTGCTTGATAGTCGTTGTGTTATTCAACGGGCAAATCTTTTCTTAGTAGCTTGAAAATCGTCGTGCAGATAGGAGTGAGCTATGCAATAAATTGACTAATGTTGGCATTTGATGGGGTCCACCTTGTGGTTCATCATACAACACAAGTTCTTCCTTATCTGTTATGAGGATACGCTAGATCACTCACAGATCATCGATGATCCTTGATCAGTCACATAATTTACCATTTTATCACCCTTAACTTACTGATGCTAGACCCCAATTTGTTACTAATGAGTTGATGATGTGCAGATATTAAGGTTCAATAACAAAAGAAAGTCAAAGTGTTAATCTTCATGAAAATGAACTCAAAAACCAGTAAGAAGGATGATTGAACGTAAAGATGATTCGAACCACTCCTGAAAGCTAGAAAACGTAAAAGACAATAGAATGAATAGAGAGGAATAAGAAATTGTGAACTACGATTCTTCAAGAAACCCTTCAGGTGAAAAGCCAATACAAAGAGAAAAGCGACTGTTCAACAAAGAATCATTTTGAGAGAGAACTGTGTATAAAAAGGAAATCGTGATTATAATTTTACAAAAATAGAAGCTCCTATTGCTGTTGAACGTGAGATCTACACTGCCATACATATAATTAGAAGACCTCTTGAATTAGAAGTCTGACACATCACGGATCCAAGAAGATTGGTGAAGAGAGACTCCTAGCTATTGAAATCAAGGTGCAATCCCTGAGTGCATCAACTATCCAAAGCAAGGAAGAACTAGGATTAGAAGTAAAATTATATTAGGAAACTTTTGTTTTTAAAATTTTCTTAGAATTAGACCAATGTAAACCGACCCCCTATGATCTATAAATAAGAGGCCTTGGTATAGGAAAAAGTTATCGAAGGAATTCTCAACATCAATTGACGACTAAGGTTGGTTTTTCTTCCAATCAACTTTAATTTAGAGTAGTTTAGATAACCAAGGTTTCTCGAGAGCAATTGACGACTACAATTGGGAGCTAAAAATTAGAGTAGAGTATTCGTAGTTTCTCAGAAGCAATTGATACCGGTGATTGAGGGATGAAAGATCTTTTTATTGCTTTTTAGTTTATACTTTCATGCACTTTACTGCTTTGTAAACATTTAAAAGTGTTTTATTTGAATTGACGACTCAGATTGAGAATTTGCAGATTAGTATAACGGTTTTACTTTTTCATCTTCAATTTTCTTGAGTTTGATTGACGCCCAAATTTTAGGAAAATTATTGATTAGTATAAATTTTGTGTTAAGAAATTTTAGAGTTTGATTGATGCCCAAATTTTAGAGGACAGAAATATGGTGTAACGGTACTTTAATTTTGAAAACATCCGAGAACTGAAGGGTTGTGATTGATGATCATAATCTTGAAGGGGGAGGATTTAGATTTATTTTCTGTAATTAATTTTAAATAACCCATTCTTTATTCACATTTCTCCAGTAATTTAGGATCTTAAAAGATAAATATAAGTTTTTAAATATATGTAAACATATAAGAAAAACACCTTCCTCGTAGGAACGATCCTATACTAGTGCTGTAATTTGTATTGTGTGCTTGCAATATGTTAAGATTTAGTATGATAAAAGACAAGTTTTTGGCGCCGTTGCCGAGGAAGCGAATTTTTCTTATTTTGTTTTTATTTTGAAAACCAATATTTGTCTCTCTTTTTATCATTCTTTATATTTTTAATTTTCTTTAATCACTTCTTAATCTTTTGCAGTTTTACTCAGAGTAGCGAATCACAAGTTTCAACACTTCCCCTGATCAAAGAAGCTAGAGGCTCAGATTTGTTTCTCTCCCTGCTTTTAAAACAAAAATTAGAAAAACTAAAAAAAAGCATAAAAATAAATAGATAGCTATGCAAGGTCGCGACGAACCATCTTGGCCAAGTTATTAGTCAACTTATGTCCCAATGGAATACCCAACCTCCCCTTTCTACCCAGTCATAACAGAAATAGAGCAAGCCTTTGTTTCTCAGTTGGGTAGTTTCGAGAATTCTTATAATCTTCAGTGGAGAAACTATTATGACTTCCCAAGGGTAACTCAACAAGGATTATCTTATGCATACCCACAATATCCTCAAAACTTCCAACAAATATATGCCTTAACCCAATCTTTTGACCAACATCCCAATAGAGATATTGATGCTACTATTGTCCAGATCCTCCAAGATCTACAACAACAGGCACACCAATGTTTTAAGGAACTATCTCAACTTACCCAAATCTCTTAAGACTTATATTCTTGTACTCAATCCATTACAAACCTAGAAACTCAAATTGGGTAACTAGCTACACAATGGGTGGAAAGAGAAAATAACCAAGCGTGTCCACTAACAGTGAACAACTTGGAGGGCAACTTAGTGAGGGAAATACATTAATTTCCACATCTCACATTCAAGCTGTTCAGACCTTAAGAAGTGGCAGAACTTAATAGGGTAGAGACACCTACACTAGTAGTCGTCCCTAAGACCGAGGAAAAAGAAGGGGAAGCCATAGAAGAAGTCTGCCAGAAAAACCAAAAAAATTAGAAAAAGAAAAAAAAAAAATAATAATAAAGATAGTGCACCTAACTTTGTAACTGAGGTACCCTATGTACCAAAGTTACCATTTCCTAATGCCTTCGGTGCACTGTTACCTTTTGATAAAAACCCAAAAAGTTTGAAAAAATTACTAAAATCTTCAAAGAGGTGAAGATTAATTTACTCCTCCTAGAGGCAATAAAGCAAGTCCCAGCTTATGCACATTTTTTGAAAGATATGTGCACACAGAAAAGAAAAAGGTGAAACAATGTCTCGCAAAAAGTCTTCTTGACGGAGCAAGTAAGCTCAGTCTTGCAAGCTAAAACTCCACCCAAACTTAAGGATCTTGGAGTGCCCACAATCCCATGTATCATAGGTGATCATGTAATAAATAAAGAACTTCTGGATTTGGGAGCCAGTATAAATCTACTGCCATACTCTATATATGAGAAACTGGGATTAGGAAATATGAGGCCTACATCGGTAACTCTTTAGTTAGCCGATAGATCAAAAAGAAGGTCGGTAGGATTTATTGAAGATGTGATGGTTGGGGTCGACAAATTTATTTTTCCTGTTGATTTCTTGGTACTGGACATGGAGCCAAGTTTGAAATCTCCAACACAAATTCCCATCATTCTCGGTAGACCATTCTTGGCCACGACCAACACTTGCATAAACTGTAAAACTGGGGTGATGAAATTTCTTTCGGAGATATGCAGATTCAGTTAAATGTATTCTCAGCAACCAACCAGATGACTTCAATCAATGATGAGGAATGCTTCAGTATAGACAAAATTGAAGAACTAGTAGAAGCATTGCCTCTAGTTTTATCCAAGGATGCGCTGCAAACTGTACTATGGTATACAAACTTGAGGGAGTTTGAACGACAATCTGAGGAGGTGACTTATCTACCGGACACCTCTTCCTGTGATTTCCAATCAAAGATTTAGAAATCGTAGATAGAACCGCTGCCCACCACATCCAACGAACCACTGTTACCATATATCGAAAAGGCACCTAACTTGGATCTGAAACCACTTCCTGACACCCTTAAGTACGCCTTTCTTAGGCCCATCGAGACTCTCCCGGTAATTATTTCTTCTACTTTTACTATAGACTAAGAGAGTAAGTTGTTGGCCACACTTATAAAGTATAAGCACGCAATAGGTGTACTGTCGCTAACTTAAAAGGGCTTGCTCCCTCAGTATACAGGCATCGCATTCATTTGGAAGACAACGCCAAGACTTTTCATGAAAGTCAGTGACAATTAAATCCAAATATGAGGGAAGTTGTTTAAAAAGAAATCGTGAAACTACTAGACGCAGATATTATTTACCTGATTTCTGATAGTGAATGGGTGAGCCCCATTCAAGTGGTCCCAAAGAAATCTGGGATTATTGTAAAAGAAAATATAGCCAGTCAGTTAGTTCCATTACGAGAAATCACATGATGCCGCGTATGTATTGACTACTAGAAGCTGAATTCAATGACTCGTAAGGATCACTACCCATTACCGTTTCTTGACCAAATCTTGGAAAAACTTGCAGGTCAAGAATATTTTTACTTTCTAGATAGATATTTAGGGTATAATTAAGTCCCGGTATATCCGAAAGATCAAGAGAAGACTACCTTCACGTGTCCTTTTGGGACATTTGCTTATCGATGTATGCCTTTTGGGTTATGCAATGCTCCAGCAATATTCCAAAGATGAATGGTGGCCATCTTTTCTGACATGATAGATAAGTTTCTTGAGGTATTCATGGATTATTTTTTGGTATTCGGTCAGACTTTCGACTCTTGTCTTGGTCATCTTGCCCTTGCCCTAGAAAGATGCGAAGAAACTAATTTGGTGCTAAGTTTGGAGAAGAGTCATTTCATCGTTCAAGAAAGCATAGTCTTAGGACATATTGTCTCCAAAAGAGGAATAGAAGTTGACAGAACCAAAATTGACATAATAGCAAATCTACCGCGACCAACTTTGGTACGAAATATTCGATCTTTGCTTGGCCATGCTAGCTTCTATTGCCGCTTCATCAAGGATTTCTCAAAAATCTTGAGATCGCTATGCCACTTATTAGCAAATGATGTACCTTTTGACTTTGACAATGCCTATCTTGACGTATTTAATAAGCTTTGAGCTCTTCTTTCATCTGCACCAATTATCCAACCTCCTGACTACTCTCTACCTTTTGAAGTAATGTGCGACACCTCTGATCAAGCAATAGGTGCAGTCCTAGGACAACAGAAAGACAAGGTTCCTCATGTAATTTATTTTGTGAGTTGAACCTTGATTGAAGTGCAGGTGAATTACACCGCCACTTAGGAAGGGCTTCTAACTGTCGTGTTGGCATTAGATAAATTTTGGCAATACCTATTGGGATCAAAGACCATCATCTTCTCTGACCATTCTGCACTAAAGTATTTATTATCAAAAAAGAATGCCAAGCCACGATTAATTAGATGGATCCTACTTTTGCAGGAATTCAACTTCAAAATTAAAGACAAAAAGGGAGTAGAGAATATAGTAGTAGATCACTTGTCTAGGATAGAGTTGCCAGGAACAATCAATAAAGAATCTCTGCATGATATCTTTCTGGATGAAAAACTTTTTGCCATCCAAATTGTAGTGCCATGGTATGCCAATATTATGAATTATTTGGCGACAGGTAAGATTCCCCCAACCTGGTCTAAACAAGACAGGTATGTTTTTTTTTCTAATATTAAATATTATATTTGAGAGAATCCTGATTTATTTAAAATATGTCTAGACCAAATAATTAGGAAATGCGTTCCCGATGGCGACACCCATAATATTCTATAATTTTATCATACATATGCTTGTGGAGGCCACTTCGGTGAAAAGAAAATAGCCGCCAAAGTATTACAATCGGGATTTTATTGGCCATTGATATTTAAAGATGCCCAAGATTTCTGTCAGGTCTGTGATCGATGTCAGAAGGCAGGAGTCATGTCTCGAAGGAACATGATGCCCCTCCAACCGATCTTGGCCGTAGAGCCCTTTGATGTGTGGGGCATAGATTGCATGGGTCCTTCCCACCTTTGTTCAAATTCATGTATATACTTGTGGCCATTGACTACGTGTCAAAATGGGTCGAGGCAGTAGCCACAAGAGCTCTACGACCAAGATCGACTGGAGGTGGTAGTCTCTTTCATCAGGGAGAATATATTTTCACGATTTGAAACCCCACGAGCTATTATAAGTGATGGAGGAAGTCATTTCTACAATAAATATTTTGAGGGCATGCTCAAGAAATATGGTGTTATTCACAAAATCACAACCCCCTATCATCCGCAAACTAGTGGGCAAGTTGAGGTCTCTAATCGAGAAATAAAGAAGATACTGGAAAAACCTATTCGGCCTAGTAGAAAAGACTGGTCCATGAGATTGAACGATACCTTGTGGGCATATAGAACTACCTATAAAACACCCATCGGCATGTCTCCTTATCAGCTGATATATGGGAGAGCTTGTCATCTCTCAGTGGAACTAGAATATAGAGCTATATGGGCTATCAAAGCACTGAACTTCGAGTTGTTCGCATCTGATGAACAACAAAAACTTGAGCTCAATGAACTATAGGAAATTCACAATGATGCCTATGAAAATTCTCGAATTTATAAGGTCAAAACTAAGGCATTCTACGACAAACATAATTTACGAAAAAAGTTATGAGCCGGACCAACAAGTCTGGCTGTTTAATTCGAGATTAAAACTATTCCTAGGGAAATTATGAAGTCGTTGGAATGGACCGTATAATGTTATAGAAGCATTCCCTCACAGGGCTGTAACCATCCAAGATCCCAAGGACTGTCGTACGTTTAAGGTTAATGGCAAAGATTAAAACTAATGATTACACAAGAAGAAAAAGGGACTATGACCATAATGTCACTGAAAGACCCTGAGTATGATTGATATACTCTAGGGTACTGTCGAGCACTGACTCATCCGTAGTACATTTGTATACTATTGTTTAGGGTATGTAATCATTCTAGGTTATATAATATTAGGACTACTTTGTTAATTTTGAGGGCATAAGTAAAGCATTACGTATACCCACGATTTCATCAAGTATTTCAAGTCAATCGTAGTGATTACGATTGCTCGAGGTCATTAGGAATTCCTACAATTGAAGCATAGCAAATGCGGGTATGAAAAGGCTTGACTAACGGTGAACCAACACCCTCTGTGTACGGATGGTCACAATGTTATCGTAACTTCCTAAAGAGCTGAAAAGACGCTTCAGGATTATACAGAGCTGCGGATTCACCGTTTCACATTTATTTTCTGCACCTACTGGTACGCCTTTCCAACGCCCTCCTTTAATAACGACCTTTTGTCTCTCCGTCGTTGTTCCTATTAATACCCATGCCCCTCTTAGTTCAATCCATTATATTCTCTTTGTTCTCTTCATCCGCAACACTTCCCTCATGGCGAAACAACCGAGTTGGTCCGAGACCACTAACGCATTTGAACAGCTCCTCCAACGAGAAGCCGAGGCAATCTCTGCACTTCTTGTGGAGAGAAGGCAGTTGATAGAGGAATTTTTATCACTTCTTCCTGTTCTAGAACCCGCTAATGAAACATTGCCTCCTTCCCCAAAATGTCAGAGGCGATCCACCAGCCCTCCACCTTTGCCTTCTTAAATCCCCCCTTTACATCTTCTATTAGATGCACCCACCCGGGAGGGTGGGGATAATTTTTTTGGTGGGGAAATTTTGGTTAGAAGCCCAGGGCCGATCTTTATTGAAGAAAATTTTGCCTCGGACATTGCTGCCAGTGTCGTAGTTAGGATGTGTCTAGATTTTTCCTAGGTTTAATCTTTTATGTAATTATTTTTCTTTCTCTTCAATCATTTCTGTAAATATTTTGTTTGATATATAGAAAGTTATTTTGTCTAATTCTTTTTGTTTATGATGCAATTTCTGTCTGAATATGCCGGAAGTAATTTCTCCCAAGTTTAGGGGGAGATTTTTGAATGATTCTGCAGATTATATGCCCGGTACCTTAGCAACACCATTAAGGTATGGTATTAAATTTTGAGTATCCCCTATTTTTATTCATAATGAGGACATTGTCCTATTCAAGTTTGGGGGGTGGGGGTACACTTTTGTGTATATTACTTTACTTTTTATTTACTTTTGCAAAAAAAAATAATTAGATATATATATATATATATATTTTTTTTTTTCTTTCTGTTTTTAAGATTATTTTTAGTAGTTTTTTGTTAACCATCATATGTGAGTTATGATAGAAAAAATAATGAATTTATAAGCTTTACGATCCATCGTAGTAGAGGTTCAACAATCAAAATAGAGAAGTTACGATTCATTATAACCCTCTTGAGCACTGTATCAGATTGAATGTATGAAACTATACTTTGATTTAAACTATAATATTTAGATTATTGTTTCAAAATAAAATAACCAGTGAGCTTTTGAGCCATAATTCCTCTTTTATTTTGAGAGAGAGACTGCTTTTTATTTAAACTCAAAATTTTCTTTGAACTTCTTGACTGTGCTAACGAAATCTCATATTGTTATAATTAGAATCAGATATTCTATAATTATGATGATTTATTTTTTTAGAATTATTTATTATATACATCAAAATAATATGGCATTCATGCTAGTGAATCATGAAGATGATTTAAGGTCATCTTTTGTTTAGTTTGAGCCAAAAAACCAAAATCCCAAAAATATTTACCCTTTGAACCTATGTTAGAGCTTAAACTGAATTTTTGTACAAAGATTTTATAAACTCTTAACTATATGTACTACCCAAAACTTTTAACCTTTAATCCTTATATTTTTGAGAGTTTAAAACGCAAGAATGGAAGAAGAAAGAGTAAAAGGAGTATAAGATAACATATAAGGGATATGTCGAAAAAAGGTACAACTGAGAAGAAATAAAATGAAGAAAATATGAAAAGAAGTGAAGTCGTAAACACGATTCTACAAACTGAAGAATCTTAAAAGGAAAGCAAAAAGCTTTTGGATTAAATTTTAAAAGAAAATAGAATTTACAGAAACATAAAAAGAATAATGGGAAGAAGTTATCAAATTCTGGATACTTACTGAAGAAGAAAAGAAAAGAAGACAGGTGAAAGAAGAGGTGAATTCTAAGAAATTTTTGAATCTTTTCTACCTTTCTTTGGAACCTTATAACCCAAAGCCTCATTACAAACCGAATAAAGACCTTTTTGATTTGTGGTATACAATAGCATGAGCATAATAGAGATATTTATAGTAAATACTATGGAAAAAAAAGAAAACATAAAAACAGAATTGATTATCTTTCCATGAGATTTATCTTTTTAATTATCCTTTGAAATATTTCTAATATATCATATACTGAGAGAACCCAAAAATTTTAATATTTTTTTGAGAGTATGCCAACAGTGAGAGTTTGAATGAAAATGTTTTCTAAATCTGCAGTTTATAAAAATCTATGATGAATAAACTTTTCATTGGTACACACACACTCCACGCTTTATTATATTGAAATTATCGAGTTCTGATAAAGGACGATTGTTAGGATGGAAAGGATGATGGAATTGTACATTTTGAAAATCATAACAACCATGTGATGTCTTAACTAATTAGTGTACCAATAGAAGGATACAATTTTTAGTTTAGTTTTTTTTGAAATTTTTTTAAAAATCCAAAAATATTTTGAAGTTTGTAGGTAACTTCACTGAAAAACTTCAGGTGACTATAACTCCTCTATTAGGGATCGTCTAGGGATTTAAAAGCTTGTTGCATCTGCTAAATGCAATCATGCTCCCTACGAAAGTGACATTTAACTTTGTAGTTTAAAGTAGTTTATTTTCCTTGTTTGCTGGGGACTAGCAAAGCTGAAGTTTGGGGGTGTGATCAGTCACATAATTTATCATTTTATCACCCTTAACTTAGTAATGCTAGATCCCAATTTATTACTAATGAGTTGATGATGTACAGATATTAAGGTTAAACAGTAAAAGAGAGCCAAAGTGTTAATCTTCGTCAAAATGAACTCAAAAAATAGTAAGAAAGACGATTGAACGTAAAGGTGATTTGAACTGCTCCTGAAAGCTAGAAAACGTAAAAAATGATAGAATGAATAGAGAGGAATAAGAAATCATGAACTACGATTCTTCAAGAAATGCTTTAGGCAAAAAGGCAATACAAAGAGAAAAGTGATCGTTCGTAACGAAGAATTGTTCTAAGAGAGAGTTGTTCAGAAAAAGGAAATTGTGATTACGACTTTACAAAAACAAAAGCTTCTGTTGTTGTTAAATGTGAGATCTACACCACCATGCATATAATTAGAAGAACTCTTGAATTAGAAGTCTGACAGATCACAGATCTGAGAAGATTGGAGAAGAGAGACTCCTAAAGGACTTTGCTGCTGAAATCAAGGAACAATCCCTGAGTGTATAACTATCCAAATCAAGGAAGAGTTAGGATTAGAAGTAGAATTATATTAGGAAACTTTTATTTTTAGAATTTTCTTAGAATTAGAATAATATAAACTGACCCCTCATGATCTATAAATAAGAGAGCTTGGTATAGGAAAAAGTTATCGAAGGAATTCTCAGCATCAATTGATGACTGAGGTTGGGTTTTCTTCCGTTTAACTTTAGTTTAAAGTAGTTTAGATATCCAAGGTTTCTCGAGGGAAATTAACGACTGCAATTGGTAGCTAGAAGATTAGAATAAAGTACTCGTAGTTTCTTAGAAGCAATTGACGCTTGTGACTGAGGGATAAAATATCTTTTTATTGCTTTCTAGTTTAGATTTACTTTTATGCACTTTATTGCTTTGTAAATATCTAAAAGTTTTTTATTTGAATTGACAACTCAGATTGAGAATTTGTAGATTAGTGTAACGGTTTTACTTTTTCATATTCAAGTTTCTTGAGTTTGATTGATGCCTAAATAATAGGAAAATTGTTGATTAGCATAAATTTGTGTTGAGGAATTTTAGAGTTTGATTGACGCCCAAATTTTAGAGGATTGAAATACGGTATAATAGTACTTTAATTTTGTAAACATCTGAGAACTGAAGGATTGTGATTGACGACCATAATTTGGAAGGAGGAGGATTTAGATTTATTTTTTGCAAATGGTTTTAAATAATCTATTCTTTATTCATATTTCTCCAGTAGTTTAGGATCTTAAAAGACAAATACAAGTTTTTAAATACACGATAATATATAAGAAAAACACCTTCCTCGTGGGAACGATCCTATACTAGTGCTGCAATTTCCATTATGCGCTTGCAATAGGTTAAGACTTAGTACGATAAAAGCACGAACAATCCTTTTCAGGTCTAACTTATCGATCTAACGACACATTTTAGCCGTAACACTATCCTAATCGTAAACAATCAAATTTCTAGTTCTATGTCGATGGCGTTCGATCTAGCCTTTAGGGATCATCCGATAAAATCAATTTTTAAATAATTTTATTTTTAAAAACCATTATTGTAGAGAATAACTTTTCAAAATCATTTTATTTGTGACCATTGGATCACCAATCATGCTAGTTAAAACAATAATTTTTCCTATGATCTAGAATATATCAATTTACAAGCATTAATCAATTCCTTGATCAATAACCATTGGTTATATATAACCAAAACAATAAACATAGGTTTTCAAAATCTGTAAACTTATCAAGACATTAATTAATCTAGACCATTCAATGCAATATTCTATCTTTTTTTTTTCTATAATGCTACAACAAGTAAGCAAAACATAGTCTATAGTATTCTATGCTAGTATTTCTAAAACATGCAATCTACCATCATTGATTATATATGAACAAAATAATGAACAAAAATTTTCAAAATCTGAAATTCAATTAAGTAATCAATCAATCTAAGCCATGCAATATAAACATTCTACCTTTTTCTATACTTATACAAGTAAGCAAGACATTGTCTATATCACATTCAATACTATCATTCCTAACACATGCAATCTATCACCATTGATTATATATGATTAAAATAGTGAACATAAGTTTTCAAAATCTGGAATTCAATCAAGTAATCAATCAATCTAAGCCATTCAATGTAAACATTCCATCTTTTTCTATAGTTATGCAACAAGTAAGCAAGGCATAATCTATATCA
Organism: Chloranthus sessilifolius; assembly: GCA_021018995.1. Classification (NCBI taxonomy): domain Eukaryota; kingdom Viridiplantae; phylum Streptophyta; class Magnoliopsida; order Chloranthales; family Chloranthaceae; genus Chloranthus; species Chloranthus sessilifolius. The sequence continues at coordinate 97,986,112 of CM037588.1, forward strand.
CATTCAATACTATTATTCCTAACACATGCAATCTATCACCATTAATTATATATGATTAAAACACTGAACATAAGTTTTCAAAATCTGCAATTCAGTCATGTAATCAATCAATCATAGCCATGCAATGTAAACATTTTATATTTTCTGTAGTTATACAACAAGTAGGCAAGGCATAGTCTATTTCACATTCAATACTATTAGTCTTAATACATGCAGTCTATCACCATTGATTATATATGATCAAAATAGTGAATATAAGTTTTCAAAATCTGGAATTCAATCAATTAGTCAATAAATGTAGATCATTCAAACTCATGCAAATATTCTACTCTTTTTAAAGAAATAACTATTTGTTCTAAAGCCTAATCTATGATAAATCGGCTAAGACAAATCAAAACGATCTAAAACTATACGATTTTGACCCTGACCAAGACACAAATATAGTATTTCTCAAAATCTTTGGGATCATATGGTCATTCGATGTGTGATCAAGGGCTAAGGAGTCATGCTAAGCTATCAAATGATACATGCACTCATCTTTAGTCCTCTTGCATCATCACCATCAAGAGATGGGTCTATGACCGTTCAATCTTCCATCATGGATGGTAAGATGGTAATGCGAGATTATCTTGATCACCCACACCACATCTCATACCACACATATATGCCTTCCAAGCCTTGCCTATTTGGACCATTGGATGGTCATGCATGATCATGGAGATCACATGTAAGGTCATCCTAACCTTCATTTCTATCACAGTTCTCATATTCTAAAACAAAATCACATGAAAATCCAAGAAAATAAAAAACTATCAACAAGTCTTTACCTTGCTGTAGACACCCCCATTTCACCCTCTCGAAATATACAAATTTGTTCGATCAACCTTTGACCTCATAACCCTAATATGGGACCATATGCTGAAATAATAGTACATGGCTGAACACAGGCTGAAATAATACCTTTGTGGCTCAGATCCCAACGTAGGAAGACTATATACTGAAACAATAGTATATAGTCGGAATGTAGACTGAAACAATAGTCTCGCATTTCAAACCCTGTCGCCCTAATATGGGACCATACGCTGAAACAATAGTATATGGCTGGATGTAGGCTGAAGCTATAGTTCTATGGCTCAAGCCCCATACCCCCGACTTCAAAAATATGCACTGAAATAATAGTACATGGCTGAATACAGGCTAAAACAATAGCTCTGTGGCTCAGATCCCAACATAGGGAGACTATATGCTGAAACAATAGTATATAGTCAAAATGTAGGCTGAAACAATAGCCTGGCATTTCAAGCCCGACCCGGACCTGGACGACCCCAAATTAAGTGCCTAAAACCAAGCGCTCAATTCGATTGCACACCAAATCACAAGCGCGCAATCAGTCCCTTCTCAGACCAGACTTCCTTTCCCCAAACTAACTCGAGACTCGATCCCGCGTCTATCATGAGACGCGCGATTGGATTGAGTGCCCCATCACCGGCACGCAATTGGCCTACGCCCGACCTAGTCTTACAGTCCTTGATCCCTAAGTTTCCTCGATTAAACACTTCGAGAATGGCGCTTAATTGGATTACGCACCCCAAAATAGGCGCGCAATTAGTTCTAACGCTATTAGGACTAGGAAACTTGCTGAGCAAGTCAGCCGGTCGCTCATTGATTCAGTGACCAACTCCAAGTGATTAAGCACCGAAAAATCGACACACAATTTGATTAAATGCCTGAAACATGGCATTTAATTGGAGAAAAACCTATAAAAGATTTTTTTCTAATTCGCCCCAGAAGAGGCTGGCAATTTTCGAGAGAGAACGGATTTTTTTGGGATTCTGAAACCAGAGAACTCCGAGAATGAACACATAGACCAACCTAACCATGATTTCGAAATTCAAGAGGAGAATCTTCGAGGTTTCTCTCCACAACCCCGGTCCTAGGTAAAAATCTTAGTTTTAGACTTAGGATTTTTTCCTCTTCGTTTTACTTACAGGTTTTAATTTTCAGTCCCAGACCGTAGCACCCTTTTTTTAACCGCAAACTTTTTATATCCGGTTCTAGATCTCTAAATTTAGAACCAGTCCTTAATTCGACGGTCTAACTTACCGACCCTAGGCTTTAATTCTGTTCTAAAATCTCAATTTCTAGTCCTATCATTATTTTTTAGTTTTAGTCCTTGGATTCTAGAACCAGTCTTTAATCATACGGTCTGATTTTCCGATTTTGGACCCAAATTAAATCCTAGAACTTTAAATTTAAATTTAAATTTATTAGTTTAATATTTCTAAAAATCCTAAATATTAATTTTAGTTTCTATAATTCTAGTTTCTCAATTTCATTCATAATTATTATTCCGAAATCGACTCTGAAAAATCCAAAAATACCATTTTATAATCTTGAATCCAATTTATCTTTAAATCCCAGCCATCCGATTTGCCCAAGGGAGCTTATGGAGGGTACTCGGGAACGAGGCCAATCCTCTTTAGCATAGCGGGCCCAAACCCTTTTTTTTAGAATTATTTAGTTGCTTTAATTAAGATTAGAATATCAGTTCCATAATTTCTTCTTAGAATTTTAATATAATTAATTTACATGATTTATTTTTATTAAATCTTTAGAATTCATTACTTCGATTATAATTCTAGAAAAAAAGCAGTTCCCTTATTTTAATTGGATTTTAGCGTAGATAATTCATTGCTTTCATTAGAATCTTAAGACAATTAATTTTTCGCTCTAATCGTAATTCTAGTAAAAAATAGTCTCTTTATTTTAATTAGAGTTTTAGTAGAATTAGTTCTCTATTCCAATTAGAATTTTGGTGGGACTGTAATTAGAATTTCAATAGAACTAGTATACTTGTTTTACTTAAAATTTCAGTATAACTAGCATGCTTGGTTTAATTAAAGTTTCATTAAAATTAATACACCTACATTCCTAGTACAATTAGGAGACCGATGTTAATTGGACTTTTAGTAGTATTAGGACACTATATCAATTAGAATTCTAGTAGTACTAGGAAACTAAAATTACTTAGACTTCTGCTAGAATTAGAACACTAAATTAAATAAATCATAATAAATTCTCACATAACTAAACTCGCAATAGAATTGGGAAGCCTAACCTGATTAGAACTACAATAATAACAGGGGAAGAACAGAAAAATTAAACTATCTAAATTATAAGAAAAGACATAGCTGCTGACGTTCGCAGCGGACAATTCAGTAAAGAAGTAACCCACACCCGTTCTAAAGCGTGATCATTAACGTGTTGCAGCGTCGTTAAATATCTGCAGATGGTGATCACAATGAACTAGGAACCTTCCTAGAGAATCCTTTATTTCTAATATTTCAAACACCGCATAGCTAGAGTCCACTTGGACAATTGAAGCCACTGATTCGACGGGGACCAAGAGGAACCTAGAAAAAGCGTGCACCAACAGACTGGCGATCATGATGGAAAACTTTTACAAACTCCTTTTCTAGATAGTTAGTTTTCATCTTATCTCCCTATTTTTTCTTTCCATCGTGTCATTTAGATTCCCTTATATATATATATATATATATGAGTCTTCGTCAAAGACATGAGACGTCTGGTATACGAAGAGTGAGTCTAGGAGACCCACCATTGTGGGGATATCACAACAATCTCACGTACGAAGAAGAACCATTTCACAATTCTAGCCCACGACAACCTGAGATTAACATGGCCGGCGATCAAGAAAACCCCTTCTCCACTCCACACACCGGTAATAATCATAATGGGAGAGATGGTAACACCGGAAAAAACCTCACTGCTCAATAGATCGTAGAACTCAGTATTCAAAGACTACAAAGAGGAGATGACGACTTTGAAGAATTGCTTCGAGGGTTGGCCGCTGCATACGAAACCATTAGGTCACGACAATTTTCAGAAGAACAAGAGAGGCCACCTCCAACCCCGAGCATGGTGTCAGCCCGTGCCACACTATTGAGACAACATGCCCACACATTCTTCAACGATGACTCTTTAGACAAGATTTGCTCACGGGTCGCTCTGAAAGATAACATCGTTAAAATTGAAGATCTCTCTAAAATGCTTGATGAGTATATGGCCAAGAGAGAGCGCCCTGATCACTCATTCAGATTTGACAAATTTTGCCGGGACGTCGAGTTTAATTTACCAATAGGATTTAAGCCACCAAAATTTACCAAATATAATGGCACGGGAAATCCGAATCATCACTTGGCCCTCTTTTGTAATGATTGCCGATCCATACGTAATAATCAGGGATTCCTCATTCACTATTTCCAATGCTCATTAGAAGGAGAAGCTTTAGATTGGCTTGCAGGACTCCCGCTTTATAAGATAGAAACCTTCGATGAATTAGTCGGTCAATTCCTAACCAATACAAATACTTGATCCAAGAGACAGTCAGTCTCAGTGACCTAATGACAGCTAAGTAAGGACCTGATGAAGAATTTACGGATTTCATCGCCAGATGGAGAAAACTCACTGCTAGGACCGGCACTTCAATGAAAGAGAAGGATTCGGTGGACATTATCATCGATAACACTAGAGAACCATTAAAGAGCACACTCGTTATAAGTGATTGCCCCGACTTCACTACACTCCATTCCTGGGCATCCCGACTAGCGTAACACATTAAAGGCGGAGTCCTTGCTCTATCCATAGTCATATCGAAAGTGGGCTCTTCTAGTGAGTCAAAATTGAAAAACAATAAGAAAGCCTTAAGAACTGAACAGGTCAACACCGTTGTTAATTCAGTATAAAACTCTGGGAACGAAAATTTTCACCCACGAAACTTTGGGCAAAATCAAAATCAGTAACGATACATGAACCAAAACCAAGGCATTAATCAGTAAAGGTATGCAGACAAAAATTAAAGCCAGAACCAGAATCAGGGCCAGTATCAGAATAGAAATCAATATCCCAACACCGACTAGAATCAGAACACTACACAGAATTGGCCGGCCCATGTGTCTAATTACAATAGTGTGCCCCCATCGCAAAACTTTAACCCAGCCAGAGGCCCCTACCAGTCGATGCAGGAACACTATCCCCCTTTACCAGATACAATTCTCAACATCTTCCATTTCCTTAACACTTAGAATCTCCACTAATTTCTGTAGGGAAAACCCCGCCCATGGTCAACAAATCTAGACTATAGTAAATACTGTGCGTTCCATCGATACGTGGGACATAACCTAGAAGACTATTGGGTCCTCAGGGACATAATCTATGACATGAATGACCGAAGTTAGATCGATTGGAAAGCGCTTAGGAATCCTAACCCTAATAATAACCAACCCCAATAAAATTTAGGGATCGTTAATAACCCCATGCCCAACCACAACCAAGCAACACTGGCTCAGGTCACCACCGTAGATCTCTCCGGTCGATCCCCCTTCCAACCTTCCACCTTAATCACTCATGTTCAACCCTCTAATGCTTCCGCCACACCAATGACAGCTCCTTCACCTCCGCATCCCTCGGCCCTGATCACTCGCATCGCCCTGCCGAATCCACCTCCTTATCCAAAATTCACTCAGATACGAGTCTATTCCTTTAGGGCTAGGAGACCACTCCTCCGTAGTCACCCACTAGAGCCTTCAACCCCTCTAAATCCTAAACCAACACCATTATCCCTTCCTTCATCCGATTCTGAATCCGAGTATGGAGATCACATTCTTTAAACTGTGGCCCAAATTACTGTATGGGTAGAAAGTGTCACCCGAAAGACTCCAAACCCAGAAGATAAAACAAAGACTAAGTGTTTGCTAAAGATAGAAAAAAGTGAGGAGAAGAACACCCCGACTTGTACGTGACACCGGTCTCCGCTTTCCCAGAAGAAGAAGAACCTCCAACCCCTCCAAATCCTGAACCAACACCATTACCACTCCCTTTGTCCGATTTTGAACCCGAGTATGGAGATTACATTCTCCAAACTGCAACCCAAATTGCTACATGGGTAGAAAGTGTCACCTGAAAGACTCTAAGCCAAGACAATGAAATAACCACCGAGAGTTCACTGAATCTAAAAGAAAGTGAGCCAGAAGAACATCCTGACCCGTGTGAGACACTGGTCTCTGCTTTCCTAGAAGAGGAAGATTACACAGACTACCTCCCACCTTAGACCAACACCATTCAGGTATGCATTCCAACATTGAATTTCACCCATTTTACAAATACATCTACGTCAAGCCGCATCGGGCTTGATCAACAATCGACTTGCCCGATTCTCAAATCAAGAACCAATTACCCACCTCCACCTCTCCCTTGAAATAAGGATTTCACGAACACACAACCACTAGAGGGAAATATGAGAGAAAGAGAAGTTAACTTTCCTCCCCCACCTCATATCATCCCTCCACCAATTCTTGCACCTCAACCATTCCAACCACCCGCACCTAAGGCCCATCGGCCAGGCAAAGAAATTGCGCTCGAGCTAGGGCAAGAATACGACCTTCTGCGACATCTCCAGAAGATCTCGGCCCAGATATCTATACTAGAACTCATCAAGAAATCACTTGACCATTACCGGTTATTCATAAGGACACTTAAAGACACGCAAGTGGATGAGGATACGACCCTAGATGACCTTCATCAAATCACCTCGGTCATGGCGTAACCTCTGGCACTCACTTTTACAGATGTAGACATGCTAAAGAGTCACTCTGCGGGAGTGCGGCCCCCATATATCTTACGATCATAATTAAAGGATTCTCCGTACCATGCGCACTAGTTGACACGGGAGCAGGACTTAACATCTGCCCTCTCACTATGTTAAAAATGCTCGAATATACGTAGCAGGATGTTAGCCCCTCCGCACTGTCACTCATAGCTTATGATGGGTCGCGTCGCTTTGTCAAAGGAACTATCAAGCTACAGATTCGCCTCGGACTTATAAAAAAAGACGTTACCTTACATGTTTCTGATTCTGCTAGTACGTACAATCTCATTTTTGAAAGAAAATGATGAAGTAAATGAAGGTCGTCGCATCCACATACCATCAATGTGTCAAATTCCCATACGAGGACTCCATTGTCCGTATATACACTGATGCACCCCTCCAGGAGATGGATACTGATTACACAGCAAGCATACCAACTGCTCACGATTATGTATTAAACACAGGTCATATTCAAAAGACTTGAATTCCTGATGAGACAACTATTGCGGAAGTCCGTCCCTCTACCCCTCCTAGTTTCCCCCCAACGCGTCGACAAAAATTAATGAGAAGAGAGGTTGGCCTAGACCTCGCCAAGCTTTATGCCATTAACCCTACCGTGAAAAAAGGGTGGGACCTTATGTACCAACTTGGATATGTTCCCCACATCTGACTCGATAAAAATAAGCAATGTCATGTAGGAACCGTTGTCCCATCGCAAATACATAAGCACATAGGGTTAGGTTACCAATCGAACGGCCCGTAAGCCGACTTGTCCCCTACCTTACCAGAATAGTTTCTATATGACCACTTCGCTTATGGGACCACTGAAAAAGCAGATGCGCCCAAGCATAAGGAAGTATCCTTCACTAGATCCCAAAGTAGAAATTGAGCGAATGACTAAAGCGTTCAATGATATAGCAAATTTAAATGACTATATTGATAAACCGGTCGAAGGAGTCAAGCCCATATTTGACACTAAGGAATATACAGAAGTGAGGAGAGAAGAACCTCCAGAACTTTACCCATGAGTAGAAGACTGGGAATCCACTGACGACGAAGATTTTCACATAACAACCCTGCAAGATAGTGAAGAGCACTTATGCTTAACATGGGAAAAATATGACACTCCATAAGAAAATACTAACTTGTATAGCATCCACCTCGGCCTTGGCCTTGAGGGATGGGAATGCCCATGGGACTCCCTTTGTATCGCTTACCCATACCAACTCTGCTGTAGGGCATGCGACAGCATATTAGAGCGCTTCGCTAGTTGGACCCGACACTCTATGATAGAAGAATCGAATCACTCCAACCTCGTGACCACCGACACAAGTAATGACCTAGCAGCTCGGCTATCAGCACGAGAAGCAGAAAATCCCAATGGTCATTCGGTTGACCTAGGGGGAAACACTCGCATCGCCCTCATAGAATCTGAAGAGGGACTTGAACTAGACACTTCTACATCCCCAGATTCACCACAACTCTAAATATTTTTAAAATCTCTAGAGGAAGAGTGGAAACCTCCCCCGAGTGATGACGAGGACTATTGGATAGACCTCCCAGTGCTTGAGTTAGCAGAGCGAGCCAATCTAGGACTTCAAGCACTATCAGATCAAGAAGATGAATTCGATACTATCTTTGACTTTAACCTAAAAGAATGGGAATGTCCTTAGCGATCTCCCTGCATTCTTCACCATTATCAACCTCACTGCCGAGAATGCGCGCTTATCTTAATATATTATGAAGATCAAAGAAAAGAACTCGCTACCCTGAGGATCCTTTTGGAGATCCCCCTCGGTGGGAAGAACAACATTATTACAACCCAGAGGATGACAGTTCAATTGACTATGATCTTCAGAGCTTCTTTGAAGAAGAGGTGACCAATGTGGCTGAAGAAATCCAAACGTTAGTGCCACTGTCACCAGCATCACTCATTCAAAAGATCTCATCAGATGAGGACTCCAAAAAAAAAAACCAAATTCATAATAAGTCTGCATTTCTCGAAGAATCGCCCGAATGGCTTCAGCAGTTGTCTCGCTCCCTCAACTAGAGGAGGCAATTCTCCCAGCACCCCTTGAGGCGACCGACCCTGTACCATATTTATTATCAAAGATAAAAAAATAGAAAAAATAGAAAACCCTAAAAATTCAAAAGTACAAAATCCCAAAAAATTAGAAAACTCCAAAAAAGAAAGGGAACTTTTCATCCCAAACCAAATTTGTGGCCAATAAGGAGACTTTTCTCCTAGGGTTTCTATCCCATTCCCCGCACGAGGATGTAAAGTATCCCAATTAAACAACAAGCCACTGATCATACCAGATGAGATACTTAGTGACTTTGAGAGAAGAATTAGTAGTCTTGACCTTCACCTTACCAAAGATCTCTCAGTCATAGATTGTGCCGATGAAGGGTTACCTTTCACAAACTCAGATCCCATTGTGACAATTTTGTAGTATATGAACTGACCGAGGATGAAAAAAGAACACCAATTGTCGAGGAGGCATTGAACTTCCAACGGGTTATCAAGCATTTCGATGAGCAAACCCAAGCTGCCGTGGAACCCACAGAAGAACTTAACTTTGGAACTGAAGAGAAACCCAAGAAACTACTAATTAGCATAACGCTCAACTCCAAGGAATGCCAACAAATTGCACAAGTCCTATAAGAACACCTCGATTCCTTCGCATGGTCCTACGAGGACATGCCCGATTTAGACCCAAGTTTAGTAGAACATCTCGTCTTAAAACTCGATGCAAAGCCTGTTAAGCAGAAACTCTGTAGGATACACCCACAAACCACCCTTCAAGTTAAAGAGGAAGTCGACAAGTTACATAAAGCCAAATTTATCCAAGTCGTTCTTTACCCTAAGTGGGTCGCCAACATAGTACCTGTCGCCAAGAAAGACGGCAGAGTACGGGTTTGCATCGACTTGAGAAACCTTAACCAGGCATGCCTAAAAGATGACTTCCCACTTTCACACATTAACACTTTAGTCGACAACACCGCTGGACATGAGATGCTATCCTTTATGGACAGTTTCTCTGGATATAATCAGATCAAATTAGCAGAGTCCGACCAAGAGAAGACTTCCTTCACCACACCATAGGGAACATACTGTTGCGTCGTTATGCCTTTTAGGCTCAAGAACGCAGGAGCCATGTATCAACGTGCCATGATGGCTATCTTTTATGAAATGATGCATAAGTGTGTAGAAGTCTATGTCAATGACATACTAGTGAAGTCTCAAATGCGAGTAGGACATGTTGAAGTGCTCCGACTGGTGTACAAAGAACTAAGAAATATCAGCTAAAAATGAACCCAAAGAAATGTGTCTTCGGGGTCACTTCCGAAAAATTACTTGGTTTCATAGTTAGCAAGCGAGGGATCAAAGTTGACCCTGCAAAAGTCAGAGCCATCCTCGAGATGCCGCCTCCTAGTAATATCAAAGAGCTAAGAGGCCTGATAGGAAGATTACAATTCATTAGAAGATTTATCTCTCAGCATTCGGACAGATGCGATCCTTTCTACAGACTACTTAAAGGAGGAACTGAGTACAAATGGGATGATCAGTGTTAGCAAGCCTTCAATAACATCAAGAAGTACCTCCTTAACCAGCCAATACTATTGCCACCAGCCCCCAGAAGACCCCTAATTCTATACCTCTCAGCGAACAGTAAAGCAATGGGAGTAATTCTTGGACAATGTGAAAAAGACGACAAGAGAGAGAAGGCTATCTACTACCTCAGTATGACGATGGTTGAATACGAATGAAAATACACTTCAATGGAGAAGACTTGCCTCACATTGGTGTGGGCCTCTACCAAATTACGATACTACTTCGGAGCATAGAAAATACTAGTACTAGCCCAAATAGACCCTCTGAAGTACGTATTCGAAAATCTTGCAACATCAGAAAAGATCGCTCGCTGGCATATGCTCCTGCAAGAATTTGATATTACTTACGTCATTCAGAAATCGATCAAAGGGCAAGAAGTCGCCGATTACCTCACAGATCTCCCACTACCGAGTAATGAGCCCGTGCATGCAGATTTCCCTGATGAGTACCTACTCACGATTCATAATGAAGATCCCAATCAGACCTCATGGATCTTTTATTTTGATGGCGCTCTTAATCACAAAGGAAAGGGCATCGGGATAGTCCTCCTAAGCCCAGAAGGAGTTGTCAAATCTAAGGCTTTTCAACTAGATTATTCTGTCACTAATAATGTCGGAGAATACGAAGCCTTTATAGCTGGACTACGAGCAATACTATAATTAGGTGTTAAATAGTTAGAAACTATTGGTGATTCCAAACTAGTAATTTCACAAGTCATAGGAGAATGGAAAACTAAGGAAAGGAGACTAATGGCATACCTAGAAACCGCTCAATATTTAGTAAAGAAATTTGAAAGAATCTCTTTCCCACACATTCCTAGATTAGAAAATAAGCTCGCAGATTCCTTAGCCACGCTAGCCTCGGTCATCCAAATACCCATCGGGAAAAATACTAAGACATTCTTCATCGAAAAGCTGACAGTACCTACCCATGAGGTAGCATGGACTGTCAAGAGAGAATTACCCGTCCTCCCCACAAGTACAGGACTGAAAGAAGTAATCCCCCCGAAAAAGAACGTCAAGATAGAAATCGAAGTCACTATGTTTAGATTTGAAAAATCACTGATCGACGATGGACAATCGTGGTATTTCGACATCTAGAGCTTCTTGAAATATCAACATGTCCCTCCATACGCCACAAAGATCTAACGGAAGACTATAAGTAACCGATGCACCCAATTCTGCATACTCGGTGAAACATTATACAAAGAGACCTTCACTAAAGGAGTACTACACGATGCGACATGACTGTCGAAGGATAATACATCATTTGAGAAGCATATGCCAGTACCTGTGGCACCCACTCCCGTGGACAGAGACTCACCGATCAAGTTACACAATAAGGCTACTTCTAGTTGACGATAATCAGAGATTGCCACCTCTACGTCCAATCCTGCTAGTAATGCTAAGAACATGCCGTACTCATCAAAGCTCCATCAGTTGCATTGAATACTATGACCTTGCCATGACCATTTTTGATGTGAGCCTTCGATGTCATTGGACCTTTCACAGACACCGTTGGGAACACTCATAAACATCCGTTCATACTTATAGTGACCGAATACTACACCAAATGGGCGGAAGCTGAATCCTATGTCAGAATCACCGCTTCAACACTCATAAAGTTTATCATTCAGAATATGATCACCAGGTTTGGAGTACCCATGATATTTGTCACTAACAACGGACCACAGTTCATCGCGAAGAAGACGAAGAAGTTATGCAAGAAGTACGTCATTGATCTACGCCACTCATCATCGTTCTACCCTCAAGGCAATGGACCGGCAAAAGCTACAAACAAAACACTGATTTGAATCCTAAAATACACAGTAGAAACAAGCAATGGAACCGACTGACCTGAACGACTACCAGAAGTACTCTGGGCCTATATGACCTCTATTCGTACGACCACTGGCCAAACTCCCTACCTCCTTACCTACGGGATGGAGGCAGTCCTACCATATGAGATACAAGTACCATCCTTATGGATTCAACTAGATGATGAGCTATCTTTAGATGAGAGGAGAATTACCGTACTCACACAGCTAGAGCAGCTCGATAAAATATGTCTAAGGGCAGTTGATCACGCTCAAGTATATCAGAGGAGAGTGGCCAGGGCCTACGATAAGAAAGTCCTTAAACGAACCTTTAATATTGGAGAATTAGTTTTGAAGAAAATCATGCCTTCCAAGCATGCCCATCCGAAAGGAAAATTGAAACCGAATTGGAAAGACCCTTATGTCATAACAGCCACATACCCTGGAAATGCCTACAGACTGGCGAATAGAGACGGGGAAGAACTCCCTAGCCCTTGGAACGCTATGTACCGTAGAAAATATTACCCTTAGCCCTATGATCATCACATACCATGGTTAAATACTTATACTTATCACCCCCGTAGTCGTTATGACCCATTCATTGGTCGTACGCCTTCAATTCTCAGAATATCCGTAAGACCTCCGATTTATTGCCCACTCTTTTTCTCACTCGGGCAATTTGTTTAAAGGACTAGTCCCATCTAACTTCTTTCAAAAGCATAAGTAACACCCGATCCTCATTTCCCTTCCCTCGCCATTGGAGGAGACGTTAGAGCAAAAAAAAAATGAAGATGTTAGGTTCAATCAAGACTCATTATTCTTATGCTAGCAGGATGCTTTCAAGAATACATACATAAAAGTTTTTGAGTGAGAGTATTACGACAAATGAATGAGTGAGAGTATTACGACAAATGAACAAGTCAATGAGCTCAGGGAAGCATAAGAAGACCGTGAAGACATCCCTGGTAATGTTACTAGAAGTGTATAAGCAAGCTGCGAGGGCATCCCTGATGTTCCCATACTACTAGATGTCGTCGTAAGGTGGCGGGAGGAGGACAAACTCCTGCTAACTATAGAATGTGAGATTTTGATGATACCGAAACATGACGAAGAGCTTGATCATGGCATCCCGTTTCCCCTTCGAGGAAAAAAAATTGTTACTTATCCCTTTTGGGAAGCTTTACATACAATCTATTCCCTGCATTACCGAGCCTTACTCGCCTCTTCTTTTTTTTTACTTCGGACGATAAATCAGAAGTCTTACAGGATGTTCCTAGAAATGAAACTGAAAACTGATGAATAATGACTGATGCAATCACCTACTATACCTACCATACTTCTCCCTAATAACCATGGGGTAGGATAACCACCACCCTAGGATACTCTCGTATACAACTGACCTAATCTAAGAGACCTCTCCGGTTCGATGATAGTACCGATCAACTTTTCTTCAAAACTAACTCACTAAATACCCATGATTGCTTATAGACCCAAAGTGCTCATCTTGAAACTCAAAAAAGGTCCATTGCATCTTAACATTGGGGCATTTTTTTTTAGATTAGAAGAAGAATCATATCAGAAGCGTCGACTTGTCCACAAAGAGGATGAGGAACGACGAAGTTATCATTCGAAAAGTGCTATCGAAGATACCATACCGCCAATCCTACCACACTCCTACACTGAGGCATTTTTATTTTTATTGTTTTATTATTATCTCTATCTTAGCTATTTGCTTTCCTTATTGCATTGTTGTCATTTCAAAAAAAAGAGAAAAAAAAAGAAAGTAAAAAAGAACATATCCATCTTTTGCTACCGGACTCCGGTCTGAGACACTTACCCCCCTTGACAACTAGCAAGGGGGAGAACAAAAACTACTGATAGCATTACTCTCACATGTGCAAATATGAAGTAACCTTCAACCATCACTGGGCCATCTCAGGAAGCATCCAAGTCCCAATGACGGTCGATGGCGCTAAAGCAACTAAAAAGTAAAAGTAGATGCAAGAGGTAACTAAAAGAAAAGAAGCCAATCAAGTACATCTAAACCAAAAATCTCTCTATATATGTCAAAATCTCTTCATTTCTTTTTACACTTATCATCGGGGGCATCCCCCCTATATATACAACACACACATACAATGAATTACTCCTTATCTTTGTCATTTGGGATGGATGAGCACCACGTCCTCAAGATTATCGAAGGTCCGCAGACTGGTCCTCTGAAAACACAATCCTAGAACCTGGAGTCCTCGGAACCTCGAGACGATGAGGCCTCGCCACAGAACCCCCCTCACTCGCCTGAGTAACAGATCGCCTCGGTCGCGAATGAGGAGGATACCTCGCAAGAACCTCACGAACAATAGAATCCTCACGAGCATCACCCTTGACTCGATCATGGGACGTGTGACGAGACTGCCCGACCGAGGAACCTGTAGCCCTCGACTCTGACCCAACAAGCTGACGAGCCAGCCTATGTATCCCTCACTCACTCCTCATTAGATGATATTGCAGTTGATATAGGGTCACCTGCATCTCTGCCTACATCGTCCGACGCGCCGCCTCCAACACCTCAGTCTGAGTCCTCTGCGCCACCATCATCTCAACAAGCAGGTCCTCGCTACTTTGCTCACCCCAAGAACCAGTCTCGCCTCGGGAGTGGTGCATGCTCGCGCCGCCTCAAGCTGACGAACCTGTGTAACCAGACCAGGTAAAAAAAAGCTAACATATATATATGAATATAGAAAAAGATTTGAAAAGAAAACAACCATACCAGATCCAGTCTCTCCCCCAGAAGTCGCTCAACCGTCGTAGCAGTCACTGGATCAGCAGGAGGCACGAAAGGAACAACGAACATAGGCGGCTGCAATAAGACCAAACAAATGCATCAAGAAAACACTATAATGAAAAATAAATTACGAACACAATAACTAAAACATATTTGAGTAGGGATAGGAACAGACTCCTGAGGGGGAGCCTTTGGAGCAGAGTCCATAACAGCCTGCACAAAGAACCAAACAAACTAACACAAGACATGTCAGAATAAAATAAAGACGAAATAACCTAAACAGAATTACACCACACCAGAAACTATACCTGACTCTCCGGGCGTAGAGAGGCAGCGGCCGCCTCCCTCGTCCCAAGATCCTCTCCAACCCGACATTGAAATACAACATAATGTTAGTAAACTATTAAGAAAGCAAAACAACGACACCCGACAAACTAATGCAATGACACAAAGAAGATAAAAGATTAAATAAAACTTACCCAATGATCTAGCTTGGCCCAAAGCTGAGCCATCATTGGATCCTCCTGACTAGAGAAGGCAACTGAAGATGGATCAAATGTCGGAACGGGACCTCCGACAGCGAGCTCGGCTCTCTACGGCTAACAATAAACACGTTAGTTGGCAAGCTCACAATGCTAACAATGCTAAATTATATTTATAAAGACACCTACTAATCGATCAATCTCAGATCGTAAGCTGGCCTCCACCTCTCGGCCGGCCTACTGCTAACTGGGTAATAACTTGTTCATCATTGCCTGATGAGCAACCTCACCCTCCCTCGCAGACTGTCCAAAATAAAATAAAATGAGACACCACAGCCATGTCAGAATGACCAGAAGATCAAGTCCACATAATACCAAAAAACCCATAGATTAACTCACAGGAGCCGTCGAGTCTCCGCTAGTCGAGCCCCTAACTCATCCTTCGCTGCCCTAGCCTGAGCAACTGAGAAGGCTAAGGAGTGCAGCATCTCCTCATCCGAACGAGGAGGACACCCCATCCGCTCCATCGCCCTATGGAGGGCGTCTAATGCCCCCGCACGCTCGCGGTGAGATGGCCCTGCTCCAATGCAGCCAACCTCTCCCTCAAAGCTGATGCCAACTCTGGCCCACCGATCGCGAAAGAGCCACTCTCATGGAAGGGACGTGTGAAGAGACGCCCGCCACCCAATGCACTAAACCACCGTACATACTCTCGGGCGTCCGCCTTGTCACGTGCCCTTGTAACCTTTGTCCCCCAGCTTTAAAATCCGCTATCTGAAGTGCCATCCGCTCCGTAAAATTTCGGTCAGGAGGGCTGGTCATCCTCTTCTCCACTCTGTGGTGAATCTCTGGAGGGACTCCCTGAGCTAGCCCCAACTATCGTACCACTCGAGTTGTGTGGATCCTCTCCACCCTCTCAAAAAAATGGACCCATATGTCCACAGCAAAGAAGGGCCGGCCAGACTAAATCACTGGCACACCGGCATCCTCCTCATCCTCAAAGGGCCCCAAATCACCTACAACCAAATAAATAAGCCGACCCCTCGATGAAGTCTCAGATCCTGAAAGATCAAAATAAAATGAAGTAAAACATATGCATGACAATCTATACCTGCCCCGCATGCATATCCTCAAAGAGACCACGTGCGGTCTGAAGATTCGAAGACCAACAACGACCCTTCAACGCCTCCCTCCACACGTGCATCCGAGGAAACGTGAACCTCACCTCTAACGGAACCCCCAGACAAAGAAAAGCGAAGTGATCATATGCCCAAAACTAGTAAACAAAATAGAAGTAACGCTAAGTGGATGCTACTATAAAAAAAATAGAGAAACTATGACATTAATTAACTAAAACTCACCTGGAGGAAGGAAAGGAAACCTCCGATCATCGCGACGCCCTATCCCCGATGATAAAGCTACTCATAGAGATGCGCCAATGCGGTCGCACCCCATGCATAGGTGGGGACTCGATCCAAGTCCCCGAGAACCATAAAAAATAACCTGGTGACGCATCCTCGAGTCAAAGAAGAGAAGAGTACTGCACCAAGGAAGTGCATCAAGAATGCTCGAAGCACCCTATCCGCAGCCAACCCCAACTCCACCACAGGCTCCCAGCTCGCCACTATCCCACAACGCGCCTCATAAGACGCCTTCCCCTCTGAATGGCGCCTCGGGGGGACGAAGCCACTCGCAAACATATCAAAAAATCAGGTGACTCGAACTACACCTGGCCCCGATCCACTCGACCTATATGGTACACCCAGAATCTCCTCACACACCTCCAAATAATTTCCTGCCATCCGCCCTGTGATTGGCTCACCCTTAAAATGAAGACCGGTATTGCAGACCCAGTCCTCTGGAGTCGGCAACATCATACCAACTGGAAAGAGAAGCGCCTGGTGCTCCTCCCTCCACCTCTCCAAGATCGCCGCGATCAGGCCATGATCGACCTGAAATGGCTCCAATACTAGGATCAATTCGAAATCAAAAGACACCAGGCTCACTATCTGAAACTCTAGTAAGGCACGGTACAAAGTATTAGACTTGGTCCTTGCCGAGCTGATAGCCAGCTGCGAGGGCTCCTATTGAACAAAATACAAACAATAACAGTAAGACTAACACATACCTATGACGAAAGACAAATGAATTTAAAACTAAAAGCAAGTCAAATATGCCCCAAACACAATAACAATTTACAACAAACATACAAAACGTGATAAGGGCAACTGAATAGAAACATGACCTATCTCTAGACGCCGTCATGATGCATGAGTGAGCACACAACCAAGGATCAATACAAGTTTGACATAAATTAGACAGGTTTTCAGAGCCTAATAAGCCTATGTCATAACCTAAATGGCTAAGAAAATGAAAGAACTCTTGCTCAGGGGTGCTTACCTGGCCTCGAGTGAAGAAATCCTCAGCTGGAAGTGTTTGCGATCTCGATGCTCCTCACCCTGGTGCTCCTCAGTCGCATCCCCAGCCTCTCACCCTCAGGTGTCTCACCCTCAACCCTCTCACCCTCATCCTTAATGACCCCCTGCTAAATCTCGAGCATCTCCTCCCTGACCCTTGACTGTTCAACCTCCAGTACCTCCTCTTTAACCACCTCCCCAACATCCACCTCCCTGACAATGTCGGTGCGAACCTCGAAAGTCTCACCTATCTCTGCCCCTAACATCCTCTCCAACTCAGAATTAGTAAGATCGCACCTATCAATACCCTCACCCTCCATCCTAGAATGAAGAGCTCAAAAAATTGAAGATAACGAAGAAAACGACGCCCAAAATGGATGGCCAGATAGCAAAATATCGTGAAAACAAGAAAATAAGCGCACAAAGAAGTAAGGAAACAGAGAATCGAAGACTAACATGGATCGCGCGATAAAAAATGAAAAGTTTTGAACTATTTATAGGATACGCCAAAATCACGTGCGTAAATTTATGCTCTCAAACCAATCACGCACCACTCTCACCGCGCTTAATTCGGATCACACGACCGGTCTTGAGCGCGTAACCTAATCGTCGCCCACTCAAACCAACCCGATCATCTGCTTGCTCGCAGCCTACTAAGCGCGTAATCTCTTCAAGCACCCACAAAGTGGCACGTGAATGACAATGGTCACCCATACAGTGACGAGCCACCACCCTGATCACGCACCCGGTACCATGCGTGTAACTCGATCAAACGATCGAAATTTGGTGCTTAATGACATTCTGATGCTTAAAAAGCAGGTGCACCCTCTGACGCACGATTAATTTATGCGCTCGGAGTGAAGTGCACAATTCCCTAGAACACACAAAGAAAAAAAATGCCCAGGACAGCATGTTCATAGGCCTAAATTAGGAGATTTCTGACACTGATTACCAACCTCAACTACGCCCTTGTTAAGGCCAATCATTTATACACTTCGACTAAGACCAAACCAAACCAAAAATGAAAAAAATGCCCCCCAACATCACCTACACACTCCAACTAAGACCAAGACTAAGCAAAAAAACCAAAAAAAATGCCCCCCCATCATTCATTCACTTGAACCTAAACTAAACTAAACTAAACTAAAAATTGCTCCAAGAACACCCCAGATCAAAATAAATAAATAAGATCAGACTAAATTTAAATAAATAAGCATCACACTCAAAACAAGTCGAAGCAAGCTACCAAATAAACCAAAATTACTAAATAGAAATTGGCACAAATGAAGTAAAAAATATAATCATTTCATAAATAAAAAAAATAATTACAAAACACACCGAGGGCATACCCTCTGAATATACTATTTAAAATAAGAAATTTAAAATTCGCACGTTCAGGCAATCCCCGAATCCGGATTTATTCTGGAAACCACTTCGAGTTGGAGTGATAGCACCAACCCTAGTGTTACCTTGCATTCATAATCCTGCTTAATCTTAATAATCCACTCAATAAACACAACTCTTCAGGTTCATTACCCAGGATACAAAAAAAGAAAGGAAGAAAAGGCATTAATGAATAAGAAAATGCCCCAAAACTTTTAATCCCAAACTTGGAATAAAATTCAAAACAATAACAACCCAAAACTTTTAGCTCACCCATTTATAAACTATACCTCCTGAATTACCAAATGACAAGTGTCACACCTTTAAACCCTTCAAATCTAATTAAATCTAAATCAAACACATACCTCCCTGAAAGACCATAATCTATGACAAACCCAGATGAACCAATAATCACACAACACTTACCCCTTCAAGGAAATACAAATCTCAAGGCAAAGTAAACAAGCCGATAAGATTTGAACACTTAATACCCATCCGAAACTTTTGAAAAGTCACACCTTTTAACAAGTGTCACCTCAAGTCAAACGAAAGACTAGAACAAAATACCTTAAACTTCACTCTAAAAAAAAATAAAGCCCTAAATTGTTCGAGACCCCACCAAGAAAAATGCCCCGACCAAACCCATCGGAACCCAATAAACCCTCTAAAAAAACCCCACAAAACAAACTGAACTCCAAGCTAAACTAGATCTTGAAATAAGTCAAATAAATCATATAAATTCAACTAATCTGCTAATAAGTTTAAATGAGTAAACAAACACGACAAAAAAAAAATGCCTCTTTATTTATAACTCAAAAGTTTTACAAGTATCACTGGAGACATACCTCCTGAATTTACAACCCAAAACGAAAACCTAAAACTTTAACCTACAACCCAAAATGAAGACTGGGTTCAAAACTTAGATGAAGCAAGGAGCAGATTCCGCTCGGAGCGTCCATTCGGAGGCTTCAGGGAGAATTGTTTGGGAAACACATCCCTCCACTTTTTACTCCTTCTGTTCCGCTATCTTCACCACCTCCACCGTCGCCTCCTCAACGCTGCCTTTACTGCTCCCTAAAAAGGACCGATGTGAAGACTAGTGCCCTCATTCCCAATACCGCCCACTCCCAGAATAATATCGTCTGCGAGCATCACCTCGAGACAGAAATCATGGGAAATAATGAATATAAGAAGAAACGACATCCCAATCGGACGGTTAGATTGCCTAATATCATTAAAACACAAATTTTAGAACACAAGATATCCAGAACAAGGTCAAAAATCAAGACTAAACCCGAGAATGAAAAACAAATGAGGGCTCCCTCGCTTATATAAAGTACGGACTAAATCACGCGTCAGAGCACGGGCGTTTAACCAAATCATGCATCACACACGATGCGCACAATCCAAAACGTGCGCACTAACCAAAGTGCACAAATAAGCCATCGCCCGGGCCAACCGTACGACGCTTCGATCACGCGCACTCTATGAACCGCACAAATTTATCAAACGACACACTTTCGTCGTATGACTTGCAAGGTCACCCGTACACTGACTTGGTGACTCCTCGATCACGCGCTACAGTTATAGCGCATAATACAATCACACTCATACTTACATGCATGTAAATGGCCCCTCAAGCCTGAGATCGCACGCTCAAAATCAGGTGTGCAATCATATTAAGTGACCTAAAATAGGCACTCAATGTCTGACTTTGTATCACACTTTGATCAAAATTCACCCGTCCTATTGTGTGCCCTTGCATGAGAAGGAAGCATCGACAACACCCATCCCCATCACGATAACATATACACATGCGATATCACCTCAATATCCAGTCCCATCATAATAAATTAACCATACCCTCATGTCCCATCGTGAGAAGTTGAAAGCAAATCTCCTGAGAACTCAAGCACGCCACTGCTAACTACGCTCAGCCGACATCCCATCATGAACATCACTACCTAAAAATAAATAAAAAACTCAGACAGCACATGCCACACCATATGACAAAAAGAGGGAAAGCTTGAGTGTGTCCCATCGCTAAAGCAAAGGGCTCTCTCTCCTGAATTGATCCCCACATCCCACCAAGACTCACCATGCACGCAACCAAAGAAAGGGAGAATCCCCAGGTCCCATCACGACATCGTTTCTCCCAAGACATCACATCACAACCACTAACCCTTGCCACAGTAGACCTAAAGAGAAGAAATCTCCAAAGTCCTATCGTGACACTACGACACCACGAACCGTACAAGCTACACACAATCCAGGTAAGTACTACCCACTTTTTTGTTTTACTCGATATTCCTCGTAAATATATAGTTAGCTATGATTAAGTCAAATATTTTCAAAACTCGTCTCTCTCGACTTGTGAATCACTGTAGTCCTCCCATAGGAGACAATCATTAGTACTCGCCGAGAAGGTTAGACGGAGTATCCGGCATGCCAAGTGTCATTTTGACAACCACAATAACGGTCGGGTCCACAAATCCCGTATCGGTGAATCTGCTCAGTGATGGCTCGGAAGCCACGTTTTCCACCATTTTACCATCGAATTGATCTTAAGTTAAAATCTCTAAAATTTTAAATTTTCAAAACTCTCGAATTTTCAAAATCCTCTTACTAAAAAAAAGAAGAGAAGAAAAGCAGAACAAAGCAACAAGATAAACATACCCTACTCACCTTTTTTTAAATACAAAAAAAAACTGATTAAGTGCCCCATCACCCGTGCACAACAAATTATAATTAAACCTGACCATTAACTCCTAAAACTCCTGAACTCGCAATCAAGCTCATATCCCACTGCGCAGAATTGGATCAAGCGCACAAGCCATTATGCAAAATCGTTTGTTCGTACCCATTAGGACTAGAATTCCCAACTTACAGGCCGACCCCTAAACTCGTAATCAAGCACATATCCCACTATGCAGAATTGGATCAAGCGCACATTCCACTACACATAATTGTTTGTTCAGACACATTAGCACTAGAATCCCCAACTTAGAGGCCGACTCCAGATGAATCAAGCGCACACTCCATTGCACATAATTCAATTGAGCACACCTCACAAGACCCCCACCTTAATTACTAGCCCAAACCAACCATTCCCTTGGGAAACTAAACATTGAGTATATTTAATCTAAGAAGCTTATAATGCCTATTGGAAATGGAACGCCTGACACACATTGGTGTGAGCAATGACGCTCTCGGTCTGACATGACTTACAAAAGCCTTCGATATTACATAATACTTCATTTTATTATTATCTGTCCCTGGACCTTATTTTGGACATTTGATTGATGCCCCAGTACCTCGATTGCGTAAAATCCCTTTGTTAGCCCGCGCCATACGATGGGATGCGCCATGCATCCACAGACCCAGAATGTGTCCTTCGACAGCTACCATTTGCCCTTCAAATGCTCCATTTTAGCTTGCACTGATAGATAAGAAAGTCAAGCATGTCATGTCAGCATCCCCAGTTTACATTTGTGATTCCCAAGAGAAATGAGAAGACACCTCGAATGAGGGGTGTCTACTTCTTCGACGCGTTCTTACTTCGCAAGAGCGCGCCAAAGAGGGGCATCTGTAGACACCCCTATTTTTCCCTCTTAGAATATATAAATTCATTCGGTCAACCATTGACCTCATAACCCTGATATGGGACCATATGCTAAAACAATAGTATATGGCTGGACACAGGCTGAAATAATAGTTCTATGGGTTAGGCCCCATACCCCCGACGTGGGAACCATGCACTGAAACAATAGTAAATGGCTGAACACAGGCTGAAATAATAGCTCTGTGGCTTAGATCCCGACATAGGGAGACTATATACTGAAATAATAGTATATAGTTGGAATGCAAACTGAAACAATAGTCTCACATTTCAGACCCCATCACCCTAATATGGGACCATATGCTGAAACAATAGTATATGGCTAGACACAGGCTGAAACAATAGTTCTGTGGCTCAGACCCCATACCACTGATGTGGGAAACATGCACTGAAATAATAATACATGGCTGAACATAGGTTGAAATAATAGCTCTGTCTTAGATCTCAATGTAGGGAGACTATATGCTAAAACAATAGTATATAGTCAAAATGCAGGCTGAAACAATAGCCCAGCATTTCAAGCTTGACCCAGATCCGGACGACCCTGAATTAAGTGCCTAAAACTAAGCTCTCAATTCGATTGCATGCTAAATCACAAGCGTGCAATTGGTCCATTCTCAGACCAAACTTCCTTTCCCCAGACCAACTCGAGACTCGATCACGCATCTATCATGAGATGCGTGATCGGATTGAGCACCCCATCACCGGCACGTATTTGGCCTACGCCAAACCTAGTCTTACCATCCTTGATCCCTAAGTTTCCTCGATTAAATGCTTTGAGAGTGGCGCTTAATTAGATTACGCACCCCAAAATGAGCGCGCAAATAGTTCTAACGCTATTAGGACTAGGAAACTCGTTGAGCAAGTCAGTCGGTCGCTCACTGAGTTGGTGACCAACTCTAAGTGATTAAGCACCGGGAAACCAACGCACAATTCAATTAAAGGCCTGAAACAAGGTGTTTAATTGGAGAAAAACCTATAAAAGATTTTGTTTCCAATTCACCCTAGAAGAGGCTGGCAATTTTTGAGAGAGAACATATTTTTTTGGGATTCCGAAACCAGAGAACTCCGAGAATGAACAAATAGAGCAACCTAACCATGATTTTGAAATAAGTGTAGAATCTTCGAGGTTCCTCTCCGCAGCCCCGGTCCTAGGTAAAAATCTTAGTTTTGAACTTAGGATTTCTTCCTCTTAGTTTTAATTATAGGTTTTAATTTCCAGTCCGAGACCGTGTCACCCTTTGTTAGACCGCAAACTTTTTATATCCAATTCTAGATCTCTGAATTTAGAACCAGTCCTTAATCCGACGGTTTAACTTACCGACCCTAGGCTTTAATTCTATTTTAAAATCTCAATTTCTAGTCCTATCATTAATTTCTAGTTCTAGTCCTTGGATTCTAGAACCAATCTTTAATCATACGGTTTGATTTTTCAATTTCGGATCCGAATTCAGTTCTAGAACTTTAAATTTAAATTTAAATTTCTTAGTTTAATATTTTTAAAAATCTTAAATATTAATTTTAGTTTTTATAATTCTAATTTCTCAATTTCATTCATAATTATTACTCCGAAATCGACTCTGAAAAATCCAAAAATACTATTTTATAATCTTGAATCCAATTTATCTTGAAATCTCAGCCATTCGATTTGTCTAAGGGAGCTTACAGAGGGTACTCGAGAACGAGGCCAATCCTCCTTAGCATGGCGGGCCCAAACTCTTTTTTTTAGAATTATTTAGTTGCTTTAATTAGGATTAGAATATCAGTTCTATAATTTCTTCTTAGAATTTTACTACAATTAATTTACATGCTTTATTGTTATTAAATCTTTAGAATTCATTGCTTCAATTATAATCCTAGAAAAAAATCAGTTCCCTTATTTTAATTGGATTTTAGCATAGATAATTCATTGCTTTCATTAAAATCTTAAGACAATTAATTTTTCGCTCTAATCGTAATTCTAGTGGAAAATAGTCTCTTTATTTTAATTAGAGTTTTAGTAGAATTAGTTCTCTATTCCAATTAGAATTTTGGTAGGACTGTTATAATTGCTTGAATTAGAATTTCAATAGAACTAGTACACTTGCTTTACTTAGAATTTTAGTATAACTAGCACGCTTGGTTTAATTAAAGTTTCATTAAAATTAATACACCTGCATTCCTAGTACAATTAAGAGAACAATGTTAATTGGACTTTTAATAGTATTAGGACACTATATACATTAGAATTCTAGTAGTACTAGGAAACTAAAATTTATTTGACTTCTGATAGAATTAGAATACTAAATTAAATAAACCATAATAAATTTTCACATAACTAAACTCGCAAAAGAATTGGAAAGTCTAAACTGATTAGAACTACAATAATATCAGGGAAAGAAAAGAAAAATTTAACTATCTAAATTATAAGAAAAGACATAGCTGTTGACGTTCGTAGGCGGACGATTCAGTAAAGAAGTAACACACACCCGCTCTAAAGCATGATCATTGACGTGTTGTAGCGTCGTTAAATATTTGCAGCTGGCGATCGCAATGAACTAGGAACCTTCCTAGGGAATCCTTTAGTTCTAACATTCCAAACGCCGCATCGCTAGAGTCCACTTGGACAGAATTGGAGTCACTGATTCGACGGGGACCGAGAGGAACCCAGAAAAAGCGCGCACCAACACTTGGTTTCCTCCTTGGTGCTTGCTAGTTTGGACAAATTTCAGTGGTGTAAAGGGTTGGGATGTGTCTAAGCTCACACTATGTTGTTCTTGGGGTAAAGGGGGTTGCAATGGTGGTGGTAGATGAGGGTTTCAATGGCTAGATGAAGAGGGCTTGAACTTAGAAGTCTAGAGCTCTAATAGAGATGAGAGGACGAAGAAGATGGAGTTAGAGAGAGAAGGATGAAATTGAAATTTTCTTGGGCTTGGGCTTTAAGTGCTTTTGGGGAACAACCTTGCCAAGTGGCAAGCTTGGTCTTCCCCAAGTTCCACTTACTCTCTCTCCTCCCTCTCTCTCTCTCTCTCTCTCTTCATGGGCATGGAGAAGTGGGACCCACTTGGGCTCACTCTCCACCCTAGGCTGGGTCTTCAACTTGGCTTTTATCCCTTTAGGAGCCCTTAATTCATGTGAAAGGCCATATTTCTAGGGATCTTGTGGTTGCATGGTTTCTCATTGATCTATTACAATAGATTTTCCCAATGTGAAATCAAAGGTCATGGATGAAATCCAACTTGGTCTACTAGATCAAGGGCTAGGATTTCCTAGAAAAAGTTTTCCTTTTTATTTCTAATTTATAAATTAGGGAATTTGTTTATCATTGCCTTGGAGTTCATCTCTATTTACCTTAAATGCCTTTGTTCCTTGCTAAGCTCATATACTTAACAAAATGTGTTTGTTCTTTTTACTTCCTTGGATCTTAAGGTCCAGGTTTGACTTGTTTCGTTGGTCACCACTAGGATGATCATCAAAATCCATACTATTAATGATGATCTCCACATCATCACCTTTGATCAGTCCTAATTCGGTTCAAATCTCGGGTCAAAGTCACTCACAAGTCAGTTCAGGTCCTCATGTGTGGTTCAAAATGGAAGATGTGTGGTTTATTTAATTACTACCACACCCATCTATTTAAATGGGATATCCTATGGGTGCCATTAGGAATTGTATTTTTCCTTTAGGCAGTAGGTGGGTGCTTAACATTTTTGGGAGGACTTGGCCTCAGGCTGTCACCTAGTGTAGTCACTTGTCGATGCGAATCCTTAGCTTTATCACATCCATCCGTCGTACCGCTTAACACTTTCCTAGAGGGTTTCCTCTGAGAAGAGGAATGCGGATAGATAGAGTGTCTTTTGGTGGTCAGTTGAGCTATTCATGTTTCTAGGTAGCGGATCGAAGCTCTGTGCAGTGACATTGGTGGAAGAAAAGAAGTTCTTCACGCTCCATCTTTTTCCACTTGCGTTTTAGCTCGGTTGAAGTTATGTGAGGGATTGAGGTGTTTTCCAACTGTGGAAACATTAGTTATACTAATTTTTAAAGAGTATTTTCTCTAGGTGATAGTGTAACAATTGCGAACAACGTAAATTGTATATATGGATAAGTTGAGATATGGAGTTCAATCAAACTCACATATTACGAGTAGTTGGAATTAACAGTTTTTATCTTTTGATCATAAAGTCATAGTTCATACCTTGATTTTTCTTACGTAGAGCTTGCTCATACAAACAAATGAGTTGTTTAGCTCGGTTCAGGTGGGCCATTGTTTAGGGACACACATTTTCTTCCATGAGTAGGAAGCAAACTTCCCACTCTTGGCGGATTTCTAAATTGGTTAGGGTTGCATCTAATCTCAATCGGTGTCCTCCTGTACGAGCCATAGGAGTTGAGAGGAATTGTTCAATGGTGTATCTCTCCCCTTTGATTTCGTACATTTTTTACTGGATGCGCGCTAGCATATTTTTGTGATCTTTTATTTGCTACTGGTACATCCCATTCGTACCTATGCATCATCTTTCCCCTTGTTGGATATCGCTTAGAGTCTCGGGGATTCGAGCATAGGCATCCTGTAGACACTCAAATTTGGCCCAAGGCCTGATCGAGACATACTTCGAGAGAGGTGCACCCCTGAGCTTTTGATAGCACCTCCCGTATCCTTAGGAGTCTTCCCAAACCCTTAGAAACCTACCCAAACCCTTAGGAATTATCCCAACCCTTAGAAACCTCTCTGAATCCTTAGTGAATCCTCTCGGGTTGCTGATAGAGTGAGATAAACCAGGGCTGGAAGGGTCCTCTACTAAGACCAAATCTTATACCATTGAAAAGTAGAGGTTTCCAGCTTTCCAACAAGCCAAAAATCACCTCAATCTGAGCTATACTTAAAAAGTAATGGCGATCCGAAAAGTGACCAAAAGTGCACCTAGCAAAGGCATACATGGCGTGCATATTACACACGCTAAGCCATTTTTTCCCAGAAATAACTTGGCGTGTTTATTGCACATGCCAAGTATAGGTGGGCCCCCTGCGGGATTTGACTTCCAGGACACTGTAGCTATGCTTGGCATGGGTAATACACACGCCAAGCTTAGCTACAGTAACGTCTAGTTTTTGCTCGAATTTAACTTTTAGGGTTTGACTTGTTGACCACCCCAATGTTTGGGGTGGGTTTCATTAGGACTGTTGCACCCTTGTTTACCCTATTTGCAATCCTCTAATCATTTGAAACCTCACCCTATCATCTACCATTGATCCTATCCTCACACATATCCATGACCCTAAAAACCTAGGAAACCTTAGATGTTAAGATTACCTAATTGCTAATCCTAATTAGCCTCTAAGCACCCCCTAACCCTCTTTTATCTATAAATAGAGAGGCACTCCCCCTTGCAAATAGCTTGAAATTTTTTCACGAGAGAGAAAGAGATTAAGCAATCCCCTCCTCCCCTTTGGTGTACCAAATATCCATACAAATTCCAGAATTCTAAATCACCTAAGAAACCTTTCTCTCCATCAAAAACCCTTGAACTTAGGAGAGAATTACCCCTTAGCCTTCTTCCTCTACTCCTTAGCTATCAAGCCTTAGAGGTTAGAACTCGTTCTTCAACCACTCAAGCTACCGGAAGCCCATCAAGTGCACCTACGCGAAGGTCAACAGCTGTGCTATAAGAGCCTGAGAGCTTCGGCTCTCCCCTCTACTCCTCCACCTTCTCGGCTTTTCCTTTATCCTTGAATTTATGCCGTTACGCTGCCGAAATCTCAGTAATTGCGGATGGGCACAAGGATCCAAGTGCCTTTGAGTAAGAGGAAGTGCTTTTTTTTGTTTTTTTTCTTTTTATTTTAGCCATAAGTAGAGACCGCTTTTGAGCGGGTTGATCGGGTGCCTAACACCTTCCCGATTGATAACCGAAGCCCCTACCCAAGAGCCTTTGGCATAGACCGGTGAATCAGAGTCATATTTTTGCACTTTGATGCTTTTAATATTGATTTAGGTTTCCTGGGATATCGAAAGCTCCGAGTGGTGATTCTAAATATTGCGAGAGTGCGCATCGTTGCGACGGGATCCTCAAAAATCTGCAGTTGCACAAATGGCGTCTCTGATGGGGAGTAGCTAGTAGAGCTTCCCCTTG
This sequence comes from Chloranthus sessilifolius, assembly GCA_021018995.1. Lineage (NCBI taxonomy): Eukaryota > Viridiplantae > Streptophyta > Magnoliopsida > Chloranthales > Chloranthaceae > Chloranthus > Chloranthus sessilifolius. The sequence continues at coordinate 98,015,004 of CM037588.1, forward strand.
AAAGTTGGCCTTTTCCTTTATTTTACTAACACTTGGCTATTTTTTCCCTGGTTTTACTCACCCCTATGATTCAGTTCATTTTTACTCACCCCTACTTTTTCGTCATCTACGTGCCTTAGTGATTGGCGGGCCTACTTGTGCATCGTCTTTACTTTCTTTTACTTTTTCGTCATTTATAAGCCTTAGCCGATTGGCGGGCCTACTTGTGTATTTACACGCCTTAGCTGTTTGGCGGGCCTACGTGAGCTTTTATTTTTTGCAATCATATCCTAACAGTGGATGCTGGCCAGTAGAGGCGGCACGGGACCATCATCCCCAGTTTTTGGACATTAAGCAAACTCCCTTAAAATTAAAATTAAAATTGAACCAAGAGGGGGACTTAATTGAATTTTTATGTTGGGTAGATTTTACAAAAGGGTGGGAATTTAGGAAAAGATACAAACACCCTGGTTCTTAGTACGGCGACAGCCCCTAGTGGTGATGATCCCGAAAAGAACCACCCCATCCAGTATCTGAGAAGGTGCTTGCATTGGAGGTATATCGGGTGTGTGACTGAGCCGGTTATAAAGCTTAAATCCCTGGGGGAGTGCGTTTAGTTGTCCCGAATCAAACCTTGTATCCCTAGGATGGGAGAGGAGGGACCCGTTATAACGAGAAAGTCAGTCCCCAGAAGCATCGCTTTCAGAGAACCACCAAAAAAGACCAATTTAGGGGTTGCTGTTCTGCTGTCACTATGGTATATATTCTGTTTTTGCCTAGCCTGTATAAAATCCACACCATACCATTTCTACCCAGAATTTCTCTGGCATGTATATTACACACGCCAAGCCAAAAGTGAACAGAATTAGCCTGGCGTGTCTAATACACATGCCAAGCCATATTCTCCAGAATTTTGCCTGGCGCATGTAATACTCACGCCAAGTCTGCCCTGGGTTAGGCAGCCCAAATTAGAGGCCAATCTCCACCTCCAAGTTCCCCACTTAGTAGTTTAGCACCCTGGATAAATCCCACACTCTTCGACACCCAACACGCCCCCGCCGGTCAAAAGAGGGTAACTTCTTATTGACTCGCTCCGGGGATCGAGTTGTTTGTGTTGATTCTTGTGCCTTCAATAGATCAAAGGGTCCCTTCGATTCTTCCGAAGTGCAACGGGATCTCACCGCGGGGGGTATTTAGGATACAAACACCACCCAAAACGGGAATTCCAAGGCCCCGAAACCCTTCATTGTAAGGTATTTACTTGTCTTTTTTTTAAAAATAAAATAAAATAAAAATAAATCAAAAGAAAAACAACACAAAAACTGAAAAAGAAAAGGAAAAACTTTGTGGTGACAGCACAACGGCATCACCTTCCCCCCCATTGTCTCGCAGAGGAGGAGGAAACTTTATGGGCCCCATCCGAGGCACCCGTACTCAACCTGTCACCAAGCCATGTCGTGGGCAGTGGATCCAGCATACGCCGATTTCAACTCATCCCCACCACACTCCCCAACTCATTCCCATTTGGGAGAGACTTTTACCGCCATCCCACTCACCCAACCACCATTTACCGTCACCAGACCCTTCGGTGCACCCGTCTTCCCATTTGCACCTGTCCAAAATTTATCCCTCTCCCAGCTCCTGTCAACTATGGGTATATTTCCCGTCACCAGCTCCCGTCAACTATGTCCAAATCAATTCCTACCAACCATACACCACCCCGCCAGCTACCCACCGACTGATTGTATCCCCCATCCCCCTCCATCACCCATTAGTTATCAATGCCCCCCCCATCACATCACCCCCAATCCAGTCATTCGCGATCTTCGCCAACCCTATTTGGCCCACCTTCTCCACCCTTCTAGAAGTTAACCACGTGATCCCTGCCCATCCCAATCCATTGGTGCAGGCATCCCAGGTACCCCCTTGTGCCCCGTTCCAGATCTCGGGACTGACTTACGATCCCTATCAAGTCCCACTCAGTTATAATCAAACAGATATTAATGCCGGCTGTAGTATGGAGGTGGCAATAGACTTCATCTCCAGGTCAGGAAATTTTTTCAAGCAACTAGACACACTAGTACCAGTGCCAGGCCAACCAGAGGAAAAGAAGGATACCACTACGATAAACTCATTTGAGAAAATGAGCCGAGAGCACATACTTGAAACCCAGATCAAGAGAATGTTGGCCCATATCATAATCTGGGATCTATTAATGAAGTGCCCGCTTCATTTCCAATCTTCGATGGAGGCATTAAAAAATGCACATATATCTCTCCAAGTGAGCCTAGATGAGGTCAAGCAGATAATCGGGCAGGTGATGGCTCTCAATGCCATCTCTTTTTTGAATGCTGATTTACCAAAGGAGGGAAATAATCATTTTAAATCCCTTAATATCACTGTAGAGACTGGAAATATGATAATCCCATTAGCGTTGATCGACAATCAGTCTGCTTTGACTGTGTGCCCTCTGAGAACCGCTACCAAAATAGGGGTAGATCCTTGTATGTTGAGACAGACAAAAACCAGCGCCAGAGGCTTTGATAACACAAGAAGAGAGATGATGGGCGAAGTTGACCTTGAGCTCGTACTTAGGCCAATGACCTTTTCATACCGTTCTAAGTAATGGACATCAAATCCTCCTTCAACCAGTTATTAGGGTGCCCTTGGTTACATGAAATTGGGGCAATCCCATTGACATTGCATCAAAAGCTTAAATTTGTGTCTGGGCAGAAGGTCATCACCATCATAGGGGAAGGGCATGACGAAAGATAAAAATCCACCCACAGTATTGAGAACCCCAAAGTACTAGATGTGCCACACACCACCGAAGATACGAACCTTCACAGTTTTGAATATGAGGTATCGGCGGTAGTCCTGGAGCCCTAAGAAAGCATCACCTTGAAAATCGGAGGCGGGATGCGTTAAGTGGTGAAAAATGTCACTTTTCGTCCTTTAACCTGACCATTGATAGACCAGTAAGCACTCTAATAAGCATCTGTCGAGTGCATTTTACAGACAGCAATAAAAGATGACACTAAGGCAGAAAACCACTCAAGAATGCCCAAAAAGGGGCCATCTCTCAACACAGGAAAAACCCAGCAACAACACACCAGAGGGTAACACATCACTGTACCCTTGGAGCGCGTGGCTACAGCAAGGCAGGGCAAAGGAGGTGAAAACAGGCTGAAAACATCCTATCGAGAGGTCACCTGAAGACTTCGGTAGGAGCTGAAAGCAAAGAAAGGAGGAATTTGTGTAGTTGAAAAGGTTTCGATAGGATCTGAAGGCAGGAGAAAGATGGATTCGTGTGGATTAAGGGGTTCGATAGGATCCAAGAACCTATCGAACAGCTGAAAGAAAGGAAGAAACTATCTTATCGAAAACCTGCCTGAGGTGTAAAAGGGACCTATCGAATGGTTTCCTGAACCTATCAAGATGGAGACGCTGGAACAAAACCTATTGAAGGGTGCTTGAGCCTTTCGATAGGAGGGAGAGCAACCCTATCGAAATGATGACATGCAGAATGGAACTTATCGAAATGGTTCTCCAACCTGTCGAAAAGCTTCTCCAACTTGTCGAATGCTCAAAGCCAAGGGCAGAGAATGCTGAAGCTCTAAGAGAAGGCTCATCCTATTGGAACCTATAGAAGAGATCTGAGAACCTAGCGAAAGGACCAAAAAGCTCCTTTACAACCTGTTGAAAGCCTCCTGAAGCTGTCAAAATCGTGTGCGAAACTTCTCAGAAATTTAGTTATGCACACACTGTGACTTGATGACCTGCTGCACGTAACTCGAGGCACTTGGTGATCAGCACAACAATTTTAGAAGATGCCCTAGGAAATCATAACCGACCCACATTCTCTAAAATAACTCTAACAAACTCTGAGGACCTTCTAGAAGGGATTTTTGGCGGGAAAAATAGGGGAGAAAGCTATATATACAGACCCCCAATTGTAATTGGGGGGAGATCGAGATCTGAACCAAATTCTGTAGATTAGAGCTTGCAGAGAAATTCTATTTCCCCTCCTTTAGCCCAACAATGGTTGGCTAATTCCCTTAGAGTAGCGAGGAGAAATGTTAGATCTGTAATTGGATAAGGTTAAGAGTGCTATTGTGGGTTCCCAATTGCACAGACTACAGATCTGAGAGTATTGCCATTATAGAGTGATTTTGATTGCAATGTAAATGCTGTTGTTAATGTTTTAATTAGATCTAAAGTTCCTTTAGTTTCATTTGGTGATCAATCGAATTTGTGTAGAGGTGTCTGTAGATCAGCTCACCCACTTAACTGGTAGGCCTCTTAGATGCCATCCGATCTCCCTGGATCTGATACTCTTGTAATTTGCTTAGTCTGTGACCTTCAAATTGCAGCATCTGTAGTAGTTTTAATTGTTCTAATTGATGCTTTAGCTTTGGAGGAGATCTCTAAGATGGTCTGTGACCATTAAAGTGGACTGATCATAACCTTAAAGTTAGTCCAAGCTCAGGCTCCAATTGGATTCGTCTGCTGTAAATCTATGAATCCGATAAAGTCTATAGGATGGTCTGTGACCATTCAAGTGGACAGATGATAGCCTTAAGACCAGGTGGATCCTATGATTTGGAGTGGAGCCTTCTACCCTGCAGCTGTGCTTAGAGCCAGTTGAGGGAATTGTGTACTATGAACCTCTGTGACATGATTAATCAAACCTAATTTCAGTGAGATCAATCTCCAAGCTACTCTTCTCCATTTTCTGCTTTTTACTCTTTTCCCCTGCAAGATCTAAGTTCCCAAACTTGATCCAAGATAGCCTTTGTTTAATTTCAGCTTAGCTTAAGTGATAATCCATTTTAAACCTCTCCCCTGTCTTTTAGCTAACTTAGCATTAGTTAGGGTGCCAGATCTCCCACAGATCTGGAGATTTATCATATTTTTAAACCAACCTCCCTGTGGACATTCCCTTACTCACCATCTTTTCAAAACTTGCTACAATGGACCCTGATTACTTGCAAGTCTGTGTGAGTGTGCTCTGCCTAATTTGATTAGTAATTTTAGACCCTCTTTTGAGGGAAGGCAAGCATCCCAACAAGTTTTTGGCGCCGCTGTCGGGGAGGTCTGTTTAGAAATTGGTAGATCTAAGTATTTGTAGCTGATTTTTAAATTTTACTAACTGTATTTATAAATTTTGTTGTTTTTCAATATTTTGTGTGTATTTCATCAGATCTAAGGCTGCCAGTGAGAGGAGAATTATGCTGGAAACTGCGCTGTAGTTTGTATCCCTCTACTCCCCTGTTATTTTCCAGATTTGTTGATATTTTTGTTAGAGTAATTAGAAAGTCTAGTTTATTCTACTTGTTCTGTTGAGAATCTGTTCTGCATTCAGAATCTGAGTGTTGTATGATTGGTAGGAGAACTCTCCAACCTCAGATTATTCTACTGAATCCAGAGGTTGAAAGACTTCTCAGATCTAGACCAACTACACCCACATCTGTTGCAATTGACTCTATAGAAATGGGTGAGCAACAACAGCCTAGAACCCTCAAGGAATTTAATGCACTAGGGGTTTACAATTCCCCCTTCTGCATTCAATTCCTAGCTGCTCAAGGAAACTATGAGACAAAATCATCCATAATTCAAATGCTGCCCTCATTGCATGGCCTGACTAAAGAGGACCCCTACAAGCACATTGACAAATTCTTGGGACTGTGCACTACATTTAATATCACAAGTTTGGGGGAGGAGGCCACCAGGATGAGACTCTTTCCTTTTTCATTAAAGGACAAAGCCAGGACCTGGTTGTCAATGCTTCCTCCCAACAACATTCAGTCCTGGAGTGATCGTCAATGTCAGTTCTTGGCCAAATTCTTCTCTATGTCAAAAACCAGCCAGTTGCGGAAGGGCATCATCTCATTTGCCCAAGATCTAACTGAAGATTTTCACCAAGCTTGGGAGAGATTCAAGGAACTCCTAAAGAAATGCCCCCACCATCAAATCCCTGAATGGCAATTGGTTCAAAGCTTTTATCAGGGAATTGATTCTAAGAGCAGGGACATGGTAGATGCTTCCTGTGGTGGCACGTACCTCCATAAAACTGTTGAGGAGGCATGGGAGCTCTTTGATATCATTAGTGCGAACTCTATGCAAAGGGAAACCTTCGCTAGAGATCTAGAGCCTCCTAGGTTGGTGAAGGAGAATACTTCAAGAGGGAAGTTATATGAAGTGAGTGTGCCAAGTGATTTGGAAAGGAAAGTGGATAGCCTAGCCCTAAAATTTGATAGGTTGATGGGAGCAATACAGTCACCTCTGGCTACTAGGGTAGAGGAGGCATCTGCCATATGCCAGTCCCCTGCTCACCCCCTTGAAGAATGCCCATCTACTGGCCAGTTTCCTGATTTTATAACAGAGCATGTGGCTGCAACTCAGTCTTATGGGCAGCAGCCTGCTGTTGGGTATCAATGGAGGAACCATCCCAATATGAGGTGGAGATAAGATGCATACCCCAGCCAGCAATAGCAACCCCAGCAGCCCCTGCCCTACAGAAATGCTCAGCCTTATCGAGAAGGTTATGTCCCAAGGCCTCAGTATTAGTAACCCATAGCCCAACCTATAGCCCCTCCTGTGCAGCAGTCTGCACCTCCTACAGCTGTGAGAGCACCTTCTTTCGAGGAATAAGTTCTGGCCTCACTGCAAAATTTGGGCCCCCTAACTCAAACTGTGCACTCTCACAGCCAAAGCATCAAAAATATAGAAGACCATCTTGGTCAGCTGTCTGATGCTCTGACTAGGAGAGAGGGAGGAAGATTGCCTAGCCAACCACAGGACAACCCACGAAGATAGGTTGTAGTGGGTGAAGTTTTCTCCACTTATGAGGAAGCCAAATCTGTTACAACTTTCAGAAGTGGTAGGCTAGTGGACAACTAAGTAGGCTGTGAGCCTGTGAGAAGCTTGGAGGAAGAAAATGAAGAGATTCCTACAAGAACACAACAAAGGCCACCAGTGGTGGATCTGAAGGAGCAACCAGCTAGAATAAAGAGGATAATGAGGATCCTTAAGAAAAGAAAAAAATAAAAAAGAAAGAGGCCCCTTTGGCTAAGGCTGCAAGTGAGGGAGCAATCCCACATTTGCCATTTCCTAAGGCACTACAAGCACCTTCCCCTTTTGATAAAGGGCAAGGAAAAATTAAGTAAATGATGGAGACTTTCAAGCAAGTAAAGATCAATCTGCCCTTACTTGATGTAATTAAATAAGTCCCAGCCTATGCCAAGTTTTTAAAAGACCTGTGCACCCATAAGGGACAGTCTAGGATACACCTATCCAAGAAGGTCTTTGCAGCAGAAAAAGTTAAGCAAGTCCTGTCCATTGCAACTCTTCCCAAACTTCAAGACCCTAGCCTCCCCACTATCCTCTGCATCATTGAGGAGCATACCATTGACAAAGCCTTATTAGATCTGAGAGCCAGTGTAAATTTGCTTCCATATTCAATATATGAGAAGCTGGGCTTAGGCAAATTAAAGCCCACACATGTGGTCCTCCAACTGGCTGACAGATCTGAAAGGAAACCTGTGAGGATAATCGAAGATGTTTTTGTTGGAATTGACAAATTCTTCTACCCTGCTGACTTTTTGGTGCTGGATATGGAACCAGGTAGGAGTGTCACTTCCATACCTGTGATTCTAGGCAGACCCTTTTTGGCCACAACTATTGCTTGTATTCAATGAAGGTTTGGAATCATAGAAGTGTCGTTTGGAAATATGAAGGTCAAATTAAATGTGTACAAAGCAGCAAATCAACCTCATCCCGATGAGGACAATTTTTTTTTTGATGTGATAGATAAGGTTGTCTAGGAAAATGTGACTATGCTGCTACATGGTTACATGGTAAGGAATGGTTTAAGGAGTTAGCTGAAGTATGGAAGGAAACAGAGGTAGAGAAGGTTTCCACCTCTGAGATTGAGCATATGAAACTCGTCTCTTTTGAAGCAGCACTAGCACATCACCATCCATGGAGGCCTACTTTGCTACCTCTCCCACCCCCCTCTAAGGCACCCCTATTGCCCTCCCTCATTAGTCCCCCAGAGGTGGAGTTAAAGCAACTCTCAAAATCTTTGAAATATGCCTTTTTAGGAGACAACACCAAATTGTCTGTGATAATCTCTTCTTCCCTCACCCTTGAGCAGGAAAGAGAACTGCTTTGTGTACTAAAAAGGCATAAGAAGGCAATAGGATGGACCATTGCAGACCTTGGGGGAATCAACCCTGCTATGTGCATGCACAAAATTTATCTTGAGGAAGGCTTTAAACCTTCCAGAGAGATGCAAAGAAAACTCAACCCACACATGCAGGAGGTTGTGATGAAGGAGGTTGTCAAACTCCTAGATGCTGGGATAATTTACCCCATCTCGGATTCTCAATGGGTAGCACCCACCCAGGTAGTACCCAAGAAATCCGACATTACAGTGGTTGAAACAGATTCAGGTGAGTTAATGGCAACCAAACAGGCCACTGGTTGGAGGGTATGCATAGATTACCGAAAACTCAATGAAAAAACCAGCAAGGATCACTTCCCTTTGCCCTTCATAGACCAAATCTTGGACAAGCTGGCAGGCAAGGCCTATTACTATTTTCTTGACGGATATGCAGGGTACAACCAGATCCCTGTATATCCCCAGGACCAAGAAAAAACCACATTCACATGCCCATTTGAAACCTTTGCATCCAGAAGGATGCCATTTGGGTTGTGTAATGCACCTGCCACGTTCCAAAGATGCATGTATGCTATCTTCTCCGACATGATTGACAAGTTTTTGGAGATTTTTATGGATGATTTCTCCATTTATGGAGATGATTTTAGCCAATGCCTACACCATCTTAGCTCTGAGCTACAAAGATGTGAGGAGACCAACCTAGGTCTGAGTTGGGAGAAGAGTTACTTCATGGTGACTCAAGGCACTGTTCTAGGACATGTTGTCTCTCACAAAGGAATCGAGGTTGATTAAGCTAAGATCGACTTAATTACTCATTTGCCCCCTCCGAAAACTGTCAAACAAGTTAGGTCATTTCTGGGTCATGCTGGTTTCTATAGGAGGTTCATCAAGGACTTCAGCAAAATCTCCAAACCCCTTTGTCACCTGTTATGCCAGGACATTCCTTTTAACTTTAATGATGAATGCCGAGCTGCTTTTGAACTGTTAAAGACTTGTTTGACCACAGCTCCCATCTTGCAATCCCTTGATTTTTCTCTGCCATTTGAGCTGATGTGTGATGCATCAGAGTTTGCCTTTGGGGTTGTGTTAGGTCAAAGAAAAGACAAGGCCCCTTCTGTGATAGCATATGCCAGTAAATCAATGGTTGATGCTCAATTGAATTATACCACAACTGAGAAAGAGCTATTAGCTATTGTCTTTGCCTTAGAAAAATTCAGGTCTTATGTGCTGAGATAAAAAATTATTATGTTCACTGACCACTCAGCTTTGAAATACCTCTTGTCCAAAAAGGAAGCCAAAGCAAGACTAATCAGGTGGATTCTTCTCTTGCAGGAATTCAATTTGGAGATTAAAGATAAGAAGGGAGTTAAGAACATGGTGCTTGACCATCTGTCAAGGATCCCAGCCACTGATACAGAAAGCTTGCCCATTAATGACTCCTTCCCAGATGAGCAGCTTCTTACTGTCCAGATAATTATGCCCTGGTTTGCCAATATTGTCAATTACCTTGCTGTGGGTAGGATTCCCCCACATTGGAACAAAGATGATAAAAATCTGTTCTTCGCACAGATTCAATATTACATGTGGGAGGATCCTTACCTCTTTAAGCATTGTGCTGATCAGATGATCAGACGTTGTGTACCTGAAATTGAGTTTTAAAGCATCCTAACCATGTGCCATGAACAGGCTTGTGGGGGCCATTTCAGTGATAACAAGACTGCGGCCAAGGTTCTTCAGAGTGGTTTCTACTGGCCTACCCTATTCAAAGATGCCCGACAGCACTGTAAAGCTTGTCATCGTTGCCAACAAATGGGCAGTATTACAAGGAGAAACTCTATGCCCTTACAACCTATACTTGTTGTCGAACTGTTCGATATTTGGGAAATCGACTTTATGGGACCCTTTTCCCCTTCTGCTGGATATAATTTCATCCTTGTAGCTGTGGACTACGTGTCCAAATGGGTAGAGGCCATAGCTACGAGGATAAATGATCACAAGGTCGTCATTCAATTCTTGAAAGACAATGTCTTCTCAAGATTTGGCATTCCTAAAGCTATTATTTGTGATGGGGGAAGCCACTTCTGTAATAAACCTTTTGATAAGCTGATGGAAAGATACTCTATTACCCACAGAGTAGCCACTCCCTACCACCCCCAAACCAGTGGGCAAGTAGATATTTTCAACAGGGAAATCAAATATATTCTTCAGAAGACTGTGAGAACTGGCAGAAAGGATTGGTCCGACAAATTGACGGATGCCTTATGGGCTTATAGAACAGCCTATAAAAGCCCCATAGGCATGTCCCCATTCAGACTAGTATATGGCAAGGCATGTCACTTGCCTGTTGAATTGCAACAAAGAGCATATTGGGCCATTAGAGCAGTAAATTCTGACTTACACTCAGCTGGTTTTCATAGGAAACTCCAGTTATCCGAGCTGGATGAATTGCGACTAGAAGCTTACGCAAATGCCCGGAGTTACAAGGAGAGGACTAAAGCCTTCCATGACAAACATTTGCTATGAAAAGTGTTTAAGCCAAATGACCAGGTATGGATGTTCAACTCCAGAATGAAATTCTTTCCAGGAAAGCTGCAGTCCAGATGGGATGGACCTTTCACTGTGGTACACGTTTCCCCATCTAGAGCTGTTGAAGTCATGCATCCTACAGATGGTAGAATCCTTAAAGTCAATGGTCAAAGACTGAAACTTTATGTAAACAACATTCGCGAGCCTGAAGAGACCATTGATCTTCAGGATCCTCCAGGTTAACACTCGACTTCGATTTGTATCATATGTATTCTATTTTGATTTATACATTGATTCTTTCCCTCGATTTTTTTTTCTTCACAATCAAATGGCCATGTCAAAGATCCCGCTTCATTTCAATAAACTAATTGGTAGCACAGCAAATGAGTTGCTGGGTGCTTAGGCTAAAGCCCTGCACACATAGGCCATGATTTTGAACTCATAGAACCTCTCGATAGGTCATTTGGACCGTTCACTGGGTCAGCTGCTAATGTTGATAGGATTGGTGAGGATTTCGATAGGTGCTGAAACTTCTCGATAGGTGAGAACAACCTTGCGATAGGTTCTGGACTCTTACCTGGACCCTATCGATAGGATTGACAAAAGTACTACCCAACCTATCGAAAAGATGTTTTCACCCCTTGGCATCCTAACGAATTGATTGTTTTATCTACCTTGCGTTTGACAGGACACTGACCTATCGAAAAGCCGCATTCCCAACCTATCGAATGCAATGTTTACTCTTTTCGATAGGAAGGGTTGAACCTATTGACAACATTCAACTGCCAGCCCCATACTTGTGCGACTTCGATAGGATGCCTTAACCTATCAACATTTTAGACTCGTCCTAGCGAAATTGCCCCCACTCCTTCCATGCTTGTTGTGCACCTGCGCTGCGTGGAAATTTTACCCCATGTGTTCCATGTACAACTATGCACAACTTGGGCCTTAAACTCTGCACCCTCCCTTGGGTTTCTGCCCCACACCATAACTCCTAGCGCTAAATATAGGCTGCCAGTTAATGCACGATTTCATCCCCCATGCCGATTGGTGGAATTACCCATTCATTCTTTCTCATTGATGGCGGCGATATTGAATGCGCTGCTTCATATTCCATCTTATATCCACCTTAAATAGATGTAGATGGCTCGACTTCGCCCCATTCCTCTCCGTCTACCCTCTGCCCTCCTCCTCTTAACTATGGCCGACGACAAGCCCACCTTCACTCTTGCTCAACTCTACCTCTTCTGGCTGGAGCCACTACCGCCCAAGGAACTAGACCCGTTGTAATTCCTCTGGGATGAATACGAGGAGGTACAACAGATCCTCGCCAAGGAGGAAAAGCTAAAAGATATGACGGAGAAGAAGAAGCAGAAAACTGAGCCACCAATTTCTCCGCCACCATCCTCCTCCACCACCCCACCCCTTGCCCCCTGAACCTTCTCTTTTTACTTTTCTTCCTTCCCCCTGGCTTGCAGTTTCCCTTCCACCAGTTGCAGGCTGAAGATATCCCTGAGCCAGGGGGAAGGCTTTTCGTTTGCCAAGGATGTTTTGCCCATATGACTGTCTTACTTCTCACATCCTTGGGCTTGACCATTGTACTAATTGTAATAAATTCTCTTTTCAATAAATTCTCTGTTTATGCCATTTATTTTTATTTTTATTTTTTCCTTTTTCTTTTTCTCTGCTTGTCTACTTTTTTATTTTTTCTTCCCGACTGCATAGTGTTGGGGATTTCTAGTGTGCTGATTTATGGTGTGAACATCAAGAGAAAGTAGAGATGGGTTCAGCACAGCTGGGGAATCCTAGGCCTGCAAGATACAGGGTCCTTTGTAGCAAGTTTTAAAAGTATGTAAGGAGAAGTCCACAGAGAGGTGGTTTGGAATTGGGTAAACTCCAGATCTGTAAGAGATTTGGCACCCTAGCTAATGTTAATCTAGCTAAAAGACAGGGGAGAGATTAGATTGGAGTTTCACTTAATCTAAACTACAATTAAAATGCAGATTTTCTTAGATCGAATATGGAGCCTCAAATCTTGCAGATGGAGGGTTTAAAAACTCAGAAAATGAAGAATAACAGCTTGGAGGTTGTTTTCATTGCAATCAGGTTGAGCTAAGCATATTACAGGGGTTCAAAAGCACACAAGTCCCTCAGCTGGCCACAAGCACAACTACAGAGTATAAATTCCACTTCAAATCACAGGATCCACCTGGTCTTAAGGCTATGATCTGTCCACTTTAATGGTCACAAACCATCCTATAGACTTTATTGAATCCATGGATTACAGTAGATGAATCCAATTGAGGCCTAAGCTTAGATTTACCTTAAGGCTATGATCTGTCCACTTTAATGGTCACAGACCATCCTATAGATCTCCTACAAAGCCAAAGCCTCAATTAGAACAATTAAAACCACTACAGATGTTGCAATTTCTAGGTCACAGACGCAGGAAATTACAGGGATATCAGATCCAGGGAATTCAGATGATATCCAAGAGGTCTATCAGTTAAGTGGGTGAGCTGATCAAGCAACTCCTCTACACAAATCCGATCGAGCACCAAAAGGAATCAAAAGAGCTTTAGATCTAATTAAAACATTGAAAACAACATTTACATTGCAAACAAGGTTACTCTTACAATGGAATGCTCTCAGATCTATAGTCTGTGCAGTAATTAACCCCAGCAACACTCTTAACCTTACCCAATCACAGATCTAACTCACTCCTTGCTGCTCCTAGGGGATTAGCCAACCATGGTTGGGCTAAAGGAAGGAAAATAGAATCTCGCTGCAAGCTTTGATCTCCAGGAAATTGTTCAGAAATTTGATTTTCCCTAATGGCAATTGGGGATCTCTATATATAGCTTTCTCCTCTGTTTTTCTCACCAAAAATTCCTTCTAGAAGGTCGTCAAAGTTTGCTAGAGTTCTGTTAAAGCACGTGGGTCAGTTAGGGCTTTCTAGGGCATCTTCTAGAACCTCGCGCCGGTCACCAAAGTGCCTCGGGTTATGTGCAACAGGTCATTGAATCTCCACGTGTGCACAATTGAATTTCTGAGAAGTTCTGCACACGATTTCGACAGGTTCAAGGAGCTTTCGACAGGTTGACATAGAGATTTTGGTCCTTTCGCTAGGTTCTCAGAACTGTTCGATAGGTTCTGATAGGATGAGCCTTCACTTAGAGTTCCAGCCTTCTCAGTCTTTGGTTTGGGGTATTCGACAGGTTGAAAGGACTCTTCGACAGGTTGGAGAACCATTTCGATAGGTTTCTTTCTGCATGCTATCCCTTCGATAGGATTGCTCTTACTCATATCGAAAGACTCAATCACCATTCGATAGGTTCTATTCCAGTACTTTCATCTCGATAGGTTCAAGAACCATTCGATAGGTTCTTTTGACGCTTCAGGTAGGCTTTCGATAGGATGGTTTCTTCATTCCTTTCAGCTGCTCGATAGGTTCTTGGATCCTATCGAAATGCTCTATCCGCACGAATTCTTCCTTCTTCTGCCTTTCGATCCTATTAAAAACTTGTTCAACTACACGAATTCTTCCTTTCTTTGCTTTTAGCTCCTATTGAACTCTTCAGGTGACCCATCGATAGGACGTTTTCAACCTATTCTCACTTTCTTCACCTTGTCCTGCTGCTGGGGTTACATGGTGCTGAGAGATGGCTTCTTTGTGGGCATTCTTAAGTGGTTTTCTGCATTATTATCAGCTTTCACTGCTATTTACAAAATGCACTCAACAGAGGCTTATTAGTGTGCTCACAGGTCCATCAATGGTAAGGTTGAAGGGTGAAAAGTGGCATTTTTCACCACTTAACACACCCCCAAACCTAAGCTTTGCTAGTCCTTGAGCAAAGGAGAATTAAAAGGAAATAAAAATGCCACTTTCGTAGGGAGCACAGATGCATTTAGCATATGCACCAAGCCTTTTAAATCCCTAGGTGATCCTTAGTGGAGGAGTGAAGTCTCCTGAGGGTTTTCAGTGAAGGTACCCACAAACTTCTCCAATACTCTTAGTTAATGATAGTGCAACCTGTTAAAGCAGAGTTTGAGCAAATCAAATAGATTCACACCATGCCCATTCATTAAAGGAAATTCAATAGAAAAAACATCCATTTGAAAATATGAAAGTTTGCTAAAATCTCTCCATCATCACTTTGTTTGTGTCAAGGCATTTCTCATGAAATTTTATGCATAATTCACCATCAATTTGAAGATCCTGCCCAGATACTTCCCCCATCAACTGGATTTCAGACCCAAGTCTCACCAGGGCTGTTCACTCATTAGTACAGAGAAGAGGGGTAAATTGTATCTCTCAGCTCAAGAGCAGTTACAGCCCTCAAATAGGACTACAAGCAGGAGCATAGGCATTGCTTGAATTTCTAACTTTTCCAGCTCTTTTCACCATAGATTAAGCAGATTCTCATCTCCACATGATAGCTCAATCCACTTTCAGATCAGTAAGGTCTTTTGATTGGGTTTTAATGTGGCTTAGGGATGCTGTTTGTGAAGGAACAAAAAGGGATAACAGAGTTCAAAATTGAAAAATCCGTAAAGTCAAGGAGGTGATTCATGACTTCACCTTCTTCAATTCAGAACCTCTTCACTATCTTTTTGAAATTTTCAAACTTGAAGTGGTCGGCTTCTTGTCTTCTTGTAGATTTTTAAGTGGAGTGACTTCTCTTCCTCATTCTTTTCCTTTGCTTCTTTTTATTTATTTTATTTTTTTTATATGTGTGTGGGTTGGAATGCCACAGCATTAGAAACTGTGTTTTCCTTTCTTTCGACCAAATTTGCCACCTTGCTCCTCTAACCTCATTTCTCCTTCCATTTCTTGATTTCTCAGATTGGGGGTAGACTGAAATGGGCCAAAGGGGTTTTGGGTTCAAAATTTCTGGTTTTTATCAAAGAAAACTGGGAATTTTTTATGGCTCAAAAAGGTGTGTATCAAGGGCAGTTCAAAGGTGGGGAATATTAGGCTCAAACTGTCCAAAGGATGGCCTTACTTCACATCTTCAATGTCCTGGGTGCTGTCAAGTTGTTTCAACTCGGATTTGCCTAACTTCTAGTGATCAAGATTAGGTCCAGTCAGTCCTTAAAGCAGAAAGAATTGCCATGACACTCTTCAAAGAAATCTTTCAGGCCCAATTCTCACTGGGTATGGCCTTCCATCCAATTTTTTCTGGGAGGCATCTTCACAGTCTCTTCTCGTTGCTGGTTTATTACACATCAAAAACTTTCTTCAAAAATTCTTGACAGTTTCTTCATGAAAAATGTTAAAACTTCAGCTTACTTTAGTTGCAAATGGTTTTTAAAGTTTCCTTAACAACAAATATGAGGTGAATTCATTCTCTTTTTGATTATTCCTTTTTAACTTGGCTGCACTAAAATTAACTAGTTTATTGGCATACATGCCACACCCCAAAACCTTAACCAAACAGTGTCCTCACTGTTTTGAGAAAATTCAATCAAGAGAGAGATAGGGTAAGAAGATATCTATAGAATAACACAATAAAAATGTCAAATATATACAAGAGACAAATGAAAAAGAAACTGAAACAACACATGACCACATTCATATACAGCTTGGTGCCAGCTACCCCTTAGATACAGGGGCCTTGCCCTTGGATTTGGATTGCTGTGATTATTTTACGGGTGCCTCCTCGGACTGGGCAGCAGGCTTTTTACCTTTAGGATCAACAGCAGGGGCAAAATTAGAATCCGAATCGGAAGGGAAAAGGGCAATGGGGTCCAATCCTAGAGCCGCAACAACCTTTCTTCTTTCATCCCTAGAGAGTAGGGTGCCATGGGGGCCAGATTGAGTGGAGGACTTGGTGTGCTTAGCGACTTTGGATGGGGCAGCAGGTCGTTTTCCTTTTTTGATAGAGGCAGCAGAAGAAGCAGATCTCTTGGCGGTGGCGGTGGTGGTTCTTTTGGAGGGAGTCCTTTTTGGTTTGGGAGGGATAGGTTGGACAGGTGGAGGTACCTGTGCAGGAGGAGGAGGGAAACATCCACAGGTGGGGTCGCTGAAGGAATAGTCGTAGAGGGGGGACATGGGGGAGGGGAGGGAGGCGCAGTAGGAGGTGCTGTAGCAAGAGGGGTAGGCTGAAAGGGTTGAGACAACAATGAAGCAACATTTTTCTCTAAAATATCAATCTTCTTGGCAGCATAGAGGAGGTTAGCATCTGAGAGCTCCTTGGTGGCCTTGATGATCTCCTGAGCATTAGCTAACTTTTTCTAGAGGAGCTCAAAATTCTTCTTCTCATACTTGGTAATGAGACTCTCAGCAGCAGCCAACTGTTTGGCTGACTGATAACGAGTCAAAATCTCATGCCACCCTTCAAAGATGTCTCGGAGCTTGATGCGGTGCTCCAATTCGATGTTGGCAATTCGCTCTTCGTAAGGGGCTTCCAGGGAAGCCCGGAGGGCAGCCATACCCCTCAGGACATCCCTGTGGATGTAAGGGTTCTCCCTTATTGCATAAAACAGAGTGAGGTACGGAAGAATGTACATGTGCTGGCGAAGGATGATGTGCAAGGGAGGGGAAGAAGTGGATGGACAGGAGGGGGGTAGAACACGAGATCCTCAGATGGATTAGTTTGGGTGGAAGCATCGTGGAAAGAAGGTGGAGAGGAAAAGGGGGAATGGGTGGTGGGTATCTCAGCAACTCCATAAACAGGTGCAGGTGGGGATGAAGGTAGAGCAGCTACTGGGAAGGGAGGTGGGGGTAGAGATGGAGCTGCTAACTCTACAAATAGGATATCAGTAGGGATGGGGGAGGCTATGGGTGAAAAGGGGGGAGAGAAATGGAAAAGTGAGGGATCAGGGGGAAGAGGAGAAGTGGGAAGGGGTAGGCAAACTGAAGTGGGGGGAGTAAGGGTGGATTGAATTGATTGGAGGCATGAGCTCATGAGGGCCTGGTTGTCAGTGTTAGTGGCTAATTAGGCTTGAATGGATTAGAGGATGGAAAGTATTTGAGTGAGGGAGTCAGGCCTGGTGGGAGTAGAAGGGGCTGGGGCGTGGACATGTTGGAAGGGGGAGGATGGTGCATGGTGAAATTGAGGAGGAGTGGGATGTGGGGAGTTAGGAAGTGGAGTGCACTCATGAGTGACATCCTCCACAATTGAGGTCATGAGGGTGGTGAACCTAGTAGTGGTGAACAGGTTCACATCCTGTGGATGTAGGGGGTGGGGGATGGAGGAGAGGTAGAAATGGGTTGGGTAGTAGGTGGAGAAGGGATGGTAGGGGTAAGCTCAGATAATGTGGGAGGTTCCAGGATGTCAGGTTGGAGGACCTGGGAGGTGGGTTGAGGTAAAACAGGTTCAGAGGTGGATGGGGGGGGGGGTCTGGTTGAAGAGGGACAGATACAAATGGAAAAAGTAGAGTGGGTGGAGGTGTGGGTAATGGGACAGGTATGGTGGGTGGGGGGGGGGGTGGTTAAGGGTATCTCTGCAGGAGTCTCTGCTGCCACGAAAGTGGTTGTCTTCTCATCCACCTCCCTTCCAACTGGTTGGCCTTTCTTAATCAAGGTGAGGCTGGTTGACCATTCTCACTTCCCATACAATTTAAAGGTCAGTTTCTCCATCGGTTCAAATTTCTTAATCTCATACTTGCCAGTCCTGAGCAGACAGGTGATGAGTCTGCAAAAAGGCAGGCCACCTCCTTTGGCAAAAGCTTGCCTCTTTAGCACCTTATCATTGATATCCACCATTGTCTCAAAAATCAGCTTAGATGCATTTACAAATTGCCCCTTCGAACAAAAGTATAGTGCATCCACTAAAGGGGTCCTTCTCTCTTGCAAATGGCCAGAGAAATAGACATTTTTCCTCAGAATGGTGTCAATGAGTCGGAGGGTAGGATAGAGGTCTCTTCTCATCAAGGATTCACCAGAACCCACTATTCCATTAGTAAGCTGTTTAGCAATTTCCCGAAATGTGGCCCCTGTAGGTGCTCCCTCAGCTCTGGTGGAGTCAAATTGATATGGGACTCCCAAAGCTATCCCAATATCTCTGTAATCGATAGTCAGCTGCCAATCATCAATCGATATTTCCAGTGTATCCTCAGCTTCAGGTACCACCTTCTTTGTCAGGTTCTGGTACCACAATTTCACTAATCTGGGATAGACATTTTCTTTCAAGGGTGAAAGCAGGGGTAGCAAACCTTCCTTCTTCAAATATTCCAATGTCCCCTGGCATTCCCTAATGTTAGCAAAGTATGCCAGATCAAAATCTGTCTCAGGAACAAGATTCAATTTTTCTACAAATGCATTGGGGGTAGTTAACCTAGCTGGCAGCTCTACTGGAGGGGCAGCTCACGCTGAGGTTTCTTCTACTCTAGGTTCCTGCATCTCACTAGCTTTGGATTTCTTAGCTTTAGGGGTCTTTTTGGGTGAGATTTCAGTGAGCTTCCTCTTGACAGGTGGTTTGTCAGCTGGCTTCAACTTTTTAGAGGATTTAGGGGTGGAAGCAGTTGTTCTCCGGTGTATGTTCGCGAGGGTCTCCTCTGGCTCATCCATTTTACTCGTTAGAAATTTAGCACTCACCAACTGAAAGCGGGGTTTGAAGTTACAACTCAGAGGATCGAGAGATTGATGGTGGGAAGGCAACTGACCTCACAATACCTAGGGTTTGATTAAAATTGCACTGCCCAGCTCTAATTTTTCCAAAATTAGGGGCAAAATGCTCCTATGTGCAAGCTGAATGTTCTGATAAACGGGGAGACTGAACAACTGTAGGTTCTATGAGGGATTGGTGAAGGAAGAGAGGTGATTGCGAGAAGAACAAGAGCTAGGGTTTTTCAGAGGGTAAGGAATGAAGCACAAATGACCTATCGACAGGTATATAAAGGTGGAAATGCGATTCCGACAGGATGACTAGAATGGTTTCGATAGGTTGCTATGTCATGTCGAAAGCTTGGAAATCAAAGCTTTCAAAAGGGATGATTCTAAAGGGGTTCGATAAGTGAGACCATCCTATCGATAGGTTTAAACGGCAGAAAAAGCAACTTTTCGATAGGTGCGCGATATGTACCCAGAGCCTATCGAAATCTTTGTTTACCCTTATTTAACCTGTCGAGAAGTTGGTTTTACCTGTCGAAATGTCCAGTGCCTATCAAAACCATTAGATATCCTGTCGAAATCACCATGTAACCTAACGAAAGGTAGATTTGGCCTATCGAAGGCTCCAAAACCCAGATAAAATTGCCTTTCTGGGCACCCTTAGCTTCAGCACTTATTAGGCTCAGTTGCTGTTTGGCCCTACGATTGGATTCTTTTGTGGACGATCCTCCATTATTTTAGAGCAGCTGGCAAATTTGGAATGGCAACCCTATAGATAACATGGTATGTTTATTGCAACAAAATTTTAATAGAAATGCAAAGTAAAACATCTAAAACAGAAGCAAAATATCGTACATATGATACATACTAAACTGCAGGTGCTAATTTGGAGGATCTGGAAGGTTAACGGCCTCCCCATGTTAGGCCAATCATTGCTCTATAGCAGCTATTGAGGATTAGCAGAGCCTCCTCCAGCCCTGCAATGGAAAAATAGGTCTCATTAAAAGGGGGTTGAGAGCTGGTGCTGTACACATGTAGCTTTACTTTCATGTAGCCAAAGGAGACCTCCATGATTCCAGATATGCATTGAATACATGCATTGGTAGTGGCCAAGAAGGGCCTGCCCATAATCACAGGGATGGAGGAAATATCTTTACTTGGCTCCATATCTAATACCACAAAGTTAGCAGGGTAAAAAAACTTGTCAACTCTCACCAGGACATCCTCAATGACTCCCACAGGTTTCCTTTCAGATCTGTCAGCCAGTTACAGGACCACAGGTGTGGGCTTCAAGTCTCCCAAGCCCAATTTTTTATAGACTGCATAAGGCAGCAAGTTCACACTGGCTCCCAGGTTAAATAGGGCCTTCTCAATGGTGTGATCCCCAATGATGCAGGGGATGGTGGGGAGTCCAGGGTCTTGAGGTTTGGGGGGAGTTGCAATGGACAGGACATGCTTAACTTTTTATGCTAAAAAGACTTTCTTGGATAGGTGTATTCTAGACTGTCTTTTATGGGTGCATAACTCCTTCAGAAATTTGGCATAGGCTAGGACTTGTTTGATGGCATCAAGTAAAGGCAAATTAATTTTAACTTACTTAAAAGTCTCCATCATTTCCTCAATTTTACCCTGCCCTTTGTCAAAAGGGGAGGGTCCTTGCAATGCCTTGGGAAATGGCAACTGGGGGATTGCTCCCTCATTTGCAGCCTTAGCCAAAGGGCTTTCTTTCTTTTTGATTTTTCTTTTCTTTGAGGATCCATATCATCCTCTTTATTGACAGTAGGTTGTTTTGTCAGGTCCACTACTGGTGGCCTTTGTTGTGTTCTTCGAAAACTCATTCCATTCTCTTCCTTCAAACTTCTCACAGGCTCACAGCCCACTTGATTGTCCACTAGCCTACCACTCCTCAAAGTTGTCACAGATTTGGCTTCCTCATAGGTGGAGGAAACTTCACCCACTACAAACTGTCTTCATGGATTATCCTGTGGTTGGCTAGGTAACCTTCCTCCCTCTCTCCTAGTCAGAGCATTAGACAACTGACCAAGTTGGTCCTCTATCTTTTTGATGCTCTGGTTGTGAGAGTGCACAGTTTGGGTTAAGGTGTTCAAGTTCTGCAGTGAAGATAGAACTTGTTCCTCAAAAGATGGTGTTCTCACAGGTGGAGGAGGTGCAGCTTGCTGCACAGGAGGAGCTACAGGTTGGGCCATGGGTTGCTGATATTGAGGTCTTGGGGCATAACCTTCTCGATAGGGCTGAGCAATTCTGTAGGGCATGGGCTGCTGGGGGCAGCTGCTGCTCCTGGCTGGGGTATGCATCTTGTCTCCACCTCAGATTGGGGTGGTTTCTCCATTGATACCCAGTAGCAGGCTGCTGCCCATAGGCTTGAGTTGCAGCCACATGCTCTGTTACAAAATCAGGAAATTGGGCAGCTGATGGGCATTCATCAAGGGAGTGAGCAGGGGACTGGCATATAGCACATGCCTCCTCCACTCTAGCAGCCACAGGTGACTGCATTGCTCCCATCAGCCTATCAAATTTTAGAGTTAAGCTATCCACTTTCCTTTCCAACTCACTTGACACACTCACTTCATATATCTTTCCTCTTGAGGTGTTCTCTTTCATCAATTTAGGAGACTCTAGGTCTCTTGCTAAGGTTTCCCTTTGCATAGAGTTCTCATTGATGATGTCAAAGAGCTCCCATGCCTCCTCAACAGTTTTATGGAGATAGGTGCCACCACAGGAGGCATCTATCATATCTCTGCTTTTAACATCAATTTCCTCATAAAAGCTTTGGACCAATTGCCATTCAGGGATTTGGTGGTGGGGGCATTTCTTGAGGAGTTCCTTAAATCTCTCCCAGGATTGATGAAAGTCTTTAGTTGGATCTTGAGTAAAACAGATGATACCCTTCCTCAACTGGCTGGTCCTTGACATAGGAAAGAATTTGGCCAAAACTTGACATTGGAGATCACTCCAGGACTGAATGCTGTTGGGTGGAAGCATGGACAACCAAGTCCTGGCTCTGTCCTTTAATGAAAAAGGAAAAAGCCTCATCCTAGTTGCCTCCTCCCCCAAACCTGTGATATTGGAAGTAGTGCACAGTCCTAAGAATTCGTCTATATGCTTATATGTATCCTCCTTGGCTAGGCCATGAAATGAGGGCAACATCTGAATGATGGAAGATTTGATTTCATAGTTTCCTTGAGCAGCAGGGAACTGAATGCAGAAGGGGGAATTGTATATCCTTGGTGCATTGAATTCCTTGAGAGTTCGCGGCTGCTGCTGCTCACCCATTTCAACAGATACAATTTCAACAGCTGTGGATGTAGTTGGTCTGGATCTGAGAAGTCTTTCAACCTTTGGATTTAGTGGAATAATCTGAGGTTGCAGAGTTCTCCTACCAAACATACAGCACTCACAAACTGAATGGAAAATAAATCCTCACACAATAAAAAGAAGCAGCACAACTGACTAATTAATCTAAAAAAAAATCAGTAGATCTGAAAAATAAACAGGGGAAAAAGGGATGCAAACTATAGAGCAGCCTTCAGCACGGCTCTCCTCTCACTCTGTACTTAGATCTGATGAAATGCACACAAATATACCGAAAAATAGCAAAACTTACAAATGCAGTGAGGAAAAACATAGTTACAGATTTATAAAACTAAACTAGATCTACCAAATTCGCAAACACCTCCCCGGTAGTGGTGCGAAAAACTTGTTGGGGATTTCCAGTATGCTGATTTATGGTGTGAACATCAAGAGAAAGCAGAGATGGGTTCAGCACAGCTGGGGAATCCTAGGCCTGCAAGATACAGGGTCCTTTGTAGTAAGTTTTAAAAGTTAGTAAGGGGAAGTCCACAGAGAGGTGGTTTGGAATTGGGTAAATCTCCAGATCTGTAAGAGATCTGGTACCCTAGCTAATGTTGATCTAGCTAAAAGACAGGGGAGAGATTAGATTGGAGTTTCACTTAATCTAAACTACAATTAAAATGCAGATATTCTTAGATCGAATCTGGAGCCTCAGATCTTACAAATGGAGGGTTTCAAAACTCAGAAAATGGAGAAGAACAGCTTGGAGGTTGTTTTCACTGCAATCAGGTTGAGCTAAGCATATTACAGGGGTTCAAAAGCACACAAGTCCCTCAGCTGGCCACAAGCACAGTTGCAGAGTATAAATTCCACTCCAAATCACAGGATCCACCTGGTCTTAAGGCTATGATCTGTCCACTTTAATGGTCACAAACCATCCTATAGACTTTATCGAATCCATGGATTGCAGCAGATGGATCCAATTGAGGCCTGAGCTTAGATTTACCTTAAGGCTATGATCTGTCCACTTTAATGGTCACAGACCATCCTATAGATCTCCTACAAAGCTCGAGCCTCAATTAGAACAATTAAAAAACCATTACGATGCTTAAGTACAACCCCTAGGTCACAAACGCAGAAATTACAGGTGTACACGATCCGTGGAAGATGATATCCAAGAGGTCTACCAGTTAAGTGGGTGAGCTGATCAAGCAACTCCTCTACACAAATTCGATCGAGCACCAAAAGGAATCAAAAGAGCTTTAGATCTAATTAAAACATTGAAAACAACATTTACATTGCAAACAAGGTCACTCTTACAATGGAATGCTCTCAGATCTATAGTCTGTGCAGCAATTAACCCCATCAACACTCTTAACCTTACCCAATCACAGATCTAACTCACTCCTTGCTACTCCTAGGGGATTAACCAACCATGGTTGGGCTAAAGGAAGGAAAATAGAATCTCGCTGCAAGCTTTGATCTCCAGGAAATTGTTCAGAAATTTGATTTTCCCCAATGGCAATTGGGGATCTCTATATATAGCTTTCTCCTCTATTTTTCTCACCAAAAATTCCTTTTAGAAGGTTGTCAGAGTTTGTTAGAGTTCTGTTAAAGCACGTGGGTCGGTTAGGGCTTTCTAGGGCATCTTCTAGAACCTCGCGCCGGTCACCAAAGTGCCTCGGGTTGCATGCAGCAGGTCATTGAATCACCACATATGCACAGCTGAATTTCTGAGAAGTTCTGCACACGATTTCGACAGGTTCAAGGAGTTTTTGATAGGTTGACATAGAGCTTTTGGTCCTTTCGCTAGGTTCTCAAAACTGTTCGATAGGTTCTGATAGGATGAGCCTTCACTTAGTGTTTTAGCCTTCTCAGTCTTTGGTTTGGAGTATTCAACAGGTTGAAAGGACTCTTCGACAAGTTGGAGAACCATTTCGATAGGTTTCTTTCTGCATGTTATCCCTTCGATAGGATTGCTCTTACTCCTAGCGAAAGACTCAATCACCATTCAATAGGTTCTATTCCAGTACTTTCATCTCGATAGGTTCAAGAACCATTCGATAGGTTCTTTTGACGCTTAAGGTAGGCTTTCGATAGGATGGTTTCTTCATTCCTTTCAGCTGCTCGATAGGTTCTTGGATCCTATCGAACTGCTCTATTAGCACGAATTCTTCCTTCTTCTGCCTTTCGATCCTATTGAAAACTTCTTCAACTGCATGAATTCTTCCTTTCTTTGCTTTCAGCTCCTATCAAACTCTTCAGGTGACCCATCGATAGGACGTTTTCAACCTATTCTCACTTTCTTCACCTTGTCCTGCTGCTGGGGTTACATGGTGCTGAGAGCTGGCTTCTTTGTGGGCATTCTTAAGTGGTTTTCTGTATTATTACCAGCTTTCACTG
This sequence comes from Chloranthus sessilifolius, assembly GCA_021018995.1. Lineage (NCBI taxonomy): Eukaryota > Viridiplantae > Streptophyta > Magnoliopsida > Chloranthales > Chloranthaceae > Chloranthus > Chloranthus sessilifolius. The sequence goes on from CM037588.1 coordinate 98,039,966, forward strand.
CTATCTACAAAATGCACTCAACAGAGGCTTATTAGTGTGCTCACAGGTCCATCAATGGTCAGGTTGAAGGGTGAAAAGTCGCATTTTTCACCACTTAACACATAGCTACACCCTCTATGCAGTAAAACAGTGAGTACACTATTTAGTTTAGGTTTGGGGGTGTGGCATGTATGCTAATAAATTAGTTAATCTTAGTACAGCTAGGCTAAAAAGGAGTGTTTGGAATTAATTAGAGTAAATTCTCACCTGAATTTTTTTGAAAAGAGTAAATTAAAAAACTGTTTGAAACTGAAATAAGCCGTAGTCCAACAGACTTGATGAGGCAAATGTCAACAAGTTGTGAAAAATAATTTTGATGTGTAGTAAACCTGAAATGAGAGGAAACCACAAGGTTACACCCCAGAAAATTGGATGGAAGGCCATACCTAGTGAGACTTGGGCCTGAAAACCTTTTAATTTCTTTGAAGAGTGTTTTGGCAATTCGTTTGCTCTGATCACTAGAAGTTAGACAAATCCAAGTTGAAACAACTTGACAACATTCATGACATTGAGGACATGAAGTAAGGCCATTCCTTGGACAGTTTGAGCCTAAAATTCACCCAGCTTTGAACTGCCCTTGATACACACCACTTGAGCCTTAAAAGTCTCAGTTTTCTTGATAAAGACAAAAAAATTTGAACCCAAAACCCTTTGTCCTATTTCAGCTCACCCTTAATCTGAGGAATTCAAGAAATAGGAGGAGAAGTGAGGTCCGAGGTGTAAGGTTCTATGTTTGGTTAAAAGAAGAATAAAGTATATGTGAAGGCTAGTGTGATGCATAGTTGTGGCACCCCAATGTTTAAAAAAAAAAAGAAAAAAAAAAAATAGAGCAAAAGGATGAGAAAGAGAAGTCACTTCATTTGAAAATCTACCAAAAGATAAGAAGCTAATCACTTCAAGTATGAAATTCTAAAAAGAAAGTGAAGAGGTGCTAAAATGAAGAAGGTTGAGCTGTAGACCACCTCCCTACCTTTACTGATTTATCAAATTTGAATCCTATTTTACCCTTTTTTTCTTTCACAAACCTCATCCCTAAGCCACATTACAACCCAATAAAAAGACCTTACTGATCTGAAATGGATTGAGCTGTCATGTGGAGATAAGGATTTGTTTGATCTATGGAGAAAAGAGTTAGAAAATTTCAGAAACCAGAGCAATGCCTATGCTCATGCTTGCAGTCCTATTTGAGGGCTGCAACTGCTCTTGAGCTATGTGAAATGATGCACCCTTCTATCTTTATTGTGAGTGACGGCCCTAGTGAGACTTGGGTCTGGAATCCAATTTGAAGGGGGGTAGTATCAAAACAGAATTCTCAAGTGAAAGGTGAGCCATGCATTAAGTTTTAGGAGCAATGCCTTGACATGAGCTGAGTGATGGTAAAGGATTGCAGCAAACTTTCAAGTTTTGAATTGATTTGTTTTTCTGTTGAAATTCCTCTAATGAATTGAAAAGGCATGGTGTGAATTTATTCTCTTTACTGAAACTCTATTTAGCAGGATGCACTGTATTTAACAAAATTTAATTGGAGAAGTTTGTGGGTACCTTCACTGAAAACCCTCAGGAGACTTCACTCCTCCACTAGGGATCACCTAGGGGTTTAAAAGGCTTGGTGCATATGCTAAATGCATCCGTGCTCCCTATGAAAGTGGCATTTTTAATTCCTTTTAATTCTTCTTTGCTCAGGGACTAGCAAAGCTTAGGTTTGGGGGTGTGTTAAGTGGTGAAAAATGCTACTTTTCATCCTTTAACCTGACCATTGATAGACCAGTGAGCACTCTAATAAGCATCTGTCAAGTGCATTTTGCAGATAGTAATAAAAGATGACACTAAAGCAAAAAACCAGTCAAGAATGCCCAAAAAGGGGCCATCTCTCAACATAGGACAAACCTAGTAACAACACACCAGATGGTAGCACATCACTGTACCCTTGGAGCGCGTGGCTAAAGCAGGGCAAGGCAAAGGAAGTGAAAACAGGCTGAAAACATCCTATCGAGAGATCACCTGTAGACTTCAATAGGAGCTGAAAGCAAAGAAAGGAGGAATTCATGCAGTTGAAAAGGTTTCGATAGGATCTGAAGGCAGGAGAAAGATGGATTCGTGTGGATTAAGGGGTTCGATAGGATCGAAGAACCTATCGAACAGCTGAAAGAAAGGAAGAAACCATCTTATCAAAAACTTGCCTGAGGTGTAAAAGGGACCTATCAAATGGTTTCCTGAACCTATCGAGATGGAGACGCTGGAATAAAATCTATCGAAGGGTGCTTGAGCCTTTCGATAGGAGGGAGAGCAACCCTATCGAAATTATGACATGCAAAATGGAACCTATTGAAATGGTTCTCCAACCTGTCGAAAAGCTTCTCCAACCTATCGAATGCTCCAAGCCAAGGGCTGAGAACGCTGAAGCTCTAAGAGAAGGCTCATCCTATCGAAACCTATCAAAGTGATCTGAAAACCTAGCGAAAGGACCAAAAAGCTCCATTCCAACCTGTCGAAAGCCTCTTGAAGCTGTCGAAATTATGTGCAGAACTTCTCAGAAATTCAGCTATGCACACGCTATGAGTTGATGACCTATTGCACGCAACCCGAGTCACATGGTGACAGGCACGATGGTTCCAGAAGATGCCCTAGGAAACCCTAACCGACCCACGTGCTCTAACAGAACTCTAACAAACTTTGAGGACCTTCTAGAAGGGATTTTTAACGAGAAAAATAGGGGAGAAAGCTATATATACAGACCCCAATTACAATTGGGGGGAGATCGAGATCTGAACCAAATTCTAGAGATTAGAGCCTGTAGAGAAATTCTATTTCCCCTCCTTCAGCCCAACAATGGTTGGCTAATTCCCTTGGAGTAGCGAGGAGAAAGGTTAGATCTATAATTGGGTAAAGTTAAGAGTGCTATTGCGGGTTCCCAGCTGCACAGACTACAGATCTGAGAGTATTGCCATTGTAGAGTGATTTTGATTGTAATGTAAATGCTGTTGTTAATGTTTTAATTAGATCTAAAGTTCCTTTGGTTTCATTTGGTGATCGATCGGATTTGTGTAGAGGAGTCTGTAGATCAGCTCACCCACTTAACTGGTACGCCTCTTGGATGCCATCCGATCTCCCTGGATCTGATACTCCTATAATTCCCTGAGTCTGTGACTTTAGAATTGCAGCATTTGTAGTGGTTTTAATTGTTCTAATTGATGCTTTAGCTTTGGAGATCTCTAGGATGGTCTGTGACCATTAAAGTGGACAGATCATAACCTTAAGGTTAGTCCAAGCTCAGGCTCTAATTGGATTAGTCTGCTATAAATCCATGGATCTGATAAAGTCTATAGGATGGTCTGTGACCATTCAAGTGGACAGATCATAGCCTTAAGACCAGGTGGATCCTGTGATTTGGAGTGGAGCCTTCTGCCCTACAGCTGTGCTTATAGCCAGTTGAGGGAATTGTGTACTCTGAACCTCTGTGACATGATTAATCGAACCTAATTTCAGTGAGACCAATCTCCAAGCTACTCTTCTCAATTTTCTGCTTTTTACTCTTTTCCCCTGCAAGATCTAGGTTCCCAAACTCGATCCAAGATAGCCTTTGTTTAATTTTAGCTTAGCTTAAGTGACAATCCATTTTAAACCTCTCCCCTGTTTTTTAGTTAACTTAGCATTAGTTAGGGTCCAGATCTCCCACAGATCTAGAGATTTATCATATTTTTAAACCAACCTCCCTGTGGACATTCCCTTACCATCTTTTCAAAACTTGCTACAACAAACCCTAATTACTTGCAGGTCTATGTGAGTGTGCTCTGCCTAGTTTGATTAGTAATTTTAGACCCTCTTTTGAGGGAAGGCAAGCATCCCAATAGGATGGTGGCAACTGTAGCCATGCTCTAGAAATAAGGCTATAAAAAAGGAAAGGGATTAAGACCCCAATTACAAGGAAGGAGAGAGCCAGTCAAGGCTAAGGGCAGGCAGTAGATCAGATTTGGGTTAGGCTATAAGCCCATAGAAGAAAAGGTGCGAGAAGCTAAGGAAAAGGCCCGAACCATTGCCACAACAAGAGCCAGGGGAATAAACTTGGAAGAGAAACCTCGTCCTATACCTCACATCCGGAATACCTTCGTGAGCGCAGGGATCATAAAGATCGATCAGAATGGGGCAATGCAGTTAACCCCACACAAATCGGCCGCTCTTGTCCACCTCACCAATTCCCAAATTATCCTTCCCAACCTTGAAATAGACCGGGCCGCTCTGTCCCTTTTCGAGGAAGAGTTCTCCCTACCCGCATAATCTCCCCCTGTGGTAAACCACCACAGGACCTTGCTGAAGTTTAAGGATAGAATCTTAGACGAGCCCAGGATCAACATAATGGAGCCCGACTCTGAGGAATCATATCCACCGACCTCCTCCATCCAAGCAGGTAAAGGGGTAGTACCACAGGTGAGAAATTGGGCGTCTGTGCCCCAAACTCTAGAAGCGACAAGTGGCCTAAAATTCGGCACCCACTTAAAAAAAAAAAAAAACTTATAAAGAGTGAGGTTAGCCCTTGGCAGGCAACACCCACTTCCAATTCGCTCGAGCGAGTTGTTCAGATTCTGCAACTCTCAACTTCATCCTCCCTTATTCGAATTTCTCAAAAATAAACCCTTACTGCTTGCATGTGTAGACACCCAAATTTGGCCCAACGCCCGATTGAGACACATTTCGAGAGAGGCACATTTCCAAACTTTTGATGACATGTATGGAACTCTTAGGAACCTTCCCAAAATATCTGTAGACACCCAAATTTGGCCCAAGGCCCGATCAAGACACATTTAGAGAGAGGCGCATTTTCAAACTTTTGATGGCATGTATGGAACCCACCCTTAGGAACCTTCTTGAAACCTTAGGAGCCATCCTAAACCTTAGGAATCACCCCAAAACCCTTAGGAACCTTCCCGAAGCCTTCAAAACCCATCCCGACCCTTAGAAACTATTCCGAACCTAAACCTAGCTTTCTCAAGCAATAGATAAAGAGTGGTGCATTGGCACTAGCTGGGACCTTCTACTATGATCAAATCTCATATCATTGAAAAGTAGACGTTCTTATCTTTTCAACGAGCTAAGAATCACCCCAATCAGAGCTGTATATCAAAAGTTACGACATTCCAAAGTTGAAGGGCATTTTAGGGTTTTGAGGGTGATCCCCCTAGGGTTTTGGCGCAACTAATAGTTGTGCCAGCCTATAGGTGGGTCCCCCCTCGGGCAGCCAACTTCCCAAACCCTATATTTTCATTGTTTTACTGTACCTTTGCCTGGCACATCTATTAGTTGTGCCAAACTTAGGAACAGTAACCTTAGGTTTTTGCCTTGAAAATTGAGATTAGGGTTTGACTTATTGACCATCTTGATCCTTGGGGTGTGTTTTGCTTATTCTGTTGCACCCATTCCCTATCTATTTGCAACCCTTTAAGTGGTTTAAAGCCTCAACCTATCATCCACTATTGAAGTTGGTTTTCACATATTTTAAGGCTCTAAAAACCCTAGGAAACCTTAGGTGGCTAGATTACCTAATTCCTAACCTAGTTTAGCCTCTAAACACCCTCTTAACCTCTCCTTTTCCTATAAATAGAGAGGTACCCCCCCTTAGAGAGGCTTGAAAATTTTCTTAAAATAGAGATTAAGAAACCTCTCTCTCTCTCTCTCTCTCCTTTAGTGCACTTTTCCATACAAATTCTAGAATTCATAAACCTTCTTCCAAGCCTTACCTTTCATCCAAAGCCTCTAGGTTAGGTGTGTACTACCCCCCTAGACTTCCCTCTCTACCTCTTAGCTATCCATCCTAGGAGTTAGAACTCTATTTCAAATAGTTCAAGCCATCAAAAGCTCACCGAAGCAAGCCTACGCAAGGCTCCACAACGGTGCAACAAGGGCCCGAGAGCTCCATCTCTCTCCTCTATTCCTCTACCTTCTCGGCTCTTCCTCCATCATCTCATTTGTGCTGTTACGCTGTCGAATTTTTGGTAGGAATGGAGGGGCATAAATAGGATTTTAATACCCTTTGGGCAAGAGGACTTTTCTGCTTATTTTATTTTATTTTTATTTTGGCCATAAGTAGAGACCACATTAAGTGGGCTGATTAGGTGTCTAACACCTTCCCGATCGATAACCGAAGCCCCTACCCAAGAGCCTTTGGCGTAGTCCGGATTCAGAGTCAATTTTTGGCACCTCGGTGCTCTTTAAATTTGATTTGGGTTTCTCGGGATACCAAAAGCTCCAGGTGGCGACTCTATATTTTTTGCAAGAGCGCATCGTCGCGACGGGTTTGATACAAAATCCATGGTTGCATAGATGGCGACTCTGCTGTGGAGTAGCTAGTAGAGCTTCCCCTTGAATTTTAACCATTTATTTATTTTTTCTAACCATTTTATTGCTATTTTTTATTGTTTTTTTACTCACCCCTACGATTATGTCGTTTTCTCACCCCTACTTTTACGTCATTTATGAGCCTTAGCCAATTGGCGGGTCTACTTGCACACTATCTAAATTTCTTTACATTTCCGTCATTTTTAGTACCTTAGCCAATTGGCGGGTCTACTTGTGCATTGTCCTTTAATTTTCTTTACTTTTACATCATTTTAAGTGCCTTAGCCATTTGGCGGGCCTACGTGTGCCTTTAATTTCTGCAATCATATCACAAACAGTGGACGCCAGCCCGTAGAGGCGACACGAGATCATCACCCCCAGTCTTTGAACTCTAAGCAAACTCCCTTTAAAAGTGAAAATTAAAATTGAACTAACAAGGGGGACTTAAATTGATTTTGCGGGGTAGATTTTTGCGGGTTGGGATATTTAGGCACACATACAAATTCTCGGGTCTTAGTACGGCGGCAGCCCCTAGTGGTGATGATCTGGAAAAGTCCCAGCCCACCTAGTACCTAAGGAAGTGCTTGCACTTGAGGTATATTGGGTGTGTAACCTTCTCGTTACCAAGCTTAAAACATAGGGAAAAGTGAGCGTTAGTGGACCCGCACCGGCCTTGTAACCCTTAGGTTCAGTGAGGGGAGATTCGATTCATTAATGCAGTCAGTCCCTGGAAGCACAACTTCTAGAAAAACTAAGTTAGAAGACTCATTTTGGGCTGAAACCTCTACTGTCAAATTGTCTGGAAGCCCATTTTTGCTTGGCGCCACTAATACTTGCGCCAAGTAAAAAAACCCCAGAAATACACTGACGCATGTATTAGTTGCGCCAGTATAAAATTGGGCATTTTTGGTTTGGCACACCTAATAGTTGCGTCAGCCTTGTGTTAGATAGTACAACCTAAATCTGTGGGCTATTCCACCCTCCCTCAGTCTCCGATTAGTGATTTTAGTGCCTCTGTCTAGGCCCTGCAATTTTTGACACCCAATACACCCTCGTTGATAAAGAGAAGGTGACTCTTTTTTGACTCATTTCGGGGGATCGGGTTGTTTGCATTGGTGTCCGTGCCTTCAACAAATCAAGGGGTTTCCCTTGATTCTTTTGAAGCGCTTTGGAGCCTTTATCGCAGGACCTATTTAGGGTACGAGAGCCACCCGAAAAGGGAATTCAAAAGTCTCCGAAATTCTTAATCTTTTCACTTATAAAAAATTAAAAATGATAAAAAGCAAAAATCTCAAAATTAGAGTTTTGCTGGTGCCGACACAATGACATCATCGTACCCTCTGCCAAGCCATGTCGTGGGTTGTGGATCTAGCATATGCCGATCCTGACTCATCCCCATCGCATTCCCCAACCCATTCCCATGGGGAAGAAGTTTTCACATCCATCCCCCTCACTCAATCCCCATTCACCGCCACCGGCCCCTTCGGTACTCCTATCTTTCCATCTACCACCTCCCAAAATATCCAAAATCCAACCCCCCATTCCCTATTATTTTCCCAAGCCATGCCCTCATCCATGGATATTCCCAACCCATCTCACCTTCCATCCACAGCCATTCAAAACCCGACCCAACCCTCCATCTATCCCAATCCACCCACATCTATCCATGCTGCATCCGATCCCCCATACATCCCTCCATCTACCCAAGTCATGCCCATTTTACCGGGGCCATGACCAGCTTTCCTCTCTCATCCTCTACATCTATGCCCCATACATGCCTAATCCATCTCCATTCATCAATACCCACCTCATTTCTCCAACCCACCTCATATCCCACCACTTACCCGGGTCATGCCCGATTTTACCTAGGCCATGCCTAATTTTTCCTCCTCATCCACCCCATCCATGCCCCTCCATCCTATCCCCCTTCCATGGCCATGATGGAGGAGATGGTCCAAGCATATACTAGGTCGAAAGCTTCCCAACACACCCCCTCTCATCCACACAACATATCCATGGATCCATCCCATACCCTATCAAGCCTCCATGCCTCATTCCCCCATGACCCCCATCAACCCCCATCATCCATACCATCCAAACCCCCATTACCCACATACCCCAAGGCCCAATGGTCCAAGATCCCATCATCCATATCCATCAAGGGCCCATGGCCCAGACCCACAAAGGTCCCATGGCCCATACCCACATGGGCCCATGGTCTAGACTCACCAAGGATCCATGACCCAGATCCATCAATGGCCCATGGCCCAGACCCACCAAAGCTCACTGGGCTAGACCTATCATGACCAAGGCTTTATGGCCCAACCTTCCTAAGGACCCATGGGCCAGACCTTTATAGCCCAACCCTCCCAAGGCTTCATGGCCCAAACCCAAGCCCAGCAAGGCCCTAACCTTGGAGCCTCACACCCATACCCTTCACAATTCCTCCAAAATTTACTCACCCATAACTCTCATATCCAGCTCAAACCCATACCTTACATCACCCTAATTCACCCATATCCCTACATCCCATAGTCAGTTCCAAACCTTTCCCCATACCCCACCCCAAAATCTGACTTTCACTCATCCCATCACCCAACAAACCTTCCCTCCCATTCAATGGACTCACCCAACCCCCATTCAGACCATTCCCATCCAATCCATACAACACCAACAAGAGAATCCTGCCCTCACTGTACCTTATGTAGACCAGTAGTATGAAGAGGATGAGATTAGGAATAGTGGTGGTTATGCCGGGGCATTGACCAGCCTTAACCCTCCCCCTATAATTTCCGATCCCCTGATAGCCCAGAGTGAAAATCAACCGACTGTTGAAAGAATGGCCCCCATGTCCAAAGAATCAGCGCAGTTGAAAGAATAATTAGACAAAATTTAAAAGCAATTGTTGAAGATGGGTGGTGCTGAAATCTACGCGACGGACTTCTCGGATTTGTGTTTGTTCACTGACGTCCCCTTGCCTCCAAAATTTAAAATGCTGGCTTTTGACAAGTATAATGACACCGGCAATCCCATAGCGCACCTCAAGTCTTATTATGGGGACATGTGCCAGTATGGAGGAGACGAAAGACTATTAATAAAGGTCTTTTAGCAAAGTTTGACTGGCCCGACCTTGAGGTGGTTCACATCCTTATAACCATCTATGATAAAAACTTGGAAGGACTTGATGCAACTATTTCAAGAATAGTATGTCTACAATATAGACATTGAACGACATAAGTCAGATTAGGCCCATTTGAAGTAGAACTCGAATGAAACCTTTAGCAATTATTTAGGGTGTTGGAGAGTATTGGCAGCTTAAGTTAGAAATAGGATACCTGATGACGAGCAAATAAAAATGATTTTCAAGAACACTCTGCCAGTGGTCTCAGACTTTCTAGTGTATCAGCAGTGATCCAGCTTTACTGGTCTGGTAAGGAACGCAAATCACTGTGAAGATGCTATTAGGAAAGTTCGCTTGAGCAAGAGCGTGCCTGGGGGAGCCAATGGAGTTAGGAGGTTCTCGAAGCAGAGAAATGAGAAGAGAGCAAGGGCCAATGTCCAGAACATTACCAACACCAGGCCCAATAATAATATAACCCTATTCCAATTTAAGACAGCCCAGCCAGCTCCAGTCAGAACCGAGCTGATGCAAAGAACATGGAATGGATAAGAGATGCAGATGACTCCAGAGCAGAGGAAAGCCTACTACGATCAAGTTTTTATGCCCTTAGGGAAATCTTTGAATGTACTTTTACCTTTGCTAATAGAAAAGGGACTAGTTACCGCCCTCCAACAGCGACCTCCTCCTAATCCAATCCTGAAGAATTATGACCCCAAGACTCACTATAATTTTCATCAGGGTCCGGGTCACCCGACTGATCACTGCTTCTCATTGAAGCACACGATACAAGATTTAATTGATGCTAAAAAAATCATTCCACCTGCACATACCCAAGTGAACCAACATGCAAATATACATTAGGTGCCATTACCCCCACACCCTATCGGAGGAGCAGGTCCCAGACCCACCATCGGGATAATAGAGGAATGTGAGGAAGACTTTGAATGTGACTCGTCAGATTATATCAGTGACCGGGAAAGTTATGTGGCACCGTTATAAGGACATCGCGAAGAGAGGAGTATTAGGTTGATTGAACCATTGAATTTGTCAGATTATTTTCCTAACCCAGCACCACAAGTTGAACCCTTAGATCTTAAGGCTAATTTTCCATCACCTACACCCATCAATTATGTGCAAATTAATGCATATCAATCATACACTGTCACCCCCATCAATTACCAGATAGTCCATCAGGTCCCCCATCCCCCACCATCACCTATCAACTATCAATGGCCCACTCCTACCCCATTACCCCCTGTGCAACCACCCGCAAACTTCACCACCCCACCAGGCCCAATTTTACCACCCACCCATTTGTCATAGAAGTTAAACAGGTCTTACCCACCCTTCTTGAGCCATCAGTTCAAGGGCATCAGATACTGGCAGCTACGCCATATCAGATCTCGGGACCAACTTACAATCCTCATCAAGTCCCACTGAGTTATGAACAAATAGATGCTAACGTTGATAGCACTAGAGAAGGGGCAATAGACTTTGTTACCCAATTAGGGAAGATTTTGAAGTAGTCAGAAGCACCAATAATAGCACAAACCCAACCAGAGGGAAAGAAGGATAGTGCCGTTGACCCTTTTGAGAAAATGAGCTGGGAACATATACTTGAAACACAATTGAGAAGAATGTCAGCTCATATCATGGTTTGGAATCTACTGATGACGTCCCCGCTTTACTTTCAAGCTTTGATGGGAGCGTTAAAGAATGCACACGCATCACTTCAGGTAAGCCCTGTTGAAGTTGGGCAGATAATTGGTCAAGTGATGGCTCCAAATGCCATTTCATTTTCGGATGCTGATTTATCGGATGAGGGAAGTAGTCACTCAAAATCCCTTAATATTATTGTGGAATCAGAAAATATGATAATCCCTTTGGTGTTAATTGACAATAGGTCTTCTCTGAATATATGCCCACTGAGAACCGCCACAAAGATTGGGGTAGATCCGTGCATGTTGAGACCCACGAGAACCAGTGCCCGAGGTTTTGACAATATGAGAAGAGAGATAATGGGAGAAGTTGACCTTGAGCTATTGAATGGGCCAATGACCTTCTCCATATTATTTCAAGTAATGGACATCAAATCTTTGTTCAATCTATTGTTAGGACGCCCATGGTTGCATGAAGTCGGAGCGATACCGTCGACGCTGCATCAAAAGCTCAAGTTTGCGTTCGGGCATAAGATTATCACTATCATTGGTGAGGGGCACGGTGAGAAGAAAAAGGCCACCAATAGTGTTGAGATGCCAAAAGTGTTGGATGTGCCGCACATAGCTGAGGATGTCGACCTCCATAATTTTGAGTACAAAGTATCAACGACACTCCCGGAGCCCATCGAGGGAATCATTCCAAGAACCAGAGGTGGAATGGTAGTGGTAGTGGCCATGCCCCAAAAGTGGGGCTATCAAAGAGGAAAGGGGCTGAGACCCCAATTACAAGGAAGAAGAGAGCCCGTCACAGGCAAGGGAGGCCAAAAAGTCAGGATTAGGCTAGGTTAAGAGCCCACTGAGGAAGAGGCTTAGGAGGATAAGGAGAAAGCCCGAGCCACGATAGCTACAAGACCTAGGGGGATACACGTAGAGGAGAAGCCTCGCCCCATGCCTCACATCAGGGATTCATTCATAAGTGCTGGAGTTGTGAAAATCAATTGGAACGGGGCTACCCAATTAACCCCACACAAGTCAACAACACCTGTTCACCCCACCAATCCCCGCATTACTCTTCCCAACCTAGAAGTAGACCTATCCGCGTTGTCCCTCTTTGAGGAATGACATTCCGTACCCGAACAATCTCCCCTTTGTGATAAATCACCACAAAACTGTGTTGACGTTTGAGGAAATAATCTCAGATGAACTCGGGATCAACATGATGGAGGCTAACTCCGAAGAGCCATATCAATCAGCACCCCCCATCCGAATAGGTAAAGGAGTGACACCTCGGTACGTAGTTGGGCATCTTTGCCCCAAACTCTGGAAGCGGGGATGGACCTAAAACTTGGCACCCATTTCCCAAAAAAAATAACAACCCATAAAAAATGAGATAAGCCCTTGGTAGGCAATGCCGTGTATATATAGGGACCCGCTTTGCCAAGGGCCCGTTTTTGAAGAAAATAAAAATTCCTAAAATATAGAGAAAATACAAAATCCAAAAATATTATCTTTCAAAATTTTGAATAAAATCTCACAAAAAGATGCCTTAATCGAAATGCCCGTCCCACATAAAATTGATCCTTTTCCTATAGAAATATAAGAAGAGGTAGGGGTTACAAGTCTGGACAAAGATATCCCTTTTAAGGAGCTCCCTAATGAGCTCCTTGACAGATTTGCCAACTTTGAGCATGGCCCTACCCCCATTGTTGAAGAAATAGAAGATATCAATCTAGGGACTGAGGAGATTCCCTAAATTACCAAGATCGGAACGTCATTATCTCCTGAACAAAGAAACAACATGATCGATTTCCTTTGGTCATACCAAGACATTTTTGCTTGGTCGTACGAGGACATGCCTAGTTTAGATACTGATTTGGTCGAGCATGAGTTGCCACTCTACCATGATATGAAGCAGGTTAAGCAGAAGTAAGATGTCTTTGACCCGAGTGGATGCTAAAAGTTAAGGATGAGGTCATTAAATAGTATGACGTGGGGTTTTTCATGGTATCTAAATACCCGCAGTGGCTAGCCAATATTATGCCTATACCGAAGAAGGATGGAAAAGTCTGCATGTGCATCGATTTCTAAAACTTGAACAAGGCGAGCCCGAAGGATGATTTCCCGTTGCCACACATCGACATCTTGGTTGATAACACTGTGAAGCACAGGATGCTTTTGTTAATCATTGAAAATACCATTTTTCACCTCCTAACCTGACCTTTGATGGACCTTTGAGTTGACAACCTCCTAACCTGACCTTTGATGGACCTTTGAGTTGACTAATAATGTGTCTTGAGTGTGCTTTGTAGTTAGTAATAAATTTAAGTCATAGTGCAGAAATCCATCTAAAAATGCCAAGAAGAGACCTGCTGCTTCAACATGTGCACATGCAGCCCAAAAAGGTCAACCATCAAGCATCACAGAGCCTTAGAATTCGATGGCAATGGCATGTGTTCAGCTGTGTACACATGGGAGCAAACCAGTAGCTGTATTTGATGAAGAATGAACCCCTCAAAAGGGCACTGAGTGCTTGACAGATGAAAGCCAACACCCTAAGTTGTGTACAAGCTGTGGAAGCAAAGAACAGAAGCTGTCGAGAGGTTATTTCAACCTATCGAGAGGTTTGGGTGCTGAATGGAAGAGGTCGAGAGGTTATTTCAACTTGTCGAGAGGTTCTGCTAAGGAGAAATGAACATATCGAGAGGTTTACAACACCTATCAAATACTTTGAACTGCTGAAGAGGATCTTGTCAAATAATATAGAAGATCCTATTGAGAAGTCACCTGAAGCCGCCATCCTCGTGAGGTGCAGATTGCCAAAAATATACCTGTCAAGAGGTTCCCTGAACCTTTCGAACAGTCAGATCCAACCTAGCGAGAGGATACCTGAAGCTTCATTGAATCTCACGAGGTTGACATCAACCTATTGAGAAATACTTCCAACCTGTCGAACAGAGGGAGTGATCCTGTCGAAGACATACCTAGAGCTGTATTGGATCTCGTGAGGTTGCATCAAGTGGTCGAGAGGATGGCTGAAGCTAGTGGAGCAGTTAAGCATTGAATTTATCCTGTCGAGCAGTTCAATAGAACCTGTCGAAGGTTACATTTAACACATCGAATGGAGCAAAAATCATGTTTAGAACCTGTGGAGAGGTTCTTTGAACCTCTCGAAGCACGATTTTTGAAACTTCTCAGTTCCAGCTGAGAAGCACATCAAGTCAGTGCTTTATTGCACATGGCTCGAGGCATGCTAACAACCTTGGAGGGCATTTTTGGAAGTCCATCGGCACGAATGAGAAACTCTCTAACTCCCCCACATGTACTTATCAAATTCAAACCAATTGGTGGGAGATTCTAGAAGTGAAATCAGCCACATCAGCAGCTCAGAATAACAAAATTATTCCCTTGAGCTATGATTTGTTTGAAATAGATCTGAGACAGAAGAGAAGAGTATAAATGAGAATAAGCATTATAGAAGAGGGAGGCAGAGAGATCCAGAAATTGAGAGAGTTTAGAGATCAATTTTGAACTCCTCCTTCCAAAATTCCATCCTTCTTCCCTGTTCTCCATTCCCTCTTTATCCCAACTATGGTTGGCTAAATACTTGTATGAGCTAGGGTGAGGTAGATCTATAAATTAAGAGGTTTGAGAGCTTTGTAGGAGGATTGGATGATGCACAGACTACATATCTGAGAACAATGTAATGTAAGTTGTTTAGAATCAATCACTTGGTTTTAAAGTTCATTTAAATCAATAGATCTTGTGGTTCCATTAGATTCTCAATCAGATTTATGTATTTGGAAATTCCCATTCATTTAACCTTTAGATCTCTGGATAGCCATCTGATCTTCCTAGGTTTAATATTCCTGTGGATGCCTGAGCTTGTAGCCTTGCATCCACAACATCTGTAGTGATTTTATTGTTCTAATTGAGGCCTTTGGATTGAAGGAAATCCCTAGGATGATCAGTGATCATTGAAGTGGACAGATCATAGCCTTAAGATCAATTCAATCCTCTAGTTTAGATTGGATTTTTCTACCTTGCATCTGTGCTTCCAGATGAAGGATAACTGCAAATCAATCCTCTGCATTGCTGCTAGACCAATCAATTTTCAGTGAAGACCAAATCCCAACTTGCTATTCTCCACATTTGATTTTAATTTCCCAAAACCTTTTCTCTATTTCTTTAAATCTGTTTTCTACTCATCTCTGGAGCATCTACATTTAGAGTTAATTTTCTATAGTTTAGTAAAGTGACAACCCCTAAAAACCTCTCCTCTTTCCTTTCATGCTTTATTTTAAATTAGGATAGGTTAGAGTGCCAAATCTGTTCTAGATCTAGAGATTTACTATATTTTGAAACACATTTCCCTGTGCCTATTTACCTTTTTAAATCTTGCTGCAACAGCCCTAATTCTTGTAGGCTTGGTTGCCTTACCTTGGTATCTTTTTCTGTGATTTTTCTGTTAGTGTGCTATTTTTAATGTCTTAATAATTACAAGGTAGGCATTACAACACTTTCATTCATGGACGGATTCTCGGGATATAATAAAATAAAGATGGTAGAGGCAGATCTGGAGAAGATGACATTCATCACTCCGTGGGGAACCTTTTGCTACCGTGTCATGCCGTTCGAACTGAAGAATGCTGGTGCAACGTACCAGAGAGCTATGACTGCACTGTTTCACGACATGATGCACCAAAAAATTGAAGTGTATGCCGATGATATGATAGCCAAGTCACCGGAGCGAAGTAATCACTTGGTAAACCTCCAGAACATATTTGAGAGGCTGAGAAAGTACATGTTACGTCTAAATCCACAGAAGTGCGCATTCGGCGCTATGCCCAGAAAATTATTAGGATTCATCGTCAGCAGGAGAGGTATTGAGGTTGACCCGATCAAAGTTAAAGCTATCATGGAAATGCCGCCATCATCCACTGAGAAAGAGTTCAGAGGGTTCTTGGGCAGGGTACAGTATATCAGTCGATTCATTGCACAACTAACACCTATCTGTGCACCGATCTTCAAGCTACAGAGAAAGAATTCACCCGTTGAATGGAACGACGACTGCCAGGCAGCATTCGATAAGATCAGAGGATATCTCCTCAACCCACCTGTATTGGTACCACCTGAGCCGGGGAGACCGCTCTTAATGTATCTCTCCATAGTGAAGGTCTCGATGGGATGCGTCTTAGGGCAGCATGACAAGACAGGAAGAAGAGAGCAGACCATCTACTACCTGAGTAGGAAGTTTACTAACTATGAGACATGCTATTCTCATCTGGAGAAAGCATGTCTGGTTTTCATATGGGTTACCCAGAGGCTCTGCCACTACTTGCAATCCCAGGCCATTCTACTTTTAGCACACATGGATCCATTGAAGTACCCTTTTGAGAAGCCGACACTCACTGGGCGAACTGCATGTTGGCAACTTTTATTGTCTGAGTTTAAAATCACATACGTCACTCAGAAATTGATCAAGGGGTAAGCACTCACTAATCATCTTAGTGATAATACATTGCTTGATTATGAGCCTTTGAGGATCGAGTTCTTGGACGAAGACATTTTGTTCCTAACGGAGGATGACACTGAAGAAGCAGAGGAATACTGGGTAATGCACTTTGATAGGGTAGCAAATGTCGAGGGTCAGGGAGTCGGCACTATTCTGATTTCGCTGAAAGGATCACACATACTAGTCTCCATCAAGCTCAACTTCCCATGCACAAATAACATGGCTGAAAATGAGGCCTGTGCAGCAAGACTGCAGGCAGCATTGGACCTAAATGTAACTCACCTTCGAGTGTTTGGTGACTCACAACTGATCATATGCCAGACGAACTACGACTGGAATATGAAGGATGAGAAGTTGATCTCCTACCATGAGCACCTGGAAGATCTGATATCATGGTTCGAGGATGTCACGTTCTCTTATGTCCCACGGATAAGGAATCACTTCACTGACGCGTTAGTGACTTTGGCATCAATGAAAGAGATCCCCTATGATGTTGTGATGAAGCTTATCATAATTGAGCAGAGGAATGAGCCGGCTTTTTGCCTGCAAATTGAGGAACCCCTAAAGCCTAATGATGAGCCACCTTGGTTCTCAGATATCAAGAATGTCCTCGAGACTCATGCTTTTCTTGAGGATACATCCAAAGCAGATCAATGGACTATCCAATGTCTAGTGGCAGGCTATGTCATCTGTGGCAAGTGCCTTTACAAGCGGTCCTGTAATAACATCTTACTCAGATGCCTTACAGAAGATGAAGCGACCAATATCATGAAGGAGATCCACGAAGGAGTATGCGGCCCCCATGTTAGTGGTCAATGCTCGCTAAGAAAATTCTATGGCAGGGATTCTTTTGGACTACTATGGAATCAGACTGCTGCAATCATGTTCAAAAGTGTTACAAGTGTCAAGAACACTCTAGTCTGATACATGCACTTGCCATCGATCTACACTGCATGACCACTCCTTGGCCATTTGCTACCTGGGGCCTTGATGTCACTGGTATGTTTAATCCTAAAGCCTCGAATGAATATCGGTTCATCCTCGTTGCCATCGAGTACTTTACTAAGTGGGTAGAGGCAACGCCATATGCCAATATCACGGCCGATCACATTGAGAAGTTTCTCAAGAATAATATTATGTGCCGATTTGGAGTACCCAAAGATATCATCACAGACAATGGTACCAACTTTGTGAATAAGTGCATCCGAGCCTTCTGCGAGCAATACAAGATCAAGCACCATCACTCGTCACCTTATCGACCTAAAACTAGTGGAGCCATAAAAGCTGCTAAGAAGATGATTGTCTGCATCCTCGAAAAAATGGTTGTCACCTATCGAGATTGGAGCGAAATGTTATCCTTCACATTGTGGGCCTACAGGACGTCAATCCGTATAGTTATAGGGGCAACACCATTCTCCCTTGTGTATGGAACTGAGGCCGTCTTGCCTTGCCAGTTGAGGTTGAAGTACCCTCACTCCGAATCCTGCTTGAATCAGGCTTACCCGAAACTGAAAGAGAGAGATCCCACTTTGAACAGTTGAACTTATTGGATGAGAAAAGGCTACTTGCCTTTTGTCATACCTTAGTTTACCAAGGGCGAATCGGACGTGCTTATAATAAATGTGTCAGAGGACGAGATCTGAGGGTAGGAGACACTGTGCTGAAGAAGATCTTCCCATCCCTCCACGCCGATCCAAGAGGAAAGTTTAAGCCTAATTGGGAGGGACTGTATGTTGTCAAGGAAGTACTGTCGGGATATGCCATTCGCCTCACCACCATGAACGGAGATAACTTTCCTAAGCCCATCAATGCTAGATATGTCCGACGGTTCTACTCTTAGTCTCACGACAAGGTAAGTATTGGTGAAACAGATACGTGATTGCTTAAGAACCACACAAAAGTGGCCATCATTCAAAACCTAGTAGCCAAAAAACATCCCTGAAATGATGATATCCTTTGCTACCCCGTTTGAGCCTTGGCCTTTCTTTCCATAAACCCCTTCCCTAAAAAAAGAAAAGCGTGTACATATACCAAAAAGAGAGGACGTAGAATTGCTATCAAAATAAAAAAAATCAGAAAAGCAAAACATCAAAAAGAGATTGCCTGAAATAAAACAAAGGAAAAAGAAAAGAAATAGAAGAATCATGGGGGCTAGCATAGTAAAAATCCCCCAAGGAAGAACTGTGTTGTGGAAAACTAAAACCGTATCAAGGAAACCCTTTTTAGCCCAAAATACCTTCAAATCCTAACCTGACCTATGGCCAAGCTACACCCTGAAGAAAGCCCTTTTTTTAGTTTCACAAGCAGTCATAGTATCTGTTAAGTCAACACGAGCAGAGTTGTGAGACAACACCAGAACCCCATCTAGTTGGCTATGACGGAATCGACATCTATGTCGTGACTTTCCAAAAAAAAGAAAAAGAAAATAAAATAAAAATATACAAGCTCAAAGTAGGATGGATGTGGTGAAAACCCGAAAGGGCGCTATGGGTAAAAGTAGCGAGCTTGTGCGGACTAGGTGAAAACTCGAAAGGGCGCTTGGGGTAAGAGAGCTAAATCCATGGACGTGGTGAAAACCCGAAAGGGCACCATGGGTAAAAAGAGGGAAAAAATGGGCACGATGAACCCACCTTAGGTGTTGTGAGCAAAAAAATTTTGAAAGAAAAAATTGAAGAAGAAAGGTTTGAAATGATTAATAAGATTGATGTTTGAGGAACCCTTTCAGTTACTCTCCCTGTTACCCATTTTTCGACTGGGCCACTCATGTTAGTTCAAATCAGGCCCCGACTAGAATTGTCTTTGTGAAACTGCTTTGTCAAATGTATGACTCGAGGTAAGGAGAAAGGTTTGAATCAATCCGAAGGGATAGATATTCCGTCCTTGGCAAAAACTGCTAAGCTTTATTTAGATCTAGTCACAAAGGAGGTTCGACCACGCTCAGAAGAGGACCCGTCATCTCACCATGTGACTAAGGCATTCAACAAAAAAAAAGAAGAAAAAATAAAATAAATAGAAAAGAAAAAGAAACCATCAATTAAATAAAGGAGAAATAATGCTTTTTGTAAGATAATAGATTTTCCTTTTCCATTCACAACTCACGTCTTTGCTTACACCACATTTCAAAAAATAATCGGTGTGATGTCTAGCTTTCTTTCTTTTTTTTTTTTACAAAAGCAGGAAAAATAACAAAAACATAAAGAAAATATGTATACCAAAAAATGTGTATCTGCAAAGGGGTTTCTTATGCCCCTTTTCTTTAAGTCTGATCTATGCAAAAAGATATGTGCTGGAGGGAATCAACGGCCCGGCTCATGCTTCAAGGCTTGAATCTCTGGGCGAAAGCCATCCTCCCAAACATTCCGCTTGGTCATCCAGCGGCCATGAATGCTCTTATACCTCTTTCGAGAAACATCGATAGCCCCAAGAGCAACATTCAAGGCTCCTTCCAAATGAAGGACCTCGCTCTTAGCTATCCCAGCTCTGGTCTCTGCTACCTCTGCTTTAACTTTCTCTTGTGCCAAAAGCTCTTGCAGTACCCTCTTCTCATCGGTCAGTAACTCAATACGAACTTGAAGCGCCGTCTCCTTCAGCCAGGGCCCTCCAACATCAATACTCTCTGCCTGATCCAGATGATCAGCAGTAGGCTGCTCAGCTGATAGCCAAGCCTCGTACTCTAGGGAAGACTGAACTGAATCTCCCTGCTCTAAATCACACATTAGCGTCGACTGATGTGTCTCCCAAAGAGCAGCAATCCGATCCATGTCCCCAGAGGACCCCCTAAAAAAGACCAAATCACATAGAGGGGGGGCGCCTCGTAAGGCACCTGCTGAGAGCAGCTGAACTGACACAGCACCCAGAATGGGAAGTAGAAGGTACTGCCAGTCAATCCTAGGAGGGTGATGCCCTCATGATCTCTTGAGTGAACTACTGGAAAAATTCTATCTAACTAAGGGAGTCTCCATACCATTTTTGTATCAGTCAGCCAAAGCTTTAACTCTGACGAATCTCCCTGTGGAATCATGTGACACCTGCTCAGAAAGCATCAGACCACCTCACCTCGAATGACATAAAAGTGAGGCACGAGTCCCAAGATAGTGGGATGCTCACCTAACCAAATTTTGAGCAGCAAAGGACATCCCCTGAGGCTCTCCACCTTGCCCAGAGTGAATGCGTCAAGGCATCCGTATAGTTCAGTAAGGACCAAGTGCATCACTGATCGACCCTCTTCCAACTCAGTCAAAACGTCGCAGAGAGCTAGAGAGAAGCTCTCTCCCCCAGTGAAGAAAAGGACTTCTGAGATGAGATTGAGAGCAAAGGATTTCACGTTGAGGATGTTCCTATTCGGCAATTTTTGAAGACTTTCATCATCGACAAGTTCTTTGAAGAATTTGATCGAACACCTTGTGGGCCCTCCAATAAAACTTTTCTCATATTTAGATTTCTTCAAGCTCAGGGTGAGGTGAACGGCCTTAGCACAACCCGGTTTCAGCATGACTCTTGCAAGGCCTCTGTGAAGCTTCAAGCCTGACAGGTTGGACAACTCTTAAAGAGTAGGAGATAGTTCTTGGTTCCAAAAATGGAATACATGGGCATTTACATCCCAAAATGATGTCGCCGCATGAAGTAGGTCCCACCGTAGAGGAACCTCAAGAAAGAAGGAAAGACGGGATAGTCCAAGCCGCTCTAGATCGACGAGCTCGCTCTCATTCAGGCTCCCGAGCCAACTTTTTAGAAAATTGGGCCCCAAGCCCAAAGAAGCGTAATTGGTTCCGGGCCATCCATGCAAGGGAGGATTGGAAAGCGGGTCCATGGACATACAAAGATTTTTCAAGAATATAAAATTTAATGTATGACGATGAACCCACCTCCAAGCCAGAGTCAAAAGAGATGAAAAATGACCTTTCTCGGGCATATAAATGGCCCACTACCCCAGGCTGAATCTGACACATGTAATACATGCGCCGGTGTAAATCTCCCCAGGATTGGCCTGGCGCATGTAATACATGCACCAGACTAA
This sequence comes from Chloranthus sessilifolius, assembly GCA_021018995.1. NCBI lineage: Eukaryota > Viridiplantae > Streptophyta > Magnoliopsida > Chloranthales > Chloranthaceae > Chloranthus > Chloranthus sessilifolius. The sequence continues at coordinate 98,061,643 of CM037588.1, forward strand.
TATGACCCTTTTTTCATACAATTTGTGGAGTTTTAAGGTGGGAGCTTGTGTCTCTGCTGGACCCCTTAGCCAGTTTGCTTGATTACTTGTATTTTATACCTTGACTACATTTGAAATGCACTTAACATTGAAATCATTTAAATTTTATGCAGGAAAAATCCACACCAAGGCATGTGACCTTAAAGGCCAATTTGCAAGCAATCATCAAACCATCCTGCAGGCAGTCAAATACGATACAAATGAAATAAAGCATGCACTGAAAAGGAAAGAGCACTAAACAATTCCCAAGCAGAAGATCATCCAAAAAATGCCATAATTATCTGTTACAAATTGTTTAAATCCTAAAAGAAAATCATCCCGACGTGTTTGAAAATTTTAGAATGCAGAAACTAAGCCTAGTCCTTGCTGGCACCCTTCAATTTCTTTCGCTGGCGTGAGGAGCTTTGAAAGGTCAGCATATCTCCTACTCGGGACCACGCCTGTGAAAGCTGACTAAGTAGAGAGCTCAATTCCTTGTCACGTGCACGCTGCAAGTCATAACCAAGGTCACAAATCAGGATCAATTAAAAGACAGATGGTAAAGCAGTGCGAAAAATAGGTCAGCAGAATACTCACCACCTCCACATCTCGAAGATCAGCGATGTTGCGATAGTACGCGGCATGGTCCATGACCGATTTAAAATTCTACATTCAAAAGGGGAAAGGATTTTAGTTACCCGGCCTACAAACAAACACAAACATTTCTCAAAGGAGCAGAGGATTGATCATGAAAAGTCTTACCCCTAGAACCACCTCAAGAGGAGGAACCCAAACCGCATCAACTGAAAGGCGGGCCTACCTATCTACATTAGCACATAGATCTAAAAGAAAGCCATCGTCAAGGCGCCTAAAGGTCCCATGAACCACGACAGGTAAACCACCTAAGGCACCCATACGAGAGGAGCCTAAAGGACTAGAGCCTGAAGGATCGGCACCTGAGGGATCAGAGCCTGAGGGACCAGCACCAGAAGGACTAGCATCTGAGGGACCTGCCCTTGAAGCATCAGCAATACCCATTGCCGCTCCACCTTCATCATCTGAATCACCGCCCAATCCAAACTGTAAAAAGATAATGATTTATTCCGTCAGTAGAAATCACAGATCAATCAAGACTGGGGAACCAATCTAGAAGAGAGGGGAGAAATACCTGAGAGCGTGAGCCTCCGAAAGTCAGGAAATTAACGCTAGGGATAAAGCGCGAAAGAATAAACTGATATGGCAAAGACTCGTACCACATTTGATAGTCTCCAGGCATAAGAAGGGCATTGATGGGGATCCCATTTTGAAGGAAGGCTGCAGTAAGCTCCTTGATACTACCCACGAGATCCATGACATCTGTGGGAGGATCGAAGGGTATGGTAGGATAGCCCTTGTATTGCTGAACAACTTGCTTCCCCAGGTAGTAGGCCCTGGCCCATGCCCCATAGAAAAAGATGACGCGACAGTTGTTGAAAAGGCGAGATGAACCTACAGCAGCCTGATCTTAAAAAGGAGAGCCAATGTATGGGTCATATAAGACCTGCCCAACTCAATAAGTGGCCAATCAGTCAAGAATGCGACATAATAACAAAGGAGAATTTCTGAACTAAAATGAAAAAGAGGAGAAAAGGCCTTACCTGCTCAGGGATCATCATATCGAATTAGGACCTCAGGCCTATCTCCAGCTACTTCATGCCCACATCTAGGCGTCGATGTTTATTCCAGTTGCTTAAAAAGGGGTAAGTATATATCTCGAATTGATGAAGCGAGTGTCCGGGTTGAAAATGAAGATATCCCCATGCCTGAAGAGAGCAGTACATAAAAGATAAGTCAGAAGCATACAACGACCATCCAAATAAACTGATAAAAGTAATAAATTTGGAGATTACCTTCAGGGCCGGCCAGAAGCCAACAATGGACTTCTCATTTCCCATAGAGGCTCAGACTAGGCTGGATATCAACACAACATAACCAGCTCTGCCCCAGTCATATTTGTGGACGTCGACCCAATTGCCCATCAGGTTAAGCAGGGCTAGGTTGACCCTGTCCGCCGCTAACATTAGCAAAGAGGGTTTTGCCTAGCATTATGAGGAGCGTGATGTGGGCCAATATTATCGCGCGCTCGGGCTCAATATAAATTTCCAATTCTGGCTACCCCAAGTCTACCAACCCATGTAGCTCATAAAGGTCATATAGCCAAGTCATCTTGACCTCGACACCATGCAGACTTGTGGAGGGGGGATAATCCCCTATCAGTCTAATGATCTCATCTCGGCTAGGCACTGTAAGGTTGGCTATTAGAATGCCCCTATCGTGAACCCCGTAATCATATCCCAATCCACGGGCGTTAGGGTCATCTCAGCAAAGGCCATGTGAAAGGACATAGTCTCAGGACAGAATCTCTCAATCAGAGCCCTTAAGTAGGAACTCTCCGAACTCGGCCTGCTCGAGCAAAAACTTTACGACCGGTGGGATATAGCGATAAAATTCCTGAAAATCTAACCAGCCCCCTCGGAATACAATGTGGGGCAAGTCCTGCGTCAAAAGAGAAAGATGCATCAGGTCATAGAAATAGAGCAAAACCGCACAGGAAAGAGAATTGAATTTATCCCTTTACCTTGCCCTCAATGCCGAAGTTTGAAATGCGCACATACTGCCGATTGAGGAGACTTGCATGGGCAGCCTCTCCCTGCATTTCATACCAAAAGCAGGCAGGGAGTTCTACTAAAATGAATCGTTCTCCCCTAGGACCAAAGGCCACTGCTGGCTCCTCTTATTGTTCTTCCTCCGGTATGTATTCCTCATTGCCAGACATTCTGGGGAAAATACAAGCCAACATGTTAGGGCTGATTAAGTGATAAAAGAACCATTGTGCTATAGGTCAAGGGAAGGTAAGTATGCTCATCCCTTTCTTTTACTTTCAAAAACAAAATCAAAAACAAAAAAAATGCCTTTCTTTATGCTAACAAAAAAATATGCCTTTCTTTATGTTCACAAAAAAAATAAAAAAAAATGCCTCTCTTTATGTTCATCAAATAAAAAAACTAAAAAGAATTCCTTTCTTTATCTTTATAAAATCAAAAATACAAAAATCCATTTCTTTTATGTACAAAAATACGACACAAAAATTATCTACTTTCTTTTAAGTTCAAAAATAAACCAAAATACCAAAAATCTTTCCCTTTCTATGTGCACAAATAAAAACACAAAAAATATAGATATATGTCCTAATCAAATTCATAAAATAACAAAAATAGGGCATCATTCGAGCAATATCATCAAACTCATCACCAATAGGCATGCTTATAAGAAGAATAAGTCATTTATCATCTAAAAATGCAAGATCATGATCACATTTGCAAAAAAAATCAAATCAATTGGGGTTTTAAATGGTTACCTTTGAAGAAAAGTGGGTCTTTGATCTAGCACGGAGCGGGCGATTAATCGGCGCAAGCAAATGCCGGCAATGAAGCACGCTTAGAGGCAATGTAAAGGAACCCTAGGGGGAGTTCTATTTTTTGGTTTTGGAAGAGGGAGGGAGATATTTTGGGCCCCCAGTTGGCCTGGTGTAACTAATAGTTGTGCCAGGCTACTTTTTGGCCGGATTTTGGTTTGGTGTGGGTGACACACACATAGCCTAGCCCCCTTTTTACTTGTTTTGTATCTCCTACAGGTGCACATGCTCCCCAATGGCATATCAACTCACATTTGACTTGCCCGAGAAGCTGTGCAAGAATAAATGGGTCGAATCCCGATCATACATAGAAAAATTCAAAAAGAAATCACATAAAATAATAACATCGAAAATCCAAAAAAATCACAGAAAATGATACCTCAAAACCCAAAAAAATCCACATAAAATGATAAAGAAAATCCCAAAAAATAATAGAATAAAGTCACATAAAGTGATAGAATAAAATAAAATAAAGTGATAGATTAAAATCACATAAAATAATAACATCAAAAATCCAAAAAAATCACATAAAATGATAACTTTAAAATCCAAAAAAATCACATAAAATGATAACATAAAAAGTCAAAAATTTCTCACATAAAATAACAAAAAAAATGTGTTTTGAAAAGGCGGCATGTACTCCCAAAAAGCGTTGCGACATCTATTCGCTCCATTCGGGAAGGCATGCTAAATTAACTTCGGGATCAATGGGTTCGCCCAAAGACCTCGAACCCTGCTTCACGCAGGGGCACCCGCGACTAGTCAAATGGGGCAATCAATGTCTTGTGTGATTAGAAATAAACTGTAGAACCTTGCATATTTTTGCTTTGCGCTTATCTTTAAGTGTGGGTCGATCACCGCCTTACTTGCGAAGCTGTTGTATTCAGAATGAATCTTGAACTTCAATCACCTCAAATAATCTCATGAAGCGAATGTTTTTCCTGACTAACAGGCTTTCACAACTCGAGAAGCGAATATTTTTCCTAGCTATTGGGCTTTCGCAACTTGGTCCACCTCGATTATGCCTAGTAATGTTGCTAAGCGCTTAAGGACTGATTGCCTTGAGAAATGGATAATTTTCCTGACATATAGGGCTTTCATTTTCTCACCATGTTACCCATCTGATGTTTGAAGTTTATTCTAAATACAGCGGACCCGTCAGTAACTGCCTTGGGCCTCTTCGGATGTCTCTTTTCTTTGACATTCAATCATTCGTGATCGGATACCAAAGAGGGGCATCTATAGACACCCAAATTTGGCCCAAGGCCCGATCGAGACACATTTTGAGAGCGGCACATTTTCAAACTTTTGATGGCATGTATGCAACCCTTAGGAACCTTCTCAAAACATCTGTAGGGCCCAAATTTGGCCCAAGGCCTGATTAAGACACATTTTAAGAGAGGTGCATTTTTAAACTTTTGATGGTATGTATGGAACCCTTAGGAACCTTTCCAAAACCTTAGGAGCCATCCCAAACCCTTAGGAATCTTCTTAGTTCTATTAGGAACCTTTCCGAAGCCTTAGAAACCCATCCCGACCCGTAGAAATCATTTCGAACCTAAACCTAGCTTTCCCGAGTAATAGATAAAGAGTGGTTCACTAAGATAAGTTGGGACCTTCTACTATGATAAAATCTTATACCATTGAAAGTAGAAGTCCTTAGCTTTTCAACGAGCCAAGAATCACCCCAATCGGAGTTATAAATTAAAAGTTACGACGTTCTGAAGTTGATGCCCATTTTAGGGTTTTGAGGGGGATCCCCTTAGGGTTTTGGCGCTTCTATTAGATGTGCCAAGCCATTTCTCCCTAGAAATGGCTTCGCACAACTCATAATTGCATCAGCCTATAGGTGGGTCCCACCTCGGGCAACCAACTTTCCAAACCCCATATTTTCACTGTTTTACTGTACCTTTGCCTGGCGTATCTATTAGTTGCGCCAGGCTTAGGAATAGTAACCTTGGGTTTTTGCCTTGAAAATTGAGATTGGGGTTTGACTTATTGACCATCTTGATACTTGGGGTGTATTTTACTTATTCTATTGTACCCATTCCCTATCTATTTGCAACCCTTTAAGTGGTTTAAGGCCTCAACCTATCATCCACCATTGGAGTTGCTTTTCACATATTTCAAGTCTCAAAAAACCCTAGGAAACCTTAGATGACTAGATTACCTAATTCCTAACCTAGTTTAGCCTCTAAATACCCTCCTAACCTCTCCTTTTCCTATAAATAGAGAGGTACTCCCCCCTTAGATAGGCTTGAAAAATTTCTCAAAATAGAGATTAAGAAACCTCTCTCTCTCTCTCTCTCTCTCTCTTTTAGTGCACTTTTCCATACAAATTCCAGAATTCATAAACCTTCTTCCAAACCTTACCTTTCATCCAAAGCCTCTAGGTTAGGTGTGTGCTACCCCCTAGACTTCCCTCTCTACGTCTTAGCTATCCATCCTAGGAGTTAGAACCCTATTTCAAACCATTAAAGCCATCAAAAGCTCACCGAAGCAAGCCTACGCAAGGCTCCACAGCGGTGCAACAAGGGCCCAAGAGCTCTGGTTCTCCCCTCTATTCCTCTACCTTCTCGGTTCTTCCTCCATACTCTCATTTGTGCTGTTACGCCACCAAATTTTTAGTAGGGACGGAAGGGCACACATAGGATTTTAATACCCCTTGGGCAAGAGAACTTTTATGCTTATTTTATTTTATTTTTATTTTGGCCATAAATAGAGACCGCATTAAGCGGGTTGATCGGGTGCCTAACACCATCCCGATCGATAACCAAAGTCCCTACCCAAGAGCTTTTGGCGTAGTCCAGATTCAGAATCAATTTTTGGCACCTCGGTGCTCTTTAAATTTGATTTGAGTTTCCCGGGACACCAAAAGCTCCGGGTGGCGACTCTATATTTTTCGCAAGAGAGCATTGTCACAGCGGGTTTGATACAAAATCCACGTTGTATAGCATGATACACAATTCACACATTTAAACCAAAACCACTCATCAAATCTTTAGATCTTACCTTTTAAACATGCCTGCGACGTTCGCGATGCTCGGGATCTCTAGAATCGGCACTGTAACACATTGATCGATCAGCGCTCTCATTCTTCCACAAATTCTGCGCACGCAAACACCCAAATGGGTACAATCAATTCCACGTCTTATAAATCGAGACTAAATCGACTATTGTAAGATGCTTACCTTCAAAGTCGCACATGCAAGGTTGTGATCACTTCTCTCATTCTCTTTTGATCTTAAATGGTTCCGTAATGAACGATCCTTGTGATTCAAAATGAAGTAGAGGTTTCCTCATGTCACGAAGAAGATTTATGCTGATATTGACGGATCGGATTCATTAACGGAGCGAAAGTATATGGAGAAAAGGAGCCTTTCTTCCTCTTAGTTCCCTTTCTCTCTCTCTCTCTCAATTTCAAAACTCACAATTCTTGCAAATTAGTTATTCACACGTGAGGTTGCTATTTATATTCAAGAGCCTGTTCCGGTGTGCAGTCGGTACACCATGGATCGTGTACGGCCTGTCATCTAATGGTCTAAAATGAAAATCACACCGTACTTAATGGGTTTTGATCCTTAGACCCTTAGTTTACCAAGGACGATCCTAACCATTTGTTCTCTCACGGAACTTGGGTACCAATTACACAATTCATTATACAATCTAAGTACCACAGTACACCCACGATATTGAACGCACACATTTGGTCGGTGTGTTCGGGTTCAGAATTTTCAGGTTGTTACATCCTCCCCCTTTAGTAGAATTTTCATCCTAAAAAATTCATCAGGTGAGTTTGGTTCGGAAGACATACCTTGACACCACATCAAGTAATAGATATAGCATGACTACTGCTAGTGGTAGTAACTACTACAGCACGAAGCTACATCGAAGGCAGAAGGATGTTGGAATTCTATAGTGAGAGAACATCATCCTTTTCCTAAGACCTACATCATGTCTGTGCAACCATGGATTTCATCAATCCGTCATGATGATGCGCTAAAAAAAATTGGTGTTACCACCCGGACCTTTTGGTGTCCCGGGATACCTAAAATCAAGATCGTGTGCACCGAAGTCTCGATTTGACTTTGATCCGGTCTCTGCCAAAGGCTCTTGGGTAGGGGCTTCGGTTATCAATAGGGAAGGTGTTAGGCACCCGATTGACCCACTCCTAAGCGATCTCTACTATGGTCAAGTGTAAAAAAATGAATAAAAATGAGCGGCACTTCTCTTGCTTGAAGGCACTCCCATCCTATTTGAGCCCCCCGCAATCACAAAAATTTCGTTGGCGTAACTGCTCAAATTCAAGGATAGAGGAAAAAAAAATAAAGAAGGTAGAGGAATAGAGGAGAGAGACGGACCTCTCGGGCTCTTATTGCACCATCGTGGATCTTCGTGTGGGTGTCGATTTGGATGAGCTTCAGATAGCACAATGGTTCGAGCAAGGTTCTAACTTGTAAGGCTTGAAGGTTTGGACGGCTAGGTATGAGGGTATGATAATGATCTAGGCTAAGGCTTCAAAACTTTAGGAAGGATGGATTAATGGTGGAGGATGTGATGGTACGAGGGAGAGGATGGGTTTCAAAGCTTGGAAAGATTAGGGCTTGAAAATGGGGAGGAAATTCTCTAGAGTTTTCTCTCTCCTTTGGAGATTTTTCAAGTGGCTTAAACAAGAGGGAGGGGGCCTCTATTTATAGATAGAGAGGTGATTAGGGGGGGTGCTTAAGGTTCTAATTTTTTTAGAAATTAGGTAATGGTGAATCTAAGGTTTTTGGGGTTTTTATGTGCTTAGAGAAGAGGGAGTTAGGTTTTAATGGTAGATGATGGGGTGATGACTTAAGTGGCAAAATGATAGTTTTCAAAGCTTATTGGGGACATAAGAGTCCTAAGGAAACAAAACCCAATCCTTGGGATGGTCCACAAGTCAAACCCCCAATTAAAAAATCAACCATTTTAAAGAAAAATGGGTTTTTCTCAATTTTGAGAAGTTAGGGCCCGATTTTACAATTTCCTGCACAAATCCATATTTTTCAAATTGCCATAATTTTGTTGTGTAACTACAAATTAGGTGATTCTTGGCTCGTTGAAAATTTGGGAACCTCTAATTTCCAATGGTATAGGCCTTAGGTTGGGCAACTATCTGTGCAAACCTTGGCACTCCACTTTTCATCAACTATTTTGATTGGTTTGAAGCAGGTTCTATGGATCCATTTTAGTCTTTTTAAGGGTTTGGGAAGGTTAGGGTTGCTTCCTAAGGGTTTGGAAATGGTTCTAAAGGTTAGATTAAGTTCTAAGGGTTTGGGAGGTGCTTTCAGAAGCTCGCAAATGTGTCATTCTCGAAGTATGGGTCGATCGGGGCTTGGGCAAAATTTAGGTGTCTACAGATGCCCCTCTTTGGCATCCGATCAGTAACTATCATATGCCAAAGAAAGAGAAATTTGAAGAGGCCCAAGGCACGCTAACGGGTCCGCCATATTCAAAACGAACCTCAACCATAAAAAAGAAAGAAAAGCAGAAAGAGTGACGTAAGCCCAACACTTGGGATAACATGCATCACTCGGGAAGGAAAGTAGCGGAAGCCCAAACACATGGGAAAACTTTGACTCCTCGAGATCATCGGTCCCTAAGAGTTAGCAACATTACTAGGTATAACCAAGATCATGTGATTATGTTCGATGTTTAAGTTTCATTCTGAATAAAATAGCCCTGCAAGCAAGAGGGTGATCGATCCATACTTAAAGATTGGCGTAAAACAAAGACGCAAAGATCAACTGTTTGTGTCCAATCTCATGAGGCATCGATTGCCCCACTTGATTGGCCACTGGTGCCCCTACGCGAGGTATGGTTCGAGATCTTTGAGCAAACCCATTGATGCCGAAGTTAATTTAGCACAACTCCCGAATGGAACGAATATTGATGTTGCAACACTTTTTAAGAGAATGTGCCACCATAACACGCCACATATTTTTTCTTTTCATATATTTTTTGTTCGAGGGTTTTTGAGCACTCATAAACCCAAATTTTATTTTAGCACAACTACCAGAGCGGGTCGAATATTGATGTTAAATCACTTTTTAGAAGTGTGTGCCACTTACCTTTTTATTTTTCTTTTCCTCTCTTCTTCTTCTTCTCTTTTTTTTTGTTGTTTTTGCTTTTTGCATGAGCATGAGCATTTTTTGCAAGCACGAGCTGCGACTTTGGAATGAGAGAAACCTCGTCGGAGCACTTCTTGAGAGTATTATGAGGGCCTTTTTGATTGAAGTGGCCGTAATGCTTGTGAAAACCGTGCTCCTCTGTCGGATGCGTGTCTTATGGACATGACCTGCACATACTTTGCAAACAAATCAAATACAAAGGAAAAAGGGTATCGAAAACACCCTAACAAATTTTTTTGAATTTTGAATGCATTTTCTTTTATCTCTTTTTTGGTTTTCAAGTGCCATGGCTGAGAGTATTTAGAAGGTTTCTACAAGGCGCAAAACCAGAATTTTTTGTATTTTTGTATTTCTCTTTTTTTCATTTTGTAGTTTTTTCAAGTGCAAAGGTTTATACAAAACAAGATTTTTTGTTGTTGTTGTTTTTTTTTTTCTATTTTTTGATTGATGCCTTAATCGCGAGAGGAGACAATCGGGTCCCATGTTGAGAATAGTTGAACCCGGCTCGTGCGGTTGGGCCTGGAGAGAATCTGAATTTTACTAAGGCTGGAACGTCCATCCCTTCGGATTGAGCTAACCTTTTATCGCTGCCTTGGGTCATACGTTTGATGGTGCAACCTGGAACTCTATTTGATTAGGACCTGACTTGAGCTAACACAAGCGGCCGATTTTGAAGACCAAATAGCTTAGAAATGTGTAACCAAAGAAGTAATTGATTTTTTTTTTCTCTCACTCTCTCTCTCTCTTTTTAAGTATTTTCACTCACAACGCCCAAGATGGGTTTTCGCCGTGCCCGCTATCGCCCTCTTTTTTACTCGTAGCGCCCTTTTGGGTTATCACTACATCCATGGGTTCTTGCATTTTTATCCCAGGAGCCTTTTAAGGTTTTCACCTGGTCCGCACAAGCTCACTCTTTTTACCCATGGCGCCCTCACGGGTTTTCACGACGTCCTTTTTGCTTTGAGCTTGTAAATTGCCTTTTTCTTTTCCTTTCTTTGAAGGCCACAACATGGACGTTGATTCCATCATAGCTAGCTGGATATAGTTCTTTTGTTTTCTCTCACCTTTGCTTGTATTGACTCAAAGGATATTATGACTGCTCGTAGACCTTAAAGAGGGCTTTCTTTAGGGATGTATCGTGGCCATGGGCTAAAAAGTGATAGGTTAGAAATTTTAAGGGTATTCTTAGGTTTAAAGGTTTTCCTTGATTAGGTTCCAGATACCGTAATACACTTCTTCCTTGGGGGATTTTTTATTGTACATGCCCCATGATTTTTCTATCTCTTTTTTCCTTTTGCTTTCTTTTCAGACCTCAATTTTTTAGAGTTTTGCTTTTCTAATTTTTTTTGTATTTTTTTTTATGATAACTCTTTTCTAATTTTTTTGTTTAGTATATACATTTTCACTACCTTTTTTCTATTTTTGGGAGGGGTTGCGAAAGAAAGGCTATTGACTCAATGGGTGTAGAAAACGGTATGAGTATTCATGGACAATTTTTGGCTACTTGGCTTTGAAATGATGGCCTCATTTAAGGGGCCCTTAAGCAGTCACGTATCCATTTTTATCAGTACTTACCTTGCCATGGGAGACTCGGAGTAGAATCGTCGCACCTATTCAGCGTAGATCGGCTTGGAAAAGTGATCTCCGCCCATTGTGGCGAGATGAAGCGTGTACCCGGGGAGTACTTTTCTGATGACATAGGGTCCTTCCCAGTTGGGTTTGAATTTCTCTCTTAGATCAGCGTGGGGAGAGGGGAAGATCTTCTTGAGTACCGTGTCACCCACCTTTAAATCTCGAACGCGAACGTGTTTGTTGTAAACGCGCGCAATCCTTCCTTGGTAGACCTGAGTGTGGCACAAAGCAAGGAGCCTTTTCTCATTGAATAAGTTCATCTGCTCGAAACGGGATCTCTCTTTTGGCTTCAGGTAAATGAGACTTAATGAGGATTCGAAGTGAAGGTACTTCAACCTCAACTGATAGCACGACCTCGGTTCCATACACAAGAAAAAATAGTCTTTCCCTTGTAGCGGTACGGATCGATGTTAGGTAGGCCCACAGTGCAAATGACAACATTTCACTCCAGTCTCGATATGTGACAACCATATTCTCAAGGATACAGACAAGTGTCTTATTAGCTGCTTTGATAGCTCAGTTAGTTTGTAGCCTATATGGTGACGAGCGATGATGTTCGATTTTGTACTGCCGACATAAGGCTCTGATGCTCTTGTTCACGAAGTTGGTGCCGTCCGTGATGATGTCCTTAGGCATGCCGAATCGACAAATGATGTTATTCTTGATGAATTTTTCAACAAGGCTGGTCGTGATATTTGTGTGGGATGCTACCTCTATCCATTTTGTGAAGTACTCGATGGCGATGAGGACGAACTAATGTTCGTTGGAAGGTTTTGGGATTAAATTTTTCGACGATGTTGTTGGGGATTTCTAGTGTGCTGATTTATGGTGTAAAAATTAAGAGAAAACAGAGATGGATTCAGCACATCTAAAATATCCTAGACCTGCAAGATACAGTGTCTTTGTAGCAAGTTTTAAAAGTAAGAGAACGTCCACAGAGAGGTGGTTTGGAATTCAATAAATCTCCAGATCTGTAAGAGATCTATCACCCTAGCTATTACTAATTTAGCTAAAAGATAGGGGAGAAGTTTGGATAGGTTGTCACTTAAACTAACTACAATTAAAATGCAGATTGTCTTAGAACGAATCTGGAGCCTCAGATCTTGCAGGTGGAAGGTTTAAAAACTCAAAAGATGGAGAAGAATAGCTTGGAGGTTGTTTTCACTACAATCAGGTTGAGCTAAGTATATTACAGGGGTTCAAAAGCACAGCTGCAGAGTATAAATTCTACTTCAACTCACAAGATCCACCTGGCCTTAAGGCTATGATCTATCCACTTTAATGGTCACAGATCATCCTATAGGTTTTATCGAATCCATGGATTGCAGCAGATGAATCCAATTGAGGCCTGAGCTCAGATTTACCTTAAGGTTATGATTTGTCCACTTTAATGGTCACAGACCATCCTAGAGATCTCCTACAAAGCCAAAGCCTCAATTGGAACAATTAAAACCACTATAGATGCTGCAATTACCAGGTCACAGACGTAGGAAATTACAGGGATATCAGATCCAGGAAATTCAGATGATATCCAAGAGGTCTACCAGTTAAGTGGGTGAGCTGATCAAGCAACTCCTCTACACAAATCCGATCGAGCACTAAAAGGAATCAAATGAGCTTTGGATCTAATTAAAACATTGAAAACAATATTTACATTGCAAACAAGGTCACTCTTACAATGGAATGCTCTCAGATCTATAGTCTGTGCAGTAATTAACCCCAGCAACACTCTTAACCTTACCCAATTACAGATCTAACTCACCCCTTGCTGCTCATAGGGAATTAGCCAACCATGGTTGGGCTAAAGGAAGGGAAATAGAATCTCGCTGCAAGCTTTGATCTCCAGGAAATTATCCAGAAATTCGATCCTTTTTCTGCCTTCTGATCCCATCGACCCTTCCTAACTATACGAACTCCTTCCTTTCAATGCTTTTAGCTCCTATCAAACTCTTCAGGTGACCAATCGTTAGGACGTTTTCAACCTATTCTCACTTTCTTCACCTTGCCCTGCTGCAGCCATGCGCTCCAAGGGTTCAATGATGTGCTACCCTTTAGTGTGCTATTACTGAGTTCGTCCAGTGTTGAGAGATGGCTCCTTGTTAGGCATTATTAAGTGCTTTTCTTCCCTAGTATCTTCTTTTATTGTTGTCTACAAAATAAACTTGACAGGGGCTTATTAGTGTGCTCACAAGTCTATCAATGGTCAGGTTATAGGGTGAAAATTGGCATTTTTCACCACTTAACACACCCCCAAACCTAAGCTTTGCTAGTCCCTGAGCACAGGAGAATTCAAAGAAAAAGAAAATGCCACTTTCGTAGGGAGCATGGATGCATTTAGCACATGCACCGAGCCTTTTAAACCCCTTGGTGATCCCTAGTGGAGGAGTGAAGTCTCCTGAGGGTTTTTAGTGAAGGTACCCACAAACTTCTCCAATATAACTTAGTTAATAATAGTGCAACCTGTTAAAGCATAATTTAAGCAAATCAAATAAATTAAAATCATGCCCATTCATTAAGGGAAATCCAAAAAAAACATCCATTTAGAAATATGAAAGTTTGCTGAAATCTCTCCATCATCACTCAGTTTGTGTCCAGACATTTCTTCTGAAATTTTATGCATAACTCACCATCAATTTGAGGATCTTGCTTAGATACTTCCCCCTTCAATCTAGATTTTCAGACCCAAGTCTCATCAGGGTTGTTCACTCATCAGTACAGAGAAGAGGGGTAAATCATATCATTCAAATTAAGAGCGCATGCCCTCAAATAGGATGTAAGGTGAGCATAGGCATTGCTTGAATTTCTGACTTTTCCAGCTCGTTACACCATAGGTTAAGCAAATTCTCATCTCCACATGACAGCTCAATCCACTTTCAGATCAGTAAGGTCTTTTTATTGGGTTGTGATGTGGCTTAGGGATGAGGTTTGTGGAGGAACAAAACAGAGTTCAAAATTGAGAAATCAGTAAAGGCAAGGAGGTGATTCATGACTTCACCTTCTTTAATTCAGAACAATTTCATCTACTTCTTGAATTTTCAGAGCCAAAGTGGCCAGCTTCTTCTCTTCCTTTCAGTTTTTTCAATGAAATGACTTCTCTTTCTCATTCTTCTGCTCTCTCTTTTTTTTTTTTAAATTACATTATACCACAAATACCACCACTGCATTTTTCTTTCTTTCAACCTGATTTAGGACCTTGCTCCTCTAACCTTTCTCCTCCTTCCTCTTCCTGATTTCTCAGATTGAGGGTGAAATGAAATAGGTCAAGAGGTTTTGGGTTTAGAATTTCTGGTTTTCATCGAAGAAAATTGGGGCTTTTAAGGCTCAAGTGGTGTGCATCAAGGGCAATTCAAAGGTGGGGAATTTTTAGGTTCAAACTATCCAAAGGATGGCCTTACTTCACATCTTCAATGTCCTGAGTGCTGTCAAGTTATTTCAACTCAGATTTACCTAACTTCTAGTGATTTGGATTAAGTCCAGTCAGTTCTTAAAATAGAATGAATTGCCAAGACACTCTTCAAAGAAGTTTTCAGGTCCAATTCTCACTGGGTATGGCCTTCCATCCCAATTTCTGGGGAGTATCCTCACAGTCTCTTCTCGTTGCTGGTTTATCACACATAAAAAACTTCCTGCAAAAATTCTTGACATTATCTTCATGAAAAATGTTAAAAATTCAGCTTACTTCAGTTGCAAATGGTTTTTTAACGTTTCCTTATCAACAAATATGAGGTGAATTCATTCTCTTTTCGATTATTCCTTTTTAACTTGGCTGCACTAAAATTAACTAGTTTATTGGCATACATGCCACACCCCCAAACATAAACTAAACAGTGTCCTCACTGTTTTGAGAAAATGCAATCAAGAGGGAGACAGGGTAAGAAGATATCTATAGAATAACACAACAAAAATGTCAAATATATACAAGAGACAAATGAAAAAGAAAATGAAAGAACACATGGCCACATTCATATACAGCTTGGTGCCAGCTACCGCTTAGATGCAGGGGCTTTGCCCTTGGATTTGGATTGCTTAGGTTGTTTTGCGGGTGCCTCCTTAGACTGGGCAACAGGCTGTTTACCTTTAGGATCAACAGCAGGCACAAATGGTATGTTTATTGCAAAAGAATCCCACTAGAGATGCAAAGTAAAAATCTAAAACAGAAGTAAAATATGGTACATATGATACATACTCAACTGCAGGTGCTAATCTGGAGGATCTGGAAGGTTAACGGCCTCCCCATGTTCCTTGAACATGTCATCCTTCTTGGATCCATTCCTCAACAATTGTTCAACCCTTGGTTGCAATCTTGTCTCTATAGGCCAATCATTGCTCTGCAGCAGTTGTTGAGGATTATCACGTAGAGCCTTCTCCAGTCCTATAATGGTAAAACAGGTTTCATCAAAAGGGGGTTGAGAGCTAGTGCTGTATACATGCAGCTTTACTTTCATGTTGCCAAAGGAGACCTCCATGATTCCAGATCTGCATTGAATGCAGGCATTGGCAGTGGCCAAGAAGGACTTGCCCAGAATCACAGGGATGAAGGAAATACCTTTACTTGGCTCCATATCTAATACCACAAAGTCAGCAGGGTAAAAAAACATTTCAAATCCCACCAGGACATCCTCAATGACTCCCACAGGCTTCCTTTCGAACCTGTCAGCCAGTTGCAGAACCACAGGTGTGGGTTTCAAGTCTCCCAGGCCCAAATTTTCATAAACTGCATAGGGCAGCAAGTTCACACTGGCTCGTATGTCCAATAGGGCCTTCTCAATTTTATGATCCCCAATGATGCAGGGGATAGTGGGCACTCCAGGGTCTTGAAGTTTGGTGGGAGTTGCAATGGACAGAATGTGTTTTACCTTCTCTGCTGAAAAGACTTTCTTGGATAAGTATGTCCTAGACTGTCTTTTATGGGTGCATAATTCCTTCAGAAATTTGGCGTAGGCTGGGATTTGTTTGATGGCATTCAGTAAAGGCAGATTAATTTTTACTTGTTTGAAAGTCTCCATCATTTCCTCAATTTTACCTTGCCCTTTGTCAAAAGGGGAAGGTCCTTGCAATGCCTTGGGAAATGGCAAGTGTGGGGGTGCTCCCTCACTTACAGCCTTAGCCAAAGGGGCTTCTTTCTTTTTGATTTTTTCTTTTTCTTAAGGATCCATATCATCCTCTTTATTGACAGTGGGTTGTTCCTGCAGGTCCATCACTAATGGCCTCTGTTGTGTACTTGGAAAACTCATTCCATTTTCTTCATTCAAACTTCTCACAGGCTCACAGCCCACTTGATTGTCCACTAGCCTACCACTCCTCAAAGTTGCCACAGATTTGGCTTCCTCATAGGTGGAGGAAACTTCACCCACTACAAACTGTCTTCGTGGATTATCCTATGGTTGGCTAGGTAACCTTCCTCTCTCTCTCCTAGTCAGAGCATCAGACAGCTGGCCAAGTTGGTGCTCTATCTTTTTGATGCTCTGGTTGTGAGAGTGCACAGTTTGGGTTAAGGTGTTCAAGTTCTGCAGTGAAGATAGAACTTGTTCCTCAAAAGATGGTGTTCTCACTGCTGGAGTAGGTGCAGCTTGCTGCACAGGAGGAGCTACAGGTTGGGCCATGGTTTGCTAATATTGAGGTCTTGGGGCATAACCTTCTCGATAGGGCTGAGCATTTCTATAGGGCATGGGCTGCTGGGGCTGCTATTGTTGCTGGCTGGGGTATCCATCTTGTCTTCACCTCAGATTGGGATGGTTTCTCCATTGATACCCAGCAGCAGGCTGCTACCCATAGGCTTGAGTTGCAGCCACATGCTTTGTTACAAACTCAAAAAATTGGGTAGCTGATGGGGATTCATCTAGGGAGTGAGCAGGGGACTGGCATATAGCACATGCCTCCTCCACTCTAGCAGCCACAGGTGACTGCATTGCTCCCATCAGCCTATCAAATTTCAGAGTTAAGCTGTCCACTTTCCTTTTCAACTCACTTGGCACACTCACTTTATATATCTTCCCTCTTGAGGTGTTCTCTTTCATCAATTTAGGAGGCTCTAGATCTTTGGCTAAGGTTTCCCTTTGCATAGAGTTCTCACTGATAATGTCAAACAACTCCCATGCCTCCTCAGTAGTTTTATGGAGATAGGTGCCACCATAGGAGCATCTATCATATCTCTGCTTTTAGCATCAATTCCCTGGTAGAAGCTTTGAACCAATTGCTATTCAGGGATTTGATGGTTGGGGCATTTCTTGACGAGTTCTTTAAATCTCTCCCAGGATTGATGAAAGTCTTCAGTTGGATCTTGGGTGAAAGAGATGATACCCTTCTTCAACTGACTGGTCTTTGACATAGGAAAGAATTTGGCCAAACACTGACATTGGAGATCACTCCAGGACTGAATACTGTTGGGTGAAAGCAGGGACAACCAGGTCCTGGCTCTATCTTTTAATGAAAAAGGAAAGAGCCTCATCCTAGTTGCCTCCTCCCCCAAACTTGTGATGCTGAAGGTAGTGCACAGTCCTAAGAATTCATCTATATGCTTATAAGGGTCCTCCTTGGTCAGGCCATAAAATGAGGGCAACATCTGAATGATGGATGATTTGATCTCATAGTTTCCTTGAGCAGCAGGGAACTGAATGCAGAAGGGTGAATTGTAGACCCCTGGAGCATTGAATTCCTTGAGAGTTCGAGGCTGCTGCTGCTCACCCATTTCAACAGATTCAATTTCAACAGCTGTGGATGTAGTTGGTCTAGTTTTGAGAAGTCTTTCAACCTCTGGATTTAGTGGAATAATCTGAGGTTGAAGAGTTCTCCTGCCAAACATACAACACTCACAACTGAATGGAGAATGAATCTTCACACAACTGAAAAATGCAGCACAACTGCATAATAATCTAAAAGATAAAATCAACAGATCTGAAAATAAATAGGGGGCAAAAGGGATGCAAACTATAGAGCAGCCTTCAGCACAACTCTCCTTTCACTCTGTACTCAGATCTGCTGGAATCCACACAAAAAATATTGAAAAACACAGCAAAACCTACAAATGCAGTTAGTAAAATCAAACACACATTACAGATTTATAAAGCAAAACTAGATCTATCAAATTCACAAACACCTCCTCGGTAGCGGTGCCAAAAACTTGTTGGGGATTTTCAGTGTGCTGATTTATGGTATAAAAATCAGGAGAAAACAGAGATGGATTCAACACATCTAAAATATCCTAGACCTGCAAGATACAGTGTCTTTGTAGCAAGTTTTAAAAGTAAGTACGGGAAAGTCCACAGAGAGGTGGTTTGGAATTCAGTAAATCTCTAGATCTGTAAGAGATCTGGCACCCTAGCTATTACTAATTTAGCTAAAAGATAGGGGAGAAGTTTGGATAGGGTTGTCACTTAAACTAACTACAATTAAAATACAGATTGTCTTAGATCGAATCTGGAGCCTCAGATCTTGCAGGTGGAAGGTTTAAAAACTCAAAAGATGGAGAAGAACAGCTTGGAGGTTGTTTTCACTGCAATCAGGTTGAGCTAAGCATATTACAGGGGTTCAAAAGCACACAAGTCCCTCGGCTGGCCATAGGCACTAGCCACAAGCACAACTGCAGGGTATAAATTCCACTTCAACTCACAGGATCCACCTGGTCTTAAGGCTATGATCTGTCCACTTTAATGGTCGCAGACCATCCTATAGGCTTTATCGAATCCATGGATTACCAGTTAAGTGGGTGAGCTGATCAAGCAACTCCTCTACACAAATCTGATCGAGTGCCAAAAGGAATCAAAAGAGCTTTAGATCTAATTAAAACTTTGAAAATAACATTTACATTGTAAACAAGGTCACTCTTACAATTGAATGCTCTCAGATTTGTAATCTGTGCAGTAATTAACCCCAGCAACACTCTTAACCTTACCCAATTACAGATCTAACTCACCCCTTGCTGCTCCTAGGGAATTAGCCAACCATGGTTGGGCTAAAGGAAGGGAAATAGAATCTCACTGCAAGCTCTGATCTCCAGGAAATTGTCTAGAAATTCAATCCTTTTTCTGCCTTCTGATCCTGTCGAACCCTTCCCAACTGCACGAACTCCTTCCTTTCAATGCTTTCAGCTCCTATGGAACTCTTTAGGTGACCAATCGATAGGACATTTTCAACCTATTCTCACTTTCTTCACCTTGCCTTGCTGCAGCCACGCGCTCCAAGGGTTCAATGATATGCTACCCTTTGGTGTGCTATTGCTGAGTTCATCCTGTGTTGAGAGATGGCTCCTTGTGGGACATTCTTGAGCGATCATGCATCCATTAATGTGGGCACCGCATACTCCTTCATGAATTTCTTTTATGACATTGGTTGCCTCGCTTTCAGTTAAGCATCTGAGTAGGATGTTGTTATATGATCGCTTGTAGAGGCACTCACCGCAGATGACATAATTTGATGCTAGACGTTGGATGGTCCGTCTGTCTGCCTTGGTTGTGCCCTCAAGAAGAGCAAGTGTTTCAAAGAAGTTCTTGATGTCTGAGAACCATAGAGGCTTATCATCTAACTTTGTGGGTTCCTCGATCTGGAGGTAGAAGGGTGACTTATTTCTCTGCCCGATCATGATAGGCTTCATCTCGACGCCATAAGAAATTTTGACCATTGATGCTAATGTCATAAGCGCATCAGTAAAATGATTCCTTGCTCGTAGGACATAGGAGAAGATAACATCTTCAAAGCATGCTATCAAATCTTTGAGGTGTTCATGGTACGAGATTAACTTTTCAATCTTTGTTTTCCAATCTCCGTTGGTCTGGCATATTATCAACTGTAAATCACCAAACACCCTGAGATGAGTACATTCAGATCAAGAGCTGCTTGTAATCCAGCTATGCAGGCTTCATATTTGGCCATATTATTGATACAGGGGAAATTGAGTTTGATGGAGACTGGTACGTGGGACCCTTTCGATGAAAATAAAATAGCGTTGACTCCTTGAACTTCTGCATTCGATGCCCCATCAAAGTGCATTGCCCATGACTCTTCTGCCTCTTCTGTGTCATCCTCTGTCATGAACAAGATGTCTTCATTAGGTAACTTGGTTCTCAAAGGCTCATAATCAGGTAAAGGATTCTCGGCAAGATGATCAGCGAGTGCTTACCCCTTGATTGCCAGCGTGCGGTCTACCCAGTAAGAGCTTGCTTTTCGAACAATTATTTTAGAGGATCCATTCACGCCAGAAGGAGTACTGCCTAAGAGAAAGTAGTGGTGAAGCCTCTGTGTGGCCCACACGAGAGCCAGACATGCTTTCTCCAAATGAGAATAGTGCGTCTCGTAATCAGTAAACTTTTTGCTCAGGTAGTAGATTGCTTGTTCTTTTCTACGGGTTTCATCGTGCTACCCAAGGACACACCCCATCAAAAATTCTGTCATTGAGAGATACATTAGGAGGGGTCTCCTTGGTACGGGCAGTACCAATACTGGAGGATTGAGGAGATAACTTTTGATTTTATCAAATGCAACTTGGCAGTCATCATTCCATTCGACAGACGAATCTTTCCTTAGTAGCTTGAAAATCAGTATACAGATAGGAGTTAACTGTATAATGAACAAAGTAATGTACTATATTCTACCTAAAAATCCTCTGGCTTCCTTCTCGGTAGATGGCGGTGAAATTTTAATGATGGCTTTTACTTTGACTGGGTTGACTTCTATGCCTCTTCTGCTGATGATGAATCCTAGTAACTTTCCTGACATAGCGTTGAACGTGCATTTTTGAGGTTCAGACACATCATGTACTTCCTTAGTCTTTCAAATTGCTTTTGGAGGTTCACCAAATGATCATCTCTTTCCTGAAACTTGGCTATCATGTCGTCAATGTACACCTCGATTTCTTAGTGTATCATATCATGGGAGAGTGCCTTCATCGTTCTCTGATATGTCACCTCAATATTTTTTAATCCAAATGGCATGTCTCTTGATCAGTCACATAATTTACCATTTTATCACCCTTAACTTAGTGATTCTAGGCTTTAGTTTGCTACTAATAACTTACTGATGTGCAGATATTAGAGATAAATAGTAAAAGAGAGCCTAAGTGTTAATATTCATCAAAATGAACTCAAATAATAGTAAGAATGATGATTGAGCGTATAAGACGATTCACCATTATAAGAAAGATGAGAAATTATACTTAACGATTTTGCGCTACTACTGACGTGAGAAGAAAGAACGAAATAAGAAATCATAATTTTACGATTCTTTAAAAAAGGAGATTCTTCAGAAGCAACAAAAGAGTAAAAGACAACAAGAGAAGAAAAAGCGATCGTTTGTAATAGAAAATCATCCAAAGACCAAGTTCAGTATGAAAGCCCTGAGAGTAGAAAATTATGATTTACGATTTTCTAATAATTAATGATTTTTCATAAAAGAAGCTTTCCTACTATTGATGCTGCTAATCACGTGAGAGTTATCACCGCCATGAACAAAATTAGAAGACTCATAGAATTAGAAGTTCAGTTGACCACGGATCTGAGAAGATTGATGAAGATCTACTCCGAAGGACTCTGCCACTGACGATTAAAGAACAATCCAGAAGCACATCTACATCCAGAAGCAAGGAAAGATAAAATTAGGAATTAGAGTTATATTAGGAATCTTTTTTTTTAGTAGTTTCTTTTATTAGAATTAGAAGTCTTTGTAAACCAACTCCTTATGATCTACGAATAAGAGAGCTTGGTGTAGGAATAAGCATCGAAGAATTTTAGCATCAATTGACGCCTGAGGTTGGATTTTCTTCCAATCAAAGTAGTGCAAAATTGTTAGAGTAGATTAGATATCAGAGGTTTCTCAAGAGCAATTGACGACTGTAATTGAGTGCTAAAGATTAGAGTAGATATCTATAGTTTCTTAGGAGCAATTGATGACTACGGCTGAGGGGTGAAGGATATATTTTACTTTGTTTTTTAGATTAAATTTACAGCTTTGTAAACATCTCTAAGTTTTAATTTGAATTGACGACTCAGGTTAGAATTTGTAGATTAGTGTAACGATTTTACTTTTTCATTTTCAGTTTTCTAAAGTTTGATTGATGCCCAGATTTTAGGAAGTTATTGATTAGATTAAATCTGTATTGATAGGATCTTAGACTTGGTTGACGACCAATGCTATTTAATTTCATAAATATCTGATAGCTAAATACTGGGATTGACGACCTCAATCAGAAGAAGGAGGATTTAATTTTATTTTATGCACTTTAGATTAAAAACCCATTCTTTTATTCATATTTCTCCAGTAGATTAGATCTTAAAGATAAATAGAAGTTTTTAAGATAAGAATTTAAGTAGGAGATATAAATAAGAAGTAATTAGATAAATAAACTTCCTCGTGGGAACGATCCTATGCTAGTACTATAATTTCCATTGTGTGCTTGCAATAGGTTAAGACTTGAATTCAATACAATTTTATTATACATAATAAGCAAGAACAAGTTTTTGGCGCCGTTGCCGGGAAAGCGGAATTTATCTTTATTTCTATTTTATCTAATATTTTTATTCTTTTAGAAACTAATATTTATCTTTCTCTTTTATATTTCTTTATATTTTAATTTTTCTTTGATCACTTCTTACTTTTTTGCAGGTTTATTCAGAATAAGCAAATCAAGGTTTCAACTTCCCCTGATCAGAAAAGCCAGAGGCCTAGATTTGTTCTCTCTCCCTGCTCTTCTAAAATAAAAATTATATAAAAGATTATATATACAAATTTTTTATTTTATTTTCTGGTGTATGCATCATACCTGGTCTAGAAGTCTAGACTATTTTGAATACGACCTAGAAATTGAGCAAACTCTCTTATGTATACTCACAGTAAAATGGTCCTCTACAAGAGATCCCCAGACCATGGGTCGAGCTTTCAATTGAAGCGCATTTCAGCCCTGTAGCTTTGACCGACCCCTCTTGTATAGTTATATCGGAGACAGCTGAAGGTCAAAACTATAAAATCAAGCCCCACAAACTTCAAAATCTACCTACTTTTCATGGGCTTGATAGGGAAGATGTACCAACATCTGAGGCACTTCATAGAACTTTGTACAATGTTGCAGACCACGACCAATAAAGAAGCCATAAGACTTCATCTATTCCCTTTTTCTCTCAAAGATAGGGTGAAGGCAAGGTTAGTTTCACTACCGGCCCGAAGTATAACCACTTGGGAAGATTTACAGTTCAAATTTTTGGGTGAATACTTTCCAGTTGGTAGAACAAACCAAATTCGCCAAACTATTCAAGGCTTCAGGCAAAAGCCTGGAGAATTATTTCATGAGAGTTAGCAATGGATGAGGGATTTGCTACGAATGCCCTCACCACGAGGTGCCTAATTGGTCTATAGCGTAAAGTTTTTACCAAGGATTGACTGAGACTAACCAGTCCACAGTCGATGCCGTGAGTGGAGGAGCCTTTATGGTTCAAAACGGCTAGCAGACCTAGAATCTATTTGAGAAATTAACCAATACTTCAAAGCAAAAATAGGCTTTGCTACAGACTGATCCAGACATTGCTCGTCATACCCCGCTCACAAGAGGGGGTGTTTATGAGATCAATTAGGATAAAGTGAAAGTTGAGGATGTCATGAGTGTAAAAGTTTTAGCCCTTGAGCAGAAAATTGCCACACTCATGAATTCCAACCCAAACACTCTGGATAGACCCACGGCAAACCATTCCAATTGCCAAACTCACATATACTGAAAACCCTGTTGTGCCACAATACCAAGAGATGGTGGAAATGGAATAAGTAATGGCTTTTTAGAGGGAAGATTATGGGAATATCTACAACCTGCCATGGAGAATTCATCTAGGGTTTAACTATGGTTCCCTTGTGGGAGCACAACTAACACAAACAGATGCGCTGCCCTGATTTCCCCATACCCAAGTTTTCCACTAGAGACCCCAAATGCAGGCAGCACAACCCCAGATTGGACCACAGAGCAATATGTTTGATGTTATAATTGTTCAACTCCTTCAAGATTTACAACAACAGTCGCACCAACATTTAAAAGATTTGCACCAACTTGCTCAATTCTCTCAGACCCTTCATTCACATACTTAGTCCATCATAAAGTTAGAAAATCAGATTGGACAACTAGCTTCACAAGTGGCAAGAAGAGAAAGTTGCCAACTACCAACACATCCTGTAAATAATCCTAGAGGCCAAGCTTTCCTAGGGGAGACAGCTACTCCCCATAATACAAATTAAAAAACCCTCATGGATCGTCGAGCTGCCGACTCATCCATAGCACCAATTATAAACTATGTAATCTATTTCATTTCATTTCTTTTTTTCTTTAAAAGTATCATACTGCGCGCCTAAATCATTGAGAAACGATAGATCGTAACCTATACTTACTATCTATTATAATGGACAATCGTATGGATTTACGATTGATCGTGAGTGTGTTTAAGCAGAAACACAACGATTGCGATTCTTAAAAAGTAGAATCAACCTATGATTCTAGGTAGAACTTATGTGATGACCGGCTTAGCAGGTCATCACTGAAAATTGGACCCATATATTCATAAAAAGAGGATATGTCGATCCCATTTTTAAAAACCCTTCCATTTTTGCTTCTCTTTTAGCTTCCCTCTCTTTTTCAAATTCCCTGTAATACTAACCATTTTGTTACCCAATCCAACTATACATTTTCGAAAAAAAAATTTCCCTTTTGCCTTCCCTTTTATTCTAAGAGAACCATACAAGTAATTTTTATCGCATAATTTTAAATTAGGGTTTTAATCATCAACAAGGTAAGGGAACGATGTTTAAATGAAAAGGTATTTGCATGAGTTGTTTAGACAATACTTGTCTATTCAAAGTTTGATTAATATGATTGATTAACTTTTGCAGAAAAAATGACGAACGAATAGGGAAAACGATAATGGGAAGACGAGGAAGGTAACAATTTTGATAACACCCTAATTATTCATCGTATTGCACGGTCTGTTGCCATTAAAGCCAAATCAAAAGCAACAGACCCTCGCAAGAAGAAAACCAAATCTTTAGGGATAGTTATTAGAGAAGGTCCCTCGAACACAAACGAGAAAGATTCTGTGTCTGCCCCAAAAAGGGGACCCAAATTAGATAAAGGTAAAAAGGCAGCATCCTCTGATACCCCTGCAGATAAACTCCCTACTGCAATAAAACAACACATCATGGGAGCTGAGGTTGCAGTGGACGTTGATTCCTTGGAAAATTGGAGATGGGAGGAGAAGCAATAAAGTATTTTGAGGATGCAGGGTTCCACTATTTTCTAGTCTGGAGTTACACAAGTCTACCCTAGATTGATAAGACTATTTTATGCAAATATGACCAATAGCAGCAAGGGACCGGTCCCAACTCTGTCAACAACCATTGATGGATTTCCAATTTCAATTACAAATGCAATGGATGCTGGGGTGATGAATGCACCTCTGGAAAGACATGGGATGTCCTCTAGCACCCCTAATGCGAATATCCTTAGACCTTCACTCGAGACCCAGCCAGATTTTATTTAAATGGCCACAGATTTGCTAGGCAAACCACCAAATGATAAATCATTTTTTCTGCGAAAAGACTTGGAGGAACGGAACTTATCCCTTCACTTTTTCGATGTTCTAATTCACAAAATTGTTCACCCCACGGGACATGGGATCCAGCGAAGAGCCCTTTTTACAAAAGCCTTATACCTAATGGCACACCGCTATTGGTTTGATGTTCCTTCTTACCTTTTGGAGGTGATGAACACAATAAGGGAGAAGTACCTCAAAAGAAATATCAAACAAGTAAATTATATCTACCCTTTGGTGGGTTAATTACAAATCTGTTAGCAAATGTGGGAAACAACATTGATCCCAAGTAAAAGGCATTGCCCTGAAGCAATGAAAGCTTAACACCTCAGACCTATCGGAGAACCTTAAGTGCTGCAAAGAAAAAGAAAATCCCTATTTCGGCACAACCAAAAGAGGTCTTGTCTGAACTAGAAACCATCCAAGAACAGTTAGAGACTGCCGTAGAACAGGCAACATAAATTATAGCCACTGAAGCAGTGGTAATGGAAGAAGGTGGAAGTACTTCTACTCCACCCCTTGAGAAAGCAAAGCGCAGCTCCCCAGTAATAGAGAGAATATCTGAGGACAGAATACCAGATACAGACCAAACCGGTCTGTATGACCCAGCTTTGGATTCCCCAGCAAGGCTTGTTTTTCCCCCTTCAACAGAGGCAAACATACTACCAATCATTACGGAAGTAGGCCCAGTGAGACCAATTCTAGAAATATTAGAAGAAACTCCTTTCGTAATTGGTCAACAAGCTGCGGGAATAGCTACTTCTAGCCAAGTCCCTGCACCAGTGGAACCTGCTGCTCAGCCTACGGCCAATACGGAGCAAACTCTCATAGTCCATGCAGTAGAAGCAGATCAAAGCTTAGAGTTACCAAGAGAGAGCTTTACAGAATTGCTACATAGAGAAGAAGCACCCACTGAGGATCCTCCAGTCCCCACCACATCAATTCACGAGTTAGAAAGGAGATTAAAGGCGGTCAAGCAATGGCAACTCACATATGAACCTAATCTATTGCCATTACGAGTAGTAAATAGAAAAGTGAGAGAACTAGAGCAATGGATTTCTACAAATGCCCCACCTTTGATACAACTGCTAGGAATAGTAAGAAAGTGGATGGGGGAATTTCAAGGACTAAAACAGAGAGTTCAGGATACCACCTAGCCACCACTTTAGGGTATCAAGCCTTCATGACCACCTTGCTTGATACCTTGCCCCCCCATGACATCCCTCTCCCTGAGTCCCCTCTCCCTTCACCACATCATTCACCAGACCCTTCACCTTCCCCCCTACCACTTTCCATCATGCCCCCACTTCCCCTTTCCAACCTGTTCCTTCTTATCCTCATACTCCACCTCAACCAACCTCAGATACCCTTACTCATATCCTTTCCCTCATACATGACATCCAAACCCAACTATTCAACACCACACAGACCCAAGCCCAAATGCAAACTGACATTACCACCATACAATCCACCCTTCAAACATTGACAAACCCACCAATCCCAACACAACCTCCTACCACCCCTTTGACCCAACCCCCTTCCACCTCTGACTCCCCAGTTCCAACAGACCCCACCCACATTGACTTACCTCCACCCTTACTCCTCCATGACACCATACCCGACCACTCCTTTCCCTCTACTTATCCTACCCCCTCTAATACTACCTCCCCCTCAATTTACCAACACTTCTACCCAAACCGACCCCATTCCATTCCCATCCACCTTTCCCATTCCACCCCCCCTATTTGCACCCCCACCCCTTCTATTTCAACCCTTCACCATCCCCTTCTTCCCTTACCCTAAACCATCCATATCCGCTGCCCTTCCTTCATTTCACTTTCCACCCATACCTTCCATTCCCCCTCTTCTCCCACCTCCTCCTCAATTCACTGACCATTCAACCCAGACCACCCCAACCATTTCTACAACCCCCACTTTTCTCCCCCAAGATCCATCACCATCTCCTCCTTCCACTCCATTTCTACCAATCTTGTCCAGACACTCCTATTACACCCCTCCCTACTTCACCCTCCTCCATGTCATGAGGGACAATCCCTATATCAAGAGGGATGTTCTCAATGGCATGACCCAACTCCGCCAAGCCCTCGAATACCCCTTGCTGCAGAAACTTAGTGACTTGAAGCTTGCTCACCACGAGCAGCTGAGAGATATTTCCGAAGGGTGGGAGGCAATTTTTGAGACATTAAATGTGAACAAGGCTGCAGCAATGTATTACAGAATGACACTGAGATTGAAAAGGCCAATGCAGAGAGGGTGAAAAAGCATAACAAGTTATTAGAGAAAAAATTGAACAATGCTCAGGAGATCAACCGACTCAGTAAGGAGCTTGCAGATACCAATCTCCTATGGGCTAACAAGAAAATTGAAATATTGGAACAGAGAGTTGCCTTCATACTGTCCCAACCTATACAGGCCACCCCCATCACCACCGCTCCCCCTGAGGCCCCATCTTCTTCCATACAACCAGGCCCATCTTCTTCCACTGCCCCTACCCCAACCCCCCACAACTGCTCCCCAACTCCCATAGCCCCCACTCCGGTAGCTCCTCCTGTTCCTCCTCAAATGCCTACTGCAGTTCCTTCTATAGTACCTACACAACCTGTTGCTCCTCCTCCAATCCCTACTGCAGTTTCTTCTACAGTACCTACACAACCTGTTGCTCCTGCTCCAATCCCTACTACAGTTCGTTCTCCTCCCTCAGTGCCCCCCCTATTCCCTCTCCTGCTCTCAAAAGAAAATGCACCCCTTCCAAGAAAAAGCCCACTTCTAAAAGAGCCACTGCAGCCCCAAAAGGCAAAAGGCCGGCCCCTCCATCCCCACCTCCAAAGGTCACCAGAGCTTCTGCTCAGGATGATCCCCATGGGCGCCTACTTTCCAAAGAAGAATGCAGACAGGCTGCTGCTGCCCTTGGATTGGACCCTACTGAGCTCTTTCCTTCTGACTCAGAATCTGATGCTGCACACCTACGGATCCCAGTGCCCAACCTACTATTGTTGCTCCTTCATCCGGCCCTACTGCACAATCCTATCCTCAGCGAAGGAAAGTTGCTGCAAAGAGGACTACTCCCCCAAGTCACTCTTTGAAAATTGGAAAAGAAACATCTGCCCAGTCTGAGGAGGCACCACCACTAAGCCTGCCCGTGAAAGGGAAGAGCCCTACCATTCCTACAGCCAAAGTACCAGATCCATCTCCTGTGGCTCCCCCTAAACCAGAAAAAGGGAAAAGTCCTCTCCTGTCTCAGGTGCAAGCCCAAGCTAAATCCCTCGTTGCCCCTCCTGAGCCAGCACCAGCCTAATCACCTCTTATTCCCCCTCTGCCTCAGCAAGGGCAAGCCTCCAAAGGAAAATCTCCCACCAAATCCCCTGAGCCAACCACTGCTAAATCTTCGGAGATCCCTCCTGAACCCAAGAAGAGAAAAATGAGGGTCAGGGCTCCAAACATACCCAAAACTCCCGAGCAAAGAAAGGCAGAGAGGGAACGAAAGAAGAAAGAAGAAGTGGCTCTCCTGCAAGAGCATGCAAAGAAGAAGGGATGGGACAAGTTTTGAGACAGATTCTAACTAGATTGTACCTAGGAATTTCTCTGTTTCTTTTGCAACTGTTTTCTTGTATTTAGTACATTTCTAATTTTTCATAGATTTTTCCCCTGTCTTTACTATCTTGCTTTGCCTGTTGTGTGTTTTGTTCCCTGTTCTTTCCTTTTCTTTTAGCCTCATTAGTTATGCTACACATTCACTTTGAACCAGTGAGGACACTGCTCCTCCTAGGTTTGGGGGCGTGCCAGGCAGACCCTGCCAATGGAATAGCTAGCATAAGTGCATCAGACTCATCTGAGCAATATGGAAATGGACCTCTGTTCACTTAAGAATCATGAAATTAAGAAGTTTAAAATTTATGCAAACCTTGGACATTATAAACTTCTAATATTCCACATTTCCATGATAATATCACCAAGGAAACCTACTTGTATCAGCACTTAGTGAATCATTAGAGAGAGAAAAAGGTGAGGACATACTTGAAAGTTCAAAGGATAACCATAACCAGTGAGAATTGGGCCTACAAAATTTTTCTATTCTTTGAGGAGTAACTAAGGCATTTCTTTTAGTTCTAAGGACTGGCTGAGTCACTGTGCTCACTAGAAGTTAGGTAACTCCAAGTTGAAACAACTGACAGTACTCATGTGACCTAGGAAAGGATCAAGGCCTTCTCTTAGAAAAAGACCAATCCTAAAGCAACTGCCCTTGTCCATACCCCCCTTTGAGCTTTAAATCCTAAATTTCTTCAAAATACACTTGAGTACTTGAACCTGAACCTATGAACCTGATTCACCCTACCCTCACTCTGAGAATTTAGAAGGTAAAGGAGAAAGAGTTGAAGATGGACTAGCTATGGTCAACATTAGGTGAATGGAGAAGAAGGACCTAAAAAATCTGGCAGTATGGCAACTGAGAACATGTTGGCATTTCTGAAAAGCAAAAACAAAATAAAAAGAAGGAAACTTCAATAAAAAGAAACAAAAATAATAATGAAGAGGAATAAGGGAGAAGTCAAGAGGAACTTTCATTGGAAAATCAAAATCAAGAAGAGAAACTGATCACTTCAAATCGGAAAATCTCAAAGAAGATGAAGGGAGCTAACTTATGGAAGGTGAAGTCATGAACCACCTCTGTGACCTATTGATTTCTCAAATTGGAACCCCTTTTCAACCTTCCACTCTTTTTAACCCTATCTCATAAGCGACATTACAGCCCAGTTAAAAGCCCTTGTGATCCAAAGTTGAGTGAGCTGTCACGTGAAGATAAGGAATTATCCAATCTATGGTGAGGAACTGCCAATGATGTCAGCACTTACGAACACTGCCTATGCTCATGCTTACAAACCCATTTGAGGGATGTAACTGCTCTTGAGCCTATGAGAAAATGAACCCCTCAACAAACCTTTATGAGAGTATGCCCTGCAAAGTTTTCTTTTGGGTCTGAACTTGAATGCATTATGTATGACCTTAACCTAATTTTTTGACATAAGGATAAGCTCAGTGCTGACACACACTTGTGCAGTTTTCTGTGATTGCAAACTATTTGGAAATGCTGTGCAATCATGAGAGTTTATGTTGTTTAAGTTACTGTGCAACCAATGAATTAAATTTCTTTTATGTGTACTGATTTAAGAGTAGACTAAATCTGATTCCTTAACTGCTCATTGAATGATATCGCACTTTTGTTAACTGTTTCATTTGAGAAGTTTGTGGGTGTCTTCACTGAAAACCCTCAGGAGACTTCACTCCTCCACTAGGGATCACCTAGGGGTTTAAAAGGCTTGGTACATGTGCTAAATGTATCCGTGCTCCCTACGAAAGTGGCATTTAATTTTTAGAGTAGATTTAATGTAGCTTTGCTAAGGGACTAGCAAAGATTAGGTTTGGGGGTGTGTTAAGACTTGAAAAGTACCACTTTTCACCCCTTAACTTAACCTTTGATTAGACCCTTAGCCACATAATAAGTTCTTGTTAAGTGTTTTGTGTAGGTAATAATCAGCAGTGAAATAAGGCCAGGAATCCTGTTAAGGAGCCTGCTTTGGCACCAGATATCCCTCAGAAGAATGAACTCTAAATCCAGACCTGAAATGAGCCTCGCGCAGCTGACCCAAGCTTTAGAGGATTCAGGAGAAATATGCCTCACGCAGTTCAACTGAGCTTCCCAAGAGTTTACAGCAACCTCTCGCGCAGATGAGTGACTGAAGAGCTTCAGAAACTCAAACTCGCGCAACTCTCACGAAGCTCAAGAGTAGAACATGTCGCGCAGTTCAAAGCAGACCTCTCTCAATCTCGCGCAGTTCGCTCAGAACGGCTGAGGAGAGAGAGCTTCAGAAGATTCCTCGCGTAGCTGTCGTGCTATCACCGCGAGATGTAATTATCAGAAGAAGAATGCCTCACGTAGTTCTCCCGCCATTCAAGAAAGAAAACATCCTGGCGAAGGCAAAGCCAACCTCGTGAAGATCAAGTGAGACATAGAACCTTGTGCAGATCAAAACTCAATAGAGCCTCGCGAGGTAACTTGCGAAGTCCAGTAAAGAGAAGTGCTCACGAAGTTCTCGCGCTGCTCAAATTCACTCTCGCGAAGATCTGCCCAGCGAAGACCGAGCGACCTCGCGACTGCTTGAATTTTAATCCCGTGACACTTGAGACTGTGTTTTCTATTCAACCTCGCGAAGCCCAATCCAGAGAGAGCGCAATTCTCTACCGCACGACTGCCTGAAGAGCAAAGAGCTACCACGCGACAAGTCTGGGAAACTACAGCTACCTAGCGAAGCTCTGACCCTAAACTTTCATCTCTTCAGCAGAGGACCTTTTGGGTATTTCCAGCGATTAGGGCACGCACTCCCACGCTCAAATCTCTGTTGTAGACACCCAAATTCGGCCCAAGGCCCGATCAATCTGTACTTCGAGAGAGATGTACCCTTGTGCTTCCGATGGCACGCCCCTGAACCCTTAGGAACCTACCTAGACTAGTAGGAATCACCCTAAGACCTTTAGAGCCATTCCCCCAATCCTTAGAAGTCACCCCTACACCCTAGAACCAGTTTCCAGACCTAACTTAAACCCTTCTGGTGGTTGATGGGAGGAGAGCTACCGAATTTCACACAGACCAATACCATTGATGAGCCATATATCATTGGAAAGAGGACTTCTCCAGCTTTCTAACAAGCCAAAGATCACCCAATTTGGAGCTACAGTTCAAAAGTTATGGCCGTTTTAAGTTTCACATAAAATCATGAATTTTACACAGGCGTAGATATTACATACGCCCAGTCATTTTTACCCCAGATTACTCAGGCGTATATATTATATACGCCTACCTATTTTGGGGAAAATTTGGCCGGGCGTATATAATATATACGCCCAGTATAGTGGGACCCACCACGGGTTTCATCTTTTCAAAACTCCCCTGATTTTGGTAAAAATTACTGTTTATAAACTGGGCGTATATAATATATACGCCCAGCTTAGCTATAGTAACTATCATCAGTAGCTCGAATTTTCTCCATCTAGTTTGACCCTTTGACCATCCCCTTGGTTGAGGTGGATGTCCTGAGATTGGTTGCACCCCCTTTGAGCTTATTGGCAACCCTTAAGTCACCCATGGTCTCACCCCATCATCCGCCATTGAAACCAATTTCCCAAAACCCTAGGACCTTGAAAACCCACAAAACCTTAGATGGGGGATTACCTAATTGCTAAACCAATTAGCTCTTAAGTAAGCCCCTAACCCCTCCCTTCTCTATAAATAGAGAGGTCCCCCTCTTCCCAAAGGGTTGAAGTTTTGTTGAAAGATTAGAGAAGTGCTTAAGAGAGAACCCTAGTGAGAGAAAATGCCAATATTTTCTAGAATTCCAGCATGCATACTTCACCTATTTCAACCCCATTAGATCACTCCCTTTTGCTAAAGTCTAGCCTCTAGCTTCACTCTACACCCCTTACTTTATTGAATCATAGCATTAGAACCCATTTTCACACCATTTAAGCCATCGGAAGCACGCCAAAGCGAAGATCTTCCATGGTGCAACAAGGGCCCGTGAGCTTCGGCTCACCCCTCTCTTCCTCTACCTTCTTGGTGTCTCCTCCGTCCAAGGATTCAAGCCGTTACGCCGCTGAAATTTCGGTTTGGCTCAAAGCTTGATAGGACCGTATTGCCTTAGGGCAAGGGGAAACTCCGCCCTTTTTATTTTTAGTTTTTGCCATAGATAGAGACCGCTACGTGCGGGTTGATCGGGTGCCTAAACCCTTCCCGATCGATAACTGAAGCCCCTACCCTAGAGCCTTTGGCAAAGACCGGTAAATCAGAGTCATATTTAGCACTTCGGTGCTCCAAATATCGATTTGAAGGTTTCCCGGGTCACCAAAAGCTCCGGGTGGCGGCTCTACTTTTTATCCAAGGCGAGCGCATCGCCGCGACGGGTTCGAGAGGATCCACGGTCGCACAGATGGCGACTCTGCTGGGGATTTCACCCTAGCGCTTCCCCTCTTGTTGGCCTTTCCTTTTATTTTGTTATTTTACTAACCATGGCTGTTTTTTGTTCTAATTTGCTACTGTTTTTCGTTATTTTTTGTTGTTTTTACTAACGTACTCACCCCTATGATTCAGTCCTTTAAGTGCCTTACCCGTTTGGCGGGCCTACTTGCGCCTTAAATTTCAGTTTTTACGATTCTAGTCATTTAAGCCGCCTTAGCCGTTTGGCGGGCCCGCTCGCATTTATTTTCACGTCATTTAAATTTCGGTCATTTACAAGCCTTAGCCGTTTGGCGGGCCTACTTGCGCACTTTATTTCGGTCATCATATTTACCTTTGAACGCCGGCCCGTTGAGGCGGCACGGGTTTGTCATCCCCGACCCGATTTTGGACTTAATTTCACTCCCCTATAAAAATTTGTAATTAAAAGTGAACCAATAGTATGGGGACATAATCGAATTTATTTTTGCGTTTTTGGGTAGTTTTCGGGGGGCTTAGGCACAGATACAATTTACCCGGTTCCCAGTAAGGCGGCAGCCCTAGTGGTGATGATCCTGAAAAGAACCACCCCTTCCAGTACCTGAGAAGACGCTTGTGCCAGAGGTATATCGGTTGGGTCGCCAATTCCGATCAAGCCGTAAAACCCGCATTGGTGAGAGCGTAGAAAACCCAAAATTCAGCCATGTATCCCTAGGAAATGGAAAGGAGGGACCAGATAACAAACACAGTAGTCCCCAGGAGCATTTCTCCCAAGAAACCAGTTCAAAGACCCACATTCGGACTTGCATCCTTGTCAAGCAGAACCTTTTTGTCGGCGTATATAATATATCCTTGACCAAAAACCCAGTTACAGTATATAATATATGCCCGACCAAAATCTGATTTAAGCCAGGCGTATATAATATATACGCCCAACCAAATCTATACTTTTTTGGTCGGGCGTGCATAATATATCACGCTTTAGTATATCTTGATTTACAACCCGACCTGAGGCCCAATCCACCACCCCAATCCCCCGATTAGCGGTATTAGTGTCCGCGGTAGCCTCCCACATTCTCTAACACCCAATACGCCCCCGCCCAGTCAAAAGAAGGCGACTTCTTATTGATTTGCTCCGGGGGATCGGGTCATTTGCGTGGATTCCCTCGCCTTCAATAGAACGAAAGGGTTCCCTTTCACTTCTTCCGAAGTGTGTCGGATCCCGCCGTGGGACCTACTAAAGGTACATATATCGCCCGAAACGGGAGTTGACCCTGGGCACCAGGTCATTAGTCATCTAAGTAGAGGGGAGTTAATTGTAATTGGAAAAAAAAGAGAAAGAAAATCCTCATCTTCAAAAAAAAAAATCCACCTTCAAAAAAAAGGGGGGAAAAATCAATCAAAATTAAAAGTCAAAAATCACAAAATTCACTTTTCAAAACAAAAAAAATCATCAAAAATATACCTTGGAGTGACCGGCACTACGGCGACCTCAAACCCGGCCCGTAGGAAAAGAACTAGGAAGGTATTCCGGCCCTTATCTGCGACATCAATACAACACTCGTCGCGGATCATGTCAAGAGCCGATACATCCCCACCGTCATCCCCTTCCCATTCCCGCATAGGAGAAGATCTGGTCTCCGACACCTTCACCCAAGCTAGGTTCGATATCACGGGCACATTTGGGGCGCCCGTGTTCACCTCCACCTCATCCCCATCCCTTACATTCCCCCTAAATACCCCTTTTTCATCCCCTACTGAAACCCCTCATTTCCCAACCGATCCCTACATCCCCATCTCCCATCCAAACACCCTTACCGCATCCCCATACTTCCAAAGACCCCCCAGGGAGTCCCATCCCCCGCCTACTTCCCACATTCCATCCCTCTCATCACCCATGCCCCCAACATCCTACATCTCATCCACCCACCTCACATACCATTCCCACCACATGGCCCATCCACATCCCAACATACCTCCCCATTTACCCGGGTCATGCCCAATTTCTCCCAACCACCTCCATCCTTAAGTGATCCATCACCCCCCAATCTCACACCTGAGTCCATGCACTCGATGGAGGACATGAGAACGATGTATGCCCTGTGGGCTGCTTCTCACAACCCTACCTCTCAAACCCCGCATCCAAATTTCCAAAACCTTCATACCCCATTCCTTCCTAACCATGCCCAACCACCCATCGTCCATACCTCCCAAAATCCCCCACCTCAATTCCAGACCCAAACCCACACAAATCCATGGGCCCTAGCCCAAACACCACTAGAGACATGGGCCCAGGCCCGAAACCCTCAAAACCCATGGGTCCAAGCCCAAGCTTATCAAGCCCAGACCCCAGCCCAAACACCTCTAAACCCATGGGCTCAAGCCCAAACCCACCAAGCCCAGGCCCTAGCCCAAACACCTCCAAACCCATGGGCCCAAGCCCACCAAGCCCAGGCCCCAGCTCAAGACCCTCAAAACCCATGGGCCCAAGTCCAAGCCCATCAGACCCAGGTCCAGGCTAAGCCCCCCAGGGCCTTTGGACCCAAACCTATCAAACCCAAGCCCAGGGCCCATGGACACAAACTCAACCCCCTCATGGCCCAGTAACCCAAACTCAACAAGGCCCATTGGCCCAAAGTCATATTAAGCCCCACCCCCAGGCCCAAGCCTTCCAAAACCATCAAACCCAAATCCCTCAAACCCAAGGCCCATCCGCCCACGCTCATCAAAGGCCATTTTCTAACCCCATACCCCCCCACCAATACCCTTCATTCACCTATACCCCTTACGCCCCCATCCCACCTCCAACGGGAAATCCAATCCATCCCATTCCTTAAAACCACAACATCCCACCATCTCAATCACACCCCCATCACCCCCAGAATGTACCACCAACTCAGCACATCACTTACCCATAAAACGCTCACCCATTTATCCCTTCTCATCCCCTACAAACCATGTGGCCCCACCAAGTCATCCAACCCATCACCCCCCAAGTCCAAATAACAGAGCTCGCCCCTCACCAATACCATGACCAATAGTATGAGGAGGATGAGATTCACAACAGTGGAGGAACTGCCAGTTTTAACCCTCCTAGGCCCACCATCATCACACCTAGGGTAGAACCAAATCAAGGGGAAGCGGTCCCCGCCACAGCCTCGAAGGAACCAGAGCAGCTGAAAGAACAGATAGACAGAATACAGAAGCAGCTGATGAAGATGGGAGGAATGGAACTACACTCGACGGACTTTTCAGACTTATGTCTGTTCTCTGACGTCCCCCTGCCACCGAAATTCAAGATGCCATCATTTGATAAGTATAATAGCACTGGCAACCCCATCGCACACTTGAAATCTTACTGCGGGGATATGTGCCAGTATGGCGGAGATGAACGACTCCTCATCAAAGTGTTCCAGAAGAGTTTGACGGGCCCGACACTGAGATGGTTCACATCCCTGGAACCATCCATGATAAAAAATTGGAAAGATCTGACACGCTTATTTCAAGAACAATATGTCTATAACATGGACATAGAACCAAGGAAGTCGGACTTGGCCCGATTAAAGCAAAGACATGATGAAACATTCAGTGCTTACTTAGGGAAGTGGAGGGCCTTAGCCGCTTAGGTAACTCATCGAATTCCCGATGATGAGCAGATTGAATTGATAACCAAGGGAGCCCTCCCAGTCATTGTAAATTTTTTAGTTTTTGATCCGTCCGAAATGCCAACCGTTTGAAGACGTCATTAGAGAGGGCAGTTAGGAAGGAATGCGGCTAACGGGCCACCGGGTTCAAAAGTCAGAACCAAGAATTGAAAGAAGACCAGGGACAGAGGTACAGAACGTTGTTTACCCCCAGGACAATACCAACGCCCCCCCGATACAACTCTAGGTTACACAATCACCCCAGACCCGTTTTGAGCAAGTACTAAGGCCAAGCAACGGACCAAGAGCCCCGTTTACCCCGGAACAGATGAAAGCACGCTTCGAACGAGTATTCACCCCGTTGGGGCAATCCTTGAGTGTCTTACTACCGGTGTTACTACAGAAAGGCCTGGTCAATTTACTCCAACCTCGCCCCCCACCCCACCCAATACCAAGGAATTACGATCCGAATCTGCATTGCAATTTCCATCAGGGACCGGGTCACCCTACGGACCGGTGCTTCCCATTAAAGCATGCGGTCCAAGATTTGATAGAGGCGGGAAAGATCATACCTCCGCCACTTCCCCAAGGGTAGAACCAGAATATCCATCAAGCCCCTCTACCACCGCACCCAGGAGGCCCCAGGCCAAACATACGTTGGATAGAGGAAGAAGAAGAAGAGTTTGACCCTTCAGATTATATTAGCAATCAGGAGGAATTTTCACTCCCCAGGCCAAACGAAGATGAACTATTTGTTGGGGTGATCGAGCCACTGTATCTTGCCGATTATTTTCCCACACCAACTTGCCAAGAGGAGCCCTTAGATTTAGGGCAGTATTTTTCCACCCCCGCTCCCGCCTATCAAATCCAAACGGGCACAGCCCCGCCGCAATCATACGCGTATCCACCCCACGCCCAATTTATCCTATACACCCCTCTGTCATACATAAATCATCCTGTTCCTTACGCAATTCTGCCATCCCCATATTATCCTACCCCATACACACCCTCAAGTCCCTCCACCCAATACATTACTCCGCCATCCCCAAGTTACCCCATTCCATACGCACCTTCAAATCCCACCACCCAATTTACCCCATACACCCCTCCATCGCCCTCGAATTACCCCACTCCATGCACAACTCCATCATCCTCAATCTATCCCATTTCATCTACCAACCCATCATCATCCCACCATGCCACAAACCCTTTATATCCCCCCATTCCACCCATTACCCCGCCATACCCAAACCATCCCGCTCGATGCACAACTCCATCGTCCTCAATTTACCCCACTTCATCCACAAACCCATCACCATCCCATCAGACCTCCCCATATACAAATCCTTCATACCCCTATCATCCAGCGCCCACCACACCTCAAACGTCTCCCCATCCCTCCAGCCCAGTCACACTCCCGCCATCCCTTCGTTATTTTGGCCCTAATCCAACTCCACCACCACCCGGACAAGCAACCCCTCACCCAATCCCCTCATCACCCAATCACCACTGGTCCTACCATGCCCAGGTAACACCAGTACAAGCCCCCTCCGTGCCCATAACTCCAATTCTGTCAATTCCCCCCACTACCATTCCACCCCCCATTGGAGTTAACCTGGTCGGACCCGAGAAACCAGTATATCGGCCCAATCCTCCCCGGAATCCTCACGCACCCCATTTCTCATCCCAAAACTTGCTTATAATCCGCATCAGGTACCATTGAGCTATGAACAGACGGACATGAATGCCGGGTGCAACCAAGAAGAGGCTGTTGAATTTGTTACTCGATCGGGCCGGATTTCTGCCCAGCCAGAAGCATCAGGGGCAGTCAGAGGAGAAGAAAAGAAGAAAGAACAGGCCACAGGAAATCCCTTTGAAAAAATGGCCAGGGAACATATACTGGAGACACAACTCAAGAGAACGCCTGGCCATATTACCGTGTGGGATTTATTAATCACATCTCCACGCCACTTTCAAGCCCTAATGGGAGCGCTCAAGGACGTGCATGTCTCCACCCATGTAACTCCAGATGAAGTAGGGGAAATAATAGGGCAAGTGTTGGCCCCAAACGTCATCTCTTTCACCGATGCAGACCTATCGATCGAGGGGAGTGACCATTCTAAACCCCTGAATATAACAGTGGAAGTAGGGAACTTGGTGGTATCGTTGGTCCTGATCGACAACGGGTCAGCGCTGAACGTATGCCCTCTAAGGATGGCAATCAAAATTGGGGCAAACCCCGACACCTTCCGGCCATCCATATCAAGTGCACGGGGATTCGACAACACTAGAAGGGAAATCATAGGAGAAGTAGACCTTGACCTGATCCTCGGACCGCAAACCTTCACCACCCCCTTTCAAGTGATGGACATCAAGTCTACTTCAATCAGCCATGGTTACATAAGCTCGGAGCAATACCATCTACTCTACACCAAATGCTTCGATTCATTTCAGATGGTAAAAGTGTCACCATCTTAGGTGAGACCAGAGAAGACATGGGAAGAGCGCCCACATTGAGAACTGGAAGTGTCAACATAACATACCGCACCGAGGACGCCGATCTCCATCGATTTGAGTACGACTTCTCGAATGTTACCCTCGAACCAATTGAAAAGACCCCGGATAAAACTGGAGGAGGAATGGATGCAGCTGTGTTCATGCTCCACAGATGGGGCCATCAAAAAGGGAAAGGACTAGGCTCGCGCCTTCAAGGAAGAAGAGACCCCGTCAAGGCCAAGGGGCAACAAACTAAATTCGGCTTAGGCTACTGAGCCCAGAAGAAGAGTCAGAAGCCAAGGAGAAGATGAGAGCCGCAACAGCCGCCAAGGCCAGAGGAATCATCTTGGAAGAGGAACCTCATGCTCGCCCCCACATCCGTGAAACCTTTGTGAGCGCCGGGGTAGTAAAAATTGATCTGAATGGGGAGACGAGGGTAACCCCACATAAGCCTACTTCAATCCACCCCACCAATCCCTACATCATCCCCCCTGACTTCGAAATGGACTTAGCCGCCCTTTCCTTGTTTGAGGAAGAAGTGCCCCGATCCACCCCTCACTTCAGCACCAACCACTCTGGGCCCCTCCTGACCGTAGAGGATAAGGTCCCGGAGGATCCCTCTGTAAATATGTTGAGGGAAGAAATGCAAGAGCCTACCGATGCCGCTCCTGATCAAAGAGTTAAAGGCCAAGCCTCGCAGGTGAGTAACTGGGCATCCTTGCCCCAACTCTTGAGAGGCGCCAAATACCATGAAAATGGCACCGACTCTCCAAAAAAAAACAACCTGTAAAAAGTGAGGTTAGCCTCTGGACCACTCTACCTTGTGTATATAGAGATCCACCTCGCCAGGGGCTGACCTCCGAAAAAATACAAAAGATCATAAAAATAGAAAAAATACCAATTCTAAAAATATTGTCCTTTAAAATTCCCAATAAAGTTAAAATCAATGTCGTGATACCCGTCCCAAGTGAAGCCAACCCCTTCCCTGTAGAAATACAAGAAGAGGTAGGAATCACGAGTCTAGACGAGGAAGGCCAAATCGACGAGCTCCCCAATGAGCTCCTCAAACAATTTACCGATTTTGAGCATGGCCCTACTCCGATCGTCGAAGAGACAGAGGACGTCAATTTGGGCACCACAGAGGCCTCCAGAATCACAAAAATCGGAACGTCGCTGTCCCCTGAGGAGAGGAAAGGTATGATAGACTTCCTTCGGTCATACCAAGACGTCTTCGCATGGTCGTATGAAGACATGCCTGATTTGGATACCGATCTGGTTGAGCATGAGTTGCCACTCTACCCCGATGTTAAGCCGGAAATGAAGCGACGAATGGATGTTGAAGGTGAAGGATGAGGTCATTAAACAGTATGACGCAGGTTTCCTCATGGTATCCAAGTACCCACAGTGGCTAGCCAATATCGTCCCCGTACCTAAGAAGGATGGAAAGGTTCGAATGTGTATCAACTTCCGAAATCTCAACAAGGTGAGCCCTAAGGACGATTTTCCACTGCCACACATCGACATCTTGGTTGATAACACTGCAAAGCACGGGATGCTCTCATTTATGGATGGATTCTCAGGATACAATCAGATAAAGATGGCAGAGGTTGATCGCGAGAAGACAACGTTCATTACCCCCTGGGGAACCTTCTGCTACAAAGTAATGCCATTCGGGCTGAAGAATGCTGGGGCGACCTATCAAAGAGCAATGACGGCCCTGTTCCACGACATGATGCATCGATAAATCAAAGTATACGTCGACGACATGATTACCAAATCGCCAGAAAGGGAGGACCACTTGATAAACCTACAGAAGCTATTCGAGAGGCTGAGAAAATACAGATTGCGATTGAATCCCCAGAAATGCGGATTTGGCGCTATGTCCAGAAAGCTACTGGGCTTTATTGTCAGTAGGAGAGGGATCGAGGTCGATCTAACCAAGATCAAGGCTATCATTGAAATGCCGCCACCATCTACAGAGAAGGAAGTCAGAGGCTTTTTAGGCAGGATCGAGTACATCAGCCGATTCATCGCACAGTTAACTCCGATATGCACACTAATCTTCAAGCTACTGAGAAAGGACTCACCAATTGAGTGGAATGATGACTGCCAGCCTGCATTCGACAAGATTAAAGGTTATCTCCTAAAACCTTCGGTATTGGTACCACCCGTACCCGGTAGACCCCTGATAATGTACTTGTCCACGACTGAGTTTTCCATGGGCTGTGTGTTAGGACAGCATGATGAGACGGGAAGAAGAGAGCAGGCCATCTATTACCTAAGCAAGAAATTCATTGATTACGAGACGCGCTATTCTCATCTCGAGAAAGCATGCCTGGCGCTCGTTTGGGCTACTCAGAAACTTCGACACTACCTGTTATCCCAGGCCGTTCTACTTCTAGCACGGATGGATCCGTTGAAGTACCTATTCGAGAAACCTGCTCTCACTGGCCGAACTGCATGATGGTAACTACTCCTATCTGAGTTTGACATTACTTATGTCACCCAGAAATTGATTAAGGGGCAAGCACTCGCCGATCATCTAGCTGAGAACCCTCTGTCGAACTATGAGCCTCTAAGGACCGAATTCCCCGATGAAGACATTTTGTTCATGACCGATGAGGATACAGAGGAAACGGAGGAGCCTGGGTAATGCACTTCGATGGGGCATCGCATGTTGAGGGCCAAGGAGTTGGCGCCATTCTTATCTCACCAAAAGGATCCCATATACCCATCTCCATCAAATTGAACTTCCCATGCACCAACAATATGGCCGAATATGAGGCCTATACAGCTGGTTTACAGGCGGCTCTTGATCTAAATATAACTCACCTTAGGGTCTATGGGATTCACAGTTAATTATATGTCAAACCAACGGGGATTGGAAGACCAAGGATGAGAAACTGATCCCATACCATGAACATCTAGAGGATCTGATAACCTGCTTAGAGGTCACCTTCTCCTATGTGTCGCAGGCAAGAAATCGGTTTGCTGACGCCCTGGCTACCCTGGCCTCTATGGTTGAGATTCCATATGGAGTGGTGATGAAGCTGATCATG
The DNA here is from genome assembly GCA_021018995.1 of Chloranthus sessilifolius. Taxonomy (NCBI): domain Eukaryota; kingdom Viridiplantae; phylum Streptophyta; class Magnoliopsida; order Chloranthales; family Chloranthaceae; genus Chloranthus; species Chloranthus sessilifolius. The sequence goes on from CM037588.1 coordinate 98,104,655, forward strand.
ATAGAGCAGAGGAACGAACCGGCTTTCTGTCACCTGATCGAAGGACCTACGGAGATAGAGGATGAACCACCCTGGTTCTCAGACATCAAGAATTTCCTCGAGACCCGAACTGTCCCGGAAGGAACATCAAAGGTAGACAAATGCACCATCCAGCGATTGGCAACAAACTATGTCATCTGCAGCGATCTCCTGTATAGACGGTCTCACAACAATGTTCTGCTCCGATGCCTAACCCAGAAAGAAGCGATTGAGATCATGAAGGAGATTCATGAGGGGGTCTGCAGAGCCCACGTCAGTGGTCACATGCTTGCTAAGAAAATTCTAAGGCAAGGATACTTTTGGACTACTTTGGAGACTGATTGCTGCAAGCACGTACAGAAGTGCTACAAATGCCAAGAGCACTCCAGCCTAATACACGCTCCGGCCATTGACTTCCACAGCATGGCCACCCCTTGGCCGTTCGCCACCTGGGGTCTCGACGTCGTCGGCAAGGTCAATCCTAAGGCTTCCAATGGACATCAATTCATCCTCGTCGCTGTGGAATACTTTACAAAATGGGTAGAGGCGGCCTCCTATACGAGCATTAAAGCTATCCATGCTGAGATGTTCATCAAGAACAACATCATTTGCAGATTTGGCATACCCAAAGACATCATCACTGATAATGGCACTAACTTCGCTAATAGGCGCATCCGGGCCTTGTGTGAGTGGTTCAAGATCAAGCATCATCATTCATCCCCGTACAGGCCTCAGACGAATGGAGCAGTAGAGGCAGCCAACAAAACTCTGATCCGCATCCTGGAGAAGATGGTAGTTACTTACAGAGATTGGAGTGAGCAGTTACCCTTCGCACTTTGGGCCTATAGAACGTCTATCCGCACCGTAACAGGGGCAACACCATTCTCCCTTGTGTATATGACCGAGGCCGTGCTACCCGTTGAGGTCGAGGTACCGTCACTTCGTATCCTTTTAGAATCCCATCTACCTGAAGCTGAGAGGGAAAGAGCTCATTTTGAACAGCTAGACCTAATTGATGAGAATAGACTCCTAGCCTTGTGCCACACTCAGGTCTATCAGAGGAGAATTGCACGTGCTTACAATAAGCGCGTTCGCGGTTGAGACCTGAAGATAGGAGACACTGTACTGAAGAAAATTTTTTCGTCTCTCCACCCCGATCCGAGAGGGAAGTTTAGGCCGAATTGGGAAGGACACTACGTCATCCGAGAGGTTCTGCCAGGATACGCTGTTCGCCTCGCCACCATGGACGGAGATCACTTTCCTCAGCCCATCAACGTTGGATACCTCCGTAAGTTCTACTCGTAGGTCTTAGGACAAGGTAAGTTTTGATAAAAGTAGATGTGTGACCGCTTAAGGGCCCCATAAAAGAGGCCATCATTTCAAAGTCAAGTGGCCAAAAAGAATATTCCCTGAAAACCTTCACCCCTTTTTGCTACACACTTCGGGCCAACAACCATTTCTTTCATGTACCCCACCCAAAATTCCAAAAAAGAAGAAGAAGAGAAGGGAGGAAAAATCCAAACCAAAAAAAGGAGAAGGCGCCCCCCAAAAAAAAACAACAAAGAAAAAGAGGGGTACCCAAAAAAAAAACAGAAAACCCCAAAAAAAATGAATGATGACTGGGGCATAAAAAGCCCCCCAAAAAGAAAAAGGAGTCCCCGAATCTAGAAATCACCCCAAACTTAGATCCAAATCCATAGAAAAACCCAACCTGTTTAAACCCCAACCACATTACAACCCGGAAGAAAGCCCTCTTTAAGGTCCACAAGCGGTTATAACATCTACTACGTCAGTACAAGTCGAGTTAACAAACCACATAGAACTTCATTCAGCCGGCTATGACGGAATCGACGCCCATGTCGTGGCTTTCTGGTTCTTGAGAAAAAAGAAAAAAAGAAAAAAAAAGAAAGAAAAAAAGAAGAAAAAAATTAATTTGAGTTCAAAGCAAGACGGACGTGGTGAAAACCCGAAATGGCACCACGGGTAAAAACAGCGAACTCACGCGGACCAGGTGAAAACCTGAAAGGGCACCTGGGGTAAGAGAGCAAACCCATGGACGTGGTGAAAACCTGAAAGGGCGCTACGGGTAAAAACAGGGATGACACGCATGGTGAAAACCCGTCTTGGGCGCTATGAGCAAAAATGTTAAGAAAAGAGAGATTAGGAGAAGATCTGTCCTAGCCCGCCTATTTCAGTTTGGATCCCTTAAGCCTCTTCTCCCCTTTGATGGGCCACTCCTGTTGGAAATTGGATCGGATCCCAATCAAGTATGTCGTCACTACCGCAGCGTCTGACGCATGACCAAAAGGAAAGACAAAGGACTGAACCAATCCCAGGGCAGCTAACCTTCCCATGTTTAAAGGAAAAAACTTGTGCCTCACCAACAGGGTTCGACCATGCTCAAAATAGGACCCACTGGTTTGGCTCCATAAAAAAAAAAAAACCTCACCCTGTGAGGAAGAAAATTCCAAAAAAGATAATAGATTTCCCTTTCCCATAAAAAAACCTCACCCTCTGAGGAGGAAAATTCTAAAAAAGATAATAGATTTCCCTTTCCCATAAAAAACCTCACCCTGTGAGGAAGAAAATTCCAAAAAAGATAATAGATTTTTCTTTCCCATAAAAAACCTCACCCTGTGAGGATGAAAATTCCAAAAAAGATAATAGATTTTTCTTTCCCATAAAAAACCTCACCCTGTGAGGAAGAAAATTCCAAAAAAGATAACAGATTTCCCTTTCCCATAAAAAACCTCACCCTGTGAGGAAGAAAATTCTAAAAAAGATAACATATTTCCCTTTCCCATAAAAAACCTCACCCTGTGAGGAAGAAAATTCCAAAAAAGATAATAGATTTCCCTTTCCCATAAAAAACCTCACCCTGTGAGGAGGAAAATTCCAAAAAAGATAATAGATTTCCCTTTCCCATAAAAATCCTCACCCTGTGAGGAAGAAAATTCCAAAAAAAAGATAATAGATTTCCCTTTCTCATAAAAAACCTCACCCTATGAGGAAGAAAATTCCAAAAAAGATAATAGATTTCCCTTTCCCATAAAAAACCTCACCCTGTGAGGAAGAAAATTTCAAAAAAGAAAATAGATTTCCCTTTTCCATAAAAAGCCTCACACTGTGGAGGAGAAAATTCCAAAAAAAAAAAAAAAAAAAGAGAGAAACCCCACCAGGTGAAAAAAAAATCCCATAAAAAGTCTTACATTGCAGAATTACAAAAAGAAAAACAAGAGCACACGTATAGATTTTATTCCCTTTCTTTACAAGTGTTGCCCGCTGAGTGTCACGTCCCAAAAAGATAACGACATGACACACTTTCTATTTTTGCTGCTTTCTTTACAACAAAAAAATAAAACCCAAAATGTATATAGCTGTGTATATATGAAAAAAGAAGAAGAAAAGAACAGAAAAAGATAATCCAAAAGGAGATCTCTGTTAGGGGGCCTTCCCCCCGTGTATATGATCTATGATATGTGCAGGAACAGGTCAAGGGCCGGGAGCACGCTTCAAAGCGCTAATCTCTGCAAGCAGGGAGTCCTCGCGGGCATTTCGATCAGACATCACCTACCATGAAGACTCTTCTGCCGTCTCCGTGAAGCTTCAATCACACGGGACTCGATCAAAAGACCGAGCCAATCAAGAACCTCGCTCTCGGCTGTAGCAGCTCTCACCTCCGCAATATCAGCTCTGACCCTTTCTTTCTCTAAAGTCTCGATCAAAGCCACCTCTCTGAAAGGGACTCGATCCGGTCCCAAGCATCGCTCAGACATGGCTAGGGCCCTGCCTCTACCACATCTACCGGGCTAGGCTAGGAGTAGGTAATTCTCGATACTAGCCAACCTCGTAATCTGAGAGACAACGCCTTGAACCAAGCTACACATATGCGCCGATTGGCGGGTTTCAGGGCAGCTATGAGATCAAGATCACTAAGAGAACGAGAGAATATCGAGAGAGCACAAGGTGGCCCTCGCGCATCACATCTTGAGTATACCCAAATTGGCGGAGCACCCGAGATGGGAAGTAGTATGTGCTACCGGTCAGCCCCAAAAGTGTGATGCCCTCACAATCCCGAGAGCGGACAATCGAAAAGGTGCCGTCCGTCCAGGGAAGTTGCCAGGTCAGCTCTGCATCAGATAGCCACAGGCTCAGTTCCTCGACGCTCCCACCAGGCAGTCTCGAACTCCGGATCAGAAAACCTCGAGCCACATCCCCTCTAATCAAGCAGAATCTCGGCACAGGCCCCATGATAGCCAAATGCTCTCCTAACTAGATTTGAACAAGAAGCGGGCTCCCGCTGAAAATCCCAACCCGGCCCGAGGCCGCAGCATCCAAGCCTCGATACATCTCCGCTAGGACCAGGTGTACCAATGAGCGACCTCCCTCCCGTTCGGTCAAAACATCACATAGCCCGAGGGAAAAGCTCTCACCCCCAGTGAAGAAGAGAACCTCTGACAGCAAATAAAGGGCAAAGGCCTTCACATTGAAGGGATCTCGAATAGGCAACTTTCGAAGGCTCGAGTCACCAAAAAGTTCTCTCAGGAATTTCACCGAACACCTGGTGGGCCCTCCAGCGAAACATTTCTCATATCCACCCTTCTTCAAGCCAAGGACCGCGTGGACCGCCTTTGCATACCCCGGTTTGGGCACTACTTTGGCAAGGCCTCGATGCATCTTCAAGCCAGTGAGGGAGGCTAACTCTTCCAAAGTTGGGGTCAGCTCCCTAGACCCAAATTTAAAAACATGGGCCCTATGGTCCCATGATGCCAAAGCTGCCTGTAGTAGGTTGGGCAACAGAGGAACAACGAGGAGAGAAGAAAGACGGGACAACCCGAGGCCATTAGAATATGGCTCGCTCTCGGCCAAACTATCATGCCATTTTGCAAAAAGTGGGCCTCGGGTCCAAATAGGAAGTATATACACCAGTATAAAACTTGGGCCCCCTTTTGAAGGCAGGTCCATCGGCATGCAAAGAGGTTCTTTATCGGTCAATATATGGCGATGGGCCCGCTAGAAAAAGAGGGGAGAGAGAAAATAAAAGGAGGGGCAAAACAACCAAACCAAAGTAAAAGAGGAGACAAGGAGGGAACCAAGCGCGGGTTATAAGGAGCCCGCTGAGTACAATCTATAGCAGGCGTATATATTATATACGCCAAGGCAAATTTTGAACAATTTTTGCCTGGCGTATATAATATATATGCTCGGCCATTTTTGCAGGGGATTTGTCAGGCGTATATAATATATACGCCTGGCTATTGATTGCTGAATGTTGGCCTGGCGTATATAATAAATACGCCCAGTTTAAGCCGAGGCTGGTAAGGCCCCCCCCCTCACTGGTCTATTTCTTTTCCCAAGGAGGGATGTAGTTATTTTGGCCCACCTTTTATTCGCAAGAGCACACATGGGCGGCCATGCCACACCAATGAGAAACACTCGGGTGGCGCGCCGCCCGTAGGTCATATACGAAGAGTCACCTGCATGATCAACCTCATCATTGGAGAGGTGCCAGTCCATTCCAAGCAAGAAAAAGAGAAAGGAAACCACCAATGCAAAGGAATACCCAAATAAAACGTTCATATAAACCATAAAAATTATAAACCATCCAAACAAAAAAAAACTAAACAAAAAAAATTATTGTTATTACATATCCCCAAATAAAGCCAAGTCTAAACTGTTTCATTATGTCAAATTTGCAGGAAATAAACTAGTCCTGGGCAGCCCCCTTCGACTTCTTCCGGCGCCGGCTCGCACTTTGAAAGGTACGGGTCTCCCCCACCCGAGTCCATGCTTGAGAGATACGGCTAAGCAAGGAGCGCGACTCCTTTTCACGAGCACGCTGCAAGGGCACACCAAAAGCCATCAGATAGAGAAATAGGCGGAAAGTAAACTAGGAAAATGACTAGGATGGGCCAGCATTCACTCACCACTTCGGTCTCCCTAAGCCCAACGAGGTTGCGGTAGTATTTGGCTTGACTCACTGCCGACTCATAATCCTGGCCAGTAAGAAAAAGGAGGTGTTAGTCGCACAGGCCATCAGCATAATTCAAAGGGAAAGAGAACAGAGCAACAAAATAGAGATTACCCCAGGAATCAGCTTGGGAGGTGGGACACAGATAGCTTGGAAATCCGTGCCTTTTTCGTCGCGCTGCACAGCGTGACAAAAAGGCATCATCTAGCGCTTGAAGGTCCCTGGACCTCGACGGCGAGCTACGGCAACCGGCACGAGGAAGGGTCGAGGTCCCACTGGCCACGCCGAGGCACCCCCGGAAGGATCGGAAGGTCCAACACCTGTTGCATCATAGGGAACGGCCTCCTCTTCCCCCTCATCCGAGTCGCCGCCCTGCTCAAACTATAGAGAGAAATATTTTATCATTAAGGGCGACAGGTCAATCAAAGTAACCACATGAAAGTTGTTGAATGAAAGAAGAAAAGGGGCATTACACGAGATCGCGCCTTAAAGCTAAAAAGTTAGCACCGAGCATGAAGCGAGGCGAGAAATGATAGGGCAAGTCGTACAAGGCGATACCCGAGAAGGTCATCGATAGGAACCCCATGATGAAGAAAGTGAGCAGTGAGCTCATCAATGGAGCCCTCTGATGCCAACACATCGGCGGGAGGAGCTTGGGGCACGGCAAAGAGAGGCGATCTTGATGAACCGCTCTCTCCCTAAATAGTAGGCCCTAGTCCGGGACCCATAGAGAAAGATGATCTGACACGGTCCGACCAAAAGATGAGAGGGCCATGAGGCCAAATTCGAAGGAGATCCTATGTAAGGGTCGAGGATGACACGCAAAGAAAGAAAATCGGAAGGGATGCACACATTTGATGGAACCCCTAGCACCAAGTGAGCTATCAAATTTATAAAAAGGAATTGTTTTACACTCTCAGGATCAGCAATTGAGGCGAGGCGCGATCCTAACTCCAAATGCTTCATACCTACGTCCAGGCGACCCACGTGCGATTACTCATGAGGAGCAATAGCAATGTCGAGCCCGAAGCGAGGCGACCAGTTGAAAGTGAAGGTACCCCAGACACGAGAAGCGAGCGGATGAGGGCAGGTATGCTATAAAGAAAATTGAATAAACTAAAACAAAAGATAAAATACCTCGATGGCGGGCGAAACCCACAATGGAGCTAGACTCCCCAAAGCAGCCCGCTTTAAATTTGGACATGAGTACAACATAGCAGTGCCGCCCAATCTCGATGCAGTCTCCAGTTCACCATCGGTGAGCGGGGACAAAGACTCGCCCTCCAGTGTTGGAGAGAGTCTTGCCCAGGAGCGATGAGGAGATGCGGGCCGGCATGAGTCTGCCTGAGCTCGATGTAAATGTCCTTGTCGTGCCCTGGTCCACCAACTCATTAGGCCCAAAGCTGATCAACCAACCAGATAGCTTGACCTCCGAGCCCCCGACGCGTTCCCGAGGCGGTAGGCCCCTAATGAATCACCTCCTCCCTACCCGGTGTGCGGTAGGTACCACTGCACACACCTCTCGGACCCAGTGATCATAGACCAGTCCGCCGGAGTGAAGGCCATCTCTGCCACGGCCATGTGGAATGTCATCGTCTCGAGGCGAAAACGCTCTATTAGCGCCTTTAAATAGGCCGTATCAGCTCTTACAGCGGGGCACGAAATGAAGTCCCCAAAACCGACAGCAGTGAGTAGGTCCTTCACCACTGGGGGAAGGTAAAGCACAAGACGCTGGAGGTCAAACCAATCGCCTCGGAACATAATGTGCGGCAGGGGCTGCAAGCAAAAGGCATCAATCAGATAGGGGCAGGGAGATATAATGAGGGCATCAAAGGAAAACAAAAGCGGAAAGGAGGAGGGGGCCCATCTGTTTATCTGGCCAACGATCCCGAAGTTGGACATATGGGTGTGCTGGCAGTAGAGGAGGCCGGTGTGGGCGGCCTCGCTTTGCATCTCATACCAAGGTTGGGAGGAGCGCTGAGACACAATGAACTGTTCCCCACGGGGGCCGTAGGCCATTTCCGGCCCTTCTTGCTGATCATGCCCCTCGTCACCAGACATCCTGAAAATATGAGATGCATCGGCATATGAGGGGTGGCCAACAAAAAAAGAAGAAAGAGAAAAATATGTATATGCACTAATCCAAAAAATAACAAAAAAAAAAAAAAACATGTGTGTATGTATACTAATCCAAAACAAAAAAAAACATGTGTGCATGTATTCTAATCCAAAACAAAAAAAAAAGAGATGTGTGTGTGTGTACTAAAAAAAAAAAAAAAAAAAAAAAAAAAAACATGTGTGTATGTATACTAATCCAAAACAAAAAAAAGAGATGTGTGTGTACCAAAAAACAAAAAAAAAACCCATGTGTATATACTAATCCGAAAGAAAAGATGGTGTGTGTACTAAAAAAAAAAATCATGTGTGTGTGGGTACTAATCCAGAAAAGAGATATGTGTGTGTACGAAAAAAAAAAAAAAAATCATCATGTGCGAGTGTACTAATCCAAAAGAGATGTGTCTGTGCGTACTAACCTAAAAAAAAATAAAAAATGAGTGTACCAATCCAAAGAGAAAAACAAAAAACAAAATGTGTGTGTACTGACCCATTAACAAAAAAAATGTGTGCGTACGTATTAATCCAAAACAAAAAAATGTGTGTGTATAAATGTACTAACCCATCAACAAGCAAAAAATAATAATGTGTGTGCACACTAATCCAAAAAACAATACAAAAAAAAAAAACATAATAAATAATAATATATACATATATACGTATACTAATACATGTATACGCTAAAAAAAAAAAAGAGGCAACAATCCATCAAATAAGATGCACTAATCCGTCGAAAACAAAAAGAGAAAGAAAAACAAAATAAATGAATGATGGATAGAAAATAGGCCTAAGGAATCAAAAATTTCAAAAAAAAAAAACAACAACTAAAACAAAAAAGGAGAAAAAGGAAATATAGGCATCACAAAGCATTTCATCAAAAAGAAAAGAAAGAGGCAATAGCATCAAAAATTCGAAAGAAAAATAAGGGGAAGGTAATGGTTACCTTCAATGGGAGAGAAAAACGAGTAGCGGCGGAGGATAGGCGCCTTTCGATCCACACCCGCGGCCGCCGGTAATAGAACTCAAGCCAAATCAAATGAAAAAACCCTAAGCGGTTGTCCCGGACTCAAGAAGAAAGGAGGGAGGAAGAGAGAATTTGAAAAGGGGGGCCCCTTTTGTGCTCGGGCTCAGCGCCAGAATCGCCAGATTTTAAACTGTATATATATATCGCCTCGACCATTTTTTTCAGATTTTGGTCAGGTGTATATATTATATACGCCCGACCAAAAATGGTAGTTTTTAAACTGCCCAACCTCCTTTTTTCGATTTTAAGGCCCAACGGCCCCCTTGTATGCTATGGACCTCGATCCAGACCCCCTTCGAGGCCCACGTGTCGTCAGCCATGGTGCACGTATCCCCAAATGACCCTTCGAGTTTCCTTCGATTGGCCCAAAGGGACCGTGTTACAACAAACGGATCCAGATCCGTAGGCGCCCACCTAATGCGCCCACAAAATCAAACAAAAAAGAGAAAAAAATAAAAGAGAAAGAAAAAGAAAAAAAAATACAACGCTGGTTCTCACAAGGGTGTCGCAACGTCTGCTTGCCCCACCCCGAGAGCCGTGTTAAATCAATTCGGAATGATCGGGTTCACCCGAAAGTTGTCGAACCCCGTCTCATGCAGGGACACTTTGTACCTGATCCGGCAGGCAAATGAATTTCATTCATCACCGGGAGCATACACTTAGCCCCAGATCTCCCCTAGCAGAAGTCAAGGCCTGATCCGGCAGGCAAACCAAGAACCCATCACCGGAATGCACACGTCCCTAAGGTATATCGACATGGCAAGTTGATTCGCCCAAGGATACGTGCAAAAATAAAGGCAGCTTGAGCATGCCCGGAGTCTCAATCAAAACAAAAAAAAAAAGGAAAAAAGGAAGAAAAAAAAGAAGAAAGGAAAGGAGAAGAAATAACAACTTGTTGCTGCTTAGTGACCTTGAGTGGGTTGACCCCACCTTCCAGCATTCACTCTGGCCATCCACCCTAGGATCTCTGTTGACCAGGAGTGCCCCCGACTTCAGACCATTCGAAAAGTCTATTGTCAGTCAAAACTGACCCGTCAAAAATGAAATTACAACCAACCAAACTATGTGCGAACATACAGACTAAAGGGCTCTTTTCCCTTTTTATTTCCTTTTACACAGGCTTAAAACCTGTATAGGCACGGTGTCTCTGTTGAATGTACGCATTTGCGTCTAGGTATCCATAGGATGGTCGTTGTCCTCGTAAATTGTACCTTAGGGTCGAGGCTTCTGTTCGCGCCTATTTGCTGCTTATCGCCCCTGATGGGTGTCTGTCTGTGCATAGTTAGTAGGATGTGATTTCATTAGGGACGGAGGCTAGAAATTAGCCATCTCTTTTGAGGGATGTTTGGTTCTAGCCCGATCTTTTTAGCTTTGTCTCAAGTTAAGGCATTCCGATTCATGTGAATCAGGAGCTCCTCACCACTGGAACGCGCACATCCCCCAAGGTATACCTATCCCCAGCATGGCGCACGCACTCTTAAAAGCGTATCAACTGGTATTTGATCCACCTAAAGAGTTGTGCGAGAATAAAATTGTCGGAGGTCCTTGAGCTTGGCTTAGAAGCCTCGAAGCAAAAGAAAATTCAGAAAATGACACAAAAAAAATTACTCAGAAAATGGGCATGCATTCCCAAGAAGTGTTGCGATATCAATATTCGCTCCACTTGGGTCAATTATGCTAAAGCAACCTCGAGGTTGATGGGTTCACCCAAAGACTCCGAGCCTTACCTAGGTAAGGGCACCCGTGCCTAATCCAGTGGAGCTGTCGATATTCCATAGGATTGGACACAGTTTGAAGGCCTTCGCCTTGTATGCTTCGCATTAATTCCGAAGTGTAGATCGATCATCCCGTTTCATGGAGCTGTCTGGTTCAGATTAATACTCAAACATCACAAATCTATAATTTCCCTCAGGAAGTGGACGATATCCTGGCTAGCGGGCTTACACTTATTGTGATCATCGCAGTTATGCCCAGTAATGTCGCAATGCATTTGGGGACTGTTAGCTTTGAGGTACGGACGATATCCCGAAATGAGAGGGCTTACGTACACTCACCATCACCATGAATGTTTGAGAATTGAGTTGAACCGAGCGGACCCATCAAACGTGCCTTGGACCTCTTCGGATGTCTCTTGTCTTTGGCATCCGATCATTAGTGATCGAATACCAAAGAGGGGCATCTGTAGACACCCAAATTCGGCCCAAGGCCCGATCAATCTGTACTTCGAGAGAGATGTGCCCCTGTGCTTCCGATGGCACCCCCCTGAACCCTTAGGAACCTACCTAGACCAGTAGGAATCACCCTAAGACCTTTAGAGCCATTCCCCCAATCCTTAGAAGTCACCCCTACACCCTAGAACCCGTTCCCATAACTAACTTAAACCCTTCTGGCGGTTGATGGGAGGAGAGCTACAGAATTTCACACAGACCAATACCATGGATGAGCCATATACCATTGGAAAGAGGACTTCTCTAGCTTTCCAACAAGTCAAAGATCACCCAATTTGGAGCTACGGTTCAAAAGTTATGGCCGTTTTACGTTTCACATAAAATCATGAATTTTACACAGGCGTAGATATTACATACGCCCAGTCATTTTTACCCCAGATTACTCAGGCGCATATATTGTATACGCCTTCCTATTTTGGGGAAAATTTGGCCGAGCGTATATAATATATACGCCTAGTATAGGTGGGACCCACCACGGGTTTCATCTTCTCAAAACTCCCCTGATTTTGGTGAAAATTACTGTTCCTAAACTGGGCGTATATAATATATACACCCAGCTTAGCTACAGTAACTATCATTAGTAGCTCAAATTTCCTCCATCTAGTTTGGCCCTTTGACCATCCCCTTGGTTGAGGTGTGTGTCTTGAGATTGGTTGCACCCCCTTTAAGCTTATTGGCAACCCTTAAGTCACCCATGGTCTCACCCCATCATCCGCCATTGAAACCAGTTTCCCAAAACCCTAGGACCTTGAAAACCCAAAAAACCTTAGATGGGGGATTACCTAATTGCTAAACCAATTAGCTCTTAAGTAAGCCCCTAACCCCTCCCTTCTCTATAAATAGAGAGGCCCCCCTCTTCCCAAAGGGTTGAAGTTTTGTTGAAAGATTAGAGAAGTGCTTAAGAGAGAACCCTAGTGAGAGAAAATGCCAATATTTTCTAGAATTCCAGCATGCATACTTCACCTATTTCAACCCATTTCCATCATTAGATCACTCCCTTTTGCTAAAGTCTAGCCTCTAGCTTCACTCTACACCCCTTACTTTATTGAATCCTAGCATTAGAACCCATTTTCACACCATTTAAGCCATCGGAAACACGCCAAAGCGAAGATCTTCCACGGTGCAACAAGGGCTCGTGAGCTCCGGCTCACCCCTCTCTTCCTCTACCTTCTTGGTGTCTCCTCCGTCCAAGGATTCAAGCCGTTACGCCGCTGAAATTTCGGTTTGGCTCAAAGCTTGATAGGACCGTATTGCCTTCGGGCAAGGGGAAACTCCACCCTTTTTATTTTCATTTTTGGCCATAGATAGAGACCGCTACGTGCGGGTTGATCGGGTGCCTAAACCCTTCCGGATCGATAACCGAAGCCCCTACCCTAGAGCCTTTGGCAAAGACCGGTAAATCAGAGTCATATTTAGCACTTCGGTGCTCCAAATTTCGATTTGAAGGTTTCTCGGGTCACCAAAAGCTCTGGGTGGCGACTCTACATTTTATCCAAGGCGAGCGCATCGCCGTGACGGGTTCCAGAGGATCCACGGTTGCACATCTGTGCACGCACCCCGAGGCATCCAAGGATCATTATTAGGCCACGTGACATCGTTAAAATTAGGGTTTCCTAACCCTAATGTGCCGCTACCCCACTGCTATATAAACCCATACCTAGCTTAGGTTTAGGTATCTGGGAACCCATCTCAGATCGTTTTTTCTTTTTTTCTTTCTTTTTAGTAGTAAGTAATTTTATTTTTCTTTCCTTCTCTTCATAGTCCAGCACTTGCAGTGCTGGCTATGCCTTGGTATGTGTTTTTGAATTAGATCAATGAAAGTTCTGTAATAGGATCTGTACTTTGTGGGATTGGTGTTTATGTGTGAGATGCTCTGTGCAAGGCTGCTGCCTTGTGATCCGCTATTGCTTTGGCTGTATTTCAAAGCAATGGAGGACTGATTCTAAGGGCCATTCAGATCCAAGTGACCTGTGTGTCTGGGCTATCATGGTCCTACAGCCTTAGCCCCACCACAGGACCCACTAGATCTGAAATCCCCATGGGAGCTTGAGCTGGTAGCCTTGTGAGCATGGTGGTAGCAGCGATATTCTTGGTTTGTTTTGGGCTCCGTGAGGAGGATATCCTCTGGGATAGTCTGTGACCATTTAAGTGGACAGATTACAGCCTTAAGGTGATTCTAATCCATCGATCCAAGATGAATCCTTCTTCTTTACACCTGAGCTTGTAGAAGCCTGGTGAGAGATTATACCGGGGCAAACTCCCCTATATTTGTATAGATCTGCCATCAGATGTTGGATCTGATCTGGTTATAGAGATTATAGGCTGGTGACTGAACCATTGTAGCCTCGCTAAAGCAATGGATAGCTAGATCAAAGGTTGTACTCAATCTCTTGCTGGTTCTATGTGTCTAGGCTATCATGGTCCTACAGCCTTAGCCCCACATATAGAACTTTAGAGGTTGAGGTTCCCTATGGATTCTTGAGCAGGTAGCCTGGATGAAATAGTGCCTGCAATGATTTACTTGTTATGTTTTGACCCATCCCTGGATAGTGGCTCCCCTATGGGATAATCTGTGACCATTTAAGTGGACAGGTTATAGCCTTAAGGGTGGAATCATGGCAGAGTGATGGGTTGGATCCTTTCTCCTCAGTGGTGGTAATGTAGCCTCTGGATAGGATTTCTATAACATCAGATCTGAATCTGAGTTACAAAACTTCTCTGACCTTGGCTCAATAATGTACTTCTCACCCTTTTTATACTTATTTTCCACACTCCATCCATCCTCTCAACCCTTTCTGTAGTTTAGATATTAAAATACTTAGAATAAGTGACCTTAAACTCCCCTCCTTCTAGGACTGCCAGATCTGTAGACAGATCTGGAGGGACTACTAGAGATGGCTCCCTTGGAGCTCTAGATCACCTTTCCCTGTGGGACAAACTCTTACTTATCAAAACTTGCTACAAAGGACCCTGTATCTTGCAGGTCTAGAACTTCTGAGTTGTGCTGGATTCACCCCCTGTCTTACTCTATTTTTTATTTTTAAATAACTTTCACCACCAACCAATAATGTAAGCACACCAGAAGTCATCAACAGTATTGTGCAGACCAAATCATTTGAAAATGTGTTCCCGAAAGTGATGTCCCCAGTATTCTGGCCATATGCCATGAAAATGCCTGTGGGGGTCACTTTAGTGGGAGAAAAACAACTGACAAAGTGTTGCAGTGTGGGTTCTGTTGACCTTCTCTTTTCAGAGATGCCAATACACACTGCAAGACCTATGAAAGATGTCAGAAATTAGGAGGGCTGTCCAAAAAAAATTCATTGCCTTTACAGCCCATCCTTGTTGTAGAACTATTTGATGTATGGGGTATTAATTTTATAGGCCCCTTTCCTCCTTCAAATGGTTTTCATTTCATCTTAGTGGCAGTGGATTACGTTTCCAAATGGGTAGAAGCCATTGCCACAAGAACAAATGATAATCAGGTTGTCCTCAAGTTTATAAAGCAGAATATCTTCTTGAGATTTGGCACCCCTAGAGCCATTATTAGTGATGGGGGCAGCCATTTTTGCAACAGAAATTTCAAGAGCTTGCTCAAGAAATATTCTGTCACCCATAGGATTGCTACTCCCTACCACCCACAAACCAGTGGGCAAGTTGAAATTTCAAATAGGGAGATCGAGCACATCCTAGAGAAGACTATGAGGACTGATAGGAAAGATTGGGTTGACAAGCTTAATGATGCACTGTGGGCTTATAGGACTGCCTATAAGACTCCCATTGGGATGTCCCCATTCAGACTGATTTATGGCAAGGCCTGTCATCTCCCAGTGGAGTTAGAACACAGGGCCTATTGGGCCATCAAATATTTAAATTTAGACCTAACTTCTGCTGGTCATCACAGGTTGTTGTAGCTGTCAAAATTGGAAGAACTAAGGATGGATGTGTATGCCAATGCCAGGATCTACAAGGAAAGGTCCAAAGCTTTCTTTGACAAAGGGCTGTTGAGAAAGAGCTTCATAGCTGGCGACAAGGTTTGATTGTTTAACTCCAAACTTAAATTCTTTCCTGGCAAATTGAAATTCAGATGGGAAGGTCCTTACATTTTCATGCATGTTTCCCCATCTGGTGTTGTGGAAATCAAGGATCTCAAGTCTGGGAGAACCTTGAAGGTGAATGGTCAGAGGCTTAAGCCTTGTTTTGAAAAATCTGTCGAACCCATTGACACCATTCACTTTTAAGGGGATCCTTCTTTATACTGATCCACAGGTGTGTAATTATTGTATCATATGTACTTTGTTTTTGGTAGAATTATCTTGCTTTCTTTTATTCAAATTCTCTAGGATTTGTTAGTGGTACCATCTGAATTTGGAACTGTCTATTTTAAACTTTTTATGCTTGGTTTGATTCTTACTGCTCTTTAATGGATAGTGTTTGAGCGAATGCATAATGTGGAAGGTTGATTTTTGTTGCCCTTGCTTGAATGGTTGATTTTTTAAGTGTCTAGAGGTACCCATGGTGAGAGTCATGCCTAGGATCTATCCACAGCACACTGGAAATGGCAAAATAGAGAGCACATGCTCTCTGTTTGATTCTTTGCTATCGCTGGATCCAAATGGAAGTCTGGGAGACTCTCTCGCAGTTCACATGGAAACATTCAATAGCTGTCGCGAGATTCAAGTGCACCTGAGAACCTCTTGCGCGATCCCCATAGAGCTATTCATTAGCTGTTGCGAGATTCAAAGGCTATCGCGAGGTTCAGAAGGTAAACTGGGAGACTCTCGTGCAATTCAACAGAAATACTTCATTTGCTGTCGCAAGATTCTAAGGGTGTCACGATATTCAAAGTGAACCTCAGAGCTTTTAGGGCAATCTAAATGGAGACCTAAGAGCCGCTCATGCAATTCACATGAATTCTTCACCTACTGTCGCGCGCTCTAAGGTCAACCTGGGAGGTTGTCGCGTAATCTGAATTGAATAAACACCTTCGCTAGGTTCATTTCTAATCCCACAACCAGATGTTCCAAAGTGCGCCGAGCTTCGCGATAAGTATTTTAACCCTGCGCTTGGCTCCTTTTCCAGTATTCTCTTCCTTCTTCCCTCTGCGAAACCCTAGCTTCTGGCGCTCTTCCCCCTCTCTCCTCCACCGTCAATCCTCCAGCTCATCATTCATTCCATGAATCTACAGAGTTGTCCCTCGCATCACCCCCATCTATTGCCCTTTGCTCTGAGATCTCGTGATGCCCTGTGCGTTAAATCAAACCAAACCCTAGGATTTTAGGGTAGGCACTTAGATCTCAGTCTCCATTTCTCATATTCAAAGATAGAGTTTGATATGGCTCCAAAGATTACATAGAAGAGAAAGGGGAAGGATAAGGCCCCTGCTGAGACCACCCCTAAGAAAGCCAAGACTTCAAAGTCACCCAAAAAAGGGAAGGAAGTGGTTGAGGAAGCGGAGGAACTAACCCCTAAGTTTTCCACTCCTTCAGAGCTCATGGCTTCGATACCATTGGAGCCTGAAATAGCTTTTGACCTGCCATTCTTTGAGAAGGAGCCTCTCTCGGCCCCTGCTGTGCAGTTTATGAGTAAAGCGGGCCTGACACCCTTGATGAGAGGCATTCCAGCACTAGCCTACCCTAGGTTAGTGCAACTGTTTTATCAACATATCAGGGTCAAGAAGGATAAGGATGGACAAGCTTTCTTGCTGGTGCTGATTGATGACTTTGATATGTTAGTGAGCCCCAAGGTGATTGCTGAAGTTTTGGGCATCCTAGCCGCATTCAACCCTAGCTATGGATATGTGCCCCCCCCCTGAGTGCATCAATTGATTCAATTACACGGGTCTTAACTAGAGGTTTAAAGGCCACAGGGGATTCAATCAGAAGGAGAGAATTGGAGCCGGAACTCCTCTTCATTGACCAGGTCCTGCGAAAGAACATATACTGCTCAAGACATCAATAGGAGAGGAGAACTCCCATTGTCGATATTGTTTATTCGTTCTCTCTTGGCCATGGCTTCCATGCAGCCTGGCTCATCTCTGAGGCAATGAAAGACATAGTGGAGAAATTAGGACAGAAAAAGAAGCCTCACACACTACCCTATGCCAGAATCATTACCTTACTGCTACTCAAAGGGGGATACAAGATAGGAAAAATTGAGCAGACTACCACCCTTGCCCCTACTACTTTTGCCAAGAGGCAATGGGGAATCAGCAGGAGCCTGATGGAGGCCCAGAAGAAGAAGAAAGTTGAGGCTCATGCCCTTCCCAAACAAGCAGAAGCAGCAGCTGGAACAAGAACTACCCCTGCTACCATGGAGGTGCTCCCAGAGCCTGATCCCACCACTGCTGTAGCAGCACCCATTTCCCCACCACATTCTCCTCCTGCATCCACTACCCCTCTTCCATTTCTCTCTCACCCTCCTCTGTCCTCATCATCTATGCCCACTCCCCCTTCACCTATGATTGGTATCTGGGAGGACTCCCCATCCCCTACCCTACCTCAGTACACAGCCACAATACCCCCATCAGCTACACATAAACCTGACAGCCCACCCCACTCTCTGTTCATATGCCAGACCCAGAGCCTAAAGATACTCCATCTATAGCTGCCCAGTCTGAGGAGGCACAACCAAAGACCCATCAAGAGAAAGGGAAGGCCCCAGCTGCCCCTCCTCCAGAGCAGCCTCCACCTACCAAGGCCTCTGCTGCACCTCCACAAGAGCAAGCTTATCCTAAGCAGAGGAAAGTCACTGCTAAGAGGTCTGCTCCCAAAGCTGCCTCTAAAAAAATTGGCAAAGAGCCAGTTGCCTAGTCTGAGGAGGCACAATCCCTTGGCTAACCTAAGTCCCAAGAAAAAGGGAAATTCCTAGTGGTTCCCACTGAGGGAGCCAAAGGCAAAGGAAAAGGCAAATCCCCTGCAAGGAGGAAAGGAAAAGCCCCTCAAGAACCCAAGGAACCAAAATTACCCAAGCAACCAAAAGTATGGGTGAGGGCACCTAAAGCTCCAACTGCCAAGAAAACACCAGCTGAAGCAAAAAAGGCACGGGAAGAAAAGAAGAAACAAGACAAAGCTGCCCTTAGGGAACATGCTAAAAAGATGGGCTGGGATTTCTTCACCGATTCTGATTCAAATGCTTCCTCTTAGACTAGCTTAGATTGTACTTAGGTTTTACTTTTTTCTCCCCTTCCAATCTTCTTGTAAATACGATTGTACATGTCTCTTTCCAGTTAATAGAATTTTATTTTAGTTTTTGTACATTGATCTGTTCTGCTTGCTTGTTTCAGTTTTTCTCTTTTAGTCTTCATTTTGTTTAAATTTTGTCATGGGAGATGTCTGTAGGGTGGCTATCATCATTTCAAATATGAATCCATGTGCACGGTCGATGTCGATGTCAACTGACTAGATTCAAGTACAGGATTCCAATGTTTCCATGTTTCTATTCGTGTGCCTTGTCTGTGCTTCCTCGCAGAGTCCTGACCGCGCGCAAAGCAAACAATTCCACAACTTCCACTGTGCAGTTGCGCGATACACTGGATCCCCTTACATACCATGCCTATCTTTACACCCTCATTTATTGCGCACTTTTTTTTCCTATACTCGGTTGTGCGATTCTCCTTTCCCCAAACATTCCCAATTTATTGCCAATCTTGGAATGGGATAAAACTTTCAATGTGCCATTTCATTTTCCACCGCCCTAATCTTTTAGATAGGCCATTACTTCCTTTTCGTCTCATCCTTCCTCTTCTAACCTCAGCTATCCGGCCCTCCTCACAACCATGGCGGCTGACAAACCCTTCGGTTTCCCCATTAAATTCTACCCCATCTGGGAGGATCCCCCACCGCCTAAGGAGCCGGACCCATTACAATTTCTCTGGTATGAGTATGAAGAGGTACAGAGGATCCTCGCCAAGGAGGAAAAGAAAAAGAGGAAACAGGAGAAGAGAGAGAAGAAGAAGAGAAAAATGGATCCACCTGCATCTCCCCCACCATCTTCCTCAAACCCTCCCCCATCGACTCTCCCATGATCCCTTTTCCCCCCCATTTTGTCTTTTCTTTTTCCATCTTTTTGTAATATTTTCTTTTTCTTTTAATGAAAGTCTCTTTTAGTTCCATACTGTTCAGTTAGTATTTTCTGTTTCTCTCTTCTTTTGTGTTTATTTTTGTTTTTCTGACTGGAATCTACTGCCTTTTATCACCTTTGAACCAGTGAGGGCATTGCTCCTCATGGTTTGGGGGTGTGGCAGGATAGGTCTGCCAATAGAATAGTTAATTTAGTGCAATAATGGTGGTAAAAAAAGGGATGAATAAAGTTAAGTTTCACTTAACTTGATACAATGAGGAAACTTGTAAAAATTTAAATATTTTTGCAGACTTTTCAAAACAGAACAAGTTAAACATCTTGACATCACCATGTAGCTAATATTAGAAAAAAAATTCGGTTAGTACTTAGTGAACCTAAGAGGAGAGAAACAGATGAAAATACACCCCATGGGTTAAATTTGATGACCATACCTAGTGAGATTTGGGCCCAGCATTTTCTTTTGAAGAGTATTTTTGGCATTATTTCTGCTCCAAGGACTGATTAAATCAAGACTTTTTCACTAGAAGTTGTGCACCTCCAAATCAAAACTAATTGATAGCACTCATGATACTAAGGAAATGATCCAAGGCCCTCATTTGGACAATTTGCGCCTGAAAATCTAACCTTTTAAAATCTGCCCTTTTGTATACACTAGTTGAGCCTTAAAATCATACTTTTCTTTCACAAACACCTGAACACTCGCACCTTAACCTCATGACCTGAGTCAACCTTACCCTCACTCCGAGAATTCAGAAGGTAAAGGAGGAGTTAAAAGATACTGAGAATGGTCCAACATTCTATAGAAGGTGAAGAAAAGCAACTTGTGAATAGTTGTGTATCAATGGCAGTTGTGTGGCAGTTCATCAAAAGAATGAATAAAAAAATAACAAGAGAAAAAGAAAGAGAAGTCTAGAGAACAACATCATCTGAAAATTGAAAAGAAGAAGAGAAGCTGGCCACTTTGAGTCTGAAATATAAAAAGAAAGATGAAGTTTTTGCTGAAATGAAGGTTGTGAAGTCATGAATCACTCCTTACCTTGTTGATTTCTTAATTTAGATTCCCTTTTTACCCGTTTATTCTTTACATCCTTCGGCCATAAGCCACATTACAACCCATTTAAAAAGACCTTGTGGATCTAAAGTAAAATGAGCTGTCATGTGGAGATGAGGAGTTGTCCAATCTATAGTGAAAATTCATGAGGATATTAGAAATTAGAACCTTTGCCTATGCTCATGCTTGCAGGCCCATTTGGGGTCTGTAACTGCTCTTGAGCTGTTGTGAATGTGAACACCCTTAGATTGTTAATATTGAGAGATAGCCCTAGTGAGAATTGGGTCTAAATTTTAACTTCATTGGGATTGTATCCAACCTGTATTATGAATTTAAGGCAAGCTGGGTACACATTGAATTTCTAATATAAAATGAATGGTGCTGATGCAAACACATATTAACTTTTAAGTTTTAAA
This sequence comes from Chloranthus sessilifolius, assembly GCA_021018995.1. Taxonomy (NCBI): domain Eukaryota; kingdom Viridiplantae; phylum Streptophyta; class Magnoliopsida; order Chloranthales; family Chloranthaceae; genus Chloranthus; species Chloranthus sessilifolius. The sequence continues at coordinate 98,125,560 of CM037588.1, forward strand.
TGGCCTGCAATATTGTTGCAGTTTCCTCTAAGTATTAAAAGAAAATGGGTGTGGAATGAAGCTTTAAATATTTAACTCTGTGTTGTCGTTAACTGCACTATACTTAACTGTTCTAATGGTGACGTTTGTGGCTGTCTTCACTAAAAACCCTCAGGAGACTTCACTCCTCCTCTAGGGATCACCTAGGGGTTTAAAAGGCTTGGTACATATGCTATATGTACCCGTGATCCCTACGAAAGTGGCATTTAATTACAGTTTTGCTAAGGGACTAGCAAAGATTAGGTTTGGGGGTGTGTTAAGACTTGAAAAGTACCACTTTTCACCCCTTAACTTAATCTCTGCTAAACCCTTAATCATTTAATAAATGTGTTTTAAGTCTATTCTATAGGTAATAAGCAGCAGCTACAAATAAACCTCTAACCATGCCAAGAAGCCTATTGGTGACCCAGAAGCCCCTCAGAAATGTGAAGGTAGAACTCAGACAGAGAATTGGTTGCAGCAGAGGCACAACAAAGCATAAACAAATTAAGAAGAATGCCTCGCACAGATATCGCAGGGCTCAATTGAACTAGAAAATGCATCACGCAGTTGTCGCGGGCTTCTGAAGGGAGCACAGCAACTGGTAGCGCAGTCCTTGCGTCGTTCGTGTGCAGATGGATGTTAGCAGCGGGCAAAAAGTATACTCCACACGGTTCTCGTGAGGCTCAGTCTTAAGCACTCGTGAAGCACTCGTGCAGTCTCGCGCAGCTCAAGAGATGAGCATTTGACCTTCGCGCGATTCACTAAATAGAGAGAGCTCTAGGCATTCTAGCGCGCGACTGTCACGCAGTGGCCGCAGGACACATACTTTCAAGGAACTTCTCGCATGATCCAGATGCCTATGTACATTGTTCTCTTCGTGAGGAACGCCACGGGATTCATCAAGGAACGAACTGCTCGCACCATTCTCGCGCCATTCAAATGGAAAGACCAATCCTGCGACAACCAAAGCATTCCTGCGATGATCAAAGTATCAACCCCGCGACTGCAAGAGCTTCAAGTAAAAGCAACCCCGCGATGCCAATTCTACCATGCGACAAGATCTACAAATCTTTTCTACCCACTGAGGATCAGGTTCTAAACTTCTCCCCACTTCTGCAGGGATAATTTGAGAACTTCCAACAATTAGGGCACGCACTCTAATGCTCCAATCTCCGTGCATACACCCCGAGGCATCACAGAAAACCAACTGCTATATAAGCCTAAGCCTAGCTTAGGTTTAAGGGACTTTTGTTCTTGACTTCTGTGCTTCTTCTTGAAACAGACTGTAGAATTACAGTAGGCTAAGGTTAGGGTTTAGGAGTTTTCTTTTTCCTTTTTTCCTTCTCTCCATAGTCCAGCACTTGCTGGCTATGCCTTTTGTATGATTATTTGGTATAAATTTTAATGGAGTTTTTGTAATAGGATCTATTGCATGTATGGGATGGTGTTTTTATTGTGAGTTGTTCTGTACAAGGCTGCTGCCTTGAGATCCTCCATTGATGAGTTGTATTGTAAGCAATAGAGGATTGCTTGTAAGGTTTTATTTAGATCCAAGTGATCTGTGTGTCCAGGTTAGGAACATTGCAGGCCTTCTCCCACCAAAGGATTCACTAAATCTGAATCCCCATGAGAGCTTGAGCTGGTAGCCTTGTGAACATGGTGGCGGCAGCAATGTTCTTGTTCTGTCTTGGACCTCTGTGAGGAGGACAGCCTCTGTGGATAGTCTGTGACCATTCTAGTGGACAGATTATAGCCCTAGGGTGAGGCCAATCCACAGAACTTAGATAGATTCTTCTTCCCTGCACTTGTGCTTGTAGCCTTGTGAGAGATTGTGCAGAGACAGACTCCCCTATATTTGTATAGACCCACCATCAGTTACGGGATCCGATTTGGCGATAAGATTGTAGGCTTGTGATGGATCCTTCTTTGTCTTTCTAAAGCGACAAGCTTAAAAGCTAGTACTCAAACTCTTCCTAGTCCTGTGTGTCCAGGCTCGTGCACTTTGTAGGCCTAGCCCCACACAGAACTTTAGAGGTTGAGATTCCTATGGATTCTTGAGCTTGTAGCCTGGATGAAGTAGTGCCTACAATGATAATCTCGTTCTAACCGCTCTCTGGATTGTGGTTCCCCTATTGGATAGTCTATGACCATTTAAGTGGACAGGTTATAGCCATAAGGGTTTGGATTATGGCACAGGGGTGAGTTGGATTCTGTCTCCTCTTTGGTGATAATGTAGCCATTGGACAGGACTTCTATAGCAGCAGATCTGAGTCTGAGTTATAAGACCTAATAGATCTGTACCTAATAACATCCTTCTCACCCTTTTATATTTATTTTCTCACACTCCATCCTCTTTCTGAACCCTTTCTGTAGTTTAGACATTAAGTTACCTTAGGATTTAGATTATAGTGACCTTAAATCCCCTTCCATTTAGGATTGCCAGATTTGTAGTCAGATCTGGAGAGCCTACTAAAGATAGCTCCCTTGGAGCTTTAGATCAACTTTCCCCGTGGGACAAACTCTTACTTATCAAAACTTGCTACAACAGGCCCTGTATCTTGTAGGACTGTGCATATTTTAGGCTTGCTGCTCCGTAATTCTCACTCCACCTTCCATTCATTTTCATTCACCCCATTCTTATCACTGTCTTCAATAAAGTCAGTAGCAAGCACTTAAAATATCCTAACAGGCCTTGATGAGTGTGGGTGGATGGGCCTTGGGTTTGGGCTTGATGGTTATGGAAGGCTTGGGTTGATGGGCCTTGGGCCTGGGTGTGGGGGTTGGTATGATTTTGGGCCAATGGGCCTTATTGGGTTTGGGCTAATGGGCCATGTGGGTATTGGGTGTGGGATGATGGGCCTTGGGCTTGGGTTTGATAGGTCTGGGTCTAAGGGCCCTGAGGGGCTTGGGCCTGGGCCTGATGGGTTTGGGCTGGGGCCCATGGGCCTTGAAGGTTTTGGGCTTGGGCCTAGGTCTTATGGGTTTGGGCCTAGGCCCATGGGCATGAGGGTTTTAGGCCTGGGCCTGAGTTTGATGGGTTTGGGCTTGGGCCCATGGGCCTGGATCTGATGGGTTTGGTGGGCTTGGGCCTGTGATGAGTGGGCTTGGGCCTGTTGGGCTTAGACCTGGGCCTGGAATTGAGGTGGGGGATCTTGGATGGTATGAATGATGGGTGGTTGGGCATGGTCATGGGGGAATGGGGTATGGAGGTTTTGGAGACCTAGATGTGGGGTTTGGAATGTAGGACTCCGAGAGGTAGCCCACAGGGCATACATCATTATCATGTCCTCCATTGAGGGCATGGATTCAGGTGTGAGATTGGAGAGTGATGGCCCATTCACGGATGGAAGGGGTCGGGTGAAATTGGGCATTACCCGGGGGGTATGGGTGATTATGCTTGGAGGGTATGGATGTATGGCTATGGAAGATGCTGGGTTATTGGTCATACCCTGGGAAAAGTTGGGCATGACTTGGGTAAATGGAGGGGTATGTTGGGATGTGGATGAGCCATGTGATGTGGAAGGCATGTGAGATGAGGTGGATGGGATATAGGTGTAGGGGGCATGGATGATGAGGTGGATGGGATGTGGGAGGTAGGCGGGGGATGCGGCTCCCGATGGGGTCTTTGGGAGTAGGGGAGTGCGGTAAGGGTGTATAGATGGGAGATGGGGATGTATGGGTCGGTTGGGAAATGAGGGGTTTCAGTAGGGGTTGAGATGGGGGAATGTTGGGAAAATGTAAGGGCGGGGGATGGGGTGGATGCGAACACGGGTGTCCCAAATGGACCCGTGACATCGAATCGGGTTTGGGTGAAGGTTTTGAAGATTGGGTCTTCTCCTATATGGGAATGGGATGGGGATGATGGTGGGGATGTATCAGCGCTCGACATGATCGGCTGACGAGTGTTGTGTCGATGTCTTGGGTAAGGGCCGAATACTTTCCTAGTTCTCCTTCTATGGGTTGGTTTGAGGTCGCCGTAGTGACGGTCACACTGAAAGTGTACGTATATACGAATTTTTGATTTTTCTATATATATATATATATTTTGGATTTTTCAAATGAAAATTATCTCTCCTATTTAAATGAATGATAATCTGGTGCCCTAGAAAAATTGCCGTCTCGGGTGATATATGCACCTTTAGTAGGTCCCATGGCGGGATCCGACACACTTTGGAAGAAGCGAAAGGGAACCCTTTTATTCTATTGAATGTGAGGGAATCCACGCAAACGACCCGATCCCCTAGAGCAAATCAATGAGAAGTCACCTTCTTTTGACTGGGCGGGGGCATATTGGGCGTTACAGAATGCGGGAGGCTACTGTGGACACTAATACCGCTAATCGGGGAACTTGGGTGGTGCATTGGGCCTCAGATCGAGTTGCCTGAACCCAGTATATACTGGGCGTATGTATTATATACGCCTGATCGAAACTAAGCAGATTTTGCTGGGCGTATATATTATATACGCCTGGCTTAAATCTGGGGATTTTGGCTGGGCGTATATATTATGTACGCTTGAGTATTTCTGGGGATTTTTGGCTGGGCGTATTTAATATATATGCCTGGCAAAAACTGTTCTTCCAGCTTGGTTTGACAGTGACAGCAAGCCCAAAATGGGTCTTTTTGAACTGGTTTCCTGGGAGGGATGCTCCCAGGGACTGCTATGTTTGTTATCGGGTCACTCCTTTCCGCTTCCTAGGGATACACGGCTGAATTCGGGCTGTCTACGCTCTCACCATTGCGGGTTTTACGACTTGATCGGAATTGGTAACCCAACCGATATACTTATGACGCAAGCGCCTTCTCAGGTACTGGAAGGGGTGGTTCTTTTTAGGATCATCACCACTAGGACTGTCGCCTTACTGGGAACCGGGTAAGTTATATCTGTGCCTAAACCCCTCGAAAACTACCCAAAACATGCAAAAATAGATTTGATTATGTCCCCACACTGTTGGTTCACTTTTAATTACAGATTTTTAAAGGGGAGTGAATTTAAGTCCAAAATCGGGCCAGGGATGACAAGCCCGTGCCGCCTCAACAGGCCGGCGTCCACTGTTAGGATATGACAAGAAGTAAGAAAAAAGACGGAGCCAGTCAAGCGACTAGACGGGAAATATAAAGTGCTGAAAATTAAAACTGAATCATAAAAGTAAGTAAGAAAGGTTCCAGTCAAGTGACTAGGCAAAAATTGTTGAAATTTAGAGCCGAAATGTAGGGGTAAGTAAAAAAGGTGTCAGTCAAGTGACTAGGCAAAAATACTGAAATTTAAAGCCAAAACGTAGGGGTAAGTATGTTAGTAAAAACAACAAAAATGAAGGAAAAATAGCAAAAAATTAGAAAAAAACAGTAATGGTTAGTAAAGATTAACAAGAAGCCAACAAGAGGGGAAGCGCTAGGGTGATATCCCCAGCAGAGTCGCCATCTGTGCGACCATGGATTCTCTCGAACCCATCGCGGCGATGTGCTCGCGATAGAATAAAATGTAGAGTCGCCACCCAAAGCTTTTGGTGACTCGGGAAACCTTTAAATCCATATTTTGAGCACCGAAGTGCTAAATATGACTCTGATTTACCAGTCTTTGCCAAAGGCTATAGGATAGGGGCTTCGGTTCTCGATCGGGAAGGGTTTAGGCGCCCGATCAACCTACACGTAGCGGTCTCTATTTATGGCCAAAATAAAAACAAATGGGCGGAGCTTCCCCTTTCCCGAAGGCAATACGGTTCTATCAAGCTTTCAGCCAAATGGAAATTTCGGCGGCGTAACGGCTTGAATCCTTAGACGGAGGAAACACCAAGAAGGTAGAGGAAGAGAGGGGTGAGCCGGAGCTCACGGACCCTTGTTTTACCGTGGAAGACCTTCGCTTCGGCATGCTTCCGATGGCTTTAAGTGGCTTAAACGGTAGAGGAATAGGTTCTAATGCTAGGATTCGGTAGATAGGAAGTGTAGGATGAAGCTAGGGACTAAGCTTGACTAAAAAGGGGTGATCTAATGGTTGAAAAGGGTTGAAAAGGATATACTAAGCATGCTCGAATTCTGGTTGAAGAATGCAAAATAATATATATTTTTCTCTCACTAGGGCTCTCTCTCTTAAGCTTAACTTTCAACCTTAATTTTTCAACCCCTTTTGGGAAGAGGGGGGCCTCTCTATTTATAGAGAAGAGGTGGGTTAGAGGGTTACTTAAGAGCTAATTGGTTTAGCAATTAGGTAATCCTCCATCTAAGGTTTTCTAGGTTTTTAGGGTCCTAGAGGTTTGGGAAACTTATTTCAATGGCAGATGATGGGGTGAGACCATGGGTGACTTAAGGGTTGCCAATAAGCTAAGAGGGGGTGCAACCAACCTGAAGACACCCACCTCAACCAAGGGGATGGTCAAAAGGTCAAACCAGATGGAGGAAATTTGAGCATTTGATGACAGTTACTGTAGCTAAGCTGGGTGTATAAATTACATACGCCCAGTTTATGTACAGTGATTTCTATGAAAACCAGAGGAGATCTAAGAATGTGGGTGTCCGTGGTGGGCCCTACCTATGCTGGACGTATGTATTATATACGCCCGGCCAAATTTGGCCAAAAAATGCCAGACGTATATAATATATACGCCTGACCAAAATGGGCCAAATTTGCTGGGCGTATCTAATACATACACCTAAGTAAAAGTTATGATTTTATGTGAAACTTCAATCGGCCATAACGCTTGAACCATAACTCCAAATTGGGTGATCTTTAGCTTGCTGGAAAGCTGGAGAAGTCCTCCTTCCAATGGTATGGGGCTCCTCCTTAGTAATGGTCTGTGTAAAATGTTGTAGCTCTCCTCCCATCAATTGCTCAGAAGGGTTTAACTTGAGTTTAGGAAGGGATCCTAGGGTTTGGGGGTGATCTCTAAGGGTTAGGAGAATGGTTCTAATGGGTTCAGGGTGATTCCTAAAGGTCTGGGTTGGTTCCTAAGGGCTCAAGGGTGCCATCTGAAGCACAGGGGTACATCTTTCTCAGAGTACAAAGTGATCGGGCCTTGGGCCGAATTTGGGTGTCTACACTACCCTAGGCTAGTCAAGCTGTGGTATCAGAACCTGAGGAAGAAGACCAGGCTAGGTTCAACTGATCCTTGTCAGGAGATTGTAATTGATCACCAAGAGATTATTGTCAATTACAGTGATATAGGGTTGGTTCTTGGAGTCCCTTCTATTTTTGATGCTTCCTATGGACTGCCTGAGCCTGAGACCATGCCTTTTAAGAATATGGCCAGACATCTAACTCAAGGTATTGTGGGGTCTGGGGAGTCATTGATGAGAAGGGATTTACACCCTAGCATGCTCTTCATTGATTCCATTTTGAGGAAGATTGTTTATCTCAGTGACCATCAACAAGAGAGGAGAACACCAATAGTGGATGCCCTATACTTTTTCTCTAAGGGTCAGTTTTTAAATGCTACTTGGCTGGTGTTTGAAGCAATGGTGGATGTGAATGACAAATGTAGAAAGGCCCAAGCCCTACCAGGGCTCCCCTACAGTAGGCTCATCACTGCCTTTCTTATGAGAGGTTAATTTGTTTTTAAAGGGGATGAGGAAGTGGAGATTGTGAAGCCTAAATTATTTGGAAATAGGGCTTGGTCTGCCAGTAGGACCTTGATTGGAAAAAGTAAGAGTAAATATGTTGAGAGTCCTGAAAGGGAGGCTCCTCAAGTGGCTAGCTCTGCAGCTGCTCCTTTGATTCCCTCAGTACCTTCAGTCATCCCTTCCATTCCCTCCATGTTTGTGCCTTTGCCTGATATCCCTAGCTTTTCCATCCCATAAGCTCTCTACCATCCATCTCATTTCCTTTTCCCTCCATTACAGTTTCCATACCTCCCAGCACTTCCGCCTCCCTTTCCACCATCACCACATCCACACCTTTATCTGCCCCTCTTACCATAGACCCCATCCCTACCTTACTTTCCTTGCCCATCACCTCGTCCTATAAGAGAATGTCCAAGCCTACCCCCCCCAGCTAGCCCATCCATCTTAGTTGCTGAACCCTCAAGCCCCCACCCTTCCACTTCAGCTGAACAAGCCATCACTTCCCCACCATCCATGTCCTTTGACATTAACCCTACCTTCTCCATATCACCTCCACATACACAGGACTAAATAACCAGTGAGGGGTATTCATCTCTGATGCAGTCCATCATGGACAATATTGAGCATGAGTACACCCCACTAGCAGATTCTCCGCATCCCACCTCTCCACACCCTACCCATTTACACACCTCACCCACCACACCTTTTCACCATGCCCACAGTTTCCCTTTCGAACCAATTCTACCAATCCAACCCACAGCCCCTATCACACCTGATCCTTTACCCCATATCCTCAACCTATTACTTTCCCTTCAAACCTATGTGATGGCCAACAACCAAACCCAATCATCAATTGAGGCCACACTCCAAGCCATGAACTCCACACTCCAAAACCAAGCCTCCATTCCTACCACTGTGCTCGCCATCAAATCCACTTTACAAATTTTAACCCAACCATCCCACCAGCCAGATATCCCTTTACCCATCCATATCACCACGCCCCCCCCCCCCCTTCTCCACAACCCTTAACCTTGGCTGAAACTATCCCTGAAGTTCCTCTCCCTACCTTTACCACTGCCTCCACCCAAACTAACCCTGTACCTGAGGTTGCCTTTCCCCAACCCATTCCCTCTACTGCTACCCCACCCATGCAATCATCCATTCCCCCTCCATAGCTTGATGGCCCTATTTCCCCTGCTGATCAGCCCATCCTACGTACTTCCTTTAATCCCATGCCTCCATACTATACACTCTTCAGATTCATGCAAGCCAATGCCTATATTAAGAGAGGTGTACTTAGAGGCATGGCTGATCTGAGAACCACAGTGCGGCAACCTCTACTTGGCCAAATCAAATTTCTACAAGTGACCTACATGTTGGAGAAGAAATAGATAAAGAAGGGTTGGTAGGAAATTATGGTGCAATACAACCAGGAGAAGAATAGAGCTGAGGGCCAGGAGGATGTGATAAAGGTCCTGTAGGCACAACTGAGAGTAGCAGAAGACAAAGCTTATGACTATGGGGTGACCATTGCCCCTCCGGAAGAATTTAACTGACAAGACTGATCGAGAGTTAGCTAAGGCTATCTCCAAAGAATTAAACCCTGATGCGCCTCACACGGAAACAACTCCTCAACCGAAGGAGCCTAGCAAAGTCAAGCCTGACATCAAATTCAAGGAGCCCCCTTCCAAGCCTAAGCCACCCCTATAAAGAATACCACCCCCAGGACTAAAAAAACATCATCCACAAGGTCTCAGTCCACTGCTACTGCTTGGAAGAAAGAAAAGGGTAAAGGACTCCAAGATCCACCTGAGGTTGCAGAGGAGTAAGATGATTAGAGTTGTACAGTTAGGATGTTTTTGCATAATCTCTTTGTAGATCATTTTCCTCTACATTGTACATATTTTGGTGTTATTAAAGGAATTTCTCTTGAGTCTATTTGTTGTGATTTTCCTACTGTCTTTCTGTTTGATTGTTTGCTTTCTTGTCATTCTTATTTTTTTTGTGTATTGTTGTTCTTTGTTTAGCTGAGTGTTTAATTGTTTTTTATTCTTTCCTTGCTTATCTGTATATATTTTTCCCTTATTGGCCATGCCTTCATCTTTGAATCAATGAGGACACTGCTCCTCATAGGTTTGGGGGTGTGGCAGTTTGCCAACAGAGTAGTAAATGTTAGTGCAGCTATGTTGAGAAAAATGTGTGAAGATAAAATGAACTCCCACCTGATTTTTTTTTCAAGAGGAAATTAAAAACTTTTTAAAACTGAAATGTGTTGTAGTTTTAACATTTTCATGAAGTAAATGTCAAGAATTTTTTCAAAAATTAGTGTTTAGTGAACTTGAAAAGGGAGAAAATTGTGAGGATATACCCCAGAAATCTGATGAAAGACCATACCCAGTGAGATTTGAACCTAAAAAATTTTATTTGAAGAGTGTTTGACAATTTCTTCTGCTCTAAGGACTGCTTGAATCTACCGTTGCTCACTCGAAGTTAGGCAAATCCAAGTTGAAACAGCTTGACAACACTCATGACATGAAGTAAGGCCATCCTTTGGACAGTCTGAGCCTAAAATTTCCCACCTTTGAATTGGCCTTGACACACAACGTTGGAGCCTTAGAAATCCCAGTTTTTCTTTGATAAAAACCAAAAAATTTGAACCCCAAAACCCCCTTGACCTATTTTAGTTCACCCTCAATCTGAGAAATCAGGAAATAAAAGGAGAGGAGAGGTTAAAGGAGCAAGGCTTGACAATTTGGTAAAAGAAGAAGGAAATACATTTGAAGGCAAGTGTGGTGGAAATTGTGGCATGCCAGCCCATAAAAAGAAATATGTAGAAAATTACAAAAAGAAAAGAACAATAGAAAAGTAAAATAAAAGAACGAGAAAGAGAAGTCACTTCATTGGATATTTTGAAAGAGGAGAAAAAGCTGGCCACTTTGGCTCTGAAAAAAAATTTCAAAAAGATGGATTTATGCTGATATGAAGGTGGTGAAGTTGCAAATCACCTCCTTACCATACTGATTTCTCAAATTTGAATCCTTTTATTCCCTTTTATTCTTTGTAAACTTCACCCATAGGCCACAGTATAACCCAATAAAAAGTCCTTACTGATCTGAAATTGATTGAGCTGTCATGTGAAGATGAGAATTTGTTTGATCTATGGTGAGAAGAGTTAGAAAATCTAAGAAAGTGGAGCAATGCCTATGCTCATGCTTGCAGTCATATTTGAGGGCTGTAATTGCTCTTGAGTTGTGTGAATTGATACACCCTTCTATCTTTATTGAGAGTGACAACCCTGGTGAGCTGTGGGTCTGAAATTAGGATTGATGGGGACAATATCAAAACATGACTCTCAACTTAATAAGCTTTGCATTAATTTTCATACAAAATACCTTGACATGAGCTGATTGACTGTGAAGGAGTTACAACAGAATTTTAGTTTTAAATTGTCATGTTTTTGCTGAGAATCCTCTAAAACTGAATGGACAAGGTGTGGAATGAATTTTATGTTACCTAAAGTTTGTCTTAAAGTGCTGCATTAATGTTAAGTAATTTTATTGGAGAAGTTTGTGGGTAACTTCAAGGTAAACCCTTAGGAGACTTCACTCCTCCACTGGGGATCACCTAGGGGATTAAAAGGCTTGATACATATGCTAAATGCATCTGTGTTCCTTACAAAAGTGGCATTTTTTTTATTTTCAATAATTGTTTTTACTTTCTCCTTTGCTTAGGGACTAGTAAAGCTTAGGTTTGGGGGTGTGTTAAGCAGTGAAAAATATCATTTTTCACCTCCTAACCTACCTTTGGTGGACCTTTGAGCTGACTAATAATGTGTTTTGAGTGTATTTTATAGATAAGCAATAAATTACAAGCTTAGTGCAGACATCTGCTTAAAATAGCCAAAGAAGCATTTTGCTGCACAACATGTGACCTTACAACCCAAAGGCCAGCCAATCAAGTAGTCCACAAGCACCTTAGAAGTTCATTAGATTGTCTTTAGCCCAACTGGGAATGCTTGAGGCTGAGTGCCGTTGCAAGGAATGAGGATTGAATCCACCAAGAAGTGGCTGAGTGTTGAACAGAGGAAGAACAACACACTAGAGATGTGTGCCAGCAGTGGAAGCACAAGAGTAAACGTGTCGAGAGGTTAGCTTTAGCTATTGAGAGGATCTGATGCCTAAAAACTAAGATTTTGAGAGGATCTAGAAGCTGTAAAGAAGTTGTGATGTTCAAGAGCTAAGATGTTGAGAGGTTCTATTATAAAATAGTGAAGAGATCGAGAGGATGATAGAAGCTGTCAAGAGGATGGAAGTGCAGTAAGGATCCTTTTGACACCTTACCTGAAGGTGTAGGGGAAGTCCAAAGGTTCTAAACACATGTCAAGAGGTTCAGCTGAACCTTTCGAGCAGTCCAAGCCAACCTGTCGAGAGCTCAAAAGAAGTCTATAAAGTTGTCGACAAGAATTTTTATAACCAGTTGACAAGTTGATTATAACTTGTCGAGAGGATGGAAATGCAGTAAGGATCCTATCAACACCTTACTTGAAGGTGCAGGGGAAGTCAAGAGGTTCTAAACACATGTCGAGAGGTTTAGCTGAACCTGTTGAGCAGTCCAAGCCAACTTGTCGAGAGCTCAAAAGAAGTCTATAAAGCTGTCGACAGGAATTTGTATAACCAAACGATATGTTGATTATAACTTGTCGAGAGGATGAATGGATAAATGGACAGAACGGTGAAACATGCTTCCAATCCTGCCGATATGTTTCAATCCTGTCAAAAGCCACATAGATCCTGTTGACTAGTCATCTAATCCTATCGACTAGTGTAATTCAACTCCTCGAGAGGTTCCCAAACCTATCGAAATAAAGAGCAAGCAGACTGAGAACCTGTCGAGAGGTTCTCTGAACCTCTCGACACTTGAACTGGCAACTTCTTAAGGCCCTTTCGTAGTAATGGCCAACTTCTAAATTTTGTGCACACATCCTAAAGTACGTCAGTGACCCCTAGGGGTATTTTTGATACTCAACCAAGCATGATTGGAAACCCTAACTGCCTCACATGTATTTACCGATTGTGGACCAATGGGAGAAGAGTTTCTAGAAGAGAAATCAGTCACACCAGTAGCCCAAAATAATAGAATTATTCTCTTGGGATCTGATTGGCTGAAACAGATCTGAGAAAGAGGAAGAAGGTATAAATAAAAGAGAAGTTTTACAGAAGAACTATCTAGAATTTGAGAGAACCAGAGCTTAGTTTGAGATCCACTTTTCCTCTAAAAACTCCCTCTCTCTTCCTTCTTCTTCTCCCATTCTCTCTTTAGCCAATCATGGTTGGCTAAACTCTTTTCAATAGTTAGGGTGATGTCTTGAGCTGTAAATCGAGAGTTTGAGAGGCTTGTAAGAGATTGTATGTTGTACAGATTGCATTTCTGGGCATAACAGGAATGTAAATTGTATTATTGCAATGTAATTATGATTTTTAAAGGTAATTCTAATCTATATTTTACTTCTTCATATTTGATTTTCCTGGATTGGATTCTCCTGTGGATGCCAGTTAGAAATGGGGAGTTAGTAGCCTGGCACCCGTAACATGTACAATAGTTTACTTGTTCCAATCAAGATCAATAGATTGGAACAATCTCTGGGATGAACTGTATCCAGTAGAAGGGTAGATCATAACCCTAGGATTGCTTTCATTCATGGGTGGAGATTGGATTCTTATACCTTACATCTGTCGGGGGAACTCAGGGAGCTTGTAGCCAGATGGAGGATTGCTGCAAATCTATCCTCTACACTACCTTTGATTCCCTTGATTTTCAGTATGAGACCAAAACCCCTAATGGCTGTTCTCCATCTTTTGAATTTTCATCTTTTTTCTATCTCCCCTCATCTCTGTGTTTGAACAGATCTGGATCACTTGCATTTAACCTTTGTAGTTTATAGTAAAAGTTATACATCTTAAAACCTCTCCTCTTTCCTATTTTAATTTAGCTTAAATTAGGATAAAGTGCCAGATCTATCATAGATCTGGAGATTTACTATAGTTAAATCATATTTCCCTGTGGACATACCCTTACTTACCTTTTAAAACTTGCTACAACAGCCCTGATTCTTGCAAGACTGGTTGCTCACCTTGTTTCCATACATCTGTAATTTGTGCCTTTTAATTGGCTGTTTTAACCATATAATAATTGCAAGGTGGGCAGCACAGTAGTAGACACCCCCTTTTTAGGGTGCCTTCTTGTTTCTTTTAGAGATCACAAGTGTGAATTGAGGAGATGACATGAAATGTTTGGCATTCTTATCTATTAGCACATGGTAAGGAGGAGCATTCAGGGGCCCAGTGGTAGCTGTCGGGAGGTGTATCCTCAACTGAAGTGTAAGTGGCATCCCACTACATGTCGGGACCTACTGCAAGGAGTAGTCAAACGGAGGGAAATTGATTCAATTAAGGGATTGAGGGGCATCATACGAATGTCCAGAGGCAAGGTTAAGTGACCTGATAATATGATGTAATTTGATGGCAAAGTCCTTTACAAGTCATGTCAGACCAGGCGCATTATTGCTCACACCAATGGCGCGTTAGGGCTCCCTTTCCAGTGGACATTTGTGATTTCTCAAAGTTGAGCATATTCAATGTTCAGTATTCTAGGGGAATGAAAGGATTGGGGTGATGAGAGGTGAGAATTTGATAGATAAGAGTTTTGAAAATTTAGGTTTTTAACTGAAGATCAATTCGGTGATGAATCCTCAGAAAACGTGGCTTCTGAGATGTCACTAAGCAGATCCATCGGTACTGGATTTGTGGACCCGACCTTTGATTGGTTTTCAAGACGACACTTCGTATGCTGAATACTTCATCTAACCATCTCACGAATACTGATGATTGTCTCTTATGGGAGGACTATAGTGGTTTACGAATAACGAGAGAGACGGGTTTTGAAAATGTTTGACATAATATTAGCTAATTATATTTACAGGGAATATCGAACGAAGGGGGGTGATACTTACTTGGTTTATGCTTTGAGTATCTTTGGGCAGAGTTAAAATGCAATGGGACGTCAGAGAGTGTCTTCTCCTCTTTCTCTACCATGGCAAGGCCCGATGATTGTTGGCACGATGGAACATTTTAGGGTAGGTCGCGAAGGGATATTTGGGTTGAGCTTCTCCTTTTGGTTGCTTGTTATGACAGGCTGCGATGGGACCTGGTGATTGTGCGACGGGATGGGAGTGGCTTCTCCTTCTGGTTGGAGCCGCTTTTGTTTGGTGTGTAAGGTTACGCGATGGGGCGAGAGTGTCTGGGGGTGGGGTCGCCGAAGGTACTCGAGCTCCTTGTGGAAGCATGCGAAATCACTCAACCACCTACATTGTTCACATCGATGGGCTTTGGCTTTGATCTTTTTGTCTAAATTTTTCCACATGAACTCAAAGAATTCTTTTTGGCACTTATGCATTGCCAGGGTGACTTCCTGCACCATTTCCTTGGTAATAGTAATAGAAGCAATATGTTCATTATCGATGACTTGTTCCATCTTCCGTTGGGGGTGTCGCGATGGGACTACGGGGGGGCATGGCAGTGAGTTTTTGGTGTTGGGATAGTGTTGGTTATGTGTGCGTCTTATTGCGATGGGGACCACAAGGTGATAGTCTCCCTCCTTTAGTTTTATCCTTATTATTTTTTATTATTTTGTCATGTATTTTTGTTGTATGATTATTTTTATTTTTATTTTATTTTATTACATTTTATTTTATGTAGTTGTATTTTATTTTATTAGATTTTATTGATTTATTCTTATGGGCCAGATGGGCTGGGATTATTAGTGAGCTTTTGTGGTTCATTTGTTTTGCTTTAGGTATGGGTGTTTGTTTTGGTCTTATGTTTGGCTAGGAGTGACACTTGTTAGAAATGTCTGAATTTGGGTTTAAAGCTTAGATGGGTGTTAGATGTTTTAATCCTATTGGTTTATCTTTCTTGTGGTGGATTTGTGTTTCTTAAGGGGTAAGTGTTTTGTAGCCATTGGTTTATCTAAGTTTGTCATGGATTTGTTTCTTTTAAGGAGGTATGTGTCTTATTTTAATTGAGATAGATGAAGGAGGCTTATAAGTGAGACACTTGTTACATTGTGGCTAAGGGGTCTTCTCCTATAAGTAGGTGCTTAGGGGTTGGGCTTTATTTTGCACTTTGTTATTTTTAGTGGACTTGTAATTTTTGAATTTGGTACATTTTATTTTCTTAATGTCTTTTCTTCCATTTTATTTTGTATCCCTAATATTATGTCCTAAGGAGATTGATGGTGGAGACATATATATATATATATATATATATATACATATATATATATTGGGTATCGGGGTTGTTGGGATATGAAGTAGCATCTAGGATGATACTGTGCTAGGGGAAGAGGTGGAATAGATAATGGTGGGGGGAAGATCACCAAGGAAAAGAGCTAGATCAGAGTTCTCGTAATCGGTCCCAGTTGCTCTTTGGTAGGCTCTGTGGATTGTGCTTTTGTCAGCCCTCCTATGGGGGTCCCTAAATCAGCTTTCCATAGGTTTATGCCTCAGCTACGGGTGTCTTTGAGTGTTTGCCTTGGGAAATTATTCTCGGAGCGTCGGCATGCCACCTAGTCACTACTCCTCTTTTATTTTCTGCCGACTTGGGGCTCTATGATGGTGCTACTCGATCGTGTGACTTTGAAGATTACATCATAAGCAGCATCTCAGGGAGAAAAGGAGGTGAAGATGAGACTTTTGCTATATCTAGGGAATTACGCGCAAAGGGCATAGAGCTTAATTTAATTCTGCGCATATTTCTTTACGCGAGATTGTGGGTTTAGGAAGATAATTTCCTAGAGTATGGTCCATGCTTAATCCAATTATGCTCATGGGATGTTGCACCTAATTGGAAAGTCGTCGGGTCACCTGGATGGGTGTTTGGGCGTCTCTTTGAATTCCGCACAATGACGGACGTCCATGATTTCAATTCCGCATAGATTTAGCTACATGGGTCTTGTTTGTCGCTTGCGCCTGTTGACGGAAGTCTAATTGCACGCCATCTTTCTGGCACCCAATTTTGATTCCGTGCAAACTAGTGGGCGCGTGATTTGATCACGCGCATTGGATAAAGTGCGGAATGAACTAGCATATATATAAGCAAAAAATTCTCTCATTTGACCCACGCATTCTGGTTTTTTTCAAATCTTCTTGCTTCCTTGCTCCCTTAGTGCCTTGATTTCCATGTGAGTGCAATATCTCGCAATCCGTCCGTCAGATTTTGACGCAGCTTCTTGCGTTCTTCTTCATTTTTTGAGTGCTTTCTCATGAGATGGAGCCAAAGGGAAGTATGACTATCTCGGAGTTTGTTCAGATGTTGGATGGTGAGAGTGCTCTAGAGGCTCCTATTGTGGAGGATGAGGGTGTTCCAGAGATTGCTGCTGGGGTCAAGGTTCCTCATGTTGCTAGGGCACTGATGACGCTGTTCAGTCTTGGGTTGCACGTCCAATACGGATCCCATTGGCAAACACCTTCGCGGCGAACCAGGCAGGTGTTTGGAAACAAGAGTCCTTTTATTTTCCTATGCTTTTAGGTTATAACATAGATTATCTAGGATATGGAAACCCATTTATTTTACGCAAATCCTGCATTTTGTGGTGGTTCGCGTGCGCATTCATGCATCATGCATGTATATAGTTTTAGGCCATGATTATTTTTCCGCTCTGTATTATCTTCTCACGTTTTGTGTGTTCATTGTAGATTTTTGTTGTGATCGTCGTATATCAGTTCTTTCATTGTTGTCACGTAGTTTATCATTATCTGTGATTTTATCCTTTTATTGTTTGTTGTTATTATGCCATCACCATGGTTTTTATTATTGTCATTAATTTTCTTTTTTATCATTTATTTGTCGTCAGTTGGTTTTACCATGGTCAGTTATTTAGCTATATTGTTATTATTGTCATTATTATTATTATTGTTAATATTATATATATTGTCATATATATTTATTATTAGTATTATTACCATCTTTAGTATTTTTAGTATTACTACTAGCATTATTATTATTTATCATTATCATTATTATCATTAGTAATGATCAGCTATCGGTAACTTATATTATTGTCTTTATATATTTTTCATGGTTTACTCTTACATTCTCTTTTTTGTTTTGTTGGTTGTGCCCTTAGGAGCCCCTCTCCTTGTGCATGAGTTCTGCGTGGGCCGAGTCCCATGCATGGTACCGGGCTCTCCTTGTGTTTCAACAGGCAAGAATTGCAGATTTTTGTGTTGGGTCGATCTTGGGGCTCAAGACTTTCCACCCTGACATTGGTTTAGTTGGGGCTACAGTGGAGAGGTAGAGAGAGGAGCAGCAGGCACTGCTTTTCCCCACGGGGATGATGTTGTTGACCCCCGAGGATTGTGGTTCATGTTACGGGAGTGAGATTTGAGGGTGAGCCCGTGACTGGGCAGATGCTGTCTGATTACCAGGTGGCAAGTGTAGAGTGTTTTGAGCTCGAGTATGCTTCCAGTGGGATCGGACCGAGGATGATTTAGATCACTAGGTTCTTCGATACCTTTGGTGAGAGGTTCACCCGAGTCTACAGTGACGTATGAGGAGCGTCGTACGCTGATAGAGGCTCGTGCTCTGTGTTGGAGCAGGGAGTGCAGGCAGATCGTGCTATCAAGGCCTTCCTGATGCACTTCTATGGTGTTGTACTATTTTCTTCCTCCTCCCGAGGGTCTATCACTGGGTAATTTCTTCCGTTACTCGTGGACTTGGACCGAGTTTCTTCGTATGCATGGGGTGCAGTGGTGTTAGCCCACCTTTATGGGCAATTGTTTCGCCATCTGAGGGGCTTTTCTACCATTGGCGGTTTCATCCCTTACCTCCAGGTGAGGTTTCAGTTTTATAAGTCTTTTAGGGGTTGTCTTCTTTTAGGAGTTCTTATTGACGCTTTCTTCTTTACCTTATTAAGTTCTGGGCGTACGACCATTTCACCTTTCTTCTCCCTAGGGTTCCTCGAGGGACTAGGCCTTCGTTCCCACACATGTATGTGTGGTGGGAGCTGATGGGAGCTCATCGGAGGAGCACAGACCTTCAGACTGTGAGGTGGCTCTTTGAGGACATGCATCTCGGTCAAGTGAGTGAACACTTTGTTTCGTTAGTTTTGTTTCATTTTATATTTTTGGTTTTGGTGACATTTGTTTTGTTTGTTTTGGGGTTACAGGTCATTTGGAGACCCTATGATGATAGCGAGGGTGCCAACCATGCTATGATATAGTCTGGTCAGGCTCTTTTCAGGTGGGAGTATGGGTCCCCTACTTTGAAATGGTGGAGCGAATCCACCTCTCCCATGCTGCGCGCTAGTTGGGGCTCCCCCAAGGAGTCCCTCCAGAGCTTTGCCCACGAGTGGTGAAAAAGAAGACCGCCCCCCCGACCGTTATTTTGAGAAGAAGATGTCGGAGCAGTATGCAGATCTCTAAGCTACGAGGATCGAGGTGACTGGAGCGCGTGATGAGGCAGATGCTCGGGCCTATACGAGATGGCTCGAGGAGCTTCATGGCTGGCTTTTTACCTGATTCCCCTTCCAGGGGAAGAGCTCCTTCAGCATTGGCAGGCCTGATTCCGTCAGAACATTGAGGGAGAAAGTGGCCGAGCTAGAGCGGGGCCAGCTGAGCCCAGGAGTTACTGGGGCTTAGGAGGCCCTGCATCTTATACAAGAGAGGATGGGGAGTGCCCCCTGTCCTGATGAGGAGATATTGTGGTCACTAGAGGACTCTATAGTCGATGTCAAAACCGCGAAGGATGGTTTGAGGGGTTAGCTAGAGGAGACCCATCATGTTCTAGTGAGTTTTTTGCATTTTAGTTGCATTTAGTTTGTCTCATTTTAGTGGGTTAATGTGCTTGTATATTTCTCAGGCAGTGAGAGAGGGCGAGGTGGCTCGCCAGGCACAGCTGATTGAGCTACTTCAGGGTCAGCAGCAGGCTGGTCACGAGGTGGAGGCCAGCTTGCACTCGAAGATTGATAGACTGGTAAGTGTTGTGTGTTTGGCTCTTAGCTAACTATTAGTGTTATCATTTTTATTATTTTTGATGTGTTTGTTGTCGGTTATACTTGCAGAGGGTGGAGCTCTCCACTGCTAGGGTATATGCTCCAGCGTTTGACCCGTCTTTAGTGGCATCCTCTAGTCGGGAGGATTCGACGGTTACTCAACTTCGTGTTGAATTAGAGCATTGGGTAAGTTTTCTTTTCCTTGAGCTATTTTGTTCTATCTCATTTAGTGATTCACTAATATCGGGTTGAATATTTTTAGCATCAGCTTGCAGAGGACCTCCAGATGAGGAAGGCCACAGCTGCCTCTTTACGTCCAGAGAGTCAGGTATATGTTGGTTTTGGTTTATTTAGTTATTTGTTCTATTGATTAGTTTTATCTGATACATTTTGTGTTTGTTGTTTGTTCCTTTCTTGTTTAGGTTATCCCTGCCTCCGCTCCTGAGGCTCCCCCTCAGGATTCCACTCCTCCACTTCAGGTACATTTAGTTAGCGCAACTATGTTTCCATTTTTTTCGTAGTCATGGTGTTATCTGATATGTTTTTGATTTGTGTTGTAGCCATCTACATTTGAGGTTCCTCCACCACCTGTCGATCTGATGACTTCCGTGACAGTTGAGCGCCTTCTTCAAGAGCGTGCTGAGTTGGTATATCTTCATTACTCTTGATCTTTATCTTATCATGTATGCCTATCTTCTTAGCCTTGCTTCGTGCTTCTGCGTAGGTGCACGAGCTGGAGCAGCCATGTCTGGAGACACAGTGTGTCTTGGCCCGTAAGGAGGTTTGAAAGATTCCCTTTGATCCTACGGAGCTCCATCTCCAAGAGCTGACCATGGACCTCTCGGTCAAGAGGAGGACCTGAACGACGGAGCTAGAGAGTAATCAAGCCATTGCTCGTGCTGAGATGCAAACGACAATTGAGCTTTTACAGCACGAGTAGGCGAGAGTGGGAGGGAGAGTGCGAGGGATTCTAGATCACCTTCTTGGGTCAGGATCGGGGGCTACTGACTCTCTGGCTGAGATCCATCGTGCGACCCATGAGCGTATGAGGGCCTATGCTAAAGCATACTCAGCTCATGGGCCCTTATGTGCCCCTTTACGCTCAAGTTCTAGGCGGGCCTCGAGCCAGGCGAGTGAGGGAGGTTCTGTTGATAGACCAGCTTCTTCTAGGCGGCCTCCATCCACGCCCAGGCTCTAGCGGACACTTCAATGGATCAGACTCCTGGTCCTCGGTCGATGAGGCTGGAGTGAGTGGTGAGCATCCCTCGCAGAGGCAGCAGAGGGAGTAGGGGTATGCATATTTTTGTATTCTTTTTGTTTATTGTATATACAGGGGATATTCCCCCAGTGACAGATCTAAAAGAAAACATTTTTGATATATATATATATATATATATATATATATATATATATATATATATGGATTTTTGGGTTTAGGGGTACCGGGTTTCTCTTTACTTTTCTTTATCTTATTTAGTCGTTTGTTGAGATACTGTCATCTGTCGTCGGGACTTGGATGCTTCTTGAGCTAGCCCTGTAGTAGTTGAAGGTTGCTTCGTATCTACAGATGAGGTTAGAGTTGTTAGTAATTTTTTTTTCCCCCTTGTTGATCGTCAAGGGGGGAGGTGTCTCAGACTAGAGTCTGGTAATAAAGGAAAGATCATTGCACTCTTTTTTTGTTTTTTGTCTACTTTTCATTACAAGGAGAGAAAGATAATGCAACAAGGAAAGCAAAATACTGATATAAAATTCTAAGCCTAAAACTCTAAAAAAATGCCTAGTGTAGGAGCGTGATTGGATTGGCTGTGCGGTATCTCTGACTGTCTTCCTTGGGGTGATGTCTTCTATGTCCTGCATCCATTCTATGGACAAGTAGTGGCTTTTGATGTAACCCTTCTTAAAAAAATAATTCCCTAGTGTCGAGGTGTAATGGAGCTTGTACAGTTTCGTGAGTACTTGGGCCTATGGAGAGCAAGCTGTGTGTATTTGGCGAGTCGGTTTCAAGGAAATTTTTTTTATTAACGTCGAAAGGTTGTTTGTGTATCACAGTCGTGTACTAGGTTTTACCTTTGGCAATGATCATCTTATCCCATGGTCTTATTAGGAGGGGCATGTGGTAGGCAGTAGGTGATTGCATCAATCATCATTCACAAGTTTTTAGTTTTACTTCTGAGGATACCTTAGGAAAAATTCTGAGTCACTGTCCAAAAGTAAAGGGGTGAAAGGAGGGGGCCATACTCAAGGACGTGGGGAATAGTTTGCTCCTAACAACTTTAAAAGGAATAGGCAATAGTCTTTTTCTCTGGTGGGATGCGGTGCCATGATTGAGCTCTTCGTTATATTTCGGCACCATCAAAGTCTCATATTCTATGATTGGCAGGGTTTGTCCTCCTCCCACCACCTTATGATAATATCTAGTCGTATAAGGACCCCAAGGATGCCCTCACGGCCTATTTATACTCTCTTAGAACAGCTGCCAAGAATGTCCTCACAGTTTGTTTATGCTTCCCTGGGCTCATTGACTTGTTCACCCATCATATTTCTCTCACTCAAGTATGCTTCTATCATCTCTCTCTTTTTACGTCTCTCTTTTATTTCTCGCAAAGCATGTATATCTTGAAAGCAGCCTGCTAGCACAAGAATAATGAGTTTTGATTGAACCTAACTCTAACATCTCCTCCAATGGTGGGGTAAGGGATGAGAATCGGGTGTTACCTATGCTGTTAAAAGAGGTTGGGTATTCCAATAGTCCTCTCGATCAAATCGCCTGTGTGAAAAGGTGGGCAGTGGGTCAGAAGACTTCGAAGGATATTCTTGGAAATAATGACGTACGACTGGTGAATGGGTCATGATGACAACGAGAATGGTAGATATAAGTATCTAACTATGGGATATGATGATCATGATGCCAAGGGTAGTATTTTCTAAGGTACATGGCATTCCATGGGTTAGGAAGTTCCTGCTCATCTTGGTTCACTAGTCTGTATGCGTTCCCCGGGTATGCAGCCGTTATAACATACAATCCTTCCCAGTTTGGCTTCAACTTTCCTTTAGGGTGGGCATGCTTGAAGGGCATGATTTTCTTCAAGACTAACTCTCCAATCTCAAAAGTTTGCTCGAGGACTTTCTTATTGTAGGCCTTGGACACTCTCCTTTGATATATTTGGGCATGATCGATTGCCCTTGGGTGAGTATCATCGAGATGTCCTAGCTAGGTGAGTAGAGCAACTCTCCTTCATATATGGATAGCTAATCATCAAGATGGACTCGTAGGGATGACACCTGTATTTTGTAAAGTAAGACTGCTTCCATCCTGTACATGAGGAGATAAGGGGTTTGGCCAGTAGCCGTGCAAATAGAGGTTCTATAGGCCCAGAGTGCTTCCGGTAATCCCTCAGGCCAGTCAGCTTCATTGCTTTTCTCCACTGTTTATTTTAAAATTCAGATCAACATTTTATTCGTAGCCTCTACTTGTCCATTTCCTTGAGAATAGAACGATGACGAGTGGTATAGATCGATGTCGTACTTCTTGTACAGTTTATTCATCTTTTTTGCGATGAATTGAGGTCCATTGTCTGTGACGAACATTCTGGGAACTCAAAACCTGGTGATGATGTTCTGAACAATAAACTTCATGAGCATTGAAGTAATAATTTTGACATATGACTAGGATTTTGCCCATTTGGTGTAGTATTCAGTTGCAGTAAGGATAAATGCGTGCTTGTGAGTGTTCTTGACTGTGTCTATGAAGGGCCCAATAATGTTAAAGGCCCACACTAAAAATGGCCATGGCGGGGTTATGGGGTTTACTGCGGCTGATGGGGCTTTGATAAGTGCAACGTGCTCTTGACATTGCTTGCAACACTGAACGTAGAGGTGGCAATCTCTCAACATTGTCGACCAGTAGTAGCCTTGCCATACAATCTGGTCCATGAGTCTCTTTCTACCAGTGTGGGCACTGCAGGCACTGGCGTGTGCTTCCTGGATGATATATTGTCCTTCGGCCACCATGACACATCGCAACAGGGCTCCTTTAGTGAAAGCTTCTTTGTATAGTATCTCGCCCAAGATGCAGAATCTGGCGCATCGATTCCTTATAGTTTTTTGTTCGATCTTCGTAGCGTAAGGAGGGATGTGTCGGTGTTTTAGGAAGTTCCATATGTCAAAGTACCAGGATTGTCCATCGTCAGTTGGTGACTTCCCAAATCTGAAGGTTGCGACTATGGCTTCTTTCTTCCTAGGATCCCTTAGGGTAGACTACCCTTCATTCGTAATGGCCTTTGGTCGAGTTGGCAGTTCCAGTTTCACTTATCAGGCGACTTCGTGGGCTGGCATAGTCAATTTCTCGATGAAGAAGGAATTCATACTCTGTCTGACCAGTATCTATATGACTAAGGCTAGCGTGATGAGGGAATCTACCATCTTGTTCTCCAATCTTGGGATATGGGTGAAAGAAATCCTTTCGAATTTCTTTATTAGGAACTAGGCAGTCTGTAAGTATGTTGGCAGCCTCCTTTCTTTAGTCTTCCACTCTCTAATGACTTGTGATATCACAAGTTTGGAGTCACTGATTGTCTTCAACTGTTTGACACCCAATTGTAGTGCTGCTCGTAGTCCGACAAAAAGGGCTTCATATTTTGTGACATTATTAGTGACTGGGAAGTCAAGTTGAAAGGCTTTTGGTATGACAACTCCCTCTGGGATCTGTAGGACTATCCCGATGACTTTCCCTTTGCGATTGAGAGCATCATCGAAGTATAAGGTCCATGAGGTTTTGTCGGGCTCTTCCTCATGAATCGAGAGTAAGTCTTCATCGGGGAAGTCAGTATTTATTGGCTTTTTGCCCGAAAGTGAAAGATTCGAGAGGTAGTCGGCGAACGCCTGCCCTTTGATCGACTTTTACATGACATAGGTGATGTCAAATTCTTGCAGTAGCATATGCCATCAAGCAATATTTTCGGATGTAGCTGGCTTCTCGAAGATGTACTTCAGATGGTCCATGCGTACTAGTACCATTATCTTGTGCGCTCCAAAGTAGTGTCATAGTTTAGTTGAAACCCATACTAGTGTTAGGCAAGTCTCCTCCGTTGTAGTATATTTTTGTTTGTACTTGACCATCGTCCTACTGAGGTAGTCGATGGCCTTCTCCTTCTTTCCGTCTTCATCATACTATCCCAAGATAACCCTCATCACCTTTTTGTTAGCTAAGACGTAAAGGATTAAGGATCTTCCGGGGATTGGTGGTGATAGTAATGGAGGGTTGAGGAGGTACTTCTTGATGTTGTCGAAGGCTTGCGGAGATAGGTCATCCCATATGGATTCAATTCCTCCTTTGAGTAGTCTGTAGAGAGGGTCATTGATCAGTCACATAATATACCATTTTATCACCCTTAACTTAGTGACGTTAGACCCCAATTCGCTACTAGCAAATTGATGATGTGCAGATATTAGGGTTAAACAGCAAAAGAGAGCCAAAGTGTTAATCTTCATCAAAATGAACTCAAAAAGTAATAAGAATGACGATTCAAATTGCTCTTGAACACTAGTGAAAGCAAAAAACCTAAAAAGACAATGGAACGTAGTGAAAGAAAGAGATAAGAAATCATGAATTATGATTCTTCATTAAACGCTTCAAGCGGATAGGCAATAAAAAAGAGAAAAGCGATCGTTCATAATGTAGAATCGTTCTAAGACAGAGAGAGATCCATTGAAAAGAGAAAATTGTGATTACGATTTTATAAAACTAGAATCTCATTGTTGCTGCTGATCACGCGAAGATCTACAGCATCATGCATATAATTAGAAGACCTTCTGAATTAGAAGTCTGGCAGATCATGAATCCGAGAAGATTGGTGAAGAGCGACTCCTAAAGGACTCTGCTATTGAAATCAAGGAGCAATCCCTGAGCGCATCAAGTATCCAAAGCAAGGAAGAACTATGATTAGAAGTACAATTATATTAGGAATCTTTTGTTTTTTAAATTTTCTTAGAATTTGAATAATGTAAACCGACCCCTAATGATGTATAAATAAGAGGGCTTGGCATAGGAGAAGAGTTATCGAAGGAACTCTCAGCATCAATTGATGACTGAGGTTGGGTTTTCTTTCGATCAACTTTAATTTAGAGTAGTTTAGATATCCAAGGTTTCTCGAGAGCAATCGACGACTACAATTGGGAGCAAGAAGATTAGAGTAGAGCATCTGTAGTTTCTCAGAAGCAGTTGATGCCTGTGACTGAGGGATGAAAGATCTTTTTATTACTTTCTAGTTTAGATTTATTTTCATGCACTTTACTACTTTGTAAACATCTAAAAGTTTTTTATTTGAATTGATGACTCAGATTGGGAATTTGCAGATTAGTGTAACGATTTTACTTTTCCATCTTCAATTTTCTTGAGTTTGATTGACACCCAAATTCTAGATGACTGAAATATGATATAACGGTACTTTAATTTTGTAAATATTCAAGAATTGAAGGATTGTGATTGACGATCATAATCTAGAAGGAGGATTTAGATTAATTTTCTACAATTAGTTTTAAATAACCCATTCTTTATTTATATTTCTCTAGTAGTTTAGGATCTTAAAAGACAAATACAAGTTTTTAAAATACACGAAAACATAGAAGAAAAATACCTTCCTAATGGGAATGATCCTATACTAGTGCTGTAATTTCCATTGTGTGCTTGCAATAGGTTAACACTTAGTACGATAAACACCTAAACAAGTTTTTGGCGTCGCTGCCGGGGAAGCAAATTTTTCTTAGTTTGTTTTTATTTTGAAATCCAATATTTGTCTTTCTCTTTTTATTTTTCCATATATTTTTACTTTCTTTGATCACTTCTTAGACTTTTGCAGGTTTACTTGGAGTAGCGAATCACAGGTTTCAACACTTCCCTTGATCAAAGAAGCTAGAGGGTTAGATTTGTTTCTCTCGCTGCTTTCTAATATAAAAAGTAAAAAAAAAATTAAAAACACAAAAATATTTACGTTTCTGGTGTATGCATCACACTCGATCTTGGAGATTAGATTTCTTCGAGTGTGACTCAGAAATTGAACGGACTCTCTTGCGTAATCTCGCGTTAAACCGATCTTTTGGAAGAGACTCTCTAACAATGGCTGACAATCGTTCTATTCAAGAACTCTTCAGCCCAATTACTCTGATAGAGCCCTCTTGCATAGTTATACCAGAGGTTCCAATCAGAGAAAATTATTAAATCAAGCTCAATACACTTCAAGTTGTACCCACCTTTCATGGGCTTAATTGAGAGGATCCCTATCAGCACTTAAGGGATTTCATAGAACTTTACACGATGTTACAACTGTCGGCAGCCAATGATGAGGCAGTTAAACTACAGTTGTTCCCTTTCTCTGTCAAAGATAGACCGAAGGCGTGACTGATATCGCTGCCCGCTAGAAGTATTACAACTTGGGATGCACTGCAGTCCAAGTTCTTGAACGAGTACTTCCCAATTGGTAAGACTAACCAGATGCGCCAAACAATTCAGTACTTCAGGCAATTTCTTGGAGAATTATTCCACAAGAGTTGGGAACGCATGAAGGATTTACTACGAAGATGTCCTTATCATGATGTGCCGAACTGATCAATAGCACCAAGTTTCTGCCAAGGGTTAACTAAGACCAACCAGTCTACAGTTGATGTCGTGAGCGGAGGAGCCTTCATGGCTCAAAATGGCCAGCAACCTTTGGACTTATTTGTGAAACTGACCGATAATTCATAGCAGAAATTGGCCCTACTTCGGTCTAATCCAGATGTGATTCACCACACCCCGCTCGTGAGGGCTGGCCTTTGCGATATCAGTAAAGACAAAGTAAAGAAGGAGGATAACATAAGTGCAAAGATTGCGGCTTTTGAGCAGCAAATCACAACATTAATGGCTACCAAACCTAGTACTTCGGATAGACCTCTAGAAAACTATTCAAATTGCCAGAGTGTACCTCATACCGAGAACCTCGCTGTGC
The DNA here is from genome assembly GCA_021018995.1 of Chloranthus sessilifolius. Lineage (NCBI taxonomy): Eukaryota > Viridiplantae > Streptophyta > Magnoliopsida > Chloranthales > Chloranthaceae > Chloranthus > Chloranthus sessilifolius. Next base: position 98,153,164 of record CM037588.1, read on the forward strand.
CATCGTACCAAGAGGCAATGGAAAACAAACAAGTAATGGCCTTTCAAAGGGGAGACTATGGTAACACATATAACCCAGTGTAGAGAAATTACCCAGAATTTAACTATTGATCCACAAGCGGAGCACAACTAGCACCATCAGTTGCGCAACACCGATTTCCTCAAACCCAAGTTTTCCACCAAAGACCTCAAATGTCGGTTGTACAGTCCCAATTTGGACCACCGAGCAATATATCCAATGCCACAGTTGTTCAAATCCTTTGGGATTTACAGCAACAGTCGCATCCACATTTAAAAGATTTATCCTAGCTTACTCAATTCTCTCAATTACTCCATTCATAAACTCAGTCCATAAGGAAGTTGGAGAGCCATATTGGCCAACTAGCTTCGCAAGTGGCAAAAAGCGAGAGTGGTCGGCCAATTGTCGATGCAACCAGTCATCAATCCTAGAGGACAAGTGTTCTTAGGGGAGACACCAACTCCCCATATTCAAAACTAACAGCCTCATGGATATGTTGAGCTACCAACTCATTCGTAGCCCCTTTTACAAACTATGTAAAACTACTTATTTTTCTTAGAAACTTAGGTACAACATTACAAGCCAAATTATGGAAAAACATGAACAATCATAATATAGTCCTAAATGTATATCAGTACGAACAATCGTATGGATTTATGATCAACCATCATTTTTGATAAGATCATCAGTTAAAATGTAGCGATTACGAGTAACTGATGTGAGAGTTCGCTTTCACGATTGCTGAAAAGTTAGAGTTAAAACTGACAACTATAGGTTGAAAATATTTGCGATGATCGGTTCAATAGGTCATCACTGAAATAAGGGCTTACATATTCATGATAGGATACGTCGAACTCTCCATTTTTACTCCTATTGTCCCTTTACGTTTCGAAAATCCCTTGTACACGACTCAACCATTTTTTTTTCTTGTACATCCCTTGCATTTTCTGTTCGATTTTGGAAAATCCGTTTACATTTTGAAATTAGGGTTTAAGGATTATCTGTGAGCAAGGTGACAATTTTACTCTCAAACAGATGGGTCTCTGCATATGATTTTGAGTTGATATAGGAAATACATGGCTTGTTGAATAATATTTTCTTTTCTCATTCGTACAGGTAAAAGAAATTGTAGAATGTCAAGGGCAATAGATAAGCGACAGAGGAAAGAAGACGAAGAAGGAAGTAACAGTTCAGATCACTCTCTACTTATAAGCCATATTGCACGATTTGCTACCCTCAAAGCTATATCAAAAGCCATAGACCCATCTAAGAAGAAGCTTAAATATTCAGGGGTGGTTATTAGAGAAACATCCGGAGAGGGAATGGAAACTAAACCGGTATCTACCCCTAGGAAGGGCATAAAAATGGACAGAGGAAAAAATCCAATGTCCTCTTATAGGACATTAGATCAGATCCCAGCCTCAATGAAACATCATCTAGTGGGAGCCAAGGTTGTTGTGGACGTTGCCTTCTAGGAAAAATTTGAAATTAGTGGAGAATTAATCAAGTATTTTAAGGATGCAGGGCTTTATAACTTCTTAGAGCCCGGAGTCACATCAGTCTACCCAAGATTGGTAAGACTATTTTATAAAAATATGATTAATAGCAGCAATGGTCAATCCCTAGTTCTTTTCACAACCATTGACGAATTTCCAATACTTATAATAAAGTCAATGATTGCTGAGGTCATGAGCACACCCTTAGAGAGACGTGAAGTGTCCTTGACAACCCGGAAGCCAACATCATAAGAGAACATCCCAATACTCTTCCGAATTTTGTTCAGATGGCGACAGAGCTGCTAGGTAAACCCCCAAAAAATAGGTCAATTTTCTTGCGTAAGGATTTGGAATCATGAAACTTACAACTCCACTTCCTGGATGTCTTGATTCACAAGACTATCCATCCCAGGGTCATGGAACACAACGTAAAGCACTCTTTGTGAGATCTTTGTACTTAATAGCTAATCGAATTTGGTTTGATGTTTCATCCTACCTGTTAGAAGTCATTAACACCGTGAGAGAGAATCATAGTAAGGAAAAATATCAAACGAATAAATTGTGTCTGCCCTTTGGAGGTTTGATTACAAACCTATTGATGAATGTGGGATATAAATTTGATCCTAAGGAAAAGGCCTTACCTAGACCAGAAGAAGGACTAACAGCCATGACTTATAGGAGAACTCTGAGCTCTGAAAACAAAAAGAAGATCCCTATTTCTACACAAACGATAGGTACTTCTTCTATACCAGAGATCACACAAGAACTTGTAGCAAATACAGAGGTCTTGGAAGAGCCTGCTGTTGAAATTATCGCAGTCCCAAGAGAATCAGTTGTAGCAGAGGGAATGAGTACTTATACTCTTCCCCAAGAAGGACTGGAGCTTAGCTCCCCAAAACATGACAAATTAGTTGAGTAAGAAATAACGTTGGCATCAGCACCTACTGAAGAACGCATCAGTCTTTATGACTCAGCATTGAATTCACCAATAGGGCCTGCGTTGCCCACTTCAACTGTGGCAGACACACTACCAGTTATTCCTGAAGCAGCTCAGGTGAGCTCAATTACCCCTACAGCAGAAGAAATCACTCCACAGAGAGAGGAACAATTTGTTGAAATGGCTATTTCTAGCCATGTTCCTGCACTTATTGAGTCTATTGCTCCACCCATAATTCTATCAAATGCAAAGCAGACTCCTATATTCCAAGCAGCTGAAGCAGGACAAAGTTTTGAAACTCTACGAGTGGGTTTCACAGAATTGATGAACCAAGATACATCTCCTTCAATTACAACTACAACAATTCCCATGACCTCAGGAGAGCAACCTGATTGGGAAAGGAGACTGAGAATTAGACCAGTGGTAGAATGCAAATGCACCAAAATTAATGCCATTGCCAGGTGTAGTGAGAAAATTGTTGGAAGAATTTCACAAGTTGAAGAGTGGAGTCCTTGAATCCATTCCCACAACATAAGAATGCCTAGAGCTAGTGGAAAACTTAAGGCAAAATGCTGTGAGAGATCACCAGGCACATTGGACAGCAGAAACAACAAGTCTGGGAGGCCACTACAGCCCTTCAAGCACAAATTATACAGCTATAAGAACATAACAGAGTATTAAGAGATAACCAACAAGCATGGGAAGGTCAGAAAAAGGAGTATGAGGAAAAAATATTCAATTTAATTGAACAATTTGAAGAGTTGATGGAAGACCTAGATACGAGAGAAAATGCTCACCGAAAGTAACAACAAGAACTCAATAATCAATTGGATGAGAAGAACCATCTGCTCATAATAGCATAATGGAAAATGTTGAGACTTCAAGATGATAAAAATTTCCTAGTCCTAACTTGTCCTGAACAGAAGAAGAAGATTGAGTCCATTACGAACAAATGTTGGGTCGTAGTAATAGGATTACAAGTTGAAGGTGAAAAACTAAGAGTTGAGATACAAGAGAAGTTTGCTGTGACTTGCAAATTGAAAGAGGACATGAGGGAGAAAGAAACAATTGAAGAGGAGTTGAGAGCTTTAAATGAAAAATATAATACATAGATAGCAGAGAAAGAGAGTGCTGAAGCATGTTACAAGGAAATTGGGCCGAAATTACATGTGGAGCCCGTACCAGACAAAGAATCAGAATACTCTACAGATGTGGTGTCAGACTCTGAGGAAGAATTGTCTAGAAATTGTTGGGAAATTTCAGTGTGCTTATTTATTGTGTAATGGTAAAAGCAAAATAAAATCAATATAAAACAGAGAATGAATTCAGCACATCTAAAATATCCTAGACCTGCAAAATACATGATCCTTTGTAGCAAGTTTTAATAAGTAAGAGTTTGTCCCACAGGGAGTAGTGATCTAAACCTAGTAGGAGTATAGTAGACCTCTAAATCTGGCTACAGATCTAGCAATTCTATGAAAACAAGAAAAAGAAAGAGAGTTTTTCTGCGTCACTAGATCTAATTCTACAAAACTGAAATGAAACTAAACTAAAAGATAGAGGAAGATGGATGGACAAATAAAAATCAAATGGTGAGAAATAGGCAGCCAGGACCTAGTTCTTATTGCAAAACAGATCAAGATCTGAGGATATGCAACCATCCCTCAACTGACTATAAGCACGGCTGCAGGGTATAAATTTCACTCCAAATCAAATGATCCACCTAGTCTTAAGGCTATGATCTGTCCACTTTAATGGTCACAGACCATCCTATAAACTTTATCGAATCCATGGATTACAGCAGATAAATCCAATTGGAGCCTGAGCTTAGATTCATCTTAAGGTTATGATTTGTCCACTTTAATGGTCATAGACAATCCTAGGGATCTCCTTCAAAGCCAGAGCATCAATTAGAACAATTAAAACCACTACAGATGTTGCAATTCCAAGGTCACAGACTCAGAATTACAGGCATGTCAAACCCAGGGAAATCAGATGGTCATCAAGAGATCTACCAGTTAAGTGGGTGAGCTATTAACAAACTCCTCTACACAAATCCGATCGAGAATCTAATGGGTCCACAAGATCTATAGATTTAAATGAGCTTTAAAATCGACAATTTATTGCTTCAAACAAAACCACTTACAATAAACTTGTTCCCAGATCTGTAGTCTGTGCATCGATCCACATTTCTTCATGCCGAAATTACAAATACAAAACAGATCTGAGCTGCTATCTAGATTTAATCTAACAGGCTGGATTAGAGAGAGAAGGGGGAAGAGAAAAAGGAAAATAAAAATCTAAGCTAAACCTGAATGAGCTAAGGGGAACTCAGGCTATTCCTTTGTTCCTACTTTCCTTGCTGAAGAAAAACAGCAGCAAAGAGTTTTATTTATACATATTCACTGATCCTTGTGCCTTGGGTTTCAGCCAATCAGAGAGTAGAGATGGATCCCTTCTGTTGTGCTTCAGTTGCATTCCCGCCAAAAATTAGCTCCTACCCATGTGCAGCATTTTCTGTGCATTGGAGTTCCCAATTTGCCCTTGTTTAGCGACAAATACTCAGCTACTCAACTCTATACTTGCTGTCCGAAAAGTGGACCCAAGCTGCCCCTTTTTCCAGTTGCACACCTCAACTGGTTACCCACACAATAATCATCCTTGCTGCCCAAAAATTAGGTTCTAATTTGCAGTCCAAAGAACCCTTCGACAGGTTGCAATGGGAGGTTGAAACAAGAAGTATATATATATATAACTAAAGCTGCATTTAAGGCGCCAGGTGTGAGGGGCTTTTTCCAGAATTTGATGGTTGGATAGGATCTTGACTACATCTCGATAGGTTTGGAGCAGGCTGGAGGTTGGGCTTCCTGATAGGTTGAGATATCTAGGCAGTCAACGGGTGCTGTGGGCTGTATTGCAGCTGAAAATTGCATGCAGGTTTGCTAGGAGGTTGCTGCTGCTGTAGTATTCGATAGGTTCCTTCCAGCATTTCGATAGGTTGGACCCCCTTTGAACTGCTCAATAGGTTGAAGGAAGCTGCAATGAAGAGTTCGACAGGTTGCTACACTTGAAGAATTCGATAGGATTGGAAGGTGTAGATGCAGCAAGGTGAAAACTGCATTTCGACAGGATTGTGGGCTGTAGTTTGAGAGGATGCATGGGAGCTTTGAGCTGCTGCCATTCAATATGTTGTAGGAGCTGTGAAGGATCCTTTCAATGGTTTAAGTTGGGGGGCTGCGGCTGAGCGAGTTCACCAACCAATCGATAGGTTCCTTTGGAAGCTCATCCATTTGATAGGATTGAGGCTTGGAGCTGAGGTTTGCATGCAAGGAGTCGATAGGTTGTGGGAAGCTAGGACTGCAACTCAAGCTGTCGAGAGGATGAATGTTTGGGAGCTGGGAGTGCTCGACAGGTTTAAACCTTTGAAGGCTACACTCTTCGACAGGTTGGCTGGGGGTTTTAGCTGCACTATTGGATAGGTTGCAGCTGGTGAGGAGCTCCACTTCGATAGGATCAGGCTGCAGTTCTGTAGTATTCGATGGTTGCAAGGCTGCTGAATTTTTGAAGCATTCGATCGGTTGAAACTCCAGCTTCCTCACCATTCGACAGGTGCTCAAGCTCCTACATTGGACTGCACGACAAATGCAAGCCTCAGTCCTGCAGTACTGTTCGAGCTTCACTCTTCTGCAACCTCGAGATCTGCTTGAAATGCAGCTGTTGTAGTTGGGTTTCTAATATTCAGCTATTGTGTGTGCATATATAGCAGAAATGCACAGCTACTCCCATCTATTGCTGCTGCAGTTATTTGTGGTAGTGCACCATAGGAATGTGCAACTAAGCATTGGGCTGATAGAATAAATGCATGCCTCCGCTCCTCCATCCTTGTGTGCAACTGTTCCCATATATTATTGCTGGTTCACTTTGGGCTGCTCAAGTTAGTGCTGTTGCAACTCAACATGCTGCACTTGAATGTTTTTTGAAGTAGGTTGGCAGCTCTAATGTGCATTGCTTAGGGATAGGTAACTGCTGGAAACTCTTGTTCTGCTATTTAATCCAACAACAGCTCTCTCTAGCTTTAAATCCTCTTCTTATCACCATTTACCACAAAACTGCACTAAGGCCGCACTTTCTCTCTAAACTGCAGAACAAGCTAAAAGCAATTATAAACTGCTCTAAGGCTTAGCAAAAGCCAGGTTTAAAGGTGTAGAAAGTGGCAAAAATCAGTGCTTAACATACCCCGAAACCTAACCTTGGCTAGTCCACGAGCAAAGTGAAATTTAAAACAATTAACCTATGAAATTAGATGCATAGGGAATATGGGTGCATTTGGCACATGCACCAAGCCTTTTAAACCCCTAGATGATCCCTAGTGGAGGAGTGAAGTCTCCTGAGGGTTTTCAGTGAAGGTACCCCCAAACTTCTCCAATAAAATTAGTTAATACTCATGCAACATGTCAAAACAAAGTTTAAGTGAAATAGAATAAATTCCACAACATGTTCATTCAGTTCTAGAGGCTTTTTAGCAGAAAAATCACCAATTCTAAACCTGAAATTTGGCTATAATTCCTTCATTCTCAATCAGTTCATGTCAAGGCATTGTGCCTGAAAATTAATGTAGAGCTCACCTTTAATTTAAAATTTCTGTCTTGATAATGCCCTAAACAAATCAGATTTCAGACCCAAGTCTCACCAGGGCTATTCACTCAAGTAAAATAGAAGGGTGCATCATTTCACACAGCTCAAGAGCAGTTGCAACCCTCGAATAGGACTGCAAGCATGAGCATAGGCATTGCTCTAGTTTCTGAAAATTTCTAACTCTTTTCACCATAGATTAGACAGATCCTTATCTCCACATGACAACTCAATCCATTTCATATCAGTATGGTCTTTTTATTGGGTTGTAATGTAGCTTATGGGTGAGGTTTAGAAAGAATGAAAGGGTAAAATAGGATTCAAAATTGAGAAATCAGTAAAGGTAAGAAGGTCTCTAGACAATACCTCCTTCATGTCTACATCATTCCATCTGCTTCTTGAATTTTCGGATTTGAAGTGGCCAGTTTCTAATCATTGTTTCCAATCTTTCAATGAAATGACTTCTCTTTCTCATCCTTTTGCTTTGCTTTTTATTTTTTATTTTTTATTTTTTTATTTTTTATGGAAAGGAATGCCACAATGCCCCCAACTGTGTTTTTCTCCTCTTGCACCACTTCTCAAACCAGCTCTACCTTCTTCCATTCCTTTACCTTTACCTTCTGAAATCTCAGAGTGAGGTCAGGCTGCATCAGGTTAAAGAGTTTTGGGTTTGAATTTCTGGTTTCTATCAAAGAAAAACTGTGATTTTAAGATTCAAATGGTGTATATCGAGGGCAGTTCAAAGGTGGAAGATTTTAGGCTCAAACTATCCAAGGGATGGCTTACTTCATGTCCTCAATGTCATGAGTGCTGTCAAGCTGTTTCAACTTGGATTTGCCTAATTTCTAGTGAGCAGAATTAGGTCCAATCAGTCCATAGAGAAGAAAAATTGCCAAGACACTCTTCAAAGAAAAATTTTTTCAAAAAATTTTTTCCAGGCCCAAATCTCACTGGGTATGGCCTTCCATCAAATTTTTTGGGGGGTATCCTCACAGTTTTCTCTCATTTCAGGTTCACTAAATATCAAATTTTGAAAATTCTTGACAATTACTTCATTAAAAATGTTAAAACTACAGCTCATTTTAGTTTCAAAAAGTTTTTAATTTCCTCTTTTCCAAAAAAAATCAGGTGGGAAATCACTTTATTTTTAAAAACTTTTTCAACATAGTTGCACAAAGCATTAACTTATTTCATTGGCACACCTGCCATACCCCCAAACCTAAGATGAACATTGTCCTCAATGTTCTAGACAATGAGAGACTAGGGGCAACAGGGTAAAAATAAAACTAAGTAGAAAAAATTTGTAGCTAATAAAGAAAATAACACTGAATATATGAGCAAGAAAATGGAAAAAATGATATATAAATGCAGGAAATTACTGCTAAATCAGAAAAAATAACAAAATAAGGCTAGAGATGTGAAACAAATGAAAAGAAACTAATGCTAGTAATAGGAAAAAAAATAGCAAATCCAAAGTGAAGAACTGAATATAAAACTATAAAAACAGAAAATGCCGATATAAAAACCAAATTGCATATACAAAAATAGGAAAACAAAGCTAGAAACTGAAATACCAAACTACCAAAATGTAGAAAATTAGTAAAATTAAGGCCTAAGAATGAAAAATCAACAATCTAAATACAGAAATGAAACTAAAATTCCTAAAATAGAAAATCCTAAGACCAAATCATGAATCCCCTAAGCCCAAAGAAAACCCCAAAAGTCTGAGATACTTATGAATCTAAGTAATTATAAAAATGATCAGCAGGAATAACATACAATGAAAAGCAAGATTCATAAGACTGACCCCTATATTGATTATGTGTATGAATAAAAAAGATATTTAAAATAATTAAGCATGGGAGCACACATTAAAAACAGGATTTATACAGCTGAGATCCATTTAGTGGTGAAGAAATCTCGAAGGAAAATAAAATCAGTGGCTCCATTGAATATTCCAAACAACATATGATCCACTGCTCATTATCCTACATGATTCCTCAAAATGAAAAAAACATGATCTCAACAGGTCCAGATGGGAAAATTGGATACAAACAAAGAAAACAGCCCATCTGGAAGATATTTTTTTAGTTGTTTTGGATCAGCCCGGGCTCAACAAGAGCCCTTATTTACTACTGATGAAAAAATGATGAGAAACAAATAAGAAATTTTCTATTTTTCTTTACATTTTCTTTTATTTTTGTATTTGGTTTTGTTATCTAAAAATCAACATGCCAATAACAGAAATTTAAACTAAGACAAATTCAAAATTCAGTAGAACTGCTGGTTCTAAAGAATTTAAAAATTGAAAATATATGCAAAGGAGAAAGCGATGCAAACTCAGGCAGATATGCTCCTGCTGCAACCCAGAGGCTCCTTGTTTGGCAGCTTCTCTAGATCGAAAAAAATTCAACAACTGCAGCAGTACCTTATTCAAGGATATTGACAAAAACAAAAATAAAAACTCAGGCCACTGCCTCGATTTTGCAAAAGGACAAAAGAGTGACAACAACATTTATTCAAATAGCTTGAAGGGAAAGAATAAAAACTCAGAAAATTTAGAATTGTTGCAGTTTAAAACTAGTTTTCTATACGAAAACTGCAGCAAACATTGAATCAAGCAGTTGGACAGCAAAGTGCAGGTTTAAAGCAATAATTAAAATGAAAATCAGATCTACAAAATTGAAAAACTCAGATCTACTATCTAGATCAAAACTCTCCGGCAGCGGCGCCAAAAATTTGTTGGGGAATTTCAATGTGCTTATTTATTGTGTAATGGTAAAAGTAAAATAAAATCAAAATAAAATAGAGCATGAATTCAACACATCTAAAATATCATAGACCTGCAAGATACAAGATCCTCTGTAGCAAGTTTTAATAAGTCAGAGTTTGTCCCACAGGGAGTAGTGATTTAAACCTAGAAGGAGTATAGTAGACCTCCAGATCTAGCTATAGATCTGGCAATTCTATGAAAACAGGAAAAAGAAAGAGATTTTTTCTAGTGTCACTAGATCTAATTCTACAAAACTGAAATGAAACTAAACTAAAATGTGGAGGAAGATGGATGGACAAATAAAGATCAAATGGTGAGAAATAGGTAGCCAGGACCTGGTTCATATTACAAAACAGATCAAGATATGAGGATATGCCACCATCCTTCAACTGACTATAAGCACAGTTGTAGGGTATAAATTCCACTCCAAATCACAGGATCCACCTGGTCTTAAGGCTATGATCTATCCACTTTAATGGTCACAGACCATCCTATAGACTTTATCAAATCCATGGATTATAGCAGATAAATCCAATTGGAGCCTGAGCTTAGATTCATCTTAAGGTTATGATCTGTCCACTTTAATGGTCATAGACAATCCTAGGGATCTCCTTCAAAGCCAGAGCATCAATTAGAACAATTAAAACTACTATAGATGTTGCAATTCCAAGGTCACAGACTCAGAGAATTACAGGCATGTCAAACCCACGGAAATCAGATGGTCATCAAAAGATCTACCAGTTAAGTGGGTGAGCTGATTAACAAACTCCTCTACACAAATCCGATAGAGAATCTTATGGGTCCACAAGATCTATAGATTTAAATAAGCTTTAAAATCGATAATTTATTGCTTCAAACAAAACCACTTACAATAAACTTGTTTCCAGATCTGTAGTCTGTGCATCGATCCACATTTCTTCATGCCGAAATTACAAATACAAAACAGATCTGAGCTGCTATCTAGATCTAATCTAACAGGCTGGATTAGAGAGAGAAGGGGGAAGAGAAAAAGGAAAATAAAAACCTAAGCTAAACCTGAATGAGCTAAGGAGAACTCAGGCTATTCCTTTATTCCTATTTTCCTTGTTGAAGAAAAATAGCAGCAAAGAGTTTTATTGATACATATGCATTGATCCTTGTGCCTTGGCTTTCAGCCAATCAGAGAGCAGAGATGGATCCCTTCTGTTGTGCTTCAGTTGCATTCCCGCCAAAAATTAGCTTCTACCCATGTGTCGCATTTTCTTTGCATTTGAGTTCCCAATTTTCCCTTGTTTAGCCACAAATACTCAACTACTCAACTCTATACTTGTTGTCTGCAAAGTGGACCCAAGCTGCCCCTTTTTCTAGTTGCACACCTCAAGTGGTAGCCCACACAATAATCATCCTTGCTGCCCAAAAAGTAGGTTCTAATTTGTAGTCCAAAGAACCCTTCGACAGGTTGCAATGGGAGGCTGAAACAAGAAGTATATATATATATATATATATATATATATATATATATATATATAACTACAGCTGCGTTTAAGGCGCTAGCTGTGAGAGGTTTTTTCGAGAATTCGATGGTTGGGTAGGATCTTGACTGCATCTTGACAGGTTTGGAGCAACGGGTGCTATGGGCTGTATTGCAGCTGAAACTTGCATGCAGGTTTGCTAGGAGGCTGCTGCTGCTGTAGTATTCGATAGGTTCCTTCCAGTATTTTGATATGTTGCACCCCCTTTGAACTGCTCGATAGGTTGAAGGAAGCTGCAAATGAAGAGTTCGACAGGTTGCTGCACTTAAAGAATTCGATAGGATTGGAAGGTGTAGAGAGGTGAAAACTGCATTTCGACAGGATTGTGGGCTGTAGTTTGAGAGGATGCATGGGAGCTTTGAGCTGCTGCCATTCGATAGGTTGTAGGAGCTGTGAAGGATCCTTTCGATGGGTTCAAGCTGGGGGGCTGCGGCTGAGTGAGTTCACCAACCAATCGATAGGTTCCTTTGGAAGCTCATCCATTCGATAGGATTGAGGCTTGGAGCTGAGGTTTACATGCAAGGAGTCGATAGGTTGTGGGAAGCTAGGACTGCAACTCAAGCTGTTGAGAGGATGAATGTTTGGGAGTTGGGAGTGCTCGACAGGTTTAAAGCATTGAAGGCTACACTCTTCGACAGGTTGGCTGGGAGTTTTAGCTGCACTATTTGATAGGTTGCACCTAGTGAGGAGCTCCACTATGATAGGATCAGGCTGCAGTTCTGTAGTATTCGATGGTTGCAAGGCTGCTGAATTTCTGAAGCATTCGATCGGTTGAAACTCCAGCTTCCTCACCATTCGACAGGTGCTCAAGCTCCTACATTGGACTGCACGACAAATGCAAGCCTCAGTCCTGCAGTACTATTCAAGCTTCACTCTTCTGCAACCTCGAGATCTGCTTGAAATGCAACTGTTGTAGCTTATATTATTAATGGTAGTGCACCATAGGAATGTGCAACTAAACATTGGGCTGATAGAGTAAATGCATGCCTTCGCTCCTCCATCCTTGTGTGCAATTGTTCCCTTATATTATTGCTGGTTCACTTTGGGCTGCTCAAGTCAATGCTGCTGCAACTCAACATGCTGCACTTGAATGTTTTTTGAAGTAGGTTGGCAGCTCTAATGTGCATTGCTCAGGGATAGGTAACTGCTGGAAACCCTTGTTCTGCTATTTAATCAAACAACAGCTCTCTCTAGCTTTAAATCCTCTTCTTAGCACCATTTACCACAAAACTGCACTAAGGCCGCACTTTCTCCCTAAACTGTAGAACAAGCTAAAAGCAATTATAAACGGCTCTAAGGCTTAGCAAAAGCCAGGTTTAAAGGTGTAGAAAGTGGCAAAAATCAGTGCTTAACAGCAACCCTTCCTCACTGCTAGTCTTGCCAGCATCAGGACCAGCTCTATCTGCACCAATTGTATCATACCCTTCATCACCAACTGAGTAAAATATTCCAGAATATCATGAACCTCCCAGGCACGATCTAAAATTTTGAGTATCACCTATTTTTGTGCACAATGAGGACATTGTCCTATTCAAGTCTGGGGGGCTGCGTATATTAATTTACTCTTATTTTCTTTTTTTTATACATAAATAAAAATTTTACTTTTTAGTCGTACGAATTTTTTTCTGTTTTAGATTAGTTTTGGAAATATTTTTAAAATTTAGGAATAGTTATGTTAACCAGTTAACCATCATATGTGAGTTATGATAGAAAATAATAATGATTCCATAAGCTTTGTGTACAACTCATGATAACCCTCTTGAGCACTGTATCAGATTGAATGTTTCAAACTATACTTTGATTTAAACTGCAATATTTAGGTTATAATTTCAAAATTATATAACCAGTGAGCTTTTGAGCCATAATTCCTCTTTTATTTTGAGAGAGAGACTGCTTTCTATTCAAATTTTTCATTGAACTTCTTGACTGTGTTGACGAAATCTCATATTGTTGTAATTAGAATAAGATATTCTATAATTATGATGACTTGTTTTTCTAGAACTCTTTATTAGATACATCAAAACAACATGGCAAGCATGCTAGTGAATCATGAAGATGATTTAAGGCCATCTTTTTTTGTTGAGTTTAAGCCAAAAAAGCTAAAATCTCATAAAATATTTACCCTTTGAACCCATATTAGAGCTTAAACCAAATTTCTTTATACCAAGATTTTACAAACCCTTAATCATATGTACTACCCAAAACTTTCAACCTTTAACCCTTATATTCTGAGAGTTTAAGACACAAGAAGGGGAGAAGAGGGAGTGAAAAGAGTATAAGATAACAGATAGGGGATATGCCAAAAAAGGGGACAACTGAGAAGAAATAAAATGAAAAAAAATATGGGAAAAAATCAAGAAATCGTAATTACAATTCTGAAAAGATAGAGAAGCAAAAAGCTTCCAAGCTGAGACTTCAAGAAGATATCTGAAGAAAAGAATCAAATGAAGAAAAAGGAAAAAAAATAATGGGAAGAAGTTATCCAATTATTGTTACATACTGAAGAACAAAAGAAAAGAAGAAGAAGACAAGTGAAAGAAGCGGCGAATTCTCATAAATCTTTGAATCCTTTCTACCTTTCTTTGGAACCTTTTAACCCAAAGCCCCATTATAAGCCTCATAAAGACCTTTTTGATTTGTGGTTTACAACAGAATGAGCCTAGTAGAGATATTTATAATGAACACTATGAAAAAATAAGGAAACATACAAATAGAATTGATTATCTTTCCATGAGATTTATCTTTTTAATCATCCTTTGAAATATTTCTGACATATCGTATTGAGAGAACCCAAAAATTTCAATATTTTTTTGAGAGTGCGCCAATAGTGAGAGTTTGGATAAAAAGATTTTATAAATCAATAGTTTAGAAAAATCTATGAATAAACTTTTTACTGGTACGCACACACTCCACGCTTTACTGAATCAAAATTGCCGAGTTCTGATAAAGGATGATTGCTAGGATGGAAAGTAAGGATGATGGAATTGTACTTTTTGAAAATCATAACAATCATGTGATGTCGTAACCGATTTGTGTACCAATAGAATGGTAGAATTTTTAGTTTAGCTTTTTTTTTCAAAATTTTTGAAGTTTGTAGGTAATAACTTCACTGGAAACCTTTAGGAGACTATAACTCCTCCACTAGGGATCACCTAGGGATTTAAAGGTTGCATCTGCTAAATGCAATCTTGCTTCCTACGAAAGTGGCATTTAACTTTGTAGTTTAAAGTAGTTTATTTTATTTGTTTGCTAGGGACTAGCAAAGCGTAAGTTTGGGGGTGTGATCAATCACATAATATATCATTTTATCATCCTTAACTTAGTGATGCTAAACCCCAGTTTGCTACTAACAAGTTGATGATGCACAAATATTAAGGTTAAATAGCAAAAGAGAGCCAAAGTGTTAATCTTCGTCAAAATGAACTCAAAAATCAGTAAGAAAGATGATTGAACACAAGGACCATTCAAATCTCTCTTCAACCCCAGTGAAAGCCAAAATCGTAAAAGATGATAGAACGTAGTTAAAGAAAGAGATAAGAAATTGTAAATTACAATTTTTCAATAAACGCTTCAGGCGAAAAGGCAATACAAAGAGAGAACCGATCGTTCGTAATGTAGAATCGTTCTCAGATAGAGAGAGATGCACTGAAAAGAGAAAATTGTGATTACGATTTGACAAAAATAGAATATTGTTGTTGTTACTGATCATGTGAAGATCTACACCGCTATGCATATAATTAGAAGACCTCTTGAATAAGAAGTCTTGCAGATCACGAATTCAAGAAGATTGGTGAAGAGAGACTCCTAAAGGACTCTGCTACTAAAATCAAGGAGGGATCCCTGAGTGCATCAACTAACCAAAGCAAGGAAGAACTATGATTAGAAGTAGAATTATATTAGGAAACTTTTATTTTTAAAATTTTCTTAGAACTTGAATGATGTAAACCCTTATGATGTATAAATAAGAGGGTTTGGCATAGGAAAAGAGTTAGCGAAGGAACTCTTAGCATCAATTGATGACTGAGGTTAGGTTTTCTTCTGATCAATTTTAGTTTAGAGTAGTTTAGATATCCAAGGTTTCTCGAGAGCAATTGACAACTGCAATTGGGAGCTGGAAGATTAGAGCAGAGTATCTGTAGTTTCTTAGAAGCAAGTGACGCCTGTGACTGAGGGATAAAAGATCTTTTTATTGCTTTCTAGTTTAGATTTATTTTCATGCACTTTATTGTATTGTAAACATCTAAATTTTTTTTATTTGAATTGACAACTCAGATTGAGAATTTACAGATTAGTGTAATAGTTTTACTTTTCCATCTTCAATTTTTTTGAGTTTGATTGATGCCCAAATTCGAGAGGACTGAAATACGGTGTAATGGTACTTTAATTTTGTAAACATCCGAGAACTGAAGGATTTTTTTTTTATGACCATAATCTGGAAGGAAGAGAATTTAGACTTATTTTCTGCAATTAGATTTAAATAACCCATTCTTTATTCATATTTCTCCAGTTGTTTAGGATTTAGATTTATTTTCTGCAATTAGTTTTAAATAACCCATTCTTTATTCATAGAAGAAAAATACCGTCCTCGTGAGAACGATCCTATACTAGTGCTGCAATTTCCATTGTGCGCTTCCAATAGGTTAAGACTTAGTATGATAAAAGCTCGAACAGTCGCATTTATTTGAGTGCTGAGAGATGAATCTCCTGAAGTATTTCAACCTTCCTATCACGCCTTATAATTCTTTGATGTTGTTGGGATGTGGCATTTCGAGAATGGCATTGACTTTCACCAGATCAACTCGATTCCTCGCTTGCCGACTATGAATCTTTGTAGTTTTCCGGAGGTCACTCCGAACACACATTTCTTCGGATTCATCTTCGGTTAATAATTTTTTGAATCATTATAGCACAAATTAGAGGGCTTCAACATGTCCTGCTCCCGTTTGAGACTTCACTAGTATGTCGTCAACGTAGACTTCTATACACTTGTGCATCATGTCATGAAATATAGCCATCATAGCATGTTGATACATGGCTCCTGCATTCTTAAGGCCGAAAGGCATGACGACGTAGGAGTAAGCTCCCCATGGCATGGTGAACAAAGTCTTCTCTTGGTCTGATTCTACTAATCTAACCTGATTATATCTAGAGAAGTCGTCCATGAAGGATAGCATCTCATGTTCGACAATGTTATCGACTAGAGTGTCGATGTGTGGTAACAAGAAGTCATCTTTTGAGCATGCCTGGTTAAGATTTCGAAAGTCGATGCACACCCGTACTCTGCCATTCTTCTTAGCGACAGGTACTGTATTTGCAACCCACTTGGGATAGAGGACAACTAAGATGAATTTGGCCTTGTGTAGCTTGTCAACTTCCTCTTTAACTTGTAGCGAAGTTTGTGGGAGCATTCTCCTGAGTTACTGCATGACGAGCTTGGCATCGGGTTCCAGGACCAAACAATATTCTACTATGCTCGGGTCTAAACTAGGCATGTCTTCATAGGACAATGAGAAAGAGCTGACGTGATCTTGAAGGACTTGGATAATCTGTTGTCGCTACTTGGGGCTAAGCGTTGCACTAATCAGTAGCTTCTTAGGCTTCTCCTCGGTGCTGAAGTTGATTTCTTCTGTGGGCACCGCATCGACTTAAGTCAGCTTGTTGAAGCATTTGTTGACCCATTGGAAATCCTGTTTCTCCTAAGCGATTGGTCCTCCTTCATCCTCCGTAAGCTCATAAACTGCAAAATCGCTACACCGGGGGGTTAGTTTTGTGAGAGGTTACTCTTCATCAGTACAATCGATGACTGCGACGTCCTTGGTGAGGTGTTGATCAAAGCTGTTCATTCTCCTCTCGAAGTCACAAAGTATCTCGTCGGGTATGACAACCGACTTACTTCTTCATTGAGATGCCCTATGCTTTCATGAGGGCAGGTAGCAGGGTCATGCTGGTGAAGATCAAGGGGTGGCCCTGTACTAGCATAACTGTTACTTATAGCTCTAAGGAAGGAGTTGGGTATGTTAGGGATGAAGAGTTCCCTCTCTTTTTCAAAGTTTTCTATTTTTAGATTTTTAGGGGTTTTGGGATTTTTTTTTTTTTTATAATAGGTAGGTATAGGGTTGATTTCCTAGAGAGGAGTCGACGGGGGTGCTTCTCTCAGCTTAGGAAGCGTGATGGCCGCTGGAGCCCTTTGCGCGAGCCTTCAGATGACATGGACTCATTCTAAATTTGGCATTTTTTTTGTGGTCCTCGTTTGGTGCAATCTTCTAGATGAGCGATGAAGGTGGTAGCCCGGTTGATGTTCCAACTTCTTGTATCGCATGGATCGCCTCACTCTCTATGTCAGCTAGATAGCCTTTTGATTCCGCTTCTTGTGTCGGTAACCTTGTTGGTAGCATGGAGGTCTTCATCGACTGTGATTTTGTAGTATAAAATCACATGCTCTGCAGAGAGGTTGGTCTTGATACATGGGGCACAAGCCTCGTTGGGAGCATTCCTGATGGAGAGAGAGAGCTTTGAGTTCCTTAAAGTGTGACAAGTTTGGCCTTCATCCTTTGGCAAAGGGCTCATCATGAAGATACATTTTTGGCACGGAGAATCAATTTTGTAGTACTCACAATCATAGGGCCAGATGCATTCCTCATCGGGTTCTAGCCTGGGCTAAGGAGCGATTGATTTTGAATCATCCTCACTATTGAACTCTACTTGTTAGGCTTTAGGGATTGGGCCTTTTCTCAAAGGGACATAAAGGTTATATCCATTTCTAGGCCAGAGATACTGTAGTATGATGGTGCATGATCTGTAGCGGGGCCAATATGGTTGGATGACACAGGGGCAATCCCATGGGGATTCCCATCCTCTGGGCAGGCATTCTGGGTTGCTACTATTGGAGCTACAATCTCCTTGCTGAGGCTGGTCTTCTATGTAGACCACCTCTTCTTCTTTGGATAGATCGGGTCGATCCTCTTCTAAGATCATGTGTTGTGCTTCTTGGATTTTATGGTATGTCAGGATGAAGGCGCATACTCTACAACGAGGTTGGTAGGGTTGCAAGATGTAGGGATATCCCCATGGGTATTCCCATCCCTCATAATCGGGGACCGCAATGGCTGGAGCTGGAGTATTCTTGCTGAAACTCGTTCTCTTCATTGGGTGGGCTTTGGAGGCCTTGGTCTAGTTGGTCTGCCAACTCGAGGGTTGGGAGATCTATCCAGTAATCTTCATCGTTGCTCAACGACAGTTGCCACTCTTCCTCTAATGATCTCAAGAATATCTTGAGCTTAGGTAATTCTGAGGATTGAGGAGTGTCTAGCTCTAGCTCCTCTTCTACCTCTATAGTTGCGATATGAAAGTCTTCTTCGTCGATTGACTCCCAGTCTTCTATATGCAGCTTAGGTTTTGGAGACTTTTGCCTTTCTGTAATGTAGGGCTCCTCAATCTTTAACAATGGTCCAACTCCTTCGAGAGGTCTATCTATATCATCATCGTCTCGATTTAAGTTGGTTAGATCAGCGATGACTTCAACCATTTGCTCGATCTCCGTGATTTGGGGTCTGGTGAGGGGTTTCTCTTTCCTTGGCACATCTGCATTCTCAGCAATTCCGTACACAAAGTGGTCGTATAGTGACCATTTAGGTGAGGTTGGCAAAATGTCAGCTTGTCTGTCGTCTGATCAATAGCCTAAACTGGTGTGCTTGTGGATCTTCTTTGGGACAACGGACCCTATGCGCCCTTGCTTGTTCTTGTCGAGTTCCATATGCGGGACATATCCTATTTGATACATAAGGTCCCGCATCTTTGTCACGGTTGGGTTTATGTCATATAGGCACGTGAGGTAGGAGCCTGCTGCTTTCTTTGTTAATTTTTGTCGACATGCTGGGGAGACGAGGAATGGCTGATTTTTGCTACCGATGCATTGTCGGGAGTCTCCACCCTTTTGATTTGATTGGTATTTAGCATAGAGTCATGCACTAGTAGAATGCTTGTCGTGTAGTCGATATCTATTTCCTTGAGGGGTGAGTTGGTATCTATCCTGACGATAGAATCCTCGTGGGGAAACTTAATCAACTGGTGGTGGAACGTGACATCTTTGATGACTAGCCCGAGGCAGACCAGGAGCTTGATAGTTCCTTTAACGAAGCATCGAGAGCCATCATATGCAATGAGGGATAAGGACGAAGCCCTTATGTCATGTTCCGTATACTCTAGTTTCTTGAGTGTTGTTATCGGGCATATGTTGAGTCATGCTACAGTGTCAACTAGCGCATGAGGCACTGAGAATCCTCTGATTATTACCATCAATTATATGGCGGCCGAACTTTCCCGTAGTGATTCTTTTGGCATATCCACATCTATAAAAGTGAGCGTTGGTCGTTTTTCTATGACTGATGTGATTTCGTGTAACTCATCCAAGGTGGTGATCTCATCCACGTGTTTTTCCTCCAGCGCCTTTATTAATAGTCGATGGTGTTCTGACGGCTTCTTGATGAGTTCAAGAATTGATATCTGTGTTGGCACTTTCCTAAGGTGCCGTAAGAGATCATACACTTGGCCTGTTTCTAGTGCTTACTCTTTGTTTGGCTTGTGGGCTTTGTTCATGTTCGGCTAAGGTGGCTGGGGCATCAGTGCCGGAGTTGGAGGCCGAGGGATTATGTGAGGTGGGGGAGGCAAGTTTACTCCCCTTGCTCTTGTTATCCTTTTCGATGACTGAGCGCCTACGTTCTGCTTCTCTCGAGGGAATGGTGGTCGTGGATAATTGGTCCCTGATTTAAGGATCAGGCATGTTAGCAGTTGATCCTTGAGCAATGATGTGACTGGTGTTGACGGGCTTTCTGAAGTGCTTACCATGAATGGGGTGAAATTTGAAGAACGGATGTGCACCGAAACTATGCAGTTCCATGGTGGGAGATACTGCATGTAGTCCTCTTCTAAGAAGGTGGAGTTCAGTGCCTCCTCCTCACTAGGTTCCTATTTTTGTTGGCTCCTCTCTGCATCTGGCTAGTGTTCAATCGCGGTCTCGTACTCTTAACTTGAGGTGTTTCAGGAGAGGCTGTCTACCCATGATGAGATTTGGGATGCGGTTTGAAGGACATTATCTTCATTCTTAGTTTCAGAGTCATATAAGGGAAGCGATGATGGAGTTATTTTAAAATTTGGGAGAGTCGAGGGCTCCGTAAGTTGAAGTTTGGTCTTCGCGCTCTGAATGACTGGACTCGAATTCGAGTGAAGGCTGGGTAGGGTGGAGGATTCGGAGGACCAATCTAGGTGATCAGGGATGAAGGATGTGGGAGAACAGTGGGAGGCCTCGGAGGTTCAACTAGATTAACTGGGGTATCCAAAGGATTGATGCGAGTGATTAAGGTGGAAGGACGGAAAGGGAGTCGGCTTGGGAGATCTTCTATGGTGACGTTGGCAACCAACCGACCCTTGGCTGTGGTTGGGCATGGGATTATTGATGATCCCTAAGTTCTGAAAGGGTTGGTTGTTGTTCAGATCAGAATTTAGGAGAGATTCTCAATCAATCTGGTTCTGATCATTCATGTCATAGATCATGTCTCGTAAAACCCAGCAGTCATCTAGGTTATGTCCTGCGAATCGATGAAAAGCATAAAACTTATTATATTCAAGGTTCGCGGGCCATGACCGGGGTCGTTCTGGTGGGAATCAAATGAGATTTTGATTACTGAGAAGGCTGAATATGTTGGAGATGGTGTCAGCCAATGGAGGGTAGTGTTCGTGCTTTGCTTGGTAAAGGCCCCTAGTTTGCTAGTTGAAGTTTTGGGGTGGGGGCACATTGTTATAACTTTGAGGGTTAGCTGGCTAGTTTTGGGTGGCATTCTGGTTCTAGTGGGTATTTTGGTTAGAGAATTGGTACCGATTTTAGTATTGGTTCTGATTCTGATTAGGGTACCAGTGTTGATTCTAGTTTTGGTATTGATTTTGACCAGAATTCCTTGGTTGATAATTTCCATTTTCGAAGTTTTGCCCCTAATTGGCAACCGTGTTGACTTACTCAGAGCCGGAAGCTTTCTTACTAGCCTTCGCCTTCAAGTCATTGGAAGAGGTGACTTTTAACGCTATTATCTAAAAGGTGAGGTCTCCTCCCTTAATGTGTCTTTTAATGCAGTTGCGGTGAAGGGTCACAAAGTTCGGGCAATCACTGATAACAAGAGCGCTTCGGAGAGGGTCTTTGACATTGTTTATGATAATGTCGATTATGTCCTTCTCCTTCATCTAGCTTTCGGTACGGGCGGCGAGTTTCCTCCACTGACTTACGAAGTCCATGAAGTCCTCTTCAGGTTCTTGCTTAGTTGTCATTAGGTCACTAAGCCTGACCTCTTCCTGTATCAGATGCTTATATTGGTCCAGAATTTGACAGGCCAAATCGTCAAACGTGTCGATTTTGTCGGGATCTCGAGTTTAGCCTACCTGCATGGTTTAAGCCACCAAAGTTCAGCAAGTATAATGGCACCGGGAATTCGAATCACTGTCTGGCACTATTCTGCAATGATTGTCGACCCATTTGCGATAACCAAGGGCTCCTGATACGCTACTTTCAAAGATCATTAGAAGGAGATGCTTCCTGCAAAACCTATCAAACCCGAATGACAAGCCAGGGCAGTTTCTCTTATCCATGTATTCGTTGAGCATCTTGGGGAGATCCTACTCTTATAGTAGCATCTTTCTAAATAGCCCGGGGGTGAGCCCTATCTTGGCAATTATCATCAAAGAGGGTGTGGGTGGTTCGCCTTAGCAGTGATATATGTGTTGATACAGTACTCGGAGTAGGCGGCGGTCTCTCCTCTCTTTGTTGTTCTCGTTCATCCTTGTCTTGCTGATTTTTAATAGTTTCGTACGTGACGGCCATGCCTTAGAGCAGTTCTTTGGCTTCTTTGCCTCCTTTTTGTAATTTTTAGACACTGAGTTCCACAAGTTCTGTTCGATATTGTTGTCTTTTTCACCGTTGTTACTGGTGCTCAAGGGTGAAGGGATGTTCTTCGTCGCCGGCCATGTTAACCTCGGGGTGACATGGGGGTGAATCATAGGATGGTTTAACATCATATATGGGGTTATCGTGGTACCCCCATAGCGGCGGATTACCGTTGCTGGTCAGGTTTACGTATTTTCGACATCTCTAATCTTTGATAGATACTCACAAACTCTCGGTGAGCTCTCGAGAGGGTGAGCATGTGTAGCAAAGTGAAAAATAAAACTAAACTAAGTAAAGCAAAGAAATAAAGCAGAAAAATAAAGTTAAATAAGACAGGAACTACTTTAGCAAAAAAGAGTCACATCGCGATCGCCAGTTTATTGGTACGCGCTTTTTTTGGGTTCCTTTTGGTCCCTGGAAGAAGTGGCCCAATTCGGTCATGTAGACTCTAGCTAGGGGCGGTGGAATAATAAACTAAGAAATATTTAAATGCAAAAAATAAAAGAGGTAAATTCTAAAGAAGTACTTGAGTTCATGTGATCGCTAGCTATAAATATTTATTGACGCTGCAGTACATCACTCATCACGCTTTACAGGGTATGAGTTAACTTCTTTGTTGAATGTCAACGAGCCGACTCCAACAGTTGTAGTCTGTCTAAACTAGTTTTCTAATCCTGCTCTAAGTTTGACTGGCTATGGGTCTCCTAGTACTACTCTAATTCTAACTGACTGGGTTTCCTATTGCTAGTCTAACTCTAATAAGTCTAGTCTCCTAATGTTACTCAAATTTTAATTAATTTATTCTCCTAATGCTACTCTAATTCTAATTCATTTAGTCTCCCAATGTTACTCTTACTAGAAAAAAAGGGGGTTGTGGCCCGTTATGCTAAGGAGGATCGACCCCGTTCCTGGGTACCCTTTGTAAGTTCCATTGGACAAATTAGTTGGAAAAGACAATTTTTATAAGTAATAGAGATTAACAATTGAATTTGAATTGAAAACTAAGAATTTAAGGATCAAAATTAAGAAATTTGAAGGTTAAGAATCAAAACTAGAACTAAGGGCTATAAACTAGAAGTAAGAAATCAGGAACTAGAATTAGAATTTAAGAACTAGAACCTAAAAGTACGAGCTAAGATCTAGAACTTAGAAAATTAAGAACTAAGAACTAAGAATTAAGGACTAAGAAATTGAAATTAAGAACTAAGAACTAGAAATTAAGAATTAAGATTAACCTGAGAACTAAAACTAGAAATTAAGAACTAGAATGAGATTACCTGAAGCTGAGCGCTTCTTTCTCCTTCTAGTGGCGCAGAGAGAACAACTCGAGCTTAGGATAGTCCTAAACTCAAGAGAGGAGAGGTTGCTATTGAAATTGTTGTGAAAGTTGTGAGGTAAGGGGTCTTTTTATAGGTATCGGGTTAATTTTGCGTGAGGGGCCATGTGCGTGATTGACAAATTGCGCGCATGGAACTTTGCGTGGAATCAAATTAAGAGCAGGATCCATAGTGCTTCATTTGGTTTGAGACGGTCATGGACTGGAGGATGGCAGTCTCACCGATTGTCCTAGTTTCAGCATGCCTCGGAACTAATTCCACACAGGTAGCTTTGCATGGAATCCAATTTCACACATTGAGTTACGTGCGAGATCGTGGAGTTCGAGCGTTCTTAGGAAACAGAGTCCTAGTCTAGTTATGGACAGATTTCATTTGTAATGGGACATGAGTAATCGAATTCCACGTGGTATGTACTGCACAGGATCTAAGACTTCAAGTGATGCACAGAAGCCTGTGCCCAGTCCAATTAAGCGCTTAGTGTCAGGCACGTAATTCGAGAACTTTTGAGTCTTGATGGGTCCGAGCTTCTGGGTTGATGTTTTAGTCCATTTCTCAACGGTACACTACATGAGTGGTGTAAAGTTCCCAGGTTGAGGGTTTTAAGGTCTTCAGAGAAGGTCAGTCCTTTTTCGGAGACCGTGGGCAAGGTCAAAGGTTGATTGATCTGATTTGTATACTCTGAGAGGGCAAAAATGGGGTGTCTACGCATATGAAGTTTCAAGTTCAAGATAGTATCATCTTTTCACTTTTGAGATTGCAAGATTTGTTGTCAAGTAATTAATATTCAAGATTTCATGTATTCAGGATTTCCATAATCAAGTTCAGTATTCAAGTATACTTCTTTCCAGAAGTTCAAGTTCAAGTTCCCATTTCGGGTTCAAGATTCAAGTATTCCAGTATTAAAGTTCTCAATTTGGGTTCAAGATTCAAGTATTCAAGATCCCATTTCGGGTTGAAGATTCAAATATTCAAGTTTTCAAGTTCCCATTTCGAGTTCAAGATTCAAGTATAAATTCTAATACAAGTTCAAGTTTAAGTACAAATTCAAGTTCAAGTTCAAATATGAGTTTAGGTCCAAGTTCAAGTACAAGTTCAAGTACCAGTTTAGGTTCCAATTCAAATTCGGGTTCAGATAAAAGTTCAAGTACCAGTTCAAATTCAAGTTCAAATATAAACTCAAGATCAAGTCCAAGTTCCAATAAAAATTCGAGTTCAAATACAAGTTCAAGTTCCAGTTCAAATTCGAGTTCAAATACAAGCTGCATATCAAGTTCAAGCTCCAGTTCAAATCCAAGTTGAAGATAAAGTTCAAGTTCCAGTTCAAATTCGAGTTCAAATACAAGTTCAAGACCAAGTTCAAGTTCCAGTTCAAATTTGAGTTCAAATACAAGTTCTAAATCAAGTGTAAGGCCTCGTTCAGGTGTTTCCTGACTTTTCCCAGAAAATCTTTGAATCCTGATAACTCAGAATCCAGTTGATTCTTAGCAGGCTCTAATTCCTGTATTGTTCTTAAGTTGCCCTGATTCCTGGCTTTTCTCAGAAAAGATAATTTCTCATTTGATCTTAAGTTTTTCTCCGAAAAGCTCAGAATCGGATGAATATGTGGTTGTGCTACCGTCATACAAATGTTAATCATCGAACTACTTGTCGTACTCGGATTTAGCTAAAAAATTTCGGGCGACTAATCCATGCAAGGTTGAAGTTATGTGACGGTTTTATTTTTGAATATAATATCTCGAAACATACTTATAACACAAAAAACATTATATATATATATATATATATCAAATAAAAATTAGAAATTCATGAAAGTGTCCGGGCCGATATCGTTAATGGCAAATAATGAGGTTCATTAGCTCAAAGAAACATGCCTAAGTAGATGTGAACCGTCTGATTGATGAACTATAATGTCAGCCATTAAAACAAGAATAACGATTAACATTATAGTCCACAAATAAGATAGTTTAAATCTTCCCTAAACACTCTTTTTATGCCTACTTGCTCTTCAATCTCTGATCCGACTGATTTGAATCTGCCACTAGGGGCCTATTTGGCTCGGTTTGGTCGGTTTTGGACCAAAACCACAAACCAAACCGGTCCTAATCGATTTTTAGATTTTCAAACCAAACCAAACTGTCCAACTCTTAAACCAAACCAACCCGATTCAATTCGGTCGGTTTCGGTTTTCCTATAAGTTCTACTTGCACATCAAAATTTTCTCAACTTCTCAACCGATTTTCCCATAAGTTCTACTTTACCGCTTTAGGATTTAGGAATAGACTAAAGACAAGGGTAGGGTTTTATATAAAAAAATGCATTTTACTTAAATACCCTTTAAAATTAATCAAAATCCCTGCCTATATATATATATATACTTACAAACTACATTCGATTCGATTCGGTTTGGTTTTGGCTTGGGAAGGCTTGGAATCGAAATGAAACCAAACTTTTCGGTTTTCCTTTTTTCCAAACCAAACCCAAACTAGTACCCATCCAAACCGAACTTGTAGACACCCAAATTTGGCCCAAGGCCCGATCAAAACACCTTTCAAGAGAGGTGCAATTCTGAGCTTTTGATGGCATACATGGAACCCTTAGGAATCACCCCAAACCCTTAGAAATCACCCTAGATCCCTTAGGACCCTATCTCGAACCTTTAGAAACCAGTCTCGGCCCTTAGAACCCATTCCCAACCCTAAACTTAACCTTCCCGGATAGTGGATGAGGAAGGGTGCACCGAAACCAGCTATAGCCCTCTATGATGACCAAGTCCCATACCATTGAGGAATAGAGGTGATCAGCTTTCCAACGGTCCAAGAATCGCCCCAATTGGAGGTCTACATCAAAAGATAGAGCAAACTAGGCCCTGAGGGCATAAATGTAAATACATGGGGCCCCTTAGGGACTTGGTGCAACTAATAGTTGCGCCAGCAATAAACTTTGCCTGGCGCAATTAATAGTTGTGCCAAGCTAATCCTCCCTTATTTTAAGCCTAGCACAACTAATAGTTGTGCCAGATTTAAAAGTGGGACCCACCCTCGCGAGGCAATTTCCAGCACTGTTCATTACTGTTTTACTGTACATTTGCCTGGCATAACTAATAGTTGCGCTAGGCATATGAACAGTAACTGTTAAATTTTTTCTCGAAAATTGAGATTGGGGTTTGACTTGTTGGCCATCTTGATCTTTGGGGTGTGTTTTGTTAGTTTTGTTGCACCCTTTTAGTGTCTATTTGTAACCCTTAGGTCGTTTGAAACACCAATCTATCATCCACCATTAGAACCATTCCCACACATCTCCAAGCTCTCAAAATCCTAGGAAAGCTTAGATTTAAGATTACCTAATTGCTAAACCCAATTAGCACTTAAGTGGTCTCCTAATTCACCCATTTCCTATAAATAGAGGCCCCCTCCCCTTTGTTTAAGGGTTGAGAAATTTACTTAAGAGAGAAAGAGCTCAAAGTGAGAAGTTCTTCCTCCCTTTTGTGCACTATTTTTACCCAAATTTCAGAATCTCCCAACCTTATTTCAAGCTTGATCTTGCATCCAAAACCCTTAGCCTAGGTGTGTGTGATCCCCTAGTCTCCCTTCCCTATCTCTTAGCTTCAAGTCTTAGGAGTGAGAACTCCATTTTCCACCATACAAGGCCTTCAAGGCTCATCAAAGCAAGCCATGCAAGGTTCTCCTACAGTGCTACAAGGGCCCGAGGGCTCTGGCTCTCCCCTTTCTTCTCCTATCTCTTTCTAGCTCCCTCCATCTCCCATTTGTGCCGTTACGCCACCGACCTTTCGGTAGGATCGGAGGGGCACAAATAGGATTCTAAGCCCTTTTGGGCAAGAGGAAGCTATTTTCTTTTCTTTTACTTTATTTTATTTTTGGCCATTAGTAGAGACCGTGTTAAGCGGGTTGATCGGGTGCCTAACACCTTCCCGATCGATAACCGAAGCCCCTACCCAAGAGCCTTTGGTGTGGACCGGATTCAGAGTCATATTTTTAGAACTTCGGTGCTCATAAAAATGAATTAGGTATCCCAGGACATCGAAAGCTCCAGGTGGCGACTCTATATTTTTTTCATTAGAGAGCGCATCGTCGCGACGGGATCGTCCCGATTCCCACGGTTCCACAGGTGGCGACTCTGCTGGGGAGTCTCTTGTAGAGCTTCCCCTTGAACTTGGCCTTGTTATTTTTTATTTTTGCTAACATATTATTGCTATTTTTTTAGTGTATTTTTTCTATTTTTTACTCACCCCTTCGATTAAGTTGTTTTACTTACAGCTACTTTTCCGTCATTTACGAGCCTTAGCCGATTGGCGGGCCTACTTGCGCATTTGTCCTTTATTTTCCTTACTTTTCCGTCATTTTAGTGCCTTAGCCGATTAGCAGGCCTACTTGTGCATTGCCTTTTAATTTCCTTTAAATTTCCGTCATTTAAAGTGCCTTAGCCAATTGGCGGGCCTACTTGTGCACTCATATTTCATTAGTGGGCGTCGGCCCGTAGTGGCGGCACAGGATAATCACCCCCAGTCTTTGAACTAAAGAAAACTTCCAAAAAAAAAGAGAAAAGCTTTGAAAAAATTAAAACTGAACCAAGTTAGGGAGCTTAATTAATTTGTTTTTACGGGGTAGATTTTCAAAGGGTTGGGTTTAGGCACACATACAACTACTCGGGTCTTAGTATGGCGGCAGCCCCTAGTGCTGATGATCAAGAAAAGTCCCAGCCAACCTAGTATCTGAGAAGGCACTTCCGCCGGAGGTATATTGGGTGGGTTCCCATCCCGAAGCTTAAAACCATTGGGGAGCGCGCTAGCGAGTTATACCAGACTCAAATCCTTTAGGTGCAGTGAGGAGAGAATCGATCACCAAAAAATACCTCAGTTCCCGGAAGCCTAGCTTCCACAAAAACCAAAAAAAGAGACTCATTTTGGGTGTTAGTGGCTGCTGTCAAACATTTTGGAGGATCAGTTTTTGCCTAGTGCAAAAAAGTTGGACTTTATAACTGGCACAACTAATAGTTGCGCTAGCTTTAAAATCCCAAGTTTTACCTTGGCGCAACTAATAGTTGCGCCAGTATAAAATCGGTCCCTTGCGACCTGGGCGCATGTATTAGTTGCGCCAGGCTTGTTTATCAGCCCACCAGCCCGAATCCTTGGCTCTTTTCACATCCCAAGTCTCCCGATTAGTGTGCTTAGTGCCTTGTTTGGGTTTCGCCATCTCCCACACCCAATACGCCCCTGCCGGTCAAGAGAAGGCAACTACTTTTTGGCTCATCTCGGGGGATCGGATTATTTGCCTCGATTTTTGTGCCTTCAATAGATCGAAGGTTCTCCTTCGATTCTTCTGAAGTGCATCAAAATCGGGCTGCGGGTCTTGAATTAAGGTACGAGGGCCACCCAAAAAGGGAGTTCCAAGGCCTCGGAACCTTTGTTTTCCAAAAACTCTTTCGAAAAATTCAAAAATATATATATAATAAATAAATAACCCAAAAAATATAGTTTGTGGTGCCGGCACAAAGGCATCACCTTGCCCTCCGCCGTCCCGTAGGGGAAGAGGGAGGAGGATTTTGGGCCTTATCCAAGGCACCCTTACCCGACCGCTCCCGAAGAATGTCGTGGGTAGTGGACCCGGCTTACGCCGATCCCGACTCATCCCCACCACATTCTCCAACCCACTCCCATTCGGGAGAAGTTTTTTCCACCATCCCCCTCACCCAACCCCCCTTTACCGTCACCGGCCAATTCGGCGCCCCCATATTTCCAACTATAACCCCCCACAGTCCTACCCCCCATTCTCCATCTTTTGCCCAAACCATGCCCATGCCAAACCCAAACCCATTTTCCCAATCCACAGCCATGCCCCAATTCCCATCATCCCCCTATAGACCCGATCCACCCACATTCACATACACCACTTCCGCCCTATCCGCAACCCTGCAAAATCCCCCCTCCATTCGGGTCATGCCCATTTTTACCGGGGCCATGCCCAACTTTCCTCACCACTCCTCATCATGCCCCCCATCATCCCAAAACATACCCAATACATCCCCTCATCCACCCCATACCCCCCCACCTACCATGGACATGCCCGATTATACCGGGGCCATGCCCAAATTTTCTGCCACCTCCACTCCATCTATACCCAATCATCCCTTAATCCCACCATCCACATCTGATCCTCCCTCCATGACCATGATGGAGGAGATGTTCCAAGCCTATTCCATGTGGAAGGCTTCTCAAAACACCCCCCTCCTCCTTCCCACCCCATATCCCTAAACCCGTCTCATACCCTAGCCAATCTCCATGCCTCACTCCCCCATGACCCCGATCAACCCCCCTTAATCCACACCACCCAAACCCCCATTACCCACTTACCCCATGGCCCATTGGCCCAAACCCCCTTTTCTCACATATCCCTGGGGCCCATGGCCCAATACCCCACCACCCACACCCACTAAGGGCCCATGGCCCAGACCCACCAAGGGCCCATGGCCTAGACCCATCAAAGCCCATAACCCTAAATCCACGAAGGGCCCATGGCCCAGACCCACCAAAGGCCCATGGGCAAGATCCACCAAGGACCCATGGCCTAGACCCATCAAAGCCCATTGGGCCAAACCCACCAAGGGCCCATGGCCCAGACCCATCAAGGCCCATTGGGCCAAACCCTCAAGGGCCCTTGGCCCAAACCCATCAAGGCCCATTTGGCCAAACCCTCAAGGGCCCTTGGCCCAAACCTACCTAGGCCCACACCCACCAAGGGCCCGTGACCCAAACCTACCAAGGGGCCATGGCCCAAGCTTATCAATGGCCTGTGGCCCAAAATGGCCAAGGGTTCATGGCCCAAACCTAAACCCCACACTCATACCTCCACAATACCCCCAACATTTAACCCAACCTTCACAGCCGGGTCAAACCCATGCCATACCTCAAACCCAATTCTCCCATGGCCCCACACCCCAAGGCCATCTCCAAACCTTCTCCCATACCCAATGGCCCTATTAGGCCCCACCTCAAAACCAAATTCCCATCACCCAACAAGCCTTTCCTCACCCCCAATGGGCTCACCCAACCCCCACTCATGTCATTCCCATCCAACCCATGCAACAACAATAGGAGAATCCCTCCCTCGCTGCACACTACGCCGACCAACAATATGAATAGGAAGAGATTAGGAATAGCGGGGCCTATGCTGGGGCTTTGACCAGCCTAAATCCTCCTCCTTTAATTGCCCACCCCCTAATAGCCCAAAGTGAAGTCTAACCAACTGCCAAGAAAGCAGCTCTCGCATCAAAAGAGTCAGAACAACTGAAAGAACAGTTAGACAGAATACAAAAGCAGCTGATGAAAATGGGTGGTGCTGAAATCCATGCCACAGACTTCATAGACTTATGTCAGTTAGCTGAGGTCCCCCAGCCCCCCAAATTTAAAATGCCAGCCTTCAACAAATATAATGGTACTGGCAATCCTATTGCGCACCTGAAGTCCTACTGTGGGGACATGCGCCAATACGGGGAGGACGAAAGACTGCTAATAAAATTCTTTCAAAAGAGTCTGTCCGGGCCGGCTTTAAGATGGTTCACATCTTTAGAACCATTTATGCTAAAGAGGTCGAGGGACTTGACGCATATCTTTCAAGAATAGTATGTCTACAATATAGACATCGAGCCGCGTACGTTCGACTTGGCCCATTTAAAGCAGAACCAGAATGAGACCTTCAACGACTACTTAGGGCGATGGAGAGCATTGGCAGCTCAAGTTAGGAAAAGAATACCTGATGATGAATAGATAGAGATGATTTCAAAGAATACTCTGCTAGTGATTTCAGACTTTTTGGTATATCAGCAATAGGCCAGCTTTACTGTTCTGGTAAGAAATGCTAACCAATGTGCGGACGCCATCAGGGAGGGGCGTTTGAGTAAGAATATGCCGAGTGGACCCAGTGGGGTTAGAAGATTTTCATAGCAAAGGAATGAGAAGATAACAGGGGGAGATGTCCAGAACATAGTCAACACCCGGGCTAATAACAATACAAACCAAAACCTCCTCACCCGATCCAAAGGAACTATGACCCAAATACCCACTGCAATTTTCATCAGGGTCCGGGTCACCCTACTGATCACTGCTTCCCATTGAGGCACGCCATCTTGGATTTGATCGATGCCGAGAAAATCATTCCCCCTGCACCCTCTCAGCATGCTAATATTCACCAAGTGCCACTACCGCCACATCCCACTGGAGGAGCAGGTCCCAGACCCACTGTCAGAATGATAGAAGATGAGGAGGAGTTTGAATTTGACCCATCCGATTATATCAGTGATTGGGAGAATTATGTGGCATTGCTGAGGAATGATGAAGAAAGGAATGTTGGGGTAATTGAACCCCTAAATTTGTCTTAATATTTCCCCAACCCAACCCTACAATTTGAACCCTTGAATCTCCGAGCATACTTTCTGTCCACCACACCCGTCAATTATGTAAATATCAATGCATACCAACCATACACCACAATCCCCATCAATTACCCTATAAGCCCTCAGGCCCCCAATCCTGCACCCGCACTCGCCAGCTATCAATGGCCTGCGCCCACCCCATCACCCCCAGTTCTGCCTTCGACAAACCCCACCACCCCGATCAATCACCTGACAGCCCATCAGACCCCCCATCTGCCGCAAGCACCCATCAGCTATCAATGGCCTACTTTTACCTCCTTCCCTCCAATGCCACCACCCTCAAGCTTCACCACCCCCATTTGGCCTAATCTTTCCACCCAACTCGCTACCACCGAGGTGAATCAAGTGTTGCCCACACCTTCTGAGCCAACAGTACAAGTGCCTCAAGTACCAACAGCCATACCTTTCCAGCTCTCAAGACTCACATATGATCCTCATTAGGTCCCGCTAAGCTACGAACAAACAGATGTCAATGTCGACAGCAGCAATAGAGAAAGGGCAATAGATTTTGTTACTAGGTCAGGGAGGATATTAAAGCAGCCAGAAGCACCACTAGAAACACAGGCCCAACCCGAAGGAAAGAAAGACAGCGCGGTGAACCCCTTCGAGAAGATGAGTCGAGAACATATACTGGAGACTCAGCTGAGAAGAATGTCTGCCCATATCACTGTATGGGATCTGTTGATGACGTCCCCACTCCATTTCCAAGCATTAATGGAGGCGTTAAAAAATGCACTTGTATCACTTCAAGTTAGCCCGGATGAAGTCGGGCAGATAATTGGTCAAGTGAAGGCTCCAAATGCCATTTCATTTTCTGATGCCGATTTACCTGAGGAAGGAGGTAGTCACTCAAAATCTTTAAATATAACCGTGGAGTCTAAAAATATGATTATCCCCTTAGTTCTAATCGATAACTGGTCTACATTGAATATATGCCCATTAAGAACTGCCACCAAGATTGGGTTAGATCCGTACATGCTGAGACCCACAAGAACCAGTGCCCGAGGTTTTGATAACACACAAAGAGAGATAATGGGAGAAGTTGACCTTGAACTGTTAATTGGGCCAATGACCTTCTCCATACTATTTTAGGTAATGAACATGAAATCCTTGTTTAATCTGCTGTTAGGGCGCCCGTGGCTACATGAAGTCGGAGCCATACCTTCAACTTTACACCAAAAACTCAAATTTACATCTGGGCATAAGATTATCACAATCATCAGCGAGGGGCACAGTGAGAAAGAGAAGGCCACCAACAACGGGGAGAAACCTTATATACTGGATATACCACACACCGCTGAGGACGTTGACCTCCACAGTTTCGAGTATGAGGTGTCAATAATACTCCCAGAGCCCATCGAGGGTATCATTCCAAGAATCGGAGGTGGCATGGTAGCACCAGTAGCCATGCTCTAAAAGTGGGGCTATAAAAAAGGAAGGGGTCTGGGTCCCAGATTACAAGGAAGAAAAGAGCCAGTTGTCTCCAAGGGGCAGAAGGTCTGATTTGGGTTAGGATACATGCCCACAGAAGAAGAGGTCCGAGAGGCTAAAGAGAAAGCTAGGGTCGCCGCGGCTGCAAGAGCTCGGGGAATCAACATAGAAGAGAAACCTCGCCTTAGGCCACAAATCAGGGATTCCTTTGTCAGCGCAGGGGTCATAAAGATCGATCGAAATGGGGCAACCCATTTGACCCCACATAAACCAATAACCCCAATCCATCCCACCAATCTCTAGATCTCCCTTCCCACCTTGGAGATAGATTTGGCTGCATTGTCCCTTTTCGAGCAACGACGATCGGTACTTGAACAAACCCCCCCATGGTGAGTCACCACAAAACTGAGTTATCGTTTGAGGACATGATCTCAGACGAAATGGGGATCAATATGATAGAGGCTGACTCCAATGAGCCATATCAGTCAGCACCCTCCATCCCAACAGGTAAAGAAGCGGCCCCTCAGGTATGCAACTAGGCATCTTTGCCCCAAACCCTGGAAGCAGGGAGTGGCCTAACATTTGGCACCCGTTTCGTAAAAAAAAACAACCTATAAAAAGTGAGAGAAGCCCTTGGAAAACAATACCTTGTGTATATAGCAACCCGCCTTGCAAGGGTCCGTCTCCGAAGAAAAAAAAATCTCAAAAACATGGGAAAAATACAAAAATCCTAAAAACATTGAAAAAATCCAAAGTCTAAAAATATTATCATTTAAAATTCCAGAAAATGTCCCACAAAAGGATGCCTTAATCAAAATGCCCGACCCACGTGAAATCAACCCCTTCCCTGTAGAAATATAAGAAGAGGTAGGGATCACGAGCCTGGACGAGGATGTCCCCTTCGAGGAGCTCCCCAATGAGCTCCTTGGCCGGTTTGTCGACTTTGAGTAAGGCCCTACCCCCATTTTTGAAGAGACTGAAGACGTCAATCTAGGAACTGAGGAGGTTCCCAGGATAACTAAAATAAGAACGTCACTGTCTCCTGAGGAAAGAAAAAGCATGATCGACTTCCTTCAGTCATACCAAGACATTTTTGCCTGGTCGTACTAGGACATGCCTGGTCTGGATACCGACTTGGTCGAGCATGAGTTGCCTCTCTACCCTGATATGAAGCCAGTCAAGCAAAAGCTGAGACGTCTCCGACCCGAGTGGATGTTGAAAGTTAAAGATGAGGTCATCAAGCAGTATGATGCGGGGTTTATCATGGTATCCAAATACCCACAATGGTTAGCCAATATTGTACCTGTGCCGAAGAAGGACGAAAAGGTCCGCATGTGCATCCATTTCCGTAATTTGAACAGAGCAAGCCCAAAGGATGATTTCCCACTATCACACATCGACGTCTTGGTAGACAACACGGCTAAGCACAGGATGCTTTCTTTGATGGATGGATTCTCAGGATACAATCAGATCAAAATGGTAGAGGTTGATCGTGAGAAGACAGCGTTCATGACCCCCTGGGAAACCTTTTGCTATTGAGTCATGCCATTCGGGCTGAAGAATGTCGGTGCAACATACCAGAGAGCTATGACTGCACTATTTCATGATATGATGCACCGAGAGATTGAGGTATATGTCAATGACATGATAGCCAAGCCACCAGAGCGAAGCGACCATATGGTAAACCTTCAGAAGCTGTTTGAAAGGCTGAGGAAGTATCGACTATGTCTGAACCCACAGAAGTGCCCATTTGGTTCTATGTTAGGGAAACTTCTAGGGTTCATCGTCAACAGGAGGGGGATTGAGGTCGACCCAATCAAACTCAAAGCCATCACTGAAATGCCACCGCCATCTACCAAGAAAGAGGTTAGAGGGTTTCTAGGCATAATACAGTATATCGGTCGGTTCATTACACAACTAACTCCAATCTGCACGCCGATCTTCAAGTTACTAAGGAAGAATTCGCCCGTTGAATGGAACAACGATTGCCAGGCAGCATTCAAAAAAATCAAAAGCTACCTCCTTAATCCACCTCTTTGGTACCACCCGGCTAGGGAGACCACTCTTGATATATCTCTCTACAACAGAAGTTTTGATGGGATGTGTCTTGGGGTAGCACGATGAAATGGGAAGAAGAGAGCAGGCCACTTACTATTTGAGCAAGAAGTTTATTGATCACAAGACGCGCTACTCTCATCTGGAGAGAGGATGCCTAGCTCTTGTATGGGCTACTCAACGGCTCTACCACTACTTACTCTCTCAGGCCGTTCTGATCTTGGCCTAAATGGACCCATTGAAATACCTATTTGAAAAGCCAGCTCTCACTGGATGAATCGCACGATGGCAACTTTTATTATCTGAATTCGACATCATGAATGTCACTCAGAAGTCGATCAAGGGGCAGGCACTTGCAGATCATCTTACCGAAAATTCTTTACCTGATTATGAGCCTTTGAGGATTGAGTTCCCTGATGAGGACATCATATTCACAACAGAAGATGATACAGAAGAAGTAGAAGAATCATGGGTAATGTACTTTGACGGGGCAGTAAATGTGGAGGGCCAAGGAGTTGGTGTTGACAAGTGAAAAATACTATTTTTCACCCCTAAACTTAAGTCTTGATAGACCTTTGAGAGAACTAAATAAGTGTTTTAAGTGCCTATGTTGTAGCTAACAATAAAGACAGGCTTAACCATAAAAGCAGCTTAAAAGTGCCAAAAAGATGACAATCCATGTCAATCCAAAGGAAGGAAGTGAAGAAACAACCTCATCAGCTGTTGAAAGGTCTAAATGGAAGAGGCAAAGACCTGTAAGAGAAGCAGGGAACAATTCGAACAGAGAAATGCACTACAGAGTTCTTTTTGCAAAGAACCTGCACTTTTCAGAAGAACTCGGAACTCTGCGAAAGGACTAAAACTCCAGCTTAGTTTTAAGAGCATCCGAACTCTTCAAGAGAAGATTGAACTTTAAAAGGAGAAAACACAATTCAAGAGAAGATTGAACTTTGCGAAAGGAGAAAACACAATTCAAGAGAGATTGAACATTACGAAAAGTGCTTGATCACGACTTTCATGAAAAGGCCCCTAAGCTCTGCGAAAAGGTATTCGAGATTCGCTTTAACAAGGGCAATTTAGTAATCTATTGCACCCGTCCCAATGCATTTTAAAACCTAGAGACATTCCAGAGGGTTCTAAGCATAAAGCGAAGGAATATTCCACCCCACGTGAGCACCTAGAGAGGGAATAACTTGGCAGGAACTTCTAGAAACTCTAACAAACTTTCAAAATGCATAATGAATTGATGCCTTTATCACGATTGGGTAAACAGATCGAGGATTTCGATTGGCGAGCAGATCTCGATCCCGTTCTCGACTACCATTGGTCAATAGATCCGAGAACCTCGATTGGTTGATACACATCAATGGACACAGGAAAGCTATAAATAGACGAAGCATTTGCCCAATTGGGGCATCCAGATTTTGAGTTTCATTTCTAATCCCCCATTTCCCAGCTAGACAGCTTGTCTGCAATCCTTGTAATAGCCTACTTTGTACTTGCATTTGAGAGCTGTGAGATACTGCTGTAACTCAAAGGAGAGTTTGCATCCAAGACTGCAAATCTGAGAGTCTGCTCTGTAAATTATAAGGATGAATTTTAAAAGGTTGCTGTAAACTATGCATTCTCCATTGGACTCATGTCAAGGGTTCCCTCTGATCTCCTCAGTACATTAGACTCCTTTAGATTCATTGTTGTGCATGCAATTTCCCTTGATTCATTAATCCTGTAAGAATTAGTGTTGGTAACCTAGTCTCTTATAACATTTGTAGTGATGTTTATTGTTCTGAATTGAGGATGTGGATTAAAGACTATTGGATGGTTTGTGGCCATTAAAGTGGACAGACCATAGCCATAAGCGTAAGCCTAATCCTTGAATTAGATTTATCTCTCTTACGTCTGTGCTTGTAGCCAGATGAAGATTGGATCACCTCTGTTGAGCTGCAGTTATTCCCATTAGATTTCAAAGACCAAATCAGATTTAGATGTTACTTCTCCATCTTTATTTCAATCATTCCCCCAACTCGGATCTGGATCATTTAGTTTAAATTTTTCTTTGTTTTTAGTTAGTTAAACGTGACAAATTCAAACCTCTCATCTTATCAGTTTTCTAGATAGGATAAGAAGCCAGATCTGGTAGCTCAGATCTGGAGGTTTATCTTACATTTTAGACAAATTCTCTGTGGGCGATCTTTCACTCACTTACTTTTAAAACTTGCTACAATTGGCCCTGATCTTGCAGGCTAATTCTCTTCTAACTGTGCTGATATTTCTTTATTTGTTTATATAGTCTAGAGCCACTGTAATTTAGCAACTATAAATCTGTTTTCAAAACTCACATAAATCAAGCACAGTAAGAAGAAACAACAGTTGGTGTCATCCTAATTTCACCAAAAGGATCCCATGTACCGGTCTCTATCAAGCTCAACTTCCCTTGCACTAACAATATGGCTGAGTACGAAGCTTGCGCCGCTAGTCTACAAGCGGCTCTCGATCTGAATGTAACTCACCTTCGAGTATTTGGCGATTCATAGTTAATCATATGTCAGACGAATGGTGACTGGAAGACGAAAGACGAGAAACTAATCCCTTATCATGAACACCTCGAGGATCTGATAGCTTGCTTCCAAGATGTGACTTTCTCATACGTCCCCGGGATAAGGAATTGCTTTGCCGACGCATTATCAACTTTGGCGTCAATGATTGAAATCCCCTATGGTGTTGAGATGAAGCCGATCGTGATCGAACAGAGGAATGAGCCGGCCTTCTGCCTCTAGATTGAGAAACCTACAAAACCTGATGATGAGCCACCTTGGTTCTCAAATATCAAGAATTTCCTCGAGACACTAACCTTCCCTGAGGGTACGTCCAAGACAGACCGACGAACCATTCAACATTTAGCGGCAGGTTACGTCATTTGTGGGGAATGCCTCTACATGCGATCATACAATAACATCTAACTTAGGTGCCCCACTGAAAGAGATGCGGTCAATATTATGAAAGAAATCCATGAGGGAGTATGCGGAGCCCACGTCAGCGGTCACTGCTCGCTAAGAAAATCTTACAACAGGGATACTTTTACACTACCATGGAATTGGATTGTTGCAAATATGTTCAAAAAGGC
Organism: Chloranthus sessilifolius; assembly: GCA_021018995.1. NCBI lineage: Eukaryota > Viridiplantae > Streptophyta > Magnoliopsida > Chloranthales > Chloranthaceae > Chloranthus > Chloranthus sessilifolius. Next base: position 98,191,850 of record CM037588.1, read on the forward strand.
TACAAGTGTCAAGAACACTCTAGTCTGACACACGCTTCTGCCATTGATCTTCACTGTGTGACCACTCCTTGGCCATTTACTACCTAGGGCCTTGACGTTGTCGGAATGATTAATCCAAAAGCATCAAACGGCCATCGGTTCATCCTCGTCGCCATGGAATACTTCACCAAGTGGGTAGAAGCAGCGTCATATGCCAACATCACGGCCAGTCACATCGAGAAGTTTCTCAAGAATAATATTGTGTGCCGATTTGGAGTACCCAAAGATATCATCACGGACAACGGCACAAACTTTGCAAATAAGCGCATCCGAGACTTCTGCGAGCAATATAAGATCAAGCACCATCGCTCATCCCCTTATCGGCCTCAAACTAATGGAGCTGTGGAATCCGTGAGCAAGACAGTTATCCACATCCTTGAGAAAATGGTCGTCACATATCGAGATTAGAGTGAAATGCTACCATTTGCTTTGTCGGCCTACCGAACGTCGATCCGTACCGCTACAGGGGCAACACTATTCTCTCTTGTGTATGGAATCGAGGCCGTCCTCCCTGTAGAGGTTGAAATACCCTCGCTCCGAATCCTCATAGAATCAGGCTTACCCGATGTAGAAAGAGAGAGATCTCGCTTTGAACAATTAAACTTACTGGATGAGAAAAGACTCCTAGCCTTATGCCATACTCAAGTTTACCAGGGGTGAATCGCACGCACTTATAATAAATGTGTCCGCGGTCGAGATCTAAAGGTAGGAAACGTTGTGCTGAAGAAGATCTTCCCATCCGTCCATGCCGATCCGAGAGGAAAGTTCAAGCCAAACTGGGGAGGACCTTACGTCATCCGAGAAGTGTTACCGGGATATGCCATCCGCCTCGCCACTATGGACGGAGATCATCTTCCTGAGCTCATCAACGCTAGATATGTCTGACGGTTCTACTCTTAGTCCATCATGGCAAGGTAGGTGTTGGTGAAACAGATATGTGACTGCTTAAGAATTACCCAAAAGAGGCCATCATTCCAAACATAGTAGTTAAAAAGCATCACAAAAAATGATGATATCCTTTGCTACTCCATTTGAGCCTAGGCCTTTCTTTCAATAAACCCCTTCCCCAAAAAATATATATATATATATATATATATATATATGTGTACATATACCAAAAAGAGGGAGAGAAAAGATGCATGTGTGTAAAGTTACTATCAAATCCAAAAAAAATCGAAAAAGCAAAACCTCAAAAAGAGATTGCCTGAAATAGAGCAAAAGAATAACAAAAAATGTCTATAGAAGAATCACGGGGCATGTACAGCAAAGCCCTCAAAGAAGAAAGTATGTTGAGAAAACTGAAGTCGCGTCAAGGAAACCCTTATGGCCCAGCCTACCTTCAAATCCTAACCTAACCCGTGGCCAAGCTACACCCTGAAGAAAGCCCTCTTTTAGGTTTACAAGCAATCATAATATTTGTTAAGTCAACACAAGCCGAGTTGTGAGACGACACCAGAACCCCATCCTAGTCGGCTATGATGGAATCAACGTCTATGTCGTGGCTGTTGAAAAAAGGAAATGGAAAAATAAAAAATATATATAATAAAATAAAAATACAAGCTCAAAGCAAGATGGACGTGGTGAAAACCCGAAAGGGCGCCATGGGTAAAAACAGCGAGTTTGTGCGGACCAAGTGAAAACTCGAAGGGGCGCTTGGGGTAAGAGAGCTAAACCCATGGACGTGGTGAAATCTTGAAAGGGCACCACGGATAAAAAAGGAGATAAATAAAAAAAAGAAAAGAAAGGTTTGGACTGATTGAGAAGATTGATGTTTGAGGAACCCTTTTGTTACTCTTCTTGTACCCTCTTGTCCGACTGGGCCGCTCATGCTAGTTCGAATTGGGTCCCGACCAGAATTGTCATTGTGAAACCCGCACCATCAAACATATGACCCGAGGCAAGGAGAAAGGTTTAACCCAATCCAAAGGAATCAACGTTCCGGCCGTGGTAAAATCCAGAAACTCACTCAGGTCCGACTGCATGAAAGAGTTCGACTATGCTCAAAATGGGATCCGTTACTCCGTCTCACTATCAAGGCATCAAAAACAAAAAAAAGAGAGAAGAAAAGCAAAAAACAAAAAAATCAAGAAAAATCCAAACACCAAAAAATGTGTACATATTTCCAGCATCATATTTCAATCTCAAAAATGAAGAAAAATAACAAAAAAATCTCTAAAAAAAAAATCCAAAAAAATATCTTGAAAATAAAAAAGTGTAGGTAGAAATCTACTTTTTCTTCTGTTGTTTAGGATGCATTTTCTTTATATGTATAAACAAAAAAGGGACTGACGTTTTCTCGAGAATGTGCAGGAGCATCACATAGTCCAAAGGCTTGAAGCGGGCAACTTCTCAACGATGGACAAATCAGATAAAGCATCTCACCCCCGACGTCAGGTCTAACAAAAAAATGATGAAAATCATTTTGAAAAGAAAAAGAAATCTATGTTTTCATGCTAAGCACAGTTACGCACTCGTGTATTTTCAATGCGGTAAAATGTCAATATTTTATCGACAACGCAACTGTGCAAAATTAATGTCCTAGGTCAAAGGTTCACCTTGGATCCATGGATCCTACTTCAAAGTAGGAGCGATAGTGTCAATTTCAGTCAAACAGTCAATGCTTGGATCGAATTGATTCCACTGCTAAATCTTTTGAGCCAAGCGCTCTGTCTTTGGATTCATATGAACGTGGGTGTCTTAAGCTTCAGATTCTCCCTTGGAAAAGGTCAATCATTGGTTGAGACCAACCTGTTGAGGATGAGATTACATATCAATCAAACTATGTGCAACCATGCATTCAGAAGGGTTCATTTCTCTTTTATTTTCTGCAGGCTTAAAAGCTGTATGGGCAGCGGTATCCCTATAAAGTGTATGCCATGTGTCTGGGTATCTGTATGATAGTCGTTTATCCTTGTAAATTGTACCCGAGCGGGTCCGGGTCGGGGCTTCCATCACCGTTATTGTTGCTTATTGCCTCGATGGGTGCATGATTATGCATAGTTAATTGATGATTATGATCATTGTCAACAGAGACCAGGATTGGATGCCCCCTTTTGAGAGGTGCCCAATGTTTGGCTAGATCTGCTCAAGGAAGTCGAAACTGGATACTCTAGGTCATGCTGAGCTGAGGCATGCTTTTAGAAAAATGGCACGTGCTCCCAAAAAGTGTTGTGACATCTATTCACTTCGCTCTAGTGGTCATGCTAAATAAACTTTTGGATCGATGGGTTTGCCCAAAGATCTCGAATCCTGCTTTCAGCAGGGGCACCCGCGAATAATCCAATGAGGTCATCAAATGCCTTTTAGGATTGGACGCAAACTGTGGAGCCTTGCGTATGTTTACTTTGCACCTTCTTAGAATGTGGGACCCCTCTTACTTATGAAGCTGTTGCATTCAGAATGAATCTCGAACATCAATCACCTTCAAATCATCTCGAGAAGCGGACATTTTTTCCTGACTAACGGGCTTTCGCAACTCAAGAGGCGAATCTTTTTCCTAGCTATTGGGTTTTTACAACTCATTCTACCACAGTTATGCCCAGTAATATCGCTAAGCACTTGGGAACCAATTACCTCGAGAAACGAATGTTTAGCCTGGAACCCCAGGGCTTTCGTTTTCTCACCATGTTACTCATCCGATGTTTGAAGTTCGTTTTGAATATAGCGGACCCATCAGTAATGCTTTGGGCCTCTTCGGATGTCTCTTTTCTTTGGCATACGATCATTAGTGATCGCATACCAAAGAGGGGCATTTGTAGACACCCAAGTTTGGCCTAAGGCCCGATCGAAACACCTTTCGAGAGAGGTGCAATTCTGAGCTTTTGATGGCATATATGAAACCCTTAGGAATCACCCTAGATCCCTTAGAACCCTATCTCGAACCTTTAGAAACCAGTCCCGGCGCTTAGAACCCATTCCCATTCCCATTCCCAACCCTAAACCTAACCTTCCCAGATAGTGGATGAGGAAGGGTGCACCGAAACTGGCTACAGCCCTCTACAACAACCAAGTCCCATACCATTGAGGAATAGAGGTCGTCAGCTTTCCAACGGTCCAAGAATCGCCCCAATCGGAGGTCTATATCAAAAGATATAGCAAACCAGGCTCGGAGGGCATAAATGTAAATACATGGGGCCCTTAGGGACTTGGCGCAACTAATAGTTGCGCCAGGAATAGACTAAAGACAAGGGTAGGGTTTTATATAAAAATATGCATTTTACTTAAATACCCTTTAAAAATAATCAAAATTCCTGCCTGTATATATATATACTTACAAACTGCATTCGGTTCGATTCGGTTTGGTTTCGGCTTGGGGAGGCTTGGAACCAAAACGAAACCAAACTTTTCGATTTTCCTTTTTTCCAAACCAAACCCATACCAGTACCCATCCAAACCAAACCATATTAACCCGGTGGTTCGGTTCGGTCCAAACAATGCATAACCATATCTGCCACAACTTAAACTATCTCTGATCTGACGTTTTTGAATCAACCACTACTTAAACTTTTGATGGTGTAAAATACGTATCGGTTTCTCAGCGCGGTATGGGTATCGATATCGGCCGATACGGTATCAATTTCAGCCGATACCTTTATTTTATTTATTTATTTTTTAAATAGGCTGATATGTATTGGTATCGGCCGCCAAATTCTATATAAAGTAACCAATTTGATAGAGTCGGGTTGAGGTTGGGTTGGGTTTAAACTGACCGATTTTTAATCAGGCTTTTGGAACTAGCTTATATTTCGCCCAGTTACTAATTGTTCAGGGTCGGGCCAACCCATTTATTTATTCAGCCTACTCACCTTAGCCCATACCCGGTCCATTGAAGGTCTGCCCGGATGCCTGGGTCATTGAGTGCCTTTTGACCACTGAAAACTTAAAAAAAATTGACTGCCACAAGTTTATAGGGCCTATAAATGAGAAGTCTACTTTCCACATAATTACATGGCCGAAGTCCCCTTATCCTAATGAACTCTCCTTTACTCTGCCTCAACAAAACCTAAACACACACTCTCTCTCTAACTCTCTCTCTCACCTCAAACCGAAAACAACAGAAGCATGTTTTCCTCCTCCACCTCCCTAACACTTAAAAAACTCTCCACTCCGCCCTGTAATCTCCCATTCTCTCCTTCTCAACCAACCCATCTCTCATTCTTCTCATCTTCTATCTACTTCTTCCTCTGCTCCACCTTTCCCCCCTCCTTCCATACCTCTACAACCAGCTTCACTAACTATTCTACTACCCCAAACCTCACTCATAAATTCCTGAAGAAGAAGAGGAAAAAGACCCACGTGATCACTGCATAACATAGCGCCAGAAAAGAGATCCAGAACAGAGCTCCAAAAAGCTTGAAATAAAATGACCAATATAGTCATTGCTTTTGTCTGACAGATGAGGGTTACTTATCTAGCATACATACTGAAGGAGAAGTATGCTTCAATGAGCATAGAATCAGAGATTTTTGGAGACAAAAACTCATAAATGAACCTGTCGTTGTCTTCTGGAAAGTGCTCCATTTTCGTGGGCCCCAGTAAAACTTACGAATAACTGAAAACATAGGAAAAGCTCAGAAACTCCAACCCTTTCTGAGGGAGAAGCATGAATCGGAGCTTTCCTGTGCTTTCCTTAGCTCTCGAATGAGGCCTAAGTTTGGTAGCTCTTAAAAGTGTACTCAGTCTTAACCTATTTCAAGTGCATAACGGAAATTGTAGCACTAATATAAGGTCATTCCCATGAGGAAGGTTGAGAATCTAAATGCCTTTATTTGTCTTTAAAGAATAAACAATGATTTTTTTTTATATTAAACTAAGATGTATGAAAATAAATATAAATCCTCCTACTTCCAAATTATGGTCGTCAATCACAATCTTTTAGTTCTCAGATGTTTTCAAAATTAAAATACCGTTACACTATATCTAGCCTTCCAAAATTTGGGCGTCAATCAAAAACTAGAATTCTTTAATATAGATTTATACTAATCAACAATCTTCCAGAAATTTGGGAGTCAATCAAACACTAGAAAATTAAAGATGGAAAATAAAAACCGTTACACTAATCTGTAAATTTTCAATCTTAGTCATCAATTAAAATCAAGAACTCTTAGATGTTTACAAAGCAGTAAAAGAAAGTAGTAAATCTAAACTAGAAAGCAAATAAAAAGATCTTTCATCTCTCTGTCACAGTCGTCAATTGCTCCTGAGAAACTACGGATACTCTACTCTAAGCTTCCAGTCTCCTATCACAGTCATCAATTGCTCTAAAAAAACTTTGGATATCTAAATTAGTCTAAGCTAAACTACACTAAATTTATCTTCAGGAAACCCAATCTTAGTCGTCAATTGATGCTAATAATTTCTTTGATAAGTTTTTCCTCTATGCCGAACCCTCTTATTTATAGCTCATAAGGGGTCAGTTTACATTATTCGAATTCTATTAAAAGTAAACTACTAAGAACAAAAGATTTCCTAAAATAATAAAAATTCTAATCCTAATCTTCATTGCTTTAGATTATAGATGGGCGCATGACTTTTCTCCTTATTTTTAGTAGCAGAGATCTTCAGGATTCTTTCGCCAATCTTCTCAGATCTGTGGAATAGCAGATTTCTAATTTAAGAGATCTTTCTATTTCTTCATGGCTTTCACGTGATCAGCAGCAACGGGAGCTTCAATGATATACAATCATAAATACGATTGTATTTTTCTTTAGTGCAATTTCTCCTTCTTGCGTTCGATCATATCTTCGTTTCGTCTAATCTCGTAAGCTTCTTCTATAGAATTGTGAATACGATTCTTTCTTTTCTTCTATTTTGCTCTTTCGAGAGTACAATTTCATTTACAACTGGATTTCGAATACGATTGGGATCATGTATTCAAACGATTGTCTTTCTGACTGCATTTTGACTTTGTTTTGGTAAAGATTAACACTTTGGCTCTATTCTAAATATCTACACATTAGCATCTCATTAGTAGTAAATTAGGTCTTACATCACTAAGTTAAGGGTAATAAAATGCTAAATTATGTGATTGATCACACCCCCAAACTTACGTTTTGCTAGTCCCTTGCAAACAAGGAAAGATAAACTAATTTAAAAGTATAAATGCTACTTTCGTAGCGAGCACGATTGCATTTAGTAGATGCAATAAGCCTTTAAATCCCTAGGTGATCCCTAGTGGAGGAGTTATAGTCTCTTGAAGATTTTCAGTGAAGTTACCTACAAACTTCAAATATTTTTAGATTTTTTAATTATTTTTCAAAAAATATGTTAACAAAAGTTTTAAATTCAAAAAATATCTTAACAAAAGTTTAAAATTCCATCCTGCTGTTGGTACACTAATCAGTTAAACATCACATATTTGTTGTAATTTTCAGAAATATGATTCCATCAGCCATGACTTCCCATCCTAGCAATTATCGTGGATCAGATACCAATGAAAGAGTCTATTCATTATAAAATTTTTTAAACTGCAGATTTAGAAAATATTTTCATCCAAATTCTCACTGTTAGCATACTTTAAAAAAGATATCAAAATTTTTGGGTTATCTCAATATGCTATATATGATGAATAATTAAAAGGATAAATGACAAGAAGATAAATCTCATGGAAAAAGATAATCAATTTTATTTCTTATGTCTCATATTTCTCCATAGTATTCATTATACACATCTCTACTAGGCTCAGGCTTTTGAAAATCATAAATCATAAAAGTTTTTATTCGGCTTGTAATGGAGCTTTGGATTAAAAATGTTCCAAAGAAAGGTAGAAATGATTCAAAAGTTTTGAGAATTCAGCTATGACAGCCCAGATTTTCCCGACACATTTTTATTTTTTTACAACACGGAATACTTGAGAAAAACCGGATCGTCGGGTCGCAAGTCATGACATGAATACAGAAGCATACTTGGTACATCCACACACACGTGTAAAATCAAAGCATAAGATACAATTGGCAGAAATAGAAGATTCTATCCTTATACAAAATACAGGCTAACAATAAAAACCACTATTGATGGACTACCATCACCACAACAGTGGTGTACAATATGTCTACACAAGAGATGTACATCCAAAATCTATTCTATCAGTTTACAAGATGATTGGACGTACCAAGCCCAAACCTCAAAATCCACAACTACAACAAGATCCAATCGACCGGTCTAATTAGGTAGAAGGTTCCACTCGAGACCTGCACCTGTGACGTGTAGTCAAGGGATGAACTTCAGTCCAAGCTCAGTAGAGGAACTCAAGAACAATTACATTTATCATCTTATGCATAGATTCAAATGACAAGAGTTCAAAACAGTTTCTCATCAAATCGTAAATTTGAATTACAATTTTCAAAAGCGTTTCATTTTAAATCAAGGACGTACTTCAAAGCCATTTTCATCTCAAAACAATCATGTCATTTTCATTTTCAAACGAAATATACAAAAATTTCTTCTCATGTCAAAACGAACTTAAAAATCATGTGTCTATGTCGAATTTCACAAGGTTCAGAACTCAAGCGTGATTCGGATTCAAAGACCATGTTAGATTCTTTTATATTTCAATCCGCCCCTAGTGGTCCACCATTGTACGAATAATCTGCCCATAGCGGTCCACAATTTTTTGAATATTCCGCCCATAGCGGTCCCCAATTTTTAGACCATTCAGCCCATAGCGGTCCACAATTGTACTAATATTCCGCCCATAGCGGTCGACTTAAATTTATCTGACTTATGTTTCAGTTCACTTACATAGATTACATGTTCAAATCACGGATATCCCGTTGTGTCGGTTCATAGTTCAAGGTTTTAGATTTTTTGATTTTCAGAGTTTCAGAGTCGAATTATAGATATATTGTTGTACCAGTCGCATTGAATAACTGTCGCACCAGTTAAAATTACGGATTAATCGCTGCACCGATTCAAATTACGGATTCTATGGATTCACAATTCACACATAGAGTTCTTAATCCGTGTCGGATTCAATACTCAACTCAGAGTTCTTATACATAGTCTAGATTCGGATTCATTTACGGATTCGCATACAGAGTTCACATACAAAGTTCGAATTTCATGTCAGATTCATGTTCATATCGAATTTAGTGCGAACACATATTCGAGTCAAGTTCGTGGTTCATAGCAGATTCATGTATGATGTCATATGCACATTTAATTCACGATTCTTATTTTCAAAGTTCATATTCAGATTCAGATGTCACATTCGGATTCAACATTCATATTCAAGGATTCGAAGTTCAATACAGTTAAATTTCAAGGACCCGGTATTTCAAAGTTTTCAAAAGCGAACTCATAATTCAAAAATTAAATTTCTAAATCAGTTCTAATGATCACATTTGAAGTTCAAATCCGATGAAACATGCAAACTTCATATTCGAACTTCAAGGAGTTCAATACTAACAAAAATTCAAGGAATCTCAAAGGTCCAGTTGATTCATTTCTAAAAGCATGATTTCAATTCAAAATTTCGAAAGTAGATGTAAATCAAATTCTTAATCTTTAAAAGTATATCACACATTTAAATCAAATACATCATACGAATCTATGAATCGAAATCAGAAAATTCATTGGTTAATGAAGTTCCCCTACCTCGGTTGCGAAATCACGCAAGGCCACACAAAATGGTGCAAAAATCCTCACAGACGTTCCCAAATCTTAACCTACATTACAAAGTATTCGTATACATACATGTTAATAACTAAGCATCACACATGTCGAAGTTCCTAATGTTTTCTCAAAACTAGGGCGAAAAGGACGAGTTCGTGTTAACCTTGGGACCATGTAACACTTGTCCCTACTTTCAACTTACTTTTGACCTCTAAAGCATTAGATTCATGAATTAGTTAATTCACCAAAGTCATGTGTCTCATTGTCCTCTTTCCAATGCCTTACGAATTGTGTAATTCTGAGGTCGGAGCAAGAAGTTATGGCCAAAATAGTGGACCAAACTCAAACAGGGAAGCCAACTCGAGCGGGATTCAGGCTAGCTCGAGTGGGAAGCTTCAGGTGGGACCTAGCTCAAGCGGGATTCAACCCATCTTGAGAGGGATCCATTGGCATGCACAAACACAACTCAAGCGGGTTTTTCTAGAGCCAAAATAAGCCTAAATTCTAGCTCGAGCGGGAAGCTTTAGGTGGGACCTAGTTCGAGTGGGATTCAGGCCAACTCGGGCGGGATTCTTGCAAATCCAAAATTTCTGAATTTGGGTCTTCTTCCCCGAACCAAAATCCCAAAAATCGCATCTAATGATCCTAATTAAGTTTAAAGATTCATTTCTCATCACAAATCACACTTTTCTTACCTCCTTGGGTCGGGCAAGCGGAAATCCACGATTATTGATGTCGGGAGATTTCTCAAAACCTTGCACAAAATCCGAAGGCACCCACTAATCATGCTCAAAACCCATAATCATCCTATGATCTAGGCACGCATGCGAAGGGTTTCAGAATTTACCTCCTTAAATCACGCATGCGAAGCCCACATCGTCGAAATCGATGGATATCAGCGTCTACTCCCATGTTCGCCCGATGGTTTAGTTTCTTCAATCACAATGGCGTTGAAAATGAAGTCTTCCTTGCGATTGCGAAATGGAGCAGAGATTCTTGCGATGAAGGAGAAGAGTTGGGTGAGAGATCGGATGGCTAGTATCTCTCAAAGATGAAATGAAGAGAGGAAATGGGGGTTCTTCCTCACTCGACTCCCCACTTTCTTAGCAAAAACCCCCCCACAAATAAACCACGCACTCTTGGTTCTGCGTGGGGCTTTCTTTTCTATTTTTGATGGGGTTAATGCAGTGTGAGGCTGGTACACTGAGATTCGGCGTACAGTAGGTTCTCAATTGGCCTAAAATAAAAGTCTAAATCCACTCTTCTCTCAACTAGCTCAAACAAAAAACCAAGTTTTGGTTTAATTGGTGTTGGCTTTACTCTTTATACTAATGGAAGTTCAAAATTGGGGCTCATCGGCACACCGTGAATTGGCGTATGGGTCTTCCATCAAAAGGCCCAAAAATAAGGTATTCACACAACTACTTATGTGAATACCCAGAATAAACGTCCTAACGCCAAGACGTATATCGTGTACCCTATCTGGCGCATACACGAAGTCGAGTGTGTAGAGAGGGCTTGGTCAGTGTGTTGGGTACCGAATAAAATAAGCGCAGAGTACATCTATACATATAAACCTATAATAGTTTGAGTCATTAGCTCGAGTTAAGCTCTTGCTTAGTGTGCACCTGACCGTACATGATCATGCGTATGCCATTTTTCTCACTCTAATTTATTCATTTAAATTTAATTAACTAAGCCCATGTTATACTATGGTGCTTGAAAGTGTGGGCTCGAACTTGGCCCGGTCCGTGGTTCAAGTCGTGTGCAACACGCACTTCTCACTAGGGTTCAGGTTTCTATTCAGGGTTTGAGTTAGGAGTCAGTTCTCAGAATTTGGATATTAGGTGCATTTACCCAATCAGGGTGGATGGGTCAGAGGTCACATATTTTTTTCCATCAACTCATCTCTCACATATTTTTTTCTTTTTCTTCTTTTTCTTTAGCAAGTGTCCAAAAATTTGGATAACTTCTTCCCATATACATTTTTTTTTTCCAGTAAATCCCCTTTTTCTTGATTTTCTTTCTTTACAAATATCTCTTGAAAATCTTTTCAGTTTGGAAGCTTTTTGTTTCTCTTTTTTTTCATTCTTTTTCTTTTTCTCCCATATAATTTTTTTCAAAACAATTTTCTCTATCAACTGTACCCTTTTTGACATTTTCCTTATTTGTTCTAGCATACTCCTTCCACTTTCCTATTTCTCCCTTTGTTGTAAATTCTCATAATTACGAGGGTTAAAGACCAAAAGCTTTGGGCAGTGCATATGGTTAAGGGTTTATAAAATTATGGTACCAAGAAAATTTGGTTTAAGCTCTAATATTGGTTCAAAGGACAAATATATTTTAAGATTTTTGCTTTTTGTCTCAAACAAATTAAAAATGGCCTTAAATCATTTCCACGATTTACTAGCAAGAATGCCATATCAGTTTGAAGCATATACTAAATAGTTCTAGAAAAACATTCAGCATAATTATAGAATAGTTTATTCAAATTTCAGCAATATGAAATTTCATTAAAGACAGTCAAGAAGTTCAAGAAATTAAAATTCAGATAGGCAACAGTCTCTGTCAAAGGAAAGGAAATAAGTTCAAATGCTCACTGTTTATATGATTTTTGAAACTATAGTCTAAATACTGCAGTTTAAAGCAAAGTATAATTTCAAGAATTCAATTTTAATACAGTGTACAAATGAGACTGAATATGGATCGTAGCTACTTCTAGCATAGATGTTTGAACTTCTACTAAGATGATGGATAAGGTTTTTTTGGAATCATAATTTTCTTTTATTGTAACTCACATGTGATGGTTAAAAGCAAAAAATAAAAACTAAAAATCATGAAAATTGAAATAAATCCTAGAAACAAAATTAAAATTAAGACTATATACAGAAAGAAACTTTTTTTTTTCAAAACTAATATAGACAAAGTGTGTACCCCCAAACTTAAATAGGACAATGTCCACATTGTTTACAAAACAGGAGTACAAAAAAAAATTTATCGAATATGCTGCAGGTACCGGGTATAGGGTCTGCAAAATTATTCAAAAATCTCCCCAAAACTTAGAAGAAATTACATCCGGTGTGATCACATAGAAATGGGTATCATTAAGAAAAATTAGAAACAACAAAAATAATAAACAAAAGAAATTTGTATATATAGAACAAAATATTTAAAGAGTGCATGGAAAAAAAAACTAATTACATCAAAGAAGAAACCTAGAAAAATCTAGACATGGACTAACTAAAACACCGGCAACGACCATCCAAGGTGAAAGATTAATTCGATAAAGATCGGTACTCGGGTTGGACTAACCACCTTCAATCAGAGTCTCGTACCTCTCCCCGTGACAGCCTGATTTTCTCGACATTTTCTTTTTACATGACTCTCCGGGAAAAATGACCCGTCCGATACAGATGTTTCGATACTAACCATGATGACCAGAAATTTCCATCCACAATAATGAAAATCCCATGTCGTTGGATTGTGCATAACAATCCATGCACAGTATAGTATTATAAAAATCAAAGCAGATATATCATATGGCAAACAAGATTTCTATTTCTAATATCGAAGATAAAAATAAGACCAAAGTAAACCACTGGTGACGGCCGACCGTCACCTAAACAGTGGTATACAAAATATGTGTTCATGAGGCTAACCACAATACTGTATCAACTCCAGTAAGGAAATTACACTTTAGGTAGAAGATCTTCTTCTTCCTCCAGTACGAAATCAGGAACCGCCTCTAAAAACCATGGTCCTGAACGGTATCTACACCAGCACCTGTGACGTATAGTCGAGGGATAAGCTACAGTCCAAGCTCAGTAGGAGAAGATCAATACTAACTACATGTTATCCAATCAAACGCATAAATTCAGTGAGGGAAACATATATATAATGACTAAAATTTGAAGCGTTTTCATATTAGTTCAGAGTTTACAGATCTTATATTCAAAATTCCAATTCAGAGTTTCGAACTGAAATTCAAGTTCTAATTCAAGGTTTGGGTTCAAAGTTCAAATTGCTATTCTTGTTTAAATTTCAAAGTTTGGATGTATTGTTTAGAATTCAAAGTTCAACATTCATAGTTCATAGTTTCATTATTCAGAGCTCGAGATGCAGAGTCCATAGGCCATAGCTCATTGTTCAGAGTTCATAGTTCAGGGTTCAGAGTTCATGATTCGGAGTTCAAAGATCATCGTTGAAATTTCTAATCTAGAGTTCAAATACACAGATTTACTGCCTTGTCGATTCAAATCATAATTTTGTATTCAAAGTTCAGGTCGATGTTCTGAGTTATAATTTGCAGTTCAAATACATGGATTCACCGCCGTGTCCGTTCAAATACTGATCCACCGCCCTATCGGTTCAAATACACGGATTAACCACCATGTCGGTCCAAATAGACGGGTTAATTGTCATGTCGGTCCATGTACATGGATGATCAGAGTTCAGAGTTCATTGTTCAAATATAAAGATTCATCGCCGTGTCGGTTCAAATATTCATATTTCATAGTGTCGATACAGATGTAGATCCACCGTCGTGTCGGTTCAAATACAGGGATTCACCGCCGTGTCTATTCAAATACACGGATTCAGTGCCGTGACGGTTCAAATACACGGATGACCCTCTGTACCGGTTCAATTTCAGAGTTCACATTCGAAGTTCATGGTGAAACTCATATTCTGAGTTCATATTCAAAATTCATGTTCAAGTTCATATTCCGAGGTCAAAGTTTATGTTTAAAGTCCAATGGCTTCAAAATAAAGGTTTCTAAATTCTGAGTTCAATTTCAAAGTTCAATTCATTTTGGTGATTCTAAAATGTGCAATATTCAATACGATCAGATTCTAAGGATTTAATACATTAGGATGTTCAATGTGATTCAATTATTCAATAAATTCAATACATTTAGTGCAAAGATTTCAATGATTCAAACTTAACAATTTCATAATTTGGAGAATCACAATTTCAAATTCGATAATTCGGAGACTCACAATTTCAAGATTCGATAATTCTAAGATTTCAAAATTTAGACATTCAATGTCAACAAAAAACAAGTTCATAATCTAATTCAGCATTCAAAGGTTTAATTCGTTCAAAGGTTCAAAAACACATCGATAGTCAAATCAAATCAAAATTTCAATCCTTCAATGGTAGTCAAATACAAGTTTCAAATCGGATTCTAATCATCGTAACTATATTCAATCTATGAATCAAAATCAAAATTGTACTTAACCATTGAGTTCCCCTACCTTAATCTCGATGTCGTTCGAGGCAAGGCGAAGTCCTTACCAATTGCTTCCTGTTCTCAATCTATATCACGGAGGGTTCATAAACCACGTGTTAGTGTCAAAGAAATTGAATAAGTCAAGGTTCCTCAAGCTTTGTCAAGTAAAAAGTTTAGAACTCATCACACTTGCCACCCAATTTTTACCTTTAAAACATCAGATTTGTTGAATTGCTAATTCACACAACATATAGAGCTCATTTTCCTCTTTCCGATGTCATAAGAATCACGTAATTCCGAGTTCGGGGTTAAAAGTTATGACCGAAATATCGAGTAGGTGTTGACACCATGCTCCAGCTTGCAACAGTGAGTTACAAGGTCGCTGTAGCGAGGTGTTCAAGAACTCAGGACCTCTCTCTAGAGAGTTTGGACAGTGTTGAAATAGCCTAAAACTTTATGTAGCACTCGCGACAGTGAGGGCTTCAGAAAGGACCTCGCCACAGTGAGTTTGAACCACATTGTAGCGAGTTTGTTAGGTTTCGAGAGCTTCAGAATTCAATCCTCTTCCTCCCGAGGTTTGAAAATCTCAAAATCTAATGTATGCACATCTAGATTCACACAAAATTAGAGCTAAATCTAGTCTACATGATCAGACTAGTAATCCTATCATCTAATCTCACACATGCAATGGATTCCAGAGACTGACTATCAGAAAAATAGACGCTCATGCTTCTCACATATCCGATCTTTGAAACCCGTGCACGTGACCCAAACATATGAAATTTAAGGCTTAAATTTTAGAAATTGAGATTCGCATATCAAGTTACATTACGTACCTTCTTATATCACGCATGCAAGTTTGAAATGATCAGAATCGTGAAGGAGCATGGTGAGAAGGCTCCGCGTATGTCCGATGGCTTGATTTTCCTTCATTTCGATCGTGATGATGTTGATAATCAGAGTTTTATTACGATTTAAAATAGAGAAATGGGTTCTTTAAGGGGTTTGGGAGATAATCAACGGTTAGGA
Organism: Chloranthus sessilifolius; assembly: GCA_021018995.1. NCBI lineage: Eukaryota > Viridiplantae > Streptophyta > Magnoliopsida > Chloranthales > Chloranthaceae > Chloranthus > Chloranthus sessilifolius. The sequence goes on from CM037588.1 coordinate 98,207,761, forward strand.
TTTCACCCAAAAATGAAAAAAATGGGGGGGAAAGGGCCTCCTTCTCACTTGTGTCTCTCAGCTCTCCTCTTTCTCAAATGAAAACCACAAGTTGAATTTGTGGTTACCCTTTTATTAAGTGGAGATTTGGCATGGGGCCGATACACCACCAATTACTGTACCGACTTTTGTTTAACGATGTAGATAATCATCCTTGATCACACATACATCGTCCTACTCGTTTTAATTTATTTCTCAATTAAGCCCAGTGTCACAACTATGGAGCTTGAAAAGGGGTGAGAACAAACCTGGTCCGATCCCAGGTTCAAGTCGTGTAACACACATTTCTCAAGAGGGTTCAGGCTTCGATTTAGTGTTCGAGTCAGGGATTGGTTATCAGAATTTGGGTATCGGGTGCGTTTACCCAATTAAGGTGGATGAGCTAGAGACCCAGTCATCAACATCTTGACCAAGGCCAAATCAGTCAAGGTAGTCGTATCATCGTCGAAGGTCAATGATTCAATGCTAGAAAAATCAGGGTTGTTACATCATTCCCACCTTAAAGAATTTCTGTCCTCAAAAATTTACTTGAGGTACGGAATACTTGGTAGTTTCGAACAAAATCAATCACGTTCTCCTCGAGAGTTCGTGATTCAACATCCTCAGACAATTAGGGTCATTACATTCCCCCCTCCTTTAAGGAATTTTTGTCCTCAAAAATTCATGATGGAACTTATGGTGGTCTAACTGACTCAATGTTTAACATCCACCCACCACATTTGCAAGATGTGTATGTTTGATTGGTTCATTTCATGAACCATGCTGAAGGTTAGGAACCATTCAGTGTTTAATGGTGGAAATACTAATAATCAGCAGTTCAACACACTATCGATGAACCTAAGTTCACCACAATAAGGTTTTTAACTCATTATTATGACTGAATGTGTTTCATTCATTATTGTGACAAAGTCGAAGGTAAACCTACCCTTAAACAAGGTACATGATTATCCTAGACGAGATTGAACCTATCAATTATTGAAGAGTAATTGGTCACGCACAGTGTTCCATCGATAAGAACAACTGATATGTACTAAACAACATCTAATCATTATAAAATCCTAAAGTGTCGAGTAACAAATACATAAGGGTGACCCATCCATCGGTAGCACGTGATCACACATGCACTGAGAGGATGTGATTACCGAAGGATGACCCATCAGATTTGTCGAAGACCTACTTGATCTGACTTGTATCCTAAAAATATTTAAATTGCTCATTAAGGTACAAGGTACTAAAGTGTTGTGCGTACGACTTAGTTAAGCATATGCGTATTAGTGTCGAAACATTCATGTAATAATATAATAGCACACACCTTCCAAATGTATTCGTCATATGAAATTACACAAAAAACTTGAAAATAATTAGCAAAATTATACCTGGGCGATCTCATTGGCAGCTTGGGCATTGTGTGTCGAGACAAAAAAAGTACGATCCTGGGTCGTAGGTCAAGAGGGCCCCAGAGGAATTGCCAATGGCATCTGCCATTTCTTTCCCTTAGTACAATCCCTTATCCTATGTCCTACCGGCCATACCTGAAGCATGTGCCCATTGTCCAGCGACATTTTTTTGTCTTATGTTGTTTCCCGCATCTTGAGCACAACTAAATCAATGTGATCGGAGCAATGCTTAACGGATGTTGCATCATTGACGCCCAGTCGTAGCGGGTATGAAAGGTTGAAGGGTCGAGTAGGTGCAGAGACAAGTGGTCTGGAATGGGTGGTCTGAGTAGGTTGAGAGGGTGCTGGCATCAAGAGTCTCGGTCTCTTACTCGTCCCCTAAGAGGCATACGATTGGGCTCGTGTTCTTCTACTCTGATTTTGGTCTTCCCTTCTCTTATGCATGTTTTCAATGTCTCTTTCTGTGATAAGGGAAAATTCTATGACCTCGGCATAGGTCACCGCCCTAAACAAAGAGATCCTCTTTTTAATGATGGGCTTTAGGCCCCTCTTGAATTTTTGGGTCTTCATTAACTCCGTTGCTACGTGCAGTGGTGCAAAATGATATAGCCTGGTGAACTCGGCCTCGTTCTCTCACACCGACATTTGACCCTACTCCAATGATGGAAATTGAACCTCCATCTGATACCTCAGTTGCCCAGGAAAGTATTTTTCATTAAACACTTTAGTAAATTCAGCCCATGTCTAAGGGGCATTTGGTGCTCGGGTTTTTTTGACAGATTTCCACCACGGATCCGCCTCTCCCTCGAGTTGGAACGGAGCCCAAGTAACTTTTTCCTCTTCTGTGCACAACATTTCTCCAGAGAACTTTCTCTTTCTGGTTTAGCCATTTTTCCACTTCAAGTGGATCGACCTGACCTTAGAATCTAGGAGGCCTCATCCTCCAGAACTCTTGAAATCCTGAGGGTTGGAATCTCTTTCCTAGAAGTGCGGCTTGCTGGTTGACCATGGTCTCAAGCAACTGCTCAACGCGACTGTTATTGCTTCATTCTCTCAAAGGAATGTCGTTGGCACCAATTGCTACTCCCTCATCACTATACGTGCCTCTTATACGGACAACTCTTGGTTGACCTCGTAGAGGCATACTGATCTATCACGATGAAACAAAGGTTTCAATCAAAAGCGATCGTGAGGATCCAAAGCATGTCTAATTAAGGTTCCTATGTCCCGACAAAATAAACCTAAGCTCCGACAAAATCTAAAGTCATTCAGAGGCATGTCTCTAAATCTCCTAAATTTCAGAATAGGGATCGTGAATCCCTCCTATGTTTTGATAAAATCTAATGCCATCACGTTTTGAGTCCCAATATGGTCTAACGCCTAGGCTTTGATACCACCTGTGACAGCCCGGTTTTCCAGACATTTTTTAAAATTTTATTATTTTTTTTTTGACACAACTCTCAGGGAAAACTGAACCGTCCGATACAAATGTTCCGATACTAACCGTGAAGACCCGAAATTTCCATCCACAATAACAAAAACCCCGTGTCGTCGGATCGTGCATCACAACCCATGTACAGTATATTATTGCAAAAATCAAAGCAGATATATCATATAGCACAAGATTACATGAAAGAAGATTTCCATTTCTAATATTGAAGATAAAAACAAGACCAAAATAAACCACCGGTGACGGCCGACCGTCCCCTAAATAGTGGTATACAAAATATGTATTCACGAGGCTAATCACTATACTGTACCAACTCCACTAAGGAAATTACACTTCAGGCGGAAGATCTTCTTCTTCCTCTAGTACGAAACAAGGAACCGCCTCCAAAAACCATGGTCCCAAGCGGTATCTACACCTGCACCTGTGATGTATAGTTGAGGGATGAGTTACAGTCCCAGCTCAGTAGGAGAAGATCAATACTAACTACATTTTATCTAATCGGATGCATATATTCTATGACGGAAGCATAAATACAATGACTAGAATTTGAATCATTTTCATATTAGTTTAGAGTTTACAAATCTTATATTTAAAATTCCAATTCAGAGTTTCAGACTGAAATTCAAGTTCTAATTAAAGGTTTGGGATCAGAGTTCAAATTGCTATTCTTGTTCAAATTTAAAAGTTTGATTGTATTGTTCAGAATTCAGAGTTCAACATTCATAGTTCATAGTTTCATTATTCAGAGTTCGGGATTCAGTGTCCATAGTTCATAGCTCATTGTTCAAATTTCATCTTTCGAGGTTCAGAGTTCATGATTCGGAGATCAAAGATCAGCATTCAAATTTCTAATCTAAAGTTCAAATACACAGATTTACTTTCGTGTCGGTTCATATCATAATTTTGTATTCAAAGTGCAGGTCGATGTTCAGAGTTCTAATTCAAAGGTCAAATACTGATCCACCGTCGTGTCTATTCAAATACACAGATTAACCATCGTGTCGGTCCAAATACACGGATTAATAGCCGTGTCGGTCCAAATACACAGATGATCAGAGTTCAGAGTTCATTATTCAAATACATGGATTCACCGCTGTGTCGGTTCAAATATTCATATTTCATAGTGCCGGTACAGATGTGGATCCACGGTCATGTCGATTCAAAGACAGATTCACCATCGTGTCAATTCAAATACACAGATTCAGCGTCGTGTCCGTTCAAATACACAGAAGACCCTCTATACCGGCTCAATTTCAAAGTTCATATTCGAAGCTCATGGCCAAGCTCATATTCTAAGTACATATTCAAAATTCATGTTCAAGTTCGTATTCGGAGGTCAAAATTCATGTTCAAAGTTTAATGGCTTCAAAATAAGGGTTTCTAATTTTTGAGTTCAATTTCAAAGTTAAATGTATTTCGGTGATTCTAAGATGTGCAATATTCAATATGATCAGATTCTAAGGATTTAATACATCAAGATGTTCAATGCGATTCAATTATTCAATAAATTCAATACATTCAGTGCAAAGATTTCAATGATTCAAACTTAACAAATTCATAATTCGGAGACTCACAATTTCAAGATTCGATTATTCTAAGATTTGAAAATTTAGATGTCCAATGTCAACAAAAAATAAGTTCATAATCGAATTTCAAAGGTTCAATTCGTTCAAAAGTTCAAAAATACATCGATAGTCAAATCAAATCAAAATTTCAAACCTTCAATGGCAGTCAAATACAAGTTTCAAATCAGATTCTAATCATCATAACTTTATTCAATCTACACGAAAATCTATGAATTAAAATCAAAATTGTACTTTAGCATTGAGTTCCCCTACCTTAATCTCAAAGTCGTGCGAGGCAAGGTGAAGTCCTTACCAATTACTTCCCGCTGTCAATCTATATCACGGAGGGTTCATAAACCACGTGTTAGTGTCAAAGAAATTGAATAAGTGAAGGTTCCTCAAGCTTTGTCAAGGAAAAAGTTTAGACAGGAGGAATGGACAAGTTCTTGCAATCTTTGTCGAGGGAAAAGTTTAGAACTCATCACACTTGCCACCAGATTTTGACCTTTAAAACATCAGATTTGTAGAATTTCTAATTCACAAAACTTATAGAGCTCATTGTCCTCTTTCCGATGCCATGCGAATCGCATAATTCTGAGTTCGGTTTCAAAAGTTATGACCGAAATACCGAGCAGGTGTCGGCACCATGCTTCAGCTCGCTACAGCGAGTTACAAGGTCGTTGTAGCAAGGTGTTCAGAACTCAGGACCTCGCTGTACCAAGTTTCGACAATGTTGAAAATAGCCTAAAACTCTATGTAGCACTCGCTGCAATGAGGGCTTTAGAAAGGACCTCGCTATAGCGACCTTGTAACCTCGCTATAGCGAGTTTGTCAGGTTTGAGAGTTTCATAATTCAATCCTCTTCCTCCCGAGGTTCAAAAATCTCAAAATCTAATGTACGCACATCTAGATTCACACAAAATAGAGCTAAATCTATTCTACATCATCAGAGTAGTAATCCTATCATCTAATCTCACGCATTCAATGGATTCTAGAGATTGACTATCGGAAAAATCTATGTTTGTGCTTCTCACACGTTTAATCCTCGAAACTCGTGCACACAACCCAAACATATGAAATCTAAGGCTTAAATCTCAAAAATCAAGATTCGCACGATCAAGTTACATTACCTACCTTCTTAGATCATGCATGTGAAGTTTTAAATGATCGGAATCGTGAAGGAGTATGGTGCAAAGGCTCCCAATATGTCTGATGGATTGATTTTCCTTCGCTCCGATCGTGACGACGTCGATGATCAAAGTTTTCTGGTGATTTAAAATAGAGAAATAGGTTCTTTAAGGGGTTTGGGAGATAATCAATAGTTAGGATTTCGCCCAAGAAGGAAGAAAATGAGGGGGAAAGGGCCTCCTCACTCGGCTCACTCGGCTCACTCGGCTCTCTCAGCTCTCCTTCTCTTTCTCAAATGAAAACCACAAGTCGAGTTTGTGGTTCTACCCCTTTTATTAAGTGGGGATTCGGTGTGGGGCCGATACACCACTAATCGGTGTACATGCTTTTATTTAAAGGTCCAAAAATGAGTTCTAGGATGCACTTAACACTAATGTGTTAAGTGCATCCTAGACATCTTATTTATGAGTTAGCTTCTAGCCAGTGTACCATAACGTGGCTTGCGTAATGGTTCACACTAATATTTATATATGGACCAAGTGTATTTCTCCATATAAATCATCGAATAATTTGAGTTATTAAGCTGGGGTTAGGTTAGCACCTATGGTGTAGATGATCGTCCTTGATCACGTATACTCCGTCCTACTCGTTTAAATTTATTTCTCAATTAAGCCCATAGTCACAACTATGGCGCTTGAAAAGGGGGTGGGATCGAACCTGGTCCGATCTCAGGGTTCGAGTCGTGTGTAGCACACATTTCTCATGAGGGTTCGGGCTTCGATTTAGTGTTCGAGTCAAGGATTGGTTATTAGAATTTGAGTATCAGGTGCGTTTACCCAATTAAGGTGGATGGGCCAGAGGCCCGTCACAGTCATCAACATCTTGACCAAAGTTAAATTGGTCAAGGCTGTCGTATCATCGTCGAAGGTCAATGATTCAACGCTAGAAAAATTAGGGTTGTTACATCCTTCCCACCTTAAAGAATTTTCGTCCTTGAAAATTTACGTGAGATATTGAATACTTGGTTGTTCCGAACAAAATTAGTCACGCTCTCCTCGAGAGTCTGTGACTTAACATCCTCAGAAAATTAAGGTCATCACACTCCCCCTGTCAATAGAGTATCCACACCTTGATCGATTCGTACCCTGTCTTCCAAATATCTCCCCCAAACAGAGCACACCAAATATCTCCCTTGGAAGACAAATTAAATGCACTTTGGGGAAGAAATTGAGGAGTGGGAAGTGAGCACCTCTCTATCCTCCAGTAGCCTATACTCCTCCCCTATGAAGACTCTGTGAAAAGAATGTAACGCAGTTAGGGGGAAAGTATGAGCAATGGAGAGGGGTGGCGAGGGACAGTTTAGTCCACCATCTTTGTATAGGAACTTCCACTCAGGGTGGGTTGTAATGGTGGAATTGTTAGGAAGTTGGAGAAGATGAGGTGTAGGAAAAGGGTTTCGGATTTGGGTTAGGCTTGGGTGAAGGGTAGTTTTGGTGGACGATTAAACATCTGGTATGATCATTGGCGCTTCAACTTTTCTACTTTCTTTATTGCAGCCAGAAGCTCCGCCCTTTGTATTTCAAGAATCCAGTCGAGGCTCCTACTGATATGGTCTTGGTCAGGCTCTTTCGCCATAAGGGCTAGGGTTTTGAGGGAGGAAAGTGAAAGATATGGGTTTGGCTTGGTAAAGGCATGGTTTTATAGGGAAAGACTAGGGCTCTAAACCATCACTTCAAATTGAATGTCGAGGTGTAGGCATTGAAGCTTGGGTAGTAGGCAAGTGGCAATATTGAATGCGATGCTTGTCTACTTCCTCTACGAATTAAATGGGTTCAACTTCCTAGGTAACCGATATGACTGGTCACCCAACTCGCCTGTTCCCTTGAATTGTAATTTACGATTCTAGAAAATAGTACTCCGATGGTACAGACTTTGAGACAATTGAACCTTACTCACTATAATTCGATAATAGAAAATCACAGGCGAACGCAAATCCATGTGTTCAAAAGTGATGATAGTACACAAGAGAGGTCCTTACGAGTGAATGCGTTTCGGCACACTTTAGATCGTAGGGTACTCTCTGGCATAATTTACTACTTGCAACAAAATAAATAGTGCATATATATTACAAGATACTGCTATGGATGAGTTGGTAGATCAACGGATCCATGAGGAATTTGGTTTGGATCAAGGAGAGTTGATGTGCCTCCCATAAATATATGTCCTCTTGGGTTGCCAACTGGCCACAATGAAGAGTAGCTACCCTCTCTCTTATTTAATAAAATAGTTAATTGCTCAACTTGAGTTTCTAACTTAAAAATAGATTGCTGAAGAGAGAAGAGTCACTGCGATTATTTCTGGCCATGCTACTGGCAGTTTTTGTCTATTTGCAGGATGGATCCCTTTGTGACAACAGTATGGTCTTGGTCTCTTGTGGGGTAAAAAGGTATAATAGATTACTGAGGAACTGCTTGAGTTTGGCCATGGTAAGGACCACAAGCCTCTCCTTTTTGAGATGTTGGATGCGATTTTATACCCAACAGGGACTGGATATTTTTTTTCAAAGCCTCAGCCTTGGGAGATATTCATCATTAGCTTTAATTCATCTAGTCCTCCTCACTTAGGAGGTATATTCCTGAAAGTCTCCGAATCAATCCCATTCGATGCATTGTGTTGCACCAATTCCTCGCTAAGGGTCTCAAAGAGTTCTTAAGCATCCTCTGTAGTCAATGTATGGAACATTCCTCCACAAGTAACATCAATCATGTGTCGGGTTTGTTCATTCAGGCCTTTATAGAAACCAAGCACTATTTGTCAGTGCTGGACCTCATGATGATGGCACTTGTTCAGAAGTTCGTTAAGATGCTTCCAGCTCTTCTAAAAAGATTCATCCGGAAATTAATGAAACATTGTGATAATCATCTGGATTTGATTCCTTTTCCTGATTGGTAAGTACTTAGTAAGAAACTTAATTGGTAACTCTTCCCAACTAGCAATCGAATTGTTGGGTAACAAGTTTAGCCACTGCTTTGCCCTGTCTCTAAGAGAAAATGGAAAGAGCCTCAAACAAGCAGCCACTTTCGTCATGTTCTTAATTTAACCGATTCCGTAGATTTCTAGAAAACTCATTAAGTGCATGTACGGATCCTCCTCACTAAACCCAAAAAAAATAGGAAGTAAATGAAGTACACTAGATTTGATTTCAAAGGTTCATCACCGGCTACTGGGGTACTTGAATACATGAGGGAAGTGTAAGAGGGGTCAATGCATAATACTCCCCTAGCGCTTTAGCCACAAATTAGTCTTTTCCCGCCATATTGAATTGAATTAGAAACAAAGTAGGGCGGCTAGATCGATTATTATATACATATATATATATATATATATATATATCTATTTTTTGGTTTAATTTTATCTGATTATTATTTTAGAAAGCAGGGAGAGAAAAAAAAATCTGTTCCTCTAGCTTCTATTGTCAGAAGAAGTGTTGAAACCTTTGATCCGCTCCTCCAAAATAAAACTTGCAAAAGGTAAAGAAATGATTAAAGAAAAAAAAAAAAGAGGTCTGAAAGACAAATAATGGCTTTCAGACTTCTGCCACTTCCCCGGTAGCGGTGCAAAAATCTTGGTAGCTCTTAAAAGTGTACTCGGTCTTAACCTATTGCAAGTGCACAACGTGCACAACGAAAATTGTAGCACTATTATAAGGTCATTCCCACAAGGAAGGTTGAGAATCTGAATGCCTTTATTTGTCTTTAAAGAATAAAGAATGGTTTGTTTTATATTAAACTAAGATGCAAGAAAAAAAATCTAAATCCTCCTACTTCCAGATTATGGTCGTCAATCACAATCTTTTAGTTCTCAGATGTTTACAAAATTAAAATACCGTTATACTATATCTATGCCTTCCAAAATTTGTGTGTCAATCAAAAACTAGAATTCTTCAATATAGATTTATACTAATCAACAATCTTCCAGAATTTTGGGCACCAATCAAACACTATAAAATTGAAGATGGAAAATAAAAGAAAGCAGTAAATCTAAACTAGAAAGTAAATAAAAAGATCTTTCATCTCTCAGTCACAGGCGTCAATTGCTTCTGAGAAACTACGGATATTCTACTCTAATCTTCCAGTCTCCGATCACAGACGTCAATTGCTCTTGAAAAACCTTGGATATCTAAACTACACTATGTTGATCTTTAGAAAACCCAACCTCAGTCGTCAATTGATGCTGAGAATTCCTTCGATAATTTTTTTCTCGTATTTATATCTCATAAGGGGTCAGTTTACATTATTCAAATTCTATTAAAAGTAAACTACTAAGAACAAAAGATTCCTAAAATAAGAAAACTTCTAATCCTAATCTTCATTGCTTTAGATGGTAGACGCGCGTAGGACTTTTCTCTATATTTTTAGTAGTAGATATCTTCAAGATTCTTTCGTCAATCTTCTTAGATCCATGGAATAGAAGATTTCTAATTTTAAGAGATCATTTTATTTTTGCATGGATTTCATGTGATCAGTAGCAGCAGGAGCTTCAATGATAAACAATCATAAATAGGATCATATTTTTCTTCAGTGTGATTTCTCCTTACGTTCGATCATATCTCCGTTTTGTCTAATCTCGTAAGCTTCTTTTATAGAATCGTGAATACGATTCTTTCTTTTCTTCTTCTGTTTCGCTATTTCGAGATTATGATTTCATTTGCTACTTGATTTTGAATACGATTGGGATCGTGTCTTCAAACGATCGTCTTTCTTACTGCATTTTGAGTTCATTTTGGCAATGATTTACACTTTGGCTATATTTTGCTATCTATTTTAAATATTTGCATATTAGTATCTCATTAGTAGCAAACTGGGGTCTAGCATCATAAGTTAAGGGTGATAAAATGGTAAATTATATAACTGATCAAAGTTCCAGTTCAAATACAAGTTCAAGATCAAGTCCAAGTTCCAGTTCAAATTCATGTTCCAATAAAAGTTCAAGATCAAGTCCAAGTTCCAATTCAAATTTGAGTTCAAATACAAGTTCAAGATCAAGTCCAAATTCCAGTTCAAATTTGAGTTCAAATACAAGTTCAAGATCATGTCTAAGTTCCAGTTCAAATTCGAGTTCAAATACAAGTTCAAGAACAAGTCTAAGTTCCAGTTAACATTCGAGTTCAAATACAGGTTCACAATCAAGTCCAAGTTCAAATTCGAGTTCAATAGAAGTTTCAAGATCAAGTTCAAGTTCCATTTCAAATTTGAGTTCGGATACAAGTTCAAGTTCTTGTTCAAAATTCGAGTTCAGATACAAGTTCAAGATCGAGTTCAAGTTCCATTTCAAATTCAGGTACAAGTTCAAATCCATGTTTGAGTTCAAGATACAAGCATGCGACTGACTTATATCAATTAGTTTGGTATACAAGTGGTTCATTCAAAACAGAGATCTAAGTAAGTTTTTCAAGTTCCATGACTTGATCCTAAGGGTGGATCTCGTCGGTTCACACTCAAACTAAGTGTTACCTCAGTTTAGAGTCCAATAAGGACTTACGTTTACCATTGTCGATGACAAACGCTTGATTGTCTCTAACCGATGTTTAAGGCATCGAGGTGCCGATTTCTAATGATTCTAGGCACTACTTGAGTTAAGTCAACCAATTGAGCACTCATCGATGGGTCAATACATCCTACTAATCCTACGATTTTCAGGTATGGGCCTTAGGTCCATTCCATTCTTATTAAAGACTCATTCGGGTCTTGGATCAAATAGGTCAGGCCTTATTTCATTTATTTTAGTGGTTGGGCCTTTGAGTCAACCACTGGTTCATGTCAAGTCTCTCGGTCGGGTAGTTGGACTTGGATGGGTCCAATCCTATGGGTTCGAGGACCATGGGTTATTTCTTAAGTGTTGGGCCTTTACTAGATCCAAATCTAGGTATACGGGCCTTTTCAATGTCCATGCCATTTTGTGTCCATCCGTTTTGGGCCTCTATTATTTTCCTTTAAAACATTTTGGACTGGGTTCATATTTTAGAAAATCATGTAAGGTCATCGGGCCGTCGGCCAAGTAGTCAGGTCTTAACAAAATTCCATTTACTAAGTCAATTTACTGACCAATTACATAGTATTTGAGTGATTAGGGCCATTCCAAGGGTTTTGGTCCAATGACTTAGTTGGCCAAGTCAACATAAGTATCATCACATAACACCCTCACAATGGTCACTATGATATGGTATTTCCGAGATGCTCACAGGCTTTGAGGTAAGTCAAGATTTTGACTAAAATCATTTAATTGCAGATTTTGCGACAATTGTGTTGCACACCTTGCAGTAAATCTCTCACAATTTCCAACTCCAATCTAATTTTTGAGTCCTACAAAAATTAGGTTAAAGAACATCAGTAACCACATCTTTCTCAGGTGGTGGCACTCAAAAATATGATCAGGCTTGATCATGGTCGACAAATCACTGAGATTTGTCCATGTTTATCAGATTATTAGGCCAGGGTTATTGGGCCTTAATGTCATATCTGTAACTCTTGATGTTAGTATCAAAATCGGGCAATCAATGGCTTTCTGGAAAGCTCAGTGAGTTACCTACAATTTATTTTTATATTTCAGGGGTCAAAGGTCAAGGGTTCAGGATTAAATCTGGTCCATCTGATCAAAGGTCGGGTTTGACTACTGGCTGGATGCCATGATCCGTAATTTTGCGTAACAATTTTCTCATCGACAGTCCTGATTGAATTATCTCCTAAAAATTTACCCAATTGTTAGGGGCAGGTCAATTCTTGACCTTGATTTATCCCAGAATTTTTGGGAGAAGTCTCAGTCATGGAAATCATAGCTCTTCGGGGGTTCTAATTTCTGGTGCAACTTCATTGCCTGCTGCTCCGGGTGCTGTAACTTTCCAACCGTGTGGGGTGCGGGTATGAAATTTTCACTAGGTATAGGGAACCCATTATGTTATTTAATTAAAAGTTTTGGGAATTTTTTGGGTTTTATTTCATTTTTTTTGTTCTCTGGTCTGAGAGCAGGCTGCAAGGCCTACAGACTTAGGCCATCGATGGGGTCCACCTAGTGGTCCATCTCATGCCACAATTTTTCGAGTCTCGGTCCGAGATGATTCCAGGTCAGTTCTAGATCTATCAAGATCTCATTTCAAGCTTGTTCTATTACTTTAATCGGCACAAGTCGCTTGACGGTACTACCCTATTCGTTGGGTATTGATCTATCTAGAGATTTCGGATTTGTTTGGAGAGCCATCCAATCGAGCCTAAATTTCTGGACACGATTAAAATTTTCAAACCATTTTATTTTCGGAAATAATTTTATAAAAATATCACATTTCAAAACCAATTTCGATCGGGTTTCAAGATTTATTTGCAATACATATAATCTAAATGACTGAATTTTTGGGTTTTCTTACAGTGAGCTATCAATCACCGTTGTTCATTCATGATCGACATTGGTCATGAGCTTCCAAAATTGAAAATATAATCAGACCATCAATCCATCAAAATGGTCAAACTTTGATCAAAAGACCATCTAGTAGTCCCGATTGAAGTTAACTACATATAGAGTCTATGTATCGAGATTTTCCTTTCCATGGATCTATCACCATTGAATTTAAAATGATCATATCTAAGGTCTCAAGCGCATAATTTCCAGAATTTAAAACTTATCTAAATTCATCATTTGATCAAAGTTCTATGATCAAGACAAGCAAGCTCTATGCATTCATATCAAACAATTCAAGCAAATCAAGTAAATTTCAAGATAGTCAATCGGGACTATCCGATTGGACCATCATCAAGATTAATAAATGTGCTAAAGTTTTTTGGGATATAACCATATAAATCTCAGTATATTCCAGCCACATGACATGCCAAAAATTCATTCTTATTCCATAAAAGTAAAGCAAGAATTCAATGCAAGATCATATATAAACTATCTATTAATCAAGCAATCTAGGACCATTCATTTTGTTCATGCTTACAACAGTATATGATGAATAAAATGCTAAGATTTTACAGATCTAATTCATAAAAAATTTATCTAACAAAAGTTCATAAAATTGTATGAGCATTCTATGCAAATAGATGGCATAAATCATGCTATACTACATATAGTACTATCATACATCTATGACCACTACTTTGACCTAGAAATCTGTGGTCAAGATGGTATGTAACACCCCAAATTTTTGCTAGCATTGAATTGTTGACTTTTGACGATGATCCAATCTACTTTGACTGGTTTGACCTTGGTCAAACCTCTCACGTATGCAACACGTTCTTTGACCCACTTATCTCAATTGAGCGAGAACACCCAAACGCAAGCCTAAGACCAATTCCTAATGCGAACTGATCTTTGAAAACTCGGGCCCCGAGATTGGGCCAAGTTTAATCTCTATGACCCAAGCCATTGCTAGTTTATGCGTATAGACATATAGCATAGATAGCCTAACACTAACACCCCGACTATGTATACAAGCCTAACAGGGCATACACTTTAATTTTTAGAAGGCTATAATTAAAGATGGACAGACATTTTAGTCACCTCATTGGTCAATGCCATGGTGTGTAAACAAGAGGTCTAGGTATCTAAACACCCCAATGACATCTGACCATAGTTGGTCTTTCTATTTTGTTCCCTAGATTAGTTAGACCAGTACACTGAAAGCAGTGTATTGACGGTACACGGTGTCGAGATCACATATAGCACCCCGATATGGGTTAATGTGGATCGCAGACCTAGAATCAAGACCCATTAAGTAATATGGATTGGGGATTCAGACCAATAGTTGAGGCCCTATGCTAGACCTGTACACCGAGCTGGGTATACCAGTTACACACTGAATTTGGGCACCCCATGTTATAAAATGCACGATATCGGGTACGGACGTGGGTAAGGTCAGGTGTGTGCCTAACATGGGATGCAAACAACTGATATGGATTAAGTGATAAGAAATTGGATGAGTTTTAGGGACCTTTAGTTGCCCAATATTATTTATTAAGTAAAACTATGTACCACATACACTTAAATACTGTGTATTAAATATACATTTGAGTTTGTACCTTTCCATAGACCTATAACTATGTATTACATAATACACTTGAGCTCTAAACTATCCCATATATATATAAACCAGTGTAATAAAGTTACACTAAAACTAATTCATACATGGAATAAACGTGTAGCAGACATACATTGGAGTTATACACCAGCCCATGCACCCAACATAGTATAGCAGATATACACTTTATATTGTACCAGCCATACACCTTAAAACTGTGTTATCAATTTACACTAAAAATTAAGCCTTATTAGACTTGTATGCATATACATTGCACTATATGCAGCTGCAATGCACTAAATAATTGTGCCATCCTATATAAGTATATAAGTGTAATGGAATTACAATAAAGCCAAACCTAAAATAGCTTATAAGATGTTTTATTCCACCAGAAGACTCCACGAGTGCATGAGTCATATCTAGATTCCATGCACGCAAAGTGTAGAATCCTTACAAAAATTCGCCACTATCTTCTACACACCCTCACACTTTGAATTTCTGAGAAACTAAACAACAGACTACTCCCTCTCTCTAATCCTCCTACAAAACCTCAGTAGCTGCCACTGTTGCATAAACCAAACCCCCTTCATCTTTCCACCAATTTACCATCGAATTGGTCTTAAGTTAAATTCTCTAAAATTTCAAATTTTCAAAACTCCTTACTTACTCCCTAACAAAAATCTTTTACTTCAAAAAAATAAAAAAAGAAACAACAAAAAAAAAACTCTTACCACTTATTCCAGAACCAAAAATCTTACTCCCAAAACAAGAAAAAAAGAGGAAAGAAACCAAAAAATAATAAACAAAGAGACCCACTTACCAAACTTCACAAAAATTCACTCCAATTACCAGCCAAAACTAGCCATTCCCCTGGGAAACCAAACAACGAGTATATTTAATCTAAGAACTTAAAAATGCCTATTAGAAAAGGAATGCCTAACGCCCATTGGTGTGAGCAATGAAGAGCCCGGCCTGACATGACCTGCGAAAGCCTTCAACATTATTTTGCATTGTATTATTATTGGTCCCTGGACCTATTTATGGACATTTGTATGACGTCCCCCGCTACCTCGACTATGTCATACCCCTCTGTTTGACTGCCCCTTACAGCAGGTCGCGACATGCAACGACTTGTGCTCACTGATTAGGATATGGTGTTTCTCCATTCCTTTTGACTATTACTCGTAGCTGGTCGTGCCATGCGACGGGATGCCCCTTGCACCTATGGAATAGGATACGCTGACTTTCCCCATCGACTGTCCATGACAGTGGGTCGCGATATGCGATGAGATTACCTCTAGGCATCCCTAGCATGGAACACGCCTTTCGACAGCTATCACTGGCCCCCGAATGATACATTTTAGCTTGTATTGATTGATAAGAAAGTCAAACATGTCATGTTAGCATCCCAATTTTCACATTTGTGATTTCCCAAGAGAAATGAGAAGACACTTCGAGTGAGGGGTGTCTACTTCTTCGATGCGTTCGAAGAGGAGCATTTGTAGACACCTCCATTTTGCCCTCTCAGAATATACAAATTTATTTGGTCAACCTTTGACCTCATGACCCTAACATGGGAACTATGCGCTGAAGTAATAGTACATGGCTGAACGCAAGCTGAAATAATAGCTTTATGGCTCAAATCCCAACTTAGGGAGATTGTATACTGAAATAATAGTATATAGTCAAAATACAGACTAAAATAATAGTCTTGCATTTCAGACCCCTTTTGCCCTAATGTGGGACCATATACTAAAGCAATAGTATATAGCTAGACACAGGCTGAAATAATAGCTATGTGGCTCAGGCCCCATAACCCTAACATGAGAACCATGTACTGAAATAATAGTACATGGCTAGACACAAGCTGAAACAATAGCTCTGTTGCTCAGATCCTGACGTAGGGAGACTATATACTGAAATAATAGTTTATAGTTGGAATGCAAGCTGAAACAATAGTCTCGCATTTTTGACACGACCCGAACCTAGACAGCCCCGAATTATGCTCCCAAAACCATGCGCGCAATTCGATTGCATGCAGAACCACAAGCATGCAATCAGTCCCCTTTTCAGACCAGCCTTCTTTTCCCAAACCACCTCGAGACTCGATCATGCATTTGACATGAGACACTCTATCGGATTAAGCGCCCCACCACCGATGCACAATTGGCCTACTCCCATCCTAGTCTTACAATCCTTGACCCCTAAGCTTCCTCGATCAAGCACTTCGAATGAGACGCTTAATCAGATCGCGCACTCCACACTAGGCGTGCAATTAGTTCTAATGTGATTAGATCTAGGAAACTCACTGAGCAAGTCAGCCGGTCGCTTACTGAGTCGGTGACTGACTCAAAGCGATTAAGCAGCGGGAGACCGATGCATAATTCGATTAGATGCCTGAAAAATGGCACGTAATTAGAGAAAAACCTATAAAAGATTTTTTTAATTCGGCCCATAGGGGAACACAACGAGAGAGAACATAATTTTTTGGGATTTCAAAACCAGAGAACTCCGAGGACGAACCTATAGAGCAACCTAGCCATGATTTCGAGATTCAAACTTCAAATATTCGGGATATCTCTCTGCACGCTCGACCTTAGGTAATTTTGAATTTCCAACCGTATTTCTTAGTTCTTAGACTTAGGATTTTCTTAGTTTTAATTATTAATATTAATTCAGTCTTAGACCATAGCACCCTTTTTTCGGACCGTAGTTTTAATATCTAGTTCTAGTTCTTTGTTTCTAGAACCAGTCCTTAATTTGACAGCACAATTCACCAACCATAGACCTTAATTCCATTCTAAAATCTTATTCTCTAGTCCTATTATTAATCTTTGATTCTAGTTCATAGTTTCTAGAACCAGTCCTTAATCATACGACCTGATTTTCTGATTTCGGACCCAAATTCAGTCCTTAAACTTTTAAATTCTAGTTTTAATCCATTAGTTTAGTATTTTTAAAATCTCAAATATCAATTTAGCCCGCTATAGTCCTACTTTTATTATTTAATTCTTAATTATAATCCCGAAAATGACTCCAAAAATCTAAAAATACTGTTTTATAATCAAAAATCTAATTTATTCTTAATCTCTGCCACCCGATTTGCCCAAGGGAGCTTACGAAGGGTACTCGGGAATGAGGCCGATCCTCCTTAGCATAGCAGGCCCAAAACCCATTTTTTTAGGATTGTTTTATTGCTTTAATTAGGATTAGAAAATCAAGTCCATAAATTTCTTAGATTCTTAGTATAGTTAATTTACATGCTTTACTTTAATTAGATCCCTAGAATAATTGGTTTGATTAAAGTTCTAATAAAAATCAGTTCCTCTATTTTAATTAGATGATTCTAGCATAGTTAATTCCTTGCATGATTAGATTCCAGTATAGTTAATTCCTTTCTTTTCTTTTATTAATTAAAGTTTTAGTATAATTAATGCATTGCTTTGATTATAATTCTAGAAAAATTAGTTTATTTGTTTTAATTAGTTTTTCTTAATAAAATTATTTTATTTGTTTTAATTAGATTTTAATAAAATTAATTCCTTGCTTAAATTAGAGTCATAGTAAAATTAGTTCCATATTTCAATTAGAATTGCAGCAGGACTAGTATACTTGCTTTACTTAGGATTCTAGTACGATCAACATACTTGATTTAATTATAGTTTTTATCAAAACTAACATGCTTGCATTCCTAGTACAATCAGGAGATTGATATCAATTGGACTTATAGTAGGATTAGGGGAACTAAATTAATTAGACTCCTAATAGAATCATAATATTAGATTAAATCACCATAATAAACCTACACCACTAGACTCATGGTAGAATCAGGGAATCTAAACTAATCCGAATTATAATAATAACAGGAAAGAACAGGAAAGCTGAACTATCTAAAGTATAAGGAAGAACCATATCTGCTGGCGTTCGTAGGCGGACGATTCAACATAAAGGTAACCCACACACACTCTAAAGCGTGATCAGTGACGTGTTGTAGCGTCATTAAATATCTGCAGCTGGCGATCGCAACAAACTAGGAATCTTCTTAGAAAACCCCCCTTTTTTCTAGAACCAGTCTTTAATCTGACGGCCCAATTCACCGACCATAGATTTAATTTTGTTTTAAAATTTCAATCTTTAGTCCTATCATTAATCTTTGGCTCTAGTTCATAGTTTCTAGAACCAGTCCATAATTATATGGCCTGATTTTCTGATTTCGGACCTGCATTCAGTCCTTAAACTTTTAAATTCTATTTTTAATCCATTAGTTTAGTACTTCTAACTTCCCAAATATTAATTTAGTCTTTTATAGTCCTATTTTTATAATTTAATTCTTAATTATAATCCCGAAAATGACTCCGAAAATCCAAAAAATAATATTTCATAATCCAAAATCTAATTTATTCTTAATCTCAGCCACTTGATTTACCCAAGGAAGCTTACAGAGGGTACTCAGGAATGAGGCCAATCCTCCTTAGCATAGCAGGCCCAAACCCTTTTTTTTTCAGATTATTTTATTGCTTTAATTAGGATTAGAAAATCAAGTCCATAACTTTCCTAGATTCTTAGTATAGTTAATTTACATGCTTTACTTTAATTAGATCCCTAGAATAATTTTTTTGAATAAAGTTCTAATAAAAATCAGTTCCTCTATTTTAATTAGATGATTCTAGCATAGTTAATTCATTGAATGATTAGATTCTAGTATAGTTAATTCCTTTTCTTTTATTAACTAAAGTTTTAGTATAATTAATGCATTGCTTTGATTATAATTCTAGAAAAATTAGTTTATTTGTTTTAATTAGTTTTTCTTAATAAGATTAGTTTATTTGTTTTAATTAGATTTTAATAAAATTAATTCCTTGCATAAATTAGAGTCATAGCACAATTAGTTCTCTATTTCAATTAAAATTGCAGTAGAATTATTATAATTGCTTTACTTAGAATTCTAGCACGATCAATATACTTGATTTAATTAGAGTTTTTATCAGAACTAACATGCTTGCATTCCTAGTACAATCAGGAGATTGATATCAATTAGACTTATAGTAGGATTAGGGAACTAAATTAATTAGACTCCTAATAGAATCATAATATTAGATTAAATCAATAAAATAAACCTACACCACTAGACAAACAATAAAATTAGGGAATCTAAACCGATCAGAATTACAATAATAACAGGAAAGAAAAGGAAAATAAACTATCTAAATTATAAGGAAGAGCCATAACTACTGACATTTGTAGGCGGATGATTCAGTATAAAAGTAACCCACACCCGCTCTAAAGCGTGATCATAGACGTGTTGCAGCATCGTTAAATATGTGCAGCTGGCGATCGCAACAAACTAGGAATCTTCTTAGAAAACCTCTCCCCCTTTTTTTTAATTTTTTATTTTACTTCTACCATTACAAGCACCGCATCGCTAGAGTCGACTTGGACAGAATTGGGCAACTAATTCAACGGGGATCGAAAGGAACCCAGAAAAATCATGCACCAAAAGACTGGCGATCGTGATGGAACTTTGGAGATTTCTCCTCCTCTCTTCGTGTCTGCTGCGGTAGAGCTTTGCTGTTGCCAATGTGATGTAATGTCTTGGAGAAGTGATGTTGCGATAGGACTTTGGGATTCTTCTTTCTTTCATTGTGTGCTGGGTGAGTCTTGGCTGGACTGTGGGGATCAATTTAGGAGAGAGAGAGTGCTCCTTGCTTTAGTGATAGGGCATGATTGAGCTCTTCGTCATGTTTTGGTACCATCAAGATCTCACATTCTATGGTTAGCAAGGGTTTGTCCTCCTCCCTCCACCTTACGACGACATCTAGCAGTATGGGGACATCAGGGACGCCCTCGCAGCTTACTTATACACTTCTAGTGAAGTACTAGTGATGTCCTCACGGCCTGCTTATGCTTTCCTGATCTCATTACCTTGTTCATTCATCGTAATGCTCTCGCTCAATTTTTTTTATATATGTATTTTTGAAAATATCCTGCTAGTATAAGAATAATGAGTTTTGATTGAACCTAGCATCTTCATTTTTTTTGCTCTAACATCTCCTTCAATGGTGGGGGAAGGGGAAATAAGAATCGAGTGTTACTTATGCTTTTGAAAGAGGTTAGATAGGTCACTAGTCCTTCAATCAGATTGTCTGAGTGAGAACGAGGGCAATAAATCAAAAGTCTCAAGGATATTTGGAGAATTGATGACGTATGACCAATGAATGGGTCGTGACGACTATGGGGGTGATATGTATAAGTATTTAACCACGAGATGTGAAGTTCACAAGGCTAAGGGTAGTATTTTCTAAGGTACATGGCGTTCCAAGGGCTAGGGAGTTCTTCCCCGTCTTGATTCGCCAGTTTGTATGCATTTCTAGGGTATGCGGCTGTTACAACATAAGGCCTTCCCAGTTCGATTTCAGTTTTCCTTTTGGATGGGCGTGCTTAAAAGGCATGATTTTCTTTAAGACTAATTCTCTAATCTTAAAGGTTCATTCAAGGAATTTCTTATTGTAAGCCTTGTCTACTCTCCTTTGATACACCTGGGCATGATCAGCTGCCCTTAGACGTGTTTCATCAAGTTGCTCTAGCTGCGTGAGTAGGGCAATTCTCCTCTCATCTAAGGATAGCTCATCATCGAGTTGAATCTATAAGGATGGTACTTGTATCTCATATGATAAGACTGCCTCCACTCATAGGTAATGAGGTAGGGAGTTTGGCCAGTGGCCGTATGAATAGAGGTCCTAAGGCCCAGAGGGCTTCTGATAGTCATTCAGGCCAGTCAGCTCCATTGCTTATTTCTACTGTATGCTTTAAAATTTGAATTAGCATTTTATTGGTAGCTTCTGCTTGCCCATTGCCTTAGGGATAGAATGGTGATGAGTGGCATAGATCGATGCTAAACTTCTTGCATAACTTCTTCATCTTCTCTGCGATGAACTGTAGACCATTGTCGGTAACAATTATTCTAGGTACTCCAAACCTGGTGATAATATTTCGAACGATAAACCTTACGAGTGTCGAAGCGATGATTCTGACATAGGATTCAGCTTCTGCCCATTTGGTATAGTATTCGATTGCTGTAAGTATAAGCACGTGCTTATGAGTATTCCCAACTGTATCTGTGAAAGGTCCGATGATGTCAAAGGCCCACATCGAAAACAGCCATAGCGAGGTCATAGTGTTCAATCCAACTAATGGAGCATTGATAAGTGGGCGGTGTTCTTGGAATTGCTTGTAGGATTAGACGCAGAGGTGGTAATCTCTTATCATTGTCAGCTAGAAGTAGCCTTGTCTTGTAATTTGATCGGCGAGTCTCTGTCTACCAGAGTGGGCGCCATAGGCACTGGTGTGTGCTTCTCAGATGATATATTGTCCATCGGTGGTTGCGACACATTATAGCAGTACTCCTTTGGTGATGGCTTCTTTGTATAATGTTTCACCGAGTATACAAAATCGAGTGCATCGGTTCCTTATAGTCTTTCGTTAAATTTTTGTGGTATATGGGGGGACGTGTTGATGCTTCAGGAAGTTTCAGATGTCAAAATACCATAGTTGTCTGTCATTGGTTGGTGATTTCTCAAATATGAACATAACGACTTCACTTTCTACCTTGACGTGCTTTTTTAGAGTGACTGCTTCTTTTGGTCCCGTGCTCGTGGGGAGGATTGGTAATTCTCTTTTGATAGTCCATGCTACCTCATGGGCGGGTACTGTTAATTTTTCGATGAAGAAGGTCTTGGTACTTTGTCCAATAGGTATTTAGATGACCGAGGCTAACTTGGTAAGGGAGTCTGTGAGCTCATTTTCTAATCTTGGGATGTGCATAAAAGAGATTTGTTCAAATTTCTTTACTAAATATTGAGCGGCTTCTAGGTATGCCATTAGTCTCCTTTCCTTAGTTTTCCATTCTCCTATGACTTGTGAGATTACTAGCTTGGACTCGTCGATGGTTTTTAACTGTTTAACGCCTAATTGTAATGCTGCTCATAGTCTAGCTATGAAAGCTTCATAATCTATGACATTATTAGTGACAGGAAAATCTAATTGAAAAGCCTTAGGTATGAAAACTCCTTTCGGGCTTAGAAGGACTATACCGATGCCTTTTCCTTTATGATTTAGAGCACTGACAAAATAAAAGGTCCATGACGTCTTATCAGGCTCTTCGTTATGAATTGTGAGTAGAATTTCATTAGGGAAATCTGCATGTACGGGCTCATCACTCAGAAGTGGGAGATCTGTGAGGTAATCGGTGATTGCTTATCCTTTGATAGACTTCTGCGTGACATAAGTGATATCGAATTCTTGCAAGAGCATATGCTAATGAGCGATCTTTCGTGATGTTGCGGGCTTTTCAAATATGTACTTCAGAGGATCCATTCGGGCTAGTACTAGTGGCTTATGTGTTCTGAAGTAGTGCCTAATTTGGTTGAGGCCCATACCAGCATAAGGCAGGTCTTCTCCATTAGAGTGTATTTTTTCATTCGTACTCGACCATCGTCCTACTAAGGTAGTAGATAGCCTTCACTCTCTTGCTGTCTTCTTTATATTATCCCAGGATTACTCCTATTGCTTTATCGTTTCCCCCTTTCTCTCTTCTGTAAACCCCTTAGTGTCAAACAAAGGTTTGACTCCTTCGAGCGGTTCATTAATGTCATCGTTTAGATTCGTCAAATCGTTAAATGCTTCAGCCATTTGTTCGATTTCCTCTTCTTGGGATTTAGTGAAAGACACCTCTCTCTGCCTTAGTACATCCGCCTTCTTTGTAGTCCCATAGACGAAGTGGTCGTATAGAGACCATTTTGTTGAGGTAGGGAACATGTCAGCTTATGAGTCATCCGATTGATAGCCTAATCTTATGTGTTTACGTATTTTTATTAGGACGACAGGTCCTACATGACCTAACTTGTTTTTACCGAGTCCGGTGTGGGAGGCGTATACGAGTTGGTACATGAGGTTCCAACCTTTTATCACGGTAGGGTTGATGTCGTAAAGTTTGGCGAGGTCTAGGCTGACCTCTCTTCTCATTAATTTTTGTTGACACGTTGGGGGAGAACTAGGAGGGGTAGGGGGATAGACTTCTGTAATGGTTGTCTCATCAGGGATTCGTGCCTTGTGAATATGGCCCATGTTCAACACGAAATCATGGGCTGTCGTAATGCTCGCGGCGTAATTAGTGTCCATCTCCTGGAGGGGTGCATCAGTGTATATATGGACAATGGAGTCCTTATACGGGAATTTGATGCATTGATGGTATGTGGAAGTGATGGCTTTTATTGGCTCTAAACATTTTCTTCCTAAGATAAGATTATACGTGCTAGTGGAATCAGAAACATGGAAAGTGGCGTCTTTCATTACAGGTCCAAGGCGAACCTAGAGTTTGATCATTCCTTTGATGAAATGACATGAGCTTTCGTAAGCTATAAGTGATAGTGCAAAGGGTCTGACATCCTGCTCTATGAATTCGAGTGTCTTTAATGTCGTGAGAGGGTAGATATTAAGTCCTGCTCCCGTATCGACCAACACATGGGGTACAGAGAATCCTCTGATTATGACTATAAGGTATATGGGAGTTACGCTTTAGTAGAGCGGCTCTTTAGACATATTTGCATTTGTGAAAGGGAGCGCCGGGGGTTGTGCCATGACCGAGGCGATTTGGTGTAGCTCATCCAATGTTGTGTCGTCATCCACTTGTGTGTCCTCCAGTGTCCGGTGATGGTCAGGGGATTTCTTGATGAGTTCAAATATTGATATTTAGGTCGGGATCTTTTGAAGATGCCACAAAAGGTCATGTTCTTATCCTAGCTCGAGTATAATTTTTTTTCCTGGCCGATGAGCCTTAGGTGCGAGTGGTTGGAGCGGTTGAGATGCAGGGATTAATGGAGAGATAATGTGAGGTGGGGGCGGCAAGTTAGCTTCTCTTTCTCGCCCATTCCCCTCTGGTGGTTGTACGTTTGTGAAATCCTTATTTCAAGGGAACGACGGAGGTGGGTAATTGGTTCTTGATTTGAGAATCGGACAAGTCAGTTGTTGACCGAACCTAGTATGGCTCGATGTCGATGTATTTGTGAAGTGAGTGAAATTTGAGGTCAGAGCGCATACTTTTATGGTTCCGCTCCAAGGTGGGAGGTACTGTGTATAATCCTCTTCTTCTAAGAAAGTAGAGATCAGTGTCTTGCACGGGTTGGGATGCTCTTCTCGCTCACCTTCTTCTTTGTTTAGTGAACACTTAGTCTTTATTTCGTTGTCTAGGTTTTGAGTCTTTTGGGTGACACTTTCTACCCATGCGGCGATGTGGGTTGTTGTTTGAAGAACATGGTCTCCATGCTCGGGTTCAGAATAAGACGAAGGGAGTGGTAATGGCATTCACTCAGGATTAGGAGGGGTTGATGGTTCTGGTGGGTGACTATGGAGGAATGGTCTTTGGGCCTTAAAGGAGTGGACTCTTATCTGAATGAACTTCTAGTAGGGAGGCGGCTCGGCGGGGCGATTCGAGTGATCAAGGATGACAGATGGAAGGGTAAAGGAACTCTTGTAGGGGTAGCAAAAGTGTCAGAAGATGGGATGCGAGTGATTAAGGTGGAGGGTTAGAAGGGGGATTGATCGAAGAGATCTATGGTGGTGACCTAAGCCGGTGTCACTTGGTTGTGGTTTGGCATAGGGTTATTAATGATCCCTAAATTTTGTTGGGGTTAGTTATTGCTAGGATTAGAATTCCTAAGTACTTCCCAGTTGATTTGATTTCGATCATTCATGTCATAGATTATATCCTGGAGGACCAAATAGTCCTCTAGGTTATGCCCCGCGTATTGATGGAATGCGCAGTATTTACTATAATCTAGATTCGTCGGCCAGGGCCGGGGTCTTTCTTGGGGGAATCGGAGGAGATTCTGAGTGTTAAGGAGAAAAAAAATATTGGAGATTATATCATGTAAAGGGGGATAGCATTTCTGCCTCGACTGGTAGGGGCTTCTAGCTGGCTGAAGTTTTGCAACGGGAGTACGTTATTGTAGTTCGGCGCATGGGCCGATCGGTTTTGCATCACATTCTGGCTCTGGTAGGTGTTGGAATATTTGTTCTTGTTCAGGTATTGGCCCTGATTCTAGTTCTAGCCTTGGTTTTGGTTCGTGTACCGTTGTTGATTCTGATTTTGCTTGAAATTTCTCGATTGGAAATTTTCGTTCTCGAGGTTTGTCCTTGGTTGACAACGGTGTTAACCTATTCTCTTCCTGAGGTCTTCTTATTATTTTTTTACTTTTATTCACTAGAAGGGCCTACTTTCGACGTGACTATAGACAGGGTGAGGTCTCCGCCTTTAATGTGTCGCTCTAGTCGGGCTGTCCAGGAATGGAGTGCAATGAAGTCAGGGAAATCACTTATGACAAGCATTCTTTAAAACGGTTCCCTAGTATTGTCAATAATAATATCAACTGAGTCTTTCTCCTTCATTAACATGCCAGCCCTGGCAGCTAGTTTTCTCCACCTAGCGACAAAGTCAGTAAATTCCTCATCGGGCCCTTGCTTGGCCATCATCAGATCGCTGAGACTGACTGTCTCTTAGATTAAGTGTTTGTATTAGTCTAGGAACTGACCGACTAATTCATCGAATATTTCTATCTTATAGAACGGGAGTCCCGCGAACCAATCTAGAGCTTCCCCTTCTAATGACCATTGGAAATAGTGAATGAGAAGTCCCTGATTATCACGTATGGGTTGGCAATCATTACAAAAGAGGGCCAAGTGATGGTTTGGGTTTCCCGTGCCATTGTACTTGGTAAATTTTGGCTGTTTAAATCCTATGGGCAAGTTAAATTCGACATCCCGACAAAATTTTTCGAACCCAAATGAGTGACCAGGGCGTTCCCTTTTGGCCATGTATTTGTCAATGATTTTAGGGAGATATTCAATTTTAATAGTGTCGTCTTTTGGAGCAAACCGTGAGTAGACCTTGTATGGGGAGTCCTCGTTGCAGAATGTGTGAACAGGTTGTCTCAATGGTGTGGCGTGGGCTGACACTATGCTCGGGGTAGGCGGTGGCCTTTCCTGTCGTTCTCGTTCTTCTGAATATTTTCATGACCTAATGGTCTCATATGTGGTAGCAAATCCCTAAAGAAATTCCTCAGAGTCATCATCTCCTCTTTATATCCTTTGAATACTGAGCTCTATAATTTGTTGAGCTGTAAGGTTTTGTCTGATGCCACCATCTCTCCCATTATGATTATTTCCGATGTGTGGGGTAGAGAAGGGATTCTCTTGTTCACCGGCCATGTTAATCTTAGGTTGCCATGGGCTAGAATTGTAGAGGGGTTCTTCTCCATACATGGGGTTGCCATGATATACCCACAATGGTGGGTCTCCTAAACTCACTCTTCATATGCCAGACATCTCGAGTTTTTGAAGAAAACTCATGTATCTAAAGGGATTTGAAACGACGCGACGGAAAGTAAAATAGGAAAACAAACTAAGCTACCTATCTAAAGAAAGGAAGGAGTTTAACAAAAAGGTCTCATCATGGTCGCAGTCTGTTAGTGCGCACTTTTTCTGGGTTCCTTTTGATCCCCGTTGAATCAGTGGCCTAATTCTATCCAAGTGGACTGTCCAAGCTGTGTTTGGAATGGTAGAAGTAAAATAAAAAAAAGGGGGGAGGTTTTCTAGGAAACTTCCTAGTCTGTTCGTGCGCACTTTTTCTGGGTTCCTCTCGGTCTCCGTTGAATCAGTGGCTCAATTATGTCCAAATGGACTCTAGCAATGCGGTGTTTGGAATGGTAAAAGTAAAATATAAAAAATGGGGGAGGATTTCAAGGAAGATTCCTATAGTTTGTTGCGATCGCTAGCTGCAGATATTTAATAACGCTGCAACACGTCTATGATCACGCTTTAGAGTGGGTGTGGGTTACTTTTATACTGAATCGTCCGCCTGCGAACGTCAGCAGTTATGGCTCTTCCTTATAATTTAGATAGTTTAGTTTTCCTTTTCTTTCCTGTTATTATTGTAATTCGGATCGGTTCTAATTCCCTAATTCTATTGTGAGTCTAGTGGTGTAGGCTTATTAAAGTGATTTAATCTAACGCTATGATTCTATTAGGTGTCTAATTAATTTAGTTTCCTAATTCTATTAAAAGTCTAATTAATTTAGTGTCATAATACTGCTATGAGTCCAATTGATATCAATCTCCTGATTGTACTAGGAATGCAAGCATGTTAGTTCTAATAAAAACTCTAATTAAATCAAGTATACTGATTATACTAGAACTAATTTTACTAGGACTCTAATTTAAGCAAGGAATTAATTTTATTAATTCTAATTAAAACAAATTAACTAACTATACTAAAATCTAATTAAAATAACGGAAATAATTTTATTAAAATTAGAATCAAATCAATTATTCTATGGATCTAATAACAATAAAGCATGTAAATTAATTATACTAAGAATCTAAGAAATTTATAGACTTGATTTTCTAATCCTAATTAAAGCAATAAAACAATCCTAAAAAAAAAGGGTTTTGGGCCCGCTATGCTAAGGAGGATCGGCCTCATTCCCGAGTACCCTCTGTAAGCTCCCTTGGGCAAATTGGGTGGCTGAAATTAAGAATAAATTAGATTTTGGATTATAAAATAGTATTTTTGAATTTTCGGAGTCATTTTTGGGATTATAATTAAGGTTTAAATTATAAAAATAGGACTATAAAAGACTAAATTGATATTTGGGATTTTAGAAATACTAAACTAAAATTTGAAAGTTTAAGGACTGAATTTGGGTCCGAAATCAGAAAATCAAGTCGTATGATTAAGGACCGGTTCTATAAACTATGAACTAGAACCAGAGATTAACGATAGGACTGGAGATTGAGATTTTAGAACAGAATTAAGTCTATGGTCAGTGAATTGGGTCATCAGATTAAGGACTGGTTCTAGAAACGAAAAATTAGAACTAGATATTAAAATTACAGTCCGAAAAAGGGTGCTACGGTGTAAGATTGAATTAATATTAATAATTAAAAACAAAGAAAAATCCTGAGTCTAAGGACTAAGAACTATGGTCGGGAATAAAAAATTACCTAAGGTCGAGGCTGCGGAGAGAAATCTTGAAGATTCAAAGTTTGAATCTCGAAATCATGGCTAGGTTGCTCTATGGGTTCGTCCTCGGGGTTCTCTGGTCTCGAAATCCCAAAAAAATTCCATTCTCTCTCATTGTGTTTTTTTTTGTGGTGTGGGATGAATTAAAAAATCTTTTATAGGTTTTTCTTCAATTACGCGCCCTATTTCAGGCATTTAACTGAATTACGCACTGGGCTCCCGGTGCTTAATCGCTTTGAGTTGGTCACCGACTCAGTGAAAAGGGGACTAATTGCACGCTTGTGGTTCTGCGTGCAATCGAATTGCGCGCATGGTTTTGGGCACGTAATTCGGGGCTATCCGGGTCTAGGTCAGGTCTGAAATGCGAGACTATTGTTTCAGCCTGCATTCCGACTATATACTATTATTTTAGAATGTAGTCTCCCTACATTTGGACCTGAGCGACAGAGCTATTGTTTCAGCCCGTGTTCAGTCATATACTATTGTTTCAGTGCATGGTTCCCAAGTCAGGGTCAGTAGGTTTGAAATGTCAGACTATTGTTTCAGTCTGCATTTTGACTATATACTATTGTTTCAGTATATAGTCTCCCTATGTTGGGATCTGAGCCACAGAGCTATTATTTCAGCATGTGTCTAGCCATGTACCATTTTTTCAGTGCATGGTTCCCACGCTAGGGTTATGGGGCCTGAGCCACAGGCTATTGTTTCAGCCTACATCCAACCATGCACTATTGTTTTAGTGCATGGTTACCACGTTAGGGTTATGGGGCCTGAGCCACAGAGCAATTATTTTAGCTTGTTTCCAACCATATACTATTGTTTCAGCATATGGTTCAAATTAAGGTTGTGAGGTCAAAGATTGACTTAACAGATATATATTTTGAGAGGGAAAAATGGGGGTGTCTATAGATGTCCCTCTTCGGCGTGCTCTTGCGAAGTAAGAACGCGTCGAAGAAGTAGACATCCCTCATTCGACGTGTCTTCCTGTTTCTCTTGGGAAATCACAAATGTGAACTGGGGATGCTGACATGACATGCTTGGTTTTCTTTTCTATCAGTGCAAGCTAAAATGGAGTATTCAGGGACTCAATGATAGCTATCGAAAGGCGTATTCCATGTCGTGGATGCCCAGCGGCGATCTTTTCGCGTATCGCGACCCGCTGTCATAGACAGTCGACGGGGGAAGTCAGCGTATCCTATTCCGTGGGTGCAAGGGGCATCCTGTCGCGTGGCGCGACCTACTGCGAGTGACAATCAAATGGAAAGGAGAATCACCATATCCTAATTTGTGGGTGCAAGGGGCAACCCGCCGCATGTCGCTATCTACTGCATGGGGCTGTCAAAGAGAGGGGTATGACACAGTCGAGGTATCGGAGGGCATCATACAAATGTCCATAAATAGGTCTAGGGACTAATAATAATATAATGCAATATAATATCGAAGGATTTTATAAATCATGTTAGACTGGGCGCGTCATTGCTCACACCAATGCGCGTCAGGCGTTCCTTTTCCAATAGGCATTTGTAGGTTCTTAGATTAAATATACTCATTGTTCGATTTCCCAGGGGAATGGCCAATTTGGGCTGGTAATTGGGCTGGTAGTTGAAGTAAAATTTGGTACGAGAGTCACTTTGTTTATTTTTTTCTTTGGTTTCCTTTCTTTGTTGTTTTGAGAGTAAAAGATTTTTGGTTTTGGAATAAGATTTTTGGTTGATTTTATTATTTCTTCTTTTGTTTTTGGAAGTAAAAGATTTTTGTTCAAGAGTAAGTAAGGGGTTTTGAAAATTTAAAATTTTAGGGAATTTAACTTAAGATCAATTCGATGGTAAATCGGTAGAAAATGTGGCTTCCGAGATGTCATTGAACAGATCCACCGGTACGAGATATTTTGACCCGACTGTTGATGTGGTTGTCAAGACGACACTTGGAATGTCGGATGCTACGTCTAACCTTCTCGGCGAATACTGATGATTGTCTCTTATGGGAGGACTACAGTGATTCGCGAGTTGAGAGAGATGGTTTTGAAAAACATTTTACTTAATCATAGCTAACTATATTTTAAGCAATATCAAGTAATTGAAAAGTGGGTACTTGTTGTAGGGTTCTCTAGGGCTTGCTGAAGTTATTTAAAATGATGAGATGGTAAAAAATTAGAATACAAAGGTGGAGTAAAATATCTATGAAATCAGCAACCTAAAGTATACAGCCTGCAAGATACAGGGCTATTGTAGCATGTTTTGATAAGTAAGAGTTTGTCCCATAGAAAAATGGATCTAGAACCCAAAATGGGCTATAATAGTAGGCCTCCAGATATAACAATCCTAAAGAAAGGGAGTTGAGTTTCACAACTACACTAAATTACCTACTAAAAAAAAAAAGAAATAAAGTGCAGTCCTATCCTAAGAAAGGTTTATGATAAAGGTGGTGATGGTGTGTTAAAGTAAAGATAAAAGGATGGGAAGTAAGCAGTTTAGGCTAAAATTAATTCAATTAAGTAACTTAGATTTAGGGCTCTCTCTGCAGCAATTCTTTACTGAAGTGCTATCAATAACCTCAACACGGTAAGAGAATCCAACTTAACCCATGCCATTTGGGGTGCTCTTAGGGCTATAATTTGTCTACTTAAATGGTCATAGACTATCCGATAGAGTCTGTCAAATCTCATTGATTAAGTCAGAAAAGCTAACATAATCCAAAAGGATGGAATGATCCCAACCAATGAATTAAATCAGCCATGAATACCATTACAGACACTATGTTTGTCAGGCTACAAGATCCTTAGATCTGCTTACAGATTTGGCAGACATTCATAGGAGTTCCAACCCATAAAATCTTATGTTTGTTGCAAAGGCCATCAGCACAATGAGCTGACACATAGGAAAGGCAACAGATTGAATAAGGACTTAGATTCAGTTTGTTATTTCTATAAAAGGGCTACAATGACCCAGTCACAAGTCTATAATATCTACAGAGAAGCCAGATCTAACATCTGATAGTGGTCAAGTAAAACAGAGGGGAGCCTGTTCCTACACAACCTCTCACTAGGCTATAATCACAAGTGTAGAGGAGAAGAATCCTTCTCAAATCTGTGGCCAAGACTTGCCCTAGGGCTGTAGTCTATCCACTCAAATGGTCATAGGCTATCCACAGAGGCTCCCTTACCCACAGATGCTGAGATGGAACATGTAAATTGCTGCTGCCACGATGGTCCCGGGGCTACAAGCGCAAGCTTCCATGGGCCTTTCAATAAGCTCAAATCCTAAATGCATGCTATAGCCTGAATAGAATTATGGGCAAATAGGAAAATAACAGATTAAATAAATATTTAAAGCACAAATCCCGTTGATCTAAATTACTAATAATGGAATTTCTCAAGGCAGTTGCCTTTGCACAATAGCACTTCACAAAAATCCCAATGTTTAAATGACCTATTACAAAACTAAATAAAATTACACCTAATTGCTTTCCAAAGATTTAACGAGCAAGTCCTGGGCTAAGAGAGAAAAGAAAAATGGAAAAAGAAGTGATCAAACCCTAACCCTACCCCTAATCTGCTTGAGCTCTCAGCTGACAGAGATTGAAGGAGAGAGTGATTGATAAAAATTCTTAAGTTATAAGCACAACTTATATACTTGGTCCTCATACCTTGGTTCAGAGAAGAGTAAACCCTAATTTTTCTAACAGATGTGGCACTATTATAACTCTTGGATGCCTTGTAATGTGTGCCTTGAGTTTAGTGCCTTAGAATGTGTGCCCTAGACTTGGGGAAATCCCTAAAAGGTTCTTGAGTTAAGATTGGAAAGTGGAGAGCTCGAGCTTCACGAGGTTGGCTTCTGGGCATTACTTCTGTTGCACAGCTTGTAGAGTCCTCGCGGGGTAGAATTTGGCTTTGAATGTTGCTGTCTCGCACAAAAGGACTTTGGAAGATCATGTAGCTGATGTGGCTTTGAATGCACTCACGTAGAGGGGCTTGCAGTGCTTACCTTCCTCATGCAGTAGGGCTTCAGAATCTTCTATCGTGAGGTACTTGCATAGATGCTTTCACATCTCGCTTGGTATAGGGTTAGACTTTTAGGCGCGCGAGAGCTGCGCGAGAGAAGCTTCTAGGCGTCTCTCTCCTCCAGAGCCACGCGAGAACTTCGTGAGGTTGTGGCTGTTATTCACATAATTTTATCTCACAAGGTAGTGTGCGCGGCTGCTTCAATGCTTGATCTTTGCAAGAACTTCGTGAGCTGTATTTTTGAAGGCATAGTGCATGACTACTCCACGAGTTTCTTTATATGCCGAGTGCAACTAAAGTGCATGACTGCTGCATGAGAGACTGCTGTGTGATAACCCTTCATTGAGCTACGTGACTTCTTCGCGAGCTCTATTATGCTGCATGCCGTAGCTGGGCAAGGAAGATTTTGCTAGTGAATTTAATAGCGCGAGGTAGCACGTCAACTATGCGAGATAAGTCATTTATTCCTCTACTGCTATGCACATGCTTCTGTTGCAGCTTCCTCCACTCTCATCTAAACGTGGTTCATCTGCTGGACTTCCTTGATCCATCATGACATATAAAAATAGTTACCATGGTGTGTACCACCATGATGTTTCATCACTCATTGGCGCAGCTATCATTGTTTGCTTGAATTCTCTCTCTTCTTGGCACCAAAGTCATGGACTTTGTGTTAAGCTGTAAGATTTATTACTAACTACAAAACAAGCTAAAAAGGAGTTATTAGTCAGCTTCAAGGTCCAACGAAGGCTAGGTTAAGAGGTGAAATGTGGTACTTTTCAGTGAATAACATACCCCCAAACCTAATCTTTGCTAGCCTTGAGCAAAGCAAAATTTAAACTACTACTCTAAGAATGTAAATGCCACTTCCGTAGGAAGCACATATGCATTTAGCTTATGCATCAAGCCTTATAAACCCCTAGGTAATCCCTAGTGGAGGAGTGAAGTCTCCTGAGAGTTTCCAGTGAAGGTACCCACAAACTTCTCAGTGAACCAGTTAATAAAAGTGCAAAACTGTCAAGTCAGTTTGAAACAAATACAGTGCACTTCACCTTTTCTCTGTCAAAATTAAAGGAGTTCCAAAGTAGTGTATGCAAAAAATTTAACACCTCAGTCATGCATGCATGCTCATCACCTCCCTTCAGCTGATACCAAGAAAACAATATGCTTAAAACAGTACTAAGCTTATCAGTACATCAAAATTCAGTTTTAAACAATGCCCCAATGATTTCAATCTAAGACCCAATGCTTACTAGGGCTGTCTCTCACAAATGAATTTAAGGGTGTACCATCTCACAGAAGCTCAAGAGCAGTTACATACCCCAAATGACTTTGCAAGCATGAGCATAGGCAGTTCATCTAATTTCTGACATCATAAAGTATTCTCACCATAGATTAGACATTCCCTCATCTTCACATGATAGTTCATTTGACTTTGGAGCAACAAGGGCTTTTCATGGGTTGTAATGTGACTTATTGGTGTGGGCTGGAAAGAATAAAAGGGGTAAAGAGGGATTCAAAATTGAAAAATCAGCATAGGTAGGAGATGATTCATGACTTCACCTTCTTCATTTCAGCACAACTTCATCTTCTTTTGAAATTTCATAGCTAAAGTGGCCAACTTCTCTTCTTTCCAACATTTCCAATGAAATTCTTCTTATGACTTCTCTTTCTTTTCTCTTTCCTTTTTGTTTCTTGTATTTATATATATATATATATATATTATGATGGTTGCCACACATCTACAACTGCTACACTGTTATTTACAGATCTCTTCCTCTCTTCTTCTCCTTTCACTAATTGTTAAACTTTACTCACATATCTTCAACATCCTCTCCTTTACTTTCTGAATTCCTAGAGTGAGGGTAGGGCTAAATCAGGTTAAGAGGTTCAGGTTTAAGTACTTTAGTGTTTGTTGAAGAAAAATGGGGCTTGAAGGCTCAAAAAGTATATGCACAAGGGTAGTATCACAGGTTTGATCTTTTAGGCTCAATCTATCCAAATGAAGGCCTTGATCCTTTCCTTAGTATCATGATTACTGTCAAACAGCTTCAACTTGGGGTGTCTAACTTCTAGTGAAAAGGGCTTGACTCAGTCAGTCCTTAGAACAGAAAAAAGTTGCCATAGACACTCCTAAAAATGATAAATTTATAGGTTCAAAGCTCCCTGGGTATGGTCTTCAATTGAACTCAAAGGGGTATGCTTTCACCTATTTCTCTCCTTACTGGTTCACTAACTACTATTTATAGAAATTTTTTTGATGTTCACCTCATAGAAGTATTGATTTTCAAATGATTTTATTATTTAAAAGGTCTGCATAGTGTTTAAGTTTCCTCACTTTCAACATTGGTTAGGTGAAGTTCATTCAATTTATTCCTCACTTAGTTAAGACTGCTGCACTTAGGTTAACTAAAGCATTGGCAATCCTTGCCACACCCCCAAACCTATGAGGAGCAGTGTCCTCACTGATTCAAAGATAAAAGGGCATGTGCAGCAGGGATCATACACAAAAATAGACAGAAAATAAAGTAAGGGAAAGCATGAAACAAAGCACACATAAATAAACAAAACAAACAAACTATCTATAGCAGAAAGTAAAGCAAACAGAACATAACAAAAAGGAATTTCATGCTGCAAAATTTGTGTAGTGTAAGGTAAAAGAACTATACATAAATAATGCAAAGATATCCTAACTAACTGCAGTTGCAAAACTAATCATCTGAATCATCTTCTACATCAGATGGATCTTGAATTCCTTTGCCCTTTGCTTTCCTCAAAGCAGCAGCAGCAGGCTGTGACCTTTTGGAAGTGGTGCTTCTTAGCTTGGAGGAGCTTTTCTTTTTGGGAGTGGGCTTTCGCTTTGAAGTAGGTTCCTAGATTTTAATTCCAGGTCTGACTTTGGTAGGCTCCTTGGGTTGAGGGGTTGTTTCCATGGGAGGTACATCAGGGTTTAATTGTTTGGAAACAGTTTTTGCTAACTTCCGATCACTAGTTTCAGTTAAGGTCTTTTGCAATGATGCAATAGTCACACCATAATCATCAGCCTTGTCCTCAGCTACTCTCAAGTCTGTCTGCAATTTCTTGATGACATCCTCCATCCCCTTAGCCCTATTCTTCTCTTGATTGTATTGGATCATAATCTCTCTCCATCCTTGCTTGATTCTCTTCCTCTCTAATTTATGATGAGTATCAAAAGTTTGATTTTTTCGAGGAGAGGTTGCTTGACTATGCTTCTCAGGTTAGCCATGCCTCTTATTACATCTCTCTTGATGTAGGCATTATGCTTCATGGCTTGAAGGAGGGTGTAGTATGGAGGCATGGGGTTAAAAGAGGCAGGAAGTATGAGTAGTTCATTAGTGAAGGAAGAGCCAGGCAATAATGATGGAGGGGTGGGTGGAGGGGGTATTGTGAGGTCTATCACCTCAGGGTTGGTTTGGGTGGAGGCATTGGTAAAGGTAGGAGGAGGAATTTTTGGACTAGGTTCAAAGGGTGTAGTAGCAGGTGTGAGGATATGGGTAGGTGGAAGAATATGTGGCTGTTGGGAAGGTTGAGTTAAAGTTATCAAGGTTGATTGGATGGCTTGTAAACTGGTTTAAATTGAGGCTTGATTGTGTAGGGTGGAGTTCATGGAATACAGATTGGCTGTAATTGATGATTGGGTTTGGGTATCAGCCAACACTTGGGCTTGAATGGTGAGTAATAGGTTAACGATATGGGAAGGAAATCAGCGGTGGAGGGTGGAATTGGTTGAAATGGGGAAGTGGGTGCATGAGTGAAGGTGGTGGGCTGTGGTGATGGAGGGGGAGGGGTGAAATGATGGGGGTGTGGAGAATCAGGGAGAGGGATAAACTCATCGTTGATGTCCCCTATGATAGAGGACATCATGGCTGAGTATCCCTCTTCTGAAAGAGGAATTTCGTCATGGGTAGGTGGGGATGGAATGGATTGGCCAAAAGGTTCATGGAACTCAGGTGGAAAAGGTGTGGAGGTTTCAATGGGCTAGGGGTGTAGTGGGGAGCTATATGAGATTTGAAGGGTATAAGGCTCAGGCTCTAAGGCTTGGGCTATTGGGATTGGTGGTAGACCAATGGTTGGGTCTAGTATGGCTGTGGTTTCAGGAATTGGGATGGTTTGGGAGATAGAGGTGGGTAGGGGTTCCTTCTGTGCTTTGGTTAATCTTCTTTTCTTTTTATAGGTTGTTAGCACAGGTACGGATGGTTGAGGGATTGGTATTGTTTCTTCAGATGTAGAATGGATGGGTGAGCTTGGTTTGACTGATGTGATGGGTGAAGGTATGGTTAAGGTAGTAGTAGGTATGGGTAAAGAGGTTAAGGTGGCTATGGTAATTGGTAAAATGGGTTGGGGTGGAGGTAAAGAGACTATGGGAGGCTGTGAGGCCTGGGTTGAGGGAGTAGTGGTTCGTATGGGAGGTGAAGTGGTGGTAGGTGAGGGTAGTGGCTATAGATGTGGAGGTGGTGCTGGCTGGCACAAAAGATTGGGCTGCCTAAGAGAGGGCAGTAGAGGGTGGAGCCATAGAGGCAATAGCAGCAGTGACATTAGATGTTGCTAGTACCTCTGCCTTCTTCACTTTCTTTTTCTCAATGAGAGTGCCACTGATCTCCCATTGCTTCTTCCCACAATTTTTGGGTTCTAAGGGGATGGTCTTCTCATCCATGTGAAATTGGTACCCCCCAACTTTAGCAAGGCTGTAATGAGCCTGCAGTATGGAAGTGAGTGGGATTTCTTCTTGGTCTTCACTTTCTCCACAATGTCTTTCATCCCCTCAAAAATTAACTTGGGAGCATCTAAGTAGTGGTTCTTGTGGGAGGAGAGGAGTGCATCAGCAATGGGAGACCTCCTCTCTTGCTCATGGCCAGAGCAATATATATTTTTCCTTAGCACCCCATCCATAAATCTTAGGTAGGGGTGCATATCTCTCTTCGTGATTGAAACCCCTGCGGCTGTGATCCCTCTAGTCAGTTCCTTGACTATCTCTGGGAAGGTGGTTGTCAAAGGGGGACCTAATCCACATTCAGGGCTATACCTGGCTGGTATCCTAAGTTTGCTAGCAATTGCTTTTTGATTGAACAACATCTCAAATTTGTCAATTGGCACTAGCAATGCTGGGCTCCCATCATCCTCAATTTTGATTCTAATATTTTGGTAGAGCAATTACACTAGTCTAGGGAAGACTAGCTGAATTCTCAGTAGGGGCAACAAGGAGGCCTTGGTTAAGTACCCTATGGAGGCAGCTGTCTCAGTTAGCTCCTCAAAGAAAGTTTTATCAAAAATTGTTTCAGCCTCCAGCTTAATTGCTGCAACAAATTTAGATGGGACCTTGAGGTATTCATTATCTTTTTCCTCTTCATCCTCAGGGACCTCAGGGGCTACTTCCTTGCCCATTTTCTATTTCTTCTTTGATTTTTCAGGGCTCTTAGCTAGTAGGTGCTCTCTGACCCTCTTCTTAGGAGCAAATTTCTTTTTGGCACCTTGGGCATCATAGGTCGTGCCCTTGCCCTTCTTCACTGTATGCTCAATTTGGGGCTCCTCAGGGGGTTCAGTTACCACAGGGCTCTCCACATTGGAGGCCTCTTCAATCCTTGCAGATTTTCTAGTGACCACAGGGTTCCCAACAGGTGGTGGGGTTACCAAAGCAGACAAGATGTCTGTGATGTTTTGAACTCGTGGCCATAGCTATTAAATTTCTCAAAATTAGGGTTTGAAACTTTCAGCAGGTGTAATGCACACTTCAGAACTAAAACAATCCCCAAATTGCTTTCTATTTACACTGAATTAATGTTCAATTAAATCAACTGAGAGAGAGAGAGAAATCTTACCAAAAGACAGCTAGGGTTTCACTTCACACGTTGCGCAAAAGGTCAAATCCCCTCAAACCTAGCTCAAAGTGACCAGGAGGTGATGGGGAGTAAAATGGTGTGAG
This sequence comes from Chloranthus sessilifolius, assembly GCA_021018995.1. Lineage (NCBI taxonomy): Eukaryota > Viridiplantae > Streptophyta > Magnoliopsida > Chloranthales > Chloranthaceae > Chloranthus > Chloranthus sessilifolius. The sequence goes on from CM037588.1 coordinate 98,246,422, forward strand.
GAAGCTAGCTAAGGTTGAGTGGAATAGGTAGTATAGAAGAAAGAAGAAAAGGGGAGGCTCATAAATGAGTAGTGAAGCTAGGGTAAAGAGATAGAATGAAGAAAATGGAGAAATTCGCAGGGTTTATAGGGCTAAACCCGTGCTTCACGCAGCTGTCGCTAAGTTCTCGCGGAGTACATTCCTTGTGCAGTACTCAGCCAACCTCGCGAGAAGTTCTATCGCGGACAAGAACAGAACCTCGCGAGAACAAATTTAGAAAATTTATGAGCCTCACGAGGTATTTCGCAGAGTTGAATTTGGTCCCAAGCGTGTGAAGCATTTGCTCATCTCTCGCGCAACTAGAGTAGCGAGGCCTCTCGAGGCTTAAAATGTGAGTCTCAAGCACCTCGCGAGACTCACTAAAAGTCTTTAGTAGTCATTCTTTTACTCGCAAAGCTCTCGCGTGGTACAAACTTTCATCAAAACCTCGTGAGGAGACCTACAAGTGGCTCACAAACTTGAATTCTAGATTATTTAGTCTTGCGAGAAAACAACATTTTGGCCCTTTGGCTCAGTGCTGCACATTGGTCAGTGCCTCCATACTGTTACGCACCTCTCCATTGTGCATCACACCAAATCCATGACATGTACTCCATTTCATCATTATCATTGGGTGCTCATTCTCAACATCTATTCATCAAAAATGCAGAGCTCTAAAGATAAACATTCAGATCAAATTTATGATATTGAAATGAGAGCACACCAACCATCAGTAACAGATATGAACATCAAATTCAGATGAAAAATATGCACATGTTCTCAAAACAGAACAGAACAAACTAAAATCAAACACAGGCAAATCAACATCCTAAAAGCAGTAAGTGAAAATTTTCTAAGCAACACAAAATAAAACACATAATTAATATATATGGTACATACATTCTTTGGTTCTTCATAACTCACCTTCATTTCATGTTTACTCTCTATGACCTCCTTAGTTGCCCTATCCTACTAAATTATCATCCACATGGGTAGAAAATGCTTCTCAAATCATGTACTGCCCTTTGGGATTGGCTAATGGTTGACTAGGCAGTTTACGCTCCTCTCTCCTGTTTAAAGCATTACAGATTTGACCTAGCTGGTCTTCTATTTTCTTAATACTTTGTCCAAGAGAGTTTACAGTTTAGACTAAGTTCCCTAAATTCTGCATGGATGCCAGCATTTGCTCTTCAAAGGAAGAGGATTTGGGCTATTGTGGGGGGAAGGCCAACTGGTTGGGCTGTGGGGAAGGCAATTGAAAATTCTATCTAGGTGGGTATCCCTGGTTAAATTGGTGTTGAGGTTTGTATGGAGCTACCAACTACTGTTGCTGGGGTTGAGGGTATGCATCTTGTCTCCACCTCCAATTTGGGTGGTTCCTCCATGAGTACCCAGCAGGTTACTGTCCAAATGCTTGGGCAGCATTAGCATATTCCATTACAAGATTAGGGAATTAGTTGGCTGATGGACAATCTTGGAGTAAATGTGTGGGAGATTGGCATATCAGACATGCCTCCTCCACTTGTGTAACCATCCTAGGCTGCATCACATTCATCAATTTATCAAAATTCAAGCTCAGGTTATCCACCTTCCTCTCCAACTCACTTTGTACCTTAACTTCATACATTCCACCTCTAAGGGTAGACTCTTTCACCAACTTAGCAGGGGTTAGACTGTCGTTGCGCGACAGTGACCCTTGCTGCATAAAATTTTCCCCTATGATGTCAAAAAACTCTCAACCCTCATCAGCTAACTTGTGGAGGTAAGTACCACCACATGAGGCATTCATCATATCCCTGCTCTTGGGATTAATTCCTTGATAAAATACTTACACTAGTTACCATATTGGAATTTAGTGGTGGGGACATTGTTTTAACATCTCCTAGAATCTTTCCCATGCTTCATAAAAATCCTCAGTTGAGGACTGAGTAAATGACAAAATACTTGTCCTCATCTGGCTGGTTTTGTTCATGGGAAAGAATTTAGCCAAAAATTGGCTTTGGAGGTCACTCTAGTTTGAATGCTATTGGCTAGGAGCTTGGAGTGCCAGGTGCTGGCTTTATCCTTGAGGGAAAAAGGAAAAAGCCTCAGTTTGGTGGCTTCAGGCCCCAAGGCAACAATATTAAAAGTGGTGCAAAGTGCCAAAAATTGGTTAATATGCTTGTAAGGATCTTCCTTACTGAGCCCATGAAAAGATGGCAGCATGTTGATGTTGGAGGACATGATTTCATAGTTTCCTTCCACTAAAGAGAATTGTATGCAAAAGGGAGATGTGTAACCCCAGGTGCATTATATTCTTTCAGGGTTCTTTGCCTCTCAGCCATGCTAGCTGGCTCAGTTTCAACAGTAGGGCTTTGTGTGGTGTTTCTTGGTCTAAGGATCCTTTCAACCTCAGGATTTGGAGGTTCCAACTCAAGGTTAAGGGACTTCTTCCAACCATACACCCACAAACTCAGCAAGTAAGGAAAATGATTACAACACTCAAAGAATTTTTAAACTAAATTAACAACTAAATAAATTTACAACTAGACTAATTACAGGGAATTCAACATTAAAGGACTGAGTTTCAGGGTAAACGAAGTACAAACAGAGCTAGCTAAACTCCAACTGTAGCTCTAGCTTTTCCCTTCTACTGTTGTCCAATTCTGTAAAATTTTAAAAAAATCAGTAGTACTTTTTTATTCTATTTAGAGCACAATTACAAAGAATTTTCTAAAATGAAATATAATACAACTAAGGTCTACTAAAAAGATTAATATCTCAGACAGCGGCACCAAAAACTTGTTGGTCTTTTTACCCTAAAGTACACATAGCCTAAAGTACACACAACCTGTAAGATACATGGCTATTATAGCAAGTTTTGATAAGTAAGAGTTTGTCCCACAGAGAAATTGATCTAGAATCCAAAATGGGCTATAATAGTAGGCCTCCAGATCTGACTACAGATCTGACAATCCTAAAGAAAGGGAGTTGGGTCATAACTACACTAAATTACTTACTAAAAAGAAAAGAAATAAAGTGCAGCCCTATCCTAAATAAGTGTTATGAAGAAGGTGGTGATGGTGTGTTAAAATAAAGATAAAAGGATGGGAAGTAAGCAGTTTAGCCTAAAGTTAATTTAGTTAAGTAACTCAGATTTAGGGATCTCTACAGCAATTCCTTACTAAAGTGCTATTAATAACCTCAGCAAGGTAAAAGAATCCAACTTAACCCATGCCATTTGGGGTGCTCTTAGGGCTATAATCTGTCCACTTAAATGTTCACAGACTATCCAATAGAATCCATCAAATCCCATTGATTAAGTCAGAAAAGCTAGCCTAATTCAAAGGGATGGAATGATCCCAACCAATGAATTAAATCAGGCCATGAATACCATTACAGACACTATGTTTGCCAGGCTACAAGCTCCCCAGATCTACTTACAGATATGGCAGACATTCATAGGAGTTCCAACCCATAAAATCCTATGTGTGATGCAAAGGCCATCAGAACAATGAGCTGACACATAGGAAGAGTAATAGGTTGAATAAGGACTTAGTTTTAGCTGGTCATTGCTATAAAAGGGCTACAATGACCCAGCCACAAGTCTGCAATCTCTATAGAGAAGCCAGATCTAACATCTAATAGTGGTGAAGTAAAACAGAGGGGAGCATGTTCCTTCACAACCTCTCACTAGGCTACAAGTGTAGAGGACAAGAATCCTTCTCAGATCTGTGACCAAGACTTGCCCTAGGGCTATAGTCTGCCCACTCAAATGGTCACAGGCTATCCATAGAGGCTCCTTTACCCACAGATGCTGAGATGGAACATGTAAATTACTGCTACCACCAGGGTCCCAGGGCTACAAGCTCAAGCTTCCATGGGCCTTTCAATAAGCTTAAATCCTAAATGCATGCTATAGCCTGAATAGAACTATGGGCAAATAGGAAAATAATAGATTAAATAAACATTTAAAGCATAAATCCCATTGATCTAAATTACTAATAATGAAATTTCTCAAGGCAGCAGCCTTGTGCATAACAGCTCTTCAAAAAAATCCTAATGTTTAAATGATCTATTATAAAACTAAATAAAATTATGCCTAATTGCTTCCCAAAGATTTAGCCAGGAACTGCTGGGCAGAGAAAAAAAAATGGAAAAGGAAGTGATTAAACCCTAACCCTAACCCTAATCTGCTTGAGCTCTCAGTTAACAGAGATTGAAGGAGAGAGTGATTGATAAAAATTCTTAAGTTATAAGCACAACTTATTTACTTGGTCCTAATGCCTTGGCTCAGAGAAGAGTAAACCCTAGTTTTTCTAGTAGATGTGGCACTATTATAACCCTTGGATGTCTTATAATGTGTACCTTGAGATCAGTGCCTCAGAATCTATACCCTAGACCTGGGGAAATCCCTAAAAGGTCCTTGAGATAAGATTGGGAAGTGGAGAGCCCGAGCTTTGCGAGGCTGGCTTCTGGGCATTACTTCTATCACACAACTTGTAACGTCCTCACGGGGTAGAATTTGACTTTGAATGCTGCTGTCTCATGCAGGACTTTGGAAGATCGCGTAGCTGATGTGGCTTTGAATGCACTCACACAGAAGGGCTTGTAGTGCTTAGCTTGCTCGCACAATAGGGCTTCAAAATCTTCTATTGTGAGGTACTCGCACAGATGCTTTCACATCTCGCTCGGTATAGGGTTAGACTTTTAGGCGCACGAGAGCTACGCGAGAGAAGCTTCTGGGCGTCTCTCTCCTCCAGAGCCATGCGAGAACTTCGCAAGGTTGTGGATGCTATTCGCGTAATTTTATCTTGCGAGGTAGTGTGTGCGGCTGCTTCAATGCTTAATCTTCACGAGAACTTCGTGATCTGTATTTATGAAGGCATAGTGCGTGACTACTCCGCGAGTTTCTTTATATGTTGAGTGCAGCTGAAGTGTGCGATTGCTACGAGAGAGACTGTTGTGTGATAACCCTTCATTGAGCTGCACAACTTCTTCGAGAGCTCTATTATGCTGTATGTCATAGCAACACAAGGAAGATTGTGCTAGTGAATTTAACTACGCGAGGTAGCACCTCAACTGTGCGAGATGAGTCATTTATTCCTCCGCTGCTATGAACATGCTTCTATTGTAGCTTCCTCCACTCTCATCTAAACTAGGTTCTTCTGTTGGACTTCCTTAGTTCATCATAACATACAAAAATAGTTACCATGGTGTGTACCACCATGGTGTTTCATCACTCTTTGGCTCAGCTGTCATTATTTACTTGAATTCTCTCACTTCTTAGCACTAAAGGCATGGACTTTGTGTTAAGCTGGAAGATTTATTACTAACTACAAGACAAGCTAAAAAGGGGTTATTAGTCAGCTTCAAGGTCCAGCAAAGGCTAGGTTAAGAGGTGAAAAGTGGTACTTTTCAATGAATAATAGTAGTACTTACCTGAATTGTGTGTAGCTTATACAGTCTGGTGGTGTCGTAGTGTCGCGAGGGGACTTTAGAGGTTTCTTCTATGTTCTTCATGTCTACTGTGGCAGGGCTTGGTGGTTGCCAATGTGATGTAATGTCTTGGAGAAATGATGTCGCGATGGGACTTTGGGATTCTTCTTTCTTTGGCTGTGTGCTGGGTGAGTCCTAGCAGGACTGTGGGGATCAATTCGAGAGAGAGAGAGTGCTCCTTGCTTTAGCGATGGGGCATAATTGAGCTTTATTCCTTTTCATCATACGACATGGCAGGTGTTGTCTGAGCTTTTCAAATTTTCAGGTAGTGATGTTTGTGATGTAATATTGGCTGAATGTAGCTAGCGATGGGACACTAGTAGGATACTTGCGTTATAGGTGTGTCCTATTTCTTTCTTTGGCAGATATTGAGGTTGTGTAAGAAAATCACGTTGTGTTTGTGTAGTGATTGGCTTTGTCTTTGGGCGGTGTGCCCGTGTTTTTGGGAGATTTGCTTTGGCTTTTCGTGATGGGATATGGGGGCATGGTTAATTTATCGTGAGGGGACTAGATATTGAAACAGAATCATGTGTGTGCCTTATCATGATAGGGCATGCGTGATGGGGTTATGTGATGGGGTTCTCCCTCTCTAGTGGGCTCGTGAGGGTATTACGGTAAGGGATGTATGTCTTGTCACGATGGGCCTAGGGGACAATCAATGCCCCCCGTAGGGCTGCGTGATGGGAGAAGGGTAAGTGGCTGTGTCATTCTTTTTTAACAATGTGTGTAGCCATGTAATGGGACAGGAGAATTTTGGTCAGGATGGGATGAAAAAGTGTGAGGGTCGACTAGTTCGGGTATTGCACTCTTGGCACATGCCGCATAATATGATTATGTGCCTATTTTTGGGTGTACGATCATAGGTTCAAATGGTTGTTTCTGCATGTCTGAGTGTGCGTATTATTGTATTACGCGCCTTCATCATGGCGCGTGATTGAGGAGTCACCAGGTCACTATGCAGGCGACCTTTCGTATTGCGCGACATGTGTGAGTCGTTTAATAGGTTTGTGCGGCTTGTATCGAGCACATGATCAAAGCGTCGTGCGGTTGGTGCAGGTGATAGTTTCATTGCACGCTTCGGTTAAGGCACGTGTTTTGAATTGTGCGTTGTATGCGTTGCACGTGATCAAGTAAAGCGCACGTGTTTAGGCGCGTGATTAAGTTCGTACTCTATTTAAGCAAGGGAGCCTTCATTTGGTTTTGATTCTCTGGTTTACTCTCAAGTTTTACTTTTTTTGGATCTCTGAGGTTCTAAAATTCGTATGTTAGTGATATCGGATGATCTAACCGTCTTATTGGGATGTCGTTTCTTCCTATGTTCATGATTTCGCATGATCTTTTTCCTGTAGTGATACTCGGGAGCGTCATTATTCTGAGAATGGGCGGTATTGGGAATGAGGGCACCAGTCTTCACATTGATCCCTTTTAGGGACCAGTGAAGGCTGCGTTGAGGAGGCAACGGTGGAGGAGATGAAGATGGCGGAAGAGGAGTTAAAGTGGAGTGATGTGTTTCCCAACCAATCCTTTATGAAGCCTCCAATTGGATGCTCCAAGTTGGGCGCTGCTCCTCGCTTGGTCTCCAGTTTTCATTTTTGGTTGTAAGTTAGGTTCTATGTTTTCATTTTGGGTTAAGTTCAGGAGGTATGCCTCCAGTGATACTTGTAAAGATTTTTGCTTTTAAATGAAGAGATGATGTTTTTTTTGTCTATTGTGCTTAGTTTAACTTGTTTAATGGATTAGCCATGCATATTTGATTTGTTTGACTTAGTTTAAATTTAGCTTAAAGTTTAAGGATTCATTCTGAATTTATTCAGGGCTCATCCCGAGGTTAATTTGCTTTGTCGAGTTTTGTTTAGAGAGTTTACTTGGTTCTGTTTGGTTTGTTGAGGGCATTTTCCTTGTCCCAAACAAGTTAGGATCTCACTCTAGAGAGTTTTTTTTTTCTTGTTTAAAGTTTAAGGTACTTTGTTTTGGCCTTAGGTTTGATTCAACTTGAGTTTTGGTCTTTTGTTTGATTCACCATGAGACTTAAAAGGGTGTGAGTTTTCAAAGGTTCTAAATGGTTGTTAAGTGATTGTAATTTTATTGGTTTGTTTACTTTGCTTTGGATTTGTGTTTCCTTGAAAGGGGTATGTGTTATGTGATTATTGGTTTATCCAGGTTGTCATGGATTGTGGTTTTTCAAAGGAGGGTATGTATTTGGTTTGGATTTAATCAGATTGAAAGGGTTTAAAGGTGTGACACTTGTCATTTGATAATTTTAGGAGGTATATTTTATAAATGTGTGAGCTAAAAGCTTTGGGCTCTTGTTGTTTTAAATCTTATTTCAGGTTTAGAATTAGAAATTTTGGGGTATTCTTTTTTGTGATTTTAGGCATTTCTGATTTATCAATGTCTTTCCTTCCTTTCTCTTTTGTATCCCGGGTACTGAACCCGAAGAATTGTGATTATTAAGAGGATTATTGAGAATGGACGGGATTGGGAATGAAAGGTAGCAGCCGAATTGCTACCATGCTAAGTGAAGAGGTGGAGGAAAAGAAGGTGGTAGAAAGGAAACCTAAGGATAAGGCATGGTCAGAGTTCTTGTGACAAATGCCTATCTTTCCTCGGTAAGCTCTACGGATTCAGCGTTAGTTGCTCCTCCTTTTTAGGGTTTCCAAGGCGAGCTGCCAACGGTGGATCCTGCAGATCTTGGGTGGCTTTCTGTGAGCCACTCTTTCTATTCTGCCAGCTCGGGGTAAGGAGAATAGGTTATCACGGTTAGGATTTGTTCAGGGCGTACCCTTTCTCCGGGCTTCTCCGAGACTTCTAGTTTCCCAAATAAATCCGAATTCGTGCACTACCTGAACGTGTGGATTTTAAATTTCTTACTTTAAGTCGTATATTCAGAGAGTATGCCCTCGGTGTTTTTTGTAATTATTTTTTATTTATTTATAAAGTAATTATGTTTCTTTTATTTGTAGTAATTTCTATTTAGGTAAATTTTGGTTTGGTTTATCTTGATAGCTTGCTTCGACTTTTTCGAGTGTGATGCTTATTTACTTAAATTTAGTCTGCTCTTATTTATTTATTAATTTGATATGAGGTGTCTTGGAGGCATTTTTTTTAGTTTAGTTTAGTCTAAGATTAAGGGCGTAAGTGATGGGGGACATTTTTTTTTCTCATCATTTTTTGTTTTAGTTTAGTTCGGTCTTAGTTGAAGTGTATAAATGATGTTGGGGGGAATTTTTTTCTCATCATATTTTTTTAGTTTAGTTCAGCCTTAGTTGAAGTGTATAAATGATGTTGGGGGGCATTTTTTTCATTTTTTGGCACGAGATATATACTTTTCGTTAGAAGTGTTTTTGGATTTGTGTTAGCAAGGGCGTAGTTTAGGTTGGTAATTAGTGTCGAAAGTCTCCTAATTTTGTCGTGTGAACCTATTGTTCTGGGGATATTTTTGTGTTTCTAGGAAATTGCATGCTTTTCTACAGGCACATAAGCTAATTGCGTGCCAACATGGAAGCGCGCATTTTGGAGGGTCGGAAGGTCATTAAGCGCAGGCAGTCGGTCATTTAATCGAGTTCAGCGCATGATATGGGGTGCAGGATTAAGGCGGTGGCTGGTCACCGTAGTAGCGACTGTTGACATTCGCAGGCTCGAATTTGGGCACTTGATGTGATTACATGCCTGATGAATGATGCACAACCAAGTGGTCGGGTTAGGTTGAGCGGGCGATAATCCGTTTACGCGCTCGGGGATGGGCGCTTGATTCAAATTAAGCGCAAGGACCATGGTACATGATTACGTCAAGCACGCGATTCAGCCAGGTCATATAAATAGTTCAAAAACGTCCCATTCTTCCTGTGCTATCCATTTTGGTCTTCAATTCTCTAGTTTCCTAGTTTCCTAGTGCTCTATTTTCATGTTTTCGTGATATCTCGCGATCCGGTTGTCCGTTTCAAACATCATTTCTTCCGTTCTTTCCAATTTTTTGAGTTCTTCGTTCTAGGATGGAGGGTGAGGGTGTTCATGGGTGCGATCTTACTATTTCTAAGTTAGAGAGGATGATGATGGGGGAGATAGGTGAGACGTCCGAGGCTCAGACCGACACCATTATCGGGGAGGTGGATGTTTGGGAGGAGTTACCAGAGGTTGACCAGATGGAGGTCAAGGAGGAGGTACTTGAGATTGAGAAGTGTATGTTTGAAGAGGGGGGTGAGAGGGCTGAGGGTGATAGAGCTGGAGATGAGGGGGCTGAGGAGCACCAGGGTGTGGAGGATCAGGATCACAAACACTTCCCACTAGAGGATTTCTTTGCTCGAGGCTAGGCAGGTACCCTTGAGCAAGAGTTTCTCCACTTATCTTAGGCATTTAGGTTATGACATAGGCTTGTTAGGATCTAGAAACCCTGTTAATTTATGTCGAACCTGCATCGATTATTGATTGTGTGCTAACTCATGCATCATGACGACATTTAGAGGTAGGTCATGTTTCTATTCAATTGCTCTTATCATGTTTTGAGTATTCGTTATTGATTGTTGTTTTTTTTTTAGTTCTGGGTGTATGATCATTTCACTTTTCTTCGTCTGGGAGTTATGTTGGAGGTTACATTCATGTTCCCGTGGATGCGCATGTGGAGGGAGGCATTGAGGGGTCATCACTGGTCTTCGGATCTTCAGACCGCATGAGGCCTTTTCGAGGATATGCACGCGGGGCAGGTATATATATCATCATATGTACATTTTGTTTTAATTTGTTTCGAGTTTTTAGGCTCTAAGTCTTCATTGATGGGTTGGCTTGTTTATTTGGTTAGGTGATTTGGAGGCCGTATGCGGTCGAGGAGGATGCGGGTGTGCCAGCGATCCAGTCTGGTCAGCCCTTCTTCGACATGGACATATGGGTCCATTGTTTTTAGAGGGTGGAGAGGATCCACCTATCTCGGGCGATGTGGTAGCTGGAGCTCGCTCAGGGAGTCCCTCTGGAGATTTGCCACAGGGTGGCAAAGAGGATGATCGGCCCCCTTGGCCGAAACTTGGCGGAGTGGTTGGCACTTCAGATAGCAGATTTTAGAGCTGGGGGGATCAGGGTCATAGGGGCGCGTGACGAGGTGGATGCCCGAGAGTATAGGAGATGGTTCAGTGCATTGGGCGGTGGGTGCCTCTTCAGATGTCCCTTCCATGGGAGTGGCTCTTTCGTGATTGGCGGACCAGAGTCGGTGTCCACATTGAGGAAGTGACTGGCTACATTGGAGCAGGGCCATCTCATAGCAAGCATGTGGGGCGCAATAGATGCTCTCCATAGGGCGATGGAGCAGATGGGATGAGCCCCTCGTCCGGATGAGGAGATGCTACACTCCTTGGTCCTCTCGATGGCTCAGGCTAGGGCAGAGGACGATGAGTTGGGGACTCGGCTAGCGAAGACTCGACAGCTCCTAGTGAGTTAATTTATTGGTTTTTGTATTATGTGGACTTAGTCTTCTGGTCGTTCTGACATGGTTGTGATGTCTCATTTTATTTTGGACAGTCTGAGAGGGAGGCTGAGGTTGCCCGCTAGGAGGACCTGCTGGAGGTTTATCGCAGTCAGCAGTAGGCTGACCGAGACGTAGCGGCCAGTCTATGATCTGAGATTGATCGATTGGTAAGTGTCTATATGAACACAGTTTTGGTTAATTATTAGCATGAGTTCGCCAACTGATGTGTTTATTATTATTCATAGAGAGCCGAGCTCGCTACTGGAGGTCCTGTTCCGGCATTTGATCCATCTTCAGTTGCTTCCTCTAGTTAGGAGAATCCAGCGATGGCTTAGCTTTGGGCCAAGCTAGAGCATTGGGTAAGTTCCATTCAATCTCTTATCTCATTTGTGTCATTGCATTAGTTTGTTGGTTGTTATTGTTTCACTTTCTTAATAGTTTACTAACATTATGTGATATTACAGCGTCGGGTTGTTGAGGATCTTTAGATGAGGGAGGCGACTGCTGCCTCTCTACGCTCGGAGAGTCAGGTATAGTTTCTGGTGTGGTGTTCTTCAGTTTAGGTTATTTCATCCTATTTATGATGACGTATTTTGTGTTGGCTTATTTGGTTCTCTACGCAGGCTGTTCTAGACACTGCTCTTGAGGTTCCTCCTCAAGAGTCTATCCCTATCCCTTCTCAAGTATGTTTTAGTTATTGTGTTCATAGTTTATTTGTCATTATAGTGTTATCTGATGCATTTTTTTATGCTCATTGCAGCCGCCTATGTTTGTTATTCCTTTCGTGCCGCCTGTTGATCCAGTGACCGCTATGACGGTTGAGCGTCTTCTAGAGGAGAGGTTGGAGCTGGTATGGTTCTTTTCTTTTCAAAGCTTTTTCTATATTCATATATATACATTGGTTTTCTTTGACTTGGTTTGGTTACGCAGGTTCATCAGCTTGAGTAGGCGCGTCTAGAGGAAGCGCGTGCCACTCAAAAGGTGAGACAGATCCTTGGGGAGACGCAGAGTCGCGAGGACCTATTTATTGAGATGTGTTAATCACTAAAAAGTACCACTTTTCACCTCTTAACCTATCCTTTGTTTGACCTTGAAGCTCACTAATAACTCCTTTTTAGCTCGTTTTATACTTAAGAATAAAATGTGCAGCTTAACATAGTCTATGCTTTTGGTGCTAAGAAGAGAGAGATTTCAAGCAAAAGATTACAACTGAACTAGAAAATGATGGAGCACCATGATGGTACACACCATGGTGATTGTTTTTTATGTCATACTGGACCCAGAAAGCCCAGCAGATGACAGAAGAATAGGTGAGAGTGGAGGAAGCTACAATAAAAACATGTGCATAGCAGCAGAGGAGCCATTGACCTATCTCACACAGCTGAGATGCTGCCTTACATTGTCCAAGTCACTGGTAGACCTCCCTCCCGCAGCTAAGACATGTAGTATAACTGAGATCACGAAGAGGTCGCGCAGTTCAAATAGAGGGGTTATCACAGAAAAGCCTCTCACACAGTAGTCACGCAGTTCAACTGCAAGCTTCATGAGAAGGAACACACGGTGCTCTCGCGCACTTAACCTCCTGAAATGCAACTCACAAAGTTCTCACGAAGATCAAGCCTTAGTGCAGCAGAGTGCACGACCTCACGAGATTCATTGGCATGACCCATATCAGAAACCTTGCGCAGTCCTCACGTGGCTCTGGAAGAGAGAGACGCCTAGAAAATCACCTTACGTAGCTCTCGCACAGCTCTCGCGCGCTTATAAGTTCAAGCCTATACCAAGCGAGATGCGAAGGCACCTGTGCGAGTACTCTGCGAATGAAGTTTCTGAAGCCCTTTCGCGCGAGCACATTCAAAGTCGAAGCAACTGTGCGATCATTAAAGCTCCACTATACAAGACAGTAGGATCCCATGCCAGAATCTACCCTGTGAACATTCTGCAGCTGCGCGGCAGAAGTGAAATGTAGAAACCAGCCCCGCAAAGCTCGGGCTATCCACTTCTCAACCCTAACTCAAGGACCTTTTGGGGATTTCCCCAGGTCTAGGGCATGCACCCTGAGGCATAGATTCTGATGCATGCATTCCAAGGCATCGAAGGGTTGTAATAGTGCCACATCTACTTGAAAGAATTAAGGTTTCACTTTTCTCTTAGCCACAGCATTGGGATTAAGTATATAAGATACGCTTGTAACTTAGCAAATCATCATTCACCTTCTCCTTCAACCTCTGTCGGTTGAGAGCTAAATCATGCTAGGGTTAGGGTTAGGGTTTGATCACCTCTTTCTCCATTTTTTTTCTTCTTTCTTAGCTCAGCACGTGCTGGCTAAACCTTTTTTAAGCATTTATGTATAGTTTTATTTAAGTCTTGTAATAGTTCAAGAAACATTAGGATTCGGTGTTGAGTTGTTGTGCACAAGGCTGCTGCCTTGAGGGATTTCATTGTTAATGACACTAGATCAATGGAATCTTTATTTAAAAGCTTACTCAATCTGTTATTTTCCTATTTATCCGCAGTTCTATTCAGGCTATAGCGTACATCTAGGATTGGAGCTTATTGAAAGGCCCATGGAAGCTTGAGCGTGATGCCCTGGGACCATGGTAGCAGTCAACAATTTTCATGTTCTGTTCTTTGAATTTATGGGTAAGGGAGCCTCTGTGGATAGCTTGAGAACATTTGAGTGGACAGGCTATAGCCCTAAGGTAAACTTGGTCACATAACTAAGAGGGATCCTTCTTCTCTGCACTTGGACTTGTAGCTTAGTGAGAGATTGTGCAGGAACATACTCCTCTCTATTTTACTTGACCGCTATCAGATGTTAGATCTGGCTTCTCTGTGGTGATTACAGACTAGGAGGTTGAGTCATTGCAGGCCTTTTGTAGCAATGATCAGCTATGCTTAGATCCTTATTCAACCTGTTGTTGGTCCTTTGTGTGGGCTTCAATGTGCCGCTGGCCTTGACAATACACATAGGCCTTTGTGTGGGCTTCAATCTGTCAGCCAGATCTGTGTGCAGACTAGGGAGCTTGTAGCCTGGCAAACATAGTTTCTGTAATGGTATTCATGGCCTGATTTGATCCATTGGATGAGGTTTGATTAGCTTGCTCTTCTGGATTAGATTAGCAACTTCGAGCTTGATTAATAAGATTTGATAGACTCTATAGGATAGACTGTGGCCATTTGAGTGGACAGACTATAGCCTTAAGAGCACCCCAAATGGCATGGGTTAAGTTAGATATTTACACCTTGTTGAGGTTAGTAATAGCACTTCGGCAAGGACTTGCTGCAGAGAGAGACCTAAATCTGAGTTACATAATAAAATAAATCTTTAACCTAAGCTGCCTACTTCTCACCCTTATATTCTTATTTTAATACACCTCCATCCCCTTCTTTATAACCCTTTCTTAGGATAGGACTGCACTTTATTTCTTTCTTTAGGTTATTTAGTGTAGGCGTGACACCCAACTCACTTTCTTTAGGATTGCTAGATCTGGAGGCCTACTATTATAGCCCATTTTAGGTTTTAAATCAATTTCTCTGTGGGACAAACTCTTACTTATCAAAACTTGCTACAATAGCCCTGAATCTTGCAGGCATAGGAATCCTTTAGTTGTGTTGTTGCCATCATCATTTATTTTATTTTATTTTATTTTGATTTTTCTTATTTGTTCTCACCCCATAATAAGCAAGCACGTTGGTAATCCGAAATAGACAACAAGTTTTTGGCGCTGCTACCAGGGATATTGATCTTTTTAGTAGACCTGAGTTATATTATATTATATTAAATTGTACTTTAGAAAATTCTTTGTAGCTATGCCATAGCAGGATAAAAGTACTACTGATTCTTTGTGAATTTTGCAGAATTGGACAACAGTAGAAGGGAAAAGCTAGCGCTGCAATGGGAGTCTAGAAAGCTCTGTTTGCACTTCTTTTACTCTGAACTTAGTCCCTTGATGCTGAATTCCTTGTAATTCATTTAGTGTAAAATTGTTTAGTTATTATTTTAGTTTAGAAATTCTTTCAGTGTTGTAAGCATTTTCCTTACTTGCTAAGGTTGTGGGTGTATGCTTGGAAGAAAGTCCCTAAACCCTGAGTTAGAACCTCTAAATCCTGAGGTTGAAAGGATCCTCAGACCAAGAAACACCCCACAAGGCCCTAGTGCTGAAACTGAGCTAGCTAACATGGCTGAGAGGCAAAGAACCTTGAAGGACTACAATGCACCTGGGGAGTACACTTCTCCCTTCTGCATACAATTCCCTTCAGTGAGAGGAAACTATGAAATCAAAGCCTCCACCATCAATATGCTACCATCCTTTCATGGGCTTAATAAGGAAGATCCTTACAAGCATATTAACCAATTTTTGACACTTTGTACCACTTTCAATATTGCTGGTTTGGGACCTGAAGCCACTAAACTGAGGCTTTTTCCTTTTTCTTTAAAGGACAAAGCCAGAACATGCCTCTCTAAGCTCCCAGCCAACATCATATAAAAATGGAGTGACCTCCAAAGTCAATTCCTCGCTAAATTCTTTCCCATGAACAAGACCAGCCAGATGAGGACAAGTATTCTGTCATTTATTCAGTCCTCAACTGAGGATTTTTATGAAGCTTGGGAAAGATTCCAGGAGATGTTAAAATAATGCCGCCACCACCAAATTCCAATGTGGCAATTAGTGCAAGTATTTTACTAAAAAATTAATCCCAAGAGCAAGGATATGGTGGATGCTTCATGTGGTGGTAGCTACCTACACAAAATAGCTAAGGAGGCTTGGGAGCTGTTTGACATTATAGAGGAAAACTCCATGCAGTAGGAGTCACTGTCCTGCAATGACAGTCAAACTTCTGCTAAGTTGGTGAAAGAGACCACCCCTAAAGGTGGAATATATGAAATGAAGGTGCAAAGTGAGTTGGAGAAAAAAGTGGACAATTTGAGCTTGATATTTGATAAATTGATGACTGTGATGCAACCTAGAATGGTTACATAAGTGGAGGAGCCATGCCTGAGATGCCAATCTCCCACACATTCACTACAAGATTGTCCATCAGCCAAGCAATTCCCTAATTTTGTTATGGAGCAAGTCAATGCTGCCAAAACATTGGGGCAACAAGCTGCTGGGTACTCTTGGAGGAACCACCCGAATTTGAGGTGGACACAGGATAATTATCCTCAACCCCAGCAGCAGCAGTTGGTAGCTCCATATAGACCTCAACACCAGTTCAACCAAGGATACCCACATAGACTAAATTTTCAGTTGCAGGCCCCATAGCCCAACCAGTTGGCCTTGCCTCCACAATTGTCTAGGTCCTCTTCTTTTGAAGAACAAATGCAGGCATCCATGAAGAATTTAGGGGGCCTAGTCCACACTATAAACTCTCATGGGTAAAGAATTAAAAAAATTGAGGACCAGCTTGGCCAAATCTGCAATGCTTAGAACAGAAGAGAGGAGGGTAGACTACCTAGCCAACCATTAACCAATCCAAAGGGGCAGTTTATGATTGCAGATGCATCCTCTTCCCATGTGGATGATGGTTCGGCAGGCCAAGGCAACTGAGGTGGTCACTGGAGTAACAAGGAATGAGGGTGAGTGCTAAAGAACCAAAAAAATGTGTGTACCATATGTATTGACTATGTGCTTGTTTTCTGTTGGTCAGACCTTTTTCAAGTATTGATTTTAGGGTAATAGTGTTTTGTTTGTGGGTTTGATTTGATGTCGTTTGGTTTTGTTTTGAGTGAAAGTGCACATCTGTCATCTGAATGCTGATGCTCATGATTTTTTTTTGCTGCTAGTTGAGATACTATCACATCACATTGCATGAATTTGATCTTAATGTTTATCTTTAGATTTCTAAACTTGTGATGTTACAACATTGATAAAGGGTAACTTGACTGTCATGATGAAATGGAATACATGCCATGCACTGGCAATGTAGTGGTGTTGATACACACTGCAATGGATGCCTGACAGTGTACAGGCAAGGGCTAGGGCACCTGTTCAGAGCAATGTTTAAGTGTTGCCCTCTCGCGAGGCTAAATGGCCCACATTCTAATGCTCGCAAGCCACCTGATGCTTTCTCGCAAAGTTCCAATGAATATTTTGTGCCGTGTGAGAGGTTCGCGAGCACAAAGACTTATGTTGCAGCCTGATAGTGATCCCGGTGAGGCACTTGAAGCGTCTAAATCTGTCTTCGCGAGGTGCTGCTTTTCATCGCAACTGATGTTCTCGTAGAGTTAATTGTGTACTGCACGAGGAATGTACTCTGCGAGAGCGTAGCGCAAAGCATGGGTTTAGGCCTATAAACTCTGCGAACTGCTCGATTTTCTTCTTTCCATCTTTTTGCCCTAATTTTCTCTACACATTTGCGATTTTCCCCTTTTTCTTCTTTCTCTCATAATACCATTGCTACTCAACCCCAGCTAGTTTCCTCATACATTTTTATTCCCCATCACCTACTGGTCACTGTGACCTAGGTTTTGGGGGGATTTGGACATCTGTGCAACGTGTGAAGTGAAACCCTAGCTTTACGTGGTAAGATCTTTATCTCTCTCTGTTGATTTGATTGGATGTTAGTTTAGAGTTAAGAGGGGAGACATTTAGGTGTTGTTATAGTACCAAGTGTGCATTGCATAATCTGAGAGTTTCATACCCTATTTTGGACAAATTGAGCACCCGTGGCCATGAGTTCAAAATTCTTAGACACCTTAACTGCTATGCTGAACCCTTTTGCCAGTGGCAGCCCTATGGCCACTAGAAAATCCGTAAGGATTGCTGAGATTTCCACATTGGAGACCTCTTAGGTGTCTCCACCTGATGTTGAGCCCCAAATCCCACAGGCCAAAAAGAAATCTGCCCTAAAGAAGAGGCCCAGAGAGCCCCCCTCAGCCAAAAGCCCTGAAAAACCTAGAAAGAAATTAAAGAAGGACAAGGTTGTGGCCCATGAGACCCCTGAGGTCCCTGAGGCTGAAGAAGAGGAAGATAATGAATACCTCAGGGTCCCTTCTGACTTTGTTGCAGCAATTAAATTAGACGGTGAGATAATATTTGATAAAGTTTATTTTGAGGAGCTGCCTGAGACCTCTGCCACCATTGAATACCTGACCAAGGCAAAGATCCTGCCTTGCTGAGGCCCCCAATGCAGCTAGTCTTCCCACGACTAGTGAAATTTTTTTACCAAAACATCAGGCTCAAAATTGGGGATGATGGGAACCCAACACTACTGGTGCTAATTGATAATTTTGAAATGTTGTTCAACCAGACTACCATTGCAGAAATAGTGGGGATACCAGCTAGGTATAGCCCTGAATGGGGCATGGGTCTCCTTTTGACAGCCACCATCATAGAGATTGCAAAAGAGTTAACTGGAGGAGTCACAGCCTCAGGAGACTCAATCAGGAAGAGGGACTTGCACCCCAACCTCAGATTCATAGATGGAGTGTTGAGAAAAAATGTTTACTGCTCTGGTCATGAGCAGGAGAGGAGGTCCCCCATAGCTGATGCCCTCTTCTCATTTCACAAGAGCATCTACTTGGACGCTGCCAAGTTAATGTTTGAAGGGATAAAGGACATTTGTGGAAAGATAAAAATCAAGAAGAAACCCCACTCACTTCCTTACTGCAGGCTAATTACAGTGTTGTTGCAGCTTGGAGGATACCCCTTTCCGAGAAATGAGGAGACTGCCACTTTGAACCCCAAAAAGAGTGGAAAGAAACAATGAGAAATCAATGGCACAATGATAGGAAAGAAGAAGACAAGGAAGGAGGAGTTACTAAGAGAAGCAGCCCCCACCATTCAAGAAGCTGCTGCTGCTACTGCTACTACGGTTGATGTTGCTGCATCCTCCACTTCACATGTGCCAGCCAGCACAACCATCACTCCTCCATCTATTATCCTACCCCCCATGTCCATGCCCATACCAGTCCCTACCTCAACGTAGACCTTGCAGCCCCACACAAGTCCAGTACCCTTACCCCAACCTATCTCACCAAGCACCACAACCACATCCACCTTAATCTCACCACAAACCACCATAAGCACTCACACCATACCCATTTCTGCACCCTTACCTATTTTTCCAGCCCACCTGTAAAAATTGCCTAATCAAAGAAAAGTAAACTTACCAAAGGAAAAGCCCCCAAAGAACCTTAACCCACCTCTATATCCCAAACCATTCCACTCCCTAATACCACAACTATACCAAACCCAATACCAACAACTTCTGAACCTAAAACCCACACCTTTGAAACCCCACATCAGCTTATTGACACTTCCCCACCATTTGTACCTGACCCAATTGAACCCTTAGACCAATCCATTCCATTTGAGACCTTATCCCATGCCCATGACCCATTTACCGGAGAAAGGTACTCCACTATGATGTCCTCTATCCTAGGCGACATCAACTATGAGTATACCCCTCTTCCAGACTCACCTCACCCCTCTCACATTGACCCTCCACATCAATCATCACCATCCCATCAATTTGAACCTACACCACCACAACCCACTACTTTCACTCATAGACCCACTTCCCCCTTTCAACCAGTTTCACCTATTCAACCCACACCTACTACCATACCTGCCCAAATCCTGAACCTCCTACACTCCCTTCACTCACATATGTTGGCCAATACCCAAACCCAATCATCCATTGAGGCCAACCTTCATTCCATTCACTCCACCTTACCAAACCCTGGCTCAATCCAAACCATTTTACAGTCCATCCAATCCACCTTATCCACTCTAACCCATCCTTCGCAACAACCATGTGTACCCCTACATTCCTCTTCGCCTATCTAACCCCAATCTACTCCTCCCTTAACCATAGCAGAAGCATCTGCTATTGTTATCCCCTTGGAACCTGTTCTTATTGCCCTTAAAGCTTCCTCCACCCAAACTAACCCTGAAGTGATACATTCCCCAACACCCTTACCACCCACCCCTCCATCTCTACTAGTTGGCCCCTCCTTTAGTGATGCCCAGCCTATACTACTAGCCTCTTTCAACCCCAGACCTCCTTACTACACCCTCCTTTGAGCCATGAAGAACAATGCTTACCTCAAGAGAGATGTGGTCAGAGAAATGGCTGACCTTCAACACTCTATGTAGCTGTTGGGCCTATCCAACTTCATGAGTTAATTTGAGGACCATACCTAGTGAGATTTGGGCCTATCCAACTTCTTTTGAAGAGTGTTTTTGGCATCTTTTCTTCTCTAAGTACTGATTGATTCAATCACTTTTCACTAGAAGTTAGGCACCTCCAAATCAAAATTGATTGATAGCACTCATGACCCTAAGGAAATGACCCAAGGCCTTCATTTGGACAGTTTGAGCTTAAAATTTTCTCTTTATTCAACTGCCCTTTACTTACACTCTTTGAGCTTTGAAAAACCTATTTTTCTTCAACAAACACCGGAGTACTTGCACCTTAACCTCATAACTAGATTCAACCTGTCCCTCACTATGAGAATTCAAAAGGTAAAGGAGAAGTTGAAGATAGGTGAGCTAGGTACAACATTTGGTGGAAGTGGAAGAGAAGTAGTCTAAAATTAGAAGTGTGGAAATGGTTATGTGTGACAAACCAAAACCAAAATTAAAAAAATAAAAAAAAAGTGGTAGTCAAGAAAAGTACTACATCTGAAAATTGAAAAGAAGAGAAGAAGCTAGCCACTTTGAATATGAAAAATGTCAAGGAAGATGAAATGAAGGTGGTGAAGTCATGAATCACCTCCTACCTTGCTGATTTCTCAATTTTGATCCATTCTATCCCTTTATTCTTTATAAACCTCACCAATAAGCTACATTACAACCCATCAAAAGACCTTGTTGATCCTAAGTGAAATGAGTTGTCATGTGGAGATCAGGGAGTGTCCAATCTGTGGTGAAAAGTCGTGAGGATGTCAGAAATTAGAAGCTTTGCCTATGCTCATGCTTGCAGACCCTTTTGATTTTCATTGCTGAGAGATAGCGCATGTAAGGATTCAGTCTGAATTTTAATTTCATTGGGGTTGTATCCAACCTGATTTTTTTTAAATTAAGGCAAGCATGGTACTATTTGTTTTTGTACTTTGAAGTTCTGATGTAAAATGATTGGTGGTGATGCAAACACCTGCTGATTTTGAATTTTAAAGGGCTGCATTACGGCTGTAATTTCCTCTGATTTTTGAAGAATGGGTGTGGAATGTAGCTTTATTTATTTAAATTCGTTTTATCATTGACTACACTATTGTTAATTGTTTTGATTAAGAAGTTTGTGGGTACCTTCACTGAAAACCCTCAGGAGACTTCACTCCTCCACTAGGGATCACCTAGGGGTTTAAAAGGCTTGATGTATAAGCTAAATGCATCCGTACTCCCTACGAAAGTGGCATTTACATTCTTAGAGTAGCTGTTTAAATTTTGCTTTGCTCTGGGACTTGCAAAGATTAGGTCTGGGGGTGTGTTAATCACTAAAAAGTATCACTTTTCACCTCTTAACCTAGCCTTTGTTAGACCTTGAAGTCACTAATAACTCCTTTTTAGCTCGTTTATAGTTAAGAATAAAATGTGCAGCTTAACACAAAGTCTATGCTTTTGGTGCTAAGAATAGAGAGATTTTAAGCAAAAGATAACAGCTGAACCAGAAAATCATGGACCACCATGATAGTACACACCATGGTGTCTATTTTGCATGTCATACTAGAATCAAAAAGCCCAGCAGATTATAGAAGAATTGGTGAGAGTGGAGGAAGCTGCAACAGAAACATGTGTATAGCAGCAGAGGGGCCATTGACCTATCTCGCACAACTGAGGTGCTGCCTCGCATTGTCCAAGTAACTGGCCGAGCTCACTCGCACAGCTAAGACATGTAGTATAACTGAGATCGCGAAGAAGTCACATAGTTCGAATGGAGGAGTTATCACAGAAAATCCTCTCACGCAGTAGTCGTGCAGTTCAACTGCAATCTACATGAGAAGGAACTCGCGGAGCTCTCATGCATTGAACCTCAAGAAATGCAACTCGCAAAGATCAAGCCTTAGTGCAGCAGAGTGCACTACCTCGCGAGGTTCATTGGCATGACCCATAGCAGAAACCTCGCGCAGTCCTAGCATGGCTCTGGAAGAGAGAGACACCCAAAAAATCATCTCGCGCAACTCTCATGTGCTTACAAGTTCAAGTCTATACCGAGCGAGATTCGAAGGCACCTGTGAGAGTACTTCGCAAATGAAATTTCTGAAGCCCTTCCGTGCGGGCACATTCAAACCTGAAGCAACTGCGTGATCATCCAAAGCTCCAATGCACGAGATAGCAAAATCCCATGCCAGAATCTACCCCCCGAACATTCTGCAGCCACGTGATAGAAGTGAAATGCAAAAACCAGCCCCGCGAAGCTCGAGCTATCCACTTCTCAACCCTAATTCAAGGACCTTTTGGGGATTTCCCCATGTCTAGGGCATGCACCTCGAGGCATAGATTCTAATGCATGCCTTCCAAGGCATCCAAGCATTATAACAGTGAAACATCAACTTGAAAGAATTTGGGTTTCACTCTTCTCTTAGCCACAACATTGGGACTAAGTATATAAGCTGCGCTTGTAACTTAGCAAATCATTATTCACCTTCTCCTTCAACCTCTGTCGGTTGAGAGGTCAAGCAGGATAGGGTTAGGGTTTGATTACCTCTTTTTTCATTTTTTTTCTTCTTTCTTAGCTCAGCACTTGCTAGCTAAACCTTTAGTAAGTATTTATGTATAGTTTTATTTAAGTCTTGTAATAGTTAAGTAAACATTGGGATTCGGTGTTGAGCTATTGTGCACAAGGCTACTACCTTGAGGGATTTCATTGTTAATGACACCAAATCAATGGAATCTTTATTTAAAAGCTTACTCAATCTATTATTTTTCTATTTATCCATAGTTCTATTAAGGCTATAGCATACATTGAGGATTTGAGCTTATTGAAAGGCCCATGGAAGCTTGAGTGTGATGCACTGGGACCATGGAGGCAGTCAGCAGTTTTCATATTCTGTTCTTAGTATTTGTGGGTAAGGGAGCCTCTGTGGATAGCCTGCGACCATTTGAGTGGACAGGCAATAGCCCTAGGGCAAACTTGGTCACAGATCTGAGATGGATCCTTCTTCTCTGCACTTGGACTTGTAGCTTAGTGAGAGATTGTGCAGGAATAGACTCTCCTCTGTTTTACTTGATCGCTATCAGATGTTAGATCTGGCATCTCTGTAGTGATTGCAGACTGAGAGGCTGAGTCATTACAGGCCTTTTGTAGCAATGATCAGCTGTGCTTAGATCCTTATTCAACCTGTTGTTTGTCCTTTGTGTGGGCATCAATGTGCCGCTGGCCTTGACAATACACATAGGGCTTTTTGGGTTGGAACTCCTATGAATGTTAGCCAGATCTATGTGCAGACTGGGGAGCTTGTAGTCTGGCAAACATAGTGTCTGCAATGGTATTCATGGCCTGATTTGATCCATTAGATGAGGTTTGATCAGTTTACTCCTTTGGATTAGATTAGTAACTTCCAGCTTGATCAATGGGATTTGACTGACTCTATAGGATAGACCGTGGCCATTTGAGTGGATAGACTATAGCCTTAAGAGCACCCCAAATGGAATGAGTTAAGTTAGATATTTCTAGCTGGTTGAGGTTACTGATAGCACTTCGACAAGGACTTGCTGTAGAGAGAGACCTAAATCTGAGTTACATAACTAAATGAATCTTTAACCTAAGCTGCCTACTTCTCACCCTTTAATTCTTATTTTAATACACCTCCATCCCCTTCTTTATAACCCTTTCTTAGGATAGGACTGCACTTTATTTCTTTCTTTTGGTAGTTTAGTGTAGGTGTGACACCTAACTCCCTTTCTTTAGGATTGCCTAATCTAGAGTCAGATCTGAAGGCCTACTATTATAGCCCATTTTGGGTTTTAGATCAATTTCTCTGTGGGACAAACTCTTACTTATCAAAACTTGCTACAATAGACCTGAATCTTACAGGCTTAGGATTCCTTTAGTTGTGCTGTTGCCATCATCTTTTATTTTATTTTGATTTTTCTTATTTGTTCTCACCTCATAATAAGCAAGCACATTGGTAATCCGAAGTAGACAACAAGATGATGGTCCCGTTGAGGACTCATACTAAGGCGTTGGAGGTGGTGCGTCGGACAACACGAGCGGAGATGCAATTGTCCCTGCATCGGCTGCAGTATCATCTAACGTGGAGTGAGTGAGGGGCGCGTAGGCCAGCTAGTCATCTTGATGGATCAGAGTCGAGGGCTATGGGTTCCTCATCTGGGCAGTCTTATCGCATGTCACATGATCGTGTCAGGGGCGATGCTCGTGAGGATTTGGTCGCTCGTGAGATTCTTGCTGGGTATGCTCCTAATTCTTGATCGAGGCAGTCTGTTAGCCAGATGAGGGATGGGGGTTTTGTAGTGGGGCCACGTCATCTAAAGGTTTTGTCGACTCCGGGTGTTGGGATTGTATTTTCAGAGAATCAGTCTACGGACCTCTGGGCTGATGATACTGGGGACAGCAACGCTCGTCCATCCCAGCGGCATCATAGGGAGTAGGGGTGTGTGTATATATATATTTTTTACTCTGTGTGTGTGAGTTGTACATATAGGGGGGATGCCCTCGGTGTCAAGTGTAAAAAGAAGAGAAAACTTTGATATATATATGGAGATTTTGGTTTAGATGTACTTGATCGTTTGCTCTTTCTTTTAGTTACCTCTTGCACCTACTTTTGCTTTTAGTTTCTTCAGCGCCGTTGATCGTCATTGGGACTTGGATGCTCTTGAGCTGGCTCGGTGATGATTGAAGGTCACTTTGTATCTGCACATGTAAGATAATGCTATCAGTAATTTTTGTTCTCTCCCTTGGTAGTTTTCAAGGGGGTGAGTGTCTTAGGCGGGGGCCTAGTAGTAAAAGATGAGCATATGCTCCTTTTTTTTCTTTTTTTTTTAAATAAAAATAATGCAACAGGGAAAGCAAATAACTAAGATAGAATAAAAATAAAAATAAAAAATAAAAATGCCCTAGTGTAGGAGCGTGGTATGGTTGGCAGTATAGCATCTTTGGTAGCATTCTCCGGATGGTGACTTCTTATCTCACATCTTCTTTGTGGACGAGTCGGCGCTTCTATGGTGTTTCCCTTTCTGATAAAAAAAAAAATGCCTCAGTGTCTAGATGCAATGGAGCTTTTCTGGGTTTTAGATGAGCACTTTGGGTCCATAAGAAGTCATGGGTATTTGGTGAGTTAGTTTTAAAGAGAAGTTCATCAGTACTGTCACCGAACCAGGGGAGGTCACTTTGATTAGTTTAGTTGCATACGGGGGTTTACCTTAGGGTGGTGGCCATCCTATCCCATGGTTATTAGGGAGAAGTACGGTAAGTATAGTGGGTGATTGCATCATCATCATTCATCGGTTTTCAGTTTTATTTCTAGGAATATCTTGCAAGGCCTTTGATTTATCATCTGAAATAAAAATAGAAGAGGGTGGTAAGGCTTAGTGATGTGGGGAATAGTTTGTATCTAAGGCTTTCCAAAAGGAGTGAGTAACTATCTTTTTCTCAGAGGGATACGGAGTGCTATGATCGAGCTCTTCGTCCTATTTCGGTACCATCAAAGTCCCACATTCTATGGTTAGAAGGGGTTTATCCTCCTCCCGCCACCTTACGACAACATCTAGTAGTATAGGGACATTGGGGGTGCCCTCGCAGCTTGCTTATAACTTCTAGTAAAGTACTAAAGAAGTCCTCACAACCTGCTTATGCTTTCCTGAGCTCATTGACTTGTTCATTCATCGTAATGCTCTCGCTCGATTTTTTTGATATATGTATTTTTGAAAGTATCTTGCTAGTGCAAGAATGATGAGTTTTGATTGATCCTAGCATCTTCATTTTTTTTACTCTAACATCTCCTCCACTAGTGGGGAAGGGGAAATGAGAATCGGGTCTTACTTATGCTTTTGAAAGAGGTTAGATAGGTCACTAGTCCTTCAATCTGATTGCCCGAGTGAGAAAGTGTGCAATAAACTAAAAGTTTTAAGGATATTTTGAGAATTGATGACGTACGACAAATGAATGGGTCGTGACGACTACGAGGGCGATAAGTATAAGTATTTAACCACGAGATGTGATGATCACAGGGTTAAGGGTAGTATTTTCTAAGGTACATAGCGTTCCAAGGGCTAGGGAGTTCTTCCCCATCTTAGTTCGCCAGTTTGTATGCAATTCCAGGGTATGCGGCTATTACAACATAAGGGCCTTCCCAGTTCAGTTTCAGTTTTCCTTTCAGATGGGCGTGCTTGGAAGGCATGATTTTCTTTAAGACTAATTCTCCAATATTAAATGTTCGTTCAAGGACTTTCTTATCGTAAGCCCTGACCACTCTCCTTTGATATACCTGAGCGTGATCAGCTACCCTTAGACGTGTTTCATCAAGTTACTGTAGCTGCGTGAGTATGGCGATTCTCCTCTCGTCTAAGGATAGCTCATCATCTAGTTGAATCCGTAAGGATGGTACATCTATCTCAGATGGTAAGACTGCCTCCATCCCGTAGGTAAGGAGGTAGGGAGTTTCGCTAGTGGCTGTATGAATAGAGGTCCTATAGGCTCAGAGTGCTTCTAGTAGTCATTCAGGCCAGTCGGCTCCATTGCTTCTTTCTATTATGCACTTTAAAATTCAAATCAATGTTTTATTAGTAGCTTCTACTTGTCCATTACCTTGGGGATAGAATGGTGATGAGTGGCATAGATCGATGCCAAACTTCTTGCATAAGTTCTTCATCTTCTCTACGATGAACTGCGGACCATTGTCGGTAAGGAACATTATGAGTACTTTAAACCTAGTGATAATATTTCGATTGATAAACCTTACGAGTGTCGAAGCGGTGATTCTAACATAGGATTCAACTTTTGCCCATTTGGTGTTGTATTCAGTTGCTGCAAGTATGAACGCGTGCTTGTGAGTGTTCCCAATTGTGTCTGTGAAAGGTCCGATGATGTCAAAGGCCCACATCGAAAATGGACACGATGAGGTCATAGTGTTTAATGCAACTGGTGGAGCTTTGATAAGTGTGGCGTGTTCTTGGCATTGCTTATAGAATTGGACATAGAGGTGACAATCTCTGATCATTGTCGGCCAAAAGTACCCTTGTCGTGTAATTTGACCAGTGAGTCTTTGTCTATCGGTGTGGGCGCCGCAGGCACTGGCGTGTGCTTCTTGGATGATGTTTTATCCTTCGACGGTTGTGACACATTGTAGCAGTACTCCTTTGGTGAAGGTTTCTTTGTATAATGTTTCATTGAGTATGCAGAATCAGGCACATTTCTTCCATATAGTCTTTCGTTCGATCTTTGTCGCATATGGGGGGACGTGTTGATTCTTCAGGAAGTTCCAGACGTCGAAATACCATGGTTGTCCATCGCCGGTTGGTGATCTTTCAAATCTAAACATAGCGACTTCTGTTTCAGACTTGGCGTCCTTCTTCAGAGTGATTGCTTCTTTTTGTCTTATGCTTGTGGGGAGGATTGATAATTTTCTCTAAATGGTCCATGCTACCTCATGGGCGGGTACTGTTAATTTTTTGATGAAGAAGGTCTTGGTACTTTGTCCAATAGGTATTTGGATGACTGAGGCTAACGTGGCAAGGGAGTTTACGAGCTTGTTTTCTAATCTAGGGATGTGCGTGAAAGAGATTCGTTCAAATTTCTTTACTAAATATTGAGCAGTTTCTATATATGTCATCAATCTCCTTTCCTTAGTTTTCTATTCTCCTATGACTTGTGAAATTACTAGCTTGGAGTCACTGATGGTGTTTAACTGTTTAACACCTAATTGTAATGCTGCTCATAGTCTAGCTATGAAAGCTTCATATTCTGTGACATTATTTCTGATAGGAAAATCTAATTGAAAAGCCTTAGGAATGATAACTCCTTCAGGGCTTAGGAGGACTATCCCGATGCCTTTTCCTTTGTGATTAAGAGCACTGCCAAAATAAAGGGTCCATGATGTCATATCGGGCTCTTCATTATGAATTGTGAGTAGGTCTTCAGCAGGGAAATTTGCATGTACGGTCTCATCACTCGGCAGTGGGAGAACTGTGAGGTAATCGGCGATTGCTTGTCCTTTGATCGACTTCTGCATGACATAAGTGATATCGAATTCTTGCAAGAGAATTTGCCAACGAGCAATCTTTCCTGATGTTGTGAGCTTTTCGAATACGTACTTCAGAGGATCCATTCGGGCTAGTACTAGTATCTTATGTGTTCTAAAGTATTGTCGCAATTTGGTTGAGGCCCATGCCAGCACAAGGTAGGTCTTCTTCATTGAAGTGTATTTTCGGTCGTACTCGACCATCGTCCAATTGAGGTAGTAGATAGCCTTCTCTTTCTTATCATCTTCATATTATCCCAAAATTACTCTCATTGCTTTATCATTCGCTGAGAGGTATAGGATTAGGGGTCTTTCGGGGACTGGTGGCAATAGTATTAGCGAGTTAAGGAGGTACTTCTTGATACTATCGAAGGCTTGCTGACATTGGTCATCCCATTTGTACACAACCCCTCCTTTAAGTAGTCTGTAGAAAGGGTCGCACTTATCTGAATGCTGGGAGATAAATCTCCTGGAGAATTACAATCTTCCTATCAGGCCTCGTAACTCTTTGATATTGCTGGGAGGTGGCATCTCAAGGATGGCTCTGACTTTTACAAGATCGACTTCGATCCCTCGCTTGCTGACTATGAAATTGAGTAATTTTCTGGAGGTGACTCCGAAGACATATTTCTTTGGGTTCATTTTTAGCTGATAGTTCTTAGCTCTTTATAGCACTAGTCGGAGTGCTTCAACATGGCCTGCTCGCATTTGGGACTTCACTAATATATCATCAACATAGACTTCTACACATTCATGCATCATGGCATGAAAAATAACCATCATGGCGCACTGATACGTGGCTCCTACATTCTTGAGCCCATAAGGTATGATGATGTAACTATAAGTTCCCCATATTGTAGTGAAAGAAGTCTTCTCTTGGTCAGACTCTGCTAATTTGATCTGATTATGCCCAGAGAAACCGTCCATAAAGGATAGCATCTCATGTCCAGCGGTGTTGTCGACTAGAGTGTCAATGTGCGAAAGTGGGAAGTCATCTTTTGGGCATGCCTGGTTGAGGTTTCAGAAATCAATGCAAACTTGTACTCTACCATCTTTCTTGGCGACAGGCACTATATTGGCGACCCACTTGGGGTAGAGGACTACTCGGATGAATTTGGCTTTGTGTAATTTATCAACTACCTCTTTGACTTGAAGGGTGGTTTGTGAGTGCATCCTACGGAGTTTCTATTTAACAGGCTTTGCATCGGGTTCCAAGATGAGACGATGTTCTACTAAACTTGGGTATAAATCAGGCATGTCCTCATAGGACCATGCAAAGGATCGAGGCTCTCTTGTAGGACCCATACGATTTGTTGACATTCCTTAGAATTAAGCGTTGCACTAATTAGTAGCTTCTTGGGTTTCTCTTCAGTGCCAAAGTTAATTTCTTATGTGGGTTCCGCAGTAGCATGAGTTTGCTAGTCAAGACATTTGATAACCTGTTGGAAGTCATGGGCCTCCTCAGGGACTGGTGTTTCTTCTTCATCTTTGGCAAGCTCATATACTGCAAAATTATTACACCGGGGATTCGATTTTGCAAACGATAACCCTTCATTGGTACAATTTATGACCGAGAGATCTTTAGTAAGGTGAAGGTCAAGGCTATTGATCCTCCTCTCAAAGTCGTGAAGTATTTCATCTGGTATGATCACTGGCTTGTTATTTAGCCTAGACACCTTGCATCTTCGTGCAAGAAATGGGATAGAGGTCTCAGGGGAGAAGTCCCCTTGTTGGACTTTTTTTTTTTTGAATTCCTCATATGATGAGACTTTTTGAATAAGAGATGTCAGTAGCAGTGGTATCGACATTCAAAATTCGTCTATCATATTAATTGCCTCATCTTCGAAGAAGCTCTGAAGATCGTAATCAGTCAAACTATTATCCTCTGAAGTATAATACGGTTGCTCTTCCCATCAAGGGTGATCTCCTAAGGATCCTCAAGGGTAGCGAGCTCTTTCCCTTGGACTTAGTAATATGCTAGGATAAGCACGTATGCTCGACAGCGAGGCTGATAGTGGTGTGAAATGCAAGGAGATCCCCAAGGACATTCCCATCCTTCTGAGTTAGACTCGAGGCTGGTATTAAACTCGTATTCTTAATTTGACCATGCTTGGAGTCCTAGGTTGGCCCACTCCGCTAGCACGAGTGCAGGGAAGTCTATCAAATAGTCCTCGTCATCACTTGGAGGGGGTTGCCATTCTTCCTCGAGAGATTTCTAAAATATTTGGAGTTGTGGCGTGTCTGGGGATGGAGGAGTGTCTAGTCCAAGTTCCTCTTTGAATTCAATGAGGGTGATGGGGGTGTTTCCCCCTAGGTCAACTAGATGACTGTTGAGATTTTCTTCTTCTTATGCCGGTAGCTGAGTTGGTGGGTCATTACCTGCTTCCGTTATTATGAGGTTAGAGTCATTCGATTCTACGGCTGTGGAATGTCAATCCCAGCCTGCGAAGCATTCCAATATGCTGGTGCATGCCCTACAGCGAGGTTGATATAGGTGAGTGATACACGGGGAGTCCCACGGGCATTCCCATCCTCCAAGGACAAGTCCGAGGCGGATTGTATGGGATTTAAAATCCCCTTGTGGGGTGTCATCCTCTTCCTACGTTAGATTAAGTACTCTTTACTATCTTGTAAGGCAGCTATGTGGAAATCTTCGTCATCAGTGGATTCCTAATCTTCTACTTATGGCTCGAGTTTGGAAGGTTCTCCCTTTCTCTCTTCTGTAAACCTCTCAGTAGTTGTGGGTTGCCTTTAGTCTAACTAGTTTGATTTTCCTATTCTTGCTAGGATTCTGATTTAACTTGGTCTCCTAATCCTACTAAGAGTCAAATTGATTTCGATATCTTAATCCTACTAGAAATATAATTAATTAAGTCTTCTAATCCTACTAGAAGTTTGATTACTTTAAATATCCTAATTTTAATTAGAAATCAAATTAATTTAAAAAAGGGGTTTTGGGCCAGCAATGCTAAGGAGGATTGGTCCCGTTCCCGAGTACCCTCCGTAAGCTCCCTTGGGTAAATCAGGTGGCTAAAATTGAGAGAGACAAAATTTGGATTAAAAAGTAGTATTTTTTTGTGAAAGATTGATGATTGGTATTTAAGGGTTAAAATTTTAGGGCTAAAAAAGGAATTAAGAACTGAAGCTATAAAGCAAATTTTAAGATTTAGAATTATGATAAATTAAAACTAAAGCTAAAATCTAAAGACCAGAATCGGGATCGAAATTAGGAAAATTTGGACCGTTAGATTAAGGACTGATTCTAGAACCTAAGAACTAGGGCTTAAAAATTAAAAGACTGGTTATAGAACCTAAGGACTAGAATCAGAAAATTAGAAATTTAGATTAAAACCTAATATTTAGAATTTAAGAACTAGAGGGGTAGAACTTAAATCTAGAACTAGAATATAAAAAAAGGGAACTAATTCTAGAACCTAAGAAATAGAACCCATAAATTAAGGACTAAGGAATTACTTGAAGAATCGTCTAAATCGTGTAGGGAGAAATTGTATAGATGGAAGTTGTGTAGAGGGATATTGTGTAGAGGGAAAATTGTATAGAGGAAAATTGTTTACGGGGAATTGTGTAGAGGAAAATTGTGTGGAGGAAAATTGTATAGAGAGATGACTAGGGGGGTAAAGGTCTTATTTATAGGCTTTTACCATAAATCCTATTTTCTAAAATAATATAATAAAGATACTAATCCTAATTCAACTAGGAGTTTTGGAAAACAGTGCAGCGGTTGAAAACTTACCATAACTTCTTCGATACTTGTCAAAATTGTGCATTTTTTAGCTCATTGGAAAGCTACTTTGATAAGCTTTCCAACGTGACTAATTTCACCTCAATCTGACCTCATTTGTTACCTCAAAATAAGCCAAAAGTAAAAGTGATGGGATTGACAATTGGGAAAAGGTTGGGGAGGCCTAGTTGGCTCTAGACTAAGGATTTTGGGCAGGGATTTCCTAAGGGCTGGATTCTAAAACTTAAGAATTAAGAATTAGAATCTAAAGATTAGAGCTATAAGAACATAGAAATTAAAACTAATGGCTAAAAAATCTAAGGACTGAATTCGGGACCGAAATCAGAAAATCAGATCGTAGGATTAAAGACTGGTTCTAAAAACTAAGAACTAGAACCAAAGATTAATAATAGGACTGAAGATTGAGATTTCAGAACAAAATTAAGGTTCAGAGTTGGGGATTAGGCAGTCTTATTAAGGACTGGTCCCAGATTCTAAGAACTGGAACCATATATTAAGAATTACGATCTTAAAAAACAAGGGTGCTATGCTTTAAGACTGAGAATCAGAACTAATACTTAAAACCTATGTTTTAAATCTAAGAAAGAAAGACTAGGACTAGAGATTAGAAACTACAACCTAGGACTAGAAATCAGAGCCTAAGATCTAAAATCAGAAATTAAAACTAGAACGTAAATTATACCTATGGCCTAGGCTGTAGAGAGAAATCTTGAAATCCTAAGTTTGGAGACGAAGAACTCGAAACTCGAATCTCAAAGTTGTGGGGGCTAGAGTTTGGGTCATAATAGAAAGTTCTTTTTATAGGTATTTTACTAATTGCTCGCCCTGTGGGGTGCGCTTAATTTTCAATTGCACGCCCTATTTCAGGCGTTTAATCGAATTGCATGCTGATTTCTCTGTGCTTAATCACTTTGAGTCGGTCACCGACTCAATGAGCGACTGGCTGACTTGCTCAGTGAGTTTCCTAGTCCTAATCACATTAGAACTAATTATGCGCCCAGTGTGGAGTGCGTAATTCGATTAAGCATCTCATCCAAAGTGCTTGATGGAGAAAGATTAGGGGGTCAAGGATGGTAAGACTAGGTCAAGCGTAAGCCAATTGCACGCCGGTGGTGGGGCGCTCAATCAGATTGCACGTGTCATGTGGCGCGCGTAATCGAGCCTCGAGGTGGTCTGGGAAAGGAAGTCCGATCTGAAAAGGGGACTGATCGCACGTGTGTGGTTTTGCATGCAATCAAATTGCACGTGTGGTTTTAGGCCCATAATTTGGGGATGTCTGAGTTCAATTCGGGTCTGAAATGTCAGACCATTATTTCAGCCTGCATTTCAACTGTATACTATTATTTTAGTATATACTCTCCCTACGTCGGGATCTGAGCCATAGAGCTATTATTTTAGCCAGTGTTCAGCCATGTACTATTGTTTCAGTGCATGGTTCCCAAGTTATGGTCATGGGTCCTGAGACACAGAGCTTTTGTTTCAACCTATGTCCAGCCATATACTATTGTTTTAGTATATGGTCCCATATCAGGGTAAAGGGATCTGAAATGTTAGTCTATTATTTCAGTCTGCATTTTGACTATATACTATTATTTCAGTATATAATCTCCCTACGTCGGGATCTGAGCCACAAAACTATTATTTCAGCCTGCGTTCAACCATGTACTATTTTTTCAGTGTACGGTTCCCTTGTTAGGGTTATGGGGCCTGAGCCACAGAGCTATTGTTTCAGCTTGTGTGCAGCAATATACTATTGTTTTAGTATATGATCCCATATCAAGGTAAAGGGGTATGAAATGCTAGACTATTATTTCAGTCTGCTTTCTGACTATATACTATTATTTCAGTATATAGTCTACCTAAGTTGGAATTTGAGCCACAGAGCTATTATTTCAGCCTGTGTCCAGCCATGTACTATTGTTTTCGTGTATGGTTCCCATGTTAGGGTTATGAGGTCAAAGGTTGACCAAACAAATTTGTATATTCCGAGAGGGCAAAATGAGGTGTCTACAAATGCCCCTCTTCTGTGCGCTCTTGCAAAGTAAGAAAGCGTTGAAGAAGTAGAAGTAGACACCCCTCATTTGAGGTGTCTTCTCGTTTCTCTTGGGAAATCACAAATGTGAACTGGGGATGCGGACTTGACATGCTTCGCTTTCTTATCTATCACGTAAGCTAAAATGGAGCATTCGGGGGTCCAGTGGTAGCTGTCGAAAGGCATGTTCCATGTCGTGGATGCCTAGGGGTGATCTCATCGTGTATCGCGACCCGTTGTCATAGACAGTCGATGGGGGAAGTCAACATATCCTATTTCGTGGGTGCAAGGGGCATCCCGTCGCATGGCGCGACCTGTTGCCAGTGACAGTCAAATAGAAAGGGCAAACACCATATCCTAATCTGTGGGTGCAAGGGGCATCCCGTCGCATGTCGTGACCTGCTGCAAGAGACAGTAAAATAGAGGGATATGACGCAGTCGAGGTACCGGGGGCGTCATATAAATGTCCATAAATAGGTCCAAGGACCAATAATAATACAATGCAATATAATGTCGAAGGCTTTGAAGCTCATGTTTGACCGGGCGCGTCATTGCTCACACCAATGCGCGTCAGGCGTTCCTTTTCTAATAGGCATTTGTAAGTTCTTAGATTTAAATATACTCATTGTTTGGTTTCCCACGAGAATGGCCAATTTTGGCTGGTAATTGGGCTGCTAGTTGAAGTAAAATTTGGTGAATTTTGGTAACTGAGTCTCTTTATTTATTATTTTTTTTTGTTTCTTTCTTTTTTTTTTTTTTTTGGGAGTAAAAGGTTTTTGGTTTTGGAATAAGATTCTTTGTTTTAAGAGTAAGATTTTTGGCTTTGGAATAAGTGGTAAGATTTATTTTTTTTTTTTCTTCTTTTTTTTTGGAAGTAAAAATTTTTTGGTTCAGGAGTAAGTAAGGGGTTTTGAAAATTTGAAATTTTAGGAAATTTAACTTAAGATCAATTCGATGGTAAATCGGTGAAAAACGTGGCTTCCGAGACGTCGCTGAAAAAATCCACCGGATTTGTGGACCTGACCGTTGATGTAGTTGTCAAGACGACACTTGGCATGCCGGATGCTCCGTCTAACCTTCTCGGCGAATACAAATGATTGTCTCTTATGGGGGGACTACAGTGATTCGCGAGTCGAGGAAATGGGTTTTCAAAAACATTTTACTTAATCATAGCTAACTATATTTTAAGCAATATCAAGTAATTGAAAAGTGGGTAGTACTTACTTGAGGGTGATACTTACTTGGATTGTGCGTAGCTTGTGCGGTCTGGTGATGGTGTAGTGTTGTGAGGGTACTTTGGAGATTTCTCCTCCTTTCTTCATATCTGCTGTGGTAGAGCTTGGCGGTTGCTGATGTGATGTAATGTCTTGGAGAAGTGATGTCGCGATGGGACTTTGGAATTCTTCTTTCTTTGGCTGCGTGCTGGGTGAGTCTTGGCGGGACTGTGGGGATCAATTCGAGAGAGAGAGAGCTCCTTGCTTTAGCGATGGGGCATGATCGAGCTTTTCTTCCATTTCATCATACGGCGTGGCAGGTGTTGTCTGAGATTTTCGGGTAGCGATGTTTGTGATGTAATATTGGCTGAACGTAGCTAGCGATGGGACACTTGTAGGATACTTGCGTGATAGGTATGTCTAGTTTTTTTCTTTGGCAGATCTTGGGGTTGTGTAAGAAAATCATGTTGTGGTTGTGTAGTGATTGTCTTCGTCTTTAGGCTTTGTGCCCATGTCTTCAAGAGATTTGTTTTTAGCTTTTACTAATGGGGATATGAGGGCATGGCTAATTTATTACGGTGGGATTGGATATTGAGGCAGTATCATGTGTGTGCCTTATTGTGATAGGATGTGCATGATGGGGTTACGCGATGGGGTTCTCTCTCTCTGGTGGGCTTGTGAGGGTGTTACGGAAAGGGATGTATGTCTTGTCATGATGGGATTAGGGGGCGGTCAATGCTCCCCGTGGGGCTGTGTGAGAAGGGTAAGTGGCTGTGTCATTCTTCATTTTTTTTTAATGTGTGAGGCCACACAATGGGGCAGGAGAATTTTGGTCAAGATGGGATGAAAAGGTGTGAGAGTCAATTAGTTCGGGTATTTCACGCTTAGCACATGCCACTCAATATGATTGTGCGCCTATTTCAAAGTGTGCAATCATAGGTTCGAAAGGTTGTTTCCGCGTGTCTGAGTGTGCGTGCGATTGTATTACATGCTTTCATCATGGCGCGTGATTGAGGAGTCACCACGTCACTGTGCAGGCGACCTTTCGTATTACGCGACTCATGGGAGTCGCTTCATAAGGTTGCGCAATCTATAGTTTGCGAGCGGGGGCGATAGTTTATTTACGCGGTCGATTTGGAACGCGGGTCTTGGATTGAGCGCTTAGTGTGATGCGCGTGACTGATTTAAGTTCCCATTTCTTAGAGCATGATTAAGTTTGTACTCAATTTAAGTGAGGGTGCCTTCATTTGGTTTTCATTCCTTGGTTTAGTCTCGAGTTTTACTTTTTCTGGATCTCTTAGGTTCTAAAATTCGTGTGTTAGCGATATCGGATGATCTAACCATCTAATTGAGATGTCGTTTCTTTCTATGTTCATTATTTCAAGTGATCTTTGTCCTGAGGTGATGCTCAGGAGTGTCACTATTCTAGGAATGGGCGATGTTGGGAATGCGGACGCTGGTTTTCACATCGATCCCTTTTAGGGAGCAGTGAAGGCAGTGTAGAGGAGGCAGTGGCAGAGGAGATGAAGATGGTGGAAGAGATGAAGATGGCGGAAGAGGAGTAACAAGTGGGGGGATGTGTTTCCCAATCAATCCTTCCTAAAGCCTCTACTAACACTTGTAAAATTTTTAAATTATGAATAAAGATGTGCTGTTTTTATTTTTGCTTATTTACTTTTTTAACTTGCTTAATGGATTAGTCAATGCGTATTTGATTTGTTTAGTTTAGTTTAGGCTTTATCTCAGAGTTTTGGATTCAACCTTTGACCTCATAACCCTAACTTGGGAACCATGCACTAAAACAATAGTACATGGCCAAACACAGGCTGAAACAATAGCTCTGTAGCTCAGGTCCCAACTTAGGAAGGCTATATACTGAAATAATAGTATCTAGTCAGAATGCATACTGAAATAATAGTCTAGCATTTCAGACCCCTTTACCCTAATGTGGAACTATATACTGAAACAATTGTATCTGGCTGGAAAAAGGGTGAAACAATAGCTCTGTGGTTCAGGCCCCATACCAGCTCCAGCCTCACCTCCAGAAGGCGCTCAACTGTCGCAACGGTCACTGGATCAGCAGGCGGCATGGAAGGAACAACAAATATAGGCAACTGCAACAAGAACAAACAAATGCATCAGATAACACTATAATGACAAATAAACTACGAACACGATAACTAAAACATACCTGAGAAGGGATAGAGATAGACTCCTGAGGGGGAACCTCGGGAGCAAAGTCTAGAACAACCTGCGCAGAGAACCAAACAAGCCAACATAAAATATGTCAGAATAAATAGGAAGAAATTATCTAAACTGAAGAACACCACACCAGAAACTATACCTGACTCTCCGGGCGTAGAGAGGCAGCAGTCGCCTCCCTCTACTAAAGATCCTCGGCAACCCGATGCTGAAATACCACATAATGTTAGTAAACTATTAAGAAATTAAAACAATAATAACAAACTAATGCAACAACACAAACGAGATAAGAGATTGAATGGAACTTACCCAATGCTCTAGCTCGGCCAAAAACTGAGCCATTGCTGGATCCACCCGACTAGAGGAAACAACTGAAGACATATCAAATGCTGGAGTGGGACCTCCAACAGCGAGCTCGGCTCTCTACGAGTAACAATAAACACATCAGTTGGCGAACTCACGCTAACAATTAACCAAAACCGCGCTCATATTGACACTTGCCAATCGATCAATCTTAGATTGCAGACTGGTCGCTACCTCTTGGTCAGCCTGCTGCTAACTGCGATAAACCTCCAACAGGGCCTCCTGGCAGGCAACTTCAGCCTCCCTCTCAAACTGTCAAAGATAAAATGAGACACCACAACCATGTCAGAATGACCAGAAGACCAAGTCTACATAATAGAAAAACTAATAAATTAACTCACTAGGAGTCATCGAGTCTTCGCTAGTCGAGCCCCCAACTCATTGTCCACTGCCCTAGCCTGAGCCACCGAGAGGACCAAGGAGTGCAACATCTCCTCATCCGGACAAGGAGCACATCCCATCTACTCTATCGCCCTACGGAGAGCATCTATCGCCCCTCGCACGCTCGCTGTGAGGTGACCCTGCTCTAATGCAGCCAGCCTCTCCCTCAATGCCGATGCCATTTTTGGCTCGCCGATCACAAAAGAGCCACTCCCACGGAAAGGACGTGCGAAGAGGCGCCCACCACCCAACGCACTGAACCATCTCCTATACTCTCAGACATTTGCATCGTCACGAGCCCCCTTGTGACCCTGGTCCCCCCAGATCTAAAGTTCGCTATTTGAAGCGCCATCCACTCTGCAAAGTTCTAGCCAGGGGGGCCGGTTATCCTCTTCACCACCCTGTGTAGAATCTCCAGAGGGACTCCCTGAGCGAGCCCTAGCTACCGCACCACCCTAGATAGGTGGATCCTCTCCACCCTTTCAAAACAATGGACCCATATGTCCATGTCGAAGAAGGGTTGACCAGACTGGATCACTGGCACACTTGCATCCTCCTCGGCCATGTACAACCTCCAAATCACCTAGCTAAATAAACAAGCCAACCCATCAATGAAGACTTAGAGCCTAAAAATTCAAAATAGAACAGAAAAAAAGGTACATATGATGATATATATACCTGCCCTGCGTGCATATCCTCGAAAAGGGCTCGCGCGATCTAAAGATCTGAAGACCAGCGATGACCACTCAACGCCTCCCTCCACATGTGCATCCGTGGGAACGTGAATGTCACCTCCAATGGAACTCCCGGACAAAGAAAAGTGAAATGATCTTACACCCAGAACTAAAAAAAATAATAATATAAAAGAAATGCTGAATAGCAGCTACGACTAGAGAAAAAAAAAATAGAGACACCACAACACTGATTAACTAAAACTCACTTGGAGGAAAGGAAGGAAACCTTCGATCGTCAGGATACCCCGTCCCCGACGATAAAGCTGCTCATAGAGATGCGCCAATGCGGTTGCACCCCACGCGTAACTAGGGACCTGATTCAAGTCCCTGAGAACCATCAGAAACAACCCGGTGATGCATCCCCGAGTCGAAGAAGAAAAAAGTATCGCCCCGAGGAAGCGCATCAGGAACGCTCGGAGCACTCTATCCGTAGCCAACCCCAACACAACCAAGGGCTCCCAACCCGCCAACACCACGCACCACACCTCATAAGACACCCTCACCTCCGAATGATGCCTCGGAGGGATGAAACCGCTGGTGAATGTATTAAAGAACTAGGTGACTCGAAGTACACCCGGCCCCGATCCACTTGATCTATGCGATACACCCAGAATCTCCTCACACACCTCTAAATAATTTCCCGCCATCCGCCCTATGATCGGTTAGCCCTCAAAATGAAGACCGGTGCGCGAACCCAGTCCTCTGAAGTTGGTAACATCATGCCTACTGGAAAGAGAAGCGCCTAATGCACCTCCCTCCACCTCTCTAGAATCGCCACAATCTGGCAGCAATCGACCTGAAAGGGCTCCAGCTCCAGGATTGGCCCAAATCCGAAAGATACCAACCACGCTTGCTAGAACTCCAGCAAGGTGCGATACCAAGTATGGGACTCGATCCACACCGAGTTGATAGCCAGCTACGGGGGCTCCTATTGAACGAAACACAAGCAGAAGAAAATAAGACTAATACGCATACCCATGACGAAAGACGAGCACATATTTAAAGCTAAAAGCAAATGAAATATGACCCAAAAACACAATGACATCTCATAACGAATACACAAAACATGATAAGAACCACTGAACTGAAACATGACCTACCTCCCCAATCATCATCCTCTCCAACTCAAAAATAGTAAGATCATGCCCACCAATACCCTCACCCTCCACTCTAGAATGAAGAACTTGAAAAATTGGAAACAACAGAAGAAATGGCTCCTGAAACGGATGATCAAATTGCGAGATTTCACAAAAATGCGAAAAATAGAGCACTAGGAAACAAGAGAATCGAAGACCAAAACGGATAGCGCGGGAAGAATGGGACATTTTTGAACTATTTATAAGACCTGGTTTATTCACGCTCTTGAACGCACGTGCTTGACCGAATCATAGTCCATGGTCCCTGCACTTAATTCCGATCAAGCGCGCATCCCCGAGCGCGTAAACAAAAGGTCGCCCACACAGTGACCTAGTGACTCTTCAATCACATGCCATGATGAAAGCGCATAATACAATCACATGAATTTAGTCACGCGAAAACAGCCCTTTGATCCTGTGATTGCACACCCGAAAGTAGGCACGCAATAATGTTGAGCGACATGTGCCAATCGCGCAATACCCGAACTAGTCGACCCTCACACCTTTTCACCCCCATCTTGACCAAAATTATCCTATCCCATTGCGTGGCCTCACACGTTCTGAAAAAAAGGATGACACAGTCACTTACCCTTCTCCCACCATGCAGCCCTACGTGGAGCATTGACCGCCCCCTAGTCCCATTGTGACAAGACATACATCCCTTACTGTCACACCCTCACGCGCCCACCAGAGTGGGAGAATCCCATCACGTAACCCTGTCACGCACGTCCTATCACAATAAGGCACACACATGATACCACCTCAATATCAAGTCCCATAGTAATAAATTAGCCATGCTCTCATACTCCATCGCAAAAAGCCAAAAATAAATCTCTCAAAAACACGGGCACACTGCCCAAAGACGAAGCCATTCACTATGCA
This sequence comes from Chloranthus sessilifolius, assembly GCA_021018995.1. Lineage (NCBI taxonomy): Eukaryota > Viridiplantae > Streptophyta > Magnoliopsida > Chloranthales > Chloranthaceae > Chloranthus > Chloranthus sessilifolius. Next base: position 98,287,223 of record CM037588.1, read on the forward strand.
ACCACAATGTGATTTTCTTACACAACCCTAAGATATGCCAAAGAAAGAAACATGACACACATATCACACAAGTATCCAACTAGTGTCCCATTGCTAGCTACGTTCAACCAATATCACATCACAAACATTGCTATCCAAAAAGCTCAGACAACACCTACCACATTGTATGATGAAAAGGAAGAAAGCTCGATCATGCCCCATCACTAAAGCAATGAGCTCTCTCTCTCTCCCGAATTGATCCCCACAGTCCTGGCAGGACTCACCAGCACGCAACCAAAGAAAGAAGAATCCCAAAGTCCCATCGTGACATCTCTTCTCCAAGACATTACATCACATTGGCAACCGCCAAGCTCTGCCACAGAAGACATGAAGAGAGGAGGAGAAATCTCAAAAGTCCCCTCGCGACACTATGCGATCACCAGACCGCACAAGCTACGCACAATCCAGGTAAGTATCACCCCCAGGTAAGTAGAACCCACTTTTTAAGTACTCAATATTACTTAAAATATAGTTAGCTGTGATTAAGTAATATGCTTTTCAAAACCCATCTCTCTCGACTCGCGAATCACTGTAGTCCTCCCGTAAGAGACAATCACTAGTATTCACCGAGAAGGTTAGACGAAGCATCTGGCATGCCAAGTGTCATCTTGACAACCACATCAACGGTCGGATCCATAAATCTCGTACTGGTGGATTTGCTCAGTGATGTCTCGGAAGCTACATTTTCTGCCGATTTACCACCGAATTGATCTTAAGTTAAATTCCCTAAAATTTCAAATTTTCAAAACCTCTTACTCCTGAATAAAAATATTTTACTTCCAAAACAAAAAAGAAGAAACCAAAAAAAAAAACCTCTTACCACTTATTCCAAAACCAAAAATCTTACTCCTAAAAAAAAAAAAAGAGGAAAGAAACCAAAAAAAATTGAACAAAGAGACACACCTACCAAAATTTGCTCCAATTACCAGCCCAAACTGGCCATTCCCCTGGGAAACTGAACACTGAGTATATTCAATCTAAGAACTTACAAACGCCTATTAGAAAAGGAATGCCTGATGCGCATTGGTGTGAGCAATGACGCGCCCGGTCTGACATGACTTGCAAAAGCCTTCGACATTACATTGCATTGTATTATTATTGGTCCCTGGACCTATGTATGGACATTTGTATGACGCCCCCCGGTACCTCGACTATGACATACCCCTCTGTTTGACTGTCCCTTGCAGCAGGTCGAGACATGCGGCGCAATTCCCCATGCACCCATAGATTAGGATATGGTGCATCTCCTTTCCGTTTGACTGTCACTCATAGCAGGTCGTGCCATGCGACGGGATGCCCCTTCCACCCGCGAAATAGGATACGCTGACTTTCCCCTCGAATGCTCTATTTTAGCTTGTGCTGATAGATAAGAAAGCTAAGCACGTCATGTTTGCATCCCTAGTTTACATTTGTGATTTCTCAAGAGAAATGAGAAGACACCTCGAATGAGGGGTGTCTACATCTTCGACACGTTCTTACTTCACAAGAGCGCGTCGAAGAGGGGCATCTGTAGACACCCCTATTTTGTCCTCTCAAAATTTATAAATCTGTTCGATCAACCTTTGACCTCATTACCCTAATTGGGAGTATATGCTAAAATAATAATATATGGTTGGACACAAGCTGAAATAATAGCTCTGTAGCTCAGGTCCCATGACCCTAAAATAAGGACCATGTACTAAAATAATAGTACATGGCTGAATAAAGGCTGAAACAATAGCTCTGTGGCTCAAACCCCAACGTAGGGAGACTATATACTGAAACAATAGTATATAGTCAAAATGCAGACTAAAATAATAGTCTGACATTTTAGACTCCTTAACCCTAATGTGGGAACCATGCACTGAACAATAATATATGGTTGACCATAGGCTAAAACAATAGCTCTGTGGCTCAGACCCCAACGTAGGGAGACTATATACTGAAACAATAGTATACAGTCATAATGCAGACTAAAACAATAGTCTGGCATTTCAGACACGACCCGAACATGGACATCCCTATATTACGCACCTAAAAACACTCGCACAATTTAATTGCACGCAAAATCACAAATGTCCAATCAGTTCCCCTTTCAGACCAGACTTCCTTTCCCAGACCACTTCGAGACTCGATCACACACCCACCATGACACTTGCGATCGGATTAAGCGCCTGACCACTGGCACGCAATTGGCCTACGCTCGACCTAGCCACACTACCCTTGACCCTCAAGCTTCCTAGATTAAATGCTTCAAATGAGAAGCTTAATCGGATTACGCACTCCACACCAGGTGCGCAATTAGTCTTAACATTATTAGAACTAGAAAACTCGCTGAGCAAGTCAGCCGGTCGCTCACTGAGTCAGTGACCGACTTAAAGCGATTAAGCACTGGAAAACCGGTGCGCAATTCGATTAAACACCTGAAACAGGGCGTGTAATTGAAAATTAAGCACACCCCATAGGGCACATAATTAGTAAAATACATATAAAAAGACCTTTCCATTACGACCCAAACTCGGGCTGCCACAACTTTGAAATTCGAGTTTTTAGTTCTTCGTCTTCAAGCTTAGGATTTTGAGATTTCTCTTTGCAGCCCAGGCCGTAGGTATAGTTTACTTTATAGTTTTAATTTCTGGTTTTAGATCTTAGGCTCCGAATTCTAGTCCTAGGTTTTAGTTTCTAATCTCTAGTCCTAGTCTTTATTTCTTAGATTTAGAACTTAGATTTTAATAATAAGTTCTGGTTTTCAGTCTTAGACCGTAATACCTCCTTTTTAATCCGTATTTTAATCCCTAGTTCTAGTTCTTAGTTTCTAGAATCAGTTTTTAATTCTATTATCTAATTTTCAGTCTTAAAACTTCGTTTTTATCCCGATACCTTAATTTTCAATCATAATATTAATCTCTGGTTCCAGTTCTCAATTTTCTGGGACCAGTCCTTAATCCTACGGTCTGATTTTTCTTATTTCGGTTTCGAATTCAGTCCTTAGATTTTTTTTAGCCTTTAGTTTTAATTTCTGTGCAACCGTGGGTTTTTTGACGATCCCGTCGCGGCGATGCCCTCTCTAACAAATATATAGAGTCACCACCCAGAGCTTTTGGTGTCCCAAGAAATCTATATCATCTTTATAAGCACTGAAGTGTCACAAATATGACTCTGAATCCGGTCTACACCAAAGGTTCTTAGGTAGGGGCTTCGGTTATCGATTAGGAAGGTGTTAGGCACCCAATCAACTCACTTAATGTTGTCTCTACTTTTGGCCAAAATAAAAAAAATATAAAAGAAAAGAAAAAGGCTTCCTCTTGCCCAAAGGGGCTTAGAATCCTTATTGTGGCCCTTCGTTCTTACTAAAAATTCAGTTGCGTAACGGCACAAATGGGAGGATGGAGGAATGACCGAGAAGGTAAAGGAACAGAGGGGAGAGTCAGAGCTCTAGGGCCGTTGTGGAACCATTGAGGAGTCTTGCTTTGATGAGCTTTTGAAGGCTTGTATGGTATGGAATGGGGTTCTAACTCCTAAGGCTTGAAGCTAAGAGGTAGAGAAGGAAGACTAGGGGATCACACACACCTAACTTAGAGGCTTTTAGTGAAATACTAAGGTCCAAAGGGTTTTTTTTTAATTCTGGAATTTGTATGGGGATGATGCACTAAAGGGAGAAAGATCTTCTCATTTAAGCTCTTTCTCTCTTACGCAAAAATTCTCAACCATTAATCCAAGGGGAGGGGGGCTCTATTTATAGGAAAAGGGTAGGTTAGGAGGCTACTTAGATGCTAATTAGGGTTAGCAATTAGGTAATCTCTAATCTAAGGTTTCCTAGGATTTTGAGAGCTTGGAGATGTGTGGGAATGGTTTTAATGGTGGATGATAGGTTAGTATTTCAAATCACTTGAGGGTTGCACATAGGCATTAAAAGGGTGTAATAGAACTAGCAAAACACCCCCCATAGATGAAGATGGTCAACAAGTCAAACCCCAATCTCAATTTTTGGAGCAAAAAACCACAGGTACTGTTTATATGCCTAGCACAACTAATAGCTACGCTAAGCATATGTACAGTAATACAGTGATTCACAATGGTTTTGGGAGGTTGCAAGCCCGCGGGGGGACCCACTTAAGCCTGGCGCAACTATTAGTTGTGCCAAGCCAAAATCCTGCAAAACTGTGCGATTTTCAAATCACCATAATGTTTGTAATATAATTCCGATTGAGGCGATTCTTAGCTCGTTGGAAAGCTAGGGAAGTCATATTTTGAATGGTATATGACTTGATAGTAGTAGAAGACCTCAGCTAGTCCTGGTATACCACTCTTCATCCATTACCCGGGAAGGTTAGGCTTAGTGTTCGGAAGGGGTTCTAAGAGTCGGGATTGGTTTCTAAAGATTCGGGATAAATTCTAAGGGATTTGGGATGATTCCTAAGGGTTTGGAAAGGTATCTAAGGGTACCATACATGCAATCAAAAGCTCAGAGACGCCTCTCACGAAATGTGTTTCGATCGGGCCTTGGCCCAAAATTTGGTGTCTATAGATGCCCCTCTTTGATATCCGATCGTTAATGATCGAATACCAAAGAAAAAGAGACATCCGAAGAGGCCCAAGACATTACTAACTGGTCTATTATATTCAGAACAACCTTTAAATATTAGAGGAGCAATATGGTGAGAAAATGAAAGTCCTGTATGTCAGGCCAAACATTCGTTTCTCAAGGTAATCGGTCCCCAAGCGCTTAGCAACATTACTGGGCATAACCGAGGTGTAACGAGTTGTGAAAGCCCTATATGCGAGGCCAAGTATTTGCTTCTCGGGATGATTTGAAGGTTTTTGACATTCAAGATTCATTCTGAATACAACATATTTGTAAGTAAGAGGGGTGATCAACCCATGTTCAAAAATAGGTGCGAAGTAAACATACGCAAGGCTCCAAAGTTTGCATCCAATCCTACAAGGCATTTGATTGCCCCATCTGACTATTCGTGGGTGCCCCTACCTAAAGCAGGGTTTGAGGTCTTTGGGTGAACCCATTGATCCTGACGTTTATTTGGCATGACTACCTAAACGAAGCGAATAGACGTCGCAACGCTTTTTAGGAGTACGTGCCATTTTCAGAAATGTGCCCCAGATCCATATGACCTAGAGCATCTAACTTTAAATAATCCTGAATAGATCCCACCAAAATTGGGTGTCTACTAAAAGAGACATCTAGGCCCGGTCTCTGCCAACAATGATCATAAATATCATTTAACTATGCATAATCATGCACCCATTAGGGGCGATAAGCAACAAAGGCGATGGAAGCCCCGACTCGGACCTGCCAGGGTATAATTTATGGGAACAAACGACCATCATATAGATACCTAGACATATAGCATACACTTTACAGGGATACTGCTACCAATACAAGTTTTAAGCCTGCAGAAAATAAAGGGGAAATGAACCCTTCTGGATGCATGGTTGCACATAGTTTGATTGATATGCAATCTCATTCTCACCAGGTTGGTCTCAACCAATGATTGACCTTTTCCAACGGAGTTATCCGAACCTCAAACCCTAAAGGGCGCGCACCAAAACTGTGAGGACCAAGAGTCCGCACCTCTAAAAAGTTCATGAAAAATTTGAAGCTTAGACTCTCACGTTCATATGAATCAAAGACAGAGCGCTTTGCTCAAAAATTTAGCAGTGGAATCATCCTGATCGAAACATTGATCGTCTAATCATGATTGACCCTATTGCTCCTACTTTAAAGTAGGATTTAAAAGATCTGAGGCAAACCGTAGACTCAGGATATCAATTTTGCATAGCTGCATTGCCGATAAAATATTGACATTTTACCGCATCAAAAAAATATGCAAGTGTGTAGCTGTGGATGAAAAGTTCATAGATTTATTTTTTTCTTTTTCAAAATGATTTTCATTCTCCCCTTTTTTTTTAATAGACCTGACGTCAGTGGCGAGATGCTTCATCTGATTTGTCTATCGCTAAGAAGTTGCCTGCTTCGAGGCTTTGGACCGTTTGATGTTCCTGCACACCCTTGAAAAAACATCAGTCCCTTTTTGGTTTATATAGGTAACAATAAGCATCCTAATTAAGAAAAAGAGAAACAAAATTTTACCAATATTTTTACATTTTCAAGATTTATATATATATTTTTTTAGATCTTTATTTTTAGAGATTTTTTTCATTCTTTTTCTTTATTTTTGACATGGAAGTACGATGCTGTAACTGTGTACATGAGAAAGAGTAGAACTTTTTGGATTTTTATTTTTCAAATTTTTTTGTTCTTTTTCTTCATTTTTGAGATGGAAGTAAGATGCTGTAACTATGTACATGAGAAAGAGCATAAATATATACATACATTTTTTATATTTGGATTTTTCTTGATTTTTTTTTTTCTTTTTTTTTTGGGCTTTTCTTTCTTTTTTGGTGTGGTGCCTTAATCATCGAGTGAGATCTCGGGTCCCCTTTTAAGCATGTTCGAACCCCCTTTTTTAAATGGTTGGGTTTGAGAGAGTTTCAACAGCTTTACTAACACTGGAAAGTCAATCCCCTTGGGCTGAGTCAAACCTTTCTCCTTACCTTGGGTCATACGTTTGATGAAGGGGTTTCACAAAGACAATTCTGGTCGGGGCCCGATTTGAACTAGCATGAGCGACCCAGAAAAGGGGTTCAAGGAGAGTAACTAAGAGGGCTCCTCAAACATTAATTAATCATTTCAAACCTTTCTTTTTTTCTTCTTCCCCTTTTTTTTTCCTTTTTTACCCGTGGCGCCCTTTTGGGTTTTCACCACGTCCATGGGTTTAGCTCTCTTACCCCAAGCGCTCTTTCGCATTTTCACCTGGTCCGCTCAAACTCACTGTTTTTACCCGTAGCGCCCTTTCGGGTTTCACTATGTCCATCTTTCTTTGAGCTTGTATTTTTATTTTATTTTTTTCCCTTTACATTATTTTATTATTTTATTATTTTTATTTTTAGAAAGCCATGACATAGACGTCAATTCCGTCATAGCCGACTAGACGGGGTTCGATGTCGTCTCACAATTCAACTCGTGTTGACTTAATAGATACTATGACTGCTTGTGAATCTAAAAAGAGGGCTTTCTTCAGGGTGTAGCTTGGCCATGGGTTGGGTTAGAATTTGAAGGTATGCTGGGCTAAAAAGGGTTTTCTTGATTCAACTTCAATTTTTCGTAGCATTCTTTCTTCCTTGAGAGATTTTATTGTACACGCCCCATGATTCTTTTTTTTTCTTTTCTTTTTTCTTTATCTTATTTCAGACAATCTCTTTTTAGGGTTTTCTTTTCTGATTTTTTGAATTTTGATAATAACTTCTTCTTTTTATATATGTTTACACATTTTTTTTTTTGGGAAAGGGGTTTATTTGAAAGTAAGGACCAGGCTCAAATGGGGTAGCAAAGGATATCATCATTTTTAGGGATGCTTTTTTGGCTACTGTGCTTGGAATGATGGCCTCTTTTGAGTGATTCTTAAGCATTCACACATCTATTTCACCAATATTTAACTTATCGTAATAGATTAAGAGTAGAACCGTCGGACGTATCTAGCATTGATGGGCTCAGGAAGATGATCTTCATCCATGGTGGTGAGGTGAATGGCGTATCCCGGTAGCACCTCTCAAACGATGTAAGGTCCTTCCTAGTTGGGCTTGAACTTCCCTCTCGGATCGGCGTTGAGGGATGGGAAGATCTTCATCAACACAGTGTCTCCTATCTTTAGATCTGGACCGTGGACATGTTTATTATAAGCGTGTGTGATTCGCCCCTGGTAAACTTGAGTGTGACACAAGGCTAGGAGTCTCTTCTCGTCTAACAAGTTCAATTGGTCAAAGTGGGACCTCTCTCTCTCTACTTCGGGTAAGCCCGATTCCATGAGAATTTGGAGTGAGGGTACTTCGACCTCAACCAGTAGGATGGCCTCGGTTCCATACAGCAGGGAGAATGGTGTTGCCCCTGTAGCGGTATGGATCGACGTTCTGTAGGCCCATAAAGCAAATGGCAGCATTTTGCTTCAATCTCGATAAGTGACGACCATCTTCTCAAGGATGCGGACGACCGCCTTGTTCGCAGCTTCTACGGCTTCATTAGTTTGAGGTCGATAAGGTGACGAGCGATGGTGCTTAATTTTGTATTGCTCGCAGAAGGCTTGGATGTGCTTATTCATAAAGTTTGTGTCGTTGTCCGTGATAATATCCTTGGGTACTCGAAACCGGCACACAATATTACTGTTGAGAAACTTCTCGGTGTGACTAGCCCTGATGTTGGCATATGACGTCGCTTCTACCCACTTAGTGAAGTATTCAATGGCGACAAGGATGAATCAATGTCTGTTTGAGGCTTTTGGATTAATCATTCCGACGACGTCAGGGCCCCAGGTAGCAAATGGCCAAGGAGTGGTCATGCAGTGAAGATCGATGGCAGGAGCATGTATCAGACTGGAGTGTTCCTAACACTTGTAGCATTTCTGAACATGTTTGCAGCATTCTGATTCCATAGTGGTCCAAAAGTATCCCTGTTGTAGAATTTTCTTAGCGAGCATGTGACCGCTGACGTGGGCGTCGCATACTCCCTCGTGGATTTCCTTCATAATATTGGTCACTTCACTTTCAGTAAGACACCTGAGTAAGATGTTATTGTATGATCGCTTGTAAAGGCACTCCCCGCAAATGACGTAGCCTGCTGTTAGATGTTGAATGGCTTATCGGTCCGTCTTGGACGTACCCTCAGGGAAAGTTAGTGTCTCGAGGAAATTCTTGATATCTGAGAACCAAGGTGGCTCATCATCAGGCTTTGTAGATTCCTCAATCTAGAGGCAAAACGCTGGCTTATTTCTTTGCTCAATCATGATTGGCTTCATCTCAGCACCAAACAAGATTTCTATCATTGATGCCAATGTTGCTAGTCCATCGATGAAGCGATTCCTTATCCAGGGGACATATGAAAGAGTGACATTCTCGAAGCAAGCTATTAGATCCTCAAGGTGCTCATGGTAGGGGATCAGTTTCTCATCTTTCATCTTCCAATCTCTGTTCGTCTGGCATATGATCAGCTGTGAGTTGCCAAATACCTAGAGATGAGTCACTTTTAAGTCTAAAGTTGCCTGTAGTCTCGCGGCACAAGCTTCATACTCAGCCATGTTGTTAGTGCAAGGGAAGTTAAGCTTGATAAAGACAGGTATGAGGGATCCTTTTGACGAAATTAGAATAGCACCAAATCCATGACTCTCGGCATTATCTGTCCCGTCAAAGTGCATTACCCATGATTCCTCTGCTTCTTCTGTGTTATCTTTCGTCATGAAAAGGATGTCCTCATCAGGGAACTCAGCTCTCGAAGGCTCATAATCTAGCAAAGAATTGTCGACAAGATGATCTGCAAGTGCCTGCCCCATGATTAACTTTTGAGTGACATACGTGATGTCAAACTCGGATAACAAGAGCTGCCAGCATGCAGTTCATCCAGTGAGGGCTGGATTTTCGAATAAGTATTTCAGCGGATCCATTCAAGCTAAAAGTAAAATGGCTTTAGATAGTAAGTAATGGTGGAGCCTTTGAGTGGACCATACAAGAGCTACGCATGCTTTCTCCAGATGAGAATAGCACGTCTCGTAATCAGTAAAATTCTTGCTGAGATAGTAGATAGCATGTTCTCTTCTTCCCGTGTCGTCATGCTGCCCTAAGACACATCCCATCAAAACTTCCGTCGTGGAGAGATACATTAAGAGTGGTCTCCCTGGCTCGGGTGGTACCAACACAGGTGTGTTAAGGAGGTAGCTTTTGAATTTATCGAATGCTGCCTAACAATCATCATTCCATTCAACGGGCGAGTTCTTCCTTAGTAGCTTGAAGATCAACGTGCAGATTAGAGTTAGCTATACAATGAACCGACTGATATATTGTATTCTACCCAAGAACCCTCTAACTTCCTTCTCAGTAGATGGTCGCAGCATTTCTATGATAGCCTTGACTTTGATTGGGTCGACCTCGATCCCTCTCCTACTGATGATGAATCCCAACAATTTCCCTGACATCGCACCAAATGCACATTTTTGTGGATTCAAACGTAACCTGTACTTTCTCAACCTCTCAAACAGCTTCTGAAGGTTTACCAGATGATCGCCTCGCTCTGGTGACTTGGCTATCATATCATTGACGTACACTTCAATTTCTTCGAGCATCATGTCATGAAACAATGCAGTCATAGCTCTCTGGTACATTGTGTTGGCATTCTTCAGCCCAAAAGGTTTGACTCTATAGCAAAAGGCTCCCCAGGGGGTGATGAATGCAATCTTCTCTCGAACCGCCTCTGCCTTCTTAATCTAATTATATCCTAAGAATCTGTCCATAAAAGAAAGCATCCTATGCTTAGCAATGTTATCGACCAAGATGTCGACGTGCGGTAATGGGAAGTCATCTTTCGGGCTTGCCTTGTTCAAGTTTCTAAAATCAATGCACATGCGGACCTTTTCATCTTTCTTTGGTACAGGCACAATATTGGCTAGCCACTATAGGTATTTAGATACCATGAGAAACCCCGCATCATACTGCTTGATGACCTCATATTTGACTTTCAACATCCACTCGGGTCGAAGATGTCTCAGCTTCAGCTTAACTGGCTTCATATTAGGGTAGAGAGGCAACTCACGCTCGACCAAATTGGTGTCCAGACCAGGCATGTCCTCGTATAACCAGGCAAAAATGTCTTGGTATCACTGAAGGAAGTCGATCATGCTTTTTCTTTCTTCGAGAGATAGCGACGTTTCGATTTTGGTAATTTCTAGGAATCTCCTCAATCTCTAGATTAACGTCCTCGATTTCTTCGATAATGAGGGTAGGGCTATGCTCAAATTCGGCAAACCGGTCAAGGAGCTCATTGGGGAGCTCCTCTGAAGGGATATCCTCGTCCACAATCATAACACCTACCTCTCCCTATATTTCTACAGGGAAGGGGTCGATTCTATGTGGGACGGGTATTTCAATTAAGGCACCTTTTTGTGCGATTTTATTTGGAAATTTAAATGACAATATTTTTAGACTTTATGTTTTTTCAATGTTTTTAGGATTTTATATTTTCTTAATATTTTTGAGGTTTTATATTTCTTCATTGTTTTTGAGATTTTATATTTCTTTAATGCTTTTGAGATTTTTATTTTCTTCGGAGACGAACCCTTGGCAGCACGAGTCTATGTATATACAAGGTATTGCCTGCCAAGGGCTTATCTCACTTTTTGTAGGTTGTTTTTTTTTGGAAAACGGGTGCCAAATATTATGCCACTCCTAGCTTCCATGGTTTGGGGCAAAGATGCCCAGTTGTGTACCTGATAGGCCGCTCCTTTACCTGATTGGATGGAGGGGGCTGACTGATATAGCTCATTCGAGTCAGCTTCCATCATGTTGACTCCCATTTCATCCGAGATGATGTCCTCAAATGTTAAAACCATTTTGTGGTGATTTACCACAGGGGGAGTTTGTTCAAGTACGGGCCGTCGTTCCTCAAAGAGGGATAATGCGGCCAAGTCTATCTCGAGGCTGGGAAGGATGATGTAGGGATTTGTGGGGTGAACTGGTGTTGTAGGTTTGTGTGGGGTTAATCGGGTTACCCCATTCTGGTCAATCATCACAACCCGAGCACTTATGAATGAATTCCTTATATGAGGCTTGGAATGAGGCTTCTCCTCTTCCAAGTGTATCCCCTTGGCTCTTGCGGCTGCCGTCTCACGGGCATTCTCCTTGGCCTCTCAGGCCTCTTCCTCTATGGGCTTGTAACCTAACCTAAAATGAACTTTCTGTCCCTTGGCTATTACCGGCTCTCTTCTACCCTGTAGTCTGAGCCTGAATCCTCTACCTTTTTGATAGCCCCATTTCTGGAGCATCACAACTGCTGCTTCCATTTCGCCGTCGGTTTTGGAGACTATGCTTTTCGGAGGTTCTGGGCCTACTGCTGACACCTCATATTCGAAACTGTGGAGGTGGGTATCTTCCTCAGTATGTGGCACATCCATTACTTTGGAATTTTCAATGCTATGGGTGGCCTTGTCTTTCTCGTCATGCCCTTCACCAATGATGGTGATCACCTTCTACTCAGATATGAATTTTAATTTTTAATGGAGGGTAGAAGGTATTGCCCCAACCTCATGCAATTAGGGGCGTCATATTAGCATATTAAACGAAGATTTGATATCCATCACTTGAAAAGGTATGGAAAAGTTCATGGGCCCGATTACTAACTCAAGGTTGACCTCTCCCATATTTCTCTTCTTGTGTTATCAAAACGTCGAGCACTTGTTCTTATCGGCCTCAACATACAGGGGTCCACACCGATTTTTATGGCAGCCTGAAACAGGCACACATTCAGAGTCGACCCGTTAATAATTAGAATTAAGGGAATTATCATGTTTTCGAATTCGATAGTAATATTGAGGGATTTAGCATGACTGTTTCCCTCATCCGACAGATCTGCGTCCGAAAATGAAATGGCATTGGGTGCTATTACTTGTCCAATTATTTGTCCTACTTCATCTGGGCTCACCTGCTGGGATACATGGGCATTCTTTAACACTCCTATTAAAGCTTGAAAATGGAGTGGGGACATCATTAATAGATCCCAGACAGTGATATGGGCCGACATTCTTCTTAGTTGGGTCTCAAGGATGTGCTCTCGGCTCATCTTTTCAAACAGGTGGACTGCACCGTCTTTCTTTCCCTATGACCGTGCTAGTGCTGCTGCTATTGCTGTTGCAGTTGTCATTGCTACCTTGGGCTATTTCTAGATCTTTCCTAATCTGGTAATGAAGTCCACGGCCCCTTCCCTGCTGCTACTGTCGACATTAGCATTGGTCTGTTGGCCCCGTGATCTGGAATGGTAAGGTTGCTAGCTCTTGACGTGCATGTGTTGATGGCTCAGGCAAGGTAGGTAAGACTTGGTTTACCTTAGTGAAGGATGGGTGGGTGGAAAAATTAGGCTAGGTAGGGGTGGTGAAACTTGTAGATGGTTGTGCCAAGGGTAATGGGGTGTGTGTAGGCCATTGTTAGCTATAACTTCTTCGATATTTGTCAGAATTATACCTTTATTGACTCGTTGGAAAGCAACTTTAATAAGCTTTCCAATGTGACAAATTTTGCCTTAATTCGACTTTGTTTGATACCTCAAAATAAGCCAAAAGTAAAAGTGATGGGATTGACAATTGATAAAAGGTTGGGGAGACATAGTTGGCTCTAGACTAAGGATTTTGGGCAGGGATTTCCTAAGGGCTGGATTCTAAAACTTAATAATTACGAATTAGAATCTAAGGATTAGAACTATAAAATATTAGAAATTAAAACTAAAGGGTAAAAAAAATCTAAGGACTAAATTCGGGACCGAAATCAGAAAAATCAGATCGTAGGATTAAGGGCTGGTTCTAGAAAACTAAGAACAGGAACTAGAGATTAATATTAGGACTGGCAATTAAGGTATCAGGATAAAAACTAAGTTTTAAGACTAAAAATTAGATAATAGAATTAAAAATTGACTCTAGAAACTAAGAACCAGAACTAGGGATTAAAGTACGGACTAAAAAGGAGGTATTACGGTCTAAGACTGAAAATCGGAACTAATAATTAAAACCTAAGTTTTAAATCTAAGAAATAAAGACTAGGACTAGAGATTAGAAACTAAAACCTAGGACTAGAAATCAGAGCCTAAGATCAAAAACTGAAAATTAAAACTAGAAAGTAAACTATAGCTACAATCTAGGTTGCAGAGAGAAATATCAAAATTCTAAGCTTGGAGACGAGGAACTCGAAACTCGAATCTTAAAGTTGTGGGGGCCCGGGTTTGGGTCCTAATGGGAAGGCCTTTTTATAGGTATTTTACAAATTATGCACCCTATGGGGTGCGCTTAATTTTCAATTACACGCCCTGTTTCAGGCGTTTAATCGAATTGCACGCCAGTTTCCTAGTGCTTAATCACTTTGAGTCGGTCACCGACTCTGTGAGCCACCGGCTGACTTGCTCAGCGAGTTTCCTAATTCTAGCAATGTTAGGACTAATTGCGCACCTGGTGTGGAGTGTGCAATCTGATTAAGTATCTCATTTGAAGCATTTAATCAAGGAAGCTTGGTGGTCAAGGGTAGTGAGGCAAGGTCGGGCGTTGGCCAATTGTGCGCCGGTGGTCGGGCGCTCAATCCAATCATGCGTCTCATGTCAGGCGTGTAATCGAGTCTCAAAGTGGTCTGGGAAAGGAAGTCTTGTCTGAGACGGGACTGATTGTGTGTGATTTGGCATGCAATCGAATTGCGTGCATGGTTTTAGGCGCGTAATTCAGGGCTGTCCGAGTTTGGGTCGGATCTAAAATGCAAGACTATTATTTCAGTCTTTATTTCGATTATATACTACTATTTCAATATATAGTCTCCCTACATCGGGATCTGAGCCATAGAACTATTATTTCAGCCTATGTTCAGGCATGTAATATTGCTTTAGTGCATGGTTTTGACGTTAAGGTTACGAAGGTATGGCTCTCGGTCAGCCTGCTGCTAACTACGATAGACCTTCAGCATGGCCTCCTGGCGGGCAACCTCAGCCTCCCTCTCAGACTCTCCAAGATAAAGCGAGACACAACAACCATGCCAGAAGACCAAGTCAACATAATATAAAAACCAATAAATTAACTCACCAAGAACCGTCGAGTCTTCGCTAGCCGAGCCCCCAACTCATCCTCCGCTGCCCTAGCCTAAGCCACCGAGAGGACCAAAGAGTGCAGCATCTCCTCATCAGGACGAGGAACCCATCCCATCTGCTCCATCACGCTATGGAGAGCATCTATCGCCCCTCGTACACTCGCTGTGAGATGGCCCTACTCCAATGCAGCCAGCCTCTCCCTCAACGCCGACACCAACTCCGGCCCGTCATTCACGAAATAGCCACTCCCGTAGAAGGGACGTGTGAAGAGGCGCCCACCACCAAAAACACTGAACCATCTCCTATACTCTCGAACATCCACCTTGTCACGTGCTCCTGTGACCCTGGTCCCCCCTGCTCTAAAATCCATTATCTGAAGTGCCATCCGCTCCACAAAGTTTTGGCCAGGGGGGCCGGTCATTCGCTTTGCCACCCTGTGGCGAATCTCCGGAGGGACTCCCTGAGTGAGCCCCAGTTGTTGCACCACCTGAGATAGGTGGATCCTCTCCACCCTCTCAAAACAATGGACCCATATGTCCACGTCGAACAAGGGCTGACCAGACTGGATCACTGGCACACCCGCCTCCTCCTCGGCCACGTATAGCCGCTAAATCACCTAACCAAATAAACAAGCCAACCCATCAATGAAGACTTAGAGCCTAAAACCTCGAAACAAAATGAAACAAAATGTACATATGATGATATATATACCTGCCCCACGTGCGTATCCTCGAAAAGGCCTAGTGCGGTCTGAAGATCCAAAGACCAGTGATGACCTCTCAACGCCTCCCTCCAACGGAACTCCTAGATGAAGAAAAGTTAAATGATCATACGCCCATAACCAAAAAGAAACACAACACAAAAAAAATGCTAAATAGCTGCTACGACCAGAAGAACAAAAAAATAGAGACACCACGACACTGATTAACTAAAACTAACCTTGAGGAAAGGAAAGAAACCTCCGATCGTCATGACACCCGTCCCAGACGATAAAGCTGCTCATAGAAATGTGCCACTGCGGCCGCACCCCACACGTAAGTAGGGACCCGATCCAAGTCCCTGAGAACCATTAGAAACAACCTGGTGGCGCATCCCCGAGTCAAAGAAGAAAAAAGTATCACACCGAGGAAGTGCATTAGCAACGCTCAGAGCACTCTATCAGTAACCAACCATGGCTCAACCACGGGCTTCTGACCCACCAACACCACGCACCGCACCTCATAAGACGCCCTCGCCTCCGAATGATGCCTTGGAGGGATGAAGCAGCTGGTGAACATACCGAAGAACCAGGTGACTCGAACTACACCCGTCCTCGATCCACTCGATCTATATGGTACACCCAGAATCTCCTCACACACCTCAAAATAATTTCCCGGCATCCGCCCCGTGATCGACTCACCCTCAAAATGAAGACCGGTGATGGGGACCCAGTCCTCCGGAGTCGGTAACATCATGTCTACTGGAAAGAGAAGCGCCTGATGCGCCTCCCTCCACCTCTCCAAAATCACCACAATCAAGTCCACATCGAGCTGATAGCCAGCTGCAGGGGCTTCTATTGAGCAAAACACAAGCAAAAGAAAATAAGACTAATACACATACCCATGACGAAAGACGAGCGCATATTTAAAGCTAAAAGCAAATGAAATATGACCCCAAAACATAATGACAACTCATAACAAATACACAAAACATGATAAGAGCCACTAAACTGAAACATGACCTACTCTAGATGCCGTCATGATGCATGAGTGAGCACACAATCAACAATCGATGCAAGTTCGACATAAATTAAAAGGGTTTCTAGATCCTAACAAGCCTATGTCATAACCTAAATGCCTAAGATAGGTGAGAAACTCAAGCTCAAGGGTACCTACTAGGCCTCAAACAAAGAAATCCTCTAGTGGGAAGTGTCTGCGATCCCGATGCTCCTCACCCTAGTGCTCCTCAGCCCCCTCATCTCTAGCTCTATCACCCTCAGCCGTCTCACCCTCCTCCTCAAGCATACCCTGCTCAATCTCAAGTACCTCCTCCCTGACCTCCATCTGGTCAACCTCTTGTAACTCCTCTCCAACTATCACCCCGACGTCTTCCCCGACGACAGCATCAGTCCGAGACTTGGAAGTCTCACCTACCTCCCCCATCATCATCCTCTCCAACTCAGATATAGTAAGATCACCCCACCAATACCCTCACCCTCCATCCTAGAGCAAAGAACTCAAAAAACTAGAAAGAACAAAAGAAACGACGCTTAAAACGGACAATCAGATCGCGAGATATCATGAAAACATGAAAAATAGAGCACTAGGAAACTGGAGAATCGAAGACCAAAATGGATAGCGCGGGAAGAATGGGACATTTTTAAACTTTTTATAAGACCTGGCTGAATCACGCACTTGAACACACACGCTCGACCGAATCACGCACCATGGTCCCTGCGCTTAATTCGGATCAAGTGCTCATCCCCGAGTGTGTAAACAAAAGGTCGCATGCAAAGTGACCTGGTGACTCCTCAATCAAGCGCCATGATGAAAGCACATAATATAATCACACACGCACTCAGTCACGTGAAAACATCCCTTTGAACCTATGATTGCATGCCTGAAAATATCCTCACCCTCCATCCTAGAGCGAAGAACTTGAAAAACTAGAAAGAACAAAAGAAACGATGCCTGAAATGAACGATCGGATCATGAGATATCATGAAAACACAAAAAATAGAGCACTAGGAATAAAGAGAATCGAAGACCAAAATGGATAGCGTCGGAAGAATGAGACATTTTTGAACTATTTATAAGACCTGGCTAAATCGCGTGCTTGAACACATGCGCTCGACCGAATCACGCACCATGGTCCCTGCACTTAATTCGGATCAAGCGCTCATCCCCGAGCGTGTAAACGAAGGGTCGCTCGCACAATGACCCGGTGACTCCTCAATCATGTGCCATGATGAAAGCACGTAATATAATCACACACACACTCAATCATGTGAAAACAGCCCTTTAAACCTATGATTGCACGCCCGAAAATAGGTGCGCAATCATATTGAGCGACATGTGCCAAGTGTGCAATACCCGAAATAGTCCACCCTCACACCTTTTCACCCCATCTTGGCCAAAATTCTCCTATCCCATTACGTGGCCTCACACGTTGTAAAAGAAAGAATGGCACAGCCACTTACCCTTCTCCCATCACAAAGCTCTATGGGGAGCATTGACCGCCCCCTAGTCCCATCGTGACAAGACATACATCCCTTATCATAACACCCTCACGAGCCCACCAGAGAGGGAGAACCCCATCATGTAACCCCGTCATGCACGTCCTATCACGATAAGGCACACACATGATACCGCCTCAATATCCAGTCCCATTGTAATAAATTAGCCATGCCCCCATATCCCATCACTAAAAGCTAAAAGCAAATCTTTCGAAGACACAGGCACACCGCCCAAAGACGAAGCCAATCACTATGCAACCACAACATGATTTTCTTACATAACCCCAAGATCTGCCAAAGAAAGAAATAGGACACACCTATCACACAAGTATCCTACCAGCATCACATCGCTAGCTAGGTTCAGCCAATATTACATCACAAACATCGCTACTCGAAAAGCTCAGACAACACCTGCCACGCTGTATGATGAAGAGGAAGAAAGCTCGATCATGCCCCCATCACTAAAGCAAGGAGCTCTCTCTCTCCCGAATTGATCCCCACAGTCCCGCCAGGACTCATCCAGCACACAGCCAAAGAAAAAAAAATTCCCCAAGTCCCATCGTGACATCACTTCTCCAAGACATTACATCACATTGGCAATCGCCAAGCCTCGCCACAACAGAATGAAGAGAGGAGGAGAAATCACCGAAGTCCCCTTTCGACACTACGCCATCACCAGACCACACGAGCTATGCACAATCAAGGTTAGTATCACCCCCATGTAATTACTACCCACTTTTCAATTACTTGATATTGCTTAAAATATAGTTAGCTATGAATAAATCAAAATGTTTTCCAAAACCCATCTCTCTCGACTTGCGAATCATAGTAGTCCTCCCATAAGACACAATCATCAGTATTCACCGAGAAGGTTAGATGGAATATCCGGCATGCCAAATGTCGTCTTCACAATCACATCAACGATCGGGTCCACAAATCCTGTACCGGTGGATTTGCTCAGCGACGGCTCAGAAGCCACATTTTTCGCCGATTTATCTCCGAATTGATCTTAAGTTAAATTCCCTAAAATTTCAAATTTTCAAAACCCCTTACTTACTCACGAACCAACAATCTTTTACTTCCAAAAAAAGAAGAAGAAACAACAAAAAAAACTCTTACCACTTATTCCAAAAACAAAAATCTTTTACTCCCAAAACAACAAAAAAAAGAAAGAAATCAAAAAAATAATAAATAAAGAGACTTGCCTACCAAATTTTACTTCAACTACCAGCCCAAACTGGCCATTCCCCTGGGAAACCGAACACTGAGTATATTTAATCTAAGAACCTACAAACGCCTACTAGAAAATGAATGCCTGAAGCGCATTGGTGTGAGCAATGATGCGCCCGATCTGACATGACTTGCAAAAGCCTTCAACATATATTGCATTGTATTATTATTGGATTCAAGGGTAGGTTGAGTTGGATTGCAGATAAGCGTGCCGATCTCCACGATGAGATTGGTTATTGGTTGAGTTAGTTTGTGTAGAGGTCTTGAGCTTGGTCATATAGGTGGTATGGTTGATGGTTAGTTTTGTTTTTTTTTAGTTCGCATCGATTTGTTCGGAGTCTATGGCTTTGTTTAGGGTGTTTGTCTCGAGGTTGTGAAAGGAGGGTCCGCTGGATGTTAAGGTAGGAAGATTGAAGTCTCCATTCTTCATCCGACGTTCTATGCATGAGGCACGTTGATAAAGGCTAGCGAGGTCGTGATAGTTGCTTAGGATGAGAACGCTCCAAGGAGGCTCTCGAGTATTGCTAATCACGATTTCTATCGCATCTCTTTCTTTTATTTGATTTCCTATTCGAGCGGCAAGTCTTCTCCAACGGTTAGCGAATGTTGAGAAGTCTTCACCGTCCTCTTGTCTTGTGTGTATCAAGTCAGTGAGATTGATTTCTTCATGAGTCAGGTGCTAGTATTGATCTAGGAATCTATCGGCTAAGTCTTCGAATGTCTCAATTTTAGCTAAAGGTAAGGCCACAAACCAGTCAAGGGCTTCTCCTTCTAGTGATCTAGGAAAGTAATGGATCAAGAGCCCATGATTGGTGCGGATTGGTTGACAGTCATTGCAGAATAGGGCCAAGTTGTTCTTTGGGTTTCTCGTATCGTTATATTGGTTGAATTTTGGAGGTTTAAACCCAGCGGGTACAGTGAAGTCGATGTCTCGGCAAAATATGTCAAATCCAAAAGTGTGACTAGAGCGTTCTTTTTTAGCCATGCAGTCATTTAGAAATTGGTGGAGGTTATTTATGTTTATGGCGGTGTCTTTTCTAGGTGCCTTGGGAGAGGGTTGTCCTCGACAGTTGTTGTTGTAGAAGGTGTGAGAGGTATGTGTTATGTGTCGGAGGAGTCGGTGTCCTTTCCTCTTGTCTGTTCCTCAGAGTAACTTGTCTTTGGGACTTGAGCCATGCATCGACTCTGTTTCCTCCTTTTGTGAGTGCACTGTGAGTGTGGTCCATAACTTGATTATCGGGGTAGCTTCGCTCAGTACCACTTTCTTCAGTGCTATCACTATGACTTGTATTTCGTGGAGCGAAGGGGTATTTTTCACTCTCATTAACCATGTTTACCCGAGCACGACGCTAGGCTGTCCACGGAGATGGCCTAACATTATACTCGGGGTCGATATAGGAGCCCCATATGGGTGGGTCGTTATTATTAAAGTTCAATTTTCTGATGCTGGCCAGTTTTTAAATTGTTTTTTTGTTTTTTTTTTCTTTTTTAAATTTATCCTCATGTAAGTGTGTGTAGAAAAGTGATAAAGCGAAACAAATAAAATCAAAATAAAAAGTGAAAAATATAAAACCAAATTAAATAAAGCAAGGAAAATAGAAAAATAAAATAATTAAATCGGAGCAACCTTAGCAGAAAAGAGCCCCATCACGATCGCTAGTCTGTTGGTGTGCGCTTTTTATGGGTTCCTTTTGGTCCCCGGAGTCAGTGGCCCAATTCGGTCCAAGTGGACTCTGGCGAAGGCAATGATGGAGTAATAAATTAGGAAATATTAAATGCTAAAATTAAAGAGGCGAATTCTTAATGGAGAATACATGAGAAGATGAATCGCCAGCTGCAGATATTTATCGACTCTGTAACACATCACTGATCACGCTTTAAGGGGGAGCGGGGGCTTCCAGGTTGAACTCCTTTACTGAATCATCCGCCGACGAACAGCAGCAGCTGTGGGTTGCCTTTAATCTAACTAGTTTGGTTTTCCTATTCTTGCTGGGATTCTGATTTAACTTGGTCTCCTAATCCTACTTGGAGTCTGATTATTTTAAATATCCTAATTTTAATTAAAAATTAAATTTATAAAAACAAAAGGGTTTTAAGCCCGCTATGCTAAGGAGGATTAGCCCCGTTCCCGGGTACCCTCCGTAAGCTCCCTTGGGCAAATTGGGTGGCTAAAATAGAGAGAGACTGAACTTGAATTATAAAATAGTATTTTTCTGTGAAAGATTGATGATTGGTATTTAAGGGTTAAAATTTTTAGGGCTAAAAAAGGAATTAAGAACTGAAGCTATAAAACAAATTTTAAGCTTTAGAATTATGAGAAATTAAGACTAAAGCTAAAATCTAAGAACCAAAATCAGGATCAAAATTAGAAAAATTTAGACCGTGAGATTTAAGGACCGATTCTAGAACCTAAGAATTAGGGCTTAGAAATTAAAAGACTAGTTCTAGAACCTAAGGACTAGAATAAGAAAATTAGAAATTTAGATTAAAACCTAAGATATAGAATTTAGGAACTAGAAGGCTAGAACCTAAATCTAGAACTAGAATATAAAAAAAGGGAATTGGTTCTAGAACTTAAGAACTAGAACCAGAAAATTAAAGACTAAGAAATTACCTGAAGAATCGTCTAAATCATGCAGGGAGAAATTGTATAGAGGGAAATTGTGTAGAGGGAAATTGTATAGGGGAAAATTGTATAATGGAAAATTATGTAGGGGGAATTGTGTAGAGGAAAATTATGTATATCGATGCCTAGGGGGTATAAAGGTTTTATTTATAGGCTTTTACCATAAATCCTATTTATTAAAATAATATAATAAAGATACTAATCCTAGCTCAACTAGGAGATTTGAAAAAAGTCACTTTCTGTGTAGCAGCAAAAAATTGACCATAACTTCTTCGATATTTGTCAGAATTATACGTTTTTTAACTCGTTGGAAAGCTACTTTAATAAGCTTTCCAATGTAACCAATTTTGCCTTAATCTGACTTTGTTTGTTACCTCAAAATAAGCCAAAAGTTAAAGTGATGGGATTGACAATTAAGAAAAGGTTGGGGAGACATAGTTGGCTCTAGACTAAGGATTTTGGGCAGGGATTTCCTAAGGGCTGGATTCTAAAACTTAAGAATTAAGAATTAGAATCTAAAGATTAGAACTATAAAGAATTAGACTAAAGGCTAAAAGAAATCTAAGGACTAAATTCGAGGCCGAAATCAGAAAAATCAAACTGTAGGATTAAGGACTGGTCCAAGAAAACTGAGAACTGGAACTAGATATTAAAATTATGACTGGAAATTATGTTGTCAGGATAAAACCTAAGTTTTAAGACTAAAAATTAGATAATAGAATTAAAGACTGATTCTAGAAACCAAGAAACAAAACTAGGGATTAAAGTACGAATTAAAAAGGAGGTATTACGGCCTAACACTGAAAGTCGGAACTAATAATTAAAACCTAAGTTTTAAATCTAAGAATTAAAGACTAGGACTAGAGATTAGAAACTAAAACCTAGGACTAGAAATCAGAGCCTAAGATCTAAAACCGAAAATTAAAACTAGAAAGTAAACTATACCAACGGCCAGGGTTGCTGAGAGAAATCTAAAAATTCTAAGCTTGGAGATGAGGAACTCGAAACTCGAATCTCAAAGTTGTGGGTCTTGGGTTTGGGTCGTAATGGAAAGGCCTTTTCATAGGTATTTTACAAATTTCGCACCCTATGGGGGGCGCTTAATTTTCAATTACATGCCCTGTTTCAGGCGTTTAATCGAATTGCACGCCAGTTTCCCAGTGCTTAATTGCTTTTAGTCGGTCACCGACTCAGTGAGCGACCGGCTGACTTGCTCAGCGAGTTTTCTAATTCTATCAATGTTAGGACTAATTGCGCACCTGGTGTGGAGTGTGCAATCCGATTAAGTGTCTCAATTGAAGTGTTTAATCAAGGAAGCTTGGGGGTCAAGGGTAGTGAGGCTAGGTCAGGCGTAGGCCAATTGCGTGCTGGTGGTCGGGAGCTCAATCCGATCGCGCATCTCATGTCAGGCACGTAATCGAGTCTCAAAGTGGTATGAGAAAGGAAGTCTGGTCTGAGAGGGGACTGATTGTGTGTAGTTTGGCATGCAATCGAATTGTGTGCATGGTTTTAGGCATGTAATTCAGGGCTGTCCGAGTTTGGGTCGAATCTAAAATGCAAGACTATTGTTTCAGTCTATATTTTGATTATATACTACTGTTTCAATATATAGTCTCCCTACGTCGGGATTTGAGCCATAAAACTATTGTTTCAGCCTATGTTTAGGCATGTACTATTGTTTCAATGCATGGTTCTGACGTTAGGGTTACTAAGGTATGCCTCTGGGTCAGCCTGCTGCTAACTGTGATAGACCTCCAGCATGGCCTCCTGGCGGGGAACCTCGGCCTCCCTCTCAGACTGTCCAAGATTAAATGAGACACCACAACCATGTCAGAATGACTAGAAGACCAAGTCTACATCATACAAAAACCAATAAATTAACTCACCAGGAGCTGTCGAGTCTCCGCTAGCCAAGCCCCCAACGCATCGTCCGCTGCTCTAGCCTATCCCACCGAGAGGACCAAAGAGTGCAACATCTCCTCATCCGGACGAGAAACACATTCCATCTGCTCCATCACCCTATGGAGAGCATTTATCGCCCCTCTCACGATCACTGTGAGATGGCCCTACTTTGATGCAGCCAGCCACTCCCTCAATGTCGACGCCAACTCTGACCAGCCGATCGCGAAAGAGCCACTCCCGTGGAAGCGATGTGTGAAGAGGCGCCCACCATCCAAAACACTGAACCATCTCCTATACTCTCATACATCCACCTTGTCGCGTGCCCCTATGACCCTGGTCCCCCTAGCTCTAAAATTCGTTATCTGAAGTGCCATCCACTCCACAAAGTTTCGGCCAGGGGAGCTAGTCATCAGCTTTGCCACCCTGTGGCGAATCTCCGGAGGGACTCCTTGAGCGAGTCCCAGCTGTTGCACCACCCGAGATAGGTGGATCCTCTCCACCCTCTCAAAACAATGGACCCATATGTCCATGTCGAAGAAGGGCTGACCAAACTGGATCACTGGCACACCCGCATCCTCCTTGGCCGCATACGGCCTCCAAATCACCTAACCAAATAAACAAGCCAACCCATCAATGAAGACTTAGAGCCTAAAAACCCGAAACAAATTGAAACAAAATGTACATATGATGATATATATATACCTGCCTCGTGTGCATATCCTCGAAAAGGCCTCGTGTGATCTGAAGATCCAAAGACCAGCGATGACCGCTCAACGCCTCCCTCCACACGCGCATCCGCGGGAACGTGAATGTCACCTCCAATGGAACTCCTGGACGATGAAAAGTGAAATGATCATACGCCCATAACTAAAAAAAAATAACCCAAAAGAAATGCTAAATGGCTTCTACGACCAGAAGAATAAAAAAATAGAGACACCATGACACTGATTAACTAAAACTCACCTTGAGGAAAGGAAGGAAACCTCCGATCATCGCAACACTCGTTCCCAATGATAAAGCTGCTCATAGAGATGATCCAATGTGGCTGCACCCCACGCATAAGTAGGGTCCCGATCCAAGTCCCTGAGAACCATCAGAAACAACCTGGTGACGCATCCCCAAGTCAAAGAAAAAAAAAGTACGGCACCGAGGAAGTGCATCAGGAACGCTCAGAGCACTCTATCAGCAACCAAACCTGGCTCACCCACGGGCTCCTGACCCGCCAACACCATGCACTGCTCCTCATAAGACGCCCTTACCTCCGAATGACACCTTGGAGGGATGAAACAACTGGTGAACGTATCAAAGAACTAGGTGACTCGAACGACACCCGTCCTCGATCCACTCGATCTATACGGTACACCCAGAATCTCCTCACACACCTCCAAATAATTTCCCCCCATCCGCCCTGTGATCGGCTCACTCTCAAAACTAAGATCGGTGATGCAGACCCAGTCCTCCGGAGTCGGTAATATCATGTCTATTAGAAAGAGAAGCGCCTGATGCGCCTCCCTCCACCTCTCCAGAATCACCGCAATCAGGATCACACCGAGCTGATAGCCAGCTGCGAGGGCTCCTATTGAGCGAAACACAAGTAGAAGAAAATAAGAATAATATGCATACCCATGACGAAAGATGAGCACATATTTAAAGCTAAAAGTAAATGAAATATGATCCAAAAACACAAAGACAACTCATAACAAATACACAAAACATGATAAGAACCACTGAACTGAAACATGACCTACTTCTAGATGCCGTCATGATGCATGAGTGAGAACACAATCAACAATCGATGCAGGTTTGACATAAATTAAAAAGGTTTTCAGATCCTAACAAGCCTATGTAATAACCTAAATGCCTAAGATAAGTGGAGAAACTCTGGCTCAAGGGTACCTACATGACCTCGAGCAAAGAAATCCTCCAGTGGGAAGTGTCTGCGATCCCGATGCTCCTCACCCTAGTGCTCCTCTGCCCCCTCATCTCTAGCTCTATCACCCTCAGCCCTCTCACCCTCCTCCTCAACCATACCCTGCTCAATCTCGAGTACCTCCTCCCTGACCTCCATCTGGTCAACCTCTTGTAACTCCTCTCCAACTATCTCCCCAACGTCCTCCTCGACGACAGCATCAGTCCGAGCCTTGGACGTCTCACCTACTTCCCCCATCATCATCCTCTCCAACTCCGATATAGTAAGATCACCCCACCAATACCCTCACCCTCCATCCTAGAGTGAAGAACTCAAAAAACTAGAAAGAACAAAAGAAACGACGCCTGAAACGGACAACCGGATCGCAAGATATCATGAAAACACGAAAAATAGAGCACTAGGAAATTGGAGAATTGAAGACCAAAATGGATAGCGCGGGAAGAATGGGACGTTTTTGAACTATTTATAAGACCTGGCTGAATCACGCACTTGAACACACACGCTCGACCGAATCACGCACCATGGTCCCTGCACTTAATTCGGATCAAGTGCTCATCCCCGAGTGCGTAAACAAATGGTCGCATGCACAGTGACCTGGTGACTCCTCAATCACGCGCCATGATGAAAGCATATAATATAATCACACACACACTCAGTCACGTGAAAACAGCCCTTTGAACCTATGATTGCATGCCCAAAAATAGGCACACAATCATATTAAATGGCATGTGCCAAGTGTGCAATACCTGAACTAGTCGACCCTCACACCTTTTCACCCCATCTTGGCAGAAATTCTCCTGTCCCATTATGTGGCCTCACACATTGTAAAAAAAAGAATGACACTGCTACTTACCCTTCTCCCATCATGAAGCTCTACGGGGGGCATTGACCGCCCCCTAGTCCCAACGTGACAAGACATACATCCCTTATCATAACACCCTCACGAGCCCACCAGAGAGGGAGAACCCCATCACGTAACCCCGACATGCACGTCCTTTCACGATAAGGCACACACATGATACCACCGCAATATCAAGTCCCATTGTAATAAATTAGCCATGCCCCGATATCCCATCACTAAAAGCTAAAAGAAAATCTCCCGAAGACACAGGCCCACCGCTCAAAGACGAAGCCAATCACTATGCAACTACAACATGATTTTCTTACATAACCCCAAGATCTGCCAAAGAAAGAAATAGGGCACACCTATCACGCAAGTATCCTACTAGCATCCCATCACTAGATACGTTCAGCCAATATTACATCACAAACATCGCTACCCAAAAAGCTCAGACAACACCTTCCACGCCGTATGATGAAAAGGAAAAAAGCTCGATCATGCCCCATCACTAAAGAAAGGAGCTCTCTCTCGGCCGAATTGATCCCCACAATCCCGCCAGGACTCATCCAGCACACAGCCAAAGAAAAAAAAATTCCCCAAGTCCCATCGCGACCTCACTTCCCGTTCCACTGATAACAGCATCAAGTGTATTAATCTCATCTCGGATAGTTGTTAGAATTCCCTCACCCTAGCCAAGTTCAACAACTTCCATAGTGAGGTGCCACTTATAGTTCCGGAGTTTCAGTTTCACGTCGTTCATGTGTCGGACAGCTTCACATTTACCGGGTGGGTTTACTCTGAGAAGAGAAATGTGGATTGCTAAAAGGTGTTTCTCGCTAGTCAGGTTATCGATTCAGGTTTGAAGTTATTGTATCGATGATCAGTGCAAAGTACATTAGTGGAAGAAAAGGATTTCTTCCCATTCCAATTTCTTCTCTTTATGTCTTATTTCTGTCATCGTTTCTATTGGAGTCATTGCACTTCCCCTCTGTGAACACATCAAGGCTATTAAAGTTTCAGAGACCTATACGTTCTCAATGATTTTCATTCAGGTAACAACAATAAAAAGGATTTTGAGAAATCACAGTTGGATGTAATCTTCCCACTCTTAGCGGGTTTCTATACAAATCAGGGTGTTACTTACTGTTGCACGATTTTCTTCGGTGTGAGCAAACGGTGTCGTAGCAAAATGTTCTTCCATATATCTTTCCCTCTTTATGTTGTCCTTTTTTCTTTTGAATGCAGGTCATCATGTTTTCGTGGTCCTTTATTTGCTGTGAGTTCATTTGTTCATATCTTCGTAGCATCTTTCCCCTTGTTGGATTTCGTGCAACATTTCAGGAATTCGAGTGTATGCTTCCATCTATAGGAGATATATGTTTGGTGATGATGTAGTTTTTCTTGACTTATTGTAAGATAGTGTTCAAATACAAGATAGTCATGTGCAATTTGATTCAAAAATTCAATCACTATTTCAAAAAAAATAAAATTCATAACATTCCATTAGATTTTCGTTTAAAAGTCAACATCCAGGTTCCACAAGTCTTTCTGCTCCCATGAGCGTACATCAGGATAAAACAGTCATATAAGGAGATTTCTAAACCCTATCTCTATGGTTCAGGGGTATAAGTCTCAATTTGTAGCCTCTCGATGTTTGTTGTTAGTTTTGAAAGGCTCTTTTAAAAGTTCATCAAGTGTTTCACGTCATCCTTATAGTTCTCTTCTATGCGTTTAAAATTTGCCAGGAGTCTAGCTCTCTTATCCTTATTTGCTCGAAGAATACTCAGTAACTCTTTGGTAGAAGGCCGCATTCAGCGATCTTTGCATACATTTTGGCATAGGATTTTCCGATTATGTTCGAGTGAGCTCCGTAGGTGTAATACCCCGAGATGTCAGAACCTTGGTGCGTCCCGTTGATACTTGGTATCAAGTGTGACATGCACCGCATGTCGTATGCCGTAAATAGTTCAATTAGCTGGTCCAAATGGGTCAAATGTACGTTCAATAGACCCTTACACTTACATTTTTGTGTTGGTTGTACATTGAAAATAGCCCAAGTATAGGAACCCAACATACATCGGATTTGAGTTAAATGGGATCTCACAAGGATCTAACCTTAGACCCTAAGAGCCAACACCGACTTTTGTATTGTAGCCCAACACAAAATCATCACCTGATGGCTATACACAACTCTTGAGTGTATAGGCCATACTCTGAAGTAACCACCCTTAGCATAAAAGCCACCTTCTCACTCATAGAGCCATGCATGAGCTCGTTGAGAAAAAGAAAAAGAACCTACTACCCTTTTCAACTCACCCAACTACTGGAATTTGTTCCAAATATTGTGCTATCGAGAGATTTTTGTTAAATCGATCGCTGCGACTCTGTCGGGATCGGTGACCGAATCTCCGGACATATACAAAGCTTCGCGCCAAAACCTCTTCTAAGCCGATCGTACAATCCACATGCAAGAAGACGTATCGTAACCTGGTTGTGAGAGCATTGAGTTATAGGAATTAATAACATAAATCATTGATATTTAGATCGCATACAAAGTGTTCGACGATTAGAAGCATGAGGAATGCGAAGATCAAAAATTTTGATAATCCATAGTCGAAAATGTTGCATGCACAAAAATACTAGGTGAAATTACTATTCGAATGAAAATTTAATGAATGTGGGCTTAATTGGGTGTGAATCTTGATCACATGCAGAAGTTTTAGGGAATTTTTGGGGATTTTCAGACGTGAAGGATAAGAGGGCCCTGTTCTGAAGTTATTAGACTCGTCGGGCTACTAAGAACTCGTCGGGGCGAGATACCTTCAGAACATAATAGAATGCGCATTTTGGAGAACTCGCCTGGGTGAGTTTTCCAAGTAAAAAAACATCGGCGAAAATCGCCCGGGCGACCTTGGATGCCATGTGATTTCTGAAGAACCAGCCCGGGCGACATTCTGAACTCGCCGGGGTGAGTTATCTTCAGGGCGAAAATTTTAAATGGTTA
The DNA here is from genome assembly GCA_021018995.1 of Chloranthus sessilifolius. Classification (NCBI taxonomy): domain Eukaryota; kingdom Viridiplantae; phylum Streptophyta; class Magnoliopsida; order Chloranthales; family Chloranthaceae; genus Chloranthus; species Chloranthus sessilifolius. The sequence continues at coordinate 98,316,656 of CM037588.1, forward strand.
AGTGAACTCGCCGAGTGAGTTCCACAAGCCAAATTGCTCGAGAAAAAGTCACCCGAGCAACTTTGTGTGCCATTTTAAATCTCAAGTGGCAGCCCGGGCGACCTTCTAACTTCGCCAGGGTGAGTTTGCCTGCACCCATGCCATTCAACCCTTGTCGAAAGAGGTGGGTGACAACCTTAGTGTACATGGTGACTTCATAGATGGCGCTTGACTACGAGTTTACTATGAGTTAAGTTGAGCACGAGAGATCATCGACAATGGTTCCACGAGATTTCCTTGCACTCGGTTAAGTGTATTACCGACATTGAGGTAGGGAAAATTCATCACCACTCATACCTTGGCCTTGAATTATGAACTCCCTAGTGAAATTCAACGTACTTCCGATGGTTTTGTCTAAATGTGTGATTCTCTATTTAAAGCTTTGAATTTGAATCATTTTATGAGTTCAAGCATATGTGCACATGCTGATCATGAATACTAAAATTTTGATCGTGAATTTGTCATGGATATAAATCCTCGTTATAAATGTGAATCTTGAATACGACAATATGACTCTGAATTTGGAACCCTTCTGAAATTTGTTACAAGCTATGTATTTTTTACAAGGATTAGTATTAACATATGTGATGTTTTATTGTTCATACGAACGAATTCCCGACCGACGCGGCGGGTTATTCGCGACCGACACAATGCGATATCTGTTACCGGCACGGCGAGATATCCGTGTATTTCCTTGTGAACCAAAATGGTTCTATTTGTTTCTGGTCCACCATGAACATCTAGAAAATGTTCATTGAACGAAAGTTGTTAGGTGGGGATTCCCACTGGTAAATGCTTCGGCTCCTAATGCTATATCTGCCTAGGAGATTTTTAAGCTAAATTTAATGTCATACATTAAGATGAAGAGTTTTACTTAAAACCTCCAATTTTAACTGCATAGTATTGAATCTCATTAAAAGTTCATTTTGATGTCTTTGAGTTATTGCACTTCAGCTTAAAATGTCATTCCTATTTGAAGCCATACTATTATACGCAATGCTGCTAAATTTGGCCATTGGATCCATATCTCTTAGAATCAAATGTACATTAGCAATGATATTTTCTCTGTTGAGCTTGGTCTGTAGCTCATCTCTTTTGACTATGCATCACAGGTACAGGCGTAGACTCGAGTTTAGACCCTAAGATTGATCCTGAATTAGCAGCAGACCCTGACTATAACCCAGAGGAGGACGAGGAGCTGCCTCCTAAAGACTTCTACCCTTGAAGATTTTCTTTTCTTCAGATAGTGCGGACACCGTTTTGGAAGACTTGGTATAGTTTCTTTTTGTGGAGTGTGCAACCGTGGATCTTATCGATCCATCACGATGATGCGCTCATTATAAAAAACTAGTGTCGCCACCCGGAGCTTTTGGTGTCCCAGCAAAACCAAAATCAATATTGAAAGCACAAAAGTACCAAATATTACTCTAATTTACCAATCCATGCCAAAGGCTCTTGGGTAGGGGCTTCGGCTATCAATTGGGATGATGTTTGGCACCCGATTGACCCGCTCGTAAGCGGTCTCTACTATGGCCGGGTCTATGTGTGGCTGGTTTATATAATATATGTTTATATATATATATAATTATATATATATAAATAGAAACAAAATGAGCGGCACTTCCCCTTGCCCGAAGGCACACCGATCCTATTGAACCCTTTCCACTTGCCGAAATCTGGGCAACGTAACCGCTCAATTCTAGGTAGAGGAAAAGCAAAGAAGTTAGAGGAATAAAAGGGAGAGCCGGAGCTCTCAGGCCCTTGTAGCACCAATGTGGACCTTCACGTGGCTGCATTGGATGAGCTTTTGATAGCTTTAATGGTTGAGATATGGGTCTTGAACTCCAAGACTAGTTGGCTAGGAGGTAGGAGAGGGAGGCTAAGGCCTTGTTCCTACAACATCTAAGAGATTTAAGGTGAAAAAAAGAGGTTAATGCATAAACCTAGGTTCTGAAATTTATGGGGTTTTAATGCTAAAAAGGGAGGGAAGGGATCACTAAAGGTTTCTCTCTCTTGGGAAATATTTTCAAGCCCTAAACAAGGGGGGGTGGCTCTCTATTTATAGAGGAGGGGGTGATTAGTGAAGGGTTAAGTCACTAATAGGTTTAGAAATTAGGTAATAGGTAATCTAAGGTTTTTGGGGTTTTCTAGAGCTTAGAGTAGAGGAATTTGGATGTAATGGTAGATGATAGGGTGGTGACTTGAATGACAAAACGGTGATAACTTAAGCTAATAGGGTCACTAGGGTCCTAAAGAAACACACCCCAGACTTTTGGATGGTCCACAAGTCATACCCCCAATGTCAATTTTGACAATTTTTTGAAGGAAAATCAGGCCCAAACTGTTGGAAGTTGAAGACCCACAGGGGCCCAGCCCGATTTTGTAATTTCCTACACAAATCCACAATCTTCATTTCACCATAACTTTTGATGCACAACTCTGAATTATGCGATTCTTAGCCCGTTGGAAAGCTGGGAACCTCTACATTTCAATGGTATAGGCCTTAGACTGAGTAAATATCTATGAAGACAGTGGCACTCCTCTTTTCATCAGCTATTTTGGTTAGTTCAAAATTGGCTCTATGGGTCCGATTTTGCAATCTTTATTTCGCCATAACTTTTAATGTACAACTCTAAATTAGGAGATTCTTAGTTTGGTGGAAAGCTAGGAAACTCTACTTTACAATGGTATAGGCCTTATATTGGAGAACTATTAATAAAAATTTTGGCACTCCTCTTTCTAACCATTTTTCAGGAGGGTTCAAAACTAGTCCGGGAAGGGTTCTAATGGGTCTGGGAAGGCTAGGGTTGATTCCTAAGGGTTCAAGAAATGCTTTCAAAAGCTTGGGGGTATGCCTTTCTCAAAGTATGTGTCGATCGGGCCTTAGGCAAAATTTGTGTGTCTACAGATGCCCCTCTTGGGTATCTGATCAGTAATGATCGTATGCTAAAAAAAGAGATATCCGAAGAGGCCCGAGGCATGCTAAAACGTCTGCTATATTTAAAGAGAACCTCAAAGATCAAAAAGTTATTAAAGAAGGGAAACAACTAAAAGGAGAGTGACGTAAGTCCAACATTAGGGAAAGCGTGCATCACTCGAGAGTAGCGGAAGCCCCAACCTTTAGGGGAAACGTCCATTCCTCAAGGCTATCGGTCCCCAAGCGCTTAACGACATTACTGAGCATCACCATGATGGTATAATTGAAGATGCAAGATGTTTGAGATTAACTTTGAACAATACTATCCTATGAGCGGGAGGGTGATTGGCCCATACTTAAAAATTAGCGTAAAGCAATGACGCGAAGATCTTCAGTTTGTGCCCAACCCTATGAGGCATTGACTGCCCCATTTGGTTGGTCACGGGTGCCCCTACAGAAAGTAGGGTTGGAGATTTTTAAGTGAACTCATCGATCCCGAGGTTAATTTAGCACAACTACCCAAGTGGAGTGAATATTGATGTCGCAACTCTTTTTGGGAGTGTGTGCCCCTTTTAATAATGTGCCCTAAATTAATATGACCTAGAGTACCCAACTTCAAATAATACTGAATAGATCTGGCTAAAATTGGGTGCCTACCGAAGGAGACTTCCAATCTTGGTCTCTGTCGATAATGAAATTACAAATGAACGACTATGCATAAACTGCATCCATTATGGGGCGATAAATAACAAGGCGATGGAAGTCCCAACCTAGAACCCGTCCGAGGACCATTTACAGGAACAATGGCCATCCACGGATACCCAGATGCATGGAGCCTATCTAAGGGACCGTATAAATGTAGGTTTTAAGCCTGCACCCAGAATGAGCCCTTTTGAATGCATATTTGAATATAGTCGTTTGCTTGGTAATTTCTTTTTGACAGGCTGGTCTTAACCAACGATTGACCTTTTTCTATGAAATTTGAAGCTTAAAGCACTAAAGTTCACATGGATCCAATGACAGAGTGCTTAGCTCGAAGATTTAGAGATAGAATCAGCCCGATCAAAATATTAATTATCTGACCGAGATTGATGCCGTTGCTCCTACTTTAAATTAGGATCCAAAGATACAAGGCAAACCTAAGACTTAGGACATTAATTTAGCACAACTGCATTGCGACACGCATATGTATAGCTGTGCATAGTGAAAGTACCATGAAGATATAGCTATCTTTTTTCTTTTTCAAAATGAATATCTTCTCTCTTTTTTCTCTCTTTTTTTAGAATGGACCGAACATCGGTGGTGAGATGCTTTATCTGATTTGTCCATCGCTGAGAGATTGCCTACTTCAAAGCTTTGGACCATTTGATGTTCCTACACATTCTTAAGAAAACGTCAGTCCCTTTTTTGTTTATATATGTAACAATATGCATCCTAATTAACAAAATGAGAAATAAACCTTTACCTACACATTTTTAATTTTCAAGATTTATATATTTTTAAATTTTATTTTCAAAGATTTTTTTATTCTTTTTCTTCATTTTTGAGATGAAAGTACGACGCTAAAACATATACATGGAAGGAGTATATATTTTTCAGATTTTTTTGGGTTTCTTATTTTTGTTGTTTTTTTCTTTCTTTTTCCTTTATTTTTTGTCTAATGCCTTAACAACGAGGCAAAGTAACGGATCCCATTTTGAGCATAGTCGACGTTCGTGGGGTCAGACCTGAGTGAGGTTCAGAATTTTTACCAAGGTTAGAATATCCATCCTTTTGGATCGAATCAATCTTTTCTCCTTACCTTGGGCCATATGTTTGACAGTACAGTTTGAAGATATACCGGATCAGGACCTAATTTGAGCGAACATGACCGGCCCAATTGGCGACCAGATAATTTGAAAATGCATTCAAAGGAGTCACTGAATAATTTTCTTTTTCTTTTTAAACCTTTTTTTTACTTACAGCGCCTAAGACAGGTTTTCGCCATGCCCGTTGTTGCCCTATTTTTTATTCGTAGCACCCTTTTAGGTTTTCACTACGTCCATGGGTATGCAATTTTTACCCCAGGCGCCTTTTCAGGTTTTCACCTGGTCCGCACAAGCTCGCTGTTTTTACCCATGGCGACGTTTCGGGTTTTCACCACGTCCTTTTTACTTTGAGCTTGTATTATTTCTTTTTCTTTTCTTCTTTACTTTCTCAAAGGCCATGACATGGACACCGATTTCGTCATAGCCGATTGGATGGAATTCTTTTGTCATCTTTCAGCTTGGCTTATGCTGACTCAATGGATACTGTGACTGCTTGTAGACCTTAAAGAGGGCTTTTTCTCGGGATGTATCTTGGCCATGGGATAGGTTAGGAATTTTAAAGGTGTTCTTGGGTTAGGAAGGTTTTCTCCATAGGATTCCAGTTGCCGTAATACACTTCTTTCTTGAGAAATTTTGACTGTACATGCCCCACTTTTTCTTTTCTATTTTTTTTGTTCCTTTCGCATTTTTTCAGACATCCTCTTTTTGGGATTTTACTTTTCTAATTTTTTTGGATTTGATGGTAACTTTTTTCTCCTTTTTTTTTGTTTAGTATATAAATTTTTTCCATCTTCTTTTCTGGGGATGGGTTTAACGAACGAAAGGCCAATGGCTCAATGGGTGTAGCAAGGGTGTAAGTATTTAGGGATACTTTTTTGACTACTTGGCTTTAAAATAATGGCCTCTTTTATTGGGTCCATAAGTAGTCATGTATCCATCTTTTCAATACTAACATTATCGCGGGAGACTTAGGAATAGAAACGTCAGACATATCCAGCGTTGATGGGCTCAGGAAAGTGATCACTATCCATGGTGGCGAGGCAGAGCGCGTACCCTAGGAGCACTTCTCGAATGACATAAGGTCCCTCCCAATTGGGCGTAAATTTTCCTCTTGGATTGGCGTGGAGAGACAGGAAGATTTTCTTAAATATAGTGTCACCCACTTTCAAATCTCAAACATGAACACGTTTGATGAAAGCACGTGTGATCCTTCTCAGATAAGCTTGGGTGTGACACAAGGCTAGGAGCATTTTCTCATCGAGCTGGTTCAGCTGCTCAAAATGGGACCTCTCCCTTTTGGCTTTCGATAGATCAGATTTGATGAGAATGTGGAGAGAGGGTACTTCAACCTCAACTGGTAGGACAACCTCGGTTCGATACAAAAGGGAAAATGGCATTGCCCTTGTAGCTGTACGGATCGATGTTTGATAGGCCCATAATGCGAATGGTAACATTTTGCTCCAGTCTCGACATGTGACGACCATCTTCTCAAGGATGCGGATGACTATTTTGTTAGCAGCTTCTACGACACCATTGGTTTACGACTGATATGGTGACGAGCGATGATGTTTGATTTTATATTGCTCGCAAAAGGCTCTAATATGCTTGTTTGAAAAGTTGGTGCCATTATCTACGATGATGTCTTTGGGTACATCGAATCGACAAACGATATTATTCTTGATGAACTTCTCGACATGGTTGGCCATGATATTTGTATAGGATGCTGCCTCTACCCATTTGGTAAAGTATTCAATGGCAATGAGGATAAATTGATGCGCGTTCGAAGCTTTCAGATTGACTTTTTTAATGATGTCGAGGCCCCAAGTGGCGAATGGCCAAGGAGTGGTCATGCTGTGTAGAACTATGGCTGGAGTATGTATCAAATTGGAGTGTTCTTAGCATTTGTAGCACTTCTGAACGTGCCTGCAACAATCAGCTTCCATGATATCCTAGAAATATCCTTGCCGTAGGATCTTTTTGGCAAGCATGCGCCCATTGAAGTGGGCCCCACATACTCCCTCATGGATCTCTTTTATAATGTTCGCTGCCTTGCCCTCAGTTAGACATCGAAGAAGGACATTATAATATGATCGCTTGTAGAGGCACTCACCGCAAATGACGTAATTGGCTGCTAAACGTTGGATGGTGTGCCTGTCCCTCTTAGACGTACCTTCAGGGAAAGTTCAAGTTTCAAGGAAATTCTTGATATCTGAGAACCATGGAGGCTCATCATCTAACTTTGTGGGTCCCTCAATCTTGAGGCAGAAGGCCGGCTCATTCCTCTACTCAATCATGATCGGCTTTAAATCGGCTTCATCTCGACACCATATGGAATTTTGACCATTGATGCCAACATTGCTAGGATATCGACAAAGAGATTTCTCGCTTGTGGGACATAAGAGAACGTAATATCATTGAAGCACACGTTCATATCGTCGAGGTGCTCGTGGTATGGGACCAGCTTATCATCGTTCATCTTCTAATCTCTATTTGTATGGCATATGATTAATTGCGAATCGCCAAACACCCTAAGATGAGTTACGTTTATGCCCAAGGCTGCCTGTAGGCCTGCTACGCAGGCTTCATATTCATCCATGTTGTTTATGCATGGGAAGTTGAGCTTGATGGACACTAGTACGTGAGACCCTTTCAATGAAATTAGAATAACGCCGACTCCTTCACCTTCTGCATTCAATGCCCCATCAAAGTGCATTACCCAAGACTATTCTACCTCTTCTGTGACATCCTTTGTAATGAACAAGATGTCTTCATTAGGGAACTCGGTTCTCAAAGGCTTGTAATCAGGTAAAGGATTCTCGACAAGTTGATCAATGAGTGCTTGCCCCTTGATTGATTTTTGAGTGACATAGGTGATGTCAAATTCTGATAAGAGAAGCTATTAGCGTGCGATCCACCCAGTAAGAGTTGGCTTTTCAAACAAGTATTTCAGAGGATCCATTCGTGCCAGAAGGAGTACTACTTGAGAGAGCAAGTAGTGGCAAAGCCTCTGTGTGGCCCACACGAGAGCCAGGCATGCTTTCTCTAGATGAGAATAGCATGCCTCATAATTATTGAACTTCTTACTCAAGTAGTAGATTGCTTATTCTTTTCTACTGGTTTCATCGTGCTGTTCGAGGACACACCCCATCGAAAATTCCATCGTTGAGGGGTACATTACGAGGGGTCTCCATGATACGGGCAGTACCAACACTGGTGGGTTGAGGAGATAACTTTTGATTTTTTTTTAATGTGGCTTGGAAGTCATCATTCCATTCGACAGGCGAATCTTTCCTTAGTAGCTTGAAAATCGGTGTGCAGATAGGAGTTAATTGTGTAATGAACCAACTAATGTATTGTATTCTACCCAAGAATCCTTTCACTACTTTCTCAATAGATGGTTGTAGCATTTCGACAATGTCTTTTACTTTGACTGGGTCAAATTCAATGTCTCTTCTGCAGACAATGAATGCTAGCAACTTTCCTGACATAGCACTGAATGTGCATTTCTGAGGGTCAGCATGTACTTCCTTAGTCTTGCAAACAACTTTTGGAGGTTCACTAGATGATCACCTCTTTCCTGAGATTTGGCTATCATATCGTCAATGTAAACCTCGATTTCTCAGTGCATCATGTCGTGTAATAGTATAGTCATCGGTCTCTGATATGTCACTTCGACATTTTTTAATCAAAATGGCATGGATCTATAGCAGAAAGTGTCCCATGGAGTGATGAATGTTGTCTTTTCTCGGTCCGCCTCTGCCATCTTGATCTGATTGTACCCAAAAAATATGTCTATGAACGAGAGCATCCCGTGCCTAGTAGTGTTCTCGACCAAGATGTCGATGTGTGGCAAAGGGAAGTCTTCTTTTGGGCTTGCCCTGTTGAGGTTTCTGAAGTCAATGCACATGTGAACCTTTCCATCTTTCTTTGGTACTGGAGTAATGTTGGCTAGCCACTGCGGGTATTTGGAGACCATGAGGAAGCCTGCATTATATTGCTTGATGACTTCGTCTTTTACTTTTAACATTCACTCTGGCTTGAGGCACCTCAACTTCTGGCGGACTGGCTTGACATCTGGATACAACGACAACTCATGCTCTAGCAAATCGGTGTCCAAAATAGGCATATCTTTGTATGACCATGCAAAGACGTCTCGGTATGACAGAAGGAATTCAATCATGCTTTGTCTTTCCTTAAGAGACAGCGACGTTCCGATCATAGTGATTTTAGGATCCTCCTCAGTGCCTAGATTGACTTCTTCGATCTCTTCAATTATTGGAGTAGGAACATTCTCAAAATTGGCGTATTGGTCGAGGAGTTCATTAGGAAACTACTCACTTTGTTCCTCCTTGTCCAGACTCGTGACTGCTACCACTTCTTGTATTTCTACAGGAAAGGGGTCGATTTCATATGTGACGGGTTTTCAATTAAGACATATCGGGAATTTTGAAAGACAATATTTTTGGATTACCTTGTGCTTTTTCCATGTTTTTGACTTTTTCTTTTTCTATTATTTTGGTTTTTTCTTTTTCTTTAGGGATTGGCCCTCGGCAAGGCAGGTCTCTATACACACAGGATATTGCTTCCCAGGGGTTAACCCCACTGTTTATAGGTTATTTTTTTTAGGAAGCTGGTGCCGTATTTATGGCCATTAGATGCTTTCAAGGTTAGGAGCATTGACGCCTAATTCCTTACCAGAGGTGTTGCATGTTTACCTACTTTTGTGGAGGAGGCCGATTGAGATGGTTTTTGAGGGTCAACCCCCAATATGTAAACCATAGGTTCATCTTGAACTTGGTCATAAAATATTAGTATAGGCTTTGGATGGGCAAGTGGATGTACAGGCACGGGTACCTCCTCTTCGAAAAGGGACAAAGAGGCCAAGTGGATTTCTATATATGTGGGAATGATGTGGGGATTCTCTCATGGATAACAACTCTTTTGTGTAGGGTGAGCCAAGTTACCCCATTCTGGTCAATCTTGATGACCCCTGCACTACACTTATGAAAGTGCTCCTGATGTGAGGTCGCGGAGGAGACTAATCTTCCAGGTTTATCCCCCAAGCAATGGTTCAGGCTCTCTCCTTGGCCTCCTTGATTCCTCGTCAGTAGGCCTATACCCTAAGCCGAATTTGACTCGCTATTCGCCCTTAGCTCTGGTTGGTTCTTTTCTTCCCTACAGGCGTGGGCCCAACCCTTTGCCTCTTTGATAGCCCCACTTCTGGAGCATGTCTACCGCTGCTACCATTCCTCCCCCAATTTTCTCAATAACCTTCTCGGGAGATTCTACCGCTACTAGGGTTGACACATCATATTGAAAGCTGTGAAATTCTGTGACCTCAGCGGTGTGTGGTATATCCAGTACCTTGAGATTTTTAATGTTGTGGGCTATTTTCTCTCTTTCCTCTCGTTCCTCTCCCATGACAGATATAACTGTCCCTTCTTAGATGAACTTGAGTTACTGATGGAGGGTGGAGGGCACTGCCCCTATTTCATGTAGCCACGGGCATCCTAGTAGTAGGTTAAAGGAGGACTTGATGTCCATGACTTGGAATAGGATTGAGAAGGTCATCTACCCAATGGTGAGCTCGAGATAAACTTCTCCTATCACTTCCCTCCTTGTGTTATCAAACCCTCTTGCGCTTTTTCGGCCTGGTCGAAACATAGATGGGCCTACCCCACTCTTAGTCGCAGTTTATAGCGGGTATACATTCAATGTCGGGCCATTATCTATCACTACAAGTGGTATCATTAAGTTCCTGATTTCAGTCATGACATTGAAGGGTCTGAAGTGGTTCCCTTCTGCTGGGAGGTCAGCGCCTGAAAATGAGATGGCATTAGGGGCCAAAATCTATCCGATCATTTGCCTTACTTCATTTGGCGAGACCTTATCGGACATGTGAATGTATTTAAGTGCCCCCATTACAACTTTGAAATGGGGCGGAGACGGCATCAATAGGTCCCAAATGGTCATGTGGGTAGGAGTCGCCTCAATTGAGTTTCTATCATGTACTCTCGGCACATGCACTCCATGGGATGTACTATTGCTAGGTCCCTTCTCTCTTCTGGTTGGCCTGGTACCGATGGCTCGGGTTGTTTAGAAATTCTGCCTGACCGGGTTATGAATTTGACTGCCCCTTCTCTGCTACCATCTACATTAGCATCTGCTTGGCTGTAGTCGAGCGAGACCTAATGGGGGTTAGAGGTAGGTTCGAGGATTTGGAATGGGATGGATGGTGGGGTCGAGTATGGTTAAACTGGTGGGGCTGGTGTGGCGAAGTTGGGCCAAACATGGTTGACTAGTACTGGAGGCGACTTGTAATAGCCCAAAAAATCATGCTAAACTATGACCTCGGGATCCGTGCCCGATTGGTCACAAGTTTGACCAATCAGGAGATCAAGAGTTAGCATAGAATGTGATGAACGGAGTGATGGGTTGAATGCCTATGTGGTGTGTGTTGTGAATGTGAAGTCGCTTACACCTACCGCGGTGTATGTGCTCAACACACACACGTGAGGAAAGGGATAAAAGGGTTTAATAACCCTAAATGTGTGTTTTTGGTGGTTGAGAGAGAAGTAAAGAAGAGAGAGAGAGAGGAAGTAAAGAGAGGAGTTATTGCAACTGATTTGGAGGGGGGATTCAAGCGATAAAAGCCGGATTCAACACGGGTTGGATCTATTAGAGTCAAAGCTGGAAACCTAGCCTTCCAACCATTTGATTTGAAATTAATTTGAGATTGATTCAAGGTAAATTTTTGTGAATAAAATGCATAAATCGTAGAGTCTAAATTGTAGTTGAAAGTGGGTTAAATCATAGGATAATGGTTTAGAAAAATAGAGGAAAAAGTATGGAAGAAGATTGGGAAGAACAGCTTGAAAGGGGCTGAATCTGACAATTTCGATTAATCGAAATTGGGTTTCGATTAATCGAAATTGGCCAGGAAGTTGAAAGGTCAGAGGACCCCGATTTCGATTAATCGAATTGGAGTTCGATTAATCGACTTTGGATTTCGATTAATCGATTTGGGTATCGATTAATCGACTGGGAACCTCCAGTGGACCCCAGGGGGCTGGAGGAAAAGACTTGGGAAAATCGACTAATCGAAATGGGATTTCGATTAATCGATTTCAATTTTCGATTACTCGATTTTAGGAACTCGACTACTCGAATTGAGAATCGACTTTGCGAAACAGAGAATTTCGATTAATCGAATGAGATTCGATTAATCGAATGAAAATCTCGATTAATCGATTTGAAAATCAAACTACTCGAATTGAGAATCGACTTTGCGAAACAAAGAATTTTGATTAATCGAATGAGATTCGATTAATCGATATTGACTTTCGATTAATCGATTTTGGAATTCGATTAATCGACTGAGATAAAATATGTTGACTTTTGGGTTTGACTTTAAGATTCTTGGAGAGTCTTAGACCTTCTTTATTGCATCCTTTGTGATGTGTTTCACCTGTTATGTGGTACCATAGGTGGTACGTGTGAACTAATGCACAAGGAGCCACGTGGGACCTTGATGCGTTGAGCAAACAAAGACTTGAGGTAGGGAACACCTTGAACATGTACCTTATTTTACAAGAGCATGTATGTAGTGATATAGATTTCAATTCAATTGTTTAATTGCTTAAGAATTGTGAAAAGTGTGTGTGCGTGTGACATCCATAAGAGTAATTCTAATAAGCCATCCCCAGGGGATGAAGAAGTAAAGAGATGAGAGCATCAGGTGTGATGCAAGTAAATGGATACATCCCAGGGATGTATCCAATGATTGAATCATGTTTGACAGGGCCTAACTGATATAAGATAGCACACTTACACGGTGAATAACTATATGTAAGGCGCCGATATTTTTGTTATTTGAGGTTTGATAGGTTACCCCACCGACGTGGCGGGATATCCACGACTGACACGGCAGGATATCCGTGACCGATACGGCGGCGAAACCGTAGGCCAGTGCGGAGGCTTATCCGTACATAGTAAGCACACCCCAGGGGTGTTGATTTGAGACAAGTGAAACCCCGCCACCAATCCCCAGGGGAAAGGGGCTTGGGTACTATATGGTATTCCTAGGGAATACGTTAAAACTGTCTATATAGATGACGATGAAGGGTATCTCATCGGGGCTCGATGCTATATTGCTCGGGGATTACTTAAGTTGAAAGTTTAAGTTTTGCTTTAGGCCTTTTCAGCATCATTCATGAATAAATGAAAACATAAGTAATGAACAGTAAAATGAAATGTTTTTAACTGTTTTCATCAATAACTGCATAGACACACCATGCATGGCATATCATGGAATATATGTGAGTTATAATTTATATGTTCAACCGTGTTTGTTCCCTATTGAGCTAGGATGTAGCTCACGCTATAGACTATACGTCGCAGGTCCACTACTAGCAGCTGCCGAGGCTTCAGGAGACGCTGATCCCGGCGAGTCGGACCTTGCGGCCGGTGACGAGTTGGAGCCACCTCCTGAGGACTTCTTCTAGAGGACTCCGTTGTGTCGCTTTGAGGGCTTTTTAGAGAGATTTTGTACGGCTTGGTATGTCAAGCCTTGATTTTTGTTTAAAACCATGTACATAAGGAGTTGGGATTATTCTTTTGGGACGAACCATCCGTGATGATTTCTATCATCGATGGTTCGGATCGGTTCTCCATTCATGCAGAGGCATGAGGGTAGAACTGTCTTTTGGGAAGTTAATTAATATAGATTTAAATTCTGCAAATTTGTTTATTATACTTTTCGATGCTTGATATACCAGTGTTTCGTGCTTAGTTAAAGGGCACGGTCAAGATGATCGTGCTGATGGCACGGGTTTCGGGGTGCCGAAATCCGGGCTGTCACAGTTGGTATCAGAGCTAATTTCTTTTAGCAATTCTGACAAGGGTTCTTTCGTCAGAACATAGGGGCTTCTGCTAACGAAACTTTAGTTTCAAATGCAGCCACAAATGTCATCTAGGGGAAGAGGCCGACCAAGGGGAGGCCAGCAGAGGAGTCTACGTAGTGGAGATGATTACATCTCTCCTACTAATAGAGTGCCTTTAGGAGGTACTGAGGCCCTAGGGGGCCGTAGTAGTAGACAGTGTGATGAAGAGGATCGAGATCATCAGTATCAAGATCTAAGAGAGAAAGAAAGATTGAGAGAAAGACAATAAGATAGAGAGGAGCGACAAAGGATGATGCACACTATGGAGACTATGGCAGCTGCCATGGCACAACAGGCCGCATCCTTTACAGCTCATGCGTCAAGAGAACAGCAGCCACCTACACCACCTGTAGGACCTGCGTTGCCTATGCCCTCATCTTTTACAGAGTTTAGGAGGATGAGACCTCCTTCATTTTCTGGGCAGGCAGACACAATGGCCGCTGAAAACTGGCTGATGGAGATGGAGAAAGTCTTTAGCGTGCTAACTTGCACGGAAGATGAGAGTGTGAGATGGGCAGCTTACATGTTGGATGGGGAGGCTGGGCCTTGGTGGAAGTCCGTGATACGGACTCGGGCTCAGGAGACCCCAGAGTTGCCTTGGACTTGGGAGGAGTTTGTTGAGGAGTTCAACAAACAATATTTTCCAGAAGTGGTGAGGAACCAATTAGAGATACAATTTTTACAATTGGTGCAAGGGAGGATGACAGTGAGAGAATATGGGGTGGAGTTTCTACGACTTGCCCGTTTTGCTCGGATGCGTTACTCTTGAGTGATGAAGTCCAAAAGGTTTCAGCAAGGTTTGAAGCCTGAGGTTAGGGGAGGCGTAGCTCCATTTCAACTGAGGACCTATGAAGAGGTCATGAGTAAAGCACTAGTGGTTGAAGAGGAGAACACAAATAAATATCGACAGAGAGAGCAGCAGAGAGGAGTAAATGAACAAGGAAGATCGGGGCACTACGAATCGGTGAACAAAAAGCCGAGGTTCATGGCCCAGAATCAGAGACCACAGTTCCAAGGGGGTTTCGAAAGACCGGCACAGCAACAACAACACCAACAGAGGTTTCCATTACTTGCATCGGGGAGACCTATTCGCTATGAGAACCCTGCCATGTCTACTGACGCCACTAACACACAGGGTTCTCGTACTGTTTCTTCTGCACCTCGGGAGACTTGCGCAAAGTGTGGCAAGCCTCATAGAACAGTGGATTGTAGAATGGGAACTAGGGGTTGTTTCCGATGTGGCAAGGTGGGCCACTTGATCAAGGATTGCCCCGAGGCTGATAAGAGAAAGACGGTTTCAATTGCAGCACCACGACCAATTCAAGCAAGGAAGCCGATCGTTCAGGGGAGAGCCTATGCAGTCACTGCTCAGGAAGCAGGGAGCGTGCATGACGTCATCCAAGGTGAGACTCGTTAAAATTAAAGAAGATTTTTCTTTTCATTAAGATTTTAGACAGAAGAGGAGCATGCATTAGAAATTATATAGATTTTTTTCCCAATACAAAAAGCTGTATGTGAATTAAGAGTTTAAATTGATGTGTAAATTATTGTATGTATGTATGTATAATATAGGTACTCTAAATATATATGAAAAAGGATGCTTGATTGGATATGGCTCGAAAGTGTTGATAGACCGGGTATACCCACTCATTCGTCACTCCACGTTTCGCCAAGAAGATGAAGATTGTTCCAGAGACGTTGGATTTCGTCCTATCTGTGTCTATTCCGACTGGAGAGTTAGTGGACATGGAGTTAGCTTGCAAATCCATCATTGTAGCAGTTCGAGACTTAGAGGTGCATGAACTAGAAGCAAAGTTGATACTGTTAGACATGCAAGGGTTTGATGTGATCCTTGGCATGGGCGGTTAGGACATTATTGTGCAACCGCCGATTGCAAGAACAAGGTAGTCATTTTTGGACCCAACACAAGAAGATCATTTCGGTTTCAAGGAGTGAGGTCGTCATCGTGCCCGATCTCGGCGATGAAGGGCCGAGAAAATGATCAGAAAGGGTTGCAGTGGATACTTGGCTTTCTTAAAGGAGGACAAGGAAGAAAAGAATGTCATTTCTGAGATAGCAGTTGTGCGAGACTTCGCTGACGTGTTTCCAGAGGAATTGCCTGGATTACCTCTAGAAAGAGAAGTAGAATTCGCCATTGACTTAGCACCAGGAACAGAGCCTATTTCGAAAGCACCTTATAGAATGGCTCCTGCTGAGTTAAAGGAGTTGAAGGAACAACTGCAAGAACTTATGGACAAGGGGTTTGTTAGACCAAGTGTATCTCCATGGGGAGCACCGGTCTTGTTTGTCAAGAAAAAGGATGGGTCAATGCGGCTATGCATTGACTATCGACAATTGAACAAACTCACTGTGAAGAACCGCTACCCTTTGCCTAGAATAGATGATCTATTCGACCAACTGCAAGGAGCAAGGTATTTTTCTAAGATCGACCTGAGATCTGGGTATCATCAGTTGCGAGTCAAAGCTGAGGACATTCAGAAGACAGCTTTCCGGACACGATATGGACACTATGAATTCCTCGTGATGCCGTTTGGATTGACGAATGCTCCTGCGTCGTTTATGGATCTGATGAACCGAGTGTTTAAACCACACTTGGACTCCTGCGTCGTAGTGTTTGTTGATGATATACTGATATACTCCAAATCCAAGACGGAACACGAAGAACATTTAAGGATTGCTCTACAGACCCTACGTGAACACCAATTGTACGCCAAACTCAGCAAGTGTGAATTTTGGCTGGAAGAGGTTAGCTTTTTGGGACATGTTGTCTCAAAGCATGGGGTCACTTAGATCCAACAAAGATAGAAGCAGTAGTTAAGTGGGAGCAACCAAGGACAGTGACCGATGTCCGAAGTTTTCTGGGCTTAGCAGGCTATTATCGACGTTTCGTCGAGGGGTTTTCAAAGATATCGGGACCTCTCACAAAGCTGACACGAAAAGATTCAAGGTTTGAGTGGAGTGAGGCATGCGAGAAGAGTTTTCAAGAACTCAAAACAAGACTCACTTCGGCTCCAGTGTTAGCGATCCCTTCAGGCAGTGGAGGATACGCTGTGTACAGCGACGCGTCATACAATGGCCTTGGTTGTGTGCTCAACCAACACAAGAAGGTGATAGCTTACGGATCAAGACAGCTGAAGGAACACGAGAAAAATTACCCGACTCATGACTTGGAACTAGCAGCAGTCATTTTTGCGCTGAAGATTTGGAGACATTACTTGTATGGTGAGACTTTTGAAATTTTCACCGATCATAAGAGCCTCCGATATCTGTTTACACAGAAAGAGCTCAACATGAGACAGCGCAGGTGGATGGAATTCCTCAAGGATTACGATTGCTCCATACAATACCATCCAGGTAAAGCGAATGTTGTAGCTGATGCATTGAGTCGAAAAGGTTCAACTCAGTTAGCTTCTTTGATTTTGGGTATGCACCGATGGAAATTATTGGAAGACCTGGCATTCTATGATGCGAACATTGAGTCAAAGGACACCGGATCCTTTTTGGCTAACATATCAGTAAAGCCAGTGATATTTGAGCATATCCACGATCTACAGATGAAAGATCCGACATTAACAAAGATTCATCAAGACGTGAGTGAAGGCATTAGGTCGGACTTCTCAGTAAAAGAAGATGGTTCTTTGTTGTTTAAAGGCCGTCTATGTATTCCGGACAATGCCGATCTAAGGCAAACGATTCTTGATGAGGCCCATAAGTCAAATTATGCTATCCACCCTGGTAGCACCAAAATGTACCAAGATTTGAAAAAGAACTACTGGTGGAGAGGACTGAAACAAGACGTGGCCGAGTACGTGTCACGGTGTTTGACTTGTCAACAAGTGAAGGTTGATCATAGACATCCTGCTGGACTATTGCAACCTTTACCGATCCTAGAATGGAAGTGGGAATCGATCTCAATGGACTTCATTGTTGGATTACCTCGTACTGCCAAGAGATACAATGCCATTTGGGTCATCGTAGACCGATTGACCAAATCAGCGCACTTTTTACCGTACAATACTACGTATACGGCAGGAAGACTAGCAAACTTATACATAAAGGAGATTGTAAGATTACATGGGATTCCAAGCAGCATAGTTTCAGATCGTGATCCACTATATACGTCTAAGTTTTGGAAGAAATTTCAAGAAGGAATGGGAACACGACTAGACTTTAGTTCAGCTTTCCATCCTCAAACTGATGGACAAATAGAGCGAGTGAACCAAGTAATAGAAGACATGCTCAGGGCTTGCATGCTTGATATGCAAGGATACTGGGATGAGTATCTACCGATGCTCGAGTTCGCATACAATAACAGTTTTCAAACGAGCATTGGCATGGCACCGTATGAAGCTCTGTATGGACGACGATGCAAATCACCCCTCAATTGGGAGGAAACAGGTGAAAAATTTGTGTTAGGGCCAAAACTACTTGAAGACAACGCCACCGTTGTTCGAATTATCAGAGAAAGGTTGAAGACAGTACAGAGTAGACAGAAAAGTTACGCCGATATGAAGCGGACTAGTGTGACTATAAAGTGGCCGAGCACGTGTTTGTGAAAGTGTCACCTATGAAAGGTGTAATGAGATTTGGCAAGAGAGGGAAATTAAGTCCACGTTATGTTGGACCATTCGAAATTTTGGGACGCGTAGGTGAAGTTGCATACGGCATTGGTTTACCACCGCTGTTTGATAGAGTACATAATGTTTTCCACATATCGATGCTCAGGAAGTACGTGAATGATCCGTCTCATGTGTTAGGAAAGCAACCTATAGAGATGTGTGAGGACATGAGCATGATAGAGGAACCAGTGGAAATCTTGGATCGAAAGGAACAAGTACTGCGCACTAAAGTGATTCCCTTAGTGCATGTTCGATGGAATAATCATCCAAAAGAAGAGGCTACTTGGGAACGAGAGGCCGATGTGAAAGAACAATATCCAGCCTTGTTTCCAACGACGTGAGAACTTAATGTAAACCACAAACATGTTTGTGAAATCTCCACTATACTTGTAATTCAATGGAAAATTTGATCCAATCTGATTTGAGGAACAGAATTATATGTACATGATCAAGTATATACAACTCTATGGAAGAACCACTTGATGTCATAAACTACCAAAAATAATCAAAGAACCAAAGAAATTGAAAATTTGCAGAAATTGGACAAAACCGATTAATCGAATTTCAAATCGATTAATCAATTTGGAATTTCGATTAATCGATTTTGTTCGATTAGTCGACTGGCATATACCAGTGACTGGAGATTGAAAGGAGAGTTAGAATATACATAGAAGACAAATTTCAATTGATCGAGTTAGAATCTCGATTAATCGATTTGGATCGACTAATCGATTTTGAGAATTTTGATTAATCGAATTAGAATTCGGTTAATCGAACGACAAATTCGATAAATCGAACAAACTGAGAATGTTAGAAGAATTGGGAGTCAATTCATGAAATTTCGATTAATCGATTTTGGATTTCGATTAATCGAACTAGATTTCGATTAATCGATTTACAAAAAGGACTTAAAAGAAATTGAATTCAGATATACGATTTCGATTAATCGAAGTGAACTTCGATTAATCGATTTTGAAATTTCGATTAATCGAAGTAGATTTCGATTAATCGAATAACTTAAGGAATTCTGAAAAATTTAGAAGTTACTACACGATTTCGATTAATCGAAGTGAAATTCGATTAATCGATTTTAGAATTTCGATTAATCGAAATGGATTTCGATTAATCGACTGGCTCGCGCCAGTGAGCTCAAAAATTTAAAATTTTAAACAGATACGATTTCGATTAATCGAAATGGTTTTGATTAATTGAATTTGACTTTTGATTAATCGATTTGGGAAATCGATTAATCGATTTTATGCGGCTTAACCTAGTTTTGAATCCCGATTAATCGATTCTGAATTTCGATTAATCGAGCCGCGGGCTATATATATAAAATTGGGGATTTTATTCCCCATTCGAAATCATTTGGCTTGGGAGATTTTGGGCGTTTCCAATTCCTCTTTCTTCTCCGACCATCCGACGTTCTAGGGTTGGGATTTGCCGTCGATTCTCTTCCGCAATCGCGTCCAAAACCACGGTAAACCCTAAAATTTTGCTTTTCCCTTCAAATTTGAATTAGAAAAACCCTAGTTTTCTAAGAATGCCGCCCAAAACCCGATTATCTTCAAAGAAGGCGACTTCTAAACTCCCGGTTAGGCGTAAGAACGCCGCACCACCACCACCTACCCCATCACCGGTGAGGACTCCATCACCGTCGGCATCGGAGACCACCTCCGGTTCGACGAGCGCGTCTACGCGCGAGTCTTCCTGCGAGTCCACACCAATGCCCCCACCACCCACTAATGTAATACAACCAAACGAATGGTGGGCGGCCAAGACATTTGAGGTCGAGTACATTATCGACCCTACCCTATTCACCGATCCCGATGTGCCGGGCGAGACCCAATGGGCTCGAAACTACCTCAATAACGCCGGCCTCGGCAACCTTCTCAAACCAATCCGGGGTTCTTACTACCCTAGATTGGTTAGGCTTTACCAAGGGCTAACGGATGGCCCTACCGATGATTGCATTTTGACCAAGATCGAGGGTCGTCCAGCACCACGATCACTCGTCGTCGTGTTACCTCGATTTCACCCCAGAGACCACCCTATTCCCACTCTTCGAGGAGGACCCTCAATTTGAGGAGGTCATGACCCGCATGACAAATGGCAAGAAGGGGTCGGGCTCCTCCATCAAGAGGGTTGACCTTCCCCACTACATGTGGATGCTTGATTCAATAATCAAGTGTAACTTATACCCGATGCGCCACGACACAGAGTGCGTGGACAAAGTGCAACATGCACTTTATGCGGCCTTCTGTGGCCGATGGTTTGATGCTACTATGGTCATCCTAGAAGGGATGAAATACATCAAGGGCAAGCTAATGAAGGGCAACATGCGGCCCAAGGAGAAGATGCCTTATGCTCGGCTCATCTCGAGCATGTTGGAGTGCTACTCCGACGAGCCCTCCTACAGCATCTCGCCTCACGAGGTGAGGGCTACGGATCGCGTGAAGATGTTTACGAAGTCTTCATGGACCCGTAGCTACAATCTGCTAAAGCGGACCCTACCAGCTCTGGGTCCCGCTCCAGCCCCAGCAGCAGCAGCAGCGGTAGCACCGCCACCACCCCCACCACCTCAGCAGGACCCACCCGTGGGTGGAGCACACCCTATTCCCGCCGAGCCATCCGTGGAGAGGGTTCCCTCCCACACCACAGCCTCACCGACACCACCTGCCCACTCCGCGCCCGCGACACCCACCTCATCATACCGCCGGCGCGCCGCTCCACCCGGTCCTACCATCGAGGACGTGTTGGCTCGCATTGAGGCCAACAACGAGAGGATGAATTGGAGGATAGACTTCCTCCTATTTCACACCCTCCGCCACATCTATCCTACCGACTACCACCGCTACCTCGCCCAGGAGGAGGAGTGGACCGCTGGACGCACCGCCTTCCACCGAGGACCCGTCTTCCATCCCACCACTGCAGACGCGGCTCCTTCCACATCTACCTCCGCTCCGCCGACCGAGATGCCGCAGCCAGCCACGGTGACCACTCACCAAAGACAGTCCACCACCACATGACCCACATACGGCTCAGCAGACCCACCCGCTCCTATAGCACCCGACCAGCCTGCCTGAGTCTTGTATTTACTTTTGCATTTTGATTGTATACTTGTAGATTTCTTTTGTACGCCAACTTATTTGGCATTGTAAAAATTTTCAATTTTAAATACAAATCAACAATTTTTGTCTAGATTGTTCCATTTCGTCCAATTTAAATTCTATGCTGGTAATTGTAACTATCTGAATGCGTCTAGGTCTACTCGACCACCTCACCTGAGAGTGTGGGGGGGGGGGGAGAGACCCAGACAGACAAACCTTGGGTTATTTTCGAGGACGAAAATTCCCAAGGTGGGGAGGATGTAATAGCCCAAAAAATTACGCTAAACTATGACCTCGAGATCCGTGCCCGATTGGTCACAAGTTTGACCAATCAGGAGATCAAGAGTTAGCATAGAATGTGATGAACGGACGAGATGTGATGGGTTGAATGCCTATGTGGTGTGTGTTGTGAATGTGAAGTCGCATACACCTACCGCGGTGTATGTGCTCAACACACACACGTGAGGAAAGGGATAAAAGGGTTTAATAACCCTAAATGTGTGTTTTTGGTGGTTGAGAGAGAAGTAAAGAAGAGAGAGAGAGAGGAAGTAAAGAGAGGAGTTATTGCAACTGATTTGGAGGGGGGATTCAAGCGATAAAAGCCGGATTCAACACGGGTTGGATTTGTTAGAGCCAAAGTTGGAACCCTAGCCTTCCAACCATTTGATTTGAAATCAATTTGAGATTGATTCAAGGTAAATTTTTGTGAATAAAATGCATAAATCGTAGAGTCTAAATTGTAGTTGAAAGTGGGTTAAATCATAGGATAATGGTTTAGAAAAATAGAGGAAAAAGTATGGAAGAAGATTGGGAAGAACAGCTTGAAGGTCGACCAATTTTGATTAATCGAAATTGGGTTTCGATTAATCGAAATTGGCCAGGAAGTTGAAAGGTCAGAGGACCTCGATTTCGATTAATCGAATTGGAGTTCGATTAATCGACTTTGGATTTCGATTAATCGATTTGGGTATCGATTAATCGACTGGGAACCTCCAGTGGACCCCAGGGGGCTGGAGGAAAAGAGTTGGGAAAATCGACTAATCGAAATGGGATTTCGATTAATCGATTTCAATTTTCGATTAATCGATTTGGGATCGATTAATCGATTTTAGGAACTCGACTACTCGAATTGAGAATCGACTTTGCGAAACAGAGAATTTCGATTAATCGAATGAAAATCTCGATTAATCGATTTGAAAATCGAACTACTCGAATTGAGAATCGACTTTGCAAAACAGAGAATTTTGATTAATCGAATGAGATTCGATTAATCGATATTGACTTTCGATTAATCGATTTTGGAAATCTATTAATCGAATCAGATTCGATTAATCGATTTTGGAATTCGATTAATCGACTGAGATAAAATATGTTGACTTTTGGGTTTGACTTTAAGATTCTTGGAGAGTCTTAGACCTTCTTTATTGCATCCTTTGTGATGTGTTTCACCTGTTATGTGGTACCATAGGTGGTACGTGTGAACTAATGCACAAGGAGCCACGTGGGACCTTGATGCGTTGAGCAAACAAAGACTTGAGGTAGGGAACACCTTGAACATATACCTTATTTTACAAGAGCATGTATGTAGTGATATAGATTTCAATTCAATTGTTTAATTGCTTAAGAATTGTGAAAAGTGTGTGTGCGTGTGACATCCATAAGAGTAATTCTAATAAGCCATCCCCAGGGGATGAAGAAGTAAAGAGATGAGAGCATCAGGTGTGATGCAAGTAAATGGATACATCCCAGGGATGTATCCAATGATTGAATCATGTTGATAGGGCCTAACTGATATAAGATAGCACACTTACACGGTGAATAACTATATGTAAGGCACCGATATTTTTTGTTATTTGAGGTTTGATAGGTTACCCCACCGACGTGGCGGGATATCCCCGACTGACACGGCAGGATATCCGTGACCGATACGGCGGCGAAACCGTAGGCCAGTGCGGAGGCTTATCCGTACATAGTAAGCACACCCCAGGGGTGTTGATTTGAGACAAGTGAAACCCAGCCACCAATCCCCAGGGGAAAGGGGCTTGGGTACTATATGGTATTCCCAGGGAATATGTTAAAACTGTCTATATAGATGACGATGAAGGGTATCTCATAGGGGCTCGATGCTAGATTACTTAAGTTGAAAGTTTAAGTTTTGCTTTAGGCCTTTTCAGCATCATTCATGAATAAATGAAAACATAAGTAATGAACAGTAAAATGAAATGTTTTTAACTGTTTTCATCAATAACTGCATAGACACACCATGCATGGCATATCATGGAATATATGTGAGTTATAATTTATATGTTCAACCGTGTTTGTTCCCTATTGAGCTAGGATGTAGCTCACCCTATAGACTATACATCGCAGGTCCACTACTAGCAGCTGCCGAGGCTTCAGGAGACGCTGATCCCGGCGAGTCGGACCTTGCGGCCGGTGACGAGTTGGAGTCACCTCCTGAGGACTTCTTCTAGAGGACTCCGTTGTGCCGCTTTGAGGGCTTTTTAGAGAGATTTTGTACGGCTTGGTATGTCAAGCCTTGATTTTTGTTTAAAACCATGTACATAAGGAGTTGAGATTATTCTTTTGGGACGAACCATCCGTGATGATTTCTATCATCGATGGTTCGGATCGGTTCTCCATTCATGCAGAGGCATGAGGGTAGAACTGTCTTTTGGGAAGTTAATTAATATAGATTTAAATTCCGCAAATTCGTTTATTATACTTTTCGATGCTTGATATACCAGTGTTCCGTGCTTAGCTAAAGGGCACGGTCAAGATGATCGTGCTGATGGCACGGGTTTTGGGGTGCTGAAATCCGGGCTGTCACACGACTGGGCCGATGGTGTGGTAAAATGGGGCCAACTCTATTGGGTTGGTGTTGGAGATTGATTGATTAAGGGTGGTGTTGTAGTTCTAGGCCAGTTGTATTAGGATGGTGCTTGAAGTGAAGGTGGATAGGCTGATGGTGGTGTGGCGAATCGGGGCTAAGCATGGCTGGGGGAGTTGACTCAGAATGTGTGGTAAAATTGGGCACCATATAGTTGACGAGGGTTGGTGCCGAATATGGTTGGTACATCGGGGGTGAGGTCCAGCTGGGTTGGACTTGATTAACGGGAGTCGGTGTGGGAATGTATAGATTTAAGTCTAAGGGTGCAATCTCGGGTGTAGGATTGGGAAAATAGTAGGCCAAATTTAAAGGCTCAACTACCCCAATGGTTTCATTTTCCTGATCCCACTGCCAGGAGTTATCAAAACTTCCCCTATACCAATATATTCTGAGGGGTTGACCTCTTCTATTTCTTCTTCCAGCATGTTGATATGGCCCTTGGACCCATTCCTCCTAGCGGGTGTGGCGGCAATGGCACTTGGTGAATGTTAGTGTGCTGATTTGCTTGAGGAGGTGCAGAGGGAATGAGTTTCCCTACCTTAATGAGGTCTTGTATCGCATGCTTTAACAGATAGCATCGATTAGTTGGGTGCCTAGGTTCCTGGTGGTAATTATAATGTATGCTGGGATCGTAACCTCCAGGGGGCAGATTCAATGGAGGTCGTGGTTGGATTATGGTGACCAGACCCTTCTCGACCAGTAGAGGCAAAAGGACATTCAAGGATTGCCCTAAGGGAGTGAACACTCAATTATATCAGGCCCTACTATGCTCAGGGGTCTGCTGGCCCCAGAGGATGTTGTTCTGCCTTGGAGCCTGATTTATAGGTGCTAGGGCTTGCGATGCTAGGGCCTGGGTTGCGTGGTAATTATAGCTTGGACCTCCCCCCTGCTCTTCTCTTGATTCTCTACTCAAGAAACTTGCAGACCCCACTGTTTACCAATCTATTTAAATGACCCTCTCTTATTGCATCCTCACAGTGATTAGCATTCCTCACTAGGTCAGCAAAGTTGGACTACTGTTGGTATACCAAAAAATTTGAGATGACCGAAAGAGTGTTTCTTGAGATCATCTCAATTTGTTCATCATCAAGTATCCAGTTTTTCACTTGAGCTGCCAATGCTCTTCATCTCCCCAGAAAATCATTGAACGTCTCATCGGACTTCTGTTTTTACTAAGCCAAATCAGACTTGTGCGGTTCTATGTCGATGTTATAGACATATTATTATTAAAACAGGTGGGTTAGATCCTTCCATGTTTTAATCATGGACTATTCAAGAGACGTGAACCATCATCAAAGCTGGACCAGTGAGACTTTTTTAGAACACTTTGATGAGGAGTCGTTCATCTCTGTCATATTGGCACATATCCCTGCATTAGGACTTTAGATATGTGATGGGGTTGACGGCGTTGTTATATTTTTCAAACGTAAGCACTTTGAATTTGTGGGGAAGTGGTACTTCCATAAACAGACACGGATCGGAGAACTTAGTATCATGAGTTTCAGCTCCTCTCATCTTCATTAGTTGTTTTTGTATTTTATCCGTTTGCTCTTTCAACAATTCAGACTCTTTTGATTGTAGGGTCGGGGTGGTCACTCTTCATTCTGAATGGATTGTGGGTGGGTGAATGTGGGTGGTGGTAGATTAAAACTGGCAAATGCCCCTTCATAGGCCCCACTATTTTTGGTCTCATCCTCTTCATACTGTGGATCAACATATGGTGGAGGAAGAGTGAGGTTATCATGTTCATTTTGAGTGTGCTAGACGGATGCCTGATGAGACCACTGTACATGGGGGAAGCTCTGAGGAGTAGCTTATGGGATGATGGGGTGAGTGAATGGTGGATTTTGGGCAGGTGCCTGAAGAGGCCATTATACATTTGGGATATTTTGGGGATTTAGTTGGGGAATGAGTGGATGGGTAAATTTGGGATGACTGATGGTATGGTCTAGATTCCCATATTGAGTTGGGTGTGAAGAATGTGGATAGATAGGGCCTAGGTCGGGTTGAGGGATTGGATGAGAGGGGTGTATTATCTTAGGGGGAATGGGGGCCTGTTGGGCGAATATGGGATATTGTGAGAATTGTGGAGGGTTTGAAACTAAGGCTCCTAGGTTTGGGCCTCGATGGGCTTGGGTATAGGGCATGAGGCCTTGATGGGCTTGGGCCTAGAATATTGGGCCTTAATGGGCTTGAGCCATTGGGCTTTGGTGGGCTTGGGCCATTGGGCCTTGGTGGGCTTGAGCCATTGGGCCTTGATGGACTGGGGCCATTGGGCCTTGATGGGCTTGTGCCATTGGGCCTTGGTGGGTTTGAGGTTTTGGGTCTTGATGGACTTGAGCCATTGGGAGTTGGTGGGCTTGGGTCATTGGGCTTTGGTGGATTTGGGGTAGTGGGCCTGGAGGCCCACTCAAATAGCCCCATGGTTGATGGGAGCCTTGGGTGGTATGAATAATGGGGGATTTGTTAGGATTTTGGGGGAGTGAGGTATAGAGATTTTGGAGTGGATGGGATGGGTTTGGAGGTGTTTGGGATGGATGAGGGAGGCTTTGGTAGGCCTTCCAAATGGTGTAAGCCCTAACCATGTCATCCATCATGGCCATGGGATTTGGTGTGTGGGTGGATGTAGATTATCCATCCGATGAGAGGAGGGTATGGGGAAAATTGGGCATGACCCGGGTAGATGGGAGAGGAAAGTTGGGCATGGTTTGGGTAAATGAGGGAAAATTGGGCATGGTGGATGGGTGAGGAAAATTGGTCATGACCTGGGTAGATGAGGAGATATGTTGTAGATTTGGATTGGAGGGAAAGTTTGGAGTGGATAGGGGAGAATTGGACATGGCTTGGGTGAAATAGGGGGTTGGATTTTGGGAAGGTATGGGGAAATTGGGTATGTTAGATGTGGAAGGGAAATGGGATAAATTTTGGGTTGATGTCGAGGATTGGGTTGGATTTGAATGGTGGGGGAAAAATGGGGATTATGTGGAGTGGGTGTGGATGGAAATGTGGAGGTGTCTTGAGTGGATGTGGATGGGAAAATGGGTGCACCAAATGGCCCGGTGACGTTGAATGGGGATTAGGTTGGGAAATTGGAAATGGGTATTTCTTCCATGCAGGAATGTGATGGGGAAGACAATGAAGATGAATCAGGATCGGCATAGGTCGGATCAATCGCCCATGACATGGTTTGTTGGCAGGTTAGATACGGGTTCCTCGGGTGAGGACCAAAAACCCATCTTCTCCTTCACATATGGGATGATAGAGGGTAAGGCGGGGCAATCATTCCGATACCACAAGCTCTCTTTTTGATTTTTTTTTTGACTTTTTGACCTTTTTGGATGATAATGGTGATAACCCCCTTTTCAGATGGCGTTCACACCCCTAATGCCTCCCACCGTGGGATCCAGATGCACCAATGAAGAATCAAAGGAAATCCTTTGATCTATGTAAGGGCACGGAAATCCAAGTGACAACCCGATCCCTCGGAAGAGTCAATAAGAGGGCGACCTCTTGTTATTCACTGAAAAGTATCACTTTTCATCTCTTAACCTAGCCTTTACTAGACCTTGAAGCTAACTAATAACTCATTTTTAGCTTATTTTATAGTTAGTAATAAAAACATAAAGTCCTTACCTTTGGTGCCAAGAAGAGAGAAAATTCAAGCAAAAGATGATAGCTTAACCAGAAAGTAATGAAACACCATGTTGACTATTTTGCATGTCATAAAGGACCAAGAAAGTCCAGCAGATGAAAGAAGTATAGGTGAGAGTGGAGGAAGCTGTAATAGAAGCATGTGCATAGCAGCAGAGGAGCCCATGACCTATCTTGCACAGTTAAGGTGCAGCCTCGCGCTGTTCAATTCACTGGCAAAGCTCCCTCGTGCAGCTAAGATATGTAGCATATTCGAGCTCACGAAGAAGTAGTGCAACTAAATGGAGAGGTTATCACAAAGCAACCTCTCGCGCAACAATCACACACTTCAACTACAATCAACATGTGAAGAAACTCGCGGAGCTCTCGGGCACTAAGCCTCTAGAAATAAAACTTGTGAAGTTCTCACGAGGATCAAGCCTTAATGCAGCCACACGCACTACCCCATGAGACCAATTGGCGCGAATAATAGCAAAGACCTTGCGAAGTTCTCATGTGGCTCTGGAAGAGAGAGACACCTAGAAGTTCTCTCGCACAGCTCTCGTGCACCTAGAAGCTTAACCTTGAACCGAGCATGATGCCAAGGCATCTACACCAATACCTTACGAAAGAAAAGTTCTAAAGCTCTACTGGGCGACTAAGCTAAGCACTAAAAGTCCTTCTGCGCAAGTGCAATCAAAGCTAAAGCAATTGTGCGATCATCTAAAGTCCTACTATGCGAGACAACAATATTTAAAGCCACACTCTACCCCGCGAACACTCTGCAGCAGTGTGACAGAAGTGATATGCAGGAGCCAGCCTCACGAAGCTAAAGCTCTCCACTTCTCAATCTTAACTGAAGGACCTTTTAGAGATTTCCCCAAGTCTAGGGAACACATCTCAAGGCATGGATCCTGATGTATGCATCCTAAGACATCCAAGGGTTATAATAGTGCCACATCTACTTGAAAAATTAGGGTTTACTCTTCTCTCAGCCACAACATTAGGATTAAGTATATAACCTGTGCTTGTCACTTAGAAATTATCAATCACTTTCTCCTTCAACCTTTGTCGGCTGAAGCTCAAGCAGATTAGGGTTAGGGTTAGGGTTTGATCACCTCTTTTTCCATTTTTTCTTCTCTCTTAGCCCAGCACTTGCTTGCTAAATCTTTGGTAAGCACTTAGTGTAGTTTCATTTAGTTTTGTAATAGGTCATTTAAACATTAGGATTTTGTGAAGAGCTGTTGAGCACAAGGCTGCTGCCTTGAGAGATTTCATTATTGGTAACATTAGATCAATGGAATTTGGGCTTTAAATACTTACGTAATCTGTTATTTTCCTATTTGCCCGTAGTTTTGTTCAGGCTATAGCATGCATTTAGGATTGAGCTTATTGAAAGGCCCACGGAAGCTTGAGCTTGTATCCCTGGTACTATGGTGGCAGCAATAGTTTACATATTCTATCTCATAATTTGTGGCTAAGGGAGCCTCTGTCGATAGCCTGTGACCATTAGAGTGGACAGGCTATAGCCATAGGGCAAGCTTCGTCACAGATTTGAGCTGAATTCTTTTTCTCTGCACTTGAGCTTGTAGCTTGGTGAGAGATTGTGCAGGAACAGGCTCCCCTTTGTCTTACTTAACTAGTATCAGATGTTAGATTTGCCTTCTCTGTAGTGATTACAGACTTGGGGGCTGAGTCATTCCAAGCCTTTTGTAGTAATGATCAGTTGTGCCTAAGTCCTTATTCAACCAATTGCTTTTCCCATGTGTTGGCATCATTGTGCTGATGGCCTTTGACCATACACATAGGATTTTATGGGTTGGAACTCTCATGAATGTCTACCATATCTGTACCCAGATCTGGAGAGCTTGTAGCCTGACAAACATAGTGTCTGTAATGGTATTCATGGCCTGATTTGATTCATTGGATTGGGTGAGATCAACCCACTCCTTTGGATTAGGTTAGGTCTTCTGACTCAATTAATGAGATTTGACAGACTCTATTGGATAGATTGTGGCCATTTAAGTGGATAGATCATAGCCTTAAGAGCAGTCTAAATGACATGGGTTAAATTGGATTCTTCTACCTTGCTGAGGTCATTGTTAGTACTTCAGTAAGGATTTGCTGCAGTGAGGGCCCTAAATCTGAGTTACATAACTGAATGAACTTTTGCCTAGACTACTTACTTCCCATCCTTTTATCTTTATTTTAACACACCATCACCACCTTCTTCATAACCCTTTCTTAAGATGGTACTGCACTTTATTTCTTTTCTTTTTAATAGGTTATTTAGTGTACTTGTTACACCCAAGTCCCTTTCTTTAGGATTGTTAGATCAGTAGCCAGATCTAAAGGCCTATTATTATAGTCCATTTTGGGTTCTAGATCAATTTCTCTGTGGGACAAACTCTTACTTATCAAAACTTGCTACAATGGCCCTATACCTTGCAGGCTTAGGATTATTTTAGTTGTGCTATTTTCATCTTTTATTTTACTTTAATTTTTATTATGTGTTAATTTATTCTTACCACACAATAAAATCAGCACAATGGAAGCCGACAACAAGTTTTTGACGCCGCTACCGGGGAGATTGATCTTTTTAGTAGACCTAAGTTGTACTATATTGTAGTTTAGAAAATTCTTTGTAGCTATGCCAAGTAGAATAAAAGTACTACTAATTCTTTTTGGAATTTTTCAAAATTGGACAACAGCAGAAGGGAACAGCTAGAGCTGCAACTGGAGTTTAGCTAGCTCTGTTTGCACTTCTTTTACCCTAAAACATAGTCCTTTAATGTTGAATTCCCTGTAATCAATCTAGTTGTAAATTTGTTTAGTTGT
The DNA here is from genome assembly GCA_021018995.1 of Chloranthus sessilifolius. Taxonomy (NCBI): domain Eukaryota; kingdom Viridiplantae; phylum Streptophyta; class Magnoliopsida; order Chloranthales; family Chloranthaceae; genus Chloranthus; species Chloranthus sessilifolius. The sequence goes on from CM037588.1 coordinate 98,347,470, forward strand.
TAATTTATTTAGAAATTTTTTTATGTTGTGAGCATTTTCCTTCCTTCCTCATGGAGAAACCACCCAAATTTAAGATGAAGACAAGATAATTACCCTCAACCCCAGCAGCAGCAGTTGGTAGCTCCATATAGACTTCAGCACCAGTTTAACCAGGGATACCCTCCTTGCCAAAATTTTCAATTGCCTGCCCCACAGCCCAACCAGTTGGCCTTGCCCCCATAATTGCCCAGATCCTCTTCTTTTGAAGAGCAAATGCTGGCATCTATGCAAAATTTTGGGAGCTTAGTCCAAACTGTGAACCCTTATGGGCAAAGTATTAAGAAAATAGAGGATCAGCTTGGTCAAATCTGTAATGCTTTGGACAAGAGAGAAGAGGGAAAATTGCCTAGTCAACCATTAGCCAAAGGGCAGTACATGATTGGAGAAGCATCCTCCAACCATGTGGATGATGGTTTAGTAGGACAAGGCAGCTGAGGAGGTCATAGAGAGTAACAATGAAAAGAAGGTGAGTGGTGAAGAACCAAAGAATATGTGTACCCTATGTATTGAGTGTATGTTTTGTTTTGGGTTGCTTAGAAAATTTTCCTTTACTGTTTTAGGGTATTGATTTGCTTGTGTGTTTGATTTTGCTATGTACATTTTTGTTTTGAGTGCAAGTGCATATTTGTCATGTGAATTTAATGTTCAAGTTTGTGATGATGGTTGAGATGCTCCCACAATACATCACATGCCTTTGATCTGAAAGATTATCTATGAAATTCTAAAATTTTGATGTTTAAATGCTGATAAAGGGTAACCAAATTGTCATGATGAAGTGGAGCACATGCCTAGGAGTTAGTGTTGATGCATATTAAATTGCTGCATGACATTGCACATGCAAAGGCCAGGGCACAAGCTGAGAGAAAGGGTTAAGTGTGCTTTCTCGCGAGACTAAATAGCCTAAATTTCAAGCTCGCGAGTCACCTAAAGCTTTCTCACAAAGTTTTAATGGATATTTTATACTGCGCGAGAGCTTCGCGAGGAAAAGGACATCTGCTGCAACCTGATAGTGAGCCCCGCGAGGTGCTTGAGACTTACATTTTAATGCTCGCGAGGCTTTGCTACTCTAGCTACGCGAAAGAGGAGCAACTACGCGTGCTTGGGCCTGAATTTAAATCTGCAAAGAGCCTCGCGAGGAAATTGAAGTTTTTAAACTTGCCTTCATGAGGCTCTGCTTTTCTTTATGAGAGAACATCTCGCGAGGTTAGTTGTGTACTGGGCGAGGAATGTACTCCGCGAGAACCTGGCGAGAGCTGCGTGAGGCACGGGTTAAGCCCTATAAACCCAGCGATTTTCTCATTCTTGCCAGTTTATTTCACTTTGCCCTAGCTTTCCCTGTGCATCCACGAGCTCCCTCTTTTCTTCTTTCTCCTATACAATCATTTCCACTCAACCTCAGCTAGTTTCCTCATACATTTTTACTCCCCATCACCTCCTGGTCACTTGGAGCTAGGTTTGGTGGGATTTGAACATCCGTTCACCATTTAAAGCGACCCTAGTTATCATTTGGTAAGATTTCTCACTCTCTCTTAGTTGCTTTAATTACACATTACTCTAGTGTAAGTTGAGAGCAATTTGGGGCCTGTTTTGTTTTTGAAGTGTGCATTCCACCTGTTGGGAGTTTCAAACCCTAATTTGGAGAAATATGATAATTATGGCCACGAGTTCAAAATTCTCAGACACTTTGTCTGCCTTGGCAACCCCAGCACCTGCTGGGAGCCCTATAGCCATTTGAAAATCTGCAAGGATTATAGAGGCCTCCAATGTGGAGACCCCTGTGGTAACTGCACCAACTGAGGAGCCCCAAAATGAGCAAACTGTAAAGAAAGGAAAGGGGGTGACCTCTGATGCCCAAGGTACAAAAAAGATATCTGCTCCTGAGAAGAGGGCCAGAGAGCACCTACCATCTAAGAGCCCTAAGAAATCAAAGAAGAAACAGAAAATGGGCAAGGAAGTAGCCCCTGAGGTCCCTAAGGATGAAGAGGAAGAAGATAATGAATACCTCAGGGTCCCATCTTAATTTGTTGCAGTAATTAAGCTAGAATCTGAGATAATTTTTTATAAGGCTTTCTTTGAGGAGCTATCTGAAATGGCTGCATCCATGGGGTACCTCACCAAAGCCTCATTACAACCCCTACTGAGACCCCCAATGCAACTAGTGTTCCCTAGACTAGTGCAATTATTTTAGCAAAATATTAGAGTCAAAACTGGGGATGATGGGAACCTAGCATTACTGGTATTGATAGACAAATTTGAGATGTTGTTCAATCAGGTAGCAATTGCTAGAATTCTTGGGATACCAGCCAGGTATAGCCCTGAATGTGGCTTGGGTCCCCCTTTGACAGCCACCATCCGAGAGATTGCCAAGGAGCTGACTAGAGGGGTCATTGCATCAGGAGTGTCAATAAGGAAGAGAGATCTGCACCCTCACCTAAGATTTATAGATGGGGTGCTGAGGAAAAATTTGTATTGCTCTGGACATGAACAGGAGAGGAGGTATCCTATTGCTGATGCACTCTTCTCCTTCCATAAGAACCATTACTTGGATGCTGCCAAGTTAATTTTTGAGGGAATGACTGACATTATGGAGAAGGTGAAAACTAAGAAGAAACCCCATTCCCATCCCTATTGTAGGCTTATTACAACCTTGTTGAAGCTTGGAGGGTATCAATTTTAAATGAATGAATAAACCATTGCCCTGAACCCCAGAAATTGTGGAAAGAAGCAATGGGAGATAAGTGGCACTCTCATTGAGAAGAAGAAGGCAGATGTAGGAGCAACTTCTGATGTTGCTGCTGTTGCTGCCTCTGTGGCTCGAAGCTCTGCTGCCCTCTCTCAAGGAACCCTTTCATTTGTGCCAGCCAGCACCACCACCACATCTGAAGCCATTACCTTACCAGCCATCCCTTCACCTTCCATACCAGCCACTATCCCAGCCTCACAACCTTCCATAGTCCCATTACCCTCATCCCAGCTAACTTTACCCATCCCCACAGCCCCCATACCTACTGCTACCTTAACCATACCCTCACCCATCACATCAGCCACACCAAGCTCACCCATCCATACCACATCGGAAGAAACCATACCAATCCCTCAACCATCCTCACCTGTGCTAACAACCTATAAAAAGAAAAGAAGATCAACCAAGGCACAGAAGCAACCCAACCTCCCTATATCCCCCAAACCATCCCAATTCCTGAAACCTCCACTATACCAGACCCAATCATTGACCTACCACCAACTTCACCAACCCAAGCCTTTGAACCTGAGCCTCGCACCCTTAAAATCCCACATAGCTCCCCACTACACCCTCCCATCCCATTGAAACCTCCACACCTTTTCCACCTAAATTCCTTGAACCCTTAGACCAATCCATTACAGTTCTACCTACCCATGACCAAATCTCTATTTCAGAAGAGGGATACTCAACCATGATGTCCTCTATCATAGAAGACATCAACTATGAGTTTACACCTCTCCCAGGCTCACCTCCCCCTCTACATTTCACCCCTCCTCCACAGTCCCCACAGGCCACCACCATCACTCCAGCACGCACCTCCCCATTTCAACCAATTCCTCCCCCCACCCTTGATTTCCTACCCATATCTTTAACCTATTTCTCTCCCATCAAGCACAAGTGTTGGCTAACTCCACACACAATCATCTATTGATGCCAACCTGCATACCATGCACTCCAACCTCCCAAACCAAACCTCAATCCACACCAGCTTAGAAGCCATCCAAGCCTCCTTGTCACTTTTCACCTCAACATCACAATAGCCACCTATCCCTACAACCACCCATTTACCTACTCCACCTCCTTCTCCCCAACCCATAACTTCAGCTATCACCACACCTGCTATTACACCCATGGAACCTGTCCCCATTACCCCTCCAACTACCTTTACCAATGCCTCCACACAAACTGACTTTGAACCAGATCCTGAACCTACCCCTATCCAGTTGCCCATTATTTCCCTACCTGATCCCCCACTTGCTGTAGCAACCTCTAATTTTACAACAGATGTGGAAGACCTCATTACAACCACCTCAATTCCTACCCAAATAGACCTTGAGCCTAAACCTACAGTCCATCACCCTTTACCCTCCATATTCACCTCATCCTTCCCCTCTCCCTTGCTGGCTGGCCCTTCTTCAAGTGATCAGCAACACACCCTACCTACCTCATCCTTCTCCCTACCTCCATTCCCCACTCTCCTCAAGGTCATGTAAGAGAACCCATACCTGAAGAATGAAGTCATTAAAGGCATGGCTATCATCAAAACTTCCATCAGACAACCCTATGAAGAGAAAATCAGTCTGATGGAGTTCGATCACCAAATTCAACTACCGGGTATATCTAAGGGATGGAGTAGAATTTTGATCCAATATGAAGTTGAAAAGAATATTACAACAACATAGAAGATGAGAGCTAATGGCCTAGAACAAAGATTAGCTACCACACAAGATGCTACAAAGGCCACCAGGGAGCTCTATGAAACGAGAACTCTGTATGCTGAAAAGAAGGCATAAATCCTTGAAAGGAAGCTTGCTGAACTAACCGGCCCAGCTCCTCCACAAGCAGCTGAGCCTGTCCCTCCTGCTACTTCCCCTGCTGCTACCAAAGAAAAAGGCACAAGACCCAAAGTCAAGACTGAGCCAACAAATAATTAGGATGATTAGATTTGAACCTGTAATTAGTTAGGATATACTTTTTATCAATCACTTTTTCCTTGCATTGTAAACATGTTATTTTTAGCAATGAAATTCATTTTTAGTTTAGTTTTGTTTGGTTTCATTTCTGCTTCATAACTAGTTTGTTTGTTTTAGTTGCTTGTGTGTGCCTTATTTCATGCTTTTATATGCTTTACTTAGTGTCGATTTTGTATATGTTCCCTATTGCACATGCCCTCTTATCTTTGAATCAATTGGGACCCTGCTCCTCATAGGTTTGGGGGTGTGGCAAGGATTTCCAATGAGCTAGTTAACATAAGTGCAGCAGTCTTAACTAAGTGAGGAATAAATAGAATGAATTTCACCTAACCAATGTTGAAAGTGAGGAAATTTAAACATTGTATAGACCTTTTTAATACTGAAATCATTTGAAAATCAACACTTCTATGAGGTGAACATCTGGAAATTTTTTATAAACAGTAGTTAGTGAACTAGTAAAGAGAGAAACAGGTGAAAGCATACCCCTTTGAGTTAAATTGAAGACTATACCCAGTGAGCTTTAAGCCTACAAAATTATTTTTTAGGAGTGTCTGTGGCAATTTTTTTTGTTCTAAGGACTGACTGAGTCAAGCCCTTTTCACTAGAAGTTAGACATCTCGAGTTGAAGCTGTTTGACAGTAATCATGACACTAAGGAAAGGATCAAGGCCTTCATTTGGACAGTTTGAGCCTAACTGATCAAACCTGTGAAACCACCCTTGTGCTACACTTTTTTTTTTAGCCTTAAAGCCCCAATTTTCTTCAACAAACACCAAAGTACTTGAACCTAAACCTCTTAACCTGATTCAACCCTACCCTCAAAAAGGAGAGGATGTTGAAGATAGGTGAGTAAAAGTTTAACATTTGCTGAGAGGAGAAGAAGAGAGAAGGAGATCTGTAAATAATAGTGTAGCAGTTGTAGATGTGTGGCAGCCATCATAAAAAATATATATATAAATATAAGAAACAAAAAAAAGAAAAAAAAGAAAGAGAAGTCAAAAGAAGAATTCCATTGGAAATGTTGAAAAGAAGAGAAGAAGTTGGCCACTATAGCTCTGAAATTTTAAAAGAAGATGGAGTTGTACTGAAATAAAGAAGGTGAAGTCATGAATCATCTCCTACCTATATTGATTTCTCAAATTTGAATAATTTTCTACCCCTTTTATTCTTTACAACCCGCACCAATAAGCCACATTACAACCCATGAAAATCCCTTGTTGATCCAAAGTCAAATGAACTGTCATGTGAAGATGAAGGAATGTCTAACCTATGGTGAGAGTACTTTATGATGTCAAAAATTAGAAGAACTGTCTATGCTCATGCTTGCAAACCCATTTGGGTTATGTAACTACTCTTGAGCTTATGTGAAATGATACACCCTTAAATTCATTTGTGAGAGACAGCCCTGGTAAGCATTGGGTCTGAGATTGAAATCATTGGGGCATTGTTTGAACCTAAATTTTGATGTACTGGTAAGCTTAGTACTGTTTTGCACATTTTATTTTCTTGGTATCAGCTGATTGGATGTGATGAGCATGCATGCATGACTGAGGTATTAAATTGTTTGCATATAATACTTTGGAACTTCTTTAATTTTGATAGAGCAAGGGTGAAATGAACTATATTTATTTCAAACTAATTAACCACTGTGTGAACTTTTGTTAACTATTTCATTGAGAAGTTGGTGGGTACCTTCACTGAAAACTCTTAGGAGACTTCACTCCTGCACTAGGGATCACATAGGGGTTTAAAAGGCTTGATGCATTAGCTAAATGCATATGTGCTCCCTACGAAAGTGGCATTTATATTCTTAGAGTAGCTGTTTAAATTTTGCTTTGCTCAAGGACTAGCAAAGATTAGGTTTGGGGGTGTGTTATTCACTGAAAAGTGTCACTTTTCACCTCTTAACCTAGCTTTTGCTGGACCTTGAAGCTGACTAATAACTCCTTTTTAGCTTGTTTTATAGTTAGTAATAAATTATGTAGCTTAACGTAAAGTCCTTACCTTTGGTGCTAAGAAGAGAGAGAATTCAAGCAAAAGATGACGGCTGGACCAGAAAGTGATGGAACACCATGGTGGTACACATGATGGTGACTATTTTGCATGTCATAATAGACCAAGAAAGTTTAGGAGATGAAGGAGGTATAGGTGAGAGTGGAGGAAGCTACAACAGAAGCATGTGGATAGCAGTAGAGGAGCCAATGACTTATCTCGCACAGTTGAGGTGCTCTCTCGCGCTGTTCAATTCACTGGCAAAGCTCCCTTGCACAGCGAAGACATGCAGCATATTCGAGCTCATGAAGAAGTCACGCAACTCAATAAAGGGGTTATCACAAAGCAACCTCTTGCGCAATAGTCGCGCACTTCAGCTACAATCAACGTGTGAAGAAACTCGCAGTGCTCTCGCGCACTAAGCCTCCAGAAATATAACTCCCAAAGTTCTCGCAAGGATCAAGCCTTAATGCAGCCGTGCGCACTACCCCGTGAGACCAATTGGTGCGAACAACAGCAAAGACCTCGCAAAGTTCTCTCGTGGCTCTGGAAGAGAGAGACGCCCAAAAGTTCTCTTGCGCAGCTCTCACGCGCCTAGAAGCTTAACCCTGAACCGAGTGAGATGCAAAGGCATCTATGCGAGTACCTCGTGAAAGAAAACTTCTAAAGCTCTACTGCGCGAGCAAGCTAAGCACTAAAAGTCCTTCTACGCGACTGCATTCAAAGCTAAAGTAGCTGCACGATCATCCAAAGTCCTACTATGCGAGACAGTAATATTCAAAGCCAAACTCTACCCCGTGAACACTCTACAATTGCGTGACAGAAGTGATATTCTGGAGCAAGTCTCGTGAAGCTCAAGCTCTCCACTTCTCAATCTTAACTCAAGGACCTTTTGGGATTTTTTGAGGTCTAGGGCACACATCCTGAGGCACGAATCTCGATGCACACATCCCAAGACATCCAAGGGTTATAACAGTACCATATCTGCTTGAAAAATTAGGATTTACTCTACTCTCAGTCACAACATTAGAACTAAGTATATAAGTTATGCTTGTAACTTAGAAATTATCAATCACTTTTTCCTTCAACCTCTGTCGGCTGAGAGCTCAAGTAGATTAGGGTTAGGGTTAGGGTTTGATCACCTCTTTTTTCATTTTTTCTTCTCTCTTGGCCCAGCACTTGCTAGCTAATCTTTGGTAAGCACTTAGGCGTAGTTTCATTTAGTTTTTTAATAGGTCATTTAAACATTGGGATTTTGTGAAGAGCTGTTGTGCACAAGGCTGCTGCCTTGAGAGATTTCATTGTTGGTAACATTAGATCAATAGTATTTGTGCTATAAATGGTTACTTAATCTATTATTTTCCTATTTGCCCATAGTTTTGTTCAGGCTATAGCATGCATTTAGGATTTGTGCTTATTGAAAGGGCCATGGAAGCTTGAGCTTATAGCCCTGGGACCATGGTGGCAGCAACAGTTTACATGTTCTATCTTATCATTTGTGGATAAGGGAGACTGTGGATAGCTTGTGACCATTAGAGTGGATAGACTATAGCCCTAGGAAAATCTTGGTCACAGATCTGAGCTGGATTCTCTTTCTCTGCACTTTAGCTTGTAGCCTGGTGAGAGATTGTGCAGGAACATGATCCACTTTGTCTTACTTGACCACTATCAGATGTTAGATATGGCTTCTCTATAGTGATTATAGACTTAGGGGTTGAGTCATTGCAGGCCTTTTATAGCAATGATCAGCTGTGTCTAAGTCCTTATTCAACCTGTTGCTTTTCCTATGTGTTGGCATCAGTGTGTTGATGGCATTTGACAATACACAGGATTTTATGGGTTGGAACTAATTTAAATGTCTGTCAATCTATACACAGATTTAGGGAGCTTGTAGTCTGGCAAACATAGTGGCAGCAATGGTATTCATGGCTTGATTTGATTCATTGGATTGGGTGAGATCAACCCACTCCTTTGGATTAGGTTAGCTCTTCTGACTCAATCAATGGGATTTGATAGACTCTATTGGATAGTTTTTGGCCATTTAAGTGGACAGATTATAGCCTTAATAGCAGTATAAATGGCATGGGTTATGTTAGATTCTTCTACCTTGCTGAGGTTATTGATAGCACTTCAATAAGGATTTGGTGCAGAGAGAACCCTAAATTTGAGTTACATAACTGAATGAACTTTTGCCTAGACTGCTTACTTCCCATCCTTTTATCTTTATTTTAACACACCATCACCACCTTCTTTATAACCCTTTCTTAGGATAAGACTACACTTTATTTCTTTTTTTTTAATAGGTAATTTAGTGCAGTTGTGACACCCAACTCCCTTTCTTTTAGATTGTTAGATCTGTAGCCAGATCTGGAGGCCTACTATTATATCCCATTTTTAGTTCTAGATCAATTTCTCTGTGGGACACGCTCTTACTTATCGAAACATGCTACAATAGCCCTGTGATCTTTCCATCTTTTATTTTACTTTGATTTTTAATTTGTTCTTACCACATAATAAAATCAGCACACTGGAAGCTGAAAACACCTCTCTTGATGGGCGAGGGCATATGGGTGTCAAGGGTGTGGGATTTATCGGGAGTCTAAAAAACCACTAAGAGGGAGTCGGGGCAATGCCCCTTGGGACTTTTTCTTCACTTTTCAGATCCCTCCTTTCCGTGCCTAGAGGGTACAAGGCCATTTTGGTATATTCTAACACTCTCCCCAAGGGTTTTAAGCTTTATAATCGGATCGGTCACCCACCCAAAATATCTCTAGCCAAGCACCTTCTCAAATACTGAATGGGGTGGTACTTTTCTGGATCATCACCACTAGGAGTTGCCGCCGTACTAAGAACTGGGATGTTTGTATCGCTGCCTAAATTTCCACCCTTTAAAATCTACACAACGTAAAATTGAATTAAGTCCCTTAGTTAACTTTTAAGGTTCAATTTTAAATTCAATTTTAAAAGGAAAGTTTGTTTAGGTTTAAAAAACAGGTTGTGACGATCTTGTGCCGCCTCTACGGGCCGGCATCTACTGTTGGAATATGTTTAAAAGTAAAATAATGCACAAGCAGGCCCACCAATCGGCTAAGGCGTATAAACGACGAAAATTAAAATGCGCAAGTAGGCCCACCAATCGGCTAAGGCATGTAAATGATAGAAATTTGATGCTCAAGTAGGCCTGACAATCGGCTAAGGCATGTAAATGACTAAATCGTAGGGGTAAGTATAAAAATTGTTCATGCAAGCCCGCCTAATGGCTAAGGCGGTAAAGGACCGAATTGTAGGGGTAGGTATAAAAATGACAGAAATGTAAGGGTAAGTATGCAAACAAAGAAGAAAAAGTTAGTAAAAATAAAGAAAAACACAAGCAAAGGGGCCAACTTCAAGTGGAAGTTCTGAAAATTCCCCAGCAAAATCGCCATCTGTGCAACCGTGGATCTTATCGATCCGTCGTGACGATGAGCATGTTATAAAAAACTAGAGTCACCACCTAGAGCTTTTGGTGTCTCGAGAAACCAAAATCAATATTGAAAGTACCAAAGTGCCAAATATGACTCTGATTTATCGATCCACTCCAAAGGCTCTTGGGTAGGGGCTTCGATTATCTATTGGGAAGGTGTTAGGCACCTGATTGACCTGCTCGTAAGCGGTCTCTACTATGGCTGGGTCTATGTGTGGCTGGTTTATATAATATATATAATTATATATATATATAAATAACTGAGCGGCACTTCCCCTTGCTCGAAGGCACACCATTCCTATTGAGCCTTTCCCGCTTACCAAAATTTGGGCACCGTAATGCTCAATCCTAGGATAGAGGAAAAGCAAAGAAGGTAGAGGAATAGAGGGGAGAGCCGGAGCTCTCGGGCCCTTGTAGCACCGATGTGGACCTTCGCGTGACTGCATTGGATGAGCTTCCGATAGCTTTAATGGTTGAGAGATGGGTCTTGAACTCCAAGACTAGGTGGCTATGAGCTAGGAGAGGGGGTCTAAGGCCTTGTTCCTACAAGATGTAAGAGATTTAAGATGAAAAAAAGAGGTTAATGGATGAACCTAGGTTCTAAAATTTGTGGGGTTTTAATGCTAAAAAGGGAGGAAAGAGATCACTGAAGGTTTCTCTCTCTTAGGAAATTTTTTCAAGCCCTAAGCATGGGGGGGTGGCTCTCTATTTACAAAGGAAAGGGTGATTAGTGAGGGGTTAAGTCACTAATAGGTTTAGAAATTAGGTAATGGGCAATCTAATGTTTTTAGGGTTTTCTAGAGCTTGAAGAAGAGGGATTTGGGTTTAATGGTAGATAATAGGGTGGTGATTAGAATGACAACAGGGTGATAACTTAAGCTAATAGGGTCACTAGGGACCAAAAGAAACGCACTCCAGACTTTCGGATGGTCCATAAGTCAAACCCCCAATGTCAATTTTGATAATTTTTTGAAAGAAAACCAAGCTCAAACTATTGGAAGTTGAAGACCCGTAGGGGCCCAGCCCGGTTTTGTAATTTCCTACACAAATCCGCGATCTTCATTTCACCTAACTTTTGATGCACAACTCTTAATTATGCAATTCTTAGCTTGTTGGAAAGCTGCGAACCTCTACTTTCCAATGGTAAAGGCCTCAGGTTGGAAAACTGTCAATAAAGATTGTGTAACTCCTCTTTTCATCAGCTATTTTAGTTAATTCGAAACTAGCTCTATGGATCCGGTTTTGTAATTTCCTGCACAAATCTATGATCTTCATTTCGCCATAAATTTTGATGTACAACTCCAAATTAGGAGATTCTTAGCTCATTGGAAAGTTGGGAAACTCTACTTTCCAATGGTATAGGCCTTACATTGGGAAACTATAAACATTTTGGCACTCATTCTAACCGCTATTCTGGAGGGTTGAAAATTAGTCTGAAAAGGATTCTAATGGGTCTGGAAAGGCTAGGGTTGATTCCTAAGGGTTCGGGAAATGCTTTTGAAAGCTCAGAGTTACGCCTTTCTCCATGTATGTGTGGATCGAGCTTTGGGCCAAATTTGGGTGTGTACATGGAGTAAATTCTTGTATATATGTTTTGTATAACTTTAACCACTGTTTAGGTGATGGTCGACCATCACCGGTGGTTGTATAGTTTTTGTTTAGGCTCAAATGGTAGAAAGACCCTTAAACTGTAAGGCCATTTCTGTTATTCCACTTTGCTTCCGCGCTAACTTTGAATTAATGAACAACGATGGCCCGACCTTCTCACTTACCTAAGTTGGCGGAGATCGAGGTTTCACGCTGATTTCAAACACCATAATATCATGATAACACTATCAATCAGATTGTTCTCTACAATCTGACTGCACGAATTTTTGGGTAAAGAAGTCCGAGCTGCCACAGTTGGTATCTGAGCCTTGGCTATAGTTCTCATAGGGTGCTAGAGTTGTAGCATAAGTGTGAAACAACGGCAATTATGTTCGTCATTTCGTAGGCTAGATTCTTAAGAGCATTTTGACTGAACGTTTGTGTGGTCATGACAGGTCAGAATGCATCCACGACGATGAAGACCAAGGACCATAAATACTAGACATACCACAAATGGTGAGGGATTGGCCACAAGATCAAACGCGAACCCTATAGGCAACAATAACTATGCATTCGAGGCAGGAAATAACACTGGAAATGTTCCAAGAGGCGAGAACAACCAACATTTATTAGAGACCATGGTAAATGATGGGGCGATGCTTACGGAAAAATGTCAACCGTCGCGCTTCCAAGAGTTCAGGAGGATGAGGTCTCCTAGTTTCTATGGGCAGACTGATCCGATGGAGGCAGAACAATGGCTAAATCAGATCGAAAAAGTCTTACAAAAAATCAAGTGCATCGAGGAGGAAAAAGATAGTTGGGCATCATTCTAACTTGAGGGGGAGTCAGATCCATGGTGGAAATCCGTCGAGAGAACACGAGCATCGGGGACACAGTGGACATGGGCGGAATTTATCGAGCTCTTCAATGAAAAGTACTTTCCTGCACCTAAACGATGTCAAATGGAGATAACGTTTTTGGCCTTGAAAACAAATGACTGTGGGCGAATATGAGGCCGAGTTCACCAGGTTCTCTAGATTCTCACCAGCACTAGTGGCCACCAAGCTGATGAAGATAAAAAAGTCTGAACATGGTCAAAAACCAGTCATTAAGGAGAGGATATCCTTGTTTGAGGCAATGACATACGAGCGAGTAGTAAGATTGGCCCTCATTACGAAGAGGGATGTCAAAAATATGTAAACAAGGAGGGAAGAACAGAACCAAAGCAGAAGAAGTAGAACCCAAACACATCACCCAGAGCAGGCTAGTAAAAGGCTAAGATCACTGATGCCACCACCCTCCCACACTATCCAAACGACATCTTCGAAGCCACCCACTCCTACTCCTATAAGATCATTCCGCACCCCAAACACTACAACCACGGGAGTGCTAAGGGTTCAGCCGACCTCTTGCCTCGCCTCTTCAGCATCGAAAGAGGCGTGTTCGACGTGCAAAAAATCACATAAAACCGAAGAGTGTCGAAGGAATATGGGAGCGTGCTTTAGATGCGGGAAAATGGGGCATCGGATTAAAGAATGCCCAGATATGAAGGTGGATGCAATGTTGAAGGTACCTCCTCAAAGGTCTTTGTGGCCTATAGTATAAGGCTGGGCATATGCTGTTACAGTTTAGGGTGCCCAAACTAGCAATGATGTAATCCAAGGTGTGATTCTTGTCGATTATCAGTTTAAACTTTTATTTTAGATGAAGAAGGTGCATAAATAAAATAATCCTTGAGATTGTTGCTCTTGAATACCATGACACTCGTGCCCGCACATCTAATTAAATATATATTGTAGACACCCAAATTTGGCCCAAGGCCCGATCGACACATGCTTCGAGAAGGGTACACCCTCGAGCTTTCGAAAGCATTCCCCAAACCCTTAGGAGTGACTCCAAAGCCTTTAAAACCCTTCCCAAATCCATATGAATCAACCCTAACATTCCTAGACTCATTAAAACCTTTCCTAGACCAGTCTCAAACCCTTCTGAATAGTGGTTGGAAAGATGAATGCCAAAGTTTACATATACCTATCTTATTGGAAAGTAGAGATTCCCAACTTTCCAACGAGCTAAGAATCGCCTCTATCCGAGTTATATATAAAAAATTATGGCGATTTGAAAATAGGACAGAAATGCAGGAATTTTGCCTAGCATGTATAATATACACGCTAGGCCATTTTTTGACTGAATATTTGCCTAGAGTGTCTAATAGACACGCTAGGCCAATTTTGGCAGATTTTGGCCTAGCGTGTCTAATAGACACGCTAGGCAAAATTAGCCTTCTTCCTCTAGATTTGAGCTCCAAAACAGGCTATGGACTTCTCATTAGATACGCTAGGCAAAATTGGCCCTCTTCCTCCAGATTTGAGCTCCAGAACGGGCTCTGGACTTCTCATAGACACTCTACAATGTTTTTGAGATTTTGTCTGAAAATCACTTTTGGTGTCTGAATTGTTGACCACCCCAATGTTCAGAGTGGGTTTCTTTAGGACTGTTGCACCCCCATTAAACCTATTTGTAACTCTCTAGCCTTTTAAAACCCCACCCTATCATCTACCATTCAACCCATTTCTCACCTATCTATGCTCAAAAATCATAGGAAACCTTAGATCTATGATTACCTAATTGCTAACCCAATTAGGACTTTAACCCCTCACTAATCCCCCTTTTCTCTATAAATAGAGAGCCCCCCCCCCCCCTTGGATTAAGGGCTTGAAAATTTTTCCAAAGAGAGAAAAATAGTAGAGAGTTCCTTCTTCCCCTTTGAGTACTAAACCATCAAAATTCAGAACTGAGTTTTGTCCTTTAGACTTCATTTTCCACTATCAATCCTTGAGATTTAGCAAGAACTAGCCCCTAGCCTTCCTCTCTTATCTCTTAGCTACCAAGCCTTAAAGATTCAAACTCATCCTTCAACCCATTTTCTTTCGGAAGCTGATCCAAGATGCATCAATGCGAAAGTACACATCGGTGCTACAAGGGCCTGAGAGCTTCGGCTCTCTCCTCTATCCTAGAATTAAGCTGTTATGCTACCCAAATTTCGGCAAGCGAGAAGGCCTCAATAGGATCGGTGTGCCTTTGGGCAAGGGGAAGTGCCGCTCACTTTTATTTCTTTTTTACATATATAATTATATATATATATAAATATATATATTATATTATATATATATATACATATATTATAAACCAGACACACATAGACCCGGGCATAGTAGAGACCGCTTACGAGCGGGTCAATCGGGGGTCTAAACCTTCCCGATTGATAACTGAAGCCCTACCCAAGAGCCTTTGGCGTAGACCGGAATCAGAGTCATATTTGGCACTTTGGTGCTTTCAATATTGATTTGGATTTCCTGAGACACCAAAAGCTCCAGGTGGCTACTCTATATTTTTCGTAAGAGCACATCGTCGCGACAAATTTGATAAAAATTAATGGTTGCATAGATGGCGACTCTGCTGGGGAGGTTGCTTGTAGAGCTTCTCCTTGAAGTATTGGCCTTTTTTATTTATTTTTGTTTTCTTTATTCATTTTACTAACCTTCTTTGTCACTTTTTCGTACTCACCCCTACGATTTCATCAATTTTTACTTACCCTTATTTTTCAGTCATTTACATGCCTTAGCCGTTTGACGGGCTTACTTGAACATTTATTTTTTTGTCATTTTCACGCCGCCTCAGCCGATTGGCGGGCTTACTTACGCATTTTACCGCCTTAGCCGATTGGCGGGCCTCCTTGAGCCTTTTACATTTCTCAGAATCATATTCCATCAATGGACACCAGCCCGTAGAGGCGGCACGGGATTGTCACAACCCGTTTTTGAACATTAACAAAACTCCCTTCAAAAATTGAATTTAAATTGAACCTTAAAAGTGAACTAAGGGACTTAATTCATTTTTGTGTGGCTAGATTTTAAAGGGTGGGAAATTAGGCAGTGATACAAACATCTTGATTCTTAGTATGGCGGCAGCCCATAACCACCCCATCCAACATCTGAAAAGGCATTCGTGTCGGAGGTATATCAAGTGGCTGACCGATCCGGTTATAAAGTCTAAAACCTTTGGGGAAGCTTGTTAGAATACACTGAAACAACCTTGTATCCTTAGGTTCGGTGAGGAGGGATCCGAAATAACAAGAAAATTAGTCCCCGAAATCACCACTTCCTTAAAACACAAAAAAAGTAGACCAATTCGGGTCTGTTGTTGTTGTCTCAAAATAAATATATATATATTTTTAGCCTAGCGTGTATAATATACACGCTAAGCCAAAAATCCCCAGAATTTCTCTAGCGTGTATAATATACAAGCTAAGCCAAAAATCTTCATATTTAGCCTAGCGTGTATAATATTGTTGGGGTGTTTACCTTTCCTTGAAAGAGGGTCTAAAATCATTATTAAGACTAGGCAGAACACACTCACATAGACCTACAAGTAATCAGGGTCTGTTGTAGCAAGTTTTAAAAAGTTGGTGAGTAAGGGAATGCCCACAGGGAGGTTGGTTTAAAAATGTGATGAATCTGCAGATCTATAAGAGATCTGGCACCCTAACTAATGCTAAGTTAGCTAAAAGACAGGGGACAGGTTTGAAAGGGATTGTCACTTAAGCTAAGCTAAAATTAAATAAAAACTAACTTGGATCGAGTTTGAGAATCTAGATCTGGCAGGGGAAAGGAGTAACAAGAAGAAAATGGAGAAGAGTAGCTTGGAAATTGGTCTCACTGAAATCAAGTTAGATTAATCATGCTGCAAAGGTTCAGGGCACACAATTCCCTCAACTGGCTATAAGCACAGCTTCAAGGTAGAAGACTCCACTCTAAATCACAAGATCTCATTGGTCTTAAGGCTATGATCTGTCCACTTGAATGGTCACAGACCATCCTATAGACTTCATCTGATCCAGGGATTTACAGTAGACGAATCCAATTGGAGCCTGGGCTTGGACTAATCTTAAGGTTATGATCTATCCACTTTAATGGTCACAGATCATCCAAGGGATCTCCTCCAAAGTAGAAGCATCGATCAGAACAATTAAAACCACTACAGATGCTGTAATTCCAAGGTCACAGACTCAGGGAAATACAGGAATATCAGATCCAGGGAGATCGAATGGTATCCAAGAGGTCTACCAGTTAAGTGGGTGAGCTGATCTACAGACTCCTCTACACAAATCTGATCGAGCACCAAATGAAACCAAAGGAACTTTAGATCTAATTATAGCATTACAAACAACATTTACATTGCAATCAAACTCACTCTACAATGGAAATGCTCTCAGATCTGTAGTCTGTGCAGCAGTGAACCCACAATAGCACTCTCAATCTTATCCAATTACAGATCTAACCTCTCTCCTCGCTACTCCAAGGGAATTAGCCAACGATTGTTGGGCTAAAAGAGGGAAATTTGAATTTCTTTACAAGCTCTAATCTCCAGAATTTACCTCAGATCTCGATCTCCCCCCAATTGCAATTGGGGGTCTCTATATATAGCTTTCTCCTCTATTTTTTCCCGTTAAAAATCCCTTCTAGAAGGTCCTCAGAGTTTGTTTGGGTTCTGTTAGAGCACGTGGGCCGGTTAGGATTTCTTAGGCCATCTTTTAAAATTGTTGTGCTAGTCACCAAGTGCCTCGAGTTGCGTACAACAGGTCACCAAGTCACAGCGTGTGCATAGCTGTGTTTCTGAGAAGTTCTGCACACGATTTCAACAGGTTGGGGAAGCTTCTGACAGGTTCTAGTAAGGCTTTTTAGACCTTTCGCCAGGTTCTCCAATCCCTTCGATAGGTTCTAATAGGATAAGCTTTGAGGCTTTATCTTCACTGCACTTTATCTAGAGCATTCGACAGGTTGGAGGAGTACTTCGATAGGTTGGGAGACCGTGTCGCCAGGTTGTAGCTTTGCATTCCATCACTTCGATAGGCTGGCTCTCACTCCTTCGATAGGTTCTTATTCTAGCACCTCTGTTTCATTTGGTTCAGGCGGTCTTTCGATAGGTTCTGGAGACCTTTCGATAGGTTCAGGAACCCTTCAAATGGTTCCCTTTTCTCTTCAGGTAGATTTCGTCAGGATGAAATCTGTCATTCTCTCAACTGTTCGATAGGTTCTTGGATCCTATCAATTTTCACAATCCTCACGACTTCTTCTTCTTTCTGTCTTTAGATCCTATCGAAACCTCACCAATCTGCACGAATTCCTCTAATTCAACTCTAGCTCCTATCAAAATCTTTAGATGTCCTCTCGATTGGATGTTTTTGGCCTGTCTTCACTTCCTTCGCCTTGTTCTATTGCAGCCAAGCACTCTAAGGGTCCATTGATGTGCTACCCTCTGGTGTGTTATTGCTGGGTTTGTCCTATGCTGAGAGATGGGCCCTTTGTGGGCATTCTTGAGTGGTTTTCTATATTAGTATCATCATTTATTGCTGTCTACAAAATACACTCGATAGAGGCTTATTAGTGTGCTCACAGGTCTATCAATGGTCAGGTTAAAGGGTGAAAAGTGGCATTTTTCACCACTTAACACACCCCCAAACCTAAGCTTTGCTAGTCCCTGAGCAAAGGAGAATTAAAAGGAATTAAAAATGCCACTTTCGTAGGGAGCACGGATGCATTTAGCATATGCTCCAAGCCTTTCAAACCCCTAGGTGATCCCTAGTGGAGGAGTGAAGTCTCCTGAGGGTTTTCAGTGAAGGTACCCACAAACTTCTCCAATTAAATTTAGTTAATCATAGTGCAACCGGTTAAAGCAGAGTTTGAGTAGATAAAGTGGATTCACACCATCACCTTTAAAGGAATTTCAACAGGGAGAGCATCCCTTTGGATCATGAAAGTCTGCTGCAATTTCTTCATCATCCCTTAGTTCATGTCAAGGCCTTTCTTTCAAAAATTTGATGTAGAGCTCACCATTCATTTAAGCTTTCTGTGCTAATACTACCCCTGTCAAATTTGATTGTAGGCCCAATTCTCACCAGGGCTGTTCACTCATAACAAGAATAGATGGGTGCATCATTTCACACACCTCAAGAGCAGTTACAGCCCTCAAATAGGACTGCAAGCATGAGCATAGGCATTCCTCTAACTTCTGAAATTTGCTAATTCTTTTCACCATAGATCAAACAAATCCTCATCCCCACATGAAAGCTCAATCCATTTAAGATCAGTAGGGACTTTTTATTGGGTCGTAATGTGGCTTATGGGTGAAGTTGATAAAATGGGTAAAATGGGATTCAAAATTGAGAAATCAACAAGGTAAGGAGGTGGTCATGGTACCTTCTTCATTTCAGTACAATTCCATTTACTTCTTCAACTTTCAGATTTGAGGTGATCAGTTTCTAATCCTCATTTCAATCTTTCAATGAAATGACTTCTCTTTCTCATTCTCTTTCTATGATTTTCTTTTCGTTTTGCTTTTCTATTTTTTTCTTCTTTTTATGGATTGGGATGTCACAACTATAGATCACACTAGCCTTCAAATATACTTTCTTCTTCTTTTAACCAAACATTGAACCTTGCACCTCGGACCTCACTTCTCCTCCTATTTCTTGAATTCCTCAGATTGAGGGTGAGCTGAAATAGGTCAGGGGTTTTGGGTTCCAATTTTCAAATTTTTATCAAAGAAAAGCTAGGATTTTAAAGCTCAAGTGGTGTGTATCAAGGGCAGTTCAAAGGTGGGAAAATTTTAGGCTCAAACTGTCCAAGGGATGGCCTTACTTCATGTCCTTAATGTCATGAATGCTATCAAGCTATTTCAACTCGGGTTTACCAAACTTCTAGTGGGCAAAGTTAGACCCAATTAGTCCATAAAGTAGAAAAATTGCCAAGACACTCTTCAAAGAAAAATTTTCAGGCCCAAATCTCACTAGGTATGGCCTTCCATCTAATTTTCTGGGGTGTATCCTTACAGTTTTTTCTCTCCTTTCAGGGTCACTAGACATCAATTTTTATTTTCAAAATTTGTTGACATTCACTTCATGAACAATGTTAAAACTGCAGTTTATTTTAATTCCAAAAAGTTTTCTGAATTAGGTGAGAGTTCACTTTATTTCCTCAAACTCCTTTTTACACCTGGCTGCACTGAAATTAACTAATTTATTGGCATACATGCCACACCCCCAAACCTAAACTAAACAGTGTCCCCACTATTTATAGCAGTGATGTATATCATAGGAAAAACGGAGAAGAAAATAAGACAAGAGAAAGACAGTACTGTTGAGAACTGAAAAATACCATTTTTCACCCCTTAACTTGAGTCTTGATAAACCTTTAAGAGAACTAAATAAGTGTTTTAAGTGCTTGTGTTGCAGCTAACAATAAAGACAGGCTTAACCATAAAAGCAGCGTAAAAGTGCCAAAAAGATGACAACCCATGTCAATCCAAAGAAAGAAAGAGAATAAACAACCTCACTAGCTGCTGGAAGGTCTGAATTGAAGAGGCAAAGACCTGGTCTCAACTCAGAGAAGAAGTATGGAGCAATTCGAACAGAAAAATGCACTACAGAGTACTTTTCGCAAAGAACCTGAACTGTTCGCAAAGAACCTGAAACTCTGCGAAAAGAACAAAAACTCCAGGCTTAAGCTTTCGAAGAGCATCTAAACTCTTCAAAGAGATGATTTACCTTTTCGAAAAGGAGAAAACTCAATTCGAACAGAACCAGAACCTTGCGAAAAGAGCTTCAGGAGTTACAACACCTTGCGAAAAGCCCCCTAAACTTTGCGAAAAGGTATTCTGGAGGTTCTCAGCTTTTGCAAGGGCAATTCAGTAATCTATTTCACACGTCCCAATGTATTTAAAAACCTAGGGATGTTCCAGAGGATTCTAAGTATGAAGCGAAGGCATATTCCACCCCACGTGAGCACCCAGAGATGAAATAACTTGGCGGGAACTTCTAGAAACTCTAACAGATTTGCAAAATGCATAACAAAATTGATGCCTTTTTCACCTGATTGGCTGAACCAGATCGAGGAATTCTGATTGGCCAGAACAGATCTGGATCCTCGTGCTCGACCACCATTGGTCAATACAGATCTGAGCACCTCTGATTGGTTGATACACATCTGAGCTGGACTTGGGGAAAACTATAAATAGACGAACCATTTGCCCAATTTGGGCATCCAGATTTTGAGTTTCATTCCTATTCCCCCATTTCCAAACCAGATAGTTTGTCTGAAATCCCTGTAATAGCTTCACTTTGACTTGCAATTGGGAGCTGTGAGACATTTCTGTAATTCAAAAGAGAGTTGTATTCAAGACTACAAATCTGAGAGTTGTTTAAGCTGTGCTCTGTAATTGTAATGGTGGATTTGAAAAGGTTGCTGTAAACCGTATATTCTCAATTGGACTCATGTTAAGGGTTCCGTCTGATCTCCTTATTGCATTAGACTCCTTTAGATTTACTGTTTTTCATGCAACTTCCCTTGATTCATTAATCCTGTGAGAATTAGTGTTGGTAACCTAATCTCTCACAGCATTTGTAGTGATGCTTCTTGTTCTAAACTAAGGCTTTGGATTAAAGACTATTGGATGGTTTGTGGCCATTAAAGTGGACAAACCATAGCCATAAGCTTAAACCTATTCCTTAATTTAGATTTATTTCTCTTACATCTGCGCTTGTAGCCAGATGAAGATTGGATCATCTCTCGGGTTGAAATTGCGATCGTTCTCATTAGTTTTCAAGGACCAAATCAAAGTTAGATATTACTTCTCCATTTTTTATATAAGTTTACCTCAAACGTTTCCCCAACTCGGATCTAGATCACTTAGTTTAATTTTTACTTTTATCATTTAGTTAATGTGACAAATTCAACCTCCCATCTTATGTGCTTTCTAGATAGGATAAGAGGCCAGATCTGGTAGCTCAGATCTGGAGGTTTATCTTGCATTTTAGACAAATTCTTTGTGGATGATCTTTCACTCACTTACATTTAAAACTTGCTACAATTGGCCCTGATCTTGCAGGCTAATTCACTTCTACCTGTGCTGATATTTCTTATTTTTTTAGTATAATTTAGCAGTTGCAAACCTGTTTTCAAAACACACATAAATCAAGCACACTAAGAAGCAACAACAAGATTTTGCTGTTTGAATTTATTCTAAAATAGGTAGACCTAAGTTTTTACTTTTATTTTTTATATCATTACTAAACTATTCTATTGTTTATACCTGTGCAGTTATTCGTGTCCAATTTTTGAAGAAGGGAAACTACTTAAAAAGAAATTCTGAAGGTTTGCTGTGAATAATCATATTTTTTTGTTCTGAGTTGTATGTTTGGTAGAAGGACTCTCAGCCCTGAGATTGTCCCACTGAATTTAGAAGTTGAAAGGCTGCTACAAACCAAACAAACAACACAGAATTCTGCTACTATGGGTGAAGAACCTCGACTTTTGAGGGATTACTTTGCACCTGGTGCTTATAATTCTCCCTTTTGCATTCAATTTCCTACTGTTGAAGGAAATTATGAGATCAAATCATCAACTCTCCAAATGCTCCCTTCCTTCCATGGGTTGAGGAAGGAAGATCCATACAAACATGTGGATGAATTCTTGGCTCTTTGCACCACATTCAACATAGCTGGACTTGGTCCAGAAGCAACCAAGCTTAGGCTCTTTCCTTTTTCATTAAAGGATAAAGCTAGAGCATGGTTATCTATGTTAGCACCAAATAGTATCACTTCTTGGAATGATTTGCAGTGTCAATTTTTAGCCAAATATTTCCCAATGTCTAAAACAAGCCAATTGAGACAAAGTATAATTTCTTTCTCACAAAACTCAACTGAAACTTTTCATGAAGCATGGGAATGATTTAAGGAACTTTTAAGGCAATGTCCTCATCATCAAATTCCCAGATGGCAGCTGGTTCAAAGCTTCTATCAAGGAATTGATCAAAAAGGCAAAAATATGGTGGATGCCTCCTGTGGAGGCACTTACTTGCAAAAAATAGTTGAGGAGGTTTGGGACTTATTTGAAGTAATTGGTGAAAACTCAACTCAACAGGAATCTCTGTCAAGAGATATTGAAAATCCTGCTAGGTTGAACAATCAGCAACCCACCAAAGGGAAGATTTATGAGGTGAATGAGTTGGAAAGAAAGATGGATAATTTAACCATAAAGTTTGATAGATTGATGGACTCACTTAAAAATTCAAATGTTGCAAGAGTAGAGGAGGCATGTCTGATATGCCAGTCCCCTACTCATTCAATTGACCAATGTCCTGCTGCACCACAGTTCCCAGATTTAATGGTGGAACAAGCTCATCATGCTCAATCATTTAGACAGATGCAGTCAAATGAATATCCATGGAGAGGACACCCCAATTTGAGGTGGAACCAAGGGAATTATCAATCCCAACAGTAGTAACAACCAAAGAACCAAATGCCTTTCAAAACTGCACAGCCTTATCAGCAGAATTTTTATGTCAAACCAAATTTTCAGCAGCCCATTCCACAACAACCTGTGCAACAATTTGCCCCAGTTCAAACCCCTTCCAGGTCCCCTTCTTTTGAAGATCAAGTCCTAAATTCACTCCAAAATTTAGGATCTTTAACTCAGACTGTAAATTTTCACAGCCAGAGCATAATGAAGATTGAAGAAACATTGGGACAGCTTTCAAATACTTTGGCAAAAAGAGAGGAAGGAAAGTTACCCAGCCAACCTTTGAACAATCCCAAAGGGCATTTCATGGTTGGAGAAGCTTCTAATTCACATGAAGAAGTAAAAACTGTTACCACTTTGAGAAGTGGAAGAATCATAAATAACAAAGTGGGTACTGAAGAAGAAAAAAATGAGGAAAATGATGAAGATATGCAGCAAGAGCAGCATAGTGATAGCAGTGGGGGTGCTGATGGACCTCAGAAAAATAAAAAAAATGAAAAACAAAAAATCTAAAAAGTTTCTGAAAATGCTTCCAAATCTGTAGATGAAGGACTAGTTCCTCATTTACCATTTCCTCATGCAATGAAATCCGTATCCCCTTTTGATAAAGGGAACACAAAAATAGATGAAATGATGGAGACTTTCAAGCAAGTCAAGATAAATCTACCTTTGCTTGAGGCAATCAAACAAATTCCAGCATATGCAAAATTTTTGAAAGATGTTTGCACTCACAAAAGACAGTCTAGGATACAGTTGTCCAAGAAGGTCTTTGCTGTGGAAAGAGTTAATCAGGTGTTATCCATTGCCACACCTCCTAAACTTCAAGATCCTGGAATCCCCACAATCCCTTGCATTATTGGGGAACATACCATTGAAAAGGCTTTATTAGATCTGGGTGCTAGTGTCAACCTACTTCCATATTCTGTATATGAGAAACTAGGTTTGGGAGAATTAAAACCCACTCATGTGGTGTTACAACTAGCAGACAGATCTGAAAGGAAGCCAGTGGGGATGATTGAAGATGTATTGGTGGGAGTAGATAAATTTTTCTATCCTGCTGATTTTCTAGTTTTGGACATGGAACCAACCAAAAACAAAACTTCCATCCCTGTCATTTTGGGAAGACCATTCCTGGCTACAGCAAATGCTTGCATTCAATGCAGGTCTGGAATTATGGAAGTCACTTTTGGAAACATGAAGGTAAAATTAAATGTTTATAATGCAGTCACACAGCCTGAATTCAGTTCTAAAGAATGTTTTCATGTTGATTTATTGGATAAACTGGTAGAAGGGGCTTTTCAACAGTTTCTGCAGTGTGAAGAGTTCACCACAAATGTTGAAGATGCTTGGAGAAATTCTGAAGAAGAAACAGTTTGTATCTCAAATTCTGAGGAAATAAATGTTGTGCAAGGAACTCATAATCAATCAGCAAGTTTCTCTTCTTGGAAACCTGCTACTCTTCCCCTTCCACAAACAACTAAGGTTCCTTTGTTAACTTCTTTTCGCAGCCCACCTGATTTAGAATTAAAGCAGCTGCCAGAAAATTTGAAATATGTATTTTTAGGAAATCATAAATCATTGCCTGCAATTATTTCTTCCTCCCTCACAAAGGAGCAAGAAGAAGAGCTGTTGATAGTTTTGAAAGAACATAGAAGGGCAATTGGCTGGACTATTGCTGATTTGGGAGGAATCACCCAAATTGCTTTGCATCAAAATCCATTTGGAAGAAGATGCAAAGCCTTCTAGGGAAATGCAAAGGAGGCTAAACCCTCATATGTAAGAAGTGGTCATGAAAGAGGTTGTTAAGTTGTTGGATGCAGGGGTCATTTACCCCATTTCAGATTCAGCTTGGGTGGCACCTACACAGGTGGTACCTAAGAAATCTGGGATCACTGTTGTAACCTCAGATTCTGGTGAGCTTATGTCAACTAGACAAACAACTGGATGGAGGGTTTGTATTGATTATAGAAAATTAAATGCAATGACCAGAAAAGACCATTTCCCCCTCCCATTCATTGATCAGATTTTAGATAAGCTAGCAGGAAAAGCTTATTACTATTTTCTTGATGGTTACTCTGGGTACAATCAGATTCCTGTGTACCCACAAGATCAGGAAAAGACCACATTCACTTGCCCTTTTGGCACTTTTGCCTACAGGAGAATGCCTTTTGGTCTTTGTAATGCTCCTGCTACCTTTCAAAGATGCATGTATTCCATTTTTACGATATGATTGACCAATTTATGGAGATTTTATGGATGATTTTTCAATCTATGGAGCAGTTTTTCCAGTGTCTACATCATCTCAAATTGGTATTACGAGATGTGAAGAAACCAATCTAGTTGAAATTTGGAAAAGAGCCATTTCATGGTCACCCAAGGCATTGTCCTTGGCCATGTTGTTTCTCACAAGGGCATTGAGGTGGAATGAGCAAAATTGATCTAATTGCATTTACCACCTCCCAAAGCATTAAACAAATCGGAAGTTTTAAGGACATTTGGATTTTGCGAAGGTTCATCAAGGACTTGATAAAATAACCAAACCTCTTTGTCATTTCTTTGTGTCAAGATGTCCCTTTTGTTTTCAATAATGAATGCATGAAGGCTTTTGAATTCCTAAAAATTGTTTGATTTCAGCTCCAATATGGCGTCTCAGTTATTCATTACCTTTTGAACCGATGTGTGATGCATCGATTATGCTTTGGGAGCTGTCCTTGGACAGAGAGAAAGAAAAGCTACCTCATGTCATAGCTTATGCCAAGAGATCAATGATTGATGCACAACTCAATTACACAATAAGCGAGAAGGAGTCACTGCAATTGTTTTTGCTTTAGAAAAATTGGTCATATGTTTTGGGTTCACAAATAGTGGTGTTCATCGACCACTCTGCTTTGAAATACCTTTTGACTAAGAAGGACACCAAACCAAGATTAATCAGGTGTATTCTCCTATTACAGGAATTTGATTCTGGATAAAAGATAAAAAGGGGGTGGAGAATGTGGTGGCGGATCACCTCTCTAGAATTTTAACTGCTGAGATTGATAGGCTGCCTATCAATGAAACTTTCCCTGATGAGCAACTTTTTGCCATTAGTGTACACACTCCTTGGTTTGCAAACATAGTCAACTTTTTGGCTACTGGAAGAATTCCTCAACATTGGAATAAAATGGATAAAGATCTTTTCTTCGCAAAGGTTAAACATTTCATCTAGGAAGATCCTCATCTGTTTAAGAGTTGTGCAGACCAAATAATAAGAAAATGTGTCCCTGACCAAGAATTTCATAGAATACTTTCTATGTGTCATGATCAGGCTTGTGGAGGTCATTTTAGTGGAAACAAAACTGCTGCAAAGGTTTTGCAGTGCGGATTTTATTGGCCTACACTTTTCAAAGATGCTCTGCAGCATTGTAAGTCTTACAAACTCACAAAATTGGGCAGATTTCCAAGAGAAACTCAATGCCTTCTGACCTATTTTGGTAGTTGAGTTGTTTGATGTTTGGGGGATAGACTTCATGGGTCCCTTTCCTCCTTCCAATGGGTATAATTTCATTTTAGTAGCTGTGGATTATGTATCCAAATGGATTGAAGCCACAGCCACTAAAACAAATGATCACAAAGTGGTTCTTAAATTTCTAAAGGATCACATTTTTTTCAGGTTTGGTTTTCCCAGAGCCATTATCAGTGATGAGGGAAGCCATTTTTGTAATAAAATTTTTGAAACTTTACTATACTCTGTGACTCATAGAGTAGCCACTCCATATCATCCACAAACCAGTGGACAAGTGGAGATTTCCAATAGAGAAATCAAACATATTTTGGAAAAGACTGTGAAGAAGGACATAAAGGATTGGTCCTTTAAGCTGAATAATGCATTATGGGCATATAGGACAGCCTATAAAACCCCAATTGGTATGTCCCCATTTAGGATGGTCTATGGCAAAGCATGCCATTTACCAGTAGAGTTAGAATATAAAGCTTTTTGGGCCATTAAAACATTGAACATGGATCTAACTACTGCTGGTAATCACAGGAAACTGCAACTCGCTGAGTTGGAGGAGCTGAGAATGGATGCATACAAAAATTCAAGATTGTACAAAGAGAAAGTCAAAACTTTCCATGATAAAAATATATTGAGAAAAGAGTTCACAGCTGGCTCTAAGGTATGGTTATTTAACTCAAAACTCAGGTTTTTCCCAGGAAAGCTGAGATCCAGATGGGAAGGGCCATACATTGTCATTCAGACAGCCCCTTCGGGAGCTGTTGACATCCTTGATCCAAGTAATGGAACAATCCTGAAAGTAAATGGTCAAAGGCTCAAACCATGCATTAAAAATACCCAGGAGCCTGTGCTGCCCATCTGTCATCACGAACCTCCAAATATCTGATGGTAGATAACTGTACATTATGTTTTTATTTCATAGTTTTTGCTTAGTATCTTTGTTTCTATTTTTATTCCTGATTTGTCTCTTTTCGCATGGTTTAAATATGCTCCAAGATAATTTGCAAAGCAATAATTCTCTTTTCGCAAAGTTAAATTTACTTTTCGCATAGACTCTGGATTGGTAACGAACTGCTCGAAAGCAAGGATTTGCTTTTTGAATAGTTCGTTCTGAAGCTTGTTCATTTCAAAAAGATGTTTCTGAAGTGATTAACTTTTCGAATGGTACTGATGCCATTCGCAGTTGTAAAAAGGTCTATTTTGGAACTTTTCGAAAACTTATGAAGAACTTTGCGAAATTTACTCTGAGTATATTTAAACCCTTTCGAAGTAGGGGTTTCATATTCGAAAGCTTTCTGAAGAGCGGCCTGTTCCACGAAAACCCTATTTCGTTCTTTCCTTGTGCAATTTGAGAAGCTTGCTACATTTTTCTTCACCTTTGTTCGATCATTTGAGTTTTTAGAGAAGGATTTTAGCTTCTAGTCTGGGGGATTTCTGCAAGCAAACAACTCGTTTAATTAAAAACCCTAGATCTCAGTATTTCTCTGCACATTCTCTCTGTTTATCATTTGAAAATTTTCAATTTGTGTCAGCATCTGTTGTGGGCATTTTCATACATCAATTTCGAATGGGAAAAGCAGAGAAATCATTGGCTGCCATGTTCCCAAAATCCTCTGCTAAGAAAGTTAGCAAACCTACCCCCAAGGGAAAAGCCAAAACTTCATCCAAAAGAAAACTATTTATGGATAAAGCGAATAGGGTGAAGAAAGGGAAGAAAGTGAGACATGAGGAACCCATCTCTGCTGCTGCTAGTCCTGAGCCTGAGCTTCCTCCTCTGCCTATACATTTGGTACTGCCAAATCCATTCATTGAAGCTCAGAAGTTAATTCCTGAGCTGATTGTGGACGAAACTTTTTTCGTCAACAAACCAGAGTGCCTGTTATCTTTAAGATACATAAGGGAAGCCGCACTAAGCAATATCCTTACCCCTTTGCCAGAGAAAATTTACCCACGAATGGTGAAGTTATGGTACCAAAACCTAATCAAGGTCACTGAAAGAGATTCTGATGTCCCTACCCTAGTTATCTATATTGATGATTGCGATCTTACGGTCACATTTGAAGACATAGGGAATGCTTTGGGGATACCCTTCCAATTTGATCCTGCTGGGCCATTGGCTGCTCCAGAAACAGCCTCCTTTAGAGAAATGGCTGCACATTTGACCCAAGGAATTGTGGGCACTGGACAGTCCATCATGAGGAGAGACCTAGCCCCCCAATTTCTATTGATGGACTCCATTTTGAGGAAGTTTTATGTTAAGACACGACCAAGAGAGGAGAACACCAATTCAGGCTCTCTTTCACTTTTCTAGGGGCAGTTTTCAATGCCCTATGTTAATTTTTTGAAGCCATGGTGATATTAGTGCCAAGTTGAAAAAGGAGAGAATTAGGCGGCCTCCCATTTGGTAGATTGATCACAGCCCTCCTCAGAGCCAAGTTTGACATTGATAATGAGGAGCCATTCGAAGTCATTGCTCCTCACAATTTTGGGAAAAAGGCTTGGACTACAAGCCAAGCCATGCTGAGAAGAATGAGAGAGGAAGGTGAACCGGCACCTACACTGCTGTAATGAACTTGCACTGAATCACCCTATCCCTTAGAACCAGTTTTGGCAGAACCTGTGGTGACCAGCTCTTTAGCTGCACCACTTCTCGAAGCAGCTCTGCCAGACCCTGTGGTGATAAGCTCTTTAGCTGCACCCATTATTGAAGAAACTTTCCTTCCCATGGTAACCAGCTCTTCTGCTGCACCAATTTTTGAGGAAGTTGGCCTTTCACCCTCCTCCCCTATTCCAGCCCCTGCCACTTCACCTATCCCAGCTGTCCCATCTTCCATACCCTCCATTATTCCAATTGTAGATTCTCCCTCTACACCAACCACTCCAACCATACTCACACCACCAATTTCTCCCACCAATGCCCATGTTTTAGCTGCAGATTTTATTGCCCCATCTCCCTACACTCCTCTACTCCAAAGCCCCTCAAATTCACCTGGTCATTCAGCCCACACACCTGAAGTATCCCATACACCTGAACCTGAGCCTTTCACTACAGAGGCTTATTCTTCCTTAATGGGATCTATTTTTGACACCATGGGACTTGAACCTACCCCTATACCTGACCCTCATCATTTCACCCATTTACCTACTTCCCCCTTTACAGCCATTGCACCTCCACCCTCCACTTCAGTTGTACCAGTCCCTGCTATGCCCACCTCTCCCCCACCTGCCTCTATTACCCAAATACTTGCCTACCTCCAATCCATCCAAGCCCAACTCCAAATCAACACCGAAAACCAGTCTGTGACCAATGACCTACTCCAAACCTTAGCCTCCACATCACACACAACCACCATTACCCCTTTACCTACTGTTGATTCCCATGCTACCCAAACTGAACCAGAGGTAGTATTGGTTGATCTGCCCACCCCCACCACTACTGCCCATGCAACCCAAACTGAACCTGAAGTCCCTCTGGTGGCATCCCCTTCACCACTCCCCACTTTCGCTGAGCAAGCCACTCAGACCGACCCTGAAGTCCTCCTTCTGGACACTTCTTCTCCCCCTCCCACAGCTGGGACACCTTTGGTCCCCTACCATTCCATTCCCCTTCCCCGATTTGCCTCCCTCAGAAGAGCCATGGAAGAAAATCCTTATATCTGCAGAGATGTTCTAAAAGGGTTAGTTGATTTACAAGCCTACATTCGAACCCCTTATGAAAACCAGATTCGGAAGTTAGAGTTATTTATGAAATTTGAGAGAGAAAATGAAGGACTTGCTGGGTCAAACCTTTCAGATGGTTAGGAGCGAGCAACACAAGGTGACCATGTTACAAGCATAGCTTGACCAAGAAAAACTGAAGACCACTAGACTTGGTAACTACATTGGCCTCACCAAAAAGATAAAATCAGAGGAATACACTGAGCTGCAAAACACAATCTAGGAGAAGGCTCAATCAAGTTCAGACTCCAATACTGATTCCAGTTCTGATTCTGACACTGACTCCAGTTCTGAGCCAATTGAACCAACTTATGATACAGATTTTGACCCCAGTTATTAGATCACATTGTACTTATCTGTGTTATGAGTTTGTAATATAAAATTCTGGTTTCTCTGTGAAATTACTATGCATTTCTGTTCTTTCTTTTGTCATTATATCTTTTTTTTTCTTGATTGCTTCTTTTCTTTGCTTTGGACCAGTGCGGACCCTGCTCCCCTTAGGTTTGAGGGTGTGGCATAAATGTCAATAATTGAGTTAGCATCAATACAGCTTATGATCAGTGGATTTTTTTGAAAATGAAGTATACTCACACCTGCTGTTTTGAAAAATAAGGAAGTTAAAATTTTTTTAAATTGATTTCTAGCGTAATTCTAATACTTTCATGAAGTGAATGTCAGGAAATTTCTAAAAGAAAATTGATGTTTTAGTAAACCTAAAAAGAGAGAAAACAGTGATGATATACTTCAGGAATTTGATAAAAAAAAAACCATATCCAGTGAGATTTGGGCCTGCTGAAATGTATTCTTTGGAGGTATGATTTGGCAATTTTTTCTGCTCTAGGGACCGCTTGAACCTGCTTGTTTTTACTAGAAGTTACACATATCTAAATTGAAATAATTTGATAGCACTCGTGATATTAAAGACATGATGTAAGGCCTCCTTTTGAACAGTTTGAACCTTACAAAGCCCCACCTTGTGAAACTGCCCTTGATACACACCATTTGAGCTGTACAAATCCAAGATTCCTTTGAAACCTCATCCAATAAACCTCATCAACTTCATTTAGCCTAACCCTCACGCCGAGAAGTCAGAAGATAAAGGGAAGGAAGCTGAAGAAAGGAGAGTTGGGTATCACCATGGTAAAAAGAAAATTAATTGAAGGCAATGATGTATCAGCAGAAGAAGTGTGACATTCCAGTCAATGTCATTTTGAAAAGAAAAAAAAGAGAAGTCATTTCATTGGAAGTTTGAAAAAGAAAGAGAAAAAGACGGCCACTTTGGCTCTGAAAATTCAAAGAAGAAGATGAAATTGTGCTGAAATAAAGAAGGTGTCCATACCACCTCCTTACCTTGACTGACTTCCCAATTTCGAACTCCATTACACCCCTTTATTCTTGATAAATTTCACCCATAAGCCACATTACAACCCAAGTCAAAAGTCCTTACTGATCAATGATGGATTGAGCTGTCACATAGAGATAAGGATTTGTGTAATCTATGGTGAAAAGAGCAGTGAATACAGAATCAAAAAGCAATGCCTATGCTCATGCTTACAGTCCTATTTGTGGGCTGTAACTGCTCTTGAGTCATGTGAACTAGTACAACCCTCTTACTTGCATGTTGAGTGAAAACCTGGTGAGAGTTGGGTTTGAAATCGACTTATTTGGGGTAGCATCAAAGCTGGATTCTCAAATAGAAGGCAAGCTGTTCATTAATTTTTCTTGTAAATAACTCTTCGACACAAATTGAGTGAATGGTAAAAGGAATTATAGCAGAATTTCAGTTTTGAATTGATGTTTTCTTGAGAATCCTCTTATAACTTGACTGATACAGGTGTGAATAATCTGATTGGATGAAAGTCTGTTTTAACAGAACTGCATTGATCTTAACTGATTTATTGGCGAAGTTAGTGCGTACCTTCACTGAAAACCCTCAGGAGACTTCACTCCTCCACTAGGGATCACCTAGGGGTTTAAAAGGCTTGTTGCATATGCTAAATGCAACTGTGCTCCCTACAAAAGTGGCTTTTTACTTTATTTTTAATTTTATCTTTGCTCAGGGACTAGCAAAGCTTAGGTTTCGGGGTGTGTTGAGAACTGGAAAATACCATTTTTCACCCCTTAACTTGAGTCTTGATAAACCTTTGAGAGAACTAAATAAGTGTTTTAAGTGCTTGTGTTGCAGCTAACAATAAAGACAGGCTTAACCATAAAAGCAGCGTAAAAGTGCCAAAAAGATGACAACCCATGTCAATCCAAAGAAAGAAAGAGAAGAAACAACCTCACTAGCTGCTGGAAGGTCT
Organism: Chloranthus sessilifolius; assembly: GCA_021018995.1. Lineage (NCBI taxonomy): Eukaryota > Viridiplantae > Streptophyta > Magnoliopsida > Chloranthales > Chloranthaceae > Chloranthus > Chloranthus sessilifolius. The sequence goes on from CM037588.1 coordinate 98,380,139, forward strand.
GAATTGAAGAGGCAAAGACCTGGTCTCAACTCAGAGAAGAAGTATGGAGCAATTCAAACAGAAAAATGCACTACAGAGTACTTTTCGCAAAGAACCTGAACTGTTCACAAAGAACCTGAAACTCTGCGAAAAGAACAAAAACTCCAGGCTTAAGCTTTCGAAGAGCATCTGAACTCTTCGAAGAGATGATTTACCTTTTCAAAAAGGAGAAAACTCAATTCGAACAGAACCAGAACCTTGCGAAAAGAGCTTCAGGAGTTACAACACCTTGCGAAAAGCCCCCTAAACTTTGCGAAAAGGTATTCTGGAGGTTCTCAGCTTTTGCAAGGGCAATTCAGTAATCTGTTTCACGCGTCCCAATGCATTTAAAAACCTAGGGACGTTCCAGAGGATTCTAAGCATGAAGCGAAGGCATATTCCACCCCACGTGAGCACCCAGAGATGAAATAACTTGGCGGGAACTTCTAGAAACTCTAACAGATTTGCAAAATGCATAACAGAATTGATGCCTTTTTCACCTGATTGGCTGAACCAGATCGAGGAATTCTGATTGGCCAGAACAGATCTGGATCCTCGTGCTCGACCACCATTGGTCAATACAGATCTGAGCACCTCTGATTGGTTGATACACATCTGAGCTGGACTTGGGGAAAACTATAAATAGACGAACCATTTGCCCAATTTGGGCATCCAGATTTTGAGTTTCATTCCTATTCCCCCATTTCCAAACCAGATAGTTTGTCTGAAATCCCTGTAATAGCTTCACTTTGACTTGCAATTGGGAGCTGTGAGACATTTCTATAATTCAAAAGAGAGTTGTATTCAAGACTACAAATCTGAGAGCTGTTTAAGCTGTGCTCTGTAATTGTAATGGTGGATTTGAAACGGTTGCTATAAACCGTATATTCTCAATTGGACTCATGTTAAGGGTTCCCTCTGATCTCCTTATTGCATTAGACTCCTTTAGATTTGCTGTTTTTCATGCAACTTCCCTTGATTCATTAATCCTGTGAGAATTAGTGTTGGTAACCTAATCTCTCACGGCATTTGTAGTGATGCTTCTTGTTCTAAACTAAGGCTTTGGATTAAAGACTATTGGATGGTTTGTGGCCATTAAAGTGGACAGACCATAGCCATAAGCTTAAACCTAATCCTTAATTTAGATTTATTTCTCTTACATCTGCGCTTGTAGCCAGATGAAGATTGGATCATCTCTCAGTTGAGCTGCAGTCGTTCTCATTAGTTTTCAAGGACCAAATCAAAGTTAGATATTACTTCTCCATTTTTTATATAAGTTTACCTCAAACGTTTCCCCAACTCGGATCTGGATCACTTAGTTTAATTTTTACTTTTATCATTTAGTTAATGTGACAAATTCAACCTCCCATCTTATGTGCTTTCTAGATAGGATAAGAGGCCAGATCTAGTAGCTCAGATCTGGAGGTTTATCTTGCATTTTAGATAAATTCTCTGTGGACGATATTTCACTCACTTACATTTAAAACTTGCTACAATTGGCCCTGATCTTGCAGGCTAATTCACTTCTACCTGTGCTGATATTTCTTTATTTTTTTAGTATAATTTAGCAGTTGCAAACCTGTTTTCAAAACACACATAAATCAAGCACACTAAGAAGCAACAACAAGTACCAAGAAGAAATTCTATAGAAGCAGCAAAAATATGTACAAAAGGCATAGAAGAAAAACTAAACTACAGTTATTTACATGCATCATCAGGCCAATCGTATAAATCTTGAAGATTTTTCAACTCAGACTTTGATAAAGGAGGCTTGGGTGTTGGTGGAGGCTGTTTGGTGGGCTTCTTGGGTGCTTCCTCGGGTTGGGCAGCAGGCTGCTTTTTCTTTTTAGTAGAAGCAGCAAGTGGAGTGGACCAGCCATCTGAATCAGAATCAGATGGACAGAGGGCAGAGGCATCAAGTCCCAGGGCTACAACAGCTTCTCGTCTCTCTTTCTTGGAAAGCAAAGTGGAAGGGGCGACTGGAGGGGGAGGGGTTTTTGTGGGGGCTACCTCTTCAGAGTGGGTAGCAGGCTGCTTCCCTTTTTTGTGAGTGGAAGCAGAGGATGGTCTGGTGGCGGAAGTCTTTTGCTTCGCGGGAGTCCTCTTGGTTTTAGGGGGAGAAGGTTGGGCAGGAGGAGGAATTTGGGATGGAGGGGGAGCAGTTACAGGTGGGGAAGGAATAAGTTGTGTGGGGGCATCGACAGGTGGTGGAGCAGTAGGCTGAGTGGTAGAAGAGGATGGAGGAAGTTGGGTGGAGGGGGGATTGTCTGGAGGAATCGAGGACAGAGGAGCTGGTTGATAAGGCTTGGAAAGCATCACAGCAATCTCCCTCTCCAGTAGCTCAATATTATTTTTAGCATAGATTTCGTTTGTTTCAGCAAGTTCCTGAGTGGCCTTAAGAACTTCCTTGGAGCTGGCTAATTGTTGCTTGAAATTTTTAGGATTCTTCTTTTCAAACTCAGCAATGCGAGTCTGTGCTTCAGCAAGCAATTTGGCTGAGTGATAATGAGTGAGAATTTCTTTCCATCCTTCCGAGATATCACACAGCTGGATCCGCTACTCCAATTCCAGTAGGGCAATCCTTTCCTCATACGAAAGTTCCAAGTGAGTACGGAGGGCTGCCATACCATGCAGGACATCTCTTCGGATGAAGGGGTTGTCTCTCATGGCATAGAGTAGGGTGAGGTAAGGGGGAATGTAGATGCTGGATCTGGGGATGATGGGCAAGGAAGGGGGTGGAGTGGAAGAAGAGGAGGGGGTGGAAGAGTCTAGAACCTCACCAGGATCAATTTGGGTGGAGGCATCTTGGAAAACAGGTGGGGAGGTGATGGGGGATAGAGGAGATTCAGCTACTGTAGAGGCAAGTAGATCTGGTGATGAGGGTAAAGTTACTGGTGGTGAGGAAAGTATGGGGAGGGCTGGTGCTGCTACCTCCTCAGACTGGGTAGCAGCAGGGTGTGCGGTAGGTATTGGTGAAGCAGGAGGGGATATGTGAGAGGGCTAAGGGGCTGGAGAGGATGGGATAAGTGTGGATTGAATTGAGTGGAGGCATGCGCTCATGAGGGTCCGGTTGTCGATGTTGATTGTTAATTGGGATTGAATGGACTGGAGGAGGGATAGAATTTGAGTGAGGGTGTCATGCATGGTGGGGGTAGAAGGGGCAGGTCTTTGTACAGGATGGAAGGGAGAAGAGGGTGCATGGTTAAAATGCGGGGGAGTAGAGTGTGGGGAGTTAGGCAGTGGGGTGTATTCATGAGCCACATCCCCTACAGTGGAGGTCATGAGGGAAGTGAATCCAGTAGTGGTGAACTGGTCCACATCCTGTGTATGGAGAAGAGTTTGATCAGTGGGTGGAGATGGTATGGTAGGGGTAGTCTCTGAAAATGGAGGAAGGCCAAGGATTTTAGGTGGGAAGACCTGAGTGGTGGTTGAATGTAAAACTGGTTCAGAGGTGGTTGGAATGGGGCCTATTGGAAGAGGAACTGATACAAAGGGAAAAATCAATGTGGGTGGAGGGGTGGGTAATGGGACAGGTATGGTAGGTGGAAGGGTGGATGAGGGTATTTCAGCAGGGAGATCTGTTGCTATTGTCGTTGGTGCGTCAACCTCCTGCACTACGGCTGGCTTATTTATCTGCATCAATGTGAGGCTTGTGGACCATGCCCTCTGTCCAAATACCTTAGGGGTCACCTTCTCCACTGGCTCATTTTTCTTGGTTGCAAATTTCCCAGCCTTCAGCAGACATGTGATGAGTCGAGTGAAGGGCAGACCACCTTCCTTTGCAAAAGCTTGCCTTTTCAGCACTTTATCATTAATGTCCACCATTGCTTTAAAAATCAACTTGGGTGCATTCACAAATTGCCCTTTTGAACAATAGTATAGGGCATCCACTAATGGGGCCCTCCGCTCTTGCAAATGCCTAGTGGCATAGACATATTTCCTCAAAATGGTGTCCATGAGTCTTAAGGTAGGAGGGAGGTCTCTTCTCATCAGAGATTCACCAGAGCCCACAATACCGGAAGTCCGTAATAAAAAGTCAATCGTGTTCCTTAAACCTAAGCTAGGCTTAGCTTATATAGCAATACTTCTTTAATTAGGTTAGAAACCCCAATTTATTAATGCAATTACGGGTTTACTCTGTCCCTTGATGTGAGCAATACGTAACTGAAACGAAGGCACCACCTTCTTGGTCAGGTTTTGATACCACAATTTCACCAGCCTAGGATAAACCATTTCCTTCAAAGGCGAAAGCAGGGGTAACAAACCTTCTTTCTTCAAGTAGTTCAATGTCCCCTGGCACTCCCCAATGTTGGCAAAGTATGTCAGGTCAAAATCTGTTTTAGGGACAAGACTCAAAGTGTCCACAAATTCGTTGGGGGTAGTTAACCCAACTGGAAGGGTGGGAAAAGGTATATTCGCAACGGGGGTAGTTCTCTCTAAAGGTGTTTCTACCACAGGCTCCTAAATTTCAATGGATTTGGCTTTCTTAGCTTTATGGGCCTTCTTGGGTGTCCCTTAAGAGAGATTCCTCTTTGTAGGTGTTTGGTGGGAGGCTTTGCTTTCTTGGCGGATTTAGGGGTGGAAGCAGTTGTTTGCTGAAACAGGTCAGCTAGGGTTTCTTCAAATTCGGCCATTTTTTCTTTTGAAAATGGAATAGTATCTAGTGAAAATGTGGAATGGGTTGCTAGGAAAATGATGAAGCGAAGTAGAAAGACAACTTACCCTAAAATCCTAGGTTTTCTTCCAAATGTCGCAATTTACGGCTCCAATTTCTCTAAAATCCGAGGCAAAATGCTCCCTTGTGCCGGCAAAATGTATTGATACAGTGGCAGACTGAATAGATGACAATTTCTGTGGTATTTAGTAGAGAGAAGGGGGAGGCAAAAAATGAGGAAGAGATCTAGGGTTTGCAGTCGGTACCAATATGGGGTAAAAATGACTTGTCGATAGGTATTTAAAGGATGATATACGATTTTGACAGGATGAATAGGTTGGTTTCGGTAGGTTGATGCATCCTATTGACAACGTGACAATCAAAGCTTGTTAAAGTGGATGATTCAATAGGTTCATGATAGGTGGAATCATCTTTCCAATAGGTGTAGGGGTACATGATTCATCTTTTCGATATGTTCCCGATAAGTATCAAGAACTTATCGAAATCAATATTTTTCCCTTGCTGACCTATTGAGAAGTCGATTTTACCTGTCGATCATGTTCAGTACCTATCGAAACCCCCAATTGTCCTGTCGAAGCCATATAGTGACCTAACGAAGAGTGCAATTGACCTGTTAACAACTCCTAAAATCACATAAAACTACAATTCCAGGCATTCTCAGCTGCAGCACTTAGCAGGCTTCCCTGCTATGCTGCTCTACAGTTTGTTTCCCTAATGGACAAACTACCATTATCTTAGGTCAGGTTGAAATGATGGTCTGATATTTATGATAGCATGTTTATTGCAAAAAGAATTTCACTGAAAAAATAAATACCTAGAACAACAGCAAACTATAATACATATGGTACATACTAGACTACAGGGGCTAATTCGGAGGATCTGGGAGGTCCACAGCATCTGTATGATCAGTACCTTCCATGGATTCTTTCCTCAGCCAGTGTCCCTCCCCTGAGTGTAGTTTTACATCTGTGAATCAAGCATTGTCCTGCAACAGCCAATGTGTATTTTCATGCATCACCTTCTTTTGTGCATTATTGGAAAAATAAGCCTCTTCAAGAGAGGGTTGATAGCCAGTGCTATACACATTAAGCTTAACCTTCATATTTCCAAATGACACTTCCATGATTCCATACCTGCATTGTATGCAAGCATTGGCAGTGGCCAAAAAAGGCCTGCCTAGAATCACAGGTATGGAAGAAGCACATTTGCTTGGTTCCATGTCCAACACCAAAAAGTCAGTAGGATAGAAGAATTTGTCAACTCCAACCAACACATCTTCAATTATCCCCATGGGTTTCCTTTCATATCTGTCAACCAGCTGTAGGACCACATGTGTGGGCTTTAATTCTCCCAAACCCAGCTTCTCATATAGTGAATATGGAAGCAAATTTACACTGGCTCCCAGATCTAATAAGGCTTTGTCAATGGTGTGATCCTGAATGTGCAAGGGATAGTGGGGGTTCCAGGGTCTTACAATTTGGTTGGGGTTGCAATAGACAAAATTTGTTTACTTTTCTCTACTAAAAAGACTTTTTTGGATAGATGTATCCTAGATTGTCTTTTATGGGTGAATAGTTCTTTCAAAAACTTGGTATAGGCTGGGACTTGTTTAATTGCATCAAGTAAAGGTAAATTGATCTTTACTTGCTTGAAAGTCTCTATTATTTCATTTATTTTACCTTGCCCCTTATCAAAAGGGGAAGGTGCTTCCAGTGCCTTAGGAAATGGCAAATGTGGGATTGCTCCCTCACTTGCAGCCTTAGTCAATGGGGCCTCTTTCTTTTTAATATTTTTCTTTTCTTAAGGATCCTCATTATCCTCTTTATTCACAGCTGGTTGCTCCTTCAGGTCCATCACTAGTGGCCTTTATTGTGTTCTTGTAGAAATCACTTAATTTTCTTCCTCCAAGCTCCTCACAGGCTCACAGCCCACTTGGTTGTCCACTAACCTACCACTTCTCAATGTTGTAACATATTTGGCTTCCTCATAGGTGGAAGAAACCTCACCCACTATAAACTATCTTCATGGGTTGTCCTGTGGTTGGCTAGGCAGCTTCCCTCCTTCTCTTCTAGTCAAGGCATCAGGCAGCTGACCAAGTGGATCCTCTATCTTTTGATGCTCTGGTTGTAAGAGTGCACAGTTTGGGATACTGAGGCCTTGGGACATAACCTTCTCGATAGGGTTGAGCATTTCTGTAGGGCATGGGCTGTTGGGGCTGCTACTGTTGGCTGGGGTATGCATCTTGTCTCCACCTTAGATTGGGGTGGTTCCTCCATTGATACCCAGCAACAGGCTGTTGCCCATAAGACTGAGCTGCAACTACATGCTCTATTATAAAATCAGGAAACTAGCCAGCAGATGGGCATTCTTCAAGGGAGTGAGCAAGGGACAGGCATATGGCACATGCCTCCTCCACCCTAGCAGCCACAGGTGACTGCATTGCTCCCATCAGCCTATCAAATTTTAGGGCTAGGCTGTCCACTTTCCTTTCCAAATCACTTGGCACACTCACTTCATATAACTTTCCTCTTGAAATATTCTCCTTCACCAACCTAGGAGGCTCTAAATCTCTATCCAAGGTTTCCCTTTACATAGAGTTCTCACTAATAATATCAAAGAGCTCCCATGCCTCCTTAGCAGTTTTATGGAGGTAGGTGCCTCCACAGGAAGCATCTACCATGTCTTTGCTTTTAGAATCAATTCCCTGATATAAGCTTTGAAACAATTGTCATTCAGGGATTTGATGATGGGGGCATTTCTTTAGGAGTTCCTTAAATCTCTCCCAGGATTGATGAAAATCTTCAGTTGGATCTTAGGTAAAAGAGATGATACCCTTCCTCAACTGGCTGGTTTTTGATATAGGGAAGAACTTGGCCAGAAATTGACATTGGAGATCACTCCAGGACTAAATGTTGTTGGGTGGAAGCAAGGACAACCAGGTCCTGACTTTGTCCTTTAAGGAAAAAGGAAAGAGTCTCATCCTGGTGGCCTCCTCCCCCAAACCTGGGATGTTAAATGTAGTGCACAGTACTAAGAACTCATCAATGTGCTTGTAAGGGTGTTCTTTAGTCAGGCCATGAAATGAGGGCAACATTTGAATTATGGAAGATTTTATCTCATAGTTTCCTTGAGCAGCTGGGAATTGAATGTCGAAGGGGGAATTATAGACCCCTGGTGCATTAAACTCCTTGAGGGTTCTCGGCTGCTGTTGCTCACCCATCTCTACAGAGTCAATTGCAATAGATGTGGGTGTAGTTGGTCTGGATCTGAGAAGTCTTTCAACCTCTGGATTTAGTGGAATAATCATAGATTGGAGAGTTCTCCTACCAAACATACAACATTAAAATTTTGAATGCAGAACAGATCCTCAACACAACAAGTAGAATCAACCAAACTTTCAAACTACTCTAAAAATCAAAAGATTTGAAAAATAAAAGGGGAGTAGAGGGATGCAAACTACAGAGCAGCCTCTGGCTTAATTCTCCTCTCACTGGCAACCTCAGATCTGATAAAATGTACACAAAATACTAAAAAACAATAAAACTCATAAATGCAGTTAGTAAAATGAAACAAACAACTACAGATCTATGATCAAAAGTTACATCTACCAATTTTTAAACACACCTCCTCGGCAGTGGCGCCAAAAACTTGTTGGGGTGTTTACCTTCCCTTGAAAGAGGGTCTAAAATCACTATTAAGACTAGGCAGAACACACTCACACACACATGCAAGTAATCAAGGTCTGTTGTGGCAAGTTTTAAAAAGATGGTGAGTAAGGAAATGTCCACAGGGCGGTTTGTTTAAAAATGTGATGAATCTCCAGATCTGTAAGAGATCTGGCACCCTAACTAATACTAAGTTAGCTAAAAGACAGGGGAGAGGTTTGAAAGGGATTGTCACTTAAGCTAAGCTAAAATTAAACGAAAACTAACTTGGATCGAGTTTGGGAATCTAGATCTCATAGGCGAAAGGAGTATAAAATAGAAAATGGAGAAGAGTAGCTTGTAAATTGGTCTCACTGAAATCAGGTTAGATTAATCATGCTGCAGAGGTTTAGGGCACACAATTCCCTCAACTGGCTATAAGCACAGTTGCAGGGTAGAAGACTCTACTCTAAATCACAGGATCTCACTGGTCTTAAGGCTATGATCTATCCACTTGAATGGTCATAGACCATCCCATAGACTTTATCTGATCCAGGAATTTATAGCAGACAAATCCAATTGGAGCCTGGGCTTGGAGTAATCTTAAGATTATGATCTGTCCACTTTAATGGTCACAGATCATTCTAGGGATCTCCTCCAAAGCAGAAGCATCAATCAGAACAATTAAAACCACTACAAATGCTGCAATTTCAAGGTCACAGACTCAGGGAATTATAGGAGTATCAGATCTAGGGAGATCGGATGGTATCCAAGAGGTCTACCAGTGAAGTGGGTGAGCTGATCTACAGACTCCTCTACACAAATTCGATCGAGCTCCGAATGAAACCAAAGGAACTTTAGATCTAATTATAGCATTACAAACAACATTTACATTGCAATCAAACTCACTCTACAATGGAAATGCTCTCTGATCTGTAGTCTGTGCAGCAGTGAACCCACAATAGCACTCTCAACCTTACCCAATTACAAATCTAACCTCTCTCCTCGCTACTCTAAGGGAATTAGCCAACCATTGTTTACCTAAATGAGGGGAAATAGAATTTCTCTGCAAGCTCTAATCTCTAGAATTTGGCTCAGATCTCGATCTCCCCCCAATTGTAATTGGGGGTCTCTATATATAGCTTTCTCCTTTATTTTTCCTGCCAAAAATCCCTTCTAGAAGGTCCTCAGAGTTTGTTAGGGTTCTGTTAGAGCATGTGGGTCAGTTAAGGTTTCCTAGGACATCTTCTGGAACCATCATGTCGGTCACCAAGTGCCTCGAGTTGCGTGCAGTAGGTCACCAAGTCACAACATGTGCATAGCTGAGATTCTGAGAAGTTCTGCACACGATTTCGACGGGTTGGGGAAGCTTCTAACAGGTTCTAGTAAGGATTTTTAGACCTTTTGCCATATTCTCCAATCCCTTCGATAGGTTCTGATAGGATGAGCTTTGAGGCTTTATCTTCACTGCACTTTATCTGGAGCATTCGACAGGTTGGAGGAGTACTTCGATAGGTTGGGAGACCGTGTCGTCAGGTTGTAGCTTTGCATTCCATCACTTCGATAGGATGGCTCTCACTCCTTCGATAGGTTCTTATTCCAGCACCTCTGTTTCGTTAGGTTCAGGCGGTCTTTTGATAGGTTCTAGAGACCTTTCGATAGGTTCAGGAACCCTTCGAAAGGTTCCCTTTTTTCCTCAGGTAGATTTCGTCAGGATGAAATCTGTCTTTCTCTCAATTGTTCGATAGGTTCTTGGATCCTATCGATTTTCACAATCCTCACGACTTCTTCTTTCTATCTTCAGTTCCTATCAAAACCTCGCCAATCTGCATGAATTCCTCTAATTCAACTCTCAGCTCCTATCGAAATCTTCAGATGTCCTCTCGATAGGATGTTTTTGGCCTGTCTTCACTTCCTTCGCCTTGTTCTGCGGCAGCCAAGCACTCTATGGGTCCAGTGATGTGCTACCCTCTTGTGTGCTATTGCTGGGTTTGTGGGCATTCTTGAGTGGTTTTCTGCATTAGTATCATCTTTTATTGATGTCTACAAAATACACTCGACAGAGGCTTATTAGTGTGCTCACAGGTCTATCAATGGTCAGGTTAAAGGGTGAAAAGTAGCATTTATCACCACTTAACAAATATACACGCTAAGCCAAATCTCTAGATTTTTTAGCCTACCATATATAATACATACGCTAGCCTATTCTTGCTGGGTAGCCCGAATCTGAGGCCTTTTCACTATTCTCGAATCCCCTGCTTAGTGGTTTAGTACCCCCGATAAATCCCACACATTTTGACACCCACTACGCCCTCGCCGTTCAAAAGAGGTCACCCTTTTATTGACTCTTTTTTAGGGATCGATCATCACTTGAATTTTCGTGCTTTCACATAAGTGAAAGGAATTCCTTTGATTCTTCCGAAGCGCATCAAAATCTCGCCGTGGGAGATATTAGTGGTGTGAATGCCACCCGAAACGGAAATTTCAAGGTCCTAGAAAAGCGCCGTACGAAGGTTAATTTTTTTTTCTAAAAAAATATAGAAAAAAAAATCAAGATGAATCAAAATCCAAAAAGAGAGCTTGTCGTGCTAGAACAACGACATCGTCGTATCCTCAATCATTCCGTAGAGGAAGGAGAAGACGGGTTTTTCATCCTCACCCAAGGAACCCGTACCCAACCTGTCAGCAAACCATGTCATGGGCAGTAGATCTAGCCTACGCCATTCCTGATTCATCCCGACCACCTTCTCCATCACATTCCCGTAAGGAGGAAATCTCCATTTTCGGTTCCCCAACCCGATCACCATTGAATGTAATCGGGCCATTTGGTGCACCCATTTTTCCATCCACATCAACCCAAAATCCATCCACATCCACTCCAAGTACACCCATACCCAATCCATTCACCATGCCCAAATTTTCCCCATTCACATCCAATATACCCCATTTTCCCTCCACTTACACCATACCCAATTTTCCACATCCTTCCACACAACATACATCCCATTTTTCTCTGATATCAATCAAAAATAACCCCCAAGTTTTAAACCAACATACCTCCCATTTTCCCTTCACATCCAATTCAAATCCATCACACTTCCCCTCATCTACTCAAATCTTGCCAAATTTTCCTTCAGCATTCGATCCAAATAACCCTAATTTTCCCCATCCACCACCTCTCGAAATTCACACCATTTTTCTCCCTCCTTTACGCAGGTCATGCCTAACTTTCCCCAAACCATGCCCAAATTCCCATTTTCCCAACACACCCAATTTTCTCCAATCCACCTAGGTCATGCCAAAATTTTCTCAATACACCCATGCCATGCCTTCTTTGCCCACATCCTCTCCAAATGCACCAAAAATTTCCCAATCAACCTGGGTCATGCCCAATTTTCCCCATACCCTCCCCTCATCAGATGTACCATCTACATCTACCCCCACGCCCGATCTCATGGCCATGATGGATAACATGGTGAGGGCTTACACCATTTGGAAGGCTTCTCAAAGCCTCCCTCATCCATCCCAAAACACCTCCAAACCCATCCCATAGACTCCAAAATCTCCATACCTCATTCCCCCAAAATCCTAATCAACCTCCCATTGTCCATACCATCCAAGGCTCCCATCAACCATGGGGCCATCCAAGCATGCCTAAAGGGCCCAATGCCCAACCACAAGCCCATCAAGGCCCAATAACACAGGCCCATGTCCATCAAGACCCAATACCCTAAGCCCAAGCCCATGAAGGCCCTATAGCCCAGGCTCTATCCCATCAATGCCCAATAGCCCAGGCCCAAGTCCATCAAGGCCCAATGTCCTATGCCCAAGCCCATCAACGCCCAAACTCAAGAGCCCCATTTGCAAACCCTCCATCATTCCCCCAATATCCCACATTCAACTATGCCTAGTAGGCCCCCATTCCCCCTTAGATAATACACCCATATTATCCAATCCCTCAACCTGGCATGGGCCCTATTTTTCCACATGTCTCACACCCAACCCAATATGAGAATCTATCCCATACCATCAACCATCCCCAATTCACCCATCCTCCTACCTCTCAAACCTATCCCCAAGGTGCCCTCCAAATGCAGTGGCCTCATCAAGCACAGACCTAAAATCCATAACTAAGTCATCCCATCACCCCACAAGTCACCCATCAAAGCTTCCCCCATATACAATGGTTCTAGTAGGCACCCATCTCGCACACTCAGAACCAACATGATAACCTCATCATTCCTCCACCATATGTTGATCCTCAATATGAAGAGGACGAGGTTCGAAATAGTGGGGCCTATGCAGGGGCATTTGCCAATTTTATCCCCCCACAACTCACCTTTACCAACCCATAACCCATGGGGGGACCAGCCCCGACATTGCCATCATGTGAAATCAAGCTACTAAAATAACAAATAAACAAAATCCAAAAGCAGCTGATGAAGTTGGGTGGGGCTGAGATTCATGCCACGGATTTCTCGTATCTGTGCCTATTTGCCGAGGTGCCTTTGCACCTAAGTTCAAAGTGCCATCATTCGACAAGTATGACGACACCGACAACTCTATAGCACACCTCAAGTCGTACTGTAGAGATATGTGCTAGTAGGGAGGGGATGATCATTTGCTCATAAAAGTCTTTCAGAAGAGCCTCACAGGCCCCGCTTTGAGATGGTTCATGTCCCTTGAACCGTCCATGATTAAAACTTGAAAGGATTTGACCCACCTATTCCAGAAATAGTATGTCTACAACATAGACATCGAGCCCTGCAAATCTGATCTTGCTCGCCTAACGCAGAAGCTCGATGAAACCTTCAACGATTATCTAGGGAGATGGAGAGCCTTGGCATCCCAAGTAAGAAACTGAATACCCAACTATGAGCAAATCGAGATGATCTCAAAAAGCACTCTGCCAATCATCTCAGATTTGTTGGTGTATCAGCAGCAATCCAACTTTACTGATCTGGTAAGAAATGTCAATCAGTGTGAAGACGCAATCAAAGAGGGACAGTTAAACAATACCATAACCAGTGGGGTCAAAAATTTCACCGAACAGAAGAATGAGAGACAAGCAGGGACAGAGGTACAAAATATAATGAACACACGGGCCAACACCAACATGGTCTCCTTTTGGTTCACGACCGCACAACTAGCACCAACACCAATAAATCAGGCTCTAAGGCAGAACAATGTCCCCTGGGGCAAATGAACCCTGAGCAGAGAAGGGCTTGATATAATTGAGTATTCACTCCCTTGGGATAATCCCTAAGTGTCATCTTGTCGTCGATGATTGAGAAGGGTTTGGTTACTAAGCTTCAACAAAGACCCCCACCGAATCCAATCCCAAAGAATTATGATCCCAGGACACATTGTAATTTCTATCAAGAGCAGAGACATCAAACTAATCGTTGCTTTCCTTTGAAACATGCGATAAAGGGTTTGATAGAGGCAGGGAAACTCATACCCCATCACCCCCCCAAGCAAACCCGCACACTACAATCATGCAGGCACCCTTACCACCCCACCTGCATGGGGGAATGGGCCCAAGGGACACTATTAACATGTTGGAGGAAGGGATGAAAGAATTTGATCCCTCCAAAGCTATAACTAAGGGGGGGAATTTTGCAGTACCCGGGCAGTAAAGTCGTGAGAATGAGATCATAAAGGTGATTGAGCCATTAAACTTAACCGTTTATTTCCTGAGCCCTACACCACAGGCAACACCTTTGGATTTAAGGATGTATTTCCCTACACCCACGCCCATTTTCCATGTGCAGCCTAGTTTTACTCCATCCCCACAATACCAAGCATATCCAGCATGGTGCCCAATTTGCCCCACCTCTGACTCCCATACAATACAGTTGGTCCGATACTATTGCACTACCATCAGTACCTTCATCTCCAGCACCAGCCCAATACAGCTAGCCCAATTTTACCAGATCATCATCAATCCAGTCACCTCCTGCACCATTCAACCACATCTGGCCCAATTTTGCCACATCAACCCCACCGGTTCAATCATATCAGGCACCTCCATCTGTTCAATTTTAAATCTCCGAACCAACATATGATCCCCATTAGGTCCCACTCGATTATAATCAAACAAAAGTCAATGCGGGCAGCATCATAGAGGAGACAATTGATTTTATTACTCGATCAGGGAGGATTTCCAAACAACCTAAGGTATCAGTACTAACCCAGCCGGAAGAGAAGAAAGAACCTACTACAGTACACTCCTTTGAAAAAATAAGCAGAGAGCACATACTGGAAACACAGTTGAAGAGAATGCCAATTCCCATCACCAATTGGGATCAATTGATGACATCCCCGACCCACTTCCAAGATTTAATGGGGGCCTTGAAAGATGTGCAAGTATCTGACAAGGTCCCGCCAGATGAAGAAGGAAAAGTGATCGAGTAGGTATTGGCTCCCAACAACATCTCATTTTCAGATGCCGACCTGCCAAGTGAAGGAAGCAATCATTCCAAACTACTCAACATCATAGTGGAATCAAAGGACTTAATAATCCCTTTGGTGCTAATAAACAATGGTTCGACATTGAATGTATACCCCCTCAGAACTGCAACCAAAATAAGGGTTGATCCCTCAACATTCATGCTAGCTAGAACAAGTGCAAGAGGGTTTGATAATACCAGGAGGGAGGTGATAGGAGAAGTCAATCTTGAGCTCACCATTGGGTCAATGACCTTCTCAATCCCATTCCAAGTCATGGACATCAAGTTCTCCTTCAACCTACTACTAGGACGCCCGTGACTGCATGAAATCGGGGCAGTTCCCTCTACTCTACACCAACAGCTCAAATTCATCTTTGAAGAGAAAGTTGAGAGGAAGGTGAGAAGATGGCCCATAGTATAAAAAATCTCAAGTGTTGGATGTACCCCATATAGCTGAGGACATAGACCTTAATAGTTTTCAATACGATGTATTAACAGTAGCACTAGAGTCCTCCGAAAAGGTTATCGAAAAAACTAGAGGAGTAATGGACGCAACAGTGGCCAGGCTCCAAAAGTGGGGATACCAATAAGGAAAAGGTTTGGGCCATCACTTACAAGGAAGGAGGGACCCGGTCAGAGCAAAAGGCGGCCATCATGTCAAATTCGACTTAAGCTACAAGCCTACCGAAGAAGAAATCCAAGGGCCATGGAAAAGGCCTAAACCATTGCTACGGCCAAAGCCAGGGGGATAGATCTAGAGGATGAACCCCGTCTGAGACCTCACATCCGAACCACATTCATGAGAATAGGGGTCATCAAAATCGACTAAAATGGGGCAACATAGTTGACCCCATATAAGCAGGTGGCCATCCACCAAACCAATCCCTAAATTATCCCTCCAGAAATTGAAATAAACCTCGCCTCATTATCGCTTTTTAAGGAGGAGATACCCATGCCTATAGAGCCACCCATCCTGAACCATTCCAAGCCAGTGTTAACCTTTGAGGATCAGGTTCAAGATGGCCAATGACAAACCTGATGGAGGCTGACCCTCAAAAGCCATTTCAAACAGCCTCCTCTGCTAGACCAAGTAAAGGGGTAGCTTGGCAAGTGAGGAATTGGGCTTCAATGCCCCTAACTATGGAAGCATCAAGTGGCCTGAAGTTTGGCACCAGCTTCCTAAGAAAAAAAAACTTACAAAAAATGAGATTAGCCCTTGGCGGGCAATACCATGTGTATATAAAGACCCGCTTTACCGAGGGCCCATCTCTAAAGAAAAAGAAAAATATAAAAAAAATAAAAGAAATACAAAAAAGTTCAAAAAAATTGGCTTTTAAAAAAATTCTCGATAAAATAAAGAAAAATGACGTCTTAATTAAAAAATTCGTCCCACGTGAAATCAACCCCTTTCCTATAGAAATACAAGAAGTGGTAGGACTCATGAGTCTGGATGAGGAGATCCCTACTGAGGAGCACCCTAATGAGCTCCTTGACTAATTTGCTAATTTTGAGCATGGCCTTATCCCAATCATTGAAGAGACATAGGATGCCAATCAAGGTACAGAGGAGGTTCCTAAAATCACTAAGATCAGAATGCCGCTGTCTCTCGAGGAAAGAAAAAGCATGATTGATTTACTTTGATCATATCAAGATGTCTTCGCATGGTCATACAAGGATATGCCTGGGTTGGACACCGATTTGGTCGAGCATGAGCTGTCGTTATATCCAGATGTTAAGTCGGGCAGGTAGAAGTTGAGGTACCTCAGACCAAAATTAATGCTAAAAGTGAAGGATGAGTGTTGGTACGCACTTTTTCTGGGTTCCTCTCGGTCCCTGGAAAGAGTGGCCCAATTCTATCTATGTGGACTCTAGCGGAAGGCGATTGATGGTAAACTAAGATATAGAAATAAGAGGTAAATTCTAAGAGGAAAATACCTGGTTCATTGTGATCGCCAGCTGCAGATATTTATCGATGCTACAACACATCACTGATCGGTGTGGGTTTGACTTCTTTACTGTTAGCAGCATTGGGTCACCTAGAAGTTTACTCTATAGTTTTCCTATCATGCTCTAAGTATAATTACTTTAGTTTTCCTAATCTTATCGAGGGTTTAATTAATCTAATCTTTTAATTAATCTAGAAGTTTAATCAAACTAGTCTCCTAATCCTACTAGGAGTTTAGTCAACTTAAGAATCCTAATCTTATTAGAAGTTTGATTGGTATTAGTCTCCTAATTCTACCAAGAATCAAATTATCCTAAGTCTCCTGCTTCTATCCAAGTATCCTAATTTGATCAGAACCCTAATTAACTTTAAGTATCCTAATCCTAATGCTATCAAAAACTCTAATTAATTTAAGTATCCTAATTATATTAGAACTTTAATTAACTAGGATGTCTGATTCTATTGACAGTCTAATTATTTTAAATATCATATTTCACTAGAAGCCTAATTAGTTTAAGTTTCCTACTTCTATTAGGAGTCTAATCGATTCAGATATCCTACTTCTACTAGAATTCTAAATATCCTACTTCTACTAAAATTCTAATTACTTTTAAGTTTCATATTTTTACTAGGAATCTAAAAAAAAACAATGGGGGTTTGGGCCCGCTATGCTAAGGAGGATCGGCCCC
Organism: Chloranthus sessilifolius; assembly: GCA_021018995.1. Classification (NCBI taxonomy): domain Eukaryota; kingdom Viridiplantae; phylum Streptophyta; class Magnoliopsida; order Chloranthales; family Chloranthaceae; genus Chloranthus; species Chloranthus sessilifolius. The sequence goes on from CM037588.1 coordinate 98,397,562, forward strand.
GTTCTCGGGTACCCTCCGTAAGGTCCCTTGGGCAAATCGGTTGGCTAAGGGTCATTTGAAAAATAGTAGAGATTGAAAAACTGATTTTGAATTGATTAATTAAGGTTTTCTTTTTTGAAGATGGAAATTAAGGTAGTTTTGAATATTAAGATTAGAACTAAAAATTATGAATTAGAAGATATTGAGACTAGAATTTGAAAATAGAGGCTACAATCTAAAATGATTTGAAACTAAGACCTAGTTCTAGAAATTGAGAATCGTGGAATAGAAACTTAAAGACTAAAATTAAGAACTGGTTCTAGGAACTAAAACCTAGAACCAGAAATAAAGAGATCTAAGAGTTTGAATTTTAAAAAGTAAGAACTGAAATAGAAGATCTAAAAATTAAGAACCATTATTAGGAACTAGAATTTAAAACTATGACTAAAACTAGAATCAAGATTTAAGGACCAAAACTTAGAACTAATTCTAGAAGCTAAGAATCAGAGATTAAGAACTAGAATTAGAGACTAAAATTAAAGCCTAAAATCTAAGACTAGAAATTAAAAGACTGAAATTAAAATCTAAGATCTATGAAATTAAAAACTAAAAACTAGAACTCAAGAACTAGAACCTAGACCTTGAAAAGTAATTAAGAACTAGAGCTAAGAAATTACTTGAAGCTGGACGTTGAAGAGAAAGTCTCAAAATCCCTAAGCTCGGAAGAAAGGAACTTGAAAACTCGATTGCTTGATGTGTTGGATGTGTGGGGTAGGGGGTCTATTTATAGGTATTCTTGTAATTGAGCACCTTGTAGGAGGTCCTTAATTAATTGGTCAAACCCGATTTCGCGCCCTGTCTGGTGCGCTTAAACAGATTATGCGCCCTATCCCAGGCGCATAATCACTTTGAGTCGGTGACCAATTCAGCAAGTGATCGACTGACTGGCTCAGCCAAGTGTCCGAGTTCTAATCCAATTAGAACTAATTGCGCACCCTACTGGGAGCGTGCAATTCGATTAAGCGGGAGGTCAGCTGCGCTTAATTGAGGAGTTCAAGCAATCAAGGGAACTAGAGTTCAGGACCAAAGTGGACCAATTACACGCCTATAGAATGGTACGTAATCGATTACGCACCCTTTCCTAGGTGTGAAATCAGATCCTAAGGCGGTCCACGGGAAGAGTAGCCTAGTCCAAGTTGGACCAACTGCGCGTTAGTTGTAAGGCACTTAACCAAATTGCACGCACTGAATAGGGCGCGGAATTCAGGATCCTCCTCGGGCTAAGTTAGGTCCGAACCGCAGGGCTATTATTTCAGCATGTGCTTTGACTATATACTATTGTTTCAGTATATAGTCCCCGTATTAGAGTTGTGGGGTCTGAGCCACAAAGCTATTGTTCCAACTTGTGTTCTGCCATTTACTATTGTTTCTGTGTATGGTCCCCGTATTAGGATTTTAAGGCTTTCAAAGAAGGTACGTCCCTTCTGAGAGTCGTGGGCAAGGTGAAAGGTTGACGGAATAGGTTTATATACTCTGAGAGGGTAAAATTAGGGTGTCTACAGTTGCCTCTCTTTGTTGCGCTCTCGCAAAGTAAGAATGTGTCAAAGAAGTAGACACCCCTCTTCTGAGGGTGCCATCTTGTTTCTTTTGGGAAATCACAAATGTGGACCGGGGATGCTGACATGAAATACTTGACTTTCTTATCTATCAAGGTAAGCTTAAATGGAACATTCGGGGGCCCAGTGGTAGCTGTCGAAGGGCGTATCCACTATCGCGGATGCAAGGGGCATCCCTCCTAATACCGCGACCTGCTATAAGTGACAGTCAGACAGGACAAATTGTTATATCCTGATCCATGGGTGCAAGGGGCATCCTGTCACATATCGCGACTTACTGCAAGGGGCAGTCAAATGGGAGGAAAGTTAACATATCCTTGTCTGTAGGTGCAAGGGGCAATCAAACAGAGGGATATTCGACATAATCGAGGTATCGTGGGGTGTCATATGAATGTGAAGAGATAGGGTCAAGTGACCTAATAATAAGATGTAATATCATGTAATGGTGAAGGCTTTTGCAAGTCATGTCAAACCATTGCTCACACTAATGGCATGTCAAGTGTCCCTTTCCAGTGGACATTTGTGATTTCTTAGAGTTGAGTATACTTAGTGTTCGATTTCCCAGGGGATAGATCAGATTGGAGTGGTGAGAGATAGAATTTTAATAGCTAAGAGGGTTTATTTATTATTATTATTTTCTTTTTTTTTCTTTTTTAAAATGTGAGAATTTTAAGTTAAGATCAATTTGGAGGAAAAATGGTAGAAAATGGGGCTTCCAAGACATCACTGAGCAAATCTATCGGTACGAGATTTGTTGACCCGACCATTTGCGTGGTTGTCAAGAAGACACTTGGCATGTCGGATGCTCCGTCTGACCTTCTCATGAATACTGATGATTGTCTCTTATGGGAGGACTATAGTGATTCGTGAATCAAGAGAGACGGGTTTTGAAAATATTTGACTTAATATTATCTAACTATATTTTAAAAGAATATCGAGTAGAAGAAGGGGTGTTTTACTTACCTGATTTATTACCGACGGGAAACTTTTGCTTGTGGTGGGACTTGCTAGCTGCTGCTCTCGTAGTTGTGTCACAATGGGACTACGGGTGGCTCCTTCTTCTGGTCTGAGTCGCCTTTGCTTAGGGTGTAAGGTTACGCGATGGGACAAAAGTGTCTGGAGGTGAAGTCATTGAGGGGACTCATGCACAAGAAATCACACAACCACCCGCATCATTCGTATCAATGGGCTTTGTTGCCTTCAGGTTGTTGAGCTACCGTGTAAATTTTCCCACATGAACTCAAAGCCTTCTTGCTGGTGTCTATGCATTATCAAGGTGACTCCCTATGCCACTTCATATTCCGGTGGGAGCGCCGTGATGAGACATTTTGGAGGGGTGTGGTTTGCGATTGGTTGCCCCCCCCCTTTTGTATGGGGTCATGTAATGGGACATTCAAGGGTCTATTCTTCCCCACCAACTGATTGTTGTAGTGGGGGCTGATGGTTGCTAGTGTGACGAAGCATTCGGGTCATTTGATGAGATGTTCGTGACGGGACTTGGGTAGTTGATGGTTGCGTTGGGACATTGGCAAAATCTTTCTCCTGTCGGCGAGTGGAGGAGTCTGGTGACTACCACGTGATGGGGCATTTTGGAGTCGTTGTGATGGGATATGATGATGGTTGTGGTAAGGCATTTGGAGGGAGGCTCGGCTCTTTGCGATGGGATATTGAATGAGCCTTCCCTTCTGGTTTTGTGTCATAGCGGGTTGTGATAGAATTTCGAGGAAGTGTAATCGGCAGATCTTGGTTATATGGCCAGATTGAGTCATAGCTGCATCGCGGCCGGACATGTTTATGAGCGTGTGAATGAGTATTAGTTTAGTGACTCCTTGACTAATTAACGTCGGGATGGGACAATGATGGCCTCTTTCTTCGATAGGTGATATCTTGAGATCGTGATGGGATTTCCCCTTTGGCGTTGGCGACAGGACTTTCAGGAGGCTCATTTTGGCTTTTTCGCGATGGGACATTAGTCGAGCCTACCTTCGGTCACGTGGTATGTGAGTGTTGATATGCACTTTTTCTGGGTCCCTTTCGGTCCCCTGAAAGAGCGGCCCAATTTGGTCCAAGTGGACTCTAGTAAAGGCGGTGTTTTTAGAGATAATCAAATATCGAAAAAGGATGGTAAATCTCAGAGAAATACCTAGTTCGTTGCAATCACTAGCTGCAGATGTTTAACGACGCTACAACAAGTCACTGATCACGCCTTTCACAGTGGAGATATGGGTTGTTCTCTTTACTAAATCATCGGTCAGCCGATGTCAGTAGCACTAGGTCGCCTTTAAGTTTAGTTAAGCTAGCATTCCTAGTTCTCTTCTGACTACTTTTTGCCTTTCCTACTCTTGCTATAGTTGTCAGGGATTTGATTATTTTTAATCTTATCAGAAGTCTAATTAATTAAGTTTCCTAATCCTACTAGGAATGCAAATATGGAAACTAATTAGGAATGTACTACTTCTATTGAAACTCTGACTAATTAAAAATATATTAATTCTATTAAAATTCTAATTTAAGTGAATATACTAATTTTACTAAAAATCTAAAAGAAAGGGGTTTTAGCCCGCTATGCTAAGGAGGATCGATCCCATTCCTGGGTATCCTCTGTAAGCTCCCTTAGGCAAATTGGGTGGCTAGAGATTATTTTAGTAATAATATGGGTTGAAAAACTGATTTTGAATTCGTGAATTATGGATTTATGGATCAAAAATTGATTTAATAATTAGAACTAAAATTAAAATTTCTAAGACTGAATTTAGAACTAATATTAAGGACTAATTCTTGAAACTAAGAACTAGAATAAGAAGAACTAGTAATTCAAATTAAAACCTAAGATCTAAGATCTAGAATTTAAGAACTTGAGGGGCTAGAATCTAAATCTAGAATCATAAGAGAAAAAGAGGAACTGGTTCTAGAACCTAAGAACTAGAACCAGGGAAAAGAAAAATAGATAGGAATAAAGGATTGAAGAGATTTAAAATCTAAGATTTAGAGCTAAAAGCTTGAGAACCTAAGGTCTAGAACTAATTGTCTAGAACTAAGAACTAGAACTAGAAGAAACAAAAAAAAACTAGAAGGGAGGTATACTTGAGGCCAGAGCCACAGAGAGAAAGTTTGAAATCCTAAGCATCAAAACCGAAACTCAAAAATTCAATTGTGCGCCCTATGGGGTGTGCACAATACTGCGTTGTGATGTATTTTTGGGACAAGATGGTGGGTCCTATTTATTTGGTCAATTCTGCGCCCTATGGGGTGTGCACAATTGGTCGGTGAATTTCAATTGTGCACTCAGTTTGGTGCACTCAAATGAATTATGCGCGTTGTATTCGGTGCACAATCTCTTTGAGTCGGTGTCTGACTCAGTGAGTGACCGGCTAAATGTCTCAGCCGGGTAGCCTAGTCCTAGTCTAATTAGACCAATTGCGTGCTCTATGCAGTGCGCTCAATCAATTCTGTGTTGGATTAAGAGTGCATAATAGGGAATTTTCAGGCAGTCTAGGGAATTAGAGATCAGGTTGGCTTAGGAACCAATTATGCGCCTGTGCTGATGTGCATAATCTGATTACACGCTCTAAATAGGGTGCACAATCGCATCTCAGGCGGTTTCTAGAAAGGTGAAAAGCCCACCCAAAATGGACTAATTACGCGCTGGTATTGAAGTGTGCAATATGATTGTGCGCGCCTAGTAGGGCGTATAATCAAGGTCTAGGCGGTCCCTAGGAAGTGAAATCCTGGGTCTCAACCATGTACTATTGTTTTAGTGCATGATTCGCATATTAGGGTTTTGAAGTCTTTGGAGAAGGTTAGTCCTTTTTCAGAGATTGTGGGCAAGGTCAAAGGTTGACCAAATAGGTTTATATATTCTGAGAGGGCAAAATGGGGGTGTTTATAGATGCCCCTCTTCGGCGCGTTCTTATGGAATAAGAATGCATCGAAGAAGTAGACACCCCTCATCCGAGGGACTTTCTCATTTTTCTTAGGAAATCATAAATGTGAACTAGGGATGCTGACATGAGATGCTTGGCTTTCTTATCTATCAGCGCAATCTAAAATGGTGCATTCGGGAGACCAGTGGTAGTTGTCGAAAGGCATATTCCATATCGTGGATGTGAGTGACATCCCATTGCATATCGCGCCATGCTGCTAGTAGCACTCAATGGGGTAAAAGAGGCATAACCTGATCCGTGGGTGCAAGGGGCATCCCGTCGCATTTTGGGACTTGCTGTAAGGGGCATTCAAACGGTAGGAGAGTCGATATCCTAGTCTCTAGGTGCAAGGGGCAATCAAACAGAGGGATATCCGACACAAATCGAGGTACCGAGGAGCGTCATACGAATGTCCACGGATAAGGTCCAGAGACTGATAATAAGATGCAATATCATGTAATGACGAAGGCTTTCATAAGTCATGTCAGACCGGATGCGTCATTGGTCACACCAATGCACGTCAGGTGTCCCTCTTCCAGTGGACATTTATGATTTCTCAAAGTTTAATATATTTAGTGTTCGATTTCCCAAGGGAAAGAACGGATTGGAGAGGTGAGAAGTGAAAATTTGATTGATAGGAGTTCATTATCATTTTTATTATTATTTTCTTGTTGTTTTTTTTTTGTTTTTGAAAAATTGAGAATTTAACGTAAGATCAATTAGGTTATAAATCTTCAAAAAAACGTGGCTTCCGAGATATTGCTGAGCAGATCCACCGATATGGGATTTGTCGACCCAACCGTTTGTGTGATTGTTGAATAGTCACATAATTTACCATTTTATCACCCTTAACTTAGTGATGCTAGGCCATAGTTTGCCACTAATGAGTTACTGATGTGCAGATATTAAAGATAAGTAGTAAATTAGAGCCTAAGTTTTAATCTTTGTCAAAATGAATTCAAAAAGTAATAAGAAAATGATTGAGCAAAAAAGAAAATTTACCGCTACTGAAAGCCAGAGAATTGTAAATTACGATTCTTCAAAAGAGATAAAAAGAGAAAATCGATAAAGCGTAATCCAGAGAATAGTCAACTATGAGGAAGCCAACTGAAAATAGAAATCGTGAATTACGATTTTCCATAAAAGAAGCTAAGAAAGAAAGAAATTATTATTTACGATTTCCTAAAAATAGAAGCTTTCCTACTATTGTTGTTATTGTTGATCACGTGAGAACTATCACTGCCACATCTAGAATTAGAAGACTCCTACAATTAGAAGTCTGATGAACCATGGATCTGAGAAGATTGATAAAGATCTAAATCAGAAGGACTTTGCTGCTGCTAAATAAAGAACATTCTAGAAGCTCATCAACTAACGAAAGCAAGGAAGGATAAAATTAGGAATTAGAGTTATATTAGGATACTTTTATTTTTAGTCGTCTCTTTTATTAAAACTAGATCTTTGTAAACTGACCCCTTATGATCTATAAATAAGAAGGCTCGGCATAGGAATAAACATTGAAGAATTTCAGCATCAATTGACGCCTGAGATTAGATTTTCCTTTGATCAAAGTAGTGTATACTAGTTAGAGTAGATTAGATATCAGAGGTTTCTCAAGAGCAATTGACGACTACAATTGAGTGCTGAAGATTAGTATAGATATCTGTAATTTCACAGAAGCAATTGACGACTGTGGCTGAGGGGTGGAGGATATAATTTACTTTGCTTTCTAGTTTAGATTTTATTTGCTTTGTAAATATCTCCAAGTTTTAATTTGAATTGATGACTTAGGTTATAATTTTAGATTAGTATAACAATTTTTACTTTTCCATCTTCAGTTTTCTAGAATTTGATTGATGCCTAAATTTTTGGTTGATTGTTGATTAGATTAAATCTGTATTTATAGGATCGTAGACTTGATTGACGACCAATGCTAAGAGACTAGAAATATGGTGTAACGGTACTGTCTATTTTCATAAATATTCGAAAGCTAAAGATTAAGATTTACAACCTTAATCTGAAGAAGGAGGATTAGGATTTATTTTTTTGCACTTTAGTTTAGAAAATCATTCTTTTATTCATATTTTCCAGTAGATTAGGAAATCTTAAAGATAAATAAAACCTTTTAAGATAGGGATTTAGATAGAAGATATTAACTAGGAATTAACAAGATAATGAACTTCCTCATGGGAATGATCCTATGCTAGTACTATGATTTCCATTGTGCACTTGCAATAGGTTAAGACTTGAATTTAATATAATTATAATACACAATAACAACCGAGTCAAGTTTTTAGCGCCGCTATCGGGGAAGCGAATTTATCTAAATTCTTTCATGTTTTTATCTAATATTTTTATCCTTTTAGAAACCAATATTTATCTTTCTCTTTTTATATTTCTTTATATTTTTATTTTTTTGTTTGATCTCTTCTGGATCTTTTGCAGGTTTATTCGGAGTAACAGACTAGACTTTCAACACTTCTGTGGGCTCCAAAAATTAGAAATTCAGATTTATTTCTCTCCCTACTTTCTAAAATAAAAAGTTACAAAATTTTAAAACAAAAATAGAAAAATTTAGTTTTAGACAATATATGCTTGAAATGATGGGGGAACATTATCTTTAACACTTCTTACACCTCCCCCATGTATACAAATAACCCCTATGACCGGTAATAAGACTTTTAAACTTACACCCAAAATATTTCAAACACTTCCAATATTCCATGGGCTAAGGGATGAAAATCCTTATTTACATTTAAGACAATTCATAGAAGTGTGCAATCTTATCCAAATTCAGAATTTGCCAGAAACATCTCTTCGTCTAAGGTTATTTTCATATTCTCTTAGAGATGAAGCAAGGCAGTAGATACACTCCTTGCCTCATAATTTGTTCGCCAATTGGGAGGACTTGTAATGAGGATTTCTCATGAAATACTTCCCAATACATAGAATGAATCAAATCCGGTTTCTGATTAAAATTTTTAAACAATCTCCGGATGAACCTCTTCGAGAGGGGTGGAAGCACCTCAACGATATTTTAAATGGGTATCCACATCATGAGATACCTCATTGGCAGATAGTCCTCACTTTATATGAAGGTTTGAATGACCAAAATTGGCACATAGTTGATGTTGCCCGTGGGGGGATGTTCCACCCCATGTCTGCTGAGGCTGCTTGGGAATTTTTTGAGAAATTTAGCGAGGAACTAGTGCAATGCCAAGCATCGGGTGAGATTGAACCTGAGACTTCAAGGAGTGTACCTCTTAGGCAGAGAGGTTTATACAAATTAAAGTCAATGATGAATTGCCTTCCAAAGTTAAAACTATGGAAGACAAAAATTCTATCTCTGGTGGGTGTAAAATTGCACCCAACATCTCAATAATGAAAAGTCGTTGAATCTAACTGCAGCTTAAATCAGGAAATTCCTCAGTATTTTCCTATACTTTGCCGCACACAGACCCAAGACCACACTGACATTGAGGAAGCCTTGTCGCAATTGGCCAAAAGTTGGCTGCAACATAACCTTATTCAAATGCTACCACTCAATAATCTCTTAGAATCCATTACACGGTTAGAAACTCTGGTTGAGCAATTAACCATTCTGGTTAACTTGAGAGAGAGTATCTATTTTTCCCCATGGCCAGTTGGCACCTCAGGAAGAAATACTTTTATGGGAGGGATATCAACTCGCCTTCATTGCCACTGAATTCCTCCTTAAATTGTCGAGCTACCGACTCACCCATAGCAAACACATGTAACATATATATATATATATATATATATATATATATATAAATACTTTTGAAGTGACCCCTCTACGATTTATAAAATATTACTAATCGTAAGGGCTCTTTCTTTTGTTATCAGTTAAAACGCATGGACTTATGAATGCTCATGAGTTGAGTCTAATCATAGCGAGTACGATTTTCCAATTTTAGATTCTCGTGAACGTTATCCAGAATTGCAAATGGCAATTCTGGGGAATAGGAGAACCTAGTGATCCGTCTTTTTGGGAATATTGGAAATAAGACCCATTTATAATTTGTATAAGAAACAGACAAGCTTTGCCTTTAAGACTACCACTTCCCAACCACCCTAGCCTAGGAATCTACACATCAACAATTACTCGAAGTGACTGTTCAGAAGTTTCCGTAATAAATTCATACCCATCTATAAACTAAAACCAATTCATAACCTTTCTTCTTCCTCAATCTGTAACCTTAGAACCCCATGACGGAAGAACAAAACCAAAGCGACTTCAGCAAAAGACTTGACAAAATTCTTAAAATATATAGAGCTAAGCTCCTAGTTGTAGAATAGATTTGAAGCACTAGCGACTCACTCGAGATGCAGAATCATCCATAGGAACTACCCTTCTCCCTAAACCTAACCCAAATCTGAAACCATATACCCGAAACCCATCCCCCCACTTCCTAAACTTTACACCATCACAACCCACCTAGAATGCGACTTCCTATATAACAAGGATGGGTGTCATTTCTCATCCCATCCTTAATCTCCTCGCCACCCCTCTCCATTGCTCATCTTCTCCCTTAGTTTGCGTTACATACTCTTCATAAGATTTTCGCAAGGGAGCAGTATAGGCTGAATGGGGGAGTTGAGATGGGTCATCTTCCAACTCCTCAACTTCTTCCCGTCACTGCATCACAGGTGCAGTTGACAAATCATGGAGTGACCCCCCTAAAGAAGAGGAGGGGCGGCGAGGGATTTTGAAGGGCAGTGGGGAGTGATTCGACAGCTCTTGGAGTAACTACCCTCCAAAGGTTAGAGTTCCTTTTGTTGTAGGGATACAAGACTTTGATTGAAGGTAGTTAGAAGCCAAAAGAATCCTTCTCCCGAACGTTGCTGCCAGAGTCTTAGTTTAGCGTGTGTTTAGATTTTTCCTAAGATTTGTTTCATGTAATTAGTTTTCTTTCCATGTTGTTGTAATTAGTTTATAAATGAAAAGGTTTTTTATTATTACTGTCTTTCTTTTATTTTTGCTACTAACATCTAACATTTTTTATATTTTGTATTAAAATCGAAAGTATTTTCTCCTAAGTTTGGGGGAAATTTTTTTTATTATTTTTGTAGAGTATATACCCGATTACTAACATAGCAGTAAATAAAATAGGTAATTTTTTCTGTATGTCTCCTATTTTGCACAATGAGGACATTGTCCCATTTAAGTTTGGGGGGATACAAACTTTTGTTACTTTAGTTTACTTTTAGTTAGTTTTTAGTTTAGCTTTTGTTGAAAATTTCTTATTTTACAAAAGAAAAAAAAAATTAAGTTAATCATTATATACAAATTATGAAAAAAAATATAAAAATCTTAATTCTTAGCAAACCATCATAGTAGTAGTTCAAAAATCAAAATAAAAATAGTTACAATTCAAAGTAAACCATCTCTAGAACACTGTATTAGAGAATGTATGAAATTATACGATTGATCTGAACTGCAAAATATTTAAGATTATAGTTTCAAAATTATATAACCAGTGAGCTGTAGAGCCTATTTCCTCTTTATTCAGAGAGACTATTTTTATTCATGCTTAAATTTCCTTGAACTTCTCTACTATCTGAAATCTCATAATGCTGAATTTAGAATTAATATATTCAATTATTATGATAATTTATTTATTTAGAACTATCTAATAAACATATCAAAGCAATAAGACATTCATATTAGTAAATCGTGAAAAGGACCGAAGGCCATCTTTTTTTCTAATCAGAGCCAAAAAGCCAAAATCCTATTATATTTTATCATTTAAACTCATATTAGAAGCCTAAAGACAAAATTTCTTTATACCAAATTTTATAAACCCTTAACCATATGTACTCCCCAAAACTTTCTATTCTTAACCCTTATAATTTCTGAGAGTTTAGAATATAAAAGAAGGGAAGAAAAGGGAGTGAAAGGAGTATGAGTTAACAGATAAGAGATCTGCTAAAAAGAGTACAACTGAAAAAGAAATACAAATATATGAAAATATGGGACAAGAAAAGAAAAAGAAAGAAAAATCGTAAACGACGATTTTATGAAAAGAGAAGTAAAAAACTTCTAGAAAAGAAAAAAAAATGGGATTTACAAAAAGAAAAAAAAATGGGAAGAAGCTATCCAAAATAAGAATACTTACTGAAGCTGAAAAATAGAAGAAGAGAAGAAAGAGTTAAACTCTTGGTAATAATTTTGAATCCTCTTTACCTTTTTCTTTGAAACCTTTTGAAAACCCAAAGCTCCATTATAAGCCGAAGGAAAGACCTTTGTGATTTACGATTTACAAAAATATGAGTCTGATAGAGATATATGAGATAGATACTATGAATAAATAAAGAAATTATATGAAAAAAATTGACTATCCTTTCCATGAGATTTATCTTTTAAGCTAATTGTCCTTTGAATTTCACGAACATATCATATTATGAGAACCCAAAATTTTGATTATTTTTTAGAATATGCCAATAAGTGAGAGTTTGGATGAAAATATTTTCAAAAAACTACAGTTTAGAAAAATCTATGATGAATAAACTTTTCACTGATATGCACGCACTCCACGCTATATAAGAATTGAAATTATTGAGTTATGATTAAGGATAATTGCGATAATGGGAAGCTAAGGATAAAATATTTAAAATATTTTGACATAATAAACATATAATGACTAACTGAATAATTAGTAGTATAAAAAAAAAGTAGCTTATATTTTGAATTTTTAGTTTTAAAATTTTTTGAAAAATCTAAAAATATTGAAGTTTGTAGGTAACTTTACTGAAAACCTTCAGGAGACTACAACTCCTCCACTAGGGATAACCTAGGGGTTTAAAGTCTTGTTACATCTGTTAAATGCAATCGTGCTCCCTACAAAAGTGGCATTTAAATTTAAGTTTTAATATTTTATGTTTCCTTGTTTGCTAGGGACTAGCAAAATGTAACATCCCCAAAATTTGGGCATTAAATAGTATCCTCGTCATGTGTGCCTGACAGGTCATAGGTTGACAGAGTGAAAGTCAACACAATGACTATGATTCAAGTAGGTTGATATTAATAAGCAAGTGGGTGTAGTGTTAAAGATAAATTAGAGATAGCATATACCGTCTTGGGTGTATGTGCTTTGCACCAAAGCATGAGGGGTTAAAAGGAGGCAAATATCTTAAGAGAAGTTATTGCCTTTGTTTAGCTTGGTGAAGAACTTTAAGAATAGAGAGAGAGTGAAGTGTATGGAGTAATTGCTAGGAAATTTGGTGGATTGACGGATCGAAGCCACACTTGAGCTATAGATTACGACAACAACACGAGGGTGAACTCGTTGGAGTTGGAACCCTAGTCCATAAATAAATCAATTTGATCAATCAAGAGATTGATTGAGGTGAGTTCTATTAAATTTTCTATAAGCATATTGTTGTGCATTAAATTATGGAGTAAATGCTAAATTAAATAGGGAGAAATGAATTAGAAATGAAAGAAAGGAAAGCTGGAAGAAATGCCCACAAAGGGCTGAGTTTTTGACAAAATTGATTGATCGATTTGGAAAATCGATCGATTGATTTTGACCTAGAAGTTAGCTGGGAAAAGATGCTCGAAATCGATTGATCGATTTGAAATCGATCAATCGATTTGAGAATTTTGATTAATTTATTTCAGAATTTCGATTAATCGATTTTAAATCGATTAATCATCTGAGCATCCCTAGTGACTGGAAAAATAGAGCTTGAGAAGACCGATTGATCGATTTGAGAAATCGATCAATCAATTTTGGAATTTTGATTAATCGATTTGGGGATCGATTGATCAATTTTGGAAATCGATCAATCGATTTGGACAATTTCTGTTGGCTTTTGTTTTGGACTTTGGGATTTTATGAGGGTATTGTACCTTCTTTATTGCATCTTTCTTGATGCTATGCTTATGCTATGATGTATCATAGGTTGTACGAGTGAGTGCAAGCATGGGAAACACCGTGGATCTTAAGAGTGAGGTAGGGAACACCTTGAACATGTACTTCAATTGCAAGAGCATTTATGTAATGATATAAAATTGAACAAATGAGAAACTTAAGGGTGCGTGTGTAAACACCAAGTAAGGAAATTGATATATAAATGAGTAAGTGACGTCCCCAGGGGATGTGAATGTGATAATGAGCATTTGTGTGATGCGTTGAGCTAGTTACATCCTAGGGATGTATGTGAATATGTAAGTAAAGTGAATGAGATTGATAAGGCCTAATCTATTATATTTAGCATAATCACACGATGAATAACTATATGTAGGGCACTTTGATATTTAAGGTTTGGATAATACCCCACCGACGTGGCGGGATACCCATGATTGACTCGGCAGGATATCCGTGACCGATATAGCGGCCAATCTGTACACCAGTTGCACATCCTAGGGATGTACGTACGTATGTTGAGAATAGACCCCGTCGCCTATGAGAAAGGGACCTGGATAGTATCAAAAGAATGAAAAAGGATAATGAAAATGGCCTGATTACACGACGATGGAGGGAATTCCATCGGGCGCCTGACGCTATAGTAAGTTAGGGAATATTTAAGTTATGATTTAAGTCTTTAGGCCACCAATCACGCGAAGCATTACTCCATCGCTTTATGGGGCCGCAGTTATAGGATGTTAGCAAAGACTCTACCAGCAGAGGGTCCAGCACCTGCTCAGGCTAGCGATGCACCACTACAGTAGGACCCGCCAGCAGAGGGGGAGCAGCCTCATGACCTAGTACCACCTGAGGAGCGTCTTTTAGTACAACCTACTGCTCCTACACAGTCCACTCGTCCTTCTGCACGAGCTTCCCGGAGGCGGGCATCTCAGGCCCCTGTGACGAATACCATTGATGATGTTCTCACCCTCATGGCAGAGAACAATCAGCAGATATTGGAGCACCAGCAGCGTATGGAGGCGACCAGCACTTGCATAGACCACAGGCTGGACTTCCACGAGGCGTTGCTCTACCAGACAATGTAGTTCATGTTTCCCACTGATTACCAACAGCGTGAACATGGACTCCTGGTGCATCGGGTTTCGGTACTCACGAGCAGGACGACATGGACCAGCCCGGGGATGGGACTGCTTGATTGATCATTGTCATTTTCTTTCCCTTTTTGGATTGTCGTTTATTTTTTAGGATTGTAATTATTTTGAAAATGCTATGTATTGAACTAGCTGGAGTGGATGCCATTATTTTGGAATGTACTTCTTGCATGCGGGTAACCGCCGTATACTATGCAAACTCCAATTTTTCTTAGTAAACTATTTTGGCTTGTGCTTAATTCCTCCAAATTATTGCAATTATACTACGTCTTCTTGCAGGATGTGTGCTTGTTATAGAATATCACTGCATCTGTCACTGTGTGTGAGAATTCCACAGGCAAACCTTTAGGTACATTTTCGAGGATGAAAATTCCCAAGGTGGGGAGAATGTGACATCCCAAAAATTTGGGCATTAAATAGTGTCCTCGGTATATGTTCCCGACTGGTCGTAGGTTGACCGAGTGAAAGTCAACACGATGACTATGATTCAAGTAGGTTGATGTTAATAAGAAAGTGGGTGTAGTGTTAAAGTTAAATTAGAGATAGCATATACCATCTTGGGTGTATGTGCTTTGCACCAAAGCATGAGGGGTTAAAAGGAGGCAAATAACTTAAGAGAAGTTATTGCCTTTGTTTAGGAAGGCGAAGAACATTAACAAGAGAGAGAGAGAAGTGTATAGAGTGATTGCTAGGAATTTTGGTGGATTGACGGATTGAAGCCACACTTGAGCTATAGATTACGACAGCTACACGAGGGTGAACTCGTTGGAGTTGGAGTTGGAACCCTTGCCCATAACTAAATCCATTTGATCAATCAAGAGATTGATTGAGGTGAGTTCTATTAAATTTTCTATAAGCATGTTGTTGTGCATTAAATTATGGAGTAAATGCTGAATTAAATAGGAAGAAATGAATTAGAAATGAAAGAAAGGAAAGCTAGGAGAAATGCCCGCACAGGGTTGAGTTTCGGACAAAATCGATTGATCGATTGAGAAAATCGATCGATTGATTTTGACCTGGAATAAACTGGGCAAAGGTGCCCGAAACCGATTGATTGATTTGAAATCGAGCAATCGATTTGAGAAATTAATCGATTTGAGAATTTCGATTAATCGATTTTAAATCGATTAATTGTCTGAGCATCCCCAGTGACTGGAAAAATAGAGCTTGAGAAAACTGATGGATCGATTTGAGAAATCGACCAATTGATTTTGGTATTTTGATTATTCGATTTGGGGATCGATTAATCGATTTTGAGAGTTTGATTAATCAATTTTGGAGATCGATCAATCGATTTGGACAATTTCTATTGGCTTTTGTTTTGGACTTTAGGATTCTAGGAGGGTATTGTACCTTCTTTATTGCATCTTTCTTGATGCTATGCTTATGCTATGATGTACCATAGGTTGAACGAGTGAGTGCAAGCATGGGAAACACCGTGGATCTTGACATTTGAGAACTTATACGCGTGAGGTAGGGAACACCTTGAACATGTACTTCAATTGCAAGAGCATTCATGTAATGATATAAAATTGAATAAATGAGCAACTTAAGGGTGCGTGTGTAAACACCAAGTAAGGAAATTGATATATAAATTTGTAAGTGACGTCCCCAGGGGATGTGAATGCGATAATGAGCATCTGTGTGATGCGTTGAGCCAGTTACATCCCAAGGATGTATGTGAACATGTAAGCAAAGTGAATGAGATTGATAAGGCCTAATCTACTATGTTTAGCACAATCACACGGTGAATAACTATATGTAGTGCACTTTGATATTTAAGGTTTGGAGAATACCCCACCGACGTGGCGGGATACCCACGACTGATTCGACAGGATATCTATGACCGATACAGCAGCCAATCCATACACCAGTTGCACATCCCAGGGATGTACATACGAATGTTGAGAATAGACCCCATCGCCTATGAGAAAGGGACCTGGGTAGTATCGAATGAATGAAAAAGGATAATGAAAATGGCCTGATTAGACAACGATGAAGGGTATTCCATCGGGCGCCCGACACTATAGTAAGTCGGGAATATTTAAGTTACGATTTAAGTCTTTAGGCCACCAATCACGTGAAGCATTACTCCATTGCTTCATGGGGCCACAGTTATAGGATATTAGCGAAGACTCTGCCAGCACCTGCTCAGGTTGGTGATGCACCACTACAGTAGGACCCGACAGCAGAGGGGGAGCAGCCTGTGATACCATCAAAGGACGTCGCAGGGGGGAGCAGCCTCATGACCTAGTACCACCAGAGGAGCGACCTTTAGTACCACCTACTACTCCTCCACAGTCCACTCCACCTTCTGCATGAGCTTCTCAGAGGCAGGCATCTCAGGCCCCTTTGACGAGTACCACTAAAGGCGTTCTCTCCCTCAGGGCAGAGAACAATCAACCGATGATGAAGCACCAGCAACGTATGGAGGGGACCAGCACTCTCATGGACCACAGGTTGGACTTCAACGAGGCGTTGCTCTACCAGATGATGCAGTTCATGTATCCCACTGATTACTAGCAGCGCATTGTAGCAGCACGGACATGGAGTCATGGTGCATCGGGTTTTGATACTCACGAGCAGGACGACGCGGACCAGCCCGGGGATGAGACTGCTTGATCGATCGTTGTCGTTTTCTTTCTCTTTTTGGATTGTCATTTCTTTTTGAGGATTGTAATTATTTTGAAAATGCTATGTATTGAACTAGCTGGCGTGGATGCCATTATTTTGGAATGTACTTCTTGCATGCGGGTAATCGCCGTATGCTATGCAAACTCCACTTTTGCTTAGTAAACTGTTTTGGCTTGTGCTTAATTCCTCCAAACTGTTGCAATTATACTACGTCTTCTTGCAGGATGTGTGGTTGTTATAGAATATCACTGCATCTATCATTGTGTGTGGGAATTCCATAGGCAAACCTTCAGGTACATTTTCGGGGACGAAAATTCCAAAGGTGGGGAGAATGTAACATCCCCAAAATTTAGGCATTAAACAGTGTCATCGAGAAATGTGCCCAACTGGTCATAAGTTGACCGAGTGAAAGTCAACACATTGACTATGATTCAAGTAGGTTGATGTTAATAAGCAAGTGGGTGTAGTGTTAAAGCTAAATTAGAGATAGCATATACCATCTTCGGTGTATGTTCTTTGCACCAAAGCATGATGGGTTAAAAGGAGGTAAATAACTTAAGAGTGGTTATTGCCTTTGCTTTGGTAGGTGAAGAACTTTAAGAAGAGAGAGAGAGTGAAGTGTATGGAGTAAGTGCTAGGAAATTTGGTGGATTGATGGATCGAAGCCACACTTTTGAGCTATAGATTACAACAGCCACACGAGGGTGAACTCGTTGGAGTTGGAGTTGGAACCCTAGCCCATAAATAAATCAATTTGATCAATCAAGAGATTGATTGAGGTGAGTTCTATTAAATTTTCTATAAGCATACTGTTGTGCATTAAATTATGGAGTAATTGCTGAATTAAATAGGGAGAAATGAATTAGAAATGAAAGAAAGGAAAGCTGGGATAAATGCCCGCACAAGGCTGAGTTTCTGACAAAATTGATTGATCTATTTGGAAAATCAGTCAATTGATTTTGACCTAAAAGTTAGTTGGGCAAAGATGCCTGAAACCGATTGATCGATTTGAAATCGATCAGTCGATTTGAGAATTTCGATTAATCAATTTTAGATCGATTTATCGTCTGAGCATCCCCAGTGACTGGAAAAATGGAGCTTGAGAAAACTGGTTAATAAATTTGAGAAATCAATCAATCTATTTTGGAAATTTGATTAATCGATTTGGGGATCGATTAATTGATTTTGGGAATTCGATTGATCGATTTTGGAGATCGATCAATCAATTTGGACAATTTCTGTTGGCTTTTGTTTTGAACTTTAGGATTCTAGAAGGGTATTGTACCTTCTTTATTGCATCTTTCTTAATGCTATGCTTATGGTATGATGTGCCATAGGTTGTACGAGTGAGTGTAAGCATGGGAAACACCGTGGATCTTGATGTTTGAGAACTTATATGCGTGAGGTAGGGAACACCTTGAACATGCACTTTAATTGCAAGAGCATGTATGTAATGATATAGAATTGAACAAATGAGAAACTTACGGGTGTGTGTGTAAACACCAAGTAAGGAAATTGAGGTATAAATGAGTAAGTGACATCCCCAGGGGATGTGAATGTGATAATGAGCACCTGTGTGATGCGTTGAGCCAGTTACATCCCAGGGATGTATGTGAACATGTAAGCGAAGTGAATGAGATTGATAAGGCCTAATCTATTATGTTTAGCACAATCACACGGTGAATAACTATATGTAGTACACTTTAATATTTAAGGTTTGGAGAATACCCCACCGACGTGGCGGGATACCGACGACTGACTCGACAGGATATCTGTGACTGCTACGACGGCCAATCCGTACACCAGGTGCTTATCCCAAGGGTGTATGTACGTATGTTGAGAATAGACCCCGTCGCCTATGAGAAAGGTATCTGGGTAGTATCGAAAGAATAAAAAAGGATAATGAAAATGGCCTGATTAGACAACGATGGAGATTATTCCATCGGGTGCCTGACGCTATAGTAAGTCGGGGAATATTTAAGTTATGATTTAAGTCTTTAGACCACCAATCATGTGAAGCATTACTCCATCGCTTCATGGGGCCGCAGTTATAGGATGTTAGCGAAGACTCTGCTAGCACTTGCTCATGCTGGCGATGCACCATCAAAGCAGAACCCGCCAACAAAGGGGGAGCAGCCTGTTGTACCGCCACAGGTCCTTGCAGGGGGGGAGCAGCCTTATGACACAGTACCACTTGAGGAGTGTCCTTTAGCAGCTACTTCTTCAGCACGAGCTTCCCGAAGGCAGGCATCTCAGGCCCCTATGATGAGTACCATTGATGACGTTCTCGCTCTCATGGCGAAAAACAATCGACAGATGCTAGGGCACCAGCAGCGTATGGAGGCGGCCAACACTCGCATGGACCACAAGCTGGACTTCCACGAGGCGTTGCTCTACCAACTTATGTAGTTCATGTATCCCATTGATTACCAACAGCGCATCGCAGCACCACGGACATGGACTCCTGGTGCATCGGGTTTTGGTACTCACGAGCAGGACAATGCGGACCAGCCCGAGGATGGGACTGCTTCATCGATCATTGTCGTTTTATTTCTCTTTTTGAATTGTCGTTTCTTTTTTAGGATTGTAATTATTTTAAAAATGCTATGTATAGAACTAGCTGGCATGGATGCCAATATTTTGGAATGTACTTCTTCTTGCATGCGGGTAACCACCATATGTGATGCAAACTCCAATTGTGCTTAGTAAACTGTTTTGGCTTGTACTTAATTCCTCCAAATTGTTGCAATTATACTACATCTTCTTGCAGGATGTGTGGTTGTCATAGAATATCACTGCATCTGTCACTGTGTGTGGGTATTCCACTGGTAAACCTTCGGGTACATTTTCAAAGATGAAAAATTCTTAGGTGGGGAGAAGGTAACATCCCCGAAATTTGGGTGTTAAACAGTGTCGTCGAGATGCGTGCTCGATTGGTCATAGGTTGACTAAGTGAAAGTCAACACAATGACAATGATTCAAGTAGGTTGATGATAATAAGCAAGTGGGTGTAGTTTTAAAGCTAAATTAGAGATAGCATATACCGTCTTGGGTGCATGTGCTTTGCACCAAAGCATGAGGGGTCAAAAGGAGGCAAATAACTTAAGAGAAGTTATTACCTTTGTTTAGGTAGGTGAAGAACTTTAAGAAGAGAGAGGGAGAGTGAAGAGTATGGAGTAATTTTTAGGAAACTTGGTGGATTGACGGATCGAAGCCACACTTGAGCTATAGATTATGACAACAACACGAGGGTGAGCTCATTGGAGTTGGAGTTGGAACCCTAGCCCGTAAATAAATCCATTTGGTCAATCAAGAGATTGATTGAGGTGAGTTCTATTAAATTTTCTATAAGCATGTTGTTGTGCATTAAATTATGGAGTAAATGCTGAATTAAATAGGGAGAAATGAATTAGAAACGAGAGAAAGGAAAGTTAGAAGAAATGCCCGCAAAAGGCTGCGTTTCTGACAAAATCGATTGATCGATTTGGAAAATCAATTAATCGATTTAGAAAATTGATCGATTAATTTTGACCTGGAAGTTAGCTGGGCAAAGATGCCCGAAACCGATTGATCGATTTGAGAATTTCGATTAATCATTTTTATATCGATTAATTGTCTGAGCATCCCCAGTGACTGGAAAAACAGAGCTTGAGAAAACCCATTGATCGGTTTGAGAAGTCAATCAATCAATTTTGGAATTTCGATTAATCGATTTGGGGATCGATTAATCGATTTTGGGAATTCGATTGATCGATTTTGGAGATCGATCAATCGATTTGGACAATTTCTGTTGGCATTTGTTTTGGACTTTGGGATTCTAGGAGGGTCTTGTACCTTCTTTATTGCATCTTTCTTGATGCTATGCTTATGATATGAGGTACCATAGGTTGAACGAGTGAGTGTAAGCATGGGAAACACCGTGGATCTTGACGTTTGAGAACTTATACGCGTGAGGTAGGGAACACCTTGAACATGTACTTTAATTGCAAGAGCATGCGTGTAATGATATAAAATTGAACAAATTAGAAACTTAAGGGTGCGTGTGTAAACACCAAGTAAGAAAATTGAGATATAAATGAGTAAGTGACATCCCTAGGGGATGTGAATGTCATAATGAGCATCTGTGTGATGCGTTGAGCAAGTTACATCCCTCGGATGTATGTGAACATGTAAGTAAAGTGAATGAGAGTGATAAGGCCTAATCTATTATGTTTAACACAATCACACGGTGAATAACTATATATAGTGCACTTTGATATTTAAGGTTTAAAGAATACCCCACCGACATAGCGGGATAACCACGACTGACTTGGTAGGATATCCATGACCAGTACTACAGCCAATTTGTACACTAGTTGCACATCCCAGGGATGTATGCACATATGTTGAGAATAGACCCCGTCGCCTATGAGAAAGGGACTTGGGTGGTATCGAAAGAATGAAAAAAGATAATGAAAATGGTCTTATTAGATGACAATGAAGAGTATTCCATCAAGCGCCCGACACTATAGTAAGTCAGGGAATATTTAAGTTATGATTTAAGTCTTTAGGCCATAATCATCGTCTTACATAAGCAAGTTGAGAATAAATGAAATACGTAAAGTAACAGTAATGCTACGTGCATCTTTTCGATCTTTTAAACTGCTTTTCAAGTTAAATTCATTGATACATCATGCTACGAAATATCATGAAATATATGTGAGTGATTGACTTATATGTTCATTTAGTTGTTTCCCTGTTGGGCTATGATGTAGCTCACCTTCTAGACTTTACGTCACAGGTCTTGTGCCTGCAACTACTGCTACTTCCGGAGGTGTAGATCTGGAGGAGTCGGATTACATACCTGTAGACACTCCCATTTGCCTTCTTAGAATATATTTCTTATTCGGTCAACATTTGACCTTTTTAACCCTGACATGGGACCATGCAATAGTACATGGCTGAACACAGGCTGAAACAATAGCTTTGTGGCTCAGATCCCGAAGTGAGTAGACTATATGCTAAGCAACAGTATATAGTCAAAATGCAGACTAAAATAATAGTCTTGCATTTTATTCTAGAGACCATACCCTGACAACCCCGAATTACGCGCTAGAAACTCAGCGTGCAATTCGATCACACGCAAAACCACAAGTGCGTGATCAATCCACCTTTCAGACCAAACTTCCTTTCCCAGATTGATTCGAGACTCGATTACACGTCTGAAATAGAATGCATGATCGAATTGAGTGCTTCACCACTAGCGCAGCCCGACCTAGTCTTACTACCCTTGACCCCTACGTTCCCTTGATTAAACATTTTAGGTTAAACACATAATCAGATTGAGCGCATGATATCATGCGCATAATTAGTCCTAATTTGTTAGGACTAGAGACTCGCTGAGAAAGTCAGTCAGTCGTTCACTGAGTCAGTGATCGACTCAAAGCGATTAAGCGCCGGAACTCAAGCGCGTAATTCAGTTAAACACCTGTAAACAGGCGCGTAATTGAAGGAAAACCTATAGAAGAATTTTTTCTTAATTTGTACGGGGGGGGCAAAAAAAGGCTAGAATTTTTTAGAGAGGACGAGTTTCGAAACCTGAGCACCCCGAGAATCAACCCATAGAGCATCTTAATCATGGTTTTGAGATTCAAGCTTCTTATTTTCGAGATTTCTCTCCGCAGCCCCAACCCCTAGGTAAGGATTTAATCTTTCAATTCGTAGTCGTAGCTTCTAATTTCTAGATCTAGGAACTCAATTAATTTTTTATTTTTACTCTTAGACCGTAGCACCCTTTTCGAACCGAAATTCTATATATCTGGTTCTAGTTATCTGTTTCTAGAACCAATCATTAATTCATCAGTCCGATATATGGATCCTAGACTTTAATTCCATTCTAAAATCTTGATTTACAGTCCTATCATTATTTTCTGGTTCTAATCCTTCGATTCAAAACCAGTCCTTAATCATACGGCCTGATTTCTCAATTTCATACTCGAATTCAGTCTTAAAAAAAAAATCAGTCTTAATTTTAGTTTCTTATTTCAATACTTTCAAAATTCTAAATATTAATCCTAGTCTTATAATTCTAGTTTACCATTCAATTCACAATTGCTATTCTGAAATCAATATTGAAAAAAATCAAAAAAATATTACTTTACTATCCAAAATTTTATTTTTTCTCTTAAATCTTAGCTACCCGATTTGCCCAAGGGAGCTTACGGAGGGTACTCGGGAATGAGGCCAACCCTCCTTAGCATAGCAGGCCCAAACCCCTTTTTTTTAGAATTAATAAATTACTTTAATTAGATTATATCTAGACATAATTGACTATTTGCATTAGTTAGGCCTTGATACGATTATTAGAATGTTAAATCAAAATTTCCTCTTCATAAGTTTATTTGATCGATTATGCTAAATCCGAACTCTAGGAAATTTAGTTTATTCATGATTAGTTATATTTTGTCATCATTAATTTATCAATAATTAGGGTCGTAGAGAAATCAGTCTTTTTATTTTGTTGATATTCGAATAAAAAAAATTAAGAAAAATTAAATTTGTTGCAATAATTAGGTCCGTAGAAAAAATTAGTCTTTTTATTTTAATTAGAATTATAGTACAATTGTCATGAGTATTTTAATCAGAATTATAGTAGAATTACTGCAATTGCTTTAATTAAAATTCCAGTATAGCTAGTTTGCTTAATTTTAGTTGGAATATTATTGGAATTGGTACATGTGCACTCCTAGTATCACTAGGCGGTTGAGGTTGACTGGACTCTTAGTAATACTAGAACATTAATGCTCATTGGACCCTTAATAGCATCAGGACACTAAAATAACTCACCTTAATAAGATCACACAATCAGAGCATAATAATAAAATTGGGAAACTTTAACTAACCGGAATTCTTATTATAAAGGGAAATAAGAAGAGAATTAAACTAACTAAGCTAAGGAAAAGCACTGCTGCTGACGTTCGCAAGCAAATGATTCAGTATAGAAGTAGCCTACACCCGCTTCACAGCGTGATCACTGACGTGTTGAAGCGTCGTTAAATATCTGCAGCTGGCTATTGCAATCAAACTAGGAACCTTCCTAGAAAAATCCCCCCTTTTTATTTTCTTATCATTCCAAACATCGCATCGCTAGAGTCCACCTAGACAGAATTGGAGCCACTGATTTAACGGGAACCGAGAGGAACCCAGAAAAAGGGCGCACCAATAGACTGACAATCGCGATGGGACCCTTTTACAAAATTTTTATAGATAGTTAGTTTTATTTTATCTCCTTATTTCCTTTCCCGTCGTGTCGTTTATAGCCCTTTTTAGATATATGAGTCTTTGTCAAACACTTGAGATGACTAGCATACGTAGTGTAAGTTTAGGAGACCCTCCATTGTTGGGACTTCATGACAACCTCGCATACGAGGAAGAACCACCTTATACTTTTAGTCTTCGTAACCTGATGTCATCATGGATGGTGAATAAGAGAACCCCTTTTCTACACCGCATGCCGGTAGTAGCCACAACGATAGAAATAATAGCTTTAGATAAAATCTCACCTCTCAACAAACCATAGAACTTAGCATCCAAAGAATACAAAGAGGAGGCGATGATTCTGAAGAGTTGCTTTAAGGATTGGCTGCTGCATATGAACCTATTAGGGGATAATAAAATTTATAAGAGCAAAAGCAACAAGAAAGACCATTGTCTACCCCGAGTACGGTGTCAGCACGCCCTACATCATTGAGGCAGCATGCTCACACATTCTTTAACGACGGCACACTGGATAGGGCTAGCTTCCAGCTTGTGCCAAAGGACAATACCATTAGGATCGAAGATCTCCCTAAGATGCTATACGAGTACATGGCGAAGAGGGAGAGCCCTGGTCATTCATTTGGGTTTGATAAATTTTGTAGGGATGTCGAATTTAACCTACCTATAGGATTCAAACCGCCTAAATTTACCAGATATAACGGCACGGGAAATCTGAACCATCACTTAGCACTCTTTTGCAACGACTGTCAGCCTATACGCGACAACCAAGGACTTCTCATTCACTACTTCCAATGCTCATTAGAAGGGGAAGCACTAGACTGGTTTGTGGGACTCCCGCTCTATAAGATTGAAACCTTTGACGATTTAGTCTGTCAGTTCTTAGAACAATACAAACACTTGATCCAAGAGACAGTCAGCCTCAGCGACCTGATGGCTGCTAAGCAAGGACCTGATGAAGAGTTTGTTGACTTTGTTGCTCGATGGAGAAAACTTGGTGTGAGGACCGGCACTTCAATGAAAGAAAAGGACTCGGTCGACATTATCATCGATAATACTAGGGAACCGTTAAAGAGCGCGCTTGTCATAAGCGATTTCTTTGTCTTCACCGCACTTCTTTCTCGGGCATCCCGACTAGCACGCCACATTAATGGCGGAGACCTTGCCTTATCTATCATTACGTCCAAAATAAGCTCCTCTACTGAATCTAAGTCGAAAAATAGTAAGAAAGCCTTAGGGACTGAACAGTTCAACACCGTCGTCAACCAAAAACAAAATTCTAATAACGGTAAATTCCAATCGTGAAACTTCAGAAAAAATCAAAGTCAACAACTATATACCAATCAGAATCAGGGTGCTAACCAATCCAGATATGCGAACAAGAGCTAAGGTCAAAACCTGGGTCAAGGCCAATACCAAAATAGAAATCATTACACCAACACCTATCAGAACCAAACCGTAAAACTTTAATCCAATTAGAGGTCCCTACCAACCGAGGCGGGAACATTATTCCCCTCTGCCTGATACAATCTCCAATATCTTTCGGTTTCTTAACACTCAAAACCTTCTCTGATTCCCACCAGAAAAACCTCACCCATGGCCTGTAAATCAAGATTACAGTAAACACTGTGCCTTCCATCGGTATGTGGGACATGATTTAGAAGATTGTTGGGTCCTTAGGGACGTGATTTATGATATGAACAACCGAAATCAAATCGATTGGGAGTGCTTAGAAATCCCAACCCTAATACTAACCAACCCCAATAAAACTTGGGGATCATAAACAATCCCATGCCTAATCACAACAAAGCAACACCTGCCCAGGTCACCACTATGGATCTCTCCAATCAACCCTCTTTCCAACCCTCTACTTTAATCACTCACATCCAACCCTCCCACGTTCCTGCTACCACTGTGAGAGTCTTTTCACCCACACACTCCTCGACCTTGATCACTCGCATCACTCTGCTAAACCCGCTACCTTACCCAAAATTTACCCTAATACGAGCCCACTCCCTTAGGGCTAGGAGACCATTCCTCCATCGTCCCCCACTAGAACCTTTGACCCCTCTAAATTCTGAATCGACACTCTCACCACCTCCCTCGTCTGATTCTGAACTCGAGTTTGGAGATCACGTTCTTCAAACCGCAGCCCAAGTTGCCGCACTGATGAAAAGTGTCACGTGGAAGACTCCAAGTTTAGAAGATGAAACGAAGGCTAAGTGCTCACTAAACATAAAGGAACGCGAGCGAGAGAAACTCTCAGACCCGCATGAGACCCTAGTCTCAGTTTTCTTAGAAGAAGAAGATTATACGCATACCTCTCACCTTGGAATGGTGTCGTGCAAGCCCACGCTCATACCTCTAATTTTACTCGCTTCACAAATACCTCGACGTCGAGTAACGATAGGTTCACTCAACAGCCGACTTGCCCAATTCTCAAATTCATAACCAATTACCCACCTCCTCCTTTCTCTGGAAACAAGGATTTCATGAATGCACCGCAACTAGACAGGAGCGTAAGAGAAAGAGAGGTTCACTTGCCGCCCCCACCTCACATCATTCCTCTATCAATTCCTGCACCTCAACCACTTTAACCACCCGCACCTAAGGCCCATCGGCCATGCAAAGAGATTATGCTTGAGTCGAGGCAAGAATACAACCTGCTATGGCACGTTTAAAAGGTTCTAGCTCAGATATCTATATTAGAGCTCATAATAAAATCTCCTGGTCATCACCGATTGTTGGTAAGGACACTAGAGGACACCCAAGTAGATGAGGACACGACCCTAGATGAGCTTCATCAAATTACCTCGGTCATGGCACAACCTCCAGCACTCACATTCACCGACACGGACATGCCTAAGGAGTCATTCCATGGGAGTGCTACTCCTATATATCTCACGGTCATTATTAAAGGATTCTCCGTACCTCATGTGTTAGTGGATACTGGAGCAGGACTCAATATTTGCCTGTTCACAACATTAAAGATGCTCAAATACATGGAACAAGACGTCAGGCCCTCGGCCCTGTCACTCATAGCTTATGACGGCTCACGTCATTTTGTTAAAGGGACTACTAAACTCTAGGTTCGCCTCGGACCAGTGACCAAGGGCGTGACCTTCCATGTTTCTGATTCCGCTAGCACCTACAATCTCATCTTAGGAAGAAAATGGTTGGAATCAATGAAGGCCGTCGCATCCTCGTATCATCAGTGCGTCAAGTTCTCATATGAGGACTCCATCATCCGTATATACACTGATGCACCCCTTCAGGAGATAGACACTGATTATGTGGCGAGCATACCAATGGCTCATGATTATGTTTTGAACACAGGTCATATTCAAAGGACTCGAATCTCATAAGAGATAACCATAGCGGAATTCCGCCCCCCTACCATCCTAGTTCTCCCCTGATGTGTCGATGAGAATTGATGAGGAGAGAGGTTGGTCCAGACCTCGCCAAGCTTTATGACATAAACCCCACCGCAACGAAGGGATAGGATCTTATGTACCAACTTGGATACATTCCTCACAGTGGACTCGAAAAGAATAAGCAAGGTCATGTAGGACCTGTCGTCCTAATGAAAACACGCAAGCATATAGGGCTAGGTTATCAATCGGGCAGCTCACAAGCTGACTTGTTCCCTACCTCACCAAAATGATCTCTATATGATCACTTCGTCTATGGGACCACTGAGAAAGTCAATGTACCTAAGCAAAAGTAGGTGTCCTTCATTAAGCCCCAAGAAGTAGAAATTAAACAAATGGCTAAAGCATTTAGCGATTTGACGAACTTAAAAGATGACATTGATAAACCCCTTGAAGGAGTCAAACCCTTGTTTGATCTCGAGGAGGAGAGGAAGGAAGAACCTCCCGAGCCCGACCCAGAAGTAAAAGATTTATAATCTACTGATGACGAGGACTTCCATATAGCTACCTTGCAAGGAGATAAAGAACATTTATACCCACCATGGGAAGAAGATGATGCTTCACAAGCAGAGTTTAACTCATTTAGCATCAACCTCCGCCATGATCTTAGGGGATGGGAATGCCCATGGGATTCACCTTGTATCTCTCACCCATATCAACCTCGTTGTGAGGCATGCACTCACATATTAGAGCAATTCGTTAGTGCGATCCAGTTTTTGCAATAAGGGAAGTGAACAATTCCGACCCTGTAATGACAGAAACAAGCAATAACTCGCTGGCTCTGCTATCGACACAAGAAGAAGAAAATTCTGATGGCCAGTTGACTGACCTGGGAGGAAATATCCACATCGCACTCTTGGGGTTGGAAGAGGAGTTTGAATTAGACTCTCGTTCATCCCCAGATACACCGCAACTCTAAATATTTTGGGAATTGCTCGAGGAAGAGTGGCAACCTCCACTATGTGATGACAAGGATTACTGGATAGACCTCCCCGCACTCGAATTAGCAGAACAAGCCAACCTAGGACTTCAAGCCTTATCAGATGAAGAAAGTGAATTCGATAGTATCATCAATTCTAAATTTAAAGGATGGGAGTGCACATGGGAATCTCCTTGCATGTCTTACCATTGCCAACCTCGTTGCCAAGTGTGTGTACTCATCTCAATGTATTATGAAGATCAAGAGAAAGAACTCCCTCTCCTTGGGGATCCTTCAGGAGATTCCCCTTCAAGGGAAGAGCAATCATATCATATTTTTGAGGATGATAGTTTAATCGATTTCGATCTCTAGAGATTCTTTGAAGAAGAGACAATCAATGTGCTAGGGGAAGTCCAAACTACGATACCCGTATCGCTCATGTCATTTATTCAGAAGATCTCATTAGATGAAGACTCCCAAAAAAACATGCAAATTTTAAAATAAGTCCATGCCTCCTGAAGAATCACTCGAACGGCTTCAGCGGTCGTCTCGCTTCCTCAATTAGAGGAAGCAGCTTTCCCGGTGCCTCTTGAGGCGACCGACCCTGTACCATATCTACTATCAAAAATTAAAAACATAGAAAAAGTAGAAAACCCTACAAAATTAAAAATATAAAACCTAAAAAAATTAGAAAACCTTAAAAAAGAAAGGCAACCCTTCATCCCGAATCCATCGTCCGATCAACAAGGAGACTTTTCTTCTGAGACTATTATACCCTCTCCAGCACTAGGACGCAAAGCATCCCAACTAAACAACAAGCCGGTGAGCATACCTGACGAGATACTCCATGACTTTGAGAGGAGAATCGATAGCCTTGACCTTGACCTTACCAAAGATCTCTCGGTCATAAGATGCACCAATGATGGATTACCTCTTGGCAAATCGAACTCCCACTATAGTAATTTCGCAGTGTATGAGTTTACCGATGAGGAGGAAGGAACACCAGTCGATGAGGGGGTGCAAGACTTCCAAAGGGTTATCAAGTGTTTTGACGAGTAAACTCAAGCTGTCGTGGAACCGACAAAAGAAATTAACTTTGGCACTGAAGAGAAACCTAAGAAATTGCTAGTCAGTGCAGCTCTTAACTCTAAAGAACGACAACATCTTATGCAAGTTTTGCAAGAGCACCTTGACTCTTTCGCATGGTCCTATGAAGATATGCTTGGTTTAGACCCTAGCCTAGTAGACCACCGGCTCGTATTAGAACCCAACGCGAAACCCGTGAAGTTGAAACTTTGTAGGATGCACCCACAAATAGCCCTGCAAGTCAGAAGTTGACAAGTTATACAAAGCCAAATTTATCCATGTCGTCCTTTACCCTAAATGGTTTTACCAATATTATACCTGTCGCTAAGAAGGACGACAAAGTATGGGTTTGTATTGATTTTCGAAACCTCAACCAGGCATGCCCAAAAGATGACTTCCCACTTTCACACATTGACACTCTCGTCAACAACACTGCTAGGCATGAGATGTTATCCTTTATGGACGGTTTCTTAGGATATAATCAAATAAAATTAGCTGAGTCTGACTAAGAAAAGACTTCTTTCACCACACCCTGAAGGACTTACTGTTACGTCGTCATGCCTTTTAGGCTCAAGAACACAGGAGTTATGTATCAACATGCCATGATGGCTATTTTTCATGACATGATGCATAAATGTGTGGAGGTCTATGTCGATGACATATTAGTGAAGTCTCAAATGCGGGCGGGACATGTTGAAGCACTCCGATTGGTACTACAAAGAGCTAAGAAATATTGGTTGAAAATGAACCCAAAGAAATGTGTCTTCGGAGTCACTTTCGGAAAGTTACTCGATTTTATAGTTAGCAAGCGAGGGATTGAGGTCAACCCTGCTAAACTTAGAGCCATCCTTGAGATGCCACCTCCCTGTGATATCAAAGATTTACGAGGCCTGATAGGAAGATTGCAATTCATCAAGAGATTCATCTCCCAGCATTCAGACAGATGCGATCCTTTCTACAGTCTACTTAAAGGAGGAACCGGGTACAAATGGGATGACCACTGCCAGCAGGCCTTTGATAACATTAAAAGGTACCTCCTTAACCCACCAATACTATCGCCCCCAGTTCCTGGAAGACCCCTAATCCTTTATCTCTCAGCAAACGACAAAGCGATGAGAGTTATTCTGAGATAATATGAAGAAGATGACAAGAAAGAGAAGGCTATCTACTACCTTAGTAGGACAATGGTCAAATATGAATGAAAGTACACTCCAATGGAAAAGACCTGCCTCACACTGGTATGGGCATCGACCAAGTTGCGACACTACTTCGGAGCACATAAGATATTAGTACTAGCCCGAATGGACTCTCTTAAGTATGTATTCAAAAAGCCCGCAACATCAGGAAAGATTGCTCACTGGCACATGTTATTACATGAATTTGACATCACTTATGTCACACAAAAATTGATTAAAGGGCAGGCAATTGCCGATTACCTCACAGACCTCCCACTCCCGAATGACAAACCTATACACACGGACTTCCCCAATGAAGACCTACTTACAATCCACAACAAAGAGTTTGACAAGACTTCATGGACCCTTTATTTTGACGGTGTTCTAAATCACAAAGGAAAAGGCATCGGGATAGTCCTCCTGAGCCCGGAAGGAGTTGTCATACCTAAAGCTTTCCAATTAGATTTCCCTATTACTAACAATGTCACGGAATATGAAGCTTTCATAGCTGGACTACGAGCAGCATTACAATTAGGCGTTAGATAATTGAAAGCCATCGGTGATTCAAAGCTAGTAATCTCACAAGTCATAGGAGAATGTAAAACCAAGGAAAGGAGACTAATGGCCTATTTAGAAACCGCTCAATATCTAGTAAACAAATTTGAAAGAATCTCTTTTACGCGCATCCCTAGATTAGAGAATGAGCTTGTAGACTCCATAGCTATGCTAGCTTCAGTCATTCAGATACCCCTTAGATAAACTACTAAAACCTTCGTTATAGAAAAATTAACAGTACCCGCCCACGAGGTTACATGGATCGTCAAGAGAGTTACCAATCCTTCCCACCAGCACGATATCAAAGGAAGTGATCACCCCAGAAAAACATGATAAGACAGAAACTGAAGTCACTATGTTTAGGTTTGAAAAGTTACCAATCTTCGATAGACAGCTATGGTACTTCAATATTTGGAACTTCTTGAAACACCAGCACTTTCCTCCCTACTCTACAAAGATCAAACGGAAGACTATAAGAAATCGATGCGCCAGATTCTGCATAATTGGCAAAACACTATACAAATAAAACTTCACTAAAGGAGTATTGCTACGATGCATTACAACTACCAAAGGACAATACATCATCCGAGAAGCACACGCCAGTGCCTATGGTGCCCATACCGATAGACAGAGACTCGCCGATCAAATTGCATGACAAGGCTACTTCTGACTGACAATGATAAGAGACTGTCACCTCTACGTTCAATTATGTAAGTAATGCCAAGAACACGCCACACTCATGAAAGCTCCATCAGTTGCATTGAATACCATGACCTCGCCATGGCCATTCTCATGTGGGCCTTCGACGTCATCAAACCTTTCACAGACACAGTTGGGAACACTCACAAGCATGCGTTTATACTTACAGCAACCGAATACTATACTAAATGGGCAGAAGCTGAATCGGACGTCAGAATCACTACTTCCACGCTCGTAAGGTTCATCATGCGCAATATCATCACCAGGTTTGGAATACCCAAGATGTTTGTCATTGACAACGGACCATAGTTTATTGCAAAAAAGATAAAGAAGTTATGTAAGAAATTCGGCATCGATCTACGCCACTCCTCTCCATTCTACCCTCAAGGAAATGGACAAGCAGAAGCCCCCAACAAAACCTTGATTCAAATTCTGAAACATACAGTAGAAACAAGCAATAGAGCCGACTGGCCTGAAAGACTACCAGAAGTACTCTGGGCCTATCAGACTTCTATTCATATGGCAATTAGCCAAACTCCCTACCTCCTTACCTACGGGATGGAGGCCGTCCTACCATAGGAGATACAAGTACCATCCTTACGGATTCAACTTGATGATGAGCTATCCTTAGATGAGAGGAGGATTGCCCTACTCACGCAGCTAGAGTAGCTCGATGAAATACGTCTAAGGGTGGCCGATCACGCTCAGGTATATTAGAGGAGGGTGGCCAGGGCTTACGACAAGAAAGTCCTTGAACGAGCCTTTAGTATTGGAGAATTAGTCTTGAAGAAAGTCATGCCTTCTAAACATGCTCATCCAAAAGGAAAACTAAAACTGAACTGGGAAGGCCCTTATGTCATAACGGCCGCATACCCTGAAAATGCTTACAAACTGACGAACCAAGATGGGGAAGAACTCCCTAGCCCTTGGAATGCCATGTACCTTAGAAAATATTATTCTTAGCCCAGTTATCATCACATCCCATGGTTAAATACTTATAGTTATCACCCCCGTAGTCGTAAGGACACATTCATGGGTCGTACAACTTCAATCCCTAGAATATTCTTAAGATCTCCCATTTATCGCCCACCTTTTTATTCAGGCAATCTAACCAAAGGACTAGTGATCTACCTAAACTCTTTCAAAAGTATAAGTAACATCAAATCCTTGTTCCCCTTCCCCCACCATTGGAGGAGACTTTAGAGCAAAAAAAATGAAGATGCTAGGTTCAATCAAAACTCATTATTCTTACACTAGCAGGATGCTTTCAAAATATATCTACATATTAAAATTAAGCAAGAGCATTACGACGAAGGAACAAGTCAATGAGCTCAGGAAAGCATAAGTAGGTCATGAGGACATCTCTGGTAATTTCACTAGAAGTGTATAAGCAAGTTGTGAGGGCACCCCTGATATCCCTATACTACTAGATGTCGTCGTAAGGTGGCAGGAGGAGGACAAACTCCTGCTAACCATAGAATGTGAGATTTTGATAGTACCGAAACATGACAGAGAGCTCAATTATGGTACCCCACATTCCCCGAAAGGAAGACTGTTGCTCATCTCTTTTGTAGAGTACTAAGTACAAGCTACTCCCCACGTCATTGAGTCTTATCTTTCTTCTACTTTTTTATTTTGGACGATAAGTTGGAAGCCTCGCGGGATATTCTCAGGAACGAAATCAAAAACTCATGAACGACGACTGATGCAATCACCCTCTATACTTAACAAACTTTTCCCTAATAACCACTGGATAGGATGACCACTACCCTAAGATGGATCCCTATGCAACTGACCTGATCAAATAGACCCCCCAATATTGATGAATGCTCTCTTCAAGACTAACCCATTTAATACCCACGACTTCACATAGACCCACAGTGCTTATCAAAAGCCTAGAAAAGCTCCGTTGTATCTACACGCTGGGGCATTTTTTTGGACCAAAAGGAGAATCATATCAAAATCGTCGACTCATCCACCAAAAGATGAAGAACGTCGAAGTTACTATGCAAAGAAAGCTACCGAAGACACTGTACTGTCGATAGAATCATGCCCCTACACTGGGGCATTTTATTTTTATTTTTATTTTTTATTTTTAGCTCTTGTTGCAATGATAGCTATTTACTTTCCCTATTGCATTACTTTCAAAAAAGAAAAAAAAGAAGTAGAAATAAGAAGAAAAAAGAGCATCTATCTACCTTTGTTACCAGGCTCCGGTCTGAGATACTTACCCCCTTGACAACTAGCAAGGGGGAGAACAAAAATTACTAATGGCGTTACCTTTACATGTGCGGATACAAAGCAACCTTCAACCACCACAGGGCCAGCTCGCAAAGCATCCAAGTCCCGATGATGATTGACGACACCAGGAATAAAAACAAAAGTAGATGCAAGAGGTAATTAAAAGAAAAGTAGCTGATCAAGTACATCTAAACCTAAAATCTCAATATATATGTGTCAAAATTTTCTTTCCCGTTCTTTCTTTACAATGGTCACCGGGGGCATCCCCCCTATATATACAATGTGCATTCATAATGGACAAAACATACACATGCACACACCTACTCCCTATGCCACTGGGACGGTTGAGCACCACTGTCCCCAGTATCATCGGCTCGAAGGTCCGTAGACTGGTCCTCTGAAAAAATGATCCTAGTGCCTGGAGTCGATGGAACCTCTAAGCAACGAGATCCCACTATAAAGCCCCCCTCACTCGCCTGGCTGACCGTCCGCCTCGACCTAGAATGAGGACCATACCCACCTGGATACCCACAAGTGACAGAATCCTCGCGAGTATCACTCCTAACACGATCACGTGATGTGTGACGAGACTGCTCGGATTAAGACCTTGTGGCCCTTGATTATGGTCTCTCAAACCAACTAGCTGATCTACGTGCCCCTCACTCCCTCACAAGAAGATACTGCATCCGACCCAGGGCCACTTGCATATCCGCCTGCACCGACCGATGCGCAGCCTCCAATGCCTCGGCATGAGTCTTCGGTGGGGCCATCATCTCGACCATTAGATCCTCACGACTCTCCACCTCTCTGAGGACCCGTCTACCTCCGGAGTGGTGCATGCTCATGTCACCTCTAGCCGCGCCTCCTCAACCTGACAAACTTGCATAACCATACCAAGTCAAAGAGAGATAACCTATACATATTTGAACAAAAAAATAAAAAACTTTGAATAAGAAAAGACCATACCAGATCCGCCCTCTCCCTCAGAAGGCGCTCGACCATCTCAGTGGTCACGGGATCGGCAGGCGGCACGGACGGGATGGCAAAACTAGGTGGTTGTAACTAGAATAGACAAATGCATCAGACAACTCTATGATGACTACCAAACTATAAATACATCAACTAAAATGTACCTGACTAGGAATAGGAACGGATCCTTGAGAAGGAGCCTTGGGAGCGAAATTCGGAATAGCCTACATGATAAACCAAGTAAACCAATGCAAAATATATCAGAAACAAATCCGACAAAACAACCTAAATAGAATCACACCAAAAATCATACCTGACTCTCTGGGAGGAAAGAGGTAGCAGTCGCCTCCCTCGTCCGGAGGTCCTCAGTAACCTTGCATTGAGACACCAACATGAAAACCCGAGCATAAGAAAACCAGGAAACTAGAGAGTCGAAGACTAAAATGGATAACATGACAAAAAATGATAAGTTTGAACTATTTATAGAACTCGCCTGAATTGCATGCTTAAATCTACGCGCTCAATTGAATCATGCGCCATCCACTTCACGCATAATCCAGATCTGTAGACGCCCAAATTTGGCCCAAGGCCTGATCGGAACAAATTTTAAGAAAGGTGCACTTCCGAGCTTTTGATGGCATGTCTCTTAGGAATCACCTCAAGCCTTTAGGAATCACCCTAGATCTCCTAGGAACCTGCCTCAAATCCTTAGAAATCAATCCTAACCCTTAAAACCCATTCTGAACCTAAACTTAACCTTTCCGAGAAATGAGTGAGGAGTGGTACACCAAAACTAGCTACGGCCTTCTACTACAATCAAATATTATACCATTAAAATGTAAAAGTCGTCAGCTTTCTAACAGTCTAAGAATCGCCCCAATCAGAGTTATACATCAAAAGATATGGCGGCGGTCCAACCCGAAGGGTAAATGGGTAATTTCAGGAGGGCCCCCTTGGGATTTGGTGCAACTAATAGTTGCGCTAGTAATAATTTTGCCTGGCACAACTATTGGTTGTGCCAAGCCATTTTCCCAGGTTTTAAGCCTGACATAACTAATAATTGCGCTAGTATTATTAGTAACTATGTCTTTTTGACCCTCGCGAGGCAACTTTCAGGCCACTGTTCAGTACTGTTGCGCCAGGCATATGAATAGTAACTCTGTCTTTTTGCCTCAAAATTCAAGATTGGGGTTTGACTTGTTTACCACCTTGACCTTTGGGGTGTGTTTTGATAGTTCTGTTGCACCCTTTTGCACCCTATTTATAACCCATTAAGTGGCTTAAAGCCTCACCCCATCATCCACCATTGGAGGACCTTCTCACTCATATCAAGGCTCCAAAAACCCTAGGAAACCTTAGATGTTAGATTACCTAGCTCCTAATCTTGATTAGCATCTAAACACCCTCCTAACCCACCCATTCCCTATAAATAGAGCCCCACCCCTTGGTTTAGGGTTGAGAATTTCTTCCTAAGAGAGAAAGAGCTTAAAGTGAGAAGATCTTTCTCCCTTTGGTTCACACCTCCCATACTAAAACCAGATTTCAAAAACCTCTTCCCACCCTTGCCTTTCATGGAAAGCCCCTAGGTTAGGTGTGTGTGATCCCCTAACGTCCCTTCTCTAGCTCTTAGCTTCAAGTCTTTGGAGTTAGAACCCTATTCCATACCATACAAAGCCTTCAAAAGCTCCTCAAAGCAAGCCATGCAAGGCTCTCCTATGGTGCTACAAGGGCCCGAGGGCTCCGGCTCTCTCCTTCCTTCTCCTATCTCTTTTTAGCGTTTCCTATCCTCCCATTTGTGCCGTTACGCCACCGAATTTTCTGTAGAAACAAAGGGGCATAAATAAGATTTAAGGTCCATTTGGGCAAGAGGGAACCATTTTCTTTTATTTTATTTTATTTTAGTTTTGACCATTAGTAGAGACCACGTTAAGCGGGTTGATCGGGTGCCTAACACCTTCCCGATTGATAACCGAAGCCCCTACCCAAGAGCCTTTGGTGTAGACCGGATTCAGAGTCATATTTGTGGCACTGCGGTGCTTATAAAAATGATATAGGTATCCCGGGACACCAAAAGCTCCGGGTGGCGACTCTATACTTTTGTTAGCGAGCGCATCGCCGCGATTGGATCGTCACAAATCCTACGGTTGCACAGATGGCGACTCTGTTGGGGACTAGCTTGTAGAGCTTCTCCTTGAAATTTGGCTATTTATTTTTTATTTACTAACCATTTTTCTATATTTTTTTTGTATTATTTAGTTTTTTTTCTCACCCCTACTTTCCCGTCGTTAACGAGCGTTAGCCGATCGGCGGGCCTACATGCGCATTGTCTTTTTATTTCTTTACTTTTCCACCATTTTAGTGCCTTAGCGGATTGGCAGGCCTACTTGTGCATTGTCTTTTAATTCCCTTTAAATTTTCGTCATTTAAAGTGCCTTAGCCAATTGGCGAGCCTACTTGCGCACTCATATCCCAACAGTGGACGCCGGCCCGTAGTGGCGGCATGGGGTCATCACCCCCGGTCTTTGAACTAAAGAAAACATCCATACAAAAGTGAGTTTTAAAAAAAAATTAAAATTAAATCAAGAATAGGGAGCTTAATTAATTTATTTTCACGGGGTAGATTTTTAAAGGGTTAGATTTAGGCAAACATACAACCACCCGGGTCTTAGTATGGCGGCTGCCCCTAGTGGTGATCATCCAGAAAAGTCCCAGCCCACCTAGTATCTGAGAAGGAGCTCGCGCCGAAGGTATATCGGGTGGGTTCCCATTCCAAAGCTTAAAATCCTTGGGGAGCACGCTAGCTAGTTATACCGGACTCAAATCCTTTAGGTGCGGTGAGGAGAGAACTGGTCGCCAAAAAATAGCTTACTTCCCAGAAGCCTAGCTTCCACAAAAACCAAAAAAAGAGACTCATTTCAGGTGCTGGTGCTTGCTGTCATCAGTTCTGGAGCAGCATTTTTGCCTAGCGCAAGTATTAGTTGCGCCAGTGTAAAAAACTCATATTTATAACTGGCATAACTAATAGTTGCACCAGCTTGAAATCCTCAGTTTTTACCTTGGCGGAACTATTAGTTGCGCTAGTGTAAAAAAGGGGTCCTGCTACCGGGGCGCATGTATTAGTTGCGCTAGGCCTATTCTGCATAGCACCAGCCCGAATCTATGGCCTTGTTCACCTCTTGAGTCCCCTGATCAGTATGCTTAGTGCCTTTGTTTGGGCCCTGCCATCTTCGACACCCAATACGCCCCCGCCAACCAACAGAGGGCAACTTCTCTTTGGCTCATTTCAAGGGATCGGGATGTTTGCCTCGATTTTCGTACCTTCAATAGATCAAAGGTCCTCCTTCGATTCTTTCAAAGTGCATCAAAATCGTCGCCGCAGGTCTCAAATCAGGGTACGAAGGCCACCCGAGAAGTTAATTCTAAGGCCTCTAAACCTTTATTTTACAAAAAAGGTCTTTCCAAAAAAATTAATAAAATCAAAAAACCTAAAAAATAGAGTTGTTGTGGTGCCGGCATGACATCATCATCTTGCCCTCCATCATCCCGTAGGGGAAGAAGGAGGAGGATTTTTGGGCCTTATCCAAGGCACCCTTACCCAACCCATTACTGTAGAATGTCGTGGGTAGTGGACCCGGTTTACGCCGTTCCCGACTCATCCCTGCCACATTCTCCAACCTACTCCCATTCGGAAGAAGTTTTTTCCACCCTCCCCCTCACCCAATCACCCTTCACCGTTACTGGCCCATTTGGCACCCCCATTTTCCCAACCACTACCCCCCAAAATATCCAAAATCCAACCCTCCATTCTCCATCTTTTGCCCAAGCCATGCCCATGCCAAATCCAACTCATTTCCCATCCACATCCATACAAAACCCAAACCCATTCTCCCAATCCACATCCATGCCCCATTTCCCATCTTCCCCCTATAGGCCCGATCCACCCACATTCACATACACCACTTCCGCCCTATCCAACCCCCCACAAATCCCACCATCTACCTGGGTCATGCCCATTTTTATCGGGGCCATGCCCGGTTTTTTTCAAACATCCACACCCTACCAATCATCATCCCTAAACATCCCTAATCCTTCCCCATCCTTTGCCCCACCTCAACTCTCTAATCTACCCCATATCCCACCACCTACCGTGGCCATGCCCGATCATACTGAGGCCATACCCAATTTCTCCTCCACCCCCCCCATCTACATCTCACCACCCCTTAAACCCACCATCCACATCCGATCCCTCTTCCATGGCCATGATGGAGGAGATATTCCAATCCTACTCCTCATGGAAGGCTTCCCAAAATACCTCTCCTCCACACCTCATGCCGATGAACCCATCCCATACCCTAGCCAATCTCCATGCCTCACTCCCCCATGACCCCATCAACCTCCCATAATCTACACCACCCAAACCACTATTACCCACTTGCCCCTAGGCCCCATGGCCCAACCCCCCACTGCACATACACCCCAAGGCCCAATGGCCCAATCTCCAACCTCCCACATGCCCCAAGGCCCATTGGCCCAAACCGCCTTTTTCCAGGGCCTAATGGCCCAATACCCTACCACCCAAACCTACCCAGGGCCCATGGCCCAGATCCTTCAAGGGCCCATGGCCCAGACCCATCAAGGGCCCATGGCCAAGACCCAACAAGAGCCCATGGCCTAGACCCACCAAGGGCCCATGGCCCAGACCCATTAAGGGCCCATGGTCAAGACCCAATAAGAGCCCATGGCCTAGACCCACCAAGGGCCCATGGACCAGACCCATCAAGGGCCCATGGCCCCGACCCACCAAGGCCCACTGTCCCAAACCTACCAAGGGCCCATGGCCAAAACCCATCAATGGCCCATGGCCCAAAATGACCAAGGCTTCATGACCCAAGCCCAAACCCCACACTCACACTTTCCACAATACCCCCAACATTTCACCCAACCTTCACTGCCTGATCAAACACATGCCATACCCCAAACCCAATTTTTCCACGACCCCACACCCCAAGGCCATCTCCAAACCTTCCCCCATATCCAATGGCCCGATCAGGCCCCACCCCAAAACCAAACTCCCATTTATCCCATCACCCAATAAACCTTTCGTCACTCCCATTGGGCTCACCCAACCCCCACTCATGTCATTCCCATCCAACCCATGCCACACTAACAAGAGAATCCCGCCCTTGCTACACATTATACCGACTAGCATTATGAGGAGGACGAGATTAGGAATAGTGGAGCCTATGCTAGGGCATTGACCAGGCTTAACCCTCCTCCCATAATTGCCCACCCCTTGGTGGCCCAGAGTGAAGTCCAACCAATGGCCGAGAAAGCAGCCCCTGTATCGAAAGAGTCAAAACAGCTGAAAGAACAATTGGACAAAATACAAAAGTAGTTGATGAAAATGGGTGGTGCTAAAATCCACGCCACGAACTTCACAAATTTGTGCTTATTCGTCTAGGTCCCCCTACCCCCAAAATTAAAAATGTCGGCCTTTGACAAATATAGCGGCGCCGACAATCCTATTGCACACCTGAAGTCCTACTACGAGGGCATGTGTCAATACGGGGGGGATGAGAGACTAGTAAAAGTCTTCTAGAAGAGTCTGACAGGTCCGGCCCTAAGGTGGTTCACCTCCTTAGAACCCTCCATGATGAAGACATGGAAAGACTTGACGCACCTCTTTCAAGAACAATATGTCTATAATATAGACATTGAGCCGCGTGAGTCAGACATAGCCCGTCTGAGGCAGAACCCAAATGAGACCTTCAACAACTATTTGGGACACTGGAGAGCACTGGCAGCTCAAGTCAGAAATAGGATACCTGATGATGAGTAGATAGAGATGATTTCAAAGAATACTCTGCCAGTGATCTCAAACTTTTTGGTCTACCAGCAACAGTCTAACTTTGCTAATCTGGTGAGAAATGCTAGCCGATGTGAGGATGCCATCAGGGAGGGCCGTCTGAATAAGAACATGCCAAGTGGATCTAGTGGGGTTAGGAGATTTTTAGAGCAAAGAACTGAGGAGAGGATTGGGGCCGATGTTCAAAATATTGCCAATACCAGGCCCATTAATAATACAGCCTCGTTTCAATTTCAGGCACCCCGCTAGCACCAATTAGAACTGAGCAGATGCAGAGAGTAGGGAATGGGCAAGGAATGCAAATGACTCTGAAACAGAGGA
This sequence comes from Chloranthus sessilifolius, assembly GCA_021018995.1. NCBI lineage: Eukaryota > Viridiplantae > Streptophyta > Magnoliopsida > Chloranthales > Chloranthaceae > Chloranthus > Chloranthus sessilifolius. Next base: position 98,439,276 of record CM037588.1, read on the forward strand.
GAGCTCGCTATGATCGAGTTTTTATGCCTCTGGGGCAATCTTTGAGTGTACTTTTGCCCTTGTTAGTGGAAAAAGGATTAGTCACTATTCATCAACCACAACCTCCTCCTCATCTGATTCCAAGGAACTATGACCCAAATACCCACTGCAATTTTCATCAGGGTCCTGGTCACCCGACTGATCGCTACTTCCCCTTGAAGCACGCAATCCAAGATTTGATTGACACCGAAAATATAATTCCACCAGCACCTTCTCAAGCAAATCAGCACATAAACATCCATCAAGTGCCATTACCCCCACATCCTACCGAAGGAGCAGGTCCCAGACCCACCATCGGAATGGTAGAAAGTCAAGAGGAGTTTGAATTTTACCCATCCAATTACATCAGTGATCGGGAGAGTTATGTAACACCATTACCAAGGAATAATGAAGAAAGGAACATTGGGGTGATTGAACCCCTAAATTTATCTGATTATTTTCCCCGCCCCGCACCACAAGTCGAGCCCTTGGATCTCAAGGCATACTTTCCATCACGCACACTCGTCAATTATGTACATATCAATGTGTACCAGCCATACACCACCACCCCCGTCAACTACCTAATAAGCCATCAGGCCCCCAATCCTACTCCTGCACCCATCAGTTATCCATGGCCTGTGCCCACCCCATTACCCCAGTTCAACATTTGCAAACTCCACCACCCCCATCAATCACCTGATGGCCCATCAAACCCCCAATCCTCCACCGCCCATCAGCTACCAATGGCCTACTTCCATCCCTTTTCCCCCCGTGCCACCACCCTCAAGCTTCATCACCCCCATTTGGCCTAATTTTTCCACCCAACCTGCTACCACCAAAATAAATCAGGTGTTGCCCACACCTCCTAAGCCCGCAGTACAAGTGCCTCAAGTACCGGCAGCCATACCTTTTCTGCTCTTAGGACCAACCTATGACCCTCATCAGGTCCCGTTAAGCTACGAGCAAATAAATGTCAATGCCGGTGGCATCAGCAGAGAAGGGGCAGTGGAATTTGTCACACGATCTGGGAGGATATCAATGCAACCAAAAGCACCAACAGTAGCACAAGCCCAACCAGAGGGGAAGAAAGATAGCGCTGTCAACCCCTTCAAAAAAATGAGTCTGGAACATATACTAGAGACTTAGCTGAGAAGAATGGCCCCCATATAATCGTCTGGGATCTGTTGATGACGTCCCCACTCCATTTTAAAGCATTAATGGGGGCATTAGAAAATGCTCATGTATCGCTTCAAGTCAGCCCAGATGAAGGCGGGCAGATAATTGGGCAAGTGGTGGCTCCAACTGTCATCTCGTTCTCTGATGTTGATCTACCTGAGGAAGGATGTAGCCATTCTAAATCCTTAAACATAACCGTTGAGTCTGGAAATATGGTCATTCCCCTAGTTTTGATTGATAATGGGTTGGCATTGAATATATTCCCACCAAGAACAGCCACCAAGATTGGGGTGGACCCATGCATGTTGAGACCCATGAGAACCAGCGCCCGAGGTTTTGACAACACCAGAAGGAGAGAAGTTGATCTTGAGCTATTGATTGGGCCAACGACCTTCTCCATATTATTTCAAGTAATGGACATCAAATCCTTATTTATCTATTACTGGGGCACTCGTGGTTGTATGAGGATGGAGCAATCCCCTCCACACTAAACCAGAAACTCAAATTTTCATTTGGGCACAAGATCATCACGATCATTGGTGAGGGGCACAGTGAGAAAGAAAAGGCCGCCAATAGCATCAAAAAATCCAAATGTGTTGGATGTGCCGCATACCGCTGAGGACGTCGACCTCCACAATTTTGAATATGAGGTATCAGCAATACTCCCAGAGCCCATTGAGGGCATCATGTTGAAAATGGGAGGCGGTATGGTAGCAGTGGCAGCTATGCTCCAAAAGTGGGGCTATCAGAAAGGTCGAGGGCTCAGGCCTAGATTGCAGGGCAAAAGAGAGCCAGCCCCACGGAGGAAGAGGTCTGAGAGGCCAAAGAAAAAGCTAGGGTCTCTGCCGCTGCAAGTGCTCGAGGAATCAACATAAAAGAGAAACCTTGCCCTAGGCTGCACATCCGAGAATCCTTAGTCAGCGTTGGGTTGTAAGGATCGATCAAAATGGGGTAACCCATTTAACCCCACACAAACCCATAGCCCCTGTCCATCCAACCAATCCCTACATTACCCTTCCTAGCTTTGAGATAGATTTGGCCGCGTTGTCCCTTTTCTTGGAACGACGGCCAGTACCTGAACAAACTCCCCCTGTGGTAAATCACCACAAAATGGTATTAACATTTGAGGACATCGTCTCAGATGAAATGGGGATCAACATGAAGGAGGCTGACTCTAATGAGCCATATCAATCAGCACCCTCCATCCAAACAGGTAAAGGTGTGGCCCCTCAAGTACGCAACTGGGCATCTTTGCCCCAAACTCTGGAAGCAGGGAGTGGCCTAAAGTTTGGCACTTGTTTCTAAAAAAAGATAACCTATAAAAAGTGAGATAAGCCCTTGGCAGGCAATACCTTGTATATATAGCAACCCGCTTTGCCAAGGTTCCGTCTCTGAAGAAAACAAAAATCTGAAAATCACTGAAGAAATATAAAATCCCAAAAACATTGAAAAAATCCAAAATCTAAAAATATTGTCATTTAAGATTCCAGATAAAATCGCACAAAAGGATGCCTTAATCAAAATATCCGTCCCACATAAAATCGACCCCTTTCCTGTAGAAATACAAGAAGACGTAGGTGTTACGAGTCTGGACGAGGATGTCCCCTTTGAGGAGCTCCCCAATGAGCTCCTTGATCGATTTACTAAATTTGAGCATGGCCCTACCCCCATTATCGAAGAAATAGAAGATATCAATTTAGGGACTGAGGAGATTCCTAGAATAACTAAGATCAGAATGTCACTGTCTCCCGAAGAAAAAGCATGATCGAATTCCTTTGGTCATACCAAGACATTTTTGTATGGTCCTACGAGGATATGCCTGGTTTGGACACTGATTTGGTTGAGCATGAGTTACCTCTCTACCCTGATATGAAGCAGGTTAAGCAGAAGCTGAGAAACCTCCGACCTGAGTGGATGCTAAAAGTCAAGGATGAGGTCATCAAACAGTATGATGTGGGGTCTCTCATGGTATCCAAATACTCGTAGTGGCTAGCCAATATTGTGCCAGTGTCGAAGAAGGATGGAAAGGTCCGCATGTGCATCAACTTCCAAAATTTGAATAGGGCGAGCCCGAAGGACGATTTCCCACTGTCACATATCGACATCTTGGTCGATAATACTGCCAAGCATGAAATGCTTTCTTTCATGGATGGATTTTCTGGATACAATCAGATTAAGATGGTAGAAGTAGATCGAGAGAAGACGATGTTTATCACTCCTTGGGGAACCTTCTTCTATAAAGTCATGCCATTTGGGCTGAAGAATGCCGGTGCAATGTACCAGAGAGCCATGACTGCACTGTTTCACGATATGATGCACCGAGAAATTGAAGTATATGTCGATGATATGATATCCAAGTCACCGGAGCGAGGCAATCACTTAGTAAACCTTCAGAGGCTGTTTGAGAGGCTGAGAAAGTATAGGTTACGTATGAATCCATAGAAGTGCACTTTTGGTGCTATGTCCGAAAAGCTATTGGGATTCATCGTCAGTAGGAGAGGGATCGAGGTTGACCAAGTCAAAGTCAAAGCTATCACAGAGATGCCACCGCCGTCTACTAAGAAAGAAGTTAGAGGGTTCTTAGGCATAATATAATATATCAGTCGGTTCATTGCGCAGCTAACTCCAATTTGCATGCTGATCTTCAAGCTACTAAGGAAGAACTCGCCCGTTGAATGGAACGACAATTGTCAGGTAACATTCAATAAAATCAAAAGCTACCTCCTTAACCCACTTGTGTTGGTACCACTCGAGCCGCGTAGACCACTCTTGATGTATCTCTCCACAACGGAAGTTTCGATGGGATGTGTCTTAGGTCAGCATGACAAGACAGGAAGAAGAGAGCAAGCCATTTACTATCTGAGAAAAAAGTTTACTGATTATGAAACATGCTATTCTCATATGGAGAAAGCATGCTTGGCTCTTATATGGGCTACTCAGAGGCTCCGCCATTACTTGCTATCCCAAGTCGTTCTACATTTGGCTCGAATGGACCCATTAAAATACCTATTTGAGAAGCCTGCACTCACTGGGCGGACTGCACGATGGCAGCTTTTATTGTCTGAGTTCGACATCACGTATGTCACTCAGAAGTCGATTAAGGGGCAGGCACTCACCGATCATCTTGTCGACAATCCTTTGTCAAATTATAAACCTTTGAGAACTGAGTTCCCAGATGAAGATATCTTATTCATGACGGAGGACGATACAGAAGAATCATGGGTAATGCACTTTGACGGGGTAGCGAATGCCGAGGGCCAAGGAGTTGGCACCATCTTGATTTCACCGAAAGGATCCCATGTTCTGGTCTCTATCATGCTCAACTTTCCTTGCACTAAGAACATGTTTGAGTACGAAGCTAATGTCGCTGGTCTGTAGGCGGCCCTCGATCTGAATGTAACTCACCTTCGAGTGTTTAGCGATTCGTAGTTGATCATATCCCAAAAAAATTGTGACTGGAAGATGAAAGATGACAAACTGATCCCCTATCATGAACACCTCGAGGATTTGATAGCTTACTTTCAAGACGTGACATTCTCATATGTCCCCCGGATAAGAAATTGCTTCGCTGATGTATTAGCCACTTTGGCATCAATGATAAAAATCCCGTATGGTGTTGAAATGAAGTTGATCATGATCGAACAAAGGAATGAGCCGGCCTTCTGCCTCCAGATTGAGGAACCTACAAAGCCTGATGATGAGCCACCTTAGTTCTCAGATATCAAGAATTTTCTCAAGACACTAACTTTCCCTGAGGGTACATCCAAGACGGACCGACGAACCATCAAACGTTTAGCAGCAGGCTACGTCATTTGTGAGGAGTGCCTTTACAAGTGATCCTACAACAACATCTTGCTCAGGTTCCTTACAGAAAGTGAAGGGATCAATGTCATGAAGGAGATCCATGAGGGAGTATGCGAAGCCCACATCAGCGGTCACATGCTTGCTAAGAAAATTCTGCGGTAGGGATACTTTTGGACCACTATAGAATCAGATTGCTGTAAACATGTTCAGAAATGCTACAAGTGTTAGGAACACTCCAGTCTGATACATGCTCCTGCCATTTATCTACACTACATGACTACTCCTTGGACATTTGCCACGTGGGGCCTTGACGCCGTCGGAATGATTAGTCCAAAAGCATCAAACGGACATCAGTTCATCCTCGTTGCCATTGAATACTTTACCAAGTGGGTAGAGGCAGCATCATACGCAAACATCACGACCAGTCACGTCGAGAAGTTTCTCAAGAACAATATTGTGTGCCGATTTGTAGTACCCAAAGACATCATCGCAGACAACGGTACAAATTTTGCAAATAAGCGCATCTGAGCCTTCTGTGAGCAATACAAGATCAAGCACCATCGCTTGTCCCCTTATCAGCCTCAAACTAATGGAGCCATGGAAGCTGCTAACAAGACGATCGCCCGCATCCTTGAGAAGATGGTTGTCACTTACCGAGATTGGAGCGAGAAGTTACCGTTTGCTTTATGGGCCTACAGAACGTCAATTCGTACTGCTACAGGGGCAACAACATTCTCCCTTGTGTATGGAACTGAGGCCGTCCTACCGGTTGAGGTTGAAGTACCCTCGCTCTGAATCCTCCTAAAATCGGGCTTACCCAAAGCGGAGAGAGAAAGATCATGCTTTGATCAGTTGAAAACTGGATGAGAAAAGGCTCCTCGCCTTATGTCATACTCAAGTTTACCAGGGGAGAATCTTACGCGCTTACAATAAATGTGTCCATGGTCAAGATCTGAAGGTAGGAGATATTGTGCTGAAGAAGATCTTCCCATCCCTCCAAGCCGATCCGAGAGGAGAGTTCAAGCCGAACTGGGAAGGACCTTATGTCGTCCGAGAAGTGCTACCAGGATATGCCATCTAGCTCGCCACCATGGACGCAGATCATCTTCCTGATCCCATCAATGCTGGATATGCCCGACGGTTCTACTCTTAGTCTATTGCGATAAGGTCTGTATTAGTGAAACAGATATGTGACTGCTTAAGAACCACTCAAAAGAGGCCATCATTCCAAACACAGTAGCCAAAAAGGATCCATAAAAATAATGATATCCTTTGCTACCCCATTTGAGCTTGGGCCTTTCTTTCAATTAACCCCTTCCCCATAAAAAATGTGTGTACATATACAAAAAAAGGAAAGTAAAGTTACCATCAAAATCCAAAAAAAATTAAAAAAGCAAAACCTCAAAAAGAGATTGCCTTAAATGGAGCAAAAAGAATAAAAAAAATATAGAAAAATCACGAGGTCATGTACAGTAAAAACCCCCAAGGGAGAAAGTATGTTGAGAAAACTAAAGCTGTATCAAGGAAACCCTTTAAACCTAGCATACCTTCAAATCCCAACCTAACCCATGGCCAAGCTACACCCTGAAGAAAGCCCACTTTTAGGTTTATAAGTAGTTATAATATCTGTTAAGTCAACACAAGCCGAGTTGTGAGACGACACCAAAACCCCATCCAACCGGCTATGACGGGATCAACGCCTATATCGTGGCTTTTTGAAAAAAAAAAAAAGAGAAACGAAAAAAAAAATACAAGCTCAAAGCAAGATGGACGTAGTGAAAACCCAAAAGGGTAAAAATAGCGAGTTTGCGCGGACCAGGTGAAAACCCAAAAGGGCGCTTGGGGTAAGAGTGCTAAACCCATGGACGCGCTGAAAACCTGAAGGGTGTCACAGGTAAAAAAAAAAAAAAGAAGGAGAAAAATGAAAGAACAAAAAACAAGCATTAAAAAGGAAAAGAAAGGTTTGGACTGTTTAAGAAGATTAATGTTTAGGAGCCCACTTGGTTATTCTCCCTGATCCCCTTTTCTGGGTCACTCATGCTAGTTCAAATTAGGTCCCGACCAGAATTATTTTTGTGAAACTGCTTTGTCAAACGTGTGACTCAAGGTAAGGAGAAAGGTTTGACTCAATCCAAAGGGATTGACATCCCGGCCTTGGTAAAACTGTTGAAACTCTCTCAGAATCAACCATTCAAAGAGGAGTTCGACCATGCTCAAAAGAACACCCAGGGTTTCACAAGGTTTCACCCTGTGATTAAGGCACCACACCAAAAATGCAGAAGACAAAAAAAAAGATAGAAAAGTCTATGCAGATGTATATAATAAACTGCCATTCTTTTCCAAAATGTATCGCTCGCACCACATCCCAAAAAATAGCCGGTGTGATGACTAGCTTTCTTTCTTTCTTTTTTTACAAGAAACAAAAAAAACAAAAACATAAAGAAAATATGTATACCAAAAAAAATGTGTATCTGTAAAGGAGTTTTTACGCTCCTTTTATGTATTTGATTTGTGCAAAAAGTTAAGTGTGCAGGAAGGAGTTAGCGGCCCAGCTCGCACTGGAATGTGCTAATCTCGGCACGAAAGTCATTTCCCGGACATTCCGCTCGGTCAACCAGCGACCATGCAAGCTTTTGTACCTCTTCCGAGAAGAATTAGCAGCTCCAAGGGCAACACTCAATGATCCCTTCAGACGAAGGACTTCGCTCTCCGCTATCTCTGCTCTAACTTTTTCCTGCACCAAAAGCTCATGCAGGACCCTCTTCTCATCCACCAGTAGCTCGATGCGGGCTCGGAGTACCGTCTCTTTCTTTGGCCAGGAACCTCCAATGTCAATGATCTCTGCTGAATTCAGACCATCAGCAACAGGCTGCTTAGTCGACAGCCAGGCCTCGTACTCAGGAGAAGACTGAACCAAATCTCCCTACTCCATATCACACATCAGTGTCGACTGACGAGTCTCTCAAAGAGCAGCGATCTGATCTATGTCTCCAGAGGACCCCCTAGAAAAGTTTAAGTCACATCAAGGGCGTTTGGCCTCACAAGGCACCTACTGAGAGCAGCCAAACTGATGCAACACCTGGAATGGGAAGTAGAAGGTGCTGCCAGTCAATCTTAGGAGGGTGATGCCCTCATGGTCTCTAGAGCGAACTACTGGGAAGGTCTGGTCCAACCAAGGAAGCCTCCATATCAGCTCAGCATCGGTCAACCAAAGCTTCAGAACTGACAAATTACCTTGCGAAAGCAGGTGGCACCTACCCAAAAAGCACTATGACGCCTCACCTCGGGCAATATAAAAGCGGGGCACATGCCCCAACATAGCGAGGTGCTGGTACAACCAAACCTGAAACAGCAAGGGGCACCCTCGAAGGCCCTCCACCTTGCCTAAAGCAAATGAATCAAGGCATCGATACAGCTCAGCAAGCACCAAATGCATCATAGATCGGCTCGCCTCTAACTCAGTCAGAATATCGCAAATTACCAAGGAGAGGCACTCCCCCCGATAAAGAAGATGATTGCTGAAATATGACCGAGAGCTAAAGCTTTTGCGTTGAAAATATTCCTAACTGATAATTTTCAGAGACTTTCATGACCGAAAAGTTTTTTGAGGAATTTTAGCGGACACCTTGTGGGCTCCCCGATGAGACTTTTCTCATACTCAAGTTTCTTCAAACTGAGAGTAAGGTGAATGGATTTGGAGTAGCCCGGCCTAGGCGTGACTCTTGCAAGGCCCCTATGAAGCTTTAGACCAGACAGATTGGATAGCTCCTCAAGGGTTGGGGTTAGCTCCCACTTCCCAAAATGGAATACATGGAAATTTACATCGCAAAATGAAGCGGCAGTTTAAAGAAGACCCCACTGTGGAGGAACCTCAAGGAAGGAAGGAAGGCGAGATAGCCCAAGGCGCTCCAAGTCAGCGAGAGCTTACTCCCATTCAAGCTCCCAAACCAAGTTGTTAGAAATTTGGTCCCCAAGCCCAAGGAAGGGGGTAAATTGTCTCTGGGCCCTCCACGTAAGGGAGGGTTAGAAAGCGGGTCCATAAACATACAAAGATATTTTGAGAAGATAAAAATAGATGTATGGTGATGGACCCACCTTGGAAAACCAAGAGCAAAAAGAATCGGTCAAAGGGGCCAAGCTAAACATAAAAGGGATGATTTTTTGGCTGACTCGGGTATATAAGGACCCACAGCTCCCCAGGTTAAGCCTGGCACAACTATTAATTGCACCAGTGCATTTTGCCCCTTTTTTTCCTGGCACAACTATTAGTTGCGCCAGTACAAATCCCTTGGGATTTTACCCAAGTGCAACTAATAGTTGCTCCAGACTAAGGATCCCCCCCTCCTCATGGCCCTCCTCAGGGGTATGCTCATCATCGCCCGACATGTTGGGGCAACAAAAGGCAATCATATCCGGTCAGGTCAATGACAAAGAACCATGATATACTATGCATCAAGGGGATGTAAGAATGCTCACCATTTCCCCATTTATTTTTGAAAATGAAGATACACATGCAGCCAAAATCTTCTTAAAGACAAAAAAATTCATCATCAAAATAAAAAAAAATCCTTTTACTTTGCTTACAAAAAAAAACAAAAATAAAAGTCCTTATACTTCAAAAAAATCAAAACCTTAAAAAAAAAGTCCTTTTACTTTCGTTTACAAAAACTAAAAAAACATAAAATGTCCTTATATTTCAAAAAATCAAAACCTTAAAAAAAAATCCTTTTACTTTCGTTACAAAAACATAAAAAATAATAAAAGTCCTTATACTTCTAAAAAAAAAGCCAAAACCTTCAAAAAAAATATCCTTTTACTTTGGTTACAAAAGCAAAAAAAATGATAAAAGTCCTTATACTTCAAAAAAAAAAACCAAAACCTTCAAAAAAAATCCTTTTACTTTGGTTACAAAATCAAAAAAATAATAAAAGTCCTTATACTTCAAAAAAAAAAAGCCAAAACCTTAAAAAAAAAATCATTTTACTTTTGTTTAGAAAGTAAAAATAAAAATAAAAAGTCCTTATATTTCAAAAAATCAAAACCTTAAAAAAAATTCCTTTTACTTTGGTTACCAAAAATAAAAACATAATAAAAGTCCTTATACTTCAAAAAAAAAAACCAAAACCTTAAAAAAAGAAAATCCTTTTAGTTTCGTTTACAAAAACAAAAAAAATAAAAAGTCCTTATACTTCAAAAAAATCAAAACCTTGAAAAAAAATCCTTTTACTTTGTTTACAAAAATAAAAAATTAAAGTCCTTACACTTCAAAAAATCAAAACCTTCAAAAAAAATCCTTTTACTTTGTTTACAAAAAACAAAAAAATAAAAGTCCTTATACTTCAAAAAATCGAAACCAAAGAAAAAAAAAAAATCCTTTTACTTTGTTTACAAAAACTAAAAAACAATAAGAAAAAAGAGGGGGTCCTTATGCTTCAAAAAAATCATCAATTAAAACCCCCAAAAAAAAAATCCCTCTTTGATAAAAAAATAAAATAAATAAATAAACAAAGAGTCCTTTCTTTATGTTCCAAAAATCAAAAGCTGAAAAAAAACCTTCTTTCAAAAACAAAAAAATACACAGAGTCCTTTCTTTTTGCCCATAAAATAAAGAAAACCAACAAAAAAAATGCATCCATTCCTTAAACAAAAATAAACAAAAACAAAACAAACAAAACATATAGGCACCGAAAAATAAAAAAAATAGGGCATTGATCATAAGAAATCATCAACACACCATCCATAAATACATCCACAATAAAAAATAAACCACTACTCATCCAAAAAGTGCAAGATCATGATCACATTTGTAAGAAAAGGCAAGAAAAATCAATCAAAAGAAGAGTTTTAATGGTTACCTTTTGGAAGAAGAAGGGGTCTTTGATCTAGCGCAAGACAGCAATCGATTAACGTGAACGAATAACGGCAATGAAGCACGCGTAGATGCAATGTAAAGGAACCCTAAAAGGGGTCGGTTTTCAGTTTTAAGAGAAGAGGGGGAAGGGATGTTCGAAATGAAACCCCACAGCCCGAGCCCAGGCTGTTTAAATTGGTCCCCAGCTAAGCCTGGCGCAACTATTAGTTGTGCCAAGCAAAATTATGCCCATCTTTTGCTTGGCACAACTAATAGTTATGCCAGGCTATTTTGAGGCCCCTATTGGCCTGGCGCAACTAATAGTTGTGCTAGGCACTTAGGTCTGGTCTCGGGCCTGCTATGGGCCAAATAGGAAAGCCGGTCCCCCCGCTTCTTTATTTTTTTTTTGTCACTCCCGACAGATGCACACACTCTCAAATGGCATTTCGATCCCCCTTCGACTTGCTCGGGAAGTCGTGCTAGAATAAAAGCAGACCAAGATCAATAGGCATCCCGGTCCTACAAAAAAATTTAAAAAATGATAAAAAAAGTCCCTGCAGAAAAGCCAGAATAATTCGCATAGTAGGAATAAATCGCATAAAATGATAGTTAGAAAAATCCAAAAATCACATAAAATAATAGTTAGAAAAATCCAAAAAAATCACATAAAATGATTGTTAGAAAAATATAAAAAAATCACATAAAATAACAACTTTAAAATCCAAAAAAAATCACAAAAAATAACAGCTTCAAAATCCAAAAAAATCATATAAAATAATAGCTTTAAAATCCAAAAATAATAATAATAGAAAAATCATGAAAATAGAAACAGATTTGTATTCCCCCGTAGAGACGCACAAAGCATAAGGTGGTAAAATATCAATATTTTATCAGCAATGCAGCTGTGCCATATTAAATTCCTGAGTCTAAGGTTCGCCTTGGATTTTAGGTACCTTCTTTAAGGTAGGAGCAATGGTGTCAGTCCCGATTAAACAGTTAATGTTTCGATCGAGTTGACTCCACTGCTAAATCTTTGCGATGAGCACTCTGTGTTGGATTCACATAAACCTAAGTGTTTCAAGCTTCAGATTCTTTGTTCAAAAAGGTCAATCATTGGTTGAGACCAACCTATTGAGAATGCGATTATGTATCACTCAAACTATGTGTAACCATGCATTCAGAAGGGTTCATTTCCCTTTTATTTTCTGTAGGCTTAAAACCTGTATGGGCAGCGGTATCCCTGTAAAGTGTACGCCATGCGTCTGGGTATCTGTTGTTGTTGCTTATTCCCGTAAATTGTACTCGGGCAGGTCTAGGTCGGGGCTTCCATAGCCTTTGTTGTTGCTTATTGCCCCTGATGGGTGCATGATTATGCATAGTTAGTTGATGTTTATGATCATTGACGACAAAGACCAGGATTGGACGTCCCCTTTATGGAGACACCCAATGTTTGATTGGATCTATTCAAGGTAGTTGAAGCTGGAGGCTCTAGGTCATGTTGATCTAGGGCATGCTCTCAAAAATGCCACGTCCTCCCTAAAAAGCATTGTGGCATCTATTCACTTTGCTCGAGCAGTCATACTAAATAAACTTCGGGATCGATGGGCTCACCCAAAGACCTCGAACCCTACCTTCAGTAGGGGCACCCGCGAATAGTCAGATGGGGCAATCAAATGGCTCATAGGATTGGACGCAAACTGTGGAGCCTTGCATATTTTTACTTTGTGCCTATCTTTGAGTATGGGTCAATCACCCCTCTTACTTGCGAAGCTGTTATATTCAGAATAAATCTCGAACATCAATCACCTTCAAGCCATCTTGAGAAGTGAATGTTTTTCTCGACTAAGGCTTTTGTAACTCGAAAAGCGAACATTTTTCCCAGCTATTAGGTTTTCACAACCCATTTCACCTCGGTTATGCCCAGTAATGTCGCTAAGCGCTTGGGGACCGATTACTTTGAGAGACGGATATTTTTTCCGATATACAGGGCTTTCATTTTCTCACCATGTTACTCACCTGATATTTAAAGTTCGTTCTAAATATAGCGGACCCGTCAGTAATGCCTTGGGCCTCTTCGAATGTCTCCTTTCTTTGACATTCGATCATTAGTGATCGAACACCAAAGAGGGGCATCTGTAGACACCCAAATTTGGCCAAAGGCCTTATCGGAACACATTTCGAGAAAGGTGCACTTTTGAGCTTTTGATGGCATGTATGGAACCCTTAGGAATCACCCTAAACCTTTAGAAATTAACCTAGATCCCCTAAGAACCTGCCCCGAACCCTTAGAAATCAATCCAAACCCTTAAAACCCGTTCTGAACCTAAACCTAACCTTTCCCAGCAATGGGTGAGGAGTGGTATACCAGAACTAGCTACAACCTTCTATTGTGGTCAAATATTATACCATTAAAAAGTAGAAGTCATCAGCTTTCTAACAGTTTAAAAATTGCCCCAATTGGAATTGTACATCAAAAGATATGGCGGTCCGAACTCGAAGGGCAAAAGGATAATTTTAAGAGGGCCCACCTTGGGATTTGGCGCAACTAATAGTTGTGCCAGTTATAATTTTTGCTGGCACAACTATTAGTTGCGCCAGTATTAAAGTGGACCCCACCCTCGCGAGGTAACTTCAAGGCCACTGTTCAGCACTGTTTTACTGTGCATTTGCCTGGTGTAACTATTAGTTGCGCCAGGCATATGAATAGTAACTCTGTCTTTTTACCCCGAAATTCATGATTGGGGTTTGACTTGTTGACCACCTTGACCTTTGGGGTGTATTTTAATAGTTCTGTTGCACGCTTTTGCATCCTATTTGCAACCCATTAAGTGGCTTAAAGCCTCGCCCCATCATCCACCATTAGAGGACCTTCTCACACATACCACCTAGGAAACCTTAGATGTTAGATTACCTAACTCCTAATCTTGATTAGCATCTAAACACCCACCTAACCCACCCATTCCCTATAAATAGAGCCCCCCACCCCTTGGTTTAGGGGTTGGGAATTTCTACCTACGAGAGAAAGAGCTTAAAGTGAGAAGATCTTTCCCCCTTTGGTGCACACCTCCCATACAAAAACCAAAATTCAAAAACCACTTCCCACCCTTGCCTTTCATGGAAAGCCCCTAGGTTAGGTGTGTGTGATCCCCTAGCCTCCCTTTCCTACCTCTTAGCTTCAAGTCTTAGGAGTTAGAACCATATTATATACCATACAAAGCCTTCAAAAGCTCCTCAAAGCAAGCCACGCAAGGCTCTCCTATGGTGCTACAAGGGCCTGAGGGCTCTGGCTCTCCCCTTTCCTCTCCTATCTCTTTCTAGCATTTCCTATCCTCCCATTTGTCCCATTATGCCGCCGAATTTTCAGAAGGAACGGAGGTGGATAAGTAGGATTTAAGGCCCATTTGGGCAAGAGGGAACCATTTTCTTTTCTTTTATTACATTTTAGTTTTGGGTATTAGTAGAGACCGCGTTAAGCGGGTTGATCGGGTGCCTAACACCTTCCCGATTGATAACCAAAGCCCCTACCCAAGAGCCTTTGGTATAGACCGGATTCAATGTCATATTTGTGGCACTTCGGTGCTTATAAAAATGATATAGGTATCCCGGGACACCAAAAGCTCCGGGTGGAGACTCCATGTTGTTGTTAGCGAGCGCATTGCTGCGACGAGATCGTTACAAATCCCACGGTTGTATAGGATCAAACGCCCGATCTCGGGCGTGTAATATAAACATCGCCCGCTCAAAATAACCCGACCCCCCTGGTTTCGTGTCGCCCACTAAGCGCGCAATTACATCAAGCACTTCGACACTAGCGCACAAATGACGAAGGTCATCTCTACAATGACCGTCTATTTCCCTGATCCTACGTCTCCAATCATGTGCTTAATTTGATTAAGTGCTAGTGAATTGACGCTTAATAACCTTCGGTCGCTTGTAAATGTGTGTCCCCATGCCGGCGCGCAATTCGTTCAAGCGTGTGCACAGTAGCGCGTAATTGCTCAGAAACCAAAAATTTTTACATGACCAAAACAATAAACTCGAACCTGAAATTAAGACGTTCTGATACTCACTACTAATTTAAATCATGCCCTTGATAAAACCCACCCCAAAACACTATTGAGTCAAGGAAATTTACACTCTGAAGATCGAAAAGAAAATGCCCTACAATTAAGCAAAATTAAAAAAAAGATGCCCTCTCCCTCACTTTCCTCAACCAAAAAAAATGCCTCCACCCTTCATGTATCTTCAAGAAGTCAAATACTCGCATCACCCTATAATACTCAAAACTAAAAATAAACAAAACTATCCTGAACACGCCTCCATATCTAAAATAAACAATCAAATTAAAATAAAAGCATCACACCTATGATAAGACGAACACATTATGAATTAAATTGAACTTAGAAAAATCTTAAATAACCACAAATGGAATTAAAATATAATCGCTTCATAGATAAATAAATGTTCTTACAACACACACCAAGGGCACCCTCTGAAAATACAACTTAAAAATAAGAATGCTAAAATCTGCACGTTCAGGCAGTGCACGAATCCGAATTTATTTGGGAAAACAAAAATCCCATCTTCCCCTCTTCCCTTAGCATGGCAGCAATTCAACTGCCACCCCGAATTCCCAATCCCGTCCATTCTCATGATCCACTTAATAAACACAAGTCCTCGGGTTCAATACTCGAGAAATGAAATATAGAGGAATAAAAGACATTAATGAACAAAAAAAATGCCCAAAGTTACAAGCATAAGATATCCCCAAAAACTTTTAATCTTTAAACTCAGAATGAAAGTTCAAAGTAAACAACAAAAAAAACCAAAGCCTAGATTCTTGCATTTATAAACCATGCCCCATAAACAAATGTCACACATCTTGAACCCCCTACCAATTTAATTGAATCCAAGACTATACACATGCCCCCCTGTTTAAAAAAAAAAAGAAAAAAAAACACAATCCATGGCAAGCTAGATAAGCCAGTAATCACATAACACTTGCCCCCTGAAAACCCCAAATCCCCTAAATTCAGATAGACCAATAAGATTAAAACACCCAATCACAACTATAATGAGCCAAAATGAGGAGCAGAACGTCCAATCGGAGGCTTTAGAAATGTTGCCACCAGACTTGGAGGACTCAAACGAGCCACCGACAGAAGTGACGGAAAATGGGTTAGGGAGCACATCCCTCCATTTATAGCACCTTCTCATCCGCCATCTTCGCCTCCTCTGCCGCCGCCTCTGCAACGCTGCCTTCACTGCTCCTTAAAACGGAACGGTATGAAGACCAGAACCCTCATTCCCAATACCGCCCATTCCCAAGACAATGCCATCCCCGAGCATCACCTCAGGGCGAAGATCACACGAAATAATAAATATAGGTAGAAATCCCATCCCAATCTGATGGTTAGATTGCTCAATATCACTAAAACACAAATTTTAGAACATAGGAGACTCATAAAAGTCAAAACTCCAGACTAAACTTGAGAATGAGAAATAAATGAAGCCTCCCATGCTTATATAGTGTACGACCTCAATCGCGCACTTATCTATGAGCACTTAATCTAATCACGCACCACATATGCTACGCTTAATTCAAAAGCCACGCCACTAACCAAGCGCGCAATGAGATTGTCGCCCGCCTAGACGGCGCGACCTTCCTATCTCGCTCTCACCATGGGCCGCGCAATCTGATCAAATGACTTATTTTAGCCGTGCAATTTGAAAGGTCACCCGTGCAGAGACCCGGTGACCCTTCAATTGCGCGCAGTTATATAAGCGCGCAATACAATCCCACGCTAACATTCACACACATAAAGTACCACTTAGACCTTGAATCGCACGCCTGAAAATAGGCACGCAATCGGATCACGCGACTGGAGACAGGTGCGTAATTCCTGATTTTTACACAAAGTTTGGTCCAGATTCGAGGAGAATTCCCTTGTCCCATCGCAGAGCCTTATAAGCTATCCACATCAAAGAAGGAACAGCCGCTCACTCTACTCCCATCACGTAACCCAACCAAAAATGTCAACCATACCCCTGGTCTTATTACAGACAAGACATGCATGCCTCGCATGACACCATCACCCTTGACCGACCACATTCGAAACCCTTTTGTCCCATCTTGTAGCCACCCAAGCACATCCCACCATGATAAAAAAAAACACACACACATGACACCACCTCAATATCCGATCCCATCGCAAAGAAAAATTGTAGCCATGCCCCAATGTAGCTATCGAAAATCTCAAAAATGCAAATATGTCGAAAGACAACACAACGTGAGCTCACCTGACCCAAGATCTGCTAAATAAAGAGATTAACATCCCATCGTAAAAATATCCTACCAGTGTCCCACCGATAGCTACGCTACACTCCCATTGCAGACACCACTGTCCAGAAAGATCGAACAACATGCTTACCGCGCTAAAAAATGAAAAGGGAGAAGGCTCAATCAGGTCCCATCACTAAGACTAAGAACCTTAAATTGCTCAACACAAATGGTCACCAGATACCACAGCAAATGAAAGCAAACAAAAGAGAACTTGGGACTCCTCCTATGTCACATCGCATCCCACTAATGCCAAGCTATAACACGAACATACTGTCAAAAACTATCCAAGTCCCATCGCGGCATCACCACAACACCACTTGTCCCATCACGACATCACCTTCCCCAAGATGCTACATCACACCAACAACTTCCAACCACCGTAGCAGACGAAGCAAAAAAAAAAAAAAAAAAAAGATAACTCCAAAGCCCCATCTCAATAGCACCCTGCTACAACATCACAAGTTCCATCGCACAACCCAGGTAAGTATCACAACCCAGGTAAGTATTACTCATTTTTCAATTGCTCGATATTTCTTATAAATATAGTTATTTATGATTAAGTCAAAATGTTTTCAAAACCCATCTCTATTGACTCGCGAGTTACTATAGTCCTCCCATAAGACAATCATCAGTATTCGTCAAGAAGGTTAGATGGAGTATCTGGCATGCCAAGTGTCATCGTGACAACCACATAAACGATCAAGTCCACAAATCCCATACCGATGGATCTGCTCAGTGATGTCTCGGTAGCCACATTTTTCACCATTTTACCACCGAATTGATCTTAAGTTAAAAGCCTTAGAATTTTAAAATCTCGAGACCCTCTTACTTCAAAAAAAAAATATTTTACTATAAAAAAATCAGAAAGAAAACAATACTATCAAAAACAAAAAAAAACAAAAAAAGCAACAAAGTAAATAGACCCAATTCACCCTTTCTCTAAATACCAAAAAAAAAAATCGATTAAGTGCCTCATTACTCATATACCATAAAGTTGACTTTTAACTCCTAAGACCCCCTGAACTCACAATCAAGTGCATATCCCACTATGCAAAATTGGACCGAACGCATACGCCACTGCGTAGAATCACTTGTTCAGGTACCTTAAGACTAGTATTCCCTACTTAAAAGACTGACTCCAGATGAATCAAGCGCACATACCACTGCGCAGAATTCAACTGATCACAGCTCACAAAATTTACCTTAATTACTAGCCCAAACCAGCCCCTTTCCCTTGGGAAATTGAACAATAAATATACTCAATCTAAGAACTTACAAACGCCTATTGGAAAAGGAACGCCTGACGTGTATTGGTGTGAGCAATGACTTGCCGGGTCTGACATGACTTGTTAAAGCCTTCAATATTATATTGCACTCTCTTTTTATATTATCGATCCCTGGACCTTATGGACATTTGTATGACGCTCCCTGGTACATTGATCGTGCCATATCCCTTTGTTAGCTTGCGCCATGCGATGGGATGCGCCATGCACCCACAGATCCGGAATGTGCCTTTCGACAGCTACCACTGGGCCCCCGAATGCTCCATTTTTTTTTTAGTTTGCGCTGATAAATAAGAAAGCCAAGCATGTCATGTCGGCATCCCTAATTCACATTTGTGAATTCTTAAGTGAAACAAAAAAGCAACTCAAATGAGGGGTGCCTACTTCTTCAACATGTTCTTACTTCACAAGAGCGCGCCGAAGAGGGGCATCTATAGACACCCCCATTTTGCCTTCTAGAAATATATTTCTTATTCGATCAACCTTTGACCTTTTCAACCTTGATATGAGACCATGCAATAGTACATGGCTAAACACAGGCTGAAACAATAGCTTTGTGGCTCAGATCCCGGAGTGGGAGACTATATGCTAAGCAACAATATATAGTCGGAATGCAGACTGAAATAATAGTCTTGCATTTTATTCTAGAGACCATACCTTGACAACCCTGAATTACATGCTAGAAACCCAACTCGTCATTTGATCGCCCGCAAAACCACAAGCACGTGATCAGTCCACCTTTCAGACCAAACTTCCTTTTCCAGACCGATTCGAGACTCGATTACACGCCTGAAATAGAATGTGTGAATGGATTGAGCGATTCACCATTAGCGCGCAATTGGCCTATGCTCGACCTAGTCTTACTACCCTTGACCCCTACATTTCCTTGATTAAACATTTCAAGTTAAACGGATAATCAGATTGAGCGCATGAAATCATGTGTGCAATTAGTCCTAATTTGTTAAGACTAGGAGACTCGCTGAGCAAGTCAAACGATTGCTCACTGAGTCGGTGACTGACTCAAAGTGATTAAGCGCCGGAACCCAAGCGCGCAATTCAGTTAAACGCCCATAAACACGTGCATAATTGAAGAAAAACCTATAAAAGATTTTTTTCTTAATTCGCACAGGGGGGACGAAAAAAGGCTAGAATTTTTGAGAGAGGACGATTTTCAAAACCAGAGCACCCCGAGAATCAACCCATAGAGCATCTTAATTATGGTTTCGAGATTCAAGCTTCTTATTTTTGAGATTTCTCTCCACAACCCGAACCCTAGGTAAGGATTTAATCTTTCAATTCGTAATCATAGCTTCTAATTTCTAGATCTAGGAGCTCAATTAATTTTTTATTTTTAGTCTTAGACCGTAGCACCCTTTTTGGACCAAAATTCTATATATCTGGTTCTAGTTTTATGTTTCTAGAACCAGTCATTAATTCATCAGTCCGATATACCGATCCTTGACTTTAATTCCATTCTAAAATCTCGATTTATAGTCCTATCCTTATTTTTTGGTTCTAATCCTTCGATTAAGAACCAGTCCTTAATCTTATGGCCTAATTTCTCGATTTCATACTCGAATTCAGTCTTTAAAAAAATCAGTCTTAATTTTAGTTTCTTATTTCAATACTTTCAAAATTCTAAATAGTAATCCTAGTCTTATAAATCTAGTTTACCATTCAATTCATAATTGCTATTCTGAAATCAATATTGAAAAAAATAAAAAAAATATTACTTTACTATCCAAAATTCAAATTTTCCTCTTTAATCTTACCCACCCGATTTGCCCAAGGGAGCTTACGGAGGGTACTTGGGAATGAGGCCAATCCTCCTTAGCATAGCGGGGCCAAACCCCTTTTTTTTAGAGTTTTGTTAGAATTAATAAATTGATTTAATTAGTTTATATCTAGACGTAATTGATTATTTGCATTAGTTAGGCCTTGATACAATTATTAGAATGTTAAATCAAAATTTCCTCTTCATAAGTTTATTTGATCGATTATGCTAAATCTGAACTCTAGGAAATTTAGTTTATTCATGATTAGTTATATTTTGCCATCATTAATTTGTTAATAATTAGGGTCGTAGAGAAATCAGTCTTCTTGTTTTGTTGATATTCAAATAAGAAAAATTAAGAAAAATTAAATTTGTTGCAATAATTAGGCCTGCAGAAAAAATCAGTCTTTTTATTTTAATTAGAATTATAGTACAATTGTCATGAGTATTTTAGTCAGAATTATAGTAGAATTATTGTAATTGCTTTAATTAGAATTCCAGTATAACTAGTTTGCTTAATTTTAGTTGGAATATGATTGGAATTGGTACATGTTCACTCCTAGTATCAATAGGAGGTTGAGATTGACTGGACTCTTAATAATACCAGAACATTCATGCTCATTGGACTCTTGATAGCATCAGGACACTAAAATAACTCACCTTAATAAGCTCACACAATCAGAGCATAATAATAAAATTGGGAAACTTAAACTAACCGAAATTCTAATTATAAAGGGAAATAAGAAGAGAATTAAGCTAAATAAGTTAAGAAAAAGCACTGCTGCTAACATTTGCAGATGGACGATTTAGTATAGAAGTAACCTACACCCGCTTCACAGCGTGATCACTGATGTGTTGCAGTGTCATTAAATATCTGTAGCTGGTGATCGCAATCAAACTAGGAACCTTCCTAGAAAAATCCCCCCTTTTTATTTTTCTGTCATTCCAAACACCACATCGCTAGAGTCCACCTGAATAGAATTGGAGCCACTGATTCAACGGGAACTAAGAGGAACTCAAAAAAAGTGTGCACCAATGTACCTGGTGAGGATTTGGAGCCCCTCCTGAGGACTTCTTCTAGAGGACCTCTGCGTACTTGATTGCTTTATTTTTAGAGCGTACTGTTGTTGAGAAGTGGAAAATACCATTTTCCACCCCTTAATCTGGGCCTTTATAGACCCTTGAGAGAACTAAATAAGTGTTTTAAGTGTTTGTTTTACAGCTGACAATAAAGGCAGGCTTAACTATGGAAGTAGCTTAAAAATACCAAACAGATGATGACGAATCTTAATCTGGAGGAAGAAGGAGAAGGGACAACCTCATTGGATGTCAAAATGCCTAAACTAAAGAAGACAGAGGCCTGGTTTCAGCTTAGAAATAAGTTTAGAGCTATTTGAAAAGAAGAATGTACTACAGAATACTATTCAAAAAGATTCCTGATCTATTCGAAAAGAACCTGAACTTTGCGAATAGAACTAAAGCTCCAAGCTTAGTTTTCGAAGAGCACCTGATCTATTCGAAAGGAACCAAACTTGCTGATGAACTATTCAAAAAGAAGAAAACTCCTTGCGAACTACACCAGATCTATGCGAATAGAGCTCCATAAGTCATATTTCCCTTCGAAAAGGTCTCCAATCTGTGCGAATAGAGCTTCAGAAGTTACAGTACCTTTCGAAAAGGTCTCCAAACTATGCAAAATGGTATTCTGAAGATTTTCAGCATCTTCAAGGGTATTTCGATAATCTCTGCATGTGATAGCCCTGATTTTGGCACTCTGAAACCCGTGCCATCAGTACGATCATCTTGATCATGCCCCTTAGCTAAGCACGGAACATTGGCATATCAAGCATAAAATGAAATAATAAATGAAACTGCGGAATTTAAATCTATATTAAAGCAATTCTCCAAAAGACAGTTCTACCCTTATGCCTCTGCATGAATGGAGAACCGATCCAAACCATCGATGATAGCAATCATCACGGATGGTTCGCCCCAAAAGGATAATCCCAACTCAATATATATATGGTCTAACCAAAACAAGGCTTGACATACCAAGCCGTACAAATCTCTATCTAAAAGCCCTCAAAGCGGCACAACGGAGTCCTCTAGAAGAAGTCCTCAGGAGGTGGCTCCAACTCTTCGCCGGCCGCAAGGTCCGACTCACCAGTCGGTCGTCTCCAAGCCTCGGCTCGGCCCGCTAGTAGTGGACCTGCGACGTATAGTCTATAGGGTGAGCTACATCCTAGCTCAATTGGGAACAAAACACAGTTGAACATATAAATTATTACTCACATATATTCCATGATATGACATGCATGATGTGTCTATGCAATTACTGATAAAAACAGTTAAAAAGTATTACATTTTACTGGTAGTTTACTCGTGTCTTTTATTTACTCATGAATGATGCTGAAAAGGCCTAAAGCAAAACTTAAACTTTCAACTTAAGTAATCCCCGAGCAATATAGCATCGAGCCCCGATGAGATACCCATCATCGTCATCTATATAGACACTTTTAACGTATTCCCTGGGAATACAATATAGTACCCAAGCCCCTTTCCCCTGGGGATTGGTGGCGGGGTTTCACTTGTCTCAAATCAATACCCCTGGGGTGTGCTTACTGTGTACGGATAAGCCTCCGCACTGGCCTATGGTTTCGCCGTCGTATCGGTCAGCCGTGTCAGTCGTGGATATCCCGCCACGTCAGTGGGGTACCCTATCAAACCTCAAATAACAAAAATATCAGTACCTTACATATAGTTATTCACCGTGTAAGTGTGCTATCTTATATCAGTTAGGCCCTATCAAACATGATTCAATCCTGGATACATCCCTGGGATGTATCCATTCACTTGCATCATGCCTGATGCTCTTATCTCTTTACTTCTTCCCCTGGGGATGGCTCATTATAATTACTCTTATAGATGTCCCACACACACACTTTTCACAATTCTTAAGCAATAAAACATTTTGAATTTGAATTCTACATCACTACATACATGCTCTTGTAAAATAAAGTACATGTTTAAGGTGTTCCCTACCTCAAGTATTTGTTTGCTCAACGCATCAAGGTCCCACGTGGCTCCTTGTGCACTAGCTCACACGTACCACCTATGGTACCACATAACAGGTGAAACACATCACTAAAGATGTAATAAAGAAGGTCCAAGACCCTCCAAGAATCTTAAAGTCAAACTCAAAAGTCAACATAAATTAGCTTAGTCGATTAATCAAATTCCAAGGTCGATTAATCGAATCTGATTCGATTAATCGATTTCCAAAATCGATTAATCGAAAGTCAATATCGATTAATCGAGATTCCCATTCGATTAATCGAAACCCAATTCGATTAATCGAAACTCCCTACCAATCAAGTCGATTCTCAATTCGAGTGATCGAATTCCCAAAATCGATTAATCGATCCCAAATCGATTAATCGAAATTTGAAATCGATTAATCGAAATCCCATCTCGATTAGTCGGTTTTCCCCAAGTCATTTCCTCCAGCCCCTGGGGTACACTGGAGGTCCACAGTCGATTAATCGATACCCAAATCGATTAATCGAAATCCAAAGTCGATTAATCGAAACTCAGTTCGATTAATCGAACTCGGGTTTCTTGACTTTTCAACTTCTTGGTGAATTTCGATTAATCGAATCTCAATTTCGATTAATCGAAATTGCCAGATTCAGCCCCCTTTGAGCTGTTCTTCCCGACCTTTTTCCACTCTTTTTCCTCTATTTTTCTAAACCATCATCCTACAATCTAAACCATTTTTCAACTACAATTAACCTCTACAATCTATGCATTTTATTCACAAAAATTTACCTTTAATCAATCTCAACTTGATTTTAGATCAAGTGGTTGGAAGGCTAGGGTTCCAGCTTTGGCTTGAACAGATTCTTTGGTAGAATCGACCTCTTTAATGCTTGAATCCCCCTTCCAATCACCCACAATGACTCCTTGTTTGATCACTCTCTTTACTCCTCTCTCTCTCTTCTTTACTTCTCTCTCAACAACCAAAACTAATGATTTTAGGGTTATTAAACCCTTTTATCTCCCCCTTAGCTTGTGTGTTGAGTACATGCACCTCAATAGGTGTATGTGACTTTCGATTTACAACACACACCACATAGCCACACAACCCATCACATCTCGTCCATTCATCACACCCCATGCTAACTATTGGACTTTTATTTGGTCAAACCTATGACCGATCGGGCACGGATCTCGAAGTTATAGTTTAGTGTGATTTTTCAGGCTATTACACTGCATGCGCCCCAATGCATTTAAAAATTCAAGGGCATTCTGGAAGATTCTGAGCATGAACCAGAGGCACATTCCACCCCATGTGAACACTCAAAGATGAAATTACTTGGCAGGAACTTCTAGAAGCTCAAACAGATTTTTAAATTACATAATCGAATTGATGCCTCTGTCTCCTGATTGGCTGAACTAGATCAAGCAGTTCTGATTGGCCAGAATAGATCTGGATCCCTGTGCTTGACTCCTATTGGTTGATATAGATCTAACTAATTATGATTGGTTGATGCACATCTGAGTTGGACTTGGGGAAAACTATAAATAGACGAACTATTTGCCCAATTTGGGTATCCAGAATTTGAGTTTCATTCCTGCTGCCCCATTTTCACTTCAGATCAAGATAGCTTGTCTGAAACCTCTGTAATAGCCTAGGTTTTGTTTGTAACTGAGAACTGTGAGATACTTATGTAATTCAAGTGAGAATTGTATTCAAGACTACAAATTCGAGAGCTGTTTAAGCTATGCTCTGTAATTGTAATGGTGGATTTGAAAAGGTTGCTTTCATCAGTACGTTCTCAATCGGATTCATGTTGAGGGTTCATTGTGATCTCCTCACTCATTAGACTCCTTTAGATTTACTATTTTTAAAGCAATTTCCCTTAATTTATTAATTTGTGAGAATCATGTTTGTAACTGATTTCTTCTGACATTTGTAGTGGTGCTTATGTTCTGAATCAAGACTTCGGATTGAAGACTATTGGATGATCTGTGTCCATGACAGTGGACAGATCATAGCCATAAGTTCAACTCAATCCTAATCCTTGAATTGGATTATTTTCTCTTACATCTGAGCTGGTAGCCAGATGAAGATTTGATACTTTCTCGACTGTGCTACTCTAGTTCTCATTTTACAATCAATTACTAAGCTTAAGTCAAATGTTATTTCTCCATTCTTATTAATTTTGCATCCAATTCCCCCAACTCGGATCTGGATCACTTAGTTATAATTTTACTTTTAGATAATTTAGTTAATGTGACAAATTCAACCTCCCATCTTATTTGCTTTGTAGATAAGATTAGTGGCCAGATCTGGTAGCTCAGATTTGGAGGTTTATCATATATTTTAAATAAATTCCCTGTGGACGATCTTTTACTCATTTACATTTAAAACTTGCTACAATTGGCCCTGATCTTGCAGGCTAATTAACTTCTCTCTGTGCTGATATTTCTTTATTCTTTTTAGTTTTCCAATTTTAGTATAATTCATCATTTGCAAATCTGTTTTCAAAATACAAATAAATCATGCACACTTAGAACAACAACAAGTTTTTGGCGCCGTTGCTGGGGAATAGATTTTAAAATTGGTAGACCTAAGTTTTTTTTATTTTTTTTATTTTTACATCAGTGCTAACTATTCTGTTATTTAAATTTGTGCAGTTATACATTTGAGCTTGGAATCTACTCAGTGTTAAAGGTTTGCTTTGCATAATTTTTCTCCCTGTTTCTGTGTTGTATGTTTGGTAGAAGAACTCTCAATCCTGAGATTGTTCCTCTGAATTTAGAAGTTGAAAAGCTACTAAGAACCAAACAAACATCACAGAATTTTGCTGAGACTGCTACTATGGGTGAACAACCTAGACTCTTGAGGGATTACTTTGCGCCTGGTGCATATAATTCCCCATTTTGCATTCAACTTCCTACTATTGAAGGAAATTATGAAATTAAATCATCAACTATCCAGATGCTTCCTTCCTTCCATGATTTGAGTAAGGAGGATCCATACAAGCATGTGGATGAATTCTTGGCTCTTTGTACCACATTCAGCATAGCTGGACTAGGTCCAGAGGCAACCAAGCTTAGGCTCTTTCCTTTTTCATTAAAGGACAAAGCTAGAGCATGGTTGTCCATGTTGCCACCAAACAGTATTACTTCTTGGAATGATTCGCAGTATCTATTTTTAACCAAATACTTTCCTATGTCTAAGACCAGCCAGTTGAGACAAAATATTGTTTCTTTCTCACAACACTCAACTGAAACTTTCCATGAAGCATGGGAAAGGTTTAAGGAACTTTTAAGGCAATGCCCTCATCATCAAGTTCCCCAATGGCAGCTTGTTAAAAGCTTCTATCAGGGAATTAATCAAAAGGGTAAGAATATGGTAGATGCTTCCTTTGGAGGCACCTATTTGCAAAAAACAGTTGAGGAGGTCTGGGACCTATTTGAAGTTATTGGTGAAAATTCAACCCAACAGGAATCTTTGTCATGAGACATTGAGAATCCTGCTCGGTTGAATAAAGAGTAGACTACCAAGGGAAAGATTTATGAGGTGAATGAATTGGAAAGAAAGATGGATAATTTAACCACTAAGTTTGATAGATTTATGGACTCATTTCAAAATCTAATGGTTGCTAGAGTAGAGGAGGCATGTCTGATATGCCAGTCCCCTACTCATTCTCATGATCAATGTCCAGCTGCACCATAATTTCCAGATCTAGTGGTGGAGCAAGCTCATGTTGCCCAGTCGTTTGGACAGTTGCAATCTAATGAATATGCATGGAGAGGGCACCCCAATTTAAGGTGGAGCCAGGGCAATTATCAATCACAACAGCAGCAGCAACCAAAGCACCAAATACCTTTCAAAACTGCTCAGTCTTACCAACAAAATTTTTATACCAAGCCTAATTTTCAGTAGCCCATTCCACAACAGATGGCACAACCTGTGCACCAATCTGTCACAGCTCAGCCTCCTTCCAGATCCCCTTCTTTTGAAGACCAAGTTCTAACCTCACTCCAGAATTTAGGGTCTTTAACTCAGACTGTAAACTTTCACAGTCAGAGTATAAAGAAGATTGAAGATACATTGGGTCAACTCTCAAATACTTTATCTAGAAGAGAGGAAGGCAGGTTACCCAGCCAACCCTTGAACAATCTCAAAGGACAGTTCATGGTTGGAGAGGCCTCTGTTTCACATGAAGAAGTAAAAGCTGTCACTGCTTTGTGAAGTGGAAGAGTTGTAAATAACAATGTAGATATAGAAAAAGAAGAAGAAAAAAATAAGGAAATCGCTAGGAACATGCAGCAGGAGCAGCATGATGTTAGCATTGGGGGTGCTGATGTACCTCAGAAAAATAAAAAAAATGAAAAACAGAAAAATTAAAAATATTCTGGTGATGATTTTAAAGCTATAAATGAAGGACTAGTTCGTCATTTACCATTTCCCCATACCATAAAATATGCATCCCCTTTTGATAAAGGGAATACAAAAATAGATGAAATGATGGAGACTTTCAAGCAAGTTAAGATAAATCTCCCTTTGCTTGATGCAATCAAGCAAGTCCCGGCCTATGCAAAATTTTTGAAGGACATTTGCACACACAAATGACAATCTAGGATCCAGTTATCCAAGAAGGTCTTTGCTGTGGAAAGAATTAAATAGGTTTTGTCCCTTGCCACACCTCCTAAACTCCAAGATCCTAGAATCCCCACAATCCCTTGCATTATTGGGGAACATACCATTGAAAAGGCTTTATTAGATTTGGGTGCTAGTGTCAACCTGCTTCCATATTCTGTATATGAGAAACTAGGGTTGGGAGAGTTAAAACCCACTCATGTGGTGTTACAACTTGCAGACAGATCTGAAAGAAAGCCAGTCGGGGTGATTGAGGATGTGTTGGTAAGAGTAGATAAGTTTTTTTACCCTACTGATTTTCTGGTATTGGATATGGAACCTACAAAAAGCAAAACCTCCATCCATGTTATTTTGGGGAGACCATTCCTGGCTACAGCCAATGCTTGTATTCAATGCAGGTCTGGTATTATGGAAGTATCTTTTGGAAATATGAAGGTAAAGTTAAATATTTACAATACAATTGCTCAGCCTCAGTTCAGTTCTGAGGAGTGTTTTCTTGTTGATTTGTTGGATGAACTAGTAGAGGAAACTTTACCACAGTTTTTTGCAGTGTAAGGATTTAACCACAGATTTTGAAAATATTTGGAGAAATGTTGTGGAAGAGACAGCTTATGCCTCAAAGACTGAAGAGGTCAAAGCTGTGCAAGAAACTCATGTCCAAACAGCAAGGTTTTCTTCATGGAAACCTGCTGTTTTTCCCCTTCCACAAACAGCCAAGGTACCTTTGTTACCTTCTTTTCTCAACCCACCTGATGTAGAGCTGAAACAGTTGCCAGAAAATTTGAAATATGTATTTTTAGGAGATCATAAAACATTTCCTGTGATTATTTCTTCCTCCCTCACTGAGGAGCAGGAGGAAGAGTTGTTGATTATATTGAAACAGCATAAGAGGGCAATTGACTGGACTATTGCTGATTTGAGAGGAATCAGTCCAACTGTTTGCATGCATAAAATTCACTTAGAAGAAGATGCAAAGCCTTCTAGAGAAATGCAGAGGAGGCTAAATCCTCATATGCAAGAAGTGGTCATGAAGGAGGTTGTTAAGTTGTTGGATGCAGGGGTCATTTACCCCATCTCAGATTTAGCTTGGGTGGCACCTACACAGGTGGTACCTAAGAAATCTGGGATCACTGTTGTAATCTCAGATTCTGGTGAGCTCATTTCCACCAGACAAACAACTGGTTGGAGGGTCTGTATTGATTACAGATAGCTCAACACAATGACCAGAAAGGACCATTTCTCTCTCCCATTCATTGATCAAATTTTAGATAAGCTGACAGGAAAAGCTTATTACTGTTTTCTTGATGGTTACTCTGGTTATAACCAGATTCCTGTTTATCCACAAGATCAGGAAAAGACCACCTTCACTTGCCCCTTTGGCACTTTTGCTTATAGGAGGATGCCTTTTGGTCTTTATAATACTCCTGCTACTTTTCAAAGACGTATGTACTCCATTTTCTCTGATATGATTGACCAATTTATGGAGATTTTTATGGATGAATTTTCAATATATGGAGACAGTTTTGCCCAGTGTTTACATCATCTCAGCCTGGTGTTACAGAGATGTGAGGAAACCAATTTAGTTTTGAGCTGGGAGAAGAGCCATTTCATGGTCACCCAAGGCATTGTCCTTGGCCATGTTGTCTCACATAAGGGCATAGAGGTGGACAGAGCAAAAATTGATTTAATTGCACATTTTCCTCCTCTCAAAACTGTTAAGCAAATCATAAGTTTCTTGGGGCATGCTGGGTTTTACAGGAGGTTCATTAAGGGCTTCAGTAAAATATCCAAGCCTCTTTCCCATTTATTGTGCCAAGATGTCCCTTTTGTTTTCAATGATGAATGCCTTAGGGCATTTGAATTCTTAAAAAATTGTTTGATTTCAGCTCCAATACTACAATCTCCAGATTATTCACTGCCCTTTGAGCTGATGTGTGATGCATCAGATTATGCTTTGGGAGCTGTTCTTGGACAGAGAAAGGATAAGCTGCCTCATGTCATAGCTTATGCCAGTAGATCAATGATTGATGCACAACTCAATTACACAACAACTGAGAAAGAGCTACTGGAAATTGTTTTTGCTTTGGAGAAATTCAGGTCATATGTTTTGGGTTCACAAATTGTGGTGTTCACTGACCACTCAGCCCTTAAATACCTTCTGTCTAAGAAGGATACTAAACCAAGATTAATCAGGTGGATCCTCCTGTTGCAGGAGTTTGATTTGCAGATTAAAGACAAAAAGGGTGTGGAAAATGTGGTGGCTGATCACCTATGTAGAATTTTAACTGCTGAGATTGATAGGTTGCCTATTAATGACTCTTTTCCTGATGAGAAACTTTTTGCTATCAGTATGCATACCCCTTGGTTTGCGAATATAGTCAACTTTTTGGCTACTGGAAGGACCCCCAACACTGGAATAAAATGGATAAAGATCTCTTCTTTTCAAGGTTAAACATTTTATTAGGGAGGATCCTTACCTGTTCAAGATTTGTGCAAACCAAATCATTAGAAGATGTGTCAATGAAGAAGACTTCCACGGCATACTTTACATGTGTCATGAGCAGGCCTGTGGAGATCATTTTAGTGGAAACAAAATAGCTGCAAAGGTTTTGCAGTGTGGATTTTATTGGCCCACACTCTTCAAAGATGCACTGCAGCACTATAAGTCTTGTCAGAACTGCCAGAGATTGGGCAACATTTCCAAGAGAAATTCAATACCTTTACAGCCCATTTTGGTAGTTGAATTGTTTGATATTTGGGGGATAGATTTTATGGGACCTTTCCTTCCTTCAAATGGTTTTAATTTTGTTTTAGTAGCTGTGGATTATGTATCCAAATGGGTTGAAGCTACAGCCACTAAAACCAATGACCACAAACTTCTCCTTAAATTCTTAAAGGATAACATCTTTTCCAGGCTTGGTTTCCCCAGAGCCATTATCAGTGATGGGAGAAGCCATTTTTTTAATAAGCATTTTGAAGCTCTATTGAAAAAGTACTCTGTAACTCACAGAATAGCTACTCCATATCATCCACATACCAGTTGACAAGTGGAGATTTCTAACAGAGAAATCAAACATATACTGGAAAAGACTATGAAGAAGGACAGAAAGGATTGGTCCTTTAAGCTAAATGATGCATTGTGGGCATATAGGACATATTATAAAACCCCAATTGGCATGTCCCCATTCAGATTGGTCTATGGTAAAGCATGCCATTTACTAGTGGAATTAGAATATAAGGCCTTTTGTGCCATTAAAACTTTAAACATGGATCTTACTACTGCTGGTAATCACAGGAAATTGCAATTCTCTGAGTTGGATGAATTGAGGATGGATAAATACACCAATGCAAGATCTTACAAAGAAAAAGTTAAGGCTTTTTATGACAAAAATCTGCTGAGAAAATAGTTCACAGCTGGCTCTAAGGTATGGTTATTCAACTCAAAACTCAAGTTTTTTCCTGGAAAGCTGAGATCCAGATGGGAAGGGCTATATACTGTCATTCAAGCATCTCCATCTGGAGCTGTTGAAATTATGGACCCAAGTGATGGGAGAACCTTGAAAGTAAATGGTCAGAGGCTCAAACCATGCATTGAAAATAACCTGGAGCCTGTGATGACCATCTATCATCAAGAGCCTCCACAAATCTGATGTCACACAACTGTATCATATGTAGTGTAACTATGTTTGTTCTGTGATTTTTGCATAGTTTTGTGTAATTGTTTTTTTTTCTGTTTTAGCCATGTTTTAGTTAAATTTTCTTTGAGGAATCATAAGTTATGAAAGCTTTGTGGTTTTGAATTGTTTGAGATAATAAATTCCAATGATTTTAATGTGGAGATTTTGTTAAAAATATAAAAAACAAAAAAACAGTTCTATACTTCAGAACATTTGTTCAAAAGTAAATTCGAAAAGTTTTACAATTATTTCACAAAGAGAAATTCAGTTTGAAAAGTATAATCTCCCTTTTTGAAAAGGATCTGAAGCTATAACCACAACTGCTCGAAAAGAATGATTATGCTTTTCGAATAGATGTTTTTGAAGACAATGGCTTTGCGAATAGATGTTTCTGACGTCATGTGTTTTTCGAATAGATGTTTCTGAAGTCATGTACTTTTCGAATGGTACTGATGCCATTCTCCTTTTCGAAAAGGACCTTTTTGAACTTTTTGAAGACTTCAATAATGTTTTGCGAAATTGATTTAAGCGTATTTAAACCCAGTCGAAGCAAGGTTTTCATATTCGAAAGCATTTCCAGCTCGTCCTGTTTCGCAGAAAACCCATTTTTTTTCCATCTCTGCGTTCTATTAGAGCTCAGATCCAAATTATTTCATTTCTTTACCGCTGATTAAGCTTGAAGAGAAGAACATTTTGCCTATTATTTTGATGGATTTGATCAAGAGGTCAGAGATTTCGAGCAAACCCTAGGTTTTTGTATTTTTCCCATATCCTCTGTCTGTGCTTTCAAAATTTGATTTCTCTGTAAACATACATTGTCTGGGATTCAAGAGAGTTGTTTGATAATTGTTGTTAGAAGGAGGAACTATTTGAAGAAGTTTTTAGAAATTTGTAAAATGGGGAAAGCTGAAAAAACGTTGGCTAAGATGTTCCTTAGATCTTCTGCCAAGAAAGTTAGCAAATCCCCCACCAAAGGAAAAGCGAAAACTTCAGCCAAGAGAAAATTATTGATGGATAAAGCTGATAAGATTGAGAAAGGAAAAAAGGTTAGAATTGAGGAACCCATCCCAGCAACTGACCCTAGTCCTGAGCCTGAGCTTCCTCCTCTTCCTATGCATTTGGTACTGCCTAACCCTTTCATTGAAGCTCAGAAGCTGATTCCAGACCTTAATGTTGATAAGAATTTTTTCTTGAACAAACCTGAATGTAATCTATCCTTGAACTACATCAGGGATGCTTCACTGAGTAATATCCTAACCCCTCTTCCAAAGAAAATTTATCCAAGGATGGTGAGATTATGGTACCAGAACATGGTGAAAGTGACTGAGAAAGATGTTGATGACCAACTCTGGTAATTTTTATTGATGATTGTGATTTAACAGTCACTTATGAAGACATTGGAAATGCCTTGGGGATACCATTTCAGTTTGATCCTGCTGGTCCATTGGTTACACCAGAGACAACTACTTTTAGAGATATGGCTGCCCATCTAACCCAAGGCATAGTTGGAACTGGGCAGTCCATCATGAGGAGAGACTTAGCACCCCAATTTTTGCTGATGGATTCTATTTTGAGAGGCTGTTTTTATGTCACTAGGCACAGCCAGGAGAGAAGGGCACCCATTTTGGAAGCCCTCTTTCATTTTTCTAAAGGGCAATTCTTCAATGCCCCTATGCTGATTTTTGAAGCCATGTGACATCAGTGCCAAGATGAAGAAGGAACAGAAAATAGCTGGAATACCATTTGGAAGAGCCATTTGAGATTGTAACCCCTCATGCCTTTGGGAAGAGAGCTTGGACTACAAGCCAAACCATGTTGAATAGAATGAGGGAAGAGGCTGAGCCAGCCCAAGAGGCTGCTATACCTGAACCTGAGGTGACCAGCTCTTTAGCTGCACCCATTGCACCTGCAGCTACCATTGAACCTACTACCATTGCAGAGGTAACCAGCTCTTTAGTTGTACCCATTGTTGAGGAGACCATCATCTTCCCCACCTCACCTATCCCAGTAGTTCCATCACTCATCACCACCATAATCACAATTACTGATTCTCCCCCACCACTAACCATTCCAACCATACTTACACCACCAATTTCACCTAATAATTACCCAGATATATCCATAGATTTTATTGTACACTCCCCTAGCACTCCTCTCCTCCAAAGCTTCTCAGGTTCACCGGTTCATTCAGCTCATACACCTGAAATCACCCATACCCTTGAACCTGAGATATTCACCACTGAGGCCTATTCATCCTTGATGGGATCTATCTTGGAGAATATTGGGCTTGAATCTGTCCTCATGCCTAATCCTCCTCAATTCACTCATTTGGCTACCTCTCCCTTTACAACCATCCCACCTATTGCTCCTCAACCATCTACATCCATCATACCAGTCCCTACTCCGCCTACCACATCCACACCTAAAACAATTAGCCAAATCTTCACCTTTCTCCAATCTATCCAAGCTCAGCTACAGATCAACACAGACAACTAGTCTGTGAAAAATTCAATTCTCCAAACCTTGGCCTCCACATCCCAACCAAATACCTCAGTTACACTACCTTCCACTTCTAACCATGCTACCCAAACAGAACCTGAGGTAGTGTTTTTAGATCCACCCATCCTCAATGTTTCTGACCATGCTACTCAAACAGAACCTGAGGTAGTACTTTTGGATTCACCTCCACCCTTCCTCACAGTCTCTGATCAAGCTACCCAAACTAACCCCGAGGTAGTGCTTTTAGATGCATCTTCTCCCACCCCCATGGCTGGGATACATACGGTCCCCTACCACTCCATTCCCATTCCACATTTTGCCACTCTTAAAAGCGCTATGGAAGAGAACCCTTACATCTTTCGCGATGTCCTTAAGGGGTTTGCAAATCTTCAAGCTTACATTAAGACTCCTTATGAAGACCAGATTTGAAAACTAGAGCTATTTATGAAATTTGAGAGAGATAAGATGTAGGACCTTTTAAGCCAAACATTTCAGATAGTTAGGGGTGAACAGTACAAAGTTGCTATGTTACAAGAAAAGCTTGAACAAGAAAAACTGAGGGCGGATAGGCTTGAAAAATATATTGGCCTCACCAAAAAGATCAAGACTGAGGAGTACACTGAACTTCAAGCCACAATCCAAGAGAAAACTAAATCAAGTTCTGACTCCAATTCTGACTCAAGTTCAGACTCCAACAGTGATTCCAGTTCTGACCCCATTGAAGCAACTTATGATACAGATTTTGACCCCAGTTGTTAGACTGCCTTGTAAATTCTTTTTTTTGTTTTTCTTTGTTATTAGTGTAGTGTGTAATTAATGTTTACTAGTAACTTTTGTTAATTTGCAATCACTGTGCATTTGTTTTTCTCTGTCATTGTGCTTATGTTTTCTTTTCTTTTTGCTTATCCACTTCTAGACCAGTGAGGACACTGATCCTCATAGGTTTGGGGGTGTGGCAGAAATGCCAATAGTTTAGTTAACATCAATGCAACCTATGATCAGCAGAATTTTTGAAATTGAAGTGATTTCACACCTGTTTGTTTTTGAAAAATGAGGAAGTTAAAACTTTTTAAAATTAATTTCTAATGTAATTCTAATACTGTCATAAAGTGAATGTCAGAAAATTTTCAAAAGTAAAGTGATGTTTCAGTAAACCTAAAAAGAGACAAAACAGTAATGATATATCTCAGAAATTTGATAGAAAATCACATCCAGTGAGATTTGAGCCTAAAGTGAATTTTTTTTGGAGATATGAATTGGCAATTTTTTCTGCTCTATGGACTGTTTGAATCTGCTTGCTATCACTAGAAGTTACACATATCTAAATTAAAATAGTTTGACAGCAATCATGATATTAAAGACATGATGTAAGGCCGCATTTTTGGACAGTTTGAACTTCAAAATGCCCCACCTTTTGAAACTGCCCTTGATACACACCATTTGAGCTTTATAAATCCAAGATTTCTTTGAAACCTCATCAACCTCATTTAGCCTAACCCTCACTTTGAGAATTCAGAAGGTAAAGGAGAGAAAGCTGAAGAAAGGAGAGTTGGGTAACAGTTTGGTAAAAGAAAAAGAAAAATAATTGAAGGCAATGATGTATCAGCAGAAGAAATGTGTCATTCCAGTCAATGTTGCTTTGAAACAAAAAAAAAAAAGAACAAAAAAAAAGAAAAAGGAAAAGCCATTTCATTGGAAGTTTGAAAAAGAAAGAGAAAAAGATGGCCACATTGGCTCTGAAAATTCAAAGAAGAAGATGAAATTATGCTGAATTGAAGAAGGTGTGTCTATCACCTCCATACCTTGGTTGACTTCTCAATTTTGAACTCCATTCCACCCCTTTATTCTTGATAAATTTCACCCATAAGCCACATTACAACCCAAGTTAAAGTCCTTACTGATCAAAGATGGATTGAGCTGTCACATGGAGATAAGGATTTATGTAATCTATGGTGAAAAGAGCAGTAAATTCAGAACGAAAAAGCAATGCCTATGCTCCTGCTTACAGTCTTATTTGAGGGCTGTAACTGCTCTTGAGCTGTGTGAAATAGTACAACACTCCTACTTGCATGTTGAGCGAAAACCCTGGTGAGAGCTGGGTTTGAAATCAACTTATTTGGGGTAACATCAAAGCAAGATTCTCAAATAGAAGGCAAGCTTTTCATTAATTTTTCTTGTAAAAACTTTTTGACACAAACTGAGTGAATGGTAAAAGGAATTACAGCAGAATTTTAGTTTTGAACTGATGTTTTCTTGAGGATCCTCTTACAAGCTTGACTGATGTAGGTGTGAATAATCTGATTGAATGAAAGTCTATTTTAACAGAACTGCACTAATATTAACTGATTTATTGGAGAAGTTTGTGAGTACCTTTATTGAAAACCGTCAGGAGACTTCACTCCTCCACTAAGGATCACCTAGGGGTTTAAAAGGCTTGTTGCATATGCTAAATGCAACTGTGTTCCCTACAAAAGTGGCTTTTCATTCTATTTTTAATTTTTGTCTTTGCTCAGGGACTAGCAAAGCTTAAGTTTGGGGGTGTGTTGAGAACTAGAAAATACCATTTTCCACCCCTTAATCTGGGTCTTGATAGACCCCTAAGAGAACTAAATAAGTGTTTTAAGTGTTTATTTTACAGCTGACAATAAAGGCAGACTTAACTATAGAAGTAGCTTAAAAATACCAAACAGATGATGACAAATCTTAATCTGGAGGAAGAAGGAGAAGGGACAGCCTCATTGGATGTCAAAATGCCTAAACTAAAGAAGACAGAGGCCTGGTTTCAGCTTAGAAATAAGTTTGGAGCTATTCGAAAAGAAGAATGCACTACAGAATACTATTCGAAAAGATTCCTAATCTATTCGAAAAGAACCTGAACTTTGCGGATAGAACTAAAGCTCCAGGCTTGGTTTTCGAAGAGCACCTGATCTATTCGAAAGGAACCAAACTTGCTAATGAACTATTCGAAAAGAAGAAAACTCCTTGCGAACTACACCAGATCTATGTGAATAGAGCTCCAGAAGTCATATTTCCCTTCAAAAAGGTCTCCAATCTGTGCGAATAGAGCTTCAGAAGTTACAGTTCCTTTCGAAAAGGTCTCCAAACTATGAGAAATGGTATTCTGAAGATTCTTAGCATCTTCAAGGGTATTTCGGTAATCCCTGCATGTGCCCCAATGCATTTAAAAATCCAAGGGCATTCTGGAAGATTCTGAGCACGAACCAGAGGCACATTCCACCCCATGTGAACACCCAAAGATGAAATTACTTGGCGGGAACTTCTAGAAGCTCAAACAAATTTTTAAATTACATAACAGAATTGATGCCTCTGTCTCCTAATTGGCTGAACCAAATCAAG
The DNA here is from genome assembly GCA_021018995.1 of Chloranthus sessilifolius. Taxonomy (NCBI): domain Eukaryota; kingdom Viridiplantae; phylum Streptophyta; class Magnoliopsida; order Chloranthales; family Chloranthaceae; genus Chloranthus; species Chloranthus sessilifolius. Next base: position 98,476,730 of record CM037588.1, read on the forward strand.
TAGTTCTGATTGGCCAGAACAGATCTGGATCCCTATGCTCAACTCCTATTGGTTGATATAGATCTAACCAATTCTGATTGGTTGATGCACATCTGAGCTGGACTTGGGGAAAACTATAAATAGACGAACTATTTGCCCAATTTGGGTATCCAGAATTTGAGTTTCATTCCTGCTGCCCAATTTCCACTTCAGATCAAGATAGCTTCTCTGAAACCCTTGTAATAGCCTAGCTTTTGTTTGTAACTGAGAACTGTGAGATACTTATGTAATTCAAGTGAGAATTGTATTCAAGACTACAAATTCGAGAGCTGTTTATGTTGTGCTCTGTAATTGTAATGGTGGATTTGAAAAGGTTGCTTTCATCAATACATTCTCAATCGGATTCATGTTGAGGGTTCATTGTGATCTCCTCACTCATTAGACTCTTTTAGATTTACTATTTTTAAAGTAATTTCCCTTAATTTATTATCCCTGTGAGAATCTATGTTTGTAACCTGATTTGTTATAGCAATTGTAGTGGTGCTTATGTTCTGAATCAAGACTTCGGATTGAAGACTATCGGATGATCTGTGTCCATGATAGTGGACAGATCATAGCCATAAGTTCAACTCAATCCTAATCCTTGAATTGGATTATTTTCTCTTACATCTGAGCTGGTAGCCAGATGAAGATTTGATACTTTCTCGACTGTGCTACCCTAGTTCTCATTTTGCAATCAATTACTAAGCTTAAGTCAACTGTTATTTCTCCATTCTTATTAATTTTGCATCCAATTCCCCCAACTCGGATCTGGATCACTTAGTTGTAATTTTACTTTTAGATAATTTAGTTAATGTGACAAATTCAACCTCCCATCTTATTTGCTTTGTAGATAGGATTAGAGGCCAGATCTAGTAGCTCAGATCTGGAGGTTTATCATATATTTTAAATCAATTCCCTGTGGATGATCTTTTACTCACTTACATTTAAAACTTGCTACAATTGGCGCTGATCTTGCAGGCTAATTAACTTCTCTCTGTCCTGATATTTCTTTATTCTTTTTAGTTTTCCAATTTCAATATAATTCATCATTTGCAAATCTGTCTTCAAAATATAAATAAATCATGCACACTTAGAACAACAACAATTGTAGGACTTGGTATGTCCAACCATTTTTGTAGAATGATGCCTAATAATGCTTATTGGGATATTTATTTTGGCAAACTGTCTGGGGTGACCTTGTTTCGTCACTGATGGTTCGGGTCATTCTTCTGCTCATGCAGAAGCATGGGATTAGAACTGTCTTTTGAGCTTTTGTTATATATATCATTAATGCATGGAGATTTAGTTCAATTTAGTCCTTATATTTTATTTAGCTTCGTTGTTGGTTGGTTATACCAATGTTCTGTACAAGATTATGGGGCACGGCCTTGAGGGTTGTGCCGATGGCATGGGTTTCAAGGTGCTAAAATCTAGGCTGTCACACAAAACTTAAGTTTGGGGGTATGATCAGTCACATAATTTACCATTTTATCACCCTTAACTTAGTGATGCTAGGCCATATTTTGCCACTAATGAGTTACTGATGTGCATATATTAGAGATAAGCAGTAAATTAGAGTCTAAGTATTAATCTTTGTCAAAATAAACTCAAAAAGTAATAAGAAAAACGATTGAGCGAAAAAAATGATTTGCCGCTACTGAGAGCCAAAGAATCATAATTTACGATTTTTCAAAAGAGATAAAAAGAGAAAAGCGATAAAGCACAATCCAGAGAATAGTCAACTATGAGGAAGCCTACTGAAAATAGAAAATCGTGATTTACGATTTTCCAAAAAAGAAGCTAAGAAAGAAAGAAATCGTTATTTATGATTTTCTAAAAATAGAAGCTTCCCTACTATTGTTGCTGTTGCTGATTATTGTTGCGCCTACCCAGTGTGTGCTTTGTGTTATTGTGTGGTGGAAACCAATTAAAAACAAAGTAAAATAAAAGAATGGATTCAACAAAACTTAAGTAGTCCTACACCTACAAGATACAGGGCCTATTGTAGCAAGTTTTGATAAGTAAGAGTTTGTCTCACAGAGAAATTGATCTAGAACCCTAAATGGGCTATAATAGTAGGCCTCCAGATCTGGCTACAGATCTTACAATCCTAAAGAAAGGGAGTTGGGTGTCACGACTACACTACATTAACCCTAACAACAGTGAAATGAAATGTAGCCCTATCCTAAAGAAAGGGGTCAAGAAGAAGGTGGTGATGGTGTGTACCAAAATAAAATATACAAAATGGTGAGAATTAAGCAGGTTAAGTTCAGATTTAGAATAGTAATGTAACTCAAATTTACTCTGCCTCTGCAGTGCTCCTTGCTGAGATGCTATAAAAAGCCTCAACAAGGTAGAAATATCAAGTTTAACCCATGCCATTTGGGGTGTTCTTAAGGCTATAGGTTGTCCTCTCAAATGGTCACAGCCTATCCTATAGAGTCTGTCAAATCCCATTAGTTAAACAAGAAATTGCCAAACTAATTTAGAGGAGTGGACTGATCATTTCCCCAGCTACTGAACTAGATCAAGCCATGAATACTATTGCAGTACTATGTAATGTTAGCGCTATAAGCTCCCTAGATCTATGCACAGATCTGGCTGACATCCATAGGTATTCCAACCCATAAGATCCTAAGTTCTTTGCTAAGGCCAACGGCTTACTAGTGCCCACAAAAAGGACCATGTAATAGGTTGAATAGGGCTTTAGATTCAGCTGGTCATTGCTGCAAACGGCGTACAATGACTCAGCCTCAAGTTGTAATTACTATAAAGAGATCATATCTAATATTTGATGTCAACTAAGTAAAATAGAGGGGAGCCAGTTCCTATACAAACCTCCTCATAAGGCTCTAGAAGCTCATGTGCAGGGGAGAAGAACCCTTCTCAAACATGTGAATAGACACAACCTTAGGGCTATACTCTGTCCACTCGAATGGTCACAGGGTATCCCATTGGTCTGTCCATACCATAGAGGCCTGAAAAAGAATATGAAAACTGTTGTAACCACCATGGTCCATAGGCCTCCAAGCTCTGTGGATCGAACTATAGATCCAGCATTGCTTTCCATGGGGCTATCAAACCAAGGGAAATTAGATGGTAAACAATAGATCTACTAGAAATTGAATGGGCTAGTCCCAAATACATAGATCCTATAGGCATCTAAAGAAACCATCAGATTTTTAGATTCAATTAGGCATTAAAACAGCAATCCATTGATGAGCATAAAACTTATAATGAATTGTCTCCAGGCTGCAGCCTGTACACAACTGCTCATCCACAACCCTAATGTATACAAAAACCTATTACAAATTAAAATAAACTAAACCTAACTGCTTACAGGGGGATTAGTTAGCAAGTGCCGGGCTAAGAGAGAAGAAAAAGAAAAAAAAGAGGTGATCAAACCCTAACCCTAGCTAGCTTGAGCTCGCAGCCGATAGAGGATGAAAAAAAGGGTTGATGCTAAAACTAAACTCTAAGTGTAGCTTATATCCTTCAAGCACCTGATTTTTCAATACCTTTTGAGCTGCTGTGTGATGCATCAAACTTTGCAATTGGTGCAGTCTTAGGAAAAGGAAGGATAAGGCCCCTTATGTGATTGTATATGCCAACAAATTTATGATTGATGCTTAGTTAAATTACACCACAACTAAGAAGGAACTATTGGCAATTGTTTTTGCTTTAGATAAGTTCAGGTCTTATATGTTGGGATCCAAGATAGTGGTTTTCATAGACCACTCAGCCCTAAAATACCTTTTGTCAAAAAAGGATGCAAAGCCTAGATTGATCAAATGATCCTCCTATTACAGGAGTTTGATCTTGAGATTAAAGACAAAAAAGGGGTTGAAAATGTGGTTGCAGACCACTTGTCTAGGATCCTAGCAGAAGAATTTGATGGGCTACCTGTTAATGACTCCTTTCGGTATGAACAATTATATTTTATCAGCACCTCTACACCTTGGTTTGCAAATATTGTGAATTACTTGGCAGTAGGGAAGATCCCCCCACATTGGAACAAAATGGACAAGGATCTGTTCTTTTCACAGATTAGACATTATATGTGGGAGGATCCATACCTATTCAAACATTGTGTAGACCAAGTGGTGAGGAGATGTGCCCCTGATGAGGCATTCCACAATGTGCTAACTATGTGTCATGTACAGGCTTGTTGAGGCCACTTCAGTGGGAACAAAACTGCTGCCAAGGTGCTCCAAAGTGGATTTTACTGGCCCAATCTCTTCAAGGATGCATGGCTTCATTGTAAAACTTATGAAAGATGCCAAAAGATGGGAAGTATCTCCCAAAAAAACTCTATGCCTTTACAGCCAATACTTGTGATTGAACTTTTTGATATTTGGGGGATAGACTTCATGGGTCCCTTCCCTCCTTCCTTTGGATACGACTATATTCTTTTAGCTATGGACTATGTGTCTAAATGGGTTAAGGCCATAGCTACAAGAACAAATGATCACAAGGTTGTCCTTAACTTCTTGAAGGATAATATTTTCTCCAGGTTTGGCACCCCCAGAGCTATCATTAGTGATGGGGGAGCCACTTTTGTAATAGACAGTTTGAAAACCTACTTAGAGAGAACTTTGTTGCACATAGAGTTGCTACCCCATACCACCCACAAACTAGTGGGCAGGTGGAAATTTCTAATAGGGAAATCAAACATATTTTAGAGACAACAATGATAGTGGATAGGAAGGACTGGTTGTTGAAGTTACCTGATGCTCCATGGGCTTATAGGACTCCCTATAAGACTCAAATAGGCATGTCTCCCTTCAGGCTGGTATATGGCAAGGCATGTCATTTACTAGTAGAGCTTGAGCACAAGGCTTATTGGGCTATTAAAGCATTAAATATTGACTTAAAATCTGCTGGCATGCATAGGAAACTCCAGCTATCAGAGCTGGAAGAGCTGAGGTTGGAGGCATATTCAAATGCTAGGATCTACAAAGAGAAAACCAAGACTTTCTATGACAAACACCTGCTGAGGAAAGAGTTCACAACTAGCAATAAGGTATAACTGTTCAACTCTAAATTGAAAATTTTCCCAGGTAAGTTGAGATCCAGATGGGAGGGACCTTACATAGTTGAGCATGTATCCCCATCTGGAGCTATGGAAATCAAGGATCCAAAAGATTGAAGGACCATGAAAGTGAATGAGCAAAGGCTCAAGCTTGTTGTTGAAAATGTGGTGGAGCCAGTAATGACCATTCACTATCACGAACCTCCATAACATGTCTGAGTTTCCACAATGTATACTATGTACAATAAATCATGTGTTGGTTATTTCTATTTCTTTTATTTAATTTTTGTTTGGCATTGTACCTCAGGTAGGATAATGAGTCAAATTGGTGAAGTGACCTGAGTTGGAGTGTCAAATCTGTTGGGAAATGAACTAAGAATTGATTACAAGCCTGTTTAAACTGAAGTATAACCTATCGATAAGTTCTATGAACATCTCAACAGGTTTTGAGAGTTCCCAGTCTACTTTTCGATAAGATCTAGAAGCTGTCGAGAGGTGTGAACTAGTTCTTGATAGGTTTTGAAGGTGTAAAAATGGTTGTCGATAGGATCCAGGAGCAGTTCGACAGGTTGTCGATAGGATCCAGGAGCAGTTCGACAGGTTGTCGATAGGATCCAGGAGCAGTGTCAAGGTGGAGTCGATGGCCAACAACCAAACTCAATCATCAATTAAATCCACACTCCAAGCCATGCACCCCACACTCCAAAGTAAATCCTCCCTTCCAACTAGCCTCCAAGCCATCCACTCCACCTTGACACTTTTAACCCAACCTTCCCAACAACCAGCCCATCCCTTCTCCTACATATAAGGATGCCTCTATCCAAACTGACCCTGAACCAGAACCCCAGCCTGGCCCTACCCTATCTCTCATTATTCCCCAACCTCTGCCAACCATCCTCACACAATCCTATCCTAATCTCCCACTTGTTGTAGCTGCCTCTGATGCTGCCACAGATGTGGAGGACCTAATCCCTACCTCCTCAAATCCTACCCAAACAGACCAAGATTCTCACCTTGAACACTCTCAGTCCATACTCCTTGCCTCTTCTTTTCCCTTGCCTTCTCCATATCATGAAAAAGAACCCTTACCTCAAAAAGGATGTTGTATGAGGTATGGTTGCCCTCCGTAGATCAATCTAGCTATCCTTTGAAGCAAAGTTGAGTCAAATGTAGGTGGATTACAACTTTGAGATGATACAAATATCAAAGGGCTGGCAAAACATTTTACTCTACTATGAAGCAAAAAAGCTCATTACAGTCACTGAGAAATCAAGAGTTGATGGATTAGAGAAGAGGTTGGCTGTCTCCCAATCTCGCAACAAGGCAGCCTAGGAATTGTATGACAGTCAAGTTGCACTGTCTGATAAGAAGATTGAAATCCTTGAAAGAAAAATTGCTCACTAGATTGCTGGCCAGCCTGCCCAAGCAGCTGAGTCTGCCCTACAGATTGAAGAAGGGACAACTACCAAGGCTAAGGAGGTAGCTACTACAGAGCAGACCAAGGCTGAGAGGAGAGCTGAGTTAAAAGCTTATGCTGCTCAACAAGGATTCACTGACATCTTCACCTCTATCTCTGAGTAGTTTTAGCTTATTTTTAGGATTTTTACCTGGTTTTATAGGTTTTCTACAGTTGCTTAGGTTACTTTTGTATTTTTTTCCATCTTTTTGTAATATCAATAGATTTCTCTTTAGTCTATTTTACTATGATTTTATTTCTTTCTTTCTGTTTTATTATTTACTTTCTTGTCATTATTTGTGTGTTTTGTTTACTACTGGTTCTTATTTTGTTTATATATTGATGTTCTTTGTTTAGCTGCAGTTTATTTATTTATTTTTCTTTCCTTGCTTCTCTATATATATTTTTCTCATGCTGCACATTTCCCTATCTTTGAATCAGTGAGGATATTGCTCCTCATAGGTTTGGGGGTGTGGTAAGGTTTGCCGATGGATAGTTAATGATAGTGCAGCAAAGTTTTAACAGAAATTGAGAAAATAAAATAATTTTCCACCTGATTTTTTTTTAAATAGAGGAATTTAAAAACTTTTTAAAACTGGAACATGTTATAGTTTTAACATTTTCATGAAGCAAATGTCAGGAATTTTCATAAATTAGTGCTTAGTAAACTTGAAATGAGAGAAAACTGTGAGGATACGCCCTAGGAATTTGATGGAAGACCATACCTAGTGAGATTCGGGGCCTAAACAATTTTCTTGAAGAGTGTCTTGGCCATTTCTTTTGCTCTAAGGATTGATTGGATCTACCCCTGCTCACTACAAGTTAGGAAAATCTAAGTTGAAACAGCTTGAAAGCATTCATGACACTGAGGACATGAAGTAAGGCCATCCCTTGACAGTTTGAGCTTAAAACATTCTACCTTTGAACTGCCCTTGATGCACACCTTTTGAGCCTTAAAAATTTTAGTTTTCTTTGATGAAAACCAGAAAAGCTGAACCCAAAACCTCTTCACCTGTTTCAGTTCACCCTCAATCTGAGAAATTAGGAAATAGGAGAAGTGAGATTAAAGGAGCTAGTTTGATATTTGGTTGAGAAATGAAGAAAATATATTTGAAGGCAAGTGTGATGTATAGTTGTGGCATCCTAGCCCATGAAAAGAAAAATAGAAAACATATATATATATATATATATATATATATATAAAAAGAAAAGAAAAATAGAAAAGCAAAACAAAAGAGTGAGAAAGAGAAGTCAATTCATTGAAAGATGAAAATGAGGATTAGAAACTGATCACTTCAAATCTGAAAATTCAAGAAGTAGATGAATTTATGGTGAAATAAAGGTTGTGAAGTTGTAAATCACCTCCTTACCTTACTGATTTCTCAATTTGGAATCCTGTTCCACCATTTTATTCTGTATAAACTTCACCCATAAGCCACATTACAACCCAATAAAAAGTCTTTATTGATCTGAAATTAATTGAGCTGTCATGTGGAGATAAGGATTTGTTTGATCTAAGGTGAAAAGTGTTAGAAAATTTTAGGAGTTAGAGCAATGACTATGCTCATGCTTGCAGTCCTATTTGAGGACTGAAACTGCTCTTGAGCTATGAAAATTGATACACACTCCTATTTTTATTAAGAGTGACAGCCCTGGTAAGCTTTGGGTATGAAATTAGGATTGATGGGGGCATTATCGAAACATATTTCTCAATTTGAGGATAAGCTTTGCATTAATTTTCATACAAAATACCTTGACATGAGTTGATTGATTTTGCAAGAATTACAGCAAAATTTTAGTTTTAAACTGTCATGTTTTTGCTGAGAATCCTTTAAAATTGAATGGACAAGGTGTGGAATGACTTTTTATATTGCTTGAATTTTATTTTAACATACTGCACTGATTTAACTAATTTTATTGGAGAAGTTTGTGGGTAACTTCACTGTAAACCTTCAGAAGACTTCACTCCTCCACTAGGGATCACTTAGGGGTTTAAAAGGCTTGATGCATATGATAAATGCATCTGTGTTCCCTACAAAAGTGGCATGTTTTATTTTCAATACTTATTTTTATTTTCTCCTTTGCTCAGGGACTAGCAAAGCATAGGTTTGGGGGTGTGTTAAACAGTGAAAAATATTATTTTTCACCCCCTAAACTGACCTTTGGTGGACTCTTGAGCTGACTAATAATATGTTTTAAGTATATTTTATAGATAAGCAATGATTTACAAGCTTAGTGCAGATATTCACTTAAAAGAGACAAAGAAGCAATTTGTTGCTCAACTGGAAATGCCTGAGACCAAGTCCAGCTACAAGGAATAAAGATTGAAGCTACTAAGAGGCGGTTAAGGGTTGAAAAAATGAAGAACAACACACCCAAGATGTGTGCCAGCTATGGAAGCACAAGGCAGAACCTATCGAGAGGTTAAGTCAAGTTGTCGAGAGGTTCTGATGCTCAAAAGCTAAGTATCGAGAGGTGCCATTAAGCTGTCGTGAGGATTCAGAAGTCTAGCTCAACCTGTCGAGAGGTAATGTGTTGGAATTGTGAACATCTCGTGAGGATCCAATTACCTATCAAGAGGTTGGAGATGCAGTTGTGGATCCTGTCGAGAGGATACCTGGAGATGTAGGAGAAGTTGAGAGGTTCTAAGTTACATCTCGAGAGCTTTAGCTGGATCTATCGAGCAGTGCAAAGCAATCTTGTTGATAACTCACCTGAAGCTAAACGATGCTCATCCTCGCAAGGTTCAGGCAACCTGTCGAAAGCTCAAACAGGAACTTCACAAAGATGTCGATAGGATTTTCTATAACCTATCGAGAGGATGAATGCAGAACTGGACAGAGGGTGAGATCACTCTCCAATCCTGTTGACTAGTCAAGCTGAACATATCGAGAGCTACTATAATCCTATCGACGAGTGCCACTTATCTTATCGAGAAGACTCCAAACCTCTCGAGAAGTCTACAAAGCTGTCGACAGCCACTGCAACTTGTCGATGTGAACACAAGGTAAATTCAGAACCTGTCGAGAGGATCCCTGAACCTCTTGACACTCGAATTGACAACTTCTCAATTTTCTTTCTTTAGCAACTGCCAATGCCAGAGTTTTATATATGAATTCCAAAGCATGTCAGCAACTCCTAGGGGTATTTTTGGCATTCAACTGTACACGATTGGAAACCCTAACTGCATCACGTATACTCTCCAACTAAGAACCAATGAGAGAAGAGCTTCTAGAAGAGAAATCAGCTACACCAGCATAACGGAATTATTTCCTTGAGTTCTGATTGGCTGAAACAAATTTGAGGACAGAGGAGGAGAGTATAAAAGCTTGAAGAAATTACATTGAAGACATCCAAAATTTGAGAGAACTAGAGCGTACTGCGAGATCCATTTTTTCTTCCAAATTCTCCCTCCTTCCTTGTTCTCCCACCCTCTCTTTAGCTAATCATGAGTGGCTAAACTCCTTTCGATAGTTAGGGCGAGGTCTTGAGCTATAAATTGAGAGATTCAGAGGCTTGTAAGAGATTATATCTTGCACAGATTGCAGATCTAGGCATATTAGTATTGTAAGCTTGCAATATAATTATGGTCTTTAAAGGTGATTCTAATCTACATTTTACTTCTTCATATTTGATTTCCCTGGATTTGATACTCCTGTGGATGCCAACCATAAATGGGGAGCTGATAGCCTGGCATCTACAACATCTATAGTAGTTTACCTATTAAAATTAAGATCAATAGATTAGAACAATCTCGGGGATGAACTGTATCCAGTAGAAGGGCAGATCTTAACATTAGGACTGTATCCAGTAGAAGGGCAGATCCTAACATTAGGATTGCTTTAATCCATTGGTGGAGATAGGATTCTTATACCTCACCTCTGTCGGGGGAACCTGGGTAGCTTGGAGATAGAATAGAGGATTGTTGCAAATCAGTCCTCTACACTGCTTTTGATTCCTTTAATATTCAGTAAGAGATCAAGACCCCTAGCTGTTGTTCTCTCCCTTTTGAATTTTCATCTTTTCTATATCTCCCTTTATCTCTGTGTTTAATTAGATCTGGACCAATTGTATTTAACTTTTGTAGTTTGTAGTAAAAGTGACAAAAACCTAGAACCTCTCCTCTTTCCTACTTTAGTTTAGTTTAAATTAGGATAGAGTGTCAGACCTATCATAGATATAGAGATTTGCTATAGTTGAACCACATCTCCCTGTGGTCATTCCCTTACTTACCTCTTAAAACTTGCTAAAATAGCCATGGTTCTTGCAGGACTGACATCTTACCTTAGTTCAACCTTGCTGTAGTTTGTGCAATTAATCTGCTATTTTTATCCATTTAATAATTATAAGGTAGGCTACACAACAGAACTGTATAAGAAATCGACCGGTTGAACTATAACCTGTCGAGGGGTTGGTTGGAGCTAGGACAATAGGGAGGTTTTGAGGTCTTCTTGTCAAACAATGCAACAAAACTTGTCGAGCAGTCAATGGAACCTATCGAAGGCTACAACCAACCTGTCGAATGAGGCACCCATGGGACTCAGAACCTGTCGAAAGGTTCCTTGAACCTATCAACACTCGATTTGGAAACTTCTCCATTCTAGCTGAGACTGCTGCTCCCTTTAGTACTTTGTGCACACATTCCAAAGCACTTTAACAACCCGGGGGGGTATTTTTGAAACGCAAATGGGTGCAAATGTAAACCCTCTAACCACTTCACATGTACTTGCCCATTTTAGACCAATTGATGAAATGCTTCTAGAAGTAAAATCAGCCACATCAGTAGCTCTGATTGGCTGAAACAGATCTGAGGATGGAAGGGAAGAGTATAAATGTAAGAGAAATTGCACAAATGAACCATCCAAAAATTGAGAGCCCAGACCAAATTCAAGATCCCTTTTCCCTCAAAAAATTCCTTCCCTCTTCCTTCTTCCCCCATTTTCTCTTTAGTCAATCATGGTTGGCTAAACCCTACTAGTAGCTAGGGTGAGGTTGAGAGCTGTAAATTGAGAGGTTTAAAGCTTTGTAGGAGGATTAGATGTTGCCCAGATTGCAGATATGAGAAAAATTGGACTATAAGTTGTATTGATTTAGTAATTGCTGAATGTAAAGTTAATTTGTATCCATAAATTACCTTGATCCCATTTCTCTGTGATTGTTTACCTTGATCCCATTTCTCTGTGATTTGTCATTTTAATTTACTATTTTTAACCTCCTAATAATTGTAAGGTAAGCAACACAATAAGTTTTTGGCACCGCTGTCGGGGATCTGTGTTTTTAAATTGGTAGATCTAATTTTTTCTCATTTTAGATTTAGATTTATCATTGCCTGTATTGTGTTTGACTAATTACTGCTATAGTTTTTTATAGTTCAATTTTGTGTTTCAGATCTAGATCTGTGGTTTTGAGAGGACCATTGTGCTAATTGGAGGAGCAAGTTGTGCATAAAGTTTATATTTCCTAACTCTTTTACATTTTTAGATCTGCAGCAATAGTTGTTTAATTTTGAAATTGTTTTGTTGAAATCTGTGCTATATTTTGTGTGTTGTACTTGGTTCCTGCTATGTGTATGATTGGGAGAAGATCTCTCAATCCTGAGATTATTCCTATAGATTTTGAAGTTGAGAGACTTCTCAGACCTAAGCAGTCCCTACACACACCTATGGATAATTGTGAAGTTTCTACAATGGGTGAGCAACCTAAGACATTGAAAGAATTCAATGCACCAAGGGTATACAATTTCCCCTTCTGCATTCAATTCCCTACTGTCCAAGGAAACTATGAGATTAAATCTTCCATCATACAGATGTTGCCCTCATACCATGTCCTGAGTAAGGAAGACCCATACAAGCACATTGATGAATTTCTGAGACTGTGCACTACTTTCAACATTGCTGGTTTGGGGGAGAAGCAACCAAGTTGAGACTCTTTCCCTTTTCACAAAAGGAAAGAGCTAGAACTTGGCTATTAATGCTTCCAACCAATAGTATTCAGTCTTGGAATGACCTTCAATGTTAATTTTTTACCAAACTTTTCCCTATGTCTAAAACAAGTCAGCTGAGGAAGAATATAATCTCCTTTGCTCAAGCCTCAACTGAAGAATTTCACCAAGCATGGGAGAGATATTAAGGAGCTCTTGAAGTAATGTCCCCATCACCAAATTTTTGAATGGCAACTTGTTGAAAGTTTCTATCAAGGAATTGATCCCAAGAGCAGGGGCATGGTTGATGCCTCATGTCGTGGTACTTACCTCCACAAGATAGCTGATGAGGCTTGGGAGCTGATTGATATCATTAGTAAAAACTCCATGCAAAGGGAGACTTTGTCAAGGGACATTGAGACCCCTGTTAGATTGGTGAGAGAGAACACTATAAGAAGGAAAATATATGAGGTCAGTGGTTATAATGATTTGGAAAGAAAATTGGATAGTTTGACTCAAAATTTTGATAAGCTCATGGGAGCAATACAGTCACCAATGGCTACCAAAGTGGAGGAGGCATGTTTAATATGTCAGTTCCCCACTCACTCCCTTAAAGAATGTCCTTCTGCTGCCCAATTTCCAAACCTTGTTATGGAACATGTGAATGCTGCTCAGTCCATTTGACAATAGCCAACTGCTGGTTATCATTGGAGAAACCACCCTAACTTGAGGTTAAGATAAGATACCTTTCAAAACTACCAGTAGCAGCAGCCCATACCTTATAGAAATGTCTAGCCCTACCAGTAGAATTACTTCCCAAGGCCCCAATACCAGCAGCCTATGACCCAGCCAATGGCACAACCTGTGCATCAAAGTGCACCAGCACTAGCACCCTCTATATCCCTCACATTTGAAGAGCAAGTTCTGGCTTCACTATAGAATTTGGGCTCTTTGTCTCAAACTATTAACTCCCATAGCCAAAGTATCAAGAAAATAGAGGACCGCTTTAGTTAGCTATCCAATACTTTGACTAGGAGAAAGGAGGGAAGATTGCCTAGTCAGCCCATGAATAACCCAAAAGGGCAGTATATGGTGGGTGAGATTTTTTCACATGAAGAAGCCAAATATGTCACCACTTTGAGAAGTGGAAGGCTGGTTGATAACAAAGTTGGTGTTGAGCTTGATGAGAAAAGTGTAGGAAATAAAAGAATGACCCATGTTGATATGCAACAAGAGTAACATATGAGAAATAAGGGGGGTATTGATGTGCCCCAACAGAAAAATGAAAATAAAAATAAAGAAAAAACTGATGAGATTGTTAAGGCAACAAATGGAAGATCAATCCCCCATTTGCCATTTCCCAATGCACTGCAAGCACTTCTCCTTTTGAAAAGGGGAATGCTAAAGTTGAGGAAATGATAGAGACATTTAAATAAGTGAAGATCAACTTATCTTTACTTGATGCAATCAAGCAAGTTCTAGCCAATGTAAAGTTTTTAAAATATTTGTGCACACACAAAAGATAATCTAGGATACACCTATCCAAGAAGGTCTTTTGTGCTGAGAAAGTGAACCAAGTGTTGTCCATTGCAACCCCAACAAAGCTCCAAGACCCTAGAGTTCCCACAATCCCTTTCATCATTAGGGATCACACCATTGAGAAAGCCTTGTTAGATCTGGGGGCCAGTGTGAACCTATTTCCATATTCAGTTTATGAGAAGTTACGTTTGAGAGAATTGAAGCCCACACATGTGGTATTATAACTGACTGACAGATCTAAAAGGAGGCCTGTGGGAATGATAGAAGATGTGTTAGTTGGGGTTGACAAGTTTTTCTATCCAGCAGATTTTCTGGTTCGTTATATGAAACAAAGCAAGTGCACTACCTCCATTCGTGCAATTTTGGGCAGGCCTTTCTTGGCCACTGCCAATGTTTGTATACATTGTAGATCAGGTGTAATGGAGGTGTCTTTTGGCAACATGAAAGTAAAATTGAATGTTTACAATGCAGCAAGTCAGCCTCACTTGGATAGTGAGGATTGCTTTTTGATTGATGTGTTGGAAGAGCTTGTGTCAGAGACTTTGCCCAAGTTGCTACATTGTGATGATTTGTGTGATGTTTTTAAGAATATATAGAGTGAAATTATGGAAGAAAAGGCCCCCACACCTATTATTCCAGGGGTGAAAACCTTAAATTCTGAAGTGGGGCTAGCAACAAGGTATCCTCCTTGGAAGCCAGCTGTGTGGCCTCTTCCACCACCATCAAAGGTACCTTTGCTGCCTTCACTCATAAGTTCACCTGATGTGGAGTTGAAACAACTGCCCAAGTCTTCGAAATATGTATTTTTGGGAGCTAATAAAAAATTGCCTGTGATAATCTCCTCTTTCCTCACTGATGAGCAAGAGGAAGAGCTGTTGTGTGTTTTAAAAAAGCATAAGAGAGCAATAGGTTGGACTATTGTTGATCTTGGAGGCATCAGCCTTGATGTTTGTATGCATAAGATCCACTTGGAAGAGGGTTCTAAACCCTCTAGAGAGATGCAGAGAAAGTTAAACCCCCACATGCAAGAGGAAGTGATGAAGGAGGTGGTCAAATTGTTAGATGCAGGAGTCATCTATCCCATTTCAGATTCTGAATGGGTGGCACCTACTCAGGTGGTACCTAAGAAATTTGGAATCACTGTAGTTAAATTTATTTCCGGTGAGCTAATTTCAACTAGGAAAACTATAGGTTGGAGAGTGTGCATTGATTATCGAAAGCTCAATTTAAAAACTAGAAAAGACCACTTTCCTTTGCCCTTCATAGACCAGATTTTGGACAAGTTGGTAGGCAAAGCTTTCTATTGCTTTCTTGATGGATATTTTGGGTATAACTAAATCCCTGTGTATCTACAAGACCAAGAGAAGACTACTTTTATATGTCCATTTGACCCCTTTGCCAATAGAAGGATGCCATTTGGATTGTGCAATGCCCCTGTGTTAAGTGCTGAAAAATGCCACTTTTCACCCTCTAACCTGACCATTGATAGACCTGTGAGCCCACTAATAAGCTTCTGTCAAGAGCATTTGGTAGACAGCAATAAAAACAGACATTAATATAGAAAACCACTCAAGAATGCCCAAAAATGGTTATCTCTCAGCACAGGACAAACCCGGCAATAGCACACCAGAGGGTAGCACATCACTGGACCTTTGGAGCACGTGGCTATAGTAGGACAAGGCGAAGAAAGTGGAAACAGGCTGAAAACGTCCTATCGATTGGTCACCTGAAGATTTTGATAGGAACTGAAAGCAAAGAAAGGAAGAATTCGTGCAGTTAAAGAGGTTTTCGATAGGATCTAAAGGCAGAAGAAGGATGAATTCATGTGGACAGAGCTGTTCGATAGGATCCAAGAACCTATCGAGCAGCTGAAAGGAAGAAATCATCCTATCGAAAACCTGCCTGAAGCGTCAAAGGAACCTATCGAATGGTTTCTTGAACCTATCGAAGGGTGATTGAGCCTTTCGATAAGATTGAAAGCAAACCTATCGAACTGGTGGAATGCAGAGCAGAACCTGTCGAAATGGTTCTCCAACCTGTCGAATACTCCAAGCCAAGGGCAAAGAATGCTGAAACTCTAAGATAAGGCTCATCCTATCGGAACCTATCGAACATATCTGAGAACCTAGCGAAAGGACCAAAATTCTCTATTCTAACCTGTCGAAAGCTTCCTGAACCTGTCGAAATTGTGTGCAGAACTTCTCAGAAATTCAGCTGTGCACACGTTGTGATTCAGTGACCTACTGCATGCAACTCGAGGCACTTGGTGACCGACACGACAGTTTCAGAAGATGCCCTAGGAAGCCCTAACCGACCCACGTGCTCTAACAGAACCCTAACAAACTCTGACGACCTTCTAGAAGGGATTTTAGAGGGAAAAATAGAGGAGAAAGCTATATATAGAGACTCCCAATTGCCATTAGGGGGGATCAAGATCTGAGCCAAATTCTGGAGATTAGAGCTTGTAGAGAAACTCCATTTCCCTCCTTTAGCCCAACAATGGTTGGCTAATTCCCCTGAAGTAGCGAGGAGAGAAGTTAGATCTATAATTGGATAAGGTTAAGAGTGCTATTGTAGGTTCCTAGCTGCACATACTACAGATCTAAGAGTATTTCCATTGTAGAGTGACCTTGTTTGCAATGTTAATGCTGATTTTAATGTTATAAATAGATCTAAAGTTCCTTTGGTTCCATTTGGTGATCGATCGGATTTGTGTAGAGGAGTCTATATATCAACTCACCCACTTAACTGGTAGACCTCTTGGATACCACCTGATCTCCCTGGATCTGATGCTCCTACGATTCCTTGAGTCTGTGACCTAGGAATTGTAGCATCTGCAGTGGTTTTAATTGTCCTAATTGATGCTCTGGCTTTGAAGGAAATCCCTAAGATGGTCTGTGACCATTAAAGTGGACAGACCATAACCTTAAGATGAATCTAAGCTCAGGCTCCAATTGGATTCATCTGCTGCAATCCATGGATTCGATAAAGTCTATAGGATGGTCTGTGACCATTAAAGTGGATAGATCATAGCCTTAAGACCAGGTGGATCCTGTGATTTGGTGTGGAATTTATACCCTGCAGCTATGCTTATAGCTAGCGAGGAATTTGTGGGCTCTGAACCTTGGTAGCATAATTAATTAAATCTAATTTAAGTGAAAACCAATCTCCAAGCTACTCTTCTCCTTTTTCTGTTCTTTTTACCTATTCCCCCTGCAAGTTCTAAGATCCTAAACTCGATCCAAGTTAGTTTATGTTTAATTTTAGCATTAGCTTAAGTGACAATCCATTTCAAACCTCTCCCCTGTCTTCTAGCTAAATTAGCAATAGTTAGGGTGCCAGATCTAATGTAGATCTGGAGATTTATCATATTTCTAAACTAACCTCCCTGTGGGCATTCCCTTATTCACCATTTTTTGTAAAACTTGCTACAACAGACCCTGATTACTTGCAGGTCTGTGTGAGTGTGTTTTGCCTAATTTTAGATGATCTTAGACCCTCATTTGAGGGGAGGCAAACACACCCAATAAGTTTTTGGCACCGTTGCCGGGGAGGCAGTTCAGAAATTGATAGATCTAAGTTTTGATCATAGATCTGTAGTTTTTGTTTGATTTTTACTAACTGCATTTGTAAGTTTTGTTATTTTTCAGTAGTTTGTGTGCATTTCATCAGATCTAAGGCTACCAGTGAGAGGAGAATCGTGCTGGAGACTGCTCTGTAGTTTGCATCCTTCTACTCCCCTGTTATTTTTCAGATCTGTTGATCATTTTTGTTAGTGTAGTTAGAAAATTTGGTTAATTCTGCTTGTTGTGTTGAGGATCGGTTCTACATTCTGAATCTGAGTGTTGTATGTTTGGTAGGAGAACTCTGCAACCTCAGATTATTCCAATAAATCTAGAGGTTGAAAGACTTCTCAGATCCAGACCAACCACACCCACATCTGTTGCATTTGATTTTATAGAAATGGGTGAGCAACAGCAGCCAAGAACCCTTAAGGAGTTTAATGCACTAGGGATCTATAATTCTCCCTTCTGCATTCAATTCCCAGCTGCTCAGGAAAACTATGAGATAAAATCATCCATCATTCAAATGTTGCCCTCATTTCATGGCCTCACCAAAGAAGACCCCTACAAGCACATTGATGAGTTCTTGGGACTGTGCACTACATTTAATATCACTGGTTTAGGGGAAGAGGCCACCAGGATGAGACTCTTTCCTTTTTCATTAAAGGACAGAGCTAGGACCTGGTTGTCCTTGCTTCCACCCAACATCATTCAGTCCTGGAGTGATCTCCAATGCCAATTTCTGGCCAAATTCTTTCCTATGTCAACGACCAGCCAGTTGAGGAAGGGTATCATCTCTTTTACCCAAGATCCAACTGAAGATTTTCATCAATCCTGGGAGAGATTTAAGGAACTCCTCAAGAAATGCCCCCACCATCAAATCCTTGAATGTCAATTGGTTCAAAGCTTTTATCAGGGAATTGATGCTAAAAGCAGAAATATGATAGATGCTTTCTGTGGTGGCACCTATCTCCATAAAACGGCTGAGGAGGCATGGGAGCTCTTTGGCATTATTAGTGAGAACTCTATGCAAAGGGAAACTTTAGCAAGAGATCTAGAGCCTCCTAGATTGATGAAGGAGAACACCTCAAGGGGAAAGATATATGAAGTGAGTGTGCCAAGTGAATTGGAAAGGAAAGTGGACAGCTTAACCCTAAAATTTGATAGGCTAATGGGAGCAATGCAGTCACCTGTGGCTGCTAGTGTGGAGGAGGCATGTGCCATATGCCAGTCCCCTGCTCATCCCTTAGAAGAATGTCCATCTGCTGACCAATTTCTTGATTTTATAACAGAGCATGTGGCTGTAACTCAGTCTTATGGGCAGCAGCTTGCTGCTGGGTACCAATAGAGGAACCACCCCAATCTGAGGTGGCGACAAGATGCATACCCCAGCCAGCAGCAGTAGCCCCAGCAGCCCATGCCCTACATAATTGCTCAGCCCTATAGAGAAAATTATGTCCCAAGGCGTCAATATCAGCAACCCATGGCCCAACTTGTAGCTCCTCCTGTGCAGCAAGCTGCACCTCCTCCAACTATGAGAACACCATCCTTTGAGGAACAAGTTCTATCTTCACTGCAGAGCTTGAACGCCTTAACCAAAATTGTACACTCTCACAACCAGAGCATCAAAAAGATAGAGGACCAACTTGGTCAGCTGTCTGATGCTCTAACTAGGAGAGAGGGAGGAAGGCTGCCCAGCCAACCATAGGACAATCCACAAAGGCAGTTTGTAGTGAGTGAAGTTTCCTCCACCTATGAGGAAGCCAAATCTGGTATAACTTTGAGAAGTGGTAAGCTAGTGGACAATCAAGTGGGTTATGAGCCTGTGAGGAACTTGGAGGAAGAAAATGAAGTGATTTCTACCAGCACACAACAAAGACCACCAGTGGTGAACTTGAAGGAACAATCAACTGTGAATAGAGAGGATAATGAGGATCCTCAAGAAAAGAAAAAAATCAAAAAGAAAGAGGCCCCATTGGCTAAGGCTGTAAGTGAGGGAGAAATCCCACATTTGCCATTTCCTAAGGCACTGCAAGCACCCTCCCCTTTTGATAAAGGGCAAGGAAAAATTAAAGAAATGATGGAGACTTTCAGGTAAGTAAAGATCAATTTGCCTTTACTTGATGCCATTAAACAAGTCCCAGTTTATGCCAAATTTTTAAAAGAACTATGCACCCATAAAAGACAATGCAGGATACACATATCCAAGAAAGTCTTTTCAGCAGAGAGAGTGAAACAAATTTTGTCGATTACAACCCCAACTAAATTCCAAGACCCTGGTACCCCCACAATCCCCTGCATCATTGGGGATCACATCATTGACAAAGCCTTATTAAATTTAGGAGCCAGTGTAAATTTGCTTCCATATTCAGTATATGAGAAGCTAGGCTTAGGCAAATTGAAGCCCACACATGTGGTCCTCCAACTGGCTGACAGATCTGAAAGGAAACCTGTGGGGATAATTGAGGATGTTTTGGTGGGAATTGACAAATTCTTCTATACTGCTAACTTTTTGGTATTAGATATGGAACAAAGCAAATGTGCTTCTTCCATACTTGTGATTCTAGGTAGACCCTTTTTGGCCACTGCCAATGCCCACATACAATGCAAGTATGGAATCATGGAAGTGTCATTTGGGAACATGAAGGTTAAGCTGAATGTGTATAACACTGGCTATCAACCCTCTCCTGAAGAGGCTTGCTTTTCCATTAATGCCCTAAAGAAAGCGATGCATGATAATCCACATTGGCTGGTGCAGGACAATGCTTGGTGCACAGCTGGAAAACTGCACCCAGGGATTGGACACTGGCTGAGAAAAAGATCTATGAAAGGTGCCAAGTTTGATGAGCCTGAGGAGATTATGGACCTTCCAGACCCTCCAGATTAGCCCCTGAAGCCAGTATGTATCATATGTACCATACTTTATTTTTAGGTGTTTACTCAGTTGTTATTTGATTCTTTTTATTTCCTTGTAAAAATAAAAAGAAAACAACAAAACTGCCATGCTCAATACTAGACTGTCATTCCCAGTTGTCCTGAGGTAATGGGAGTTGTTCATAAGAGAATCTAATTATGGGGCACCACATCAACAGAGCCTGCTGAGAACTGAGACTGGGAGTGCCCAGAAATACGACCTTATTTGGTTTTTAGAAGTCTTCGACAGGTCAAGCTCACTTTTCGATAGGTCACATGGTGATTTTGGCAGGATGTTCGATGGTTTCGATAGGCACTGAACTTCTCGACAGGTAAAACTAACTTTTTTATCAGTTAAAGAGTGAAAAAACAGAGATTTCGATAAGTTCTAGATACCAATCGTGAACCTATCGAAACGAAGACTCAGCTGCCGTTTAAACTGATCGAAAGGATAGTTCCACCTATCGGGATCCTATCAAATCATCCCCTTTTAAAGTTGTGTCTGCTATGCTTTCGACAGGACGCAAAAACTTTTCAAAACCATCCAGTTCACCCTATCGGAATCACATTCCACCCCTTATATACCTATCGAGAGGTCATTTGTACCTCATTCCATACCTTCTGCAAAACCCTAGCACTCGTCCTCTCTCTTTCGCCTCCCTCTTTCTCCCCTAATTCCTCACGGAACCTTCAGCTATGTAGGCTGCCATTTTGTCAGTACATTTTGCTTACACAGGAGCATTTTGCCCCTAATTTTGGAAAAATTGAAGCTGTGCAGTGCGATTTCTGTTAAACCCTAGGTATTCCGAGGACAGTTGCTTTCCCACCATCAATCTGTCTCTCCTCTAATTTTTAAACTTCAAACTCCACTTCAAGTTGGTGAGTGCTTAATTTCTGAAGAGTAAAATGGATAAGCTAGAGGAAACTCTTGCGAACATACGTCGAAGAGCAACTACTTCCACCTCCAAATCCTCAAAGAAGTCGAAGCCAACTGACAAACCACCTGTCAAGAGGAAGCTCACTGAGATGTCACCGAAAAAGTCTCCTAAAGCTAAGAAAGCCAAAGCTATTGAGATTCAGGAGCCTAGAATACAAGAAACCTTAGCGAGAGCTGCCCCTCCAGTAGAGTTGCCAGCGGGGTTAACTACTCCCAATGAGTTTCTAGAAAAAGTGAGTTTTGTCCCTAAGACGGATTTTGATCTGGCATATTTTGCCAACATTGGGGAGTGCAAGGAGACATTGGAATATTTGAAAAAGGAAGGTCTGCTACCTCTGCTTTCACCCTTGAAAGAAAATGTCTACCCCAGGTTAGTGAAATTGTGGTACCAGAACCTGAAAAAGAAGGTGGTGCCTGGAGTTGAGGATACACTGGAAATCTTGATTGATGATTGGCAGCTGACTGTCGATTGCAGAGATATTGGGATGGATTTGGGAGTCCCATATCAATTTGACTCCACTAGAGCTTAGGGAGCACCTACAGGGGCCACATTTCGGGAAATGGCTAAACAGCTTACTAATGGAATAGTGGGCTCTGGTGAATCCTTGATGCGAAGAGACCTCCATCCTACCCTCAGACTCATTGATACCATTCTGAGGAAAAATGTCTATGTTTCTGGCCATTTGCAAGAGAGGACCCCTTTAGTGGATGCACTATACTTCTGTTTAAAGGGGCAATTTCTGAAAGCACCTAAGCTGATTTTTGAAACAATGGTGGACATCAATGACAAGGTGCTGAAGAGGCAAGCTTTTGCTAAAGGGGGAGGTCTGCCTTTTCGTAGACTCATCACATGTCTGCTCAGGACTGGAAAATATGTGATCAAGCAAAAGGAACCAATGGAGAAGCTGACCTTTAAATTGTATGGAAAGTGAGAATGGTCAACCAGCCTCACCTTGATTAAGAAAGTCCAACCAGTTGGAAGGGAGGCGGCTGAGAAGGCAACCACTACCGTGGCAGCAGAGACTCCTACAGAGATACCCTTATCCACCCCTCCACCTACCCTACCTGTCCCATTACCTACCCCCCCACCTACTTTGCTTTTTCCGTTTATATCTGTCCCTCTTTAAACAGACCTCTCTCCACCCACCTTAGAACCTGTTTTCACTTCAACCACCCAACATACTGGAACCTCCCACATTCCTCGAGCCTACCCCTACCCTTTCTTCTCCCCCATCCCCAACCCCTCTGCATCCACAAGGCATGGACCTGTTCACCACTACAGGGTTCACGACACTCATGACCTCAATTGTGGAGGATGTTGCTCATGAGTACACTCCACTTCCTGACTCCCACACCCCACACTTCCTCATTTTACCCATGCACCCTCTTCTCCCTTCCATCATGTCCAAACACCTGCCCCTTCTACCCCCACCATGCCTGACACCCTCACTCAAATTCTATCCCTTCTCCAATCCATTCAATCCCAATTAACCATCAACACCGACAACCAGACCATCATGAGCTCATTCCCCAATCAATTCAATCCACCCTTACCCCATCCTCTTCTGCTCCTCCACCCCCTCACATATCTCCTCCTGCTTCACCTATACTTACCCCACACCCTGCAGCTGCCCAGCCTGAGGAAGTGGCCGCACCAGCTCTCCCCATACTTTCCTCACCACAAGCCAGTTTACCCTCCTCCCCAGATTTGCTGGTCTCCTCAATAGTTGAATCCCCTCCACCCTTCTCCACCCCCACCTATTTTCTAGGATGCCTCTACCCAAACTAATCCATGGGAGGATCTGGTTCTTTCCATCCCCTCCTCTTCCACGACTACACCCCTATCCTTGCCTATTGTCCTTAGACAATCCATGTACATACCCCCTTACCTCACCCTACTGTATGCAATGCGGGACAACCCATACATCCACAGGGATGTCATGAGAGGTATGACTGCACTCCGAGCTTCCATTGAGGCCACTTATGAGGAGAGGATTGCCAACATCGAATTGGAACACCGAATTCAACTCCGCGATTCTCTCAAGGGTGGTCTGAAATCCCAACTCGTTATGAGTCAACAAAACAAGTGGCAGCGGCTGAGAGTCTCATTGCCAAATATGAGAAGAAGAATTCTGAGCTTCTCAAGAAAAAATTAGCCAATGCTCAGGAGATACTCAAGGCCACCAAAGAACTCTTTGATGCCAACCTGCTCAATGTTGCCAAACAGATTGACATATTGGAGAAAAAGGTTGCTTCCCTTACCTCTCAGCCATTTCAACCCACCCCCCTTGCCACTGCACCTCCTCCTGCACCTCCTTCCACTCAATCTTGTCCCCCCCTACAACTCAACCTCCTCCCACCCCGCTATGGATGTGCACCCTCCTCCAGCCCAGGAGCCTCCCCCCACTCAACCTGCCCCTCCAAAACCAAAAAGGGCTCCCCCCAAGAAGAAAGTCACTGCAAAAAGATTTGCTCCCTCTGTTGCCCTTACCAAGAAAGGAAAGAGGCCTGTTGCCCAGTCTAAAGCCACACCTCCCATCCAGCCCCCGACCCAACCTGATACCTCTTCCACCTTACTATCAAAGGAAGAAAGGAGGAAGACTGCTGCGGCTCTCGGATTGGACCCCACTGCCCTTTTTCCTTCCGATTCAGATTCTGATTCTGTTGTTGCTGTTGACCCCAAAGGAAAATAGCCCGCTGCCCAGTCTGAGGAGGCAGCAAAGTGACAGCCATTGAGGGTTAAATCTAAAGGCAAAGCCCCCTTATCCAAAGATGAGCTAAAAAACTTGGCTGACCTCTACGATTGGCCAGATGATACCTGCAAATAGCTATGGCAGCTTGTTGTTTTCGTTTCTTCCTCATTTTTCTCATGTATATATTTGGCATTTTAATACATTTTGTCTTCATGTAGTTTCTTTTTTATCTCTCTTTTCCCCCCATGCCTCTCCCCTAATTTCATGCTATCAACAATGAGGACACTGTTTACTTTAGGTTTGGGGGTATGGCATGTATGCCAATAAATTAGTTAATTTTAGTGCAGCTAAGCTAAAAAGGAAGTGTTTGGAATTAATTAGAGTAAATTCTCACTGGATTTTTTTATTTTTTATTTTTAAAGAGGAAATTAAGAAAACAACTATTTGAAACGTAAATAAGCCGTAGTCCAATAGACTTCATGAGGCAAATGTCAACAATTTGTGAAAAATAACTTTGATGTGTAGTAAACCTGAAATGAGAGGAAATTGTGAAGACACACCCCTAAAAATCAGATTGAAGGCCATACCCAGTGAGATTTGGGCCTGAAAAATTTTCTTTGAAGAGTGTTTTGATAATTTTTCTACTCTAAGGACTGATTGGATCTAATTTTAATCACTAGAAGTTAGGAAATTACAAATTGAAATAGCTTGACAGCATTCATGACATTGAGGACATGAAGTAAGGCCATTCCTTGGTCAGTTTGAGCTTAAAATGTCCAACCTTTGAACTGCCCTTCATGCACACCACTTGAGCCTTAAAAGTCCCAATTTTCTTTAATGAAAACCAGAAATTTTAAACCCAAAACCTTTTGACCTATTTCAGTTCACCCCCAATCTGAGAAATCAGGAAAAGGAGGGAGAGGCAAGGTTAGAAAAACACAGTTGGTGGTATTTGTGGTATTCCAATGTAAAAATAAATAAATAAATAAGAGTAAAAGAATGAGAGAGAGAAGTCATTTCATTGAAAGATTGAAAGAAAAGAGAAGCAGCTGGCCACTTTGGCTCTGAAAATTCAAGAAATAAATGGAATTGTGCTGAAATGATGAAGGTGTTATCTAGACCACCCCCTTACCTTTACTGATTTCTCAATTTGAATCCCTTTTATCCTGTCATTCTTGTACAAACCTCATCCCTAAGCCACACTACAACCCAATAAAAAGAACTTACTGATCTGGAATGGATTGAGCTGTCGTGTGGAGATAAGGATCTATCTAATCTATGGTGAAAAGAGTTAAAAAATTTCATAAATTAGAGAAATGCCTATGCTCATGCTTACAGCCCTATTTGAGGACTGTAACTGCTCTTGAGCTGTGTGAAATTCTACACCCTTCATTGTTGTTGTTAGTTAACAGCCCTAGTGAGACTTGGACCTAATATCCTATTTGATGGGGGTAGTATCAAAACAGAATTCTTAAGTGAAAGTTCAGCTATGCATCAATCCTCAAACAAAATGTCGTGACATGAACTGATTGATGATGAAGGAATTACTGCAAGAATTTCATGTTTTAAGTTGGTGAATTTTCTGCTAAAAACCCTTTAGAACTGAAAAGACATGATGAGAATTTATTCTAGTTTACTGAAACTCTGTTTAGCAGGATGCCCTAGTATTAACTAACCCTATTGGAGAAGCTTGTGGGTACCTTCATTGAAAACCCTCAGGAGACTTCACTCCTCCACTAGGGATCACCTAGGGGTTTAAAAGGCTTGGTGCATATGCTAAATGCACCCAGGTCTCCCTACGAAAGTGGCATATTCATTTCCTTTTAATTCTCCTTTGCTTAGGGACTAGCAAAGCTTAGGTTTGGTGGTGTGTTAAGTGGTGAAAAATGCCACTTTTCACCCTCCAACCTGACCATTGATAGACCTGTGAGCCCACTAATAAGCTTCTGTCAAGAGCATTTTCTAGACAGTAATAAAAAAGGACATTAATGCAAAAAATCACTCAAAAATGCCCAAAAAGGGGTTATCTCTTAGCACAGGACAAACCCGACAATAGCACACCAGAGGGTAGCACATCACTGGACCCTTGGAGAGCGTGGCTACAGCAGGGCAAGGCAAAGGAAGTGAAAATAGGCTGAAAACGTCCTATCGATTGGTCACCTGAAGATTTTGATAGGAGCTGAAAGCAAAGAAAGGAAGAATTCATGCAGTGGAAGAGGTTTTCGATAGGATCTGGAGGCAGAAGAAGGATGAATTCATGTGGACAGAGGAGTTTGATAGGATCCAAGAACCTATCGAGCAGCTGAAAAGAAGGAAGAAATCATCCTATCGAAAACTTGCCTGAAGCGTCAAAGGAACCTATCGAATGGTTTCTTGAACCTATCGAAGGGTGATTGAGCCTTTCGATAAGACTGAAAGCAAACCTATCGAAATGGTGGAATGCAGAGTGGAACCTGTTGAAATGGTTCTCCAACCTATCGAAGAGCCCTTCCAACCTATCGAATACTCTAAGCTAAGCGTAGAGAATGGTGAAACTCTAAGAGAAGGCTCATCCTATCGGAACCTATCGAAGGCATCTGAAAACCTAGCAAAAGGATCAAAATGCTCTATTCCAACTTGTCGAAAGTTTCCTGAACCTGTCGAAATCGTGTGCAGAACTTCTCATAAATTCAGTTGTGCACACATTGTGATTCAGTGACCTGCTGCACACAACCTGAAGCACTTGGTGACTGACACGATGTTTCCAAAGCTGCCCTAGGAAGCCCTAACCGACCCATGTACTCTAACCGAACTCTAACAAACTCTGACGACCTTCTAGAAGGGATTTTTGGCGGGAAAAATAGAGGAGAAAGCTATATATAGAGACCCCCAATTGCCATTACGGGGGATCAAGATCTGAGCCAAATTCTGGAGATTAGAGCTTGCAGAGAAACTCCATTTCCCTCCTTTAGCCCAGCAATGGTTGGCTAATTCCCCTGGAGTAGCGAGAAGAGAATTTAGATCTGTAATTGGGTAAGGTTAAGAGTGCTATTGTAGGTTCCTAGTTGCACAGAGTATAGATCTGAGAGTATTTCTATTGTAGAGTGACCTTGTTTGCAATGTTAATGTTGATTTTAATGCTGTAATTAGATCTAAAGTTCCTTTGGTTCTATTTGGTGATCGATCGAATCTGTGTAGAGGAGTCTGTATATCAGCTCCCCCACTTAACTAGTAGACCTCTTGGATACCACTTGATCTCCTTAGATTTGATGCTCCTGCGATTCCTTGAGTCTATGATCTGGGAATTGCGACATCTGTAGTGGTTTTAATTGTTCTAATTCAAGCTCTGGCTTTGAAGGAGATCCCTAGGATGGTCTATGACCATTAAAGTGGAGAGATCATAACCTTAAGATGAATCTATGCCCAGGCTCCAATTAGATTCATCTGCTGCAATCCATGGATTCGATAAAGTCTATAGGATGGTCTGTGACCATTAAAGTGGACAGATCATAGCCTTAAGCCTAGGTGGATCCTGTGATTTGGAGTGAAATTTATACCCTACAGCTGTGCTTATAGCCAGCGAGGGATTTGTGGGCTCTGAACCCCGGTAGCATAATTAATTGAATCTAATTTCAGTGAAAACCAATCTCCAAGCTACTCTTCTCCATTTTCTGTTCTTTTTACCTCTTCCCCCTACAAGATCTAAGATCCTAAACTTGATCCAAGTTAGTTTATGATTAATTTTAGTATTAGCTTAAGTGACAATCCATTTCAAACCTCTCCCCTATCTTCTAGCTAAATTAGCAATAGTTAGTGTGCCAGATCTAATACAGATCTGGAGATTTATCATATTTTTAAACTAACCTCCCTGTGGACATTCCCTTATTCACCATTTTTTGTAAAATTTACTACAACAGACCCTGATTACATGCAGGTCTGTGTGAGTGTGTTCTGCCTAATTTTAGATATTCTTAGACCCTGATTTAGGGGAGGTAAACACACCCAACACCCTACAACTTTCTAAAGGTGTATGTATGTCATCTTCTCTGATATGATTGATCCATTTTTAGAAATATTGATGGATGATTTTTTAGTCTTTGGGGACAGTTTTAGCTAATGTCTACACCATCTCAGCCTAGTGCTATAGAGATGTGAGGAAACCAACTTGGTTTTGAGTTGGGAAAAGAGTAATTTTATGGTCAATCAAGGTATTGTCCTTGGCCATGTTGTTTCCCGCAGAGGCATTGAGGTAGACTAGGCTAAAATTGATTTGATTGCACATTTTCCCCCACCTAAAACTATGAAACAAGTCAGATCTTTCTTCTGACATATTAGTTTTCATAGGAGATTCATCAAAGATTTCAGTAAAATCTCAAAACCTCTTTGTCACCTGTTGTGCCAAGAGGTTCCTTTTGAATTTAATGATGAATGTCTCATTGCTTTTGAGCTTTTGAAAGGTTGTTAACCTCTTCACCTGTCCTTCAAGCACGTGATTTTTCTTTGCCATTTGAGCTAATGTGTGATGCATCAGATTTTGCTATTAGTGCAGTTTTGGGGCAAAGGAAGGACAAAGAACCTTGTGTGATTGCTTATGCAAACAAAACCATGATTGATGCTCAGTTAAATTACACCACAACTGAGAAGGAACTGTTGGCCATTGTCTATGCTTTGGAAAAATTCAGGTCTTATGTGTTAGGATCTAGGATTGTGGTGTTAACATACCACTCAGCCCTGAAGTACCTTTTGTCTAAAAAGGATGTCAAGCCAAGATTAATCAGATGGATCCTCCTATTACAGGAGTTTGTCTTGATATTAAAGATAAAAAAGGGTTTAAAATGTGGTTGTAGACCACCTATCCAGGATCTTAGCTACTGAGTTTGATAGGCTGCCTATCAATGATTCTTTCCCTGATGAACAGCTGTTTACTATCAGCAGTTCTACACCTCGGTTTGCAAACATAGTGAACTACTTGGCAGTGGGTAGGATTCCCCCACATTGGAACAAAATGGATAGGGAGCTATTCTTTTCTCAGATCAAACATTACATGTGGGAGGATCCATACCTGTTCAAGCATTGTGCAGACCAAATTGTGAGGAGGTGTGTCCCTGATGATGAATTCCATAACATACTAACCATGTGTTATGAACAGGCTTGTGGAGGCCATTTTAGTGGAACAAGAGTGCTATCAAGATGTTTCAAAGTGGATTTTATTGGCCCACTCTCTTCAAGGATGCATGGCAGCATTGTAAAGATTGTGAAAGATGCCAGAAAATAGAAAGTATCTCCAAAAGAAATTCTATGCCTTCACAGCCTATACTTGTTACTGAACTCTTTAAAATTTGGGGGATTGACTTCATGGGTCCCTTCCCTCCTTCCTATGGATACAATTTCATTCTTGTGGCTGTGGACTATGTGTCCAAATGGGTTAAGGCTATAGCCACAAGAACCAATGATCATAGAGTTATCCTAAATATATTGAAGGATAATATTTTCTCTAGGTTTGGCACCCCAAAGCCATCATTAGTGATGGAGGAAGCTATTTATGTAATAGACTGTTTAATAACTTACTAAGAAAGTACTCTGAAACATACAGAGTTGCCACCCCATACCACCCATAGACCAGTGGGCAGGTAGAAATTTCTAATAGAGAGTTCAAACACATTTTAGAGAAAACTATGAGAGGAGATAGAAAGGATTGGTACCTGGAGTTACCTAATGCTCTTTAGGCTTATAGAACTGCTTATAAGACCCCAATAGGGATGTCTCCCTTTAGGTTGGTGTATGGAAGGACATGCCATTTGCCACTATAGTTAGAACATAGAGCCTATTGGGCTATTAAATCATTGAATGTTGATCTAACTTCTGCTGGCATGCACAGGAGGCTGCAGCTGTCAAAGTTGGAAGAACTGAGATTGGAAGCTTACTCCAATGCGAGGATCTACAAAGAAAAGACAAAAGCTTTTTATGATAAGCACTTGCAGAGAAAGGAGTTTATGGCAGGCAACAAGGTATGGCTTTTCAATTCCAAATTGAAATTTTTTCCAGGAAAGTTGAGATCTAGATGGGAAGGACCTTACATTGTAATGCATGTATCCCCATCTAGAGCTGTTAGAATTATGGATCCAAAGGATGGTAGGATCATAAAAGTTAATGGTCAAAGGCTCAAACTCTTTGTTGAAAATATGGTAGAGCCTGTGGTGACCATTCACCTTCAAGAACCTCCAAAATGTGAGTGATTTTCAATACTGTACACTATGTATCATAACTATCAGTTTTATTGTTGTTTCTAGTTTCAAACTATTTGGCCTTGTGTATAGGTTGCCAGTTTTGTTTAAGTGTTCCATTTAGGTTACTGAGTCAACCTTGATTAAGTTAGGAAGGCCCCCAATGCATGATAAATCCAATGGGAACATAGCAGAATTGAAAAATCTGTGTGAATGGAGACAAGGAAACTGATGAGAAATAAGGTGGATTGTTAAACAGACCTGTCGAGAGGTCTAACTTGATTTTCGATAGATTCTAAAGGTTCCTAATGTGAATTTCGACAGGTTCTGATACCTGCCGAGAGGTTTGAATTGATGTTCAACAGGTTCTGAAGGTGTAAATGTGAATTTCAACAGGATCTATAAACCTGTCGAGATGTTGAGCGAGAAAGTCGATAGGTACTGATGCTATAGGTTATGTTTTTTATAGGTTTTGATAACTATTGAGAGGTTAAATGCTAAGTATTCTAAACCTGTCGAGAGGTTGAAATCTGAAGACCGTGTACCTATCGATAGGTTGAAAGAACCTATTGAGACCTTCATCCTAGTAGACCTGTAAATGCTACTATTTTTAACTATACGACAGGTTGCTTCAACCTGTCAAAATCTCCTTTCCTGACCTATCGAAAGAGCCTTTTACTCATTTTAAACTCATCGACAAGATTATTCATCCATTCGATAGCTTGTTCTCAGAGCTCTGTTCCCCTTATGTCCAAATTCCAATTTTCTTCTTTCTCCTCCACCTCACTGGTTCCAACTCCAATCTCCCTGCCATTGTTCCAAGTGTTTCAATTTTATAAGCACTATATTATGCACTTGGTCTCTGTCAGTTTAGTGTCGTGCATAGCAAGTTCTGAGAAACCCTAGATTTTTTGTGGGTAAGTTCTTCTTCAAGTGCCACTCTGTGATTTCCAAGTTGTGTACTTCCATTTTTAGTTTGTGTGGTAATTTGATTGGGCAAAAGAAGATTACTGTGAATTATTGAGAGTTAATTGTGTGGATTGCTTATTCAATGGATGACCATGAGGATACCTTAGCTGATCTGTTCAATGCCCCTTCCAAATCCACCATAAAAATCACTAGAAAATCCAGTAGGCTAGCCACACAGCCCAAAGAGGACCCACCTGCTAAGAGGAAGCTCATCATGGAGAAACCTAAGAAAGCTAAGAAATCCAAGAAAACCAAAATCAGTGAAGAAATTATGGAGGAAGTCCCTGAACCTAACCTTGTGCTTGAACCTAACCCAGAGGTTGAACCTGAAATCCCTGAGAACCTAACTACTCCCAATGAATTTGTGGATGCTTTGGACCTAATCCCTGAGACAAAATTTGACCTACCTTATTTTTCTAAGGTAGAGGAGTGTAAGGACACCTTGGACTATTTGGTGAAGGCAGGTCTGACACCTTTGTTGACCCCATTGTAAGAAAAATCCTATCCTAGACTTGTCAAATTGTGGTATCAGAATATCAAGAAGAAGATGAAGTCAGGTTCAACTGAACCTACCCTTGTGGTCTTGATATATAATTGGGAGCTTGTTCTGGACTATAGTGATATAGGGTTGGCATTAGGGGTCCCATCAATTTTTGATACAGCATATGGTCTAGCAGCACCTGAGAATGTGTCCTTTAGAGCAAGGGCCAGACACCTGACTCAAGGCATTGTGGGGTCTAGGGAGTCATTGATGAGAAGAGATCTAGACCCCAGCCTATTGTTCATAGACTCAATCTTAAGGAAGAGCATTTATGTCAATGGACATCTGCAGGAGAGAAGAACCCTCATAGTGGATGCCCTTTATTTTTTCTCCAAAGGGCAGTTCTTAAATGCATCTCAACTGGTATTTAAGGCAATGGTGGATGTAAATGATAAAATTAAAAAGGGACAGATGTTGCCAGGATTACCTTACATCAGACTCATCACTGCTCTGCTAAGGAAAGGAAAATTTGTGATCTAAAAGGATGAGCCAGTGGAGAAATTGAGTCCTAAAGAGTTTGGGAAGAAGGCGTGGTCCAAGAGTAGGACTTTGATTGGGAAAAGTGAAAATAAGCCAAGAGAGAGTTCTGAGAGGGAAGCACCTCAAGTGGCCAGCTCAGTTGCTACACCTGTGATCCCTACAACCCATCAGTCAACTCAGCTGCTGCACCTGGGACCTCTACTTCAGCTAGCTCAGAGACTCTATCTACCTCTACTGCTACTAGCTCTGTGCCACTTATGACCACTGCTTCCATACTCCTTCCCTCCATTGATGTGACCTTGCCTATGGTCAGCTCCACTGTTGCCATCATCTCCATCCCCTCACCTCCCATACCATCCATTTCAGTCTCCATACCTCCCAGTAGCTCAACCATCCTTTCCACCATCACCTAATCCACACCTTTGTCAGCTCCTCCTACCATAGACCCCATCCCTACCTTACCATCACTCCCCATCACATCCACCTACCAGAGAAAATCAAAGACAACCCCTCCAACCAACCCATCCATCCCAGCTATTGAACCTTTGAGCCCTGCACCACTACATCAGCTGACCCAGCCATTTCTTCTCCACCATCCATACCCTTTGATATTGACCCCACTTTTTTCATGTCACCTCCACATACCCAGGATTTAGACTATTTGACCACTGAGGGGTATTCATCCTTGAATTGTAGATAATATTAGGCATGAGTGACCTGACTCTCCACAACCCACCTCTCCATAGCCTACCCAATTTCAGCATGCTCTCACCTCACCTTTCCATAATGCCCCCACATCTCCTTTCTAGCTCATTATACCCATTCCACCTACTACCCAAACCCAAATCCTTCCAGAGGCCTCTACCCAAATTCTTTCCCTTCTCACCACCATCCTAGCAAAGCTTTAATCCAACACAGTAAACCAAGCGGCTATGGCCACCTGCCTTCAAGCCATCCAATCAACCTTAATCCTAGCTACCCTAACCTCCCAACCTCTTCCAATTCCTACTCCTACACCTACTCCTGTACCCACTTCACCTCCATGCCCTCAGTTGTCTCCTATGGTACTGACTTCCCTTGCTGAGATGGAAGAACCAATCCCTAAACCTTCCACCCAGGACTCTTCTACCCAAACTGACCCCTGGAAGAGGACATACCCTCTTTACCTTTTACCTCTCCTCTCACCCCACCTGAGCCAGTTACCGAGGTAGAGGAGTTGACACCTACCATGCCACATTCCCCCTCTCTCCCATCCTCTTCATCCACTCCATACCATCTATTTGATGACCCTACTGATAGGGCCATTGTCCCTAGATACCTACACCCTACACCCCTATTTTCCACTCTGTACAGAGCAATGGGTGAAAATCGCTATATTAGGAGGGCTGCCATTCAAGGGATGGTTGTGCTGAAAACCTGGGTGAAGCAGCCCTTGGTTGCTGAGATTGACCAGCTGAAACTGGAGCATAGAGTGGAGAAGCTTCATTGGGAACAATTGTGCAAGCAAGCCCTCACTTTATATGATGCAGAGAAGTAAAAAGCTTAGATGCTAGCCAGGCTGGCTAACACCCTGCAGTTCACTTT
The DNA here is from genome assembly GCA_021018995.1 of Chloranthus sessilifolius. NCBI lineage: Eukaryota > Viridiplantae > Streptophyta > Magnoliopsida > Chloranthales > Chloranthaceae > Chloranthus > Chloranthus sessilifolius. The sequence continues at coordinate 98,510,581 of CM037588.1, forward strand.
AGTAGGAGGGATACCACCCTCGGTAGCTGGGGTGTCCATAAATGAGCCCACCATGCCCCAGGGCAGCACCAAGCCTCGCAAGCCATCTGCCAAAAGGAACAAGGAGGGTGCTGCCAGCACTAAGAGACTGAAAAGGAGGGAGAATTTTAAGAAAGAGTATGACAAAATTGCAGAGCAACAACAATGGGAGCCAATGACCTTATCAAGTACTGACTCACAGTCTGATTAGGAGTAGACTGTGTTTAGGATTTGGTTGTAATTAGTTTGTATATAGGGTTTTGCTGCACATATTTTTGTTACATTTAGTCTGCCCTGTTTCTTTTGTAATTACTTATGTTCAATACAATGTCTGTTTTGTCAGTTTCAACTGTGTTTCTTGCTTTCCTGTTAGTTTACATTTGTTCCTTATGCTTCATTTGCTTGTGCTCACCCTGCTATTTCCTTTTGTTATGCTTCCAAAGTAGTGAGGATACTGCTCCTTATAGGTTTGGAGGTATAACATAGCAGGGTAATTTTGAAAAAAGAAAAAAAGACAAAAATTTGTTGTATAAAATAATTAAGCCAAGTGCAATGGTATGAATGAGATCAAAATAAATTTAGCAGAATTTGAAACTGAACAATTTTGAAAAAATGAAGATTTAAAATGCATGGTAGACTGTTTAATTTTTAGATCTTTTTGAAAATTCATCATTTCCATAAAAGACATCATCAAGAAATTATTGTCTTAATCAGTATGTAGTGAACCATTAAGAAAAGAAAACGTAAGAACATGTCTTGAGAGTCCTAAGGAAGACCATACCCAGTGAGATTTGGGCCTGAAAATTTTTCTTTGAAGAGTGTTTTGGAAATTTTTCTGCTCTAAGGACTGATTGAACCTATTCTTTTTTACTAGAAGTTATGCACTCCAAGTTAAAACAGCTTGACAACATTCATGACATTGAAGACATGATGTAAGGCCATCCTTTGGACAGTTTGAGCTTAAAATTTCCCACCTTTGAACTGCCCTTCATACACACCATTTGAGCCTTAAAAATCCAAGTTTTTCTTTGACAAGAAACCAAAGTATATTTTTTTTCCTGAACCTCTTAACCTGTTTTAGTTCACCCTTAATCTGAGAATTCACAAAGTAAAGAGAGAAGTGAGGTTAGAGGAGTAAGGTTTCATATTTGGTAGAAGGAAAAGAGAGAAAGTTTAAGGCAGCAGTGTCTCAATTGTGTAGCTTTGGCATTCCAGCCCATAAAGAACAAAAAAATTGAGTGAGAAAAATATACAAAAAAAAAATATATATATATATATATATATAGAAAAACAAAAAAAAAATTAAAAAAAAGAGAAGTCACTTCAAAGCTAAAAATTCAAAGAAGATGAAGTTATCTCAGATGAAGAAGGTGTTGTCATGACCACCTCCTCACCTTTATTGATTTCTCAACATTGAATCCCATTTTACCCTTTTATTCTTTAGAAACTTCACACATAAGCCACACTACAACCATATAAAAAGACCCTACTGATCTAATATGGATTGAACTATCATGTGGAGATAAGGACCTGTGTAATCTATGGTGAAGAGGGTTAGAAGATTTCAGGAATTAGTGCACTGCCTATGCTCATGCTTGCAGTCCTATTTGAGGACTGTAACTGCTCTTGAGCTGTGTGAAATGATACACCTTTGAAATCAATTGTGAGAGTATACTTGTGAGATAATTGGGTCTGAAATTGGACTTGTTTAGGCATTGTTTGAACCTGATTCTTAAATTAATGGTGAAGTATATACTGTTATGCCCATAGCATTACCTTGATGATTTTAGATAGTTATGATGAGTTTGACAAAGGATTTAGGTATTAAATTTGTCTACATTTACTGATTTGAAATCTCTGAATTCAAAAGGGTAAGGTATGGAATAAAGCTGAGTTTGTAGGGATCCAATTTGTAACTACTTACACTTGGTTTAATCATGTTCATATGGAACTTTGTGAGTAACTTCACTGAAAACCATCAGGAGAATTCACTCCTCCACTAGGGATCACCTAGGGGTTTAAAAGGCTTGATGCATATGCTAAATGCATCTGTGCTCCCTACAAAAGTGGCATTCTCTATTTTCAGTAATTGTTTTTAATTTCTCCTTTGCTCAGGGACTAGCAAAGCTTAGGTTTGGGGGTGTGTTAATAAGTGAAAAATACCAGTTTTCACTTCATAACCTAACCTTTGATAGACCTTTGAGTTGACTAATAATGTATTTTGAGTGTGTTTTGTAGATAAGCAATAAATTGCAGTCTTAGTGCAGACATCCATCTAAAAATACCAAAGAAGAGATCTGCTGCCTCATCATGTGCTCATACAGCTCAAAAGGCCAGCCATCAAACAACTTACAAGCCTCTGAAATCTATGGGAATGTCGTGTGTCCAACTGTGTACACATGGGTGCAAACCAACAACTGCAATTGATGAAGATTGAACCCCCCAAAGGCTGCTAAGGACTGGACAGAGGAAGGATAGCACCCCAGAGTTATGTGCCAGCTGTGGAAAGAAAGACTATAACCTATCGAGAGGTTAATTCAACCTATCGACAGGTTTGAATGCTTGGATATGAAGAGATCGATAAGATCCCAGAACCTGTCAAGGAGTTGAAACCAAATGAAGCATCCTGTCAAGACACCCAAAGCTGAATTGGAACCCATCAATAGGTTCTGAAGAAGAAAAGCGAAGTTGTCGACAAGTTGAAAGAACCTGTCGAGTGGTGTGTTGCAACCTGTCGAGGACTTACCTGGAGATGCAAGGGATCTTGTGAGGTTCAGAACAGTAGAGAAGAACCTGTCGATAGGTTCCCCAGAACCAAGTGAGCAATCAGTGCCAACCTAGTGAGAACTTACCTGAAGTTGTGAGACATTATTACAACCTGTCGACAGGTTTGTGGGTTGAACTATGAACCTGTCGAGAACTATCTTCAATCTATCAAAAAGTAGAGAAGAACCTGTTGATAGCTTAATTGGAGCTGTATAAGAAATTGACAGTTTGAACGATAACATGTCGAGGGCTTGGCTGGAGCTAGGACAGCAGGGAGGTTTTGAGGCCATTCTGTCGAACAATGCAACAAAACCTATCGAGCAGTCAACGAAACCTATCGAGGGCTACAACCAACCCGTCGAATGAAGCACCCATGGAACTCAGAACCTGTTAAAAGGTTCCCTGAACCTATCGACACTCAATTTGGGAACTTCTCAGTTCCAGCTGAGACTGTTGCTCTCTTCAGTATTTGGTGCACATATTCCAAGGCACGTTAACAACCCGTGGGGATATTTTTGGAACATAAATGGGTGTAATTGGAAACCCTCTAACCACCTCACATGTACTTGCCCATTTTGGACCAATTGATGAAAAACTTTTAGAAGTAAAATCAGCCACATCAGCAGCTCAGAATAATTGAATGATTCCCTTGCGCACTGATTGGCTGAAATAGATCTGAAGATAGAAGGGAAGAGTATAAATACAAGAGAAATTGTACAGTTGAACCATCCAGAAATTGAGAGCGCTCAGACCAAATTCGAGATCCCTTTTCCCTCCAAAAATTCCTTCCCTCTTCCTTCTTCCCCCATTCTCTCTTTAGCAAATCATGGTTGGCTAAACCCTTCTAGTAGCTAGGGTGAGGTTGAGAGCTGTATATTAAGAGGTTCAAAACTTTGTAGAAGGATTAGATGTTGCACAAATTGCAGATCTGAGAACAATTGGACTGTAAGTTGTATTGATTCAGTAATTATTGAATGTAAAGTTAATTTGGATCCATAAATCTCTTGATTGCCATTTGATTTCCCTAGATCTAATATCCCAATGGATGCTTGTGCTTGTAGCCTTGCATCCACAGCATCTGTAATAGTTTAATTGTTCTAATTAAGACTATTGAATTAGAGGAATCTCTGAGAGGATCTGTGACCATTCAAATGGACAAATCATAGCCTTAGGATCACTTCAATTCTCTAGTCTAGATTGGATTCTTAAACCTTGCATCTGAGCTTGTAGCCAGATGAAGGATTGCTGCAAATCAGTTCCCTGCACTGCCTTGAACCAATCAATTTTCAGTAAAAGACCAAAATCTCTAGCTACTATTCTCCTTCTTTTGAGTTTAATCCTTTTCTCCATCTCCATAAATCTGTGTTTTAATTAGTTCTGGATCACTTGCTTTTATCTTTAATTTTCTATAGTTTTAGTAAAGTGACAACCCTTAAAAACCGTCTCCTCTTCCTTTCTTACTTTGTTTTTAAACTACGATAGGCTAGAGTGCCATATCTGTAAGAGATCTGGAGATTTACCCTATGTTGAAGCACATTTCCCTGTAGACCTACCTTTACTTACCCCTTAAAGCTTACTGCAATAGCTCTGGTTCTTGCAGAACTGATTGTTTACCTTGATCCCATTTCTCTGTGATTTGTCCTTTTAATTTGCTGTTTTTAGCCTCCTAATAATTATAAGGTAAGCAACACAACAAGTTTTTGCTCAAACCAATACACACATCCAACAATCGAATTTTTCAAGTTCCTCTCTTCCAAGCTTAGGGATTTCGAGATTCTCTCTTCGGCGCCCAACTTCAGGTAATCTCTTAGGTTCTAGTTTCTAGTTCTTAATTCCTAGTTTCTAGTTCTCAATTCTTAAGTTCTAGATTTCAGTCCTTAGTTCCTAATCCCTAATCTCTAAAATTTTAAATCCTCAATTTTCTAAGTTCTTAATCATTAATTCAAACTTAGTCTTTTTAAAATTACTCTTAGCCATAAAAACTAATTTACTATTTTTTTCTCTCCGAGACTTCTCCCTTTGAGAAAATTTGAGGTTCTCACTGGGGCTTCCAAAAGGGGTCGAGCGACCTTCTAGACTTCCAGAATTGTAGACTCTTCCTCGGGAGCCCCATGCAGTCAAGCTAGCGGCACCATCCCGTTAGTCTCGAAGTAGTATGAAAGGTGGAAATACTTGGCCTAAAACCAATTAGGTTCCTTAGCCACCCGATTTTCTCAAGGGAGCTTATGGAGGGTACCTGAGAACGATGCCGATCCTCCTTAGCATAACGGGCCACAACCCTTTTTTTTAATTAGACTCCTAGTAGGATTAGGAGACTAGGTTAATTACACTCCCAGTAGGATCAGGAGACAGGATAATTAGACTTCTAGTAAGATTAGGTAACCAAACTAGCTAAACCCCAAGGCAACCCATAGTTGTTGACGTTAGCCGGTCGACGATTCAGTAGAGGCGTTCAACCTTCAAGCCCCTAGCTCCCCTTGAAGCTTGATTAGTGAGGTGTTACATCATGGATAAATATCTACAATTGGCGATCGCATCACCCAGGTACTTTCTGTTTAATATTCGTCTCTTTAATTTCAACAATTTAATATTTCATAGTCTATTACTCCATCGCCCTTAGCCAGAGTCCACTCAGACCGAATTGGGCCACTCTTTTTGGGGACCGAAAGGAACCTAGGAAAAGCACATATCAACAATAGAGTCATCATATATGGTAAAAGAAAACTCTAATTCTATATATATAATAAGACAAAATGACAGTTCTATCCTTATACGAACCATAAGCCTGACAGAACCGAAACGCACCACCGGTGATAGCCAACCATCACCTAAACAGTGGTTCAAAATATTAGTTTACATTTCATGAATCCATTATTCTAAACTAAATATGATGGCTGAAAGTACCAAGCCCTAGTCACAAAACTCAAAAAAGATAACTCAAATTCCCCCTAAGGGAAGTAATCCTCTAGCAGAAGATCCGATTCCTCCTCTAGAATATAATCAGGATCTTCCTCTCATCAAGACTCCTCAAATCCTAGATCAACATCTACACCTATGACGTATAGTCGAAGGGTGAGCTAATAGTCTAAGCTTACTAGAGAAAATATCAATAACATTCATATCATAAATCAAGCATGGATTTCATGACTGATTTCTGAAGCATATATCATATCTCACACAAAATTGAATTTTTTAGATGCATCAATTAAGCAAAATCACATTTTAAATATCCATTTTTCTCACAAGAAGTTCACATTCTTAACACAATTCATATTCGTGCTTATTTCAGAGTTTTCATCTTGTCTTATCTAAAGTTAACTTAAAACAATAACTTAAATAAACTCTCAAGCGTATATAGCATTGAAAGCCACACATATATTGATGGAAATCTCTGAACCATTGTAATTCAATTGAATTATTTTTCGAAATACGATGCCAAGCCCCTGAGCTATATTAACAGGGTCACTTAAGCCGGAGTGCCAAGCCCCTAAGCTATGTTAACAGGGTCACTTGAGCAGCTAATATTACCGTTGACCGGTATAATTTGTAAAAATATCCCACTGTACCGGTACACGATGGGGATTCGTTCCACATGAACCTCAAATCATAGTGCAAGTTGTAACACATAGTTTAACACTGTGTATTGTGATAATTACATAGCTAGATTTGGAGATCTTACATAATTCGGAATCAGAGATCACACACACACATACTTATCACGTTTCATATTCAGAGTTCACACACATATAACCTTATCACATTTCATGTTCTGAGTTCACACACACAAGCTTATCACACGCACATGCTTATCAAACTTATCATAACACAATGCCTATACGACTCATATCACATGTAAGGTTATTGAATTTCCCTACCCCACGTTTCACGAAGCATGCTAATCACACAAAGCGGAGCAAAGATCCTCATGTACGTATCTCATCCATATCCTACATTTTAAAGTATCCAAAGGTCACTAACTAAAATTTTCTCGTGCGAGTTCCAAGGTTGCACGAGAGACTCCCAGTGGCACCTCCCAGTCGCGCAGCCTCGAGCACCAGACTGAGTTCCTCTTTGTTTCTCATCAATCAGACATACACAGTCACACGCGCGAGTTTCAAGTTGCGTCAGCGACTTCACATGGTACACCTTCAATCACGCGAGCAACTATTTTCTCTTAATTTTCAGGTTATTCTAAATCCTATCTCACGCGAGCTGCTCAAGGTCACGTGAGCGAGTCTCAAAGTCGCGCGAGCGACTTTCGAAGTTTTGGGGTTTTTTCTTAAAATATGATCTTCTTTCTTATCCCCCTTTTTCCTAACCCTTATTTACATTAAATTTAACAAGTTTAAGGCATTAATTGCCTTCATTTATCTCCATTAGTTCATAATTAATGCACTCAAAACCTCAAGATCTTAACCTCATAAACTTCGTGGAGTTCTTGTGTGATCTTTTGATCCGAAACTCAAAATCCACAACGCTCTTATCCCTTGCATCGGAAGGCTTGAAGACCCAACCTCACATGATCATATCAAGATGCACACAAGGCTTTATCCTTCCCCCATGTACATGATCAATCCATTGAAGATCTTGGCGATCACTCTAGGTCACTACCTTCCAAAGGCTTGTCACCAATCTTTCACACACACTCCTACTTAGACAGATCAACCGTTCCAAAGCATGCTCACAATGCGTGGTCTTGTGCGAAAGATCGAATTTGAACTCGTGTCCTTGGTGGCAACGGTTCACACGGGCACAAGGATGGTCTCCTTCTCTTCCTCTCTTAACTTTCTAATTTCAAAGGCATGTAATGGCTTTCCTAACAAGCCATTGCCTTATACTCTTAGTGTTAGCTTCTATGAGAAGCACATACACACATATGTGTGTGTTTGTCAAATTATTTAGGTTCCCTTGCCAAACCCCACACACCTAACTTGGTGTTTCTTCGATCTCACATGTTCAATGACCATCACACCCACATAGTGATGTCGCCAAATCTGAAATGGTACAGTGCACCACACCGACACGCACACCTAGTTAACTTACATGGTTTCCAAAATTTGGGGATGTTACATCCTCCCCTCCTTATAAAATTTTCATCCTCAAAAATTGACCACAACCACACATGTTTACCTGTAGCATGCACATGTATGAATGTCATATCACACACGTCTCTCATGTGAGCACACATATGCACACACAAGTGTCCATTCACCTCAAATCACCATTAAACACATTTTGAATTCCATATACAACGTCAATTCACAGCGAAAGCATACGGGATCATCATGCAAACCATGCGAAATATAAAAATTTTCCCCGTTCATATCGAAATCGAAACATAAAACACAAAATCAGCCATACATTCTCACTTTTCATATTATGTATTTAGAATTATTTACATCTATGATCTTCCATAAAATGATTATACCAGCACAATTTCTTCCTGCACGCACTTCCAATTTCTCTGCATATTTAATGCTAATATAACCTGCAAGAATATTATCCACCATCAATGGATACACAACTACATAAGGATATCCATAAGGAACTTATGATCGTACTTACAATCCTACTAGTTACAATTGCGTATATGTACTATTAATGACAAAATCACACACACATAACCATTCAACACAACAGTTAAACCACAAAATTAAATCACCATTCTACCATATCTACGATGATCACACTTAAAGACCAGTTAATAATTACAAAGCCATCTACAAGAGTAAAGTGTAGCAACCATGCTACCATTGTTCTGAAAACTCCAACATTCAAATCATTACACATTTTCAAAATTTAACAAAACATTTACTAACACAACTCCCAAAGCCAATAACCATAGTCTCTGGCTAATCCTCCTCACAACTCGGATGCTCATCCTCCTCATTTGCACCCCCAACACCCGAATAGATGCCTTCGGTACGTATGCTCAAGCCACAACCATGCGCTGTAAATAATCCGATGGGTACATGTATCGCATTGCATCGTTCAACATGGCCTCATGGTAATATAGCTGGTGTGTGTTCCGCTCATTCTGCTACTCGATTCGCTAGAGCGCTATATCTTTCAAATCCATCCTTCGAAAAGCTCTTATAAGAATTCCACACCACCGTATGGATGAATCGGTGGTTGGCTTTGAGCTTGGTGTGGTGGCATCTGCTATTGAGCCGCTTGGTAAGGCTCAGGGTGTGGCTGTTGGTGTTGCTGTTGTTGTTGTTGCGCACGTTGCATAATTTCTTCGGTCAAGCAGCGTTTAACGCTTGCATTCAAACTGGTCAAACTATCTTTGAAATTCTCATATTTATACCTCTGGGTGTTTCCAGTGAATCGGGGCTCATTTTGTGGAATTTGATATTCCCCTGCTGGTTCATCTCGTACATATTGCTCTATCATCCGAGTGATTAACTGAGCATTTGACAACCTCTTAAGGGTTACCTGGTGAACACCCAGCCTCGTATTGTTTCTTGTTCACCCGTTGGTTATCCCGAAGATGACATCTTGAAATGATACATTTGCGGGATTTGGGAGTTGCAAAGCCTCATTCTCCGCATACCTTGATGGGCATCCCATCGCGATAGAGATATCGCTCAAGTCAAAGTAAAATTTGTGAGCATCAGTTTTGGTCACAAGTTCGGTCTCATTGGTACTCATACTCATATGTTGGTAAAATAGGCGTACTAGCCTAGGGCAATAGTGGCTATGGAACGGCTCTAGGAGTGATTCTAAGTCTACAGCCTTCAAACATGTAAGAGTCCATAGGGTGGTCTCTTGGCCCTCAAACAAATTCTTGTCGATCGACCACTCTACTTCGAATCCCACCATTTCGTGGGTTGTTCTCACACAATAGGTGGAGGATCCACCTTTGGGCATTTTGATGATGAGGTTTTGGAAGCCGACATCTTCCGTGGACCCATTTTCATGATATCAAAAGGAAAATGAAGAAATTGAATTCGAAAAGGAAGTTCTTACCCTTTTTGTGCGAAGAGATTCCAGAGGAAACCCTTGGCAATCAAGGTGCTAGCGAATCTGAAGCTAATCCATAGAAAAATTGAAGTAAAAGGGTAGGTTGCATGAAATGGGGAGAAACTCTAGTTTTCAAAAGTTCTTCGCCCAAAACATTCGGAAGAAAATGATCCGTAGGTCATTTATATCCCAACAGTGGCGCGAGCGACTTATACCTAAGTCTGTCGCCTGAACCATTCACTCGAGTGACTATCTTCTTTCTATTCTCACGTGCTCTACTGAAGAAGTCACACGAGTGACCTTAAATATCACACGCGTGAGTTCTACAACTTTTTTGGATTTTCACTGTATTCTGTTTGGGTTCTTTCTATCGCATCACATTTATCTTTTTACTCTTCCATTCACATCCAAATTTTGAGTATGCGGTCTACAGACACATACGTACTACCTTGGACTAAGAATGTGGATTTCCTTTAGTTTATCTTCATAAAACAATACATAAAATGATTCTTCAAGTATTTAATTTCACATTGAAACAACTCCAAAAATTTACATGATGCCTTAATTCAAAAGTTTACTTGAAGAGTTGTGGACACGTGTCGCTTATGTCTGACTCATGTTCCCACGTAGCTTCTTCCGGTGAATGATTTTTCCATCTTACAAGCACTAATGAGATGCACTTTGTATGCAACACCTGCTCCTTTTGATCAAGAATCTACACAGGTTCTTCTCTAACTGTTAAATCTTCTTCAATCTCAAACGGTTGATAATCTAGGTCGTGGGTTGGATCCCTCACCTACTTCCTTAGCATTAACACGTGAAACACGTTGTGCATGCTTGAAATTTGTGGAGGTAATGCAATTCGATATGCAACCTCTCCAACACGTCCCAAAACCTCAAATGGTCCCACGTAACATGGACTTAGCTTCTCACGTTTTCTGAAGCGCATCACACCCTTCGTGGGTTAAATCTTCACATTTACTTTTCCTCCTATCTGAATTTCAATGCTTGTCCTTTTCAAATCGTCATAGCTTTTTTGTCTGCTCTGTGCCACTTTCAATCTATCATGGATCAAGCGTATTGCTTCGGTGGTAGTCTCAATAATTTTCGGACCCAGAATAAATTTTTCTTCGGCTTCATCCCAATTAATCAAAGATCTACATCTTCGACCATACAAGGCTTCATAAGGAGCCATATTGATATTTGTTTGGTAACTTTTATTATCTATAAATTCGATCATTGGTAGGAGTTGATCCCATGATCCCTGAAAATCAAGCATACATGCTCTGAACATATCTTCTATAATCTTATTCACCCTTTCGGTTTGTCCATCTATTTGTGGGTTAAATGCTGAACTGAAGTCTAATCTCATACCCATTCCCTCTTGAAACTTCTGCCAAAATTGTGAAGTATATAATGGATCTTGATCTGAGATGATGCTCACAGGAATACCGTGCAATCAGACAATCTCTTTCATGTACAACTCTGCAAGTCTACTCACCGTATATGTCATGTTGTATGGTAAGAAATGGACTGACTTGGTTAGTCTATTGATGACTACACATATCACATTATGTCCCTTTACCGTCCTTGGTAAACCCAAAATAAAATCCATAGAAATGGATTCCCGCTTCCATTTCGCTATCGGTAGTGGTTGTAATAAACCCGATGGATGTCGGTGATCCACTTTCACCTGCTGACACACCAAGCACTCTGAGACATACTCGATGACATCCTTTTTCAAACCTCTCCACCACAAGCTTTTCTTTAGATCATGGTACATCTTGGTACCACATGGATGAATAGCATACTTGGACTTGTGGGCCTTGTCTAGAATGGTATGCCGGAGATCGACATCTGTCGATATACATAGGCATCCTCTGAACAAAAGCAATCTATCCTCCCTGATGGAGAAATCTGGTCTAGTGCCGTCAGTCATACCTTGTCTGATCTTCACAAGTTCTGCATCTTTCATCTGAAGCTCGTAGATGCCATCGCAGATCGTCGATCGGATAATGATGTTTGCCACTAAGGCTCCTGAATCTCTCACCTCAATCTTCGTATCATATAATGAGATGTCTTCTAATAATTTCCATCTATGGATTCCCATAACAAAGTTCGATAATTGAGCTGAATTCTTCTTACTCACAGCATCCACTACAACATTCACCTTGCCTGGGTGATATAAAATGGAACAATCGTAATCCTTGAGAAACTCGATCCATCTTCGCTGCCTCATATTCAAATCCTTCTGAGTAAACAGGTACTTGAGACTTTTGTGGTATGTAAATATCTCAAAAGTTTCTCCATATAGGTAATGCCTCCATATTTTGAAAGCAAATATTACTGTTGCTAGTTCAAGATCACGTGTTGGATAGTTCTTTTCATGATCCTTAAGCTGTCTCAAGCCGTAGGCGATAACTCTTTGATTTTGGTTAAGCACACAGCCTAAGCCACTGTCTGATGCATCACTATAATCAACAAAACCTCTAGTGCCAATTGGAATGCAAGCACTGGTGCGGAGGTTAATCTCCTCTGGAGTTCTTGGAAACTCTTCTCACATGCTTCAGTCCACTCAAACTTAACATCTTTCCTCGTGAGTCTCATGAGTGACCCCGTGTTAGTCACTGATTTTTACCATTTCTACCCATTAAAACCTGGCTTTTGTGAAGACCTTGAGCTGTTTATAATTGTTTTTAGCTTGTTTTGCAATTTAGGAAGAAAGTGTAGCCTTATTGCAGTTTTTCAGTAAAAAGTGCCAATAAGGAGAGTTTTAGAACCAATCCATAGCTGAGAATGAGAGATGAATGGAATGGCTCCAGCTCTATAGAGGTGCCTTGAGGTTCACTCTCAAATTGCTACAAGGTACACCCTTGACCAGCATTGCATCCAAATAGCCCAAAGAAGCAGCAGCTCAAGCCATTCCAACAGTAATATATCTCCAGCCTAAACAATCCCAAGGTTTCAGCTCCGTGCCCATTGCAGCAGCAATATATTCTAGATTAATTCAAGCATTTCAGAAGCAAGCTTTGAAGATACCTAGATATTCAGCAGCTCAGCCATGTGGGCCACATCAATCAGTAGCTACACCTTCAGTTTTATGCAAAAGACTGCAGTAGCAATGCATTTCAATAGGTTGCACATCAATTAGTTGCATTCCATCTACACACAATAGCTGCAAGCTAAACAGCTCCAACAAATGCAAAGAAAGCAGCTAGCTAACTTGCAAAGAAGTTGTTCTAGCCCTCTATTCTCAAACCTATCAAGCACTTGCAGCGCCATGCATCCCAAGCTGTCAACTTATGCCAATTGGAACCTCCATAGCAGCTACATATATATATATATATATATATATATATATATATATATATATATTTATGCTCTATCAGATGCACACTCTTGCAGTAGAAGAAACTACAGCTGCACTCCCAGCCGTCTTGTTAAGTTGAGAGCTCCAAATGCAACAACATCAACAAATGCATTGGTGCACCTCCAGCAATCCCCTCGAGCAGATGAGCTCCAACCTCTCAAAGAGTAACTACCCAAGCCTTACACTTATCGACCTTTATGAAGATTTAACCCTCCATGTTGCACCTTATAGAGCAGAGGTAGACTCTCCAGCCAAACCTATCGATTGGTTCAGCAAAACAGCTTCAAAACCTCCCATTGATCCTTTCGACAACTTTGAGTTCCCTCCAACCAACATCTCGAGCAGATGCCCCAAACCTGTCGACTAGCATTTGCAGCTCCCATTGATCTTGTCGACTTGTAGCTCCACTAAACATGTTGACAAACATTTGCAGCTTCACCATTGAACCTATCGACCACTTAAAGATGCAAACCTGTTGACATTTTCATGCAAGCTTGCAGCCATCCTCTCGAAAGCTTTGCAGCTCCATACAGCCAATCCTCTCGAGCAGCAGCCTCCAAACCTTTCAATCCTGTCGAAGTCTTCAAACTGCACACCCACAGCTTGTCAACACCTTCCTCAGTAGCTAACCTGTCGACCATTTAAATGCTAAAACATGTCAACACCTTCAGCCCTCTATCCTTCATCTTGTCGACCAGCAAACCCAACTTCCCATCAAACCTGTCGACCAACAGCCATGTCCTCCTCAATTCTCATGACAACATGCCTGAAGCTACTGCATACACCACCATCCTATCGACACTTAAGGTTCCAGCATCAGTACCTCTCGAGGACAGCAGCTCCCATGCCCCTCCATCCTCTCGAAGTGCAGTCCTCACCTTTAGCCATCCTCACGAATGGTTGCTGGAGCCTTAGCCAACCTATCAATAGGCTTTAAGATGTTATTACAGTAATTGTGGGTTTTAAAGGTGATTCTGATCTAAATTTTACTTTTTCATATTTAATTTTCTTGGATTAGATATTCTTGTGGATGCTTGAGCTTGTAGCCTGGGACCCACAACATTTGCAATAGCTTACCTGTTCTAATCAAGATCATTGATTAGAATAGGTAAGCTATTGAATTAGAACAATCTCTGGGATAACCTGTGGCCACTCAAATGGACAGATCATATCCTTAGGATTGCTCTAACTCTTTGGTTGAGATTAGATTCTTACACCTTGCATTTGAGCTTGTAGCCAGATAAAGGATTGTAGCAAATCTTTCCTATGCATTGCCTTTGATCCAATTGATTTGCAATGAGAACCAATCCCTGGCTACTTATTTCTCACCATTTTCTATTTTATTTTACCATCCATCTTCTTCCACCTTTTAGAATTAGTTTTATATTTCAGTTTTGTAGATTAATTAGATCTAGTGACACCTAAAAAGCTCTATTTCTTTCCCTATTTTCTAGGCTAGAATTTTCAGATCTGTAGCCAGATTTGAAGGTCTACTATACACCTTCTAGGTTTAGATCACTTCTCCCTGTGGGACAAACTCTTACTTATTGAAACTTGCTACAAATTAACCCTGTATCTTACAGGTCTAGAATATTTTAGTTGTTGATTCCATCCCCTATTTTACTTTGGTTTTATTACATAATAAATCAACACCTGAAATATCCCCAACACCCCGAAATCTTGGAGAACCCTTCTATAAATCTCTTGTAATACGCTGCTAGACCGAGGAAACTATGAATCTCAGTTACAGTCTTCGATTATTCCCATTCTACCACAGCCACAATCTTTGTCGGATCCACTGTGACACCTGCTTCTGAGACAACATGTCCCATGAAGCTCACTTACTCCAACCAAAACTCACACTTGCTGAGCTTTGTATACAGTTGGTGTTCACGTAAATTCTGTAGAGCGATTTATAAATATTGCTCATGTTCTTCTCTGAACTTTGAGTAGATGAGGATATCGTCCATGAACACAATCACACATGTATCAAGCTATGGTTTGAACACCCTGTTCATGAGATCTATTAATGAAGATGGTGCATTAGTCAAGCCAAAAGGCATCACTAAGAACTCATAATGCCCATGTCTGGCTCTAAACGCCATCTTCTGAATGTCTTCGGCTTTAACTTTCAACTAATGGTAGCCGGATCTCAAATCGATCTTGGAAAAGAACCTTGCTGCTTGCAACTGATAAAAAAGATTATCGATTCTCAGTAAAGGATATCTGTTCTTGATCGTCAACTTATTAAACTGACGATAGTCGATGCATAATCTCATCGACCCGTCCTTCTTGACAAATATGACCGGTGCTCCCCAACGAGAAACACTTGGTGTTATAAACCCTTTATCTAAGAGTTCCTGCAATTTCTCCTTCAATTCTTTCAACTCAGCTGGAGCCATCCAATAAGGTGCTTCAAATATTGGCTCCGTACCTGGGGCTAAGTCAATTGTGAACTCAACTTCTCAATCAGATGGCAATCCCAGTAACACTTTAGGAAATACATCTTGAAACTCACATGCAATCAGAATTTTTTATATGACGTTATTCTCTTCCTGTTGATCTTGTAAGAATGTTAAGTATCCACTACATCCATTTTTCATCATCCGTTCAGCTCGAATCCCGAAGATGAATGGTGCGAAGGTTGGTCGTATGCAATAAAATCTGAATGATCAACCCCCATTGGGGTGAAAAGTGACCATCTTTCGCCAGCAATCGATATTTGCGTTATGAGTGGATAATCAGTCCATGTCAAGGATCACATTGAATTCTTGCATATCTAATAGGATTAGATCGGTCATTGATTCATGATCTTCATAATCCGTGATGGCAACAATAACTGATTGGTACACTGTGTCGGTGCTAATAGAATTTCTTATTGGGATTGACTTAGCCAAGATAAAATCTAAGGGCTCGGGAATGACTTTCAACCTTATCGCAAACTGAGGAGTTACAAATGAGTGAGTAGACCCTGGGTCTATCAAAACTCGTGCCTCATAACAGCAGTAGTCACTTTCTTCATACATTTGTAAAGTACCTAGGTTTTTATACATATCACCTAATCAAATATTCATAAATAATTTGTGCATTCAAAAGTAGCAATGTCAAATACTAATGATTCTATGCACCTTCTTCATCTAAAATAAAATAAATAACTTGACATTTTATAGGGGTCATACCTTGGATCACGTTGTTGTTTGTTTGGGTATCCATGGCGATAACAGCTAAGCACGACCTTGAACAGTAGTTCGCGTAGGTCGTGTAGGCCTAGGTGTGGCAGCTATAGCCGGTCCTTCTCTTCCTATATCTGGTCAATCTTTAATCATGTGGCCCATCTTTCCACACTTAAAACATGCCCCCATACCACGCCTACATTCCGATGTCTTGTGTGATTTTCCACAACGAGCACATGTCTCTCCCGGTGTAAATGACTTTGCTTGTGAAAAACCTTGAGTAACGGAAGCCCCCGATGTAAATGTAGGACCTGGCGGACGATAAGATCTTGTAGGTGGAGACAAAGGTGGCTTTGAGTAACCCATATGGCTCTGTTTCCTTAGGGTTGGTACTATAAAGTTTGGCCTCTTGTTTGCTGGTTCATGGTTACTCAACCTCCCTTGAATTGCCTTTTCTCTACCTTGTTGATCCCTTCTTTTATACATATTTTTTATATCCTCCTCGACCACTAAGCCCTTGCTCAATACTTCTTCATATGTTTCCAATTCAAACATCGAAACCCTATCATGTATATTCGGCCTTAAGCCCCGTTGGAAATTCTTGGCCTTCTTCACTGGTAGCTCTTTATATGTGTATCTAATTAAGTCTTAACCTATTGCAAGCGCACAATAAAAATTGTAATAGTAGCTTAGGATCATTCCCACGAGGATATGGTTTATATTGTCTATATTAATTTTTTGAAAACTTATATTTATCTTTTAGGATCCAAAACTACTTGAGAAATATGAATAAAGAAAGATTTCTTAAATTAAATTATAGAAAATAAATCCTAAATCCTCCTTCTTTAGATTGTGGTCGTCAATCACAATCTTCAGTTATTGGATGTTTACAAATTTAAAATACCATTACACTATATCTCAGTCTTTTAGATTTCGGTGCGTCAATCAAAACAAGCATCCTTCAATATAGATTTATACTAGTCTTTAATCTACCAGAAATTTGGGCGTCAATCAAACTCTAGAAAATCAAAGATGAAAAATAAAAACTATTACACTAATCTTCAAACCTTAACCTAAGTTAACAATTCAAATTAAAACTTGAAGATGTTCACAAAGTAGGAAATTGTAATAAAATAAATCTAAACTAGAAAGTAATAAAATTATATCTTTCACCCCTCAGCCGCAGTCATCAATTACTTCTGAGAAACTATATATATATCTACTCTAATCTTCTAGCTCTCAATCCTAGTCGTCAATTATGATTGAGGAATCTTGGATATCTAAACTAAACTACTCTAATGATTTGAAGAAAATACAACCTCAGTTGTCAATTGATGCTGAGAATTTCTTCAATGATTCATTCCTATACCGGGCCTCTTATTTATAGATCATAAGGGGTCAGTTTACAAAACTCCTAATTCTAATAAAAGAAACTACTAAAACAAAAGTATCCTATTATAACTCTAATTCCTAAGTTTATCTTCCTTGCTTTGGATGGTTGATGTACTTCTGGACTGTTCTCTTTTATTTTCGACAGCAATGATCTTTATAAGCTTTCTTTGTCAATCTTCTTAGATTCGTCATTCACCAGACTTCTTCTTTAAGAGATCTTCTAATTTTGTTCATGGAAGTGTAAGTTCACACGTAATCAACAACAACAATAAGCTTTCATTCTGTAAAATCATAAATCACGATTTTCTAGCTTTTACTCTCTGGACGATTTCCCATAACGATTGATCGTATCCTCTTTATATCGCTTCCACTTTAAACGTCATTTTGAAGAATCGTAAATTACTATTTTCCATTTCGCGCTCAATCATAGAACACAATTTCTTAGCTTTGAACTTTTACGAATCGTCTTTCTCGTTCAATCGTCTTTCTCGTTCAATCATCTTTCTTATTGCTTTAAGAGTTCATTTTGATGAATATTAATATTTTGGTTCTCTTTTGCTACCTCTCATCTCTGGGCACTCTCTAATTCGATGCCCCACTTTTCAACATTTGAAACATGCACCCTTCACATTCCATCATTCCTCGGTTTTGTGAGGTTCTCCGCACTGCGCACATGCCACTTTTGGTGTGGAAGAGGCATTATACAAAGTAGTGTGAGTCGTCGCTGCTAGCGTCGCTCTTGGTACAGTCGGGGGTAGTGGTGGCAATGCTGCCAGATCTCATGACCTTGATGCTGCCATAGTGATAGACTGTGATGGTGGCAGCATAAAAAATCTAGGCCTCTTGCTGTCCTGCTCTGACACAGATGCCGAAGATTGAGCTTTCCTATTTTTGGCTTGCTCATCTCTTCTTCTGTAGGTATCTTCAACCTCGTTTTCAGCAATAAGCGCCAACCTTACTACTCGCTCATTTGGCTCAAACAGCACTATCCTTCCTCTGAGTTTTCATCAATTCATTGGCTACTAATGCAGGTGCAAAACGAGACAAACAAGTGAACTCCGTCTCGTATTCTCACACAGTCATGGTCCCTTGTACTAAGTTCGCAAATTGTATCTCCAATTGTCGCTTTTCTGGTGTCGAAAAATACTTTTCGTAGAACGTGGTGACAAATTCGTCCATGTCCATGGCGTTCCTGGCACATGGGTCCTCTCGACCAATTTCCACCAAGGATCCCCTTTGCCCTCGAATTGAAATGAGGCCCAGCCGACCTTCTCTTCTTCCGTGAACCTAAGTCTCAGTAAGATCTTTTCAATCTGGTTAAGCCATTGTTCGGCTTCCATCGAATCCACTTGGCCATAGAAGCTAGGAGGCCTCATCCTTCTAAATTCCTGAAAGCCCGATGGGTGGCGTCTCTCCATTAGTAATGCTACTGCATTCGCCAGTGTCTCCAATAACTATTGATTATTATCATTCCTAGGAGTATTCTCATTAATGTTCCCTAATCCTGATGCATTGTTGTTGTTTATGGGGATCTCATTTGCTCCAGGTACATCGTTGTTGGTATTAATAGGGATTTCATTCGATCTCGTGACGAATCCGTCTCTACTTGGGGTGTCTCTTATACTGACGGACCTTAGTCTTCCCCGTCGAGGTGGCATGTTAACCTATCACGGCCAATCAACTCTAGGTTAGTTTGATTTTAAAACTAAAGCCTCAATACTGACCCTCACACTATTCCCTCTACCTAGCCTATAGCTTTGCATACAGAACCTTAGTCTTACGGTTATTCAGACTAGGTATCTTCTACTCCGAGTGACACACGGTATCACATCAGATCCGCTCTGCTATAATACGTGAACTCTAGTACTTGGCTCTGATACCACCTGTGACGACCCCAGATCTCCTTACCCAAAACCTGGGTGGTCGGGTCGTGCGACACGGCCCATAAATAACAGCTCAATTCTCTAGGGTTAACATATCTGAAGAACCGATCCGTCATCATGACGGTAAGGACGCATACATGCATTATCAAAGTACGCAACAGATATAGAAGAGCGAACAATACAGGCAAGCTAATACTAATCACTCACACAACATTAAGCTTAACTAATCACATAAAATTTACAAAATGCATCATCATTCCCATGATTCACCATCATCCAAATTGTCGAAAGAAACATCCACCGGTGAAGGCCGTTCTTCACCTAAACAGTGGATCCACACATAAACGCACAGTATTCATTTATCCGAGTATTTTTCCTTACAAAATCCCAAAAGTATCTCACACTACCTACTAATAAAAACTCTCAAAATATCCACAAACACCATGATTTCCCCAATGCGACTGCTAAAAATGCTCTTCAGGCGAATCCTGCCGGTCTCCTAGAAGATAGTCGGGAGCCTCCTTCAGCTTCGGGTCTAGCCCAGGGTCAGCTCCTACAGCTGTGACATATAGTCGAGGAATGAGCTTCATTCAAGCTCAGAAGGGATATGTACTATACAAAATGATATGGAATCATTCTAATCTCATGGCATATGCGTAAGTAAAATAATTTATCAGTTTATATGGTATCAAAAGCATGCGAGCATAAACAAGTATTTAAAAAAAATGTGTTTCACAAACATGTCATGTCATGATGCCAAGGGTATACAAATTTAGATCAATAATCGAGCAAGGAAACTAGAGTTGACTTTCATATCAAATTCAGGATGACGAGTATAAAACGAGCATATGGAATCATATAATCGAGCATAGTACAAAACGAGCGTGTAGGATCATAAGGTCAAACATGGCACATCACAACAAGTATTCAAGTCACATAATATTAGTGTGAGTATCCCGTAGCGAGAATATAGCAGTCCGTAGTGGACACTAGGTAAAAACCCCAGGGACTCCACCCCTCCCTTGGAGATTCCACTCCACTCACATCTAACCACAAGAACGAGAATGAGACTTGTGGCACTGCATCCTGTAGCGGGAACTGAGTAGTCCGTAGCGAACACAGGGTCATTGCCCCGGGGACTCCACTCCTCAATTACACACAGTCTTACACATAGTGTATACACATGACTAGTCATGGACGAGAATTAGTTCTTACACATAGCACATTCACACGAATAAGAATGGCACGAATCATATCACAAACGGATCTTGAATTCTCAATAGAACATAGGAGTCAATGCGAGCAAGATGTCAAGTAAAATGTGCAATTTTACGAAAGCAATCTTAAAACATATGCATAGTATTCATTTATCAAGTACATGACAAAAATATAATTCAAATGTGAGTAAATCATTTAAGTTATCCCATGATTCAAGTCATGCATATTACTTTGCATTCAAAATTTCCCTACGTTAAGTCAAATCAAGCACACGTGCAGTGACTCTAGCGCACTCTATCAAGGAGTTTCCTCGCATTGTCCTCCTAAATCACAAGGTCTGATGCATGTCTTAGTCATCAACACTCATTGCATTCACACCGGTATGCCTCGTACGCACACGAGTCAAGTCCCAAGCACACAAGTCAAATCATGCCAAAACAGAGTTTCCTGCTCGTGCGTGGTTCATTCCCGCTCGAGCGATTTCCAGTTACACCTACGATCACACTCGAGCGGTTTTGACCAAAGCCAAAATAACCTAAGAATCCCACTCGAGCGTAGGCTCCAGGTGATTTCCCGCTCGAGCGTAGACTTCAGGTGATTTCCCGCTCAAGCGTAGGCTTCAAGTGATTTCTCGCTCGAGCGGTTTCAATTATGCTCGAGCATATTTTTAGTATAAAACCTCAATTAACGCTCGAGTGGTTTTAACCCGAGCTGAAATGGCCTACAGTTCCCGCTCGAGTGTAGGCTTCAGGTTTTTTCTCGCTTGAGCGGCTCATTTACAGTCGCTACATCTGCTCGAGCTGGTTACTATGGGCACTCAAATTGGCTCAACAACACATCACATACTCTCTAACTGAGTTATCCTCCACCTACGGGATTCCCTTTCGAACACAAACGACTACACACTACTTTTATATGCATTTACGAGTTTTAAAAACCTACTATTTATCCCCAAATCTCGAAGCACATGCAAGGGTTCCAACGATCGAACCAAGCTGCTTCCATTTTCTCGATTCGCACGTGTTTGATCCATGGAATCTTTGCATGCGGCTTCGATTATCATTACTTGGTAGTAAGGCTCGGATTCTAAAATACCATGCATGCATTACGAGGGTTACCTTTATTAGCCTCCTCGCATGCGGAGATATACGACTCGCCAGTGTCAGATTAACACCGTCGAAGAGCCGATTCTACAATTCGTTCACCCCAATTGAACAGAGAACTATGGAGTTTGGAGTGTTCAAAGCTATTAGGAATCGATTATTCTCTTGGAACGGAAAGGGTTTTGGGATAAATCGAGGTTTAGGCTTTAAGAAACTAAATCACTGAGGATGGAACAACTTCTCTCTTTCACCCTCTGGTTTCTCCTCAAGCTTCTCAGCCGGCTCCATTAATGAAATCATTTGCATGGATAGGTGAGGAGGTGGCTAAATAGAAAAGTTGGGGTTGGGATTGGATGTGTGGCTTATACGTAATCCATCTATTGGCTCCTACTGAAAGGGCTTAAGTACTCTATTTCACCTGGGTCTTGGCTTGGTAACCTCTAACAGGTCTTAAGTGACATGTGAGTTCTAATGGGCCTTAAATGGTGTGTGGGTTCGATTGGGTCTTACGTGGTCAGTCCCTCCACTAGTACCTACATTCCAGGTGGCCCAAACAGGGATTTGATTCCCAAACAGACCCCAAAAGGGTTGGGTTTCACAAAGGTTGTGGTTCTGGGTCCATATCGACCTCAAATTAAACTAGTCCATCAATGGGCTTCAAATGTGCTGACCTCATATGGGTCTCTAGCAATCAAGTTCCTAAGTGGATTTCTCCAACTAGCGGTCCAGCGGTTATTGACCTGCCACATGTTTCAAGTTAGACGTGTGTGACTTTACTGGGTGTCACACCATGCATGTGATCTACATGATCATGCAAGGCCATCCAATGGTCAAGAATGGCCATATAGGTTAAGGCCAACATTGTGTAGAGATTTGTTGATCTTTGCTTATATTTTGTAGTTAAAATCAAATTTTGATTAAGATTCTATTTAAAATTATGGAGCACAATGTCACCAAAGAATTTAGAGGCCATGCATGTGATCTACATGATCATGCAAGGCCATCCAATGATCTAGATTGGTCAAATAGGTCAAGACTAATTAGATTTCAAATTTTATTGAATTTTTACAAAATGGATTTAGATTTTGAGTTAAATCTTTGAAATATTCTAGAATATAATTATACCAGCATGATTGGAGACCATGCATGTGATCTACATGATCATGTAAGGTCATCCAATGGTTTAGATTGGTCAAACATATCTAGACCAACATATGGTTGAAATTACTTGAATTTCTTGCATTTTTTGTAAATATAAATGTGATTTTGATTTAAATTTTGTAAATATTCTGGAATGATATTGCAATCACGACATTTTTATGCCAGGCATGTGATCAATATGATCATGCGAGGCCATCCAATGGTCAAGATTTGGTCAAAGATGACCCATATGCACTAATGTGTAGGACTCCTAAATTTGTGATTTTATTATTTGCATGCCATAGAAATTAGATCAAAAGGACCTTATGGCTGGAAAATATTTTATTTGTAGAAGGTAATATCTGATTTTGATCTCTGGAAAACACCCTCTTGACCACGGATTTCTAGATCAAAGTAGTGGTCATAGATGTAGAATATTACTATGTGTATTATAACATGATTTATGCCATTTATTTGCATAGAATGTCATAGAATTTTATGGACTATTGTTAGATAAATTTTTGATGAATTAGCTCTGTGAAATCTCAACATTTTATTCTTCATATACTGCTGTGATCATGATGAAAATGAATGGTCCTAGATTGCTTGATTACTAGATAGTTTATATGTGATCTAGCATTGAATTCTTCCTTTACTTTTATGGAATAAGATTGAATTTTTGTCAAGTATTGTGGTTGGAATATACTGAGATTTATATGGTTATATCTCAGAAAATTTTAGCTCATTTATTAATTTTGATGATGGTTCAATCGGATGGTCACGATTGACTATCTTGAAATTTACTTGATTTGCTTGAATTGTTTGATATGAATGCATAGAACTTGCTTGTCTTGATCATAAAACTTTGATCAAATTATGAATTTAGATCAGTTTTAAATTATGGAAATTATGTGCTTGAGACCTTAGACTTGATCATAGGAAATTCAATGGGGATAGATGCATGGATAGGAAAATCTCGATATATAGACTCTATATGTAGTTAACTTTAATTGGGACCACTAGATGGTCTTTTGATCAAAGTTTGACCATTTTGATGGACTGATGGTCTGATGAGATTCCCAATTTTGGAAGCTCTTAACCAATGTCGATCATGAATGACCAACGGTGATCCATAGCTCACCGATGAAAACCAAAAAATTCGGTCATTTAGGCTATAGCACGTATAGCAAATAAATCTTGAAACCCGATCAAAATTGGTTTTGAAAAGTGAGATTTTATAAAACTGATTTTCGAAAAGAAAATGGCTTGAAAAATGTAAGCGTGCCCAGAAATTTAGGCTCCATCGGATGGCTCTCTAAGCCAATCTGAAATCTCTAGATAGATTGATTCCCGGCGAATAGGGTAGTACCGGCAAGCAACTCGTGCCAATTAAACTAATAGAATGAACTCAAAACAAGACCCCGATGGATCTGGGACTAACCTGGAATCATCCCGGACCGAATCCCGAAAAATTGTGGCATGAGATGGACCTCTAGGTGGACCCCATCGATGGCCCAAGTCTGTAGGGCTTGCAACCCATAGGAGCCTGCTTTTAGACCAAAGAGGAAAACAAATTGAAATAAAGCCCAAAAAATTCCCAAAAAATTTAATTAAATAATTTAATGGGTTCCCGATAGCAAGTTAAAATTTCATACCCGAACACCACGCGATTTGAAAGTTACGACACCACAAGCAGAAGGCAACGAAGCTGCCCTTTTGCACTAGAAATCAAAGCCCCTAAAGAGCTATGATTTCTATGACTGAAACTTTTTCAGAAAAATTTGGGAAAAATCAAGATCAAGACTTTACCGTAAGGTTTGCATCACACTTGTGACAAAATCTGCAATTAAATGATTTTAGTCAAAATATTTGCTTACCCCAAAGCCTGTGGACATCTGGGAAATACCAGATCATAGTTACCACTGTGAATGAGTTATGTGATGATACTTGTGTTGGCTTGGCCAACTGAGTCATTAGACCAAAGCCCTTGGAATGGCCCTAAAGGCCCAAATACTAAGTAACTAGTAAGTAAATAGACTTAGTAAATGGAATTTTGTTAAGACCCGACTACCCGACCTACGACCTAGTGAGTCTTAAATGATTTTCTAAAATATGAACCCCACCCAAAATGTTTTAAACGAAAATAATAGAGACCCGAAACGGATAGACATGAAATGGCTCGGACCTTGAAAAGGCCCGTATATGTAGATTTGGATCTAGTAAAGCCCCAAACTACTTAAGATATGACCCATGGACCTCAAACCCATAGGATTGGACCCGTCCAAGTCGAACTACCTAACCCGGAGACTTAACATGGACCAATGGTTAGCCCAGAGGCCCAACCACTAAAATAAATGAAATAATGCATGTCCCATTTGACCCAAGTCCTGAATAAGTCTTTAATAAGAATGGAATGGACCTAAGGCCCATACCCCAAAATCATAGGATGAGTAGGAGGTATTGACCCATCGAGGAGTGATCAACCAATTGACTTAACTCAAGTAGTTCCTAAAATCATTAGAAATAGGCACCTCGATGCCATAAACATTGGTTAAAGACAATCAAACATTTTTCATCGACAATGATAAGCATAAGTCTTTAGTGAACTCTAAACTACAGTAACACTTAGTTTGAGTGTGGACCGACGAGATCTCTATTTTGAATAAACCACTTGTATTTGAAACTGATTTATATAAGTCAGTGATACGCATGAATCTTGAACTCAAACTTGGATATGAACTTGTACCAGAATTTGAACTGGGACTTGAACTCGTATTTGAACTCGAATTTGAACTGGAACTTGAACTTGATCTTGAACTTGTATTTGAACTCGAATTTGAATTGGAACGTAGACTTGATCTAGAACTTGTATTTGAACTCAAATTTGAATTGGAACATGGATTTGATCTTCAACTTGTATTTGAACTCGAATTTGAACTGGAACTTGGATGTGATCTTGAACTTGTATTTGAACTCGAATTTTAACTGGAACTTAGACTTAATCATGAACTTGTATTTGAACTGGAACTTGAACTGGATCTTGAACTTGTATTTGAACTCGAATTTGAACTAGAACATCAACTTGATCTTGAACTTGTATTTGAACTCGAATTTGAACTAGAACTTGGACTTGATCTTGAACTTGTATTTGAACTAGAATTTGAATTGGAACTTTGACTTGATCTTAAATTTGTATTTGAACTCAAATTTGAATTGGAACTTGAACTTGATCTTGAACTTGAATTTAAACTAACACTTGAACTAGATCTTGAACTTGTATTTGAACTCAAATTTGAACTTGAACTTGTATTTGAACTCGAATTTGAACTGGAACTTCAACTTGATCTTGAACATTTGAACTCAAATTTGAATTCGAACTTGGACTTGATCTTGAATTTGAACTGGTACTTGAACTTGTATCTGAACTTGAATTTGTACTGAAACTGGAACTGGTACTTAAACTTGAATTTGTACTTGAATACTTGAATCTTGAACCTGAAATGGGAACTTGAATACTTGAATCTTGAACCTAAAATGGGAGCTTGAATACTTGAATCTTGAACCTGAAATGGGAACTTGAACTTGAACTTCTAGAAAGAAATATACTTGAATATCGAACTTGAATATGGAAATCCTGAATACATGAAATCTTGAATATTTATTACTTGACAACAAATCCTGAAATCTCGAAAGTGAAAAAATGATACTATCTTGAACTTGAAAGCTCACTTGGTTAATCGTTGTTCTCACGAACGAGCTCGTATGAGCATCTCGTACTTGAAAGAGTTTCTTGAAATGTCAGCTGAGGATTGGGTCTAGCTAAACCAACAAGATCATTGATCCTTTCTTTATTGACTAGATGGCGGAGAGTGTCGGCCTTTGTTCATGCAAACATTGACATCTTGAATCTTGAATCTTTGACCATGATTGGTCTTCTGGTATCAAAACAGAATTAATTAAAAGACATTAATAATTAACTCATAAATTATAAATTAATAAGAAGCTTGAGATATCAAAATAACTAAAAATTTCACTTAAACACTCTAGAAAACCTTAATGTAACTTGTAAACTTTGTACTTGCCAAGGTTATAAATGTAAGTCTTTTGCTAGTCAATGTTGTGGTGGAAACCTATAGAATAATATTTCTACACTTTAGTTGTAAATTTCAATATTTCCTTGTTTTTACAGATCATGAATTGTTATTTTTGCTATGGAAGCTTATCTTCATGCTAGATAGAATTTGCTTAATATCATTGTACTTAGAATTTCTGCTTAATGATTAGTCCAATCTTGCTTATTTATGAGATATCACAACTGTTGGAAACCCTACTTGCACTTGTAGCTACGGAATTCTCTTATACTACTTGTACTGAAAACACATTATAAAATTAACAAAGACTTTATTAAGCTTCATCGCTTATGGTCATTTCATGACTCAAAAATTTTAGAGAATAGTCAGTAGCCACCCAGCCTGAGGTAAAGGAGTTGGACGATCGAGCTGATAGTTTGAGCTCATTTTTCCTATAAAGCTACCAACACTTGCACTCATGGTTTTATTAGGATCTTTTCCTTTCTTTTGGTTTTGTTATAAGTCCAGACTTTTGGAAAATTAATGTGGTATCTTTGTATTAGATCTTTGAAGTATGTTGATCTTTTAAAGTTTTATTTTTGGGAAAAACCTCTTGAATTATCTTATTTATCATTTCGCACTTAATAGAATTTCTTTACGATAAAGTCGTAAACCCGAACTTGCCCGATCAAGTTAATGAGAATGGGAATTTAAATAAAAAATATTTAAATAATATTTCTGCAATTACTTTGATAAATGAAACTAATCGTTTTCGCAATTAAAGCACTTCCCGCGATATTTTAGAAAAAAAAAATATGTGATAATTTACATGAATATGGAAATGATTTAAGAACTTGAAATGCCAAAATATGAATAGATGACGGTGTGTGCGCGTGCCCGCACCGGCTCGGCTCCATCCCTGACCCGCGAGGCCGAGAAGCGTGACACCTCCCATGGGCATTTCCAGTCTGACAGAGGTTCCTCAGTCAATTGCGATTCAAACCTTTCATCACCTTTCTTCCCAAAAACATTGCCTTGTGGTCCTGTCCCCAGTCTTCTACTTCACATTTCTGGAGATCTTACCAGTAGTTTTGCTAGCTTTCTAGATGCGAAAACTTGGGTCTCCAATCATTTTCCTCTTCTACCTAAGTGGTGTAGGAACATTTGCATTCTTCTTCATCCAGGCTTGAAGGGCTTGACCAGAGATCTTCAGGGGTGATAAGAGCTTGCTCTCTTTTGGTGGTCAATAATCCATTATGTAGTTGCAATTTTTGCAAGGTGAGTAATCACGATAAGCTGCGCAGACATGTGGATAGATGCATTCCCAATTAGGTTTGATTCTTGGATTCAGATTTTGGATGATCGGTCCTGGGTCAAATTCGTCATCAATTTCCTCGAACATCGTTCGAAGATCTTCCCCTTGCTCTTTCATCTCATGATCGGGAATGTCTTGCCAGTAATCTTCGTCATCACTATGAGGGGGTTGCCATTCTTGCACTGTGTGTGGCGATTACGGAACTGGGATTTTGAATTTATTTCCAATTGAAGTGATGTAGGGATCCCTTTCCTCATATGCAGTAGGGCGAATTGGTAGTTATTCAGTGGTAACTGCCCTTCTGACTTTGTGGAACCCCATCCTAATTCTGTGTAGATGTACCTTTTGTATGGAGCCCCCCATGTATACTCCCAACCTAGCATGGGAATTACGTGGGGGTAGAGATATCCTTCTTCCTCAAACAACTTTCGGAGGCTGAAATCTTTGTTGGGAATTGAGTCGCCTAGTCGATGATCATTGCCTTGTTCGAGAGGTGATCGTCTTAAATAAAAACTTTGCAAGTGCATAAGTTCGAAGTACTCGGGCAAATACAAGGGTGTCGAACCACAGGCAGTTGTCGTTTATCTTTTCTAACTACTGTCCTATTCTAAAAGAATCTAAAAAATAAAGTTTCCTAAATTAGTTAAACTAAAAAGAAAACTAATCGCAATTTTGGATAAGATGTGAGAAGGCAAACTGGGATCTCCCTTGGATCATAGACTCGTATAAAAGAAATCCATATTCCTTTCCTATTTTTAATCCCAGGTACTCCCGCTCTAGGTTACAAGCTCTACATCTAGGTATAAGAATTAGACCCTATTCATAGTCACGGACCAGTCCTTCGACATGATCCGTCTAATCACTATCGATCTAAACATCTAAGCATCATTGCACGTAATCGACAAAACTACACTACAAGTCCTAATCCATTGATGAATATCTTATCAAATCTAATCCTAATCCTTAAAAGGTTATTAGAAATAAACAATATAAGATTAAACCTTTATTGTGCTCATTCTCGGTATAATCAGAACCTCAAACATGCAATCATACCAGTAAAACAGAATTCAAAATAGAAAAAGAATAAAGTTTTATTAAATATTTATATGAAATTTACAAGAGATCCCAGCTTGGGAAAGTATAGCCTCCCATCGATCGAATGACCTTTATCATTGCTGATTCGATCCTCTCTCGATGATTACAATCAATCTCACACTTTTCATAATTGGAAACTAACCTAGAACTATGAACTCTGATAGCTAAAGATCTCTAGAAAACCTCCATTGAAAGGGATACCTAAACCTAACCCTAGGGTCCTTATTTATAGTTTCATAAGTCCCTAGTACAATTATACATGGCAAGTAATCCCAAGAAATCCCTAAATATCTATTGAAGAAGAAGAATTCGGATGGAGTCTTCGATGCCAGAGAAATCATAGATGGAGAAGCTAATTTTTTGTGCAAGAATACTGTCTCAACCGGTTGAGAATGAATCTCGACTGATTGAGAGCTTCATTCTCTTCAAGTTGCACCCAATTGCATATATCCTTAATTCTTGATTGGTCGAACTGGTTTCGGCCGGTCCAAAGCTTCATATCTTCTTTATACAAGGCTTCAGGCTTGACCGATCAAATCCCCTTTCGACTAGTCCAAATTATATTAAATAGAGTTATATAACTCTCTGGTCAGTCTCGATCAGTCGAACTGAACTCGACCGATCCAATCTTTGATTTCTGAAGCATTTCAACTCTTGATCGATCGAATATGATATTTTGACAGGTCCATTTAGCCATTCTTTCTTCTTTATTTTCTTTCTTCAGCACTTCTCTACTGAGCGATCTCGACCAGTCGAGAATGTAATCTCGCTCGGTCGAAATGACCAGTTTAGCATTTCTTTAACTGTTTCTTCTTGTATTTTCTTGTCATTGCTTCGAGTTTCCTTCTACTTTGCTCCCTTAACTCTCTTTGCATTATTTCGGCCTTCAAACCTATTGCAACACAGCATAAACTAAAGGTAACCATTAGTAGTTACGTGAGGTCTAACAAGGCTGAGATTTGGGCATAAAGTATACCATTTTGAAGGCCAATCAAGAGGTTGTGAAGTTTCATTGAGACCATGGTACTCATCTTCTTCTTGGAACAACACTTAGTGATCTTCCCCTAATTGTTCAACTAATTCAAGAGCAGGTAGGTCTAGCCAATAATCCTTATCGTCTCTAGGAGGTGGTTGCCACACTTCTTCTGATGATCTCCAGAAGATCTGAACCTCTGGAGAATTGGGAGACTAGGGAGTATCGAATTCTAATTCTTCCTCAACTTCTATGACAACAATGCGGAAATCCTCCTCATCTGAGGATCCCCAATCCTCTTTGAGTGGCTCCGATTTGGTGAGGGACATATGATGAAGCTCTTGGTTCGTTATATTAGGAGTTTTCATGTTAACAAGTTCTTCAATTTTAAATAGCAGGTTGACCCCGTCAAGTGTTTCATCCTTGTCTTCCTTCTGATTCAAGTCCATCAAATTGTCGAAAGCTTCTGCCATCTGTTCGACCTCTACAAGTTGCGGCTCAGTGAAAATTCCTCTTTTTATTGGCGTGTTGGCTGATCAGTCACAAAATATACCATTTTATCACCCTTAACTTAGTGATGCTAGGACTTAGTTTGCTACTAATAAGATGCTAATGTGTAAATTTTAAAGAAAAATAGTAAAAGAGAGCCAAAGTGTTAATATTCATCAAAATGAACTCAAAAAGCAGTAAAAAGACGATTGAGCGTAAGAAGATGATTCACCACCTATTGAAAGTTGAGAAATCGTAATTTACGATTCTTCAAAAGACAATTCTTCAGAAAGCGTCAAAAGAGTAAAAGGCAATACAAAAGAAAGCGATCGTTATAGAGAATCGTCTACTGAGGAAGCTATGAAAGATAGGAAATCGTGATTTATGATTTTCTAAGAAGAAAAAGAAAAGGATAATCGTGAATTATGATTATGATTATAGAAACTTTCCTGTTACTTCTGCTGCTGCTGATCACGTGAGTGAAGATTATCACCACCAAGAACAAAATTAGAAGAATTCTTTAATTAGAAGTTTGGCTAATCACGAATCTGAGAAAATTGATGAAGATAGACTCCTAAGATCTCTAGTGGTGTTATCAAGGAGAGAAATCTGGAACACATCAACTATTGAAAGCAAGGAAGAATAAAATTAGAATTAGAGTTATGTTGGGAATCTTATATTTTAGTAGTTTCTTTTATTAGAATTAGAACTCTGTAAACCAACTCCTTATGATCTATAAATAAGAGTGCCTGGTGTAGGAATAAACCATCGAAGAATTTTACAACATTAATTAACGACTGAGATCTGTGTTTTCTCCTGATCAAAGTAGTTTAGGATTTACAAAGTAACATCGTCCACAGTTCTCTGAGGTCTTACCTGACAACCAAGGCTGAGGAAGCTGAAAGATCAACCCTTTGGATGGTTCTACTTTTTCTTTCTAGTTTAGATTTTATTTTATTTTTAGTTTAAATTTTATATGTTTTGTAAACATCTTCAAATTTTGATTTGAATTGATCACTCAGGTTGAAGTTTGCAGATTAGTGTAATGGTTTTACTTTTCCATCTTCAATTTTCTCGAATTTGATTGACACTTAGATTTTAGGAGATTGTTGATTAGATTAAATTTGCGTTGAAGAATTTTAGTTTTTGATTGATGACCAAATTCAGGAAGGCTACAATACGGTGTAACAGTATTTTAAATTTGTAAACATCTGATAGTGAAGATTGAGATTGACAACCTCAATCTAAAGGAGGATTAGGCTTTATTTTTCTGCAATTAGATTAAAAACTTATTCTTTTATTCATACTTCTCAAGTAGTTAGGACTTTAAAAGATAAAGATAGTTTTTAGAAAAGGAATATAAAGACCTATAAAAAGATAATAACTTCTTAGTGGGATCGATTCTATCACTAGTGTTATAATTTCCATTGTGGGCTTGCAATAGGTTAAGGCTTCCTTTTAATTTAAATATATACATACTATAAGCCAGGCATTGGCTTTTTCGGTAGTCCCATATACAAAATGATCATATAACGACCATTTGGGTGAGATGACTTGGACATCGTTCCCTTTACCATTTGATCGGTAGCCAACTCCGGTAAGCTTGCAAACTTTGACTGGTAATATGGGCCCTATCAGCCCCTATTTATTCTTACCGAGTCTAATGTGTGGGATGTACCGTAGTTGGTACATTAGGTCCCAGCCTACAGTTGTGGTTGGCGATGAGTCTTATACTCGAGTCAGTTCAAGATTATTCTCCCTCTTCGTTAGCTTTTGTTGATGCATAGGGAATGACCATGGGTGGTTGATCTCGGTTATTGATGTAGTAAGGGGAGTCCCTACTCTTCGGGTATAACTGTTGGTCAATACCGAGTCGTGCATTGTCGAGATACTAGTGGTATAATCAGTTTTAATGCTTTCAGGAGGTGCATATGCATATATCCTTATTATAGTGTCTTCGTGATGGAACTTAATGCACTGGTGGTAGGTGGATGCTATAGTTTTCATTGATTCCAGCCACTTCTTCCCAAGATCAGGTTATAGGTGTTGGATGAATTTGATATATGGAATGTGGTATCCATGGTGACAAGTCAGAGTCGATCTTGAAGTTTGACGGTCCCCTTGACAAAATGACGAGTGCCATCGTAAGCATCAAAGAGAGCAACAATGGTTGTATGTCATGTTCTGTATACTCAAGGGTCTTGAGTGTCATCAATGAATAGATGTCCAATCCAGCTCCTGTATCGACCAATGCTTGGGGGACTAAGAACCCTCTGATGATTATTGTCAGGTATATGGGAGCAGTGCTTCCGTGTATTGCTTCTTTTGGCATGTTGGCATCTGTGAACGTAAGCATTGGGGCTTGAGCCATGATTGAAGTAATCTTATGCAACCCTCTGGGAGTTGTATATTCTGTTATCTGAGTTTCGACCTACACTTTCATTAAGAGATGGTAGTGCTTCGGGAACTTTTTGATTAGCTTAAGGATTAAGATCTGAGCTGGGATCTTTTCAAGGTGTTGTAGAAGATCATACTCTTTCCCTGATTCTAGAGTTGGTTCCTTTGCAGGTCTTTGAGTTTTATTTATGAATGGTGGAGGTGGTTATTGCAAAATTGTGCTTTCTGGTGGAGGAATCACGTGCGGAGGAAGGACCAGATTTGTTTCTCTATCCCTCACTGTCTTTTCTTGTTGTTGAGTGCTTGTCCCTTCTCTCCCTCTAAAGGATGAAGAATCCTTCAAGTGGTGGGGAAAAGGCAAGTACATGCCCGATTTAAGTATAGGACATATAGGTTGTGGATCCCTTAGCCACATTGCGACCTGTTTTGGCTAATTTCCTGAAACATTCGCAATAAATGAAGTAAAATTAGAGGGGATACTGACCGGGGTTACGCCATTCCATGGAGAGAGATATTGCGTGTAGTCCTCCTCCTCCAGAAAAGTTGAAATCAGGGACTCAACCTTACTCGGTTCTTTAGTTTCTTGGTTCATACCAACATTCAGTTCATGTTCAATTTATATCTAAGCTTCAGAAGGGTGCTCATACGGGCTACCAACCTCGAGCAAAATTTGAGCAATGGGCTCTTCAATTTCAGGTTCAGAATTAGACATGGGAGTGTAGTTGGTTCACGGTTTGGGGGAGTTGAAGGTCTTAGTGGATGTCTATGTAGGTTGGGCATCCTAGCTCTAAACGATTGGATTCCTCGTTGGGGAAAAGTTGGGTACGGTGGTGGGTTTGGTGGTTGATTGGTTGGTAGTCTTTTGATTCTGACAGGTTAATGGGAGGGCTTGGAGGATTGATTCGGATGATCAGGGTGAACAAGGAGTCGGCTAGGGGGGTTTACAGTGGTTATGTGGGAGATGGGAGCTTGGTTCTGGTTAACGTGGTTGGGCATGGGATTGTTGATGATTCCTAGGTTGGGTGGAGGTTGGGTATTGTTCTGACTGTTGGTTTGGTTGGCTTTCCAGTTGATTTGGTTGCAATTGTTCATGTCATAAATTACATCCCGCAAAACTCATCACTCTTCCAATTTATGTCCTGCAAATCGGTGGAATGAGCAGAACTTGCTATAATCCAAGTGTGTTGGCCAGGGGTGTGGTCTCTTGGGTGGGAACCTAATTAAGTTTTAGTTGCTAAGAATGCAGAAGATGTTTGGGATCGTGTCAGGTAGTGGTGGGCAGTGTTCTCTCTGTGGTTGGTATCCATTCTTGGTTCAAGGTTGGTTGAGAGTCTGTGGTGGTGGTATGTTGTTATCATTTGGGACATTGGTTGTTTGGTTTTGGGTTGTGTTTTGGTTTTGGTAGTTGTTTCAGTGGGCGTACTGGTTCCAATTTTGGTATTGATTCTTGTTCGAGTATCAGGCTTGGTTTGGGTATTGGGTTTGGTTTGTGTATTGGGCCTGGCTGCCTTGATTCTACTAACTTGGTTGAAAGCCCCTATTTCTGAAATTCTGCCCTGGGTTGGTAACTGCATTGATTTGCTCAAAGCCCAAGGTTTTCCTTTTGCTCTTTGTTTTGGAGTTGTTAGAGGAGGCTCCCTTGGATGCTAGCATTGAGAAGCAGAAGTCTCCATTCTTAATGTGTCGCTGTATACGCGAGGCACAGAGATGAAGGGTGGAGAAGTCTGGGCAATCGCTAAGAAAGAAGGCACTTGATCAATCACATAATTTACCATTTTATCACCCTTAACTTAGTGATGCTTGGACTTAGTTTGCTACTAACAAGTTACAGATGTGCAGATATAAAAGACAAATAGTAAAAGATAGCCTAAGTGTTAATATTTATCAAAATGTACTCAAAAGGTAGTAAGAAAGACGATTGAGCGAAAAAGACGATTTTCACCTACTAAAAGCCAAAAAATCGTAATTTACGATTATGCAAAAAGATATAAAAAGGAGAACAGGAGAAGAATTGTAATCCAGAAAATCGTCGGAATTGAAAGCTATGAAAGACAGAAAATCATGATTTACGATTTTCTACTAAAGAAGAGAGACAGAAGAGAAAATCGTGATTAACAATTTTTCATAAAAGAAGCTTTATGATGTTGTTTATCACGTGAGAGCTATCACCGCCATGAACAGAATTAGAAGACTCCTAGGATTAGAAGTTTAGCTGATCACGGATCTGAGAAGAATGATGAAGATTTACTCCGAAGGACTCTGTCGCTGAAGATTAAAGAACTATCTAGAAGTATATCAACTAAAGAAAGCAAGGAAAAGATAAAATTATGAATTAGAGTTATATTAGGAATCTTTTATTTTTAGTAGTTTCTTTTATTAGAATTAGAAGTCTTTATAAACCGACTCCTTATGATCTATAAATAAGAGAGCTTGGTGTAGGAATAATCATCGAAGAATTTCAACATCAATTGACAATTGAGGTTAGATTTTCTTCCGATCAGTAGTGTAAAATAGTTAGAGTAGATTAGATATTAGAGGTTTCTCAAGAGCAATTGACGACTGCAATTGAGTGTTGAACATTAATGTAGATATCCTAATTTCTTGGAAGCAATTGACGACTACGGCTGAGGGGCGAAAGATATATTTATTGCTTTCTAGTTTAGATTTTATTTTACTTTATTTCCATGCTTTGTAAATATCTCTAGGTTTTAATTTGAATTGACGACTCAGGTTAGAATTTTCAAATTAGTGTAACGATTTTTACTTTTCCATCTTCAATTTTCTAAGGTTTGGTTGACGCCCAGATTTTAGGAAGTTGTTGATTAGATTAAATCTGTATTGATAGGATCTTAGACTTGATTGACAACCAATTCTAAAAAACTAGAGATATAGTGTAATAGTACTATTTAATTTCATAAATATTCGATAGCTGAAGATTGGGATAGACAACCTCAATCTAAAGGAGGATTTAGATTTATTTTATGCACTTTAGATTAAGAAACCATTCTTTTATTCATATTTCCCCAGTATATTAGATCTTAAAGATAAATAGAAGTTTTTAAAATAAGGATTTAAATAGAAGATATAAATAAGAAGTAATTAGATAAATAAACTTCCTCGTGGGAATGATCCTATGCTAGTACTATGATTTCCATTGTGTGCTTGCAATAGGTTAAGACTTGAGTTTAACATAATTTTAATATACATAATAAGCAACCACCAAGTTTTTGGCACTGCTGCCGGGGAAGCGAACTTTATCTTTATTTCTTTTCTATTTTATCTAATATTTTTATTCTTTTAGAAACTAATATTTATCTTTCTTTTTTTATATTTCTTTATATTTTTAAAATTTTCTTTGATCACTTCTTAATCAAGGTTTCAACTTCCCCTGATCAGAGAAGCCAGAGGCCTAGATTTATTCTCTCTCCCTGCTCATCTAAAATAAAATATATATAAAGGATTATATATACAAATAAAAAATAAAAACTTTGATTTCCTGCTGCATGCATCATACCCGGTCTAGGAGTCTAGACTATTTTGAATACAACCCAAAAATTAAGCGGACTCTCCTGCACAGACTCGCATTAAACTGATCCTCTGTAAGAGATCCTCAATCCATGGCTGACGAGCTTTCAATAGAAGCACATTTCAGCCCTATAGCTTTGACCGAGCCCTCGTGTATAGTTATACCGGAGGCAGTTGAGGATCAAAACTATGAAATCAAGCCCCACACACTTCAAACTCTACCTACTTTTTATGGGCTTGATAGAGAAGATCCCTACCAACATTTGAGGGACTTCATAGAACTTTGCACAATGCTGCAGATCACGACCAATAAAGAAGCCATAAGACTGTGTCTATTCCCTTTCTCTCTCAAAGATAGGGTGAAGGCATAGTTAGTTTTACTACCGGCCCGAAGTATAACCACTTGAGAGGATTTACAGTCTACATTTTTGGGTGAATACTTTCCAATAGGTATAACAAACCAAATTGGCCAAGCAATCCAAAGCTTCAGGCAAAAGCCCGGAGAACTATTTCATGAGAGTTGGCAACAGATGAAGGATTTGATACGAAAATGCCCTCATCACGAGGTGCCAAATTTATCTATAGCGCAAAGTTTCTACTAAGGTTTGACTAAGACTAACCAGTCCACAATCGATGTCATGAGTGGAGGAGCCTTCATGGCTCAAAACGGCCAGCAGACCTAGAATTTATTCGAGAAACTAGCCAACACTTCAAAGCAAAAACAGGCTTTGCTATAGACTGATCCATACGTTGCTCGTCATACCCCGTTCACAAGAGGAGGGATTTATGAGATCAATAAGGACAAAGTGAAAGCTGATGACAACATGAGCACAAAAGTTTTAGCCCTTGAGTAGAAAATTGTCACACTCATGAATTCCAACCCAAACACTCTGGATAGACCTACGGCAAACCTTTCCAATTGCTAGACTCAACACATATACTGAAAACCTTACTGCGCCACAATACTAAGATGTGGTGAAAACGAAATAAGTAATGGCTTTTCTAAGGGGAGATTATGGGAATACCTACAACCCGTCATAGAGAAATCATCCAGGATTTAATTAGGTTCCACTTTGGGAGCACAACTAACACCAACAGCTGTGCTGCCCCGATTTCTCCAAGCCCAAGTTTTCCACCAAAGACCCCAATTACAGGTAATCAGTCACATAATTTACTATTTTATCACCCTTACTTACTGGTGCTAGGACTTAGTTTGCTACTAATGAGATACTGATGTGCAAATATTAAAGATAAGTAGTAAATGAGAGCCTAAATATTAATCTTTGTCAAAATGAACTCAAAAAGCAATAAGAAAAATGATTAAGCGAAAAAGACGATTTATCGCTACTGAAAGTTAAAAAATTATAATTTATAATTATTCAAAAAAGATAAAAAGAGAAAAGCGATAAAGCGTAATCCAGATAATCATCAACTATGAGGAAGCTTACTCAAAATAGAAAATCGTGATTAACAATTTTTCAGAGAAGAAGCTATGAAAGAAGGAATCGCTATTTATGATTTCCTAAGAATAGAAACTTTCCTACTATTGTTGTTATAGCTGATCACGTGAGAACTATCACATCCATATCCAGAATTAGAAGACTCCTGTAATTTGAAGTTTGATGAACCACGGATCTAAGAAGATTGATAAAAGATCTAATCCGAAGGACTCTGCTGCTGCTCGATAAAGAACACTCTAAAAGCTCATCAACTAAAGGAAGCAAGGAAAGATGAAATTAGTAATTAGAGTTATATTAGGATACTTTTATTTTTAGTAGTTTCTTTTATTAGAACTAGATCTCTGTAAACGGACCCCTTCTGATCTATAAATACGAGGGCTCGACATAGGAATAAGCATCGAAGAATTTCAGCATCAATTGATGCCTGAGGTTAGATTTTCTTCTGATCAGTAGTGTATACTAGTTAGAGTAGATTAGATATCATAGGTTTCTCAAGAGCAATTGACGACTGTAATTGAATGCTAAAGATTAGTGTAGATATCTGTAATTTCTCAGGAGCAATTGACGACTGCGACTGAGTGTGAAGAATATATTTTACTTTGCTTTCTACATTAGATTTTCTTTGCTTTGTAAACATCCCAAGTTTTAATTTGAATTGACGACTCAGGTTAGAATTTACAGTTTAGTGTAATGGTTTTTACTTTTCCATCTTCAGTTTACTAGAGTTTGATTGACACCCAAATTTCTAGTTAATTGTTGATTAGATTAAATCTGTGTTGATGGGATCTTAAACTTGATTGACGACCAATGCTAGAAGACTAGAATATGGTATAACGGTACTTTTTATTTTCATAAATATCTGAAAGCTGAAGATTGAGATTGACGACCTTAATCTGAAGAAGGAGGATTAGGATTTATTTTTATGCACTTTAGTTTAGAAACCCATTTTTTTATTCATATTTCTCCAGTAGATTAGGAAATCTTAAAGATAAATAGAAGTTTTTAAGATAAAGATTTAGATAGAAGATAGAAACAGGAATTAATAAGATAATGAACTTCCTCGTGAGAACGATCCTATACTACTACTATAATTTTCATTGTGCGCTTACAATAGGTTCAGACTTGAATTTAATATAATTATAATACACAATAACATGCAAGTCAATTTTTTGGCGTCGCTGTCGGGGAAGCAGATTTATCTAATTCTTTCAAGTTTTTATCTAATATTTTTATCCTTTTAGAAACCAATATTTATCTTTCTCTTTTTATTACTTCTTTATGTTTTTATTTTCTTTTATCACTTCTTAAATCTTTACAGGTTTATTCGAAGCAGTGAATAACGAGTCTCCAACTTCTCCTGATCACAGAAGTCGGAGACTTAGATTTGTCTTCTCTCCCTGCTCTTCAAAAATAAAAATTTATATATATATTAAACATAAAAAGATTCACTTTCTGGTGTATGCATTATACTCGGTCTAGAAGACTAGACTCTTTCGAATACGACCAAGAAATTGAGCGGACTTTCTTGCGCAGACTCTCATTAAACCGATCCTGTACAAGAAACTCACAATCCATGGCAGACGAACTTTCAATCGAGGAACATTTCAACCCAATAGCTTTGACCGAGCCATCGTGTATAGTTATACCAAAGGCGGCTGAAGGTCAAAACTATGACATCAAGCCCCAGACACTCCAAACTCTACCAACTTTTCATGAGCTTGATAGAGAAGATCCCTACCAGCACTTGAGGGACTTCATAGAAATCTGCACAATGCTACAGACTACGACCAATAAAGAACCTATAAGACTGTGTATGTTTCCTTTCTCTCTTAAAGATAGGGCAAAGACATGATTAGTCTCACTACCTACTAGGAGTATTACCACTTGGGAGGAGTTACAGGCCAAATTTTTGGTTGAATACTTTCCAATTAGTAGAACAAACCAAATTCGTCAAGCGATCCAAGGCTTCAAGAAAAGGCCTAGAGAATTATTTAATGAGAGTTGGCAACGGATGAAGGATTTGTTACGAAAATGCCCTCATCACGAGGTGCTAAATTGGTCTAAAGCACAAAGTTTTTACCAGGGATTGTTTGAGACAAACCAGTCTACGGTCGATGCCGTAAGCAGAGGAGCCTTCATGGCTCAAAATGGCCAGGAGACCTAAAATTTATTTGAGAATCTGGCCAACACTTCAAAGAAAAAGCAAACGTTGTTATAGACCAACCCAGATATTTCTCGTCATACCCCGCTCGCAAGAGGAGGGGTTTATGAGATCATTGAAGAAAAAGTGAAAACTGAGGACAGCATGAGTGCAAAAGTTTTACCTCTTGAGCAGAAAATTTCAGCACTCATGAATTCAAACCCAAACAGTCCGGAGAGGCCTACAATAAACTGTCACAGCACGATTTTCCCTAACTCACAAAAGCCCGAGTGATATATATTTTTTTTCTTCATACATCCCAAAATTCAGGGAAAATCGGACGGTCGGGTCGCACATATCACGATCCGAATACAGCATTATTTGGTAAGCCTACAAAAGTAGAGTCAAAGCAAACATATATATATAGCAACAAAATTTTTTTTCTATACATAACAATTAAACAAAAAGGGCCCAAGGGAAAACCACCAGTGATGGCCGACCATCACCTAAACAGTGGCTTCCAAACATACATACAAAACAAATCTTACCACTGTATTTAATCCCAAGACGTACCAAGTCTAAAATCCAAAAGTCCCCAAAATTCCCCGTACAAACACAAAAAGTGTCCAATCCAAACCTCACCTAAGGTAAAATTTTCCAAGCGGGAGATCCCAAGCCTTTCTCCGCAGTCGGATCCCGATCTATACCTGTACCTATGACATATAGTCATGGGATG
The DNA here is from genome assembly GCA_021018995.1 of Chloranthus sessilifolius. Classification (NCBI taxonomy): domain Eukaryota; kingdom Viridiplantae; phylum Streptophyta; class Magnoliopsida; order Chloranthales; family Chloranthaceae; genus Chloranthus; species Chloranthus sessilifolius. Next base: position 98,551,810 of record CM037588.1, read on the forward strand.
AGCTACATCTAAGCTCAGTAAGGAAACATCGATAGCATGCATATCATCACATCACACATATATCTCATGATATAATCGAACATGCTTTTTAAATAAAGATTCACAATTTAAAGATATTTGACTTGAAACGGAACTGATATTCAATGCATATTTCAAAGCTTAATACATGATTTCCAAAATTTATTCTCATATCAAAAGAAAAACTTAAATTGATCACTTAAATAATCCCTGAGCATGTATAGCATCGGGCCCCCAATAAGAATACCTACCATCGTCGTTCACATGAATCATTTGTATGTTGCCCAAGTCCCTTCGAATGGGAGAAACTTGTACCAAGGAATTTACCACAATCAATAAGGAAGTGAACGGAAGCTAGCCGTCACCATCATAGAGTTCAATTGTACGGATTGGCCACCGTACCAGTCACGGATATCTCGCCATGTCGGTCACGGTTATACCGACGCGTCGGTTGGGTATCACACATAACCTTAAATCAAAGTGTAAAAATAATTTATAATTGATCACCGTGTATTGTGGTAATTTATAATAGGTTTAAAGTTTCAAAACTCATATACATATTTACTCACAACTTTTTTATATCACACACGCATAGGTGATTTCACGCACATATATATAAATCTGAGTGCACCACGTACGAACACATTTCATATTTGAAACCATAAAAGAAATTCATACTAATTAAATGACCAATTTTACAAAGTACTCTTAATTTATCATGTCACAAAATTCATGCCGATGTGAAAATGAATCGGAAAACATACATATTCTAGTCATATCATTACACACATGCTTGTTGTAGTCAAATACAAATATTAAGGAGTTTTCCCTCCCTCACGATCGGAGTCGTTCAAAGCGACACCAAAGTCCTTATCAACGGCTTTTCACCCTTAATCTACATCACAAGCACACCATGATGCATCAAGGATCAACTCTAAATATTAACAACTTAGACATATTTAAACGTTTTCTCAAATTGGGGGGAAACAAACAAGTTCGTGCTGATTTGAAATACGATGTAACTTCCTATAAAACTTTTACCTTTAAAATGTTTGATTCATTAATTTTTATATTCATAAAAGTTGTAGGTCTCGTTGTCCTCTTTCCAACGCCTTAAGAATCATATGATTCCGAGTTCAGAGTAAAACGTTATGGATAAACTATCAAAGCAATGTCGACAAGCTTTGTCAAATTTGATCGATCGAATTTAATTTCGATCAATTGAATTTCTTCAGGAATCATATTTCACATTCTTAAGTCCATTTCAATCGATCGAATTCAATTTTGATCAATCAAAATAGACAGATTTCACCTATCCCTTGATTTTTCTTCTTTCAATTCCATTCTTTTTCAAATCTCTCTTCTTTTCTTCATACTCACATAACTAAATTACTACCACACACAACTAACACATAGAAAAACATAATTAAACCACAATCCTTACCTTTGGATTGATCGAATCTTCGATGCAAGCTTTCCCACCAAAAAGCTAGGGTTTCTTAGCTTGGAGCTTCGAATTCCACACGATCCCAAGTGCGCAATCTCACGCATAACCTTAAATCCTCACACGCACAAACCCACGTATTCAAAGCTCCTTTCTTCCTTCTCTTCTCTCTCTCTCTCTCTCTCTCTATAAACCAAAATCTCTAAAATTTACAACCGGTCATGACTTCCCAAGGAAGCCTTTTCTTTGCTTTATAACTAAAGGGACTGGTTCCCACATAAAACACATAACACCCATTTTGGGTATTAGTTCATATCCACTTAGCCCTTTTGTGTTAGCACATACACACACTTAGTGTGTTATCTTTTTCACTTAAGATTGTTTTGGCTCCGGTGTAAAGCATACATCCACACGTTTTTTCACATCAACAAGGCCCCAAAGTCGGTCCAGCCGTCGGCCCAAATAGTCAGCCCCATATGGTTGGCCTAAATTGTCGGCCCAACAAGATCAATTAGTTTTTATCATTAATAAACTTCTATTTTCCAATAATTTTGACTCCTGGTTGCATACTCACACACAGTGTTGTCCCAGGTACGCGCACTCAGTTCGTGCGTGCGGGTTCAAAATTTAGGGATGTTACATTCTTCCCTCCTTAAAGAATTTTCGTCCTTGGAAATTGACGTAAGTAGTAACATGTTGATTATAGAAGTATGTCTAAAATTAATCGCACACACAATATTCCAATCACACACATAAAAATGACCCAAAGTCCTTCACATTCCATCATTTAGAATTATCTAAGAGCAGCCATATTGAAAATTTTAACCATTCACATATTCATGTTTTAATCCAAAATCATGTACATCTAAAAGTTATCAATATTCAAAAGTTATAATCATCCAAAATTTGAAATATCCAACTTATTTTTGTACAATTATCTCAAACTCGATCCAAGGTCCGCAACTATCTCTTGACACTCCCCATCTGGGTATCCTCATCAAGATTTAACGTCTTCGAAATTAGGGTTATCACATAAACCCTCAAATTTGTCAGACTCACACATTTACAAAGAACCCTGCTGCGCCACAATATCAAGAAGTGGTGGAAATAAAGTAAGCAATGGCCTTTCAGAGGGGAGACTATGGGAACACATACACCCAGCATGGAGGAATCACCCGGGATTCAATTATGGTTCCACCGTTGGAGCGCAACTAGCACCAGCAACTGTGCTACCTCGATTTCCCAGACCTAAGTTTTCCACCAAAGATCCCAATTACAGGCAACACAACCCTAAATTGGACCACAGAGCAATATGCCCGATGCTAGGATTGTCCAAATCCTTCAGGACTTGCAACAACAATCGCACCAGCATTCACGAGATTTACACCAACTTGCTCAATCCTCTCAGACCCTTCATTCACGTACACAGTCTATAATGAAGCTGGAAAGCCAAATTGGTCAACTAGCTTCCCAAGTGGAGAAGAGAGAGAATGGCCAATTACCTACATAGCCAGTAAGCAATCCTAGAGGACAAGCTTTCCTAGGGGAGAGCTGCTCCCTAAAATCCAATATAAAAACCCTCATGGATCTCCGCGCTACCGACTCATCCGTAGCATCATGTGTAAATTATGTAAACTATTTTATTTTTATTTTTATCATTTTTTTTAGGTATTATAATACTACATGTTTTCACTTAACAATAGATTGTAATTTGTACCAACTGTATAATATAAGTGGTCAATCTTATGGATTTACGATTATTCGTAGTATAAAATGCAGCGATTGTAATTTTTTTCTAATAACCCAGAATCAACTTATGAATCTAGGTTAAAATTTAGTAATGAGCAGCTTAGCAAGTCATCACTAAAGACGGGGCCTACATATTCGTGAAAAGGATATGTCGACCCCATTTTCAAAAATCTTCCAAATTCTCCTCCTACCTTCCCTCTCTTTTTCAAATCATCTATAACCATAACCATTCTTCTACCTAATCTAACTGTTTATCTTCTTACAATCCCTTATTCTCGCGGTTTAAATCTGAAGATCCCTACGCAAGATCTATTTTACCATTGCAAATTAGGGTATCAATCTTTGAAAAGGTAAGGGATGATTTCAATCGTTAAATTGAAGAATTTCTGCAAGAGATTTATGGACTTTAAACATGATTACTAATGTCGACTTTAATCTTTGCTAAAAAATGAGTGGAGGAATGACGAACGAAATGAGCAAAAGACAGAGAGAAGAAGAGGAGGAAGATGAAGGTAATACCTCCGATAATATCCCAATTATTCAATGTATTATACGGTCTGCTTCCTTAAAGGCTAAATCAAAAGAAGCAGACCATCCTCAAACGAAGACTAAGTCTTTAGGGGCGGTTATTTGAGAAGGCCCCTAAGAAACAACCGAGAAAAATCCTGTGTCTACCCCAAAAAGGGGACCCAAAGTAGAAAAAGGCAAGAATCCAACATCCTCTGTATCACCAATAGACAAACTCCCCACTACAACAAAGCATCATATTGTGGAGCTGAGGTTACAATGGATGTGAAAGCCTTAGAGAAACAGGACACGGGTGGGGAAGCAATGAAATATTTTAAGGATGTCGGTCTCAATTATTTCCTAAAGCCAGGAGTCATACCAATCTAACCTAGACTAGTGCGACTCTTTTATAAAAATATTACCAAAAACACCATTGGGTCATCCTTAATTATCTCCACCAGCATAGATGGCCTCCTGTTGTGGATTTGCAGTGTGCCGATTTATGATGTAAAAATTAGGAGAAAACAGAGATGGATTCAGCACATCTAAGATATCCTAGACCTGCAAGATACAGGCTCCTTTGTAGCAAGCTTTAAAAGAATGGTGAGTAAGGGAATGTCCATAGGGAGGCTGGTTAGAAATAGGATAAATCTCCAGATCTGTGAGAGATCTGACACTCTAGCTATCTCTACTTTAGTTAAAAGACAGGGGGGAGTTTTGAAATGAGTTGTCACTTAAACTAAACTACAAATAAAATGCAGATTGTTTTGGATCAAATCTGGAGCCTCAGATCTTGCAGATGGAATGGTTTAAAAACTCATAAAATGGAGAAGAACAGCTTGGAGATTGTCTTCACTACAATCAGGTTAGGCTAAGCATATTACAGGGGTTCAAAAGCACACAAGTCCCTCAACTGGCCATAGGCACTGTCCGCAAGCACAGCTGCAGGGTATAAATTCCACTTCAAATCACAGGATCCACCTGGCCTTAAGGCTATGATCTGTCCACTTTAATGGTCACAGACCATCCTATAGGCTTTATCGAATCCATGGATTGCAACAGATAAATCCAATTAAGGCCTGAGCTCAGATTCGCCTTAAGGTTATGATCTGTCCACTTTAATGGTCACAGGCCATCCTAGAGATCTCCTACAAAGCCAAAACCTCAATTAGAACAATTAAAACCACTACAGATGCTACAATTTCCAGGCCACAGACGCAAGAAATTATAGAGATATCAGATCCAGGGAATTCAGATGACATCCAAGAGGTCTACCAGTTAAGTGGGTGAGCTGATCAAGCAACTCCTCTACACAAATCCGATCAAGCACAAAAAGACATCAAAAGAGCTTTAGATCTAATTAAAACATTAAAAACAACATTTACATTGCAAACAAGGTCACTCTTACAATGGAATGCTCTAAGATCTGTAGTCTGTGCGGCAATTAACCCCAGCAGCACTCTTAACCTTACCCAATGACAGATCTAACTCACTCCTTGCTTCTCCTAGGGATTAAGCCAACCATAGTTGCGCTAAAGGAGGGAAAATGGAATCTCGCTGCAAGCTCTAATCTCTGGAAAATTACTCAGAATTTCGATCCCCCCCAATGGTAATTGGGGTCTCAATATATAGCTTTCTCCTCTATTTTTCCCGCCAAAAATCTCTTCTAGAAGGTTGTTAGAGTTTGTTAGAGTTCTGTTAAAGCACATAGGTCGGTTAGGGCTTTCTAGGGCATCTTCTAGAACGTCGCGCCGGTCACCAAAGTGCCTCAGTTTACGTGCGACAGGTCACCAAGTCTCAGCGTGTGCATAGCATAGTTTCTGAGAAGTTCAGCACACGATTTTGATAGGTTGGAGAAGCTTTCGACAGGTTCAAAGTGAGCTTATAGTTCCTTTCGATAGGTTCCCTGGTCTCTTCGATAGGTGCCAATAGGATGAGTTCTCTCTTTAAAGCTTCGGGGTCCTTAACCCACTATCTGGAGTATTCGATAGGTTGACTAAGTAGTTCGATAGGTCCAGTGGTCCTCTTCGACAGGTTCAGCTCTGTGTGCCGTCATCCCGATTGGTTGGCTCCCATTCCTATCGAAAGGCTTAAGCATCCTTCGATAGGTTCAGTTTCAATGTCTTCATTTCGATAGGTTCAGGGAGCCTTCGACAGGTTGGAATCGAGCATTTTAGTCCTTTCGCTAGGTTCTCAGATCTGTTCGATAGGTTCTCTTTGACACTTCAGGCCAGGTTTCGATAGGATGGTTTCTTCTTTCCATTCTTTGCTCGATAGGTTTTGAAATCCTATCGAACTCCTCAATCCCTGTGACTTCATCCTTCTTCTACCTTCGAATCCTATCGAACCCTTCTCCAACTGCACGAATTCTTTCCTTTTTAATCCTCAGCTCCTATCGAAGTCTTCCAGCATCCTCTCGATAGGATGTTTTAGACCTATCTTCACTTCTTTCTCCTTGTTTTGTTGTTGGGTCTGCATGGTGCTGAGAGATGACTTCTTTGTGGGCATTCTTAAGTGGTTTACTGCATTATTACCAGATTTCCCTGCTATCTATAAAATGCACTCAACAGAGGCTTATTAGTTTGCTTGCAGGTCCATGAAGGGCCAGGTTAAAGGGTGTAAAGTGGCATTTTTCACCACTTAATTCACCCCCAAACCTAAGCTTTGCTAGTCCCTGAGCAAAGGAGAATTCAAAGAAAAATAAAATAACACTTTCGTAGGGAGCACGAATGCATTTAGCACATGCACCAAGCCTTTTAAAATGCCACTTTCGTAGGGATCACCTAGGGGTCCCTAGGTGATCCCTAGTGGAGGAGTGAAGTCTCCTGAGGGTTTTCAGTGAAGGTACCCAAAAATTTCTCCAATAAACTTAGTTAATACTCATGCAACATGTTAGAACCGAGTTCAAGTGAAATAAAATAAATTTCACACCATGTCCATTCAATTCCAAAGGATTTTCAGCAGAAAAATCACTAATTCAAAACCTGAAATTCTGCTGTAATTCCTTCATTCTTAATCAGTTCATTTCAAGGCATTGGGCTTAAAACTTTGATGCAGAGCTCACCTTTAATTCAAGAATTTTGTTCCTATACCACCCCAAATCTCTAATTTTAGACCCAAATCATACTGGGGTTGTTCACTCATAACAAAAATCAAAGGGTGCATCATTTCACACAGCTCAAGATCAGTTGTAGCCCTCAAATAGGACTGCAAGCAGGAGCATAGGCATTGCTTTAATTCCTGAAATTTTCTAACTTTTTTCACCATAGATTAAGCAAATCCTCATCTCCACATGACAGCTCAATCTATTTCAGATCAGTAGGGTCTTTTTATTGGATTGTAATGTGGCTTATGGGTGAAATTTGCAAAAGAAATAATAGGGAAAAAATAGGGTTCAACATTGAGAAATCAGTACAGGTGAGAAGGTGTCTAGACAATACCTCCTTCATTTAAGCATACTTCCATCTACTTCTTGAATTTTCAAATTTGAAGTGATCAGTTTCTAATCCTCTTTTCAGTCTTTCAATGAAATGACTTTTCTTTCTCAACCTTTTATATTTGCTTTTCTGTTTTTTTGTTTTTTTTTTTTTAGGCTGGAATGCCACAACGCCGCCAACTATGTTTTTCTCCTCTTGTACCCACTTCTCAACCCAACTCTACCTTCTTCCATTCCTTTACCTTTACCTTCTGAAATCTCAGAGTGAGGTCAGGCTGCATCAGGTTAAAGAGTTTTGGGTTTGCATTTTAGGTATCTATTGAAGAAAAATTGTGATTTCAAGGCTCAAATGGTGTGTATCAAGGGCAATTCAAAGGTGGGGTATTTTAGGCTCAAACTGTCCAAGGGGTGGCCTTACTTCATGTCTTCAATGTCATGAATGCTGTCAAGCTATTTCAACTTGGAATTACCTAACTTCTAGTGATTAGAATTAGATCCCATCAGTCCTTAGAGCAGAAGAAATTGCCTAGACACTCTTCAAAGAAATTAACAATTTTCAGGCCCAAATCTCACTGGGTATGGTCATCCATCAAAATTTCTGGGGGGTATCCTCACAGTTTTCTCTCATTTCAGGTTCACTAATCATCAAAAAAAAAAATTGAAAATTCTTGACATTTGCTTCATGAAAAATGTTAAGACTACAGCTCGTTTCTATTTTAAAAAGTTTTTAATTTCCTCTTTTCCAAAAAAATTCAGGTGGGAAATCACTTTATTGTCAAAAAAAACTTTTTCAGCATAGCTGCACCAAGCATTAATTTATTTCATTGGCACTCCTGCCATGCCCCCAAACCTAAACTAAATAGTGTCCTCACTATTTTGAGACAAAGCAATCAAGAGGGAGACAGGGTAAGAAGATATCTATAGAATATCACAACAAAAATCTCAAATATATACAAGAGACAAATGAAACAGAAACAAAAGAAAAATTGAAACAACACATGGCCACATTCATATACAGCTTGGTGTCAGCTATCGCCTAGATGCAGTTTGCCCTTGGATTTGGATTGCTTAGGTTGTTTAGCGCGTGCCTCCTTAGACTGGGCAGCAGGCTTTTTGCCTTTAAGATCAATCGCAGGTGCAGGATTAGAATTCGAATCGGAAGGGAAAAGAGCCATGGGGTCCAGTCTTAGAGTTGTGGCAGCCTTTCGTCTTTCATCCCTAGTGAGTAGGGTGCCATGGGGGTCAGACTGAGGGGAGGACCTGGGGGGCGCAGCTTCCTCGGATGGGGCAGCAGGTTGTTTCCCTTTTTTGATAGCAACAGCAAAAGTAGCAGATCTCTTGGAAGTGGTGGTTCTTTTGGAGTAAGTCCTCTTCCGTTTGGGAGGGATAGGTTTGTCAGGTGGAGGCACTTCGGCTGGAGGGGGAGGGGGAGCCTCTACAGGTGGGGTGGGAGGGGGTTGCTAGGCAAGAGGTGATGGAGGATGGGCACTGGCTATAGGGGCAACATCCATAGGTGGGGTCGCGGAAGGAATAGTTGTAGGGGGGGCATGGGGGAGGGGGGGGAGGTGCAGCAGGAGGTGTTGTAACAAGAGGGGTAGGCTCAAAGGGTTGAGACAACAAGGAAGCAACCTTTTTCTCCAAAATATCAATTTTCTTAGTAGCATAGAGGAGGTTAGCATCTGAGAGCTCCTTGGTGCCCTTGATGATCTCCTGAGCATTGGCTAACTTTTTCTTGAGGAGCTCAGAATTCTTCTTCTCATATTTGGCAATGAGACTCTCAGCCGCTGCCAGTTGTTTTGCTGACTCATATCGAACCAGGATTTCAGACCATCCTTAAGAGATGTCGCGGAGCTGGATTCGGTGTTCTAATTCGATGTTGGCAATCCTCTCCTCATAAGGGGCCTCAAGGGAAGCCCGAAGTGCAGCCATACCTCTCAAGACATCCCTGTGGATGTAAGGGTGTCCCTCATTGCATACAGGAGGGTGAGGTAGGGAGGAATGTACATGGATTGGCGAAGGACAAAAGGCAAAGATAAGGGTGGAGTGGATGAAGAGGAGGGGGTGGAAACAACCAGATCCTCCCATGGATCAGTTTGAGTGGAAGCATCCTGAAAAATAGGTGGGGAGGAACAGGGGAAATGGGTGGTGGGTATCTCAGCAACTGCAGAAACAGGGGGATGTGGGGATAAAGGTATAACAGGTGCTGGGGGGGAGGAGGGGGTAAAGATGGAGCGGCTAACTCCACAAAAAGGATATCAGTAGGGATGGGGGAGGGCATAGGTGAAAAGGGAGGAGAGAAATTTAAAAGGGAGGGATCAGGGGGGAGTAGAAGTGGGAAAAGGTTGGGAGACTGAAGTAGGGGGAGTAAGGGTGGATTGAATTGATTGGAGACATGAGCTCATGAGGGCCTGGTGGTCAGTGTTAGTGGCCATTTGGACCTGAATGGATTGAAGGAGGGAGAGGATTTGGGTGAAAGTATTAGGCAGGGTGGAAGTAGAGGGGATGGGTGAATGAATGGGATGGAAAGGAGAGGATGGGGCATGGGTAAAGTGAGGAGGAGTGGTGTGGGGAGAGTCAGGAAGTGGAGTGTACTCATGAGCAACATCCTCCACAATTGAAGAAATGAGGGCAGAGAAACCAGTAGAAGTGAACTGGTCCACACCCTATGTATGTGTAGGAAGTGGTGGAGGGGGAAAATCAGGAAGGGGTTGGAGGGAGGGTGAGGAAGACATGGTGGGGATAGGCTCGGTGAAGGTGGGGAGTTCCAGGATCCCAGGTGTAGGTGATGGTGATGGTGTAGGTAAGGTGGATGAAAAAGTGGGTGATGTACGAGGAATGGTGGATGGGGGAATGTCAGCAGCATGATCTGCTGCTGAGGTAGTGGGCACCTCCTTCTCTACTGCAACCGGTTTGGTCATCTGAATCAGGGTTAAACTTGTAGACCATTCTCTCTTTCCAAAAACCTTGTGAGCCATTTTCTCCATTGGCTCAGCCTCCTTGATCTTATACTTTCCAGCTTTGAGCAGACAGGTGATGAGTCTGCAGAAGGGTAGCCCTCCTCCCTTAGTAAAAGCCTGTCTTTTTAGCACCTTGTCATTTATGTCCACCATAGTTTCAAAGATCAGCTTAGGTGCATTGACGAACTGCCCTTTTAAACAATAAAATAAGGCATCCACTAATGGGGACCTTCTCTCCTGCAAATGTCCTATAACATAGAAATTTTTTCTTAAGATGGTATCCATGAATCTGAGGCTGGGATGGAGGTCTCTTCTCATCAGGGATTCTCCAGAACCCACAATCCCATTGGTTAGCTGCTTGGCCATATCCTTAAATGTAGCTCCAACAGGTGCTCCCTCAGCACGGTTGGAGTCAAATTGGTATGGGACCCCCAAAGCCATTCCTATGTCTCTGTGATCGATAGTCAGTTGTCAATCATCAATCAAAATTTCTAATACATCATCCGTCCCCTGTGCCACCTTCTTCTTCAGATTTTGGTACCATAACTTCACCAGCCTAGGATACACTGATTCCTTCAATGGCGCCAGTAAATGCAACAAGCCTTCTTTCTTCAAATAGTTTAGTGTTTCCTGGCACTCTCCAATGTTGGCAAAATATGCCAGATCAAATCCGGTCTCAGGGACAAGGTTTAACTTGTCAACAAATTCATTGTGGGTGGTTAGTATAGCTGGAAGCTCTACAGCAATGGGCCTGTCAGGGGTAGCTTTCTCTAAGGGTGTTTCTACCACAGGTTCCTAAATTTTTACAGCTTTGGATTTCTTAGCTTTAGGACTCTTTTTGGGTGTCCCCTCAGTGAGCTTCCTCTTTACAGGTGGTTTGGTAGCAGGTAGCGCTTTCTTAGAGGATTTAGGGGTGGATTTAGTTGATTTCCGGCGTATGCTAGCTAGTGTTTCCTCAGGCTCATCCATTGTTATCTCAGGGAGTAATTTCTTACCAGCTTGGAATGGGAAAACCTAGAAAGACAACAGAGTGATGGTAGGAAGGCAACTCACCTCTAGGTACCTAGGGTTTCACAAAGCTAGCAATGCACCACTCCAATTTCTCTAAAATTAGGGGCAAAATGCTCCTTTACACAGGCTGAATGTATTGACAAGATGGCACACTAAATAGCAAAAGATTCTATCAGGATTTATTAGAGAAAGAGGGAGGCAAAAAGATGAGGAAGAGAGCTAGGGTTTTTCAGAGGGTAAGGAATGAAGCACAAATGACCTATCGACAGGTATAAATAAGTGAAAATGCGATTTTGATAGGATGAATGGAATGTTCGATAGGTCGATGCGTCCTATCGAAAGCTTGGACATCAAAGCTTTCAAAAGGGATGATTTTTAAGGATTTCGATAGGTAAGACCATCCTATCGATAGGTTTAAATGGCAGAGACAACATCTGTTTGATAGATGCCGGATATGTACTCAGCACCTATCGAAATCTTTGTTTACCCTTATTTAACCTGTCAAGCAGTTGGTTTTACCTGTCGAAACATCCAGTTCCTATCAAATTCATTAGATATCCTGTCGAAATCCCCATGAAACCTAACGAAATGTAGATTAGGCCTATCGAAGGCTTCAAAACCCAGATAAAGCTGCCTTTCTCGGCACCCTTAGCTTCAGCCACTTATCAGGCTCTATTGCTGTGCGGCCCTATGATTGGATTCTTATGTGGATGAGGTCCCCTTATCTTAGAGCAGCAGGCAAATTTGAAAATATGACCCATTGGAGAACATGGCATATTTATTTCAAAAGAATTCTACTAGAGATGCAAAGTAAAAACAAATCTAAAACAGAAGCAAAATATGGTACATATGATACATACTCAACTGCAGGTGCTAATCTGGAGGATATGGAAGGTTAACGGCCTCCCATGTTCCTTGAACTTTTCATCCTTCTTCAATCCATTCCTCAGCAATTGTTCAACCCCTGGTTGCAATTTTGTCTCTATAAGCCACTCATTGTTCTGCAACAGCTGTTAAGGATTCTCATGCAGTGCCTCCTCTAGCCCTGCAATGGAAAAACAAGTTTCATCAAAAGGGGGTTGAGAGCTGATGTTGTACACATGCAGTTTTTCTTTCATGTTGTCAAAAGAGACCTCCATGATTCCAGATCTGTATTGAATGCAGGCATTGGCAGTGGCCAAGAAGGGCCTGCCCAGAATCACAGGGATGGATGAAATACCTTTACTTGGCTCCATATCTAGCACCACAAAGTTAGCAAGGTAAAAAAACTTGTCAAACCCCACCAGGACATCCTCAATGACTCCCACAGGCTTCCTTTTGGACCTGTCAACCAGTTACAAAACCGCAGGTGTGGGCTTCAAGTCTCCTAGGCCCAATTTTTCATAGACTGCATAGGGCAGTAGGTTCACACTGGCTCCTAAGTCAAATAGGGCCTTCTCAATTTTATGATCCCCAATGATGTAGGGGATAGTGGGCACTCCAGGGTCTTGAAGTTTGGTGGGGGTTGCAATGGACAGAATGTGTTTTACCTTCTCTGCTAAAAAGACTTTCTTAGACAAGTATGTCCTAGACTGTCTTTTATGGGTGCATAACTCCTTCAAAAATTTGGCATAAGTTGGGACTTGTTTGATGGCATCCAGTAAAGGTAGATTAATCTTTACTTGTTTGAAAGTCTCCATCATTTCCTCAATTTTGCCCTGCCCTTTATCAAAAGGGGAGGGTCCTTGCAATGCCTTGGGAAATGGCAAGTGTGGGGGTGTTCCCTCACTTGCAGCCTTAGCCAATGGGGCTTCTTTCTGTTTTATTTTTTCTTTTCCTTGAGGATCCATATCATCCTCTTTATTGGCATTGGTTTATTCCTGCAGGTTCACCACTGGTAGCCTCTGTTGTGTTCTTAGAAAACTCCTTCCATTTTTTTCATTCAAACTTCTCACGGGCTCACAGCCCACTTGATTGTCCACTAGCCCACCACTCCTCAAAGTTGTCACAGATTTGGCTTCCTCATAGGTGGAGGAAACTTCACCCACTACAAACTGTCTTCGTGGATTATCTTGTGGTTGGCTAGGTAACCTTCCTCCTTCTCTCCTAGTTAGAGCATCAGACAGCTGACCAAGCTAGTCCTCTATCTTTTTGATGCTCTGGTTGTGAGAGTGCACAGTTTAGGTTAAAGTGTTCAAGTTCTGCAATGAAGATAGAACTTGTTCCTCAAAAGATGGTGCTCTCACAGCTGGAGTAGTTGCAACTTACTGCACAGGAAGAGCCACAGGTTGGGCCATGGCTTACTGATATTGAGGTCTTGGGGCATAACCTTCTCGATAGGGCTGAGCATTTCTGTAGGGCATGGGCTGCTGGAGCTGCTGCTGCTACTGGCTGGGGTATCCATCTTGTCTCTACCTCAAATTAGGGTGGTTTCTCCATTGATACCCAACAGCAGGTTGTTGCCCATAGGCTTGAGTTGCAGCCACATGTTCTGTTATGAAATCAGGAAAATTAGGCAGCTAATGGGCATTCATCTAAGGAGTGAGCAAGGGACTGGCATATTGCACATGCCTCCTCCACTCTAGCAGCCACAGGTGTCTGCATTACTCCCATCAGCCTATCAAACTTCAGGGTTAAGCTGTCCACTTTCCTTTCCAACTCACTTGGCACACTCACTTCATATATCTTTCCTCTTGAGGTGTTCTCTTTCATCAATTTGGAAGGGTCTAGATCTCTTGCTAAGGTTTCCCTTTGCATAGAGTTTTCACTGATGATGTCAAAGAGCTCCCATGCCTTCTCAGCAGTTTATGAAGATAAGTGCCTCCACAAGAGGCATCTATCATGTCCCTGCTCTTTGAATCAATTCCCTAGTAAAAGCTTTGAACCAGTTACCATTCAGGGATTTGATGGTGGGGCATTTCTTGGGGAGTTCTTTAAATCTCTGTTAGGATTGATGAAAGTCTTCAGTTGGATCTTGGGTAAAAGAGATGATACCCTTCCTCAACTGACTGGTCTTTGACATAGGAAAGAATTTGGCCAAAAATTGACATTGGAGATCACTCCAGGACTATATACTGTTAGGAGGAAGCAGAGATAACCAGGTCCTGGCTCTGTCCTTTAAAGAAAAAGGAAAGAGTCACATCCTGGTGGCCTCCTCCCCCAAACCTGTGATGTTGAAGGTGGTGCACAGTCTTAAGAATTCCTCTATATGCTTATAGGGATCCTCCTTGGTCAGGCCATGAAATGAGGGCAACATTTGAATGATGGACGATTTTATCTCATAGTTTCCTTGAGTAGCAGGGAATTGAATGCAGAAGGGGGAATTGTAGATCCCTGGTGCATTGAATTCCTTGAGAGTTCGAGGCGGCTGTTGCTCACCCATTTCGACAGATTCAAATTCAACAGCTGTGGATGTAGTTGGTCTGGGTCTGAGAAGTCTTTCAACCTCTAGATTTAGTGGAATAATCTCAAGTTGAAGAGTTCTCCTACCAAACATACAACACCCACAACTAAATGCAGAGTAAATCCTCACACAACAAATAGGAACACATAATTGATTAACTAATCTAAAAAATCAACAGATTTGAAAATATACAGGGGAGAAGGGATGCAAACTATAGAGCAGCCTTCAGCACAGCTCTCCTCTCATTCTGTACTCAGATCTGGTAAAATGGACACAAAAAATACTGAAAAACAGCAAAACTCACAAATGTAGTTAGTAAAATCAAACAAAAACTACAAATCTATGATCAAAACTTAGATCTATCAATTTCTAAACTGCCTCCCTGGCAACGGCGCCAAAAACTTGTTGTGGATTTCAAGTGTGCTGATTTATGATGTAAAAATCAGGAGAAAACAGAGATGGATTCAGCACAGTTGAGATATCCTAGACCTGTAAGATACATGGTCCTTTGTAGCAAGCTTTAAAAGAATGGTGAGTAAGGGAATGTCCACAAGGAGGCTGGTTAGAAATAGGATAAATCTCCAGATCTGTGAGAGATCTGACACTCTAGATATCTCTACTTTAGTTAAAAGACAGGGGGGAGTTTTGAAATGAGTTGCCACTTAAACTAAACTACAAATAAAATGCAGATTGTTTTGGATCGAATTTGGAGCCTCAGATCTTGTAGATGGAATGGTTTAAAAACTCATAAAATGGAAAAGAATAGCTTGGAGATTGTCTTCACTGTAATCAGGTGGGGCTAAGCATATTACAGGGGTTCAAAAGCACACAAGTCCCTCAGCTGGCCACATGCACTGTCTATAAGCACAGCTGCAGGGTATAAATTCCACTTCAAATCACAGGATCCACCTGGCCTTAAGGCTATGATCTGTCCACTTGAATGGTCACAGACCATCCTATAGGCTTTATCGAATCCATGGATTGCAGCAGATAAACCCAATTAAGGCCTGAGCTCAGATTCACCTTAAGGTTATGATCTGTCCACTTTAATGGTCACAGACCATCCTAAAGATCTCCTACAAAGCCAGAGCCTTAATTAGAACAATTAAAACCACTACAGATGCTATAATTTCCAGGCCACAGACGTAGGAAATTACAGGCATATCAAATCCAGGGAATTCAGATGACATCTAAGAGGTCTACCAGTTAAGTGGGTGAGCTGATCAAGCAACTCCTCTACACAATTCCGATCGAGCACCAAAAGGCATCAAAAGAGCTTTAGATCTAATTAAAACATTGAAAACAACATTTACATTACAAACAAGGTCACTCTTACAATAACATGCTCTCAGATCTGTAGTATGTGCAGTAATTAATCCCAGCAACACTCTTAACCTTACCCAATTGTAGATCTAACTCACTCCTTGTTGCTCCTAGGGATTTAACCAACCATAGTTGGGCTAAAGGAGGGAAAATGAAATCTCGCTGCAAGCTCTGATCTCTGGAAAATTGCTCAGAATTTTGTTCCCGCCCAATGGTAATTAGGGGTCTCAATATATAGCTTTCTCCTCTTTTTTTCCCGCCAAAAATGCCTTCTAGAAGGTTGTTAGAGTTTTTTAGACATCTGTTAAAGCACATGGGTCGGTTAGGGCTTTCTAGGGAATCTTTTAGAATATCGCATCAGTCACTAAAGTGCCTCGGTTTGCATGTGATAGGTCACCAAGTCTCAGCGTGTGCATAGCATAGTTTCTGAGAAGTTCAGCACACGATTTCGATAGGTTGGAGAAGCTTCCAACAGGTTCAAAGTGAGCTTATAGTTCCTTTCGATAGGTACCGATAGGATGAGTTCTCTCTTTAAAGCTTCAGGGTCCTCAGCCCACTATCTGGATTATTCGATAGGTTGATTGAGTAGTTCGATAGGTCCAGTGGTCCTCTTCGACAGGTTCAACTCTGTGTGCCGTCATCCCGATAGGTTGGCTCCCATTCCTATCGAAAGGCTTAAGCATCCTTCGATAGGCTCAGTTTCAATGTCTTCATTTCAATAGGTTCAGGGAGCCCTCAACAGGTTGGAATCGAGCATTTTAGTCCTTTCGCTAGGTTCTCAGATCCGTTCGATAGGTTCTCTTTGACACTTCAGGCCAATTTTTGACAGGATGGTTTCTTCTTTCCTTCCTTTGCTCGATAGGTTCTGAAATCCTATCGAACTCCTCAATCCCTGTGACTTCATCCTTCTTCTGCCTTCGGATCCTATCGAACCCTTCTCCAACTGCACGAATTCTTTCCTTTTTAATCCTCGCTCCTATCGAAGTCTTCCGGCATCCTCTCGATAGGATGTTTTGGACGTATCTTCACTTCTTTCTCCTTGTTCTGTTGCTGGGTCTGCATGGTGCTAAGAGATGACTTCTTTGTGGGCATTCTTAAGTGGTTTGCTGCATTATTACCAAATTTCCCTGCTATCTACAAAATGCACTCAACAGAGGCTTATTAGTGTGCTTGCAGGTCCATGAAAGGTCAGGTTAAAGGGTGCAAAGTGGCATTTTTCATCACTTAACACATCCCTATAGAAATAACAAAAGAGATGATTGCCCAGGCAATGAATGCTCCTTTGGAAATACCACAAGTATCACGTAAGAACCCAGAGGCCAATCTATTGAGAATGCCACCCGAGACCCTCCCCTGTTTTACTAATATGGAAATAGAATTATTAGGAAAAACCCTACAAGATAAGTCCTTTTTCCTTAGAAAAGATTTGGAAGCGAGGAATTTGTCCCTTCACTTCTTTGATGTATTGATACATAAGGCCATTCACCCCACCGGACATGGAACTCAGAGAAGAACACTCTTTTCCAAGGTACTGTAACTTATGGCAAGTCGCTATTGGTTCAATGTACCCTCATGTCTTCTTGAAGTCATCATGACCGTAAAGGACAAATTAAGTCAAGAAAAATACCAAACAAAAAAGTTGACCTTGCCATTTGGAGGTCTTATAACTAACCTACTGATGAACATGGGATACAGTATTAGCCCCATTGAGAAAACCTTATAATGACCAGAGGAAGGCTTAACAGTCAAGTCTTATACGAGAACTTTAAATGTTGTAAATAAAAAGAAAATACCACTAGCCCGTCGAACCAAACAACCACCCTCTGACCTAATAGAATATCAATTTCTAAAGAAAGAGAAGAAAATGTCATAGTGCAGATATTTGAAACAGTGGTAATGGAAGAAGGTGAGAGTACAACTACTCCAGCCCTTGAAAAAGAAAGGAGTAGTTCTCCAATTCAAGGAAGAGTATCCATGGATAGAATACCAATCACAGACCAAGATAGTTTATATGATTCCACTCTTGACTCTCCAACAGGGCTTGTTTTTCCCACTTTAAAAGAGGCAACTACATTGCCTGGTACTTCTAGAGCAAAGCCTCAGAGAGAAGAACAACTTGTTAAGGTGACTAATTGTAACCAAGACACAGAACAGGTAGAATCTATTATTCCACCAACAATCTCAGAAGTTGCAGGAACCAAGCCACTACACAGGAAGAAGCAATTCTGGCACCAGAAGAAATACATATAGTTTCAACCCCTATGTTGCAAACTATAGGATCAAGCCAAGTAATAGCAGTTCCATCCTTGGTGGATTCTAGAGTCACCACCACCACAGTAACAGTATCCCAAACCGCAGAACCAAGGCTACATACAAAAGCCCCAAGAGAAAGCTTCAGTGCACTCTTGCATCAGGCAATGACAGTTCCCAATCCCACTTCCATAGCCCCAATAACTGAATAAAATGAACTAGAGAGGAGACTGAAGGAAGTAGAACAATGGAAAATTTTAAATGCCCAACAGCTAGATGTCGTAAAAAGAATGATGGATGAAATCAATATATTGAGAATAGAATACAAGACAACATGCCTACTACACAGGAAAAGCAAGAGATGATCACAAATATTAAACAGAAGGTAATAAAAGAATATCGGGTATATTGGGTAACCGAAACAAACAAGAGGATAAAAGAAGAAACTACAGTCCTCAGAAACCAAGTACCACAGGCACAGAATGAAAATAGGTTACTGAAGGAAAATCATCAAGAGTGGGAGAGAAAAGAAAGAGCATACTAGGATAAAATTCTTCAGCTAACCAATCAAGTGGTAGAATTCATTGGCAACCCCGATGCTTGCGAAACAGTAAGAGAAAAAGCCCATCAAGAATATGAACAGACCCTGAACAAATTAAGAAAAGAGAAGACTCACGAACTTACAATAGCTCAAGGGAAATTACTTAAACTACAAGAAGAAAAGGAGTCCCTGATGCTGATGTGTGCTAAGCGAAAGGAAAAAATTGAGTCCCTCATCAAAAATTACCGGGCCTCTACAACAACAAAATAGGCTATTTCTGATAAGCTAAGGGTGGAAAATGATGCCAAGTATACTATAATTCGCCAACTTTAGCACAAACAGGCCATGCTAGAAGCAGAATTGAAGGCCTTGAAAGTGACATATGAGCCATAGGAAACATAAAAGGGAAAATCAGAAGCACCATCTGAGGAGGAAGTGGAGCCTAAACAAGAAAATGATTGACTGCGGTACTACAGAAATCTCTGACTCTGATGAAGACTGCATGAATAGCCTGGTTCGTCTAACAACTCCACCATATGTACCTTCAAAATCAATTGTCTCATATCCGGCATCTCCTAGTGAGTAAATCTCTAGATATATCACAAGCCTCACAGGTAGGAAAATTTTGATAAATTTTGGAATACTTTGTACATATTCATATATATAGTTTTCGTTTTAACAAATTTTGTTCCTAACATTACTAACATTACTAATAATTTTGTTTTTCTAATTTTTTTTTAGTTCCATAAAATCGAAAGTATTTTTCTCCTAAGTATGTGGAAAAGATTTTTGATTGTTTTTACAGATTATATACCCGGTTACTAACATAGTAAATAAAATAGGTAATTTTTCTGTATGTCCCCTGTTTTGCACAATGAGAACATTGTCCCATGTAAGTTTGGGAGGGGATACAAACTTTTGTTAGTTTAATTTACTTTCTTTTTTTTCGTTTAGTTTTTGTTGAAAATTTCTTACTTTGCAAAAGGCAAAAGAAAAAAAATAAAAATAAATTTTTTTAGTGAATCATTATATTCAATTTATGAAAAATAAATAAAAATCCGAATTTCTTAGCAAACCTTTATAGTAGTAGTTCAATAATCAAAATAAAGATAGTTACAATTCAAAGTTAAGCATCTCTAGAACACTATATCAAAGAATGTTTGAAACTATACGATTGATCTGAACTGTATATACTTAGATTATAGTTTCAAAATTATAATTAGTGAGCAATAGAGCCTATTTCCTCTTTATTCTGAGAGAAAGAGAGACTGTTTTTATTCATGCCTAAATTTTCTTTAAACTTCTCTACTATCTGAAATCTCATATTGTTGAATTTAGAATCAATATATTCTATGATTATGATAATTTATTTGTTTAGAACTATCTATTAAATATATCAAAGCAATAAGACATTCATATTGGTAAATCGTGAAAATGACTGAAGGCCATCTTTTTTCTAACCAGGCCCAAAAAGCCAAAATCCCATAATATTTTACCATTTTAACCCATATTAGAAGCCTAAAGACTAAATTTTTTTATACCAAATTTTATAAACCCTTAGCCACATGTACTGTCCAAAACTTTCTATCCTTAACCCTTACAATTTCTGAGAGTTTAGAATATAAAAGAAGGGAAGAAAAGGGAGTTAAAGGAGTATGAGTTAACAGATAAGAGATCTGCTAAAAAGGGTACAACTGAAAAAAAAATACAAATGTATGAAAATATGAGAAAAAAAAAATGAATGAAAAATCGTAAACGACGATTTTATGAAAAGAGAAGCAAAAAGCTTCCAAATTGAAAAGAAGAAAAATGGAATTTACAAAAAGAAAAAGAAATGGGAAGAAGTTATCCACAAAAAAAAGGATACTTACTGAAGCTGAAAAATAGAAGAAGAGAAGGAAGAGCTAAACTCTTGAAAATAATTTTGAATCCTCTTTACCTTTTTATTTGAAACCTTCTGAAAACTTAAAGCCCCATTACAAGCCAAAGACCTTTGTGATTTACGATTTGCAAAAAAAAAAAATATGACTAGTGGAGATATATGAGATAGATACTATGAATAAATAAAGAAATTATATGAAAAGAATTGATTATCCTTTCCATGAGATATATCTTTTTAGTTGATTGTCCTTTGAATTTCATGAAAATATCATATTATGAGAATGTGACGACCCGACTTTTCCAATCCTTAAGGTATAGGAAAGGCCGGTTTATCAACTTATTGATTTCTCAATAAGCCGTAATTCGAACAAAAGCCGATATCATAACATAGGTCTAAGCAAAAATAAAGCTAAAAGACAAGAATAAAAGATCATACAAAAATATATCACCAAGAGGAATCAGGAAGAACCACCGGTGATGGCCAATCCAACACCTAAAAGAGTGATTCCTAATGATGGTTCCTCGAGTGATATCCAAAAAGATAAAACAATGGCCTTCGGCCCATAATTCAAAAATAATTCTAAACAAAAGTACCAAAAAAATAACAATCTAAAATCAGGGGAAGAACTCCTTAGCTGGTGTTTCCAATTCCTCCTCAGGAATGTAGTCAGAGTCCTCCGGATCAAGATCGTCTGATCCTAGGTTAGTCTCAGCACCTGTGACGTATAGTCAGGATGAACATCGAAGCTCAATAGAGGAAACTTAGCCATTTACATTTTATCATAAGTCAAGGTTTTTCAAAGATGAAAATCAGATTAGATATGGTCTAAATTCCATTTCTAATATAGTAAGCTAAAAGATAATTCAATGGTTCAGATGTTCCAAATTTTAGAATTAAGCATGCTTCTTATCTTAAAATTAGAACTTAAAGATATTCTCTCAAATTACATACTAGCATGAGAGCAGGAATATCACCGATGGGAAACCCTACTGACCATCGTCGTTCATGAACCATTTTTCGGAAGAGCAACAAACCCCTACGTAATGAGGAAAACTTGTGCCAAATAAAATTACCGTCAACACAATTGGTAGGATCTAGGGTTTTGTTCGTATGTGCCTCAAATCATATGCAATGCTAAACATATCGTATGTTATGTAATTGATACATTTTTTGGATTTTCGGAGTTCTTCATCATGTTAGGTTTATCAAAATTCAGATTTCAATGATTGCAACAGATAACCGAAACTTATAATATAATGCAAATTAGGTTTAGGTCTCCCCTACCTCGACTCAAAGCGATCCAAAACACACAAGGAAGTCCTCACAATAGACTCTCTACTATCAACCCTACAAGGATTTAACACTACCAGTGTTAATAGAGGTCCAAAAAGTCAAACTCAAAAGCTATCCAACAAAAATTCAAAGATCAGAAATAGGGCAAAATTCGACCCTCGAATTTCCAAAAATGCATCAGGTTGTAAAAGCCCAAATTCGACCCTTAAATTTCTCCAGGTTTGTGTTTGTTCAAAATTGATTATTTTGACATGTTTGCTCATTCAACCACAGTTTGTTTATCTTTACAATATTTATCATAATTATACTCTAAGCAAGGCTCAAAGGGGATTTAAAAGCCTACCTCTTGAAGTTAGTCCTTTGGGTCCCGTTGCACCAATTTCAAGCACCGGAACGAAACCTTGAGGTTTTAGTAGGCCTGGACCTCCAAATCAGTCCATCACCACCTTGCTTTAAGAGCAAAAGACATAACCCATCCACAAAATTATTCACTCTCCCCTATCTTCTCCCTTAGTAGCTTAAACCGATCAGAAATTAAATACAAGGTTTATTAATGGTTGGGATGGGGAGAGGAACTCCAAATAACAATTGATCTAAGATCAAAAAAATGAGGCAAGGGTTGCAAATTCCAGATCAAATGAGAGAGAGAAGTGAAGCTTCTCCTCAAAGCCTCTCTCTTTATAATACTAATTCCCATCCCAAATGTGACAGCCCGACGTTTCCCAGTTTCTCAACTAGGAAAGGTCGCGCCATCGGATCACCTGATATGATCCTTTCATCAAGGGTTTCCTTATTTTTCATCAAAGTGTTACAAAATACGGATGCAATGTATTTAAACTCTGACAAATAACTAAGATGGCAAAATAACTGATAAATAGAATTAAAATATGTGATAAACAGAAAGCAAAAGGTTTGATGTATAGCTTTTCACCGATGACGGCCACCCATCATCTAAACAGTGAAAAGAAACCTATACATCCAAACAACTCCCACAAATATTTGAAACCAACATATATCATTATACAGACCATAAAGTATTTTTTTCCCTTTTTCCTCTCTCTCTATACCCATTTCCCCATATCCTAAGCTACAAACCTAACTACGGGAAGAACTCCTCTGGGACGTCGTCTTCCTCGTCATCATTGTCTTCCTCCTCCTCCTCTGGCACGTATGTAGGGTCAACCGCGTGCTCAGGGTCAGGGTCTGCAACTAAGACAATTAAGTCGAGGAATGAGCTATCATCCAAAGCTCAATAGAGAATATTGCATTGCTATTTTACATTGACAGTTTATTACTTTTTCATAGAGAAGCATTAAATAACATATGAATAACATGATGAAATGCTGACATTATGCATGGTATAACAAGTGTGAGAAGCAAACTGAACGGAAAATACATGCTGCCAAAAGCAGGAAATCAATAAGGTCAAGCTCCTGAGTTAGCGGGATCACTTGTCAAGCTCCCGAGTAAGCGGGATCACTTGGACTAGAATATTTCAAGCTCCCGAGTTAGCGGGATCACTTGTCAAGCTCCCGAGTTAGCGGGATCACTTGGACGAGAATAATTCAAGCTCCCGAGTTAGCAGGATCACTTGATTTAACAAGAGTAATAACGTATCAAGATCATTGAGATGGACAAAATTTTGAGTACTGAATCACATAGAATTATCAGGGATATACAATTTCTTGGATGGTTTTATGATGCAATGTATACTAAACTGTTATAACTGTAATAATCTTATTCACTTTCAAAACTGATTCATGCACATAAACTAGTAAGAAAATTTCTTTCCGCTTTTGGCAATGTGTACTAGATACTGTTGATACTCACATTCATGTGTTGTTTCTCATTAGCTTAATGGCTAATCACACCTATTTATGGCATACTAAATCAGATGCATCAGTTCACGTAACAAAGCAGATTTTTCTTCTATTATACTGATCATTGCGTACATATAAACTCATCCATGCTTCTATGAACAAATCAGTGAAAAGGCTATACAATTATAAAATATCAACGTAAATTCCCTACCTGTGTGCGTCAAATTTTATGCATACTATCGTTGTTGACGCACGCTCAGGCATCCGGAGACCTTATGCGACGTTCATTTCTTCACAATAGTTTAAGTGCTCCATGTGGCATCAAGCTAGTAAAAATAATTTATTTTAATAAATTAATATTTTATATATGAACCAGGGGGTTATACATGGCTCACAGTGCACCAAGCAGAAAATAGGCAAGCATCATGGACTCAAGGTCCAAAGTGCAGAAGATGTAGGCCAACCTACAAAAACCTAGAGCTGGGGAGGTTGCCGCGGCAACACACAGTGCTTGCCGAGGCAACCCTTTGAGGTTGCCGCGGCAAGCCCTTCAACTGGCATGCTTGCCACGGCAACCTTATAGTGTTGCCGCGGCAAGCCTGTCTATGTTTGGCTTGCCAGGGTTCTTCTTGGTAGTACTTTTCCTTGATATGTTTTTCTATTTATTTATCTTCATATATATATCTATACATATATATTTATACTAGCTTTGTATGAATCTGTAGCAAGTTGCTATATATATATATATATATATATATATATATATATATATATATATATATATATATATATCTATTTTTCCTTATGATCACCTCTTTCATATAAAGACAAACATTTAACTAACCTTTTGGAGAATTTGTGTTAACACTCGACCATCGATGTCGTTTTTGCCGAGTTGAGAGTGATGAGATTGTTACAACGAAATGCTACTATGGATTTCACGTAAGTTAGCCTCAATCTAGTGGATGCAAGAGGAACAATTGAATTTGCGAAATTCTGAAATGCAAGATGGTTGCATATGGTATTAGAGGTAATCAGGACTGAACAGGGATCACTGTATGTGATCCATGGTCTTTAGCTTTGGAGACCCTAGGTGTAGGATTCTCTTTCCATGAAACGTAAAGGAGGAAGATGTCGGCTCTGTTTAGAAAGTTTATAAGGGATTGATGCACTTTGCGTGCATGAACCCGTAAGGTGACTCATGTGAGTCGTGTTACAATTTTCTCATGCAAGTAGCTTATAAGCTACATTAAGATAACCTCCCATGTGGGTCACCATATATATATATATGTAGTTTGTTACAGAAAAAAAAAAAAAAAACTAGCTACATCTTAAGCTAGAATCTTGGCTATAATTCCATGCAACTACTCACACGTTTTGGGTCTGGCAGATAAAACCAATCGATTTTGGCTTCAGCTTAAAGTGTAGATACTACTGATTAGGTATAAGAACTTGATTATTGATTAAATTTGTATTATTATAATATGGTTGTATCTAGTTTGAAGCCCAATGTCAAATGTCTTACTTTGTGCACAGATTTATCAGTTAGTTTAGTGAGGTCCTTACACGTGAGTGACCTGACCAAACTCTTACCACTACAGTGTTAATTCTGGGGATCGTTACACCAAAATATCATGATTTTTCATATTTGCAATCCTATCCTCTTATCTTGCATTAATTCTCGGTGTTAAACGCAAACATATAATTTAATGTATATGTTATCAAAACTATGACTTCCACAAGTCCAAAGCCAAAATCCTTTGACCAAAGTTCACATCAAACCTAAGCTATCCCAAAAAAAATAGATTTATCCTGCAACTTTTCTGGGCATGCTTACCAAGGTAAACGAAAACAGGTATAAAATATCCAGGATATTACAGAGAACCCAAAATTTTAGTTATTTTTTAGAGTATGCCGATAAGTGAGAGTTTGGATGAAAATATTTTCCAAAAATTGCAGTTTAGAAAAATCTATGATGAATAAACTTTTCACTGATATGCATGCACTCCACGCTCTATAAGAATTAAAATTATTGAGTTCTGATCAAGGTTGATTGCGACGATGGGAAGTTAAGGATAAAAGATTTAAAATATTTTTAAATAATGAACATATAATGACTAACTGACTAATTCGTAATATATATATATAAATGATAATAAATATAATTTAGTTTATATTTTGAATTTTTAGTTTTGAAAATTCTAAAAATATTTGAAGTTTGTAGGTAACTTCACTGTAAACCTTCAGGAAACTACAACTCCTCCACTAGGGATCACCTAGGGGTTTAAAGGCTTGTTGCATCTGCTAAATACAATCATGCTCTCTATGAACGTGGCATTTAAATTTAAGTTTTAAATATTTTATGTTTTCTCGTTTGCTAGGGCTAGCAAAACTTAAGTTTGGGTGTGTGATCAATCACATAATTTACCATTTTATCACCCTTAACTTAGTGGTGCTAGGACTTAGTTTGCTACTAACGAGAAACTGATATGAAGATATTAAAGATAAGCAGTAAATCAGAGCTTAAATGTTAATCTTTATCAAAATGAACTTAAAAAGTAATAGGAAAAATGATTGAGCGAAAAAGATGATTTGCCACTACTGAAAGTCAGAAAATTGTAATTTATGATTTTTCAAAAGAGATAAAAAGAGAAAAGCGATAACGCATAATCCAGAGAATCATCAACTATGAGAAAGCTTACTAAAAATAAAAAGTCGTGATTAACAATTTTCCAGAGAAGAAGCTATAAAAGAAGAAATCGTTATTTATGATTTCCTAAGAATAGAAGCTTTCCTACTATTGTTGATGTTGTTGATCACATGAGAACTATTACCACCATATCTAGAATTAGAAGACTTACAATTAGAAGTCTGATGAACCACGGATCTGAGAAGATTGATAAAAGATCTAATCCGAAGGACTCTGCTGCTGCTCGATAAAGAACACTCTAAAAGCACGTCAACTAAAGGAAGCAAGGAAAGATGAAATTAGTAATTAGAGTTATATTAGGATACTTTTACTTTTAGTAGTTTCTTTTATTAGAACCAGATCTCTATAAACCGACCCCTTATGATCTATAAATAAGAGGGCTCGGCATAAGAATAAGTATCGAAGAATTTTAGCATCAATTAACGCCTGAGGTTGGATTTTCTTCTGATCAGTAGTATATACTATTTAGAGTAGATTAGATTTCAGAGGTTTGTCAAGAGCAATTGACAACAGCAATTGAGTGCTGAAGATAATGTAGATATCTATAATTTCTCAGGAGCAATTAGTGACTGCGGCTGAGGGGTGAAGGATATATTTTACTTTGTTTTCTAGATTAGATTTTCTTTACTTTGTAAATACCTCTAAATTTTAATTTGAATTGACGACTCAGGTTAGAATTTGCAGATTAGTGTTACGATTTTTACTTTTCCATCTTCAGTTTGCTAGAGTTTGATTAACGTCCAAATTTCTGACTAATTATTGATCAGATTAAATCTGTGTTGATATGATCTTAGACTTGATTGACGACCAATTCTAGGAGGCTAGAAATATGGTGTAACGGTATTGTTTATTTTCATAAATATCTGAAAGCTGAAAATTGAGATTGACGACCTTAATGTGAAGGAGGATTAGGATTTATTTTTATGCACTTTAGTTTAGAAACCTATTTTTTTATTCATATTTCTCCAGTAGATTAAAAAATCTTAAAGATAAATAGAAGTTTTTAAGATAAGGATTTAGATAGAAGATAGAAATAGAAATTAATAAGATAATGAACATCCTCGTGAGAACAATCCTATGTTAGTATTATAATTTCCATTGTGTGCTTACAATAGGTTAAGACTTGAATTTAATATAATTATAATATATAATAATAGACAAGTCAATAGGCGGCACAACCCCAGATTGAACCACAGAGTAATATGTCTGATGCTACGATTGTTCAAATCCTTCAAGATTTGCAACAACAGTCGCACCAGCATTCAAAATATTTGCACCAACTTTCTCAATTCTCTCTGACCCTTCATTCACATACTCAGTCCATCACAAAGTTGGAAAGCCAGATTAGACAATTAGCTTCGCCAATGGCAACGAGAGAAAGTGGCCAATTACCTATGCAGCCAGTAAATAATCCTAGAGGCCAAGCTTTCCTGGGAGAGATAACTGCTCCCCATAATATTAGTTAAAAGACCCTCATGGATTGTCGAGCTACCAACTCATCCATAGCACCATGTGTAAATTATGTAAACTACTTCTTTTCTTAGTTAATATAGGTATTATAATACGATCCATTTCGTCAAAAAAAATTATAGATCGTAATTTATACCTACTGTATATTATAAGTGGACAATCGTATGGATTTATGATTGTTCATAGTTTGAAACGCAGTGATTGTGATTTTTAATCACTGAAGGCTAGAATCAACTTACGATTCTAGGTTAAAACTCAGTAATGATCGGCTCAACAAGTCATCACTGAAGATGGGACCTACATATTTGTAAAAAGGATATGTCGACCTCATTTTCAAAAACCTTTCATGTTTTCTCCTCCTACCTTCCCTCTCTTTTTCAAATCGTTCTTCCACCCAATCTAATCGTTTATTTTCTTACAACCCCTTCTTCTATTTGATTCTGAAGAATCCTACACACGTTTTATTCTACAATTACAAATTAGGGTTTCAATCTTTACAAAGATAAGGTGATGATTTTAATTATGAAATGGAAGGGTTTCTGCAAGAGACTTTATTCAATACATGAACTTTAAATTTAATTAATGGTGTTGATATTAATCTTTGCAGAAAAACAAGTGGAAAAATGATGAATGAAATAGACAAATGACAAAGGGAAGAAGTGAAAGAAGAAGAAGGTAATGATTCTGATAACACCCCAATCATTCATCATATCGCACGGTCTACTGCCTTTAAAGACAAATCAAAAGCAGCAGACCGACCTAAGAAGAAACCTATGTCTTCTGGGATAGTTATCAGCGAAACCTCTAAAACCATAACTAGGATAGAGTCTGTGTCTGTCCCTAAAAAAGGGATTAAAATTAGATAAAGGAAAGAGGTCAACATCCTCTGCTATGCTAGTAGATAAAGTCCCTACTTCAATGAAGCATTATATTATGGGTGCTAAAATTGCAGTGAATGTTGAATCCTTAGAAAAATTAGAGATGGTCGGAGAAGCTATTAAATACTTTAAAGATGCTGGGCTGACCTATTTCTTGTAGCCAGGAATCACACCAGTCTACTCCAAATTGGTGAGGCTGTTTTACAAAAAATATGACCAAAGGTAGCCAAGGACTACCCCCTACCCTCTCAACCAATATTGTTGGGCTTCCGATCGAAATTTTGAAGGAAATGGTCCCCAGGGTTATGAATGCACCCCTTGAGATACCACAATTGTCCCAGGATAACCCCAAAGCCAACCTTTTGAGGATGTCATCAAATTCCCTCCCTTATTTTCCCCAAATGGCAACAAAATTATTAGGAAAAACTCCACGGGACTGGTCCTTTTTCCTTAGAAAAGATCTAGAAGCAAGGAGCTTATCACTCCACTTTTTTTATGTACTTATCCATAAAACTATTTATCCCACGGGACATGGAACACAAAGAAGAGCATTATTTACTAAAGCATTGTACTTAACGACAAATCACTATTGGTTTAATATGCCCTCTTACCTTTTTGAGGTAGTCACTGTCGTGAGGGAGAAGTTGAGTCAAGAAAAATATCAAAAGAAAAAGTTGACCCTGCCATTTGGAGTACTTATTATGAACTTGTTGATGAATGTGGGGTATAGTATAGACCCGAAAGAAAAAAGTTTTATCAAGACTAGAGGAAGGCTTAACAGTTTTAGCCTATAGGAGAACTTTAGGTGCTGAAAATAAGAAGAGAATCCCCTTAGCTCCTCGCACCAAAAGTACCCCCTCTGTATCACAACTCTCTCAAATTCATGAGGAAAGAGAGGAGACTGATTTCATATAGACAGCTGAATTCGTGGGGCCAGAAGATTCAGTTTTTGAAGAAGGTTTGATTACTCTACCTAAAAAGAGAACAGAGACAAGCTATCTGATATCCGAAGGAATAACAGAATTGAGAACCCCAGTTGCAGACCAAGTTAGTCTGTATGACCCTACTTTGGAATCACCCATAGGGCCTGCTATGCCCCCTTCAACAGAAGCAGACAGACTGCCAATCATTATGCCAGCAGATCCTGTGAGCCCAATTCTAGAAAGATTAGAAGAAACTCCTTCCGCAATTGATCAACAGGCTACAGGAATAGCTACTTCTAGCCATATCCCTGTGCCGGTAGAACCTGTTGCTTAGCCTGTAGCCAATACCGAGCCAACTCTCACAGTCCAAGTAGTAGAAGCAGATCAAAGCTCAGATTTACCAAGAGAGCTTTACAGAATTGCTACATGAAGAAGCACCCCTGAGGATCCTCCAGTTCCCACCACATCGATTCACAAGTTGGAAAGGAGATTAAAGGCAGTAGACTAATGGCAACTCACACATGAACCTAATCTATTGCCATTACCATAAGTAAACAGAAAGGTGAGAGAACTAGATCACTAAATTTGTACAAATGCCCCACCTTTGATACAACTGTCAGAAATAGTAAGAAAGTGGATGGGGGAATTTCAAGGATTAAAAAAGAGAGTCCAAGATACCACCTTGACAGCTCAAGAACGGGCAGAGATAATGGACAGCTTGCGAAGAAGAGTTGTACAAGAGCAAGGTGCGAGATGGGCAGCAGAGAAAAAAAAAGAGTTCAGGATCTTACCTCATCCCTTCAAACCCAACTAGTGCAGCAAACTATAGAAATGAGGAAAAATAGAAAGCTTGGGAAGAGATGAGAGTATATAAAG
The DNA here is from genome assembly GCA_021018995.1 of Chloranthus sessilifolius. Taxonomy (NCBI): domain Eukaryota; kingdom Viridiplantae; phylum Streptophyta; class Magnoliopsida; order Chloranthales; family Chloranthaceae; genus Chloranthus; species Chloranthus sessilifolius. The sequence goes on from CM037588.1 coordinate 98,582,280, forward strand.
AGGAAATTGCCAGTATCCCTGAACAGTTTAGAGGTTTGATGGTAGTTCCTGATGATGTAGAAACTATGAGAGAAAAAGCCCTTAAGGACTACCAGAAAACTCTCCAGCAACAGTTAAAAGAAAATACTAACTTACTGACGATAGCAAAAGGGAAAGTAAGACAACTTCAAGAGGACAGAGATTCCCTATGCTCAGTCAACGACAAACAAGTAAAAATAATTGAGTCCCAAACTAAAAATTATCTTATCGCATTAGCAAAGGAAAAGTCGAGGTAAAGAAGCTGAGAATAGAAAATCAACTAAAATCTGTCGTCATTAAGAAGCTAACTGCAGATCTCAAAGAAAAGGCTGATAAAGAAAAACAGTACCTAGAAGGTACTTCGTGTCCAAGAATTATAGATGAAGGACATAAAACAAAAGCTGAATTGGTAGCACATGGAGATTTAACTGTAGATAAGGATGGTTATTTGACAGCGAAAGTGTCAGGTGGGGAGGATGAGCCCACTGATTCCACCCTTGTATCATATTCTACCAGTGAGTAAAAACACTATAGAACATTACAAACCTCACAGGTATAATCTCCATAGATTTTCATTTCTTAAATTTTAACTTGGCAGATCATTGTAACTATCTAGTAATATATGAAATTTTCTTTTATTTTACTAACAGTGTGTGTTACTAACATCTAACTTTTTTTATTTCATAGAACCGGTAGCATTTTCTCCTAAGTTTGGTGGAAGATTTTCTTTTTGTAGATTATAAACCCGATAACTAACCTAACAGTAACATAAGATAATATTTTTCCTGTGTGTCCCCTATTTTTCACAATGAGGGCATTGTCCTATTTAAGTTTGGGGGGGATACATCGGATATGAGTATATTATTATAGTAGTTTTTTATAATTTTATAGTTTTCAAAAGTTAAAAATAAAAAAATATATTATAACATTTTTTTTTAGAAAGTTAATCATTATATAAGAACTATAAATAAATAAAATATGAAATTACGAAATTCTTAGCAACCCATCATAGTAGTAGTTCAAAAATCAAAATAAAAATAGTTACAATTCTAAGTAAAGCATCGCTAGAACACTTTATTAGGAGAATATTTGAAACTATACGATTAATCTGAACTGCATATATTTTAGATTATAGTTTCAAAATCATATAATCAGTGAGCTATAGAGCATATTTCCTCTTTTATTCTGAGAAAGAGAGACTGCTTTTATTCATGCTAAATTTTTCTTGAACTTATCTACTATTGATGTCTAAATGAAATCTCATATTGTTCAACTTAAAATCAAGATATTCTGACAATAAGATGATTTATTTGTTTAGAACTGTCTATTAAATGTATCAAAGCAATAAGACATCCATATTAGTAAATCGTAAAAATGATCAAAGGCCACCTTTTGTTAAACCAGAGCGAAAAAGCTAAAAATCCTAAAATATTTTATCCTTTGAACCCATATTAGAAACCTAAAAACTGAATTTCTTTGTACCAAAATTTGATAAACCTTTAACCAGATGTACTGTCCAAAACTTTCTGTCCTTGACCCTTACAATTTCTAAGAGTATAGAATGTAAAAGAAGAGGGGGTGAAAGGAGTATATGCATAATAGATAAAGGATCTGCTAAAAATGGTACAAGTAAAAAAAAATGCAATTGTATGAAAATATAGGAAAAGAAAAAGAAATCGTAAAAAGACGATTCCATGAAAAAAAGAAGCAAAAAGAAAAGCTTCCAACTAGAAAACAAAAATGGGATTTACTGAAGAAAAGAAATGGGAAGAAGTTATCCAAAAAAAAAAGGATACTTACTGAAGCTAAAAAATATAGAAGAAGAAGAGAAAAAAGAGCTAAATTCTCATTTCTAATTTTGAATCATCTTTGCCTTTTTCTTTGAAACCTTCTGAAAACCCAAAGCTCCATTACAAGCCGAAGGAAAGACCTTTGTGATTTACGATTTACAAGAATATGATTCTAGTAGAGATATATAAAATAGATACTATGAATAAATGAAAGAAGTTATATGAACATAACTGATTATTCTTTTCATGAGATTTATCTTCTTAGCTAATTATCCAATGAAATTTTCATATATATCAATAATATTGTGAGAACCCAAAAATTTTGATTTTTTTTTTTTTTGAGAGTAAGACAATAAGTGAGTTTGAATGAAAATATTTTCTAAAAATTACAGTTTAGAAAAATCTATGATGAATAAACTTTTCACTGATATGCACACACTTCACGTTATATCGAATTAAAATTAATTGAGTTCTAATAGAGGATAATTACGAGGATGGAAAGCTAAGGATAATAGATTTGAAAATTTTAGAAAAATAATGAACATATAATGATTGACTGAGAAATTAGTACATAAAATCTATATTTTTAATTTTTAATTTTGAAAAATCAAAAATATTGGAAGTTTGTAGGTAACTTCACTGAAAACCTTCAGAAGACTACAACTCCTCCACTAGGGAACACCTACGGATTTAAAGGCTTGTTGCATTTGCTAAATGTAATCATGCTCCCTACGAAAGTGACATTCAAATTTTTTGTTTTAGGATAGTTTAATTTTCCTTGTTTGCTAAGAGACTAGCAAAACTTAAGTTTGGGGGTGTGATCAGTCACATAATTTATCATTTTATCACCCTTAACTAAGTGGTGCTAGGACTTAGTTTGCTACTAACAAGTTGCTGATGTGCAGATATTAAAGATAAATAGTAAAAGAGAGCCTAAGTGTTAATATTCATCAAAATAAACTCAAAAGGCAGTAAAAAAGATGATTGAGCAAAAAAGATGATTTCCGCCTACTAAAAGCCAAAAAATTGTAATTTATGATTCTACAAAAAGAGATAAAAAGGAGAAAAGGCGAAGAAAAGAATTGTAATCCAAAAAATCATCCGAATAGAAAGCTATGAAAGACAGAAAATTGTGATTTATGATTTTCTACCAAAGAAGAGAGACAGAAGAGAAAAGTGTGATTAACGATTTTCCAGAAAAGAAGCTTTCCTACTTTTGATCCTGCTGATCACGTGAGAGCTATCACCGCCATGAAAAGAATTAGAAGACTCCTAGAATTAGAAGTTCAGCTGATCACAGATCTGAGAAGATTGATGAAGATCTACTCCAAAGGACTCAGTCACTAAAGATTAAATAACTGTCCAGAAGCATATCAACTAATGAAAGTAAGTAAAAGATAAAATTAGGACTTTGAGTTATATTAAGAATCTTTTGTTTTTAGTAGTTTTTTTTATTAGAATTAAAAGTCTTTGTGAACCAACTCCTTATGATCTATAAATAAGAGAGCTTGGTGTAGGAATAATCATCGAAGAATTTCAGCATCAATTGACAATTGAGGTTGGATTTTCTTCCAATCAGTAGTGTATAATAGTTATAGTAGATTAGATATTAGAGGCTTCTTAAGAGCAATTGACGACTGCAATTGAGTGTTGAAGATTAGTGTAGATATCCTTGTTTCTCAGAAGTAATTGACGACTGCGGCAAAGGGGTGAAAGATATATTTATTGCTTTCTAGTTTAAATTTTATTTTGCTTTATTTCCATGCTTTGTAAACATCTCTAGATTTTAATTTGAATTGACGACTCAGGTTAGAATTTGCAGATCAGTGTAACGGTTTTTACTTTTCCATCTTCACTTTTCTAAGGTTTGATTGATGCCCAAATTTTAAGAAGTTGTTGATTAGATTAAATCTGTATTGATAGGATCTTAGATTTGATTGACGACCAATGCTAAGAAACTAGAGATATAGTGTAACGGTACTATTTAAATTCCTAAATATTCGATAGCTGAAGATTGGGATTAACGACCTTAATCTGAAGGAGGATTTAGATTTATTTTATGCACTTTAGATTAAGAAACTATTCTTTTATTCATATTTCTCCAGGAGATTAGATCTTAAAGATAAATAGAAGTTGTTATAATAAGGATTTAAATAGAAGATATAAATAAGAAGTAATTAGATAAATAAACTTGCTCATGGGAACAATCCTATGCTAGTACTATGATTTTCATTGTGCGCTTGCAATAGATTAAGACTTGAGTTTAACATAATTTTAATATACATAATAAGCAACCACCAACACTCCGAAGAGGCTCTCGGACTTTATTTGATAACGATATTGGTTGCATCCTTCTCTTTCATATGGCTCCCAGTTTGAGCTGTGAGCCCTCTCCAACAACCAACAAAGATTGCAAAGCCTACCTTGGCCTCTTGTTTAGTAGTCATTAAATTACTGAGACTAACGGTCTCATGAACTAGATGTTTATATTGATCTAAAAACCAGGTGGATAGATCGTTGAACATGTCCATCTTATGAAGTAATAAATTGGCAAACCAATCGTGAGATTCTCCTTCCAAAGATCTCTAAAAGTAGTGAAATGACAGCCCGGATTTCCTAATTGCGTGACCGGGGCCGTCGGGTCGACGCTAAGGCCGAACCCTGAACGGAACACTTGGCATAATTACACGCAAAGCGAAAACAAAGCGAAACTATAACTAACTAACATGACTATCATAAAGAAAAGAAAAGAACTCTGCAATTTTGTATCAAAAACTTAAAATAACGGTTCTAATTTTCATGTGAGTGAACATGGGTTAAAAGAACCGAAAAGAATCACCGGTAAGGGCCATCCCTTACCGAAACATGATTCACAAAACAGTGATACAAAAGTTTCCCAAAATTATATTCTTTATACATGACAAATCCATACTCTAACTAAACCTCCAAGGCTGGACCTACCCGGGCCTTGAGCAAATAAAGCAGTTTTCAGGATGAGGCTCTTGCTCCTCCTCGTTTGGCACGTAATCGGGGTCCTCTTTATCCTGGTCCTCCGTGCCTATATTTTTACTTGTACCTGTGACGTATAGTCGAGGAATGAGCTTCATCTAAGCTCAGTAGGGAAAAGTAATAGCATGCATTTCATATCAGAGTACATATATCTTATGACGTAAATGAAACATGATTTATTCTTACTGTTGTCAGAGTTAAAAGACAATCACGGAGCAAAGCAGTTTATTAGGGCACAATTTGAAAGGACTGAATGAAACACACATTTTCTTAGTGAAGGGATCTTAACATATGCACAACTACTAATTCTCGTAACACAAAGAAAAAACTTAAGCCGTTTTACTTAAATCAGTACTCGAGTGGCTATAGCCTTGAGTCCCCGATGGAATACCCACCATTGTCGCTCATATGAACCATTTGCATAGGTGCCCAAGGTCCTAAAAAAGGTGGACACTTGTGCCGAACACATATTTTACCGTTGGCCGCTATGATTTCACAAGATCTCACAATATCACAAAGGGTGTATGGATATCCCATCGTACCGGTCACGGATATCCTGTCGCGTTGGTCGCGGTTATACCGCCGCGTCGGTCGGGTATTCATATACAAACCTTAAATCATCGTGCATAACTTATAGTTGATCACTGTGTGTTGTACTAAATATAATTAGATTCAAAAGCTGAAAATAAAACACAATCTTACACACGCACATATGGAAATGAATCACAAAGGATTCCACATAGTAGCACGTGGCTAAAACAAGGTTTGAAAAGCTTCCCTGTCACAAAGCATTCTTTGAATCACACAAGCTCATGGACACACTTGCATTTGAATCTCAAAACATTTTATGCATAGATGCGAACAAGCTCATCATTTCATTATACACATGCCATTGATATCGAATATACATGATAATGGGGGTTTTCCTACCTCAATTACAAAGTCACAGGAGATTTCCTACACCGGACTAGCCTCAACCTCTGATACGAAGACGTTCAGCCTAAACCAAATAAATCCATAGTTCATACGTCAGAATGATGCAAAACAAAACAACATAATATCTCCTCAAGATCCCTCAGATAAAATAGACCAAAATCTTGCATCTGACAATTTTAATTGATCGAATCCCTATTTTGATCGATCGAAATTATGTCAATCGGTCGAATCCAATAGAGGCTAATTATCAGCCACACAGTTTCATCGAACGAATTTAAATTCGATCGATCGAATCTCCAATTCGATCGATAAAAATATTTTTCAATCGGTCGAATCCCTATGGCTCAAAGTTTGGCACTTAACTCTCGATCAATCGAGTAAGAGGCTCGATCGATCGAAATCCATTTCATTTGATCGAATCTAATTTCGATCAAACAAATTTCTTCAGAAATCGCATTCTTCTATCTTAGGTAAATTTCGATCGATTGAATCAAATTTCAATCGATTGAAATTTATAGATTTCATTCGTTCTTAGGTTTTCGCATTCCTTCTCTATTCTTTCTCAAATCTAACCTTGGTTCTTATGGTTTTTCGATCATAAATTAGATATGACATCCACTAACACAAATTCACAACTTAAACATAGATTCCATACCTTAATTTAGTCTGATTTCCCCTATCTTCGCTTCCAATTCTGCCTAGGGTTTCAGAAAGTGAACTGTGGCCCTTCTTCAATTAAAACCCTTAGCTTCACACTTTGAGAACAAAAATGCACAGTCTCTAGTGTGTTCAAATCCACCCCCCCCTCTCTCATCATAAATTCTAATCATACGAATGGGGTATTGAATGCAAATCCATTAATGGTATTCATTGCCGTTATTACTAAGCCTTAGGCTTAGGTGTTAAGCTGCTACACCTATGTTAGGTGTATGAAGGTCCACTTAACCATTCAACACATCCTACTTCTATCTTTCACACAATAACCAATCCTTAGGATTAAATCCACATACATTGCTTCATGTCTTGAACGATCTCCGACGTACTAATAGGCGGCACATACACCAAGGCGTATAGTTCGCAGATCAAAATTTCGAGGCGTTACATTCTCCCCACCTTAGAAATTTTCGTCCTCAAAAATTGATCTAACCCCGAAGGTTGTTCATAGGGAAGGTGACCTCGAAAGGCACCACACATGGCTAAACAAGCCATTTACTAAACGAACATGCAAACACACACACAGACATACACCGCGATCGTTTAATCTTATCTGTGCCCTGCAAGAAAACCAATATAATAGCACAATTGGTGGAATTATCCATAGCTGTTCACCACGTCAATCGGACAATTCCTAGACACCCACACTCATGCATAGCAAAAACTAAAAGGTGTAATCACACTTACCATTCACAAGACTATTAGAATCTATGCACATTCATCAATCACTATCGAAAAAGATTAGCATAGATATTAACATTCAAAAAAGGATATACGAACGTGGCAACCATGCCACTATAGTTATCAGGAACAAAATGAGTAGATGTGGCAACTATGCCACCATAGTTATAAAATTATACATTCATCCTCCAAAATTTTATGTTTCCAAGAAAGAAAATCCCTCAATGCTCACAAAACCTTCCAGCACGTCAAGCGTCAACCCCTCCCTCCACTCCAGTAGGATCATCTGCTCCACCCGTGTCATCACCGACTCCGTCTGCCTCGTCGGCTCCCGTTGCTTGTGGTTCGAACACACTAGCATGCATCATAGACATTCGTTGGAGGTAATCCGTTGGATACATGTAGTCCATAGTGTCCTCCAATAAGAGCTCATGATAGTCGAGTCGACGATTCAATTGACGGTTGCTTTCCTCAATGAGGGCTGCTAACCCCTCCATGGTCACGCGGGCAACCTGTGGTTGGTGTGGAGGCACAGGGATGTGAGTGTATTGAGCTGGAGGCACAATCTCGGGCTGATCTTGGTAGGGTATATCATGGGCTTGCCGTTCATATACTGGGGCATCCTGAGCGGGGTGGTGTGGCTGTGGAGCGCCTTGTACAGGCTGCTCTTGAGCTTGGGGAGGAATAGGAGGCACTCGTGGTGATGGTTGAAGATGTGGTTTCAACCGATTGTACGTCTTCCTCCAATGTTTAAAAGTGAACAGCTCCACATTATCTGAAGACTTGGGCTCGCGCGGCAAAATTTTAGGCGCGGCACCCGCCGATTACTCCTCTAGCATGCTAGAAATGAGGCTCGCATAGGGAATGTACTCCTCTGGCTTATCTGCCCCCTCTAACATTTTCACTCTGCCATGTTTCATACCTTCAAAAACTACTATTGTGGCATTAAACCACCGCCCTTTGAACACAGAAAACAATGCTTGCATCAACACTCCTAATCTCTCGATTTTTTGGCAAATGGGGTACAAGTTGCATTTAAAGATCGTGTCGAGCATCCACATATAACTCGATAAATCAGCTCGTTTGATTGCCCGACCAGATGCAAGTCGACGCTAAGTCATCTACGTTGCTGTCTCTAAGCGAGGTATTTCCTCGATGTTTGGGGGTAATAGATCAATACCGGTGCCATAGCTGTCATAACACTCTAAGGCTTTACAAGCCATCTCATGGGTTAAAATGTAGGTCTTCCCATCAATTTTGGTACAAATGGTATTGAGATTTTGGCCATTGTACATATTCTGGTAGAAAAATCGCACAAGGCGAGGGTAGTAGTATTCATGAATAGGGTTCAAGAGGTTATCTAATCCGACTTTTCCCAAATACTCAAGATCCCAACCGTCTATTCCCGATACGTCAGGCGTCTCAAATAAGGTCAGATCGATCTTGAATTCGTAAGCAAACCCTTTAGCAGCCCACCATTCGTTTGGTTGTTCGGGTTGTGGTGGTTGTGAGGTAGAAGGTGGCGCGGGTATTGGTTGTTGTGGAGGGTCTGGTGGTGGTTGCGAAGAACTTGGTTTAGTTTTGGGTTTCTTCGACGTTGGGGTTTTAGACGCTAGCCTCGTCTTAGGGGCCATAGATTTCAAAACGAAAAGCTAGGGTTTCTTTAGAATCTCAAGGAAATATTTCAAATTTCAAAATACAGCTTCAAAAATTTAGGGCTTTACCTTTTTGGTGAAGCTTGGATTCTCTTTTGTGAAGAAACTGTGCCAAAATGATCAGCTCTTCGATCTCCCAGATGAAGCAGACGCTAAGAGAAAACCTCAAAATTTTCTAAAATTTTTCAACCAAGTGGTTCAATTTATTTAAATATTCCGCGATTTGATCGGTTGAATTAATTTTTGATCGATCGAATTTTACTTAAATAGAACGAAACCGCAATTTCGATCGAACAAATTTAATTTCGTTCGATTGAAAACAGTTTAAGCTAAACTGGGCTACGATTTCAATCAAACGAATTTATTTTCAATCGATCGAGCTCTAACATTCGATCGAATGAAATAATTTCAATCGGTCGAATTTCTCAGGTTATCCCTGGCCTTTAATATTTTTGATCGAACGAGATTTAATTTGATCAAACGAATTTATTATTTCTTAATTTATTGATAACATCATGTTCTGTTTAGTGGACTCGATTGATCGGTTTGCACTTTGATCGATCGAATTTATATTCGATCGATCGAAAATAGCTTCAATCGATCGAAATTGACAGAAAACACTTAAAATTTGTGCTTTTGAATTTCCTTCTTGATTATTGGCCTTCTGACTTTCAATTTTTTACTTTCATTAACGATCAAAGTTGTTTACATGCACTCAGAGTCACAATGGACTTTTACAGTTCTTTTCTCTTAGATGACAGAAATAACGAAGGGTACTGGTCGCGAATCTCGGCTTCGCGCTCCCAAGTAGCTTCCTCTTTAGAATGATTCTTCCATTGAACTAACACTAAGGGAATTCATTTTGTACGTAACACCTATTCAGTTCGGTCCAAAATCTGAATTGGTTCTTCAACAACCATCAAGTCCTTGTAAACTTCGATCGATGGCACATCAAGTATGTGAGTCGGATCCCTTACGTATTTCCATAGAATGGAAACGTGAAATACATTGTGTACTCTATCGAGTTGCAGGGTGTTAAGACATAAAAAGTACCACTTTTCATCCCTTAACTTAGCCTCTGTTAGACCCTTAGCTATCTAATAAATGTGTGTTAAGTCATTTCTGTAGGTAATAAATAGCAGCTACAATAAAGTCTGAACCCTGTTAAGGAGCCCACTTTTGCCCCAGAAGCCCCTCAGAAGGATGAAAGCTGAATCCAGACAAGAATTGAACCTCGCGCAGCTTTCACAAGCTTCAAAGGATTCAGAAATTAAGCCTCGCGCAGTCCTCACGAGTTTCCCAAGACTTCATTTCCAATTGTCTGCGCTGTTCAAACATAGCTGAGTGACAGAAGAGCTTCAAAATTATACCTCGCGCAGCTCAAGAAAGCCGCTCTCAAACCTCGCGCAGTTCACTCAGATCAACTGAGGAGAGAGAGCTCCAGGTATTTCAGCGTGCAGCTGTCGCACAGTGGCCGCAGGATACAAAACTTCAGAAAAACCTCTCGCACAGTTTAGAGACCAATGCACATCACGTCCTCGCGAGGATCCTCGTGAAGATCCATTGAGAAATAAACTGCTCGCGTGATTCCCGCGCCATTCAGAAGGAAAGTTCAATCCCGCGAAGACCAGAACAATCCAGCGAGGATTCAATGCTCTATCGCGCGACTGCTTAAGCTGCAAACTAAGACAATCCCGCGACGGCTAGAATTTCAAGTTGATCCAATCTCGCGAAGATCATGCTACCACGCAACGGTCTTGGAAACCAGTGCTACCTGATAAGGCTCTGAACTCTAACTCTCCCTCACTTTTGCAGAGGACATTCTGGGAACTTCCAGCAATTAGGGCACGCATTCCAATGCTCCAATTCTTGTGCACATGCCCCGAGGCATACAAGGAATAGTATCAGGCCACGTGGCATCGTTAAGATTAGGGTTTCCTAACCCTAATGCGCCGCCAAGCTGACCGCTATATAAACCTAAGCCTGGTTTAGGTTTAGGGGGCTTTTGGACTGGATAGAATAGAATTTTGTCTATCTTCTTCTTACAGTAGCTGTAGATCTCTAGTAAGGTTTAGGTAGATTTCTTTTTACTTTTTCTTCTCTCCATAGCCCAACACTTGCTGGCTATGCCTTTGTATGACTATTTGGAATAGATTAATGGAGTTTTATGATAGGGTGTTTTACATTTATGGGATTTCTATTTGTGAGTTGTTCTGTACATGGCTGCTACCTTGAGATCCTCCATTGCTAGGATGTATTGCAAGCAATGGAGGACTGATTTTATGGTTTACTCATATCCAAGTGACCTGTGTGTCTGGGCTAACATGCTCCCATACAGGCCTAGCCCCACCACAGGACCCACTAGATCTGAAGTCCCCATGGGAGCAATGAGCTTTTGTAGCCTTGTGAATATGGTGGTGGCAGCAATGTTTCTTGTTCTATCTTGAGCTTTGTGAGGAGGATAGCCTCTGGGATAGTTTGTGACCATTTAAGTGGACAGGTTATAGCCTTAGGGTGAAGCCAACCCACAGACTCAAGACGGATTGTTCTTCTTTGCACTTGTTCTTGTAGCCCTGTGAGAGATTGTGCTGAGACAAACTCCCCTATATGTGTATAGACCCACCATCAGATGGCAGATCTGGTTTGGTTATAGAGATTGTAGGCTTGCGACTGGATCACTGCAGTCTCTTTAAAGCAGTGGACAACTAGATCTAAGGCTGCACTCAAACTCTTGCTGGTTCTATGTGTTTGGGCTAACATGCTCCCATACAGGCCTAGCCCCACACATAGCACTTTAGAGGTTGAGGTTCCCTATGGATTCTTGTGCTTGTAGCCTGGATGAAGTAGTGCCTACAATGATAAACTTATTCTGACCCATCTCTGGACTGTGGTTCCCCAATTGGATTGTCTATGACCATTTAAGTGGACAGATTATAGCCCTAAAGGGATTGGATCATGGCACAGAGATGAGTTGGATTCTTTCTCCTCAGTGGTGATAATGTAGCCATGGGACAGGACTTCTATAGCAGCAGATCTGAATTTGAGTCATGAAACCCATCAGATCTAAACCTAATAACATACTTCTCACCCTTTTATATTTATTTTCTCACTCCATCTCCTTTCTTAACCCTTCCTATAGTTTAGACTTTAGGATACCTTAGAATTTAGATTTTAGTGACCCTAAATCTCCTTCCATTTAGGATTGCCAGATCTGTAGTCAGATCTGGAGGGCCTACTAAAGATGGCTCCCTTGGAGCTTAAGATCAACTTCCCTGTGGGGCAAACTCTTACTTATCAAAACTTGCTATAACAGGCCCTGTATCTTGCAGGATTGTGTGTTTTTTAGGCTTGCTGCTCCATAATTCTCACTCTATCTTTCATCCATTTTTTATTCACCCCATTCTTATCACTGTCTTCAATAAAGTTAGTAGCAAGCACTTAAAAATAGCCCAACACAGGGATAAAGTGACCCTATATGCAACTTTGCCAACTCTTCCCAATACTTCGAACGGTCCAATATAGCGAGGACTTAACTTCCCATGCTTTCCAAAGCGCATTACACCCTTCATTGGTGAAATTTTCACAAATACGTGATCTCCCACTTGAAAATTCACGCTTGTTCTCTTGATATCGGCATAGCTCTTCTGTCGACTCTAAGCCGTCTAAATTCCTTCTCGAATGATGTGAACAGTTTCAACATTTTTCTTTATAACTTCTGGTCCTGATATAAATTTCTCGCTGGATTCCTCCCAATTGATCGGAGACCTACACCTCCATTCATACAGTGCTTCATACGGAGCCATCCCAATGCTCTACTGAAAACTGTTATTATATGAGAATTCAATTAGCGGTAGATGCCAATCCCATGATCCCTGAAAATCAATCATGCACGCTCTAAGCATATCTTCGATAATCTGGTTGACTCTCTCAGTCTTACCATCAATCTGTGGATGAAATACCGAGCTAAAGTCCAATCTCGTGCCCCTGCCTTCTTGAAATCTTTGCCAAAATATTAAGGTGTATAATGGGTCACGATCGGAAACAATGCTCGTTGGAATACCGTATAACGAACGTTCTCTCGCATGTACAAATCTGCCAATTTGCTTGCCGTGTATGTCGTACTATAGGGCAAAAAATGTCCCGACTTCGTCAGTTGATCAACGACTACCCATATAGCATTGTGGTGCTTCACCGTCCTTGGTAATCTTACAATGAAGTCCATAGAAATAGACTCCCATTTCCATGTAGGTATTGGCAGAGGTTGTAATAGGCATGCTGGGTGTCTATGATCCATCTTTACTTGCTGACACACCAAGCATTTAGAAACATATTCTGCAATATCTTTCTTCAATCCTCTCCACCAATAATTCATTCTCAAATCCTGGTACATCTTGGTGCCACCAGGATGAATAGCATATTTAGACTTATGACCTTCGTCCAATATCGTTTGCCATAGATCGGTATCAACCGGTACACATAGACGTCCTCAGAATAGCAACAATCCATCTTCCTTAATAGAGAAGTCTACACTGGTGCCGTCAGTCACACTCTGCCTGATCTTTAAGAGCTCTGCATCTTTCATCTAAAGCTCATAGATTTTATCAAAAATTATTGGTCTGATCATGATGTTAGCCAACAATGCATCAGAGACTTTCACCTCAATGTTCTTGTCATATAAGAAATATCTTCTAACAACTTCCATCGGTGAAGTCTCGTAATAAGGCTAGCTAACTGAGCCGAGTTCTTCCAACCTAAAGCATCTACCACGACATTTGCTTTACCTGGATGATACTGAATCGAGTAGTCATAGTCCTTGAGAAATTCAATCCATCTCCGTTGCCTCATATTCAAATCCTTCTGCGTAAACAAGTATTTCAGGATCTTGTGATCCGTGAAAATCTTGAAGGTCTCACCGTATAGGCAGTGTCTCCAGATCTTGAGTGTAAAGATCACCACAGCTAACTCAAGATTATGCGTCGAATAGTTTTTTTCATGCTCTTTCAACTGTCTTGACCCATTAGCTATAACCTTCTTATTCTGATTGAGCACATAGCCTAGGCCACTGTACGATGCATCACTATAAACTGCCCCATTACCTGATGGAATCGCTAATACTGGTGGGGAGGTAAGTCGTTTCTTCAGTTCTTAGAAGCTCTCTTCACATGCACTGGTCCACTCAAATTTAACAACTTTTCTCGTAAGTCGCATGAGCGGTCCTAAAATCTTAGAGAATCCTTCTACGAATCTTCGATAATACCCAACCAAACCGAGGAAATTGCGAATCTCAGTCACAGTCGTTGGTTGTTCCCAATCTACCACTGCCTCAATCTTTGTTGGATCAACTGTGACGCCTTCTTCTGAAACTACATGGCTTAGAAAGCTTACTTTCTCCAACCAAAACTCACACTTGCTGAGTTTAGCGTACAACTGATGCTCACATAGTGTCTACAATGCAATCCATAAGTGTTGCTCGTGTTCTTCTCAAGACTTTGAATAAATGAGGATGTCATCCACGAACACCATGGCGCACGTATCAAGATGTTGCTTAAACACCTTGTTCATGATATCCATAAACGAAGCTGGTGTATTTGTCAAGCCGAAAGGCATTACTAAAAACTCATAATGCCTGTATCTGTTTTTGAATGCAGTCTTTTGAACATCTTCGACCTTCACTTTCAATTGATGATACCCTGATCTCAAATCGATCTTTGTAAAGAACTTCACCCCTTGCAACTGATCAAATAGATCATCAATTCTAGGTAATGGGTACTTGTTCTTAATTGTTAGCTTATTTAATTGATGATAGTCGATGCAAAGTCTCATCGACTTGTCTTTCTTCTTAACAAACAAGACTGGTGCTCCCCAAGGAGACACACTCAGTCTTATGAAGCCTTTTTCCAACAGCACTTGTAGTTGCTCCTTCAACTCTTTCAACTTGGTAGGAGTCATTCGGTAGGGAGCTTTAGATACTGGTTCTATGCCTGAAGCTAAGTCAATTGAAAATTCAATCTCCCAATCAGGTGGTAATCCTGGTAGATCGTCAGAAAACACATCCTCAAACTCACATGCAATTGGAATATCAGTAATGGCATTCTTCATTTCCTTTTCTTCTTGTAGGAACGCTAGGTATCCTTCACACTTGTTCTTCATAATTCGTTCAGCTCGTACCGCAGAGATGATTGGTACAATCTTGCCCTTGTCACCCACAAATCGAAAAGATTTCTGTTTTGGTGGATGAAAAGTAACGATTTTTCGTAGGCAATCAATGCTTGCATGATAAACGAATAGCCAATTCATGCCAAGGAGCACATCGAATCCTTGTGTGTTCAATAAGATAAGGTCCGTCATTGTCTCCCGATCTTTTACTCGTACAATAACTGATCGGCAACACGTGTCTGTGGTTACTGCACTTCCCATAGGAATTGACACGTCCAAAATAAAATCTAACTCCTCAGGAATGACTTTCAGTCTTCCCGCGAATTCCATAGTTACAAACGAGTGGGTAGACCCTGGGTCTATTAGAACTCGGGCATCACAACGGTCACCGTCATTTTCTTGATATAATTGTAACGTACTTATATTAATACATATACTAGGAGTTCAGACATGCATGCCAAAATTACAAAATCATGAAATTAAATCTATAGCTCTTCCTATCGCTGCACTTTCTTCATCTAGAAAGCAATTAAATAAACTTAACATAATTGGACAATTATACCTTGGATGACGTCATTGCTCGCCCGAGCATCTTCAGCGGTCACTACAAAAGCACAGCCTTGTATAGTATGTCTTGTTGGTCGTGTAGGCCTCTGAGCTATTGCAGTCGAAATGGTATCCTCTTTTCCATCTTTTCACATTTATAATAGCCTCTCGTATCTCGTCTATAATCCAATGTTTTATGTGATTTGCCACAACAGGCACATTTAACTTATGAACTAGACGATGCTGCCCTCGAGGATCCTTGAGTAACCAATGCCCCAGACGTCTGAGTCTGAGCAGGGCCCTCGATACGGAAAGGTCTCACTGGAGTAGATGTTGTGGGCCTATGATAACTGGTATAGGGTTGTCTTGAAACTGGAGCTGGTGCTGCAATCCTCGGCTTTTTATTCCCTGAGTCGTAGTCACTTGCTCTTCCTTGACCGACTTTATTCTTGTTCTGTAGATCACGTCTCTTGTGTATATTGTTGATGTCTCTCTCCACCACGATGGCCTTTCCCATCACTTCGGCGTATGTTTCCAATTCAAACATAGACACTCTGTCCTTCACATTCGGTCTTAGGCCTTCTTCAAATTGATTGGCCTTCATTTCTTCCGTAGCCACTAACTCTGGAGCAAATCTTGATAAGCGTGTGAACTCATTACCGTACTCCCTAACGGTCATACTCCCTTGCTCCAAGTTGGCAAAATCCTTCTTCAACTGGTTTCGAACTTGTTTTGGAAAATATTCTTTGTTAAACACTCTGACAAATTCTGCCCACGTCCATGGGTCATGAAGACCCTCGACTTCTCTCTTCCTCAACACCGATTTCTATCATGAATCGGCATCACCCTCGAGTTGGAAGGAAGCCCAACCAACCTTCACATTTTCGGGGCTTTGGAGTCTTTCTAGCGACTTCTCCATTTGGTTTAGCCACTTTTTTACCTCTAGAAGATCCGTCTGACCGTGGAAACTCGGAGGTCTCAATCTCCTAAACTCCACAAAAGACGATGGCAACAGTGCCAGAGGTGGTGGTGGTGGCGGCTACTGCTGATGGTTTGCATTATTTGATACGGCCAATAATGTCGTCTGCTGAGTCTGCTACGTCGTGGCAGCGGCTACAGCCTCCATGGCTTGAGTCATTCTATTAGCTGCCTCATCTCTATGACCTCTCTCCTCAGGAGGTGGTCTCTACTCTCTGCTAGTACTCGTAGAGATATCATCTATGCTTCTCAAGTTTCTATGGCGACCTCCTCTAGGTCGTCCTCTACCCCTCTAATCCATCTGAATCAGTTATAATGAAACAAAAGTCTCATTAACAGACGGTCCCCAATATCCAACAAAACCTCAAATCTATAAACAATCTAAGACTTGTTAGAAGTATCTAAAGCCGGAGCTTTGATACCAACTATGACAGCCTGAATTTCCTAACCGAGAGACCCGAGCCGTCGGGTCGACGCTAAGGTTGAACCTTGAACGGAACACTTGGCATAATCACGCACAAAGCGAAAATCATAACTAACTAGCATGACTATCATAAAGAAAAGAAAAGAACTCTCCAACTCTATATCAAAAACTCAAAATAATGGTTCTAATTTCCATGCGGGTGCACATGGGTTAAAAGAATCGAAAAGAACCACCGGTAAGGGCCATCCCTTACCGAAAGATGGTTCACAAAATAATGATACAAAAGTCTCCCAAAATTATATTCTTTATGCGTGACAAATCCATACTCTAACTCAACCTCCAAGGCCGGACCTACCCGGGCCTTGAGCAAATAAAGCAGTTTTCCGGATGAGGCTCCTGCTCCTCCTCGTTTGGCACATAATTGGAGTCCTCTTTATCTTGGTCCTCCATGATTATATCTTCCCCTATACCTATGACGTATAGTCGAGGAATGAGCTCCATCTAAGCTCAGTAGGGAAAACTAATAGCATGCATTTCATATCATAGTACATATATCTTATGGCGTAAATTATGACAGCCTGATTTTTCCCCTTCACGTAAATGGAAAAGGTCACACCGTCGGATCACCTAACATGATCCTTTTTTACAAGTGCATCGTGTACAAAGTTTTTACAATTGCGAAAGCGAATTAAAATAACTCTGATATGAAGAAATATGACACAACTAATATCCATTATTTTATCTAAAGCATAAACTGAACAGGAAATATAAACAGAAAACCTATATATGAAGGAGTAAACTATCTCAAACCACACTGCTGTTTATACAAGTCTAGTGTTTGATAAACAAATATATCTCTCTCAAACCTCTCAAGAAAAGAAGTCCTCAGCAGAACCTTCCTCCTCGTCCTCTTTGTCCCCCTCCTCAGACTGGTAGGTAGGATCAGCTTTGTGATCTGAGTCACGAGCAATATCTGCAGCTAAGACATGACATCGTAGGATGAGCTATCATCAAAGCTCAACAGGGAAATTTAAAGTGCTAAGTTATATATTAGATTATCAAATTCACTTCTAGATGCATAATAAAATGACGCACATTATATCTCCTCTTGTCTCTATTCTAGCATCGTATCTACTCTAGCAACAAGCAATAAGTCATGCAAATATTGTATCATGCTGACAGATTCATGCTAAACAAATACGAGCAATCATACTGATAAGGAATCATGTTGGACAATTACAAAAATCATACTGAAATAAGACATATATAAGAAATAAGAAAATCAAGCTCCCGAGTTAGCGGGATCACTTGTCAAGCTCCCGAATTAAAGGGATCACTTGGACCGAGAAAATCAAGCTCCCGAGTTAGCGGGATCACTTGGACAAGATATCAAGCTTCCGAGTTAGCGGGATCGCTTGGATGAGATATCAAGCTCTCGAGTTAGCGGGATCAATTGTTTCAAGACGAGAATAAAGATTTATACATGACATCAAGGATAACAGTACATAAACAATGTATGCTAATATGTATGCAAGAACATCATGAATAGATATGATATAGCAAAACTGAACTAGTATAATTGAGTTAGCATAATTATTCATATTCGTGCGTTGAAACTGATCTTATCATCATTTGTACATAACTAATCGTATCATCATTTATAATCACACATTTAATTGAATTAGCATAATAGTCCTACGGCACAACTGCTTGGATACTTATCATGCATATCTATTCATCAAACTTGACATGAGCATAGTCATGCAAAGGCATTCATTTAAACTGAAATTAGCATAATCATTAATATTCATCTATCGAACTGAGCTAACTATTCATCAAAACTAGTCTAGCATATTCCTTCATTAATCACACGTTAAATCTGACCTATACTTTCGTCATGATTCATAAACTCATCTATCTCTATCTATGATTATTATACATGAATATACATGCTTATACATGAGCATCATTAATCAGAACCATTCCTCCAAACTAATTTAGCATTATCCCGTTATCACTATATATTTTAGCATCATTCTTTAATCATAAATCAACATTGATTTCATTAGTGTCATATCCATCCCACGTGACATGAGGTCATTATACAAACTGACATGATCACATGCGTTTATCATCAACAAAACTGATTGGCATCCTTATAAATCTCTAATCATCATTTAAAACTGCCTTTATATTCAAAAACTATCATGCTGACATATATTCATAAAATAATCCTATGTCGAGTTAAACTAGCATGGTTCGAGCATCAAAGTTCATGGTATAAACATATATGGCGTTGATCGTACTATCATTATAGCTTAGTATACCTCAACAGAACTACCACAACTAGCATATTTATAGCAACTGAAACTATGACTAGCATATGAATCAAACTAACATAGGCTTAATTATAACTTGCTAATCAGGGATGAATTCAAAAATAAAATGTAAATTAACAATATAAACTCCCTACCAGACACCAAGTTTATGTGTAACTGGTTCCCGTGCACACACGTCTTCAAGCAAACGCGTCATGTGCACCAAGTGGCACCTAGAGTGTATATATATATATATATATATATATTAGTATATCTTCAGGGGTAATGGGTCACCTGAGACCCTAAATATTCATTTTATAATGCTAACGGGTCGTATTATTAATGCACATACCCAAGGATAGACCAACCAAGCCATCACAGCAGCATCCCAAAATAAAGCAGCCAAATATCTGCTTGCCTCAGCAAGCCACAAGGGTTGTCGCGGCAAGTAGTTCAGCTGAGGATCTTGCTGTAACTTGTCACTAATTTTTGACCTTATAAACATTAGATTCAGGAATTTGCTACTTCATGAACGTTGTAGGGCTCGTTGTCCCCTTTCCAACGCATCAATTCAGTTAACTACTTCATAGCCAGCAGAAGGAAAGAACTAGTGCGGTTTTTCTAGGGATTCTCTTCACTTTGCGTGCGTGAAGTCGAAGAGTGACTCATACACTCCAGGAGGTGTTTTAACGCAATGTAGATTATAGGCGGATTAAGGGTGGCATCGCCTATAAAGCCAGTGCTGGCTTTTGCTTATACAGCCGTATAGGCCAAACTAATGGCTTGCTTGAGTGTAAAGCTAGTATCCAAAGGGTATAAGTTAAAGTGTGAAGCACTTTTACTTAAGAGATAATTCAGCTAGTTTATGCATTATAACACCACACGTGTAACTCTTATACACTACAAGACAAGACGTAGAGGAAGTACCTTTAATGGATAAGCTACTATACTTAAGCTATTTAGATATATAGATATATATTAGCTATATAGATATATCTCACTAGATATATATCTAGGATTCAGCTTATGTGTAAGTTCTTTACACAATCACCTATGCAAGGTTACACTTTCTTTTATCTCCCGTGTTTGACACACGCCTGACCGGACTCGTTGTCCTATGTCCAAGTAATGTGGGTTTAAACTGGGGCATCTGTTACATAAATGAACCATGGTTTGTTCTTACTGTTGTCAGAGTTAAAAGACAATCACAGAGCAAAGTAGTTTATTGGGGCACAATTTGAAAGGAATAAATAAAACACACATTTTCTTAGTGAAGGGATCTTAACATATGCACAGCTACTGATTCTCATAACACAAAGAAAAAACTTAAAGCGTTTTACTTAAATCAGTACTCGAGTGGCTATAGCCTCGAGTCCTTGATGGAATGCCCACCATCGTCGCTCATATGAACTATTTGCATAGGTGCCCAAGGTCCCAACAAAGGTGGACACTTGTGCCAAACACATATTTTACTGTTGGCCGATATGATTTCACAAGATCTCACAAGATTACAAAGGGTGTACGGATATCCCACCGTACCGGTCACACATAGTCGATCGCAGTTATACCGCCGCATCAGTCGAGTATTCACATACAAACCTCAAATCATCATGCATAACTTATAGTTTATCACCTGTGTTGTGCTAAATATAATTAGATTTGAAAGCTGAAAGTAAAATACAATCTTACACACGCACATATCAAAATGAATCACGAAGGATTTCACATAGTAGCACGTGGCTAAAATAAGGTTTGAAAAGTTTCCTTGTCACAAAGCATTCTTTGAATCACACAAGCTCATGGACACACTTACATTTGAATCTCAAAACATTTATGCATAGATGCTAACAAGCTCATCATTTCATAATACACATGCCATTGATATCGAATATACATGATAATGGGGGTTTCCCTACCTCAATTACGAACTCACAAGAAATTTCCTACACCGGACTAGCCTCAACCTCTCATACGTATATGTTCAACCAAAACCAAATAGATCCGTAGTTCATACATCAGAATGATGCAAAACAGAACAACATAATATCTCCTCAAGATCCCTTAGATAAAACAGACCAAAATCCTGATTCTGGCAATTTCGATCGATCGAATCCCTATTTCGATCGATCGAAACATAAATTCGATCGATCAAAATTATCTCGATCGGTCGAATCCAACAGAGGGTAATTATCAGCCATAGTTTGATCGAATGAATTTAAATTCGATCGATCGAATCTCCAATTCGATCGGTCGAATCCCTAAGACTCAAAGTTTGGCACTTAACTCTCAATAGAACGATTTATAATTCGATCGATCGAAATATCGATCGGTCGAATCCTGACAGTAAAACTCCAAATTCTTGCTATATATATTTTGATCAATCGAGTGAGAGGCTCGATCGATCAAAATACATTTCGTTCGATTGAAACACATTTCATTCGATAGAATCTAATTTCAATCGAACGAATTTCTTTAAAAATCGCGTTCTTCTATATTGGGTTAATTTCGATCGATCGAAATTTACAGATTTCATTCGTTCTTAGGTTTTCACATTCCTTCTCCGTTCTTTCTCAAATCTAACCTTGTTTTTTATGATTTTTCAATCATAAATTGGATATAACATCCACTAACACAAATTCACAACTTAAACATAGATTCCATACCTTAATTTAGTCTGATTTCCCCTATCTTCGCTTCCAATTCTGCCTAGGGTTTCAGAAAGTGAACTGTGGCCCTTCTTCAATTAAAACCCTTAGCTTCACACTTTGAGAACAAAAATGCACAGTCTCTAGTGTGTTCAAATCCACCCCCCCCCCTCTCTCATCATAAATTCTAATCATACGAATGGGGTATTGAATGCAAATCCATTAATGGTATTCATTGCCGTTATTACTAAGCCTTAGGCTTAGGTGTTAAGCTGCTACACCTATGTTAGGTGTATGAAGGTCCACTTAACCATTCAACACATCCTACTTCTATATTTCACACAATAACCAATCCTTAGGATTAAGTCCACATACATTGCTTCATGTCTTGAACGATCTCCGACGTACTAATAGTCGGCACATACACCAAGGCGTATAGTTCGCAGATCAAAACTTCGAGGCGTTACATTCTCCCCACCTTAGAAATTTTCATCCTCAAAAATTGATCTAACCCCGAAGGTTGTTCATAGGGAAGTTGACCTCGAAAGGCACCACACATGGATAAACAAACCATTTACTAAACAAACATGCGCACACAGACACACACCACAATCGTTTAATCTTATCTGTGCCCTACAAGAAAGCCAATATTATAGCACAATTGGTGGAATTATCCATAGCTATTCACCACGTCAATCGAACAATTCCTAGACACCCACACTCATGCATAGCAGAAACTAAAAGGTGTAATCACACTTACCATTCACAAGATTATTACATTCTATGCACATTCATCAATCACTAGCAAAAGTGATTAGCATAGGTATTAACATTCAAAAAAAGATATACTATCGCGGCAACCATGCCACTATAGTTATTAGGAACAAAATGAGTAGATGTGGAAACCATGCCACCTTAGTTATAAATTATACATTTATCTACCAAAATTTTACGTTTCTAAAAAAGAAAATCCCTCAATGCTCACAAAACCTTCGAGCATGTCAAGCGTTAGCCCCTCCATCCGCTCCGGTTTTATCATCCGCTCCACTTGCATCGTCACCGGCTCCGTCCTCCTCGTCGGCTCCCATTGCTTGTTGTCGGAACACGCTAGCACGCATTATAGACATCCGTTGGAGGTAGTCCGTCGGATACATGTAGTGTATGGTGTCCTCCAATAAGAGCTCATGGTAGTCGAGTCGACGATTCAACTGACGGTTGCTTTCCTCAATGAGGGCTGCTAACCCCTCCATGGTCACGCTAGCAACCTGTGGTTGGTGTGGAGGCACAGGGATGTGAGCATATTGAGCTGGAGGCACGATCTCGGGCTGATCTTGGTAGGGTATATCATGGGCTTGCTGTTCATATACTGGGGCATCCTAAGCAGGCTGGTCTGGCTATGGAGTGTCATGTATGGGCTACTCTTGAGCTTGGGGAGGAATAGGAGGCACTGGAGGTGCTGGTTGAAGATGTGGTTTCCACCGATTGTACGTCTTCCTCCAATGTTTAAAAGAGAACAGCTCCACATTATCTAAAACTTGGACTCGCGCGGCGAAATTTTATGCGCGGCACTCATCGAATACTCGTCTAGCATGCTAGAAATGAGGCTCGCATAGGGAATGTAATCCTCTGTCTTATCTGCCACCTCTAACATCTTCACTCTGCCATGTTTCATACCTTCAAAAACTACTACTGCGGCATTAAACTACCGCCCTTCGAACGCAGAAAACAATGCTTGCATCAACACCCCTAATCTCTCAGTTTTATGGCGAATGGGGTACAAGTTGCATTTAAAGATCGTGTCAAGCATTGTTGGGGTGTTTGCCTTCCCTCCAAAGAGGGTCTATAATCACTAATAAAACTAGGCAGAACACACTCACACAGACCTGTAAGTAATCAGGGTCTGTTGTAGCAAGTTTTAAAAAGATGGTGAGTAAGGGAATGTCCACAGGAAGGTTGGTTTAAATATTTGATAAATCTCCAGATCTATAAGAGATCTAGCACCCTAACTAATGCTAAGTTAGCTAAAAGACAGGGGAGAGGTTTATGATGGATTGTCACTTAAGCTAAGCTAAAATTAAATAAATACTAACTTGGATCGAGTTTGGGAATTTAGATCTTGCAGGAGAAAGGAGTAAAAAGCAGAAAATGGAGAAGAGTAGCTTGGAAATTGGTCTCACTGAAATCAGGTTTGATTAATCATGCCACAGAGGTTCAGGGCACACAATTCCCTCAACTGGCTATAAGCACAGCTGTAGGGTAGAAGGCTCCACTCCAAATCACAGGATCCATCTGGTCTTAAGGCTATGATCTGTCCACTTGAATGGTCACAGACCATCCTATAGACTTTAGTTGATCCATGGATTTGTAGCAGACGAATCCAATTGGAGCCTGAGCTTGGACTATTCTTAAGGTTTGATCTGTCCACTTTAATGGTCACAGACCATCCTAGGGTTCTCCTCCAAAGCTAAAGCATCAATCATAACAATTAAAATCATTACAAATACTGTAATTCCAAGGTCACAGACTCAGGGAATTACAGGAGTATCAGATCCAAGGAGATCGGATAGTATCCAAGAGGTCTACCAGCTAAGTGGGTGAGCTGATCTACAGACTCCTCTACACAAATCCGATCGATCTCCAAATAAAACCAAAGGAACATTAGATCTAATTAAAGCATTAAGAATAACATTTACATTGCAATCAAACTCACTCTATAATGGAAATGCTCTCAGATCTGTAGTCTATGCAGCAGGGAACCTACAATAGCACTCTCAATCTTACCCAATTACAGATCTAACCTCTCTCCTCGCTACTCTAAGGGACTTAGCCAACCATTGTTAGGCTAAAAGAGGGAAAATAGAATTTCTCTGTAAGCTCTAATCTCCAGAATTTGGCTTAGATCTTAATCTCCCCCCAATTGCAATTGGGAATCTCTATATTTAGCTTTCTCCTCTATTTTTTCCGCCAAAAATCCCTTCTAGAAGGTCCTCAAAGTTTGTTAGGGTTCTGTTAGAGCACGTGGGTCAGTTAGGGCATCTTCTAGAATAGTCGTGCCGGTCACCAAGTGCCTCGAGTTGTGTGCAGCAGGTCACCAAGTCACAGTGTGTGCATAGCTGAGTTTCTGAGAAGTTCTGCACACGATTTCGATAAGTTCGGGAAGCTTTCGACAGGTTCAAATGGAGCTTTTTGGTCCTTTCTCTAGGTTCTCAAATCTCTTCGATAGGTTTCGATACGATGAGCCTTCTCTTAGAGCTTCAACATTCTCAGCCCTTGGCCTGGAGCATTCGACAGGTTGGGGAAGCTTTTCGACAGGTTGGAGGACCATTTCGATAGGTTTCGCTCTGCATGCCATCATTTCGATAAGGTTGCTCTCACTCCTATCGAAAGGCTCAAGCACCCTTGGGTAGGTTCTATTCCAGCGTCTCCATCTCGATAGGTTCAGGAAACCATTCGATAGGTTCCCTTTACTCCTCAGGCAGGCTTTCGATAGGATGATTTCTTCCTTTCTTTTAGCTGCTCGATAGGTTCTTGGATCTTATCGAACTCCTCAATCTACACGAATCCATCCTTCTTCTGCCTTCAGATCCTATCAAAACCTTTTCAACTGCACGAATTCCTCCTTTCTTTGCTTTTAGATCCTATCGAAGTCTTCAGGTGACCTCTCGATAGGATGTTTTCAGCCTGTTTTCACTTCCTTCACCTTGCCTTGCTGTAGCCATGCACTCCAAGGGTTCAGTGATGTGCTATCCTCTGGTGTGCTGTTGTTGGGTTTGTCCTGTGCTGAGAGATGGCCCCTTTTTGGGCATTCTTGAGTGGTTTTCTGCATTAGTGTCATCTTTTATTGCTGTCTACAAAATTCACTCGACAGAGGCTTATTACTGTGCTCACAGGTCTATCAATGGTTATGTTAAAGGGTGAAAAGTGGCATTTTTCATCACTTAACAGGCATCCACATATAACTTGGTAAATCAGTTCATTTGATTGCCCAACCAGATGCAAGTCAACCCCGAGTCATCTTTGTTGCTATCTCTAAGCAAGGTATTTCCTCTGTGTTTGGGGGTAATAGATCAATACCAATGCCATAGCTGTCATAACACTCTAAGGCTTTACAAGCCATCTCATGGGTAAAAATGTAGGTCTTCCCATAAATTTTGGTACAAATGGTATTTGGATTTGGGCCATTGTACATATTCTAGTAGAACAATCGCACGAGGCGAGGGTAGTAGTATTCATGAATAAGGTTCAAGAGGTTATCTAATCCGGCTTTTCCCAAATACTCAAGAGCCCAACCGTCTATTCCCGCTACGTCAAGCGTCTCAAATAAGACCGGATCGATCTTGATTTCGTAAGCAAACCCTTTGGCATCCCACCATTTGTTTGATTGTTCAGGTTGTGGTGATTGCGAGGTAGAAGGTGGCGCGGGTATCGGTTGTTGTGGAGGGTCTAGTGGTGGTTGCGAAGAACCCAAATTAGTTTTGGGTTTCTTCGACGTTGGGGTTTTAGACGCTAGCCTCGTCTTAGGGGCCATAGATTCTAATCTTGTGCCCATGCCTTCTTGAAGTCTTTGCCAAAATATTGAGGTGTATAACGGGTCACGATCGGAAACAATGCTCGTTGGAATACCGTGTACTCAATTATATGTTGAAAATCGAACGTATAATCCATGAGAACACCAAGTCAGGGTCGGGTCCGTGTCTAATTATGTTCTAGGAGCCTAGTGTATAATCACCAAAGTAGAGGATTTCAGAGAATTTTGAAGAGAGCTGACCTTTCCTGAAATCATGGGCATGGTCTATAGTTGATCGGACATTTTGTATACTCTGAGGGAGCTAAAGCAGGGTGTCTACAGAGACGTTTGCATCTCTTCTCAAGAGACCTTCACCTCCTTCTAGAGTCATTGTCGTAGTGAGGAACTTGATTGAATCGCGGAGATACGATCAATCTAGGTAAGGAGAAATCATGCTTTCCCTTGGAACTTAAAATATCAATTTAACTATGAGTTTTATATTAATTAATGCTTTTATTGCATAAATAATGAATGATATGATTAGATGTGATACAGGCTACGATTAATTTTTTTATGTTGATGTTTTGGTTAAAAATCGGGTTAAATCCCACCGTGTGATTTGAGACACTTTGAGGAGTGGTCTCAAGTCAAAATCGATCGCTCTAGTTTGGAAATCGATCGATCAGTTTCTGGATGATAACTCATGGTTTGTTCTCAAGTTGGAAGCGATCGATCGAGTTTGGAAATCGATCAATCGAGTCTAACCGATAATAGTTTGAAAACTCTAGAAGAGAAATCAATCGATCAAGCTGAGAAATCGATCGATCGATTCTAGGCGAACAAGTTCCACAGATTTGGATGTGGGACGGGTGTCCGTGTACATTTTTTTTTAGTTCTTTTTATAATAGTTTGATTAAATGTTAAGGTTTATGCTCAATGATTATATTCGCTAGCACTTTAATATTTTATGATGGTCCACAAATTGCATGATTAAGACACATGAACATGATGAAATGATAAGTAGAGATCATGTTGGATTAGACCCAAAGTCTTGAGAGGGACGGAGTCTAACCAGTAATGAACATGTAAGTAATTAGACCCAATGTCTTCATAGGGACATAGTCTAATGGCGTAGAAATAAGGACTTATTAGACCCAACTTCTTAATAGGAACAGAGTCTAAAAGTCAACGTCTTGAGAGGGGCGGATAAAAGAGGAACTTAAAAGAAAAGATAAACTCATGCAATAATGATTTTCATGTCACATTTCAGTTCATTTCAGCTTATTGAAATTATGCATGCCACAACCACACACTCATGAATTATAGAAATGTTTACATTGCAATAATTGATATCTTATGTTTTAATGGATTGCATGTCTAGTCCATACAAGTGTAAACTTATACCCTTTATTAAAGTGGGTGGCTAGATAAGATATGTATAGCTGAGGATAACGTATGGGCTTTTGGTGGTGAGACTGCACGTGGTGTTCACGAGCCTGAGATGGATGGCAATGAGGGTTTCATAGCCTAGCTATTTATTTTCTTTAATATGATATTATTTTCAAATAGATGAGACAATGATTGGCTAGTAATTTTATTAAGAATGTTTTAAGCTTTTAAGTATGTTAGACTTTTTAATTAAGATGATTGTCATGGTTGTTGATGCGTCTTCTTTATTTATGTTTTTGAATCTTTACTCCATCTATTTAAGGCGCTCTTGGTGCCTTGTAATGTTTTTAAGGATCATGATACACGAAAGTACGACATAAGATCTTACAATAAGAGGTTGTGAGATTTCGAGTCGCTACAACATATTACTCCACTTGCTTGCCTCTATTTCAACCAACCCCCACTGATTTTGTTTGAGACGTCCTGCTCAAATCTATCATCTGTAAAGTAGAGCCTAAATAAAGAAATTTATGACAATATGAAACTAAATGATTTTTTACATTAAATAAATCCTCTTCTAAGTTATCATGTTCACTAAATTCACACTTCATATATTTCATTTTTATTCTGCTAATTTTCAAACGTGTTGACACCAAAGCTTTTCTCCCTAATTCTACCTTATCATTTATTTCTTTTCTTATTTGAAAAATTAATATTATGTCTTTTGCAAATAACATGCAACATGAAATCTCTTCTTGTATGTTTATAATTAACACATCCATAATCAAGACAAACAAATTAGGGCTCAAGGAGATCCTTGATGTGCCCAACTCCGATAAGGAACTCACTTGTCTCTCCACATGTTATTCTTACACTAGTTATTTTCCTATTTTCCTCCCAGACATATCTCGAATAATCTCAATATATACGTTAAAGATGCATTTCTTATTTGGCCTCATATTTGTCCAGGCCATATGCAATTTCTCCTTCTCTTTGAACTTCTCAATAAGAAAATAGCTTGAATTGTTGATCTTTCTGACATAAATCCAAACTGGTTCTCCCATACATTTGACTCATGGAATGAAAACTTAATGGTATATACCCAACCCTTTGGTGAAGGGTTTATCAATATAATTTGTTGAGTAGCACGCTGAGGTGCATCATTTAAGATGTTATATAGTTAGACTTGAGGGCAAGTGAGAATTTATTAGCATTTTGTTTCAATTTAAACCAATTATGAATTTTTTGTTCATTATTATATTTGACATTTGCATTATCGTCATGACATCTAGTTATATATTTGATATTTATAACATGTACATGTGGCTTGCTTTATTACATTTATACGGTTACCGTTTGCCTTAGTTACATTCGTAAGACATCATGAAAAATGACTTATTGGGTTGTTTGGGAACTTGCTTATTGATGCGAACTTTCGATCCGAATGTTTGAATCGTGGTCGGATAAAGAGGAGACGTCAAAAGAGAAAGTGGACCAACAAATGGGTTTTTAAAAAAGGCTCGTTAAAGGCCCGTTTGATCAGAAAGAAGAAAATTCAAAATTTATTAGGGTCTTCAACTTTCAATCTCGCCACTTTTATATTTGGCTTATTTTGAAGTTTCAAACAAAGTGGATTGATCATATTTGAAAGCTTATCTAAGTAACTTTTCAACTAGCTAAAAACATGCTATTCCGACAAGTATTGAAGAAGTTATGATCAGTTTTTGAAAGTTGCACAGAAAGTGACAAATTTCAAGAATTCTAATTGAATTAAGATTAGTCACTTTTATTATTTTATTTTAAAAAATAGGATTTGTTTCTTTTATTAGAAATATGATTAGTATCCTTATTGTTTTAGGACTTTATTTTATTATTTTAGAAGAATTAGGATATTTCTTTTATTTGAACTATAAATTAGAGTTACACTAGGATTTCTAGTTTTATGCATTGGTTAGCCTATTTAAAGGCTTGTAAACAACTTTATTATTAGTTTTTGGTTAATGAAAATTACTTATGCAAAAATTGAGAGTTCTAAACTTTCGTGAGGGTGTGATTCTCTCCAACAGAGAGATTATTCGATTTTTGCTTGCGCTTTTGTACAAGACCAACTCTTCTTCCATCTCTATCTTCTTTAAATCTACAGTTTGCGTAAGTAGCGTAACCGTAATTATTTTATTCATTTCATAAAATATAAAGCAACCGATTTGTTTATCATAAATCATTATTAACCTTTTAATTTTATTCGGTATCGAGAGAATCCACTTGTGTGTTCATTCGACGCCCTAAAACTATCAGAGATCTAGTCGTTCAAAAAAACCCTAGTCTTCTAGATATGCGATAGGGAATGTACACAAAAGTAACGCTATTTTGGGCTGGAATTAAAGCATCTAATTAGATTTTTAGAATTTTTCATGAATATTTATTATGAGTAATTGTTATTTTTTAATTGATTAAATTAATTTTAATCCTAGTCTCAGCCCTAGCATTGCATTTAGTAAGTCCTTGCATCAAATTGGTATCAGAGCATCAATTTAGTTTTAGGGTTTTAGTGTTCCTATAGGTTTTAAAGTTTATTTTGTTATTAATTTAGAATTGAATCATTTCAGATTTGTCTAAGGTTTGTCTAACTTTTATCTAATTTTTTCATCGTTTGACTTTTGTCTAGTATTTTGTCTGGCTTTTATCTAGTTTTTTTTTATCTAACTTTTGTCATGCATCACTTAGTTTTATAATTGTCTGTCATTTCAATCTTATTGCATTTTATTTCATTAGTGTGCACGTCTAGTGTTTGACAAAAATCTTCATCCATTGTTGGCTCATAGCGTTTGTCTTTTCAAGTATTGTGTTTGTATCAAGCATCATGTATGAGTCACTTACACATCACCGTGAATTCCTTACCCATCATGAAAGGATACTAGCCGAACAAGGAAACCGCTACACTCCAAATTCTTGGCAAAGTCCAAAAATTCATGATGCGACTAGAGTTAGGAGATACCCTCATCATTGTGAACCCGAGTACGACCCTGCCGATAAGTTTCTCAAATCTATTTGGAATGAGGTTCCAAGTTTTGAGAGATGGTTAAACCGCAAAACCTTCGTAAAGTGATTGTCTAGTGTAGAGGAATATTTTGATTGGTAAGACATACCAAATGAGTACAAAATTAGGCTAGCAAAAATAAAGTTGGAGGGTAATGCCAAAAATTTTTGGACTTGCGTAGAACGTTGTACTAAATCTCTTTGGAATAACCACATCTCCACATGAGAGGACATGACGGTGAAACTTATCGAAAAGTATGTCCCTTTAACACACCGTCACCTTCTATGGAATTTGAAAACCAAGATAAATAAGTGTCCTGATTGCCTTAAGTGTCAAGGGTTCGGGCACTTTGTATACCAATGCCCCATAAAATTTCTCACTCTGAATTTATTGACTAAAGAGTGAGTCCTAAGGAGCCGGAGAATAGGAAAGTGGAAGAAGTGTACAACCCTAGTACCGTGCTACGTGAAGAGGAGATAGAAGAAGCTGAAGAAAGTCTAGTTTGTGTTAAAGAAACTTCTTTTTCCCTTATGAGTAGTGATGTTGAGTCACCCACACTTGAACCAATCGAGTCACTTGTCTATGAGTCATTGGTATCCGTAAAGTTGGGTACACACGACTTGTTGGTGCCTCTTGAATCGAGTACACATGAGTCCATCGAATTGCATACACAAGAACCATTAGGGCCAATTGAATCGAGTACACGTGAGCCCAACGAACTGGGTATACAAGAACCATTAGGGTCAATTGAATCGAGTACCCAAAATCTTTGGTTTTGGTTGAAGTGAGTGCACACGAGTTAATCAAGTCGAGTGTACATGAGCCATTAGTTCCCCTTGCGTTATTCACACATAAGTCATTAGTATCAGTTGAATCAATTACACAAGATTCGTTAGTGTCAGTAGTGTCACTTATACATGAGCTTATAGAGTTTGTAGATGCACGTACACCTTATTTAGGCCCAGCAATAAAACCTTCAGACCCATTCCTTTATACCCATCCACCTGAGCCCAATCCTATCTACTTATTGATTTCCAAATACCCGCCTGAACAATATGTAAAAAGATTAGATGGAAAAGTTTTGGGAGATCCATATTTTGTTACCAAGGTAAAGACATACCAAGCATATCGAGAGTATCTTCTTAAGTGAAAAGGTAAACTGAAAATTGATAACACTGGGATTGCAAGGAGAACACAATCTGAGAAACATAAGGCAAACCTCATCCAGTGGAAGGGTAAGCCAATTACTATAACACACATAGATTTTCTCCCAATATCCATTCATCAAAGGACATCAGAGTCTACATCCACTTTTGCATATTGCATTCGTGAGTCAGACGCTGAGATTAATAAAAGAATTAATGTGAACAAAGAAAAATATAAATTTTCTACAGATTCTCATAGACAGTTCAAAGAACTTCAAGAGGGTGATTTTGTAATGGTTCGGAATAGGCCCGAGCGATTCTCACAAGGAGTTGGAAAGAAGTTACAAGCTTGCGGTGCTGGACCTAATCAGGTCTTAAAGCATGTCGATTCTAATGCTTAGATCTTAGATCTTCTATCGGATTTAGTGATTAGCACGACTTTCAACATAGAGGACCTTGTTCCCTTCCATGGCCCTTCAACCATCCCTGTCAATCCCTTTGAGCCTTCTACATCTTATGAACCAATAATTCCCCTACCCACCTTACTACCACCACCTACTTGGCAAACTCGTGAGATCATCGAAGATGTGTTGGAAGATTAGATTGTGTCCACCAACTAAGGGGGACTTCAAAAGTACTTGGTCAAGTGGAAGAACAAGAGCGATTCAGAGAATATGTAGATTACAAAAGAGTTTCAGCAGATTGACCCGGATCTCTTGGAGTTCTATCACAACCAGTATTCATCGAGAATGCATCTTTCTAACCTGGGGAGAGTTGATGGGATGTCCGATTTAAGCCGCTTCCGATCAAGGTTCCCTATATATTGTTCGTGATTGTGACTGTGAAAATCTACGCCAACAAAAGTTCAAGGTCGAACTTTTTCAAAGTAGAGAGGATTGATGCAAAATTTAGATTCGCCTGTTTGAATCATGGTCAGATAAAGAGGAGACCTCAAAAGAGAAAGTGGACCCGCGAATTAGTTTTTAAAAAAGACCCGTTAAAGGCTTGTTTGATCAGAAAGAAGAAAATCCAAAATTAATTAGGGTCTTCAACTTTCAATCTCATCATTTTTATATTTCGCTTATATTAAAGTGTCAAATAAAGTCAGATTGATGAGAAATTGGTCATATTTGAAAGCTTATCGAAGTAGCTTTCCAACAAGCTGAAAACGTGTAATTTCAATAAGTATTAAAGAAGTTATGGTCAATTTTTGAAAGCTGCAAAGAAAGTGACAAACTTCAAGAATCCTAATTGAATTAGGATTAGTCACTTTTATTATTTTATTTTAGAAAATAGAATTTATTTCTTTTATTAGAAATATGATTAGTTTCATTATTGTTTTAGGACATTATTTTATTATTTTAGAAGAATTTAGATATTTCTTTTATTTGAATTAGGAATTAGAGTTACACTAGGATTTCTAGTTTTATGTATTAGTTAGCCTATTTAAAGGTTTGTAAATAACTTTATTAGTTTTTGGTTAATGAAAATTGCTTATGCAAAATTGAGAGTTCTAAACTTTCGTGAGGGTGTGATTCTCTCAAACGAAAAGCAATTTTTCAATTCACGCTTGCAGTTTGGTACAAGGTCAACTCTTCTTCCATCTCTATCTTTTTTAGATCTACGATTTTTGTAAGTAGCATAACCGTAGTTATTTTATTTATTTCATAAAATTCATATTCAACCTATTTATTCATCATAAATCATTATTAACCTTTAAATTTTGTTCGGTATCGAGAGAACCCGCTTGCGAGTTTGTTCAATGCCTTAAAACTATCGGGGATCTAGCCGTTCATAAGAACCGTAGTCTTCTAGATTCGTGATAGGGAACGTACACGAAAGTAACACTATATTGGGCAAGAATTAAAGCATCTAATTGAATTTTTAAAATTTTCCATGAGAATTTGTTATGAGAAATTATTATTTTTTAATTGATTAAATTAATTTTAATCCTAGTCTCAGCCCTAGCATTGTATTTAGTAAGTCCCCGCATCAAATTGGTATCAGAGCATCAATTTAGTTTTAGGGTTTTAGTGTTCATATAGGTTTTAAGGTTTATTTTGTTATTAATTTAGAATTGCATCATTTCAGATTTGTCTAGGGTCTGTCTGGCTTTTGTCTAAATTTTTTCATCGTCTGGCTTTTGTCTAGTTTTTCATCTGGCTTTTGTCTAATTTTTTTTTTTCTAACTTTTTTCTTAGATCACTTAGTTTCATAATTACCTATCATTTCAATCTTATTGCATTTTATTTCGTTAGTGTGCACGTCTAGTGTTTAACAAAAGTTCTCATCCATTATTGGTTCATAGTGTTTGTCTTTTCTATTATTGTGTCTAAGTTGTGTTTGTGTCAAGCATCATATATGAGTCACTTACACGTCACCATAAATTTCTTACCCGTCAAGAAAAGGTACTAGCCGAACAAGAAAATCGCTACACTCCAAATTCTTGGCAATGTCTAAAAAATCGTGATGAGACTAGATTTAGGGGATACCCTCATCATCGTGAACCCGAGTATGACCCTGCCGAGAAGTTTCTCAAATATATTCGGAATGAGATTTAAAGTTTTGAGCGATGGTTAAACCCTAAAACCTTTATAAAGTGATTGTCTAGTGTAGAGAAATATTTTGATTAGTATGGCGTACCAAATGAGTACAAAATTAGGCTAGCAAAAATAAAATTGGAGGGTAATGCCAAAAAATTTTGAACTCGCATAGAACGCCGTACTAAATCTCTTCGGAATAAACACATCTCCATATGGAAGGACATGACGATGAAACTAATCGAAAAGTATGTCCCCTTAACACATTGTCACCTTCTATAAAATTTGAAAACCAAGACAGATAAGTGTCCTGATTGCCTTAAGTCTCAAGGGTTCGGGCACTTTGCATGCCAATGCCCCACAAAATTTCTCACTCCGAATTTATTAACTAAAAGAGTGAGTCCTAAGGAGCCGGAGAATAGGGAAGTGGAAGAAGTGTACGACGTTGTACCATGGTAAGTGAAAAGGAGATAGAAGAAGCTAAAGAAAGTCTAGTTTGTGTTAAAGAGACTTCTATTTCCCTTATGAGTAGTCCCACACTTGAACAAATTGAGCCACTTGCCTATGAGTTATTGGTATCCGTACATTTGGGTACACATGACTTGTTGGTGCCCCTTGAATAGAGTACACGTGAGTTCATTAAACTGCGTACACAAGAACCATTAGAGTCAATTGAATCGAGTACATGTGAGCCCAATGAACTGGGTACACAAGAACCATTAGGGTCAATTGAATCGAGTAGCCAAGAATCTTTGGTTTTGGTTGAAGCAAGTACGCACAAGTTAATCGAGTCGAGTGTACATGAGCCATTAGTGCCCCTTGAGTTATTCACACATGAGTCATTAGTATCAGTTGAGTCGATTACATAAGAGTCGTTAGTGTCAGTAGTGTCACTTATACATGAGCTTATAGAGTTTGTATATGCGCGCACACCTTTTTTAGGCCCAACAACAAAACCTTCTGACCCATTCCTTGATTCCCATCCACCTGAGCCCAATCCTATCTACTCATTGACTTCCAAATACTCACCAGAACAATATGTAAAGAGGTTAGATGAAAAAGTTTCGGGAGATCCATATTTTGTTACCAAGGTAAAGACACTAAGCATATCGAGAGTATCTTCTTAATTAAAAAGATAAACCAAAATTTGACAACACTTGGACTGTAAGGAGAACGTAATCTGAGAAACATAAGACATACCTCATCCAGTGGAAGGGCAAGCTAAATACTAGAACACACATAGATTTTCTCCCAATATCCATTAATCAAAGGTCATCAGAGTCTGCATCTACTTTTGCATATTGCATTCATGAGTTACATACTGAGATTAAGAAAAGAATTATGCGAACAATGAAATATACAAGTTTTCTGCAGATTCTTATAAATGGTTCAAAGAACTTCAAGAGGGTGACTTTGTGATGGTTCGAAATAGACCCGAGCGATTCCCACAAGGAGTTGCAAAGAAGTTACAAGCTCACGGTGCTAGACCCTATCAGATCTTAAAGCATGCCGATTCTAATGCTTACATCTTAGATCTTCCACTAGATTTAGGGATTAGTAGGACTTTCAACATGGACCTTATTTTATTCCATGGCCTTTCAACCATCCCTGTCAACCCCTTTGAGCCTTCTACATCTGATAAACCATAATTTTCTTGCCCACATTGCTACCCCCACCTACTTGGTAAACTCGTGAGATCATCGAAGATGTGCTGGATGGTCAGATTATGTCCACCAAATAAGGAGGACTTTAGAAGTATTTGATTAAGTGGAAGAACAAGAGCGATTCATAGAATACGTGGATTACACAAAAGTTTCAGCAGATTGACCCGGATCTCTTTGACCTCTATTACAACCAGTATTCATCGAGAATGCATCCTTCTAACCAGGGGAGAGTTGATGGGATGTCTGATTCGAGCCTGTAACATCCCCAAATTTTGAACCCGCACGTGCCAACGATTTGGGCCAACTATGTTAGGCTGACTGATTGGGTCAGCAATTGAATAGACTTTGGGCCTTAGTTGGTGTGAAAAACGTGTGTATGTACGCTTCACACCGAAGTTAAAACATCTTAGTGGATAAGATAATACACTAAGTGTGTGTATGTGCTTCACAAGGAAGCCGACTCAAGTATATAAGGGAATGACTTTACACGTAAGTCGTTACCTTTGCTTTTGAATGGAATTCTAGTGAGAGAAAGAGAGAGCCCTAAACTTGGTTTGATTTTTGAATGGAATTTTAGTAATTGGAGCCTATGCGTGATGCGGTGGATTGATGATCGAAGAAAATCCTAAAATTTCAATGTGGAAACCCTAGTTGGAGCATAAGCATGGGATCGAGGGATTGATCAACTCAAAGGTAAGAATTATGTTAAGTTGGGTTTTGCATGTGTGTTAATTTTAGTTAGCTTGTGTGTGAGGAAAATGAAGAGAAAAGAGGTTAAGTTCTAAAGAAAATGAGTTTGAGAAGTTAGAAATCGTGAATGTGAGAAATATGGCAAAACCAATCGATCAAAATAAGTGATCGATCGATCGATTTTATCAAGAACATGAGTATAAAGGTTTCTGGAGAAACCGATCGATCAAAATTTAGTTTGATCGATCGATTTGTGAAACCGATCGATCGATATGGGCATCAATCGATCGATTTGTGAAAAATAGTGTGTGTTAAGGGAAGCCAGTCGATCGATTTGGGAATCGATCGATCGAAATGTGTTGATAGGATAAGAATTGGTTTCTGAATAAACCGATCGATCGATTTTGGCAGATTCAAACTTTTGTTCTGTTTTAGTGAGAGGACTGAAGGGAGAGTTTATATCTTTCCATTTTATGTCATTTCTGATATATCGACTATGATGTGATGTATTTTAGGTATGAGCTTATATATGTGTGTGAGAGGCTAACTTGGAGTGAGACATCTTCATTTAGCTTCTTGTCGAGGTAGGAAAAAACTCCGTAACATGTGCATTTGATTACAAATAGCATATATTTTGTGATATGATAGAAATATGTATGATTGGTGAAACCTGTCATTTATTTAGCGTGAATACCTTCATGATTTTAAATATCAAAGGTGTGTATGTGTATGCGCACTCAGATTTGTGTGTGTGTGAAATTAACTATGTGCTTGTGTGACAGCAGAAAGATGTGAAAATGTGTATGTGAGCTTTGAAACTTCAAACCTAGTTATAAAATATCATATTTCACGGTGATAAACTATAAGTTAATTACGTATTTTGATTTAAGATTTATGTGTGATACCCAACCGACGCGGCAGGATATCCGTGACCGACGCAACGAGATATCCGTGACCTGTACGGCGGGATATTCGTACAATTGTGCTTCGGAACAGCTAGGTATCCATTCATTTCCTTACAGATTACAGTAAATCTCATGTGGCATAAGTATCCCTCATACAAAGGGACTTGGGCATCGTGTAAATGGTTCATTGAATGACGATAGTGGGTGTTCCCATCTATATAATTATGTGGCTCTCGATGCTATATATGCTCGAGAGTGTATTTAAGTGATCAGCTTAAATTTTTCTTTTGTTGTGAGAATAAGTTTGAAAATCATGTGTTTAAGCATTGAAATCTTCATTTGATATCTGTTTTACTTTAAGTCAAATACCTTTAAATTATGAATCCTTATTTGAAAAGCATGTTCGATTTATGTCATGAGATATATGTGTGATGTGATAATATGCATGCCATTATTATTTCTCTACTGAGCTTAAATGTTAACTCATCCCTCGACTATACGTTCCAGGTACAAGTGTAGGTCAGGATCGGGTACCAGAGAAAGGCTTAGGATCTCCTGTTTGAGAAATTCTACCCTAGGTGAGGACTTGGATTGGGCATGTTTTGGAGTTTGTATGGTAGATATTTTGGGTCTTTTGGAATTAGAACTTCATATGTCCGGGAATTAAATACAATGTTAAGAATTTTTTTGTAAGTACATTTTGGAAGCCACTGTTTAGGTGATGGTTGGCCATCACCGATAGTTTTTTTTTCAGTCATTTGTATTAGATTTTTATGTAAAATGTAGAAGGATTTAGTTCTGCCTAGTGATATCTAAAATTTTATTTTCGTGTGCTTTAATTTTCATGTTTATACATGGATATACCAAGTATTTCTGTATTCGGATTATGAAGTGTGATAAGACGGTCTGATTTTTCTTGAGTTTATGATGTAAGAATGAAAAAATAAATATTATACGAGATTTTATGAGAACGGGAAAATCGAGCTGTCACAAACCCGCTTCCGATCGAGGTTCCCTATATATTGTCTATGATCGTGACTATGAAAATCTATGCCAACCAAAGTTCGAGGTTGAACTTTTTCAAAGAAGAGGGGATTGATGCGAACTTTAGATATGCCTGTTTGAATCGTGGTCGAATAAAAAGGAGACGTCAAAAGAGAAAGTGGACACGTAAATGAATTTTTAAAAATGACAAGTTAAAGACCTGTTTGATCAAAAAGAAGAAAATCTAAAATTTATTAGGGTCTTTAACTTTCAATCCCGTCACTTTTATATTTAGCCTATTTTGAAGCATCAAATAAAGTTAGATTAATGTGAAATTGATCCTATTTGAAAGCTTATCGAAGCAGCTTTCCGACGAACCAAAAAACGTTCAATTCCGACAAGTATTGAAGAAGTTATGGTCAATTTTCGGAAGCTACATAGAATATTACGAATTTCAAGAATCCTAATTGAATTAGGATTAGTCTCTTTTATTATTTTATTTTAGAAAATATGATTTGTTTCTTTTATTAGAAATATGATTAGTTTCCTTATTATTTTAGGACTTTATTTTATTATTTTAGAAGAATTAGGATATTTCTTTTATTTGAACTACGAATTAGAGTTACACTAGGATTTCTAGTTTTATGCATTAGTTAGCCTATTTAAAAGCTTGTAAATAATTTTATTAGTTTTTGGTTAATGAAAATTTCTTATTCAAAATTGAGAGTTGTAAACTTTCGTGAGGGTGTGATTCTCTCAAACGGAAAGCGATTTTTCGATTCCCGCTTGCGGTTTGGTACAAGATCAACTCTTCTTTCATCTCTATCTTCTTTAGATCTACAATTTGCGTAAATAGCATAACCGTAGTTATTTTATTTATTTCATAAAATTCAAAATCAGTCTATTTGTTCATTATAAATCATTATTAACCTTTTAATTTTGTTCGGTATCGAGAGAACTCGCTTGCGAGTTCATTCGACACCCTAAAACTATGGGGAGATCTAGCCGTTCATAAGAACCCTTGTCTTCTAGATCCACGATAGAGAACGTACACGAAAGAAATGCTATTTTGGGCCAGAATTAAATCATCTAATTGGATTTCTAGAATCTCCCATGATAATTTGTTATGAGAAATTATTATTTTTTAATTGATTAAATTATTTTTAATCATAGTCTCAACCGTAGCATTGCATTTAGTAAGTTCCCGCATCACCTACATTCTCTGACAAAATATCATAGGTAAATCCAGTATTCCTTGCAAACTTTAAAAAATAGTCCCGACTCTCTTCTCCTCACCGTCATTTAAACACCAAACTGGTGTTTAAATAATCTTACATTATCAATGATTTAAGATGTGGTGATCCGTACCTTTAAATTGATAGATCATAGATTGAAGTAAATAGGTCCAAAAATGATGTTTTAGGGGAATTTCAACCATTTGATCTATGGACTATAATATCAACCATTTAATTTTAATGGCTGATATTAAAGTTCATTCATTGGAAGGTTCACATCCACTTTTCGGAATGTTTCTTTAGGCTGAAATATGTTCCAATAATGGATTTCCTCTGGAACAATTTAGTTGGTCGCAAATGTGTGCCGTGGAGGGCTGCACTCGGATGCCATATCACATGCCACGTGGCATGATCAACTCCAAACAACATTCATAAGACATCATGAAGATAAGGTGGTGCCCAACCATTTCGGATGCATAGTTCCAGGCCTCTTCATGCTTGACAGCCCAAGCCTTGACCATTGCACTACATACAATTCATTAGATATGGCCACAGGTCGGTTCGGCTTGATACCCGAACCGACCCAATATTTTAGCAGGCCGGCATATAAACATTACTCATTAGGTCGGGCATGAGATATCCGACCCGACTTTTCGCTCCGATCGGCCAAGATGTCGGGTTGGGTCGCATATTTGTCAGTTAGGTTGGGTCGACCGACCCGTGCCAGAATTGGGAAACATACAAAACGAATTTCCAAAACTAAGCAATTTCCTAAATTGGATAGACGAAAATTCTCTAGTCACTCACATCCTCATCATCGTTATTGCATAAACCCTCAAGGTCTCCCCCTGTAAGACTAGTAGGGAAAATATGTGGTTTTTTCATAAAAGAGTTTAGTATAAACCTATCAGACTACATTTTGCCTATAAAATCTATTTCCTTGAAGTTCTAAAATCCAAATCCATTCAGCAACAACAAGCAGAATGATGGAGAACTCTGAAGCGGCATACATTACAACTTGTTCATCTTCTTTCTAACACCACCAATCAATATTCCATGTAATGGTAGAAACAGATACAATATTCGGGGACTCCATAGTTGGAAAAAACTACTTACAGAGATCCTTAAAGAACCCTCCAAAAAAACACCCTGCAGATACACATACTGATCCCATAAGATGTGTAGGAACAAGGTGTAGCCACTCCCAACTCTCCTCTGTTTACCACCTTCATGTTAGCAACAAAACATCAAACCACAAAATTCCTACTCTCTCTCTCTTGCTCTCTATACTACACGGAAACAACATCAAACCATAAAATTCCTACTCTCATTATACTACACAGAAACAGTGAACTGATGCGAAACTTAGACTGCAGAAAATGAAGAGGAGCTAGATCGCTACAGCTCTTTCACCATTCCTTAGTATCTTCCACCACCACCCTCTTCTGCAGTAGCAGTAGCAGTCGTCATCAGATTGTCAAAATTTTCAGTCTTCCCCAACAATATCTCAATCTACAAATTGAAAAACAAAATTGTAACTGTAAATAGCTTCTATGATCTACAAAAGAAATGAAGGGGATTATGGCTGCGTATGGCGTAGCTCTCTGCTTACCCCTATCATAGCAGAGTTTACCTGCTTTAGCAGGTTCCCACCCTCTTTGCTAACATCCTGCTACCTGCTTTAGCAGGTACCCCTTCTCCTTGATAACTCCTAACATAGCAAAAGCAGATTTTATTTGCTCTAGTAGGGAGTTAATAGAGAGCAGGGAGGTTGCTGCTAGAGCAGGTAAATCCTCCTTTGCAGGGAGTTAGAAAAGAGAATGGGAACCAACTAAAGCAAGTGAATTCTGCTGTGGCAGGGGCTAGCAAAGAGCTATGCCATACGCAGGCTATGTGACTATAAAGGAGATCTGTGGTGATTTCATTGATTCTTCTTTAGTTACTTCCAGAATTCATAGGGGCAGTGTGTATGAAGGAGAAACATGGCACAAGGAAAAAGTTAAAACATGCATGAAAGCGATACAATGGGCACACACCTTGGCTTTCTGAACAAGTCGGCCCTTCCCTTCATCTTTGATGCCAACTGAAGATGTCAAAATTTCTGCTCATTGACAAAAGAAAATAAATTTAATTAAAAATTAAGATCCTTCAGAAAAATTGATGAAAAAAATGAAAAGCATCAAGAGGCTTGGGGCTTACTCTTCTCAATAGCCAGCCCATTATTCTTTAAGATCTCAGCAATTATGACAACTGTAGCGATAGCTGAGAGAAAATCACAACCATGGTCACTAAGTGGATATGATAAAAAATGCTCTGGAATTGTAGACACAACATACAAAGAGCAAATTGGAAGTAATACTCTTAACCCACCACAGTAACCTGTATCGAAGGTCAGGTCACATGCATGCATTTGCAGTTCTCAAAATATTATATCAGAAAGGTGGACCCTCATAGAATTTCTTGAGACAGACTGTATGCTCAAATTATGTTGGATAACATCATTGAGGTGAGTTCTTGTGTAAGGAATATTCTAGATATCGCTGCGAAAATGACATTTCTTTAATTCCTATTTTCCAAAAGGCCACACTAATTACCTTATATTGAAAGAAGTTGTGCTTTCATAAAAGTAAGGGATAATTTCTAGAAGGTACCTCTAATTTCTTTCAATTCCACTATTTTTCGGTTTTTCCATGCTTATGAAAAATGGAAAAAATAAATCCACTGGTATAGTGTTAATTGACTGATGATCTTTAGGTACGATTCTTGATCAATTTGAGAAGGAAAGGTTATTTGAATGCCAAATGATCAAGTTCTGCGGTGTGAGTTCCATCAAAATCCCCATGTTCTGATATCCTTCAATGAAGCATATTAAGTTTTTTCAAAATAACACAAAAACAAGACGATATCAGATACTGCTTCAATAACCTGCACTTAATTTCCAAGCCAAAAACTGAAAATGATGTTTACCATCTAGCAGAATAAGAAAAAGGATTTGTCAGT
This sequence comes from Chloranthus sessilifolius, assembly GCA_021018995.1. Classification (NCBI taxonomy): domain Eukaryota; kingdom Viridiplantae; phylum Streptophyta; class Magnoliopsida; order Chloranthales; family Chloranthaceae; genus Chloranthus; species Chloranthus sessilifolius. The sequence continues at coordinate 98,625,246 of CM037588.1, forward strand.
TGATCCTGTATTCCAGTCCATTTGTAGGAACTAAATTAAAATATCACCACTCTGTCCATTAGTGGCCAAGATTCGCATCAGAAGCTGAATTGTGCCCCTTTTGTAGAGGAAGCTTAGTACCACTATAACTAATTATTGGACTATGAACTAATTCTCTGCAGAGTTCATGCACTAAGATGACTAACTAGAATTTCTAGGATTTTGGTTATCCTCCATGAGATGTCTGACCAATTGTGGAGCCAACGACATTAAAAGAATCCCTAAAATCACCCACTAGCCTCACACTGCAAATTATGGGTGAATCTGCTACAATTCTACTGTCAAGCCAGTTTCACCAAATACTCCTCCGCAAGATGGGCAAAGCTGCAGAAAAAAGGGCTGAGATGACTTTTACTGAAATGACCAAGATTCATTTTGATGTCTGTCAATCTTTTTTTTCTCCTTTTTCTCTAATGAACTGTTCAATTCTTTTCACCCTTTGGTTCTTCTTTTGCATCTAGATTCGTTATTGCTTCTTAGGAATTTTATACATACTGCAGAAATTGTGAATGTGATTGAAATTTAGGGTTGCATTGTGGTTTTCGTAATAGACTTTGTTGAACTCGCCTTTATAGGTTCAATATCTCAATTCCTAGTACCAATGAACTTCAAATGTGTAAAAGTAAGATCTGTGTACTTTTACAAAAAAATTGGCTAGTTCTGGATCTTCATTAGTCTGGTTAAAGTAGTGGCAGCTCACACTATGTTTCTTTCAGGTTTAATGATCCCAAAAGAGTGTGGTATATTTTAGCAGATTCCCTGTATTATAAATTTTGACTTGTTCTATATGCTGTTTTCACATGATACAGGCTTGCCGAGACATGTTTAAATATATGTATAGGGAAAAGGTTTGCTCACAACAGTTCAGCTTTATTATTTTCCTTACTGCAGTAATTTTTCTGTTGTAAGAGCAATGCAAGGTGCACTTAATCTGCATTAGTATGAATTGAATTGTTGAAGAAAGCAAAGAATATTACAGCATTCAGATAGTATTCTTCATATTCTAAGGGAATTAATCTTAGCCCATCTGCAAACTTAGGCTGCGTTTGGGTTAGCTCTTTTAGGGCAAAGAGCAGCTCTTTCACTTTTTGGCTCCGGCGGAGAACTACTTTTACATTTGGTAACACAGCTCCTCGCCTCATTTGCTCTGGCGGGGAGCTGTTTTAAGTGATAAAACTGCTCTATCCAAGAGCTTTATCTGCTCTGACAAAGCAGACAAAGAGCTGCTTCTACTCTTATAAGAGCTAACCCAAACACAGCCTTAATGAAGTATAGAATAGGCCCCTTCTGATTTCATGGATGGCAACTGATTGTACAACTTGGGGCCTGCCACTAAACCCCTACCAAATACTGAATATCCCCCGTTAAGTACAGCTGAAACAGTTGACCACTTTGAATCAGATGACTGAGATCATTTTTCATTCCAATCTTTCACACAACTGATCTTGCAATCATGGGGATATTACCAGACATTCAGTTTTTATTCCATGTGACACAATCTCAAAAAAGTGACCCAAAGACCATGTGGCACTTGTTTTGGGATGTATGACATGTGGAATCGAAAACTGACCGTTTAATGATATGCTCATGATCGCAAGATCAGATTAGTTGTGTTGAACGAAGATTGGAACGAAACATGATCTCCATCAGCCGGTTCAAAGCAGTCAATGGTTTTCAGCTTTACTTAATGGGGATATTGAGTATTTGGTGGGGGGTTAGTAGCAGGTCCCCTATAAATTTGAAAAATCCCTTATCCATTTTATATCACAGACAAACATGAATATAATGACAAACAACAATCAACATCAGCTCCAATAGAAGGCATAAGACAACGAAAATGATTCACTAACTCAGGAAAACAGCGAACATAACTAATCTGTTGATGAGAATGATTGAAGAAATCGTTCAAGAAAGGATAAATTAACTGAAAAAATACAAAGTTTTATGAAAAAATGGCAACTGCTACAAGTAGTAAGATACAAGAAAAATAACACGAACAAAATACAAAAACCATCTCAAGATCTTTAAGTAGCCCTGTTTGATGATGAGAAAGTTTCAAGAAAATTTACCCATGCCCAATGCCGTAAGCTCGACCTCATTATGCTGCTGAATATACCTCTGTGAAAATGAAAATAAAGATCTCAAATACGTGAGCATGAAAAAATTCACAAAATTTCCAATAAAATAACAGACAAAGAATCTAAAGAATTTCAAAACCCTAGCAGCTAAATCCAGTGTGCAAACTTATAAAAATTAATAATAATAAATAAACCCCCTGTGAAACCTAGATTTCAATTTAAACCTAATCAATCTCTTGAGAGACAAAGCCAAATTATTTTGGGTTTTTTGCATATACCCCCCCTGAGATACGCCAATATTGCATCAAACCCTCTGAGTTATGGGTATTTATTCTGTAGCCCTTACTTTTGTGTTTCTGTTTCATATAGCCCCTGCCGTTAATTAGCCGTGAGTTTATAGACTGAAAGGACTATTTTGCCCTTAATGAAACAAATATTATAAAAATACCACCATTCTAAAAGGCCCTTCATTCATCTATATTTACAAGTTATGCCATTATAGTTTACCACCATTCTAAAAAGCCCTTCATTTACCTTTACTTACAAGTCATGCCATTATAGCTTACCACCACCATTATAAAAGGAGTACCTTTAAATCCACCCACAAAATCTTACCCACACTAAAACACAACGACTGCATTGAATCAGACGATGGAGATTGGTTATCGACCCAATATTTCATGAGATCGATCTTTAGATCATCGGTGTACCATCAGAAGGTCAAGATCAAGGATCATGGTAGTGCCCTCAATCTCTACCAGAAATCAATGCATGTTCACTTGGATCTAGACCATAGATTTTATGCCTCTGGTCAACAAAATATATGCAACAGTCCATACAAAAGTAATTGATGAACGATTATGATGTCTAATACATGCAATTTCCAATATATGGTCCATAAGAGAAGTGATCAATTGATTGGGCTGTTGGGATCAAGGATCAAAATATCGGTTTAGTTTTCGGCTTCGGGCATGACCGAAACCAAAAATTTGAATGAAATTTTCGGCCATAATTTTGAATTTCGGTCTAAATTTCGGCCAAAATTTTTATTGCCATACATAATTTGACCGAAATTTCGGGGGTTGTTTTTGTTTCGGTGAGGACTGAAACCGATAAATTTCGGCCGACAGTTTGAATTCGGCTGAAATTTTGAAACACGGTTGGGATGATTTCAATTGTACAATCATTGGAGATTAATGATGTAACCAGTACAAGAGGATTTCAACCCGTCAGGTCAACTCGATGGGTCAAAGTCAAACGACCTGACCTGCCATAGGTTTGGGCTTGGGTTTAGATTTCCAAGTCCCAACCCATTAGGTCGGGTTGAAAATGCTGACTCATTTATTTCCAAGTTCCAATCAACCACTGAATTGTTTATTGTTTAATTCCTAACATCATTATTCATATACCCAATATAAAAAACTACCAAAATTTTAGATACCCAAAATTAAAAACCATCCCAAAATAAAAATAAAAACCTACCAAAAATTATAGATACCGAAAATTAAAAACCATTCCAAAATTTGGTTATTAATCTAAGAACATGCAGATTGAACGTTTTCTTTACAAAAAAGTTGCATGGTTTGTCACAAATCCTCCATTGGATGAGCATTCGTCCAAACGTTGGCATGCTTTAATGGGAGAATCACCCATCTGATGGGTCTTGAATCTGCTGGGTGAATGAAGGGCCTTTTAGAAGAGTACCTTTAAATCCACCCACCGAATCTTTGAGTTCACGCACGCTGAAACACGTTGATTGAATTGAATTGAACGATGGAGATCATTTATCCTCCCAATCTTTCATGAGATCGATCTTTAGATTATGGGTGTACCATCAGACGGTTGGCTTTTTATTTCACGTGGAACACATCTCAGAAAAGTGACCTTAACATCATGTGCATGCTTAAAATTGATTTTAAGGTCACTTTTATGGGTGTATACCACATGAAATAAAAAATCAACCGTATGATGGTACACCAATGATCTAAAGATCGATCTCATGAAATATTGGGACAATAAGCAACCACCATCGTCAAATTTAATGCAGTCGATGTGTTTCAGCGTGGGTGAAATCAAAGATTTTGTGGGTGGATTTAAAGGTACTCCTTTTAGAATGGTGGTGGTAAGCTATAATGGCATGACTTGTAAATAAAGGTGAATGAAGGGCCTTTTAGAATGGTGGTAAACTATAATGGCATGACTTATAAATATAGATGAATGAACAGCCTTTTAGAATGGTGGTAAACTTTAATGGCATGACTTGTAAATATAGATGAATGAAGGGCCTTTTAGAATGGTGGTATTTTTAGAATATTAGTTTCATTAAGGGCAAAATGATTCTTTCAATCCATAAACTCACGACTACTAAACGGGGTATATGAAACCAAAACACAAAAGTAAGGGCTGGAGAATAAATACCCATAACTCAAGGAGTTTGATGCAATATCGGCATATCTAGGGGGTACATGCAAAACCCCAATTATTATTGTGATAAAACCATAAAAGAACTTTCCACCATTTCCTCCTAATCCATGCATCTATAGCAACCAGATTAAACTGAAAAATCTAAAACCATGAAAACATGCCTATGATCAGAATCACCAGCTACGAATCAATGGAAAAAGAGAAGTAGACGATTCAAATCGGAAAAAACCGAGACTACCGAAGAACAAATAGAAGAAACCCTAACAAAAAATGTAGTAGAAACGATAAAAGATTGAAAAATATACCTTGGCGAGATTGACGTAGAAGAAGAGCGGTTTCTTGGTGTTTGAAACCTGAATCCGGTTCTTCTTCTGGGACTCCATGATCAGATCTTTCGTAGTAGCTTCGACAACTGCAACCTCCTCCATTTGAACAAAATCTCCAATCCTAAAGCTCATACTCTCTCTCTCTCTCTCTCTCTAAATCTTTGCTCGAAAACAGTGACCATAATCTGAAGTGGAGGCCGTTTTATAGAGTTTAGTTCTTGAGCATCGGCCAATGAGAAGTGGAGACGTGTTTTTATTTGATTGGGTGCGAGAGGGTTTAGTTATTTTGGCGGGACGGTTTGGAATCAGAATAACGGACGATGGGGGTGTTGGAGCAATGCGAGGGGAGCATTTGACGAGTTTACCCCCCCTAATCGCCAACTGTTTTTAGACTTTGACTGAGAGAGAGAAAGATCTCTTCTAAACTCAATTAACAAAGGGAAAATTGAAACCGCAGGCAGAATTTTTGTAGGCAAAGTGCAGGCGGATGATGTGAGCCGATGTGATTGGCTGTCCCAACCTGTATTGTTACTGCACTTGCAGTCATTTACATCGTGCCATGTTAGTCGCCTAGACTTTGCCTGCACAAAATCTGCCTATCATATATCACTGTTAAGTCCTATCTCCTAACATAAAAGGTCAATCTAGCTTTGCTAAAATAGTTACTTAAATCTGCCCTTCCACAAATTTCCGTGCCTGCAAATGGTTGTACGCTTCTAAGGTTTGACCATTTCAGTAGGAGGAGCTTAACCCATAAGCATTTTTGACAGTAAGCGTGCAAGTTAACCCATTACCAGCTCTTTGTGATTTTGTCCATTTGTAGTATTAAGTATGGTGCCAGAGTGCCAAATGAGATGGCACACATGATGTGGCACGTGTCTCAAAAAATACCAAAAACTAAGTCACCTAGGTTGGCCGCTTACCCTAAGTGCCACCTTGTCTTATTTATTTTTTGATAGGTAATTTGGGCTCAAACTTGCGACCTTGAGGTTGTAATATAATCAACCTACCATTGTGCTATAGGCCCAATCCTACCACATCTTTTCACTAAATTCAATCTCTGTAACGACCTAAAATCTCACAACCCTTTCATTGTAAGATCTCAGGCCTTCACTATAACAACACAACCCATTTTCACTATTTTAACAGCGTTAGATAATGTATCACATTATGCAGGTGCTAACGCTCCACACTGGAACTCATCTTATTTTAGAAAATTCCTGATTTTTCATATGTTCTTTTTTCTTAGTCAAATTTGAACTTGTTGCAAAATGTTCGTCGATACGGCTCTAACGATATATAATTTTTCGAATTTCTACAATAATATAAAAAGTTATACATGATTTAAGAGATGAAATAGGTTAAAAGGTATAATTGTAATTTCAGGAGAGAAACATAATTTCCTTCGGTACTTATACAAATTGCTGGACAGAAACTTTTTCACAATCTAAGAAAAAATCACTACAAAAATAAGGACTTTTGGAGACGGTTATTAGAGACAACTTTTCGAAGCCGTCTCCAATAAACATATATTAGAGACCACCATTTCAAAAGATGTCTCGAATCCTTTTATTAGAGACGGCTATAGCTGTCTCCCTATATAAAATAATGCATTAAGTACTGTTGACCTCATCTATAGGCTATGAAAACTTTAGAGACTACCTTAAAAGTCGTCTCAAAAAGTCTCATTAAAACAAATAGAGACGCCTTTGGCCGTCTCCAAGAGATGTAATTGGGTGTAGAGTGACTACAAATAACTTAACTTAGCTTGGCCCTATGAGTCCATCTCCAAGAGATCTAATTGGGTGTAGTGCGGCTGTAAATAACCTAATTCAGCTTGCCCTATATATAGGCAACGCTGTAAAATCTACTTCACCTCGGCAACTCGTTGCGAGCTGAAATCTCCCCTTTCTCCTTCATTCTCGCCTGTCTTTGAAATCGTGGAACCCTAATCGATCTCCCAATTTTCTCACTAATCACTTTCTCCAATCTCCCACTCTCTTAAAAAATTAACGAAGCTAGGGTCTCAATCGGAATCAGGGGTTTCCAGAGATCTCTATCGAGCTCTCAAGCTCTCTTCCTAACCTTAATTTCGTTTGAAACCAGTTCTATTCGTAGATTGGTCGCAAATTCACCAACAACTACCCGTTTTCGTAATTTCAATCGACTCCCTATATATTTTACATTTCTGAAGAGGGTTACAGATCAAATCTCACGATTGGTTTGCTGAAGATTTGTGAAATTTTAGGTTTTGAATTTGGATTTGAAGATTGAACTTGGATTTGGTTTTGGCTTTGGATTTGATGATTTGAAGATCTTTTAGGTTTTGGATCTGAAGCGGTTGAACTTTGTAGAGATTTATCTGGATTTAAAGATTTGTTAGTTTTGAGGAGGAATTTTGGATTCAATCTATCTGGATTCGTTAGATTTTTCGATATTTCATCGAATTGAGGTTTCTTAATCAGGATTTGAATTAGGATGCGAGAGAATCTGCAGAGCTAGGGGTTTGAGCATATAAAAAGTCCTCTAGTTTTGGTTAATCAGGTTTTGGATATGCTTGTACTGGTGGAGGAGCCTCATGTATGTGTTGTGCTTCATAGATTAAAATATTAGCTGCTGCCATAATCCAAAGCTTGGTTGGAAGGCTACAATTATCTCATGGAGTTGTGGAGAGTCTTTTCTATCTTGTAAAACAAATCCTTAGTCAGTGAACTGTTCATTTCTTCAATCGACTAGTTTATCCTATGCAGCTTCTATGGATTTGCGAAGGTCTATTTGTCAGCACTTACAAGATTTTGTAATTTGTAGTTGGGTAATTTTCTTCTGTTCTTCATTCTCATTGAGCTAATTTTTGTTATTGGGATTTCTTATTTGTTGTTTGTCATCGAACTGAATTTTTTGTCTATTGTATGATGATGCTTCTAATGATTTAAGTGTCTATTAGGATTCCATTTATTTTCCTTTTTATAATGATGCCTAAATGTTCTTCTAAGACAGTTTACTCTTACCAGGTATAGGTGGACTAGTAGATATGAAGCACATCTCTGGGACAATAGTTGCAAGAAGGAAGGCCAGACCAGAAAAGGATAGCAAGGTTAGTGAAAAAAAAAACAAAGAACCCTATCTTTACTATTTATCTGAAAATACTCTTCTTCATGGCTCTGCATCTATTTTTTAACTTACTTTTGGTTGTTTTGCTGACTGTTATCTTGTCTTGTCAATGCGTGTTTTTACTTGTGGGTGAATAATTACCCAATCAAATCTATTTAATTTATCTGGGTAATCATTTTTAACTGAATCATGTTTTTGAAATTTCCTTTGGCCACCTTATTCAAAATTATGTTTGTTTTCTCCTTAGCATTGCCACTCTTTTATGATCTTAGAAGGTTATGGTATGGAAGATAAAGCTGCAAGAGCTTACGATTTAGCGACACTCAAGTATTAGGGACCCACAACTCATATCTACTTCCTAGTAAAAGTGCATTGAGTGTTTCTAATCCCAAAATATAGATGAGACTTAACACCAAATTAGAAGGTCCATTTATTGAGTCACTTACATAATCTGAATGGTCTGCTATATGCTTTGCAATACATAGTACTTCATATAAGAATATGGGATTCTTTGAGATCTGTGGAGTTAATATTTATCCATGGTAGCAAGGATTGTACTTGCGAATGCCATTTTTTTTTTTTTTTGTATAAACCAATGCTAAGGTATTATTTTGGGCTCGATGATTTTTTTTTATGTATACAAAATAAGATTAAACACTTTTAGGATGGTTTAAATGAAGCCCTGATACCATCCCTTTCTCGAGATCGAGATAATTTTATAGTGTTATCTTTGCAGTTCATATAGATTCTGGGCTTTGGTTCTTTTTATTTTTAATCATTTGGCAAGCAATTTTCATTGACGGTGGTTTCAAAAATTGTCGGGGAAGTTTTTGTCCGTCGGCGAAAGGCCCTTGATTTGTAGTGCATGCTTTTATGGAGTGTAATGGATATTGTCAAACTAGCATAGTAAAAAGGTCCTTTCATATATGGAGTGTACCATTACGGCGGTCAATGGATTGATTGGCAGGTTACCCAACCCACCCGACACGGTATTTTCACCAGGTTGGGCACATAAACTTGATCATCAGGTCCGGTTTGCTTGGGGATGAAGCATCAATCCATATCCTATATTCTGTAGTTAAATATAAAGGTTTACAAGATTTTGAACTGGAACTGGACTGGTTTTCGAGCACATATGATTGACGCTAGCTCAGGTTGAGTGGTCATGGGATCAGGCATACCTATATTTTTTTCCTGACCCATTGAAAGCCCTACAGATCCCTAGCAGCTTTGATATATTATCCAACTGGCACTTGAGATTGTTCCTACAATTTAATTGTTTAGTGGGTTAACTATATAGTTCCATGATGTATAATGTTGGTATGGTCTTGGAATACAAAATTTTTTACTTTTTCTCAAAGCCTAAGGAGATTAGTGAATCCTTAGAGCATGGTTGTAACATACGATCACATAGCACATGACACATGATCTCGGATCCTAACGCACGGTTCATGTTGTGAGTTCCAACCGAAGTCCCATTTCTCTCCTCCTCTCTCTCTCTGTTTATATATATATATAATCCATTCGATTGTCCAACGGTAATCATGCACTTAAATGTCAAATCACATATCATGTGGCACGTGGTGATGAGTTACAGTCGGGTTGGGTTCTCCGGTCAGGCATTGGGTCGGGTCGCCATTAATGCACTATTGGGTCGGGTCGAGCATTTGCGATTTTCTTATTGGGCAGCCAAAATTTTGACCCGACCCGTTGACATCCCTACTTTGAAGGCTACTACGTTTCAACAGCTGACATTTACAGATCTCAGTGCCCGAAAAGCTATACATGTAAACTTCGTGATGAATGTCGACTTGAATAGATCTAGGTCTATTGAAGTTGGTGATAACCCGTTAACCCATTCTGAGAACACCCCATATTGGATCTCGCTCACTGGAAACCAATATCAATATGTATCTTCGAGGTTTAATACTGAGTCATATTGGACAATATGTCTTTAAATTGTCCAATAATTTAAACAAACCTTCCTGTTACCGACTAACTTAATATCTGCTGGTGCAGGAGAAGATTTTAGAAGAATTGAGTTTGGAAATGGACACTACTTCAAATAAGCTCAATTTTGTGCAGGTTAGTTTTCCTTGACTTGAGGCATACTACTCCCCAAATTGGTAGTAATGACAAATGACAATTATTGAACTATTAAATTTTTTTGCTGGATTTAAATACACAATCTACTCTTCAAGCCATATTGAAATGCCAAATTCTCTTTCAACGTCCGAAAATCCAATTTTAAGGTTCTTTATAAACCTTGTACTTCATGAAGACTAAATAGTTTAGTTTATTTGGCCAAAACACTCAATACTTCTGTAAGGCATCACTACCCTGGCAATACATTACAAAAAATTTTATCATCACAATGTAACTTTGAAGAACATATAATATTTATCATCACAATATATAAGATTTTGCCAACAACATACACCTCCCCCAAACTTTAAAGCACGTATAACTTAAGTTCTCCAATAACACACATTGAGGCCCAAGGGCATCTTGCTAGAGACAACAAGAACAGAGAGAATTGCTGCTTACATTCACCACGAAGAACACAACCTGCACCCCAAATAATTGTCTGGTTGAAAAGTTAAACCTTTAGACATAAAAAATAGCTCTGCAGCTCTCGATGTGCCGTAGTTCACTCCACATCACTTACTACATCAACCTATAGAAAGTAAAAATAGAGGTAACAATTCCTAGATACATTACCTCCAACGCCGTAATAAGGCATATCAAGTAAGAAGAAGAAATGTATCAAAAAGAGGTCATATGCAAAACATGTAGGAAGCAACAAACCCTTGACACAACTTTTTGCACATCGATATTCCCAACAATCCCCCAGGATAAATAAACTAACTCAATACTCTTTGCCCTAGCACCACAGCATCTGATGGTCAATATGTACAAGGCGGACCATCATGATCCCCAACAAACCCAAAAAGGTATGGATGGAGTTCAAGGAGAAGGTTTATATCCATATCATATTGGACTGAAAATGAATAATCTTTCTGTCATTTCCCACATTAAACCTCGGCTACTCAGCAAGGTCTTCAGAAACAGAGGTCCCACTGACCTTCCTAAAGTACGGAACACAATGATATAGCTATGAAAAGACATTCTTGGACTTCCATACCTAACACTTGTGTGATTTTAGATCATGGAACCTGAATGTTCTCTGATTTTTCTTTGCCTTCACTTAGTTGAGTATTATTGTTGGAATAAATCAATAGATCATTAGATGTACATGACTTCAACAGAAACCATATGGACACTTACTAAATTCAGAACCTGTAATAGAAGATCCCAATAGAACCGTTGCTCGAACCAATCGGCAAATAAATCAAGCTATGACATAAGCAAATTCAAGTGAACTGCAACTCTGCAAGGGGTATAGAGATAAAACAATTACCAAACGCAGAGAGACATGAATAAGGCTACCACCATCTCTCCATTCCCTGATTTACTACTGCACGAAGTTTAGATGTTAGAGATCCTAAAATATATACTGCCAAGTTTCAGGAAATTCAAGTTTCAAAATGAATCAACTGGATAAAAGTAGACTGAGATGGCTGGGTAGTTAGTTGGAAAGGTGGCTGTAAGCAGCGAATAGCATCTTTTTCTCCCATATGGTTGAAATAACTTTGATCTTGGCATTGTTGTCTTCGCCGGTTGGGTCGATATGCTGTAGAGTCTTATTTGGAGCAAATTTTATCTCATGGTTTTTTCCATGCTGACCCTGTGAGTTGCATTGAAGACTTGTTCTTAATCATTGCTTGCTAGAGGTTGATTAAGTAGCAGTCTTATTAGGATTTTTATCAAAATTCTAAAATTAGAAAGTGGAGTAAAAATCTGGCCTCTTCTGTTAAGGTATCCTTCCGCATAAGTAATGTCATCATGTCTCCCCCAAGAAGATATTCCATGATGAGATACAAAAATTCTTCATCTTGAAAGGATCAATAAAGTTTAACAATGCAAGCTCTTTCAACCTCAGCAAGGCGATTCCGCTCAGCTTTAACATGCTCCACCTGTAATAACCACAAATTAGACAAGCATAAACCATGTGGGAACCACCACCAATTGGTCTCCACAGACTAAATTTTGATGGTTGCTTTGTTAGCAACCAATGACAGTGGTTTTGGTAGTTTAATTAGAGATCCTAATGGTACGACTATCTTAGAATTTGTTGGGCCAATTGGTGAGGCTGATTCTACCTATATATGCAGAACCATTCGTATTACTAGACGACCCTAAGGAGTCAATTAATTAATGTCATTAGATGGGCCGATTGGTGAGGCACTACTGTCTATTTGTAATACCCCGAGGAATCAATTAATGTCATTAGATGGGCTCATGATGGCAGACTTTCCCCATGGAGAATTGCTCCGGTGTTTTATCAAGTATTGGTGACCTTGCTCCTTTTGTCACTTTTTCTTCCAGCATGTACTAAGGGAAGTTGGTGCTTTGGTGGATTCTTTTTTTTAGAAAAGATGGAGCTGGTTTGGATAATACTATGTTTTGAATCCTTCCTCTTGATGGCTAGGATTGTAGTTTTTCGATTGGATTTCATAACCTAAAGTTTTCATCTAGTTTGTTGTCGCGCTAGGGTACCCGATTACTTAAGCTCTCTTCCTCTGTCCATAGGTATTCCTACCTTTGTAAAACCTCAAGTCTCATGATGTTCTCTAGTGATGATAATACATGGCCTCTACGAAGCCTCTCTGATTTCTTGAGTTTTTTCATTGCATAAACGTGGCTGGTGGTCTTTTCTCTACAAAGTCTCACCTACACATTTAGATCAAATGTTTTAAATGGAAAATCCTATGAATTAAACATGTTTGAAAAATATTTAGATATAAAATATAAAGTTTCAAAAGGCAGTTGCGCAGTTAAAGTGCGCATGATATGGATATCTCTCTCAAATATGTATATATTTATGTGAAAGAAGCTCTCTCTCTCTCTCTCATGCATAAGTGTATGCTTATCTGTTGTAAGCACAACAAAATAATATATGATCTCATAAAGCACGTATAGTGGTTATCATGATATTTATATATAGCTATGCTTGTTGAAATCACATGAAACTCTTCTGGCCACACTTTTATTCATGTATGGAACACTAGATGAATGTTAGGTTCAGTGAAGTGTGTATTTGTAATGATGGGACAATAGAGTGCAAAGTAAGATATCATATTTATTTCCGTATTGACTTGTTTTTTTTTTTTTTCAAATACCAACCGATTATGATCTTAAACACTTTGTGAAATTTCTATTTTCCCATCGTATATTTCTTGAAAATAATTCCATTGTCTCTTGGTTATATAGTTACTTTATTTGCAATGGGTTGGAGCGGCTCGTTCGACTTTTAATCATGCAGAAGAGAACTATGTGAGTCATGGTCTTCTTAGATTATATGTAGTTGGACATTCTAATGGATGAATGAACAGAAATACCTATGTTCTCTGTATGAATATGTCTATCATATTTGAACATAATACTTTAGGCACCTTTTTCCTTTTCTTTAGCTTTCTTTCACCAATTATTCTAAATTGGTCCTTCCTGTCCCAGCCAATGAGTTTGGTGCAGAGTGCACATTGTAAGCGAGGAGGAGGATATACTGACAAAGTAGTTGTCATAAGGTGCCTTTGCTTTTTATCCTCACTCCAAATTGTAATGAGAAATATCTCTAGTATTTATTATGATGTAGTTTTTCAGTTGCTTATGATGAACTCCCATTGATTTTTTTGTTTTTTGGATTGTTGGTTACTTCAAGCAAGTTTCCTTTTTGTTACTTGGATATATTTTTGTTTCTCATGTCCCCCCCTAAATTTTCTATTAATAAAATGAAGTTATTATCCATGGACCAAGGAGTATGTTCAGCCACTGACGATAATCTAAAATCTAAATCTGTGTTTTGGGGCAGGTGGTGGTGGGGGGGATCACACATAAGTCATGTGATCCTTTATGTGTGTGTAAAGGATCACATGACTTGACCCCCAAGCAACTGCCTCTGTGACTTGAGGCGGTGTATGATCTTGAACGTGGTGTGGCAACATCTCACCACTAAAATTAATATTGGAAGATGTTCCCACACCACTCATATCTTCCAATATTCTACGTAAAGCCATAAGTTGGTGGTCTTACCATGTGATCTCCCTAGCCAAGTTGCCAGGGGGTAGTGTATTGGAGTTCCTAAAACCTTCCATTCTTCCTCTTGATGCTAGGACATGGTGGTTACACCACCCAACTACCTCTTTTGGCAGATTGCCAAGGAGTGGAGGTATATAGACTAGTCGAATGCCAGGATGTGCTGGTTGATCATTTGTCTTTCCTATCGGTCGCTTAGGATGTAGTTTTATTTTGGTCCATTAAGAGAACTTGGCAATATGGAGTCGCTATCTATGTTTTATGGTAAAAAATAATTTTATTACTATTATTTTTTATTGTTTTGTATATAAAAGGCCTTGATTAAGCGTTTTCTATGTAAGGGGTAAGCGTATGCCTCGTCCTAGCATTAGGTCCTGGCATGAGGCAAAGTAATGGGTCTGATATTTATCAGCCTTCACTCAAGATACATAATTCTCTATTTTGTTTTTCTTTTGTTAAACTTTACTTGTTTCATCTTTGATGCTTTTAGAAGTTAAAATGCATGCATGATATCAACTATGTTTCAATTATAATTGATCTCGTGTTGCTCTTAACAGTCATGATGTCAATTATGTTTTATTTTTTAAGTGTTTCCTCTATGTTTGTTGTTCTTAACATTCATGCATGATGTTAATTATGTTTCAGTTTTATGTCCTGTTGTTGTCCTCTTTCAATTACATTTCTGTCTCAATAATGCAGCCATGTACACCCATATATTTCTGTCTCAATCATACTGCTATGCACCCCTCTGCATATTCCACATGTGCAAAATTTTTACACGCATCAAACAGGACCAGCTGTTAGCCACCTAAGTTTCAGATTTTAGTCATGCATGATGATTGAACTGGAGAGGAACCAAGTGCTGGAATTAAAGATGGGGCGGCCTCCATCTCAAGCATGCAAACAATTTCGGACTGATTTGTTCCAACAGAGACTTTGTGAGAACAGAGACTATGCAGCCTTGTATTTGAAATGGAGGGGACTCGATCAATAGCAGATTGCTGGAATTCAGAGCTTGGATGGCAATTTTTTTGATTGGAGACGATCGTTCATTAGTTTCAGCTATGTCCCCATCTTCCTTGAGCTCCAAATACCCCCTGGGTGTTGTTAGAATTTTATAATTTTTGAGGTTTTATTGCCTTATGAAATTTTATGATTTTGTTGAAATAATGTTGGCTTTTAATGCTAAACTATAAATATTTAGAGATGACCTTCAGGAATGACAAGAAAGAGAAGGTGTGTCCTCCTTTAACCTTTTTTGGATTCTAGTTCATAAATATCTTTTTTTTTTTCCCTCTTTCCTCTATGAAGAACCAAATATTGTGGACTTAGCCCAGGTGATTTTGGGCTCGGGTATAATTATTAAGGCCCAATCGGGCCAGTCTTGGTTGGACTCAGGTAAATACCCATACTTTCCTTG
This sequence comes from Chloranthus sessilifolius, assembly GCA_021018995.1. Lineage (NCBI taxonomy): Eukaryota > Viridiplantae > Streptophyta > Magnoliopsida > Chloranthales > Chloranthaceae > Chloranthus > Chloranthus sessilifolius. The sequence goes on from CM037588.1 coordinate 98,640,800, forward strand.
ATAATTAAAAGAATACTAAGGGGTTGTTTTATAAAAGAGCCTATTCCAATATAAGTTTTGTTGACAATGTTCCAGTAAAGGTTGTGACATTGTGTGCGTGCGGAGCGCCTGGTCATTGATTTTAATTCACTTTAATTGTCATCTTATCCCTCCCCTAAATTTGTTCAACCTGCATTTTTTTTTTTTTACTATTGTTCGTTTCTATTGTAGACTGTGATTAATGACCTTGCACTGAAGATATATATAAAGGTCAGGGCAACCCCAAAAGTTGTTGCAGCTTTTGCCGAACGGAGGGAATTTGACAAAATCCTCATTTACTCAAAGCAGGTTTGGCATGTGCTTCCTCTCTTGGCATTCTCTAATATTTGGTCAACACAATTGATAATACAATTCATGTTTGAATTGTGTCAAGAATTGATTCCTCAGGTTCGCTTATGGAGTTGTGTGCTCACAATTGCTATGAGTTAATGCAGGTCGGATACACACCAGATTATCTTTTTCTTCTGCAAACCATTTGGCGATCAGATCCCCAGGTATGGCACTCAGTTGGATGATTTTTTTGGGAAATTTACATCTTTTCCTTGTCAACCATTTGTTGTACTATGAAGTATGGAGCTTTTTCGGTTGATATGATCTACAACTATGGTGTATGGGACTTTTTCGGTTGATATACACTTTTTTTATACAATACTTAGAACTTTTTTCTTTTTGAAAAATCACGATTTTTCACATTTTAAATGTATTTTTTTTATGAAATTTTTAAGTTTTAGATTTGCAGCCCTGTTTGCTCCTTGCTTTCAGAGGGTTGGGCAGGTCTCTGAATCTTTTGAACTTTTGGATTTTAGAGCCTAGCGTTAGGCTTGGTCCATGCACTTATATGGACTCATGGTCCATATAACCAGTGCTCTCTCTCTGTTTTATATATATATATTTATATTTGGTTTATTGCTAATTTTGTTTTGCCTTTTTGTTGCTGCAGTAATAGAGATCATGGTTAATCCTGGTAATTCCTCGTATTTCATATGGTGTATGCTGTGATGAAAAAAGTGCTAAGCATTAGAAGACTTGGCCATCAGTTCCATCCATGATAAACAGAGATTTGAAAATGCATGGAAGTTGGCTCAACAGCTTGAGATCTTTATGCTATGCATGTTTCTTTTGTAAGACTGTAGCAAAAAAAAAAGGAGTCATTCCTTTTACACATAAATTTGTTGTGAATGAAATGGCGGTGTTGTGAATTAAAATTTATTTTCTGAATGAGCTTTGAGCATGTTAATGTGTTTATGCTAATGTGAGTATGCAAATGCAGCTTATATATTTTCATAAAAAAAAATAAAAAATAATACAAGTTATAAATTGTATTGCTAGGCAATATGATTATCGGAGCAAACAATTTAAATAGCATTAAAAAGAAAAAAAAATTATTGGAGATGGCCAAAAGCCGTCTCCAATAACAAGCTATCACTTATTGGAGACGACTTCAAGCCGTCTCCAATAACATCAGATCAATTATTGGAGACAGCTAAAAGCCGTCTCCAATAACAAGAGATGATTTATTAGAGACAACTTTAAGCGGTCTCCAACATATATTTGGAGACGGCTTATTACCGTCTCCAATAACCTTGACTATTAGGGACGGCTCCCATTTGGTCTCCAAAGACAATGGAGATGGGACTATTCGAGACTACATGGAAGCCGTCTCCAATACTATTGGAGATGGCTTAGACATCTTTGGAGACGGCCAAAAGCCGTCTCCAATAAACTTATTTTTCGTAGTGAATTCTACATTATTGAATCTTTTACAAAAAGTCTTAATTAGGGTTAACCTAAAACTTTGCTACAATTATGAATAATCTTAAGAGCTCTCTACTCTCTGTAACAAAAATAATGCTCTCCTAAGGCTCTCTAGCTTTCCCTCAAATCTCTCGCAAACTTGGACATCGATCATTTCAACCCGGACCATCGCAAGATCAACAGTTCACACTTCAACAAGTGGTTACCCATTAATCCCCCTATTCTTCTCAGATATCGTCGCGTATAGTACATTCGATCGCGCACCAATGGATTTAAAATTAATTCAATCATATTATTTTTAAATTTGATATATCCATATTGTGACAGCCCGGATTTTCGTACCTGAAAACTCGTACCATCAGATCACCCATAAGGCAATCCCGGAACACACCGAACACCTGATACATCCACATGCAAAGCGGAAACAAAAATATATTCTAACTAAACAGATAGAGTCATCATAAGGAATTAAATTTCAAATTCTATATAATGACAATAATCTAATTTACAACAAAAGACGGTTCTAATTCCATGCAAAAACCCATGGACAAAAGAACCAAATCGAACTATCAGTAACAAAATAACTGTCACCAAAACATGGTTCGCAAAATAATAAACTGTGTCGTACTGAATCCAATATACAAACTAAAATGGTTGGACGCACCAAGCCTTACACAAAAATCTCAAAATAATAACTAGTGTAGCAATGCCCACTAGAAGAACTTGTCAGGAGGGGGCTCAGTCTCCTCCTCTGACACGTATTTAGGGTCCTCAGGATCTATGTCCTCAGTACCCGCATCAATACCTGTACCTGTGACATATAGTCGAGGCGTGAGCTAATATCTAAGATCAATAGGGAAACATAACTTAACATGCATATTTTTACATCACACATATATCTCATGACATAATTCAAAACATATTTTTCATACTGAGAATCACAATTTAAAGTATTTAAATTTACACAAAAACTGATATTTGATGCACATGTCAAATCACACTAATCATGATTTCTAAAACTTGTTCTTATAATACACACACTTAAAACACCTACTTAAATACTATCTCGAGCATATACAACATCGAGAGTCACAAATATACTAATGGGAAACCCCAACCATCGTCGCACAATGAAAAATTTTACACAATGCCCAAGCCCCTTCGAACGAGGTGACTTATGCCGCATGGAGTATTACCGCAGAATGGTAATCAAAGAACGGATGTCCCGCCGTACCGGAGCACACTTATAGATATCCTGCCGTACTGGTCACGGATATATCGCCGCATCGATAGGGTATCCACACACATAAACCTTAAATCAAAGTGCTAAATATAACTTATAGTTTATCACCATGAATTGTGATAATTTATAATAGATTTGAAGTTTTAGATCTTACACACACACTTATTGACATCTTTCTGATGTCACATATATACACAACTGATTTCACACACACACGAATCTGATGTCACACACACATAGTTTCTCTAAGTTCACATACACACACACACACACCTTTCATATTTAAGATCATGAAATAAATCTATGTAAATAAATGGCAAAGATCACATATTACACATGCTAATATCATATCACTAAACCAATGTTAGTTGTAATTAAATGCACATGTTACAAAGTTTTTCTTACCTTAACGAAACGCTAACACGAAGGCTTCTTACTCCAAGCTAGTCCCTCTCTTACACACACATGCTCATACCTAAAACACACCAAGTCATAATTCATATGTCAGAAATGACGTAAAATGGGAAGATATAAAGTCTCCACCCAAGTCTCCTTAACAAAATAAAACAAATTTCTGAATCTGTCCAAATCGATCGATCGAATTATATTTCGATCGGTCAGTTTCCTCAAAAACTACATATCTCTCACATCACAATCCGATCGATCGATTCCCAAATTGATTGATCGAATTAAATTTCTATTGATCGGTTCCTTTAGAAAACTACACCCTTCAGGTGCCATAATCCGATCGATCGGTTCCTCAGTCGATTGATCGAATTTCAAATAGATCGATTGGTTCCTTCAGAAACTCTCTAACACGTATATTGTTTTCTCAAATCGATCGATCAGTGCTCAGACTGATCGATCGGTTTCACAAATCGATCGATTGAATTTTATTTCGATCGATCAGTTTTTCCAGACTCTTTCATATTTTTGCTTAGATAAAATCGATCGATCGGTTATTAATTTCAATCGCTCAGTTTTGTCAAATTTCTCACATATGCGGGTTTGAACTTTTCAAACCCCATTTTTCTTAAATTTTATCTCCTATACTTCTAATTTTCCACCCACATGCTAACTAAAGTCTAACATTCATATAAATCATAATTTAACATAATTTTCTCACATTTAATTGATCGATTCCTCAATCCACGAGCTTCCCGAAGTTAGAGTTCCAAAGTTGAAATTTTGGGATTCTCTTCGATCCTAATTCCACAATTTTATGCACAGTTTCACGCTTGCACTCACACACATAAATTAAAAGCTCACCTTCTTTCTCTCTCTTCTTAATAACTGCTCTCACTAATTCCCCAACTACCAAAGGAGAGAAATAAATTCTCTCATTCACTTAACCCTTATACCTAAAGCTTAGGCTTAGGTGTTAAGCCACCACACCGTAACTCGGTGTACATCACTTCATCAAATGGTTCTATATCGCCACTAACTCAATCATTTTCATTCAAAATTTATCCTAACTCATTAATCACTTTAATATTTAATAATTTTATATTCTCAGGTGCGTGATCAGTCGGGCGTGCACACCGAGATGAACTATTCAAAGGTCAAAAACTTTTGGGACTTTAGATTCTCCCCTCCTTAGAAATTTTCTTTCTCGAAAATGAACCTAAAGAACGTAGCTGTAAGAAGTTACGTCAGCGAACCTATTCACACATAGTCATTTACTATATTCACACACTGAACGACACACATTCAAACTTACCCATTTACATGTAGTCACACGCATTTCAAATATGCCCACACATATCTGAGCACACATATTGGAGACAAATCCACACCCTGCAAGAAAACTACTATCTAAGAGATAGTACAATGATTTCACATCTATAAATTTCACCCATGCAGCAATAACACAGGTACAAACCACAGAGATCATGAAAAGAAAAACATCCAAAACTAAACATGTCCATCCATACTCACAAACCACAATCATTAACAACCAAAGATACACATTCACAGGTGGCAACCATGCCACGATAGTTTAACCATTTACATCAAATTTTCCATGGTTTAATTACATAAAATTCTAAAAAGAAACATACTTTGAATATCCCAAAAATTACATATACCCCTGCAACTCAACTCAATCTGTATCACCCGATTGCTTATCTTCCGCTGCAACTGGCTGCTAATCCTCTGCATCTTGTCCGCCTGCTCCGAAGCTCAAGGCCTCAGGAATCCAAACTTGTGTCGCCGCCATGCGCTGCTAATAGTCTGATGGGTACATGAAGTGCATTGTCTCAGCCATCAATGCCTCATGGTAGTCCAGGCGTCGGCTAATCTGACGATTGTTCTTAGTCATGAAGGCGATAACTTCATCAATAGTGCCAGAAGAGGCACGCTGAGAAGGTGGGGGCACACATATCAGAGCATGTCTATGAGGTGGAGCTGCAGCTGCTGGCTGATCCTGAACTGGTGCGTCATGTGCAGGCTGCTCTTGGTCTTGAGGAGCATCAGGTGCAAGACCATGTACAGGCGGTATTTGTTTTTCGGCGCGTAGAATCTTTAACTGATTATAGGTCTTATTCCAATCCTTGAGAGAGTATAGTTTCGCGTTATCGGTTAGTCTCAGCTCATCATCGGGAATAACATACTTCTCACCTCTCGAATAATCTTCAATCATACTAGATATGAGGCGAGCGTATGGAATTTCATTCGCTAGTTTCACTCCCCCTTCCATCATTTTCCCTCTTGCGTATTTCATCCCTTCAAACACAACCTTTGGGGAATTGAACCACCGGCCCTTAAATGCCAAAAACAAGGCCTGTTGCACTTCCCCAACCCTCTCGGTCTTATGTCTCATAGGGTATAGGTTGCATTTGAAAATTATGTCTAACATCCACAAATGTCTTAGAAAATCAACCCTTCTGATTGCCATGTCCGAACCTTGTTTGCCTTGGGTCATTTGTTCTATAACCACTTCAAAAACAATCGGTGTACAGTTCGGTTCCCTCAAATCAATACCCGTACCATACTTGTCATAGCACTCAAGTGCCTTGGCAGCATGGTCATGAGTGAACACAAACACACATCCGTCTATCTTGGTACAAACGGTGTATGGTTGATTTCTTACGTACATGTTCTGGTAAAACAACCATACCAAATGAGGGTAATAGTATTCATGAAGTGGGTTGAGTAGGTTTTCTAATCCGGCCTTTACAAGATAATCTCGGGCCCAAAGGGTGGTTATACCTTGAACATCACGCTCTTGGAAAAGCGCGGGCTCAATGATATATTCCGTTTCAAAACCCTTCGCTGCCCACCAAGCGTTAGGATGTTCTTGTGGTGGTGGCGGTGGTGGTGAAGTGGGTTGTGGCTGTGGTGGTGGTGATTGTCGCGAAGAACCCGCTTGTGAGATGGGTCACTAAGACGTAGGGTTCTTCGACGATTTTCGAGTTTTAGGTGCCATAAAAGATTTATAAAAGAAATTAAAAACCAGGGCTTAGAGATTTATAAAAGAAATTAAGATAAACCGGTTGGAACTCGAATTGAAATGCTCAAGGAATTAGGGTTTTACCTTTCAAAGAGGTTTGGATCCGATCTCTTGGAGTATCCACACTCAAATCACGGCTGAAAATCGTCCTCCTTATCTCCAAGAACAAACACAAGGAAAACCCCAAAGAAAAAGACCTAAAATTTCTAATAGTTTGAATTAGAAAAAAAAACCTGATTTCCTTATATATCTCACAAATCGATTAATCGATCGGTTTCCACTTAAACTAAGATGGTCGACAATTTTGATTGATCGATTTTCAAAATCGATCGGTCGGTTTTCATACTAACCTTGATGCCTGAGAAAATCGATCGATCGGTTTCAATTTCGATCAATCGGTTTCCAAAATCGATTGGTCGATTTCCATTTCGATCGATCGATTTTCATAAATTTTTATCAGTTCAAATTAGTTCTCTGTTTTAGTGATTTTGATCGATCAGTGTGCATTTCGATCGATCGGTTTCAAAATCGATCGAACAGTTTTAATTTCGATCGATCGATTTTCATAGACAAATTGTGTGTCTCAATTTTGTCAAATCGATCTATCGGTTAAGGTTTTGATCGGTCGATTTTGACAGAAAACTTCAAAATTTGTGTTTTTCACTTCTAATTTGTTTGAAACTTCTCAACTTGCAAAAATATTATTCTTTATGATTCCATCAAGCTACAGTTACATATTAAAACATCATGTTTGTAACTCAAAAGAAATTTACATTTCTCACAACTCTTCTCAACTCTCATTGAACAACTGAGGGTATTGATAACGGATCTCCGCCTCGCAGTCCCAAGTGGCCTCCTCCACTGAATGATTCCACCACTTAATAAGCACTAACTGAATGCGTCTCGTGCGCAATATCTGTTCTTTTCGATCAAGTATCTGAATCGACTCCTCTCTCACGGTCAAATCTTCATAAATCTCGATCGGTTGATCATCAAAGATGTGTAGGGTCCTTCACGTATTTTCTTAACATAGATACCTGAAACACATTGTGTACCATATCAAGTTGTGGGGGTAAAGCAATTTTGTATGCTACTTCTGGAACCCGGCCCAAAATTTCAGAAGGCCCTATGTAGCGTGGGCTTAGCTTTCCCAGCTTTTCAAAGCGCATCACACCCTTCATTGGTGAGATCTTGACAAATACATGATCGCCAACTTGAAAATCAACACTTTTCTTTTTTATATCGGCATAACTCTTCTGTCTACTCTGAGTTGTCTTGATTCTATCATGAATCAAACGAACGGCCTCGACATTGCTCTCAATAACTTTCAGACCTAATATAAAATTTTCTTCGGTCTCTTCCCAATTAATTGGTGATCTACATCGCCGTCCATACAATGCTTCATAAAGTGCCATACCGATACTCTTCTGAAAACTGTTATTGTATGCAAACTCGATCAACAGTAAGTGTTGATCTCATGATCCTCCAAAATCAAGCATACATGCTCTGAGCATATCTTCTATTATCTGATTCACCCACTCGATTTGTTCATCCGTCTGTGGTTGAAATACTGAACTAAAGTCTATTCGCGTACCCATTCCTTCTTGAAATTTATGCTAAAACTTTGAAGTATACAACGGGTCACGATCTGAAACAATACTGGCTAGAATACCATGCAATCGGACTATCTCATTCATATACATCTCTGCTAGCCTTCTTGCCATATACACCGTGTTGTATGGCAAGAAGTGAACTGATTTGGTTAATCGATCAACGACCACCCAAATGGCATTGTGCCTCCTCGTTGTCCGTAGTAATCCCAATATGAAGTACATAGAAATTGACTCCATTTCTACTCTTGTATTGGCAGAGGTTGTAATAAACCTGTCGAATGTCTGTGATCCACCTTCACTTGTTGACATACTAAACACTTTGAAACGTATTCAGCAACATCCTGTTTCAAACCTCTCCACCATTAGTTCTTTTTCAGATCCTGGTACATCTTGGCACTACTAAGATGAATAGCTTAGACTTATAGGCTTCATCTAAGATAATTTCCCTAAGGTTGGTACTGATCGGTATACACAGACGTCCTCTAAATAATAGCGATCCATCCTCGTTGAAGGAGAAATTTGGTCTACTGCCGTCAATCACACCTTGTCTGATTTTCACTAACTCTGTATCTTTAATCTGTAACTCATGAATGTGATCGAATATCGTCGGTCTAATCGTGATGTTAGCCAACAAGGTTCCTGAAGCTTGTACCTCGATCTTCGTATTATACAAAGAAAGATCTTCTAGTAGCTTCCATCTACGGATCCCCATAACAAGGCTAAATAGTAGAGCCAAACTCTTCTGACTCAAAGCATCCGTTACGACATTCTCCTTGCCTGGATAATAATGAATGGAGTAATCGTAGTTCTTGAGAAATTCCATCCATCTCTATTGCTTCATATTTAGTTCCTTCTGTGTAAATAGGTATCGAGGCTCTTATAGTCCATGAAGATCTCAAAAGTCTCTCTATATAAATAGTGTCTCCAAATCTTCAATGCGGAGATCACCGCTGCTAGTTCTAAATCATGTGTTGGATAATTCCTCTCGTGGTCCTTAAGCCGTCTCGACCCATAAGCAATAACCTTCTTATATTTAGTTGAGCACACAGCCTAAGCCACTGTGTGAAGCGTCACTATACATAACAAACCTTCCACTGCCTAAAGGAATAGTCAACACTGGTGCAGAAGTTAGTCATTTCTTGAGTTCTTGAAAGCTCTTTTCACACTCCTCAGTCCACTCAACTTCACATCCTTTCTTATAAGTTTAGTGAGTGGTTCTGAGATCCTTGAAAATCCCTCTAAAAATCTTCTGTAATACCCAACCAGACTAAGGAAACTGCGAATCTCGATCACAGTCTTTGGTTTTTCCCATTCCACTACTGCCTCGATCTTTGCTAGATCAACTGTAACACCTTCTTCTAAGACAATATGTCCCAAGAAGTTTACTTTCTCCAACCAAAACTCACACTTACTGAGTTTCGCATACAGTTGGTGTTCACGTAGCATCTATAGAGCAATCCTCAGATGTTATTCATGCTCCTTCTTTGTTTTCTAGTAGATAATGATGTCATCTATGAATACAACTACACAAGTGTCGAGATATGGTTTAGACACTCGATTCATTAGATCTATGAATGAAGCTGGTGCATTAGTCAATATAAATGGCATCACTAAGAGCTCGTAGTGCCCATATTTGGTTCTAAATATCGTCTTCTGTATATCTTATGCTTTAACTCGTAATTGATGGTATCCAGATCTTAAGTCGATCTTGGAAAAGAATCTTGCACCTTGTAACTAATCAAACAGATTAACGATCTTTGGCAAAGGGTATCGATTCTTGATGGTCAACTTGTTCAACTGACGATAGTCGATGCATAATCTCATCGACCCATCCTTCTTCTTTACAAATAAGACCGGTGTTCCCCAAGGAAACACACTAGGTCTTATGAACCATTTATCTAAGAGTTCCTGTAATTGGTCCTTCAACTCCTTCAACTTAGCTGGAGCCATTCGATATGGTGCTTTAGATACTGGCTCCGTACCTGGTGCTAAGTCGATGGAAAACTCCACTTCTCTATCTTGTGGCAATCCCGGCAATTCATCCAGAAACACGTCTTGAAACTCACAAGCAATCAAAATTTCTGATATCACATTCTTCTCTTCCCGTTGCTCCTTCAGAAAAGTGAAGTATCCACTGCATCCTTTCTTTATCAAACATTCTGCTCAGACTGCAAAGATAAGTGGTATAAAGGTTGATCGCATTCCTAGAAACTTGAACGATCTATTCCCATTGAGTTGAAAAGTAACCATCTTCCTCCAATAATCAACGCTTGCACCATGCGTGGATAACTAGTCCATGACAAGGATTACATCGAATCCTTGCATATCCAACAGGATTATATCCGCCACCAATTCAAAACTTTCATAATCCCTGATGGCGACGATAACAGACCAAAATACTGTATCAGTACTGATCGCATTTCCCGTTGGAACTGACACTTCCAAAAAAAATCCAAGGTCTCCGGAATGACCTTCACTTTTTCGCAAATTGCGGCATCACAAATGAGTGAGTAGACCCTGGGCCTATCAACACTCTCACTTCATAACAGAGGTAATCACTCTTACCATACATTTGCAAAGTAGCTATGTCACATACTTAATTAAACAATTACATATGCAAAAGCTAAGTATGTAGACAGTAGGATTTAAAAGACTACTTCTAAATTTGATGCACCTTACTTATCTAAAATCTCAAATCAATGATATATCTTGAATTTAAATAGAAATTTCACCTTATATGATATCATTATTGTTCTGGGCATCCTGAGCTGTAATGGCATATGCACGCCCTTGCACAGTAGGTCTCAGCACAGTTGCTGATACCGTCCTCTCCTTTCTTAGCTATGGGCAATCTTTGATCATATGCCCCATCTTTCTGCATTTAAAACATCCACCCATACCGCGCCTACAATCTGAGGTCTTGTGAGCCTTACCACACCTGACACACATCTCAGTAGGAGTGGATGATGCTGCCCTTGAGAAACCTTGTGTAATTGATACTCCGATAGTTGTAGCAGGGCCCTCGTAACAGAAAAGTCTCCCCGATATAGGCATAGGTGGCCTAGAGTAGTATGTCTGAGCATGTTACCTTGGAACTGGTGCTACGAAACCCAACTTTTTATTCACAAACTTGTAGTTGCTTGATCTGCCCTGACCTGCCTTGCCCTTGTTCTGCTGGTCCCATCTCTTATACATCTCATCTATATCTTTCTCGACTACTAGTGCCTTTCCCATAACTGCTCTATAGGCCTCCAACTCTAATATAGAGATCCTATCTCGGATAATCGGCCTTAAGCCGCTTTCAAACTTATTGGCCTTCATCAATTTCGTGGCCACATACTCAGGAGCAAATATGGACAATCGTGTAAATTGTGTCGTACTCTCGTACGGACATTGCTCCTTGTTCCAAAGTTATAAACCTTGCTGCCATCTAGTTCCTGACTTGTTTTAGAAAATACTCTTTGTTGAATATTTCAACAAACACATTCCATGTCCACAATCCATCTAGATTGTCTTGTTCTCTCATTCTTAAAACCAACTTCCACCACGGATTACTTCTCCCTTCAATTGAAATGAGGCCCAGCTCACTTTCTCCTCTTCTGTGCAAGGTAACCTCTAGAGGAGCTTCTCAATTTGATTGAGCCATTTTCCACCTCAAGCGGATCCGTCTGCCCATAGAAACTAAGAGGTTTCAATCTCCTAAACTCAATGAATGATGAGGGCTGTGGTGGCATAGGAGGTGGTCTTGGAGGTTGCTGATGATGGCTAGTGGCATTGTTTGTAGCCATCAATGCTGTCTGTTGAGCCATGACATTTGCCACAGCTTCCATGGCTTGCACCATTCTCTGCTTGTCCTCTCTCTTCATTTCTTTCTTCACCTCTTTCTTGACTTCTCTCTTTCGGAACACTTTATTTTGGAACCTCTCTATTCCCAATCGGAACTCTATTGGAATTGGTGGGAATCTCATCCCCACTTCTCAAGTTCCTTCTATAACTGCCTCTTGGTCGTCCTCGACCTCTAGTGGACATGACGCTCTGCAACATGAAACGAAAAGTTTCATTAGCAGAAGGCCCCTATGTTCTGACACAATCTTAAACATATAATTACATCTAAGGCTTGTCAAAAATCTCTAAAGCAAATGCTTTGATACCAACTGTGACAGCCCAGATTTTTACAACCGAAAATCCATCCCATCAGATCACCCATAAGCCAATCCCGGAACATACTAAACACCTGATACATCCACACACAAAGTGGAAATAAGCATATATTCTAATTGAGCAGATAGAGTCATCATAAGGAATTAAATATTTAATTCTATATAATGACAGCAATCCAATTTACAATTAAAGATGGTTAATTTCATGTAAAAACCCATGGACAAAAGAACTGAACCGAACCATCAGTGACAAAACAACTGCCACCAAAACATGGTTTGCAAAATAATACAATTGTGACATACTAAATCCAATATATAAACTAAAATGGCTGGACGTACCAAGCCCACAGAAAAATCTCAAAATAATAACTAGTGCAACAATGCCCACTAGAAGAACTTGTCAGGAGGTGGCTCAGTCTCCTACTCTAGCATGGACACAAGGTCCTCAGGATCTATGTCCTCAGTGCCCGCATCAACACCTGTACCTGTGACGTATAGTCGAGGGGTGAGCTAACATCTAAGATCAATAGGGAAACATAACTTAATATGCATATTTTCACATTACACATATATCTCATGACATAATTCAAAACATACTTTTCGTACCGAGAATTATAATTTAAAAGTATTTAAATTTACACAAAAACTGATATTTGATGCACATGTCAAATCACACTAATCATGGTTTCGAAAATTTGTTCTTATAACACACACACTTAAAACACTTACTTAAATACCCTCTCCAGCATATATAGCATCGAGAGCCACAAATATACCGATGGGAAACCCCAACCATCGTCATTCAATGAATAATTTTACACAATGTTCAAGCCCCTTCAAACGAGGTGACTTGGGTCGCACGAAGTATTACCATAGAATGATAATCAAAAAACAGATATCCCGCCGTACTGGAGCACACTTACGGATATCCTGTCGTACCGGTCACGGATATACCGTTGTGTTGGTAGGATATCCACACACATGAACCTTAAATCAAAGTGCTAAATCTAACTTATAGTTTATCACCATGAATTATGGTAATTTATAATATATTTGAAGATTTAGATCCTACATGCACACTTATTCACATCTTTCTAGTGTCACACACATACACATGGCTGATTTCACACACACACGAATCTGATGTCACACACACACGTAGTTTCTCTAAGTACACATACACACACACACACACACCCCTTTCATATTTAAGATCATGAAATAAATCCATGCTAAATAAATGACAAAGATCACAAATCACACATTCTAATATCATATCACTAAACCCATGTTAGTTGTAATCAAATGCACATGTTGCAGAGTTTTCCCCACCTCAACGAAAAGCTAACACGAAGGCTTCTTACTCCAAGCTAGTCCCTCTCTTACACACACCATGCTCATACCTAAAACACACCAAGTCATAATCCATATGTCAGAAATGACGTAAAACAGGAAGATATAAAGTCTCCCCACAAGTTTCCTTAACAAAACAAAACAAATTTCTGAATCTGTCCAAATCGATCGATAGAATTATATTTCGATTGGTCGATTTTCTCAGAAACCACATATCTCTCACATCACAATCCGATCAATCGGTTCCCAAATCGATCGTTCAAATTTCAAATTGATTGATCAAATTAAATTTCGATTGATCAGTTCCTTCAGAAAACTACACCATTCAGGTGCCATAATCTAATCGATCGGTTCCTCAATCGATCGATTGAATTCAATTTCGATCGATCGGTTCATTATCGATAGATCGAATTTTATTTAGATCGATTGATTTTCCCAGACACTTTCATATTTTTGCTCCGACAAAATTGATTGATCGATTACTTATTTCAATCGATCGGTTTTGTTAGATTTCTCACATACGCGGGTTTGAACTTCCCAAACCCATTTTTCTTAAATTTTATCTCCTATACTTCTAATTTCCACCCACATGCTAACTAAAGTCTAACATTCATATAAATAATAATTTAACATAATTTTCTCACCTTTAATTGATCGATTCCTCGATCCACGAGCTTCCCCAAGTTAGGATTCCAAAGATGGAATTTCGGGATTCTCTTCGATCCTAGTTCCACAATTTCACGCACAATTTAATGCTTGCACTCACACACATGAATTAAAAGCTCACCTTCTTTCTCTCTCTTCTCAATAACTGCTCTCACTAATTTCCCAACTACCAAATGAGAGAAATAAATTCTCTCATTCATTAACCCTTATACCTAAAACTTAGGCTTAGGTGTTAAGCCACCACACCGTAACTCGATATACATCACTTCATCAAATGGTTCTATATCACCACTAACTCAATCATTTTCACTCAAAATTTATCCTAACTCATTAATCACTTTAATATTTAATAATTTTATATTCTCAGGTGCATGACCAGTTGGGCACGCACACTGAGATGAACTGTTCAAAGGTCGAAGTTTTTCGGGACTTTACATATATAATTAAAGTGACGACCCAAATTTCCCTTACTATAAAATCTGTGCCGTCAGAGCGTAATGACTAAAACGACTTTCAGACTTCTCTTTAGTATCGGGATACTTTGATACCTTTGTGACAGCTCAATCTTCCCTTGGTTAATAGTTGGAAGATCGGGCCATCAATCACGTGGTATGCCTACATAAACACGGAAGGAAAGTGGCAAAAGAAAATACATGACATTTCCATCATTCTGACGGCTGACCATCACCTAAACGTGGCCAAAATCTATACGATTATGCATAAGTTTAATCCAAAAAGAGACTGTACCCAATATCCAAAAACTAATTGTCTACACTCCTCCCAATAGTTAAGAGAACGAATCAAGGGAAGAACTTCTCAGGTGGTTGTTCTTCCTCCTCGTCCGGGACGTAGTCTGGATTCTCCTAACTCTGGATCCACCTCCGGATCTATATCTGCACCTATGACGTATAGTTGAAGGATGAGCGATAGTCCAAGCTCAGTAGGGAGAAAGTCATTACAATGTTACATTTACCATTCTACTTCACAAGTATTGATGGATAGAATCAAAACAATTTCATTTTTCATTTGTACAAAATACATAAGAAACAAAGTACTTAATTCAAAAGCATTATTCAAAACATGACATATCATGATGCTGAGTGTATATATGATGATTGCTTGACTAAATAAAGTACAGATCATAAACAAGACTTGTATTGGAGCGATGTGTATCAAAGAGCTGTGCAACCATGGGCTCTCGTGAGTTTGCCACGACGATGCGCTCTTTTATAAAACATAGAGTTGCCACCTGGATCTTTTGGTGTCCCGGGATACCAAAATCAATTTTATAAGCACCAAAGTGTAAAGAATCTGACTCTGATTCCGGTCTATGCCAAAGGCTCTTGGGTAGGGGCTTCGGTTATTGATCGAGAAGGTGTTAGGCACCCAATCAAGCCACTCAAGGTGGTATCTACTTTGGTTGTTTGGATGGATATATAATATATATATATATATAATTATATATAGAAAAAGAAATAAAAACATGGGCAGCACTCCCCCCTTGCCCGAAGGCGCTCCGATCCTATTGAACCCTACGTACCAGATGAATTTTGGGAGGCGTAATGGCTTAATTCAAGTATAGAGGAAAAGCAAAGAAGGTAGAGGAAGAGGGGAGAGCCGGAGCTCTCGAGCCCTTGTAGCACCGATGGACCTTCGCGAGGGTGCACTTGGTGAGCTTCCGATAGCTTAAGAGGTTGAAAGATGGGCTCTAATCTCTAAGGCTTCGTGGCTAAAAGGAAGAAGAAGAATGCTAGGAGGTAGTTCTAGCTAAATCTCAAAGATTTATTGTGGATAATGAACTGTAAAAGATGAACTAGGGTGCTGGAATTTTATGGGTTTTGTGCTGGAAAATGGGGAAGGGAACTCACTAATGATTTTCTCTCTTTTGGAATTTTTTTTCAAGCCCTTAGTAGGGGGGAGGGGGTGTCTCTCTATTTGTAGAAAAGGAGAGGATTAGTGAAGGGTTAAAGGGCTAATTGGGTTAACAATTAGGTAATAGGGATCTAAGGTTTTCTAGGTTTTCTAAGGTTTAGAAAGGTGTGAATTGGGTTTAATGGTAGATGATAGGGTGGGCTTTTAAAAGGCTAGAGGGTTGCAAATAGGATAAATGGGGGTGCAATAGTCCTAAAGAAACTCACCTCAAACATTGGGATTGTCAAAAAGTCAAACCCCAAAAGTGAATTTCAGCCATTTTCCCAAAAACACTGTAGCTAAGCCTAGCGTGTATATTATACACGCTAGGCATAGGAACAGTTCTCTGAGAAGTCCAAAGCTCAAATCTGAAGGAGGAAGGCCAATTTTGCCTAGCATGTATTTTATACACGCTAGGCCAAATTCCTACAAAAATGGCCTAGTGTGCATATTATGCACGCTAGTCAAAATTCAATCAAAAAATGACCTAGCGTGTATGTTATACATGCTAAGCTAAATCCCTGCATCCCAACCCTAATTTCAAACCGCCATAACTTTTGATATATAACTCAGATTGAGACGATTCTCAGCTCGCTTGTAAGCTGAAAACATCTTCTTTCTGATGGGATAGGTCTCAGCTCCTGTTGGGGTTTGTACAAGCTTTGGCACTTCTCCTCCCATCTACTATTCAGGGGGTTCCAAAATAGGTCTGGGAAGGGTTCTAATGGTTTAGGGTTGATTTCTAAAGGCTTAGGAAATTTCCTAAGGGTTTGGGATGGTTTTTAACGATTAGGGAGATGCTATCAGAAGCTCGGGGGAGCGCCTTTCTTAAAGTATGTGTCGATCGGGCCTTGGGCCAAATTTGGGTGTCTACAGATGCCTCTCTTTGGTATCCAATTACTAATGATCGAATGTCAAAGAAAACGAGACATCCGTAGAGGCCCAAGGAAATGTTAACAGGTTCGTCGTATTCAAAGTGAATCTCAAATATCAGATGGTAACATGGTGAGTTTACGGAAGCCCTGTATGTCGAAAAAAATGTCTGTTCCTTAAGGCTATCGGTCCCCAAGCGCTTAGCGACATTACTGGGCATGACCGTGATGAAGCGAGTAGCGGAAGCCCAAGGTGTTAGGCAAAATGTTTGTTTCCTCGATATAATTGAAGAGGTGTGATGCTTGAGTTTCATTCTGAATGAAACAGCCCCGTGAGTGGGTAGGTGATCAACCCATACCTAAAGACTGACACAAAGCAAAGACGCGGAGATTCACAGTTTGTGGCCACTCCTATGAGGCATTGATTGCCCCATTTGAATGGTCACAGGTGCCCCTGTGTGAAGCAGGGTTCAAGATTTTTGGGCAAACCCTTGATCCCGAGGTTACTTTAGCACAACTACCCGAGCGAAGTGAATATTGATGTCGCAATGCTTTTTTGGGAGTGTGTGCCATTAGTTTAAACCATATATTTTTTTCTTTATTTTTATGTTGTTTATTTATGTTGTTTCTACTCAGGAAAGGGGCACACATGCACACATATGGGAGGATTTAAGCCTAGCATGTATAATATACACGCTAGGCCAAATCTGACGAATTTATGCCTAGCGTGTATATTAAACATGCTAGGCCAAAATATGGCTTAAAGCAGCCGGGTACGAGCAGAAACCCAAAAACTGGGTATTTTTCAAAATTTTCTTTCCCCCTCTCTCCCAAATCGAAATCGGAGACCCTCCTCGTGTTCTCTTGATTTGATTCGAACCTCGACATCGCGCCGGTGTTTGATATTGCCGATTAACCACGCACTCTCCCGCCGGATCTAGGGTTTATTTTTCAACCAAGGTAATAATTTTGAACCCTATATTTTATTTTATTTTTTTAGTTTATCTTCATTTATCTCCAATGTGGCTAGGGTTTTTGGGATGTAGATGATTTCCTTTGCATACGTGATGATGGTTGCATCCATTTGTATGATTTTTTGTTAGAAAAATGGGTGTACTTTGATCTTTTATACCGGATTTTATTTTTGAAAATGGATGGATTTTCTTTTGAAATTCTTGATTTCCCTTCACACAAATGTGATTATGATTTTTGACATGAATGATGGAAAACGGTGATTTTCATGAATGTGTACCCAATCTTAATCTCTATGTGTATGCAATTTGGGGATTTTTAACCGAAATTTTGGAAGAAAGATGCTTATCCCTTGACTGAAATGAGGGGGCTGTTTTGAGATTGCCATTCGACGCCCCCTCCGAATCTAACACAAAATTCTCGTGCGAATGAGGCATACTTACCTTCCTTATGTTTGATATTTTTAGCAATGCACTTGATTTCTTTTCACTTACACCTGTTGCCTATATCCCCCCTCTTTTTTTTTAGGATGTCAAGTGAAAATGAACAGGGTCACGAAGGTGGTCCTGACGTGATTTATGGTACCAGGGGGAAGCACCTTATTCAGGTGTAATGTTCCCCCGTACCTGGTATAAGATGCAGGGTGAAGCAGCCCGTAGTGGGTTACTTCATCAGCAGTACACCCACATTTCCATCTTTAGCATAGCCGGTCAGGTAAATAGTATCCCTTGGTTGCTTTCTTTTGTTCCAACTTCTTTGTTTTCGGATATGTCATTCTTCATTCTTTTGATGAAGTCTTTGCCCCCGTTTATGTTTCGCAGAGGTTGGTTCGACCTCCAGCGCCTTTACGTCCATCTTCCTCAGGTTGTGAGGTTTCTTTTGGTTCAGGCCAGCTTTGGGGACTTCATGTCATGCCCCACCATGAGAGGAAATGCGGCCTATGTGAAGGCCCTGGTGGAGTGGTTTCGTTCGGAGACTATGACCTTCTACATGTCAGTAGCTGAGATGACCATCACTCTTGTGGACTGGTTCATGATCACTGATATTGGGATAGGAGGGGTGCCAGTGGTCTACCCCCATGCACCAGATTGTGTAGAGGTGATTCAGTTGATTGGGGACTATCCACCTTCCGCCATATGATCAGTTCTGAGGTCAAGCTTTCTTGGTTGACAGACTTGTTTGAGGCTAATGAATTGGTGATCCAAACCAGCCAGACATGGACATCGTTATTGAGCCCGAGTGGGCCTTGATGCTGGCCCGTATTGTGCTCCTCTTTCTTTTAGGCAAGATGATTCTTGCCAACGTTAGCGGTAGTTGGGTCTCGCTATCCCTTCTCAGTTTGATGGGAAACTGGGAGAATGTGCATTGTTTTGATTGGGGCGGCGTTGGGTATGTTGTGCTAATGGCTAGCCCGGCCAGAGCTACAGCCGGGGATGTTGCTTCAGTTCTTGGCTTTTGGCTCGTGATCGAGTTAACCCATTAGTTTAGCTCTTTTATCCTTTCTGGTTCATTAATTCTGGTTTGCCTTTGACCAATTTTCTTATTGTTCATCTTTTTAGGTTTGGGGGTATTTACATTTTCAATCGGGCCGCCCTCTCCTCTTCTCAGACCAGTTTACGTACTGCCTCATGAGCTGCTGACATCAAGATCGTTGCAGGGACCTAGGGATGAAGCATCTGAAACTAGGCCTGAGGTCCCAGTTTGACTTGCTGATCCCAGAGCAGGTATCAATACCCATCTCCTTGTTAAAAAATTGGAGTTTTGATGGTATTGCTTGACTAATAGGACTCTCCTTTTCTAGGTAGATTACATTTGATCCCTACATTGGCTCCCCCTTCGGGGATCGTGCTGCTGTTGGCCAGTTTCAGCAACTTGTATGTGTCATTTAATTAAGTCTTAACCTATTGCAAGTGCACAATGGAACTTATAGTACTAGCAAAGGATCGTTCTTATCAGTCACATTATATACCATTTTAGTATCCTTAACTTAGTGATGCTAGGACATAGTTTGCTACTAATAAGTTAATGATGTGTAGATATTAAGGAAATCAGTAAAAGAGAGCCAAAATATTAATATTCATCAAAATGAACTCAAAAAGAGCAGTAAAAGAAGATTGAGCATAAAAAGACGATTCGCTATATATTGAGAGCTAGAAAATTGTGAAAAGACGATTGAGCGCTGCTACTAAAGAAGAAAATAAGAAATCGTAATTTATGATTCTTCAGAAGATGTTCAAGAAGCTGAAGCGATATAGAAAAGAAAGTAAACAATCAAAATTTAGAGAATCGTTTAGAGAAAGAGCTATGAAAAATAGAAAATCATAATTTACGATTTTCTAGAAAAAGAGAAGAAAAGAAACAATCGTAATTTATAATTTTCTAAAGAAAGAGAAGAAAAGAAACAATCGTAATTTATGATTGTACTAATAGAAGCTTTCCTACTATTACTACTGCTGTTGATCACGTAAAAATCTCCACCGCCATGAACATAATTAGAAAAACTCTTGAATTAGAAGTTTGGCTGATCACGGATATGGGAGATTGATGAAGAAGAATCTTAAGGGGACTCTACTACAGAAAAAAATAACAATCCGGAAGCGCATTAATTAAAGAAAGGAAGGAAAAATAAAATTAGAATTAGAGTTATATTAGGATAGTTTTATTTTTAGTTATTTCTTTTATTAGAATTAGAAGTCTTGTAACCCGACTCATTATAATCTATAAATAAGAGAGCCCGGTGTAGGAATAAACTATCAAAGAAATTCTCAGCATCAATTGACGACTGAGGTTAGATTTTCTTTTGATCAATTTAGAGTAAATTTTTATTTCTTTGTAGATTAGATATCCAAGGTTTCTCAAGAGAAATTGACGATTGTAATTGGGTGCTAAAGATTAGAGTAGATATCTGTAGTTTCTCAGAAGCAATTGACGATTGCGGCTGAGGAGTGAAAGATATAATTTTTATTGCTTTCTAGTTTAGATTTTATTTTTTTTATTTCCTGCTGTGTAAACATCTTCAAATTTTAATTTGAATTGACGACTCAGATTGAGGTTTGCAGATTAGTGTAATGATTTTTACTTTTCCATCTTCAATTTTTTAGGATTTGATTAACGCCCAAGTTTTAGAAGATTATTAATTAGATTAAATCTATATTGAATGGAGCTAGTTTTTTTATTGACACCCAAATTCTAGGAGAGTGATGTATAGTGCAACGGTACTGTTTAAATTCATAAATATCCAATAGCTGAAGATTGTGATTGACGACCATAATTTGAAGGAGGATTAGGATATATTTTCTGCAATTTAGATTAAAGAAGCAATTCTTTTATTCATATTTCTCCAGTAGTTTAGGAACTTAAAAGATAAATATAAGTTTTCATAAAAATTAAGTTAATATAGTTTAACTTATCTCTGTGGGAACGATCCTTTGCTAGTACTGTAATTTCCATTGTGCACTTGTAATAGGTTAAGACTTAATTAAAGATGACACATACTAGTCGCTAACAAGTTTCTAGCGCCGTTGTCGGGGAATAGCTTTTGAATATATTAATTTAAGAAGATAAGTATTTATCTTTCTCTTTTTATATTTTTTTTATATTTTCAATTTTCTTTGATCTCTTCTTAAATGTTTTACAGGTTTATTCGGAGTGACAAATCAGAGTTTCAACTTCCCCTGATCAGAGAAGCTCGAGGCTTAGATTTATTTTCTCTTTCTGCATTCTAGAATAAAAATGAAATAAAGCTAAAAATCAAATAGATATTTAAAATAACTGTTTTAGCCAGCTTACTCAGTCCTAATTTCATTATGGTAGGAAGAGACCAATACGAGGCTAAGAAAATAGGAGGGTATTATGCTCTAACACCTCTTACACCTCCCCCATGCATTCACATACACCCCCAAGCCGGTATAAACACTTTTGAAATTACGCCCAATATACTTCAAATACTTTCAACTTATCATGGGCTAATGGATGAGGATTCCTATTTGCATTTAAATAAGTTCGTGAAAGCATGTACTATCATTCGAATTAAGAACTTAACAGAAGTATCCACTCGGTTTAGACTATTCGCATACTCCCTGAGATATGAAGCAAAGCAGTGGATAAACTCTTTATCTCATAACTCGATCGCTGATTGGGAAGGACTGGAACGTATCTTCCTTACAAATTTATTTCCAATCTACAGGTTGAGTAAAATCTAAGATCATATCATAACATTCCATCAATTCCCGAATGAATCTCTTCAGGAGTGTTGGAACTGTCTCAAGGATCTTCTGCACAAGTGTCCTCACCATGGGATTGCGCACTGACAACTTATGCTCACTTTCAATGAAGGCCTTGAAGCTGCGAACCGGTATAGGATTGATGTAGCCTGTGGCGGTATGTTTCGTAAATTAATAATAGAAGAAGCTTGGGAATTCGTTAAGACCCTTAGTGAGGAACCGGTGCAACACCATGCATCGGGTGAGATTGATTCAGAGACTTTAACGAATATGCTTCCTAAGCAAGGAAGATTATATAAATTAAAGTTAATGATGAAAGGTTTTCCAAAGCTGAAGTTTTGGAAAGCAAAAGTTCAATCTCTGGTGGGTATAAAATCGTACCCAACATCTCAAAAAGGAGAGGCCTATGGTCCTAACCATGGCCTAACTCAAATAGGTTCCCGACCTCCAACTATTTCTTCTTACCTGATAAGTGCCCAAAACTACACTTCTAAAGAGGATGCCTTATTGCAAATAGTAGACAACTGGGTGCAACATAGCCGCATCCAGACACAGTTACTTAATCATCTGTGGCAATTTTTCATAAGGTTAGAAACTCAAATTGAGCAGCTAACCCTTTTTGAAAGAGAGGGTAACGTACTACCTTCACATGCAGTTGGCACATCTAGAGGATGTATGTTTAAGGGCGACACATCAACTCCCTTTACTTTTAATTGAACTCCTCTAGAACCCGTCTCGCTACCGACTCACCCGTAGCAAACACTTGTAATGTATGTATATAATTTTGAAGACTATTCTACGATTTACAGTATATGAAAGTACACTCAGTCGTAAAGTCTCTTATTTATAGTCATAATCACTTTACTTGTATGGATTTACGACTTCTCGTGATTTGTAGAATCAATTCATAGCGAGTACGATTTGAAGCGTCATAGAGTTTCACTTTCGTTCCAAAGAATTATAAACAACAATTTTGGGGAACAAGTGACTCCAGTGATCGATCTTATTGGTTGCATTGGAACTTAAACCCATTTAATTCATAGAGGAAGTAGACACGCATCACATTCAATATCTCCACTTTCCAACCACCCAAGCCTATAAGCCTATATCTTGACACGTGAACCCTTCCCCTTCTCTATAAAACCAGCCTTTGCCTTCCTAAAATCTCATCTCTTTTGTCTTCCTTCCATACCCTAACCCTAATGACGAAAGAAACCAAACAGAGTGATTTCAGTAAGCAACTTGATAGAATTCTTGAAATACATAGAGCTGAGCTCCTGACTACAGAATGAAGAGTTGAAAATTTGAAGCGCTGGCGACTTATTCAAGATGCTGAATCATCCTCTTAAACTACCATTCACCCTAAACCTAACCCAAATTCGACATCACATTCTAAGACTTCGTTTTCCCTCACTTCTTAAACTTTATAGCATCACAACCCACCCCGAATGTGAGCTCCTATATGATGATGGTGGGTTGAGCTGTCCCTCACCACCCTTCTCCATTGCTCATCTCCCCTTGCCTATGTTTCAATCTTTAGGTGGGATCTTCTCAAGGGAGCAGTATAGGTGGAGGGTGATCTTTCCCAATCTTCAAAGGACCTCCACTATGGGATTGCATTTCTTCCATGGAAGGAATGTGAGGTGCCCTTTTTGTGGGAGGCAGGAGAGGTGTCCACTTCCATCTCCTCAACTTCTTTGCTCAACTGCATTGAGGGTGCAGTTGATGAATCAGGGGGGTGTGCAACCGTGATATTTTTGATGATCCCATTGCGATGATGTGCTCTCTAACAAAAATATAGAGTCACCACTAAGAGCTTTTGGTGTCCCAGGAAACCTAAATTATTTTTATAAGCACCGAAGTGCCACAAATATAACTTTGAATCCGATCCACACCAAAGGTTCTTGGGTAGGGGCTTCGGTTATCGATTGGAAAGGTGTTAGGCACCCAATCGACCCGCTTAATGCGGTCTCTACTAATGGACAAAGCAAAAATAATATAAAAGAAAAGAAAATGGCTTCCTCTTGCCCAAAAGGGCTTAGAATCCTATTTGTGCCCCTCCGTTCCTACCAAAAATTCGGTGGCGTAACGACACAAATGGGAGGATGGAGGAATGACCGAGAAGGTAGCGGAATAGAGGGGAGAGCCGGAGCTCTCGGGCCCTTATTGCACCATTGAGGAGCCTTGCGTTGGCTTGCTTTGATGAGCTTTTGAAGGGTTGAATGGTAGGGAATGGAGTTCTAACCTCTAACGCTTGTTGGCTAAGAGGTAGAGAGGGAAGGTAAATGGGTAGCATACACCTAAACTAGAGGATCTAAGGTGGAAAATATCACTCAAAGGAGGTTTTGGAATTATGGTTTTTGTGTGAGAATAGTACACCAAAGGGAGAAATATCTTCTCACTTTAAGCTCTTTCTCTCTTAGGTAATTTTCTCAACCTTTAATCCAAGGGGAGGGGGGTTCTATTTATACGAAAAGGGTGGGTTAGTAGGCTACTTAGAGGCTAAGAAAGATTAGGAATTAGGTAATCTAGCATCTAAGGTTTCCTAGGATTTTTGGGGCCTTAAACTATGTGAAGAGGTGCTCCAATGGTGGATGATTGGATGAGGTTTTAAACTACTTAAGGTGTTGTACATAAATAGTAAATGGGTGCAATAGAACTAGCAAAACACACTCCAAAGGTTAAGATGGTCAACAAATCAAACCCCAATCTCAATTTTTGAGGCAAAAATCTGAGGTCACTATTCATATGCCTAGCACAACTATTAGTTGCACCAGGCGTATACATAGTAAAACAGTGCATGCACAGTGCCTGAAAGTTGGCTCCCTGAGGTGGGGTCCACCTTAATGTTGGCGCAACTATTAGTTGCGCCAGGCCATTTCTGGGGGAGAGATGGCTTGGCACAACTAATTGTTATGCCAAGGCCAAATCCCTAAGGGGGTTCACTTGAAATTACCTCCTTGCCCCTCGAGTTCGGACCTCCATATCTTTGTGTACACAACTCTGATTGTGGTGATTCTTGGATCGTTGGAAAGCTGATGACTTCTATATTTTAATAGTATGAGATTCAATCATAGTAGAAGGCCGTAGCTAGTCCTGGTGTACCACTCTTTATCCATGGCTCAAGAAAACTAGGTTCAAGTCCAGAACGGGTTCTAAGGGTCGGGATTGGTTTCTAAGGGTTCAAGAAGGTTCCTAAGGGATCTAGGGTGATTCTTAAGGGTTTAGAAGGGTTCCTAAGGTTGCGGAAGGGTTTCTAAGGGTTCCATATATACCATCAAAAGCTCGGTGATGCGCCTCTCTCGAAATATGTTTCGATCGGGCCCTAGATAAAATTTGGGTGTCTACAGATGCCCCTCTTTAGTATCCGATCACTAATGATCGAATGCCAAAGAAAAGAGATATTTGAAGAGGCCCAAGGCATTACTGATGGGTCCGCTGCATTTAAAATGAACTTCTAACATTAGGTGAGTAACATGATGAGAGAATGAAAGTCATGTATGTCAGGCTAAACATTCGTTTCTCAAGGTAATCGGTCCCCAAGCGCTTAGCGACATTACTGGGTATCACCGCGGTGGGATGAGTTGCGAATGTCCTATAGTCGGGAAAAACATTCACTTCTCGGGATGATTTTAAAGGTATTTGATGTTCAAGATTTGTTCTAAATACAACAGCTTCGCAAATAAGAGGGGTGATAGACCCACACTTAAAAGATAGGCGCGAAGTAAACATACACAAAGCTTCACAGCTTACGTCTAATCCTATGAGGCACTTGATTACCCCATCCGACTGTTCACGGGTGCCCCTGCATGAAGCAGGGTTCAAGGTCTTTGGGCGAACCCATTGATCCCAAAATTTATTTAGCACGACTATCCGAGCAGAGCGAACAGAGGTGGCAACACTTTTTGGGGAGTACGTGCCATTTTTGAAAACATGCCCTAGATCAACATGACCTAGAGCATCCAGCTTCAACTATCTTGATCAGGTCCAACCAAATATTGGGTATCTCCCAAAAGGGACATCCACTCCTGGTCTCTACCAATAATGATCATAAACATCATTTAACTATGCATAATCATGCACCCATTAGGGGCAATAAGCAATAAAATCGATGGAAGTCCCAACCCAGACTTGCCCGAGTATAATTTACGGGAACAAACGACCATCATATGGATACCCAAATGCATGACGTACACTTTACAGGGATACCGCTGCCAATATAGGTTTTAAGCCTACGGATACCCAAATGCATGACGTACACTTGCCAGATGCATGGTTGCATATAGTTTGATTGATGTGTAATCTCATTTTTAACAGGTTGGTCTCAACCAATGATTGACCTTTCTCAACGGAGTTATTCGGACCTCAAACCTCCTAGGGCATGCGCCCAGACCGTGCGGACCAAGGGTCCATACCTCTAAAAAGTTTGTGAAAAAACTGAAGCTTAGACTCTCACATTCATATGAATCAAAGACAGAGCGCTTAGCTCAACAATTTAGCAGTGGAATCATCCTAACCAAAGCATTGACTGCCTGATCATGATTAACACCGTTGGTCCTACTTTGAAGTAGGATCCATGGGTCCAAGGCGAACCTTAGATCTAGGACATTAGCTTTGCACAGCTGCATTGCCGATAAAACATTGACATTTTACCGCATTGACATCACGCATGTGTGTACTCTGTGGGAAAACACAAATGTGTTGTTATTTTATGTGTTTTATTTTTTATGATTTTTCTATCATTTTATGTGATGATTTTTTTATTTTGGAGCTGTTACTTTATATGGTTGTTTTTTGTATTTTTAAGTTATCATTTTATGTGATTTTTTAAATATTTTGAAGCTGTTATTTTATGTGATTTTTTTGGTTTTTTAGAACTATTATTTTATGTGGATTTTTTGGTATTTTCAAGTTATCATTTTATGTGATTTTTTTTAGTTTTGTAGAACTATAATTTTATGTGATTTTTTGTTTTTTTAGAACTATTATTTTATGTGAATTATTCTACAATTTATGTGAGTTGTTCTATTATTTTTGGCTTTTTGTGGGGATATTTTCTTTTTATCATTTTTTAGTCTTTCTCACGTTATTCTATGTAGGATCGGGACGCCTATTGCTCTCGTCGATTTTATTCTTAGCACGGCTTCCCAAGTAAGTCAAATGAGGATCGACACACCGTTGGGAGGCGCGTGCATCTGCCGGGGGGAACAAACAAAGAGAGGAGGGGCTGGGCCATGCAGCCGACCGGCACCAGGCCCAAGACCCACTCCTAAGTGGCTGGCGCGACTATTAGTTGCGCCAAGCTAAAAAAAGGCCCGAAATGGCCTGGTGCAACTAATAGTTGTGCCAGGCATGGCTGGGGAACAAATTTAAACAGCCCGAGTTTGGGCAGTCATTGTGTGTTTTCAAAAATGCTCTCTTCCCCCTCTCTAAATTGAAAAACAGAGCCTCCCTAGGGTTCCTTTATATTGCCTCTACGTGTACCTCATTGCCGGCATTTGCTCGCGTCGATTGATCGTCCGCATCGCGATAGATCTAAGACCCTATCTTCTTCACAAGGTAACCATTTTAACCTTATTTTTCTTGATTTTTCTTGCAAATATGATCATGATCTTGTATTCTTTAATGAATAATGGTTTATTTTCTTTGCAAGCATGTTTATTTATGGGATGTGGATGATTTTTGTGAATGATGCTCTATTTTTATAGATTTTATTGATGCCTAATATGTATGCATTTTTAGATACTCTTTTTATGTTGTTTTTGTTTATACATATAAGGAAGATGCTTATACATTTTTTTGTATTTTTATTTGGAATATAAAGCAAGGATTTTTGGTCTTTTCATCAATTTTTTGAACATTAATTAGGAAAAGGGTTTTTTTTTTTTTTTTTTTTTTTTTTTTTTTTTTTGTTTCTCTTTTTTTTGAAGATTAATTAAGGGAAATGGTAAATGATTTTTGGCTTTTGGTTTTTTTTTTTTGAAAACTACCTAAGGCATGAATTTATTTTTTGTTGGTTTTATAAAAGAAGGGGATTTTTTCTGTTTTTAGTTTTTTTTTTATATATGCACCTAAGGAAATGATTTGTTGTTTTTTTTTATTTTGTTTTATGGACAAAAGGAGGGATTTTTCTTTGTTTTTGTTTTTATAAACATTAAAAGGAAGAACTCTCTATATATAGTTGTTTGATTTTCAGAAAGGATTTTCTTGCTTTTCTAGACATAAAAGAGGGATTTTGTCTATCTTTTTTCTCTTTTAACTTTTGTTTTTCTATAAGAGGACTTTTTGGTTTGTTTTGGGTTTTGATTTTTAGGAGCCTAAAGAAATGAAGATGATGATGATTTTTTTTGTGTTTTAGTAGGCTTTATTTTAAACATAAAAAGAAAGTTTTATTTATATTTTATTTATTCTTTGAAAAGAGGAGGGATTTTTTGCATTTTTATTCTAAGGGGATTTTTTTTTTTTTTTTGTATCTTTATTTTCTGAAAATGAACAGAAAGAGGGTGAGCATACTTACCTTCCCTTGTTGTGTAGCATACAACGGTTCTTTATCACTGATCTACTTTGATGCAATTGTTTTCTGTTACCCAGAATGTTCGGTGATGATGAGTATGTTTCCGAGGAGGGCCATGAGGAGGGGCCCGAGATAGTTTATGGTCCGCGGGGGGAGCAGTTTCTTTGGATAGAGCGGAGAGCGAGCCCTTAGCTCGAAATGCAGGGCGAGGCTGCCCGAGTCTACCTCCTACATCAACAGTATATTCAAATTTCAAATTTTGGTATAGCAGGCAGGGTAAGAGGCGTGTTCAATTTTTCCTTTGCGTAGATTTGCTTTGTTTCCATGATCTGATGCACTTTCCTTTGGATGCAGGACCTCCCCTCCATTGTATACCGCAGGGGGTGGCTTGATTTCCATGATTTCTACGTCTATGCCTCCCCCGTGGTGAAGTTCTTGCTGGCGCAGGTGGGCTTTGGGGAGTTTCTGTCTTGCCCCGCTATGAGGACCGATGTTGTGTATCTGAAGGCATTGATTGAGCGGTTCCGCCCTGAGACGATGACATTTCATATGCCGTACGCTGAGATGGCCTTGACACCCGTTGATTGGGAATGATTACTGGCATCAGGGTGGGGGGACATACTGATAGCTAGTCTCACAGTGCTGAGCAAGGAGAACATTGTCCAGATGATAGGGGCGTATCCCCCTCGTGGGTAGATACATGGCATCGAGGTTAAGATGACCTGGTTATTAGCACTTTATATGGCTGATGAGTTGGTGGACCTGGAGCAGCCAGATAAGGTGCTTTATACTACGCCTGAGCAGGTGATCATCCTGGCCCGCATCACTCTCTTGCTTCTACTGGGTAAGAACCTTTTTACCAATGTGAGCGGCAGCCGAGTCAGCCTAGCGTTGATGAGCGTTATGGACAATTGGGGCGACATCCATAGGTATGACTGGGGTGGGACTGGATACGCATGGTTGATGTATGGTGTAGCCTGAGCCACTATTGGGGAAGCCAAATCCGTCATTGGCTTTTGGGCGGCCCTGGAGGTAATCCCTAACCTTTTGCTTTTATCAGTTCTACTCGGATGATCTTTATATGTTACTGACTTGTTCTCTCGCGCACTGCTCTTCTTAGGTATGGGGGTACCACCACTTTCATCCTGGGCACCCGCTCCTCCACTTAGATGCATTCACCTACCCTCTTCTTAGCAACTGGAATCATGCCCGGCGCCATGATGTGGGCCTGAAGCACCTAGAGATGGGTTTGAGGTCCCAACTCGACCTGATGGTCCCTGAGCAGGTAAAGCCCTTTTCAACTTTGTTTTACTTCAACTCAGAAATTCTCCCTGATTTGCTATGCTGCTTGTCTGATTGATTGGTTACCTCTTAACTTGGGCAGATCCTCCATGATCCATACCTCAACTCTGTCTTCTAGGATCGGGCAGCTGTAGGTCCATTGCGCCTTCTCAACAACCATTGCGTTGTTTTCTTTTATGGGGCGTGGTCAAGGGTTTACTATTTGGGGGAGTGGGTGGGGCACCAGTATCAGGGCTATCACGCCATACCCATGGATGACCCTCCTGTCGATGTCATGGGTCCTGCTGGCAGCGTTGAAGAGCTCACAACAACCTTCCTTAATAATGGGCTCCCCATCAATGCCTTTCTTGTGCTTAGAGATTATCATATATGGTACGAGTGCCTGCCGTATCGGTTCATCTTGCTGCGCTTCGTCCCTAGCGCTAACTTTCTTGCATTTGGCAGCCCATGCGGGCAGGTAACTCTTCTTTCTCTCTTCTCTTTTTAAGTTTAGTCTCCTTCGGCCTTTGTTGTTTTTTTTTCTCTGAGCAGATTTTTACTTTGTTCACAGTTTGCTCAAGGGGATGACTTGAATAATGAAGGAGGGGCAGTGGCGGGTACCGCTGATTCTCCAGGGGTAGGTTCTTCAGGTGAGGGCCCTTCTGGTATAGGTCCCTCGGGGTTCTTGTGGCGTTGGTCCGTCGGGTACCTCTCATGCTGGTGCCCAGGGTGGTGATCTGACCGTTGTATATGGGACCTTCTGATGCCTTGATGATAGCTTTCTCTCAGGCTTGTGTGCCAGTGTGGATAGGCAGGTGCGTATCTCTGCTGAAGCGGCCCAGGTCCCTCCTCCTGAGGTGATCCCAGGGGTAAGCCTTCTGACGACCCGTCTCTCTCTTATTTTGGCCTCCTTTTTGCATATGTTTATGATTGCCCTCATAGCTGATGTTTTATCCCTCTAAATGTAGAACTTTGATTTGGCGTATCATCTTAACATTGCAGAGCATTGGGATGTGGAGGCAGTGAGTATTCTGCTGCTCTGCTTTTCCTATATATATATATTTTATCTTTGTCCCCTAATTGGTCCTGATCTCTGATTTTGGCTACGGCTTGCAGCGTGCACGCGCCAAGGAGTCGCGATCTTTGCTTAGCAGGATTTCTCAGGCTTGGTCACGGGTGGGAGATATGCGGACCTATAGGGCTCCTCACGTCGGCGGAAGAAGTCAATAGGCGCAGGCAAGGATTAGGCCCTAGTTTCTTCATTCAAACATTTTAGCACTTTTGAGACAACTTTATTGGGATTTTTGTTTGTAACAGATATTTATGGAACTTTTGGGATGATGTTTTGCTCGGATATGCTCGGTGTCTCTCTTTGATTTTCAATGTTATGTCTTTCTTGCATATACCCCACTGCTTGCAGGGAGATCTTGATGATTGCCCATGAAAGTGGCCCTTGATGTCGCATGCCTTGGTGCAAGTTTTTCCTGCACAAAAGTCAGACTTATTTTAATATTAGATACCCTATCAATTCTTAGGTGCAACTATTTTTATAAAGCATGTGAATCAGGTCAACAACTCACAAAAAATCCTAAAAATTCGAAAAAGACAGGCATGAGGGGGGGGGGAGGGGAGTTTTGTGCTGGCGCAACTATTAGTTGCTCCAGGTAAAAATTTGAGATAAATTGTACTGGCACAACTAATAGTTGCGTCAATTTTGGCCTGGGGAGCTATGGGGCCTTATATACCCGAGCTAGTCCAAATTCCCTATCTTTTTTGTTTGACTTGGTCTTTTTGATTGATTCCTTTTCTCCTTGCTTTCCTAGGGGTGGGTCCATCAACATATATTGAATTTTATATTCCTTAAGAATCCTTGTACGTTTATGGACCCGCTTTCCAACCCCCCCTTACATGAAGGGCCCGGAACCAATTTACTCATCTCCTTGGGCTTGGGGCCCAATTTTCTTAAAAGTTGGCTTGGGAGTTTAAATGAGAGTGAGCTTATTGAGCTTGAGTGGCTCGGCCTATCACGCCTTCCCTTCTTCCTTGATGTTCTTCCACGGTGGGACCTTCTTCACGCTGCCGCTTTATTTTGGGATGCAAATGTCCATGTATTTCGTTTTGGGAAGTGGGAGCTAACTCCAACCCTTGAGGAGCTATCCAATCTATCCAGCCTAAAGCTTCATAAAGGCCTTGCAAGAGTCACGCTGAGGTCAGGCTACTGCAAATCCATTCATCTTACCCTTGGTTTGAAGAAATTTGGGTATGAGAAAAGTCTCGTTGGGGGGCCCACAAGGTGTTCGATCAAATTCCTCAAAGAACTTTTCGGTGATGAAAGTCTTCAAAAATTTACGGTTAGGAATATCTTTAATGTGACCGCCTTTGCTCTCGGTCTCATCTAGAAAGTCCTTTTCTTTTCTGGGGGAGAGAGCTTGTCTCTGGCTCTTTGCGATGTTTTGACCGAATTGGCAGAGGGCCGATCAATGATGCATTTGGTCCTTGCTAAACTATATCGATGTCTTGATGCATTTGCTCTGGGCAAAGTGGAGAACCTCAGGGGGTGTCCTTTGCTGCTTCAAGTTTGGTTAGGTGAGCATCTCGCTATCTTAGGACCCGTGCCACACTTTTATATTGCTCGAGGTGAGGCGGCTTGATGCTTTTTGGGTAGGTGTTACTTGCTTCCGCAGAGCAATTCTTCAGGTTTGAAGCTTTGGTTGACCGACGCTGAGCTGATATGGAGGATTCCTTGGTTGGACTGGACCTTCCCAATAGTTCATTCTAGAGACCATGAGGGCATCACCCTTCTAGAATTGACTGGCATCACCTTCTATTTCCCATTTCTAGTGTTGCGTCAGTTCGACTGCTCTCAGCAGGTGCCTTGTGAGACAAAGCCCCCTCATGTGACTTGATCATTTCTAGAGGGTCCTCCGGTGACATAGATCGAATTACTTCTCTTTGGGAGACGCATCAATCGACGCTTATGTGCGATATGGAGCAGGGAGATTCAGTTTAGTCTTCTCCTGAGTATGAGGCCTGGTTATTGATTGAGCAGCCTGTTGCTGATCTTCTAGATCAGGCAGAGAGTATTGAGATGGGAGGCCCTTGGCCAAAGAAAGAGATGGCACTTCGAGCCAACATTGAGCTATTGGTGAATGAGAAAAGGGTCCTGCATGAGCTTTTAGTGCAAGAGACAGTTAGAGCAGGGATAACAGAGGGCGAGGTCATTCGTCTGAAGGGATCTTTGAGTGTTGCCCTTGGAGCTGCTGATGCTTCTCGAAATAGGTACAAGAGCCTGCATGGTCGTTGGCTGACCGAGTAGAATGTCCTGGAGGATGGCTTTCGCGTTGAGACTAATGCCTTCAAGCGTGAGCTGAGTCATTGAGTCCCTCCTACACATTCATCTTTTTGCATAGATCAGATACACAGAAAAGGGGCATAAGAAACCCCTTTACAGATACACATATTTTTGGTATCCATATTTTCTTTTTGCTTTTGTTTTGCTTTTTGTAAAAAAGGAAGGAAAGAAAGAAAGCTAGACATCACACCGGCTATTTTTTGGGATGTGGTGTAAGCGATGCATTTGTAAAAAAGGAAAGTTATTATATACTTACACAAACTTTTTTGTTCTTTTTGTTTTGTGTGCTTTTTTGCTTCTCTTCTTTTTTTTGGGCGTGGTGCCTTAATCACTGGGTGAGATCTTGGGTCCTCTTTTGAGCATGGTCGAACCCCCATCCCTTTTTAAATGGTTGGGTCTGAGAGAGTTTCAACGGCTTTACCAACACTAGAATGTCAATCCCCTTAGACTGAGTCAAACCTTTCTCCTTGCCTTGGGTCATACGTTTGATGAAGGCGTTTCACAAAGATAATTCTGGTCGGGGCCCTATTCGAGCTAGCATGAGTGGCCCAGAAAAGGAGATTAGGGAGAGTAACCAAGAGGGCTCCTCAAACATTAATTATCGACCCATTCCAACAATTATTTTTCTGTTAAAACCCTTTTACTCACAACGCCCAAGGTGGGTTCGTCATGTCTGTTTTGGCCCTCTTTTTACCCGTGGCGTCCTTTCAAGTTTTCACCACATCCATGGGTTTAACTTTCTTACCCCAAGTGCCCTTTCGGGTTTTTACTTGGTCCGCACAAACTCGTTGTTTTTACCCGTGGCACCCTTTCGGGTTTTCACCACGTCCATCTTACTTTGAGCTTGTATTTTTATTTATTTTTTCTTTCTATTTCTTTCATCATTTTTTTTAAAAAGCCATGCCATAGACGTCGATTCCATCATAGCCAGTTGGATGGGGCTCAGGTGTCCTCTCACAATTCGACTCGTGTTGACTTAACAGATACTATGACTGCTTGTGAACTTGAAAAGAGGGCTTTCTTCAAGGTGTAGCTTGGCCATGGGTCAAGTTAGGATTTGAAGGTACGCTGGGCTGAATAGGGTTTTGTTGATATGACTTCAATTTTTCTCAATATTCTTCTTCTTTGGGGGATTTTATTGTACACGCCTCATGATTCTATAATTTTTTTTTTCTTTTTTCTTTATCTTATTTCAGGCAATCTCTTTTTGAGGTTTTGCTTTTTCTATTTTTTAAATTTTGATGGTAACTTTACTTCCTCTCTTTTTTTATATATGTACACACTTTTTCTTTTCCCGGGAAGTGGTTCATTAAAAGAAAGGCCTAGGCTCAAAATGGGGTAGCGAAGGATATCATCTTTTTTAGGGATGCTTTTTGGCTACTGTGCTTGGAATGACGGCCTATTTTGGGTGGCTCTTAAGCAATTACATATCTATTTCACCAATACTTACCTTATCATGAAAGACTAAGAGTAGAACCGTTGGACATATCCAGCATTGATGGGCTCAGGAAGGTGATCTCCGTTCATGGTGGTGAGGCGGATGGCTTATCCCGGTAGTACCTCTCGAACGACTTAAGGTCCCTCCCAGTTCGGCTTAAATTTTTCTCTCGGATCGGCGGGGAAGGATGGGAAGATCTTCTTTAGCAGTGTCTCTTACCTTCAGATCTCGACCGCGGATACATTTATTGTGAGCACATGCGATTCGCCCCTGGTAAACTTGAGGATGACATAAGGCAAGGAGTCTTTTCTCGTCCAGTAGATTCAATTATTCGAAGCGGGATCTTTCTCTGCTTCGGGTAAGCTTGATTCCATTAGGATTCTGAGCAAGGGTACCTCAACCTCCACCAAAAGGACAGCCTCGGTTCCATACACAACGGAGAATGGTGTTGCCCCTGTAGTGGTACGGATCGACGTTCTGTAGGCCCACAAAGTAAATGGTACATTTCGCTCCAATCTTGGTAATGACCATCTTCTCTAGGATGCGGACCACCATCTTCTCTAGGATGCGGACGACCATCTTATTCGTAGCTTCTACGACTCCATTAGTTTGAGGCCGATAAGGTGACAAGCGATGGTGCTTGATCTTGTATTGCTCGCAGAAAGCCCGCATGCATTTATTCGCAAAGTTTGTGCCGTTGTCCATGATGATATTCTTAGGTACTCCAAATCGGCATATAATATTCCTCTTGAGAAACTTCTCGACGTGACTGGCCGTGATGTTGGCATATGATGCCGCTTCTACCGACTTGGTAAAGTATTTAATGGTGACGAGGATGAACCGATGTCTGTGTAATGCTTTTGGATTAATTATTCCGACGATGTCAAGGCCCCAGGTAGCAAATGGACAAGGAGTGGTCATGCAGTGAAGATCGATGGCAGGAGTGTATATCAGACTGGAGTGTTCCTAACACTTGTAGTATTTTTGAATATGTTTGCAGCAATCTGATTCTATAGTGGTCTAAAAGTATCCTTGCCGCATAATTTTCTTGGCAGCATGTGACCGCTGATGTGGGCTTCGCATACTCCCTCGTGGATCTCCTTCATAATATTGGTCGCTTCACTTTTAGTAAGGCACCTTAATAGGATGTTATTGTAGGATCGCTTGTAAAGACACTCCCCGCAAATGACATAGCCTGCTGCTAGACGTTGAATGGTTTGTCGATCTGTCTTAGACGTACCTTCAGGGAAAGTTAGTGTCTCAAGGAAATTCTTGATATATGAGAACCAAGGTGGCTCATCATCAGGCTATATAGGTTCCTCAATCTGGAGGCAGAAACCTAGCTCATTTCTTTGCTCGATCATGATTGGCTTCATCTCAGCACCATATGGGATTTAGTGCATCGACAAAGTGATTCCTTATCCGGGGGACATATGAGAATGTCACGTCTTTAAAGCAAGCTATCAGATCCTCAAGGTGCTCATGGTAAGGGATCAATTTCTCATCTTTCCTCTTCCAATCTCCATTCATCTGACATATGGTCAACTGCGAATCACTGAATACTCGGAGGTGAGTTATATTCAGATCGAGAGCCGCCTGCAAATCGGTAGCACAAGCTTCGTACTCGGCCATGTTATTAGTGTAAGGGAAGTTGAGCTTGATAGAGACTGATACATGGGATCCTTTCGACAAAATTAGGATGGCGCCAACTCCCTGTCCCTCAGCATTGGCTGCCCCGTCAAAGTGCATTACCCATGATTCTTTTTCTTCCTTGATATTATCTTTCGTCATAAACAGGATGTCCTTATTAGGGAACTCGATTCTCAAAGGTTCATAATTTGGAAAAGGATTGTCAGCAAGATGATCGGCAAGTGCCTGTCCCTTGATCGACTTCTGAGTGACGTAGGTGATGTCAAACTCCGATAACAAAAGCTGCCATTGTGCAGTCCGCCCAGTGAGAGCAAGCTTCTTGATAAGTATTTCAATGGGTCCATTCATGCCAAAAGTAGAATGGCTTGAGATAGTAAGTAATGGTGGATCCTCTGAGTAGCCCATACAAGAGCCAGGCATGCTTGCTCCAGATAAGAATAGCGTGCTTCATAATTAGTAAACTTTTGGCTCAGATAGTAGATGGCCTACTCTCTTCTTCCCGTCTCGTCATGCTGCCCTAAGACGCATCCCATCGAAACTTTCGTCGAGGAGAGATACATCAAGAGTGGTCTCCCCGACTCGGGTGGTACCAAAATAGGTGGGTTAAGGAGGTAGCTTTTGATTTTATCGAACGTTGCCTGACAATCGTCATTCCATTCAATGGGTGAGTTCTTCTAAAGTAGCTTGAAGATCGGTGTGCAGATTGGAGTTAGTTGCGCAATGAACTAACTGATATATTATATTATGCCTAAGAACCCTCTAACCTCCTTCTCAGTAGACAGCGGTGGCATCTCAGTGATAGCTTTGACTTTGACTGGGTCGACCTCAATCCCTCTCCTGTTGACGATGAACCCTAACAGTTTTTCAGACATAACACCGAATGCGCACTTCTGTGGGTTCAGACATTACTTGTACTTTCTTAGTCTTTCAAACAGTTTATGAAGGTTTTCCAAGTGATCGCTTCGCTCTGGTGACTTGGCTATCATATCATCGACATACACTTCAATTTCTCAGTTCATCATGTCATAAAATTGTGCAGTCATAGCTCTTTGGTACATTGAGCCGACATTAATCAGCCCAAATGGCATGACTCTATGCAAAAGCTTCCCTAAGGAGTGATGAACGCAGTCTTCTCTCGATCCGCCTCTGCCATCTTGATTTGATTGTATCCTAAGATTCCATCCATGAAAGAAAGCATCCCGTGCTTAGCAGTGTTATTGACCAAGATGTCGATGTGCGGCAAAGGGAAATCGTCCTTCGGGCTCACCTTGTTCAAATTATGAAAGTCGATACACATGCGGACCTTTCCATCCTTCTTTGGCAAAGGTACGATATTGGCTAGACACTGTAGGTACTTGGATACCATGAGAAACCCTACGTCATACTGCTTGATGACCCCGCCCTTAACTTTCAGCATCCACTCGGGTCAGAGACATCTCAACTTATGCTTAACCGGCTTCATATCAGGGCAGAGAGGCAACTCATGCTCGACCAAATCGGTGTCCAGACCAGGCATGTCCTCGTATGACCAGGCAAAAATGTCTTGGTATGACTGAAGAAAATCGATCATGCCTTTTCTTTTTTTGAGCGACAGTGACGTTCCAATCTTAGTAATTTAGGGAATCTCCTTAGTTCCTAGGTTTATGTCCTCAGTTTCTTCGACAATGGGGGTAGGGCCATGCTCAAATTCGGAAAATCGGTCAAGGAGCTCATTGGGGAGCTCCTCCAAGGGGATATCCTCATCCAGACTCGTAACACCTACCTCTCCTTGTATTTCTACAGGGAAGGGGTCGATTTTACATGGGACGGGTATTTCGATTAAGGCATCTTTTTACGGGATTTAACTAGAATTTTAAATGACAATATTTTTAGACTTCGTATCTTTTTAATGTTTTTGGAATTTTGTATTTTTCCAATATTTTTGCGATTTTGTATTTCTTCGAGACGGACCCTTGGCAGCACGAGTCTGTGTATAAGCAAGGTATTGCCTGCCAAGGGCTTATCTCACTTTTTATAGGTTATTTTTTTTTAGAAACGGGTGCCAAATATTACGCCACTCCCACTTCCAGGGTTTGGGGCAAAGATGCCCAGTTGCGTACCTGAGGGGCCGCTCTTTTACCTATTTGGATGGAGGACACTGACTGATACAGTTCTTTGGAGTCAGCCCCCATTAGATTGATCCCCATTTCATCTGAGATGACATCCTCAAACGTTAACACAGTTTTGTAGTGATTCACCATAGGGAGAGTTTGTTCAGGTACGGGCCATCATTTCTCAAAGAGGGATAACGTGGCCAAGTCTATCTCGAGGCTAGGAAGGGTGATGTAGGGATTGGTAGGGTGGACTGGTGCTGTCGGCTTGTGCGGGGTTAATTGGGTTACCCCATTCCGGTCGATCTTCACAACCTCGACACTTATGAATGAGTTTCTTATATGAGGCCTGGGCAGAGGTTCCTCTTCTATGTGGATCCCCCTGGCTTTTGCAGTTGCCATGGCACGGGCTTTCTCCTTAGCCTCTCTCACTTCTTCCGTGGGCTTATAACCAAGCCCGAATCTGACTTTCTGCCCCCTTCGGCTGTGACAGGCTCCCTTATATGCCTTGTAATTTGGGCCCAAGGCCCCTTCCTTTTTGATAGCCCCACTTTTGGAGCATGGCCACCGCTGCTACCATTCCACCTTCAATTCTCGGGATGATGTCCTCAATGGGCTCCGGGAGTATTGTCGACTCCTCGTACTTGAAACTATGGAGGTCAATGCCCTCGACGGTGTGTGGCACATCTAGTACATTGGGCTTTTCAACACTATCGACGGCCTTCTCTTTTTCACTATGCCCCTCATCAATGATTGTGATGATCTTATGCCCAGATATAAATTTGAGTTTCTGGTACAATATGGAGGGTATGGCTCCAACGTCATGTAGCCACGGGCGCCCCAATAACAGATTAAATGAGAATTTAACGTCCATTACCTAAAACAATATGGAGAAGGTCATTGGCTCAATCAATAGCTCAAGGTCAACTTCTCCCATTATCTCTCTCTTGGTATTGTCAAAACCTCAGGCACTGGTTCTCGGGGGTCTCAACATGAATGGGTCTATCCTGATGTTTATGGCGGTTCTTAATGGGCTTATATTCATTGCAAACCTATTATCGATTAGAACTAAGGGGATTACCATATTTTCAGACTCAACAGTTATATTCAAAGATTTTGAGTGACTACCTCCTTCCTCAGGTAAATCGACATCAGAAAATGAAATGACATTTGGAGCCATCACTTGACCAATTATTTGCCCGACTTCATCTGGGCTAACTTGAAGTGAGACATGTGCATTCTTTAATGCCCCCATTAAAGCTTGAAAATGGATTGGGGACGTCATTAACAGATCCCATACAGTAATATGGGCAGGCATTCTTCTCAGTTGGGTCTCCAGTATATGTTCTCGACTCATCTTCTAGAAGGATTTCACTGTGCTATCTTTCTTCTCCTCTGGTTGGACTTGTACTGCTGTCGGTGCTTCTGGCTACTTTGAAATCTTCCCAGACCGGGTAACGAAGTCCACTGGCCCCTTCTCTGTGGCTGTCGGCGTTGACATCTGTTTGCTCATAACTTAGCGGGACCTGATGAGGATTATAGGTTAGTCCTGAAATCTGAAATGGTATGGCTACTGGTATCGGGTGCTCTTGTACTGCGGGCTCTGGAGCTGTGGGCAACACTTGATTTATTTCGGTGGTAGCTGGTTCGGTGGCAAAATTGGGCCAAATGGGGGTAGTGAAGCTTGAGGGTGGTGGTACTGGGGGAAACGCGAGGAAAGTAGGCCATTGGTAGCTGATGGGCGGTGGAGGATTTGGGGTTTGATGGGCCATCAGGAAATTGGCGGGTGCTGGTGGGGGATTGGGGGTATGATGGGCTATCGAGTAATTGATGGGGGTGGTGGTGTATGGTTGATATGCATTTATGTGCACATAATTGATAGGTGTGGGTGATGGACAGTAAGCCCTGAGATCCAAGGGTTCAATTTGTAGAGTCGGGTTGGAGAAATAATCTAACAAATTCAAGGGTTCAATCACCCCAATGTTTCTTTCTTCAACATTTCTTGGCAGTGACGCCACATAGCTCTCCTGATCACTGATATAATCAGACGGGTTAAACTCAAATTCCTCCTCATTTTCCTCTATCATGCCGATGGTGGGTCTAGGACCTGCTCCTCCGATAGGATGTGCGGTAATGGCTCCTGGTGGATATTTGCATGCTGGTTCTCTTGAGAAGGCACCGGTGGAATTATTTTCTCGGTGTCGATCAAGTCTTGGATTGCTTGCTTCAATGGGAAGCAGCGATCAGTCGAGTGACCCGAACCTTGGTGAAAATTGTAGTGGGTATTTGGGTCATAGTTCTTTGGGATCGGGTGGGGAGGAAGTTACGGTTGATGAATAGTAACTATTCCCTTTTCTATTAATAAAGATAAAAGTACACTTAGAGATTGCCCCAAGAGTGTAAACACTCGATCATAACGGGTTCTCCTTTGTTCAGGAGTCATCTGTATTCCTTGCCCATTCCCTACTCCCTGTATCTACTCAGTTCTGATTGGCGCTGGCTGTGCTGCTTGGAATTAGAACGGGGCTATATTATTATTAATGGGCCGGGTGTTTGCAACATTTTGCACCTCTACCCCTGTCCTCCTATCATTCTTCTGCTCGGTAAATCTCTTAACCCCACTGGGCCCCCCGGATGTATTCTTATTCAACAACCCTTCTCTGATGGCGTCCTCACAGCGGTTGGCGTTCATTATCAAGTTAGTAAAATTGGACTGCTATTGGTATACAAGAAAATCTGAGATCACTGGTAGGGTATTCTTTGAGATCATTTCTATCTACTCATCATCAGGTATTCTGTTTCTAACTTGAGCTGTCAGTGCTCTCCAACGCCCTAAGTAATCGCTGAAGGTTTCATTAGAGTTCTACTTTAATCAGGCTAGATCTGACTTGCCGGGCTCAATGTCTATATTGTAGACATAATGCTCTTGGAATAGGTGGGTCAGATCTTTCCATGTCTTCATCATGGATGGTTCCAAGGATGTGAACCATCTCAGGGTCGGACTTATCAAACTCTTCTGCAAGACTTTTATTAGCAGTCTCTCGTCCCCCCGTACTAGCACATGTCCACACAGTAGGATTTGAGGTGTGAAATCGGGTTGCCTGTGCCATTATACTTGTCGTACACCAGCAGTTTGAATTTTGAGGGTAGGGGGACCTCAGTAAATAGGCACAAATTTGTGAAGTCTGTGGAATGGATTTCAGCACCACCAATCTTTAATAACTGCTTCTGGATCTTGTCTAGCTATTCTTTCAACTGTTCCGACTCTTTGGACATTGGGGTCGTCTTTTCAATTATTAGCCTGGACTCACTTTGGGTTGCCAGGGGTGGGGTAATTACAGGTGGAGGATTGGCATTGGTTACTGCCCCAACATAGGCCCCATTGTTTATGATCTCATCTTCCTCATATTGCTGGTCTACATAGGGTGCAATGAGGACGAGATTTTCATGTTGCTGTATGGACTGGATGGGATTGGACTGGATGTGGGTTGGGTGAGCCCCTTAAATGTAAGGGAAGTGTTGTGGGGTGATGGGGTGAGTGGTAGTTTGGTTTAGGGGTGGGGCCTGATGAGGCCCTTGGACATGGGGGAAGGTTTGAAGATGGTCTTGGGGTATGGGGCCATGAGAAAATTGGGTTTGAAGTGCGGTTTGGGTTTGACCCAGGTGTGAAGGTTGGGGGTGGGTGAAATGTTGGGGGTATTGTGGAAGTTATGAGTGTGGGGCTTGGGCTTGGGCCATGAAGCCCTGGGAGGTTTGGGTCATAAGGCCTTGGTCAGGTTGGGCTTGGGTAAAGGGCAAGGGATTTGGTGGGTCTTGGCCCATTAGGCCTTGATGGGTATAGCCCATTGGGCTTTGGAGGGTTTGGGCCATGGGCCATTGATGGGCTTGGGCCTGATGGGTCTGGGCCATTGGCCCTTGGTGGATTTGGGTTAGGCCCATTGGGTTTTGAGGGGTATGAGCCATGGTGCTTTGGTGGGCTTAGGCCATGGGCCATCGGTGGGCTTGGGGTACATGGGTCTGACCCGTTAGGTTTGGGCCATGGGCCCTTGGTGGGTTTGGGAATGGGCCCTTGGTATTTGTGGGTGGTTGAGTTTTGGGCTAATGGGCCTTAGGGCATGTGGAAAGTGGGGATTTGGGCCAATGGGCCTTGGGTCATGTGGGAAATGGGGGCATGGGCCAATGGGCCTTGGGGCATGTGGGAAATGGGGCTTGGATGGTGTGGATGATGGGGTCATGGGAGAGTGAGACATGGAGATTGACTAGGGTATGGGATGGGTTCATGGATATGGGGTGTGGAGGAGAGGAGGCATTTTGGGAAGCCTTCCACATGGAGTAGGTTGGACCATCTCCTCCATCATGGTTATGGAAGGAGGGTCGAATAGAGATGGTGGATTTAAGGGGTGATGAGATGTAGATGGGGTGGATGTGGTAGGTAAATTGGGCATGGTCCCGATAAAATCGGGCATGACCCGAGTAACGGATGGGATATGAGGTGTATTGGAGGGATGAAGTGGGGCATTGGCAAAGGGGGATGGGTTGGGAATGTTTAGGGATGATGAAGGGTAAAGTGTGGGTGTTTGGGAAAAATCGAGCATGGCCCTACTAAAAATGGGCATGACCTGGGTAGATGGGAGGATTTGTGGGGGGTTGGATACGGTAGAGGTGACATAGGTGAATGAGGGTGGATCGGGCCTATATGGGAAAGATGAAAAATGGGGCATGGATGTGGATGGGGAAATTTTGGTTGGGTTTTGTATGGATGTAGATGAGAAATGTGCTGGATTTGGCATGGATATGGGAGGGAAAATGGGCATGGTTTGGGC
This sequence comes from Chloranthus sessilifolius, assembly GCA_021018995.1. Classification (NCBI taxonomy): domain Eukaryota; kingdom Viridiplantae; phylum Streptophyta; class Magnoliopsida; order Chloranthales; family Chloranthaceae; genus Chloranthus; species Chloranthus sessilifolius. Next base: position 98,684,206 of record CM037588.1, read on the forward strand.
AAAAGATGGGGAATGGGGGGGTTGATTTTGGATATTTTGGGAAGTGGTGGTTGGGAAAATGGGGGTACCAAAGGACTCGGTAATTATAAAAGGTGATTGGGTGAGGGGGATGGTGGAAAAAACTTCTCCCGAATGGGAGTGGGTTGGAGAATGTGGTGGGGATGAGTCGGCATCGGCATAAGCCGGGTCCACTACACATGACATTGTTTGTTGGCGGGTTGGGTATGGGTTCCTTGGATAAGGATCGAAAAATTTTCTCCTTCTCCTACGGGATGATGGAGGGTAAGATGATGCCGTTATACCGACACCACAAAGACTTTAGTTTTTAGGTTTTTTAATTTTTAATTTTTTTTGGGAAGATTTTTTTGTAAAAATAAAGGTTCCGAGGCCTTGGAATTCCCTTCTCGGGTGGCTTTCGTATCCTAATTTAGGACCCGCGGCGACGATTCCTAAGCACTTCGAAAGAATCAAAGGAAGACCTTTGATCTATTGAAAGCATAGAAATCGAGGTGAACAACCCGATCTCCTGAAATAAGTTAAAAAGAAGTTACCTTCTTTTGACCGGCAGGGGCGTATTGGGTGTCGGAGATGGTGGGGCCCAAATAGAGGCACTAAGACACTAATCGGGGGACTCAGGATGTGGAGAAGGCTACAGATTCAGGCTGTTGCTGTCCAGAACAGGCTTGGCACAACTAATACATGCGCTAGGCTAAAAATGCCCCTATTTTACACTGGCACAACTATTATTTGCGCCAAGGTAAAATTGGTGAGATTTAAAGTTGGCGTAACTAATAGTTGCGTCAGGTATAATTCCATGATTTTTACACTGGCGTAACTAATACTTGCACCAGGCTAAAATGGGGCTCCAGATATTTATGACAGTAGCAAACAACACCCGAAATGAGTCACTTTTTTGGTTTTTTATGGAAGCTAGGCTTCCGAGAACTGACTGATTTTTTAGTGAATGGCTCTCTCCTCACCGAACCTAAAGGTTGTGAGTCCAGTATAACTCGCTAGCGCGCTCCCCAAGGGTTTTAAGCTTTGTAGGATAGGTGACCCACCCGATATACCTTCAGCGCAAGCGCCTTCTCAGATACTATGTGGGCTGGGACTTTTCTGGATCATCACCACTAGGGGCTGCCGCCATACTAGGACCCGGGTGGTTGTATGTGTGCTTAAACCCAACCCTTTAAAAATCTACCCTGTAAAAACAAACGAATTAAGTTCCCTTTCTTGGTTTATTTTTTTTTTTTAAAGCCTTTTGTTTTAGAAGTTTTCTTTAGTTCAAAGATCGGGGGTGATGATCTCCAGTCGCCACTACGGGCCGACGCCCACTATTAGAATATGCTTGCCCAAGTAGGCCCATCAATCGGTTAAGGCACTTTAAATGACGAAAATTTAAAGAAAATTAAAAGACAATGCGCAAGTAGGCCCACCAATCGGCTAAGGCACTAAAATGATGAAAAAGTAAAGAAAATTAAAAGACAATGCGCATATAGGCCCGCCAATGGCTAAGGCTCGTAAATGATGTAAAAGTAAGGGTAAGTAAAATGATGTAATCGGAGGGGTGAGTAAATAAATAAATAAAAAATAGCAATAAAAAGGATAGTAAAATAAAAATAATAAATGGGCCAAGTTCAAGGGGAAGCTCTACTAGCTACTCCCCAGCAGAGTCGCCATCTATGCAACCTTGGGATTTTTTATGATCCCGTCGCAACGATGCACTTTCTAATAAAAATATAGATGTAGACACCCCCATTTTGCCTTCTCAAAATATACTTTTGTTCGATCAACCTTTGACCTTTTTAACCCTAATATGGGAACCATGCACTGAAGCAATAGTACATGGCTGAATACAGGCTGAAATAATAGCTCTGTAGCTCAGATCCCGACGTGGGTAGACTATATACTGAAATAATAGTATATAGTCGAAACGCAGACTGAAACAATAGTCTTGCATTTCAGACTAGAGATCAAACCCGGACAACCCCAAATTAAGTGTCTGAAACTCCGCACATAATTCGATTACACGCCAGACCACAAATGCGCAATCAGTCTCCCTTTCAATCCAAACTTCCTTTCCCAGACCTATTCGAGACTCGATCACGTGCCTGAAAGTAGACGCACAATCAGATTGAACGCTACAACACCAGCGCACATTTGGCATACGCCTGACCTAGCCTCATAGTCCCTAACCCCTAAGCTTCCTTGATTAAATGCTTCTGAAGAAGCGCGTAATCAGATTGCGCACATACTACCAAGCGTGCAATTAGCCCTAACGCTATTAGGACTAGGAAACTCGTTGAGCAAGTCAGCCAGTCGCTCACTGAGTCGGTGACCGACTCAAAGAGATTAAGTGCCGGGAAACTAGCGCGTAATTCAATTAAACGTCGAAAAAATGACGCGTAATTGAAGAAAAACCTATAAAAGATTTTTTTCTAATTTGCCCAGGGGGGTTGGACGAAAAAAGGCTAGAATTTTCGAGAGAGAACGAATTCCGAAGCCAGAGAACTCCGAGGACCAAGCCATAGAGCACCTTAATCAAGGTTTCAAGATTCAAGCTTCTATTCTTCGAGATTTCTCTCCGCAGCCCCGACCCTTAGGTAATAATTTAATTCTCAGTTTCCGACCATAGCTTCTAATCTCTTGATTTATGAATTCTATTAATTTTTATTTTCAGTCTTAGACCGTAGCACCCTTTTCGGATCGAAATTCTCTATATCTGGTTCTAGTTCTCTGTTTCTAGAACCAGTCCTTAATCTAACGGTCCGATACACCGCTTTTAGACTTTAATTCTATTCTAAAATCTTAATCTACAGTCCTATCATTAATTTCTGGTTCTAATACCTTGATTTAGAACCAGCCCTTAATCATACGGCCTGATTTTCTGATTTCGGACCTGAATTCAGTCCTAAAAACATAAATTAAAGTTTCAATTCCCTATTTTAATACTTTCAAAAATCCTAAATATTGATTTAAGTTTTTATAATCCTAGTTTACAACTTAATTCATAACTATTATTCCGAAATCAACTCTGAAAAGCCTAAAAACATTATTTCATGGTCCAAAATCTAATTTATTTTTAATCTCAGCCATCCGATTTACCCAAGGAAGCTTACGTTGGGTACTCGAGAACAAGGCTAATCCTCCTTAGCATAGTGGGCCCAAACCCCTTTTTTTTAGAAATTCTAGAATTAATTAATTGCTTTTGTTATATCCTTTTAGTATAATTAATTAGTAGGTTTATTTTTATTTTAGCGTGTTTAATTAATTAAGTGCCTTAAATCTTAGTATGACTGATTAATCCCTTTAAATCAGATTTTAATTGATCAATTCCTTGCTTTAATTAGAATTTAATATGATTAATTTCATTGCTTCAATTAAATTTTTAATATAGATAATTCATTTCTTTAATTAGAATTTTAATCAAATTAGTTTATTTATCTTAATTAGATTTTAATGAAAATCAGTTTATTTGTTTTTAATTAGATTTCAATAACATTAATTCCTTTGCTTAAATTAGAATTTCAATAAAATCAATTTTTTTATTCCAATTAGAATTCTAGTAGGACTGTTATAATTGCTTTAGTAAGAATTACAATACAATCAGTACACTTGATTTAATTAGAACTCCGATACAGCTAGTATACTTGCTTTGCTTAGAATTTCAATATAATTGGACATGCCCAAACTAACTAAAGTTTCATCAAAACTATTACATATGCACTCCTTGTATCAATAGGAGACTGAAATTAATTAGACTCTTAGTAGTACTAGGAAACTAATATTAATTAGACTTCTAATAAGATTAGGAAACTAATATTAATTAGACTTCAAATCAAATTAGGAAATTAACATTAACTGGACTCTTAACAGGGTTAGAATAAACCTATATAACTAAATTCATAGCAGAATCAAGGAAGTTTAAACTGACCAAAACTATAACCACAAACAAAGGAAAATAAGAGGGAAACTAAACTATCTAACCTAAGAAAAAAACTGCTGCTATCATTCGCAGTAGACAACTCAGTATAGAAGTAACCCATACCCGCTCTTATGCATGATCATTGACGTGTTACAACATCGATAAATATCTACAGCTGGCGATCGCAACAAACTAGGAATCTTCCTAGAAAACCCTCTTTTATTATTATTTATTTTTACCTTAATTATTCCAAATGCTGCATCGCTAGAGTCCACCGGGACAGAATTAGAAGCCACAGATTCAACGGGGACCGAGAGGAACCCAGAAAAAGCGCGCACTAACAGACTGGTGATTGTGATGAGACTTTTTTGCAAACTCTTTTTCTAGATAGTTAGTTTCCATCCTATTTCCTTCTTCCCATCGTGTCATTTAGATTCTCTCTTATATATATATGAGTCTTCGTCAAAGACTCGAGGTGTCTAGTATACGAAGGGTGAGTTTAGGAGACCAACCATTGTGGGGATATCATGACAATCCTATGTACGGAGAAGAACCACTTCACGGTTCTAGCCCACGACAACCTGAGATTAATATGGCTGGTGAACGAGAGAACCCCTTCTCTACCCCACACATCAGGGATAATCATAATGGGAGAGATGGTGGCATCGGACAAAACCTTACTGCCCAACAAATCGTAGAACTCAGTATTCAAAGAATACAAAGAGGAGATGATGAATCCGAAGAATTTCTTCGAGGGTTGGCCACTGCATATGAAACCATTAGGTCACGATAATTTTCAGAAGAACAAGAGCGACAAGAGAGGCCACCGCCTACCCGAGCATGGTGTCGGCCCACGCCACACAATTGAGACAACCTGTCCACACATTCTTCAACTATGACTCTTTAGACAAGGTTTGCTCGCGGGTCATTCAAAAAGACAGCACCATTAAAATCAAAGATCCTCATAAAATGCTTGATGAGTACATGTCCAAGAGAGAGTGCCCCGGTCACTCATTTGGATTCGAGAAATTTTTTCGAGACGTCAAGTTTAATTTACCAATAGGATTTAAGCCACCAAAATTTACTAAATATAATGGCACCGAAAATCTGAATCATCACTTGGCCCTCTTCTATAACGATTGCCGACCCATACGTGACAATCAAGGACTTCTCATTCACTATTTCCAACGCTCATTAGAAGGAGAAGCTTTAGACTAGTTTGTGGGACTCCCGCTTTATAAGATAGAAACTTTCGATGAATTAGTTGGTCAATTCCTTGATCAATACAAACACTTGATCCAAGAGACAGTTAGTCTCAGCGATCTAATGGTAGCTAAGCAAGGACCTGATGAAGAGTTTATCGACTTCATCGCTAGATGGAGAAAACTCACTGCTAGGACTGGCACTTCAATGAAAGGGAAAGATTCGGTAGACATTATCATCGATAATACTAGGGAGCCGTTAAAAAGTGCACTCATCATAAGTGATTGCCTCGACTTCACTGCACTCCACTCTCGGGCCTCACGACTAGTGCGACACATTAAAGGCGAAGATCTCGCGTTATCCATAGTCACGTCAAAAGTAGGCTCCTCCAACGAATCAAAAGCGAAAATAATAAGAAAGCCTTAGGAACTGAGCAAGTTAACACCATTGTCAACCAAGAACAAAGCTCTAGTAACGGAAACTTCCAACCGCGAAATTTTGGACAAATTTAAAACCAACAACGATATACTAACCAAAATCAAGGTGCTAGTCAGCAGAGATACGCGAACCAAAACCAAGGCCAAAACCAAAATCAGGGCCAATACCAAAATAGGAACCAGTACCCAAATACCTATCAGAATCATAACATGACACGGAGTCAATCGACCAACGTGCAGAATTATAATAACATACCCCCACCACCAAACTTTAACCCAGCCAGAGGCCCTTACCAACCAAGGCGGGAACACTATCCTCCTTTATCAGATATAATTCTCAACATCTTTCGTCTCCTTAACACTCCAAATCTCCTTCGATTCCCGTAAGAGAAACCTCGCCCATGGCCTACAAATTTAGACTATAGTAAATATTGTGCCTTCCATCGGTATGCGGGACACGACTTAGAAGACTGTTGGGTCCTTCGAGACGTGATCTATGATATGAACGACCAAAATTAAATTGATTGGGAAGCGCTTAGGAATCCCAGCCCTAATAATAACCAACCCCAACAAAATTTAGGGATCATAAACAACCCCATGCGTAACCACAACCAAGCAACACCGTCCCAGGTCACTACCGTGGATCTCCCCAGTCAACCTTCCTTCCAGCCCTCTACTTTAATCACTCGCATCCAACCCTCTGCCGCTTCTGCTATGCTAGTAAGAGCTTCCTCACCCCTACATCCCTCGACCCTGATCACTCGCATCACCCCACTGAGCCCGCCTCCATATCCAAAGTTCACTCAGATATAAGTCCATTCCTTTAGGACCAGGAGACCATTCCTCTATCGTCACCCACCAGAACCTTCAACCCCTCCAAATCTTGACCCAACGCCCTTACCACTCCCTTCATCCAATTTTGAACTCGAGTATGGAGACCACATTCTCCAGACTATGACACAAATTGCTGCATGGGTAAAAAGTGTCACCCATAAGACTCCAAGCTGAGAGAGTGAAACAAAGACTGAGTGTTTATTGAACGCAGGAGAAAGTGAGCGAGAAGAACACCCTGACCCGTGAGAGATGCTAGTCTCTACTTTCATAGAAGAGGAGGATTACACGCAGTATCTCCCACCCTGGAACAGTGTCATGCAGGCACATGCCCCGACCTCCAGTTCCACTCCCTTCACAAACACATCAACGTCGGGTCATGTCGGGTTTGGCCAACAATCGATGTGCCCGATCCTTAAGTCAGGAACCAATTACCCACCTCCTCCTTTCCCTTGGAGTAAAGATTTCACGAGCGCACAATCACCAGAGGGGAATGTGAGAGAAAGATAGGTTAACTTACCTCCCCCACCTCATATTATCCCTCCACCAATTCCTGCACCTCAACCATTCCAACCACCCACACCCAAGGCCCAGGGCTAGGCAAAGAAACCACGCTCAAGCCAGGACAAGAATACAACCTTTTGCGGCATCTCTAGAAGATCCCGACCCAGATATCAATACTATAACTCATTAAGAAATTGCCTGATCATCACTAGTTGTTGATAAGGATACTTGAAGACATGCAAGTGGATGAGGATACGACCCTAGATGAGCTTCATCAAATTGCCTCGGTCATGGCGCAACCTTCAGTGCTTACTTTTACAAACGCAGATATGCCTAAAGAGTCACTCTGTGGAAGTGCCGGTCCCATATATCTCACGGTCATAATTAGAGGGTTCTTTGTACCCCAGGCATTGGTTGATACGGGAGCAGGACTCAATATTTGCCCTCTCAAAATATTAAAAACTCTCAAATACACAGAACAAGACGTTAGGCCCTCCGCACTATCACTCATAGCCTACGATGGCTCGCGTCATTTCGTGAAAGGAACTATTAAACTCCAGGTTCACCTCGGACTTGTGATGAAAGATGTTACTTTCCATGTTTCTGATTCCGCTAGTACGTACAATCTTATCCTGGGAAGAAAATGGCTAGAGTAGATGAAGGCTGTCGCCTTCATATATCATCAATGCATCAAATTGCCATACGAGGACTCTATCATCCGTATATATGCCGATGTACCCCTTCAGGAGATGGATACTGATTACACGACAAACATCCCGACAGCGCAGGCCACATCTAAAAGACCCAAACCCCTAGAGAGGCAACCGTTATGGAAGTCTGTCCTCCTACCCCTTCTAGTTCTCCCTCAATGTGTCAACAAAAATTAGTGAGGAGAGAGGTTGGTCCAGACCTCGCCAAACTTTATAACATCAACCCCACCGCGATAAAAGGGTGGGACCCTATGTACCAACTTGGATGCGTCCCCCACACCGGATTCGCTAAGAATAAGCAAGGTCGTATAGGACCTGTCGTTCCAACGAAAATATGCAAACACATAGGGTTAGGTTATCAATCGGACAGCTCACAAGTCGACTTATTCCCTACCTCACTGAAATGGTCCCTGTATGACCACTTCGTCTATGAGAACACTAAGAAAGCCAATGTATCAAGGCAGAAGGAAGTGTCCCTCGCCAAATCTTAGGAAACAGAAATTGAACGAATGGCCAAAGCATTCAACAATTTGACAAGTCTCAACGATGACGTTGATGAATCGCTCGAAGGAGTCAAACCCTTATTTGATCTTAAAGAGTCTATAGAGGAGAAGAAGAAAGATCCTCCAGAAACCGAGCCACAATCAGAAGATGGGGAATCCATTGATGACGAAGACTTTCACATAGCAACCTTGCAAGATGACGAAGAGCACCTACGCTCAACTTGGGAAGAGGATAACACCCCGCAAGTGAATCTTAACCGGTATAGCATCTGCCTCGGCCTTGGCCTTGGAGGGTGGGAATGCCTGTGGGATTTCCCTTGTATCGTTCACCCTTACCAGCCCCACTGTAGGGCATGCACTAGTATACTAGAACGTTTCGCCAAGTGGACCCGACGTTCTGCGATGGAGGAATTAAACCATTCCACCCTCGCGATGACAAAAACCGACGATGACATACCAGCTCAGCTATCGGCACAAGAAGTAGAAAATCTTGACGATTATCCGATTAATCCAGAAGGAAACACTCAACCCGCTCTTACAGAGTTTGAAGAGGAAATCAAACTAGACACTTCTACATCCCCGGATTCGTTGTAACTCCAAATATTTTAGAAATCTCTCGAAGAAGAATGGCAACCTCCCCCGAGTGATGATGAAGACTACTGGATAGATCGCCTTGCACTCGAGTTAGCGGAGCGAGCTAATTTAGGACTTCAAGCATTATCAGATCAAGAAGGCGAGTTTGACCCTGTCTCTGATTCTAACTTAGAAGGGTGGGAATGCCCTTGGGAATCTCCCTGCATTCTTCACCATTATCAACCTCGATGCCGAGCATGCATGCTCATCCTAACGTATTATGAAGATCAAGGAAAAGAATTCACTACCCCTGGGGATCCTTTGGGAGATCCCTCTTAATGGGAAAACAACCATATTACGACTCAGAAGTGGATAGTTCGATCGACTATAATCTTCAGAGTTTCTTCGATGAAGAGGCCATCAACGTGATAGAGGAAATTTGAACGTCGTTGCCGCTATCACTCGCGTCACTTATTCAAAAGATCTCATTGGCTGAGGACTCTAAAAAAAATATGTCAAATTCACAACAAGTCCGCATTTCTCGAAGAATGGCCAGAATGACTCCAGTAGCGGTCTCGCTCCCTCAACTAGAGGAAGCAATTCTCCCGGCGCCCCTTGAGGCGACCAGCCCTGTACCATATTTATTATCAAAAATAAAAAAAATAGAAAAAATAGAAAACCCTAAAAATTCAAAAATGCAAAATCTAAAAAAATCATAAAACCTCGAAAAAGAAAGGGGACTCTTCGTCTCGAACCAAATTTGTGGCCAACAAGGAGACTTTTCTCCTAGTGCTTCTATCCCGTTACTCGCACAAGGACGTAAAGCATCCCGGATAAACAACAAGCCGGTGATCATACCGGACGAGATACTTTGTGACTTTGAGAGAAGAATCAGTAGTCTTGACCTTCACCTTACCAAAGATCTCTCAGTCATAGATTGTGCTGATGAAGGGTTACCATTCGCAAACTCAGATCCCCAGTGTAGCAATTTCGCAGTATACGAACTTACCGAGGATGAAGAAAGAACACCTGATGTCGAGGAGGCACCGAACTTCCAGCGGGTTATCAAGCGTTTCGATGAGCAAACCCAAGCTACCGCGAAACCCATGAAGAACTTAACTTTTGCACTGAAGAGAAACCTAAGAAGCTACTGATTAGCTCAATGCTTAACTCCAAGGAACACCAACAAATTGCATAAGTCCTGTAAGAACACCTCGATTCCTTCGCATGGTCCTACGAGGACATGCCCGGTCTAGACCCAAGTTTAGTAGAACATCACCTCGTCTTAGAACACGATGTAAATCCTATTAAGCAGAAACGCCGCAGGATGTACCCACAAACCACCCTCCAAGTTAAAGAGGAAGTCGACAAGTTACACAGAGCCAAATTTATCCGAGTCTTTCTTTTCCCTAAGTGGGTTGCCAACATAGTGCCTGTCTCCAAGAAAGATGGCAGAGTACAGGTTTGCATCGACTTTCGAAACCTCAACCAGGCGTGCCCAAAAGATGACTTCTCACTTCCACACATTGACACTCTAGTTGACAACACCGCTGGACACAAGATGCTATCCTTTATGGACAGTTTCTTTAGATATAATCAGATCAAATTAGCAGAGTTCAACCAAGAGAAAACTTCCTTTACCACACCATGGGGAACGTACTGCTACATCGTTATCCCTTTTGGGCTCAAGAATGCAAGAGCCACGTATCAACGCGTCATGATGGCTATCTTTCACGACATGATGTACAAGTGCGTAGAAGTTTACGTCGATGATATATTAGTGAAGTCCCAAATGCGAGTAGGACATGTTGAAGCTCTCCGACTAGTTTTACAAAGAGCTGAGAAATACTAGCTAAAAATGAACCCAAAGAAATGCGTCTTCGGAGTCACCTCTGGAAAATTACTTGATTTTATAATTAGCAAGCGAGGTATCAAAGTTGACCTTGCAAAGGTCAGAGCCATCCTTGAGATTCCGCCTCCCAGTAATATCAAAGAGTTATGAGGCCTGATAGGAAGATTACAATTCATCAGAAGATTTATCTCCCAGCATTCAGAAAGATGCGATCCTTTCTACAGACTACTTAAAGGAGGAGCTGAGTATAAATGGGATGACCAATGTCAGCAAGCCTTCGACAATATCAAGAAGTACCTCCTTAACCCGCCAATACTATTGCCACCTATCCCCAGAAGACCCCTAATTCTATACCTCTCAGCAAGCGAAAAAGCAATGGGAGTAATTTTGGGACAATATGAAGACGAAGGCAAGAGAGAGAAGGCTATCTACTACCTCAGTAGGATGATGGTTGAATATGAATGAAAATACACTCCAATGGAGAAGACTTGCCTCACATTGGTGTGGGCCTCCACCAAATTACGACACTACTTCGGAGCACATAAAATACTAGTATTAGCCCGAATGGACCCTCTGAAGTATGTATTCGAAAGCCTGCAACATCAGGAAATATCGCTCACTGGAATATGTTATTGCAAGAATTCGATATCACTTACGTCAAACCAAAATCGATCATAGGACAAGGCATCACTGATTACCTCGCAGACCTCCCACTCTTGAATGATGAACTTATACACGCAGATTTCCTCGATGAAGATCTACTCATGATTCATAACGAAGAGCCCGACAAGGCCTTGTGGACCCTTTATTTCAACGACGCTCTAAATCACAAAGAAAAAGGCATTGAGATAGTTCTCCTGAGCCCGAAAGGAGTTGTCATACCTAAAGCTTTTCAACTAGATTTCCCTGTCACTAACAACGTCACAGAATATGAAGCCTTTATAGCTGGACTACGAGCAACGCTACAATTAGGTGTTACACAGTTAAAAACCATCGGTGATTCCAAACTAGTAATTTCACAAGTCATAGGGGAATGAAAAACTAAGGAAAGGAGACTAATGGCATACCTAGAAACCGCTTAATATTTAGTGAAGAAATTTGAATGAATCTCTTTTATGCACATCCCTAGATTAGAAAACGAGCACACAGATTCCTTAGCCACGCTAGCCTCGGTCTTCCAAATACCCATCAGACAAAATACCACGACCTTCTTTATCAAAAAGCTGACAGTACCCGCCAATGAGGTAGCATGAACCGTCAAGAGAGAATTACCCATCCTCCCCACAAGTACAGGACTGAAAGAAGTAATCACCATGGGAAAGCACGTCAAGTCGAAAATCGAAGTCCCTATGCTCAGATTTGAAAAATCACCGATCGACGATGGACAATCGTGGTATTTCAACATCTAGAACTTCTTAAAGCATTGACATGTCCCTCCACACGCCACGAAGATCGAATGGAAGACTATAAGGAACCGATGTGCCTGATTCTGCATACTCGAAGAAACATTATACAAAGAAGCTTTCACTAAAGGAGTACTACTACGATGCATTATGACTGCCGAAGGACAATACATCATCCGAGAAGCACATGCCAGTGCCTGCGGTGCCCACTCCGATAGACAGAGACTCACTGATTAAGTTATACGACAAGGCTACTTCTAACCAACAATGATCAGAGATTGCCACCTCTATGTCCAATCCTGTAAACAATGCCAAGAATACGCCGCATTCATCAAAGCTCCATTAGTTGCATTGAACACTATGACCTCGCCATGGCCATTTTTGATGTGGGCCTTCGACATCATTGGACCTTTCACAGACATCGTTGGGAACACTCATAAGCACGCCTTCATTCTTACAGTGACCGAATACTACACCAAATGGGCAAAAGCTGAATCCTATGTCAGAATCACTGCTTCAACACTCGTAAGGTTTATTGTTCAGAATATCATCACCAGGTTTGGAGGACCCAGAATGTTTGTCACTGACAACAGACCATAGTTCATCACGGAGGAGACAAAGAAGTTATGCAAGAAATACAGCATTGATCTACATCACTCATCACTGTTCTACCCCCAAGGTAATGGACAGGCAGAAGCTACAAATAAAATGCTAATTTAAATCATAATATGCATAGTAGAAACAAGCAATTGAGCCGACTGGCTTGAACGACTACCAGAAGCACTCTGGCCTATAAGACCTCTATTCGTATGGCCACTGGCCAAACTCCCTACCTCCTCACCTACGGGATGGAGGCAGTCCTACCATATGAGATACAAGTACCATATTTATGCATCCAACTCGATGATGAGCTATCCTTAGACAAGAGGAGAATTTCCCTACTCACGCAGCTAGAGCAGCTCGATAAAACACATCTAAGGGCAGCTGATCACGCTCAGGTATATCAGAGGAGAGTGGCTAGGGCTTATGATAAGAAATTCCTTGAATAAATCTTTAACATTAAAGAATTAGTCTTTAAGAAAATCATGCCTTCCAAGCACGCCCACTTGAAAGGAAAACTAAAATCGAACTAGGAAGGCCCTTATGTCATAACAGCCGCATACCTTGAAAATGCCTATAAATTGGCAAACCAAGATGGAGAAGAACTCTCTAGCCCTTGGAATGCCATGTACCTTAGAAAATATTACCCTTAGCCCTATAATCGCCACATCTCGCGATTAAATACTTATACTTATCACCCCGTAGTTATCATGACCCATTCATTGGTCATACGCCTTCAATTCTCAGAATATCCTTAAGACCTCTGATTTATCACCCACCTTTTCTCGCTCAGGCAATTGATTAAAGGACTAGTGACCTATCGAATCTCTTTCAAAAGTATAAGTAACACTTGATCCTCATTTCCATTCCCTTGCCATTGGAGGAGACGTTAGAGCAAAAAAAAATGAAGATGTTAGGTTCAATCGAAACTCATTATTCTTGCGTTAGCAGGATGCTTTCAAAATACATACACAAAAAAATTGAGTGAGAGCATTACGACGAATGAACAAGTCAATGAGCTCAGGGAAGCATAAGCAGACCGTGAGGACACCCTTGGTAACATTACTGGAAGTGTATAAGCAAGCAGCGAGGGCACCCCTGATGTCCCCAAACTACTAGATGTTGTCGTAAGGTGGCGGAAGGAGGATAAACTCCTGCTAACCATAGAATGTGAGATTTTGATGGTGCCGAAATATGACGAAGAGCTAGATCATGGCATCCCGCATCCCCTATGAGAAAAATATTGTTACTCATCCCTTTTGAAAAGCATTAGATACAAACTACTCCCCGTATCACTGACCCGTACCCCTCTTTGCTATCTTTATTTTGGATGATAAGCCAGAAGCCTTATAGGATACTCCTAGAAATGAAGCCAAAAATTGATGAATGATTGCTGATGCAATCACCTACTATACCTACCATACTTCTCCCTAATAACCACGAGATAGGATGATCACCACCCTGGAATAGACCCCCGTATATAACTAACCTAGGCAAAGATACCTCCCCAGTTCGGTGACAGTACCGATCAACTTTTCTTCAAAACTAATTCAGCAAATACCCATGACTGTTTATAGACCCAAAGTGCTCGTCTCGAAACCCAGAAAAGCTCCATTGCATCTTGACGTTGGGGCATTTTTTTGGATTAGAAGAATAATCATATCAGAAGTGTCGGCTTGTCCACAAAGCAGATAAGAAACAATGAAGTTACCATCCGGAAAGTGCTACCGAAGATACCATACTGCACTAGGGCATTTTTATTTTTATTTTTTTGTTATTATTTCTATTTTAACTATTTGTTTTCCCTGTTGCATTGTTTTGCATTTAAAAAAGAAAAAGAAAAAAAGAGATCACATATTTATCTTTTGCTACCAGACTCCGGTCTGAGACACTTACCCCCCTTGACAACTGGCAAGGGGGTGAACAAAACTACTGACAACATTACTCTCACATGTGTAGATATGAAGCAACCTTCAACTATCACCGGGCCAGCTCAGGAAGCATCCAAGTCCCAATGACGATCGACGATGCTAAAGAAATCAAAAGCAAAAGTAGATGCAAGGGGTAACTAAAAGAAAAGGAGCCAATCAGGTACATCTAAACCAAAAATTCTCTATATATGTCAAATCTTTTCATTTCTCTTTTACACTGGGGACACCCCCTATATACAACAACACACATGTTATAGATACAAAAAACCCACACACACACCTAATCCCTACGCTGCCGCTGGGATGGTCGAGCACTACTATCCCCAGATATCATCAGCTCGAAGGTCCGTAGACTGGTCCTCGGAAAATACAATCCCAGCACCTAGAGTCGGCGAAACCTCTAAACGACGAGGCCCTGCCACAGATCCCCCCTAACTTGTCTGGCTAACAGACCACCTTGTACGAGAATGAGGAGGATACCTCACAAGAACCTCATGAACAACTGCGTCCTCATGAGCATCACCCCTGACATGATCATGGGACGTATGACGAGACTGCCCGACCGAGGAACCCGTAGCCCTCGAATCCGATCCACCAAGCTGATGAGCTAGCCTATATATCCCTTGCTCACTCCTCAGCATGCGATACTGTAGCTGATCTAGGGATGCCTACATCTCCGCCCGCATCATTAGATGAGCCGCCTCTAATGCCTCAGTGTGAGTCTTCTGTGTGACTATCATCTCGGCAAATAAGTCGGCATGACTCTGCATCTCCCCAAGGACTCGTCTCGCATCAGGAGTGGCTCGCGCCACCTCTAGACGCACCTCCTCAAGCTGACGAACCTTCATAACCTCGAGAAATCAAGAGAAAACTAATATATACATGAACAAAATAAGAAACTTTGAAAAAGAAAATAACCATACCATATCCAACCTCTCTCCTAGGAGGCGCTCAGCTATCTCAGAGGTCACTGGATCAGCAGAAGGCACAGAAGGAACAACAAATGTAGGCAGCTGCAACAAGAACAAACAGATATATCAAAAAAATACTATCATGACAGATAAACTATAAACACAATAACTAAAACATACCTGAGTAGGGATAAGAATAGACTCCTGAGGGGGAGCCTTGGGAATAGAGTCCGGAATAGCCTGCACGAAGAACCAAACAAACCAACACAAGATATGTCAGAATAAAAAAATAAGATGAAATAACCTAAATATAATTATGCCACATCAAAAGAAACTATACCTAACTCTCCGGGCATAAAGAGGTAGTAGTCGCCTCTCTTGTATGAAGATCCTCGGCAACCCGACGCTGAAATACCACATGATATTAGTAAGCTACTAAAAAAGTGAAATAATGACATCCAACAAACTAATGCAATGACACAAATAAGATGAAAGATTAAATTGAACTTACCCAATGATCTAGCTCGACCCAAAGCTGAGCCATTGCTGGATCCTCCCGACTAGTGGAAGCAACTGAAGATGGGTAAAATGCCAGAACTGGATCTCCAGCAGAGAGCTCGACTCTCTATGAACAATAATAAACACATTAGTTGGCAAGTTCACATTGCTAACAATTAAGAAAACCATATTTGTAAAGACACTGACCAATCGATCGATCTCAGAACGTAGACTGGTCGCTGTCTCCCGGTCGGCCAGCTGCTGACGACAATAGACATCCAGCAGGGCCGCCTGGTGAGCAACCTCACCCTCCCTTTGACTGCCCAAAAGAAAATAAAATGAGATACCACAACCATGTCAGAATGACCAGATGACCGAATGCCCATAGTACAAAAAAAAACAAACAAAGTGAATTTACTTACCAGGAGCCATCGAGTCTCTGCTAGCCAAGCCCCCAACTCATCCTCCGCTGTCCTAGCTTGAGCAACTGAGGAGGCTAAAGACTGCAGCATCTCCTCATCTGAATGAGGAGCACACCCCATCCGTTCCATCGCCCTATGGAGAGCGTCTAATGCCTCCCGCACGCTTGCAATGAGATGGCCCTACTCCAATGCAGCCAACCTCTCCCTCAAAGCTGATGCCGACTCCGGCCCACCAATCGTGAAAGAGCCACTCCCATGGAAGGGACGTGTGAAGAGGCGCCCGCCACCCAATGCACCAAACCACCGCACATACTCTCAGGCATCCGCCTTGTCATGCGCCCCCCTAACACTAGTCCCCCCGGCTCTAAAATCTTCTATCTGAAGTGTCATCCGCTCTGTAAAATTCTGGCTAGGAGGGCTAGTCATCCTCTTTGCCACTCTGTGGTGAATCTCTGAAGGGACTCCCTGAGTGAGTCCTAGCTGTCGTATCGCACGAGAAGTGTGGATCCTCTCCACCCTCTTAAAATAGTGGACCTATATGTCCACATCAAAGAAGGGTCGGCCAGACTGAATCACCGGCACCTCCACATCCTCCTCGTCCTCATAGGGCCTCCAAATAGCCTACGACCAAACAAATGAGTCCACCCCTCAATGAAAGCTTGGATCCTAAAACACCAAAATAAAAAATTACGCACGACGATCTATACCTGCCCCTCATGCATATCCTCCAAGAGGCCTCGCGCGGTCTAAAGATCCGAAGATCAGCGACGACCCCTCAATGCCTTCCTACATATGTGCATCTGCGAGAATGTGGATGTCACCTCAAACAAAACTCTCAGACGAAGGAAAGCAAAATGATCATACACCCAAAACTGAAAGAAAAAAAATAACAACAACAGTAGTGACACACAAGGAGAAACGCTTACCATTAAACGACCCAAAATTAACCAAACTAAAGACGTCATGACATTAAGTAACTAAAACTCACCTGGAGGAAGGGAAGAAAACCTCTGATCGATGCGACGCCTTGTCCCCGACGGTAAAGCTGCTCATAGAGATGTGCCAACGCAGCCGCACCCCACGCATAGGTGGGGACTCGATCAAAATCCCCAAGTACCATAAAAAATAGCCTGGTGACGCATCCCTAAGTCGAAGAAGAGAACAGGACCACACAAAGGAAGTGCATCAAGAATGCTCGAAGCACCCTATCTGCAGCCAATCCCCGCTCCACCACGGGCTCCCGACCCACCACTACTGCACAATGCGCCTCATATGTCGCCTTCGCCTTGTTAAGTAGTGAAAAATACCATTTTTCACCCCTAAACATGAGCTTTGAAAGACCCTTGAGAAGACTAAATAAGTGCTTTAGTGTGCATTTTACAGCTAACCAATTAGACAGGTCCAAGTCCGAAAAGCATCCTAAAATGATCAAAAAGCTGACAACTCATGTCAAGCTCAAAGAGGGAGTGAAGAAATAGCCTCAGCAATGGCTAAAAAGGTCCTAAAAGAGCAAGAAAAGACCTGAAGAAGAAGAAGGATCCATTCGCAAAGAAGAAATCAAGTTAAAAGTTCAAATCGCAAAGTAAAAAGTACTTTTCGAAAAGGTCAAAGTTCTGTTCGAATTGATTCTGGAGCTGTAATGAACTACTCGAAAAGAACCATGTTACATTGAATAGTTGAAATTTCCTTTTCGAATAGAAGATCGGGAGAAGTCCTGCGAAAAGACTTTACGAAGCCAAATTGCTTGCGAAAAGAACTTCGGAGCCAAAACACTTTGCGAAAAGGCACTTAAACTCTCGAAAGGACATTCGGGAATTACGACTTGTTTAAAGGGCATTTCGATAATCTACCTGACGCCCCAATGCATTTAATGACCCGAGGGACATTTGGAAGATTCCAATCAAGATCCAAAAGCATATTCCAACCCATGTGGCGCTCAAAGATGAAATCACTTGGAGTGAACTTCTAGAAGCTCAAACAGATTTTGAATTCCATAGAATTGATGCTTCTAGCGCTGATTGGTGAACGGATCGAGCATTTTCATTGGCGAACAGATCCGGATCCCGTGCTCAAGCCATTGGGCAATCCAGATCTGAACACTTCGATTGGTCAATTCAATACAATGCGAGGATCAAGGGAAAGCTATAAATAGAAGACATTTGCCCAATTGTGGCATCCAGTTTTGAGTTCATTTCTATTTCCCGCTTTCGGTGGATAGCTTGTCTGTACCCTAATAGCTTCTTTTGTATTTGCTTTTGAGAGTTTCGAGAGCTATTTGTAACTCCAAGGAGATTGGATTCAAGGCGCAAGTCGAGAACATCTCTAGCCGTGCTCTGTAATTGTAAGATTGAATTTAAAAGGTTCGTCAGTAATGTGTTTTCTCCATTGGATTCATGTCAAGGGTTCTTATTGATCACCTTAGTGCATTAGACTCCTTTAGATTCACTACTTTGCATGCAATTTCCTTGATTCATTACTCTGTGCAATTAAGCGTTGGTAACCTAGTTACAGCGGCACTTGCGATGATGTTCATGTTACGAATTGAGGATAGGTCAACAACTATTGGATGATCTGTGACCATTTAAGTGAGATCATAACCATAAGTCTAAACCCTTCCTTAATTCAGATTTATTTCTCTTACATCTGTCTTTGGTAGCGGATGAAGATTGAATCAACTCTGTTTAGTTGCAGATTCTCCATTAAAATTCAAAAGGCGAAATCACGAAAAGTTATTATTTCTCCATTTGATTTATTTTAATCACTTCCCCAACTTGGATCTGGATCAGTTAGTTAGTTCTTTTCTTTATTTGCTTTTAGTTAAACGTGACAAAACCCAACACTCTCTTTTTATCTGCTTTCTAGATAATTATAGAGCCAGATCTGGTAGCACAGATCTGGAGGTCTATCTCATATTTCAGACAAATTCTCTGTGGACGATCTTTAATATACTTACTTTTAAAACTTGCTACAATTGGCCCTGATCTTGCAGGCTATTGTTAGCCCTCAATGTGCTGATATCTCTTTCATAATTTAAAATTATGTAACTTAATATTCATTAATTCGTCATTCAAAACACACATAAATCAGGCACATGTTAGGCAACAACAAGTTTTTGGTCCGAATGGCGCCATAGGGGAATGAAGCCACTCGCAAACGTATCAAAAAACCAAGTGACTCAAACTACACCTAGCCCCAAGCCGCTCGACCTATACGGCACACCCAAGATATCCTTACACACCTCCAAATAATGTCTTGCCATCTGCCCTGTGATCGGCTCACCCTCAAAATGAAGACCGGTGATATAGACCCAGTCCGCCAGAGTCGACAACATCTTACCAACTGGAAAGAGAAGCGCCTAATGCTCCTCCCTCCACCTCTCTAAGATCGTCGCGATCAGGCCACAATCGACTTGAATGGGCTCCAACTCCAAGATCGGTCTGAAATCAAAAGAAACCAGCCACGCCTGCTGAAACTCCGGCAAGGTACGGTACCAAGCATGAGACTCGGCCCAAGCTGAGCTGATGGCCAGCTGCAGAGGCTCCTATCGAATGAAATGCAAACAATAACAATAAAGATAACACATACCTATGAAGAAAGATAAATGAATTTAAAAGTAAAAGAAAGTCAAATGTGCGCCAAACACAATAACAATTTACAACAAACACACAAAACGTGATGAGAACAATTGAATAAAAACATGACTTATCTCTAGACACCGTCATGATGCATGAGTAAGTACATTTTCGATCATCAATGCAGGTTTGACATAAATTAGAAGGGTTTCCAGATCCTAACAAGCCTATGTCATGACCTAAATGTCTAAAAAAAGAAAATGAAAGAACTCATGCTCATAGGTACTTACTCAGCCTTGAGCGAAGAAATCCTCCAGCGGGAAGTGTCTGCGATCTCGCTGTCCCTCACCCGGGTCCTCCTCAGCCGTGCCCTCAGCTCTCTCACCCTCAGCCCTCAGCTCTCTCACCCTCAGCAATCCCTTGCTTGATCTTGAGCGCCTCCTCCCTAACTCCAGACTGGTGAACCTCCAATACCTCCTCTCCAATTACCACTCCAAGATCTGCCTCCCTGACAACATTGGTCCGGACCTCAGAATTCCCACCTATCTCTGCCCCTCACATCCTCTCTAACTCCGAAAGGGTAAGATCGTGCCTATAACTGCCCTCAGACTTCATCCTAGAACGAAGAACTCAAAAAACTAAAGAGAATGGAAGAAACGACGTCTGAAACGGATGACCGGATCACGAGATATCACAAACACAAGAAAACTAGAGCGCACAGAAATAAGAAAACCAGAGAATTAGAGACCAAAATGGATCGCGCGACAAAAATGAGAAACTTTAAGCCATTTATAGGGAACAGTTGAATCACGCGCATAAATCTAGGAGCTCAAACCAATCACGCTCCTCTTTAATAGCGTTTAATTCAGTTTACACGACCAATCTAGAGCGCTGAACCTAATCGTCACCTGCTTAAACTAACTCGACCACTTGGTTGCGCCTCGCCTTCCAGGCGTGTAATCACATCAAGCGCCCGAACCGACACGCGTGAATGCCAACAGTCACCTCCACAGTAACCGCCACCACCCCAATCCAGCGCCGCTCACTCTGCATTTAATTAAGTTAAACGATATCATTCTGACGCGTAATAACCTTTTGACTCTTTGGAACATGCGCTTTATACTTGGTGCGCAATTTAGTCAAGCGCCCAGAGGGATGCACGCAATTCCCTGAAAAACAAAAAAACATGGATCTAGAACAACACTTTCACGGACCTAAACCAGAAGATTCCCAACACCAATTACCGGTCCAAACCATGCCCTTGTCAAGACTGATCCCAGAGTACCCCTAAATCGGAGAAATATACGCTGTGAAAAACAAGAAGAATGCCCCGACACCGTTCGCACACCCCAACCAAAGATAAAAAAAAAAAGAAGAAAACTTGCCCCAAGCTAAGACCAAAACTAAACACAAATTTTTGCCTCAACTAATACTGATCTAAAACTAAAAAAGAATGCCCCCATATCACATACAACCCCAATTAATATTAAATTAAATAACCAAAAGAAAAAAATGCTCCCTTTTTTTTATCTATACACTAAGACCAAACAGAAATGTCCTCATCATTTATACACTCTCCAACCAAGCCCAAACTAAATCAAAACAAAAAAAATGCTCCTAACATGCCCCGATCTAAAATAAATAAGTTAAACAAGTAAACCTCACACTTAAAATAAATCAAACTAAAATTTGCTAAATAGAGATTACCACAAATGAAATAAAAACATAATAATTTCATAAATAAGTGAAATAATTACAAAATACACCAAGGGCATACCCTCTGAATATACAACTTAAAATAAGAAATGTAAAATCTACACGTTCAAGCAATCCCTGAGTTCGGATTTATTTGGGAAACTAGAAATCTCGGAGAAATCCAGAGAAAGGGGGCACCTTGAGTGAATTCTAGCCATAATAACCTCTTCCCCTTGCCCCGAGCCGGCTGTAAAGAGCGAGTGGCTCACGGAAAGCCACCCAGGACCTGCGAGATCCATCCTTAGGAGCTCGCCTTGGAAACACTGAAAAGGAAGAGCAACTAACACTGAATCTGCAGAGCCTACCGAGGAAAATAGGCATCGGTCACGAGAATTTTGACCCAGCCTTATCCTTGGGTTTCCTTTCTACCACCTTTTTCTCCTCCATCTCTTCCCTTAGCATGGCAACAATTCGACTGCTACCTTGCATTCCCAATCCCGTCCATTCTTAAGAACCCACACAATAAGCACAACTCTTCGGGTCCAACACCCGGATACAGAAAAGAAAGGAAGAAAAGACATTAATAAAAAAGTACCCAAAATCAAAAGAAAATGCCCCAAAACTTTTAATCCCAAACTTAAAGTAAAATTCAAAATAACAAGAACCCAAAACTTTTAACTCACACATTTATAAACTATACCTTCCTAAACCATAGAATGACAAGTGTCACACCTTTAAATCATTCTAATCTAATCCAAATCCAAACCGAACACATACCCCCTTTGAAAAACCACAGTCCATGACAACTCAGATGAACCAATAATTACACCACACTTAACCCCCCCTAAGAAACACCAATCTCCCCAAGTCTAGATAAACCAATAGGATTTAGACATTTAACATTTATTTAGAACCTTTGAAAACTCACACCTTTTAAACCTCATGCTGAATCAAACAAAAGACGAAAACTCAAGTTAAATCAAACCTTAAACCAGACAAAACTTTAAATAAAAAAACTCTCTAAAATGAAACCCTGGCTTGTTTAGGACAAAAAAAGCCCCCAACAAACCAAGCAGAACTAAATAAACGCTCTAAACCAAGCTCAATAAAGCGAATTAACCTCGGGATAAGCCTTGAATAAATTCGGAACAAATCCTAAAAATTAAAACCAAAACTAAGTCAAACAAATCAGTTAAATCAAACTAATTTGCTAATAAATTTAAATGAATAAACAAGCACAATAAAAATAAAAGAAATGCCCCTTCATTTATAATTTAAAATTTTACAATTATTATCGGAGGCATACCTCCTGAATTTACAACCCAAAATGAAAACCTAAAACTTTAACTTACAACCCAAAACGAAGACTGGTTTCAAAACTGAGACGACGCGAGGAGCAGTTTCTGCTTGGAGCGTCCAATCGGAGACTTCAGGGAGCATTGGTTGGGAAACACATCCCGCCACTTTTTACTCCTGCTCTTTCGCTATCTTCGCCTCCTCCATAGCCGCCGCTTCAACGTTGCCTTCACTGCTACCTAAAAAGGATCGATGTGAAGACAAGCGCACTCATTCCCAATGCCACCCATTTCTAGAATAACACCATCCACGAACATCACCTCAGGGCAAAGATCACGCAAAATAATGAACATAGGAAGAAACGACATCCCAAGCGGACGGTCGGATCACTCGATATCACTAAAACACGTATTTCAAAATACAAGATATACAAAAAAGGTCAAAACTCGAGACTAAACCAGAGAATGAAAAACAAATGAAGCTCTGTCACTTATATAGAGCATGGACTTAATCACACATCCGAACATGTGTGCTTAACCAAATCACGCGCCATGCACGTGGCGCACAATGCAAAACACGCGCTCCGATCCGAGCGAGTAATGAAACCATTGCCCGCGCCAATGGCGCGACGCTCCGATCACGCGTAGTTAATGAACCGCACAAATTTATCAAATGATCGACTTTAGATGTGCAATATGAAAGGTTACTTGTGCACTAACCGTACACTGACCTGGTGACGCTTAAATCACGTGCTATGATTATAGCGCATAATCTAAATTACACGCATACATACGCGCACGTAAACGACCCATAAAGTCTGAGATCGCAGCCATGCAATCACATTGAGCGCCCAAAAATCAGCGCGTAATACCTGACTATGGATGAAATATACACCCTCATACACTTTTGTCCCACCGCGGTCAAGATTCTGTTGTCCCATCGCGGTCATACCCTTTTGTCCCTTCACGTAGCCTCACAGGCTGTCTCGACAGAAAAGAAAGAATTATTCACCCATCCTATAGCGTCGATCATCCCCTAGTCCCATCGGGGCAAGACATAAATCCCTCACTGTAATACCTCACGATCCCACCAGAGGAGGACCCCACCACGATAACATGCACGCATGCACATCACCTCAATACCCAATCCTATCACAATAAATTAACCATACTCTCATGTCCCATCGCGTAAATAATATCTTACCAACGTCACATTGCTAACTATGTTTAGTCGACATCCCATCGCAAACCTCGCTACATGAAAAAGAAAGCTCAAACAACACATGCCACGCCGTGTGACAAAAAGAGAGAAAGCTCGTTCATGTCCCATCGCTAAGGTAAAGGACTCTCTTTCTCCCGAATCGATTCCCACGTCCCACCGAGACTCACCCAGCACACAGCCAAAGAAAGGAAGGATCCCCCAGGTCCCATCGTGATGTTATTTCTCCCAAGATATCACATCACAACTGCCAAGCCCTGCCATAGCAGACCTGAAGAGAAGGAATCTCCAAAGTCCTATTGCGACACTACGGCGCCACCAGACCGTACAAGCTGCGCACAATCCAGGTAAGTATCACCCCCAGGTAAGTACTACCCACTTTCTTATTTTACTCGATATTTCTTATAAATATAGTTAGCTATGATTAAATCAAATGTTTTCAAAACTCGTCTCTCTTGACTCGTGAATCACTGTAGTCCTCCCATAAGAGACAATCATCAGTACTCGCCGAGAAAGTTAGACAAAGTATTCGGCATGCTAAGTGTCGTCTTGACAACCACAATAATGGTCAGGTCCACAAATCCTGTATCGGTAGATCTGCTCAGCAATGTCTCGGAAGTCACGTTTTCTGTCATTTTACCACCGAATTGATCTTAAGTTAAAATATTTAAAATTTCAAAATTTCAAAACCCCCTTTATTTCGAAAAAAAAGAAGAGAAGATAAAAAAAACCTTTACTTCACAAAACAAACAAAATAGCACAAAAAAAGAAAAAAAGAAAAGAAGAACAAAGTAATGAGATAAATAGACCCAACTCACCTTCCTTTAAATACCAAATTTTTTTGACTAAGCACCCCATCACCTGCGCACAATAAATTACACTTGAACCCGACCTTTGAATCCTAAGACCGCCTGAACTCGCAATCAAGCGCTTATTCCACTGCGTAGAATTGGATCGAGCGCATATGCCACTGCATAGAATCATTAGTTCAGACACATTAGGACTAGAATACCCAACTGAAAATACCCAACCTACAGACCAACTCCTGAACTTGCAATCAAGCGCATATTCCACTATGCAGAATTGGATTGAGCGCATATGCCATTGCATAGAATCATTTGTTCAGACACATTAGCACTAAAATTCCCAAATTAAAGGCCGACTTCAGATGAATCGAGTGCATACACCACTGCGCAGAATTCAACGGAGCACACCTCACAAGACCCCCACTTCAATTACAAGCCCAAATCAGCCATTCCCCTAGGAAACTAAAAATTAAGTATATTTAATCCAAGAACTTATAAACGCCTATCGGAAAAGGAACGCCTAACGCGCATTGGTGTGAGCAATGACGCGCCCGGTTTGACATGACTTGCAAAAGCTTTTGATATTACATGATACTTCATCTTTTATTATTATCAATCCTTGGACCTTATTTTAGACATTTGATTGATGCCTCGGTACCTCGATTGCGTAAAATCCCTCTGTTAGCTCGCACCGTGCGACGGGATGCGTCATGCACACCCACAGACCCGGAATGTGCCCTTCGACAGCTACCATTTGCCCTTTAAATACTCTATTTTTTTGCTTACGCTGATAGATAAGAAAGCCAAGCATGTCATGTCAGCATCACAAATTCACATTTGTGAATTCCTAAGAGAAACAAGAAGACACATCGAATGAGGGGTGTCTACTTCTTCGATGCGTTCTTACTTTGCAAGAGCGCGCCGAAGAGGGGCATCTGTAGACACCCCCATTTTGCCTTCTTGGAATATACTTTTATTTCATCAACCTTTGACCTTTTAAACCCTAATATGAGAACCATGCACTAAACTAATAGTACATGACTGAATACAAGATGAAACAATACCTCTGTAGCTCAGATCCCGATGTGGGTAGACTATATACTGAAATAATAATATATAGTCGAAATGCAAATTGAAACAATAGTCTTGCATTTCAGACTAGAGACCAGACTCAGACAACCCTGAATTAAGTGCCTGAAACCCCACGCGTAATTCGATTGCACGTGAGACCACAAACGCGCAATCAGTCCCCCTTTCAAACCAAATTTCCTTTCCCAGACCTATTCAAGACTTGACCACATGCCTGAAAGCAGATGCATGATCGGATTGAATGCTACAACACCAATGCGCAATTCGCCTACGCCCGACCTAGCCTCACAGTCCTTGACCCTTAAGCTTCCTTGATTAAATGCTTCTGAAGAAATGCGTAATCAGATTACACACATACTACCAAGTGTGCAATTAGCCCTAACGCTATTAGGACTAGGAAACTCGCTGAGCAAGTCAGCAGGGTCGCTCACTGAGTCGGTGACCAACTCAAAGCGATTAAGCACCGGGAAACTGGCACGTAATTTAGTTAAACGCCTGAAAAATGATGCGTAATTGAAGAAAAATTTATAAAAGATTTTTTTCTAATTCGCCCAGGGGGGTTGGACGAAAAAAGGCTAGAATTTTCGAGAGAGAATGAATTCCGAGAGCAGAGAACTCCGAGGACCAATCCATAGAGCAACTTAATCAAGGTTTCAAGATTCAAGCTTCTATTCTTCGAGATTTCTCTCCGCAGCCCTGACCCTTAGGTAATAATTTAATTATCAGTTTTTGACCATAGCTTCTAATCTCTTGATTTAGGAATTCTATTAATTTTTATTTTCAGTCTTAGACCGTAGCACCCTTTTCGGATCGAAATTCTCTATATCTGGTTTTAATTCTCTGTTTCTAGAACCTGTCTTTAATCTAACGGTTTGATACACAGATCTTAGACTTTAATTCTATTCTAAAACCTTAATCTATAGTCCTATCATTGATTTCTAGTTCTAATACCTCGATTTAGAACTAGTCCTTAATCATACGGCCTGATTTTTTGATTTCGGACTCGAATTCAGTCCTAAAAACTTAAATTATAGTTTCAATTCCCTATTTTAATACTTTCAAAAATCCTAAGTATTGATTTTAGTTTTTATAATCCTAGTTTACAACTTAATTGATAACTATTATTTCGAAATCAACTCTGAAAAGCCTAAAAATATTATTTTACAGTCCAAAATCCAATTTATCTTTAATCTCAGCCATCCGATTTGCCTAAGGGAGCTTACGGAGGGTACTCGAGAACGAGACCAATCGTCCTTAGCATAGCGGGCCCAAACCCCTTTTTTTTAGAAATTCTAGAATTAATTAATTACTTTTGTTTTATCCTTTCAGAATAGTTAATTATTAGGTTTATTTTTATTTTAGCATGTTTAATTAATTAAGTGCCTTAAATCTTAGTATGACTGATTAATCCCTTTAAATCAGAATTTAATTGATCAATTCTTTGCTTTAATTAGAATTTAATATGATTAATTTCATTGCTTCAATTAGATTTTTAATATAGATAATTCATTGCTTTAATTAGAATTTTAATCAAATTAGTTTATTTATCTTAATTAGATTTTAATGAAAATCAGTTTATTTGTTTTCAATTAGATTTCAATAACATTAATTACTTTGCTTAAATTAGAATTTCAGTAAAATCAGTCTTTTTATTCCAATTAGAATTCTAGTAGGACTGTTATAATTGCTTTAGTAAGAATTACAATACAATCAGTACACATGATCTAATTAGAACTCCGATACAGCTAGTATACTTTCTCTGCTAAGAATTTTAGTATAATTGGACATGCCCAAACTAATTAAAGTTTCATCAAAACTATTACATATGCACTCCTTGTACCGATAGGAGACTGAAATTAATTGGACTCTTAGAGGTACTAGGAAACTAATATTAATTAGGCTTCTAATAAGATTAGGAAACTAATATTAATTAGACTTCTAATGAAATTAGGAAATTAACATTAACAGGATTCTTAACAGGGTTAGAATAAACCTATATAACTAATTTCATAACAGAATCAGGGAAGTCTAAACAGAAAAGAACTATAATCACAAAGGAAAATAAGAGGGAAACTAAACTACCTAACCTAAGAAAAAGATTGCTGCTTACGTTCGCAGGTGGACGACTCAGTATAGAAGTAACTCATACCCACTCTTAAGCGTGATCATTGACGTGGTGCAGCGTCGATAAATATCTATAGCTGACAATTGCAACAAACTAAAAATCTTCCTAGAAAACCCTCTTTTATTATTATTTATTTTTACCTTAATTATTCCAAATGCCGCATCGCTAGAGTCTACCAGGACAGAATTGGAAGCCACTGATTCAATAGGGACTGAGAGGAACCCAAAAAAAGTGCACACCAATAATAGAGTTGCCATCCGAAGCTTTTGGTGTCCCGGGAAACCTAGATCATTTTTATAAGCACCGAAGTGCCTCAAATATGACTCTGAATCCGGTCCACACCAAAGGTTCTTGGGTAGGGACTCCGGTTATCGATTGGGAAGGTGTTAAGCACCCAATCGACCCCCTTATTGCGGTCTCTACTAATGGCCAAAGTAAAAATAATATAAAAGAAAAGAAAATGACTTCCTCTTACCCAAAAGGGCTTAGAATCTTATTTGTGCTCCTCCGTTCCTAACGAAAATTCGGCGACAGAACGGTACAAATGGGAGGATGGAGGAATGACCAAGAAGATAGAGGAATAGAGGGGAGAGCCGGAACTCTCGGACCCTTATTGTACCATTGAGGAGCCTTGCGTTGGCTTACTTTGATGAGCTTTTGAAGGCTTGAATGGTAGGGAATGGAGTTCTAACCTCTAAGGCTTACTAGCTAAGAGGTAGAGAGGGAAGGTAAATGGATAGCATACACCTAAATTAGGGGATCTAATGGGGAAAATATCACTCAAAGGAGGTTTCAGAATTCTGGTTTTTGTGTGGGAATGGTGCACCAAAGGGAGAAAGATCTTCTCACTTTAAGCTCTTTCTCTCTTAGGTAATTTTCTCAACCTTTAATCCAAGGAGAGGGGGGTACTATTTATACGAAAATGGTGGGTTAGGAGGCTACTTAGAGGCTAAGCAAGATTAGTAATTAGGTAATCTAACATCTAAGGTTTCCTAGGGTTTTTAGAGCCTTGAAATATGTGAAGAGGTGCTCCAATGGTGGATGATTGGATGAGGCATTAAACCACTTAAGGGGTTGCACATAGATAGTAAATGGGTGCAATAGAACTGGCAAAACACACCCCAAATGTAACGACCCCCAGAATTGACACTGCAGTGGTAAGTGTCTGGTCAGGTCATACGTGAAGACCTCACTAGGAGAGTTCATAAATCTTAGAAATGGGACTTCAAGCTAGATACATACAAAGTTATTAAAATAAAAGATATAAACTATAGTATACAAAATTTAACTCCTATATACCAGAAATGGTATATATGCTATATACTCAATCTAAGGCATTTGGCTTTACTATATAACAAAGAAAAGGGGGGGGGGGGGGAAGGCTAATATTTAAACGATTGTCATTTTTGGTTATTGTTTTCTATATAAACTAAAGAGAGCCTATTTTGTTTTTATTAAACACACTAAACACTTATATAACTGTTTACAAATATATACAAGCAATCCTCCCTTTTTTGTTTTAGTTACTATTTTGTTTTCATTGCTACTTTGTTTTATATGTAATACTAGTATCTAAGTATACTGGTTTACATGGAAGCTTAGCTTAAGTAGCTTGTAAGCTACTTGCATGTGATTGTTAAAACACGACTCCAATGAGTCACTAGCGACTCACATGCACGCAAGGTTGACAACCGTTCTTATACCTCACAACTTCTCTTCATTCTTCGGATTTTTGTTCAAGTACCAAAATAAATTCTGTAAAGATCAACAAACAGTGAAAACTATTAGTCAATTCCTTGCAGTTTTGATCCGTCGTCGAGATTCGTAGGCAAAGCATCGTTAATCTTCCACGTGATCATATACCATGAATTCAGCAAACTAGTTAGTTACTTGTTTACTTAGATTATACAAAATTTCAGTTTCTTGCATTTCTGGTTTCATCAACAAAAATCTGTAAATGAAGATGCAGGTTATATATAGATATATAGATAGATATCTATATATATATATATGATGATGCAGGTTATACTTCTATAAAAGCAAATAAATACACAAAGGTAGAATATAAATAAATAAATATATATATATATATATATATATGAGCAAAAGAAAAGAAGAATCGCAGCAAACAAAGACAAGAAGAAGACTTACCTGAAGCCCGGCAAGCCAGGCTTGCCACGGCAAGCCTTATGTGTTGTCGCGGCAACCCTATGCTCAGACCACTGTGTGGTATTTCGGTCCTATCTTTTGACCCCAAACTCTAAATGGAATGATTCTTAATGCGTTGGAAAGTCGATAACTAGACCTACAACTTTCATGAAGTAACTAAGTTCTAAATCCAATGTTTAAGGGGTCAAAAAGTAGTCACAAGTCACATAAATATGCAACTGCAAAGCTTGCCACGACAACCTATGTTGCTTGCCGCGGCAACCCTACATCTGACACACTTGGCGACACCTCTGTCAGGGGTTTGTGCTGGGTTGAATTACTAAGTTTGACCATGAGACTTGGTACCATAAATGGTCCATATTTGGGGTCTATGTTGACCCAATAAACCATTAAAAATACTAAACCTATGAACGACATTCCTAGGTGCCACTTGGTGCACATGGCGCATTTGCTTGAAGACGTGCGTGCACGGGAAACCAGTTACACGTAAACCTGGTATCAGGTAGGGAGTTTACCTTACAAATTTATATGTTATTTTCTCATTCTCATCTGATAGCAAGTTAGTGAGAATGCCCATATATGATCATGAATGCTTATATAAATTTATACTCATGCCAGTTTTATATAGTGTACTACGAGTTCATGTCAGTAAAAGTCACGTGATATAATTTATGCTCATGCCAAGTTTTAGAAGTCATGTGATACAGTTACTATGAGGGATAGTTTTATATGTCTGCTGTGATTGCATGCTTATGATCAGATCAGCTCAGGTATGTTAGTTCAGTTAAATTTGATGCATGTTTATGTTCATCAAATCAGCTTGATGTATGAGCGTATGCTAATTCAGTTCTAAAGATGATATATGATAGCTCATAGCAATTCGATAAGATTAGCTTGACATATGTTATTATGTTAGGAATATTTCCAAACCAATTTAGATGCCTTGATATAGATCAGTAGATGAATGTGTATGTATGATGATACTAGATGAGTTTTGAGAAAGTATAATTTATGCACATGCTAGTTTTCAATGTATGACCGTGACTGATGGTGTTAGATCAGCTTAGAAAGCTACAGACTTGATGTAGGCTTTGTAATGATTATGATGCTAGTTCATCTTGGATACATGAATATCAATGATTATGATAGTTGCAGTCATATATGATCATGTGGGTTCAATTATTCAAATCAGTTTTGCTATATGATATCTGTTCACGATGTGCTCGCATCTCGCATATATACCATGCATTGTTCATGTTCTGTTATCCTTGATGTCATGTACATGTCTTTAATTCATCTTGAAACAAGTGATCCTGCTAACTCGGGAGTTTGATATCCCGTCCAAGTGATCACGCTAACTCGGGAGCTTGATATCCCGTCCAAGTGATCCCGCTAACTCGGGAGCTTGATATCTCGTCCAAGTGATCCCGCTAACTCGGGAGCTTGATTTCTCGTCCAAGTGATCCCGCTAACTCGGGAGCTTGATATCTCGTCCAAGTGATCCCGCTAACTCGGGAGCTTGATTTTCTCGGTCCAAGTGATCCCACTAACTCGGGAGCTTGACAAGTGATCCCGCTAACTTGGGAGCTTGATTTTCTTGTTTCTTGTTCTTGTACATGTCTTGTTTCAGCATGATTCATTGATCTCACCTGATTCTTTGTCAACATGCATATGTCAACATGAATATGTCAGCATGCATAGGGTAGCATGATAAAATAATTACATGTTTTAGTGTTTGTTCGGTTAAGTGCTGCTAGAATAGATTAATGCTAGAGTAAACTTTAGATGAGATGACATGTGCTTTATTTTATTTGCTTCTATACATGAATGAAAAAGCTGACATATAAATTAGTTGTGTAATTATCCCTACTGAGCTTCGATGATAGCTCATCCTACGACTTTATGCCTTAGTTGCAGATATTGCTCAAGTCCCTGAGCACGAAGCTGATCCTATCTACCAGTCTTAGGAGGAGGACGAGGAGGAAGGTTTTACTGAGGACTTCTTTCCTTGAGAGGTTTGGGAGAGAGAAAGAGATTTATTTTTAAATATTAAATATGTATAAACAGCAGTGTGATTTAAGATAGTTTACTAATTCAGGTATAGGTTTCTGTTTATATTTCCTGTTCAATTTACTAGTTGAGATAAAGGAATGAATATCAGTTGTTGCCATATTTCTTCGCATCAGAGTTAATCAAATTCGTTTCCGCATATGTAACACTTTGTACACGATGCCCTTGTATGACAGGATCATGTTAGGTGATTCGACGGCGCGACCTTTCCCATTTACGAGAAGGGGAAAAGTCGGGCTGTCACAGGTGGTATCAAAGCTCGGCGTTAAGTCTCTGGAGACTTAACTCTGGCACAGATATATGGCAAGACTTTTGATGTTCATTTAGTGTTAGAGCCTAGGCTTTAGGTCTTTAGGTCTTCTAGAGACTCAAGGCTATGACACTAGGTTCTATTAGAGCATAGGTTGTGGATCTATATGACCACGTTTGACTGAAGTAATCGATCACTATTGTGGATCTGTACGAGCACGTTTGACTGGAGTGATCGGTCAATAGTGATCGAAGTATGCCTTTAGGATCCGAGGTAGGATGTAAATGTTTTCAAGTCATGGGCTCATGATGATCACAATCATTGTTAATTGGAACATTTGTTTCATTTTGACAAATTAATATGGCAAATCGCAAAAGAGCTAGGACCATGTATGCTGGGAAGAATGATCATGAACAAACTAGGCAACTACTGGAGACAATGGTCAGAACAATGGCCCGACAGAATGAGTTACTTACGACACTAGTGCAGTCCACTGTACACACCTCTTCGCCCGCACTCATTGGGTCATGCTCACGGTGCAGAATACAGAACAAGATAGGGAAATGTAGGTGGGCTACAGGTGAAGGTTTCAGATGTGGCAGACTAGGACATCTGATAAAAGATTGCCCTACCGCGAAAATGAAAAAGACGACACCCGAATTTCAGCAACCTGCTCAAGGTATTTATCCGAAACCGACCATATCTACACCTTCGGGGTCATTCCGTCACTTGAACCCTACTCTAATGGGAGCGTTTGGAGTTCCACAAACTTCACGCACCTCTTCAACCATTCAGTTAGCATTCTGTGGAAAATGTGGGAAGACACATAACATGGAGGAATGTCGTAGAGCATCTGGGGTGTGCTTTCGTTGTGGTATGATGGGACATCGGATTAAGGAGTATCCAGAGATGGTGGGAACGACATCAAAGACGGCACAAGATGCCCAAACCAAACAACAATATTATCTAAGGCATGTGAACTATTTAGTTATAAGTTATTTAAATTATTTATGAGAAAGGTACATCTAGTATCATTAGTTTTAGAAATGATAAATTTATAGTTTGTGAAGTAGACACAATTTAGCTAACAATAGTAAATCTATATCTTAGGTATCTTGTAATTGTATCCAGAGGATGCCTACTTGGTATATGAGGCACATGTTTTGGTAGATCCTGGATCAGCGCATTCCTTTGTTACACCCAATTTGTTGAAAAGTTAGGAAAGTTGAGAGCCACCCCAGAACATCTCGACTTTATTATGACGTGTCAGTCCCGACCAGGTAGTTTGACACTACTAACATGGTATGTCGATCAATCATCGTCGTACTCTAAGGTGACGATGACTATGAAGCAGTAGCCGAGTGATCTTACTCGATTTACTCGATATGCAAGGATTCGCTGTAATCCTTGGCATGGATTGGCTATCCAATCATCATACGAGCATTGATTGTAGAAACAGATTGCCAATAGCTTGTTAATTCCCTAATATCTTCCCTGCTAAGTTGCCATGATTTTTGCCTGGCAGGGAAGCGATATTCGCTAGTGATTTAGCCTCGGGCATCAAGGACATATCAAAGGTGCCTTATCGAATGACACTAGCGAAGTTAAAAGAACTCAAGGAGCAGTTACAAGAGCTTCTTGGCAAAGGGTTTATCAGACCGAGTGTGTCTCCGTGGGATGCACCAGTATTGTTCAAGAAGAAAAATGGTCAATGCGTCTTCGCATTGACTACCGTCAACTCAATAAACTGACAATCAAGAATAGATATCCACTCTCTCGAATCGACGAAGCTCATAAGTCAGCCTATGTCATTCATCTTGGTAGCATGAAGATGTATCAGGACTTAAAGAAGATGCTTTGGTGGAATGGCTTGAAGCGAGAAGTGGCAGAATATGTTGTGAAAAAATTTGAACTGTCACCAAGTAAAGGTCGAACACAAGCATCCCGCTAGTCTGTTATAGCCACTGCCCATACCAGAGTGGAAATGGGAGAATATTTCCATGGATTTCATTCTCGGTTTGCCCCGTACTCTGAAGGGTTACAATGCCATTTGGGTGATTGTTGATCGTCTCACCAAATCGACACATTTCTTACCCTATAGTACGCGATATACAACATCAAAACTAGCCGAACTCTATCTGGGAGAGATTGTACGACTACATGGAATACCCGTAAGCATTGTGTCAGATCGAGATTCTTTATACACTTCTCAATTTTGGCAAAGTTTCCAAGAAGGTATGGGTTCCAAGTTAGACTTCAGTATAACATTTTATCCTCAGATCGACGGGCAGACGGAGAGGGTTAATCAAGTGATTGAAGACAGGTTAAGGGTCTGTATGTTCGATTTCCAAGGATCATGGGATAAGCACTTACCCCATATCGAATTCGCATACAATAAACAGCTTCCAGTAGAGCATCGGTATGGCACCATTCGAGGCACTGTATTGACACCGATGTAAATCTCTGATTAACTGGAAAGACATTGGTAAACATCTTCTTTTAAGCCCTGACTTGATCGAAAATACCAATGCAGTTGTTCACGTTATACCGATTGGCGACAGAAGAGTTACGCAGATCTCAAAAGAACCAGTGTTGATTTTCAGGTAATATTTGATCCTGATAAATTTTTTTTCAATTGATTCAAACTATAGTATTAGTTTGATGAAATGATATACCGATTGGCGAGCACGTCTTTATAACAATATCTCCGACAAAAGGCGTGATGCGGTTCGGGAAACGAGGCAAGCTAAGTCCTCGTTATGTTGGACCATTTCCTATATTAGGTAGAGTAGGAGAAGTAGCGTATCGACTTGCGTTACCTCCGCACCTGACAGGCATTCATGACGTATTTCATGTATCGATGCTGAGAAAATACGTCAGTGACCCGACGCATGTGTTGGATTATCAACCGTTAGACATCCAGGAAGATCTAACGGTAATCGAAGAATTAGATCAGATTTTGGACCGCAGAGATCAAATTCTGAGAACAAAATGGATTCCACTTGTGTTGATCTAATGGAAGAATCATAGGTCGCATGAAGCTACCTGGGAGCGCGAAGCTGATATTCGTGCTCAATACCCTAGTTTATTTACATAGGGTACGTACCTAAACTTCACTTACAAATTCTTTGTACATGGTCACGTGAATATTGCTAAGAAATCAAATGCTTAATTTCCGATTTTTAGAAATAATGATTCCTTTATAATTATTTTCCTGTTTTATTGATGTACCCTGCAGCAAACACCTATGGCAATAGTATTTGAATAACATACTTACAAGTATAAATTTATTCTAACATTAAATACTAGAATATATTAAATATTATTTGAAGAATCCATAGAATGCAATAAGTGACACCTCAACATGGCTATCTCACAGCCTTATTGCCACTTGTCTCAGGTGACTAATCCAAGAGCCCTTAGTGGACTCCTCATCAGGTGCCACATGGAATAGAAATAAAACCATGTCCATTAAGACACATGAAGTCAGGTGCCACATGAGTGTGGTTAATTTCAAAATTTCAGTTATCTCATAGATGTAGCTTTGATTCTGGTTTTGTCTGTTTAATGATTCATCTTGTCTTGTAATAAATTTTGTTAGTAAAACACCCATATGGTATGAGCACTGCGGCTTTATTATTCACTATTGTGACATTCATATGTTACCTTGATAGTCCCGATGTTATTTTCGAGGATGAAAATTCCTAAAATTGGGGAGAATGTAACGATCCCCAGAATTGACACTGCAGTGGTAAGTGTCTGGTCAGGTCATGCGTGAAGACCTCACTAGGAGAGTCCATAAATCTTAGAAATGGGACTTCAAGCTAGATACATACAAAGTTATTAAAATAAAAGATATAAACTATAGTATACAAAATTTAACTCATATATACCAGAAATGGTATATATGCTATATACTCAATCTAAGCCATTTGGCTTTACTATATAACCAAGAAAAGTGGGGGGGGGGGGAAGGCTAATATTTAAATGATTGTTGTTTTTGGTTATTGTTTTCTATATAAACTAAAGAGAGCCTATTTTGTTTTTATCAAACACACTAAACACTTATATAAGTGTTTGCAAATATATACAAGCAATCCTCCCTGTTTTGTTTTAGTTACTATTTTGTTTTCATTGCTGCTTTGTTTTATATGTAATACTAGTATCTAAGTATACTGGTTTACATGGAAGCGTAGCTTAAGTAGCTTGTAAGCTACTTGCATGCGATTGTTAAAACACGACTCAAATGAATCACTAGCGACTCACATGCACGCAAGGTCGACAACCGTTCTTATACCTCACAACTTCTCTTCATTCTTCGGATTTTCGTTCAAGTACCAAAATAAATTAGAAAGATCAAACAAAGCAGTGAAAACTATTAGTCAATTCCTTGCAGTTTTGATCTGTCGTCGAGATTCGTAGGCAAAGCATCGTTAATCTTCCACGTGATCATATACCATGAATTCAGCAAACCGGTTAGTTACTTGTTTACTTAGATTATACAAAATTTCAGTTTCTTGCATTTCTGGTTTCATCAACAGAAATCTGTAAATGAAGATGCAGGTTATATATAGATATATAGATGCAGGCTATATATAGATATATAGATATATATATATATATATGATGCATTTTATACTTCTATAAAAGCAAATAAATACACAAAGGTAGAATATAAATATAAATATAAATATAAATATATATATATATATATATTTATATGAGCAAAAGAAAAGAAGAATCGCAGCAAACAAAGACAAGAAGAAGACCTACCTGAAGCCCGGCAAGCCAAGCTTGCCGCGGCAAGCCTTATGTGTTGCCGCGGCAACCCTATGCTCAGACCACTATATGGTATTACGGTCATATCTTTTGACCCCGAACTCCAAATGACACGATGCTTAATGCGTTGGAAAGTAGAAGACTAGACCTACAACTTTCATGAAGTAACTAAGTTCTAAATCCAACGTTTAAGGGGTCCAAAAGTAGTCACAAGTCATAGAAATATGCAACTGCAAAGCTTGTCGCGACAACCCTACATCTGACACACTTGGCGATACCTCTGTCAGGGGTTTGGGCTGGGTTGAATTACTAAGTTTGACCATGAGACTTGGGACCATAAATGGTCCATATTTGGGGTCTATGTTGACCCAATAAACCATTAAAAATACTAAACCTATGAATGACATTCCTAGGTGCCACTTGGTGCACATGGCGCATTTGCTTGAAGACGTGCGTGCACGGGAAACCAGTTACACATAAACCTGGTATCAGGTAGGGAGTTTACCTTACAAATTTATATGTTATTTTCTCATTCTCATCTAATAGCAAGTTAGTGAGAATGCCCATATATGATCATCAATGCTTATATAATTTTATACTCATGCCAGTTTTATATAGTGTACTACGAGTTCATGTCAGTAAAAGTCACGTGCTATAATTTATGCTCATGCCAAGTTTTAGAAGTCATGTGATATAGTTACTATGAAGATAGTTTTATGTGTCTGCTGTGATTGCATGCTTATGATCAGATCAGCTCAGGTATATTAGTTCAGTTAAATTTGATGCATGTTTATGATCATCAAATCAGCTTGATGTATGAGCATATGCTAATTCAGTTCTAAATATGATATATGATAGCTCATAGCAGTTCGATAAGATTAGTTTGACATATGTTATTATGTTAGGAATATTGTCAAACCAATTTAGATGCCTTGATATAGATCAGTAGATGAATGTGTATGTATGATGGTACTAGATGAGTTTAGAGAAAGTATAATTTATGCACATGCTAGTTTTCAATGTATGACCATGACTGATGGTGTTAGATCAGCTTAGAAAGCTACAGACTTGATGTAGGCTTTGTAATGATTATGATGCTAGTTTAGCTTGGATACGTGAATATAAATGATTATGATAGTTGCAGTCATATATGATCATGTGGGTTCAATTATTCAAATCAGTTTTGCTATATGATATCTGTCCACGATGTGCTCGCATCTCGCATATATACCATGCATTGTTCATGTTCTGTTATCCTTGATGTCATGTACACATTTTTAATTCATCTTGAAACAAGTGATCCCGCTAACTCGGGAGCTTGACATCCCGTCCAAGTGATCCCGCTAACTCGGGATCTTGATATCCCGTCCAAGTGATCCCGCTAACCCGGGAGCTTGATATCTCGTCCAAGTGATCCCGCTAACTCGGGAGCTTGACAAGTGATCCCGCTAACTCGGGAGCTTGACAAGTGATCCCGCTAACTCGGGAGCTTGATTTTCTTGTTTCTTGTTCTTGTACATGTCTTGTTTCAGTATGATTCATTGATCTCGCCTGATTCTTTGTCAACATGCATATGTCAACATGAATATGTCAGCATGCATAGGGTAGCATGATAAAATAATTGCATGTTTTAGTGTTTGTTTGGTTAAGTGCTGCTAGAATAGATTAATGCTAGAGTAAACTTTAGATAAGATAACATGTGTTTTATTTTATTTGCTTCTATACATGAATGAAAAAGCTAACATATAAATTAGTTGTTAATTATCCCTACTGAGCTTCGATGATAGCTCATCCTACGACTTTATGTCTTAGCTGCAGATATTGCTCAAGTCCCTGAGCACAAAGTTGATCCTATCTACCAGTCTGAGGAGGAGGACGAGGAGGAAGGTTCTACTGAGGACTTCTTTCCTTGAGAGGTTTGGAAGAGAGAGAGATTTATTTTTAAATATTAAATATGTATAAACAGCAGTGTGATTTAAGATAGTTTACTAATTCAGGTATAGGTTTCTGTTTATATTTCCTGTTCAATTTACTGCTTCAGATAAAGGAATGGATATCAGTTGTTACCATATTTCTTTGTATCAGAGTTAATTAAATTCGCTTCCGCATATGTAACACTTTGTACACGATGCCCTTGTATGACAGGATCATGTTAGGTGATCCGACGGCGCGACCTTTCCCATTTACGAGAAGGGGAAAAGTCGGGCTGTCACACCAAAGGTCCAGATGGCCAACAAATCAAACCCCAATCTCGATTTTCAAGGTTCATATGCCTGGCGCAATTATTAGTTACGTCAGACATATGTATAGTAAAACAGTGCATGCACAGTGCCTGAAAGTTGGCTCCCCGAGGTGGGATCCACCTTAATGCTGGCACAACTATTAGTTGCGCCAGACTATTTCTGGGGGAGAGATGGGTTGGCACAACTAATAGTTGCACCAAACTTACTTATAACTGGCACAACTATTAGTTGTGCTAAATCCCTAAAGGGGTTCACTTGAAATTACCTCCTTGCCCCTCGGGTTTGGATCGCCATATCTTTGCGTACATAGCTTCAATTGAGGTGATTCTTGGACCGTTGGGAAGCTGACGACTTCTACTTTTTAATAGTATGAGATTCGATCATAGTAGAAGGCCGTAGATGATCCTGATGCACCACTCTTTATCTATGGCTCAGGGAAACTAGGTTCAGGTCCGAAATGGGTTTTAAGGGTCAGGATTGGTTTATAAGGGTTCGGAAAGGTTCCTAAGGGATCTAGGGTGATTCCTAAGGGTTTGAAAGGGTTCCTAAAGTTTTGGAAGGGTTCCTAAGGGTTCCATACGTGCCATCAAAAGCTCGATGACGCGCCTCTCTCGAAATATATTTCGATCGGGCCCTGGGCCAAATTTGGGTGTCTACAAGGGGGATGTAAGATAAAGAAGGGCACAGATAAGTGTTGCAACAGCTCTTGGAGTGGCGACCCTATCAAGGTGTGGATACTCCTTTGGTAGGAACGAATGAGAGACTCTACTCATGTGGTTAGGAGCCGAGGACCGATCTTTATCGAAGACTTCCTCTCGGATGTTGCTGCCATATTATCGTTAGTGTGTGTCTAGATTTTTCCTAGGTTTATTTTCTTTTATGTCATTAGTTTTTAATATTTTAGTCCTTTATAGTTTCCTTGCCTGTTCATTATAAATATTCAGTAATATATAAAATTTTCTCTTTTTGACTAAATTTTATTTTTACTAACTGTGTAATTGTTACTAACACCACTAACATTTTTTATTATTTTTGTCTCTGAGAAGTAATACCATTGTGTTTTCCTCAAGTTTGGGAGAATATTCTTTCACAACTGGTAAGCAATCAGAGATATCAATAATTTGTAGAAAAATAATTTTTTTAGTGTCCCTTATTTTTGTGCCAATGAGGGCATTGTCCGATATAAGTTTGGGGGGGGGGGGGGGATACACAATTTCTGTGTACAATAGTTTTATAAGTAGTATAGCAGTAAGTCGTTTAGTTTTAGTTTTAGTTAATTTGTTTTTGTAAAAAAAAATTTTGAAAATTTTGAATTTTAGTTGATCAGTACATAGGAATTATGATAAAAAAATTACAATTCTTAAAAACTTACGATTCATTATATTAGAAATTCAATAATCATAATAGTTACAATTCATGCTTAACTTGTTGAACACTATATTAGAATCGATGTTTGAAACAATAGATTAATCTAAACTGCAAAATTTTAAACTATAGTTTCAAAATTATAAAACTGTGAGATTTTGAGCCAAATTTTTCTTTCCTTGTGAGAGAGACTGTTTCTATTCAATCAAAAAATTTCTTTGAATTTCTATTATCTTATGAAATCTCATACTGCTGAATTTAGAATCAAAATATTCTATGAT
The DNA here is from genome assembly GCA_021018995.1 of Chloranthus sessilifolius. Lineage (NCBI taxonomy): Eukaryota > Viridiplantae > Streptophyta > Magnoliopsida > Chloranthales > Chloranthaceae > Chloranthus > Chloranthus sessilifolius. The sequence goes on from CM037588.1 coordinate 98,725,467, forward strand.
AAATTAATTTTTTATCTAGAACTATCTAATAGAAATATCAAAACAATAAGACATCTATGCTAATAAATCATAAAGATGATTAAAGACCATCTTTTGTTAAACTAGAGCCCAAAAGCTAAAATCTCAGAATAAATTTTATCCGTTGAACCCATATTAGAAGCCTAACCGAATTTCTTTATACCAAAAATCTGATAAACCCTTAACCATAAGTACTACCCAAAGCATTCATCCTTTAACCCTTATAATTTCTTATATTTTAGAATGAAAAAGAAGGGAAGAAGAGGGAGTGAAAGGAGTAAAAGAAAAAATAGATAAGGATATGCTAAAAAAGGGTACAGTTGAAGAAATTAAAAGAAGAATATGGGAAAAGAATGAAAAATCATGCAGAACGATTTTTGAGAAAGAAGATTACGATTTTCAAGTAAAAAGCTTTCAAAGAGAAGAAAAATCGTAACATACGATTTTACAATTGAAGAACTGGGATTTATAAAAAAAAAAATTGGAAAGAAGTTATCCAATTTATGGATACTTACTGAAGAAAAGATAAAGAAGCTGAAAACATAGGAGAAAGAAGAGCTAAATTCTCAGAAAAACTTTGAATCCTTTTCTACCTTTCTTTAACACCTTCTGAAACCCAAAGCCCCATTACTAGCCAAAGAAAAGACCTTTTTGATTTACGATTTGTAAAAGCATAAGCCTAGTAGAGATATGGATACTAGATACTATGGATTGTACCAAGATTCTTATGAATAAAGTAGATTATCCTTTTCTATGAAATTGACAATTTGTATCTTTGACTGAATTTTTCTGAAAAATATATTGAGAGAACCCAAAACGTTTCGATATCCTTTTGAGAGTATGCAATTAGTGAGTTTTTGAATAAAAATATTTTCTAAATTGTAGGTTAGAGAAGAATAAATTGCTCACTAATGTATATATCTCTCTGCTTATTATGAATTGAAATTGTTGGAGGTCTAATCAAGGGTAACGGTTATGATTGAAAGTAAGAATAAAAGATTGATAATTTTAGAAATCGCAATAAACCATGTAGTGACCAATTTGGCCACTTAGGTAATTTAGTTAATATAATTAGTGTACAAAATTAGTTTAGATTTTTAACCTTTGTTTTCTTTTGAAAAATTCAAAAATATTTTGAAGTTTGTAGGTAACTTCCCTGAAAACCTTCAGGAGACTACAACTCCTCCACTAGGGATCACCTAGGGGTTTTAAAGGCTAGTTGCATTTGCTAAATGCAATCGTGCTCCCTACAAAAGTGGTAATTTAATTTTTAATAAGATGTTTTATATTTTCTTATTTGCTAGGGACTAGCAAAATATAAGTTTGGGGGTATGATCAGTCACATAATATACCATTTTACTACCCTTAATTTAGTGATGCTAGGACTTAGTTTGCTACTAATAAGTTAATAATATGCATATATTAAGGAAAATTAGTAAAAGAGAGCCAAAATATTAATACTCGTTAAAATAAACTCAAAAATAGTAGTAAAAGATGATTGAGCATAAAAATATGATTTGCTACATATTGAGAGCTAGAAATTTGTGAAAAGATGATTGAACGCTGCTACTAGAGAAGAAAATAAGAAATGTAATTTATGATTTTTCAGAAGACGTTCAAGAAGCTGAAGCGATAAAGAAAAGAAAGCGAACAATTGTAATTCAAAGAATCATCCAGAGAGAGCTATGAAAAATAGAAAATTATAATTTACGATTTTCAAGAAAAAGAGAAGAAAAGAAACAATTGTAATTTATGATTGTACTAATAGAAGCTTTCCTATTGTTAGTACTGTTGTTGATCATGTGAAAATCTCTACTGCCATGAACAGAATTAGAAGAACCCTTGAATTAGAAGTTTTGGTTGATCACGGATCAGGGAGATTGAGGAAGAAGAATCTTAAGGGGACGGATGACTAAATAAAAAGGAACAATCCAGAGGTGCATCAACTAAAGAAAGCAAGGAAAGATAAAATTAGAATTAGAATTATAAAGCAAGGAAAGAAAGTTTTGTTTTTAGTTATCTCTTTTATTAGAATTAAAGTCTTATAAATCGACTCCTTATGATCTATAAATAAGAGAGCCCGGTGTAGGAATAAACCATCAAAGAAATTTTTAACATCAATTGATGATTGAGGTTGGGTTTTCTTTCGATCAATTTAGAGTATATTTTTATTGCTTTGTAGATTAGATATCCAAGGCTTCTCAAGAGAAATTGATGACTGCAATTGGGAGCTGAAGATGAGAGTAGATATATATAGTTTCTCAGAAGAAATTGACAACTGCGGCTGAAGAGTGAAAGATATAATTTTTATTGTGGTTTAGATTTAATTTTCTTTTATTTCCTGCTTTGTAAACATCTTCGAATTTTAATTTGAATTGGCGACTCAGATTGAGGTTTGTAGATTAGTGTAACGATTTTAACTTTTCCATTTTCAATTTTCTAGGATTTGATTGACGCCAAAGTTTTAGAAGATTGTTGATTAGATTAAATCTATATTGAATGAAGGTAGTTTTTGATTGACGCCCAAATTCTAGGAGAGTGATATATAGTGTAACGATACTTGTTAAATTCATAAATATTCGATAGCTGAAGATTGTGATTGACGACCATAATCTGAAGGAGGATTATGATTTATTTTCTGTAATTTAGATTAAAGAAATAATTCTTTTATTCATATTTCTCCAGTAGTCTAGTAGTTTAGAAACTTAAAAGATAAATATAAGTTTTCATAAAAATTAAGTTAACATAGTTTAACCTATCTCTGTGGGAACGATCCTTTTGTAGTACTATAATTTCTATTGTGCTTTTGCAATAGGTTAAGACTTAATTAAAGATGCAAGTTCCCTAACAAATAGGTTACTATAACTTATTTTATGAAAACTGAATAAAGAATTTTTAATCTAAATAAAAAAATCTCAATTAATCAAATTATTAATTATTAATCATAATGAATTTAAACAATACCGTTACACTATATATCAAGTTTTCTAGCATTGGTCATCAATCAATACTAAAATCCTATCAATACAAATTTAATCTAATTAACAATCTTCTAAAACTTGGGTTTTAATCACATTCGAGAAATCTGAAGATGGAAAAGTAAAAACTGTTACACTAATCTGCAAACCTCAATATGAGTCGTCAGTTAAAATTAAAATTTGAAGATGTTCACAAAGTAGGAAATAAAATAAAATAAAATCTAAACTAAAAAGTAATAAAATTATATCTTTCAAATTGAATCAGAGAAACTCAATCTTCACTCCCATATTATGCTTGAGAGAATCTAATCTAATCTCAGTAATAAAATTCCTATCTATAACCTCACTCATTTATAGACTCATCAGGATCATTTATCATATGACTCTAATTCTAATAATAAAAGAAATAACTAAAAACAAAACTAGCCTAATATAACTCTAATTCTAATTTTATCTTTCCTTGCTTTCTTTAGTTGATGTACTTCTAGATTGTTCAGTAGTAGGGATCTTCTGGAGTCTATCTTCATCAATCTTCTCAGATCCGTGATCAGCCAAACTTTTATTTCAAGAGTTCTTCTAATTTTGCTCATGGCGGTAGAATCTTCACATGATTAGTAGCAGTGAGAAAGCTTCTATTAGTGCAATCGTAAATTATGATTATTTATTTTCTTCTCTTTTAAGGGAAAATCATAAATTATAATTTTCTATTTTTCATAGCTTCCTCTCTGGACAATTCTCTAAATTACGATTCATGGCTTTCTTTTCTGTATCGCTACAGCTTCTTGAACGTCTTTTGAAGAATTGTAAATTACGATTTCTTATTTTCTTCTTTACTAGCAGTGCTCAATCATCTTTTCATGATTTTCTAGCTCTCAGTATATAGCGAATCGTCTTTTTACGCTTAATCATTTTTTACTACTCTTTTTCAGTTCATTTTGATGAGTATTAACATTATGGCTCTCTTTTACTGATTTTTCTTAATATCTGTACATCATTAACTTATTAGTAGCAAACTATGTCCTTATTGTGATTTTCTAAAATTTCCAATCTTTTGTCCTTACTTTACATTACAACAGTTATCCTTTATTAGAACACCAATAATTTCAATTCATAATGTAATATCCTCGAAAATTGAGCGATAAACAATGACCTCGAGATTCGTGCCCAATTTGTCCTAGGTTGACCAAGTGATGGTCAAACAGTAGACTTGAGAAAGAAAGTGTTTGTGATGTAAATGTGACCTAGGCATGAATTAGTGGTTGGTTGAGGGTCACGTGCACCTATCTCTGGTGTATATGCTCAACAATTAAACAATGGGGTTATAAAGGTTTAAAACCTAAAAGAGAAGTTATTTTTCTTGTTGGTTAGTGAGAGAGTTAAGAGGAGAGAGAGGGAGAGAGAAAAAAGGAGTTAATGGCAAGGAGGAATTATTGGGGCTCGATTGAAGGACGGATTTGAGCAATTAATGCTGAAATCAACACGTGAATAACCGTTGAAGCAAAAGCTGGAACCCTAGCCATTTAAACCAATCATTCGATCAATTAGAAGATTGATTTGAGGTAAGTTTTAGCTAGATTTAATTGATTACATCGTTGTTCATTAACTCTAGGAGAGATGGGTTAAATTATCAAATTTAAATGATAGAAAAGAAAAGAAAATAGAAAGAAAAGGATTGGAAGAACAACTCGAAAAGGGGCTGAATTCTGGCCAATCAATTAATCAATTTGGAGAATCGATTAATCGATTTTGGTCCAGAAGTTAAAAAAGCAAAAATGCTCGAGTTCGATTAATCAATCTTGAAATCGATTAATCGATTTTGAAATTCGATTAATCGATTAGAAATCGACTAATCGATTGAGTACCTCCAGTGGCTGGAGAGCTAAGGCTTGGGAAGAACCGATTAATCGATTTGAGAATCGATTAATTGACTGTGGATTTCGATTAATTGATTTGGGAATAGATTAATCGATTGAGGACTTTTGATTAATCGATTTAGGATTGATTAATTGTGACAACCCGGATTTTGGCACCCCGAAACCTGTGCCATGAGCACGATCATCTTGACCGTGCCCCTTAGCTAAGCACAGAACATTGACATATCAAGCATGCATGAAATAATAATGAAACTGCGGAATTTAAATCTATTTTAAAGAAATTCTCCAAAAGACAGTTCTACCCTCATGCCTCTGCATGAATGGAGAACCGATCCAAACCATCGATGATAGCAATCATCACGGATGGTTCACCCCAAAAGAATAATCTCAAACTCAATATATACATAGTTTAACCAAAACAAGGCTTGACATACCAAGCCGTGCAATCCCTCTCAAAAAGCCCTCAAAGCGGCACAACGGAGTCCTCTAGAAGAAGTCCTCAGGAGGTGGCTCCAACTCGTCGCCGACCGCAAGGTCCGACTCACCAGGGTCAGCGTCTCCTGAAGCCTCGGCCGCTGCTAGTAGTGGACCTGCGACGTATAGTCTATAGGGTGAGCTACATCCTAGCTCAATAGGGAACAAAACACAGTTAAACATATAAATTATTACTCACATATATTCCATGATATGCCATGCATGATGTGTCTATGCAATTACTGATGAAACAGTTAAAAAGTATTACATTTTACTGGTAGTTTACTCGTGTCTTTTATTTACTCATGAATAATGTTGAAAAGGCCTAAAGCAAAACTTAAACTTTCAACTTAAGTAATCCCCGAGCAATATAGCATCGACCTCCGATGAGATACCCTTCATCGTCATCTATATAGACACTTTTAACGTATTCCCTGGGAATACAAATAGTACCCAAGACCCTTTCCCCTGGGGATTGGTGGCGGGGTTTCACTTGTCTCAAATCAACACCCCTGGGGTGTGCTTACTATGTACGGATAAGCCTCACTTGGCAGCTTACGGTTTAGCCGCCCGTGTACGGATATATCCCGCCGTGTCGATCGTGGATATCCATACGTCGATGGGGTACCCTATCAAACCTCAAATAACAAAAATATCGGTGCCTTACATATAGTTATTCACCGTGTAAGTGTGCTATCTTATATCAGTTACGCCCTATCAATCATGATTCAATCTTGGATACATCCCTGGGATGTATCCATTTACTTGCATCACACCTGATGCTCTTATCTCTTTACTTCTTCATCCCCTGGGGATGGCTCATTATACTTACTCTTATGGGTGTTACTCACACACACTTTTCACAATTCTTAAGCAATAAATATTTGAATTTGAATTCTATATCACTACATACATGCTCTTGTAAAATAAGGTACATGTTCAAGGTGTTCCTTACCTCAAGTCTTCGTTCGATCAATGCATCAAGGTCCCACGTGGCTCCTTGTGCACTTGCTCACTCGTACCACCTATGGTACCACATAACATGTGAAACACATCACTATGGATGCAATAAAGAAGGTCCAAGACCCTCCAAGAATCTTAAAGTCAAACTCAAAAGTTAACATAAATTAGCTCAGTCGATTAATCAAACTCCAAAATCGATTAATCGAAAGTCAATATCGATTAATCGATTCTCAAATCGATTAATCGAGATTTTCATTCGATTAATCGAAATTCTCTGTTCAGCCAAGTCGATTCTCAATTCGAGTAATCGAGTTCCTAAAATCGATTAATCGATCCCAAATCGATTAATCAAAAATTGAAATCGATTAATCGAAATCCCATTTTCGATTAGTCGATTTTCCCCAAGTCATTTCCTCCAGCCCCTGGGGTCCACTGGAGGTTCCCAGTCGATTAATCGATACCCAAATCGATTAATCGAAAACCAAAGTCGATTAATCGAAACCCAATTTGATTAATCAAAATCGGGGTCCTCTGACTTTTCAACTTCTTGGCCAATTTCGATTAATCGAAACCCAATTTCGATTAATCGAAATTGCCAGATTCAGCCCCTTTCGAGCTGGTCTTCCCAACCTTTTTCCATTCTTTTTCCTCTATTCTTCTAAACCATCATCCTACAATCTAAACCATTTTTCAACTACTATTAACCTCTACCATCTATGCATTTTATTCACAAAAGTTTACCTTTAATCAAATCTCAAATTGATTTCAAATAAGGTGGTTGGAAGGCTAGGGTTCCAGCTTTGGCTTGAACGGATTCTTTGCGTAGAATCGGCCTCTTTAATACTTGAATCCCCCTTCCGATCACCCACAATAACTCCTTGCTTAATCACCCTCTTTACTCCTCTCTCTCTCTTCTTTATTTCTCTCTCAACAACCAAACTATTGATTTTTTAGGGTTATTAAACCCTTTTATCTCCCCCCTAGCTTGTGTGTTGAGCACATGCACCTCAATAGGTGTATGTGAGTTCAGATTCACAACACACACCACATAGCTTCACAAACCATCTCATCTCATTCACTCATCACACTCTACGCTAACTATTGAACTCCTAATTGGTCAAACCTGTGACCGATCGGGCACAGATCTCGAGGTTACAGTTCAGTGTGATTTTTCGGGCTATTACATCCTCCCCACCTTGGGAATTTTCGTCCTCAAAAATAACCCAAGGTTGGTCTGTCTGGGTCTCTCTCTCCCCCCCCACTCTCAGGTGAAGTCGATCAAATTGACTCAGACACATCCAGGTAATTTTGAATACCAGCGTAGAATTAAAATGTTACAAAATTGAAGAGTTTACACCAAAATTTTGATTTATATTTATAATTGAACATATTTACAATGCCAATTAAGTTGGCGTACAAAATCTACATGTATACAATGATGGCTCAAACAAAATAAATACATGACTCAGGCAGTCCCCTCGCCAGGCAGGTCGGGTGCTGGAGCGGGCTGCTCCATGTGAGGTGACGGTGCTACGGCGGCTGGCGAGTCTGCAGGAGCTGACTGTGGCTGTGGTGGTGGCGACTGTGCTGGCTGGGTAGTCGGCTGTGGCTGCGGCGTCTCGGTCGGCGGAGCGGAGATAGATGTGGAAGGAGCCGCGTCTGTAGTGGCTGTGGTAGGATGGAAGACGGGTCCTCTGTGGAAGGCTGTGCGTCCGGCTGTCCACTCCTCCTCCTGGGCGAGGTAGCGGCGATAGTCGGTCGGGAAGATGTGGCGGAGGGTGTGGAATAGAAGGAAGTCCATCCTCCGGTTCATCCTTTCGTTGTTGGCCTCCATACGAGCCAACACCTCCTCTATGGTCGGCCCTGATGAAGCGGCTCGCCGACGGTAGGATGAGGTGGGTGTCGCGGGCGCGGAGTGGGCTGGTGGTGTCGATGAGGCTGCTGTGTGAGAGGTGGCCCTCTCCACGGATGGCTCGGCTGCGGCAGGGTGTGCCCCACCCACGGGTGGGTCCTGCTGTGGTGGTGGGGGTGGTGGCAGTGCTACTGCTGCTGCTGCTGCGACTGGAGCGGGACCCATGAAGACATGGAGAATGTCTTCACGCAGTCCGTAGCCCTCTCTTCATGAGGAGAGACGGCGTAGGATGGATCGTTGGAGTAGCACTCCAACATGCTCGAGATGAGGCGAGCGTAGGGCATCTTTTCCTTGGGCCGGAGGTTGCCCTTCATTAGCTTGCCCTTAATATACCTCATCCCCTCAAGGATGAGCATGGTGACATCAAACCACCGGCCACAGAAGGCCGAGTAAAGTGCCTGTTGCACTTTTTCCACGCGCTCGGTGTCGTGGCGCATAGGGTATAGATTACACTTGACCACCAAGTAAAGCATCCACATATAGTGGGGAAGGTCAACCCTCTTTATGGAGGAGCCCGACCCCTTTTTACCATTTGTCATGCGGGTCATGACCTCCTTGAAGCGAGGTTCCTCCTCGAAGGGTGGGAATAGGGTGGTCTCATGGGTGAAATCGAGGTAGCACTCGAGCACCTCGTGTATATGACGACGTGTGATCGTGTAGCCGCGACCCTCGATAGTGGTCTTGATCACATCATCGGTCGGACCGTTCACAAGCCCTTGATAGAATAATCTCACCAATCTAGGGTAGTAAGAACCTCGGATTGGTTTGAGAAGGTTGCCGAGACCGGCGCTATTGAGGTAGTTTCGAGCCCATTGGGTCTCGCCCGGTACATCGGGATTTGTGAAAAGGGTAGGGTCTATAATGTATTCGACCTCAAAGGTCTTTGCGGCCCACCATTCATTTGGTTGTACCACATTAGTGGGTGGTGGGGGCATCGGGGTTGATTCACGGGAAGACTCGCGCATAGATGCGCTCGTCGAACCGGAGGTGGTCTCCGATGTCGACGGTGACGAAGTCCTCACCGGCGATGGCGTAGGTGGTGGTGGTGCGACGTTCTTACGCCTAACCGGCAACTTAGAGGTTGCCTTCTTCGAAGACAACCGGGTTTTGGGCGGCATTTTTAGAAAAATCTAGGGTTTAGCTAGTTCAAATTGAAGGGAAAGTGCGAAATTAGGGTTTACCGTGGGTTTTGGACGCGAATGCGGATGCGAATCGACGGAAATCCAAACCCTAGAGTGCCGAATGGTCGGAGAAGAGGAAGAAGATGAAGCGCCCAAAAATCCCAAGCTGAAATGATTTCGAATGGGGAATGAAATCCCCATATTTTTTTATATAGGCCCCGGCTCGATTAATCGAAATTCAGAATCGATTAATCGAGATTCAAAACTAGGTTAAGCCGCGCAAAATCGATTAATCGATTTCCCAAATCGATCAATCGAAAGTCAAATTTGATTAATTAAAAACATTTCGATTAATCGAAATCGTATCCGTTTAAAAATTTAAGTTTTAGAGCTCACTGACGCGAGCCAGTCGATTAATCGAAATCCATTTCGATTAATCGAATTTCAAAATCGATTAATCGAATTTCACTTTGATTAATCGAAATCGTGCAGTAACTTCCAAAAATTTCAGGATTCCTTAAGTTATTCGATTAATCGAAATCCATTTCGATTAATCGAAATTTCAAAATCGATTAATCAAAATTCACTTCGATTAATCGAAATCGTCTATCTGACTTCAATTTCTTCCAAGTCCCTTTAGTAAATCGATTAATCGAGGATCCAGTTCGATTAATCGAAATCTCAAATCGATTAATCGAATTTCCAAAATCGATTAATCGATGCCAAATCGATTAATCGAAATTATAACTCGATCAATCGAAATTGCATTCTATGTCTGTTCTAACTCTTTTTCAAATTTCCAGTCACTGGCAGGTGCCAGTCGACCAATCGAACAAAATCGATTAATCGAAATTCCAAAATCGATTAATCGATTTGAAATTCGATTAATCGGTTTTGCCCAATTTCTGCAGATTTTCAATTTCCTTGGTTCTTTAATTTCTTTTGGTAGTTTATGTCATCAAGTGGTTCATAGTTCCATAAAAACACATACACTTGGTCATGTGCATAAAAATCTGGTCGTTAAATCATACTTTGATCAAAACTTCCATTGAATTACAAGTATCGTGGAGATTCCACAAACATGTTTGTGGTTTACATTGGATTCTCACGTTGTTGGAAACAAGGCTGGATATTGTTCTTTCACATCGGCCTCTCGTTCCCAAGTAGCCTCTTCTTTTGGATGATTGTTCCACCGAACAAGCACTAAGGGAAGCACTTTAGTGCGCAGTACTTGTTCCTTTCGATCCAAGATTTCCACTGGTTCCTCTATCATGCTCATGTCCTCACACATCTCCATAGGTTATTTTCCTAACACATGAGACAGATCATTCACATACTTTCTGAGCATCGATATGTGGAAAACGTTATGTACTCGATCAAACAGTGGTGGTAAACCAATACGATACGCAACTTCACCTACGCGTCCCAAAATTCCGAATGGTCCAACATAACGTGGGCTTAACTTCCCTCTCTTGCCAAATCTCATTACGCCTTTCATAGGTGACACTTTGACAAACACGTGCTCACCCACTTTATAGTCGACACTAGTCCGCTTCATATCGGCGTAATTTTACATCTACTACTGTCTTGACCTTTCTCTGATAATTTGAACAACGGTGGCGTTATCTTTAAGTAGTTTTGGCCCTAACACAAATTTCTCACCTGTTTCCTCCCAATTGAGGGGTGACTTGCATCGTCGTCCATACAGAGCTTCATACGGTGCCATGCCAATGCTCGTTTGGAAACTGTTGTTGTATCTGGAATTCGAGAACAGCAGTAGATACTCATCCCGGTATCCTGCATATCTAGCATGCCTCTGAGCATGTCTTCTATTACTTGGTTCACTCGCCTGTCTACGCCCATCGCTTGAGGATGGAAAGCTGAACTAAAGTCTAGTCGTGTTCCCATTCCTTCTTGAAATTTCTTCCAAAACTTGGATGTATATAGTGGATCATGATCCAAACTATCGCTTGGAATCCCATGTAATCTTACAATCTCCTTCATGTATAAGTCCGCATCTTCTGCAGATATCGTAGTATTGTATGGCAAAAAGTGCGCTGATTTGGTCAATCGGTCTACAACGACCCAAATGGCATTGTGTCTCTTGGCAGTACGGGGTAATCCCACAATGAAGTCCATTGAGATCGATTCCCACTTCCATTCTGGGATTGGTAAAGGTTGCAATAGTCCAGCAGGATGTCTATGATCAACCTTCACTTGCTGACAAGTCAAACACCGTGACACGTACTTGGCCACGTCTTGCTTCAGCCCTCTCCACCAGTAGTTCTTTTTCAAATCTTAGTACATTTTGGTGCTACCAGGGTGGATAGCATAATTTGACTTATGGGCCTCATCAAGAATCGTTCGTCTTAGATCGGTATTGTCCGGAATGCATAGACGGCCCTTAAACAATAAAGAACCATCTTCTTTAACCGAGAAGTCCGACCTGATGCCTTCACTCACGTCTTGATGAATCTTTGTTAATGCCGAATTTTTCATCTGTAGATCGTGGATATGCTCAAATATCACTGGCTTTACTGATATGTTAGCCAAAAAGGATCCGGTGGCTTTTGACTCAATGTTCGCATCGTAGAATGCCAGGTCTTCCAATAATTTCCATCGGTGCATACCCAAAATCAAACAAGCTAACTGAGCTGAACCTTTCCGACTCAATGCGTCGGCTACTACATTCACCTTGCCTGGGTGGTATTGTATGGAGCAATCATAATCCTTGAGGAATTCCATCCACCTGCGCTGTCTCATGTTGAGCTCTTTCTGTGTAAAGAGATATCGGAGGCTCTTATGATCGGTGAAAATTTCAAAAGTCTCACCATACAAGTAATGTCTCCAAATCTTGTAAAAATAGTCTGCTAGTTCCAAGTCATGAGTCGGGTAATTTTTCTCGTGTTCTTTCAGCTGTCTTGATTCGTAAGCTATCACCTTCTTGTGTTGGTTGAGTACACAACCAAGGCCATTGTATGACGCGTCGCTGTACACGGCGTATCCTCCACTGCCTGAAGGAATCGCTAACACTGGAGTCGAAGTGAGTCTCATTTTGAGTTCTTAAAAACTCTTCTTGCATGCCTCACTCCACTCAAACCTTGAATCTTTTCGTGTCAGCTTTGTGAGAGGTCCCGATATCTTTGAAAACCCCTCGACGAAACATCGATAATAGCCTGCTAAGCCCAGAAAACTTCGGACATCGGTCACTGTCTTTGGTTGCTCCCATTTAACCACTGCTTCTATCTTTGCTGGATCTACAGTGACACCATGTTTTGAGACAACATGTCCCAAAAAGCTAACCTCTTCCAACCAAAACTCACACTTGCTGAGTTTGGCGTACAATTGGTGTTCACGTAGCGTCTGTAGAGCAATCCTCAAATGTTCTTCGTGCTCCGTCTTGGATTTGGAGTATATTAGTATATCATCAACAAATACTATGACGCAGGAGTCCAAGTGTGGTTTAAACACTCGGTTCATTAGATCCATAAACGACGCCGGAGCATTCGTCAATCCAAACGGCATCACAAGGAATTCATAGTGTCCATCTTACCGTCCGAAAAGTCGCTCTTCGATGTCCTCACTTTGACTCAATCGATGATGCCCAGATCTCAGGTCGATCTTGGAAAAATACCTTGCTCCTTGCAGTTGGTCGAATAGAGCATCAATTCTAGGCAAAGGGTAGCGGTTCTTCAGAGTGAGTTTGTTCAATTGTCGATAGTCAATGCATAGTCGCATTGACCCATCCTTCTTCTTGACAAACAAGACCGGTGCTCCCCATGGAGACACGCTCGGTCTAACAAATCCCTTGTCCATAAGTTCTTGCAGTTGTTCCTTTAACTCCTTTAACTCAGCAGGAGCCATTCTATAAGGCGCTTTCGAAATAGGCTCCGTTCTTGGTGCTAAGTCAATGGCAAATTATACTTCCCTTTCTGGAGGTAATCCAGGCAATTCCTCTGGAAACACGTCGGCGAAGTCTCGCACAACTGCTATCTCAGAAATGACATTCTTTTCTTCCTTGTCCTCCTTTAAGAAAGCCAAGTATCCACTGCAACCCTTTCTGATCATCTTTTCGGCCCTTACTGCTGAGATCAGTGGCACAGATGATGACCTCACTCCTTGAAACCGAAATGATCATCTTGTGTTGGGTCTAAAAATGACTACCTTGTCCTTGCAATCGATGGTTGCACAATGCTGCGCCAACTAGTCCATGCCAAGGATCACATCAAACCCCTGCATGTCTAACAGTATCAACTTTGCTTCCAATTCATGCACCTCTAAGTCTCGAACTGCTACAATGATGGATTTGCAAGCTAACTCCGTGTCTACTAACTCTCCAGTCGGAATAGACACAGATAGGATGAAATCCAACGCCTCTAGAACAATCTTCATCTTCTTGGCGAAACGTGGAGTGACGAATGAGTGGGTAGACCCTGGGTCTATCAACACTCTAGCGTCATATCCAACAAAGCATCCTTTTTCATAAATAGTTAAAGTACCTATAGTATACATACATACATACAATAATTTACACATCAAAATACACCCTTAATTCACATATAGATTTAGTACTGAGAAAAAGAATCTATACCATTCCTAATGCATGCACCTTCTCTATCTAAAATTTTAATGAAACGGGATTTTTTTCTTTAATTTAAAAGAGTCTCACCTTGGATGACGTCATGCACGTTCCCTGCTTCTGAAAGCGGATCGATAGGCTCTCCCCAACGATCGGCTTCCTTGCTTGAATGTGGTGTCGAATCAAACCGTCTATCTTTTATCCGTCTCGGGGCAATCCTTGATCAGGTGGCCCACCTTGCCACATCGGAAACAACCCCTAGTTCCCAATCTACAATCCACTGTCCTATGAGGCTTGCCACACTTTGCGCAAGTCTCCCGAGGTGCGGAAGAAACAGTACGAGAACCCTGTGTGATAGTGGCGCCAGTAGACATGGCAGGGCTCTCATAGCGTAAAGGTCTCCCCGACGCAAGCAATGGAAACCTCTGTTGGTGTTGTTCTTTGCTGCCTTTCAAACCTCCCTGGCTCTGTGGTCTCTGATTTTGGGCCATGAACCTCGGCTTTTTGTTCACCGGTTCATAGGTCCCCGTCCTTCCTTGTTCATTTCCTCCTCGCTGCTGCTCTCTCTGTCTATATCTATTTGTATTCTCTTCCTCTACAACCAACGCTTTACTCATGGCCTCTTCATAGGTCCTCAGCTGAAATGGAGCTACTCCTCCCCTAACCTCAGGCTTCAATCCTTGCTGAAACCTCTTGGATTTCATCACTTGATGGCTAATCCGAGCAAACGGGCAAGTCGTAGAAACTCCACCCCATATTCTCTCACTGTCATTCTCCCTTGCACTAACTGTAGAAATTGTATCTCAAGCTGGTTCCTCACCACTTCCGGAAAATATTGTTTGTTGAACTCCTCAACAAACTCCTCCCAAGTCCAAGGCAACTCTGGGGTCTCCTGAGCCCGAGTCCGTATCACGGACTTCCACCAAGGCCCAGCCTCCCCATCCAACATATAAGCTGCCCATCTCACACTCTCATCTTTTGTGCATGTCAGCACGCTAAAAACTTTCTCCATCTCCATCAGCCAGTTCTCAGTGGCCATTGTGTCTGCATGTCCAGAAAATGAAGGAGGTCTCATCCTCCTAAACTCTGTAAAAGATGAGGGCACAGGCAGCGCAGGTCCTACAGGTGGTATAGGTGGCTGCTATTCTCTTAACGCATGAGCTGTAAAGGATGCAGCTTGTTGTGCCATGGCAGCTGCCATAGTCTCCATAGTGTGCATCATCCTTTGTCGCTCCTCTCTATCTTCTTGTCTTTCTCTCACTCTTTCTTGCTCTCTTAGATCTTGATCCTGATGATCTCGATCCTCTTCATCGCGCTGTCGACTACTACTGCCCCCTGGGGCCTCAGTACCTCCTAAAGGCACTCTATTAGTAGGAGAGATGTAATCATCTCCACTACGTAGACTCCTCTGCTGGCCTCCCCTTGGTCGGCCACTTCCTCTAGATGACATTTGCGGCTGCATTTGAAACTAAAGTTTCGTTAGCAGAAGCCCCTATGTTCTGACCAAAAGGACGATTGTCAGAATTGCTAAAAGAAAAAGCTTTGATACCAACTGTGACAGCCCGGATTTCGGCACCCTGAAACCCGTGCCATCAGCACGATCATCTTGACCGTGCCCCTTAGCTAAGCACGGAACATTGGCATATCAAGTATGCATGAAATAATAATGAAACTGCAGAATTTAAATCTATTTTAAAGAAATTCTCCAAAAGACAGTTCTACCCTCATGCCTCTGCATGAATGGAGAACTGATCCGAACCATCGATGATAGCAATCATCACGGATGGTTCGCCCCAAAAAAATAATCTCAAACTCAATATATACATAGTTTAACCAAAACAAGG
Source organism: Chloranthus sessilifolius (assembly GCA_021018995.1). Taxonomy (NCBI): domain Eukaryota; kingdom Viridiplantae; phylum Streptophyta; class Magnoliopsida; order Chloranthales; family Chloranthaceae; genus Chloranthus; species Chloranthus sessilifolius. Next base: position 98,741,230 of record CM037588.1, read on the forward strand.
CTTGACATACCAAGCCGTACAATCCCTCTCAAAAAGCCCTCAAAGCGGCACAACGGAGTCCTCTAGAAGAAGTCCTCAGGAGGTGGCTCCAACTCGTCGCCGGCCGCAAGGTCCGACTCACCAGGGTCAGCGTCTCCTGAAGCCTCGGTCGCTTCTAGTAGTGGACCTGTGACGTATAGTCTATAGCGTGAGCTACATCCTAGCTCAATAGGGAACAAAACACAGTTGAACATATAAATTATTACTCACATATATTCCATGATATGCCATGCATGATGTGTCTATGCAATTACTGATGAAACAGTTAAAAAGTATTACATTTTACTGGTAGTTTACTCGTGTCTTTTATTTACTCATGAATAATGTTGAAAAGGCCTAAAGCAAAACTTAAACTTTTAACTTAAGTAATCCCCGAGCAATATAGCATCGAGCCCCGATGAGATACCCTTCATCGTCATCTATATAGACACTTTTAACGTATTCCCTGGGAATACAAATAGTACCCAAGCCCCTTTCCCCTGGGGATTAGTGGCGAGGTTTCACTTGTCTCAAATCAACATCCCTGGGGTGTGCTTAATATGTACGGATAAGCCTCCGCACTGGCTTACGGTTTCGCCGCCGTATCGGTCACGAATATCCTGCCGTGTCAGTCGTGGATATCCCGCCACGTTGGTGGGGTACCCTATCAAACCTCAAATAACAAAAATATCGGTGCCTTACATATAGTTATTCACCGTGTAAGTGTGCTATCTTATATCAGTTAGGCCCTATCAATCATGATTCAATCTTGGATACATCCCTGGGATGTATCCATTTACCTGCATCACACCTGATGCTCTTATCTCTTTACTTCTTCATCCCCTGGGGATGGCTCATTATACTTACTCTTATGGGTGTTACTCACACACACTTTTCACAATTCTTAAGCAATAAATATTTGAATTTGAATTCTATATCACTACATACATGCTCTTGTAAAATAAGGTACATGTTCAAGGTGTTCCCTACCTCAAGTCTTCGTTCGATCAATGCATCAAGGTCCCACGTGGCTCCTTGTGCACTTGCTCACTCGTACCACCTATGGTACCACATAACATGTGAAACACATCACTAAGGATGCAATAAAGAAGGTCTAAGACCCTCCAAGAATCTTAAAGTCAAACTCAAAAGTTAACATAAATTAGCTCAGTCGATTAATCGAACTATAAAATCAATTAATCGAATCTGATTCGATTAATCGATTTCCAAAATTGATTAATCGAAAGTCAATATCGATTAATCGATTCTCAAATCGATTAATCGAGATTTTCATTCGATTAATCGAATCCTAATTCGATTAATCGAAATTCTCTGTTCAGCCAAGTCGATTCTCAATTCGAGTAATCGAGTTCCTAAAATCGATTAATCGATCCCAAATCGATTAATCGAAAATTGAAATCGACTAATCGAAATCCCATTTTCGATTAGTCAATTTTCCCCAAGTCATTTCCTCCAGCCCCTGGGGTCCACTGGAGGTTCCCAGTCGATTAATCGATACCCAAATCGATTAATCGAAAACCAAAGTCGATTAATCGAAACCCAATTTGATTAATCGAAATCGGGGTCCTCTGACTTTTCAACTTCTTGGCCAATTTCGATTAATCGAAACCCAATTTCGATTAATCGAAATTGCCAGATTCAGCCCCTTTCGAGCTGGTCTTCCCAACCTTTTTCCATTCTTTTTCCTCTATTCTTCTAAACCATCATCCTACAATCTAAACCATTTTTCAACTACTATTAACCTCTACCATCTATGCATTTTATTCAAAAAAATTTACCTTTAATCAAATCTCAAATTGATTTCAAATAAGGTGGTTGGAAGGCTAGGGTTCCAGCTTTGGCTTGAACGGATTCTTTGCGCAGAATCGGCCTCTTTAATACTTGAATCCCCCTTCCGATCACCCACAATAACTCCTTGCTTAATCACCCTCTTTACTCCTCTCTCTCTCTTCTTTATTTCTCTCTCAACAACCAAACTATTGATTTTTTAGGGTTATTAAACCCTTTTATCTCCCCCCTAGCTTGTGTGTTGAGCACATGCACCTCAATAGGTGTATGTGAGTTCAGATTCACAACACACACCACATAGCTTCACAAACCATCTCATCTCATTCACTCATCACACTCTACGCTAACTATTGAACTCCTAATTGGTCAAACCTGTGACCGATTGGGCACGGATCCCGAGGTTACAGTTCAGTGTGATTTTTCGGGCTATTACATTAATTGATTTTGAATTTTGATTAATCGATTTAGGATTTTGATTAATCGATTTTGGAGATCGATTAAATCAATTTTAGCAGTTTGAGTTGATTTCTTAGTTGAACATTGAGGTTCATGGAGGGTCTTGGACCTTCTCTATTGCATCCTTATTGATGTTGTGCATGTGTTATGATGTACCATAAGTGGTAAGAGCTAAGGCAAGCATGAGGAGCCGTGTGGGACCTTGATGCTTGGACAGTCAGCCTGAGGTAGGGAACACCTTGAACATGTACTTTGACTACAAGAGCATGTATATAGTGATATAAAAATGAAATGAAACATATAATCTCCATGTGTGTGTGTGTGTGATACACCAATGAAATGAACATGCTTAATTATATAATCCTTTCAATATGTGTGTGTGTGACACTAAGTAAACATAAGAAAATGAGGCATTCCCAGGGGATGAGAAAGTGATAAAGGCATCAGTGTGATGCAAGTAATTTAGACATCTTAGGGATGCAAGAGAGATTGTAAAGTAAGATTGAACAAAGACTAATAAGGCCTAATTAATATAAAGTAGCACATTTACACGGTGAATAACTATATGTAAAACACTTGATATTTTTATTATTTAAGGTTTAAACAGAATACCCCACTGACGTGGCGGGATACCCACAACTGACTCGGCAAGATATCCGTGACCGGTACGGCGGCCAATCCGTACACCGATACGGCGGTCTATCCGTACACAGCAGCACATCTTAGGGATGTTGAGATGAGATTAAACTCCGTCGCCTATGAGAAAGGGACCTGTGTAGTATTCAAAGTGATATATTCATAACAACTGTCTATTTAGACGACGATGAAGGGTATTCCATCGGGGCTCGATACTATATTACTCGGGGATTACTTAAGTTAAAGATTTAAGTTTCTTTAGGCCTATTCAGTATAGTTCATGAACAGTTGATAATAAATGTAACATGTAAACCAGCAGTAAACTTTAATGCATATGTACTCTCTAAACTGTTTTCAATAAAGTTCATAAATACATCATGCTAAGCATATCATGAAATATATGTGAGGATTTGGCTTATATGTTCATTGTGTTGTTCCCTATTGAGCTAGGATGTAGCTACCCTTTAGACTATATGTTGCAGGTCCTTTGTTAGCAGCCGTTGAGGCTTCGGGAGATGCTGATCTGGGGGATTTAGACTACGTACCGGGAGACGAGTTAGAGCCTCCTCCCGAGGACTTCTTCTAGGAGACTCCGTTGTGTACCTTGATAGAGAGATTTTTGAGAGCATATTGTGCGGCTTGGTATGTCAAGCCTTATATTTTTTTGGGAAATGTAATTAAATAGATATATTCTTTTAGCGAACCATCTTGGGTGACTAAGTGATGTCACTGATGGTTCGGGTGGGTTCTTTTACTCATGTACAGGCATGAGTTTAGAACCATCTTTTGGATTATAGATTTTGGAATATATATGTATAGAACTGGAGATATATTTCAGTATCAGTTCTTATGCATTCTTTCTCCTTATTATTGTTTGTTATGCCAATGTTCTGTGCATATCCATGGGGCACGGTCTGGAGGATAGTGCTGATGGCACGGGTCTCAGGGTGCAAAAATCTGGGTTGTCACAGTTAGAAATTTGATTAATCGATTTTGGTCGATTAATCGACTGACCTACGCCAGTGAGTGGAGATTGAGTGGAGATTCAGAAAATTAGTAAAGTGAAATTTTGATTAATCGAGGGAAATTCGATTAATCGATTTATAAAATTGATTAATCGATCTGGGGATTTGATTACTCGACTAGCACACACCAATGAGCTGTGAATTTTGGAATAAATTTGGGGTATAACGATTTCGATTAATCGAGGTGAAATTTGATTAATCGATTTGGAAAATCGATCAATCAACTGGCACATGCTAGTGAACTAGAAAACCTAATATGTAAATGACCTAAAATTTTTAATTAATCAAAATGAATTCGATTAATCGATTTTGAATTTCGATTAATTGATTTTGGAAATCGATTAATCGATATTGCGCGGCTGGTGAAAATTTTTAAAACTGATTACTCGATTTTAAAAATCGAGTAATCGATTTCGGCCTATATATATAAAAGAGGGGAAATTTTTTCCCATTCAAAATTTTTTTAGTTTTTTTCCTTTCGCACGCTCCTTGCACAGTGGCACGCTCCTCGAGCCACTATGCAAGCTAGGCTTTAGGGTTTTTGCACAGATTTTGACTCGAAATCCTCGCGCAATTAGATCAAAACCTAAGGTAAACCCTAGATTTTGAGTTTTCTTTTCAATTTGAGCTATCAAACCCTAATTTCATTGCATTTGGATTCAAAATGCCACCTAGAACTCGCTTGACCATGAAGCAAGCGGCGTCGAAGCTTCCGGTACGGCGTAAGAATGCCGCACCACCACCACCATCACCGTCACCTCTACAAACCCCATCCCGATCGTCATCGGATACCACATCCGGTTCGACGAGCGCGTCTTCGCGCGAATCTTCACCGACATTACTACCACCACCCGTAGATTTGCCCCAACCAAATGAGTGGTGGGCGGCAAAGAATTTCGAGGATGAATATATTTTCGAAAGGACTTGTTTACCGACCCTGACGTCAAGGGTGAGACCAAATGGGCTAAGAACTATTTGGTCAACACGGGCCTCAGTAACCTATTGAAGCCGCTACACGGGTATTAATACCCTAGGCTAGTTCGCCTATTTTACCAGGGCTTGGCGGAGGGTCCGATTGATGACACCGTTGCAACCAAGATTGATGGTCATAGCTACACATTTACCCATCGCCATGTACATGAGTCGCTAGAGTGTTATTTGGACTTCGTGCCCGAGACTGCCCTCTTTCCACCATTTGTGGAAGAGGTGAGATTTGAGGAAATAATGACCGAGATGACCAATGGGAAAAAGGGGTTCGGTCAGTCTATTAGGCGGGTAGACTTACCCCACTCCATGTGGATGCTTGATTCAATAATCAAGTGCAACCTCTACCCGATGCGCCACGGTACAGAGAGGGTGGAGTTGGTCCAACAGGCCCTATGCGCTGCATTCCACGGCCATTGGTTCGATGTCACCAAAATCATCATTGAGGGGATGGCTTACATTAAAGGGAAGTTGATGAAGGGTCCTTTGAGGCCCATTGAGAAAATGCCTTATGCTCGTCTTATATCGAGCATGCTTGAGTGCTACTCTAAATCCCCAGAGTATGTCATCTCACCCCACGAGCAGAACGCTACGGACCATGTGAAGCATTACTCCATCGCTTCATGGGGTTGTAGCTATAGATTGTTGAAAAGGACCCTGCCAGTTGAGGGCCCAGCAGCCCCGGCAGCAGCAGCAGCACCAACAACAATAGCACCACCACCACCACCACCCCCACCACCACATTAGGACCCGCTTATGGGGGGAGCACACCCTGTTATTCCACCAGTTGAGGGGGCACCCTCTTACATTACTGCATCTCCTACGCCAACATCGCAGTCAGCGGCTGCTCTTGTTGACTTCTAGTGTGCTGATTTATTATGAAATGATAAGAGCAAAAAATAAAAATCAAAGAAAGATAGAGGGTGGATTCATCACAACTAAAATAGCCTAGACCTGCACGATACAGTTGATAAATAAGAGTTTGTCCCACAGGGAAAATGGTCTAAAGCTCCAAGGGAGCCATCTTTAGTAGGCCCTCCAGATATGACTACAAATCTGGCAATCCTAAATGGAAGGGGATTTAAGGTCACTATTGTTTAAATCCTATGGTAACCTAATGCTAAAACTACAAAAATGGTTGAGAAGAATGATGGAGTGTGAGAAAATAAATATAAAAAGGGTGAGAAGTAAGCTATTGGGTACAAATCTGATTGGTTTTATAACTCAGACTCAGATCTGCTGCTATAGAAGTCCTGTCCAATGGCTACATTATCATCAAAGAGGAGAAAGGATCCAACTCACCCTTGTGCCATGATCCAATCCCTTATGGCTATAACCTGTCCACTCGAATGGTCACAGACTATCCAATAGGGGAACCACAGTCCATAGATGGGTCAGAACATGTTTATCATTGTAGGTACTACTTCATCCAGGTTACCAGCTCAAGAATCCATAGGAACCTCAACCTCTAAAGTTTTGTGTGTGGGCATAGGCCTGCATATGTGCACTAGTCTATTCCTTGGATGCCTCGGGGCATGTGCACAGGGATTGGAGCATTAGAGTGCGTACCCTAATTGCTAGAAATTCCCAGACTACCCTTACAGAAGTGGGGGGAAGTTAAGATCCCGAGCCTCGCTAGGTAGCAAGGGTTTGCAGGCCTTATCACGTGATAGAGTTTTCATCGCAGGATTGAATTGACTTGAAGCTGTTGCAGTCGTGAGATAGATAGTTTGGTCATCGCGGGAATGCTCTGGTCGTTGCTGGATGACACTTTCCATTTGAGTGGCGCAGGAATCGCGCACGCAGCTCATTCTTTGGTAAATCTCATGGGGATCCTCGCGAAGAAGCAATTGCATCGTCCTCTGGATTGCGCGAGCAGTCCCATGAAGATTTGCATCTCACGGCCACTGCGCGACAATTGTGTGCAGGAGTGCCTAGAGCTCTCTCTCCTCAGTAAATCGCACGAGGATTAAATGCTCCTCTCTTGAGCTACACGAGACTGCACGAGCGCTTACAACTGAGCCTCACTGGAACTACGTGAAGTCTGCTTTTTGAGCCCTTCTGTCATTGATCTGTGCGAGAATAGCGTGATCAGTTGGTGTGCAGCCTTGAGAAACCCGCGACAACTACGCGAAACATTTTTCTCTGAATCAATTGAACCTTGCGACATCTGCGCGAGGCTCATTTCTTGACTTGTTGCTGCTGTGCTTTGCCTATACTATAGCCAAGTTCTGTCTAGATTCAACTTCCTTTCTTCTGAGGAACTTCTGGGGCAAAAGTAGGTTTCTTAGCAGGGTGAGGGCCTTATTTGTAGCTGCTGCTTATTACCTACAAAATGGTCTTATCACAGATTTATTAAATGACTAAGGGTCTAACAGAGGTTAAGTTAAGGGGTGAAAAGTGGTACTTTTCAGGTCTTAACACACCCCCAAACCTAATCTTTGCTAGTCCCTTAGCAATGCTTTAACTAAACATTTATACCTTAATTAAATGCCACTTTCGTAGGGATCACGGGTACATTTAGCATATGTACCAAGCCTTTTAAACCCCTAGGTGATCCCTAGTGGAGGAGTGAAGTCTCCTCCACTAGGGATCACCTAGTGAAGATACGCACAAACTTCACTATCAAAATAGTTAACAGTGGTGCAGTCAATGACAAAACAAATTTTAATGAATAAAGTATCAATCCACATCTCTTTAGAATTCAGAGGAAATTACAGTAGTAGCAGGCCATTTAAAACTCAAAATTTTTAGCATGTGTTTGCATTTCCACCAATCATTTCACCTTATAAATTCAATGTGCACATAAAAGTACCAAGCTTGCCTTAGATTCGAGAATTAGGTTGGATACAACCCCAATGAAGTTATAAGTTAAACCCAATTCTCACCAGGGCTATCTCTCAACAATGAATTTCTAGGGGTGTTCACATTTAAAGCAGCTCAAGAGCAGTTACAGACCCCAAATGGGCCTGCAAGTATGAGCATAGGTAAAGCTTCTAATTTTTGACATCTTCATGACTTTTCACCATAGATTAGGTACTCCCTCATCTCCACCTGACAGCTCATTTCACTTTGGATCTTCAAGGTCTTTTGAATGGGTTGTAATGTGGCTTATGGGTGAGGGATATAAAAAATGAAGGGGTAAAATGGGAATCAAAATTGAGAAATTAGCAAGGTAAGGAGTGACTCATGACTTCACTACCTTCATTTCATTCAGCATACTTCATCTTCCTTGATATTTTTCAGATTCAAAGTTGCAAGCTTCTCTTCTTTTGCCCAATTTTTAGATGAAGGTATTCTCTTGACTTCTCTTTTCTCTTTTTTTTTTTTAAATTTTTTTTTAATTTAAATTATTTTTTTTTTTTTTTTTTTTTTTAATGAAATGCCACAACTGAACCACTGCTAGACTTATGTTCATATATTGCTTCTCTTTTCCATTCACCACATGTTGCACTCAGCTTGCCCACTTTCATCTCCTTCTCCTTTACCTTCTGAATTCTCAGAGTGAGGCTAAGGTTGAATCAGGTCTACAGGTTGAGGTGCAGGTACACTGGTGTATCTTGAAGAAAAATTGATTTGAAGGCTCGAAATGTTTAAGCAAAAGGGTAGTTTCAATAGCTTGGTACTTTTAGGCTCAAACTGTCCAAATGAAGGCCTTGAATCATTTCCTTAGTGTCATGTGTTGTTGTCAACTAGTTTTGATTTGGAGGTGCCTAACTTCTAGTAAAAAGTGTTGAGTCAATCAAACCTTAGAGCAGAAAAAACATCAAAAACACTCCTCAACAGAAATTGATGGGTCCAAATCTCACTAGATATAGTCTTCTTTATAACTCATGGAGTGTATTTTCACCTTTTCTCTCTTCTTAGGTTTACTAGGTACTAATTTTAAATTTCTGATGTTAGCTTTATGGTGGTGCTAAGATTTTAAAATTTTCATTTTTGAAATGTCTGCAAAAATTGTTTTGATTTTCCACAAATTTCCTCATTGCAGCAAGTTAGGTGGAAATTGACTTCATTCATCTCAATTATAACACCACTACTATACTAAAATTAACTATTCTATTGGTAGACCTACCCTGCCACACCCCCAAACCCTGAGGAACAGTGTCCTCACTGGTTCAAAGGTCAGAAAGTGCAGGTAATAGTCATGAAAAAGGAGTAAACACACACAGGCAATATACACAAAGCAATATATAAAAAAATAAAATATTCTATTATCTTCAAAAGAAATGTACAATGGAAATGACAAGAACAAGAAAAAAAATGCAAAGGAAAGAAAAGCCTAACTACAATCTAGTTTAAGAGGTGGAGGAGTTGGAATCTGAGTCTGTGAACCAGTCCCAACCCATCTGTTGTGCATGTTTCCTAAGTTCAGCTTTGTTCTCAAAACTGAGCTTGGACTTGGTTTTGTCTGTGGGAACTTTGGTCCTTTTCTGCTTTGCTTACTTCCCAGTTGGACTCTTTTTCTTTGGTTGCCTTGGTTTCTTTGGTTGGGCTGGTGGTTTCTTCATGGTTGAAGCTTTTGGTACCCTCACCTTCATTTTTCTGGTCTTGGGTTCAGGAGGGATCATAGGAGATTTTCCTTTATCGTGCTCAGGGGAGGCTACAGGGTACTTCCCTTTTTCTGGCTGGCCATGTGGTTGTGCCTCCTCAGACTGCGCAGCTGGCTCTTTGCCAATTTTGATAGAGGTTGCTGTGGAGGCAGTCCTCTTAGCAGTAACTTTCCTCTATTTAGGATAGGTTTGCTCAGTAGGAGGTGATGGAGGAGGGGTAACAGGGGTATGGGTAGCTTGAGGCTCAGGTTCTGGAATGAGTATAGAGAGTAGGGTGGGCTGCTAAGCTGCACTTCTGGCAATAGCCAATGCAGCTTCCAAAGAGGCTATCTGGATTTGGGCTTTCAGGAGGTCATTTTGGTGGATTTCCTTTTGGAGTCGGAAGATTTTTTGGGCATTGTTGAGTCTTTTTTTGAAACATTCTGGCTTTCATCTTCTCCATATTAGTATTTGCTTTTTCCAGTTCTAAATTCATTTGGTGATATGTAGCCATAGTTTTCTCCTTCTCATAGGCCTCCAAAATGTTAGTCCACCCAAGTGAAATACCCAGTAATTATTTTCTGTGGCCTTCTTATAGTTCAGTAATCAGCTGCAGCAGAGGGGCCTCTATGGATTGCCTAAGTTGGGCCATGCCCCTCAGGACATCCCTCCTAAGGTAGGGATTGTCTCTCATGGCATGGAGGATGGTGAGGTAGGGAGGGATGTAAAAGGAGTGTTTGGGTGCGATAGGAAGAGAAGAAGTTAAAGGAGCAAAATGTGATTGGTCCTGGGTGGGTGAAGTGGTATTTTCATTGGGTAAGTCTAGTTGTTGGGGGGGGGCAAAAAGTTCTGGGTCAATTTGTGTGGATGTGGCAGTGAATGTTGGAGGGGGTAGTATAAGAGGTGGGATGGAAGGCAAGGGGGGGAAAGAAAATGAGGTAGGCTCAGTAGGAGTAGGTGGTACTGGGGAAGGGAAAAAGGGAATGGTGAAAGGTATGAAAGGGAATGGTTGGGTTGGGAGGGGAAATGATCAGTGGGGCTTGATTGGATTGTTGAGGGATGGGTTGGTTTGTCAATGTCTGAAGTGTTGATTTGATGGTTGTGATTTCTGTTTACATCTGGTCCTGTGTGTGTGTTGTTATAAACAGTTGTGATTGGATGTCTTGGATGAGGGAGAGAATAAGTGTTAGTGTGTCTGGGTTGGGAGGTTGAGATTGTGTAGAAGATGGAACAAGTTGAAAAGGGGAGGAAGGGGCATGATGGAAAGTGGAAGGCAGAGGAGATTGGGGTTCTGGTGAGTGATGTGGTGATGTATTTGGGGAATCCGGCAGGGGGGTGTAGTGGGTGGGCATGGTATCAAGAAAACTAGCCATAAAGGCTTGGAATCTGGTGGTTGTGTTTAGGTTGAGGTCTATATCTGGGAGTGGGAATGTAGTAGTCATGGCTGGAGTGGTGTTTTGGTCAAAGTGAGGTGTGTCAGTGGGGATAAAAGGGATTGTGGGTGGGGGTAGGGACATAGTGGGGGTTGTGTGAGTGGTTTTCTTTTTCTTGTATGAGATTAGTGGAGGGCTGTCAGGGTTTTGTGAAGATGATGGGGGTATTGGGGCTATGTATTGAGGTAGTGTAGGGGAAGGTGTGGGGCTGACATGGGGGGTGGTGTCCTCCCAGGTACCAATTACAGGAAAAAAGGGTGTTGGCATGGACAATGAAGATAGAGGAGGGTGAGAGAGAGATGGGGTAGGAGAAGGGAAATGGGATGTAGTAGGGATAGGGGATCCTGCAGTGAAAGGTGGGGTGGATGTGGGGGCTGCTGCAGCAGTGGTAGTGACAGGATCTTGAACCACCTCTTTGGTAGCAGGGGTGGGCCTTGTAACAGTTGCCTCATCTGTTTACTTGGGAGGGGCTTGAGCCTCACCTTTCTTCTTCTTCTAGGTTTCCATCAGGCTCCTGTTGATTCCCCATTACCTCTTGGTAAAAGTTGTAGGGGTGAGGGTGGTACTCTCCTCTCCTTTTGGTATCTTGTACCCCCCCCTCAAAAGTAATTTGGTGATGACTCTGGCAAAGGGGAGTGTGTGTGACTTCTTTTTCTACCCTAATTTTTTTACCAAATCTTTCATTGCTTCAAAAATTAACCAGGCTACATGGAAGCCATGGCCCCGAGAGAAAGAGTACACAGCATCAGCAATAGGAGTCCTCCTCTCTTGCTTATGGCCTGAGCAGTAGATGTTCTTTATCAGGACCTGGTCAGTGAAAAGGAGTCTAGGATCCAACTCTCTTCTTCTTATGGAATCCCCTGAGGCCTTTAATCCTCTAGTAGGAGCCCTCGCAATGGTATCAATTAAGGCACTCAGGAGAGGGCCATGTCCACAGCTAGTGTCAAATGCAGCTGGGATGCCTAATACTTCCGCAATCAGCTTGGGGTTAACTATCATCTCGAAATCATCAATCAGCGCAAGGAAGCTCGGTTGTCCATCTTGGTCCTTGGTGACCTTGATGTGTTGATAAAAGAGTTGCACTAGCCTAGGGTAGGCTAGTGCTGGAATTCCTCTCATCAAGGGTGTCAGACCAGCCTTGCTCATAAATTCAATAACATCAAACATTCAAGCATAGGCAACAAAAATTATTATCTAAACATCATGCATTCAATCAAAAATCACCAATTTAAGAGAAGTAATCATTCAAACCAAGCGTAAAAAGAAATCAAACCAAACAGATTCAGATTCAAGTGAGGCCACTAAAAATTCCAAAAAAAAATTGAACAAAAGAAGGCAATATAAACCTAACAAAACTAAAGGACATATAATACAACATGGACATATCTGTGGATCAGTTTAATGAAGGGTCCCCTTGAAAGTGAATGGTGTCCATAGGTTCAGCAGGTTTTTCTAAACAAGGCTTAAGCCTCTGACCATTCACCTTCAAGGTTTTCCCAGACGTGGGATCCTTGATTTCCACAACACCAGATGGGGAAACATTCATGACGATATAGGGGCCTTCCCATCTGGATTTCAATTTGCTAGGAAAAAATTTAAGTTTGGAGTTAAACAACCAAACCTTATCACCAGCCATGAAGCTCTTTCTTAACAATCCCTTGTCAAAGAAAGCCTTAGACCTTTCCTTGTATATCCGGGCATTGGCATATGCATCCATCCTCAGCTCATCCAATTCTGACAGCTGCAGCGACCTGTGATGACTAGCAGAAGTTAGGTTTAGATTTAATTTTTTTATGGCCCAATAGGGCTTGTGTTCTAACTCTTTTGGGAGATGGCAAGCCTTGCCATAAACCAGTCTGAATGGGAACATCCCAATGGGAGTCTTATAAGCAGTCCTATAAGCCCATAATGCATCATTTAGCTTTTCAGCCCAGTCCTTTTTGTTAGTCCTCACTGTCTTCTCAAGGATGTGTTTGATCTCCCTATTAGAAATTTTAACTTGCCCACTGGTTTGCGGGTGGTAGGGAGTAGCAATCCTATGGGTGACAGAATATTTCTTGAGCAAGCTCTCGAAATATCTGTTACAAAAATGGCTACCCCCATCACTGATAATGGCTCTAGGGGTGCCAAATCTTGAGAAGATATTCTGCTTTACAAATTTGAGGACAACTTGATGATCATTGGTTCTTGTGGCAATAGCTTCTACCCATTTTGAAACATAATCCACTGCCACTAAGATGAAATGATAATCATTTGCAGGAGGAAAGGGGCCCATAAAGTCAATACCCCAGACATCAAACAGTTCTGCAACAAGGATGGGCTGCAAAGGCATTGAGTTTCTTTTGAACAGCCCTCCTAATTTCTGACATCTCTCACATGTCCTGCAGTGTGTATTGGCATCTCTGAATAAAGAAGGCCAATAGAACCCACACTGCAAGATCTTGTCAGCTATTTTTCTTCCACTAAAGTGGCTCCCATAGGCATTTTCATGGCACATGGCCAGAATACTGGGGACAACACTTTCTGGAACACATTTTCGGATGATTTGGTTTTCACAGTATTTGTATAAGCAAGGTTCCTCCCAGAAAAAGAATTTGACCTGTGAGAAGAACAGGTCTTTGTCCATTTTGGTCTAATGGGTAGGAATCTTGCCTATAACTAAATAATTTACAATGCGTGCATACCAAGGAACCAAGGATTGGATGGCAAAGAATTGCTCATTCGGAAAAACATCATTTGTAGGGTCCTCAATATATTTTTTCAACACAATTCTAGACAAGTGGTCAGCCACCATATTTTCCACATCCTTTTTGTCCTTGATTTCAATGTCAAACTCTTGCAACAGGAGTATCCATCTAATCAGTCAGGGCTTAGCATCTTTCTTAGACAAGAGATATTTCAATGCTGAGTGGTCTGTGAAGATTATAGTTTTAGACCTAAGTAAGATCTAAATTTGTCAATAGCAAAACCCACTGCCAGAAGCTCTTTCTCAGTTGCGGTGTAATTCAGCTGAGCTTCAGCAAGCGATTTGCTGAAATAGGTAATGACCACTGGTAGTTTATCTTTCCTTTGACCCAAAATAGCACCTATTACTAAGTTGGATGCATCACACATCAGCTCAAAGGGTAGTGCATAGTCAGGTGTTTGGAGTACAGGGGCAGAGGTGAGGCATATCTTCAAAGTTTTAAAAGCCTCAAGACATTCAGCAGAAAAATCAAAGGGCACATCCTGGCAGAGCAGGTGGCACAATGGTTTAGCAATTTTGCTGATGTCTATAATGAACCTCCTATAGAATCCTGCATGTCCAAGAAAAGATCTGATTTGTTTGACTGTTCTTAGAGGGGGCAAATTTATAATGAGGTCAACTTTTGCCTTATCTACCTCAATCCCTTCTCTAGAGACTACATGGCCCAACACAATACCTTGTGTTATCATGAAGTGGCTCTTTTCCCAACTAAAGACCAGATTGGTCTCCTTACATCTTTCCAAGACCAGGTGATGGAGTTGCAGACATTGGCCAAAACTGTCCCCATATACAGAGAAGTCATCCATAAAGGATTTCAAGAACTTGTCAATCATATCAGAGAATATGACATACATACACCTCTGAAAGGTGGCTGGAGCATTACACAGCCCAAAAGGCATCCTTCGGTAAGCAAAGGTGCCAAAAGGGCAAGTAAATGTAGTATTCTCTTGGTCGTGAGGGTGCACAGGGATCTGGTTGTACCCTGAGTACCCATTAAGAAAGCAATAAAAAGCTTTTCCAGCCAACTTATCTAGAATTTGATTTATAAAGGGGAGAGGGAAGTGGTCTTTTCTGGTTTTAGAGTTGAGCTTTCGATAATCTATGCAAACCCTCCAGCCAATGGTCTCCCTGGCTGGTCTCAGCTCTTCAGACTCAGTTGTAATAACTGTTATGCCAGATTTCTTAGGCACCACTTGGATAGGTGCCACCCATTCAGAATCAGAAATGGGGTAAATTACCCTAGCATCTAGCAATTTAATAATCTCTTTGAGGGCCACTTCTTGCATGTGAGGATTCAATTTCCTCTGCATTTCCCTGGAGGGTACTGAGCCCTCCTCTAAATGGATCCTATGCGTACATATTCATGCATCTATCCCTCCGAGATCCGCAATGGTCCATCCAATTGCCTTTTTGTGCTTCCTCAAGATTGTTAGTAATTCTTCCTCCTGCTCATTGGTAAGAGAGGAGGAGATAATTACAGGAAGTTTTTCACCTTTCTCAAGGAAGGCATATTTCAGTATTTCTAGAAGCTTCTTGAGATCCAGATTAGGGGCTTGTTGGGTGGATGGCAAGATTGATTCTTTGTCAGTTTGAGGAAGAGGCAGCAATGTAGGTTTCCAAATGGAATGCTGCACTAAGCCCACAGAAGACTTCAATATGGTCATGTCTTCTATCATAACAACTGGGCTATCTTCCTCTACCATGTCCCAAACTTTAACTAAACTTTTGACAATGTTTCCCCAATCCAGCAGAGTGGGCAATTCTTTTTCAATAACTTCCTCTAGTACATCCACTGCAAAGCTTTCCTCATTGTCCAGCTGAGGGTACTTTACACTGTTGTACACATTCAGTTCAACCTTCATATGTCCAAAAGTTACCTCCATAATCCCTAACCTACATTGAATGCAAGCATTGGCAGTGGCCAAGAATGGTCTGCCCAAAATAATAGGTATAGGGGTTGTACTCTTGTTGCAGCCCATGTCCAAAACCAGGAAGTCTGCAGGGTAAAAGAACTTATCCACCCCTACTAAGACATCCTCAACCACTCCCATAGGTCTCCTTTCAGACCTATCAGCCATTAACAGCACAATGGGCTTGGGTTTTAGCTCCCCCAAACCTAGCTGCAGATAGACACTGTATGGCAGGAGGTTTACACTGGCTCCAAGGTCTAGAAGGGCCCTTCCAATTGTGTGGTCTTCAATTATACAAGGGATAGTGGGTATCCCTAGGTCTTGCAACTTCTCTGGTATTGTCATGTTTAATATATAATTAACTGTATCAGTTGCAAAGACCTTTTTGGACAAATGGCCTCTAGCTGTTCTTTTCTTGGTACAAAGGTCTTTCAGAAATTTGGCATTGGTTGGGACCTGTCTAATTGCATCAAGCAGGGGAAAATTGATTTTTACTTGCTTAAAGGTTTCCATCATTTCCTCTATCTGTGCATTCCCCTTATCAAAAGGGGCAGGGCCACTCAAAGCTTGAGGAAATGGCAACTGAGGTACTGTTGGTTCCTCAGCTGCTAGCCTATGACTAAACTTTTGTTTTTTCTTTTATCATCTTTTATTTCTTGCTGAGGCCCAACTACAGCCTCATTATTTTTCTCTTGTTGCAGGGTAGCAGGAAACTCTTGGCTCTGTGCTCTAACATATTCTTTTTCATATTCATTCAAAAATTCTTTGGAAATGACCTCGCCTTGTTCCTTTCCAACCTGATTGTCCACCAGCCTGTCAGACCTTAGGGTTGTTATGGCATTAGCTCCCTCAAAACTTGAGGAACCTTCTCCAATTAAATATTGGCCCTTAGGGTTGACCACTGGCTGGCTTGGCAACCTGCCCTCCTCTCTTTTGGCCAAGGCATTGGATATTTGGCCTAGCTGCTCTTCCATTTTCTTTATGCTTTGATTGTGAGAGTTCACAGTCTGAGTCAAGGTTCCAAGGTTTTGTAATGAGGTCAAAACCTGATCCTCAAAAGAAGCGATTCGGATCGAGGTGGGGAACTACCAATGATTTCTTCTTTGGGTTCTTTGGTCTTGAAATTTAACCTTGGGGCATATCCCTGGTTAAATTGCTATTGTGGCCTTTGAGGTAAGGCCAACATCTATTGTGGCTGCATGTAATTATCTTGTCTCCACCTCAAATTTGGGTGATCCCTCCACTGGTAACCAGCATTTTGGCGCTGGTATCCAAATGGCTGCTTGTTGTAGCCAACAGATTGTTGCTGGCCAAATGATTGGGCAGCAATAGCTTGTTTCATTGCATACTCAGGATATTGCCCTGCAGATGGGCACTCTTTCATTGTGTGTTGTGGAGATTGGCAGATCTGACATGCCTCCGTCACCTATGCAGCCCATCTGGGTTGCACCACAGTTAATAGTTTATTAAACCTATCATAAAGATTTGCCATTTGCATTTACAGGTCGTTATTTCCAGTTACTTCATACATCTTTCCTTTGGAAATTACAGCTGGTCCCATTTTAGAAGAAGGCTCTTGAACAGTTCTTAACAAGGATATCTTTTGGAAAGCATTTTCACTGATGACCTCGAACAATTCCCATGTCTCGTCAGCTATTTTGTGCATGTAAGTTCCACCACAAGAGGCATCTACCATGTCTCTACTTTTCTCATCAATCCTATTATAGAAGCTCTGGACAAGCTGCCAATCAGGGATCTTGTGGTGGGGACATTGTTTGAGCATCTCCTTGAATCTGTCCCATGCTTGATTAAAATCTTCAGTTGGGGATTGGGCAAAAGCAAGTATTGCTTTCCTCAACTGGTTGGTTTTTGTCTCTGGGAAGAATTTTGTCAAAAATTTGGTCTGGAGGTCTTTCCAAGTACTAATGTTGTTGTTTGGGAGAGTAGCTAACCAGTTGCTGGCCCTGTCCTTTAGGGAGAAAGGAAAGAGCCTTAATCTAGTGGCTTCTGGTCCCAAACCAGTAATGAAAAATGTTATGCACAGGGCCAAAAATTGGTCAATGTGCTTGTAAGGGTCTTCCTTGGTGAGCCCATGGAAAGAGGGAAGCATTTGGATGATTGAGGTTTTAATCTCATAGGTTCCCTGAACATCTGAGAATTGAATGTTGAATGGGAAATTATAATCATCAAGAGCATTCAACTCCTTCAATGTTCTGGGTTGCTCTTCACCCATGACTGCTGTCTCGGTTTCAGTAAGGGGCTTAACTGTGGTGTGTCTGGGCCTTCTTGGTCATCTGGCCTTTTCTATCTCAGGGTTAGGAGGCTCTAATGTGAGACTGAGGGATCTCCTTCCTTACATGCACGCACACCAACAGCAGGGAAGACTAGTTGCAGACACATTGCAATTAACTCAAAGAATTATCTAAACAAAATTACAACTATCCTAATCAACTGCTTATGGATTTTGCAAAGGAAAAATAGACTGAGTTTTGAGGGTTAGAGAAATGCAAACAGAGATAGCTAGACTCCTAGTGCAGTTCAACTTTCCTTCTCTGCTACTATCCAGATCTGCAAGAAAAATTCCAAGTGTAAATCAGCAGTATCAGTTATTCACAAGCACAGCTACCAAAGAATAAAAAAAATACAAAAATCTAGGGTCTACTAATAGATCAAAATTCCCCGGCAACGGTGCCAAAAACTTGTTATTGACTTCTAGTGTGCTGATTTATTGTGAAATGATAAGAGCAAAAAATAAAAATCAAAGAAAGATAGAGGGTGGATTCAGCACAACTAAAATAGCCTAGACCTGCAAGATACAGGGTCCTTTGTAGCATATTTTATAAGTAAGAGTTTGTCCCATAGGGAAAATGGTCTAAAGCTCTAAGGGAGCCATCTTTAGTAGGCCCTCCAGATCTGACTACAGATCTGGCAATCCTAAATGGAAGGGGATTTACGGTCACTATTGTTTAAATCCTATGGTAACCTAATGCTAAAACTACAGAAATGGTTGAGAAGAATGATGGAGTGTGAGAAAATAAATATAAAAAGGGTGAGAAGTAAGCTATTGGGTACAGATCTGATGGGTTTTATAACTCAGACTCAGATCTGCTGCTATAGAAGTCCTCTCCAATGGCTACATTATCACCAAAGAGGAGAAAGGATCCAACTCACCCCTGTGCCATGATCCAATCCCTTATGGCTATAACCTACCCACTCAAATGGTCACAGACTATCCAATAGGGGAACCACAGCCCATAGATGGGTCAAAATATGTTTATCATTATAGGCACTACTTCATCCAGGCTACCAATTCAAGAATTCATAGGAACCTCAACCTCTAAAGTTCTGTGTGTGGGGCATAGGCCTGCATATGTGCACTAGCCTGGACACACATGACCAACAAGAGTTTGAGTACTAGCTTTAGATGTAGCTGTTCACTGCTTTAGAGAGACAGTAGTGATCCAGTCACAAGCCTACAATCTCTACAGCCAGATCAGATCTGCCATCTGATGGTGGATCTATACAAATACAGGGGAGTTTATCTCTTCACAATCTCTCATAGGGCTACAAGCACAAGTGCAGAGAAGAAGAATCTGTCTTAGATCTGTGGATTGGCCTCACCCTAGGGCTATAACCTGTCCACTTAAATGGACACAGACTATCCACAGAGGCTATCCTCCTCACAGAGGTCTGAGACAGAACAAGTAGATTGCTGCCACCACCATGTTCACAAGGCTACCAGCTCAGGCTCCCATGGGGATTCCGATTTAGTGGATCCTGTGGTGGGGCATAGGCCTATATATGTGCACTAGCCTGGACACACAGGTCACTTGGACCTGAAAAAATCCTTAAAAATAATCCTCCATTGCTTATAATACAGCTTAGCAATGGAGGATCTCAAGGCAGCAGCCTTGTACAGAACAACCCTCAAACATCAATCCCATACATGTATAACATCCTATTATAAAACTTCATTAAAACTATTCCAAATAAACATATAAAGGCATAGCCCATAAGTGCTGGGCTATGGAGAGAAGAAAAAGGAAAAAGAAGCTACCTAAACCCTAATCGTAGCCTAACGGAACTCTACAGCTGATTCAAAAAGATCGGCCCCTCTCAACCACCACCCCCCTTGCATATATAGCAGTCGGCTGTGGGAGCATTAGGGTTAGAAAAACCCTAATTTTAACGATGCAAGCATGGCCCATTTCTGTTCCTTGGATGCCTCTGGGTGTGTGCACGGAGATTGGAGCATTGGAGTGCGTGCCCTAATTGCTGAAAGTTCCCAGACGGCCCCTACAGAAGTGGGGGGAAGTTAAGATCCTGATCCTCGCTAGGTAGCAAGGGTTTGCAGGCCTTGTCACGTGATAGAGTTGTCATCACGGGATTGAATTGACTTGAAGCTCTTGCAATCACGGGATAAATAGTTTGGTCATCGCGAGAATGCTCTGGTCGTTGCAGGATGGCGCTTTCCATTTGAGTGGCGTGGGAATCGTACGCGCAGTTCATTCTTTGGTGAATCTCACAGGGATCCTCACGAAGAAGCAATTGCAATGTCCTCTGGATTGCGTGAGCAGTCCCCTGAAGATCTGCATCCCGCGGCCACTGCGCGACAGCTGCACGCAGGAGTGCCTGGAGCTCTCTCTCCTCAGTGAATCGCGTGAGGATTAAATGCTCCTCTCTTAAGCTACGCGAGACTGTGCGAGCGCTTACAACTGAGCCTTGCGAGAACTGCACGAAGTCTACTTTTTGAGCCCTTCTGTCATTGATCTGTGCAAGAATAGCGTGAGCAGTTGGTGTGCTGCCTTGAGAAACCTGTGACAACTGCGCGAAGCATTTTTCTCTGAATCAATTAAACCTTGCGACATCTGTGCGAGGCTCATTTCTTGACTTGTTGCTGTTGTGGTTTGCCTATGCTGCAGCCAAGTTCTATCCGAATTCAACTTCCTTTCTTCTAAGGAACTTCTGGGGCAAAAGTAGGCTTCTTAGCAGGGTTAGGGCCTTATCTGCAGCTGCTGCTTATTACCTACAAAATGGTCTTATCACAGATTTATTAAATGACTAAGGGTCTAACAGAGGTTAAGTTAAGTGGTGAAAAGTGGTACATTTCAGGTCTTAACAGCTGCCACACCTACATCATCATACCGCTGACGAGCTGCTTGCCCAGCGCCTATGATGGAGGACGTGTTGGCGTGGATGGAGGCTAACAACCAACAAATGAATCGACGTATGGACTTTTTGATGTACCACACTATGCGGTACGTCTATCTGTTGGACTACCAGCAACACCTCATGCAGGAGCAGGCTTGGACTACGGGCGCGACCACGTTCCATACGGGTGCAGCAGATGTCGACACGTCTAGCTCGGTGCCACAGTGACCCGGTGAGACAAGTCACCCAGCACCAGACCAGCCGGGTGAGGGGACGGCCTGATCTTCCAGCGATGGGGTTCTTTTGTGGTCATTTTTTTGACTTTTTGTGTTGTTGTAATCAAATTTTGACTTGTAATTATTGAGTAATGGGAAATTGTAAATTTTTAGAACAAATGAAATGAAAATCATATTTTTTTTTAATTCGTTTGCATTTACATTACTTCTTGCATTGTGTGGGTATATTAGTTAATTTTTCTTGATCGGGTACGTGACATCACCTGTGTGTGGGGTACCCAATCGACACACCTTTTGGATTCATTTTCAAGGACAAAAATTCTCAAGGTGGGGAGAATGTAATATCCCAAAAAATTGAGTGATAAACAGTGACCTCGGGATCTGTGCCCGATTGGTCGTCGGTTGACCAAGTGATGGTCAAACAATAGACTTGAGAACAAAAGTGTTTATGATGTAAATGTGACTTAGGCATGAATTAGAGGTTAGTTGAGGGTCACGTACACCTATCTCTAGTGTATGTGCTCAACACCTAAACAATGGTGTTATAAGGGTTTAAAACCTAAAAGAGAAGTTATTTCCCTTGTTGGTTAGTGAGAGAGTTAAGAGGAGAGAGAGGGGGAGAGAAAAAGGGAGTTAATAGAAAGGAGGAATTAATGGGGCTCGATTGGAGGACGGAT
Source organism: Chloranthus sessilifolius (assembly GCA_021018995.1). Lineage (NCBI taxonomy): Eukaryota > Viridiplantae > Streptophyta > Magnoliopsida > Chloranthales > Chloranthaceae > Chloranthus > Chloranthus sessilifolius. The sequence goes on from CM037588.1 coordinate 98,762,843, forward strand.
TTGAGCAATTAATGCCGAAATCAACGCTTGAAGAACCATTGAAGCTAAAGCTGGAAACCTAGCCATTTAAACCAACCATTCAATCAATTAGAAGATTGATTTGAGGTAAGTTTTAGCTAGATTTAATTGAGTACATCGTTGTTCTCTAGGGGAGATAGGTTAAATTATCAAATTTAAATGATAGAAACGAAAGGAAAATAGAAAGAAAAGGATTTGGAAGAACAACCTGAAAAGGGGCTGAGTTCTGACCAAATCGATTAATCGATTTTGGTCCGGAAGTTAAAAAAGCAAAAATGCTCGAGTTCGATTAATCGATCTTGAAATCGATTAATCGATTTTGAAATTTGATTAATCGATTAGAAATCAACTAATCAACTGATTACGTCCAGTGGATGGAAAGCTAAGGCTTGGGAGAATCGATTAATCGATTGTGGATTTCGATTAATCGATTGAGGACTTTCGATTAATCGATTTGGGATCGATTAATCAATTTTGGATTTCGATTAATCGATATAGGAATCGATTAATCGATTTAGGGTTTCGATTAATCAATTTTGGAGATCGATTAATCAATTTTGGCAGTTTGAGTTGATTTTTTAGTTGAACATTGAGGTTCATGGAGGGTCTTGGACCTTCTCTATTGCATCCTTATTGATGATGTGCATGTGTTATGATGTACTATAGGTGGTATGAGCTAAGACAAGCATGAGGAGCTGTGTGGGACCTTGATGCTTGAACAGTCAGACACCTGAGGTAGGGAACACCTTGAACATGTATTTTGATTACAAGAGCATATATGTAGCAATATAGAAATGAAATGAAGCATATAATCTCCATGTGTGTGTGTGTGATACACCAATTAAATGAATATGCTTAATTATATAATCCTTTCAATGTGTGTGTGTGTGTGTGTGACACCAAGTAAACATAAGAAAATGAGACATCCCCAGGGGATGAGAAAGTGATAAAGGCATCAATGTGATGCAGGTAATTTAGACATCCTAGGGATGTAAGAGAGATTGTAAAGTAATATTGAACAAAGACTGATAAGGCCTAATTGATATAAAGTAGCATTTTTACATAGTGAATAACTATATGTAAAGCACCTGATATTTTTATTATTTAAGGTTTGAACAGAATATCCCACCGACGTGGTGGGATACCAACGACTGACTCGGCAGGATATTTGTGACCGGTACAGCGGCCAATCCGTATACCGGTACGGCGGTCTATCCGTACACAGCAGCATATCCCAAGGATGTTGAGATGAGATTAAACCCGGTCGCCTATGAGAAAGGGACCTAGGTAGTATTTCAAGTGATATATTCATAACAACTGTCTATTTAGACGACGATGGAGATGAACAGTTGATAATAAACAATTGATAATAAATGGTTTACATGTTACATTACCATCGGGGCTCGATGCTATATTGCTCGGGGATTACTTAAGTTGAAGATTTAAGTTTCTTTAAGCCTATTTAGTGTAGTTCATGAACAGTTGATAATAAATATAATATGTAAACCAGCAGTAAACTTCAATGCATATGTACTCTCTAAACTATTTTCAATAAAGTTCATAAATAGATCATGCTAAGCATATCATGGAATATATGTGAGGATTGGACTTATATGTTCATTGTGTTGCTCCCTATTAAGCTAGGATGTAACTCACCCTTTAGACTATACGTCACAGGTTCTTTGTTAGCAGCCGTTGAGGCTTCGGGAGATGCTGATCTGGGGGATTCAGACTACATGCCTGGAGACGAGTTAGAGCCTCCTCCTGAGGACTTCTTTTAGTAGACTCCGCTGTGCACCTTGATAGAGAGAGTTTTGAGAGCATATTGTGCGGCTTGGTATATCAAGCCTTATTGGGAAATGTAATTGAATAGATATATTCTTTTGGCGAACCATCTTGGGCGACTAAGTGATGTCACTGATGGTTCGGGTGGGTTCTTTTACTCATGCAGAGGCATGAGTTTAGAATCATCTTTTGGATTATAGATTTTGGAGTATATATGCATAGAACTGGAGATTTATTTCAGTATCAGTTCTTATGTGTTCTTTCTCCTCATTATTGCTTGCTATGCAAATGTTCCGTACGTATCCATGGGGCACGGTCTGGAGGATCGTGCTGATGGCACGGGTCTCGGGGTGCCGAAATTCGGGCTGTCACACATAATAAGCAGGAGATATATGCATTAGTGAACAACTTATTCTTCATAAATTTTTTTAAACTGCAGATTTAGAAATATTTTCATTCAAAAACTCACTATTGACATACTCTCAAATGGGTATCGAAACTTTTTGGGTTCTCTCAATATATTTTTCAGAAAAATTCAGTCAAAGATAAAATTGTCAATCTCATAAAAAAGGATATTCTACTTTATTCGTATGAATTCTTGTACAATCCATATCTCTACTAGGTTTATGCTGCTACAAATCGTATATCAGAAAGGTCTTTCCTTCTGCTTGTAATGGGACTTTGGGTTTCAAAAAGTGTCAAAGAAGGGTAGAAAAGAATTCAAAGTTGTTCTGAGAATTTAGCTCTTCTTTCTCCTATCTTTTCAGCTTTTTCTTCTTTTCTTCAATAAGTATCTATAAATTGGATAACTTCTTTCCATTTTTTTTATAAATCTCATTTCTTCAATTATAAAATCGTATTTTATGATTTTTATTCTCTTTTACTGAAAAGCTTTTTACTTGAAAATCATAATCTTCTTTTTCAGAAATCGTTCTTCACGATTTTTCATTCTTTCCCCATATGCTTCTTTTGATTTCTTCAATTGTACCCTTTTTGGCATTCCCCTTATTTGTTTTTACTTTTTACTCTTTCCATTCCCTCTTTTTCCCTTCTTTTATATTTTAAATTCTCAGAAAATATAAGGGTTAAAGGTTGAAAGCTCTGGGTAGTATATATGGTTAAAGGTTTATTTGATTTTTGGTACAAAGAAATTTCATTAGGCTTCTAATATGGGTTCAATGGATAAAATTTATTCTGGGATTTTAGCTTTTTGGCTTTGATTTAACAAAGGATGGCCTTTAATCATCTTTACGAATTACTAGCATAAATGTCTTATTACTTTGATATTTCAAATAGATAGTTCTAGACAAAAAATCAGTTTATCATAGAATATTTTAATTCTAAATTCAGCAGTATGAAATTTTGTATCAGTTATAGAAGTTCAAGGAAAATTTGACTTGAATAAAAGAAACAGCCTCTTCGAATAAAAGATGAAATATGGCTCAAATGCTCACTGGTTTATAATTCTGAAACTTTAGTATAAAATTTACAGTTTAGATCAATCTATTTTTCAAACATCCATTATAATACAGTGTTCAACAAGCTAAGCATAAATTGTAACTGTTCTTTTTTGTTTTATTATTGAATTTTTACTATAATGAATCGTAAGTTTTCAAGGATTGTAATTTTTTTATCATAAGTCCTATGTAATGATCAACTAAAATTCAAAATTTTCAAAAATAAATTCTACAAAAATAAATTAAGTAAAACTAAAACTAAACTAAACGATTTACTGCTATACTACTTATAAAACTACTGTATCCAGAAATTGTGTCTCCCCCCAAACTTAAATCGGATAATGCCCTTATTGGCACAAAAACAGGGGACACTAAAAAATTTTTTACCTAAACATTATTGATATCTTTGATTGCTTTCCGTTTGTGAAAATTTTTTTGTAAAGAATATTTTCCCAAACTTGAGGAAAACACAATGGTATTACTTCTCAGAGACAAGAATAACAAAAATGTTAGTGGTGTTAGTAACAGTTATACAGTTAGTAAAAATAAAAGTTAGTCAAAAAGAAAGAAAATTTTATATATTAACTGAATATTTACAATAATCATGTAAGGAAAATATAAAGAACTAAAATATTAGAAACTAATTACAAAAAAGAAAATAAACTTAGGAAAAATCTATTGAGATCATACCTGTGATATTTATGATGTGCTGTTATATTTTTACTCATTTGGTGATGACTGGTATGGTACATAGATAGAAGTAGTAGGGTCATCTTCCAAGTCAGATACCTCAGTAGTAGAATAACCATCTTGATCTTCATCTGAAGGTAAATCCCCATGTGCTGACGGTTCAGCCGCGTCTGTGTTTTCCTTCTTATCAATCCTTTGGCAAGAATCTCCATTCTTACACTACTGCTCTTTGTCAACTTTTTCTCTTAAATCTGCATTCAACTTCTTAATCACAGCAGATTTAAGTTGTATCTCTCTTCTCAGCTTTTCTGCTTTATCCTGTTCTTTTGATATGGTGACCAAGTTGTTCTTTGTTATAGACTCAACGAACTACTGTTGTTGTGCATTGATTGAGTTTAGGGATTCTTGAGCTTCTTGCAGCTTCTTGCATTTGCCATATTTTTCCTTTAGCTATGGTCAGTAGATGATTCTTTTCACTCAACTGTTGTTGGAGTGTTTGCTGGTAGTCTTTAAAACCTTTTTCTCTTACAAATTTTGCATCGTCATATGGTACCATTAACCCTCCAAACTGTTCAAGTATAGCTGTCATTTTATCTTCATACACCTTTCTTTCTTGTTCCTAAGCTTGTTGACACTCAATCTTCTATTCTCTGCTTGTAGGGTTGAAGTGTCATCTTGGACTCTTTTCTCTGTGTCTACTACCCATCTTGCTTGATGTTCTTCTACAACTTTTCATCTCAATCCATCCATTATTTTTGTGCCCTCTTGAATTGTCAGTGTAGTATCAAAGACTCTCTTCTTTAGTCTTTGATATTCCTCCATCCATTTCTTTACCACATTCGTTAGTGGTGTTAATTTTGGGCCAAGTTCATTTAACCATTGTTCTACTCTCCTAAATTTGTTTCACTACCTCTTGGAATGGAAATAATGTTGGTTCATGTGTAAGTTTCTATTGCTCTACTGCCTTTAATCTCCTTTCTAACTTGGGGATTGTTGTGGTGGTGACTGGAGGATCCACAGGGGGATCTTCTTGTTCATTTAATTATTCTGTAAAGCTCTCTTTTGATAACTCTGAGCTTGGTTCTGCTTCAACAGCTTGTGCTATGAGGGCTTGCTCTGTAGTGGCTGTAATTGTAGGCTGAGCAATAGGTTCTATTGGAGTATGTCTAGAAGTAACCACAACTTGTTAGTCACTGGAAGGAATTTCTTCTGTCCTTTCTATATTTAGGCACACTCGGTCTACTTCAGTAATTAGTGTGTTTGCGTCTGTGGAGTGGGGCATAGCAGGCCCTACTGGTGAGCCCAAATCAGGGTCATAGAGGCTGGCTTGGTCTGCAGCTGGAACTCCTGACTCAATTATTCTTTTTGGTTCTTGAGAGATAATCTCTGCTCCCTCCTGAGGTTGAGTAGAAGTACTCACACCTTCTTCCATAACTACTTCTTCTAGGGCTTCAATTTCTACTAGTTGCTCTATGGCAATCTCTTCTTGTTCCTCATGAATTGGTGGGACTTGTGGTATAGAGGAGGTACTTTTGGTGCGAGGAGTGAGTGGGATTTTCTTTTTATTTTCAGCACCTAAAGTTCTCTAATAGGTTGTGATTGTTAAGCCTTCCTCTGTTCTTGGTAAAGCTTTTTCCTTGGGGTCAATACTATACCCCACATTCATCAGTAGATTTGTGATAAGGCCCCCAAATGGCAGGGTCAACTTCTTTGTCTGGTATTTTTCTTGACTCAGTTTCTCCTTCATGGTGGAGATTACTTAAAAAAGATAATAGGGCACATTGAACCAATAGCAATTTTCCATTAAGTACAGTGCCTTGACAAATAGTGCCCTTCCCTATGTACCATGACCCGTGGGGTGAATGGTCTTATGAATTAGCACGTCGAAGAATGGTAGTGATAAATCATTTTTTACAGGTCCTTTCATAGGAAAAAGGACTTGTCCCGTGGAGGTTTTCCTAATAATTTTGTTGCCATTTGGGCAAAGTCAAGGAGGGTATCCGATGGCATCCTGAAAAGGTTGGCCTCTGGGTTATCTATGGGCAATTGTGGTATTTCCAAGGGGGCATGCATCACCCTGGCGACCATTTCCTTTGTAATATGGATCGGAAGCCCATCGATACTGGTGGAGAGGATTGAGGATGATTCCTGGCTACTTTTGGTCATATTTTTGGAAAACAGCCTCACCAATCTAGGATAGACTGGTGTGACTCCTGACTCTAAGAAATAATTTAGCCCGGTATCCTTAAAATATTTAATGGCTTTTCTACTCATTTCCAATTTTCTAAAGACTCAACGTCTACTGCAATTTCGGCTCCCACGATATGGTGTTTCATTGATGTAGGGAGTCTATCCGCTGGTGTGGCAGATGACGCTGGCTTTTTACCTTTATCTAATTTTAGCTACTTTTTAGGGATAGACACAGATTCTGTCTCATTTGTGTCCTTAGGCTTTTCTCTTATAACTACCTCGAAAGATTTGAGTTTCTTCTTGGGTGGGTCTGCGGCTTTTGATTTGTCCTTAAGGGCAGCAGACCATGCAATATGGTTAATAATTGGAGTATTATCAGAACTATTACCTTCTTCTTACCTTTGTCTTTTACCCATCTCATTAGCCATGCTATTTCTCTTTTCCTTTTCTGCAAGAATCAATAAAGCATTATATGAATTCCATGCATTGAGTAAAATTTTTTTGGCATAAACCTTTCCATTAAAATTATTAAAATCGTCACCTTACCTCTTGATGATTGAATCCTTAACTTGTAAATGCGGAATGAAATGCACGCAGGGTTCTCAAAATAAAACAGGGGGAGTAAGGGATGTATAGAAAATAAAATGATTGGGTTGGGTAGGAGAATGGTTAGGATGAAGAGCCTGTTGAAAAAGAGAGGAAAGGTAAGAGAGAAAAACTAGAGAAGTTGAAAATGGGTCCGACAGATCCTTTTTTGAATATGTAGGCCCTATTTTCAGTGACAACTTACTGAATCGGTCGTCAATTGGGTTTTAACCTAGAATCGTCGGTTGATTCTAGTATGAGCCCTCGTATCAGTGAATCGTAATCATACTCTTCATTGATAGACCAAATGATGATCAATCGTACATCCATACGATTGTTCGCTATAATGTATGATAGGTAGGATATTATGACTCGTCGTCTTTCAACAATTTGGGTCATAGTATGATACCTAAACTAGAAAGAAAGAGAAAAACATAGTTTACATAATTTACAATTGATGCTACGGATGAGTCGGTAGCTCGACAATCCATGAGGTGTCTATATTTGATTTTGGGGAGCCAATGTCTCCCCCAGGAGCACTTGTCCTCTAGGATTATTAACTGACTACGTAGGCAATTGGCCACTCTCTCTTCTTGCCACTCGAGAAGCTAGTTAGCCTATCTATCTTTCCAACTTCGTGATGGACTGGGTATGTGAGTTGAGTACTTGAGAGAATTGAGCAAGCTGATGCAAGTCTTTTGAGTGTTGATGTGACTGCTGCTGTAAATCTCGAAGGATTTGAATAACTGTGGCATCAGGTGCGTTGCTCTGTGGTCCAAATTGGGTCTGCGGAGCAGGCATTTGAGGTCTTTGGTGGAAAGCTTAAGTCTGGTAAAATCAAGGTTACACAACTGATGGTGCTAGCTGTGCTCCGCCTGTGGAGCCATAGTTAAATCCAAGGTGGTTTCTCCATGCTAGATTATATGTGTTTCCATAGTCTCCCCTTTGAAAAACTATTATTTATTCACTTTTCACCACCTCTTGGTGGGTTGGCGCAGCTGGGTTTTCAGTATACGTCTGAGCCTAGAAATTGGAGTGGCTTGCCAAAGATCTATCTGTGGTGCTTGGTTTGGCAGCCATTAATATTGCAATTTATTGTTCGAGGGCCAAAACTTTCATACTCATATCATTCTCCTTCTTTACTTTATCATTACTGATATCGTAAAGTCCACCCCTCGTGAGCGGGGTGTGGTGAGTGGCATCTGGATCTGATCTAAGCAAAGCTTGCTTCTGTTTCGAGTTATTGGCTAGCTTCTTGAATAAATTCGAGGATTGCTGGCCGTTCTGAGCCATAAAGGCTCCTCCACTCACAACATCAACAGTAGACTGGTTAGTCCTTGTCAATCTTTTGTAGAAGCTTTGCCCTATCAACCAGTTTGGGATCTCGTGATGAGGACACTTTCGTAATAAATCCTTCATCCATGCCCAGCTCTCATGAAATAATTCTCATGGCTTTTGCCTGAAGTCTTGAATTGCTTGGCGAATTTGGTTAGTTTTACCAATTGGGAAGTACTCGCCCAAAAACCTGGACTGCAATTCTTTCCATGTGGTAATACTTCTACCAGGTAATGAAATTAACCATGCCTTCGCCCTATCCTTGAGAGAGAATGGGAACAAACGTAGTATTACGGCCTCTTTATTGGCAGCCGATAATTATAGCACTGTGCAAAGCTCTATGAAGTCCCTTAGCTGCTGGTAGGGATCTTCTCGATCAAGCCCATGAAAGGTTGGTACAAATTGAAGTGTATGGAGCATGATTTCATAATTTTGACCTGCAGGCACTTCTAGTATAACTATACAAGAGGGCTCGGTCAAAGCTACTGGGCTAAAATGTGCCTGGATTGACAAATCATCAACCATGGTAAAGGATTCTCTTGGGAAAATTTGGTTTGCTACCAAATTACGTCGGAAAGTCCTCTCAATTTCTGTATCACACTCGAAGAATTCTAGACTTCGAGATTAGGTGTGATGCATACAAAAAGAAAAACTCTATTTTTGATGTTTTAACTTTATTTAATTTTTATTCTAGAAGGCAGGGAGAGAGAGCAAATCTAAGCCTCGAGCTTCTCTGATCAGGGGAAGTTGAAATTCTAATTCATCACTATGAATAAACTTGCAAAAGATTTAAGAAGTGATCAAAGAAAATTAAAAATATAAGAAAATATAAAAAAGAGAAAATAAATACTTATTTTCTTAAATTAATATATTCAAATGCTATTCCTAGGCAGTGGCGCCAAAAACTTGTCAGTGACTTGTATGTGTCATTTAATTAAGTCTCAACCTTGCAAGTGCACAATAGAACTTATAGTACTAGCAAAGGATTGTTCCCACAAAGATAGGTTAAACTATATTAACTTAATTTTATGAAAACTTATATTTATCTTTTAAGTTCCTAAACTACTGGAGAAATATGAATAAAAGAATTGTTTCTTAATCTAAATTACAGAAAATAAATCCTAATCCTCCTTCTTCAAATTATGATTGTCAATCACAATCTTCAACTATCGGATATTTATGAATTTAAACAGTATCGTTACACTATATGTGACAGCCCGGATTTCGGCACCCCGAAACCCGTGCCATCAGCACGATCATCTTGACCATGCCCTTAGCTAAGCACGGAACACTGGTATATCAAGCATCAAAAGTACTATAAATGAAATTGCAGAATTTAAATCTATATTAATTAACTTTCCCAAAAGACAGTTCTACCCTCATGCCCCTACATGAATGGAGAACCGATCCGAACCATCGATGATAGAAATCATCACGGATGGTTCGTCCCAAAAGAATAATCCAAAACCTTATATACATGGTTTTCACAAAATCAAGGCTTGACATACCAAGCCGTACAAAACTCTATGTAAAATCCCTCAAAGTGGCACAGCGGAGTCCTCTAGAAGAAGTCCTCTGGAGGTGGCTCCAACTCGTCACCGACCGCAAGATCCGACTCATGGGATCGCGTCTCCAAGCATGGCTTGCTAATAGTGGACCTGCGACGTATAGTCTATAGGGTGAGCTACATCCTAGCTCAATAGGGAACAAACACTGTTGAACATATAGATTATAACTCACATATATTCTATGATATGTCATGCACGATGTATCTATGCAGTTGTTGATGAAACAGTTAAAAAGCATTTCGTTTTACTGTTGATTTCTTATATTTTCATTTGCTCATGAATAATGCTGAAAAGGCCTAAAGCAAAACTTAAACTTTCAACTTAAGTAATCCCCGAGCAATATAGCATCGAGCCCCGATGAGATACCCTTCATCGTCATCTATATAGACAGTTTTAATGTATTCCCTGGGAATACCATATAGTACCCAAGCCCCTTTCCCCTGGGGATTGGTGGCGGGGTTTCACTTGTCTCAACCAACACCCCTGGGGTGTACTTACTATGTACGGATAAGCCTCCGCACTGGCCTACGGTTTCGCCGCCGTATCGGTCACGGATATCCTGCCGTGTCAGTCGTGGATATCCCGCCACGTCGGTGGGGTAACCTATCAAACCTCAAATAACAAAAATATCGGTGCCTTACATATAGTTATTCACCGTGTAAGTGTGCTATCTTATATCAGTTAGGCCCTATCAAACACGATTCAATCTTTGGATACATCCCTGGGATGTATCCATTTACTTGCATCACACCTGATGCTCTTGTCTCTTTACTTCTTCATCCCCTGGGGATGGCTCATTCGTCTACTCTTATGAATATCACGCACACACCTTTTCACAATTCTTTAAGCAGTAAAAATGATTGAATTGAAATCTATATCACTACATACATGCTCTTGTAAAATAAAGTACATGTTCAAGGTGTTCCCTACCTCAAGTCTTCACTTGATCAATGCATCAAGGTCCCACGTGACTCCTTGTGCACTAGTCCACACGTATCACCTATGGTACCATATCACAGGTGAAACACATCACAAAGGATGCAATAAAGAAGGTATAAGATCCCCCAAGAATCTTAAAGTCAAACCAAAAGTCAACATAGTTTACTACAACGATTAATCGAATTTAAAATCGATTAATCGAATCGATTCGATTAATCTATTTCAAAATCGATTAATCGAAAAGTCAATATCGATTAATCGAGCAATTTCGATTAATCGAAATTCTCCTTTCGCAAAGTCCATTCTCGATTCGAGCGATTGAAGTTTTCATTCGATTAATCGAATCCAATTTCGATTAATCGAAATTCTTCTTTTCATAAAGCAAATTCCTTTATTGAATAGATGAGTTTTCATTCGATTAATCGAATCCAATTTCGATTAATCGAAATCCTTCTTTTCGCAAAGTAGACCCTCAGTTCGAACAGTTGAGTTTCACAAGTTGATTAATCGATTCCAAATCGATTAATCGAAAACCAAAATCGATTAATCGAAATCCCATTTCGATTAGTCAATTTTTCCTCAAGTCATTTCCTTTAACCCCTGGGGTCCACTGGAGGTTCTCAGTCGATTAATCGATTCCCAAATCGATTAATCAAAATCCAAAGTCGATTAATCGAAATCCAATTCGATTAATCGAAATCGGGGTCCTCTGACTCTTCAACTTCCTGGCCAATTTTGATTAATCGAAACCCAATTTCGATTAATCGAAATTGTCAGATTCAGCCCCTTTCGAGCTGTTCTTCCCAATCTTTTTCCATACTTTTTCTTCTATTTTTCTAAGCCATTATCCTATGATTTAACCCACATTTTATTGCAACTTAACCCCTATAATCTATGCATCTTATTTACAAAAATTTTACCTTAACTAGATCTCGAGTTGATTTCAAATCAAATGGTTGGAAGGCTAGGGTTCCAGCTTTGGTTTCTAACGGATTCCTTGCGTCCTCTTTAATGCTTGAATCCTTCTTCCAATCACCCACAATAACTCCTCTCTTACTCCTCTCTCTTTCTCTCTCTTCTTTACTTCTCTCAACCACCAAAACATGAAAGTTAGGGTTCTCAACCCTTTTTATCTTATCTCTTTTCTCGGTGTGGAGCACATACACACCCATCAGTGTATGCCACTCTACACACTCCTCTATCTCTCCACTCTCCTACACTGGTTCACACATCACATTTGCTCATCTCACCATAAGTTCATCAATGAACTATCTCATGGTCAAACCTAAGACCAATCGGGCACGGATTCCGAGGTCTTTGTTTGACGTGCTTTTTCAGGTTATTACATCCTCCCCACCTTGGGAATTTTTGTCCTCGAAAATCACCCAAAGGTGTGGTGGTCTGCAGTCTCCCCCCCCCCCCGCACACTCGGAGGTGAGGTGGTCTATCACTTAGCACACACGTGAGTACATGGACATAGGCAATCAATGAACCATATATAACAGTAACAAAAATTGTATATATGAAAAAAAATCAAAAGTTACAATAGTTACTGAAATGGGGACCACAACAGAAAAAGTTACAATGGTTCACCCCTATACAAAAAGATGTACAATGCACAAAAATAAAACAAAACTACTAAGTCAGCCGCCCGTTGGTGGATCTGTCAAGGCAGCCATTCGACGGAGTCATGGATCTGCCACGGTGGTCGGATGGTAGTGGCGGTAGCGGATGAGAAGTCTCTGCACGATCAAGGGTCATGGAATCGCAATCGCAGAGGTGGAATGGTAGTGGAAGTAGATGGTGGTTGCGTCGTCGTCGATGGTGGTGGGGGTGCGGTGGAAGTAGAAGCACCGGCATCATGTAATTGCGTCCTAAAGACCGGGCCCTGATGAAAGGTTGTGGTGCCGGCGGTCCATTCTTCTTCGCAGGCCAGCATATCCATGTAGGTGTGAGGGTAGATGAACTTGAGGGTGTGAAACATGAGGAAATCAATTCTCCTGTTCATCCTCTCGTTATTCGCTTCCATTCTGGCCAACACGTCCTCTATGGTAGGACCGGATGGAGCGGCGCGCCGGCGGTAGGTTGAGGTGGGTGTCGCGGGCGCTGAGTGTGGAGGTGGTGTCGGTGAGGCTGTGGTGTGGGAGGGAACCCTCTCCACGGATGGCTCTACTGCGGCAGGGTGTGGCCCACCCTCAAGTGGGTCCTGCTGAGGTGGTGGGGGTGGTGGCGGTGTGCTTTGCCGCCTTCTTTGGGCGGAGCGGGACCCGAGCTGGTAGGGTCCGCGAGACTTTGTGAACGTCTTCACGCGATCCGTAGCCCTCACCTCGTGAGGTGAGATGGTGTAGGATGGCTCGTTGGAGTAGCACTCCAACATGCTCGAGATGAGCCGAGCATAGGGCATCTTTTCCTTGGGCCTCATGTTGCCCTTCATCAACTTGCCCTTGATGTACCTCATCCCTTCTAGGATGACCTTGGTAGCATCAAACCATCGGCCACAGAAGGCCGCGTAAAGTGCATGTTGCACTTTGTCCACGCGCTCCGTGTCGTGGCGCATCGGGTAAAGGTTGCATTTGATTATGGAGTCGAGCATCCACATGTAGGGTGGAAGATCAACCCTCTTGATGGAAGTGCCCGACCCCTTCTTGCCATTTGTCATGAGGGTCATGACTTCCTCAAATCGGGGGTCTTCCACAAAGGGTGGGAATAGGGTGGTCTCCGGGGTGAACTCGAGGTAGCACTCGAGCACCTCATGAATGTGACGCCGAGTGATCGTGTAGAGACGACCCTCGATCTTGGTGATGATGCAGTCGTCGGTAGGGCCATTGGTTAGCCCTTGGTAGAATAATCTCACCAATCTAGGGTAGTAGGAACCCCGGATTGGTTTGAGAAGATTTCCGAGACCGGCATTGTTTATGTAGTTTTGAGCCCATTGGGTCTCGCCCGGTACATCGGGATCGGTGAAAAGGGTAGGGTCGATGGTATATTCGACCTCAAAGGTCTTGGCAGCCCACCACTCGTTTGGTTGCTCCACGTTGGTGGGTGGTGGTGGCATGGGGGTGGATTCGCGGGAAGACTCGCGCGTAGACGCGCTCGTCGAACCGGAGGTGGTCTCCGATTCCGACGGTGATGGAGTCCTCACCGGCGATGGGGTAGGTGGTGGTGGTGCGGCGTTCTTACGCCTAACCGGTAGCTTGGAGGTTGCCTTCTTCGAAGACAAACGGGTTTTGGGCGGCATTTTGATGAAATTTCTGGTAAAAACTAGGGTTTTCGACTTGAAATTGAAGAATATACTTGAGCCTAGGGTTTACCTTAGGCTTCGGTGGCGAATGCGGGCGATTTCGGATGCGAATCGGCGGAAAACCCAAACCCTAAATCACTCGGTTGGTTGGAGAAGAAGGGGGGAGATGAAGCGCCAAACACTCGAGAGTTCAAAAATTTCGAATGGCAAGAAAAACCCCTAATTTCCAATATATAGGCCTCGGCTCGATTAATCGAAATCCAGAATCGATTAATCAAGATTTCGAACTAGGTTAACCCGCTTAAAATCGATTAATCGATGTCCCAAATCGATTAATCGAAAGTCAAATTCGATTAATCGAAATCATTTCGATTAATCAAAATCGTGTCTGTTTAAAATTTTAAAATTTTGAGCTCACTGGCGCGAGCCAGTCGATTAATCGAAGTCCATTTCGATTAATCGAAATTCCAAAATCGATTAATCGAATTTAGTTTCGATTAATCGAAATCGGGCTATAACTTCTAAATTTCCAGAATTTCTTAAATTTTTCGAGTAATCGAATCCATTTCGATTAATCGAAATTTCAAAATCGATTAATCGAAACCCACTTCGATTAATCGAAATCATCCATCTGATTTCAAATTTTTTTTTTTTTTTTTTTTTTGTAAGTCCCTTTTGTAAATAGATTAATCGAAATATAATTCGATTAATCGAATTTTCCAAAATCGATTAGTCGATTTCAAATCGATTAATCGAATTTTCAATTCGATCAATCGAAATTGGTCTTCTATGTATAATCTCACTCTCCTTTCAATTTCCAGTCACTGATACATGTCAGTCGACTAATCGAACAAAATCGATTAATCGAAATTCCAAATCGATTAATCGATTTGAAATTCGATTAATCGGTTTTGCCCAAATTGTGTAGATTGTCAATTTCTTTGGTTCTTTTACTACATTTGACAATTTATGACAGATTGGATCAAATTTCCATTGAATTTCAAGCATAGTGGAGATTTTACAACATATTTGTGGTTTACATTGAATTCTCACGTCGTTGGAAACAAGGCCGGATATTGTTCTCTCACATCGGCCTCTCGTTCCCAAGTAGCCTCTTCTTTTGGATGATTGTTCCACCGAACAAGCACTAAGGGAATCACTTTAGTGCGTAGTACTTGTTCTTTTCGATCCAAGATCTCCACTGGTTCCTCTATCATGCTCATGTCCTCACACATCTCTATAGGTTGCTTTCCTAACACATGAGACGGATCATTCACGTACTTTCTGAGCATCGATATGTGGAAAACATTATGTACTCGATCAAACAGCGGTGGTAAACCAATGCGATATGCAACTTCACCTACTCGTCCCAAAATTTCAAATGGTCCAACATAACGTGGACTTAACTTCCCTCTCTTGCCAAATCTCATTACACCTTTCATAGGTGACACCTTCACAAACACATGCTCGCCCACTTTATAGTCAACACTAGTCCGCTTCATATCGGCGTAACTTTTCTGTCTACTCTGTGCTGTCTTCAACCTTTCTCTGATAATTCGGACGATGGTAGCATTATCTTCAAGTAGTTTCGGTCCTAATACAAATTTTTCACCTGTTTCCTCCCAATTGAGGGGTGACTTGCATCGTCGTCCATACAGAGCTTCATACGGTGCCATGCCAATGCTCGTTTGAAAACTGTTGTTATATGCGAACTCGAGCATCGGTAGATACTCATCCCAGTATCCTTGCATATCAAGCATGCACGCTCTGAGCATGTCTTCTATTACTTGATTCACTCGCTCTGTCTGCCCATCAGTTTGAGGATGGAAAGCTGAACTAAAGTCTAGTCGTGTTCCCATTCCTTCTTGAAATTTCTTCCAAAACTTGGACGTATATAGTGGATCACGATCTGAAACGATGCTGCTTGGAATCCCGTGTAATCTTACAATCTCCTTCATGTATAAATCTGCCAGTCTTCCTGCTGTATATGTGGTATTGTACGGCAAAAAGTGCGCTGATTTGGTCAATCGGTCTACGACGACCCAAATGGCATTGTGTCTCTTGGCAGTACGGGGTAATCCAACAATGAAATCCATTGAGATCGATTCCCACTTCCATTCTGGTATTGGTAAAGGTTGTAATAGTCCCGCAGGATGTCTATGATCAACCTTCACTTGCTGACAAGTCAAACATCGTGACACATACTCGGCCACGTCTTGTTTCAGTCCTCTCCACCAGTAATTCTTTTTCAAATCTTGGTACATTTTGGTGCTACCTGGGTGGATAGCATAATTTGACTTATGAGCCTCATCAAGAATTGTTCGTCTTAGGTCGGCATTGTCCGGAATGCAGAGACGGCCCTTGAACAATAAAGAACCATCTTCTTTTACTGAGAAGTCCGACCTAATGCCTTCACTCACGTCTTGATGAATCTTCGTTAACGCTGGATCTTTCATCTGTAGATCGTGGATATGCTCAAATATCACTGGCTTTACTGATATGTTAGCCAAAAAGGATCCAGTGTCCTTTGACTCAATGTTCGCATCATAGATTGCCAGGTCTTCCAATAATTTCCATCGGTGCATACCCAAAATCAAAGAAGCTAACTGAGCTGAACCTTTTCGACTCAATGCATCGGCTACTACATTCGCCTTGCCTGGATGGTATTGTATAGAGCAATCGTAATCCTTGAGGAATTCCATCCATCTGCGCTGTCTCATGTTGAGCTCTTTCTGTGTAAACAAGTATCGGAGGCTCTTATGATCGGTGAAAATTTCAAATGTCTCACCATACAAGTAATGTCTCCAAATCTTCAGCGCAAAAATGACTGCTGCTAGTTCTAAGTCATGAGTCGGGTAATTTTTCTCGTGTTCTTTCAGCTGTCTTGATCCGTAAGCTATCACCTTCTTGTGTTGGTTGAGCACACAACCAAGGCCATTGTATGTCGCGTCATTTGTACAGCGTATCCTCCTTTCGAAGGAATTGCTAACACTGGAGCCGAAGTGAGTCTCGTTTTGAGTTCTTGAAAACTCTTCTCGCATGCCTCACTCCACTCAAACCTTGAATCTTTTCGTGTCAACTTTGTGAGAGGTCCCGATATCTTTGAAAACCCCTCAACGAAACGTCGATAATAGCCTGCTAAGCCCAGAAAACTTCGGACATCGGTCACTGTCTTTGGTTGCTCCCATTTAACTACTGCTTCTATCTTTGCTGGATCTACAGTGACACCATGCTTTGAGACGACATGTCCCAAAAAGCTAACTTCTTCCAACCAAAACTCACACTTGCTGAGTTTGGCGTACAATTGGTGTTCACGTAGTGTCTGTAGAGCAATCCTCAAATGTTCTTCGTGTTCCGTCTTTGATTTGGAGTATATCAGTATATCATCAACAAATACTACGACGCAGGAGTCCAAGTGTGGTTTAAACACTCGGTTCATCAGATCCATAAACGACGCTGGAGCATTCGTTAATCCAAACGGCATCACAAGGAATTCATAGTGTCCATACCGTGTCCGGAAAGCTGTCTTCTGAATGTCCTCTGCCTTGACTCTCAACTGATGATACCCAGATCTCAGGTCGATCTTGGAAAAATACCTTGCTCCTTGCAGTTGGTCGAATAGATCGTCTATTCTAGGCAAAGGGTAGCGGTTCTTCACAATGAGTTTGTTCAATTGCCGATAGTCAATGCATAGCCGCATTGACCCATCTTTCTTCTTGACAACCAAGACCGGTGCTCCCCATGGAGACACGCTCGGTCTAACAAACCCCTTGTCCATAAGCTCTTGTAGTTGTTCCTTCAACTCCTTTAACTCAGCGGGAGCCATTCTATAAGGTGCTTTTGAAATAGGCTCCGTTCCTGGTGCTAAGTCAATGGCGAATTCTACTTCTCTTTCTGGAGGTAATCCAGGCAACTCTTACGAAACACGTCTGAGTTTCGCTAACTGCGATCTCAGAAATGACGTTCTTTTCTTCCTTGTCCTCCTTTAAGAAAGCTAAGTATCCACTGCAACCCTTTCTGATCATTTTCTCGGCCCTTACTGCTGAGATCAGTGGCACTGATGACGACCTTACTCCTTGAAACCGAAATGATCGGCTTGTGTTGGGTCTCAAATAACTACCTTGTTCTTGCAACCGACAGTTGCACAATCTGTCGCATCAACCACCATGCCAAGGATCACATCAAACCCTTGCATGTCTATGATGTCACTTTGCTTCTAGTTCATGCACCTCCAAGTCTTGAACTGCTACGATGATGGATTTGCAAGCTAACTCCGTGTCTACTAACTCTCCAGTCGGAATAGACACAGATAGGACGAAATCCAACGTCTCTGGGACAATCTTCATCTTCTTAGCGAAACGTGGAGTGACGAATGAGTGGGTAGACCCGGGGTCTATCAACACTCGAGCGTCATATCCCCCGAAGCATCCTTTTTCATATATATTTAGAGTACCTATAGTATACATACACACATACGATAATTTACACATTAATTTACACCCTCAATTTACATACAGCTTTTGGTATTGAGAAAGGAATCTATATAATTTCCTAATGCATGCTTCTTCTCTATCTAAAGTTTTAATGAAAAGAAATTTTCTTTAATTTTAAAAGGAATCTCACCTTGGATGACATCATGCACGTTCCTTGCTTCCTGAGCAGTGACTGCATAGGCTCTCCCCTGAACGATCGATTTCCTTGCTTGAATTGGTCGTGGTGCTGCAACTGAAACCGTCTTTCTTTTATCTGTCTCGGGGCAATCCTTGATCAAGTGGCCCACCTTGCCACATCGGAAACAGCCCCTAGTTCCCAATCTACAGTCCATCGTCCTATGAGGCTTGCCACACTTTGCGCAAGTCTCCCGAGGTGCGGAAGAAACAGTACGAGAACCCTGAGTAACAGTGGCGCCAGTAGACATGGCAGGGCTCTCATAGCGAATAGGTCTCCCCGACGCAAGTAATGGAAACCTCGGTTGGTATTGTTGTTGTATTCTTTGTTGCGGTCTTAAAACCCCCTTGAAACCTGTGGTCTCGATTACGCCCATGAACCTCAGCTTTTTGTTCACCGGTTCATAGTGCGCCGTTCTTCCTTGTTCATTTCCTCCTCTCTGCTGCTCCCTCTGTCGATATCTATTATTGTTCTCCTCTTCTACGACCAACGCCTTGCTCATGACCTCTTCATAGGTCCTCAGCTGAAATGGAGCTACGCCTCCTCTAACCTCAGGCTTCAAACCTTGCTGAAACCTCTTGGACTTCATCACTTCAGAAGCGACGTAATCCGGAGCAAAACGGGCAAGTCGTAGAAACTCTACCCCATATTCCCTCACTGTCATTCTCCCTTGCACTAATTGTAAAAATTGTATCTCAAGCTGGTTCCTCACCACTTCTGGAAAATATTGTTTGTTGAACTCCTCAACAAACTCCTCCCAAGTCCAAGGCAATTCGGGGGTCTCCACAGAGTCGAGTATCACAGACTTCCACCAAGGCCCAGCCTCCCCATCCAACATGTAAGCTGCCCATCTTACACTCTCGTCTTCCGTGCAAGTTAGCACGCTAAAGACTTTCTCCATCTCCATCAACCAGTTCTCAGCGGCCATTGTGTCTGCCTGCCCAGAAAATGAAGGAGGTCTCATCCTCCTAAACTCTGTAAAAGATGAGGGCACAGGCAACACAGATCCTACAGGTGGTGTAGGTGGCTGCTGTTCTCTTGATGCATGAGCTGCAAAGGATGCTGCTTGTTGTGCCATGGCAGCTGCCATAGTCTCCATAGTGTGCATCATCCTTTGTCGCTCTTCTCTATCTTCTTGTCTTTCTCTCAATCTTTCTTGCTCTCTCAGATCTTGATCCTGATGATCTCGATCCTCTTCCTCATGCTGTCTGCTACTACTGCCCCCTGGGGCCTCGTTACCTCCTAAAGGCACTCTGTTTGTAGGAGAGATGTAACCATCTCCACTACGTAAACTCCTTTGATTGCCTCCCCTTGGTCGGCCTCTTCCTCTAGACGACATTTGCGGCTGCATTTGAAACTAAAGTTTCACGTGAAGCCCTATGTTCTGACGAAAGAACCCTTGTCAGAATTGCTAAAAGAAAATAGCTCTGATACCAAGCTGTGATGACCGGATTTCGGCATCAAACCCGTGCCATCAAAGACTGACCATGCCCTTAGCTAAGCACGGAACACTGGTATATCAAGCATCAAAAGTACTATAAATGAAATTGCGGAATTTAAATCTATATTAATTAACTTTCCCAAAAGACAGTTCTACCCTCATGCCCCTACATGAATGGAGAACCGATCCGAACCATCGATGATAGAAATCATCACGGATGGTTCGTCCCAAAAGAATAATCCAAAACCTTATATACATGGTTTTCACAAAATCAAGGCTTGACATACCAAGCCGTACAAAACTCTATGTAAAATCCCTCAAAGTGGCACAGCGGAGTCCTCTAGAAGAAGTCCTCTGGAGGTGGCTCCAACTCGTCACCGACCGCAAGATCCGACTCGCCGGGATCAGCGTCTCCTGAAGCCGCGGCAGTTGCTAATAGTGGACCTGCGACGTATAGTCTATGGGGTGAGCTACATCCTAGCTCAATAGGGAACAAACACTGTTGAACATATAGATTATAACTCACATATATTCTATGATATGTCATGCGATGTATCTATGCGATTGTTGATGAAAGCATTAAAAAGCATTTCGTTTTACTGTTGATTTCTTATATTTTCATTTTCTCATGAATAATGCTGAAAAGGCCTAAAGCAAAACTTAAACTTTCAACTTAAGTAATCCCCGAGCAATATAGCATCGAGCCCCGATGAGATACCCTTCATCGTCATCTATATAGAGCGGTTTTAATGTATTCCACAGAATACCATATAGTACCCAAGCCCCTTTCCCCTGGGGATTGGTGGCGGGGTTTCACTTGTCTCAATCAACACCCCTGGGGTGTGCTTACTATGTACGGATAAGCCTCCAGCGCCTACGGTTTACCGCCGTATCGATCACGGATATCTGCCGTGTCGATCGTGGATATCCCGCCACGTCGGTGGGGTAACCTATCAAACCTCAAATAACAAAAATATAGGTGCCTTACATATAGTTATTCACCGTGTAAGTGTGCTATCTTATATCAGTTAGGCCCTGTCAAACATGATTCAATCATTGGATACATCCACAGGATGTATCCATTTACATCACACGATGCTCTTGTCTCTTACTTCTTCATCCCCTGGGATGGCTCATTCGTTACTCTTATGAATATCACGCACACGCTTTTCACAATTCTTTAAGCAGTAAAAATGATTGAATTGAAATCTATATCACTACATACATGCTCTTGTAAAATAAAGTACATGTTCAAGGTGTTCCCTACCTCAAGTCTTCACTTGATCAATGCATCAAGGTCCCACGTGACTCCTTGTGCACTAGTCCACACGTATCACCTATGGTACCATATCACAGGTGAAACACATCACAAAGGATGCAATAAAGAAGGTATAAGATCCCCCAAGAATCTTAAAGTCAAACCAAAAGTCAACATAGTTTACTACAGTCGATTAATCGAATTCCAAAATCGATTAATCGAAAGTCAATATCGATTAATCGAAGCAATTTCGATTAATCGAAATTCTCCTTTTCGCAAAGTCCATTCTCAGTTCGAACAGTCGAGTTTTCATTCGATTAATCGAATCCAATTTCGATTAATCGAAATTCTTCTTTTCTCAAAGCAAATTTACTGTTCGAACAGTCGAGTTTTCATTCGATTAATCGAATCCAATTTCGATTAATCGAAATCCTTCTTTTCGCAAAGTAGACCCTCAGTTCGAACAGTTGAGTTTCACAAGTTGATTAATCGATTCCAAATCGATTAATCGGAGACCAAAATCGATTAATCGAAATGTCATTGCGATTAGTCGATTTTTCCTCAAGTCATTTCCTTTAAGGGTCCACCGAGGTTCTCGATCGATTAATCGATTCCCAAATTGATTAAACGCAATCCAAAGCCGATTAATCGAAATCAATTCGATTAATCAAAATCGGGTCCTCGACTCTTCAACTTCACGGCCAATTTTGATTAATGAAACCCAATTTCGATTAATCGAAATTCGGTCGATTCATTTGTTCTTCCCAATCTTTTTCCATACTTTTTCCTCTATTTTCTAAGCCATTATCCTATGATTTAACCACATTTCGCAACTTAACCTATAATCTATGCATCTTATTTACAAAATTTTACCTTAACTAGATCTCGAGTTGATTTCAAATCAAATGGTTGGAAGGCTAGGGTTCCAGCTTTGGTTTCTAACGGATTCCTTGCGTCAAATCCGGCCTCTTTAATGCTTGAATCCTTCTTCCAATCACCCACAATAACTCCTCTCTTACTCCTCTCTTTCTCTCTCTTCTTTACTTCTCTCAACCACCAAAACATGAAAGTTAGGGTTCTCAACCCTTTTTATCTTATCTCTTTTCTCGGTGTGGAGCACATACACACCCATCAGTGTATGCCACTCTACACACTCCTCTATCTCTCCACTCTCCTACACTGGTTCACACATCACATTTGCTCATCTCACCATAAGTTCATCAATGAACTATCTCATGGTCAAACCTAAGACCAATCGGGCACGGATCTCGAGGTCCTCGTTTGACGTGCTTTTTCGAGTTATTACACTATATACCAAGTTTCCTAGAATTTGTCGTCAATCAATATTAAAATCCTATCAATACAGATTTAATCTAATTAACAATCTTCTAAAACTTGGGCGTCAATCAAATTCGAGAATACTGAAGATGGAAAAGTAAAAACCGTTACACTAATCTGTAAACTTCAATCTGAGTCGCAAATTCAAATTAAAATTTGAAAATGTTTACAAAGCAGGAAATAAAAGAAAATAAAATCTAAACTAGAAAGTAACAAAATTATATCTTTCACCCCTCAGCCGCAGTCGTCAATTTCTTTAGAGAAACTACAGATATCTACTCTAATGCTCAGGTCCCAATTGCAGTCGTCAATTACTCTTCTGAAACCTTGGATATCTAATCTACAAAGCAATAAAAATCTACTCTAAATTGATCGAAAGAAAGTCCAACCTCAGTCGTCAATTGATGCTGAGAATTTCTTCGATGATAATTCTATTACCGAGCTCTCTTATTTATAGATCATAAGGAGTCGGTTTACAAGATTTCTAATTCTAATAAAAGAAATAACTAAAAACAAAACTATCATAATATAACTCTAATTTTAATTTTATCTTTCCTTGCTTTCTTTAGTTGACATACTTCTAGATTGTTCAGTAGTAGAGATCTTCTGGAGTCTATCTTCATAAATCTTCTCAGATCCGTGATCAGCCAAACTTCTATTTCAATAGTTCTTCTAATTTTTTTCATGGCGATGGAATCTTCATGTGATCAGCAGTAGTGAGAAAGCTTCTATTAGTACAATCGTAAATTATGATTGTTCTTTTCTTCTCTTTTACTGGAAAATCATAAATTACGATTTTCTATTTTTCTTAGCTTCCTCTCTGGACAATTCTCTAAATTGTGATTCATCACTTTCGTTTCTATATCACTACAGCTTCTTGAACTTCTTCTGAAGAATCGTAAATTACGATTTCTTATTTTCTTCTTTAGTAGCAGCGCTCAATCATCTTTTCATGATTTTCTAGCTCTCAGTATATAGCGAATCATCTTTTTACGCTTAATCATCTTTTAATGCTCTTTTTGATTTCATTTTGACGAGTATTAACATTATGGCTCTCTTTTACTAATTTTCCTTAATATATGCACATCATTAACTTATTAGTAGCAAACTAAGTCCTAGCATCACTAAGTTAAGGGTGATAAAATTGTATATTATGTGAATAATCAGCCAGTCCTGGCTGTTCGTCGATTGTCGCATTGTCTTCTTCTATGGCTCCTGGGTCTGAGCGTACTATTTGAGGGAGAGGGTGGTGCATCAATACCGAGACTATTTTACAGTGCCACTGGGTCCTTCCGGGGATGTTATGTCACCTTCATCATGGGATTCCCACTGATGATCTCTTCGATCATGCAAGGTATTAAATTTGATATGAGTCTCTTCCCTATTAGTCTATCTGTTAATCATTGAATTATGCCACTTTTTGCCTCCTAACTTAGTCTTTAATAGACCTTAGAGCTGACTAATAATTGCCACTTGAGTGTGTTTTTATAGTTAGAAATAAAATGTAGCTTAGTGCAACAGTCCATCTAATAAATGCCAAGAAGAGAGAATTTAGAGTCAAGCCTTGAACCTGATGGAAAGACAGAGAATGCACCATGGTGGACAATACCATAGGAGCTATTTAGCATGCCTTGGACACCTAGAAGTCTAGCAGCAAGAAGAAAGTGAACCAAATAAGTGAAGAGTGCTATAGTAGGCTGTGCACAACAACAAACACTCAGATGTCTCAGCTCGAGAGGCTCTCGAGCACATTACACCTTCAGCAAAGCAACCTCGAATAGCTGTCGAGCAGATAGAGCTTCAGCATTTCCAGCTTGAGAAGATCTCGAGCACATTGCAGCTTCAGCACATTAGGCTCGAGTGGATCTCAAGCACTTCATTGCTGAAACCTTCATCCACTCAAGCAGCTGTTCTTGCTGAAGAAAACCAAGCTATCTAACAAGCCTTGAAACCAGCCTATTGAGCTGAATGTCTTCAGCATTATTTAAGGCTGTCAAGCAGTTTTCATCCATCCACTCGAGTGCTTTATTACTAAAGCATTAAGCTTGTCGAACTGTTATTGCTGAACCACTCGAGCAATTCAAGACCATCCTCACAAGCTGAATGCCTGAAGAAATGCATCTTGTCGAGCTGAGATGTCTAAAGCTCTATCCTCTCAAGATCTGGTCGAGATTTTCTGCCTGAAGCCACCTGAAGCTCCATCACCTCGAGCAGATTTATCTATTCAGACTCCAGCCACTCGAATAAACTTCAGAAATCTCCCAACTTCTCGAGATCTACTCAAGAACACATGTTCTGAAGCTGCAACCTATCGAGGCTCGAGTTCCAGCCATTCTTGGGATTCTATAGCACTTGGGGCACACATCCCAATCTATTGAGCTGTTTCCCACATCCCGAGGTAATACTTGGCTGAGAATAAGCCACACTAGTAGAATCCTAACTAACTTGATTCTCCTTTCCTCTGATTGGCCAAGGCAAAGAGATGTTCTTTGTGGACTGTATATAAGCTATTTTTAGAAGCAGAAATAAGCATGATGTAAGAGGAGCCGTGAGGATATTCTTGCCTTAGGTCACTTTTAGGGTTAGATCATCTTTTCCTTTTCTTCTTTCCTTAGCTCAGCATTTGCTGACTAAGTTCTTTGTAATAGATAGGATTGATTCAAAGCTGTAAAATGACTATGTGAGATCATTGTGAAAGGTTCAGAGGTTTGAAGAGGCTATAGCCTTGAGGGTTGATTCATTGTAAGTACTTCTTTAAGCAATGAATGTTGTGTTCATTGTCCCATTCAATCTGTGATTTTCTTGTGCTGTACATGTGGATCTGTATGGGTTTTATGCACCTATGGATGTATAAGCCTATAGCCTTGCGAACATAGTGGTTGCAGTGGTTATCTTATTCTAATTTTTAACCCCCATGACTGGAGTATATCTCTGGGATATCCTGTGACCATTCAAGTGGACAAGATATAGCCCTAAGACTAGTCCATATCGCAGGGCTGGATTAGATTCATTTTTCCTTGCATTTGTGCTTGTACCCAAATGAAGGACAACTGCAGATCAAACCTTTGCTCTACTCTGCCATGACATTTTCACTGAAAACAAATCCCTAACTATTTACTTCTCACCTATTTTCTGTTTATTTTATCAAACCATTTCCACCCCTTTCTAAGCCCCCCTTTCTTTTATTTTTGTTTTTATTTTACTTCTATTTCTAATTTAGTTTGTGACAACTTAAAAACACCCTCTCTCTACCTTGCTTTCTAGCTTAGGTTTAGAGGTGCTAGATCTATAGCAGATCTAGAGATCTACTATTGGTTTTTCTTTTTGATCAACCTTCCCTCTGGGACAAACTCTTACTTATCAAAACTTGCTACAACAGCCCTAGATCTTACAGGGCTGTGGGATTGTTTTGCTCTTGTGTGCTAATCTCTTTATTTTCTTTCGCTTTGATCTGTTCTTCTTTTTATCATTCTTTATTTCCATCATTTTTATAATAAAAGAATATAAGAAAAATCAACCAACAAGTTTTTAGCACCGCTGTCGGGGATCTTTGATCTAAGTAGTAGATCTGAGTTTTTCTTTATGTTTGTATTTAGATTTGTGTGCTGCATTTTATTTGTTTGAATAAATTACTGTTGTATTTTTTAAACTTTGTACAGAACTGGAGCAGTAATAAAAGGGGAGTAAATAGCTGCAGTTGGAGCATAACCTGCCTTAGTTTGCATCTTCTTCTCCCTTGTCTTAAATATCAGTAGTGGTATTTTCTAGTGGTATTTTGTGGTATGATTTTTTTAAATATCAGTAGTGGTATTTTGTTTTGCTTTTTATTTGTTGTATATTGTCTGCTGTAAGTACATTGTACTTGAGTGTGTTTTATGCCGGGTAGAAGGTCACTCAATCCTGTGCTAGAGCCTTTGAATCTTGAAATAGAGAGAGCCCTTAGACCTAGAAAACCAACACATACCCCTTTTGAACCTATAGAAACATTAGTCCGGGCAGAGCAACCTAGACCGCTAAGGGACTACTATGCACCATGGGTATATTCATCCCCTTTTTGCATTCAATTTCCTATAGCTAAGGGTAATTATGAGATTAAATCTTAGACCATCCAAATGTTACTATCTTTTCATTGGTTACGTAAAGAGGACCCTTACAAGCACATTGATGAGTTTCTTGCCTTGTGTACTATATTCAAAATTGCTGGCCTGGGCGATAAAGCCACCAAAATAAGGCTTTTTCCTTTTTCATTAAAGGATAAGGCTAGAAATTGGCTTAACATGCTCCCACCAAATAGCATAACATCTTATGATGCGTAGTGAAATATGATGGTATTTTACCCTTAAAGACCTACATTTAGCCATCTGATGAAAGCTACCTAATAAGATTTAGGAAATTTTATGAGTTTCAGGTAAAATTGGTCACTAGATGCATTAAGGAGCATAAAAGAATGTAAAGTTAACAAGCGCCAGAGCAGTAAAGCAAAGAACATACTTGTAACATCCTCAAAATTTAGGCGTTGAACAGTGACCTCGGGATGCGTGCCCGACTGGTCATAGGCGTGACCAAGTGAAAGTCAACACGATTACTAGCATTCAATTAGGTTGATGCTATTAGGCATGTGTGCGTGGTGTTAGATGTGTTTAGGGATCACATACACCTATCCTGGGTGTATGTGCTTAACATCAAAGCTAAAGAAGGGTTTAAAAGGTTAAATAACTAAAAGAGAAGTTATTTCTCTTTGAATGGTTGGTTGGTAGAGATTTAAGATGAGAGAGAGAGTGAGAATTGGAGTAAATGCTAGAGAGGTTGTGGGGATTTCACATTAAAGATGAGTTTGAGCAATTACTCCGGATACGATGCGTTGGAACTGATTGGAGTCGGAGCTGGGAGCCCTAGCCTTTGAGCCAAACCATTCAATCAACCAAGGGTTGATTTGAGGTTAGTTTTTATTGGATTTTAAATGAATGTGTTGTTGTGCATTAACTTTAGGATAGATTGGTTAAATGCCAAATTAAAAATGTAAAAAAAGAATGGAAAATGGTAAGGATAAAAGCTAGAAGAAAAGCCCGCAAAGGGTTGGGTTTCTGACCAAATCGATTGATCGATTTGGAAAATGGATCAATTGATTTTGAAAGGGAAGTTAGTTGAACAAAAATTCCCAAAACTGATTGATCGATTTAAAATAGATCAATCGATTTTTGAAAATTTGATTAATCGATTGAAAATCGATTAATCATCTGAGCATCCCCAGTGACTGGAAAAATAGAGCTTGAGGAAATCGATTGATCGATTTTGGAATTTCGATTAATCAATTTTGGGAGTTCGATTGATCGATTTTGGAGATTGATCAATCAATTTGGACAGTTTCTGTTGGCTTTTGTTTTAGACTTTGAGATTCTAGGAGGGTCGTGTACCTTCTTTTATGCATATTTCTGGATGCTTTGCTTATGCTATGACGTGCCGTAGGTTAAGCAAGTGAGTGCGAGCATGGGGAATCACATTGAACCTTGATGCTTGGAGATTCAAACAAGTGAGGTAGGGAACGCCTTGAACATGTAATTTAAGAACAAGAGTATGTATGTAGTGATATAAAAATGAGTACTTGTGCATATAAATGTAAATCTTCAATGTGTGTGTGTGAACACAAAATAAGGTAAATAAGTATGTGACGTCCTCAGGGGATGTGAATGTGATAAGAGCATCTGTGTGATGCATTGAGTTGGACATCCCAGGGATGTATGTGAATTTGTAAAGCAAAGTTAATGAGATTGATAAGGCCTAATTTTCTAAAATTAGCACAATCACACGGTGAATAACTATATGTAGTGCACTATGATATTTAAGGTTTGGAGAATACCCCACCGACGTGGTGGAATACCCACGACTGACTCGGCAGGATATCCGTGACCGGTACAACGGCCAATCCATAAACCAGTTCAACATCTCAGGGATGTAAGTATGAGACTTAAACCCCATCGCCTATGAGAATAGGACCTGGGTAGTATTGAATGAATGAAAAAAGATATAAAAATGGTCTGATTAGACGATGATGGAGGGTATTCTATCGGGCGCTCGACTCTATAGTAAGCAGAGAAATATTTAAGTTATGATTTAAGTCTTTAGGCAGAATCATAGTCTTCTATAAGAAAAGTTGAGAACAAGTGAAACCAGTAAAGAAACAGTAATAGTTAGTGCATCTTTTCAGTCATTTAAACTATGTTTCTAGTTATTCATTGATACATTATGTTGTTAAATATCATGGAATATATGTGAGGAATTAACTAATATGTTCATTCAGTTGTTTCCCTATTGAGCTAAGATGTAGCTCACCCTTTAGACTATACGTCACAGGTCCCATGCTTGCGGCTGCTACTGCTTCTGGACGCATAGATCCGGAGGAGTCGGATTACGTACTTAGAGAGGATTTGGAGCCCCCTCCTGAGGACTTCTTCTAGAGACCCCTGCGTACTTTGATTCATTTTGAGAGCATAATTTTCCGGCTTGGTATGTCAAGACCTTTTGAGAAAATGTAATTAAGCTATGATATATTCCTTTGGAAAACCATTTGGGGTGACCTTATTTTATCACCGATGGTTCAGGCTGGTTCTTCTGCTCATGCAGTGGCATTGGATTAGAATTATCTTTTGAGCTTTTACTATAATATATCATTGATGCATGGAGATTTAGTTTGATTCAGTTCTTAAGCTTTATTTTGCTTCATTGTTGCTTGGTTATACCAATATTTCATGCAAGATTATGGGGCATGGCCTTTAGGGTCGTGCTGATGGTATAGGTTTTAGGGTGCCAAAATTTAGGCTTTCACAATTAGTATCAGAGCAGTTTCTTTTAGAAATTCTGACAATTCTTATTTGTTTCAGAGCATAGGGACTTTTGCTAATGAAACTTTAGTTTCATGTGCACTGTTATGTCTTATAAGGGAGAGGCCGACCCAGGGGAGGTCATGATAGAAACTTACGTAGTAGAGATGATTACATCTCGGCTATGAATAGAGTGCCAATGGGAAGCAGAGGGTCTTCAGGAAGTGGTGGTCAAGAAAACTAGGATGAAGAAGAGTAGAACCATTAGGATAGAGAGCAGAGAGAACAAGAAAGAACAAGAGAAAGAAACAAAGAGAGAGAAGAGCATCAGCGGATGATGCACACTATGGAAACTATGGCAGCTGCTATGGCTCAACAAGCAGCATCCCTTGCAGCTCACAACACCCCTGAGCAGCATCAGCCACCTACACCTTCAATAGGTCCTACGCAATCAGTGCCCTCAGCATTTACGAAGTTTAGGAGGATGCATCCTCCTAACTTTTCAGGGCAAGCTGAGCCAATAGCTGCGGAGAATTGGCTAAGTGAGATGGAAAAAATGTTTAGCGTGCTCACATGCATGGAGGATGAGAGCGTCAGATGGGCAACTTACATGCTAGATGGGGAGGCAGGCCCTTGGTGGAAGTCTGTTTCTAGGACTAGGGCTCAGGAGACCCCAGGATTACCCAGAACGTGGGAGGAATTCATACCAGTATTTCCTTGAGGTTGTACAAAATCAGATGGAAGTGAAGTTCTTACAACTTCAATAGGGAAGAATGATAGTTAGGGAGTATGGGGTTGAGTTTATGCAGCTTGCCCGCTTTGCTCCTGATTTTGTAGTCACAGATCTAATGAAAGCAAAATGACTACAACGCGGCCTGAGGTTGGACATCAGGGGGAAAGTAGCGGCTTTTGATTTGAAGACCTATGGAGAGGTCATGAGCAAAGCCATAGTGATTGAGGAGGACAATGAAGATAAATATCAGAGAAGAGATCAGCAGGGGAGAGGAAGAACAAATCAAAATAAAGTTAGGAACTACGAGCCGGTGAACAAAATGCTGAGATTCATAGCGCCCATTCAGAGGTAACCATTCTAAACAGGGTACGTGAGACCGGCGTAGCAGACAAACTATCAGAGATTACCAGTGCTTGCATCAGGAGGCCGTTCAGATATGAGAGCCCTGCTACCACCACAGGAGCAGCAGTTACACAGGGTTTCTCATGAGCAGCGTCGACTATAGCGGAGACTTGTGCCAAGTGTGGCAAGTCTTATAAAATGGCAGATTGCAGGAGGTGTACTCGGGGTTGCTATAAATGTGGAAATGTGGACCACATCTTTTAAGATTTCCCTGAGACGGCTAAGGAGAGGACGACTTTTGTTTTAATGCCACGACCACTACAACCAAGGAAACCGGTCGTACAGGGAAGAGCCTACGTAGTTACGACTCAGGAAGCACACAATACCACCAACGTCATCCAAGGTGAGACTTTCTTTTAAATAAAGAATTTCAATTTCCTAAAAGTTTTAGATAGAGAAGGTGCATTCATGTAGGAAGTAGAGTAGATTGATTCTCTTCCATAAATTTTGATATATATAGGGTGTTATGTATATGTAAATGTATGATATAGGTACCTTACAATTATACGAAAGGGGAAGTGATGTAGCTTATGAGGCTAGAGTGTTGGTGGACCCGGGGTATACCCACTCATTTACTACTCTTCGTTTCGCAAAGAAGATGAAGGTCAACCTAGAGATGTTGGATTTTGTCCGACTCTGACTGGAAAATTGGTCGATACGGAAAGGGTTTGTAAATCAGTGGTAGTGACCATCAGGGATGGAGATGACTTTGAACTACCGGCGAATTTAATTTTGTTAGACATGCAAGGATTCGATGTGATCCTTGGCATGGATTAGTTGTAATAGCACTACGCGACGATGGATTGTAAGAATAAGGTTGTCGTCTTCCGAACTAATATGAGGAGATCGTTCCGATTTTGAGGAGAGAGATCGACATTTATGCCACTTATCTTTGCAGTTAGGGCCAAGCGTTTAATCAGAAAAGGATGTAGTGGTAACTTTGACATTCTTAAAGGAAGATAAGGAAGGGAAGAACATCACCTCAGAGATAGCAGTTGTACGAGAATTTAAAGATGTATTTTTAGTGAAATTACCAAAATTACCTCTAGATAGAGAGGTGGAGTTTGCTATCGACTTAGCACCTGGAATGGAGCCTATTTTTAAAGCACCATATAGGATGACTCCTGCTAAGTTGAAGGAATTGAAGGTGTAGTTGCAAGAACTGATGGATATGGGGTTTGTGAGACCGAGCGTGTCTCCATGGGGAGCACCAGTCTTATTTATAAAGAAGAAGGATGGGTCAATGCGACTATGCATTAACTATCGCTAGTTAAACAAACTAACCATCAAGAATCGATATCCTTGCCAAGAATTGATGACTTATTCGATCAGCTACAAGGAGCAAGGTATTTTTCCAACATCGATTTGAGATCCGGATACCATCAGCTGAGAGTTAAGGCAGAGGACATCCATAAGATAGTGTTCAGGACACGGTATGGACACTATGATTTCTTAGTGATGTCGTTTGGTTTGACAAATGTACCGACATCATTTATGGATTTGATGAATCGGGTGTTTAAACCACACCTGGACTCTTGCATCGTAGCATTTGTTGACGACATCCTAATATATTCCAAATCAAAGAAGGAGCATGAAGAACACTTGAGAGTTGCTCTAGAAACTTTACGTGAACACCAACTATATGCCAAACTCAGTAAGTACGAGTTTTGGTTGGAAGAAGTTAGCTTTTTGGGACATGTTGTCTCAAAGAAAGGTGTCATAGTAGATTCGAAGAAGATTGAAGCAGTGGTAAACTGGGAACAACCAAAGACGGTAATCGACGTCCGTAGTTTCCTTGGTCTAGCTGACTACTATTGACGTTTTGTAGAGGGATTTTCTAAAATATCGGGACCTCTTACAAGACTCACAAGGATGCAAGATTTGAGTGGAGCAAAGCGTGTGAAAAGAGTTTTCAAGATCTTAAGATGAGACTCACTTCAGCTCTAGTGTTAGCAATTCCTTCAGGCAGTAGAGGGTTTGCGGTATACAGTTATGCTTCGCATAATGGTTTGGGCTGTGTGGTCAACCAACATAAGAAGGTGATAGCTTACGGGTCGAGACAGTTGAAAGAGCATGAGAAGAACTATTGAACACATGACCTGGAACAGGCAGCGGTCATATTTGCGTTGAAGATTTGGAGACACTATCTGTACGGTGAGACCTTTGAGATCTTCATCGACCATAAGAGCCTCAGATACCTGTTTACACAGAAAGAGTTGAATATGAAGCAGCGCAGGTGGATGGAGTTTCTTAAGAACTATGATTGCTCCATACAATATCATCCAGGCAAGGCTAATGTTGTAGTCGATGCCTTGAGTCAGAAAGGTTCAGCCCAGTTAGCTAGTCTGATTTTGAGAATGCACAGATGGAAATTGTTTGAAGATCTGTCCTTATATGATGCAAATATTGAGGTACAAGCTACAAGAGCCTTTTTGGCTAACATATCAGTGAGACCTATAATCTTTGAGCATATCCATGAGTTACAGATGAGAGACCCAGAGTTAACCAAGATTCATTAAGATGTGATTGAAGGCATCAAACCAGAGTTCTCAATAAAAGAGGATGGTTCCTTAGTGCTCAAGGGCCATCTTTGTATTCTAGATGATGTCGATCTGCGGCAAACTATTCTTGATGAAGCTCACAAGTCAAAGTATGCTATCCATCCCGGTAGCACTAAAATGTATCAAGACTTGAGGAAGAATTACTGGTGGAGAGGTTTGAAGCAAGACGTGGGCAAGTACGTGTCACGGTGTTTGATGTGTCAGCAGGTGAAAGTCGATCACAGACATCCTACTAGATTATTACAGCCTCTGCCTATACTAGAGTGGAAATGGGAGTCAATTTCCATGGACTTCATCATTGGATTACCGCGTATAGCAAAGAGATACAACGCTATTTGGGTAGTCGTCGACTGACTAACCAAGTCAGCACACTTCTTGCCTTATAACATGATGTACACAGCAAGAAGACTCGCGGAGTTGTATATGAAGGAAATCGTACATCTGCATGGGATTCCTAGTAGCATTGTCTCTGATCGTGACCCGTTATACACTTCAAAGTTTTGGAAGAAGTTTCAAGAAGGCATGGGTACATGATTAGATTTTATTTCAGCTTTTCATTCATAAATCGACGAGCAAACAGAGCAGGTAAACCAAGTAATAGAGGACATGCTCCGAGTGTGTATGCTTGAACTACAGGGATCATGGGATCAACACCTATCGTTGATCGAATTTGCATACAATAATAGCTTCCAAATGAGCATTGGGATGGCACCGTATGAAGCTCTTTATGGAAGGCGATGTTGATCACCTATCAATTAGGAAAAAATCGATGAAAAGTTTGTTTTGGAACCGAAGTTCCTCAAAGATAACGCGATCGTTGTTCGTATGATCAGAGAAAGACTTAAGTCGGCCTAGAGCAAACAGAAAAGCTACGCCGATATCAAGAGAACGAGTGTAGACTACACCGTTGGCGGGCATGTGTTCGTGAAAGTATCGCCTATGAAGGGTGTTATGAGATTTGGAAAGAGAAGCAAGTTGAGTCCCCGTTACCTTGGACCCTTTGAGGTTTTGGGTTGTGTAGGCGAGGTGGCATATCACGTTGGATTACCACCACAATTTGATCGGGTACACAATGTTTTCCATGTATCTATGCTCAAGAAATATGTGAACGACCCTTCTCATATCTTGAGAGGTAAACCTTTAGAAATGCACAAAGATATGGGCATGATAGAGGAACCGGCAAAGATATTAGATGGAAAAGAGAAAGTGTTGCACACCAAAGTGGTTCCTTTAGTACTTGTTCGATGGAAGAATCATCTGGCCGAAGAAGCTACGTGGGAACGAGAGGCGGATGTGAGGGTGCAAAACCCGGATTTGTTTACTGAGAATTGAGAGCAAAATTGTATCTTTGCATGTATGCTATTGAATTTGAACTGTTAATGTAATCAAAAGTTGAGTGTTTATGCCAACTTATTTAAGGAATGAATGGAACGAATGTGAGTTCTAAATGCACTGTAGTGCGAGCAAAATGTATGGCTTAATGATAATTGCATCATGAAAATAATGATCAATGTGTACTCCCCAAGGTCAAAAGCACACTGACAAGGAAACAAAAGAAAGAAAAGGGAAATGACAAGCATAATTTTTTTTAAGTTGGCTGTCAAAACCGATTAATCAATTTCCAAATCGATTAATCGATTTTAGAAATCGATTTCGTTCGATTGAACGATTGGCACTCGCTAGTGAGATGCAAAACTTGGAAATTTAAAAGCCTTAAATTTTGATTAATCGAGTTCAATTCGATTAATCGATTTTGAAAATCAATTAATTGATTTTTGAAATCGATCAATCGATTTCGCAAGACTGATGTTAAGTTACAAAAATCGATCAATCGATTTTTGCCTATATATAACAGTTTTGGAATTTTTTCTTCCCATTCGAATTTTAGTTTGATTTTTCTTTTGGGCGCCATTTCTTCTTCCTCAATTAGTTCCCATACCAGTTAACATTTGGAGCTTTTGCGGATCGATTTCGGATTATAACCCTAGCTATTCAGATTGAGCGCGCAAGGTAAACCCTAGTCTTCATTTTCCCTTTCAATTTGAGTGATCACAACCCTAGATTTTTGAGTTTTCTTACTTTTAGACCATAATGCCACCCAAAACTAGGTTAGCTTCTAAGAAAGCTACCTCCAAACTACTGGAATGGCATAAAAATGCCATGCCACCACCACCTTCACCTTCACCACCACCTTCACCATCATCATTGGCAAATTCGTCATACTCGATGGATGCATCATCACGTGAAGCGTCGCCACCACCCCCACCACCTAGAAATTTGCTCCAACCAAATGAATGGTGGGTGGCAAAAGAATTTTAAAATGACTATATTATCGACCCAACATTATTTACCGATACCGATGTCGAGGGTGAAACCCAATGGGCCCCGCAATACCTTTTAAAACCTTTACACGAGTATTTCTATCCTTGACTCGTGCGATTATTTTATCAAAACCTAGATGCGGGTCGAGTGGACGACATTGTCCCGACCAAGATTAATGGTCATCACTATCTGTTCACTCGACGCCATGTCCATGAATCCTTAGAGTGTTATCTCAACCACGTATCCAAGACCACCCTTTTCCCACCATTTAACGAGGACGTTGCTTTTGAAGAAATTATGACTGAATTGATCGGTGGAAGCAAAGGATCCGGCCAGTCTATACGGAGAGTAGACTTACCTTCTTACATGTGGATGCTTGATTCAATAATCAAGTGTAATCTTTACCCTATGCGCCACAGTACCGAGCATGTAGAGTTGGTCCAACAGGCCTTATACGCGGCATACCGCAGCCGTTGGTTTGACGCTACCAAACTAGTCATAGAGGGAATGGTTTATATCAAAGGTAAAATGATGAAAGGTCCTTTGAGACCTAAGGAGCGTATGCCTTACGCTCAGCTGATTTCAAGCATGTTAGAATGCTACTCTGCCGCCCCAGAGTATGCCCTGCTAAGCGGAAGGCCACCGACCACGTGAA
This sequence comes from Chloranthus sessilifolius, assembly GCA_021018995.1. Lineage (NCBI taxonomy): Eukaryota > Viridiplantae > Streptophyta > Magnoliopsida > Chloranthales > Chloranthaceae > Chloranthus > Chloranthus sessilifolius. The sequence goes on from CM037588.1 coordinate 98,798,847, forward strand.
GCATTACTCCATTGCTTTGTGGGGCTGTAGCTATCGAATGTTGAAGAAAACTCTACCAGTTGAGGGGCCAGCACATGTCCAGGCTGGCGATGTACCACCACCACAATAGGACCCACCAGCAGAGGGGGAGCAGCCTGTTGTGCCTCCACTTGACCACGCCGAGGGAGAGCAGCCTCATGACCTAGTACTACTTGAGGAGCATCCATCAGTGTCACCTACTAGTCCTTCACAGTCCACACCTACAGCTCTGATCCGCTCACGCCGGAGTTGGGCATCTCAGGCTCCCATGATGAGTACCATTGACGACGTTCTCGCCCTCATGGCGAAGAACAATCATCAGATGATGGAGCACCAGCAGCACATGGAGGTGACCAGCACTCGCATGGTCCATAGATTGGACTTCCACGAGGCGTTGCTCTACCAGACAATGCAGTTCATGTATCCCACTGATTACCAGCAACGCATCGCAGCAGCGCGGACATGGACTCCTGGTGCATCGGGTTTCGGTGCTCACGAGAAGGATGACATGGACCAGCCCGGGGATGGGACTGCTTGATCGATCGTTTGTGATTTTCTTTTCCTTTTTACATTAAAATTATCTTTTTGGGATTGTAATTATATTGTAACGTTCTATATCGAACTATCTGGCATGGATGCCATTACTTTTTGGGGAATGTAATTTTTGGTTGCGGGTAACCGCTATATAGAATGTAAATCACATTTCAAGTTGGCAAATTATTGTGACTTGAGCTTATTTCCTCTAATAGTTGTAAAATGAAATTGTTAGTCATATAGGATGTACTGTGCTTGTTAATGCATGAACTACAACTGTCAATGTGTGCGGGTGTTTCACATGGATGGCCTTTGGGTACATTTTCGAGGATACAAATTCCCAAGGTGGGGCGAATGTAACATCCACAAAATTTAGGCGTTGAACAGTGACCTCGAGATGCGTGCCTGACTGGTCTTAGGTGCGACCAAGTGAAAGTCAATGTGATTACTAGCATTCAACTAGGTTGATGTTATTAGGCATGTGTGCGTGGTGTTAGATGTGTTTAGAGATCACATACACCTATCCTGGGTGTATGTGCTTAACACCAAAGCTAAAGAAGGGTTTAAGAGGTTAAATAAATAATAGAGAAGTTATTTCTCTTTGAATGGTTGGTTGGTAGAGTTTTAAGAAGAGAGAGAGAGTGAGAATTGGAGTAAATGCTAGAGAGGTTGTGGGGATTTCACATTAAAGACGAGTTTGAGCAATTACTCCGAATACGATGCGTTGGAACTCATTGGAGTCAAAGCTGGGAGCCCTAGCCTTTGAGCCAAACCATTCAATCAACCAAGGGTTGATTTGAGGTGAGTTTTTATTGGATTTTAAATGAATGTGCTGTTGTGCATTAGCTTTAGGATAGATTGGTTAAATGTCAAATTAAAAATATAGAAAAAGAATGGAAAATGGTAAGGAAGAAATCTGAAAGAAAAGCTCGCAAAGGGCTGGGTTTATGACCAAATCGATTGATCGATTTGGAAAATAGATCAATCAATTTTGGCCTGGAAGTTAGCTGAACAAAAATGCTCGAAACCGATTGATCGATTTATAATCGATCAATCAATTTTTAAAATTTTGATTAATCGATTAATCGTCTGAGCATCCCCAGTGACTGGAAAAATAGAGCTTGAGGAAATCGATTGATCGATTTGAGAAATTGATCAATCAATTTTGAAATTTTGACTAATCGATTTGAGATCGATTAATCGATTTTGGGAGTTTGATTGATCAATTTTGGAGATCGATCAATCGATTTGGACAATTTCTTTTGGCTTTTGTTTTAGACTTTGAGGTTCTAGGAGGATCTTGTACCTTCTTTTATATATCTTTTTGGATGCTTTGCCTATGCTATGACGTACCGTAGGTTAAGAAAGTGAGTGCAAGCATGGGGACTACGCTGGACCTTGATGCTTGCAGATTCAAACACATGAGGTAGGGAACGCCTTGAACATGTAATTTAAGAACAAGAGCATGTATGTAGTGATATAGAAATGAGTACTTATGCATATAAATGTGAATCTTAAGTGTGTGTGTGTGAACTCAAAATAAAGTAAATAAGTATGTGACGTCCCCAGGGGATGTAAATGTGATAAGAGCATCTGTGTGATGCATTGAGTTGGACATCCCAGAGATGTATGTGAATCTGTAAAGCAAAGTTAATGAGATTGATAAGGCCTAATCTACTAAAATTAGTATAATCACACAGTGAATAACTATATGTAGTGTACTATGATACTTAAGGTTTGGAGAGTATCTCACTAACGTGTTGAGATACCCACGACTGACTCGACATGATATCTGTGACTGGTACGACGGCCAATCCGTACACCAGTTGGACATCTCAGGGATGTAAGTATGAGACTTAAACCCCGTCGCCTATGAGAAAGGGACCTGGGTAGTATTGAACGAATGAAAAAGGATATAAAAATGGTCTGATTAGATGACGATGGAGGGTATTTCATCGGGCGTCCGACTCTATAGTAAGTTGGGGAATATTTAAGTTATGATTTAAGTCTTTAGACCGAATCATTGTCTTCTATAAGAAAATTTGAGAACAAATAAAACAAGTAAAGAAACAATGTGCATCTTTTTAGTCATTTAAACTGCTTTTCCAGTTAATTCATTGATGCATTATGCTGTTAAATATCATGGAATATATGTGAGGAATTAACTTATATGTTCATTCAGTTGTTTCCCTATTGAGCTAGGATGTAGCTCACCCTTTAGACTATACATCACAGGTCCCGTGCTTGCGGTTGCTATTGCTTATGGAGGCATAGATCCGGAGGATTCAGATTACATACCCAGAGAGGATTTGGAGCCCCCTCCTGAGGACTTCTTCTAGAGACCCCTGCGTACTTTGATTCATTCTGAGAGCATGATTGTACGGCTTGGTATGTCCAGCCCTTTTGAGAAAATGTAATTAAGCAATATATATTCTTTTGGCGAACCACTGGGGTGACCTTGTTTTATCATTGATGGTTCGGATTGGTTCTTCTGCTCATGCAGTGGCATGGGATTAGAACTATGTTTTGAACTTTTACTATAATATATCATTAATGCATAGAGATTTAGTTCGATTTATTTCTCAAGCTTTATTTTGCTTCGTTATTACTTGGTTATGCCAATGTTCCATGCAGGATTATGGGGCATGGCCTTGAGGGTCGTGCTGATGGCACGGGTTACGAGGTGTTAAAATTTGAGCTATCATAATACTGGACCTCAGATTATTTGGTTATGTCGATCAGTTAACCCACTTAGGTCAATGCATCGACATAACAAATAGGATTTAAGTTTAAAATTCAAATTTTAATCTGGTTGATTGATCGACCACTTAAGCCAATCAATCGACTAATTTTAAAATTCGAATTTCAAAAAAGAAAGATATTTAAATAAAAATATGAGGATTCGGGGGGGATCTTCTCTGTTTTGCATGGTTGCTTTTGGGCTTTGGATTTTTCTAGGGCAATCAGTCCCTGTTGTTCCAGTTTTTTCTATTATTCATTTTCCTTTAGCTTAAAGAGTTAGAGGAGTTTTCATTTATGCACTTGTGTAGAAGGATTGTATCAGATTTGGTTTAAAACTTTTTGTGGATTTTGTTGAAGCTCTTTATAGTATTTTAATATCATTTTTAATTTTTATCTTTATTTTATCATTTATTTCTATCATGTGTGGCTAGTTTCATTGGGGATGGGGATCTAATAAACCCCATTCGAGGTATTCATTCATAATAATACAAATCTATAGGTTGAGATGTGAGATTGTTTTAATGACCCTGATGTTATTATCGATATATAATCCGATTGCAATTTAAGATCTAGGAGCTAATCATGCCCTAAATTTCAGATATACAATGGTGATTCTAATCTAATTACTACCTTCTCTAGGTTAAGTTTTACCACTATTTGAGGTGTGAGTGTTAATCATACACTCATGGGATGTTAATTATACATCTCCGTGATCTTAGATCGGTAGTGTAGACTTTACCCCAGGAGTAAGTTCCAATTACCATCCGAGGTGTGAGTGTTAATTATACACACTCACAGGATGTTAATCATACATCTCCTTGATCTTAGATCGGTAGTATAAAATTTACCTAGAGATTGGGTTCTAAATACTATTTGAGGTGTGAGTGTTAATCATACACTCATGGGATGTTAATCATACATCTCTGTGATCTCAAATCTGTAATTTAGAACTCACGTGTGTTCGAGTCCACCAAACTCTCAGAATCTTTAACCTAGTTAAATACTGTGCTAGGTCTGTGGTAATTTCTTTATTAATTACTATTTTCTCTTTTAAATTTTCTAACCAATCATCGTGGGAACAATCTTGTACTCCACACCCACTGACTACATCATGATTCGTGCACTTGCAAGTAAAACACATTTAAAATTACAATAATTTTTTGGCGTCGCTGCCGAGATTGGGCGTAGAAAATTCATAACTTTTAGGAAATGGGAAATTAATTTTTGGAATTGCTCTAAGTTTAAATCAGTATTTTTGTCAAAACTAAATAAATTCAAAAAATTGAAAAAATATTGAGATCGATCAATTGAGCCAACCACTCGATCAATCGACTCCCAAAAAATTTACACTCTTTCTCTGTCTTGTGTAATCCGAATTTTTAGAATTTCTAAATTCAAAAATTTTAAATTTCTAAATTTGAAATAGGAAAAATATATAAAAAAAATTATAAAAATAAAAATTAATTAAACTTGAAATTCTCGATCGATCGACATAAACCCTCGATAAATCGAAGATTGTTCTCGATCGATCGACCTAGACCCTCGATCAATCAAACATTAAAAAAAAAAAAAAAAATCGAATCTGAGTAGCTTGTGTATGCACATGAGGTCTTCTAAAGAGAACTCTTTAGAACCTTTCGATTCTGAGATCAAGTGAACTTGTCGTTCAAATCGAAAACAAATCAAATCAGGATGAGAAGCCCGAATTGAAACATTAATTCAATTCGAGATCAATGCGAACTGGTGTGACAATTACCCACCTGAAAATGAGGAAGAACCAACTCTGAAAGAGTTGTTTGCTCCTATAATTACAAACACCCCTTCTTGCATCACATACCCTGCCACACCTGGTGGTAGATTTGAGATCCGTATAAATGTGATTCAAATCCTTCCCATTTTTCATGGTATGGATAGAGAAGACCCGTACCAACACATCAAAGACTTCGTTGAAGTCTGTTCTTCAATGTATCAGAACTTTAGTGAGGAATCCGTGAGATTACGTCTGTTTCCTTTCTCCATAAAGGATAAGCCAAAGCCTGGTTAAATTCATTACCAGCTATATCTATAACCACCTGGGATCAGATGGTTAAGAAATTCTTGTTAAAATTTTTTCTCATGGCCAAGACTAATGCCTTAAGACGTGAAATCACTGATTTTACACAGGGAGAGGACGAGAGGTTTTATGAAGCTTGAGATAGGTTCATGGATATCTTATTGAAGTGTTCGCATCATGGATTCTCAACATGGAGATTGGTCCAATATTTTTACAACAGACTAGATCATGCCAATCAACATCTAATCGAATCAATGAATAGTGGAGGATTCCTTGGACTTAGGGAAAATGAATAATATCAATTCTTGGATATGCTGGCTGAAGATTCACAATAATGAGACTTCTCGAAAACTCGAAATCAACCAAACAAGAATCGAGATCAAGCAGGAAACTCAACAAAGAAAGGGGGATTGTATGTGGTGAAAGAAACACCTAATCTTATGGCAAAAATATATTTCCTCACTCAACAAGTTAAGGAATTGAAGCTGGAGAAGAATATAAGTGTTGTGAATGTACAACCAGATCCATGTTCATATTGTGCAAGTCCAATGCACACATTTGATGGTTGCCCTCCAATGCAGAATTACTCAGAAGACCCTTACGAGCAATTGAACGCATTGAACACCTACGGTCGAAATTAGGGAAATGTCTTCAATGAAAACATCCCAAATAGTTGAAAATATCATTAAAATTTTTAATGAAAGCAAGGAAATCAAAAACCTCAAGCAAGAGGACAAGGGATGAATTTTTATCCAAATCAAAATTTCAAACAAGGACCACAACAACAGTTTGGTCAAGGGCAATTCTAACAATAGAACTATGGGGGTGGAAACCAATTTCACCAAAATCAAAGTCAAAATGGGCAATCCAGGCAAGCCAACCAGAGTTATCAATTCTCACAACCAATGTTGGGATATCAGAACCAACCCGCGCAGCATCTCGTGAGTCAACCTGGTTTTGTATAAAATTTATCACTGTCTAGATTAAATAATCAACAAGGAAATATTGTGCCACGTCATCCTCAAAACCAATATCCTCAGAATGAGGATATGTGGAAGTTCATCCAATCAAAGACTTCTTCGATATCAAGGATAGAAACTTAAATTGGTCACTGGCAACACTCTTATGTGAAAGAGAAAAGGGATCATTTCCTAGTAAGCTAATTCCAAATCCAAGAGGACAGATGGTCGTCGAGCAGACCTTGACCTCATCACATGAAGAAAATCAACAACAAATCAAAGCAATCACAACATTGAGATCTGGAAAGCATGTTGATAATAAAGTAGAAATGCCAGAAGAAGATGAGAAGTTTAAACTTGAGGATAAAATTGAGATGAACGAGGAAGTCGAAGAAGAGGAGAAATAAGAGAAAAAGATTGAAAAAAAGAATGAGAGAGAAAAAAGTTTCGTGCCCAAAGCCCCATATCCTCAAAGGCTAATAGGACTAAAGAAAAATCACGATCAGGAAGGGATCATTGAAGTGTTCAAACAGTTAAAGATAAATATCCCTTTCTTAGATTCCATTCAACAAGTGCCGACATACATAAAATTTTTGAAGGACTTAGTCACAATCAAACGGAAGACTAATGTCCCGAAGAAAGCTTTCTTAGCAGAACAGATAAGTTCAGTATTGCAAGCGAGACTTTCAATTAAATATAAGGACCCTGGTTGTCCTACAATTTCACTGATTATAGGAGAAAATCGCATTGATCAAGCACTTTTAGACCTTGGAGCAAGTGTTAATCTATTGCCGTACTCTATTTACAAGGAACTTGAGCTGGGTGAACTAAAGCCTACAACAATGACCCTTCAGCTTGTCGATAGATCAATCAAAATTTCCAGGGGAATAGTAGAGGATGTCCTTATTAAGGTAGACACTTTCTACTTTTCAGTGTATTTCGTTGTCTTAGATACCGAACCTATTCCCAAACTAAAAAATAATGTCCTGATAATCCTAGGAAGACCTTTCCTAGCAATATTAAATGCATTAATTAATTGTCGAAATGGGATAACGAATTTGTCATTCGAAAACATGAATGTGGAAATTAATATCTTTCACATTGCGAGGCAACCTGTTGAAGATGAGGAACATGCACAAGTATGCATAATTGATAGTACTATGGAAAATACATTCTTCGCTTCGAAATATGAGGATTCTCTGGAGGCTTGTCTAGCCCATTTTGGTAAAGACTTCGATGTTGATCATGTGATCCATGAAGTTAATGAGATACTAGATTCGACACCATTCTTGGGAGACAATGAATGACAACTGAAAGAAAACCTATGGACATTGTGGGAGAGCTAAAGCCAACACAAGTGGTCCTCCAATTGGCTGACAGATCTGAGAGAAAACATATGGGCATTGTGGGAGATGTGCTGGTGTGTGTAGACAAAGTTTTCTACCCAACTAATTTTTTGGTTTTAGATATGAAACCTACCAAATGTAGCACTCTAATACCTGTTATTCTGGGCAAACCATTCTTGGCCACTACCAATGCTTACATTCAATGCAAGTCTATGGTGATGGAAGTCACTTTTGAAAATATGAAGGTGAAGCATAATGTGTACAATGCTGCAAATCAACCCCAGCTTGAGAATGAGGACTGTTTTACAGTTGATGTACTAGATGAAATGGTGGAAGAGAACTTACCCAACCTGCTGGATTGGGATAAGATGTGTGATGATTTTGAGGATGTGTGGACTAAGGTTGTTGAGCAGGAAGCCCCAACACATGTTGCTGAAGAAAGGACCACATTGGATACTTCAGTGAGGTTAGTGCATCATTTTACATGGAGACCTACATTGCTGCCCCTCCCTCATCCCTTCATGGCACTTTTGCTACCCTTTGTGGAAAGTCCACCACAACTGGAGCTGAAATAGCTTCCAGAGTCTTTGAAATATGCTTTTCTAGGGCAGAATTAAAAGCTGCCAGTAATTATCTCTTCCTATGTCATTGTGGAATAGGAAGAGTAATTGCTAGGTGTCCTCAGGAAGCATAAGAGAGCCATTGGATGGACAATTGCTGATTTGGGAGGAATTGATCCATCTATTTGCATGCACAAAATATATCTAGAAGAGGGTTCCAAACCCTCTAGAAAAATACAGAGAAAGCTGAACCGTCACATGTAGGAAGTAGTCATGAAAGAAATTGTCAAAGTGCTTGATGCTAGGGTCATTTACCCTATTTCTGATTTTGAGTGGTTATCACCTATCCAGGTGGTCCCTAAAAAGTCTGGCATCACGATAACAGTAACTGAGTATGGGGAGTTAATGCCAACTAGAGAGCCCACTGGTTGGAGAGTGTGCATAGATTATAGAAAACTAAACTCCAAGACCAGAAAGGACCACTTCCTTTACCTTTTATTGATCAAATTTTGGATAAGTTGGCAGACAGAGCATATTACTACTTTCTTGATAGATATTCTAGTTACAATCAGATACCAGAGTATCCTCAAGACCAGGAAAAGACCACTTTCACCTATCCATTTGGCACCTTTGCCTATAGAAAGGATGCCATTTAGACTATGTAATGCTCCTACCACCTTCCAAAGGTGCATGTATTCAATTTTTTCCAGATATGATTAATAAGTTTTTCGAGATCTTTATGGATAATTTTTTAGTCTATGGGGATGATTTCAGTCAGTGCTTACATCACCTCAACCTTGTACTTCAAAGGTGTGAAGAAACCAACTTGCTTTTGAGTTGAGAGAAAAGCCACTTCATGGTCACCCAAGGTATTGTGCTTGGCCATGTCATATCCCAAAAAGGCATAGAGGTTGACAAGGCAAAAATAGACCTAATTTCACACTTGCCCCCACCAAAAACAATCAAGCAAGTCAGATATTTTTTAGGACATGCTAGATTTTATAGGAGGTTTATTAAAGACTTCAGCAAGATCTCCAAACCACTGTGCCACTTGCTTTGTCAAGAGGTGCCATTTATGTTTGATGCTGAATGTCTGAATGCATTTGAGATTTTGAAGAAATGTTTAACCTCTACCCCTCTGATCCATGCACTTGATTATGCCCTACCCTTTGAACTAATGTGTGATGCGTCTGATTTTACTGTTGGAGCTGTTTTGGGACAGGGAAGAGAGAAACTATCATGTGTAGCTTACTATGCCAGGAAAACACTGACAGAAGCTCAACTAAACTATACAACAACTAAGAAAGAGCTCCTGGCTGTTGTGTATGCCTTGGATAAATTTTGACCTTATTTACTAGGGTCTGAAATTATAGTTTTTACTGACCACTCTACCCTAAAATATCTGTTGGCAAAGAAGGATGCAAAATCAAGACTGATTAGATGGATCTTACTACTGCAGGAGTTTGATCTTGAAATCAAAGATAAAAAAGGGGTAGAAAATATGGTTGTTGACCACCTGTCAAGGATCCTGGTTGAAGAATGTGCTGCAACACCATTTCATGATTCCTTCCCTGATGAGAAATTGTTTGCCATCAAGTCTAGTGTTTCCTGGTTTGCCAATATTGTAAATTACCTTACTGTAGGAAGGATCCCTCCTCACTGGTCTAAGATGGATAAAGACATGTTCTTTTCACAAGTCCTGTATTTTTCTGGGAGGACCCTTACCTTTATAAATATTGTGTAGACCAAGTGATCAGAAAATGTGTCCCTGAAAGTGAAATCTACAAATTCTAACCATGTGTTATGAAAATGACTGTGGGGGACACTTTGGAGGGGAAAAGACAGCAGCCAAGGTGCTGCAGTATGGTTTCTACTAGCCATCCTTGTTTAAAGATGCCTTTGAATACTGCAAAACCTGCCTGAGATGTCAAAGGATGGGTGGCATATCAAAAAGAGAATCAATGCCATTAAAATCCATCCTTGTTGTGGAGCTATTTGATGTCTGGGGGATAGACTTCATGGGCCCTTTTCCCCCTAATATGGGCTTTAACTTATCCTTGTGGTTGTTGACTATGTTTCCAAGTGGGTGGAAGCTACTGCCACTAGGACAAATGATCACAGAGTTACCCTCAAGTTTGTAAAAGAAAATATATTCTCTAGATTTGGCACCCCTAGAGCCATCATCAGTGATAGGGGAAGCCATTTCTGTAATAGACACTTTGAGAGCTTGCTCAAAACATATGTTGTTACACATAGGATTGCTATTCCATACCACCCACAGACCAGTGGGCAAGTGGATATTTCTAATAAAGAAATCAAGCATATCTTGGAGAAAATGGTCAGGACAGATAGGAAAGGTTGGTCTCTAAAGTTGACTGATGCTTTGTGAGCTTATAGGACAGCCTATAAGTCTCCCATTGGAATGTCACCATTAAGATTGATTTATGGCAAAGCATGTCATCTCCCAGTGGAGTTAGAGCACAGGGCCTATTAGGGCATTAAAAATTTAAACATGGATCTAACTGCTGCTAGATTAAATAGGAAATTACAAATGTCTGAACTGAAAGAACTGAGGCTAGATGCCTATTCTAATGCCAGAATCTACAAGGAAAAAGCTAAGGCCTTCTTTGTTAAGAACCTTCTGAGGAAGGACTTTGATGGAGGCAAGATATGGCTTTTTAACTCGAAGCTGGGATGGGCCATATATTGTACTTCATGCATTCCCATCTGGTGTTGTAGAGATCATGGATCCCACTTCTGGAAGGGTTATGAAAGCAAATGTCCAGAGGCTCAAAATTTGTATAGAAAATATTGTGGAGCCCTTTGAGACCATTCATTTTCAAGAACCTCCATCTGTTGAGTGATCTCCAGCTTTGTTTAATGTGTATCATAGCTATTTTTAATGTTTTAATGCTGTAAATATTACTTTTTTTGTGGTCTGTGTTCATAAATCTAGATGTATGAGCTTTTTATAATCTGCTGTGGTGCATGGATGTTTGTGTTTAGGATAGGAAAGCATTCATTTTAATGTATGAGAGAGTGCATATGTTTAGTATGAAAGTGTGCCTGTCAGCACATGAGTGAACTGTGAATTTTTAGCCTTCTCGAGAGGTTCTGGCACTACAGAGCAACCTCTCGAGACACTTTTTCTGAAGGAAATCTAAGCCTCGATAGGCTGTAGTGTATAAAACCATCCGCTCGAGAACCTCTCGAGCTGTTACACCTAAAGGCCCAACCTCTCGAAGCTCGGATTCTAAGTTTTGAAGCCTGTCGAGCAGTTCACATTCACAGCTCGAGAGGTTGACTTCAGTATATTTCATCTGCTCGAGATGCTCTCGAGCTGAGTGTTCTGAGCAGGCAACCTCTCGAAGCTTGGGGATACAAGGTATAAACCTCTCGGCAGTCCACTCTCTCGCTCTATTATTTATAAAAATCTCTCAAGCAAAGACATCTGACCCAAGACTTCTTCTTTCTTATTCAACACAACCTACTCCACCATTTATCGCCTGCTTTTGCCAATTTGTTAAGCTACACAAGCCGATCATTTTGCACCTAAAAGCTTTGGATTTGATCCATGATACATCATCCTAATACAAACCCTAGTTTTTGGGTAAGTTTGCAAGTTTTTCTCAGTCTCTACATTTTACTGTCAAAGTTTTACTGGATTGAGTTGTTTATGTTGGGGATTGCTGAGTAAATTAAGTGTTTATTAAAGTAGTGGGACACCTAGGGTTTTAGATTTGTGTGACTAAAATTAGGGTTTCAATGGCCGACAATCCAGATTTTGGAGAACCCTACAGGATTTACTTAGCCTAGTCGAGACCAACCCTCTTACATCAACTAGGAAGTCCCAGAGGATAGCTTCATCCTTAGCTTCTGAAGCCCCTGATGCTTCTGTAGCTAACCCTAAGAGGAAAATAGTTTTGGGTGAATCAACAGCCCCAAAGAAAAGAGCCAGAACTGACACCCAAGAACTCAAAAAGGTCAAATCCAAAAAGTAGAAAAAGGAAAGGGAGCCACCTCTGAGTCTGACCCACTTGCCACTCCAAATGATTTTGTGGCTACCCTAAGTTTGGTGCCAGAGACAGCCTTTGATAAGGCATTTTTTACTAAGGAAGCCTTGGCTGTGGGAGCCATTGAATTTTTGACCAAGGCTTCCCTGGACTCACTGTTGGTGCCTCTAGAAGAACTGGTGTACCCTAGGCTGGTGGGGCTTTGGTACTAGATTGAAGGAATTTGGAGGAGGACTATAGGGGAAGGATCCTGTGATGGTCATCCTCAATGATGATTTTGAGGCACTTATAGACATAAATGACATTGCACAGGCATTGGGCTTCCCAGTATCATATGACCCATCCTGTGGCTTGGGAGCCCTAGTCAGTGCTTCATTTACACAGATTGCCCAACATCTAACCAAGGGGAAGAAAGCCAGTGGTGAATCTTTGATGATAAGTGACTTCAGCCCCAATTTTCTGTTTATGGACAATATTCTGAGAAAGAACATCTTTGTGACTGGTCACCAACAAGAAAGAAGGCACCCAATAGTGGATGCCTTATTCTCATTCTCCAAGGGGCACTATTTTAATGCTACAAAACTGATATTTGAGGGGATGAAGGACACTCACTCCAAGGTGCAGAAGAAGTAAAAGATGCAGGGGATCCCCTAGAGCAGGCTTATCACAACCTTACTCAAGAAGGGAGGTTATGTGTGGAAGATGGGGGAGCCCATTGATGAGTTGCTCCCTGTGATATTTGGAAAGAAATAATGGAACATCAGTATGACACTGATGAACAAGAAGAAGAAGAAAGAGCCAACAACTGTCAGTCCTACAGTTGCCCCCACAGCCACTTCAGCAACTCCTGTTGTAGCCACCACTGCTGCATCCATTTCAGCAGCTCCTGCTACATCCACTCCTAGGGATACCTCTACAGTCACCCCTGCAGGCAGCTCAGTACTTCTCCCACCTTCCATTCCACCATCATTGCCTGTCCAACCTCCTCCATCACCCAATCCATCAACCCTACCTTCCCTTTCAATTCATGTGGTAGACCCAATTCTCCTTCCCATAAAATTCCCCTTCACCCTTCCTACACCCCCCATCAAGAAAACATATAAGAAGAAGAAAACCCACCACCCCACCACTGAACCAAACCCATCCACTACCACCTCAACCCATACCAAGCCCCGAACCCCTGCATATCCCAAGCCCCACACCAGATCCACCATCACCTTTTACCTATAATGACGGCGAACCAATGTTCACTGGCATTGAACCCCCTAACCCCATTGAGCCCTTTAACCAAATTCCTACCCCTATTAATTCCCCTCCATTTTCACCAAACCAAGACCAATTCACAATAGAGAGGTGTTGGTATGCGCTTTTTCTGGGTTCCTTTCGGTCTCCGAAATTAGTGGCCCAATTCGGTCGCAAGTGGACTCTGGCGATGGGTGGTGGAGTGATTAATTAGAAAATAATAAGGGCTAAAATTAGAGAGGTATATTCGTGACAAAAATACCTGGTTCATTGTGATCGCCAGTTGAAGATATTTATCGATGCTGCAACATGCCATTGATCACACTTATGAGGAGGTGAGGGTTCCTTCTTTACTGAATCATCGGCTTGCCAATGTCAGCAGCACTGGGTCACTCGAATGTCTAGATAACCTATTCTCCGTTTGTTGCGTTGATTAATTAAGTTAAGTTTCCTGATTCTACTAGGAGTCTAATTATGCATAGGATTCTTAGTATTATCCTAACTCTAACTATTCTTTTGGTCTATTTACTTTTAGTTTGAGTAACTCTCTTAATTATGTTTGACTAATCTGAATTTCCTAATTCTATTATGAGTCTAGTTATTTCTGATGTCTTACTTCTACTAGGATCCAATTACTTTAAGTGTTCTAATTCTATTAGGAGTTTAGTTAATTATGAGATGCCTAGTACTACTCTAACTTTAATCGTTTTTGGTCTTTTTACTTTTAATCCTAGTCTAATTAACTCTCTTAGTTCTACTAGAACTCTAATTGATATCTTAATCTAATTGAGTCTCCTAATCCTACTAGGAGTCTAATTAATTTAAGTGTCCTAATCTTATTAGAAATCTAGTCAATTGTGTCTCCTAATGCTACTAGGAGGGCAAATATGTTATTCTACAGAGACTAATTAGGAATATACTAATTCTATTGAAACTCTAATTTTAAAAATACTAATTTTATTAAAACTCTAAAAAATATATATATATATACTGATCTTACTGAAAATCTAAAAAAAAAGGGTTTTGGCCCGCTATGCTAAGGAGGATCGGCCCCGTTCCCGAGTACCCTCCGTAAGCTCTCTTGGAAAATTCAGGTGGCTAAGATTAAAGTAAACTGAATTTGAATTATAAGATGATATTTTTGGATTGAAAAGGCAATAATTTTTGGATTATAATTATGGATTAATAAATCGAGATTTAAAATCTAGAACTATAAGGAATCGGTAAATTAGGACTAGAATTTAAAATTTAAAGACTGAAATCGGGATCGAAATCAGAAAATTATACCGTATGATTAAGGACTAGTTCTAGGGACTAAGAACTAGAACCAGAGATTAATGATAGGACTGAAACTTGAGATTTTGGGATAGAAGTAGAATTTAAAGTAAGACGGATTTTAATGATCGGATCAAAAACTGGTTCCAGAAACTAAGAACTGGAGCCAAGTATTGAAATTACAGATTAAAAAAGGGTGTTACTGCCTAAGACTAAAAATTAAAACTAATAGTTAAACTCTGAGATCTAAGAACTAGAACTAAGAAATAAAAATTTTAAAAAACTAGAAGGAATATTATACCAAAGGCCAGGGCTGCAGAGAGGAATCTCGAAATCCTAAGCTTGAAGGCAAGGAACTCAAAACTCGAATCTCGAAGTCGTTGCTGCTATTTTTTGGGTCAAGGTAAGGGAGGTCTATTTATAGGTATTTTATTAATTACGCACCCTGTGGGGTGCGTGTAATTAGTCGGTCAACTTCAATTACATGCCCTATTCGGGGTGCTTAATTGAGTTGTGTGCCCTGTATCAGGCGCTTAACCACTTTGAGTCGGTGACCGACTCAGTGAGTGATTGGCTGATTGGCTCAGTCGGGGTGTCCCAGTCCTAGTCTAATTAGACTAATTGCCCGCCTAGTTTGGAATGCACAATTCGATGGAATGCCATACTAAGTGTGTTTAATCATGGAGTTTTTACGATCTTAGGAGTTAGAGACCAGGTCTGAAACAAACCAATTATGCGCTGGTGATCGAGCGCATAATCCGATTGCGCGTGCTGGTTAGGGTGCGGAATCGAGTCTCGAGGCAGTCAAAGGGAGGGGAAGTTTGGTCTGATGAGGACCGATTGCGCGTTGATGCTATGGCCCTCAATCGAATTGCGTGCATGGTTCAGTGTGCGTAATTCAGGATTGTCTTGGGTCTGGGTCGGGTCCAAGGCACAACGCTATTATTTCAGCCTGCATTTCAGCTATATACTATTATTTTAGTATATAGTCCATACCCCTAGGGTTATGAGATCTGAACCACAGAGCTATTGTTTCAGCCTGTGTTTATCCATATACTATTGTTTCAGTATATGGTCCCTACCTTTAGATATGAGCCATAAAGCTATTGTTTCAGCCTGTGTTCAGCCATATACTATTGTATCAATATATGGTCTCCATGTTAGGGTTTTAAAACCCTCAGAGAAGGTAAGTCCTTTTTAAAGAGTCACAGTCAAGGTTAAAGGTTGACCAAACAAACTTATATACTCCGAGAGGGCAAAATGGGAGTGTCTACAGATGCCCCTCTTCAGCGCACTCTTACGAAGTAAGAGCACATCGAAGAAGTAGACACCCCTCTCCTGAGGGTGCCTTCTCGTTCTTCTTGGGAAATCACACATGTGAACTGGGGATGCTAACATGACATACTTGGCTTTCTTATCTATCAGTACAAGCTAAAATGGAGCATTCGGCGGCCCAGTGGTAGCTGTCGAATGGCGTATTCCTGGCCGTGGATGCGAGAGGGCATCCCGCCATGTATCACGACGTGCTGCAAATAGCAGTCAACGTATCCTAATCCGCGCAAGGGGCATCCCGTCGTATGGCGTGACCTGGTGCGAGTGACAGTCAAACGGAAAGGAGAATCATCAGATCCTAATATATGGGTGTAAGGGGCATCCCGCCGCATGTCGTGACCTGCTGCAAGGGGCAATCAAATAAAGGGAAATGACGCACTCGAGGTACCGGGGGGTGTCATACAAATGTCCATAGACAAGGTTCAGAGACCGATAATAAAATAAAATGTCATGTAATGACGAAGGCTTTCACAAATCATGTCAAACTAGGTGCATCATTGCTCACACCAATGGTGCGTCAGGCGTCCCTTTTCTAGTGGACATTTTTATTTCTCAAAGTTGAATATATTCATTGTTCGATTTTCCAGTGGAATGAATAGATCAGGGCAATAAGTGAATTTTGACTGTTAGGAGTCAATGTATTTATTTTTATTTATTCATTAATCTTTTTAGAAATATTTGTTTGTTTTTTTTATTTTTTTCAAAGTTTAGGAATTTAACTTAAGATCAATTTTGATGGTAAAACTGTAGAAAATGAGGCTTCCGAAACGTCGCTGAGCAGATCCACCGGTACAGGATTTGTGGACCCGATCGTTTGCATGGTTGTCAAGACAATACTTGGTATGCCAGATGCTCCATCTAGCCTTCTCTGCGAATGCTGATGATGGTCACTTATAGGAGGACTACAGTGATTTACGAGTCTAGAGAGACTGGTTTTGAAGACATTTGACTTAATCATAGCTAACTATATTTTATAAGGAATATCGAGTAATTGAAAAGGGGGTGATACTCACCTGATCTGGGCAGATGTCCCTCACATTGCTTGCGATGGGATTCGATTGGCTATCGTAGTGATGTCACGATGGGACATTAAAGGGTTCCCTATCTGTTCTTCACTTCTGCTGCAGCAAGATCTGACAGTCGTCAATGTGAGGAAGGGTCGTGGGAAGATGAAATTCAGGGTGAGACGTGGTGGTTCTCCCCTTATGGTCGTGTGGTGAGGTGAGTCCTGCTGGTTGTAGGCGAGGTGGGACATAGGGGACTCTGGTGAGATGTTCACGCTGAGACGAGATGTGGCAGGATGTCAGAGAAATTTCTCCGTCCTTATGTTTCTACTGTGATGGCATCTGGTGACTGTTACATGGTAAAGTGTTCGGGGATTAGGCTCCCTGCTTACACGATAGGACATGATTGAGGCTTCCCTTCTCGATTGTGTATCGTGACGGGGTGTGTCCGAGCATTTTGGGTAATAGTGTCGTGAGAGAATGGGTTTGCAAGACGCTTGGGTTGTGGTGGCGCTATGATGGGACATGCACGACGTCATTGATTCCTTAGTTATTTCAATTTCATGATAAGACAACGATGGTGTTTCTTTCTTTGGTAGATCTTGGGTTATATGAGATCACGTTGTGATTGTATCACAACGGGACGTGATTATGAGTGTGCAGTGAAGGGTTGGCCTAGTGACTCCTTGACTGTCGCGATGGGGCAATAATGAGGTTTTGGGATCACGACGGGACTTGCCTTCGATCTTGGTGATGTGGTAAGATTCATCGTCGCGATAGGGAATGGTCGATTTATGCTGATATGTTCAGCTGTGATGGGACATGAAGATGATCAGTGTCTCTCTTTTTTTGAATAACTTGGGGGGTAATGCGATGGGATGGAAGAGAAGGAGGGATTCTGATCATAATGGGACGTGCAAGTTATCAAAGGGGGTAATTTGGGTGCAATGGGGCTTTTGGGAGAATATACTCATCTCTGGTCGGTCCGTGACGGGTTAAGGCGATTAGGTGTACCCCATATTGTGATGGGGTATGTTTATTTTGTTGGTGGCATACGCTATAGTTGAGGATTACACGCCTGATTTAAGGCGTTGAATCGATTTGCACGTCCGTTTGGGAGCACGTCCGTTTGGGGCTAAAGAAGTCAATTAAGCATTTGGGTTTGTGCGCGTAGTAAATTCGCGCGCTTCTAGAATTGTGCATGATCAAAAGGTCGCTGGGTTGGTAAAGTGACAGTGTTCGGGCGTCGATCTAGATTTCGCGCGTGGGTATTAGTGTGTAATCCAATTATGCAGCAAGGTGTTAGCGTGTAATTGGAGCGTTGTCGGGTAACTGTGCGGGTGACCCTTCGGATTCTGTGTGTTTTCTAATGCTGGTAATGTGATTAAGTGTCCTGTAATGGGCGCGTGACTGGAGCATTGCGCCGATGGTGCGGGCGAAAGTTTTATTATGCGCTCTCATTAGTGCACGTGATTTGGTTTTCGCACAGACTGGTTGGTGCATGACCTAATTGCGCACCAGAATCTGGGCATGTGATTGAGTTCGTACTCTATATAAGCAAAGGGGTTTTCATTTTCTTTGCATCCTTCAATTTAGTTTTGATTTTTTTACCTTCTCTGATTTCTTTGCACTCGGGTATCCATGTTTATGTGATATTATGCGATCCAATCGTCCGTTCGGGATGCCGTTTCTTTCGATGTTCGTCATTTTGCACGTTCTTTGACCTGAGGTGGTGCTTGGGGATGGTATAACTCTGATGATGGGCAGTATTGGAAAAGAGAAGGTTAGCCTTCACATCGATCCCTTTTAGGGAGTAGTGAAGGTAGCATTGAGGAGGCGGTGGCGGAGGAGGTGAAGATGGCGAAAAGCATTACAAGTGGAGGGATGTGTTCCCTAACCAATCCTCCCTGAAGCCCCCTATTGGACGCTCCAAGTCGGGTGCTGCCTCTCGCTTGGTCTCTGTCTTCCGTTTAGTTTTTGTTTTGGGTTGTAGATTAGGTATTTCGGTTTTATTTTGGGTTGTAATTCAGGAGGTATGCCTCCGATAACACTTGTATAGATTTTTATTAAATGAATAAAGGATGTGTTTTATTTATTGTGTCTGTTTTGTCGATGTTTTCTCATACTTATTGTTAGATTTATTTGAGCATTCATCTGATTATGTGTAAGACCCGGGGATTTTAGGATTATTTGATTTGCCTAGGATTTGTCCTGCATTTTCTTTTGATAATTTGGGTCTTATTTTAAGGTTTTGTCTAAAATTTTATTAGGTTTATCGGGGCATTTATTTTGTTTTACTTGGAGGATTTGTTGTGTTTAAGGTGGGATACAAGTCCCATGCTTAAAATTTTGGTGTTTTTTTTGTTTGGGTCTTATGTTTGATTTGGGGTGACACTTATCAGAAATGTGTGAGCATTGGGGTTTGATTTTAGATTTCTGGATGAGTGTTAAGTGTTCTGATCTCATTGGTCTACTCCTTTCAAGGTGGATTTGTGCTTCTTGTGGGGTGAATGTTTCACATTGGTTGGTCCATCTACATTTGTCATGGATTGTAGCCTTTTGTGGGGGACATGTGTCTGATTTTGGATTGAATTAGGTGGAGGGTGCTCATAAATGTGGCACTTGTCATCTTGTGGTGAAAGGGGTATAAATAGGGTATGGGGTCTAGTTTTTTATTTTGCATCTCATTGAAGATTAAGAGGTTTAAGGGGCATTTTTTTTCATTTTTCTTTTGGTTTGTTCTTGTTTTTATTAATATCTTTTCTTCCTATTTACTTTGTATCCTGGGTACTGGACCCTAAGGAAATTGTAATTATTTTTTTTTTTTTGGGAATGGATGGAATTGGGAACACGGGGTAGCAGTCGAATTGCTACCATGCTAAGAGGAGATGAAAGAGAAGAAGGCGACAGGAAGAAAACCAAGGGAAAGTGTTGGGTCAGAGTTCTCGTGACCGACACCAATTGCTCCTTAGTAGGCTCTGTGGATTGACTTTTCGTTAGCCCTCCCTGTTATGCTTTCTAGGGTACGCTTCCATACTTTGGTGAAGGCTTCTTTGTATAACATCTCGCCCAGGATGCAAAACCTTGCGCATTGGTTTCTAATCATCTTTCGTTTAATCTTTGAAGCGTATGGAGGGACATGGTGATGCTTCAGGAAGTTTCATAATGTCCATCGTCGATTGGTGATTTCTCTAATTTGAAGGTTGAGACGTCGCCTTCTTTCTTCGTGAGATTGCCTGAGGTAAGTCGGACCTTGTTCACAATGGCTTCTGGTTCAGTCGGTAGTTCCACTTATATATGCCAGGTGACTTCATGTGCTGGTGTTGTTAATCTCTCGATGAAGAAGGACTTGGTGTTTTGTCCGACTGGTATCTAAATGACTAAGGCTAGTGTGGCGAGAGAGTCTGCGAGCTCGTTCTCCAGTCTTGGGATGTGCGTGAAAGAGACTCTTTTAAACTTCTTTATCAGGAACTATGCTGTTTCCAAGTATGCCATTAGTCTTCTTTCTTTGGTCTACCATTCCCTGATGACTTATGATATCACAAGCTTGGAGTCGCCTATTGTCTTCAATTGCTTGACACCTAACTGTAGCGCTGTTCGTAGTTTGGCGATGAAGGTTTCATATTCAACGGCGTTGTTGGTGACTGGGAAGACGAGTTGAAAGGCTTTCGATATGACGACTCCTTCTGGGATCAACAGGACTATCCCGATGCCTTTTCCTTTGTGATGAAGAGCGTCGTCGAAGTAGAGAGTCCATGAAGTCTTGTTGGGCTCTTCGTTGTGAATTGAGAGGAGATCTTCGTCGGAAAAGTCTTTGTGCACAGTCTCATTGCCCGGGTGAAAAGTTTGCAAGGTAGTCGGCGATTGCCTGTCCTTTGATGGACTTCTACATAATATATATGATGTCAAACTCTTGTAGGAGCATATGCCATCAGGTGATCTTTTCAAACGTAGCGGGTTTCTCGAAGATGTACTTCAGAGGGTCCATATGTGCTAAGACTAGTATCTTGTGTGCTCCGAAGTAGTGTCTTAATTTCGTCGAGGCCCATACTAGTGCGAGGCATGCCTTCTCCATTGGCATATATTTGCGTTCATATTCAACCATCATTCTGCTGAGATAGTAAATGGCCTTCTCTCTCTTGTCGTCTTCTTCATATTGTCTGAGGATTACTCCCATAGCCTTGTCGTTTGCTGATACGTAGAGGATCAGGGTTCTTCTAGGAACTGGCGGTGATAGTACTGGCGGGTTGAGGAGGTACTTCTTGATATTATAGAAGGCTTGCTGACACTGATCATCTCATATGTACTCAACCCCTCCTTTAAGTAGTCTATTGAAAGGATCGCATTGGTCTATGTTGGGAGATGAATTGCAATTTTCCTATCAGACCTCGTAGTTCTTTGATGTTGTCGGGAGGTGGCATCTCGAGAATGGCTCTAACTTTTATCGGATCGACTTCGATTCCTCGCTTGCTAACTATGAATCCCAGTAGTTTCCAGAGGTTACTCCGAACACGCATTTCTTTGGATTCATCTTCAGCTAATACTTTTTTGATCTCTGTAACACTAGTTGTAACGCTTCAGCATGTCCTACCCAAGTCTAGCACTTGTTGGTGTATTTTAGATGCCTACTGTTATTATTAAAATGAGAAGGTAAAAATTAATCAAAGTAAAGGGGGATGGAAAGACATGAAAATAATAATCTAAAAATACCATAGACCTACAAGATACAGGGCCTGTTGTGGCAAGTTTTGAAAGAAGAGTTTGTTCCAATGGGAGTGATGATCTGAAACCTCAAGGGTTGTATAGTAGTCTCCAGATCTAGCTATAGATCTGGCAACTCTAAACCTAACTAGAAAGTAAGGTAAAAAGAGGGTGTTTAAGTGTCACAAAGCTAAACTAACCTAAAAACATAAATAAAACTACAGCTAAAGAAAGGGATAAAGAAGGATGATGATGTGTGTGGTAAAATAAAGAAAAAAAATGGAGAAGTAGGCAGTTAGGGATAAATTAGTTATGCAACTTAGTGTTAGGCATGAGTCAGTAGCAATCCTTTAGATAGCTACAAGAACATCTATAAGGTAGAAGAATCCAACTCAACCCATGTAATTTAGACTGCTCTTAAGGCTATAATTTATCCACTTAAATGGTCATAGACTAAGGGAGATGGTCAAATCACATTGATTAAATCAGAAAACTAACCTAATCCAAAAGAATGGATTAATCTGAAGGCTATAATCTATCCACTTAAATGGTCATAGACTATCCAAGGGATTTCCTCCATCCAATGAATTAAATCAGGACATGAACGTCATTGCAGATACTATGTTTGTAAGGCTACAAGCTCATGCATCCATAGGAACAAACAGACCTTGAAACTCAAGTGCGAACCACAAGAGATCCCAAGCTGAATGGGGACATATTCAGCTGGTCATTGCTACAAAAGGCTTGCAATGACCAAACTTACAAGTCTGCAATCTCTACAAAAACTCATATCTAAACACTGATGATGGGGATGTAAAACAGAGTAGAGTTTGGCTTTGCACAATCTCTCACTAGGCTATAAGCTCAAGTGCAAAGAAAAAGAATCTATCTCAGATTTATGACCAAGACCTGCCTTAAGGCTATAGTCTATCCACTTAAATAGTCACAGACTATCCTAGAGGCTACCTTACTCAAAGATGATGAGATAGAATAGGGATACTGTTGTTCCCACCATTGTTGCAAGGCAAAACTTCTCAAACAACAATGGGAGTATCAACCCTATAAAAATCTATGTATTAATCCAATAGAAATCTATACAAGGAAAACACAAAGATTACAGATCTAATTTTAAACAATAAAAAATGATAAATCATAAAAGAATCTTACAATGGTGCCCTCGAAGGCAACAACCTGTGCACAAGCTCAAATAAGCTCACTCTATTTGAACAAAACTCATTACAAAACTAAGCTTAAACCCAACTGCTACAAAGAACTCATCCCAGCATGGCTGTTGAGCTAAGGTAAGAAGAAAGAGGGGAAAAGAAAAGGGAACTAACCCTAACCCTAACCCTAAAAAAAATAATAAATGATCTCAGCCTATTCCTGGATAAAATTACAAAAGAGATAACAACATATTTATAAGCAAACCCTAAAACATTTGTGTGCAATAGCCAATCCAAAATGAGAATGCTTTGGAGTTGATTCTGTGGCTACTCTATGGCCCTTGGATTGCCTTGAGATGCGTGGGACAGCTGGGTACCTCGAGAGGTGTGCCCTAGAAAGTGTGAAACGCCTAAATAGTCCCTGCAGTGGACTGAGAAGTAGAGAACCCGAGCTTCGCGTAGCTGGAATGCTGCTTGTAAGCCTCTCACTAGGTTGTCGCGTGGTTGAAGTGCATGCTGGAGAGTCCTCGCGAGGTTCAATGAGCATGAGTAATGCAGCTAGCAAGGGTGGAATGTTTCATGCTGGATCTGTGCGAGATCTGTGCGAAAAATTCTTTCTGGGGCTCTCTCTCCTCCTGAGCTGTGCGAGTTCAATTTGCTGCTCGCTGGGCTCAAAGTGTATACCACTCGCGAGGATCAAATGGAGTTACGCGAACTCCTTAATGCTTCAAGTCTACTGGCTCACAATGTTGGATGAATTGCATGAGGTCTTTGATGCTTGGACCTAAACTGCGCGGCGTGATGGACTACTACTGGCTCCAACCTCGCGAGTTCCATGCAAGGTTACTTCTAGATTAATTAAACCACGCAAGATCTTTGCGAGGCTTCATACTTGATCTTCTGCTGCAGTGCACAGGACTTTACAGCAGTCTTCTGTGCCTGGGTCCACACTCCTTCCACTGTTGGACCTTCCAAGGCCCTATTGGCAAGCCAAATGGCCCCAATGGTGTGAACCACCATGGTTCTTTCAATGTCTTCCCAACGGCTCCACAGCTTGACATAAAATGCCTTCTTCTTGGCTTGAATATACAGGATTGCCGCATTAAGCTTTGCTTTTGCTGTTATCTACACATCACACTTAAAACAACCATTATTAACATGCTCAAAGGTCCATCAGAGACTAGGTTATGGGATGAAAAGTGGTACTTTTCAGAGATTAACACACCCCCAAATCTAATATTTGCTAGTCCTCGAGCAAAGGCAAAATTAAAAACAGTTATTCAAAATAGAAAATGCCACTTTCATAGGGAGCACAGATGCATTTAGCATATGCACCAAGCCTTTTAAACCCCTAGGTGATCCCTAGTGGAGGAGCGAAGTCTCTTGAGGGTTTTCAGTGAAGATACCCACAAACTTCACCATTAAAATAGTTAAATATAATGCAGTCAATGACAAAATAGATTTCCATAAATAAAACTTCATTCCACACCCATTCCTTAAAAATCAAAGGAAATTATAGCAGTAATGCAGTCATTTAAAACTAAAAATCAGCATGAATGTGCATCACCACCAATCAGTTTACATCGGGAATTCAATGTGCAAAAATCAGTACCAAGCTTGCCTTTAATTCAAAAATCAGGTTCGTATACAACCCCAATGAAATTAAAATTCAGACCCAATCCTCACTAGGCCTATCCCTCCACAATGAAAATTTAAGGGTGTTCATACTCTCATCAGCTCAAGATCAGTCACAGACCCCAAATGGGCCTGCAAGCATGAGCATAGGCATTGCATCTAAGTTTAGATATCCTCAATTATTTTCACCATAGATTAGACAACTCCTCATCTCCACATGACAGCTCATTTCACTTCGGATCAACAAGGTCTTAAAAATGGGTTGTATGTGGCTTATGGGTGAGCTGTATAAAGAATGGATAAAAAATTCTAAGAAATTAGCAAGGTAAGGAGGTGCTTCATGACTTCACATCCTTCAATTCAACTCAGCTTCATCTTCCTTGATACTTTCAGATTAAAAGTGGCCAACTTCTTCTCTTCTTTTCAATTTCCAGATGGAGTGTTTCTCTTGACTTCTTTTTCTTTTTCTCTTTATATATATATATATATATATATATATATATATATATATTTAAATTTTATGTGAAATGCGACACATATATCACTGCTACACTGTTGTTTTTAGGCTGCTTCTCTTCTCCTTCCACAAAATGTTGAACCCAGCGCACCTATCTTCAACTTCTCCTTTACCTTCTGAATTCTCAGAGTGAGGGATAGGTTGAATCAGGTTATGAGGTTAAGGTGCAAGTACTCCGGTGTTTGCCAAAGAAAAATAGGATTTAAAGGCTCAAAGAGTGTAAGCAAAGGGAAATTTAAAAGGGTAAGAAATTTAAGCTTAAACTGTCCAATTGAAGGCCTTACATCATCTCCTTAGTGTCACGAGTGCTGTTAAATAGTTTTGATTTGGAGGTGCCTAACTTCTAGTGAAAAGAGATTGAATCAATCAAACCTTAGAGCAGAAAAAAAAATGCCAAAAACTCTCTTCAAAAGAAATTGAATAGGCCCAAATCTCACTATGTATGGTCCTCAAATTAATCCATGGGGTGTATTTCTACCTTTTTCTCTCCTCTCTAGGTCACTAAATGCTAACTGAAAATTTTTCCGATGTTAGTTTCATGGTGGTGCTAAGTTTTTTAAAGATTTTTAGTTTTAAAAGTTTGCAAAAATTCTTAAATTTCCTCATTCTGCACATTAGGTGGGAATTGACTTTATTCATCTCAATTTTCCTCACACTGTTGCCCTAGAGTTAATATTCTATTGGCTGACCTACCTTGCCACACCCCCAAACCTAAGTTAAATAGTGTCCTCACTATTTCATTAGACATGCATAGGGGTAGCAAGGTGTAGAACAAAACATTGCACTAAACTATAGCAGCAAATTAATAGAAAACCTAACTAAAAAGATGCAGAAAATTAGCCTACAAAGGAGAAACAGATGGTATATACAAGATTGACACTAAGAAAACAAAACTATGACACAAACTCCTAAAAATAGCAACTATATAAACAAAAATTACATGAAACAGAGCAGGTATATACAAGACATTAACTAAACTAAAATTTAAAACAGGGAAAATCCTAAACACACTACCTAAACATGATCTACGTATGATTCTAAAATGATGGCAAAAAGTTTTAGTAGTAGAAACACATTAGAAAATCGGATTCATACACAATCAGATCACACAAACACAATATTATACAAAACAGTCCAAAGGGGGGTACATGAATGACAAAAATTTTGATTACCCCTTTGGAATCAGCTGAGTTGGAAAGAATCGTAATAGAAAAATGAAAGGCGATACCTTTGCATTTGCATCAAACCTAAGATCTTCGAGCTCAACAATTGACAGTTGCATGAGAGAAGCAGGGAGCAGCTCCAGCTCCACAATAGGTGGGCAGCTCATAAAATGGCTGAAAAGGTGGGGGGTGGGTGGTGGTGGGGGCCTCTTCAGTTCATGCTTTAAACATTTCAACACACACCTCAATCCAATTCAGGAAAGTGAGCAAATACACTATCTCTCAAATGGCATCAACTGTCAAACAACCCACATTTCCTCCAACAGTGCCTGAGGAAATGGGGCTCAACATGGTATATATATATATTTTTTTTCTTTTTTTATTTTTTTTTTTAATTTTTATTTTTTAAATGGGGCTAAACAATAGCCCATTGTTCAGCCTCTCGCCAAATGCACAACCTTTTCGAATCAACATCTTGGGTAGTCACCCTTTTCCCATTCCTTGGGGCATTGACAGCTCTAGTTTCTTCATGACTTGAAGAAACTTCAGCAATCAGGTGTGCCCCTCTTCGGTTGTTCACAATTTGGCTCGGGAGTCGACCCTCTTCCCTTCTCATCAGAGCATTTGAGATGTGACCAAACTGGACTTCAATTTGTCTGACGCTCTGTGTGTGGGAATCCACAATTTGTGTTATGAAGCCAAAGTTTTGTAAGAAAGTCAAAACCTACTCTTCAAAGGAGGGGACTCTAGGGTGGGGTGGGGCTAGAAATGGCTGACCTGGCTGGGGAGACTGGTGAGAAAATTGTTGTATTTGAACATAACCATGAGGGGACTGCTGGTTGGGATTGCAGGGCAAGGCCTGCTGCTGTTGGGTATGAGGTAAATCAGCTTGTTTCCAACTCAGATTTGGGTGGTTCCTCCACTGATACCCAGCAGACTGCTGTCCATATGATTGGACAGCATTGGCCTGCTCATTTAAAAATTCATGGACAGGACTAGCAGAAAGACATGCAAGATGGGAGTGTGTGGGTGAGTGGCATATAGAACATACCTCTCCAACCTGTGCAGCCATGTGGGGCTGCAACACACTCAACACTTTATCAAATTTTAAGGCCAAACTGTCCACCTTCCTCTTTAGGTTATTATACGCATTCAATTCATACACTTTTCCCTTACAAGTGGGTTCATTTATACTCCTAGCAGCTGGCGCAATGTCATTATGTGACAAAGACTCTTGCTGAATGGAGGTTTCACTTATCAAATCAAATAACTCCCATGCTTCCACTTCAGTCTTGTTGAGGTATGAGCCACCACTAGATGCATTGATCTACTTTTCGCATCAATCCATTGGTAGAAGCTTTGTACAAGCTGCCACTTAGGGATTTAGTGCTGTGGGCATTGCCTCAGCAACCCTTGAAATCTCTCCCAGGCTTCATGAAATGATTCAGTCAGGAGTTGAGCAAATGAGATTATGCTCTTATGCAACTAACTTGTCTTATCGACTGGGAAAAACTTAGCCAAGAATTGGCATTGAAGATCATTCCAAGAATTTATGCTATTGGCTGGGAGCATGGAGAGCCAAGAACTAGCTTTATCCTTTAAGGAAAAAGGAAAAAGCCTCAGCTTTGTTGCTTCCTCTCTCAAGCCAGTAATATGAAAAGTGGTGCATAGAGCAAGAAACAACTCTATATGCTGATAGGGGTCCTCTCGGCTCGGCCCATGAAAACTTGGCAACATTTGGATGGTAGAGGCTTCAATCTCATAGCTAGCCACAACATTAAGGAGCTGAATGCAATAGGGGGATGAGTATGCCCCTGGTACATTGTACTCCCTAAGTGGTTTAGGATGTTCAGCCATCTCAGTAGTTACCAAGTCTTCAGCAGGGGTGTGTGTTGCTGGCCTAAGACACAAGACTCTCTCAATCTCAGGATTCAAAGTCTCAAGCTCGGGATTGAGAGATCTTCTTCTCAGCATACAACACACACACAACACAACAAATAGACACACACAGTAGGTAGAGAAAGAAAAATACAAACTACACACTACTAAAATTTAAGACAGCAGGAATAAAAAAGACAACAAAAGTGAAACCAAAACAGGGGAGTTAGAGATGCAAACTAATGCAGGGATGCTCCAGCTGCAACTAAACTCTCCTATTTTCCACTGCACTAAGCCTGCAAAATCCAAAATATCAGCAGGAATTTATTCAACACTAAACAAACAAAATCAGAAAATTAAAAACAAACTAAAGGAATTACAGCCGTACCTTATTCACACATTCCTACGACACCAAAAAGTCTAAAAATAGAAAATAAAGAAGAAAAATGAGAAAGAAAATCACAGAAAAACTACAAAGCACCTCTACAATGAATATAGCTAACAAAAACTCATATTACTATACTAGATCAAAACTCCCCGGCAGCGACACCAAAAACTTGGTATATTTTCGATGCTTACTGTTATTATTAAAATAAGATGGTAAAAATTAATCAAAGCAAAGGGGGATGGAAAGACATGAAAACAACAATCTAAAAATACCACAGACTTGTAAGATACAGGACCTTTTCTAGCAAGTTTTGAAAGTAAGAGTTTGTCCCAGAGGGAGTGATGGTCTGAAACATGAAGGGTTGTATAGTATTCTCCAGATCTAGCTACAGATCTGGCAACTCTAAACCTAACTAGAAAGTAAGGTAAAGAGAGGCTATTTAAGTGTCACAAAGATAAACTAATCTAAAAACAGAAATAAAACTACAACTAAAGAAAGGGATATAGAAGGATGATGATGTGTGTGGTAAAATAAAGAAAAAAAATGGAGAAGTAGGTAGTTAGGGATAAATCAGTTATGCAATTCAGTGTTAAGCATGAGTCTGTAGCAATCCTTTAGATGGTTACAAGCACATCTACAAGGTAGAAGAATCCAACTCAACCCATATAATTTAGACTGCTCTTAAGGCTATAATCTGTCCACTTAAATGGTCACAGACTATCCAAGGGAGATGGTCAAATAACATTGATTAAATCATAAAACTAACCTAATCCAAAAGAATGAATTAATCTTAAGGCTATAATCTGTCCACTTAAATAGTCACAGACTATCCAAGGGATTTCCTCCATCCAATGAATTAAATCAGGACATGAATGCCATTGCAAACACTATGTTTATAAGGCTAAAAGCTCATGCATCCATAGGAGCAAACTGACCTTGAAACTCAAGTGGGAACCATAAGAGATCCCAGGCTGAATGGTGACTTATATTCAACTGGTCATTGCTATAAAAGGCCTACAATGACCCAGCTCACAAGTCTGCAATCTCTATAAAAACTCATATCTAAACATTGATGATGGTGATGCAAAACAGGGTAGAGTTTGGCTCTGCACAATCTCTCACTAGGCTATAAGCTCAAGTGCAGAGAAAAAGAATCCATTTTAGATCTATGACCAAGACCTGCCTTAAGGCTATAGTCTATCCACTTAAATGGTCACAGACTATCCTAGAGGCTACCTTACCCACAGATGATGAGATAAAATAGGGATACTATTGTTCCCACCATTGTTGCAAGGCAAAACAGCTCAAACAACAATGGGAGTATCAAACCTATAAAAATCTAAGTATTAATTTAATAGAAATCTATGCAAGAAAAACATAGAGATTACAGATCTAATTTTAAGCAATAAAAAATGGCAAATCATAAAAGAATCTTACAATGGTGCCCTCGAAGGCAATAGCCTATGCACAAGCTCAAATCAGCTCACTCTATTTAAACAAAACCCATTACAAAACTGAGCTTAAACCCAATTGCTACAAACAACTCAACCCAGCATGGCTACTGAGCTAAGGTAAGAAGAAAGAGGGGAAAAGAAAAGGGAACTAAACCCTAACCCTAACCGTCAAAAAAATACTAAATGATCTCATGCTATTCCTGGATAAAATTATAATAGAGATAATAGCATATTTATAAGCAAACCTAAAACATTTGTGTGCAAGAGCCAATCCAATATGAGAATGCTTTGGAGTTGATTCTGTTGCTGCTCTATGGCCCTTCGATTGCTTCGAGATGTGTGGGATAGCTGGGTATCTCGAGAGGTGTGCCCTAGAAAGTGTGAAATGCCCAAATAGTCCCTACAGTGGATTGAGAAGTAGAGAACCCGAGCTTCGCACAATTGGAATGCTGCTTGTAAGTCTCTCACTAAGCTGTCGCGTGGTTGAAGTGCATGTTGGAGAGTCCTCGCGAGGTTCAATGAGCGTGAGCAATGCAACTCGCAAGGGTGGAATGCGTCACATTGGATCAGCGTGAGATCCGCATAAAAAATTCATTTTGGGGCTCTCTCTCTCCTCC
Source organism: Chloranthus sessilifolius (assembly GCA_021018995.1). Taxonomy (NCBI): domain Eukaryota; kingdom Viridiplantae; phylum Streptophyta; class Magnoliopsida; order Chloranthales; family Chloranthaceae; genus Chloranthus; species Chloranthus sessilifolius. Next base: position 98,829,441 of record CM037588.1, read on the forward strand.
TAAGCTGTGCGAGTTCAATTTGTTGCTCGCTAGGCTTGAAGTGTATACCGCATGCGAGGATCGAATGGAGCTGCGTGAACTCCTTAATGCTTCAAGTCTACTGGCTCACAAGGTTAGACGAATTGCGCGAGGTCTTTGATGGTTTGACCTAAACTGCGCGGTGCGATAAACTGCTGCTAGCTCGAACCTCATGAGATTCATGTGAGGTTACTTCTAGATGAATTAAACCATGCAAGATCTTTGCGAGGCTTCATATTTTATCTTCTGCTACAGTGCACAGGCCTTTGCAGCAGTCTTCTTGGCCTGGGTCCATACTCCTTCCACCGTTGGACCTCTAAGGCCCCTATTGGCAAGCCAAATGGCCCCACTGGTGTGCCTAATTCCCCCAATGGTGTGAACCACCATGGTTCTTTCAATGTCTGCTCAACAACTCCACAGCTTGACATAAAATGCCTTCCTCTTGGCTTGAAAATACAGGATTACCACATTAAGCCTGCTTTTGCTATTATCTACACATCACACTTAAAAAATGATTATTAACATGCTCAAAGGTCCATCAGAGACTAGGTTAAGGGATGAAAAGTGGTACTTTTTAGAGATTAACAGGACTTCACTAATATGCCATCGACGTAAATTTTCACGCATTTATGCATCATGTTGTGGAAGATAGCCATCATGGCACATTGATACGTGGACCCTGCGTTCTTGAGCCTAAAAGACATGATGACGTAGCAGTATGTTCCCCATGGCGTAGTGAAAGAAGTCTTCTCTTGGTCAGACTCTGCTAGTTTAATCTGATTGTATCCGGAGAAGCCATCCATAAAGGATAACATCTCATGTCCGGCAGTATTATCGACCGGAGTGTCTATGTGAGGGAGCTAAAAGTCATCTTTTGGGCATGCCTGGTTGAGGTTTCGAAAGTCGATACATACCCTTACTCTGTCATCTTTCTTGACGATAGGTACTATGTTTGCGACCAATTTGGGGTAGAGGATGACTCGTATGAATTTGGCTTTATGTAGCTTGTCAACTTCCTCTTTGATTTGTAGCACTATTTGAGGGTACATTCTTCAAAGTTTCTGCTTGATGAGTTTTACATCGAGCTCTAGGACCAAGCGATGTTCTACTAAGCTCGGGTCCAAGCCAGGCATATCTTCGTAGGGCCATGCGAAGGAGCTGAGGTGATCTTGAAGGACTTGGATGATCTGTTGTCGCTCCTTGGGGCTGAATGTTGAACTGATTAACAACTTCAGTTTCTCCTTGGTGCCAAAATTGATTTCTTCGGTAGGTTCCATGGCAGCTTGAGTTTGCTTGTTGAAGAGTTTAATAACCCGTTGGAAGTCCTATGGCTCTTCAGTGGCTGGTGCTCCTTCTTCATCGTCTGTGAGCTCATACACTGCAAAAGAACTACACTGGGGGTTAGTTTGGCGGGAGGTAACCCTTCATCAATATAATTTATGATCCCAACATCTTTAGTTAGGTGTAGGTCGAGGCTATTCATCCTTCTCTTGAAGTCTTGGAGCATCTCATCGAGTATGATTACAGGCTTATCACTTCTTCGGGACACTTGGTACCTTCATGAAGAAGAGGCGGTAGGGTCATTTCAAACCGAGTCGAGACTGGGTTCTTTGATGTGGAGGGTGGGACGATGACCGTGTGTGATCATGTCGGTTATTCCTTCCTTGATTCCGTTGGAATGACCACTACTCGTAGCCTTAGGGGAAAAGTCTCCTTACTGATCGTTGAATGGATTTGGGATGAAGGGCTCCCTCCCTTTTCTGTGGTCTTCTGATTTTTTCAGATTTTCTATTTTAAAATTTTTATGGGTTTTACGGCTGCGGGAGTCATTCGTGTGAGTCTTCGGATGATGTGGACACATTTAAAATTTGGCATTCTTTTTAGAGTCCTCATTCGAGGTGATCCTCCTGATGAGTGAGGACGATAATGATCCAGCTGATGTGCTTTCTTCTTTTATCCTGTGAACTGTTTCATCCTCGAAAAGGGCAAACAGGCAAAAGTCGTCTAAGCTCTCATCTTCAGAATCAGACTGGAGGCATTCTTGCTGATGAGGTTGTTCGAGACATTCTCCTAGATTGATAAGTTCTTGACTTTGTATCTCGTAATATGCTATGATGTGTATGCATGCCCGACAGCAACGCTGATATGAGTGAGAGATGTAGGGATCTCCCCAAGAGCATTCCCATCCTTGGTCTTCAGGAATGAGGTTGCCATCATTGAAGTCATCTTCCTCATCTGACTGCTCTTGTAAGCCTTGGGCTAATTGTTATGCTAACTCGAGCACCGGAAGGTCTATCCAGTAGTCTTCATCATTGCTCGACGGCGGTTGCCATGCCTCTTCTAGTGAGTTCCAGAATATTAAAAGTCATGGTGCTTCCAAAGATTAGGGAGCGTCAAGCTCTAGTTCTTCTTGGAATTCTATAAAGGTGACATGATGATATCTCACCCTTGTTGTTCATCGTATCTCGCGCAGGATAGCTCTTTCACACCGTATCGAGATGGATGCGCACATGCCACAATAGGGCGACTCTGGGTAAGGTTAGCAGAGCGGGCACTGCCAATTATCCAGTAAGTATTGATAATCAAGTTCGTCATCATAGTCCATTTCTTTGCTTCGGGAGTTATTGACCTCCTCTAGCAGCTTTAGCCATTCCGCTCTTAAGTGATCTCCAAGTTCTATTTCTGTAAGGCTGGTCCAGTAGTCTTCTTCTTCACTCGACATTGTGAGCCAGTCCTCTCTTTCTAGTTCATGAGAGTGGGGTGTCCCTGACTCTGGTTCTTCCTCATTTCCCAATGCGGTGATGTGGAAGTCCTCTTCGTCGGTCAACTCCTAGTCTTCTATGTGCGGCTCGAATTTTGATAGTTTTCTTCTTTCAGTAGTGCACGGTTCTTCCATCTTAAATAGCGGTTCTACACCCTTGCGCGGCTAGTCAATTTCGTCATCATCTTGGTTCAAGTTTGTCAGGTTTGCGAAGGCTTTGATGATCTGCTTGACTTTAGTTGCCTGTGGTTCGGTGAGGGATGTTTCCTTTCTTCTTGGCATGTCAGCCTTTCGATAATTCTGTAGATGAAATGGTTGTAAAGTGACCATTTAGGCGACGTTGGCAGGAGGTCAGCTTGTTTACCGTCTGACTAGTAACCCAATCATGTGTGCTTGCAAACTTTCTTTGGGATAACTGGCCCTATTCATCCTTGTCGATTCTTGTCGAGTCCCATATGTGGGGCGTACTCGAGCTGGTACATGAGGCCCCATCCCTTCGTGGTGGTAGGGTTTATATCATATAGCCAAGTGAGGTCAGGTCCAACTGCTCTCTTCGTCAATCTCGATTGATATGACGGCGAGCTAGGGTGAGTGACTTCTGCTATTGCGATATCGTCAGGTGATCGTACCTTTCTAATGTGGCCGGTGGATAGGACGGAGTTGTGGGCTGTTGGAATACTTGTTGCATAATCAGGATCTGTTTCTTTAAGGGGCGCATCGGTGTATATCTTGACAATAGAGTCTTCATGGGGGAACTTGATGCATTGATGATACGTAGATGCCACACCTTTCATAGACTCTAGCCATTTCCTTCCTAGGATTAGATTATAGGTACTAGACGAGTCGAAGACATGGAAGGTAATGACTTGAGTGAATGGTCAAAGGCAAACTTACAACTTGATGGTTCCTTTAACAGAACGTCGGGACCCGTCATATGCGATGAGGGACAAAGATGAGGGCTTTATGTCCTGCTCAGTATATTCCAGCGTCTTGAGTGTGGTTATGAGACATATATTAAGTCCTACTCCTGTCCAAACTGAGAAGCCTCTAATCATAATAGTCAGGTATATTGGGGCGGAGCTCCCGCGCAGTGATTCCTTGGGCATATCAGCCTTAGTGAAAGTGAACGCCGGAGGTTGCGTCATGATTGAAGCGATTTCATGTAGTTCATCCAAGGTGGTATCTTCATTTACATGCATCTCATCTAGTGTCTCTATCAATAGTCTGTGGTGTTCTGGTGACTTCTTGATGAGCTCAAGGATTGATATCTACAGCGGTATTTTGTTGAGGTGCCACAGAAGATCGTATTCCTAGCATGTCTCTAAAACTGGCTCTTTGTCGGGGCGGTGAGCTTTGCTAACATTTGGCTGAGGTGGTGGAGGTACTGATCTCGGAACCGAAGGCAAGGGGATCGTATGAGGAGGTGGAGGTAGGTTTACCACTTCTTCCCTTGCTATCTTTTCTGGCGACTGAGCACCGTCATTTTACTTTTCTTAAGGAAATGGCAGTGGTGGGTAATGGGTTTCAGATTTGAGGATCAATCACATTGACTGAGGTGTTGACAAACTCGACATAGTACTTTTTATGAACAGAGTGAAATTTGAGGAAGGAATGAGCAGAGGAGCTATGTCGTTCCATGGTGGGAGATATTGAGTGTAATCTTCCTCTTCTAGAAAAGTGGAGATCAAGGGTTCTTCCTTATCGGATCCTTCGCTTGACTGACTCATCTTGGTATCAAGGCGATGCTTTGTTGTAGCCTTATGTTGCTATCTCGAGGTATTCTGAGTGATGCTTTCCACTCATGCTACAATTTGCTCCATAGTTTGGAGGACATGGTCTTCATATTCAGGTTTAGAATCGAATGGTGAGGGAGTTGGCGGTGGGTTTAGAGGAGTGAGAGGTTCAGGCGAAGGCTGATGGAGGTTCAGCTTTTATGCCCTGAATGTTTGGACTCAGATTTAGGTAAAATTTTGGTAGGGAGGCTGGCTTGGGGGTGTGACCAGAGTGATTGAGGTTGAAGGGTGTGGCCAAACAACTGGGGGCCTTGGAGACTCTACTGGATCGACAATAGTAGTAGGTGAGGGAAGGTGAGTGATTAAGGAAGAAGGATGGAAACAAGGTCATCCGAGAAGGTCTACTATAGTGATGTGGGACACTGGCCCTTGGTTGTGGTTTGGCATGGGGTTGTTAAAATCTCCAGGTTTTATGGTAGTTGGTTGTGAGAATTTCGGAGAGCTTTCTAGTCAATCTAGTTTCTATCATTCATATCGTAGATCACATCTCGGAGGACCCAACAGTCTTCCAAATTGTGTTTCGCGTATCGATGAAATGCGCAGAACTTACTATGGTCAAAATTTGTCAGCCAGGGCCATGGCCGTTCCGGTGGGAATCTAAGAAGGTTTTGGCTGCTAAGGAGGGGGAAGATATTTGGGATGGTGTCGGGTAGCGGAGGGTAGTGCTCTCTTCTTGGTTGGTAAGGCCCTCTAGTTTGTTGATTAAAATTTTGCGACGGAGGCATGCTATTGTAATTATGGGTGTTGATTGGCCTATTCTGCGTCGTGTTTTGATTCTGGTGCTGGTGGGCATTAGGATACTGATTCCTATTTTCATACTGGCCATGATTCTGGTTTTGATTCGGATACCTTTGCTGATTTTGACCTTGATTTTTATTCGGGTATCGTTGCTGGCCTTGGTTTCGATATTGATTTTATCCAAAATTCCTTGGCTGGTACTTTCCGTTGCTAGAGTTCTGACCTTGATTGGCGACGGTATTGACTTGTGCCGAGCCGGAGTCTTTCTTGTTGTTCTTATTATACTTTGAATCATTGGAGGTAGCAGTCTTCAAAGTTACTATTGAGAAAGTGAGATCTCCTTCCTTTATATGTCGTTAGATACGGCTGGCGCGTGAGTGACAAGTAGCGAAGTTTGAACAATCACTTATGACAAGAATGCTTCGGAGAGGCTCCCTGACATAGTTTATAATGATGTCGTCTGGCTTCCGGTGCGGGCTGCCAACTTTCTCCAACATGCTACAAAATTTGCAAAGTCCTTAAATTCTTACTTAGCTATCATTAGATCACTGAGACTAACTGTTTCTTCTATCAGATGCTTATACTGGTCCAGGAATTGTCCAGCCAGATCATCGAACATGTCAATTTTGTGGAGCGAAAGTCCGGCGAACCAGTCGAGAGCTTCTCCTTCTAGCGATCTTTGGAAATAATGTATTAGGAGCCCCAGATTGTCGCGAATGGGTCAACAATCATTGCAAAAGAGCGCCAAATGGTGGTTTGGGTTTCCCGTACCGTTGTATTTGTTCAACCTGGGTGGCTTGAATCTTGCAGGTAAAGTGAATTCCAGGTCTTGACAAAACTTATCGATTCCGAATGAGTAATCAGGGCGTTCTCTCTTAGCCATGTATTCGTCGAGCATTTTGGGGAAATCCTCTACTCTTACAGTGGCATCTTTTTGGGTAGCCTGAGGGTGAGTTTGGTCTTGGCGATTGTTGTTGAAGAGGGCACGGGCGGCCCGGCCAAATGGCGACACATAGGCTGAGACCGTGCTTGGCATGGGTGGTGACCCTTCTTGCCTTAGTCATTCTTGCTCTTGTCTATCTTGTCGCTCCTTGATGGTTTCATATGCGGCTGCCAGGCCTCGGAGTAGTTCTTCGACGTCCTCCCCCCCCTTTTTTAACTTTTGGATGCTGAGCTCCACAAGTTGTCGAGCAGTAAAGTTCTGTGCGGTACTCCCGTCTCTTCCATCGTGGTTATTGCTAGTGCTTGGAGGAGTAGGTTTTCCTGTTCGGCCGTCATGTTAATCTCGGGGTTGTACCGAGCGGACTCGCTAGACAGATCTTGGCCGTATATGGGGTTACCATGGTAATTCCATAACAGAGGATTGTTGTGGTCAGTGATATTTATTCTTTGTATTCCCGCCATCTCGAGCCTTTGACGAATGCTCATGCACTTTCAAGAAATTCTCAGTAGTCGAATTGAATAGGAAAGAAAAAAATGAATAAAAGAATTCTTAAACTAAACAGAGGAGACTTTGGCGACAAGGTGTCCCATCGCGATCGCCAGTCTATTGGTACGCGCTTTTTCTGGGTCCCATGTGGTTCCCGAAAAGGGTGGCCTAAATTAGTCCATGTGGACTCTGACGTAAGGCGATTGATGGTAAGTGAAAAGTATAGAAGTAAAAAAAAAGGATAAATTCTAGGAAGAAAATACCTAATTCGTTGTGATCGCTAGCTGCAGATGTCTATCAACGCTGCAACATGTCACTGATCACTCCTTTCAGGGGTGTGGGTTCGACTTCTTTACTAAATCATCGACCTACCGATGTCAGTAGCACTGGGTCACCTAGATGTTTAGTTTGTTTTCTTTCTTTTTCTAATCCTGTTCTAAGTCTAATTGCTTTTGTTTTCCCAGTCCTACCAAGAGTCTAACTATTATGAAAGTTTTAATTATTCTAATCTCCTAGTTCCACTAGGAGTCTAACTATCCAAAGAGTTCTAATCTTATTAGAAGTCTAATTAATATTAGTCTCCTAGTTCTATTAAGAGTCTAATTAATGTAAGTATCCTGATTAACTCAAGTACCCTAATTTTATCAGAACTCTAATTAATTTAGGTATCCAAATTTTATTAGAAATCTAATTAATTTAAGTATCATAATTTGATTAGAAATCTAATTATTTTAAGTATTATAATTCTATTAGAACTCTAATTAATTTAAATATCCTAATTTTATTAGAAATCTAATTATTTTAAATATTCTATTTCTACTAGAAATCTATTTATTTTAGGTTTCCTACTTCTCTTGGGAATCTAAAAAAAAGGGGTTTGGGCCCGCTATACTAAGGAGGATCGGCCCCGTTCACGGGTACTCTCCGTAAGCTCCCTTGGGCAAATCGGTTGGCTAAGGGTCATTAAAAGTAGTATGGAAGATTAAGATTTAAAAAATTAAAGGATTTTTAAGACTAAGATTAAAACTGAAGAATTGTAAACTAGAAGGGATTAAAAACTAGAATTAAAAATAAACTCTACTATCTAGAATAATTAAAAACTAAGAACTGGTTCTAGAGATTAAGAACCAGGACCATAAATTTAAGGACTAAAATTAAGAACTGGTTCTAGAAATTAAGATCTAGAACAAGGGATGAAAAAATTATGGTGAATTTAAAAGGTAAAAAATATTGAGAGATAATAACCTAGAAGAGAAAAACGAGAAACTAAGAAAGGAAGTAAAAAATTAAAATTAAAACTAAAATCTAGAACGAAAATTTAAGGACTAAAAGCTAAGACCTGGTTTTGGAAGCTAAGAACCAGAGACCAGAATTAGAAACTAGAATTAAAAAAAAAAACCTAAAATCTAAGACTAAAAATTAGAATCAAAGATCTATTAAGAACTAAAAAACTAGAATCTAGAACTAGAAAGGAAATTAAAAACTAGAGCTAAGAAATTACCTAGGCATCGGGGAGGATCTCGAGATTCCTAAGCTCGGAAGGAAGGAACTCGAAAACTTGATTGTTGGACATCTTGAATTGTGTGTGTTCTATATTCGGGGTAAGGTGGTCTATTTGCCTGGTAAGCTTAATTGTCAGTGAAATTCAATTACGCCTGTCTGCTCAAGCAATTGAATTGGGCACCTTGTTCCAGGTGCTTAATACACTTTGAGTCGGTCACGGACTCAGTGAGTGACCGCTGACGGGCTCAGCCGGGTGTCCTAGTTCTATTGTAATAGAACTAATTGCGTGCCCTGATTGGTGTGTGTAATCTGATTAAGCACTGTGTCCAGGGCGCTTAATAGGCGAGTTTAGGTGGTCTAGGGAATTAGAGTCCAGTCCAAATTGGATCAATTACGTGTGGGTGGTGGGGCTTGTAATCGATTGAGCGCCCTATCCTTGGTGTGGAATCGGGTCCTAAGGTGGTCTGCGGAAAGGTGAGTCCTAGTCCAAACTGGACCAATTGCGCGCCAACTATGCAGCGCTCAATCAAATTGTGAATGGTGTATAGTGTGCGTAATTCTGGATTCTCCCCTGTCTAGGTCGGGGAGAATCCAGCATGTGCCTCAACCATATACTATTGTTTTAGTATAAGGTCCCCATATTAGGGTTGTCGGGTTTGAGCCACAGAACTATTGTTTCAGCCTGTATTCAACCATATACTATTGTTTCAGTATATGGTCCCCATATTAGGACAAGGCCAAAGGTTGACCGAACATGTTTGTATACTCCGAGAGGGCAAAATTGGAGTGTCTACACCAGGATGTATAGCATACATCAACTTGTGAGCTTCTTCTCAAATGGTATCTCGAAGCTTGGCATTGATTGGTATGCACACTCAGCCACAAAACAGTAACGTGTCGTCCTCGCTAATGGAGAAATCTGGTTTATTCTCGCTAATCACCTCTATTTTGATGGCTATGAGTTCATCATCTGTCATCTATAGCTTGCTTATGTTGTCAACCAATGTCGACCGAATGATGATAGTGGCCATCAAAGCTCTTGAACTTTTAACATCGAATCTAGTGTCACACAGGGCCATATTTTCAAGTAAGTACCATCGATGCACTCTCGCGATGAGGTGTGACAATTGAGCAGAGGATTTATCGCTCAGTACATCTGCCACAACATTAACCTTCCCAGGGTGGTACTCGATGGAACAATCATAGTCTTTAAGGAACTCCATCCATCTTCGCTGCCTCATGTTCAAATTTTTCTGGGTGAAAAGATACTTGAGGATCTTGTGATCAGTGAATATATCGAACGTCGCCCCATAAAGGTAATGCCGCCATATCTTCAGAGTAAAGATGACTGCTACCAACTCAAGGTCATGAGTCAGATAATTCTTTTCGTGGTCTTTGAGCTGCCTAGAGCCATAATCAATGACTCTCTCATTCTGATTAAGCACACAACCTAATCAACTATATGAAGCATCATTGTATACCACATAACCTCCATTGCCTGACAGTATGGCAAGCACTGGCGTAGTAGTCATTCTCTTCTTGAGCTCCTGAAAACTCTGCTCGCATTGCTCAGTCCACTCAAACTTAGGATTCTTCCTTGTGAGTTGTGTAAGCAGACCTGAGATCTTGGAAAAACCTTCTACAAATCTCCTATAGTACTCGGCCAAACCAAGGTAACTACATACTTTTGTTACTATCCTTGGCTATTTCCACTTCACAACAGACTCAATTTTGACATGATCAACAATTATACCAGTCTCAAAGACGACATGGCCCAAGAAACTAACCTGCTCAAGCCAAAACTCACACTTGCTAAGTTTTACATATAATTTGTGGTCTCTGAGTATTTGGAGAGCCACTCGTAAGTGTCGCTCATGCTCCTCTCTTGTTCTCGAATAAACTAGAATATCAGCTATAAAAACAACCACTGATTTGTCAAGGTGTGGTTTGAATACCCGGTTCATCAAGTCTATAAACGATGCTGGTGCGTTCGTCAAACCAAATGGCATCACTAGAAACTCGTAGTGGCCATACCATGTGTGGAACGTGGTCTCTGAAATATCTTTAGCCTTGATCTTCAACTGATGATAGCCTTACCACAAATCGACCTTTGAAAAGAATTTTGCACCTTGCAGTTGATCAAAGAGGTCATCAATCTAAGGAAGTGGATAGTGGTTCTTGATCGTCAACTTGTTCAATTGACAATAGTCAATGCAAAGTCGCATGGAACCATCTTTCTTCTTGACAAATAAAATTGGTGTTCCCCATGGAGACACACTAGGCCTGATGAGCTTTTTATCCAGTAACTCCTACAGCTGCTCCTTGAGTTCTCTCAGTTCTGCTGGTGCCATTCGGTATTGTAGACACCCAAATATGGCCCAAGGATCGATCAAAACATACTTCGAGAAGGGCACACCCCTAAGCTTTCGATAGCATTCCCCGAACCCTTAGGAATCATTCTAAAACCCTTCGAAATCATTCCAAACCCTTAGGAATCAACCCCAACCTTCTCGGACCCCTTAGAACCTGTCCTGAACTAATTTCTGAACCCTCCAAAGCACTGGATGGAAAGAGGAGTGCAAAATTTTACACAAATCTCTATTGGAACTAAGTTAGAAATAGGGCTTCTCTAGCTTTACAACAAGCCAAAAATCACCTTAATCAAAGTTATGACAATTTGAAAATTGGGTTGTTTGACTGAATGTTGCCTGGCGTGTATAAGACATACGCCAGGCCATTTCTTCCCAGAAAAGGCTTGGCATGTATAATACATACGCCAAGCCATTTCTTCCTAAAAATGACTTGGCATGTATGATACACATGCTAAGCAAAAACTAGTCTTCTTTCCCTTGAATAGAGCCTCTCGTCGGGCTCTGAACTTCTCGAGTTATTGTAGACATGTTTGGCATGTGTAATACACACGCCAGGCTTAGCTTAGCAACAGTAACTTTTGGATTTTGCTCGAATTTCACTTTTAGGGTTTGACTTATTGACCACTCCAATGTTTAGGGTAGGTTTCATTAGGACTATTGCACCCTCAATTACCCTATTTGCAACCCTTGTGCCATTTGAAACCTCACCCTATCATCTACCATTGAAACCCATTGGCCACATTTTCAAGCACTCAAAATCTTAGGAAACCTTAGATTAAAAGATTACCTAATTGCTAGACCAATTGGGGCTTTAACCCCTCACTAATCCTCCCTTTCTCTATAAATAGAGAGCCCCCCCTTTGGATTAAGGGGTTGAAAATTTTCAAAGAGAAAATTATAGTGAGCTCCCCTCCCATTTGCCTCCACTAAACCCATATAATTTCAGCACCCTAGTTCATCCTTAACACTCCATTATCCATCATAAATTAGTGAGCTTGAGCTAAATCTAGCCTCTAACCTTCTTCTCCTACCTCTTAGCTCCCTAGCCTTAGAGGTCAAAACCAGTCTCCTAACCCGTTTGCTATCGAAAGCTCATTGGTGACGTTCTTGCGCGAAGGACCACAGCTATGCTACAAGGGCCGTTAGCCTCTAGCCTTCTTCTCCTACCTCTTAGCTTCGGCTCTCCCCTCTATTCCTCTCCCTTCTTTGCTTTTCCTCTATCCAAGGATTCAAGTCGTTAGGTCATCAAAAGTTTGGTGTTGGAAGAGAGCTTGATAGGATCGTAGGCCTTTGGGCACAAGGAAGTGCTGCCCATTTTTCTTTATTTTTATATATAATTATATATATATATATATATTATATACACATCCAAACAGCCATAGTAGAGACCGCTTACGAGCGGTCTTGTCGGGTACCTAACACCTTTCCGATCGATAACCGAAGTCCCTACCCAAGAGCCTTTGGTGTAAACCAGAATCAGAGTCATATTTTTGCACTTTGGTGCTTTCAATATTGTTTAGGTTTCCCGACACACCAAAAGCTCCTGGTGGAAACTCAATATTTGTCATACGAGTGCATTGTCGCGGCGGATCGCTAAAAATCCATGGTTGAACAGATGATGACTCTGTTGGGGAGACTTTAGAGCTTCTACTTAAAGTTGGCCCTGTATTTTTTGCATGTGCCTTCTTGTTTTACTAACTTTTGTTATTTCTCTTTCGTTTTTGTACTCACCCCTACGATTCCGTCCTTTTTTACTTACCCCTATTATTTTGTCATTTACACGCCTTAGCCGATTGGCGGGCCTACTTGAGCATTGTCTTTACTTTTATTTATTTTCTGTCATTTACATGCCTTAGCCGATTGGCAGGCTTGCACATTTAAATTTCGTCATTTACATTCCTTAGCTGATGGGCGGTCTTACTTGTGCATTTAAATTCCATCATTTACACACCTTAGCCGATTGGCGGGACTGCTTGTGATTTGTTTTACGTTTAATCATATCCCATCAGTGGGCGCCAGCCCGTAGAGGCGGCACAGGACCATCAACCCCGGTTTTTGAACTTTAAGAAAACTCCCTTAAAATCTGAAATTAAAATTGAACCAAGAGGGAGACTTAATTGAATTTTTATGGGGATAGATTTTCATGGGTTGGGAATTCTAGGCAAAGATATAAACGTCTCGATTCTCAGTATGGCGGCAGCCCCTAGTGGTGATGATATGGAAAAGAACCACCCCACCTAGTATCTGAGAAGGTGCTTGCTCCGAAGGTATATCGGGTGGGTAATCTATCCAGTCACAACGCCTAAAACCCTTGGGAGAGAGCATTAGTAGTCCCGAATCAACCTTGTATACCTAGGTTAGGTGAGGAGAGTCCTGTTGCAACTAATATATTAGCCCTCGAAATCATCGCTTCCCGAAAACAAAAAAAATATATAGACTGAATTCGGGCTTGCTGGTCTGCTGTCAAGATTATTTGACCCAACTGTTTGTGCCTGGTGCATGTAAAACATGCGCCAAGCCACTATTTTCTAGGTTTGCATTAGCGTATATATTACATGTGCCAAGCTTAAAAAACCAAGGTTTGCTTTGGCGCATGTAATACACGAGCCAAGCTTTTATTGACCAAATTTGGCATGGTGCATGTGATACACACGCAAACCCAAACTGAGCAGGGCAACTCGAATCTGAGGCCTATCTTCACCTCCCCGAGTTCCCCGCTTAGTGCTTTAGTGTCTCCAATAAATCCTGCACCTTTCGACACCCAATACGCCCTCGCCGGTCCGTAGAGGTTGCACGGGATCATCACCCCCAATTTTTGAACTTTAAGAAAACTCCCTTAAAATTTGAAATTAAAATTGAACCAAGAGGCGGACTTAATTTAAATTTTACAGGGGTAGATTTTCATAGGTTAGGAATTCTAGGCGAAGATATAAACATCCCGGTTCTCGATACGGCGACAGCTCCTAGTGGTGATGATCCGAAAAAGAACCACCCCACCTAGTATCTGAGAAGGCGCTTGCGTCGGAGGTATATCAAGTGGGCAACCTATCCAGTCACGAAGCCTAAAACCCTTGGGGGAGAGCGTTAGTAGTCCCGAATCGGCCTTGTATCCCTAGGTTCGGTGAGGAGAGACCCGTTGCAACTAAGAAATTAGTCTCCGGAGGCATCGCTTCCCGAAAAATAAAAAAATATAGACTGAATTCAGGCTTGCTGGTCTGCTGTCAAGATTATTTGACCCCACTGTTTGTGCCTAGCACATGTAAAACACGCGCCAAGCCACTTTTTTCCAGGTTTGAATTGGCGCATATATTACACGCGCCAAGCTTAAAAAACCCAGGTTTGGTTTGGTGCATGTAATACACGCGCCAAGCTTTGATTGACCAGATTTGGCCCGACGCATGTGATACACACACAAACCCAAACTGAGCAGGGTAGGCCAAATCTGAGGCCTATCTTCACCTCCCCGAGTTCCCTGCTTAGTGCTTTTGTGCCTCTAATAAATCTCACACTTTTCGACACCCAATACGCCCTCGCCGGTCAAAAGAGGTCACCCTCTTATTCACTTGTTCCGAGGGATCGGGTTTGTCGCGTGGATTCTCGTACCTTCACATAGATCAAGGGACTTCCCTTCAATTCTTTCAAAGTGTGTCGGGATCCCGCCATGGGAAATATTTAAGGTGCGAACGCCACCCAAAATGGGAATTCTAAGGCCCCGAAACTCAACTTAGAAAGGTTAATTTGCTTTATCCAAAAACAAAAAAATCAAGAAAGAAATCAAAATCCAAAAAGATGAGCTTGTGGTGCCGGCACAATGGCATCACCTTACCCTCCGTCATCCCGTAAGGGGAGGAGAAAATTTTTTGAGCCCCACTCATGGCATCCATACCCAACCCGCCGCCAAGCCTTGTCATGGGCTGTTAATCCGGCTTATGCCGATCCCGATTCATCACCGTCATATTCCCCAACACATTCCTATGCGGAAGAGATTTTTACATCCATCCCACTTACCCAATCCCAATTTTCCATCACCCTTCGATGCACCCTTATTCCCATCCACACCCATCCAAAATTTGCCCAACTTTTCATCCACCCAAAATCCATCCACATACACCCCATTTTTCACCTCATTTTCCCTCAAATCCAAACAACCCTAATTTTCCCCCCTCCACCATCACTCAAAATCCACCTCATTTTTCTTCCACCACCAACCAAATTTACCCCATTCCCCTTCCACATCTAATTTTCCAATATTTTCCCAAAGTCCTACACCCCATGCCCCCTCATTTATCCGAGCCATGCCCCATTTTTCCTCCATTTCAAATCTAACCATACCCCATTTCCCTCCCATATCCACTACTCATACACCCCAATTTCCCTCTACATCCAATCCAAATTTTCCCTCTACATTAGCCCAAAATACACCCATTATTCCCACATACACCAAAGCAATGCCCAATTTATCCCAATCTCCTCCTAATACACCCAATTTCCACTCATTCACACAAAATCCACCTACCTGAGTCATGCCCTATTTTCCCTCCACCCAAATCATGCCCATTTTTTCTTCCAGTCCAAATGCACCACAATCTCCCCCAACAAATCCCAATACACCCCGCTTTCCTTCCACACCCAACATACCCGATTTTCCCCCATCCTCCAAATCATGCACAATTTCCCCACCTCTACTCGGGTCATGCCTAATTTTTCCAATCTACCCAAACAATGCCCAACATTCCCTCATAAACCATGCACAATTTTCCTACCTCTACCCAGATCATGCCCATTTTTCCCCATACATCCTCCTCATCAAATGAACCATCTGCGTCCTCTCCCATACTCGATTCCATGGCCATCATGTAAGAATTGATGAACACCTTCATGGCATGGAGGGCCTCTCAAAACCACCCTAATCCATCCCAAATGCCCATCCCTCAACATACCCTCCAAACTCTCCATACTTCCTTCCCCCAAAACCCTAATCAACCCCCCATTATCCACGCCATCCAAGGCTCCCATCAACCTTGGGACCATTTGAGCAAGCCTTAAGGCCCAATGACGCAAATCCAAGCTCACCAAGGCCCACTGACCCAAACTAGCTAAGCCTCAATGGCCAAAGCCCACCAAGGCCCAATGGGCCAAACCCATCAAGACCCAATGGGCCATACCCACCAAAGCCCAATGAGTCTGACCCATCATGGCCCAATGTGCCAGATCCATCAAGGCCCAATGGACCAAACCCATCAAATCCCCACGATCCTAACCCATCTGGGTCCTATAGCCCATCCAAGCTCTTTACCCTATACCCAAGCCCAGCAAGGCCCAAACCTTAGAACCTCATACCCACACCCTTCATCATTCCCCCAATATCCAACATTTACCTATACCCAACATACCCCCATTCCCCCTCAGATAATAGACCCCTCTCATCCGAACCCTTAGTCTGGCTTAGGCCCTATTTATCCACATTCTTCACACCTAACTCAATATGGGAATCCATCCCATACCATTAACCATCCCTAATTTACCCGTCCACTCACTCCCCAACTAAATCCCCATAATATCCAAAATATACAATAGCCTCTTCAGGCACCTGGCCAAAATCCACCATTCACTAATCCAGTCACCCCACAAGCCCCTCATCAAAGTTTCCCCAACCCCAATGGCCTCATCAACCACCTGCCCAACCCATTCAGAATTAGCAGGATAACCTCACCCTTCCTCCACCGTATGCTGATCAACAATACGAGGAAGATGAGGTAAGAAATAGTGGGGCCTATGCAGGGGCATTTGCCAACCTTAATCCCTCACCACCCACACATACTAATCCCCAGGTCATCCAAAATGAAGGGAGGCAGCCTCTTGAAGGAACAACCTTAGCCCCACCAACCAGAGAATCCAAGCAGCTGAAATAACAAATGGATAAAATCTAGAAGCAACTAATGAAGTTAGGGGAAACCGAGATTCATGCCACAGATTTTTCATATCTGTGTTTATTTGCCGAGGTGCCTTTGTCACCTAAATTCAAAGTGTCGTCATTTGACAAATATAATGGCACCGACAACCTCATCGCACACCTCAAGTCCTACTGTAGGGACATGTGTCAATATGGCGAAGATGAACAACTCCTCATCAAAGTGTTTAAAAAAATTCTAATCGGCCCCGCGCTAATATGGCGAAGATGAACGACTCCTCATCAAAGTGTTCCAAAAAATTATTATCGGCGCCGCGCTAAGGTGGTTCACCTCCCTTGAACCATTCATGATTAAAACATGAAAACATTTGACCCACCTATTCCAAGAATAGTATGTCTACAACATAGATATTGAACCCCGCTAGTCAGATCTAGCCCGACTGAAGTAGAAGCCCGACGAAGCATTCAGTGACTACCTTGGGCGGTGGAGGGCATTGGTACCTCAAGTCAGAAATAGAATACCAAATGATGAGAAAATTGAGATGATCTCGAAAAACACTCTGCCAGCCATCTCATATTTTCTGGTATACCAGCAGCAATCCAGCTTTGCTGGCTTGGTAAGATATGCCAACCATTGTGAGGACGCAATTAGAGAGGGATGCTTGAGCAAGAATGTGCCCAGTGGGGGCAGTGGAGTTTGAAAATTCACCGAGCAGAGAAATGAAAGAAGATCAAAGGTAGAGGTACGAGCCATAATGAACACACCGCCCAACACCAGCATGGTACCCTTTCAGTCGTGGCAGCACGGCCGACACCAGCACTAACAAATCCAGCACAAAGGTAGAACAATGTCCCCTGGGGGAAAATGACCCTTAAGCAGAGAGGGGCTCGATATAACCAAATATTCACTCCCTTGGGGCAATCCATGTATATCCTTTTGCCTTTCTTAGTCGAAAAAGGTTTGGTCACCATACTCCACCCCCTAGAGGTTACGAACTCAGCACACATTGCAATTACCAGCAAGAACCTGGGCACCCAACTGATCGATGCTATCCGTTAAAGCATGCGAAACAAGACCTCATTGAGGCAGGGAAACTCATTCCCCCAGCACCTCCTCAAGCAAATCAGCACACTAATATCATACATGCACCGTTACCCCCCACAGGGAGGAGTGGGTCTAAGGGCCACAGTTAACATGTTGCAAGAAGAGATGGAAGAGGTTGACCCCTCAGAATATATTGGCATAGGGGAAAACTATGATGACACATGGCAGTGGAATCTGGAGAGCGAGATTGTCGGGGTAGTCAAACCTTTAAACTTAGCCAATTATTTTTCATGCCTGACACCTCAAGCAACACCACTAGATCTAAGGTCATATTTTCCCTCACCAGCTCCCGTTAATCAAGTTCAAACCAATTGGGCCCCACCACCTCCACAATACCAAACATATTCAGCATCAAACCCCGTCAATTATGTAGTGCACAATTTTACCCCGCCTTCGAAATCAACTCCGACTCCCTACAAGTGGTCTAATTTTTCCACGCCATCATCAGCCCATCCACCTGCATCTTTGACACCAATCCAATACGGTTGTCCCAATTTTGTCACGCCCCCACTACTTTACCCATCTCCGGCACCAGTTAATAAGATCTGGCCTAGATTTTCCATGCAATCAATCCAAGCATCTCCAATACCCTCACCCATCCCATTTTAGATCGCAGGGAAGACCTCTGACCCTCATCATGTCCCGCTCAGTTGTGAATAGACGAACATCAATGCAGGCAGCAATAGAAAAGGGGTAGTTGATTTTGTTACCCGATTAGGAGGAATCTCTAAAAAACATGAAGTACTGGTACCAACCCAGCCAAAAGAGAAGAAGGAACTAGCCACAGTGAACCCCTTCGAAAAAATTAGTAGAGAGCACATACTAGAAACTCAACTAAAGAGAGTGTCAGCCCACATCACAGTCTGAGACCTGTTAATGACATCTCCACTCCATTTCCAGGCTTTGATTGGAGCACTAAAAGATACACGTGTCCATCCAAGTAACCCCGGATGAGGTGGGACAAATAATTGGGCAAGTTTTAGCCTCCAACGCCATCTCATTTTCAGATGTTGATCTTCCAAATGAGAGAAATAATCATTCCAAATCCCACAACATTACGGTAGAAACAGGGAACTTGGTGATTCCATTAGTACGGATAGACAATAGTTTGGCATTGAATATATGCCCCCTCAGAACTGCAACCAAAATATGGGTTGATCCCTCCACATTCAAGCCAACTAGAACAAGTGCAAGAGGGTTTGATAATACTAGGAGGGAGGTGATAGGAGAAGTCGATCTTGAGCTCACCATTGGGCCAATGACCTTCTCAATCCTATTCCAAGTCATGGACATCAAGTCCTCCTTCAACCTGCTACTAGGATGCCCATGACTGCATGAAATCGGGGTGGTACCCTCCACTCTACACCAACAGCTCAAATTCATATTTGAGCAGAAGGTCATAACAGTCATGGGAGAAGGGCGAGAAGAAAGAGAGAAAATGGCCCACAACATCGAGAACCTTATGGTGTTGGATGTACCCCACACAGCTGAGGACACAGACCTTCATAGTTTTAAATATGATGTATCAGCAGTAGCACTAGAGCCCTCCAGAAAGGTTATTGAAAAAACTAGAGGAGGAATGGATGCAACAGTGGCCATGCTCGAAAAGTGGGGCTATCAAAAAGGAAAAGGCTTGGGTCCTAATTTGCAAGGTAGGAGCGCCCCAGTCAGAGCGAAAGGCGGCCAACATGTCAGATTTGGGTTAGGTTACGAGCCCACTGAGGAAGAAGATAAGGAAGCCAAGGAGAAGGGTTGAACCATAGCCGCTGCCAAAGCTAGGGGGACAGACCTAGAAGACGAACCCTGCCCAAGGCCTCACATCCGCTATACATTCGTGAGTGCGGGGGTTGTAAAAATTGATCAGAATGGGGCAACACAGCTGACTCCACACAAGTCAGTGGCCGCTATCCACCCAACTAATCCCCAAATCATTCCCCCCGATGTGGAAATAGACTTGACATCCCTATCACTTTTTGAGGAGGAACCCTTACCAATCAAGCCACCCATCCTAAACCATTCTAAACCAATGTTAACCTTCGAGGATCAGGTTCAAGATGAGCCAATGATAAACATGATGGAGGCTGACTCTCAAAAGTAATCTCAATCAACCTCCTCCATTAGAGCAGGTAAAGATATGGAACCACATGTGAGGACTTGGACATCAATGCCCCTAACTTTGGAAGCATCAAATGGCTGCAAATACGACACCAGCTTCCGAAAAAGAAATAACCTTTAAATAGCCTTTGGCTGGCAATACCATGTGTTTATGAAGACCCGCATTGCCAAGGGCCCATCTCCGAAGAAAAAGAAAAATCCAAAAAAATAAAAGAAATATAAAATAATCCAAAAAATTTATCTTTCAAAATTCCCGATAAAATCAAGAAAAAATATGCCTTAATTGAAAAACCCGTCCCATGTGAATTCGACCCCTTTCCTATAGAAATACAAGAAGAGATTGGAGTCACGAGTCTGGATTAGGAAATCCCTGCTAAGGAGCTTCCCAATGATCTCCTTGAACGATACACCAATTTTGAGCATGGCCCTACCCTGATCGTTGAAGAAATAGAGGATGTTAACCTGGGTACAAAGGAGGTTCCTTGAATCACTAAGATCAGAACGCAGTTGTCCCCCAAGGAAAGAAAAAGCATGATTGATTTCCTTCGGTCATACCAAGACGTCTTCGCATGGTCATATGAGGATATGCCTGATTTGGACACCGATTTAGTTGAGCATGAGCTGCCGTTATATCCAGATATTAAGCCAGTCAAGCAGAAGTTAAGACGTCTTCGGCCTGAGTGGAGGTTGAAAATGAAGGACGAGGTCATCGAATAGTACGACACAGGGTTTATCATAGTATCCAAGTACCCTTAACGGTTAGCCAACATCGTCTCGGTACCGAAGAGAGATAAAAAGGTTCACATATGCATTGACTATAGAAATCTGAATAAGGCGAGCCCAAAGGATGACTTCCCATTGCCACACATCTACATCTTGGTCGATAATACTGCTAGGCATGGGATGCTGTCGTTCATGGATGGATTTTCAGGATATAATCAAATCAAGATGGTCGAAGCAGGCCGAGAGAATACAGGATTCATTACTCCATGATAAACTTTCTGTTACCGAGTCATGTCATTTGGGTTGAAGAATGCTAGGGAGATATACCAAGGGCGATGACGGCATGCTGATCTAAGAGGGAATTTCAAGCCCAACTAGGAAGGACCTTACATCATTCGTCGGCCTTGCCACCATGAACGGAGATCACTTTCCTGAGCCAATCAATGCTGGATACGTCCAACGATTCTTTCCCTAAGTCTCCTGTGGCAAGGTAAGTATTGATAATACGAATGGTTGATTGCTTAAGGACCCCATAAAAGAGGTTATCATTCCAAAGCCAAGTAGCCAAAAAGTATCCCTAAATGTACATACCCTTTTTGCTACCCAATTTGAGCTATTGGCCTTTCTTATGTACCCCCTCCCAAAAAAAGAAAAATGTGTGTGTATACCAGAGAGATGAGGAAAGTGTTACCCTCAAAAATCCAAAAAAATTGGAAAAGCAAAACTCTAAAGGAGATTGTCTAGAAAAAAAAAAGCAAAAGAATAAAAAATAGAAAAGAAAAGATATAGAAAAATTATGGGGCATATACAGTAAAAACCCCCCAAGGAAGAAGTGTATTACGGCAGGTGGAACCCTATCAAGGAAAACCTACCCAGAATACTTTCAAAATTCCTAACCTATCCCATGGCCAAGATACATCCCTGAAGAAAGCCCTCCTTAAGGTCTACGAGCAGTCACAGTATCCGTTGAGTCAGCACGAGTCAAGCTGTGAGACAAACAAAATAATTCCATCCAGCTGGCTATGATGGAGTCAACGTCCATGTCGTGGCCTTTAAAAGAAAAAAGGAAAGAAAAAGAAAATATAAGCTCAAAGCAAAATGGACGTGGTGAAAACCCGAAAGGGCGCCACGGGTAAAAACAGCAAGCTTGTGCGAACCAGGTGAAAACCTGAAAAGGTGCCTGGGGTAAAAATGCATATCTATAGATGTAGTGAAAACTCGAAAGGGCACTACGGGTAAAAAAGAGGGCAACAACGGGCACGGCGAAAACCCCTGTCTTGGGTGCTGTGAGTAAAAAAGGTTGAAAAAAGTAAAATAGAAGAGAGAAGAAAAATCTTTCAGCTAATCCTTCAGTTACATTTTTTATTTATCTGGTCGCCAATTGGCCCGCTCATGTTTGCTCAAATCAGGTCCTGATCCGGTATATCTTCAGACTACACCATCAAACGTATGACTCGAGGTAAGGAGAAAAGGTTGATTCGATCCAAAGGGATGGATGCTCCAACCTTAGTCAAAATTTTAAACCTCACTCAAGTTCGACCACATGAATGGGTTCGGCTATGCTCAAAATAGGACCTGTGACTTTGTCTCATTATTAAGGCATCAAACAAAAAAGGAGAAAAAGAAGAAAAGAAAGAAAAAAAAAAAAAAAAAAAAAAAAAAAAAAGAGAAAGAAAAATCCAGAAAATACAAAAAAAAAGTATATATTTCTACTCTATTCCATGTACATATTTAGGGCATTGTACTTCAATCTCAAAATAAAGAAAAAAATACCAAAAATCTAAAAACAAAAATCCAAAAAATATATATAAATCTTGAAAAATAAAAAAGTGTAGGTAAAAGTTTACTTCCCCTTCTGTTATTTAGGATGCATGTGTGTTACCTCTATAAACAAAAAAGGGACTAACATTTTCTTGAGAAATGTGCAGGAGCATCAAAATGGTCCAAGGCCTCAAAGCTTGCAACCTCTTGGCAATGGACATGTAAAATGAAGCATCTCTCCACAGACGTCAGTCTATTCAAAAAGTAGAAAAAAAAGGCATCATTTGAAAAAGAAAAAAAAGAAATCGATGTTTTCACGCACAGCTATGCACATGCGTGCTCCAATGCGGTAAAATATCAATATCTTATCGACAATGCAGTTGTGCTACATTAATGTCCTGAGTCTAAGGTTCGCATTGGATCTTTGGATCCTACTTTAAAGTAGGAGCAATGGTGTCAATCCTGATCAAACAGTCAATGTTTCGATCAGGTTGATTCCACTGCTAAATCCTTATGCCAAGCGCTCCGTTTTTAGATTCATGTAAACTTTAGTGTCTTAAGCTTCAGATTCTTTAGAAAAAGGTCAATCGTTGGTTGAAACCAACCTGTCAAAAAGGAAATTACCTATCGAACGACTGTGTTCAAATATGCATTTCGAAGGGCTCATTTTCGAGTGCAGGCTTAAAACCTGCATTAGTACAGTATCCCTGTAAAGTGTACGCCTTGTGTCTGGGTATCCTTTGGGTGGTCATTTATTTTCATAAATTGTACCCAGACAGGTTCTGGTTCGAGACTTTCATTCCCCTTTATTTTTATCTACCTTTGATGAGTGCATGCTTTTGCATAATTGTTCGATAATAAGATCATCGTTGACGGAGACCAAGATTGAGTGCCTCATCCAATTTTTGTCTAATCTACTCTATATTATTTAAAGTTGAACACTCTAGGTCATGTTGATCCAGGACACACTATCAAAAATGGCACACACTGTCAAAAAGTGTTGTGACATCAATACTTGTTCCGCTCGTGTAGTTGTGCTAAATTAACTTCGGGATCGATGGGTTCGCCCAAAGACTTCGAACCCTGCTTCACGCAGGGGCACCCGTGGCCTGTCAAATTGGTCAATCAATATCTCGTATGATTGGACACAAGCTGTAGATCTTCACGCTTTTGCTTTGTACCTATCTTCAAGTATGGATTGATCACTCTCTCACTTACGGAGCTATTATATTCAGAATGAAACTCAAATATCGAACATCTTTAATCATCTCGAGAAGCAAATATTTTTCTCAGTATATTGGGCTTTCGCAACTCGCTCCACCTTGGTTATGCCCAGTAATGTCGCTAAGCGCTTGGGGACCGATAGCCTTGAGGAACATACCTTTTTCCTAACATATAGGGCTTTCGTTTACTCACCATGTTACCCACCTGATATTTGAGGTTAGTTTTGAATATAGCGGACTCGTCAGTGTTACCTTGGGCCTCTTCGAATGTCTCTTGTCTTTGGCATTCGATCACGATACCAAAGAGGGGCATATGCAGACACCCAAATTTGGCCTAAGGCCCAATCGAAACATACTTTGAGAAAGGCGCGCCCCCGAGCTTTCCTCGAATCCTTAGGAATCATACAAAACCCTTAGGAATCAACCCCAACCTTCCCGGACCCCTTAGAACCCATCCCGAATAAGTTTCTGAACCCTCCTGAGTAGTAGATGGAAAGAGGAGTACCAAATTTTACATAGACCTCTGCTGGAAATGATTTATATACCATTCGAAAGATGACTTCCCCAGCTTTCCAACGAGCCAAGAATTACCTCAATCAAAGTTATATAAAAAATGTTATGACAATTTGAAAATCGGGTTGTTTGACTAGATGTTGCCTGGCGTGTATAATATATACGCCAGGCCAATTCTTCCCAGAAATGGATTGGCGTGTATAATACACACGCCAACTAAAAACTGGTCTTCTTCCCCTTGAACAGAACCTCTCAACGGGCTCCGAACTTCTCGAGTTACTGTAGATATGCTTGGCGTGTGTAATACACACGCCAGGCTTAGCTACAGTAATTTTTAGATTTTGCTTGAATTTCAATTTTAGGGTTTGACTTGTTGACCACCCCAATGTTTAGGTTGGGTTTTATTAGGACTGTCGCACCCTCAATTACCCTATTTTCAACCCTTGTACCATTTGAAACCTCACCCTTTCATCTACCATTGAAACCCATTGCCCATATTTTCAAGCTCTCAAAATCCCAGAAAACCTTAGATTAGAAGATTACCTAATTGCTAGCCCAATTAGGGCTTTAACCCCTCCCTAATCCACCCTTTCTCGATAAATAGAGAGCCACCCCTTTGGATTAAGGGGTTGAAAATTTTTAAAGAGAGAAAATTATAATGAGCTCCCCTCCCATTTGCTCCACTAAACCCATATAATTCCAGCACCGTAGTTCATCCTTGACACCCCATTATCCATCATAATTCAGTGAGTTTGAGATAGATCTAGCCCCTAGCCTTCTTCTCCTACGTCTTAGCTCCCTAGCCTTAGAGGTCAAAACCAGTCTCCTAACCCGTTTGCTATCGGAAGCTCACCGGTGATTTTCTCGAGCGAAGGACCACAACTGTGTTACTAGGGCCCGAGAGCTCTGACCCTCCCCTCTATTCCTTTACCTTCTTTGCTTTTCCTCTATCCAAGGATTCAAGCCGTTTTGCCGCCAAAATTTTGGTGTTGGCGGAGAGCTTGATAGGATCGTAGGCCTTCGGGCACAAGAAAGTGCTACCTATTTTTCTTTCTTTATATATATATATATATATATATATATATATATATATATATATATATATTATATACACATCCAAACAGCCATAGTAGAGACCGCTTACGAGCGGGTTGGTCGGGTGCCTAACACCTTCCCGATCGATAACCGAAGCCCCCACCCAAGAGCCTTTGGCATAAACCAGAATCAGAGTAATATTTTTGCACTTCGGTACTTTCAATATTGATTTAGGTTTCCCGGGACACCAAAAGCTCCAGGTGGCGACTCAATATTTTTCATACGAGCGCATCGTCGTGACGGATCTTAAAAAATTCACGATTGCACATATGGCGACTCTGTTGGGGATACTTTAGAGCTTCTACTTGAAGTTGGCCCTTTGTTTTTTGCATGTGCCTTTCTTGTTTTTACTAACTTTTATTATTTCTCTTTCATTTTTGTACTCACCCCTACGATTCCGTCATTTTTTACTTACCCCTATTTTCCGCCATTTACACGCCTTAGCCGATTGGCGGGCCTACTTGAGCATTGTCTTTACTTTTATTTATTTTTTGTCATTTACATGCCTTAGCCGATTGGTGGGCCTACTTGAGCATTGTCTTTACTTTCATTTATTTTTTTTCATTTACATGCCTTAGCCGATTGGCAGGTTTATTTGTACATTTAAATTCCGTCATTTACATTCCTTAGCCGATGGGCGGGCTTGCGCATTTAAATTCCGTCGTTTACACTCCTTAGCCAATTGGCGGGCCTGCTTGTGCATTGGTTTACGTTTAATCATATCCCATCAGTGGACGCCGGCCCGTAGAGGCGGCACGGGACCATCATCCCCAGTTTTTAACTTTAAAAAACTCCCTTAAAATTTGAAATTAAAATTAAACCAAGAGGGGGACTTAATTGAATTTTTACCAGGATAGATTTTCGTGGGTTGGGAATTCTAGGCAAAGATATAAACGTCTCGATTCTCAGTACGATGGCAACCCCTAGTGGTGATGATCCGGAAAAAAACTACCCCACCTAGTATCTAAGAAGACGCTTGCGCCGGAGGTATATCGGGTGGGTAACCTATCCAGTCACGAATTGGCCTTGTATCCCTAGGTTAGGTGAGGAGACACCCGTTGCAACTAAGAAATTAGTCCTCGGAAGCATCGCTTCCCGAAAACCAAAAAATATATAGACTGAATTCAGGCTTGCTGGTCTGCTGTCAAGATTATTTGACCCCACTGTTTACCCCTGGCGTATGTAAAACACGCACCAAGCCACTTTTTTCCAGGTTTGCATTGGCGTATATATTACACGTGCCAAGCTTAAAAAACCCAGGTTTGCTTTGGTGCATGTAATACACGCGCCATTCCTTGCTTAGTGCTTTAGTGTCTCCAGTTAATCTCACACCTTTCGACACCAAATATGCCCTCGCCGGTCCGTAGAGGCGGCACAGGACCATCACCCCCGGTTTTTGAACTTTAAGAAATCTCCCTTCAAATCTGAAATTAAAATTGAACCAAAAGGGGGACTTAATTAAATTTTTACGGGGCTAGATTTTCATGGGTTGGGAATTATAAGCAAAGATTTAAACGTCTCGGTTCTCGGTACGGCGGCAGCCCCTAGTGGTGATGATTCAGAAAAGAACCACCCCACCTAGTATCTGAGAAGGCGCTTGCGCCGGAGGTATATCGGGCAGGTAGCCTATCAGTCACGAGGCGTAAAACTCTTGGGGGAGAGCGTTAGTAGTCCCAAATCGGCCTTGTATCACTAGGTTCGATAAGGGGAGACCCGCTGCAACTAAGATATTAGTCCCCAAAAGCATCGCTTCTCGAAAACCAAAAAAAATATAGACTGAATTCGGGCTTGCTGGTCTGCTGTCAAGATTATTTGACCCCACTGTTGTGCCTAGCGCATGTAAAACACGCGCCAAGACACTTTTTTCCAGGTTTGCATTGGTGTATATATTACACATGCCAAGCTTAAAAAACCCAAGTTTGCTTTGGTGCATGTAATGCACGCACCAAGCTTTGATTGACCAGATTTGGCCCGGCACATGTGATACACACGCAAGCCCAAACTGAGCAAGGCAGCCCAAATTTGCTGCCTATCTTCACCTCCCCAAGTTCCCCGCTTAGTTCTTTAGTGCCTTCGATAAATCCCGCACTTTTCAACACCCAATACATCCTCACCGGTCAAAAGAGGTCACCCTCTTACTTACTTGTTCCGAGGGATCGGGTTTATCGTGTGGATTCCTGTACCTTCATATAGATCAAGGGACTTCCCTTCGATTCTTCCAAAGTGTTTCGGGATCCCGCTGTGGAAAATATTTAAGGTACGAACGCCACCCGAAACGGGAATTCCAAGGCCCCGGAACTCATCGTAGAAAGGTTCATTTGCTTTATCCAAAAACAAAAAAATCAAAATCCAAAAAAAAGGGCTCGTGGTGCTGGCACAACGGCGTCGCCTTACCCTCAATCATAAAAACTTTTTGGGCCCCACCCGAGCCTTCCATACCCAACCCGCCACCAAGCCATGTGGTGGGCGGTTGATCCGGCTTATGCCGATCATGATTCATCACCACCACGCTCCTCAACACATTCCCATGCGAAAGAGATTTTTACATCCATCCCATTTACCCAATCCCCATTTTCTGTCACCCTTCGGTGCACCCAT
Source organism: Chloranthus sessilifolius (assembly GCA_021018995.1). NCBI lineage: Eukaryota > Viridiplantae > Streptophyta > Magnoliopsida > Chloranthales > Chloranthaceae > Chloranthus > Chloranthus sessilifolius. The sequence continues at coordinate 98,857,099 of CM037588.1, forward strand.
ATTCCCATCCACACCCATCCAAAATTTTCCCATCTTTTCATCCACCCAAAATCCATCCACATCCAACCCACATACACTCCATTTTTCACCCCATTATCCTCAAATCCAAACAACCCTAACTTTCCCCCCTCCACTATCACTCAAAATCTACCCAATTTTTCTTCCACCACCACCCAAAGTTTATCCCATTCCCCTTCCACATCTAATTTTCCCATATTTTCCCAAAGTCCTACACCCCATTCCCCCTCATTTATCCGAGTCATGACCCATTTTTCCTCAACTTCAAATCCAACCATACCCCATTTCCCTCCCATATCCACTACTCATACACCCCAATTTCCCTCTACATCCAATCCAAATTTTCCCTCCACATTAGCCCAAAATACACCCATTATTCCCACATACACCCAAGCAATGCCCAATTTATCCCAATTCCCTCCTAATACACCCAATTTCCCCTCATTCACCCAAAATCCACCTACCCAAGTCATGCCCAATTTTCCCTCCACCCAAACCATGCCCATTTTTCCTTCCACTCCAAATGCACCAAATCTCCCCCCACAAATCCCAATACACCCCGCTTTCCTTCCACATCCAACATACCCAATTTTCTGCCATCCTCACAAACCATGCACAATTTCCCCACCTCTACCTGGGTCATGCCCAATTTTCCCCAATCTACTCAAACAATGCCCAACATTCCCTCATCAATCATGCACAATTTCCCTACCTCTACCCACGTTATGCCTATTTTCTCTCATGCATCCTCCTAATCAAATGAACCATCCACATCTGCACCCATACCCAATTCCATGGCCATCATGCAAGAAATGATGAACACCTTCATGGCATGGAGGGCCTCCGAAAACCTCCCTAATCCATCCCAAATGCCCAACCCTCAACATACCCTCCAAACTCTCCATACTTCCTTCACCAAAAACCCTAATCAACCCCCCATCATCCATACCATCCAAGGCTCCCATCAACCTTTGGACCATTTGAGCGGGCCTCAAGACCCAATGACCCAGATCTAAACTCACCAAGGCCCACTGGCCCAAGCACCCATCAAGGCCTAATGGCCTAGACCCACTAAGGCCCAATGGCCTAGACCCACCAAGGCCCATTGGGCCAGACCCACCAAGACCTAATGGGCTAAACCCATCGAAGCCCCATGGTCCCAACCCATCTGGGTCCTATGGCCCAAGCCCATCCAAGCTCCTTACCCTATACTCAAGCCCATCAAGGCCCAAACCTTAGAACCTCATTCCCACACCCTTCATCAATCCCCCAATATCCCACATTTATCTATACCCAACATGCCCTCATTCCCCCTCAGATAATACACCCCTCTCATCCAATCCCTCAATCCGGCTTGGGCCATATTTATCCACATTCTTCACACCTAACTCAATATGGGAATCCATCCCATACCATCAACCATATCTAATTTATCCATCCACTCACTACTCAACTCAATCCCCATAATATCGAAAATGTACAATGGCCTCTTCAGGCATCTGCCCAAAATCCACCATTCACTCATCCAGTCACCTCACAAGCCACTTATCAAAGTTTCCCCCAACCCTAATGGCCTCATCAAGCACTTACCCAACCCATTCAAAATCAGCAGGATAACCTCACCCTTCCTCCATCGTATGTTGATCAACAATATGATGAAGATGAGGTCAGAAATAGTGGGGCCTATGCGGGGGCATTCACCAACCTTAATCCCCCACCACCCACATATACCAATCTCCAGGTCATCCAAAATGAAGGGAGGTAGCCTCTTTGAGGAAACAGCCCCAACCCCACCATCCAGAAAATCCGAGCAGCTGAAAGAATAAATGGATAAAATCCAAAAGAAGCTAATGAAGTGAGGGGGAACCGAGATTCATGCCACAAATTTTTCAGATCTGTGTTTATTCGTCGAAGTGCCTTTGCCACCTAAATTCAAAGTGCCGTCATTTGACAAATATAGCAGCACCGACAACCCCATCGCACACCTCAAGTCCTATTGCGGGGACATGTGTCAATATGGGAGAGATGAATGACTCCTCATCAAAGTGTTCCAAAAAAGTCTTACCTGTCCCGCGCTAAGGTAGTTCACTTCCCTTGAAAAATTCATGATTAAAACATGAAAAGATCTGACCCACCTCTTCTAAGAACAGTATGTCTATAATATAGACATTGAACCCCGCAAGTGAGATCTAGCTTGACTGAAGCAGAAGCCCGACGAAACATTCAGTGACTACCTTGGGCGGTGGAGGGCATTGGCAGCTTAAGTTGAAAACAGAATACCAGATAATGAGCAAATTGAGATGATCTCGAAAGACACTCTGCCAGTCATCTCATTTTTTCTGATATACCAGCAGCAATCAAGCTTTGCTGACTTGGTAATAAATGCCAACCATTGTGATGGCACAATTAGAGGGACATTTGAGCAAGAATGTGTCAAATGGGGCCAGTGGAGTCTAAAAATTCACCAAGCAGAGAAATGAGAGAAGATCAGAGGCAGAGGTACAAGCTATAATGAACACACCGCCCAAAACTAGCATGGTACCCTTTCGGTTCATGGCCGACACCAGCACCAACAAATCCAGCTCAAAGGTAGAATAATGTCCCCCGGGGGTAAATGACCCCTGAGCAGAGAGGGGCTCGATATAACAGAATATTCACTCCCCTGGAGCAATCCCTAAATATCATTTTTCCTTTGTTGGTTGAAAAAGGTTTGGTCACCATACTCCAACCACGACCTCCGCTGAATCAGCCCCCTAGAGGTTACGATCCCAGCACACATTGCAATTACCACCAGGAACTTGCGCACCCAACTGATAGATGTTATCCGTTAAAGCATGCGATACAAGACCTCATTGAGGTAGGGAAACTCACTCCCCCGGCACCTCCTCAAGCAAATAAGCACACTAATATCATACAGGCACCGTTACCCCCACACCCACAGGGAGGAATGGGTCCATGGGCCACAGTTAACATGTTGCAGGAAGAGATGGAAGAGGCTGACCCCTCACAATATATTGGCATAGGGGAAAACTATGATGACTCTTGGTAGTGGAATCAGGAGAGCGAGATTGTCGAGGTAGTCGAGCCTTTAAACTTAGCCGATTATCTTCCAAGCTTGACACCTCAAGCAGCACCACTAGATCTGAGGTCATATTTTCCCTCACCAGCTCTCATTAATTAAGTCCAAAATAATTGGGCCCCACCACCTCTACGATACCAAATTTATTCAGCGTCAACCCCCGTCAATTACACGGTGCCCAATTTTACCCCGCCTCCGGAATTAGCTTCGACTCCCAACAATTGGTCCAATTTTGCCATGCCATCATCAGCCCATCCACCTTCATCTTTGACACCGATCCAATACGGTTGGCCCAATTTTATAGCACCCCCGCTAGTTTACCCATCTCCGGCACCAGTCAATAAGATCTGGCTCAGTTTTTCCTTGCCATCAATCAAGGAATCTCCGATACCCTCACCCACCCCATTTCATATCCCAGGGCTGACCTACGACTCCCATCATGTCCCGCTCACTTGTAAACAGACGAACATCAATGCAGGCAGTAACAGAAAAGGGGTAGTTGATTTCATTACCCGATCAGGAAGAATCTCTAAACAACATTAAGTATCGATACCAGCCCGGCCAGAAGAGAAGAAGGAACCAATCGCAGTGAACCCCTTCGAAAAAAAGAGAGCACATACTAGAAACTCAACTAAAGAGAATGTCAGGCCACATCACAGTCCGGGACCTGTTAATGACATCTCCGCTCCATTTCCAAGCTCTGATGGGAGCACTAAAAGATGCACATATGTCCATCCAAGTAACCCCTGATGAGGTGGGACAAATAATTTGGTAGGTTTTAGCCTCCAACATCATCTCATTTTTAGATGTTGATCTTCCAGATCAGGGAAATAATCATTCTAAACCCCTCAATATTATGGTGGAAATAGGGAACTTGGTGATTCCATTAGTACTGATAGACAATGGTTCGGCATTGAATATATGCCCCCTCAGAACTACAACCAAAATAAGGGTTGGTCCCTCCATATTCAGGCCAATCAGAATAAGTGTAAGAGGGTATGATAATACTAGGAGTGAGGTGATAGGAGAAGTTGATTTTGAGCTCACCATTGGGCCAATGACCTTCTCAATCCTATTCCAAGTCATGGACATCAAGTACTCCTTTATCCTGCGACTAGGATGCCCGTGGCTGCATGAAATCGGGGCGGTGCCCTCCACTCTACACCAACAGCTCAAATTCATATCAGAGCAGAAGGTCATAACAGTCATGGGAGAAGGGCAAGAAGAAAGAGAGCAAATGGCCCACAACATCGAGAACCTTAAGGTGTTGTATGTACCCCATACAGCTGAGGACACAGACCTTCATACTTTTCAATATGATGTATCAGCAGTAGCACCAGAGTCTTCCAGAAAGGTTATTGAAAAAACTGGAGGAGGAATGGAAGTAACAGTGGCCATGCTCTAAAAGTGGGGTTGTCAGAAAGGAAAAGGTTTGGGTCCCCGTTTGTAAGACAGTAGAGACCCAGTCAGAGCGAAAGGCAGCCAACATGTCAGATTTGGGTTAGGTTACGAGCCCACTGAGGAAGAAGTTAAGGAAGCTAAGGAGAAGGCCCGAACCATAGCCATTGCCAAAGCCAAGGGCATAGACCTGAAAGACGAACCCCGCCTGAGGCCTCACATCTATAATACATTCGTGAGTGTGGAGGTTGTAAAAATTGATCATAATAGGCCAACACAGCTGACCCCAAACAAGTTGGTGGCTGCTATTCACCCAACTAATCCCCAAATCATTCCCCCTGATGTGGAAATAGACTTGGCATCCATCTCTATCACTTTTTGAGGAGGAACCCTTACCAATCCAGCCACCCATCCTGAACCATTCCAAACTTATGTTAACCTTTGAGGATCAAATTCAAGATGAGCCAATGATAAGCATGATGGAGGCTGACTCTCAAAAGTAATCTCAATCAGCCTCCTCCATCAGAGCAGGTATAGGTTGTTGGTGCGCGCTTTTTTTGAGTTCCTCTCGGTTCCCGTTGAATCAGTGGCTCCAGTTCTGTCCAAGTGGACTCTAGCGATGCGGCGTTTGGAATAAAAAAAAGAGATTTTCTTGGAAGGTTCCTAGTTTATTGTGATCGCCAGCTGCAGATATTTATCGACGCTGTAACACGTCAATGATCACGCTTAAGAGCGGGTATGGGTTATTTCTATACTGAATTGTCCGCCTGCGAACGTCAGCAGTAGTGTCTTTTTCTTAATTTAGATAGTTTAATTTCCCTTTTATTTTCCTTTGTTGTTATAGTTCTAGTCAGTTTAGACTTTCCGGATTCTGTTATGAATTTAGTTATATAAGTTTATTCTAATCCTATTGAGAGTCTAGTTAATATTAATTTCCTAATTTCATTAGAAGTCTAATTAATATTAGTTTCCTAATCTTATTAAAAGTCTAATTAATATTAGTGTTCTAGTACTACTAATAGTCCGACTAATTTTAGTTTCCTATTAGTACTAGGAGTGCACGTGTAATGGTTCTAGTGAAACTTTAACTAAATCGAGCATGCTAATTATACTAAAATTCTAAATAATACAAGTATACTAGTTGTATTGGAATTCTAATTAAATCAAGCATACTAATTGTATCGAAATTCTAAATAAAGCAATTATGACAGTCCTAGAATTGTAATTGAAATAGAAGACTAATTTTATTGAAACTCTAATTCAAGCAAATGAATTAATTTATATTAAAATCTAATTAAGAGAAATAAACTGATTTTTATTTGAATCTAATTAAAATAAATAATCTAATTTTATTAAAATTCTAATTAAAGCAATGAATTAATTATACTAAAAATCTAATTAAAGCAATGAAATTAATCATACTAAGTTCTAATTAAAGCAAGGAATTAATCAATTAAATTCTGATTTAAAGAAATTAATCAATCATACTAAGATTTAATGCACTTAATTAATTAAATATACTGAAATAAAATAAACCTACTAATTAATTATAGTAAAAGGATAAAATAAAAGCAATTAATTAATCCTAAAATTCGTAAAAAAAGGGTTTTGGACCCGCTATGCTAAGGAGGATTGGCCTCATTCCCGAGCACCCTCCGTAAGCTCCCTTGGGCAAATCGGGTGGCTAAGATTGAAGATAAATTGATTTTAGACCGTAAAATAATATTTTTAGGCTTTTTAGAGTTGATTTCAGAATAATAATTGTGAATTAAATTGTAAAATTAGAATTATAGAAACTAAAATTATATTTAGGGTTTTTGGAGATATTAAAATGAGACATTAAAATTAAAATTAAAATTTCTAGGACTGAATTCGGGTCCAAAATCAGAAAATCAGACCGTATGATTAAGAACTAGTTTTAGAATCCAAGGATTAGAACCAGAAATTAATGATAGGACTGAAGATTAAGATTTTATAATAGAATTAAAATCTATAATCGGTGTATCAAACCGTTAGATTAAGGACTGGTTCTAGAAATAGAGAACTAGGACCAGATATAGAGAATTACGATCCGAAAAGGGTGCTACGGTCTAAGACTGAAAATAAAATTAATAGAATTCCTAAATCTAGAGATTATAAGCTATGGTCGAAAACTAAAAATTAAATCCTTACCTAAGGGTCAGGGTTGCGGAGAGAAATCTCGAAGATTCGGCACTTGAATTTCAAAATCATGGTTAGGTTGTTCAATGTGTTCGTTCTCGGAGTTCTCTAGTTTTGGAATCCCAAAAAAATTTGTTCTTCCCAGCCTCCTTGGGCGAATTAAGAAAAAAAATCTTTTATAGGTTTTTCTTCAATTACGCGCCATTTTCCAGGCATTTAACTGAATTTCGAGCTGGTTTCTCGGCACTTAATTGCTTTGAGTCGGTCACCGACTCAGTGAGCGATCGGCTGACTTGCTCAGCGAGTTTCCTAGTCCTAATAGCATTAGGGCTAATTGCGTGCTTGGTAGGACATGCGCAATTTGATTAAGCGATTCTTTAGAAGTGCATAATCAAGGAAACTTAGGGGTTAAGGACTGTGAGGCTAGGTCGGGCATAGGCCAATTGCGCGCTGGTGGGGTGGTGCTCAATCCGATCACGTGTCTGATTTCAGGCACATGATCGAGTCTCGATATGGTCTAGGAAAGGAAGTTTGGTCAAATTATGCATGGGGTTTCAGGTGCTTAATTCGAGGTTGTCCGGGTCTGGTCTCTAGTCTGAAATGCTAGACTTTTGTTTCAGTCTGCATTCCGACTATATACTATTGTTTCAGTATATAGTCTCTCTACGTCAGGATCTGAGCCACAGAGCTATTGTTTTAGCCTGTATTTAGCCATATACAATTATTTCAGTGCATGGTTCCCATATCAGGATTAAGAGATCAAAGGTTGACTGAACAAAATTGTATATCTCGAGAGGGCAAAATGGGGGTGTCTACAGATGCCCCTCTTCGGCGCGCTCTTGCAAAGTAAGAATGAGTCAAAGAAGTAGACACCACTCATTCGAGGTGTCTTCTTGTTTCTCTTGCGAAATCACAAATGTGAATTGGTGATACCGACATGACATGCTTGGCTTTCTTATCTATCAGTGCAAGCTAAAATGGAGCATTTGAAGAGCAAATGGTAGCTGTCGAAGGGCACATTCTGGGTCTGTAAGTGCATGGCGCATCCCGTCGCATGGCGCGAGCTAACAGAGGGATTTTATGCAATCGAGGTACTAGGGTATCAATCAAATATCCAAACAAGGTCCAGGGACCGATAATAAAAAGATGAAGTATCATGTAATATCGAAGGCTTTTGAAAGTCATGTCAGATCGGGAGCGTCATTGCTCACACCAATGGGCGTCAGGCGTTCCTTTTCCAATAGGCGTTTGTAAGTTCTTAGATTAAATATACTCAATGTTTAGTTTCCCAGGGGAATGGCTGGTTTGGCCTGGTAATTGAGGTAGGGGTCTTGTGAGGTGTACTCAATTGAATTCTGCGCAGTGGCGCGTGCACTTGATTCATCTGGAGTTGGCCTCTAAGTTGGGAATTCTAATCCTAATATGTCTAAACAAATGATTATGCGCAGTGAAGTATGTGCTCGAACCAATTCTGCACAGTGGAATATGCACTTGATTGTGAGTTCAGGGGTTGGCCTATAAATTGGGAATTCTAGTCCTAATGTGTCTGAACAAATGATTCTGCGCAGTGGAGTATGCGCTCGATCCAATTCTGCATAGTGGGATATGCACTTGATTGCGAGTTAAGGCGCTCTTAGGAGTTAAAGGTTGGGTTTAAGTGTAATTTATTGTGCGCGGGTGATGGGGCGCTTAATTAGTTTTTTTTTTTGTATTTAAAAAAAGGTGAGTCGGGTCTATTTATCTAGTTGCTTTGTTCTTCTTTTCTTCTCTCTTTTTCATGTTTTTTTATTGAAGGGGATTTTGAAATTTTGGGAATTTTGAAATTTTAAAATTTTAGGGATTTTTAACTTAAGATCAATTCAATGGTAAAATGGCAGAAAATGTGGCTTCTAAGAAGTCGCTGAGCAAATCCACCAGTGTTGGATTTGTGGACTCGACCGTTATTGTGGTGTCAAGATGACACTTGGCATGCTGGATACTCCGTCTAACCTTCTCGGTGAGTACTGATGATTGTCTCTTATGGGAGGACTACAGTGATTCGCAAGCCGAGAGAGACGGGTTTTGAAAATATTTGACTTAATCATAGCTAACTATGCATATTTACGAGGAATATTGAGTAATTGAAAAGTAGGTAGTACTTACCTGGGGGTGATACTTACCTATGTTGTGCGTAGCTTGTGGCAGGATTGGTGGTGTTGTAGTGTCGCAATGGGATTTTAGAGATTTCTTTTCTTCAGGTCTGCTGTGACAGGGCTTGGCAGTTGTGATATGATGTCTTGGGAGAAATGATGTAGCGATGAGATTTGGGGGTTAATTCGGAAGAGAGAGAGTCCTTTGCTTTAGCGATGGGACATGATCGATCTTTCCCTTTCTGTGTCATACTACGTGGCATGTGCTGTCTGAGTTTTTTTTTCTTTTCAGGTAGTGTTATTTGTGGTGGGATATTGACTGATCGTAGTTAGCAGTGGCGTGCTCATGTCCTCGGGAGATTTGCTTTCGGCTTCTCGTGATAGGACATGAGGGTATGGTAATGAAGGGACTGGATATTGAGGTGATATCTCATGTGTTCACGTTATCGCGGGATGGGTGTTGTCATTGCTTTCTTCTCGTGTAAGGGGTATGCGATGGGATGGGTGAGTAAGTCTTTTTTTTTTTGGAACAGCCCATGAGGCTTTGCGATGGGACAAAATAATCTTGACCGCGGTGGGACAAAAAGGTGTGAGGGTGTAGATTTTGTCCAAAGTCAGATATTGCGCGCCTATTTTCTGGCGTGCGATCTCGGGCTTGAGGGGTCATTTACGCATGTGTAAATGTGTGTGTAATTAGATTATGCTCCATAAACGTAGCGCGTGATCAGAGCGTCACCAGGTCAGTATACGGCTGACCGTTCGGGTCGCGCGGTGGCAGTGTGTCGTTTGATCAATTTGTGTGGTTCATGGAGCACACACGATCGGAGCACCGCGCAGTTGGCGCAAGCGATGGTTTGTTTGCGCGCTTGGATCAGAGCGCGTGTTTTGGATTGTGTGTAGTGTGCATAGCGCGTGATCTAATCAAACGCATGCGCTCTGATGCGTGATTGAGTCCGTACTCTATATAAGTGGGGGAGTCTTCATTTGTTTCTCATTCTCTGATTTAGTCTCGAGTTTTACTTTTTCTAAATATTTTATGTTCTAAAATTCATGTTTTAGTGATATTGAGTGATCCAACCGTCCGATTGGGATATTGTTTCTTCCTATGCTCGTTATTTTGCATGATCTCCGTCCCGAGGTGCTGCTCGTGGACGGTGTTATTCTGGGAATGGGCGGTATGAATGCGCTTGTCTTCACATCGGTCCTTTTTAGGGAGCAGTGAAGGCAGCGTTGAGGTGGCGGGCGATGGAGGAGGTGAAGATAGCGAAAGAGGAGGGGTAAAAAGTGGGGGGATGTATTTCCCAACTAATGCTCCCTGAAGTCTCTGATTGGACGCTTCGGGGTGAATCTGCTCCTCGCTTCGTCTCAGTTTTGAACGCAGTCTTCATTTTGGGTTGTAGGTTAAAGTTTTAGGTTTTTGTTTTGGGTTGTAAATTCAGGAGGTATGCCTCCGGTGATACCTGTAAAATTTTAAATTATAAATGAAGGGACATTTTTTATTTTGTTTGCTTGTTTATTCGTTTAAATTTATTAGCGGATCGGTTGGATTTATCTAATTTGTTTGACTTATTTTAAGATTTAGTTTAGGTTGGAGTCCAGTTTGTTTTGTCAGATTTTATTTAGAGAGTTTACTTGGTTCTGTTTGGTTTGTTGGGGGCATTTTTCTAGTCCCAAATAGGTTAGTCTTATTTTAGAGAGTTTTTTCTCCCTTTTTTTTGTATCTAGTTTAAGGTTTGATTTTAACTTGAGTTTTGGTCTTTTGTTTAATTCAACATGAGACTTAAAAAAGAGTGAGTTTTCAAAAGATTCTAGGTGGGTTATGGGTGTTTAAATCCTATTGGTTTATCTAGACTTGGGTGGATTGGTATTTCTTAGGGGGTATGTGTTTGGTTTGATTATTGGTCCATCTAGGTTTGTCATGGATTGCGGTCTTTCAAAGGGGCTATGTGTTTAGTTTAGATTAGATTAGATTATAAGGTTTTAAAAGTGTGACACTTGTCATTGGATAATTCAGGGGGGTATAGTTTATATAAGTATAAGCCAGAGGCTTTTTTGTTTTGAATCTTATTATTATTTTTTCAGGCTTAGGATTAAAAGTTTTGGGCATTTTCTTGTGATTTTAGGCATTTTTTTTTTATTAATGTCTTTTGTTCCTTTCTTTTCTATATCGAAGAGCTGTGTTTATTCTATGGATTCATGAGAATGGACGGAATTGGGAATGCAAGGTAGCGGTCGAATTGCTGCCATGCTAAGGGAAGAAAGAGGGGAAGATGGGATTTTTGTTTTCTTGAATAAATCCGGATTTGTGCATTGCCTGAACGTGCGAATTTTAAATTTCTTATTTTAAGTTGTATATTCAAAGGGTATGCCCTCGGTGTATTTTGTAATTATTTTATTTATTTATGAAGGGATCATGATTTTATTTTCCTTTGTAAATTCAGGTTTAGTTTGTTTTCTAGCTTGTTTGATTTATTTCGAGTGCGAGGTCTACTTGCTTAATTTATTTATTTTGGATCGGGGCATGTTAGGTGCATTTTTTTTTATTTTGACTTAGTTTAGGCTTAGTTTGAATGTATGAACGATGGGGGTATTTTAGTTTCGCCTTAGTTGGGGCAAGTTTTTTTTGTTTGTTTGTTTTGCTTCAAAGGAATGGATGATGGGGGCACTTTTTTTTTTTGTTTTTTTTTTTGGTTTGGTATTAGTTGGAATGTATAGGTGATGTTGGGGTATTTTTTTGGTTTTTGGTTTTAGTTTGGTGCATTTTCTCTTAGTTATCGGGGTGGATATTTCTTTAGGCTTGGAATGTTTTGGATCGGGCTTGCCAGGGGCGTGGTTTAGGCTAATAATTAGTATCGGAAATCACCCAATTTCAGGGCTTGTGACCGTGCTGTCCTGGGCATTTTTGTGTTTTGTGTTTCTGGGGAATTGCGTGTTTCACTCCGAGCGTATAAATTAATTGCACGCCATAGGGTGGACGCGCATTCAGAGCGTCAGCAGATAATTACGCGCCATTTTTCGGTCGTTTGACTGAATTAAATGCAGGGTACTGAGCGCACGATTAGGGCGGTGGCTGGTCACTCTACGGGGGACCATTGGCAGTCACCCGCCACTGTATGGGCGCTTGAAGTGATTACACGCTTAACAGGATGCACGCAACCAGACGGTCGGGTTAGTTTGGGCGGGTGACGATTGGTTTGCGCGCTTAATGTTAGTCGTGTGATCCGAATTAAGCGCGGTTAGAGTGGTGCATGATTAATTTACGTGCCAGAATTTAAGCGCACGATTTTGGGGTATCTTATAAATAGTTCAAAATTTTTCATTTTTGTCGTCCAATCATTGTTAGTCTTCGATTCTCTAGTTTCCTTGTTTCTTTGTGCTCTAGTTTTCATGTTTTCGTGATCTCTCATGATCCGGTCATCTATTTTAGGCACCGTTTTTTCCGTTCTCTTTAGTTTTTTGAGCTCTTTGTTCTAGGATGGAGTCTGAGGGTGGTGGTAGGCACAATATTACTATTTCTGAGTTGGAGAGGATGTTAGGGGCGGAGATGGGTGAGACTTTCGAGGCTCGGACCGAGCTCATCGGGGAGGCAGATGTTGAGGAGGTATTGGAGAAATTTTTGATTTAGATGTACCTGATTCACTCCTTTTCTTTTAGTTATCTCTTGGATCTACTCCTTTTTTTTTTTTAGTTTCTTTAGCATTGTCGACCGTCATTGGGACTTGGATGCTTCCTGAGCTGGCCCGATGATGGTTGGAGGTTGCTTCATATTTGCACATGTGAGAGTAATGTTTCAGTAGTTTTTTTTGCCCCCTTGCTAGCTGTCAAGGGGGTAGTGCCTCAGACATGAGTCTGGTAGCAAAAGATGGATATGTGCTCTTTTTTTTCTATTTTGCTTTTTTTCTTTTTGAAAGATGAAAATAATGCAACAAGGAAAGCAAACAGCTAAGATAGAAATAATAACAAAACAATAAAATAAAAATGCCCCAGTGTAGGAGCGTGGTAGGGTCGACAGTATGGTATCTTCGGTAGCACTTTCCAGGTGGTAACTTCATCGTTCTTTATCTTCATTATGAGCAGGTCAGCACTTCTAATATGATTCTTCTAATAAAAAAAATTGCCCTAGCGTTAAGAAGCAATGGAGCTTTTCCGAGTTTCGAGATGAGCACTTTGGGTCTACAAGCGATCATGGGTATTTGGTGAGTTAGTATTGAAGAAAAGTTGATCGGTACTTTTGTCGAACCGGGAAGGCCTCTTTGATTAGGTCGGGGGTCTATCCTAGGGTGGTGGTCATCCTATCCCGTGGTTATTAGGGAGAAGTATGGTAGATATGATTGCATTAGTCATCATTCATCAATTTTTAGTTTCATTTCTAGGAATATCCTGTAAGGCTTCTGATTTATCGTCCAAAATAAAAATGCAGAGGGGGTAAGGCTCAGTGATGTGAGGAGTAGTTTGTATCTAATGCTTTCCAAAAGGTGTAGGTAACAATCTTTTTCTCAGAAGGATACAGGATGCCATGATTGAGCTCTTTGTCATGTTTCGGTACCATCAAAATCTCACATTCTATGGTTAGCAGGAGTTTGTCCTCCTCCTGCCACCTTACGGCGACATCTAGTAGTATGGAAACATCAGGGGTGCCCTCACAGCTTGCTTATGCATTTCTAGTAATGTTACCAGGGGTGTCCTCATGGTCTGCTTATGCTTCCCTGAGCTCATTGGCATGTTCATTCATCGTAATGCTCTCACTCAGCTTTTTGATGTATGTATTTTGAAAGCATCCTGCTAATGCAAGAATAATGAGTTTTGATTGAACCTAACATCTTTATTTTTTTTTACTCTAATGTCTCCTCCAATGGCGGGGGAAGGAAAATGAGGATCGAGTGTTACTTATGCTTTTGAAAGAGGTTAGATAGGTCGCTAGGCCATTAATCAGATTGCCCGAGTGAGAAAAGGTGGGTGATAAATCGGAGGTCTTAAGAATATTCTGAGAATTGAAGGCGTATGACCGATGAATGGGTCGTGACGACTACGGGGGTGAAAAGTACAAGTATTTAACCACGAGATGATCACAGCACTAGGGGTAATATTTTTTAAGGTACATAGCGTTCCAAGGGCTAGAGAGTTCTTCCCCATCTTGGTTCGCCAGTTTGTAGGCATTTCCAGGGTATGCGGCTGTTATGACATAAGGGCCTTTCCAGTTGGGCTTCAGCTTTCCTTTTGGGTGGGTGTGCTTGAAAGGCATGATTTTATTTAAGACTAATTCTCTAATATTAAAGATTCGTTCGAGGATTTTTTTATCGTAAGCCTTGGCCACTCTCCTCTGATATACCTAAGCGTGATCAGCTGCCCTTAGGTGTGTTTCATCGAGCTGCTCTAGCTGTGTGAGTAGGGAAATTCTCCTCTCATTTAATGATAGCTCATCATCGAGCTGGAGACGCAAAGATGGTACTTGTATCTCATATGGTAAGACTGCCTCCATCCTATAGGTAAGGAGGCAGGGAGTTTGGCCAGTGGCCGTACGAATAGAGGTCCTATAGGCCCAGAGTGCTTCTGGTAGTCGTTCATGCTAGTCGGCTCTATTACTTATTTCTACTATATGTTTTAAGATTCGAATCAGTGTTTTGTTCATAGCTTCTGCCTGTCCATTGCCTTGAGGGTAGAATGATGATGAGTGGCGTAGATCGATGTCGTACTTCTTGCATAACTTCTTCGTTTTCTCCACGATGAATTGTGGTCCATTGTCAGTGACAAACATCTTGCATACTCTAAACCTGGTGATGATATTTCAAATAATAAACCTTACTAGTGTTAAAGCTGTGATTCTGACATAGGATTCAGCTTCTGCCCATTCGGTGAAGTATTCAGTCGCTCTAAGTATGGACGCGTGCTTATGAGTGTTCCCAACGGTGTCAGTGAAAGGTCCAATGACATCAAAGGCCCACATCGAAAACGGCCATGGCGAGGTCATAGTATTCAATGCAACTGATTGAACTTTGATGAGTGCAGCATGTTCTTGGCATTGCTTGTAGGATTGGACATAGAGGTAGCAATCTCTGATCATTGTCGGCCAGAAGTAGTCTTGTCATGTAACTTGATCGGTGAGTCTCTGTATACCAGAGTGGACGCTACAAGCACCGACGTGTGCTTGTTGAATGATGTATTATCCTTCGACAGTCGTGATGCATTATAGTAGTACTCCTTTAGTGAAGGCTTCTTTGTATAATGTTTCGTCGAGTATGTAAAATCTGGCACATCGGTTCCTTATAGGCTTTTGTTCGATCTTCGTGGCGTATGGAGGGACACATTGATGTTTCAAGAAGTTCCAAATATCAAAATACCATGGTTGTCCATCATCGGTCGGTGATTTTTCAAATCTGAACATAGCGACTTCGATTTCTGACTTGATGTGCTTTTTCAGGGTGATTGCTTCTTTCGATCTTGTACTTGTGGAGAGGACGGGCAATTCTCTCTTGACTGTCCATGCTACCTCGTGGACGGGTACTATTAGCTTTTTAATAAAGAAGGTCTTGGTATTTTGTCCAATAGGTATTTGGATGACCGAGGCTAGCGTGGCTAAGAAATCTGCGAGCTCATTTTCTAATCTAGGGATGTGCGTGAAAGAGATTCTTTCAAATTTCTTTACCAAATATTGAGCGGTTTCTAGATATGCCATTAGTCCCATTTCCTTAGTTTTCCATTCTCTTATGACTTGTGATATTACTAGGTTGGAATCACAGATGGTTTTTAACTGTTTAATACCTAACTATAGTGATGCTCGTAGTCCAGCTATAAAGGCTTCGTATTCTATGACATTGTTAGTGACAGGGAAATCTAATTGAAAAGCCTTAGGTATGATAGCTCCCTCTGAGCTTAGGAGGACTATCCCGATGCCTTTTCCTTTGTAATTTAGTGCACCATTGAAATAAAGGGTCCATGAGGTCTTATCGGGCTCTTCGTTATGAATCGTGAGTAGGTCTTCATCAGGGAAATCTACATGTATAGGTTCATCACTAGGGAGCCAGAGATCTGTGAGGTAATCGGCGATGGCTTTTCCTTTGATCGATTTCTATGTGATGTAAGTGATATCGAATTCTTGTAAGAGCATATGCCAGCGAGTGATCTTTCCTGATGTTGAGGGCTTTTCGAATACGTACTTCAGAGGGTCCATTTGGGCTAGTACTAGTATTTTATATGATCTGAAGTAGTGTCGTAATTTGGTAGAGGCCCACACCAATGTGAGGCAAGTCTTCTCCATTGAAGTGTATTTTTGTTCATATTCGACCATCGTCCTACTGAGGTGTAGATAGCCTTCTCTCTCCTGTCGTCTTCTTCATATTGTCCGAGGATTACTCCCATTGATTTGTCATTCGCTGAGAGGAATAGAATTAGGAGTCTTCCGACGACAGGTGGTGATAGTATTGGCGGGTTAAGGAGATATTTCTTGATATTTTTGAAGGCTTGCTGACACTGGTCATCCCATTTGTACTCAGTTCTTCCTTTAAGTAATCTATAGAAAGGATCTCATCTGTCCGAATGTTGGGAGATAAATCTTCTTATGAATTGCAATCTTCCTATCAGGCCTCATAATTCTTTGATATTACTGGGAGGTGACATCTCGAGGATGGCTCTGACTTTTGTGAGGTCAACTTCGATCCCTCGCTTGTTAACTATAAAACCAAATAATTTTCAAGAGGTGACCCCGAAGACACATTTCTTTGGGTTTATTTTTAGCTGATATTTCTTATCTCTTTGTAACACAAGTTGGGGCGCTTCCACATGTCCTACTCATGTTTGAGACTTCACTAATATGTCATCGACGTAGACTTCTAGACACTTATGCATCATGTCATGAAAGATAGCCATCATGGCGCGTTGGTATGTGGCTCCTGCGTTCTTGAGCCCAAAAGGCATAACGACGTAATAGTAAGTCCCACATGGTGTGGTGAAGGAAGTCTTCTCTTGGTTAGACTCTGCTAATTTGATCTGATTATATCAAGAAAAACCGTCCATAAAGGATATCATCTCATGTCCAGCGGTGTTGTTGACTTTAGTGTCAATGTGTGGAAGTGGGAAGTCATCTTTTGGGCATGCCTGGTTGAGGTTTCAGAAGTCGATGTAAACTCGTACTCTGCTGTCTTTCTTGGCGACAGGTACTATGTTGGCGACCCACTTAAGGTAAAGAACGACTCGGATAAATTTGTCTTTGTGTAACTTGTTGACTTCCTCTTTAACTTGGAGGGTGGTTTGTGGGTGCATCCTGCAGAGTTTTTAACAGGCTTTACATCAGGTTCTAAAACGAGACGATGTTCTACTAAAATCGGGTTTAAACCAGGCATATCCTCGTGGGACCACGCAAAGGAATCAAGGTGCTCTTATAAGACTTGTGCAATTTGTTGGCATTCCTTAGAGTTGATCGTTGCGCTAATCAATAGCTTCGTGGGTTTCTCTTCAGTGCCAAAGTTAAGTTCTTCCGTGTGTTCTGCGACAGCTTGGGTTTGCTCATCGAAATGCTTGATAACTCGCTAGAAGTTCAGTGCCTCCTCGGCAACTGGTGCTCTTTCTTCACCCTCGGTAAGCTCATATACTACGAAATTGCTACACTGGGGGTCTAAGTTTGTGAAAGGTAACCCTTCATCGGTGCAATCTATGACTGAGAGATCATTGGTAAGCTAAAGGTCAAGGCTATTGATTCTTCTCTCAAAGTCACAAAGTATCTCGTCTGGTATGATCACTAGCTTGTTATTTAGCCGGGATGCTTTACGTCCTCGCGCGGAGAATGGGATAGAAACCTTTGGAGAAAAGTCTCCTTGTTGGCCACAAATTTGAGTTGGGATGAAGGGTTCCTTTTCTTTTCTGAGGTTTTTTTATTTTTTTAGATTTTGTATATCTGAATTTTTAGGGTTTTGTATTTTTTTCTATTTTTTTTTATTCTTGATAATAAATATGGCACAGGGTCGGTCGCCTCAAGGGGCGATGGGAGAATTGCTTCCTCTAGTTGAGGGAGCGAGACGACTGTCGGAGCCGTCCAAGCGGTCCTTCGAGAAACACAGACTTGTTGAGAATTTGGAATTTTTTTTTTGGAGTCTTCGACTAATGAGACCTTTTGAATGAGTGACACGGGCGATAGTTGCACCGACGTTCGAATTTCCTCTATCATGTTAAGGGCTTCTTCATCAAAGAAACTCTGAAGATCGTAGTCAATCAAATTGTCCGCTTCTGGGTCGTAATAATGTTCTTCTGAATGAGGGGGATCTCCCAAAGGATCCTCAGGGGTAGCGAGTTCTTTCCCTTGATCTTCGTGATACGTTAGGATGAGCACACATGCTCGACAGCAAGGTTGATAATGGTGAAGAATGTAGGGGGATTCCCAAGGGCATTTCCATCCTTCTAAGCTATAGTCGAAGACGGTATCAAATTCATCTTCTTGGTCTAATAGCGCTTCAAGTCCTAAATTGGCTCGCTCCACTAACTCGAGTGCAGGGAGATCTATCCAATAGTCTTCGTCATCACTCAGGGGAGGTTGTCATTCTTCTTCGAGAGATTTTTAAAATATTTGGAGTTGTAGTGAATCTGGGGATGTAAAAGTATCTAGTTCGAGTTCCTCTTCAAACTCTGTAAGAGCGTGTTGAGTGTTTCCTTCTAGATCAATCGGATAATCGTCGAGATTTTCTACTTCTTATGTTAGTGGCCAAACTAGTCAGTCATTACTAGTTTTTGTCGTCGTGGGGTTGAAGTGATCCGATTCCTCCATCGTAGAACATCAGGTCCAATTGATGAAACGTTCTAATATACTAGTACATGCCCTACAACGAGGCTGGTAAGGGTGAACGATACAAGGGGAATGGCATTCGCATCCTCTAAGGCCAAGGTCGAGGCAGATGCTATAAGGGTTAAGATTCTCTTACAGCGTGTCATCCTCTTCCCAAGTTGAGCGCAGGTGCTTTTCATCATCTTGCAAGGCTGCTATGTGAAAGTGTTCATCATTGGTGGATTCCCAATCTTCTGATTATGGCTCAATTTCTGGAGGATCTCTCTTCCTCTCCTCTATGGATTCTTTAAGATCAAACAAGGGTTTGACTCTTTTGAGCGACTCATCCATGTCGTCGTTGAGACTTGTCAAATCATTGAATGCTTTGGCCATTCGTTCAATTTTCGTTTCCTGGGATTTGGCGAAGGACACTTTCTTCTGCCTTGGTACATTCACTTTCTCAGTAGTCCCATAGACGAAGTGGTCATATAGAGACCATTTTGGTGAGGTAGGGAATTAGTCGGCTCGTGGGCCGTCCTATTGATAACCTAACCCTATGTGTTTACGTATTTTTATTGGGATGACAGGTCCTACATGACCTTGCTTATTTTTTTCTAGTCCGATGTGGGGGATGTATCCAAGTTGGTACCTAAGATCCCACCCTTTCTTCACAGTGGGGTTGATGTCACAAAGTTTGGCGAGGTCTGGGCTGACCTCTCTCCTCATTAATTCTTGTTGACGCATTGGGAGAGGACTAGGATGGGCAAGGGGACAGACTTCCGTAATGGTCGCCCCATTAGGGATTTAGGTCTTTTGAATGTGTCCTATATTTAATACGGAATCATGGGCTGTCAGAATGCTTGTCGCATAATCAGTATCCATTTCCTGGAGGGGTGCATCGGCGTATATACGGATGATGGAGTCCTCATATGGGAACTTGACGCACTGATGATATGTGGATGCGACAGTCTTCATCAACTCTAGCCATTTCCTTCCTAAGATAAGGTTGTACATACTAGCAAAATCAGAAACATGAAAAGTAACGTCTTTCGTCATAGGTCCAAGGTGAACCTGGAGTTCAATAGTTCCTTTCACGAAACGACGCAAGCCTTCATAAGCTATGAGTGACAAGGCCGAGGGCCTGACGTCTTGCTCTGTGTATTCAAGTTTCTTTAACATTGTGAGAGGGAAAATATTGAGTCCCGCTCCCGTATCAATCATTCCATGGGATACAAAGAATCCTCTAATTATGACCGTGACATATATGGGAGCTGCGCTTTTGCGGAGTGACTCTTTAGGCATGTATGCATCTGTGAACGTAAGCATTGGAGATTGCGCCATGATCGAGGCGATTTGATAAAGCTCATCTAGGGTCATGTCCTCATCTACTTGTGTATCTTCAAGTGTCCTTATCAACAGTCAGTGATGGTCAGGTGATTTCTTGATGAGTTCTAGTATGGATATTTGGGCCGGGATCTTCTGGAGATGCCGCAGAAGGTCGTATTCTTGCCCTAGCTTGAGCGCAGCTTCCTTCCCTAGCCGGTGGGCCTTAGGTGCAGGGGGTTGGAGTGGGTGAGGTATAGGAATTGGTGGAGGGATGATATGAGGTGAGGGAGGCAAGTTAACTTCTCTTTCTCTCACATTCCCCTCTGGCGGTTGTGTGTTCGTGAGATCCTTACTCCGAGGGAAAGGAGAAGGTGGATAATTAGTTCCTGATTTGAGAATCGTGCACGTCGATTGTTGGCCAAACCCGACATGACTCGACATTGATGTGTTTGTGAAGCAAGTGGAATTGGAGGTTGGAGCGTGTGCTTGCACAACACCGTTCCAAGGTGGGAGATACTGTGTGTAATTCTCCTCTTCTATGAAAGTAGAGACCAGCATTTCGCACTGGTCGAGGTGTTCTTCTCACTCACTTTCTCCTGCGTTCAGTAAAGAGTCAGTCTTTATTTCACTCTCTTGGCTCGGAGTCTTATGGGTGACACTTTCTACCCATGTGGAACTTGGGCTGTAGTCCGAAGAACGTGCTCTCCGTACTTGGGTTTAGAATCGAACGAAGGAGTGGTAAGGGCATTGGTTCAGGATTTGGATGGGTTAAAGGTTCTGGTAGGTGACGATGGAGGAATGGTCTCCTGGCCCTAAAAGAATGGACTCGTATCTGAGTAAATTTTGGATAAGGAGGTGGATTAGGCAGGGCGATGCGAGTGATCAGGGACGAGTGAAGGAGCTCTTGCTGGTGTGGTGGAAGCGGCAAAGGGTTGGATGTGAGTGATTAAAGTAGAGGGATGGAAGGAAGGTTGACTTTGGGAGATCCACGGTGGTGACCTGACCCGGTGTCGCTTGGTTGTGGTTGGGCATGGGGTTGTTTATGATCCCTAAATTTTGTTGGGGTTGGTTATTATTAGGGTTGGGATTCCTAAGCGTTTTCCAATCAATTTGACTTCGGTCGTTCATGTCATAGATCACGTCCTTGAGGACCTAACAGTCCTCTAGGTTGTGTCTCGCGTATCGATGGAAGACGTAGTATTTACTATAGTCTAGATTTACAGGCCATGGGCGGGGTTTTTCTTGCGGGAATCGGAGGAGATTCTGAGTGTTAAGAAGACAAAAGATGTTTGAGATCGTATCAGGCAAAGGGGGATAGTGTTCCCGCCTTGGCTGGTAAGGGCCTCTGGCTGGGTTAAAGTTCTGCGGTGGGGGTACGTTATTATAATTCGGCACATGGGCCGGTTGATTCCGTGTCGTGTTTTGGTTCTGATAGGTGTTAGGGTTTTGACTTCTACTCGGGTATTGGCCTTGCTTCTGATTCTGACTTTGGTTTTGGTTTGCATATCTTTGCTGATTAGTGCCTTGATTTTGATTGGCATACCATTGTTGATTTTGATTCTGCCCAAAATTTTATAATTGGAAGTTTTCGTTATCAGAGTTTTATCCTTGGTTGACAACGGTGTTAACTTGCTTAGTTCCTAAGGCTTTCTTATTATTTTTTTATTTTGATTTGTTGGAAGAGCCTATTTTGGACGTGACTATGGATAGTGCGAAATCTCCGCCTTTAATGTGTCGCACTAGTCGGGATGCCCAGGAGTGGAGTGCAGTGAAGTCAGGGCAATCACTTATGACAAATGCGCTCTTTAAAGGTTCCCTAGTATTATCGATGATAATGTCCACCGAATCCTTCTCTTTCATTGAAGTGTCGGTCCTAGAAGTGAGTTTTCTCCATCTTTCAAAAAAATTTGTAAATTCTTCATCAGGTCCTTGCTTGGTTGCCATTAGATCACTGAGACTAACTGTCTCTTAGATCAAGTGTTTGTATTGGTCTAGGAATTGACCGACTAATTCATCGAAGGTTTCCATCTTACATCCAAAGCTTCTCCTTCTAATGAACGTTGGAAATAGTGAATGAGAAGTCCTTGAATATCACATATGGGTCGGTAATCATTACAGGAGAGGGCTAAGTGAGGATTTGAATTTTCGGTGCCATTATATTTGGTAAATTTTGGTGGCTTAAATCCTATTGGTAAATTGAACTTGACATCCTGACAAAATTTTTTGAACCCGAATAAGTGACCGGGGCGCTCTCTCTTGGCCATGTACTCATCGATCATCTTAGGAAGATCTTCGATTTTAATCGTGCTGTCTTTTAGAGCAACCCGTGAGCGAACCTTGTCTAAAGGGTCATTGTTGAAGAATGTGTGGGCAGGTTGTCTCAATGGTGTGGCGCGGTGATGAGTAGTGAAATATGATCATATTTCACCCCTTTAAGCCTACATTTAGCCATCCGATGAGGGCAATCTGACATATTTATGAAGTTCTAATTATTTCAGGAATATTTGACCATTGGATGTATTTGAATCCATAAAAGAGCATAAGAACAACAAACGTTGGAATATTGGAGCAAATGAGTTAATGGTCCTTGAAATTTAAAATTCAAATTAAATTTTGGAATTTCAAATCTGGATCTGAGACCCTATTTAACCAAACTGGAGAATTTATTTTAGATATTTTTTTAGCTTTTATTTTGCTAAGAATTTTTCTAGCTTTCTTCCAGCTTTCCCTTTTATTTTTCAAGCACTATTCTTCCATTTCTTAGTTCTAGAAGCTAAATTAGTTTAATTTCTGCACTCAAAGAAGGATTGTACCGGTTGGATTAAAGCTTTTGTGGATTTCTGTGAAACATCTTTTACGGTATTTTAATGTTCATTTCAATTATGTTGTTCATTTCTAGTATGTGTGGCTAAATTTCTTTGAGGATTGGGATCTAATGAATTCAATCCTAGGTTTTATATATTTATCATAGATCTGTGGTTGGAATTTAATGTTTGGTGCATTGTGATTTTATCGCCTATTTGTTCTTACCGATCTATGTAAATACCGAACACCATTTCTAAGGTATGGAATTTAGTCATGTTATTCCCATGAACGCGGATCTGTGATTTGGAATTTACACCGGATTTTTTATTGCTAATATTTGTGACATTTATTCATCGTCATTAGAAACCTCTTTTACGGTAAATGTTTTGTTTATTTGGTTTGTAACATTTTTTTATCGTCATTAGAATTAAATTTCTTTTATGGTGAATGTTTTGTTCATTTCGACTGTGACATTTATTTATCATCATTAGAATTAAGTTTCTTTTATGGTGAATGTTTTGCCGATTTCTTTTACGGTTTTGGAAGAGCAACAATCTTGTGTCTTGCATCTCTTGAATTCCAATCAGTTAGATCTATGATGGTAAATGTTAGACCATGGATAAGAGGATTTAGCATCCCAAACCTCGCTTTATATCTTGCATTAAATTTCAGTATATTGTTATTTATTTATTTCTTTCACACTCTTGAAAATTCCTAAGCTAGTTTAAATCTTGTACTAAATCTGTGGTAGTTCTTTTAATTAACTACTATTTTCTCTTTATAATTTTCTAACCAATCTTCGTGGGAACGATCTCGTACTCTGCACTCACTGACTATAATCCGATTCGTGCACTTGCGAGTTTAAAACACATTTAAAATCACAATAAGGTTTTGGCGCCGCTGCCGGGGATTGGATTTAGAAAATTCAAAATTTTTGGATATAGATAATTAATTTTAAGATTTTTTTTTAGATTTAAATCAATATTTTCACTAGTTAAAAAAAATATATATTAATTTGAAAATTTGAAATTTTACATTTTGAATTTTAAATTTGAAAATTTGAATTTCGAAATTTGGGATTTGAATTTTACCTTTTGAAATTTGAATTTTTTTAGAATTTTGGATTTGTAGGATTTTTCTTTCTATTTCTTTCTCTTCTTATATAGAGTTCTTAGAATTTGTAGGATTTGTAGGTTCCTTTTTAGTTTATTGCCTTTTTAGAATTTGAATTTAAATTTTGAATTTGAAATTTAAATTTTGATTTTGAATTTCAAACTTTGAATTTTGAATGTGAATTTAATTTAAATTTTGATTTTGAATTTGAATTTTGAATTTTAAGATTTGAATTTAAATTTTGAATTTGAATTTAAATTTTGAATTTTAAATTTTAAGTTTTAAATTTAAAATTTAAAAAAAATAATAATAATAAAATAAAAATAAAATAAAATTTGGAATTTGAATTTTAAATTTTAAATTTGAATTTGAATTTTGATTTTGAATTTCAAACTTTGAATTTTGAATTTCAATTTAAAATTTGATTTTTGGTATTTGAATTTTGAATTTGAATTTGAATTTTGAAATTTGGTTTTGAATTAGTAGGATTTTATTTTCTTTCCTTCTTCTATAGGATTTGTAGGATTTACTTTTTTACCTTTCTTTTCTTTTATAGGATCTTTTACTATTTTTAGGATTGGTAAGATCTTTTACAATTTTTAGGATAGTTTAGGATCTTTAAGATTTTATTTTTAGGATCTTTAGTTATTGCCTTTTAGGAGTTATATGATTGGTAGGATTTTATTTTCTTTCCTTTCTTTTCTTTTGTAGGATTTTTGTTATGATTTGGAGGATTTATAGGTTTTCTTTTAGATTTTGAAACTTGAATTTTAAATTTAAATTTGAATTTAAATTTTGATTTTGAATTTCAAACTTTGATTTTGAATTTGAATTTGAATTTTGAAATCTAAAATTTGAAATTTAAATTTTGAATTTGGTTTTGAATTAATAGGATTTTATTTTCTTTCCTTCTTCTATAGGATTTGTAGGATTTTCTTTTCTACCTTTCTTTTCTTTTATAGAATCTTTTACTATTTTTAGGATTTGTAAGATCTTTTAGGATTTTTAGAATAGTTTATGATCTTTAAGATTTTATTTTTAGGATCTTTAGTTATTGCCTTTTAGGAGTTATAGGATTGATAGGATTGTATTTTCTTTCTTTTCTTTTCTTTTGTAGGATTTTTGTTAGGATTTGGAGGATTTATAAGTTTTCTTTTAGATTTTGAAACTTGAATTGTAAATTTGAATTTGACTTTTGATTTTGAATTTCAAACTTTGATTTTGAATTTGAATTTTAATTTTGAAATTTAAATTTTGAATTTTGAATTTTAAGATTTGAATTTGAATTTAAATTTAAATTTTGAATTTGAATTTAAATTTTGAATTTTAAAGTTTAAAATTTAAAAATAAAAATAAATAAATAAATAAATAATTTTAAAAAAAAAATTTGGAATTTGAACTTTAAATTTTAAATTTTAATTTAAATTGGCAATTAACTTTTGAATTTAAAAAATAAAAAAATAAAATAAAATAATTTGAAAATTTTTTTTTTTTTTGAAAAAATAATAATAATAATAATAAATCAAAATTTCAATTCTCTCGATTGATCAACCTAAATAGTCGATCAATCGAACAAGAATTAACGGAAGCAAAATCTGTGCAGTTTGTGTATGTACACGAGGTCTTCTAAAGATAAAACTTTAGAACCTTTTAATCCTGAGATTGAGCGAACGTGTCGTTCAAAGCAGAAAGAAATTAGAACAGGACGAGAAGCTAGAACCGAAACATCAATTCAATTCGAAATGAATGCAAAGAGTTGTGAAAATCCCCAACCTGAAATTGAGGAACCAACTCTGAGGGAGTTGTTTGCCCCAATCATTACAAATACCCCGTCCTGCATCACATATCCTGTTACGCCTGGTGGCAGATTTGAAATTCGTACAAATGTGATTCAAATCCTTCCAATCTTTCATGGCATGGATAGAGAAGATCCATCTCAATACATCAAAGACTTCGTTGAAGTCTATTCATTAGTATATTAGAACTTCAGTGAGGAATCTGTGAGACTACGTCAATTTCCTTTCTCCATAAAGGATAAGGCTAAAGCCTGATTAAATTTCTTACCGGCTGGATCCATAACTACTTGGGATCAGATGATTAAGAAATTCCTGTCAAAATTCTTTCCTATGGCTAAGACTAATGCCTTAAGACGTGAAATCACTGATTTTACACAAGAAGATGATGAGAGATTTTATGAAGCATGGGATAGGTTCATGGATATTCTATTGAATTGTTCGCACCATGGATTCTCAAAATGGAGATTGATCCAATGTTTTTACAACGGACTTGATCAAGCAAATCGATACTTGATTGAATCAATGAACAGTGGAGGATTCCTGGAACTGAAGGAAACTGAATCCTATCAATTCTTGGAAAAGTTATCTGAAGATTCACAACAATGGGACTTCTCAAAGACTCGAGATCAGATAAACAAGAACCAAGATCAAGCAGGAAGCTCAGCAAAGAAAGGAGGGTTGTATGTGGTGAAAGAAACACCAGATCTAATGGCAAAAATAGATTTTCTCACCCAACAAGTTGAATTGAAATTGAAGAAAAATGTGAGTGTTGTAAGCGTGCAACCAGATCCGTGCTCATATTGCGCGAGTCCAATGCACACATCTAACGGTTGCCCGTCAATGCAAAATTACTCAGAGGATCCTAGTGAGCAATTGAATGCATTGAACACTTACGATCAGAATCAGGGAAATGTTTTCAATGAAAACAACTCAAACAGTTGGAAATATCATCAGAATTTCTCGTAGAGATAAGAGAATCAGAAACCTCAAACCAGAGGGCAGGGGATGAACTTCTATCCCCAGCAAAATTTCTGCCAAGGACCACAGCAACAATTCGGTCAAGGAAATTTTCAACAGCAAAAGTTTGGTAGCATGAATCAATTCCCCCAAAATCAGAATCAAAGTGGGCAATCCAAGCAGTTGGCCCAAAATTTTCAGTTTCCACAACCAATAATGGGGTATCAGAACCAACCCACACAGCAACTCGTGGGCCAGCCGAACCTTGCGCAAATGTTTCCACCACCTGGATTTAACAATCAACAAGGAAATAATGCACAACGTCTAGCCCAGAACCAATATCCTCAAATGGAGGATTTCCTAATGAGAGTCATCCAACCACTAGCCAGCTCTGTATCCAAACTGGAAACACAAATGGGTCAAGTGCCAGCACAACTCAGTGAAAGAGAAAAAGGAGCATTCCCAAGCCAACCGGTCCCAAATCCAAGAGGGCAAATGGTTTTTGAACAGAGCACAAATCCATTACAATGTGAGAATCATCAGCAACTAAAGGCAATCACGACATTGAGATCCGGCCAGCAGATAAGAAACAACGT
Organism: Chloranthus sessilifolius; assembly: GCA_021018995.1. Lineage (NCBI taxonomy): Eukaryota > Viridiplantae > Streptophyta > Magnoliopsida > Chloranthales > Chloranthaceae > Chloranthus > Chloranthus sessilifolius. Next base: position 98,884,224 of record CM037588.1, read on the forward strand.
GAGAATGTCAGAAGAGGACGAGAGATTGAAATCGCAAATTCAAACGGAGAAGAATGAAGAAGTTGAAGAAGAGATGGAAGAAAAGAAAAATGATGAAGAAAAAATTGTGGAAGAAAAATGTTTCATACCTAAAGCCCCATATCCTCAAAGGTTGATGGCACCCAAGAAAAATCAGAATTTGAATGAAATCATTGAGGTTTTTAAATAATTGAAGATCAACATCCCATTCCTCGATGCCATCCAGCAAGTAATGGCTTATGCGAAATTCTAAAAGGACTTGGTCACAATCAAAAGGAAGACCAACGTCCCAAAGAAAGATTTTCTAGCTGAGTAGGTTAGTTCAGTACTTCAAGCTAGACTCCGAATTAAGGATAAGGACCCTGGCTATCCGACTATTTCAATAGTCATTGGGGACAACAGTATTGATCGAGCACTGCTGGATCTTGGGGTAAGTGTCAACCTACTACCATACTCTGTCTACAAGGAGCTTGAGTTGGGTGAACTAAAACCTACAACGATGACCCTTCAGCTAGCTGATAGGTCAATTAAAATCCCTAGGGGAATAGTGGAAGATGTCCTCATCAAGGTGGACTCTTTCTACTTTCCAGTTGATTTCGTTGTCTTGAACACCGAACCTGTCCCTAATCTGAAGAATAATGTTCTGGTGATCCTAGGAAGACCATTCCTAGCAACATTGAATGCATTAATCAATTGTCGGAATGGGATAATGAAGTTATCATTCGGCAACATGACTGTGGAGCTGAACATTTTTCACATTGTAAAACACCCAGTTGAGGATGAAGAACATGCACAAGTATGCATGATTGATAATGTTGTGGAAAATACATTTTTTGCTTCTAAATATAAGGACCCTCTAGAGGCCTGCCTAGCCCATTTCGGTGAGAACTTTGATGTGGATCATATGATCCAGGAAGTTAATGATATGTTGGACTCCACACCACTCTTGAGAGATGATGGATGGCAATCAAAAGTTACAGTCAAAGAAGAAGTAAGGAAAGAAATGTCAAAAGAAGAAGAGAAATCGAAGTTGGAGTTGAAACCTCTTCCTACAGATTTGAAATATGCCTACCTGGGAGAAGGCGAAACTTATCCGGTGATAATTTCATCCAAATTGAATGAGAACCAGGAGGGGCAACTCATTGCAGTGCTCCAAGACCACAAAAATGCAATCGGGTGGTCTATAAAGGACATAAAAGGTATCAGCCCAATGGTGTGTATGCACCGTATTCATCTGGAAAAAGATGTGAAACCGTCTAGAGAACCGCAATGCAGATTAAACCAAATCATGCAAGATGTGGTCAGAAATGAGGTTATTAAGTTGTTGGATGCCGGAATCATATACCCCATCTCTGATAGCAAATGGGTTAGTCCTACTCAAGTGGTCCCCAAGAAGTCCGGAGTCACGGTGGAGAAGAATGAAGAAAATGAGTTAGTGCCAACAAAAGTACAAACTGGTTGGATGGTGTGCATTGACTATAGAAAATTGAATGCAATGATGAGGAAAGATCATTTTCCTCTCCCCTTCATTGATCAAATGCTTGAAAGATTGGCCGGCCATGAATATTACTGTTTCCTGGATGGCTATTCTGGATACAACCAAATAGTCATTGCGCCTGAAGACCAAGAAAAGATAACATTCACTTGTCCCTTTGGAACTTTCTCCTACCGCAGGATGCCTTTCGGCCTCTGCAATGCTCTAGCTACATTCCAAAGATGTATGTTATGCATATTCTCTGACATGGTGGAAAGATTTTTAGAGGTATTCATGGACGACTTCTTCATTTTTGGAGATAGTTTTAATGATTGTCTGTATCATCTATCTCTGGTTCTTGTAAGATGCCAAGAAAAGAATCTAGTTTTGAACTGGGAAAAATGTCACTTTATGGTACAGAGTGGCATAGTTCTTGGACACATCATATCGTCCAAAGGCATCGATGTGGACAAATCAAAAGTGGATTTGATTGCAAGTCTTCCACTGCAAAGAACTGTCAAAGAGATAAGATCTTTCCTACGCCGGTTTTTACCGACGATTTATCAAGGGCTTCAGTAAGATTGCAAAGCCTCTGTGCAACCTACTTGGCAAAGACGTTCCATTCATTTTCGATGAAAAATGTCAAAAAGCCTTCGAAATCATCAAGGCTGAGTTAATCCAAACTCCTATAATCCAATCTCCAGACTGGACCATTCCATTCGAAATCATGTGCGATGCATCTGATTACGCGATTAGAGCTATTTTGGGACAAAGGGTGGAGAAAATGTCACGCGCCATTTATTATGCGAGTCGTACTCTGAATGACGCACAACTTAATTACTCCACCACAGAAAAGGAACTCCTGGCTGTGGTCTTTGCATTAGACAAATTTTGATCCTACCTATTGGAATCAAAGGTTGTTGTGTTTACAGATCATGCAGCTCTTTGCTACATCTTTGCGAAGAAAGATGCAAAATCTCGTTTGATCAGGTGGATTTTACTCTTGCAAGAGTTTGATCTAGAAATTAAAGATAAGAAGGGATCTGAAAATGTGGTGGCTGACCACTTATCTCGAATAATTGTTGAAAAATCTGACGATCTGGTTCTAATTTTGGAAAACTTTCCCAATGAGCAATTGTTTGCCATCGATCATGCACCGTGGTATGCAAATCTGGTCAATTATTTGGTGACAGATCAAGTGCCCCAACATTGGAGCAAGAACGAAAAATATGTTTTTCTAGCACGGGCGAAGCACTATTTTTTTGAAGACCCATATTTGTTCAAATATTGTCCTGATCAAATCATCAGAAGGTGCATCCCAGAATCTGAATAGTCAGATATAATCACATTCTGTCATGAGTTGTCTTGTGGAGGACACTTCAGCTCACGAAAAACTACTACAAAGATTCTCCAGAGTGGTTTCTATTGGCCGACGATCTTCAAAGATTGTCACCAACATTGCATTTCATGCAACAATTGTCAAATGTTGGGAAGAATTTCAAAGCGAAACATGATGCCACTAAAACCTATCCTGGAAGTGGAATTGTTTGATGTTTGGGGGATAGACTTCATGGGACCGTTTCCCAATTCTTTCGGAAATCTATACATCCTTGTAGCAGTGGACTATGTATCAAAATGGGTCGAGGCTGTAGCTTGTAAGATGAATGACCACAAGGTGGTCGTGAAATTCCTCAAGGAACAAGTATTCTCCCGATTTGGTATTCCACGCGCTATCATTAGCGATGATGGAAAACATTTCTGTAATAAAGTGTTCGGCCAGCTCATGAAAAAGTACAGGATCACACACAAAGTGGTTACACCGTACCACCCTCAAACTAGCGGACAAGTTGAGGTATCAAATCGAGAAATCAAATGCATTCTAGAGAAAATGATAAAGCCGATCGGAAAGATTGGTCGTTAAAATTGAACGACGCACTTTGGGCTTATCGAACGGCATTCAAGGCTCCCATCGGAATGTCTCCTTACAGGATGGTTTTTGGCAAGGCTTGCCACTTACCCGTTAAGCTGGAACACTGGGCATATTGGGCCATCAAATCGCTGAACTTTGATTTAGAAAAGGCTGGTAATCGGAGATGCTTGGAGATCGATGAACTAGAAGAGATCAGAGCTGACACTTGTGACTGTGCCAAGTCGTACAAGTAACGCATTAAACGTGCTCATGATCAATACATCATGGGTAATCTTTTACCCCTGGCCAAAAGGTGATGCTTTATAATTCGAAACTCCATCTATTTCCTGGAAAACTAAAAACTCGATGGACAGGTCCATTCCTGGTTCACCGGGTATTTCCAAATGGGGCAATTGAAATTCTTAACCCTCGGGATGGCAGCAAGTCTCGTGTCAATGGGCAACGTCTGAAATCTTTTCTCGAAAATACCATTGTCGACCCTGAAGAAATTGTATTGAATGATCCTAATCAATCTGGATAACAAGAAAATGTGAATGTCGGGCTGATGACATTAAAATTAGCGCTACTTGGGAGGCAACCCAAGTTTGTAAATTGTGTAAATAAAAAATAAAAGAAAAAAATAATAAAAACGAAACCGAAAAGAATGATGATTGTGAATGAAAATGTAGTTATTAAATTATTTTTAGCATTTTATATATAAATCTGCTCTCTTGCAAGTATGATAGATAAATGACCAATATTTTTATGATTATTTCTGTCAGATGATACTTTTCACTTGTTCTTGCCTATTGGTCTATAATAGTTTAATGCAGGTTTGGGGGTGATCCTAAATTTTGGTACAATGGGGACATTGCACTTAATAGGTTTGGGGGTGTGAAAGTTCATACCTTACAAAGTAAGGTAATTTTTTTTTTTTTGGGAAAGTAAGGTCATTCCTTTTTTTTTTGTTTGGAGCAGTCTTCAAAATTGAAAAATAAAAATAATAAATAAATAAAAATTTAAGTTTTCTACTATTTTGGAATCATCATATTGGTTATTCTTCAACAATTTTTAAACTTTGATTGATGATGCATGCGAATTTAATTTTGAGAATATCGATGTCATATTTTGATTACTTGTATCTAGGATGATGAAATTTAAGGTGATAATTTAAGGATGGCTCTGAAATTCATGCTTAGATATTTTTTTACACTTATACCATGCTAGGATCTAGAAATCAAAGAATCAATTTGAACTTTGAATCTTAGGTTCTTAGTGGAGACTAAACCCGGTGCGCTTTAGAGCTAATTTCCCGTCTTTGATAAGATTTTATATAAACTCAGAGTTGTCTTTGAATACGAATTATTTTTGCATAATCTCATACATTTTATTTTAACTTGTGACTTTGCATGACATTAAATTCATATCATTGTGCTAGAACATGTTGTATATTTGCTCAAGACAAATAGGCAGGGTTACCATCTTTTGAGGACATGATTGAAGGTCATCTTTGGCTCGTTTGTGCTTAAAATGCCTACCTCATATAAATTTATCCTTCTAGTACCCCTTTGACCCTATTCAAATTTTTTTTAAAAAGTTTTTTTCCTTTATACATTCTTTTGATAAGCCCCGTTAACTTTTACCACTTCACCATTTCTGAAAATTTAGCCTTACCCTTCTTACGTCTGATAAATTAGGAACAGAAGATGAGAATGAACAAAAACAGAGTAGGTGGAGAGATATCGAGCTGTGGTGTTTACTGAGAATGTATGGCAGAAAAATATAAAAAAAAAAAAGGGAGAAAAAGAAAATTATGAAAAATAATGAAAACTATAAGGTGGTTCAAGAAAATGAAATTCAAAAGAAGAAAAAAAAAAGAGTGAGAAAAGAAAAGTAATAGAAAAATCAGAAGCTAGATTATTTTTCAATTTCTCAAAAACTTTGAATCTCAACTTTCCTTTCTTTCTTACCCTTACCTGAGCCCCGTTACAACCCTACAAAAGACCTTCATGATCAAATCTTGCATTAGTAACTGTCTTGTGGAGAGTCAATATACAATACCTATAGCACTTGATATGGCATGCAGAGGATATACAAGTATCCTTCTATGAGATTCTCCTTTATTCATTGATTACATCGTGCTTCCTCTATCATGTGAGACCTTTTATTTGCTTTATATTGATCTCTCACATACGTGTAAAAATTTAGCCATCTCTGAGTGTTTCTATTTTTGAGAGTATATCTATTATGAAGATTGAGTTAAGACATGAGATCCGATGGTTTATTGTTCGAATTGGTTCCGAGCTAGATGAATATTAGCATTGGTGTACACACACTTTACGTTTAAGCATGAATGAATGAGTTATCTAAAAATTGGAGCATTAGACTAATTTGAATGGATACTGGTATGATTGGTATGGGATTAATATTTGAAATTGAGAAGTCGCATGTTGAATTGATTAATGGTTTTATGCTTTGAAGTTAAATATGTATGAAAATCATGCTTTGATAACTCAATTTTATTGATGGTTTCAAAAATGTGTTGAAGTTTATGAGTAACTTCACTGAAAACCCTCAGGAGACAAAACTCCTCCACTAGAGATCACCTAGTGGTTTAAAGGCTTGTTGCATATGCTAAATGCAATCGTGATCCCTACGAAAGTGGCATTTATTGATTATTTTAGGATGTTAATTTATTTTTCAGTTTGTTTATTTTCTCCTTCGCTCGAGGACTAGCAAAGTGTAGGTTTGGGGGTGTGATGAGTAGTGAAATATGATCATATTTCACCCCTTTAAGACTACATTTAGCCATCCGATGAGGGCAATTTGACATATTTATGAAGTTCTAATTATTTCAGGAATATTTGACCATTTGATGTATTTGAAAGCATAAAAGAGCATAAGAACAGCAAACGCTGGAATATTGGAGCAAATGAGCTAATGGTCCTAGAAATTTAAAATTTAAAATTCAAATTTGATTTTTGAATTTCAAATCTGGAGCTGAGACCCTATTTAACCAAACTGGAGAATTGATTTTAGATATTTTTTTAGCTTTTATTTTGCTAAGAATTTTTCTAGCTTTCTTCCAGCTTTCCCTTTCATTTTTCAAGCACTATTCTTCCATTTCCTACTTCTAGAACCTAAATTAGTTTAATTTCTGCACTCAAAGAAGGATTTTACCGGTTGGATTAAAGCTTCCGTGGATTTCTGGGAAACATCTTTTACGGTATTTTAATGTTCATTTCAATTATGTTGTTCATTTCTAGTATGTGTGGCTAAATTTCTTTGAGGATTGGGATCTAATGAATTCCATCCTAGGTTTCATTTATTTATCATAGATCTGTGGTTGGAATTCAATGTTTGGTGCATTGTGATTTTATCTTCTATTTATTCTTACCGATCTATGTAAATACCGAACACCATTTCTAAGGTATGGGATTTAGTCGTGCTCTTCCCATGAACGCGGATCTGTGATTTGGAATTTACACCGGATTCTTTATTGCTAATATTTGTGACATTTATTCATCATCATTAAAAACCTCTTTTACGGTAAATGTTTTGTTTATTTGCTTTGTAACATTTATTTATCGTCATTAGAATTAAATTCTTTTACGGTGAATGTTTTGTTCATTTCGACTGTGACATTTATTTATCATCATTAGAATTAAGTTTCTTTTATGGTGAATGTTTTGCCGATTTCTTTTACGGTTTTGGAAGAACAACAATCTTGTGTCTTACATCTCTTGAATTCCAACCAGTTAGATCTATGATGGTAAATGTTAGACCATGGATGGGAGGATTTAGCATCCCAAACCCCTCTTTATATCTTGCATTAAATTTCAATATATTGTTATTTATTTATTTCTTTCACACTCTTAAAAATTCGTAAGCTAGTTTAAATCTTGTACTAAATCTGTAGTAGTTCTTTTAATGAATTACTATTTTCTCTTTATAATTTTCTAATCAATTTTCGTGGGAACGATCTTGTACTCTGCACTCACTGACTATAATCCGATTCGTGCACTTGCGAGTTTAAAACACATTTAAAATCACAACACGCGGGCTGACACCGTGCTCGGGGTAGGCGGTGACCTCTCTTGACGCTCTTGTTCTTGTAAAAATTATCGTGGCCTTACGGTTTCGTATGCGGTGGCCAACCCTCAAAGCAATTCTTCGGAGTTGTCATCTCCCATTATGATTGTTCCTAGTGTGTAGGGTAGAGAAGGGGTTTTCTTGTTCACCAGCCATGTTAATCTCAAGTTGTCGTGGGCTGAAATTGTGAAGTGGTTCTTCTCTGTACATGGGGTTGTCATGATATCCCCATAATGGTGGGTCTCCTAAACTCACTCTTCGTATACTAGACATCTTGAGTCTTTGACGAAGACTAATATATATAAGGGAATCTAAATGACGCGATGGAAAGAAAAAACAAATAGGGGGGATAAGATGAAAACTAACTATCTAGAAAAAGAGTTTGCAAAAGCGTCCTATCGCGATCGCCAGTCTGTTGGTGCGCGCTTTTTCTGGGTTCCTCTCAGTTCTGAGATTTTGATGGCATGTATGGAATCCTTAGGAATCACCTCAAACCCTTAGGAATCACTCTAGATCCCTTAGAAACCTATCCCGAACCTTTAGAAACCAATCCCGACCCTTAGAACCCATTTCGAACCCTAAACCTAACCTTCCCGGGTAATAGATGAAGAGTGGTGAATTAAGATGAGCTAAAGTCTTCTACTAATATCAAATCATATACCATTGGAAAGAGGACTTCTCTAGCTTTCCAACGAGTCATTAATTTCCTCAATCGGAGTTGTATATCAAAAGTTACGAGATTTTGAAAATCGGGCATAAATTTAATTTTTTTGCTTGGCGCAACTAATAGTTACGCCAGTTTTAAAGTGGACCCCACCCCTCGTGAAGCCAACTTCCAGGATATTGTACAGAAATGTTTTACTATATATTTTCCTAGTGTAACTAATAGTTGTGCCAGGCATATGAACAGTGACATCTGGTTTTTACCTCGAAAATTAAGATTGGGGTTTGACTTGTTGACTATCTTAATCTTTGGAGTGTGTTTTGCTAGTTCTGTTGCACCCTTTTAGTGTCTATTTGTAACCCTTAAGTGATTTGAAACACTAACCTATCATTCACCATTAGAACCACCTTCACACCTTTCCAAGCCCTCAAAATCCTAGGAAACCTTAGATTAGAGATTACCTAATTGCTAAACCCAATTAGCATCTAAGTAGCCTCCTAATCCACCCATTTCCTATAAATAGAGCCCCCCTCCCCTTAGATTAAAGGTTGAGAAATTTTACCTAAGAGAGAAAGAGCTTAAGTGAGAAAGATCTTTCTCCCTTTGGTGCACCATTGTCCATACAAATTCTAGAATCCATAAATCTTCCTTCAAGCCTTACATTTCATCCAAAACCTTTAGGTTAGGTGTGTGCTACCCCTTAGCCTTCCTTCTCTACCTCTTAGCTACCAAGCCTTAGGAGTTAAAACCCCATTCTCTACCATTCAAGCCTTCAAAGGCTCATCAAAGCAAGCCAACACAAGGCTCCTCTACGGTGCTACAAGGGCCCGAGGGCTCCGGCTCTCCCCTTTCTTCTCCTATATCTTCTTTGGCTCTTCTCATCCTCCCATTTGTGTCATTAGACACCAAAAGCTCTGGGTGGCGACTCTATATTTTTGCTAGCAAGCGCATCGCCGTGACGAGATCGTCACAAATCCCACTGTTGCACAGATGGTGACTCTGCTGAGGAGAGCTTGTAGAGCTTCTCCTTGAAATTTGGCCATTTATTTCTTATTTTACTAATCTTTTTACTGTTTTTTATGTTATTTTTTATTTTTACTCACCCCTACTTTTTCGTCATCTATATGCCTTAGCCGATCGGCGGGCTTACTTGTGCATTGTCTCTATTTTCCTTACATTTTCGTCATTTTAGGTGCCTTGGCCGATTGGCGGGCCTACTTGAGCATTGTCTTTTAATTCCTTTAATTTTTCGTCATTTAAAGTACCTTAGCCGATTAACGGGCCTACTTGTGTAAACATATTCTGCCAATGGACGCCGGCCCGTAGTGGCGGCACGGGGTCATCACCCCCAGTCTTTGAACTAAAAAAAACCTCCATAAAAAAAAGGGCTTTGAAAAAAATTAAAATTGAACCAAGAATAGGGAGCTTAATTAACTTGTTTTTACGAAGTAGATTTTAAAAGGGTTGGGTTTAGGCACACATACAACCACTCGGGTCTTAGTATGGCGGCAGCTCCTAGTGGTGATGATCAAGAAAAGTTCCAACCTACCTAGTAGCTGAGAAGGCGCTTGCGCCAGAGATATATCAGGTGGGTCCCCATTCCAAAGATTAAAACCCTTGGGGAGCACACTAGTAAGTTATACCGGACTCATCCTTTAGGTGCGGGAAGGAGAGAACCGATCACAAAAGAAAACAGCTCAGTTCCCGAAAGCCTAGCTTCCACAAAACCCAGAAAAAAGACCTATTTTCAGGCTCCTGTTCCCTGCTGTTATAAGTTCTGGAGCCCCATTTTTACCTGGCGCAAGTATTAGTTGCACCAGTGTAAAAATCTTAGATTTATAACTGGCGCAACTAATAGTTGTGCCAGCTTTAAATCCGCCATGTATTAGTTGGGCCAGTGTAAAAAAGGGGCCCTGCTACCTTAGTGAATGTATTAGTTGCGCTAGGCTTACCTGGACATTAGCAGCCCAAAATCTAAGGCTTTCACACCTCCCGAGTCCCCCGATTAGTGTGTTTAGTACCTCTGTTTGGGCCCTGCCATCTCTGACACCCAATACGCCTCCGTCGGTCAAAAGAAGATAACTTCTTTTTTACTCATTCTGGGGGATCGGGTTGTTTACCTCGATTTCTATGCCTTCAATAGATCGAAGGTCCTCCTTCGATTCTTCAGAAGTGTGTCAGAATCGTCGCCACAGACCTTGAATTAGGGTACGAAAGCCACTCGAGACGGGAATTCCAAGGCCTCGGAACCTTTGTTTTCTATAAAAAAAAATTTCCAAAAAAAAAAATCATCAAATCAAAAACCTAAAAATAGAACCTTTGTGGAGCCAGCACAACAGTATCATCTTGCCCTCCATCTTCCCATAGGGGGAGAAGGAGGATTTTTTGGCCTTATCCAAGGCACCCTTACCCAACCCATTCCCAAAGGATGTCGTAGGTAGTGGACCCGGCTTACGCCGATCCCAACTCGTCCCTGCCACATTCTCCAACCCACTCCCATTCGGGAGAAGCCTTCACTTCCATCCCCATCACCCTATCCCTTTTTACCGTTATCGGCCTGTTTGGCGCCCCCATTTTTCCAACCACCACTTCCCAAGATATCAAAAATCACGCCCCCCCCCCTCCATTCCCCATCTATTTCTCAAACTACCTTTCCTCCCATGTCCATGCCAAGCCAACCACCCATTCCATCCACATCCCCTCAAAACTCAACACATTTCCCACCCCCATCCATGATAAACCCAACCCAAATTTCCATATCCACACCCATGCCCCATTGTCCATCTTCCCCATATAGGCCCAATCCACCATCCTTCACCTATGTCACCTCCAACCTATCCAACCCCCCACAAGTTCCCCCATCTACCCGGGTCATGCCCATTTTTACCGGGGCCATACCCGATTTTTCCCAAACACCCACACTTTACCCTTCATCATCCCCCTTTGCCAATGCCCCATCCCATTCCTTCAATCCATCCCATATCCCATCACTTACCATGGCCATGCCCAATTTTCCCTCCACATCCACCCCATCTATACCCAATCATCCCTTAAATCCACCACCCACATTCGATCCTCCTTCCATCACCATGATGGAGGAGATGTTCCAAGCCTACTCCTTATGGAAGGCTTCCCAAAACACCCCCCATCATCCACACCCCACATCCATGGACTCATCCCATACCCTATCCAATCTCCATGCTTCACTCTCCCATGATCCCCATCAACCCCCCATAATTCACACCATCCAAACCCCCATCTCCCATGTGCCCCAAGGCCCATTGGCCAAAAACCCACCACCCATGATCTCCAAGGCCCAATGGCGTAACACCCCATCACCGATACCCAAGGACCCATGGCCCATACCCCTCGAAACCCAGTGGGCCAGGCCCACATACCCTTAGGTCCCATGGCCCAAACCCATTTGGCTCCAGCCCAAACCCTCCAAGGGCCCATGGCCCATGTCCCATACCCCTCAAAACCTAGTGGGCCAAGCCCACATATCCCAAGGGCCCATTGCCCAAATCCTTACCCAAGGGCCCATGGCCCAAACCCATTTGGCCCAAGCCCAAACCCTCTAAAGGCCCATGGCCCATACCCACCAATGGCCCATACCCCTCAAAACCCAGTGGGCCAGGCCCACATACCCCAAGGGCCCATTGCCCAAACCCTTACCCAAGGGCCCATGGCCCAAACCCATCTATGGCCCATGGACCAAGCCCAAACCCTCTAAGGGCCTATGGCCCATACCCACTAATGGCCCATGGCACCCCTCAAAACCTAGTGGGCCAGGCCCACATACCCCAAGGGCCCACAACCCAGACCCATCTGGCCCAGGCCCATACCCATCAATGGCCCATGGCCCAAGCCCTCCAAGGCCCAATGGGCCATACCCATCAAGGCCTAATAGGCCAAGATCTCCCAAATCCCATGCCCTTTATCCAAACCCAACTTGATCAAGGCCTTATGGCCCAAACCTACCTAGGGCCCATGACCCAGGCCCAAGCCACATACTCTCCACAATACCCCTAAAATTTCACCCACCCCCAACCTTCACAATGGGGTCAAACCCATGCCATACCTCAAACCCAATTTTCCCATGGCTCCATACCCCAAGACCATCTCCAAACCTTCCCCCATGTCCAATGGTCTCATCAAGCCCCACCCCTAAACTAAACTACCACTCACCCCATCACCCCACAACACTTCCCTTACATTTAAGGGGCTCACCCAACCCACATCCTGTGACAGCCCGGATTTCGGCACCTCGAAACCCGTGCCATCAGCACGATCATCTTGACCGTGCCCTTTAGCTAAGCACGGAACACTGGTATATCAAGCATCAAAAAGTATAATAAACGAAATTGCGGAATTTAAATCTATATTAATTAACTCCCCAAAAGACAGTTCTACCCTCATGCCTCTGCATGAATGGAGAACCGATCCGAACCATCGATGATAGAAATCATCACGGATGGTTCGTCCCAAAAGAATAATCCCAACTCCTTATATACATGGTTTTAAACAAAATCAAGGCTTGACATACCAAGCCGTACAAAATCTCTCTAAAAGCCCTCAAAGCGGCACAACGGAGTCCTCTAGAAGAAGTCCTCAGGAGGTGGCTCCAATTCTTCGCCGGCCGCAAGGTCCGACTCGCCGGGATCAGCGTCTCCTGAAGCCTCGGCAGCTGCTAGTAGTGGACCTGCGACGTATAGTCTATAGGGTGAGCTACATCCTAGCTCAATAGGGAACAAACACGGTTGAACATATAAATTATAACTCACATATATTCCATGATATGCCATGCATGATGTGTCTATGCATTTATTGATGAAAACAGTTAAAAAGCATTTCGTTTTACTGTTGATTTCTTATGGTTTCATTTACTCATGAATGATGCTGAAAAGGCCTAAAGCAAAACTTAAACTTTCAACTTAAGTAATCCCCGAGCAATATAGCATCGAGCCCCGATGAGATACCCTTCATCGTCATCTATATAGACAGTTTTAACGTATTCCCTGGGAATACCATATAGTACCCAAGCCCCTTTCCCCTGGGGATTGGTGGTGGGGTTTCACTTGTCTCAAATCAACACCCCTGGGGTGTGCTTACTTACTATATGGATAAGCCTCACTTGGCAGCTCACGGTTTCGCCAGTATCAGTCCACGGATATCCTGGCCGTGTCGTCATGGATATCCCGCCACGTCGGTGGGGTAACCTATCAAACCTCAAATAACAAAAATATCGGTGCCTTACATATAGTTATTCACCATGTAAGTGTGCTATCTTATATCAGTTAGGCCCTATCAACATGATTCAATCTTGGATACATCCCTGGGATGTATCCATTTACTTGCATCACACCTGATGCTCTTGTCTCTTTACTTCTTCATCCCCTGGGGATGGCTCATTCTCATTACTCTTACGGGTGTCACACGCACACACACTTTTCACAATCTTTAAGCAAATAAACATTTGAATTGAACTCTATATCATTACATACATGCTCTTGTAAAATAAAGTACATGTTCAAGGTGTTCCCTACCTCAAGTCTTTGTTTGCTCAACGCATCAAGGTCCCACGTGGCTCCTTGTGCACTAGTCCACACGTACCACCTATGGTACCACATAACAGGTGAAACACATCACAAAGGATGCAATAAAGAAGGTCTAAGACTCTCCAAGAATCTTAAAGTCAAACCCAAAAGTCAACATAATTTATCTCAGTCGATTAATCGAATTCCAAAATTGATTAATCGAATCTGATTTGATTAATCGATTTCCAAAATCGATTAATCGAAAGTCAATATCGATTAATCGATTCTCAAATCGATTAATCGAGATTTTCATTCGATTAATCGAATCCTAATTCGATTAATCGAAATTCTCTGTTTCGCAAAGTCGATTCTCAATTCGAGTAGTCGAGTTCCTAAAATCGATTAATCGATCCCAAATCGATTAATCGAAAACTAAAATCGATTAGTCGAAATCCCATTTCGATTAGTCGATTTTCCTCAAGCCATTTCCTCCAACCCCTGGGGTCCACTGGAGGTTCCCAGTCGATTAATCGATACCCAAATCGATTAATCGAAATCCAAAGTCGATTAATCGAATTCCAATTCGATTAATCGAAATCGGGGTCCTCTGACTTTTCAACTTCCTGGCCAATTTCAATTAATCGAAACCCAATTTCGATTAATCGAAACTGTCAGATTCAGCCCCTTTCGAGCTGTTCTTCCCAATCTTTTTCCACACTTTCTCCTCTATTTTTCTAAACCATTATCCTATGATTTAAACCATTTTCAACTACAATTTAACCTCTACAATCTATGCATTTTATTCACAAATATTTACCTTGAATGAATCGCAAGTTGATTTCAATCCAGTGGTTGAAAGGCTAGGGTTTCCAGCTTTGGCTCTAACAGATCCAAATCGTGTTGAATCCGGCTCTTATCGCTTGAATCCCCCCTCCAAATCAGTTGCAATAACTCCTCTCTTTACTTCCTCTCTCTCTCTCTTCTTTACTTCTCTCTCAACCACCAAAAACACACATTTAGGGTTATTAAACCCTTTTATCCCTTTCCTCACGTGTGTGTTGAGCACATACACCGCGATAGGTGTATTCGACTTCACATTTATAACACACACCACATAGACATTCAATTTATCACATCTCATCCGTTCATCACACCTCATGCTAACTATTGGACTTCCATTTGGTCAAACCTATGACCGATCGGGCACGGATCCCGAGGTCATAGTTTAGCGTGATTTTTCGGTCTATTACATCCTCCCCACCTTGGGAATTTTCGTCCTCGAAAATAACCCAAGGTATGGCTGTCGGGGTCTCTCTCCCCCCCCCTCACATTTTCAGGTGAGGTGGTCTAATTGATTCAGACTTATTTAGGTATTCACACAGACAAGCACGGAAGTAAAATTTAACAAAATTGAACAATTGACACAAAAAGTGTGATTTGTATTAAAGATTGAATTTTTACAAGGCCAGTTAAGTTGGCGTACAAAATAATTTACAGGTATACAATCATAACTCAAAAATAAATTCAAGACTCAAACAGTCCCCTCGTCAGGCTCGTCGGGTGCGACAGGAGCGGGTGGGTCTGCTGGAGCTGACTGTGGCTGCGGTGGTGGTGACTGTGCTGGCTGAGTGGTCGGCTGTGGCTGCGGCGTCTCGGTCGGCGGAGCGGAGGTAGATGTGGAAGGAGCCGCGTCTGCAGTGGTGGGATGGAAGACGGGTCCTCGGTGGAAGGCGGTGCGTCCAGCGGTCCACTCCTCCTCCTGTGCGAGGTAGCGGCGGTAGTCGGTAGGGTAGATGTGGCAGAGGGTGTGAAATAGTAGGAAGTCTATCCTCCGGTTCATCCTTTCGTTGTTGGCCTCCAAACGGGCCAACACCTCCTCGATGGTAGGACCGGATGGAGCGGCGCGCCGGCGGTAAGATGAGGTGGGTGTTGCGGGCGCGGAGTGGGTGTCGCGGGCGCGGAGTGGGCAGGTGGCGTCGGTGAGGCGGCGGTGTGGGAGGGAACCCTCTCCACGGATGGCTCGGCGGGAATAGGGTGTGCTCCACCCATGGGTGGGTCCTGCTGAGGTGGTGGGGGTGGTGGCGGTGCTACCGCTGCTGCTGCTGGGGTTGGAGCAGGACCCGGAGTCGGTAGGGTCCGCTTTAGTAAATTGTAGCTATGGGTCCATGAAGACTTCGTAAACGTCTTCACGCGATTCGTAGCCCTCACCTCGTGAGGCGAGATGTTGTAGGAGGGTTCATTGGAGTAACACTCCAACATGCTCGAGATGAGCCGAGCATATGGCATCTTCTCCTTGGGCCGCATGTTGCCCTTCATCAGTTTTCCCTTGATGTACTTCATCCCTTCTAGGATGACCATAGTAGCATCAAACCATCGGCCACAGAAGGCCGCATAAAGTGCATGTTGCACTTTGTCTACGCGCTCGGTGTCGTGGCGCATTGGGTAAAGGTTGCACTTTATCACCGAGTCGAGCATCCACATATAGTGTGGAAGGTCAACCCTCTTAATGGAGGAGCCCGACCCCTTTTTACCATTGGTCATGCGGGTCATGACCTCCTCGAAGCGGGGGTCCTCCTCGAAGGGTGGGAATAGGGTAGTCTCTGGGGTAAAATCGAGGTAACACTCGAGTACCTCGTGTATGTGACGACGAGTGATCGTGTACAGACGACCCTCGATCTTGGTCAAAATGCAATCATCGGTAGGGCCATCCGTTAGCCCTTGGTAAAACAGTCTAACCAATCTAGGGTAGTAAGAACCCCGGATTGGTTTGAGAAGGTTGCCGAGACCGGCGTTGGTGAGGTAATTTCGAGCCCATTGGGTCTTGCCCGGCAAATCGGGATTTGTGAATAGGGTAGGGTCGATAATATATTCGACCTCAAAGGTCTTTGCCACCCACCATTCATTTGGTTGCTCGACATTGGTTGGTGGTGGTGGCATGGGGGTGGACTCGCGGGAAGACTCGCGCGTAGACGCGCTCGTCGAACCGGAGGTGGTCTCCGATGCCGACGGTGATGGAGTCCTCACCGGCGATGGGGTAGGGGGTGGTGGCGCGGCGTTCTTACGCCGAACCGGGAGTTTAGAAGTCGCCTTCTTTGAAGATAAACGGGTTTTAGGCGGCATTTTGACAAAATTTTCGATAAAAACTAGGGTTTTCGACTTGAAATTGAAGAATATACTCGAGCCTAGGGTTTACCTTAGGCTTCGGAGGCGAATGCGGGCGATTTCGAAAGCGAATCGGCGGAAAAATCCAAACCCTAGATCGCTCGGTTGGTTGGAGAAGAAAGAGAAGACAAAGCGCCAACACTCGAGAGCTCAAGAGATTTCGAATGGCAAGGAAAATCCCTAATTTCCAATATATAGGCCCCGACTCGATTAATCGAAATCCAGAATCGATTAATCGAGATTTCAAACTAGGTTAAGCCGCGTAAAATCGATTAATCAATTTCCCAAATCGATCAATCGAAAGTTAAATTCGATTAATCAAAAACATTTCGATTAATCGAAATCGTATTCGTTTAAAAATTTAAGTTTTTTGAGCTCACTGGCGCGAGCCAGTCGATTAATCGAAATTCCAAAATCGATTAATCGAATTTCACTTCGATTAATCGAAATCGTGTAGTAACTTCTAAAATTTCAAAAATCTTTAAGTTATTCGATTAATCGAATTCATTTTGATTAATCGAAATTCACTTCGATTAATCGAAATCGTCTATCTGACTTCAATTTCTTCGAGGTCCCTTTAGTAAATCGATTAATCGAGATCCAGTTCGATTAATCGAAATCCAAAATCGATTAATCGGCACTGCTTCGGTTAAATTGAAATTTCATAATTGACTCCCAATTCTTCTAACATTCTCAGTTTGTTCGATTAATCGAACCTGCAGTTCGATTAATCGAATTCCCAAATTGATCAATCGATCCCAAATCGATTAATCGAAATTGCATCCTATGTATATTCTAACTCTCATTTTCATTTCCAGTCACTGGTACATGCCAGTCGACTAATCGAACAAAATCGATTAATCGAAATTCCAAATCGATTAATCGATTTGAAATTCGATTAATCGGTTTTGCCCAATTTCTGTAGATTTTCAATTTCTTTGGTTCTTTGATTATTTTTGGTAGTTTATGACCTCAAGTGGTTCATAGTTCCATAGAGTTGCATACACTTGATCATGTACATATAATTCTGTTCCTCAAATCAGATTGGATCAAATTTTTCATTGAATTACAAGTATAGTGGAGATTTCACAAACATGTTTGTGGTTTACATTAAGTTCTCACGTCGTTGGAAACAAGGCTGGATATTGTTCTTTCACTTCGACCTCTCGTTCCCAAGTAGCCTCTTCTTTTGGATGATTGTTCCACCGAACAAGCACTAAGGGAATCACTTTAGTGCGCAGTACTTGTTCCTTTCGATCCAAGATTTCCACTGGTTCCTCTATCATGCTCATGTCCTCACACATCTCTATAGGTTGCTTTCCTAATACATGAGAGGGATCATTCACGTACTTCCTGAGCATCGATATGTGGAAAACATTATGTACTCTATCAAACAGCGGTGGTAAACCAATGCGGTATGCAACTTCACCTACGCATCCCAAAATTTCGAATGGTCCAACATAACGTGGACTTAACTTCCCTCTCTTGCCAAATCTCATTACACCTTTCATAGGTGACACCTTCACAAACACATGCTCGCCCACTTTATAGTCAACACTAGTCCGCTTCATATCGGCATAACTTTTTTGTCTACTCTGTGCTGTCTTCAACCTTTCTCTGATAATTCGAACGACGGTAGCGTTATCTTCAAGTAGTTTTGGTCCTAACACAAATTTTTCACCTGTTTCCTCCCAATTGAGGGGTGATTTGCATCGTCGTCCATACAGAGCTTCATACGGTGCCATGCCAATGCTCGTTTGAAAACTGTTATTATATGCGAACTCGAGCATCGGTAGATACTCATCCCAGTATCCTTGCATATCAAGCATGCACGCTCTGAGCATGTCTTCTATTACTTGGTTCACTCGCTCTGTCTGCCCATCAATTTGAGGATGGAAAGCTGAACTGAAGTCTAGTCGTGTTCCCATTCCTTCTTGAAATTTCTTCCAAAACTTGGACGTATATAGTGGATCACGATCTGAGACTATGCTGCTTGGAATCCCATGTAATCTTACAATCTCCTTCATATATAAGTCTGCCAGTCTTCCTGCCGTATACGTAGTATTGTACGGCAAAAAGTGCGCCGCTTTGGTCAATCGGTCTACGACGACCCAAATGGCATTGTGTCTCTTAGCAGTACGGGGTAATCCAACAATGAAGTCCATTGAGATCGATTCCCACTTCCATTCTGGTATTGGTAAAGGTTGCAATAGTCCAGCAGGATGTCTATGATCAACCTTCACTTGCTGACAAGTCAAACACCGTGACACGTACTCGGCCACGTCTTGCTTCAGTCCTCTCCACCAGTAGTTCTTTTTCAAATCTTGATACATTTTGGTGCTACCAGGGTGGATAGCATAATTTGACTTATGGGCTTCATCAAGAATCATTCATCTTAGATCGGCATTGTCCGGAATGCATAGACGGCCTTTAAACAACAACGAACCATCTTCTTTTACTGAGAAGTCCGACCTAATGCCTTCACTCACGTCTTGATGAATCTTTGTTAATGCCGGATCTTTCATCTGTAGATCGTGGATATGCTCAAATATCACTGGCTTTACTGATATGTTAGCCAAAAAGGATCTAGTGTCCTTTGACTCAATGTTCGCATCATAGAATGCCAGGTCTTCCAATAATTTCCATCGGTGCATACCCAAAATCAAAGAAGCTAACTGAACTGAACCTTTTCGACTCAATGCATCAGCTACTACATTCGCCTTGCCAGGATGGTATTGTATGGAGCAATCATAATCCTTGAGGAATTCCATCCACCTGCGCTGTCTCATGTTGAGCTCTTTCTGTGTAAACAGATGTCGGAGGCTCTTATGATCGGTGAAAATTTCAAAAGTCTCACCATACAAGTAATGTCTCCAAATCTTCAGCGCAAAAATGACTGCTGCCAGTTCCAAGTCATGAGTCGAGTAATTTTTCTCGTGTTCTTTCAGCTGTCTTGATCCATAAGCTATCACCTTCTTGTGTTGGTTGAGTACACATCCAAGGCCATTGTATGACGCGTCGCTGTACACGGCGTATCCTCCACTGCCCGAAGGAATCGCTAACACTAGAGCCATAGTGAGTCTCGTTTTGAGTTCTTGAAAACTCTTCTCGCATGCCTCACTCCACTCAAACCTTGAATCTTTTCGTGTCAGCTTTGTGAGAGGTCCCGATATCTTTGAAAACCCCTCAACGAAACGTCGATAATAGCCTGCTAAGCCCAGAAAACTTTGGACATCGGTCACTGTCTTTGGTTGCTCCCATTTAACTACTGCTTCTATCTTTGCTGGATCCACAGTGACACCATGCTTTGAGACAACATGTCCCCAAAAGCTAACCTCTTCCAACCAAAACTCACACTTGCTGAGTTTGGCGTACAATTGGTGTTCACGTAGTGTCTGTAGAGCAATCCTCAAATGTTCTTCGTGTTCCGTCTTGGATTTGGAGTATATCAGTATATCATCAACAAACACTATGACGCAGGAGTCCAAGTGTGGTTTAAACACTCGGTTCATCAGATCCATAAACGACGCCGGAGCATTCGTCAATCCAAATGGCATCACAAGGAATTCATAGTGTCCATACCGTGTCCGGAAAGCTGTCTTCTGAATGTCTTCAGCCTTGACTCGCAACTGATGATACCCAGATCTCAGGTCGATCTTGGAAAAATACCTTGCTCCTTGCAGTTGGTCGAATAGATCGTCAATTCTAGGCAAAGGGTAGCGGTTCTTCACAGTGAGTTTGTTCAATTGTCGATAGTCAATGCATAGCCGCATTGACCCATCCTTTTTCTTGACAAACAAGACCGGTGCTCCCCATGGAGATACACTTGGTCTAACAAACCCCTTGTCCATAAGCTCTTGTAGTTGTTCCTTCAACTCCTTTAATTCGAGAGCCATTCTATAAGGTGCTTTGAAATAGGCTCCGTTCACGGTGCTAAGTCAATGGCGAATTCTACTTCTCTTTCTGGAGGTAATCCGGGCAATTCCTCTGGAAACACGTCAGCGAAGTCTCGCTGCTATCTCAGAATTGACGTTCTTTTCTTCCTTGTCCTCCTTTAAGAAAGCCAAGTATCCACTACAACCCTTTTTGATCATTTTCTCGGCACTTACTGCTGAGATCAGTGGCACATATGACGACCTGACTCCTTGAAACCGAAATGATCTTCTTGTGTTGGGTCCGAAAATGACTACCTTGTTCTTGCAATCAATGGTTGTAACCAGTCCATGCCAAGGATCACATCAAACCCTTGCATGTCTAACAGTATCAACTTTGCTTCTAGTTCATGCACCTCTAAGTCTCGAACTGCTACAATGATGGATTTGCAAGCTAACTCCGTGTCTACTAACTCTCCAAATGAATAGACACGATGGGGCCGAAATCCAACGTCTCGAACAATCTTCATCTTCTTGGCGAAAACGTGGAGTGGATTTAATGAGTGGGTAGACCCTGGGTCTATCAACACTCGAGCGTCATAACCACCGAAACATCCTTTTTCATATATATTTAAAGTACCTATAGCATACATACATACATACAATAATTTACATATCAATTTAAACTCTTAATTCACATACAACTTTTTTTATTGAGAAAGAATCTATACAATTCCTAATGCATGCTCCCTCTCTATTTAAAATTTTAATGAAAAGAAAAATTTTCTTTAATTTTAACGAGTCTCACCTTGGATGACGTCATGCACGCGTTCCACCTTCTGAGTGGTGCATAGGCTCTCCCCTGAACGATCGGTTTCCTTGCTTGAATTGGTCGTGGTGCTGCAACTGAAACCGTCTTTCTCTTATTCGTCTCGGGGCAATCCTTGATCAAGTGGCCCACCTTGCCACATCGGAAACAACCCCTAGTTCCCAATCTACGGTCCACTGTTCTATGAGGCTTGCCACACTTTGCGCAAGTCTCCTGAGGTGCAGAAGAAACAATACGAGAACCCTGTGTGTTAGTGGCGCCAGTAGACATGGCAGGGTTCTCATAGCGAATAGGTCTCCCCGACGCAAGTAATGGAAACCTTTGTTGGTGTTGTTGTTGCGTCGGTCTTCCGAAACTCCCTTGGAACTGTGGTCTCTGATTCTGGACCATGAACCTCGGCTTTTTGTTCACTGGTTCGTAGTTCCCCGTCCTTCCTTGTTCATTTCCTCCTCTCTGCTGTTCTCTCTGTCGATATCTATTTGTGTTCTCCTCTTCAACCACTATGGCTTTACTCATGACCTCTTCATAGGTCCTTAGTTGAAATGGAGCTACGCCTCCCCTAACCTCAGGCTTTAAACCTTGCTGAAACCTTTTGGACTTCATCACTTGAGAGCGTGTCCGAGCAAAGCAGGCAAGTCGTAGAAACTCCACCCATATTCTCTCCTCATTCTCCCTTGCACCAATTGTAAAAATTGTATCTCTAATTGGTTCCTCACCACTTCTGGAAAATATTGTTTGTTGAACTCCTCAACAAACTCCTCCCAAGTCCAAGGCAACTCTGGGGTCTCCTGAGCCCGAGTCCGTATCACGGACTTCCACCAAGGCCCAGCCTCCCCATCCAACATATAAGCTGCCCATCTCACACTCTCATCTTCCGTGCATGTTGACGCTAAAGACTTTCTCCATCTCCATCGGCCAATTATCAGGCCATGTGTATGCCTTTGCAAAATGAAGGAGGTCTCATCCTCCTAAACTCAGAAAAGATGAGGGCAGGCAACAGTCCCTACAGATGGTGTAGGTGGTCATTTTCTTGACGCATGAGCCGCAAGGATGCGGCTGTTGTGCCATGGCAATAGTCTCCATAGTGTGCATCATCCTTTGTCGCTCCTCTCTATCTTCTTGTCTTTCTCTCAATCTTTCTTGCTCTCTTAGATCTTGATCCTGATGATCTCGATCCTCTTCATCACGCTGTCTACTACTACTGCCCCCTGGGGCCTCAGTACCTCCTAAAGGCACTCTATTAGTAGGAGAGATGTAATCATCTCCACTACGTAGACTCCTCTGTTGGCCTCCCCTTGGTCGGCCTCTTCCTCTAGATGACATTTGCGGCTGCATTTGAAACTAAAGTTTCGTTAGCAGAAGCCCCTATGTTCTGACCCAAAGAATAATTGTCAGAATTGCTAAAAGAAAATGCTTTGATACCAACTGTGATAGCCCGGATTTCGGCACCCCGAAACCTGTGCCATCAGCACGATCATCTTGACCGTGCCCTTTAGCTAAGCACGGAACACTAGTATATCAAGCATCAAAAAGTATAATAAACGAAATTGCGGAATTTAAATCTATATTAATTAACTCCCCAAAAGACAGTTCTACCCTCATGCCTCTGCATGAATGGAGAACCGATCCGAACCATCGATGATAGAAATCATCACGGATGGTTCGTCCCAAAAGAATAATCCCAACTCCTTATATACATGGTTTTAAACAAAATCAAGGCTTGACATACCAAGCCGTACAAAATCTCTCTAAAAGCCCTCAAAGCGGCACAACGGAGTCCTCTAGAAGAAGTCCTCAGGAGGTGGCTCCAATTCTTCGCCGGCCGCAAGGTCCGATTCGCCGAGATCAGCGTCTCCTGAAGCCTCGGCAGCTGCTAGTAGTGGACCTGCGACGCATAGTCTATAGGGTGAGCTACATCCTAGCTCAATAGGGAACAAACATGGTTGAACATATAAATTATAACTCACATATATTCCATGATATGCCATGCATGATGTGTCTATGCATTTATTGATGAAAACAGTTAAAAAGCATTTCGTTTTACTGTTGATTTCTTATGGTTTCATTTACTCATGAATGATGCTGAAAAGGCCTAAAGCAAAACTTAAACTTTCAACTTAAGTAATCCCCGAGCAATATAGCATCGAGCCCCGATGAGATACCCTTCATCGTCATCTATATAGACAGTTTTAACGTATTCCCTGGGAATACCATATAGTACCCAAGCCCCTTTCCCCTGGGGATTGGTGGCGGGGTTTCACTTGTCTCAAATCAACACCCCTGGGGTGTGCTTACTATGTACGGATAAGCCTCCGCACTGGCCTACGGTTTCGCCGCCGTATCGGTCACGGATATCCTGCTGTGTCAGTCGTGGATATCCCGCCACGTCGGTGGGGTAACCTATCAAACCTCAAATAACAAAAATATCGGTGCCTTACATATAGTTATTCACCGTGTAAGTGTGCTATCTTATATCAGTTAGGCCCTATCAACATGATTCAATCTTGGATACATCCCTGGGATGTATCCATTTACTTGCATCACACCTGATGCTCTTGTCTCTTTACTTCTTCATCCCCTGGGGATGGCTCATTCTCATTACTCTTACGGGTGTCACACGCACACACACTTTTCACAATCTTTAAGCAAATAAACATTTGAATTGAACTCTATATCATTACATACATGCTCTTGTAAAATAAAGTACATGTTCAAGGTGTTCCCTACCTCAAGTCTTTGTTTGCTCAACGCATCAAGGTCCCACGTGGCTCCTTGTGCACTAGTCCACACGTACCACCTATGGTACCACATAACAGGTGAAACACATCACAAAGGATGTAATAAAGAAGGTCTAAGACTCTCCAAGAATCTTAAAGTCAAACCTAAAAGTCAACATAATTTATCTCAGTCGATTAATCAAATTCCAAAATCGATTAATCGAAAGTCAATATCGATTAATCGATTCTCAAATCGATTAATCGAGATTTTCATTCGATTAATCGAATCCTAATTCGATTAATCGAAATTCTCTGTTTCGCAAAGTCGATTCTCAATTCAAGTAGTCGAGTTCCTAAAATCGATTAATCGATCCCAAATCGATTAATCGAAAACTAAAATCGATTAGTCGAAATCCCATTTCGATTAGTCGATTTTCCTCAAGCCATTTCCTCCAACCCCTGGGGTCCACTGGAGGTTCCCAGTCGATTAATCGATACCCAAATCGATTAATCGAAATCCAAAGTCGATTAATCGAATTCCAATTCGATTAATCGAAATCGGGGTCCTCTGACTTTTCAACTTCCTGGCCAATTTTGATTAATCGAAACCCAATTTCGATTAATCGAAATTGTCAGATTCAGCCCCTTTCGAGCTGTTCTTCCCAATCTTTTTCCACACTTTCTCCTCTATTTTTCTAAACCATTATCCTATGATTTAAACCATTTTCAACTACAATTTAACCTCTACAATCTATGCATTTTATTCACAAATATTTACCTTGAATGAATCGCAAGTTGATTTCAATCCAGTGGTTGAAAGGCTAGGGTTTCCAGCTTTGGCTCTAACAGATCCAAACCGTGTTGAATCCGGCTCTTATCGCTTGAATCCCCCCTCCAAATCAGTTGCAATAACTCCTCTCTTTGCTTCCTCTCTCTCTCTCTTCTTTACTTCTCTCTCAACCACCAAAAACACACATTTAGGGTTATTAAACCCTTTTATCCCTTTCCTCACGTGTGTGTTGAGCACATACACCGCAATAGGTGTATGCGACTTCACATTTACAACACACACCACATAGACATTCAATTTATCACATCTCATCCGTTCATCACACCTCATGCTAACTATTGGACTTCCATTTGGTCAAACCTATGACCGATCGGGCACGGATCCTGAGGTCATAGTTTAGCGTGATTTTTCGGGCTATTACACATCCAGTCCAATCCCATCCAGTCCATACGTCAACATGAAAATCTCGTCCTCACTGCACCCTATGTAGACCAATAGTATGAGGAGGATGAGATCAGAAATAGTGGGGCCTATGTCGGGGCAGTGACCAATGTCAATCCTCCACCTGTAATTACCCCACCGCTAGCAGCCTAAAGTGAGTCAAGGCTAATAATTGAGAAGACGAACCCCATGTCCAAGGAGTCGGAACAGCTGAAAGAACAGTTGGATTAAATCCATAAGCAATTACAGAAGATAGGTGGTGCTGAAATCCATGCCACAGACTTCACAGATTTATGCCTATTCGTCGAGGTCCCCCTGCCCCCCAAATTTAAAATATCAGTATTCGACAAGTACAATAGCACGGGCAACTCGATTGCACACCTCAAGTCCTATTGTGGGGACATGTGCCAGTATTGGGGGGGCGAGAGACTGCTAATAAAAGTCTTTCAGAAGAGTTTGACCAGTCCGACCCTGAGGTGGTTCACATCTCTTGAACCATCCATGATGAAGACATGGAAGGAACAGTATGTCTACGATACTGATATTGAACCATGCAAGTCTGATTTGACCCATTTGAAACAGAATCCCAATGAGACCTTCGGCGACTATTTAGGGTGTTGGAGAGCACTGGCAGCTCAAGTCAGAAATAGAATACCAGACGATGAGCAGATAGAGATGATTTCAAAGAACACTCTGCCAATGATTTCTGATTTTCTTGTATACCAGTAGTAGTCCAGTTTTACTGACTTGGTAAAGAACGCCAACCGCTGTGAGGACGCCATCAGAGAAGGGCGGTTGAACAAGAATGCCTCAAGGGGACCTAGCGGGGTTAGAAGGTTTGTTGAACATAAACGACAGCAGGGCAGGGGCAGATGTGTAGAATGTGATCAATACCAGGCCCAATAATAATGTAGTCCCCTTTCAGTTTAAGGCGATGCAGCCAGCTCCCATCAGACCAGGGCCAGTACAGAGAGCGGGGAATGGACAGGGGGTACAAATGAGCCCAGAAAGGAGAGCTCGTTATGATCATGTTTTTATGCCCTTAGGGCAATCTGTAAGTGTACTTTTACCTTTATTAATTGAAAAGGGATTAGTAACTGTGCTCCCACCACGACCTCCTCCCAATCTGATTCCATATAATTTTGACCTGAATACTCATTGTAATTTCCATTAGGGTCCGGGTCACCCGACTGATCACTGCTTCCCATTAAAGCACGCGATCTAAGATTTAATCGATGCTGGTAAGATCATTCCCCCTGCACCCACCTAAGCAAACCAGCATGCGAATATTCACCAGGTGCCTTTGCCACCACACCCTACCAGAATAGTAGGTGCCAGACCCACCATAGGGATGGTAGAGGAAATTGAGGAAGAGTATGAATTTGACCCATCTGATTACATCAGTAACAGAGAAAATTTTGTGATCCCAAGGCAGCGAGACCAAGAAGAAAGAACCATTGGGGTGATTGAGCCCCTGAATCTGGTAGATTATTTTCCTACCCCTACACCAGCAGTTGAACCCCTAGATCTTAGGGCTTATTTTCCACCATCCACTCCCATAAATTACGTACAAATAAATGCGTATCAACCATATTCCACCACCCCCATCAATTACCCAATAAACCAGCAGGCCCCCAATCCTCCACCACCAATAAGCCACCAATGGCCAACGCCCACCCCATTACCCCCGACTCAACCAATTGCAAACTCCACCACCCCCGTCAATTACCTAATGGCCCATCAAACCCTTGATCCCCCGCCTGCACCTATCAGCTACCAGTGGCCTACTTTTGCCCCAGTACCACCACCCTCAAGCTTCACCACTCCTGTTTGGCCTAATTTTGCTACCCAACCAGTTACCACTGAAATAAATCAAGTATTGCCCACATCTCCTGAGCCATTAGCACATGCACTTCAGGTGCCGACAGCCATACCATTCCAGCTCTCAGGACCAACCTACGATCCATATCAGGTTCCATTGAGCTATGAGCAAACCAATACCAAGCAATGACAGCGGGAGAAAGCGGTAACGTTACCGGATCGAAAGAATCTCGAAATAACGAGGCAATATAGACAACAGATGGCACCGGCGACCGCGGCGGAGGGAAGAAAGATAGCACAGTGAACCCATTCAAGAAAATGAGTCGAGAGCATATACTAGAGACTAAGCTGAGAAGAATGCCTGCCCATATAACTGTATGGAATCTGTTGATAGCGTCCCCATTCCATTTCCAAGCATTAATGGGGGCGTTAAAGAATGTGCATATATCGCTTCAAGTTAGCCCAGACGAAGTCGAGCAGATAATTGGCTAAGTGATGGCTTTGAATGCCATTTCATTTTCTGATGCTGACTTAACAGAGGAAGGAGGTAGCCCCTCAAAATCTTTGAATATAATAGTTGAATTCGAAAATATGGTAATCCCCTTGGTTCTAATTGATAATGCGTCCACATTGAATATATGCCCGTTAAGAATCGCCACCAAAATCATGGTCGATCCATGCATGTTGAGGCCCACAAGAACCAGCGCTAGAGTTTGGACAATACCAGGAGAGAAATAATGAGAGAAGTTGATCTTGAGCTGTTAATCGGGACAATGACCTTTTCCATATTGTTTCAGGTAATGGACATTAAATCCTCATTTAATTTATTGTTGGGGCGCCCGTGGCTGTACGAAGTCAGAGCCATACCTTCCACATTGCACCAGAAACTCAAGTTTGCATCTAGGCACAAGATTATCACCATCATTGATGAAGGGCACAGTGAGAAAGTGTGATAGCCCGATTTTCGTTACTCAAAAATCTGCCATCAGCACGACCCTCGAGGTCATGCACCTTAAATCTAAGCGGAACATCACATATCGATTAAAAGTTAACAATTTAAATTACCAAAGCTTCAAATTAATTAAGTCTCCATGTTTCAATAAGGTCTAGCAACTAACAGACTGTTCCAGTCTCATGCCAATTCAAGAGTAGAGGAACTACCTTGGCCCATAAATGATAATCTTATCATCTTCGATAGTTTGCCAAAAGAAAAGTATAGTATTTAATTACATTTAAAAGAAAGGACTTGACATGTCAAGCCACGAGTACTCTCTACTCACCACTTCTAAACGTAAAGCACCTCTAAAAGAATTCCTCGGGAGGAGGTTCTAACTCTTCTCCGTTTGCGAAATCCAAACCCTTAGGATCAACGTCTCTTGAAACCTGTGTTGCTGCGAGTGTTGCACCTGCGACGTATAGTCTAAGGGGTGAGCTATATCCTAGCTCAATAGGGAAAAGTAAAGAACATATAGATTAATTCTGACATATATGTTGTGCAGTAAAAGAAAAGTATAGTTTATCTGCTATCACTATCTGGAAGGCAACCGAAATAACTGAAGGAAAAGGTGAACACCACTACTTACTTTACATGGTTTTATTCTTTCTCATCTTACTCATTTAGTTGTGACTCCGGCCTAATAACTTAACTCTTTAACTTAAATAGTCCCCGAGCAATATAGCATCGAGCCCCGATGGAATACCCACCATCGTCGTCTAACTAGAAAGTTATCAATTTTGCATTCCTTGGGAATACTGCCCCAAGCCCCTTTCTCCTAGGTGGTGGGGTCTACTGTTAAATCTACATCCCTGGGATGTGCTACTGTATACGGATTAACCGCCGTACCGGTCATGGATATTCTGCCGAGTCAATCGTGGTTATCCCGCCACGTCGGTGGGGTATTCTAAACAAACCTTAAATAACAAAAATATCAAGTGTGCCTTACATGTAGTTATTCACCGTGATTGTGCTAATTTTTAATATATTAGGCCTTATCACTTTACTTTCTTTTCCCCACTGATTCTCATCTGCACCCCTGGGATGCTACTGATATGTTGTATCATGTATGTATTCATCTTGTTGTTCTTGTATCCCCTTGGGACCTCTGGCTTCATTTTCTGAAGTCAACACACGCACGCTCTATTTATGTGGCATGATGAGGTACTTAGTTTAGCAATTAAATCTGTACTACACATATGCGAAACTGAACAATGTACATGTTTTGATAAGGTTCCCTACCTCCAGGCAAAACCCAGTGGTCCCTTCTCGTAGTGATGACACATCCCGATCTCACGTCAATCTACATTTCATGCGAAAAGACATGCCTTAGAATGGTCATTAGTGGTCACTAGCACTCCTTGAGCGCATAGTTCACATGAGGTATATTTGTATACATAAAAGAATTAAATTTTAGTTTTGGTGTATCGCTCGAGCGGTTGCTTAGCCTCGCTCGAGCGACCTCTTAACCTCGCTCGAGCTACCTCTTAACCTCGCTCGCGCAGTTAAAACGAGGTGTCAGATTACCTCGCTCGAGCGAGCCTATTCTTTCAATATGGGTTTCGCTCGAGCGAGCCGAAACTATTCGGGTTATATATTACATCCTCGCTCGGCGAGAGACGTTTAGATCGCTCGAGCGAGGGCAGAAACCTTTACTTCGCGATTTTATGCAAGAAATCTATTCTATTTCCTTAAATCTTAAATAAAATTAATCGGCCATTGCCCCTAAACATTGTAGGTTATCATTAAGACATACCTAAGCAATTCTCAAGCATTATCTCTTACCTAAATCGGCGGATCTCGTAGTCGGCTTGATCCAACGTTCGAATCCCTGTTAGAAACGAAGAGATCTCTACGGTTCTGGTTCGACCTTCTCTCCAGGTCTTCCACCGGTTTACACTCCCACCAGGCCTTAGCCTTTCCTCCCTACAAGTCTCTCTTTTCTCTTTCTCTATCTTCCTCCTCTCTATTTAGGTTAAAATGATGTTACGTAGGGGAGATACTTCTCTCCACTTTCACTTATATAGTGAAAGGAAAAATATAATATGTTATACACATATACACACCGTGTGTATATGTTGACCCAGGTTTCCTTATGAACCACACATACACGTGCGTGGCATGTGGCTTATACGATTCCGAAAATCTGGGGTTGTTACATTCTCCCCACCTTATAAGATTTTCGCCCTCGAAAATCGATCATGACCTAAGGTAATGTGACTACATATTTTACGGTTGTGTCCTTGATTAACTCATTACTCATTTATTAGATAGTCGTATGGTTCAATGACCCGAAAAGATCTATTTAACGCTTACAAGTGTTTGTACAATCAATAATACAATCACCTGAAATGGCCTGAGGAGTTTAGAACCTGATAACGATCATTATTAGAATTTAAAAGATGTTCATATCACACTACGCATGAAAACTTTCGTCATGTTCTACAGTCATTCTATCAGCTCATCTAATCAAAACATGTATATATATATAACAAAAATTTAGTGCCCACTAATTATAATCGGTGACAATCATGTCACAGCAGTATCAACCATTCACCATACAAACAAATTTTTTTTTTTGTTTTACAACATAAAAAAAAATATCCATAGCGACCTAGTCGTCACCCTCCTCGTACTCATCGTCGTCATCGCCGGTGTCCCATTCCTCATCACTCTCCGCATCGTCTCCCTCGCCCTCACCAACGGTCTCACCAGCATGGGTGGCACCCTCTGTAGTGGTCCTAGCCGCCTGGGCTGAACTAGATGTCCCAAAAATGGCATCCCTCATCGCCGCAACCCGCTGTCGGTACGTCTGCGGATAAGCTTGACCCATGAGGTCAATAAGAAGCGCCTCCTGGAACCGCTGATGTAGTCGGGTCTCCCGTACCTGTTGGAGAATCTCTCCTAACACATCGGAGTCGGTGGTATGCAGATGTGGTGGAGGCACAGTGGAGGGAGTAGCAGTCCGATCGATGGTGGCTGTGGTGCTTGCCTTGCAGCTTGACGATCTCTTTTCTTGTTCACATGTTTTGAAGCCCCTTTAGGTTTTGGCTGAGGTCCTGGGCTATGTAGGGTACAATGTTATCGGTGGCGATAACTCATTGGTGTTGATCTTGAATCCATCCCTCCCATTACGCGTATCGAGGTCGGAGATAAGGCGATGCGTATGGGAGGCGGTTTATTGGCGGAGGAATAACGCCCCTAACATTTCTCCTATAGGCATGCACCATGCCTTTAATGACGACCATTGGGGCGCTAAACCACCTATTGTGGAAAGCGGAGTGCAAGGCCCGTAAAAAGGTGTCACGCTGCTCTTGGTCATGACCGGTAGGGTGTAAATTTTTCTTGAAAATGATGTCCAAAAACCACATGTGTGGTGGTAGCTGGGATCGGGTGATGGATTGACCCGATGCGGACGCCGCCATGATAATATCATCAATGATTGTCGGAAACCCGACGTTTCCAACAAGTGGAGGTTGTGTGTTTGGTGTCGGGGTGTAGGTGAGAGGGCAGTTCATGACGGCGGATACACCGCCGCCTCCAAAAGACAGATCCTTCCCGTCAATTGTGACGAGGATGGTGTCTTCATTTACATTTGTTTTGAGGGTCTGATAAAATAACCGGACTAATCTTGGATAGTACCGAGGTCCAAATGGTGTAAGCAAAGGTCGGAGTTGGTGGTTGGTCAGGAAATCCGATGTCCATTTCGTGGATGTCGGATCAATAAAGCACGAGGAATGAATTTCCCACTCGAGTTCCATTTCTTTCGTGCCCCACCAATCATCAAGTTGGATCGGGATGGGTGCCAGTGGTCGAGGTGGTTGTTGTTGTGGTGCTTTGTTTCACGATGGTGGCGATCGGGTCGCCATTCGCTTCCTTGGTTTGGGATTAGGGCTTGAAGAAGCCATTAGATTGATAGATAAAAAAAATGAAAGGAGTATGGGGAAGGTAGAAATTTTTACCTAGGAAGTGGTTTGGACGGTTCGGATTTTTCAAATCCGGCTTGGGTCGGACGGAAATTACTTGAGGGTGAAAACCCTAGCTCTTCGCTCGGCAGCAACTCCTCGCGTGAAGACGAAATGTGGGTTCAGCAATCTGTCCCATATATATAGTCTGTCCTCGCTCGAGCGGTCGTTAGTTATCGCTCGAGCGATCACAGAACATTTACTGGCATATAATTTGGCCTCGCTCGAGCGGCTTGGAGTCCTCGCTCGAGCGGCTTGGAGTCCTCGCTCGAGCGACCAATACACCTCGCTCGAGCGGTCACTATTGATCGCTCGAGCGAGCCCAAAACATGTGATGTTTGTTATTTTATGTAGATCGCACTCGAGCGATTGTGAAGTCTCGCTCGAGCGAGCCCATCGGCTGATTTGCTCATCCATAAGCTCGTACTTTGTCTTCTTCTGTCCTTACGTTCGCATGAGGGGTCCGTCGTAACAAACAGTTTAGGCTAGAAAAATATTGAAATTTATACTTGAAATTAAAGTGTTATGTGACGTCACCATTTACAAACAATTCTAATTGACCCTCTCAAACAACTTGGGGTATTGTTCTTTGACATCAGCCTCCCGTTCCCATGTTGCTTCTTCGGACGGATGATTCTTCCATCGAACAAGTACTAAGGGAATGATTTTGGTGCGTAGTACTTGGCCCTTTCTATCCAGCACCTCTGTCGGCTCTTCTATCATACTCATGTCTTCACACATCTCTAGTGATTGACCCTCCAAAATGTGGGAAGGATCATTCACATATTTCCTGAGCATAGAAACGTGGAAAACGTTATGTACTCGATCGAACACCGGAGGTAAGCCAATGCGATATGCAACTTCGCCAACTCGGCCCAAACTTCGAATGGTCCAAGATATCGTGGACACAATTTCCCCCTCTTTCCAAATCTCATCACGCCCTTCATAGGCGATACCTTGACAAACACGTGTTCTCCCACCTTATAATCGGCTGAGTCGCTTGATATCGGCATAGCTTTTACATGCACTTTGGTAGGACTTAAGCTTCTCCCTAATGATTCGGACGACTGTGGCATTCTCTTTCAGCAACTCGGGCCCTAAAACAAATTTTTCACCGATTTCCTCCCAATTGATGGGCGATTTACACCGCCTTCTGTATAATGCTTCATATGGTGCCATTCCGATGCTTGTTTGGAAACTGTTATTATATGCAAATTCGATTAACGGTAAGTATTGATCCCACGATTCTTGCATTTCCAACATACAAGCTGTGAGCATGTCTTCTATTACTTGATTCACCCGCTCTGTTTGTCCGTCTGATTGCGGATGGAAAATTTGACGAAATCAATCGTGTCCCCATCCCTTCCCGAAACTTCTTCCGAATTTTGATGTATATAACGGATCTCGATCGAAGACAATGCTACTTGGGATCCCGTGTATACTATTTCCTTCATATAGAGTTCGCTAGCTTTCTCAACCAGATACATCTTGTTGTAAGGTAGGAAGTGTCTTGACTTGTTAGTCCATAATTACCCAGATGGCATTATATTTCCTTATCAGACGCTGTGTAGTCCAACAATGAAATCCATAGATATTGATTCTCATTTCCATTCGGTATTGGTAGAGGTTGCAACAATCTGCAGGTGTCTATGATCAATCTTCACTTGTTGACACGCCAAACATCGTGAAACGATATTCGCTACATCTTGTTTTAAACCTCTCCACCAAGAATTCCTTTTCGTATCTTGGTACATTCTTGTCTGGGTGTATCGTAACTTGATTTGTGTGACTCGTCAAGGATAGTTCGCTTTAGCTCAACATTGTCCGAATACAAAGTCGACCTTGAACAACAAGGAACCATCCTCCTTGATTGAAAAATCTGATCCGATGCCCTCGTTACATCTTGACGACTCTTCATTAACCGGGTCCCTCATCCGTAGCTCATGGATGTGCTCAATATTACCGTCTTATCGATATGTTAGCCAAAAGGCCTCGTAGCGCGTGGCTCAATATTTGCATCATACATGAAAGATCTTCAAACAACTTCCATCTATGCATACCCAACCAACCGCCAATGTAGCTGGACCCTTCGACTTAGGGCATCGGCTACTACACGTTAGCCTTACTCGGATGATACCGTATGGAATACCATAGTCCTTAAGAAACTCCATCCATCTTCATTGTCTCATATTTAGTTCCTTCTGTGTGAACAAGTATCTGAGGCTTTTATGATCGGTGAAAATCTCGAAGGTCTCACCGTACAAATAGTGACGCCAAATCTTCAACGCAAATATGACTGCTGCTAGCTCTAGGTCATGTGTCGGATAGTTCTTCTCATGTTCTTTTAACTGTCTTGACCCGTAAGCTATCACTTTCTTGTGTTGGTTGAGCAAGCAACCCAACCCATTGTACGAAGCATCACTGTACATTGCGAATCCCCCACTGCTTGAAGGAATTGCTAATACTGGGGCTGAAGTGAGTCTCGTTTTGAGTTCTTGAAAACTCTTCTCGCACGCCTCACTCCATTCGAATCTCACATCCTTCCTTGTCAGTCTCGTGAGAGGTCCCGCTTGAAAACCCCTCAACAAAATGTCGATAATAACCTGCCAGTCCAAGGAAACTACGGATATCGGTCACTGCCTTAGGCTGTTCCCAATTCACTACTGCTTCGATTTTGGACGAATCCACTGTGACACCATGCTTGGAGACGACATGTCCCAAAAAGCTAACCTCTTCTAACCAAAACTCGCATTTGTTGAGTTTGGCATAAAGTTTGTGCTGACGAAAAGTTTATAGAGCGAGTCTTAGATGCTTCTCATGTTCTTCTTCTGACTTAGAATATATCAAAATGTCATCGACAAACACTACGATGCAAGAATCGGATGTGGCTCATTAAGTCCATAAATCGACGCCGGCTTTGTCAACCCAAACGGCATCACTAAAAATTCGTAGTGTCCATACCTTGTTCTGAATGCAGTTTTCTGAATATCTTCGGCCCTAACTCTCAACTGATGGTATCCCGACCTGAGGTTGATCTTAGAGAAATACCTTGCTCCTTGCAGTTGATCGAACAAATCATCAATTCTCGGCAACGGGTATCGGTTCTTCACAGTTAGTTTGTTCAACTGTCGATAGTCAATGTATAAGCGCATTGACCCATCTTTCTTCTTTACAAATAAGACAGGTGCTCCCCAAGGAGACACACTTGGTCTTACAAACCCTTTATCCATAAGTTCTGAATCGCTCCTTCAATTCCTTCAACTCAGTAGGAGTCATTCGGTATGGTGCCTTTGAGACAGGTTCCGTTCCTGGCGGTAAGTCGATAGCGAATTCCACCTCCCTCTCTGGAGGTAACCCATGCAATTCATCTGGGAACACATCTTGAAACTCTCGCACCACTGCGATTTCCGAAATGACATTCTTCTCTTCCTTATCAGCCTTCAAGAATGCCAAGTAACAGCCGCAGCCCTTTCTGATCATTTTCTACCCCATCACGAGATCAGTGGCATAGATGACGACCTCACTCCTTGAAACCGAAATGATCTTCTTGTGTTGGGTCTGAAAATGACGACCTTGTTCTTGCAGTCGACTGTTGCACTGTGCTGCGCTAACCAGTTCATGCCAAGGATCACATCAAACCCCTGCATGTCTAGCAGTATCAATTTCGCTTCCAATTCATGCACCTCTAAGCTAAATTTGTGTGTTTATAATTCTCCACCGGAATGAGACACGGATAGGGACGAAGTCAACACTGGAACAATCTTCATCCTCTTGGCAAATCGTGTGAGCGAATGAGTGGGTAGACCCTGGGTCTATCAACACTCTAGTGTCATATCTAAAGACACATCCTTTCTCATACATGGTTAAAGTACCTATAGTACGCATACATACATACAAAATTTACACATCTTTTCACATCCCTAGTTCACGAATAACTTTAGTGTTTAGCAAAGAAACTACACTATTTCTATTGAATGCACCTCCTCTATCT
Source organism: Chloranthus sessilifolius (assembly GCA_021018995.1). Lineage (NCBI taxonomy): Eukaryota > Viridiplantae > Streptophyta > Magnoliopsida > Chloranthales > Chloranthaceae > Chloranthus > Chloranthus sessilifolius. The sequence goes on from CM037588.1 coordinate 98,920,500, forward strand.
AAAGGAATGAAATTTCTTAAATTTAAAAAGATTCTCACGATGACGTCATGCACGTTCCACTCGCTTCTGGCGTGTGATCGCATAGGCTCTCCCTTGCACGACCGTTTTCCTTGCTTGAATTGGTCGTGACATCGAAGCTGAAATTGTCTTCTCCTTGTTTGCCTCAGGACAGTCCTTAATCACGTGGCCCATCTTGCCACATTTAAAACAACCTCGCATCCCTTGTCTGCAATCAGCTGTCTTGTGGGACTTGCCACACTTGGCACAAGTGTCCCTTGGTGTTGAAGATGCAGCTCGTGAGAAGCCTTGTGTTATCGCAGCTCCATTAGAAATGACAGGATTCTCATATCTCATCGGTCTCCCTGATGCTGGAAATGGAAACTTTTGATATGTGCTCTGTTGTGTCAGTCTCCCATATCCTGCTTGAAACGGTTGTTTCTGATTTGTGCTATGAATCTCGACTTTTTGTTTATTAGCTCGTAGTTTCCAGTTCTGTTCTGATCCACGTTTGTTCTTCCCTGTTGTTCCCTTTGACGGTAGCGGTTGTTGTTCTCTTCTTCCACTACTAGCGCCTTACTCATAACCTCTCCATAAGTTTTCAGCTGAAATGGAGCAACTCCTCCTAGAATATCTGGCCTCAAACCCTGTTGAAACCTCTTTATTTTCATTGCTTCTGTAACCACATAGTCAGAAGCGAAACGAGCAAGTCTCATAAACTCCACTCCGTATTCCCTCATGTCATTTTCTCGTTGGAGTTGTAAAAACTATACTTCCATCCGATTTCTCACCACTGGGGAAATATGCATTGAATTCTTCCATGAATTCATTCCACGTCCATGGCGCATTTGGGGTCTCACAGCCCTAGTTCATACGAGACTTCCACCAAGGTCCAGCCTCCCCATCTAACATGTACGCTGCCCAACGGATGCTCTCATCTTCCGTGCAAGTGAGTACGTTGAAAAGCTTTTCCATCTCACTTAGCCAATTTTCAACAGCCATAGTGTCTGCTTGCCCTGAAAAGTTTGGAGGTCTCATCCTCAGAATTAAATAAATCTGTTGTTGGGGTGTTACCTCTAGGAGATGTAGGTGGTCATGTGATTACGATATTTTGATTTTGACAAAGATGCTGCCATGGCAGCCGCCATGGTTTCCATAGTGTGCATCATCTTCTGACGCTCCTCTCTCTCTTCATTTCTCTCCCTGATCCTATCTTGTTCTCTCAGATCTTGACCCTGACGGTCTTGATCGTGAATTTCGGTCTGTTCTTTGTTCCCTTGACTACTACTCTCGGGAATTTCTCTTTCTCCCAATGGTACTGTGTTCGTTGGCGAGATGAACTCACCTCTACTGCGTAAGTTCCTATCATGACCACCCCTCGGTTGACCTCTCCTTCCCGAAGACATCACGACCTGCATATGAAATGATCTTTCATCAGTAGAAGTCCCTATGCTCTGACAAAAGAATGATTGTCGAATTTGATAGAAATTTTGTTACTCAAAATGCCATCAAGACGACCTCGAGGTCATGCACCTTAAATCTAAGCGAACATCACATATCGATTAAAAGTCAACAATTTAAATTACCAAAGCTTCAAATTAATTAAGTCTCCATGTTTCAATAAGGTCTAATAGTTCCAGTCTCATGCCAATTCAAGAGCAGAGGAACTACCTTGGCCCATAAATGATAATCTTATCATCTTCGATAGTTTGCCAAAAGAAAAGTATAGTATTTAATTACATTTAAAAGAAAGGACTTGACATGCCAAGCCACGAGTACTCTCTACTCACCACTTCTAAACGTAAAGCACCTCTAAAAGAATTCCTCGGGAGGAGGTTCTAACTCTTCTCCGTCTGCGAAATCCGAACCCTTAGGATCAACGTCTCTTGAAACCTGTGTTGCTGCGAGTGTTGCACCTGCGACGTATAGTCTAAGGGGTGAGCTACATCCTAGCTCAATAGGGAAACGTAAAGAACATATAGATTAATTCTGACATATATGTTGTGCAGTAAAAGAAAAGTATAGTTTATCTGCTATCACTATCTGGAAGGCAATCGAAATAACTGAAGGAAAAGGTGAACACCACTACTTACTTTACATGGTTTTATTCTTTCTCATCTTACTCATTTAGTTGTGACTCCGGCCTAATAACTTAACTCTTTAACTTAAATAGTCCCCGAGCACTATAGCATCGAGCCCCGATGGAATATCCACCATCGTCGTCTAACTAGACAGTTATCAATTTTGCATTCCCCGAATACTACCCAAACCCCTTTCTCCTAGGTGGCGGGTCTCATTAAATCTACATCCTGGGATGTGCTATCAGTATATGGATTAACCGCTGCATCGGTCACGGATATCCCGCCGAGTCAATCGTGGGTTATCCCGCCACGCCGGGTGGGGTATTCTAAACAAACCTTAAATAACAAAAATATCAAGTGTGCCTTACATGTAGTTATTCACCGTGATTGTGCTAATTTTTAATATATTAGGCCTTATCACTTTACTTTCTTTTCCCCACTGATTCTCATATGCACCCCTGGGATGCTACTGATATGTTGTATCATGTATGTATTCATCTTGTAGTTCTTGCGTCCCCTTGGGACCTCTGGCTTCATTTTCTGAAGTCAACACACGCACGCTCTATTTATGTGACATGATGAAGTACTTAGTTTAGCAATTAAATTTGTACTACACATATGCGAAACTGAACAATGTACATGTTTCGATAAGGTTCCCTACCTCCAGGCAAAACCCAGTGGTCCCTTCTCGTAGTGATGACACATCCCGATCTCACGTCAATCTACATTTCATGCGAAAAGACATGCCTTAGAATGGTCATTAGTGGTCACTCCTTGAGCGCATAGTTCACATGAGGTATATTTGTATACATAAAAGAATTAAATTTTAGTTTTGGTGTATCGCCGGCGGTTGCTTAGCCTCGCTCGGCGACCTCTCTTTCAACCTCGCCACGGTTAAAACGAGGTGTCGGATTACCTCGCTCGAGCGAGCCTATTCTTTCAATATGGGTCTCGCTCGAGCGAGCCCAGAACGCACTATTCCCAGGTTATATATTCTGTCCTCGCTCGAGCGAGGGTGGAAACCTTTACTTCACGATTTTATGCAAGAAATCTATTCTATTTCCTTAAATCTTAAATAAAATTAATCGGCCATTGCCCCTAAACATTGTAGGTTATCATTAAGACATACCTAAGCACTTCTCAAGCATTATCTCTTACCTAAATCGGCTGTTCTCGTAGTTGGCTTGATCCAACGTTTGAATCCCTATTAGAAACGAAGAGATCTCTACGGTTCTGGTTCGACCTTCTCTCCAGGTCTTCCACCGGTTTACACTCCCACCAGACCTTAGCCTTTCCTCCCTACAAGTCTCTCTTTTCTCTTTCTCTATCTTCCTCCTCTCTATTTAGGTTAAAGTGATGTTACGTAGGGGAGATACTTCTCTCCACTTTCACTTATATAGTGAAAGGAAAGGAAAAATATAATATGTTATACACATATACATACCGTGTGTATATGTTGATCCAGGTTTCCTTATGAACCACACATACACGTGCGTGGCATGTGGCTTATACGATTTCGAAAATCTGGGGTTGTTACAGAAAGAGAAGGCCACCAATAGCTTGGAGAAACCCAATATGCTAGATGTACCGCACACCACTAAGGACGTCGACATCTACAATTTTGAATATGAGGTATCGGCGATACTCTTGAAGCCCATTGAGGGCATCATGCTTAAAACTGAAGGCGGAATGATAGCAGCGGTGGCTATGCTCCAAAAGTGGGGCTATCCGAAAGGCAAAGAGCTCGGGCCTAGACTACAGGGCAGAAGAGAGCCAGCTATTGCCAAGGAGCAGAAAGTTCGATTCGAGTTAGGTTACAAGCCCAAGGAGGAAGAGGTTTGAGAGGCTAAAGAGAAAGCCAAGGTCGCTGCAGCTGCAAAGGCAAGAGGAATCAACATAGAAGAAAAGTCTCATTCTAGGCCACACATCAGGGAATCCTTTGTCAGCGCTAGGGTCATAAAGATTGATAGGAATGGGGTAACCCATTTGACCCCATACAAACCCACAGCCCCTGTCCATCCCCCCAATCCCAACCTCGAAATAGATCTGGCGCCCCTATCCCTATATTAGGAGCAGCATTCCATACCTGAACAAACTCCTCCTATGGTAAACCACCACAGGACTCTACTGACGTTTGAGGATGAAATCTCAGACGAACCTATGATCAATATGATGGAGGCCGGTCCAGAAGAGTCACATTCGCCAGCCTCCTACATCCAAAAAGGTAAAGGGGCAGCAAGTCAGGTATGCAATTGGGCATATTTGCCCCAAACTCTAGAAGCAGGGAGTGGCCTACAATTTGGAACATGTTTCTTAAAAAAAACAACCTATAAAAAGTGAGACAAGCCCTTGGAAGGCCATACCTTGTATATAACAGACTCGCGCTGCGAAGGGTCCATCTTCGACAAAAATAAAAATCTCAAAAACATTGAGAAAGTCCAAAGTCCAAAAACATTGTCATTTAAAATTCCAAATAAAGTCCTATAAAAAGATGCCTTGATTAAAATACCCGTCCCATGTAAAATCGACCCCATTGTCGAGGAAACTGAGGACGTTAATCTAGGGACTGAGGAGATTCCCCGAATTACCAAAATCGGAATGTCACTATCTCCCGAGGAAAGAAAAAGCATGATCGATTTCCTTCGATCATACCAAGACATTTTTACCTGGTCATACGAGGACATGCCTGGTCTGGACACCAATTTGGTCGAGCATGAGTTGCCTCTCTATCCCGATATGAAGCCGGTTAAGCAGAAGCTGAGACATCTCCAACTCGAGTGGATGCTGAAAGTTAAGGATGAGGTCATCAAGCAGTATGATACGGGGTTTCTCATGATATCTAAGTACCTACGGTGGCTAGCCAATATTGTGCCTGTACCAAAGAAGGAAGGAAAGGTCCGCACGTGTATCAATTTCCACAATTTGAACAGGGTGAGCCCGAAGGACGATTTCCCATTACCGCACATCGACATCTTGGTCGATAACACTGCTAAGCACAGGATGCTTTCTTTTATGGACGGATTCTCAGGATACAATCAGATCAAAATGGCAAAGGTTGATCGAGAGAAGACAGCATTCATCACTCCATGGGGAACCTTTTGCTATAGAGTCATGCCGTTTGGGCGGAAGAATGCCGGTGCAATGTACCAGAGAGCCATGACTGCGTTATTTCATGACATGATGCACCGAGAGACTGAAGTGTATGTTGGTGATCTGATAGCCAAGTCACCAGAGCGAGGCGATCACTTGGTAAACATCCAGAAGTTGTTTGAGAGGCTGAGAAAGTACAAGTTATGTCTGAATCCACAGAAGTGTGCTTTTGGCGCTATGTTCGGGAAATTATCGGGACTCATAGTCAGCAGGAGAGGGATCGAGGTTGACCCAGTCAAAGTTAAAGCTATCACAAAAATGCCACCATCGTCTTCTAAGAAAGAAGTTAGAGGGTTCTTGGGTAAAATACAATATATCAGTCGGTTCATTATGCAACTAACTCCAATCTGCATGCCAATCTTCAAACTAATAAGGAAGAACTCGCCTGTTGAATGGAATGACGATTGTCAGGCAGCATTCGATAAAATCAAAGGCTACCTCCTTCACCCACCTATGTTGGTACCACTCGAGTCAGGGAGACCACTCTTGATGTATCTCTCCACGATAGAAGTCTCGATGGGATGTGTCTTAGGGCAACATGACGAAACAGGGAGAAGAGAATAGGCCATTTGCTATCTGGGCAAAAAGTTTATTGATTATGAGACGCACTATTCTCATCTGGAGAAGGCATGCCTGGCTCTTGTATGGGCTACTCAGAGGCTCCGCAATTACTTGCTATCTCAAGCCGTTCTACTTTTGGCCCGAATGGACCTGTTGAAGTACCTTTTCGAGAAGCCAGCCCTCACTGGATAGACTGCGCACTAGCAGCTCTTATTAGTTGAGTTCGACATCACATACGTCACTCAGAAGTCGATTAAGGGACAGGCACTCACCGATCATCTTGCCGACAATCCTTTGCCAGATTATGAGCCTTTGAGAACTGAGTTCCCCGATGAGGACAGCCTTTTCGTGATAGAAGACGATACTGAAGAAGCAGAAGAGTCATGGATAACGCACTTTGATGGGGCAGCAATGCCGAGGGTCAGGGAGTTGGTGCCATTTTGATTTCGCCGAAAGGATCCCATGTACCCATCTCTATCAAGCTCAACTTCCCTTGCACTAAAAACATGGCTGAATATGAAGCTTGTGTCGCTGGTCTACAGGCGGCTCTCGATCTGAATATAACTCACCTTCGAGTGTTTGGCAATTTGTAGTTAATCATATGCTAGACGAATGGTGACTGAAAGACGAAAGATGAGAAATTGATCCCCATCATGAACACCTTGAGGATCTGATAGCTTGCTTCCAAGACATGACATTCTCATATGTCCCCCCGATAAGGAATCGCTTTGCTGATGCTTTAGCCACTTTGGCATCAATGACAGAAATCCAGTATGGTGTTGAGATGAAGTCGATCATGATCGAGCAAAGGAATGAGCCGGCCTTCTGCCTCCAGATTGAGGAATCTACAAAGCCTGATGATGAGCCACCTTGGTTCTCAGATATCAAGAATTTCCTCGAGACACTAACTTTTCCCGAGGGTATGTCCAAGGTAGATCAACGAACCATCCAACACCTAGCAGCAGGCTACGTCATTTGTGGGGAGTGTCTTTACAAGCGATCCTATAATAACATCTTACTCAGGTGCCTTACTGAAAGTGAAGCGATCAATATCATGAAGGAGATCCACGAAGGAGTATGAAGAGCCCACATCAGCGGTCACATGCTCGCCAAGAAAATTTTACGACAGGGATACTTTTGAACCACTAGGGAATCGGATTGCTGCAAACATGTTCATAAATGCTACATGTGTCAGGAACAATTCAGTCTGATACACGCTCCTGCCGTCGATCTACACTGCATGATCACTCTTTGGCCATTTGCTACCTGAGGCCTTGACGTCGTCGGAATGATTAATCCGAAAGCATCAAATGGACACCAATTCATCCCCATCACCATTGAATACTTTAGCAAGTGGGTGAAGCAGCATCATATGCCAACATAACGGTCAGTCACTTTGAGAAGTTTCTCAAGAGTAATATTATGTGTCAATTTGGAGTACCCAAAGATATCATCACAAATAATGGCACCAATTTTGTAAATAAGCGCATCTGAGCCTTCTGCGAGCAATACAAAATCAAGCACCATCGCTCATCACCTTATCGGCCTCAAACAAATGGAGCCATGGAAGCTGTGAACAAGACGGTCATTCGCATCCTAGAGAAAATGATCGTCACCTACCGAGAATGGAGCAAAATGTTGCCATTTGCTTTGTGGGCCTATAGAACATCGATCCGTACCGCTACAGGGGCAACACCATTCTCTCATGTGTATGGAACCGAGGCCATCCTACCAGTTGAGGTTGAACTACACTCGCTCCAAATTCTCACAGAATCAGGCTTACCCAAAGCAGAAAGAGAGAGATCCCACTTCGAATAATTGAACTTATTGGATGAGAATAGACTCCTAGCCTTATGTCATACTCAGGTTTACCAGGGGCGAATCACACGCGCTTACACTAAACGTGTTCGCAGTCAAGATTTGAAGGTAGGAGACACTGTGTTGAAGAAGATCTTCCCATCCCTCCATGCCGATCTGAGAGGCGAGTTCAAGCCGAACTGGAAAGGACCTTATGTCGTTCGAGAAGTGCTACCGGGATACGCCATCCGCCTCACCACCATGGATGGAGATCATCTTCTTGAGCCCATCAATGCTGGATACATCCGACTATTCTACTCATAGTCTATTGATATAAGGTAAGTATTGGTGAAATAGATGCGTGACTGCTTAAGAATCACTCAAAAGAGGCCATCATTTCAAGTACAATAGCCAAAAATCCTCCCTATAAATGATGATATCGTTTGCTACCCCATTTGAGCCTGGGCCTTTCTTTCAAAGTAAACCCCTGTCCCAAAAAATGTGTGTACATATATAAAAAAGGAAGTAAAGTTACCATCAAAATCTAAAAAAATCAGAAAATCAAAACCTCAAAAAAGAGTTTGCCTGAAATAAGATAAAGAAAAAAGAAAAAAATAAAAGAATCATGGGACATGTACAGTAAAACCCCCAAGGAAGGAAGTATGTTGAGAAAATTGAAGACGTACAAGGAAACCCTTTTAGCCCAACATACCTTCAAATCCTAACTTTACCCATGGCCAAGCTACACCCTGAAGAAAGCCCTATTTTTAGGTTCACATGCAATCATAATATCTATTAAGTCAACACAAGCCGAGTTGTGAGACGACACTAGGACCCCGTCCAGCCGGCTATGACGGAATTGATGTCTATGTCATGACTTTTTTGAAAAAAAAAAAGAAAAAAAAAGAAAAAAGAAAATAAAAATATAAGCTCAAAGCAAGATGGACGTGGTGAAAACCCGAAAGGGCGCTACGGGTAAAAACAATGAGTTTATGCGGACCAGGTGAAAACTCGAAAGGGTGCTTGGGGTAAGAGAGCTAAACCCATGGACGTGGTGAAAATCTGAAAGGGCGCCACGAGTAAAAAAGGAGATAAGTAAAAAAGAAGAAAGGTTTGCACTGATTGAGAAGATTGATACTTGAGGAGCCCTCTTGGTACTCTTTGATACCCTTTTTTTGGCTGGGCCGCTCATGTTAGTTCAAAACAGGCCCCGACCAGAATTGTCTTTGTGAAATTGCTTTGTCAAACGTATGACTCAAGGTAAGGAGGAAGGTTTGACTTAATCCCAAGGGATTAACGTTCTGGCCTTGGTAAAATTTGGGAACTCACTCAGGTTCGACTGCATAAAAGAGTTCGACTATGGTCAAAATGGGACCCGTTACTCCGTCTCGCTGTCAAGGCATAAAAAAAAAGGCCTTGGTAAAATTCAGAAACTCACTCAGGTTCGACTGCATAAAAGAGTTCGACTATGCTCAAAATGGGACCCGTTACTCCATCTCACTGTTAAGGCATTAAAAAAAAAAAGCCAAAAACAAAAAAATCAAGAAAAATCCAAATACCAAAAAAAGTGCATATATTTCTACTCCTTTCCATGTATATATTTCCAGCATCATCTTTCAATATCAAAATCAAAAATGAAGAAAAATAACAAAAAATCTTCGAAAATAAAAATCCAAAAAATATCTTAAAATTGAAAAAGTGTAGGTAAAAATTTACTTCTCCTTCTGTTATTTAGGATGCATTTTCTTTATATATGTATAAACAAAAAAAAGAGATTGACGTTTACTTAAGAATGTGCAGGAACATCAAAACAGTCAAAAGCCTCAAAGCCAGCAACCTCTTGGCGATGGACAAATCAGATGAAGCACCTCACCACCGACATCAGGTCTATTAAAGAAAAAAGAGAGAAAAAAGAAAATCATTTAAAAAAAATAATAATAATAATAAATAAATAAAAATTATAAATCTGTGAACTTTTTACGCACAGCTACACACTCGCGTATTTTCGATGCGATAAAATGTCAATATTTTACCGGCAACACAGCTGTAGAAAGTTAATGTCCTAGATCTAAGGTTCGGGTTCTAATTAAATTGTAAAATTAGAATTATAGAAACTAAAATTATATTTAGGGTTTTTGGAGATACTAAAATGAGAAATTAAAATTAAAATTAAAATTTCTAGGACTGAATTCGGGTCCGAAAACATAAATTCAGACCATATGATTAAGAACTGGTTCTAGAATCCAAGGATTAGAACCAGAAATTAATGATAGGATTGAAGATTAAGATTTTAGAACATAATTAAAGTCTATGATCGGTGTATCGGACCGTTAGATTAAGGACTGGTTCTAGAAACAGAGAAGGACCAAATATAGAGAATTACGGTTCAAAAAGGGTGCTACGGTCTAAGATTGAAAATAAAATTAATAGAATTCCTAAATCTAGAGATTATAAGCTATGGCCGGAAACTAAAAATTAAATCCTTACCTAAGGGTCAGGGTTGCGGAGAGAAATCTCGAAAATTCGGCACTTGAATTTCGAAATCATGGTTAGGTTGTTCAATGTGTTCGTTCTCGGAGCTCTCTGGTTTTGGAATCCCAAAAAAATCCATTCTCTCTCGAAAATTGCCAGCCTCCTTAGGCGAATTAAGAAAAAAAATCTTTTATAGGTTTTTCTTCAATTATGCACCATTTTCCAAGCCTTTAACTGAATTCCGCACTGATTTCCCGACGCTTAATCGCTTTGAGTCAGTCATCGACTCAGTGAGCGACCGGCTGACTTGCTCAGCGAGTTTCCTAGTCCTAATAGCATTAGGGTTAATTGCGCGCTTGGTAGGACGTGTGCAATCTGATTAAGTGATTATTCAGAAGCGCTCAATCAAGGAAACTTAGGGGTTAAGGACTGTGAAGCTAGGCTAGGCGTAGGCCAATTGCGCGTTGGTGGGGTGGTGCTCAATCCGATCGCGCGTCTGATTTCAGGCCCGTGATCGAGTCTCGATATGGTCTGGGAAAGGAAGTTTGGTCTAAAAGGGGGACTGATTGCGCGTTTGTGGTTTGGGGTGCAATCGAATTACGCGCAGGGATTTAGGTGCTTAATTTGGGGTTGTCTGGGTCTAGTCTCTAGTCTGAAATGCTAGACTTTTTTTCAGTCTGCATTCCGACTATATACTATTGTTTCTATATATAGTCTCCCTACATCGGGATCTGAGCCACAAAGCTATTGTTTCAGCCTGTGTTCAGCCATGTAGTATTATTTCAGTGCATGGTTTCCATATTAGGGTTAAGAGGTCAAAGGTTGACCAAACAAAATTGTATATCCCGAGAGGGCAAAATGGGGGTGTCTACATAAGTATGGCATCGCAGGTGAAGAATTGGGCATCAATGCCCCTAACTCTGGAAGCATCAAATGGCTACAAATACAGCACCAACTTCTCAAAAAGAAACAACCTTTAAAAAGCAAGGTTAGCCTTTGGCAGGCAATACCATGTTATATGAAGACCCGCTTTGTCAAGGGCCCATCTCCGAAGAAAAAGAAAATTCTAAAAAAATAAAAGAAATACAAAATAATCCAAAAAATTTGTCTTTTAAAATTCTCGATAAAATTAAGAAAAAAGATGTCTTAATTGAAAAACCCGTCCCACGTGAAATCGACCCCTTTCCTGTAGAAATACAAGAAGAGGTAGGACTCACGAGTCTGGACGAGGAAATCCCTGCTAAGGAGCTTCCCAATGATCTCTTTGAAAGATACGCCGATTTTGAGCATGACCCTACCCTGATCGTCGAAGAAACAGAGGATGTCAACCAGGGTACAAAGGAGGTTCCTTGAATCACTAAGATCAGAACGCAACCGTCCCCCAAGGAAAGAAAAAGCATGATTGATTTCCTTCGGTCATACCAAGACGTCTTCGCATGGTCCTATGAGGATATGCCTAGTTTGGACACCAATTTGGTCCAGCATGAGCTGCCGCTATATCCAGATATTAGGCCAGTCAAGTAAAAGTTAAGACGTCTTCGGCCTGAGTGGAGGCTAAAAATGATGAATGAGGTCATCAAATAGTACGACGCAGGGTTTCTCATAGTATCCAAGTACCCTCAATGGTTAGCCAACATCATCTCGGTACCAAAGAAAGATAGAAAGGTTCACATATGCATTGACTTTAGAAATTTGAACAAGGCAAGCCCAAAGGATGACTTCCCATTACCACACATCGACATCTTGATTGATAACTCTGCTAGGCATGGGATGCTATCCTTCGTGGATGGCCTTTCCAGAAACAATCAGATCAAGATGGCCAAAGCAGACCGAGAGAAGACAATGTTCATTACTCTATGATAAACTTTCTGTTACCGAGTCATGCCATTTGGGTTGAAGAATGTTGGGGCGACATACCAAAGGGCGATGACGACACGCTGATATGAGAGGGAAATTCAAGCCCAACTGGGAAGGACCTTATGCTATCTGTCGGCCTTGCCACCGTTAACGGAGATCACTTTCTTGAGCCAATCAATGTTGGATGCGTCTAACGATTCTATTCCTAAGTCGCCTGTGTAAGTATTCAAAATACGGATAGGAGACTGCTTAAGGACCCCATAAAAGAGGCCATCATTCCAAAGCCATGTAGCAAAAAAATATCCCTAAATGCACATACCCTTTTTACTACCCAATTTGAGCCATTGGCCTTACTTTCGTACCCCTTCTCAGAAAAAGGAAAAATGTGTGTGTATACCAGAAAGATGAGGAAAGAGTTACCCTCAAAAATCCAAAAAAATCGGAAAAGCAAACCTTCAAAAAGAGATTGTCTAAAAAAAAAGCAAAAAGAATAAAAATTAGGAAAGAAAAGAGATAGAAAAATCATGGGGCATGTACAGTAAAAACTCCCAAGGAAGAAGTGTATTACGGCAGCTGGAAACCCTATCAAGGAAAACCTTTTAAAACCCAGAATACTTTCAAAATTCCTAACCTATCTCATGGCCAAGATACATCCCTGAAGAAAGCCCTCTTTAAGGTCTACGAGCAGTCATAGTAGCCGTTGAGTCAGCACGAGCCAAGCTATGAGACAAACAAAAGAATTTCATCCAGCTGGCTATGACAAAGCCGACGTCCATGTTGTGGCCTTTGAAAGAAAAAAGGAAAGAAAAAGAAAATACGAGCTCAAAGCAAAATGGACGTGGTGAAATCCCTAAAGGGCGCCACGGGTAAAAACAGTGAGCTTATGCGGACCAGTTGAAAACCTGAAAAGGAGCATAGGGTAAAAATGCATACCCATGGACGTAGTGAAAACTCGAAAGGGCACTACGGGTAAAAAAGAGGGCAACAACGGGTACGACGAAAACCCCCATCTTGGGTGCTATGAGTAAAAAAGGTTGAAAAAAGTAAAATAGAAGAGAGAAAAAAAAATCCTTCAGTTAATCCTTCGGTTACATTTTCGATTTATCTGGTCGCCAATTGGGCCGCTCGTGTTTGCTCAAATCAGGTCCTGATCCAGTATATCTTCAGACTGCACCATCAAACGTATGACCCGAGGTAAGGAGAAAAGGTTGATTCGATCTAAAGGGATAGATGTTCCGACCTTAGTAAAAATTCTTAAGCTCACTCAAGTCCGACCACGTGAACGGGATCGGCTATGCTCAAACTAGGACCTGTGACTTTGTCTCATTATTAAGGCATCAAATAAAAAAAGAGAAAAGGAAGAAAAGAAAGAAAAAAAAAAGACAGAAAGAAAAATCTTGAAAATATAAATATATATATATATATATATATATATATAAATCTTGAAAAATAAAAAAGTGTAGGTAAAAGTTTGTTTCCCCTTCTATTATTTAGGATGCATATGTGTTGCCTCTATAAACAAAAAAGGGACTAACGTTTTCTTGAGAAATTTGCAGGAACATCAAAATGGTCCAAAGCCGACAACCTCTCGAAATTGGACATTTTATCAAATGAAGCATCTCTCCATAGACGTCGGTCTATTCAAAAAATGGAAAAAGAAAAACACATCATTTGAAAAAGAAAAAAAAAATAAATCTGTGTTTTCATGCACAACTAGGCACATGCATGCTCCAATGCGGTAAAATGTCAATATCTTATCGGCAACACAGCTGTGCTACATTAATGTCCTGAGTCTAAAGTTCGCCTTGGATCTTTGGATCCTACTTTAAAGTAGGAGCAACGGTGTCAATCCCGATCAAATAGTCAATGTTTCGATCAGGTTGATTCCACTGCAAAATCCTTGCGCCAAGCGCTCCATTTTTGGATTCATGTGAACTTTAGTGTCTTAAGCTTCAGATTCCTTAGGAAAAGGTCAATCGTTGATTGAAACCAACCTGTCAAAAAGGAAATTACCTATCGAACGACTATGTTCAAATATGCATTCCAAAGGGCTCATTTTAGGGTGCAGGCTTAAAACCTACATTTATACAGTATCCCTGTAAAGTGTATGCCTTGCGTCTGGGTATCCGTTGGGTGGTCATTTGTTCTCACAAATTATATTCGGACGGGTTTTGGGTCGGGACTTCTATTCTCCTTTATTTTTATCTACCCCTGATGAGTGCATGTTTTTACATAATTGTTCGATAATAAGATCATCATTGACGGAGACCAAGATTGAGTGCCTCCTCCGATAGGCACCCAAATTTTGTTTGATCTGCTCTGTATTATTTGAAGTTGAACACTCTGAGTCATGTCGATCTAGGACACTATCATAAATGGCACACACTCCCAAAAAGTGTTGCGACATCAATACTCGCTCCACTCGGATAGTTGTGCAAAATTAACTTCGGGATCAATGAGTTCACCCAAAGACTTCGAACCTTGCTTCACGTAGGGGAACCTGTGGCTGGTCAAATGGGGCAATCAATATCTCGTATGATTGGACACAAGCTGTGGATCGTCGCGCCTATCTTCAAGAATGGGTTGATCACCCTCTCACTTACGGAGCTGTTATATTCAGAATGAAACTCCAACATCGAACAACTTTAATCATCTTGAGAAGCGGACATTTTTCTTAGCATATTGGGCTTTCACAACTCGCTCCACCTCGGTTATGCCCAGTAATGTCACTAAGCACTTAGGGACAGATAGCCTTGAGGAACAAACATATTTTCTGACATACAGGGCTTTCGTTTACTCACAATCTTACCCACCTAATGTTTGAGGTTAGTTTTGAATACAGCGAACCCGTCAGTGTTGCCTTGGGCCTCTTTGGATGTCTCTTGTTTTTGGCATTCGATCATTAGTGATCGAATACCAAAGAGGGGCATCTGTAGACACTCAAATTTAGCCTAAGGACCGATCGAAACATACTTCGAGAAAGGCGCACCCCCGAGCTTCTGATAGCATTCTTCGAACCCTTAAGAATCATCCCAAAATCCTTAGGAATCATACCAAACCCTTAGGAATCAATCCCAACCTTCCCAGACCCCTTAGAACCCGTCTCAAACCAGTTTCTAAACCCTCCTGAGCAGTGGATGGAAAGAGGAGTTCCAAATTTTACACAGACCTCTTCTGAAATTGATTTATATACCATTGGAAAGATAACTTCCGCAGCTTTCCAACGAGCCAAGAATTGCCTCAATCAGAGTTATATATCAAACGTTATGGCAATTTTAAAGTCGGGTTGTTTGACTAGATCTTGCCTAGCGTGTATAATACATAAGCCAGGCAATTTCTTCCCAGAAAAGGCTTGCTGTGTATAATATATTTGCTAGTCCATTTCTTCCCAGAAATGGCTTGGCGTGTATAATGCACACGCCAAGCAAAAACTGGTCTTCTTCCCCTTGAACAGAGCATCTCGACGGGCTCTGAACTTCTTGAGTTACTATAGACATGCTTGGCATGTGTAATACACACGTCAGGCATTACACACGCCAGGCTTAGCTACAGTAACTTTTATATTTTGCCCGAATTTCACTTTTAGGGTTTAACTTGTTGACCACCCCAATATTTTCGGTGGGTTTCATTAGGACTGTTGCATCCTCAATTACCCTATTTTCAACCCTTATGCTATTTGAAACCTCACCCTATCATCTTCCATTGAAACCCATTGCCCACATTTTTAAGCTCTCAAAATCCTAGAAAACCTTAGATTAGAAGATTATCTAATTGCTAGCCCAATTAGGGCTTTAACCCCTCACTAATCCTCCCTTTCTCTATAAATAGAGAGCCCTCCTTTTGGATTAAGGGGTTGAAAATTTTTAAAGAGAGAAAATTATAGTGAGCTCCCCTCCCATTTGCCTCCACTAAACCCATATAATTCCAGCACCCTAGTTCCTCCTTGACACCCCATTATCCATCATAAATCAGTGACCTTGAGCTAAATCTAGCCTCTAGCCTTCTTCTCCTACCTCTTAGCTCCCTAGCCTTAGAGGTCAAAACCCATCTCCTAACCCATTTGCTATCGGAAGCTCACCGGTGACGTTCTCCCGCGAAGGACCACAGTTGTGCTACTAGGGCCCAAGAGCTCTGGCTCTCCCCTCTATTCCTCTACCTTCTTTGCTTTTCCTCTACCCAAGGATTTAAATCGTTACGCTGCCAAAATTTTGGTGTTGGCGGAGAGCTAGGCCTTCGGGCACGAGGAAGTGATACCCATTTTTCTTTCTTTCTTTATATATATATATATATATATATATATTATATACATATCCAAATAGCCATAGTAGAGATTGCTTACGAGCGGGTTGGTCGGGTGCCTAATACCTTCCCGATTGATAACCGAAGCCCCTACCCAAGAGCCTTTGGCATAAACCAGAATCAGAGTCATATTTTTGCACTTAGGTGCTTTCATATTGATTTAGGTTTCTCGGGACACCAAAAGCATCGGGTGGTGACTCTATATTTTTCATACGAGCGCATCATCGTGACGGATCGTTAAAAATCCACGGTTGCACAGGTATGATGTCATTGACACTGGTTCGGTGCCTGGAGCTACATCGATGGTAGTAGTCTAGGTAGGTCCGTAGGAAATACGTCCAAAAATTTAGATACAACAGGAAAGTCGGTGATGTTGCTTTCTCCTTCTTGTTGGCTCTTCACAAATGTGAGATATCCTTGGCATCCATTGTTCATCAGACGCTCTGCTTTGATGGAGGAGATGAATGGTGCAAAGCTTGGTCGTATGCCATAAAATCTGAATGATTTACCCCCTTTGGGGCAAAAAGTGACCATCTTTCTTTGGCAATCAGCATTCGCGTTATGAGTGGATAACAAGTCCATGCCTAAGATCACGTTGAATCCTTCCATATCTAATAGGATCAGATCGGTCACTGATTCATGATCTTCATAATCCGTGATGGAGACGATAACTGATCGATACACTGTGCCAGTGCTAACAGAATTTCCTGTTGGAACTGACACGGCCAAGATAAAATCTAAGGGCTCGGGAATGATTTTCAACCTTACCATGAACTGAGGAGTTACAAACAAGTGGGTAGACCTTCGGTCTATCAAAACTCGTGCCTCGTAACAACAATAGTCACTTTCTTTATACATTTGTAAAGTACCTAGATTTTATACATACTACTCAATCAGATGTGCAGAAAAAAAAATTTGGCATGCAAAAGTAGCAAAGTAAAAGACTATCTAATTTTATGCACATAAAAAATAAAGGAAAATAGATTGAAAATCTATAGGCATAATACCTTGGATCACATCATTTGTTGCCTGGGCATCCTATGCTGAGATGACATAGGCTCTTCCTTGCACTATAGGTCATGAGGACATCAGATTCATTGTCGAAGGCCTCTGAGTCATCGTCGGTGCTATCGACGCTTTCTTCCATTCTGGACAATCCCTGATCAAATGTTCTTGCTTGCCACATTTGAAACATCCACCTGTTGTCCACCTACATTCCTTTGTTTTATGCGGGTTTCCACACCGCGTACACTTCTCATACAAGGCAGATGAAACAACACGTTAAATAGGTTATCCTCTCAACACTCCAGTAGTAGCAAGAGTGGAAGAGCGAAATTGTCTCATTAGTGCCGAGCCAATTGGAGTTGAATACACGGAATGAATAGGCCGACTCGGTGTTGAGTAAGTGGACTAAAAAGGTTGACTCGATGTCAACATCAACATCCTTTGTTTCTTTCTTGATTGCCCGAAGGATATAAAAGATTACATCCGGCTCACTCTATTCTTGTTCTATATGTCTCTCCTCTGATACATGTCTTCTATCTCTTGCTCAGCAATGAGTGCCAATTCAATGACCTCTGTATAGGTCTTTGCTCTGAACAACGAAATTCTTTCCTTGATGGCGGGTTTCAAGCCACGCTCAAACTTCTTGACCCTCATAAGTTCCGTGGCAACGTGAAGAGGTGCGAACGTGGAGAGCCTTGTGAATTCTTTGTATAAATGCATGGTTGGCTCATTGAATGAAACCCTGATGTCCTTGCCCTTGAGAATCATTGTATACTCGGTCGTCTTACTTGTTAAAGAAATGTTATGAATTTTAATTCAGTTAAAAGATTGGGTTCTCTTTAAGTCGAGAATTTCAATGACTTTTTATACCCTCTTGTTCTAGGAGCACTAAGACTATCTCTGATACCAACTGTGATGTCCCGACTTTTCCACATGAATTTCTAGGAAAGGTCGGGTCGCCAAATGACTATCCAGTTTCCTTTACACATAGTGACAGGGAAACAGGACTGTCCAATGCCTTCTAAGGCATGTTCTCTCATATAGAAATACTAAACAGATATCACATGGCACTATTTTGATTCCATTTCTATATATGACTAAATCCAAAACCGACAAAAATAACCACCAGTGACAGCTGCCTGTCACCTAAACAGTGATTCTAAAGCATGCACGATTATATCACCTTAATTCGAGTAATTTACTTATAATCAAAATGAATCTAACCCAAAATCTATCACCAATAACTATGGGAAGTAGTCTTCAAGCAAAAGCTCCTCTTCTGCCTCTAGCACATAATCAAGGTCATCTAATTCAGGATCCTAATCCACATCTACGCTTGCGACATAAATATCGAGATGAGCTAATAGTCTAAGCTCGGTAGGAAAAAGATCAATATTAACTCACATAGCATTAATTCGAAACACGAGTTCAATGACATAATCAACAACATTTATCATATTAAAACTGAATCAAACGATGATCTTTCAAATTTAACTTCATGTTCAAATAGAATTCAAAAGCATTGATATTCAACATAGTATTCAAATGAAATTCGGAAATTCATGTGACTGCGGTTTCTTTTCATTTCTTACATCTTACATGCTATGTTTCGTTCATTAATGACTTAAATCATAACTTAAATAACTCCAATGTAGTTATAGCGTTATTGAGCCAAATTGTCGATGGAAGTCCCCCTAACCATCCTTATTCGATGAACACTTACAAATGTACGATATAAACCGCCGTACCGGTCCACGATGGATTGTATAAACCGCCATACCGATTCTTATGGGGTTTTGTTCACATAATCCTTAATCTTTAAATCACTATACGATGCTCAAATTACATTCATGACATATCACTAATATTCGGAGTTCAAAGATTTCATATTCCTCAAATCGAAGAGTCGAAAATCAATGTTAAATTTCAATGATTCACATTCGGAGTTTGAGCATTCAACGAAACATATACTTTCTATGGTTATTTCAAAATCAAATTCATATTCAAATTCATGTTAATCGTATCATGGATCTATATATCAAAATCAAAATGGGAATTAAGTATTGAGTTTTCCCTACCTTAAATTCGGAGCCGTTCAAAGCAATCCAAATGTACCCTTCTACGTCTCCCGTTCTTAACCTATATCACATTAAGACCGTACTAAGTGTCAATGATGGAAAGATCAGATGATTCGAAGCTTCTCTGAGTTTTTCTAAAGAAAAACCAAAGCGGCCAGAAAATAGGATAAATCGATCGATCGATTTCGAAAGCAAAGAAATTTGATCGATCGATTTCCCAAAATATATATTTTTCAATCCCTGTTCTATATAAGTCGATCGATCGGTTCCTAAATCGATCGATCGGTTTCTAAATCAATTAATCAATTTCAAATTCGAATGATAGGTTTCAATTTGATTGGTCGATTCCTTAAGAATTCCAAATTTGATCGATTGATTTCTAAAATCGATCGATTTCTTCAGAAATTTTTTACACATTTCTATCCTGTCAAAATCGATCGATCGATTCACAAATCGATCAATCGGTTTTGGCAGATTTTGAAGCCCACTCGGGCTTCTACTTCCTTGGTTCATTTTTCTCATAATTTCCAAAAATACCCAATCACACACCATACATTTATCAATCTAAACTTAGGACAACTAATACCACAAGGATAACACTAAAATGCTCACCTTTCTAGCTCATTTGTATGTCTTGCGGTGATTTCTTTCGAAAAGGGGTTTCAGTGTTGAATGGCGGAAATCTCACGGTGATCATTTTAGAACAAAGCTCAATACGAAGTTCCTCACGCTAATACGTATAGATTCTGACCTTCCCAATCGTGGATGACGCGTTCACGACGATCGATTCACACTCGATCTAACCCACACTCTCTAAGGTTCAAGATCTAATGGGTGTCGGAGCTCAAAGCTTCTTCGCTGTCCGGATCACGAGAGAGATTGGAAACTATGAAGATCTTCATGATGGAGATGAAGAAATTTGCAGAGCAATCGTGGGCTTTGGTCTCACGGGAGGTTTGAGGAGAAGAAGCTCTTTCTCTCTCTCTACACTCCTCTTGTGAAAAAAACCCAATTGAAATAAATATCTAGATATTTATTTCTAAATCCTATTCACTTGACTTATGAGGCTTCTTTGGGTGCTAAGCCAATGCACCGTATAGTGGTGTACGTCTTCCTCACTAAGGTAAAAATGATTTTCAACTTCACCTTTCACACACATCACACATTGATTGAATATTTATTTTAAAATTTCAAGGCGATATCGGTCGTCGTGCCGAACACGCACACAAGGTCGGTCGCATTCAGGTTTGAAATTTTTTGTGTCGTACTTGCGCACGTCATCTTGCCTTGCTCAAGTTTTATAAATTGAACTTCCCATTGATTCCTCACTATCCTTGGAAAGTAGTCACCATTAAAAGTTTCTACGAACTTTGTCCATGTCGAAGGGGTATTGGGAATCTCCTGTTCCCTAGTTCTGGACACTGACTTCCACCAAGGGTCAGCCTCTCCATCCAATTTGAAGGCTGCCCATCGTACCTTCTCAGCTTCGGTACATTATAGCACCTCGAAGATCTTCTCCATTTCATTAAGCCATCTCTCGGCTTCAACTGGATCCGTCTAACCCAAAAAAGTAGGACATTGTTGGTACGTGCTTTTTTTGGGTTCCTCTCGGTTCCCAGAATAAGTAGCCCTATTTGGTCCATGTGGACTCTGCCAAAAAGCGATAAAATAATAAAGAGATAAAATAATAATAGGAAAATATTTATGTGCCCTGCAGTGATATATTAGAATAATAAAAGGGCAATATTTAAATGTAGAAAAATAAAGGAAGGCAAATTCTAAATGGAGAATACCTATGTAGATGTGATCGCCAGCTGCAGATGTTTATCGAAGCTACAACACGTCACTAATCACGCTTTAAGGGGAGCGGGGGCTTGCAGGTTAAACTCCTTTACTGAATCATCTGCCGACCAACCTCAGCAGCTCTGGGTTGCCTTGCGGTTTAGCTAGTTTGGTTTCCTAATCTTGCTCTAAGTCTAATTTCTCTACTCTCCCAATCCTACTGGAAGTCTAATTAAAAAAAGGTCTCCTAATTCTATTAGGAGTCTAAAAAAGGTCTCCTAATTCTACTAGAGTCTAATTTTAAAAGGACTCCTAATTCTATTAGAAGTCTAATTCTAAAAGGTCTCCTAATTCTATTAGGAATCTAATTTTAAAAAGGAGTTGTGGCACGCTATGCTAAGGAGGATCGGCCTCGTTCCCGAGTACCCTCCGTTAGCTCTCCTAGACAAATCGGGTGGCTAAGAATTATTTTGTAAATATTGAAGATTTAAAACTAAATTGAAACTTAGAA
Source organism: Chloranthus sessilifolius (assembly GCA_021018995.1). NCBI lineage: Eukaryota > Viridiplantae > Streptophyta > Magnoliopsida > Chloranthales > Chloranthaceae > Chloranthus > Chloranthus sessilifolius. The sequence continues at coordinate 98,942,090 of CM037588.1, forward strand.
TTGAGAATTAGGAATCCAAACCAATATTGAAAATTAAGAATTTAGAACGGATAATTCGAACTAGAAATAAAATTGAGAATTAGAAAGAAAATTGGGAACTAAAACTAGAACCTAAGAACTAAGAACTAGAACTGAAAATCAGAAGAAGATTACCTGAAGTCGAGTGCTTCTTTCTCCTTCTGGCACGCAGAGGAGGAACTCGAGCTCCCTGGGAGAGGCTGGAGCTCGAGAGAGGATATCTCTATGAAAAATTATGTGTTGGTCGAGGTAGGGAGGTCAATTTATAGGTATACGGGTAATTATGTGCCTTGTGGGAGGTGTGTAATTAGCCGATCAAATCCAATTACGTGCCCTGTACAGGGCACTTAATTGAATTATGCGCCCTATCCCGGGTGCTTAATCACTTTGAGTCGGCGACCAACTTAGTGAGTGACCGGCTGATTGGCTCAGCCAGGTGTCTGAGTTCTAATCTAATTAGAACTCATTGTGCGCCCTGTAAAATGAGCGCAATCGATTGCGTGTTCTAGTTTAGGCACGCAATCAGGTCGTAAGGTGGCCTCTAAAAGGTTAAGGACTGGTCCATGTTGTACCAATTGTATGCTAGTAGTGGGGCATGAAATTGAATTGCGTGCGTTATAGGGCGCATAATCCACTCCTAAGGCGACCCACAGGAAGAAGAGGACTGGTCCAAGTGGGACCAATTGTGAGCCCTTTATGGGGCATGCAATCAAATTGTGCGCGCTGGACAAGGTGCGTAATTCGAGATTTTTTTTGGGTTGAGTTGGGTCCTGTAGACACCCAAATTTGGCCCAAGGCCCGATCAAAACATACTTCGAGACAGGCGCACCCTCGAGCTTCTGATAGCCCCTCCCGTACTCTTAGTAATCTTCCCAAACCATTAGAAACTTATCCAAACCCTTAGGAGTTACCCCCAACCTTTAGAAACCTCTCTGAACCCTTAGTTAACCCTCCAAGGCAATGGTCAGAGAGAGATGTACCAGGGCTTGTAGGGACTTCTACTGAGACTAAATTTTATACTATTGAAAAGTAGAGGTTCTCAGCTTTCCAACAAGCCGAGAATCACCTCAATCTGAGTTGTATGTCAAAAGTTATGGCGATCCGAGAAGTGCCCAGGAGTTGCACTTGGCTAGGGCATACATGGTAATGTATTACATGCCCCAAGTCATATTTTTCCAAAAATGACTTGGCGCATCTAATACACACGCCAAGTATAGGTAGGCCCCTCCTTGGGATCTGAACTTTCGGACACTATAGCTATGTTTGGCGTGTGTTTTACACACACCAGGCTTAGCTACAGTAACCATGGGTTTTTGCTCGAAATCTACTTTTGGGGTTTGACTTGTTGACTCTCAATATTTAGGATGGGTTTTATTAGGACTGTTGCATCCTTGATTACCCTATCTGCAACTCTTTAGTCATTTGAAACCTCACCCTATCATCTACCATTGAAGCCCATTGCCCACATTTCCAAGCTCTCAAAATCCTAGGAAACCTTAGATTAGGAGATTACCTAATTGCTAACCCAAATTAGCACTTAAGCACCCTCCTAACCTCCCTTTTACCTATAAATAGAGAGGCAACCCTCCCTTTATAAAGGCTTAAAAAATTTTCCATGAGAGAAAAGATTAAGAGAGAAGCTTTTCCTCCCGTAGGTGCACGCATTCCATACCAATTCCAGAATTCAAAAGCCCCCTTTAGACCCCATCTTCCACCAAAAAAACCTTGAATTAGGAGAGAACCACCCCTAGCCTTCTTCCTCTACCCCTTAGCTATCAAGCCTTAGAGGTTAGAACCCATTCTCCAACCATTCAAGCTATCGAAAGCTTGTCAAGTGCACCTACGTGAAGGTCCACATGCATGCTACAATGGCCCGAGAGCTCCGGCTCTCCCCTCTATTCCTCTACCTTCTTAGTTTTTGGTCTACCCTTGAATTTGTGCCGTTACGCCATCGAAATCTTGATAGTGGCGGAGGGGCACAAATAGGGTCAAGGTTCCTTAGGGCAAGAGGAAGTGCTCTTTTCTTTCTTATTTTTCTAGTTTATTTTGGTCACAAGTAGAGACCGCTTTTAAGTGGGTTGGTCGGGTGCCTAACACCTTCCCAATGGAAAACCGAAGCCCCTACCCAAGAGCCTTTGGTTTAGACCGGTGAATCAGAGTCACATTTTTGACACTTCGGTACTTATAAAATTGATTTAGATTTCCCGAGACACCAAAAGCTCCGGGTGGCAACTCTATATTTTTTTCACGAGTGCACATTATCGCTACGGGTTTGATAAAAATCAACGGTTGCACAGATGCGACTCTGCTGGGGAGTAGCTAGTAGAGCTTCCCCTTGAAATTTGGCCTTTTTCTTTATTTTTACTAATGTTTAGCTATTTTTTTTGTTTTTGTTATTTTACTCACCCCTACAATTCAGTCTTGCTTTTGCTTACCCCTACTTTTCTGTCATTTATGTGCCTTAGCTGATTGGCGGGCCTACTTGAGCATCGTCTTTACATTTTCTTTACTTTTCTATCATTTACATGCCTTAGCTGATTGGTGGGCTTACTTGTGCCTTTTTTACACGCCTTAGCCATTTGGCGGGCCTACATGAGCATTTACTTTATCGCAATCATATACTACTAGTGGATGCCGGCCCGTAGAGGCAGCACGAGACCGTAACCACCCGTTTTTGGACTTTAAGAAAACTCCCCTAAAATCTAAAATCAAAATTGAACCAAGAGGTGGACTTAATTGAATTTTTACGAGGGTAGATTTTCATGGGTTGGGAATTCTAGGCAAAGATATAAACATCCCGGTTCTCGGTACGGTGGCAGCCCCTAGTGGTGATGATCCGAAAAAGAACCACCCCACCTAGTATCTGAGAAGGCGCTTGCGCCGGAGGTATATCGAGTGGGTAACGTATCCAGTTACAAAGCCTAAAACCCTTGGGGGAGAGTGTTAGTAGTCCTGAATCGGCCTTGTATCCCTAGGTTGGGTGAGGAGAGACCCGTTGCTACTAAGAAATTAGTCCTCAGAAGCATCGCTTCCTGAAAACCAAAAAAATAGACTGAATTCGGGCTTGTTGGTCTGCTGTCAAGATTATTTGACCCCACTATTTGTGCCTGGCGCATGTAAAACACACGCCAAGTTACTTTTTTCCAGGTTTGCATTGGCGCATATATTACACGCGCCAAGCTTAAAAAACTCAAGTTTGGTTTGGCGCATGTAATACATGCCCCAAGCTTTGATTGACCAGATTTGGCCTGGCGCATGTAATACACACGCCAAACCCGAACTGAGCAGTGCAGCCCAAAATCTGAGGCCTTTTTCACATCCCCGAGTTCCTCGCTTAGTGGTTTAGCACCACTGATTAGGTCCCGCACTATCCAACCCAATACGCCCCCTCCAGTCGAAAGAGGGTAACTTCTTATCTACTCGCTCTGGGGGATCGGGTTGTTTGCATTGGTTCCCGTGCCTTCAATAGACAAAGGGCACTTTGATTCTTCCGAAGAGTGTCAGGGTTATGCCACGAGATTTATGTAGGGTACAAATACCACCCGAAACGGGAATTCAAGCCGAAATCCTTCATCATAAAAATCCACTTACAAAAATCTTCAAAAAAATAAAAAAGAGAGGAAAATCAAAAAAGGAAAAACCATTGTGGTGCTGGGACAACGGCATCGCCGTACCCTCCATTGTCCCATAGAGGAAGAAGGAGAAAGCTTTACGGGCCTCATCCGAGGCACCCATACCCTACCCGCCACCAAGCCATGTCGTGGGCAGTGGATCCAGCCTACGCCGATCCCGATTCATCCTCGAGGCATTCCCCAACTCATTCCCACACGGAAGAAGTGTTCACATCCATCCCCCTCACCCAACCCCCATTTACCATCACCGGGCCCTTCGGTACACCCATTTTCCCATCTACCACCACTCAAAACACCCAAAGTCCGACACCCCAATCCCCCTCATTTCCTAAAACCATGCCCATTTCCCCCTACATGACCATTCCAAATCCCTCCCGTCCTCCATTCACATCCACCCAAAACCCAACCCGATTCCCTACCTTTACCACCATACCCCATTTTCTATCTTCCCAACATCTACTTGATCCATCCACATTTACCCATACCACACCCAATTTTTCCCATAGCCCCCCATCAACCCAGGTCATGCCCATTTTTACAAGGGCCATGCCCAATTTTCCCACCACATCCATCTCATCCACACCCCACATCCCTTAGATACACCACCTCCATCCAATCCCTCTCCAATGGCTATGATGGATGAGATGGTTCGGGCCTACACAAGCTAGAAGGCCTCCCAAAACATTCCTCCTCATCCTCACCACATATCTTCTAACCCATCATACACACTCCCAAGTCTCCATGCATCTTTACCTCAAACCCACCAAGGCCCAATGGCTAAAACCCCCATCATCCATACCATTCAGGGTTAGACCCACCAAGGCCCAACAGACTAGACCCACCAAGGCCTAACGACTCTGACCCATAAGGCCCAATGGGCCTGACCCACCAGGGCCCAATGACCTAGACCCACCATGGCCTAATGGACCAAACCCACCAAAACCCAATGGGCCAGACCCACCAGGGCTCAATGGCCCATACACACCATGGCCCAATGGGCTAGACCCACCATGGCCTAATGGCCCAGACCCACCAAGGCCCAATGGGCTAGATCCATCAGGGCCTAATGGCTCATACCTATTAAGGCCCAATGGGTCAGACCCACCAAGGCCCAATGGCCCAAACCCAACCAGGCCTAATGGGCCAAACCTTCCAAGGCTTTATGGCCCAAATTCCCTACCTTATACCCAAGCCCAGCAAGGCCCAAACCTGGGACCCTCATACGCATAGCCTCCACAATTCCCTAGATACCTCCCTCACACACAAACCTCACACCCAGCCCAAGGTAGGAGCCAGGCACCTATCCTTCATCAACCCCAATTCATCCATCCCCATGCACCACGAAGCCATCTCTAAGTATTCCCCCAAACACAGTGGGCCCATCAGGGCTTAATGCAAAATCCAAATTCCACTCATCCTATCACTCCACAGAACCTCCCTCAGATCCAATGGTCCTACCAGGCACCTATCCAGCCTAGTCAACACCAACAAGAAAATCTCACCCTCACTACACCATATGTAGACTCATAATACGAGGAAGATGAGATTAGGAATCGTGGGGCTTATAGAGGGACATTTGCCAGCATCAATCCTCCACCCATAATCACCACCCCCCAGCACAAAGTGAATCAAGGCCCATCATTGAAAAAATAGCCCCGCTATCTAAAGAGTCTGAGCAGCTGAAAGAACAACTGGACAAGATCCAGAAGCAATTAATGAAGATGAGTGGAATTGAGATCCACGCCACGGACTTTTCAGATCTATGCCTTTTCTCTGAAGTTCCCTTGCCCCCAAAATTTAAAATGTCTGTCTATGATAAATATAATGGCACAGGCAATCCCATCACACATCTCAAGTCCTATTGTGGGGACATGTGCCAATATGGAGGGGATGAACGTCTGCTTATAAAAGTCTTTCAGAAAAGTCTGACGAGCCCATCTTTGAGATAATTCACATCTCTGGAATCATCCATGAAAAAATTGTGGAAGGATCTGACTCATTTATTTAAGAACAGTATGTCTACAACATAGGCATTGAACCTCATAAGTCAGATCTAGCCCGATTAAAGTAGAATCCTAATGAGACCTTCAGCGATTACCTTGGGCGTTGGAGAGCGCTGACAGCTCAGGTAAGAAATAGAATACTTGACGACGAGCAGATAGAGATGATTTCAAAAAATACCTTGCTAGTTATCTCAGACTTCCTGATCTATCAACAATAATCTAGCTTTGCTGATTTGGTAAGGAATGCCAATCGTTGTGAGGATGCAATTAGAGAAGGGCGTTTAAGCAAGAATGTATCTGTTGGGGCCAGCGGGGTCATAAGGTTCTCTGAACAAAGAAATTATAGAAGAACAGGGGCAGATGTATAAAATATTATGAGCACACGACCCAACACCGATATATCCTCATTCTAATTCAAAGCTGCACAACCAACTCCAGTTAGAAGCGAGTCGATACAGAGAATCGAAAATGGGCAGGGGGCACAGATAACTTCAGAGTAGAGAAGGGCCCATTTTGACCGAGCCTTCACACCTTTAGGGCAATCATTGAATATCTTGTTGCCCTTATTAATAGAAAAAGGATTAGTCACAGCACTCCAACCATGTCCACCAAATCCCATCCCAAAGAACTATGACCCCAACACCCACTGTAACTTCCACTAGGGACCAGGCCACCAGACTGATCGTTGTTTTCCTCTTAAACACGTAATACAAGATCTGATCAAGGCCAAGAAATTCATCCCCCCTTCCCCTCCCCAAACCAATCAGCATGCCAACATACACCAGGTACCATTACCCTCACACCCTCTCGGAGGGGCAGGCCCAAGACCCACTATCGGCATTGAGGAAATTTTGTGGCACCACTGAAGAGATATTGGGAAGACAGAAATATTGGGGTGATTGAACCTCTAAATTTGGCTAATTACTTTCTCAACCCCGCACTGCAAACAGAACCCTTAGATCTTACTTCCCAGTGCCAGCTCCCATAAACTATGTCCAAATTAACTCCTATCAATCGTATGCGGTATCTTCCACCAATTACCCAATGGCTGATTATGTCCCCCATCCCCTCCATCATCCATTAGTTATCAATGGCCCACCCCCATCACATCACCCCCAATTTAGTCATCCACAATCCTTGCCAACCCCATTTGGCCCACCTTCTCCACCCTTCCAGAAGTTAACCAGGTATTACCCACCCATTACAATCCCTCAACACCAATATCTCTAGTAGCCACCTTCTCCTCGTTCCAGATCTCGGGACCAACTTACAATCCTCATCAAGTCCCGCCCAGTTATGAACAGACAGACATCAATGCCGGGAGCAATAGGGAAGGGGCAGTTGATTTCGTCACCAGGTCAATGAAGATCTTCAAGCAACTAGATGTACCAGTACTAACGCCAGCCTAACCAGAGGGAAAGAAGGATACCACTGTGGCACACCCATTCGAGAAGATGTGCTATGAGAACATGCTTGAACCCCACTCAGGAGAATGCCGACCCATATCACGGTTTGGGATCTATTAATGACGTCCCCACCTCATTTTCAAGCTCTGATGGGGGCATTAAAAAATGCATACATCTCACTCCAAGTAAGCCCAGATGGGGTTGAGCATATAATCGGACAGGTGATGGCTTCCAATGCCATCTCTTTTCCGGATGCTGATTTACCAGAGGAGGGAAATAATCATTCTAAATCCCTCAATATCACTGTAGAAGCTGAAAATGTGGTAATTCCACTGGTATTAACTGATAATGGATCCGCTTTAAACGTGTGCCCTCTAAGAACAGCTACCAAGATAGGAGTAGATCCTTGTATGTTGAAACCGACAAAAACCAGTGCCAGGGGGTTTGATAACACCAGAAGAGAAATAATTAGAGAAGTCGATTTTGAGCTAGTAATCGAGCCAATGACCTTCTCCATACCTTTCCAAATGATGGACATCAAATCCTCTTTCAATCTATTGTTAGGACGCCCTTAGTTACATGAAGTCGGGGCAATACCTTCCACACTACATCAAAAGCTTAAATTTGTGTCTGGGTAGATGATCATCGCCATCATAGCTGAAGGGCATGAGGAAAAGGAAAAGCTACCCACAGTATTGAGAACCTCAAAGTACTGGATGTGCCACACATGACCGAGAATACAGACCTCCATAACTTTGAATACGAGGTATTGGCAGTAGTCTTGAAACTCTAAAAAAGCATCACTCTGAAATCGGAGGCGAAATGGTAGCAGCTATGACCATGCTCCAAAAATGGGGTTATCAGAAAAGAAAGGGATTAGGACCCCGATTACAAGGCAGGAAAGAGCCAGTCAAAGCCAAAGGCAAGCAGTAGGTTAGATTTGGGTTAGGATACAAACCCACAGAAGAAGAAGTACGGGAGGCTAAGGAGAAAGCCTGAACCGTTGCTATAGCAAGAGCCCGGGGAATCAATTTGGAAGAAGAAGCCTGTCTTAGGCCTCACATCCGGAGCACCTTTATGAGTGCCGAGATTGTGAAGAATGATCAGAATGAGACAACACAATTAACCACACACAAACCTGTAGCCCCTGTCCACCCTACCAATCCCCAAATTCTTCCTCCCCATCTAGAAATAGACTTAGCTGCCCTGTCCCTATTTGAGGAAGAGTTTTTCATACCTGCACAATCCCCCCCATGGTAAACCACCACAGGACCTTATTGACGTTTGAGGACAAAATCTCAGACGAACCCATGGTCAACATGATGGAGGTTGACCCCAAAGAATCATATCAACCACTCCCCTCCATCCCAATAGGTAACGGAACAGCACCACAGGTACGAAATTGGGCGTCTATGCCCCAAACTTTGGAAGCAACAAGTGGCCTAAAATTTGACACCTGATTCCCAAAAAAAATAACCTATAAAAAGTGAGACGAGCCCTTGGTAGGCAATACCGTGTATATATAAGGACTTGCTTTGCCAAGAGCCCATTTTCGAAGAAAACAAAAATCTCAAAAACATAGAAAAAATATAAAATCTAAAAATATTGTCTTTCAAAATTCTGAATAAAGTCAAAGAAAATGATGCCTTAATCAAAATCCCCATCCCACATGAAATCGACCCCTATCCTGTAGAAATACAAGAAGAGGTAGGAATTATGAGTCTGGACAAGGAAATCCCTATTGAGGAGCTCCCCAATGAACTCCTTGAGCCGTTTGCCAACTTTGAGCATGGTCCTACCCCTATCGTTGAAGAAACAGAGGATGTCAATCTAGGGATCGAGGAGGTTCCTAGAATCACTAAGATTGAAGCATCGTTATCTCCCGAGGAAAGAAAAAGCATGATCAATTTCCTTCGATCATATCAAGACGTCTTCGCATGGTCATACGAGGGCATGCCTGGTTTGGACACCAATTTGGTCGAGCATGAATTACCACTCTACCCTGATATTAGGCCAATCAAGTAGAAGTTGAGACACCTCCGACCCGAGTGGATGCTGAAAGTAAAAGACAAGGTCATTAAGTAATATGATGTAGGATTTCTTATTATCTCTAAATACCCGCAGTGGTTAGCCAACATTGTTCTAGTACCAAAGAAGGATGGGAAGGTTCGCATGTGAATTGACTTTTAAAACTTGAACAAGGCGAGCCCGAAGGATAACTTCCCATTACCGCACATCTACATCTTGGTCGACAACACTGCTAAGCACGAGATGCTCTCCTTCACAAACGGATTCTCTGGATACAATCAGATCAGGATGGCGGAGGCAAATAGAGAGAAGGCAACATTTATCACCTCCTGGGAAACTTTCTACTACCGAGTCATGCCATTTGGGTTGAAAAATGCTAGTGCAACGTACCAAAGAGCAATGACAGCACTCTTCCAAGACATGATGCATCGAGAAATTGAGGTGTACGTCGATGACTTGATCGCCAAGTCACCGGAGTGAAGTGACCATCTGATAAACCTTTAGAAGTCGTGTGAGAGGTTGAGAAAATATAGGTTACATCTGAATCCTCATAAATGTGCATTCGGTGCCATGTCAGAAAAGTTGCTAGGATTCATCGTCAGTAGGAGAGGTATCGAGTTTGACCCAATCAAGGTAAAGGCCATCACGAAAATGCCACCACCGTCTATCGAAAAAGAGGTTAGAGGTTTCTTGGGCAGCATACAGTACATCAGTCAGTTCATTGCACAACTCACTCCTATCCGCACACCGATCTTCAAGGTACTAAGGAAAGATTCTCCCATTGAATGGAACGATGACTGTTAAGCGGCATTCGATAAAATCAAGGGCTACCTTCTCAACCCTCCAATATTAGTATCACTCAAACCAGGGACACCACTCTTAATGTATTTCTCCATGACGAAAGTTTCGATGGGATGTGTCCTAGGGCAGCATGACGAGACAGGAAGAAGAGAGCAGGCCATCTACTACCTGAGTAAGAAGTTCACCGACTATGAGACACATTATTCTCATCTGGAGAAAGCATGCTTGGCTCTCATATGAGCTACACAAAGTCTCCGCCACTACTTGCTATCCCAAGTCATTCTACTCCTAGCACGCATGGATCCATTAAAGTACTAGTTCGAAAAGCCAGCCCTCACTGGGCAGACTGCATGCTGGCAGATCCTACTATCCGAATTTGACATCACCTACGTCACTCAGAGGTCAATAAAGGGGCAGGCACTCGCTAATCATCTTGTCCATAATCCCTTACCTGATTATGAACATCTAAGGATTGAATTCTCAGAGGAGGACATCTTGTTCATGACAGAGGAGTCCTGGGTGATGCACTTCGATGGAGTTGGCGATATCCTCATCTCGCCAAAGGGGTCCCATGTACCGGTTTCCATCAAACTCAACTTCCCCTGCAGGCATGTGTAGCTGGCTTACAAGTAGCTCTGAACCTGAATGTAACTCACCTCAGGGTGTTTGGCGGCTCATAATTGATCATATGTCAGACAAATGGAGATTGGAAGACGAAGGATGAGAAGTTGATCCCATACCATGAACACCTCGAAGATTTGATAGCATGCTTCGATGATGCTACTTTCTCCTATGTCCCGCGAGTAAGAATTTGGTACACTGATGCCTTGACAACATTGGCATCAATGGTGGAAATTTCCTATGGTTTGTGATGAAGCCGATCATGATTAAACAGAGGAACGAGCTGGCCTTCTGCCTCCAGATTGAGGAACCCCCAAGGTTAGATGATGAGCCACTATGGTTCTTAGATATCAAGAATTTTCTCGAAACCCGAGCATTCCCTTAGGAGACATCCAAAGAGGGCAGACAGACCATTTAACGTTTAGCGGAAAACTACGTCATCTACGACGAATGTCTCTATAAGTAATCATATAACAATATCCTACTCTGATGCCTAACTGAAAGCGAGGCAGCAAACATCATGAAAGAGATTCACGAGGGAGTATGCGGGGCCCACGTCAATGGGCACCTGCTTGCCAAAAATATCATACGACAAGGGTACTTTCGGACCACCATGGAAACTGACTGTTGCAAGCACATTTAGAAGTGCTACAAATTCCAAGAACACTCCAGTCTGATCCACACTCCGGCTATAGATCTACACAGCATGACCACTACATGGCCATTTGCCACTTGAGGCCTCGATGTCGTCGGGAAAGTCAATCCGAAAGTATCAAATGGACATCAATTCATCTTGGTTTTCATTGAATACTTCACCAAATGGGTAGAGGAAGCATCCTACATGAACATCACAGCCCAGCATGTTGAGAAATTCATCAAAAGCAATATTATTTGCCGATTTGGCGTACCCAAGGATATCATCATGGACAATGGTATGAACTTCGTGAACAAGCGCATCAGGGCCTTCTGTGAGCAATACAAGATCAAACATCATCACTCGTCACCATATCAGCCACAAACCAATGGGGTCATGAAAGCTGCTAACAAAACGATCATCCGCATCCTTAAGAAGATGGTCGTCACCTATCGAGATTGGAGCAAAATGTTACTATTCGCTTTATGGGCCTACAAGATATCGATCTGCACCGCTACAGGGGCAACACCGTTCTCCCTTGTTTATGGAACTGAGGCCGTCCTGTCGGTAGAAGTTGAAGTACCCTCGCTCCGTATACTCCTTGAGTCCGGCTTACACAAAGCAGAAAGGGAGAGATCCCTCTTTGAGCAGTTGAACCTGCTAGACGAGAAAAGGCTCCTAACCTTGTGTCATACCCAGGTGTACCAGGGGCAAATCGCATGCGCTTATAACAAACGTGTCCGTGGTCGAGATCTGAAGGTAGGAGACATTGTACTCAATAAAATCTTCTCATCCCTCCACACTGATCCGAGAGAGAAATTCAGGCCTAATTGGGAAGGACCTTACGTCATCCGAGAGGTGCACCCGAGATACGCTATCCTTCTCGCCACCATGGACGGAGATCACTTTTCTGAGCCCATCAACGCTGAATAGGTCCAACGATTCTATTCCTAGGTCTCCCACAACAAGGTAAGTATTGATAGGATGGATACATAACTGCTTAAATACCCAATAAAAGAGGCCATCATTCCAAAGCCAAGCAGCCAAAAAGCATCCCTAAACACTCATACCCTTTGCTACCAACATGAGCCATGAGCCTTTTCTTTCTCTACCCCCTCCCCAGAGAAAAACAAATGTGTGTATATACCAAACAAAAATACAAAAAAAATTAAAAAAAGTTACCATCAAATCCAAAAAAAATCGAAAAAGCAAAATCCCAAAAAGAGGGTGTTTGAAAAAAAGAAAAAAAAGCGAAAAGAACAAAGAAAATAGAAAAAAAAAATGGGGCATGTACAGTCAAAACCCCCAAGGAATAAGTGTATTATGGCAGCCGGAACCCAATAAAGGAAACCTTTTTGAAAACCCAGAATACCTTCAAAATTCCTAACCTATCCCATGGCCATGATACATTCTAAGTAAATGCCCTCTTTAAGGTCTACAAGCAGTCATAGTATCCATTGAGTCAGTGCAAGCCAAGCTGAGAGACAACAAAAGAATTCCATCTACCCAGCTATGATGGAATCGATGTCCATGTCATGGCCTTTGATAAGATAAAAGAATATAAAATAAAAATATACAAGCTCAAAGCAAAGAGGACGTGGTGAAAACCCGAAAGGTTGCCATGGGTAAAATAGAGAGCTTGTGCATACCAGGTGAAAACTTGAAAAGGCGCCTGGGGTAAACATTCAAACCCATGGACATAGTGAAAACCTGAAAGAGCACTATGGGTAAAAAAGAAGGCAACAACGAGCACGACGAAAACCCACCTTGGGCGTTGTGAGTAAGAAAGTTGAAAAGGAGAAATGAAAAAGAAAATAAATAAGATCCTCTCGATTCCCCTCTCGCATTACCCGATTCTCGATGGGAGCGCTCATGTTGGCTCAAATCCGGGTCCTGACCAATAATGTTTTCGTAATTACACCGTCAAACGTATGACCCAGGGTCAGGAGAAAAGGGTTGATTCGATCTAGAGGAATAAATGTTTCAGCCTTGGTAAAAATTGTTGAACTTCACTCAGGACCAACCATGAAAGGGGGTTCGACCATGCTTAAAAGGGGACCCGTCATCTCCCTGATAATTAAGGCATCAAACCAAAAAAAAATAAAAAATGGGGGACAAGGAGACCATTTTTTTATCAAAGATAACAGATTTCCCTTCCCCATTTTCACACCCACACTGTGTGCACCACCGCAAGGCAGGGAGACCCTTTTTGCAAAAGATAATAGACTTTCTTTTATGTGCCTATACTATGCACTTTCCATCTCAAAAGAAGCCCATCAATCAAAGAAAAGAGAAATAATATTATTTTGTAAGATAATAGATTTCCCTTTCTCATGTACAAAACCTGTATGCAGCTGACGTCACATCCCAAAAAATAATATGTGAGATGTCTACCTTCTTTCTTTCTTCTCTTCTTTCTCTTTACAAAAAGTGCAAAAACAATAAAGACAAAGAAAATTTGTATACCAAAAAGATGTATCTAATTAGGGGTTTCTTACCCCCCTTTCTATGGTTTTGATCTATGCAAAAAGGTATGTGTAGGATGGAATCAACGACCCAACTCGCGCTTCAAGGCACGAATCTTTGCACGTAAAGTATATTCCCGTACATCCTGCTCCGTCATCCAGCGGCCATGAAGACCCCTAAACCACTTCCGGTAAGCATCAGTAGTGTTAAGAGCATCACTCAATGACCCTTCTAGACGAAGGACCTCACACTCAGCTATATCGTCTCTGGCTTCTGCCACCTCTACTCTAATCGTCTGTTTCTTTAAATTCTCATGCAGGATTCGCTTCTCATCCATCAGTAGCTCAATATGACTCCAAAGCATCGACTCCTTCCTTGGCTAAGGCCCCGCTATATCACTGCTCTCTGCCTGATCCAAGTGACCAATAGCAGACTTCTCAGATAGTAGCGAAGCCTCGTACTCTAGGGAGGACAGAACCGAATTTTACTACTCTAAATTGCACATGAGCGTCGACTGACGCATCTCCCAGAGAGCAACTATCCTATCCATGTCCCCAAAGGACCCCTGAGAAAAGATCAAATCACATGGAGGAGGTTTCGCCTCACAGGGCACCTGCTGAGAACAACCAAACTAGCACAGCACCTGAAATGGGAAGTAATGAATGTTGTCGATCAATCCAAGGAGAGTGATGCCCTCATAATCTCTGGAGCATACCACTGGGAAGGTCCAATCTAACCATGGAAGCCTCCACACCAACTCAGCTTCGGCCAGCCAAAGCTTCAAACCCTGCATGTCTCCCAGTGGAAGCATATGGCATCTGCCTAAAAAGCAGCGGGTCACCTCACCACGGGCAATATAAAAATGAGGCACGGGTTCCAAAATGGCAAGGTGCTCCCCTAGCCAAACCTGAAATAGAAGCGGGCATCCCCTAAGACACACCACCTTGCCCAAGGCAAAAGCATTGAGGCAATGATAAAGCTCTGCCAGAATCAGATGCATCACAGAGTGGCCTCCCTTTAATTCGGTCAAGACATCGCAAAGTGCAAGCAAGAAAACTTTTCCCCTAGTGAAGAAAAGAACCTCAGAGATGAGACGAAGAGCAAAAGCCTTTACGTTATAAACATGTCTATCTGGCAATTTTCGCAGGCTCTCATCACCGAAAAGTTCTCTCAGGAATTTCATCGAACACTTGGTGGGCCCTCCCATGAGACTTTTTTCATAATCAGATTTCTTTAAACCCAAAGGCTTGTGGACGGATTTGGCGTAGCCCGACTTCAGCATCACTCTCGTAAGACATCTGTGTAGCTTCAAACCTGACAGGCTAGAGAGTTCTTTAAGTGTGAGAGATAACTCACGGTTCTCAAAATGAAAGGCATGGGTATCCACTTCCCAAAAGGAGGCCGCTGCATGAAGATCCCATAGTGGAGGAATGACAAGAAAAGATGAGAGACGGGCTAACCCAAGCTCATTCAAACCCACGAGCTCGCTCTCATTCAAACTCTCTAACCACTTCTTTAGGAAACTGGGCCCCATGCCTAATGAGGGAAGTATAGGGTCCCAGGCCCCCCATGGGAGGCAGGGTTGGAAAGTGGATCCATTGGCATACAAAGATGTTTCCAAGGATACAAATTCAATGTAGGACGATGGACCCACCCTTGAGAAAGCAAGGAGAAAAGTAGCAGTAAAAAGTACCAAGTCTAAGTTAAGAGAGAAGGAAAAGAGTGCATTCTCGGGCTTAAAAGGCCCCACTTTCCTCAGGAAGCACTTGGCATGTGTATTACACGCGCCATAGCATTTTTTCCCAAGTTTGGCATAACGCATGTATTACACACTCCAAACCTTTCTTTTCCTAGGATATGCCTAGCGTGTGTAATACACACACCAGACCGGTAATGCCCCCACAAGAAAGATAAGGTTTCTGGGGGAGCTTATCCTTGCTAGCCCCCTAGCCAGCCCACCTGCATTTCCTACCCTTTGCTTTAGAAAAAAAAAAAGAGCGTGCTAGACCACATATAGGGATACAAATTTTGGTCACATTTAACTTATATATATTTCTCCATGCAGGAAAGGCCTGCACAGATAAGAAAATGGTGGCTAAGTATTAACCAAGGGTGTGGCCCCAAGGCTTTTTCTTGCTATTAATTGAATCCGCCCTGCAAAAGAGAGCCGATATACCACAACAGAGATGGAGCAGACAACAATGAGGGAAAGTAATAAACATTCATTCAAAGGAGTAAAACCAAAAAAAAATTTAATAATATAGCATCACATGGTCCCTTACATATTTCCAAAATAAATAAATAAATGAATATGTCCCAAAAGTCTCAAAATTCAAAAATCTAAAATCAGAGCCTAATCCTTATTGGCACCCTTGGACTTCTTGCGTCTATGCAAAAAGCTCTGATATGTCCTGACATCTCCCACTCGGGCCCACGCCTGAGAAAGTTGGCTAAGTGGGGAGCGCGACTCCTTTTCACGAGCACGCTATCGGTCGTGCCCAAAGTCAACAATCATGATCCATCAAAAGATAAAAATAGCAAGGCAATGATCGAAATCAGTCAGTATGATACTCACCACTTCCATGTCCCGAAGACTAGCAATATTGCGGTAATACTCTACTTGATTCACAGCCGACTCACAGTCCTACACAAAAAGGAAAGAGAAATCAGCTACAGGAGCCACAGGCGTCAGCACATGCATTTTCCTAAGAAACAAGCATGCAGAAAGAAAAAAACTTACTTACCCCATGAACCAATTCAGGAGGGGGGATTCGGATCGCTTCAGCAAATATGCGGGCCCACTCCTCTACAACCGTACATAAACCCAAAAGAAAGGCATCATCAAGGCCTCTAAAAATCCCTTGGACCTCAACAGTCGAACTACTAGAGGCACTTGTACTAGAGGGGCCGAGGGACCAGCTCTCATAGCCTCAGCAGTACCCGTCGCTGCCTCATCATCATCATCAAAGTCACCTCCCTGGTCGAACTGTGAAAAGGAGTAGAGTTTCAGTCAGTAGAAGCAAAAACTAAATCAGAACCGCTAAAAATTTACCTAAGGAAAAGGAGAACCACTTGAGATCGCAGACCGCCAAAGGCCAAGAAATTAGCATCAGGTACGAAATGCGAAAGAATGGACCGGTAGGGCAAGGACTCATACCATAGCTGGTACCCCCCGAGCATGAGGAGATCATTGACAGGGACCCCATGATGAATAAACCAAGCAGAGAGCTCCTTAATAGTACCCTCAGGAGCCATAACAACCGCAGGAGGAGCCTGTGGCACGACAAAGTGGTCTCGGTACTGATGTACCACTCTCTCTCCCAGGTAAAATGCCCTGGCCCAGACCTCGTAGAAGAAGACAACTTGGCGGTCAACAAAGAAGCGAGACGAACCCACAGCATCTCGATCCCAAAAAGGAGAACCAATGTAGGGATCATAGATAACCTACCCAGACAAAAAAGTGTCTTATCAGCCAAATAGCAGAACAAAAGGAAATTCTGAGAAAAGGAGGGAGAAATAGCCGCACCTGCTCTGGGATTAGTAGATCGAACTGGTACCGCAGGCCCATCTCCAAATGCTTTATACCAACATCCCTACGATGGTGCCTGTTTCAATTGCTCATGAGCGGATAGTCGGATACATCAGAGTGAAGGAGGGAGCTGCCAGACTGGAAGTGCAAATATCCCCAAACCTAAAAAGAGTGGCATACATAAAAGACGTGTCATAGGCCGGGGATGACTAACCAATAAATTAAGGAAAGCAAAGGAGTCAAGGGTGATCTCTACGACAGGCCAAAAGCTGACAATAGACTTTGCATTCCCGACTGAGACCCAAGCTAGGCTAGACATTGACACAGCATATCTGGCCTTACCCTAATCATATCGGTGCACATCATCCCAATTTACCAAAAGACTAATCAAAGACAATGAGACCCGCCCACCACTAGCGTTCGAAAAAAGAGTCTTGCCCAGCAGGAAAAGGAGCGAGATGCGAGCTAACATCATCGCACGCTCGAGCTTAATGAAGATGTCTGCATCAGGCTGGCCCAAATCCCCCAGTTAATTCTCATCAAATAGATCAAATAGCCATGACATTTTAACCTCAGAGCCATGCAAATTTGTGGAGGTGGGATAATCCCCGATCATTTGAACCACCTCATCCCGACCGGGCACGCGAAGGTTAGTCACCGATATACCCCCCATCAGAATGCCCACAATCATTGACCAATCGACAGGGGTAAGAGTCATCTCCGCCATGGCCATGTGAAATGTCATAGTCTCGGGATGAAAGCACTCAATCAAGGCCCTCAGATAGATCGCGTCTGCCGGCATGGCAGGACATAGGAAGAAATCCCCGAAACCGGCCTAGGTAAGAAGGAACTTCACGACCGGAGGGAGGTAGAGATAAAAGCGTTGGAGGTCCAACCAACCTCCTTGGAAGGTGATGGAAGGCAAGTCCTGCATCCAAATAAAGAGGTATCAGATCCTGAAGATATTGCAAGCATGTACAAAGAACAACAACCAAGCTTTTTACCTTGCCGGTGATCCCAAAATTCGAGATATGAGCATATTGCAGATGAAGGAGACCAGTATGGGCGGCCTCGCCTTGAATTTGAACCAGGTACCAGAAGAGCGTTGCACCACAAAAATTTGCTCCCCTCGAGAACCATAGACCACTTCCGGCCGCTCCTCTTGTTCTTGCCCCTCCTCTTTCCCATGCTCTTCCTCACTCGATATTCTGAGACAGACACAAGCAATGATATCAAGATATGTCAGTAATGAGACATAAGCAGGTAAGTATGCCCCTTTCATTTTCCCATCAATCTTAAACCATCATCATTGTAAAAAAATAATACATCAAAAAAGGAGAAAGGGGTGAGGCCCAAAAACCCCCACATTTCAAAAGGAGAGCACAACAAAAGCGAAAATAAAAAGAAAAAAAAAAAAAAAAAAGATATACACATACAAAAATCCCAAAAAAGAGAAGCAAAACATGGATAAAATACAAAAAAGAGTCTTTCTTTTCCAAACAAACAAAAATCAAAAAATATATATGCATACACAATAAACATACAAAAAAAAAAAAAAAGCAAAACATGGATAAAATACAAAAAAGAGAGTCTTTATTTTCCAAACAAACAAAAATCAAAAAGTATATATGCATACACAATAAACATACAAAAATAAATAAAAAAAAGAAAAGCAAAACATGGATAAAATACAAAAAAAGTGTCTTTCTTTTTCCAAAAAACAAAAATAATATATATATATATATGCATACACAATAAATATACAAAAATCCAAAAAGAAAAAAGCAAAACATGGATAAAATGCAAAAAAAAGTCTTTTTTCCAACAAAAAAAAAAAATATCACAATCATCTTGCATTGCAAAAAAAAAAACAACAAAACACCATCTAGATCCACACAAAAAAAAAGAAGAAGAAAGAGAGGCCCCTAATCACATCAGCAAGTGAAGAAAAAGAGTAGGGCATCACTAAAAAATCATATTTTTACTCAAAATCAGGGCCAATGCACATGGAAGAGATGAATAATCGTACTTGCAAGAGGAATCACTCATTCATCATTCAAAAAATCAAAAATCTTAACCACATTGCAAATTATTCATGAAAAATCAAAAGAAAATGAGGTTAAACATCGATTACCTTCAAGAAAAATTAATCCTTGATCCGGCGTAGAGCATGTGTTTGATCAGCACGAGCAAACTCCAGCGATAAAACGAGGTTCAAGCAATCCAAGGGAACCCTAGAGGGAGGTTCCGTTTTGGTTTGGAGAGAGGGGGAGAGAAAGAGTTTAAAAGTACCCCTTTTTGGCTCAGGCTCGGCCGTTTTAAAAGGCCCCCAGTTTTGGCTTGGCGTGTGTAATACACATGCCAAGCATTATTTCGCCCATTTTGGCTTGGCGCGTGTATTACACACGCCAGGCTATTCCTGGCCAGATTTGTCCTGGCGTGTATAATACACACATCAGGCTATTCCTGCCCCTTTTTGGCTTGGCTTGTGTGTTGCACACACAGAGCCTGATCTTCCTCGGACCCGAGGAGGTGCACAAGCCCCCAAACGACACGTCAACTTCCATTTGACCTACTCGGGAGGATATGCTAAAATAAACAGTTCCAAATCAATGAACTTGCTCAAAATCCCGAACATACATAAAAGCCCACATAAAATCATAAAAAATTTACACAAAATACTACGAAAATCCACATAAAATAAAATAAAAATCCACATAAAATCATAAAAAATTCCACATAAAACCCCACGTAAAATAACAAAAAATTCTACATAAAAGCAAATGAAAAGCGGCATGTACTCCCAAAAAGCATTGCGACTTCAATTCGCTCCGCTTGGGTAGTCATGCTAAATCAATTTCGAGACCGATGGGTTCGTGTTAAGCAGTGAAAAATACCATTTTTCACCTCCTAACCTGACCTTTGATGGACCTTTGAGATGACTAATAATGTGTGTTGAGTGTATTTTGTAGATAAGTAGTAAACTGCAGTCTTAGTGCAGACATCCACCTAAAATGGCCAAAGAAGTAATCTGCTGCTCAACATGTGCTCAAACAGCCCAAAGGCCAGCCAATCAAAGAATCCAGAGAGCCTTAGAAGTTCATGAGAATATCATGGGTCCAATTGGGTATGCTTGGGACCAAGTGCAGTTGCAAGGAATGAAGACTGAACCCACCAAGAGGCTGCTGAGTGGTGAACAAATGAAGAACAACATACCAAAGATGTATACCAGCTGTGGAAGCACAAAGCAGAACCTGTCGAGAGGTTCTGGAGAGAAAACTCAAGCTATCGAGAGGTTCTGAGGCTCAAAAGCCAACTTATCGAGAGGTTTCATGAACCTATCGAGAGGATTAGAGAGTGTACTCCAACCTATCGAGAAGTTAGAAGGTAAAGAAGCCAAGCTGTCGAGAGGTTCTGAGGTAAAAGAGTGAAGAGTATGAGAGCATGACAGATCCTGTCGAGAGGTTGGAAGTGCAATGAAGGATCCTGTCGACACCTTACCTGAAGGCGCAGGGAAAGTCGAGAGGTTCAACTGAACCTGTCGAGCAGTGCAATGCAACCTGTCGACAACTTACCTGAAGCCACTCTCATTCTCGTGAGGATTAAAGCAACCTGTCGAGCACAATCTCCATCCTGTCGAAAGTAAAACTGGAGCCTCATAAGCAGTCGACAGGATTTTGTATAACTTGTCAAGTGGATTGAAAGAGAACTAGACAAAAGATGAGAAATGTTGTCAATCCTGTCGACAAGTTCAAGAGAACTTGTCGAGAAGTCTCCAATCCTGTCGAAAGCCACATGAACCTATCAAAATGAAGATCAACCAGACTCAGAACCTGTCGAGAGGTCCCCTTAACCTCTTGACACTCGAATTGGAAACTTCTCAGTTCTTTTTACAGCAGTTGCCAACTTCAGAATTTTGTGCATGAGTTCCAAGGTGTGTTAATGACCCTTGGGGGTATTTTTGGAACACAACTGAGCATGAATGGGAACCCTAACCGCATCACATGGGCCTACCAGTTTTAGACCAATGGGGAAAAAACTTTTAGAAGATAAATTAGTCACATCAGTAGCTCAGAATAACAGAATTATTCTCTTGAGCTCTGATTGGCTGAAACAAGTCTGAGAAGAGAGGAGAAGAGTATAAAACCTTGAAGAATTTAAAGAGCTAGCATCCAAAAATTGAGAGAATCAGAGCCAATTCAAAAATTCCATTTCCCTCCAAAAATTCCCTCTCTTCCTTCTTCCCCATTCTCTCCTTAGCCAATCATGATTGGCTAAACGCCTTTAGTAGCTAGGGTGAGGTTGAGAGCTGCAAATTGAGAGTTTCAGAGGCTTTGTAAGAGATTGAATGTTATACAGATTACAGATCTGAGGACAATAGGATTGTAAGTTGTATTATTATAGTGTAATTATGGTTTTTAAAGGTGATTCTGATCAAATTTCACTTTTTCGTATTTGATTTTCCTGGATTAGATATTCCTGTGGATGCTTGAGCTTGTAGCCTGGCACCCACAACATCTGTAATAGTTTACCTATTCCAATCAAAATCTTGGAATTGGAACAATCTCTGGGATGATTTGTGGCCATTGAATTGGACAGATCATAACCTTAAGATTGCTTCAATTCTTTGGTTGAGATTAGATTCTTATACCTTCCATCTGAGCTTGTAGCCAGATGAAGGATTGTAGCAAATTTGTCCTATTCATTGCCTTTGATCTAATTGATACACAGTAAAGACCAAAATCCCTAGCTGCTGCTCTCTATCTTTTGATTTTAATCTTTTTCATTCCCTTGAATCTGAGTTTAATCAGTTCTGGATCAATTTACTTTTGATTTTTGTAGTTCTTAGTAAAGTGACAAATCTTAGAAACCTCTCCTCTTTCCTGTTTTGATGGAGTCTAAATTAGGATAGAGTGCCAGATCTCTCATAGATCTGGAGATTTACCTCATCAAAACACATTTCCCTGTGGACCTACCTTGACTTACCTATTAAAATTTACTGCAACAGCCCTGGTTCTTGCAGGACTGCTTGCTTACCTTGAGCCCATACCTCTGTACTCTGTCCTCCTATTTTAATGTTTTTAACCCTTTAACAATTATAAGGTAAGCAAGACAACAAGCTTTTGGCGCCGCTGTCGGGGATCTATGTTTTTAAATTGGTAGATCTAAGTTTCTCTTATTTTAGATTTAGATTTTTAATTTCCTATTTTGTGTTTGACTAATTACTGTTGTAGTTTCTTATAGTTTAATTTTGTGATTGCAAATCTGGATTTGTTGTTTTGAGAGGAGCTTTCAACTAATTGGAGGAGCAAGTTGTGCTAAAGTTTGCATTTCCTAACCCCTTTACACTTTTAGATCTGTAACTTTGTAGATCTGTAGCTTTAGTTGTGTGTCTGTGAATTTATTTTGTTGTAATTTATGCTGTATTTTCTGTGGTGTACTTGTGTTTCTGCTCTGTGTATGGTTGGTAGGAGATCTCTTAATCCTGAGATTGCTCCTTTAGATCTTGAAGTTGAGAGACTTCTTAGGCCTAAGCAACCCATACACACACCTGCGATTGATTGTGATAGTTCTACAATGGGTGAGTAACCTAGGACATTGAAAGAATTCAATGCACCAGGGGTGTACAATTCCTCCTTCTACATTCAATTCCCTGCTGTCCAAGGAAACTATGAGATTAAATCTTCCATCATCCAGATATTACCTTAATACCATGGCCTGAGTAAAGAAGACCCATACAAGCATATTGATGAATTTCTAGGACTGTGCACTACTTTCAACATTACAGGTTTGGGGGAGGAAGCAACCAGGTTGAGACCCTTTCCTTTGTTATTAAAGGATAGAGCCAGAACTTGGTTGTCAATGCTCCCAACCAATAGTATTCAGTCAATGTCAGTTTTTGGCCAAGTTTTTCTCGATGTCCAAAACAAGTCAACTAAGGAAGAGCATTATTTTATTTGCTCAAGCCCCAAATGAAGACTTTCACCAAGTATGGGAGAGATTTAAAGAGCTCTTGAAGTAATGTCCCCATCACCAAATTCTTAAATGGCAACTTGTTCAAAGTTTCTATCAAGGAATTAATCCCAAGAGCAGGGATATGATTGATGCCTCATGTAATCGTACATACCTCCACAAGATAGCTGATGAGGCTTGGGAGTTGTTTGATATCATTAGTGAAAACTCCATGCAAAGGGAGACCTAGTCAAGGGACTTTGAGACCCTTGTTAGATTGGTGAGAAAAAACACTATAAGAGGGAAGATGTATGAAGTGAGTGGATATAATGATTTAGAAAGGAAAGTGGACAGCTTGACTCAATAGTTTGATAAGCTCATGGGAGCAATGTAGTCTCCAATAGCTGTCAAAGTGGAGGAGGCATGTGTGATATGCCAGTCCCCCACTCACTCCCTTGAGGAATGTCTCTCTGCTGCCCAATTTTTAGACCTTGTGATGGAATATGTGAATGCTGCTCAGTCCTATGGACAACAGCCTACTGTTGATTATCATTGGAGAAACCATCCCAACTTGAGGTGGAGACAAGATACATTCTAAAACTAGTAGCAGCAACAGCCACAATAGCAATCCATGCCTTATAGGAATGCTCAACCATTCCAACAGAACTACTTCCCAAGGCCCCAATACCAACAGCCTATGGCCCAGCTAATGGTTCAACCTGTGCATCAAAGTGCATCAGCCCCAGCACCCTCTAGATCCCTCTCATTTGAAGAGCAAGTTCTGGCTTCACTGCAGAATTTAAGCGCTTTGTCATAAACTATCAACTCTTATAGCCAAAGTATTAAAATGATAGAGGACCACCTTGGTCAACTATCTAATAGTTTGACTAAGAGAGAGGAGGGAAGGTTGCCTAGTCAGCCCATGAACAACCCCAGAGGATAGTACATGGTGGGTGAGTCTTCTTCACATGAAGAAGCCAAATCTGTCACTACTTTGAGGAGTGGAAGGCTTGTTGATAACCAAGTTGGTGTTGAACCTAACGAGAAAAGTGCAGCCCATGAAGATATGCAGCAGGAGCAACATATAAAAAATAAGGGGGTGTGGATGTACCCTAAGAAAAAACTAAAAATAAAAATAAAGAGAAATCTGATGAGCTTACTGAAGCAACAAATGGGAGATCAGTCCCCCATTTGCCATTCCCTAATGCACTTCAAGCACCTTCTCCTTTTGATAAGAAGAATACTAAAGTGGAGGAGATGATGGAAACATTCAAATAAGTAAAGATCAACTTGCCTTTACTTGATGCTATCAAGCAAGTTCCAGCCTATGCAAAGTTCTTGAAAGAATTGTACACCCACAAAAGACAGTCTAGGATATACCTATCCAAAAAGGTCTTTTATGCTGAGAAAAGGAACCAAATGCTGTCCATTACAACCCCAACCAAGCTTCAAGACCCTGCGGTTGCCACAATCCCCTGCATCATTGGGGATCATACCATTAAGAAAGCCTTGTTAGATTTGAGAGCTAGTGTAAACCTACTTTCATATTCAGTTTATGAGAAGCTAGGCTTGGGAGAATTGAAGCCCACACATGTGGTGCTACAACTAACTGATAGATCTAAGAGGAGGCCTATGGGAATTATAGAGGATGTATTAATTGGGGTCGATAAGTTTTTTTACCCAGCTGATTTTTTGGTGCTTGACATGGAGCCAAGAAAGTGCACCACCTCTATTCCTGTGATTTTGGGCAAGCCCTTCTTGGCCACTACCAATGCTTGTATTCAGTGTAGATCAAGAGTAATGGAGTTGTCATTTGGCAACATAAAAGTGAAATTGAATGTTTACAATGCAGCCAATCAGCCTCACTTGGATATTAGGGATTGCTTTTTAATTGATGTTTTTTATGAGCTTGTGGAAGAGACTTTGCCCAAGCTGCTGCATGGTGATGATTTTTGTGATATTTTTGAGAATGTGTCGAGTGAGATATTGGAAGAGAAGGCCCCCACACCCATGGTTCAAGAGGTGAACACCTTAATTTCTGATATGGGGCCAGCAACAAGGTGTCCACCATGGAAACCTGCTATGTTACCTCTTCCACCACCATCAAAGGCACCTTTGTTGCCTTCACTTGTATGTCCACCTGATGTGGAGTTGAAACAGCTACCTAAGACCTCGAAGTATGCTTTTTTGGGGGCAAACCAGAAGTTGCCAGTGATTATTTCTTCCTCTCTCACTGATGAGCAAGAGGATGAACTGTTGTGTATTTTAAAAAAGCATAAGAGAGCAATAGGCTGGACTATTACTGACCTTGGGGGCATCAGCCCTGCTATATGCATGCATAAAATCCACTTGGAGGAGGGTTCCAAACCCTCTAGAGATATGCAGAGAAAATTAAACCCCCATATGCAAGAAGTGGTAATGAAAAAAGTGGTCAAATTGTTAGATGCTGGAGTCCTCTATCCAATTTCAGACTCTGAATGGCTGGCACCTACTCAGGTGGTACCTAAGAAGTCTATAATTACTGTGATTAAAACTGATTCTGGTGAGCTTGTTCCAACTAGGGAAACCACAGGTTGGAGGGTATGTATAGACTGTCGGAAGCTCAATTTGAAAATCAGAAAACACCACTTTCCTTTGCCCTTCATTGACTAAATTTTGGATAAGTTGGCAGGCAAGGCTTTCTATTATTTTCTTGATGGATATTCGAGGTATAACCAAATCCCTATTTATCCATAAGATCAAGAAAAGATAACTTTCACATGTTCATTTGGCACCTTTGCCTATAGAAGGATGCCATTTGGATTGTGCAATGCCCCTACAACTTTCCAAAGGTGCATGTATGCTATATTTTCTAACATGATTAATCAGTTTTTAGAGATATTCATGGATGATTTCTCTATTTTTGGAGACAACTTTAGCCAATGTCTACACCATCTTAGCCTTGTGTTGCAGAGATGTGAGGAAACCAACTTGGTATTGAGTTGGGAAAAGAGCCATTTTATGGTCAATCAAGGCATTGTCCTTGTCCATGTGGTTTCCCACAGAGGCATTGAGGTAGACAAGGCTAAAATTGATCTGATTGCACATTTGCCCCCACCTAAAACTATGAAACAAGTCAGATCTTTCTTGGGGCATGCTGGGTTCTATAGGAGATTCATCAAGGATTTTAGCAAGATCTCAAAACCTCTTAGTCACCTGTTGTGCCAAGAGGTTCCCTTTGAGTTTGATGATGAATGTCTTATGGCTTTTAATCTTTTAAAAGGTTATTTAACCTCTGCACCTATCCTTCAAGCACCTGATTTTTCTTTGTCATTCGAACTGATGTGTGATGCATCAGATTTTACTATTGGCACAGTCTTGGGACAAAGGAAGGATAAGGCCCCTTGTGTGATTGCGTATGCAAGTAAAATCATGATTGATGCTTAGTTAAATTATACCACAACTGAGAAGGAATTGTTGGCAATTTTCTATGCTTTAGAGAAATTCGGGTCTTCTGTGTTGGGATCTAGGATAGTGTTGTTCACAGACCACTCAGCCCTGAAGTACCTTTTATCAAAAAAGGATGCAAAGCCAAGATTAATGAGATGGATCCTCCTATTACATGAGTTTGATCTTGAGATTAAGGACAAAAAAGGGGTTGAAAATGTGGTTGCAAACCACTTATCCAGGATCCTAGCTGAGGATTTTGATAGGTTGCCTCTCAATGATTCTTTCCCAGATGAACAACTATTTACTATCAGCACTTCTACAACTTGGTTTGCAAACATTGTGAACTACTTGGCAGTGGGTAAGATCCCCCCACATTCGAATAAAATGGACAAGGAGTTGTTCTTTTCACAGATCAAACATTACATGTGGGAGGATCCATACCTGTTTAAGCATTGTGCAGACTAAGTGGTGAGGAGATGTGTCCCTGATGAGGAATTCCAAAGCATACTAACTATGTGTCATGAATAGGCTTGTGGAGGCCACTTAAGTGAGAACAAGATTGCTGCCAAAGTACTCCAAAGTGGATTTTATTGGCCCACTATTTTCAAGGATGCATGGCAGCATTATAAAGCTTGTAAAAGATGCCAAAAGATGGGAAGTATCTCCAAAAGAAACCCCATGCCTTTGTAGCCTATACTGGTGATTGAACTCTTTGACATTTGAGGGATTGACTTCATGGGTACTTTCCCTCCTTTCTATGGATACAATTATATTCTTGTGGCTGTGGAGTATATGTCCAAATGGGTTGAGGCCATAGCCACAAGAACCAATGATCACAAGGTTGTCCTTAACTTCTTGAAGGACAACATTTTCTCTAGGTTTGGCACCCTCAAAGCTATGATTAGTGATGGGGGGGAGCCATTTCTATAATAGACAGTTTGAGAACATGCTTAGAAAGAACTCTGTGACACACAAAGTTTCCACCCCATACCACCCACAAATCAGTGGGCAGGTGAAAATTTCTAATAGAGAGATCAAACACATTTTAGAGAAAACTGTGAGAGTTGATAGGAAGGACTAGTTCCTGAAGTTACCTGATGCTCTTTAGGCTTATAGGACTGCCTATAAGACCCCAATAGGGATGTCTCCCTTCAGGCTGGTGGATGGCAAGGCATGCCGTTTACCAGTAGAGCTTGAGCATAAGGCTTATTGGGCTGTTAAAGTATTGAACATTGACCTAACTTCTGCTAGCATGCACAGGAAACTCCAGCTGTCAGAGCTGGAAGAGCTGAGATTAGAGGCCTACTCCAATGCAAGGATATACAAGGAGAAAACCAACGCTTTCTATGACAAGCATCTGCTGAGGAAGGAGTTCACAACTGGCAATAAGGTATGGTTGTTCAATTCTAAATTGAAATTTTTCCCAGGAAAGTTGAGATCTAGATGAGAGGAACCTTACATGGTAGAGCATATATCTCCATCTGGAGCTGTTGAAATCAAGGATCCAAAAGATGGTAGGATCTTGAAAGTGAATGGTCAAAGGCTCAAACTTTTTGTTGAAAATGTGGTGGAGCCTGTGGTGACCATCCACTTTCAAGAACCTCCAAAATATTTATGATTTTCAACAATGTATACTTTGTATCATAGCTATTGTTTTTGGCTATTTTGCTATTATTTCTATTTTTTTTTATTACTGTTTGGCATTGTATATGTATGTTGCCACGTGTGTTTAGTTCCTCATGTAAGGTAATAAATCAGAGGCATGAGAAATCTAATGGAAACCGAGTAGGAATGACAAAGCTGTATGGAGAATGGACTGGGAACTGATGAAAAACCTTTTTAAACAGAAATACAACCTGTCGAGAGGAGTGGAGAACCTTTCGACAGGTTCTGAAGGTTCCCAGTATGCATTTCGACAAGATTTGGGACCTGTAGAGGGGTTTGATTCAATTCTCGACAGGTTTTGAAGGTGTAAATATGATTGTCGATAGGATCTATGAACTTGTCGACAGGATCAGAAGGTTTTTTGGTGCATTGTTAATAGGTTCAGAGTACCTGTTGAGAGATTCTATGAACCTCTCGAAGTGAATTTTTCTGAAGCTTTGAACCTGTCGACAGGATTGAGTGAACCTCTCGAGATTTTCACTCTTCGATAGGTTGTATCAACCTATCAACACCTTTCCCCCAATCTACCTGAGCCTAACATTGTGCCTGAGCCTAACCCTGAGGAGGAACTGTTAGTCACTGTTTTATACCATTTTTATACCCTTTAAACTTAGCTTTTGTTAGCATTTAGAGTAATTAATAATTATTTTAATATGTTTTTGCAGTTTAGGAATTAAAATGTAGCTATCCATGTTCATGTGCAAAGAAGAGGAGATTAGAACCCCCATCCTTCCATCTACATCAGCAGCTGCACACTCTGGAAGAAATGATAGAACAAAGCAGCCCAGGTCTAAGCATGCTCTGAAATCCAGCTTGGTGTCTATTGAAGCAGCTTCACCTTCAGTTTGGGCACACAAGCCATACAGCCATGAGATGGTGGTTTCCACCATTGAGCAATGTAATATGTTTGGCACCTTATAATTTTTGCTGAGATTGGCAGCTGCTATAGTTAAAACTTGAGCAAAGGATGCACACTCCAGCAGTCATGAACCCTTTGTGCAGCATCAAGATCTGAAGCTTCACCAACATGTTAGATGCAAGGAGTAGCAACTTCAGCAGCCTTCCACAATTGCTCAAACAGACCAGCAAGTGCACACCAACCTCTCGATCTGAATGTGAACCAAACTACCAAGGAATCTTTTATGCAGCTGCCGAATCACCCTCTTGAAGTACACTTGAATATACAACATTCAATCCTCTTGAGAAGATGCTTCAGCTAAATGCAAACCTATCGAGGAGATGGTAGCAAGTCCCAGCTTGTAGCTTCAGCAACCACCAACCTCTCAAGCACCAGCATTTAATCCTTTCGAGATGAGGAAACTCCCATACTGCAACCTGTCGAAGTCTTGAGCTCCCTATCCTTTGAACCTATCGACAACAAACCCAACCTAACATGCATCCTGTCGACAACAGCAGTCCCATCTTCCCATTGTACCTGTTGAGAGCTTGTATCTACATCCTATCGACCAACATTGTAGCTTCAGCGGACCTCACGAACAACAGCTTGAAAACTCCCTTGAACCTATCGATAGGTACACCATCTAAACTTGTCGACATACAAAGCTTCAGCTGCAAAATCTCCTCAGCATCCTCTCAACCATTTGAGATCTAACCTGTCGACACCTTATAAATACACATCAATCCTGTCGACAGCACTAATGCAGCCCCAGCTTAGCCATCCTCTCGACAGCTCCAGTGCACTACCCTCAATCATCTCGAGCACTTCAGCTACAGCTCCCATTTAAACCTCTCGATAGCAGGTCCATCTTCCCATCAATACCTATCGACACCTTTTGTTGCTGTACTCTCAAACCTCTCGAGCACACATAAGTTATCCAATTCAATCCCCTCGAGTGGACCTTCAAGGTTTCAGCTAATTGTCGAAGAGCAGCAGGCCCACCTTTCAAACCTCTCGAAGCTTGCATCACTTACCCGCAGCTGCTGATATTTAAACCTGCAGAACTAACGCTACATTGTTCAATCTTTTAAAGCTAACTCAGCTCGGGCCCACCAAATCTAAAGAAGGCTATTTTGATAGGGGCTGCGGCTAATAGTTCTGAGGTTTCATTTGTAGGAATTAGTGAGTAGCTTAGCTGAGATATTTTTGGCTAAACAAGGGCAGATTTGGGAACTCCAATGCACAGGAAACTATGCACATGGGTGTGAACTAATTTTTGGCGGGAACAAATTAGCTTCAGCTGGGCACAAACAAAACCAGATCCCTATCTCTTCTTTGATTGGCTAAAACTCTTAAACAGGGATTAAGCATCAAATCCTCTCCTCTTATTGGCTGCAATCTAAAGCACATGGATCACTGCAAATGTAAAAATAGAACTCTTTGCTGCTGTAATTGGTCAGCAAGGAATCCATGGAATAGCCTTGGTTTTCCTTAGCTCATTTAGGTTTAGTTTTAGGTTTTATTTTTCCTTTTTCTCTTCTCCCTTCTCTCCCTAATCCAGCATGTTGAATTAGATCTAAATAAGCAGTCCAGATCCATTTTGTAATTGTATTTTAAAAGCTTCAAATAATTTGTGAATAGATTGATATTGCACAAGATTGCATATCTAAGGTCAAGAGCTATAAGATTACAGTGATTGTGGATTTTAAAGGTGATTCTAATCTATATTTCACTTTTTCGTATTTGATTTCCTTGGATTGGATACTCCTACGGATGCCAGCCGGAAACGGGGAACTGGTAGCCTGGCATCTGCAGCATCTGTAATGGTTTTTCTGTTCTAATCAAGATCAATAGATTGGAACAATCTCTAGGATGGTCTGTGACCATTAAAGTGGACAGATCATAGCCTTAGGATTGCTTCAATTCTCTGGTTGAGATTGGATTCTTATACCTTGCATCTGCCAGAGATGGGGAGCTTGTAGCCAGATGGAGGATTGTAGCAAATCAGATCTATACAATGCCTTTGATTAAATCTAATTGAAACCGTTGATTTGGAGGAAATCCCTAGGATGGTCTGTGTCCATTAAAGTGTACAGATTATAGCCTTAAGATCAATTCAAACCTCTGGTCTAAATTGGATCCTTCTACCTTAAACCTTTGATTTGGAGCAAATCCCTAGGATGGTCTGTGACCATTAAAGTGGACAGATCATAGCTTTAAGATCAGTTCAAACCTTTGGTTTAGAGTGGATTCTTCTGCCTATCACTTAACCTGATTTACAATGAAAACCAGGTCTTGGCTGCCCATTTCTCACCATTTGATCCTTATTTTACCATCCATCTTCCTCCATCTTTTAGATTTAGTTTTATATTCTAGTTTTGTAGATTAATTAGATCTAGTGACACCCGAAAAGCTCTCTTTCTACTTAGAATGACCAGATCTGTAGCCAGATCTGGAAGTCTACTATACACCTTCTAGGTTTAGATCACTACTCTCTATAGGACAAACTCTTACTTATCAAAACTTGCTACAAATGGACCCTGTATCTTGCAGGTCTAGGATATTTTAGATGTGTTGAATCCCTTTTCTATTTTACTTTATTTTTTTTTGCTTTTATCATTACACAATAATTAGCACACTAGAAATTTCCCCAACAGGAACCTGAAGTCCCTGTGAACCTATCTACTCCCAACGAATTTGTGGATGCCTTAGGCCTGATTCCAAAGACAACTATTAACCTCCCCTATTTTTCTAAGGAAGAGGATTGTGAGGATACTTTGAATTACTTGGTGAAGGCAGGCCTGACACCCATATTGACCCCATTGAATGAAAAATCCTACCCTAGGCTAGTCAAGTTGTGGTATCAAAACATCAAGAAGAAAACCAAGCCTGGGTCAACTGATCCATGTCTGGAGATTTTAATTGATAACCAAGAGATTGTTGTGAATTATAGTGATATAGGGTTAGCTTTAGGGGTCCCATCAATTTTTATACAATTTATGGTCTAGCAGAACCTGAGAATGTATCTTTTAAAGCTATTGCCAGACACCTGACTCAAGGTATTGTGGGGTCTAGGGAGTCCTTGATGAGGAGAGATCTACAGCCCAGCATGTTGTTCATTGATTCAATTATGAGGAAGAACATATATGTCAGTGGACATCAGTAAGAGAGGAAAACCCTCATAGTGGATGCCCTGTATTTTTTCTCCAAGGGCCAGTTTATGAATGCCTCCAAGCTAGTATTTGATGCAATGGTGGATGTGCATGAGAAGATTAGGAAAGCACAAGCTCTACTAGGGCTACCTTACAGCAGGCTCATCACTGCCTTGCTTAGGAGAGGAAAATTTGTATTTAAAGAGGATGCGCCTGTGAAGAGGGTGAAGCCAAAAGTGTTTGGGAAGAGAGCCTGGTCTACCAGTAGGACCCTAATTGGGAAGTGCAAGAACAAGTTAGCAGAGGACCCTGAGATAAAAGCTCCACAAGCAGCCAGCTTAGTTGCTGCACCTGGCACCTCTACTTCAGCTAGTTCAGAGCCTCTCCCTACAGCTACTACTAGCCAAGTACCTCCTCCTGAGATCTCTACATCAGTCACCTCTGAGCCTCTACTCACATCTGTTGGTCCTAGTTCAGTACCTCCATTTGTACCCTTTACACCCTTACTCATCCCTTCCACACTTGTGACCTGTGTCCCCTTATTCATTCCCTCCATAGTTGTACTTGTGCCTGTGATTAGCTCCACTGATGCCAGCCTCTCCATCCCCTCCCCTGCCATACCTTCCATCTCAGTTTCCATTCCCCCTAGCAATTCAGCCACCCTTTCAACCATCACCACATCAACACCTCTGTCAGTTACTCTTCTTACCATAGACCCCATCCCCACCTTACCTCCAGCTAGCCCATCCATATCAGTTGTTGAACTTTTCAGCCCTGCACCTTCCACATCAGCTGACACAGCCATGTCTTCTCCACCATCCATACCCTTTGATATTGACCCCACCTTTTCCATCTCACCTCCACATACCCAAGACTAGTTGACCACTGAGGGGTATTCATCTCTGATAAAGTCCATTGTGGACAATATTGGGCATGAATACTCTCCATAGCCCACCTCTCTCCAGCCTACCTATTTCCAGTCTACACCCACCCCACCTTTTCTGCATGCCCCCACTTCTCCCTTCCAGCCCATTATCCCCATTCCACAAACTACCCAAGCCCAAGTCCTACCTGAGGCCTCTACCTAAATCATTTCCCTTCTTACCACCATCCTTGCCCAGCTTCAAACCAATACAGCCAACCAAGCTGCTATGGCCACTTGCCTTCAGGCCATTTAGTCCACCCTCATCCTTTCCACCTCAACTACCCAACCCCTTCCAATCCCTACCCCTACACCTACTCCACCTTCATCCCCTCATCTGACCCCTCTTGTCCTAGTTTCCCCTGCTGAGGTGGAACAACCACCCCCTCCTCCCCAACCCTTAACCTTAGCTGTCACCACACCTACTACTACACCCGTTGAACCTGTTCCCATTATCCCTCCAATTACACTTACAAATGCCTCCACCCAAATAGACCCTGAACCCCAACCTGTCCCTATCCAACTACCCCTTATTGCCCCACCTTTGGAAATCACTCCCCAACAAACCCCACCTGCAGCAGCATCATCTGATGGTGCCACAGATGTAGAAAACTTAATTCCCACCTCCTCAATTCCAACTCAAACTGAGCATGACCTTGCAGTCCATTGCCCTTTACCCTTAATCTCCACCCCACCCATGCCATCACCCATCCACTCTTCATTGCTGGCTGGACCCTCTTTCAGTGCTGCGCAGTCCATACTTCCTGCCTCTTCCTTCTACATACCTCCTTACTTAACCCTCCTCCATGTCATCAATAAAACCCATACCTTAAAAGAGATGTCATTAGAGGCATGGATGACCTCCGAACCTCCATCAGGATGCCCTATGAAAAGAAGCTAACTCAAATGGAGCTGGATCACAGAGTTGAGTTGCTGAAAATATCAATGGGCTGGAAAAGAATTTTGATTCAATTTGAAGCTCAGAAGAATACTGCAGCAACAGAGAAATTAAGGGCAGATAGACTAGAGAAGAGGTCACGAAAGCCACCAGAGAACTGTATGAAAGTAGAGTGGCACTTGCAAAAAAAAAGGCAGAAATTCTTGAAAGGAGAATTGTTGAAATGGCTGCCACAGAGCCTGCTCAAGCAGCTAAGACTGCCCCTCCAACCGGTTCACCTTTGAAGAAAGAAAAAGGAAAAGGAGTCCAAGTCAAGGCTGAGCCAACAGAACATTCTGATGATTAGTTTTGTACCTGTAGTTACTTAGGATGTTTTTGTAAAATCTTTTTGTACTGATTCTCCCTTGCATTGCACTTATTTTTGTGTATAAATGAAATTTCTCTTTAGTATATTTTGTGTGATTTACTTTATGTCTTTATGTTTGTTTTTTTGTGTGTTTTAATTGTTTCTATTACTTTGTTTTGTGTCTAATTTTTTCGTCTGCAAATGCACATTATCT
Source organism: Chloranthus sessilifolius (assembly GCA_021018995.1). Taxonomy (NCBI): domain Eukaryota; kingdom Viridiplantae; phylum Streptophyta; class Magnoliopsida; order Chloranthales; family Chloranthaceae; genus Chloranthus; species Chloranthus sessilifolius. The sequence continues at coordinate 98,976,704 of CM037588.1, forward strand.
TTAAATCAATGAGGACACTCTCCTCATAGGGTTGGGGGTATGGCAGGGTGTGTCAATGGGATAGTTAATGTTAATGCAGCTACGATTGAATAAAATTTGTGAAAATAAAGTGAAGTCCCACCTGATTTTTGAAAAAGAGGAATTTTTAAACCTTTTGAAACTGAATATTGTTGTAGCTCTAACATTGTCATGAAATAAATGTCAAGAATTTGTCAAAAATTGAAGCTTAGTGAATTTGAAAAGAGACAAAACTATGAGGATATCCCCCAAAATTTTGATGAAAGATCATACCCAGTGAGATTTAGGCCTGAATCATTTTTCTTTGAAGAGTGTTTTGGCAATTTTTCTGCTCTAAGGACTGATTGAATCTACTTTCCTCAATAGAAGTTAGGCAAATCCAAGTTGAAACAGCTTGACAGCATTCATGACATTGAGGACATGAAGTAGGGCCATCCTTTGGATAGTTTGAGCCTAAAAATTCCCACCTTTGAATTTCCCTTGATACACACCATTTGAGCCTTAAAAATCTCGATTTTTCTTTGATAAAAACCAAAAAATTTGAACCCAAAACCCCTTAACCTGGTTTAGTTCACCCTCAATTTGAGAATTCAAGAAATAGAAGGAGAAGTGAGGTTAGAGGAGCAAGGTTTGATATTTGGTTGGAAAAGAAGGAAACACAGTTAGTGGCAGTGTGGCATTCCAGCCCATAAGAAAATACAAAAATATTGGGAAAAATACAAAAAGAAAAGCATACAAAAAGAAAAACAAAAGAAAAACAAAAAAGCAAAACAAAAATGAGAGAGAAGTCACTTCATTGGATACATTGAAATGAGGATTGGAAATTGATCACTTTAAATTTGAAAATTCAAAGAAGATGAAGCTTGTGCTGAATTAAAGAAGGTGTACATGTCACCTCCTTACCTTACTGATTTCTCAATTTTGAAGCTTTCCTTACCCTTTATTCTTCATAAACCTCACCCATAAGCCACATTACAACCCAATAAAAAGACCTTACTGATCTAAAATGGATTGACTTGTCATGTGGAGATGAGGATTTGTTTAATCTATGGTGAAAAGAGTTAGAAAATTTCAGAAATCAGAGCAATGCCTATGCTCATGCTTGCAGTCCTATTTGAGGGCTGTAATTGTTCTTAAGCTGTGTGAAATGATGCACCCTTCTATTTTTGTTGTGAGTGACAGCCCTAGTAAGATTTGGATCTGAAATTAGATTTGTTGGAGGCATTATCAAAACAGAATTCTCAATTTGATGATAAGCTCTGCATTAATTTTCGTATAAAATGTCTTGGCATGAGCTGATTGATTATGAAGGAATTACAGCAGAGTTTCAGTTTTAAACTGCTGGTTTTCTTCTGAGAATCCTCTAAAATTAAATGAACAATGTGTGGAATGAATTTGATTTTACTTTAATTTTATTTTAACATGTTGCATTGGTACTAACTGAATCATTGGAGAAGTTTGTGGGTACCTTCACTGAAAACCCCCAGGATACTTCACTCCTCCACTAGGGATCACCTAGTGGTTTAAAAGGCTTGATGCATATGCTAAATGCATATGTGCTCCTTACAGAAGTGGCATTTTTCATTCTCAATAATTTTTTTTAATTTCTCCTTTACTCAAGGACTAGCAAAGCTTAGGTTTGGGACTGTGTTAAGCAGTGAAAAATATCATTTTTCACCTCCTAACCTAACCTTTGATAGACCTTTGAGATGAATAATAATGTGTGTTGAGTGTATTTTGTAGATAAGCAATAAACTGCAGTCTTATTGCAGGCATCCACCTAAAATGGCCAAAGAAGCAATCTGCTGCTCAACATGTGCTCAAACAGCCCAAAGGCCAGCAAATCAAAGAATCCACAGAGCCTTAGAAGTTCATGAGAACGTCATGGGCCAAACTGGGTATGCTTGGGACCAAGTGCAGTTGCAAGGAATGAAGACTAAACCCACCAAAAGGCTGCTGAGTGGTGAACAAATGAAGAACAGCATACCAAAGATGTGTGCTAGCTGTGGATGGACAAAGCAAAACATGTCGAGAGTTCTGGAGAGAAAACTCAAGCTGTTGAGAGGTTCTGAGGCTCAAAAGCCAACTTATCGAGAGGTTCCATGAACCTATTGAGAGGATTAGAGAGTGTACTCCAACCTGTCGAGAGGTTTTGAGGTAAAAGAGTGAAGAGTCCAAGAGGATGACAGATCCTGTCGAGAGATTGGAAGTGCAATGAAGGATCCTGTCGACACCTTACCTAAAGGAGCAGGGGAAGTCGAGAGGTTCAACTGAGCCTGTCGAGCAGTGCAATGCAACCTGTCGACAACTTACCTGAAGCCACGCAAATTCTCGGGAGGATTGAAGCAACCTGTCGAGCACAATCTCCATCCTGTAGAAAGCTCAACTAGAGCCTCACAAGCAGTCGACAGGATTTTATATAACTTGTCGAGTGGATTGAAAGAGAATTGGACAGAAGAAGAGAAATGCTATCAATCCTGTCGGCAAGTTCAAGAGAACCTGTCGAGAAATCTCCAATCCTGTCGAAAGCTCATGAATTTGTTGAAATGAAGATCAAGCAGACTCAGAACCTGTCGAGAGGTCCCCTGAACCTCTCGACACTTAAATTGGGAACTTCTCAGTTCGTTTTACAGTAATTACCAACTTCAAAATTCTGTGCACGAGTTACAAGGCGTGTTAATGACCCTTAGGTTATTTTTGGAACACAACTGAGCATGAATGGGAACCCTAACCGCATCACATGGGCCTACCAATTTTGGACCAATGGGAAAAGAGCTTCTAGGAGAGAAATCAGCCACATCAGCAGCTCAGAATAACAGAATTATTCTCTTTAGCTTTGATTGGCTGAAACAAATCTAAGAAGAGAGGGGAAGAGTATAAAAGCTTGAAGAATTTACAGAGCTAGCATTCGGAAATTGAGAGGACCAGAGCCAATTCGAAATTCCATTTCCCTCCAAAAATTCCCTCTCTCTTCCTTCTTCCCCCATTCTCTCCTTAGCCAATCATGGTTGGCTAAACCCCTTCAATAGCTAGGGTGAGGTTGAGAGCTATAAATTTAGAGTTTCAGAGGCTTTGTAAGGGATTGTATGTTGCATAGATTGCAAATCTGAACACAATAAGATTGTAAGTTGTATTATTACAGTGTAATTATGGTTTTTAAACGTGATTCTGATCTAAATTTCACTTTTTCGTATTTGATTTCCCTGGATTAAATATTCCTGTGGATGCTTGAGCTTGTAGCCTGACACCCACAACACTTGTAATAGTTTACCTGTTCCAATCAAGATCCTGGAATTGGAATAATCTTTGGGATGATCTGTGGCCATTGAAATGGACAGATCATAACCTTGGGATTGCTTCAATTCTTTGGTTGAGATTAGATTCTTATACCTTACATTTCAGCTTGTAGCTAGATGAAGGATTGTAGCAAATCTGTCCTAGCTGCTGCTCTCCATCTTTTGATTTTAATCTTTTCCATTCCCTTGAATCTGAGTTTAATCAGTTTTGGATCAATATGCTTTTGATTTTTGTAGTTCTTAGTAAAGTGACAAATCTTAGAAACCTCTCCTCTTTCTTATTTTAATTTAGTCTAAATTAGGATAGAGTGCCAGATCTGTCATAGATCTGGAGATTTACCTCATTTCAAAATACATTTCTCTATGGACCTACCCTGACTTACCTATTAAAACTTGTTGTAAAAGCCCTGGTTCTTGCAGGACTGCTTGCTTACCTTGAGCCCATACCTCTGTACTTTGTCCTCCTATTTTGATGTTTTAACCCTTTAACAATTGTAAGGTAACCAAGACAACAGTTCGCCCAAAGACCTCGAACCCTACTTCATGCAGGGGCACCCATGGCCAGTCAAATGGGGCAATCATTGCCTCACATGATTGGACACAAACTGTGGACCTTCGCGTATCTGCTTTGCGCCTATCTTTAAGTATGGGTCGATCATCCTCTCACTCACAGTGCTGTTTTATTCAAAATAAAACTTAAGCATCAAACATCTTCAATCATCTTAAGAAGCGAATGCTTTTTCCAACATAGTGGGCTTTCGTAACTCTCTCCACCTCGGTTATGCCCAGTAATGTCGCTAAGCGCTTGGGGATCGATAACCATGAGAAAAACACATTTTTCTCGACATACAGGGTTTTTGTTTACTCACCATGTTATCCACCTGATGTTTGAGGTTTATTTTTTGAATATGGCGAACCCGTCATTGATGCCTTGGGCCTCTTCGGATGTCTCTTGTCTTTGGCATTCGATCACTAGTGATCGGATACCAAAGAGGGCATCTGCAGACACCCAAATTTGGACAAAGGCCCGATCTAAACATACTTCGAGAGAGCTGCACCCCCGAGCTTCCGATAGCCCCTCTCGTACCCTTAAGAATCTTCCCAAACTCTTAGAAACTTACCCAAACCCTTAGGAGTTACCCCCAACCTTTAGAAACCTCTCCAAACCCTTAGTTAACCCTCGGACTATGGTCAGAGAGAGATGTGCCAGGGCTGGCAGGGACTTCTACTGAGACTAAATCTTATACCATTGAAAAGTAAAGGATCACAGCTTTCCAACAAGCCAAGAATCACCTCAATCCAAGTTGTACGTTAAAAGTTACAGCGATCCGAACAGTGCTCAGGAGTTGCACTTGGTTAGGGCATACGTGGTGCATCTAATACACACACCAAGTATAGGTGGGCCCCTCCTCGGGCTCTGAAATTTCAGACATTGTAGCTATGCTTGGCGTGTGTAATACACACGCCAGGCGTAGCTACAATAACCATGGGTTTTTGCTCGGAATCCACTTTTGGGGTTTGACTTGTTGAGCATCTCAATATTTAGGATGGATTTTATTAGGACTGTTGCACCCCTGATTACCCTATTTGCAACCCTTTAGTCATTTGAAACCTCACCCTATCATCTACCATTGAAGCCCATTGCTCACATTTCCAAGCTCTCAAAATCTTAGGAAACCTTAGATTAGGAGATTACCTAATTGCTAACCCAAATTAGCACTTAAGCACCCTCCTAACCTCCCTTTTTTCTATAAATAGAGAGGCACCCCTCCCTTTACAAAGGCTTGAAAAATTTTCTAAGAGAGAAAAAAATTAAGAGAGAAGCTTTTCCTCCCTTTGGTGCACCCATTCCATACCAATTCCTGAATTTAAAAGCCCCCTTTAGATCCCATCTTCCACCAAAAAAACCTTGAGTTAGGAGAGAACCACCCCCTAGCCTTCTTCCTCTACCCCTTATCTATCAAGCCTTAGAGGTTAGAACCCATTCTCCAACCATTCAAGCTATCAAAAGCTCGTCAAATGCACCTATGCGAAGGTTCACATGTATGCTACAAGAGCCCGAGAGCTTCGGCTCTCCCCTCTATTCCTTTACCTTCTTAGCTTTTGCTCAACCCTTGAATTTGTGCCGTTAGGCCGTCGAAATCTCGATAGTGGCAGAGGGGCACAAATAGGGTCAAGGTGGCTTAGGGCAAGAGGAAGTGCTCTTTTCTTTCTTATTTTTCTAATTTATTTTGGCCACAAGTAGAGATTGCTTTTAAGCAGGTTGGTCGGGTACCTACCACCTTCCAAATCGATAATCAAAGCCCCTACCCAAAAGCCTTTGGCGTAGACTGGTGAATCAAAGTCACATTTTTGGCACTTCGATGCTTATAAAATTGATTTAGGTTTCCCGGGACACCAAAAGCTCCGAGTGGCGACTCTATATTTTTTTCACTAGTGTGCATCATCACGATGGGTTTGATAAAAATCCACGGTTGCACAAGTCCGAACCACAAGGCTATTATTTCTGCCTATGCTTTGACTATATACTATTGTTTCAGTATATAGTCCCCGTATTAGGGTTGTGGGATCTGAGCCATAGAGCTATTGTTTCAACTTGTGTTCAGCCATATACTATTATTTCAGCATATAGTCCCCGTATTGGGGTTGTGGGGTCTAAGCCACGGAGCTATTATTTTAGCCTGTGTTCAGTCATATATTATTGTTTTAGTATATGGTCCTCGTATTCGGGTTTTAAGGCTTTCAGAGAAGGTGAGTCCTTTCTGAAAGAAATGGGCAAGGTCGAACGTTAACCGAACAGGTTTGTATGCTCCGAGAGGGAAAAATTGGGGTGTCTACAGATGCCCCTCTTCAGCATTTTCTTGAGAAGTAAGAATGCTTCAAAGAAGTAGACACCCCTCTTCTGAGGGAGCCTTCTTGTTTCTTTTGAGAAATCACAAGTGTAAACTGGGGATGCCGACATGGAATGCTTAGCTTTCTTATCTGTAAGCACAAGCTAAAGATGGAGCATTCAGGGGCCCAGTGATAGCTGTTGAAAGGTATATCCTCAACTGTGGGTGCAAGGGGGAGTCATACGAATGTCCAGAGACAAGGGCAAGTGATCGGATAATGTGAAGTAATTTGATGGCGAAGGCTTTTCCAAGTCATGTCAGACCGGGCGTGTCATTGCTCACACTAATGGCACGTCAAGTGTCCTTTTCCAGTGGACATTTGTGATTTCTCAAAGTTGAGTATACTTAGTGTTCGATTTCCTAGGGGATAGAACGGATGGAGTGATGAGAGATAGAATTTTGATAGATAGGAGGTTTATTTACTTATTATTTATTTTAATTTTTTTCTTTTTTAAAAAAATTTAGGGATTTTAACTTAAGATCAATTCGGTGGTAAAATGGCAGAAAATGTGACTTCCGAGACGTCGCTGAGCAGATCCATCAGAGCAGGATTTGTGGACCCGACCATTCATGTGATTGTCAAGACGACACTTGGTATGCCAGATGCTCCGTCTAACCTTCTCGACGAATACTGATGATTGTCTCTTATGGGAGGAGTACAGTGATTCGCGAGTCGAGAGAGACAGGTTTTGAAAATATTTGACTTAATATTAGGTAATTATATTTTATAGGAAATATCAAGTAGATAAAGAGCGGGGATACTTACTTAATTTGTTGCCGGTGGGAGGCTTTTGCTTGCAATGGAACTGCTAGCTATTGTTCCTATTGTTGTGTTGTGATGGGACGTCAAAGAGTTTCCTCTCTTTTATTTTTTTACTGTAGCGGGGCCTAATGGTCACTGGTGTGATGGGATGTCCAGATTGCCTGATGAGATGTTCGCGATGGGACTTGATATTTGATGGGTGCGATGGGATGTTGGAGAAGTTCTTCTATCAGTGAGTGTATGTTTCTGTGATGGAGGAGTCTGGTGACTGCTGCATGATGGGGCATTCGAGAGTCATCACGATGGGATGTGATGATTATTGTGGTAAGGCGTTTGGAGGGAGGTTCAGCTCTTTATTTTTTACGATGGGATATTAGATGAGACTTCCCTTCTGGTCGTGTGTCGTAGCGGGTTGTGACAGAATTTTGGAGAAGTATATTGGTGATGGGACATTGGTGGTTATGCGATGGGCAAGCTATGTTTGTTTCTTTCTTTGGAAGATCTTAGGTTATATGACAAGATCAAATTATAGTTGTATCACGACAAGACATGTTTATGAGTGTAAGATGGGGTGTTGGTCTGATGACTCTTTGGCTGTTTTGACGTCGTGATGAGATAATGATGGTGTCTTGAGGTTGCGACAGGTCTAATGACTCTTTGGCTATTTTGACTCTTTAGCCTTGGTGATGTGGTGGGGTTTTAGTGTCATGATGAGACATGAGGGCATGGTTGATTTATGTCGATGAGCTTGGATATGTGCATCTTGTCGTGATGTGACATGGGTTATTATGGGGATGTGTGACGGGATATCAGCGGTTCTCTCTCTCTCATCGGCGGGTAAGGTTACGTGATGGGTCAAGGGAGAGTGATTCTGACAGTGATGGGACGATATAGACAACCCCATTTTTCCCTCTCGAAATATACAAACCTGTTCGATTAACTTTTGACCTTGCTCATCATCTCCGGAAAAGGACTAACCTTCTCCGAAGACTTTAAAACCCTACACGGGGACCATGCACTAAAACAATAGTACATGGTCAGGACCCAAGCTGAAACAATAGCTCTATGGCTCGGACCTGGCTCAAACCCAAGGAAGTCTCGAATTATGTATCCTGTATAGTGCGCATAACTCGATTGCACGCCCCATGGCTGGTGCGCAATTGGTCCCTCTTGGATTAGGATTTCACTTCCTGAGGACCGCCTTAGACTGTGATTGTGCACCCTACTAGGCGCACACAATCAAATTGCACGCTTCACCACTGGCATGCAATTAGTCCATTTTGGACTGGTCTTACACCCTTCTAGAAACCACTTGGGACGCGATTGTATGCCCTCATTAGAGCGTGTAATCGGATTATGCTCCTCAGCATAAGCGCATAATTGGTTCCTAAGCCAACCTGATCTCTAATTCCCTAGACCGCCTAAAAATTACCTATTATGCGCTCTTAATCCTTTTCATAATTGATTGTACGCACTACATAGAGCGCGCAATTGGTCTAATTAGACTAGGACTAGGCTACCCGGCTGAGCCAGTCAGCCGGTCACTCACTTAGTCAGACACTGACTCAAAGTGATTGTGCGCCTGACACTAGGGGCATAATTCATTTGAACACACCAAACTGGGCGCACAATTAAAATTCACTGACCAATTGTGCGCACCCCATAGGGCGCGCAATTGACCAAATACCTATATAAATAGTACCCACCACCTCGTCCCAAAAACACATCACAACGCAGTTAGCAATTGAATTTTCGAGTTCTGGCTTCCAAGCTTAGGATTTTGAAATTTCTCTGTGGTTCTGGCCTCAGGTATACCTCCCTTCTGGTTTTTTTAGTTCTTCTAGTTCTAGTTCTTAGTTCTAAACCTTAGGTTCTTAAGCTTTTAGTTCTAAATCTTAGATTTTAAATCTCTTCAATCATTAACTCCTATCTATTTTTCCTTTCCTTGGTTCTAGTTCTTAGGTTCTAGAACCAGATCCTCTTTTTCTCTTCTGATTCTAGATTTAGGTTCTAGCCTCTCTAGTTCTTAAATTCTAGATCTTAGATCTTAGGGTTTAATCTAAATTTCTAGTTTCCTGATTCTAGTTCTTAGTTTGTAGAACCAGTCCTTAATTTCAGTCTTAAATTCGGTCTTAGAATTTTAATTTTAGTTCTAAATCTCTAGTTTTAGTTGTTAGGTTCTTATTCTTAGATCAATTTTGGCGTTCTAGTTCCTAAATTTTAGTTCTAATTTTTAACTTGATTCTCAAAATCCTCAATTTTCGATCCGTAAATCTATAATTTATAAATTCAAAATTCAATTTTCAATCTATATTATTTTCAAAGTAAACCCTAACCAATCGATTTTCCCAAGGCAGTTTACGGAGTGTACCCGGAAATGGAGCCGATCCTCCTTAGCATAGCGGGCCAAAACCCCTTTTTTTAGATTTTCAGTCAAATTAGTATATTTACTTTAATTAGAATTTTAATAGAATTAGTATATTTTTAATTAATTAGAGTTTCAATAGAATTAGTATATTCCTAATTAGTTTCAATAGGATTAACATATTTGCATTTCTAGTAGAAGTAGGTGACATTTGTTTTAATTAGACTCTTAGAAGAATTAGGAGACCCTTTTTTTAATTAGAATCCCATTAGGAATAGGAAAACCAAACCAGTTAGACTATAGGCAACCCACAGCTACTGACGTCAGCCGGCCGGCGATTCAGTAAAGGAGTTCAACCTGCAAGCCCCCGCTTCCCCTTAAAGCGTGATCAGTGACGTGCTGCAGCGTCAATAAATATCTGTAGCTAGCAATCGCATCATCCAGGTATTCTCCATTTAATATTCGCCTCTTTAATTTTAACAATTTAATATTTTCTAATTTATTACTCCATCATCGCCTTTGCCAGAGTCCACTTTGACTGAATTGCGCCACTCTTTCTGGGGACCGAAAGGAACCCAGAAAAAGTGTGTACCAACAAACGAGTAGCATGATTGGTTACTTTGTCACCGCTACTTTTCGCTATGTGTCGCGAAGGGGCTTTATATTTAGCGATGGGGCTGTGAGTGATGATTTTATTTTATTTTGTTTCATTTTGCTGGTTTATTTCTTGTAGCGGATGTTGGGGAGTGGTCATGTGTACTTGTGAGTACGTGGGAGACTCTGGGGAATAATTTTGATCGCGGTGGGACGTTATGTGTGGTAGCATCTCAGGGGGGTGATTTGGTTGCGATGGGACTACGGGGAGATGTCCTCACCCCTAATCGGTTTGTGATGGGTCAAGATGATTATGTATGTGACATGTTGTCTTGCGTATTTATTTTATTAGGTTTTTTGTTGAGGGCATATGTTTATTCCGTTGGAGGTGTGTATTCTGTTCGAGGTGTGTGTTATAGTTAGGAATCACGCATTTGCATCTGGGCACTTAATTTAATTGCGCGCATGATTGAGAGGTTCAGGGGGTCAATTGTGAGTTTGGGTGTGTGCTTGTAATCCAAATACACACCCTGATCAGTGCGCATGGTTGGAGTGTCACTCGGCCACAGTGCGGGTGACCTTTTGAATTCTGCGCAATAGCATAGGCATGTAATTTGATTATATGTGGGGTCTTCGGCACAGGATCGATTCATCGGGACTTTTGGGTGGATGAAAGTTTAATTGCGCATGCAAATCGATGCGTGTGATTCAAATTCTGCACAAGTATCTGTGCATGAGATTGGATAGCGCGCTGGATTTCTTGTGCTTAATTAGGTAAGTGCCTATATATGTCAGAGCTTCTTCATTCTTTTTTGTTTTATCCTATTTTCTATTTGACCTGAGTTCGAGGTATCTTGATTTTCGTATTTTAGTGATATCGTGTGATCCAGCCATCCGATTATAATGTTGTTTCTTCTGTTGTTCGCTATTTTGCCCGTTCTTCGTCCTGAAGTGGTCCCAGATGGTGGTGTAATCAGAGTTGTCGCTGTAGCTTGGGGGGTTTGGGATTGAGGTGCGATGTACATCCTTCATTATTGTTAAGAGGTGAAGACCGAGGGAGGGAAGTCCTCCAAATGGATAGAAAGGGTGTTATCCAACCAAGCCTCCCCTCGCTTTTTTGTTGCTTCAGATTAGATGTTCCACACATCGTGTTTTGGGTTTGTATCTGTTTTGGGTTTCATGTTTGTTTTAAGCTATATGTTTAGGTCCTAGGTATTCATTTTGGGTTGTATGTTCAGGAGGTATGCCTCCGGCGATACCTGTAAAATATTTATCATAAATAAAATGGTATTTTATTTGTTGTGTTCGTTTCATTTATATTTGTTTATGTTTATCATTCTATATTTCTTGTTTGTCTTGTTTTGGATGTTTTTGGTCCCATGGCAGAAAAGTAAAGAACAACTTGAAAATAATTAAAAAAAAGGGAGTCGGTCTCGTGACCTGAGTATCGCTACCAAGGTGCTAGTGCTCATATAAAAAAGCCTCAGTGTCAAGTGATGGTAGGGACTTTTATTGGCCTCACAGATGTCCCAGAGTGTATTTGTAATGGTCCCATGTTGGGAAGTAGTTTAATTATTTTAACCACATGCTAGGCTTGATTGTGTAAGTGTTGAATGATCATTATGTATCGTAGCTTTTAGCAAGATTGAGGTGAATGGTAGGTATTGCATTGCTTATCATTCAAAAGTTTTCGGTTTTATTCTTAAAGAGATTTTGAAAGTCATTTAACTCATTGTCTAAAGAGAAAATAAAGGGTGGAGGAGAGATAATATTTATTGATCTGAGGATAGCTTCTTATTTAACCAATTTTTGTAATAGTAGTCAACTACTTTCTTCTCGGGTGGATAGTATGGTGCCATAATTGAGCTCTCCGTCATGATTCAGTACCATAAAATCATCAAATTCTATGGTTCGCAAGAGTTTTGTCCTCCTGCCATCGTACAACGATATCTAGGAGTGTGAAGATGTCAGGGATGCCCTCGCAGCTTGCTTACACTTCCCTAATAAGAATACCAGGAATGCCCTAACAATTTACTTATGCTTCCCTGAATTCATTGACTGTTCATTCGCTATATTGCTGTCGTCGGTTGGGCTTCTTTTCTGTATATTTTTTTTATAACTTGCTAACACAAGAATTATGAGGTTTGATAGAACCTTGCATTTTTATTTTTTCTACTCTAACATCGATTTCAATGGCTGAAGAGGTGTATGAGAATCCAGAGTTTTTTGCATTTCAAAAGGAGGGTTTTATGATCCACTAGTCCTTTCGATCAATTCACCCGAATAGGAGGGTGGACAATGAGTCATATAATTTCCAAAATATTTTTTGAAAATAATGACCTATGATTGGCAAATGCCTCACGATGACTATGAGGATGATAAGTATATAAGCATGCGTGTTTAGGCTACGAGATATGATGATCGAGTTAGGGGTAGAATTTTGGGGTTTAGGAAGTCCTTCCCTCTTGCTACTTCCTGGGCATGTCGCTGAGATAATATAAGCATTTCCCACGTGGGCTTTGATTTCCTCCAGGCGAGGCAGTTGTATAAGCACTATTTCTTAGCACTAGCTCCTCGACTTTGAGTTCTCGGTCGAGAAAAGAGATTTTAAGTCATAGATATTGTTGGGCAGATGATATATGTATATATCTATTTATTTTTTTATTTTGTATATTTTTTTTATATTATTTTTTGTTATTATTATTGTATTATGGTATAACATCAGTTCCTTAAGAAGGTGATTGACTCAAAAAGTCCGCTTGGTGGGACATGTTGGATGGTCGAAGTGATAATCGGATAATCTATTTCGAGGTCCTCGATCCCTCTCAATTTGATTAATCTAGGATGAGAGAGATGTTATGTTTAGGTTTGTGTTTTGGATGATATGAGATTTGTCAAATATGCGTGGCGTGATTTGATTTCTTCTTTTGATAAATCTTTTATGGTGGGGGCCTCCTTGTCGAGAGGGACCTTCTTTCATTTTTCGAGGGAGTGAGGTACATTATAAAGTTGGGGCGTAGGGTTGTTGGAGAGTTTGCTATAATTATTTATGGGTTGTTCGAAAGTTATTCGTGGGTGAAGTTGGAGTGGAAACTATTGAGAGGGAAGGTTGTGTTGTAAAGGTAATGAGAGGATAAGGTAGAGGTAGAGGAGGAGGAGGAGACGCGAGGGCGTGGGCCAAGGTGGGCCTTTTCTCCATGTGGGGCAGTTTTATCTTCTCTTGTTTCATTTTATGTGTATTTTGGGTTTATCATGAGGTTGTTTTACAGTTTTATTTGTAATTTTTGGAGGAGGTCTAGTGTCGAGAGTTTGGTATAGTAGTTTTGTTGGTTGGGGTTCCGTAGGAGTGTTGGTCGTGAGGTCTATAGCGATTTTGAACTTGGGGTCAGAAGCGATTTTAGTTGTGACATTGATTTCCCGTTTTGACAGGATTTGAGGATCATGTGGCATGCTGATTTGTATGTTAATCGGGGTCGTAAGATTTAAGCTTCGTTTGATTTCGAGGGTGGGAGGGATGATCGGTTCCTTGATAGGTTTGGTGGTTGGCTTGAAGGTGAGTGCAGTCGGTGTTGGAGTGATGGGTCTGATGATAGGTTCGGGTTTGATGATAAGTTTAGTTTTGATAATGGGTTCGTGTTTGATGAGGGGTTCAAGTTTGATGATAGGTTCAATTTTGGTGACAGGTTTGTGTTCGACAACAGGATCGAGTTTGATGACAAGTTTAGGTTTGACAATGGGTTCAGGTTTGATAGCGGGTTCACCTTTGATGGTGGGTTCAAGCTTGTGGATGGGTGTAGGGTAGATGAAAAGTTCAGGTCTAGGTTTGACGATTGGCTTAAGTTTAATGATCGGTTTGGTTTCGTGTCCGATGACAGGTTCAAGTTCGATCATAGGTTTAGGTTCGATGATAGGTTCCTGTTCAAGGATAGGTTTAGATTTGATAATAGGTTTAGTTTTAATAGTTGGTTTAGGTTTGATGATAAGTTTAAGTTTGATAATAGGTTTAGTTTTAACAGTAGGTTTGAGTTTGGGGTTCAGTTTCATGGTTGGTGAGGTGATAAGTCCGGTGGTGAGTTCAAGTTTTATGGCAGGTGTAGAGATTGATTTGTGAGTTGGCTTTGAGATCTACTCAACAGTTGATTTTGGAGTGAGTGAAATGGGTGGTTCGGAGGTATGTTTGGTAACAGATTCGAGTTCAAGATTTTGTTTTGAAGTTGGTGAGGTGGTAGTGAGTTTAGGTTCTGAGGCGGGCGTAATGATTGATTTGAGAGCTCACTCGGACATTGGGGGAGTGAAGTGTTCATTATTGAGTTCATGTTTTAAAGTGGGTGTAAGGATTAGTTCAAGGGTCGGGTTTAAGGTTGGTGGGGTGATGTGTTCGATCATGTGTTCGATAACACGTTCGGGCTCGGGGATTAATTCCATAGTATGTTGGATTAAGAGTCTTCATTTGATTACAGGTTCATGTTCAAAGTTTATCTTTGTGATTGGTTTAAGTATGAATGGTGTCATGTTATCTAGATAGATTAATTCAGGAATTGCTTTCAGGATAGGTGAGGGAGTTTGTTTAAGGAATGGTTGCGGAGCTAGTTTCGGTGTCAGCTGAGGTATCGGGGGGGTTGGTCTGCTTGTTGGTAGGCTGTCGAGTTCAAGGGTAGGTTGAATCGGTTCGGAGATAAGTGCGTTGAGCTTGGCGATGAGTTTGGTGATGGGTTGAGTTAGTTTATGGGTGGATTCGATGATAGTTTGGATTATAGTGATCTTGGTGACCAATTCTCGGCAAAATTTATCGAACGCGCAAGATTGGTTAGAGCGTTCTCTCTTAGCCATGTAGTCATCTAGAAATCGGTGGAGGTTGTTTGTGTTTATGGCGGTGTCTTTTCTAGGTGTCTCGAGAGAAGGTTGTCCTCGGTGGTTGTTGTTGTAGGAGGTGTGAGAGGTATGTGTGCTATGTGTCAGGGAAGTCGGAGCACGTGGAGGAGTAGGCATCCTTTCCTCTTGTCTGTTCCTCAGAGTAACTTTTCTTTGGTCTCTTGTACTCTGTATAAGTCGGTCAGGGACTGGAGCAATGCATCAGCTTCTTTTCCTCCTTTTGTGAGTGCAATGGCAATGTGGTCCATAACTTGACTAGTGGTGGAATTCTGTCCGTCATGACTTTCTCCGCTGCTGTTGCTGTGATTTGTGTTTCGTGGAGCGAAGGGGAATTTTTCGCTCTCACTGATCATATTTACCCGAGCACAACGCTGGGCTGTCCAGGAAGACGGCCTAACGTTATACTCGGGATCACTAGGGAGGTCCCATGAGGGTGGGTAGATATCATTAAAGTTTAATTTTCTGATGTTGGCCATTTTAAAAAAAAAAATTTATTTTTTTTTGTTTTTTAAGTTTTGTTTTTTTTGTTTGTAAAAACTGAGTATGCAGGTGAGTGTGTGTAAAAAGTGATAAAGTAAAGTGAATAAAAAAAACCAAATTAAATAAAGCAAGGAAAATAGAAAACTATATTAATTAAATCGGGGCAACCTTAGCGAAAAAGAGTCACATCACAATCGCCAGTCTGTTGATACACATTTTTTCTAGGTTCCTGTGTAGATGCCATCATCAGCTGCAGATATTTATCGACGCTGCAACACGTCACTGATCACACTTTAAAGGGAGCGGGGACTTGCAGGTTGAACTCCTTTACTGAATCGTCAGCTAGCCAATGTCAGCAGCTCTTGGTTGCCTTGAGGTTTAGCTAATTTGATTTCTTAATCCTGCTCTAAGTCTAATTGCTCTACTCTCCTAATCCTACTGGAAGTCTAATTTTAAAAGGTCTCCTAATTCTACTAGGAGTCTAATTTTAAAAGGTCTCCTAATTCTATTAGGACTCTAATTTTAAAAGGTCTTCTAATTCTATTAGGAGTCTAATTTTAAAAAGGAGTAGTGGCCCATTATGCTAAGAGGATTGACCCCGGTCTCGGGTACCCTCCGTAAGCTCCCTTAGGCAAATCAGGTGACTAAGAATTATTTTGTTAATATTGAAGATTTAAAACTAAATTTGAACTTAGAATTGAGAATTGGGAATCAAAACCGATATCGAGAATTAAGAATTTAGAACGGAGAATTCAAACTAGAAAGAAAATTTAGAATTAGAAAGAAAATTGGGAACTAGAACTAGAACTAAAAACCAAAAGAAGATTACCTGAAGCTGAGTGCTTCTTTCTCCTTCTGGGGCCACAGAGAAGGAACTCGAGCTCCCCGAGAGAGGTCGGAGCTCGAGAGAGAAGACATTTCTATGAAAATTTTTGTGTTGGTCGAGGTAGGGAGGTCTATTTATAGGTATACGGATAATTAAGCGCCCTGTGGGAGGTGAGGTGCATAATTAGCTGGTCAAATCCAATTATGTGCCCTATACAGGGCGCTTAATTGGATTACAAGCCCTATCCCAAGTGCTTAATCACTCTAAGTCGGTGACCGACTCAGTGAGTGACCAACTGACTGGCTCAGCCAGGTGTCTGAGTTCTAATCTAATTAGAACTAATTGTGTTCCTTGTACAGCGCGCACAATCAATTCCGCATTTTAATTTAGGCGCGCAATCTGGTCTTAAGGTGGCCTCTAGAAGGTTAAGGACCGGTCCATGTTGGACCAATTGCGCGCTAGTGGCGGGGCGTGAAATTAAATTCTGCGCATGTTATAGGGTGCATAATCCATTCCTGAGGCAACCCACAGGAAGAACAAGCCTGATCCAAGTGGGACCAATTGCGCGCCCACTATGGGGTGTGCAATCAAATTGCGCACGCTGGACAAGGTGCGCAATTCGGGATTTTCCCTGGTTGAGTTGGGTCCAAACCACAAGGCTATTGTTTCAGCCTATGCTTCGACTATATACTATTATTTCAGTATATAGTCCCCGTATTAGGGTTGTGGGGTTTGAGCCACAGAGCTATTATTTTAGCCTATGTTCAACCATATACTATTGTTTCAGCATATGGTCCCCATATTGGGGTTGTGGGATCTGAGCCACAAAGCTATAGTTTCAGCATGTGTTCAGTCATATACTATTGTTTCAGTATATAGTCGCCGTATTAGGGTTTTATTTCAGAGAAGGTGAGTCCTTTCTGAAAGTCATGGGAAAGGTCGAAGGTTGACCGAACAGGTTTGTATGCTCCGAGAGGGTAAAATTGGGGTGTCTACAGACGCATCGTTCTAAACTCTGCAAACCCAGAAGGGTGGTTCCTAGCTGCATGAAACTTTGCTTGTGGATCCATTGCAACTGTCTGTTGAGCCATTAAACCTATCTATTGAGCCATATTGTTGGCCAAGGCCTCCAACACTTGCCTAATGCATCGTGACCTGCTCCCCCAATAGGATTGGCATTAGGACCTGTAGCGATCCCTGCACCCCTAGACGTGCTGATGTCCTCTGGAACATCCACCAACGGAATCGTCCTTGGTCCTTCTCTACCTCTACCTCTGCCTCGAAACCTCGGGGCCATGTTGATCTATAATTGTTAAATAACAACTTCGATCAGTATTGATTGTAAAAATAATCATGCCCATCGTCCCATTGAATCCGGATCTAGAGCCATAGCTTTGATACCAACTGTGACGACCCGACTTTCCGATTCCTCAAGTACCGGAAAAGCCGGCTCGCCATAACACCAGTACATCCATACGAATATAGAAATCAGAGCAGATATTATAAATAAACTAATATCTAATATGACAAATAAAAGAAATTTCTAATTCTATACATAACCCAAAAAGGAACCAAGAAGAACCGCCGATGATGGCCAATCCAACAACTAAACAATGGTTCCCAAAACGTAAACACAATATGCAAACTCTCATTAAATACAAAGACTTCAATGTACCGAGCTCAGAGCCCATAATCCAAACTACATCTATCTCAAAACAAACAGAACTATACCAAGTTTGAAATCCCACATCTAAGGGAAACTCTCGTCAGGAGGGATGTCAGACTCTTCTTCTTTCGAATTGTAATCCGGATCACTCTCAAATCCTTGGTCCTGAGATGTGTCTACACCTGTGACATATAGTCGGGGTGAGCTAAGAGTCTAAGCTCAGTAGAAGAAGCTCAATTTCAATCACATCTTATGAGAACAAATATGGTTTCAAAAGACTAAAATTAAAGCATATGAGTTTTCAAAACAGATATTCAAAGCAGATTAATGCAACTGAATTTCAAAGACTAATATCGCATACAATTTCCTATACAATGTCATTCAAAGCACTATGAACTGAATTCAAACAGATCGGAGTTTCAAAGTAGTTTCTAATTCTTATTCATGCACTGCTTCTCTTATTAATTACTTAAATCATAACTTAAATCAATCTCCCAAGCAACTATAGCTTGGAAGCTGGAGATTTTACAGATGGGAACCACTACCTAACCATCATCATTCAATGAACACTTTTCGGAAAAATGCAACAAGCCCATGCGTTATGAGGGTAACTTGTATCATTCGAATTTACCATCGACATGGTTCAAAGCAGAGAGGGATGCGTTTGTGTGAACCTTAAATCAAATGTTGATTCTAACATATATCTTAATGTATTTTAATACATAACTAGATTCAAAGTTCTGAGTTTGGAATTCAAATGCTAATCAAATTTCAAGCGGATTCAAAGAAAATGCGGAGTTCATAATCATGTTCAAAAGCAAATTCATATTATCTTATTTCACGATGATTGCAGCAAGTTATTTATATCAATTGAGACAAAAATGCAATATTGAGATTCCCCTACCTTAGATTCGGACCCGTTCAAAGCGATTCAAATGTCCTCCTCTACAGTCTACAGTCCCCCATTCTTAACCTAGATTTAATTAACATCGTACTATGTGTCAATAGCATCAAAAAAACAAATAGCTCAAGTCTCCCAGAGTTTTTCCAAAGAAAAACTTACAAAAGCAGAAATAGGGGAAATCGATCGATCGATTTCCAAGTCGATTGTTCGATTTCCTTCAGAAAACTGGCACCTCAATTCTGTCAAACTCTATCGATCGATTTCTAAAATCGATCATTCAATTGCAAACTCGATCGATCGATTTAGGAAAATCAATCGTTCGATTCCTTCAAAAATCCTGTCTCTCTCAGACCTATCAAAATTGATCGTTTGATTTTGACAGACTCAGTAAGCCATTCGGGCTACTTCTTCTTGGTTCATTTTCCCTTAAATCTCAATGGGATTTCAAAATATTCACACACAATAATCTACCTATGTTTAGGAATAATAATTTCACAATTTAACACTAAAATTCTCACCCTTTTAGACCGTTGACTCGCCTTGTTTTGATCTCAACCAAAGAGGGTTTCAGAATCCAACTCTCAAATTATCACGGCGATCAAGTTGAAACGCAACTCAAATCAAAGCTCCTCACAAGTACATGTTACTCTTCACCTTCTAAATTCGCACATGATGCATCTCTGATGATTGGTTATGTCTATTCAACCCACACACTCATACCTTCTCCGAACTAAGCTTTATCAAAGCTACCGAGTTCTATGCGTTCAGGGCCCAAGAGTGATTAGAAACTATGACAACCTTCTCGATGGAGACGAAGAAAGTTGCGGAGAAATTTAGCGGTCTTGGTCTCACGAGAGGGTTAAATGAGATGGACTTGCTCTTCTCTCTTCTTCCTTATAAAGCAAAACAAAAGAAAAGGAATATCTAGATATTTACTCCAAATATCTAGATATTTACTCAAAAATCCTATCCACTTAAATTTAGTTCTAATTGGGTGTTGGGCAAGTACATTCTAATTCTGTGTGTGGCTTACTCCTAACAGCCAACCAAGAGTTCATATTCACTTCGCACACCTATTTGATTATCACTAACTACTTAGTCGAAGAGTTCAAGGCGACATTGGTCACCGTGCCGGAGAAGTACACGTGGTCGGTCATGTTCGGCTCTAAATTTTTCTGGGATGTTACATTCTCCCCTCCTTTAGAAATTTTTGTCCTCGAAAATTCACAATGCGCACTTTGAGTCAAGATGATAGTACTTATTCTAAAACATAGTCTGAGCAGTCATAGACCTAGAATCTACCTAAAGGTATTGGAAGTCTCTAACTCAAGAGAATCCTATCCTTTAACTGAATTCAAAATTTGAAAACATCTACTCATCAGAAAGGTGAGCGGGTATTTTGTCATTCACAAAGACATCGGGATTTCAGTCAATCAGGTAACCATGCATTTATTTAAAAGGCAAGGAATTTCACAAAACAAAAAACACCCGCACAACCACAAGGTACCAAAACATTCATAACCTGGAAAAGGAATTCACAATGAAACACCCATACCAGCAGCAGTCCTAGATAGTGACAACTAAGCACACAAACCTGCAGTAGTCCTAGATAGCGACAACTAAGCATACAAACCTACAGCAGTCCTAGATAGTGACAACTAACAAGATGTATGCATCTCATGCAATCATTATCCACATCTAATCTTACTACACAGCAACTAGCAAACCAAACTATCCATAATAATTCACATCCATGATGCAATCATAATGATTAAGTCCGCCATTCATAAAAAAAAATATAATTGCTAAGAACTAAGCAACGCATCGAACTAGTAATGAAACATTCGACAATTACTACAAACATACCATTATAGAATACAAACTAAATTAAGCATGAATGAGCCAAGATGCCATACTGTAGACACCCCAATTTTGCCCTCTCGGAGCATACAAACCTGTTCGGTCAACCTTTGTGGCCAATATCTCCGGAAAAGGACTGACCTTCTCTGAAGACTTTAAAACCCCTAAATACGAGAACCGTATACTGAAACAATAGTATATGGTTGAAGCACAGGCTAAAATAATAGTTCTGTGGCTCAGACCCAACTCAACCCAGGAAGGTTCAAAATTATGCGCCCTACCCAGCTGTTGGTGTGTGCTTTTTTTAGGTTCTTCTCGGTTCCTGTTGAATCAGTGGCTTCCAATTCTCTCCTAATGGACTCTAGCGATGCGGCATTTGAAATATTAAAAATAAAGGGGTACTCTAGGAAGGTTCCTAGTTTGTTGCGATCGCCAGCTACAGATATTTATCGACGCTACAACACGTCAATGATCACACTAAAGAGCGGGTATGGGTTACTTCTATACTGAATCGTCCGCCTGCGAATGTCAGCAGCAGTCTTTTCCTTAATTTAGACAGTTCGATTATCTTTTATTTCCCATTATGGTTATAATTCTGGTCTGTTTAGACTTTCCTGGTTCTACTGTGAGTTTAGTTATGAATTTGTCAAAGTGAGTACATCTATTCTAATATTATATTTCTATCAGGAGTCTAATTAATTCAGCTTCCTAATCTTATTAGAATTCTAATTAATTTAGGGTCCTAATGCTACTAGGAGTCCAATCAATTTTAGTCTCCTAATTCCATCAAGAGTCTAATTATAATCAAGTTTCCTAATTGTACTAGGAATGCACATGTAATAGTTCTGATGAAACTCTAATTAATTCAAGCATGCTAATTGTACTAGAATTTTAATTAAGCAAACTGACTAGTTGTATTGGTATTCTAACTAAAGCAACTATAATAGTCCTACTAGGATTCTAACTGAAATGGAAGACTAATTTTACTGAAACTCTAATTTAAAGCAAATGAATTAACTTTTTTATTAAAATCTAATTGGAGCGAATAATCTGACTTTTATTTGGAATCTAATAGGTAAACTAATTTTACCGAAATTCTAATTGAAACAATGAATTAATTATACTAAAAATCTAATTAAAGCAAGGAAATTAATCAATTAAATTCTGATTTAAAGAGATTAATCAGTCATACTAAGATTTAAGGCACTTAATTAATTAAATATGATGAAACAGAATAAACTTACTAATTAATTATACTAAAGAGATAAAATAAAAGTAATTAATTAATTCTAAAATTCCTAAAAAAGGGGTTTTGGGCCCGCTATGCTAAGGAGGATAGGCCCTGTTCCCGAGTACCCTCCGTAAGCTCCCTTGGACAAATCAGATGGCTAAGATTAAAATTAAATTGAATTTTGGGACCGTAAAATAGTATTTTTAGATTTTTTGGAATTGCTTTCAGAATAATGATCATGAATTAAATTATGAACTAGAATTATAAAAACTATTACTAATATTTAGAATTTTCGGAGATATGAAAATAAGAAATTAAAGCTAGAATTTAAATTTTTACGACTGAATTCGGGTTCGAAATCAGAAAATCAGACCGTATGATTAAAGACTGGTTCTGAATCGAAGGAGTAGAATCAGAAATTAATGATAGGACTATAGATTGAGATTTTAGAACGGAATTAGAGCCTAGGGTCGATGAATTAGACCGTCGAATTAAGAACTGGTTTCGAATTCGGAGAATTAAAACCAGATATAAGATATTTGCGGTCTAAAAAAGGGTGCTATGGTCTCGGACTGAACATTAAAATCTATGATTAAAATTAATAGGAATCCTAAATCTATAGGCTAGAAATTATGGTCGGAACTAAATCATTACCTATGGATCAGGGGTGTGGAGAGAAATCTCGAAGATTAGAAGCTTGAATCTCGAAACCATAATTAAGGTGCTCTATGGGTTTTCCCTTGGAGTTCACTGGTTTTGAAATCCCAAAAAAATCCGTTCTCTCTCGAAAAATTTTTAGCCTCCTGGGTGAATTAGGAAAAAAATCTTTTATAGGTTTTTCTTCAAATACGCGCCATTTTCCAGGCGTGTAATCGAATCACGTACTAGTTTCCCGATGCTTAATCGCTTTGAGTTGGTCACTGACTTAATGAGCGACCGGCTAACTTGCTCAAAGAGTTTCCTAGTGCTAATAGCATTAGGGCTAATTGCGCGCTTGGTAGTACGTGTGCAATCCAATTAAGCATTTCTTATGAAGCGTTTAATCTAGGAAACTTACGGGCATAGTAATTCGCGGCTGGTGATGTGATGGCTCAATCCGATCACGTGCGCTTTCGGTCAGCGTGATCGAGTCTCAAATAGGTCTGGGAAAGGAAGTTTGGTCTGAAAGGGGGACTAATTGCACATTTGTGGTCTGGCGTGCAATCTAATTACGTGCGAGTTTTCAGGCGCTTAATTTGGGATTGTCCGGGTCTGGTCTCTAGTCTGAAATGCAAGACTATTGTTTCAGTTTGCATTCTAGCTATATACTATTATTTCAGTATATAGTCTCCCTACATTGGGATTTGAGCTACAAAACTATTATTTTAGCCTGTATTCAGCCATGTACTATTGCTTCAATGCATGGTTCCTATATTAGGGTTTAAAAGGTCAAAAGTTGATCGAACAAAAATGTATATTCCAAGAAGGCAAAATGGGGGTGTCTACACCAGCGCGCGCAATTCAATTACACACCCCATAGTTGACGCACAATTGGTCCGTATAGGGCCAGGCTCCTTCCTTCTGTGGACAGACCTAAGACCCGATTATGCGCTCTGACCAGTGCGCGTAATCGATTATGAGTCCCACCACCCGCGCACAATTAGTTCCCAATTAAACCTGGTCTCTAATTCCCATGACCGCCCGAATTCCCAAATTAAGCACCTGTAATCAGGCGCTTAATTGGATTGCGCATGCTACACAGGGCACGTAATTAATTCCAAGTGATTTGGAACTAGGACACCCGGCTGAGCCAGTCAGCCGGTCACTCACTGAGTCCATGACTGACTCAAAGTGTATTAAGCGCCCTACCATAGGTGCGTAATTCAATTAAGCATATCAGACAGGGCGCATAATTGGATTTGACTGGTTAATTATGCACCTCCCATAGGGTGCATAATTACCCGTACACCTATAAATAGACCCCCTACCTCGTACATCAACACATCAATCAATTCATATTCAAGCCTCGAGTTCCTATCTTCCGAGCTTAGGATTTCAAGACCTCCTTCTGCGGCGCTCAACTTCAGGTAATCTCTCTTTAGTTTTTCGTTTTAATTTCTAGTTTCTAGTTCTAGTTCTAGTTCTAGTTCTTAGTTCTTAGTTTCTAGTTCTAGATCTTAGGTTTCAATTCATAGTTCTTAATTTCTAGTTTTTAGACTCTAGTTCTTAATTTCTAACTTCTAATTCTTATTTCTTAGTTTTTGGTTCTAGTTCTTAGTCGCTAGAACCAATTCTTAGTTATTAGTTATTAGTCTCTAGTTTTTTATCCTAAATTCTAAATTATAATTCCTATTTTTAGGTTCTATCTCTTAGTACCTAGTTCCTAAATTTTTCATAGTTCATAATTCTTAGTTCTAATTTTAATTTCGATTTTCAAAATATTCACTTTTCAATTCAAATTCAATTTTCAGTCCACAATATTTATAAAACAATCTTTAGCCACCCGATTTGTCCAAGGGAGCTTATGGAGGGTACCCGGGAACGGGGCTGATCCTCCTTAGCATAACGGACCAAAACCCCTTCTTTTAATTAGATTTCTAGTAGAATTAGGATACTTAAATTAATTAGACTTTAAATAGAATCAAGATATTTATATTAATTAGATTCCTAATAAAATTAGAAGACTAATACCAATTAGACTTCTAAGATATTTAAATTAATCAAACTCCTAGTAGCATCGGAAAACTAAATTAATTAGAGCCATAATAGTATAAATTAAAGTTAGAATACAATTAGGAAATTAGACTCCAGGTAGGACTAGAGAAACCAGAGAAATTAGACTTAGAGTAGGAATAGGAAAACTATATAAACTAAACTCCCAGGTGACCCAGAGCTACTGGCGTTGGCCGGACAGCGATTCAGTAAAGAGGACAACCCATATCTCCACCCGCGTGATGAGTGACGTGTTGCAGCGTCGATAAACATCTGTAGCTGGTGATCGCACCAAACCAAGTATTTTCCTTTTAGAATTTACCTTTTATTTCAACAATTTAATATTTCCCAATTTATTATTCATTGCCTTTGCCAGAGTCCACTTGGACCAAATTGGGCCACTCTTTCCGGGGTCCGAAAGGAACCCAAAAAAACGCGTACCGATACATACTACTTTAAATGAAATAGGCTGCCAAGACCCAATAGTTCGCAAAATTACATGAAGTGTTTCATTTGAATAAGAACAACTGAAAAGTTTACCTACAGTCCTCCTCACTTACTTGGCTGGTCACCCAACGACCCTGCTCCCTGGTCTCCGGTACTCATAGCTCTGAGAGTAGACGCCTCAGTAGTATAGTCGTGTGGGTCAGCGACATAGGTGCGTGCATCGGCAATGTATGACGTATATGTGGTAGGGTAATCATGGCACAGCATATGCATTAGCAAACCCTCATGAAATTCAATCGGCGGTGCAGTTGATGATTATTCTCTGCCATCAGGGCTAGCACTTTGTCAATTGTAGTAGCTGATGACCTTTGAGGTGGAGCGGTCTGCTAAAGGGAATGGCAGGCTAGGGTTGCTCTTGGTCGACGTTTTCAGGCTCGTCTTGATCTTCTTATTCTGGAGTATTTTTCAATAACTGTTTGTAACTCTTCTTCCAGTCCTTCATTTGATACCTTTTCACTGTATTTGTAGATTTTGGCTCGGCGGCGGCTATCACATAGTCATCCCTGCCATCATAATTTTCTATCATTGTAGATAAGGCATGCATAGGGCATTGCCTTTGAAGAGAACTTCCACCCTTTTGACATGTTCTCGCGGGCCATCTCTATACCTTGAAATACTATTATTGGCGCACAGAACCATTGTTCTCTAAAAGTAGAAAATAAAGCCTGTTGAATGGTCCCCGTCCTTTCCGATTTGTGGCCTAATGGCTACAGGTTACACTTAAAAATGATGTCCAACATCCACATCGTGTTTGGAAATTGGGCTCTGGTCACGGATTGTCTGGACCCGTGTCTTCCGTGAGTCATCTTCGTGATGATTTCATGAAATTCTATCGGTTTAGGGTTTGGCTCCAATAAGCCCATGGTTTGTGAAAATTTTGAAGGGCATGCCATCGTCTCGACGATGTCATCCAAGTCAAAGTCATACTCCCTGCCGTCGATTTTGGTATATATTTTTTTCTTGTCTTCACCCCGGCGCATATGTTGATAGAACAATTTTACCAATTGTGGGTAAAAATGTTTGTGAAAAGGTTGGAGCAAAGATCCCAACCTGGCTTTCTCGAGGTATGCAAAAGACCACTCGGTGGTCTCTTGTTCCACAAAGAGCTTGGGATCAAAAGACCACTCGGTTTCAAATTCTTTCACTCCCCACCACTCGTTTGGTTACTCATGCGGTGGTGGCGGTGGGGGTTTCTTCGAAGAGCTGGCCTTGGATGCGGGCCTTTTCAACGTAGGATTCTTAATGACCAATTGTTTCTTCGGGCCCATTGATAATCAAAGAACTGGAATAAAAAGCTCAAAATTCAAAGAAATATTTCAAGAGAAAGGTAGGATTCACTTTTTCGCAGTATTCGGATCGAATCTTTGCCCAAAAATTCAAAGTTCTGACGGTTCTTGACCGATACCCGGCGGAGTTCTCACGAAAAATGGGGAAAAGCCCTAAAATTTCATTAGTGGAGTCGTGAGAATGAGAAAATAAAGCCCTCAATCCCTACTTAACCCAATAGAATCGATTGATCAATTTCTAAAATCGATCGTTTGATTTTCCTGAAGTCTCAGCAGCTCAAAAAAATCAACCGTTCAATTTTTCTGAAGAGAAAAATCGATCGTTCGATTTTCTCTAAGAGGTTTTGGCTTGAAATTTCTTCTTTAACAAGTCCCTTGCTCTATTTTGAGGACTTTAGGTTCTAATTTAATGCTTGTACCTGCACCCTACACTTGGTATGCACACACGTACACCCAATCACAGCACCTTAATCAAAATCAAGGCCATTAATTCCTAATTGCCACCAAAATATAAAATTTAAACATATTTTCTAATTTCTTAGAGTAATGCTCTTGGAACCTATTCCCTTGCATTTCTCAAAAGGTTCTTGATACATAATGAATAATATGCACTATAAAACGAATTATGAGTAACTATACCGAAGTAAACCATATTGAGATGAGACCATATAGAATTTGGACATTTTATCAAATTGTTATTCACCGAATTGATGAGTTTCACTTGAACAATTGAGGGTATTATGCGCGGATCTCCGCTTTGCGTTCCCAAGTGGCTTATTTGGAAGAGTGGTTCCGCCCTTTCACCAGTACTAAGGGAATCTATTTGGTTCGCAAGGTCTTCTCCTTACGGTCCAAAATTTGCATCGGTTCTTCTGCCACTGTCAAATCTTCCTGAAGCTCGATAGGTTGGTAATCCAAGACGTGAGTCGGGTCTTTAACGTACTTTCGCAACATTGATACATGGAAGACATTATGCATGTTAAATAGTTGCAGCAGCAAGGCAATTCTGTAGGAAACCTCGCCGACCCGGCCCAGTATCTCGAAAGGTCCAATATAATGCGGGCTTAGCTTCCCACGCTTCCCAAAATGCATCACGCCTTTAGTAGGTGAGATCTTCACAAAGGCATTGTTGTTAATCAATGAAAAATACCATCTTTCACCTCTTAACCTGACCTTTGATGGACCTTTCAGTGATTAATAATGTATTTTGAGTGTTGTTTTATAGTTAGTAATAAATTGCAGTCATTGGACAGAAATTCATCCAAAAATTCCAAGAGAGATATCTGTAGAAAAGAATCACAAATAGATTATTGGAGAATTGCAGCAGTACCTTCATCTGTGTGCATTCAAACCTGCCATTATAACAGCTGCGCATCATTCAATTGTGTGCATGCTAGATGTGTGCATCCCAGAGTAATACTTTGAACAGCAGCAGTTGCATTTGATGGAGAATGAACCCCTCAAGAGGGTACTGAGTATCGGACAACTGAATTCCAGCACCCCAAGTTATGCACAAGCTATGAAAGCAAAGAAAAGATCTTATCGAGTGGTTATTTGAACCTATCGAGAGGTTCTGATATGGAGAAGTGAAGCTCTCAAGTGCTTGGAACTGAAGATCTGAGGCTGAGTTGGAACCTGTCAAGAGGTTCCCTGAACCTATCGAGTAGAATGATAAGGGCAGCCAACCTCTCGGTTACACTGCATGCAATCAAGCTGATCCTGTCGAACAGAACAGACCAACCTGTCGAATACATACCTGGAGCAGTGCTGGATCTCGAGCAGATGATTGAACTGGTCAAGAGGATGACTGAAAAAAATAGAGAAGTCGAGCAATTAAAAGCATTCTGTCGAGTGAAGAACGAACCTGTCGAAGAGATATATCCAACCTGTCAAATTGGCTACAGTTGCATCTGGAACCTATCGAGAGGTACTTTGAACCTCTCGACTTGTGAAGTTTGAACTTCCTATTTGTCGACTAAGAAACCTTGGGTTTCAGTGACTTGATGCACGTCTTAAGAGGCTGTCAAACTTCTTTAAGGGTACTTTTGGAATGCAAATGGCACGAAGGAGAACTGCCTAACTACCTCACGTGGGCTCAACTAGTTCTAACTAAATTTGTGAGAGATTCTTGGAGGGAATTCAGCCACCTCAGCAAGCCTAATAACAGATTTGATTCTCCTTTTCTCTGATTGGCCAAAATAGATCTGAGACAGTTGGGGGAAATGTATAAATAGGGGAGAATTATAACAGATAAAGGGGGGATCCAGAATCGAGAGTTTGAGCAATTTTTCAATTTCCCTTTCCTGTCAAAATTCCAACCTTCTTCCCTCTTCTCAATTCTCTCTTTAGCCCTACCATGGTTGGCTAAATCCTGGTAGCAGCTAGGGTGAGGTTTGATTTGTAAATTAAGAGGTGTGAGAGCTTTGTAAGAGAACTGGATGATGTAGAGACTGCAGATCAGAGAACAATTTATTGTAAGCTGTTTTGAATCAATGAATTATTAGTTTTAAAGATCATTGAATATATTGGTCTTTTGATTTCCATTAGATTTTCAAAGATTTTATGCTCCTGGGAATACCAGTTCATTTAATCTATAAATCCTGTGATTTTCATTAGATTTTCTTAGGTTTTATGCTCCTATGGATGTCTGAGCTTGTAGCCTTGCATCCACAGCATCTGTAGTGGTTCTCTTATTCTAATTGAACCCTTTAGATTGAATAAAATCCCTAGGATAATCTGTGACCATTGAAGTGGACAGAACATAGCCTTAAGATCAATTCAAGCCTCTAGTCTAAATTGGATTATTTTACCTTGATGTGCTTATAGCCAAATGAAGGATGGCTGTAGATCCATCCTCTGCTCAGCTGTCTAACCAATCAATTAACCAGTGAGACCAATCCCAAGCTGTTATTCTCCATATCTAATTTTTAATTTTACCAAAACCTTTGCTCTCTTCTTTAAAATCCTTTTCCTTCTCTTCTCTAGATCAGTTTACAATTAGATTTAATATTTTTTAATTTTTAGTTTAAAGTGACAACCTGAAAAACCCCTCCTCTTTCTTTTTTCTTTCTTTGTTTTAAGGTAAAATAGGATAGAGTGCCAGATCTGTAGCAGATCTAGAGATTTGCTAAATTCTCTAACATATTTCCCTGTAGACAATTCTTACTTACCTTTTAAAACTTGTTGCAATAGCCCTGAATTCTTGTAGGACTGTGGTTTTCTTTGTGTGCAATTTTCTATAATTTTCTTCTTTATTTTTAGTATTATTTTTAGCATCTTAATAAGAGCAAGGAAAGTAAGCCAACAAGTTTTTGGTGCCGCTACCGGGGATCTATATTTTTAAAATTGGTAGATCTAAGTTTTTCTTATTCTAATTTTAGATTTGTAATTGTCTGTGTTGTGTTTGACTAATTGCTTCTATAGTTTTTGTAGTTTAATTTTATTTTGCAGATCTGGATCTATAGTTCTGAGAGGAGCATTTTGCTATTAGGAGGAGCAAGTTGTGC
Source organism: Chloranthus sessilifolius (assembly GCA_021018995.1). Taxonomy (NCBI): domain Eukaryota; kingdom Viridiplantae; phylum Streptophyta; class Magnoliopsida; order Chloranthales; family Chloranthaceae; genus Chloranthus; species Chloranthus sessilifolius. The sequence goes on from CM037588.1 coordinate 99,006,460, forward strand.
TTGAGTTTGCATTCCTAACTCTTTTACATTTTTAGATCTGGGAATTTTTAGATCTGCAGTAGTAGTTTTATATTTATTATCTATGCTATAATTGTGTGTTGCACCTTATTTTTGTGTGTTGTATGTTTGAAAGAAGAACTCTTAACCCTGAGATTTTGCCTTTAAATCTTGAAGTTTAGGGGATTATTAGATCTAGACAAACTACACATACACCTACTGAAATTGAGACTATTGAAATGGGTGAGCAGCCTAGATTATTGAGAGAATATTATGCACCTAGTGCATATAATTCTCCTTTTTACATTTAATTTCCTGTTGTGGAGGGAAATTATGAAATTAAGTCTTCAACAATTCAAATGTTGCCTTCTTTCCATGGGTTGAGTAAAGAAGACCCATACAAACATATTGATGAATTCCTTGCTTCGTGTACTACTTTTAATATTGCTGGTTTGGGGGAAGAAGCAACCAAGCTTAGGCTCTTTCCTTTTTAACTAAAGGACAAAGCCAGGACCTGGCTGTCCATGCTTCCAGCCAACAGTATTACCTCATGGAATGATCTTCAGTGTCAATTCCTAGCAAAGTTCTTTCCCATGTCTAGAATAAGTCAGTTAAAAAAAAGCATCATATCTTTTTCTCAATTCTCAACTGAAAGCTTCCATGAGGCTTGGGAAAGGTTCAAGGAGCTGTTAAGGCAATGTCCACATCATCAAATTCCTCAATGGCAACTTGTGCAAAGTTTCTATCAAGGAATTTATCCAAAAAGCATAAATATGGTGGATGTCCCTTGTGGGGATACTTATCTCCATGAAACAGCTGATGAGGCCTATGAATTGTTTGAGGTTATAGGAGAGAATTTAATGCAGCAAGAGACTCTGTCTAGAGACATTGAGACTCCAGCTAAATTGATGAAAGAGAACACAACAAGAGGAAGAATGTTTGTGGTCAGTGGATACAATGATTTGGAAAGGAAGGTAGATAGTTTGACCCAAAATTTTGATAAATTGATGGGGGTCATGGAGTCTCCAATGGCTGCTAAAGTGGAACAGGCATGTTTGATATGTCAATCTCCCACTCATTCACTTGAGGACTATCCCTCTGCTGCACAATTCCCTGATTTTGTCATGGAGCATGCTAATGTTGTTCAGTCTTTTGGACAACAGCAAGCTGCTGGTTATCCATGGAGAAACCACCCCAATCTGAGGTGGAGGCAAGATAATTTTCAAACCCAGTAGTAGCAACAACCAATGCCATATAAACCTGAACAATCTTACCAGCAGAATTATTTTTCAGAGCCATAATATCAACAGCCAATGGCACTGCCTAGTCATCAAAATGCACCAACACCACCACCTGCTAGAGCACCTTCATTTGAGGAGCAAATTCTAGTTTCATTACAGAATCTGAGCTCTTTGTCTCAAACTGTCAATTCTCATAGCCAAAGTATTAAAAAAATAGAGTATCATCTTGGTCAGCTATCTAATACCTTGACTAATAGAGAAGAGGGTAGACTGCTAAGTCAGCCAATGAATAATCCAAAAGGGCAGTATTTGGTGGGTGAGTCTTCTTCATATCATGAAGAAGCTAAAGCCATCACTACTTTGAGAAGTGGTAGGCTTGTGGATAACAAGGTCGATGTTGAGCCTGATAGGAGTGCAGGAAATGAGAAACCAGTCCATGAAAATATGCAACAGGAGCAACATGTGACAAATAAAGGGGGTGTGTATGAGTCCCACCAGGAAAATAAAAATAAAAATAAGGAAAAATTTGATGAAAATGCTAAGGCTTCAGATGAGAGACCAGTCCCTCATTTTCCATTTTCTAATGCTCTTCAAGCACCTTCTCCTTTTGATAATGAGAATGCTAAAGTTGAGGAAATGATGGAAACCTTTAAACATGTAAAGATCAATTTTCCTTTACTTGATGTCATAGAGCAAGTTCCAGCCTATGCAAAAGTTTTGAAAGATTTGTGCACCCATAAAAGAAAGTCTAGGATTCATTTATCCAAAAAAGTCTTTTCTGCTGAGAAAGTAAACCAAATTTTGTTTATTACAACCCCAACTAAAATCTAAGATCCTGGAGTTACCACAATTCCCTGCATCATTGGGGAGCATACCATTGAAAAAGTCTTGCTAGATTTGGGGGCCAGTGTTAATCTACTTTCATATTCTGTATATGAGAAGTTAGGTTTGGGGGAATTGAAGCCCACACATATTGTCTTACAACTGACTAACAGATCTGAAAGGAGACCTGTGGGAATTATAGAAGATGTGCTGGTTGGAATTGATAAGTTTTTTTTTTCAGTAGATTTCCTGGTTCTAGGCATGGAACCAAGTAAGTGCACTACCTCCATCCTTGTTATTTTTGGCAGGCCATTCTTGGCCACTACCAATACTTGTATATAATGTAGATTAGGGGTAATGGAGGTATCTTTTGATAATATGAAAGTGAAACTCAATGTGTACAATGCAGCAAGTCAACCTCACTTTGATAGTGAGGACTGTTTCATGATTGATTTGCTTGATGAGTTTGTTGAGGAGACCATGCCCAAGTTGTTTAATTATGATGATGTGTTTGAAGAAGATTGGGTTGAAACTATTGAAGGGGAGGTCCCCACACATCTAACTGAGGAAGTGAGAACTTTTAATTCTTCAATGGGGCCAGCAAAGCATTCCCAATGGAAACTTGTTGTGCTACCTCTCCCTGCACCTTCAGGCACCTTTGCTGCCTTCACTCGTCAGTGCACCTGATGTGGAACTGAAACAGCTTCCCAGCAATCTCAAGTATGCATTTTTGGGGCAAAATAAAAAATTGCCTGTGATTATTTCATCTTCCCTCACTTAGGAGTAGGAAAAAAAATTACTTTGTGTGCTCAAGAGGCATAAGAAAGCAATTGGTTGAACCATTGCTAACCTGGGGAGGATTAACCCTGTTGTTTGTATGCATAAGATTCACTTGGAAGAGGGTTCCAAACCCTCTAGAGAGATGTAGAGGAAGTTAAATCCTCTCATGCAAGAAGTAGTGATGAAGGAGGAGTCAAATTGTTAGATGTTGGAGTCATCTATCCCATTTTAGTTTCTGAATCGGTGGCACTTACTTAGGTGGTACCGAAAAAGTCTGGAATAATTGTTATTAAATCTGATTCTGGTGAGCTGATTCCAACCAGGGTGACCACTGGTTGGAGAGTTTGTATTGATTATAGAAAGCTCAATTCTAAAATCAGAAAAGACCACTTTTCACTGCCCTTCATAGAACAGATTTTGGACAAGTTGGCGGGAAAAGCTTTTTATTGCTTTCTTGATGGATACTCTACTTACAATCAGATCCCTGTGTATCCATAAGACCAGGAGAAAACAACTTTTACATGTCCATTTAGTACATTTGCTTATAGGAGGATGCCATTTGGACTGTGCAATGCTCCTGTAACTTTCCAAAGGTATATGTATGTTATCTTCTCATATATGATTGACCAAGCCCCTCTATCACCTGCTGTGTCAAGAGGTTCCTTTTGTGTTCAATGATGAATGTCTCACTACTTTCGAGGTATTGAAAAAATGCTTGACTTCTGCACCCATCATACAAGCTCCTGATTATTCCCTGTCCTTTGAGCTGATGTGTGATGCATCAGACTTTGCAATTGGTGCAATTTGAGGCGGAGGAAAGATAAATTACCTAGTGTAGTTTATTATGCAAGCAAGTCATTGATTGATGTTCAATTGAACTACACTTTACTAAGAAAGAGTTGTTGGCAGTTGTGTTTGCCTTAGAAAAATTTAGACCTTATGTTTTAGGGTCTAAAATAATTATTTTCACTGACCATTCAGCCTTGAAGTACTTGTTGTCTAAAAAAGAAGCCAAACCCAGATTAATCAGATGGATCCTCCTGGTACAGGAGTTTGATCTTGAGATTAAAGAAAAAAAGAGTGTGGAAAATATGGTTGCAGACCACTTGTCTAGGATCTTAACTGCTAAGTTTCTGATTTACTTGTGAATGATTCCTTTCTGAATGAGTAACTTTTTGCTATCAACATGAGTGCACCATGGTTTACTAACATAGTGAACTATCTGGTAGTGGGTAGGATTCCCCCACATTGGAATAAAATGGATAAAGATCTATTTTTCTCTCAGATCAAGTATTTTGTGTGAGAGGATCCATACCTCTACAAGAGCTGTGCAGACCAGGTTGTGAGAAGGTGAGTGCCTGAAAATGAGTTCCATAGCATTTTAACTATATGTCAAGAACAGGCCTGTGGAGGTTATTTCAGTGGAAAGAAAACTGCTGCAAAGGTGCTCCAATGTGGATTCTACTGGCCCTCCTTATTCAAGGATGCAGTGGAACATTGCAAAGCCTGTGAAAGATGCTAGAAAATGGGAAGCATTTCCAAGAGAGATTCCATGTCTTTACAACCCATACTTGTGATAGAGTTAGACTATGTGTCCAAGTGGGTTGAAGCCATAGCCATAAGAACCAATGATCACAGAGTTGTTCTTAAATTCTTAAAGGATAATATTTTCTCTAGGTTTGGTACCCCCAAAGCTATCATTAGTGATGGAGGGAGCCATTTTTGCAATAGGCATTTTGAAAGCTTACTGAAAAAATACTCACACAAAATTGCTACTCCATATCACCCACAAACCAGTGGGCAAGTAGAAATTTCTAACAGAGAAATCAAGCATATTTTAGAGAAAAATGTGAGAACTAATAGAAAGGATTGGTCCTTGAAGTTGCAGGATGCTCTTTGGGCGTATAGAACTGCTTATAAGACCCCAATAGGAATGTCTCCTTTCAGGTTAGTGTATGGCAAAGCTTGCTATTTGCAAGTAGAATTAGAACATAAGGCCTACTGGACCATTAAGGCATTGAATTTTGATCTAACTGCTACTGGTATGCATAGGAAGTTGTAGCTGTCAGAACTGGAAGAACTCAGATTGCATGCTTACTCCAATGCAAGGATCTATAAAGAAAAGGCCAAAGCTTTCTATAACAAGCATCTTCTGAGGAAGGAATTTGCTGCAAGTAACAAGGTATGGCTCTTTAATTCAAAATTGAAGTTCTTCCCAAGGAAGTTGAAATCCAAATGGGATGGGCCTTACATTGGGATGCATGTATCCCCAGCTGGAGCTGTTGAAATCATGGATCCCAATGATGGAAGAATCATGAAAGTCAATGGTCAAAGGTTAAAATTTTGAGTTAATATAGTGGAGCCTGTGGTGACCATTAACCTTCAAGAACCTCCAAATTTTTAATGAGTTTCAACATTGTAAAGTATGTAACATAACAGTCATTTAGTATATTTTTGCTGCTTTAATTCTGTCAGTTACTGTGTATAGATCTACAATTTTTGTTTAGTTTTTCATTTTGTGTACTAACTCAGTTGTGGTGAGGTCCTTAATACACAGGTAATTGAGAAATGCAAGGGAGCTAAGGAGGAGTGATTATTTTTGATAAATGTGGACAGCACACTGATGTGGAATAAATTTTGGTAAAGAAATGAGACCTATGATGGATTGAACTAAGTTTTCGATAGGTACTGAAGGTGTTTTGTGTGGATTCGATAGGTTCTGTGTGCTTGTCGAGAGGTTTGATGAACCTCTCGAACTGAAATTTCTGAAGCCTGTGTACCTGTCGAGAGGTTTGAAATTTCTGAAGCCTGTTTTGTGTTTTTAACTGTTGATAGGTTGATCCAACCTATCAAAAGCATCTTTTCATCCTGACGAAATCGTATCTTCCACTTTTAAAACCCTTCGACAGGATCATTTGAGCATTCGATTCCTTGCGCTAAACCTCTGCTTTCTTTTTGCACGAGTTTCCATTTTCTTCTCTCTTCTCCAAACTCATTGGTTCCATCCTCAAGTATTCTGCCCTTGTTCCAGTTGGACCAGCTTTGAAAATTCAACATTTTGCACCTAGTTTTTGCTGTTTTGATTCTGTGTGTTCCATTTGCTAAGAAGCCCTAGATTTTGGGTTAGTCTTCCTAGTCTTTGAGTTTTTAAAACTTTCAAGTTGGTAATCTACATTTTTTGGGTAATTTGTGGTGTGAAAGGTGTGATTTAAGTAAAGTAGATTGTGGGGAGTGATAAAGATCTGTGTTTTTGAATTGTGGTGTGTGAAATTTGTTATATTCTATGTTTTAATGGCCAACCCTATGCAACCCGAGGATACCTTGTCTGATTTACTCTAATCTCCTTCCAAATCCACTAGAAAATCTAGTAGGATAGCCGCTTCACAATCTCATGTGGATCCACCTGCGAAGAGGAAATTGAATATGGACAAACCCAAGAAAACTTAGAAGTCTAAGAAAGCGAAAATCAGTGAGAATATTGTTGAGGAGTTACCTAAGTTACCTGTGCATTTGATAACCCCTAATGAATTTGTAGATTCTTTGGGTCAGATAATTGAGACTACCTTTGATTTACCCTATTTCACCAAGGTAGTGGAGTGCAGTGAAACCTTAGCCTATTTGGAAAAGCCTTCTTTGAAACCTATTTTAACCCCATTGAATGAGAAGGTATACCCCCAGATTAGTGAAATTGTGGTTTCAGAGTTTAAAGCTGAAGAAGACAACAGGGCCAACTGATCCTATGCTTGTGGTCCTGATTGATGACTGGGAAATGGCAGTGGATTACAAGGATATTGGTTTGGTGTTGGGGATTCCATTTCAGTATGATCTAGCTAGCAGTTTAGGAGTTCCTGACAGTGTATCATTTAGGGTCATGGCCAGACACCTGACTAAGGGAATTGTGGGATCTGGAGAGTCTTTGATGAGGAGAGATTGGATCCTAGGTTATTCTTCATTGATACCATTTTGAGGAAGACAGTGTTTATGTCTGGGCATCAATAAGAAAGAAGGTACCCCATTGTGGATGCCCTTTATTTTTACTCCAAGGGCCAATTTTTCAATGCCCCTCAGCTGATATTTGAAGGGATGGTGGATATTCATGACAAAATCAAGAAGGCACAGCTTGTGCCATGTCTTCCATATGGTAGAATTATTACTGCTTTGTTGAAGAAAAGGAAGTATGCATTTAAAGAAGGAGAGCCCACTGAGGCATTGCCTCCTAAAGCATTTAGGAAGAAAGCTTGGTCCACCAACATGACTTTAATTGGGAAAGGAAGAAGCAGCATGAAAGTCCTAAGAAAGAAGCACCCCAGGTGACAAGCTCAGTAGCTGCACCTATAACCTCTGCAGTTCCATTAGTTAGCTCAGTACTTGTGCCTACTTTTTCTGATAGTTCTGTTGTCAACTTTGTACCTACCCTATCTGTTGTTAATCCTGCCAGTCTTACCTCTTCCATTTCCATGACTTCCATGTCTACACCCATACCTTCCAGTTCTACACCCATACCTTCCAGTTCCACATCCATACCTTCTACCATCACCACAACTACCCTTGTGTTAGCTCCTCCTACCTTTGACCCATTGACCTTGCCCTCACCTACCATTAAAACCACATACCAGAGAAAATCCAAACAACCTCAGCCAGCAACCAATATATCTAGCCCTTCCATCCCAAGCTTGGAACCTCCAATCCATATCCCATATGCTATTGATCCCTTGATCCCCACTGACTTACCTACCTCTCTTTCACCTATCCATACCCAGGATGTAGGGCATTTGTCTTCTAAGGGGTATTCATACCTGATTGACTCCATTGTGGAGGATCTTGAGCATGAATATACCCCAGTCCCAGACTCTCCACAACCTACCCCTTTCCAACATGTTTCCACTTCACCTTTTCAACCAATTCCATCCATTCAAATCCTTTCCCTCCTCCATTCTATCAATTCCCAGCTTCATACTAACACTGTAAACCAGTCTGACATGGCCACTTGCCTCCATGCCATTCAGTCCACTTTAATCCCATCTACCTCAACCACTGAACCTCATACCCCTACACCACCCATTCATGCATCACCATCACATTTTCCTCCTCAAACCTCCCCTTTAGTAGCCACTACCATTGCTGCTACTCAATCAGACTTTGAGTTTGCTGAGCTGCTACCTATTCCATCAACCTCCATAGCCATTTCAAACCAAAAAAATCCTGAGCCAGTTATCTTGCCCATCATTCTTTCTACCTATGACTCTTCCACTCAAACTGATCCTGAGGTGGTGGATCTAGCCTTTACTTCCCAACAGCCTGACCTTGAGGTAGTGTAGTTGTCCCTACCAACACCAACCTTCACCTCTACCCATACCTAGACAGACCTTGAGGAGGAGCTGGCACCTATCATCCCGCCTTCCCCATCTTTACCATCCTCTTCATCCACTCTTTACCATCTCTTTGATGATCCCACTGAGAGGGTCATGGTCCCTGCCTCTTCATATCCTATGCCCCCTTTCTCCACCCTCAAGAGAGCCATGGATGAGAATCTTTACATCCGAAGGGATGTCATTAGAGGGATTGCTGAGCTAAACACCTGGGTGAAGCTGCCATTGGTGGCTAAGATTGACCAGCTAAAGGTGGATCATAGAGTGGAGAAGCTGCAATGGGAGCAATTGTGCAGGCATACCCTCAATTTATATGAAGAGGAGAAGCAGAAGGCTAAGATGTTGGTCAAACTAGCAGACACCCTGCAATTAACCATTTTAGGCTAGAAACCTCCCTCATTAGATGGGGTGTCCATCAATGAGCCCACCATGCACCAGGGCAGCACCAAGCTTCAGAAGCCATCTGCCAAAAGGACAAAGGCTGGTGCTGCCAACACTGAGAATATGAAGAAGGAGAAGTTGAAGAAGGATTCTGCTGAAATGGCTGAAAAATATGGATGGGACCCAATGACTTTCTCAAGTTCAGATTCTGAGTCTGATTAGGTTGTAGTGTAGGATGTGTGTGTCTATCATTTCTTTTGGTTTAGGTAGTTTATATAGTTTTCTTTCTTTTTTTTTTTTAACTCTGTAATTTTCCCTGTTATTTCTCACTTGGTATATATTTCTACATAATGCAATTTGCTTTTGGTATGCCTATTTGCTGATTTTTGCTGATTCTTTTTGATATAACTGTACTTTTTTTTTTCCTTATTTTTGTTGTTTAGTACCCTACTATTCTTTTATGTTCTATCTCTGAAACAGTGAGGACAATGTTCCTCATAGGTTTGGGGGTATGCAGGGTAAACTTATGAGATGATTAAGTTGAGTGTAGTACTGTTAGTAGGATTGAAATAAATGTAGCTAAATTTCAACTAAGCAATTTGAAAAAGGAAGATTTAAATTGTATAGTAGACTGTTTAATGCTAAGATCTTTTATAAAATTCAACACTTCTATGAAGGAGGTCATCAAGAAATTTTTGCCATAATCAGTATATAGTGAACCAGTAAGGAGAGAAAAAGGTAAGAACATGCCTTATGAGTTTAATGGAAGACCATACCCAGTGAGATTTGGGCCTGTAAAAATTTTTCTTTGAAGAGTGTGTTGGCAAATTTTTCTGCTCTTAATGATTGATTGAACCTACTCTTTTTCACTAGAAGTTGTGCACTCCAAGTTAAAACAGCTTGACAGAACTCATGACACTGAAGGCATGATGTAAGGCCATCTTTGGACAGCTTGAGCTTAATATTGGACCATGTCGAGAGGATCTGAGGCTGAGTTGGAACCTGTCAAGAGGTTCCCTGAACCTATCGAGTAGAATGATAAGGGCAGCCAACCTCTCGATTACACTCCATGCAGTCAAGCTGATCCTGTCAAACAGAATAGACCAACCTGTCAAATACATACCTGGAGCTGTGCTGGATCTCGAGCAAATGATTGAACTGGTCGAGAGGATGGCTGAAACAAATAGAGAAGTCGAACAGTTAAAAGCATTCTGTCAAGTGAAGAATGAACCTGTCAAAGAGATATATCCAACCTGTCGAATTGGCTACACTTGCATCTGGAACCTATCGAGAGGTACTTTGAACCTCTCGACTTATGAAATCCGAACTTCTTATTTGTCGACTGAGAAACCTTGGGTTTCAGTGACTTGATGCACATGTCAAGAGGTTGTCAAACTGCTTTAAGGGTACTTTTGGAATGCAAATGGCACAAAGGAGAACTACCTAACTGCCTCACGTGGGCTCAGCTAGTTCTAACCAAATTTGTGGGAGATTCTTGGAGGGAATTCAACCGCCTCAGCAAGCCTAATACATATTTGATTCCCCTTTGCTCTGATTGGCTAAAACATATCTGAGACAGTTGGGGGAAATGTATAACTAGGGGAGAATTATAATAGATAAAGGGGGGATCCAGAATCGAGAGTTTGAGCAATTTTTCAATTTCCCTTTCCCACCAAAATTCCAGCCTTCTTCCCTCTTCTCAATTCTCTCTTTAGCCCTACCATGGTTGGCTAAATCCTAGTAGTAGCTAGGGTGAGGTTTGATCTGTAAATTGAGAGGTGTGAGAGCTTTGTAAGAGAATTGGATGGTGCAGAGACTGTAGATCTGAGAACAATTTATTATAAGTTGTTTTGAATCAATGAATTATTGGTTTTAAAGATCATTGAATCTATAGTTTTTTTTATTTCCATTATATTTTCATAGATTTTATGCTCTTGGGAATGCCAGTTCATTTAATCTATAAATCCTTTGATTTCCATCAGACTTTCCTAGGTTTTATGCTCCTGTGGATGCCTGAGCTTGTAGCCTTGCATCCATAGCATTTGTAGTGGTTCTCTTGTTCTAATTGAAACCTTTGGATTGAATAAAATCCCTAGGATGATCTGTGACCATTGAAGTGGATAGATCATAGTCTTAAGATCAATTCAAGTCTCTGGCCTAAATTGGATTATTTTCCCTTGCATTTGTGCTTGTAGCCCAATGAAGGATGGCTACAAATCCATCTTCTGCTCAGCTGTCTAACCAATCAATTGACCAGTGAGACCAATCCCAAGATGTTATTCTCCATATCTGATTTTTAAGTTCACCAAAACCTTTGCTCTCTTCTTTAAAATCCTTTTCCTGCTCATCTCTGGATCAGTTTATAATTAGATTTAATATTCTTTAGTTTTTAGTTTAAAGTGACAACCCGAAAAACCTCTCCTCTTTCTTTTTTCTTTCTTTGTTTTAAGGTAAAATAGGATAGAGTGCCAGATTTGTAGCAAATCTGGAGATTTGCTAAATTCTCTAACACATTTCCCTGTGGACAACCCTTACTTACCTTTTATAACTTGCTGCAATAGCCCTGAATTCTTGTAGGACTGCGGTTTTCTTTGTGTGCAATTTTCTATAATTTTCTTCGTTATTTTTAGTATTATTTTTAGCATCTTAATACGCACAAGGAAAGTAAACCAACAATTGTCCCCAATCTGAAATTGTGGTGGATTAAAACTATATAAAATGAAGGAATTTAAAACTTATTAATGCACTAATGCTCACCTGAAACTCGACATGAGTTCTTTTGAGGTCGGCATAACTCTTTTGGCAACTTTGAGCAACTCGCAACCTCTCGTGGATTAATCGAACTATTTCGGTCGTACTTTCCATGATCTCTGGACCCAAAATAAGCTTCTCACCAACTTCTTCCCATTTAAGGGGAGACCTGTATCTCCGTCCATACAAAGCTTTGTAGGGAGTCATTCCGATGCTAGCCTGGTAGCTATTATTGTAGGCGAACTCAATCAGGGGTAAATACTTATCTCATGATCCTTGAAAATCCAACATGCAAGCTCATTTCATGTCCTCGATTATCTGATTCAACCTCTTAGTCTGTCAATCAGTCTAAGGATGAAATGTTGAACTAAAATCAAATCTTAAATCCAACCCTTCCTGAAAACGCTGCCAGAACTAAGACGTGTATAGCGGATCTCTGTCTGACACGATACTAACTGGTATACCATGCAGCCTGACAATCTCCTTGAGGTACTCCTTTGCAAGCTTGTCGGAGTATACGTCGTATTGTATGGGAGAAAGTGGGAGGATTTGCTCAATCGATCAACGATGACCCATATGGCATTTTATATCTTTAATGTTCTTGGCAATCCAAGAATAAAGTCCATAGAGATGGCCTCCCATTTCTATTCTGGTATCGATAATGGCTGTAATAGCCTAGATGGGTTCCAATGATCGACCTTTACTTGCTGGCAGACCAAACACTTTGACACTTATTCAACCACATCTTTCTTCAAACCTCTCCACCAGAAGCTTTTCTTTAAATCCTGATACATCTTGGTACTTCCAGGATGTATGGCATACATCAACTTGTGAGCTTCTTCTGAAATAGTATCTCGAAGCTCGGCATTGATTGGTATGCACACTCAGTCTCGAAATAGTAACATGTCGTCCTCCTTAATGGAGAAATCTAGTTTATTCCCATTAATCACCTCTCTTCTGATGGCCATGAGTTTATCATCTATCATTTGTAGCTTGCGAATGTTCTTAAACAAAGTAAACTAGATGACGATAGTGGCCATTAAAGCTCCTGAACCTTTAACATCAAATCTCGTGTCACACAGGGCCATATCTTCTAGTAAGTGTCATCGGTGCACTCTCATGATGAGGTGTGACAACTGAGTAGCGGATTTCTAGCTCAGTGTATCTGCCACAACATTAGCCTTCCCGAGATGGAACGTAATGGAATAATCATAGTCTTTGAGGAACTCCATCCATCTTCGCTGCCTCATGTTCAAGTCCTTCTAGGTGAAAAGGTACTTAAGGCTCTATGATCAGTGAATATATAACATCTCTCCCCATATAGGTAATGTCTCTAGATCTTCAGAGCAAAAATGACTGTTGCTAACTCAAAGTTATGAGTCAGATAATTCTTTTCATGGTCCTTAAGCTACCTAGAGCCGTAAGCAATGACTCTCTCGTTCTTATTAAGAACGTAGCCCAATCCACCGTATGAAGCATTATTGTACACTGTAAAATCCCACTGCCTGACAGTATGCCAAGCATTGGCGTGATGGTCACTCACTTCTTGAGCTCTTGAAAACTTTTCTCACATGCCTCGGTCCACTCAAACCTTATGTCCTTCCTTGTGAGTTGCGTAAGTGGCCTCGAAAACTTGGAGAAACCTTCCACAAACCTCCTATAATACCCAGCTAGACTGAGAAAATGGCAAATTTTTGTCACAGTCTTCGATTGTTCCCACCTCATAACAGCTTCAATCGTGGCTGGGTCAATGGTTATGCCAGTCGCAAAGAAGACATGACCCAAGAAATTAACCTGCTCAAGCCAAAACTCGCACTTGCTGAGTTTTGCATATCATTAGTGGTCTCTGAGTGTTTGGAGAGCCACTCGTAAGTGTTGCTCATGCTCCTCTCTTGTTCTCGAATAGATGAGAATATCATCTACGAAAATGACCACTGATTTGTCGAGGTGTGGTTTGAATACTCGGTTCATCAAGTCCATAAATGACGCTAGTGCGTTCGTTAGCCCAAATGACATCACCAGGAACTCATAGTGACCATACCTCGTGCGGAACGCAGTCTTTGAAATATCTTCAACCTTAATCTTCAAGTGATGGTAGCCTAACCTCAAATCAATCTTTGAAAAGAATTTTGTGCCTTGCAGTTGATCAAAGAGGTCTTCAATTCACGAAAGTGGTTAACGATTCTTAATCGTTAACTTGTTTAACTGGCAGTAATCGATGCAGAGCCTCATCGAACCGTCCTTCTTCTTAACAAATAATGTAGGTGCTCCCCAAGGAGACACACTCGGTCTAATAAATCCCTTATCTAAAAGCTCTTGAAGTTGTTCCTTTAGTTCTTTCAACTCTACTAGCGCCATGGGATACGGAGCCTTCGACAATGGCTCAGTACCTGGAGCTAACTCAATCGTACACTCAATCTCTCGATCAGGTGGCAGTCCAAGTAAATACATCTGGATACTCGCATGGAACTAAGATATTGATCATGTTATTCTTATCTTCCCTTTGATCTTGCAAATAAGTGAGATATCCGCTGCACCCATTTCTCATCATATGGTCTACTCAGATGACTAAGATGAATGGTGGATTTTACTCCACCAAATCAGAAGGATTTTCCCCTTGGAGGGCAAAATGTTACCAGTTTCTGGAGGTAATCTACGCTTGGATGGTAAGCGGATAGTCAATCCATTCCCAGGATCACATCGAACCCTTCCATATTCAACAAGAACATATCTGCCACGGTCTCATGATCTTTAATCCGAATGATGGCTGACCGGCATATTGTGTCTGTTCTTATCGCGTTCCCCGTAGGAACTGACACAACACATATGAAGTTCAGAGACTTGGGAATGATGCCCAATTTTGTTGAGAATAGAGGGGTAACAAACGAGCGAGTAGACCCTAGGTTTATCACCACATGTTCTGCAGTTTCACATATGTCACTGTCTTGGCGCATAAGGAGGGTACCTTAATTTTTATACATGAAATTTAATTAAGTACACATAAAGTGTGTGGTGTTCATGAATGCCATAATTAAAATGACTTTATAGAAAATTTTCTGATCAATTTAAACTAAAATAAGAATAATCATTCGAAATTTTAATTATACCTTGAATCACATCATTCGACGTTTGGGCATCATGTGCAGTAACGGCATAAGCTCGACCTTGAATGGTAGGTCGAGAAGATCTCTGCGTAGAAGTCGAAGTGGTCCTCTCCTTGTCTTCCTCAGGACAATCTTTGACCAAGTGTCCTATCTTGCCACATCTAAAGCAAGCTCTAGTGTTTCTCCTAAAGTCCTCAATTTTGTGTGGTTTCCCACATCTTGCATACAATGGAACAGGAGAGAAAGATGAAACACGTGAGGATCCTTGTGCCACTAATGCTCCACTTGTAGTAGTGCCTGAAGGTCGGAAGGATCGTGCAGGCAAAGACACTGATGGTCTCTAATAGGAAATCAGTCTTGAAGAAGCAGCCGGTCTCGAGTAAGTTGGCTGAGCAGGATATCGAGGTGGTCTTGCAAACCTCTGCCTCTTATTTGCCTATTCATAGGCACTTGATTGCCCTTGATCCACTCTTTCCTTTCTCTGCTAGTCTCTTCCTTGAACATCTTCTCGATGTCCTCCATGACAATAAGGGCCTTAGCCATTACTCCTGCATAAGTCTCCAGCTCGAGGATTGAGTCTCTCTCTTGAATATTAGGCCTTAAGCCAAGTTGGAACTTTCTAGCCTTCATTAACTCGGTGGCCACGTGTTGAGGTGCAAACCTCGAGCGTCTGTTAAATTCATCCTCGTACTTGCGCACGGTCATCTTGCCTTGCTCCAGTTTTATAAACTGAAATTCTCACTAATTCCTCACTATCCTTGGGAAGTATTCATCGTTAAAAGTTTCTACGAACTTTGCCCATGTAAAAGGGGTATTGGGAATCTCCCGTTCCCTGGTTCTGGATACTGACTTCCACCAAGGGTCAGTGTCTCAATCCAATTTGAAGGCTGCCCATCGTACCTTCCCAGCTTTGGTGAATTGTAGCACCTTGAAGACATTCTCCATTTCATTAAGCCATCTCTCAGCTTCAAGCGGATCCGTCTAAAACAAAAAAGTAGGAGGACGCATCCTTCTAAACTCTACAAACCCAGAAGAGTGGTTCCTGGCTGTAAATAACTCTGCTTGTTGAGCCATTGCAGCTGTCTGTTGAGCCATTGAAGTTGTCTGTTGAGCCATACTATTGGCCAAGGCCTCCAACACCTGCTCAACGCGTCTATCCTGACCTGCTCCCCCGATAGGATTTGCATTAGGACTTGTAGCGATCCCTGCACTCTGGAACATCCACCAACGGAACCATCCTCTGTCCTTCTCTACCTCTGCCTCTGCCTCAAAACATCAGGGCCATGCTGATCTATAATTGTTAAATAAAAACTTTGATCAGTATTAATTGTAAATAAATCATGCCCATCGTCCCATGGAATCCGGATCTAGAGCCATAGCTTTGATACCAACTGTGACGACCTAACTTTCCCGTTTCTCAAGTACCGGAAAAATTGGCTCGCCATAACACCGGTACATCCATACGAATACAAAAATTAGTCCAGATATTATAAATAAACTAATATCTAATATGGAAAATAAAAGAAATTTCTAATTCTATATACATACTAAAAAAGGAACCAAAAGAACCGCCAGTGATGGCCAATCCAACACCTAAACAATGGTTCCCAAAACGTATACACAATATGCAAACTCTCATTAAATACAAAGCCTTCAATGTACTTGGCTCAGAACCCATAATCCAAACTACATCCAACTCAAAACAAATAGAACTATACCGAGTTCGAAATCCCGCGTCTAAGGGAAGAACTCGTCAGGAGGGATGTCAGATTCTTCTTCTTCCGGATTGTAATCCGGATCACTCTTAAATCCTTGGTCCTGGGATGTGTCTACACCTGTAACATATAGTCGGGGTGAGCTAACAGTCTAAGCTCAGTAGAAGAAACTCAATTTCAATCACATCTTATCAGAACAAATATGGTCTCAAAAGACTTAAATCAAAGCATATGAGTTTTCAAAATAGATTAATGCAACTGAATTTCAAAGACTGATATCGCATACAATTTCCTATACAATGTCATTCAAAGCACTATAAACTAAATTCAAACAAGTCAAAATTTCAAAATAGTTTATGATTCTTATTCATGCAATGCTTCTCTTATTAATGACTTAAATCATAGCTTAAATCAATCTCCCAAGCAACTATAGCTTGGAAGTCGGAGATTTTACAGATGGGAACCTGTTAAGTGGTGAAAATGCCACTTTGCACCCTTTAACCTGACCTTTCATGGACCTACGACCACACTAATAAGCCTCTGTTGAGTGCATTTTGTAGATAACAGGGAAAGCTGGTAATAATGCAGCAAACCACTTAAGAATGCCCACAAAGAAGTCATCTCTCAGCACCATGCAGACCCAGCAACAGAACAAGGAGAAAGAAGTGAAGATAGGTCCAAAAAATCCTATCGAGAGGATGTCAGAAGACTTCGATAGGAGCTGAAGATTAAAAGGAAAGAATTCGTGCTGTTGGAGAAGGGTTCAATAGGATCCGAAGGCAGAAAAAAGATGAATTCATATGGATTGAAGAGTTCGATAGGATTTCAGAACCTATCGAGCAAAGAAAGGAAAGAAGAAACTATCCTATCGAAAACTTGCCTTAAGTGTCAAAGGAGCCTATCGAACGAATCTGAGAACCTAGCAACAGGACTAAAATGTTCGATTCCAACCTGTCAAAGGTTCCCTGAACCGATCGAAATAAAGATCTTGAAATTGAACCTATCGAAGGATGCTTAAGCCTTTCGATAGGAATGAGAGCCAACCTATCGGGATGACGGCACACAGATCTGAACCTGTCGAAAAGGACCACTAGACCTATCGAACTACTCAACTAACCTATCGAATACTCCAGATATTGGGCTGACGACCCTGAAGCTTCAAAGAGAGAACTCATCCTATCGGTACCTATCGAAGAGACTAGGGAACCTATCGAAAGGAACTACAAGCTTACTTTTAACCTGTCGAAATCGTGTGCTGAACTTCTCAGAAACTATGATATGCACACGCTGAGAGTTGGCAACCTGTCGCACGCAAACTGAGGCACTCTGGTGATCGGCGCGATGTTCTACAAGATGCCTTAGAAAGCCCTAACCGACCCATGTGCTTTAACAGAACTCTAACAAACTCTGACAACCTACTAGAAGAGATTTTTAGCGGGAAAAACATAGGAGAAAGCTATATATTGAGATCCCCAATTGCCATTGGGGAGGATCGAATTTCTGAACAATTTCCTGGAGATCAGAGCTTGCAGCAAGATTCCATTTCCCTCCTTTAGCCCAACTATGGTTGGCTAAATCCCTAGGAGCAGCAAGGAGTGAGTTAGATCTATAATTAGATAAGGTTAAGAGTGTTGCTGGGGTTAATTGCTGCACAAACTACAGATCTAAGAGCATTCCATTGTAAGAGAGACCATGTCTACGATGTAAATGTTGTTTTTAATGTTTTAATTAGATCTAAAGCTCTTTTGATTCCTTTTGGTGCTCGATCGGATTTGTGTAGAGGAGTTGCTTGATCAGCTCACCCACTTAACTGGTAGACCTCTTAGATATCATCTGAATTCCCTGGATTTGATATCCCTGTAATTTCCTGCATCTGTGACCTAGAAATTATAGCATCTGTAGTGGTTTTAATTGTTCTAATTGAGGCTCTGGCTTTGTAGGAGATCTCTAGGATGGTCTGTGACCATTAAAGTGGACAGATCATAACCTTAAGGTAAATCTAAGCTCAGGCCTTAATTGGATTCATCTACTGTAATCCATGGATTCGATAAAGCCTATAGGATAGTCTGTGACCATTAAAGTGGATAGATCATAGCCTTAAGGCCAGGTGGATCCTGTGATTTGAAGTGGAATTTATACCCTACAGCTGTGCTTGCGGACAGTGCCTGTGGCCAGCCGAGGGACTTGTGTGCTTTTGTACCTCGTAATATGCTTAGCTCAACCTGATTGTAGTGAAAACAATCTCCAAGTTGTTCTTCTCCATTTTCTGAGTTTTTAAACCTTCCATCTGTAAGATCTGAGGCTCCAGATTCGATCTAAAATAATCTACATTTTAATTATAGTTTAGTTTAAGTGACAACTCATTTCAAACCTCTCCCCTGTCTTTTAACTAAAGTAGAGATAGCTAGGGTGTCAGATCTCTTACAGATCTGGAGATTTATCATATTTCTAACTAGCCTCCCTGTGGACATTCCCTTACTTTTAAAACTTGCTACAAAGAACCCTGTATCTTACAGGTCTAAGATATTTTAGATGTGCTGAATCCATCTCTATTTTCTCTTGATTTTTACATCATAAATCAGTACACTGGAATCTCACAACAAGTTTTTGGCGCCGCTGCCGGGGAAGCAGTTTAGAAATTGATAGATCTAAGTTTTGATCATAGAATTGTAGTTTTTGTTTGATTTTACTACTGCATTTGTGAGTTTTGTTTTTTTTTCCAGTATTTTTTGTGTCCAGTTCACCAGATCTGAGTACAGAGTGAGAGGAGAGCTGTGCTGAAGGCTGCTCCATAGTTTGCATCCCTTCTCCCTTGTTTATTTTTAGATCTGTTGATTTTTAGATTAGTTAATAAATTGTGTTGTTGCTATTTGTTGTGTGAGGATTTACTCTGCATTCAGTTGTGAGTGTTGTATGTTTGGTAGGAGAACTCTGCAACCTCAGATTATTCCACTAAATCCAGAGGTTGAAAGACTTCTCAGAACCAGACCAACTACATCCACAACTGTTGAATTTGAATCTGTTGAAGTGGGTGAGCAGCAGCAACCTCGAACTCTCAAGGAATTCAATGCACCAAGGATCTACAATTCCCCCTTCTGCATTCAGTTCCCTGCTGCTCAAGGAAATTATGAGATCAAATCGTCCATCATTCAAATGTTGCCCTCATTTCATGGCCTGACCAAGGAGGACCCCTATAAGCATATAGATGAATTCTTCGGACTGTGCACCACCTTCAACATCACAGGTTTGGGGGAGGAGGCAACTAGGATGAGGCTCTTTCCTTTTTCATTAAAGGACAGAGCCAGGACCTGATTATCTCTGCTTCCACCTAACAGTATACAGTCCTGGAGTGATCTCCAATGTCAGTTTTTGGCCAAATTCTTTCCTATGTCAAAGACCAGTCAGTTGAGGAAGGGTATCATATCTTTTACCCAAGATCCAATTGAAGACTTTCATCAATCCTGGGAGAGATTTAAAGAACTCCTTAAGAAATGCCCCCACCATCAAATCCCTGAATGGCAACTGGTTCAAAGCTTTCACCAGGGAATTGATGCTAAAAGCAGAGATATGATACACCTACCTCCATAAAACTGCTGAGGAGGCATGGGAGCTCTTTGACATCATCAGTGAAAACTCTATGCAAAGGGAAACCTTAGCAAGAGATCTAGACCCTTCTAAATTGATGAAAGAGAACACCTCAAGAGGAAAGATATATGAAGTGAGTGTGCCAAGTGAGTTGAAAAGGAAATTGGACAGCTTAACTATGAAATTTGATAGGCTGATGGGAGCAATGCAGTCACCTGTGGCTGCTAGAGTGGAGGAGGCATGTGCTATATGCCAGTCCCCTGCTCACTCCCTAGATGAATGCCCATCAGCTGCCCAATTTCCTGATTTTATAACAGAGTATGTGGCTGCAACTCAAGCCTATGGGCAGTAGCCTGTTGCTGGGTATCAATGGAGAAACCACCACAATTTGAGGTGGAGACAAGATGGATACCCCAGCCAGCAGCCCCAGCAGCCCCAGCAGCCCATGCCCTACAGAAATGCTCAGCCCTATCAAGAAGGTTATGCCTCAAGACCTCAATATCAACAAACCATGGCCCAACCTATAGCTCCTCCTGTGCAGCAAGCTGCACCTACTCCAGCTGTGAGAGCACCATCTTTTGCGGAACAAGTTCTATCTTCATTATAGAACTTGAACACCTTAACCCAAACTATGCACTCTCACAACCAGAGCATCAAAAAGATAGAGGACCAGCTTGGTCAGCTGTCTAATGCTCTGACTAGGAGAGAAGGAGGAAGGTTACTTAGCCAACCACAGGATAATCCATGAAGACAGTTTGTAGTGGGTGAAGTTTCCTCCACATATGAGGAAGCCAAATCTGTGAAAACTTTGAGGAGTGGTAGGCTAGTGGACAATCAAGTGAGCTGTGAACCTGTGAGAAGTTTGAAGGAAGAGAATGGAAGGAGTTTTCCAATAACACAACAAAGGCCACCAGTGGTGGACCTGACAGAACCACCCAGTGTCAATAAAGAGGATGATATGGATCCTCAAGGAAAAGAAAAAATCAAAAAGAAAGAAGCCCCATTGGCTAAAGCTGCAAGTGAGGGAGCACCCCCACAGTTGCCATTTCCCAAGGCATTGCAAGGACCCTCCCCTTTTGACAAAGGGCAAGGCAAAATTGAGGAAATGATGGAGACTTTCAAACAAGTAAAGATTAATCTGCCTTTACTGGATGCCATCAAACAAGTCTCAGCCTATGCCAAATTTTTAAAAAACCTATGCACCCATAAAAGACAGTCCAGGATACACCTATCCAAGAAAGTCTTTTCAGCAGAAAAAGTCAAGCATGTCTTGTCCATTGCAACACCCCCCAAACTTCAAGACCCTGGACTCCCCACCATCCCCTGCATCATTGGGGACCATACCATTGCAAAGCCCTATTAGATCTGGGAGCCAGTGTAAATTTGCTTCCATATTCAGTATATGAGAAGCTGGGCTTAGGCAAATTAAAGCCCACACATGTTGTTATACAGTTGGCCGACAGATTTGAAGGAAACCTGTGGGGATAATCGAGGATGTTTTGGTGGGAGTTAACAAATTCTTTTATCCTGCTGACTTTTTGGTGTTGGACATGGAACCAGGAAGGAATGCCACCTCCATACCTATGATCCTAGGCAGACCCTTTTTGGCCACAGCTAACGCTTGTATTCAATGCGGGTCTGGAATAATGGAAGTGTCATTTGGAAATATGAAGGTCAAGTTGAATATCTAGAACGCAGCCAATCAACCTCATCCTGATGAGGATTGTTTTTCTCTAGACAAAATAGATGAGGTTATGCAAGAAAATGTGAATATGCTGTTGCATGGTAAGGAATGGTCTAATGAGATAGCTAAAGTATGGAATGAACTAGAGGTAGAAATAACTTTCACCCCTGAAACTGAGCATGTGCAACTTGTCTCTTCCAGAGCAGAACCAGCAAAGCTCCATCCATGGAAGCTTGCCTTGTTGCCTCTTCCACCCCCCTCCAAGACACCCCTATTGCCCTCCCTCATCAATCCCCCAGAGGTGGAGTTAAAGCAACTCTCGTTAGCTTTGAAATATGCCTTTTTAGGAGACAATAATAAATTGCCTGTGATAATTTCTTCTTCCCTCACCATTGAGCAGGAAAGAGAACTACTTGTTGTGCTAAAAAGGCATAGGAGGGCAATAGGATGGACCATTGCAAACTTAGGGGGGATTAATCCTGCTGTGTGCATGCATAAGATTCATCTTGAGGAAGGTGCCAAACCTTCTCGAGAGATGCAGAGGAAACTCAACCCTCACATGCAGGAAGTTGTGATGAAGGAGGTAGTCAAACTCCTTGATGCTGCCATCATATACCCTATCTCAGATTCCCAATGGGTGGCACCTACCCAGGTAGTGCCCAAGAAATCTGGCATCATAGTTGTTGAAGCTAATTCAGGAGAGCTAATCCCAACCAGACAGACCACTGGTTGGAGAGTATGCATCGATTACAGAAAGCTAAATGAAAAAACTAGCAAGGACCACTTCCCACTGCACTTTATAGACCAAATCTTGGGCAAGTTGGCAGGCAAGGCATATTATTGTTTTCTTGATGGATATTCAGGGTACAATCAGATCCCTGTCTACCCCCAAGATCAATAAAAAACCACATTCACTTGCCCATTTGGGACCTTTCCATACAGGAGGATGCCATTTGGGCTATGTAATGCACCTGCCACTTTCCAAAGATGCATGTATGCCATTTTTTCTGACATGATTGATAAATTTTTGGAGATCTTCATGGATGATTTCTCCATTTATGGAGATGATTTTGGCCAATGCCTGCACCATCTCAGTTCTGTGCTGCAGAGGTGTGAGGAGACTAACCTGGTCCTAAGTTGGGAAAAGTGTCATTTTATGGTGACTCAAGGCACTGTCCTTGGACATGTGGTCTCCCACAAGGGAATAGAGGTTGATCAAGCTAAGATTGACTTAATTTCCCATCTGCCCCCTCCCAAAACTATCAAACAAGTCAGGTCTTTTGTGGGCCATGCTGGGTTTTATAGGCGATTCATTAAGGACTTCAACAAAATCTCCAAACCTCTGTGCCACCTGCTGTGCCAAGAGGTACCCTTTGAGTTCAATGATGACTGCCTGGCTACTTTTGAGCAGCTGAAAACTTGCTTGACTATAGCCCCTAATTTCTCTTTACCATTTGAGCTGATGTGTGATGCATCAGACTTTGCTATGGGGGTTATTTTGGGACAAAGAAGAGACAAGGCACCATGTGTGGTGGCATATGCTAGTAAATCAATGGTTGATGCTCAATTGAATTACACCACGACTGAGAAGGAACTGTTAGTCATTGTCTTTGCTTTAGAAAAATTCAGATCTTATGTGTTGGGCTCAAAAATCACTGTGTTCACTGACCACTCAGCCTTGAAATACCTCTTGTCTAAAAAGGACGCCAAAGCAAGATTAATCAAATGGATTCTCCTTTTGCAGGAATTCCATTTGGAGATTAAAGACAAGAAGGGAGTGGAAAACGTGGTTGCTGATCATCTGTCCAGGATCCAAGTTGCAGAAACAAAGAGCTTGCCCATCAATGATTCTTTTCCAGATGAGCAACTGTTTGCCGTGGAGAGCAGTATGCCCTAGTTTGCTAATATTGTGAACTACCTTGCTGCGAAAAGAATCCCTCCACATTGGAACAAGAATGATAGAAACTTGTTTTTCTCCCAGATCAAACACTATATATGGGACGATCCTTACCTTTTTAAGCATTGTTCAGACCAAGAAATTCGAAGGTGTGTACCAGAAATAGAGTTCCACCACATTTTAACCATGAGTCATGAATAGGCTTGTGGGGGCCACTTCAGTGGTAACAAGACTGCTACGAAGGTGCTTCAGAGTGGTTTCTATTGGCCTACTCTGTTCAGAGATGCCCGACAACATTGCAAAGCTTGTCCTCGATGCCAACAGATGGGAAGTATTACTAAGAGGAATTTCATGCCTTTGCAGCCCATACTGGTGGTCGAATTGTTTGATGTCTGGGGTATTGATTTTATGGGACCATTTCCCCCCTCCTGTGGATATAATTTTATCCTTGTAGTTGTGGATTACGTGTCCAAATGGGTAGAAGCCATAATTACAAGGACAAACGACCACAAAGTTGTCATTAGATTCCTCAAAGACAACATCTTCTCCAGGTTTGGCATCCCCAAAGCCATCATCAGCGATGGGGGAAGCCACTTCTGTAATAAACCTTTTGATAAGTTATTGGAAAAGTACTATGTGACCCACAGGGTAGCCACCCCCTACCACCCATAAACCAGTGGACAAGTAGAGATTTCCAACAAAGAAATTAAACACATTTTAGAGAAGACTGTGCGAAGTGATAGGAGGGACTGGTCCATGCAATTGACAGATGCCCTATGGGCTTATAGGACTGCCTATAAGACCCCCATAGGTATGTCCCCATTCAGACTAGTTTATGGCAAGGCATGTCATTTGCCTGTTAAATTGGAACATAAAGCATACTGGGCTATTAAAGCAATAAATTTTGATTTCAACTCTGTTGGTATACACAGGAAATTGCTGATAGCTGAGCTGGAGGAGCTTAGATTGGAACCATACACCAATGCTCAGACCTACAAAGAGAAGACCAAAGTCTTCCACGATAGACATTTGCTACAGAAAGAATTCAAACCCAATGATAAGGTGTGGATGTTCAATTCTAGATTAAAATTCTTTCTAGGTAAGTTGCAGTCCAGATGGGATGGACCCTTCATAGTTGTACATGTTTCCCCATCTAGAGCTGTCGAAGTCAGGGACCCTATAGATGGTAGAGTCATCAAGGTCAATCGCCAGAGGCTCAAACTGTGTGTGGACAAGATTTGTGAGACCGAGGAGAGCATTGATCTTCAAGACCCTCCAGGTTGATAGCTGTCTTTGGCTTGTATCATATGTAATATATGTGATTTATTTGTATCAACAAAGTGATGGCTGGCTTAGCAGGAAAATTTTCAGGGTGCTGAAACTGAGCCCTACACTCATTTATCCAACTTTTAGCTTTTAGAACCCTTCAATAAGATGGCTGATGATTTCGATAGGATTCTAGACATTTTTTAAGGGCACTGAGCCTTGATGATAGGTGAAACCAACCACTTGATAGGTTAAAAATGGCAACAGACACTTTTCGATAGGTTTTGGGTACCTATCGGAACCTATTGAAATGACGAATCGCTTCAAATTCCAACTTATCGAAAGGAAGTTTCCACCTGTCGAGATCCTATCAAATTATACCTTATGTAAGCTTTGATTGCCAAGCCTTCGATAGGACACATCGACCTATCGCCACCATTCTCGTCATCCTATCGAAATCGTAGTCTTGTCCTATGCACCTCCTGAATGCCTAACCCTCTCCCCGTGCTTCAGCATTTATGGCGCATGCCGCCTTAACTTAATCTTCCCTCCTAAATTTAGTCCATCATGCAGTCCACACTCCAATTCCCACCCAGCGACAGCCACTCCCTGTATTCCCATTTTTCATTTTTTTAATTCCCATGCCTCGACGACTACGCCACTTTTATTGCATCGTTTCATATTCCAACGCCCATGCACCTTAAATATTTGCTTCACTCATTCCATCCACATCCATTCCACCCTAACCTACCCAACTCTTCCAGCCCCCACCTATGGCCGACAACAAACCTCCTGAGTTGCCTATCAAGTTCTTCCCAGTCTGGCCACCACCACCCCCACCAGTCGAGCCTGATCCTCTTCAATTTCTCTGGGATGTATATGACGAGGTCCAGAGAATCCTCGCCAAGGAGAAAAAGAAAAACCTTAAGAGGGAGAAGAAGAGGCAGAAGACCGAGTCACCGGCTGCTTGCCCCCCGTCATCCTCATCATCATCCACTACCCCACCCACAGCCCCCTGATCCCACTCTTTTTTATTCTTTTCTTTCCCCGCCTAGCTTGCAGTTCCTCTTCCACCCGACACCGGCTGAGGATGTCCCTGAGCCTGGAGGAAATTTTTTTTCCATAGGAGATGTTTTCCACATGTCGGTTTTCAAATTAGTTATAATAAAAATGTTTTGTTCATTTCACTTGTTGTTTCTCTATTCATTTCTTGTTCCATTTATTTTCTCTGAATGTGTGCTTAACTAACCCCATTTTCTCAAAACAGTGGGGACACTGTTTATTGTAGGTTTGGGGGTGTGGCATGTATGCCAATAAATTAGTTAATTTTAGTGCAGTCAAGTTGAAAAGGAATAATCGAAAAGAGAATGACACCTCATAATTATTGATTAAGAAAATTTTAAAAACCATTTGCAACTAAAGTAAGCTAAAGTTTTAACATTTTTCATAAAGAAAATGTCAAGAATTTTTGCAGGAAGTTTTTGATGTGTGATAAACCAGCAATGAGAAGAGACTGTGAAGATACTCTCCAGAAATTGGATGGAAGGCCATACCCAGTGAGAATTGGGCCTGAAAAACTTCTTTGAAGAGTGTCTTGGCAATTCATTCTGCTTTGAAAACTAACTGGACCTAATCTGGATCACTAGAAGTTGGGCAAATCCGAGTTGAAACAACTTGACAACACTCAGAACATGGAAGACATGAAGTAAGGCCATCTCTTGGACAGTTTGGGCCTAACATTCCCCACCATTGAACTGCCCTTGATGCACACCACTTGAGCCTTAAAAGCCCCAATTTTCTTTGATGAAAACCAGAAATTCTAAACCCAAAACCTCTTTACCTATTTCATTTCACCCTCAATCTGAGAAATCAGGAAGAGGAAGGAGGAGAAAGGTTAGAGGAGCAAGGTCCTAAATCAGGTTGAAAGAAATAAAAACACAGTTGGTGGTATTACATGAAAAAAAAATAAAAATAAAAAAAAACAGAAGGATGAGAAAGCGAAGTCATTCCATTGAAAAAATTGAAAGGAAGAGAAGAAGCTGGCCACTTTGGCTCTAAAAATTCAAAAAGTAGATGGAATTGTGCTGAATTAAAGGTGAAGTCATGAGCCACCTCCTAGCCTCTACTGATTTCTCAATTTTGAACTCTATTTGTTCCTCCACAAACCTCATCCCTAAGCCACATTATAACCCAATAAAAAAGACCTTACTGATCTGAAAGTGGATTGAGCTGTCATGTGGATATAAGAATCTGCTTAATCTATGGGCAAAAAAGAGCGGGAAAAGTCAGAAATTCAAGCAATGCCTATGCTCCTGCTTGCAGTCCTATTTGAGGGCTGTAACTGCTCTTGAGTTGAGTGATATGATTTACCCCTCTTCTCTGTACTGATGAGTGAACAGCCCTGATGAAACTTGGGTCTGAAATCCAGATTGAAGGGGGAAGTATCTAAGCAGGATCCTCAAATCGATGGTGAGTTATGCATGAAATTTTAGAAGCAATGCCTGGACATAAACTGAGTGATGATGGAGAGATTTCAGCAAACTTTCATATTTCCAAATGAATGTTTTTTTTTTTTTTGTTGAATTTCCCTTAATGAATAGGCATGATTTGAATTTATTTGATTTGCTTAAATTATGCTTTAACAAGTTGCACTATTATTAACTAAGTGTATTGGAGAAGTTTGTGGGTACCTTCACTGAAAACCCTCAGGAGACTTCACTCCTCCACTAGGGATCACCTAGGGGTTTAAAAGGCTTGGTGCATGTGCTTAATGCATCCGTGCTCCCTACGAAAGTGGCATTTTATTTCTCTTTGAATTCTCCTTTGCTCAGGGACTAGCGAAGCTTAGGTTTGGAGGTGTGTTAAGTGGTGAAAAATGCCACTTTGCACCCTTTAACCTGACCTTTCATGGACCTGCGAGCACACTAATAAGCCTCTGTTGAGTGCATTTTGTAGATAGCAGGGAAAGCTGGTAATAATGCAGAAAACCACTTAAGAATGCCCACAAATAAGTCATCTCTCAGCACCATGCAAACCCAGCAACAGAACAAGGAGAAAGAAGTGAAGATAGGTCCAAAACATCCTATCGAGAGGATGTCTGAAGACTTCGATAGGAGCTGAAGATTAAAAGGAAAGAATTCGTGCAGTTGGAGAAGGGTTCAATAGGATCCGAAGGCAGAAAAAAGATGAATTCATATGGATTGAAGAGTTCGATAGGATTTCAGAACCTATCGAGCAAAGAAAGGAAAGAAGATACTATCCTATCGAAAACTTGCCTTAAGTGTCAAAGGAGCCTATCGAACGGATCTGAGAACCTAGCAAAAGTACTAAAATGTTCGATTCCAACTTGTCGAAGGTTCCCTGAACCTATTAAAATGAAGATGTTGAAATTGAACCTATTGAAGGATGCTTAAGCCTTTCGATACGAATGAGAGCCAACCTATTGGGATGACGGCACACAGAGCTGAACCTATCAAAAAGAACCACTGGACCTATCGAACTACTCAACTAACCTATCGAATACTCCAGATATTGGGCTGAGGACCCTGAAGCTTCAAAGAGAGAACTCATCCTATCGGTACCTATCGAAGAGACCAGGGAACCTATCGAAAGGAACTACAAGCTTACTTTAACCTATCAGAAGCTTCTCCAACCTGTCAAAATCGTGTGTTGAACTTCTCAGAAACTATGCTATGCACAAGCTGAGACTTGGCGACCTGTCGCATGCAAACCGAGGCACTCTAGTGACTGGCGCAACGTTCTAGAAGATGCCCTAGAAAGCCCTAACCGACCCACGTGCTTTAACAGAACTCTAACAAACTCTGACAACCTTCTAGAAGGGATTTTTGGCGAGAAAAATAGAGGAGAAAGCTATATATTGAGATCCCCAATTGCCATTGGGGAGGATCGAATTTCTGAACAATTTCCTGGAGATCAAAGCTTGCAGCGAGATTCCATTTCCCTCCTTTAGCCCAACTATGGTTGGCTAAATCCCTAGGAGTAGCAAGGAGTGAGTTAGATCTGTAATTGGGTAAGGTTAAGAGTGTTCTTTGGGGTTAATTCTTTGCATCGATTCAGATCTGAGAGCATTCCATTGTAAGAGTGACCATGTTTACAATGTAAATGTTGTTTTCAATGTTTTAATTAGATATAAACCTCTTTTGATTCCTTTTGGTGCTCGATTGGATTTGTGTAGAGTTGCTTGATCAGCTCACCCACTTAATTGGTAGACCTCTTGGATATCATCTGAATTCCCTGGATCTGATATCCCTGTAATTTCCTGCGTCTATGACCTAGAAATTACAGCATCTGTAGTGGTTTTAATTGTTCTAATTGAGGCTCTGGCTTTGTAGGAGATCTCTAGGATGGTCTGTGACCATTAAAGTGGACAGATCATAACCTTAAGGTAAATCTAAGCTCAGGCCTTAATTGGATTCATCTACTGTAATCCATGGATTCGATAAAGCCTATAGGATGGTCTGTGACCATTAAAGTGGACAGATCATATCCTTAAGGCCAGGTGGATCCTGTGATTTGAAGTGGAATTTATACCCTACAACTGTGCTTGCGGACAATGCCTGTGGCCAGCCGAGGGACTTGTGTGCTTTTGAACCCCTATAATATGCTTAGCTCAATCTAGTTGCAGTGAAGACAATCTCCAAGCTGTTCTTCTCCATTTTCTGAGTTTTTAAACCTTCCATCTGCAAGATCTGAGGCTCCAGATTCGATCTAAAACAATCTGCATTTTAATTGTAGTTTAGTTTAAGTAACAACTCATTTCAAACCTCTCCCCTGTCTTTTAACTAAAGTAGAGAAAGCTAGGGTGCCAGATCTCTTACAGATCTGGAGATTTATCATATTTCTAACCAGCCTCCCTGTGGACATTCCCTTACTTTTAAAACTTTCTACAAAGGACCCTGTATCTTGCAGGTCTAGGATATTTTAGATGTGCTGAATCCATCTCTGTTTTCTCTTGATTTTTACATCATAAATCAGCACACTGGAATCTCACAACAGAACCCCTACCTAACCATTGTCGTTCAATGAACACTTTTCAGAGAAATGCAACAAGCCCCTACGTTATGAGAGTAACTTGTGCCATTCGAATTTACCGTCAACACGGTTCAAAGCAAAGAGGGGTTCGTTTGTGTGAACCTTAAATCAAAATTTGATTCTAACATATATCTTAATGTATTTTAATACATAACTAGATTCGAAGTTTTGAGTTCGAAATTCAAATGCTGATCAATTTTATAGTGGATTCAAAGTTAATGCGGAGTTCATAATCATGTTCAAAAGCAAATTCATATTATCTTATTTCACGATGATTGCAGCAAGTTATTCATATCAATTGAGACAAAAATGCAATTAATATTGAGATTCCACTACCTTAGATTTGGACCCGTTGAAAGCTATTCAAATGTCCTCATCTACGATCCCCCATTCTTAACCTAGATTTAATTAATACCATATTATGTGTCAATAGAGTCAAAAAATAAATATCTCAAGTCTCCCAGAGTTTTTCCAAAGAAAAACTGACAAAAATAGAAACAAGGGAAATCAATCTATCGATTTCCAAATCGATAGTTCGATTACCTTCATAAAACTGCTACCTCAGCTCTGTCATACTCGATCAATTGATTTCTAAAATCGATCATTTTATTTCAAACTCTATCGATCGATTTAAGAAAATCGATCATTCGATTCCTTCAGAAATTCTGCATCTCTTAGTCTTGTCAAAATCGATCGGTCCTCACCAAAACGATAATTTGGACCGAAATTTCGGTCAGATTTTTGTATGGGAGTCAAATTATCGGCCAAAATTCAAATTTTCAGCCAAAATTTCAGTTCAAATTTTTTATTTCGGTCCCCTCCGAAACCAAAATGAAACCCGAAATTTTGATCCTTGGTTGTAACATCCCGAAAATTCTAGAACCCGAATGTGTCAGACACGTGTGTGAGTCCAGCACGGCGACCCATACCACCTTAAACATTTTAGAATAAATATTAGTAAAGGTGTAATGGGTGTGAAAAGTTAGGCTGAGTCCATTTTTGACCTTGGGTGGGAAGCTCGTGCACCGACCCAAGGTATGCATGCCTAACACTGAATTAGAATTTAATTCTAGTGGATAAGATTTTTGAATAAATATCAAGATATTATTTCTATTTGATTTGCTTTATAAGAGAAAGGAGAAGAGCAAACTCCCTCTCCATTAACCATCTTGTGAGACCAAGGTCGCTAGATTGCTCGGCAAGTTCCTTCGTCTCCTTTGCAAGACTCACCTAAGTTTCCAATCACTCTCGCGATCCCGATTGTGGAGAACCCTATGAGCTTCAACATTCTTATATCTTAGATTCGAACGAAGGTGACTCGCTCGTCATGAGTACGTCATGCACAAGTTGTGAAGTGAAGAGTAGCATGAGTAGCATGTACTGATGAGGAGCTTCGATTTGAGCTTCATTTGATTCAATCGCCGTGATAATTCGTGAGTTGGATTATGAAACCCTCTTTGACTAAGATCACCTCAAGGCGAGTTACCGATCTAAAAAGGTGAGAATTTTACTGTTAAATTGGGAAATTATTATTCCTAAATGTTAGTAGATTATTGTGTGTGAATTTTGTGAGATCCCATAGAGATTTAAGGGAAAATGAACCAAGAGGAAGAAGCCCGAATGGGCTACAGAATTTGTCAAAATCGAACAATTAATTTTGGAAATCGATCGATCAATTTTGACAAGACTGAGAGATGCATGATTTCTGAAGGAATCGAACGATCGATTTTCTTAAATCGATAGATTGAGTTTAATATCGAAAGATCGATTTTAGAAATCAATCGATTAAGTCAGATAGAACTGAGGTGCCAGTTTTCCGAAGGAAATCGAACAATCGATTTCCCCTGTTTCTGTTTTTGTCAGTTTTTCTTTGGAAAAACTCTGGGAGACTTGAGCTATTTATTTTTCGACACTATTGACATATAGTACAGTGTTAATTAAATCTAGGTTAAGAATGGAGGACCGTAGATGAGGACATTTGAATTGCTTTAAACGGGTCCGAATTAAGGTAGGGGAATCATAATATAAATTGCATTTTTGTCTTAATTGATATGAATAACTTGCTGCAATTATTGTGAAATAAGATAATATGCAACTATTTTTTAATATAAGTAAGAACTCTGCATTTGCTTCGAATCCGCTTTAAATTTGATTAGCATTTGAATTCCGAACTCAGAACTCCGAATCTAGTTATGTATTACAATACATTAAGATATATGTTAGAATCAGCATTTGATTTAAGGTTCACATGAACAAACCCCTCTCTGCTTTGAATCGTGTTGACGGTGAATCCGAATGGCACAAGTTACCCTCATAACACAGGGGCTTATTGCATTTTCCTGAAAAGTGTTCATTGAACGACGATGGTCAGGTAGGGGCGGTAAAATCTCTGCTTTCCAAGCTATAGTTGCTTAGAAGATTGATTTAAGTTATGATTTAAGTCATTCATAAGAGAAGCATTGCATGAATAAGAATCAGAAACTATTTCTAAATCCCAATCTGTTTGAACTCAGTTCATAGTGCTTTAAATGACATTGTATAGGAAATTACATGGGATATTAGTCTTTGAAATTTAGTTGTATTCATTTGCTTTGAATATCTGTTTTGAAAACTCATATGCTTTGATTTCAGTCTTTGGAAACCATATTTGTTCTGATAAGATGTGATTTAAATTGAGTTTCTTCTACTGAGCTTAGATTGTTAGCTCACCCAGACTATGTCACAGGTGTAGACTCTACTCAGGATCAAGGTTTAGGGAGCGATCTGGACTACAACCCAAAGGAAGAGTTTGACATCCCTCCTGACGAGTTTTTCCCTTAGACATGGGATTTCAAACTCGGTATAGTTCTGTTTATTTTGAGTTAGACGTAGTTTCGATTATGGGCTCTGAACCTGGTACATTGAAGGTTTTGTATTTAATGAGAGTTTGCATGTTGGGTATATGTTTGGGAACCACTATTGGAAATCATTATTTAGGTGTTGATTATCCTTCACCGGTGGTTCTTCTTGGTTCCTTTTTGGATTATGTATAGAATTAGAAATTTCTTTTGTTTGCCATATTAGATATTAGTTTAATTATAATATCTGCTCTGATTTTTGTATTCATATGGATGTTCCGATGTCATGGCGGGCCAATGTTTCCGGTACTTTAGGAATGGGAAAGTCAGGTCGTCATAGTTGGTATCAAAGCTATGGCTTTAGATTCAGATTCCATGGGACGATGAGCATGATTATTTTTTTTACAATCAATACTGATCAAAGTTGTTATTTAACAATGACAGATCAGTATGGGCCTGAGGTTTCAAGGCAGAGGCAGAGGTAGAGATAGACCAAGGATTGTTCCATTGGTGAATGTTGCAGAGGGCATCGGTACATCTAAGGGTGTAGGGATCGCTACCGGTCCTAATGATATACCTATTGGTAGAAGAGTAATGACGGACATGTTGAGCTGGTGTTGGAGGCCTTGGCCAACAATGTAGCTCAACAGAAACCTTCAATGGCTCAACAGACAATTGCAATGGCTCAGCAAACAGAGTTACTTGCAACCAGGAACCACCCTTCTGGGTTTGCAGAGTTTAGAAGGATGCGTCATCCTACTTTTTCGGGTCAGGCGGATCTACTAAAGCCAAGAGATGGCTTAATGAAATGGAGAAGATCTTCGAAGTGCTATAATACACCAAAGTTGAGAAGGTACGGTGGGCTGCCTTCAAATTGGATGGAGAGGCTGACCCTTGGTGGAAGTCAATGTCCAGAACCAGGGAATAGGAGATTCCCAATACCCCTTGGACATGGGCAGAGTTTGTAGAAAATTTTAACGATGAATACTTCCCAGGGATAGTGAGGAACCAGTGGGAAGTTCAGTTTATAAAACTGGAGCAAGGCAAGATGATCGTGCACGAGTACGGGGCTGAATTCAACAGACTCTCAAGGTTTGCACCTCAATACGTGGCCACTGAGTTGATGAAGACCAGAAAGTTTCAACTTGGTCTAAGGCCCAATATTCAAGAGAGAGTCTCGATCCTTGAGCTAGAGACTTATGCGGGAGTAATAGCTAAGGCTCTTACTACCGTG
This sequence comes from Chloranthus sessilifolius, assembly GCA_021018995.1. Taxonomy (NCBI): domain Eukaryota; kingdom Viridiplantae; phylum Streptophyta; class Magnoliopsida; order Chloranthales; family Chloranthaceae; genus Chloranthus; species Chloranthus sessilifolius. The sequence continues at coordinate 99,040,175 of CM037588.1, forward strand.
GATGACATCGAGAAGATGTTCAAGAGAAGAGACCAGCAGAGTAAAGAAAGAGAGGGTCAAGGGCAGTCAAGTGCCTATGAACAGGTAAATAAGAGGCAGAGGTTTGGAAGACCACCTCGATATCCTACTCAGCCAGCTTGCTCGAGATCGGCTGCTTCTTCAGGACCGATTTCCTATCAAAGACCATCGGTGTCTTCGCCTGCACGACCCTTTCGACCTTCAAGCACTACTACGAGTGGAGCATCAGTGGAACAAGGATCCTCACGTGTCTCATCTTTCTCTCCGGTTCCATTGTGTGCAAGGTGTGGGAAACCACACAAAATTGAGGACTGCAGGAGAAACACCGAAGCTTGCTTCAGATGTGGCAAGATTAGACACCTGGTCAAAGATTGTCCTGAGGAAGACAAGGTGAGGACCACTTCGACTTCTACACGGAGATCTTCTCGACCTACTGTTCAAGGTCGAGCTTATGCCATTACTGAACATGATACCCAAATGTCGAATGACGTGATCGAAGGTATAATTAAAATTTTGAATGATTATTCTTATTTTAGTTTAAATTGATTAGAAAATTTTCCATAAATTCCTTTTAATTATGGCATTCATGAACACCACACACTATGTGTACCCTTAATTAAATTTCATGTATAAAAAATTAAGGTACCCTCGTTATGCCCCAAGACGGTGACATATGTGAAACTAAGGCACGAGTGTTGATAAACCTAGGGTCTACTCACTCCTTTGTCACCCCTTTATTCTCAGCAAAATTGGGCATCATTCCCAAGTCTTTGGACTTCATATTAGCAGTGTCAGTTCTTACGAGAAACGCAGTAAGAACAGACACAGTATGCAGGTCAGTCATCATTCGGATTGAAGATCATGAGATGGTAGCAGATCTAATCTTGTTGAATTTGAAAGGGTTTAATGTGATACTAGGAATGGATTGGCTATCCGCTTACCATGAAAGTGTAGATTGCCTCCGAAAAGTGGTAACTCTTCGCCCTCCAAGGGAAAAATCCTTCCAATTTTGTATAGTCAAATCCAGCGTTGCACCATTCATCTCAGCCATCCAAGCATAGCGTATGATGAGAAACAGGTGCAGTGGATATCTCGCTTACTTGCAAGATCAAAGGGAAGAGAAGAATAACATCGCCGATATTTCAATTGCATGAGAGTATTCAGATATATTTCTCGAGGATCTACCTGGACTGCCACCGTATCGAGAGATCGAGTTCGCAATTGGGTTAGCTCTAGGTACTGAGCCATTGTCGAAGGTTCTGTATCTCATGGCGCCAACAGAGTTGAAAGAACTGAAGGAACAGCTTCAGGAGCTTTTAGATAAGGGATTTATTAGACCGAGTGTGTCTCCTTGGGGAGCACCGGTATAATTTGTTAAGAAGGACGGTTCGATGCGGCTCTGCATCGATTATCGCCAGTTAAACAAGTTGACGATTAAGAATCGTTATCCACTTCTGCGAATTGATGACCTCTTTGATCAATTGTAAGGCGCAAAATTCTTTTCAAAGATCAATTTGAGGTCAGGCTATCATCAGTTAAAGATCAAGGTTGAAGATATTTCAAAGACTGCATTCCGCATGAGGTATGGTCACTATGAGTTCTTGGTGATGCCATTTGGGCTAACGAATGCACCAGTGTCGTTTATGGACTTGATGAATCGGGTATTCAAACCACACCTCGACAAACCAGTGGTTATTTTCGTAGATGATATTCTCATCTATTCGAGAATAAGAGAGGAGCATGAGAAACACTTACGAGTGGTTCTCAAAACACTCAGAGACCACCAATTATATGTAAAACTCACCAAGTGTGAGTTTTGGCTTAAGCAAGTCAGTTTCTTGGGCCATGTCGTCTCTGAGACTGGCATAACCGTTAACCCAGTCAATATTGAAGTTGTTATGAAGTGTGAATAATTGAAGACCGTGATAGAAATTCGTAGTTTCCTCAGTCTAGCTAGGTATTATACGAGGTTTTTGAAAGGTTTCTCCAAGATTTTGAGGCTTCTTACGCAACTCACAAAGAAAGACATAAGGTTTGAGTGGATCGAGGCATGTGGGAAAAAATTTTAGGAGCTCAAGAAGAGATTGACCACCGCACCAGTGCTTGCCATACCGTCAGGCAGTGAATGTTTTGTGGTGTACAATGATGCTTCATACAGTGGATTGGGCTATATGCTTAATCAGAATGAGAGAGTCATTGCTTACAGCTCTAGGCAGCTTAAGGACCATGGAAAGAATTATCTGACTCATGACCTTGAGCTAGCGGCAGTCATTTTTGCTCTGAAGATCTGGAGACATTACATTTATGGGGATACATTTGATATATTTACTGATCACAAAAGCTTCAAGTATCTTTTCACCCAGAAAGACTTGAACATGAGACAACGGAGATGAATGGAGTTTCTCAAAGACTATGATTGTTTCATCCAGTACCACCTCAGGAAGGCTAATGTTGTGGCAGATGCACTAAGCTGAAAGTCATCTGCTCAGTTGTCACACCTCATCACGAGAGTGCATCAATAGCACTTACTTAAAGATACGGCCCTGTGTGACTCGAGATTTGATGTTAAAGGTAGGAGCTTTGATGGCCACTATCGTCATACGGTTGACATTATTTGAGAACATCCGCAAGCTACAGATGACAGATGATGAACTCATGGCCATCATAAGAGAGGTGATTAACGGGAATAAACCAGATTTCTCCATCAGGGAGGACAACACATTACTATTTCGAGACCAAGTGTCCATACCAATCAACGTCGAGCTTCGAGATACTATTTTAGAAGAAGCTCATAAGTCGATATATGCCATACATCCTAGAAGTACCAAGATGTATTAGGATTTAAAGAAAAACTTATGGTGGAGAGGTTTGAAGAAAGATGTGGCCAAATACGTATCAAGGTATTTGGTCTGCCAGCAAGTAAAAGTCGATCATCAGAACTCATCTGGGCTACTATAGCCATTACCGATACCAGAGTGGAAATGGGAGGCCATCTCGATGGACTGCATTCTTGGACTACCAAGAACATTAAAGAGATACAATGCCATATGGGTCATCGTTGATCGATTGACCAAATCTGCCCACTTTCTCCCATACAATATGACGTATATTGCCAGCAAGCTTGCAGAGTTGTACCTCAAGGAGATTGTCGGGCTGCATGGTATACTGGTTAGTATTGTGTCAAATAAAGACCCGCTATACACATCTCAGTTTTGGTAGCATTTTCAAGAAGGGATGGGTTCAAGAGTTGATTTTAATTCGGCATTTTATCCTCAGACTGATGGGCAAACTGAGAGGGTGAATGAGATAATCGAGGTCATACTACGAGCTTGCATGTTAGATTTCAAGGATCATGAGATAAGCATTTACCCCTGATCGAGTTCGCCTACAATAATAGTTATTAGGCTAGCATTGGAATGGCTCCCTATGAAGCTTTATATGGACGGAGATTCAGGTCTCCACTTAATTGGGAAGAAGTTGGCAAGAAACTCATTTTGGGTCCATAGATTGTGGAAAGCACGATCGAAACAGTTCGGTTAATCCGTGAGAGATTACGAGTTGCATAAAGTCGCCAAAAGAGTTATGCTGACCTCATACGGACACACGTCGAGTTTCAAGTGAGAGTGATTGCTTTCATAATCTTTAGTTTCCTTCACCTGATGTAGCACAATTTTAGATTGAGGACAATGCCTTCGTAAAGATCTCGCCTACTAAAGGCGTGATGCGCTTCGAAAAGTGTGGGAAGTTGAGCCCACGTTATGTTGAACCTTTCGATATACTATGTCAGGTTGGTGAAGTCACATATCGCCTTGCTATGCTGCCGCAATTGTCTAGCATGCATAACGTATTCCATGTATCAATGTTGCGAAAGTACATTAAAGACCCGACTAACGTCTTAGATTAATAACCTATCGAGCTTCAGGAAGATTTGATAGTGGCGGAAGAACCGACATAACTTTTGGACCGTAAGGAGAAAAACTTGCAAACCAAACAGATTCCCTTAGTAGTGGTGAAATGGCAGAACCACTCTTCCGAAGCAGCCACTTGGGAATGCGAAGCAGAGATCCGCGCTCAATACCCTCAATTGTTCGAGTGAAACACGTTAATTCGGTGAGTAACAATGTGATCAAGTGTCAAAATTCTATGTAATCTTGTCGCTATATGACTTGTGTTAGTATATCTACTCATCGTTAATTTTGTAGTGTTTTTACTTGTTGTGTATCATGAGATTTTGAGAACCGTAAGAACATAAACGCCAAAGTCATTATTTTAGGAAATTCAGAATTACGTTTAAATTTATGGTATAGTGGCAATCATGAATTAATGGCCCAAATCTTGGTTAGTATACTGTAAATGGATGTGTGTGGGTGTATACCAAGTATAGGGTGCAGGTCCAAGTGTTCAATTAGAACCTAAAGTCCTCAGAACAGAGCAAGGGACTTATTAAAGAAGAAATTTCAGGCCAAAACCTTTCTGAGAAAATCGAACGATCGATTTTGTAGAGCTGCTAAGACTTCAGGAAAATTGAATGATCGGTTTTAAAAATCGATTGATCAATTATGTCGGGTTAAGTAGGGATCGAGGGCTTTATTTTCTCTTTCTCATGACTCCACTGATGAAATTTTAGGGCTTTTTCCCATTTCCTGTGAGAACGCCGCCAGGTATCAGTCAAGAATCACTAGAACTTCGATTTTTTGGGCAAGGATCCAATCCGAATACTCCGAAAAGGTGAACCCTACCTTTCTCTTGAACTATTTCTTCGAATTTTGAGATTTTTATTCCGGTTCTTTGATTATCAATGGGCCCGAAGAAACAACCGGCCATTAAGAATCCTATGTTGAAAAGGTCCACATCCAAGGCCAGCTCTTCGAAGAAACCCCCACCGCCACCATCGCGTGAGCAACCAAACTAGTGGTGAGGAGCAAAAGAATTTGAAACCGAGTGGTCTTTTGATCCCAAGCTCTTTGTGGAACAAGTGACCACCGAGTGGGCTTTTGCATACCTCGAGAAATCTGGGTTGGGATCTTTGCTCCAACCTTTTCACGGACATTTTTACCCGCGGTTGGTAAAATTGTTCTATCAACATATGCGCAGGGGCAAAGACAAGAACAAAATATATACCAAAATTGAAGGTAGGGAGTATGACTTTGACTTGGATGACATTGTCGAGGCAATGGCGTGCCCTTCAAAATTTGCACAAACCATGGGCTTATCAAAGCCAAACCCTAAATCGATAGAATTTCATGATATCATCACGAAGATGACTCATGGACGACACGGGTCCGGACAATCCATGACCAGAGACCAATTGCCAGACACGATGTGGATGTTGGACGTCAGTTTTAAGTGTAACCTGTACCCATTAGGCCACAAATCGGAATGGACGGGGACCATTCAACAGGCTTTATTTTCTGCCTTTAGAGAACAATGGTTCTGTACGCCAACTGTAGTATTTCAAGGTATAGAGACGGCCCGCGAGAACATGTCAAAAGGAAGGAAGTCCGATGCCCTATGCACATCTTATCTCCCTTATGATAGAAAATTATGATGGCGGGGATGACTATGTGATAGCCGTTGATGAGCCAAAATCTATAAATAATGTGAAAAGGTATCAAATGAAGGATTGGAAGAAGGGTTACAGGCAGTTATTAAAAAATGCTCTAGAACAAGAAGATCAAGACGAGCGTGAAAACGCCGACCAAGAACAACCCGAACCTTCCGTTCCGCCTCAACAGGTCGCTCCAGCTCAGATGCCTCCACCTCAAAGGGAATCAGCTACTACGATTGACGATGTGCTTACCCTGATGGCCCAAAACAATCGTCAGTTGCACTGTTGGTTAGATTTTCATGAGGATTTGTTGATGCACATGATGTGTCATGACTACCCTACTACATACACGCCATATGTCGCCGACGCACGCACCTATGTCGCTGACCCGCGCAACTATACTATTGAGGCGTCTACTCCCAGAGCTAGGAGTGCTAGAGACTGGGGAGCAGGGCCATCAGGTGACCAGGCAGGTCAGTGAAGAGGACTATTGGTAAACTCTTCAGTTTTTTTTTTTTTGCAATTAAATACTTCATGTAATTTTGAGAACTATTGGGTCTTGGCGTCCTATTTTGTTTAAGTAGTATGGCATCTTACTTCATTCATGATTGGATTAATTTTGGGATTGTATGATGGTATGATTGTGGCAATTATTCCATGATTAATTACTAATTAGATGTGTTGATTAATCTGTAGCTATGACTAAGTAGTTTACTTTGGTTTCCAATTAATGGCGGACTTATTTGTCATTAGTATTAGCGGATATGAGTTCTTGTGAATAATTTCTTTGCCAGTTGCTTTGTGGTTAAATGATTTGATGTGTATAATGACTACATGATATGCATACATCTTGTTAGTTGTCACTATCTAGGACTGCTGCACATATAGGCGTTTTGTATGAATGCCTAGAAGCTGATTTGTAGACGTCCTGAACATCTAGTGAACCATGGTATACCGATAGTTTTATTTTGAGTAGATGTTTAGAACTTTGAATTCAGTTAAAGGATAGGGTTCTCTTATGGTAGAGACTTCCAATACCTTTCGGTATACTCTTGCTCTGTGAACAGTAAGACCATGTTTTAGCATACCGACTATCATTTCGATCCAAAGGGCATGTAATGAATTTTCGAGGAAGAAAATTTCTAAAGGAGGGGAGAATGTAACATCCCGAAAATTCTAGAACCCGAATGAGCCAGACTCGTGTGCGAGTCTGGCACGGCGGCACGACGACCCATGCCGCCTTAAATACTTTAGAATAAATGTTAATAGAGGTGTAATGGGTGTGAAAAGTGAGGTTGAGTCCATTTTTGACCTTGGGTGGGAAGCTCGTGCACGGACCCAAGGAATGCATGCCCAACACCCAATTAGAACTTAATTCAAGTGGATAAGATTTTTGAATAAATATCAAGATATTTATTTCTATTTGATTTGCTTTATAAGAGAAAGGAGAAGAGCAAACTCCCTCACAATTAACCATCTTGTGAGACCAATGTCTAGATTGCTCTGCAAGTTCCTTCGTCTCCTTCGCAAGACTATCACCTAAGTTTCCAATCACTCTCGCGATCCTGACTGCGGAGAACCCTTTGAGCTTCGACATTCTTATATCTTAGATCCGAACGAAGGTGACTCGCTCGTCGTGAGTACGTCATGCGCAAGTTGTGAAGTGAAGAGTAGCATGTACTAATGAGGAGCTTCGATTTGAGCTTTATTTGATTCAATCGTCGTGATAATCCGTGAGTTGGATTCTTAAACCCTCTTTGGCTAAGATCGCCTCAAGGCGAGTTAGCGGTCTAAAAAGGTGAGAATTTTAGTGTTAAATTGGGAAATTATTATTCCTAAACATAAGTAGATTATTGTGTGAAATTTGTGAAATACCATGGAGATTTAGGGGAAAATGAACCAAGAGGAAGAAGCCCGAATGGGCTACAAAATTTGTCATAATCGAACAATCGATTTTGGAAATTGATCAATCGACTTTGACAAGACTGAGAGATGCAGGATTTCTGAAGGAATCGAATGATCGATTTTCTTAAATCGATCGATAGAGTTTGAAATCAAACGATCGATTTTAGAAATCGATCGATCGAGTATGACAGAACTGAGGTGCCAATTTTCTGAAGAAAATCGAACTATCGATTTGGAAATCGATCAATCGATTTCCCATGTTTCTATTTTTGTCAATTTTTCTTTGGAAAAACTCTGGGATACTTGACCTATTTGTTTTTCGACTCTATTGACGCATAGTACGATGTTAATTAAATCTAGGTTAAGAATGGGGGACTATAGATGAGGACATTTGAATCGCTTTGAACGGGTCCGAATCTAAGGTAGTGGAATCTCAATATTAATTGCATTTTTGTCTCAATTGATATGAATAACTTGCTGCAATCATTGTTAAATAAGATAATATGAAATTGTTTTTGAACATGAATAAGTACTTTCAAATCTGCTTTAAATTTGATTAGCATTTGAATTCCAAAGTCATAACTCCGAATCTAGTTATGTATTAAAATACATTAAGATATATATTAGAATCAACATTTGATTTAAGGTTCACACGAATGAACCCTTCTCTGCTTTGAGCCGCATTGACGGTAAATCCGAATGACACAAGTTACCCTCATGACGTAGGGGCTTGTTGCATTTTTTCGAAAAGTGTTCATCGAACGGTGATAGTTAGGTAGGGATTCCCATCGGTAAAATCTTCGGCTTCCAAGCTATAGTTGCTTGGAAGATTGATTTTAAGTTATGATTTTAAGTCATTAATAAGAGAAACATTGCATGAATAAGAATCAGAAACTATTTTGAAATCCCTATCTATTTGAATTCAGTTCATAGTGCTTTGAATGACATTGTACAGGAAATTGCATGCGATATTAGTCTTTGAAATTCAGTTGTATTAATCTGCTTTGAATATATGTTTTAAAACTCATGCTTTGATTTCAATCTTTTGAAACCATATTTGTTTTAATAAGATGTGATTGAAATTGAGCTTCTTCTACTGAGCTTAGACTGTTAGCTCACCCCGACTATATGTCACAGGTGTAGACTCTACTCATAATCAGGGTTTAGGGAGCGATCTGGACTACAACCCGAAGGAAGAGTTTAACATCCCTCCTGACGAGTTTTTCCCTTAGACGTGGGATTTCAAACTCGGTATAGTTCTGTTTATTTTGAGTTAGATGTAGTCTCGATTATGGGCTCTGAACCTAGTACATTAAGGTTTTGTATTTAATGAGAGTTTTCATGTTGGGTATACGTTTGGGAACAACTATTGGAAATCATTGTTTAGGTGTTGGATTAGCCTCCACCAGTGGTTTTTCTTGATTCCTTTTTGGGTTATGTATAGAATTAGAAATTTCTTTTATTTGTCATATTAGATATTAGTTTAATTATAATATCTGCTCTGATTTCTGTATTCGTATGGATGTACCAATGTCATGGCGAGCCGACGTTTCCGGTACTTTAGGAATAGGAAAGTCGGGTCGTGACAAAAGTACTTATTAGCTTATATGAATGTCAATTATTCAAAGTTTGATTTATTTAGATTTTGGATTTAAATAACAAGGTAAACCTCACCACTAATTTCATCGGGTTCATATCATTGACAACTTCATTGAAGTTTCCATAACTGAAAACACAAGAAAATGATGAAAAATTAGAAGTGCAATGGATGGCATAACTTAGTATACGACAATCAACTATAGGAAACAGTGGGTATGCATTAGCCGCTTTTTTACTAGGCTTTTAACTTTCGTTAAAAAAATTGAAGGGAACCATAAAATGACACTATTTATTAGAAAGAGAAGAAAAATAAAATGTGATGTGCGCAATAACCTTTGTGTAGGTGGATAATATTCATCTTGATGACCTTTGTGTAGGTGGATATCAATAGAAATGGATGACCTTTGACTCCAGCGTTGATGCCCATTTTTGTTATTTTAGGTAGAGTACGCGTTGGCCGAACACCCGTGAAGGGTAAATGGGAGTCTGCGCCCTTTTATAAGTATTTTTATTCGTTGCTTGCTGCAAGAATCTCTAGGTTCTCCTGAAAAAGTGATGGCTTTTGTTCCCATGAGAACAAGTACCATGCAAAGAACTGCTGGTAACACTTCTAGGCACAAAAAGCGTTTGAAAAACCGACCATTATAAATTTTGCTTGCAATGTTTATTTATTACGAGCTAGAACCAAGTAATTAAGTCAAAAATATTACAAAGTGCAAAATCTTTTCTTTACATTTTACCATGAAAAGAACATACAAAAAGAAATCGCTATAAAAAATAAAACTATTAGCGACAGTTTTCGGTAACAAAAAATTGCCACTATTACCAAAGAAACTTGTTGTTTCAATAGTAATAAGACTTGTAGCGGCAGTTTTTTTGTTAATAGCGGCAGTTTTTGACTGCCGCTAAAACACCTTATCTTTCTAGTGAATTTACAATAAAATTTTGCACTTTTCGTGTGAACTTGCGTGAATACCACAAAGTGAACAAGGCCTTACTCTTGGTCATGGTCAATGACGGACCCATTAATGGGCGAGTGCGGACGAGCGTCAGCACTCAATCAATACCAAATTTTATTTTAGTTTTTTATTTCCTTTTAACCCTAAACCCTCGACTACTTCTCCTTTCTCTATCTCCGTCGGGTGTCACCCTCTCTCTCTCTCCTCTCGCCCGCCGGTAACCAACCCAAGCCTGATGCCACTCCTTGCCATTGGCGATCCCTTCGCTTGCCGCCCGCCTTGTTAGGTGAGAAACTCTCGCTCTTCTTCTTCTTCTTCTCCTCTCTCTCTCTCTCTCTCTCTCTCTCTCTACACTCCCCATTGTCGGGCCACTCCTCAGAGGCTCAACTCCTCTCCCTCTCTATTTCTCTCTCTCTCTCTATTTATCTCGCAGCCACCCCTTTCCTCTCTAAGTAGCCTGCAGCCCGCCCACTCTAGCGCCTCTCTCCCTCTCTATTTCTCTCTAACCACCCATTTTTCTCTAAAATTTACCAAAACATGGGTTATACTTTGGGCGAAATTTTGATAACTTCTCCAAAATCACCAATATTTCATTAATTTATGCGAAATTTACCAAATTCCGCCGAAGTTAATTTATTTTTTTAGGGATAATGACTCCTGGCCGACAATTAATCACCAAATAGTGTTTAAATGATCTTACACCATTAAAATGTCATTTTTTATCTAACACCATTGAAGTTTGATTTATCATTGTGCCGTGTTGCATAGATCTATGATCAATCTAAATTGCCCAACTGGCAATCCATCATTAGAACATGTCCCGTCCAAAGGATCACGCTTATAAGTGGATTAAACCTCCGATCAATAAACTTTAATATCAGCCATCGAAACTAAGAACAACTATTGGTATTATATTGGACAGATTAGATGGTTCAAATCTCTCAAAAAGTGTGATTTTTTTACCTAGCCCTTCAATTGATGATATATCACTTTGACGGTATAAATTTCCAAGATCATAAGCCAATAAATGGTATAAGATCATTTAAACACCATATGGTGTGACAGTCAGGAGAGTCAGTCCATTTTTTTAATGTTAGCCATTTATAAAAAATAGATAGATTTTTTCTAAATACTAAATATAATTTTTAATATTCTTTATAATTTTATATACTATATAATCTTATTTTAATTTTTCCTCGAATTTGCCGCATTTTGCCATATTTTTCTCCAAATTTTCCTTGAACTTGTGCCGTAGTGACAAATTTTGCTTTCGCTAATATTTTGGTAGAGGCCGTTTTGGTTCATTTCAAATAAATTTTGTGAAAAATTAAAAAAGTTTGGGAAAAATTTCGGGGAGTACAAAAGATATATATATATATATATATATATATATATATATATATATATATATATATATATATATATATATTATATTTAATATTTATAAAAGTCTTTCTTATTATTTAAAATTGGCTAAAATTAATAAAATTTCATTAATTTTGAGGAAATTTCATTAATTTCTTTAAAAATTTTGCAATTTCGGAAAAATGACCGAAATTTCGTTAAAAGTTTCGTCTAAACCATATTTTAACGAATTTCGTACAATTTCGCTGAAATTTGTCACTAGCACTTGCACGCCAGCTAGATGAAAATTCTGTTTCCGCCACTGATCATGGTTCAAAATATTGGCCAATAACTCAAGTTTTTAGCCAAATCGTTTCAATGCTCCTGAAATGATAACTTGAACCAAAATTTCGGTCCAAATATATATGGAGGGGAAATTATCAGCCAAAATTTTGATTTCGGTGATGCTCGAAACCAAAAAACCAAAACGAAACCGCTCTTTTGATCCTGCTCCGGGTGTAATTTATTTGTAGTTGTGATTTTTGCGTAACTCCTATATTAGAAAGGAGTAGTGATGCAAGTTTTCAATTGAAAAAAAATCTAAACCAATAAAATGGTGAATGGAATCGGACGAAAATTGATTCAAATCGACACAACCGAACTGATTCTAAGTTGGTTTGAATTCGGTTTTTGGTGGCGGAAATTGAAATCAATTAGTTAGGATTCCAAACAACCGAACTGATTCTAAGTTAGTTTGATTTCGATTTTGGGTGGCGGAAATTGAAATCAATTAGTTAGGATTGGAAAACCAAAAAATATTAAAAAGATGGGAAAAACAAAAAACCTTAGAAATAAATAAAGAATTTAAATTAATAAAACGAAACCGAACTGTTTTTTTCTCGTTTCAGTTCGCTTCAAAATTTGAAAAAATAAAAAAAATCGTAGAGAGATTGGGGTCAATTTGGGTTTCGATGGTTAATGGGGTGAATTTGGGTTTCCCTGGGTAAATTCACATTAGGTTTCGATGGTTAATGGGGTGAATTTGGGTTTCCCTGGGTAAATTCGCATGGTTAATGTGGTCGATTTGGGTTTGGATGGATAAAACTGTAGAGAGATTGGGGTGGATTTGGGTTTTGATGGTTAAAATCTCATAGTCAATGTGTTTCGATGGGAATGATCTCAAATAGATTGGTTTACTGATTTGGGTGGGTTCGAATACATGGATAAAATAGAAGAGAGATTAGGGTAAGAGAAAGCTGGAGACGAAGGAGATAGGCTTCGTAGCTTCTTTTCTGTTTTCGCCCTCAAATTTTAGCTTCGCAAGTCAAATTTTAAATTGACCATGGTTTGAGGAAAATTATAAATCGAGGACAGATTTTGCAGAGGAGTGCAGGAGGCATGGGGCGATGTGGCTAGCTTTATTCTGTATAAAATTTGTCCTTCATATAACACTGTCTATAATTTAATTATCCTAATTAACTCTGAGACTCGCGGCAGCTTCATAGGCATCTGATACATAACAACGCACGCTTGTCTAAGATGCTCTTTGCCATGTTTTATTGTATTATCTCATTAGATAAGGTTGTCAACATAGGGTTGGGCTTCAATGAGAACAAGGCCTCTAGTCTGATTTGGGCTTAAACCCTATAAAATAAATGGTTTTATACAAATACCCCTCTGAGTTATGCTGATATTATAAATAATCCCCCCAATTATCTCTACTTACTCTAAACCCCCTACTTTTATGTTCCCTGCATATATAACTCCCTGTTGTAACCGGTTGTTACCTAGCTTTAGTTAAAGCTTTAGTTAATTTAAAAACCTGTAGTTATCTTAACGCAAAATCCCAAAATGCCCTTGACTTTATGTTTTGCTATGTTAGAAGTTAGAAGGAAAATCTCTTTCTCTTAGAGACCGATGTCAACACTTCTTTTTCTCCACCTAGCACAACCACTATCCAGCTGCCACTGATTTGGGGATGGAGGGTATTTTGCACATCCTAGTCGACAATCCCTTCTCTTCGAAGCGTCGAAGCGCATCCGACAAGAGAGAATTTATATTCGGTTCATATTCGTAGTATCTCCCAAGGTTTTCAAGCAAAAATTGAAGATCTCAAACGTTTGTTCTTCAGGTACATTCGAAGAGTCGCCATTTTCAATTTTATTCTTGGGTTTTCAAGTAATTTTCTGCTACTTTTAAACCCTATTTGTAGTGATTTTTGAATGGCTAGATTTGTGTATACAGTATTTTAGGATTTTTTGTCATTTGCATAGCCCTTGAATGGAGTATTCCCATGGCTGAATCCGTTTTCAACTTCAAAATCATAGCCCTTCTGTTAAACAATAAGTTTCCTTATCCTGCTAAGGTGTTGAGAAATTATATAATTGCTTTAACTTGCGCTTGGACATAATGGGAGATCTTATTCTAATTTTCTTTCATGAGTAATATTGTTGCAAGTTTATATGGTGTGTCTATCCTTTCAAAAAACTGCATAATTTTTTTTTTTCATTTACTTTGTATATTCATTAGGATAGCAAGTAACCTCAAAGGCTCCAACAGCAAGATGACCAACATTAGTCTAGTGGACATTGCCGTTGGATTATCTGTTGTAGTCCCCATCTCTTTTCTTATGTAATGGGAGCTGGGTAATGGCAGTAGTACTTTTAGCTTGTGTTCTGAGCTATTTGGCCTCAGGGACCTCTTAAGATGAGGATTTGAAAGGTTGCCTTAGCTTAACAGGAATAATATCATGGTAGCTTGCCTTCTAATTTTTTGTCTCTTTGTCATAAGTGCGAACAGCCATAGCCTCCAAAACACATCTTGATAGAGGTAATTGTCTTTTGACAACAAAACAAATTTTCAAGAACTTTCCCTTCGTTCACTTGAATTTCAAAATATATTAGTCTCCCATTTTTCGATTATCAAATTATCAAGCTTACCTTCACAGATGTCAGGGACCCTAAAATTCATGAAATTCCTAATGGCCAACTTGCTATTACAAGCTTCATAATCTTCAGGGACATGTGTTTCAGATGTCGGGTGCATGGACATTGGGTCAAAGATTGCCCCCAAAAGAAGATGCTTGAGGGAAAGGAAACACCCCTCTGTTTGCTACTGTCAAAAGCCGTCAACGCGTCGCGTTTCAAACTCTGAGAAGAATCCGGGGTGTAAATATTTTAAATGTCGCCTAAACTTTTCGCTTCTCGTTAAGTGATGCTTTATGTTTATATTGAACTCAAGATCCATCATGTGAAAGGTTGGGACGATAAACGATCTTCATCATCTGATTCAATGCAATCAACCATCTGATGGTGCCACCATGATCTCAAGATCCATCGTGTGAAAGGTTGGGACGATAAACTATCTCCATCGTCCGATTCAATGTAGTCAACCGTCTGATGGTGCCACCATGATCTCAAGATCCATCGTGTGAAAGGTTAGGACGATAAACGATCTCCATCGTCCGATTCAATGCAGTCAATGGTTTTCAGCGTGGGTGAACTCAAAGATTTGGTGGGTGGATTTAAAGCCCCTCTATTTTGTAAGTGTAGGGGCGCCAACTCTAATCACGTGTAAACGGTGGCAATTTAGCAATTTAATTTTGAAAAGGGTAAATATGACATTTAGGCTATTCTTTAACGGTTAGTTAACCATTTAAAGTAGCATCCCATATAGAGGGTGTTTTATAAACACCAAAATGTTAACTAGGGGGGGTATTTGCAAAAAACCCTAAAATAAAAAATTATCAACCAAGCTAGAGTACAACCTATGATAACTACCACATATCAATTATCTCAACAAATTGTAATTATCTAAATCAATTGTAACTCATTTAAAAAATTTTAAATACAGAAGAAAATAGAAATATAAAACAAACAAAAGCGGTCGCTATCTTAAAATAGCATTCATATTAGAGTGTACCTTATTTGATAATTACCATGCATCACCTGCTATTTTAAAATAGTGGCACGCTATTTTAAAATAGTGATCGTATTAGAGTGTACTTTATTTCATAACTATCACAAATCAATTATCTCAACTAATTATAGTTATCTAAACTAATTGCAACTCATGTTAAAATTCTAAAATACAGAAGAAAATAAAAAAATAGAACAAACAAAAGCTGCCGCTATCTTAAGATGGCGGCTGCTTTTGTTTCTTCTATATTTCTATTTTCTTCTTCTCTCTTTAATCTTCTTTTTATTTTCTTCTGTATTTTAGAATTTTAATATGGGTTAAAATTGGTTTAAATAACTACAATTGGTTGAGATAACTGATGTGTGGTAGTTATCAATAAAGGTATACGCTAATAAGATTATAAATGTAACGGCTACAATTGATTTATCTGATTTTAGATTACCAGCGCTCTGTTGTTGTTCACTAGGCTACCTACTGGAATCGGAACTGGGAAAAAGAGACGATAAAAAATAATGAAAAATAAACATATATATAATGAAAAAATAGGTCGGTGCTAACGTGGAAACGGCTTGGCTTAGAGCTGGCCTATTCTACAAAGTTTCAAACTATAAGGCCGTTTGTGCAAATAAGCAAACTTATAAGGCCGAAAATATAAAATTTTCATGTAAGAATTCCAATGCATGGAAGGATAAAATATAAGGGGAAGGATAAAATGTGAACCACAATAATAGAGAATAGAAGCTTTGTGGTTTCATAAAATGATGGATGGTGCTTCATAAGATTATCAAGCTAATGAAAAGCCTTTTATGCCATCAATTATGTAAAAGCTCATTTCCACATATTTCGATGACCCATCAATTATATAAAGAGTTAGAATGCATCATGGGTGGACACTGCAGTCCACACGTCTGTGTGATTACATGACATACACGAACTTCCAATGCATGGGACTTCGGTATGCAACAACCTCATGGTACATAGTGAGGTCTCATTTGTTCTTGATCAAATTAGGACGGATGCGTACTATCCAAGGCATATATAGTGTCAGATTCAAATAGATGTACTTCTAATAGCATACCAAAAATTAACGGGGCTTAAATGTAGCTTATAATCAAGGTCTCAAAATCGGTATCGGTCCATGGAGGACCAATACGACTCAGCCATTACGTAAGAACTGACACTGATAGGTATCGACCTATTTTTTATTTTTTTTAAAAAAAGGTATCGGCCGATACCTAGATGATAGTGCGTCGGTCGATCTCCTTTCGCCAAAATTGTCTAACAAATATCGTATATGTATCGGTTTAATCCGACCCGGTACAATGTTTCCCATTTCGATATTGGACCGAAATGATATTTAAAAGATCTTACACCATATATTGACTTATGATCTGAGAAATTCATACCGTCAAAGTGATAGATCATCAATTGAAGATATATGAAAATAACTATGGGAACAAATATTGTGGAAGCTTGATATGTTTTGACGGTTGAGAAGGGCGATTGCGAATTAATAGCTGATGATGGAGGTGCAACATGGAAAGCATGCGTCTTGCGGTTGTAAGATGCCACACATTATTTGCCACGTGTTGTTATATATAGAAGTTCACATAGCAACACATGTCACGTGTCTTAATCTCGAATTATTCGCGAATTTTTCAAAAATTCGCCTGATCACAAAAATTGGATTATTCCCAAATAATTCCTGAAATTTTCAAAAAATTGTGACAAACTAATAGAAATAAATATTTTTTTATTTTTTTATAATTTTAAATCTTTTTTTTTCATTTTAAAATTTTTCTCACGATTTTTCCTTTGAATATCTCCCCGAACTTCCCAGATTTGTCGGATTTTAACGAATTTTAATCTCGCCGAACTATTGTCAAACCCCGATTTGGTGACTATGTTGGATATTAGTGGTTCATTTTAAAAGTATTGGCCATTAAATCAGATTCTGAAATAGACTCCGTCAAATATATTCAGCCCCATCTAGATTGTTTGCTCGTAAATTTTGAGTAAAATCCGAGTGCATAAGTCGATGATTCGATCACGTTTCTATGGTCATAGCATAACCACTGATTGAATCGATTTTAAGGATTTTTTGATAGGAGCTTAAAAACAAAGGATTTTTATCATTTATAAGAAAAGCCAGGAATTTGAGTAACTTAAGAACGCATATGGGAAAAGCCAGGAATTTGAATTTGCTAGGACTCTGAGTGTCCAAGAATCTGAACTTTTCGGGAAAAATCAGGAAACACCTTAAGGAGACCTAAATGAAGGAGAGCAATAGTTGTTTACTTTAGGGTGGTATTAGCTGCCTGATCCATATGCCACGTGGCATACATGTCTCAATTTCTTTCAAATAAAACTGGTCGAATTTCGGTCGGTGCCTGCACAAACCTAGTGCACAAGTCAATCTCTTTCCACCAACGTCAGATTGACTCGTTCACGAAAGATGGTACACGGGTTGTGCACCGAATACTTAACTATTTAAAAGCTGCCAAACAGAAGGGAGTGGAACTCATATCTTGCGAAACAAGAATCCCATCATCGCTCTCCACCATGGATCAAAATGCCGGAAAACTGGAATGTATCATCCAAGCCAAAAACAGGTATGTATCAGACGATACGTATCGGTATTGGTGCGTACCGGACGATACATTGAATGTATCGTTCGGTACTTTACATAGTAATGACCGATACGGTACATTCAATGTACCGTATCATTCACCACCGGTGCGTACCAGACGATACATTGAATGTATCGTTCGGTACTTTACATAGTAATGACTAATACGGTACATTCAATGTACTGTATCGTCCGATACGTATCAATATTGGACGAAATTTTGATCCATGCTCTCCACCATCTCCAAAATTCTCCCGATAGAAGCGTACCTTATTTCAATCAAAACCTTGGATCAGACGGCTAGAATTGCTTCTCCTAACCCTAATCGCCATCTTCTCCATCAAACCAAATCCAACTTCTGTCTGCCAATTGAATCTAAGCCATGGTTATCTCTGAAAAACATCTTAATTTAGCAGAGCAAAGATTAAGATACAGTTGAAGGGCCTACGGATGGAGAGAGATCCAGATTCATATCTTTCTTTTTAGTATGTTTCTTTTGATTTCATCATCTATTTTATATTCTTGATGCTAGATAATTAGAGAAACATGCCTCAAAAACAAACTTTTTAGCAAAACAGACCCGACCTCAAACGTTTTAGAAAAACGGTGCTTTAACAAATTTTTTGAACTTCAGAAAACCATGAAAGCACAGTTTTTTTAATTTTTTTGAAAAAACCGTGCTTTCACGGTTTTTTGAAGTTCCAAAATCCGTAAAAGCACGATTTTTCTAAAATGTTTGAGGTCGGGTCTTTTTTGCTGGAAAGTTTGTTTTTAAGGCATTGTTTTCTAAAGTGCCCATCTTTTTGTTTTTTAAAACAAATTGAGAATAAATACAAGATTCTTTTCATTTGATCATATTTCTTAGTGGTAATTGATCACAGTTTGTTATATTTCTTCGTGCTAATTGATGATCTTCTTTGTATTCAAGTTTTTTGTTGCTCTAAGTTCTATTCGATTTTTAATTTGTTCTAAAGTTTGACAAGAACTCAATAGCTAGCCACAATATTCTTTTTATTTGTGTTTTTGTTTGAAGAGGAGTTATATGGTGTGCTTCGATCGTTTTTCATCCCCATCTTCCAAACAGTAGCTCTTAAGATCTTAAGGTAATGGACGTATCATCAGACGGCTAAGAAAACGGCATCAAGGGTTTTCTTTTCTCTTATGGTCAGATAAGTCGTCGTGATTTTGTGCTTTTCTTGCAATAGGTATCTCTACATGTTATTATTTATTAATTTTTTTATTTTCAAGTTATTATTTATAATCTTTGATTAATTTATCGCTTACAGTTTTTAATATTTTCGCATCATTAAGAATTTAGGGCTGTGCAGAAAATCGATCGAAATTTCGATTCAATTTTGGGACATATCGGTTTGGTTTCGGTTTTAACATTAAAAAACCAAAACTGAACCGATAAGAAATGGATAGTGGGTACTCAGCTGCATACAAAAAAAAAAAGGTTGCAAATAAAAAAATTTCTTTTAAAAGTTAAAACCAGTTAAGCATAAAACTTGTAGTTTCGCACAAAAGAAGTCGGTTGCAATTAAATTTAGTTCTACCATATTAAAATCACCTCATTTCCTCTTCTACAAATCCCTAAAACTAAAAGGAAGTCTAAAACCCTTTCAGCCTTTCCATTTGTTCGCTCCAAACCCACCTTTCCTTTCGTTAGCTCCAAACCCACCTTGAGCGGGCCGTTTCCACCATCCTTTTACTCAGAGTGTCGGAACAAAGAGCTATGGCCTTCTTGGAGTGTCGGTTTGACAGGGACATTGCAGTGTAGCCAATCAGCCCGGGGGGGGGGGGGGGAGCCAATCAGTTTTGGGCCGGATTTCTATACCCAAGCAATTATATTTTATTTATTCCAATCTTGGAAGAAGTACCTTCAACAAGTAAGTGGTTAGATTTTATTTATTTTGATCGCACAGATCCAGCCTAGATCTTGTTAATACCCTTAACAATTGGTATTAGAGACAATTGGCTCAAATTTTCTGATTAAAAGATAATCTATGGTTGGCATATTTGATTATTTTCTTTAGCTATTTTTTGACTTTAGAATCTTTTGAATCAACTGAGTTTTGGATATTTTGAATTGTCGACTTCTTTTCCATAATATTTTTTGATTGTTTGATGTTTTGTTCTTGTATTTAACAATGGTGTTGAATTACCTGCGAGGAAAAAGTTGAATCATATCTCTGTTGTATTAAGGTTTCCTTTTGGTCTTGAAATCGAAAACCGACCGAACCGATAACTATCGGTTTGGTTTCGGTTATGAAACTTAACGGTTCGATTTCGATTTCATAAAATAAAAATCGATAGTTATCGGTTCAGTTTCGGCTTTGTATGAAAACCGACCCGATAACACCCCTAATTAAGATTGAATTATGCATTGTTTCAGCATTACTGTAACATCCCCAAAATTTGGGCTTTGAACAATGTCCTCGGGATGCATGCCCGACTGGTTGTAGGTTTGACCAAGTGAAAGTCAACACGATGACTATGGTTAAAGTAGCTTTGATGTGAACGAACACATGTGCTTAGTGTTAGAGCTAATTTAGAGATCATATACACTTGTCTTGGGTGTATATGCTTTACACCAAGGCAAGTGATGAGTTAAAAGAGGCAAATAACTTAAGAGAGTTATTTCTCTTTAATTTGGGTTGGTGTAAAGATTTATGAAGAGAGAGAGAGAGTAAGAGAGAGTAAGAGAGAGTAAGAGAGAGTAAATGCAAGGGAGTTAGTGGAGATTCTGAATTGAAGACGGGCTTGAATAATTACTCCGGAGACGACGCATTGGAGTTCGTTGGAGTCGGAGCTAAGAGCCCTATCCTTTGACCCAACCATTGAATCAATCAAGAGATTGGTTTGAGGTGAGTTTTGTTTGATTTTAATGCATATGTTATTGTGCATTAGTTATAGGATTAATTGGTTAAATGTTGAATTAAAAATGTAGAAAAGAAAAGAAAATAGAAATAAAAGAAAACTGGAAGAAATGCCCGCAAAGGACTGGGTTTCTGACCAAATCGATTAATCGATTTGAAAAATCGATTAATTGATTTTATCTTAGACGTAAGCTGGGAAATAATGCCCGAAACCGATTCATCGATTTAAAATCGATCAATCGATTTTTGGATTTCGATTAATCGATTTAAAATCGATTAAACGTCTGTGCACTCCTAGTGGCTGGAAAATCAAGAGCCTGGGAAAACCGATTGATCGATTTCAAAATCGATCAATCGATTTTGGGAATTCAATTAATCGATTTGGATAATTTCTGTTGACTTTTATTTTGGACTTTGGGGTTCTAAGAGGGTCTTGTACCTTCTTTTATACATTGTTCTTAATGCTTTGCTTATGCTATGGTGTACCTTAGGTTATGCAAGTGAGTACAAGCATGGGGAAACACATTGGACCTTGACGCTTGAGAAAGTATACGCGTGAGGTAGGGAACGCCTTGAACATGTACTTTAATTACAAGATCATGTATGTAATGATATGGAAATGAATAAATGTGAAACTTAAGTGTGCGTGTGTGAATACTAAGTAAGGAAATTGAGTTACAAATGAGTATGTGACATCCCCAGGGGATGTGAATGTGATAAGGGCATCTGTGTGACGTATTGAGCTGGTTACATCCCGGGGATGTATGTGAAAATGTAAAGCAAAGTGAATGAGAATTGATAAGGCCTAATATACTATAATTAGCACAATTACACGGTGAAAAAGTATATGTAGTGCACTTTTGATTTAAGGTTTGGAGAATATCCCACCGACGTGGCAGGATATCCACGACTGACTCGGCAAAATATCCGTGATCGGTACGACGGCCAATCCGTACACCAGTTGGACATCCCAGGGATGTATGCATGAGAATTATACCCCGTCGCCTATGAGGAAGGGACCTGGGTAGTATTAAATGAATGAAAAAAGAAATGAAAATGGTTTGATTAGACGACGATAAAGGATATTCTATCGGGCGCTCGATGCTATAGTAAATCGAGGAATATTTAAGTTACGATTTAAGTGTTTAGGCCAATCATTGTCTTATATGAGCAAGTTGAAAATAAATAAACACATATAAAGTAACAGTTACATTCAGTGCATCTTTTCAGCCATTTAAATTATTTTCCAGCTATTTCATTGATACATCATGCTTCTAAATATCATGGAATATATATGAGAGATTAACTTATATGTTCATTCAGTTGTTTCCCTATTGTCCTATGATGTAGCTCACCCTTTAGACTATACGTCATAGGTCATGTGCTTGCGGTTGCTACTACTTCGGGAAACGTAGATCCGAAGGATTCAGATTACATGTCTAGGGAGGATTTGGAGCCCCCTCCTGAGGACTTCTTCTAGAGGACCCCTGCGTACTTTGATTGAGTTTTTGAGAGAATACTGTACGGCTTGGTATGTCAAGTCCTATTTTTGAGAAAATGTAATTAAATGACGATATATTCTTTTGGCGAACCATCAAGGGTGACTGTTGTGTCATTACTGATGGTTCGGGTGGGTTCTTTTGCTCATGCGGTGGCATGAGATCAGAACCATCTTTTGGGTTACTTATTTTAATGATTACATAGTAGAACTAGAGATTTAGTTCGATATCAGTTCTTATGCTTCTATTTTGTGTCATTTTTGCTTGGGTATACTAATGTTCCGTGCAGGCTTATGGGACACGGCCTCGAGGGTCGTGTTGATGGCATGAGTTTTGAAGTGTCGAAATTCGGGCTGTTATAGTTGGTATCAAAATAATTTCTTTTATAATTTTTGACAAGTCTTGATTTGGCAGAGCATAAGACCTTCTACTAATGAAACTATGGTTTCATGTGCAAATCGTAATGTCTTCTAGAGGAAGAAGAGGTCGACCTAGGGGCGGTTATGAGAGAAACTTACGGAGCGGAGACGGTTTCGTCTCGGCTATGAATAGAGTACCGATGGGAAATAGAGGGGCTTCAGGAAGTAGTGGTCAAGAGAACCAAGACCAGGAAGAGAGTCAAGAGAGAAATCATCAGGATGGGGATCAGAGAAAATAGGAAAGAGTTAGAGAAAGAAATGACGAGAGAGAAGAGCGTCAGCGAATGATGTACACTATGGAAACCATGGCAAATGTCATGGCTTAGCAAACAACGTCCTTGGCAACTCATAATACCAATAACTAGCATCAGCCACCTACACCTCTAGTAGGTCCTACACCGCCATTACCCTCTGCATTTACAAAGTTTAGGAGGATGCATCCTTCGAGCTTTTCAGAGCAAGCGAGGCCAATAGATGCGGAAAATTGGCTGAGCGAAATGGAGAAAGTATTTAGCGTGTTTACGTGCATGGAAGATGAGAGTGTCCGTTGGGCAGAGTATATGCTTGATGGGGAGGCAGGCCCATGGTGGAAGTCCGTCTCTAAGACTAGGGCACAAGAAACCCCAGGATTGCCCTGGACATGGGAAGAGTTTGTGGAAGAATTTAACAAGCAGTACTTCCCTGAAGTAGTACGTAATCAGATGGAAGTTAAATTTTTACAGCTCGAGCAGGGAAGAATGTCAGTGAGAGAGTATGGCGTAGAATTCATGAGACTTGCTCGCTTTACTCCTGATTTC
This sequence comes from Chloranthus sessilifolius, assembly GCA_021018995.1. NCBI lineage: Eukaryota > Viridiplantae > Streptophyta > Magnoliopsida > Chloranthales > Chloranthaceae > Chloranthus > Chloranthus sessilifolius. The sequence continues at coordinate 99,063,689 of CM037588.1, forward strand.
GTAGTCATAGATCTGATGAAAGCAAAAAGACTACAATGCGGTTTAAGGCTGGACATCAAGGGAAAGGTAGCGGCGTTTGAGTTGAAAACCTATAGAGAGGTCATGAGTAAAGCCTTGGTCATTGAAGAGGACAATGAAGATGGATACGAAAGAAGGGATCAGCAAGGGAGAGGTAGAACAGATCAAAGTAAGGTTAGGAACTACGAGCCAGTGAACAAAAAGCCAAGATTCGTAGCACCCATTCAGAGGCAACCGTTCCATACCGGTTATGTTCGACCGGCGCAGTAGACAAACTATGAGAGATTACCTGTGCTTGCATCGGGGAGGCTGATAAGATATGAGAACCCTGCTACCACTACTGGAGTAGCAGTTACACAGGGTTTCTCACGGGCAGCGTCTACTACAGTGGAGACTTATGCTAAGTGTGGCAAGTCTCATAAGACAGCTGAGTGTAGAAGGGGTACTCGGGGTTACTATAAATGTGGAAAGGTGGGCTACATAATCTGAGATTGCCCTAAGATAAGTAAAGAAAGAACGGCTTCTGCTTCAATGCCACGACCGATACAAGCAAGGAAGCTGGTCGTACAAGGAAGAGCTTACGCTGTTACTACTCAGGAAGCACACAATACCAACGACGTGGTCCAAGGTGAGATTTTCTTTTAAATAAAAAATTTCAATTTCTTAAAGTTTTTAGATAGAGAAGGTGCATTCATGTAGGAAGTAGAATAAACTCATCTCTGTATATTAAATTTTGATGTGTATAGTGTGCTATGTATATAAATATGTATGATATAGGGACCTTACAATTATACAGAAGGGGAAGTGATGTAGCTTATGAGGCTAGAGTATTGATAGACCCGGGGTCTACCCACTCATTTACTACTCCTCGCTTTGCTAGGAAGATGAAGGTCAACTCAGAGATGTTGGACTTTGTATTAGCGGTATCTATCCCGACTGGGGAATCGATCGATACGGGAAGAGTATAAATCGGTGATAATGACCATCAGAGACAGAGATGTATTTGAACTACTGGCAAATTTAGTTATGTTAGACATGCAAGGATTCAACGTGATCCTTGGCATGGACTGGTTGTCACAGTATTGTGCAACAGTAGATTGTAAGAACAAAGTCGTCATCTTCAGACCCAATACAAGGAGATCGTTCTAATTTCGGGGAATAAGATCGACGTTTATGCCACTTATCTCTCCAGTCAGAGCCGAGCGCTTAATCAGGAAGGGGTGCAGTAGTTACTTGGCATTTTAAAAGGAAGATAAGGATAGGAAGAACGTCATTTTAGAGATCACAGTTGTGCGTGAATTTGAAGATATATTTCTGGAGGAACTACCAGGATTACCTCCAAATAAAGAGGTAGAATTTACTATCGACTTAGCACCTGGAATAGAGTCTATTTTCAAAGCACCATATAGGATGGCTCCTACTGAGTTGAAGGAGTTGAAAGAGTAATTGCAAGAACTCATGGATAAGGGGTTTGTAAGACCTAGTGTGTCTCCATGGGGAGCACCGGTCTTGTTTGTAAAGAAGGATGGGTTAATATGACTGTGCATTGACTATCACCAGTTAAACAAACTGACCATCAAGAATCGATATCCATTGCCTAAGATTGATGACTTATTTGATCAGCTGCAAGGAACGAGGTACTTTTCCAAGATCGATCTGAGATCTGGATACCATCAGCTGAGAGTTAAGGCAGAGGACATCTACATGACAGCATTCAGGACACAGTACGGACACTATGAGTTCTTAGTGATGCCGTTTGGTTTGACGAATGCACCGGCGTCATTTATGGATTTGATGAATTGAGTGTTTAAACCACACCTGGACACTTGCGTCATAATATTTGTCGACAACATCCTGATACACTCCAAGTCAAAGAAGGAACATGAAGAACACTTGAGAGTTGCTCTATAAACTTTATGTGAATACCAACTATACGCCAAACTTAGTAAGTGCAAGTTTTGGTTGAAGAAGGATAGCTTTTTGGGACATGTTGTCTCAAGGGATGGTGTCACAGTAGATCCGGCTAAGATTGAAGCAGTGGTAAAATGGGAACAACAAAAGACGATAACAGACATCCATAGTTTCCTTGGTCTAGCTGGCTACTATCGACGTTTTGTAGAGGATTTTCTAAAATATCGGAACCTCTTACGAGACTTACGAGGAAGGATGCAAGATTTGAGTGGAGTGAAGCGTGTGAAAAGTGTTTTCAAGAACTCAAGAAGAGACTCACTTCAGCTCCACTGCTCGCAATTCTTTCAGGCAGTGGAGGGTTCGCGATATATAGTGATGCTTTACATAATGGTTTAGGCTGTGTGCTCAACCAACATAAGAAGGTGGTAGCTTAAGGGTCGAGACAACTAAAAGATCATGAGAAGAACTATCCAACACATGACCTGGAACTAGCAGTGGTCATATTTGCGTTGAAGATTAGAGACATTATTTGTACAGTGAAACCTTTGAGATCTTCACCGACCATAAGAGCCTTAGGTACCTGTTTACACAGAAGGAATTAAATATGAGACAACACAGATGGATGGAGTTTCTCAAAGACTGTGATTGCTCCATATAATATCATCCAGGCAAGGCTAATGTGGTAGCCGATGCCTTGAGTCAGAAGGGTTCAGCTCAGTTGGCTAATTTGATTAGGGGAATGCATAGATGGAAATTGTTTGAAGATCTTTCACTGTATAACGCAAATATTGAGGTGTAAGCTACAGGAGCTTTCTTGGCTAATATATCAGTGAGATCTATGATCTTTGAGCATATTCACGAGCTACAGATGAAAGACCCGGAATTAACCCAGATTCGCCAAGATATGATTGAAGGCATCAAACCAGAGTTCTCAATAAGAGAAGATGGTTCCTTATTATTCAAGGGTTATCTTTGTATTCCAAATGATGTCGATCTGCAGCAAATTATCCTTGATGAAGCTCACAAGTCAAAATATGCAATCCACCCTGGTAGCACCAAAATGTATCAAGACTTGAGGAAGAATTATTGGTGGAGAGGTTTGAAGCAAGACGTGGCCAAGTACGTGTCACGGTGTTTGACATGTTAGCAGGTGAAAGTCGATCATAGACATCCTACTGGATTATTACAGCCTCTACCCACACCAGAGTGGAAATGAGAATCAATCTCCATGGATTTCATCATGGGACTACCGCGTACAACAAAGAGATACAATGCCATTTGGGTAGTCGTGGATCGATTAACCAAGTCAGCACACTTCTTGCCTTATAACATGACGTACATAGCAGGAAGACTCGCGGAGTTGTATATGAAGGAGATTGTACGTTTGCACGGGATTCCTAGTAGCATTGTCTTTGATCATGACCCGTTATATACTTCAAAGTTTTGTAAGAAGTTTCAGGAAGGTATGGGTATGCGATTAGATTTTAGTTCGGCTTTCCATCCATAGATCGATGGGCAAACGGAGCGGGTAAACAAAGTGATAGAAGACATGCTCAGAGCGTGTATGCTTGAACTATAAGGATCATGGGATCAACACCTACCGTTGATCAAATTTGCATACAACAATAGCTTCCAAACAAGTATTGGGATGGCACCGTACGAAGCTCTCTATGGACGACGATGTAGATCGCCTATCAATTGGGAAGAAACCAGTGAAAAGTTTGTTTTGGGACCGGAGTTGCTTAAGGATAATGCCATTATTGTTCGTATGATCAGAGAGAGACTTAAGTCGGCTCAGAGCAGACAGAAGAGCTACGCCGATATCAAAAGAATGAGTGTGGACTATACCGTTGGCGAGCATGTGTTCATGAAAGTATCGCTTATGAAAGGCGTTATGAGATTTGGAGAGGCAAGTTGAGTCCTCGTTAACCCTTTGAGGTTTTGGGTCGTGTAGGCGAGGTCGCATATCGCATTGGATTACCACCATCATTTGATCGGGTACACAACGTCTTCCATGTCTCTATGCTCAGAAATATGTAAATGACCCTTCCCATATCTTGGGAGGTCAGCCTTTGGAAATGCACGAAGATATGACCATGATTGAAGAACCGACTGAGATATTGAATAGAAAAGAGCAAGTATTACATACGAAGGTGATCCCTTTAGTGCTTGTTCGATGGAAGAATCATTCGGCCGAAGTAGCTACGTGGGAACGAGAGGCGGATGTAAGAGAACAGTATCCGGACTTGTTGCCAGAGAGTTAAGAGCCAATTTGTATCATTGCACGTATGTTTGTAGGTTTAAACCGTCTATGTAATCAAAAGTTGTGCGTTATCTCAAAGTATACAAGAAATAAATGGAACGAATGTGGGTATAAATGTATCATTTGTGCGGTTAAAATGCATGGCTTGATGGTAATTGCATCATGAAATGGATGACCAATAAGTGCTCCACAAGCCAAAGACAAACTGACAAAGAAACAGAAAGGAAGTGAAGGAAAATAAAATGCAAATTTTTTTTGAAAATATTGTCAAAACCGATTAATCAATTTCCAAATCGATTAATTGATTTTGGATTTCGATTAATCGATTTCGTTCGATTGAACGACAGGCACACGCCAGTGAGATGGAAAACCTTGAAATTTAATAGCAGTAAATTTCGATTAATCGAGTTAAATTCGATTAATGAATTTTGAAAAATCGATCAATCAATTTTTGAAATCGATCAATCGATTTTGCACAGCTGAGGTTAAGTTATAAAAATCGATCAATTAATGTTGCCTATATAAGCCAATTTTGGGATTTTTTTCTCATTTCAAAATTTCAACCTGAATTTTCTTTTGGGTGCTATTTTCTTCCTCCTTTTGGCTAGCAAACATGCAAGAGTTTAGGGACTTTAGGGGATCATATTCAAATCGAATCGCACCTGTTCGGATAGAACACGCAAGGTAAACCCTAGTTTTTTTATTTCCTTTCAATTTGAGCTATTACAGCCTTAGGCTTTGTAAAAAAATATTATTTTAAACCTAAAATGACGCCTAAGATGCGATTAGCTTCGAAGCAAGGTACTTCTAAACTACTAGTACGGCGTAAGAATGCCGCGCCACCACCGCCATCACCTTCACCTTCATCATCATCATCACCATCGTCATCATGTCTTATTCGACAGACGCATCATCACGCGAGTCGTCGCCCCCACCACCACCACCCGAACATTTGCCCCAACCAAATGAATGGTGGGCTGCAAAGGAATTTGAATACGAGTACATCATCGACGAGGCTTTGTTTACCGATCCTGAGGTTGAGGGCGAAACTAAATGGGCCCGACAATACCTCGTTAATGCGGGCCTCGAAAACCTTTTGAAACCCTTGCACGATTACTACTACCCTAGACTCGTTAGGTTGTTCTATCATAACTTAAACAAGGGTTGAGTGACTGACACCGTTACGACCGAGATCAATGGTCGTAACTACTTTTTCACACTATGCCATGTTCATGAGTCTTTAGAGTGCTTTCTCACGCACGTGCCTGAGACCAATCTTTTACCTCCCTTCCCACAAGCCGTAGATTATGAAGAGATTAGAATGGAATTGACGAGAGGCAACAAAGGATCTGGGAAGTCCATACGGAGGGTAGACCTACCCCTTATATGTGGATGCTTGATTCGATAATCAAATGTTACCTTTACCCCATGCGCCATGTAACTGAGCGGGTAGAGTTGGTCCAACAGGCCTTATACGCGGCATACCGCGGCCATTGGTTCGATGCTACCAAGTTAGTAATTGAAGGTATGATTTACATCAAAGGAAAAATGATGAAGGGCCCTTTGAGACCCAATGTCGTTGGAATACTACTCTGCCGCCCCAGAGTATGCTATTTCTCCCACAGAGTGGAAGGCCACCAATCATGTTAAGCATTATTCCATAGCTACGTGGGGCCATAGCTATAGGCTGCTGAAGAAGGCTCTACCACTTGAGGGGCCAGCACCTGCCCAGGTTGGCGATGCACCACCACCACAGTAGGACCCACCAGCAGAGGGGGGAGCAGCTTGGTATACCACCACAGGACCACGCTGCAGGGGAGCAGCCTCATGACTCGGTACCACCTGAGGAGCATCCTTCAGTACCACCTACTGCTCCTGCACAGTCCACTCCTACTGCTTATGCACGATCTCACCGGAGGCAGGCATCTCAGGCCCTGGTAGCGAGCACTATTGACGATGTTCTCGCACTCATGGCGAAGAACAATCGCCAGATGCTGGAGCACCATCAGCATATGGAGGAGACCAGCACCCGAATGAACCACAGGCTAGATTTTCACGAGGCACTGCTCCATCAGACCATGCAGTTCATGTATCCCACCGATTACCAGCAGCGCATCACGACAGCTCGGACATGGGCTCCTGATGCATCGGGTTCTGGTACTCGTGAGCAGGACGAGGCAGACCATCCTGGGGATGGGGCTGCATGATTGTTATCTTGTGGCATTTCTTTTTACGTTGTAATTACTTTTGGGGATTGTACTTACTTGGAAAGTACTATGTATGGAGCTATCTGGCATAGATGCCATTACTTTTTGGAATTGTACTTCTTTTGTATGAAATGTAAACCCAATTTCAATTAGTAAATTACTTTTGACTTCTGATTAATTACTTCAAATAGTTACAAATGTAATTGGTCTTCATGCAGGATGTGATGTGATAGCTATTGAATGAAACTACATGTCTCTTTGTGTGTGTGTTAAGACCTGAAAAGTACCACTTTTCACCCCTTAACTTGATCTTTGATTAGACCCATAGCCACCTAATAAGTCCTTGTTAAGTATTTTATGTAGGTAGGACCCAGCAGTGAAATAAGGCCAGGAATCCTGCTAAAAAGCCTGTTTTGGCACTGGAAGGCCCTTAAAAGGATGAAGTCTGAATCCAGACCTGAAAATGAGCCTCGCACAGTCCAGCTGAGCTTCCCAAGACTCTACAACAACTTCTCGCGCAGATGATTGACTGAAGAGCCTCAGAAACATAAACTCGCGCAGCTCTCGCGAAGCTCAAGAATAGAACACCTCGTGCAGTCTCGCGCAGTTCAAAGCAGACTTCTCTCAACCACACACATTTCACTCAGAACTATTGAGAAGAGAGAGCTTCAAAAGACTCCTCAGCAATGTCGCGATCGTCATGGATGCAACTATCGAAGAGAACTCCCTCGTACACAAGAAGAAAGTGTCCTTGCGAAAGCAAAGCCACCCTCGTGAAGATCAGTTAAGACATGGAACCTCGCGCAGTTCAGAACTCATCAAAGCCTCGCGAGGTAACTCGCGAAGCCCAGTGAAGATAAGTGCTCACGAAGTTCTCGCGCTATTCAAATCTATCCTCGCAAAGATCAACGTCGCGACTGCTTAAGCTCCAACCCCGCGACATATGAGGCTCTGATGTTCACTCAACCTCGTGCCTGCCTGAAGAGCAAGCCAAGCCAACCTCGCGAAGGTAGAAGCTTTAATTTCAAATCATCCTAGCGAAGAATAAAACCTACCACACGACAAGTCTGGGAAACAATGGCTACCTAGCGAAGCTCTGAACCTCAAACTTCCATCTCTTCAGTTGAGGACTTTCTAGGAATTTCCAGTGATTAGGGCACACACTCTCACGCTCAAATCTCCATGCACGCGCCCCAAGGCATCGAAGGATCACTATTCAGCCACGTGGCATCGTTAAAATTAGGGTTTCCTAACCCTAATGTGCCACCACACCACTACTATAAATACCCACACTTAGCTTAGGTTTAGGGAGCTTAGACTTTCTTTTCTTTCTACATCCTGGAATAGCTAGGAACCCATCTCATTTCTGGGAGACCTGATCTGAGATCGTTTATTTTTTCTTTTTGTAGTTGTAAGTAGTTTTCTTCTTCTTTTTCCTTCTCTCCATAGTCCAGCACTTGCTGGCTGTGTCTTTGTATGTATTTTGAACTAGATTAATGGAAGTTCTGTAATAGGATCTGTACTTTGTGGGATTTTTGTTTGTGTGTGAGATGCTCTGTGCAAGGCTGCTGCCTTGTGATCCGTCATTACTTTGGCTGTGTTTCAAAGCAATGGAGGACTGATTCTAAGGGCCACTCAGATCCAAGTGACATGTGTGTCTGGGCTATCATGGTCCTATACAGCCTTAGCCCCACCACAGGACCCACTAGATCTGAAATCGCCTTGGGAGCTTGAGCTGGTAGCCTTGTGACCATGGTGGTAGCAGCGATATTCTTGTTTTGTCTTGGGCTCCGTGAGGAGGATAGCCTCTGGGATAGTCTGTGACCATTTAAGTGGACAGATTATAGCCTTAGGGTGATTCTAATCCACCGATCCAAGATGGATCCTTCTTCTTTACACCTGAGCTTGTAGAAGCCTGGTGGGAGATTGTACAGAGGCAGACTCCCCTATATTTGTATGGATCCGCCATCAGATGTTGGATCTGATCTGGTTATAGAGATTGTAGGCTGGTGACTGGACCATTGTGGCCTCACTCAAGCAATGGATAACTACATCGAAGGTTGTACTCAATCTCTTGCTGGTTCTATGTGTCTGGGCTATCATGGTCCTATACAGCCTTAGCCCCACATATAGAGCTTTAGAGGTTGAGGTTCCCTTTGGATTCTTGTGCTGGTAGCCTGGATGAAATAGTGCCTGCAATAATTTACTGGTTATGTTTTGGCCCATCCCTGGATAGTGGTTCCCCTATGGGATAATCTGTGACCATTTGAGTGGACAGGTTATAGCCTTAAGGGTAAAATCATGGCAGAGTGATGGGTTGGATCCTTTCTCCTCGGTGGTGATAATGTAGCCACTGGACATGATTTCTATAACATCATATCTGAATCTGAGTTACAAAACTCCTCTGATCTGGGCTCAATAACATACTTCTCACCCTTTTATATTTATTTTCCACACTCCATCCATCCTCTCAACCCTTTCTGTAGTTTAGACATTAGAATACTTAGAATAAGTGACCTTAAACTTCCCTCCTTTTAGGATTGTCAGATCTGTAGTCATATCTGGAGGGACTACTAGAGATGGCTCCTTTGGAGCTGTAGATCACCTTTCCTTGTGGGACAAACTCTTACTTATCAAAACTTGCTACAATGGACCCTAGATCTTGCAGGTCTAGGATTTCTTAGTTGTGCTGATTCCATCCCTTGTTTTACTCTTTCTTTGATTTTTAAATGACTTTCACCACCAACCAATAAAGTAAGCACACACTTAGAATTCGCCAACAAGTTTTTGGCGCCGTTGCCGGGGAAAGATGATCTATTAGTAGACCCTTAGTTTTTGTATTTTAGTATTCTTTGCACATGTGAATAATTGATACTGCTGACATAATTTTGAATCTTTCTTGCAGATCTAGGACAAGAAAGGATGACTGGAGCTTAGCTACCTCTGTTTGCAAACTCTCTGACTTTTAAAACTCTGTCTATCTTTCTTAAATATTTTTTCTAGCAGTATCTAGGATAGTTTAAATGTATTCTTTGAATAGCTGTAAACTAGTTAGATAAATTTGTTAGTGTACAATTATTCTTTTGCAATGTGCCTACAAGAAGCTTTCCTTGCTGTTGGTGTGCTTGTATGCTAGGGAGGAGATCCCTCAGCCCTGCTTTAGAGCCTCTTAACCCTGAGTTAGAAAGGGGAAGGAGACTTTGGAGAGACAGGCACACCACATGAGAACCCCCAAGTGAATCTGTGATAGCAATTATGGGTGAAGAACAACCCAGAACCCTCAAGGAGTTGAATGCTCTGGATGACTATAACTCCCCTTTTAGCATTCAATTCCCTGATGTTCAGGGGAACTATGAGATAAAAACTTCAATCATCCAGATGCTGCCAGCTTTCCATGGGCTTAGCAAGGAGGACCCTTACAAGCATATTGACCAGTTCTTTGCCTTGTGCACCACTTTTAATATCACTGGTTTGGGACCTGAGGCTACTAGGCTCAGACTCTTTCCCTTCTCTCTGAAGGATAGGGCCAGTACCTGGCTGACCACTCTTCCCAACAATAGCATTGCTTCATGGAAAGACCTGCAAACCAAGTTCCTAACCGAGTTCTTCCCTGAGACCAAAACTAGCCAGTTGAGGAAAGGGATTCTTGCGTTTGCTCAATCCCCAACTGAAGATTTTAACCAGTCCTGGGATAGGTTTAAAGAGATGCTCAAACAATTCCCCCACCATAAGATTCCTGAGTGGCAGCTTGTATAAAGCTTCTACAATGGGATTGATGAGAAAAATAGAGACATGGTTGATGCCTCTTGTGGTGGATCCTACATGCACAAGACTGCTGAGGAGGCATGGGAATTGTTTGAGGTGATTAGTGAGAATGCTCTTTAAAAGCCATCCCTGGCAAGAACTAGTCAGGAATCTGAGTCAAAGGTGGGGCCTGCTGCTGGATCAAGAGGAAAAGTTTATGAGGTGTCTCGGAACAATGACCTGCAGCTGCAGATGGCAAACCTCTCTATGAAGTTTGACAAATTATTGACTGTGATGCAACCCAGAAGGGTTGCTCATGTGGTGGAGGCATGTCTGATATGCCAGTCCCCACAACACACAGTGTAGGAATGTCCATCTGCAGGCAATTTCGAATTGATTTTGGAACATGTCATGTCGCTCAATCTTATGGCCAGCAACAATCTGGGGGCTACAATAGGCAGCCATATGGATACCAACACCAAAATGCTGGTTACCAATGGAGAGACCACCCAAATCTGAGGTGGAAGCAAGACAACTACATGCAACCCCAGCAGATGTTGGCCTTACCACAAAGGCCACAACAGCAGTTCAATCAAGGGAATGCCCCTAGGTCTACCTTCCAGCACCATTAGCAGCCCCATCAGCAGCAAAATCAGTTGGTCTTACCCCCTTCTCAGCCTAGAAATACTTCTTTCGAGGACCAGGTCTTGACCTCACTGCAAAAAAGGGTTCCTTGGCTCAGACTGTGAACTCTCATGGTCAGAGCATCAAGAAGATGGAAGAGTAGATTGGCCAACTAGCGAATACCTTAGCCAAAAGAGAAGAGAGAAGGTTGCCCAGTCAACCAGTGGTTAATCCCAAGGGCCAATTTTTGATTGGTGAAGGATCCTCAGACCCTGAAGGGGATCTTTCATTGAATTGATGATAAGAACTGTGCACCTTTGTATAATATATACTTTACAGTTTAGAGGAATTTGTAGCAATCTTGTTGGAATCTGAGTTTAGTCCTTTATGCCTACTTTTATTCCTGTTCCCCTTGTTTGCTAATTTCAAGTGATTGAATTATAATGGTAGTATTTGAATGCTTTTCATGATGTGTGAATTTAATATTTTGAGAGTATGGGAATATATGAATGCCTTATAATGCTTATGGGTATCCCTGGAAGAGAATCTGTGAGAGAATTCACCCACAAAGTCAGGGTCAAAAAGCTTACTAGTGAGTGAGTGAATTCTAACTCGGTTAAGCCATCGCGGGTTCTGAATAACGGGTTTGGTCCCCTCTCGCGTAGTTCATAAAGAATTACCTTGTTTTACTATCGCGAGCTTCAGATATAACTGGGTGGGCTGCCTCGCACAGTTTAAACGAACATCTAATCTCGCGACCCATTCATGCCCATCCAGCGAGCGAATATTTTCAAAGCGCGCTGAGCCTCGCAATATTTAAATCCCACCCCGCGCTGCTTTTCCTTACTACTTTCTCTTTCCTCTCCTGCCAGCGAAATCCTAGCTCCCATTCCTCTCAATCTCTCTCCTCCAGCTTCCTGTCTACAGTTCATTGCTCACTTTGAAATTCTAGATTTTTGTTCTTAAAGCTTCCATCAACAGTTGCCCCCTGCTAAGAGCTCTTACGATCTACCGTGCGTCAAAGTGAACAGAACCCTAACTTTTAGGGTTAGACTCAGCTCTTGATCTTTCCTTTCAAAATTTTAACTGCACACTCACCAAGAAGAATCTTGATGGCTCCTAAAAGTGCACCTGTGAAGAGAGCCAGGGACCAGGCCACCGTGGAGCCTGTCCCTAAGAAAGCCAAGTCCTCTACGGCACAATAAAAAGGGAAGGAGGTGATTCCTGAGGTGGCTGCAAAAGCACCTGATTACTCTACTCCCTCTGAGCTCCTCATTTCCATTCCCTTAGAACCTGAAGTCATTTTTGACATATCGTTCTTTGAATCTGAGCCGTTGTCAGCTCCTGCCATTGAGTTCTTGCGCAAGGCTGGTTTGTTCCCCTTGATGCAAATGATTCCTGCACTAGCCTATCCTAGGCTAGTGTAACTCTTTTACCAACACCTTAGGATTAGACCAGACACACATGGGCAGCCTGGCCTCTTTGTGTTAGTTGACAATTTTGAGATGCTACTTAACCCAACGTTGATTGCTGAAGTCATGGGCATCCCTGCCATCTTTTATCCCAACTGCGGTTATGGTGCCCCACTGAGTGCCCCTCTCGATACCATTGCCCAAGCCATTACCAGAGGCTTGAAGGCCACAGGGGACTCCATCAGAAGAAGAGATTTGGATCCCAGGCTGCTGTTCATCGATCAAGTGCTAAGGAAGAATATCTACTGCTCCGGCCATCAGCAAGAAAGGAGGACACCAATTGCTGATGCTCTCTATTCCTTCTCTCTAGGCCACGAATTTAATACTGCATGGTTGATTTTTGAGGCCATGAAAGATATGATGGTGAAGCTTGGGCTGCAAAAGAAGGTTCACACTCTCTCCTACGGAAGACTCATTACCAAATTACTTCTGAAGGGAGGATACAAGATACCAGTGGGGGAATTATCTGCTGACCTCACTCCCACCACTTTTGCCAAAAGACAATGGGGGATCAGCAGAAGTCTAATGGATCCCCAGAAGAAGAAGAAGAAGGCTGAAGCTCAGAATGTTTCCGAGCAGGGAGAGGGAGCTGCTGTGCCAAAGGCCACCCCTGCCCCCAAAAAGAAGGCTAAAGCCCCTGCCCCAAAGAAGGTGGCACGAGCTTCTGTCACCTCTGCTTCTGCAGCAATCCCTCCATCCACCATACTTGCCTCTCCACTAACTTCTTCACCTATTCCATCTCTCCCTTTCCCTCTCTTATCTCCCTTTTCCATTCCACCCCCCACTGTGATTCGTTCCTGGGTGGAAAGTGTTGAACCCCATGACAACACTCCCCCTTCACCCACCTTACCTCAATACACAGCCCCAGTACCTCCGACATCTTCTGACCTCAACCCTGACAGCCCTCCCTTGATAACCTACCTTAAAAATAAAACCTCTCACACTACCCCTGTCTTATCTTTACCCACTTCCACCTCCACTGTCATTCCCACAGACACACCCCATATTGACCAACCCCTAGTCCAACTCCTCCCAACTACATCTTTCCTCTATGATCTTGACTTTAACTTAGCCACCACTTCAGGATATCAAGCCTTCATGACTACCTTGCTAGATACCTTGCCCACCCATGACATACCTCTCCCAGATTCACTACTCCCTTCACCACATCACTCCCCAGCCCTTTCACCTCCTCCCCCTACCACTTTCCATCATGCCCCCACTTCCCCTTTCCAACATGTTCCCTCCTATCCTCATACTCCACCCCAACCAACCTCAGATACCCTCACCCATATCCTTTCCCTCATACATGACATCCAAACCCAACTCTCCACCACCACACAGACCCAAGCCCAAATGCAAATGGACATCACCAACATACAATCCACCATTCAAACATTGACAAACCCAATCATCCCTACACAACCTCCTACCACCCCATTGACCCAACCCCCTTCCACCTCTGACTCCACCGTTCCAACAAACCTCACCCACATTGACTTACCTACACCCTTCCCCCTCCATGACACCATACCCGACCACTCCTTTCCCTCTCTACCTACCCTACCCCCTCTAATACTACCTCCACCTCAATTTACCAACACTTCTACCCAAATTGACCTGATTCCATTCCCATCCACCTTTCCCATTCAACCCCACTTCTTTTCAACCCCACCCCTTCCATTTTGAACCTTCAACATTCCCTTCTTCCCTTACCTGCACCCATCCACATCCACCCCTCCTTCATTTCACTTTCCACCCATACCTTCCATTCCACCTCTTCTCCCACCCCCTCCTCAATTCACTGACCATTCAACACAGACTACCCCAGCCACTTCCACCTCTTCTCTTGACTTCATCCTTACACCACCCACTCTCCCCCCCCAGGTTCAATCCCCTTCTACTTCTTCCACTCCCTTTCTACCCATCTTACCCAGACACTCCTATTACACCCTCCCCTACTTCACCCTCCTCCATGCCATGAGGGACAATCCCTATATCAAGAGGGATGTTCTCAATGGCATGACCCAACTCCGCCTAGCCATCGAATACCCCTTGCTGCAGAAACTTAGTGACTTGAAGCTTGCTCACCGCGAGCAGCTGAGAGATATTTCCAAAGGGTGGGAGGCAATTTTGGAGACCCTAAATGCGAACGAGGCTACGGCAACGTATTACAGAATGACTACTGAGATTGAAAAAGCCAATGCAGAGAGGGCGAAAAAGCACAACAGGCTATTAGAGAAAAAATTGAACAATGCTCAAGAGATCAACTGACTCAGTAAGGAGCTTACAGATGCCAATCTCCTGTGGGCTAACAAGAAAATTGAAATCTTGGAACAGAGAGTTGCCTTCCTACTTTTCCAACCCATACAGGCCACCCCTCTCGCTACAGCTCCCCCTGAGGCCCCATCTTCTTCCATTGCCCCTACCCCAACACCTACACAATCTGTTCCCCCACCTCCCACAGCCCCAACTCCGGTACCTCCTGCTGTTCCTCCTCAAATGCCTACTGCAGTTCCTTCTGTAGTACCTACATAACCTATTGCTCCTGCTCAAATCCCTACTGCAGCTCCTGTTCCTGTCTCAGTGCCTCCCCTGTTCCCTCTCCTGCTCCCAAAAGAAAACGCACTCCTTCCAAGAAAATGCCCACTTCTAAAAGAGCCACTGCAGCCTAAAAAGGTAAAAGGCCGGCCCCTCCATCCCCACCTCCAAAGGTCACCAGAGCTTCTACTCAGGATGATCCCCATGGTCGCCTACTTTCCAAAGAGGAACGTAGACAGGCTACTGTTGCCCTTGGATTGGATCCCACTGAGCTTTTTCCTTCTAACTCCGACTCTGATTTTGCACCACCAAAGGATCCCAGTGCCCCCACTACTGCTGCTGCTCCTTCATCCAGCCCTGCTGAACAATCCTATCCTCAGCGAAGGAAGGTTGCTGCCAAGAGGACTACTCCCCCAAGTCGCTCTTTGAAAATTGGAAAAGACAAATCTGCCCAGTCTGAGGAGGCACCACCACTAACCCAGCCCGTGAAAGGGAAGAGCCCTGCCATTGCTGCAGCCAAAGTACTAGATCCATCTTTTGTGGCTCCCCCTAAACCAGTAAAAGGGAAAAGTCCTCTCCTGCCTCAAGAGAAAGCAAAAGCTAAATCCCCTGTTGTACCTCCTGAGCCAGCACCAGCCCAATTCCCTCTTATTCCCCCTCCGGCCCAGCAAGGGAAAGCCTCCAAAGGTAAGGGCCCCAAAGGAAAATCTCCCACCAAACCCCCTGAGCCAACCACTGATAAATCTTCAGAGATCCCTCCTGAACCAAAGAAGAGAAAAATGAGGGTCAGGGCTCCAACCATACCCAAAACGGCCGACCAAAGAAAGGCAGAGAGAGCCCAAAGGAAGAAAGAGGAGGAGGCTTACCTTCAAGAACATGCCAAGAAAATGGGTTGGGACAAGTTTTGAGCCAGATTCTGACTAGATTGTCCATAGGATTTTATCTGTTTTCGCACTCTTTTGCTTCTGTTTTCTTGTAGTTTGTACACTTCTAATTTTTAATAGACTTTATTCTTTTATCATTACTATTTTTCTTTGTATGTTGTGTGTTTGTTTCTTGTTCTGGTCTTTTATACTGTAATAACTCTGCTGCACAGACACCTTTGAACCAGTGAGGACACTGCTCCTCATAGGTTTGGGGGAGTGCCAGGCAGACCCTGCTAATGGAATAGCTAACTAAGTGCAGCAGACTCATCTGAGCAATATGGAAATGGACCTCTGTTCACTTAAGTATCATGAAAATAAGAAGTTTAAAATTTCTTGCAAACTTTTGACATTATAAACTTCTAATACTCCACATTTCCATGATAATATCACCAAGGAAACTCACTTGTATCAGCACTCAGTGAATTAGTAGAGAGAGAAAAAGGTGAGGACATACTTAAAAGTTTAAAGGAAGACCATAACCAGTGAGAATTGGGCCTATATAAAATTTTTTCCATCTTTTGAGGAGTAACCAAGGCAATCCCTTCTAGTTCTAAAGACTGACAGAGTCACTGTGCTCACTAGAAGTTAGGTAACTCCAAGTTGAAACAACTTACAGTACTCATGAGACTGTGAAAAGGATCAAGGCCTTCTCTTGGACAGTTTGAGTCTACTAAGACCAACCCTTAAGTAACTGCCCTTGTCCATACCCCCTTTGAGCTTTAAATCCTAAATTTCTTCAAAATGCACCTGAGTATTTGAACCTGAACCTATGAACCTGCTTCAGCCTACCCTCACTCTGAGAATTCAGAAGGTAAAGGAGAAAAATTTGAAGGTGGACTAGCTATGGTCAACAGTAGGTGAATGGAAAAGAAATACCTCAAATCTGGCAGTATGATAATTGGGAGCATGGTGGCATTTCTGAAAAGTAAAAACAAAAAAAAACAAAAAATCAGAAAATTCCACAAGAAGAAAACAAAAATAACAATGAAGAGAAGCAAGGGAGGAGTCAAGAGGAACTTTCATTGGAAAATCAAAATCAAGAAGAGAAACTGATCACTTCAAATCTGAAAATCTCAAAGAAGATGAAAGGAGCCAAATTCAAGAAGGTGAAGTCATGAATCACCTCTATCACCTACTGATTTCTCAATTTTGAACCCCTTCTCAACCCTCCATTCTTTCAACCCCACTCCATAAGCCACATTACAGCCCAGTTAAAAGCCCTTGTGATCCAAAAGTTGAGTGAGCTGTCATGTGAAGATAAAGAGTTATCCAATCTATGGTGAGGAACTGTCAATGATGTCAGCACTTAAGAACTCTGCCTATGCTCATACTTACAGACCCATTTGGGGGATGTAACTACTCTTGAGTCTGTGAGAGAATGAACCCCTCAACAAAACCCTTATGAGAGTATGTCCTGCAAAGTTTTTGGGTCTGAACTTGAATGCATTATGTATGACCTTAACCTAATTTTTGACTTAATGATAAGCTCAGTGCTGGCACACACTAGTGTAGTTTTCTGTGATTATAAACTAATTGGAAATGTTGTGCAATCATGAAGAGTTTATGCTGTTTAAGTTACTGTGCAACCAATGAATTAAATTTCTTTTCTACTTAATGATGCAAGAGTAAACTAAGTCTGCCCCTTGATTACTCATTGGATGATATTGCATTTTTGTTAACTGTTTCATTGAAGAAGTTTGTGGGTGTCTTCACTGAAAACCCTCAGGAGACTTCACTCCTCCACTAGGGATCACCTAGGGGTTTAAAAGGCTTGGTACATATGCTAAATGTATCTGTGCTCCCTACGAAAGTGGCATTTAATTTTTATATTAGGCTTAATGTAGCTTTGCTAAGGGACTAGCAAAGATTAGGTTTAGGGGTGTGTTAAGACCTGAAAGTATCACTTTTCACCCCTTAACTTGATCTTTGATTAGACCCATAGCCACCTAATAAGTCCTTGTTAAGTGTTTTATGTAGGTAGTACCCAGCAGTGAAATAAGGTCAGGAATCCTACTAAAAAGCCTATTTTGGCACCAGAAGTCCCTTAGAAGGATGAAGTCTGAATCTAGACCTGAAAATGAGCCTCGCGTAGTCCAGCTAAGCTTCCCAAGACTCTACAACAACTTCTCGAGCAGATGATTGACTGAAGAGCCTCAGAAACATAAACTCGCGCAGCTCTCGCGAAGCTCAAGAATAGAACACCTCGCAGAGTCTCACGCAGTTCAAAGCAGACTTCTCTCAACCGCGCGCAGTTCACTTAGAACGGTTGAAAAGAGAGAGCATCAAAAGACTCCTCGCACAGTTGTCATGCAGTCATCGCGGGATGCAACTATCAGAAGAGAACTCCTCGCGCAGTTCTCGTGCCATTCAAGAAGAAAGCGTCCTTGCGAAAGCAAAGCCACCCTCGTGAAGATCAGTTAAGACATGGAACCTCGCGTAGTTCATAACTCATCAAAGCCTTGCGAGGTAACTCACGAAGCCCAGTGAAGATAAGTGCTCGCGAAGTTCTCGCACTATTCAAATCTATCCTCGCAAAGATCAACCTCGCGACTGCTTAAGCTCCAACCCCGCGACATCTGAGGCTCTGATGTTCACTCAACCTCGCGACTGCCTAAAGAGAAAACCAAGCCAACCTCGCGAAGGCAGAAGCTTTAATTTCAAATCATCCTAGCGAAGAATAAAAGCTACCACGCAATAAGTCTGGGAAATAATGGCTACCTAGCGAAGCTCTGAACCTCAAACTTCCATCTCTTCAGCTGAGGACTTTCTGGGAATTTCCAGTGATTAGGCCACGTGGCATCGTTAAAATTAGGGTTTCCTAACCCTAATGCGCCGCCACACCACTGCTATAAATACCCACACTTAGCTTAGGTTTAGGGAGCTTAGACTTTCTTTTCTTTCTACATCCTGGAATAGGGAACCCATCTCATTTCTGGGAGACCTGATCTGAGATCGTTTAGTTTTTCTTTTTGTAGTTGTAAGTAGTTTTCTTCTTCTTTTTCCTTCTCTCCATAGTCCAGCACTTGCTGGCTATGTCTTTGTATGTATTTTGAACTAGATTAATGAAAGTTCTGTAATAGGATCTGTACTTTGTGGGATTTTTGTTTATGTGTGAGATGCTCTGTGCAAGGCTGCTGCCTTGTGATCCGTCATTGCTTTGGCTGTGTTTCAAAGCAATGGAGGACTGATTCTAAGGGCCACTCAGATCCAAGTGACCTGTGTGTCTGGGCTATCATGGTCCTATACAGCCTTAGCCCCACCACAGGACCCATTAGATCTGAAATCCCCTTGAGAGCTTGAGCTGGTAGCCTTGTGACCATGGTGGTAGCAGCGATATTCTTGTTTTGTCTTGGGCTCCGTGAGGAGGATAGCCTCTGGGATAGTCTGTGACCATTTAAGTGGACAGATTATAGCCTTAGGGTGATTCTAATCCACCGATCCAAGATGGATCCTTCTTCTTTACACCTGAGCTTGTAGAAGCCTGGTGGGAGATTGTACAGAGGCAGACTCCCCTATATTTGTATGGATCCACATCAGATGTTGGATCTGATCTGGTTATAGAGATTGTAGGCTAGTGACTGAACCATTGTGGCCTCACTCAAGCAATGGACAGCTACATCGAAGGTTGTACTCAATCTCTTGCTGGTTCTATGTGTCTGGGCTATCATGGTCCTATACAGCCTTAGCCCCACATATAGAACTTTAGAGGTTGAGGTTCCCTTTGGATTCTTATGCTGGTAGCCTGGATGAAATAGTGCGTGCAATAATTTACTGGTTATGTTTTGGCCCATCCCTGGATAGTGGTTCCCCTATGGGATAATTTGTGACCATTTGAGTGGACAGGTTATAGCCTTAAGGGTAGAATCATGGCAGAGTGATGGGTTGGATCCTTTCTCCTCAGTGGTGATAATGTAGCCACTGGACAGGATTTCTATAACATCATATCTGAATCTGAGTTACAAAACTCCTCTGATCTGGGCTCAATAACATACTTCTCACCCTTTTATATTTATTTTCCACACTCCATCCATCCTCTCAACCCTTTCTGTAGTTTAGACATTAGAATACTTAGAATAAGTGACCATAAACTCCCCTCTTTTTAGGACTGCCAGATCTGTAGTCAGATCTGGAGGGACTACTAGAGATGGCTCCTTTGGAGCTATAGATCACCTTTCCCTGTGGGACAAACTCTTACTTATCAAAACTTGCTACAATGGACCCTATATCTTGGAGGTCTAGGATTTCTTAGTTGTGCTGATTCCATCCCTTGTTTTACTCTTTCTTTGATTTTTAAATGACTTTCACCACGAACCAATAAAGTAAGCACACACTCAGAATTCGCCAACAGTGTGGGACTTCTAAAGGAAGCCTTGGGTACATTTTCGAGGATGAGAATTCTCAAGGTGGGGAGAATGTAACATCCCTGAAATTTGGACTTTGAACAGTGTCCTCGGGATGCGTGTATGATTGGTCATAGGTTTGTCCAAGTGAAAGTCAACACAATGACTATGGTTAAAGTAGCCTTGATGTGAACGAACATGTGTGCGTAGTGTTAGAGCTAATTAGAGATCATATACACCTATCTTGGGTGTATGTGCTTTACACCAAGGCAAGTGATGGGTTAAAAGAGGCAAATAACTTAAGAGAGTTATTTCTCTTTAATTTGGGTTGGTGTAGAGATTTATGAAGAGAGAGAGAGAGAGAGTAAGAGAGAGAAAATGCAAGGGAGTTAGTCGAGATTTCGAATTGAAGACGGGCTTGAGCAATTACTCCGGAGACGACGGATTGGAGTTCGTTGGAGTTGGAGCTAAGAGCCCTATCCTTTGACCCAACCATTGAATCAATCAAGAGATTGGTTTGAGGCTAGTTTTGTTTGATTTTAATGCATATGTTGTTGTGCATTAGTTCTAGGATTAATTGATTAAATGTTGAATTAAAAATGTAGAAAAGAAAGGACAATAGAGAGAAGATAAAGCTGGAAGAAATGCTCGCAAAGGGCTGAGTTTCTGACCAAATCGATTAATCGATTTGGAAAATCGACTAATCGATTTTGTCTTAGAAGTAAGCTGGGCAATAATGCCCGAAATCGATTGATCAATTTAAAATCGATCAATCGATTTTTGGATTTCAATTAATCGATTTAAAATCGATTAATCGTCTATGCACTCCCAGTGGCTGGAAAATCAAGAGTCTAGGAAAACCGATTGATCGATTTCAAAATCGATTAATCGATTTTGGAATTTTGATTAATCGATTTTGGGAATTCGATTATTTAATTTTGGGGATCGATTAATCGATTTGGACAGTTTCTGTTAACTTTGTTTTGAACTTTGGGGTTCTGGGAGGGTCTTGTGGCTTCTTTTATGCATCATTCTTGATGTTTTCATTATGCTATGATGTACCTTCGGTTATACAAGTGAGTGCAAGTATAAGAAAACGCATTGGACCTTGGCGCTTGACAAAGTATATGCGTGAGGTAGGGAACGCCTTGAACATATACTTTAATTGCAAGAGTATATATGTAATGATATAGAAATGAATAAATGTGAAACTTAAGTGTGTGTGTGTGTGTGAACACTAAGAAAATTGAGTTACGAATGAGTATGTGATGCCCCAGGGGATGTGAATGTGATAAGGACATCTTTGTGATGCATTGAGCTGGTTACATCCCAGGAATGTATGTGAAAATATAAAGCAAAGTGAATAAAAAATGATAAGGCCTAATATACTATTATTAGCACAATCACACGGTGAAAAATTATATGTAGTGCACTTTTGATTTAAGGTTTGGAGAATATCCCACCGACATGGCGGGATACCCACGACTGACTCGACAGAATATCTGTGATCAGTACGGCGACCAATCCGTACACCAGTTGGACATCCTAGGGATGTATGTATGAGACTTATACCCCGTCGCCTATGAGGAAGGGACCTGGGTAGTATTAAATGAATGAAAAAAAAAATGAAAATGGTCTGATTAGAAGACGATGGAGGGTATTCTATCGAGGAATATTTAAGTTACAATTTAAGTGTTTAGGCCAATCATTGTCTTATATGAGCAAGTTGAAAACAAATAAACATATATAAAGTAACAGTTACATTCAGTGCATCTTTTCTGACATATAAATTATTTTTCAGCTATTTCATTGATACATCATGCTTCTAAATAACATGAAATATATGTGAGAGATTAACTTATATGTTCATTCAATTGTTTCCCTATTAAGCTATGATGTAGCTCACCCTTTAGACTATACGTCACAGGTCCTGTGCTTGCGGCTGCTACTACTTCGGGAGGCGTAGATCCGGAGAATTCAGATTACGTGCCTAGGGAAGATTTTGAGCCCCCTCCTGAGGACTTCTTCTATGGGACCCCTGCGTACTTTGATTGAGTTTTTGAGAGAGTACTGTGCGGCTTGGTATGTCAAGCCTTATTTTTGAGAAAATGTAATTAAATGACGATATATTCTTTTGGCGAACCATTTAGGATGACTGTTGTGTCGTCATTGATGGTTCGGGTGGACTCTTTTGCTCATGCGATTGCATGAGATTAGAACCATCTTTTGGGTTACTTATTTTGATGATTACATAGTAGAATTGGAGATTTAGTTCGATATCAGTTCTTATACTTCTATTTTGTTTCATTTTTGCTTGGATATACCAATGTTCCATGCAGGCTTATGGGGCACGGCCTCGAGGGTCGTGCTGATGGCACGAGTTTTGAGGTGTCGAAATCCGGGCTGTCACAATTACAACTATAGGCCAAAGCGGTTTAAAAAGAGGTTCTGACAAAACCGTAGCCAAACCCACTCTTTAGCATCCCACAGCCATAGTGGTCAAATTCTCCCGACTTTTTTGAAAAAAGTCACAAATAATTCACAATTTTTTGGAAAAACATGAATTTCAAGATTTATTCGTAAATAAAAAAGAATTATTGTCGAATTTTTCTAATTTTGTACAAAAAAATTTACTTTCAAAATTTTACCTAATATATTTCTATAATTTTTCTTAATTTGATTGATTCTTTCCCGAATTTGACCAATTTTGCAGGAGTTTTTTGGTTTTTTCCAAGCTGATTTATTCCCAATCCCGACTTGGTCACTATGCCACAACTCCCTGCCAACGCCAAAGACGTTTACCAAATGCACTTACAAACGTGCGCGACTCTCTGACACGGAGCAGAGCGGGTAGGGGGCTTTACCAAAGAGACCATTAATTTTGGGAGCCATTACTTGCACTCGGAAACTTGTCCTTTGCACGTAATTTGAAAGAAAGACTTGCAAGTTGCGGACCTCTACCATGTGAAAACACCAATTTGAATGCCATAATTTAAGAGATGCACAAATAATATATTACTCCCAAGATATTACTAGTTTGACTCGACCTGGAACCTACTACTAAGAGCATCTCCAGGGGCACTCTTCAAACGTTACCGTTGGAGATGCTAATGTGGCTTTGTTTGAAGAGTGAGGGGGAGCTAAAGAGTTGGGTTATTTTGTGCATCTCCAACGGATTCTTCAACCAGCTCTTCAAATTTCTTTTTAAATCATATTTTAGAGGAAAAATAATGACTAGCACTGAAACACATCATTTTTTTATATTTATAATATGTAAAAAATAAATTTAATCGTTTGATAGGTTAATCGTGTTCGTAAGATCCGCTAGTAGAAAAATTGGAAGAAAAACGATCTCGGACCATTCGATCCGAGTAGGTCAAAGTTTCAAATAGGGCTGCTTTGAAGATGTTGGAAGCATTGGAAGCGTTTGAAGAGTAAGGTGACTCTTCAAAGGTTACCGTTTGACTTGGTACGTTGCATTTGAAGAGTCCCTTGGAGATGCTCTAAGCCTTTGCTTCAAAGAGTTGATATTAGCTGCCTGTCCTCGGCATTAACTGTGGTGAATGGGTAAGAGAATCTCTTTTATTCTGATCTTCCATACAATGGATCTTGAGATTATAGGTATATCATCAAATAGTCACTTTTTGATTCCACATGGAACACAACCATAACGTTAATATGATGCCATATGTAAATCGCAAGTTTTCACATATTCTATGCCAATCGATGTCTCAATTATTTCTTCATCATATTCTATACCAATCAGAGAACATTTACCTAAATTTTGTTGCAAAGAACTTTCTCTTCATTCAATATCTCATGTGAATCACAAGTTTTCTCTAAACAAACAACGACGATCGGATGACAACAATTGATTCTCCTAAGCACCATCTTGTCCCTGTAACCCCATTCAAATTCGGCCAAGAACAAGGTACTAAATCTAAGTTATGGTCACCTGAGTTTCTCCGAAAAATCATTTAACCAGAGCAAAGAGCAACATAGAATTAAAGGGCATCCTTTTTTTGTTTGGTCCCTCTTATTGACGTTTCATGCCCAAAAGAGAAGAGTTAGGGGTGTGTAGGGGGTTGCATGCCAATCAGAGGGGGTCACCACAGTTATTATTCGTTTATGTCGGCTCCCACAATCTTCTTTGGCCACGTACTTAACGTAATTTTCATTTTATTATGTTTCTTTTCATATGATGATTTATGTTGTTAAAATTTATATTCCATGCTGTATATCGTTTCTTTGTTGAAAGGGAATAAATTTTTATTCTTATGCACACATTGTGCTGCATGATGAGGCTTGACACTTAGACTAGGTTAAATTTGTACTTGAGAGGGTTTATAATGCTTAATGTGAAGAGATCTACTCTCTCTCTCTCTCTCTCTCTCTCATCTCAGTGCCAGAGCACCATCTTGTCTAGGTGTCAGAAGCAAAATTATAGGGTACCTCTGTTTGCGCCCACGCGTTTACTAAAAGCGCCCAAGTCGAAAACCCCTTAAAACTCATTGATTGGGTTGGATTAGATGATGGAGACCGTGTTTCACCCCGATCTTCCACACAAAGGATCTTGAGATCATGTCTCACATATCATACGGTCATTTTTTTATTCCACATATCACAAATCCCCAAAATATGGCCCTAAAATCACATTTGACTATGATGTGTACTACATGATTCAAAAGCCATTTTTTGGGGATCTCTGACACACGATCTCCATCATTTGATCCGACCTAATCAATGAGTTTTAAGGGGTTTCCAATGTGGGCGCTTTCAATAAATGCGTGGGCGCGAATAAAGGTACCCAAAATTATATTCCCTTCCATCAAACAAGATGAAAATCTATCAAAAGCACATCATCAAATCAAAAGAAATATAACCAATTGAAAAGTCTGAGTGTCAAATAATTGGATATTTGGCCGAAGAAGACTGGTGGAGGCGACATAAATGAAGAACTGCTGTAGCGGCCCCTCTCAATGGCAAGCGGTTCCCACTAAGTCCGCCTGTAGCTCCTCTCTTTTGGACATGGCCACCAATACTCCCCACACCTAACAAAGAAACGACTCCTCATCTCTCCCTATATGAAGCACCAACAGGAGATATTGATCCATGAAGGAGGCACTTTTGATGTAATTTTTTTCTTTGCTCTTGTCAAGAGGTTTTTCCGAGAAATCCGGATCACCATGGATTGGATTCAAGATATTTTGTTCATGGGCTGACTTTGAATGGGATTCAATGGAGAAGAGGGTGATTACGATAAGCGTTTGTTTCCATTCGATCACAGCCATCTCTAGAGGGAGAAGTTTGATTAAAGTAAGGATTTGGGATGTGATATAGAGTTCTTAAAGGAGATTCTTTGGCAAGTGGTTTGTGGTTGGCATTGAATATGAGGAAGCGAGCTTGAATCGGCATGTAAAATCCAAAGAATGGAGATATAGTGGGATATGCAAAGTGAAACATTGTCGATTTCACAAAAGAAAGTTTGATTGAGGCTATGAAAACTCGATTGTTTGCTTATTTTCATCTATCTTCTAAACAAAGTTCGAAGTTGAAAGAAGAAAAACAAATTATGCTACATTAGTGAATAGCTAAATGGGTGTTTCAATGTGTGTGACGGACAAAGCTTCAGGGACTGGCATTATCAACTGCTAAAATGGAAGTTTGTAAAGACACAATTTAGCTTCAGATCCTTATAGAAAGTTAGGTTTTTATTATAAACTTACGGACTTGTTTTGTCATAAAAGACAACTTGATTAATCACAGAAGGACCAAACACATTGTAGTTCAACAACATTATATTTGGCTATATGAAGATGGCTTAATTTCTCTGGATTTCAAGGCATTGTGATCAGGAACTGTAGGAGATCTTTAACTATATGAAGATGGATTTTATTCGAATGTTAATATCATAATTATCCTTTATTTAGATTCCTAATGATCTTATATCTTACTTTATGTTTGTTAATGTGGCTATGGGCCTTATTAGATGACTTCTTCTCAGTTATAGTATTGTGATTGATTGTCTGACCATTACGTAATTGGGTACCTCTGTTTGTGCCCACGCATTCTCTGACCATTACGCATACCATCACTTGAATGGAGGTACCCTACATAATTGATGAGGACTGTCCATAACGTAAGTGGGTACCTCTATTTCAAAACTCGTCCATGAGATGGGTTTTGAAAACGTTTGACTTAATATTAGCTAACTATACTTTACAAGGAATATCGAGTGGAAAGAAAAGGGTGATACTTACCTGATTTAGGCGATGGGATGTCCGGATCGCCTGAGGAAATGTTCGCGATGGGACATTAATGTTTGTTGGGTGCGATGGGATGTCAGAGAAATTCCTCTCTTCTTCTATCGGTGCTCATATGTTTATGTTTTGCTGCGGTGGAGTCTAGCGGCTGTTGTACGATGGGACATTTGGGGAGGGGGGGTTCAGCTCGTTGCTTTTTGCAATGTGAGATTGGTTGAGCTTCTCTTCTGGTTGTGTGCAGTGGTGGGTTGTGACAGGACTTGGTGGTTATGCAATGGGTTGGAGTCAGTTTGAATGGTGTCCGTGGTCGCGACGGAACTTGCCTTTGGCCTTGGTGGTGTGGTGGGGCTTTAGTGTCACGATGGGACATGAGGGCATGGCTTATTTATGTCAATGAGCTTAGGTGTTGGGATAGTGCTGGTTATATGTGCGTTCTATCGCGATGGGATGTGTTATGAGGCATTAGCGGCTCTCTCTGGTCGGTGTGTGGGGTGACGCGATGAGACAAGGTAGAGTGATGCTGATCGCTGTGGGATGAGTAGCGTGGAATGACTTATCCTGTAGCTACTTTGTCATTATTCAGGTGTTATTATCATTATTTTTCGCTTTTGGTGTCGCAATGGGACTTTCATTGTTTATATATATATATATATGTAGTTTTTTTTGTTAGAGGTCCCGATTGTGGGAAGTATTTTGAAATCTTTGGGTTGTGTTATGGCGATGGGACTGTGAGCGATCATTTTATTTTATGTCATTTTAAGTTATTGGATTATTTACCGCAACGGAGCGATTGGTGGGTATTGGGGTGTGATTTGGTCATGATGGGACTACGGGGAGCAGTTTTCCCTTTGATTTTTTGTATTGTATTTTGTGTGATATTTACTGTGGGTTTATTTTTATTTTCTTAACGCTGTAGTAATTTTTATTTTTTATTTTTCATTTACTGCATTGAGTGATTTTGCTCATTTTTTTTCTTTTTATTTTTTTTTTACAAGGAAAGGAAAATAATGCAACAGGGAAAGCAGAGTACTGAAATAAAAGTCTAAGTCTAAAACTCTTAAAAAATAAAATACCCTAGTGTAGGAGCGTGATGGGATCAACAGTGCAGTATTTCTGACGGTCTTCCTTAGGTGATGACCACATCGTTCTGCATCTTTTCTATGGATGAACAATGACTTCCAATAAAATACTTCTTCTGAATAAAATAATGCCCCAGTGTCGAGGTGCAATGGAGTTTTTTTTTTTTTTTTTTTTGTGAGTACTTGGGCCTATCAAGAGCCATGTGCATTTGGCGAGTTAATGTCGAGAAAAGTTCTTTGATACTGTCATCGAATCGGGAGAGGTTGTTTAGTCATATCGGTCTTGTATTGGGGTTCTACCTTTGGCTGTGGTTATCCTATCTAGTAGTCTTATTAGGGGGGTGTGCTGTAGATAGTAGGTGATCGCATTAGTCATCATTCATGAGTTTTCGATTTCATTTTTGAGAATATCTCAGGAGGGTTCTGACTCATTGTTCGAAAATAAAAAAGGTGAAAAGGGGGGGATAAGGCTCAATAACGTGAGGGAATAGTTTCTATCTAACGATTTCTAAAAGGGATAGGTAACAATCTATTCTTCGAGTGGTGTGCAGTGTCATAGTTGAGCTCTCCGTCATGCTTCGGCACCATTAAAATCCCACATTCCATGGTTAGCAAGAGTTTATCCTCCTCATGCCGCCTTACGACGAAATCTAGTAGTATCGGGAAACCAGGGATGCCTTCGCAGCTTGCTTATACCTTCCCAGTAGGGTTACCAGGGACGTCCTCACGATTTGCTAATGCTTCCCTGGGCTCATTGACTTGTTCATCCGTCGTATTGCTCTCTCTCAGTTACGTATATATTTTTTTAACACAACCTGCTGACGCAAGGATGGTGAGTTTTGATTGAGCCTAACATCTTCATTTTCTGTGGTCTAATATTTCCTCCAATGGCGGGGAAAAGGTTGAGAATCGGGTATTACCTATGCTTTTGGAAGAGGTCAGGTATTCCACTAGCCCTTTTGATCAAATTGTCGGAATAAGAAGGTGGGTAGTGAGTCAAAAGTCTTCAAGGACATCCTGGGAAATGAAGGCGTACGACCAATGAATGAGCCATGATGACTACGGGGGTGGCGGGTATGAGTATCTACGTCTGATCATGGGATGTGACAATCACAATGCTAGGGGTAGTATTTCCTCAGGTACATGGCGTTCTAGGGGTTAGGGAGTTCTTCCCCATCCTGGTTCACCAGCTTGTATGCGTTCCCCAGGTATGTGGCTGATATAACGTATGGGCCCTCCCAATTTGGTTTAGTTTTTATTTTGGATGGGCATGTTTGGAAGGCATGATTTTCTTTAAGACTAACTCTCTAATTTTGAAAGTTTGCTCGAGGACCTTCTTATCGTAGGCCCTGGTCACTCTCTTCTGGTATAATTGAGCATGATCGACTGCCCTTAGACGCTGTTGTCGCTCCAAGTGTGCCATAATTGTGTGCATTATGAATCAAAAATTAAAGAATTAAAGAATGCTAGGTTATATGGATGTTAACTTATGAAAGGGATATCAGCACATTGGGGCTAACACTGGCCTGCAAGATCAGGGCCAATTGTAGCAAGTTTTAAAAGTAAGTATTTCAAGATCGTCCACAGAGAAGTTTGTCTAAACAGAGAGATAAACCTCCAGATCTGTGCTACCAGATCTGGCTCTATAATTATCTAAAATAAAGAATAGATAAAAGAGAGTATTGGATTGTGTCACATTTAACTGTAAGCAAATAAAGAAAAGAACTAACTACATGATCCAGATCCGAGTTGGGGAGGTGTTTAAAATAAGACAAATGCAGAAATAATAGCTTCATGTACTTTAGCCTCTGAATTTTAATGGAGAATCAGAGTTCAACAGCGATTCAATCTTCATCGGCTAACCAGATGTAAGAGAAATAAATCCGAATTAAGGAATAGGTTTAGACTTATGGTACGTGATCTCCGTCCACTTAAATGGTCACAGATCTCATTTAGTGGCCTATTCTTTAGTTCGAACATGAACATCCGTAAATCGCTTGAATTAGGTTACCAACGCTAATTCGCAGGATGATGAATTAAGGGAAGTTGGATGCGGATGAGTGAATCTAAAGAAGTCTAATGCACTAAGGTGAACATTGGAACCCTCGACATGACTCCAATGGAGAAGACACAAATTACTGACAACCTTTTAAAATCCAACGTTACAATTCTGAACGGCTTCTTAGAGAGCCCTCGGACTTCTGATCTGAGCTTCTCGAAGAGCCCTTAGATTTCTGATCTTGAATCCGAACTTGGAAGTACAAATCACTCACAATGGCTCTCAAAGGTAAACTACAAGAAGGATTACGGGGGTTCGGATAAGCTATCGGCGAATGAGGGAAAGCAGAGATGAAAACTCTAAAATCTGGATGCCTCAATTGGGCAAATGTCTTCTCAATTTATAGCTTTCCTCTATCACTGCACAAGGCTGAATTGACCAATCGAAGTGCTCGGTCTGGATTGCCCAATGGTCGTTGAGCACGGGATCCGGATCTGTTCGCCAATGAAAATGCTACGATCTGGTTACCAATCAGCGTTAGAAGCATCAATTCATTATGGGAATTCAAAAGTTTGTTTGAGCTTCTAGAAGTTCCCGCCAAGTGATTTCATCTTTGGGTTTTCACGTTGAATATGCCTTTGGTTTGTGCTTGGAATCTTCCTAATGTCTCTGGGCTTTTAATTACATTGGGGCGCGTGAGTTCTTGAAATGCCCTTCAAAGTGGTATAAATCCCCAATATGCCATTTCGGAGTTTAAGGGTCTTTTCGCAAAGTAGTTTGGCTCCGAAGTTCTTTTCGCAAAGCATTTTGGCTTTGAAGTTCTTTTCGCAGCATCTTGGCTTCAGTTCTTTTCGCAGGACTTTGGCTTAAGTTCTTTTCAGGACTTTGGCTTCAGACGTTCTTTTCGCAAAGCACTTCTCTTCTTTTCCCAGTGGTAAATCTTCTATTCGAGGAGTGTTTTCTTCTTTTCGCAAAGTTCAAGGTTCTATGCGAAAAGTAAAACTTCTTTGCGAATTGGACTCTGGGCTCCCATTCTTCTTTGCGAATGGCTCTCTCTCTTTTTGGTCTTTGTCGCTCTTTTAGACCCTTTTAGCCATTCTTTGAGGTTGTTTCTTCAATCCATCTTCGACTTGACATGAGTTGTCGACTTTTTGATCATTTTAGGATGCTTTTCGGACTTGGACTGTCTAATTGGTTAGCTGTAAAATGCACACTAAAGCACTTATTTAGTCTTCTCAAGAGTCTTTCAAAGCTCATGTTTAGGGGTAAAAAATGGTATTTTTCACTACTTAACACACCCCCAAACCTAAGCTTTGCTAGTCCCTGAGCGAAGAAACATAAAAGCAAAATAAAGAGCCACTTTTGTAGGAGGCACGCAGTGCATTTAGCATATGCAACAAGCCTTTTAAACCCCTAGGTGATCCCTAGAGGAGGAGTAGAAGTCTCCTGAGGGTTTTCGATGAAGGTACCCTAAACTTCTCCATGAAACAGTTAACATCGATTGCAATATTATCAAATGAGCAATCAAGGAGTTAGTTACTCTTGAATCAATGATGAAATGTAAAATTTGATTATTGTTTGCACATGAATTTAAACATTTATAAACCTCATGAATGTTTCAATATTTCCAATCATGAGCAGTCATAGAAAATCATACAAATGTGCCCGTGAGCTCATCCTATGGATAAAAATTAGGTTATAAGTCATACTTAAGGTGCTCAAGTTCCAACCCAAATACTCACGGGGTATACTCTCATCGAGTGTTTTGTTGAGGGTTCATTTTCACTCCACTCAAGGCGATTACATCTCCCAAATGGATCTAAGCATGAGCATAGGCATGATTCTTAGGCAATGGCATCATTGACATCTCCTCACCATAGATTGGGTCACTTCTTATCTCCACATGACAGCTCACTCAACTTTGGATCACAAGGGCTTTTAATCTAGGTTTGTTTGTATGGCTTATGGAGTGAAGTTTCAAGGAAAGGCGTTTGAATGAGGTTTGAATTTGAGAACTCGGGAAGTGCGGAGATGGTTCATGACTCCACTTTTTGAGTTTAGCTTCTTTCTTCTTCTTTTAGATTCTCACATTCACGGTGATCAGTTCTTTCTTTGATCTTGCATTTTTCAACATAAGGTCCCTTTTTGCCTTTTTGCTTGCAACTTTTTCACATTGTTTGTCTCTTCTTTTCTCGGTCACCATATTGCACTGCTTTTGAGGTATTTTCTCTTCATTTTCTTGATGTTGCCCGAAATGGTCCATCTTGATTCTTTCTCCTTTACCTCCACGAATTCTCGAGTGAGGAAAGCTGAATTAGTTCCATAGGTTGGTGCACGTACTTTTGAGTATTTTGATGAAGAATTGTAGGATTCTGACTCAAATGGGGTACAAAGCAGGGCAGATTTTTCTTGGTTGGTTCTGTTAGGTTCAATTTGTCCAAAGAAGGCCTTGATCTTTCCTCGCTTCATGAGTCTTGTTACTTGTTTTAATTTGGAGTTTCCTAACTTCTAGTGGATCTAATGCCTCACCAATCCTTTGAATCGAGAAAAATTGCCTCATCACTCTTCAAGAGATGGAAAATATATGGGCTCAATCCTCGCTGGTTATGGTTTTTCCTTGAGCTTTTAAGTATATCTTTACCTTTTTCTCTTCCTTTTGACTTACTACGTGCTGATACCAGTATGTTTTTATGGTGTAATCATCATGGAAATGTAGAATATCACAAGGTTTAGAATGTCTAAATTTGGCAACGGAATTTTAAATTTTCTAGTTGTCATGATTCTTAAGTAAATTAATACATTTCCTAATTACTTAGGTGATTCTGCTGCCCTTATGTTAACTATTCCCTAGGCAGGACTTGTCTGCCACACCCCCAAACCTATGAGGGCGGTGTCCTCCTTTGGTTCAAAGGTGGTGGACAATTATTAGGGAAGACAGAGAAAAAATAATAACAAGGAAAATTGCAGAAAGCAAATTGCAAGAACAAGAAATTATACAGAAAATAAAAGGAAAAGAGGGGGGAAGGGGATGGGGCTAGTATGGGGGTGGCTACCTCCTCTGGGCTGGGAATGGGCAAGTCTGCCAGGAGTAAGGCAAGGTTGGGTGAGATGGGTGGGGTTTGAATAATAGGGGTGGTGGGTGTGGAAGGGGTATCTGGAATGGCAATGATAGATGGAGGGCTATCTGGGATAGGGGAGGGTGGGGTGTAAGGGACCGGCCTTCAATGGCGGTCAGGTCAGAAGAGCCGACCTCGGACGTGAGGAAGGGTAGGGGCTGGGAGGCTCACGGAAGTTTGAAGCTCCTCTCTCAGCTCATAAATGGTTCTCGTTCAATTCCAGCAGAAGAGCGGGCTCTGGTTCAAATTTGCGGACATGTTCTTCAATGGGCTCAAGACCACAGGTGAATCGGCGAAGGTTGTGCACAGTGCAGCTGCAGGGCTCCAGCTTCCTCATTCTCCTTAACATGGCCCAGAGGGTGGCATATCTAGGGAGGGATGGGTGGTAGGGGACTAAAGGGGTTCGGTGGGGAGGGGGTGGGGGGGTTAAGAGAGGTCGAGGATAAAAGAAGAAAGAAAAACTAAGAACAGAAAAAATCTAAACTATATGCAGCACAAAATAAAAAAATAAAATTGAATATATGAGCAGGGAAATGGAAAACATGATATACAAATGCAAGAAAAAACAACAAAACAACGGTAGAACTGCTAAAAAAATAAAATCTAAAAAATAGCAGGATTGCTATGCAAATGGAAGGAAACTAATGCTAATAATAGAGAAACAGTAAAAACAAGGTAAGGGATTGCATACAAAGTTTTAAAAAAAAATAGAAAAGTGTTGATACAAAAACAGAATTTGTGAATGCAAAATAGGAAAACAAAGTTAGAAACTAACTATACTCACAGAAAAATGACGAAAATTAGTAAAACTAGGACACATTAACCTAAGAAAGAAAAAAAAAATCAGCGATCTAAAAACAGAATTTGAAACTAAAATTTCTAAAACGAAAATCTAATGCCAAATGATTCATAAGATTCATAAGATTCATAAGATTGACCCCTTTGTTGATGAAGCATGGGAGCACTTATTAAAAACAGAGTTCATACACAGCTGAGACCCATTTATGATGAAGAAATCTCGAAGGAAAATAAAATAAGTGGGTCCATTGAATATTCAAAACAGCCTATGATTCACTACTCATTATCCTACATGATTCCTTAAAAAAAAAAAAATGATCTCAGCAGGTCCAGATGGGAAAAGTGGATGCAAATGGAGAAAAACAGCCCATACGAAAGATATATATATATTTTTTTATTTTTATAATTTTCTATTTTTTTTTTTACTTGTTTTGGATCAGCCCAGGCTCAACAAGAGCCCTTATTTACTCTTCTTTGAAAATAATGAGAAACAACTAAGAGATTTTCTATTTGTGTTTTCATTTTCTTTTATTTTGTATTTGGTTTTGTAAAAAAAAATCAAAGATGCCTAAAAGATGCAAGAAATTATAATCGTAACAAACAATAAACACAATGTAACTTGGTTCTCAAGAATTTAAAATAGAAAATGAATGCCAAGGAGAAGGATGCAAACTCAAGCAGATCTGCTCGACTTTGGTCCAGATGCTCCTTGTTGACGGTTGCTCCAGATCTAAACATTCAAAAACTGCAGTCATTATTCAAGTATTGATAAAAATAAAAGAAAAACTCAAAGCACTTGCCCAAATTTGACAAAAAGACAAAAGAGTGGCAGCATTTATTCAAATAACTAGAAGGCAAAGAATAAAAACTCGGAAAAATAAAATAAAATAAAATAAAAAATCTGCTAAGAAAAGTTTTCTATACAAAAGCTGTAGACATTTAATCAAGCACTTGGAATGCAAAGTGCGGTTTAAAGCAAAAATTAAAAATAAATGAAAATAAACATAGGTCTATCTATTTTAGAACAAACTTCCCCAAACAGCGCCAAAAACTTGTTGTCGCTCCAAGTGTGCCATAATTGTGCATTATGAATCAAAAATTAAAGAATTAAAGAATGCTAGGTTATATGGATGTTAACTTATGAAAGGGATATCGGACATTGGGGCTAACACTAGCCGCAAGATCAGCCAATTGTAGCAAGTTTTAAAAGTAAGTATTTCAAGATCGTCCCACGAGAAGTTTGTCTAACAGAGATAAACCTCGGATCTGCTACCATATCCGCTCTATAATTATCTAAAATAAAGAATAGATAAAAGAGAGTGTTGGATTGTGTCACATTTAACTATAAGCAAATAAAGAAAAGAACTAACTACATGATCCGGATCCGAGTTGGGGAGGTGTTTAAAATAAGACAAATGCAAATAATAGCTTCATGTACTTTAGCCTCGAATTTTAATGGAGAATCAGAGTTCAACAGGCAGATTCAATCTTCATCCGGCTACCGAGATGTAAGAGAAATAAATCCGAATTAAGGAATAGGTTTAGACTTATGGTTTGTGATCATCCACTTAAATGGTCACGGATCATCGATAGTCAGTGGCCTATTCTTTAGTTCGAATATGAACATCAGTAAATCTTTGCTTGAATTAGGTTACCAACGCTAATTCGCAGGATGATGAATTAAGGAAGTTGGATGCGGATGAGTGAATCTAAAGAAGTCTAATGCACTAAGGTGAACATTCGGAACCCTCGACATGACTCAATGGAGAAGACACAAATTACTGACAACCTTTTAAAATCCAACGTTACAATTACTGAGCACGGCTTCTTAGAGAGCCCTCGGACTTCTGATCGAGCTTCTCGAAGAGCCCTCGATT
Organism: Chloranthus sessilifolius; assembly: GCA_021018995.1. Taxonomy (NCBI): domain Eukaryota; kingdom Viridiplantae; phylum Streptophyta; class Magnoliopsida; order Chloranthales; family Chloranthaceae; genus Chloranthus; species Chloranthus sessilifolius. Next base: position 99,098,867 of record CM037588.1, read on the forward strand.
CTGATCTTGAATCCGAACTTGGAAGTACAAATCACTCACAATGGCTCTCAAAGGTAAACTACAAGAAGGGATTACAGGGGTTCGGATAAGCTATCGAATGAGAAGCAGAGATGAAAACTCTAAAATCTGGATGCCTCAATTGGGCAAATGTCTTCTCAATTTATAGCTTTCCTCTATCCTCACAAAGGTGAATTGACCAATCGGAAGCTCGATCTGGATTGCCCAATGGTCTGTTGAGCATGGGGATCCATGCTTTGCGCCAATGAAAATGCTCGATCTGGTTCACCAATCAAAGTTAGAAGCATCAATTTCATATGGGAATTTAAAAGTTTGTTTGAGCTTCTAGAAGTTCCCAAGTGATTTCATCTTTGGGTTTTCACGTGGCGGAATATGCCTTTGGTTTGTGCTTGGAATCTTCGAAATGTCTCTCGGCTTTTAATTACATTGGGGCGTGCGAGTTCTTGAAATGCCCTTCAAAGTGGTATAAATCCCGATGCCATTTCGCAGAAGTTTAAGGGTCTTTTCGCAAAGTATTTTGGCTTGAAGTTCTTTTCGCAAGCATCTTGGCTTCGAAGTTCTTTTCGCAAAGGACTTTGGCTTCAAGTTCTTTTCAAAGGACTTTGGCTTCGAAGTTCTTTTTCGCAGGACTTCTCTTCTTTTCGCAGTGGTAAATCTTCTATTCGAGGAGTGTTTTCTTCTTTTCGCAAAGTTCAAGGTTCTTTGCAAATAGTAAAAGTTCTTTGCGAATTGGACTCTAGGCTCCCATTCTTCTTTGCGAATGGCTCTCTCTCTTTTTTCAGGTCTTTGTCTACTCTTTTAGACCCTTTTTAGCCATTGCTGAGGTTGTTTCTTCAATCCATCTTTCAGCTTGACATGAGTTGTCAGCTTTTTGATCATTTTAGGATGCTTTTCGGACTTGGACCTGTCTAATTGGTTAGCTGTAAAATGCACACTAAAGCACTTATTTAGTCTTCTCAAGGGTCTTTCAAAGCTCATGTTTAGGGGTAAAAAATGGTATTTTTCACTACTTAACAGACGCGTCTCAGCAAGTTGTTCTAGCTCAACGAGCAGAGCATTTCTCCTTTCGTCTAGGGATAGCTCATCATTGAGTCAGATTCTTAGGGACGGTACCTATATCTTTTAGGGCAAGACAACTTCCATCCCATACATGAGGAGGTAGGGAGTTTGGCCAGTGACCGTGCGAATAGAAGTCCTATAGGCCCAGAGTGCTTATGGTAGTCGTTCAGGCCAGTCGGCTCCATTACTTACCTCCACTGTTCATTTTAGAATCTTGATTAGCATTTTGTTGGTAGCCTCTGCTTGCCCATTTCCCTGGGGTTGAATGGTGACGAGTGGCATAGGTCAATGCCAAATTTCTTGCGTAGTCTCTTCGTCTTCTCCGTGATGAATTGTGGTCCATTGTCGATGAGGAACATCCTAGGTACTCCAAACCTGATGATGATATTTCGAATAATAAACTTTACTAGCATCGAAGCCATGAATCTGACATATTACTCGACTTCTGCCCATTTAGTGTAGTATTCAGTCACAGTGAGTATGAACGCGTGCTTGTGAGTGTTCCTGACCGTGTTCGTGAAGGGTTTGATGATATCGAAAGGCAACATCGCGAACAACCATGGTGAGGTTATGGGATTCAATGCAACCGATGGGGCCTTGATAAGAGCGACATGTTCTTGGCATTGCTTGCAGCATTGGACGTAGAGGTGGTAATCCTTCATCATCGTAGGTCAGTAGTAGCCTTGTTGTATGATCTGATTTATGAGTCTCTATCTTCTAATGTGGGCACCATAGGCACTGACGTGTGCTTCTCGGATGATATATTGTCCTTTGGCTGTCGTGACACTTCGTAATAGTACTCCCTTGGTGAAGGCTTCTTTGTATAGTCTCTCACCCAAGATGCAAAATCTTACGCATCGGTTCCTTATGGTCTTTCGTTCGATCCTGGTAGCGTATGGAGGGACATGTCGATGCTTCAGGAAGTTCCATATGTCAAAGTACCATGGCTGTCCGTCATCAGTTGGGGATTTCTTGAATCTGAAGGTTGTGACGTCGGGCTCTTTCTTTGTATGCTCCAACAAGATAAATTGCTTCTCTTTTGTAACAATTTTTGGCTGAGTTGGCAAATCTTGTTTCACTTGCCAGGTGACTTCATGTGCTAGCATTGTTAATTTCTCAATGAAGGACTTTGTATTTTGTCCGACTGGTATTTGTATGACTGAGGCTAGCGTGACAACAGAATCAGCGAGCTCATTCGTTAGTCTAGGGATGTGCGTGAAGGAAATTCTCTCAAATTTCTTTATCCGAAATTGAGTTGTTTCTAAGTATGTCGTCAGTCTTCTTTCTTTGATCTTCCATTCCCCGATGCCTTGTGATATCACAAGCTTGAAGTCGTCGATTGTACTGCTTGACGCCTAACTGTGGCGCTGCTCGTAGTTTGGCAATGAAGGCTTCATATTCCACAACGTTATTGGTGACCAAAAAGTCGAGTTGAAAGGCTTTGGTATGACAACTCTTTCTGGGCTTAGTAAGACTATCCCGATGCCTTTCTTTTTGTGGTTAAGAGCGCCATCGAGTAGAGGGTCCATGAAGTCTTGTTAGGCTCTTCGTCATGAATCGAGAGTAGGTCGTGGTCGGGAAAGTCCCCGTGTACTGACTTGTTGCTTGGGAGTAGAAGGTTAGCGAGGTAATCGGTGATCGCCTGTCCTTTGATGGACTTCAGCATGACATAGGTGATGTCAAACTCTTGTAGTACCATATGCCATCAAGCAATCTTTCCGGAGGTAGCGGGCTTCTCAAATATGTAATTCAGAGGGTCCATACGTGCTAGTACCAATATCTTGTCCGCTCCGAAGTAGTATCATAGTTATGTCGAGGCCCACACTAGTGTGAGGACTATCTTCTCCATTGCTGTATATTTTTATTCGTACTCAACCATCGTCCTGTTAAAGTAATAGATGACCTTCTCTTTCTTACTGTCTTTATCATGTTGTTCGAGAATTACTCCGATTGCCTTATCGTTTGCTGACACATAGAGGATTAGGGGTCTTTCAGGAACTAGTGGTGATAATATCGATGAGTTGAGGAGGTACTTCTTGATGTTTTCAAAGGCTTGCTGACACTGGCCACCCCATATGTACTCGGCTCCTCCTTTAAGTAGTCTGTAGAAAGGGTCGCATCTGTCTGAGTGTTGGGAGATGAATCTCCTGATGAATTATAGTCTTCCTATCAGGCCTCGCAGTTCTTTGATGTTGCTGGGAGATGACATCTCGAGAATGGCTTTGACCTTTATCAGGTCGACTTCGATTCCTCGCTTACTAACGATGAATCCTAATAGTTTTTCGGAGGTCACTCCGAACACACATTTCTTTGGATTCATCTTTAGCTGATATTTCTCATATCTCTGTAGTACCAGTCATAGTGCTTCAGCATGTCCTGCTCGCGTTTGAGACTTTACTAGTATATCATCGACGTAGACTTATACACACTTGTGAATCATATCGTGATAGATAGCCATCATGACACGTTGATACGTGGCTCTTGCATTCTTGAGGTCGAAAGGCATGACGACGTAGTAGTAAGTTCCCCATGACATAGTGAACGAAGTCTTCTGTTGGTCGGATTCTACTAGTTTGATCTGGTTGTATCCGGAGAAGCCATCCATAAAGGATAACATCTCATACCTGGTAGTGTTGTCAACCAAAGTGTCGATATGAGGTAGAGGAAAGTCATCCTTTGGGCATGCCCGGTTGAGGTTCCAGAAGTTGATACATACCCTTACTCTGCCGTCCTTCTTGGCAATAGGTACTATATTCGCGACCCACTTAGGATAGAGGACGACTCGAATGAATTTGGCTTTGTGTAGCTTGTTGATTTCCTCCTTCACTTGTAGCGTTGTGTGCGGGTGCGGGGGTGCATCCTTCTAAGTTTCTGCTTAACGGGCTTTGCATCGGGTTCTAGGACCAAACGATGTTCCACTAGGCTTAGGTCCAGACCGGGCATGTCTTCATAGGACCATGCGAAGGAGTTGAGGTGATCTTGAAGGATTTGGATGATCTGTTGTCGTTCCTTGGGGTTGAGCGTTGTGCTAATTAGCAGCTTCTTAGGATTTTCCTCGATGCCAAAATTGATTTCTTCGATAGGTTTCGCGGCAGCTTGAGTTTGTTTATCGAAGTGTTTGATGACCCGTTGGAAGTCCTGTGTCTCGTCAGCGGCTGGTGCTCACTCTTCATCGTCTGTAAGCTCATAAACTGTAAAATCGCTACCCTTCATCGGTTCAATTGATGACCGCGACATCCTTGGTGAGGTATAGGTCGAGGCTATTAATTCTCCTCTCAAAGTCGTGGAGTATCTCAGCAAGTATGATCACCGGCTGGTTATTTCACCGGGATGCCCTGTGCCTTTGTGAGGGAAAGAGGGTAGGGTCACATTGAACAAAATCGAGGTAGGGCTCCTTGGCGTTGATTGTAACGGGGTGACCCTGTGTGGTCATGTTAGTTATTACTCCCTTGTCTTCATTGGCGTGACCGCTACTCGTAGCCTTATGAGAGGGGTCTCTTTGCTGGTCGCTAGGCAGGTGTGGGATGAAGGTCTCCCTCTCTCTTTCAAGATTTCCTAATTTTTTGGGGTTTTGCCTTTTTAAATTTTTAAGGGTTTTAGGATTTTCTATTTTTTTTTTTATTTTCAATAATAAATATGGTACAAGGTCGGTTGCCTGAAGAGGAACCGGCGGAGTTGCTTCTTCTAGTTGGGGAAGCGGAGCGGCTACTGAAGTCGTTCATGCGAGTGTTTGAATGACATGGACCCATTTTGAATTTGGCATTTTTTATAATGATCCTCACTCGGCGTGATCTTCCTGATGAAAGACCAAGGTGGCGGTCTGACTGATGATCTTGCTTCTTCTAGTATGTGAATCGTTTCCTTTTTCGTATCGGCTAGGTAGCCCTTTGACTCTTCTTCTTCTTGTATCAGCCAAGCGCACTCTTCGATGGGTTCTATCATTGAGTTTGGCTTGGGAGTAGCTGGTTCCATATCACTTTTAATTTCTTCGAACATCGCCCATAGTGCGGGAAAAGAATTAATCTCGCCTTCTTGTTCGAGATCTTCTAATATCACCGTACAGGTTCTGCAGTGGGGTTGATATGGTCGAATGATACATTGAAACTCCCGGGGGCATTCCCATCTGGTAGGCAAGCGCTCAGGGTCACTATTGTCGGTGCTGAAATCTTCTTGATGAGGTTCATATTCTTTGGGTGAGCCTAGCTGATCTTCCTTTGGGCTCGTAAGTTCTTTTGCTTGGACTTCGTAGTATGCCAGGATGAGTGTGCACGCTCGACAGCGAGGCTGGTATGGATTTGAGATGCAGGGGTGTCCCCAAGGGCATTCCCATCCTTCGAGATCGGGGCCAAGGTCGCCGTTGATGGAGTCGGGTTCGTCTTCTCCACAGATAGCCCTTGAAGGCCTCGGTCTAACTGTTCTGCCAACTCGAGGGAAGGGAGATCTATCCAGTAATCATCATCATCTCTTGGAGATGGCCGCCATTCTTCCTCTAGTGATTTCCAAAATATTTGAAGTTGTGGTGCTTCTGGAGATTGGGGGCATCGATCTCTAACTCCTCTTTGACTTCTATGAAGGCAATGTGAGAATCTTCTGCCCTCATTGTTTACCGTATTTCACAGAGGATGGCTCTCTCGCATCGTATTAGGATAGATGTGCATAGGTTGCAATAGGGTGACTCTGGGTAAGGACAGCAGCGTGGGCATCGCCAATTGTCAAGTATAGGTTGATGGCCGAATTTGTCGTCATAGTCTGATCCCTAATCTTGGGAGTGATTGACTTCCTCGAGTATTTCAGATGCTCCTCTCTTAGGAGATCTCCTAAATCTATGTCAGTAAGATTTATCCAATAGTCTTCTTCTTCACTTGACATGGAGAGCCAGTCTTCTTCTGTCGGTTCGTGGGGCTGGGATGACTGCGAAGCTTGAAGGATATGTGACTCTGGTTCTTCTTCAGCGCCCAAAGCGGTGATATGAAAGTCTTCTTCATCAGTCGACTTCCAATCTTCTACATGTGGCTCAAGTTTCGAAAGCTCCTTCCTTGGTTTGTCAGGGGGTTCTTCAGTGTCGAATAGCGGTCTGACTCCCTCTAGCGGCTTATCCATGTCGTCGTCTTGATTTGGGTTGATCAGGTTAGTGAAGGCTCTAGTTATCTGCTCGATTTTTATCTCCTACAGTTTAGGGAAGGACTCCCTTTTTTTCTTCGGCACATTGGCCTTCTCGGTGGTAGCCCAATCCTGTGTGTTTTCAAACCTTCTTTAGGACAACAGGCCCTATGTCCTTGCTTATTCTTGTCGAGCCCAGTGTGAGGGATGTATCCTAGTTGATACATAAGGTCTCACCCTTTTATTATGGTGGATTTACAATAACCCCATGCCTAACCATAAACAAGGAGTGGTAGCTCACATCACCACGGTGGATCTCCCTAGTCAATTCCCTATGCATCCTTTGGCTCTAATCACCCGCCACCACCGTTCCCGTGCGGTGCCCCAGTAAATCCAGTTGAACCTCCTAGACTCTCGACTACTTGGCCACACCCCTCAACCTTAATCACTAGGATCGCACCTCCAGATCCTCCTCCTTACCCAAACTTCACTAGGATCTGATTCAAATCATTAAGGGCCCGGAGACCAAACGTTCCTGAACCCTTGTCAGAATCCTTGACACCTCCAAACACTAAGCCCACTCCATCATTGCCTCCTTCGTCTAACTCCGAACTAGAGAACAAGGATAATATCCTCCGAATCGCGGCCCAAATCATGGCATGGGTAGATGGACTCTCCCAAAATACCTCAAGCCAAGAATGTGAGGCTGTAGTCGAACACCAGTCGAGTATGGAAATAAAGCAACAATAAGAAGATTCCGACAAGCAGGAAGTATTGATCTCTGCCTTTCTCAAAGAAGAAGACTACATGCAACACCTCCCACCTTGGGATGGCATCGCTGCAGTACGTATTCCTTCTTCAAACTTCACCCCGTTCATGACGAATGCTCCAGCAAGCTCATCAACTCAAGTCATGACATGGCTCAAGGATCAACAATTGGCGTGCCCAGTCCTCAAATCAAGAACTACCTACCCACCGCCACCATTCCCTCGGGAGAAAGAAGCTACCGATGCACAACCACCAAAGAGGATAGCGAGAGAGAAGGAAGCCAACTTGCCTCCCCCGCCTCACGTCATTCTCCCACCATTGATTCCGACAGGTCAGCCACTTCAGTCAACTATGAGTAAAGCGCATCGACCAAGAAAAGAATATGTGCTTGAATCAGGCCAGGAGTATGACCTCCTACGGCATCTCTGGAAGATCTCAGTGTAAATATCAATACTCGAGCTCATGAAGAAATCTCCCGACTAGCTTTGGCTATTGATGAAAATGCTGGAAGAACACAAATCGATGAAGACACCACTTCATATGAGCTACACCAGATCACTTCCGTCATGGCGCAACCACCAGCCCTTACCTTCACAGATGCATATATGTCGAAAGAATCCCTGTGAGGGAGCTCAACCGCCATATATCTAACGGTCATAATCAGAGGGTTTTCAATCCCTCATGCACTAGTTGACATAGGATCAGGACTTAACATTTGCCCCATAACGATGCTCAAGACTCTCGAGTACACGGAGCTAGATATAAGGCCTTCATCGCTATCTATGATCGCATATGATGTCTCTTAGCGCTTTGTCAAGGGAATCATTAAGCTACAAGTTTGTCTCGGGCCAGTTACAAAAGATGTCACCTTCCACGATTCTGACTCTTCTAGTACTTACAATTTAATCTTAGGAAGGAAATAGTTGGAATCCATGAAAGTCGTAGTGTCAACATACCACCAGTGTGTCAAATTCCCTCACGAAGACTCTATCATCAGAATGTACGCTGACGCGCCTCTTTAGGAGATAGGTACCAACTACACAGCAAGCATCCCGACAACCCATGACTCAGTGCTATCCATTGGCCACATCGAAAGAGTGCAGACTTCCGATGACGTGATGATAGCCGTAGTTAGCCATCCTCCCTCTCCTTCAACGTGTTGGCAAAGATTAATGAGAAGAGAAGCAGGCCCCGACCTTACCCGCTTATACGACATAAATCCCATCACAATAAAAGGGTGGGACCTTATGTATCAACTAGGATACATCCCTCACACCGGGCTCGGCAAGAATAAGCAAGGATGCATGGGGCCTTTCATCCTGAAGAAGGTTCGAAAACACATAGGATTGAGCTACCAAATAGACGGCAAGCAAGCCGACCTCCTGCCAACCTCGCCTAAGTGGTCACTATATGACCATTTCATCTACGAAACCACCGAGAAGACCGATGTGCCAAAGAAAAAAAGGGAGTCCTTCCCTAAAGTGCAGGAGACGAAAATCAAGCAGATAATCTGAACCTTCACTGACCTGACCAAACTGAATCAAGACGATGACATGGATAAGCTGCTTGAGGGAGTCAAACCGCTATTCGACGTTGAAGAATCCCCTGACGAACCAAGGAAGGAGCTTTCGGAACCTGAGCCACACATAGAAGATTGGAAGTCAGCCGACGAAGAAGACTTTCATATCACCGCTTTGGGCGCTGAAGAAGAACCAAAGTCGCATATCCTCCAATCTCCGCAGTCATCCTCGCCCCACGAACCGGCTGAAGAGGATTGACTCTCCTTATCAAGTGAAGAAGACTATTGGATAAATCTTACTGACATAGAAATAGGAGATCTCCTAAGAGAGGAGTGTCTGAAATTACTCGAGGAAGTCAATCGCTCCGAGAACCAGGGATCAAACTCCGACGACGAATTTGGCCATCAACCCATACTTGACAATTGGCGATGCCCACGATGTTGTCCTTACCCCGAGTCACCCTATTACAACCTATGTACATCTATCCTAATACGATGCGAGAGAGCATCCTACGCGAAATATGATAAACAATGAGGGCGACGATTCTCACATTGCCTTCATAAAAGTTGAAGGGGAGTTAGAGATCGATGCCCCCCAATCTTCGGAAGCACCGCAACTTTAAATATTCTAGAAATCACTAGAGGACGAATGGAAACCGCCTCCAAGTGATGATGAAGATTACTGGATAGATCTCCCCGCCCTCGAGTTGGTAAAACAATTAGATCGAGGCCTTCAACGATGGGAATGCCCTTGGGGCGACCTTGGCCTCTAATAGTGGTGACCATGGCCCTGATCTCGAAGGATGGGAATGCCCTTGGGGACACCCCTGCATCTCAAACCCATACCAGCCTCGCTATCGAGCGTGCACACTCATCCTGGCATACTACGATGTCCAAGCAAAAGAACTTACGAGCCCAAAGGAAGATCAGCTAGGCTCACCCAAAGAAGACGAACCTCATCAAGAAGAATTTAGCACCGGCAATAGTGACCCTGAGCACCTGCCTACCAGATGGGAATGCCCCCAGGAGTTTCAATGTATCATTCGACCATATCAACCCCACTGCAGAACCTGTACGGTGATATTAGAAGATCTCGAACAGGAAGGCGAGATTAATTCTTTTCCTGCACTATGGGCGATGTTCGAAGAAATCAAAAGTGATATGGAACCAGCTACTCCCAAGCCAAACTCAATGATAGAACCCATCAAAGAGTGCGCTTGGCTGATACAAGAAGAAGAAGAGTCAAAGGGCTACCTAGCCGACACGAAAAAGGAAACGATTCACATGCTAGAAGAAGCAAGATCATCAGTCGGACCGCCACCTTGGTCTTTCAACAGGAAGATCACGCCGAGCGATGATCATTACAAAAAATGCCAAATTCAAAATGGGTCCATGTCATTCAAACACTCGCATGAACGACTTCAGCAGCCGCTCCGCTTCCCTAACTAGAAGAAGAAACTCTGCCGGTTCCTCTTCAGGCAATCGATCTTATACCATACTTATTATCAAAAATAAAAAAAATAGAAAACCCCAAAACCCTTAAAAATTTAAAAAGGTAAAATCCTAAAAAATTAGAAAATCTCATAATAGAGAGGGAGCCCTTCATCCAACGCGCGCCTAGCGACTAGCAAAGAGACCCCTCTCATAAGGCTACGAGTAGTGGTCATGCCAACAAATTTGAGGGAGTAATAACTGACATGACCACACAGGGTCACCCCATTATAATCAATGCTAAGGAGCCCTACCTCAATTCCGTTCAATGTGACCCTACCCTCTTTCCCTCACAAAGGCGCAGGGCATCCCAACCTGTGATAATACTTGACGAGATACTCCATGACTTTGAGAGGAGAATGAATAGCCTCGACCAACACCTCTCCAAGGATGTCGCAGTCATAAATTGCACCGGTGAAGGGTTACCTCTTGCAAAACTAACTCCCCAGTGTAGCGATCTTGCAGTTTATGAGCTTACTGACGATGAAGAGGGAGCACCAGCCACTGACGAGACACAAGACTTCCAACGAGTCATCAAATGCTTCGACGAGCAAACTCAAGATGTCGCGGAACCTATCGAAGAAATCAATTTCAGCACTAAGGAAAAGCCTAAGAAGCTACTAAACAGCATAACACTTAGCCCCAAGGAATGACAACAGATCATCCAAGTCCTTCAAGATCACCTCAACCCCTTCGCATGGTCCTATGAAGACATGCCCAGTCTGGACATGAGCCTTGTGGAAATCGTTTGGTCCTAGAACCCGATGCAAAGCCCGTTAAGCAGAAACTCAGAAGGATGCACCCGCACACAACGATACAAGTCAAGGAGGAAGTTGACAAGTTATACCAAGCCAAATTAATTCGAGTCATCCTCTAACCTAAGTGGGTCGTGAATATAGTACCTGTTGCCAAGAAAGACGACAGAGTGAGGGTATGTATCTACTTCCGAAACCTCAACCGGGCATGCCTGAAAGATGACTTTCCTCTACCTCACATCGACACTCTGGTTTATAACATTGTTGGGCATGAGATGTTATCATTTATGGATGGCTTCTCTGGATACAACCAGATCGAACTAGGAGAATCCGATCGAGAGAAGACTTCATTCACTATGCCATGGGGAACTTCTACGTCATCATGCCTTTCGGCATCAGGAATGCAGGAGCCACATATCAACGCGCCATGATGGCTATCTTTCACGACATGACGCACAAGTGTGTAGAAGTCTACGTCGATGATATACTAGTAAAGTCTCAAACGCAAGTAGGACATGTTGAAGCACTACGATTGGTACTACAAAGATTTGAGAAATATCAGATAAAGATGAATCCAAAGAAATGCATGTTCGGAGTGACCTCCGAAAAACTATTAGGATTCATCATTAGTAAGCGAGGAATCGAGGTCGACCTGGTAAAGGTCAAAGCCATTCTCGAGATGCCACCTCCCAGCAACATTAAAGAACTGTGAGGCCTGATAGGAAGATTGCAATTCATCAAGAGATTCATCTCCGAACACTCGAAAAGATGTGACCCATTCTACAGACTACTTAAAAGAGGAGCCAAGTATATATGGGATGGCCAGTGTCAGCAAGCCTTCGACAACATCAAGAAGTACCACCTCAACCCATCAATATTATCGCCACCAGTTCCCAGAAGACCCCTGATCCTCTACGTGTCAACAAACGATAAGACAATGGGAGTAATTCTTGGACAACATGACGAAGACGGCAAGAGAGAGAAGGTCATCTACTACCTCACCAGGACGATGGTCGAGTACGAATAAAAATATACAACAATGAAGAAGACATGCCTCACACTAGTGAGGGCCTCAACAAAACTATGACACTACTTCAGAGCGCACAAGATATTGGTACTAGCACATATGGACCCTCTGTAGTACATATTTGAGAAGCTTGCTACCTCTGAAAAGATCGCTTGATGGCATATGCTACTACAAGAGTTTGGCATCTTCTATATCACACAGAAGTCCATCAAAAGACAGGCGATCGTCGATTACCTCGCTAACCTTCCACTCCCAGGCAACGAGCCCGTACCTGCAGACTTTCATGATAAAGACCTACTCTCGATTCATGATGAAGAGCCTGGCAAGACTTCATGAACCCTCTACTTCGATGGCGCTCTTAACCACAAAGGAAAAGGCATCGGGATACTCCTACTAAGCCCAGAAGGAGTTGTCATACCAAAAGCCTTTCAACTCGACTTCTCAGTCACCAACAACATTGCGAAATATCAAGCCTTCATTGTCAGACTACAAAGTCCATCTAAAATTAACAATGCCAGCACACAAAGTCGCCTGACACGTGAAACTAGAATTGCCAACTCAGCCAAAAGTTTTTACAAAAGAGAAGCAGTCTATCTCGGTGGAGCATACAAAGAAAGAACCTGACATCGCAACCTTTAAATTCGAGAAATCCCAAACTGACGACAGACAGGCATGGTACTTTGACATATGAAACTTCCTGAAGCATCGACATGTCCCTCCATACACTATCAGGATTGAACAAAAGACCATAAGGAACCGATACACAAGATTCTGCATCCTGGGCGAGATACTATACAAAGAAGCCTTTACCAAAGGAGTACTACCACGATGTGTCACAATAGCTGAAGGATAATATATCATCCGAGAAGAACACGTCAGTGCCTGCAGTGCCCACGCCAGTAGACAGAGACTCACAAACCAAATCATACGATAAGGCTACTACTGGCCTACGATGATGAGGGATTGCCACCTCTATGTCCAATGCTGCAAAAAATGTCAAGAACACACCGCTTATCAAGTCCCATTGGTTGCATTAAATCCCATAATCTCACCATGGTCGTTCTCAATGTGGGCCTTCGATATCATCGGACCCTTCACGGACACGGTCGGGAACACTCACAATCATGCGTTCATACTCGCTGTGACCAAATACTACACCAAATGGGCAGAAGTCGTGTCATATGTCAAAATCACGGTTTCGATGCTTGGGAAGTTTATTATTCAAAAAATCATCACCAGGTTTAGAGTACCCAGGATGCTCCTCAAGGACAATGGACCACAATTCATTGCGGAGAAGACGAAGAGACTATGCAAGAAATTTGGTATTGACCTATGCCACTCGTCACCATTCTACCCCTAGGGAAATGGGCAAGCAAAGGCTACCAATAAAACGCTAATCCAGATTCTGAAATGAACAGTGGAGGAGAGCAATGGAGCCGACTGGCTTGAATGACTACTAGAAGTACTATGGGCCTATAGGACTTCTATTCGCACGGCCACTGGCCAAACTCCCTACCTCCTCATGTATGGGATGGAAGTTGTCTTGCCCTACGAGATATAGGTACCGTCCGTAAGAATCTAACTCGATGATGAGCTATCCCTAGACGAAAGGAGAAATACTCTACTCGTTGAGCTAGAATAACTCGATGAGACGCGTCTAAGGGCAGCCGATCATGCTCAAGTATACCAGAGGAGAGTGACCAGGGCCTACGATAAGAAGGTCCTCGAGCGAACTTTCAAAATTAGAGAGTTAGTCTTGAAGAAAATCATGCCTTCCAAACATGCCCATCCAAAATGAAAACTGAAACCAAACTAGGAGGGCCCATATGTTATATTAGCCGCATACCTGGGGAACACATACAAGCTGGTGAACCAGGATGGGGAAGAACTCCCTAACCCTTGGAACACCATGTACCTGAGGAAATACTACCCCTAGCATCATGATTGTCACATCCCATGGTCAAACATAGATACTCATACCCGCCATCCCCATAGTCATCATGACTCATTCATTGGTCGTACGCCTTCATTTCCCAGGATGTCCTTGAAGACTTTTGACTCACTGCCCACCTTCTTATTTGGGCAATTTGATCGAAAGGGCTAGTGGAATATCTGACCTCTTCCAAAAGTATAGGTAACACCCGATTCTCCGCCTTTTCCTTGCCATTAGAGGAGATGCTAGACCACAAAAAATGAAGATGTTAGGCTCAATTAAAACTCATCATCCTTGCATCAGCAGGTTGCTTTAAAAAAATATATACGTAATTGAGAGAGAGAAATACGACGGATGAACAAGTCAATGAGCCCAAGGAAGCATTGGCAGATCGTGAGGACACCCCTGGTAACCCTACTGGGAAGGTATAAACAAGCTGCGAAGGTATCCCTAGTGTCCCGCTACTACTAGATATCGTCGTAAGGCAATGGGAGGAGGATAAACTCTTGTTAACCATGGAATGTGGGATTTTGATGATACCGTAGCACGACGGGCAGCTCAACTATGGCAGTGCACACCACTCGAAGAATAGATTGTTACCTATCCCTTTTTAAAATTGTTAGATAGAAACTATTCCCTTGCGTCATTGAGCCTTATCCCCCCTTTTCACCTTTTTTATTTTCAAACAATGAGTCAGAACCCTCCTAAGATATTCCCAAAAATAAAATCGAAAACTCGTGAATGATTACTGATGCAATCACCTACTATCTACCGCACACCCCCCTAAGAAGACTACGAGATAGGATAATCACTGCCAAAGGTAGAACTCTAATATACGACCGATATGACTAAACGACCTCTCCCAGTTCGATGATAGTATCAAAGAACTTTTCTCGACACTAACTCGCCAAACACACATGGCTCCTCATAGGCTCAAGTACTCACAAAAAATTAGAAAAAAAAACTCCATTGCACCTCGACACTGGGGCATTATTTTATTCAGTAGAAGGATTATATCGGAAGTCACTACTCATCCATAGAAAAGATGCAGAACGACGAGGTCATCACCTAAGGAAGACCGTCAGAAATACTACTCTACCGATCCCATCACACTCCTACACTGGGGCATTTTTTTAAAGAGTTTTAGACTTAAACTTTAATTTCAGTACTCTGTTTTCCTTGTTGCATTATTTTCCTTTCCGTGTAAAAAAAATAAAAATAAAAATAAATAAAAAGAAAAAGAAAAAAAATGAGCAAAATCACTCAATGTAGTAAATGAAAAATAAAAAATAAAAATAACTACAACATTCAGAAAATAAAATAAAACCACAATAAAGATCACACAAAATACAATACAAAAATTCAAAGGGAAAACTACTCCCCGTAGTCCCATCACGACCAAATCACGCCCCAATACCCGTCAATCGCTCTGCTGCGGTAAATAATCCAATAACATAAAATGACATAAAATAAAATTATCAGTCACATCGCCATAACACAACCCAAAGATTTCAAAATACCTCCCACGATTGGGACCTCTAACAAAAAATATATATATATATATATATATATATATATATATATATAAACAATGAAAGTCCCACGCGACACCAAAAGTGAAAAATAATGACAAAACACCTGAATAATAAAAAAGTAGCCACAGGATAAGTCATTCTATGCTACTCGTCCCACCTCAATCAGCATCACTCTCCCTTGTCCCATCGCATAACCCCCACACACCGACCAGAGAGACAGAGCCGCTAATGCCTCATAACACGTCCCATCGCAACAGAACATACATATAACCAACACTATCCCAACACCTAAGCTCATTGACATAAATCAACCACGCCCTCATTTCCCATCGTGACGCTAAAGCCCCACCACACCACCAATGCCAGTCCTGTCACAACCTCAGACACCATTCAAACTGACTCCAACCCATTACATAACCACCAACTCCCGTCGCAACCGGCCATGGCATACAACCAGAAGAGAATCTCAACCAATCTCCCATCTCGAAAAGCAATGACCCGAACCCCCCGAATATCCCATCGCACAACAGTCGCCAAACTCCATCGCAGCAGAAACATAAACATACGAGCATCGATAGAAGAAGAGAGGAATTTCTCTGACGTCCCATCGCACACAACAAACATCAATGTTCCATTGCGAATATCTCATCTAGCGATCCGGACATTCCATCGCTCAAATCAGGTAAGTATCACCCTTTTTTTCCACTCGATATTCCTTGTAAAGTATAATTAGCTAATATTAAGTCAAACGTTTTCAAAACCCATCTCTCTCGACTCGTGAATCACTATAGTCCTCCCATAAGAAACAATCATCAGTATTCGCGAGAAGATTAGACGGAGTATCTGGCATACCAAGTGTCATCTTGACAACCACATAAATGGTCGGGTCCACCAATCTCGCTCTGGTGGATCTGCTCAACGATATCTCAAAAGCCACGTTTTTCATCATTTTACCATCGAATTGATCTTAAGTTAAAATTCTAAATTTTCAAAAAATGATAATAAATCCTCTATCTATCAAAATTCTATCTCTCATCACTCTAATCCATTCTTTCTCCTGAGAAATTGAACACTGAGTATACTCAATTTTGAGAAATCACAAATGTCCACTGGAAAGGGACCCCTGACACGCCATTGGTGTGAGCAATGATGTGCTCGACCTGAAATTATTTGGAAAAGCCTTCACACCATATTACATCATATTATCTGGTCACTTGACCTTGTCTCGGGACATTCGTATGACGTCCCACCCTACCATGTTAGCACCATTTTCCCTCCTGTTTGACTACCACTTGCAGCAGGTCACGACATACGACGGGATGCCACTTGCACCCGCGGATGAGGATATACCTCTCGATTGCATCAATTTCCCCTCATTTGACTGTCACTTGTAGAAGGTCATGAAATGCGACGGGATGCCACTTACAGCTGCGGATGAGGATACACCTCTCAGTAGTTATCACTGGGCCCCCGAATACTTCCCTTTAGCTTGCGCTGATAGATAAGAAATCCAAGCATCTCATGTCAACTCCCCGATTCACACCTCTTAAAGAAACGAGGAGACACCCTGGAAGGGGATGTCTACTTCGTCGATGCATTCTTATTCCACAAGAATGCTCTGAAGAGGGGCATCTGTAGACACCTCATTTCTGCCCTCTCAGAGTATACAGACCTGTTTGGTCAACCCTTGACCTTGCCCATGACTTCTAAAAAGGGACCAACCCCCTCTAAGAGTCCTAAAACCCTAAAAACCACAAAATTCGAGAATTATGCACCATAACAATAGTGTGTAGTTAAGCCTCAGGCCCTATTGATCGAAGGTCAAAGGTCGAGCCAGATCCCTGACAATATATCCCCCAATTGGAAGCCCATATACAAACTTTTTTTACCGAACTTTGGTATTTTAGCAATACTTTGATATGGTAGAATTCATAGGCTTCAAAGTTTTGCAAAAAGGCTTGCCATTTGAAAGTTAGAAAATTGACTAAATTGTAAAAAATCAAAATTTTTTCTTGAACAGGAAAGTTGAGTTTTTATTCTTTGAGATTTTTGATCCGAGACTATATTTATTGAATTCAAATGGGAGGTATTTCATTATTTACATGTAATATCTTAAGTAAATGGATATTTACTTAAACGATATTATATGTAAATATGTCTGTTTGACCTAGCCTACCTGCTAGTCTATCTAACCTTAACCTGAAATCTCAACACGTATATTCAGACCTGATTCTGCGCCTGATCCAGCACGCGCAGTTAATTGCGCACTTCAACAAGTGCACGTAATTGGTCTGACTTGGACCAAGCTCCTTCCTTTAATAGACAGACCTAAGACAGACCTGATTCCGCACTCTATCAATTACATGCCCTACCACCCACGCGTAATTTGTCCCAAGTTAGACTGGGCCTCCAATTCCCAAGACTGCCAATTCCTCGATTAAGCGCCCTACACCATGCGCTTAATTGGATTGCACGCCCTACCATCAACGCGCAATTAGTTCCAAGCATAATCGAACTGGGACACCAACTGAGCCAGTCAGCCAGTCATTCTAGAGTCGGTGACCGACTCAAAAGTGGATAAAGCACCTTGGAGAGAACACGAAATTCAATTAAGCTCCTTGGTTACTGTGCGCAACAGATAAATTGCGCACTTGTCCCAGAGCGCATAATTAACCCGATACCTATAAAAAGACCCCCCACCTAGCAACCAAACACAATTCTCTCTTTTATCTTCTCTTTCTGAAGCTTTTTCTTCTTAGAAATTTTGAGGTTCTCTTTGGGGTTCTCAAAGAAAGGGGTTGGACTGCGTTCTAGACATCTATAACTGCAGACTCTTCTCTAGGAGCCCCAGGTAGTCAACCTAGCAGTACTGGCTAGCTAGTCCTAACTCTCAAAGTACTATTAGAGGAAGAAGTGCCCTTAGCCTTAGATCCTTAGGAAACATTTTCCCAAGTTTTAGCCTTAGCCGCCCATTTTCCCAAGGGAGCTTACGGAAGGTACCCGGGAACGGGGTCGATCCTCCTTAGCATAGCGGGCCACCCCTTTTTTTTAGATAGATCTAGTAGTAGGAAACCAAACTAGGTAAACCTTAAGCAACCCACAGCTGCTGAAGTTGGCTGACCGACGTTCTGTAAAGGAGTCCAACCATCATCTCCCTGAGTGATTAATAACGTGTTACAGCATCGATAAACTTCTACAACTGGTGATCGCATCACTCCAGGTATTCTTCATTTAAAATTTGCCTCTTTCCTTTCAGCATTTAATATTTCTTAGTTTATTATTCTATCGCCTTCAGAAGGTTGTTGAATAAGAAGCTACCCCCAGATCAATAAACCTTACCTCCTCTTCACCCTTAATTTTTCTTTTCAGACAATGAGTCAAATGACTTTCAAAATCTCTTTCAGAATAAAACCAAAAACTTTTGAATGACAAGCGATGCAATCACCCGTCATTTACCATCCACCTCTACCTTGTTAAAAGCTATGATACATGACAATCATACAGTCCGACATGTGGTCAAAATAATCAAACCACTTTCCAACATGGGATCATTACAAACGCACTACAGGATATCTGCGAGGCCGAGAAAAGTTTCACCACCACTTGGCACTAGGGCATTTTTCTTAGCACTAACACCTTCGCAACAATAATCGGGTCACGAGGCCAACACCTCAATCTAGGGCATTTTTTTAAAATTTTTATTTCCCCCAATGTCCCATCGTGGAACCAAAAAAATATATAAATAATAATAAAATATTTTCCAAAGCCCCATCGCGTAGTCACCCAAAAAAAAAACCCTTTTATAGTCCCATCGCGCAGACTCAAATTACACAAAAAAAAGAACTTTCTCAATCTCTTTCATCCTCAAATCTCTACAAAATAAACTATCAAAATCCTCCTCAAAGCCCCTTTACTACCTTTTCTCACATCCCTTCTCATAATTCTATCTCACCCTCTCTATCACATCTATACAACTCATCCCACCAAGAATGAGACTGCAAAATCACTCCTAAACAATAACGTAAAGAATCTTTTCTCCAAGAACAACTAACTATTCCCCAATGGACACGCTTTTTTTGAGCTGCATCCTGATGTGCTCATTGTTAATATCACTTAACACCTTTGATACCTTTTATCTTTAATTCATCTCATTATCACTCTGGTTGCTCCACCTATGCTTCGAGTGCGGCATAGTCTCTCGTACGGTCACGACATGCACCCACAGCAGTAGTACAAGCCCCTCAATCACCACAACTAGTCTCTAGATGAATCAACCCTTCGCACTTTAAGATAAGGAAGACAAGAGTCGATATCAACCCCCTCATCAAAAAATATTCATCATTCTATCTCGAGCAAGGATTCACCTCTTCACGCGAGACTGCACTCATTAAGGTAAGTACCATCCCATCATTGACCATCACATCACGCGACCAAAAGGGGAGGTTCACCAATGTCCAGTCGCAAAGAAGCATGCAGTAAATTCGAACCCCTCCCAAATGTCCCATCGTAACAATCATCACGTCCCATCGCAAAAGGCCTCTCGCCAGTAATGAATCAGGTACGTAACACCCCCTCTTTACTCGATATTCTTCATAAAATATAGTTAGCTAATATTAAGTCAAATGTTTTCAAAACTTGTCTCTCCTGATTCGTTAATCATTGTAGTCCTCCCATAAGAGACAATCATCAGTATCCGCGAGAAGGTTAGACAGAGTATTCGGCATACCAAGCATCGTCTTGACAACCAAACAAAGGTCAGGTCGATCTGCTTAGTGACGACTTGAAAGCCACATTTTTTGAAATTTTTATCGAATTGATCTTAAGTTAAGACCCAACCTTTCAAAACCCTTATCTATCAAAATTCTTATCTCTCACCACCCCAATCGATTCTTTCCCCTGGGAAATTGAACATTGAGTATACTCAACTTTGAGAAATCATAAATGTCCACTGGAAAGGAACTCCTTATATGTCGTTGGTGTGAGCAATGACACGCTTGGCCTTTCATGATCTATGAAAGCCTTTGCCATTATATCACTACATCATAATATTTGGTCACTTGGACCTTATCTCTGGATATTCGTATGATGCCCCCCTGCTACCACGTTAGCGCCAATTTCCTCCGATTTGATTGCCACTTGCAGCAAGTCGCAACATGCGACGGGATGCCACTTGCACCAGCGGATGAGGATATACCTCACGATTGCACCAATTTCCCCTGTTTGACTGCCACATATAGTAGGTCGCGACATGCAATGGGATGCCACTTGCACCTGCAGTTGTGGATACGCCTCTCGACAGCTACCACTAGGCTGTCGAATGCTCCTTAGCTTGTGCTGATAGACAAGAAAGCCAAGTATTTCATGTCAGCTCCCCAGTTCACACTTGTGATCTCTTAAATAAATGAGAAGGTACCCTGGAAGGGGTGTCTACTTCTTCGACGCATTCTTATTCCATAAGAACGCGTCAAAGAGGGGCATCTGTAGACACCCCGATTTTACCCTCTCGGATTATACAAGACTATTTGGTCAACCCTTGACCTTGCCCATGAGTTCTGGAAAGGGACCAACCCCCTCTAAGAGTCTTAAAACCCTAAAAACCATAAAATTTGAGAATTATGCACCATAAAAATAGTGTGTAGTTAAGCCTCAAGCCTTGTTGACCAAAGGTCAAAGGTCGAGCCAGATCCCTGACAATATATCCCACAATTGGAAGCCCAGATGTAAACTTTTTTTACAGGACTTTGGTATTTTAGTAATACTTTGATATGGTAGAATTTATAGGCTTTAAAGTTTCACAAAAAGGTTTACCATTTCAAAGTTAGAAAATTGACCAAATTGCAAAAAATCGAATTTTGTTCTTGAACCGGAATGTTGACTTTTTATTCTTTGAGATTTTTTATCCAAGACTATTTTTATTGAATTCAAATGGGGGATATTTCATTATTTACATGTAATATCTTAGGCTTAAATGATATTACATGTAAATATGTTTGTCTGACTTGGCCTGCCTACCAGTCTATCTAACCTTAACTTGAAATCTCAACACATATACTCTGACCTGATTCCGCGCCCAATTGATTACGCACTTCAGCAAGAGCGCGTAATTGGTCCGGCTTTTACCAGGCTCCTTCCTTTCGTGGGCCGACCTAAGACCCGATTCCGCCCCTGACCCAGCGCGCACTATCAATTACACGCCCTGCCACTCACGCGTAATTAGTCCTAAGTTAGATTGGGCCTCTAATTCCCAAGGCCGCCTAAATTCCTCGATTAAGCGCCCTATACCATGCACTTAATTGGATTACATGCCTTACCACTTGCGCACAATTAGTTCCAAGCAGAATTGAACTAGGACACTAGTTGAGCCAGTCAGTTGGTCATTCTAGAGTCGGTGACCGACTCAAAAGTGGATTAAACGCCATGGAGAGCACAGAATTCAACTAAGCACCCTAGTTACTACGCGCAACTGATAAATTGTGCACTTGTCCCAGAGCGCATAATTAACCCGTTACCTATAAAAAGACCCCCCCCCCCACCTAGCGACCAAACACAATTCTCTCTTTTTTCTTCTCTTTCTGAAGCTTTTTCTTCTTAGAAATTTTGAGGTTCTCTCTGGGGTTCTCAAAGAAAGGGGTTGGATTGCGTTCTAGACATCTAGAACTGCAGACTCTTCTCTAGGAACCCCAGGTCATCAGGACAACGGTACTGACTAGCTAGTCCTAACTCTCAAAGTATTATTAGAGGAAGAAGCCCCCTTAGACTTAGATCCTTAGGAAACCTTTTCCCAAGTTTTAGACTTAGCCACCCGATTTGCCCAAGGGAGCTACAGAGGGTACCCGGGAACGGGGTCGATCCTCCTTAGCATAGTGGGTCACCACCCCTTTTTTTTAGATAGATCTAGTAGAAGTAGGAAACCAAACTAGGTAAATCTTAGGCAATCCACAACCGCTGAAGTTGGTCAGCCGGCGTTTAGTAAAATAGTCCAACCTTCATCTCCCCGCGTGATCAATGACGTGTTCCAACGTTGATAAATATCTGTAGCTAGCGATCGCATCACTCCAGGCATTCTTCATTTAAAATTCACCTATTTCCTTTTAGCATTTAATATTTCTTAATTTATTATTTTATCGCCTTTAGCCAAAGTTCACGTGGATCAAATTGGACCGCTGCTTCCAGAGACCGAGAGGAACCCAGAAAAAGAGCGTACCAACAGACTAGAGATCGCGATGGGACTATGAGCGATAATTTTATTTTATGTCATTTTAATGTATCAGATTATTTACCACCACAGAGAGATTGTTGGGTATTGGGGCGTGATTTGGTCGCTATGGGACTACAGGGAGCAGTTTTTCCTTTGATTTTCTGTATTGTATTTTGTGTGATCTTTACTGTGTTTTAATTTTATTTTCTTCACGTTGTAGTTACTTTTATTTTTTATTTTTCATTTACTACAATGAGTGAGTTTGCTCTTTTTTTTTCTTTTTCTTTTTTTTTTTTTTTTTTACAAGGAAAGGAAAATAATGCAACAGGGAAAGCAAAGTACTGAAATAAATGTCTTAAGTCTAAAACTTGTAAAAAAATGCCCCAATTTAGAGGCATGATGGGATCGGCAAGGCAGTATTTTTTACGGCCTTCCTTAGGTGATGACCTCGTCGTTTTGCATCTTTTCTATGGATGAGCAATGACTTCCGATATAATCCTTCCTCTGAATAAAATAATGCCCTAGTGTCGAGGTGCAATGGAGTTTTTTTTTTCTGATTTTTTGTGAGTACTTGGGCCTATGACGAGCCAAGTGTGTTTAGCGAGTTAGTGTCGAGAAAAGTTCTTTGATACTGTCATCGAACCGGGAGAGGTCGTTTAGTCATATCAGTCGTATATTGGGGGGTGTGCAGTAGATAGTAGGTGATCACATCAATCATCATTCACGAGTTTTCGGTTTCATTTCTAAGAATATCTCAGGAGGGTTCTGACTCATTGTCCAAAAATAAAAAAGGTGAAAAGGGGGACAAGGCTCAATGGCGTGAGGGAATATTTTCTATCTAACAATTTCTCAAAGGGATAGGTAACAATATTTTCTTTGGGTGTTGTGCAGTGCCATAGTTGAGCTCTCCGTCGTGCTTTGGCACCATCAAAATCTTGAATTCCATGGTTAGCAAGAGTTTATCCTCCTCCCGCCGCCTTACGACGATATCTAGTAATATCGGGACACCAGGGATGCCCTCACAGCTTGCTTATACCTTCCCAGTAGGGTTATCAGGGACGTCCTCACAATCTGCTTATACTTCCCTGGGCTCATTGACTTGTTCACCCTCGTATTGCTCCCTCTCAGCTACGTATATATTTTTTGAAAGCCACCTGCTTACGCAAGGATGGTGAGTTTTGATTGAGCCTAACATCTTCATTTTATGTGCTCTAACATCTCCTTCAATGGTGGGGGAAAGGGGTGAAAATCAGGTGTTACCTATGCTTTTAGAAGAGGTCAGGTATTCCACTAACCCTTTCGATCAAATTTTCCGAATAAGAAGATAGGCAGTGAGTCAAAAATCTTCAAGGACATCTTGGGAAATGAAGGCGCACGACCAATGAATGAGTCACGATGACTACGGGGGTCGCGGGTATGAGTATCTACGTCTGACCATGGGATGTGACAATCACGATGCTAGGGGTAGTATTTCCTCAGGTACATGGCATTCCAAGGGTTAGGGAGTTCTATCATATCGTGGTTCACCAGCTTGTATGCATTCCCGGGTATGCGACTGATATAACATATAGGCCCTCCCAGTTCGGTTTTAGTTTTTCTTTCTGATGGGCATATTTGGAAGGCATGATTTTCTTCAAAACTAACTCTCCAATTTCAAAAGTTCACTCGAGGACCTTCTTATCATAGGCCCTGGCCATTCTCCTCTGGTATACTTGAGCATGATTGGTTACCCTTAGACGCGTCTCATCGAGTTGTTCTAGCTCAGCGAGTAGAGCAATTCTCCTTTCGTCTAGGGCAAGATAGCTTCCATCCCATATGTGAGGAGGTAGGGAGTTTGGCCGGTGGTCATGCGAATAGAAGTCCTATAGGCCCAGAGTACTTATGGTAGTCTTTCAGGCCAGTCGGCTCCATTGCTCGCCTCCACTGTTTATTTTATAATCCAGATTAGCATTTTGTTTGTAGCCTCTGCTTGCCCATTTCCCTTGGGGTAGAATGGTGACGAGTGGCATATGTCAATGCCAAATTTCTTGCATAGTCTCTTCGTCTTCTCCATGATGAATTATTATCCATTGTCGATTAGGAACATCCTGAGTACTCCAAACCTGGTGGTGATGTTCCAAAAAATAAACTTCACAAGCATCGAAGTCGTGATTCTAACATATGACTTGGCTTCTGTCCATTTGGTATAGTATTCGGTTACAGTGAGTATGAACGTGTGCTTGTGAGTCTTCCCGATCGTGTTCGTGAAGGGTCCGATGATATCAAAGGCCCACATCGAGAACGGTCACGGTGAGGTTATGGGATTCAATGCAACTTATGGGGCCTTGATAAGCGCAGTGTGTTCTTGGCATTGTTTGCAACATTAGCCGTAGAGGTGACAATCCCTTATCATCGTAGGCCAGTAGTAGCCTTGTCGTATGATCTAGTCAGTGAGTCTCTGTCTACCGGCGTGGGTACCCTAGGCATTGGTGTGTGCTTCTCGGATGATATATTATCCTTCGGCTATCGTGACACATCGTAGCGGCACTCCGTTTATGAAGGCTTCTTTGTATAGTATCTCACCCAAGATGCAGAATCTTGCACATCTCTTCCTTATGGTCTCTCGTTCAATTCTGGTAGCATATAGAGGGGCATGTCGATGCTTCAGGAAGTTTCATATGTCAAAGTACTATGGTTGTCCATCGTCGGTTAGGGATTTCTCGAATATGAAGGTTGCGATGTCGGGTTCTTTCTTTGTTAGCTCCACCGGGATAGACTGCTTCTCTATTGTAACAACTTTAGGCTGAGTTGGAATTTTGGTTACACTTGCCAGGCGACTTCGTGTGTTGGCGTTGTTAATTTCTCGATGAAGGACTTTGTATTTTGTCCGACTGGTATTTGTATGACTGAGGCGAGCTCATTCTCTTGTCTAAGGATGTGCCTGAAAGAAATTTTCCCAAATTTCTTTATCAGAAATTGAGTTGTTTCTAAGTATGCCATCAGTCTTCTTTCTTTGGTCATCCATTCCCTGATGACTTGTGATATCACAAGCTTGGAGTGTTTGATTGTCTTCAACTGCTTGACACCTAGCAGCAGCGCTGCTCGCAGTCCAGCAATGAAGGCTTCATATTTCATAAAGTTATTAGGGACCAAGAAGTCGAGTTGAAAGGCTTTTGGTATGACAACTCCTTCTGAGCTTAGTAAGACTATTCCGGTGCTTTTCCCTTTGTGGTTAAGAGCACCATCGAAGTAGAGGGTCCATGAAGTCTTGTCAGGTTTTTTTTCCTAAATCGAGAGTAGGTCTTCGTCGGGAAAGTTTGCACATACGGGCTCGTTTCCTAAGAGTGGAAGGTTAGCAAGGTAATCAGCGATCGCCTGTCCTTTGATGGACTTCTGTGTGACATAGGTGATGTCAAACTCTTGTAGTAGCATATGCCATTGAATGATCTTTTTAGCGGTAGCAGGCTTCTCAAATTTGTACTTCAAAGGGTCTATACGTGCTAGTACCAATATCTTGTACTTCAAAGAAGTGTCGTAGTTTTATCAAGGCCCACACTAGTGTGAGGCATGTCTTCTCCATTATTGTATATTTCTATTCATACTCGACCATCGTCCTACTGAGGTAGTAGATGGCCTTCTCTCTCTTGTCGTCTTCGTCATGTTGTTCGAGAATTACTCCCATTTCCTTATCGTTTGCTAACACATAGAGGATTAGGGGTCTTCCGGGAACTGGTGGAGATAATATCGGTGGGTTGAGGAGGTACTTCTTGATGTTGTAGAAGGCTTGTTGACACTGGCCATCTCATATATACTCGGCTCCTCCTTTAAGTAGTCTGTAGAAAGGGTCGCATATGTTTGAGTGTTGGGAGATGAATCTCTTGATGAATTGCAGTCATCCTATCAGGACTCGCAGTTCTTTGATGTTGCTGAGAGGTGTCATCTTGAGAATGGTTTTGACCTTCACCGGGTCAACCTCAATTTCTCACTTACTAATAATGAATTCTAATAGTTTTCTGGAGGTCACTCCAAACACGCATTTCTTTGGATTCATCTTTAACTAATATTTGTCGAATCTTTGTAGTACCAGTCGTAGTGCTTCAACATGTCTTGCTCGCATTTGAGACTTTACTAGTATATAATCGACGTAGACATCTACACACTTATGTATCATGTCGTGAAAGATAGCTATCATGGCACGTTGATACATGGCTCCTGCATTCTTGAGGTCGAAAGGCATGACAGTGTAACTATAAGTTCCCCATGGCATAGTGAACAAAGTATTCTCTTAGTTGGATTCTGCTAATTTGATCTGGTTGTATCCGGAGAAGCCATCCATAAAGGACAACATCTCGTGCCCAACATTATTGTCAACCAGAGTGTCGATGTGAGGTAGAGGGAAGTCATCTTTCAGGCATGCTCAGTTGTGGTTTCGGAAGTCGATACATACCCTTACTCTACCATCCTTCTTGGCAACAGGTACCATATTCACGACCCACTTAGTGTAGAGGACGACTCGAATGAATTTGGCTTTGTATAGCTTGTCGACTTCCTCCTTGACTTGTAGCGCTATGTACGGGTGCATCCTTCTGAGTTTCTGCTTAATGGGGTTTGCATCAGGTTCTAGGACCAAACAATGTTCCACTAAGCTTGGGTCCAGACTAGGCATGACTTCATAGGACCATGCAAAGGAGCAGAGGTGATCTTGAAGAACTTGGATGATCTGTTGTTGTTCCTTGGGGCTGAGTGTTGCACTGATCAGTAGCTTCTTGGGCTTTTCCTCGGTACTGAAATTGATTTCTTTAGTAGGTTTCGCGACAACTTGAGTTTGCTCATCGAAGCGTTTGATGACCCGTTGGAAGTCCTGTGTCTCGTTAGCGGCTAGTGCTCCCTCTTCATCATCTGTAGTCTATTAAATCACTATACTGGGGGGTTAGTTTTGTAAGAGGTAACCCTTCATCAGTGTAATTGATGACTGCAACATCCTTGGTGAGATGCAGGTCAAGGCTATTCTTGCTCCTCTCAAAGTCGTAGAGTATCTCGTCAGGTATGATCACAGGCATGTTATTTCATCGGGATGTCCTGCACTTTTTTGAGGGAAAGAGGGTAGGGTCACATTGAATGGAATCGAGGTAGGGCTCCTTGGCGTTGATTGTAATGAGGTGACCCCATGTGGTCATGTCAGTTATTACTCCCTCGACTTCGTTAGTGTGACCGCTACTCGTAGCCTTATGAGAGGGGTCTCTTTGCTGGTCTCTTGGCGAGTGTGGGATGAAGGGCTCCCTCTCTCTTCCGAGATTTCCTAACTTTTTGGGGTTTTACCTTTTAAATTTTTTTTAGGTTTTGGGGTTTTCTATTTTTTTATTTTCGATAATAAGTATGGTACAAGGTTGGTTACCTAAAGTGGAACCGACGGAGTTGCTTCTTCTAGTTAGGAAAGCGGAGCGGATGCTGAGGTCGTCCGTGCGAGTGTTAGGATGACGTGGACCAGTTCTGAATTTGGCATTTTTTTTATGAACCTCTCTCGGCGTGATCTTCCTGATGAAAGACGAAGGTGGCGGTCCGACTGATGATCTTGCTTCTTCTAGCATGTGAATCGTTTCCTTTTCCGTGTCAGCTAGGTTGCCCTTTGACTCTTCTTCTTGTATCAGCCAGGCGCACTCTTCAATCGGTTCTATCATTAAGTTTGGCTTGGAAGTAGCTGGTTCTAGATCACTTTTGATTTCTTCAAACATTGCCGAGAGTGTGGGAAAAGGATTAATCTCACCTTCCTGTTTGAATCTCTACTTCCTGTTTGAGATCTTCTAATATCACCATATAGGTTCTGCAGTGGGGTTGATATGGCCGAATGATACATGAAAACTCTCGAGGGAATTCCCATCTGGTAGCCAGGTGCTCGGGGTCTCTATTGATGGTGCTAAAATCTTCTTGATGAGGTTCGTCATCTTTGGGTGAGCCTAGCTGATCTTCCTTCGGGCTCGTAAGTTCTTTTGCTTGGACTTCATAGTATGTCGGGATGAGTATGCACGCTCGGCAATGAGGCTAGTATGGGTGTGAGATGTAGGGGTGTCCCTAAGGGCATTCCCATCCTTCGAGATCGGGGCCAAGGTCACCACTATTGGAGTCAGGCTCGTCTTCTCCACTAGATAGCCCTTGAAGGCCTCGGTCTAACTATTCTGCCAACCCGTGGGCGGAGAGATCTATCCAATAATCTTCATCATCGCTTGGAGGCGGTTACCATTCTTCCTCTAGTGATTTCCAGAATATTTGAAGTTGCGGTGCTTTTGGAGATTAGGGGGCATCGATCTCTAACTCCTCTTTGACTTTTATGAAGGTAATGTGAGAATCTTCTACCCTCGTTGTTTACCGTATTTCGCGCAGGATGGCTCTCTTGCATCGTATTAGGATAGATGTGCATAGGTTGTAATAGGGTGACTACAGGTAAGGACAGCAGCGTGGGCATCGCCAATTATCAAGTATGGGTCCCGAATTCGTCGTCAAAGTCTAATCCTTGGTTCTGGGAGTGATTGACTTCCTCGAGTAAATTCAGGCGCTCCTCTCTTAGGAGATCTCCTAACTTTATATCAGTCAAATTTATCCAATAGTCTTCTTCTTCACTTGACATGGAGAGCCAGTCTTCTTCTGCTAGTTTGTGGGGCTGGGTGATTGCGGAGATTGGAGGATATGCGACTCTGGTTCTTCTTCAGTGCCCAAAGCGGCGATATGAAAGTCTTCTTCGTCAGTTGACTTCCAATCTTCTACGTGTGGCTCAGGTTTCGAAAGCTCCTTCCTTGGTTCATGAAAGTGCCATCGCGACACCACAACTGTCCGAAATCAACATGGCTGGCAGTGAGGAAACCCCCTTCACACCTCCGAGCACCAGCCACAATGACAAATGAAGAGACAGCGACATCGAGCAGAACTTCATGGCCCGACAACTCGTGGAACTTAGCGTCCAAAAATTACAAAGGGGAGGCAATGAAGCTGAAGAACTGCTTCAAGGCCTAGCTGTCGCATATGAGACCATCCAGGAATGGCAAAATGCAGAGGAACGGGAATGAAAAAGGCCGGAAAGACCCCCACCTATTTTGAGTATGATATCACCACGTATATTACTGACAAGATGAACTAGTCTTACCCTCTTTGATGACGATCGTCAAACTCGGTCCCAGACTGTCAAGAAAGACGCCACTGTAAGAGTGGAGGATCTTCCTAAGATGCTCGAAAAATACATGGCTAAAAGAGAGCGTCAAGAGAGCATCTCGGAACTTCGTTCGAATTTGACAAGTTCTTCAAGACCTCGAATTCAGCTTACCTGTAGGATTCAAGTCACCGAAGTTCAACAAGTACAGCAGCACCAACAATTTGAATCACCACCTAGTCCTCTTCTGTAAAGATTATCGACCTATACGTGACAACCAGGGCTTTCTCATCCACTATTTTCAAAGGTCACTGGAAGGAGAAGCCCTTGATTGGTTTTCCAGGCTGCCACTGCACAAGATCGACACATTCAACAACTTAGTCGACCAATTTCTCAATCAATATAAGCATTTGATCCAGGAGACGGTTAGCCTCAGTGACCTGATAGCAACGAAGCAAGAACCTGGCGAGGAGTTTGCCAAATTTGTTGGACGATGGAGGAAACTCACTGTAAGGACTGAGACCTTGATGAAAGAATAGGACTCTATCGACAATACTAGAGAACCCCTGAGGAGTGCACTTATTATAAGCGACTTATGACGTGGGCTCGTGGCGTGGCCATCCGAGTCAGCCACAGGGCCACTTGTGCCACTAGTGCGTCAGGCATTGGTAGATTGAAGCTGGGTCATCGTTAGCACGTCACCAAGCCATGAGGGCTTCGCCATTGGTACTCCAAGAGCTTTGGTCGTGGGCCAAGAGGGCACGCGACATGGTGGCAGTTTAGGTCATGATGCAGTGCCAAAAGGGCATGCGATGTGGTCGCGACATGATCAAGCTGAGTTAGCAGTGCAAAGCGTTGCGGTATGTCAAACCAAGGGGTTTGAGGTCCTCCCACCATTTTAGCACTATTGATGTTTAAACCATATATATGAAGAAATGATCTAACAGCCATGTGACATGTCGCTAGCCTAAGTGATCCCCTACGGAACACGTACGATAGCCTTGTGGGCTTGAGTTCGCGCATCCTGGCCTCGCATAGGTGTTGGGTCGCTCTTGTCGCATCATGTGCTGGAGCCATCATGTTGGTGGTTCACGACCACCATCCACGGTGCAGACCTAAACTCTAAGTGGGGCTGCCCCTTAGAGTGCAACTTCCTTCCCGACTGCGAATGCATTCGGTATTTCACGTCAGTTGCTTGAAGCCATATAAAAGAGACCCAAATAATCCAAGGAGAAGTTTGTCAACTCGTGTCACCCCAAATGCGGATTTACAATTGAAGAGATCGGTTGAAGAAATCCTTGCACATAGATGCAGTAACAGGGAAGATGGCAGTCAGAATGAATTTCCTATGGAGTACCTTTTGAAGTGGAAGGGCTTACCGGAGGCCGAAATTACTTGGGAACTTGAGAGTACCCACCCGCCCTTCCAATCTGCCCTAAAGAAGTACTGGAAGCGCGTCGATGGGGACGTCAACGCAACTAAGTAGGGGAGGATGTGATGTGGGCTCGCGGGATGGCCATCCTAGTTAGCTGCAGGGCCACTTGTGCCACTAGTGCGTCAGGCATTGGTGGATTGAAGCTGGGGCATCGTCGACGTGTCACCAAGCCATGAGGGCTTCTCCATTGGTACTCCAAGAGCTTCGGTCATGGGCCAAGAGGGCATGCGACATGGTGGCAGTTTGGGTCATGATGTAGTGCCAATAGGGCACGCGATGTGGTCGCGACATGATCGAGCTGGGTTAGCAATGCAAGGCGTTGCGGTATGTCAAACCAAGGGGTTTGAGGTCCTCCAGCCATTTTGGCACTGTTGATGTTTAAACCATATATATGGGGAAAGGATCTAACAGCTACGTGACGTGTCGCTGGCCTAAGTGATCCCCTATGGAACGCATATAATAGCCTTGTGGGCTTGAGTTCGCGCATCCGGGCCTCGCATAGGTGTTGGGTCACTCTTATCGCGTCGTGTGTTGGAGCCATCACGTTGGTGGTCTACAACCACCATCCACGGTGCGGAATGTCGCTACGTATAGCTATGCGACATTCCGCACTCTAAGTGGGGCTGCCCCTAGGAATGTCACTGCGTATAGCTATATGAATTGCATTTGAGAATCCGCATAGTTTCTAACCTAATGCGCTACTGTGCAGGTTAGAAACGTGAGTAGGCTGATCTAGTTCGAGAAAAGCTAGTTGCCGCATGAGAGATTACGTCGCAAAGAGTAACTCTGTGACAGACTGCCCAAACTTTGCTGCTCTTCACCTCCGAACCTCCTGTCTGATACGACACATGAAGGGCAGAGACCTCGCTTTGTCCATAGTAGCATCACGAGGAGTCTATTCTAGCGAGACCAATATGAAGAACAACAAGAAAGCCTCAGGATTTGAGTCGATCAACATCGTCACCAACAGAGGGCAGAATTTCAAGAACGGAAACTTCCAATCAAGAAATCCCAGACAAAACAAAGGCCAACAATGGTATGCAAACTAGAATCAGGGTTAAAATCAGCAACGATAACCAAACCAAAACCAAAACCAAGGTCAGTACCAGAACAGGAATCAGTAGCCCAATCAAAATACCTACCAAAACTAGAATCAAAATGTGGCACAGAACCGGACGACCAACCCTCCTAACTATAACAACGTACCCCCACCTCAGAATTTCAACCAGTAAACCAGAGGTCCCTACCAACCAAAGCGTGAGCACTACCCTCCACTGCTCAACACCATTCCCAACATCTTCTACCTCCTCAGTCATTAGAACCTATTCAGATTCCCACCAGTGCGGCCTTGACCTTGGCCCATAAACCTAGACTACAGTAAATTTTGTGCTTTCCACCGATTCGCATGTCATAACCTGGAAGACTATTGGGTTCTCCGGGATGTGATCTACGACATGAATGATCGAAATCAGATCGACTAGGAATCGCTCAAAAATTCTAACCCCAACAACAATCAACCTCTACAGAATCTAGGGATTATCAACCCCATGGATAGCCATAACCATGGAGCGGTAGTTCACATCACCACGGTGGATCTCCCTAGTTAACTCTCCTTGCATCCTTCCGCTCTAATCACCCGCCACAACCCTTTCGGTGCCCCAGTAAATCCAGTCAAACCTCCTAGACTCTCGGCTACTTGGCCACACCCCTCAACCTTAATCACTCGGATCGCACCTCCAAATCCCCCTCCTTACCCAAACTTCACCAGGATCCGAGTCCAATCATTCAGGGCCCAGAGACCAAACCTTCATGAATCCTTGTCAGAACCCTCGACCCCTCCAAACAATGAGCCCACTCCATCACTGCCTCCTTCATTTGACTCCAAACCAGAGGACGAGGACAATATCCTCTGAACTGCAGCCCAAATCACAGCATGGGTAGATGAACTCTCCTAAAATACCTTAAGCTAAGAACGTGAGGCCATAGTCAAACACCAGCTGAGTACAGAAATAATGCAACAACAAGAAGAATCCGACAAGCAGGAAGCATTGATCTCTGCCTTCCTCAAAGAAGAAGACTATACGCAGTACCTCCCACCTTGGGATGGCATCGCTGCAGTACATATTCCTTCTTCAAACTTCAGCTCATTCATGACAAATGCTCCAACAAGCTCATCAACTCAAATCATGACATGGCTCAATTATCAACAATCGGCATGCCCAATCCTCAAATCATGAACTACCTATCTGCTGCCACCATTCCCTCAGGAGAAAGAAGCTACCGACGCATAATTGCCAGAGAGGATAGCGAGAGAGAAGGAAGCCAACTTACCTCCCCCGCCTCATGTCATTCACCCACCACCAATTCTGGCAACTCTGCCACTTCAGCCAACTACGAGTAAAGCGCATCGACCAGGAAAAGAACACATGCTCTAATCAGGCTAGGAGTATGACCTCCTACGGCATCTCCAGAAGATCCCAGCATAAATATCAAAACTCGAGCCCATCAAGAATTCCCCAGACCATCATCTACTACTAATGAAAATGCTGGAAGAAACACAAATCGATGAAGACACCACTTTAGATGAGCTATACCAGATCACTTCCGTCATGGCGCAACCACTAGCCCTTACCTTCACAGATGTAGATATGCCGAAAGAATCCCTACGAGGGAGCTTAACCGCCACATATCTAACGGTCATAATCAGAGGGTTTTTAGTCCCTCATGCACTAGTTGACACAGGAACAGGACTCAACATTTTCCCCATAACGACGCTCAAGACTATCGTGTACACGGAGCAAGATATAAGGCCATTGTCGCTATCTCTAATCACTTATGATGGATCTTGGCACTTTGTCAAGGGAACCATTAAGCTACAAGTTCATCTCGGGCCAGTAACAAAAGATGTCACATTCCACATTTCTGACTCTTCTAGTACTTACAATTTAATCTTAGGAAGGAAATGGTTGGAATCCATGAAAGCCGTAGCGTCTACATACCATCAGTGTGTCAAATTCCCTCACGAGGACTCTATCATCAGAATATACGCTGACGAGCCTCTTAAGGAGATAGATACGACTACACAGCAAGCATCCTAATAGCACACGACTTGGTGTTGTCCACTAGCCACATCAAAAGAATGCAGACTTTCGACGATGCGGCAATAGCCAAAGTTAGCCATCCTACCTCTCCTTCGACGTGCCGGCAAAGATTTACGAGAAAAGAAGTAGGCCCTGACCTTACCCGCTTATACGACATAAATCCCTCCGCAATAAAAGGGTGGGACCTCATGTATCAACTAGGATACATCCCTCACACTGGGCTCAGCAAGAATAAGCAAGGACGCATAGGGCTTATCATCCCGAAGAAGGTTCGAAAACACACAGGATTGGGCTACCAATTAGACGGCAAGAAAGCTGACCTCCTGCCAACCTCGCCTAAGTGGTCATTATATGACCATTTCGTCTATAGAACCACCGAGAAGGCCAATGTGCCGAAGAAAAAAAGGGATTCCTTTCCTAAACTGCAGGAGACAAAAATCAAGCAGATAACCAGAGCCTTCACTGACCTGACCAACCTGAATCAAGACGACAACATGGATAAGCCCCTTGAGAGAGTCAGACCGCTATTCGACACTGAAGAATCCCCTGACGAACCAAGGAAGGAGCTTTTCAGAACCTGAGCCACACGTAGAAGATTGGAAGTCAATCAATGAAGAAGACTTTCATATTGCCGCTTCGGGCACTGAAGAAGAACAAGAGTCGCATATCCTCCAATCTCCACAGTCATCCCAGCCCCACAAACTGGCAGAAGAAGACTGGCTCTCCATGTAAAGTGAAGAAGAAGAGAAGACTATTGGATAATTCTTACTGACATAGAGATAGAAGATCTTCTAAGAGACGAGCGTCTGAAATTACACGAGGAAGTCAATCGCTCCCAAAACCAGGGATCATACTCTAACGACGAATTAGGCTATCGACCCATACTTGACAATTGGCGATGCCCATGTGGTTATCCTTACCTTGTCACCCTATTGCAACCTATGGACATCTACCCGAATACGATGTGAGAGAGCCATCCTGCATGAAATACGGTAAACGAGGGCAGAAGATTCTCACATTGCCTTCATAGAAGTGGAAGAGGAGTTAGAGATCGATGCCCCCCAATCTCCGAAAGCACTGTAACTTCAAATATTCTAAAAATCACTAGAGGAAGAATGGCACCCACCTCTAAGCGATGACGAAGATTACTGCATAGATCCCCCACCCTCGAGTTGGCAGAACAATTAAACCGAGGCCATCAAGGGCTATCTAGTGGAGAAGACGAGCCTGACTCCAACAATGACGACCTTGGCCTCGATCTCGAAGGATGGGAATGCCCTTGGGGGCACCCTACATCTTGCACCCATACCAGCCTCGCAGTCGAGCATGCATACCCATCCTGGCATACTATGAAGTCCAAGCAAAAGAACTTATGAGCCTGAAGGAAGATCAGCTATGCTCGCCCAAAGAAAATGAACCTCATCAAGAAGATTTCAGCACCGACAATAGTGACCCCAAGTACCTGCCTACTAGATGGGAATGCCCCCAAGAGTTTCCATATATCATTCGGCCATATCAACCAAACTGCAGAACTTGTACGATGATATTAGAAGGTCTCGAATAGGAAGGCAAGATTAATCCTTTTCCCTCACTATGGGAAATGTTCGAAGAAATCAAAAGTGATCTGAAACTAGCTACTCCCAAGCCAAAGTCAATGATAGAACCCATCGAAGAGTGTGCCTGGCTGATACAAGAAGAAGAGTCAAAGGGTTACCTAGCCGACACGGAAAAGGAAACGATTCACATGCTAGAAGAAGCAAGATCATCAGTCGGACCGCCACTTTCATCTTTCATCAAGAAGAACACGTCGAACTAGGATCATAAAAAAATTTCAAATTCAGAATGGGTCCATGTCATCCGAACACTCGCAAGAACGGCTTCAGCAGCCGCTCCGCTTCCCCAACTAGAAGAAGCAACTTCTCCAGTTCCTCTTCAGGCAACCAACCTTCTACCATATTTATTATCGAAAATCAAAAAAATAGAAAACCCCAAAACCCTTAAAAATTTAAAAAGGTAAAACCCTAAAAAATTAGGAAATCGCATAAGAGGGAGTCCTTCATCCCACACCCGCCTAGCGACCAGCAAAGAGACCCCTCTCATAGGGCTATGAGTAGTAGTCACACCAACGAAATCGAGGGAGTAAAAACTGACATGACCACACGGGGTCACCCCATTACAATCAATGCCAAGGAGCTCTACCTTGATTCTGTTCAATGTGGACCTACCCTATTTCCCTCACAAAGGCGTAGGACATCCCGGCAAAATAACCAGCTTGTGATCATACCTGACGAGATACTCCACGACTTTGAGAGGAGAATGAATAGCCTCAACCTACACCTCACGAAGAATGTCACATTCATCAATTGCACCGATGAAGTTTTTACCTCTTGCAAAATAACCCCCCAGTGTAGCGATTTTGCAGCTTATAGACAATGAAGAGGGAGCACCAGCCGCTTATGAGACACAGGACTTCCAACGGGTCATCAAGCGCTTCGATGAGCAAACTCAAGCTGTCGCAGAACCTACCAAAGAAATTAATTTCGGCATTGAGGAAAAGCCCAAGAAGCTGCTAACCAGCGCAACACTAAGCCCCAAGGAACAACAACAGATCATTCAAGTCCTTCAAGATCACCTCAGCTCCTTCGCATGGTCCTATGAACACATGCTCGGTCTGGACCCGAGCCTAGTGGAACATCATTTGGTCCTAGAACCCAATGCAAAGCCCGTTAAGCATAAACTCAAAAGGATGCACCCGCACACAGTGTTACAAGTCAAGGAAGAAATCGACAAGCTACACAAAGCCAAATTCATTTGAGTCGTCCTCTACCCTAAGTGGGTCACAAATATAGTACCTATTTCTAAGAAGGACTGCAGAGTAAGGGTATGTATCGACTTTCGAAACCTCAACCGGGCATGCACGAATGATGACTTCCCTCTACCTCACATCAACACTAAGGTTGACAACACTGTCGGGCATGAGATGTTATCCTTTATAGATGGTTTCTCCAGATACAACCAGATCAAACTAGCGGAATCCGATCAAGAGAAGACTTCGTTCATTATGCCATAGGAAACTTACTGCTACGCCGTCATGCCTTTCGGCCTCAAGAATGCAGGAGCGACATATTAATGCGCCATGATGGCTATCTTTCACGACTGCACAAGTGTGTAGAAGTCTACATCAATGATATAGTAGTAAAGTCTCAAACGCGAGCTGGACATGCTAAAGCACTATGATTGGTACTACAAAGATCTAAGAAATATTAGCTAAAGATGAATCCAAAGAAATGCGTGTTCGGAGTAACCTCCAGAAAACTATTAGGATTCATTATTAGTAAGCGAGGAATTGAGGTTGACCCGGTAAAGGTCAAAGCCATTCTCGAGATGCCACCTCCCAGCAACATCCAAGAACCTCGAGGCCTGATAAAAAGACTGTAATTCATTAGGAGATTCATCTCCCAACACTCAGACAGATGCGACCCTTTATACAGACTACTTAAAGGAGGAGCCAAGTACATATGGGATGGCTAGTGTCAGCAAACCTTTGACAACATCAAGAAGTACCTCTTCAACCCGCCGATATTATCACCACCAGTTCTCGGAAGACCCTTGATCCTCTATGTGTCAGCAAATGATAAGGCAATGAGAGTAATTCTTAGACAACATGATGAAGACGGCAACAGAGAGAAGGCCATCTACTACCTCAGTAGGATGATGGTCGAGTACGAACAGAAATATACAACAATGGAGAAGATGAGCCTCACACTAGTGTGGGTCTCAACAAAACTATGCAACTACTTTGGAGCACACAATATATTGGTACTAGCACGTATGGACCATCTTAAGTACATATTTGAGAAGCCCGCTACCTCCGAAAAGATCGCTCGAAGGCATATGCTGCTACAAGAGTTTGACATCACCTATGTCATGCAGAAGTCCATCAAAGGATAGTGATCGCCGATTACCTCGCTAACCTTCCACTCCCAGGCAACGAGCCCGTACGTGCAGACTTTCCCGACGAAGACCTACTCTCGATTCATGATGAAGAACCCGACAAGACTTCATGGACCCTCTACTTCGATGGTGCTCTTAACCACAAAGGGAAAGGCATCGGGATAGTCCTACTAAGCCCAGAAGGAGTTGTCATATCAAAATCCTTTCAACTCGACTTCCTGATCACCAATAAATTTGTGAAATATGAAGCCTTCATTGCTGGACTACGAGCAGCGCTATAGCTGGGCATCAAGCAGTTGAAGATAATTGGAAACTCCAAGCTTGGGATGTTTCAAGTCATCGGGGAATGAAAGACCAAAGAAAGAAGACTAATGACATGCTTAGAAATAGCTCAATTTATGATAAAGAAAATCGAGAGAATTTCATTCACACACATCCCTAGACTAGAGAATGAGCTTGTAGATTCTGTCGTCACGCTAGCCTCAGTCATACAAATACCAATCGGACAAAGTACAAAGTCCTTCATTGTGAAATTAACAATGCTAGCACACGAAGTCGCCTGGCAAGTGAAACCAGAATTACTAACTCAGTCGAAAGTTGTTACAAAAGAGAAGCAATCTATCCCGGTGGAGCTTACAAAGAAAGAACACAACGTCGCAACCATCAAATTCGGGAAATCCCCAATCGACGATGGACAGCCCTGGTATTTTGACATATGGAACTTTCTGAAGCATCGACATGTCCCTC
Source organism: Chloranthus sessilifolius (assembly GCA_021018995.1). NCBI lineage: Eukaryota > Viridiplantae > Streptophyta > Magnoliopsida > Chloranthales > Chloranthaceae > Chloranthus > Chloranthus sessilifolius. The sequence goes on from CM037588.1 coordinate 99,137,624, forward strand.
CATACGCTACTAGGATCGAACGAAAGACCATAAAGAATTGATGTGCAAGATTCTGCATCCTGGGCGAGATACTATACAAAGAAGTCTTCACCAAAGGAGTACTGCTACAATGTGTCATGATAGTCGAAGGACAATATATCATTCGAAAAGCACACACCAGTACATGCGGCACCTACGTCGATAGACAGAGACTCATAAACCAGAACATACGACAAGGCTACTACTGGCCTACGATGATGAGGGATTGCCACCTCTATGTCCAATGCTATAAATAATGCTAAGAATACGCTGAGCTTATCAAGGCCCCATCGTTTGCGTCGAATCCCATAACCTCGCCATAGTCGTTCTTGATGTGGGCCTTCGCTATCATCAGACCCTTCATAGACACGGTCGAGAACACTCACAAGCACGCGTTCATACTCACTGTGACCGAATAATACACCAAATGGGCAAAAGCTGAGTCATATGTCAGAATCACAGCTTCGACACTCATGAAGTTTATTATTCGAAACATCATCACCAAGTTTGGAGTACCCAGGATGTTCCTCTCTGACAATGGACCACAATTCATCGCGGAGAAGACGAAGAGACTATGAAAGAAATTTGGCATTGACCTATGCCACTCGTCACCATTCTACCCCCAGGGAAATGGGCAAGCAGAGGCTACCAACAAAATGCTAATCCGATTCTGAAATGAACAGTGGAGGCGAGCAATGGAGCCGACTGGGCTGAACGACTACCAGAAGCACTCTGGGCTTATAAGACTTCTATATGCACGGCCACTAGCCAAACTCCCTACCTCCTCACATATGGGATGGAAGCTGTCTTGCCCTACGAGATACAGGTACCATCCCTACAAATCCTACTCGATGATGAGTTATCCGTAGATGAACGGAGAATTCCTCTGCTCGCTAAGCTAGAACAACTTGATAAGACGCGTCTAAGAGCAGCCGATCATGCTCAAGTATACCAGAGGAGAGTGGTCAGGGCCTACGATAAGAAGGTCCTCGAGCGAACTTTCAAAATTAGAGAGTTAGTCTTAAAGAAAATCATGCTTTCCAAACATGCCCATCTAAAAGGAAAAATGAAATCAAACTGGGAGGGCCCATTCATTATATCAGCCGCATACCCAGGGAATGGATACAAGCTAGTGAACCAGGACAGGGAAGAACTCCCTAATCCTTAGAACACCATGTACCTGAGGAGATACTACCCCTAGCATCGTGATTGTCACATCCCATGGTCAGACATAAATACTCATACCCACCACCCCCATAGTCATCATGACTCATTCATTGGTCGTATGCCTTCATTTCTCAACTAGTGGAATACCTGACCTCTTCCAAAAGCATAGGTAACACTCGATTCTCACCCCTTTCCCCACGCCATTGGAGGAGATGTTAGAGCACAGAAAATTAAGATGTTAGGCTTAATTAAAACACACCATCCTTGCGTCTACAGGTTGCTTTCAAAAAATATATATGTAATTGAGTGAGAGCAATACGACGAATGAACAAGTCAATGAGCTTAGGGAAGCATAAGCAGATCATGAGGACGTCTCTGGTAACTCTACTGGGAAGGTATTAGTAAGTTGCGAGGGCATCCTTGGTGTCCCGATACTACTAGATATCATCGTTAGGCAAGGGGGGGAGGATAAACTCTTGCTAACCATGGAATGTGAGATTTTGATGGTGCTGAAGCACGACGGAGAGCTCAACTATAACACTGCACACCACCCGAATAAAAGATTGTTACCTATCCCTTTTAGAAATTGTTAGATAGTAACTATTCCCTCACATCATTGAGACTTATCCCCCTTTTTTCACTTTTTTTTATTTGCGGACAATGACTCAGAACCCTCCTGAGATATTCCCTGAAACAAAATCGAAAACTCATGAATAATGACTGATGCGATCACCTACTATCTACCGCACACCCCCTAATAAGACTACGGGATAGGATAATCACTACCAAAGGTAGAACCCCCAATATACGGTCGATATGACTAAACGACCTCTCCCGGTTCGATGACAGTATCAAAGAACTTTTCTCGACACTAACTCGCCAAACACACATGGCTCCTCATAGGCCCAAGTACTCACAAAAATCAGAAGAAAAAAAAAAAAACTCCATTGCACCTCAGCACTGGGGCATTATTTTATTCAGAAGAAGGATTATATCGGAAGTCACTGCTCATCCATAGAAAAGATGAGGAACAAAGAGGTCATCACCTAAGGAAGGCCGTCGGAAATATTGCACTACCAATCCCATCATGCTCCTACACTGGGGCATTTTTTTTAAGAATTTTAGACTTAGACTTTTATTTCAGTAATCTCCTTTCCCTGTTGCATTATTTTCCTTTCCTTGTAAAAAATAAAATAAATAAAAAGAAAAAAGAATGATACAATGACACTCCCTTTTATTACCAGACCCTGATCTAAGACACCTCCCCCCTTGCCAATCAGCAAGGGGGAAATAAATTATGGATAACTTTATCCTCACATGCAGAATACAGAGCAACCTTCAACTATTATTGGGCCAACTCAAGGAACATCTAAGTCCCAATAATAGGTGGCGACACCAAAAGCAAGCAGCTAAAGTATGGAAGGTAACGCAAAGAGAAAAGCGAGTTCAGGTACATCTAAACCAAAAAAAATCTCTCTCTCTCTCTCTCTCTCTATATATATATATATATATATATATCAAAACTTCTTTTACATCTATTACTGGGGGCATACCCCCTGTATATACAATGAACAAGAAAAAAGAATGCAAAATATAAATATACGCCCTACACCCTGCGCTGCCTCTTGGATAGTCAGTCACCACTGTCCCCAGTATCATCGACCCGCGAATCAAGAGTTTGATCCTCCGAAGTCTCAATCCAAGCCCCTGGTGTGGGTGGGCATACCCTGGGAGGAGAGGGCCTTGCAACAGAGCCTCCCTCACTCGCCTAACCGGCCGACTGCCTAAACAGTGAGCGTGAAGGACCCTCGGCAAGTAACTCCCGAATGATGGAGTCCTCATGAACATAATCCCTCACACGCTCACATGTTGTACGACGGGGCTGGCCAGCCAGGGTGCCAGTGCCCACCAACTCCGATCGGGCAAGGTGACCGACCATTCCACACACCCCCCACTCACTCCTCGCCAGCCAATACTGCAGTCGGTCTATGGGCACCTGCATCTCTGCCCGCACCATCTGACGAGCAACCTACACTGCCTCCACCTGGGTCCCCTGTGCGATGAGCATATCAACGAGCAAGTCCTTGCGACTATGCACACCCGAGAACACTGCCTCGCCTCAGGCGACATGCTTGTCTCGAGATGTGACTCCTCGGTAGCGAAATCGAGCATACTCGTGAAGCAAAGAAAAGCTAAAAAGAGAGGGAGAAGCATACCATATCCACCCTCTCCCGAAGAAGGCGCTCGACAGTCAAGGCAGTCACCGGATCGCAAGTGGCAGAGGAGGAATCCCAGACATAGACGGCTACAACACAGATAAGAAGCACATTAGTTAACACCATGACTAAAAATCAAAAATGAAACTATGCTAACTAAACAAACCTGAGTGGGAGGAGGAGTCGACTCCCGAGGAGGAGCCTTAGGAGTGGAATCGGGGACGACCTGCACAACAAAATAGCAACCAACACAAAACACATTAGAAAAAGAACCAATCAACAAAACAAAAAAATCAACGCACAAATAAATTAAAATGCACATTAAACATTACTCTCTGGGCGTAAGGAAGCAACTGTGGCCTTCCTAGTCTGGAGATCCTCAGCAAGCCGGTGCTGAAAACATACAACACAACATTAGCAAACCACTAGACAAGATGAAACAAAATTAAGAAAACCGAAGAAACTCACCCAGTGCTCTAGCTCAACACGAAGCTAGGCTATCATTGGATCCTCCTGACTGGACGATGCAGCCAAGGACGGATCGAATGTCGGAATAGACACCCCAGCGGCAGAGAACTCCGCCCTCTGCAAGCATGAGACATAAAAGACACATTAGAAATAACGAAGAACAATAACACTAGAACCAAATGCGAGACACTCACCAGTTTGTCAATCTACGAACGTAGGCTAGCCTCCACCTCCCGACCAACCTACTACTGGCCTCAAGTGAAGTATTATTATCTAAATCTTTTAACATCTCTACCCTTCTCATGTTTTTTAAAATGTTCAAATAAGTGCATCTTACAACCCTTGGCTTATCTATTACTACTTTCTTTGACATTCTATCTATTGCAAGATTTTTTTCCCACATGACGGTTCATTCTAGATATTTATTCACTACATGAAAATGAAGAAAAAACCACTGTAGCAATATAAAATAAACCACGGCTTAAAATAGTTGTATAATATTCCACTACATAAAATAGTGGTATTGTGAGAATCCGACATTCCCTCTTGATCGTATATAGGGAAGGTCGCGTTGTCAGATCACCTAACATGATCCTATCATACAAGGGTGTCTTAGATTGTACAAAGTATTGCAAATGTGGAAGATATGTAATTACTCTGACATGCATTTATATGGCAAAGCAAACTGATATTTACTCATTAACACATAAAATGATCAAACTCTATATACAAAACTATCAAACTCTATATACAAGGCTAACAGATATGATGTATAGATTTCCACCGATGACGGGCACCTGTCATCTAAACAATGAAAAGAAAACCTACACATCTTAGGACAAAATACCATTCGCGGTTTATATAAGATATCAAAAACATATCTCTCTCTCTTTCAAACCAATTTGGGGAAGAATTCTTCAACAAATTCTTCCTTGATTCTTCCTCGTCGTCTTCTTCTTCGTCTTCCTCTTCTTCCTCGTCTGGTACGTACGTAGGTCAGCTGCCTATTCCGGATCAAGATCTACAGCTAAGACATTGAAGTCATACGATAAGCTATCATCAAAGCTCAGCAAAGAACTGTACATTGCTAAGTCATAATTTTGATTTACCAATTCACTTCTTGAGGCATATAATAAAAGCAACATATAATCTAAATAAGTTTTTATTTATTATGTGAATAAATGATCATGCTGACATGCTGGATAAAGACCACAAGTCATGGTGCAACAGATACTAGAATTCATGTGACACCAGAATCATGCTGGAAACAAAACAAGTGTATCAGAGGTACATAGCTAGAAACAAAAGTATCAAGCTCCCGAGTTAGCGGGATCACTTGGACCAAGAAAATCAAGCTCCCGAGTTAGCGGGATCACTTGTTACAAGTACACCATCAAGCTCCCAAGAAAACGGGATCACTTGATTCAAAACATAGCAATGTGTAATGAATATTAAGGACAACAAGATCGAACTAGTGTAATAGGACTTATGCATTGACCTCATAGAATTTGCATGATTAAACTGAAATGCATTTAGCTAGCAAACTAAACCGTTTTAACATAAACACGGCCTCTTTACATCACATATATCTCATGCATGCAAAACTATCGTAACTTTGATGCAAAATTATCGTAACTTTAATAGATATCAAACTGATCTTAAATGTTCAAACCTACTATGTAGTCACAATTGACATGTGTTCAGTATCAAAAAATCAGATCTTAAAACTCTATCATGTTCAGCATGTGTATCTGAGAGTGAGCTGTAATTCCACTTAATTCAACACTATATAAAACTATTTACATAATGAATAGTTTGCAATCTAGATGAGAATGAGAAAAACAAATCTATATTAACAATGTAAAGTTCCTACCTACACACACACGCGTACATAAATCTGAAGCTGCTTCACACCTCCATTGCATAACCTATTGGGTGCACCAACCTTGTGAGGTTGTCACGGCAAGCCTTGCTTGTCGTGGTGCCTCCTTGTCCGTCCCCTTCTAGGTTCTGTACCTATGTGGTTTGTTGATCACTTGCCTGATATAAATATATCTTTATATCTATAGATCTCTGTATTATATTCAATTCCATTTGCAATTTCGGCATGCTATCTCCTCTATCTATATTTCGGAGTGCACAAATTGTTGATTTCGACATATATATATATATATATATATATATATATATATATATATCCCATGTGCCTCTTCAACATCAAATATTGTCTGTGATGCCAATTCAAGCTACTGAAATCAACACCACAGATCATTGTATCCACTAAATTTCATATATTAAGGAATTAATCCGTATACCTTTTGGTGATCTTGCGGTGTCGACAGTGCGGTGCCGAACATATATTGACGTTTGCGCTTGCCGAGGTTGTGAATTACGAATCTGACCTCACTTCAATGGACTATGCATAACTTCTTTAAACTCAACTCAAACGACTCATAGTTTCGAAGTAAAGGTGTGAAGACAAGAGTGCATCAAGTCAGGGTTTAAACAAAACACTGCAACACTTAGCAGAGATGAAGAAATGGGTTTGAGCATACAGCAGTAGTGGTATGTTTTTTATCAACTCTTTCAACTAATTCATAGCCAGCAAACGAAAAGACCTAGTGTGGTTTTTATAAGATTTCTCTTCACTTTGCGTGCATGGAGTCGAAGAGTGACTCATGCACCCGTGGAGGTCTCTTACCAAACTCTGGATTATAAGCTGATTATGGTTAGCATCCCTTATAAAGTCAGTACTAGTTATTATGGTACACCCATATAAGCCCAACAAAGCCTTGTTTGAGTGTAAAGCCATTACACCAAGTCTAGCTATATCGCTGGGGTTAAGGGTATAAGTTCAATTAAGATAAACTAGCTATGGGATGCAGCTTGGTTCGTCATTAGCGGAGTTGGGTGCAAATGTCAAGCGTACCTCTGCTATACACAACGAAATATCTATATAGACTAAGTGTAAAATCTGCTATACTTAGAATCTATATATGGGATTCAGCTTCTGTGTAAGTCCATTACACAAGTTTCAAGTGTATATTTATTAAATTTAAAATTAAAATGTAGTTCGGATATACCTTAGTCAGTATATAGGCTGACTTTGCTTGTGTGTGTATTGCTGTTATACGTTGGGAGCATGTATGTCTATGTGCTCGTCAGATGCAAGGTTAACATATCTTTTGTGTGTCACGTGTTCGGCAAAATAGTGTAAACACAAACTTTGCGAGGTCCTATGGGGCACGTGTGGTAGGCACGTGATTGACATAACCCGTGTCCATACCAAGTATTGTGGTTTTACACTAGGGCATCCGTTACATTCTCCCATATTTAAGGGATTTTCGTCCTCGAAAATAAAGGCAGACGCAAAATAAACGTTATGGGGAATACAAGTCATCATCAATAGGTGATTCTCGATGGTTTAGGAGGACTGCTTAAAATCACGAAGCAATATAGTATACATTCAAAAAGCACTATGCGACTAATGCATAACCAAGAAACACTTAAATCAATCCTGATATCTGTGTCACATTAGAAGGCAATGAAATTTAACCAATTAGGTTCAAAATAAAGTAAACAAAACTAATAGCAAAGTGAGTTATATGCTCACCAGACTGAGCACTAGACCGCTGCTGACCAACTGATGAAGGTCCAGCATCCTTCTGCTAAAGCTCTGGCACTAATAGGGCTGCATTGCGAGTGTACACAGATTCATAGTTCCGTGCTCATCCAATGTAAGGGCTTGCAGCAGTTTGAAAGGTATGCTCCATCATGATATTCGTGGCCTCTTTGATATAATCAACTCGTTGATGGAGCATGTAATGATTGTGATACAGATTGTCAAATTGTTGAAGAGTCTGCTCATGATTTTCATGCATGAGTCGTGCCAAATGGGCAATGGTGTAAGCCTCTTCTGAAGGGGAAACTGGAGGAACGGATTCGGCTTGCGAGGGAATGGGAAGTTCTTGGGTTGGTGCGGAGGGTGTAGCTTGAGATGGTTGGGGTGGAGCATGTATTTGATGTGCTTGGTGGTTTTTCACCGCTTGGTGTGATCTTTGATATACGTTTTTCCACATAGCAGGGGTAAAGACCCGCATATTGTCAGTGTGGATCTCTTCACCCCGAGGGATTTGGTAAGGGACTTGATTCACGCTATCGTGATGACCTTCTAGTAGGCGGGTGATCAAGCGTGGGTATGGGTAGGCAGGCATGGGACTAGGGACGTTACTTTGAAAATAGATATTGGCATATTGTATGCCTTCCCATACCACTTTTGGGGCGTTCACCCATCTATTTTCATGAACTGCGAAGAGTGCTTGTAAGAGAGCATCACGTCACTCTCTTTCATGCTGCATTGGGTGGAGATTACATCGAAAGACACAATCAAGAAACCACATCTTCTGTGGTAACTGACTGCGTCAGACTGAAAGACCTTGGGCAGAAGAGGTCTGCCCATCAGTCATTTTGGTAGTGATGTGATGAAATTTCACATCCTTGAATCGCGGTATTCGCAACCCGATACTTTCATTGAAAGTTTAACTACAATCCATAGCCTGAGCTATGTCCTGTAGGTTAAAATAGAATTTGCGACCATCTATTTCTATTTCAAGTTGGCCAACAACTAGTGAAACTTTTAAATTTTGATAAAATAGATGGACGAGGCGTGGATAGAAATGAGTATGAACAGGATGATATAAGGCGTCTAAGTGCGCCTGTTCGATGTACCGTATCGACCATACAATCAGGTCATTTGGTACAAGTAGTGAACCGTCAACAAGCCATTATGGTTCCATGGCTTTCACATCCCACCATACAGCGGGTTGTTCGTGGTTCACGGGTGGATCAATTTGATCATGGGAGGTCGAAGGGGCTTTGCCCTTAGATTTCGTCATCGCCTTTCGGCATACGGGCGTATCTTTAGATGCTAAAATCTTTCTAGGAGTCATGATACTTGTAAGCAAAAGGAAAGAGTAAACAAAATCGTAAATGAGAGGTGTTTTACCTCACCAAGACATCAAAATGGAAAACATGGCTAGAATAGATGAAGATGGTGTCAACCAAAGTTAAATCTTCAACATGCAACGGCTATTTGGTACGAATCTGGGTCGATTTTGTTTCAAATAATGGTTGGAGAGCACTAGGGAGAGAAAGCATACGAAACCCCACAAGAAAACAGAGCTCAGGAATGAAGAGTGGGGTCTCTCGGACCCACTTACTTTTGATATGGTTGCCAAGGCAACCTACTTCACTTGCCGCGGCCAGCTCTTCCTTGTCGCGGCAAGGTGGTTTGACTTGGACTGGCCCGGATTTCGAGGCCAGGTAGGCTTGGGTGCAAATGGGTTGATATATGTGTGTATCCAAGAGACAGATGGTCTTGATAAAAATATTTGTTAATGTTTTTGAGGTGTATACATATGTTAAAATATTTGATTTCGATGAAAATTCTAACCGTACCTTGTCACATTACTCCTAAGTTACTATGTAACCCCTTGTGTGGTCAAAATTGTGATACCTTTATGTGTCACATAGTCTTATGTAGGCTATACATTTATACAAGAATCTACATCAGAGGTATATGCACATGAAATATTTTTATTTCTATGCAAAATAAGAATAATGTATTTAACTGAATTCAATAACAAAAAGTTAAGCCTACAGTTGGAGCTAAATTCACTATTTTCAGGTATATACGGTTCTTGATATCATGAGCAGATCATGTATGATGTCAAACTAGTTACTCTGCATTCATGTTAGAGAAGCGATATATTTATATATCTAGCTATCAATTTAGGAGATTTACATATCGATATATCAGATAGTGTTTATCTACTATCCATTTAATTGACTGCCGGCAATAAGTGGCGTACCTTAAGGGAATAAATGAGGGTACTGAGTGCGAATATCAGCTTCGCATTCCCAGGTAGCTTCATGAGACCCATGATTCTTCCATTGGATCAATACGAGTGGGATTCGTTTCGTTTGCAAGATTTGATCTCTGCAGTCTAAAATATAACCTGGTTCTTCAGTTATCGTTAAATCCTCCTGAACATCTAACGGTTGATAATCACACATGTGTTAGATCGCTAACGTACTTCCTCAGCATAGACACATGGAATATGTTGTGTATGCCAGATAAATGTGGAGGTAATGTAAGTTGATAGGCAACCTCGCCCACTCTGCGCAATACAGGGAATGGTCCAACGTAACGAGGACTCAACTTGTCTCATTTTCCAAATCGCATCACGCCCTTTCTCAGAGATATTTTGATAAAGACGTGATCGCCAATCTGTAAGGTATACATCAGAATGACACGATACTGAATTGAATTCACAACTTAAAAACACTTATCGGTGTAGTTTATTACCTAAAAATCAACACTAGTTCTTTTGAGATCGGCGTAACTCTTCTGCCGACTCTGAGCACTCTTCAGTCGCTCTCAAATAACGTGAACAACTACATTAGCCCTTTCAATCAAGTCAGGGCCCAAAATAAGACACTCTCTAGCTTCTTCCTAGTTAATCGAAGATTTACATCGGCGTCCATACAGTGCCTCGAATGGTGCCATGCTGATGCTCGACTGGAAGCTGTTATTGTATGCGAATTCGATCAGGAGTAAGTGCTTATCCCATGATCCTTGGAAATCTATCATACAGGCCCTTAACATATCTTCTATCACCTTATTCACCCTCTCTGTCTGTCCATCAGTTTGAGGATGAAACGCAGTACAGAATTCCAACTTGGAACCCATTCCTTCTTGGAAACTCTGCCAAAATCACGAGGTATATAAAGGATCGCGAACAGACACGATACTTATGGGTATCCCATGTAGTCGAACTATCTCTTTCAAATATACCTTAGCCAATTTTGACGTTGTATATCGTGTGCTGTAGGGTAAGAAATGTGTTAATTTGGTGAGACGATCAACAATCACCCAAATCGTATTATAACCCTTCTGCGTACGGGGCAATCCGAGAATGAAATCCATAGAAATATTTTCCCATTTCTATCCTGGAATGGGCAGTGGCTGTAACAGACCAGTAGGGTGTTTGTGCTCAACCTTCACCTGTTGACAGCTCCAACACTTCGCAACCTATTCTGCCACATCTCGCTTTAAGCCGTTCCACCAAAATGTCTTTTTTGGATCCTGATACATTTTTGTGCTACTAGGATGGATGACATATGCTGACTTGTGTGCCTCTTCAAGAATTTCCTGATGCAAGGGTACTGTCCTCAGGTACACACATTCGGCCTCGAAATAATAAGGACCCATCGTCCTTAATTGAGAAATCTGGCTGTAGCCCACTTTGTACTCTATGTCTAATGGAAATAAGCTCTGCATCATGCATCTGGAGCTCTCTAATTCTATCAAATAGTGTAGATCAAATCATCATTGTAGCAAGCAAACCTCCAGTTGACGTTGCTCGAAGAGTGGCACTAGATGACACTGTGTCATTGAGTAATTTTCATCTTTGTAGCTGTGTCACAAGATGGGATAGCTGAGCAGATGATTTTCGACTGAGCACATCAGCTACTACATTTGCTTTGCCGGGATGGTACTGAATAGAACAATCATAGTCCTTTAAGAACTCCATCCACCTTCTCTGCCTCAAATTCAACTCTTTCTATGTAAAGAGATATTTGAGACTCTTTTGATCGGTCTTGAAGGTTTCACCATACAGATAGTGCCTCCAGATTTTTAACGCAGAGATGACCACTACTAGTTCTAGGTCATGAGTAGGGTAGTTCTTCTCGTGATCTTTCAACTGATGAGAACCATATGCAATCACACATTCCCATTGATTTAATACACAACCTAACCCACTATATGAGGCATCACTGAAGACAACAAACCACCACTGCCTGATGGTAATGCTAAGACGGGTGCAGAGGTGAGTCTCCTTTCCAACTCTTGGAAACCCTGTTCGCACGCCTTAGTCCACTCAAATTTTGAATTCTTTCGAGTCAGCTACGTGGGTGGTCCAGCAAGTCGTGAAAACCCTTCAACAAAACATCGATAATATCCTGCGAGACCTAGAAAGCTTCGAATCTCGGTTACTGTCTGTGGCTATTTCCATTGTACTACAACCTCAATCTTTGCAGGATAAACGGTAATACCAGCTTTCAAGATGATATGACATAGAAAACTGACTTGATTCAACCAGAAGTCGCATTTACTGAACTTGGCATACAACTATGAATCTCTTAATGTTTGTAACGCAAGACGTAGGTGATTTTCATGCTCTGCTTTCGTCTTTGAGTAGATGAGTATATCGTCGATGAATACTACGATACACTGATGAAGATAAGGCTTGAAGACTCGGTTCATTAAGTCCATAAAATCCGCAGGTGCGTTGGTCAACCCAAAGGGCATGACTAGAAACTCGTAGTGACCATATCGCGTTTGAAAAGTCGTATTCGAAATATCTTCAGCTTTCACCTTCATCTGGTGATACCCAGATTGTAAATCAATCTTTGAAAATAATCGCGCTCCTTGTAACTGATCAAAAAGATCGTCGATTCTGGGGAGCGGATATCGATTCTTGATCATCAGTTTATTGAGTTGACGGTAATCAATGCAAAGGCGCATCGAACCGTCCTTCTTTTTCACGAACAACACCGGTGCGCCCCACAGAGACACACTCGGTCTAATAAATCCTTTATCAAATAATTCTTGCAACTGCTCCTTGAGTTCTTTCAACTCTGCCAGTGTCATTCGATATGACACCTTTGATACTAGCTCGGTACCTGGGGCTAATTCAATAGCAAACTCCACTTCCCTGTCAAACAGTAATCCTAGCAACTCATCAGGGAATACATCAGGGAATTCACAGGCAATCGACACATCTAAAAGTGAAATTTTTTTTACTTCCTGATGTTTACTTTGGATAAAAGCGATATACCCTTAAGCACCATCATTAAGTAATTGTTGTGCTCAAATCGCTGATATAAAAGAGATGTTAGTTGACTGTACTCTGTAAAATTTAGCTGATGTCTTCTTTTGGGGGTGAAACAAGACAAACTTCTTGTGATAGTCAACGTTCACATGGTGGTTGAACAACCAATCCATGCCAAGGATTACGTCATATCTTTGCATCGGAAGTAAGATCAAGTCGGCTACTGCTTCGTAGTGCCAGTAGTCTTTGATCAAGACAATAATTGAATGATACACCATATCAATGGTGACAGACTGTCCAGTCGGAAGTGTTACATCTAAAATAAAATCAAGAGGTTCTGGAATGCCTCTTAATTTTCTCAACTTTTCAGCAAACTGAGATTCGACAAACTAATGTGTAGATCCAGGATCTATCAAAACTCGTGCGTCATAACACAAATAGGCATCCTTTGGATATAATTGCAAATTCCTAATGCATATAAACTAGTGTTAGTTAAATTGCTTCTAAGTAACTGAATATCAAAGTAACAGAATATCATCATAACAATTATCAATATACTTATCTCATAGTTTACTAGATGCACCTTCTTTATCTAAAAGATAATTTAAGAAACTGTAAACTTAGTAAATAATGCACATGCATATCTTGAATGATATCATTGTTATTTCGTGCATCCCTTACAGTTACAGCATAAGCTCGGCCTTGTGCCGTAGGCCGTGCAGATCATAAAACCGGCCCAACCTTTACTGCCGTTCCTACTATTTTCGGGCAATCTTTTATCCGATGTCCCATCTTTCCACAATGAAAGCACGCCCCAGACGCTTTACGACATTCTTCTATCTTGTGGCCCTTTCCGTACTTTCCACAAATCTCAGCTGAGGCTACTGATGAAGCAGTATAGGATCCCGTATGGGACACTGTTGGTCGTACTCGTGAAACACTATTTGTACCTCTGAATATATTTTGCACTGGCTGGTTCTGAACAGGTGGAATCCTTGGTGGTAACGATGGAAACATTGCTCGAGTATAAGGTCGTATATAGGCTCTTACAACAGGTTGAAACACTGCTTGCCCTTGGTATCGTGGTTGTTTACTGAGTTCACCAGAACTAAAGGACTGAGAGGGAGGTTTTCTGGCTTCCTATTTTTCTTCTCTCCTTTTGAACATTGTATCTACATAAGTTTCTGCTATCAGGGCCAATTTCATCACATTGGCATAGGTCGTTGCTTGAAACAACGAAATTCTTTCCTTGATCAGGGGTTTCAAACCCCGCTCAAACTTTTGCATCTTCATAAGCTCGATGGCCATAAGTAAGGGTGCAAATTGAGAGAGGCAAGTGAATTCTGCCTCATATTCTCGAACAGTCATCTGGCCCTGGACTAAGGTCACAAAGTGTACCTCCATCTTATATCTCTCAGGTGCCAGGAAATATTTCTCATTGAATGCTTCAGTGAACTCTGCCCAAGTCCAAGGTACTCCGGGCATTCTCGTCAGTTCTACAGAATCCCACCATGGCTCTGCCTCACTCTTTAATTTATATGCCGCCGAGCTCACCTTCTCTTCCTCGATGCAAGTAACTCTTTGCAGCACCTTTTCGATCTGTGTCAACCACTTCTCAGCCTCCATTGGGTCATGTTGACCATGGAAACTCGGCGGTCAAAGTTGGATAAACTCTGTAAAACCCTCTGGGTGTCTAACAGCGAGCATGGCCATGGTGTTGACCATGGTCTCCATCAACTGCGGATTTTTTCCCATATTTTGCTCAACTCCAGGAGCATTTCCCATCTGAGGAGCATCTACAACTGGCGGGGTATGCACTGTAACATTTTCCATAGTTGTTCAGCTTTCTGCTATATGCGCATTTTCTCCGCTTCCCGAAGCGGTGTCATGCTCATAACCTGCCACTGGAATCGCATTCGGCCCAGTACGATGGGCCAACGGTGGTCTACCCCGATCGCTTCCACGTCTTGGAGGCATCTCAACCTATTTATGATCAGGTAATAACTTGATCAAATAACATGAACTCAATCTAAATCCTAACACTGAACAAATATCAGACCTTTTGCCATATGTGTATGCCAGAGTTAAGTCTTCAAGTGACTTAACGCTTGAAACTCCGGATCGAGATCTACAGCTAAGGCATTGAAGTCGTAGGATGAGCTATCATCAAAGCTCAGCAGAGAATTGTACATTGCTAAGTCATAATTTTGATTTACCAATTGAGGCATATAATAAAAGCAACATATAATCTAAATAAGTTTTTATTTATTATGTGAATAAATGATCATGCTGACATGCTGGATAAAGACCACAAGTCATGGTGCAACAGATACTAGAATTCATGTGACACCAGAATCATGTTGGAAACAAAACAAGTGTATCAGAGGTACATAGCTAGAAATAAAAGTATCAAGCTCCCGAGTTAGCGGGATCACTTGTCAAGCTCCGGAGTTAGCAGGATCACATGGACGGAAACCAAAACAAAGCAAGCTCCCGAGGTAGCAGGATCACTTGTCAAGCTCTCGAGTTAGCAGGATCACTTGGACCAAGAAAATCAAGCACCCGAGTTAGCAGGATCACTTGTTACAAATACACCGTCAAGCTCCCGAGAAAACGGGATCACTTGATTCAAAACAAAGCAACAACGTGTAATGAATATTAAGGACAAAAAGATCGGACTAGTGCAATAGGACTTATGCATTGACCTCATAGAATTTGCATGTTTAAATTGAAATGCGTTTAGCTAGCAAACTAAACCGTTTTAACATAAACACGACCTCTTTACATCACATATATCTCATACATGCAAAACTATCGTAAATTTGATGCAAAATTATCGTAACTTTAATAGATATCAAACTGATCTTAAATGTTCAAACCTACTATGTTGTCACAATTGACATGTGTTCAGTATCACAAAATCAGGTCTTATAACTCTATCTTGTTCAGCATGTGTATCTGAGAGTGAGTTGTAATTCCACTTAATTCAGCACTATATAAAACTATTTACATAATGAATAATTTGCAATCTAGATGAGAATGAGAAAAACAAATCTATGTTAACAATGTAAAGTCCCTACCTAAACACACACGCGTACGTAAATCTGAAGCTACTTCACACCTCCATTGCATAACCTATCGAGTGCACTAAGTTGCACCTATAGTGTGTATATATATATATATATATGTATGTATGTATTTTAGTATATCATCAGGGGTAATGGGTCACCTGAGACCCTAAATATTTGTTTTACAATGCTAACGGGTCGTAGCATTAATGCATATACCCATGTATAGACCAAACAAGCAGCACCCAAAATACAGGAGCCAGACATCTGCTTGCCGCGGCAAGCCACAAGGGTTGCCGTGGCAAGCAGCCTAGCTGAGGACCTTGCTGCGGCAACCTTGTGAGGTTACCGCGACAAGCCTTACTTGCCGTGGTGCCTCCTTGTCCGTCCCCTTCTAGGTTATGTACCTATGTGGTTTGTTGATCACTTGCCTGATATAAATATATCTTTATATCTATAGATCTCTGTATTATATATATATATATATATATCCCAATTGCCTCTTCAACATGAAACATTATCTGTGATGTCAATTCAAGCTACTGAAATCAACACCATTGATCTTTGTATCCACTAAATTTCATATATTAAGGTGTTAATCCGTGTACCTTTTGGTGATCTTGCGGTGTCGACGGTGCGATGCCAAATATATATCGACGTTTGCGCTTGCCGAGGTTGTGAATTACGAATCTGACCTCACTTCAATGGACTACGCAGAACTTGTTTAAACTCAACTCAAATGACTCATAGTTCGAAGTAAAGATGTGAAGACAAAAGTGCATCAAGTCAGGGTTTAAACAAAACACTTCAACACTTAGTAGAGATGGAGAAATGGGTTTGAGCATATAGCAGTAGTGGTATGTTTTTCATCAGCTCTTTCAACTAATTCATAGCCAGCAAAAGAAAAGAGCTGGTGTGGTTTTTATAAGATTTCTCTTCACTTTGTGTGCATGGAGTCGAAGAGTGACTCATGCACCCGTGGAGTTCTCTTACCAAACTCTGGATTATAAGCTGATTACAGTTAGCATCCCTTATAAAGTCAGTACTAGTTATTATGGTACACCCATATAAGCCAAATAAAGTCTTGTTTGAGTGTAAAGCCATTACACCAAGTCCAACTGTATAGCTGGGATTAAGGGTATAAGTTCAATTAAGATAAACTAGCTATGGGATGCAGCTTGGTTCGTCATTAGCGGAGTTGGGTGCAAATGTCAAGTGTACCTCTGCTATACTCAAGGAAATATCTATATAGAGTAAGGTTACGTTCGTTTCATGGTAATAGGGAGAAATCACGCATAATATGGAGAAATTAGGGGTAACGGTCAGAATTTTTACGTCAGTCAATCGTTCGTTTCAATGGATTCTACCATGGTAATCAACTGTTCATATTGCCTGTAATTTTTTTGTCATACGAGCCTTCAACTTCATAATAAATTTTTTTTACCAGCAATTTTTGACGCAGCCAACAACGGCTATATTTATTACACTCCCACAGCCCTTCCACTGTAGCGTTTCAGCCCTCTTCAATGGCCTTTTGTGGTGTTCTTTGGTGATCTGGATTTTGTAGCGGCGAACGTCAACGATAGGGTATAAACCCTATTTCGAGAGGTCGTCATTGAGCAAAGCACCTTCGATTTCATGCGGTTTTCTCATTGTTAGGGTTTCAGAAGCTGAAAGTAGGGTTTCCAACCTCGATTTTTTATGAGATTTGGTCTTAACAGATCTCGAGTTCTTGTGCTCCAAAGGTATGTTATTGCTAATGTATTTTTTTTTTTTGAAAAAAGTTCATTTATTTAGTAGAAATAGAGATGGATGTTAGGGTTATAGTGAGGAAAATTTTATGTATTTTTGTCATTTCGTTTTGGAAATTCGGTTTTTTTCATTTGTAGGTATTTTATTTGATGGATTAGTGGATTTTTTATTTGATTTTAGGATTTTTTGGTCGGTTTCCATGTCGGGGACGATTGGGGTGCGCATGTGCCCCTAGGATTAGGCGGGTGCTCTAAGAGGCCCAGATACCCAAGTTATCAAAAAAAAAATATTTCTGGATTAGGGTTTTGATGATTTCGGTTAGATAAGTACATTTTTTTTTTAATCGGCAAACTACATAAGTACATTTTAGTTGCAATTTTATATTTTTGTAAGGATTTTGGGGTGAATCGTGTTTTTTTCCCATTGATTTGATGAAACAAGTTATTTTTGGGTTAAATAGAATGCCTTTTAGTATTGCAGGGATTTTATTAATCTCTTTCTTCTGTTTCTCTACAAAAATATTATTGTTATTGCAGGGAATTGTGTGCCCTGAACCTCTGTGGCATGATTAATCAAACCTGATTTCAGTGAGACCAATCTTCAAGCTACTCTTCTCCATTTTCTGCTTTTTACTCCTTTCCTCTGCAAGATCTAAATTCCCAAACTCAATCCAAGTTAGTGTTTGTTTAATTTTAGCTTAGCTTAAGTGACAAACCATTTTAAACCCCTCCCCTATCATTTAGCTAACTTAGCATCAGTTAGGGTGCCAGATCTCTTATAAATCTGGAGATTTATCACACTTTTAAACCAACCTCCCTGTGGACATTCCCTTACTCACCATCTTTTTAAAACTTGCTACAACGGACCCTGATTACTTGCAGGTCTGTGTGAGTATCTTCTGCCTAGTTTTAATGGTGATTTTAGACCCACATTGGAGGGAAGGCAAACACCCTAACAAGTTTTTGGCGCCGCTGCCAGGGAGGTGTGTTTAGAAATTGGAAGATCTAAGTTCCGATCATAGATTTGTAGTTGTTTGTTTGATTTTACTAACTGCATTTGTGAGTTTTGTTGTTTTTCAGTATTTTGTGTGTATTTCATCAGATCTAAGGTTGCCAGTGAGAGGAGAATTATGCTGGAGGCTGCGCTATAGTTTGCATCCCTCTACTCTCCTTTTATTTTTCAAATATGTTGATTTTTAGAGTAGTTAGAAAGTTTGGTTGATTCTACTTGTTGTGTTGAGAATCTGTTCTGAATTCAGAATTTGAGTGTTATATGTTTGATAGGAGAACTCTCCAACCTCAGATTATTTCACTAAATCCAGAGGTTGAAAGACTTCTTAGATCTAGACCAATTACACCCACATCTGTTGCAATTAACTCTATAGAAATGGGTGAGCAACAGCAGCCGAGACCCTCAAGGAGTTTAATGCATCGGGGGTTTATAATTCCCCCTTCTGCATTCAATTCCTAGCTACTCAAGGAAACTATGAGATAAAATCTTTCATAATTCAAATGCTGCCCTCATTTCATGGCCTAACTAAAGAAGACCCCTACAAGAACATTGATGAGTTCTTGGGACTGTGCACTACATTTAACATCACAAGTTTAGGGGAGGAGGCCACCAGGATGAGACTCTTTCCTTTTTCATTAAAGGATAGAGCCAGGACCTGGTTGTCCTTGCTTCCACCCAACAGCATTCAGTCCTGGAGTGATCTCTAATGTCAATTTCTGGCCAAGTTCTTCCCTACATCAAAAACCAGCCAGTTGAGGAAGGGTATCATCTCTTTTACCCAAGATCCAACTGAAGATTTTCATCAATCCTGGGAGAGATTTAAGGAACTCCTAAAGAAATGCCCCCATCATCAAATCCCTGAATGGCAATTGGTTCAAAGCTTTTTTCAGAGAATTGATTCTAAAAGCAGAGACATGGTAGATGCTTCCTGTGGAGGCACCTTCCTCCATAAAACTGCTGAGGAGGCATGTGAGCTCTTTGATGTTATTAGTGAGAACTCTATGCAAAGGGAAACCTTGGCTAGAGATCTAGAGCGTCCTAGGTTGGTGAAGGAGAATACTTCAATAGGAAAGTTATATGAAGTGAGTGTGCCAAGTGATTTGGAAAGGAAAGTGGACACCCTAGCCCTGAAATTTGATAGGCTGATGGGAGCAATGCAGTCACCTGTGGCTGCTAAGGTAGAGGAGGCATGTGCCATATGCCAGTCCCCTGCTCACTCGCTTGAGGAATGCCCATCCGCTGGCCAGTTTCCTGATTTTATAACAGAGCATGTGGCTGCAGCGTAGTCTTATGGGCAGCAGCCTGCTACTGGGTATCAATGGAGGAACCACCCCAATATGAGGTGGAGACAAGATGCATACCCCAGCCAGTAGCAGCAGCCCCAGCAGCCCATGCCCTACAGAAATGCTCAACCCTATCGAGAAGGTTATGTCCCAAGGCCTCAGTATCAGCAACCCATGGCCCAACCTGTAGCTCCTCCTGTGCAGCAATCTGCATCTCCTCCAGCTGAGAGAACATCTTCCTTTGAGAAACAAGTTTTATCTTCACTGCAAAACTTGAACTCCTTATCCCAAACAGTGCACTCTCACAACCAAAGCATCAAAAAGATAGAGGATCAACTTGGTCAGCTGTCTGATGCCTTGACTAGAAGAGAAGGAGGGAGGCTGCCTAGCCAACCACAGGACAACCCACGAAGATAGTTTGTAGTGGGTGAAGTTTCCTCCACCTATGAGGAAGCCAAATCTATTACAACATTGAGAAGTGGTAGGTTAGTGGACAACCAAGTGAGTTGTGAGCCTGTGAGGAGGTTGGAGGAAGAAAATGAAGTAATTTCTACAAGAACACAACAAAGGCCACCAATGGTGGACCTGAAGGAGCAACCAGCTGTAAATAAAGAGGATAATGAGGATCCTCATGAAAAAAAAAAAAATTAAAAAGAAAGAGGCCCCATTGGTTAAGGTTGCATGTGAGGGAGCAATCCCACATTTGTCATTTCCTAAGGCATTGCAAGCACCTTCCCCTTTTGATAAGGGGCAAGGTAAAATAAAGGAAATAATGGAGACTTTCAAGTAAGTAAAGATCAATTTACCTTTACTTGGTGCCATTAAATAGGTCCCAGCCTATGCCAAGTTTTTGAAAGAACTATGCACCCATAAAAGACAATCTAGGATACACCTATCCAAGAAAGTCTTTTCAGCAGAAAAAGTGAAACAAATTTTGTCTATTGCAACCCCAACCAAATTGCAAGACCCTAGAACCCCCACTATCCCCTGTATCATTGGAGATCACACCATTGACAAAGCCTTATTAGATCTGGGAGCCAGTGTAAATTTGCTTCCATATTCACTATATGAGAAGCTGGGTTTGGAAGAATTAAAGCCCACACATGTGATCCTACAGCTGGCTGACAGATCTGAAAGGAAACCTATGGGGATAATTGAAGATGTGTTGGTTGGAGTTGACAAATTCTTCTATCCTGCTGACTTTTTGGTGTTGGACATGCAACCAAGCAAATGTGCTTCTTCCATACTTGTGATTCTAGGCAGGACCTTTTTGGCCACTGCCAATGCTCACATACAATGCAGGTATGGAATCATGGAAGTGTCATTTGAAAACATGAAGATTAAGCTGAATGTGTATAGCACTGGCTATCAACCCTCTCTTGAAGAGGCTTGTTTTTCCATTAATGCACAAAAGAAGGTGATTCATGAAAATACACATTGGCTGTTGCAGGACAATGCTTGGTTCACAGATGAAAAACTACACCCAGGGGAGGGACACTGGCTGAGGAAAGAATCCACGGAAGGTACTGATCATACAGATGTTGTGGACCTCCCAGATCCTCCGGATTAGCCCCTGCAGTCCAGTATGTACCATATGTATTATAGTGTTGTTGTTCTAGGTATTTATTTTTCCAGTGATATTCTTTTTGCAATAAACATGCTATCACAAACATCAGACCATCATTTCAACCTGGCCTAAGATAATGGGAGTTTGTCCATCAAGGAAACAAACTGTAGAGCAGTACAGCAGGGAAGCCTGCTGAGTGCTGCAGCTGAGAATGCCTAGAATTGTAGTTTTGTGTGGTTTTGAGAGCTGTCGATAGGTCAATTGCACCCTTCGTTACGTTGCTATATGGCTTCGACAGGACAACTGGGGGTTTCGATAGGTACTGAACATGATCGACAGGTAAAATCGACTTCTCGATAGGTCAGCAAGGGAAAAATATTGATTTCGATAAGTTCTGGATACCTATCGGGAACATATCAAAAAGATGAATCAGGTACCCCTACGCCTATCGGAAAGATGATTCCACCTATCGTGAACCTATCGAATCATCCACCTTAAAAAGCTTTGATACAGTGTCGATAGGATGCATCAACCTATCGAAACCAACCTATTCATCCTATCGAAATCGTATAGCATCCTTTAAATACCTATCGACAAGTCATTTTCCCCCCATATTGGTACCGGCTGCAAACCCTAGCTCTCTTCCTCATTTTTCACCTCCCCCTTCTCTTTGCTATATATCGCAGAAATCGTCATCTATTCAGTCTGCCACTTTGTCAATACATTTCGCCAGCACAAGGGAGCATTTTGCCTCGAATTTTAGGGAAATTGGAGTTGTAAATTGCAACATCTGAAAGAAAACCTAGGATTTTAAGGTAAGTTGTCTTTCTGCTTCCCTCCGTCATTTTCCTAGCAATCCCATTCCACATTTTCACTAGATACTGTTCCATTTTCAAAAGCAAAAATGGCCGAATTTGAAGAAACCCTAGCTAACCTCTTTCAGCAAACAACTACTTCCACCCCTAAATCCGCCAAGAAAGCAAAGCCTCCCACCAAACCACCTACAAAGAGGAAGCTCTCTGAAGGGACACCCAAGAAGGCCCATAAAGCCAAGAAAGCCAAATCCATTGAAATTCAAGAGCCTGTGGCAGAAACACCTTTAGAGAGAGCTACCCCCGCTGCAGATATACCTTTGCCCACCCTTCCAGTTGGGTTAACTACCCCTAATGAATTTGTGGACACTTTGAGTCTTGTCCCTGAGACAGATTTTGACCTGGCATACTTTGCCAACATTGGGGAGTGCCAGGGGACATTGAACTATTTGAAGAAAGAAGGTTTGTTACCCCTGCTTTCGCCTTTGAAGGAAATGGTTTATCCCAAACTGGTGAAATTGTGGTATCAAAACCTAACCAAGAAGGTGGTGCCTGGGACTGAAGATGCACTTGAGATATTGATTGATGATTGGCAGCTGATTGTAGACTGCAAAGACATTGGGATGCCTTTGGGAGTCCCATATCGATTTGACTCCACCAGAGCTGAGGGAGCACCTATTTGGGCTTCTTTTAGGGAAATGGCGAAAAAGCTCACAATTGGTATTGTGGGCTTTGGTGAATCTCTGATGAGAAGAGACCTCCCTCCTACTTTAAGACTCATGGACACCATTTTGAGGAAGAATGTCTATATCACTGGGCATTTGCAAGAGCGAAGGACCCCATTAGTGGATGCCCTATACTATTGTTCAAAAGGGCAATTTGTGAATGCACCCAAGTTGATTTTTGAAGCAATGGTGGACATTAATGACAAGGTGCTGAAAAGGCAAGCTTTTGCAAAGGAAGGTGGTCTGCCCTTCAATCAACTCATCACATGTCTGCTGAAGGCTGGGAAATTTGCAATCAAGAAAATTGAGCCAATGGAGAAGGTGACCCCTAAAGTATTTGGAAAGAGGGCATGGTCCACAAGCCTCACATTGATGTAGAAAAATAAGTCAGCCGGAGTGGAGGAGGTTGACACACCCACGACAATAGCAGCAGATCTCCCTGCTGAAATACCCTCATCCACCTTTCCACCTACCATACCTGTCCCATTACCCACCCCTCCACCCACATTGCTCTCTCTTTGTATCAGTTCCTCTTCCAATAGGCCTCATTCCAACCACCTCTGCGCCAATTTTACATTCAACCACCACTCAGGTCTTCCCACCTGAAATCGTTGACCTTCCTCCATTTTCCGAGCCTACCCCTACCATTCCATCTCCACCCACTGACTAAACTATTCTCCATACACAGGATGTGGACCAGTTCACCACTACTAGATTCACTGCCCCCATGACCTCCATTGTGGAGGATGTGGCTCATGAATACACCCCACTGCCTAACTCCCCACACCCTACTCCCCCGCATTTTAATCATGCACCCTCTTCTCCATTCCATCCTGTCCAAACACCTGCCCCTTCTACCCCCACCATGCCTGACACCTTCACTCAAATTCTATCCCTCCTCCAGTCCATTCAATCCTAATTAACCATCAACACCGACAACCAGACCCTCATGAGCTCCTGCCTCCACTCAATTCAATCCGCACTTATCTCATCCTCTCCAGCCCCTCAACCCTCTCACATTTCCCCTCCTGCTTCTCGCATACCTACCCCACACCCTACTGCTGCCCAGTCTGAGGATGTAGCAGCACCAGCCCTCCCCATACTTTCCTCACCACCAGCCACCTTACCCTCATCACCAAATCTACTTGCCTCTGCAGTAGCTGAATCCCCTCTACCCGCCACCACCTCCCCACCTATTTTTCAAGATGCCTCCACCCAAACTGATCCTTGTGAGGTTCTGGACTCTTCCACCCCCTCCTCTTCTTCCACTCCACTCCCTTCCTTGCCCATCATCCCCAGATCCAACATCTACATTCCCCCTTACCTCACCCTACTCTATGCCATGAGAGACAACCCCTTCATCCGAAGAGATGTCCTGCATGGTATGGCAGCCCTCCGTACTCACTTGGAGGTTTCGTATGAGGAAAGGATTGCCCTACTTGATTTAGAGCAGAGGATCCAACTGCGTGATACCTCTGAAGGATGGAAAGAAATTCTCACTCGTTATCACTCAGCCAAATTGCTTGTTGAAGCGCAGACTCGCATTGCTGAGTTTGAAAAGAAGAATGCTGAAAATTTCAAGCAACAATTAGCCAGCTCCAAGGAAGTTGAACTTGTTGAAACAAACAAACTCTATGCTAAAAAGAAAATTGAGGTACTGGAGCGGAAGATTGCTGTGATGCTTTCCCAGCCTTATCAACTAGCTCCTCTGTCTTCGATTCCTCCAGACAATCCCTCCTCCACCCAACCTCCTCCATCCTCTTCTACCACTCAGTCTACTGCTCCACCACCTGCCGATGCCCCCACACAACCTATTCCTTCCCCACCTGTACCTGCTCCCCCTCCTCCATCCCAAATTCCTCCTCCTGCCCAACCTTCTCCCCCTAAAACTAAGAGGACTCCCGCAAAGCGAAAGATATCCGCCACCAGACCATCCTCTGCTTCCACTCGCAGAAAAGAGAAGCAGACTGCTACCCACTCTGAAGAGGTAGCCCCCATGAAACCCCCACCCCTTCCAGTCGCCCCTTCCACTTTGCTTTCCAAGAAAGAGAGATGAGAAGCTGCTGCAGCCCTAGGACTTTATGCCTCTGCCCTCTTTCCATCTGATTCTGATTCAGATGACTGGTCCACTCCACTTGCTGCTTCTACTAAAAAGAAAAAGCAACGTGCTGCCCAGCCCGAAGAAGCACCCAAGAAGCCCACCAAACAACCTCCACCAACTCCCAAACCTCCTTTATCAAAGGCTGAGTTGAAAATTCTTCAAGATTTAGACGATTGGCCTGATGATGCATGTAAATAACTGTAGTTTAGTTTTTTTTCTATGCCTTTTGTACATATTTTTGTTGCTTATATAGAAATTTCTTCTTGGTACTGTCTTTCTCTTGTCTTGTTTTCTTTTCCATTTTTCCTATGCTATACTCCATTGCTATAAACAGTGGGGACACTGTTTAGTTTAGGTTTGGGGGTGTGGCATGTATGCCAATAAATTAGTTAATTTCAATACAGCCATGTGTAAAAATGAGTTTGAGGAAATAAAGTGAACTCTCACCTAATTCAGAAAACTCTTTGGAATTGAAATAAACTGCAGTTTTAACATTGTACATGAAGTGAATGTCAACAAATTTTGAAAATAAAAATTGATGTTTAGTGAACCTGAAAGGAGAGAAAACTGTGAGGATACCCCCCAAAAAATTTGATGGAAAGCCATACCCAGTGAGACTTGGGCCTAAAAAATTTTCTTTGAAGAGTGTTGTGGTAAAATTTCTTCTGCTCTGAGGACTGACGGGTCCTAATCATGACCACTAGAAGTTAGGCACATCCAAGTTGAAACAACTTGACAGCATTCATGACATGGAGGACATGAAGTAAGGCCATCCCTTGGACAGCTTGAGCTTAAAATCTTCCACCTTTGAACTGCCCCTGATACACACCATTTGAGCCTTAAAAATCCTAAATTTTCTTTGCTAAAAACCAAGAAATTTTGAGCTCAAAATCCCTTGGCCTATTTCAGTTCACCCTTGATCTGAGAAATCAGGAAAAAGAAGGAGAAGTGAGGTTAGAGGATCAAGGTTTGACTTTTGGTTGAAAGAGAAGGAAGCTCATTTGGTGGCCATCTTGGTATCCCTGCCTATAATTAAAAAAAAAATAGAGCAAAAGGATGAGAAAGAGAAGTCACTTCATTTGAAAATCTACAAGAAGATAAGAAGCTGATGAAGCTGATCACTCCAAGTTTGAAAATTCAAAAAGAAAGTGAAAAGATGCTGAAATGAAGAAGGTGTTGTCTAGACCACCTCCTTACCTTTACTGATTCCTCAAATTTGAATCTCGTTTACCCTTTCATTCTTTTACAAACCTCAGCCCTAAGCCACATTACAATCCAATAAAAAGACGTTACTGATCTGAAATGGATTGAGCCGTCATGTAGAGATAAGGATCTGTTTAATCTATGGTGTAAGGAGCTGGAGAAGTCAGAAATCGGAGTAACGCCTATGCTCATGCTTACAGTCCTATTTGAGGGCAGTAATTGTTCTTGAGCTGAGTGATATGATGCACCCCTCTTCCTTGTGTTAATGAGTGAACAACCCTGGTGAGAATTGGGCCTGCAATCCAATTTGAAAGGGGTAGTATCAGCACAGAAAGCTTAAATGAATGGTAATCTCTGCATCAAATTTTTGAAAGAAAAGCCTTGACATGAACTGAGGGATGATGAAGAAATTGCAGCAAACTTTCATGATCCAAAGGGATGCTCTCCCTGTTGAAATTCCTGTAAAGGTGCATGGTGAGAATCCATTTTATCTACTCAAACTCTGCTTTAACCGGTTGCACTATGATTAACTAAATTTAATTAGAGAAGTGTGTGGGTACCTTCACTGAAAACCCTCAGGAGACTTCACTCCTCCACTAGGGATCACCTAGGGGTTTAAAAGGCTTGGTGCATATGCTAAATGCATCCGTGCTCCCTACGAAAGTGGCATTTTTAATTCCTTTTAATTCTCCTTTGCTCAAGGACTAGCAAAGCTTAGGTTTGGGGGTGTGTTAAGTGGTGAAAAATGCCACTTTTCACCCTTTAACCTGACCATTGATAGACCTGTGAGCACACTAATAAGCCTCTGTTGAGTGTATTTTGTAGACAGCAATAAAAGATAATACTAATGCAGAAAACCACTCAAGAATGCTCACAAAGGGGCCATCTCTCAGCATAGGACAAACCCAACAATAGCACACCAGAGGGTAGCACATCACTGGACCCTTAGCTGCAGCAGAACAAGGCGAAGGGAGTGAAGACAGGCCAAAAACATCCTATCAAGAAGACATCTGAAGATTTCGATAGGAGCTGAGAGTTGAATAGGAATTCGTGTAGATTAGCGAGGTTTCGATAGGATCTGAAGGCAAAAAGAAGAAGTCGTGAGGATTGTGAAAGTCGATAAGATCCAAGAACCTATTGAACAGTTGAGAGAAAGACAGATTTCATATTGACGAAAGCTACCTGGGGAGAAAAGGGAACCTATCGAAGGGTTCCTGAACCTATCGAAAGGTCTCCAGAACCTATCGGAAGACCGCCTGAACCTAACGAAATGAAGGTGCTGGATCAGCACCTAGTGAGGATGTTCTCGCCTTTCGACAGGAGTGAGATCCATCCTAACGAAGTGATGGAATGCAAAGCCACAACCTGACGAAACGGTCTCCCAACCTATCGAACTACCCCTCCAACTTGTCAAATGCTCCAAATAAAGTGCAGTGAAGCTGAAGCCTCAAAGCTCATCCTGTCGAAACCTATCGAAGGGATTGGAGAACCTAGCGAAAGGACAAAAAACTTTACCAGAACCTGTCGGAAGCTTCCCCAACCTGTCAAAATCGTGTACAGAACTTCTCAGAAACTTAGCTATGCACACGTTGTGACTTGGTGACCTATTGCACACAACTCGAGGCACTTGGTGATCGGCACGACGGTTCTAGAAGATGCCCTAACCGACCCACGTGCTCTAACAGAACTCTAACAAACTCTGAGGACCTTCTAGAAGGGATTTTTGGCGAGAAAAATAGAGGAGAAAGCTATATATAGAGACCCCCAATTACAATTGGGGGGGTCAAGATCTGAGTGAAATTCTGGAGATTAGAGCTTGCAGAGAAATTCTATTTTCCCTCTCTTAGCCCAACGATGGTTGGCTAATTCCCTTGGAGTAGCGAGGAGAGAGGCTAGATCTGTAATCGGGTAAGGTTGAGAGTGCTATTATGGGTTCACTGCTGCACAGACTACAGATCTGAGAGCATTTCCATTATAGAGTGAGTTTGATTGCAATGTAAATATTATTTTTAATGCTATAATTAGATCTAAAGTTCCTTTGGTTTCATTTGGTGATCGATCGGATTTGTGTAGAGGAGTCTGTAGATCAGCTCACCCACTTAACTGGTAGACCTCTTGGATACCATCCGATCTCCCTGGATCTGATACTCCTGTAATTCCTTGAGTTTGTGACCTTGGAATTGCAGCATCTGTAGTGGTTTTAATTGTTCTGATTGATGCTTCAGCTTTGGAGGAGATCTCTAGGATGATTTGTGACCATTCAAGTGGACAGATCATAACCTTAAGATTAGTCCAAGCTCAGACTCCAATTGGATTCGTCTGCTATAAATTCATGGATCAGATAAAGTCTATAGGATGGTCTGTGACCATTCAAGTAGACAGATCATAGCCTTAAGACCAGGTGGATCCTGTGATTTGGAGTGGAGTCTTCTACCCTGCAGCTATGCTTATAGCTAGTTGAGGGAATTGTGTGCCCTGAACCTCTGTGGCATGATTAATCGAACCTAATTTCAGTGAGACCAATCTCCAAGCTACTCTTCTCCATTTTCTGCTTTTTACTCCTTTCCCCTGCAAGATCTAAATTCCCAAACTCGATCCAAGTTAGTGTTTGTTTAATTTTAGCTTAGCTTAAGTGACAGTCCATTTTAAACCTCTCCCTATCTTTTAGCTAACTTAGCATCAGTTAGGGTGCCAGATCTCCTATAGATCTAGAGATTTATCACACTTTTAAACCAACCTCCCTATGGGCATTCCCTTACTCACCATCTTTTTAAAATTTTCTACAACGGACCCTGATTACTTGCAGGTCTGTGGGAGTGTGTTCTGCCTAGTTTTATTGGTGATTTTAGACCCTCATTGGAGGGAAGGCAAACACCACAACAGGGGCTTCTAAAAAAATTGGGGACTTTTATCACTATGGCTGTAAGTTCATGGAAAAAACCCAATTTGATTATATAACATATATGTATCCAGAATTCTTATGCAAATTTGTGATTTTGCAGACTTTGATTGCCAACAAATGGCATTTTGCATTTAACACTCCGTCTAAGAAAATTGTTGTTACACATTCATTAGATGGTTCAAAAGGTACAAGCGAATTTGATAGTTTAGAAGCCCCAAATGCTCCTAGGCAGCTAAAGTCTCTTAGGTCTCGACTTAGCAGCAAGAAACTCTCAGAAATCATCGTGGCCTTGTTTGTATAGATAGATAGCTACAGAAGCAGTAGCAGGGGAACTAGGTCTTCTTTGAAGAAGAGATATAATTTGATGCGTATCAATGTAAGCATTTTTTTCTGTATGTAGTTGTTTCTGGTTGCGATTTTAGTTGTGACCTTGTAGCCCATATGTGTGTATAGAATCTGTTGTAGTAGTAGTAGTAATGGGTGTTCTTCAATTTCTTTATTGAAGATTGTTAGGTTGTTCTTTTGTATATACATGTAATGGTTGTTCAACTGATTCTATTAAGACATAAGCAACTAAGGGATTTGGTATCTCTTATTATATATCAATACTTTTGGAAATCACCTATACATATCGGCCAATACTACTAGGACATAACCTCTGTTGATTTCATTTCCATCTCCACTCTAATCATGTCCTACTTTGATGTCGGCTCAATTGGTGATGTCATTGATCACTACTCCACTACTGGCTTCTCTTCATGGATATACAACATCTTCTATTGGCACAGTTCTACATTCCTAACACTACTAGAAGCATAACATAAACATAGTGAAGTGCCCAAATCCACTCAGTGACTTTAGCGCCATACAATTCTTTTTGTTTTCATCATTCATTATATAAAGGAACACAATTCTTTGCTAGAAGTAGATGCTTGCTTATTCTGCTGCTAGAAGCAAATCCCTGCTTATTTTGCCTAAAATCACCACCATGTGTTAAATGAGAAAAGTGAAAAATGTTTGCTTCAATGAGACTTTAGTTGGGTTCGAATTACTATGTGGAAAAAGTTACCATAGAATGCACTCTTTCATGAGCCAATGAATTACTTTGTTTCTTAGTCATCACCTACAATTTGGCTTTTCTAGTGGTAATCTAGACTTTGAATCTTTGTTCTAGCCACTGGGCTATTTCGGTACTCTATTTGTATATACTTCTATTTTGGTACTCAATTTGGCTTTACTATCTTTAGGAAAGTACAGTCAATTAACCAGAGCACTCTTTATCGATGTATTGTAATTCAACTTGGAATCCAAAGGTATTCGTCTAAACATAAGGTTTAAAGATTTGGCTGAATCATTGCAATTCGATCGAGTTAGACATGTTTTGGTCTAACATGATATGAGTTGTATTAAAGGGATGCAGCTTTGATCTGTTTTGGTCTTACATATCTCCAAGTCCCACATGTGACTCGGCAAATGTGTAGAATAGGCAAATTTTTTCTTGCGACTCTGCCAGGTCGAATTTAATTAATGAGTCTACTCAATTTTAGTGGTGCCTAAATCCTACACTAAAATAGTCTTAGAACCATGTCTACACATGATCATGTATCAGAACAATTAGCTCAAAGGATCTCAACCTGATTAGCCACTAGTTTTTATTAGTATCATAGGTAACTTGGTTCCAGGTTCCTCTCTAGGCATCCATTTATTATTATATAACACAGTTAGTTTGATATTAGAAATTACAGCACGTACGGTTTTAGGAAGGAACAGGTTCCTCTCAATACACTCAGTTAAGATAATATTACAATACATACAATTAGTTTGGTAGTAGAGACACGCACATTCCTGTGATGGATTAATAACTACAAAATAGGAAAATGAAAGACAGGGAATTGATCAAATATGTAGAGTAGACTTAAGGACCAGAAATCGCAGGATGGTCTTTGGATGAAAATCAGCTAATTATCTAATTGTTTTGAAGACTTTTCCCTAAAGTGTTAACAGATTTTCTATAACACTTGAAACACACACAAACACGCTATATTTGTGTGTGTACTTTATATTTTAGCTAGGTACCTAGTTTGGAATTTGATTGATTGCTTCACATGGAAAAAAAAAATTGTGTGCAAAAATACATGTGTCTGGTTAAAGACCTTGGACCATTTATCAGAACTTCATATTAGTTTTCATGCTTAACATCCTAGTAAGGCTCATTTTATTATTTGACTTCATTTGGTGGATGTTTTGAATCATTTCCCGTCTCATTGTTTTCGGCAATCTTAAGAGTGACAAGCAAGCTTCTCGTTATAAATTAGTCAAAATTCGCCTGGTTTCTATATGAGCTTAGTCAAAATCCTACTAAAATTGCCTAGAAAAATGTAGAAATGGTCGAAAAAAGTCTCCATATATATATATATATATATATATATATATATATATATATATATATATATATATATATATATAAGATTAGGATCCCTCGTGTTCATTTTTAGTCACCCTCGTTTCGAAAGTTGTACGATCACTTTCCACTTGACATAGGTTGCGTTTGACATAGCTCTTTGTCACCTCCCTACTAGAGCCAAATAAACAGTCTTTAACAGCCCCCTTCTCCTTACTAACTCCCTGTAAAGCATCATCTAGCTGCTCTAGCAGCTACCTATCAGCTCTCTGCTAACTCCCTACCAGAGAAAATAAAATTTGCTCTGCAAGGAGTGAGCAGAGAACAACGGAGAACTGTTGGAGCAGGTAAATCCTACTCTGCAGGGTGGTGTTACCAAGGAGAAGGGAGGGCCTGCTAAAGTAGGTAGCAAGGATTTAGCAAAGAGAAAGGAGACCTGCTAAAGCAAGTAAACCGTACCCTGGCAAGGAGCGGGCAGATAGCTATGCCAAACACAGCCATACTCAATTGCATAAGCATTCATTTATAGTATCATTTCAAATTTAAAATGAACCTGCCGCAAACTATTTCTTTTATCTGTAATTAGCTTGACGAGTTGTATTTTGTTGTTCTTCCCTATTCGGAAATGTTAGTTATATGAGGGAGGGGGGAGGTACTTTTACGATTGAGCAGTTGGGCCTAATCGATCTTCATAAAATACCCTATCAAGAAAATTATGGTTGCGCCACTGCCGATCATGCCCGATGAAGTCGGATACTAGTAATGATGAATGGGGAATGTCCATTTTGCACATTAATTTAAATATATTACACAGGTTGTTCTTTTGGGTGTAATGTTAAAAAAGCATCAAAAAGTGGATTTTACTAAAAAAATTTACACCCGAAAGAACAACCATTTTACACCCAAATATTACATACAAAGTGCATAATGCATGTAATCTAGTCATCAAAAAATTGCATGCATTCTCCATTTTACGGGGTCCATATTACAATAGAACAAACGTGCCCTAAGTGTAAAATCTGCTATACTTAGAATCTATATATGGGATTCAGCTTCTATGTAAGTCCATTACACAAGTTTCAAGTGTATATTTATTAAAGTAAAAATTACAATGTAGTTCGGATATACCTTAGTCAGTATATCAGCTGACTTTACTTGTGTGTGTATTGCTGTTATATGTTGGGAGCATGTATGTCTACGTGCTCGTCAGACGCAAGATTAACCTTTCTTTTGTGTGTCACATATTCGGCAAAATAGTGTAAACACGAACTTTGCGAGGTCCTTTGGGGCACGTGTGATAGGCACGTGATTGACCTAACCCGTGTCCATACCAAGTAGTGTGGTTTTACACTAGGGCATCCGTTATAGGTATAACTTATAAAACAGTGGTTTTTATATGTTCAAATACTATCACGTGCGTCGTCACATGCAACTCTATCGACAGCCCGAATTTCAAAACTCCTCTCTTTTCTCTCTTTATCTAGCGGTTCCCCCGTTCTTTTCTTTTCATCTTCAACCCTAGCCTCTTTCACTCCCTCTCCCTCTCCCTCTCTCTTTCTCTACAAAACATGAAACTCTAATCCATTTTCTCTATTGATCCGGCGAAGAAATGCTCTAACTACTGATTCATTCGTTTGTTGATGAATTTGAGGAGGGGCGGATGCCAAATCCAATGGAATTGAAGGAGGTTTTTGTGGATGGATCGGGGATTCAGAATGTGAGGAGTTGTAGAGGTGAGATCCAACTCCTCGAAGAGCAGATTCGGAATCGGTGAGTCTCAACTAAACCAACGCGCCCAACGACATTCCGAAACAATCTCTCGTTCTAGCCGATCTCTCCCAATTCTGTCTCGTTCTCGCCGATCTCTCCCCAATCTTTCTATTTGATAGAAACACCACTCCAGAGGCCATCCTCTACAAAGAATGATGAATGTCCAATCAAAAATGGATGGATGAGATTGAAGGATCTATTTGGAGATCGGATTGATGGGGAACTATTTTAGCTTCGAAGAGCCGTCGAAGCCTGGTATTTATTTATTTTTAATATTTCTTGTTGGTCAATATCATGGACGACATCCATCTCCCAAATCTGCAGCTATAGCTCCTCAATGTATTTGTGTGTGTGTGTGTGTGTGTGTGTGTGTGTGTGTATATATATATATAGTAACTGTGGATAGGAGAATAAAAAAATATATTTTTTTCTAAATATGGTTAACTGTGGATGGGGAACTATTTTGTCTTTTATATGTTTTATATTTTCTTAGTAATTTTGTGATATATATTGATTATATAATAGCTATTTTATTGGTTAAAAATATACTCTGAATTGAACTAACCTAATCCCTTTGCCGAATTATTGGTGTATCCTTGGCTGGTCTGGTCTAACATTTTGTTGGGCTGATACTTCTTTTTCTGCATTTTTTTGTACTTTGTCTCTATCTAATGAAGATATGTTTAACTATCAGAAAAAAAAAAAAAAAAAAAAAAAAAAAAAAAGAGAAATAGCAATTCATTACAAATGATCCTTTATCAATGAGTTGAATAGATTTGTAGATCCACATTATGTCATGGATGTTTAGGCTTGGAGATGGCTAGCACACAGTAGCAGTTTTAGGGAAGTCATTTGTTTAGCTAGAGTGAGAAAACATTTGTATCTGTATCTCCCTTTGAATATACCTTAGGATTTCCCAACTAATTCCAGCAACAAGAAGCTGGAGAGAGGAGACATTGGTATCTGTAACTCTATATATACTGTAGAATGGTTGAAGCTTTCACAACTAATTCTGGCATCAAGAAGCTGTTTAAACAGAACAAAGATATGTTGTGTGGCCTATGCGGTTCAGCTGAATGCTTGATGGACATATTAGAACCTTGCTCTTGTTGGGTCTTCAGCCCTAGCAAGCTTGGGTTACGTTAAGGACGTAATATGCTTCAACATACAACTAAGGCTTAAGCCCTTTGGCTACCTTGCAAAAAAAAACAAATTCATGTTGAACCCTTGCTTGGTGGGTAAATCCTGACCCTAATAGATAATATACTTGCAAAACTTAAAAATTGTAAGTTCTGTTCAAATCTTCTCTATATTAAAATTTTGTTTTCAAATAAAATAGTTAGCATTGACTATTAAATTTGCCTGGAACACTAAAATGAATTGCGAACTAGTTCATTGTATGCAATTCGTGATTCGCTAGGTACTGAATGAATTAACTACATAAGTCAACCGTTCCTTGCTAGCTAGGGCTGTCAATAGGGTCAACCGACCTCACCAATTTACAACTACACCAACGCGAACGAATCAGTCCCAACCCAGATATGTTCGGCTTCAGTCCAAATCCGACCCGACCTGATTTAGTCACTAATCAAGTCACGTTGGACCAAATTGGGTGCCAGCACACATGCATTGCTTACACTGAAGTTTGAACGATGAAGTTGGGGATGGTGTGGATCAGAGTTACCTAGTTCACTGGTTTGTACTTATCATAGAAAAAAAAATCACTGAGTTGTGATCAGTTCTTGGAGGTTGTTCCAACTCTTAAATCAATTCTCAAAATTTTAATTTGAGGTGGTACTTTCTTTTGAATTAAGTCTTGTTTTTGAACTATGGTCAACTGCAAACATCTAAACAAATAGGTGTTCCTTCGTTCAAGTATTGTTTATTCCTGTTTCAACTTTGCAGGTTATTTTTCTCTCGTGGTTCTTAGCTAGAAAGTTCAATGGCTACCCAAAATCATGGATACCATCTTCTGTCGACAATTTTCAGCTCGCTCTTCAATTTGGCATCTCTGTCATGGTCATAGCCTGCCCATGTGCACTTGGCCTGGCAACTCCCACTGCTGTCATGGTTGGTACTGGAGTCAGGGCTTCTCAAAGGGTGCTAATTAAAGGTGGTCAAGCACTAGAGAGTGCACATAAGGTAAATATAAGATTTATTTACCCATTTTATTTAATGCTCTTTTCTGTATATAACGTCTATAAAATATTTGAATTTTTTGACACTCAGCCAACTTTCCTTCTCTCACCTTTGTTTTTGGAATGCTGCATGCCACCTTTACCATGTTTTTTTATTCCACTCCAATTTTAGAGACTAATAACTTGGACTCTGTTTTATGTCATTGTTCAATTTTTTATTTTTTTAAAATTTTTTGCAGTACATTTTGTGTTGTTACATGTGTACATTTTGTTCCCCTTCTGTTAATACATAGCAGCATTTTGCAGTCTCTGGATCCTCAAGCCGTAAAAGACGGTCGAAAACGAATGAATGATCTATTCACAAAGTAAGCAACTTCTAGTATTCCTCTTCCTTCCATATGCCTGATAGGGAATCTTGGGACAATTATTTTGAAAGCAGTTCATATTTCAGTTCTGCTACTATGGCTCTCTCCAACAATTTCTTTAGCCGACGTAAAATGGAAGCAGATTATATTCTTTCTTTCATGCTTTTGCTTCATTACCTGTATTATTTCTTAAAAAATTAGGACGTCTCTTGTAACCAATCTAAAATAAACAATAGGACAAACAACCAAAACCTTTATCTTTTAAAACGTAGTTTCTAAAAACTACCTCAATAGTTGGAAATAGATGAAAGCTACCTATCTCAAGACATATTTGATAAATTTGATAAATAGATGAAAACTACCTCAATAGTTCGTGTATAGGATCTTGTTGCACATTTGAATTGGGTTTTTGAGACGGATGAGTTATAATTAGGTGCTCATGCTCCAGCACTGAAGTTGGCCCTCAGCTTATCTTTAATACACAAGTGAACTAAGTGGAAGCAAATCTTGAACGCTCATGTGTTAAATAATTACACAGATTGGCCATAACAAAAAAATCAGTTTGATCAAGCAATAGTTACCGTGCAATAAATAGCTGATAATAGCTTGAAAATTCATGGTGAATAAGGGCAAAACAGGAACAATGAAGGGTTGAATTATAGTTAATTTTGGATAAGTTTATTAAATGTTTTTTGAAAACGTATGTTCGATCAAATTTTTAACCAAGGTAATTTTTGGCAAATAATATAAAAAATGTGTTTTGGTAATTATGCCCTAAAATATACCATGGTTCCTAAAGGATCCCAACCAGAAGTAGGAATCGTGCACATACTGGAAGTCGGCAAGAGCATATTGGTTCATGCTTTAAATGGTAATTAACTCCAAATCTTAATTATAGTTTTTGAACGGTGAATTAAGTTCAACTCTGTATTGTAATTTTTCTAAAACCCTCATCCACTGGACCAGCATTTCAATGCATGGTGAGGACCAGCATGTCCTCACCATGCTTACAGCCCAAGCCCTTTCCCATTGCACCAAGCAATGGAGTACATATACTCAAAGAGGTTAATATAAGTTTCTAGCCTGTAAGTTATAAGTATCATGGTCCTTTGATTCCCTTCGTTGAATGGACCGTATGATGCTAAGTAAGCTACTCTTATCATCTTATGCCCATTGGCAAGGATTGGAATCTCAGAATCACATGTCAACTCATCCAGCTGAATAACTAATACTTGTTATCTGATACCAAATTTTAGCTGTCTGTATTAAGAAGACCATGTAAAAGAAGGCATGTGTTACTTTGTACCATCCGATAGGAACGATAAAGCTTGTAGTTGAGGATCAAAAATCAAATGCATATCAGATCAGATGATATTTCAATACATATTTGTTGGATGAAAGATCTAAGGTTTAGATCATACTGGTTGTCACTTGATTAATATATGAGAGCTCTAGCTCTGCCTTTGGCTCATCTTTATTCTTTTCTATTTTGAACGTGTAACTCCATACTTTTTTTCTATGTTTCCTGTCTGTTTTGGGCTGTTTTATTTTCTTGCTTGCTATGAGCTCCTCACTTGGAGTGGACTGATGTTGTTGCCTTTTGTTTTTATTTTTTTTATTTTCTTTAATGCATGGAAAAAAATTGGTTCTTTCTTCTTTGTACTTCTATATTACTACCACTACGTGAAAATGACACATAAACCACTCCTGCAGATATATGAAGAATCATTACCCAAACAGTAGTATAATAATCCACTGTCAAAACTGGTGGTTTATTATAATAAAACAATGGTTTAATTCCTTAACCCTCATCACGTGCAACTCTAACCCATCACATGCCAAAACTATCGGGACCCTGTTTCCAAACTCTTCTCTCTTTATGATGCAAACAAAACCGTCGTCTCCCTTATTCATCTCTTTTCTCTCTCTTAAACCCTAGCCTCTCTTCTCTTCCTCTCTCTCGACAAATCCTTTGCACGAGTTCGTCCAATCCATCTCAAACCCTAGCCCCTCTCCTCTTCCTATCTCTCGACAAACCCTAGCTCATTGAATCTGTCCAATCTAGATATGTTTTATGGTTTTGATCTTGTGGAGCGAAGGATTTGAGATGGATTGGAAGCTGGTGAATACGGATCTAGGTATGTTATATGGTTTTTGGTTACATTTTGGTTGATTTTGAGTACACTACATGAAAATGTACAAAAAATAACTGCCCATAACTGTCGTTTTCCCAAAAACGGCAGTTTAAGACAGTCGAGTGAGCTATCCTAAAAAAAGCAGTAGTATTTTTCAACGACATATTTAGACCATCGTTTATTTCATCAAAATGACGATTGTCTTCGGCTGTCGACAACAAACAACGTTTTTGAGCTGTTGTTTTTTATGTCGTTTTTTTTTTAAAAAGCACTCACCTCATTTTTTTTTACGACTCATTATGACTATCATTTTTCTCTCATACAATGACGGTATGCAATGACAGTCATAGATGAGAAGAAGAACAATGGTTTTCGGCTGTCATTTTTATATATTTTTTTTCAAAAAAAATATATATATATATATTATTTTAAAAAATAATAATAATATAAGTTAAGTTCATAACAAAATTAGCACAAAAGAATTAATGCTTCCAATCAATATGATCGGATTACAATCTCTAAATAAACATCCAAAGGAGGCCCAGTAACCATTACACAAGCAGTAAAAATACAAAAAGAAACAAGATTGATCTTCTTTTAAGTTATAAATAAAGTTCCATAACTGAAATATCATTGTAGAATTATCATTTACAATTACAAATCGGTCTACAGAGAATGGAGAAAGAAACCTATTTTTAGCTTCTAAAGTATAAAGATTTTATTCTCGACTCTAGGAATAGAATCACAGGAAAGAAAAAGAAAATAAAATAAAATTAACTAGGTTAACCTAATTTCAAACTGTTAGTGCGACTGCCTCTTTTATCAACATTTGGGTTTAATAAGCTGATGGAGACGAAGTTATCATTAGGTACAATACCAGTCCTATTGCCAAAGAATGGCCTGCAGTAGTTGTATATCTGTTTTACGCAAAGAATGGAGTCATCATATTACATTAACAATTATTCTCAATCACTAATTATTTCCAGCATAGCACAATTAAAAAAAAAAATGAGAGGAAGGGGAGAAAACAGATAAAGTGGTCAGAATTTTGATAGATAAATTACCTTCTTAGGCTTTTGAAATTCAATCATACTGAACCATACTCTACTTCAAGTTATTTAGAGCTTCTACTAGGCACTCATGTTCCTAATGAGATAGGTATCAAATACAACAACCATTATTTAATATCCTTAACAACCAAAAGCTCGTCTAGTAAAAATAAATGCATCATCATACAAGTTAAAATTAAAACATCATAGCGGCCCAAGCAACTAACCTAATTAAGCATGTAGTGATATACAACACATGTCAAAACAAAAGTAAATTATTTACTTTCCCAGTGATTTTTTCGCTTCCATTTTGAGAAGATCGAATTTTATTAAAGACGAGTAATACAACTAAAGGAAGCCAGTTTGGTTTTCCATTACAAAATGTTGAAACAAAATGCCAATCCATTCATTCCCTCCCCGCAACTATGTTAGCATTAAAACTTGGATAAGCAATAAAGAAATACGAACGATTTCTTTTGCTAATATTCCCTGATCAAACATAAATAGACTAGAAAATGAAAAGCATAATATTCCTTGTGGTGAGTTAATAAGTTGTTCCATAAAGGCTGTTTGTTTAAGCCTTTAGGATTCTTAGAATAATCATGTCGTAACAAGCTCGAGTCAGCGCAACATTCAGCCTACGAGAATCATTAAGGAATCCAATGCCCTATAGAGAAACATTGCAAAGTCAAAATCAAGATGTCAAGTTGTCAAAAAACCTGAAGTAACACAATATATAAGGTCAAAAAAAAAATCTAACAGAGTTCTATTGTGAAGGTAGAATATGATCTAGCAACATTTATGGAAAAGTAAGTTGTACATCACAAGTCTATATCAAAATATATTACTTGAAGCACCTTTATCAAATTATACTGCCCTAAGACCTACATATATGTTGGATGAAAAGTTTAGTTCTTCAAGGCCTTCATGCTAGTTGGTGATCATTTCGTTTCGGTAGGGGTCGGCACCGAGTCATCTCTACTGAGAATTTGAATTCTTAGCCGAGATTTTGATCCCTACTGATGCAAAACTTTACTAGACAATATAATGGTGAAAAAATAAAAACATTGTCCACACAATATCTATCTAATACATCAGCAATACTGTTGATTACACTTCTACACAGATCACCAAAAAACATAAAAAAAAGTTGGCAAATTACCCCACTGCAGGTGGGGAATTGCTGATCAATGAAGAGATTAACCCACTAACTATAGCACCATACTAGAATAAATGCACCCCAGATCGAAGAAAGTAAGGTCAGACATTGTGATGTGTATTTTAAATCCGCCTGTTTGAATCGTGGTCAGATAAAGAAGAGACGTCAAAAAAGAAAGTGAACCCACGAATGGGTTTTTAAAAAAAGGTCCGTTAAAGACCCGTTTGATCAGAAAGAAGAAAATCTAAAATTTATTAGGGTCTTTAACTTTTAATCCCGTCACTTTTATGTTTAGCCTATTTTGAAGTGTCAAATGAAGTCAGATTGATACGAAATTGATCATATTTGAAAGCTTATCGAAGTAGCTTTCCAACGAACCAAAATTTGAGCAATTTCGACAAGTATTGAAGAAGTTATGGTCAATTTTCGGAGGCTGCACATAAAGTGACGAATTTCAAAAATCCTAATTGAATTAGGATTAGTTTCTTTTATTATTTTATTTTAGAAAGTAAGTTGTTTCTTTTATTAGAAATAGGATTAGTTTTCTTATTGTTTAGGACTTTATTGTTTTAGAAGAATTAGGATATTTCTTTTATTTGAATTAGGAATTAGAGTTATACTAGAATTTCTAATTTTATGCATTGGTTAGCCTATTTAAAGGCTTGTAAACACTTTTATTATTACTTTTTGGTTAATGAAAATTGCTTATACAAAATTGAGAGTTTTTAACTTTCGTGAGAGTGTGATTCTCTCAAAACGGAGAGTGATTCTTCGATTCCCGCTTACGGTTTGGTGCGAGGCCAACTCTTCTTCCATCTCTATCTTCTTTAGATCTACGATTTGCGTAAGTAGTGTAATCCTAATTATTTTATTGATCTCATAAAAGCCTCAAATCAATATTTTGTTCATCATTAATTTTATTAGCCTTTTATTTTCATTTGGTATCGAAAGAACCCGCTTGCGAGTTCGTTCGACGCCCTAAAACTATCAGAAATCTAGCCGTTCATAAGAACCCTAGTCTTCTAGATCCGTGATAGGGAACATACACGAAAGTAACGCTATTTTGGGCCGAAATTAAATCACCTAGTTGAATTTCTAGAATTTTCATGATAATTTGTTATGAGAAATTTATTTTTTTTAATTGATTAAATTAATTTTAAGCCTAATCTCAGCCCTAGCATTACATTTAGTAAGTTCCTGCATCAAATTGGTATCAGAGAATCCGATTCAAGCACCCGCCCATAACATATCGGAGGTGAAAGAAGAAACGTAACTTATCAAAAGAAGAGTAACTTTTAATCCCATCACTTTTATATTTGGCCTATTTTGAAGTGTCAAACGAAGTCAGATTGATACGAAATTGATCATATTTAAAAGCTTATCGAAGTAGTTTTCCAACGAGTCAAAATTTGAGCAATTCCTACAAGTATTGAAGAAGTTATGGTCAGTTTTTGGAGGCTGCACATAA
Source organism: Chloranthus sessilifolius (assembly GCA_021018995.1). NCBI lineage: Eukaryota > Viridiplantae > Streptophyta > Magnoliopsida > Chloranthales > Chloranthaceae > Chloranthus > Chloranthus sessilifolius. The sequence continues at coordinate 99,179,299 of CM037588.1, forward strand.
AGTGACGAATTTCAAGAATCCTAATTGAATTAGGGTTAGTTTCTTTCATTATTTTATTTTAGAAAGTAAGAGTTGTTTCTTTTATTAGAAATAGGATTAGTTTCCTTATTGTTTAGGACTATATTGTTTTAGAAGAATTAGGATATTTCTTTTATTTGAATTAGAAATTAGAGTTATACTAGGATTTCTAATTTTATGCATTGGTTAGCCTATTTAAAGGCTTGTAAACACTTTTATTATTACTTTTTGGTTAATGAAAATTGCTTATACAAAATTGAGAGTTTTTTAACTTTCGTGAGGGTGTGATTCTCTCAAAATTAAGTTTCTAGCCTGTAGTACATCACACATCTGTTAACAAGTACAAACCTCTGATTTGTAAATGGTCAAGGACAAGAATTTTCTCTCTAGCAGCAGTCCAAGCAAAATCCTCAATTTTGGTGAAGATAGGTCCGAGGGGATCTCAAAGAGGACTTATTTTGGAAGAGTTGGTATATTGTAACCAACTCATTCCAGACAATGATTTGGAAGGTATCATTTTTGGGATGTGTGCCTCGTGGAGTCACCATCTCTGCTTTTTGGTTGTACGCCCATGATCGAAAGATCTATGGTGCTGTTTGATTATACTATTTTGATATAATCTTAGGCTGTATTCAAAGACCTTTTTCTGCGAGTTTTGGAGTTTTCTTCACATAAAGACAACCAAATAATTCCAATTAGACGACCCGGTTCCACCACTTTGAACCAAGGACCAAGAACTCTGTCTTGTAATTACAGCCCCATTGAGAATGTTGTCTTGGTCTGTTCAGATGCTGATGGCGGATCTTATGAACTATATATAGTGCCCAAGGACAGCGTTGGTAGGGGTGACACTGTGCAAGAAGCAAAGAGAGGAGTTGGAGAATCGGCTGCTTTTGTGACTCGCAATACATTTGTTGTGCTCGACAAGAGTAGTAACCAAGCTTTAGTTAAGAACCTTCAAAATGAAATTGTTAAGAAGAGCCTCCTTCCTGTTGTCACGGATGCAATCTTCTATGCAGGGACATGCAATTTACTATGTCGGGCTGAGGATAGGGTGGTCATCTTGGATCTCCAACAGAGGGCTATTCTTGGTGATCTTTAGACCCCTTTTGTCAAGTATGTCGTTTGGTCAAATGACATGGAGACTGTTGCATTGCTGAGCAAGCATGCTATTATAATCGCCAGTAAGAAACTTGTGCATCGTTGTACCCTCCATGAGACAATTCGTGTTAAGAGTGGTGCCTGGGATGACAATGGTGTTTTTATATATACGACCTTGAATCACATCAAGTATTGCCTACCCAATGCGGACAATGGGATTATACGGACCCTTGATGTTCCAATATACATCATGAAGGTTTATGGAAATTCTATTTTATGCTTGGATCGGGATGGTAAAAACTGTGTCATAGCAATCGATGCAAATGGTAGTCTTTATTTACTTCTTTTATGCTTCACCCATGCTCAGGATAAGGGTTCCGTATCCATTTCAATGGGGTGCTCCTACTTTTGATGCTGGCGAAGCTTTCGCTATGATATCTGCATCATTTGCTGCTCACATTAAGGTTTGTTTACTGTATTGCTTACTTTGCTTCTGTTGGTTCTTATTATTGATCTGTTAATTTTTAGTTTGAAATTCAGTAAATTCTTATAGAAAAGTAATTAGTTTTTATTGATTTGTTAATTTTTTTGTTGGAAATGAGAGTGAACTTAATATTTACAGACTACTTTATACAAGGGATGACTGGTTATGATCTCCTAAAGAAAATAAAGGTATTTAATTTGTACTAAAAGTTTGCTTTTATATCAGGGAAATTAGGAATCATCATCCGCGGTTCAAAATTTCAGCCAAAATCTGAAGATTTCGGTCGAAATGACGAAAACATAAAATTTCTTTTTTTTTATACTATAGGGAAGATTTTGGCCGAAATCCAAAATTTCAGCTGCCGAAATTTCGGTTTCGATCCCAACTGAAGCGAAATCTGAGTTTTTGATCCTTGTCATCGTCTCTTTAAGAAAACCCGCAAAATCATCATGTCTTATTCACAGGTGTATGGCGATGTGATTATTTCGACAATGAGTGCTCTTGATGGGTGGACTTCTGCTAATATAAAACTTCTTAAGCTAAGGTAAACAGTTTCCATGAGTGTATGGATATTCACATCTGATAAACCAGATACTGTGCACTTCCTCGAAATGGATGCCCATACATACTTTCATATTTTTTCCATTTATTTTCCTTTCAACATCATTTCCACCAACAGATTTTTTCTTATTCAGGAAAAATGATGGATAAGAGTACATGAGATATAACAGCAGACTAGTATCAAAAGTACAAGGTAGAGATTTACATGTTGGCTTCTCATTTATGAGTTATTTTTCTAAACAAAAGTGACCAGTTGAGAAATCTCTGGAATTCGATACATAATAGGAAGATGTAAAGTTAATGAAAGAGTTGGGTCTCAATGCGTACAGATTTTCCATCTGTTGGTCTAGGCTGATCCCTGGTATGTAGTAGAAACCCGTGGAGTTCAATTGAATTATCCTTTTAATCTTCATCCAAACAGTATTTTACGAATAAAATAAGGTGATTTTTTTCTTTTTTGTGTTTCAGTGAGGATTTTGCTGCATATGCAAATGTTTGTTTCAAGGAATTTGGTGATAGGGTGAGGCATTGGAGTACTTTTAATGAACCCAATATAGAGACCGTACTTAGCCATTATGTTGGAGTCTTTCCACCTAATCGTTGTTCTTATCCTTTTGGCTCCAACTATTCAAAGGGGAACTCATCAACCGAAGCATATATAACTGCTCACCATATCTTACTTTCACATTCAGCAGCATCCCATTTGTACAGAGAAAAATAACAGGTTCCTACATCTTCATTACCCCTGCTTGTGCGTCTTCTAGATTGCATACCAGGTTCTCACATCTTCATTATTCATCATAGGATACATTATACATTGGTCGATTCATATATTGGGGTCACTACCTTCAAAAAATATCGGCCCGATACGCCAAAATATTGTTGTGTATTATCGATAGGTTCTTGGGTTTATGCCCAGGGCTGGCCAATATATATATATATATATATATATATATATATATATATATATATATATATATATATATATATATATATATATATGTGTGTATTTATTTATTTTCTCTCTGCATACAGGAATTGCTGCAAAAGTCAAATGCAACCTATGCATCTGGCAACGTGGTGCTCGGAGATATTGGAGTTCATATCTAGCAACAGGTTAAGTTCTTACTAGCTCAGTTTGTCACTTATATTTTCAGATTTTAGGAAATTCAATTGCATGAGTTAATGTACCATGACCTAGACTTTAATGATGTTCTCCTTTTGATTTTATGCGAAGCTTTCCGATTTCAAACTCACCTCAAACGGATCACTAGGGGTCAATGACACTTGGCAGAAGAGGCAAAGCAAATTTTTTTTTTTTTCTTTTATTTTGAAAATGGGCCATTGGGTCCTTAAATTATTATCTCTTTCTTTTCTTTTTTTTGTTTGAATAAAAGGATTGGGCATGTAGAGTTTAAAATATTTGGCTGACTTGAAAGGATGGATCATAGGTTGAGATGCAACCTTTTGTTTGAATAAAAGAATTTGGCATCTATTTTTTTTATTAATGACATTGAATGATTTGCATTTGAGTCGAATGGATGTGTTGAAATATGAGATCAATAGCTTTTTTTTATATATATAATTTTTTTTAAAGCATTAAAAAAAATATATTAACAAAAAGCATTAAAAAAATTGCATAAAAAATCATCGACATAATTTCTTTTCTTTTTTTTTTAATTTGCATAAAAAATCACTGCCAAAAGCAGTGGTATTTTTTCTATGACTATTAAGAGTAGTCGTTGTTGAAGTTCATAAACCACTGTCGTGTGTAGTGGTAAAAAAATCAACGCTTTTTACAGGTGAGGATGTGGTTTTTGAAAAACCACGCCAAAGCGGTGATTTTGCTTTTGGAAAAACCCTTGCTTTTAAGCAGTGATTTTTTTTTACTTTTTCACGTAGTGATTGTTCATTTTGTTTTACCTTGTTCAACTTGTAACTTCTCTTGCTGAAGATCAAACCTGAAATGATTAGATGGTTGTCTCGAATCTTTGAATTCCATAATTTTTTTAGTGCAGGGGTATGAAAAATATGTTCTTTAGCCTTTTTCCCTTTTTAGTTGAAATAATTATCTTGTGAGGTCTTCTAGACTTCTTTTAGCACTTCTTACAAATGACATGATGGTATTACTATGAAAAGGAGAAGTAAACTCGTTTGACCAGTCTACCAAAAATTAACTATGCCTCTAATCAATACCTGAGAAATAAACTTTGATTTAGCGTTATTGTATGCAAATTTTAACCAATATTATCGTAAAGTTGGAACTTGTTTTAAAAGAATCCAAATTGAAATACCTAGATGATAGATTACGAGAAAGCCTAACTTGACTATCATTTTCGATTGTTGTGTGTGAGTTCCTTAAAAAGGAGAAGAATAATTTTATGGAAACTCTTGGTCACATAGATTTGATTTTATCCTCAGTTGTGAAAATAAGTACATTAAAGTTACTATATCTTGAGTATTATGAAGTTGATCTTTCCTGTAGATACCAACTGTTGGTCAATATAAGTCCATATTGCAGCTACTTTGTTCAAGGATGCTACATATTAACACTATTGTTAATACTACGTCAAAATCATAAAAAAATAACTTTTGCAAATACCAAAAGAATCACTGCCGAAGCAGTAGTATAATAATCCACTGCCAAAATCGGTTGATTATTAGGTTAAGACAGTGGTTTAATTCGTTAACCCTGATCCCAAGCCATATATTATCGTGAACCAAAAATTTCAATTTCATTTCCAAAGAACGTTGAGACCGCCTCCTCCCCTCTCTCTCTCTCTCTCTCGCTCTCTCTCCTGCTCTCTCTCCATCTTCAAAACCCTAGCCTCTATCTCCCTCTTCGAAGCCCTAGCCTCCATCTCCCTCTCTTCTCTCTATAGAAATCCCTAACTTTCCCTATCATTGCAGCCATAGAGATTCTCACAATCCTCCTTAGATCTACAAATCTCATTTCCATTTTCAAGACCTAGAAATCTCCCAGTCGAATCTATGAAATCGGTGTCGTTTGGGCTCTAATTGTTCCGAGTTGATCGAAAAAATCGAAAAAGATGCAGTGTCTATCGGATCTATGAAATCGGTGTCTTTTCTCTCTTTTAGTCTTAGGTCTTCTCTCGCCGCTACGAAGTTACAGGTATTTTTTAACATCTTCTCTTACCCAAGGAACTTTGAACGATACAAAAGTAGGGTTAGGATGTCAACATTGGATTCTAAGGTATTTTTTTTTATTATATTCATATCTTATTTTGATGAATTTTATTATGTATTTATATTGTTGATCGACGAATTTGATTGCATATGCAAATCTATGTTCTGTTCTTACTGGCTCAAATTATTTCTATTATTTTGCTCTATTCTACATTTTTGAGAACTTATATCCTCAGTTCGATATTATTTCTACATAGTTATTTTATTTTTCTAAATTTCTTCTTGATTAGTTTTGTTCTGATTTGTTTTCAATCTTCATTCTATATCGGCCGATACTAGCACTCATAGCTGGTACATATCAGCAGAAAGGGAAATGGTATCCCTCAGTATCATGGTTTTTAATCTCGGAAATCTGAAACTTATCAGACAGTGCCCAATACGCCATTCAGTGATATGGTGTGATACGAAAATTAGTGTTTAAATGTGTTTGATCTTAATTAAATTATACTTCACTGTCATGCCACATGACACATATTTGCGATCCATCTAAACAGTCCAAATTGATGTGAGTATTGGAACATATGTCAATTAAAGAATCATGGATATAAGATGATGTACACCGTCTGATTACTAAGTTTCAACATTAGCTCTTAAAAAATGAGAACAATGGCTGATATTAGAGTACACAGATTTGGACAAAGCATGATAGTTGGGGTCATCACATAGATTGGATAGAGGCTAGAATTGTATCAAAATAAGTGAGTCAAATTGTGCTAGGTGTACAAAAGTGATGATTGAATGTGAACGAGTACAACATCCTATACAAATTAATCCTTAAAAATGCTAATGTTCTCTCTAGCGTATCGGGGCGAGATTGTTTTATAGGTGTCATTCTTTAATTGAGATATGTTCATGGACAGCCACTTGGACTATTTAGATTGATCACAGATATGTTCCAAGTGACACAATAGTCAAGTATACTTTAGTGATGTAAGATTAAACACCTATTTTAATGATATAAGATCATTTAAAATCTGTTTTTCATTTCATGCGATATTGCAGAGACATCTCGAGATGCAAGACACCTCCCTCATTTTCCGAGATTTCAAACCATGGCTAGAACTGAACTAGGGTACCTTATCCTAACTATACTTTTTATTCAAAATAATTTTCAGATTGACTTCTAATTGACATCATAAGATTATAACTATGAGTAGCCTTTTGGGAACTGATTCTTGCGAAGAGATAACTTTCATAGAATTTCTAAGGCTCTAACATTTGACAGTCATTTTTTGACAAAATTAATCGGGTTAAGGGCTCTTCATAAGCTTGATACTCTATGCTAAATGTATATATAGGCTTGAAGGATCTAACTACAACAATTAATTTCTTTTTTTCTTTCTTTTGAAGGCTTTAGTAATAAATTTCAATGAAGAATAATAATAATATTCTCTTCTTTTTTGATAGGTTAGCATGGGATTTGAACCCCTGACTACTTCACCACTATAGTGAGGGCACCACTACTGGGTTAAAGATCCAATCCCATACACTACGTGAAAAAGCCCAAAAAACCACTGCCTTAAACAGTGGTTTTTTCAAAAAACTACTGTCTTTGATAGTGGTTTTTTTTCAAAAAACCACTGTCCTAAACAATTGTAAAAAAAGGAGTGGTTTTTTTTTACCACTATACAAGACAGTGGTTTATGAAGTTCATAAACCACTGTCTTGTATAGTGGTAAAATAAAACCACTCCTTTTTTCTATTTTAAAGCGATTAGCTTTATACAAATTTTTTAAAAAAATTACGACAATTTTTATGCAAATTTTTTAAAATAATATTTTTTATGCTTTTTTAATGCAATATTTTCTATACTTATTGTAATACTTTTTTTTAATATAATTTTTAATGCTTTAAAAAAAATTATATAAAGAAAAAAAGCTATTAATCTCATATTCAAGCACATCCATAAATAAAATAGATGCCAAATTCTTTTATTCAAACAAAATATTGCATTTCAACCTATGATCCAACCTTTCAAATCAATCAAATATTTTAAACTTTACATGCTCAATCCTTTTATTCCAAAAAAAAAAAAGAGTTAACAATCTAAGGACCCCATGACCTAGTTTCATAATTAAAAAAATATATATATGCTTCGCCTCTCCTGCCAAATATCTCCGTCCCCTAGTGATCCGTTTGAGGTGGGCTTCAAATCGAAAAGTTTTGCCTGAAATCAAAGGAGAACGTAATTAAATATTTATGATATTAAGCAATTAAATTGAGAAGTTTGGTCATTATTGATGTTTCCACATGGCTTATCAAGTGCCATTAGATGTAGGTACGCAATGTCGTGTTTCCACATGGCTTATCAAGTGCAAGCCATTAGATGTAGGAGCAAGTGGTAAGATGGTTCTAACCTGCCACTAATTAGATCTTGTTTTTCGTAGAATTGCTCAAAGATGATTAGACAAATGTTACTTAATCAACCAATCAGGCAGTTTTGGTTTAGACTCCCAAAAAATCGATTAAAATTTCATCATTCAAGATATCATTAGGACAATTAAAATCAATACATATGTTTTAAATTATATGGATTAAGGTGTCTAAAATATTTGTCACCATCCATCTCCTGTCCAGTCTGTGTTATGTCTTTATGAAATTGGGAAGTGGGAAAATAATATTTTACCCCAAGGTTCAAAACTTTGGCCGAAACTACCAAAATTTTGGTTCAAAATTTCGATTTCGGTCCCCACCGAAATCAAAATCGAAATCTAAAATTTCGGATTTTTTGTATGAGATCCAAAATTTCAGTTAAAATTTTGAGTACTGCAGAAATAGTCATATTTTGACAATACTAATCAAATACCTGTATCAATTCGCTCCATGTTGATGATTTTAGCAGATTGCCACCATGTAGAACCTTTGTTGATGTTTCAGGAACTTCACCAGCCTGCACAAGTGATTTAACATTACTATACCACACCAGTCGCATAATCAGGATTATATCTTTTTTATTGTGAGTAAAGAAATACCTCAAGAAAAGTCAAAATATCCCGAAACAAGTTCCGCTGGCTATTGAATACTTCAATTTTTTCTGAATTTTTTTCATTTTCGTAAAGAGATTTTATATTTTTTCGGTTTTTCGGTTTTAGGGTCAGTTTTCTCTCCCTACTCAACCGATTTTCGGTTTTCGACACCCAAAACCGTACCGATCCAAAATCGGTTTCAGTTTTTTGGTGTTGGATTTGTTTGATTCGATTTCGTTGGTTTTTCTGTTAGTTTCATTGGTTTCGGTTTTCGTTTTTTCCACCAGTAAGGTACTGGCGTGAGCGTCGACAATGACACTCAGGTCAATCTCAAACCACCAACCTTGGTAAATCTTGAAATTTTTAGCATCAACCTTGGTAAATACATCGAAATTTTGAGCGCCAAATCGGTGGAAGGAAGGTTGGTCAAAAGTGAACTTTCAACGATTTGTATGCTCATAAATAGACGGTACTCAAGGTGAAGGGCTTTGACCACTTGGACAAAAGGAGGTTGAATCGGCGTGGTGGTTGGGTTGAGTGTGTCTAATACTAGCTTAGTTCTTTACAGGAGACTTGAATTTGTCACACCAAGTAGCGAAAAAAGGAAAGTAAGATGATACACCTTGATGCATACATAGATGAAATGGACGCGGGTTTTCGCTAATCGATGGAGAGGGATCGCCACCATCTCCGTCTAATGGAATGGGACCCGTTATCTCCGGTTTTTATGTGCTAAAGTTCTTTCAACAGGCTTTCTGCACAACATGCCAACAAGTAAGCAGATAAAAAATAAGAACCACACTCTGAAAAGTATTTAGTCTTTATTTCATCCTCTTCCGATTGGAAAAATGTTAAATATAATTGAAAAATATTATGGAGGTAGAGAAAGAAAGGAACAAGATATTGCTAATTATTATTATTATTACTAAGGAATGAGGGATCACAAGCAAGTTCCAAGAAGAGTTTGGGTTTTGGAACCAAGAATAGTTGTTTGGAGTTTGTATAAACTTCTAAGATTGCATTTGTTACTAAAGATGGGCTAGATGAACTCCAAGTGGCCAAACATATATATTAGCTGTTGAAAATTTGAAAATATATACACAAAGAAAGTAAGAACGCATTTATGACCAAAAAGTAGTGGTTTAAGTGAATTCCAAATGGCAAACCACGCCGGTTCTAACCAGCACATCCAATGTATTTTGATCCGCATTCCCACGTAAAATTAGTATCTTGAGAAAAACTCAAGTCAGACTTTCCATCAAGTCAGACTTTCCATTGCAGATTTTAATGGAAACAACATTAAAATCTATCAACTTTTCTATCCACCGGACCCAAGATCATGGGATGGGAATGTGTATCGAGTGGGTTATGGAAAACAATTTTAAATTATTTAAGTTAAAAGGTTGAGTTTAGGTAAAAGTGCTAGTGTGCTACACATCTATTATTGTTTTCAGATATTAGTTGTGAGAAAGATGAGGGTGTTAAGTCATATGTATGTTCAAGTTAGATATCAAGTAGTTTCAAGCAAGGATAGCAAGGTCATCACATCTAACAAAGCTAAAAAAGTGATTTAGGAGTTCGAATTAACTAGCATAGTTAAATTTCAATCAACTTGCACTTCCAGTCATAGCGACAAAAGTCTACGAATTTTTGAAATATATATATACATATATATATGCAAATCTATTCCCAAATTCGACTCTTTCACTATGCTTTCGGTCAAAATAAAGAGAGGAGGAGACCTATTAAATGAAGTTTAATTTTCCACAAGCATGACTCTCTCAAGAAAGATACTCGATAAATTGGAGCTCCATATGTAATCGCATCAATGAATCAAGAAGGCTTCCGAGAGATAATTCACTTGAAAAAGTTTAAGTACTAAAGAAGGTAAGCGACGAGAATATAGACTCCTCCATTCTTGAGGACCCCGAGAATTTGAATAAACTGCATCAATATATTATAAATGAATCAAAAGTGGAAAAATATTGAAAAGAAAATATTTGGCTCGATACCTCCCAACCTCTGTAAGCATCTTTGTTGCATTTTTTGTGCATCATGCCCACACTGAGACCAAGAACGGCTATAAGTAACTCACTTTACGCAAAGATACGAGGTATCTAAACTAGAGTATACAACACTCACCATGAGAGAGTCTAGGGTTCTGAATACACAAGTGTCGGGAGAAACAAACATTCAAAGAATTGATTACACAAATCTCAACTCCTCCCACCAATATAGACAGAGTACCAAATAATTAATTTGGAGTGGTTAGTACAGATAGAGCAGAGCAGGTTGAGACCTATAGAGTAATACCTTTATCGATGATGACATCGAAGGAACCAGATTCAAAACCATCCATATCTCGGACATCCATATTAAAATCTGTTCAAAAGTTTAGGAAAACAAAATAGGGATCAGAAATTCTCATTAAGAGTTTATGACACAAAACGTCAACACTTCCACCATTTCTTAGGCGAATATATCGAAAACCGGAGAAACTAAGTTGGTATGTGATGGTGACTGTTCCCAACAAGTTTAAGAACAGGACACTAATTTTGGACACTTGGCACTATTTTGAAAGTGTGCAAGTGATGTGAAGAACACAACAATAAAATCTAGTTGCTCAAGGATTGCATCGAAAAACATCTCCATCACGTGATTCAAAGCAAATTGAACGCCTTTAAAATGAATGACGCCATGTAAATCTCGAAATCATTTTAGTCACTCATTCACTTGGCGCTTCAAATCACATGCTAGAGATGGGTTTTCTATGTAATCTTTGACACGAGACATCTTTAGAACGTGTTATGCCGAATAGTAACACATGTCCATCAAAGCGGTCTGTCCTCAAGCTTGATTCGGAATGGATTGATTCGTAAACCAGCTCTATAGCACTATATTATTCAAGAAATAGGATACATTTGAGCTCTGCATACTCCGGTATTTCTTTTGCATAGCTTCAATCACCACTGAAGAAATATCAACGTTGACAACATCTCGGTAACCATCGTTGACCATGCCTTGCCCAAGTCGTAAACATTTTAAAATGCATAGTAATTATATGAAATTTTGTCCATTCTACATTACCAACTTGGATATATCTACAAATAACTTGTACAATATTATCTCAATTAGCATCGAAAAGAAATAAATAGCAAAGGTGACAAAAAGTAATCTTGATGAGAGCCAAATGAATCAATGGGATTAGTGTAATATCTTTATCTTATGCCTTTTCATTATTGGGCCATTGGTGATCTTGCGAGAACATCTATCTGATTGAATTTCAATTGACCCCTTTGTTAAATTCATAGTAGAGCACGGAGAATTAAGAATGGTCTTTTGGATCCACTATTGCGGTATGTTTAAGGTTTTTGGTTGATAGACAAAGTCAAAGTTATTTGAAAATCTTAGCCTTATGCATCTCTTGATGACATGAGATTTTTCAAGATAGTCAATAATCAAAGATGTGTCATGGACATGCACTGAACCGTAATCCATGTAAATCTCAAATAATAGTCACTCAATCAACCCAAACCTCCAAAGATAGTTATACCAACTTACACGAACAAAGCAAAGAAACATTTAAAAAAGCGATAAAACATCTATATATTAAAACCAAAATCAGGCGCAATGAAGAAGAATTGGAATGGTGCGCAATCCCAGAAAAAAGTTACATAGGATCAAAGCTACATTACCATGGGATCAAAATAAAATGAGTCCATAAAGCTCCATCTTTAGCAAGGGTGTCCGCTCAACATTCAACCCCCACGGGATGAGATAGGATCTATATGAACTGGTGCAAAGAATATCTTTCACCTCACTATATGCACTTCGAATTTTCTATCTTTTGGTCAACACCTTATTAAGGTCAGCCATCAAGCAAAAGGCACAACTCTAGAAGATACCGGTAAAACCCATATCCAGTCCACGGTAATGTAGAAGACATGTTCCTTACGCATGAAAGTATAAAATGATTTTACCGAATAGTTTCCAGAGGAATTGGTGAAAATTCTGATAGTTTGTGCCCTCCTTAGGAATAAATTTACAGTCAAGATTTAGACAAAAAGCATATTCATAAAATTTCGGCTGAATACTTCAACACCATACAAAAAATCCAATAATTTGAGTTATTGCTTCAATTTCGGTGGGGGCTGAAACCGAAACATTTCGGCCGAAACTTTGAGCAGAAATTTTGAACCATGGCACAGAAGGCACAAAATTGGTGAAAGTACACTTTTCATGTTCTTGGTGTGGGCGAGATTGACCCGCTCACTGTTCGGCCACTCACCATATACCAGCTCTTCTAATATTATGCAAATCTAGGAGAACTTTTGTTTGGCCACCAGCCAACTCCTTGGGTCATTGATTTGGAGCACTGAGCATGTGATGAGTAACTTAGATGTGTTTTCTTCCATTCATTTAGTTGCTTCTAATGTCTCAGATTACCCTTGCTGATGATACCTGTCTAGAGTAGATGGACAGAGTGTAGAACAATCTAGAACCTTTCTTCCCTTTCACATGTTCCTAAATTTTCTATGGGTACCTTTATTTTCAACCCAAGATTTTTCCTTTGTGTTTGTGTGCTTAAATTTGTTCATTGTTTTGAACCAGACGATGGAAATCTTTTTCATTTCAATCTTTGACACAATAGATTTTGAGATCATGATCCTACCATCAGATAACTAGATTTTAATTCCATGAGGCACACTTCCTGAAAAGTGATCTGAGAACCATATTTTGATGTATGCCATAATCATGTGCATTTTTAGAGATGTTTACCAGGTGGAATCAAAGTCTGGCCGTCTGATGGTAGGCCCGTGATCTTAAGATCTTTTGTGTCAATGATTGGGACAAAAAATGTTCTCTATCTTCTGATTCAAATTAATTAAAGGTTTTTAAGCATTGAACTTGGGGTTGAGAAGGAAGAACGTTGGATTGCAAATGAATGGGGTTGAGGAGGAAGAATGTTGGATTGTAAATGAAGGTACCCATGAGTCGAAGAGGAATTCATTGTACCATTCAGGAGTCGAAGAGAAATGGTTATAAAATATTATTGTCCTAAACTTGATCAAAAAGTAATGTAGCCATATGGGCAGATAAGTGAATAAGGATGAACGAGTTGCATTTTACTATTGGTCATTGCTTGAATTTACACATCAGGAATACAGAAGAGTGCTTTTATTCGTGTTATCAGAATTTCACAATAAATAATAATAATATAAAAAAAACCTTATAAATCAAGATTTTTATATGTATAAAAAAAAGGTCTGATAACTCATCAGATTTGAAAAAACATGTCTAGGCAATCATACCTCAATTCACCTAACCATGCATAGCAGTTTTTTAACAAAGAAAATACATTATATATTATATGTGAAAGATATGGGTGTTAGAAATACCTTGTATACTATAAAGGTTTAATTCATTGTATCTAATAGTGTAGGCTTGTAATTAATGCATCAATCAACAAACTATTTAAGAAAAAATTTGATATTATCTAATGCATCTCCTCAATGGTTGGTCAACTTAGCATTCTTGCCTAAACAGGGGATGGTCAATGTGGAAGGGGCTGCCACTCCTTCACCTGTCGCCTAGGTAAGCTATGTGATTGGCTTTTAGGGCATTGACTAAATTTATTATATATGCAATTTGTACAGCTCTCAAATTATGATGCTTTTTTTCTTCTCGACAATTGTCATCTCTAAAGTTAAGGCAACTCAAAAAAAAAAAAGGCAGGGCCTCATAAATTGACCCTCAAGGTAAATCAAACTTATATAACTGCAACTTCATAGAATGAAAACAAAATCATAAACATGGCCACACACCTTCAATCAGTAACATTCTGGACCCGTCTTTCTCACTTTTTAACACATCTATGTTAGCATATGTAGCTCCATTGCAAACCTGACAAAAAAGTGGATAATTTACAAAATACAGGAAGAAGGACAAACAAATATACATGGATTGACAAGTAAAACAAATGCTAATACCTCGTCCAAAGAATTGTCCAGAAGCTCAGCAAAAGCTGCAGAAGCAGAAACACAGGAAGCATGGTTAGCTTAACAACATGAAACTTATATAAATATATCAAGTTCAGATACTGAAAAATATCATCCTGCAGAAACAGAAGAGATTTATTATGGATACAAAAAACAAATTTACCTCCAAGAGCCATTTATGACTCGTTGCATTCGGGGGAGAAGATGAAGTGAGTTTTTCGCATAAATTCATGTGGCGATTTAGGGCTTCTTCGTTGCCGATAAGCCTATTGGATCTGTAGATCTCGTCTTTCACAGCCTTTGAATAGAGACCGCAGATCCATTTCCCTCATTCGACTACACAAACTTCAACTCATCTCCCACCGCCAATTTCGAAACCGATGAACATGATCTCAGATCTCAGATCTCGACCTCTAGCACTCAAAATCTCCTCGATTTTCTGCCTCTGATTCCATGAATTTCGAGGCCAAAATCAAATCGAAACAAAGAGTTAGGGTTTGGGAAGGAGGGAGACGACCTAAATTTGAGTTAGAGTTCAGAGAGGAGGGAGATTACCTGAATCTGATTGGAGAGTTAGGGTTTGTAGACGGAGAGACGCTAGCGTGAGCATGAGATGGAGAGACGGGTTTTGTAGATGAGAGTGGTTTTGGAGCTAGAGAAAAGATCCCGCGAGCGAGTACATATTTAAGTCGGGTAGCTCTCGTGGCCATGGGTTAATAAACCACTATCCCTTATAGTCGATTGAGTAATAATTTCTTTCAATAGGAGATGTGACGTGGTTTAAACTTAGATAACTACTGTTTTAAGAAGTAAAATCACTGTTTTAGTGAGTGGAATATTATACCACTATTTTAAACAATAGTTTATTTTATAAAGCTAAAGTGGCTTTTCCCTCATTTTGACGTAGTGATAACAGTAATGTTCATATTAACCAAGAAAGGGTTAGCTAGGACTACCCCTCAAGAAGCGGAGGTCCTGAGTTCGAATCCCACCACTTGTTGGCTACTCGCTAGAATTTATCCCTACTGATTCGCACCTGGGGACTTGGTCAGGTGCTCTAAAAGGCCGGATACCGCTTTATAAAAATTTTAAAAAAGGAAGTAATGTTCGTATTAGGAGTATGCAGAAACTAATAATTTTCTTAGAGAGCTACTTCCACACCTGCACTTACTCATTAGTCATTAGTGGAATCATTGATCACACACCAATTATAATTAAAAAACCATGTGTTCATGGATATGGAAACGCATTCAAATATGTCATGTGGTGAGAACCATATTTTTTTTTTTAAATGGGTCACTCTAAACCTCTTTTTTTTTTTTACATGGTATGCACTGAGCAAATGATGGTGTAGAAGTTCTCTTGCTTTATTATGCACCCCTTCACTTTCTAAAGAAATATTCTCTAGTATTGATAGCAACTCTACCCCTACTTCCATATTAGTAATCTTGAGAAGTAAATTTGGGCAGCCATATGTTGCAGGCACAACAGAATCAATTAGTTCTGAATATACCCTCTGAGGGAAGAACAGATAAAGAAAACATAATATCCGAATAGCATATCCACAAAACTCAATGACTCCAACACTTCAACAGTACAAAATTAACAAACGTTCAAATCAGAGGTTGAAAACAAAAGAGCATAAACCACACCTAAAACTGATTTGATGACTCGTGGTGAAGGCCATGGTCCCATCAAACAAAGCCTAACATGACTGTGCTGGCCGAAAAATGAAAAGCATTTTGCCGCAGTCATATCAGGATCATTATAGAAATAAAAGCCCAAAGACCAGTCTCCCTTGTTCATGCCATTACCTGAATTTTAGTGAATCTTATCCTTATATTTATCATTTAATTCCAATATCAGTTTTAGAACATTGTTCTCATGCTCTGTTACTACACTTTACTTGTCTGGGCAGGAATTCAACTATGGCGTGGAGTTTCTTTTTCTGATTTCAGTGTGGTGAAGCAATGGATCATGCATTGGGTAGTCGTACAAATCTTACTCTGGAATTTGGATCCCTAATTGTACAGGCTACTCAAGGTATATTTGTGATTTAAACTTTACCTTTCATAGGTGTTGGGATGATTGGCGTTCACAGTGAGAATATTGCCACTAAATGGTTGAATTTGGTAGCATGCAAGCAACCAATACTCTTAACCTTCCAGGCTCCGATAGGTGGAAATGATAGGTCAGTGTTCAGTTGGGATCCTCTCAACTAGTGTTGATTTCCATCATTTCACCATGGGATAATAGCTCCTTATTGACATTTAGACCATTAACGTTATATATTTTATCCCACACCATTGAGCTATTGAAGTGTGATTTATCATTTTGCCATGTGGCATACATCTATGACTAATCTAAATTATCCAAGTGGCAATTCACATTGGAACATATCTTAGTCCAAAAACTCACTCCTATAAGTGGATGTGAATCATCTGATTATTGATATTTAATATCAGCCATTAAAGCTTAAAACTATGGTTGATACTAGAATAACAAAATCGGATGATTTGAATCCCCCCTGAAACACCAATTTTGGGCCTGTTGCACTTCAATCTATAATCCGGCACTTCGACTGTACGAATCACCCACATCTGAAGCCATTGATGGTGTGAGATCATTTAAACACAAGTTTGGTGTGTAAATGACGGTGTGGGTGACTTGGGTCCTTTCACCATTGGGTTCCCTCATTTCCACCAATTTGAGCTTGCAGGTGTTAGTAGTAACATAGAGCATGGTGTCACGGGGTAACTTTTTCGACGCCCGTGCGGCGCCTCACTGCCGCTACAGCAAGACCAGCCTAACTCAGATACCAGTTTTTCACGAGGCATAACCTAACGCTGGCTATCACACTCATGTAACATCTCACCGCCACGCACAGCGAGACCAACTCATCCAACCATCACTCTGATACCACCCGCCTAGAGGACGAGAACTCCCGCGTCATGGTTGCCTTCACCCAAGGCAAACCATCTCAATGCATCATGTCTAACCGTGACACGCATGCTAGCACCTCAGTGCCACTTGGCCTGCCTAGCTTCACCCTGTGCAGTGCACTAGTTCCATGCTTCTGACAGTGTCATGCATCTCTTCATGCCATTCTAGCTAAATATCGTGTGTGGCCCACGCAACCAGCACACTTGGAGTAGCATGCAGCTCTTCATGCTATCCAAACTAAGCATCGTGTGTGGCCCACACGACCAGCACACTTGGAGTAGCATGCAGCTCTTCATGTTATCTAAATCAGGCATCGTGTGTGACCCGCACGACCAACACACGTCCGCATCAGGCCCTCAGCTAGTGCGCATCGCAACGTCCCACTTAGCCCTTGAGTGCCCTCATGAGGTCACCAACCCATGTGCACTGAAACGCCGGCACAGGGCCACATGGTAACCTCACCCCAGGTGACACATGGCATCGCCGTAGCACTGCATCACTGCAGCGATGTTCTAGGCCCACCCCTAACCTAGAAAACCCATGCGCTCGTCCCGCAATGCAGGGCCCCATGTGTGGGAGAATAGCTCCACAGCTCCCTTCCCTCAAGTATGGTATAAACACCAACTTAGGCAATCCAATAGTGACATACCACCATGGCACACGGCCTCCTGCCCATGGCACACACCTGCAAAGGTGGTGTCTTGCCATTAATTATGGCACACGAACCTCTGTCTGTGGCACACAATGCCATCCTCCAAGCCTACACGTCTTGTGAGGTCATGCATCAGCATCACTTGCGACCGTGTCGCATCCGTGTCTCGTCCATGTCGTGTCTGCATCGCGACCATGTTGCGAGGCCCTCATGGCCTCATGCTCACCTAGCACTGTGTCGAGACCATGTCGTGTCCGTGTCACGGCCATTCGCAAGGCGCTTATGGCCTCATGTCGCATGTCTTCATGGCACCACATGGCATACCCTCATGGCACCGCATCAGGTCTGAGTCTTGAAAGTGTCTCATGCCCACTCGGCACTAAGTCGGGTTCGTCATTGCACCCAGATGCCGTGTGCCCTCTTGGCACCGCATCCTGTGCCCTCTTAGCACCGCATCACTTATCGTACAAGCTAGATGTCGCGTGCCCTCTTGGCACCACATCGTGTGCCGTCATAGCACCGCACTATGTGCCTTGTGGTACCAGGATGTCGCGTGCCCTCTTGGCACCACGTCGCGTGCCCCTACGTAGAGCATCGCATTTCAAGCCCTTCACGCATCTAGTCACCATACTAGATCGCAGCTTAGTTCGGGTCACCGTCGCATCACACATAAGGGACACATGCACGCATCGCAAGGCCACGTGCCTTTGGGCATACGCACTACACAGCTAGCTACTAGGTCCGCCCGCCTACCTGCTAGCCATACGCCTAGTTCAGAGGCGATCGTGTCATCTTACTGGCACCAAGATTTGCATCAGTTCCTCGACTTCCATCTTCACTCCATGTAAGGTCCACACAAGTACCTAGCCCCGAGGTTTAATACCTCCTCCCTAGCTCATCTTGGTTTCATCCGTGCCTACGGATAAGGACCCCCCTAGCCCTTCGCATGTCTCCGTACCAATGCAATCCATCACTATGCCGCTTCACGTGGATCCACACCCACGTAGTCTATCACTATGCATGCACTAAGCATTAGTAATCGTAGCTCGCTCCAGTACCTCAACACTGTGTGTCTTCACCCAAGAGTTCACCTAACACGCTTTGCCTACGCCTCAACCTAGCTACAAGGCCCTCTCACCTTGCCTACTAGTGGATCGATGTGCATCATTATGCACCAGGGTCGTGACCACGTCACATTCTCCCCAACTTAATGCGTTGACGTCCTCGTCAACGTCCGAACTCCTACATTAGTTCCTCGACACACATTTTGGTCTTCACCGAAGCACAACTCGAATCTGAATCGCAGTTACTGCACTTCGCTACTTTCATTCACAATTATGTTCTAGTACTTCAACCATTTTCTGCGTTTTCACCCCACATAGTGTTCTGAATAACTTGGTCCAGTTGATATTTCACCCAAGTATCTTTATATACTAGTTCCTCATACAACCAGGAGCAACTTGATCATTAGCATCATTCTGGTTACTACCTGAATCGATAGCCAAAATCAAGCAAATTGCGCCTTTGATGTTCACATCATTGGCTCCAAGTCCGCGTAACCCATTGCGCATCGCAGCACTATAGGTTCTCAACAATCCATCTTCACCCAAGAGTCTACCTTTCATTCACACTGTCGTCTAGCACATCAACACCTCTGTGTCTTCGCCCAAGAGTTCGACCTGCGTGTGATTTGTAGAACTCTAGTACCTCGACGTATGTTTCCAACCACGAGACTGCCACTCAAGTTGCCTCAACTATACTTCACAATGCTGAAATCTGCAACATTGCTTATATCTTTCAATCGTAGCAACCGATGGAACCTAGCTTTGTCGGACCTTTAGACTTGAACACCACACAAGCCCTCAACGATCCTATAGCGCTCTAGTACCTCAACACCTCTGTGTTTTCACCCAAGAGCCTACCATGAGCACCTTGCTCAACCAATGAAGCTCTATGCTTCTCACACTATAGTACCTTGACCTTTGTCTTCACCCAATAGTGTGACTCGATTCACCTCTTCCAACCCTATTTCTGGTCATCCTCGTAGACCAAAGATTTTGACGATCGCCTGGGACTCACTTTCTTTGAAGATACCCATCTGGCTCTCATATTTGCTTCCTCTAAAGCTATGCTGGATCACCTGGGACTCGCTTCCTCTGAAGGTACCCATCTGGTTCATCCGTTGGCTTCCTCTGAAGCCACGCTAGATAATCGTCTAGCCATTCATCTCTCGCGGACGATGTGCCTTATTGTCACACAACAAAGCAACGAGCTTCTGACCCCTACACTGGTTCAGCCTAACTCAATCTAGTTCTCACGATACCTCGCTTAACTGTATCATCAATCCTAGTCTATCACAACATATTGATCCTTACATTGCTGCATACCAACGGTCTAGACCCTCATGTCATATACCAGCGATCGATTCCAAAATCTCAACTTCCTCAAGTGAGAATGGAGCATCCTACCTGCTCCTTGCCATACATGGCAATGGTGCTTCTCAGCACCAACGTGATCCAACGTCTCAAGTTGGAGTCACTAGCGTTCATCCATCCTGGACTAACCCACTATCGCAACATATAGCCCTCATGGGCAGCAATCATCACGAAGTGAGAACGGAGCATCCCCCTTGCTCCATGCCGACATGGCAATGGTGCTCTCAGCACTTGTGTGACTCAACATCTTATGTTGAAAGTCACCAGCATCCATCCACCTCGGACCGACCCGCTAACTCAATGCGTGGCTCACATGGCCAACTAGTGTCGAGTACCTTTTTCGTGACATATAATCCAGCAGTACCGTCTCTCTGCATGCGACTCAATCTCATCTCTATCTCAGACATGCAACTCAACTACACACAAGTAACTCTGGTTGTCACAAAATTAGAGCGCACCTCATCACTCTAGCTTGCCAATGTAGTCCCAATCAGAACAATCTGGCTCTGATACCAAATGTCATGAGGTTACTTTTTTTACATCTGTACTGTGTCTCACTGCCGCTACCGCGAGGCTAGCCTAACTCAGATACCAATTTTTTACGAGGCATAACCTAATGCTGGTTATCACACTCGTGCAACATCTCACTTTCACGCATAGCGAGACTAACTCATCTAACCATCACTCTGATACCATCCGCCTAGAGGACATGAACTCCCGCGTCATGGTTGCCTTCACTCGAGGCAAACCATCTCAATGCATCGTGTCTAATTGCCACACGCATGCCAGCACCTCAGTGCCACTTGGCATGCCTAGCTTCACCCTGTGTAGTGCACCAGTTCCTCACTTCTAACAGCGGCATGCATCTCTTCATGCCATTCCAGCCAAACATTGTGTGTGGCCCACGCAACCAGCACACTTGGAGCAGCATGCAGCTCTTCATGCTATCCAAACTAAGCATCGTGTGTGGCCCACACGACCAGCACACTTGGAGTAGCATGCAGCTCTTCATGCTATCCAAACCAGGCATCGTGTGTGGCCCGCGCGACCAACACACGTCTGCATCAGGCCCTCAACTAGTGCGCACCGCAGCATCCCACTTAGCCCTTGAGTGCCCTCATGAGGTCACCGACCCATGTGCACCGAAACGCTGGCACGGGGCCACATGGTAACCTCACCTCGGGTGACACATGGCATCACCATAGCGCTGCATCGCTGCAGCGATGTTCTAGGCCCACCCCTAACCTAGAAATCCCATGCGCTCGTCTCGCAACGCAGGGCCCCATGTGTGAGAGAATAGCTCCACAGCTCCCTTACCCCAAGTATGATCTAAACACTAACTTAGGCAATCCAGCAGAAGAACCTCAAACCCCTTGGTTTGACATACCACCATGGCACATGGCCTCTTGCCCGTGGCACACACCTACAAAGGTGGTGTCTTGTCATTAATTATGGCACACGAACCTCTGTCTGTGGCACACAATGCCATCCTCCAACCCTACATGTCTTGTGAGGTCACGCATCAGCATCACTTGTGACCGTGTCACATCCGTATCGCGTCCACGTGGCGTCCGCATCGCGACCATAGCACTGTGTCGCGACCATGTCGCAAGGCCCTCATGGCCTCATGTCGCGTGCCTTCATGGTATTACATGGCGTACCCTCGTGGCACAACATCACGTCTGAGTCATGACTGTGTCTCATGCCCCCTCGGCACTAAGTCGGGTCTGTCATTGCACCTAGATGTCGTGTTCCCTCTCGGCACCACATCTTGTGCCTTCTTAGCACCGCATCACTTGCTGTATAAGCTAGATGTCGCATGTCGTCATAGCATCGCACTATGTGCCTTATGGCACCAGGACGTCGCGTGCCCTCTTGGTACCACGTTGCATGCCCCAATGCGAAGCACCGCATTCCAAGCCCTTCACGCGTCTAGTCACCATACTAGATCGCAACTTAGTTCGGGTCACCGTCGCATCACGCATAAGGGACACATGCACGCGTCGCAGGGCCACGTGTCTTTACGCACAAGCGCTACACAGCTAGCTACTAGGTCCACCCACCTACCTGCTAGCCATATGCCTAGTTCAGAGGCGATCGTGCCGTCTTACTGGCACCAAGACCTGCATCAGTTCCTCGACTTCCGTCGTCACTCCATGCAAGGTCCACACAAGTACCTAGCCCCGAGGTTTAATACCTCCTCGCTAGCTCGTCTTGGTTTCATCTGTGCCTACGGATAAGGACCCCTGGTCCTTTGTGTGGCTCTGCACCAACTCAATCCATCACTATGCCGCTTCACGTGGCTCTGCACCCACATAGTCTATCACTATGCATGCACTAAGTATTAGTGATCGTAGCTCGCTCTAGTACCTCGACACTGTGTGTCTTCACCCAAGAGTTCGCCTAACACGATTTGCCTACGGCTCAGCCTAGCTACAAGGCCCTCTCACCTTGCCTGCTAGTGGATCTTTGTGCATCATTATGCACTAGGGTCATGATCACGTCACAATGGGCTATTAATGCCTCCTTTTATAGATTTGAAGTATATTGATTTCTGATGTTCTCTTTCAAGTGTGACTCCTTGATTAGGAATGTATTTGAGCTGCCAAATGGAGGCCTAAAAAACAATGATTTTCTATCCAGATTAATTCTTAAATCTTCTACCTAGCGTGCTTTTCCACTTTGCTATCTTGAGGCTCTAAGATGCTTCATGTCACAAGATTACTGCTCACAGTACAATATTTCCTATTTACATTATAGTTGCATACATACAATTGAAGCCCTTGCTCTTGGTTCCTACCACTTTTGGTAACTAGGAGGTCTGGATTAACAATGTATGGCATGTATATATCAATATGTAATTTTGTGTCATAAAGATAGCAACGTAGTTGTTCAATTGATACTATAGAATTATTCATTTAAGAATTTCATGTTCAAATTTCAACTAGAACAGTAGAGAATACACGCATGGTGCAGTAATATGGTTTCCATCATGTACGTTCTTTATGATATTTGCTATCTACTCAGTCAGTTTTTTCTTCTTGGGTTGCTAATTTTATTGGTCTATGCTTGCAGTTGAGGCATTGGAGATATTTATAGGTAGTTCAGAATACAAAGATGTATGGAGTCTAGTCCTTCAATAAAAAAAAAATTCTAGATTTCTAGGTTTTTTTTATTCCTTTATTATTCCTCATTTTTAGGCCTGCTAGGGGAGGGCTTGGGCCTGTAGCACAATGGAAGGTTGACAATATTGCAACTTCAAAGGTTACAAGTTGGAGCCCAACTTACCTATGAAAAATGGGGGGCTGTTAAAGGGCCACTCCAGGCCTTTAACATGCTTGGGGGTTAAAATGGTTTTGGTTTGGGTTTGGTTGAGTTCAACCCTAACCCAACCTGCCACCCTTGTCCACCACCCGAATTGTAATACCCAGAAAATTTTTGAACCACGGTACACTGATTGAATATTCGTATTGAACGAAACGTGCACCACGCACGTGTAGTGTAACCTGAAGGTTGGGTCAGCCTGTTAACTGACCCATCCGACCTGGTTTTTGGAACCCCGGCAACAGGCACATATACTTGACCCATCGAGTTGGGTGGGCTTGAAGCATCTTATTGACCTTAGGTCAGGTCGCTTTGGTCATATATTTTGACTCATCAGGTTGGTTTGAGTGCCCAAAGGGTTGGCAGACCAAAATTTTGGCACGAGCCAACCTGACCCATGCAGTTGAAAAAAATAAAAATCTAACACCAATTGAAAGTTTATTGCAGGCACGCCGGGTTCTATGGCTGGTGTTCGATTTCTTGAGGTGCTTGGAGAAGATGCATTGGCATTTGATAACCTGTACTGTGTAGCTTTTCGGCACTTTGTCACTGTAGTTATATACAGGTAAGGGAACAAAGGTATTTTTTTGAGTAAATCATATTTATTTGTTGCTCCTGTAAACTACCCACTAATCTGTATTTGATGTAATATTGTTTAAATGTGAAGCCTGCTGGGGATTTTCATAGTGAAATAGGCTCTCAACAACTGCATATCGCCATGGAGAAGCTTAGAGCCCACATCAGCAACATGGAACAACAAGCATTTATGGGGGAAATGAGAGAGAACACTTTTATTACGCCAGGAAATTCTGGTACTCTGATCCTTATCCCTCTCTAATATTTTATCTCAGTAACTTCAAAAGAACAAAACAATTGAAGGAGACACTCGCTTTATTTGAGAAAAAAATCACGCTAGCATCAATGATACTCCTAAAATATCTTCTTCCGAACAATTGGTTGATATCTTTACTAAGGCTCTAGGTCCCTCTCAACTTCATAGTATTATTGTCAAGCTGAGTATGATAAACATCTATGCACCGGCTTGAGGAGGAGTGGAGCTGCGCCCGGGGGGGGGGGACCGTAAATGGGGTGTGTTTAGAGTAATGTTGGGTGTGTGTTTGTGTGATATGAGGGTATTTTTGTCTTTGTGATTTATTATAAAGACTAGTAGGGACTCCAACCTAACCACAACTCAACTTTGAAAATTCAAGTGGGTTCAACCAGTTTTCAGACCCTTGACTACAAGTGAATCTTCATTCCCATGGCTTCCACCTTCATAGATTAACGTAAGAATACTTTCCATGTCAAAATCCTTTCAATCGGAAAACTGGTTGAATACCATATAACGTTCAACTGATTGGACTTGGCCATTTCCTTTTTTTATTTTAACCATTATTTTTAACAATATATTTTCACTATTTGAAATAAATATGAAACCCAAAAGAAGAAAAACTAAAACTAAAAACCCTCCTTTTAATGATTCTAATACCAACAGAAGTTCAAAGGACATTCTTCGTTACTATGGACCTTGTCCCCTCAATACAAAAGGTGGAAATCTCGTATTCCTAGCATTTTTTAATTCAACTTTCAGCATAGAATGTTAATTCCACTGGCTTTCACAGACCTTATCCATGTTCATGACTCGCATTCTCAAATGCAATTAATCTAATAACTTTGTATAATTTGACATAATATAAACAACCTGCATTCTTAAAAACGCTTAGAGAGCCTGCAAAGTAAATGTGCAGTGGGTACTAGTTGGACGACCCATGCACAAGCTGCGGTGCATGGTTCATCAATTCTGTCACATAGCAATAGCATACATAATACAGTAAACGTGCACATGGGCATCCTCTATATTGCATTCGACCCAAAATGTGCACTTTTACAATTTCTACCATCTGATCAAGAGCCTGCAAAGTACAAGTGTGTTTGGGCAAAAATCCAAGAAGTTTTCGGGTCAGATGGTCTGAATACTCCTATGAGCATAATCTTTGTACAGGGTCTCATTTAGAAGATGACCTGCCATTTGGGCATCTGTTACGGCTTACGACCCAAAGTAATAAGGGCTTATATAACATTCCACTCTATTAACAACTAGGTGTTTTTGGTGTATTGGTTAGGTCCTTAACAAATGGCATTATAGCCAGCACCACGTCTCAGGTTAGAATATGTTGTACAATTATATGATCTGGATCACTTCAAATATGAGATTTCACATTTCAGTCCAGTGTTCACAACATATAGCGCACTTTCTGTTGCAGTTTGGTGGTCGTACTCTTTACCGTATTACGCATATTGTATCAAACTCATCTTGTTACCAGTTCAGTGTGTTCTGTTCTTTATTTTTGTTGGTTCTGTTCCCATGTACTGGAGTCATTCTTGATTTCAATAATCAAAGAGCTTTTTTTTTGGGTCTGTTATTGGTTCTTTCTTTGATCTCTACTCCATTTTGCAGTCATAAGGAAAAACAGATGCATTGATGTGAGAACTGGTCATTGGCATATTCTTATTTAATTAGATATGATTCATAAAAAGGAATTTATAAAGGTCAAGTGATTTATCGCTTCATGTTCATGTAATTGTATTGTGTAGTACCATATAAACTGGGAAAAGGATTTGGCAGATCAGCTGATTTTTTATTGCATAAAGTTGGTTGCTTAGAGTGTATGAAAGGTTCGGTCGGTGTCTGGAGTAAAAAAAATTTATGTTGTGCTCAAATTTACTTTTCCATCTGCAGGGATCTCATGGACGCTAGGGACTTGGAATATAAAGCATGGGCTCATGTTCAAAGTCTTAAATCGTCTCTTGATGAACACAGCTTGGAAATGCGTGTGAAAGCGACCAATGAAGCTGAAGCAATATCCCAACAGAGGCTTGCTACTGCTAAAGCTGAAATTGTTGACCTGAGGCAAAAGTTGGAAGCTTCTGGAAGGTTAGTTTCTTTAATGGTTGTCTGCTAATGATACTGAAGTGTCATTTATGTGCTTGGATATG
Organism: Chloranthus sessilifolius; assembly: GCA_021018995.1. NCBI lineage: Eukaryota > Viridiplantae > Streptophyta > Magnoliopsida > Chloranthales > Chloranthaceae > Chloranthus > Chloranthus sessilifolius. The sequence goes on from CM037588.1 coordinate 99,205,986, forward strand.
TCAGAAACTTGGTCGAAGATTTTTTTCAGTTTTTAGTTACCGTAATTTTCAAGCAATTCATAGTGGATTTCAAATCTATCCCAAAAAAATTATATGGTGTATTGTAATTTGAATCTTAAAATGCATTCCTTTTGTGCTTGCATTATCATATTTATAGTTGATATCAGCTTCTATTATATACAGAGTGTAAGCGGTTTAGCTTGTTTTATTTCATGCTCAACACATAACAGGCCATTACCCACTGTTGGTCACATACGTACAGGGTGGACGTATACAGCCCTAACTTGCACATTGAGCCATATAATTTTTAGCCATAAAATTTTTACTCACTTTGGCAAATATAGCAATTTGGTATTAGAACAATTAAACATTTCAGAGAGCTGCAAAGAAGTTGTAGATACATTTGTGACAGTTGTATGCTTATTGACTTAAAAAAAAGCATTTGACTTGGTATTGGGTAATGCTGAAGAAAAACTTTTTGATCAGATACTGAAAATGAATGGACTGCCAAATTAATGAACCTCAGCTTTACCTTTATTTGATGGTGAGGTGGCTTGAACATTTTACTCGGAGAGCTATGATCACTTATTCAGTCTTGTTTTGATTTTGTATGAGTGGGTTTATTTAGTGTTACCTTATCATATCCAACATGCTTTGGTCATTATATGGGGTGCCTTGATGCTTGTAGGTATCTATGTTGAGATTGCATTGTCAAAACATGAGCACTGGTCATCATTAGCACCTCTCCCACTTGATGTTCACTTCTGCTGGACAAAAAGCCAAGGAAGAATCCTGGAATCGAGGCTAGTTGTCGAAGATTTCTTCTTTATCATGTCTTTATATTTTTCATTACACATTCTTTTTGCATGTCATTCTTCTTTTTGATTCACACAGCAAATCTGGCAATTTTAATGGTAATTCTTTATCTATTATTATGTGAACTCTTTTATATGTACAACATTGTACAGGTGATGATGATCTGGAGAAGAGAAATAAACTTGTTTGGGAATTGAGCGATATAATTGGGTGAAGGAAACATTGAAAGCATGCTTTTAGTTGAAAAAGGCTTAAGGGAACTAGCTTCCTTAAAGGTCTTCTTTTATCTTCAATGTTTTGAAATTCCTGCTTCATTTTAACCTTAGCTTTGTGTTGCTTGCTTTTACTTTATCTCGAGTGCTTTTTTTTTTTAATTTTTTTTTTTTTTTTAATCATTAAATCTGTCATCACGTTAAAAAAAAAGGGTATTTACAGCAATTATATGCCCAAGAGTAAAAAATGGTTCGGAATAGTCAATAATCACAATACCTTTATAATCTGCTGCTATGCCACCCAATGCACTTGGTCTAGGATTAGGAAGTGAGTATCCATCAAAATTCAGTTTAAGGGATCCACTTGGAGGTTTGGGCAAAATTTTGACTTCCCCACACCGAATCACCTCTACTATGTTTCAATGAATATGATTACTATTGAATAATTTAATCTCCTTAATATGAAATTGACCAAAGAATGGAACATGTTTCTGTGGATTACACCATCAATGGCTTAAGATGTGGGTGATCTGTACCGTCAATGTCATAGAAGATCCTAGATTGAAGTGCAATAGGCCCAACAATAATTTTAAGGATAATTTAGTAATAATTAAAAGTCTTCCTCACGCATCGTTAACCCCCATTTTGTCTTTTAGTATAATACTAGTAAAAGTGCACGTGCATTGCACATGTTAATATAAATGTGGAGACACCATCGAATTCGTCTGATTTAAATGTCACAATCTAAAAATCTTTAATCTCTATCATATGACTCAACACAATAAATGGCCATCAGCTCATCCATATTTGGATGCTTTGAATTATCTAATAGAGATTTTATTTTGTGCCAATCTTTTGCATTAAACATCTTTAGATCGTGACCTTCAAATCCGTTGACTAAGATGAAGTTTCCACTTGGCCTAAGTCCTCCAAATACTAAGTCTTTCCTTTAAAGGATAACTCTAATTATACCAACCAGATCTCTAAGTGCAGTACATTCGAAAAATCATTAATTGATGTGAACCAAATAATGGAGATCTATTTTCTTTTCAATCTTTCACATAATGGAACTTGAGATCAATGGTATACCATCAAACAGTCAATTTATGGTTCCATGTGGCATACATCCCAAAAAAGTGATCGAAAACCATATGGCACACATCATACTCAAACGTGATTTTTGATCATTTCTTGAGATGTGTTATTTATATCACGTGCACTAAAAAATTGATTGTCAGTACACCCATGATCTCAAGATCCATTATGGGTACGATTGGAACGAAAACGATCATTATTGTCGTATTCAAAATAATCAATGGTATTCGGCTATGGTGCACTTCAAAATTAATTTCCAATTCAATCTTCCACACGATGATCCTAAGGTAAATTGTGTACTATTAGACAGTCAATTTTTAATCTACGTGGCACACATCCCAAAAAAGTAACTGAAAATAATATGACAGACATCATGCTCAAACATGATTTTCGATCACGTTTTGAAATGTACAACACCTGAAATAAAAAGTTGATTGTCAGTACACTAATGATCTTATACATAATGGGAAAGACTGGGCAACAAATTATCTCCATCGTCTAATTCACATTGATCAATGGTTTTCGGTTATAGTGCTTTCAAAATTCTATGGGTGCAAATAGACCATTTCGATTATCGTTTTAATCTTTTATGCAATGGACCCTTACATCAATGGTGTATCATCAGAGGCTCAATTTTTTTATCTCACCTAACACACATTCCACAAAAGTAACTGAATGGCACACATCATGTTCAATCGTGATTTTCAATCACTTTTTGGGATGTAGACCACTGGGGTAAATAATTGATTGCCGGTATTCTCATGATCTCAATATCGATTATGTAAAAGATTGGGATGAAAAGTGGTCTCTATTAGATGATTCAAAGCAATTAATGGGTTTCGGCTATGGCGCCATTAAAAATTCGATCACTGTAAATAGAACCGGCATGCGTAAACATGATCATGGGCATACCATCAAAAGGGCAAAGAGCCTTGCTGCTTACTAGTTTTTGGAACATGTACCAGAATTTGGTTCATGCAATTGGCAGATCACCTCATGTCAGTTGGCATTCAATCGATTTATTGATTAGATGGTTAAAAACTTAGAATCATTAACTATAAATCTCATAGAAATACATGTGCATTGCACATGTTGTCAAAATAAAAAATTTAACTGAAAAATATGGCAGAAAATGTATAATAATCACTTGCACCACATAACAGTACATAGTGTTAAAATGGTGCCCCATATACAAAATCTCCAACCTCAATTATATTTATATATGTCATCATTTTAAAGCCACATGATTCACAAGATCATCATATAAATCATATTTATGTTAAAATAGCATTAAAAAATTAAAATGAGCATATAATTTAGAACCTAAAAGTAGGGTTGCCAATAGGTCATGTTAAAGGTTTGACTGTCCGATTGGTAAATGACATATGCTGACCTGACCTGGCCGGATGGTGCACCCCGATTCGACCTAATACCCGAATGCTCAAGGGTATATGCCCAACCCGACCTGACACCTATCCTGACCTTAACCAGAAGGGTCAAGGGTACATGCCCAACCCAACCTAACACCTGACCTAACCTGGCTGAAAACACTCCATTTATTTTTATTATTATTATTATTATTATTATTATTATTATTATTATTATTATTATTATAAAATATCGTGTAACTCGAGCTTAGTCAACCGAAATTTTCTCCAACCCGACCCAACCATACCTAAAGATTGTTTCTTACACTTCATGCTTGACTTAGCCCAACAGGTCAAGTTTAGTGCCTAGCCCAATCAAAAAGTCGTCCCCAGCAAGTCGAGTATCAAGTCTACCCGATCTGTTGAGACCCCTATGTAGAAGTATCATATGCATGTCTAAGTCAAATAAAGTTAAGTGCTCGCCTAACTCCTACGGCCATCCATATGTATGGGTGCAAGTTTTAAACCGAAATCCGAGCCCGATTCCAAAACCTAACGGATTGAACCAGCCCCAATCAACCTGAAAATCGATTAAGACAAAACCAATTCTAGTTTGGTCTAATTTCGGTTTTAGGTGGGCGAAAACATATTAGGTAGGATGAGAAAATCTGATCAGCCATTAATCGTGGTTCAAAGGGTTTCAACTTTTCAGTAAATTATTATTTGGGTAGCCTTGCTAACCCCTACGGAATCTTGGAGGGCACCTATGCCAAAAACCATCGACTTCTTGTATTAGTTGATGGGGATCATTTTTCGGTCCAATCTTCCACATAAGGGATCTTAATATCATGGGCTTACCATTAGACGATCAGTTTTTTATTTCATGTGGCACAGATCCCAAAATATGGCCCTAAAATTACATGGCATCCATCATGCTCAAATTTAATTTCGGGGTTATTTTTATGGAATCTATGCCACATGGAATAAAGACTTGATTGTCTAATGTAAGCTCATTGTCTCAAGATTCATTGGGCGAAAATCAATCTCCATCTTCTAATTCAAAGCAGTCAATTTTTATAGAAAAATTATTAATTCTCTTAACTTTGATAATCACAGCAAGACCACCCCTTCTAAATCTCTTCTTCCATGCTCCATCCACATTCACTTTAATAACATCAGCCGACAGGGGATCCCATTTAAGAAGTGGAGCTATGACCTCTCTAGATGGAGATGAAACATGAGCTCTACTGTTTGCCACTAAGTAGTTGCCCAACCAGTGTTCCTAATACGATTTGGAATAAACACTACCTTTCCCCATGACAGATCTTATTTTTGAAATTCCATATAGCCCAAGCGACTGTGAACACAATATTTACATCTATCCCGATTATCTCCATTGTGGCCCATTTAAGAAACTCATAGAATGAGGGGAAAGCACACTGATGCACCCAAATGCCCAACGACGAACTAAACCATTGTAACATCCTAAAATTTTTTCCAAATCCATAGGTCCTAATTAGGTTCGTGTCCGTTAGGAAATGTGTCACCGTTTTGGATTTTTCAAACGAGATCGTTTGAAATCTGTTTGAGCCTCGTGTGAGACTTTTGGATCAAAGCTCATACACTGTGGGGGTGTAATAGCTTAACACCGAATCCGATGGATAAGTGGTTTGTGTGTGCAAGTTTCATATCGAACCAAAGACCTTTTAGTGTAATATAAAATACTTTGCTTAGGTGTATAGGTTCCACGCCGGAACAAAGCCAAATGGATAAGGTTTAACACCAAAAGGGTGTATGTTTTTCATACAGGGAAAAATCCCTTTTTCTATAAAAATCAAAAGCTTCCTTTGGAAGCTATCAACCGTTTGCAAATTTTGGGGGCTTTGGGTTTCTAGAGAGGGAGAGAACTTCTTCTCAAACCCACATGTTACCCAACCGAAGGATCCCTCAGCAAGCCGCTTCAATTTTCCTCGCAATGATCACCGTAGTTCCGATTGCTCTTGTGATTCCAACTGCGGAGAACCTCCGTTTCCCTCAAACCCTTTTTGGTTTTGTTTTTGAGAGACCCTAAACCCATTGATTCCTCCTTAGATCCTCTCCTTACACTCAAGAGAACATTTGGGTTGTTTTGTACGTTGCAAGAAGTCGATCTCCGTCCATTTTGATTGATAGAGAAGGAGGGTCTCAAACCCTTTTGCTTCGTGTGGAGGAAGCGTCGATTTATGCATTCATTCGATTGTGAATCCACGAGTAATTAATAAGGTAAGAAAACACAACCCAAAGATAGTAAATTTATATAATTAGATGTGTGTGAGTGAAGGTGAAAAGTTTGGGCGAAAATGGAGAGAAACTGCAAGAAAAATAGGTTTATGAAACTCAGAACCCACAGAGTTTCTGAAACTCGTGCGCCCGATCTTTAGAGCTTGCTCGCCCGAGCAGCCTTTAGAAAGGTTTGTCTGTACCTCGCTCGCCCAAGATTTATTCTCATGCGCACAAGCAGCCTTCAGAAAGGCTTGTTTGTGCCTCGCTCGCCAGAGATAGAGGGATGCCATTAGACTCGTGCGCCCGACCTTGAATCTCGTGCGCCCGAGATTCAGAGTTTGTGCATATTGGACTAAATTGTCGATATAGCTTTGGTATTTTGGCCATAATGTTTTACTCCGAACTCTAATTGACGTGATTCTTATGAAGTTGGAAAGAGGACAACGAGATCTATAACTTTTATGAATTAATAATTTCATGAATCAATTGTTTTAAAGATCAAAATTGAGTGAAAAGTTGGATCAAGCTCCGAGTTAGCACGAACTTGTTCATTTCTGCCTCCGTTTTGAGAAAACACATAAATACGTCAAATTTGTTAGTAATTAGAATAAATCATTGATGCTTCATCATTATGTGATGTAGATTGAGAGTTGGAGACCGTCGATAGACCTTGGCAATGCTTTTTTTTGTACGACTCTGAAACCAAGATAGGGGAAACTCATTACTCATTGCATTTTTGAATTGATTTCATAGATATCATTGTAGGATCGAATGAAGTGATTACAACTCTTAAAATTTATGCCTTGAATCTGATTTGACATGATATCCATTTAAATTAAGTTGTAATCTTAGCAATGGAATTAGAACTTGATGATCTGATTATAATCGAATATTTGGATTGAAAAGTGATGATAATGATTTGAAATCGAATTTGCGAGATTGACTACATTTGATAAATGAAATCCTGTTAAGTCTAAAACCCTTTTTATAGGAATATTAGAAGTTAACAATCTTTGAACTGTTAACATTGAAATCTCTGAAATATTAGTTGCATTGGATATTGAATGATTTAACGTTAACTTTGATTTTGGTGGACTAGACGTTGACTGCTGTTGTTGGTTCTAAGTGTGCATGATTTGTGTTTTGAAAACAGATTTGTAAATGATGAATTATATTGAATTATATGAAATATCAGCACAGAAAGAACTTAATTTGCCTGCAAGATCAGGACCAATTGTAGCAAGTTTTAAATGTAAGTGAGTAAAAGATCGTCCACAGGGAATTGATTTAAAATATATGATAAACCTCCAGATCTGAGCTACCAGATCTGGCCTCTAATCCTATCTACAAAGCAAGTAAGATAAGAGTTTGAATTTGTCACATTAACTAAGTTACCTACAAGTAAAATGTAAACTAAATGATCCAGATCCGAGTTGGGGGAATTGGAAGTAAAATTAATAAGAATGGAGAAATAATAGTTGACTTAAGCTTAGTAATTGATTGCAGAATGAGAACTAGTGCAGCACAGTCAAGAAAGTATCAAATCTTCATCTGGCTACCAGCTCAGATGTAAGAGAAAATAATCCAATTCAAGGATTAGAATTGAGTTGAACTTATGGCTATGATCTGTCCACTTTAATGGACACAGATCATCCAATAGTCTTCAATTCGAATTCCTGATTCAGAACAAGAAACACCACTACAAATGCTGTGAGAAATTAGGTTGCAAACGCCAATTCTCACAGGGATAATGAATTAAGGGAACTTGCTTATAAAACAGTAAATCTAAAGGAATCTAATGAAATAAGGAGATCATAGGGAACCCTTAACACGAATCCAATTGAGAACGTACGGTTCACAGCAACCTTTTCAAATTCACCATTACAATTACAGCACTCAGCTTAAACAGCTCTTGGATTTGTAGTCTTGAATACAAATCTCACTTGTATTACAAAAGTATCTCACAGATCTCAAGTACAAAGCTAAGCTATTACAGAGGTTTCAGACAAGAGATCTGAAGTGGAAGTGAGGCAATAGAAATGAAACTCAAAATCTAGATGCCCAAATTGGGCAAACGGTTCATCCATTTATAGTTTCCCCCAAGTCTAGCTCAGATGTGTACCGACCAATCAGAATTGGTTAGATCTGTATCGACCAATGGGAGTCGAGCACAAGGATCCAGATCTGTTTTGGCCAATCAGAACTGCTTGATTTGGTTCAGCCAATCAGATGACAGAAGCATCAATTATGTTATGTATTTCAAAAATCTGTTAGAACTTCTAGAAGTTCCCGCCAATTGATTTCTTCTTCGGGTGCTCACATGGGGTGGAATATGCCTTTAGTTTGTGCTCAGAATCTTTCGGAATGTCCCTGGGTTTTTAAATGCATTGGGGCACGTGCAAAAGATTACTGAATTACCCTTACAGATGCTAGGAATCTTCATAATACCATTTCGCATAGTTTGGGAAACTTTTCGCAAAATCGTGACTTTCAAGCTCTTTTCGCACGCTTACGTGTTGTTACTTAAGGAGTTCTCTTCTTTTCGAATAGGTCAGAAATCCTTTCGAAGAGTTCAGGTGCTCTTCGAAAACTAAACCTGGAGCTTTTAGTTTTTTTCGCAAAGTTCAGGTTCTTTTCGAAATGTTCTTTTCGAAATGTTTAGATTCTTTTCGAAAAGCACTCTGTAATGCATTCTTCTGTTCGAATAGCTCCACACCTCTTTCCAGGTTACAACCAGGCCTTTGTCCTCTTTAGTTTAGGCATTTTGACAACTCGTGAGGTTGTCCCTTCTCTTTCTTCCTTTGGATCAACATGGATCATCATCTTTTTTGCACTTTTAGGCTGCTTTCATGGTTAAGCCTGTCTTTATTGTTAGCTATAACACAAGCACTTAAAATACTTATTTAGTTCTCTCAAGGGTCTATCAAGGCCCAGGTTAAAGGGTGGAAAATGGTATTTTCCAGTCTTCAACAACTGCGTGACTGTACACTTCATGTATACTGGACCGGTACGACGGTTTTTTCCGTACATACTACATACAACATATACTGATTGGATTGGTACGGCGGGTTATCCGTACACACTGTACACTACATGCATACTCGATCGGTACGACGAGATTTTTTCGTACATTCTGCATAAACTGACTGGACACCGACTGAGTGACTGTACACTAACTGGATTGGTATGAAGGGTTATCCATATATAATGAAGGATATTGGAATATGTGAATACACTAAAGAACATTGGAATGTGTGAATAGGAACACTGAAAGATATTGGAATATGTGAATATACTGGACAATAGAAAGCTGAACCTTAGGACATTGAACTGTAAGACGTGAACACTATGAGATGTGAGTAGGGAGTTTTTTAATACACTGTAAGATGTGAATGAGGGAATTCTGACATACTGTGTGAGGTGGGTTATGGAAACTTACATACCTAATCTACTTCCATTTTTATTTCAAATTGAATATCCATTATGTTTTCATCTTTGTTTCGATCATGGATTATCTACTCAGTTCCATTTTTCATTTTTGCTTCCGTCATTTAATCTATGCAATGATATAATAGAATGTCAATTGAATTTGAGATTCTTCTACTGAGCTTAGACTGTTAGCTCACCCCAACTATACGTCACAGGTATAACTTGTGATCTGGACCCCGGGAAAGAGGATCTTTCGCATATGGATTTGTGCCCCTACTTTTGAGATTGTAGATTTAGTTCATTGTGAACGTTGGTAAGTTAGGCTTGGTACATTCGTGCTATTGTCCACCACTGTTAGGTGATGGTCGTCCATCACCGGTGATTGTTTTAGCTTATTGTTCATGTTGGATATTAAAACTGGAGATTTGAATTATGTCATGCGTATTGTCTGCTTTGATTTTTGCATGTGTGTGGATGTACCAAGTATTCTGTATCAGATTTTGATCTACGATTTGGCAGTTCGGTTTTCTCGGAGATGCGTGTAAAAAAAAAAATTATGTTGGGAAAATCGGGCTGTCACAACCATTGTTTAGCAACCTATGCACAACTCCATATTGCTTGATCAACAGTCTCTGGGAGTCACCCACAAAGAACGCACACAGGATCCACCTGACAACCCTTTTGCTTCAGATTATATTTAATAGGAAGGACACCCTTATATGCATGCCACACAAAATTTTTAACTTTATTAGGTGCTCCACAGTTCTAGATCTTCCTCCAAAGCGTATCAGCCACTTGATTGCTCCTTGTTGGTTTCAAAGTCGTGCCCTTATGGTGGTAAAGTGTCACGTGATATGTTGATTTAACTGTGAATCGACCTTTACTATGGTAAGACCAAGCTAATTTATCAGTCACCGGAGAAGAGGAAAGGAGAATTTCTAGGATAGCATTCACATCATCAAGGAGAAAAGAATGACGGATTACCTCTTCGTTCCAACGCAATGAGCCATGTGTTAAGATGTCTGAAACATACTCATCCGATTGGGTGGATTTTGATGTGACAGGTTTGAAAGTCAATTCTCTGGGTATCCATCTATCGCACCAAATCTTTACAGTGGTGCCATTCCCTATACTCCATATTGAACCTTTCTCGACAATCGGGATGGATGAGAAGATACTACTCCATGTGTACGAGGGTTTTGTACCTAGTTTTGCCTTGAAAATATCTTAATTATGGAAGCATTTTGCCTTGAGTATTCGAGCCACTAGCGAGTTTGGAGAAGAGATCAGTTGCCAACATTGTTTGGCTAGCATTGCAGTATTGAAAGCATGCAACTCCTTGAAGCCCAGCCCTCCCCAATCTTGAGGATAACATAATTTTTCCTAGCTTATCCAATTGACACCATTAGCTTGATGGTTATTTCCCCACCAAAACCGAGCAATGAACATAGAAATCTCATGGATTAGCTTACTCGGAAGCCGAAAGCAACTCTTTGTGTACATCGGGATTGCCTGCGTCACGGCCTTGATGAGAGTTTCTTTTCCCGCCTTAGATAAGAGCTTTTCTTTTCAACCCTGGAGCTTACGCCACACCCTATCCTTAATAATACCGAATGAGCTTCTCTTTGATCTACCAATAGTTGTCGAGAGGCGCAAGTATTTTTTCTGAAACGACACCTAACGGATACCAAGAATTTGAAGTAGCCAAACCCATTTTTCAGGTTGAACATGTGCACTCAATGTAATCGCCGACTTATCAAGGTTGATTTTCTGACCAAAGGCCTCCTCGTATAGCTTGAGAATCAACACAATTTCCCCATACTCCTTTTCCTCCACCCTTATATAAATAATGCTATCATTGGTAAAAAAGAATGTGAAATCGAAGGAACCCGCGTGTGGGTGGGATTTGTGACGATCCCATCGTGGCGATGCGCTCGCTTTCAAAAGATATAGAGTCGCCACCTGGAGCTTTTGGTGTCTCGAGAAACCTATATCATTTTTATAAGTACCGAAGTGTCACAAATATGACTCTGATTTCGATCCACACTAAAGATTCTTGTGTAGGGACTTCGGTTATCGATCGGGAAGGTGTTAGGCACCCGATCAACCTGCTTAATGCGGTCTCTACTTATGGCCAAAATAAAAATAAAATGAAAATAATACAAAGGTCTTCTTCTTGCCCAAAGGGGCCTAAAATCCTATATGTGCCCCTCCGTCCCTACCGAAAAGTCAGCGGCGTAATGGCACAAATGTGAGGATGGAAGAAGAACTAAAAGAGATAGGAGAAGAATGGGGAGAGCCGAAGCCATCGGGCCCTTGTATCACCGTAGGAGAGCCTTGCATGACTTGCTTTTGATGAACTCTTGATGGCTTGCAAAGTTTGAGAATGAGTTCTAACTCTTAAGGGAGATAGCTAAGAGATAGAGGGAGGGTGCTAAGGTAGAACACACATCTAACCTATAAGTATTTCATGAAAGGCGAGGGTGGGAAAGAGGTTTTTGAATTCTGATTTTTTTGTGAGAAATGTGTACCAAAGGGAGAAAGATCTTTTCACTTTAAGTTCTTTCTCTCTTAAGCAATTTTTTTCTCTTAATTTTTCAACCTTTGTAAGGGAGGGGTGCCTCTCCTTTTATAGGAAAAGGAGGGGTTAGGGGGATGTCTTAGATGCTAATTGGGTTTAGAAATTAGGTAATCTTGTATCTAAGGTTTTCTAGGGTTTCTAGAGCTTGGAGATGTGTGAAATGAAGCTCCAATGGTGGATGATAGGGTAGGGGGTTTAAGGCACTTAGGGGTTGCAAATAAGCTTTGAAAGGGTGCAGCAGTATTATCAAAATACACCCCAAAGACTCAGATGGTCAACAAGTCAAACCCCACTCATGAATTTCAAAGTAAAAACTAATAATTACTATTCATATGCCTGGCACAACTATTAGTTGCGCTAAGCATATGTACAGTAAAACAGTGTAGGCCCAAAGCCCAGAAGTGGGCAGCCCGCAGAGAGAGAAGAGTTGGTCTGGCGCAACTATTAGTTGCGCCAGGCCAAATTTTCCCAATTTTGGTTTGGCACAACTATTAGTTGCGCCAGACCAAGGAACCTGTCGTGAGGTTCAATGATCCTCTCGATAGGTTCAAATGAACCTCGCGATAGGTTCTAATGAACCTCGCGATAGGTTCAACAGTGTTCATTTTGCTTCAAACTTCCGATCGTGATAACTTTTGACATTCAGCTCTGATTGGGGTGATTCTTGATTTGTTGGAAAGATGGAGACCTCTACTTTCCAATCGTATAATATTTGATCATAGTAGAAGGGCCCAACTAGCTCTGGTGCACCACTCTTCATCCACTGCTCAGGAAAGCTAGGGTTGGGTTCAGAATGGTTCCTAAGGATGGGGATTGGTTTCTAAGGGTTTGGGAAGGTTCCTAAGGGATCTAGGGTGATTCCTAAGGGTCAGGGATGGCTCCTAAGGTTTTGGTAAGGCTCCTAATGCCATCAACAGCTCAGAGATGCACTTCCCTCGAAACATGTTTCGATCAGGCCTTGGGCCGAATTTGGGTGTCTACAGATGCCCCTCTTTGATATCTGATCACTAATGATCGAATGCCAAAGACAAGAGATATTCGAAGAGTCCCAAAGCATTACTGACAAGTCCGCTGTCTTCAGAACAAACTTTAAACATCATATGAGTAACAAGGTGAGAAAATGAAAGCCATGTATGCCAGGCCAAACATTTGTTTCTCAAGGTAATCAGTCCCCAAGCGCTTAGCGACATTACTGGGCATAACTGAGGTGGAACGAGTTGTGAAAGTCCTATATGTCAAGCCAAACATTCACTTCTCGAGATGATTTGAAGGTATTTGATATTTAAGATTTATTCTGAATACAACAGCTTTGCAAGTAAGAGGGGTGATCGACCCATATTCAAAGATAAGCACGAAGTAAACATACGCAAGGCTCAACAATTTGCGTCCAACCCTACGAGGCATTTGATTTCCCCATCTGACTATTTACGGGTGCCCTTGCCTGAGGCAGGGTTCAAAATCTTTGGGCAAACCCATCGATCTCAAAGTTTATTTAGCATGACTACCCGATCGGAGCGAATAGAGGTCACAACATTTTTTGGGAGTACGTGCCATTTTCAAAAAAATGTGCCCCGGATCAACATGACCTAGAGCATCCAGCTTCAACTACCTTGATTAAGTCCAACCATTCATTGGGTATCTCCTAAAAGAGACATCCAATCCTAGTCTCTACCAATAATGATCATAAACACCATTTAACTATACATAATCCTGCACCCATTAGGGGCGATAAGCAATAAAGGCGATGGAAGCCCCGACTCGGACCTGCCCGAGTATAATTTACGAGAACAAACAACCATCATATGGATACCCAGACGCATGGCATACACTTTATAAGGATACCGCTGCCAATATAGGTTTTAAGCCTGTAGAAAATAAAGGGGAAATGAACCCTTCTGGATGCATGGTTGCACATAGTTTAATTGATACGTAATCTCATTCTCATCAGGTTGTTTTCAACCAATGATTGACCTTTTCCAACGAAGTTATCCAGACCTCAAACCCCGTAAGGCGCGCACCCAGAACGTGTGAACCCAGAGTCCGCACCTCTGAAATGTTTGTGAAAAATCTAAAGCTTAGACTCTCACGTTCATATGAATCAAAGACAGAGCACTTAGCTCAATAATTTAACAGTGGAATCGTCCTGATAGAAACATTGACCGACTGATCATAATTAACCTTGTTGCTTCTACTTTAAGTAGGATCTGAAGATCCAAGGCGAACATTAGACTTAGGACATCAATTTTGCACAACTACATTACCAATAAAATATTAACATTTTACCGCATCAAAAAAATATGCAAGTGTGTAGTTGTGCATGAAAAGTTCACATATTTTTTTTTTCTTTTTCAAAATGATTTTCATTCTCCCCCTTTTTTTTAATAGACCTGACGTCGGTGGTGGGATGCTTCATCTGATTTGTCCATCGCTGAGAAGTTGCCTGCTTCGAGGCTTTGGACCGTTTGATGTTCCTGCACATCCTTGAGAAAACGTCAGTCCCTTTTTTGTTTATATAGGTAACAATAAGCATCCTAATTAACAGAAGGAGAAACACTTTTACCTATATTTTTTTCATTTTTAAGATTTATATATATTTTTTTAGATTTTTATTTTTAGAGATTTTTTTTGTTCTTTTTCTTTATTTTTGAGATGGAAGTACGATGGTGTAACTATGTACAACGGAAAGAGTAGAAATATATACACACATTTTTTTTTATATTTGAATTTTTCTTGATTTTTTTATTCTTTTTTAGCTTTTCTCTTTTTTTTTTTATGATGCCTTATCAGTGAGGTGAAGTCACGGATCTCACTTTCGGCATAGTCGAACCCCTCTTTTAAATAGCCGGGTCCGAGGGAGTTTCAACAGCCTTACCAAGATTGGAATATCAATCCCTTCGGATTGAGTCAAACCTTTCTCCTTACCTTGAGTCATACATTTGATGAAACCATTTCACAAAGATAATTCTGATCGGGGCTCGATTTAAACTAGCATGAGTGGCTCAGAAAAGGGGATCAGGGAGAGTAACCAAGAGGGCTCCTCAAACATTAATTTTATCGACCCATTCTAACAATTATTTTTCTTTTTAAAACTCTTTTACTCACAACTCCCAAGGTGAGTTCGTCGTGCCCATTTTTGCCCTCTTTTTACCCATGGTGCCCTTTCTGGTTTTCACCACGTCCATGGGCTTTGCTCTCTTACCCCAAGCGCCCTTTCGAGTTTTCACCTGGTCCGCACAAACTCGCTGTTTTTACCCATAGTGCCCTTTCGGGTTTCACCACGTCCATCTTGCTTTGAGCTTGTATTTTTATTTTATTTTCTCTTTTAATTTCTTTCATTTTTTTTTCAAAAGCCACAACATAGATGTCGATTCTGCCATAGCAAGCTAGATGGGGTTCGGTGTCGTCCCACAATTCGGCTCATGTTGATTTAACAGATACTATGACTGCTTGTGAACCTAAAAAGAGGGCTTCCTTCAGGGTGTAGCTTGGCCATGGGCCAGGTTAGGATTTGAAGGTATGTTGGGCTAAAAAAATTTTCTTGATACGGCTTCAATTTTTCACAACATACTTTCTTCCATGGGGGTTTTACTATACACGCCCCTATGATTTTTCTATTTTTTCTTTTTTCCTTTGTCTTTATTTCAGGCAATCTCTTTTTGAGGTTTTGCTTTTTCAATTTTTTTGATTTTCTGATAGTATTTCTACTTCCTCTCTTTTCTGTATATGTACTCACTTTTTCTTTTTTGGAGAAGGGGTTTATTAAAGAAAGGCCTAGGCTCAAATGGGTTTATTAAAGAAAGGCCTACTCTTAGGGATGCTTTTTGGCTACTGCTTGGAATGATTGCCTCTTTTGGGCGGTTCTTAGGTAATCACATATCTGTTTCACCAATACTTACCTTATCGTGATAGACTAAGAGTAGAACCGTCGGACGTATCCAGCATTAATGGGCTCGGGAAGATGATCTTCGTCCATGGTGGCGAGGCGGATGGCGTATCTCGGTAGCACCTCTCGAACGACGTAAGGTCCTTCCCAGTTCGGCTTGAACTTCCCTCTCGGATGGGTGTGGAGGAATGGAAAGATATTTTTTAGCACAATGTCTCCTATCTTTAGAACTTGACCGGGGACACATTTATTGTAAGCGTGTGCAATTCGTCCCTGATAAACTTGAGTGTGACACAAGGCTAGGAGTCTCTTCTCATCCAACAAGTTTAATTGTTCGAAGCAGGATCTCTCTCTCTCTGCTTCGGGTAAGCCTGATTTCATGAGGATTCAGAGCGAGGGTACTTCAACCTCTATCGATAGGACAGCCTCGGTTCCATACACAAGGGATAATGGAATTGCCCCTGTAGTAGTACGGATCGACGTTCTGTAGGCCCATAAAGCAAACGACAGCATTTCACTCCAATCTCAATAAGTGACGACCATCTTCTCTAGGATGCGGACGACCGTGTTGTTCACAGCTTCTACGGCTCTATTAGTTTGAGGCTGATAAGGGGACGAGCGATGGTCCTTGATTTTTAATGCTCACAGAAGGCTCGGATGCGCTTATTTATAAAGTTTGTGCCGTTGTCCATGATAATATCCTTGGGTACTCCAAATCGGCACACAATATTACTCTTGAGAAACTTCTCGATGTGATTGGACATGATGTTGGCATATGATGCCGCTTCTACCCACTTGGTAAAGTATTTAATGGCAACGAGGATGAACCGATGTCTGTTTGATGCTTTTGGATTAATCATTCCGGCGACGTTAAGGTCTCAGGTAGCAAATGGCCAAGGAGTGGTCATGCAGTGAAGATCGATGGCAGGAGCGTGTATTAGACTAGAGTGTTCCTGACACTTGTAGCATTTTTGAATATATTTGCAACAATCTGATTCCATAGTGGTCTAAAAGTATCTTTGTCACAGAATTTTCTTTGCGAGCATGTGTCCGCTGACGTGGGCTCCACATACTCCCTCGTGGATCTCCTTCATAATATTGGTCACTTCACTTTCAGTAAGGCATCTGAGTAAGATTTTACTATAGGATCACTTGTAAAGGCACTCCCCACAAATGATGTAGCCTGCTGCTAGACGTTGAATGGTTTGTCGGTCCGTCTTGGACATACCCTCAAGGAAAGTTAATGTCTCAAGAAAATTCTTGATATCTGAGAACCAAGGTAGCTCATCATCAGGCTTTATAGGTTCCTCAATCTGGAGATAGAAAGCCGGCTCATGCCTTTGCTCGATCATGATTGGCTTCATCTCAGCACCAAATGAGATTTCTATCATTGATGTCAACATTGCTAGTGCATCGGCGAAGCGATTCCTTATCCGGGGGACATATGAGAACGTCACGTCTTTGAAACAAGCTATCAAATCCTCAAGGTGCTCATGGTAAGGGATCAGTTTTTTGTCTTTCGTCTTCCAGTCACCATTCGTCTGACATATGATCAACTGCGAATCGCCGAATACTCGGAGGTGAGTTATATTCAGATCGAGAGCAGCCTGCAGACCTGCTACACAAGCTTCATACTCAGCCATGTTGTTAGTGTAAGAGAAGTTGAGCTTGATAGAGACTGGTACATGTGATCCTTTTGATGAGATTAGAATGGCGCCAACTCCCTGACCTTCGGCATTTGTTGCCCGGTCAAAGTGCATTACCCAAGAATCTTCTGTTTCTTCAGTATCGTCTTCTGTCATGAATAAGATATCTTCCTCTGGGAATTTGGTCCTTAATGACTCATAGTCAGGTAAAGGATTGTCGGTAAGATAATCAATAAGTGCCTGCCCCTTGATTGACTTTTGAGTGATGTATGTGATGTCGAACTCAGATAACAAGACCAGCCAATGTGCAGTGCATCCAGTGAGGGCTGTCTTTTCGAAAAGGTACTTCAATAGGTACATTTGGGCCAAAAGTAAAATAGCTTGAGATAGCAAGTAATGGCAGAGCCTCTAAGTAGCCCATATAAGAGCCAGGCATGCTTTCTCTAGATGAGAATAGTGTGTTTCATAATCAGTAAACTTCTTGCTCAAATAGTAGATGGCCTGCTCTCTTCTTCCCGTCTCTTCATGCTGCCTGAAGACGCATCCCATCGAAACTTCTGTCGTGGAGAGATACATCAACAGTGGTCTCCCCGGCTCGGGTGGTACCAAAACAAGTGGGTTAAGGAGGTAGCTTTTAATTTTATCGAACGCTACCTGACATTTGTCGTTCCATTCAATGGGTGAGTTCTTCCTTAGTAGCTTGAAGATCGATGTGCATATTGGAGTTAGCTATGCAATGAACTGACTGATATATTGTATTCTGCCCAAGAACCTTTTAACCTCTTTCTCTGTAGACGGCAGTGGCATTTCTGTGATAGCTTTGACTTTGAATGGATCGACCTCGATCCCTCTCCTGCTGACGATGAATCGTAACAATTTTTCAGACATAGCGCCAAAAGCGCACTTCTGTGGATTCAGACATAACTTGTACTTTCTCAACCTCTCAAATAGTTTTTGGAGGTTTACCAAGTGATCGCCTTGCTCCAGTGACTTGGCTATTATATCATCAACATACACTTCAATCTCTTGGTGCATCATGTCGTGAAACAGTGCGGTCATGGCTCTCTGGTATGTTACACCAGCATTCTTTAGCCCAAACGGCATGACTCTATAGCAAAAGGTTCCCCAAGGAGTGATAAATGTCGTCTTCTCTCGATCTGCCTCTACCATCTTTATCTAATTATATCCTTAGAATCCATCCATAAAAGAAAGCATCCCGTGCTTAGCTGTGTTATCGACTAAGATGTCGATGTGCAGTAATGGGAAATCATCCTTCGGGCTTGCTTTGTTAAAATTACGAAAATCGATATACATATGGACCTTTCCATCTTTCTTTGGCACAAGCACAATATTGGCTAGCCACTACAGGTACTTAGATACCATGAGAAACCCCACGTCATATTACTTAATGACCTCGTCCTTGACTTTCAGCATCCACTCGGGTCAGAGACGTCTCAGCTTCTACTTAACTGGCTTCATATCAGGGTAGAGAGGCAACTCATGCTCGACTAAATCGGTATCCAGACCAGGCATGTCCTCATACGACCAAGCAAAAATGTCTTGGTATGACCGAAGGAAGTCAATCATGCTTTTTCTTTCCTCGGGAGATAGCGATGTTTCAATTTTGGTAATGCGGGGAATCTCCTCAGTCCTTAGATTAATGTCCACAGTTTCTTCGACAATAGGGGTAGGGCCACGCTCAAATTCGGCAAACCGGTCAAGGAGCTCATTGGGGAGCTCCTCAAAGGGGACATCCTCGTCCAGACTTGGGATCCCTACCTCTTCTTGTATTTCTACAGGGAAGGGGTCGGTTTCACGTGGGGCGGGTATTTCGATTAAGGCATCTTTTTGTGAGATTTTATCGAGAAATTTAAATGACAATATTTTTAAACTTTATATTTTTTCAATATTTTTGAGGTTTTATATTTTTTCAATGTTTTTGAGATTTTTATTTTCTTCTGAGATGGACCCTTGGCAGCACGAGTCTGTGTATATACAAAGTATTGCCTGTCATGGGCTTATCTAACTTTTTATAGATTATTTTTTTTGGGAAATAGGTGACAAATTGTAGGCCACTCCCTGCTTCCATAGTTTGGGGCAAAGATGCCCAATTGCATACCTGACTTGTTGTCCCTTTACCTTTTTAGATGTAGGAGGCAGGCGAATGTGACTCTTCTGGACCGGCCTCCATCTGTTAATTATAGGTTCGTCTAAGATTTCATCCTCAAATATCAGCAGAGTCCTGTAGTGGTTTACCACATGAGGAGTTTGTTCAGGTATGGAATGATGTTCCTCAAATAGGGATAGGGCAGCCAGATCTATTTCGAGGTTGGGAAGGGAGATGCGGGGATTGGTGGGATAGACAAGGGTTATAGGTTTGTGTGGGGTCAAATGGGTTACCCCATTTCAATCGATCTTTACGACCCCAACGCTGACAAAGGATTCCCTAATGTGCGGCCTAGGGCAAGGTTTCTCTTCTATGTTGATTCCTCGAGCTCTTGCAGCTGCTGCCACCCTGGCTTTCTCATTAGCCTCTCAAACCTCTTCCTCTATGGGCTTGTAACCTAACCCGAATCGGACTTTCTGCCCCTTGGCAACAACTGGCTCTCTTCTGCCCTGCAATCTACTCCCGTGCCCTCTGCCTTTCTGATAGCCCTATTTCTGGAGCATGGCCACCGTTGCTTCTATTCCGCCACCGGTTGTTGACGTGATGTTTTTCGAGGGTTCCGGGCCTACTGCTAACACCTCATATTCAAAATTGTGGAGGTCAGTGTCTTCGTCAGTATGTGGCACATCCACTACCTAAGGATTTTCAATGTTGTGGATGGCCTTGTCTTTCTCATAGTGTCCTTCACCATTGATGGTGATCACCTTCTGTCTGGATATGAATTTTAACTTTTGATGGAGGGTAGAAGGTATCACCCCGACCTCATGTAGCCACGGGTGTCCTATCAGCAAATTAAAAGAAGATTTGATATCCATCACTTAAAAAGGTATAGAGAAGATCATTGGCCCAATTACTAATTCTAGATCGACCTCTCCCATTATTTCTCTTTTTGTATTATCAAATCCCCTTTGCTGGTCCTTGTCGGCCTTAGCATACAGGGGTCCACGCCGATCTTGGTGGCAATCCTCAACGGGCACACATTCAGAGCCGACCCGTTATCAATTAGAACCAAGGGAATTATCATATTCCCAGATTTGACAGTAATATTGAGGGATTTAGCATGACTGTTTCCCTCCTCAGATAGATCTATGTCCGAAAATGAAATGGCATTGGGTGCCATCACCTGTTCGATTATTTGCCCGACCGCGTCTCGGCTCACCTGTTGGGACATATGTGCACTATTTAATGCCCCCATTAAAGCTTAGAAATGGAGTGAGAACGTCATCAGAAGATCTCAAACAATAATATGGGTTGGCATCCTTCTTAACTGAGTCTCGAGAATATGCTCTCGGCTCATCTTCTTAAACTGGTGGACTGCACTGTCCTTCTTCCCTTCTAGCCGTGCTGGTGTTTCCGCTGCTATTAATGTTGTTGTTGCTGTTGCTGCCACTGTCTCGGGCTATCTCGAGATCTTCCCTGACCTAGTGACAAAGTCCACTGCCCCCTCTGCTGCTACTACCTGCGTTAACATTGGTTTGCTCATAGCTCAGCGGGACCTGATGAGGATCGTATGTTGGTCCTGAGAGTTAGAAAGGTATGGCTGCTGGCACTTGAGGTGCATGTACTGATGGCTCTGAAAGGGTAGGTAAGACTTGGTTTACCTCAGTGAGGGATGGGTGGGTGGCAAAATTGGGCCAGGTAGGGGTGGTGAAGCTTAACGGTGTTTGCACGGGGGGTAATCGAGTGGGCATAGGCCATTGGTAGTTGATGGGTGCGGGTGGAGAATTGAGGGCCGAATGGCTTATTGGATAATTCAAGAGGGTGGTGGAGTATATAGGCCCTAAGATCTAGGGGCTCAACTGCTAGTGTAGGAGTGGGAAAGTAATCCGCCAGATTCAGGGGTTCAATCACCCCAATGGTTCTTTCTTCTCGGTCTTGCTGCCTTGAGACCATAAAATTCTCTCTGTTACTGATGTAATCAGAGGAGTTAAACTCATACTCTTCATCAATTTCCTCTACCATCCCTATGGTGGGTCTAGGACCTGCTATTCCGGTAGGGTGTGGAGGCAAAGGTACCTGGTGAATACTCGCATGCTGGTTTGCTTGGGTGGGTGCAGGGGGAATGATCTTCCCAGTATCGATTAAATCTTGGATCGTGTGCTTCAATGGGAAGCAGCGATCAATCAGGTGACCCGGACCCTGGTGGAAAATACAATGAGTATTCGAGTCAAAATTGTATAGAATCGGATTGGGAGGAGGTCATGGTTGGAGTGCAATTACTAATCCCTTTTCAATTAATAAAGGTAAAAGTACACTTAAAGATTGCCCCAAGGGCGTAAAAACACGATCATAATGGGCTCTCCTCTCCAGGGTCATTTACACCCCCTGTCTGTTCCCTACTCTCTGCATTGGCCCTGGTCTGACAGGAGCTGGTTGCGCCGCTTTAAACTGAAAGGGAACTACATTGTTATTGGGTCTGGTATTGGTCACATTCTGCACCTCTGCCCCTATCCTCATGTCATTCTTCTGCTCAGTAAACCTCCTAACCCCACTAGGTCCTCCTGAAGCATTCTTATTGAGTCGTCCTTCCCTTATGGCATCCTCACAGCGGTTAGCGTTCCTTACCAAATCAGTAAAACTGGACTGCTATTGGTAGACAAGAAAATCAGAAATCACTGGCAGAGTGTTCTTTAAAATCATCTCAATCTGCTCATCGTCTGGTATTCTGTTTCCGACTTGAGCTACCAGTGCTCTCCAATGCCCCAAATAGTTTCTAAAGGTCTCGTTGGGATTCTATTTCAATCGGGCTAAATCAGACTTGCATGGTTCAATATCAGTATTGTAGACATACTGTTCTTGGAATAAATGCGTCAAGTCCTTCCATGTCTTCATTATGGATGGCTCAAGAGATGTAAACCATCTCAGAGTTGGGCCGATTAAACTTTTCTGAAAGGCTTTTATTAGCAATCTCTCGTCCCTCCCGTACTGGCACATATCCCTATAATAGGACTGGAGGTGCGCAATCGAGTTGCTCGTGCCATTATACTTGTCAAATACTGGCATTTTAAATTTGGGGGGCAGGGAGACCTCGGCAAATAGACACAAATTCGTAAAATCTGTGGCGTGGATTTCAGCACCACCCATCTTCAACAACTATTTTTGGATCTTGTCTAGTTGATCCCTTAACTGTTCCGATTCTTTGGACATGGGGGCCACCTTTTCAACAGCAGGCCGAGACTCGCTCTATGCTATTGGGGGTGGGGTAGCTATCGATGGAGGATTAATAGTGGTCACTACCCCGACATAGGCACCACTATTTCTGATCTCGTCCTCCTCATACTGTTGATCTATATAAGGTGCAGTGAGGACGGGATTCTCAAACTATTGTTGCATGGACTAGATGGGATTGGATTGGATGTGGGATGGGTGAGCCCCTTGAATGTAAGGGAAGTGTTGTGGGTGATGGGATGAGTGGTAGTTTGGTTTAGGGGTGGAGCCTGATGGGGCCATTGGACATGGGGGAAGGTTTGGAGATGGCCTTGGGTTGTAAGGCTAAGGGAAAATTGGGTCTGAGGTATGGCATGGGTTTGACTCGGTAGTGAAGGTTGGGGGTGGGTGAAATTTTGAGGGTATTGTGGAGGGTAAGAGGTTTGGCCTTGGACCATGGGCCCGTGGTAGGTTTGGGCCATGAGGCCTTGATCAAGTTGGGTTTGGGTAAAGGGCATGGGGTTTAGAGGATCTTGACCCATTAGGCTTTGATGGGTACGACCCATTGGGCTTTGGAGGGCTTAGGCCATTGGCTATTGGTGGGCATGGGACTGGGCCAAATGGGTTTGGGGTGTGGGCCCTTGGGGTATGTGGGCTTGGCTCACTGGGTTTTGAAGGGTACGGGCCATGGGCCATTGGTGGGTATGGGCCATGGGCCCTTGGGGTATGCGGCCCTGGCCTATTGGGTTTTGAGGGGTATGGGCCATGGGTCATTGGTGGGTATGGGTCATGGACCCTTGGAGGGTTTGGGCTTGGGCCAAATGGGTTTGGGCCATGGGCCCTTGGGGTATTTGGGGAATGGGGGTTTGGATAGTGTGGATTATGGGGGGTTGATGAGGGCCATGGGGGAGTGAGGCATGGAGGTTGGCTAAGGTATGGGATGGGTTCATGGATGTGGGGTGTGGATGGGGAGAGATATTTTGGGAAGCCTTCCATAAGGAGTAGGCTTGGAACATCTCCTCCATCATGGTCAGGGAAGGAGGATCGGATGTGGATGGTGGATTTAAGGGATGGTTGGGTATGGACAGGATGGATGTGAAAGGAGAGTTGGGCATGGCCCCAGTATAATCGGGCATGATCATGGTATGGGATGGGATATTGGAGAGTTAAGGTGGGATAAAAGGTGGGGAAGGATTAGAGATGTTTAGGGATGATGATTGATGGGGTGTGGATGTTTGGGAAAAACTAGGCATGGCCTCGGTAAAAGTGGGCATGACCCGAGTAGATGGGGGATTTGTGGGGGGTTGGATAGGGTGGAAGTGACATAGGTGAATGAGGGTGGATTGGGCCTATATGGGGAAGGTGGAGAATGGGGCATGGATGTGGATTGGGAAAATGGGGTTAAGTTTGTTGTGAATGTGGATGGGAAAGGTGCTGAATTTTGTGGGGATGTGGATTGGGAAAATGGGGTTGAGTTTGTTGTGAATGTGGATGGGAAAGGTGTTGAATTTTGTGGGGATGTGGATTGGGAAAATGGGGTTGAGTTTGTTGTGAATGTGGATGGGCAAGGTGTTGAATTTTATGGGGATGTGGATTGGGAAAATGGGGTTGAGTTTGTTGTGAATGTGGATAGGAAAGGTGTTAAATTTTGTGGGGATGTGGATGGAATGGGTGGTTGGCTTGGCATGAGCATGGGGGAAAAGGTAGTTTGGGAAAAAGATGGGGAATGGGGGATTGGATTTTGGATGTTTTGGGAAGTGGTGATTGAGAAAATGGGGGCGCCAAACGAGCCGATAATGATAAAAGGGGATAGGGTGATGGGGATGGATGTGAAGGCTTCTCCCGAATGGGAGTGGGTTGGAGAATGTGGCGGGGATGAGTCGGGATCGGCGTAAGTCGGGTCCACTACCCACGACATGCTTTATTGGCGGGTTAGGTAAGGGTGCCTTGGATAAGGCCCAACAATCTTCCTCCTTCTCCCCTTATAGGACGATGGAGGGCAAGGTGATGTCGTTATGCCGGCACCACAAGGATTCTATTTTTTTGGTTTTTGATTTTTAATTTTTTTGGAGAAAACTCTCTCTTCTTTTTTTTTGAAAACAATGGTTCCGAGGCCTTAGAATTCCCTTCTCGGGTAGCCTTCGTACCCTAATTTAAGACCCGCTGTGACAATTCCAAAGTACTTCAGAAGAATCAAAGAAAAACCTTTGATCTATTGAAGGCACGAAAATCAAGGCAAATAACTCGATCCCCCGAAATGAGCCAAAAAGAAGTTACCTTCTTTTGACCGGTGGGGGCGTATTGTGAATCGGAGATGGAGGGGCCCAAACAAAGGCACTAAGCACACTAATCGGGGTACTTGGGAGGTGAGAAAGCCTCAGATTTCGGGCTGCTGCTGTCTAGGTAGGCTTGGCATAACTAATACATACGCCAAGTCAGAAAAGCCTCTTTTTACGCTGGCGCAACTAATAGTTGCGCCATGGTAAAAGTTGGCGGATTTAAAGCTGGCATAACTATTAGTTGCGCCAGTTGTAATGTCGAGATTTTTGCACTAGCGTAACTAATACTTGTGCCGGGCAAAAATGAAGCTCCAGAACTTTTGACAGCAAGGAACAGCAGCCTGAAATGGGTCTTTTTTAGTTTTTTTATGGAAGCTGGGCTTTCGGGAACTAACTATTTATATGATCGATTCTCTCCTCACTGATGCCTAAAGGTTTGAGTCCGGTATAACTCGCTAGCGCGCTCCCCAAGGGTTTTAAGCTTTGTAGGAATAGGAACCTACCCAATATACCTCTGGCGCAAGTGCCTTCTCAGATACTAGGTGGGCTGAGACTTTTCTGAATCATCACCACTAAAGGATGCCGCCATACTAAGACCCGGGTAGTTGTATGTGTGCCTAAATTCAACCCTTTGAAAATCTACCCGTAAAAACAAGTTAATTAAACTCTCTATTCTTGATTCAATTTTAACTCTTTTTTTTTCAAAATATTTTTTTTATGGAAGTTTTCTTTAGTCCAAAAGTCGAGGGTGATGACCCCGTGCCGCCACTATGGGCCGGCGTCCACTGTCGGAATATGTTTACACAAGTAGGCCCGCCAATCAGCTAAGGCACTTTAAATGATGGACACATAAAGAAATTAAATTACAATACACAAGTAGGCCCGCCAATCGGTTAAGGCATCAAAAATGACAAAAATGTAAAGAAAATTAAAGACTATGCGCAAGTAAGCCCGCCGATCCACTAAGGCATGTCAATGACGGAAAAGTAGGGATGAGAAAATAAAAAAAACAATAAGAAAACAGTAAAAATGGTTAGTAAAATAAAAGGAAATAGCCAAATTTCAAAGAGAAACTCTAAGAGCTATCCCCAGCGAAGTCGCCATCTGTGCAATTGTGGGATTTTTGACGATCCCATCGCGGTGATGCACATGCTTTCAAAAAATATAGAGTCGCCACCCGAAGCTTTTGGTGTCCCAGAAAACCTATATCATTTTTATAAGCACCGAAGTGCCACAAATATGACTCTGAATTCGGTCCACACCAAAGGTTCTTGGGTAGGAGATTCGATTATCGATCGGGAATGTGTTAGACACTCGATCAACCCGCTTAATTCGGGGTCTACTTATGACCAAAATAAAAATAAAATAAAAATAACACAAAGGTTTTCTTCTTGCCCAAAGGAGCCTAAAATCCTATTTGTGCCCTTCCGTCCCTACCGAAAAGTCGGTGGCGTAACGGCACAAATGTGAGGATGAAAGAAGAACTAAAAGAGATAGGAGATGAGAAAGGGGAGAGCTGGAGCCCTCGAGCCCTTGTAACACTGTAGGAGAGTCTTGCGTTAATTACTTTTGATGAACTCTTGATGGCTTGCAAAGCTTGAGAATGGGTTCTAACTCTTAAGGGAGATAGCTAAGAGATAGAGGGAGGGTGCTAGGGTAGAACACACATCTAACCTAGAAGCTTTTCATGAAAGGCAAGGGTGGGAAAGAGGTTTTTGAATTTTGGTTTTTGTGTGGGAAATGTGCACCAAAGGGAGAAAGATTTTCTCACTTTAAGCTCTTTCTCTCTTAAGTAATTTTTTTCTCTTAATTTTTAAACCTTTGTAAGGGAGGGGTGCATCTCCTTTCATAGCAAAAGTTGGGGTTAGGGGGATGTCTTAGATGCTAATTGAGTTTAGAAATTAGGTCATCTTTCATCTAAGGTTTTCTAGGGTTTCTGGAGCTTGGAGATGTGTGAAATGAATCTCTAATGGTGGATGATAGGGTAGGGGGTTTAAGGCACTTAGGGGTTGCAAATAAGCTTTAAAAGGGTACAACAATGCTGTCAAAACACACCCCAAAGACCCAGGTGGTCAACAAGTCAAACCCTAATCACAAATTTCGAAGCAAAAACCAACAGTTACTATTCATATGCTTAGCACAACTATTAGTTGCGCCAAGCATATGTACAGTAAAACAGTGTAGGCCCAAAGCCCAAAAGTGGGTAGCCCGCAGAGAGAGAAGAGTTGGTCTGGCACAACTATTAGTTGCGCTAGGCCAAATTTCCCCAATTTTAGTTTATCGCAACTATTAGTTGCGCCAGACCAAGGAACATGTCGCAAGGTTCAATGACCCTCTCGATAGGTTCAAATGAACCTCGTGATAGGCTCAAATGAACCTTGCGATAGGTTCAACAGTGCTCATTTTGCTTCAAACTTTCGATCACGATAACTTTTGATGTTCAGCTCTGATTGGGGTGATTCTTGGTTTGTTGCAAAGCTGGAGACCTCTAATTTCCAATGGTATAAGATTATAGTAAAAGGTCTCAAATAGCTCTAGTGCACCACTCTTCATCCACTACCCGGGATTATGGTTGGGTTCAGAATTGTTCCTAAGGATGGGGATTGGTTTCTAAGGGTTCGGGAAGGTTCCTAAGGGATCCAGGGTGATTCCTAAGGGCCATGGATGGCTCCTAAGGTTTTTGTAAGGCTCCTAATGCGATCAAAAGCTCATAGATGCGCTTCCCTCAAAACGTGTTCTAATCGGGCCTTGGGCCGAATTTGGGTGTCTACAGCCCGACAACACACCTTTATGCCTGAAATCTTTCCCGACATAGAAGAATGATGAAGCAAAGAAGAATTTTTTTTAGCACAAATGACAAATAAATAAGGTGATAATGGGTCCCCTTGTCTCAAGCCCCTAGTAGGGGAGATGTGCCCCGAGACCGCATGATTTATACAAAAGGCGTTAGAGACTGACATGATGCATCCCTTAATAAGCTTCACCCAATGAGAAGCTTTGGCATGGAAGAACTTCATGCTTTTATCCCCCTCCCGAAGCCAAAGGTCTTTCGATCTTTGCTTCCACATGATTTCCAATTTTTCAAGGAGATTGTTAATATCAGCTTTGAATCCCCTCTCAATCTGCCGATCCTAAGCACTCCACATATGAATATGAGATAGCTCTTTTGACTTTTTTCGGAGGGAATGGGTAACATTTCCGAACATAGTTTTGTCCCAATGGCTTAATACTCTCGACAAGTAGGAAATTTTATATTGGATGTCATCAATTAGAATGGAACAGTGAGTAACATTCCAGTTGTCAGCAATAAGGTTTGAGCATTCCTCCGAGTGGGTCCACATTTCTTCGAACTTGAACTGTCTTACCCCCATACTCCTTGTCACCATATGACCGTGTAATAGCTGCACAAATATAGGTATATGATCAGACATAGAGCTGGCCAGATGTGACACCTTGCAGTTCGGAAAAAGCATCATCCATTCATAATTTACAACAACCCGATTCAATCTTTCTTCCACAAAGCCATCTTCTTCCCTATGGTTACACCAAGTGAATATTCTTCCTGAGAAACCTAGGTCCCTCAATCCGTAGTAATCCAAGCACCTCCTAAACTCATCAATCTGATTGGTGTCTCGATCTCTCCCCCAGATTTCTCACACTAATTCATAATTTTGTTAAAATCACCAGTGCATAACCATGGTAGAGTAAAGTTGTTTGAAAGATTAGTGAGCATACCCCACGTTTTATGCTTGTTTGAAGCTATCGGTTCCCCATAGATACCAGTAAACCTCAATTTTTGCACGAAATTAGCCTCAAAAGTAATGCAGTCGATATGGCCCTTAGAGCTGCACTGTACATCAACCTAGGCGCTGCCCTTCCACATTAGAGATAAACCCCTCAATCTTCCCACGCAGTCGATAGTATGAATCCCTACAAAGCCAAGGGACCAGTGAAGCCATTCCATTCCTTCATGTTTAGCTTTGTTTTCATGAGGGATCTTTTGTCACCACCAGCTGGCGGAGAGCACGAACTACATGGGGGTTCCCAAGCCCTCGACAGTTCCAGCTGATGAGTTTCATTGTTATCGGCGGGGTTCACATCAACCACCGCCAATAGAACATCGTCTGCCTCAGAGATTGAGCCCATGGTTTTTCTAATTTTCCAAGCACCATCAGTAGTCTCCAAAGGGGCACCATAATTGACAGAATGATGAGATGTCATTCGTTCTTTTAATAGTAGTAAGGATGTATATGTATATATATATATATATATATATATATATATATATATATACCATCATAGCCTTGAAGATTATACAAGTATTACACCATCTTTGAGGCTTGAGTTCAATAATTCTGACTATTTTAAAAGTAGGACCTGATTTAGGCTTGTTTGGATCCTATGACTTTTTAATCCAAGGAAAGTTTAATTCATAGAAAAAAAAATTTATGAAGAATTTTGTATGTTATTTGAGTAGCATTTGAGCTTTCTAGTGACTAATAATTTTGCTATTTTGGTAACATTTAGGTTATCTAGTGACTAATAATTTTGTTGTTTGGGTAACATCTGAAACTTCTCAATGACTCATCTGTCCATTGTTTGATAGTGATGAAGATATGTATGGACATAGTGGAGAAGGGGTGGTACTGGTGATGTGGTTGTGAGGTAGAGGTGGAGGTGGAGGAGGTGGTGGAGCTGATGTGATTGTGTGGTAGTGATGGAGGGGGAGGAGGTGGTGGTGGTGGTGGAGGTGGTGGTGATGGAGGGGGAGGAGGAGGTGGTGGTGGTGTCGCGGAGAAGGTGGTTGTGGAGGAGGAGGTATGGTGGAGAAGTTGGTGGTCATGGCGGTGATCATGGTGGACTGGTGGTGGTGGTGGTGGTGGTGGTGGCGGTGATGCTCCTGTTAAGGTGGTGGTGCTATCGGTTGTGATGGTTCTAGTGAGGCGGTGATTGGGTGGTGTGGTGGTGCTAGTGTTAGCTGTGGTCGTGGAGATCATCGGGTCAGGTGATCGTAGTTGTTCTAGAGGTGGGGGGGTTGCAGTATTATGGTAGTGACAATGGTGGTGGGGTGTTGAGGTGGTGTCGACAAAGATGGTGGTGGTGGAGGTGGCGTGGTGGTAGGTGGTGATGAGGCGGAGACATGATTCAAAATTTCGGCCTATAATTTGAATTTCGGACGATAATTCAAATTATCAGCCGAAATGTATCGGTTTTGGTCCCCATCAAGGATAAAATATTGGATTTCGTTTTGGTTTCAGTCATGACCGAAACCGAAATTTTCCCCACAGTTGGATAACCGAAATTTTGTTTATCGGTTTCCGTTTCGATAGGGACTGAAACTGAAACTGAAACATTTCGGCTGAAATTTTTACCCATGGTCCCCATCGAAATGAAAACTTGAACTGAAATTTCAGTTAAAATATGTATGAAGGGAAAATTTTCAGCCGAAATTTCGATTCAAATTTTCGGTTTCGGTCATGCCTGAAACCGACATTTTGATCCTTGGGCAGAGGCAGTTGTGGTCGTTGTGATAATGGTGGTGGTGAGGTGGCAGTGGTGGTGTTTGTGGTGGTGGGGTGGCAGCGGCGGTGGTGGTGGTGTTGAGGTAGAGGAGGTTATTGTAAAACCCCATTTTCCTTATCGAAGTCTAATAAAAGATTCAGGATATTTTGTATTGTTATTTTACTTCCTTTCAAACTATATGTTTGTGGGTGCGTAACACCTTAACGAGTTCTAGATTGCCAAAATGTTGAATGGTAATGATAAGAGCTGGGTGATTGTGGAGCGGCTAACAAAATCAGCCCACTTCTTATCGATTCGCACTACAATGCCGACAAGAGTTTTGGCCCAGTTGTACATTCTTGGGACCAAAATTGGTCCAAGTTACTACATACAAAGTAGCATTGATTCAGCAAAGTCTCAAGATTGCCCAGAGCAGGCAGAAGGGTCAACTAAAGGAGTGAAGAGGTTTGGCGTGAGGGGAAAGCTTAGCCCTAGATACATCGGACCCTCTGAGATCCTAAAACAAATAAAAAGGTGGCATATATATTGGCTCTGTCACCGCATCTATCAACGGTTCATAATGTGTTTCACGTCTCCATGCTTAAAAAGGACATGTTTGATCCATAGCAGGTGCTACGAGAAGAATCCACTCACGTGATGGAATATTTGGCGTATCTGCAAGAGCTAGCCTATGAAGATTTTGGACCATAGGGATCAAGTTTTATGAAACAAGGTGATCCCTTTGGCCAAGGTTCAATCGCAACGCCACAGGTTTGATGAGAGACAACCTGGGAGCGAGAAACTGAATTGTAAGAGAAACACCCCAAAGATCAGTGAGTACCTTACATTTTCTTTGTGAATGTAGCTAGTTTTTTTGTTGAATACAGCTAGAACTCCAACATTTTCTCAGTGAACTGGATGGCAGCCAGCTCCATTTCTCAATCGCAAAACGTGAGTTCGACCCACGTGGAGGAGCCCCCCTCGGATGCCAATTAGGCTGCGTATGGCATTGCTCTTTGGTAGCCCCTGCCATAGCAAAGCTCACCTGCTTTAGCAAGTTACCATCCTCTTTGTTAACACCCCGATACCTACTTTAGCAGGTACCCCTTCTTCTCCTTGATAACTCCTTGCATAGCAAGATTTTATGCATGATTTACCTATTTAGCAGTTCTACCCTCCTCTCTACTCACTCCTTGTCAGAGCTGATTCTATTTGCTTTGATAGGGAGCTAGTAGAGAGGAGGGTAGAACTGCTAAACAGGTAAATCATGCATAAAATCTTGCTATGCAAGGAGTTATCAAGGATAAGGGGTACCTGCTAAAGCAGGTACTGGGATGTTAACAAAGAGGATGGTAACCTGCTAAAGCAAGCGAACTTTGTTATGGCAAGGGCTACCAAAGAGCAATGCCATACGCAGCCTTAGTGACCAGGAAAACTAAGTGGTGTTGGTTTGTGGGTCACGAGTAGTGGAGGTCACGTTTCGTAGGGTGTAACAGGGAGCTCGTGCTTTTCTCTGGTTCACGGCTAGAGGCACTAGAAGAAGCTGGTGCTTTCCACCAGAAGGAGCTTGTGGAAAGATGATGCCTTTTGGACGTGATTCATCAGGATTTTAGGGCCTTTTGCAAAATGGTGAGAGAGGCATTGCGGTTCTTTGTGCCCCTTTGTGGGATGTCTAGATACGTCCTCCCTGGTGAAAGCCCGATCTCTGGTAAACGCTGGTAAAACATCATCACTCCGAAAGGCCTGGAGATCAATGGAGTAGACATATTGGATTTGGACCGCGGTTGGTGTATCGATATCTCTAAGGCCTTGTTTGATAACATGGAAATGTAATTACATAGGTGGAAATGAAATTTAGTTTTCAATTGTTGTTGTTTGATAGCTATATAAGAAAATGGAAATGAAACTAAGTGAGACCCACATAGAAATTGAATTTTCATACACCAAGTCATTTTAGGAGGAAACCATTTCAACTTTTTAAGTGGCTGAAATTGTGTTTCCACCTAACAAAATAATAATTTATTGTTATTTCAAAATCTAAAGTTACTTGTAAAAAACCTAAAAGTAAAAACAATTATCTTTTGACTTTTAAAAAGTAACTTCTATTTCTATGGCCATCATATCAGCACGATCACTATGACCAACACATTATCTTCATCACACTTTTTTTAGCTAATATTTGACTTTGGCCAAAGTTTAAATTTTAATCAAACTCGAGCAAGATTTATAAGTTATTTAAAGTTTTGACTTTTAATCAAACTTTGACTATTGAAAAATGATAATAAGTTGTAAGTTAGTAAAATATTACCAAATTTTTAAGATTGGCTTTATGGTCAAATTTTGACTTTTAATTAAAATTTTATTTTTATTAAATTTTGACACTCATAATTTGATGGCGAAAAAATGATACTACCGTCTTGATCTATAATGTGATCCTAGATTTTCAATTTTATTAGTCAATAGTTTGACCTTCAGTCATACTTTGACTTTTACAAAAAAATTAATTTTTAGTCAAACTCAAAAAATATAGATAGAGTCTACTACTAAATAAATTTATACCATATCAATATAATTTTTCCTTAGTCAAAGTTTGACTTTTTGTCAAAGTTCAATTTTCTATAAAAAGTCATAAATTTTAATTAGTGAAATATTATAATTAAAAATATCTATTATTATTTTAATTTGTAACTTTAGAAGGCATTGCCTCATTTTTATTAGTCAAAGTTTGACTTTTATTCAAATTTTTTACTTTAGTCAAAATTTGAGAAGTGTATCTTGACAGTAGATATTGATTATTACTGTTGTTATTTGTATTTTGATAACGTAAATTTTTAATAGTCAAAGTTTGATATTTGGTCAAACTTTGATTTTGGAACACGATTTGATTTTTTCGAACTTTTGTAGTCCCAATGAGGTTATCATTTTGTTAATTTATTATTTTATAGTATATTACCAAATTTTATTTCCCTTTTAACATTTGGTCAAAGTTTGACTTTTTAAAAGTTATTATTTGGTTTGATTTTTTACAAGTGTAAGGTAGTGATGAATATGAATATTATTATGTTAATTTGAAGCTTAGCAGTACATTGCAAAATTTTCTATTGGTCAAAGTTTGACTTTTTAAAAAAAATTTAAATTTTCTTTCAACATGTAACCTTATAGTACAAACTATAATTTACTATGTAACTTTGTACTTTAGTCTTAAAAAATTTTATTGATCAAAGTTTTACATTAGTCAAAATTTGACTTTTATTAAAAGTGGATATTTGATCAAATTTTGACTAGTGTAACCTAACGATGTATATGAATATTATTATGGTAATTTACAGTTAGACTTTTATAACTTGTTGGTATATTATAAAATTTTCTCTTGATCAAAGTAGAAATTTTAGTCAAAGTTTGACCTTATAAAAATTTAATTTCACTTCAATGTGTAACTTTACAGTAGATACTAGCATTTACAACTTTGTTATTCAGCTTGACACATTTTTATTAATCAAAATTTTATGTTTGGTCAAAGTTTGACTTTTTATTTGAGTTTGACTTTTCAAACTCTATGTTATGTAACTTGGTAATAAATAGTGACTATTATGGTGTTAATTTGCAACGTAATAGAATATCATTAAGAAAATTATTGGTTAATATTTGACTTTGATTATGATTTTGATAAAACAAAAATCAATCTATGACTAGTACAATACGAAGTAATAAGTTAGGTACGGCGTGGCCATCCGGTCAGCCGCAGGGCCACTTGTGCCACTAGTGCGTCAAGCATTGGTGGGTTGAAGCTGAGGTATCGTAGGCGCATCACCAAGTCATGAGGGCTTCGCCATAAGTACTCTGAGAGCTTCAATCATGGGCCAAGAGGGCCCACGAAATGGTGGCAGTTTGATTCGTGACACAGTGTCAACAGGGCAAGCGATGCGATCGCGACATGCCATGTGGGGGAGAGATGCAGGGCGTTACGGTGTGAATTGTAAAGTATGTCAAACCAATACGTTTGAAGTCCTCACGCCATTTGGCCTGAATTACTATTTTGCCCTTATATATAGGAAAGTGATCTAATAGCCACATGACATGTCGCTGGCCTAAGTGATCCCCTATGGAATGCGTACGATAGCCTTGTGGGCTTGAGTTCGTGCATCCGGGCCTTGCATATGGGTTGGATCGCTCTTATCGCATTGTGCGTTGGAGCCATCGTATTTGGTGGTCCACGACCACCATCCACGGTGCGACCCAGACCCTACGTGGGGTTGCCCCTATGATAGTTGCTGATATCGCTATATGAATTATATTCAGGAACCCGCATAGTTTCTAACCTAATGCGTTACCGTGCAGATTTGAAATATGAGTAGGTTGATCTAGTTTGGGAATGCTAGTTGCCGCACGAGAGATTACGTCATAAAGAGTAACTCTGTGACATTTGATATCAAAGTTGTACCCATGTCGTACCTCGAATCAGTGTGCATATTTGGAAAGGAAAATCCTTGTATGATTCCCGTCATTCAGAAAGGCAAAGAAGTGGAGAGTGTTGAGTTTATCTCAGTGCTCCAACTCAAGAAGGGACTGAAGAAGGGAGAACCTACATTTCTTGTTATGCTGATAGAAGAGAACATGACATGGTCAGTTGAATTTGTGTCAGAGTGCGTGTCAGGGCTACTCAGGTAATTTTAGGATATCATGCCGCCAGAATTATCGAAAGTGTTGCCACCTAAGAGATCAGTGGATCACCAGATCGAGTTGAAACCAGGTGCGAAGCCGCAAGTTAAAGCTCCCTACAGAATGGCTCCTCCAGAGCTAGCCGAATTACATCGACAATTAGATGAGTTATTGGGGGCAGGGTTCATTCGGTCATCAAATCATTCGGCACTCCAGTTCTTTTCCAGAAGAAACATGATGGTAGCCTTCGATTATGCATCGATTACAGGGCTTTGAATAAAGTTACTGTCAAGAATAAGTACCCAGTGCCATTGATTGCCTATTTATTTGATTAGTTGGGAAGTGGGAGGTACTTTACCAAGCTAGACTTGAGATCTGGCTATTATTAGGTGAGAATTATCAAGGGAGATGAAAGTAAAACTACCTACGTGACAAGGTATGGAGATTTTGAGTTTTTGGTGATGCCCTTTGGGCTGACTAATGCCCTAGTCACATTTTGCACTCTAATGAATGAGTTGTTCCATGTCTACCTCGACAAGTTCGTAGTGGTATATCTCGACGATATCGTTGTATATATCAACACATTGGAAGAACATCTCAGCCACCTCTAAACCATCTTCAAGATACTGCGAGAAAATCAGCTCTATGTCAAGAAGGAGAAGTGTTCATTTGCACAAGAGCAGATCATATTTTTAGGGCACCATATTGGACGAGGAAACATCAACATGGACCTCGAGAAAATTCGTGCAATCCAAGAATAGAGAATGTCAGAAGGCTTACCGAGCTGCGGTCATTTTTGGGCCTTGTCAACTATTACAGAAGATTCATCCCCGATTATTCACACCGTGCAGCCCCACTGACAAACCTTTTGAAGAAAGATCGATCGTGGCAATGGTGGGAGAAGTGCCAAAGGCATTCAAAGATTTGAAATCGATGGTCATGAGTGACCCCGTGTTGAAACTATCCGATCATTCCAAGCCATTTGAGGTACACACGGATGCCTCTGACTATGCGATGGGGGAAGTATTAATGCAAGAAGAACATCCAGTGGCCTTTAACAGTAGAAAACTAAATGATATCGAGAGATGGTATACAGTTCAAGAGAAGGAGATGATGGTTGTAGTTCATTGTCTAAGGACGTGGAGGCACTATCTACTTGGGTCCAAATTTCTAGTGATGACCAACAATGTGGCGACCAGCTACTTTCAGACACAGAAGAAACTGTCGCCGAAACAGGCCCGTTCGCAAGACTTCTTAGCCGAGTTCGATATGGACTTGGTGTACAAGCCCGGCAGGACCAACCAAGTCGCAGACGCTTTGAGCCGTAAAGTGGAGTTGACAGCCTTGGAAGTTCAGTTAGCAGCGTTAAAAATTGAAGAACATGCCACAGCTAACCGCGTCAGTTCTACTATCCCCGACCGGTTGCGCAATTGGTTGAAGTTTGATCCTCTCACGAGAACCATCCTATAGCAGACACAAGAGGGGAGAACACGGCGGTTCTGGACTGAGGAAGGACTGTTGGTGACAAGGGAGGGGGTGTTTTTATGTGCCAAAAGTGGGAAAACTTAGGAAAGAACTCCTTAAAAAATGTCATGACACATTGTGGGCTGGTCATCTGGAAATTCATCGCACGCTCTCCTTATTGGAGAGGCGTTTCTATTGGCCTAAGATGAAGGAGAATGTAGAGGAGTATGTCAACACTTGCCTGATATGCCAGCAGGACAAGGTGGAAAGAGCTAAACCATTTGGACTCTTGCAACCTTTACCCGTGCCATCTAAACCATGGGAGAGCGTCTCAATTGACTTCATATCTGCATTGCCAAAAGTAGGGACTCTCGGGTCCATCCTGGTAGTTATGGATCGGTTTTCAAAATATGCTACATTCATTCTAGCATCGTTGAACTGTAATGCAGAGCAGGCTGCACTATTATTTGTCAGCAATGTTGTGAAATATTAGGGAGTGCCGCAAGTGATTGTCAGTGATAGAGATCCATGGTTTGCTAGCAGGTTTTAGTCGGAAGTATTCCAGCTCCTGGGGAAGAAACTGAACTTCTCATCCAGCATGCATCCTCAAACAGACGGTTAAACAGAAAGGGTGAATGCTATTTTGGAATAGTATTTAAGACAATTTGTGAGTGCCAACCAGAAGAACTAGGTTCAGTTATTGGATGTGGCACAATTTTGTTATAATCTGCAGAAGAGTTTAGCCTCAAATAAGTGCCCATTCGAATTAGCAACTGGCCAGCAACCGTTGACGCCGCATATAATTACTATGGGATATAATGGATCAAATCCAGCAACCTACCATCTTGCCAAAGAGTGGTAGAGAAACGTAAAAATTTCTATGGTCTATCTAGAAAAGGCCGCTAAGCGAATGAAGAAGTGGGCCGATCAGGGTCGACGGCTTATCGAGTTGCATGTAGGGGATGAGGTTTTGGTAAAGCTTAATTCGAAGCAGCTCAAATTCTTCAGAAGAAAACACACAAGATTAGTTCGTAAGTACGATGGGCCATTCCCAATCATAAAAAGGATTAATGATATCTCATTTCGAGTGCAACTTCCTTCTCGGCTGAGAATGCATCTGGTATTTCACGTCAGTTGCTTGAAGCCATATAAAATAGACCCGAATAACACAGAGAGAAGTTTGTCGACTCGCGTCGCACCAGATGCTGATTTACAATTGAAGAGATAAGTTCAAGAAATCCTTGCACACAGGCGCAATAACAGGAAAGATGGCAGTCAGAATGAATTTCTTATGGAATACCTTTTGAAGTGGAAGGGCCTACCAGAGGCTGAAATTACCTGGGAACTTGAGAGTACCCAACCATCCAAGCCGCTCTGAAGAAGTACTTGAAGCACGTCGATGGAGACGTCAACGCAACTAAGTGGGGGAGGATGTGACGTTGGCTCATGGTGTGGCCATCCGGATTAGCCGCAGGGCCATTTGTGCCACTAATGCATCAAGCATTGGTGGGTTGAAGCTGGGGCATCATTGGTGCATCACCAAGCCATGAGGGCTTTGCCATAGGTATTCCGAGAGCTTCGATCGTGGGCCAAGAGGGCCCGCGGCATGATGGCAGTTTGATTCATGACACAATGCCAACAGGGCACGCTATGCGATCGTGACATAGCCATGTGGGGGAGAGATGCAGGGCGTTGTGGTGTGAATAGTAAAGTATGTCAAACTAATGCGTTTGAGGTCCTCCCGCCATTTGGCCTGAATTACTATTTTGTCCTTATATATGGGGAAGTGATCTAACAGTCACATGACGTGTCACTAGCCTAAGTGATTCCCTACGGAATGCATACGATAGTCTTGTGGGCTTGAGTTCATGCATCCGGGCCTCGCATAGGTGTTGGGTCGCTCCTGTTGCATTGTGCGCTGGAGCTATCATGTTTGGTGGTCCACGACCACCATCCACGGTGCAGACCCAGACCCTACGTGGGGCTGCCCCTATGATAGTCGCTGCGTAGCGCTATATGAATTGTATTAAAAAATTTGCATAGTTTCTATCCTAATGCGTTACTGTGTAGGTTTGAAATATAACTAGGCTGATCTAGTTCGAGAAAGCTAGTTGTCGCACGAGAGATTACGTCGCAAACTTAAAAGTAGAAAATATATGATTCAAACTTAAAATCTCATTTTCAAATTTTCCTTCAAACACACTAATCAAACAAGAGAAATCAATTTCCAATGAAAGTTACTTCTCAAACACACTAATCAAATAGTGGAAAATTCATTTCTAGAGGAAATCATTTCCTAGGAAATTGATTTCATTGTCCTCTTTAGAGCTTCTTTGCTATCAAACAGGGCCTAAGTTAAAAGACTTTAATAAGCTACAATAACCAATAAAACTTTTATGTTAAAAAAATATACATACTAATGGTACTTCAATTCTCCTTTATGTTTTGTGAGATTGTGGAAAATTTGGCCTTTGGAACTCTGTATTTGGCTTTTGTACACCTATGCTTGCGCCTCACTCACTCTCATGAGATAGTAGATGTTCAAGGGTAACTCAAATGCTCACGTGATGTATGGATGCCACAGATTCGCAACATTCTTAGAACAGTCCAATGACCAGCGAAGGAGCCTCGAGAAGATCGGATTCAGGGAGCTCATTGTCGAAGCTTCTTAGATCAGTCAGTTTTCTTTTGAATTTTGGGGATTTGAATGTATTTTACATTTGTTGCTTGGCAGATATTTTGATATATTTCTATTTTAATGAAACTTTCTCGTTTTCTCACAATAAGACTCTAATGCAATCTAGTAGGGTTGTGTAGAAACCGGCCCGAACCAACCAAACCGACCGAAACTTACTCGAATTTCGATTCGGTTTCAATTTTAGGACATATCGGTTCAGTTTCGATTTCGAAAAATAGAAATTGATAGTTATCGGTTCGGTTTAGGTTCTAACATTAAAAAATTGAAACCAAACCGATATGAAACCGATAGTAGTGCATGTCTGAGATTGGGGTTCTATGAAGTTATTGGGATCTCGATATGATTTTTCTATTATATGCATGCATGTATTTAGATGAATCTTGTTCATGCATTGCCTTCGGAATTGGTTTGTGGAAAATATGCTTCAATCATTTTGGTTCTCTATTTTGATTTATGTTTTCTCTCTTTATGCACAAAATCTGAATATATATACAACTAGTAATGGAATGAAAATATGAAATAGCTATGAAGGGTCATGTGTCATGAATCTGGTCGATCTGGACAATACATGTTGGCAACCCATATCATGAATTTGAAAAATGCTTGGCATTTCATAGATCAGAGGATTGCTAAATGGATGGTTGAAAATTTTATGATCAGCTGTCTAAAATTTGACATGCAATTAGATGGTTAAGGTTGTTTGACACTCTACTTTTAGGTTGTCTTCTATCGAATGGTGGCCTACCTGTGGATGATTGGACTGAAATACTATATGGATTCATGCCATCGAGACCTACTAGTGTGTACTAATAATCGGTGCATCTACCCATCGATCTGGACTGTCCGATAGGTGCATTAATTTCTTGGAAATATTCTTAGCCATATGATCAATCACCTACTTTTGAATGGTTAATAGCAAATTAGCGATATAGGCAACAACCTACAGAGTCTTCAGTGATCTGACTCTTATGAATTGGCAATGACTTCCTAATAATAAAAAATTTAAAAACTGAGGTTTAGAAACTGAAAACTGACCGAACCGACAGAACCGATAACTATCGGTCGGTTTCAGTTTTGAACCTTATCGGTTCGATTTTGGTTTCATAAAATAGAAACCAATAGTTTTCGGTTCGATTTCGATTTTTCCCCAAAAGTAACCCAAACCGACCCGATAACACCCCTACAATCAAGTGGATTACTTCCGCATATTGAGGTTTGTAGTGGTGACTCGCATGTGTACAATGATCGAGCCGCTCTATGAGTGCTAGGATATCTTGAGTACGTTATGGGGTGTCACAGCTATAGTGGCGGTAGTGGTGGTGGTGGTAAGGTGGAGGAAGTTGTGGTGGTCATGGTGGTGGGATGGGGATTGTGGTGGTGGTGGTTGGTGAGGTGGAATAGGTTATGGTGGTCATGATGGTGGTGAGGTTGAGAGGTGTTGGTGGTGGTAGTGGTAGTGGAGAGGTGGTGGAGGTTATGCTGGTGTGGCGGTGGTGGGGAGATGATAGTCGTGGTAGTGGCGACGGTAGTGGTGTTAGTAGCATTAAGGGAGGTGGTGGGGTGATTGCGTGGTTTGAGTCAAAAAAATTCACCTATTTTAGTAGCACAAAAAGGTTCTCATGTTGAGTCAAAATAGATACTTTTTTGTCAACGGAAAAGAAAGTCACAAACCTTTTGTGATTCTCAAACACGGCTCAAATACATTTTCTGAAGAAAAAAAGTCTCTAACTTTTTAATTCAGAGATCCAAATTATCTCAAGTATGAAACTTTTGCGAAAAAATAAAAGGCGAAGGATACTGCGTTAAAGGAACAAAGCTTCCAACTTTGGACTTCCCAAGTGAACCTAAACAAACTCTAAGGCCTCGTTTGACAGTTGATCAGTCA
This sequence comes from Chloranthus sessilifolius, assembly GCA_021018995.1. Taxonomy (NCBI): domain Eukaryota; kingdom Viridiplantae; phylum Streptophyta; class Magnoliopsida; order Chloranthales; family Chloranthaceae; genus Chloranthus; species Chloranthus sessilifolius. The sequence goes on from CM037588.1 coordinate 99,247,078, forward strand.
CAGAATATACCACTTCACCACCCTTAACTTAGTAATGAGATGTTATGTGTAGATATTTACATTAATGAGCAAATTAGAGTCGAAGTGTTAATTTTTGCCAAAATGAACTAAAAAAGTAGCAAGAATTAAGATCGTGTGAAGAAAAGATCCACTTGAACGAAGGACCAATCAATGAGTAAGAAAAAGAAATGTCGAACACAAATAAATCTCGAACAAGCGAAAAAGAAAGATGAAAAGAGAAATCGTGATTCACGTACGTACAAAAGAAGCTTCGACTGGAAGAACAAAAGTAAAATCTCGAACGTTTGACAGAGCAGAGATAATATAGAAAAAAGAACAATCATGCACACGATTGCATGAAATAGAGCTCACGTGATGCCTATACCGCCATGCACAGAATTAGAAGATCTCTTGGATTAGAAGTCTGGTTACAAATTAGAGAATATTAGCGAAAGAACTTAGAAGATCTCTACTACTTGAGTAAAGGAGAAAAGTCCGACACGCATCTACCATCCAGCGTAAGGAAGAACTAAGATTAGAAGTAGAATTATATTAGGAATCTTTTGTTTAAAAGTTTTCTTTTATTAGAATTAGCATAATGTAAACCGAGCCCTTATGATCTATAAATAAGAGGGCTCAGGATAGGAGTAGAGTTTTCAAAGGAACTCTTAGCATCAATTGATGACTGAGGTTGGGTTTTCTTCCGACCAAAAGTAGAGTAGAATAGTTTAGATATCCAAGGTTTCTCGAGAGCAATTAACACCTATGATTGGGAGCTAAAAGATTAGAATAGAGTATCTATAGTTTCTCAGAAGTAATTGAAGCCTGTAATTGAGGGAAGAAAGATCTTTTTATTGCTTTCTAGTTTAAATTTATTTTCATGCATTTTACTGCATTGTAAACATCTACAAGTTTTCGATTTGAATTGACGACTCAGATTGAGAATTTTCATATTAGTGTAACGGTTTTACTTTTCCATCTTCAATTTTCTTGAGTTTGATTGATGTCTAAATTTTAGAAAGATTGTTGATTGGATTAAATCTGTATTAAGGAATTCTAACTTTTAATTGACGCCCAAATTCTAGAGGACTGAGATACGGTATAATAGTACTTTATTTTGTAAATATTCGAGATTTGAAGGATTGTGATTGACGATCATAAACTGGAAGGAGGGGGATATAAATTTATTTTCTGTAAATTAGTTTAAACAACCCATTATTTATTTATATTTCTCCAGTAGTTTAGGATCTTAAAAGACAAATATAAGTTTTTAAACAAACAAAATTACTTCATAATAATCATCTTCCTCGTGGGAGCGATCCTATACTAGTGCTGCAATTTTCGTTGTTCTCTTGCAATAGGTTAAGACTTAGTACGATAAAAGCTCGAACAAGTTTTTGGCGTCGTTGTCGGGGAAGCATATTTTATTCTTTATTTTATTTTTGTTTTGAAAACTAATATTTATCTTTCTTTTTTTATTTTCTTGATACTTTTATTTTTCTTTAATCACTTCTTTATCTTTTGCAGGTTTATTCGAAGTGGCGAATCAAAGGTTTCAATACTTCTTCTGACAAGAGAAGCTAGAGGCTCAGATTTTTTTTCTCTCCCTGCTCTCTAAAATAAAAATCTTATAAAATTAAAACAAATATATATAGACACAATAATCATTCTAGTCATTCCACTCTGATCTAATTCCATCTACTATATAGAGAAAGATTAATTTGTGTTTAAATCGTTAGGAGAGTATTATGCATTGACACCTCTTACACCTCCCTCATGTATGCAATTACCCCCTGTGACTGGCAATGGAACCTTCGAGATCAAATCCAATGTACTTCAATTAATTCCTATCTTTTATGGGTTTGGTGAGGAGGATCCATATATGCATGTAATGAGTTTTCTAGAAATTTGTGCAATTGTTAAGATTAAAAACTAATCAGAAGAGGCCACTCATTTGAGGCTATTCCCATTTTCCCTTAATGAAAGGGCAAAATAATGGTTGAACTCTTTGCCCAGCAACACAATTATTGGCTGGGAATAATTGCAAACAAAGTTTATCACAAGGTACTTCCCAATTAGTAAAACGAATCAAATCCAGAAGATTATCACAATGTTTCACCAATTTTTAGACGAATCTTTTGAGGGAATTTGGAAGCGTCTTAATGAGCTTCTGAACAAGTGTCTCATCATAAGGTCCTGTGCTGGTAAATAGTGCTTGATTTTTATGAAGGCCTTAATGAACAAATCTAACACATGATTGATGTTGCTTGTGGATGAATGTTTTGCACGTTAACTACAGAGGATGCTTGGAAACTTTTTAAGAGTCTTAGCGAGGAACCAATGCATAACCATGCATCGAATGAGACTGATTCGGAGACTTTAAAGAATAAGCCTCATAAGCGGGGAAGACTTTATGAATTAAAGTCAATGAGGAGTTGCCTCCCAAGGATAAATCTTTGGAAGATAAAATTTCAGTCTCTGTTGGGTATAAAATCGCACCCAACATCTCAAAAAGAAGAAGCTTGTGGTTATAACTATGGCCCGTCTCATGAAGATCCTTAGCACCAAGTTGTACCTTTTTCCCCACAAGAGTTCAAGACCATTCTGTTTCCATCAACGATGCCATGCTATAGACGTATGGAAATTGTCAGCGGCATGACCAAAATCAATCGAAGCCACTTCTTGCTCTTTAGCAATCTATTTTTAAGTTAGAGGCTCAAGTTGAGCAACTAACCATTTTAATCAAGAATAGAGAGAGTAGTTATTCTTCATCATGGCCACATAGCACCTCAAGAGGACATATTTTTATAGGAGACACATCAACTCCCCGAAATCTTAACTAAATTCCTCCTGGATATTGTCGTGCTACCGACTCATCCGTAGCAAAACCCTCTACCATATGTGCATTATTAGAAAATCTTGATACCCTACAATCTAAGATGTGTTGAATGCATTCGATCATAAGGACCTCTCCTATGTAATATAACACCTTGAACGTATGGATTTACGATCTTTCATGATTTATTGAAGCCGAATCGTAGCGACTACAACCCGACGTGTCACAGAGTCTTATTACTGTTTTTGAAAATTGTAAACGACAATTCTAGGGAACAGGCGAATCCAGTGATGGGTCTTATCGGTTACTTTGGATTTCGAGCCCACTTAAATCGTGAAGGAAGTAAACACACTTCACACTTATGACCACCAACTCCAACCTACCCCACCTAACCAAGCTTTAATGCTTAGCCTTCAAAAATTAATTAGAAGCGACGGTTCAAAGCCCTAGCCTTCCCCTACAAAACCAGGTCTTCACCAAGCAAATCCCATCTCTTTCATTTTCCTTTTAAAAACCCCAGACCTTATGACAAAAGAGTGACCAAAATAATTTCAGTAGCAGACTTGATTGAATTCTTGAGACACAAAGGGTCGAGCTCCTGGTTGCAATAAAGAAAGTTGAAAAACTGAAGCGCCAACGACCCATACCAGATGTTGCATCATCCACCAAAATTACCCATTACCCTAAACCTAACCCAAATTTGAAACCTCATTCCAAGAACCCATCTTCCCCCACTTCTTAACCATTCTACCATCACAACTCACCCCAAGTGTGAGTTCCTTTACGATGGTGGTGGGATGTAATTTCCAGAGTCATCTCCCATCTCTTCCTTATTTTCCTCACCACCCCTCTGTAGACACCCCAATTTTGCCCTCTCGGAGTATACAAACTTGTTCAGTCAACCTTTAACCTTGCCCATAGCTTCCGGAAAGGGGCTCACTCTTTTCAAAAGCTATAAAGTCCTAAACAGGGGACCATATACTGAAACAATAATATATAGTCGAAGCACAGGGTGAAACAATAGCCCTATGGTTTGGACCCGATTCAACTCCAAGAAGATCCCGAATTATCCAGCCTGTCCAACGCGCACAATTCGATTGCACACTTCATTAATGGCGCGCAATTAATCCAATTTGGACTAGGCCTATTCTTCCTGTGGGTCTATTAGGATTTGATTATGTGCCCTGGTAAATGCGTTAATCAGATTGCACGCCCCACCACTGGCATGCAATCTGTCCAATTTGGACTAGTCCCTACCCTTCTAGAGACCGCCTTGAGACCCGATTACGTGCCCAAACCAGCGCGCACAATCAATTGTGTGCCCCACCACCATCGTGTAATTAGTTTCAATTAAACTGAAACTAGGTTACCCGACTGAGTCAGTCAGCCGGTCACTCACTGAGTTGGTCACCGACTCTGAGTGATTAAGGGCCCCGTAATAAGGCGCGTAATTCAATTAAGCGCACCAGACAGGGCGCGTAATTAGATTTGATCGAATAATTATGTACCTCCCACGGGGTGCGTAATTACCCGTACACCTATAAATAGACCTCCCTACCCCACACCAAAAAACATCCAACAATCAAGTTTTCGAGTTCCTCTCTTTCTAGCTTAGTGATTTCGAGATTCTCTCTTCGGCGCTTAGCTTCAGGTAATTTCTTAGTTCTAGTTGTTAATTTCTTTTCTGGTTCTAGATTCTAGTTCTTAAGTTTTAGCTTTTAGTCCTTAATTTCTAGTCTTAGATCTTAGGTTTTAATTTTAGTTCTTAAAGTCTAGTTCTTAATCTCTGGTTCTTAGCTTCTAGAACCAGTTCTTAGTCCTTAAAATTTCGATTCTAGTTCTAGTTCTCTTTCTAATTCCTAATTCTAGTTTTTAATTTAGTTCTTAATCTCTTAATTTCTAGACCTTTGATTTCAACTCTTAATTTCTAAATTCAAATTCTTAGTTTTTTTTAATCTCTAGTTCTAGGTCTTAATTCCTAAAACCAATTCTTGATTTTAGTCTCTAAATTCTAGTTCTAGTTCTTAATCTCTAGTTTTAGGTCTTAAGTTCTAGTTTTTAATTTTTAATTCCCCAATTTTCAGTATTCTAGTTTTTAACTTTAAGTTCAAGTCCTAGAATTTTAGTTCTAACACTTAGTTTTAATTCTCAATTCTTAAAATTTGGAATTTTGATTCTTAAATCATCAATTTTCAAATCACGGATCAGTTTTTCAATTTATATTACTTTTAAAATAACCCTTAGCCAATCGATTTGTCCAAGGGAGCTTACGAAGGGTATCCAGGAATGGGGCCAATACTTCTTAGCATAACGGGCCAAACCCTTTTTTTTAATTAGAATTTTAGTAGAAGTAGGATACTTAAATTAACTAGACTTTTAATAGAATTAGGATATTTGGATTAATTAGATTTCTAATAGAATTAGGAGACTAATACCAATTGGACCTCTAATAAGATTAGGATACTTAAGTTAGTCAGACTCCTAATAGGATTAGCATATTTAGATTAATTAAACTTCTAGTATAATTAGAAGATCAGATTAATTAGACTCCCGGTAGGACTAGAAAAACTAAAGCAGTTAGACTTAGAGTAGGAATAGGAAAGCTATATAAATTAAACTCCCAGGTGACCCAGAGCTGTTGACGTTGGCCGGCCGATGATTCAGTAAAGAGAATAACCCATATCTCCACCCGTGTGATCAGTGACGTATTGCAGTGTCGATAAACATCTGCAGTTGGCGATCGCATCAACTCAAGTATTTTCTTCTTAGAATTTACCTCTTTATTTTCCGCACTTTATTTCCTCACCTTTGCCAGAGTCCACTTGGACCGAATTCGGCCACTTACTTCGGGGACCGAAAGGAATTCAAAAAAGTGTGCACCAACAGACTGACGATGGTGATGGGAAGTCTTGTCGCTAAAGTCGCCTTTGTTTAGTTAAGTTTTTTTTAGTTTTCTTTTTCGCTCTACTTCTTTTCTGCACATACTCGTACTATCGGAGACTTCCTAAGAGTACATGAGCATCCACCGGAGACTCGAGATATCCGGAATATGAAGGATAAGGCTCGGCGACCCACCGTTGTGGGGGTACCACGACAATCCCTTATACAGCGAGGATCTGTCTTACGACACATCTCAATATAACCCAGAGATCAACATGGCTGGTGGTGAAGAAACTCCTGTCACATCTCAGAGCACTAGCCGCAATGATGGACGCAGAGACAGTGGCATCGGGCAAAACTTCACAACTCGACAGCCTGTGGAACTCAGTATCTAGAGATTACAAAGGGGAGGCGATGATGTTGAAGAATTGATCCAAGGTCTAGCCACCACATACGAGACTATTAAGGAACAACAAGATAGAGAAGAGCAAGAATGACAAGTGGAAGAGAAACCGCTGCCTACTCCAAGCACAATATTGCCGCATGTGTCACCAAGCCATGCGTTTCACACACTCCTCAACAATAATACACAGGATAGGGGCACTTCCAGGCTACCAAGAATGACGCCACCGTAAGAGTAGAGGATCTTCCTAAGATCCTCGATGATTACATGGCTAAGAGAGAGCACCCTGGCCGCCCATTCCGATTTGACAAATTTTGCCAAGATCTCGAGTTTAATTTACCTACAGGATTCAAGCCGCCCAAGTTTAGCAAGTACAATGGAATGGGGAATCTGAATCATCATTTAGCCCTCTTCTACAATGACTATCGGTCTGTACGCAATAATCAAGGACTCCTCATCCATTATTTCCAGAGATCATTGGAAGAGGAAGCTCTCGATTGGTTCGCTGGACTACCATTACACAAGATAGACACATTCGATGACCTATCCAGTCAGTTTCTCGACCAATGCAAGCACCTAATCCAAGAAACAATTAGCCTCAGCGACCTGATGGCAACAAAGCAGGAACCCGACGAGGAGTTCGCTGACTTTGTCAGACAATGGAGGAAACTCGTCGCAAGGACTCTGACCTCAATGAAGGAGGACTCTATTGATATCATCATTGACAACACCAGAGAGCCCTTGAAGAGTGAGCTTATTAGAAGTGCCTGCCCAAACTTCGTCACTCTTCACCTCTGGGCCTCCCGCTTGACACGACACATTAAAGGTGGAGATCTCGCCTTGTCAATAGTAACATCAAGGACAGGATCTTTAGGCGAACTAAGATGAAGAATAATAAGAAAGCATCAGAAACTGAGTAAGTCAACACCGTCGCTAACCAAGGGTAGAATTTTGAAAACGGGAACTTTTAGCCAAGGAATCCCGAGAAAAACCAAGGCCAACAACGATACTCGAATCAGAATCAGGGTCAAAATTAGCAAAGGTATCCGAACCAAAATCAAACCTAAGGCAAGCATCAAAACAGGAATTAGTACCCTAATACTTACCCGCACTAGAATAAAAATATGGTGTAGAACAGGCCAGTCAATGCCCAGAATTACAACAACGTGCCTCCGTCACAAAATTTTAATCAACAAACTAGGGGACCCTCCCAGCCAAAGACAGAGCACTACCCTCCACTACCTGACACCATTCCCAATATCTTCTGCCTCCTTAGTAACCAGAACCTTCTTAGATTCCCACCATAATGACCGCAACCCTGGCTGGCAAGGTTAGACTATAGTAAGTTCTGCGCATTCCATCGATATGCGGGACAAAATCTAGAAGACTGTTGGATTCTCCGAGACGTGATTTACGATATGAGTGATCGAAATCAGATTGACTAGGAGTCTCTCAGGAATCCTAACCCCAATCACAACCATCCTCCGCAAAACCTAGGGATTGTTAACAACCCCATGCCAAATCACAACAAAGGGCCAATATCCCACATCACCATAGTAGACCTTCCCGGTCGGCCCTCCTTTCGTCCTTCTACCTTAATCACTCGCCTCCACCCTTTCGGTGCCTCTGTTAATCCGATAGAGCCCCAGAGGCCCCCAGCTCTTCGATCACACCCTTCGACCTTGATCACTCGGATCGCACCCCCAAATCCACCTCCCTATCTAAATTTTACGCAAATCCAAGTCCAATCATTCGGGGCATAGAGACCACCCGACGATATAGCAATGGCAGAAGTCACTCATCCTAGCTCACCACTGCCATACCCGACGAGATTAACGAGAAGAGAAGTTAGCCCTGACCTTGCCTGACTCTATGGCATAAATCTAACTGTGACAAAAGGATGGGACTTGATGTATCAACTAGGATACATCCCTCATACTGGGCTCGGTAAAAATAGACAAGGTTGCATAAGGCCTATCATCCCAAAGAAAGTCCACAAGCATACAGGATTGGGTTACCAGTCAGACGGCAAGTAAGTCGGCCTCCTGCCTACCTCGCCTAAGTGGTCACTCTATGACTCCTTTGTCTACGGAACCATAAAAAAGGCCAATGTGACAAGAAGAAAGGAAACGTCCCTCACCGAACCATAGGCAATGAAAATTGAGTAGATTGCTAAAGCCTTCGCGGACCTGATGAACTTGAACCGAGATGAAGACAACATCGAAAGTTGCTTGAGGGTGTCGGGCCGTTGTTCGAGACTGAGGAACCCCGTGCTACCGAAAGAAGAGAACCACCAGAACCTTTTAAAGCCGCACATAGAAGACTGGGAATCAACCGACGAGAAAGACTTTCACATCGCCGCCTTATAAAATGAGAAAGAACCAAAGTCATCCCAGCCTCATGAACCAGAAGGAGAGGACTGGCTTTCAATATCAAGCGAAGAAGAAGACTGTAGACACCCAAATTTGGCCCAAGGCCTGATCGAAACACATAGAGGCGCATTTTTGAGTTATTTATGGCATGTATGGAACCCTTAGAAACCACCCCAAACCCTTAGGAATCACCCAAGATCCCTTAGGAACCTACCCCAAACCTTTAGAAACCAATCCCAACCCTTAGAACCCCTTCCGGACCCTAAACGTAACTTTCTCGAAAAATGGATGAGGAGTGGTGCACTAGGACTAGCTACGGCCTTCTACCATGATCGAATCCCATACCATTGAAAAGTAGAAGTCGTCAGCTTTCCAACGGTCTAAGAACCGCCCCAATCGGAGTTGTACATGAAAAGATATGGCAGTCTGAACCCGGAGGGCACAAGCATAATTTTGATTGCCCCCCTAGGGATTTGGCACAACTAATAGTTGTGCTAGTTATAGGATTTATGTCTGGCGCAACTAATAGTTGCGCCAGCATTAAGGTAGACCCCACCCTCGCGAAGCCAACTTTCAGGCCATTGTTTAGAACTATTTTACTGTGCATTTGCCTGGCGCAACTAATAGTTGCGCCAAGCATATGAACAGTAACCTCTGATTTTGCCTCGAATTTCATGAATGGAGTTTGACTTGTTGACCACCTGAATCTTTGGGGTGTGTTTTGATATTTCTGTTGCACCCTCTTACACCCTATTTGCAACCCATTAGGTGACTTAAAGCCCCTCCCTATCATCCACCATTGGGGGACCTTTTCACACCTTTCAAGGCTCTAAAAATCCTAGGAATCCTTAGATATGAGATTACCTAATTGCTAAAAATAATTAACATCTAAGTGGTTTCCTAATCACTCTTTTCCTATAAATAAAGCCTCCCTCCCTTGGTTTTAAGGGTTGAGAATTTTTGCCTAAAAGAGAAAGAGATTAAGTGAGAAGATCTTTCTCCCTTTGGTGCACTATCCCCATACAAATTCCAGAATTTCAAAAGACCCTTTAGACTTTAGTATTTCACTAAAAACCTTTAATTTAGGTGTGTGTGATCCCCTAGCCTTCCTTCTCTACCTCTTAGCTTCAAGCCTTAGGAGTTAAAACCCCATTCCATACCATATAAGTCTTCAAGAGCTCATCAAAAGTAAGTCATGCAAGGCTCTCCTACGGTGCTACAAGGGCCCGAGGGCTCCGGCTCTCCCGTTTCTTCTCCTATCTCTTCCTTAGCTCTTCCTATCCTCCCATTTGTGCCATTACGCCGCCAAATTTTTGGTAGGAATAGAGGGGCACAAATAGGACTTAAGGCCCATTTGGGCAAGAGGAAGCCATTTTCTTTTCTGTTACTTTATTTTGGTGTTGGCTATTAGTAGAGACCGCGTTAAGCGGGTCGATCGGGTGCCTAACACCTTCCCGACCGATAACCGAAGCCCCTACCCAAGAGCCTTTGGTATGGACCGAATTCAGAGTCATATTTTTAGCATTTTAGTGCTCATAAAAATAAACTAGGTTTCTCGGGACACCAAAAGCTCCGGGTGGTGACTCTATATTTTTTACAGGCGAGCACATCACCGCGATGAGATAGTCACAAATCTCACAGTTGCACAAAGACTATTGGACCAATCTTACTGATATAGAACTTGGAGATCACTTGAAAGTGGAACGGCTGAAGTTGCTCGAGGAGGTCAATCACTCCCGGAGTGAAGGGTCAAATTCTGATAACGAACTTGATTATCAATCCTTACTGGACAATTGGCGATGTCCACGCCGCTGCCCTTACCCGAAATCACCCTATTGCAACATGTGCGCATCGATCTTAATACGGTGCGAAAGAGCTATCCTGCGCAAGCTACGATGAACAATAAGGGTGAAAGATCCTCACGTCACCTTTATAGAGGACTAAGAAGAACTAGAGCTCGACGCACCCAATCTCCGGATGTACCACAACTTCAGATATTATGGAACTCGCTAGAGGAAGAATGGCAACCGCCGCCAAGTGATGATGAAGACTACTGGATAGACCTTCCGACACTTGAATTAGCAGAACACTTAGGCCAAGACTTCTAGGGGCAATCAGACAAAGAAGATAATCTCGGCTTCAACGGCAGTGACCTCATCCCCTAGGACGAAGGATGGGAATGCCCTTGAGGGAATCCCTGCATCTCTCACCCATACCAGCCTTGTTGTCAGGCATGCATGCTCATCATAGCGTACTACGAGGGACAAAGTCGAGAGCTCACTAGTCCAGAGGAATGTCAGTTGAACTCATACAAGGAACAACCTTAGCAGCAAGAACATCTTCAGTCTGATTCTGAAGACGAGAGTTTAGACGACTACTACCTCCCCACCATTTTCGAGGATGAAGCAGTTTACATAGTAGAAGAAGAAAGCAGGTCAGTCAGACTGTCACCATCATCACTCATTAGGATGATCACCCCAAGCAAGGACAAAAAAAATGCCAAATTCAGAATGAGCCCACATCACCCAAAGACTTGCACGAACGGCTTCAGCAGTCGTCCGGCTTCCTCAGCTAAAAGAACCAACCATGTCGGTTCCTCCTTAGGAAATCGACCCTATACCATACTTATTATCAAAAATGAAAAAAATAGAAAATCCTAAAACTCTTAAAAATTTAAAAATAGAAAATCCAAAAAAATTAGAAAACCTCGAAAAAGGGAGGGAGCCCTTCATCCCAGATCCATTCAGCGACCAACAAGGAGACTCTTCTCCTAAGGCTACGAGTAGTAGTCGCACCAACAGAATCAAGGAAGAGAAAACTGGCATGATCACACATGGTCATCATCCTACCCTCAACATCGAAGAGCCCTGCCTTGACTCCGTTCGAAACGTCCCTACCACCTCTCCCTCACAAAGGTGCAGAGCATCCCGAAGAAGTGACTAGCCCGTAATCATACCTAACGAGATACTCCACGACTTCGAGAGGGGAATGAATAGCCTCCACTTATACCTTACTAAGGATAACTTGTCTTTTTAGAACTGTTTATTAGATACATCAATACAATATGATAGTCATGCTAGTGAATCATGAAAATGATCAAAGGTCATTTTTTCATTCGTTAGAGTCAAAAAGCCAAAATCCCATAAATTTGTTAACCCCTTGAACCCATATTAGAAGCCTAAATCGAATTTCTTTGTACCAAAAACTTATAAGCCCTCAACCATATGTACTACTTGAAGTTTCAACCTTTTTATCCTTATTATTTTTTTGAGAATTTAAAATACAGAAGGGAAGAAGAGAGAGTGAAAGGAGTAAAAGAATAACAGATAAGAGATATGCAATAAAGGATACATCTGAAAAAGAAATAAAATGAAAAAAAATATGAGCAATCAAGAAAATTCGTAAAATACAATTCTACAAAAGGAGAAGCAAGAAGCTTCCAAACTGAAAAGAAACTCCAGAAAATGAGATCTACAGAAAAGAAATACAAAAAAATGGAAAGAAGTTATCCAACTTTTTGGATACTTACTGAAGTAGAAATAGAAAGAAGAGAATAAGATAGAAGAAAGAAGACCTAAATTCTCAGAATTTTTGAATCCTTTCTACCTTTCTTTAAAAATCTCTTAACTCAAAGCCCCATTCCAAGCCGAAAAAAAGACCTTGATTTATAGTTTACAACATCATGAGCCTAGTAAAGATGTGTATAATAAATACTATGGAGAAACAGGAAAGCATATGAACAAAATTGATTATCGATTCCATGAGATTTTCTCCTATGTCAACCATCCTTTGATCATTCATCATAAATATCATATATAGAGAACTCATAAATTTCAATATTCTTTTTGAGAGTATGCCAATAGTGAGAGTTTGGAGGAAAATATTTTTAAATCAGTAGTTTAAAAAAATCTATGATGAATAAACTTTTCAATGATACACACACACTTTACAGTTAATATGAATTGGAATTGTTGAGTTCTGATCAAGGATTACTGCTAGGATGGAAAGCAAAGGATGTCGGGATCATGCTTTTAAAACTGTGACAACCATATAACGCTCAGCTATTACAGTTTAGTGTATAAAATTTAGTTTTGAAAATTTAAAATTTTTTGCTTTTCTTTTAAGAAAATTTCTGAAAAAAAATAAAAAATATTTGAAGTTTGTAGGTAACTTCACTGAATACCTTCAGGAGACTATAAGTCTTCTACTAGGGATCACCTAGGGGTTTAATGGCTTGCTGCATATGCTAAATGCAATCGTGCTCCCTACAAAAGTGACATTTAATTTTTAGTTTAATTTTTCTTTCCTTGTTTTCTAGGGACTAGCAAAGCTTAAGTTTGGGGTGTGATCAGTTACAGAATATAGTACTTCACCAACCTTAACTTAGTAATGCTAGACCTTAGTTTGTTACTAATGAGATGTTATGTATAGATATTTAGATTAATCAGCAGATTAGAGCTGATGTGTTAATCTTTACCAAAATAAACTCAAAAAGCAACAAGAATTATGATCGTGCGAAGAAATGATCCACTCGAACAAAGGACCAAACGATGAGAAAGAAAAAGAAATGTTGAACGCACGTAAATCCCGAACGAGCGAAAAAGAAAAGAGAAATCGTGATTCACAAATGTACGAAAGAAGCTATGACTGGAGGAACGAAAGTAAAATTTTGAACGTTTGATAGATCAGAGATAGTATAGAATGAAGAATAATCGTGCACACGATTGCACGAAATAAAGCTCATGTTACTGATCACATGAAGTCTACACCGCCATGCACAGAATTAAAAGATCTCTTGGATTAAAAGTCTGACAACTTACAGATTAGAGAATATTGGTGAAAGAACTTAGAAGATCTTTGCTATTAGAATAAAGGAGAAAAGTTTGGCACGCATCTACCATCCAGAGCAAGGAAAAACTAGGATTAGAAGTAGAATTATATTAGGAATTTTTTGTTTAGAAGTTTTCTTTTATTAGAATTAACATAATGTAAACCGACCCCTTATAATCTATAAATAAGAGGGCTCGACATAGGAGTAGAGTTTTTGAAGGAACTCTTAACATCAATTAACAACTAAGGTTGAGTTTTCTTCCGATCAAAAGTAGAGTAGAATAGTTTAGATATCCAAGGTTTCTCGAGAGCAATTGACGCCAGTGATTGGGAACTGAAAGATTATAGTAGAGTATTTGCAGTTTCTCAGAAGCAATCGACACCTACAACTGAGGGATGAAAGATCTTTTTATTGCTTTCTAGTTTAGATTTACTTTCATGCATTTTATTGCTTTGTAAATATCTACAAGTTTTCTATTTGAATTGATAACTCAGATTAAGAATTTGCATATTAGTATAACATTTTTACTTTTCCATCTTCAATTTTCTTGAGTTTGATTGACGTCCAAATTTTAGGAAGATTGTTGATTAGATTAAATCTGTGTTAAGGAATTCTAGCTTTTGATTAACTCCAATTCTAGAGGACTGAAATACGGTGTAACGGTACTTTATTTTATAAATATTTGAAATCTGAAGGATTGTGATTGACGACCATAATCTGGAAGGAGGAGGATTTAGATTTATTTTCTACAAATTAGTTTAAACAACTCATTCTTTATTTATATTTCTTTAGTAGTTTAGGATCTTAAAAGACAAATACAAGTTTTTAAATAAATAAAATTACTTCAAAATAATCATCTTTCTCATGAGAACGATCTTATACTAGTGCTGCAATTTCCGTTGTGCACTTGCAATAGGTTAAGACTTCGTACGATAAAAGCCCGAACAACAGTTTGGGAGCATTCCCAGAGAAATCTCATAAAATGAGCACCTCTATTTCTGTAAAGAAACTTCAAATTCGCAGAAAGTCATTTTCCTTGCGAACGTTCTTGAGTTACCCAGAAACTTATTTTCCTACCATTACTAACCTTTTCTTGTGTTCTTCACTTTCTCAAGAAAATGTCAGAAACTACAATGTCTTCTTCTGCGCGCTAGAGTCACATGTATTTATGTCGTTCATCGAAGCGGTTATACTGATCGGATGATCATCAAATTTTATATATTTTCAATTGGTAATGTGTTACTTTTTTCGGGAAGATTCTAAAAATACATTTTAATGTGGTTATTAGTATGTTATGTGTACGTTAGAATTATAGCAAAAAGTAATGCAGATAGAAGTCTACTAATATTATAAACTGGAAAATCACAGTAGTATATTCGATTATGCCATAACATACAAAATTTTGGCCTAATATAAACCATCATAAAAACTAAGTTCTTACTAAACGTGAAAACTAATATGCTAGAGGAGAAGAGGCATCGTCGTCGTCGTCACCATCAGATGAGTGGGTGGAAGTCGCGGTACGCTTTGAGGACTCGATCGCAACGTCAAAGCTGTTGAACAATTCATGACATCGGGGCATCAGCAGCTCCGCCTCGAAAGAAGAAGAGTCTGAGCTTACTAAGGAGAGGTTACGCCACACTCCCCATTGATGTTTTTTGCCTGTAAAGGGTCGATGGGGGAGTATGATGTATCCAAGTAGATAAGGTGGTACCACAAGTGCAAGTCGGCCATGGCCTCGGCCTGTTGGGGGATGATGGGCGGGAACTCCTATTGGGTGAGCCCGTGGACTAGTGGTGGTGCAGGAGCCCTTTGTTGGGCGGGGACATGAAAGCCTGGGAGCACAAGTGGGAGTTGAGGGGGTCGGGGTTGGGGCTGCTGTTGCGGCTGGGTTGAGGTACAGGCTGCGGCATAGGTGGGTCTAGTACTACAAGGTCGATCCTATGTCGGGCGTGCGGCGCTGCTCTTGATGAGTAGGGTTGTGCATTTTTGGGCTGAACCGACAGAACCAGACTGAACCGCTGGTTTTGGACTAGTTTGGATGGGAATCGGTTTGAGTTTGGTTTGGCAAAAAGAAAAACCAAAAAGTTTGGTTTGGTTTCAGTTCTGAGCCTTCCCAACCCGAAACTGAGCGAGCTGATATATGGGGACGTTACGTGACTGGTCATAACTTTCTAATCCTTATAACTATTAGTTCATGGTCCATAAAAGAGAAGACCCATTTATTTGATGGTCTTGATTGAAAGAAACCTGAACTGAGTCACAGTTTGGTGCTAAATTCCACCATATAGTTGGTTGTACAGGTTTATGAAGACACTAGGCCTAATGAATTTAATTGAGTTATTTATTTAATTATTATATGCGTAAGTTAATAGAGACGTTGAACTCATACTAGCTATATGCCTAATTGCCACGGTTGGCAGTTAATAAAGACGTTGGCTGACACCTTTTTAAAGAATCGATCCAATGATTTTCTATGAGTGGAGTGTACTCTCAATAGCTCAGTTTCTAAGGTTTCCTAAGAAAAAACCTATGAAAAAAATATGTCGCATTCAACGGAAAATGAAAGGAAAGTCCCCAACCCAAGAAAAACTCCTGAACAGAAGAAACTCTCAGAAAATGCTCAGAAAGCCGATTTTCTGCAGAAAGTCTCAGTTTCTGAGACTTCTTAGCTCTCGAACGAGCCCTAAACAAATATAAAAGACAAACCTTTAAACTATCCCACGGGTTTATATATATATATATATAGAGAGAGAGAGAGAGAGAGAGAGAGATGCACCTTGGAAGGGAAGATTTAGTAAAGAACATGGTTAATTTGAACGAATTCATAATGACACCATGGGCTAATGAAATTGAAAATTTTCCGAATATAAACCTCAATCATTTTAGTGAAGCTTTGAACTGTATATCAATGCATTTTTTGAACCTAAATACTTTCAAAGTGCATTCATATCAACCAAACCCCTAATTTACATAACTTCTCAATTGGCTATGTTAGGAAATCCTATGTTGCGCAAATATGCCAGAATGCAAAACAGAAATAGAATAAAATAGATGGGACATAAATAGAATAATATAAACACTAGACATAACGTTTCTCCAAAAGTTGGCAACCAGAAATTTCTTTGAACAAAAAAAATATAAATAATATAAAAATAAATATGTAATAATTGTGAATGATCCACAAAAAAATGCATGTTCATGGTTGGGGCTAAAAAGAGTTACAAAATATTTATGAATCTAGTCTGTCTATTTCCGCTTTAGTAAGAGCTTTGGCAGATGAGATGATAAAAGTTTCTCAGAAAGATCTTCATACCTAGGATATGAAATATATAGTTAAAAAATCTACGAAACCAAAATAATGTAAATGTAAATGTAAAAGAATCAAATTTTGATGTGTGTAAAATAGTTTTCAAGGAAATGAGTGACATGTCAATTAGTTGATGCAAATGTGGCCTACTAAAAGTAACATCTGCCATACAGGCAATATATACCATTTGTATATTGTTGTGTCGTGCAAGCAGTGGCGGAGCCACATTGTTCAATGGGGGGTCCCGGGATCCCCCATCACAAGTTTTTTTTCTCTAAAGTCTCATAAGTTCCATCTTTTTAGGGGCAAGATCTTTCAATAAGGATCCCCCAAATCCCAAAACTTCTTAAGATATTTTAAAAACTTACTTTTTTAACAGAAATAGACTCCCAAAATTCTCTCTCTCTCTTCCCAAATATTACTCCCAAAATTCTCTCTCTTCTCATATCTCACGCCTAAAATTCCTTTTTTTTTTTTTTTTCTCTCTCTCTCTCTCCCAAATCTCATCCCAGAATTCTCTCTCGGTTCCCCAAGCCCAGCCACTCTCCAATCCCCATCTCACTCTCTCTCTCTCTCTCTCTCTCAAGAGTCTCTCTCCCCCCACTCTCAAGTCTCAACGTCTCTCGTCTTCTCTCTCTCTCTCTCTCAAATCTTAGCCACCCATCTCTTTCTATGACATCTCATTTACTTTTCGATCACTAACGCCAAGATCTCTGATTGCTATCGATTTTTCGTTGAAGTGAAAGGTATGTTATAATTATTATTTTTTTAATAAAAAATAAAAATCCTAATTTATTATTTTTAAGTGAGAATTATTTCTTTTTTAGAGTTGTTTAATTATTATTATTATTTTCTATTTTGTGATTGCAGTGTGATAGAAGCGATCTTACGACTATAAGGGATCCCCCATCAGAAAAATCCTGTCTCCCCCACTGCGTGCAAGGTTCAAAATAACGACTAATACCATATGTGCAATATATACCATTTTTATATTGGTATAAACCAATATACAAATGGTATTTATCGACACATATACATATCAGTTGTTACCTATAGATATTATGCCAATAATAATAAAATAAAATAATCCAACAATTGTTTCTTTTCAAGAAACTAACTGAATGGCTAGGATCCAAGAAATAATATATATATATATATATATATATATATATTATATTTAATATTTATAAAAATCTTATTTAATATTTTTAAAAAAAAAATTGATTCCATTGAATCATGTGATGGAAATTATTTTTTGCCCAAATCTTCTACACATGGGATCTTGAGATCATGGGTCTACCATCAAATTGTCATTTTTTATTCCATGTGGCATATATTTTAAAAAGTAGCCCAAAAACTAGGTTTTAGCATGATGTGTGTCATGTGAGCTTAGGGCCACTCTTTTGGAATTTGTGTTGTGTGGTATTAAAAATGGACCGCCAAATGGTACGTTCATGGTCTCAAGATTCCTTGTGTAAATAATTGGGGTGAAAAATGATCTCCATCATTTGAATAAGAGCAATCAATGGCTATTGGCCTAGGTGCTCACCAAGATTACATGAGTGTTAATAAAACTATCGTAGTTTTTATTAAGCAACGACCTTAGCTTTATTGTTATATTTATGCAATTTGTTGGATATTTTAAAGTTTTTATTTGCTTTAGTTTTGGCTTTTGTGAATAGTCACATATCGTGTAACCCATATTTTGGGTTTGGATTATATTCTCTTGCCTTGGCTCAAGGCTTGTAGCCTTCACCTAGGAGGCATCGAATTTTGTAGCTTCCACCGTCATGTGCCCCATCAGTCACACACACGTCGAGCCGAGTCGGGTCGGGACGGGCACAAGCACGTGCACGTGTAGGTGGTGTGGCGATGCGATGCATTTAGTTATTAACTTTTTAAATAAAAGTGTAACTGTATTTTAACTGCTTGATTTATTACCGTTTTCGTTTAATTTATTACCGTTTAACTTTTTTAAACGTTTGATTTGTAACCGTTGTGTCCGTTCAATTATTTTAAACAAATATGTCTTTTCCGAAATGGTACATTCGCACCTATTAATTTCTGTAAAAGGGACCCAAGACCTTATTTTTCAACTACTGCATTTTCTATCTTCTTCTTATCCCATTTTCAAGATTTATTTCAAAGTTTCGCCCATCTTTAGTGTTCTAGTGGCGTGATCAGATTCACCAAATTTGATCACACAAATACACAGCCGATTCGTTGTATCCTGAAACCATTTTTTCGGTAACTTGTTGGTGATCACTTGATTGAAGTGGTAGGAGAAAAAATTGATTTAAAGATACTGATATTCCACGTGCCTCGAATCGAATCTATGTACCTCTTTTTGCATTTCGTACCAGTAAACATTAACATTATGGCACCAAAAAAAAGATTAAGATATTGGATGGAAACATTGTTCAGAAGTAAATGGTAGTAAAAAGAAGGTTAAATGTAGATATTGTCACAAAACTCTCTGAGGAGGTGTTTCCTACTTTAAAAAATATATGGCAACAATTGCGGGTGATATTACAGGTTGTGAAAGGGTTCCTGTAAAAATAAGGCAAGAAATGAAAAATATTGTTAAAGCTATGATGGGAAAAGGAAAATCATCTTCTAATCATATTGAAAGGACGATTAGGCAGCGTGAACATGACTATGATAATGTCTTGGCTTCAGAGAGCGAGGAAGAATATGAATTAACTCAGTTAAAAAGAGCAATGCATGAAATTTGGGAATTGAGAAGAATAAGAAAAGACCCTAACAGATATGGGGAGAGTAGTAGCAATGGTATTAACTCTACTCGCGATAAAAATCAAATAGTTGGTCCATTAGATGCACTAATGTTTAAAGATCGAAGTGAAAAATAGAAGTCACTAAAAGGTTCTCTTATCAAAGATGCTAATGAGCAGTTTAGGTAGGGCAGTTGAAATTTTTTTCATTATAACCACATTAGTGTACATGCGTCTAAATCCCCTTATTTTATATTTATGATGGAGTTGCAAGGGCGGTTGGGTCCGAGAATAAAGATTTCGACCCCGTATGAAATTTATGGGCCCTTATTAGATGTATAAGTACATGAATTGAATACATACATTGGAGGTTTTAAGAGAGTATGGGAGGAAAAAGGATGCAAGCTCATGTGTGATGGGTGGAGTGGATAGACTAGGAAATCAATTATTAATTTTCTAGTCTATAGTTCAATGGGCACGATATTCCATAAGTCAGTAGACGCATTTGATGAAATTCATTCCGCGAAATATATTTTTGTTCTTACGGATAAGATAGTAGAAGATATAAGGGAAATGAACATTGTACAAGTTGCTACTTACAACGGGGTAAATTATAAAGCCACTAGTTGATTACTTATGCGGAAAAGGCAACACTTGTATTTGACCCCATGTGCTGCCCATTGCATTGATTTGATGCTCAAAGATATTCTAAAAAAGAAGCAAGTGATGAATGTGGTTATTAAAGCAAGAAAATTGAGCTTATTTATCTATAGTCATATACTCTTGGTCGCCATGATGATGAAGTTTACTAACAAAAGGGTGCTTTTACGGCCTGACATCACAAGATTTGCCACTCATTATATTGCTTTGGAAAGCATGATCAACTTGAAATGTGAATTAAGGCACATGTTCCATTCGGAAGAATGGAATTCCTCTACTTTTACAACATCAGAAAAGGGATAGAGGTAGCTGAACTTATTCTTACTAAAAACATGTGGATGAATGCCACAGAATTTGGGCGTGCAATAGAGTCTTTAGTAACTACATTAAAGGTAGTCGACGGGGATGACAAGCCAGTGATGGGTGAAATATATGAAGCCATGAGACAGGCAAAGAGGGGGATTGAAAAAGTTGCACCCAAAAGTTACAAATCTTATGTGAAGATTATAGATAGGCGATGGGAGGCGCAGTTCGGCCATGATTTACATTGTGACAGCCAAGATTTTCTACCCAAAATTCATGCCGTTAGATCGCAAATCACAATCTAATACAGTATTATCCTTGGCATCAATGTGAAAATCAAACAAACATTATATATATATATATATATATAGCGGAAGCAAAATCTCCATTTTTATACAAAATACAATGTAATAGAGCACAAAATAAAATCGTCGGTGATGGTCATCCATCACCTAAACAGTGATACATAAATTGGCTATACAAAACTAATCCCATCATTCATATAGTCACATAATGTACAAAGCCTAAAATCCTCAAAACTCACCACTATACTAAATTCAAATCACTTCATCTATGGGAAGAAATCTTTCGGTGGAAGATCTTCCGGTACGTAATCAGGATTAGTCTCCAACTCTAGGTTCTGCCCGATATCTACACCTGTGACATATAGTCGGGGTGAGCTAACAAACTAAGCTCATTGGAGAAAATCAATATCAATCACATTCTATCAATCAATGCAAAGATTCAATGACCATTCAAAAATCAATTTAAAGCATTTGAATATCAGTTGGACTTTCAAAAATAGTACATGTTAAACAAATCTCAATATCTCATTTTTCGTATTTAAAATCAATTGCAAACAGTCATATAAGGAATAAAATATATCTATTGAAACAGTACTCATCAATAAACGAGACTCATTAGTAACGAAGCACATGAAAATGATACACATCAATAGTGATACTCATCAATGACGAAACACATGCAAATAAGACACCTCATCAGTAAATGATATACATCGGTATTGATATACATTAGCAACACATCACATCAATCAATCATGAACCTAAGTAGCCAATCTTTCAGGCACAGAGCATCCAATCTTCTAGGCACAAGGTAAAAACCCCGGGGCCTCTACCCCTCTCTGGAGCCTCTACTCCGCTTAGAGTTCAATCACATAGTACAAATCAATGTGAAATAATGCAACACATCAATAACGATTTGAATTCGAAGTTCAAGATCATGCAAATGCGGAACTCAACGGAATCAGAATACAATTGTCCATCTCATTTTCAATTTCTCATGCAATCTTAACACTTTTCGGACTTTCAAATCATTTGAATACAGTTGAAAACCATTCAAAGCATTTAAATATATCATTGCATCTATGAATCAAAATTTAATATGTAAATGAACATAGAATTTTCCCCACCTAAGTTCCGAAATGGTACGCTTGCAATGCAATAATCCAAAATCCTCTATGACCGCTTCGTTCCTCAATCTACAACACGTTACGTTCATACACTATGTTTCAATGACTAGGAAACGAATTTTATCGAAGTTCTCAAAATTGAAGCGGAATAGACAAGTTCGTGCCAAACATGGGTCATGTAGAACTTATTCCAACTTTCACCTCAATTTTAACCTTTAAAATATTTGATTCATGAATTTGTTAATTCACACAAGTTATAGATCTCATTTTCCTCTTTTTAACGCCGTGAGAATCGCATCAATCCAAGTTCAGAGCAAAAAATTTTGATCGAAACACCGAGGCAGTGTTGGCACTTTGCCCAAAGCTCGCTCGAGCGGGTTTCGAGGTTGCTCGAGTGGGGTCACTAGGCACACCAAGGCCGCTCGAGCGGGTTTTACTAGACCCATTTTAGCCTATATTTTTTTTAGTGCACCCTCTCGAGCGGGTGCTTCAAAAGGGATCTCGCTCGAGCGGGTTCCAATGTCACTCGAGCGAGTTTGTCGGGTTCTAAAACATTTAGAACACGTTCTCCTCAATCCGAATTGCCCAAAAACTCTTGATACACACTCCCATCTACCCATACATAAAATCTAAACTACTTCTACACTATTAAATCAAATCTTACCTTCTAATTTCGGGCACGAAATGCTCACGATGATCGCATCCAAGAATCAACTCTTTTTATGCTTTGTTTTCTCCCGTCGGTTTGAAACCCTTGAACTCTTTGATTCTTCGATCGTAGCAGGTGTAAATTAAATCCTCTTGATGCATACAATAAATCAAAGCTCTCTTGAGCGAAAGAGGATGATCTAGAGAGGGATCCACGGAGTTTGGGTTTCAAATGGAAAAGAGGTTTCGAAAGAATTGGCTCTCTTACTCTCAATTGTAATCGCGACGAAGACTGGACTCTTCTTGCGATAATTTGAAGAAGATGAAGGGGGTTGAGAGGGAGATCAATGACACAAATGGGGGATGGAGCTTTCTCCCTCAAAGCTTTTTTCTCTTTCTCCTCTCCTTCTCTTTTCTCGTCTCTTTCTCTCTCTCAATTTGTAACGAATGAAACTTCCAAAGGAAGTTTCACTTATATGAGGGTCTTGGTTCGGTGTGAAGCGCACACGCCCAAACAACGTATTAGCTTCCTATAACTAATGGGGTTGGTTATGTGTTAAGCCATCACATCGTAAGCGGTGTATTAGTTTTTATCCAAAGGTAAAAATGGAATGACTTAAGTGTGTGGCATATACCTTGCAAATCACATACACGCACATGGTGTATAGGTGTCCGAAATTTCATGACGTTACATACATAGAGCAGGTAATGAATCTAAAATAGATATTAATATTTATAAATTATGTCCTTGCATTTCTACCTAAATTTATTTAATGAACTTTATTATTTTTTTAAATGACTACTTAAATCCCAAATACCAGTACAGTGACTTTGATAAGGATCCAACTATTTTAAAGAGTTTAAGAATATTATTAGGAAATTAGATCAAGATGTGAATGCTCAAAATGAAGCCATAGATCAAGTAAGCTTTCAACTTTTAGTTCATAACCTTGCATATCTTTATTTTAATATTGTTTATAGAAGTTCAATTTTTGTTTTAAGTTTACTATTATGAAACTAACACTATTTTGTATCGCTTATTAGATTAGCACCTTCAAGTATCAACTAAAAGAATTTGACTCCCCAAATGCTAAAAAAACAGGGTATGAGTTTTCAACAAGTATATATTCATATTTTATTTTTATGTCATGTTGGCTTTCAGTTCATTAGGTAATTTATTACTTCTAATTTTTATTAATGTTTCTTAATTATTATAAATTTCAAATAAATGGTGGTCTAATTATGGGAAAGATACTACAGAGTTGCAAAAAATAGTTATACGAATCATAAGTCAAACCTGTTCAGTGTCAAGTCATGAGAGAAACTAGAGCACCTTCTCCCTCATACACACAAAAACTAGAAATCGGTTATCATCCGAAAAACTAGATCACTTAGTTTTTGTGCACTATAATATGAGACCGAGAGTGATCACAAGCTAATAGATTTACGTTATTTGTTTGAAGACGACAATCCTCTAAATCCATGGTTGTCTAAGAAAGAGGTTCTAGTTTTGGATAGTCAACTGAACTCTTGGTTAGACGAACTAGATCACTTAGTTTTTGTGCACTATAATATGAGACCGAGAGTGATCACAAGCTAATAGATTTACGTTATTTGTTTGAAGACGACAATCCTCTAAATCCATGGTTGTCTAAGAAAGAGGTTCTAGTTTTGGATAGTCAACTGAACTCTTGGTTAGACGAACTAGATCACTTAGTTTTTGTGCACTATAATATGAGACCGAGAGTGATCACAAGCTAATAGATTTACGTTATTTGTTTGAAGACGACAATCCTCTAAATCCATGGTTGTCTAAGAAAGAGGTTCTAGTTTTGGATAGTCAACTGAACTCTTGGTTAGACGAAAAGTTAGGAGGTCGCTATGATGAAAAAAACTTATCAACATCAAGATTAAAAAGGAGATTTGTTAGTCAATCAATGATAGTAAGTGATGATGAAGATGATAATGACAATGATGGCCGCAACGAATTTGAAATTACTAGTGGTGGTGATGGAGTTGAAGAAGGTACTGATGATGACCACTTCACTAGTAGTGGTGATAGACATGGATCGGCTGAGGAGGATAGTCACATTGCTTATGATGCTGGCAGGGTGCCTACTGATGGGTACAACATGGATAATTAGAGTGATGATCTACATAGTTGAGTAAATGGCATAGGCAGACCCATAGGTCATTATGGTCCTAGTTTTTTGCCTTATGGACAAACTTCTGGATGGGCTTATGGACCATTCACTGCTCAGCTTGGCGTAGTTGGGTATCGGACTTTCCATTCTCCTCCTTATTCACGACCTCCTGCCTATGGTAATACATCTCCTATAATTCCTTCTTGAGATGATGTTCAAGTTTGTCAACGTAGTGATGCATTTCTTTGCCATATTGACACGGGTCTCCTTGACACACCACTAGATGACAATAGAGAGTCATGAGGTTCTTACTTGGTAAATCATGGAAGTTGTGGACTTGAGGTCCTCTTTAATACGTTAACAGTTTTTTTTTAATGATATTTTAGTATATTAACATTATAGTTTAATGCTTTTTTATTCTCATGTTTTTGTTTATTGAGTATATTTTGGAGCGATCTCTGTTTTTCTTCAAGCTTACATACAAATATTTCTTTACAATAAATGAAATATCGTGGTTATGAATTAACTATTTTATTATGAATTTTTTTTAATACCATAAATCCACTTCAAGTGGGGGACAAAAAAAAAAAAAAAAAATATATATATATATATATATATTAATTTTTTTTAAACTTTTTCTGATAACCAGCTATTAGGAGCCAAACTTAGCTGCTTGATCCACTCAAAAGATATTTTACTTGTATTTTTAAGTATAAGTGAGCAATTTTCTTTCTTAATGCTGGTGTTGTAAATGTAAAATTGGAATAAAATTATGGCGTATCATGCATTGTACATTAAATTGGAATCATCATCGACTGATTTGAACAATTTATTTGACAACTTACAATAAAAAATGTTTAACTGTTACAATTTTGTCGTCAAACTTTTTTGTGTTGGGATCTCCCAAGCCGATCTGCTGATACCGATCCCGATCGGTTTTAGGCTGACCGATCCGATGATCAATACCGATATTTGAAACCTTAATATGGAGTGCATGAATGAATCCACACACTCGAATCATAGATCACATGCCATGTGGCACATGATCCCAAAACAACACACGTTTTGGAATATGTGCCATATGGCATGTGATTTATAAAAAAAAATTAAAAAAATTGGTGGTCAAAACTGTGTCAAAGTTAGGGTACCGCCCCACACACATCTTAGTGCATTGATTTTTTTTTTTTCCCTTCGACCACATTTTAGGTTGTAGATATGCATCCGATCATGTCTAAATCTTTGGGTGGCCTCTAATTGTCCTCGGGCAAGTTGCCGTGGCACCTAGTCTCTTGTATGGGTGCCACGTGGACCCCACCTAATTCAAATGCATGGATCCACCATGCATTCCAACCCATATCCCGAGGCCTCTAATAATAATAAGGGAGCTACAACTTGCACACAATGTTTCTACCGTGACACAGGTTAAAAAGAAAGACTTGTTATTTTTGAGATCTGTACCACATAGAACACCATTTAAGTCATGTGATTTGATGGTTATGTTGTAAAGATCTTTGGTGCCAAATATTACCATGAGATGTGATCTCTATCATCCGATTCAACACAATCAAATGCCATCATTTCATTCAATGGTTGATTGTGACAAATCAGATGATATAGATTATGTTTCGTATCAATCTTTGGCATCATAGATCTTTACATCAAGCCCTTCAAATCAGACAACTTAACTCATGTTTCGTGTCACACGGATCCAAAAATAATAAGTTTTTCTTTTTAACCTATGTCCCACTCTACAAATATAATATCGTGTGTACCTTGTAGTCCCCTATTAATAATTAGGGCACCTTTTCTTACGCCCATGCATTATTTGAAAGCAATAACATCCCAACTCTCTTGAAAATCATTGATTCCTTTTAATCAGATGAAAGAGATTGTTTTTCACCTTGATCTTCCACACAAGAGATCTTGATATCATGACACACTATCAGGCGGTCTTTCCATGTGTCACAGATCCTAAAAAAATGACCCTAAAATCATGTTTTGAGCGTGATGTGTGTGCCATATGATTCAATGGCTATTTTTTGGGGATCTGTGACATATGGAATAAAAAAAAGCATATGATAGGTACACTGGGATCTCAAGATCTATTGTGTCTGATTAGAAGGAATCAATGATTTTCAAGGGGGTGTTTACGACATAAGTGCTTTTAGAGCATGCGCGGGCACAAATAGAGTTACACTCATAATTATTATTAACTATTATTATTTTGGTAAATTACATTTTGGTTGTTATCAAATGGACAAGTTAAAAGCAAGCATGAACAACTGTCCAAATTAAATGAAAATACATCTGTAAGTATTATAGTTTGGATGGTTTGAATTCTTTAATGAACATGATGCTTAGGTTGCGGGCTGTCTAAATGTTGGCCGGCCACATGGACAAATCAGATTTGTTAAGATGTATACCAAGTGTACACTTTTTCTTGATCCATACACTAGGTGGTGCATCAACCCATCCACCCAAGCGTAGCTCCTTTTTATTTTTAATATAACCATACGAAGAAATCAAGTAATTATTATTTAATTCACTGGACAAAATATACATTTTGCCGGAAACTATAAAATATACATTTTGCTGACGAGACTCAAAGAAAAGTCATGAAGTTTGCTGAAAATAGTAACACATTTTGTAGTGGGACTTCAGGGGAAAATAGTTAGAAGGGGAAAAATGGTGGGGAGAAATGTGGCAAATCCAAAAAGGAAGGAATATTTAATGGGTACCTTTATTTGTATCCACTATCTATTTAAGGCCACCTACTCGAACAATGATAATGGAGATTATTTTCAAGTCACTTTTTGGGATATATGTCATATGAAACAATAAACGCTAAATGCCTATGACCTAGATTCATTTTGTGAAACAGTAAACGCTAAATTAATCTTGATTTTGTGGAACGATTTCCATGAGAATGATTCGTAGGATTATTTACATATCATTTATGGTTGATCAAGCGGGGGTTCTTTTCTCTTAAACCATATAATTAATAGGTTCACTTTCTCTCTATTGTCAACGAAGTAGTTGTTTCTTATAAAGAAGGGATATAATGAAGGAGGGGGAAGTTCCAATGTGAATTTCACAAACAAATTACCTGTACAGGCTCTTTGAATGTGCCGCACGATGATCCTCCATTCGATCAAATTTCATCGAATTCAAAATCCATCCTCTCCCAGCACCCTATACATACAGGACTAACATTGAATATAGTCTTTTTCAATCTAATTTAATTCAAAATGATACATTTGAATAAGTAAAATGATACTTAAGCCCAAACCAAAACCTAATCTAATTTTGTATTGAAGGCCCTAACCCACAAACTTGATTTGAGTCGGGCTTGAGATTAATTAAAAAGCCAAAGCCCAGCACAAATCCTATAGAAATGAATTTGCGCCTAGTAGAATTAAAAATGATCAGACCTACTGTAAAAGGGAAGAAGAATATAGTCCCCACTTTGGGACGAGTCATATTGGCGAGTCCAAGAAGCAAGTAGGCTAAGGAACTTGCCGGCACTCAACTACCGAGTTAATAATCTACGTATTATACACAATGATAATAATAATAATAATAATAATAAAAAAAAGGATTCAATCATATGACCTCAGTCAAACAGATTAACCAATGGTCATTCACTTACTGGCACGTGACACTTAGTTTTTATCAATAATTAGGCCTTATTAAATGGGGTTGTCTGGCCCGATTTTTAGGTCCGATTAAAAATTTTGGTCTGGCCAAGCCCAATTATTTAAAGATAAAATAACACATCATCCTGCATATGGTATTGGCCCTATCAGTAATCGGGCCTAAGCCCAACCCGACCATATTATTAAATGGGTAGGGTCAAGCTCAAACTTTAGGTCCAATTAGAAGCCGGACTTAAACTCTGCCCGGCGCATTGCCCCTAGCTGCCATATATGCCTGTACTTAACTAATTATGATGCATAAGTCAAATCTCTTTCCCAACTCGAAAATCAGATACTATAATATATAGGACACAATGGAAGGAATCAATTCCAAATTGTCCCATATATTATGCCACCATTATTCAAATCTTTGATTAGAAGGAATTAATGATTGTCGACAAATCTCAATATATCGACCTAGTCTAATCTAAAATAGCTGTGTCAAATAGTATGTATCATTTTTCAGTTGAAATTTTGAATAATTGTCTTGTGACCTTATTTTTATCAATTTGGGTGCTCATAGGAGAATCTGGGCAATAGTCAGTCCAACAGTCAAATCGGATTTGGAGTTCAACTCTATGTGCTGCCTTTAGAAATAAGAAAATCTAAGAAAAATTTTGACTGCATGTCATTCGTATAAATATGTGAAAATTATGAAAGTCAAGATTCTCTCATATACACGGGGTTAAATTTGAAATCTAGTTCAACCTGATTTGACCTGACTATTGCCCGTGCTCATAATATTTGTAGCCCTCACTGTTTGAAAATTCGGATGGCAGACTCTTGGTACGCGTGCGTATCGGATACCCAATACCAATTTATTTGCACATCCCCGTAGAGCGCCGAAACACGGTACAACCCGGATTCCTTTGTACGGAAAACAGGAAAATAAAGAAAGAGCAAAGGCCAGAAGGCCCAAAATATCAAACGCCTAAACAAAATCCCAAACCTTAAAAAACGCCCAAACCCATAGGGCTATTAAATGCGCACCACTTCCTCTCACTAACCCTCTCCGGTTACTTGCCCCAAAGAGCGAGGAAACGAGTCGAGAGTGTGTATCTCTCTCTCTCTCTCTCTCTCTCTCTCTCTCTCTCTCTCTCTCGATTCTTCGAAATATCGATGAAAACCCTAATTCACGATCATCGCAGCTGTCGATGCACGTCTCGGGCGTTTCCCTCGATCTTTCGCCGATCATCCAGCTCGTCCTCACCCTTGTCGTCGTCGGATTCGGATTGATCCACCTTGTCAAGAAGACGGCGTCCAAGTACTTCGTGGTCGACGCCAACTTCGAGAGCAGTTCCCCCATCGAAATCGACGACCACCGTGGCCGGGATCGGATGGCGGTCGCCGCCAATTCGTGCTTCGTCTGCGGGACCTTCGCGAAGAAGTGGTGCTCCAGATGTAAGGCCGTCTGGTACTGGTATGGCTGTTGATTCTTTTTTTTCTTTTTTTCCCGTAATTTTGGATCAATCGGAGTCAATTTATCTATTTATTTGGAGGTTTTTTTTTTCATAATTTTGGATCAGCCGGAGTCGATTATTTATTATTTTTGATCAAATTATGAACATATTCATTAATTAAAACCAAGATACGGGGGCTAAGTCCCAGAGAACAAAAGAAAGCAAGAAAGGAAATAAAACGAAAAGAAGAGGAAAACAAATTTAAAATGGAAATAGTACTACATTATTGTTATTATTATAATTATTACAACTATATTTATTGTCTTCTTTTTAATCTTTTTCTTAATATTATTATAATTTTGTGTGTTCATTTTTTGTTATTTAATTTTTATCAAATTAGGGACAAAGGGGCACAGCGAGATGAAAAGCCTGAGACAACAAAAGAATACCAGAAAGGAAAGAAAAAGAAAAGAGGAGAAAAAATAAAACTACAAAAATGGAGATAGCACTATATTTATTTTATTTGATTGCAGTTTGATCTCTTTTTTTTATTTTATTTTAAATATTATTATAATTTTGGGTGTGTTTTTTGTTATTTATTTTTAGGGTGGTGGTATAATATATGGGAATTGTCGACACAAGGGTATTTCATTTTGGTTATTTACTTCTAATCATATTAAGGCAATATTTTCACTAATTAAGACGAAGATGCAGAGAGTGGCTAAGCCCGATACAAGAAAAGGAAACAATAAATGAAAGAAAAGGAAAAAATAAAATAACAAAAGTGGAAATAGCACTATTATTTCTTATTATTAGCACTATATTTAATGGATTGCAGTTTGATCTTTTAAAAAAAAAAATATTATTTATATTTTTTAGTGTTTTATTTTGGTTATTTATTTTAAGGGTGGTGGTATAATATATGGGACAATTGGGAATTGTCGACACAAGGGTGACAAGGAGTAGGTAGTAAAAGTGACCCCGAAAACAATTGTTACGGGCAGACTATTGAATCAATTTTTGTTCTGAAAGAGACATAAAAAGGATTGTTTTTTTTTTGGCCAAAACGTTTCAAACTTAAAAAAAAAAGACAAAAAATAGTCACAGTTATATACAAGAATTCGGGACTTAGAGATGACTGGATCTCTAGGAAGACAAAGAAATAGGGAAGAATTATGAAGCTGAAGAGGATGATTTTGTTATAGAAGAGGACCCACATTAATAATATCAGGAAATAATTAAACTGAAAAATAAGTTTAAAATACAATAGAATTCAACCACCAGGGTTCCACCACATCTACTCAAATCACATCTCAAACCACAAAATGTTGGGGTCTCAAGGCACCATATGCAGTGTCTGGTATTTTTGGTATATTTATGAGGGATTATTAGTTTCAGTTCTTGACGAACTTATTGGAGAGATTGTAGAAGGTTTTTGTCGCTAGGATGGGTATAGATAAAATGGTCTGGGATGCCTCAATACCTATCAGACCCATTTGTGGCTTGCATTTGATGTATGTGCTTGCTATGACATATCAAGAAAACTGAAAACACTGTTGGATGAGTTGATGTTCAAAATTTAAGGATTATATTCCTCTTTATGCCATTGTTTGCTGAAAGAAGCCATAAGGAAGAGTGATTTGTGCAACTCTTATGCACGGCCTTTTTTCATATAATCATATCGGCCCATATCCAACTTGTAATCATTGATATGACATCAATCTCAGTGTAGTCAAAGCCTTTTAGGCACAGGTGTAGTCATACGTGCGCCTAGGTGCACGTTTCTTGCTTAAGCACACTTTTCAAGGTTTGCACCTAGGCTAGTCTTAGTTTTAATGTTTAATTATATAAACTTTTATATGTATATAAATTTAGTTAAATCTAGTTATATATATTACTATAATGTTATAAACTTTGTAACTTTTTAAGTTATGAGTCCTATATAACTTTTAAGTTATAAGTAATATACAGGCTATTTAGATATAACTAGGTTTAAATAGTTATTTTACTTGCTTAAGTGGTATAATTCTTACTTGTTTTTTGTTATTTGTTACTGAGATAGTTACTTTTCAATTAATCTTAACTTTTTAATTAGTGTTTAATTGTTTATGATATTTATTTTCTGTATTTTATATTTGTTGTTTGTTAGTTATTACTTGTTATTGTTTCATGTTAGTTAATTAGTTGTTAGTTGTTACTTATTAGTTCCTTAGTAGTTTATGAAATGGCTACTAGTGTAGTCTGTTAAGTTTATTGTTCATTAGTAGTTAATTAAGTGATTACTAGTGTAGTCTGTTAAGTTTTTTTTTCTAGTGCACATATGGTTTTTTGTTTTGGGTATTTTATATGTGTTGATTGTTATTGTTTCTTCATATACATCAATACATGCTATGCATTACAAATAAAAAAAAGTGCCTACAAAAAAATGCATGCACCTTAACGCCTTGCGCCTTTGACTATATTAATTAGTATTGTTTCTGCACCTAAAATTGCAGCATTAAATTCCGATGTTACTTAATACTAGTTCTTTTTAATGTTTTACCACTATTTTATATGGTCTTGTTGTTCTAAAATCTTAATTAACACTCTTCATATTACTGTCAGGATATAGTTTCTGTTTAACACTCTTAGCCTTCTTCAGTTGTAGGTTTAGACATTCAATTTGATGCAAATTAGTCATTGAGGCATTGTGAGTACAACCTGTAGCACATTTGTCCTTGATGAGGTGATTGGCCTTGCACTTTATTGATATCTCTGTTAGAAGATGGAGAGATATATGAGAATTGATCATAGAACATGCTTGGGATGTCATTTTTATGAAATTGAAAGCAAGCAATACCATTAGGGGTGACAATGGGCCGGGTTTGTGTTTGGCAGGGTAAACTTAAGCCCGACCCAATAAATTTCAACTTAGCCCAAGCTTGGCTTCCATAGCAGGCTTAATATCCCAAGCCCAGCCTGGATTGACCCGTTTATTCTTAAATTAGCTATGGACTTCCAAAAGTTTAGCTCCATATTCATAAAAATAAAAAACTTGATATATTACAAATACCTAGTAAGGCATAAATATTTATTTTAAAAAAAGTTTAAGAGTTTAGTGCCTTACTACCCGCTAAGGTATGTACTAGTTTTTGTTTTTTCTTAATGCATTTCTTTGTTGCTGATCAAAAAAAAAAGTTTAGAGTTTAAAAATAAAAAAATTGTAATCCTTTTAAGAGTTTTTTGAATATTGCAAGTGAAACCAAATATATATTGAAATCCTATCCTTGACGTCCTTCTAATTGTGCCAAACATAAACCTAATTGGTTGGCCCAAGTGACAATCGTTTATTCTCTATTCCATGTCATATTAAATATGGAATAAAACTAGCTAATGAAAGCCTAAAGTGGTTAAAACAAATCTCTTAACAATCATATCCTTGCCAGTTGTCCTTCATATTTCAAAAGTACACCAAAGATACGGTTGGATTCCTCCCTTATTCTATTTTGATTCAAATCATCCTCAAATACTCTAATCAATTCCTGATTGATTAGTCTTCATTGAAACAATTATGGAAGATCTTGAAGCCTCTACATATTTAGCCATTCCCCTTTATGATTTCATGTATATATAAATAACTTAAGTAATTTGATTGCTTCTGCCACTTTCCTATCTTGAGGTGCCACCTCACTTCTTTTCCATATTTTACTGAGTATTGGTCAGACTTTTTGAATCTTTGAGCGGGTCACATTTCTGTTGGGATTCTTCCTCTTTATGTGTGGGTAATATGAGACATGTAAGCTCGAGGACCACCTCTCCTTTCTCTTAAAACATAATCACGTACATTTTTCTGAAGTCAAGGCCAATCCTTTCCTGTTAAAGTCTTTGACCTATGGATTAGCTAATGAACTCATATAACATGTGTAAGACCCTTTTATAATTGTCATAGAATGCAAAGTATGTACATAGTAGCAAGGAAGTTTTCACACCCTTCCTTTTTAGATTCAGATAAACCGTCTCTTTTAAGTGGCCAAAGAGTTATCTTTACACCTTCCATCCGAAAGGTATACATGTTCCATTGACCATTGTACTTGGTCTCCCTCATCCACGAGAAGCACATCATCCCAAACCAAATCTTTGTAGGACATTCCAATAGAGATGTTTATAAGGCAACAAATCGTAGTCGCGATGTAATTACCTTTTTTAAACCATGTGATGTTGTATGGTTAGGGTTCCAAGGGATCTAAAACCCATAGTTTCGATGTGAGGGCTCTCTTAGGGTATTCATAAGAGCGATGCCTGCTTTCACCATATCGAAAGCATGTGGTGGAATTGGATGCCCTCTGTGGTTGTTGACTAAGGAGGCTTCATCTCGCTCTTCCCGTATAAAAAAAATGTTCCATCTCCCTCTTCCCTTTTGCTTAGAATTTAGTACTCCATCCCGTGGTCATTATTAGAGTTGCTTGATTGGCCACACGCCATCAATCTCGCGAAAGAAGATTATGGAGGTACACGACTGTTGGATCGACTTGATATAGATCGAGAAAGCTTTGTTTCGACTTCGAGCGCGAGTCTATGCATCCTCAATCTTGAAATTGTCGTGTAAGTTGATCTTGAATTTGAACTTTTAAAGCACCAATGGATCAGGCTACAAGTTTGTCATTTGACTCTTGAAGTTTATTCTGATTTAGAAAACAACGGAACTCCTTTGTGCACTCTTGGACACCTCTCTTTGTCAAAGACAATGAAAACATTGATATATGCATTGGGCATAATTCACTGGTGGAAGCCTTTTTGCCTAGGTAGAAATTTTTTACCTCGTGGTGCCTGGTAGGATTGAACTTGTTGCCACTCCATCATGTTGTAGTCCTGGAGTTGTGTAGCGACGAATTTCACCTTCTTTTTTGTTGGGGAAATCATTCCATTAGATACATCGTTATCATTTGAGGAATCTGACTCGTTGCACTCCAAGACAACGAGCTGTCTTCTATCATGTAGCTTACAATCTTGTGTCATTTCCTTGCACAATCCCCATGCAACTTCCTCTATCAACTGGCAAAGTTATTTTTTTCAGGCATGGTTAATTCGTAGACCATGACGATGTCCATGAGGCACGGGCTACTCGTGCTCCTCTTGTAGTTAGCGTGAGTCCTTGAACAATCTTGGTGCAAAGATGTTTCTGCTTTGATACCTATTGATGCAAACGAATGGTAATCTTATTATAAGCTTGAAATGCCATAAGGTGATGTAACTACTAGATATACATGCTTCGCTCTCTTATCTCAACGATGGAAGAGTCTTATACATGTTGTATCAACCCCTTAGCTAGTCCACGTGCTAAAGACTTTGAGGGGCAATTATTGATCGTGATTCTAAAATGAAACAATATGCACATGTTGTAAGAGAAAGGAAGGTGGTGGACCTTTCCCTTGGGCTTATATGCTCCATATTATCTGCACATGGGGGAATAAGTCCAATTGAGATGTGACCCACTCAAAAAAGTTGAATAGTCAATCAAATACTTTGCGTAGCAAGATATGGAAAAGAGATGAGGTGAAATCCTAAACTAGCAAATTGGAAGGAGGATAAAATTAATTAGGTCAAATTATTTTAATATAGAAAACATTATAAAGAGAGAGACTAAATATGAGGAGCCTTCAAGAGCTTCTAAAAGGATTTTGCAATGAAGACCAACTAATCAAGGATTGATTGAAGTGTTCGAGGAAGATTTGAAGCAAGAGTGAATAAGGGCAGAATCCAACCCCACTTTGGTATGATTTTAAGGTGTGAAGACCAAGTTTTCAAGGTTACAACTATCAAGAGAATTTTACTTTTTTTATTCTTTGATTAGCTAGTTTAAGTTAATATTTAGTATGACATGTAATAGAGAATAAATCAATTAGGTTTATTTTTGGCATAATTAATAGGATATCTAGGTTATGATATTTCAATACTTCACTTTTTAAGTTTGTTTATTGCAATAAAGGGAACAATGTTGTCTCTTTAAAGTAGTGGTGGACCAAGTCTTTTGACTAGTGTAAGCCTTCAGGCATTTCAAGTTTGTAATAAGCTTTGAATAATATTATCATTCCTTGCCAGTTCTATTAGAATTCTCTATACTCTTTTACTTTCCTCTTGCATTAGCAGGGATGGATTGAATTCATGACCTAGAAAATGCACACTCGAGGTCATTGCCAATGATTCAGAAGAGACCTGTAGTTCGAAATATTATGAATGATTTTGGCAATTTCTGCTACAATTTATCTAGTTATTGAAGTTTCACTAAAGCTCAAAAAGAAAAAATGTCAATGAAAATTTAAAATTAGTTGATTGTAAAAAAAAATCGCAAAAAAACCCATAGCATCAACAGCATCACCATTGGCGGTGGCTATGCGAATCGTATTTCTCCATTCAGTTCTGTTCAAGGTGAAATTGTCTGTTACTCCTGTATCCTTCTTGTCATTTCTCAGTGTGTCTCTTCATATCCTTATTGATCTTCCTTTTCTTCTCCTTGTGCCTCTAACACCTTTCACTTAAGGTTGCAACTGATCAGGTGTGACCCTGCCTCAATGCGAACCCCTGCTTACCAAAACTCAGGTCGGATTGGGCAAGGTAGGATTAGTATATATATATATATATATATACACTAGTAAAGTGAACGTGCCATGCATGTGGCTATTTATTTACAGGATACTGACTCCTAATCGACGTTTAAACACCAAATGATGTTTAAACAATCTTCCACTATTCAATTAGAAGTTTAGATCTCACACCATTGAAGTGTGGTCTGCTGTTGCGACATGTGACACATATTTAGGATCAATCTAAATTTCCCAGGTGGCAATCCATCATTAAAAGATGTTTTAGCCAAAGAATCATTCCCATATGTGAATCATCCGATTGGCGATCTTTAATATCAGCTATTAAACTAAGCACAACCATTGGCAGTAAAGTGCACAGATTGGATGGTTCAAAACTCTCAAGAAAATATGATTTTTGGGCCCATTGCCTTCCAATCTATGATCTGTCACTTTGACGGTGTGGATTACCAACATCTTAAATCATCAATAGTATACCATCATTTAAACACCATTTTGGTGTTGATAATAAATTACGGTCATCAGCCCTTATAGCACAAAGCCACAATTGCATTGTTAAAGGATATTTTTAGAGTCAAATGAATACAAAGTTAATAAGCAATTATCTAAAATAAAAATCATCTAGCATGATGCAATCTCTCTATCGAGTGATAAAAAAGGCTGGTGTTAATGCCACATCACTTTGTATTACAACCACCTCACTTAAGCAATATAAAAATCGGATGACTGCTTTGAGTTAGATGATGCAGATAATTTTTCATCCCAATCTTTCACACAATAGAGCTACCATCAGACGGTCAGATGTTGATTCCATGTGGCGTGCATCTAAAGAGTGAACATGAACTATGTTTAATGGTATGCAATCATCACATTCACTTTTTGATATATGTACCTCGTGTAATCAGTATCTTACCGCCTGATGGCAGGCTAATGATCTGAAGATCTATTGTACGGAAAAGTGGATGAAAAAATGATTTCCACCATTTGATTCAAAGTAGTCAATGTTCTTTTTTTTATGTTGATTAAGTGGGGTTGCTATAACAGAAAGTCGTATGCCAGTAACACCAGCCTAAAATATATATGAAAATTATTTAGTTTGTACTGAGGAAGATGATGGCTGCGTAGCAACTTTTGCGAGTGCTTAATTACAACTCCTTTGCAACTCATTTAAATGTATTGAAAAATTTATCAATAGTATTTGATTATTGAAATTTTATCTTTCAGCTACTCTCATCTATATATTTTTGGGTAGCGATTTCTGCAACCAAAGATTCTTGGAACAACTATGGCTTGATTGCATCGTTCACACCGTTGACTTCCTTGAATCATATGATAGAGGTTGTTTTTGGTCCCAATCTTTCACACAATAGATCTTGAGATCATGGCCTGCATATCAGACGGTAATATATTGATTACACGTGGCACACATCTTCTGAAACGAGTGGAGAAATAGGATTTGTAAAGCTGGCCCAAATAGATGGGAGATGGCTATATTGATGATGATGATGTGGCACACATCTCAAAAGTGACTGTGATCATTAAGTACCATGGTACATTGTGATCATGGATGTGTGCCACATGGCCATGATTTCAAGATCTATCGTGTGAAAGATTGGGACGAAAAGCAACCTCTATCCTCTTATCATCTGACTAAAAGCAGTCACAATAGAACCGTCAGTGGGCGCCCCAAGAGTCTTTGGTTGCGGAAATAGCTACCCTATATTTTTCTTCTACCAAAAACACATCGAATCTCCCCTTAAAGATGTTTGTGAGGCTAAACCCAATTGCTTTTTAGCCCCATGCACACCCAAAAATAACGATGATCCCGAGTTGTTTTTTTTAGGATTCTCAAAGAGAGAGACAATAAAAACATCGAACTAAATATTGAAGTTTTTAAACCTTTTTATCAGAAATATTAGTATTTTATTATTTTAATACATCTTATTCAATATTCTATATCCCACATACAGTAAATAATTTGGGAGGTGTGATTTGATGATCTTTATATTGTTACACTCCAAGCCTAGGTATACTGGTTTGAACACATGATCCACCCTGCATTTGAACGCATAGCTCAGGTCTGTAATTTACCCCCCCCTCCCCAACACCACCACACACACACACGAAAAATTCATATATATATATATATATATATATATTTCAAATGGACATATTTTTTAATGTTGGATTCGAGCTGCAAATATACCTAACAATTTGTCACAAAGAAAAAAGGATACATTAAATAATTACACAATCAAGCCATAAACTCCTGAAATGAAGAATTCTCAAAGAAAACAAAAAATTGGCAAATAAATATGATCTTTTTTTGGAAATGGATCCAACAAAGTAAAAATAACAAATTGGCCACATGATTTTGTGCTGCAAACTACGTACCTCACAATTTTTAACAAATTGGCCACATGATTTTGTGCGTTATGCTAAGCTACACTACGTAAATACAACATTTGAGAATATAACTTCGCCTCCACTAACGACTCCCTCTCATGCAATCTACAGAATGAATCTCTATCAATTTTCATATTGTTGCCACTGCAATCTTCAGATTCATCTTCACACGAAAAGCCCAACGGTTTTGATTACTTCCATCTCATTCCTCCTCGGAAACTTCCTCCAAAATAGCCTACTTAACATTTGCTTTTCCTTTCATGTCAAAGGAGAGCGAGTTGAGGTGTCAAGGGAGGTAAGAAGACCCATAATCCATAGACACAATGGATAGGGTTGTATGTTAGCTTCCTGTAGATCTCACTATACCAGGCCTTGTCGTTGTCCACACCAAAATCCGATCAAAGAAAACGTATTGTCCAAGAATATGTCAAGTTTTGTAAAAAATTAAATACATTACTAACTATGAATATTGTACAAAGATGATGTGAACTTGTATTTTATACTATGAAAGTTGTCCAGGATGAGAATTCTTACTTACACTATCGAAGTTGTAGAAAGATGGGAAGGGTTGCTTAATTTAATATCAATTCTCCTACAAAAGATAAAAAGACAAGCACAAATCAAAATATTAGCTACCCTTATTCTTCCTTATAAGGCCACTCCAGGAAACCTATAAAGAAAAGTAGATTGTTTGTAAATTTACCCTTCACTTTTTTTTTTTTTTTTTTTCTATCAAACATTTGCATAAAATCATGTACCTCGTCTAAAATAATATAAGCACTCTTGGCATTAGACAAAAATTGGATGATATGCTAGACCTTCATTTGGCTTTTAAAAGTAAGTGTGTGTATATATATATATATATATATATATATATATATATATATATATATATATATATATATATATATATATATATGGAAAAGGTAACATAGTAATATATTAAAAATGCGGAGAAGGTTACAAGGAGAAAGCCATACCTTGGCGGGTAGCAAGCCATTACCCACAACAAGGAAATAGCAAGAAAACCTAAAAAAGCTCAAAGAGACTCACATAAACCCTTGAAGAGAAATGGGACAACCCAAGACCCATAGACAAAAGCAGTAACGCAAGCCCGGTAGAAATAGAAGACCTATATGTTCAGCCCCTCCCAAACCTGAGCATCGAGGATATCCCTGTCATATCAACTGTAGCCTCTGCACAACATCCAGTTAACGATGAGATCTCTAGCAGACTGCACAACCATATGGCACAACCTCCCAATTTTCCTGAAGATCCTAGAGTTCCTTTCCAGCGATATAGACCAAATAATGGCATAAGCAGCAATGTTCCATATCTCCTTCTCGGCTCCATTTGTTGAAACTTTTCCTCATTGTTGCAAAAATAGCTCAACAGAATAAGGAAAGACCCAGTGGATATTAAAGGCTCAGCTAAGAACCCTCCCCAAATTTTAGCAAAAAGAGCAGTGGAGCAGGACGTGGTTCACGGATTCCTGACCTCTCATACAGAGCATGCATCTATTAGTGATATGAACCCCTCTTCTGATCATCTGATCCCGAGAAAGACATCTACCCTAAACCGTGGACCAGGCAAAAAAATTGATTTTAGGAGGGATCTTAACCTTTCAAAACTTGTTCCAAGACGGTCTACGACCCTGAACTGGCAAAGAGCTCAATAGATGGTTGTAGAAAGATTTACTGTGAAAATTCCTTTCGAATTCATGTTCCAGACTCTACAATCCCTGCCAACGTCATTTGGCTTTTGGCTCGTTGGATGATCCGAAGGAGGGTACTATACTCATTGATTTCGGCATCTTCGAGCATACGCCTGGTACTGATATTCCAAATGATGGACTCGTTTCGCCGCTCCGAGAGGTCACCGATAGTGGCATTTTGCGCTGCAGCAATTCTATAAATCTTAGGATAACTCTGCCTGAGAGGAGAGTCACCAACCTATCTGTCGTCCCAAATTGAGATCCTACTGATTCTGGACTGCTGTTACTGTTCAATGTAGTGGTGAGACACTCTCCACTTGATTCTGGACCACTGCACTAACCTTAATCTGTTCAAAGGCTTC
Organism: Chloranthus sessilifolius; assembly: GCA_021018995.1. Taxonomy (NCBI): domain Eukaryota; kingdom Viridiplantae; phylum Streptophyta; class Magnoliopsida; order Chloranthales; family Chloranthaceae; genus Chloranthus; species Chloranthus sessilifolius. The sequence continues at coordinate 99,287,784 of CM037588.1, forward strand.
CAGATTACCAACACTTGCCACATCTCTCATTTACAGTATGCGGATGACGCAATGATTTTTTGCTAGGCAACCAAGGAAGAGATTAAGATGGCTGTTAGTGCCTTAACGGTGTACGAAGCTGTCTCAGGCCAGAGGGTTAACATCCATAAGTTAAGCTTATTGGGATTCATGTGAATAACGCTTAGATTACACGAGCTCGCTGACGTAATTGGTTGTTTGTTGAAAAGCTACCTTTCTCTTACCTTGGTTTACTCTGGGTTTGGGCAAACAAAGGGCTGTTCACTGGCAGCCAGTCATCCAAAGATTACAAAATCGACTAGCTACTTGGAAAAGCAGGCTTCTTAGTAACGACAGACGTCTCTCACCCTCATCAAGGCCACCTTGGGCGGCCTTACCCATTTTTTACATGTCTATCTACGAGGCGATCCATAAGGTTATCAACTAAATGGAAAATTGTTCGCGGCTTCCTTTGGGAGGGGAAAGCTCAGGGAGGGAAACTACACCTTCTAAACTGGACTGCAACAGCAAAGAAGAAAGTGGTTTTGGGCATTAGAAACTTAGCGTTGGTTGATAAGGCGCTGTTGGGAAAATGGTTGTGGAAAATTGAGGATGATAATGAGAAGGGTAAACTCTGGTGGCAAGTGCTCAAGGCTAAATACATACTAGAAGATAGCAGATGGCACTTGAAAAAACCCCATGTTAGAAAGGCCTCAGGTTGGTGGAAGGGAATAAATAATGTTTTGAACTCTTTTGACACTTGCGTTCGCTACAGTTGGGGAGATGGACTCCTCATCAATTTCTTGGAGGAAATTTGAACTGGAGAACTGTTGACTCAGAAATTTTGGAATCGGGAACTCCTTCCACTTAATCTCAAAAATCAGATAGAATAAATTAATGGAAGAAATTAAAAAAGGGGCTCTACTTATACTTTTTTTTTTTAAACAAACCTACTCTAACTATGACTTACAAGTCCTAAGTTATGTATGACCCATGCAAATTTACTCTAACTAGGACTTAAAGTTCTAAGTTATGTCGAAGAATACTTAGTGCATAGATAACATACTCAGGCACATACGTGCCTAGATAACATACTCAGACATATAGGTGCCTAGGTAGCATACTTAGGCACATACGTGCCTAGGTAGCATACTTAGACACATACGTGCCTAGATAACAACATACTTATGCACATAGGTGCCTAGGTAGCATACTTAGGCACATAGGTGCCCATATAATATACTTAGGCACATAGGTGCCTAAATAACATACTGGATAATATACTTAGGCACATACGTGCCTAGGTAACATACTTAGGTACATAGGTGCCTAAATAATATACTTAAGGCATATAAGTGCCTAGATGACATACTTAGGCACATAGAAAACATACTTAGGCACACTAATGCCTAGGTAGCATACTTAGGCACATAGGTGCCTACATAAGATACTTAGGCACATAGGTGCCTTGGTAGCATACTTAGGCACCTATGTGCCTAAGTATTCTATCTAGGCACATAGGTGCCTAGAAAAGATACTTAGGCACTTAGGTTCCTAGATAGCATACTTAGGCACCTATGTGCCTAAGTATTCTATCTAGGCACATACTTGCCTAGGCAGCATACCTAGGCACATAGGTGCCTAGGTAACATACTTAGGCACATACGTGCCTAGGTGGTTATGAATAAAGACTTGCGTACGCGAGAATAATCTTCTCTCAATTCGTGTGAAAGCTAAAACCTACGCAACTCTCACATCTCTTGATTTCATAAACCTCTTGCGGGAATCGTAAGATTATAACTTCCTATAACCGGTACCATAAATTTATAAATAACAGATCCGTTCTCATTGCAAGGATCCGAAAATTCTTACATGAGACCTCTGCTGAATATATCTCCGACTTTTCTTACAAAAGGCTTTAGGGTATCTCTGAGATTCTTTTTGTTCATTTCTTTTTTTATTTTTTTAAAAGTGGACGGGAGGAATAAGTCTGGGTTGAGATACTTAGGATAAGAGTTACGACCCTTACCTAAAGGTGATACGCTTAGGGTAAGAGGTACTACTCTTACCTAAGTATGATTTATGGTTATAATTTGAGATTACACGTTACGACATGTACCCAATTTCTTCTGTACTTAGAAATAGTTAAGCTACGTGGGTACGACCCCTCGCATAACTCTTAGTACACTCGAATTGTAATTACAAATTCGGTACTCATACAAGTTGCAATCATGAACCCAAAGAATGATTCCAGAATATGACACTCGAAATATTCATCCACGGTGATGCAACCATAAAATTTGCTGGATTTGAATCGTGTGTCGAATTTAGAGTTTCCCTCACGGTTCGGATCATCACTCCGTCAAATATAGGGTTTGGACATCAACCTCAAGATCGGAAATTCTTTCACGATGGATCTTTTGACTTTTGGTCAAATGATCATAATGCGATAGTAAGAAGATCCAATGGTGAATTTATTGCATATTGACCAAATCTTCTGATTCTGGTCAAATCTAACGGTGGACTCGTTGACTTTTCGTCAAGCGATCATAATATTGTAACGAGATCCAACGGTGGATTTATTGTATATTGACCAGATCTTTGATTCTTGTCAAATCTAATGGTGGAATCGTTGACTTTTGGTCAAACAATCATAATGCGAGATCGTAACGAGATCCAACGATGGATTTATTGCATAATGACCAGATCTTGTGATTTTGGACAAATCCAACGATGACTCGTTGACTTTTGGTCAAACGATCATAATGCGAGATCGTAACGAGATTCAACGGTGGATTTATTGCACACTGACCAAATCTTGTGATTTTGTTTAAATCCAACGGTGGACTAGTTGGCTTTTGGTCAAATGATCATAATACTAGATCGTAACGTGATCCAACGGTGGATTTATTACATATTGTTTAAATCTTGTGATTTTGGTATAATCTAATGGTGGACTCGTTGACTTTTGGTCAAATGATCATAATATAATGTCATAACGAGATCCAACGATGAATTTACCCATACATTTACCAAATCTTAGGATATTGGTCAAATTCAACTGTAAAATCATTATAACATAATCTATGATCGCCAAATTCTAAGGAATTTGGCGATATCTAATTCATGATTCGACACTCTATCACTGAAAGTGATAACTCCTCTGATAACCAGTTACCAAAAGAATGAATTTGTATTTGAATTCATCTTTGAGACCAGAGATCAAGAATTCGTTTTAAGATTCGTCTACAAGGTTCTTGCTCCAGTAATGACTCGTGCTTGTCGATCAGATGGAATCGATTTTTGGATGAGGGGTTCTCCCATCCGTCGTCCCTTATTTCATATTTATCAAATCTTTAATGAAGACAACATACTATGCATCTATCTCGTGACGGATTGAAGATATCGATGAAGACTTAGACTTAGAATTTTAGTTTGTTTATTTTAAAGATGTAATTACTTTACTTTTCTTTAGTAGCTTTTAATCAAAGGTATTCAATTTGATGTAATTAATGGGGAATCGATTGCGATACCCGGAAGTGTAAAGTCCGTCATTTTCAATAAAACCCTCTCCTAGTAAGGGAAAATTTGTTATGATTAATTGACCAAGTCCATCATTTTCAACTCACCTCGTCCGGAGGTAAACAAGATGATCGTTGCATCTGATATTGGGACTTCGCCTCATCCGAAGACAATCAATGACTCATCGTCATTCAACTTGTCTCACCTAGAGGCAAACAAGATGATCGTTTCGCCTCATTTGGAGGCAATTGATGACTCATCGTCATTCAACTCACCTCGTTTGCAGGCAAACAAGATGATCATTTCATCTTTGAAACTTGATGATAAGTCTTCTTTAAACAAGACTCGTTCTTCAAACTCCCTTCACCATGAAACCCGTTACATCTCAGCAGAAGCTGTGATGATGACACCTCCTACTGGCATGTCAGTTATGATGGTTTCTAGTGAAGACAATGTATCTCTTTTAGAGTAAATTCAAGAGCTGCGTCGCGCTATCAGTATTCGGGACACTGAAATAGCTGCACTTCTCAAGAGAGAAAAGCAAAGGAAAGAAATGAATGATATCTTATCAATGGATCAAGTTCAACATATGATAACCGAAAATCTTAAAGACTTTCAAAGGACTTCTATGTCTTACAGAAAGCCTTACCCGCCATAAATCGACAATGTTCCATTTCCGACTGATTGTCAACAACCAAGATTCACCCGTTTAAATGGAAGTGGTTCCGCTCAAGGGCATTTGGCACATTTCGTCGCAGCATGCAGAGACACTGTCAAGAATAGTGCGTTGTTGCTAAGGCAATTCGTACAAACCCTGGAAGGACCAACTTTCACATGGTATACGAAGTTATTACCCAATTCGATAACGAGTTGGGATCAAATGCAGAAATAGTTTCTACAAAGATTTTTCAGTATTCAGAGATTTGTAGGGATCGCAGAGTTATCACAAATGGTGCAACAACTACGCGAAAGGGTTGCCGATTATATCACGAGATGGAGAGATGCCAGTCTTCTTTATTCATCAAAGATTTCAGAACCGGAGGCAGTTCAAATGTGCCTCAGTGGTTTGAAGAAGGATATAAGTAACTCTTCATGGAAAGACTCTGAAAACGCTTGAAGAATTATCTTCACGAGCTATAGATATTGAAAGGTTTCTTATCTAATACTTCAAAAATGAATAAAAATCTATGTGTGTGTGTGTGTGTGTGTGTCCACATACAAACTCCAGTCATCAGCTAAAGTTTCCAACAGACCACGAAAACAACGTAGGTTCAAAATCCTCAAAAGCACTTATTGAGCGTAGGTTCAAAATACAAAAAGCTTGGAGGCATATTGAATTCGAATATTATAGGTCTTCAAAAAGAAAGTTAAACATTGTTCGTTCAAGACCGATCTTGTCTTTATTGTTTAATACCCTATGATCGTCACCTGAAAACGCCCAGGAGCTCAAACCCGAGTGGAAAAGACTATGTGCATTCCATTTAAATGGTTCACATCTGTAATAGAAAATGAGTTACCACTTATCAATGGTTGCTTCGTTCATAAACATACATTTTTTCCACCTCGTATGAGAATAAACTATGTGAGAAAATCTGTAGGTATGTTATATGTAACCTCCTACTCGCATGAGGCTAAACTGTATATGTACATAGGTACATCATCACCATCACCATCATGTAATCTCCTATTCGCACGAGTTTAAACTGCATAAGGTAATGTACATAGGGACATTCTATTATATTTAACCTCCTACTCGCATGAGGCTATACTGCACAAGATATGTACATAACTGCATCATCACCATCATCATCATGCAACCTCCTACTCGCATGAGGATAAACTGCGTAAGGCTTGTACTTAGGTGCATTATTAAAGGAAACAACGTAGGTATGTTTATATGTTACCTCCTACTTGCATGAGGATAAATTGCATAAGGTAAACAACGTAAGTATGTTTATATGTTATCTCCTACTCGCCTGAGGATAAATTGCATAAGGTAAACAACGTAGGTATGTTTATACGTTATCTCCTACTCGCATGAGGATAAACTGCGTAAGGTAAACAACGTAGGTATGTTTATATGTTACCTCCTACTCGCATGAGGATAAATTGTGTAAGACTTGTACTTAGGTGCATTATTAATGTAAACAACGTAGGTATGTTTATACGTTATCTCCTACTCGCATGCTGATAAACTGCGTAAGGCTTGTCCTTAGGTATATTGTTAATGTAAACAATATAGGTATGTTTATATGTTATCTCCTACTCACATGAGGATAATTTGCGTAAGGAATGAAGCAATAAAAGTTGACTTCTTCAAAATTTGAGTAAAAAAAATATTTGCATCAATTATTCAGAGAATGGAATAATGTATAATAAATGTGAAATCCAACCAACCAAAAGAATTCGTAAAATAAACATGAATTTTATTTGTCAAATCTGCCTAATGAATCTATCGTGGCATCCTTATTGGTTGTGAATTGACGTAAAACTGAAAGTCGTTCATCTTTTTCAGCTTTTATTCCTTCTAGTCTAGCCAGGAAACGATTCTTCTTTTCCTCAAGATCCCCTAAGGATCGCTGATCCTTTTTGTCCAGTTCGGAATTGGCCACCAATGTTCGTTTTGGATCGGCAATATCCTTTTCAAGCTCCTGAAGCTCAAGCCTCAAAATGTTTGCCTTCTCAATTCGAACCTTCACGGTTTCTTCAAGTGTTGAGATATCAAACACTCTATTTGACATTGCAAAATTGATTGTGTTACGATCTTTTTCAATTTTTGCAGTCCCTCCATAATATCATTCTTGATAACCTCTTCAGAAGCCCACAATTCGCTTTTCTTTATTTTTTGAGATAGATCCAGAATGTATTTAACTTTGAACCTAAATGACAGATCATCACCGTCAATTCTGGAGATCTCATCACATGTTACATATACATCTTGCTCCATTATCGCAAAATCATTTTCACTCTCTACATAAGGGAGGACTTCCTTCAAAAATTCGACAATATGCTTCAAATGACTCCTTATTCGACTCTTTTTAAAGGCCGATAGGATATGCTTATTGATCGAATTTTCAACATCTACAAAAGAGAAAATAAAATAAAATAAATAAATAATTAAAAAAAAAAAAATAGATGTGTGTTAATTGTAAACAATGGGATGAAACTCACTCTTTGAAGAAACTCCTCTAAATGAGGCGACGATAGTTGACACAGGTAGATCCGGAGGATTGAAGGGAGTAACGTCCGTATTCATTATCACTAAAGAAGGTTCTGGTCTAGATACTGGATCTCCCCTTGAAAGTCTCTCGTTAGGTGACTCCGCTATAATGGATATTAGAGAAGTGGTCGAGGCTTGTGAGTTAAGTCTTGGAGGCAAGATGAAATTAACCTTCTTTTGCGGAATGGGTTCAATGGTTGATGGGATCTTTAATTGTGATTCAGCAAAGGTAATCGTCAAAGGTGCCTCCGAAGTTCGCACATCTTCTTCAGAAGAGGAATACTCCTCAAAAACACAAATGGCTAGCGTTTGACCCATCATCATTACTATCCTCTTCCCTGAAATACCTTCATAGTCTTACTACCCGAAAGGGGACAATTATCCAGATCACTCTGTGGTTTTACTAACCCCATAGTCTCGCTGGTCCTAGATATGGGAGGAGTCCCAAACTCAAATTCCTGATCGTTTAGGTATTTTCCAGCCCTAATATTCGCGAGAAATGAATCCTCAACCACATCTCTAGTTCTGAATAAAGTATCCATCAACTCTTGTTGGTCATGCATATCTGCAGCGGTGATTTCTTCTTCGATACACACATCTGACGTTGGAAGATTTCCTGATACAAAATATCATTTGTTAACACCAACAGAGTTCTTTATATATATATATACCCATGTTAGAGAAGTGTGAGGTTGTGAGAATACTTCCTAACTCTGCAAGGAAAGCATCAGAAGAAAGAACAATTGGACCTTTAGCCATATACCTTTGATTCTAATTGGGTGGCCAACGGAACATAATATCCACCTAAAGGACTCGCAGAGTCCCCTTGAGCTTTCGATGTGGCATCAGATGATAAAATGCCCTCACCTCTAATATTGTTAGGCACCACCGATTTTGGCTTCTTGTTGTTCTCCCCTCTTTTTTGTGGCATGACACATTTCCCAGATACATTAGAAGAGGACTTTTCTGCCTCAACAAGCTTATTTTCGAAATCGTGTATGGTTTGATAAAACCAACGAACGATGAACAATTGATGACACCAATATTCCCAGGACTTCTCGCAAAAGTTGTCTTCACAGGCCACACCTCTCGAAAAATATCAGCGAAAAATTCGGGAGGAATATGCATGAATGCATAAAATTTTGCAACGTCACTATCTTTTTTCTTAGGAGCTAGCTCTGATAGTTTCTTGGAAAAATAAACATTGGTATTCTCATGCCAAGTTGGTCATTGTTTGGTAAGAAATGTCCGAATGGTTGGAACTTGAACATTAGGGGATTCCGCACTAAATCTCGATCCCCTTTTAAGCTATAAGGACCGGCTGCCCGTTCCAAAATACTCAGTAAGAAGGGAATTCGTGGCTTGAGCTCAAAATTTCTCAAATTATAAGTGGAAGGAAAATGAGCTCCCACCCATCCAAAGAAATAATGAACAGGGAAATGAGCTCCCGAATTCCCTAGATTGTCACACCTCTTTAACTGATTAGCAAGGACGGCTGGACCGACGACATAGGTAGCTCAATTTCCCATTTCTCCCACTATTACGAAAGTTTCAGCACAGACACTTTCCTTCTGGTTCGAAAGAGAGAACCTGCTTAAAAATGTGCTAAAAAGCTGAGAAATAGGTCCCGCGACTCATTCTTAGCGAAGACCTCTTTCAATTCGGGCTACTTGAAGGACATTCCTTTTAGAAGCAAATAGGTGGATAATGTTGCCGCTCGGATCATAAAAATCTAGGGAATAAGACATCCATTGCCCATGATTTATATTTTTCTCTTTCACATTAGGATCATCCTTTACAATTTGGTCGAAAAATTCAAACAACTTAATGTGCCTCAGACTTATAGAAAGACATCTCTCCGTCTTCCTGTACTTCGTGTAGAAGATCATTCTCAGGAATGCACTCATCATACATAAAGCCTGTACACGGCAATAACTAATATGGAATAATTCCTCTAGTGTTATACCAGCTTCCCCCCAAGGAAAGATCCAAGAGTTAGTGAGCGGACATCAATGTTGTTAAATCGCATATGCGATGGCATAGTGCCATCGCATATGCGATTGTGCGATGGCATAATTTTTTTATTTTTATTTTTTTCAAGAAACCCAAAAAAATCTCCAAAAATCTCCAAAATTTCCAAAAGTGTATAATATATGTTTTGTGTTAATTTAAAGAAGTGGGTGGAGACCGGAGAGCTTAACAAGTAACAACCACACTAAAAAAAAGGAAAAAAGGAAAGAAATGGGGTGTAATAAGGAGGAAAAACAATCAAATAAAATTTAGTAGGAAATATAAATTAATTTCTAACTCTTGAATCCTTGAATCTTTGATTCTTGAAATGATTTCTTCCATCTTTGCTTGAAGAATGATGGTTGAAGTTCCTTGCTTAGTAACTATAAAATAGAGCAAAAGGAATTATCAACAAAGCTTTGAGAAAGGGAGAGAAAAAGAGAGAAAAAGAGAGGAAGATAGCACTACAAACTATAAAAAAAACCAAAGAGACAAATCATACCTTGGATGGATGTGGTATGGATTAGAAAGAGGAACCCCTATTTATAAGCTTTGGGGAGGCTTAAAAAACAAAACAAATTAAAATAAACTTCAACGGTCATATTTTTGACCGTTGGATGGGTATGCGATCGCATACAGTGCATGCGATCGCATACCTCCCAAATCACATATGCCATCATGGCATATGCGATTTGTACATTTAGGATCGCATATGCGATCGCTTTTGACAACTATGGCGGGCATAGAGCTTCGATTAGAGCATGCATTATGTTTTTGCTGCTCTCATATCGCCCTCGTGCACACGCAACTGCTATCAGTAAATTACATCTTTTCAATTAGCTGCGAAACTCTGATAACATTTGTACGACCTAGAGATGGAAACTTAAGTTGGTCAATGCCGCTCCTCTCAAACGAAATTTATCATCCCATCTGATGCCTGACTCTTTATATATGAACCTCTGAGCAAAGGTAGGAAGGATTGTGGGCTATGAAATTCTTCACCCGGTGCAAGAACACGACCTGGTTTCAGAAACATTAGATCGATATCATCCTCTTTCCGGGGTTTAGAAAGATAAAACCTCAAATTCCCAAAGTCCAATGACTTGCTTAGACTTGTCCACCACTTGTCGGTTGGTAATGCATGGTGTCCTCCGTGAGCCACGATAGGACTAAAACAAGGAAGATGCCTCCGTAAGGGTATCCCGGAAAAATTATTCTCGATATTACCTGATCTTATTCGATCAATTTTACAATAAGAAGATTTCTCTTTTGACATGATTAATATAAGAAAATCTGTAAAACAAAAAAAATAATATAAAAAAAAGAGAAAAAAGAGAATTAGATTACGCTTCAAAATATATTTGAATTATGCTATCTTATTGACGTCGTGATCGATGGTCAATGAAAAATTAACTTCATAATTTTTGTTGATATTTTTAAGGACGTTTAGATCTCTGTAAACGTCCCAAAATCAGTCAGATTTACCCAGGTAGCTAACGTAGATCTTTCAGATTTAATTTTGACCACTCAATCTACATCGAGATTGATGGTCAATAAAAAATCAACTTCAAAATTTTTATTGATTCTTAGAAAATATTCTTAAATCTATTTCGATCTCTATAAACCAGTGTTACTTGGACACGTGGCATTGGTGCCAAGTGTCAAGGTGCCAATAGATGTTTGGCATGCCAATCTCTAAAAATTCAAATACGGCCGCACGACCATAAGAAAAATAAAATAAATAAATAAAAAATATATAGAGAAAAATTGTAGGGATATCTTAGAGAACTAATTTAGATATGTAATGAAAAGATTCATTATATATGTCGTGAACCTAATAAACATATATTATAGTATAAAATCGTTTTCAACGACCCAAACCTTTGTTTCAGTAGTTATTAAACTTTACACATTTTTCTTTTGAAACAAAGTTCATTTTATCGTTGTCAAATTGATAAGCATTTTAATAGTAATATGAGGGTTTTCATATATGTCTAGAAGTTTCGTGTTGTTTGAGGAGTGTCCAAGTGTCGGCACGGGTGCCAAGTGTCACCAAGTGTCGGCACGACAAAAATCCCAAAATAGAAGTGCCAAGGTATCACTGCTGTAAACGTCCAAAAAAAAAATCAGTCAGATCTGTAGCCAAGGTAGATCTTTCGGATTTACTTTTGACCACCCGATCTACATCGAGATCGATGGTCAATAAAAAAATCAATTTCATAATTTTTGTTGATTTTTAGAAAATATTTTTAAGGACGTTTCGATCTCTGTAAACGTCCCAAAATTAGTCAGATTTGCCTGGGTAGTCAAAGTAGATCTTTTGGATTTAATTTTGACCACTAGATCTACATCGAGATCGATGGTCAATAAAAAATCAACTTTATAATTTTTGTTGATTTTTAGAAAATATTTTTATGGCCGTTTCGATCTCTGTAAAGGTCCCAAAAATCAGTTAGATCTGCTCGGGTAGCTAAGGTAGATCTTTCGGATTTAATTTTAACCACTCGATATACATTGAGATCGATGATCAATAAAAAATCAACTTCATAATTTTTGTTGATTTGGAAAATATTTTTAAGGCCGTTTTAATCTCTGTAAACGCCCCAAAAATCAGTCCGTTCTGCCCGGGTAAGCTAAAGCAGATCTTTCGGATTTGATTTTGACCACCCGATCTACATCAAGATCGATGGTCCATAAAAATCAACTTCAAAATTTTAGTTGATTTAAAAAAAATATTTTTAAGGCCGTTTCGATATCTGTAAACGTCCCAAAAATCAGTCAGATATGCCCGGGTAGGCCAAGTAGATCTTTCGAATTTAATTTTTACTACCCGATCTATATCGAGATCGATGGTCAATAAAAATCAACTTTATAATTTTTGTTGATTTTTAGAAAATATTTTAAGGCCGTTTCGATCTCTGTAAACGTCTCAAAATCCGTCAGATCTGCCTGGGTAGCCAAAGTAGATATTTCATATTTAATTTTGACTACCCGATCTATATTAAGATCGATGGTCAATAGAAAATCAATTTCATAATTGTTATCGATTTATTAAGGTTCGTAAATTTCAATCGGATCGTCTGAAAGATTTATGAGATTCATCTTAATAGTCAGAGAGCGTTTTTGTAAGACTCGCAAATCCGATTTAGGATATTCATCTTGATAATCGGAAAGAGTTCGTATAAGAATCGCAAATCCTATAACCATAAATCAGTATTCAGTCTTCCCATAGGAAGTACAGTCTGATTAATCTCAAAATCCAAAAATTTGTCCCCTGAAATCTCTCAGATTGAAACAAGGTCATCCGATGGACCCTAAAATTCAAATTTCGATGATCGAATCTCCGTAGAGAATACGATCACCAGTCAGATTTCGATGAATCGAATCTCCGTAGAAAATATGATCATTAGTCAGTAGTAAAGTTCTCATAGGAAATATTAATTTAGATCGATTTTTATCAACTTTTTTATTTTTTCGTTTTAAGAAAAAAGAAAAGTCAATAAAAATAGAGGAAGCACCAGTTGATTCAGAATTTTTGGAATCGGAAACTCTTTCCACTTAATCTCAAAAATCAGATAAAATAAATTAATGGAAGAAATTAAGAAAGGAGACTACTTAAATTTTTGTTTTTTAACAAATTTACTCTAACTAGGACTTAAAGTTCTAAGTTATGTCAAAGAATATAACTCATGCAAGTTTACTCTACCTAGGACTTAAAGTCCTAAGTAATATCGAAGAATACTTAGGCACATACGTGCCTAGGTAGCATACTTAGGCACATAGGTGCTTAGCTAACATACTTAGACACATAGGTGCCTAGGTAACATGCTTAGGCACATACGTGCCTAAGCATGTTACCTAGGCACGTATGTGCCTAAGTATGTTATCTAGGCACATACGTGTCTAGATAACATACTTATCCACATACATGCCTAGGTAGCATACTTAGACACATAGGTGCCTAGGTAACATACTTAGGCATATAGGTGCCTAGATAACATACTTAGACACATACGTGCCCAGATGGTTATGAATAAAAACTTGCGTACACGAGAAAGCTAAAACCTACGCAGCTCTTACAACCCTTGATTTCATGGAATTCTTGCGGGAACCGTAAGATTATAACTTCCTGTAACCGGTATCATAAATCTATAAATAGCAGATCCGTTCTCATTGCAAGGATTCAGAAATTCTTACACGAGACCTCTGCTGAATATATCTCCGACTTTTCTTACAAAAGACTTTAGGGTATCTCCGAAATTCTTTTTGTTCCTTTCTTTTTTTATTTTTTTAAAAGTGGACAGGAGGAATAAGTCTGGGTTGAGACACTTAGGATAAGAGCTACGACCCTTACTTAAAGGTGATACGCTTAGGATAAGAGCTGCAACTCTTACCTAAGTATGATTTATGGTTACAATTTGAGATTACGCGTTACGACACGTACCCAATTTCTTCTGTACTTAGAAATAGTTAAGCTACGTAGGTACGACCCCTCGCATAACTCCTAGTACATTCGAATTGTAACGACAAATTCAATATTCATACGGGCTGCAATCACGAACCCAAAGAATGATTCTAGATTATGACACTCAAAATATTCATCCACGATGACTTATAACCATAAGATTTATCGGATTTGAATCGTGTCCCGAAATTAGAGTTTTTCTCGCGGTTTTGATTATCACTCCCTCAAATGTAGGGTTTGGACTTCAACCTTGAGATCGGAAATTCTTTCACGATGGATCGTAAAAGTCAAACGATTATAATACGCGATAGTAAGAAGATCCAACGATTAATTTTTGCATATTGACAAAATCTTCTGATTTTGGTTAACTTTAATGGTGGATTTGTTGACTTTTGGTCAAACGATCATAATGCGAGATCGTAACGAGATCTAACGGTGGATTTATTACATATTGGCCAGATCTTGTGATTTTGGTCAAATCTAACGGTGGACTCGTTAACTTTTGGTCAGACGATCATAATGCGAGATCGTAACGAGATCCAACGGTGGATTTATTGCATGCTGACAAAATCTTGTGATTTTGGTTAAATCCAATGGTGGATTCATTGACTTTTGGTCAAACGATCATAATACTAGATCGTAACAAGATCCACGGTGGATTTATTACATATTGTCTAACTCTTGTGATTTTGGTATAATCTAATGGTGGACTCGTTGACTTTTGATCAAATGATTATAATATAATGTCATAACGAGATCCAACAGTGAATTTACCCATATATTGACCAAATCTTAGGATATTGGTCAAAACCAATGGTAAAATCATTATAAAATAATCTATGATCGTTAAATTCTAAGGAATTTGGCGATATCTAACTTATGATTAGACACTCTATCACTGAAAGTGATAACTCCTCTGATAACCAGTTACCAGAAGAATGAATTTGGTATTCAAATTCATTTTTGAGACCAGAGATCAAGAATTCGTTTTAAGATTCGTTCACAAGGTTCTTGCTCCAGTAATGACTCATGCTTGTCGATTAGATGGAATCGATTTTTGGAGGAGGGGTTCTCCCATCCGTCGTCCCCTATTTCATATTTCTCAAATCTTTAATAAAGACAACATACTATGCATCTATCTCGTGACGGATTGAAGATATCGATGAAGACCTAGACTTAGAATTTTAGTTTGTTTATTTCAGAGATGCAATTACTTTACTTTTCTTTAGTAGCTTTTAATCAGAGGTAGTCAATTTTGATGTAATTAACGGGGAATCGATTGCGATACCCGGAAGTGTAAAAGTCCGCCGTTTTCAATAAAACCCTCTCTTAGCGAGGGGAAATTAGTTATGATTAATTTGTGTTAGATTTATATCCTACACAAATTTGTTGTTTACAAGAACGCAGTCTTAAGCAACAATTTCCGAGCATTTATAACATCGTTACCGCGAAGGATGTCTCGGTTAGTTCGATAACGGAATGGCGAAACGGGAGAGATCTAAAGATGACGAGATTGATGATTATATCAGGCTGTTCCAAGTCCTTCATGCGGCCACACCTAATCATGCTTGTAAAGACTATAGGCGATGGACCCTCAAGGAGAAAGGCAAGTTTACCGTTAAGAGCTTCTATGACTTTTAGCAGAGAAGTCAAATTACTAGCGGTCGGAGAGAGGAAAAGCCGAAATGGCTCGGATTCTAGAAATTTAAAATTCCCCCAAAATCAAATTCTTTGCCTGGTTTGCGGCCTTTGGAAGAATTCTCAGTTGAGATCAACTAAGAAGAAGAGGTATCATTATTGGAAACCAATGCCTATTGTGTATGGTAAGGAAAGAGTCCAATTCACATACTCTCATCCAATGTTCTTTCTCGAGAAATATTTGGGGTACGGTTCTCAGGATCTTGGGAATAAGTTGGGTAAATTTGATCAGAAGTAGAGTGAGCTCGTTCAATACTTTTCAGAAGATACCATACACAGTTATTTGGCCATTTGGGGCAAAAGAAACAATAGTCTTTCGTCGCATTGGCAGAACGCAGTGTTTAGTTCTCAGGTCGATTCGTGATCTTCTTCTTTATTGGGGCCTCCTGCGAAAATACCTCGCCGATTTCAGTTTTCTGGGAAATTTGATCACTTCCTGCCTACTGGGTAAATTTTCACTACCATGCCGCCCCGCCCCTACCCTGTCACCTCTTTACACTCCACCCACTCGCTGATTTCCTGGCTTTCCATGGGGTCCCCTGATGCTCGCGCTGTCTTGGCTCCCGGGGTTTTTCGGGTGAGAGCTCTTTTTGGGTAGACCCTCTCTACCTTTTCTAGTATGCTCGCTTTGTATGATTTCTTTTTTCTTATTAATATATTCTTTTTTATCAATAAAAAAAAGAAGTACTACATACTTAACTTATAAGCTACTTAGATATAACTAAATTTATGTAGATGTTTAATTTATCTTGTATAATGTTTACTGGTTTGTTGTTAGTTACTTAGATAGTTACCAATTAGTTCGAAGACTTTGTATGGGTTAATCGTCCCGTTCCAAGCAGTGATTTAGGATGGATCACTGAACGAGGAGACGCAGCATGTGGTTTCATCAATTGTACCATGTGATTCAAAGGACCTGATACAAAGATATGGGGGAGCCAACTCTGTGTCACCTAATTCGCTCATTCACCTAGCGAAATGCGAATTGGGTACATTGAACTACATTCGCAGTTCAATTTGATCCAATTCTCCATGACAAGCAAATTGACTGGTTAATGCTAACTATTTTTGTAAGTACAATTTTAAAAACATGAAAGGATTTGAACCTAAGATTTTATGGTTTTTAAGTTTTATAGTAACAGGTGGTCATTTGCATTTCTTTTATTAAAGAGTGCACATTTATAGTACAAAATTAATAAATACTTTCAAAACTCATTCTATTCCTAGCAAATTGGGTTTGCTTGATAGTAGAAATTTACGAATTGCGAACCAAGCGAACCAATGAACTAAGTAAATTTGGTCAAACACTTACAAAATGAATGACTACCATGTAGTCTCTAAAATCAGTCTTAGCCGTACATTTTAAAGGCGTTGATTGCTTTCAATCACATGAAAGATATGTTTTTTCATCCCAATCTTCATTACCATAGATTTTACAAGCTACAACGCACTTGATGGAAAGTGGTGCAATGTGTCAGAAAAAGTAATCCATTCCAAACCACTATTTGGAACGGGTTGGTTACCAAGTATAATATAAGCTTGTTAGTTAAATCATTCTTTTCAGTTCACATATTGTTTAATTTGTTTATTTATTTTTCTATATTTTATATGTGGTAAAAAATTATTAGTACTATACAAGGGTCAAAATACCGGTTTTCCGGTACGTATCGTCCTGACCTCCCGGACGATACGTACCGGGTATCGTCCGATACATTCAATGTATCGGCGATACATTGAATGTATCGGCTTGATACATTCAAAAAATCGGTTTTTTTAAAAAAAATCCCAAAAAAATCCCAAAAAATCTGAAAAATTATATTTATTTATTTTGTATTTATTTCAACTATTTTTGCTTTTATTTTTGACTTATTTGATGCATTATTTAGATGAATATATAAGTAAGATGCCTATTTTGTAACTTAACCCAAGTCACATGCCTATTTTGTAACTTATTTTTGTCTTAAGATCATATTTTTGACTTAATGTAATAGATCTTCTAACATTATGTTCGATCAGCTGATCACATGCCTATTTTATTAACAATATTTCATAATTTGATCGACGCAGACACGCAGTCACGCATAAAGTAAATTACAATATATATTGACAAAAATAAATTATATATTGTCAAAAATAATAACTATGTTGATAAAAATAAGTTTAATTGTACATGAAAAACTTACTTTAGAGCCACATTGAATTTCGTGGTGGTTCTTGGCCCTCATGATCATCGTCATCATCGGTGCGCGAGCTTTTCGGCCTTTGCCTATAATGTTGCCCATATTGATACCCATGATTATATGTGCCCCCTTGAAACTGAGGCTCAGTGTAGTACGTAAAGGCCGGTCCTCCAAAAATCTGACCAACGAAGTCATATGGCACCGAATAGGTTTGTTGTGGCTGGTAGTATGGGTTACTAGTTGCTGAATCTTCGGTATTTTGCAAACTGAATCCCCCGAAGCTAGAAGTCATATAACCCATATCCGTATCATCTTGTGGTGGTGGTGGTGTTTGATATGATCCCGACGCTCCTCTTCCTTCAACCCCTCCCATTCTAAATGTAGGAGTGTCGAACTGTGTTAACGGCGTCGAGTCATCGTCCCATGCCGCCATATCTCTATAAGGATCAGAGGTACCAGCTTCCTCCCCTCCACCACTAGTGCCAACATCCCCTCCACCATCATCCTCACCACTCCCATTATCACTACCGGGCTGCATTTCATCATCATATCTAACCACTGAATGACGATTCAATCTTCTTTTCCGCCTCGGTGGTTGGGAAGCCTGCTGCTCCGCTACTCTTTCAGCATTGTCCAGCCATTCAGTGCTCTCACTATCCAAGACTGGCTCTTCTCTCTCTTCGATCCATTCATTCAAAGGGTCATCCTCCTCGAATATATAATCCAACTGGATGGGATCAAAATAATCACCGTCTGCAAGGTAGAATATGATAGATGAATTAGTATAATATGTAAGTAAGACTTCATATAATTGAGGATTTAAATCTTCATGTAATTGCTTACTACGGTTGGTCCTCTGTATATTCCTGACTCTTAATCGCATGTTGTAGTGGCAGTAGACTAACTTTTCCAATCGGTCCATAGTTAGTCTATTCCTTGTCTTAGTATGAATGAGAGAGAAAGTGCTCCAATTCGTCATAGCATTGGACGAGGTACACGTTTGCGACAATACCCTCATTGCTACCCGCCTCAATATCGGACCATCACCTCCATAATGCATCCACCAATCAGCGGGTTTGTCGTGTTTAATTTGGGATTGCGCCAACGGGGTCCCAAATGACCCATGTCTCTTGCGAAACATGTCAATCTATAAAGATGAAACACAGTAAGGCACATATCAATAAATAGATGATAATATCACATGACATTTGACTTATTACTTATAAAGTATGATACTATGATCACTCACATCTCTTATGGCTTGGCCTTGGTCCGCCAACTGTGGAGCATTCTTTGATTACATTGAGCAAACCGGTATACACTTCATCGTTGTCGCCATTTCAAGCGCGTCACAGATATCGAAGGTCGGATTCAAGTAGTGTGCTACACATCAAATATGAGCAATTTCATCAGTATATAAAAATAATGAATAAATAAATAAAAATCACTACATAATTATGCAACATGTTATACCTGCTGCATGCAAGTACTGGTGAAATTGTGCATCCCACCTCTTGTCGATAATCGCCCAGTATCGTTTATATTTTGTAGGGCATTTGGTTTTTATAGCCAATTTTGCCTTATCCATTGACTCATAAACGTATCCCATTGTTGGTTTGTCATCACCATCAACCAATCTCAACACTTGCACCAACGAGGTAGTGAATCAGTGGTCGACATCCGCCCAAAATGCGTCAGAGATCAGTCAAGAACTTCAAAGGTGCAAGCTAGTCTCTTCGGCCGTGGAGTCCTATTTCATGTTGATTCCATTCTTCCGACGACACCATGCTTTTCACTCACGCCTATATCTAGCCAAACTCAGACCTGTTGCAAAACGGTAATCGCAGTGCCTGAGCAACTCATTGTTCGTGAAGGCTCTCATTAAATTGACTTTGTCATCACAGGTGTAGGAAGTAATCGCTCTTCCTTTTGAATAGTTGCCTTGCCTCGCTTCTTTCCTAAATCCTCAAGAATGAGGTCCACGTAAAAGGCGCACACGGGTCCGGGTCCAAGACAGTGACGCCTCTTCGCCATTAGTTTTAATCCAATGCTTTGTAGTTTGCTGCATTGTCTGTTACCACCTGCACAACCCGCTGCTCTCCAACCTCATGAACTACCATATCCATTAGTTTAAAGAGGTAGTCAACAGTCTTTACGTGTCTAGAAGCATCAACTGATTTCAAAAATACTGTCCCGGCATCGCTGTAAACCAAAAAGTTTATCAAGCTCTTCTTTGTGGGACCAGTCCATCCATCGCACATAATTGTGCAACCTCTCTCATACCATACATTCTCAAAGCTCATACATAGCGATTACTCATCATACTCATCATTAGTAAGGGCCTAGATATCTCATATGGAGAAGGCTTTTTAACTCTGGACTAACTTCACACTTGTATCAATCATGCTTTTGAAGTACTGTCGCTACTTGGCTAATGTGGTTGTATATAAAAAACTTGGCAATGGATTTTCCAAGCTTCTTCCCCATTTTTGCAAGTGAGATTGCACTCAATTTGGTTTGTTTGGAGCTTTCAGTGCGATACATGAATGGATCCATGGGAATACTGACCTCTAGTAGGCGGCCTATAATCCCTCCCCAGATCTTCGCCTCATAACCCGGCGATCGCTCAACATCCTCATCAACATCAACAACATGTGACCTATGACTAGATCCACCATCGGTAGCAGGCATGGATGGACCCCTCAACCGAACCGATAATCGGCTTCTTCACGATCTCGCCATTGTGCTTCCCTAGCACTCTCTCTCATAGCTCTCGCTATCTGCTCATCCTCATCCTCATCATCCTTAGGTGCACCTGATGTAAACTCTGGATCTGGCCTCCTGATTCTCTCATACATTTCCCTATCACGATCGGCTTCGACTTTTTTCTTTCTCTTTGCCGCTTGTAAACTAGCTCTGATATTTTCTTTTACCTCTCTGGGTACATTAGGACACCCTCTTGTCTCTCCCTTTACATGAGCCAGATGCTCCTTTAATCGTGTGATACCTCCTCCCAGCAGTTTTTTTCCACAAAGATTACATTGAATCTGGAGTCTATTACCATCTATTGCTGTGCCATATTGCCATGCTGGATCTGTCGAACGTACCATATTTATTTATTTCACCTGCATGAATGAGCAAACGATTGAAAATAAACATCTAATTTACACTTGAAAATAAAATTTACAAGAGTAAACATCTAATTTACACTTGAAAATAAAATTTATTTTTTAATTATTGCTATTTTAAAAATATCAGATTATATTTTATCAAATTTATTTGATATTATTATAATTTTTGAATATTTATTTGATATTATTATAATTTATGAATGTTTATTTGATATTATTTTAATTTATGAATATTTATTTGATATTATTATAATTTATGAATGTTTATTTGATATTATTTTAATTTATGAATATTTATTTGATATTATTATAATTTATGAATGTTTATTTGATATTATTATAATTTTTTAATGTTTATTTCATATTATTTTAATTTTTGAATATTTATTTGATATTATTTTAATTTATGAATATTTATTTGATATTATTATAATTTTTAAAAATTTATTTGAAATTTATTCCATATTATTCTAATATTTTATGGGACATATCCCATAATATTAATTATTTTAATTATATGTGACAGTCACATATAATCAATATGGGTCACATATAATTAAATTTATTATTCACATATAATTAAATTTATTATTAAAATTAATATGGGTCACATATAATTTAATATGTGACCCATAAATTTAATTATATGTGACCCATATGATATGTGACCCATATTATATGTGACCCATATTGATTACATGTGACCCTTAATTATAATTATTTATATTATTTTTGACCTATCAATTTAAATATTTTAAATGGGGTCACATATAATTATTTTTGACCCATCCTATTATTTTTGACCCATTATTTATATTATTTTTAATTAATTTAAATATTTTAAATTATTTTAAATAATATTAATTATTTTAAATAATTTAAATAATTAATATTATAGGTAAATGATAAATTTACCTATAATATTAATTAATATTAAGGTAGATCTACACTAAATAAGTGTACATCTACCCTAAATAAGGGTAGATCTACCCTTATTTAGGGTAGATCTACACTAAATAAGTGTAGATCTACACTAAATAAGGGTAGATCTTAACTAAATAAGTGTAGATCTACCTTATTTAAGGGTAGATTTAAGGTAGATCTACACTTATTTAGTGTAGATCTACCTTAAATAAGGGTAGATCTACCTTATTTTAGTATTTAAAATGAAATAAAACGATAGTAAAATGAAATACACGTACCTTCCACGTTGATCCCGTGATTTTTTGTGCGATTTGGCGCCGATTTAGGGTGTAGATAATCGAAAAATTAGAGAGGAAGAAGAGAGGAAGAAGAGAGGAAGAAAAAAAAGGGTTACCCGACTAAAAAGTCGGGTCTATTGGTGGGGCCCACCGATAATTTCAAATTATCGTTCGTATCGGACGATAATTTGAAGTTTTTTTATTTTTCAAATTTCAACCATATTATCGGATGATAATTTGAATTTATCGTCCGATAATTTGAAATTATCGTCCGATACGGACGATATTTTGTCCGTATCGGACGATAATTTACTCATTTAAATCATGGTACGATACATAGGGTATGTATCGTACCGCTGACCCTTAAAACCGATACGTATCGTCCGATACGTATCGGTATCGGACGATATTTTGACCCATGGTACTATATAACTCTTAAGTTGTAATTAACTTATAGGGTACTTCAATATAACTAAATTATACAAAGGATGGAATTTGGAAAGAGTGTAACTAAATTATACCAATAAAAGAAAACATTAAGGAACATCATTTGTTGTGGTCTGGTATGGTCCACTAAAGACTTGAAGCAAGCTTTATATGGACTGCTATGATACAAGCAAAAGGAAACAGAAGAACAAGAATACCAATAAAGTTTTGGATGGAAGTTGTGAAAGGTTACATGAGGGTTTGTGGAGTGATATGAGAGTTATTACTCAATAAAGTGAGGAGAAATATGACTCTTAAAGCTGACCCTTGATAAATTGGACAATGCGACAATGATCTTTTTGGCAATCATAGTACTTTTTAACTTCTAACTAACTAACTATATATATATATATATATATATATATATATATGTAGTTATTTATTGTTGTCAGACACTTTTGAGTTTTATTTAGATTTTAAGATTATACACAACTAAATATATGAATTATTAATGCTATGCATGCGTGAGTCAAGTTATTATATTTTTTCAATATGTTAACATTTATACTTTGAGGGCCTAAATAAATATTTTGACTACTGATCATAACTTCTATATTCCTAAACATCTTTTTTCCTGGAGTTCTCTTTAGTAAACCTAAACACAAAAAAGTAGATATGACTTGTAAGGACTGTATATAATAGAAAATTTATAAAATGATGTTGAAATAAATATTGATGAGACACCAAATTCAAGAATGAATCCTCTTGGATTTTTGCAATAGAAATTCTTTGATTTCGTGATGCTTTTCCCATGGGTAATGACAACACATTTCCTTAGGAATGATTTTAGAGTGTAATTTTTGAGAAACCACTTTTTTGGAAAAAAAGGCAATTTGGGACTTTTTCTGTTCAATTAAAGCCATATTTCCATTCATAATAATAGGAACTACAATAGATCAAAGATGACATAATGAGATGCTATGGCGGAAAAAACAAAAAAAAACAAGAGTACAAAACCCTTCCGTGGGTGCCACAATGGACAAATATCCATGAACTAAGGGGTCTAAGCTCTTCCCATTTTCATATGATTTCCAACGAAAATTTTGTCGTACACTATGGCGCTACTTGAAAGCACTAGACCAAGAGTGAGAAAGCCGTGGTGCAAGAGGGTTTACAAAGTGAAGTATCCCCCATATGGTTCTATTAAGAGGTACAAAACCAGACTTGTAACAAAGGGATTTACCCAAACTCCGAGTTTCGATACCAAGAAACATTTGCCCGAATTGCCAAGCCCAATTCTATTTGGGTTCTTCTACCCCTAACTAGTCATAAGGATTGGCCTTTCTACCCGTTGGATGTCAAGAGTAATTTCTTGCACAATGATCTTAAAGAGGAGGTATATATGGCTTTACCTCTTGGGTTCCTACTTCAGGGGGAGAAGAATCAAGTATGCAGACTGAAGAAAGCGATCTATAGATTAAAGCAATCTTCTTAAGCCTGATTCAGAAAATTCAGTGATGCCTTCATACAATTTGGGCACTAACAAAGTCACGGTGACCATACTTAGTTATAACGAGGGGCTCATGATTAGCCAGACTCATGGCCTATATGGATGACATCATTATCACTGGGGATGATAGTGAGGAAACTCTAAAATTAAAGAACTACCTCAGTCAAGTATTTGACATTAAGTACCTCGGCCTCCAAAGATACTTCCTTGTCGTTGGATTGGCAAGGTCTCAACATGGAATTGTTCTTTCCCAAGGGAAGCATACTTCGGGTGTACTGTAACAAGCCGGAATGCTTGGATGCAAGCCTAATGATACCCCTATGAACTAGAAGTATAGGACCAATTTTTAAGATAGGGAATAACTCAAGCATGCGAGTCAATAATAGAGGCTTGTTGGAAAGCTTATATATCAGTCTGATATCACTTATGTAGTCAATGTTGTTGCCAACATATGCACTCTCCACGCATCACATGCATGGATGCAGTCTACAAAATTTTGCGATACTTAAAAGCAATTCTTGACTGAGGCTTGTTGTCTGGAAACCATAAACACCTAGACGTGGAAGTATTCATACATGGTGATTGGGCTGGGTTAGTCAGTGATAGTAGGTCTACAACTGGCTATGTTACTTTCATTGGGGAAGCCTGACATACTCGCCAAAGAAGTTGGAAGAACCAGATTGAGAGTCATTACTACCAAGTTGGGCATGATAGACATCTATTCTCGAACTTGAGGGAGAGTGTTAGAATGGGTGGTGTGTCATTAGGAGTCATTGGGTGCGTCAGAAGGATGTTTAAGTTGTATTGTCCATTTTCCTATTGTACTGATATTCAGGGGATGTAATATTAAGTATATAACCTAATACTAAGAGGGTGTGAGAATTATTCACTCAATCCTAATTCCTCCACACCTCTTCTTCCTAACCCTTACCCTAACTAGTTTGGGTCTTTCTCCGTCAAGTCCTTCTACAAAATGCTGGCCGGTCGTCCTTTCTGTCAGTGTGATTGGGCCGAGCTTTGGAAAGCTCCGATCCCCCCCAAGATAAGGTTTTTTGCATGGACGGTAGTTAGGGGACGCATCCTCACGATGGACTAGGTAATTAAAAGAGGTAGGGACCTGCCCAACAAATGTGCTATCTGCCTTCAAGCTGAGGAGTCGGTTTTGCATCTCTTTCTTCACTGTTGGGTCACACAAGAGATTTGGGGAGTTATCCTCAAGATGTTCGACATGGCGTGGGTCTTTCCGGATTCTATCCCAAGCCTTTTCTCTTCTTGGCTGGGCACAAAGTTGGGCAACCATGTTGGGGCTTTTTGGAGAGTGGCTCTATTTGCGGTCATTTGGGGCATTTGGTTGGAGCGAAATGCGCACAATTTCCGCAAGATTCGTCGTCCGGTGGCGATGATTCTTAAATCGATAGTGGAGTTCTTGTGCTCCTGGGTCGTGCTGGACAAGGATGGGGCCTTCGTGGACCCGCGGTCCCTTATCCCGGCCTCTCGGTTTCTTCTGAAGGCTTTGGGGATCTATGTTTTTTTGTTATGTGTTTTTTTGTTGTTTGGTCTTCTGTTCTCTTGTTTGGTGGTGCCCTTTGGCATCGGTGGCCTTAGCCGAGTCTTTTGTACGGTTTCCAGCTCCTCACTGGTTTTCTTATTACATTCGTTGTGCCTTTACCGATAAATAATAAAAAAAAAAACTACATCCATTAAGGCATTAAATCAATTCCTTTTACTGTTCTCCAAATTTTTGATCATCACTCATGTCTATATCTTGTGCAGTTTTTCTTTGTTCACGTCGTCATGAGAATCATTTGAAGACCTCTGTCTTCTTGTTGTTTTGAATTTGTGCTTATATAATCTTGCACGTTTCAAAAATTTGAAGTTAAAAGAATTTTTTTTCCTCTTATTTCAGCTCATTCAATTGCCAGTCAAAACATTGGAATGATCACAAATTGAAATGCAAGGAATTGAAGCTTGTTGACTCTGAAAATTCAATGCCATCTGCTAGTAGTAAAAGAAGAAAAGCTTTGGGGTGGGCGGAGGATGCCAATTCTACCCTCTCTCTTGTGCCTGCACGTGGAAGTTGTAAGGCGCTGGAGCAACCAAAGAAGGTGACTCGTTTACTGTTTTTTGTAAACGTGAAAATATATCTCTTGTTAAATACAAGTGATTTGTTCTTCATATATAGCCAGCCACGTCTCAGACTGCATGATATTTTCTGCAGGTTCTTTTCCCATATGATGAATTTGTGAAACTTTTTAACTGGGACAAGCCAGGATTTCCACCTTGTGGGCTTCTAAATTGTGGAAACAGGTACAAGTAGCAGCATTTATATCTGGATCTTGATCTTGTCGATTATCTCCATGGCCAATGAATTAATTCTTTTGTAGCTTAAAAAGTATCAGGGTTTAATTTGTTTTTGTTCTGTTGTTATCAACTGCTTTCCCTGTGCAGCTGCTTTGCCAATGTGGTCCTACAGTGTCTTGCATGCACTCGCCCACTTATAGCTTACTTGCTGGAGAAAGGCCACACGAATGAATGTAATCACAATATTAAACAATTCATGGTGTTTTCTTTTTCCTAGCTGGGAGAATACTTTGTAAGGTTTTTTCTCTTTCTTTTTCTTTAGGCAAGAGGAATGATTGGTGCTTCTTATGCGAACTTCAACTCCATGTCTGCAGAGTGAGCCAAAGTTTGAATCCATTTTCACCAATCAATATTCTTTCTCGTTTACCCAATATTGGTGGTAATCTTGGCTATGGAAAACAGGAAGATGCTCACGAGTTCATGAGGTTTTTTTACTCGCTTTGTTTTCTCAACTGTACAATTTTTCTTGGGCATTTGAATTTATTAAAGAATCTCCATAATACTTTAATTTTTAGGCTGGTCTAAATGTTTTATATAGTAAGCTTCAGTTAAATTTAATGATCAATTTGGTAATTCTGTAGATTCGCCATTGATACTATGCAATCAGTTTGCCTTGATGAGTTTGGGGGTGAAAAAGCCCTGAGTCCCAGCACTCAAGAGACAACCCTTATTCAACACACGTTTGGTGGTTACCTCCAGTCTCAGGTTATTCCTTTTATTTTCTTGATACTTGCAGCATTTTTCTTCCTATTTATTTCAGCAGTGCTTATCATTTTCATATACACAAATTCTGAAGGAATCATGCAATTCTCTTGGATCTTGTTTGCAGAAAAAAATGGAAATTAATGAGTTTAAGACGATATATATTTGATTGAAATAACTGCAATAGAAGTTGAATCTTTCTTAAATAAGATTTGCTTGTAAATCTCTATAAGTTCCTAGTGCACTTCTGAAATGACACTTTGTCCATTCCTTGCTTTCACACTAGAAAACTACACATTGATTTTTCCTCTAGCATGAGCATTTCTCTGCATAGAGGATTGCATTGAAGAGGTTAGTGCACTCACTAGAGGGATGATGATGTTGGTTAGATTTCAGCAGAAACAAATAAGGATATCCAGGTATTAACTATTGGTAAAAAATGAAATATTTAGACATCAACTATTTACCAGGTCAATATTTCCAGCCTGTCTGAATGGTTTAAATACCAATAATTGGTACCAATTCAGCTGAACCCAAAAATTATCACCCCTCACCCATGATGTGGTCATCTAGTAAGACTTGACTAACTTTTGTGATTGGTTTTTCTTATTGAAAAATAGTACATGAATATACAAAATGGAAAAATTAGTACTTCTTGGATCAACTGTGATTTTCTCGAAGTTTGGTGTCCTAGCTAGAACTGCTGACATAATAAGGATGGTTTGATCACAACTTGCTGGAGTTTCAAACAACAGGGACAAGAGAAAAAGGGTACGTGATTCTAGACTAGAGAAGCAATTCTGATGATTCAAATCGGAGATTCATGAGTTTAAAAAACAACAATATGGCTGGTCGTCTGCCTGATCTATTTTATGAGACCAGAGTCCCAATATCCTACTTCGAGTCAATATCCTGCTCCTAAATAAAAGAAACTTTGAATGAAATAAGGGAGCTCGCTAATTATGTAACCAATCCCAAACTGAATTACTGATTACTATTGCCATTATGACCTTCTACGCTACTAATTGAATGAAGCAATTGATCAGAACAGTTGTTAATTATCCCTAATGAAGTCACATTTGTCGCTTGATTTTGTGAGATGATGTCATCTTTTCCTTGGCCAACGTAATGTGTGCGCGTGCGTCCATGCAAATGCACGAGTGGGTGGGCAGGTGTGTGCATATTTTTTTTTTGGGGGGGGGGGGGTGTGTGGGGGGTGCGTGTGTGTGCGTGAATGCATGCATTTGCATGTGGGGGGGGTGGGTGGGTGTGGGTGCTTGCCTGTGCGGGTCGCGGGTGTGTTGTGTGGGGTGCGTGTGTGTGCGTGAATGCATGCATTTGCATGTGGTGTGGGTGGGTGGGTGTGGGTGTGTATCTTTGGGGGGGGGGGTGTTGCGCATGCGTCTGTGTCTGTTTCCTTTTCCTTTTCCTTTCTTTGACTGAGGATGATGTGCCATCTATTTTTTTCCTTTGTGTGCACATGAGGAGCAATGGCTGCATCATTATCTCTGGGTTAATGAAGCTTGACTTTGGCTAATTATTTGCATCGTAGTGGTAATACCAATCGGCATCAACCATCAACCATCATCCATTTTATTTTTTTGAAAATATATGTATTATCATTCTATTATGTTGACCATAAGACTCCTTTCACATCTTTTTAGTCATCATTTCCAGTACTTGCTGAATTTTATTCTCCTTTTCCTTGACAAATCCTTCCTCCCACTGGATAATTTGTTAAGCTTTTAGTAAGATCCCAATGCTAGTTGAAATTACCAATTACATCAAACACTAATGAGTTTCTCAACTTCGTAATAATTGTCGTTGATCTTCTTGATGATACGAAAAAGTCTTAATCTTATTTTACGTTGTAGTTAGAACTTAGAATTCTTTCTTTTCTTATGTCGACCATGATGAGAATATGAGATCCTCATCTACACTTTAAATCTTCAACATTCATTATTGACCTTCTGTCCTTTGCATGCTTTCATGGATCTTCTCTCACTTTTTCTTTGACTTCTTGTATGTTCTTGATAAATACTACCACAACTTTAATCTTTGGCTTGTATCACTAAGAAAATCAAGGCCATGGCTAGGAGCCAGATCCATAGACAATCTCCAAAGGTGACTTGTTACTTGTTAGTGTGGACATGGTTGGTGACGTGACCTGTAAATTGTAATCATATTGGTTTTATCAACCATGGAGGTGTTCTAATCCACGATGCTTCTTAGTAGGCCACTGGGTCTTTTGATCATTCTAATTTTACTGTTGTTTTGCAGGTGATAAGCTTGAAAGTTACAGCTTAGGGAATGTGCAAGTATTCTCCATCTTGATTACTAATGAGGTTTTTGGAGGTGAAGATAGGTTTGTTTGCATAGAGATTTGGTGAGTGTAGAAGCAAAATGTGCTATGAGAAAAGTTCGGGCTTAAAAAATTATTTTGTTGTTCATAAGGTGCATTAGAGTTACTAATTCAATCGGTGCGGAGGTTGAGGCATTTAGGTGGGGTAGACCAATCTTTGTAAGCTTTGGCTGTGAAGTGGGGTCCATCTTAATGTAGTTTGCTGGCTTAAGAAGGACTCCATGCATCGTTAGAAACATAAAATGATATTTGAAAGAGACGGTTGACATTTTGTCTGGTTTACTACTACTATTTATTCATATAGCTCGACGGCCAATGAGGGTGTCTCCCACCCAAAAAAATTGTTTGGATATAATATGAGAATTTTTTGGAAACTAAAGTGGAGTAGAGCTAGTAGCAATTGGGTTGGTGGTGTCCATAGTCGTTACTGCCCTTTCTGTATGTACGCCATGCTCCCACATCGCGTGGTAGGCCTTGCTCTGTTCTGGACCCTTTTTCCAAATGAGTCAGATGTTGGTGGGCACAAAAACGTAGTTCCACCGAAAGAAGCTGCTTTCAGCTTTTAGTACATCAAGTTATCATTTCAGTTGTTCATGGCTGGGTGTACCAGTCGAAGGTGTGACTGGGTGGATCAAATGGGGGAAGTGAGATGCAAGTCAATAAATGCATTATTAATAAAATTTATTTGTTTGAAAAAAATACTAGCTATGACACACTGGAGTAGCAGTAAGGTTTTAAATCGTTTAGCAGATAGGAAACTAGCCATAATTTTGGAAAATTCTACACTGAGGTGGTTAGAGGTTATTGATGGCCTGAAGATGAGGTTGTGGTTTTTGATGGTGGTGAGCGGTGGGGTGGGGTTGCTAGGTGCAAGCTCAAGCTTTGAAGGGCTGCAAGGTGTTGGTGAAGGGGATGGAACTAAAGGCAGATTTGCAGTGCCATAACGATATGTGGTGGGGAAAAAATGGTAAAAGGAAATATAGGAGACTTCTAGTGGTGGGTCTGGAAATCAGGGAGGGACTCCCAGGAAGGGTTACTATGATGGGAGGGGACCCATTCCTCATCAAATTCAATTCAGTGGAAGATGCTCTGAAACTGTTCACATGTGGAGGCATGGATGTGGAGGGTTTATGAAGCGCTGGTCTGCAGATATGTGTACCATTGATAGGCATGAACCTATATTTAAATGAATTAGTGCTTACAACTGCTGTATGTTTTGTCTTCAAAATGATCAGTGACTGTTGTGGAAGACTGAAAATGATGGGGGCCCGGGAGGAGTCTGTGACTCTAACTAGGGGAAAGCTGGATTATACTCAGTTGCTCAGTAGCACTGAGGGTAATTCACAAATTTAGGGAACTTTGTTAGGAACATGGGGATGATCATATGAAAGCTTGATAGTCATTGAAAAAGGAAGAGTTGGCTTCTGCAGCTGGAGGTTTCCTGGGATTAGTAGTGGTGGTCAA
The DNA here is from genome assembly GCA_021018995.1 of Chloranthus sessilifolius. NCBI lineage: Eukaryota > Viridiplantae > Streptophyta > Magnoliopsida > Chloranthales > Chloranthaceae > Chloranthus > Chloranthus sessilifolius. The sequence continues at coordinate 99,318,034 of CM037588.1, forward strand.
CTAGCAATTAATTGGAAAGGTTTGTCAAGCAAATACAAGAAAAGAGAGTGCAGGTTTGTTGAGCAAAGAAATCACCACGAGTTAGGACACTTCAATAAAATTTCTATTCAATTGCTATTATGAGGTTATGATGATCCTATGGAGGATCATAACATCTTGTTTTAAAGAGCGGTGATATAGTACGACAGTCAGCAGAGTCTTGAATCAGAGACCACTGCCTTGAAGGGGAGCGTCGGATGATTTTGGTAGGATGATCCCTATGTCAATTCTTGTGCAGTGCAGCGATGGGTGGCCCGAATTACAGGATTGTGAAAACGATGTTGTCGATGATGTGAGGAAGGAATTGGGCTTCCAATCAGGGAAGTACATTAACAAACATATGAAACACTGGTAGTGGTAATAAAAACACCTCGACGTCTAAGCTACTTCAAATCAAATATAGAGGCTACTTCAAATCAAATATAGAGGTGATCAGTCTTCCGGAGGCTGAGTTTGGTAGACAAATTAAATTTAATACGCGGGGTTGGGGGGGGGGGGGTGTAAGGAGAAATGGAGGATGAAGATAATATGGACTAGAAAGTTATCATATTAGTGCTAGAAATATTTGATAATTTTAGTTTGTTATATTTTAAATGACTTATCTAATTCTCTATATATTTTTGTCATAAATAATGCCAAATCTTATAAAACTTGAGTTTGTCGCTCTTGATGTTTCTGACAACAATTGCTTATCTTGGATCCTTAATATTGAGATCCATCTTGAGGCTATGAACCTTGTAAACATTATTAAGGAATGAAATCATGCATCCCAGTTGCATCGTGCTAAAGAAATGATTTTTATTCGTCATCATCTAAATGAAAAATTAAAAACTGAGTACCTTACTCTAAAGAATCCCTTCATTTTGTGGAATAGTTTAAGGGAGAGATACGAGCACCAAAAGACCGTAATCCTCCCAAAAGCTCGTTATGACTGAATGCACCTGAGGTTGCAAGATTTTAAGATTGTTAACGAGTACAACTTTGCACTCTTTAAGATCAGCTCACAATTGAAATTGTGAGGAGAAAAAGTCTCTTAAGAGGATATGTTAGAAAAAATATATACCACTTTTCATACCTCAAATGTGCTCCTGCAGCAGCAATATCGAGAGTGTGAGGTTACAAAATATTCTGAATTAATATCTTGTCATCTAGTGGCTGAACAAAACAATGTGCTTTTAATGAAAAATCATCAGTCTCGTCCAACCGGCTCTATACTATTCCCTGAAGCAAATGAAACCTCATTTTATAATTTTAAAGGAAATTGAGGTCGAAGACGTGGACGTGGTAGGAAGAATTATCAATTTCAAGGGATACGTACTCATAATTCTTCAAAGAAAATGCATCATACTCGCAGATGTGGAACCACAATGAGGGAAAAGAAGGTGAACTGAAAGGTTTACAAAATAAACCTACATAAAACTATGAAGATAAATGTTATAGATGTGGATGAAATGACATTCATCGCGTACCTGTCATGCATTTAAGCATTTGATGGAAATATATGAAGCCTCTATCAAAGAAAAGGAAAAGGGAATTGAAACGAATTTTATTGATCACCATAATCTAATAGATCCTGCAATTTGCCTTGATAATAAAAATGAAGTGGATATAACTCATTTTGATGTTTCTGATTTCTTTGTAGACCATAACTAGAAAACTTATCTTTGTAGACCATAACTAGAAAACTTATGTCTTTTTGAATTCTATTATGTTTACATGTATTTAGTTTTGTCTTTATTTTATTTTAAGGTAATGAAATTTAATATCTATGCTTTTTTTTTTTTTTTTCATATGTAAGGTGGGATGGTACTGATGGATTGAATAATTTCAAGATGATTGATGAAGATATTTGTCTAGTGGACAGTTGTACAGCCTACACAATTTTTAAAGATAAGATATATTTTCAATATTCGACATTATATATAGCTGATGCCAATACCCTATCGGGTTCATCGAAGGCTATGGCAGAGCGATTTTCATATTACCAAGAGGAACAAAATTTTGTATTGATGATGGTTTGCATTCTTCCAAATCTCGAAGAAATTTACTTAGTTTAAAAATATTCGTCGTAATGGTTATCATGTTAAAACCACGAATATAGATAGAAATATCTTTATACTGCTTCAATAAATTCAGGCTAGAAGCTCATATTAGAAAAAATATCTGCCTTTTCTTCTGGGCTATATTATATGATCATGAGAATAATTGAATCACACGTTGTGATGCACTAGAAGTGCTCTGATCCAAAGATCTTTATGCTTTAGCATGATCGTCTTGGACATCCAGGATCAATTATGATGTGTTGAATCATTGAGAACTAACATGAACATCCTTTAAAGAACCAAAAAATTATTTTATCAAGTGATTATTTATGTGCATCTTGTTCACAACGTAAACTAATTGTAAAATCATCCCCTTCTAAAGTAATTATTGAATCTCCATCATTTTTACAAAGAATTCATGGAGATATATGTGGACCAATACATCCACAGTGTGGACCATTTTGATATTTTATGGTCTTAATAGATGACTCAACAAGGTGGTCACATGTTTGTCTCCTTTCTACTTGTAATGTTGCATTTGCTAGACTTCTTGCTCAAATAAATAGATTACGAGCACAATTTCTTGATTATCCAATTAAGTCCATTCGTTTGGATTATGCATGTGAATTTTCATCTCGAGTCTTTAATGAATATTGTATGTTAATCAGGATCAATGTTGAACATTCAGTTGCACATACTCTTACTCAGAATGGTTTAACTGAATCGTTTATTAAACGACTTCAACTTATTGCTAAACCCTCTGCTAATGAGAACAAAACTACATATTTCTGCTTGGGGACATGCGATATTACATGTTGCATCATTAGTTTGGATGAGACCAGCTGCTTACCATAAATACTCTCCATTGAAACTTGAATTTGGTCAACCCCCAAATATTATTCATCTTCGCATATTTGGTTGTGCTGTTTTGTTCCTATTGAACTGTTTATGTTCCTATTGCACCTCCCCTACGTACTAAGATGAGACCTCAACATAGACTTGGAATCTATGTTGGTTTTGATTCTCTCTCTATTATTATATACCTTGAGCCTTTAACTGGTGATATTTTAAAGGCACATTTGAAAGATTGTCATTTTGATGAAATAATCTTTCCATCATTAGGGGGAGAAAAGTTGTTGCCTAAAGCACGAAGAGAAAATCAGTTAGAATACATCGACGTTATCTTATCTTGATCCTTGAACAAACCAATGTGAATTGGAAGTTCAGAGGATAATTCACTTGCAGAGTATTACAAATCAATTACTAGATGCATTTACTGACAATAAGAAACTAGTAAAGTGTCCAGCTGCTAATACTCCAACAAGGATTGAAGTCCCTATAGGACAATTAGTTAGTATAACAGTAACTGAATTAAAGACACACCTTAAGCGTGGAAGACCAATTAGTGCAAAGGATAGGGTTCCCTAGAAGAGAAAAGCACAAGAAATAGAAATTGATACTGCTGAAGAGATCATACCCACAGAACAGACAACAAAACTATTTGATCCATCCAAACTTTCTGCATAATATTTTCCTAAAAAGAATCCCTTGAAGAGGAATCTCCTGAAGAGTTATTCTCTGAAGAGGAACAGGTACTTGGAAATAACGGGTTCTTAATAAATTATGTAAGTGCAAGAGAAATATTAGAAAGAAATGAAATCGTTGTCGGCGATGTTTTTCATTTAAAATTGCTCATGACATTACCAGCAGTATTGATGAAATTGAATCACGAACCGTCGAAGAATGTCGACATAGAAATGATTGGACAATGTGGAAAGAGGCAATTCAGGTAGAATTGAACTCCTTAGCAAAATGTGAATTATTTGGACATGTAGTTCAAACACCTGAAGGTTATAGGTGGGTATTTGTACGAAAACGTAATCAGAAAAATGAGATATATCAAATACGACTTGTTGCACAAGGTTTCTCACAGAGACCTGGTATTGATTATGAAGAAACTTATTCCTCAGTAATGGAGCAATTATATTCAGATTTTGATTAGCTTGGTAGTCACAGAAAGTTTGGATATGCGTTTAATGGATGTGATTACTGCATATTTATGGATCACTAGATAATGATATATACATGAAAATTCTTGAAGGATACAAAATGCATGAAATATATAATTCAAAATCTTGAAATATTTATTCTATCCAGCTTCAAAGATCTTTATATAGGTTAAAGTAACACGGGCATATGTGGTACAATCGTCTCAGTGAATATTTGTTGAAAAAATGATTTGAGAATAATCCAATTTGTCAATTTGTTTTTATTAAAAAGTCCAAATACGAATTTGCTTTTCTTGTAGTATATGTTGATGATTTAAATCTTATTAGAACTCCATAAGAGCTTACAAAAATTGTTACTTATTTAATAAATAAACTTAAGTTGAAAGATCTTGGGAAAACTAAATTTTGTTTGGGCTTACAAATTAAACATTTTTCAAATAAAATTTTTGTTCATCAATCAACATATATAGAAAACATCCTGAAGTACTTTTATATGGATAAAGCTCATCCTTTGAGCACTCCAATGGTTGTACATTCATTTGATGTGAAAAATGATCTTGTTTTGCCCTCAAGAGAACGGTGAAGAAATTCTTAGTCCTGAAGTACCATATCTTAGTGCAATTGGTGCTCTGATGTTACTTGTAAATTGTACTCGACCTGATATAGCTTTTTCGGTCAACTTATTGGCAAGATACACTTAGTCACCAACTCGAAGGCATTGGAATGAGGTCAAACATGTTCTACGCTACGTTTGAGGAACAACTGATATGAGATTATTTTATCTAAATGGATCGAATTCATAGTTAATTTGATATGCAGATGTAGGTTCTCTCTCTGATCCACATAAAGGTAGATTACAAACGGGATATATATTTACATGCAGTGATACAATTATCTCATGGAAACCTGCTCAACAAACACTAGCTACTACTTCTTTAAATCATTCATAAATCATTGCAATCCATGAAGCAAGTCGAGAATGTATTTAGTTAAGATCAGTCATTCAACACATTCGAGAAAAATGTGGTTTATCTGCAATTTAAGATAGTTTGACAATAGTATATGAAGACAATGATGCTTGTATCATACAAATTAGAGGAGGCTATATCAAAGGTGACAGAATCAAGTGTATTTCACCAAAATTCTTTTATACACATGAGCTCCAGAAGACTGAGGATATTGATGTTAAGGAAATACGATCATGTGATAATTTGACGGATTTGTTCACTAAAAGATTTAGTTACTAACTCGAAGGCATTGGAATAAGGTCAAATATGCTCTACGCTACGTTTGAGGAACAACTGATATGAGATTATTTTATCTAAATGGATTGAATTCATAGTTAATTTGATATGCAAACGTAGGTTCTCTCTCTGATCCACATAAAGGTAGATTACAAACATGATAGATATTTACATGCAATGATGCAATTGTCTCATGGAAATCTGCTCAACAAACACTAGCTGCTACTTCTTCAAATCATTCATAGATCATTGCAATCAATGAAGCAAATACGATCATGTGATAATTTGACGGATTTGTTCACTTAAAAGATTACCAACCACAATATTCAAGAAGATAGTGCAAAACATTGGAATGCATTGACTCAAAGATCTTTTATCATAAACAATTGAGATTTGCGTTCTTTGTGGGGGAGTAATTGATTATTCGTATTGTACTCTTTTTCCTTCGCTAATGTTTTTTCCTACGAAATTTTCCTTTGCAAGGTTTTAATGAGGCAATCTTAGAGCATTCAAAGACACAAGAATAATGTACTCTTTTCCTTTCGCCAGGTTTTTCCCCACTGAGTTTTTTATTGGCAAGGTTTTAACGAGACATATAAGAATCAATGCCTTAAGGTCCGTTAATGAAAGAAGAAAACTCATGTTTATATAAATCCCAAAAAAGGACTTTTGAAGGAAAATCATACATTTTTTTAAGACAAATTCAACGAAAATATGATAGTTGTTTCATTTGGATGGCTGGGAACACAACATGAAATTGATGGTGATATTTTCTTTTTATCCAGTTGGTCACCGATATGAAGGTTTGCTTGGAAAGTGCACCAACCAAAGGCTTGGGCTCTAAGGCAGGTTAACACCTTGTAGTAGAGGGGAGCATAAATCTCATTTCTTATTGAGGTATGATTTAATCTAAAAAGTGAGAAATCCTTATAGGGTTTGATTTTCCAAACGACGCCATCTAGATTGAGCGAACTAGAAATAAAGAAACTCTATAGTTGAGAAAATAGGCCGAGAATGCCAGAGTAAACCCTTTAATAATCTCCTTCCTTACAGGTAAGAGATGAAACAAGATTCCCATCGTAAGTGGTCAAATAATCAAATTGCTTTGGCCATGGGGTTCATTGTTGATTTGAACACGTGCAAGTATTTTAAAGTGAAAACGTCCTCCTCCAACCATTTATCAAGCCCCAAAAAATTATCTTTCTCAGGTCTGAAATAAATCAAACTATATATCATTCCCCCTTGGTGTCTTTCTCTCCTTATCACTGCCACTCAACAAGAATATTTTGGGATTCTCTCGATCTTCTTTGAAAATGAAGTTGACATTTTAAACATAAATTAAATAAATGAGAATGTTAGACAGGGTTGCTTTAGTCCTTGTGATTCTGCCCGGAAGCAGAAGGTGGGTTCCCTTCTATGAATATATTTTCAACCAAGGTTATCTAATTCGCTAGGTAACCCTGCAAATCGCGAACCGGTTTGATGCGAACTGATTCGTGGCTCAATTCACTTTGATTCGCTCAGGATGGACGGACCAGGCTACACAGGTGATGATATATATATTTTTTTCTTATAATACTAGATGCAAAAGTCGCACCCAAGTCTTGAACTCTGGTATGCTAAGATGACCGTCACATGCTACTAGCACTCCATTGTTATAGCTGTTGTATAATTTCCACATTTCTTTTTTATATTTTTTATCTAAAGTTTACACATAACTAATAATTAATAATTAAACTTAACTGAAATATATATATATATTTATTTTAAACTCATCATACCCCTAGCGAATCGAGCTTGGATTTAGCGAGTCGCGAAGTACGAACTCAAATTCGAATCGAGAAAACCAGCGAAACAGTTAACATTGGTTTTAACTCCTCTTTCGACTGTAGGAACAGTCACCATCTCATTTTCCCCAATTTCAAGGGGATTTTGAGGTATTTTATGAGTACAGATCCTGCTTGGCATCCAATGATCTCTATTGTGTCATCGGTTAGCAAGCTATCCATTTTGATGCTGCTTGTCGGTGATTAATGAAGGTTGAATTTCGGCCTAGTGCACACCTTAACTATTGGAAGAATAAACCTAACTACTGAGGAAAAACTTGATTTTTTTGATGAGTCAAAAGTAGAATCAATGCAGGGTGAGGAGGACATCTCAAATAGGATCGATGCAGGGTGAAGGTGCGTTTTATAGGGCAGTTCTATGACTTGCATTACTATATGGTTCGTAATGTTGATGTAGGAAGAAGTGACGAGAAGACATTAGTATATGTGGCTGAGATGCACATACTATGTTGGAATTTGGATGCAAGCGGCAACGAGGAATGTTTGTTGGAGATCTAGAACGACCCTGGTATGAAGGATTAAAATGATACCGGTGCGAAGAAGTAGGAGAAGGTCATTGAAAACTTAGGGTTGTACTATGAAGAGACATGAAGGGTTGCAGAGTGACAAAGTTTAGCCCTAAACATAACACAGGACCCACAAAGTCTATTCCAATTAGTTTTGGACAAGGGGATGATTTTTTTTTTCCGTAATCTTCATCATGTTTTTAGTAGCACATTTTTAATTTCATCCATATGTCAGTCACAGTGTTATTAAAGCTTTTAGGCGAGAGCCATTTCCACCCGTCATCTGATACTCCTCATAAGCTGAATAAATCTTTATTTTTAACGTTGTTACTAGGGCATTGAGGCGATAGATTTTGTGGTACTCCTTGATACATGAAACATTATTAAAGGAAAATTTGGAAGAACATTTTATACCGTAAAATCGCACTATTTACATACACCATTATCTGGTTGTCTTTTGCATCAGGTTTACAATTGCTAAAATGATTTATTTATCAGTCAGATTTTTTCCATTAGAAATAATAATCTAGACAGATGTTGAGTATTTTTTTTTGACCTGGTTGAGTCTTGCATTTGATTTTGAAACTAGTTGTCTATTATGGATAGCCTAGCTTTTGCATGCATTGAAAGATGAAAAGTGAGAACTTAAAACAGGGAAACCGAATTGAGGAACTTAATTGACATCCAAAACAGAAACAAAGATAAAAGAATAATGCTCGGACCCAATATGTAACGACCCAAATTTTCTACGCGGAAATCCATGCCGTTAGCATTCGTGTCATAGGCATGCGATGGTTTAATCCTAATATGATGGTAAATTATTTGAGAAAACACAAACTTTTTTTTTTTAAAGATACCTATATATTGATCTTGTGCTAAATTAAAGTAATTAACCTACGCGGAAATCCATGCCGTTAGCATTCGTGTCATAGGCATGCGATGGTTTAATCCATGCCGTTTGCGGGTACCTTGTCCTCAGAGAAATCGGAGATAGGAGAATATGCGACACAATAGTATCGGGGTAAGCACAAATTTTCACGGTGCTTAGTAGGGAAGAGTTAATTACCCTCCTTGACTTGAAATATTTAATTAACTAGCATGCACAAAATTTATCTAGTTAGTTTGACAATAATTTAGTGATAGGGATATCATAAGACATGGCAAGGCTAGCAAATTTATGATTAGGAGATAGAGATTACAAAAAACTGTGTCTAAAATTCTATACATAAATTTTATTACAAATTTGAGTTCGTTAATATTTTGTGAAACATACGCGTGAGAAGTAGATTAGTTCCAATAACACATGTCTTATAGTTCTTACATGACTTAAATACTAATTTAAAGTAATTTTCGCACATATTAAGTGCCAAAATTAAAGTAATATTTATATCGATGGAGATCTGGTCTATCGTCGCCCATGGACAATTTTCATAGTTAGCCGTAACCCCTACTCATTGAGGTGACTCATGCTTGGTCAATTTCTTGACATGACATGATGAGATCCTATTAAAATCGAAAATCATATATGTAGAACGATTGCTTGTCTTTTTAGCGTACATATAATTATAATCCCTGACTTGCCTTCTCTTAAATTCGTGCCGTGTCTATTTTTATCTGTCTTAAATGACCTTTAAACTTACGAATCTTTTTCTTATTTCATAATGTACATTTTATGTTTGATAATCATGTGGTTAGTCATAGTACAATAATAATAAACCAAATATTGATCACATGTTATAATATTCATGATCACAAAAATGCGGCTTACACATGTATAAATAATTCTACAGTTATAATGCAATCCGATCGAATTAGGACTTAATTAGTAAAAAATTTAACATTTATAATTTTTGTTAGAATCGCAGAATTCTAACCGTCAGATTTGAAGATCATGAAAAATTGGGAGGGGTGATCATACTAAAATTTTTGTGATTCTACTCAGATGGGCGTTTGATTCTACAGTTATAATGCAATCCGATCGAATTAGGACTTAATTAGTAAAAAATTTAACATTTATAATTTCTGTTAGAACCTGAGAATTCTAACCGTCAGATCTGAAGATCATGAAAAATTGGAAGGGGTGATCATTCTGAAATTTTCGTGATTCTACTCGGATGGGTGTTTGATCAAAGGTCAAACGTTCGCCCACAGAACACTTAGAAATAAGACGCAGGAATTTACTTTGCAGATTTTTAAAGTAGGTGTCTTGGGGTCGATTTTCGAAATGATTATCTACTGATTTACTCTTAGAAAATCAAATAGTTTTGGTAGAGGGTACTGCCATCTACATCATCTATTTAGCGGTTTGGCCATTGGAAGTCTATAAATGTTTCTTCGGTTATATGAAGTTAGGGAAAAACTTGTAACAACCTGAAATTCCCAAGTCAGAAGATACAGAAATTCCGGGTTGCTAGATCATAGTTCATAATCTATAAACAGATTTTCATTGGTATCAATGGAGATCGATTCATATAACTGAAATAAATGTTCAACATCCAAAATGCGAATGCTAGTTCAAAATGTTACCACCGGTGACGGCCGTACGTCACGCAAACAGTGGTACATACATCAATGTAAACAAATGTTCTAATGACATCCATTAAATTGTACCAAGTCGAAAACTGATCTTCGGGCGAAAGATCTCCCTCTTCCTCTGGTACAAATTAGAATCTTCTTCAAGTTCGAGGTCTTGAACCACTTCGGTACTTGTGACACAGTGTCGGGGTGAGCTAAAATTTTCACGAGCTCAGTAGGACAAATCACAATATAAATTTGCATCTTATTTACTCAAAGCATATTTTTCAACGATCAATTCGATATTAATATATGAGAATTTAAAATTCAGGGAGTCTTATTATCATATTCGAGATTTAGTTCCATACAATTGTCTAGTCAATTATCTCATGTTTCATATGGATGCAAAGTTAACGAGATTTCCATTACATGTTAAATGCAACTGGTTATGTTCATGCATGACTTAAATCATAACTTAAAAATCTCTAACGCAAATTTAGCGCTCGAGCCAGTGGCAACCGATGGGAGTCCTAACCATCGTCGTTCAAGAACAATTTTTCAGTATGCCCAAACTTTTATGTTGTGAGAATAGGTGAAACACGCTTTAGTATGTCTTAGAAGCATGGTTCAAGAGGGTGCGCCACACAAGATTCGTTCAGATCAACTCTTCAAATCACATGCAAGTTCTAAAACATAGTATTATGTTCATACTTCATAACTAATTCAGAATTCAAATTCAAATCTCCATTTTTCAATGAGTTCAATGTATGATGAGTTCAATACTAGTTCAATATTCAATGGGTTTCAATATTCAATCAGAGTTCCATGCATTTCAATGTCCAATGAATTTCAATGTCCAATGAGAGTTCAATATTATGTGTGTTCCATATGTTCGTTGTATATTCTATAATTTCTAAATTACACAATCATAGTACAACAACCAATATTCTTCAATGTTTTAATTCTAGCAATAATGAGGCCATTTTCTAACTTGATAATCACTAAATGACTATGAATTAAAGGATAACATGTCAAAGTACATTGTAATTCCCCTACGTTGGGTCCTAACGTCAAAGAAGGAAATGAGATGATTCTCGTCGATGGCGACCGATTCCCTCTTCTACATCACATACACAAGTGATGCATCAAGGATCGCTTAAAATTTCAAACGATTCGAAGCACTCAATATTACCTATAGAAAGAAGGCTACAATAGACAAGTCTAACTTAACTCGCTCAAGCGACAAGCGGTGTTCGCTCGAGCAACTTACTCTAGAAGGAATTCTATGCACTCTCGACATCTCACTCGAGCGACAACCAAACTCGCTCGGGCGACTTTCGGTCGAAAATTTAGCCTTATTTCTGAAGCTTCCTCGCTCGAGTGAAAAGTGAACTCGTTGGAGCGACCCTGGGCGAGCACGTAGATAAACCCTTTTCTTTTCTAGTCCGGAATTGAAGTCTCGAATTTCGATATAAAAAAAACCCGACAATTGTTAACTAAAATCTGAATTTTAAGAAAATAGAATCCGTAATAAGGAATGATGATATCTACCTTTTGAGGCATGAATGGTGGATCTACGATGATCGATGTTTGAGAATATCGGCTTCCAAAACTCTCGTCCGTATGATGTTCCTATCTTCTCCCTCCTTGATCTAGATGGTGGAAGAGATCAAATGCTCATTGTGGAAGAACACTCAAAAAGTTTTAAGTTGGGTTGAAGAGATGGGTTGAGGGGGAAGAGTGGTGACGGCTAGGGTTTTTCTAAGAGAAGAAGAAAAGGTTTTCTTGCGGTTTTTTTCTTAAGGAGAAATCTTGAAGGGATTATGATTTGGTTTCTTCGTAACACACCTTTCTATCACTTAAAGGGGATTATCCGTTGTTAGGCTGACGCACCAAAGGTGACGTGGGACGACACGTTAAACCCTAATATGCGAATTTGGGATTAACTTTAGAATGCATTGAATAGCGGAAATATTCAAAATCATGCAACACATAAAATTAATTCAATGAAATTAATAAAACAATTAGATTAATCCATTTTAGCGTTCACATGCATGAGAATTTCTCGATCTAGAAAAACGGCTCCGATAAGGGAACTTGAGTTTCGCTCTAGTTTAGGGCATCAATCGACAATTGCAATATTGTCTCTTGACTCCTTGGGGATTTTAATTGAAATAAGATTTAAAATAATTCAATAAAAGGGAAACAATTTGGGATTTTGATTTTTATCAACGAAATTTATGAAAGATAATACCTGACAACAACTAGAGAAAAGACAAAATAAAGGAATAGATTCTAAGGCTTCACACCAAGGGTTTTCCGAAGCTTCACACCACCGCTGTACGTCGGTTTCGCACCAAGTCGCACGAGAAACGATTGCTCACTCAAGGTTTGAAGGATTCACTCCCTCGGTTGAAAACTCTTCACAAGCTCTCTAGGGTTTGTATAAAAGCAACTCTCTTTTTATTCAATAATCATTCAACTAATTAATAAAGCGTTTACAATGTCTTTATATAGGCTAAGAAAACCCTAAACAACCTAAAACTCGCAATAAAAGAGTCCTAAAATAATTAAAAACTAAAATGACAATTAAAATTTTTTTCATCGCTGGGGCGGAGTCGTCCACGGCGCGCTGTGGTTGGTACTAGTAGTTCACATCGCGCTATTGGACAACGTGCTGCATACTGTTCACATCGCGTTGTTGGATAGCGTGTTGTAATACTATTCACAGCGCACTGTTGAACGTGCTGTGGTACTATTCATAGCACTGTTCACAGATGTTTTGTGTCTTATTTTTTGCCTTTTCCTTTGATTTCCTCTTTATGCTTTCATCTGCTTGTTTTGTTAGATGCCACCATAAATACTCCCCAGGTGGGAAAAACTCATCTCCGATGAGTTAGGGAACCCTCGGATGCTACACTTTAGAAGCTCAATTCTTGGCTTGCCTTTCCATGCTATGAGATATTTCTGATTTTTACCTTCATTGACATGGAAACTTGGAAATTCTATAACTTTCTCAATCGACCCTTTCTCATATGGGACAGGTAAGGTATGGGATAGACAATGGGTAAATGGGTGTGGTTCGATTGGGTGCTCAAGAAGGAATGGATCAAAGGGTGGGGTTGTGGGATCTAAAATAGGCGTAAGATTTGTTACGACAATTATCGGATGGTTGCCCTTGTCTAGAGGAAGATCTAAACTAAAATAGGCGTAAGATTTGTTACGACAATTATCGGATGGTTGCCCTTGTCTAGAGGAAGATCTAAACTACCATCATTACTTCTTTTCGAGATTGGGAAAGATTCCACATGCTTAGAACCATCAGGAATTAACATAAAACTGTTAGTGTCAAATGCATTAAACATATTCAATGTGTTAGTATGATCATGTGTATTTCCGATGCTCAATAAATTCAGACTGTTAATCCCATGCAAATCAGAATGATGATATGCTCCTACCAACTCTAATGACTCACTTGGGATGGATACACTATCAACACCATCCTCGGTAATAGGACCTGTCGTAATGCAACCTATGGCTTTGACCGGAACTTCATTTTCCTCATCACTTGGAGTGTCACACGGTTCATACACTTCTTCGTGTAATTCGTTGCTCTCTTTCTCGACATGCTTCTGAATAATCAAGGTTTGGTCCTTACTGGGACATTGGGATGCAAAGTGACCAAAACCTTGCAATTATAACATTGTTGTGGAGCACGCCTAAAATTTTCGATCATTGGTCCCTTTCCCTTGTCAATCTGAGGAGTCACGGATTTTATGGATTCATTAGAGGCAGTACTTCCCTTTTCTGTAGGATTAGATCGATACTCAAATTTGGAGGACTTAGATTGGTCATTATTTGGGGTGTCGAGATACCTTTCTAATTCTTCAACCCTAGCGAAACATTCATCTAGATCCGCAACGGGATAAAGAATGAGTTTCATTTGTAACTCTGGGTTAAGACCCATTCGGAATCGGGAGAGGGTAACTTTCGCTTGCTTATAGATATCGGCCTGGGTCATTATATCTTCAAACCGAACGATGTACTTCGTGACTGGAGAATCTCCTTGATGCAATGACTGCCATTAATCAAGAATACGTTCATCATATGATATGGGAACGCATTTTTCGTGCAATTGGACTTTCATTTCAGCCCACGTGGAAATAGGACGAAGACCCTGGATTTGCCTATGACGCTCTACTCCCAACCAATAAAGTCTAGCTTGACCGATAAGTTTGACTTTGGCAAATCTGACCTTGCGCTCTTCGAACATGGCATACCACTCAAAGTAGTTTTCCATGCTGGCGACCCAATCAAGAAAAACCTTGGGTTGTCTTTTCCCGTCAAAAGTAGGGGCATCCATTTTCACTGATTCCATGACCTTATCGTCCAGATTGGTTTTAACCTCACGTTGGAGAGGAACATCTCTCCTTTGGTCACGGTTGTTGACTCTTGTGATTCTCAGCAATGAGCTCATTGATCTCTTCGAAACGGGTCTCTAAAGCCTCATGCCGGACTTGTTGATCAGCGATGTGCTTATCCATCCAGGTTTGACTAACGGTTACTTTAGATGCAAGATCTCTAATTAGGGATTCTACTAGTATTTATGACGGAATTATGCAAGACTAGATGGTGCAAGACAAAGTATACTAAAATCGAGTGAACCCTAAAATCTATATGACACGGACAACCCTAAACTAAGACTGTGCTTTGATACCAAAACTGACGCGGGACGACATGCTAAACCCTAATATGCGAATTTGGGATTAACTTTAGAATGCATTGAATAGCGGAAATATTCAAAATTATGCAACACATAAAATTAATTCAATGAAATTAATAAAACAATTAGATTAATCAATTTTAGCGTTCACATGCGTGATAATTTCCCGATCTAGAAAAACGGCTCTGATGAGAGAACTCGAGTTTCGCTCTAGTTTAGGGCATCAATCGACAATCGCAATATTGTCTCTTGACTCCTTAGGGATTTTAATTGAAATAAGGTTTAAAATAATTCAATAAAAGGGGAACAATTTGGGATTTTGATTTTTATCAACGGAATTAAAGAAATATAATACCTGACAACTAGAGAAACGACAAAATAAAGGAATAGATTCCAAGGCTTCACACCAAGGGTTTTCCGAAGCTTCACACCACGGCTGTACGTCGGCTTCGCACCAAGTCGCACGAGAAACGATTGCTCACTGAAGGTTTGAAGGATTCACTCCCTCGGTTGAAAACTCTTCATAAGCTCTCTAGGGTTTGCACAAAAGCAACTTTCTTTTCATTCAATAATCAGTCAACTAATTAATAAAGTGTTTACAATGCCTTTATATAGGCTAAGAAAACCCTAAACAGCCTAAAACTCGCAATAAAAAAGTTCTAAAATAATAAAAGACTAAAATGACAATTAAAAAAATTTCCATCACTGGGGCAGAGTCGTCAACAGCGCGCTGTGGTACTGTTCACAGCGCACTGTTGGACAGCGTGTTGTGGTACTGTTCACAGCGTGCTGTGATACTATTCACAGACGGCTTGAGTCTGATTTTCTGCCTTCTCCTTTGGTCTCCTCTTTATGCTTTCATCTACTTGTTTTGTTGGATGCCCCCATCAGAAGGGTGTATTGGTGTTTTACTTCTAGGTCCAAAATAAAAGTTTTATATTCATATACCAAGGTTTGATCCTTAGACCTCTTGTCTATCACTCAAACCTTTAACCAGTAGGCTATCTCATAACTTGTGTTAACTAATGACTTGTGTCTCTCTTTGTGCACTTGTGTGAGAGAGAGAGAGAGAGAGAGAGAGCAGAGCTTTGGCTATGCTCTAGGGTCGAAGAGCCTGAAACTTTTGGGCTCAGCTTTGTTGAGGTTCAGCCAAATAACATATATATATATATATATATATATATATATATATATTCCTACAATTCTTTATTATTTAAAATAATAACCAAAGCATGCATGCTTTTGTGTGTGTGTTAAATTCAGAATATTAAGTAATCGAGAGATGACTAATTACTAGAAGACAAGAATATTGCTAAAAGATAGCAAGGAAATTTTTGACATTTACAAGTTTGGTTGAGAGAAATTTTAAATTAAGCCTGTCTATGGGGTCATGACATGATAAATATGTCAGAAAAATATAATTTGTTGCAAAGTTGTACACTTAACGGCAATTCTTGCATAACTTGAGTTTTACATGAACCAAGTTTTTGTGTTGGGCTATGAACCTGATAGGTCTTTCTTGAATTCTGAATGATTAGTTCTAGTTCTGAAAGAAATGCATGCATCAGTGTTAGACATGAACACGAGGTGCCAGACATGATGACACTGGACAGCAGGACTCCGCGAGATATATTATCATGCAAACAAAATTTGTCCAAAATGTAAAAATATATAGATAAATAGAACCTTATTGAGTATGTTTAATCTGTATATAAATGATATAAAGAAAGAAAGAGCAAAAAGAAATGATCAAAGTTCCCTTAATAGCCTAGTTGATGAATGTCCGAGATGTGCATCTGATATGTTCTATGCTGAAGATTTGAAAAAATGTGTTTCCTTGTTACATAGCAAGGAACTGTTATCTGGGGATCCATTTTAGGCACTTCTCCTCACTTAACTGCATGGATATTTCTTGCTTTTCTTTCTACTTTAATATCTATAACACGCTTGATGTTTCTGTGAAATTTCCTTGTTCAATTCCTACAGAAGGGGAAATTTAAGCCCTTCTATCTTCTGTTGTCTAGGCAACATTTTCTTATTAAACTCTTGCGGGGCCAACTCTCCATTTTTTATTGTTTTCAGGTGAAATGTTCAAAATGCAATCAGATCTCAAATCGTTATGAAAATATGATGGATTTGACTGTTGAAATTCAAGGAGACGCTGCATCTTTGGAGGATTGCCTAGATCAATTCACTGTTAAGGAGTGGCTTGATGGGGAAAATATGTATAAATGTGATGGGTAGGCATGCATCTTTATGTCATGAAGCATTCTACGCTGAGCAATTTTCCATTTACTTCATAATTTTCTGTTTCATGTTAAATGGGTGCTGCCGTACTGCCTGTTTGATCACATAAGGGATTGCTTTACTTCTGTGTATTTCATTTTACCTGTCAACGTGCAGCTCCCATGCTCATAATCACCCAGCTTATTAAAGTAATCTCCCATCTTTAAAATCACCCAGGTTATGGGAGTGATAGTATCTTTTTCTGTGCATACCATTAAAGTGCATAATTTTTCTAAGCTCTGGATTGAAATGTTTGCTCATCTGTTTATACATGCATTTATTTTGTAGTATCAATTTGCTAAACGATGTTATGATTTGTTATAAACCAAAGAACCTGTAATTCTCTCTAATGTAAGCCTGTAAGGTTTATTTGACTGTTATGCTTTTTATTGACATCAAGTAATGACCAAGTCTCCTGCTGCTCTTTTCTTAACTAGTGATAAGAAAATGCACTGTTGTGCAGGACTTGATTAATAATGTCTTTAGCTGTACAATGCTACATTATTGATGTGCAAAATTTTCACATGCCTAGCTGATAGGAAAAAAGAAATTCATATGCCTGTTAGTATTTGTCTGGACTTAGTCTGCATAATTTCCAAGAAGGCTACTATGTCTTATAATGGCATAGTTATAGTGTTGGTAAGTGCTGATAAGTATCAAATCTTTTTATCTCTCGATGAAATATAAGTATCAAATTTGAGATGGTGGCATCAAAGAATATAATGTAGTCACTAACATGTTGCAAGGTGGAAGTTGAATGAAGGTTTGAATCCAATGATAGACTATGATGGGAAGGATGTGTAGTTTGTGGCCGACTTAGGAGCTCATGGCGAAGAGGCTCGTCACGTCATAGCAAAGCCATATGTTTAATTTTTTAAATATTTTTTATGAGTACCTTTAAATCTACCCACCAAATCTTTGAGTTCACCCACGCTGAAATACATTGACTTGGTAGAATTTGATGATGGAGATTGTTTATCCTCCCAATCTTTCACATGATGGATCTTGAGATCATGGGCCTACCATCAAACGGTTAGTGTTTTATTTCTCGTGGCACACATCTCAGAAAAATGACCTTAACATCACGTGCACGCTCAAAATTGATTTTAAGGTCACTTTTTTGGTGTGTACCACATGAAATAAAAAATCGACCGTCTGATGGTACGATCATGTTCTCAAGATCCATCGTGTGAAAGATTGGGACGATAAATTATCTCCATCGTCTGATTCAATATAATCAATGCGTTTCAGCATGGGTGAACTCAAAAATTTGGTGGGTGGATTTAAAGGTACTCATTTTTTATTTATATTTATTAATTATTTATATATATATATATATATATATATTTAATTTTCTACTATTTTTTAATTTTATATTTTTTATAGAGGACAAAAAAATTTCAACTAATTAATCAGGCAGATTTGTTGCGGGGAAAGATATGAACGACCATCTGATGATATTTTCATGATCTCAAGATTAGTTGTGGGGATGATTGGTGGTATTAAAGTTAAATTGAAAAACAGATAGAAAAATAGTAAAAAATAGAAGAAAAATCATGAGCTGCCAAGCAGTGAAGGAGAGTTTTATCTCCGACTGCGTATTTCTTAAAGAATAAGCTTGTGACTCATAAATGAGACTTACTTGGACTCCCTTTCAAATACCTCAGAGTCCAGTACACAACACTCAGGTGTGTGGTCCTCAGAGAATGCATGTGTTGACTGACCACACTCACTACATACGCTATGTCTGGACGAGTCATAGTCAGGTAGATAAGTTTTCCCATTAGCCGTTGATACATACGTGCCTCCTTGGGGAGTTCTCCACCCTCTTCACTAAGCTTGTGAGTTTACTCTATAAGAGTAATTGCAGGCTTACACACCAACATACTTGTTTCCCTTAAACACATCAAGGATATATTTTCTTTGAAACAATGCAATCCCTCCTTTTGATCTTTCCGCTTCAGTTTCGAGGAAATACTTAAGAGGATCCACATTTTCATATAAAAAACCTTAAGGGCCTGTTTGGATAAAAGCATGGGAAATGTAGGAAAGTAAAATAATATACCTATATTTTCCCATAGATACTTAAATTGTTGGAAACCAGGGGATTCCTTTGTTTCCCTTTGTTTTTCGCTGTTTGGATAACCACATTGCTAGCTGGGAAAACGCAGGATTAACCAAATCCTGTGTTTGGATACATATGCAGAAAATTGTAGGAAAATAACATATCTTAATAAAAAAATAGCCATAATACCACAAAAGATCATCCAAACTAAAAGACAGCTGCAATATCATAAAAATAATTCACAAAAATGACCAAACAATTATATATGTATTAAGTTTTTTTGCTCTTTAAAAATCTTAGTGAATTGCTCTAGTGGTTGACTAAGTGCTTTGTGAAGGTTAGGTTCTAGGTTCAAACCTTGTTATGTGCAATAAATTGCTTATTTTTTTAATTAATTATACTAGAGCATATACACCATACATGTGAGTATGTAGCTCCACAATATAGTGGAGCCTCTTGTGAGAGAAATCTCTCCCAAAATAAGTCCTTGCATCACCTAAATAGATGGAGGGGAGCCTAAAAATAGGCCAAAATTGTGGGATTTAGTAAAAAAAATCAAAGAAGAAATATTTGTTATGAAAACAAATACCATAAAAAAGATTGTTTGAAGATTTTTGATAATTTTGGGTGGTTAATATAATTTTGGATGGGTGAGAATCCTCTAATATAAATTAGGACCTTTAAAGCTTAACAAATTTTTAGAAAGTTTGGGTGGTCAATTGATCACCCAAGTCATAACGTGGATCCGTCTCTGATTTTTGGTGATGTGTGTCATATAGAATCAACATCTGACCGTCTGATAGGGGGGGTGCCATGATCTTAAATCTATCACGAGGAAGATTGAAAAAAAATAATCTCTATCGTCTAATTCAAATCAGTCAATGGTTTTTGTCCGTGAAAAAAGTGTGGTATTATTAATAAACGGGTGTGAAGAGCCATACTCTATCTTTTTCTTCTCCACTCTTATCTTTCTGATGTCTCAGCAAATTGAATGCCGAGGGGTACCCTTGAACTCTTAAGTTGGAAATGAGTGTAAGAATTGTATTTGTATTCCGACCCTTAAGTCCCTTCCAAATAGTCGAAAACTACGTAAAATATAATCCGAATCTAATTATTCCTCTCTTTTCCCCATATCCAAACAGGCCCTAAGTAGCATTTTAGCTGTAGTATTTCCTCACTGTCATCCCTAGCGACAGTTATATTATCGGCAAATACAACAAGAGCTGTGATATGTCCACCCTTCTTTACAAATTATGTATGGTCATAGTGGCTTCTACTGTACTCGAACTACGTAACAACTTTACTGAACTTCTGAAACCATGCTTTAGGAGTTTGCTTAAACCCATAGGTGGACTTCTTCAATTTATATGCTTTACCTTTCTCCCCCTGAAGGGAAAATCCCAAAGGGAAGGACATATATACCTCTTCCTTAAATCTCCATGAAGGAAGACATTCTTCACATCTAGCTGATATAAAGGCCAATTTCTGTATGCCGCGAGAGAAAAGAGTACACAGATAGTATTTAACTTGGCTATTGGGGCAAAGGTTTCTTGGTAGTCAATGCCTTGTCTTTGTGAATCCCTTTGCAACTAACCTGACCTTGCATCTTTCTATTGAGCCATCTGGTCTGTACACAGTGTATAGCCACTTACAACCACCTTTTTTTCTTTCCAATGGGGAGTTATGTTCTAGTGCTTCCATTTTCTTTATGAATAGCTTTTTTTTCCATTGTGACTGTGAAAGTCTCGGATACACTAGCAGTAATGGTGATGGTATCTACAAAGATACAAATGCATGTGAACAACAAAACAATTTTGGTAATAAGATACAAACTTGCTGATGGGATGTCTTGTTCCTTTATGAAGAGCAATTGGAATATCCAAGTCTGAAACTTGAGGAGGTTCATCAACAACTAGACCAACCTCTGGAGTTGACATTTGATTCGTGTTTTGAATATGAGGGGAAGGCTTTGCACTTATTTCTTCCATTTTTTCGAAGTATTTTCCTTTTCCAAAATGATCCCACGTGAGCAAGAGTATCATCAACCTCCTCACTAAGTTCGAGATGGGCTTATAGTGGCTGAGTTCCTCCTATATGCTCCATAATGTACTAAAGTGTTCCCACATAGGCATATCACACTGTCTGCACTCGACTTTGCCATATGTGAACTGATAAATCCTTATGTCATGTTCAGCAGGGGGAAATGTCTCTAATTTATTCCATAATTTGGCCACAGAATAATAAAACATAAAGGTTTTTGAAATACTTGAATCCATCAAATTAAACAACTATCTGAGTATAATAGCATTATCCACCTCCCATTCACCATATCGGGAGATCCGTGTTTAGTTCTACGGGTCAATCTACTCAGGAGAGCCATTTTCTTCCTACCTTGGACATACAAAGAATGACCTTTTTTCATTGGAGACAGTTAATAGTGGTGATACTTGATGGTAGATTACCAGAACTCATAACAATGTATTTTTCATCCATTTCAAATAAACTAACTAAAAATTGGAATAGAGATGATCACTAACACTGATAATGGTATTAGAAAGACACAACACACTATATTTATTGTTTAACAACAATAAACCAATAAATCTACAAAGGAGGGTAAAATTTTTAGCAACACCTCAAAACCTGAGCAATTCATCTCAAAAATTAAGGATGAAGATGTGAAACAACAGTTTTACATCATAGAAGCTAGTGCGGGCGAGAACAAGCCCGAACTGTGGTGAAAATCAATATAACTTCACATAATCTCCATGAAAAACGATGAGATTGCAACCAAATGGATTTTGGCACAAACTTGATCCAATTAGAACAAGTTCCCTCGATTTTTTAGGGCTCATGTGAATTTGGGCTCCAGAAAATTGAGAATCACACAAAAACAGGATATCAAAGATGCATTTAAAACAACCCTAAATCATCTTCGAATGCATTCAACCTAAGAGATAAAAAAATGTTTAGAAGGAAACACCGATCCATATCCTCTAGATTTCGGGTCAAACTGAGGTCAAATAGTTGTAGTTGATTGACATCGTTATCCTGACGTCAGCAAGGATGATGTGTACTGACAGATTTGGCTTTGATACCAAGATGTCTTCTGTCGATAAGAGAGGTCGACGAGATATGAAAATATAATAGGGAGGGAGTTTTTCACTAGCTTTTATATTAATGACACCCACTATTCTATATTACACACCGTTTAAAGTCTCTACATTATTAATACATTGCTAATAGTCTAGTGGGCCAATGCTGCCTATTGGTACCCATAATGATTTTGATAGGGTCAATAGAAAATAAAAGGTTCGTCTTCTTTGATTAATAGTCTTTTAGAGGTTTATTTTCCCATATCTATAACAACTCTATATGTTAAGGGAAATATTCTGACGACGTGGAATTTTGTTATTTTTTTTTCGCTAAATCACACTTATGTGTCATATGCAAGGTATCGATATCAGGTATTGATCCATCTTGGACCGATACGTATCGGCCGATACGGATATGATATTCTGATACCATATCGGCCTTTTATTTTTCTATTTTTTTTTTGAAAAAAATATAAAAAAATTGCATCGGTTAGTATCTGCCGATACCGAGTCAGTCTCGGCCGATACGGACCCGTTTTGGTCGGATAGTCAGTTCGATACCGAGAGTGATATTGATACCACCTCGAATCCTGTATTTTTTTTTATATAAAATTTTCTATTTGTTGTTTCTTTCATTAATTTTTTTTAGTGAAGAATAGACTTTCATAAATATTTCTTTCTTTATGTTAGTAGTTTGTTTGTTGTTTTTTTTGTATGCAAATCTAAATCTGATCACAAAAGTATTTTTATTATCATTTTTAAAAAATTCAATCATTTTATTAAAATATTTTTGGATTATATATTTTGGAAAATATTCTATTTTTTTCCCGTGCATTGCACAAGTAATTTGCTAGTAAAAAGTTATATGATAATGCATTACCCACCTGGACAAACATACTTTTTAGCCTTTAAAAAGGAGTGCTGTTACTCCCACACCAATTTATGTTACCTGGACACCCTCTAAAGAAAATTCACCTGTATTTTAAAGGTTTTCACACCAACTTCTCCTTTATAGCTCACATCAGCCATCACGTTCTTCAGTAATGAGCCACCATCTTCTTCAACAAAACTACGGACCTGATTCTTTTCATACCAAATTCTTCTCTATTATACGTACGAGCAATCATCATCTTCTTCAACATCATCTTCCATGGTTCTGCCGTCTAAGGCTCAAGCTTGGTAAACATCAGAACTTATTGATAGCAAAATCTTAGGTTGCAGTCTTAAGAAATGTCGAAAAGGAATTCAAGCTTGGGGAAGTTTCATGGCCTGAAGTAAATTTCAGAAGGTTATAGTACAAGGCCAGGCAGCAGTTAAATTTCATAGCCTGAATTTCTGCATTCAATTTGAATGCAACCAAACAAATTCATCGAAACCAAATTAAAAACCGATTAGATTTCACCACCAATTGAAACCCAATTACATGCAGATTTCTTTAAAAAAATGCACAAAAATGTGCATAAAAAAGTTTACAGGTGACGGAAAATCTGTGCATGCCGAATAGACTTGCTATGGAGGGTCAAAAGAAGTTTGGTGGTGGTGCAGAAGGGAGATTGGCTATGCAATTGTTGTGGTAACCTTAATTTTAGACGGCGGATGAGGTGCATGCCAGAGGGTGTGATGCCCATTGGAGCACAGGAGTTACCATTCAGAACTGTCTGAATGTTAACACCAGCTCTAGAGGAAGGATGCGTGGTGACAAGCAGACGGTAATATCACCGTGTCAACATTGCGACCTCCGCAGCGGATGGAACATTGCGGGGAAACAGTTTAAGAGGGTCAACCAACTATACCAATCGCCGGAGGGGATGACTGGATGGCAGAGGAGGGACCTTAGCGCCGGAAACCAGAAGGAGGTTTCCGCTTTGTTTGCGAAGGGAAAGGATCAATGTTCGGGGTTGCAGCATAACAATAGGGCCCTACTGACAGCGTTAGGTAGGCCGTTGCAAGCCTCCGAAGCCTTCCCTTTAATCGTTACCGGCAAAATTTATGACGATAATAAATCGTTCAACCATAACAGAATGGGTTTGCTTCTTTTGGATTCGCCATAGAGAGGTATTGGCGTTAAAGAGTCATTACATCGGTTGCTCGGCAACCATTACAAAACAAAATTTACAGTGTCTAAACTAGCCAGTGACTCCTTTCTGCTGGTCTTCGCGGACGAGGCGGCTACGGCGACTGAGACGCTGTACTAGGCGGGGACGATACGCTGGGGAGGTATGGAGGCTCGTTTCATGCGTTGGGACGAAGATATGTAAAATGGGGAGAGTGTTCTCTGGATGCGCATTCACGGACTACCGCCGCACGCTTGGACCAACGAGGAGGTCCTTAGCGGTATCGGACGAAGGTGCGGGACTTTCCTCGGGACCGGTCTTGTTACCGTGGTTGGGGAAGATATCAGGTTTGCAAGGATTTTGGTTCGCTCCGATGACGCTAGCCGGATACCACGGCGGGGAGATGTCCTCGTCAACGGGTGCCGCTATTGGTTCGAATTGGAGTGGGGTGAAAGGATATTGGCAATTGATAACTGCTAAATAGCTACTGGAGAGATAAGGACTGGTGATGTACAAAATCCGACGATCAAAGGGGACGAAGCTCTCAGCGAGATAGGTGGGGTGCACGGGAAATTGGTAAGACGACAATCGACTGAGCTCCCAATATTCAATCGCTTGCGAATCGGCCTCCATTCTGACAGATGGTTGGCTCCGTCGGGGAGGCCTGCATCAACCTTCAATCGGCGCGACATTACCAGATGGAGCAAGTGGATCGCGTCGTCTTGGACCATTGGAAGAAGATTTTCGCCAAGGAACATTTGGACGTTGGGGGTCACAGTACACCTTTTTGCCAAAGGAGGACGATAGGACATCTCAGATGGGCCTGCAAACGTCGGCAACATTGATGGCTGCGCAGGGGCTTTTGGAGCCTGTTTTGACTTGTGACGAGGTAGGCTTTATGAAGGGGTGTGGGCTGTTAACACGTGGAGGGGTACACTCATTTGATGGTGAAGCCTCCTTAGGTCGCACGTGTTGTTCGAAAGGCGTTGAAGGGGCTTTAAAGAGGGATGGGGAGGCATTTATGGCTGATGACAATTTTGTCAGTGAGACTTGTGGGACACGTGGGAAGACGGTACATTTGCCTTCAGGAAGTTATGGTGGGGCAACACGTGGAAGGGCTGTGGTCTACGTTATCACATTGATAACTGGACTACGAAGACGTCTTCTGTTTTTGAGGGTCAACGACGGGATCGGGTGAAGACACATGTAAAGGGTAACCTGCAATTTGGCCTACATGGTGAAACGAATGGAGGGAGGGGGATATCTGCAGATGCCGCCTCCTGTTCTCGGGTGTGCGACACGCTAGCATCAAGTGGGTCTTAAGCAGTAGGGTCTACTGCTGACGGGTCGTTTGAGACCAAACACACGCTAGCTTGGCCCAGTGGGTCTTGGCCTTCTCTGGATCGCATTATGTGCCATTGAGTCTCTCGGGGTTCCCTAACGAGAGTAGTCTTCTTTGCAGCTTGGGTCTATCGAGCCTGGGTTGCTTCCTTTTGTTTCTAATTTCTTGATGGGTACTGTGTGTAGATGTAGCAGAACCATGTGCCAACCCAACTGTTCGTGATATCCCTCGCCGCAACCGTCGCCACTGGACAAGGGGCTGAATCGCCTACCTGACTGCACTCCTACTTCCGACTCGATTCAGTAGTTTCCATCGGATGGTGAGCCAGAGGTCACTTCAGTGGCGGATCTACAAGGGTCGGAGGTGGGAAAGCTGACTGAGCTTGGTGATAGGTTAGGGGTGTCTTTCAATGGGCCGAGGCTGGAATTGCTTAAGTGTATCGGGACATTCTGGAGAAGGGCAAGAAGCCACATACGGTCGAGAGGTTAACCGGATCTAAGGGCAGGGTCAGATCTAAATGGGGGTTATTTTACTCGCGCCGTAAGATGGGACTCAGAAAATGGAAGGGCAAGAAAGTCAAGACCACGACACACAGCTCCCCCTATGGGACCCCGCAGGAGAGGTGTTAGTGGGACCGTCTTTTGGTGGGAGGGATTTCTCAGTCAGTTAGTTTTGTTGTTTCTCACTTGGAATGTGAGAGGTTTGGGAGACAGGGACAACAAGTGGATGGTTAAGTCTTTCATCAGAGGTTAAAAATTTCAGGTTATTTGCTTTCAAGAGACGAAGTGGGATTCGGTGGATGATTTTTGGTTCACTCAGTGCTTGATAATAAAAAGTGGGAATGGCTGGCTATTGACGCAGTTGGCAGCAGGGGTGGGGTGATCCTAGCCTGGGATGGGTCGGTTTTCAAGGTGGTAGATTCGGAGATCGGTAGTTATGGGATTGCGGCCATGGTGTAAGACTTGCGGAGCGGGCTAAAATGGGTGGCCATTACAGTTTACCGACCGACGGTCGATAACCTCAGGTGCGAGTTCTTCTTTGAGCTGAGTGCTATGATAAGCAGATGGGACTGCCCAATTTGTGTGGGAGGAGACTTTAACGCTCTGTGCTTTGAGGGGGAGAAAAACACCGGATATATAAATCTCTTCGCTAGAAATTTATTCATGGAATGTATCTTGCAAAATGCCCTTTTGGATTTGGGAATGGTTGGGGGGAGATATACTTGGTCGAACAGGATGCCCCTATTTTGTGCAAATTGGACAAATTCTTATGTGGGACAGATTTTCTTGATTTTATGCCAAACACTTCGGTTCAGATTCAGCACTCTTCCATCTTTGACCATAAGCCCATTGTTCTCGGCTGGGCAACTATTTTGGGTCCCTTTTGGTTTGTCAACGCTTGGTTAGAGGATGAGGACTTCAAAGGGAGAATGGAAGGGTGGTGGAACCACAACAATATTGTGGGCACGCCATCGTATGTTTTTACCACTAAGCTGAAAGTGCTAAAAGGTTTCATTAAGACATGGAATAAAGACAGCTATGGGGCAGGGGGTCGATTGAAAGAGGGGGGCTGATGAAGGAGATTGAGACGTTGGATCAATTGGAAGAGTGTGGTTCGCTTTCGGAGGAAGATAGGGAGGTTAGGCTGGTGCTAAAAGCGACATACAATAAGAAAGTGCTGGAAGAGGAGCAAATTTGGGGGCAAAAAGCTAAGGCGAAGTGGCTGTGAGAGGGAGGCGGGAATACGAGATACTTCCATGCCGTTGCTAATGGGTGGCGGAAAAATAACAACATCTCGGCTATTGAGATTGACGGGGTGAGGTACATGGATGAGAATAGTATATAGACAAAGATTATGGATTTTTGTAAGAGTTTGTATGATTCTGAGAGGGGGAGGCGGCCGTCTCTGGATGGGGTTACATTCAGCTCTATCGAAACGGATAAGGCAGTGTCTCTAGAAAAGAGGTTCACGGAAGAAGTGAAGAACGCCTTAGAGAGCTTGCAACAAGTCTCCCGGCCCAGATTGGTGCACGGTAGAATTCTTTAGATCGCAATGGCATATTATCCGTACGGATTTTATGGCTTTTATGGGAGAGTTTCACACACGGAAAATTACCTAAGAGTATTAACTCGTTTATTGCTCTTATCCCTAAGTGCATTGGGGCTACCTACATGGTGGACTTCAGACCAATCAGCTTAACGGGGTCAGCTTACAAGATTGTTGTGAAAGTGCTGGCTACTCGACTTAAAGGGGTGATAAGTTAGTTGATTTCTAACGTCCAAGGTGCGTTTATCCCGTGTAGACAACTTCTAGACATTGCGGTTACGGCCGTTGAGGCTATTCACTCTGTTAAGAAGCGGAAGGACAAGGGTTGGATTTTCAAGATCGACATGGAAAAGGCGTATGATAGGGTCCATTGGGAGTTTCTCGATTATATGCTGGGCTTTAGAAGTAAAAGAGGGCTTCTTCAGGGCTGCCGCTTTCACCAATGTTATTTAACTACATTGGGGAGGCTCTTCATAGACTTCTCTCGAGGGCGGAACAACTCAATATCATTACGGGTTTCACGGTCGCAGATAATGGTATGATGATTTCGCATTTGCAATATGCCGACGACACGATGGCTTTTTGTAATGGTAGCCGGGGGGATGCCAAAGTCAAGGCTATCACCGACATTTTGGTCCTCTTTCAAGGTGTCTCTGAACAGTGGATCAACCTGCAAAAGTCTAGCCTAGTTGGCATTAACTTCACCGATGCCGATACCGAGAGGGTGGCTGCGCTAGTCGGATGTAAGAAAGAATCCTTTCCTTTCACTGATCTCGGAATACCTTTGGGTATTGGGAGGTGTAGGGCGAGGAGTTGGGAGGGGCTGGTGGCGAGAGTTTAGAAAAGGCTGGCCACGTGGAAAAGCAAGATGCTGAGCAATGGGGGGAGGCTTACGCTTCTCAAGTCGACTCTTGCTTCTATACCGGTATTCATGATGTCTATCTTCAGGGCTCTGGTTATGATCACGAAGAAACTAGAAAAAATTTCGAGGGATTTTTTGTGGAATGATACCTGGGATCGTAAGAAGTTCCACCTCATCAAATGGACGGAGTGCTGTGACCACAAGGATAGAGGCGGCCTAGGCTTTAGGAGGCTAAGGATTATGAATACAGCCCTGTTGGCTAAATGGTTATGGAGAATCGGCAATAGGCAAGAAACAGACAAACTTTGGTGGTAGCTGGTTACTAGCAAATATGGGGCGTCGGTGGAGCCACGACACTGCTGCTTTTGGGTCAATTATCAATCTGCTTGGTGGAAAGAGGTGAAGCAGTGAGCAATTATTATCCAGGATGGCACTAGGTACAGCTGGGGTGATGGGCACCGAATTCGGTTTTGGAAGGACATTTGGATTTGGGAGCAAACGCTTTAACAGAGAAAGACACAGTTATCAGCCAGTTCGCGCAGCTGGGGCAGGGTTCTTGGGTGTGGAATATTCCAACCTGCTGCGGTCTAAGACAATGGGAACTTGCCGAATTCAGGAATCTTATGTGCCTAATCAGGGGCCTAACTCCAAACGATAGGAATAGAGATCGTAGAGTCTGGAAGTACTCTGCCAAAGGGACTTTCTCAATCAAATCTGTGTATAATAAGATTTTGAAGCAGGAAAGGAGCAGCAGCAGTGGTCGGTGGTGGGCTGGGTTATGGAGAATTAAGATTCTGCCGAAAATCAATTTCTTTGCATGGGCTGTCACGAGGGGAAGAATCCTCACTAGGGATCAGCTGGTCAGGAGGAACATTCCGGTCAGAAATAAATGTCTTCTTTGCATGCGGGATGGAGAATCAGTCGCACATATCCTGCTGCATTGCTCCTTTGCACGCAGCATTTGGGCAAAGATATTTGGGCTCTTCAATGTTTACTAGGTCATGCCAGATACACCTGCTCTCATGATGGAAATGTGGAAGGCTGCTGAGGTGGACGAGCATCGGAAGGAACTGTGGCCTATCACTGTGTATGCGGCTTTTTGGGCTATTTGGATAGAGAGGAATAGCAGAGTGGTTAGAAGAAGGTGCCTGGGTAAGCCTTTTGGGATGGTGATCCGTGACATAAGGAACTTGGTGGTCAGTTGGAAGGCTATAGGCATGGAGGAATTTGTGGCTGGGATGCAGCATTTTCTGCTGCTATGGGAGTGTGGTAATGGCTATTAGTCTTGGGGTGGCGCTCGCAGGCTGCGGCTCTTCGGGGATATGCGCTGTTGGGCCGTGTTCTCAGGTTCCCGGGGGAGGTTTTTTTGGGTTTCTATGGTTTTTCGAGTAGTGCCTTACTACTCGCTAAGGCATGTATCTTTTCTTCGTTTTAATATCATAGCTTTGTGATATCGTCTCTTAAAAAAAACCCAATTACATATATACAATCAATTGAATGCAGAAAGTAAAAAATAAAATCCAACCCTATTTGTATTCAACCAAATTAAGTCATCAAAACCCTACCTTCATAACCTATCAAACTCAATTAAAACCCTTCAAAATCTATTTAAATCCAATTAATTTCCCCACCAATGACAGTGAACCCATCAAACCCAATTACAACTGATGATACAAAATCCATTGATGGTAAAACAATGATATTGAAAACCCATTGAAACCAATTAAGCACTGCTAAGAAATTTCTCCGCAAATGAAGAGCGCTTCCTCCCTAAGTGTTGGGATCCCGACATGCAGCCATTGCAGGTCTGAAATGGGGGTGAAGGGGTAGGTTACTTAGAGAAGCAATGTTTTCTCTATTGAGCTTGTTCATGGTTCTAGCTCAATCTTGAATTATTATGTTGTCCATTTTCATCGAATTTCGGCCATGATCGCCACGATGACATCGACATCCATTGAGTTTGGCCTTTTTGAGACGGCCATCGATTCCTACAACAGTATTGACAACTAGGACAAGGGAATCGACTAAGGATATGATCAAGGGCGTGTGAGGAAGGGAGTTCAATGAGTAGTGTGGGATTGGAGAAGAATAGGAAGCCATAATTTCTTTAATTAATTGCAGTGTAGGTAGAGAATGTTGGCGTGTTACTAATAATTTCATTAATTGATGCATAAGTTGGTGCAGGAGTAACAACACTTTTAAAAAGTTATTATTGAATATTTTCCAATAACCTGCAAAATATTGCGGTTCCAAACACATCTTGGATAATAATTCTTCTAGCGGAACACAAGTTAGAAAAGATTTGATGTACTCAGTTGTAGTTATATGGCATTGTATGTTATATTCTTATAGATTTGGTATATCATTCATGAAGCGTCATCATTAATTACATATAGCTCATTCTCTTAAAGTTCTTAACTTTATTTGTATTGATGTGGAATAGTTGTATGCACTATTTAATAAGAATATTCATTATACTCAATTATTCACTTATTTATTCTTTTGTCCCTGTTGTAATGATTATTTACTTAATCAAATGTATTTATTTATCTTTAGAAATAATAGATTTTTTATGGAGTGTGAACAATGAAGTTTGATTGATTTATTTATTTGTTTATGCAAGTTATATTAGTTTAGTACCTTCAAGTTTATTGAATAGTTGAATGTAGATACATTGCGTTTATGTTGCTAAGCTATTGTTTTTTCCTTTAGATACCTTTCCTCTCTCTCTCTCTCTCTCTCTCTATATATATATATATATATATATATATATATATATATATGTTTATTTGGTAAGGGTTACTCCTAGACCTCCTTGAGGCCTACACCTTACCTCACGAGAGCCTAACCTTTTACCTTTTAAAACTATGATAATTCTGTTAGTGAATATCAATTTCTGATCATGTCCTCAGATGCAATGATTACGTCAAGGCGTGGAAGCGTCTTACTGTCCATCAGGCTCCAAACATCCTAACTGTTGCTCTTAAAAGATTTCAGGTTCGCACTGGAACTTTCTTCTGCATCGTTACATAGTTTCCTCAAGTTGTTTTTAAAGCTCGCCTTTTTACAATTTAGTTTCCTCCTAAGTTGTTCTAAGAGCTCCTTTTACAACTTAATCAGAGTGGGAGGTTTGGGAAGTTAAACAAGAGGGTGATTTTTCCGGAGACTTTAGATCTTGGTCCATACATGAATGAAGCAGGAGATGGTACTCATTTGTACAAGCTCTATGCTGTCGTCGTTCATGTGGACATGCTGAATGCTTCATATTTTGGCCATTACATCTGCTATACCAAGGATTTTGGTGGTAACTGGTATCGGATTGATGACTGTAAGGTAATTTTTGTTCTTTAAATCTGGGCAGGTGTGTGTTAGTCAAATTGTTGGTCTGCCTGGTTCTCACTAACAACTCTTCTCAGGTTATGAAAGTCGAATTGGAGGAGGTACTTGCTCAGGGAGCTTATATGCTCTTATATAGCAGGTAAAATGTTTTGTTGTGCATATTTCTTTCTATCTTTCGAACTATAAAATTTGTTAGCAAAATGTTATTGTATGGAAATGTTTTGAAAATCGCCTGGGCGGCTGCCCAGGCGGTTTGGGCCCCCGGTTTAGGCCTGGGCCGACTCCAGGGCGGACCGGATTTGAGGCGGCCGCTCCGGACTGCCCCAGACCCACCCGGGTCGCCCCAGCCCCCAATTTTAGTTTTTTTAATCTCCTTTGTTTTTCTTTTTTCTCAGTTTTTTTTTCTTCTTCCTCTACTTTTCTTCTTCTTCCTCAGTTCTTTATGATCTTGCACTACACTTTTTTTCAGCGGCCGCTCCGGACTGCCCCAGACCCACCCGGGTCGCCCCAGTCCCCAATTTTAGTTTTTTTAATCTCCTTTGTTTTTCTTTTTTCTCAGTTTTTTTTTCTTCTTCCTCTACTTTTCTTCTTCTTCCTCAGTTCTTTATGATCTTGCGCTACACTTTTTTTCAGCAACTGAGCAGTGAGCACAAACTATTTTTTTGTTCTTTTCTTTTTTTCCTTTCTCTTATTCTGGCAAGTGACACACACACACACACACACACACACACACACACACACACACACATATATATATATATATATATAGAGAGAGAGAGAGAGAGAGAGAGAGAGAGAGAGAGAGAGAGAGAGAGAGAGCACCTAGATCTTTGGGCGCCGCTCAGCGATTTCCGCCTGAACATCCCCCCGACCGTCCGAACCTGCCCAACGATTTTAAGAACACTTTGTATGGCTTCTAAAAGGGTACCTCTTCGCGCCTACCAGATTACCGGTGGGCGCCTATACTAAAACCTGTTGAACGCCTTTAAATCAAACGATCATGATCGTTTTTCGTGCCCACTTTGACACAATGGATCTTGAGATAATGGGGTGCTATCAGACAGCCAAGTTTCTGATTCCACGTGGCACAGAGCCCAAAATGTAGCCCAAAAATCATGTTTGAGCATGATGTGATTTTAGAGCCATGTTTTGGGATCTATGACCCGTGGAATCAGAAGCTTGACCGTCTGATGTCACCCCGATGGTCTCAAGGTCCATTGTGTCGATGATTGGCATGAAAAACGATCATGTTCGCCTGATTTAAGGCGGTCAACGAGTTTTAGTATAGGTGCCCACCAGTAATCTGGTAGGCGCGAATAGGAAAATTATATTCAATGCACAAATTTCTGTTTCCAGCTAGAAATTGAATGTATCCCTCACTAAGTTGTGAATCTTATTTCAGCTGCCTTATCAATTGATAGAAGATTCACTTTGTGTTGGTGAATTTTCAGTCATTCCAGTTGTCCATTTGCTTGGTTGCGACATTACTCATACAGATTTATGTTCAATGATTCTGTATATATACATTGATACTGTCTCATGCATGTGCACATCTGGATTAACATTAATATAATGGATACCTGGAAAATGGACATGAACAACTTATTAATATTTTTGTTGTTGAATAGGATATGTGTGAGGCAGCCCTGTGTCAAGCCCCTGGAACCTACAAGGAAGGAAGAACGGAAAACCATGGAAGTTGTCCACGAAGCAGTGAAGTGTGGGTTAGAATCAGTTGAATCACCGAGCTTTGGCGAGTTGATGGAATCTGTTAGCTCTCCAGAAATCCTCTCTTCAGATCTTCACTTGCAGTCAACAGACTCCAGCCATGGGAGAGAATTTGAAGATGTAGATATGAATGATCCCATAAAGGTTAATTCAGAGCCCATAGGAGAAGAAACCGAGGATGTGGATATGATGAGCAATCCCGAATCAAGTTCTGTGGTGTCAAAGGATCTTGGAGAATGGTATCTTAGTGATCATTCTCATGCAATCGAAAATGTCTTGCCTGACAAGATTTTGCATAGAGATAAGCTTGGAGAATCTGCTGACTCGGTTATGTCTAGTGGGCTCTCTATTGAATCTGATATGGTAGAAAGCCAGGAATCAGGTTCTAATTCTATTGTAGATTGCAGTTTTGAGGAAGAAAATAGCTTGAGGGGCAATTGGGATAAAGAGAGCCAGTTACGTAACAGTCCTAACCCTTCACCAGAGATGACTGAGATGCCCAAGGCATCCTACAATGTTTCTGTTGCTCTAAAGTCAGAGATGGAACCCCCAGATGAAGCTGGTCTTTCACAGAGTCCGTTGGACTTCAGATTGGAGCAAGAAGCTACGGCAAACAACAATTCTTCAGTTTCAAGTGTTGGAATTTCTAAACCAGGCAAGGTTTCTCCGGCTAATGGGAACGCAAGAGACAAAGCTTCAATACTGGCTGGAGACAACTGTAGTTTTATAGGACAATCAAAGTCACTCTTTTCTCCTGGTTTCCTTGACAAGCCCGCTAGAAGGAATTCTTTACATAAGGACAAAAAAGCCCAAATAGAAACTGGTGAAATTGGTTCGTCCAGCATGGTTAACGGCAACTGCAATGGGGCTGCTGAATCTCTTCATTCTGTTAGACCCAACGGAATTGTTTATAACCATGATGGAAGTGTGGAGACAATCCATGAAAAAGGAGGTGCTCATATTTTAGATCACAGGAAACCAGTACTTTCCCCTGGTATCCTTGACAAACCAGCCATAAGCAAGTCTCTGAACAAGGAAGAGGTAACCATAAAAGAAATGAATGAAGTTGTTCAACGCTGCAACACTGATTGCAACGGATTCTATGCCCCTGTCTTTTCTGATGAGAATGGCGGCATGACCAATTATCAGGAGGATGCGAGACTGGAGACATGTGAGTCTGACATGGATCTGGTTTTAGATCGCAAGCCTTTGCTCTCATCTGGGTTTCTCAACAAGCGAACTGGGAAAAAAGGTCTTTGGAAGGATGCAGAAGCTCCCCAAATGGGCCAAGGTAGTAATCTCAGCATCCTGGAAAGCAACTGTGATGAATCCGCGGATTCTATTTTTGGTGATCAAGATGGAAATGAGTACAGGGCTAGTGGAATGGCAGCGTCAATCTGTGAAAATGCCAAGGGGATTAATTCAATACGAACTCCTGGTTTTTTCGACAATGCATTGAAGATGAAGCTTCAGAATGAGTCCCAGATAGCCCAAAAAGAACCGGGTGGAGTTGGGCAATCTGCAGTATCAAAACACTAGCTGCAACCCTGTTTTCGCTCTCAAAAGTGGAAGGAAGCTTCTTCACAAGGGAAACATGTGCAATTAAATTGCAAGGGCCACAAACAAGAGTGTTGAATGAAACTGATTAGTGTCGAATAAGGTCAAATTAAGAAAAAGAGATGGTTAAAGGTGGTGTTAGGATTCTGGGATTTGAAGGGTGGAGAAAGAAGGAAAGAAAGAGACCATCAGCTTTGTTTATGACTCAAGGTGTGCATTCATTTGATAAAGACAATATTTTTGCATGGATCTCCAAAAAAAAGAAGAGAAAAATTGGAGTTGGGCCATCTGGTTTTCATTATTTTTAGAAACCTGGATGATCCTGTGCCATGTTTGTTGACTACATATTTTTAAATTTTTTAAAAAGCAGAATTGTCCATGTGTAACTAGTTTCCCCTTTATATCTTATATCTATTTACTTCAGATCTAATAAAAGAACCGTACTTATCAGGTTGTAGCTTCTCTATTACCTGGACAAATCCCAACATAAAATGACACTTCTAGATGCCTTCATGATGCCATCAAAGTGTTCCTCGTTTCAATGTGGTAAAATGAGCTGCCATTTTTGGAAGAACTTTATGTGAAGTTTAGTAAATTATAACAAATCGTAGGTCGTTGATAACCATTAACGTGGAATATTTTATGTTTGTGACACATACATAATTTGTTTTATTTATTTATTTTAAATATTTTTTGGCTGTGCCATTGCATTGGAAATTTCCGTTCTATATGACACCTTGACACTTGGCACCCGTGCTACGTGTGTAGGTACCGTAGGGGTCAAGTAATTTATCTCTACTTCCTCCAATCTAATAAACCACAATTGCATACTACAATTAGCAAGTAGACGTGCATTGGAGGGTGTCTTTAAAGTGGAATCTGTGATATGATACAGGGCGTGCTGTTAGCCAAGAGATCTGAACACAATCTATTGAACAAAATTCCAAATTAATAGTGCATCCAGTGTTCTAAAAATCAACTCCAATTGTCTGGTTGTTCAGAGATCCCAACTGCTAGATGCAAATGGAATTTGGATTATTTCCAAGTTGAGTTTGGATTGGGTGCTAACTATAAAGTTCATGTAAATTAGATTTACTAAAGTGCATTTTGCAGGCGAAAGTCTGAAGTTTATGTGATCTTTTTAATCAACCTCCATCTATCTTGCAGCTAGCAAATGGTTCGAAGGGGGTTCACGTTCACTTTTTGGGGATGCCTGCTGCATGGGTACTCAGGTGCTTCTTCTCTTGGTACTCAGTTAACTTTAGAGGATGGGTACCATGTCGAAACGCTTGTATGATTTGATGCTCATGATCTCAAGATCTATGATGAAAATGATTGGGTTGAAAGACATTTACTTTGTCTAATTCATAGCGGTAAAAGGTCATCTAATGGTAGCAAGTACTTTGACTTCTTCAACTCACATATTGAAAGCATGTTTTCGTCCTAATATTTTGCCAAAGTGAGACGAGTACCATTACACCTGGCACTCGGGCAACTTACCTAATACTAACTCAAATTGAAAAGTTTCAATGCCAAAATTCTCAATCCCACCACATTGGCTACAGAAAAAATGTAAAGTGTTTATTAATGGTAAATATCAAGGGCCTTTAAGCATAGTCACCAAATTGGGGTCCATAAATAATGCGGAAAAAAAAAATTGGCAATATTCAGCAAGTTTCGGGGAAATATTTGTAAAAGAAAATCAAGTGAAAAAGAACAGATTAAATAAAATGATTAAAAATCAAGACTTCACAACTTTGATTCATATAACAACTGTCAAAGTTTTTCTATAAGGAATGTTGGATTGAAACATCTCTGTACTTTTTTGTAAGGCTGAAGTTAATGATGTAAATTTGATTTTCTCAGCTCCCCAAGCCGACAAGAAATATAAGGTAACATTTGACCAGTCGACTTCTCACCAATCTTTTTATTTTATTTTTCCCTTTTTCATCAAATTGGAGAATGAATGATTTGGCTAAATTTTAATAGTCAATGTATAAATGGTGCTTATTAATATTCTTGTGATGAATTTATTAAGATCGAGTTTGAAGACCCTTTTTTTTCCTCCATGCTCTGTTCATCTTTTTCTTTTGTGTTTTTTTTTTACAAATCAAATGTGAGAAGATATGTTTTAATCGATATTTTCTAGCCATGCTCATAAGATACTTGTTAATAGACTAAAAAGAGTGTCTTCAGACAAGTATACCAAAAACAATTAGAAAACATAAAATATTAGCTTAAAACTATAAGTACATTACAAGAACGTTAAAATTACCTTCAATGCTTAACCATCTCAGTGTTGGAATTCCATTTTTTTTATATAGGATTTTGTATGGCTTTGATTCATATGACAAATGTGGATGCTTTGTCCTCACATTTTCATATAAACAATGTGCTGGTAGATTGAAGCATCTCTGTACTTTTTAGTAAGGCTAAAGTTAATGACGTAAATTTGAATTGCCCACCAAAAAAGTATCTAATTTTATATCTCGTTGAAGAAAAGATTTGGCGTGAGCAAATTCGAGTCAGTTAATTGTTTGGTTAATGAGCGCGAGAACTGACTTCAGATGTTGTTTTATAGTAGAAAATTATCTCTGAAGTTTGTTATCATGCTAGTAGATCTGATAATTAGAAGAGTCGCTTTGATCATATCAATTCTCTTTTTTCATCAAGAAATTGAGCTAGATAATTTTCTACGGGCTTGGGAAGGGGAGTAAATCAGGCATGCATCACTCACTTTAATCTTTTTAAGTACAGAGATACTTCAAGCCAACAACAAATTCTTTATAAGAAATGTTAGGACAACACATTTCTGTTTCACACACACACACACACACACATATATATATACTCTTTGGGTGGCTCCACTTGGTCCCCATATTAGGTCAGCGTAATTTAACTTTCGAGCCTGCATGGCAACGCATTAGGTTAGAGATTTTTCAACTGTCAGCGAAGGATGCGATAGACAACGACGAGTAGAGGGGCAGCCCCCCTTTGGAGGTAGACCCGCATCGCGGGGGTAGTTGGAAACTACATGTTAAGACCTGAAAAGTATCACTTTTCACCCCTTAATTTAATCTCTGTTAGACCCATAGTCATTTAATAAATATATGCTAAGCCCATTTTGTAGGTAATAAGCAGCAATTGCAAATAAAGCCCTAACCATGCCAAGAAGCTTACCTTTTTGCCCTAGAAGTGCCTTTGGAGAAAGAAAGTTAGACCCAGATAGAATTGGCTACAACTTAGGCATAGCAAAGCAGAAACAAGTCAAGAAGTGAGCCTCGCGCAGATGTCACAGGGCTCAATTGAACCATAAAGAATGCTTCGCGCAGTTGTCGCGGGCTTCTGAAGGCAGCACACCAATTGGTTGCGCCGTTCTCGCATAGATTGATGACAGAAATGAGTAAAAGGCATACTTCGCGCAGTTCTCGCATGGCTTAGTCATAAGCTCTCGCACAGTCTCGTGCAGCTCAAAAGAGGAGCCCTTAATCTTCGCGTGATTCACTGAGGAGAGAGAGCTCCAGGCATTCCTGCGCATAGTGGCCGCGGGGTTCCGACCTTCAGGGAATTGCTCGCGTGATCCAGAAGCCCATGCACATTGCTTCTTCGCGAGGATTTCCGCGAGATTCACCAAGGAACGAACCGCGCGCGCAACTCCCGCGCCATTCAAATGGAAAGAGTAATCCCGCGACGACCAGAGCATCCCCGCGATGACCAAAGTATCAATCTCGCGACTGCAAGAGCTTCAAGCCAATTCAATCTTGCGATGCCAAATCTATCACGCGACAAGACCTGGAAAGCCTTTCTACCTAGCGGGGCTCGGGATCTTAACTTCTCCCCACTTCTGCAGGGGCAATCTGGGAACTTCCAGCAACTAGGGCACGCACTCTAATGCTTCAATCTCTGTGCACACACCCCGAGGCATCCAAGAAACAAAAATGGGCCATGATAGCATTGATAAATTAGGATTTTTCTAACCCTAATTCTCACAGAGCTGACTGCTATATAAGCCTAAGCCTAAGCCTAATTTAAGTTTAAGGGACTTTTAGACTTCTGTACTCCTTGAAACTAATTGTAGAATTGTAGTAGGCTAAGGTTAGGGTTTAGGCAGTTTCTTTTTCCCTTTTTCTTCTCTCCATAGTCCAGTATTTGCTGGCTATACCTTTGTATGTCTATTTGGAATATTTATAATAGGATCTTATGCATGTATGGGACTGGTGTTTTGAGAGTTGTTCTGTACAAGGCTACTGCCTTGAGATCCTCCATTGCTAAGTTGTATTGTAAGCAATGGAGGATTGTTTTTAAGGGTTTATTTAGATCTAAGTGACCTGTGTGTTTAGGTTAGGCACATTACAGGCCTATGCCCTACCACAGGATCCACTAAATTTGAATCCCCATAGGAGCTTGAGCTGGTAGTCTTGTGAACATGGTAGTGGCAGCAATGCTCTTGTTCTGTCTTAGACCTCTGTGAGGAGGATAGTCTGTGACTATTTAAGTGGACAGATTATAGCCCTAGGGTGAGGCCAATCCACAGATCTAAGACAAATCTTTCTTCTCTGTACTTGTGCTTGTAGCCTTGTGAGAGATTGTGCAGAGACAGACTATCCACAGATCTAAGACAGATACTCTCCTGTATTTGTATAGACCCACCATCAGATGACAGATCCGATCTGGCTGTAAAGATTATAGGCTTGTGACTGGATCACTGCTGTCTTTCTAAAGCAGTGAACAACTAAGCTTAAAAGCTAGTACTCAAACTCTTGCTAGTTCTGTGTCCAGGCTAGTGCACATTGCGGGCCTAGCCCCACACACAGAACTTTAGAGGTTGAGGTTCCTATGAATTCTTGAGTTGGTAGCCTTAAGAAGTAGTGCCTACAATGATAAACTTATTCTAACCCATCTCTGGATTG
The DNA here is from genome assembly GCA_021018995.1 of Chloranthus sessilifolius. Taxonomy (NCBI): domain Eukaryota; kingdom Viridiplantae; phylum Streptophyta; class Magnoliopsida; order Chloranthales; family Chloranthaceae; genus Chloranthus; species Chloranthus sessilifolius. Next base: position 99,358,242 of record CM037588.1, read on the forward strand.
TGGTTCCCCTATTGGATAGTCTGTGACCATTCAAGTGGACAGGTTATAGCCATAAGGGATTGGATCATGGCACAAGAGTGAGTTGGATCCTTTCTCCTCTTTGGTGATAATGTAGCCATTGGACAGGATTTCTATAGCAGCAGATCTGAGTATGAGTTATAAGACCCATCAGATCTGTACCTAATAGCTTACTTCTCACCCTTTTATATTTATTTTCTCACACTCCATTCTTCTCAACCATTTCTGTAGTTTAGGCATTAGGTTACCTTAGGATTTAGATAATAGTGACCTTAAATCCCCTTTCATTTAGGATTACTAGATCTGTAGCCAAATCTGGAGGGCCTACTAAAGATAGCTCCCTTGGAGCTTTAGATCAACTTTCCCTGTGGGACAAACTCTTACTTATTAAAACTTGCTGGTATCTTGCGAATTTGTACATTTTAAACTTCTTTGCTCTGTAGTTTTCAATCCACCTTTGATTTATTTTTACTAATCCTATTCTTATCACTGTCTCCAATAAAGTCAGTAGCAACCACTTAAAATACCCTAACAAGTTTTTGGCGCCACTGTCGGAGATTCTTGATCTATTAGTAGACTCTAGATTTTTGTATTATTTATTCTTTGGTAGCTATGCTTGTGAATAATTGATAGTGCTGATTTACTTTTGGAATTTTTCTTGCAGATTTAGACAACAGCAGAGAAGGAAAGTAGAACTGCACTGGGAGTCTAGCTACCTCTGTTTGCACTTCTCTAACCCTAAAAAACTCAGTCTATTTCTCCTTTGAAAATTCCATAGCAGTTGATTAGGATAGTTATAATTTTTTTTAATTGCAATGTTTCTGCAAGTAGTCTTCCCTACTGTTGGTGTGTGTGCATGTTAGGAAGGAGATCTCTCAGTCCCACATTAGAGCCTCCTAACCTTGAGATAGAAAGGGGCAGAAGACCAAGAAGGCCCAGACACACCACAGTCGAGGCCCCTACTGAAATTGAGACAACAGCCATGGGTGAAGAGCAACCCAGAACATTAAAGGAATTGAATGCTCTTGATGATTATAATTCTCCATTCAGCATTCAATTCTCATATGTTCAGGGAAACTATGAGATTAAAACCTCCATCATCCAAATGCTTCCCTCTTTCCATGGGCTCAGCAAGGAAGACCCCTACAAACACATTGACCAATTTTTGGCCCTGTGCATAATATTCTCCATTGCTGGTTTGAGACCAGAATCCACCAGATTAATGCTCTTTCCTTTTTTCCTAAAGGACAGGGCCATCACCTGGTTGGCTACTCTCCCAAACAATAGCATCACTTCTTGGAAAGACCTCCAGACAAGATTTCTGACCAAATTCTTCCCAGAGATAAAAACCAGCCAGTTGAGGAAAACAATACTTGCTTTTGCCCAATCCCCAATTGAGGATTTTAATCAATCATGTAATAGATTTAAGGAGATGCTCAAACAATGTCCCCACCACAAGATCCCTGACTGGCAGCTTATCCAGAGCTTCTATAATGTGATTAATGAGAAAAGCAGAGACATGGTAGATGCCTCTTGTGGTGGAACTTATTCGAGGTCATCAGTGAGAATGCTTTCCAAAAGGTGTCCTTGTCAAGAACTGTTCAAGAGACTTCTCCTAAGCTAGGACTTGCTGAAACTTCTAATGGAAAGATGTATGAAATTAGTGGAAACAATGACCTGAGAGTGTAGATGGCCAATCTTTCTGATAAGTTTGATAAACTATTAACTGTGATGCAGCCCAGATTGGCTGCACAAGTGATGGAGGCATGTCTGATATGCCAATCTCTACAACATACAGTGGAAGAGTGCCCATCTGCAGGGCAATATCCTGAGTATGTGATGGAATAAGCTGCTGCTGCCCAATCATTTGGTCAGTAACAATCTGGTGGCTATAACAAACAGCCATTTGGATATCAGCACCAAAATGCTGGTTACTAGTGGAGAGACCACCCAAATTTGAGGTGGAGACAAGACAATTATATGCAGCCACAACAGATGTTGCCCTTACCTCAAAGGCCACAACAGTAATTTAACCAGGGATATGCCCCAAGGGCAAATTTCCAGCATCAGCAGCAGCCCCAGCAGCAAAATTAGTTGGTAGTTTTCCCACCTCAGCCCCAAAATGCTTATTTCGAGGATCAGGTTTTGACCTCATTGCAAAGCCTTGGAGTCTTGACTCAGACTGTGACTTCTCACAGTCAAAGTATAAAGAAAGTAGAAGAATAGCTTGGCCAAATATCCAATACTTTGGCCAAAAGAGAAGAGGACAGGTTGCCAAGCCAGCTAGTGGCCAACCCTAAGGGCCAATATTCAATTGGAGAAGGCTCCTCAAATTTTGAGGGAGCTAATGCCATCATAACCCTAAGGTCTGGCAGACTGGTAGACAACCAGGTGGAAAATGAACAAGGAGAGGTATTCCCAAAGAACTGTCGAGTGAATGTGAAAAGGGCTTTGTTAGAGTACAGAGCCAAGAGTTGCCTGCTACCCTGCAACAAGAAAAAAATAAAGTGGCTGTAGTTGAGCCTCAGTAGGAAATAAAGGATAAAAAAAGAAAAAAAAAAAAGTTCAGTCATAGGCTTGCAGCTGAGGAACCAGCAGTACCTCAGTTGCTATTTCCTCAAGCTTTGAGTGGCCCTGCCCCTTTTGATAAGGGGAATGCACAAATAGAGGAAATGATGGAGGCCTTTAAGCAGGTAAAAATCAATTTACTCCTGCTTGATGTAATTCGACAAGTTCCAGCCTATGCAAAATTTCTGAAAGACCTTTGTACCTAGAAAAGAAAAGCTAGAGGTCATTTATCCAAAAAGGTCTTTACAACTGATACAGTTAATTCCGTATTAAACATGACAATGCCAGAGAAGTTGCAAGACTCAAGGATACCTACTATTCCCTGCATAATTGGAGACCACACAATTGGAAGGGCCCTTCTAGACCTTGGAGCCAGTGTTAACCTGCTGCCATACAGTGTGTATCAGCAGCTAGGTTTGGGGGAGCTAAAACCCACCCCCATGGTGCTGTTAATGGTTGATAGGTCTGAAAGGAGACCTATGAGAGTGGTAGAGGATGTCTTAGTGGGAGTGGACAAGTTCTTTTACCCTGCAGACTTCCTTGTTTTGGACATAGGCTGCAACAAGAGTACATCCCTTATACCTGTTATTTTGGGCAGGCCATTTTTGGCCACAGCCAATGCTTGCATTCAATGCAGGTTAGGGATTATGGAGGTAACTTTTAGTCATATGAAGGTTGAGCTTAATGTGTATAACAGTGTAAAGTACCCTCAGCTGGACAATGAGGAAAGCTTTGCAGTGGATATACTAGAAGAAGTTGTTGAAGAGGAATTGCTCACTCTGCTGGAGTGGGGCAACATTGTCACAAGTTTAACTGAAGTTTGGAACATGGTAGAGGAAGGAAGCTCAGCTGTTATGGCAGAAGACATGACCGCATTGAAGTCTTCTGTGGGCTTAGTGCAGCATTCAATTTAGAAACCTACATTGCTGCCTCTTCCTCAAACCAACAAAGCACCAATCCTACCATCCATCCAACAAGCCCCTGATCTGGATCTCAAGAAGCTTCCAGAAACATTGAAATATACTTTCCTTGAGAAAGATGAAAAACTTCCTGTAATTATCTCCTCTCTTACCAATGAGCAAGAGGAAGAATTACTAACAGTCTTGAGGAAGTATAAAAAGGCAATTGGCTAGACCATTACAGATATAGGAGGGATAAATGTATCAATCTGTATGCACAGGATCCATCTAGAGGAGGGCTCAACACCCTCCAAGAAAATATAGAGGAAATTGAATCCTCACATGCAGGAAATGGTCCTAAAAGAAATCATCAAATTGCTAGATGCTGAGGTAATTTATCCCATTTCTGATTCTGAATGGGTGGCACCTATCCAAGTGGTGCCCAAGAAATCTGGCATAACAGTTTTCACAACTGAGTCTGGAGAGCTAAGACCAGCCAGGGAGACCACTGGCTGGAGAGTTTGCATCGATTATCGAAAGCTTAACTCTAAGACAAGAAAAGAACACTTTCCTCTCCCATTCATTGATCAAATTCTGGATAAGTTGGCTGGAAAAACTTTTTACTGTTTTCTTGATGGGTACTCAGGGTACAACCAGATCCCTGTGCACCCTCTTGATCAAGAGAAAACTATATTTACTTGTCATTTTGGCACCTTTGCATACCGAATGATGCCTTTTAGGCTGTGTAATGCCCCAACCACCTTTCAGAGGTGTATGTATACCATATTTTCTGATATGATTGATAAATTTTTATAATTTTTTATGGATGATTTTTCTGTATATGGAGACAGTTTTGGCCAATGTCTGCAACACCTCTACCTGGTATTGCAAAGATGTGAGAAGACCAATTTGGTCTTAAGTTGAGAAAAGAGCCACTTCATGGTAACACAAGGTATTGTGTTGGGTCATGTAGTCTCTAAAGATAGGATTGAGGTAGATAAGGTCAAAGTTAACCTCATTACAAATTTGCCCCCTCCAAGAACAGTTAAACAAATCAGATCTTTCCTTGGACATGCTGGATTCTACAGGAGGTTCATCAAAGACTTCAGCAAAATTGCTAAACCATTGTGTCACCTGCTCTGCCAGGATGTGCCCTTTGACTTTTTTGCTGAATGTCTTGAGGCTTTTGAAACTTTGAAGATTTGCCTCACCTTTGCCCCTGTACTCTAAATACCTGACTATGCATTACCCTTTGAGTTGATGTGTGATGCATCCGACTTGGCAATAGGTGCTGTTTTGGGTCAGAGAAAAGATAAGCTGCCAGTGGTCATTGCCTATCTCAGCAAATCACTTGCTGAAGCTCAACTGAATTACACAACAACTGAGAAGGAGCTTCTGGCAGTGGTTTTTACTGTTGACAAATTTAGACCTTACCTACTTGGGTTTAAAACTATAATTTTTACAGACCACTCAGCATTGAAGTACCTACTGTCCAAGAAGGATGCTAACCCTAGGCTGATTAGATGGATACTCATGTTGCAGGAGTTTGACATTAAAATCAAGGACAAAAAAGGTGTAGAAAATGTGGTGGCTGACCACTTGTCCAGAATTATGTTGGATAAATGTATTGATGATCCTACAAATGATGTATTCCCGGATGAGCAATTGTTTGCCATTCAATCCTTGATTCCTTGGTATGCACACATTATCAATTATCTAGTTATAGGTAAGATTCCTGCCCATTGGACCAAAATAGATAAAGACTTATTTTTCTCACATGTCAAGTTCTTTTTCTAGGAGGAACCTTGCTTATACAAGTATTGTGCATACCAAATCATCCGAAAATGTGTTTCAAAAAGTGATGTCCCCAGTATTCTAGCCATGTGCCATGAAAATGTCTGTGAAGGCCCCTTTAGTGGAAGAAAAATAGCTAACAAAATCTTGTAGTATGGATTCTATTGGCCTTCTTTATTCAGAGATGCCAATACACACTGCAGGATCTGTGAAAGATGTCAGAAATTAGGAGGGCCGTCCAAAAGAAACTCAATGCCTTTGCAGCCCATCCTTGTTGTGGAACTGTTTGATGTTTGGGGTATTGACTTCATGGGCCCCTTTCCTCCTTCAAATGATTATCATTTCATCTTAGTGGCAGTAGATTATGTTTCAAAATAGGTAGAAGTCATTGCCAGAAGAACTAATGATAATCAGGTTGTCCTCAAGTTTATAAAGCAGAATATCTTCTCAAGATTTGGCACCCCTAGAGCCATTATCAGTGATGGGGGTAGCCATTTCTGCAACAGAAATTTCGAGAGCTTGCTCAAGAAATATTCTGTCAACCATATGATTGCTACTTCCTACCACCCACAAACCAGTAGGCAAGTTGAAATTTCTAATAGGGAGATCAAGCACATCCTTGAGAAGACTGTGAGGACTGACAGGAAGGACTGGACTGAAAAGCTTAATGATGCACTGTGGGCTTATAGGACTGCCTATAAGACTCCCATTGGGATGTCCCCTTTCAGACTGGTTTATGGCAAGGCTTGTCATCTCCCAGTAGAGTTAGAACACAGGGCCTATTGGGCCATCGAACATTTAAATCTAGACCTAACTTCTGCTGGTCATCACAGGTTGTTGTAGCTGTCACTGGATGAGCTGAGGGTGGATGCATGTGCCAATGCTCAGATCTACATGGAAAGGTCCAAGGCTTTCTTTGACAAGGGTCTGTTGAGAAAGAGCTTCATAGCTGGTGACAAAGTTTGGTTGTTTAACTCCAAACTTAAATTTTTTCCTGGCAAACTGAAATTCAGATGGGAAGGTCCCTACATTGTCATGAGTGTTTCCCCATCTGGTGCTGTAGAAATCAAGGATCCTAAGTCTGGGAAAACCTTGAAGGTGAATGGTCAGAGGCTTAAGCCGTGTTTTGAAAACTCTACTAAACCCATGGACACCATTCACTTTCAAGGGGGTCCTTCATTAAACTGATCCACAGGTGTGTCAATATTGTATCATATGTACTTTGGTTTTGTTAGATTTGTCTTGCTTTTTTTTGTTCAAATTCTCTAGAAAATTTTAGTGGGCCCACTTGAATTTGGACCTGTCTGGTTTAATTTTTTTTTTATTCTTGGTTTGATGATTACTGCTCTTGGATTGGTTGTTTTTGCTTGAATGCATAATGTAGGAGGGTGATTTTTGTTGTCTTTGCTTGAATGGTTGATTTTAATGTGTCTGGGGGTACCCCTGGTGGTGAGAGTCATGCCTAGGATCCAGCCACAACACAAATGGAAATGGCAGAACAGAGAGCACATGCTCTATGTTTACTACTTTGCTATGGCTGGGTTCAAAAGGAGGCCTGAGAGACTCTCGCGTATTTCACATAGAACCATTCAATAGTTGTCGCGAGATTCAAGTAAACCTGGGAACCTCTCGCGTGATCCAAATAGAGCATTTCACTAGCTGTCGCGAGGTTCAGCAGGAAGCCTGGGAGACCCTCGCGCAAATTCAAAAGGAATACTTCATTAGCTGTTGCAAGATTCAAAGTGAACCTCAAAGCCTTTCGCGTAATCCAAAAGGAGGACTGGGAGCCTCTCGCGCAATTCACATGAATTCTTCACATGCTGTCGTGCACTCCAAGGTCAATCTGAGAGATTGTCGCGCAATTCAAGTTGAATAGCACCTTCTCTAAGTTTCATTTCCAATCTCGCGACCAGATATTTTCAAAACACGCCAAGCTTAGCGACAAGTATTTTAACCTGCTTATCTCCTTCGATTTCTCTTCCTTCTTCATCCAAATGAAACCACAGTTCTTGGGTGCTCCTTTTCCTCTCTCCTCCAGCGTTGATCCTATAACCCATCATTCACACCAGAAATCTACAGATTTGTTCCTAGCATCACCCCCATCTATTGCCCTCTGCTCAGAGATCTCGCGGTGCCCTGTGCGACAGATCGAACCAAACCCTATAATTTTAGGGTAAGCACTCAAATCTCAGTCCCCATTTCTCATATTCAAAAGTAGAGTTTGGAATGGCCCCTAAGAGTGCAACAAAGAGAAGGGGCAAGGATAAGGCCCCTGTTGAGCCCACTGCTAAGAAGCTCAAAACTTCAAATACACAGAAAAAAGGAAAGGAAGTGGTTGAGGAGGTGGAGGAACTAACCCCTAAGTTTTTTACACCCTCCGAGCTCATGGCTTCAATCCCCTTGGAGCCTGAGACAACTTTCGACCTGCCCTTCTTCAAGAAGGAGCCTCTCTCTGCCCCTGCCGTACAGTTTATGAGCAAGGCTGGCCTGACATCCTTGATGAGAGGAATTCCAGCACTAGCCTACCCTAGGCTAGTGTAACTCTTTTACCAGCACATCAGGGTCACTAAGGATAAAGATGGACAAGCAGGTCCACTGGTGTTGATTGATGACTTCGACATGCTAGTTAGTTGCAAGGTGATTGTAGAGGTATTGGGCATCCCGGCCGCATTTGACCCTAGCTGTGGTTATGGCCCCCTCTGAGTGTCTCAATTAATACAATTGCAAGGGCTTTGACTAGAGGATTAAAGGCCTCAGGGGATTCTATCAGAAGAAGAGAGTTGGAGCCTGGACTCCTTTTCATTGACCAGGTCCTGAGAAAGAACATCTATTGCTCATGCCATCAGCAGGAGAGGAGAGCTCCTATTGTTGATGCTGTCTATTCGTTTTCTCTGGGCCATGGTTTCCATGCAGTTTGGTTAATCTTTGAGGTAATGAAGGACCTGGTGGAGAAATTGGGGCAAAATAAGAAGCCACACACACTCCCATATGCCAGAGTCATCACCAAGCTGCTAATAAAGGGGGGGTACAAGATAGTAAAAACTGAGGAGACTACCACCCTTGCCCCTACTACTTTTGCCAAGAGGCAATGGGGAATCAGCAAAAGCTTGATGGAAGCACAGAAGAAAAAGAAGGCTGAGACTCAGGCCCTTTCCAAGCAATTTGAAGAGACAGTTGTTATAAGGCCCACCCCTGTCACTACAGAGGAGATTCCAGAGCCTGTTACCACCACTGCTACAGCGGCCACCTCAGCCCCCCCCCCCCACCTTTTACTCCAACATCCCCTACCCCTATTCCATCTCTCTCTCACCCTCCTTTGTCTTCATTATCCATCCCCACACCCCCTTTTCCTGTGATTGGTACCTGGGAGGACACCACCCCCCATGTCAGCCCCTCACCATCCCCTACCCTACCTCAATACACAGCCCCAATACCCTTATCATCTTTACATAAACCTGACAGCCCTCCACTCATTTCCTCCACTCACCATCTCCCAGACACCACCTACAATCCCTTTTATCTCTACTAACACACCTCACTTTGAAGAAGACACCACCCTTGCCATGCCTACCACATCCCCATTCCCAGACATAGACTTAAACCTTAACACAACCACATGATTCCAAGCCTTTATGGCTAGTTTCCTTGACACAATGCCCACCCACTACACCCCCCTCCCGGACTCACCAATTACATCACAACATCACTCACCAGAACCCTAATCTCCCATTCTTTCCACTTTCCATCATGCACCTTTCTCACCTTTTCAACCTGTGCCATCTTCTACACAAACTCAACCTCCCAGCCCAGGCAAACTGACACTCATCCTCTCCCTCATCCAAGACATCCAATCCTAACTATCCACCACTACACACACCCAGGACCAGATGCAGACTGAACTCACATCCATCAAATCCACCCTACACACATTGACCAACCCACCCATCCCTCAACAATCCACTCCAACCCCCCTGGTCCTTTTCCCTTCCAACCCTGTCCCCACAACCCCACCATTCTCTTTCATACCTTTCACCATTCTCATTTTTCCTCCCCCATCATCCCCTACTCCTAGTGAGCCTACCTCATTTTCTTTTCCCTCCATGCCTTCCATCCCACCTCTTATCCTACCCCCTCCAACATTCACTGACAAACAGATACAAACAGACCCAAAACCTATTACCCTCACCCAACAACTAGACTTACCCACTGTTAACCCCACTTCCCCCACCCAGGACCAATCACAGTTTGCTCCTTCCACTTCCTCTCTGCCTATCGCACCCAAATATTTTTTTTACATCCCTCCCTACCTCACCATCCTCCATGCCATGAGGGACAATCCCTACCTTAGGAGGGATGTCCTGAGGGGCATGGTCCAACTTCGACAGTCCATTGAGACCCCACTGCTGCAGCAGATTGCTGAAATTGAGGAAGCCCATAGAAAGCAACTACTGGAAATCTCCTTGGGATGGACTAACATCTTAGAGGCCTATGAGAAGGCCAAATTTTTTGCTGCTTATCATCAGTTGAATTTGGAGCTAAAGAAGGCCAATACCAATATAGAGAGGATGAAGACCAAGATGTTTGAAAAGAGGCTCAACAATGCTCAGGAGATCTTCAGACTCCAAAAGGAAATACATGAAACTGACCTCCTCAAAGCCAAAATTCAGATAGCCTCATTGGAAGCTGCATTGGCTGCTGCCAGAAATGCAGCTCAGCAGCCCACCCCACTCTCTATCCGTATGCCAGAACCTGAGCCTAAAGTTACCCCAACCCCAGCTGCCCAGTCTGAGGAGGCACAACTAATTGCCCAATCAGATAAAGGGAAGGCCCATGCTACCCCTCCTACAGAACAGCCTCCACCTACCAAGACCCCTGCTGCACCTCCAACTGAGCAAACTTATCCTAAACAGAGGAAAGTCACTGCTAAGAGGACTGCTTATACAGCAACCTCTATTAAAATTGGCAAAGAGCCAACTGCCCAGTCTGAGGAGGCAAAACCCCCTTACTAGCCTGAGCCCAAAGCAAAAGGGAAGTCCCCAGTAGCCCCCACTGAGAAAGAAAAAGGAAAATCTCCTCTGATCCCTCCTGAACCCAAAATTAGAAAGATGAAGGTGAGGGCACCAAAGGCTCCAACCATGAAGAAACTACCAGCCTAACCAAGGAAATCAAGGCAGCCTAAGAAAAAGACTCCAGCTGCGGGCAAAGCTAAGAAGAAAACAAGTCCAACTGAGAAGCAAGCCCGCAAGAAAGAAGACAAAGCTGCACTTAGGAAACATGCACAAAAGATGGGCTAGGACTGGTTTACAGATTCAGATTCATATTCTTCCTCCCCTTAAACCCTAGATTGTAGATTAGGCTTTTCGTGCCTTTGCACTTCTTTTCTAGTTATTGTAATTACAATTGTACATGTTTTTCTACGTTAATAGAATTTTTTTTTGTTTTTGTATATTGATTTGAGTGCATTATCAGAGTCTGTTTATTATTTTTTTTTGTGTGTTCTTTGTTCCTGACTATTACCCTGCACTTTCTCACCTTTGAACCGGTGAGGATACTGCTCCTCATAGTTTGGGGGTGTGGCAGGGTAGGTTTGCCAATAGAATAGTTAATTTTAGTGTAGTAATGGTGGTGTAACTGGCATGAATAAAGTCAATTTCCACCTAACTTGTTGCAATGAGGAAATTTATGAAAAATTAAAATATTTGTGCAGACTTTTCAAAACTAAAAATGTTAAAATCTTGACACCACCATGAAACTAACATCAGAAAAATTTTCAATTAGTACCCAGTGAACCTATGAGGAGAGAAACAGATGAAAATACACCCCATGGGTTAATTTGAGGACCATACCTAGTGAGATTTGGGCTCATCATTTTCTTTTGAAGAGTATTTTTGGTATTATTTATGCCCTGAGGACTGATTGAATCAAGACCTTTTCACTAGAAGTTAGGCACCTCCAAATCAAAACTGATTGACAGCACTCATGATACTAAGGAAATGATCCAAGGCCTTCATTTGGACAGTTTGAGCCTGAAAATCTAACCTTTTAAAATCTGCCCTTTTGTATACACTAGTTGAGCCTTAAAAATCTTACTTTTCTTTGACAAATATAAGAATACTTGTACCTTAACCTCATGACCTGATTCAACCTCATCCTCACTCTGAGAATTCAGAAGATAAAGGAGGAGTTAAAGATAGTGAGAGTGGTCCAACATTCTGTGGAAGGTAAAGAAAAGCAACTTATGAACAGTAGTGTATCAATGGTATTTGTGTGGCAGGTCATCATAAAAATCATAAAAATATCGAATAAAAATAAAAAGAGAAAGAGAAAGAGAAGTCTAGAGAAGAACATCATCTACAAATTAAAAAGAAAAAGAGAAGCTGGCCACTTTGATTCTGGAATATATCAAGTAAGATAAAGTTTTGCTGAAATGAAGGTTGTGAAGTCATGAATCACTCCTTACCTTACTGATTTCTTAATTTTGATTCCCTTTTTACCCTTTGATTCTTTATATCCCTCACCCATAAGCCACATTACAACCCATTTAAAAAGACCTTATAGATCCAAAGTGAAATGAGCTGTCATGTGGAGATGAGGAGTTGTCCAATCTATGGTAAAAAGTCACGAGGATGTCAGAAATTAAAAGCTTTGCCTATGCTCATGCTTGCAGACTCATTTGGGGTCTGTAACTGCTCTTGAGCTGTTTTGAATGTGAACACTCTCAGATTGTCAAATGTTGAGAGATAGCCCTGGTGAGAATTGGGTCTGAATTTTAACCTCATCGGGGTTGTATCCAACCTGAATTTAGAATTTAAGGCAAGCTGGGTACTAATTTTTACACATTGAATTTCTAATGTAAAATGAATGGTGGTGATGCAAACACTTACTAAATTTTAAGTTTTGAATGGCCTGCATTACTAATGCAGTTTCCTCTAAATATTAAAGAATGGGTGTGGAATGAAGCTTTATACATTGAAATATGTGTTGTCATTAATTGCACTATACTTAACTGTTCTAATGGTGAAGTTTATGGGTATCTTCACTGAAAAACTCAGGAGACTTCACTCCTCCACTAGAGATCACCTAGGGGTTTAAAAGGCTTGGTATATATGCTAAATGTACCCGTGATCCCTACGAAAGTGACATTTAATTAGTTAAAGCTTTGCTAAGGGACTAGCAAAGATTTGGTTTGGGGGTGTGTTTAGACCTGAAAAGTACCACTTTTCACCGCTTAACTTGATCTCTGTTATACCCTTAGTCATTTAATAAATGTGTGCTAAGCCCATTTTATAGGTAATAAGCAGCAGCTGTAAATAAGGCCCTAACCATGCCAAGAAGCATACCTTTTTGCCCCATAAGTGCCTCTGGAGAAAGAAAGTTAGACTCAGACAGAACTGGCTGTAGCTTAGGCACAACAAAGCAGAAACAAGTCAAGAAGTGAGCCTCGCGCAGATGTCACAGGGCTTAATTGAGCCAGAAAGAATGCTTCGCGCAGTTGTCGTGGGCCAAGGCTGACACCAACCAGCGCTCGCGCCGTTCTCTGATTGATTGATGAAGGAGTAAAAGCATACGCATGCAGTTCTCGCGTGGCTTAGTCATAAGCTCTCGCGCAGCTCAAAAGAGGAGCCCTTAATCTTCGCGTGATTCATTGAGGAGAGAGAGCTCCACACATTCCTGCGCACAGTGGCCGCGGGATAGCGACCTTCAGGGAATTGCTCGCGCGATCTAGAAGCCCATGCACATTGCTTCTTCGCGAGGATCTCCGCAAGATTCACCAAGGAACGAACTATGCGCGCAACTCCCGTGCCATTCAAATGGAAAGAGCAATCCCGCGACGACCAGAGCATCCCCGTGATGACCAAAGTATCAATCCCGCGACTGTAAGAGCTTCAAGTCAATTCAATCCCGCGACGCCAAATCTATCACGAGATAAAACCTGGAAAGCCTTTCTACCTAGCGAGGCTTGGGATCTTAACTTCTCCTCACTTTTAAAGGAGCAATCTGAGAACTTTCAGCAACTAGGGCACGCACTCCAATGCTCCAATCTCCGTGCACATGCCTCGAGGCATCCAAAGAACAGAAATGGGCCACGATAGCATTGATAAATTAGGATTTTCCTAACCCTAATTCTCACAGAGCTGACTGTTATATAAGCCTAAGCCTAGTTTAGGTTTAAGGGACTTTTGCACTTTTGTACTCCTTGAAACCAACTGTAGAATTACAGTAGGCTAAGGTTAGGGTTTAGGTAGTTTCTTTTTTCCTTTTTCTTCTCTCCATAGTCCAGCATTTGCTGGCTATGCCTTTGTATGTCTATTTGGAATAGTTTTAATAGATTTTATAATAGAATCTTATGCATGTATGGGACTGGTGTTTTGAGAGTTGTTCTGTATAAGGCTACTGCCTTGAGATCCTTTATTGCTAAGTTGTATTGTAAGCAATGGAGGATTATTTTTAAGGGTTTATTTAGATCCAAGTGACCTGTGTGTCCAGGTTAGGCACATTGCAGGCTTATGCCCCACCACAGGATCCACTACCAGCTCAAGCTCCCCATGGGAGCTTGAGCTGGTAGCCATGTGAACATGGTGGTGGTAGCAATGTTCTTATTCTGTCTTAGACCTTTGTGAGGAGGATAGCCTCTGTGGATAGTCTGTGACCATTTAAGTGGACAGATTATAGCCTTAGGGTGAGGCCAATCCACAGATCTAAGACAAATCCTTCTTCTTTGCACTTGTGCTTGTAGCCTTGTGAGAGATTGTGTAGAGACGGACTCTCCTGTATTTGTATAGACCCACCATCAGATGACAGATCTGATATGGCTGTAGAGATTGTAGGCTTGTGACTGGATCACTGTTGCCTTTCTAAAGCAGTGAACAGCTAAGCTTAAAAGCTAGTACTCAAACTCTTGCTGGTTCTGTGTGTCCAGGCTAGTGCACATTGCAGGCCTAGCCCCACACACAGAACTTTTAGAGGTTGAGGTTCCTATGGATTCTTGAGCTGATAGCCTGGAAGAAGTAGTGCCTATAATGATAAACTTATTCTGACCCATCTCTGGATTGTGGTTCTCCTATTGGATAGTCTGTGACCATTCAAGTGGACAAGTTATAGTCATAAGGGATTGAATCATGGCACAGGGATGAGTTGGATCCTTTCTCCTCTTTGGTGATAATATAGCCATTGGACAGGATTTCTATAGCAGCAGATCTGAGTCTGAGTTATATGACCCATCAGATCTGTACCTAATAGCTTACTTCTCACCCTTTTATATTTATTTTCTCACACTCCATCATTCTTCTTAACAATTTCTGTAGTTTAGGCATTAGGTTACCTTAGGATTTAGATAATAGTGACCTTAAATCTCCGTTCATTTAGGATTGCCAGATCTGTAGCTGGATCTAGAGGGCCTATTAAAGATAGCTCCCTTGGAGCTTTAGATCAATTTTCTCTGTGGGACAAACTCTTACTTATTAAAACTTGCTACAACAGGCCCTGTATCTTGCAGGACTGTGTATTTTTAGGCTTGCTGCTCTGTAGTTTTCAATCCACCTTTGATTTATTTTCACTGACCCCATTCTTATCACTGTCTCCAATAACGTCAGTAGCAAGCACTTAAAATATCCTAACACTACCCCAAACACGATGACCCTAGTACACAACGTAACTAGAGCGACCAAGAACTAAGTAAGAATCGGATGCATGAACTCAAGCCCGCGAGGTTATTGTACGTGTTGGGTAGGGGATCACTTAGACTAGCGACACGTCTAGGGGCATGACGCCAAATTGTTAAGATCACTTCCTCATATATATGGGTTAAACACCATCAGGGGAAAAAAAATGGAAGAACCTCAAACTTATTAGTTTGACATACTGCCCTTCCAACACACCAATACGCCCATGACGCCTCACATCTTCCCCCATGCGACCGTATCCTGACCGCATCGCGTGCCCTCCTGGCACAGTGTTGCGAACCCAAGATGCCACCATGTCGCGTGCTCTCGTGGCCCACAACCAAAGTTCTCGGAGTACCAGCTGCGAAGCCCTCATGACTTGGTGACGCACTTACGATGCCCCAACTACAATCCACCAATGCTTGCATTAGTGGCCCTATGGCTAGTCATACCGCGAGCCCACGTCACATGCTGCTCCCACCAAAAATGCGTCTTACATGTGAGGGGACAACTCTCTTATAAGATGGAGAGATGATAAAGTTACACATCGCGTAGGAAGTTGTCCTGACCTTGGGACATAAGTAAAGACTCCCCCCCTCACATATGAGACGCGTTTTGGGTGGGAGTAACAACCCATATCTAGGGTCAGCCCACATCAAAATCAAAACCTTGAAGGAAAAGGGGTTGTTGGTGGGATCAAGTGGAGCCACCCAAAGAGGACAATATATTGACATATGGAGTTGGGGAGTTAAAGGTTTACTTCCAGATATCATAGAAATTTTTATTTGTGCATAAGATTAGATTCGCTGTCAGTTAATAGAAAAAAAGAAAACACCTATTTCCCAATAGTAACTGACGCTGAAAGGGAATTGATATGAGTAGTTTACTTCAAGTAGGGGACAATTTATTTTTAAAAATATGTATTTTCAAAAAGTCTAAAATGTATTTTAATTTTTTTTTTTTTTTTCTAACTTCTATTTTATGATTTAAAGAATAATGAGCTATGTGAAGAACAATTTCATATATTGCCTCCCTAATCACTAGCTATATATGTGCAAAAAAAAATATAAACTATGAGGGTTCAATTAATGGAGGCATGGCTATCGAATTGAAATAATTCTCAATATCATCTTTAATTAATAGCGGAGAGTGATTGTGTACACAACAAATTTGTGTAGAAATGATAAACTCCATTCACAAATAGATTGTACTCAAATTTTCTCTCGTTGGAGAGAGTTTTATTAATTTGGTAGACTCTGGGTATCACTAATGATGCCATGTTAATTACATCAAATACTTGAACATCTTTGATTAAAAACTACAGAATATACAGGTACATGCCTACAAAAATACAATAAAGTAAAGTAACAGTCTTTGTCTTCAATGAGTCTTTATGCGAAGTATATGTATTTGACCTATTTAAGGTTGATGTTGGCCTTAGTCAAGCCTAAAATATTCTTTAGATATAATTGAGATTAGCCTTAGCCTAGATGTCCATCACCCCTTAGGGTTAGGTAGCTTGTAATCCCTTAGGATCTGACCTTAGTCATATCTGCTTGACCCCTTAGGGTTTGACCTTATTCAAATAGGAATATCCTTTTTAGTGTCTAGCCTTAGCCATTGGGGTTTGGATAGTTCAGATTAAAGGTCCAAACCACAGAGTGAACCCAAAGCTAGTGAATTCTCTAAGCCTAGGGTTTGGATTTAACCCTTTCGATTGAAAGAAGGTTAAAGATCCAAACCACATGGAGGACTTAGATGGATTGGTTTGAGCTTAGACGTTGTGTACTTAACCCATTCTTAATGGAAGTGATGTCTCAAGACGTGTTTGGACGCATTATCGTAGCGTAATCGTTCAGCGGTGATCGAGTCATTATTTCGGCAACATAACCCCTTAATTAGGGTGAAGGGCGAGTCAATATTTCAACATTATTTCCCCTTATTGAGGGTGCACATCATGAATTCGACAATGCCCCTTCTAATGAAGGGCGAGCTGCTTTTGACAATGACCCCTGCCAGTGAAGGCGAGTTAATATTTCGACATCATTTCCACTGTTCAGGGTTCATGTCATGAATTCGGCAACGACCCCTATTAATGAAGGGCGAGCCGCTTTTGACATCGACCCCCCTTCTAGTGAAGGGTGAGTCAATATTTCGACAACATTTCCCATTTAGAGAGGCTGTCCTTGTTTTGACAACGATTCCTTCTAGTGAAGGGCGAGTCCACCCTTCAACAACACCTCCCTTTAGGGGTTGAGCCAAAAAAGTAATGTCATGCTTTTTTCCAAGTGAATGGAGTGCCTAAAGGCCGAGAGATCGGTTCTCTCTAATGAGGGCCGCTATCTTTATGACTTAGCAAGGGGAATACTTGAAGAGAAGGAGAGGAAATTTGTTTCCTAAGTGAGATGTAGAGAATAATCCAAGTGTATTGTAATGGCAAAGTGAGGATCTATTTATAGGTCTTTGGGGGGTGGTTACGAATTTAGTGGGTGACTGTGTAGAAGAATCTAGATGAAAAGGGCCCCAAATGGGCCAATTCAGATGGGCATTGAAGGGGCAAAACCCAATTAGAAGAGGCTAGAAGAGTGGTGGTTGTTGTTTTGGTTAGATTTTCGGGGGCCTAAAAATTTGTGAAAGTCAAACAATCAAGGAATCTGAGGGTTAAGGGCGATCTGGAAGGGGATGTGGATAGAATTTTGGAAAAGATGAGAAGCCCTCAAAGGACAAAAGAAATTTAAAAATGTCAATTGCAGTTTGGAGGGCTCCAAGCCACAATGCGCATTGCGGTTTGGAGGGCCCCAAACTGCAATGAAACATTGCGGTTTTGAGTTCTCCAAACTGCAATGACACCTTATGGTTTGGGGCCTCCCAAACCGCAATGGACACCTCTAGTTCCCTAAAATTTGTGAATTGTTTAAGCGTATTTTGGCCGTAGATTCTTCATCCGACCTCTGTTTTGAGTGATCTTGGGCTTGTTAGAAAGATAATTAAATTATATATCCAATGATATATGATTTTACTATAGATTCACTCTGTCAAAAAATGATATGGCCTTCACAAGTGAGATCAAGGTATA
Organism: Chloranthus sessilifolius; assembly: GCA_021018995.1. Classification (NCBI taxonomy): domain Eukaryota; kingdom Viridiplantae; phylum Streptophyta; class Magnoliopsida; order Chloranthales; family Chloranthaceae; genus Chloranthus; species Chloranthus sessilifolius. Next base: position 99,376,259 of record CM037588.1, read on the forward strand.
AGGCCCATACAATTCTTCTAGTAATTTTACCATAAAATCTTCGTTCGACCTTCGATTTGAGTGATCTCAGGCTCGTTGGAAAGACAATTTGATAATATTTCCAATGATATATAACTCACCCTAAAATTCATCACATGGAGAGAGATATAATATCTTAAATTCTATTTAATAGGTGAACCTCAGCGCTAGCTACTTCGTAGTAAGGAGTTTGTGTCATAACTCTTTTACCATAAGCCAAATATCTGAAAAGGATTTGGTAATAGCTATTTTACTATACCAAAATTATCAACTCACAAGTGTACGAGGGAACATATAAGGGTATCAATCCTCAGGAAAAAACTTTTGAAAGGAATCCGTCTATAAGTTTTAGAAAGTAAGTTGGTTTTAGATATTTAAAACTAATTTGCAAAAAGTAATCATGATTGATTTTTGAATTAATTAAAACTAAAGCTGAAAAGTAGTGTAAAAGATTAATTAGAAAACAAATCTAGGTTTCCTGATCGTAGATTCGTAATCCTAGTTAATTATCTCTAATTCATTTGCATTATGTAATTATCTTAAGGCAACAATGACAACATAAGAAAAAGATAAGATTAGTTTATGGTATTGAAAGAACAACATAGAATTTAGAATCATAGAAATCGTAAAATGCTTTTAAAACTCATTAGTTTTAAAACTCATATTCATTAATTAATTACAATGCGAATTCAGAAGAATAAGAAACAATTAGCTAATCATACTTATCTTTGATATATCGGGTTCCCAGACTTTAAAACTTAGCCATGCATCTCCGGAAGGACTTCCATTAATTGAAAAGAATTTATAGAAACCATCATGAAAACTTTAAAACTAAATTCTAAATACTATGAGAAACTATTAAAAGTATCCTCTAAATTTCTACGTTTGAACTATGCTATCTCTATATCTCCACCTTTCTTTTCTAGCAGGACCTCTTATTTATAGGTTCATAAGAGTCCTAATACATGCTAAATAAAAGACTAAAATTCCTATTACAATTTGATTGTTTAATATCTGAAACCTTGCAAGTTCACAAGTTCGTGGAACTAGGGCGAGTAGAAGGGTGTCGACCCACAAGGACTAGTCATTTACTCTAACTACCACCTTGATTAAAGAAGGGTTTATAAAATGAAAAATTCTAATTAAGTTATCTAGAAAAGCATATAAAACAGATTTGGACAATAGTGAGAAAAACAGCCTGAGATCCCTTTTATATCAAATTTGTAAATAGCTCGTATTCTATTCCTAACCTAATCTGAATTATGGGTAATCAACCTTCTTTTCGATACAAGCTAAATCCAGGTAAAAGTATTAGATCCTATTCATAGTCATGGACCAGCCAGGATGATATGATCTGTCTAATCTCTAGCGATCTAATCCGTAGGCATCATTGCACGAAACCTATCAAACTAGACTACAAGTACTAGTTCGAAGGTGCATATCCTATTGATTCTAATTCCAATCCTTACAAGGCCATTAGAATTATCAAAAACATAACTAAAATGATTTAAAGCCATCTATCATAACAAGGTAGATCCCATTCGTGCAATCATTATCACATAAAATTCATATTAGAAAAGAAATCAAATTCAAATTATATACTCATCTTTGATATACAAGGAATCCTAGACCTGGAGAGTTTTAGTCGCGCATCGTTGCAGTGATGTTTATCATTGCTGAATCGATCATGGAACAATGACTACAATTCTCTCAAACTCACCAATCTATCAATTCTGGAAACTAAAAGACTAGAAAAAACTAAAACTAAAGCAAAAAGTAAACTAAGAATTCTCTCCTAACTCTGACCCTAGGGTCCTTATTTATAGAATCATAAGGTCCTAGTACAATGTTTAAACATGACAAGTAATCTCTAAACTGCCCAAAGAATCAGCTAGGGACGAAGAAGATCTCGGACTCTCGGGATCCAACAAAACACAACCTGTTTTCCCTGAGAATTCGCAAAGGAAACTCATTTCGATTGGTCGAGCTCCATTATTCTTCTCAACATTGCGCAACAGCTCTCATTCTGCTTCGACCAGTCGATTGTAGATTTTGATTGGTCCAATTTGCTTTTCTAAAGCTCTTCTGATTTCGATCGGTCGAATTGCATTTTGACCAGTCGATTTTATTTTCTTTTCTCTCTCAAATTTTTTGCTCTTTCACTGTCTCTTTTGACCGATTGATTTCGACTCTCGACTGGTCCAATTTAGGGTTTATGGAGCTTTCTTCCTTTCGACCGGTCGAAAATGGCTCTCGACCGATCTAGTTTGGGGCTTCTTTCCTTTCCTTTTTATTCTTTGTTGTTGTTGTTTGATTAGTCACATAATATACCATTTTACTATCCTTAACTTAGTGATGCTAGGACTTAGTTTGCTACTAATAAGTTACTGATGTGCAAATATTAAAGAAAAATAACAAAAGAGAACTAAAGTAATAATATCATCAAAATAAAATCTTGAAGCAATAAAAAGATGATTGAACTAAAAGCCGAATCATCGCCTATTAAAAAGTTGAAAATTCGTGCTTTACGATTTTACAGAACAAAGTATTGGAAGAATAGAAATCGTAATTTACAATTCTACAAGTGAAAGCCGTTCAAAAGAGTGCGATACAAGAGAAGCGATAAATCGTAATGAAGAATCGTTCAATAGGAAGCTGTATAAGAAAGAATAGAAAATCGTGATTTACAATTTTCCAGAGGAAGTTTTAATAAAAGAATAGAAAATCGTGATTTACAATTTTCCAGAGAAGACATCTTCTGAAGTTACTGATCATGTGAGAATGAACACCGCCATGCATAAAATTAGAAAACCTCTTAAAAAAGAAGACCAGTGAATAACGGATCTGAGAGATTGACGAAGAAGAATCTTAAGGACCTTTGCTACTGAAATAATGGAGAAAATCTAAAAGTACATCAACTATAGAAACTAAGGAAAGATAAAATTAGAAGTAGAATTATATTAGGATAGTTTTGCTTTAGTAATTTCTTTTATTAGAATTAGAAGTTGTGTAAACTGACCTTTATGACATATAAATAAGAGGCTCGGCACATAGGAATAACCATCGAAGAATTTCACAATATCAATTGACAACTGAGATCTGTGTTTTCTTTCGATCAAAGTAGTTTAGAATTTACAAAGTAATATCGTCCACAGTTCTTTGAGGTCTTGCCTGACAACCAAGGCTGAAGAAGCTGAAAGATCAACTCTTTGGATGGTTCTACTTTTGCTTTCTAGTTTAGATGTACTTTTGCTTTCTAGTTTAGATTTATTTTATTGCAATTTACTGCTTTATAAATATCTTCGAATTTTAATTTGAATTGACACTCAGATTAAATTTTTCAGATTAGTGTAATGGTTTTACTTTTCTATCTTCAATTTGGTAGAATTTGATTGATGCCCATATTTTAGGAGATTATTGATTAGATTAAATTTGTGTTGATAGAATTTTAGTATTGATTGACAACTAATGCTAGGAAACTTTATATATGGTGTAACGTCACTGTTTAATTTTATAAATATCCGATAGTTGAAGATTGTGATGGATGACTACAACCTAAAGGAGGATTTAGGATTTATTTTCTGTAAAATTTAAATTAAAAAACCATTCTTTTATTCATATTTCTCTAATAGATTAGAAACTTAAAAGATAAATATAACTTTTCAGAAAATTACTATAATATAACTTATCTCCATGGGAATGATCCTATACTAGCTCTACAATTTCCATTATGCGCTTGTAATAGGTGAGGCCTTTATTAGACACATTATTAGAGCCGATCAAGTTTTTGGCGTCGCTACCAGGGATAGCGTTATATATATATATTAATTTAAGAAAATAAGTATTTATCTTTCTCTTTTTATATTTATTTATATTCTTAATTTTTTTGATCACTTCTTAAATCTTTTATAGGTTTATTCAGAGTGACGAATCAGAGTTTTTAACTTCCCCTGGTTAGAGAAGCTAGAGGCTAAGATTTGTTTCTCTCCCTGCTTTCTAGAATAAAAATAAGATAAAAATAAAAATAGAATAGACATTTACGATAACTGTTTTAGCCACCCTGCTTTGCGATAACTCAATTCAGAATGGCAGGAAAAGGCCAATATGTGGGTAAAGCATTGGGAGAGTATTATGCATTGATACCTCTTACACCTCCCCCATGTATTCAAATACACCCTACAACCGGTAATAGGACTTTTGAAATTATGCCCAATGTCCTGCAAATGCTTCCTATTTTTTATGGGCTAATGAATGAAGATCTCTATTTGTATTTAAATAAATTCAAAGAAGTGAGCAACATTATTCTAATTAAGAACTTGACAGAAGAATCCACTCGATTAAGGCTGTTTGCATATTCCCTTAGAGATGAAGCAAAGCAGTGGATAAACTCTTTGCCTCATAATTCAATTGCTAATTGGGAAGGTCTGGAACGTATGTTGCTTACAAAATTCTTTCCAATTTGCAGGACGAATAAAATCCGGTATCTTATCGTAACATTTCACAAATTCTCGGATGAATCTCTGTAGGAATGTTGGAACCGTCTTAAGGATCTTTTGCACAAGTGCCCTCACCACGGGGTTACGTGCTGGCAACTTGTGCTCACTTTCTATGAAGGTTTTGAAGATGCAAACCGACATATGATTGATGTGGCCTGCAGTGGTATGTTTCGTTCATTAACAGTAGAAGAAGCTTGGGAACTCTTTGAGACCCTTAGCGAGGAACCAGTGCAACACCACACATCGAGTGAGATTGATTCGGAGACTTTAACAAATATACTTCCTAAGTAAGGAGCATTATATAAATTAAAGTCAATGATGAAATGTTTTCCAAGGCTGAAGCTTTGAAAAATAAAAGTTCAATCTCTGGTGGGTATAAAATCTTACCCAACATCTGAAAAAGGAGAAGCCTGTGGCCCTAACCATGGCCTAACTCAGGCAGTTTCTCGACCTCCAACTGTTTCTTCTTACCCCACAGAAGCTCAAAACCACACTGCTTATTGCAAATAGCTCACAGCTGGGTGTAACATAGCCGCATCCATATACAATTACTCAATCATCTTCGACAATCTATCGTGAGGTTAGAAACTCAAATTGAAAAACTAACCCTTTTTGAGAGAGAGATAGTAACGTACTTTCTTCACTTATAGTTGGTACGTCTAGAGGATTAGAAACTCAAATTGAGAAACTAACCCTTTTTGAGAGAGAGAGTAACGTACTTTCTTCACATGCAGTTGCTACGTCTAGAGGACGAATATTTATGGGAGGTACATGAACTCTCTGTTTTAAATTAAATTCCTCTAGAACCTATTGAGCTACCGACTCACCCGTAGCAAACACCTGTAATATATATATATATATATATAGTATGCGAAAGTACACTCAATCGTAAAGACTCTTTTGTTTGGTCACAATCAATTTAAACGTATGGAATTATGATTTCTTGTGATTCGTAGAGTTGAATCGTAGCGAGTACGATTTGAAGCGTCATAGAGTATCTCACTTTCGTTCTATAGAATAGAAAATGACAATTCTGGGGAACATGCGATTCCAGTGATCGATCTTATCGGTTACGTTGAAACTTAAACCCATTCAATGCATAGAGGAAGCAGACATGCAGCGCATTCAATATCTCCACTTGCCAACTATCCAAGCATATGAGCCTATACCTTGACACGTGAACCCTTCCCTTCCCTATATAACCAGACCTTTACTTTCCTAAAAACTCATCTCTTTCGCCTTCCTTTCAAAACCTAAACCTCATGGCGAAAGAAACTAAATAGAGCGAATTCAATAAGCAACTTGACAAAATCCTTGAAATACATATGGCCGAACTCTTGGCTACAATACAGAGAGTAGAAAAATTTAAAGCGCCAATGACCTATACCAGATGCTGAATCATCCTCTGAAACTACCCTTTATCCTAAGCCTAACCCAAATTCGACATCACATTCGAAGAACTAATCTTCGCACACTTCCTAACCTTTACACCATCACAACCCACCCTGAATGCATGTTCCTTTATAGTCAGGATGAGTTGTAATTTTCAGTGTCATCGCCCATCCCATCCTTGATCTCCTTGCCACCCCTCTCCATTGCATATCTTTTCCCCTTGCCTGCACTACATTCTTCGTAGGAGAGCAGTATAGGTGAAGGGTGATCCAGAGACGTGTTCACTTCCCCACGCTCCACAGAATCACCGCTGTGGAAATGCATTTCTTCTAAGGAAGACCTGTGATTTGCTCAGTTTGGGGGAGAGCAATTTGAAAGATAGTGGGGAGTGTTCCGACAACTCTTGGAGTAGCGACCCTGCCAAAGAGTGGATACTCCTTTGGTAGGAAGGAATGAGAGAATCTATTCAAGCGGTTAGAAGCCGAGGACTGATCTTTATCGAAGACTTCTTCCTGGACGTTGTTGCCAGTATAATCGATAGTGTGTCTAAATTTTTTCTAGGTTTATATTTTTATGTAATCAGTTTTTATTTTAGTTTTTCCTTTACTGTAATATTTCTTTTTCCTGATCATTGTAAATAGTCAGTTAATATATAATATCTTCTTTTCACTAACTTTTTTTCACTAACTGTGTAATTGTTACTAACTTTTCTTTCATTTTTATTATTAATGTCTATGAGAGTAATGTGGCTGTGTTTTCCTCAAGTTTGGGAGACATTCTTTACAGATTTTTTTTCACATCCGATATACAATCAGTGATATCAGTAATTTTCAGGTAAATTATATTTAAGTGTCCCCTATTTTTTTTTGTGCCAATGAGGGCATTGTCCGATTTAAGTTTGGGGGGATACACAACTTCTGTGTATAATAGTAGTTAATTAGTATAACAACATTTCAATTAGTTTTATTTAATTTGTCTTTGTAATTTTTTTTTGAATTTTTAGTTTTAATAGTTGATCAGTATGTAGGAATTATGATTGAAAAAAATTACAAATCTTGAAACTTACGATCCATCATATTAGGAGTTCAATAATCAAAGTAAAGAACATTACAATTTATGCTTAGCTCGGTGAGCACTGTATTAGAAAGAATGTTTGAAAAAATAGATTGATCTAAACTACAAAATTTTAGACTATAGTTTCAAAAGTATAAACCAGTGAGATTTTGAGCCAAATTTTCCTTTCCTTGAGAGAAAGATTGCTTCTATTCAAATAGACAATTTCTTTGAACTTCTATGCTGTTATAAAATCTCATATTGCTGAATTTAGAATCAAAATATTTTATATCTATGACAATCTGATTTTTTGTCTAGAGCTATCTGTTAGAAATATCAAAATAATAAGGTATCTATGCTAGTAAATCGTAAAAATGATTTAAGGCCATCTTTTGTTAAATTAGAGCCAAAAAGGTAAAATCTTAGAAAATATTATCCTTCGAACCCATATTAGAAGCCTAAATAAAATTTCTTTGTATCAAAAATATGATATACTACCCAAAGCTTTTAACCTTTAACCCATTTATTTTTTGAGATTTTAGAATAGAAAAGAAGGGAAGAAGAGGGAGTGGAAGGAGTAAAAAGCAAAAATAAATAAAGGGAATGCTAAAAAAAAGGGTACAATTGAAGAAATCAAAAGAAGAATATGGGAAGGGAGTGAAAAATCGTAAAAGGAGGATTTGAAAGGAAGATTACGATTCTTAAGCAAAAAGCTTTAGAAAAGAGAAGAAAAATCGTAAAATACAATTTTACAAATAAATTAAAGAAATGAGATTTAAAAAAAAAATGGGGAGAAGTTATCCAATCAATGGATACTTACTGAAGTAGAAAAAAAAAGCCTGAAAAGATAGGAGAAAGAAGAGCTAAATTCTCAAAAAAACTTTGAATCCTTCTACCTTTCTTTGACACCTTCTAAAAACTCAAAGACTTTTTTGATTTACGATTTACAAAAGCATAATCCTAGTAGAGATATGAAAAATAGACATTATGAATTACACAGGGAATCATATGAGTAAAGTAGATTATCCTTTTTTATGAGATTGAAAATTTTTGCTATTATCCTTTGACTGGATTTGTATGAAATAATACTGCGAGAACCCAAAAGTTTTGATATTTTTTTTGAGAGTATGTTAATAGTGAGTTTTTGAATGAAAATATTTTCTAAGTCTGCAGTTTAGAAAAATTTATGAAGAATAAACTGTTCACTAATGCATACACTCCTGCTTAAAATGAATTGAAATTGTTGGAGTTCTAATCAAGGATGACTATTATAATGGAAAGTAAGGATAAAAGATTGGTAATTTTAGAAAATAATAACTATGTGATGACCAACTTGACCAACTTGATTAACTTAGTCAACTTAGATAATTTAGATAGTGTACAAAATTAGTTTAGACTTTAATCTTTCTTTTCTTTTGAAAAATAAATATTTAAAGTTTGTAGGTAACTTCACTGAAAAACTTCAAGAGACTACAACTCCTCCACTAGGGATCACCTAGGAGTTTAAAGGCTTGTTGCATATGCTAAATACAATCATGCTCCCTATGAAAGTGACATTTAAAATTTTAGTTTAGAATATTTTATGTTTTCTTGTTTGCTAGGGACTAGCAAAGCGTAAGTTTGGAGTGTAATATAACATCTCCGAAATTTAAGTTTTGAACAGTATCCTCGAGATGTGTGCCCGACTGGTCGTAAGTTTGACCAAGAGAAAGTCAACTTAATAACTTAGATTAAATTAAGTTTGATGTGAATGTGCTTGTGAGTGTGATTTTAGATTTCATTGTGAAGGTCACATACACCAGTTATTGGTATAAGTGTTTAACAGCAAAAACAAGGAATGAGTTAAATAGCTAAATAGTTAAAGATAAAATAATTTCTCTTTAATGTTGGTGGGTGAGGGTTTATGAAGAGAGAGAGAGAGAGAATGTAGAGGGAAGAAAAGAGTAAATACTAAGGGAGTTAGTGTGGATTTCAAATTGAAGGCGTGCTTGAGCCTTAACTCCGGAGGCGACGTGTAGGAGTTCGTCGAATCAGGCTAAGAACCCTAGCCAATAACCTAAGCCATTGAATCAATCAAGAGATTGATTTGAGGTGAGTTTTATTAGATTTTAGTGTGTAGATAATTGAACATTAATTTAGTAAATTAATGGTAAAATGCTGAATTAAAGAAGTAGAAAATAATGGGAAATTGAAAGCGAAGAAAGTTGAAAGAAATGCCCGAGAAGGATAAAGTTTCTGTCAAAATCGATTAATCAATTTTAAAAATCGATCAATCAACCCGAGAAGGAAAGCGTTTATGTCAAAATCGATTAATCGATTTTCAAAATCGATCAATCGATTTTCAAAATCGATCAATCGATTTTGACCTGGATGTGAAGCTGGGCGCAAATGCCCAAAATCGATTGATCGAAATAAAATCGATCAATGAATTTTTGATTTCGATTAATCGATTTGAAATTAATTAATCGTCGGAGCACTCCCAGTGGCTGGAAAATGAGGAGCCAGGGAAAATTGATTGATCGATTTGTAAATCGATCAATCGATTTTGGATTTTCGATTAATCGATTTAGGAACGATAAATCGATTTTGGGAATTTCGATTAATTGATATAGAGATCGATTAATCGATTTTGGCAGTTTCGATTTGACTTTTATATTAGACTTTAGATTTATGGGAGGGCTTTGTACCTTCTTTTATGCATTGTTCTTGATGCTTTGCTTATGCTATGATGTAACTTAGGTTGTATAATTGAATATAAGCATGGGAAGCCATAAAGGACCTTGATGCTTGAGAATTTATACGTGTGAGGTAGGGAACCCTTTGAACAAGTACTTTAATTGCAAGAGCATGAATATAGTGATATAGAAATGAATAATTATACTTTGAAAATATGAAATTTAAGTATGTGTGTGTGTGAACACTAGGTAAGGAAATGAGTTACAATATGAGTATGTGACGTCCCCAGGGGATGTGAATGTTATAAGGACATCTGTGTGATGCATTGAGTTGATTACATCCCAAGGATGTATGAAAAATTGTGACATTAATGAATGAAAATTGATCAGGCCTAATATACTATAATTAGCACAAGCACACGGTGAATAACTATATATAGTACACATTTGATTAAAGGTTTTGAGAATACCCCACCGATGCGACGGGATACCCGCGACTGACTCGGCAGAATATCTGTGATCGGTACGGTGGCCAATCTGTACACCAATTTGACATCCCAGGGATGTATGTGAGATTGTACCCTGTCGCCTATGAGGAAGAGACCTGGAAAGTATGTACATGAATGAAAAATGAAAAGAAATATAGTCTGATTAGATGACGATGGAGGGTATTCCATCGGGGCTCGAGGCTATAGTACATCGAAGATTATTTAAGTTATGATTTAAGTTTTAGAACGATCTTTATCTTTTGTGAACAAGTTGAGAATAAGTAACACATATAGAGTAACAAATACATTCAATTATGCTTTCAATGGTTTAAAACTATTTTTTAGTTATTTTTATTGATGATTCATTCTTTTAAATGTCACATAATATATGTGAGTAAGTAGATTTATATGCTCATTCAGTTGTTTCTCTATGGAGCTATGATATAGCTCACCCTTTAGACTATATGTCACAGGTCCGGTGCTTGCTGCTGCTACTATTTTCGAAGGATTTGGATTCGGATTACGTGCCTAGGAAGGATTCAGAGCCCCCTCCTGAGGACTTCTTCTAGAGGACCACTGCATACTTTGATTTATTTTGAGAGAGAAACTGTGCGGCTTAGTATGTCCAGCCTATTTTTGTATAAAAACCATGTAATATTAAGAGATATTTTTTTGGCGAACCATCCTGGGTGACTGTTGTATCGTCACTGATGGTTCGGGTGGGTTCTCTTGCTCATGCAGTGGCATGAGATCAGAACTATCTTTTGGATTACTTATTTTTTGTGATTTTATAGTAGAATTAGAAATTTAGTTCGGTATCAGTTCTTATACTTTTATTTTGCTTTATTGTTGGTTGGGTATACCAATGTTTCGTGCAGGCTTATGGGGCACGGCTTCGAGGGTCGTGCCGATGGCACGAGTTTCAGAGTGTCAAAATTTGGGCTGTCACAGTTGGTGTCAAAGCCGTTTCTTTTAGAATTTCTGACAAGTCTTGAGTTTGTCTAAGCATAGGATCTTCTACTAATGAAATTGTGGTTTCATGTGCAGAGCGTTATGTCTTCTAGAGGAAGAGGTCGACCTAGGGGTGGCCATGAAAGGAACTTGCGGAGTGGAGACGATTTTGTCTCGACTTCGATAGAGAGCCATTGAGGAATAGGGGGACTTTAGGAAGTAGTGGTCAAGAGAATAGAGACCAAGCAGAGAATCAGGATAGGGATCGTCAAGAGAGGGATCAACGGGAGCAAGAAAGAGTAAGAGAAAGAAACGAAGAGAGAGAAGACTGTCAGAGGATGATGCATACCATGGAAACCATAGCAATTGCCATGGCTCAGCAAGCAGCGTCCTTACCAGCACATAATGCCAATGACCAACATCAGCCACCTACACCTTCAGTAGGTCCTATACAAGTATTGCCCTATGCATTTATAGAGTTTAGGAGGATCCATCCTCCGAGCTTTTCAGGGCAAGCAAAGCCAATAGATGCGAAAAATTGGCTGAGTGAAATGGAGAAAGTATTCAGCGTGCTTATGTGTATAGAGCATGAGAGTGTCCATTGGGCAGCGTACATGTTAGATGGGGAGGCAGGCCCATGGTGGAAGTCCATCTCTAGGACTAGGGCTCAGGAGACCCCAGGATTGCCATGGACATGGGAGGAATTCGTGGAAGAGTTTAATAAATAGTACTTCCCTGAAGTAGTATGCAATCAAATGAAAGTTAAATTTCTTTAGCTCGAGCAGGGAAGAATGTCAGTGAGAGAGTATGGAGTAGAATTTATGAGGCTTGCTCGCTTTACTCTTGATTTTGTAGTTACAGATATGATGAAAGCTAAAAGACTATAAAGCGGTTTGAGGCCGAACATCAGGGGAAAGGTAGAGGCATTTGAGTTAAAGACCTATTGAGAGGTCATGAGTAAGGCTTTAGTAATAGAAGAGGGCAATGAAGATAGATACCGAAGAAAAGATCAACAAGGGAGAGGAAAAATAGATCAAAGTAAAGTTGGGAATTATGAACTAGTGAATAAAAAATCACGATTCGTGGCACCCATTAAGAGACAATCGTTCCAAACCGGTTATATTAGACCGGCGCAGCAGACAAATTATCAGAGATTACCTGTGCATGCGTCAAGGAGGCCGATCAGATATGAGAACCCTGCTATCACCACTGGAGTAGCAGTTACCTAGGGTTTCTCACGGGCATCATCTACTATGGTTGAGACTTGTACCAAATGCGACAAGTCTCATAAAACAGCGGAGTGTAGAAGGGGTACTGGAGGTTGCTACAAGTGTGGAAAGATGGGCCACATAATCCGAGATTGCCCTGAGATGAGTAAAGAGAGAACAGATTTTGCTTTTATGGCAAGACCGATACAAACAAGGAAGCCGATCGTACAAGAAAGAGCCTGCGCTGTTGCTGCCCAAGAAGCACAGATTACCAACGACGTTATCCAAGGTAAGATTTTCTTTTAAAATTTAAGAATTTCAATTTCTTAAAGTTTTAGATAGAAAAAAAATGCATATATGTAGGAGGTAGTATAGACTTATCCCTGCGAATTAAATTTTGATGTATATATTATGTTATGTATGTATGCATATATGCATGATATTGGTACCTTACAATTGTATGGAAAGGGAAGTGACGTAGCTTATGAGGCTAGAGTATTGATAGACCTGGAGTCTACCCACTCATTTACTACTCCTCGATTTGCAAAGAAGATGAAGGTCAATCTAGAGACGTTGGATTTTATCTTAGTGGTATCTATTCCGACTGGGGAATCGGTCGATACGGAGATGGTTTGTAAATCAGTGATAGTGACCATTAGAGATGGGGACGCCTATGAATTGGCAGCGAATTTAGTTCTGTTAAATATGTAAGGATTCGAGATTGGTTGTCAGCTCATTATGCAACGGTAGATTGTAAGAATAAAGTCGTCATCTTCAAACCTAATACAAGGAGATCATTTCGATTTCAAGGAATGAGATCGACGTTTATGCCACTTGTATCTGCAGTCAGGGCCGAGCGCTTAATCAGAAAGGGGTGTAGTGGTTACTTGGCATTTTTGAAGGAAGATAAGGAAAATATATTATTTCAAAGATCGCAGTTGCACGCGAATTTGAGGGTGTATTTTCGGAGGAATTGCCCAGATTACCTCCTGATAGAGAGGTGGAATTCGTTATCGACTTAGCACCTGGAACGGAGCCTGTTTCCGAAGCACCATATAGAATGGTTCCTACTGAGTTGAATGAGTTGAAAGAGAAGTTGTAAGAGCTCATGAATAAGGGGTTTGTAAGACCTAGCGTGTCTCCTTGGGGTCCACCGGTCTTGTTTGTCAAGAAGAAAGACGGGTCGATGCGACTGTGCATCGACTATCGTCAGTTAAACAAACTTACCATCAAGAATCGATATCCATTGCCTAGGATTGACGATTTATTTGACCAGCTGCAAGGAACGAGGTATTTTTCTAAGATCAACCTGAGATCTGGATACCACTAGCTAAGGGTCAAGGCAAAGGACATACAGAAGACAGCATTTAGGACATGGTACATACACTACGAGTTTTTAGTGATGCTATTTTATTTGACGAATGCATCAGCATCGTTTATGGATTTGATGAATCGGGTGTTTAGACCACACCTAGACACTTGCGTCGTAGTATTCGTCGACGATATCCTGATATATTCCAAGTTGAAGAAGGAACACGAAGAACATTTGAGAGTTACTTTACAAACTCTACGTGAACACCATCTGTACGCCAAATTCAGTAAGTGCGAGTTTTGATTAGAGAAAGTTAGTTTTTTGGGACGTGTTGTCTCAAAGGATGGCGTCACAGTTGATCCGGCTAAAATCGAAGCAGTGGTAAACTGGAAACAACCAAAGACAGTAATAGACATCTGTAGTTTCCTTGGTCTAGCTGGCTACTATCAACGTTTTGTAGAGGGATTTTTCAAAATATCGGGACCACTAATGAGACTTACAAGGAAGGATGTGAGATTTGAGTTGAGTGAAGTGTGTGAAAAGAGTTTTCAAGAACTTAGGAAGAGACTCACTTCAGCTCTAGTGCTAGCAATTCCTTCAGGCAGTGGAGGGTTTGCTATATATAGTGATGCTTCACATAATAGTTTGGGCTGCGTGCTCAACCAACACAAGAAAGTGATTTCTTACGCATCGAGACAACTGAAAGATCACGAGAAGAACTATCCGACACATAACCTAGAACTAGTAGCAGTTATATTTGCATTGAAAATTGGGAGACATTACTTATATGGTGAGACCTTTGAAATCTTCACCGACCATAAGTGCCTCAGGTGGATGGAGTTTCTCAAGGACTATGATTGCTCCATATAGTATCACTTAGGCAAGGCTAATGTCCTAGCCGATGCGTTGAGTCATAATGGTTCAACTCAGTTATCTAATCTGATTAAGGGGATGCACAGATGGAAGTTGTTTGAAGATATTTCATTATATGACGTAAATATCAAGGTGCAAGCCACAGGAGCCTTCTTGCCCAACATCACAGTGAGACCGATGGTCTTTGAGCATATTTACGAGCTACAGATAAAAGACCCAGAGTTAACCAAGATTCGACAAGATGTGATTGAGGGCACCAAACCAAAGTTCTCAGTGAAAGTGGATGGTTCCTTACCATTCAAGGGACGCCTTTATATTCCAGTTGATACGATTTGCGGTAAACTATTCTCGATGAGGCTCACAAATCAAAATATGCAATCCACCTTGGTAGCATCAAAATGTATCAAGACTTGAGAATGAATTACTGGTGGAGAGGTCTTAAGTAAGATGTAGCCAAGTACGTGTCAAGGTATTTGACATGTCAGCAGGTTAAAGTAGATCATAGCCACCCTATTACATTATTGCAACCTCTACCCATACCAGAGTGGAAATGGGAATCAATCTCTATAGATTTCATTGTGGGATTACCGTGTACAGCAAAGAGATACAACACCATTTGAGTGGTCGTGGACCGACTGACCAAGTCAGCTCACTTCCTACCCTACAACATAATGCACACTGCAGGAAGACTCACGGAGTTGTATTTGAAGGAGATAGTATATTTGCATAGGATTCCTAGTAGCATTGTCTCTGATCGTGACCCGTTCTACACTTCAAAATTTTGGAAGAAGTTTCAAGAAGGCACGGGTACGCGATTGGATTTTAGCTCAGTGTTCCATCCGTAGACCGATGGGAAAACAGAGTGAGTAACTCAGGTGATAGAAGACATGCTCAGAGTGTGTATGCATGAACTACAAGGATCATGGGATCAACACCTACCGTTGATCAAGTTTGCATACAATAATAGCTTCCATGCAAGCATTGGGATGACACCGTATGAAGCTCTCTATGGAAGGCGATGTAGATCGCCTATCAATTAGGAAGAGACCGGCAAAAAGTTTATTTTGGGGCCGAAGTTACTTGAAGATAATACTATCATTGTTCGTATTACCAGAGAGAGACTTAAGTCGGCTCAGAGGAGACAGAAGAGCTATGTCGATATCAAAAGAACGAGTGTGGACTACACCGTTGGCGAGCATGTGTTTGTGAAGGTATCGCCCATGAAAGACATTATGAGATTTGGAAAGAGAGGCAAGTTGAGTCTTCGTTACCTTGGACCCTTTGAGGTTTTAGGTCAAGTAGGCGAGGTCGCATATCGTGTTGGGTTACCACCATTATTTGATCAGGTACACAACGTCTTTCATGTCTCTATGCTCAGAAAGTATGTGTGAATGACCCTTCCCATATGTTGGGAGGTCAGCCATTGGAAATGTACGAGGAAGCGGCTCAGATACTAGATAGAAAGGAGCAAGTTTTATGCACGAAGGTGATTCCTTTAGTGCTTGTTCGATGGAAGAATCATCCGGCCGAAGAAGCTACTTGGAAACGTGAGGCGGATGTAAGAGAACAGTATCCGGACTTGTTTGTAGAGAGCTGAGAGCCTATTTATATCATTGCCTGTATGTTTGTAAGTTTGACCCGTCTATGTAATCAAAAGTTGCACATTTATCTCAACTTATACAAGAAATGAAAAGAACGAATGTGGGTTGTAAATGGACCGTTTGTGAACTTAAAAATGTATGGCTTGATGGTAATTGCATGATGAAAGAGGATGACCGATATGTACTCCTAAAAGCCATAGAAAAACTGACAAAAAGACAAAACCAAGTGAAGACAAACAAGAAGTAAATTTTTTTGAAATTCTGTCAAAACAGATTAATCGATTTCCAAATCGATTAATCGATTTTGGATTTCGATTGAACGATTGGCACACGCCAATGAACTGAGAAAACCTGGAAAATTATTAATAGTCAATTTCGATTAATCGATTTTGAGCACCTGAGTTTAAGTTATGAAAACCGATTAATCGATTTTGAAAATTGATTAATCGATTTTTGCCTATATATATCAATTTGGGATTTTCTTTCCCATTTCGAAATTTCAAACGGCCTTTTGTTCTTCTAGCACCATTTTTCTCCTTCCTTTGGCTGTCAAAAACCGCAAGGATTTGAGGATTTTGAAGATCGAGTTTGGATCAAAACCCCAACTACCCAGATCGAATACGAAAGGTAAACCCTAGTTTTTCAATTTCCTTTCAAATTGAGTTATTACAGCCCTAGGTTTTGAATTTCTTTCACTTTTAAAACCTAAAATGTCGCCTAAGACTCATCTAGCTTTGAAGTAAGCGACTTCTAAGCTTCCCGTACGGTGCAAGAACGTCGCGCTACTACCACCTTCACCTTCATCACCATCATCATCATCTTATTCGATGGACGCGTCCTCACGCGAATCGTCACCACCACCACCACTCGGCCATTTACCCCAACTCAATGAGTTTGAAAATGAATATATCATTGACCCAACTATCTTTGAGGACCCCGAGGTTGAGGGTGAAACCAAATGGGCCCCGACAATAGCTCGTTAATGCGGGCCTCGAAAATCTTTTGAAACCGTTACATGGTTTTTTCTACCCTAGACTCGTTAGGTTATTTTATCAAAACCTAAAAGCGGGTCGAGTCGATAACACCGTTACGACTGAGGTCGATGGTTGTAACTACCTTTTCACCCTATGCCATGTTCACGAATCTTTAGAATGTTTTCTGACATATGTACCCGAGACTAACCTTTTACCTCCTTTCCCACAACCCGTAAATTTTAAGGAAATCCTAACCGAGATGACAAGGGGGTACAAGGGGTCCGAAAAATTCATACGGAGGGTTGACTTACCCCTCACTTGTGGATGCTTGATTCGATAATCAAGTGCAACCTCTATCCTATGCGTCATGATACCGAACAAGTAGAGTTGGTCCAATAGGCATTATACGTGGCAGACCGCGGCCGTTGGTTCGACGCTACCAAATTGGTGATAGAGGGTATGATATATATTAAAGGGAAAATGATGAAGGGGCCCTTAGGGCCGAAAGAGCGTATGCCTTACACTCGGCTCATTTCAAGCATGTTAGAGTGCTACTCTGCCGCCGCAGAGTACATGATTTCTCCCACTGAGCTGAGGGCCACAAATCATGTGAAGCATTATTCTATCTCTTCGTGGGGTCGTAGCTATAGGCTTTTGAAGAAGGCTCTACCGCTAGATGAGCTAGTACCTACCCAAGCTAGTGATGCATCACCACCATAACAGCAAGGGAGCAACCTTTTGTGCCACCACAGGACCAAGCAGTGGTGGAGCAGCCTCCTAAACCGGTACCACCTGCGGAGCAGCCTTTAGTACCACCTCCTGCTCCTACACTGCCCACTCCTACTCCACCTATGCGTTCTCACAGGAGACAGGCTTCTCAGGCCCCAACACCTAGTACTATTGATGATGTTCTCACCCTCATGGCAGAGAACAATCGCCAGATGTTGGAGCACCAGAGACGGATGGAGGAGAGCCACACTCGGATGGACTACCGCTTGAACTTTCATGAGGCCCTACTCCATCAGACCATACAGTCATGTATCCCAGCGACTACCATTAGCGCATCGTGGCAGCACAGACATGGGCTCCTGATGCATCGGGTTCTGATACTCGCAAGCATGACGACGAGGATCGGCTCGGGGATGGGACTGCTTGATTGTTAGCTTTTGGCGTTTCTTTTTAGAGTTGTAATTTCTTTTTGAGCTATATTTGTTTAGGGTTGTAATTTTTATATGCATTTTGATAATATTTTGGAAATGCATTTTTTTTTAGGAAAATGTAAAGAACTTGAATATACAGGAATATGCAAATGCAATACAGATCCTTGTTTATTTTAAATTATGTTTACTGTTAATCTTATATGCAATTGTAGTTAAGTTTTCTACAGGGTGTGTGCTGATGCTGTTGTGTGCATAGTCATCTCTCAATGTGTGTGGGTTTTCCATGACGGGAAGCCCTTGGGTATATTTTTGAGGGTGAAAATTCTCAAGGTGGGGAGAATGTAACATCCCCAAAATTTGGGATTTGAATAGTGCTCTCGAGATGCGTGTCCGATTGATCATAAGTTTGACTAAGTGGAAGTCAACTTAATGACTTAGATTGTGATAACCTAGATTTCGACACTCCGAAATCCATGCCATCAACATGGCCCTCTAGGCCGTGTCCCTTGTGTCTGTACGGAACATTGGTATAACAAGCAACAACTAACCAAGTAAAGTATATGAACTAAATCGGAGATGCATTTAATGATATATTATTCTATAATAAAAGCTCAAAAGGTAGTTCTCATTCAATGCCAACACATGGACAAAAGAACTGGCCCGAACCATCAGTGACAAAACCAGGCCACCCCAGATGGTTCGCCAAAGAAATATCAGAGTATAATTATATTTCTTTCTAAATAGGGCTTGACATACCAAGCCGTACAGAATGCTCTCAAAAATCTCTCTCCTAAAGTACGCAAGGGGTCTTCTAGAAGAAGTCCTCAAGAGGAGGCTCCAACTCTTCCTCGAGCACGTAATCTAAATTTCCCAAATCTACGTCTCTCGAAGCCTCAGCAGCCGCAAGCACGGGACCTGCGACGTATAGTCTAAAGGGTGTGCTACATCCTAGCTCAATAGGGAAATAACACAACGAACATATAAGTTAAGCTCTCACATATATTCTATGACATTAAATAACATGATGTATTACTGAATTTACTGGAAAAAAAACAACAATTTAGATGACTGAAAATAAATGTACTAAGTGTTATTGTTATTTCACATGTTCTCTTTTGTTCTCAACCTTTCACTAATTAGGCCTAAAGACCTTAATCTGTAACTTAAATATTCCCCAACTTACTATAGAGTCGGGCGCCTGATGGAATATCCTCTATCCTCGTCTAACTAGACAGTTTTCATATCACTATTTTTATTTATCAATACTACCCAGGTCCCTTTCTCATAGGCGACAGAGTCTAATTCTCATATCAACATCCCTGGGATGTGCAACTAGTGTATGGATTGGCCGCCATACCGGTCACGGATATCCTGCCGCGCCAGTTGTGGGTATCCCACCACGTTAGTGGGGTATTCTCCAGAATCTTAAATAGCAAAAGTATCAAGTCCACTACATATAGTTATTCACCTTGTGATTGTGCTAAATATAATAGATTAGGCCTTATCAGTTCTCATTCATTCTTGCTTTATAATTTCACATACATCCCTAGGGTGTCTGAATTAATACATCACATAGATGTTTTTGTCACATTCTCATCCCTTGGGGATGCCACGTATTCACTTGCTTACTTTGTGTCATTCACACACACATTTACCGATTCACATTTACTATGCATTTATATTCATTTTTATATCACTACTATATGCTCTTGAAATTAAAATATATGTTCAAGGTGTTCCCTATCTCACGCGTTTGAATATCCAAGCATCAAGGTCCCATGTGGTTCCCCATACTTGTCTTTACTTGTACTACCTATGGTACACTATAGCATAAGCAAAGCATCAAGAAAGATGCGATAAAGAAGGTACAAGACCTTCCAAGAACCTCAAAATCCAATTCAAAAGTCTACAGAAGCTGTCCAAATTGATTGATCGATCTCTAAAATCGATCAATCGAAATTTCAGAATCGATTAATCGATCAAAATCGATCAATTGAAATTCCAAAATCGATTGATCGATTTCCCGAATCGATCAATCGGTTTTCCGCAGCTCTCATTTTCCAGTCACTGGAAGTGCTTAGACGATTAATCGATTAATCAAATTTCAAAAATCGATTGATCGATTTTCAAATCAATCAATCGGTTTCGGATCACTTTGCCCAACTGACTTCCAGGCTAAAATCGATCAATCGATTTGGTCCGAATTTCACCCCTTCATGGGCATTTCATCCAGTTTTCTTCCTTATCATAATCTTTAACTCTTCATTTAAACCTTAATTAATTACACAACAACTTGTTTATAGCAATCTAAATAGAACTCACCTTAAATCAACCCTTGGCTGATTCAATGGTTTGGCTTGAAGGCTAGGGCTCCTAGCTTGACTCCAACGGTTTCTAATGCGTCGAATCCAGTATTTAATGCTTGAACCCGTCTTCAAGTTGAAGTGTGCATTAACTCCCTTTAGCATTTACTTCTTCCTATTCTCCTCTCTCTCTTCTTAACTTCACACCAACCAAACAAGGAGAAATAACTTCTCCTAGCTATTAAACCCCTTTTAACTCTCCCTCAGCTTTTGTGTAAAGCACATACACCAGCGATAGATGTACGCGATCCTTAAACTAACATCTAACCCCATACTTATGATACATTCACATCACACTTAATAAATCTTTTTTAAGTTCTCTATTTGACTTTCACATGGTCAAACCTACCATTAGTCGGGCACGCATCCCGAGGTCACTATTCAATGCTCAAACTTTGGGGATGTTATATTTTCCCCACCTTGAGAATTTTCATCCTCGAAAATGAACCCAGCAGGTGGGTCTTGAAGTGGTGGGGGTACAGGGCCAACTTGAGCAGGTGCTGGGCCCTCAACTGGTAAAGTCTTATTCAGCATATGGTAGCTGCGGCCCCACGAAGCGATGGAGTAATGCTTCATGTGGTCGGTGGCCTTTGGCTCGATGGGTGAGATGGCATATTCGGGGGCGCTAGAGTAGCACTCCAACATACTAGAGATAAGTCGGGCATAGGGCATGCGCTCCTTGGGTTTCAAAGGCCCTTTCATCATCTTCCCCTTAATGTAGACCATACCCTCAAAGATGATTTTGGTGGCGTCGAACCAACGGCCGCGGTATGTCACGTATAGGGCCTGTTGGACCAACTCCACCCTCTCAGTGTCGTGGCGCATAAGGTAAAGGTTACACTTGATTATTGAATCAAGCATCCACATGTAATGGGGTAAATCTACCCTCCTTATCGATGATCCGGATCCCCCGAGCCCTTTGGTCATCGCGGTCCTAATCTCCTCAATCGGAATTTCTTGATCGAATGGGGGAAAAAGGTTGGTCTTTGGTACATGGTCGAGGTAGCATTCTAGGGATTGGTGGATGTGTCGTCGGGTAAAAACGTAGGTATGATTGTCGATCTCGGTCTTTATAGTGTCATCGATGCGGCCCTATTTTAGGTTCTGGTAAAATTGTCGAACGAGCCTAAGGTAGTAATACTCGTGTAGCGGCTTTAAAAGGTTATCGAGGCCCACACTCACGAGGTAGTCCCGAGCCCATTTGGTCTCACCCTCGACGTCGGGATCGATAAACAAGACCTCGTCGATAATATATTTGTCCTCAAAATTCTTTGCTTCCCACCACTCATTTGGTTAGGGCAAATTTTTGGGTGGTGGTTAGGGTATTGGCGACGATTTTCGTGAAGACGCGTCTGTCGAATCAGATTCGGAATCTGATAGAGAAGATGGTGATGATGGAGGTGATGGTGGTGGCGGTGCGGTGTTCTTACGCCGTACCGGAAGTTTAGACATCGATTGTTTCGTAGCCAATCGAGTTTTAGGTGGCATTTTGATCAAAAAATTTAAAACCTAAGGCGGTGATGGTCCAAATTGAAAAGAAATTCGAATCTAGGGTTTACCTGAGGCGCTCGATCCGAATGGCTTAGGATTTTGATCTGAAATTGACCAAAAACCCAAAACCCTAGCTGTTATGGTAGCAAAAGAGAAAGGAGAAAATGGCACCCAAAAGACAAAAAAAAACAAACTGAATTTCGAATGGGAAAAAAAAACCCAAATCTAGCTTATATAGGCAAAATTCGATTGATCGATTTTCACAACTAAAACTCAGTCTCACGAAATCGATTGATCAATTTAAAAATTGATTGATCGATATCCCAAAATTGATTCATTAAATTTTAGTGCCATTAAAATTTCAAATTTCCCACCTTACTGGCGTGTGCCAGTCGTTCAATTAAACGAAATCGATTAATCGGTTTTGACAGATTTTTCAAAAAATTTCTGCTTTATTTGGCCTTCATTTTCTTGGTATTTCTTGACCAGTTGGTCATTGGCTTTGTGGAGTATATCTTCATTAGCCATTGCTTGACGTAATGAACATTAAGGCATGCATTTTTCGTCGCATCAAGGCACCTTTACGACTCACACTCTTCCCATTGAATAAGTTCGCCAAAATGCTTAACGTTTGATTACATAAACGGTTTAGATTTACGAGCATACATGCAATGAGACAATTAACTCTCAACTCGCTGCAACCAAGTCCGGATACTGCTCTCTCATGCCGGCCTCTCTTTCCCAAGTGGCTTCTTCGGCCGGATGATTCTTCCATCGAACAATCACTAAAGGAATCACTTTGGTGTGCAGTACTTGCTCCTTTCTATCCAATACCTCCGCCGGTTCTTCTATCATGGTCATGTCTTCATGCATCTCAAATGTTTGACCTCCCAAGACATCAAAAGGGTCATTCACGTACTTTCTGAGCATAGAGACGTGAAAGACATTGTGTACCTAATTGAATCATGGTGATAATCCAACTCGATATGCAACCTCTCCTACTCGACCCAAAACCTCAAAGGGTCCAAGATAACGGGGAGTCAACTTCCCTCTCTTTCTAAATCTCATAACGCCTTTCATAGGTGCTACCTTCACAAACACGTGTTCACCCACCTTGTAGTCTACACTCATCCTCTTGATATCGGCGTAGCTTTTCTGTCTGCTCTGAACTGCTTTGAGTTTCTCCCTTATCATATGAATATAAGCGGCATTATCTTCAAGTAACTCTGGCCCCAACACAAATTTCTCGCCTGTCTCTTTCCAATTAATAGGCGATCTACACCGTCGTCCATAGAGAGCTTCGTACAGTGCCATGCCAATGTTCGTCTGATAGCTATTATTATATGTAAATTTGATCAACGGTAGATGTTGATCCCATGATCTCTGTAGTTCAAGCATGCATGCTCTGAGCATGTCTTCTATCACTGGATGAAAAGCCATCGGTCTGCTGATGAAAAGCCAAATTGAAATCTAATCACGTTCCCATGCCTTCCTGAAATTTCTTCCAAAACTTTGAAGTGTATAACGGATCATGATTAGAAACAATGTTGTTTGGAATCCCGTGTAATTGCACGATTTCTTTCATATATAACTCCGCAAGTTTTTCCGTCGTATACATCGTGTTGTAAGGCAAGAAGTGTGTTGACTTGGTCAATCAGTCTACAACTACCCAAATGGCATTATATCTCTTCACTATACGCGGTAATCCCACGATGAAGTCCATAGAGATTGATTCCCACTTCCACTCTGGTATGGGTAGAGGCTATAATAATCCAGCAGGATGTCTATGATCGACCTTCACCTGCTGACACGTCAAACATCGTGACACGTACTTAGCCATGTCTTGCTTCAAACCTCTCCACCAGTAATTCTTTCTCAAATCTTGATATATTTTATTGCTACCAAGGTGGATCGCATAATTTGACTTGTGAGCCTCATCAAGGATAGTTTGTCGCAGATCGACATTGTCTGGAATGTAAAGACGACCCTTGAACAATAAAGAACCATCTTCTTTCACTGAGAACTCAGGTTTGATACCTTCAATCACATCTTGATGAATCTTGGTTAACTCTGGGTCTTTCATCTGTAGCTTGTGAATATGCTCAAATATCACTGGTCTCAGTGATATATTAGCCAAGAAGGCTCCTGTGGCTTGCACCTCGATATTTGCATCATATAATAAAAGATCTTCAAATAATTTCCATCGGTGTATACTCAAAATCAAACTAGCCAACTGAGCTGAACCCTTCCGACTCATGGCATCGGCTACTACATTAGCCTTGCTTGGATGGTACTGTATGGAACAATCATAGTCTTTAAGAAACTCCATCAATCTGCGCTGCCTCATATTCAATTCTTTCTGTGTAAATAGATATCTGAGGCTCTTGTGGTCAGTGAAGATCTCAAAGGTCTCACCGTACAAATAGTGTCTCCAAATCTTCAGCGTAAATATGAGTGTTGCTAGTTTCAGGTCATGTGACGGGTAGTTCTTCTCATGCTCTTTCAGTTGTCTTGACCCGTAAGCTATCACCTTTTTGTGTTGGTTGAGCACGCAACCCAAACCATTATGCAAAGCATCACTGTATACCGCGAATCCTCCACTGCCTGAAGGAATTGCTAACACTGGAGCTGAAATGAGTCTCTTCTTGATTTCTTGAAAACTCTTCTCTCATGCTTCACTCTACTCAAATCTTTCATCCTTCCGTGTAAGTCTCGTAAGAGGTCCCGATATTTTTGAAAACCCCTCTACAAACTGTCTATAGTAGCCAACTAGACCAAGGAAACTACGGACATCTGTTACCATCTTTGGTTGTTCCCAATTCACCACTGCTTCGATCTTAGCCGGATTTACTGTGACACTATGCTTCGAGACATGTCCCAAAAAGCTAACTTCCTCCAACCAAAACTCGCACTTACTGAGCTTAGCATACAGTTGGTGTTCACGCAAAGTTTATAGAGCAACTCTCAAGTATTTTTCATGCTCTGCTTTTGATTTGGAGTATATTAGGATATCGTCAACGAATACCATGACGCAGGAGTCTAGGTTTGGTTTAAACACCTGATTCATCAAATCCATAAATGACGTCAGAGCATTCGTCAAACCAAATGGCATCACTAAGAACTCATAGTGTCCGTACCGTGTCCTGAATGCAGTCTTTTGAATGCCCTCTGCCTTGACTCTCAACTGATGGTATCTAGATATCAGATCGATCTTGGAAAAATACCTCGCTCCTTGCAGCTAAGGGAATAAGTCGTCTATCCTAGGCAAAGAATATCGGTTCTTTATGGTGAGTTTGTTTAACTGGCAATAGTCAATACACAGTCGCATTGACCCATCTTTCTTCTTTACAAACAAGACCGGTGCTCCCCATGAAGACACGCTCGATCTTACAAACTCCTTGTCCATGAGCACTTGTAATTGCTCTTTTAATTCTTTCAACTCAGCAGGAGCCATCCTATATGGTGCTTTCGAAACAGGCTCCGTTCCCAGTGCTAAGTCGATAGCGAACTCCACTTCTCTATCTGGAGGTAATTTTGGTAATTCCTCTGGAAATACATCTTCAAATTCACATGCGACTGCAATCTTTGAGATGTCATTCTTCTCTTCTTTATCATCCTTCAAGAATGCCAAATAACCACTACAATATTTTTTGATTAAGCGCTCTGCCCTAACTGCAAAGATAAGTGGCATATGCGTCGATCTCTCTCCTCAAAATCAGAACGATCTCCTTGTGTTAGGTCTGAAGATGACGACCTTGTTCTTACAATCTACAGTTGCACAGTATTGTGACAACCAGTCCATGCCAAGGATCATGTCAAATCCTTGCATGTCTAATAAAATTAAATTTGCTGCCAATTCATGCATTTCTTCATCATCGATGCCAACTATTACTGACTTACAAACCAATTCTGTGTCGACTAATTCTCCAGTCAAAATTGACACTGATAGAACAAAGTCCAATGTTTTCGGGACAATCTTCATTCTCTTTGCAAACCTCGGAGTAACAAAGGAGTGAGTAGATCCTGGGTTTATCAACACTCTAGCTTCACATGCTACATAGCATTCTTTCTTGTATACTTGTAACGTACCTATAGCATACATATATACAGATATAGTGCATATTTACTTATCAAAATTTAATGCATAAGAACAAGTCTACACTATTGCTAAATGAATGCACATTCTCTATCTAAAATTTTAAGAAATTAAAATTTTTTATTTAAAAAGGAATCTCACCTTGGATAACATCATGTACATTTCCTGCTTCTTGGGCAGTGACTGCGTAGGCTCTTCCTTGCACGAGCGGCTTCCTTGCTTGTATCGGTTGTGGTATTAAAGTAGAAGTCGTCCTCTCTTTGTTCACCTCAGGGCAATCTTTAATTTTGTGGCCCACTTTTTCACATTTATAGCAACCTCGAGTTCCTTGCCTGCAATCTGCCGTCTTGTGAGACTTGCCACACTTGGCACAAGTCTCCCTAGGTGTGGAAGAAGCAGCTCGTGAGAAACCCTGTGTAACTGTTGCTCCAGTGGTGGTAGCAGGGCTCTCATATCTTATCGGCCTCCCTGACGCAAGCATTAGAATTCTCTGATAATTTGTCTAATGCGCCGGTCTCACATGCCCTGCTTGAAACGGTTGCCTCTGAATAGGCGCTACGAATCTTAGCTTTTTGTTCACCGGCTCGTAGTTCCCAGCCCTACTTTGATCTACATTTCCTCTCCCATGCTGTTCCCTTCAGCGGCATTGGTCATTATTTTCTTCCTCAATGACCAGAGCTTTGCTCATGACCTCTCCATAGGTTTTTAACTGAAAAGGTGCCACTCTCCCTCTAACATCCAGCCTTAAGCCGTGTTGAAACCTCTTTGCTATCATGACATTGCTAACTACATAATCGGGAGCGAAGAGAGGAAGTCTCATGAACTCCACTCCATACTCTCTTACCGTCATTCTTCCTTACAAGAGCTGTAAAAACTATATCTCTATCTGATTTCTCACTACCTCAGGGAAATACTGCTTGTTAAGCTCTTCTATAAACTCATCCCACGTCTAGGGCAATCCTGGGGTCTTTAGAACCCTAGTCTTAGAAACGGACTTCCACCAAGGCCCTGCCTCCCCATCTAACATGTAAGCTACCCAATCGACACTTTCATCTTCCGTGCATGTAAGCACACTAAAAACTTTTTCCATCTCGCTTAGCTAATTCTCTGTAGCCTTCGGCTTCGCTTGCCCTGAAAAGGTAGGAGGTCGCATCCTCCTAAACTCCGAACTGAGGGTGCCGGGCTTTGACCCATCGGAGGTGTATGTGGTCATTCGATCATCGACGCGTTATAAGCTGCGGAGATGTCACATCGAGCCATGGCTGTTGCCATGGTTTCCATGGTGTGCATCATCCTCTGACGCTCTTCTCTCTCCTTATTTCTTTCTCTGATTCTTTCTTCTTCCCTCTAATCTCAATCCTGATGATCTTGATCCTGATTTTCTGCCTGGCCGCTACCTCCCGGTGCCCCTCTATCTCCCATGGGCACTCTGTTCATAGGCGAGATGAAGTCATCTTTACTACATAAATTCCTATCATGGCTGCCCTTGGGTCGGCCTCTTCCCCTAGAAAACATAACGGTCTGCACGTAAAATCAAAGTTTCATTAGCAGAAGTTCCTATGCTCTGACAAAAATAAGGTTTGTCAGAATTTCTAAAAGAAATGGCTCTGATACCAACTGTGACAACCTGGATTTCGGCACCCCAAAATCTGTGCCATCAGCACGGCCCTCTAGGCCGTGTCCCTTGTGTCTGTATGGAATATTGGTATAACAAGTAACAACTAACCAAGTAAAGTATATGAACTGAATCGGAGATGCATTTAATGATATATTATTCTATAATAAAAGCTCAAAAGGTAGTTCTCATTCCATGCCAATGCATGGACAAAAGAATTCGCCCGAACCATCGATGATAAAACCAGGTCACCCCAGATGGTTCACCAAAAGAAATATTAGAGTATAATTACATTTATTTCTAAAAAGGGCTTAAAATACCAAGCCGTACAGAATGCTCTCAAAAATCTCTCTCAAAGTACACAAGGGATCCTCTAGAAGAAGTCCTTAGAAGGAGGCTCCAACTCTTCCCCGGACAAGTAATCCGAATCCCCCGAATCTACGTCTCCCAAAACCTCAGCAGCCGTAAACACAGGACCTGCGACGTATAGTCTAAAGGGTGAGCTACATCCTAGCTTAATAGGGAAATAACACAATGAACATATAAGTCAAGCTCTCACATATATTTTATGACATTAAACAACATGATGTATTATTAAATTTATTGGAAAAAAAATAGCAGTTTAGATGATAGAAAAATAAATGTACTGAGTGTTATTGTTATTTCACATGTTTTCTTTTATTCTCAACCTTCCACTGATTCGGCCTAAAGACTTAAATCTGTAACTTAAATATTCCCCAACTTACTATAGAGTCGGGCGCCCGATGGAATACCCTCCATCGTCGTCTAGCTAGACAGTTTTCATATCACTATTTTTATTGATCAATACTATCCAGGTCTCTTTCTCATATGCGACGGGGTCTAATTCTCATATCAACATCTCTTAGATGTGCAACTGGTGTACGGATTGGCCGTCGTATCGGTCACGGATATCCTGCTGCGTCAGTCGTGGGTATCCCGCCACGTCGGTGGGATATTCTCCAGAACCTTAAATAACAAAAGTATCAAGTGCACTACATATAGTTATTCACCGTGTAATTGTACTAAATATAATAGATTAGGCTTTATCAGTTCTCATTCATTCTTGCTTTACAATTTCACATACATCCCTGGGATGTCTAAATCAATGCATCACACAGATGCTTTTATTACATTCTCATCCCCTGGGCATGCCACATATTCACTTCCTTACTTTGTGTCACTCACACACACATTTACTGATTCACATTTACTATGCATTTATATTCATTTCTATATCACTACATAAATGCTCTTAAAATTAAAATACATATTCAAGGTGTTCCCTACTCACGCGTTTGAATATTCAAGCATCAAGGTCCCACGTGATTCCCCATGCTTGCCTTTACTAGTACTACCTATAGTACACCATAGCACAAGCAAAGCATCAAGAAAGATGCAATAAAGAAGGTATAAGACCTTCCAAGAACCTCAAAATCCAATTCAAAAGTCTATAGAAGCTATCCAAATCGATTGATCGATCTCCAAAATCGATCACTCAAAATCCCAGAATCGATTAATCGATCTCAAATTGATCAATCGAAATTCCAAAATCGATTGATCGATTTCACAAATCGATCAAGCGGTTTTTCCTAGCTCTCATTTTCTAGTCACTGGAAGTGCTCAGACGATTAATTGATTTTCAATCGATTAATCAAATTTCAAAAATCGATTGATTGATTTTCAAATCGATCAATCGGTTTCGGGCCACTTTGCCCAACTGACTTCCAGGCCAAAATCGATTAATCGATTTTACAAATCGATCAATCGATTTGGTTAGAATTTCACCCCTTCACAGGCATTTCATCCAGTTTTCTTCCCTATCATTTTTCCTTCATTTTTAATCTTTAATTCTTCATTTAAAGCTCAATTAATTACACAACAACTTGTTTATAGCAATCTAAATAGAACTCACCTTAAATCAACCCTTCGCTGATTCAATGATTTGGCTTGAAGGCTAGGGCTCCTACCTTGACTCCAACGGTTTCCAATGCATCAAATCTGGTATTTAATGCTTGAACCCGTCTTCAATTTGAAGTGTGCATTAACTCCCTTTAGCATTTACTTCTTCCTATTCTCCTTCTCTCTCTCTTCTTAATTTCACACCAACCAAACAAGGAGAAATAACTTCTCCTAGCTATTAAACCCCTTTAACTCTCCCTCAGCTTTTGTGTAAAGCACATACACCAACAATAGATATACGCGACCCTTAAACTAACACCTAACCCCATACTTATGACACATTCACATCACACTTCATAAATCCTTTTTAAGTTCTCTGTTTGACTTTCACTTGGTCAAACTTACGACCAGTCGGGCACGTATCTCGAGGTCACTATTCAACGCTCAAACTTTAGGGATGTTACATAGATTAAATTAAGTTTGATGTGAATGTACTTGTGAGTGTGGTTTTACATTTCGTTATGAAGGTCACATACACCTGTTATTGGTGTATGTGTTTTGCAGTAAAAACAAGGAATGAGTTAAATAGCTAAATAGTTAAAGAGAAATAATTTCTTTTTAATGTTGCTGGGTGAGGGTTTATGAAGTGAGAGAGAGTTTAGAGGGAAGAAAAGAGAAAATGCTAAGGGAGTTAGTGTGCATTTCGAATTGAAGGTGTGCTTGAGCATTAGCTCCGGAGGCGAGTAGGAGTTCGTCGAATCAGGCTGAGAACCCTAGCCAATTACTCAAGCCATTGAATCAATCAAGAGATTGATTTGAGATGAGTTTTATTAGATTTTAGTGTGTAGATAATTACGCATTAATTTAGTGAATTAATGCTAAAATACTAAATTAAAGAAGTAGAAAAGAATAGGAAATTGAAAGAGAAGAAAGTTGGAAGAAATGCCCGAGAAGGACAGAGTTTTTGTCAAAATCGATTAATCGATTTAAAAAATCGATCAATCGATTTTGACCTAGATGTGAAGCAAGGCGCAAATGCTTGAAACCAATTGATCGAAATAAAATCGATCAATCGATTTTTAGAATTCGATTAATCGATTTGAAAACGATTAATCGTCTGAGCACTCCAGTGGCTGGAAAATGAAGAGCCTGGGAAAACCGATTGATCGATTTTGGACTTTCGATTAATCGATTTTGGGAATTTCGATTAATCGATATAGAGATCGATTAATCGATTTTGGCAGTTTCGGTTTGACTTTTATTTTGGATTTTAGAGTTCTGGGAGGGCTTTATACCTTCTTTTATGCATCGTGTTTGATGCTTTGCTTATGCTATGATGTAACTTAGGTTGTATAATTGAATGCGAGCGTAGGAAGCCACAAAGGACCTTGATGCTTGAGAATTTATACGCGTGAGGTAGGAAACACTTTGAACATGTACTTTAATTGCAAGAGCATGTAGTAGTGATATAGACATGAATAATTATGCTTTGAAAATGTAAAACTTAAGTGTGTGTCTGTGAACACTAAGGTAGGAAATGAGTTACAATATGAGTATGTGACTTCCCCAAGGGATGTGAATGTTATAAGGGCATCTTTGTGATGTGTTGAGCTATTTACATCCCAGGGATGTATGGAAACTTGTGACGTTAATGAAATGAAAATTGATCAAACCGAATATACTATAATTAACACAATCACACGATGAATAACTATATATAGTGCACATTTGATTTAAGGTTTGGAGAATATCCTACCAACGCGGCGGGATACCCGTGACTGACTCAACAGGATATCCGTAACTGGTACGTCGGCCAATTCGTACACCAGTTTGACTTCCCAGGGATGTATGTGAGATTGTACCCCGTCGCCTATGAAGAAGGGACCTAGGTAGTATATACATGAATGAAAAATAATTTGAAATATAGTCTGATTAGATGATGATGGAGGGTATTCCATCGGGGCTCGAGGCTATAGTACATCGAGGATTATTTAAGTTATGATTTAAGTTTTAGGCTGAGCTTTATCTTTTTTGAACAAGTTGAGAACAAGTAACACATGTAGAGCAACAGATACATTCAATTATGCTTTCAATGGTGTAAAACTATTTTCTAGTTATTTTTATTGATGATTCATGCTTCTAAATGTCATAGAATATATGTAAGTAGATTTATATGTTCATTCAGTTGTTTTCCTATTGAGCTATGATATAGCTCACCCTTTAGACTATACGTTGCAGGTCCGGTGCTTGCTGCTGCTATTATTTTTGGAGGATTCAGATTCTGATTACATGCCTAGGAAGGATTTAGAGCCCCCTCCTGAGGACATCTTCTAGAGGATCCCTGCATACTTTGATTTATTTTGAGAGAGAAACTGTGCAGCTTGATATGTCCAGTCTATTTTTGTATAAAAACCATGTATTATTGAGAGATATTCTTCTGACGAACCATCTAAGGTGACTGTTGTGTCGTCACTGATGGTTCAGGTGGGTTCTCTTGCTTGTGCAGTGGCATGAGATCAGAATCATCTTTTGGGTTACTTATTGTTTGTGATTTTATAGAAGAATTAGAGATTTAGTTCAATATCAGTTCTTATACTTTTATTTTGCTTCATTATTGCTTGGGTATACCAATGTTCCGTACAGGCTTATAGGGCACGACCTCGAGGGTCATGCCGATGGCATGGGTTTTGGAGTGTCGAAATCCAGGTTGTCACAGTTGTTATCAAAGCCATTTCTTTTAGAAATTTTGACAAGTCTCGAGTTTGTCTGAGCATAGGACCTTGTGGTAATGAAATTATGGTTTCATGTGCAGAGTGTTATATATTCTAGAGGAAGAGGTCGACCCAGGGGTGGTCATGAAAGAAACTTACAGAGTGGAGATGATTTTGTCTCGGCTTCGAATAGAGAGCCGTTGAGGAATAGAGGGGCTTTAGGAAGTAGTGGTCAAGAGAACAGAGACTAAGCAGAGAATCAGGATAGAGATCGTCAAGAGAGGGATCAACGAGAGCAAGAAAGAGTAAGAGAAAGAAACGAAGAGAGAGAAGAGCATCAAAGGATGATGCATACCATGGAAATTATGGCAATCACCATGGCTTAGCAAGCAGCGTCCTTGCCAGCTCATAATGTCAATGACCAACATCAGCCACCTACACCTCCAGTAGGTCCTACACAGGCATTGCCCTCTGCATTCACAGAGTTTAGGAGGATGCGTCCTCTGAGCTTTTCAGGACAAGTAGAGCCAATAGATGTGAAAAATTGGCTGAGTGAAATGGAGAAAGTATTCAGCGTGCTTACATGCACGGAGGATGATAGTGCCCGTTGGACAATGTACATGTTAGATGGGGAGGCTGGTCCATGGTGGAAGTCCATCTCTAGGAGTAGGGCTCAGGAGACCCCAAGATTGCCATAGACATGGGTGGAATTCGTGGAAGAGTTTAATAAACAATACTTCCTTGAAGTAGTATGCAATTAAATGGAAGTTAAATTTCTTAAGCTTGAGCATGGAAGGATGTCGATGAGAGAGTATGGAGTAGAATTTATGAGGCTTGTTCGCTTTACTCCTGATTTTATAGTTACGAATCTGATGAAAGCTAAAAGACGACAATGCGATTTGAGGCCGGACATCAGGGGAAAGGTAGCGGCATTTGAGTTAAAGACCTATGGAGAGGTCATGAGTAAGGCTTTAGTAATAGAAGAGGACAATGAAGATAGATACAGAAGAAGAGATCAATAAGGGAGAGGAAGAACATATCAAAGTAAAGTTGGAAACTACGAATCAGTGAATAAAAAGTCACGATTCCTGACACCCATTAAGAGGCAACCGTTCCAAACCGATTATATTAGACCGGCACAACAGACAAATTATCAAGATTACCTGTGCTTGCGTCGGGGGGGGGGGGATAAGATATGAGAACCCTACTATTACCATTGGAGTAGTAGCTACCCAGGGTTTCTCACGGGCAGCATCTACTACGGTTGAGATTTGTGCTAAGTATGGCAAGTCTCATAAAACAGCAGAGTGTAGAAGGGGTAGTCGGGGTTACTACAAGTGTAGAAAGATGGGCCACATAATTCGAGATTGCCCTGAGATGAGTAAAGAGAGAACGACTTCTGCTTCCATGGCAAGACCGATATAAACAAGGAAGACCCTACGCTATTACTGGCCAAGAAGCATAGAATACCAACGACGTCATCCAAGGTGAGATTTTCTTTTAAATTTTTAAAATTTCAATTTCTTAAAGTTTTAGATAGAAAAAAAATGCATCTATGTAGGAGGTAGTATAGACTTATCCGTGCGAATTAACTTTTGATGTATATATTATGCTATGTATGTTTGCATATATGTATGATATAGGTACCTTACAATTGTACGGAAAGGGAAGTGACATAGCTTATGAGGCTAGAGTATTGATAGACCCAAGGTCTGCCCACTCATTTACTACTCCTCGATTTACAAAGAAGATAAAGGTCAACCCAGAGACATTGGATTTTATCTTAGTGGTATCTATTCCGACTAGGGAATCGGTCGATATGGAGATGGTTTGTAAATCGGTGATAGTGACCATCAGAGATGGGGATGTCTATGAACTAGCAGCGAATTTAGTTCTGTTAAATATGTAAGGATTCGACGTGATCCTTCGTATGGATTGGTTGTTAGCTCATTATGCAATGGTAGATTGTAAGAACAAAGTCATCATCTTCAGACCTAATACAAGGAGATCGTTCCAATTTCGAGGAATGAGATCGACGTTTATGCCACTTGTGTTCGCAGTCAGGGCCGAGTGCTTAATCAGAAAGGGTTGTAGTGGTTACTTGTCATTTTTGATGGAAGATAAGGAAGGGAAGAATATTATTTCAGAGATCGCAGTTGCACGTGAATTTGAGGATGTATTTTCGGAGGAATTGCCAGGATTACCTCATGATAGAGAGGTGGAATTTGCTATCGACTTAACACCTGGAATGGAGCTTGTTTCTAAAGCACCATATAGAATGACTCCTGCTAAGTTGAATGAGTTGAAAGAGCAGTTGCAAGAGCTCATGGATAAGGGTTTGTAAAACTTAGCATGTCTCCTTGGGTAGCACCGGTCTTATTTGTCAAGAAGAAAGATGGGTCGATGCGACTGTGCATCGACTATCGTCAGTTAAACAAACTAACCATCAATAATCGATATCCATTGCCTAGGATTGATGATTTATTTGATTAGCTGCAAGGAGCGAGGTATTTTTCCAAGATCGACCTGAGATCTGGATACCGCCAGCTGAGGGTCAAGGTAGAGGACATACAGAAGACAACATTTAGGATATGGTACCGACACTACGAGTTTTTAGTTATGTCATTTGGTTTGACGAATGCATCCGCCGTTTATGGATTTGATGAATTGGGTGTTTAAACCACACCTGGACACTTGCGTTGTAGTATTCATCGATGACATCCTGATATATTCCAAGTTGAAGAAGGAACACGAAGAACATTTGAGAGTTGCTCTACAAACTCTACGTGAACACCAACTGTACGCCAAATTCAGTAAGTGCGTGCTTTGCTTGGAGAAAGTTAGCATTTTGGGACATGTTGTCTCAAAGGATGGCGTCACAGTTGATCCGACTAAAATTGAAGCAGTGGCAAACTGGGAACAACCAAAGACGGTAACAAACATTCATAGTTTCCTTGGTCTAGCTTGCTACTATCGACATTTTGTAGAGGGATTTTCCAACTTATCGGGACCACTTACAAGACTCACAAGGAAGGATGTGAGATTGGAGTGGAGTGAAGCGTGCGAAAAGAGTTTTCAAAAACTCAAGAAGAGACTCATTTCAGCTCCAGTGCTAGCAATTCCTTCAGGCAGTGAAGTGTTTGCGGTATATAGTGATGCTTCACATAATGGTTTAGGCTGTGTGCTCAATCAACAAAAAAAAGTGGTTGCTTACGGGTCGAGACAACTGAAAGATCACGAGAAGAATTATCTGACACATGACCTGAAATTAACAACGATCATATTTGCATTGAAAATTTGGAGATATTACTTGTATGGTGAGACCTTTGAGATCTTTACTGACCATAAGAGCCTCAGGTATCTGTTCACACAGAAAGAGTTAAATATGAGGCAGCGTAGATGGATGGAGTTTCTAAAAAACTATGATTGCTCCATACAGTATCACCCATGCAAGGCTAATTCATAGCCGATGCGTTGAGTCGTAAAGGTTCAACTCAGTTAGCTAATCTGATCATGGGGATGCACAGATGGAAGTTGTTTGAAGATCTTTCATTGTATGATGCAAATATCAAGGTGCAAGCCACATGAGCCTTCTTGGCCAACATCACACTGAGATCGATGATCTTTGAGCATATTCACGAGCTATAAATGAAAGACCAAGAGTTAACCAAGATTCGACAAGATGTGATTGAGGGCACCAAACCAGAGTTCTCAGTGAAAGAGTATGGTTCCTTACTATTCAAGGGATGCCTTTGTATTCCAGTTGATGCCGATCTGCAGCAAACTATTCTCGATGAGGCTCACAAATCAAAATATGTAATCCACCCTGGTTGCACCAAATTATATCAAGACTTGAGGAAGAATTATTGGTGGAGAGGTCTTAGCATGATATAGCCAAGTACGTGTCAAGGTGTTTGACATGTCAGCAGGTAAAAGTAGATCATAGACACCCTGCTGGATTATTAGAGCCTCTACCCATACCAGAGTAGAAATGGGAATCAACCTCCATGGATTTCATTATGGGATTTCCGCATACAACAAAGAGATACAACGCCATTTGGGTGGTTGTGGACCGACTAACCAAGTCAGCTCGCTTCCTACCCTACAAGACAATGTACATAGCAGGAACACTCGCGGAGTTGTATATGAAGGAGATAGTACGTTTGCATGGGATTCCTAGTAGCATTGTCTCTAATCGTGACCCGTTATACACTTCAAAATTTTAGATGAAGTTTCAAGAAGGCATGGGTACGCGATTGGATTTTAGCTTAGTGTTCCATCTGCAGACCGATGGGCAAACAGAGCGAGTAAATCAGGTGATAGAAGACATGCTCAGAGCATGTATGCTTAAACTATAAGGATCATGGGATCAACACCTACCGTTGATCGAGTTTGTATACAACAATAGCTTCCAAGTGAGCATTAGGATGACACCGTATGAAGCTCTCTATGGAAGACGATGTAGATCGCCTATCAATTGGGAAGAGATCGGCGAAAAGTTTATTTTGGGGCCGGAGTTACTTGAAGATAACACCATCATTATTCGTATGATCAGAGAGAGACTTAAGTCGGTTCAGAGCAGACAGAAGAGCTATGCCGATATCAAAAGAACGAGTGTGGACTACACCGTTGGCGAGCATGTGTTTGTGAAGGTATCGCCCATGAAAGGCATTATGAGATTTTGAAAGAGAGGCAAGTTGAGTCTCTGTTACCTTGGACCCTTTGAAGTTTTGGGTTGAGTAGGCAAGGTCGCATATCGCGTTGGATTACCATCAGTATTTGATCGGGTACACAACGTCTTCCATGTCTCTATGCTCAGAAAGTATATGAATGACCCTTCCCATATCTTGGGAGGTCAGTCGTTGGAAATGCACGAAGATATGACCATGATCAAGGAAGCGGCTCAGATACTAGATAAAAAGGAGCAAGTTTTACGCATGAAGGTGATTCCTTTAGTGCTTGTTTGATGGAAGAATCATCCGGCCGAAGAAGCTACTTGGGAACGCGAGGTGGATGTAAGAGAGCAGTATTCAGACTTATTTGCGGGGAGCTGAGAGCCTATTTGTATAATTGCCTGTATGTTTGTAAGTTTGACCCGTCTATGTAATCAAAAGTTGCACGTTTATCTCAACTTATGCAAGAAATGAAAAGAACGAATGTGGGTTGTAAATGGACCGTTTGTGAACTTAAAAATGTAAGGCTTGATGGTAATTGCATCATGAAAAGGATGACCGATATGTACTCCTAAAAGCCACAGAAAAACTGACAAAAAGACAAAACCAAGTGAAGACGAACAAGAAGTAAATTTTTTTGAAATTCTGTCAAAATCAATTAATCGATTTTGGATTTTGATTAATCGAAATCGTTCGATTGAACGACTAGCACACACCAGTGAACTGAGAAAACCTGAAAAATTATTAATAGTCAATTTCGATTAATCGATTTGAATTCGATTAATCGATTTTGAAAATTGATCAATCGATTCTTGAAATCGATCAATCGATTTCGAGCACCTGAGTTTAAGTTATGAAAATCGATTAATCGATTTTTGCCTATATATCAGTTTGGGATTTTTTTTCGCATTTCAAAATTTCAAACAGCCTTTTCTTCTTTTAGCGCCATTTTTCTCGTTCCTTTGGCTGCCAAAAACCGGAAGGATTTGAGGATTTTGAGGACCGAGTTCGGATCAAAACCCCAACTACCCGGATCGAATACGAAAGGTAAACCCTAATTTTTCGATTTCCTTTCAAATTGAGTTATTACAGCCATAGGTTTTGAATTTCTTTCACTTTTAAAACCTAAAATGCCGCCTAAGACTCGGCTAGCTTTGAAGCAAGCGACTTCTAAGCTTCCCATACGGTGCAAGAATGCCGTGCCACCACCACCTTCATCACCATCACCATCATCATCATCTTATTCGACAGACGTGTCCTCACGCGAATCGTCACCACCACCACCACCACCCAACCATTTACCCCAACCCAATGAGTGGTGGGATGCCAAAGAGTTTAAAAATGAATATATCATCGACCCAGCTCTCTTTGAGGACCCCGAGGTTGAGGGTGAAACCAAATGGGCCCGACAATACCTCGTTAATGCGGGCATTGGAAATCTTTTGAAACCGTTACATGGTTATTTCTACCCTAGACTCGTTAGGTTATTTTACTAAAACCTAAAAGCGGGTCGAGTCGATAACACCGTTATGACCGAGATCGATGGTCGTAACTACCTTTTCACCCTATGCCATGTTCATGAATCTTTAGAATGTTTTCTGACATATGTACCCGAGAATAACCTTTTACCTCCTTTCCCACAACCCGTAAATTTTGAGAAAATCAGAACTGAGATGACAAGGGGGAACAAAGGGTCCGAAAAATCCATACGGAGGGTTCACTTATCCCCTCACTTGTGGATGCTTGATTTGATAATCAAGTGCAACCTCTATCCCATGTGTTATGATACCGAGCGGGTAGAGATGGTCCAACAGGTATTATACGCGGCATGCTGCGGTCGTTGGTTCGACGCTACCAAATTGGTGATAGAGGGTATGATATACATTAAAGGGAAAATGATGAAGGGGCCCTTAAGTCCAAAAGAGCGTATGCCTTACGCTCGGCTCATTTGAAGCATGTTAGTGTGCTACTTTGCCGCCGCAGAGTACGTGATTTCTCCCACTGAGCCGAGGGCCACCAATCATGCTGTGCAACCGTGGGAATCGATGCGATCCCATCGCGACGATGCGCTGTATAATGATAAAAATATAGAGTCACCACCCAGAGGTTTCGGTGTCCCGGGATACCTAGTTCATTTTTATGAGCACCTAAGTGCTAAAAATATGACTCTAAATCCGGTTCACACTAAAGGCTCTTGGATAGGGGCTTCGGTTATCGATCGG
Organism: Chloranthus sessilifolius; assembly: GCA_021018995.1. Lineage (NCBI taxonomy): Eukaryota > Viridiplantae > Streptophyta > Magnoliopsida > Chloranthales > Chloranthaceae > Chloranthus > Chloranthus sessilifolius. The sequence continues at coordinate 99,415,551 of CM037588.1, forward strand.
GAAGGTGTTAGGCACCCGATCAACCCGCTTAACGCGGTCTCTACTAATGGCCAACAATAAAATAAAGTAGAAGCAAAGAAAATAGCTTCCTTTTGCCCAAAAGGGCTTAGAATCCTATTTGTGCCCCTCCGTTCCTACCGAAAAATTGGTGGCGTAATGGCACAAATGGGAGGATGGAGGGAGCTAGAAAGAGATAGGAGAAGAAAGGAGAGAGCCGGAGCTTTCGGGCCCTTGTAGCACCGTAGAGGAGCCTTGCGTGGCTTACTTTGATGAGCTCTTGAAGGCCTTTTATGGTAGAAAATGGGGTTCTAACTCCTAAGACTTAAAGCTAAGAGGTAGGGAAGGGAGGCTAGGGGATCACACACACCTAGGCTATGGGTTTTAGATGTAAGAACAAGCTTGGGAAGAGGTTTTAAAATTCTAGAATTTTGAGGGAAAATAGTGCACCGAAGGGAGGAAGAACTTATCACTTAGAGCTCTCTCTCTTAAGTAAAATTCTCAACCCTTAAACCAAGGGGTGGGGGGCTCTATTTATAGGAAAAGGGTGGGTTAGGAGGCCACTTAGATGATAATTGAGGTTAGCAATTAGGTGATCTCAAAGCTAAGGTTTCCTAGGATTTTGAGATCTTGGAAAGGTGTGAAGGTGGCTCTAATGGTGGATGATGGGGTGAGGCTTTAGGCCACTTGGAGGGTTGAAAACAGGTAAGGAATGGGTGCAACAAAACTATCAAAACACACCCCAAAGGTTAAGGTGGTCAACAAGTCAAACCCTAAATACGAAATTTAGGGCAAAATCCCATAGTTACTGTTCATATGCCTGGCGCAACTAATAGTTGCGCCAGGCAAATGCATAGTAAAATAGTGTTGGAAGTTAGCTCGCGGGGTGGGGGCCACCTTTTAAACTTGGCGCAACTATTAGTTGCGCCAGGCTTAAAATCTCGGAGAATTAGCCTGGCGCAACTAATAGTTGCACCAGGCAAAATTTATACCTGGCGCAACTATTAGTTGCGCCAGGCCATTTCTGGGGAGAAATAGCCTGGCGGTACTAATAGTCGTGCCAAATCCCTAGGGGGGCCACCTTGAAATTACCTTCCTGCCCTTCGAGTTCGGATTGCCATATCTTCTGATATATACCCCCGATTGGGGCAATTCTTCAATCGTTGGAAAGCTGACAACCTCTACTCTTCAATGGTATAAGAGTTGGTCACTATAGAAGGTCATAGCTAGTTCTGGTGTACCCCTCCTCCTTATTACCTGGGAAGGTTAGGTTAGGGTTTAAAAAGGGTTCTACGGGTTGGGGTTGGTTTCTAAAGGTTCAGGGTAGGTTCCTGGGGGATCTAGGGTGATTCCTAAGGGGTTTAGGGTGATTCCTAAGGGTTCCATACACGCCATCAAAAGCTCAAAAATGCGCCTCTCTCAAAATGTGTTTCAATCAGGCCTTGGGCAAAATTTGGGTGTCTACAGATGCCCCTCTTTAGTATCCGATCACTAATGATTGAATGCCAAAGAAAAGAGACATCCGAAGAGGCCTAAGGCATTACTGATGGGTCCGCTGTATTCAGAACAAACTTCAAACATCAGATGAGTAACACGGTGAGAAAACGAAAGCCGTAGAGCGCCAGGCTAATCATTCATTTCTCAAGGTAATCGGTTCCCAAGCGCTTAGCGACATTACTAGGCATAACCGAGATAGAATAAGTTACGAAAGCCCAATATCTGGAAAAAACGTTCGCCTCTCGAGATGTTTTGAAGGTGATTGATGTTCGAGATTCATTCTGAATGCAACAGCTTCGTAAGTAAGAGGGGTGATCAACCCATATCCAGAGATAGGCGCGAAATAAACATACGCAAGGCTCCACAGTTTGCGTCCAATCCTACAAGGCATTTGACGTTCTCATTGGATTATTCGTGGGTGCTGTTGAGAATTGGAAAATACCATTTTTCACCCCTTAATCTGGGCCTTGATAGACCCTTGAGAGAACTAAATAAGTGTTTTAAGTGTTTATTTTACAGCTAACAATAAAGGCAGGCTTAACCTTGAAAGTAGCTTAAAAGTGGCAAAAAGATGACAATCCATGTCAATCTAAAGGAAGAAAGAGAAGAAACAACCTCACTAGCTGTTGAAAGGTCTGAATTGAAGAGGCAAAGACATGGTCTCAACCCAGAAAAGAAGTATGGAGCAATTCGAACAGAAAAATGCACTACAGAGTACTTTTCGCAAAGAACCTGAACTGTTCGCAAAGAACCTGAAACTCTGCGAAAAGAACAAAAACTCCAGGCTTAGCTTTCGAAGAGCATCTGAACTCTTCGAAGAGATGATTTACCTTTTTGAAAAGAAGAAAACTCAATTCGAACAGAACCAGAACCTTGCGAAAAGAGCTTCAGGAGTTACAACACCTTGTGAAAAGCCCCCTAAGCTTTGCGAAAAGGTATTCTGGAGGTTCCCAGCTTTTGCAAGGGCAATTCAGTAATCTGTTTCACGCGGCCCAATGCATCTAAAAACCTAGGGACATTCCAGAAGATTCTAAGCATGAAGCGAAGGCATATTCCACCCCACGTGACCATTCAGAGATGAAATAACTTGACGGGAACTTCTAGAAACTCTAACAGACTTTCAAAATGCATAACAGAATCGATGCCTTTTTCACCTGATTGGCTGAACCAGATCAAGGAATTCTGATTGGCCAGAACAGATCTGGATCCTCGTGCTCGACTACCATTGGTCAATACAGATCTGAGCACTTCTGATTGGTTGATACACATCTGAGCTGGACTTAGGGAAAACTATAAATAGACGAACCATTTGCCCAATTTGGGCATCCAGATTTTGAGTTTCATTCCTATTCCCCCATTTCCAAACCAGATAGTTTGTCTGAAATCCCTGTAATAGCTTCACTTTTACTTGCAATTGAGAGCTGTGAGATATTTCTGTAATTCAAAAGAGAGTTGTATTCAAGACTACAAATCTGAGAGCTGTTTAAGTTGTGCTCTGTAATTATAATGGTGGATTTGAAAAGGTTGCTGTAAACCGTACATTCTCAATTGGACTCATGTTAAGGGTTCCCTCTGATCTCCTTATTGCATTAGACTCCTTTAGATTTACTGTTTTTCATGCAATTTCCCTTGATTCATTAATCCTGTGAGAATTAGTGTTAGTAACCTAATCTCTCACGACATTTATAGTGATGCTTCTTATTCTAAACTAAGGCTTTGGATTAAAGACTATTGGATGGTTTGTGGCCATTAAAGTGGACAGACCATAGCCATAAGCTTAAACCTAATCCTTAAATTAGATTTATTTCTCTTACATCTGCGCTTGTAGCCAGATGAAGATTGGATCATCTCTCAGTTGAGCTGCAGTCATTCTCATTAGATTTCAAGGACCAAATCAAAGTTAGATATTACTTCTCCATTTTTTATAAGTTTACCTCAAATGTTCCCCCCCACTCGGATCTGGATCATTTAGTTTAACTTTTACTTTTATCATTTAGTTAATGTGACAAATTCAACCTCCCATCTTATGTGCTTTCTAGATAGGATAAAACGCCAGATCTGGTAGCTCAGATCTGGAGGTTTATCTTGCATTTTAGACAAATTCTCTGTGGACGATCTTTCACTCACTTACATTTAAAACTTGCTACAATTGGCCCTGATCTTGCAGGCTAATTCACTTCTACCTGTGCTGATATTTCTTTACCCTTTTTAATATTCTAGATTCATTATAATTTAGCAGTTGCAAACATGTTTTCAAAACACACATAAATCAAGCACACTAAGAACAACAAGTTTTTGGCGCCATTGCCGGGGAATTTGTTCTAAAATAGGTAGACCTAAGTTTTTACTTTTATTTTTTATATCATTACTAAACTATTTTATTGTTTATACCTGTGCAGTTATTCATGTCCAATTTTTTAAGAAGGGAAACTACTTAAAAAGAAATTTTGAAGGTTTGCTGTGAATAATCATATTTTTTGTTCTGAGTTGTATGTTTGGTAGGAGGACTCTCAGCCCTGAGATTGTCCCACTGAATTTAGAAGTTGAAAGGCTACTACGAACCAAACAAACAACACAGAATTCTGCTACTATGGGTGAAGAACCTCGACTTTTGAGGGATTACTTTGCACCTGGTGCTTATAATTCTCCCTTTTGCATTCAATTTCCTACTGTTGAAGGAAATTATGAGATCAAATCATCGACTATCCAAATGCTTCCTTCCTTCCATGGGTTGAGTAAGGAAGATCCATACAAACATGTGGATGAATTCTTGGCTCTTTGCACCACATTCAACATAGCTGGACTTGGTCTGTATAACCAAGCTTAGGCTCTTTCCTTTTTCATTAAAGGATAAAGCTAGAGCATGGTTATCTATGTTAGCACCAAATAGTATCACTTATTGGAATGATTTGCAGTGTCAATTTTTAGCCAAATATTTCCCAATGTCAAAAACAAGTCAATTGAGACAAAGTATCATTTCTTTCTCACAAAACTTAACTGAAACTTTCCATGAAGCATGGGAACGATTTAAGGAACTTTTAAGGCAATGTCCTCATCATCAAATTCCCAGATGGCAGCTGGTTCAAAGCTTCTATCAAGGAATTGATCAAAAAGGCAAAAATATGGTGGATGCCTCCTGTGGAGGCACTTACTTGCAAAAAACAGTTGAGGAGGTTTGGGACTTATTTGAAGTAATTGGTGAAAACTCAACTCAACAGGAATCTCTGTCAAGAGATATTGAAAATCCTGCTAGGTTGAACAATCAGCAACCCACCAAAGGGAATATTTATGAGGTGAATGAGTTGGAAAGAAAGATGGACAATTTAACCACAAAGTTTGATAGATTGATGGACTCACTTAAAAATCCAAATGTTGCAAGAGTAGAGGAGGCATGTCTGATATGCTAGTCCCCTACTCATTCAATTGACCAATGTCCTGCTGCACCACAGTTCTCAGATTTAATGGTGGAACAAGCTCATGCTGCTCAATCATTTGGACAGATGCAGTCAAATGAATATCCATGGAGAGGACACCCCAATTTGAGGTGGAACCAAGGGAATTATCAATCACAACAGCAACAACAACCAAATAACCAAATGCTTTTCAAAACTGCACAGCCTTATCAGCAGAATTTTTATGCCAAACAAAGTTTTCAGCAGCCCATTCCACAACAACCTGTGCAGCAATCTGCCCCAGTTTAAACCCCTTCTAGGTCCCCTTCTTTTGAAGATCAAGTCCTAAATTCACTCCAGAATTTAGGATCTTTAACTCAGACTGTGAATTTTCACAGCCAGAGCATAAAGAAGATTGAAGAAATATTGGGACAACTTTCAAATACTTTGGCCAAAAGAGAGGAAGGAAAGTTACCTAGCCAACCTTTGAACAATCCCAAAGGACAGTTCATGGTTGGAGAAGCTTCTAATTCACATGAAGAAGTAAAAACTGTCACCACTTTGAGAAGTGGAAGAATTATAAATAACAAAGTGGGTACTGAAGAAGAAAAAAATGAGGAAAATGATAAAGATATGCAGCAAGAGCAACATAATGATAGCAAGTCTTGATGGACCTCAGAAAAATCAAACAAATGAAAAATAAAAAATCCAAAAAGTTTCTGAAAATGCTTCCAAAGCTGTAGATGAAGGACTAGTTCCTCATTTACCATTTCCTCATGCAATGAAATCTGTATCCTCTTTTGATAAAGGGAACACAAAAATAGATGAAATGATGGAGACTTTCAAGCAAGTCAAGATAAATCTACCTTTGCTTGAGGCAATCAAACAAATTCTAGCATATGCAAAATTTCTGAAAGATGTTTGCACTCACAAAAGACAGTCTAGGATACAGTTATCCAAGAAGGTCTTTGCTGTGGAAAGAATTAATCAGGTGTTATCCATTGCCACACCTCCTAAACTTCAAGATCCTGAAATCCCCACAATCCCTTGCATTATTGGGGAACATACCATTGAAAAGGCTTTATTAGATTTGGGTGCTAGTGTCAACCTACTTTCATATTCTGTATATGAGAAACTAGGTTTGGGAGAATTAAAACCCACTCATGTGGTGTTACAACTAGCAGCATGATCCGAAGGAAGCCATTGGGATGATTGAAGATGTATTGGTGGGAGTAGATAAATTTTTCTATCCTGATTTTCTAGTTTTGGACATGGAACCTACGAAAAGCAAAACTTGCATCCGTGTCATTTTGGGAAAGGGATTCGTGGGTACAGCAAATCCTTCCATTCAATGCAGGTTTGGTATTATGGAAGTCTCTTTTGAAAACATGAAGGTAAAATTAAATGTTTATAATGCGTCTACCACACTCAATTCAGCTCTGAAGAATGTTTTCATGTTGATCTATTGGATGAACTTGTAGAAGAGACTTTACAACAGTTTCTACAGTGTGAAGATTTCACCACAAATGTTAAAGATGCTTGGGGAAATTCTGAAGAAGAAACAGTTTGTATCTCAAATTCTGAGGAAATAAATGTTGTGCAAGGAACTCATAATCAATCAGCAAGTTTCTCTTCTTGGAAACCTGCTACTCTCCCCCTTCCACAAACAGCTAAGGTACCTTTGTTACCTTCTTTTCTCAGCCCACCTGATTTAGAACTAAAGCAGCTGCCAGAAAATTTGAAATATGTGTTTTTAGGAAATCATAAATCATTGCCCAATTATTTCTTCCTCCTCACAAAGGAGCAAGAAGAAGAGTCATGATAGTTTTGAAAGAACATAGAAGGGCAATTATTTGGACTATTCGATTTGGGAGGAATCAGTCCAACTGTTTGCATGCACAAAATCCATTTGGAAGAAGATGCAAAGCTTTCTAGGGAAATGCAAAGGAGGCTGAACCCTCATATGTAAGAAGTGGTCATGAAAGAGGTTGTTAAGTTGTTGGATGCAGGGGTCATTTACCCCATTTCAGATTCAGCTTGGGTGGCACCTACACAGGTGGTACCTAAGAAATCTGGGATCACTGTTGTAACCTCAGACTCTGGTGAGCTTATGTCAACCAGACAAACAACTGGGTGGAGAGTCTGTATTGATTACAGAAAATTAAATGCAATGACCAGAAAAGACCATTTCCCCCTCCCATTCATTGATCAGATTTTAGATAAGCTAGCAGGAAAAGCTTATTACTGTTTTCTTGATGGTTACTCTGGTTACAACCAGAGTCCTGTGTACCCACAAGATCAGGAAAAGACCACATTCACTTGCCCTTTTGGCACTTTTGCCTATAGGAGAATGCCTTTTGGTCTTTGCAATGCTCCTGCTACCTTTCAAAGATGCATGTATTTCATTTTCTCTGATATGATTGACTAATTTATGGAGATTTTTATGGATGATTTTTCAATCTACGGAGATAGTTTTTCCCAGTGTTTACATCATCTCAAATTGGTATTACAGAGATGTGAAGAAACCAATCTAGTTTTGAGCTGGGAAAAGAGCCATTTCATGGTCACCCAAGGCATTGTCCTTGGCCATGTTGTTTCTCACAAGGGCATTGAGGTGGACAGAGCAAAAATTGATTTAATTGCACATTTACCACCTCCCAAAACCGTTAAACAAATTAGAAGTTTTCTGGGACATGCTGAATTTTACAGAAGGTTCATTAAGGACTTCAGTAAAATAACCAAATCTCTTTGTCATTTGCTGTGCCAAGATGTCCCTTTTGTTTTCAATAATGAATGCATGAAGGCTTTTGAATTTTTAAAAAACTGTTTGATTTCAGCTCCAATATTATAGTCTCCAGATTATTCACTACCTTTTGAACTGATGTGTGATGCATTAGATTATACTTTGGGAGCTGTCCTTGGACAGAGAAAGGAAAAGCTGCCTCATGTCATAGCTTACGCCAGTAGATCAATGATTTATGCACAGCTCAATTACACAACAACTGAGAAAGAGCTGCTGGCAATTATTTTTGCTTTAGAGAAATTCAGGTCATATGTCTTGGGTTCACAAATAGTGGTGTTCACTGACCACTCTGCTTTGAAATACCTTCTGTCTAAGAAGGACACCAAACCAAGATTAATCAGGTGGATTCTCCTATTACAGGAATTTGATTTACAGATCAAAGATAAAAAGGGGGTGGAGAATGTGGTGGCTGATCACCTATCTAGAATTTTAACTGCTGAGATTGATAGGCTGCCTATCAATGAATCTTTCCCTGATGAGCAACTTTTTGCCATTAGTGTACACACTCCTTGGTTTGCAAACATAGTCAACTTTTTGGCTACTGGAAGAATTCCTCAACATTGGAATAAAATGGATAAAGATCTTTTCTTCGCAAAGGTTAAACATTTCATCTGGGAAGATCCTCATCTGTTTAAGAGTTGTGCAGACCAAATAATAAGAAAATGTGTCCCTGACCAAGAATTTCATAGAATACTTTCTATGTGTCATGAACAGGCTTGTGGAGGTCATTTTAGTGGAAACAAAACTGCTGCAAAGGTTTTGCAGTGCGGATTTTATTGGCCTACACTTTTCAAAGATGCTCTGCAGCATTGTAAGTCTTGCCAAAACTGTCAGAAATTGGGCAGCATTTCCAAGAGAAACTCAATGCCTTTACAGCCTATTTTGGTAGTTGAGTTGTTTGATGTTTGGGGGATAGACTTCATGGGTCCCTTTCCTCCTTCCAATGGGTATAATTTCATTTTAGTAGCTGTGGATTATGTATCCAAATGGATTGAAGCCACAGCCACTAAAACAAACGATCACAAAGTGGTTCTTAAATTTCTTAAGGATCACATTTTCTCCAGGTTTGGTTTTCCCAGAGCCATTATCAGTGATGGGGGAAGCCATTTTTGTAATAAACATTTTGAAACTTTATTGAAAAAATACTCTGTGACTCATAGAGTAGCCACTCCATATCATCCACAAACCAGTGGACAAGTGGAGATTTCCAATAGAGAAATCAAACATATTTTGGAAAAGACTGTGAAGAAGGACAGAAAGGATTGGTCCTTTAAGCTGAATGATGCATTGTGGGCATACAGGACAATTGGTATGTCCCCATTTAGGTTGGTCTATGGCAAAGCATGCCATTTACCAGTAGAGTTAGAATATAAAGCTTTTTGGGCCATTAAAACATTGAACATGGATCTAACTACTGCTGGTAATCACAGGAAACTGCAACTTGCTGAGTTGGAGGAGCTGAGAATGGATGCATACACAAATTCAAGATTTTATAAAGAGAAAGTCAAAACTTTCCATGATAAAAATTTATTGAGAAAAGAGTTTACAGCTGGCTCTAAGGTATGGTTATTTAACTCAAAACTCAAGTTTTTCCCAGGAAAGCTGAGATCCAGATGGGAAGGGCCATACACTATCATTCGCATAGCTCCTTGGAGTCAGTTGACATCCTTGATCCAAGTAATGGAAGAATCACGAAAGTAAATGGTCGAGGCTCAAACCATGCATTGAAAATACCGGAGCCCATGTCATCATCCTCCAAGAATCTGATGGTAGATAACTGTACATGATGTTTTTATTTCATAGTTTTTGTTTAGTTTCTTTATTTCTGTTTTTATTCATGATTTGTCTCTTTTCGCATGGTTTAAATATGCTCCAAGTTAAGTCGCAAAGTAATAATTCTCTTTTCGCAAAGTTCAATTTACTTTTCGAAAAGACTCTGGATTTGTAACGAACTGCTCGAAAGTAAGGATTTGCTTTTCGAATAGTTGGTTCTGAAGCTATTTTCTTTTCGAAAAGATATTTCTGAAGCTATTTTCTTTTCGAAAAGATATTTCTGAAGCTAGTTTCTTTTCGAAAAGATGTTTCTGAAGCTATTAACTTTTCGAATGGTACTGATGCCATTCGCAGTTGTCAAAAGGTCTATTTTGGAACTTTTCGAAAACTTAAAAAGGACTTTGTGAAATTAACTCTGAGTATATTTAAACCCTTTCGAAGTAGGGGTTTCATATTCAAAAGCTTTCTGAAGAGCAACCTGTTCCACAGAAACCCTATTTCTTTCTTTCCTTGCGCGATTTGAGAATCTTGCTACACTTTTCTTCACCTTTGTTCAATCATTTGAGTTTTCAGAGAAGGATTTTAGCTTCTAGTCTGGGGGATTTCTGCAAGCAAACAACACGTTCAATCAAAAACCCTAGATCTCGTGTGGACCCTGCTCCCCTTTGGTTTGGGGGTATGGCAATAAAATAAGTAAGTTAATGCTTGGTGCAGCTTATGATCAGTAGAATTTTTGAAAATGAAGTAATTTCACACCTGTTGTTTTGAAAAATGAGGAAGTTAAAACTTTTTAAAAATAATTTCTAGTGTAATTCTAATACTTTCATGAAGTGAATGTCAGAAAATTTCCAAAAGAAAATTGATGTTTTAGTAAACCTAAAAAGAGAGAAAACAGTGATGATATACCTCAGGAATTTGATAGAAAACCACACCCAGTGAGATTTGGACTTGAAATGTATTCTTTGGAGGTATGAATTGGCAATTTTTTTTGCTCTAGGGACTGTTTAAACCTGCTTGTTATCACTAGAAGTTACATATATCCAAGTTAAAATAGTTTGACAGCAATCATGATATTAAAGACATGATGTAAGGCCTCCTTTTAGACAGTTTGAACTTCAAAAAGCCCAACCTGTTGAAACTGCCCTTGATACACACCATTTGAGCTGTACAAATCTAAGATTCCTTTGAAACCTCATCCAATAACCTCATCAACTTCATTTAGCCTAACCCTCACTCCGAGAAGTCAGAAGATAAAGGGAAGGAAGCTGAAGAAAGGTGAGTTGGGTAACAGTTTGGTAAAAAAATAATTGAAGGCAATGATGTATCAGCAGAAGAAATGTGGCATTCCAGTCAATGTTGCTTTGAAAAAAAAAAAAAAAAAAGGAGAAGGCATTTCATTGGAAGTTTGAAAAAGAAAGAGAAAAAGATGGCCACTTTGGCTCTGAAAATTCAAAGAAGAAGATGAAATTGTGCTGAATTGAAGAAGGTGTGTCTATCACCTCCTTACCTTGACTGACTTCTCAATTTTGAACTCCATTCCACCCCTTTATTCTTGATAAATTTCACCCATAAGCCACATTACAACCCAAGTTAAAGTCCTTACTGATCAATGATGGATTGAGCTGTCACATGGAGATAAGGATTTGTGTAATCTATGGTGAAAAAAGTAGTAAATTCAGAACTGAAAAGCAATGCCTATGCTCCTGCTTACAATCCTATTTGAGGACTGTAATTACTCTTGAGTCATGTGAAATAGTGCAACCTCATATTTGCATGGTGAGTGAAAACCACGGTGAGAGTTGAGTTTGAAATCAAATTATTTGGGGTAACATCAAACTGAATTCCCAAATAGAAGGCAAGCTTTTCATTAATTTTTCTTGTAAAAACTTTTCGACACCAATCGAGTGAATGGTAAAGGAATTACAGAGAATTTTAGTTTTGAATCGATGTTTTCTTGAAAATCTTCTTACAACCTCGATCGATGCGTGTGAATAATCTGATTGGATGAAAGTTTGCTTTAATGAATCGCATTGATCTTAACCGATTTATTAGAGAAGTTTGTGGGTACCTTCTGAAAACCCTCGAGATTTCACTCCTCCACTAGGGATCACCTAGGGGTTTAAAAGGCTTTGTTGCATATGCTAAATGCAACATGTTCTCTACAAAATGACTTTTCATTCTATTTTTAAATTTTGTCTTTGCTCAGGGACTAGCAAAGCTTAGGTTTGGGGGTGTGTTGAGAACTGGAAAATACCAATTTTCACCCCTTAAGCTGGGCCTTGATAGACCCTTGAGAGAACTAAATAAGTGTTTTAAGTGTTTGTTTTACAGCTAACAATAAAGGCAGGCTTAACCTTGAAAGTAGCTTAAAAGTGCCAAAAAGATGACAATCCATGTCAATCCAAAGGAAGAAAGAGAAGAAACAACCTCACTAGCTGTTGAAAGGTCTGAATTGAAGAAGCAAAGACCTGGTCTCAACCCAGAAAAGAAGTATGGAGCAATTCGAACAGAAAAATGCACTACAGAGTACTTTTCGCAAAGAACCTGAACTATTCGCAAAGAACCTGAAACTCTGCGAAAAGAACAAAAACTCCAGGCTTAACTTTCAAAGAGCATCTGAACTCTTCGAAGAGATGATTTACCTTTTCGAAAAGAAGAAAACTCAATTCGAACAGAACCAGAACCTTGCGAAAAGAGCTTCAAGAGTTATAACACCTTGCGAAAAGCCCCCTAAGCTTTGCGAAAAGATATTCTGGAGGTTCCCAGCTTTTGCAAGGGCAATTCAGTAATCTATTTCAAGCGGCCCAATGCATCTAAAAACCTAGGGACATTTTAGAAGATTCTAAGCATGAAGCGAAGGCATATTCCACCCCACGTGAGCACCCAGAGATGAAATAACTTGGCGGGAACTTCTAGAAACTCTAACAGACTTTCAAAATGCATAACAGAATTGATGCCTTTTTCACACGATTGGTGAACGGATCGAGAATTACGATTGGCGAAGCAGATCTGGATCCTCGTGCTCGACTACCATTGGTCAATCTGGATCGAGCACTTGATTGGTTGATACACATCTGAAATTTGGACTTAGGAAAACTATAAATGAGCGAACCATTTGCCCAATTTGGGCATCCGGTTGAGTTTCATTCCTATTCCCCATTTCAAACGGATAGTTTGTCTAAAATCTCGTAATAGCTTCACTTTTACTTGCAATTGAGAGCTGTGAGATATTTCTGTAATTCAAAAGAGAGTTGTATTCAAGACTACAAATCTGAGAGCTGTTTAAGCTGTGCTCTGTAATTATAATGATGGATTTGAAAAGGTTGCTGTAAACCATACATTCTCAATTGAACTCATGTTAAGGGTTCCCTCTGATCTCCTTATTGCATTAGACTCCTTTAGATTTACTGTTTTTCATACAATTTCCCTTGATTCATTAATCCTGTGAGAATTAGTGTTGGTAACCTAATCTCTCACGACATTTGTAGTGATGCTTCTTGTTCTAAACTAAGGCTTTGGATTAAAGACTATTGGATGGTTTGTGACCATTAAAGTGGACAGACCATAGCCATAAGCTTAAACCTAATCCTTAAATTAGATTTATTTCTCTTACATCTGCGCTTATAGCCAGATGAAGATTGGATCATCTCTCAGTTGAGCTGCAGTCATTCTCATTAGATTTCAAGGACCAAATCAAAGTTAGATATTACTTCTCCATTTTTTATAAGTTTACCTCAAATGTTCCCCCCCACTCGGATCTGGATCATTTAGTTTAACTTTTACTTTTATCATTTAGTTAATGTGACAAATTCAACCTCCCATCTTATGTGCTTTCTAGATAGGATAAGAGGTCAGATCTGGTAGCTCAGATCTGGAGGTTTATCTTGCATTTTAGACAAATTCTCTGTGGACGATCTTTCACTCACTTACATTTAAAACTTGCTACAATTGGCCCTGATCTTGCAGGCTAATTCACTTCTACCTGTGCTGATATTTCTTTACTCTTTTTAATATTCTAGATTCATTATAATTTAGCAGTTGCAAACTTGTTTTCAAAACACACATAAATCAAGCACACTAAGAACAACTACAGGTGCCCCTGTTGAAAGCAGGGTTCGAGATCTTTGGGCGAACCCATCAATCCCAAAGTTTATTTAGCATGACCACCCGAGCGAAGTGAATAGATGTCACAACGCTTTTTGGGAGTGCATGCCATTTTTGAAAATGTGCCCTGGATCAACAAAAGCTAGAGTATTCAACTTCAACTACCTTGAATAGATCCAACCAAACATTGGGTGTCTCTCAAAAGGGGGCATCCAATCCTGGCTTCCGCTGACGATGATCAGAAACATCAATTAACTATGCATAATCATGCACCCATTAGGAGCAATAAGCAACAACAAAGGTGATGGAAGCCCCGACCCGAACCCACCCGAGTATAATTTACAGAGACAAACGACCATCATACGGATACCCAGACGCATGGCATACACTTTATAGGGATACCGCTGCCCATACAGGTTTTAAGCCTACAGAAAATAAAAGGGAAATGAACCCTTCTGAATGCATGGTTGCACATAGTTTGATTGATATGTAATCTCATCCTCAACGGGTTGGTCTTAACCAATGATTGACCTTTTCCAACGGAGAATCTGAAGCTTAAGACACTTAGGTTCACATGAATCCAAAACAGAGCGCTTATCGCAAAGATTTAGTAGTGGAGTCGACTCGATCGAAACATCGACTGTTTGACCGGGACCGACACTGTTGCTCCTTCCTTAAAGTAGGATCCCAAGATCTGAGGCGAACCTCTGACTCATGACTTTAATATGGTACAATTGCGTTGTAGATAAAATATTGACATTTTATCGCTTTATGCTTGTGCGTTTTGCGGGGAGTTCAAATCTGTTTTTGATTTTTCTATCATTTTATGCGATTTTTTGAAATTTTCAACTGTTATTATATGGGATTTTTTGAATTTTGAAGCTACTATCTTATGTGAATGTTTTTGAAATTTTGGAGTTATTATTTTATGTGAATTTTAGAGTTATTATTTTATGTGAATTTTTAGAATTTTGGAGTTATTATTTTATGTGAATTTATTTGGTGAATATTTCCGGCTTCTCTGTGGGGATTATAGTTTTTGGATTTTCCTTGTGTGTAGGACCGGGGTGCTCGTTGACCTCGACCCGTCCTTATTTTAGCACGGCTTTCTTGGCAAGTCGAAGGATGACCGAAATGCCTCCTTGGGAGCGCGTGCATCTGTTGGAAGTGACAGAACAAATAAACAAAAGGAAGTGGGGGGGACCGGTCTTCCCATCTGGCCCGTACCAGGCCTAAGACCCGGCCTGAGTGCCTGGTGCAACTATTAGTTGCGCCAGGCCATTATGGGCCCAAAAATAGCCTTGCGCAACTATTAGTTGCACCAAGCTAAAGGAGGGTGAAAACTTGCTTGGCGCAACTATTAGTTGCGCCAGGTTTGGCTGGGAGATTTAAACAGCCCGAACTCGGGCTGTGGGGTATCATTTCGAATATTTTTTTTCCCCTCTCCCTCTTTAAAACCGAAAACTGCTCCCCCCTTAGGGTTCCTTTACATTGCCTCTACACGTGTCCTATTGCCGCTACTTTGCTTGTGGATTTATCGCGGGCTTACGCTAGACCAAAGACCCCTTTTTCTTCATAAGGTAATCATTTAAAACCTATTATCTTTTATTTTTCTTACTTTTTTTTGCAAATATGATCATGATCTTGCATTCCTAGATGAAAAACGATTTATTTTTGTTGTAAGCATATTGATTGATGATGTGTGAATGATTTTTCATAAATAATGCCTTCTTCTTCTTTTCTTTTTTTGATTTTATGGGTTTTATTAATGCATAATATATAGATATATATGGAAATAATAATTTTTTATTTTTATTTGTGCCTAGAAAAGGGGTTTTATTTTTGTTATTTTTTGTTTTTATCTCAAAGCAAGGATTTTATACATCCTTTTGACAACTAGTTTAGGAAAAGGGAATTTCTAACTTCTTCTTTGCTCTTGAAAAGTTAACTAAAAAATGATTTTTGGTTTCTATATATTGAAAATTAATTAA
This sequence comes from Chloranthus sessilifolius, assembly GCA_021018995.1. Lineage (NCBI taxonomy): Eukaryota > Viridiplantae > Streptophyta > Magnoliopsida > Chloranthales > Chloranthaceae > Chloranthus > Chloranthus sessilifolius. The sequence goes on from CM037588.1 coordinate 99,431,108, forward strand.
GGAGAACGTTTTTTTTTTATTTCTCTTAACATTAAAAAGGATTTTGTTTTTTTTGTTTTTTTTTGAAAACTAACTAAGGTATTGATTTATATATTTGTAATATTTTTTTGTTTTAGTTCTTTTTTATAAAAGAGGGATATTTTTTGGTTTTATGGACACAAAAGGAGGATTTTTTGGTGTTTGTTTTTTTTTTTTTTATAGTATGCACGAAGGATTCTTTTTTCTTGATTTTATGGTTCATGAAGAAAAGGATTTTTTTGTTTTTTTACCTTTGTTTTTCTAAACATGAAAGAAAGAGATTTTTTTTGTTTCTTGATTTTAGAGGCCTAAAGAAAGGATTTTTTGTTTTTATGATTTTAGGAACATAAAATAAAGGACTTGTTTTTTTTAGTTTTACTAAATAGAAGGAAAGATTTTTTTTGTTTCCTGATTTTAGAGGCATAAAGAAAGGATTTTTTTTTATTTTTATGATTTTAGGAACATAAAATGAAGGACTTTTTTTTTTAGTTTTTCTAAACAGAAGGAAAGATTTTTTTTTGTTTCCTGATTTTAGAGGCATAAAGAAAGGATTTTTTTTGTTTTTATGGTTTTAGGAATATAAAATGAAAGCATTTTTATTTTTTTTCTAAACAGAAGGAAAGATTTTTTTTGTTTCCTGATTTTAGAGGCATAAAGAAAGGATTTTTTGTTTTTATGATTTTAGGAACATAAAATGAAGGACTTTTTTTTTTAGTTTTTCTAAACAGAAGGAAAGATTTTTTTTGTTTCCTGATTTTAGAGGCATAAAGAAAGGATTTTTTTTTTTGTTTTTATGATTTTAGGAACATAAAATGAAGGACTTTTTTTTTTAGTTTTTTCTAAACAGAAGGAAAGATTTTTTTTGTTTCCTGATTTTAGAGGCATAAAGAAAGGATTTTTTTTATTTTTATGATTTTAGGAACATAAAATGAAGGACTTTTTTTATAGTTTTTCTAAACAGAAGGAAAGATTTTTTTTTGTTTCCTGATTTTAGAGGCATAAAGAAAGGATTTTTTGTTTTTATGATTTTAGGAACATAGAATGAAGGACTTTTTTTTGCCTTTTCAATCTAAAAGGGATTTTATTTATTTATTTATTTATTTATTTTTGGCTTATGTATGTGTGCATCTTTATTTTCTGATAATGAACAGAAAGAGGGTGAACATACTTACCTTCCCTTAATGTTGTGCTTATGAATAGTTCCTTTGTCATTGATCTGCTTTGATGTGACTGTTTTGTTGCCCCAGCATGTCGGGCGGTGATGAGTACGTTCCCGAGGAGGGCCACAAGGAGGGGCCCGAGATAGTGTATGGTCTGCGGGGAGAGCAGTTCCTCTGGGTGGAGCAGAGAGTGGGCCCATGGCTCGAGGTGCAGGGTGAGGCAGCCCGGGTCGGCCTCCTCCATCAGCAGCACACCCATATTCCCAATTTCGGAATAGCGGGCAAGGTAAACGATAGGTTCAGTTTCTTTCCTTTGCGCAATTTTTTATTTTTACCTCTGCCATCTGATGTGTATTTCTTTGGGTGCAGGAGCTGCCCAACATTGTGTTCCGTGGGTGGTGGCTTGACTTCCACGAGTTCTACCTTTATGTCCCCCCTGTGGTGAAAGTTTTGTTGGAGCAGGTGGGCTTTGGGGAGTTCTTGTCTTGCCTTGCCATGAGGGCTGATGCCGCCTATCTGAAGGCCCTTATTGAGAGGTTTCGTCTCGAGACCATGACGTTCCACATGCCGTACGCCGAGCTGATGCTGACGCCCGTTGATTGGGCCATGATTATTGGCATTAGGATTGGCGAAGTCCCGATATCTACCTTGGCGGTATAGAGCCGGGAGGACATCATTCGGTTGGTCCGGGCCTATCCTCCTCGTGGGCAGACCCATGGCACAGAGGTCAAGATGTCCTGGCTGACCTCCCTCTTTTCTACTGATGAGTTGGTGGACCTAGGCCAGCCAGATCGGGTGCTTTATATCGCGCCAGAGCGGGCGATCGTTTGAGCTCGCACCACCCTCCTACTCCTGCTGGGCAAGACCCTTTTTACAAATGCCAGTGGGGGACGGGTCATCCTGGCCCTGTTGGGTGTGATGGATAATTGGGGTGGTGTTCCCAGGCATGACTGGGGAGGGACGGGATACGCCTGGCTGATGTACAACTTATCCCGGGTCACGACCGGAGACTCGAAGTTTGCCGTGGCATTTTGGGCCTCCTTGAGGTAATTCCTTACCCTTTGCTTTTGTTATCGCTATCATCTATTCATCATTTTTCTTTTTTGACTGATCCATTTATATTACTGACCTGCTCTCGTGTCATGCCCCTTTTTTCAGGTATGGGGATATCACCACTTTCACCCTGGGCTCCGCTTTTTCTTGAGGTGCTCACCTATCCCTCCTCAAGATCGCATCGTGCCCGACGCCGTGACGTGGGCCTAAAGCACCTGGAAATGGGCCTAAGGTCTCAGCTTGATTTGATGGTGCCTGAGCAGGTGATAACTTTTCAACCTTTGTTCACTTTCAGCTTGGGCATTTCTTTTGATTGAGGTGTTGATTACTTGGTCTCTCTTGCTTTTTGATTTTGAGCAGATCCTCCCCGATCCGTACCTGACATCCCCCTTCTGGGACCGAGCAGCCGTGGGTGCCTCCCGCCTATTCAACAATCGCCGCATCGTCTTCTTTTATGGAGCGTGGGCCAAATGCTACTATTTGGGGGAGCGGGTGGTGCACCAGTTTCAGGGCTACTACGCCATACCCGTGGACCCACTGACTGACGTTTGGAGTCCTGCTGGTAGTATTGAGGAGTTGGTAGTGGCCTTTTTCAACAATGGGTTCCCCATTCGCACACTCCATGTGCCTGGGGATTATCATGCTTGGTACGAGTGCCTGCCCTACCGGTTCATCCTGCCACATTTTATCCCTAGCGCTAATTTCCTTGCGTTTAGGGGCCCACTTGGTCAGGTAACTTCTTCTTAGCTTGGATTAGTTTCTCTTTCGCTTTTACTTAGCCTTAGTCTTATCTGAATAGATTCTTGTCTGGTTCACAGTTTGCTCCGGGAGATGGTTCGGACGGTGAAGGTGGGCTGAGTGCTGCTGACATGTCAGGGGTAGATCCCTCTGGTGCTGGTCCTTTTGGTGCGGGTCCCTCGGGCGAGGGTTCATCAGGTGCTGATCTGTCGGGTACCTCTTAGGCGGGTGCCCATGGTGGTGGTCTGTCTATAGCCTACGGGACCTTTCGGCATCTTGACGATGGCTTCCTCTCAGACCTATGTGTTGATGTAGATCGACAGGCATGGCTCTCTGCCGAGGTGGCCCACGTTCCTCCTCCTGAGGTGGTCCCTGGGGTGAGTTTTCAGATGAGCCGCTTTTCCTTTATTTTGGTTTCCTTCGGTACATGCTTTTAGGGGTGTTCTAACAATTGAACACTGTATCGTAGGACTACAACTCAGCTATGGAATATGCGGAGTACCATCGTCATTTGGTGGAGCTTCGGGAGGTGGAGGTGGTGAGTACCTGGCTGCTCGACTCCTCTTTTTTCTTCTCTCTTTTCTTTTTATTATCATTGGCCCCTTGACTGATCTTGTCCTTGATCAGGTTTTGCGTGCTGCGGCTAAGGAGTCGATTTCGCCGAGGATTTCGCAGGCGTGGTCTAGAGTGGGGGACGTGAGGACTTATCAAAGCTCTTCTCACCGCCGCAAGAAGTCCAAGGGGGCGAGCAAGGAATAGGCCTTCAGTTTTTTGCTTTTTTAAAACTCAGTATTTTGGATTTAGCATTATGGGATGGATGATATATTATTTTTTTTGGACATGTATCTTTTGAAAATATTCATTGTTTTAATGCCTTTGTTTTGAGTTTATGCCATGGTTTCCTTGCCTTCTCTATTTGTTTCTTCGCAGGATGTGTCTGCCCATTGCCCCCTTTTTTTGAAAAAAAACGGTCTTTTGGGTTGCATGCCTCAATGTAGGATCAATCCTCAAGTAGGTCTGAGACGGCTATAGAGGGGGGCCTTTTTGGTCGCATGCCTCAATGTAGGATCAATTCTGCACATAACAAAATAATTCACAAGCCATTGATGGTCGGAAGTGCCGACATATATAAAATCAACAAAAAGGGTAGAAGTCCCCTCCTCGGTTTGGTCTTGAGATGAGGGGGATTTTAGTCTGGCGCAACTATTAGTTGCGCCAGGCTAAAGTGCCAGGGAAATTTCACTGGCGCAACTAATAGTTTGCGCCAGACCAAACTGGGAATGTAATGCACTGGCGCAACTATTAGTTGCACCAGGCCAAAATGGGGACAGCAATGCACTGGCGCAAGTATTAGTTGCGCTAGGTTTGGCCTGCGGGCAGGGGCCTTATATGCCCGAATTGACCTAGAAATTGTTTCTTTTTTGTTTGACTTGGCTCCTTTGACCGGCATCTTTAGCTCTTGTTTTTCCAAGGTAGGTCCATCTTCCTACATTGGTTCTTATCTTCCCAAAAAGATCCTTGTACGTTCATGGATCCGCCTCCTAACCCTCCCTTACGTGGAGGGCCTGGAGCCAATGTATCCTCTTTGTTGGGCCTGGGGCCCAAGTTCCTGGCGGCTTGGTTTGGGAGTCTGAACGAGAGTGAGCTCGCTGACTTGGAGCGTCTTGGTCTATCTCGCCTTCCTTCCTTCCTAGAGATTCCTCTTCAGCAGTGGGAACTCCTTTATGCCGCCGCTTCGTGCTGGGATGTGAACCCTCCATGTATTCCGCTTTGGGAAGCGAGAGCTGACCCCAACCCTTGAGGAGTTATCCAATCTGTCTGGCCTGAAGCTTCATAGGGACCTTGCAAGAGTTATGCCTAGGCCGGGGTATTCCAGATCCGTTCACCTTACCCTCGGTTTGAAGAAATCCGAGTATGAGAAGAGCCTAGGCCGGGGTGTTCGCTGAAATTCCTCAAAGAACTTTTCGGTGATGAAAGCCTCCAAAGATTGCCGGTTAGGAGTGTCATTAACGTGAAAGATCTAGCACTTGGTCTCATCTCTGAAATCCTCTTCTACACCAGGGGAGAGAGCTTCTCATTGGTAGTTTGTGATATTTTGATCGAGTTGGAGGCGGGCCGGTCCATGATGCACTTGGTGCTTGCCGAGCTGTACTGATGCCTTGATTCTTTTGCCTTGGGCAATGTGGAGGGCCTTTGGGGATGCCCCTTGTTGCTCCAGGTCTGGCTGGGTGAGCATTTTGCCGTTTTGGGGCCTGTGCCTCGCTTCTATGTTGCTCGAGGTGAGGTGGCCCAATGTTTTTTGGGTAGATGCCACTTTCTCCCTCAGGGTGATACGTCGGCTCTGAAACTTTGGTTGGTCGATGCTGAGCTGACATGGAGGTTTCCTTGGTTGGACCGGACCTTCCCCAGTGATTCGTTCCAGAGACCATGAGGGCATCACCCTCCTAGGACTGATTAGCAGCACCTTCTACTTCCCATTCCGGGTGTTGCGTCAGTTCGGCTGCCCTCAGTAGGTGTCTTGTGAGGCCAGACCCCCTTTATGTGATTTGATATTTTCTAGGGGATCCTCTGGAGACATAGATTGGATTGCTGCTCTTTGGGAGATGCGTCAGTCGACATTGATGTGTGATTTTGAGTAGGGAGACTCAGTTAGAATTTCTCCTGAGTATGAGGCCTGACTGTTGACTGAGCGGCCTGCCGCTGATGGCCCGGATTTATCAGAGATCATTGATGCTGGAGGCCCCTGGCCAAAGAAAGAGGCGGCACTCCGAACCCGTATCGAGCTATTAGTGGATGAGAAGAGGGTCCTGCAAGAACTCTTGTCATGTGAGCGGGTTAGAGCAGACACAGCGGAGAGCGAGGCTCTCTGCTTGAAGGAATCACTGAGCGTTGCTTTTGAAGCCGCCGACTCTTCTCGGAAGAAGTTCAAAAGCCTGCATGGTCATTGGCTGACTGAGAGGAATGTCCGAGAGGATGATCTTTATGCTGAGATTAGTGCTTTGAAGCGCGAGCTGGGCCGTGAACTTCTTCCTGCACATAGAACTTTTTGCACAGATCATATACACAGAAAAAAAGGGGCGTAGAAAACCCCTTTGCAGATACACACATATTTTTGGTATACATATATATATATATATATATTTGTTTATTTTTATTTATTTATTTTTGTTATTTTTTTTCTCTATACTTGTAAAAAGGGAAACACGCTAGTCATCACACCGACTATTTTGAGATGTGGTGCAAGTGATACAAAAGGTAGTTATATATATCTATACATATCTATTTTTTGGTTTATGTATTATCTCCTCTTTCTTCTTCTTCTTCTCTTCTTTTTTTTTGTGCCTTAATCATTGGGTGATACTTTGGGAAACCCTGGGTCCACCTTTGAGCATGGTTGACCCCCTTTTTTGGAGTCGGACCTGGATGGGTTTCCGAATTTTGCCAAGGCCGGAATATTGATCCCTTTAAATTGGGTTAAACCTCTCTCCTTGCCTTGGGTCATACGTTTGACGGTGCGGGTTTCACAAAGACAATTCTGGTCGAGGCCTGATTTGAATTAGCATGAGCGGCCCCCCAAAAACAAGGGGCCAGGGGTAGTAACCAAGGGGGCTCTTAATAATTTTTATCAGTCCAAACCTTTCCTTTTTCTTTTCTTCTTTTTTTATCCCCCCCCTTTTTTCTCTTATTTTTTTTTTTTACCCGTGGCGCCCTGTCGGGTTTTCACCACGTCCATGGGTTTAGCTTTCTTACCCCAAGCGCCCTTTCGGGTTTTCATCTGGTTCGCACAAGCCTGCTGTTTTTACTCGTAATGCCCTTTCGGGTTTTCACTACGTCCATCTTGCTTTGAGCTTGTATTTTTATTTTATTTTTTATTTTTTATTTTTCAAAAGCCACGACATAGACGTTGATTCCGTCATAGCCGGCTGGATGGGGCTCTGGTGTCGTCTCACGACTCGGCTCATGTTGACTTAACAGATATTATGACTGCTTGCGAACCTACAAAGAGGGCTTTCTTCAGGTTATAACTTGGCCATGGGTTAGGTTAGAATTTGAAGGTATGCTGGGTTAAAAGGATTTCCTTGATACTGCTTCAGTTTTCTCAACATACTTTCTTCCTTGGGGGTTTTGCTGTACATGCCTCGTGATTCATCTTTGTTCTTTTTGCTTTATTTGAGACAATTTCTCTTTGAGGTTTTGCTTTTTTGATTTTTTGGATTTTGATAGTAACTTTATACACATGCATCTTTTCTCTTTTTTTTTTTGTTTTTTTTGTTTTTGGTATATGTACACGTATATATTTTTTTTTAGGGAATGAGTTTATTGAAAGAAAGGCCCAGGCTCGAATGGGGTAGCAAAGGATATCATCATTTTTAGGGATGTTTCTGGGCTATTGTGCTTGGAATGATGGCCTCTTTTGGGTGGTTCTTAAGCAGTCACATATCTGTTTCATCGATACTTACCTTATCCCGATAGACTAAGAGTAGAACCGTTGGACGTATCCAGCGTTGATGGGCTCAGGAAGATGATCTCCGTCTATGGTGGCGAGGCGGATGGCATTCCTGGCAGCACTTCTCGAATGACGTATGGTCCTTCCCAGTTCGACTTAAACTTTCCTCTCGGATCGGCATGGAGGGATGGGAAGATCTTCTTCAGCATAGTGTCTCCAACCTTTAGATATCGACCGCAGACACGTTTGTTATAGGCGCGTGCGATTCGCCCCTGGTAAACTTGAGTGTGACACAAGGCTAGGAGTCTCTTCTTGTCTAATAGGTTCAGCTGATCAAAGCGTGATCTCTCTTTTTCTGCTTCGGGCAAGCCTAATTCTATGAGGATTTAGAGCGAGGGTACTTCTACCTCTACCGGGAGGACGACCTCGGTTCCATACACAAGGGAGAATGGTGTTGCCCCTGTAGCGGTACGGATCGACGTTCGATAGGCCCACAAAGCAAATGGCAGCATTTCGTTCCAGTCTCGATAAGTGACGACCATTTTCTCAAGGATGCGGACGACCGTCTTGTTTGCGGCTTCCACGGCTCCATTAGTTTGAGGCCGATAAGGGGATGAGCGATGGTGCTTGATCTTGTATTGCTCGCAGAAGTCTCGGATGCGCTTATTCACAAAGTTTGTGCCGTTGCCGTGATGATATCTTTGGGTACTCCAAATCGGCACACAATATTATTCTTGAGAAACTTCTCAACGTGACTGGCAGTGATGTTGGCATATGAAGCCGCTTCTACCCACATGGTGAAGTATTCAATGGCGACGAGAATGAACCAATGTCCGTTTGATGCTTTTGGATTAATCATTCCGACAACGTCAAGGCCTCAGGTAGCAAATGGCCAAGGAGTGGTCATACAGTGAAGATCAATGGCGGGGCACATGTGTTCTTGACACTTGTAGCATTTTTGAACATGTTTACAGCAATCTGATTCCATAGTGGTCCAGAAGTATCCTTGCCGCAGGATTTTCTTGGCGAGCATGTGACCACTGACGTGGGCTCCGCATACTCCCTCATGGATTTCTTTCATAATATTGACTGCTTCACTTTCAATAAGGCACCTGAGCAAGATGTTATTGTATGATCACTTGTAGAGGCATTCCCCGCAAATGACATACCTGCGCTAAACGTTGAATGGTTCGTCGGTCTGTCTTGGATGTACCCTCTGGGAAAGTTAGGGTCTCAAGGAAATTCTTGATATTTGAGAACCAAGGTGGCTCATCATCAGGCTTTGTAGGCTCCTCAATCTGGAGGCAAAAGGCCGGCTCATTCCTCTGCTCAATCACTATCGGCTTCATCTCCACACCATAGGGGATTTCAATCATTGACGCCAAAGTTGCTAATGCGTCGGCAAAGCGATTCCTTATTCGGGGGATGAATGAGAAAGTCACGTCTTGGAAGCAAGCTATCATATCCTCAAGGTGTTCATGATAGGGGATCAGTTTCTCGTCTTTTGTCTTCTAGTCACCATCCGTCTGACATATGATTAACTGTGAATCGCCAAATACTCGAATGTGAGTTACATTTAGATCGAGAGCTGCCTGCAGACCAGCGGCCCAAGCTTCGTACTCAGCCATATTGTTAGTGCAAGGGAAGTTGAGCTTGATAGAAACCGGTACATGAGATCCTTTTGGTGAAATTAGGATGGGGCCAACTCCTTGGCCCTCGACATTTGCTGCCCCGTCAAAGTGCATTACCCATGATTTTTCTGCTTCTTCTGTATCGTCTTCCGTCATGAATAAGATATCTTCATCTGGAAATTCAGTTCTTAATGACTCATAGTCAGGTAAAGGATTATCAGCAAGATGATCAGCAAGCGCCTGCCCCTTGATCGATTTCTGAGTGACGTACGTGATGTCGAATTCAGATAATAAAAGTTTCCATCGTGCAGTTCGTCCAGTGAGAGCTGGCTTTTCAAATAGGTATTTTAATGGGTCCATTCGGGCCAAGAGCAGAACGGCTTGAGATAGCAAGTAGTGGCGGAGCCTTTGAGTAGCCCATACAAGAGCCAGGCATGCTTTCTCCAGATGAGAGTAGCGCATCTCGTAATCAATAAACTTCTTCCTCAGATAGTAAATGGCCTGCTCTCTTCTTCCGGTTTCATCGTGCTGCCCCAAAACACATCCCATCGAAACTTCCGTCGTGGAGAGATACATCAAGAGTGGTCTCCCTGGCTCAGGTGGTACCAAAACAGGTGGATTAAAGAGGTAGCTTTTGATTTTTTCAAACGCTTCCTGACAATCGTCGTTCCATTCAATGGGTGAATTCTTCCTTAGTAACTTGAAGATCGGCGTGTAGATTGGAGTTAGCTGTGCGATGAACCGATTGATATACTGTATTCTGCCCAGAAACCCTCTAACCTCTTTCTCAGTAGATGGCGGTGGCATTTCAGTGATGGCCTTAACTTTGATTGGGTCGACCTCGATCCCCCTCCTGCTGACAATGAACCCTAGAAGTTTCCCTAACATAGCACCAAATGCGCACTTCTGTGGATTCAGACATCATCGATACTTCCTCAGCCTTTCAAACAGCTTCTGAAGGTTTACCAGATGGTAGCTTTGCTCTGGTGATTTAGCTATCATATCATCGACATATACTTCAATCTCTCGGTGCATCATGTCATGAAATAATACAATCATAGCTCTCTGGTAGATTGCATCGGCAATCTTTAATCCGAATGGCATGACTCGATAGCAGAAGGTTCCCCAGGGGGTAATGAATGCTGTCTTCTCACGATCAACCTCTGCCATTTTGATCTGATTATATCCTGAGAATCCATCTATAAAAGAAAGCATCCCGTGCTTAGCTGTATTATCAACCAAGATGTTGATGTGTGGCATTGGGAAATCGTCCTTTAGCTTGCTTTGTTTAAATTGCAGAAATCGATGCACATGCAAACCTTTCCGTCCTTCTTTGGCACAGGTACGATATTAGCTAGCCACTGCGGGTACTTGGATACCATGAGAAACCCTGCGTCATACTGCTTGATGACCTCGTCTTTGACTTTCAACATCCACTCAGGTCAGAGACGTCTCAGCTTCTGTTTGACTGGCTTTATATCAGGGTAGAGAGGCAACTCATGCTCGACCAAATCGGTATCTAGACCAGGCATGTCCTCGTACGACTAGGCAAAAATGTCTTGGTATGATCGAAGGAAGTCGATCATGCTTTTTCTTTTCTCGGGAGATTGTGACATTCCGATTTTGGTTATCCTGAGAACCTCCTCAGTTCCTAGATTGGTGTCTTCGGTCTCTTCGACAATAGGGGTAGGGCCATGCTCAAAGCCAGCAAATTGGTCAAGGAGCTCATTGGGGAGCTCCTCGAAGGGGACATCCTCGTCCAGACTCGTGATCCCTACCTCTTATATTTCTACAGGGAAGGGGGTGATTTCACGTGGGACGAGCATTTTGATTAAGGCATCCTTTTATGGGACATTTTTTGGAATTTTAAATGGCAATATTTTTGGACTTTAGATTTTTTCAATGTTTTTGAGATTTTAGTTTTCTTCTATGTTTTTGAGATTTTTGTTTTCTTCGGAGATTGGCCCTTGGCTAGGCGGGTTTGTGTATATACAAGGTATTGCCTGCCAAGGGCTTATCTCACTTTTTATAGGTTGTTTTTTTTTGGGAAACAGGCGCCAAATTTTTGGCCACTTCCTACTTCCAGAGTTTGGGGCGAAGATGCCCAGTTGCGTACCTGAGGGGCCGCTTCTTTACCTATTGGGATGGAGGGTGCTGACTGATATGGCTCATTGGAGTCAGCCTCCATCATATTGATCCCCATTTCGTCTAAGATCATGTCCTCAAATGATAACTCGATTTTGTGGTGATTCACCACAGGGGGGGTTTGTTCAGATATCGACCGTCGTTCCTCGAAAAGGGATAACGCGGCCAAGTCTATCTCCAAGCTGGGAAGGGAGATCTGGGGATTGGTGGGATGGATTGGGGCTATAGGTTTGTGTGGGGTCAAATGGGTTTCCCCATTTTGATCAATTTTTATGACCCCTGCGCTGACAAAGGAATCCTTGATGTGTGGCCTAGGGCGAGGTTTCTCCTCTATGTTGATTCCTCGAGCTCTTGCAGCCGCGACGACTTGGATTTCTCTTTGGCCTCTCGGACCTCTTGCTTTGTGGGCTTATATCCTAGCCCAAATCTTACTTTTTATCCCTTAGGCACAACTGGCTCTCTTCTGCCTCATAATTTGAATCCTAGAACCCTTCCCTTTTGATAGCCCCACTTTTGGAGCATTGCCACTGCCGCTACCATACCACCTCCCGTTTTAGACATGATGTCGTCAATGGATTCTAGGAGTATAGCTAACACCTCATACTCAAAACTGTGGAGGTCGACGTCCTCAGCGGTGTGTGGTATATCCAGCATATTGGGTTTCTCCACACTATTGGTGGCCTTTTCTTTCTCACTGTGCCCTTCTCCAATGATCATGATAATCTTATGTCCAGATGCAAATTTGAGTTTTTGGTGCAATATGGAAGGTATGGCTTCGACTTCATGTAGCCACGGGCGCCCCAACAACAGATTAAATGATGATTTGATATCCATGACTTGAAACAAGATGGAAAAGGTCAATGGTCCTATCAACAGCTCAAGATCAACTTCTCCCATTATTTCTCTCCTGGTATTGTCAAACCCTCTAGCGCTGTCTGGTGGGCCTTAGCATACACGGATCAATCCCGATCTTGGTGGCAGTTCTTAACGGGCATATATTTAATACAGACCCATTATCGATTAGTACCAAGGGGATAATCATATTTCTGGACTCAATGCTTATATTTAAAGATTTTGAGTGGCTACCTCCTTCCTCAGGTAAATCGACATCAAAAAATGAAATGGCATTTGGAGCCATCACTTGACTAATTATCTGTCCGACTTCATCTGGGCTACCTTGGAGTGATACATGCACATTTTTTAACGCCCCCATTAATGCTTGGAAATGGAGTGGAGACTCATCAACAGATCCCATACAGTGATATGGGCAGGCATTCTTCTCAGCTAAGTTTCCAGTATATGTTCTCGATTCATCTTCTCGAAGGGGTTCACCGCACTGTCTTTCTTTCCTTCGGGTTGGGCCTGTGCTACTGCTGGTATTTCTAGCTGCTTTGATATCCTCCCTGATCTAGTAACAAAATCTACTGCCCTTTCTCTACTGCTACTTCCAACATTGATATCTGTTTGTTCGTAGCTTAGCGGGACCTGATGAGGATCATAGGTTGGTCCTGAGAGCTGGAGTGGTGTGGCAGCCGGTGCTTGAGATACTTGTATTGTCGGCTTAGGAGGTGTGGGCAATACTTGATTCACCCCGGTGGCAGTGGGTTGGGTGGAAAGATTGGGCCAAATGGGGGTGGTGAAGTTTGAGGGTGGTGGCATTGAAGGGAAAGAGGTAAAGTAGGCCACTGATAGCTAGTGGGTGCTGGCAGCAGATGGGGGATCTGATGGGTCGTTAGGTAATTGACCGGGGTGGTGGAACTTGCCAGTGGTTGAACTGAGGGTGATAGAGTGGGCGCATGCCATTGATAACTGATGGGTGCGGGTGTTGGATTGGGGGCCTGATGGCTTAAAGGGTAATCGATGGGGGTTGTGGTGTATGGTGGTAGTTGAAATGGGGCAGGTGTAGGCCATTGATGACTGGCGGGTGCGGGTGCAGGATTGGGGGCATGGGGGTTTATAGGGTAATTGATGGGGGTTGTGGTGTATGGTTGGTATGCATTGCTATTCACATAATTGACGGGTGTGGGCGATGGAAAGTAGGTCCTGAGATCCAAGGGTTTAATTTGTGGAGTCGGGTTGGGGAAATAATCTGACAAATTTAGGGGTTCAACTACCCCTATATTCCTTTCTTCAACGTTTCTTAACGGTGGTGCTACATAACTCTCCCGATCACTGATGTAATCGGATGGGTCGAATTCAAACTCCTCCTCATCTTCTATCATTCCGATGGTGGGTCTGGGACCTGATCCTCCGATAGGATGTGGGGGCAGTGGTACTTGATGAATATTAGCATGCTGAGAAGGTGCAGGGGGAATGATTTTCCTGGCATCGATCAAATCTTGGATGGTGTGATTTAATGGGAAGCAGCGATCAGTAGGGTGACCCGGACCCTGATGAAAATTGTAGTGGATATTTGGGTCATAGTTCTTTGGGATTGGGTGAGGAGGAGGTTGCGATTGGCGGATAGCCACTAATCCCTTTTCTACTAACAGGGGCAAAAGTGCACTCAAAGATTGCCCAGAGGTGTAAAGACTCGGTTGTAGCGGGCTCTCCTCTGTTCCGGGGTCATTTGCATTCCTTGCCCATTCCCCATTCTTTGCATCTGCTCAGGCCTAACAGGTGCTGGTGGGGCCGCCTGAAATTGAAACGGAGTAGTATTATTATTGGGCCTGGTGTTGGCTATGTTCTAGACATCGCCCCCTGTTCTCTTCTCGTTCCTCTACTCAGAAAATCTTCTGACCCTGCTAGGGCCCCCTGAAGTATTCTTACTCAGCCGCCCTTCCCTGATGGCATCCTAGCAGCGGTTGGCATTCCTCACCAAATCAGCAAAACTAGACTGCTGTTGGTATACAAGAAAATCAGAGATCATTGGCAGAGTGTTCTTTGAAATCATCTCTATCTGCTCATCATCTGGTATTCTATTTCTGACTTGAGCTGCCAGTGCTCTCCATCTCCCTAAGTAGTCACTGAAGGTCTCGTTTGGATTTTGCTTTAAATGGGCCAAATCAGACTTGCGTGGTTCAATATCAGTATTATAGACATACTGTTCCTGAAAAAAATGCACTAAATCTTTCCATGTCTTCATCATGGATGGTTCAAGAGATGTGAACCACCTCAGGGCCGGTCCGGTCCGGTCAAACTTTTCTGAAAGACTTTTATTAGCAGTCTTTCGTCCCCCCGTACTGGCACATGTCCCCACAATAGGACTTGAGGTGTGCGATCGGGTTGCCTGTGTCATTGTACTTGTCGAATACTGACATTTTAAATTTGGAGGGCATGGGGACCTCAGCGAACAGGCATAGGTTTGCCTAGAATCACAGGTATGGAAGAAGCACATTTGCTTGCTTCCATGTCTAATACCAAAAAGTCAGTAGGATAGAAGAATTTGTTAACTCCAACCAAAACATCCTCAATTATCCCCACAGGTTTCCTTTCAGATCTGTTAGCCAGTTGGAGGACCACATGTGTGGGCTTCAATTTGCCTAGCCTAGCTTCTCATATACTGAATATGGAAGCAAATTTACACTGGCTCCCTGATCTAATAAGGCTTTGTCAATGATGTGATACCCAATGATGCAGGAGATTGTGGGGGTTCTAGGGTCTTGGAATTTGGTTGGGGTTGCAATCGTCAAAATTTGTTTCACTCTCTCTGCTGAAAGATTTTCTTGGATATGTGTATCCTGGATTGTCTTTTATGGGTGCATAGTTCTTTTAAATCTTGGCATAGGCTGGGACTTGTTTAATGGCATCAAGTAAAGGCAAATTGATCTTTACTTGCTTGAAAGTCTCCATCATTTCCTCAATTTTTCCTTGCCCTTTATCAAAAGGGGAGGGAGCTTGTAGTACCTTAGGAAATGGCAAATGTGGGATTGCTCCCTCACTTGCAGTCTTAGCCAATGGGGCCTCTTTCTTTTTAATTTTTTTTCTTTCCTTGAGGATCCTCATTATCCTCTTTATTCACAGCTGATTGTTCCTTCAAGTCCACCACTGGTGGTCTTTGTTGTGTGCTGGTAGAAATCACTTCATTTTCTTCCTCCAAGTTCCTCACAAGCTCACAGCCCACTTGATTGTCCACTAGCTTACCACTTCTCAAAGTTGTAACAAATTTGGCTTCCTCATAGGTGGAGGAAACTTCACCCACTACAAACTTCCTTCGTGGATTGTCCTGTGGTTGGCTAGGCAGCCTTCCTCCCTCTCTCCTAGTCAGAGCATCAGACAACTGACCAAGTTAGTCCTCTATCTTTTTGATGCTCTGGTTGTGAGAGTGCACAATTTGGGTTAAGGTGTTCAAGCTCTGCAGTGAAGATAGAACTTATTCCTCAAAGGATGGTGTTCTCACAGTTGGAGGAGGTGTAGCTTGTTGCACAGGAGGAGCTACAGGTTGGGCCATGGGTTGCTGATATTGAGGCCTTGGGACATAATTTTCTCTATAGGGCTGAGCACTTCTGTAGGGCATGGGCTGTTGGGGCTGCTGCTGCTGGCTGGGGTATGCATCTTGTCGCCACCTCAGATTGGGGTGGTTCCTCCATTGGTACCAAAGAAGCAGTCACGCATAAGACTGAAATGAGCCCACATGCTCTATTATAAAATCAGGAAACTGGTCAGCAGATGGGCATTCTTCCAGGGGATGAGCAGGGGACTGGCATATGGCACATGCCTCTTCCACTCTAGCAGCCACAGGTGACTGCATTGCTCCCATTAGCCTATCAAATTTCAGGGTTAAGCTGTCCACTTTTCTTTCCAATTCACTTGGCACACTCACTTCATATATCTTTCCCCTTGAGGTGTTCTCTTTCATCAATCTAGGAGGCTCTAGATCTCTTGCTAAAGTTTCCCTTTGCATAGAGTTCTCACTAATAATATCAAAGAGCTCCCATGCCTCCTCAGCCGTTTTATGGAGATAGGTGCCACCACAGGAAGCATCTATTATATCTCTGCTTTTAGCATCAATTCCCTGATAAAAGCTTTGAACCAATTGCCATTTGGGGATTTGATGGTGGGGGAATTTCTTGAGGAGTTCCTTAAATCTCTCTCAGGATTGATGAAAATCTTCAGTTAGATCTTGGGTAAAAGAGAGGATACCCTTCCTCAACTGGCTGCTCTTTGACATAGGGAAGAATTTGGCCAGAAATTGACATTTGAGATCACTCCAGGACTGAATGCTGTTGGATGGAAGCAAGGACAACCAGGTCCTGACTTTGTCCTTTAATGAAAAAGGAAAGAGTCTCATCCTGGTGGCCTCTTCCCCCAAACCTGTGATATTAAATGTAGTGCACAGTCCCAAGAGCTCATCAATGTGCTTGTAGGGGTCTTCTTTGGTTAGGCCATGAAATGAGGGCAACATTTGAATGATGGATGATTTTATCTCATAGTTTCCCTAAGCAGCTGGGAATTGAATGCAGAAGGGAGAATTATAGATCCTTGGTGCATTAAACCCCTTAAGGGTTCTTGGCTGCTGTTGCTCACCCATTTCTACAGAATCAAATGCAACAGATGTGGGTGTGGTTAGTCTGGATCTGAGAAGTCTTTCAAACTCTAGATTTAGTGGAATAATCTGAGGTTGCAGAGTTCTCCTACCAAACATACAACACTCAGATTCTGAATGTAGAACCGATCCTCAACACAACAAGCAGAATCAACCAAATTTTCTAACTACTCTAACAAAAATTATCAATAGATCTAAAAAATAACAGGGGAGTAGAAGGATGCAAACTACAGAGCAGTCTCCAGCACGATTCTCTTCTCACTGGTAGCCTTAGATCTGATAAAATGCACACAAACTATTGAAAAACAACAAATTTACAAATGCAGTTAGTAAAAATTAAATAAAAACTACAGATCTATGATCAAAACTTAGATCTATCATTTTCTAAACTGCCTCCCCGGCAGTGGCGCCAAAAACTTGTTGGTGGTGTTTGCCTCCCCTCAAATGAGGGTCTAAGATCATCTAAAATTACTATTGTAGCAAGTTTTACAAAAAAAATGGTGAATAAGGGAATGTCCACAGGGAGGTTAGTTTAAAAATATGATAAATCTCCAGATCTGTATTAGATCTGGCACCCTAACTATTGCTAATTTAGCTAAAAGACAGGAGAGAGGTTTGAAATGGATTGTCACTTAAGCTAATGCTAAAATTAAACATAAACTAACTTGGATTGAGTTTAGGATCTTAGATCTTGCAGGGGGAAGAGGTAAAAAGAACATAAAATGGAGAAGAGTAGCTTGGAGATTGGTTTTCACTGAAATTAGATTCAATTAATTATGCTACCGAGGTTCATAGCACAAAAATCCCTCGCTGGCTATAAGCATAGCTGCAGGGTATAAATTCTACTCCAAATTACAGGATCCACCTGGTCTTAAGGCTATGATCTGTCCACTTTAATGGTCACAGACCATCCTATAGACTTTATCGAATCCATGGATTGCAACAGATGAATTCAATTGGATCCTGAGCTTAAATTCATCTTAAGGTTATGATCTATCCACTTTAATGGCCACAGACCATCCTAGGGATCTCCTTCAAAGCTAGAGCATCAATTAGAACAATTAAAATCACTACAGATGCTATAATTCTCAGGTCACAGACTCAAGGAATCACAGGAGCATCAGATCCAGGGAGATCAGGTGGTATCCAAGAGGTCTACCAGTTAAGCGGGTGAGCTGATATACAGACTCCTCTACACAGATCCAATCGATCACCAAATGGAACCAAAGGAACTTTAGATCTAATCACAACATTAAAATCAGCATTAATATTGCAAACAAGGTCACTCTACAATAAAAATACTCTCAGATCTGTAGTTTGTGTAGCTAGGAGCCTACAATAGTACTCTTAACCTTACCCAATTACAGATCTAACTTCTCTCCTCGCTACTCCAGGGAAATTAGCCAACCATTGCTGGGCTAAAGGAGGGAAATGGAGTTTCTCTGCAAGCTCTAATCTCCAGAAGTTGGCTCAGATCTCGATCCCCCCTAATGGCAATTGGGGGTCTCTATATATAGCTTGCTCCTCTATTTTTTCTGCCAAAAATTTCTTCTAGAAGGTCGTCAGAGTTTGTTAGAGTTCTGTTAGAGTACGTGGGTCGGTTAGGGCTTCCTAGGGCATCTTCTGGAACCGTCGTGTCAGTCACCAAGTGCCTCGGGTTGCATGCAACAGGTCACTGAATCACAACGTGTGCACAACTGAATTTTTGAGAAGTTCTACACATGATTTCGACAGGTTTAGGAAGCTTTAGACAGGTTGGAATAGAGCATTTTGGTACTTTCGCTAGGTTCTCAGATCTCATTGATAGGTTCCGATAGGATGAGCCTTCTCTTAGGTTCTTGGATCCTATCGAACTCCTCTGTCCACACGAATTCATCCTTCTTCTGCCTTTAGATCCTATCGAAAACCTCTTCAACTGTACGAATTCTTCCTTTCTTTGCTTTTAGCTCCTATTGAAATCTTCAGGTGACCAATCGATAGGACGTTTTCAGCCTGTTTTCACTTCCTTCGCCTTGCCCTGCTGTAGCCACGCGCTCCAAGGGTCTAGTGATATGCTACCCTCTGGTGTGCTGTTACCGGGTTTGTCCTGTGCTGAGAGATAACCCCTTTTTGGGCATTCTTGAGTGGTTTTCTGCATTAATGTCCTTTTTTATTGTTGTCTATGAAATGCTCTTGACAGAAGCTTATTAGTGGGCTCACAGGTCTATCAATGGTCAGGTTAGAGGGTGAAAAGTGGCATTTTTCACCACTTAATAATACCCCATTGACGCGGTGAGGTACCCGTGACTGACTCGGCAAGATATCCGTGACCGGTATGGCGGCCAATCCGTACACCAGTTTAACATCCTAGTGATGTATGTGAGATTGTACCTCATCGCCTATGAGGAAGGGACCTGGGTAGTATGTACATGAATAAAAAATGATATGAAATATAGTCTTATTAGACAACGATGGAGGGCATTCCATCAGGGCTCGAGGCTATAGTACATCGAGGATTATTTAAGTTACGATTTAAGTTTTAGGCTGATCTTTATCTTTTGTGAACAAGTTGAGAACAAGTAACACATGTAGTGTAACATATACATTCAATTATGCTTTCAATGGTTTAAAACTGTTTTCTAGCTTTTTATTGATAATTCATGCTTCTAAATGCCATGGAATATATGTGAGTAAGTAGATTTATATGTTCATTCAATTATTTCCCTATTGAGCTATGATGTAGCTCACCCTTTAGACTATACGTCGCATGTCCGATGCTTGCTGCTTCTATTATTTCGGGGGACGTTGATCTGGAGGATTACGTGCCTAGGGAGGATTCAGAGCCTCCTCTCGAAGACTTCTTCTAGAGGACCCCTGCATACTTTGATTTATTTTGAGAGAGAAACTGTGCGGCTTGGTATGTCCAGCCTATTTTTATATAAAAACCATGTAATATTGAGAGATATTCTTCTGGCGAACCAACCAGGGTGACTGCTGTGTCATCACTGATGGTTCGGGTGGGTTCTCTTGCTCATGCAGTGGCATGAGATCAGAGCCATCTTTTGGGTTACTTATTTTTTGTGATTTTATAGTAGAATTGGAGATTTAGTTCAGTATCAGTTCTTATGCTTTTATTTTGCTTCATTATTACTTGGGTATGCCAATGTTTCATGCAGGCTTATAGGGCACGACCTCGAGGGTTGTGCCGATGGCACAGGTTTCAAAGTGCCAAAATTTGGGCTGTCACATGTGATCAGTCACATAATTAACATTCTATTAGTGATACTAGGACTTAGTTTGCTACTAATAAGTTACTAATGTGAAGATATTAAATAGAAGTAACAAAAGAGAACCAAAGTAATAATATTCGTCAAAATGAACTCATAAAGTAATAAAAAGATGATTGAACCAAAAGACGAATTATCGCTTACTGGAAAGATGAAAAATTGCGCTTTAAGATTTTGCAGAACAAAGTACTAGAAGAATAGAAATTGTAATTACGATTCTACAAGCGAAAGCCATTCAAAAGAGTGCGATACAAGAGAAGCGATGAATCGTAATGAAAAATCGTTCAATAGGAAGCTGTATAAGAAAGAATAGAAAATCGTGATTTACGATTTTCCAGAGGAAGTTTCAATAGAAGAATAGAAAATCATGATTTATGATTTTCCAGAGAAGGCACCTTTCGACGTTACTGATCATGTGAGAATGAACACTGCCATGCATAAAATTAGAAGATCTCTTAAAAAAGAAGACCAGTGAATCACGAATCTAAGAGGTTGATGAAGAAGAATCTTTAGGGACTCTGCTGCTGAAATAATGGAGAAAATCCAATAGTACATCAACTATAGAAAGTAAGGAAAGATAAAATTAGAAGTAGATTTATATTAGAATAGTTTTGCTTTAGTAATTTTTTTTATTAGAATTAGAAGTTTTGTAAACCGACCTTTATGATCTATAAATAAGAGGCTTGACACATAGAAATAACCATCGAAGAGTTTCACAACATCAATTGACAACTGAGGTCTGTGTTTTCTTTCGATCAAAGTAGTTTAGGATTTACAAAATAACATCATCCACAGTTCTCTGAGGTCTTGCCTGACAACCAAGGCTGAGGAAGCTAAAAGATCTACCCTTTGGATGGTTCTACTTTTGCTTTCTAGTTTAAATTTATTTTATTACAATTTACTGCTTTATAAATTTCTTCGAATGTTAATTTGAATTGATGACTCAGGTTGAAATTTGCAGATTAGTGTAACGATTTTATTTTTTTATCTTCAATTTTCTAGAATTTGATTGACGCCCAAATTTTAGGAGATTGTTGATTAGATTAAAACTGTGTTGATAGGATTTTAGTGTTGATTGACAACCAATGCTAGGAAACTTGATATATGGTGTAACGGTACTGTTTAATTTCATAAATATCCGATAGTTAAAGATTGTGATTGACGACCACAATCTGAAGTAGGAGGATTTAGGATTTATTTTCTGCAAAATTTAGATGAAGAAATCATTCTTTTATTCATATTTCTCCAGCAGATTAGGAACTTAAAAGATAAATATAACTTTTCAAAAAATTAATATAATATAACCTGTCTTCGTGGGAACGATCCTATACTAGCTCTACAATTTTTATTGTGTGCTTGCAATAGGTTAAGACTTTATTAGGCACATTATTAGAGCCGATCACTGTTGCTGTGCTATTTCGATCACTCAAATTGCAGTCTCGACCGGTCGAATTTGATAGTTTTCTCTCGTTAGCTCTGTTTTGTCCTCTATTTCTAGGTCTTCTCTCCTTCATTATTTTATCCACTTTCTTGCTCTTTTGCTCTTCAAAACCTGTTGCACAACTTCTTGCACTAAAGGTAGCTATTAGTAATCAGTTGAGGCCTAACAATGCTGGGATTAGGGTCTAATTTGTATGGTTTTGAAGGTTGATCACACCCCCAAACTCAACTTTGCTATTCCTCAAGCAAAGGCAAAAAGTAATGACATAACTACAAGGCAAAAGCAACTACTCTACAAAAATAAATTCTGCTTCGTGGGAAACATGGTTGCATTTAGCATATGCAACAAGCCTTTAAACCCTTAGGTGATCCCTAGTGGAGTTGTGTCTCCTGAGGGTTTTTTTTTTTTTGGATAACCTAGGTATCCAGGCCTCTTAGAGCTGCCGCCTAATCCCAAGGGCACATGCGCACCCCAAATTCAGCACATGCCGGGTCAACACAGGATATAAATCCCTATGGTGGCCTCAAGGGGGGGAGGGGATTTGAACTCAAGTCTGCTGCTTTTGGAAGCAGGTCACCTAACCCCTCGAGGTTTGTCTCCTGAGGGTTTATAGTGAAGTTACCGACAAACTTTCAAAATTTTTAAACCATCGGTGAAATTGATCGATTTAACATGTGAATTCTCAATTTCAAATGCCAATGTCATACCAATCAAACTTATATCCATTAAATTTGCCTAATGCTCTAATTCTCAAATAGCCTATCCATTCATGCCTAAATGTGTAGTGTGTGCATATCAAAGCCAAGATCCATCTATCTTAAAACCAATCCAAACAGACAATCATCGGATCCCATGTCTCGACTCAATCCCCACAATAAGTACACTCTAAAAAATAAAAGCACTCTGATTAAGGGCAAATTTTTCACACACATGTGAGAGATCAATACAAAGCAAATAAAAAGGTCTCACATGATATACAAAACATGATGCAATCAGTGAACAAATGGAAATCTCATAAGAAGGATACTTGCATATTCTAAGCATGTCATATCAAGTACCATAGATATAAGATATTCACTCTCCACAATGCAGTTATCAAAGCAAGATCAGATAGTGAAAGTCTTTTATCGGGTTGTAATGGGGCTCAGGTAAGGAGTAAGAAGGAAAGTTGAGATTCAAAGTCCCTAAGAAATCGGAAAAGGAACTAACTTCTGGTTTTTCTATTTCTCTTCTTTTTCTTTTCGAATTTCTCACTATTTATCTCTCTATTTTTCTTTTCTCAACTTTATTTTCTTTTGTCACTTCTTTCTCTTCTTTTTAATTTTGTTCTCTTAAAACACCTCATATCTTTCAATATTTTTCTATTATTTTTCTTTTTCTACTTTTTTCACTCATTTTTTTGCCACACACTCTCAGTAAACACCACAATTCAATATCTCTCCATTTACTCTCTTTTCGTTTATTCTCATCCCTTACTCCTAATTTCTCAAAAATAAGAGGGGTAAGGTTAGATTTTCAAAAATGGTGAAGGTTAAAGGTTAATGTGGCTTATCAAAAAATATGTGAAGGTAATTTTTTTTTCCAGTAGGCACAAAGGGATACAATAAGGATAAATTTATATAAGGTGGGAAATTTTAAGGACAAACGAGTCAAAGATGACCTTTAATCATGCCCTCACAAGATGATAACTATGCCTATTTATCTTGAGCAAATATACAACACATTCTAGCACAATGATATGAATTTAATGTCATGCAAAGTCACAAGTCAAACAAAATATATGAGATTATGCAAAAATAATTCGTATTCAAAGATAACTCCGAGTTTATATAAGAACTCATCAAAGACGGGAATTTGGCCCTAAAGCTCATTGGGTTTAGTCTCCACTAAGGTCCTAATATTCAAAGTTTAAAAGGGTTCCTTGATTTTTAAATCCTAGCATGATATAAGTGCAAAAGAATCTAAGCATGAATTTCAAAATTATCCAAAACTTATCACATTAAATTTCATTAACTTAGACCCAAGTATTCACGATATGGCATCAATATTATTAAAATCAAATCCACATGCATCATCAATTAAAGTTTAAAAACTACGGTAACATAGCATGTGATGGCTCAAAATTTTTCAAAAAACCTAGGTTTTAAGGGTATCAAAACTATGGTCTGATAGAATAAAGTAGTGTCCTACACAAGATAAATATATGAAAAATAAAGACCATGAAATAAAACAAAATACCCCCACACTTGAATGATGCAATGCCCTCATTGTACAAAATGAATAAACAAGAAAGCATGACAATAGGGCAAAATAAATACAACAGTGATGCATAAGCACCGTCTCTACACTCAACGTCCTTGCCTCTTATGAGAAGTTGCATGGGAGGACGAAGGATTGGCAACCACCACTTTTCCGCGAGAAGAAGGGGGAGCTCTGCCCATGTCCGTATCATCAAGGTCAATGGCCGAAAACTGGGCTCGCATATATTTATTTCAATCTCCCATTTCCCTTTCTCCTCCGCATGCCTCTTAGCCTTCGCTTCACGATAGTAGCGTTCATAGCTCCATCGGAGGGCCAAAGCATCATAATCACAATCACTCTACAACTTAATCCAATCTTGTCGAAGAGAAATCAACAGAGATCTTTTGACCACAAATGCGGCGTTGGAATATGCCAATTTCTTCTCAAGGACCCCTACATAAGTGCCCTTGGCATGGACCAATGCTGCATCTACAACAACCTGGGAGCGGAGAAGATCACTAATATAAGGCACAATGTCCCAGGTTGAGGAGTCAGAAGTAGCGAGGCCTTGAGGACCACCCTGGCTTCTCACAACCAAACCAGTGGAGGGCCCATCAGTAGGTTCCTCCGGGGCATCCCCCTCAATGACTAGGGGTGAGGTAGTGGTATCCTCAATGATCATGGGCTCCTCAATATGGCTGGTCCCTAGGTCCTTTGATGAAGTATGAGGAGCAGGATCAGCAGTCTCCTTAGCTCGGGCAGCCGAAGTAACTGCGGCTGGGCTCTCCCCTACAAAAGGCTCACTGCTAGGTCGAGGTGGGGGAAGGCTTGTAGGAGGCTCAGGTTCATCATTGTGGGAAGACCAACTAGGACCTGACCTGGTAAAAAGCATAGACACCCCCTCATTACATTAGTCAACAAACTTCTCATAGAAGGGAGCTCGGCATGGATCTCCAACTAGTTGGCCTCTAATGCACTCAATCGTTGCTCCACTGAAGATGAAAATGGTGGAGTGAAGTACGTGTCCTCAGTTGGGGCAGTGTGATCATGGAGGGCCTCCTCCATCATGCCTCGAAAGCCCCTGACATCGAGGTTGAAGGTGTCAGACATAAAAGTAGTGGGCTGGGGTGTGGAAGTGAATGTGGAGGGGGCCACACGCTCAGATGTGATGATGGGATCGGTGAAGAGCATGGTGATCGGTGTATGTGAAGTGGAAGGTGAATGGGTGAAGACTCGGCGTAAGTGAAAGGTGAAGGTGGTCTGGGAGACGGAGGGGAAAAGGTGTGGTTCTTATCTCAAGAGGAGGGGAAGGGGAAGGTGTGAAAGTGTTAAGTAGTGAAAAATACCATTTTTCACCTCCTAACCTGACTTTTGATGGACCTTTGAGTTGACAAATAATGTGTTTTGAGTGTATTTTATAGGTAATAAATAAATTACAGTCTTAGTGCAGACATCCATCTAAAAAGGCCAAAGAAGCAATTTACTGCTCAACGTGTGCTCATACAGCCCAAAGGCTTGCCAATCAAGCAATCCACAAAGCCTCAGTGCTCCATGGCAATGATATGTTTCCACAGAGGCACACATGGGAGCAAGACCAGCTGCATATGCTGAGGATTGAACCCACTAAGAGGCTATTGTGTGCTAGCAGATGAAGGATAGCACCCCCAAGGATGTGTGCCAGCTGTAGAAACAAAGGATATAACCTGTCGAGAGGTTAATTCGACCTGTCGACTTGTTTGGATGCTTAGAATGAAGCTGTTGAGAGGTTGGGTGTTTACATATGAAGTTGTCGAGAGCTTCCCAATAACTGTCGAGAAGTTCTGAAAATGCATGCTTATCTGTCGAGAGGTTATGAAGATTGGTTTATAAGCTGTCGATTTGTATAGTGCATCCTATCGAGAGGATACCTGTAGATGTAGGGGAAATCGAGAGGTTCCAACCACATCTCGAGAGGTTCCCCAGAACCTAACGAGTAGTCAACACCATCCTATCGACACCTTACTTGAAGCTGTAATCATTGGCGCAAGGTTAAGAGCAACCTGTCGAGCACAATCTCCATCCTGTCGAAAGCTCAACTGAAGTCTTATAAGAAGTCGACAGGATCCTATATAACCTTTCGAGAGGATGAATGGAGATTGGACTGAAGTTAAGAATTTTTGTCAACCTGTCGAGCATTGTTACCTATCCCGTCGAGAAGTCCCCAATCCTGTCGAAGCCACAAGCAACCTGTCGATTGAAGGGCTAAGCAGACTCAGAACCTGTCAAGAGGTTCCCTGAACCTCTTGACACTCGAATTTGGAACTTCTCAGTTCCTCTCATAGGCTGCCAACTCTAGAGTTTTGTGCACGAGTTCCAAGGAATGTTAATGACCCTTGGGGGTATTTTTGGAGCACAAGTTGGCACGAATGGGAACTCTAACTTTATCACATGTACTTACCAGTTTTGGACCAATGGGAGAAGAGCTTCTAAAAGGGAAATCAGCCACATCAGCAGCTAAGAATAACTAAATTATTCTCTTGAGCTATGATTGGCTAAAACATATATGAGGGAAGAGTATAAATGGAAGAGAAATTGCACTAAAAATTCATCCATAAATTTAGAGAACTAGAGCCAAATTCAAATTCCATTTCCCTTTAAAAATACCTTCCGTCTTTGTTCTTCCCCCATTCTCTCCTCAGCTAATCATGGTTGGCTAAACCTCTTCAGTAGTGAGGGTGAGATTGAGAGTTGTAAATTTAGAGTTTCAAAGGCTTTGTAAGGGATTGTATATTACACAAATTGCAGATCTGAGCACGATAGGACTGTAAGTTATATTATTACAATAATTATGATTTTTAAAGTTGATTATGATCTAAATTTCACTTTTGCATATTTGATTTTCCTGTATTAGATATCCATGTGGATGCTTGAGCTTGTAGCCTAGCACCCACAACATCTGTAATAGCTTACCTGTTCTAATCAAGATCCTTAAATTAGAACAATCTTTGGGATGATATGTGACCATTCAAGTAGACAGATCATAACCTTAGGATTACACCAATTCTTTGGTTGAGATTCGATTCTTATACCTTGTATCTGAGCATGTAGCCAAATAAAGGATTGTTGTAAATCTGTCCTATGCCTTGCCTTTGATCCAATTGATTTTTAGTAAAGACCAAAATCCCTAGCTGCTGTTCTCCACCTTTTGATTTTAATCTTTTTCTTCATTCCCTTAAATTTGAGTTTCAATCAGTTCTAGATCATTTTTCTCTTGATTTTTATAGTTTTTAGTAAAGTGACAAACCTTAGAAACCTCTCCTCTTTCCTATTTTGATTTAGTTTAAATTAGGAAAGAGTGCCAGATCTATCACAGATATGGCGATTTACCTCATTTCAAAGCACATTTCCCTGTGGACCTATCCTGACTTACCTATTAAAACTTAATACAACAGCCCTGGTTCTTGCAGGACTGCTTGCTTATCTTGATCCTATCTCTCTGTGATTGTGACTTTTATTTTGATGTTTTAACCCTCTAATAGTTGTAAGGTAAGCAAAACAACAAGTTTTGGTGTCGCTGTCGGGGATTTGTATTTCTAGAGTTGGTAGATCTAAATTTTTCTTATTTTAGATTTTGATTTATAATTGCCTATTTTGTGTTTGACTAATTGCTGCTGTAGTTTTTTTTATAGTTTAATTTTGTGTTTCAGATCTGGATCTGTGGTTCTAAGAGGAACATTGTGCTTTTTGGAGGAGCAAACTATGCTAAAGTTTGCATTTCCTAACCCTCTTTACATTTCTAGATCTGCAATTTTTAGATTTGTAGCATTAGTTGTGTGTTTTTGAAATTGTTTTACTGAAATCTGTGTTGTAATTTTTCTATGTTGTACTATGTTTCTATTGTGTGTATGCTTGGGAGGAGATCTCTTAATCCTGAGATAGCTCCTTTAGATCTTGAAGTTGAGAAACTTCTTAGACCTAAGCAGCCCATACACACACCTGTGGTTAATTGTGATAGTTCTGCAATGGGTGAGCAACCTAGGACATTGAAAGAATTCAATGCACAAGGGGTATACAATTCCCCCTTATGCATTCAATTTCTAGCTGTCCAAGGGAACTATGAGATTAAATCTTTCATCATTCAGATATTTCCTTCATGCCATGGCTTGAGCAAAGAAGATCCATACAAGCATATTGATGAATTTCTAAGACTGTGCACTACTTTCAATATTGCTGGTTTGGGGAGGAAGCAACCAGGTTGAGACTTTTTCCTTTTTCATTAAAGGATAGAGGCAGAACTTGGCTGTCAATGCTCCTAACTAATAGTATTCAGTCTTGGAATGACTTTCAATGTCAATTTTTAGCCAAGTTTTTCCCCATGTCCAAAACAAGTTAGTTGAAGAAGAGCATAATCTCTTTTGCTCAAGCCCCAACTGAAGACTTTCACCAAACATGGGAGAGATTTAAGGAGCTCTTGAAGCAATGTCCCCATCACCAAATTCCTAAATGGCAACTTGTTCAAAGTTTCTATCAAGGAATTAATCCCAAGAGCAGGGATATGGTTGATGCCTCATGTGGTGGTACATACCTCCACAAGACAGCTGATAAGGCTTGAGAGTTGTTTGATATCATTAGTGAAAACTCCATGTAAAGGGAGACCTTGTCAAGGGACTTTGAGACCCCTATTAAATTGGTAAGAGAGAACACTACAAGAGGGAAAATGTATGAGGTTAGAGGATACAATGATTTGGAAAGGAAGGTGGATAACTTGACTCAAAAATTTGATAAGCTCATATGAGCAATGCAGTCACCAATGGCTGCCAAAGTGGAGGAGACATGTGTGATATGCCAGCCCCCCAGCCACGCTCTTGAGGAATGCCCCTTTGCTACCCAATTTCTAGACCTTGTGATGGAACATGTGAATGCTTCTCAGTCCTTTGGACAACAGCCTACTACTGATTATCATTGGAGAAACCATCCCAACTTGAGGTGGAGAGAAGATACCTTCCAAAACCAGCAGCAACAGTAGCCACAACAGCAATCCATACCTTATAGGAATACCCAACCATACCAACAGAATTATTTCCTAAGGTCCCAATACCACCAGCCCATGACCCAGCCAATGGCTCAACCTGTGCATCAAAGTGCACCAGCCCCAGCACCCTCTAGATCCCTCATATTTGAAGAGCAAATTCTGGCTTCATTACAGAATTTGGGCTCTTTCTCACAAACTGTTAACTCTCATAGCCAAAGTATTAAGAAGATAGAGGATCACCTTGGTCAGCTATCTAATACTTTGACTAAGAGAGAGAAGGGAAGACTGCCTAGTCAGCCCATGAACAATCCAAGAGTGTAGTACATGGTGGGTGAGACTTCTTCTCATGAAGAAGCCAAATTTGTCACCACTTTGAGAAGTAGAAGGCTGGTTGATGACCAATTTGGTGTTGAGACTGATGAAAAAAGTGCAGCCCATGATGATATGCAGCAGGAGCAACATATCAGAAATAAGGGGGGTATTGATGTGCCCCAACAAAAAATTAAAAACAAAAATAATGAAAAATCTGATGAGCTTGCTAAAGCAGCAAATGGGAGAGCAGTCCCCTATTTGCCATTTCCCAATGTGCTTCAAGCACCTTCCCCTTTTGACAAGGGGAATGCTAAATTGGAGGAGATGATGGAAATATTCAAACAAGTAAAGATCAACTTGCCTTTACTTGATGCCATTAAGCAAGTTCCAGCCTATGCAAAATTTTTGAAAGAATTGTATACACACAAAAGGCAATCTAGGATACACCTATCCAAGAAGGTCTTTTGTGCGGAGAAAGTGAATCATGTGCTATCCATTGTAACCCCAACCAAGCTTCAAGACCCTGAAATTCCCACAATCATACCATTGAGAAGGCCTTGTTAGATCTTGGAGCTAGTGTAAACCTACTTCCATATTCAGTTTATAAGAAGTTAGGCTTGGAAGAATTGAAGCCCACACATGTGGTGCTATAGCTAGCTGACAGATCTGAAAGGAGGCCTGTGGGAATGATAGAAGATGTGTTAGTTGGGGGTTGATAAGTTTTTCTACCCAACAGATATTCTGGTTCTTGACATGGAGCCAAGCAAGTGCACCACCTCCATTCCTGTGATTTTGGACAGGCCTTTTTTGGCCATTGCCAATACTTGTATTCAGTGTAGATCAGAAGTAATGAAGGTGTCTTTTGGCAACATTAAAGTTAAATTGAATGTTTACAATGCAGCATGTCAGCCTCACTTAGATAGTGAGGATTGCTTTTTAATTGATGTTTTAGATGAGAACGTGGAAGAGACTATGCCCAAGCTGCTGCATTGTGATGATTTTTGTGATATTTTTGAGAATGTGTGGAGTGAGATTGTGGAAGAGAAGGCCCCAACACCCATGGTTCAAGAGGTGAAAGAGTTAATTTTTGAAGTGGGGCCAGCAACAAGGTATCCTCCTTGGAAATCTACTGTGTTGCCTCTTCCACCACCATCAAAGGCACCTTTGTTGCCTTCACACATATGTCCACCTGATGTGGAGCTGAAACAGCTGCCTAAGACCTTGAAATATGCTTTTTTAGGGGCAAACTAGAAGTTGCCAGAGATCATTTCTTCCTCTCTCACTGATGAGCAAGAGGAAGAGTTGTGTGTTTTAAAGAAGCACAATAGAGCAATAGGTTGAACTATTATTGACCTTGGGGACATCAGCCCTACTGTGTGCGTGCATAAAATCTACTTGGAAGAGGGTTCCAAACCCTCTAGAGAAATGCAAAAAAAAATTAAACCCCCACATGCAAAAAGTGGTGATGAAAGAAGTGGTCAAATTATTAGATGCTGGAGTCATCTATCCTATTTCAGATTCTGAATGGGTGGCACCTACTCAGGCGGTCCCTAAGAAATCTGGGATAACTGTGGTGAAAACTGGTTCTAGTGAGCTAGATCCAACTAGGAAAACCAGAAAAGACCACTTCCCCATAGACTATCAAAAGCTCAATTTAAAAATCAGAAAAGACCACTTCCCTTTTCCCTTCATAGACCAGATTTTGGATAAGTTGGCAGGCAACACTTTCTATTATTTTCTTGATGGATATTCGGGGTATAACCAAATCCCTGTTTATCCACAAGATCAAGAAAAGACAACTTTCATATGCCCATTTGACACCTTTGCTTATAAAAGGATGTAATTTGGATTGTGTAATGCCCCTGTAACTTTTCAAAGGTGCATGTATGATATATTTTCTGATATGATTGATCAGTTTTTAGAGATATTCATGGATAATTGCTCTATCTTTGAGGACAATTTTAGCCAATGTCTACACCATCTCAGCCTTGTGTTGCACTTAGTTTTGAGTTGGGAAAAGAGCCATTTTATAGTCAATCAAGGCATTGTCCTTAGCCATGTGATTTTCCACAGAGATATTGAGGTAGACAAGGCTAAAATTGATTTGATTTCATATTTGCCCCCACCAAAAATTATGAAACAAGTCAGATCTTTCTTGGGGCATGCTGGTTTCTATAGGAGATTCATCAAAGATTTTAGTAAGATCTTAAAGCCTCTTTGTCACCTGTTGTGCCAAGAGGTTCCCTTTGAATTTAATGATGAATGTCTTATTGCTTTTAAGCTTTTGAAAGGCTGTTTAACCTCTGCACCTATCCTTCAAGCACCTGATTTTTCTTTGTCATTTGAGCTGATGTGTGATGCATCAAATTTTGCTATTGATGTAGTTTTGGGACAAAGGAAGGATAAGGCACCTTGTGTGATTGTTTATGCAAGAAAAACCATGATTGATGCTCAGTTAAATTACACCACGACTGAGAAGGAATTGTTGGCAATTATCTATGCTTTAGAAAAATTCAGGTCAGTAATGAAGTACCTTTTGTCAAAAAAGGATGCTAAGCCAAGATTAATCCAATGGATCCTCCTATTACAGGAGTTTGATCTTGAGATTAAGGACAAGAAAGGGGTTGAAAATGTGGTTGCAGACTACTTATCCAGGATCCTAGCTAATGAGTTTGATAGGCTACCTATCAATGATTCTTTCCCTGATGAACAACTATTTACTATCAGCACTTCTACACCTTGGTTTGCAAACATTGTGAACTACTTGGCAGTAGGTAGGATTCCCCCACATTGGAATCAAATAGACAAGGAGCTATTCTTTTCACAGATCAGACATTACATGTGGGAGGATCCATACCAGTTCAAGCATTGCGCAGATCAAGTTGTGAGGAGATGTGTCCCTGATGAGGATTTCCACAGCATACTAACCATGTGTCATGAACATGCTTGAGGAGGCCATTTTAGTGGCAACAAGACTGCTGCCAAGGTGCTCCAAAGTGGATTTTATTGGCCCACTCTCTTCAAGGATGCATGACAGTATTGTAAAGCTTGTGAAAGATATAAAAAAGTGGGAAGTATCTCCAAAAGAAACTCCATGCCCTTACAGCCTATACTTATTTTTGAACTCTTGGATATCTGGGGAATTGATTTTATGGGCCCCTTTCCTCCCTCAAATGGTTTCAATTTTATCCTTGTGGCAGTGGACTATTGTTAAGCCCTGAAAAGTACCACTTTTCACCCCTTAACCTAGACTTTGATGGACCTTTGAGCACATAAAATAATGTATTTTTGTTATGTTTTGTAGAAAATAGGAAAATAAGAGCTTAATGTACAATCCATGCTCTTTCAAGCCAAGAAGAGTGAATTTGATGACAATTTATGGAGCTGAGGTAAAACCAGACACCATGGTGACCATATTGCATGCCAAGGTGGGTCCTAAAAGTCCAATGGATGAGAGGAAGGTGAACCCAAGTTAAGGAGGTTGCTGCAGCAGGCTAACCACAGCAGCAGTGTAACAGAGATAAGCCCTCACGAGGTTCACTTAAACCTGTCACGAGGTTTCACTTTATTCAGAAGAGTGCCTCGCGCAGTTGACGTGAGGCTTATAGACCTGCAACTTATGCAAGCTCGCGCAGTCCATGGCAGAACTCATACAGCTCAGTGAAGGAATGGCCTCAAGAAGTACCTCACGTAGCTTTCGTGAGGTTCACAAGCCTGCAGCACCAAAGCACATAGCAGATCTCACACAGACAGAGCATAAGGAAGGCACATCGCGTAGCTCTTGCACGCTTCACTCATCTTCACAAGCACACTAAAGCTACACACTATGAACCTCGCGAAGCTCAGAGCTTAGCCTCGCGAGCTGCTATCACCCGTCGCCTAGCTCTCATGCAGATCTACGCGCTACAATTAAACCTCGTGAGCCACTTATCAGCCTAGCAAGCAGCATTAAGCTGCTGCATTTTCAACCTTGTGAGCTCCTAGATGATCTAAGCGAGCAGCTCTTCAGCCCAGGGACAACCTTGTGAGTGAGGACATGAAGCAACTCCAACTGTGCGAAGCTCGGGCCCCCAACTTCTCAGCCATCTGTTTCAATGTTCAGGGATAATTTTGGGATTTCACTTCAATTAGGGCACACATTTCGAGTTTCTAATCTATGGCCACACATCTTGAAGCATCAAAGGGCCACGAATGAGCCACTCCAAAGCATCTTTCTTCTGATTGGCTATTGCACATTAGGGTTTCAAGGGTTGCATATATAAGGGACTGTTATCTACATTTGTAAAGGAGCCAGGAATAGCCTGGCTCACTTAGGTTTTCACGTTACATTTTATTTTAGGGTTTATGTTAGGATTTTTTTTATTCTTTTCCCCTTTCTTCTTACCCTAGCACAACAGAAATGCTGGGCTAGGTTCTATGTAATAGTTGGTTTTATTTCATGTTTTGTAATCAATTTTGTATGAAATGGAGTGAGCTGATTTGGGGTTTGCACAGGATACTGCCTTGAGGGCAGACCATTATAAGTTTCATTTCAATCAATGCAATGCCTATTTTAATGTTTATTCAATCTGTTAATTTTCTATTTGCTCATAGTTTTGTTCAATCTATGTCATGCATTTAGGATTTGAGCTGATTTGAAATACCCATGGAAGCTTGAGATTATAGCCCTGGGACTATGGTGGTAGTAGCAGTTTACATGTTCTATCTCATCATCTGTGGGTAAGGCAGCCTCTGTAGATAGCCTGTGACCATTTGAGTGGATAGACTATAGCCCTAGGGCAAGTCTTGCTCACAGATCTGAGATGGATTTTTTTTCTCTACACTTGAGCTTATAGCCTAGTGAGAGATTGTACAGAGTCAAACCTACTTTGTTTTGCACCACCATTATCAGTGTGTAGATCTGAGTTATTGTAGAGATTGTAGACTTGTGAGCTGGGTCCTTGTAGGACTTTTGTAGCAATGACTAGGTGAATCTAAGTCCTCATTCAGCTTGGAATTTCTTGCTGCTTCCACTTGATTTTTCAGATCTGTTTGCCCCTATGAATGCATGAGCTTGTAGCCTTGCAAATATAGTATCTGCAATAGTATTCCTGCCCTGACTTAATTCATTGGTTGGAGGAAATCTATTGGATAGTCTGTGACCATTGAAGTGGACAGACTATAGCCTTAAGATCAATCCATTCCTTTGGGTGAGGTTAGTTTTCTGATTTAATCAATGGGATCTAACAAACTCTATTGGATAGTCTGTGATCATTTAAGTGGACAGGTGATAGCCTTAAGAGCAGTCTAAATGGCATGGGTTGAGTTGGATTCTTCTACCTTGTAGATGTGCTTGTAGCCATCTAAAGGATTGCTACAGATTCATGACTAACACTGAGTTGCATAACTGATTTTTTCCTAGCTGTTTACTTCTCCATATTTAATCTTTATTTTATCACACTTATCATCATCCTTCTTTATCCCTTTCTTTAGCTGTAGTTTATCCCTATTTTTTCCTAGTTTTTAGTATAGCTTAGTGACACTTAAACACCCCTCCTTTAGGACTGCCAGATCTGTTGCTAGATCTGGAGATTACTATATGCTCTAGTGGTTCAGATAAATACTCCCTGTGGGACAAACTCTTACTTGTCAAAACCTGCTATAACAGACCCTTAATTCTTGTAGTTCTCTGTGTATATTAGACTTGTTGTTTTGTGTTTTTCTTCAATCCACCTTTGATTTATTTTTATTAACACATTCTTACCACTGTTTTCAAATAAAGTTAACAACAAACATCTGAAATACCCCAACAAGTTTTTGGCACCCCTGTCGGGGAGTTTTGATCTAGTATAGTAATCTGTGTTTTTGTTGAGCTATATTCTTTGTAGATGTAGTGTTTGAATAAATGCCGGCTTTAGTTTTGTGTGATTTTTAAAATTTTTCTTCATTTTCTATTTTAGATTTTTTGTCTTTATAATGTTTGAATAAGTACAACTGTATTTCGAGTCTGATTTTTGCTTTTTGTCTTTATTTTCTTTTGTAGGTATTTTGTGTCTTAGTTGTGTCTTAGTAGTCTTTAATTTTATTCATTATTGATTAAGTGTTTGAATACATGCTCGCTGTATTTTTTTGGTAGTTTCTTTGTTCATTTTATGTTTGTAGGACTTTCTATTGACTTAGCATCGGATCAGTAGTAAATAGGAGAGCTTGGCTGCAGCTGGGGCATTCCTACATCAGTTTGTTTCTCTATCTCAACTATTGTTATTTCAGTTCTGCTGTATTTTCATTTTTGTAGTCTTTATTTTTCAGCAGTTGTGTAGTTAGTGGTTTTAATTTTTGTCTGTGTGTTGTAATCTACCCCTTGTCTAGTTGAGTGTGTGTTGTATGCAAGGAAAGTGGTCTCTCAGTCTCGAACTTGTACCGTTAAATCCTGAGATTGGGATAGTCCTAAGTCTTGGTTCACCAACACACACCTCGACTACAAATCTGGTAGAAACTGAGATGGGAGAGCAGCCTAAAAAACTTAAGGAGCAAAATGCACCAGGGGCATATGCATCCCCCTCTTACATTCAACTCCCTAATGCTGTGGGCAGTTACGAGATTAAAGCCTCAACCATCCAAATGCTACCAAATTTTCTTGGGCTGAGCAAGGAAGACCCCCACCAGCACATAGATCGATTTCTAGCGTTGTGTACTACTTTTAATATTGCTGGGTTGGGAGAGGAAGCCACCAAGCTTAGGCTTTTTCCTTTTTCACTAACGGATAAAGCTCAAACATGGCTCTCCGTGCTCCCACCAAAC
Organism: Chloranthus sessilifolius; assembly: GCA_021018995.1. NCBI lineage: Eukaryota > Viridiplantae > Streptophyta > Magnoliopsida > Chloranthales > Chloranthaceae > Chloranthus > Chloranthus sessilifolius. The sequence goes on from CM037588.1 coordinate 99,466,836, forward strand.
AACATACAGTCGTGGAACAATCTTCAATGTCAATTTCTGGCTAAAGTTTTTCCAACCAGTAAAATGAGCCAGTTGAGGAAGAGCATCATCTCTTTTGCTCAATCCCCAACTAAGCAAATGCATGAGGCATGGGATAGATTTAGGGAGTTGTTGAGGCAGTGCCCGCACCACCAAATCCCTATGTGGCAGTTTGTACAATGCTTTTACCAAGGACTTGATGCCAGGAGTGGAGCGATGATTGAGGCATCGAGTGGTGGCACATACCTTACCAAAACTGCTGAGGAAGCATGAGATTTATTTGAGCTGATAAGTGAAAATTCTCTCTAGCAGGAGGCTTTGCCCAGTTATGACATTGAGTCACCTGCTAGAGCTGTTAGAGAACTCACGTCTTCCAAGAAGTTGTATGAAGTTAATGTTTATAGTGACTTGGAAAGGAAGTGGACTCATTGTTGAAAAAGTTCGATAAAGTCTTGAGTGTGTTGCAGCTCCACATGGCTGCACAGGTTAGAGAGGCATGCACCATATGCAACTCACCTTCACACTCCCATTTGCAATGTCCCTCTGCTAGTCTATCCCCGAAATTTCTCATTGAGCAAGCCCATGCTGTCCAGTCGTATGGACAGCTGCCTGCTGGGTAAACTTGGAGAAACCACCAGAATCCAAGGTGGCGACAAGCTGATTCACCTTATACCCAGCAGCAGCAGGCTTTTCCCTGCAATACTAACCCGTAGTCTTACCAAGGTCATGCACAAGGACAACAATTTTCTCATCAGCCCTCCCCATCAGGTCAATTAGTTGTAGCACTCCCACACCCTAGAGACTCCTCCTTTGAGGAGCAAATTTTGTCTTCTTTACAAAACCTAGGCTCCGTTGTACAAATTGTGGATTCCCACACGCTTGGTCATATTTCAAATGCTCTAATGTGACGGGAAGAGGGTCAGCTCCTGAGCCAAACAGTGAACAACCCACTAGGAGTATATTTGATTGATGGAGCTTCTTCAAGTCATGAAGAAATTAGGTCAATCAATGCCTTGAGGAATGGAAATGATGTGGCTACCTAAGACTGCAGTGATTCCAAGCGAGTGTGCCTAAGGAAAGAAGCTGAATAAAATGGGGTTGTTGAGCCCCAACTGAAAAAAAGGGAAAAAAAAACATAAAACGATAAAAAAATTAAAAATGAAAAAATGAAAGAAATTTTTTACCATATTTAGTTGCTGTGTTGATGAGATAGTGGAAATTCCTCACCCAAATTACCATACTTGGGGTGAGGAATTTGATGAATTTAATGAAGAATGAACATCTAAGGCACCTTTGCTGCATTTTTATTGCTTATCCACCTGCCATGAGCTGGAGTTGCTCCCTGCACCTCTCATGCAACTGCATATCTGCTGAATGGAAAAATTCAGGATTGCTGCAAATCCAAAGGTATGACCTTTCATTTTTTATTTCATAGTTCTTTCCAATTCAGCTGAGTCCAGATGGGGAAATTAAAATTTCTATCATTCATGTACCCATTCGGACTGTTTGTATATATTGTGTGGTCTGATCTAATTTTTTTTGTATGAATCTTGCTTTCCAATGTGTACTTTCAATGCTGAAATTTTTTTTGCCATCATTTTGATTTATACCCAGATCATGTTAGGTAGTTAGGTTTAGGATTTCTCTGTTTTTAGGTGTTTAGTTAGTTTTTTTTTTGTCTATACTATTTTTAATTTCATCTCTGCAGTTTTTAGTTTCTATTTTTAGTAATTTGTGTCGTAGTGTTGTTCTCGTAGTGTCACACTTGTATATATCATCTGTCTTTCTCTTTCTAGGTTAATTTGCTGAATGTTTGTTTTGTTTTTTCTTCATTTTCTGCTGTAATTTTGGGTGACTATCTGTTGTTTACCCTGCTGCCCCTATACACATGTTGCATGAAACAGTGAGGACACTATTTAACTTAGGTTTGGGGGTATGGGAGAGTAGGCATGCCAATGGAATAGTTTACTCTAGTGCAGCAGTGTGTAGTTTAATTGGAATGAATAAAGTCAATTACCACCTAGCCCGAAAATGAGGAAATTTGTGAAAAGTTAAAAATTTTGCAGACTTTTAAAACTGAAAATCTTTGAAAATTTTAGCACCATCATGAAACTAATATCATAAATTTTTTTTCAGTTAGCACTTAGTGAACTAGAGAGGAAAGAAAAAGGTAGAAATACACCCCATGAGTTAATATGAGGATCATACACAGCGAGATCTGGGCCTATCCAATTTCTTTTAAAGAGTGTTTTTGGAAAATTTCTGCTCTAAGTACTGATTGATTCAATCACTTTTCACTAAAAGTTAGGCACCTCCAAATCAAAACTGATTGACAACACTCATGATACTAAGGAAGTGACCCAAGGCCTTCATTTGGACAATTTGAGCCTGACAATCCAACCTTTTAAAACTGCCCTTTTGCATACACTCTTTGAGCCTTAAAAATCTTATTTTTCTTTAACAAACACTGGAGTACTTGCACCTTAACCTCATGACCTGATTCAACCTTACCCTCACTCTGAGAATTCAGAAGGTAAAGGAGAAGGAGTTGAAGATAGTGAGAGTGGTCTAACATTTGGTGGAAGGAGAAGAAAAGTAACTTATGAATAGCAGTGTAGCAGTGGCTATGTGTGACAATCCATCACCAAAATGTATATATATATATATATATATATATATATATATATATATATATATAAGAGAAGTCAAGAGAACTACTTCATCTAGAAATTAGAAGGAGAAGAAGCTGGCCACTTTAACTCTAGAAAATATCAAGTAAGATGAAGTTGTACTGAAAGGAAGGTTGTGAAGTCATGAATCGCTCCTTACCTTGCTGATTTCTCAAAATTTTGATCCATTCTACCCCCTTCATTCTTTATATACCTCACCCATAAGCCGCATTACAACCTATCACAAGACCTTGTTGATCCAAAGTTAAATGAGCTGTTCGGTGGAGATGAGTTGTCTAATCTATGGTGAAAAGTCATGAGGATGATAGAATTTAGATGCAATGCCTATGCTCATGCTTGCAGGCTCATTTGGGGTTTGTAACTGCTCTTGAGCTGTTGTGAATGTGAACACCCTTGAATTTTTATTGATGAGAGATAGCCCTAGTGAGGATTGGATTTGAAAATTTAATTCATTGGGGTTGTACATATACCTAATTTTTGAATCAAAGGTGAGCTTTGTACTAACTCCTGCACATTATATGCCTGATGTGAATCAAATGGTAGTGATGCAAACATTGCTGATTTTTAGTTTTAAATGACTGCTTTACTGTTGTAATTTCCTTTGGATTTTAAAGAATGGGTGTGGAATGAAACTTTATTGATTAAAATCTGTTTTGACATTGACTGCACTATCTTTAACTATTTTATTGGTGAAGTTTGTGGGTATCTTTACTGGAAACCCTCAGGAGACTTCACTCCTCCACTAGGGATCACCTAGGGGGTTTAAAAGTCTTGGTTCATATGCTAAATGCATCCATGCTTCCTACGAAAGTGGCATTTTCTGTTTTGAATAAATATTTTTAATTTTTCCTTTGCTCGAGGGCTAGCAAAGATTAGGTTCGGGGGTATGTTAAGCCTTGAAAAGTATCACTTTTCACCCCTTAACCTAGCCTTTGATGAACCATTGAGCACATAAAATAATGTGTTTTTGTTATGTTTTGTAGAAACTAGGAAAATAAGAGCTTAATGTACAATCCGTGCTTTTTCAAGCCAAGAAGAGTGAATTTGATGCCAATCTATGGAGCTGAGGCAAAACCAGAGAATGCACCATGGTGGCACACACCATGGTGACCATATTGCATGCCAAGGTGGGTCCTAGAAGTCCAATGGATGAGAGGAAGGTGGACCCAAGTTAAGGAGGTTGTTGCAGCAAGCTAAGCACAACAGCAATGTAACAGAGATAAGCCCTCGTAAGGTTCACTTTATTTAGAAGAGTGCCTCACGCAGTTGACGCGAGGCTTATAGACCTACAACATATGCAAGCTCACACAGTCCATGGTAGAACTCGCGCAGCTCAGTGAAGAAATGGTCTCAGGAAGTACCTCGCGCAGTTGTCGCGAGGTTCACAAGCCTACTGCACCAAAGCACACAGCAGATCTCGTGCTGACAGAGCTTCAAGAAGGCACATCGCGCAGCTCTCACACGCTTCACTCATCTTCGCAATCACACTAAAGCTACACACTATGAACCTCACGAAGCTTAGAGCTTAACCTCGCGAGCTGCTATCACCTGTCGCCTAGCTCTCACGCAGATCTCGCGAGTTGTAATTCAACCTCGCGAGCCACTTATCAGCCTAGCGAGCAACATTAAGCTGCTGCATTTTCAACCTCGCGAGTTCCTAGATGATCTCAGCAAGTAGCACTTCAGCCCAACGACAGCCTAGCGAGTGAGCACCTGAAGCAACTCCAGCTGCGTGAAGCTCGGGCCCCCAACTTCTTAGTCACCTGTTTCAATGTTCAAGGACAACTTTTGGATTTCACTTCAATTAGGGCACACATTCCGAGGTTCTAATCTATGGCCACACATCTTGAAGCATCCAAGGGCCACGAATGAGCCACTCCAAAGCATCTCTCTTCTGATTGGCTAATGCACATTAGGGTTTCAAGGGTTGCATATATAAGGGACTGCTATCTACATTTGTAAAGGAGTCAGGAATAGCTTGGCTCACTTAGGTTTTCACGTTAGGTTTATTTTAGGGTTTATGTTAGGATTTCTTTTATTCCTTTCCCCTTTCTTCTTATCCTAGCACAGCAGCAATGCTGGGCTAGGTTTTATGTAATAGTTAGTTTTATTTCATGTTTTGCAATCAATTTTGTATGAAATGGAGTGAGCTGATTTGGGGTTTACACAGGCTGCTGCCTTGAGGGCAGAACATTATAGGTTTCATTTTAATCAATGCAATGCCTATTTTAATGTTTATTCAATTGGTTATTTTTCTATTTGCCCATAGTTTTGTTCAATCTATGCCATGCATTTAGGATTTGAGCTGATTTGAAATACCCAAGGAAGCTTGAGCTTGTAGCCCTGGGACCATGGTGGTAGCAGTATTTTCCATGTTCTATCTCATCATCTGTGGGTAAGGCAGCCTCTGTGGATAGCCTGCAACCATTTGAGTGGACAGACTATAGCCCTAGGGCAGGTCTTGGTCACGGATCTGAGATGGATTCTTTTTCTCTGTACTTGAGCTTGTAGCCTAGTGAGAGCTTGTGCAGAGCCAAACCTATCTATTTTGCATCACCATTATCAGTGTGTAGATATGAGTTATTGTAGAGATTGTAGACTTGTGAGCTAGGTCATTACTGGCCTTTTGTAGCAATGACCAGCTGAATCTAAGTCCTCATTCAGTCTGGAATTTCTTGTGGCTTCCACCTAATTTTCTAGATTCTTTTGCCCCTATGAATGCATGAACTTGTAGCCTTGCAAACATAGTGTCTGCAATGGTATTCCTGCCCTGACTTAATTCATTGGTTGGAGGAAATCTATTAGATAGTTTGTGACCATTGAAGTGGACAGATTATAGCTTTAAGATCAATCCATTCCTTTGGGTGAGGTTAGTTTTCTGACTTAATCAATGAGATTTGACAAACTCTATTGGATAGTCTGTGACCATTTAAGTGGACAGGTTATAGCCTTAAGAGCAGTCTAAATGGCATGGGTTGAGTTGGATTCTTCTACCTTGTAGATGTGCTTGTAGCCATCTAAAGGATTGCTACAGATTCATGACTAACACTGAATTGCATAACTAATTTTTCCCTAGCTGTTTACTTCTCCATATTTTATCTTTATTTTATCACACACATCATCATCCTTCTTTATCCCATTCTTTAGCTGTATTTTATCCCTGTTTTTTCCTAATTTTTAGTATAGCTTAGTGACACTTAAAAACCCTTCCTTTAGGACTGCCAGATCTGTTGCTAGATCTAGAGATTACTGTATGCCCTAGTGGTTCAGATAAATACTCCCTGTGGGATAAACTCTTACTTCGTAAAACTTACTTCAACAGACCTTGGATTCTTGCAGGTCTGTGATTTGGTTTTGTGCTGTATTCATTCCCCATTTTGTTTTATTTTATTTTACTTCCTTTATTTTATCTTTATCATTTTTATAATAAAAAGAGGCAGCAAAAACCTTCCAATAACTATGCGTCCAAATGGGTTGAAGCCAGTGCCACAAGGATAAATGACCACACAGTTGTCCTCAAAATTTTAAAGTACAAGATATTCTCCAGATTTGGCACCCCCAGAGCTATCATTAGTGATGGGGGGAGTCATTTCTGTAACAGACCTTTTGAGAATTTGCTCAAAAAGTACCCTGTTACACACAAGATTACAACTCCCTACCACCCACAGACCAGTGGGCAAGTTGAAATTTCTAATAGGGAGATCAAGCATATCTTGGAGAGGACTGTGAGGCAGATAGAAAGGACTGGGCACAAAAACTAAATGATTCTTTGTGGGCTTATAAGATTGTCTATAATACCCCTATTGGTATACCCCCTTTTAGGCTGGTCTATGGCAAGGCCTGCCACTTGCCAGTAGAGTTAGAATATAGAGCCTACTTGGCTATTAAAATAATAAATGTTGATCTAACTTCTGCTGGCATGCACAGGAGCCTCCAGCTATCAAAGCTGAAAGAGATAAGATTAGAAGCATACTCCAATGCTAGGATCTACAAATAGAAATCCAAAGCCTTCTATGACAAGCATTTGCTGAGGAAGGAGTTCACTACTGGCAGTAAGGTGTGGCTTTTCAATTCTAAATTGAAAATTTTTCTAGGCAAGTTGAGATCCAGATGGGAGGGACCTTACATGGTAGAGCATGTATCCCAATCTGCTGCTGTTGAAATCAAGGATCCAAAAGATGGTAGGATCATGAAAGTTAATGGTCAAAGGCTCAAGCTCTTTGTTGAAAATGTAATAGAGCCTGTGGTGACCATTCACCTTCAAGAACCTCCAAAATGTGACTGATTTTCAATAATGTATACTATGTATCATAACTGTGGTTTTTTGTCTGTTGCTATTTTGAAATTTGTTTGGCAGTGTATATATTTGTTACCATTTTGCTTAGTGTTGCATTTAAAGAAAAAAAGGAAAAAAAGATCATGAGTCTTTAGGAAGTAGGTTAGAATCATAAGGCAGCAACTCCAAGGCAGGAGAAATGAATGGGAGCTGAATAGAATTGACAAATCTGTGTGGGGAATGGACTGGGAACTGATGAATTATTTTTTTTGAACTGTAAAACAACCTGTTGAGAGGGTTGAATTGATGTTTGACAGGTTCTGAAGGTTCCTATTATGCATTTCGACAAGATCTGGGTCTTGTTGAGAAGTTGGAGTTAATTCTCAACACGTTCTGAAGGTGCAAATATGATTTTTGACAGAATCTATGAACCTGTCGAGATGTTGAGTAAGAAAGTCGACAGGTTCTAAAGGTTTTTGGGGACATTTTCGACAGGTTTAGAGTACCTGTCGAGAGGTTCCATGTACCTCTTGAATTGATATTTTCTGAAGCCTTGAATTTGTCGACATGATTGAGTGAACCTCTTGAGACCTTCAACCTACCATCCCTGCCATCTCAGATGATTTTAACTCTTCGATAGGATTGATGCAACCTCTCGAAACCTTTTCTCCAATCCTGTCGAAGCACGATTTAGGTGTTTTTAAACCTATCGATAACTCATTTTTGCCATTCGACAGCTTCTGTGTGCAAGCTTTGTCTCTTGCCTACCGATTTCCCATTTCCTTCTTCTTCCTCTACCTCACTAGTTCCTACTCCAATCACCTGGCCATTTTTCCAAGTACTTTAATTTTACAAGGGCTACATTTTGCACCTGGTTTGAGCTAATTTGGTGCAGTGCACATCGAGTTATGAAAAACCCTAGGGTTTTTGTGGGTAAGTTCTTTTCCAGCTCCACTCTGTGAATTTTAAGCTTTGTACTTTCATTTTCAATTGGTGTGGTAATTTGATTGGGCAAAAGAAGGCCACTGGGAATTGGTGAGAGTTAATTTTGGGGATTGCTTGTTCAATGGCTGGCTAAGAGGATACCCTTGCTAACCTTTTCAGAGCCCCTTCCAAATCTGCCCAAAATTCCACTAGGAAATCCAGTAGGCTAGCCACACAGCCCAAGGAGAACCCACCTGCTAAGAGAAAGCTTATCATGGATAAAGCTGAGAAACCCAAGAAAGCCAAGAAAGCCAAGAAAGCTAAGAAAGCAAAAATCAGTGAAGAAGTTGTTGAGGATGTCCCTAAACCTAACCCTATGCCTGAGCCTAACCTTGTGCCTAAACCTATCCCTGAGGCATAATCTAACCCAGAGGCTGAACCTGAAGTCCTTGTGAACCTATCTACTCCTAATGAGTTTGTTGATGGTTTAGGCTGATTCTAGAGACAACTTTTGACCTCCCCTATTTTTCTAAGGAAGGGGAGTGTAAGGACACATTGAATTATCTGGTGAAGGCTGGCCTGACACCCATGTTGACCCCATTGCAAGAAAAATCCTACCCTAGGCTGGTCCAGTTGTGGTATCAAAATATTAGGAAGAAGATGAAGCTAGGGTCAACTGAGCCTACACTTGTAGTGTTAATTGACAATAGGGAGTTAGTGGTAGATTACAGTGACATTGGGTTAGCATTAGGGGTCCCATTAGTTTTTGATACAGCATATAGTCTAGCAGCACTTGAGAATGTATCTTTTAAAGCAATGGTCAGACATCTAACTCAAGGCATTGTGGGCTCTGGGGAGTCATTGATGAAGAGAGATTTATACCCTACCATGCTTTTCATTGATTCAATTCTAAGAAAAAACATTTATGTCAGTGGACATTAGCAATATATGAGGCAAACCCCCATAGTGGATGCCTTGTATTTTTTCTCCAAGGGCCAGTTTATGAATGCCTCTCAGCTGATATTTGAGGCAATGGTAGATGTGCATGACAAAATTAGAAGAGTACAAGCCTTGCCAGGGTTACCCTACAGCAGACTCATCACTGCTCTATTGAGAAGAGGGAAGTTTGTGTTTCAAAAAGATGAGCCTGTGGAAGAGGTGACTCCAAAGGTGTTTGGGAAGAGGGCCTAGTCTGCTAGTAGGACCCTAATTGGAAAAAGTAAGAAGAAATCAGTGGAGAGCCCTGAAAGAGAAGCACCTCAGGTAGCCACATCGATTCTGCTGCTATAGCTCTGACCCCATCGGCCATTTCAAAGAATTGCAGTGAGACCTTCTTGACCCGGATCTGAACCTCTACCCACCTCTGTTGGTCCTAGCTCAGTACCTCCACCTATGACCTGTGCACCCACAATCACCTCTGCCATTGATGTGCCCTTGCTTATTGGTAGCTCTACTTTGGCCAGCATCCCCATTCCATCACCCTCCATACCCTCCATTGCAGTCTCCATACCTCCTAGCACCTCAGCCATCCTTTCCACCATTACCACATCCACACCTTTGTCAGATACTACCACATATCCCATCCTTACCTTACCTTCCTTTCCCATCACATCCACCCACCTGAGAAGGTCAGCTACAACCCCTTCAGCCAGCCCATCCATCCCAGATGTTGAACCCTTGAGCCCTGTACCATCTACATTAGCTGATCCATTTACCACTTCTCCACCATCCATACCCTTTGACATTAACCCCACCTTCTCCTTGTCACCTACCCATACCCAAGAGCTGGACCAGCTGACCACTGAGGGATATTCATCCCTAATTGACTCTATTATGGAGGACATTGGGTATGAATATACCCCCCTACCTGACTCCCCACAAGCTACTCATTTCCAGCTTGCTCCCACCCCACATTTCCAGCATGCTTCCACATCTCCCTTCCAACCCATTATACCCATTCCACCTGTTACCCAAGCCCAAGTCCTACCTGAGGCCTCTACCCAAATCCTTTCCCTTCTTACCACCATCCAAGCCCAGCTCCAAACCAACACAGCTAACCAAGCTGCCATGGCCACCTGTCTTCATGCCGTTCAAGCCACTTTAGTTCCAGCCACCCCTACCTCCCCAACCCTTCCAATCCCTACTCCTACACCTACTCCTTTACCCACTCCACCTCCATCTCCTTTAGCAATGGTTTCCACTGCTGAGGTGGAGGAACCACTCCTTGCCACCATTATAGCCCCTTCCACCAGAGACTCCTCCACTCAAATTGACTTTGAGGAGGTAGCTCTACCTTCTATACCTTTTACCCATCCTTCCACCTCACCTGCGCCTGTTGTGGAGGTAGAGGAGCTGACATCACCCATCCCACTTTCCCCTTCTCTCCCATCCTCTTCATCCACTCCCCACCATTTATTTGCTAACCCCAATGAGAGGGCCATTGTCCCTAAATACCTCCTCCCTACACCCCCATTTTCCACTCTTTATAGAGTCATGGGTGAAAATCCCTACATCTGGAGGGATGTCCAGCAAGGGATGGCTATGATGAAGACTTGGGTAAAGCAGCCCTTGGTAGATGAGATTGATAGGTTGAAAATGGAGCATAGATGGGAGAAGCTTCATTGGGAGGGACAGTGTAAGCAAGCCCTCACCCTATATGATGCAGAAAGGTAAAAATCTGAGATGCTAGCCAAGTTGGCTAATACATTGCAGGCCACCCTTCTTGGAGGTATGCCACCCTCAGTAGTTGAGGTGTCCATTAATGAGCCTACCAGGCCCCAGGCTAAATCCAAGCCTAGAAAGCCAGCTACCAAAAGAACTAAGGAGGGTGTTGACAGTGCTACGAGGCTGAAAAGAAGAATGTAAGTCAAGGAAGATTATGACAAGTTGGCTGCAAAACAAGGATGGGAGCCAATGTCTTTATCAAGCACTTCCTCAGATTCTGATTAGGATAGACTGTATTTAAGATTTGCTTATAGTTAGGATTTATTTGTAATTAGTCTGTTTTGTTTATGATGTATATATTTTTGTTTGCTTATATTGTTTCTTTTGATACTTTGTAATTACTTATGTGCAATAATATCTTTGTTTGTCAATACCACTGTGTCTCTTGCTTTCCTTTGTATTTAGTTTTGTTTTTATGTTTCCTTTGCTATTGCCCTTATATGTCCCTGCTGTGTCTTGTAGATATACTTCCAAAGCAGTGAGGACACTGCTCCTCATAGGTTTGGGGGTATGGCAGGGTATGCCAATGGATAGTTAATATTAATGAAGCTATGTTAAATAAAATTTATGAAAATAAAGTGAAGTCCCACCTGATTTTTGAAAAAGAGGAAATTTAGAACCTTTCAAAACTGAATATTGTTGTAGCTCTAACCTTGTCATGAAACAAATGTTAGGAATTTTCAAAAATTGATGCTTAGTGAAATTGAAAAGAGAGAGAATTGTGAGGATATCCCTCAGAAATTTGATGAAAGACTATGGTCTTTCATCAAATTTCTGAGGGATATCCTAACATTTGGGCCTGAATAAAATTCCTTTGAGGAGTGTTTTGGCAATTTTTCTGCTTTAAGGACTGATTGAATTTACCTTTGCTCACTAGAATTTAGGCAAATCCAAGTTGAAACAGCTTGACAACATTCAAGACATTGAAGACATGAAGTAGGGCCATCCTTTGGACAGTTTGAGCCTAAAATTTCCCACATTTGAACTGCCCTTGATACACACCAATTGAGCCTTAAAAATCTAAGTTTTTCTTTGATAAAAATCAGAAAGATTGAACCAAAACCTCAATGGCCTGATGCAACCTAACCCCATCCTGAGATTACAGAAGGTGAAGGTGAAAGAGTTGAAGAAGGTAGAGCTGGTTTGATATTTGGTTGAAAGAAAAGAAAATACATTTGATGGTAATTGTGGCATTCCAGCCCATAAAAAAGAAAATTTTTTTTTTTGCAGAAAAATACAAAAAAAAAGCATACAAAAAGAAAGAGAAAAATAGAAAAATCAAAACAAAAGAATGAGAAAGAGAAGTCATTTCGTTGAAAAATTGAAAAGAAGATTAGGAATTGATCACTCCAAATCTAAAAATTCAAGAAGTAGAAGGAATTATGCTGAAATGAAGGTTGTGAAGTTGCAAATCACCTCCTTACCTTACTGATTTCTCAAGTTTGAATCCCTTTCATTCCCCTTTCATTCTTTATAAACCTCACCCATAAGCCACATTACAACCCAATAAAAAGACCCTACTGATCTTAAATGGATTGAGCTATCATGTGGAGATGAGGATTTGTTTAATCTATGGTGAAAAAAATTAGAAAATTTTAGAAATTAGAGCAATGCCTATGCTCATGCTTGCAACACTATTTGTGGGCTGTAACTGCTCTTGAGCTGTGTGAATTGATACACCCTGTTATTTTATTTTGAGTGACAGCCCTGGTGAGCTTTGGGTCTGAAATTAGGTTTGTTGGGGGCATGATCAAAACAAAAATCTCAAATTGATGGTAAGCTCTACATTAATTTTCATACAAAATACCTTGACATGAGCTGATTGATTGTGAAGGAATTATAGCAAAATTTTAGTTTTTAGCTGCTGATTTTCTGCTAAGAATCCTCTAAATTGAATGAACAAGGTGTGGAATGAATTTTATTTTGCTTGAATTTTGTTTTTAACATGTTGCATTGATATTAACTGAGTCATTGGAGAAGTTTGTGGGTACCTTCACTGAAAACCCTCAGGAGACTTCACTCCTCCACTAGGGATCACCTAGGGGTTTAAAAGGCTTGATGCATATGATAAATGCATCTGTGCTCCCTACAGAAGTGGCATTTTTTCATTTTCAATACTTATTTTTAATTTCTCCTTTGCTCAGGGACTAGCAAAGCTTAGGTTTGGGGGTGTGTTAAGCAGTGAAAAATACCATTTTTCACCTCCTAACCTAACCTTTCATGGACCTTTGAGTTGACTTATAATGTGTTTTGAGCATATTTTATAGATAAGTTTAAATTATAGTCTTAGTGCAAACATCCATCTAAAAAGGCCAAAGAAGCAATCTGCTACTCAACATGTGCTCATACAACCCAAAGGCCAGCCAATCAAGCAGTTCACAAAGCCTCAGTGCTCCATGGCAATGACATGTGTCCACATGGGCACACATGGGAGCAAGACCAAGTGCATATGCTGAGGATTGAACCCACTAAGAGGCTACTGTGTATTGGCAGATAAAGGACAACACCCCAAAGGATGTGTGCCAGTTGTGGAAACAAAGTATATAACCTGTCGATAGGTTAATTCGACCTGTCGACAGGTTTGGATGCGTAGAATGAAGCTGTCGAGAGGTTGGGTGTTTACATATGAAGCTGTCAAGAGCTTCCCAATACCTGTCGAGAAGTTCTAAAAGTCCATGCTTATCTGTGTAGAGGTTCTTAATATTGGTTTATAAGCTGTCGAGTTGTATAGTGCATCCTATCGAGAGGATACCTATAGATGAAGGGGAAATCGAGAGGTTCCAGCCACATCTTGAGAGGTTCCCTAGAACCTAACGAGCAGTCAACACAATCCTATCACCACATTACCTGAAGCTGCAATCATTGGCGCGAGGTTGAGAGAAACCTGTCGAGCACACTCTCCATCCTGTCGAAAGCTCAATTGGAGCCTTATAAGAAGTCGACAGGATCCTGTATAACCTTTCGAGAGGATGAATGGAGATTGGACAGAAGTTAAGAATTTCTATCAACCTGTCGAGCATTGTTACCAATCCTGTCGAGAAGTCCCCGATCTTGTCGAAAGCCACAAGCAACCTATCGATTGAAGGGCTAAGCAGACTCAGAACCTGTGGAGAGGTTCCCTGTACCTCTCGACGCTTGAATTTGGAACTTCTCAGTTCCTTTCACAGCTGTTGCCAACTCCAGAGTTCTGTGCATGAGTTCCAAGGCATGTAAATGACCCTTGAGGGTATTTTTGGAACACAACTGGGCATGAATGAGAACTCTAACTTCATCACATGTACTTACCAGTTTTAGACCAATGGGGGAAGAACTTCTAGAAGAGAAATCAACCACATTAGCAGCTGAGAATAACTAAATTATTCTCTTGAGCTCTGATTGGCTGAAACAGGTCTGAGGGAAGAGTATAAATGGAAGATAAATTGCACTAAAAATGCATCTAGGAATTGAGAGAACCAGAGCCAAATTCGAATTCCATTTCCCTCCAAAAATTCCTTCCCTCTTTCTTCTTCCCCCATTCTCTCTTCAGCCAATCATGGTTGGCTAAACCTCTTCTGTAGCGAGAGTGAGGTTGAAAGCTGTAAATTGAGAGTTTCAAAGGCTTTATAAGGGATTGTATGTTGCATAGATTACAGATTTGAGCACAATAGGACTGTAAGTTGTATTATTATAGTAATTATGGTTTTTAAAGTTGATTTTGATCTAAATTTTACTTTTTCATATCTGATTTCCCTGGATTAGATATTCCTGTGGATGCTTGAGCTTGTAGCCTAGCACCCACAACATCTGTAATAGCTTACCTATTCCACTCAAGATCCTTGAATTAGAATAATCACTAGGATGATCTGTGACCATTCAAGTGGACAGATCATAACCTTAGGATTGCTCTAATTCTTTGGTTGTGATTAGATTCTTATACCTTCCATCTGAGCTTGTAGCCATATGAAGAATTGTTGCAAATCTGTCCTATGCATTGCCTTTGATCCAATTGATTTTCAGTAAAGACCAAAATCCCTAGCTACTATTCTCCACCTTTTGATTTTAATCTTTTTCTTCATTTCCTTAAATCTGAGTTTCAATCAGTTTTGAATCATTTTGCTTTTGATTTTTGTAGTTTTTAGTAAAGTAACAAACCTTAGAAACCTCTCCTCTTTCCTGTTTTGAGTTAGTTTAAATTAGGAAAGAATGTCAAATCTATCATAGATCTGGAGATTTATCTCATTTCAAAGAACATTTCCCTGTGGAGCTACCCTGACTTACCTATTAAAACTTGCTGCAACAACCCTGGTTCTCGCAGGACTGCTTGCTTACCTTGATCTCATCTCTTTATGATTGTGCCTTTTATTTTGATGTTTTAACCCTTTAATAGTTGTAAGGTAAGCAAGACAACAGAAAGGTAGTTGGCCAAAAGAAGGGATGGGTAAAGAAGGGCTAAGGGAATGGGTGGGTGAGCTGGCTGCTCCAGCAACAGTTCCAGCATGGATTGGAACGGAGACTACTTGAGTCTCCGTCGGAGGTGCAACCGTCGAGAAGGCCATAGCATCCCACTTGGAAGCGGTGGGTTGGGTTTTCCTCCATTAGCAAGCCTCACAGAGCTTGGGGAGCACTTTCAATTGGGGTTCTGATGGGTCAATCTTGTAACCCTAGTGGAGTAATAAGTGCATGACAAACTACCCGTACGAAAGCCCAAGTATCACCCAATGGTATCATGGCAATGACAGTTTCCTAAGGGTATCGAGTAACCTGAAGAAAACATGTTTGGCGGGTTGAAACCACTAGCCCTTTTGAACGACATATAGGATCTGAAGGAGATCCGATCGCCATTGGGTCTTATGGGATATCGGGTATAGAGTTTTATATAACACTACTTCCACGAAGAACAAATCCCTGTTAAGCACCGCCCGTGTGGTGTAAGTCGAACCCAAGGGCAGCTGGCCTGAGATAGTGAGGACCATCTTAGAAAATGGGGGAAATAATGGCAGCGTGGCATTTCACTACCCTTAGGTGGTTCATTAGGGAGGCCCATGTGTTGGGAAAGTTCCACCCGCTTGAACGACAGATCGAATCTATCGATCTGGGTTGTAAAGCAGCCCGATCTAGTAGAATTGCAAACCAAGCGCTCATAGAAGAGTTGGACCAATCGGGGGTACACCGGCATGGCCGATGGTACCAACAGAACCTTGAGGCCGGCCTGACGTAACTATGCCAGGGAAAACTAGACCTCGGGAAGCTTCTCAAAATAGTTCATGTTGAACTCTGGTTTGATAAAGAACTCGAGGTGGGACATGGCCACCAAAATCGGTCGCACCTAACAGGTGGGGAAGGGGGTGATGTGGGTGAGGTCGTTGGTGGAGTGGATGTCATAGCTGTGATAGCCTAAATTTTGATACCCTAAAACCCGTGCCATCGGCACGACCCTCGAAGCCGTGCCCCATATACATGCATGGAACATTTGGTATATCCACACAACTAGAAAGCAAAACATGCATTAAAGAGCTAATACAGAACTAAAACTCTAATTCTATAAGTTAAAGCCAACGACATTTAGCCCAAAAGATAGTTCTTGTCTCACGCCACTGCATGAGCAAAAGAACCACGAACCATCGGTGACTAAACAGGCGTCACCCCAGATGGTTTGCTAAAAGAATGTCTAACAAAATTCATATTATCTTATACAGAAGGCTAGACATACCAAGCCGTACAATCTCTCTCACAAAATAATCAAAGTGCGCAAAGGGTCCTCTAGAAGAAATCCTCAGGAGGGGGTGTTAAGACCTGAAAAGTACCACTTTTCACCCCTTAACTTAACCTGTGATTAGACCCTTAGCCCTTTAATAAATGTTTGTTAAGCTATTTTTGTAGGTAATAAACAGCAGTGCAATAAGGCCATAAATCCTACTAAGGAACCCATGATTGGCACTAGAAGTCCCTCAGAAGAATGAGCCATGAATCCAGACCTGAGGTAAGCCTCGCGCAGCTGACAAAGCTCCAAAGGATTCAGGAATCTAGGCTTCGCGCAGTCCCCGGTATGTTCCCCAAGACTTCACGAGAAGTTCTCGTGCAGTGGAGTGATAGGAGAGCTTCAGGAAAGTTGCCTTGCGCAGCTGTCGCACAGTAGCCGCGGGATGCAAATGTCAAAGGAGCTGTCGCGCAGTTCAGAAAAGTCTCAAAGCTATCGCGAGGATTCTCGCGAAGATCTGTCAAGAGAACCTCTCACGTAGTTCAGAAACTATCAAAGCCTCGTGAGGATCCTCGTGAAGTTCCATTAAGAAGTGAACTTCTCAGGCAGTTCTCGTGCTATTTAGGAAGAAAGCAGCCTCGCGAAGCCAGAGTTAGCCTCACAAAGATCTATTGTGAAATGGAATGCTCGCGCATTTCCTGCGCTATTCACAAGTAGCAATCCAATTGCGAGAAGCTCAATCCAGCGAGAGCGCACCAACCTCACGACAGCTGAAGCTTCAGAGTTAAACTCAACCACATGGAGAACAGAGCTACCACGCGACGAGTCTAGGAAACGATGGCTACCTAGCGAAGCTTTGAACTTTAACCTTCCATCGCTTCAGTAGAGGACTTTCTGGGAATTTTCAAGGATTAGGGCACGCACTCCCATGCTCGAATCTCCATGCACGTGCCCTGAGGCATCCAAGGATCATTAATAGGCCATGTGGCATCACTAAAATTAGGGTTTCCTAACCCTAATGCGCCGCCACACCACTGCTATATAAACCCAAACTTGGTTTAGGTTTAGGAGCTCAGGCTTTATCACTGAGAAGGGATCTGAGACCTTTTTCTTTTCTGTTCTTTTATAGTTATAAGTAGTTTTCTTTTTTTCTTTTTATTTCTCTCCATAGTCCAGCACTTGCTGGCTATGCCTTTGTATGTATTTTTAAACTAGATTAATGGATGTTTTGTAATAGGATATGTACTTTTATGGGATGTGTGCGAATGAGAGTTGCTCTGTGCAAGGCTGCTGCTTTGTGATCCCCCATTGCTTTGGCTGTGATTCAAAGCAATGGAGGACTGATTCTAAGGATCCATTCAGATCCAAGTGACCTGTGTGTCTGTGCTATCATGGTCCGATACAGCCTTAGCCTCACCACAGGACCCACTAGATCTGAAATCCCCATGGGAGCCTGAGCTGGTAGCCTTGTGACCATGGTGGTGGCAGCAATAATACTGTTCTATTTTGGACTCTATGAGGAGGATAGCCTCTGGGATAGTCTGTGACCATTCAAGTGGACAGGCTATAGCCTTAGGGTGAAGCCAATCCGTAGGATCCAAGATGGATTCTTCTTCTCTGCACATGTGCTTGTAGCCTTGTGGGAGATTGTACAGAGGCAAACTCCCCTATATTTTTATAGACCCGCCATCAGATGTTAGATCTGATCTGGTTATGGAGATTGTAGGCTTGTGACTGGACCATTGTAGTCCCACTCAAGCAATGGATAGCTAGATTGAAGGTTGTATTCAATCCCTTGCTGGTTCTATGTGTTTGGGCTAACATGGTCCTATACAGCCCTAACCCCACACATAAAGCTTTAGAGGTTGAGGTTCCCTATGAATTCTTGAGCTTGTAGCCTGGATGAAGTAGTGCCTACAATGATTAACTTGTTTTGACCCATCTCTGGACTGTGGTTCCCCTATGGGATAGTCTGTGGCCATTTGAGTGGACAGGTTATAGCCTTAAGGGATTGGATCATGGCACAGAGAAGGGTTGGATTCTTTTTCCTCAATGGTGATAATGTAGCCATTGGACAGGATTTCTATAACATCAGATCTGAATCTGAGTTACAAAATTCCTCTGATCTAGACCCAATAGCATACTTCTCACCCTTTTATATTTATTTTCCCACACTCCAACCATCTTCTCAACCCTTTCTGTAGTTAACTCATTAGGCTACAATAGGATATTTAGAATAAGTGACCCTAAACTCCCTTCCTTTTAGAACTGCCAGATCTGTAGTCAAATCTGGAGGGACTACTAGAGATGGCTCCCTTGGAGCCGTAGATCACTTTTCCCTGTGGGACAAACTCTTACTTATCAAAACTTGCTACAATGGACCCTCTATCTTGCAGGTCTAGGATTTCTCAATTGTGCTGATTCCATCCCCTGTTTTACTTTGATTTTAAATTGCTTTTACCACCAACAAATAAAGTAAGCACACTGGAAGCCGCAATAAGTTTTTGGCGTCGTTGCCAGGGACAAGATGATCTATTAGTAGACCCTTAGTTTTTATATTTTTAGTATTCTTTGTAGCTTTGAATAATTGATACTGCTGATGTAATTTTGAATCTTTCTTGCAGATCTAGATAGCAGCAGAGAAGGACAGTGGACTGCATTTAGAGATTACCTACCTCTATTTGCAATTCTCTAACCTTTAAAACTCAGTCTAGTTTCTTTAAAAATTCCATAGCAGTTATTTAGGATAGTTGTAAATTTATGTTTTCTTAAATAGCAGTAAATTTGTTAGATAAATTCTTTGAGTCAAGTGCAATGTGCCTGCAAGGAGTTGCCCCTGCTGGTGGTGTGTTTGTATGCTAGGTAGGAGATCTCTTAGTCCTACTTTAGAGCCTTTCAACCCTGAGCTAGAAAGGGGTAGAAGACTTAGAAGGAACAGGCACACCACAGTAGAGCCCCCAATTGAATCTGAGACAGTAGCCATGGGTGAAGAACAACCCAGAACTCTCAAGGAGTTGAATGCTTCGGATGACTAAAACTCTCCATTTAGCATTCAATTCCCTGATGTTCAGGGGAATTATGAAATTAATACTTCAATCATCCAAATGCTGCCCTCTTTCCATGGGCTTAGCAAGGAAGACCCTTGCAAGCACATTGACCAGCTCTTAGCCTTGTGCACCACATTCAATATCACTGGTTTGGGACCTGAGGCTACTAGGCTCAGGCTCTTTCCCTTCTCTCTGAAGGATAG
Source organism: Chloranthus sessilifolius (assembly GCA_021018995.1). Classification (NCBI taxonomy): domain Eukaryota; kingdom Viridiplantae; phylum Streptophyta; class Magnoliopsida; order Chloranthales; family Chloranthaceae; genus Chloranthus; species Chloranthus sessilifolius. Next base: position 99,486,395 of record CM037588.1, read on the forward strand.
GGCTACTACCTGGTTGGCTACTCTTTCCAACAATGGCATCACTTCATGGAAAGACCTACAGACCAAGTTCCTGATCAAGTTCTTCCCTGAGACCAAAACTAGCCAGTTGAGAAAGGCAATTCTTGCTTTTGCCCAATCCCCAACTGAGGATTTTAATCAAGCTTGGGATAGGTTTAAGGAAATGCTCAAACAATGCCCCCACCACAAGATCCCAGACTGACAACTTGTACAAAGCTTCTACAATGGGATTGATGAGAAAAATAGAGATATGGTTGATGCCTCTTGTGGTGGAACCTACATGCACAAGACAGCTGATGAGGCATGGGAATTGTTTGAAGTAATCAGTGAAAATGCTTTTTAAAAGCTATCCCTGGCAAGAACTAGTCAGGAGTCTGTGTCAAAAGTGGGGCCTGCTGCATTGTCAAGAGGAAAAGTTTATGAGGTGTCTGGGAATAATGACTTGCAGCTGCAGATGGCAAACCTCTCAGAGAAGTTTGACAAATAATCGCGTGATGCAACCTGTATACTGCTCAAGTGGTGGAGGCATGTCTGATATGCCAGTCCCCACAGCACACAGTAGAGGAATGTCCATCTGCAGGGCAATATCCTGAATTGGTATTGGAACATGCCAGTAATCTTTTGGCCAAGAACAACTGTGGCTTATAACAGCCATTTGGATACCAGCACCAAAATGCTGGTTACCAATGGAGAGACCATCCAAATCTGAGGTAGAGGCAAGACAATTATATGTAGCCTCAGTAAATGTTTGCCTTACCCCAAAGGCCACAGCAGTAGTTCAATCAAGGATATGCCCCTAGGTCTAATTTCCAACACCAGCAGCAGCCCTATCAGCAACAAAATCAATTGGTCTTACCCCCATCTCAACCCAGAAATACTTCTTTTGAGGACTAGGTCTTGACCTCACTGTAAAACCTGGGGTCCATGGCTTAGACTGTGAATTTTCGTGGTCAGAGCATAAAGTAGATGGAAGAGCAGATAAACAAAATTTCAAATGCCTTGGTTAGGAGAGATGAGAGGAGGTTGCCCTGCCAGCTGGCTGCTAACCCCAAGGGTCAGTTTTTAATTGAAGAAGCTTCCTCAAGTTTTGAGGGAACCAATGCTGTCACTACCCTAAGGTCTGGCAGGCTGATAGACAACCAGGTGGGTAACAGACCAGCAGAGGTCATTTCCACATATTATTCGAATGAGTGTGATGGGGATGTTGTTGGAACACAGAGCCAAGAATTGCCTGCCACCCTGTAGCAGGAGAAAAATAAAGAGGCTGTAGTTGAGCCTCAGCAGGAAGAAAAACAAGAAAAAAGAAAAAAAATAGAAGTTTAGTCATGGGCTAGCAGCTGAGGAACCAGCAGTACCTCAGCTGCCATTTCCTCAAGCTTTGGGTTGTCCTGTCCCTTTTGAGAAAGGGAATGCTCAGATGGAGGAAATGATGGAGACCTTCAGGCTGGTGAAAATCAATTTGCCCCTGCTTGAGGCAATTAAACAGGTCCCAGCCTATGCAAAGTTCCTGAAAGACCTGTGTACCCAAAAGAGAAAAGCTTGAGGCCATGTGTCTAAAAAAGTCTTTGTAACTGATACAGTGAATTCTGTATTTAACATATTAATGCCTGAGAAGTTGCAAGATCCAGGGATACCCACTATTCCCTACATAATTGGAGACCATACAATCGGGAAGGCCCTTTTAGACCTTGGAGCCGGTGTTAACTCACGCCATACTGTATATCTCAGACTAGGTTTGGGGGAGCTAAAACCTACCCCCATTATGCCAATGATGGCTGATAGATCTGAGAGGAGGCCTGTGGGAATGATTGAGGATGTCTTGGTAGGGGTAGAGAAATTCTTTTACCCTGCTGACTTCCTAGTTTTGGACATGGGCTGCAGCAAAGGTACTAATCCCATACCTGTTATCTTGGGCAGGCCATTCTTGGCCACTGCCAATGCATGCATTCAGTGTAGGTCTGGAGTTATAGAGGTAACTGTCTAACATATGAAAGTTGAGTCAATGTGTACAATAAAGGCAAAAGTACCCTCAAGTGGACAATGAGGAGAGCTTTGTAGTGGATGTACTAGAAGAAATTGTGGATGAAGAATTGCCCACTCTGCTGGAGTGGAGCAACACTGTCAGGAACTTAGTTAAAGTCTGGGATATGGTGGAGGAAGAAAGCCCAGCTGTGATAACAAAAGACATGACTACATTGAAGTCTCTCGTGGGCTCAAGCAAGATTCCATTTGAAACCTACATTGTCACTTTCTTTCCTCCAACAACCAATGCACCAATTTTGCCATCCATCCAACAAGCCCCTGATCTGGAACTCAAGAAGCTTCCAAAAACATTAAAATATGCCTTCCTTGAGAAAGGAGATAAGCTTGCTGTGATTATCTCCTCCTCTCTTACCAATGAGCAGGAAGAGGAATTACTAACAGTTTTGAGGAAGCACAAAAGGGCAATTGGTTGGACCATTACAGATCTGGGAGGAATAGATGCATCAATCTGCATGCACAGGATTCATCTTGAGGAGGGATCACTACCCTCCAAGGAAATGCAGAGGAAGTTAAATCCTCACATGCAGGAAGTGGTCCTCAAGGAGATCATTAAATTGCTAGATGCAGGGGTGATTTACCCCATCTCTAATTCTAACTGGGTGGCACCTATCCAAGTGGTGCCCAAGAAATCTGGCATAACAATTATTATAACCGAATCTGGAGAGTTGAGACCAGCCAAGGAGACCATTGGCTGGAGAGTTTGCATTGATTATAGAAAGCTCAACTCTAAGACCAGAAAGGACCACTTCCCTCTCCCCTTCATTGATCAAATTTTAGACAAATTGGCTGGAAAAGCTTTTTACTGTTTTCTTGATGGGTACTCAGGGTACAACCAGATCCTTGTGCATCCTCAAGACCAAGAGAAAATCACCTTTACCTATCCTTTTGGCACCTTTGGTTACAGAAGGATGCCTTTTGGGCTGTGTAATGCGCCAGCCACTTTTCAGAGGTGTATGTATGCCATATTCTCTGATATGATTGACAAGTTTTTGGAGATTTTTATGAATGATTTTTCTGTCTATGGGGACAGTTTTGGCACAACACCAAACACCTTAGTTTTGCAAAGATGTGAGGAGACCAATCTGGTCTTAAGCTGGGAAAAGAGCCACTTCATGGTAACACAAGGCATTGTGTTGGGCCATGTAGTCTCTAAAGAAGGGCTTGAGGTAGACAAGGCCAAAGTTGACCTCATTGCCAATCTGCCCCCTCCAAAAATAGTCAAACAAATCAGATCTTTCCTTGGGCATGCAGGATTCTACAGGAGGTTCATTAAGAACTTCAGCAAAATTGCTAAGCCAAGATGTGCCTTTGACTTCTCGAATCGAATGTCTAAAGGCTTTTGAGACGCCTTACCGCCTGTGAGGACACCAGACTATACCCTGCCCTTTGAATTAATGTGTGATGTATCAGATTTGGCAATAGGTGCTATCTTGGGCCAAAGAAAGGATAAGCTGCCTGTGGTCATTGCTTATGTCAGCAAGTCACTTGTTGAAGCTCAGCTGAATTATACCACAACTAAGAAAGAGCTTCTGGTAGTGGTGTATGCTGTTGACAAGTTTAGATCCTACCTACTGGGATCTAAAACTGTATTCTTCACTGACCACTCAGCATTGAAGTACCTATTGTCCAAGAAAGATGCTAAGCTCAGGCTGATTAGATGGATACTCCTACTGCAGGAGTTTGACATCGAAATCAAGGACAAAAAGGGTGTGGAAAATGTGGTGGCTGACCACTTGTCCAGAATTGTGTTGGAGAAGTGTCTTGATGGTCCTACAAATGATGCCTTCCCGGATGAGCAATTATTTGCAATCCAATCCTTGGTCCCCTGGTTTGCACACATTGTGAATTATCTTATTATAGGAAAGATTCCTGCCCACTGGACCAAAATGGACAAAGACCTATTTTTCTCACAGGTCAAATATTTTTTTTGGGAAGAACCTTGCCTATACAAGTACTGTGCAGACCAAATCATCCGAAGATGTGTTCCCGAAAGTGATGTCCCCAGTATTTTGACCATGTTCCATGAAAATGTCTATGGAGGCCACTTTAGTGGGAGAAAAACAGCTGACAAGGTCCTGTAGTGTGGGTTTTATTGGCCTTCTTTATTCAAAGATGCATATACACACTGCAAGGCATGTGAGAGATGTCAAAAATTAGGAGGGCTGTCCAAAAGAAATTCAATGCCTTTGCAGCCCATCCTTGTTGTAGAACTGTTTGATGTATGGGGTATAGACTTCATGGGCCCTTTTCCTCCTTCTAATGGTTACCATTTCATCTTAGTGGCAGTGGATTATGTTTCCAAATGGGTAGAAGCCATTGCCACAAAAACCAATGACAACCAGGTGGTCCTCAAATTTGTAAGGCAGAACATTTTCTCAAGATTTGGAACCCCTAGAGCTATTATCAGTGATGGGGGTAGCCATTTCTGCAACAGGAATTTCGAAAGCTTGCTCAAGAAATATTCTGTGACCCATAGGATTGCTACTCCCTACCACCCACAGACAAGTGGGCAAGTTGAAATTTCCAATAGGGAGATCAAGCACATCCTTGAGAAAACAGTAAGGACTGACAGGAGAGATTGGGCTGATAAGCTCAATGATGCACTGTGGGCTTATAGGACTGCCCATAAGACTCCCATTGGAATGTCCCCATTCAGACTGGTCTATGGCAAGGCTTGCCATCTCCCAGTAGAGTTAGAACACAAGGCCTATTGGGCCATTAAAAACTTAAATATGAACCTAACTTCTACTGGTCATCACAGGTCCCTGCAGCTGTCTGAATTGGACGAGCTGAGGATGGATGCCTACGCCAATGCCAGGATCTACAAGGAACGGTCCAAAGCTTTCTTTGACAAGGGCTTACTGAGAAAAAGCTTCGTACCTGGTGGCAAGGTTTGGTTATTTAACTCCAAACTAAAATTCTTTCCTGGCAAACTAAAATCCCGATCGGAAGGTCCCTATATTGTCTTAAATGTGTCCCCATCTGGTGCTGTGGAAGTCAAGGATCCCAAATCTGGGAGGACCTTGAAAGTGAATGGTCAGAGGCTTAAGCCTTGTCTCGAAAAACCGGCCGACCCTATGAACACTATTCATTTTCAAGGGACCCCTTCATCTACCTGACCCACAGTTGTGTCCATGTTGTACTATATTACTTTCATTTCTTCAATAGTTTTTAGGAAATTGTAGTGTCTCGATGGGGTCTGAGTCTGTTGGGTTTGATAGAGTTTATGTGGGATTGGCATGATTACTTCTTCTTCTGCGATTTGCTGATTTTTGAATTGAATGCATACTGTTTGAATATTTTTTATGAGTATTCTGCACTGCATGAATTGCTCCCTGTTTGGTACTAAGCCCTCGCACATTCCAAATTGAGATTTGGGAAGCTCTCGCGCAATTCACATAGAGTATTTATTATGCCGTCGCGAGCTTCAACAAATACTGCAGAGCCTCTCGCGCACTGCAAGCTGCAACATCCATCATTACGAGATTCCGTTCCTATCTCGCGATCCCCTTGACCAGCTGCGCGAGTCACATGCATTTGTCATTTTCCACGTTGATTGCTCTAACTTTTCACTTCCCAACTCACTCTCAATTAATTGCGGCAACTTGGATGTTACTACACCGATTCATCTTCCACCATCCTCGTCTTTAAATACACAGGGAGTCCCTTTCACATTCATCTCATCCTTTCTCCTCTCACCCTAGCGGTCCTTCCCTAGTCCTAACAATGGCAGATGACAAGCCTAATGCTCTGCTTAACAAATTTTATCCGATGTGGTTGGAACCGCCCCAACCTAAGGAGCCGGACCCCCTACAATTCCTTTGGGATGAATACACAGAGGTTTAGCAGATCCTGGCTAAGGAGGAGAAGTACAAGCACCAGCAAAAGAAGAAACAGCGAAAGATAGAACCATCCCCATCCCCTGCCCCCTCCACTCAACCCCTTCCACCACCTTCTCAGCCCCCACATCCTTGATCCCTGTCTCCTTTCTTCTTAGGAGTTTTATTTTTGTAATCTTTTAGTCTTAATAAAATTTTCTTTTCCTGTTATTCTGTAAAGTTCTCTGTTTTTAGTTGTTTTCATTCTTGCTGTTTTCTTTTCTCTGACCATAAATTTGCTGCACACCCACCTTTGAACCAGTGGGGACACTGCTCCTCATAGGTTTGGGGGTGTGGCAGGTAGATCCTGCCAATGGAATAGTTAACCTAAGTGCATCAGAATCATGTGAGTAAGATGGAAATGGGTCATATTCACTGGAGAATTAGAAAAATAATGAAATTTAAAAATTTTTCCAGACGTTAGGCATTATAAACTTTTAAAATTTCATATTTCCATGATGGATCACCAAGGAAACTCACTTGTATCAGCACTTAGTGAATCATTAGAGAGAGAAAAAGGTAAGGACGTACTTAAGAATTCAAAGGAAGACCATAACCAGTGAGATTTGGGCCTATACAAAAAAATTTTCTTTGAGGAGTGACTAAGGCAAATTCTTCTAGCTCTAAGGACTGACTGAGTCACTGTGCTCACTAGAAGTTAGGCAACTCCAAGTTGAAACAACTGACAGCACTCATGAGACTTAGGAAAGGATCAAGGCCTTCTCTTGGACAGTTTGAGCCTAAATAGAACAACCTTAAGCAACTGCCCTTGTCCATACCCCCTTTGAGCTTTAAATCCTAAATTTCTTCAAAATGCACCTGAGTACTTGTACCTGAACCTATGAACCTGATTCAGCCTACCCTCACTCTGAGAATTCAGAAGGTAAAGGAGAAAGAGTTGAAGATGGACTAGCTATGGTAAACACTAGGTGAATAAAGAAGAAGTATCTCAAAATTCTGGTAGTATGGTAATTGAGAAAATGGTGGCATTTCAGAAAATCAAAAACAAAATAAAAAGAAGAAAAATGCATAAAAAAGAAACAAAAACAATAATGAAGAGGAGTAAGAGAGGAGTCAAGAGGGAACTTTCATTGGGAAAATCGAAATCAAGAAGAGAAACTGATCACTTCAAATCTGAAAACCTCAAAGAAGATGAAAGGAGCTGAATTAAAGAAGGTGAAGTCATGTATCACCTCCTTCACCTACTGATTTCTCAATTTTGAACCCCTTTTCAACCTTCCATTCTTTTTTACCCCACTCCATAAGCCACATTACAACCCAGTTAAAAGCCCTTGAGATCCAGAGTTGAATGAGCTATCATGTGGAGACAGAGAGTTATTCAATCTATGGTGAGGATCTGTCAATGATGTCAGAACTTCAGAGCTATGCCTATGCTCATGCTTACAGACCCATTTGGGGGATGTAACCGTTCTTGAGCTTGAGAGAAAATGAAACCCTCAACAGTTCTTTATGAGAGTATGCCCTGGAGAGTTTTGGGTCTGATCTTGAATGCATTAGGTGGGACCTATAACCTAATTTTTGATCCAGTGATGAGCTCAATGTTGACACACTTGTGTAGTGTCTCTAGTGTAAACTGATTGGAAATGCTGTGCTTTCATGAGATGCTGATGCTGTTCAAATTTTTGTGCAGCCAATGTGTTTGAATTTCTTATATTCTTACTGATTCAAGGGTGAACTAACTCTGTTTCTTGACTGCTCACTTAATAATAATGCACTTTTGTTAACTGTCTCATTGAGAAGTTTGTGGGTGTCTTCACTGAAAACCCTCAGCAGACTTCACTCCTCCACTAGGGATCACCTAGGGGTTTAAAAGGCTAGGTACATGCGCTAAATGTATCCGTACTCCCTACGAAAGTGGCATTTAATTTCTGTAGTTATTTTACTGTAGCTTTGCTAAGGGACTAGCAAAGATTAGGTTTGGGGGTGTGTTAAGACCTGAAAAGTACCACTTTTCACCCCTTAACTTAACCTGTGATTAGACCTTAGCCCTTTAATAAATGTTTGTTAAGCTATTTTTGTAGGTAATAAACAGTAGTGCAATAAGGCCATAAATCTTGCTAAGGAACCCATGATTGGCACCAAAAGTCTCTCAGAAGAATGAGCCATGAATCCAGACCTGAGGTAAGCCTCGCGCAGCTGACAAAGCTCCAAAGGATTCAGGAATCTAGGCTTTGCGCAGTCCCTGCTACGTTCCCCAAGACTTCACGAGAAGTTCTCGCGCAGTGGAGTGACAAGAGAGCTTCAGGAAAGTTGCCTCGCACAGCTGTCGCACAGTAGTCGCAGAATGCAAATGTCAAAGGAGCTGTCGCGCAGTTCAGAAAAGCCTCAAAGCTAGCATGAGGATTCTTGCGAAGATCTGTCAAGAGAACCTCTCGCACAGTCCAGAAACTATCAAAGCCTCGCGAGGATCCTCGCGAAGTTCCATTAAGAAGTGAACTTCTGGTGCAGTTCTCACGCTGTTCAGGAAGAAAGCAGCCTCGCGAAGCCAGAGTTAGCCTCGCAAAAATCTATTGTGAAATGGAATGCTCGTGCAGTTCTTGCGCTATTCACAAGTAGCAATCCAACTGTCCGAAGCTGAATCCAGCGAGAGCGCACCAACCTCGCGACAGCTGAAGCTTCAGAGTTAAACTCAACCACGCGAAGAATAGAGCTACCATGCGACGAGTCTGGGAAACGATGGCTACCTAGCGAAGCTCTAAACTTTAACCTTCCATCGCTTCAGTAGAGGACTTTCTGGGAATTTCTAAGGATTAGGGCACGCACTCCCATGCTCAAATCTTTTTACATGTGCCCCGAGGCATCCAAGGATCATTAATAGGCCACGTGGCATCGCTAAAATTAGGGTTTCCTAACCCTAATATGCTGCCACACCACTGCTATATAAACCCAAACTTGGTTTAGGTTTAGGAGCTCAGACTTTATCACTGAGACGGGATCTGAGACCTTTTTCTTTTCTGTTCTTCTGTAGTTGTAAGTAGTTTTCTTTTTTTCTTTTTCTTTCTCTCCATAGTCTAGCACTTGCTGGCTATGCCTTTGTATGTATTTTTGAACTAGATTAATGGATGTTTTGTAATAGGATATGTACTTTTATGGGATGTGTGCGAATGAGAGTTGCTCTGTGCAAGGCTGTTGCCTTGTGATCCGCCATTGCTTTGGCTATGATTCAAAGCAATGGAAGACTGATTCTAAGGATCCATTTAGATCCAAGTGACTTGTGTGTCTAGGCTATCATGGTCCGATACAGCCTTAGCCCCACCACAGGACCCACTAGATCTGAAATCCCCATGGGAGCCTGAGCTGGTAGCCTTGTGACCATGGTGGTGGCAGCAATAATACTGTTCTGTTTTGGACTCTATGAGGAGGATAGCCTCTGGGATAGTCTGTGACCATTCAAGTGGACAGGCTATAGCCTTAGGGTAAAGCCAATCCGTAGGATCCAAGATGGATTCTTCTTCTCTGCACATGTGCTTGTAGCCTTGTGGGAGATTGTACAGAGGTAGACTCCCCTATATTTGTATAGACCCGCCATCAGATATTAGATCTGATCTGGTTATGGAGATTGTAGGCTTGTGATTGAACCATTGTAGTCCCACTCAAGTAATGGACAGCTAGATTGAAGGTTGTACTCAATCCCTTGCTGGTTCTATGTGTCTGGGCTAACATGGTCCTATACAGCCCTAGCCCCACACAAAGCTTTAGAGGTTGAGGTTCCCTATGGATTCTTAAGCTTGTAGCCTGGATGAAGTAGTGCCTACAATGATTAACTTGTGTTGACCCATCTCTGGACTGTGGCTCCCCTATGGGATAGTCTGTGATCATTTGAGTGGACAGGTTATAGCCTTAAGGGATTGGATCATGGCACAGAGAAGGGTTGGATTCTTTCTCCTCAGTGGTGATAATGTTGCCATTGGACAGGATTTCTATAACATCATATCTGAATCTGAGTTAGAAAACTCCTCTGATCTAGACCCAATAGCATACTTCTCACCCTTTTATATTTATTTTCCCACACTCCATCCATCTTCTCAACCCTTTCTGTAGTTAATTCATTTGGCTACCTTTGGATATTTAGAATAAGTGACCCTAAACTCCCTTCCTTTTAGGACTGCTAGATCTGCACTTTTCCCTGTGGGACAAACTCTTACTTATCAAAACTTGCTCAATGGACCCTGTATCTTGCAGGTCTAGGATTTCTCAGTTGTGCTGATTCCATCCCCTGTTTTACTTTGATTTTAAATTGCTTTACCACCAACAAATAAAGTAAGCACACTGGAAGTCGCAACAGGGGACTCTGACTCTTCCCCAAGTATGTAATCCGAATCGTCCGGATCTACATCTCTCGAAGCAGCAGCAGCTAACACTAGACCTGTGACTTATAGTCTAAAAGGGTGAGCTACATCCTAGCTCAATAGGAAAGATATTAGAACATATAAATCTATCTTACTCACATACATTTCATGACATGATGGAAACATGCTTGAATTAATATAGAATATTTAGGAAACAGTTTGAGATATTAAAAGACTAAACAAAATGTGATTGCTACACTACACATGTCATCTCATGCTCAACTGGTTCTCATATTACAACTAGGCTGGCCTCATGACTTAAATCAATTAACTTAAATAATGCCCGAGCAATATAACATCGAGCCCTGATGGAATGCCCCTTCATTGTCGTCCAATTAGACTATTTTTCATGTGATCTAGCCCAAGTCCCTTTCACATAGGTGACTGGTACATAACTAATATACATCCCTGGGATGTCTTACAGGTGTATGGATTAGCCGTCGTACCGGTCACAGATATCCTGTCGAGTTAGTCACGGGTATACCGCCGTGTCGGTGGGGTATTCTACAAACCTTAAATCAATTGTGCACTGCATATAGTTATTCACCATGTAATCGTGCTAATTATTAGTAGTTCAAACCCGTTCACGTGTTTTCCATCACATGTACATTCACATTAACTATACATCCCTGGGATGTCACACATTTAAATGCATCAAACAGATGCCCAGTTCTCATACACATCCCTAGGATGTCTCATGACTTATACTTATGACTTTCTCATTTCAGTGTTGCACATACCTTAAGTTCCGCAAACTTTTCTTAGCATTTTAAACCTAAGCACTTATCTATGCTTTAAACGAACATGCATATATAGAATATCACTATATACATGCTTTCATAATCATGTGTACAAGTTCAGAATATTCCCTACCTTAAAGCAAAGCCATCACCTAATCACATCAATATCACATAAGAGTCAAGCATAACAACCATACGCCAAACCTATATTACATGAATCAAAATACTCTTAGAAAAGCTTACAAGGATCTAGAGAAACATAACTTCAAAGAACTAATTAAAATAAAATAAACATCTATGCTAGACCTCGTGCGAGCGACCACTTGTCCTCGCGTGAGCGAGCACTGACCCTCGCTTGAGCGATTATAACTCGCGCGAATGACCACTTGTCCTCGCGCGAGTGAGCACTCACCCTCGCTTGAGCGATTATAATTGAGGTCACTTGAAGCTCACATGAGCGAGCTTCCCTTTACAAAACTGGCTCGCGTGAGCACATAATTTATTTTCTCGCTATATTTGTCTCCCCCTCACACGAGCGAGCTATTATAATCGCGTACGCGAGGAACAACTATCTCTACAGCTCGAGCTTCTCGAGAACTCTAATCTTACCCTATTTAAAACTACATTTAATACACCAATAAACCTATCATAAATACATCATTTGAAGCTCATAATTAACTAAATACATACCTTAAACAATAGATCTCCTATAGATTTGGCCCATGATCTTCTCAACAAAAGAGGGTTTCAAAACCCTTTTCTCCAACTCCTCTCTAGATCAATCCCAAGCTCAAAACTCTTAGATCTTCCTCAAGGATTTCACCACACCTTCCTCATCTCATAAACTTAACATCCATAAGGTAGATCTTTTCTTTGGATCAAAAGAAAATCCCTATCTCTAATTTTCTCTACCCTCTTCTTCTTACTTTCTATTTCCCTCTCTCTCTACTCAAGTAAAAGGATGCCCGTATGGGACTCCTCCCCCTTTTCTCTAACTTGTGAGAGACTAGTGTGTTACACACACACACCTATACCACATGTCTCACATCCACTTAACTCCTATGTACCACACATACACTACAAGTGTATAAAGTAAGTGTGGTTCCCTTGTGATTCATAAACACATAAACACAGTGTACATTGCACATGACCTACACTATTCAAACCCGAGTTATTACAGTAGCAGTGGACGCTCGGGTGCCGATACGAATACCGACATTGGGATTTTGAGGCATAGTAGGCCTAACTTTCTTTTTAGGCGGGGCATCCACCATGGGTGCCTTGCCTTTATCTCTCTTGAGGCCCATTAAAGCAACACAAATACCAGCAAAATGAAAAAGAAAGTTAGAAAAGATTACCCTTGTAGTGTGAGAGCGCGTCGATGAGCGAAGAACATGACCGAGGAATGGTGCAAGCACACCCTTCACAATCTTGTATTTATAGAGTCGAACTGGTGGGTTTGAAATGATAGGAAGGTGAGAAGGTGGAAGATGAATGGGTGGCATAGAAGGAAAGATGGGAGGAGATATGTAAGGGCTAGAAGAGGAACATCAGCACGATTTGAAAAATTGGAAGTGGAATGGTCACAGGAAGAAAGAGGAAGGGGAAGGAAGAAGAAAAGAAAGAACAAGAGAGGGTTTGGATCGGTCGAAAATGGGATTTTGACTAGTCAAAAACCCTAAATATAGGTCTGGCTGGTCTGTTTTGACCGATCGAGATGGAATCTCAATCGGTCGAAACTGGGTAGAGAAATGAAGGTCTCTGCCCTGCTTTGATTATGAATCAAGGTCTATCTCGACCGGTCAAGATTCAAAATAAATCTCCATTTTTTTGTTTGCCAAATGGCACCTTGACCGGTCGAGAACCAAACTCAATCAGTCGAAAGTGGACAGAGAATTTGGTTCCCTGTTCAGAAATAATTTCAACCGATCAAGAATTCATCTCAACCGATCGAGAATGGGCAGAAAATTGTATTCTCTCTATCCATTAATAATCTCGACTGATCGAGAATCAATCTTGACTGGTCCAGTTGAGGGAAAGAGCAGTATGCTCTCTGTTTCTTCTCTTCCTAGGACTTCAGAGTAGAACTCGATCGGTCGAGATTAGACAGAAAGCTGTGAGCTTTCTATCCTCACTTGAAATAAAAGCAATCTTTTGTCCCCCTTTTTTTTATTTTTTATTTTCCACTATAAAACTTGCATAAGTAACAAACATCTTAAATCACAAAAAAACCAAAAACATGAAAAGAAATGCGAAGGAAATGAAGAAAAGGCTTAGGTTGCCTCCCAAGGAGTGCTACGGATAAGTCGGTAGGTCGACAAGGTCAATGAAAACTTCAAATTAATGGTGGTGGTGCATCCAAAGTGATGCACTAATCCCCAAGAGGGGGTTCAAGATCGATTATGGGTTTTAACTACTGACCATTGACGTTCAATATCTGATTGTCCTCAAGGTCAAGGATCATGACCGCACCACGTGGTGAGATATCGGTGACAACGTAAGGGCCATCCCATCGAGAACGTAGTTTACCCGGAAATAGGGAAAGTTTGGAATTGAAGCGCCACACAAGTTGTCCAGGCACAAAGGTCTTTCTCAAAATATGTTTATCATGGAATACCTTCATTTTCACCTTGTTTAACTTTGCGTTCTTGTAAGCCTCATTCCTACACTCGTCTAACTCGTCAAGTTGGAGACGACGATGAGATTCGACCTTAATCAAATTGAAATTGAAGGACTTTACAGCCCAATAGGCATGTTGTTCCAACTCCACAGGTAAGTGACAAGCTTTCCCGAATGCCAAACGATAGGGAGAAATCCCTATAGGCGTTTTGTATGCCGGGTGGTAGGCCCAAAGGGTATCATTCAAGCACAGGGACCAATCCTTACCATTAGGTCACACGGTTTGCTCAAGGATTTTCTTGATTTCTAGGTTCAAAACATTCACTTGACGACTAGTTTCTGGGTGGTACGTGATCAGTCACATAATTTAACATTTTATCACCCTTAACTTAGTGATGCTAGGACTTAGTTTGCTACTAACAAGTTAATGATGTGTAGATATTAAGGAAAAATAATAAAAGAGAGCCTAAGTATTAATATTCATCAAGAAGAACTAAAAAAGTAGTAAGAAAGACGATTGAGCGAAAAAGACGATTTTCGCCTATTAAAAGCCAAAAAATCGTAATTTACGATTCTGTAAAAAAAGATAAAAAGGAGAAAAGGCGAAGAATTGTAATCCAGAGAATCATCCGAATAGAAAGCTATGAAAGACAGAAAATCATGATTTACGATTTTCTACCAAAGAAGAGAGGCAGAAGATAAAATCGTGATTAACGATTTTTCAGAAAAGAAGCTTTCCTATTATTGATGCTGTTGATCACGTGAAAACTATCATCCCCATGAACATAATTAGAAGTTCAGCTGATCACAGATCTAAGAAGATTCATGAAGTTCTACTCCGAAGGACTCTGCCACTGAAGATTAAAGAACTTTCCAGAAGCATATCAACTAAAGAAAGCAAGGAAAAGATAAAATTAGGAAATAGAGTTATATTAGGAATCTTTTATTTTTAGTAGTTTCTTTTATTAGAATATGAAGTCTTTGTAAACTGACTCCTTATGATCTATAAATAAGAGAGCTTGGTGTAGGAATAATCATAAAAGAATTTCAACATCAATTGACAACTGAGGTTGGATTTTCTTCCGATCAGTAGTGTAAAATAGTTAGAGTAGATTAGATATTAGAGGTTGTTCAAGAGCAATTGACGACTGCAATTGAGTGCTGAAGATTAATGGAGACTGATCAATCACATAATTTATCATTTTATCACCCTTAACTTAGTGATGCTAGGCCATAGTTTTCTACTAACAAGTTGATGATGTTCAGATATTAGAGATAACTAGTAAAAGAGAGTCAAAGTGTTAATATTCATAAAAATAAACTCAAAAAACAATAAGAAAGACGACTAAGCGAAAAAGATGTTTTCCCATCTACTGAAAGCCAAAAAATCGTAATTTATGATTCTGGAAAAGAGACAAAAGAAGAAAAGCGAAAAATCATAATCCAGAGAATCGTCAACTATAAGAAAGCTATGAAAGATAGAAAATTGTGATTTATGATTTTCTAATAAGCTTTAGGAAATCTCAATTTCTGAAATAAAGGAGAATAATCCAGAAGCACATCTACCGTCTAAGCAGGGAAAAGATAAAATTAGGAATTAAAGTTATATTAGGAATCTTTTATTTTTAGTAGTTTCTTTTATTAGAATTAGAAGTCTTCGTAAACCGACTCCTTATGATATATAAATAAGAGAGCTTGGTGTGGGAATAAACATCGAAGAATTTCAGCGTCAATTGATAACTGAGGTTGAATTTTCATCTAATCAGTGGTGCAAAATAGTTAAAATAGATTAGATATCAGAGGTTTCTTAAGAGCAATTGATGACTGTAATTGAGTGCTGAAGATTAGTGTAGATATCCTAATTTCTCATAAGCAATTGGCGACTGTGGCTGAGGGGTGAAAGATATATTTATTTGCTTTCTAGTTTAGATTTTATTTTTCTTTATTTTCATACTTTGTAAACATCTCCAAGTTTTAATTTGAACTGATGACTCAGGTTAGAATTTGCAGATTAGTGTAATGGTTTTTAATTTTCCATCTTTAGTTTTCTAAGGTTTGATTGACGCCCAGATTTTAGGAAGTTGTTGATTAGATTAAATCTGTATTGATAGGATCTTAGACTTGATTGACGACCAATGCTAAGAAAGTAGAGATATGGTATAACGGTATTGTTTAAATTTATAAATATTCGATTGCTAAAGATTGAGATTGATGACTTCAATCTGAAGGAGGATTTAGGATTTATTTTATACACTTTATATTTAGAAACCATTCTTTTATTCACATTTCTAGAGTATATTAGATCTTAAAGATAAATAGAAGTTTTTAAAATAAGGATTTAAATAAAAGATATAAATAAAAAGTAATTAGATAAATTAATTTCCTCATGAGAACGATCCTATGCTACTACTATAATTTCCATTGTTCACTTGCAATAGGTTAAGACTTGAGTTTAAACATAATTTTAATATACATAACAAGATCGACCATAGATATCCTAGTTTTTCTGAAGTAATTGATGACTACGGCTGAGGGGTGAAAGATATATTTATTTAATTTCTAGTTTAGATTTTATTTTGTTTTATTTCCATGCTTTGTAAACATCTCTAAGTTTTAATTTGAATTGACGACTCAGGTTAGCATTTGCAGATTAGTGTAATGGTTTTTACTTTTCCATCTTCAGTTTTTTAAGGTTTGATTGACGCCTAGATTTTAGAAAGTTGTTGATTAGATTAAATTTATATTGATAGGATCTTAGACTTGATTGATGACCAGTGCTAAGAAACTAGAGATATAGTGAAACGCTACTGTTTAAATTCATAAATATCTGACAGTTGAAGATTGGGATTGACGACCTCAATCTGAAGAAAGAGGATTTAGATTTATTTTATTCACTTTAGATTAAGAAACTATTCTTTATTCATATTTCTCCAGTAGATTAGATCTTAAAGATAAATAAAAGTTTTTAAAATAAAGATTTAAATAGAGGATATAAATAAGAAGTAATTAGATAAATAAACTTCCTCGTGAGAACGATCCTATGCTAGTACTATGATTTTTATTGTGCGCTTGCAATAGGTTAAGACTTGAGTTTAACATAATTTTAATATACATAATAAGCAACCACCAAGTTTGTAAGTAACTTTACTGAAAACCTTTAGGAGACTACTACTCCTCCACTAGGGATCACCTAGGGGTTTAAAGGCTTGTTGCATTCTCTAAATGCAATTGTGCTCCCTATGAAAGTGGCATTTAAATTTTTAGTTTTAGGATAGTTTAATTTTCCTTATTTGCTAGAGACTAGCAAAACTTAAGTTCAGAGGTGTGATCAGTTACATAATTTACCATTTTATCACCCTTAACTTAGTGATGCTAGGACTCAGTTTGCTACTAACAAGTTAACGATGTACAGATATTAAGGAAAAATAGTAAAGGAGAGCCTAAGTGTTAATATTCATCAAAATGAATTCAAAAAGTAGTAAGAAAGATGATTTCTGCCTACTAAAAGCCAGAAAATGGTAATTTACGATTCTGTAAAAAGAGATAAAAAGGAGAAAAGGCAAAAAATTGTAATCCAGAGAATCGTTTGAATAGAAGGCTATGAAAGACAGAAAATCGTGATTTACGATTTTCTACCACAAAAGAGAGACAGAAGAGAAAATCATGATTAACGATTTTTCAGAAAAGAAGCTTTCCTACTATTGATGCTACTGATCTCGTGAGAACTATTACCGCCATGAACAGAATTAGAAGACTCCTAGAATTAGAAGTTCAGCTGATCACGGATCTGAGAAGATTGATGAAGATCTACTCCAAAGGACTCTACCACTGAAGATTAAAGAACTTTCCAAAACTAAATCAACTAAAGAAAGCAAGGAAAAGATAAAATTAGGAATTAGAGTTATATTAGGAATTTTTTATTTTTAGTAGTTTCTTTTATTAGAATTAGAAGTCTTTGTAAACCGACTCCTTATGATCTATAAATAAGAGCGTTTGGTGTAGGAATAAATATCAAAGAATTTCAGCATCAATTGACTACTGTGGTTGGATTTTCTTCTGATCAGTAGTGTAAAATAGTTAGAGTAGATTAGATATCAGAGGTTTCTCAAGAGCAATTGACGACTACAATTGAGTGCTGAAGATTAGTGTAGATATCCTAGTTTCTCACCGTGTACTTGTAGGTTGTGTAACGATTTTTACTTTTCTATCTTCAGTTTTCTAAGGTTTGATTGACGCCCAAATTTTAGGAAGTTGTTGATTAGATTAAATCTGTATTGATAGGATCTTAGACTTGATTGATGACCAATGCTAAGAAACTAGATATATAGTGTAATGGTACTGTTTAAATTCATAAATATCCGATAGTTGAAGATTGGGATTGACAACCTCAATTTGAAGAAAGATGATTTAGATATATTTTATGCACTTTAGATTAAGAAATCATTCTTTTATTCATATTTCTCCAGTATATTTGATCTTAAAGATAAATAGAAGTTTTTAAAATAAGGATTTAAATAAAGGATATAAATAAGAAGTAATTAGATAAATAAACTTCCTCGTGGGAACAATCCTATGCTAGTACTATGATTTCCATTGTGCGCTTACAATAGGTTAAGACTTGAGTTTAACATAATTTTAATATACATAATAAGCAACCAACAAGTTTTTGACGCTGCTGCCGGAGAAGTGGAATTTATCTTTATTTCTATTTTATCTAATATTTTTATTCTTTTAGAAACCAATATTTATCTTTCTCTTTTTATATTTCTTTATATTTTTAAAATTTTCTTTGATCACTTCTTACTCTTTTGCAGGTTTATTCGAAATAAGCAAATCAAGGTTTCAACTTTCTTTGATCAGAGAAGCCAAAGGCCAAGATTTGTTCTCTCTCCTTACTCTTCTAAAATAAAAATTTTATAAAAGATTATATATATAAATTTTTTTTTTTTATTTCCTGGTGTATACATCATACCCGATCTAGGAGTCTAGACTATTTTGAATACGACCCAGAAATTGAGTTGACTCTCCTACATAGACTCGCATTAAACCGATCCTCTGCAAGAGATCCTCAACCCATGGCTGACGAGCTTTCAATTGAGGCGCATTTCAGTCCTATAGATTTGACCGAGCCCTCTTGTATAGTTATACCGGAGGCAACTTGTATGAAATCAAGCCCCACACACTTTAAACTCTACCTACTTTTCATGGGCTTGATAGGGAAGATCCCTATCAACATCTGAGGAACTTCATAGAATTTTGCACAATACTGCAAACCACGACCAATAAAGAAGCCATAAGACTGCATCTGTTCCCTTTATCTCTCAAAGATAGGGCGAAGGCATGGTTAGTTTCACTACTGGCTCGAAGTATAACTGTGACAGCCCGGATTTCGGTACCCTAAAACCCGTGCCATCAGCATGGCCCTCTAGGCCGTGCCCCCGAAGTGCATACAGAACATTAGTATAATTAAGCAATCACTACTAAAAATGAAACATGTCAACTGAACAACATGAAATAATTATATGCTAACCTAAAGCAAACGCTTAAAAGACAATTCTTCTTCCATGCCAACACATGAACAGAAGAACTAACCCGAACCATTGGTGATAATCTGGATCACCCTAGATGGTTCACCAAAAGAATATATAATTTAATTACATCTTTTCTAAAAAAAGAGGCTTGACATACCAAGCCGTACAGAAGGCTCTCAAAACTCACTCTCAAAGTACGCACGGGTCCTCTAGAAGAAGTCTTCAGGAGGAGGTTCTAACTCTTTCCCGAGCACGTAATACGAATCCTCCGGATCTATGTCTCCCGAAGCCTCGACAGCCGTAAGTAATGGACCTACGGCGTATAGTCTAAAGGGTGTGAGCTACATCCTAGCTCAATAGGGAAATAATACAATGAACATATAAGTCAATTCTCATATATATTCTATGACATTAGGTAGCATGATGTATTAATGAATTTACTGGAAAAATAATAGTTTAAATGACTGAAAAAGAAATATGCATGGAGTTTTACTGGTATTTCACATGTTCTCATTTGTTCCCAAATTTCTCATGATTCGGCCTAAAGACTTAAATCTGCAACTTAAATATTCCCCAACGTTCTATAGAGTCGGGCGCCCGATGGAATATCCTCTATCGTTGTCTAAATAGATAGTTTTCATATCATTATTCTCATTTTCAATACTACCCAAGTCTCTTTCTCATAGGTGATGGGGTCTATTCTCATATCAACATCCCTGGGATGTGCTACTGGTGTACAGAATGGCCGCCGTAGCGGTCACGGATATTCTGTCGAGTCAGTGGTGGGTATCCCGCCATGTCGGTGGTGTATTCTGTTCAAACCTTAAATGACAAAAGTATCAAATGTGCACTACATATAGTTATTCACCGTGTACTTGTGCTAAATAATATCGATTAGGCCTTTTCATTCTTTGTTCACTTTTGCTTTACAATGTTTCATACATCCCTGGGATGTCTAAGTTCACCACATCACACAGATGCCTTTACCTCATTCTCATCCCCTGGGGATGTCACATTTTCATTTACTTGCTTTGTAGTCACATACGCAATGGATTTACAATATTTTATGCATTAGCATTCTTTTCTATATCACTACATACATGCTCTTAAAATTTAAATACATGTTTAAGGTGTTCCCTACCTCACATCTCTGAATGTCCAAGCATCAAGGTCTAATACGGCTCCTTATGCTTGCATTTCCTCGTATCACCTATGGTACACCATGGCATGTGCAAAGCATCAAGCAAGATGCAATAAAGAAGGTACAAGACCCTCCTTGAACCACAAAGTCCAATTCAAAAGCCAACTAAAACTGTAAAAATTGATTAATCGATCTCCCAATATCGATTAATCGAAATCCCAAATCGATTAATCGAAATCCCAAATCGATTAATCAATCCCAAATCGATTAATCAAAAATCTAAGCTTTGATTAATCGATCCCAAATCGATTAATCAAAAATTCAAACTCGATTGAACGATTTTAAAATCGATCAATCAATTTTCCCAGCTCTCCATTTTCTAGCCATTGAAAGTGCTCAGACGATTAATCAATTTTTAAATCGATTAATCGAATTTTCAAAATCGATTGATCAATTTTAAATCAATCAATCGGTTTCTGGCCATTCTGTCCAAATAACTTCTAGGTCAAAGTCGATTAATCGGTTTTCCAAATCGATTAATCGATTTGGTCAGAAACTCAGCTCTTTTTCGGGCATTTCTTCTAAATCTCTTCCTTTTCATTTTCCTTCATTTCCATTCCTTATTTATTTATTTAAACCTCATTTAATCACACAATAGCATGTTTAAAATAATCTCAACATACTCACCCCTACATCAACCCTTGGTTGATCCAATGGTGTGGCATGAAGGCAAGGGCTACTAGCTTTTGCTTCAACAGTTCCCAACGCGTTGAATCCGACATTCAATGTCCAAACCCGTCTTTAATTTGCAATGTGCATTAACCTCCTTAGCATTCACTCCTTCTTTACTCCCTCTCTCTCTTCTTAACTCTCTTCTCATCAACTAAACAAAAAGAAATAAATTCTCTTAGCCATTTACCCTCTTAACTCTCTCTTTTGCCTTGGTGTTAAGCACATACACCCTAGATAGGTGTACGTGACCTTAAAACAAACATCTAATCCCATACTTAGGATGCATTCATATCATATTTAACAAATTCTTTTGAGTCCATTATTTGACCATCACTTGGTCAAACCTACGACTAGTCGGGCACGCATCTCGAGGTCACTATTCATTGTTCAAATTTTGAGGACTTTACATTCTCCCTACCTTGAGAATTTTCGTCCTCGAAAATGAACCCAAAGGTACGTTGGTGGAATCTCTCACACATAGACAGACACCTATCCATGCAATCGCAATTTCACGAGAACTAATGACATTTAACCACATGCAATGCACAATTTGTGTGAAAAGTAGCACATTTGCTATGATAAAAGAAACAATTCGCAACAAAATTTTGACTTTTCATAAATTAATAAGTGCACTTCGCAAAGTGTTTACAAAAGTTTACTATTTATTCAAAATTTATAATTTATCTATTAATTACAACCCAAAAGTAAATTACAACACAAAAATCAAAAAGTCATCAGCTCTAGCTCACACTGTCCCCTCTCCGTGGTCATTCTTTGGATGATCCGTCTCGTCCATTTCGGTCTTGCAGTTGATGTGGACCCGAACCGGAGAGTCTGACATATTCTGCACACGAATCGCCCGGCTGTCCCGACTGGTCCGCTGCTCCTCCGCGAGACGCTGTTGGAAGTCATGTGGGTAGATGTACCACATAGTGTGGTACATCAAGAAATCTAAGCAGCGGTTCATCTGTTGGTTGTTGGCCTCCATCCGGGCCAACACGTCGTCGGTAGTGGGGGTGGGGCTAGTCGGACGTTAGCGATAGGATGACGTAGGCGTAGTAGCTGCTGACTGTGAAGGTGGATGAGGTGGCACCACAGGTTGCTGCTCAGGTGGAACTAAGCCATGAGACGGTGCTCCCTCAACTGGTGGATCCTGATTTGGTGGTGGGGGTGGTGGTGGTTGTTAGGATATTTTATGTGCTTATTGCTAACTTTATTGGAGACAGTGATAAGAATGGGGTTAATGAAAATCAAAGGTGGATTGAAGAGCAGCAAGCCTAAAAATATACAGACCTGCAAGATACAGGGCCTGTTGTAGCAAGATACAGTCCAGAGATGGGTTAGAACAAATTTATCATTGTAGGCACTACTTCATCCAGGCCACCAGCTCAAGAATCCATAGGAACCTCATCCTCTAAAGTTTTGTGTGAGGGGCTAGGCCTGCAATGTGCACTAGCCTAGACACACAGAACCAGTAAGAGTTTGAGTACTAGCTTTTAAGCCTAGATGTTCACTGCTTTAGAAAAACATCAGTGATCCAGTCACGAGCCTATAATCTCTACAGCTAGATCAGATCTGCCATCTAATGGTGGGTCTATACAAATATAGGGGAGTCTGTCTCTGCACAATCTCTCACAAGGCTACAAGCACAAGTGCAGAGAAGAAGGATCTGTCTTAGATTTGTGGATTGGCATCACCCTAGGGCTATAATCTGTCCACTTAAATGGTCACATACTATCCACAAAGGCTATCCTCCTCACAGAGGTCTAAGACAGAATAAGAACATTGCTGCCGCCACCATGTTCACAAGGCTACCAGCTTAAGCTCCCATGGGGATTTAGATTTAGTGGATCCTGTGGTGGGGCAAGGCCTGCAATGTGCCTAACCTGGACACACAGGTCACTTTGATCTAAATAAAACCTTAAAATCAATCCTCTATTGCTTACAACACAACTTAGCAATGGAGGAGCTCAAGGCAGCAACCTTGTACAGAAAACTCACAAAACACCAATCCCATACATGCATAAAATCCTATTATAAAACTCCATTAAATCTATTCCAAATAGACATAAAAAGACATAGCCAGCAAGTGCTGAACTATGGAGAGAAGAAAAAGGGAAAAAGAAACTGCCTAAACCCTAACCTTAGCCTACTGTAATTCTACAGTTGGTTTCAAGGAGTACATAAGTCAAGTCTCTTAAACCTAAACTAGGCTTTGGCTTATATAGCAGTCAGCTCTATGGTAATTAGGGTTAAGAAAACCCTAATTTATCAATGCTAACGTGGCCCATTTTTGTTCTTTGGATGCCTCGGGGCGTGTGCACAGAGATTGGAGCATTAGAGTGCATGCCCTAGTTGCTGGAAGTTCCCAGATTGCCCCTGCAGAAGTGGGGAGAAGTTAAGATCCCGAGCCTCGCTGGGTAGAAAGGACTTTCAAGTCTCGTCGCGTGATAGAATTGCCGTCGCGGGATTGAATTGACTTGAAGCTCTTGTAGTCGTGGGATTGATACTTTGGTCATCGCGGGAATGCTCCGGTCGTCGCGAGATTGAGCTTTCTATTTGAATGGCGCGGGAATTGTGAGCATGGTTCATTCCTTGGTGAATCTCATGGGGATCCTCGCATAGGCTCATGAAAGCATTCCCTGAAGGTCGGTGATCCGCCATCGCGGCGACATTGCCAGCAGGAATGCCTGGAGCTCTCTCTCCTCAGTGAATCGCGTGAAGATTAAGGGCTCCTCTTTTGAGCTGTGCGAAACTGTGCGAGTGCTTCATGAGCGCTTATGACTGAGCCTCGCAAGAATCACTCGAAGTTTGCTTTTCAATTCCTTCTGTCATTAAACCGCGCGAGAATGACGTGAACAGTTGGTGTGCTGCCTTTCAAAGCCTGCGACAGCTGCGCGAAGCATTCTTTCTGATTCAATCTGAACCTTGCGACATCTACACGAGGCTCATTTCTTGACTTGCTTCTACTTTGTTGTGCCTAAGCTGTAGCCAATTCTATCGGGGTCTAACTTTCTTTCTCCTGAAGCACTTCTTGGGTAAGGAGGTAAGCTTCTTGGCATGGTTAGGGCCTTATTTGCAGCTGCTGCTTATTACCTACAGGATAGACTTAAAACACATTTATTAAATGATTAAGGGTCTAACAGAGATTAAGTTAAGGGGTAAAAAGTGGTGCTTTTTAGGTCTTAACACACCCCCAAACCTAATCTTTGCTAGTCCCTTAGCAAAGCTGGAACTAATTAAATGCCACTTTCGTAAGGATCACGGGTACATTTAGCATATATACCAAGCCTTTTAAACCCCTAGGTGATCCCTAGTGGAGGAGTGAAGTCCCCTGAGGGTTTTCGGTGAAGATACCCACAAACTTCACCATTAGAACAGTTAAGTATAGTGCAGTTAATGACAACACAGATTTCAATGTATAAAGCTTCATTCCACACCCATTCTTTAACACTTAGAGGATACTGCAGCAGTGATGCATGCCATTTAAAACTCAAAAGTTAGCATGTGTTTGCATCACCACCATTCATTTAACATTAGAAATTTAATGTGTAAAGATCAGTACCCAGTTTGCCTTAAATTCAAGATTCAGGTTGGATACAACCCAAATGAGGTTAAAATTCAGACCCAATTCTTACCAGGGCTATCTCTCAACATTGACCATCTAAGGGTGTTCTCATTCAAAACAGCTCAAGAGCAGTTACAGACCCCAAATGGGCCTGCAAGCATGAACATAGGCAAAGCCTCTAATTTCTGACATCTTCATGACTTTTCACCATAGATTGGACAACTCCTCATCTCCACATGACATCTTATTTTACTTTGAATCCACAAGGTCTTTTTGAATGGGTTGTAATGTGGCTTATGGGTGAGGGATGTAAAGAATCAAGGGGTAAAAAGGGAATCAAAATGAAGAAATCAGCAAGGTAAGGAGTGATTCATGACTTCACAACCTTCATTTCAGCAAAACTTCATCTTACTTGATATATTCCAGAATCAAAGTGGCCAACTTCTCCTCTTCTTTTCAATTTTCAGATGATGTTCTTCTCTAGACTTCTCTTTTTTTTTATTCAATATTTTTATAATTTTCATGATGAATTGCCACACAACTACCATTGATACACTACTGTTCATAAGTTACTTTTCTTCACCTTCCACAGAATGTTGGACCATTCTCACGATCTTTAACTCCTTCTCCTTTACCTTCTGAATTCTCTGAGTGAGGGTGAGGTTGAATCAGGTCATGAGGTTAAGGTGTAAGTATTCTGGTGTTTGTCAAAGAAAAGTAGGATTTTTAAGGCTCAACTAGTGTATGCAAAAGGATAGATTTTAAAAGGTTGGATTTTCAGGCTCAAATTGTCCAAATGAAGGCCTTGGATCATTTCCTTAGTATCATGAGTACTATCAATCCGTTTTGATTTGGAGGTGCCTAACTTCTAGTGAAAAGGTCTTGATTCAATCAGTCCTCAGAGCAGAAATAATTTCCAAAAAAATACTTTTCAAAAGAAAATGATAGGCTCAAATCTTACTAGGTATGGTCCTCAAATTAACCCATGGGGTGTATTTTTATCTGTTTCTCTCCTCTTAGGTTCACTGAGTACTAACTGAAAATTTTTTTGATGTTAGCTTCATGGTGGTGTCAAGATTTTAACATTTTCAGTTTCAAAAAGTCTACAAAAAATATTTTAATTTTTTTACAAGTTTCCTCTTTGCAGCAAGTTAGGTGAAAATTGACTTTATTAGCAGACCTACCCTGCCACACCCCCAAACCATGAGGAGCAGTGTCCTCACTGGTTCAAAGGTGAGAAAGTGCAGTAGATTCAATACAGAACAAATAAGCACACAAGAAGACAAACAAATATACATAAGAGCAGCCACATAGAACTAAGCAAAGATGGGAAACTGAACAGTATAGAATAAAAAGAAAAATTCATTAGAATATAAAAATATTACAAAAAGATTTACAAAAAGAGAAAAATAAAAGCCTAAGAACAGACAAAATAGGGGGGGGAGAACAAGGATCAAGGGGGAGTCGGTGGTGGAGGGTTTGACGAAGATGGTGGGGGAGATGCAGGTGGTTCGATTTTTTTCTTTTTCTTCTCTCTCTTCTCCTTTTTCTTCTCCTCCTTGGCCAGGATCCTTTGGACCTCTTCATACTCATCCCAAAGAAATTGTAATGGGTCCGGCTCCTTAGGCGGTGGGGGGTCCAACCACATAGGATAGAATTTGTGTGGGAACTCGTTGGGTTTGTCATTCGCCATGGTTATGAGGAGGGCCGGATTGCTAGGGTTAGAAGAGAAAGGATGAGATGAAGACGAACTAACTTCGTATTTAAAATACTTGGACGGTGGAAAATGAATCGACATATTAAAGTTTTGTCCCTTTCCAAGCTTGGCAATAAATTATGAGTGTTCGGGGAATGATGAATCGGACAACTGATTATGGGAAAAGAGAGCTCACACTAAATGATGGTCTAAATTTAGCCTTGGTATGTATGCGAAGATGTGGAATTTCGCTTATGCGCTCAGGACTCCACGAGCAAGCTCTGACACGGCCCACGATTATGGTGAGGCCATTTTAATCCCTTGATCGAGATCAACACTCGACATCTCTGCACCATTTGTGCTGAGGTCTGTACTTGCACAATGTCATGCATCCACTCAGTTGCCATCTACATCTACCCTTCACATGGATTCCTATTTCAAATGAGAATAGCCTCCCTAAATTCATCTCCCATGTTACTGACAGAAGTGAACAATATGAAGACTAAATTAAAAAAAAATAAACAAGCACACATAACAGATATGGCACATTTCTTTACAAAAAAAAAAAAAAAAAAAAAAAAAAATTCTATTAACTTGGAAGATATGTACAACTGTAATTACAAAGAGAAGATAAGGAGGGAACGGAAAGAAGAGCCTAAGTACAATCTAGTATAAGAGGAGGAAGAATCTGAATCTGTAAACCAATCCCAGCCCATCTTTTGTGCATGTTTCCTTAGTGCAGTTTTATCCTCTTTCTTGCGGGCTTGCTTCTCAGTTGGACTTGTTTTCTTCCTAGCTTTGCCCGCAGCTGGAGTCTTTTTCTTAGGCTGCCTTAGTTTCTTTGGTTGGGCTGGTAGTTTTTTCATGGTTGGAGCCTTTGGAGCCCTCACCCTCATCTTTCTGGTTTTGGGTTCAGGAGGGATCATAAGAGATTTTCCTTTGACTTCCTCAGTGGGGGCTACTGGGGACTTCCCTTTTGCTTTGGGATCAGGCTGGCTAAGGGGTTTTGCCTCCTCAGACTGGGCAGCTGGCTCTTTACCAATTTTAATAGAGGCTACTGTGTAAGCAGTCCTCTTAGCAGTGACTTTCCTTTATTTAGGATAAGTTTGCTCAGTTGGAGGTGTAGCAGGGGCCCTGGTAGGTAGAGGCTGTTCTGTAGGAGGTGATGAAGGAGGGGCAGCAAGGGCCTTCCCTTTATCTAGTTGGATCTTTGGTTGTGCCTCCACAGACTGGGTAGCTGCCTCTGGAGTAGCTTTAGGGTCAGGGTTTGGCATGCGGACAGAGAATGGGGTGGGCTGCTGAGCTACAGTTCTGGTAGCAACCAATGCATCTTTCAATGAGGCTATCTAGATTTTGGCTTTGAGGAGGTCAGTCTCATGGATTTCCTTTTGGAGTCTACAGATCTCCTGGGCATTGTTGAGCCTCTTTTCGAAAAGTCTTGCTTTCATCTACTCTGCAGCAGTGTTGGCTTTCTCCAGCTCCAAATTCAGCTGATGATAAGCAGTTGTAGATTGGACCTTTTGATAGGCCTCCAATATGTTAGTCCAACCCAGGGAGATGCCCAGTAATTGTTATATGTGGGCTTCCTTCATTTCATCAATCTGCTACAGCAGGGGGGTCTCAATGGACTGTCTAAGTTGGACCATGCTTCTCAGGACATCCTTTCGAAGGTAGGGATTGTCCCTCATGGCATGGAGGATGGTGAGGTAGGGAGGGATGTAAAAAAAATGTTTGGGTGCGATAGGAAGAGAGGAAGTGGAGGGAGCAAAATATGATTGGTCCTGGGGGGGGAAGTGGAGATAATAATGGGTAAGTCTAGTTGTGGGGGGAGGGGAACAGGTTCTGGATCTGTTTGGGTCTGTTTGTTAGTGAATGTTGGAGGATAGGATAAGAGGTGAGATCGAAGGCATGGGGGAAAGAAAATGGGGTAGGCTCACTAGGAGTAGGGGGTGATGGGAGAGGGAAAAAAAGAATGGTGAAAGGTATGAAAGGGAATGGGCGGGTTGGTGGGATAAAAGGGAATGTGGGTGGTGAATGGGGATGAGAGTCAGGGCTGGAGTCTTGGATGTGAGAGTCAGGGGAAAGGGCCAGGGGGTTGCAGTGGATTGTGGAGGGATGGGTGGGTTGGTTAATGTCTGTAGGGTGGATTTGATGGATGTGAGTTCAGTCTGCATCTGGTCTTGGGTGTGTGTAGTGGTGGATAGTTGGGATTGGATGTCTTGGATGAGGGAGAGAATGAGTGTCAGTGTGTCTGGGTTGGGAGATTGAGTTTGTGTGGAAGAGGGCACAGGTTGAAAAGGTGAAGAAGGGGCATGATGGAAAGTGGAGGGAGGAGGAGATTGGGGTTCGGGGGAGTGATGTGGTGATGTAATTGGGGAGTCCGGGAGGGGGGTGTAGTGGTTGGGCATGGTGTCAAGGAAACTAGCCATAAAGGCTTGAAATCCTGTGGTTGTGTTAAGGTTTAAGTTGATGTCTGGGAATGGGGATGTGGTAGGCATGGCAGGGGTGGTGTCTTCGCCAATTTGAGGTGTGTCAGTGGGGATAAAAGAGATTGTGGGTGGTGTTTGGGAGATAGTGGGGGTTGTCTCAGTGGTTTTCCTTTTTTTGTAGGAAATGAGTGGAGGGCTGTCAGGTTTATGTGAAGAGGATGGGAGTATTGGGGCTGTGTATTAAGATAGGGTAGGGGATGGTGAGGGGCTGACATGGGGGGTGGTATCCTCCCAGGTACCAATCACAGGAGAAGGGGGTGTGGGGATGGATAATGAAGGCAGAGGAGGGTGAGAGATGGATGGAATAGGGGTAGTGGATGCTGGAGTAAAAGGTGGGGGGGCTGAGGTGGCTGCTGCAGCAGTGGTGGAAACATGCTTTGGAATCTCCTCTGTAGTGATAGGGGTGGGCTTTGTAACAGCTGCCTCTTCTGCTTGTTTGGGAGGGGCCTGAGTCTCAGCTTTCTTCTTCTTCTGTGCCTCCATCAAACTTCTGCTGATTCCCCATTGCCTCTTGGCAAAAGTAGTAGGGGCAAGGGTGGTAGTCCCCTCTATTTTTGCTAACTTGTACCCCCCCTTTAGTAGCAGCTTGGTGATCATTCTGGCATAAGGGAGTGTGTGTGGCTTCTTGTTCTGCCCCAATTTCTCCACCAGGTCCTTCATTGCCTCAAAGATTAACCATGCTACATGAAAGCCATGGCCCAGAGAGAAGGAGTAGACAACATCAGCAATCGGAGCTCTCCTCTCCTGCTGATGGCCTGAACAGTAAATATTCTTTCTCAGGACCTGGTCAATGAAGAGGAGTCCAGGCTCCAACTCTCTTCTTTTGATTGAATCCCCTGAGGCCTTTAATCCTCTAGTCAGAGTTCTTACAATCGTATCAATTGAGGTACTCAGGGGGGGCCATATCCACAGCTAGGGTCGAATGCGGCTGGGATGCCCAATACTTCTGCAATCACTTTGGGGCCAACTAACATTTGAAAGTCATCAATCAACACCAGCAAGCCTACTTGTCCATCCTTGTCTTTTTTGACCCTGATGTGCTGGTAAAAGAGTTGAACTAGCCTAGGGTAGGCTAGTGCTAAAATTCCTCTCATTAAGGGTGTCAGGCCAGCTTTGCTCATAAACTGCACGGCAGGGGCAGAGAGAGGCTCCTTCTCAAAGAAAGGTAGGTCAAAAGTTGTTTCAGGCTCTAATGGGATTGAAGCCATGAGCTCGAAAGGTGTAGAAAACTCAAGGGTTGGCTCCTCCACCTCCTCAACCACTTCCTTCCCTTTTTTCTGTGCCTTTGAAGTTTTGACCTTCTTAGCAGCGGGCTCAACAGGGGCCTTATCCTTGCCCCTCTTCTTTGGTGCACTCTTGGGGGCCATTCCAAACTCTACTTTTGAATATGAGAAATGGGGACTGAGATTTGAGTGCTTACCCTAAAATTGTAGGGTTTGGTTCGATCTATCGCACAGGGCACCACGAGATCTCTGAGCAGAGGGAAATAGATGGGGATGATGCTAGGAACTAATCTGTAGATTCCTTGTGTGAATGATAGGCTATAGGATCGACGCTGGAGGAGAGAGGAAAAGGAGTGCTAGCAGCTAGGGTTTCGTTGGATGAAGAAGGAAGAGAGAGTACTGGGAAGGGAGACAAACGCGGGGTTAAAATACTTGTCGCTAAGCTTGGCGCACTGTGGAATATTTGGTCGCGGGATTGGGAATGAAACCGAGAGAAGGTGCTTATTCAACTTGGATTACGCAACAATCTCTCAGGTTGACCTTGGAGCGCGCGACAGTATGTGAAGAATTCATATGGACTGCGCGAGAGTCTCTCAGGCCTCCTTTTGAATTGTGCCAACGGCTCTGAGGTTCACTTTGAATCTCGTGACAGCCTTTGAATGGTTCTATGTGAACTGCGCGAGAGTCTCTCAGGCCTCCTTTTGAACCCAGCGACAGCAAAGTAGTAAACATAGAGCATGTGCTCTCTGTTCTGCCATTTCCATTTGTGTTGTGGCTGGATCCTAGGCATGACTCTCACCATCAGGGGTACCCCGAGACATATTAAGATCAAACATGAAAGCATAGACAGCAAAAATCATCATCCAAGATTGTGCATTCAAGCAAAAATCATCAATCCAAGAGTAGTAATCATCAAACCAAGCATAAAAAATTCAAATCAGACAGGTCCAGATTCAGGTGGGGCCACTAAAATTTCATAGAGAATTTGAACAAAAGAAAGCAAGACAAATCTAATAAAACAAAAGTACATATGATACAGTATTGACACACCTGTGGATCAGTTTAATGAAGGATCCCCTTGAAAGTGAATGGTGTCCATGGGTTCAGCAAGTTTTCCAAAACAAGGCTTAAGCCTCTAACCATTCACCTTCAAGGTTTTTCCAGACTTGGGATCCTTGATTTCCACAGCACCAGATGGGGAAACACTCATGACAATGTAGGACCTTCTCATCTGGATTTCGTTTGCCAGGAAAAATTTTCAATTTGGAGTTAAACAGCCAAACCTTGTCACCAGCCATGAAGTTCTTTCTCAATAGCCCCTTGTCAAAGAAAGCTTAGGACCTTTCCTTGTAGATCTGGGCATTGGCATATGCATCCATCCTCAGCTCATCGAATTCTGATAGCTGCAGCAACCTGTGATGACCAGCAGAAGTTAGGTCTAGATTTAAATGTTTGATGGCCCAATAGACCCTGTGTTCTAACCCTACTGGGAGATGACAAGCCTTGCCATAAACCAGTCTGAAAGGGGACATCCCAAAGGGAGTCTTATAGGCAGTCCTATAAGCCCACAATGCATCATTAAGCTTTTCAGCCCAGTCCTTCCTATCAGTCCTCATAGTCTTCTCAAGGATATGCTTGATCTCCCTATTAGAAATTTCAACTCGCCCACTGGTTTGTGGGTGGTAGGGAGTAACGATCCTATGTGTGACAGCATATTTCTTGAGCAAGCTCTCGAAATTTCTGTTGCAGAAATGGCTACCCCCATCACTGATAATGGCTCTAGGGGTGCCAAATCTTGAGAAGATATTCTGCTTTATAAATTTGAGGACAACCTGATTATCATTAGTTCTTGTGGCAATGGCTTCTACCCATTTTGAAACATAATCCACTGCCACTAAGATGAAATGATAACTATTTGAAGGAGGAAAGGGGCCCATGAAGTCAATACCCCAGACATCAAATAGTTCCACAACAAGGATGGGCTGCAAAGGCATTGAGTTTCTTTTAGACAGCCCTCCTAATTTTTGACATCTTTCATAGGTCTTGCAGTGTGTATTGGCAGCTTTGAATAAAGAAGGCCAATAGAACCCACACTGTAAGATTTTGTCAGCTATTTTTCTTTCACTAAAGTGGCCTCCACAAGCATTTTCATGGCACATGGCCAAAATACTGGGGACATCACTTTCTGGAACACATTTTCGAATGATTTGTTGTGCACAATACTTGTATAAGCAAGGTTCCTCCCAGAAAAAGAATTTGACCTGTGAGAAAAATTGGTCTTTGTCCATTTTGGTCCAACGGGCAGGAATCTTACCTATAACTAGATAATTGACAATGTGCGCATACCAAGGAACCAAGGATTGGATGGCAAATAATTGCTCATCCAGGAAGACATCATTTGTAGGATCATCAATACATTTCTCCAACAGAATTTTGGACACATGGTCAACCACCACATTTTCTACACCCTTTTTGTCCTTGATTTCAATGTCAAACTCCTGCAATAGGAATATCCATCTAATCAGCCTGGGCTTAGCATCCTTCTTGGACAGTAGGTACTTCAATGCTGAGTGGTCTGTAAAAATTATAGTTTTAGACCCAAGTAGGTAAGGTCTAAATTTATCCACAGCGAAATCCACTGCCAGAAGCTCTTTCTCAGTTGTGGTGTAATTCAGCTGAGCTTCAGCAAGTGATTTGCTAAGATAGGCAATGACCACATGCAACTTATCTTTTCTCTGACCCAAAACAGCACCTATTGCCAAGTTGGATGCATCACACATCAACTCAAAGGGCAGTGTATAGTCAAGTGTTTGGAGTACAGGGGCAGAGGTGAGGCAAATCTTTAAAGTTTCAAAAGCCTCAAGACATTCAGCAGAAAAGTCAAAGGGCACATCTTGGCAGAGCAGGTGGCTCAATGGTTTAGCAATTTTGCTGAAGACTTTGATGAACCTCCTGTAGAATCTAGCATGTCAAAGAAAAGATCTGATTTATTTGACTGTTCTTGGAGGGGGCAAATTTGTAATGAGGTCAACTTTGGCCTTGTCTACCTCAATCCCATCTTTAGAGACTACATGACCCAACACAATACCTTATGTTACCATAAAGTGGCTCTTTTCCCAACTTAAGACCAAATTGGTCTCCTCACATCTTTGCAAGACGAGGTGGAGGTGTTGCAGACATTGGCCAAAACTGTCCCCATAAACAGAAAAATCATCCATAAAAATTTCTAAGAATTTGTCAATCATATCAGAAAATATGGCATACATACACCTCTGAAAGGTGGCTGGGGCATTACATAGCCCAAAAGGAATCCTTCTGTAAGCAAAGGTGCCAAAAGGACAAGTAAATGTAGTTTTCTCTTGATCAAGAGGGTGCACAAGGATCTGGTTGTACCCTGAGTACCCATCAAGAAAACAGTAAAAGCTTTCCCAGCCAACTTATCCAAAATTTGATTAATAAAGGGGAGAGGGAAGTGGTCTTTTCTGGTCTTAGAGTTGAGCTTTCAATAATCGATGTAAACTCTCCAGCCAGTGGTCTCCCCGGCTGGTCTCAGCTCTCCAGACTCAGTTGTGATAACTGTTATGCCAGATTTCTTAGGCACCACTTGGATAGGTGCCACCCATTCAGAATCAGAAATGGGGTAAATTACCCCAGCATCTAACAATTTAATGATTTCTTTTAGGACCACTTCCTGCATGTGAGGATTTAATTTCCTCTGCATTTCCCTGGAGGGTGTTGAGCCCTCCTCTAGATGGATCCTGTGCATACAGATTGATGCATCTATCCCTCCTAGATCTGCAATGGTCCAACCAATTTCCTTTTTGTGCTTTCTCAAGACTGTTAGTAATTCTTCCTCTTGCTCATTGGTAAGAGAAGAGGAGATAATTACAGGAAGTTTTTTATCTTTCTCAAGGAAAACATATTTCAATGTTTCTGAAAGCTTCTTGAGTTCCAGATCAGGGGCTTGTTGGATGGATTGCAGAATTGGTGGTTTGTTGGTTTGAGGAAGGGGCAGCAATGTAGGTTTCCAAAAGGAATGCTGCACTAAGCCCACAGAAGACTTCAATGTGGACATGTCTTCTGGCATTATAGTTGGGCTTCCTTCCTCTACCATATCCCAAACTTCAATTAAACTTGTGACAATGTTGCCCCACTCTAACAGAGTGGGCAGTTCTTCTTCAACAACTTTTTCTAGTACATCCACTACAAAGCATTCCTCATTGTCCAGCTGAGGGTACTTTGCACAGTTGTACACATTAAGTTCAACCTTCATATGTCCGAAAGTTACCTCCATGATCCCAGACCTGCATTGGCAGTGGCCAAGAATGGCCTGCCCATAATAACAAGTATAGGGGATGTACTCTTGTTGCAGCCCACGTCCAAAATAAGGAAGTCTGCAGGGTAAAAGAACTTGTTCACCCCCACTAAGACATCCTCTACTACTCCCAGGGGTCTCCTTTCAGACCTATCAGCCATTAACAGCACAATGGGGGTGGGTTTTAGCTCCCCCAAACCTAGTCAGCGATACACCGATGGCAAGAAAGTTAACTGGCTCCAAGGTCTAGAAGGGCCCTTCCAATTGTGTGGTCTCCAATTATGCAGGGAATAGTGGGTATCCCTGGGTCTTGCAACTTCTCTGGCATTGTCATGTTTAATACAGAATTAACTGTATCAGTTGCAAAGACCTTTTTGGACAAATGGCCTCTAGCTTTTCTTTTCTGAGTACAAAGGTCTTTCAGAAATTTTGCATAGGCTGGGACCTGTCGAATTGCATCAAGCAGGGGCAAATTGATTTTTACCTACTTAAAGGTCTCCATCATTTCCTCTATCTGTGCATTCCCCTTATCAAAAGGGGTAGGGCCACTTAAAGCTTGAGGAAATGACAGCTGAGGTACTGCTAGTTCCTCAGTTGCAAGCCTATGACTGAACTTTTGTTTTTTTGTTTTTTCATCTTTTATCTCCTGCTGAGGCTCAACTACAGCCTCTTTATTTTTCCCTTGTTGCAGGGTAGTAGGCAACTCTTGGCTCTGTGCTCTAACAAAGTCTCTTTCACTTTCACTCGACAGTTCTTTGGGAATGACCTCTCCTTGTTCCTTTCCCACCTGGTTGTCTACCAGCTTGCCAAACCTTAGGGTTGTGATGGCATTAGCTCCTTCAAAACTTGAGGAGCCTTCTCCAATCGAATATTGGCCCTTAGGGTTGGCCACTGGCTGGCTTGGCCAAGGCATTGGATATTTGGCCAAGCTATTCTTCTATTTTCTTTATGCTTTGACTGTGAGAAGTCACAGTCTGAGTCAAGACTCCAAGGCTTTGCAATGAGGTCAAAACCTGGTCCTCGAAAGAAGCATTTCAGGACTGGGGTGGGAGAACTACCAATTGATTTTACTGCTGGGGCTGCTGATGATGCTGAAAATTTGACCTTGGGGTATATCCATGGTTAAATTGCTGCTGTGGCTTTTGAGGTAAGGTCAACATCTGTTGTGGCTGTATATAATTGTCTTGCCTCCACCTCAAATTTGGGCGGTCTCTCCATTGGTAACCAGCATTTTGGAGCTAGTATCTAAATGGCTGTTTGTTGTAGCCACTAGATTGTTGTTGTCTAAATGATTGGGCAACAACAGCCTGTTCCATCACATACTCAGGGTATTGCCCTGCAGATGGGTACTCTTCCACTGTGTGTTGTGGAGATTGGCATATCAGACATGCCTCCATCACTTATGCAGCCAATCTGGGCTACACCACAGTTAATAGTTTATCAAACTTATCAGAAAGATTGGCCATCTGTATTCTCAGGTCATTGTTTCCACTAACTTCATACATCTTTCCTTTGGAAGTTTCAGCAAGCCCCAGCTTAGGAGAAGACTCTTGAATAGTCCTTGACGAGGACATCTTCTGGAAAGTATTTTCACTGATGACCTCGAACAAGTCCCATGCCTCATCAGTTGTTTTATGCATGTAAGTTCCACCACAAGAGGCATCTACCATGTCTCTACTTTTCTCATCAATCCCATTATAGAAGCTCTGGACAAGCTGCCAGTCAGGGATATTGTGGTGGGTACATTGTTTGAGCATCTCCTTACATCTATCCCATGATTGATTAAAATTCTCAGTTGGGGATTGGGCAAAAGTAAGTATTGCTTTCCTCAATTGGCTGGTTTTGGTCTATGGAAAGAATTTGGTCAGAAATCTTGTCTGGAGGTTTTTCCAAGAAGTGATGCTGTTGTTTGGGAGAGTAGCTAACCAGGTGCTGGCCCTGTCCTTTAGGGAGAAAGGAAAGAGTCTTAACCTAGTGGCTTCTGGTCCCAAACCAGCAATGGAGAATGTTGTGCACAGGGCCAAGAATTGGTCAATGTGCTTGTAAGGGTCTTCCTTGCTAAGCCCATGGAAAGAGGGAAGCATTTGGATGATTGAGGTTTTAATCTCATAGTTTCCCTGAACATCTGAGAATTGAATACTGAATGGAGAACTATAATCATCAGGGGCATTCAATTCCTTCAATGTTCTGGGTAGCTCTTCACCCATGACTGCTGTCTCAGTTTCAGTAGGGGGATCAACTGTGGTGTGTCTGGGCCTTCTTGGTCTTCTACCCCTTTCTATCTCAGAATTAGGAGGCTCTAATGTGGGACTGAAAGATCTCCTTCCTAACATGCACGCACACCAACAGCAGGGAAGACTACTTCCAGACACATTGTAATTAACAAAATTACAACTATCCTAATCAACTGCTATGGAATTTTCAAAGGAGAAATAGACTGAGGTTTTGAGGGTTAGAGAAGTGCAAACAGAGGTAGCTAGACTCTCAGTGCAGTTCTACTTTCCTTCTCTGCTGCTGTCCAGATCTGCAAGAAAAATTCTAAATGTAAATCAGCAGTATCAATTATTCACAAGCACAACTACCAAAGAAAAAAGAATACAAAAATCTAGGGTCTACTAATAGATCAAGATTCTCTGGCAACAGTGCCAAAAACTTGTAAGGATATTTTATGTGCTTGCTGCTGACTTTATTGGAGACAGTGATAAGAATAGGGTTAGTGAAAATCAAAGGTGGATTGAAGAGCAGCAAGCCTAAAAATACACAGACCTGCAAGATACAGGGCCTGTTGTAGCAAGTTTTAATAAGTAAGAGTTTATCCCACAAGGAAAGTTAATCTAAAGCTCCAAGGAAGCTATCTTTAGTAGGCCCTCCAGATCTGACTACAGATCTGGCAATCCTAAATGGAAGGGGATTTAAGGTCACTATTATCTAAATCCTAAGGTAACCTAATGTCTAAACTATAGAAAGGGTTGAGAAGAATGATGGAGTGTGAGAAAATATATATAAAAGGGTGAGAAGTAAGCTATTAGGTATAGATCTGATGGGTCTAATAACTCAGACTTAGATCTGCTGCTATAGAAATTCAGTCCAATGGCTACATTATCACCAAAGAGGAGAAAGGATCTAACTCACCCCTGTGCCATGATCTAATCCCTTATGGCTATAACTTGTCCACTTAAATAGTCACAGACTATCCAATAGGGAAACCACAGTTTAGAGATGGATCAGAACAAGTTTATCATTGTAGGCACTACTTCATCCAGGCTACCAGCTCAAGAATCCATAGGAACCTCATCCTCTAAAGTTCTGTGTGTGGGGCTAGGCCTGCAATGTGCACTAGCCTGGACACACAGAACCAGTAAGAGTTTGAGTACTAGCTTTTAAGCCTAGCTATTCACTGCTTTAGAAAAACAGCAGTGATCCAGTCACGAGCCTATAATCTCTACAGCCAGATCAAATCTGCCATCTGATGGTGGGTCTATATAAATACAGGGGAGTCTGTCTCTGCACAATCTCTCACAAGGCTACAAGCACAAGTGCAGAGAAGAAGGATCTATCTTAGATCTGTGGATTGGCCCCACCCTAGGGCTATAATCTGTCCACTTAAATGGTCACAGACTATCCACAGAGGCTATCCTCCTCACAGAGGTCTAAGACAGAACAAGAACATTACTGCCGCCACCATGTTCACAAGGCTTCCAGCTCAAGCTCCCATGGGAATTCAGATTTAGTGGATCTTGTGGTGGGGCTAGGCCTGCAATGTGCCTAACTTGGACACATAGGTCACTTGGATCTAAATAAAACCTTAAAAACAATCCTCCATTGCTTACAATACAACTTAGCAATGGAGGAGCTCAAGGCAGCAGCCTTATACAGAACAACTCACAAAACACTAATCCCATACATGCATAAAATCTTATTATAAAACTCCATTAAATCTATTCCAAATAGACATACAAAGACATAGCCAGCAAGTCCTAGATTATGGAGAGAAGAAAAAGGGAAAAAGAAACTACCTAAACCCTAACCTTAGCCTACTGCAATTCTACAGTTAGTTTCAAGGAGTACAGAAGTCAAGTCCCTTAAACCTAAACTAGGCTTTGGCTTATATAGCAGTTAGCTCTGTGATAATTAGGGTTAGGAAAACCCTAATTTATCAATGCTAACGTGGCCCATTTCTGTTCCTTGGATGCCTCGGGGCATGTGCACAGAGATTAGAGCATTAGAGTGCGTGCCCTAGTTGCTGGAAGTTCCCAGATTGCCCCTGCAGAAGTGGGGAGAAGTTAAGATCTCGAGCCTCACTGGGTAGAAAGGACTTCCAGGTCTCGTCGCGTGATAGAATTGGCGTCACAAGATTGAATTGACTTGAAGCTCTTGCAGTCGCGGGATTGATACTTTGGTCATCGCGGGAATACTCCGGTCGTCGCGAGATTGAGCTTTCTATTTGAATGGCGGGGAAATTACGCGCGCGGTCATTCCTTGGTGAATCTCGCGAGGATCCTCATGAAGAAGCAGTGTGCATAGGCTTATGGATCGCACGAGCAGTTCCCTGAAGGTCGGTATCCTGTAGCCACTGCGCGACAGCTACACACAGGAACGCCTGGTGCTCTCTCTCCTCAGTGAATCCCACGAAGATTAAGGGCTCCTCTTTTGAGCTATGCGAGACTGCGTGAGTGCTTTGCGAGTGCTTATGACTGAGCCTTACGAGAACCGCACGAAGTCTGCTTTTCAATTCCTTTGGTCATCAAACCGCGCGAGAATGACGCGAGCAGTTGGTGTGCTGCCTTTTGAAGCTCGCGACAGCTGCACGAAGCATTCTTTCTGATTCAATCTAAACCTTGTGACATCTACGCGAGGCTCATTTCTTGACTTATTTCTGCTTTGTCAGTAGCCGCCTCTGGTCTAACTTTCTTTCTCCAGCGTAAGCTTCTTGGCATGGTTAGGGCCTTATTTGCAGCTGCTGCTTATTACCTATAGGATTGACTTAAAACACATTTATTAAATGATTAAGGATCTAACAAAGATTAAGTTAAGGGGTGAAAAGTGGTACTTCTCAGGTCTTAACAGTGGTGCTGGTCCCTCTACTAGTAGGGCCTTCTTTAACAACCTATAACTACGACCCCACGAAGAGATGGAGTAGTGCTTCACGTGGTTAATAGCCTTCCTCTCAATAGGCAAAATTACATACTCTAGGGTGTCAGAGTAGCATTCCAACATGCTCGATATAAGCCGAGCATAGGGCATCTTCTCGTTGGGTCTCGAAGGCCCTTTCATCATTTTTCCCTTTATGTATATCATCCCCTCAATGACAAGCTTGGTCGCGTCGAACCAACGTCCGTAGTAAGCTGCATATAAGGCTTGTCGGACCAACTCGACCCTCTCTATATCGTGTCGCATTGGGTATAAATTACACTTGATTATGGAATCAAGCATCCACATATAAAGAGGTAAGTCCACCCTCCTTATAGACTTCTCCGATCCCTTCTTCCCATTGGTCATCTCGGTCATAATGTCCTTAAATTTGGCTTCCTCAGTAAATGGTGGAAAAAGGGTGGTCTCGGGTACAAAATTTAAGTAGCACTCTAGGGATTCGTGCACATGTCAGCGTGTAAATGTGTAGCTACGACCATCAATCTCGGTCGTAACCGTGTCATCAACTCATCTCGCCCTAAGATTCTAGTAGAATAGGTGCACGAGTCGAGGATAAAAGTGTTCGTGCAATGGGTTCAAAAGGTTTTCGAGACCCGCCTTTGAAGGTATTGCCGGGCCCATTGGGTCTCGCCCTCGACACCAGGGTCGGTAAATAAGACATCGTCGATGATATACTCATCTTCTAATTCCTTTGCTGCCCACCACTCATTTACTTGGGGAAAATTTTTGGGTGGTGGTTGGGGTATCGGCAATGGCTTGCGTGAAGATGCGCCCATCGACTCAGACTCAGAATCTGAGAAAGAAGGTGGTGATGATGGAGGTGATGGTGATGGTGGTGGCAGTGCATCGTTCTTACCCCAAACCGATTGTTTGGAAGCTGATTGCTTCGTGGTCAAATGCATTCGAGGCAGCATTTTGATCAAAATGTTAAAACCTAGGGCTGTGGTGGTCCAATTTTGAAAAGAAAAGTGAATCTAGGGTTTACCTAAGATGCTAGATCCAAATGGCGTGGGATTTCGATCCGAAATCGATGCCAAAAATGCAAAAACCCTAGCTGGAATGGTAGCTCGAGGAGGAAGAAGAAATGGCGCCCAAATGAAAACCAAAACTGATTTTTGAATGGGGCCTAAAACCCCAAATCTGTTATATATAGGCCAAAATCGATTAATCGAATTTAAAAATCGATTGATCTATTTTTGTGACTTAACCTGAGCCGCACGAAATCGATTGATCGATTAATCGATTTCTAAAATCGATTAATCGAATTCAGCTTGATTAATCAAATTTTGCTATTATTAAATTCCAAGTTTTTCATCTCACTGGCGTGTGCCAGTCATTTAATCGACCAAAATCGATTGATCGATTTCCAAAATCGATTAATCAATTTGGAAATCGATTAATTGGTTTTGAAAGATTTTCCAAAAATTTTCTATTTTATTTTTCCTTCATTTTTTTCTTGGTAGTTCTTGACCAGTTGGTCATTGGCATGTGAAGCATT
Source organism: Chloranthus sessilifolius (assembly GCA_021018995.1). NCBI lineage: Eukaryota > Viridiplantae > Streptophyta > Magnoliopsida > Chloranthales > Chloranthaceae > Chloranthus > Chloranthus sessilifolius. The sequence continues at coordinate 99,527,407 of CM037588.1, forward strand.
TCTTCATTAGCCATCTCATGACATAATGAACATTAGCCATGCGTTCGTCATCGCATCATGGCATGGTTTCGATTCACACTCTTTCCATTGAATAAGTTGGCCAAATGGCCAACATTTGATTATAGAATTAGTTTAGATTTACAATATGCTTGCAATGATATAATTAAACTCTCAACCTGCCGTAAATAAGTCCGGGTATTGCTCTCTCACGTAGGCTTCTCTTTCCCACGTAGCTTCTTCGGCCGGATGATTTCTCCATAGAACAAGTACTAAAGGGATCACTTTGGTGCACAACACTTGTTCCTTTCAATCTAATATCTCCGTCAGTTCTTCAATCATGCTCCTATCCTCATGCATCTCTAATGGTTGACCGCTCAACACATGATCAGGGCCGTTAATATACTTCCTGAGCATAGATACGTGGAAGACATTATGTACCCGATCAAATAATGGTGACAATCTAATGCAGTAAGCAACTTCCCCAACTTGACCCAAAACTTCAAATGGTCTTAGATAGCGGGGACTCAGCTTCCCTCTCTTTCCGAATCTCATCACGCCTTTCATCGGTGATACTTTTACAAACACATGTTCACCCACTTTATAGTCTACACTGGTCTGTTTGATATCGGATATACTTTTCTGTCTGCTCTGAGCCACTTTAAGTTTTGCTCTTATCATATGAACATAAGTGGCATTATCTTCAAGTATCTTGGGTCCCAAAACAAATTTCTCATCGGTCTCCTCCCAATTGATGGGTGATCTACATCGCCTTCCATACATAGCTTCATACGGTGTCATGCCAATGATCGCTTGAAAACTATTGTTGTAGGCGAATTCAGTCAACGATAGGTGTTGATCCCATGACCCTTGCAATTTAAGCATACACTCTCTGAGCATGTCCTCTATCACTTGGTTCACTCGCTCTGTTTGCCCATCAATTTATGGATGGAAAGCTAAACTGAAGTCCAGTCGTGTTCCCATTCCTTCTTAAAATTTCTTCCAGAACTTTGATGTATATAAAGGGTGACGATCAGAAATGATACTACTTGAAATCCCGTGTAGGCGCACGATCTCTTTCATATACAACTCTGTAAGTCTTCCCGCTGTGTACATCATGTTGTAAGGCAAGAAGAGTGCTGTCTTGGTCAGTCGGTCTATGACTACCCAAATGGCATTATATCTCTTTGCAGTACATGGTAATCCCATGATGAAGTCAATAGAGATCGATTCCCACTTCCACTCTGGTATGGGTAGAGGCTACAATAACCCCGCAGGGTGTCTATGATCGATCTTCACCTGCTGACACATCAAGCATTGTGACACGTACTTAGCCATGTCTTGCTTCAAACCTCTCCACCAATAATTCTTTCTCAAATCTTGGTATATTTTAGTGCTACTAGGGTGGATTGCATAATTTAACTTGTGAGCCTCATCAAGAATAATTTGCCGCAGATCGGTATTTTTTGGAATGCAAAGGCGGCCCTTGAACAATAAGGAACCATCTTCTGTCACTGAGAACTTAGGTTTGATACCTTAATCACATCTTGATGAATCTTGGTTAGCACTGGGTCTTTCATCTGTAGCTCGTGGATATGCTTAAATATCACTGGTCTCACTGACATGTTAGCCAAAAAGGCTCCTGTAGCTTGTGACTCGATATTTGCATCATACAGTGCAAGATCTTCAAATAACTTCCATCGGTGCATACCCAAAATCAAACTAGCCAACTGAGCTGAACCCTTCCGACTCAAGGCATCGGCTACTACATTAGCCTTGCATGGATGGTACTGTATAGAACAATCGTAGTCCTTGAGGAACTCCATCCATCTGCACTGCCTCATGTTTAGCTCCTTCTGTGTAAACAGGTATTTGAGGCTCTTATGGTCGATAAAGATCTCAAAGGTCTCACCATACAAATAGGGTCGCCAGATCTTCAGCGCAAATATGACCGCTGCTAGTTTCGGGTCATGTGTCGGGTAGTTCTTTTCATGCTCTTTCAACTGTCTTAACCCGTAAGCTATCACCTTCTTGTGTTGGTTGAGCATGTAGCCCAAACCATTATACGAAGCATCACTGTATACCTCGAACCCTACACTGCCTGAAGGAATCGCTAGTACTGGAGTTGAAGTGAGTCTCTTCTTGAGTTCTTGAAAACTCTTCTCGCATGCTTCACTCCACTCAAATCTTACATCCTTCTTTGTAAGTCTCGTGAGTGGCCTTGATATATTTGAAAACCCCTCAATGAAATGTCTGTAATAGCCTGCTAGTGTAAGGAAACTACGGATGTCGATCGCGGTCTTTGGTTGCTCCCAATTTACTACTGCTTCGATCTTAGTTGGATCTACCATGATACTATGCTTTGAGATGACATGTCCCAAAAAGCTAACTTCCTCCAACCAAAACTCACACTTACTGAGCTTGGCATACAGTTGGTGTTCACGTAAAGTTTATATAGCAACCCTCAAGTGTTCTTTATGCTCCACTTTTGATTTGAAGTATATTAGGATATCGTCAACGAATACTACGACGCAGGAGTCTAGGTGTGGTTTAAACACCTGATTCATTAAATCCATAAATGATGTCGGAGCATTCGTTAACCCAAACAGAATCACCAAGAACTCATAATATCTGTACCGCGTCCTGAATGTACTCTTCTGGATGTCCTCTGCCTTGACTCTCAACTGATGGTATCTAGATCTTAGATCGATCTTTGAAAAATACCTCGCTCCTTGCAGCTGATCGAATAGGTCATCTATCCTAGGCAAAGGATATCGATTCTTTATGGTGAGTTTGTTCAATTGGCGATAGTCATTGTACAGTCGCATTGACCCATCCTTTTTCTTTACAAACAAGACCGGTGCTCCCCATGGAGACACACTCGGTCTTACACACCCTTTGTCCATGAGCTCTTGTAACTGTTCTTTCAACTCCTTCAACTCAGCAGGAGCCATTCTGTATAGTGCTTTCAAAACAAGCTCCATTCTGGGTGCTAAGTCGATGGCGAACTCTACTTCCCTCTTTGGAGGTAATCCTGGTAATTCCTCTAGAAATACATCTTCAAACTCTCGCACCACTGCTATCTCGGAGATAATATTCTTCTCTTCCTTATCGTCCTTCAAGAGTGCCAAATAATCGCTGCACTCCTTTCTGATCAAGCGCTCAGCCCTGACGGCAGAGATAAGTAGCATATGCGTCAATCTCTCTCCTCGAAATCGAAATGATCTCCTTGTGTTAGGTCTGAAGATGACGATCTTATTCTTGCAATCTACGGTCGCACCGTGTTGTGACAACCAATCCATGCCAAGGATCACATCGAATCCTTGCATGTCTAACAGTATTAATTTTGCGTCTAGTTCATAGACTTCTCCATCATCGATGCCAACTATCACTGACTTGCAAACTAATTCTGTGTCGACTAATTCCCCAGTTGGAATAGACACTGATAGAATAAAATCCAACGTCTTCGGAACGATCTTCATTCTCTTTGCAAACTTCAGAGTAACAAAGGAGTGGGTAGACCCTGGGTCTATCAACACTCTTGCTGCACATGCGACATAGCATCCCTTCTCATACACTCGTAACGTACCTATAACACACATATACATATATAGCACATATTTTATCGTGCAAAAAGGATTCTATATGTTTTTCTAATGAATGCACCTTCTCCATCTAAAATTTTAAGGAATCAAATTCTTTATTTAAAAAGGAATTCTCACCTTGGATGACATTATGCACGTTCCCTGCTTCTTGGGCGATGACTACGTAGGCTCTCCCTTGTATGACCGGCTTCCTTGTTTGTATCGGTCGTGACATTGAAGCAGAAGCCATCTTATCCTTGGTCACCTCAGGGCAATCTTTAATTATGTGGCCTGCCTTGCCCCATTTGTAGCATCCTCGTGTCCCTTGTTTGCAATCTGTCGTCCTGTGTGACTTGCCACACTTGGCACAGGTCTCCCTAGGTGTGGAAGAAGCAGCTCGTGAAAAGCCCTGTGTAACTGTAGCTCCAGTGGTGGCAGCAGGGCTCTCATAACGTATCGGCCTTCCCGACACAAGGAATGGGAATCTCTGATAGTTGGTCTGTTGCGCCGGTCTCCCATACCCTACTTGGAACAGTGGTCTCTGATTAGGTGTTATGAATCTTGGCTTTTTGTTCATCGGCTCATAGTTCCCTGTTCTACTCTGATCTACACTCTCTCGTCCCTGTTGTTCCCTTTGGCGGTATCGATCATTATTTTCTTCCTCAACCACAAGAGCTTTACTCATGACCTCTCCATAGGTCTTTAGCTGAAAAGGTGCCACCCCCCCTCTAACGTTCGGTCTCAAGCCTTGTTGAAAACTCTTTGCTCTCATCACCTCAGTAATTACGTAATCGGGAGTGAAGCGAGCAAGCCTCATAAACTCCACTCCATACTCCCTTACCGTCATCCGTCCTTGTAAGAGTTGCAAAAATTGTATCTCCATCTGATTCCTCACGACTTCAGGAAAATACTGTTTGTTGAGCTCCTCTACAAACTCATCCCACGTCTAGGGCAATCCTAGGGTCTCCTGAGCCCTAGTCCTAGAAACGGACTTCCACAAAGGCCCAACCTCCCCATCTAGCATGTAGGCTATCCAACAGACGCTCTCATCCTCTGTGCACGTAAGCACACTGAAGACTTTTTCCATCTCGCTCAACCAATTCTCAGCAGCCATCGGCTCCGCTTGTCCTAAAAAACTAAGAGGTCGCATCCTCCTAAACTCTATGAATGCAAAAGCCACCGGTAGTGTAGAACCTACTGGAGGTGTAGGTGGCTGATGCTGATCACTGGCAGTGTGAGTCACCAAGGATGCTACTTGTTGTGCCATGGTAGCCGCCATGGTTTCCATGGTGTGCATCATCCGCTGACGCTCTTCTCTCTCCTCATTTCTTTCTCTGATCCTCTCTTGTTCCCTCTGATCTCGATCTTGGTGATCTTGATCCTAATTTTCTGCCTGATCTCGATTCTCTGGACCACTACTCTCGGGAACCTCTCTATGTCCCATAGGTACTCTATTCATGGACGAGATGAAATCATCTCTGCTACGCAAATTTCTATTATGACCACCCCTGGGTCGGCCTCTTTCCCTAGAAGACATCACGGTCTGCACGTGAAACTAAGTTTCATTAGCATAAGTCCCTACGCTCTGACAAAAATAATAATTGTCAGAATTTCTAAACGAAAAAGCTTTAATACCAACTGTGATAGCTCAAATTTTGACACTCTGAAACCTGTTCCATCAGCACCGCCCTCTAGGCCGTGCCCCCGAAGTCCATACGGAACATTAGTATAATTAAGCAATCACTACTCAAAATGAAACATGTAAACTGAACAACATGAAATAATTATATGCTAACCTAAAGCAAACACTCACAAGACAGTTCCTCTTCCATGCCAACACATGAACGGAAGAACCGACCCGAACCATCGGTGATAATCTGGATCACCCTAGATGGTTCACCAAAATAATATATCATTTAATTACATCTTTTCCAAAAAAAGAGGCTTGACATACCAAGCCATAGAAAAGGCTCTCAAAACTCACTCTCAAAGTACGCACAGGTCCTCTAGAAGAAGTCTTCAGGAGGAGGTTCTAACTCTTCCCTAGGCACATAATCCGAATCCCCCGGATCTACGTCTCCCGAAGCCTCGACAGTCGCAAGCAATGGACTTGCGACGTATAGTCTAAAGGGGGTGAGCTACATCTTAGTTCAATAGGGAAACAACACAATGAACATATAAGTCAATTCTCTCATATATTCTATGACATTAGGTAGCATGATGTATTAATGAAGTTACTAGAAAAACAAAAGTTTAAATGACTGAAAAAGAAATATGCATGGAGTTTTACTGGTATTTCACATGTTCTCATTTGTTCTCAAATTTCTCATGATTCGGCCTAAAGACTTAAATCTGTAACTTAAATATTTCCCAACTTTCTATAGAGTCAGGTGCCCGATGGAATACCCTCCATCGTTGTCTAAATAGATAATTTTTATATCATTATTCTTATTTTCAATACTACCGAGGCCCTTTCTCATAGGCGACGGGGTCTATTCTCATATCAACATCCCTGGGATGTGCTACTGGTGTACAGATTGGTCGCCGTATCGGCCACGGATATTCTGCTGAGTCAGTCGTGAGTATCCCGCCACGTCGGTGGGGTATTCTGTTCAAACCTCAAACAACAAAAGTATCAAATGTGCACTACATATAGTTATTCACCGTGTACTTGTGCTAAATAATATCGATTGGGCCCTTTCATTCTTTGTTCACTTTTGCTTTACAAAGTCTCATACATTCCTGGGATGTCTAAGTTCACTGCATCATACAGATGCCTTTACCTCGTTCTCATCCCCTGGGGATGTCACATTTTCATTTACTTGCTTTGTATTCACATACGCAATGGATTTACAATTTTCTATGCATTAGCATTCTTTTCTATATCACTACATACATGCTCTTGAAATTTAAATACATGTTCAAGGTATTCCCTACCTCACGTCTCTGAATGTCCAAGCATCAAGGTCTAACACGGTTCCTTATGCTTACGTTCCCTTATACCACCTATGGTACACCATGGCATGTGCAAAGCATTAAGAAAGATGCAATAAAGAAGGTACAAGGCCCTCCTTGAACCTCAAAGTCCAATTGAAAAGCCAACTAAAACTGTCAAAATCGATTAATCGATCTCCCAAAATCGATTAATCGAAATCCCAAATCGATTAATTGAAATCCCAAATTGATTAATCGATCCCAAATCGATTAATCAAAAATCCAAACTTTGATTAATCAATCCCAAATCGATTAATCGAAAATCCAAACTCGATTGATCGATTTTAAAATTGATCAATCGATTTTTCCAGCTCTCCATTTTCCAGCCACTGGAAGTGCTCAGACGATTAATCAATTTTTAAATCGATTAATCAAATTTTCAAAATTAATTGATCGATTTCAAATCGATCAATCGATTTCGGGCCATTCTGCCCATATAACTTTTAAGCCAAAATCGATTAATCGATTTGGTCAGAAACTCAGCCCTTTTTCGAGCATTTCTTCCAAATCTCTTCCTTCTCATTTCCCTTCATTTTCATTCCTGATTTCTTTATTTAAACCTCATTTAATCACACAATAGCATGTTTAAAACAATCTCAACATACTCACCCCTAGATCAACCCTTGGTTGATCCAATGGTTTGGCATGAAGGCAAGGGCTCCTAGCTTTTGCTTCAACGGTTCCCAACGTGTTGAATCTGGCATTCAATGTCCAAACCTGTCTTTAATTTGCAATGTGCATTAACCTCCTTAGCATTCACTCCTTCTTTACTCCCTCTCTCTCTTCTTAACTCTCTTCTCATCAACTAAACAAAGAGAAATAAATTCTCTTAGCCATTAACCCTCTTAACTCTCTCTTTTGCCTTGGTGTTAAGCACATACGCCCTAGATAGGTGTACATGACCTTAAAACAAACATCTAATCCCATACTTAGGATATATTCATATCATATTTAACAGATTCTTTTTGAGTCTACTGTTTGACCATCACTTGGTCAAACCTACGACCAGTCGGGCACAAATCCCGAGGTCACTATTCATTGTTCAAATTTCGGAGACGTTACAATAACCACTTGGGAGGATTTACAGTCTAAATTTTTATACGAATACTTTCCAATAGGTAGAACAAACCAAATTCGCCAAGCAATCCAAAGCTTTAGGCAAAAGCTTAGAGAATTATTTCATGAGAGTTGGCAACGGATGAAGGATTTGCTATGAAAATGCCCTCATCATGAGATGCCAAATTGGTTTATAGCACAAAGTTTCTACAAAGGTTTGACTGAGACTAACCAGTCCACAGTCGATGCCGTAAGTTGAGGAGCCTTCATGGCTCAAAACGGCCAGTAGACTTGGAATTTATTTGAGAAACTGTCAACATTTCAAAGTAAAAATAGGCTTTGCTGCAGACTGATCCAGACATTGCTCGTCATACCCTGTTCGCAAGAGGAGAGGTTTATGAAATCAATAAGGACAAAGTGAAAGTTGAGGATGACATGAGCATAAAAGTTTTAGCCCTTGAGCAGAAAATTTCCACACTCATGAATTCCAACCCAAACACTCTAGATAGACCCGTGGCAAACCTTTCCAATTGGCAGACTCACACATATACTGAAAACCCTGCTGCGCCATAATACCAAGTGATGGTAGAAACAGAGCAAGTAATGGCTTTTCAGATGGGAGATTACGGGAATACCTACAACTCGTCATGGAGAAATCATCTAGAATTTAACTACGATTCCACTATGGGAGCACAACTAACACCAACAGCTATGTTGCCCCGATTTCCTTAGACCCAAGTTTTCCACTAGAGATCCCAAATACAGGCGGCACAACCCCATATTAGACCACAGAGCAATATGTCTGATGCTATGATTGTTCAAATCTATCAAGATTTATAATAGCAGTCGCACCAACATTCAAAAGATTTACACCAACTTGCTTAATTCTCTTAGACCCTTCATTCACATACTCAGTCTATCACAAAGCTGGAAAGCCGGATTGGACAACTAGCTTCACAGGTGGTAAGGAGAGAAAGTGGCCAATTACCTACGCAACTAGTAAATAATCCTAGAGGCCAAGCTTTCCTGTGGGAGACAGCTGCTCTCTATAATATTAGTTAAAAGACCCTCATAGATTGTCGAACTACCGACTCATCCGTAGCACTATATGTAAATTATGTAAACTATTTCTTTTCTTAGTTAATATAGGAATTATAATACGGCCCATTTCGTTAAAAAAAAAATGACAAATCGTAATTTGTACCTACTGTATATTATAAGTGGACAATCGTATGGATTTATGATTGTTCGTAGTTTGAAACGCAATGATTGTAATTTTTATTCACTGAAGGCTAGAATCAACTTATGATTCTAGGTTAAAACTCAGTAATGACCGATTCAGCAAGTCATCACTGAAGACGGGACCTACATATTTGTAAAAAGGATATGTCGACCCATTTTCAAAAACCTTCCAAGTTTTCTCCTCTTACCTTCCCTCTCTTTTTCAAATCGTTCGTAATCTTAACCGTTCTTTCACCCAATCTAATCATTTATTTTCTTACAAACCCTTACTTCTTTTGTTTGATTCTAAAGAATCCTAAGAACATTTTATTCTACAATTACAAATTAGTGTTTCAATCTTTAAAAAGGTAAGGTGATAATTTTAATTGTGAAATGGAAGGGTTTCTGAAATAGACTTTATTCAATACATGGACTTTAAATTTAATTAATGGTGTTGATATTAATCTTTGCAGAAAAGCAAGTGGAGGTGTGATGAACAAAACGTATAAACGACAAAGGGAAGAAGTGGAAGAAGAAGAAGGTAATGATTCTGATAACACCCCAATCATTCACCGTATCGCACGGTCTACTGCCCTTAAGGACAAATCAAAGCAGTAGACCCACCTAAGAAGAAACCCAAGTCTTTCGGGGTAGTTATCAGCAAAACCTCTAAAGTTATAACTGGGACAGAGTCTGTGTCTATCCCTAAAAAGGGATTAAAATTAAATAAAGGAAAGAAGCCAGGATCCTATGTTATGCCAGTACATAAAATCCCTACTTCAATGAAGCATCATATTGTGGGTGCTGAGATTGCAGTGGATGTTGAATCCTTAGAAAAATTAGAAATGGGTGGAGAAGCTATTAAATAATTTAAAGATGTTGAACTGACCTATTTCTTAAAGCCAAGAGTCACACCAGTCAATCCCAGATTGGTGAGGCTTTTTTATAAAAATATGACCAAAGGCAGCCAAGGACTACCCCCTACCCTCTCCACTAATATTGATGGACTTCCGATCAAAATTTTGAAGGAAATGGTCGCCAGGGTATGCACCCCTATAGATGCCACAATTGTCCCAAGATAACCCCAAAGCCAACCTTTTGAGGATGCCATTAAATACCCTCCCCTATTTCCCCCAAATGGCAATAAAATTATTAGGAAAAACTTCACGGGGCAGGTCCTTTTTTCCTTAGAAAGGATCTAGAAGCAAGGAGCTTATCACTCGACTTTTTTGATGTACTTATTCATAAAACTATTCATCCCACAGGACATAGAATACATAGGAGAGCATTATTTGCTAAAGTATTGTACTTAATGGAAAATTGTTATCTGTTCAATATGCCCTCTTACCTTTTTTAGGTAATCACTGCCGTGAGGGAGAAGTTGAGTCAAGAAAAATACCATAAGAAAATGTTGACCCTGTCATTTGGAGGACTTATTATGAACTTGCTGATGAATATGGGGTATAGTATAGACCTTAAAGAAAAAACTTTACCAAGACCAAAGGAAGGCTAAATAGTTTTAGCCTATAGGAGAACTTTAGGTGCTGAAAATAAGAAGAGGATCCCCTTAGCTCCTTGCACCAAAAGTACCCCCTCTGTATCACAAGTCTCTCAAATTCATGAGAAAAGAGAGGAGACTGATTTCGTACAGATAGCAGAATTCGTGAGACCAGAGATGCAGTTTTAGAAGAAGGTGTGATTACCCCACCTCAAAAGAGAATAGAGACAAGCTCTCTGATATTCGAAGGAATAACCGAATTGAGAACCCCAGTTGCAGACCAAGTCAGTCTGTATGACCCTGCTTTGGACTCACCCGTAGGGCCTGCTATGCCCCCTTCAACAGAGGCAGATAGACTAACAATCATTATGGAAGCAGACCCTGTGAGCCCAATTCTAGAAAGATTAGAAGGAACTCCTTCAGCAATTGATTAACATGTTGTGGGAATAATTACTTCTAGCCATGTCCCTGTACCAGTAGAACCTGTTGCTTAGCCTATAGCCAATCCCGAGCAAACTCTCACAGCCCAAGTAGTAGAAGCATATCAATGCTCAGAGTTACCAAGAGAGAGCTTTACAGAATTGCTACATGGAGAAGAAGCACCCACCGAGGATCCTCCAATCCCCACCATATCAATTCACAAGTTATAAAGGAGATTAAAGGCAGTAGAGCAATGGAAACTCACACATGAATCTAATCTGTTGCCATTGTCAGAAGTAAATAAAAAGGTGAGAGAACTAGAGCGCTGGATTTCTATAAATGCCTTAGCTTTAATACAATTGATAGGAATAGTAAGAAAGTAGATGGGGGAATTTCAAGGACTAAAAAAGAGAGTCCAAGATACCACCTTGACAGCTTAAGAACGAGCAGAGATAATGGACAACTTGTGAAGAAGAGTTGTATAAGAGCAAGGTGCGGGATGGGCAGTAGAGACAGAAAAGAAAGTTCGGGATGCTACCTCATCCCTTCAAACACAACTAGTGCAGCAAACTATAGAAATGAGTAAAAAATAACAGGCTTGGGAAGAGGAGAAGAGAGTATATGAAGAGAAAATTGCTAGTATCCTTGAACAGTTTGGAGGTTTGATGATAGTTTCGGATGATGTAGAAACTATGAGAGAAAAAGCCCTTAAGGATTACCAGAAAACTCTCTAGCAACAGCTAAAAGAAAAGACTCACTTATTGACGATAACAGAAGGGAAAGTAAGACAACTTCAAGAGGACAGAGATTCCCTATGCTCAGTCAATGGTAAATAGGTAAAAATAATTGAGTCCCAAACTAAGAATTATATTCTTGCATTAGCAAAGGAAAAAGCTGAGGCAGAGAAGCTGAGAATAGAAAATCAACTAAAATTTGTCGTCATTAAGAAGCTAATTGCGAATCTCAAAGAAAGGGATGATAAAGAAAAATAGTGCCCGAAAGGTACTTCGTGTCCAAGGATGGTAGATGAAAGACATATAGCAGAAGCTGAATTGACAGCACAGGGAGATTCAACTACAGATAAGGATGGTTATTCGACAGCGGAGATGTCAGATGGAGAAGATGAACCCACTGATTCCACCCTTGTATCATATTCTACGAGTGAGTAAAAACATTATAGAACATTACAAACCTCACAGGTATAATCCCCATAGATTTTCATATCTTAATTTTTAACTTGCAGATCATTGTAAATTTCCAGTAATATATGGCATTTTCTTTATTTTTACTAACAAGTGCTACTAACATCTAACTTTTTATTTCCATTAGAACTGGTAGTATTTTTCTCCTAAGTTTGGAGGAAGATTTTTTATTCTTTTTGCAAATTATAAACCAGGTAACTAACCTAGCAGTAACATAAGGTAATATTATTCCTGTGTGTCCCTTGTTTTATACAATGAGGACATTGTTCTATTCAAGTTTGGGGGGGATACATCGGATATGAGTATATTAGTATAAGTAGTTTTTTATAATTTTGCAGTTTCAAAAAAAAAAAAAAAATTTATAACATTTTTTAAAAAGTTAATCATTATATGAGAATTATGATAGAAAAAAAAATGAAAATTTGAAATTCTTAGCAATCCATCATAGTAGTAGTTCAAAAATAAAAATAAAAATATTTACAATTCAAAGTAAAGCATCTCTAGAACACTGTATCAGGAGAATGTTTGAAAGTATACGATTGATCTGAACTACATATATTTTAGATTATAGTTTCAAAATCATATAACCAGTGAGCTATAGAGCCTATTTCCTCTTTTATTCTAAGAAAGAGAGACTGTTTTTATTCATGCTAAATTTTTCGTGAACTTATCTACTATTGTTGTCAAAATGAAATCTCATATTGTTGAACTTAGAATCAAGATATTCTGTAAATATGATGATTTATTTGTTTAAAACTGTCTATTAAATGTATCAAAGTAATAAGACATCCATATTAGTAAATTGTGAAAATGACCAAATGCCATCTTTTGTTAATCAGAGACAAAAAGCCAAAAATCCTAGAATATTTTATCCTTTGAACTCATATTAGAAGCCTAAAAACTAAATTTCTTTATACCAAAATTTTATAAACTTTTAACCAGATGTACTGCCCAAAACTTTCTGTCCTTGACTATTACAATTTCTGAGAGTTTAGAAAATAAAAGTAGGGGAGAAGGAGTGAAGGGAGTATATGCATAATAGATAAATGATCTGCTGGAAAGGGTACGAGTAAAAAGAAATACTATCGTATGAAAATATGGGAAAAGAAAAAGAAATTATAGAAAGACGATTCTATGAAAAAGAGAAGCAAAAAAACTTCCAACTAGAAAAGAAAAATGAGATTTATACTAGAAATGGGAAGAAGTTATCCAAAAAAAAAATAATATATATATATATATATATATATACTTATTGAAGCTGAAAAATATAGAAGAAAAAGATAAGGAAGAGCTAAATTCTCATAAATAATTTTGAATCCTCTTTACCTTTCTTTGCAAGCTTCTGAAAACCCAAAGCCTCATTACAAGCCAAAGGAAAGACCTTTGTAATTTACGATTTGCAAGAATATAAGTCTAGTAGAGATACATAAAATAGATACTATGAATAAATGAAGAAGTTATATGAATAGAATTGATTATCCTTTTCATGAGATTTATCTTCTTAGCTAATTGTTCGATGAAATTTTCATAGATATTTACAATATTGTGAGAACCCAAAATTTTGATTATTTTTGAGAGTATGCCAATAAGTGAGAGTTTGAGTGAAAATATTTTCTAAAAACTGTAGTTTAAAAAAATATATGATGAATAAACTTTTCACTGATATGCACACACTCTACACTATACCGAATTAAAATTATTGAGTTCTGATAGAGGATAATTACGATGATGGAAAGCTAAGGATAAAAGATTTAAAAATTTTTGAAAAATAATGAACATATAATGATTGACTAAGAAATTAGAATATAAAATCTATATTTTAAATTTTTAGTTTTGAAAAATATTTTGAAAAACTCAAAAATATTTGAAGTTTGTTGGTAACTTCACTGAAAACCTTCAGAAGACTACAACTCCTCCACTAAGGATCACTTAGGGGTTTAAAGGCTTGTTGCATTCGCTAAATGCAATCGTATTCCCTACGAAAGTGGCATTTAAATTTTTAGTTTTAGGATAGTTTAATTTTCCTTGTTTGCTAGGGACTAACTTATGTTTAGGAGTGTGATTAGTCACATAATTTACCATTTTATCACCCTTAATTTAGTGATGCTAGGACTTAGTTTTCTACTAACAAGTTAACGATGTGCAGATATTAAGAAAAAATAATAAAAGAGAGCCTAAGTGTTAATATTTATTAAAATAAACTCAAAAAGTAATAAGAAAGACGATTGAGCGAAAAAGACAATTTCCGCCTAGTAAAAGCCAGAAAATCGTAATTTACGATTCTAAACAAGAGACAAAAAGGAGAAAAGGCGAAGGATTGTAATCCAGAGAATCGTCCGATTAGAAAGCTATGAAAGACAGAAAATCGTGATTTATGATTTTCTACCACGCTTTTGGTGCACCATCACCTTTTGATAAAAATCCCAAAAAACTAGAGGAACTCATAGAAATCTTTAAAGAAGTGAAGATTAATTTACCTCTGTTAGAAGAAATTAAACAAGTCCGTGCCTATTCACGATTCTTGAAAGAGATGTGTATGTAAAAATGAAAACGGTGAAAAAACGTCTCGCAAAAAGTTTTCCTAACCGAGCAAGTAAGCTCAGTTTTACAAGCTAAGACCCCTCCCAAGCTTAAAGATCCTGGAGTTTCTAGGATTCCCTGCATCATAGGAAACGATGTTATAAACAAAGCACTCCTAGATCTGGGAGCAAGCGTAAATTTGCTACCATACTCTGTTTATGAAAAATTAGGACTTGGAGAAATGAGGCTTACTTCGGTGACTCTTCAGTTAGTCGATAGATCAGAAAGAAGGCCAATAGGAGTAATTGAAGATGTTATGGTTGGAGTTGGTAAATTTATTTTTCCAGTCGACTTCTTGGTGTTAGACATGGAACCAAGTTCAAAATCTCTAACATAAATTCCCGTTATACTCGGTAGACCATTCTTGGCTACGGTCAATACTTGCGTAAATTACAAAATTGGGGTAATGAAAGTTTCTTTTGGGGATATGCGAATCTAGTTGAATGTCTTCTCAGCAGCTAACCAAATGGCTTCAATTGATGATGAGGAATGCTTCAGCATTGATGAAATTGATGAATTGGTAGAAGAAGCATTGCCCCGCTTCCTATCTAAAGATGTGCTTCAAACCACACTATGGTATACGGATTTGGAAGACTCAAACCTTCAACTAAAAGAGGTAACGTCTATGTTGGACACTGCTAAAACATAGAAAACATAGATAGAACCTCTACCTACCACTTCCAGTGAGCCGTTACAGTCATCTATTGAAAAAGCACTGTCCTTAGACTTAAAACCACTTCCTAACACCCTCAAGTACACATTTCTTGGGCCTCATGAAACTCTCCCAATAATTATTTCATCTGCTCTTAGTAAGGAATATGAGAATAAGCTGTTGGCCATACTTATAAAGCATAAACGTGTAATAGGGTGGACTGTCGCTGACCTTAAAGGGCTTGATTCATCAATTTGAATGCACCGAATTCATTTGGAGGATAATGCCAAAACATCACATGAAAGTTAGCGACGATTAAATCCAAACATGAGGGAAGTAGTACAGAAGGAAATCGTAAAATTATTAGTTGCATGTATTATTTACCCAAATTTTAACAGCCAATGGGTGAGCCCCATTCAAGTAGTTCCAAATAAATCTGAGATTATCATGAAAGAAAATGCATCCAGCGAGCTAGTACCATTACATAAAACCACATGATGGCGTGCATGTATTAACTACCGGAAACTTAACTCCATGACATGCAAGGATCACTTTCCATTACCCTTCATTGACCAAATTTTAGAAAAACTTGCAGGTCAAGAATATTTTTGCTTTCTTGACGAATATTCAGGGTGCAATCAAGTACTGGTGTATCCAGAGGACCAGGAAAAGATCACCTTCATGTGTCCTTTTGGAACGTTTTCATATCGTTGCATGCCCTTCAGCCTATGCAATACACCCGCAATATTCCAAAGATGCATGATGGCCTTCTTTTTTGACATGATAGATAGGTTTCTGAAGTGTTTATGGATGATTTTTCGATATTTGGCCGAACTTTTGATTCCTCTCTTGATCACCTGGCCCCTATGTTAGAAAGATGTGAAGAGACCAATCTAGTGCAAAGTTGGGAGAAGAGCCATTTTATGGTGCCAGAAGGCATTTTCTTAGGACATATTGTCTTCAAAAGAGGAATAGAAGTTGACAGGGCCAAAATTGATGTGATAGCTAATGTACCCCCACCAACCTCGGTGCGACATATTAGATCTTTCCTTGGCCACGCTGGCTTCTACCGCCGCTTTATTAAAGATTTTTCAAAAATCTCGAGACCTTTATGTAACCTATTAGCGAATGATATACCTTTCAACTTTAATGATGCCTGCCTTGACGCATTCAATAAACTCAAAGACCTACTCTCATCTGCACCAATCATTCAATCTCCTGCCTATTTCCTACCTTTTGAAGTAATGTGCGATGCTTCCGACTATGCAATAGGTGCAGTCTTAGGACAGCGGAAAGATAAGATTCCTCATGTAGTTTATTACACGAGTCGTACTTTGATTGTAAGCGCAAGTTTACTACACCACCACTGAGAAGGAGCTTCTCACTATCGTATTTGCATTAGACAAATTCCGACTGTATCTATTGGGATAAAAAACTATCATTTTTTCAAACCACTCTACACTAAAATATTTATTGGCTAAAAAGGATGCCAAACCAAGACTAATCCGGTGGATTCTACTTTTACAGGAATTTAACTTCGAGATAAAGGACAAGAAAGGAGTTGAAAATATAGTGGCAGATCATCTGTCCAGAATTGAGATGCCTAAAGCCATCAGTAAAGAACCTCTCCATGATACATTTTCAGACGAGCAGCTTTTTACCATCCAAGTAACAGTTCCATGGTATGCCAATATCGTAAATTATTTGGCAATCGGTAAGATCCCTCCAAACTGGTCCAATCAAGATAAATATATTTTCTTTCCTAACATCAAGTATTATATTTGGGAGAACCCAGACCTATTTAAAATATGCTCAGACCAAATAATTAGAAAATATGTTTCCCCTATTTTACACAATAAGGACATTGATCTATTCAAGTTTGGGGGGAGGGGATACATCGGATATGAGTAAATTAGTATAGTAGTTTTTTATAATTTTGCAATTTAAAAAATAAAAAATAAAATTATAAAATATTTTAGAAAGTTAATCATTATATGAGAATTATGATAGAAAAAAAAATGAAAATCTGAAATTCTTAGCAATCCATCATAGTAGTAGTTCAAAAATCAAAATAAAAATAAAAATACTTACAATTTAAAGTAAAGCATCTTTAGAGCACCGTATCAGGAGAATGCTTGAAACTATATGATTGATTTGAATTACATATGTTTTAGATTATAGTTTCAAAATCATATAATCAGTGAGCTATAGAGCCTATTTCCTCTTTTATTCTGAGAAAGAGAGACTGCTTTTATTCATGTTAAATTTCCCTTAAACTTATCTACTATTCCTGTCTAAATGAAATCTCATATTGTCGAACTTAGAATCAAGATATTATGTACATATGATGATTTATTTGTTTAGAACTATCTATTAAATGTATCAAAGCAATAAGACATCCATATTGGTAAATTGTGAAAAATGACCAAAGACCATCTTTTGTTAAACCCGAGCCAAAAAGCTAAAAATCCCAGAATATTTTATCCTTTTGTCACAACCCCAGATTTTTGGGATACGTGCACGTCATGCACTATATACATGTATATGTGTTTCACAAGGAAACCAAAACGAAACCGTAGACACTATGTGTGTATGTGGGAAACACACTAGTATTTCCCTAACTTATAGGTATATAAGTGAAAGAGAGAGGAGAGAAGAGCCCTTGCGTAACTCTAATCTAACCTAAATAGAGAGAAGGAGAATATAAAGAGAAAGAAAAGAAGAGCCTAGTAAAGAACTAGGGTTTCGTTGGGACTTAAATCGGCAGAAGAGTTGGAGAAAAGGCTGGAGGAGGAACCTTGGAGGCCTGTTAGCCTAGTAGAATTTCTAATCTTAAATCAAACTTGCGCGAGACTCATCGTCGGAGGTATGTTAAAGGCATGATAGATACTTAGGCATGTTTTAAATAATAGGAAGAATGTTGGTTGAATGTTTTTAATGATGTTAAGGTTTGAATGAAGGGAGAAATTGTGTTCTCGATCTGATCGAGGAGCAAAAATCATCGTTCCTCGCTCGAGCGGTCTAAAGGGCTCGCTCGAGCGAGGATGAATAGGAAAAATATAACTCTAGGCTCGCTCAAGCGGTCCCCAAAACTAAGGGGAAGCTCACTAGAGCGAGGGTCCCCAGTAATACTTCGGTGGCTCGATTTAACCGCTCGAGCGACCTCGATTTAACCGCTCGAGCGAGGTCAGGTGACCGCTCGAGCGAGGTCCGGTTACCGTTCTGTTCTTGAAATTATGGGTACAAGAAACATGGGGGTTGTGCACCCCAATGGTTCTAGTGACCTTTCTAAGCCTATGCTAAATTGAAATGTAGGTTTGACGCATGATCGTGAAGTGTAAACCTCTACGAGAAGGCGCACTTTGAAATTCGTCGAGGTAGGAAATATTCTTGAAACATGTGCATTATTCCGTCAAATTCATATATGTAGTGTAATCCATTTGAATAGTCAAATACTGCATGATTTCTCATGAAAAAGGGTGTGTGCGTGAGTTTCAAACGTGATAGTCTTGAGGTCCCCAGGGGACGAGAAATCATATAGTTAAAGAAAGGAAGATGCGTTGGAAATAAGGGCATCCCAGGGATGCAGATGAAAACTAACAGTGAAACGTAAGTAATGTGATAAGGCCTGATATAATATAATTAGCACAATCACGGTGAATAATTATATGTAGAGCACATTTGATATTTTTATTATTTATGGTTTGAATAGAATACCCTATCGACATGGCGGGATACCCACGACTGACTCGGCAGGATATCCGTGAGCAGTACGGCGGCAGATCCATACTTTCATAGCACATCCCAGGGATGTAGACCTAAAAATAGATCCCGCCACCTATAAGAAAGGGGCTTGGGCAGTATTCCCAGGGAATACATATAATAACTGTCTAGTTAGACGACGATGGTGGGTATTCCATCGGGGCTCGATGCTATATTGCTCGAGGACTATTTAAGTTAAGATTTAAGTGATTAGGCCAAATTCACAACTAAAACAGTAAAGAGATTAAACAAAACCATGCAGAGTAACAGTCAAAATCATTATTTTTATTCCAGATATTTCAATTGTTTTCCATAAGTGTTACTCGATAAATTATGCTTTTAAACTGCTGACATATGTGTGAAGGTTAATCTATATGTTCTTTTTATTTCCCTACGGAGCTAGGATGTAGCTCACACCCTTAGACTATACGTCGCAGGTCCAGGACTAGTGGCAGTAGAGATTTCTAGAGACGTTGATCCAGGGGATCCAGACTACGTGCCCACGGAAGAGTCAGAACCTCCTCCTGAGGAATTCTTCTAGGAAACGCACTGCATACTTTGAGAGTGAGTTGAGAGTAGTAGGTGCGGCTTGGTATGTCAAGCCTCTTTTTTTTTTAATGTAATTAAATACCGGTTCTTTTGATAAAACGTCTAGGATGAACAGTTATCACCAATGGTTTGGGTAAGTTCTTATGCCCATGAATTGGCATGGGACAAGGACTGCCTTTAGATACCTTGACTATTTGATGTCTATGAGAATTTGTTTAGGGTAGCTACGTGCGCCTTAATTACAGTTTTGGCTTGTATATACCAATGTTTTGAAGAGAATCCAGGGCACGACCTTGAGGGTCGTCGATGATACAATTCGGGATGCGAAATTTGTTGGTATCAAAGCGATTAGTATCAAAGCCTTTCTTTCTAGTTCTGGCTATCATCTCGTTAGAATTCAGGGACTTCTGCTAACGAGACTATGGATTCTCATGCAGACCGTTATGTTTCCTAGAGGAAGAGGTCGACCCAGGGGTGGTCATGATAGGAATTTACGTAGCAGAGATGGGTTCGTCTCACCTACAAACAGAGTACCATTGGGAAACAGGGAGATTCCCGAGGGCAGTGGCCAGGGAGGAAACCAAAATCAAGCAGAGGATCAAGATCTAGATCGGCAGGATCGAAATCAGAGGGAACAAGATAGAGTGAGGGAGAGAAATGAAGAAAGAGAAGAGCGTCAGAGGATGATGCACACAATGGAGACAATGGCAACTGCCATGGCACAGCAAGCAGCATCCTTGGCAGCGCATATAGTACCAGAACCACAACGAACACCCACACCTCAAGAGGGACTTACACCACCAGTGGCTTCAGCATTCACTGAGTTCAGAAGGATGAGACCTCCAAACTTTTAGACGAGCGGACCAATGGCAGCGGCGGTGGTGAAATGGAAAAGGTGTTTAGCATACTGACATGCACGAAGGATGAGAGCGTCCGTTGGGCGGCATATATGTTAGATGGAGAAGCTGGACCTTGGTGGAAATCCGTTTCGCGAACAAGAGCACAAGAAACTCCAGATATGTCGTGGACTTGGGACGAATTCGTAGAAGAATTCAATAAGCAATATTTTCCTGAAGTTGTGAGGAATCAGATGGAGACCTAATTTTTACAACTGGCACAAGGAAGGATGACCGTGAGAGAGTACGGAGTAGAATTCATGAGACTGGCTCGTTTCGCCCCAGACTACGTGGTTTCAGACGTAATGAAAGCGAAGAGATTCCAACAAGGTTTAAGGTCGGACATCCGAGGAGGGGTTGCGCCCTTCCAGCTGAAGACCTATGGAGAAGTAATGAGTAAGGCATTAGTAGTCGAAGAAGAAAACAATAACCGATACCGTCAGAGGGAACAACAGGGAAGAGGAAGCATTGATCCAAGCAGGACAGGGAGCTATGAATTGATACATAAGAAATCGAGGTTTGTAGCACCGAATCAGAGACAATCGTTCCAGACAGGGTATGGGAGAACTGCACAACAAGCTACTCATCAAAGTTTTCCGTTGCTGGCATCAGGGAGACCGATGAGGTATGAGGGTCTTGCTATTTCCAGCGGGGCTACAACTACCCAAGGTTTTTCGAGAGCTACTACTTCAACACCAAGGGAAACTTGTGCCAAGTGTGGCAAGTCCCACAAAACAGCGGATTGTAGGCAGGGAATGCGAGGCTATTTCAAATGCGGCAAGATAGGCCACATGATTAAAGACTGCCCTGAGACAGTTAAAGAAAAGACAGCCCCAGCTTCCATGCCACAACCTATTCAATCACGAAAGCCAATTGTTCGAGGAAGAGCCTACGCAGTTACCACCCAGGAAGCAGGGAGTGTACACGACATCATTCAAGGTGAGATTTCTTTTAAATAAAGAATTTCGGTTTCAATACAATTTCTAGATAGAGAATGTGCGTTCATTAGGGCAAGTATATATATAACCGTTGTTGCGCGTTAGAAAAATTCTGAATAAGGTATATGTTATGTACGTATATGTATGCATTATAGGTACGTTGCAAATCTATGAAAAAGGGTGCTGCGTAGCACATGACGCACGAGTGCTGATAGACCCAAGGTCTACCCACTCCTTCATCGCCCCTAGATTTGCAAAGAAGATGAAGATTGTTCCGGAGACACTAGACTTTATGTTATCAGTGTCTATCCCAACAGGAGAATTTGTGGACACAGAGTTAGTCTGCAAATCAGTAGTGGTAATCATTCGGGATCACGTTGTCTACGAACTAGATGCAAATTTAATATTGTTGGACATGCAAGGATTCGACGTGATCCTTGGCATGGACTGGCTGTCCCATCACTGCGTAACAGTGGATTGCAAGGATAAAGTTGTTATTTTCCGTCCTAACACGAGGAGATCGTTTCGATTTCGAGGGGAGAGATCGACATAGGTACCACTCATATCTGCAGTCAGAGCAGAACGTTTAATCAGAAAGGGGTGTAGCAGTTATTTGGCATTCCTGAAAGAAAATAAAGAAGAAAAGAATTTCATCTCTGACATAGTGGTAGTGCGAGAATTCCCAGATGTATTTCCAGAAGAATTACCAGGGTTACCTCCAGAAAGAGAAGTAGAATTTGCGATTGACTTAGCACCAGGAACGGAACCTGTTTCAAAGGCACCTTATAGGATGGCCCCTGCGGAGTTGAAAGAGTCGAAAGAACAATTGCAAGAGCTCATGGACAAAGGGTTCATAAGACCAAGCGTGTCTCCATGGGGAGCACCAGTTCTATTCGTGAAAAAGAAAGATGGGTCGATGCGGTTGTGCATTGACTACCATCAATTAAACAAAGTCACTGTGAAGAATCGATATCCGTTACCAAGAATCGATGACTTGTTCGATCAGTTGCAGGGAGCAAAACATTTTTCCAAGATCGATCTAAGATCTGGATACCATCAGTTAAGAGTCAGGGCCGAGGACATTCAGAAGACGGCATTTAGAATACGGTATGGACACTATGAATTTTTAGTGATTCCATTCGGACTGACGAACGCACCGGCGTCGTTTATGGACTTGATGAATCGAGTGTTTAAACCACACCTAGACTCCTGCGTTGTAGTGTTTGTTGATGACATCCTGATTTACTCAAAATTGAAGATGGAGCATGAAGAACACTTACGAGTCGCTCTACAAACCTTGCGTGAACATCAATTGTACGCCAAGCTCAGTAAATGTGAGTTTTGGCTAGAAGAGGTTAGCTTTTTGGGACATGTTGTCTCAAAGCATGGTGTCACAGTAGATCCCGCTAAGATTGAGGCGGTAGTGAACTGGGAGCAACCAAAAACTGTGACAGACGTCCGAAGTTTCCTCGGACTGGCAGGTTATTATCGACGTTTCGTTGAGGGGTTTTCAAAAATATCAGAACCTCTTACGAGACTTACAAGAAAGGACTCAAGATTTGAGTGGAGTGAGGCGTGTGAGAAGAGCTTTCAAGAACTCAAGAAGAGACTCACCTCAACTCCAGTGTTAGCCATTCCATCAGGCAGTGGGGGATTCGCGGTCTATAGTGATGCTTCGTATAACGGGTTGGGTTGTGTACTAAATTAATATAAAAAGGAAATAGCTTACGGCTCCAGACAGTTGAAAGAGTACGAAAAGAACTACCCAACACATGATCTGGAACTAGTAGCAGTCATATTCGCATTAAAGATATGGCGACATTATTTATACGGAGAAACATTTGAAATTTTCACTGACCATAAGAGCCTCAGATATCTGTTTACACAGAAGGAACTAAATATGAGGCAGCGTAGGTGGATGGAGTTCCTTAAAGATTACGACTGTTCCATACAGTACCATCCAGGCAAAGCTAACGTAGTGGCCGACGCCTTGAGTCAGAAAAGTTCGGCCCAGTTGGCTAGTCTAATTTTGGGTATCCATCGATGGAAGCTGTTGGAGGATCTAGCGCTATGTGGCGCAGACATACAGCCACAAGCCACAGGAGCCTTCTTAGCCAACATATCAGTGAAACCAGTGATATTCGAACACATACAAGAACTACAGATGAAAGACCCAATTCTAACAAGGATGCGTCAAGATGTAACTGAAGGTATTACATCTGAGTTTTCGATCAAGGAGGATGGTTCCTTAGTATTCAAGGGGCGACTTTGCATTCCAGATAATGCTGATTTGCGGAGAACGATTCTTGATGAATCTCACAAGTCAAGCTACGCTATCCACCCGGGAAGCACAAAGATGTATCAAGATCTGAAAAAGAATTACTAGTGGAGAGGCTTCAAACAAGATGTGGCAGAGTACGTGTCGCGATGTTTGACGTGCCAATAAGTGAAAATCGACCATAGACACCCCGCAGGCCTATTACAGCCTCTACCCATACCGGAATGGAAGTGGGAATCTATCTCCATGGATTTCATAGTTGGTCTGCCGCGAACTGCAAGGAAGCATAACGCCATTTGGGTAGTAGTCGATCGATTGACTAAGTCAGCACACTTCTTGCCTTACAACACGATGTACACGGCGGGAAGACTAGCAGAACTCTATATGAAAGAAATCTTTCATTTACATGGGATTCCAAGTAGCATTGTTTCAGATCAGGACCCATTATATACATCAAAGTTTTGGAAGAAATTTCAAGAAGGAATGGGAACTAGGCTAGATTTTAGTCTGACGTTTCACCCGCCAAATGATGAGATGAAAGGTCAATCAAGTCATTGAAGACATGCTTAGGGCATGTATGTTAGAATTACAAGGATCGTGGGATCAATACCTACCATTGATTGAGTTCGCATATAATAATAGTTTTCAGACGAGCATCGGAATGGTGCCGTATGAAGCCTTGTACAGAAGACGATGCAAATCGCCAATCAATTGGGAGGAAATTGGCGAGAAATTTGTTTTGGGACCCGAGCTACTTGAAGATAGCGCGGCTATTGTCCGCATGATCAGGGGAAGACTAAAGGCGGCTCAAAGCAGACAGAAAAGCTATGCTGACATCAAGCGGACGAGTGTAGACTTTAAGGTGGGTGAACATGTGTTCGTGAAAGTATCACCGATGAAGGGGGTGATGAGATTTGGAAAGAGGGGGAAGCTAAGTCCCCGCTATCTTGGACCGTTTGAAGTTTTGGGTCGAGCAGGAGAAGTAGCCTACCGCATTGGTTTGCCACCATTGTTTGATCAGGTACACAATGTATTCCACGTGCCGATGCTCAGGAAATATCTCTGATCACGTGCTGAGCGGCCAATCATTCGAATGCATGAAGATATGACCATGGTTGAAGAGCCGGTAGAAATTTTAGATCGAAAGGAGCATGTGTTGCAAACAAAAGTTATTCCCTTAGTGCTTGTCCGATGGAAGAACCATCCGGTCGAAGAAGCAACATGGGAACGTGAGGCGGATGTTAGAGAACAATATCCCAAATTGTTCGAAATTGCCAATTGAATGGTTTTATTCATTTGAGAATAAGTGATTTGCGGGTAGTATGAAGTCTATATATATATATATATTTATAAAGATATATTGACTCCAAGCAATGATTGAACCACTTTTCGTTGAACTTTTTATTAAAAAAAAAAAAAAAAAAAAAAAGGGGTACCAGAAAAATGTTTCTGGTCTCACTCGAGCGACCACTTATGTTTGCTCGAGCGAACTACATAAATCACAACTTCCTCTCGCTCGAGCGAGGCATTTTGACCGCTCGAGCGAGAAACTATAACCGCTCGAGCGAGGCCATAATATATAAAATAAAGCGTCCTGGTCTCGCTCGAGTGATAACTAATAACCGCTCGAGCGAGGAGGGACTATATATAGTTGACGGATTAACACGATGCCATTTCATCTTCAAGCGAGGGGAGTGGAGCCGAGCGAGGGGTTTAGGGCTTGCTATCTTCGACCTTTTCCGTCCGATTCGAGACGGATTTAGACAATCTGATCCGTTAAGAATATTCTTATAGGTAAAATCTACCCACTCCCGAATTTTTTTCATTTCTTTTGAACTCTTTAAATACCTAATGGCTTCAAGCCCAAATCCACAACCTAAGAAGCTGATGGCGATTCGATTCAAATGCGTTAAATAAACACCGCAAACTTCTCAACCATCACCAAACCCATCCTCCACTCCGATCACACTAGATGATTGGTGGGGGGCCAAAATTTTTGAAACCGAATGGGATATACATCCCTCCTGTTTCGGGGATCCGACGTCCACCCAATGGACATCGGACTTCCTCACCAACAACAATCTTAAGACCCTGCTAACGCTGTTCGGGGATCGTTATTACCCGAGGCTTGTGAAGTTATTTTATCAAACCCTAAACTTGAACGTGGACGAGGACGCTATCCTCGTCACAATCGATGGTAATGAGCTAATCTTTAGATGTGCCGAAATTTCATCGGTCATGAAATGTCCCCACATCTACACCCCTAGCCCACTTATCCTACCACCTTTTTCTGGGAACGTCGATTTCCCAACGATCATATCCGATAACAACTATCGCCGCGTATGTGGCTTCTAGACGTCATCTTCAAAAAGAATTTACACCCAACCGGCCATGATCAAGAATGCCGAGATGCGTTTCTGCGGGCCCTACACACCGCATTCCATAATAGGTGGATCAATGCACCTATGATCATCATAAAAGGCATGGCGCATGCCTATAAAAGAAATGTAAAGGGTGCTGTTCCTCCACCCATCAACCGACTACCATATGCTTGGTTGATTTCCCGACTCCTAGACTCACGGAATGGGAAGGGAGGATTTAAGATCTGGGAGGACGAGTTATTTCTCACCGATAACGTCGTCCCCTATCTCGCCCAAGACTGGAGCCGCAACCTAAAGAGTCTACAAACCAGAGTCAACAAGAAAAGAGACCGCCAGGACTCCCGACAAACCGCCCATCAAGCGTCGGCAGGACCGACCACTTCCTCTACCTCAGTTCCACAGCCCATACCCGCTACCGACACTGGCATGATGCGGGAGATCCTTCAGCAAGGGCGGGAGATCAGATTGCATCAGAGAATCCAGGAGGCACTACTTATCGACCTCATGGGCCAGGCTTACTCGCAGTCATACATGCAGCGCGTCGGTGCCATGAGGGATCCTATTTTTGGAACGTCTAGCTCCGGCCCTGCTACGAGGAGCGCCACAGCGGCTACCACGACCATCAGGGTGGACGACGAGGATGAGGATGATGAGGACTACGAGGATGATGATGGCTCCGGCGATGACGACGACGACTATGAGGAGGATGATGACTAGATAGTGACGTTAATTTTGAAAAATAATATGTAATATTTTATTGAGACATTTTATGGTGAGGTGGTTCCTAGTCAATGTTTTTTTTTTTTTTTTACAAACTGTCGTGACATGAATGTCACAAATTTTGTGGATGATTAACATAACGATTGAATAAGTGTTGTGAATGATTATTCTAGATTGTATGATCCTTTTCAACTATATGGGAATAAAGTGTCATGGCCAACGCATATCGTTGCGAAATGCGACAAACCGTTCAATTACTGTTTTAGATATTCATGACCTGATAATAGTAGTAGTACCTGGTTACGAGAATATCGTCGATTTTCGAGGACGAAAATCTTATAAGTTGGGGTGATTGTCACAACCCCAGATTTTTGGGATACGTGCACGTCATGCACTATATACATGTATATGTGTTTCACAAGGAAACCAAAACGAAACCGTAGACACTATGTGTGTATGTGGGAAACACACTAGTATTTCCCTAACTTATAGGTATATAAGTGAAAGAGAGAGGAGAGAAGAGCCCTTGCGTAACTCTATTCTAACCTAAATAGAGAGAAGGAGAATATAAAGAGAAAGAAAAGAAGAGCCTAGTAAAGAACTAGGGTTTCGTTGGGACTTAAATCGGTAGAAGAGTTGGAGAAAAGGCTGGAGGAGGAACCTTGGAGACCTGTTAGCCTAGTAGAATTTCTAATCTTAAATCAAACTTGCGCGAGACTCATCGTCGGAGGTATGTTAAAGGCATGATAGATGCTTAGGCATGTTTTAAATAATAGGAAGAATATTGGTTGAATGTTTTTAATGATGTTAAGGTTTGAATGAAGGGAGAAATTATGTTCTTGATCTGATCGAGGAGCAAAAATCATCGTTCCTCGCTCGAGCGGTCTAAAGGGCTCGCTCGAGCGAGGATGAATAGGAAAAATATAACTCTGGGCTCGCTCGAGCGGTCCCCAAAACTAAGGGGAACCTCGCTCGAGCGAGGGTCCCCAGTAATACTTCGGTGGCTCGATTTAACCGCTCGAGCGACCTCGATTTAACCGCTCGAGCGAGGTCAGGTGACCGCTCGAGCGAGCTCAAGTGACCGCTCGAGCGAGGTTCGGTTACCACTCAGTTCTTGAAATTATGGGTACAAGAAACATGGGGGTTGTGCACCCCAATGGTTCTAGTGACCTTTCTAAGCCTATGCTAAATTGAAATGTAGGTTTGACGCATGATCGTGAAGTGTAAACCTCTACGAGAAGGCGCGCTTTGAAATTCGTCGAGGTAGGGAATATTCTTGAAACATGTGCATTATTCCGTCAAATTCATATATGTAGTGTAATCCATTTGAATAGTCAAATACTGCATGATTTCTCATGAAAAAGGGTGTGTGTGTGAGTTTCAAACGTGATAGTCTTGAGGTCCTAGGGGACGAGAAATCATTTAGTTAAAGAAAGGAGGATGCGTTGGAAATAAGGGCATCCCAGGGATGCAGATGAAAACTAACAGTGAAACGTAAGTAATGTGATAAGGCCTGATGTAATATAATTAGCACAATCACAGTGAATAACTATATGTAGAGCACATTTGATATTTTTATTATTTAAGGTTTGAATAGAATACCCCACCGACGTGGCGGGATACCCACGACTGACTCGGCAGGATATCCGTGAGCGGTACGGCGACAGATCCATACTTTCATAGCACATCCCAGGGATGTAGACCTAAAAATAGACCCCGCCACCTATGAGAAAGGGGCTTGGGCAGTATTCCCAGGGAATACATATAATAACTGTCTAGTTAGACGACGATGGTGGGTATTCCATCGGGGCTCAATGCTATATTGCTCGGGGACTATTTAAGTTAAGATTTAAGTGATTAGGCCAAATTCACAACTAAAACAGTAAAGAGATTAAACAAAACCATGCAGAGTAACAGTCGAAATCATTATTTTTATTCCAAATATTTCAATTGTTTTCCATAAGTGTTACTCGATAAATTATGCTTTTAAACTGCTGACATATGTGTGAAGGTTAATCTATATGTTATTTTTGTTTCCCTACGGAGCTAGGATGTAGCTCACACCCTTAGACTATACGTCGCAGGTCCAGGACTAGAGGCAGTAGAGATTTCTAGAGACGTTGATCCAGGGGATCCGGACTACGTGCCCACGGAAGAGTCAGAACCTCCTCCTGAGGAATTCTTCTAGGAAACCCACTACATATTTTGAGAGTGAGTTGAGAGTATTGGGTGCGGCTTGGTATGTCAAGCCTCTTTTTTTTTTAATGTAATTAAATACCGGTTCTTTTGATAAAACGTCTAGGATGAACAGTTATCACCAATGGTTTGGGTAAGTTCTTATGCCCATGAATTGGCATGGGACAAGGACTGCCTTTAGATACCTTGACTATTTGATGTCTATGAGAATTTGTTTAGGGTAGCCACGTGCGCCTTAATTACAGTTTTGGCTTGTATATACCAATGTTTTGAAAAGAATCCAGGGCACGACCTTGAGGGTCGTGCTGATGGCACGGATTTCGGGATGCCGAAATTCGGGCTGTCACACCTTTGAACTCATATTAGAAGCTTAAAAATTGAATTTCTTTGTACAAAAATTTTATAAACCTTTAACCAGATGTACTGCCCATGTAACATCCCGAAAATTCTCGAAACTATAGGTCCTGATTAGGTGCATGTCTGTTAAGAAACACGTCACCGTTTGGATTTTTCAAACGGGATCATTTTGATTCCGTTTGAGCTCGTGTGAGATTTGAAGGACCAAGTTCATACACCGTGGTGGTGTGTATTGGCTCAATACTGAATTCGATTGATGAGTGGTTTGGGTGTGTAGGCCCCACACCGAACCAAAAAATCATTTATATAATAGATAACACCTTAATTAGGTATGTCCGTTTCACGTTGAATCTAGTTCTTTGGATAAGAACTAATACACAAAAGGGTGTATGTGCTTCATAAAGGAAAACCCCTTTTTTTGTTTCTATAAGAAAGCAAAGCTTCCATTGAAAGCTTACCCGTTTGCAAAATTTGGGGGTTTTGGGTTTCTAGAGAGAGAGAGTGGAGCTTGAGGAGAGCACGCCTTGAACCGTCTGAATGTCGAATGAGCTCTGTTGAACTTTGAGGTATTGGCCTCGTGTTAGTTGTGTGCCGCGGAGAGTCGTTAGATTTTTTACTTCGATAAGATTTGAGAAAATGGGAATGTGTGGATAGAACCAACCGTTGTGATCACAGCATATGCGATTGGGAGAGTGAAGAATAGTGCTTGTTGGAGCGGAGCGTCATCGTAGGCTTCATTTTGATTTAAACGTCGGTGAGATCGGCGAAATTCACTTTGAAACCCTAGCTTGGATGTGAACGCGTGGATCAAGGAATCGATCGATTTAGATTCGATTTAAATCGGTTATAATTAATTTAGTATTGATTTATAGGTGTTTGGAATGTGTTCCATGAGTTTTGAGTGATTAGAATTTAAAGAAAATGATGTAAATTTGAAAGAAAATGGGTTGGAGAAGTTCAAACCCGAGTTTGGGTGAAATCTGACAAAATCGGCCAGTCGATTTTCACAAAACAGTATGTTATTTGGGTCCTAGAGAAATTGACCGATCGATTTTGAAAAATCGACCGATCGAATTTGATAGAGCTTGCTGACATTGTCTCGGTGTTTCGGCTATAACATTTTACCCCGAACTCTGATTGATGCGATTCTTATGGCGTTGGAAAGAGGACAACAAGATCTACAACTTTTGTGACCAACTCATGAATCAGCTATTTTAAGGATCAAATTTAGAGGGAAGTTGGGTCAAATTCTGATTTTTGTCTAGATACGAAACCGACCAATAGAAATTGTTTCGACCGGTGGATTTGGAAAATTGACCAATTGAAAGTAGCACAACCGATTGATTTATGAAAGATAGTGAATGTGTAATTTGGTTTTGGAGAAATCGACCGGTCGATTTGGAGATTGATCGGTCGAATTTGAAAACCGACCGACCGAATTTGAAATCGACCGGTCGAATTTGACTGATTTGTCGATACTGCTTCGGTATTTTGGCCGTAACTTTTTACTCCGAACTTGGATTGATGCAATTCCTATGGTGTTGGAAAGAGAGCAATGAGATATACAAATTTTGTGAATTAATAAATTCATAAATAAAATATTTTGAAGGTTAAAATTGAGGGAGAAGTTACATCAAATTTTGAGTTAGCACGAACTTGTCCATTTCCACCTCGATTTTGAGAAAACACTTAAATATGTCTAAGTCATTAGTAACTAAGGTCAATCCTTAATACATCGTGTGTTTGTGATGTAGATTGAGGGTGGGAAGCCATCAATAGGACTTTGCTTGGCTTTGCCTAACTTCGAGGTTAAGCTGGGAAAAATTTGATACACACTTGCATTTTTATTTGATTCCAAAGACTCTTATGATGTTTTTATTTGGCTTAAACTGTGTTTAGAACTTGGGATATTTTAAAACAATGTTTGCTTCAGGAATCTTTGAAATAACTGAAAGCTTTGATCCTTGGTATTTGAATTTCAAATTCGACCATTTTATTGAATCTGACCTTTGTATTTGAAATTGAAATTTAGACCCCTTTGTGGATATGAATGGTGAATATGACTCTGAATATGAATCTACTTTTAGACTTTGAATCTAAACATTGAATCTGAAAGTCATGTAAGCAAATCGAACTCAGAAGTTAAATTTGAACCGAATAATAAGTCTTGTCATTAAGTAAACCGCTATGGGCGGATTATAAGTACATTGTGGACAGCTATGGGTGGATTAGAAGTACACCGTGGACCGCTATTGGCGGATTATGTGTATCTGTGGACTGCTAGGGCAGATTATTCGTAGAATCGTGGACCACTAGGGCGGATTAAAAGTAAGTAAATCAAATCAGTAAGCCATGTAAGTGAACTGAACTTCGTAAATCATATGTGTAAGTCATTTAAGTAAATTGAACTTCGTAAATCGAATCTGTAAGACATGTAATTTAAATATAAGAACTGTAATTTGACCGGTATGGCGGGTTATCCATAATTTGAACCGGTACGGAGAGATATCCATAATTTGAACTGGTGCGACAGGATATTCATAATTTGAACCAGTGTGGCGGGATATCCATAATTTGAACTGGTACGGCAGTTTATTTGTAATTCGTTATTTGTATCGTGCTTTGAAATCCGAACATTGAATTCAAAACTCCGAACTCACTATATAAGCTAAATAAGAAAGTGTAAGGCTGACACGACGGGATATCTGTGATTCAAACCGGCACGGTGGGATATCCGTGACTCGACTAAGTACACTATCACTACAAAAATAAGGACTTTTGGAGACGACTTTGAAAAGCCGTCTCCAATAACCATATATTAGACAACCATTTCAAAAGCCGTCTCGAATCCTTTCATTAGAGACACCTATAGTTGTCTCCTTGTATAAAATAACGTATACAGTATTGTTGACCTCATCTATAGGCAGTGAAAACTTTAGAGACTACCTGAAAAGCCGTCTCAAAAAGTCTCATTAACACAAATAGACACAGCTTCAGCCATCTCCAAGAGTTCTAATTGGGTGTCGTGCGGCTGCAAATAACCTAAGTCAGCTTGGCCCTATATATAGGCAACGTTGTAAAATCTACTTCACGTCGGCAACTCGTCGTGAGGTGAAATCTCCCCTTTCTCCTTCGTTCTCTCCCTTCTTTGAAATCGTGGAACCCTAATCGATCTCCCAATTTTCTCTCTAATCTCTTGCTCTAATCTCCCACTCTCTTAAAATATTAACGAAGCTAGGGTCTCGATTAGAATTTGGGGGTTTCTAGAGATCTCTATCGAGCTCTCAATCGCTCTTCCTAACCCTAATTTTGTTTGAACCCCCCCCCCTCTCTCTCTCTCTCTCTCTCTCTCTCCTCAGGCCTAAGCTCATGATGATTGTAGATCTGGTCGTGAATACGTAGATGATCAAAAGTTGAAAGTAAATCTCATCTGATTTGGAGAAATCTAAAGCAAGAGGTTTCATTTCTTCAGTTTGCATATATGAATGAACTTAGATGATTTCCGATTGATTTTGAGGAATTCAGGCGTAGATCTATGGACTTTAATGGACACTGCGATTTCAATAGCTTCTTTCGATTACGTAAACAAATTGAAGGTGCAAAGAGATGGGATCGTCGAACACCTCTACACTTTTCCTGTTCCTCCTTGTAGAAATTGCAATCTCGATGTTCCGAGGCTGAGCAGTAACAAAATCGAAGGGAAGGAGAAGACCCAATCTAGATCAGAGGTTTCGATCAAGAAAGAGAAAGGCGCTTCGCCTTTAACTCCACAGTCGATCGAGAAGAAGAAGATCATTATCAGAGTGACGGTGGTGGATGTTCGATTGGAATTGATCTTGAACAGAGTCAAATTCTCTCGTTCAAATAGTGTCTTGAAGATCCAATCAGGTAATCGATTGATCTCAATCCTAATTTTCTTTATAAAAAAATAATTTTTTAATGGAGATTCTCTTCTCAGGTCAAACAGTGTCTGGAATGTGGCCTATGGGAGCGTTGCCAATCAGGGCTATCCCACTGATTTTAACAGTTTGCTATGGGTGCCAAGTTAGTAGTCTGGCTACTATTCAATTCCACTAAATCTGGAGGCGTCTTGATTCCAGATTAGCAACCATTTATATGATAATATAATGTATATTGCATTTTATGACGATAATATTCTTATTTGCAGGCATCGCAGAGTAGGGAATCATCTATCTTGAAAGCCATAGAGAGTGGTGCAGAGACATTATTTGACATAATTTCCAAGGCATATGCTGATTTAGAGAGAAGGTTATGGATTCCTGCTTCATCAAATGTGAGGCTTCATGTGGATCATCTGGCCCACCGAAATGAGCTACCAAAGGTAACATCTAGAAGTGTTTATGCTAAAGATATTATAATTTCCTTACAATATTGCCCTTTCCTTTTTAATAAACAAATTATTTTTCATGTGTGCTCCTTCCTTTTTAATTGTCTTTCATAAACTGGACAATACTAAATCTCTATTTTTTAGTATCCCATGAATTTAGTAATTTATCTAGCTCTATATATTAATTTTATTGTAGGAGTCTAGGGCAACCTTTTTCAAATCTGGGAGCCTTTAGTAAAGGAAAAATTGCTGGATGCAAGCTGATGGAGATAATCAGGCAAAGGCCCTCCATCATCTAATAGAGGTTCTACGACCCTAATCAAGGTAATTAAAACCTTAATCTTTTTATAGAAACATATACATTTATGCTTCAATTTATTTCATATAGGAGGCTAATGAGTTTTAGTTATACTCATGATGCTCTGTTTATGACTTGTGTTGTCTTGCATGGATTCCTTCATTCTAACCAGTTAGCATGGTGGGCTAAGCACTACATCAAAATCAGTTGGAGGACTTATAATTACTTACTTCATTATAGCCCTTATTGATCTTTGAAGTCGTGTAATGTATGGCTGATATGAGATACATGTAATTTGAGAAGGACTACTTTTTTTGCATTTAGGGAAAACTAGTAAAAAGGAACGTGCAAATGCACGTGGACATTAGGAGTCCTTTAATGTATGTTGCTTAGGCGGCTGCCTAAATAAGACACAACTTAATGTTTCAATGACAATGGTGGCAGGGATCTTCCATTGATCTGCTCATGATTATTTTCTACTTAATTGAAGCAAACTAACAAAATATAAATGCCTATTATTTTCTACTTAATTGAAGCATACTAGTTGTCTTGAAACTAGGAGTTTCAGTCTCTTATGTACAAGGTTTTCTCTCATATGGTAATTTTTTCGAAGGCCAATTTCTTCCTTGTCCACATGAGGTATGCTTATATAGAAAGGTCTGTTATGTCTCATCATGAACATAGCACAGACCTTGCACCTGTCTCTTTCGAACTCCGAGTCAGAACCAACGTTACTGTCGAGGGCCAATATATTCTCCACACTCAAATTTATAGTTTATGCAGCATGAGGTACCATCATACCTGCATTGTGGGCTGTGTAGCTCTCTTGATTAAGTAGTTGTGGAGACCAAAGCAAACACCGAAACAATAAAAGGCCAAACAAAAAGTATCAGTTCATGCACAACAAACCATCAACTGATAACAGTAAGGATAGAATTTTGAGGACCACTTCATGTACAGAAAAACAATAATAGACCTTGCAAAATGCAGAAAACAATTAAAAATTTGACATTCTAGCAGTAAAAACTTCTAAAATTTTGTATAGGGAAAATACATAGCCCACTGCAGTACTCAATGGTAACCTCAAAATCGAGGTTGCTATTACCTGAGTTACTACATCAGTGCTTAACACCAGAAATTACAGATTTTCCAAAAAAATTAGTTGTTATAAATGGGGGCGTTAGAATTGATTATTGTGTTTGGTCCCTTGTAACAAATGCTCACAATACTAATCATATCCTTAACAAATAAATGAGCACAGAGAACAAAATTTATAATGGAGATTCTCTTCTCAGCTCGATTCTACACATAATATGGCTAAAAGAAATTTTAAAAAAAAGGAGCAAAGTTGCCTTACCAAGGGTCAGTGATCTGCCAAGTGATGAAGAACTCATCAGTATTTGCCTTCACATTTATAGAGGTGGAAACAACCAAAGCCTAGATTAGGTCGAATCCTACTACTAAGCTAGTCAAAGTAACTTTGATGGCTACATGGTTAAATCTGCAGGCCTAGTTCTTGTTTTCATTATTTGCTTTGAAGTAGGCACACTTCAATGCCCACCTGCTAAAATACTTACTCTGCCACTGTTTCCCATGTGAGTAAACTCTCGAGGTCTTTTAGCTGCAACAACTCAGAGCGCCCCATCCAACTCCTCAGGAGGCATTGGATCATAACTGATGCCAATGGGAAGACAGAATTTCTGGTTAGCTTTTTTTTCTTTATTGCCATTACCCATCATCGCCAATTTTTCATTTGTTTCGTAAATTATAAATTTTCCTTTAATGTTGTCTTATATTTCATGAGATTGTAATGCAAATATTGTTTACTTTGTTTTTTTCTCCCGTGGGGGAGTTGGTGTCATAAGAGAACAACCAGTTGTACTCCCAAAGACTGGTTTTGAGTATTCCTCTGCCTGCCCATTAACCACTTCTAGTGGGAGTATGGTAAGTTGAGAAAATTGTTTTTTCTTTTGCTATGGAAAATTCAATTTTACTCATGACCATGCATTCACCTTATTTCCTAAAGGACTATTCTTTGATCCAACGATAATGTAAATCTCATAAGGTCAAATTCAACGGCTGAGATTAGTTCTAGTCTATATAATTTCTCTTTAGAACTGTATTCGAATTTTTTAGGATAAGGTGTAAATATGAAGATGAGGTTTTGTTCGCTTTTTATCATTCTAATCAATGAACTGGTGTGAATCTCCGTCTACATAGCGTGAACCACCTAAATTTTGAACTATGGTTTGTGTTACAATCATGGTTCTGGGGACCAATACATACCTGCTGCATTGCTTTAGCCTAAACAAATACTTGTTGGTATTGGCCGATGCTTGAAGGCAGTGGCAAAACCAGGATTTTCATTTAGACGGGGCGTAAGTAGTCATGGAGACAAATTTCGACGAAATTCTCCCGAATTCGCTGAAACAGGGGTCGAATGAATCTTTTAACGAAATTTCTGTGATTTCTCCAAAATTACAAAATTTTCATTAATTTCAACAAATTTAACAAAATTTCACCAAAATTATGGGACCACGATCTTAAGATCTGTGGTGTCGAAAATTGGGACGAAAAATAATTTCCATTATTTGATTAAAAATGTCAATAGTATTTAATACTTAAATGCATGTATGAAGAGATCTACTTTTAGAGATGAGATATGGGTACCTCTATTTGCGCCCACACATTCTTTGAGATATGTATGAAGAGATCTTGAGATCTACTTTTAGAGATGAGATATGGGTACCCCTTGAAAACCATTGATTGTTTCGGATTAAGTGATGGAGATTGTTTTTCACCCCGATCTTCCACACAATTGATCTTGAGATTATGTCTCACTTATCAGACGATCCATTTTTTATTTTGTGTTAAAGATTCTAGTGACCCTAATTCACGTTTGAGTATGGTGTGTGCCACATGATGCCAAAAATATGCCATATGATTCAAGGATTATTTAGAAATTTGTGACACATGGAATGAAAACGGACCGTCTAATAGGTGAGACATGATATCAAGATATGTTGTATGGAAGATCAGGGTGAAAAATGATCTCCATCATCTGATCTGAAGCAATCAATGACTTTAAAGGGATCTGAGAAGCAGGAGCTTTTAGAGAATGCGTGGGCACAAGTGGAGATGCCCATGAGAGATTTAGGGAGCAAAAATATGTGCTTAGTTGAGTAATGATGTACTTTATTATTTGCAACTATAGATTTACTCTTTATAAATAGGTGTAGACACACTTTTGGGGATGTGTGTCATGTGGAATCAATATGTGATCGTATGATAGGTGTGCCATGATCTCAAGATATATTGTGTGGAAGATTGGAACAAAAAACAATCTCCATCGCTTGATTCAAGGTCGTCAACTTTTTTTATTGAGGGGGGTGTCGCATGTTCTTCACAAGTTTAACGGGTGCAAATAACACCACCTTTTAAAAATGATGGATCTAACATTACATCCCATGTGCTATTCACGTGTAGATAGAGAGATTTTATAGGGATGTGAGATTCAAGGAGGAAAAAAGGGGCGAAGTTAAGATAGGTACCATTATTTGCAGCCTTAAATTTTTTGTTCTTAATTATAGATGCAAATAGGAATACCCATTATAAATAAGATTGCTTTGAGATCCATTGCGGGCGGACGCCGTCATTCGCCCCTTAGTGCGTCCGCCACCGCTTGAAGGCAGATCAGTATTGTTCAAAATCTTCTCAAGGTTTTAAAGGTGCCTTTCAAAATTTTTCCTATTTTTTATTTTCTTCCATCTATCCAGAGTTTCCGCTGAACTGGTATGACCAACTTAGCCAATCAGTATTGGTATCCATTGTTACCAAAATTAGCATTGTTTTGAAAAAAAAAAACTCGTTTTAAACGGGTTTTTCATAAATTGTTGGAAACACATTTAAAATGCATTTAAAAAAAAATCAACAATGCAGCTACTATCATTGTGTGAGACGCACAAATACAGCTCCCTAGTATATCACCAACTTGAATGAGCGTGACGCATAAATATTTCTGAGCACTCGAATCATTGTGTGAGACCTAGTATTTGTGGCTTGGGCATCATTTAATTGTGTTATCAGAGTTAATTTTGAGGCAGGGACTATAGTAGTCTGCAAGGCCAGGGCAGGGCAGCATTTGCTTTCTTTCTTTATCTAATAATATATGCCAAGGCAAGGCTAGTTCACTTGAGGATCTACTATTGCTAAAAAATGTGGAACTACTACCACTACAAAAAATATAAGTTACCCCTACGGCTCTTTATTAGCAACCGTCGGCATAGATTATGCATCAGATTATATAAGCTACTCGATTCACACGCTCGCTCAGTTTGAAACCGTGTTCGCCTCTCTCTCTCTCTCTACCCGCGCTATCTCTCTTCCAAACCCTACCTAGCTGCTCGTCACAGATCTTCGCGATTCACGCATCTGAGATCTTCAAGCATCAGTGATCCTCACACATCTCTCCCCCTCTCTCTCTTTGAAACCATAGCAGCTCTAATTCATCTTCGATCTCGCGCTAACCCTAGATTTGTGAGGCGATTTATCTTCATTTTTCATTTGACTTGTGTTTTCGATGGTACATAAGATATAAATCAAGAGATTTTTAAGGAGATCGTCAAGAGACTCCATTCGATCAAGGCCTCTGCAACTTCATTCGATCAAAGCCCTATTACCCAAGTATTTTTGGGGATGATGTTGCATCATCATCATCACACTTCCTATGCTCCCGTATGATGATGTGATTTCTGATGATCATTTGATTTGGACTCTATCCATCTATCTATCTATCCTTTTGGTTGGATTTTTCTAGACCTGATTATCAATGGTGTTGTTGTAATATGTTTATTTGGATTCCATGAGGTGCTTTCTCTCTCTGCCTTGCTCCTCTTTCCTTTTTTTCTCTCTGTTTCTATCCATTAATTTTTTTTTTCTCGGGAAATTAATTTTGTCTGCATCATGCATGCTAGGGAATTGAAGTTGTATTTGTGTTTTGTGTCTGAAATCTGTAAATGGTGTTTAATCTCAAATGCACTGTGATTTATTTTTCTAGATTTAAAATGAAGTAAAATTTTCTTTAAGCAGTGCAATTGTTTGGATTTGATCCATGTTTGAGCATTTATATATATATATATAATCTTGTGATCAAGTGTCATTTTTTTGTCAAGCTTAGATATGTTTGAAAATCTCAATTGATCTAATTGAGTACTCACTCAATTTTTTTCAGGCTTAGATATGTTCTTAAAAGAAGACACTAAGCTTATTGATGTCAAGTATAACCCCTTTATACAACTTTTAGATCTCAATTTTTTTAGGAAAAACAATTTTAATTAATGTACCAGTATTATGGTCAAATCACATTCATCCACTAGATGCCATGGGAAGTAATGGACTAATAATTTCCATGTTCGCTTCAGATTTTGAAGGAAAACTTTACTGAAGGACTGTTATGATGTTCTTGTTTTCATAAGTTGTTATCCATAGGAACCAAGAAAAGCTCGTTTCCCTTCACAAATATCTATGTTTCACACTTCTCATTTCCCTCGTTCATTTCATTTCAGCTGGTAAATTGTTTTGAAATGAAATCTCTCACATTATTTCCTACATTGTTTTCTTAGTTTGGCTACTATGTTCCCATCTAACCCCCTAGCTTATAAAAAATAGAATTAAAAAATTATCAGAAAAGCTATCTGTTGTAGGCAACCCAAAACTTTCACTTGCCATTAAAAGGAAATATAATGTTTTCTAATGCGCTACCACTGTTGTGGAGATGGCTGATTCAGGCTAACATACCTATTTGGGATAGTCATATCTCTGTTGTGGAGATGGGTGATTGTAGGAAAATATGTTATCCTCTCTCACTCACCTTAGTCACTTACGTTGGGACCTCCTTCCTTAGGAAAATATGTTATCTCACAATTTTACAAGGTGAAAATTTTGGCCAACATCCCTACCATTCCTTAAAAATTGTCTTTGTAGTGCTCAAGTTTGGCTATCACTCACATGGGGAATTGAAAAGGACATGGAGGTGATCTGTTTTATATATTTTTTGTTAAATATGATCTAGTCAATGCTCTCTTACTCCATGTGGCACTCAATTCATGTTTTGGGTGACATGTGGACCACTATGAATGGGTTTTTGAGCTTCAAGTAGGTCTATGCCTACTCTAGACTTTCAAAACAATGACGTGGCATCCAAAACATGGTTTGGGTGCCATGTATTTTGGGTGCCCCGTGAGTAAGCGGGTGTGCATAGATCATGCTCATTTTTCTATTTTTTTTTTAACATATCTCGAGTATCTTACTATCCGTGCAAGTAAACTATGTCAATAATCCTGTTTGAACCATCCATTTTTCGATATTGAAAATCACAAGTTGAAGATCCATCTTTGAAATTTTTATTTTTTGAAATATGTTTATGCAATGAACCTTGCTCCACGTGCCACCCAACCCATGTTTTGGGTGCCATGTAGACCAATGTGGACAGTTTTGGAGCCTTGAGCAGGCATATGCTTTCTCCTACATAACGAATGGGAGGGAGGTCCTCTAACATATTTAGTATAACCTTGTTTTGTTGAATGTACTTTATTTAATAAAGAGAGTAGGGGATAGGGGGAATTTATATTTAATAAAGAGATTAGTTTGATGCCCAAATATTTGGGAGAGATTTGATCCCTGCCCTATTGAGATTTATTTCATCATGTCTAAAAGGAGTTGGAGATTGTGGAAGTTGGTGATAAATGGTTTGCTAGAATGTGTCTATAAACTGAAGTTTGTCCACCCCTCCTATAATTTTCTTTAAAGGAGCTATCTTGCATATTATCTTCTTCCTTCATCAATAGAATATAATTCAATGTCTTTTTAATTTATAATAAGGGGCCTCTTGGTAATTTTTTGATATCTTGCATCGTTGTTTGGGCCAGTCCTCTGATCTATTTATCTTTTTTCAATTCTACTTGTCTCTCATATCAGCATCTATAATTTTATGAAATGTAGACACAAGAATTCTTGGTTTTCGGAAGGCAAATCCTCACTGAGCTGAGGGATAATATTCATTTCTTAATGGACCAGCTACTACAAAAGGCAGGGCAGCATGATCATTCTGGATATTTTCTCATCGAAGTAAAAGCCTTATTTATTTATTTATTTAGTTGTTTGTTTTATTATTGGATTGATTAACTATACAGTGATCTGCTTTACAAAATGCTCTCTGTTTTTTTTTGCAGGACATGTTTTGCAACGATTTGAGAGATCCCTCTGCCATAGATTACTGTGAACCTATTTTTGATTGGCTTAGGAACTCCAAGGATGAGGCACGCCAAAAATAGAAATACATTATTTCAGGAAAATTTTAGTAATAGGAGAGATCAAGTTTTGTAAGTTAATGCCGGTCTGATTATTTTTTTTTAATTAATTGTGTAATTAGTTGATTATATATATATATATATATATATATATATAAATATAAAGTGAGAGAGAGAGAGAGAGGTCCGGGACTATGCGTCCAGATGCAGCCCTTCCAGATCAGCTGGGCACCATGTAGCACCCATCACGAGGATCAGGTGCAATGGAAACTTAGACAAGATCGATCAGGTACAATCCAAAATATTTGGGCATCATTTGATGCATATTCAGCACCAAAGGTGCCCAAAACCAATGCACCAGGCTGGTTGGGTGTCACGTTATCTTTGACCCATCAAATAGAGGGGGAACATGTCAATTTTTTTAATCACATACCCCATGGCGGATCAACCGAAAATAGGTGTTGTTTTAGGTTGATCATGCCACATGGCATGTGATCTGGCATCCAATTGCAGCCATCTAGGGCTGTGTATGGACGCATCTTCCTATTATATATATATATATATATATATATATATATATATATATATATATATATATATATATTGCAGAACTTGGAGAGTGTTGCTAATGCCCTGATGTTTGTTGGATTTGAAAATTCCGAAAGCAAATTTCAATACTCAAGTGAAAACCATGTTAATAAGACGACTTTAACCATTAGATTAGCATGATACTTTTGCACATTCAATGTGGATCGTTATTTATCATCAAATTAATAGGCTTTCGATCAGAGGATCAAGATTTTATGTTCGGCTTAAGTTTTTTGGACTATGTACCATCAACACAATGATGTGATTTTTAATATGCGATCATTTTGTGTGACACATACAACATAGATGGCCCTAGTTAATGTTTTAAATCTCAGTACCTGTACTGGTAATGGTTTGTAAAGGTAAATATTGGTGGCACTTCCTGTTTAACAGTATTTCCTGTAGCGGTTTAGTACCGGATTGTTGTACAATCTGGTTACAATCAGTATATAACCCGTTGCCTTAATACTATTCTTGGTGTTTAGGACCCAATATGTTTTAGCTATCATTCAAATTTAATTTTGTGTCTCTTGATTTATATATGCTCTGTTTCCATTGACAGGCAGGCCTTACAAAGCTCATTGGACTCGCTGGAGAGACCAATGTTTAGGCAAGTTATTTGTGAACTACAAATCGATGCATTGTGTTGAAAGGTTGCACCTTTTATAAACTTCAGTTGCTAGCTCTATTTTTAGAGAAATTCTTTGCTGCTTTAGCAAGGTAAATTCGCAGAAGTTTGCTCTTTCAGACCCCCTTAACATATAAATTAAGTTACCGTTATCTCCTGTGTGCAGATGTTAAACTTTCCAGATCTATACATGCAAACAAACATGGGAATCCTCACAGATTTACTAGTGACCTTTCAGCCAATCAAACTACTAAAAAGGTGACCACAGTAGGTCTTTATGCTTATAGAAGTTTTATTCCAAGCAATGCTATTGTTCTAAGAGATTTTGCATTTACAATTTTTTTCTATATAAATGCCTCGGTAATTTCTTTCCTTCTAAATTATCTGAGTTTTTATTCTTAATTAGAGTACCTTTGCTGGAACAGTAAGGAACTCCTTTTGTGTTCTATGGAGGAAAGTGATGATAGAGCCTGCATCTAACGAAGATCTATTAGCTATAATTAATGCATCATAATGGACTTGTCGACTTGTTAGCCCATAGAGCGTTTGAGCTAGCTTCTGAGCTTGTTGGTCCAGGCCAGTTCAAGATTTCTGGCATGAATGTTAATTGGGCTCAGTATCTAGTTCGTCGGGCTGGCCAAACCCAGCCTGAATATGTTTTTAATTATCATTTTTTAATAACAAAGTATACCTTATATATAAGGTAATTAAATAAATTTAAATAACACAAAAAGGCCTAACTATAAAAGTGATTCCCTCCTACTTCCTCTTGATTCTCTTCATCTCGTTCTCTTGTCTTCTTAGTCTGCTCCCTATTCACCTTTTTGTTCCTTTGGATAGGTAGCAGCCATGGCTATCATCGAATAAAATATATATAGAAAGAGTTATTACTTATTACTAGTTGGTTAGACTTGAGCTAGGCTTAGGCCCAAAAAATTGCTTTCAAGTATTTGGTTGACAAAAAGGGTGTCTCATTGTGCCCAAGCTGGCCTCGGCTCAGCCTGACTCCGCCTCGTTGCTTCGTTTAGTAGGACAGAGGCACAAACTCAAAATTCTAGATATTGTGTGTAAAGTGGCCATGAAGAAGGTTTACAATCAGGTGTAGTGAATGGATTGTGTGGAGACTATGGCTGTGTTGGCATAACTCTATGCTAATTCCCTACTAGAGTAGGGTTTTACCTGCTTTAGCAGGTCCCCCTTCTCCTTGCTAATTCCCTGCAAAGCAGGATTTATTTGCTCCAGTAGTTCTCTCTTACTCTCTACTCATTCTTTGCCAGAGCATATTTTATTTGTTATGGCAGGGAGTTAGCAATATGCTATGATAGGGCCTGCATCTAACGAAGATCTATTAGCTACAATTAATGCATGGTATCCAAATTTGGAGCCTCTTTGGGAGAGGCTCATAGGTATAGGGGCTTTGTTTACACCCTATGATGTAATTTTGATTTTCTATTTCCATACTCCTTTTTTTGGAAAGAATTCTTGTATTTTACAGACCTTTGAAAGAGTTAATGATGTGATGCCATATCAATTGAGAGGTCAGAGGATCTCAAGTTGCCACATCTTCTTGAAGGACTTTCAACAGATTCTTGTTAAGGCTTTAACTGCATGCTAGGAAAAATAACTTTTTTATTTTGCATTTTTGTGTATTTTCTTTTTCCTTGTTCTGCTATTTCTTTCTAGTTTAGCATCTTGCTAAGCTCTTAATTAGCTATATTCTTATTTTACCTAATGAAATATACCATCTTGCTAAGCTCTTGATTAGCTGACACATACCCTTGGCATCTTGTTCATTTTGGCCTTTATATTTGACCCGCCGAAGCTGTTTGACTTACACAATCTGTGAAAGATTCTCCTTACTGAGCTGTAGTGTTAGGTGTTCAACCTCATGTACAAAATGGGTTCACATCATTCACTCATCCACACTATACACATGGCAATGATGTTTAGATCCATATCATCTTAGATTGAATATCCCCACGATTGGCTGGCATTAGCAAAAAAAGAAAAGAAAATTAGATTTTACTTTCCACAAATCCACTAGAAACCACTGCCACTTCAGGGTTATAGCTAAAAGTAGTCATTTTTGTTTGTCTCTTTTATATTTTGGTTGTTGAAGTTTGCGACCACTTGTCCTCGCGCGAGTGAGCACTCACCATTGCTCGAGCAATTATAATTGAGGACACCTAAAGCTCAAGCGAGCCCTCGCGCGAGCAAGCTTCCCTTTACAAAACTGTCTCACGCGAGCGAGAGCAGAACTTATTTTCTCTCTATATTTGTCTCCTCGCGCGGGCGAGCTATTATAATTGTGCGTGAGAGGAACAACTACCTCTACAGCTTGAGCTTC
Organism: Chloranthus sessilifolius; assembly: GCA_021018995.1. NCBI lineage: Eukaryota > Viridiplantae > Streptophyta > Magnoliopsida > Chloranthales > Chloranthaceae > Chloranthus > Chloranthus sessilifolius. The sequence goes on from CM037588.1 coordinate 99,572,204, forward strand.
TCGAGAGCTCTAATCTTATCCTATTAAAAATAATATTTAATACACCAACAAACCCATCATAAATACATCATTTAATGCTCAAGATTAGCTAAATACATACCTTAAACACTAGATCTCTCATGGATTTGGTCCATAATCTTCTCAACAAAAGAGGGTTTCAAAACTCTTTTCTCTAACTCCTCTCTTGATCAATCCCAAGCTCAAAAACCCTTAGATCTTCCTCAAGGCTTTCACCACAACTTCCTCATCTCATAAATTTAACATCCCTAAGGTAGATCTTATCTTTGGATCAAAAGAAAATTCGTATCTCTAAATCTCTCTCTCTTTATAATTCTCCAACCCACTACAAAAACCCAAGAGAAATAACTTATTTAACCCCTTCCATACATTTGGTGCAAAGCACATACACCCTCAACAAGTGTACATGACCTTATAACAAGACTCACACCACACACCTAGGTGTACATTTCACCACAATCCTAGTCTAGCCTAAGTCATCAAGTTGACTTCCACTTGGTCAAACTTACGACCAAACTGGCACGCACTCCAAGGATACTATTCAAAGCCCAAATTTCATAGATGTTACACAGGCCCATGGTGGAAGTTAGAACAAGGGAGCATGTAGCTCCAAGTATGTTATGGACATGGGGAGAGTTTGTTGAAGAGTTTAACAAGTAATATTTTCCTAGGGTAGTACGAAACTAAATGGAAGTAAAATTTCTTCAATTGGAACAAGGAAAGATGTCTATAAGAGAGTATGGAGTAGAATTCATGAGACTCGCAAGGTTTGCTCCAGAGTATGTGGCCTCAAATCTGATGAGGGCCAAGAAGATCCAACGCGACTTACGGCCGAATATAAGAGGTAGAATTTCAGCATTTGAGTTGGAAACTTATGGTGAAGTAATGAGCAAGGCTCTTGTGGTGGAAGAAGACGTGGAAGAAATGTATAAGAGAAGGGACCAATAGAGTAGAGACAGAGCAAGTCAAATCAAGTCATATACCCACGAGCAGGCAACGGAGATACCGAGACTCTTGATGCTAGCACCCAGTCTGCCTACTCAGACTATCCACTTGCAACCACCCATGTCTATGTCTATAAGGTCTTTTCGTCCTTCAAACCCTATAGCGATGCTCCACCCAAGGGTGCAACAGACTCCACACACCACTTTAGCTGCCCCATTTGAGTCGTGCTCAAGATGCGGGAAGCAACATAAGACGAAAGTGTGTAGGTGGGTCAAGGGCGCATGCTTCAAGTGTGGCCGACAAGGACATTTGATAAAGGATTGTCCTGCGACAAAGAAAGGACAGATGACATTGACAAGCTCTCATGAGCCCTCTCGACCTACAATTTAGGATCGAGTTTCAAATGCTCGAACCTTACACTGGACAGTTTAGGTTGTTATAGTTCGATGGTTATGTTTATCATTTGCACATGGATATTGTACCTTTACTTTGGTTATTTCGTGGATGGTTGGATCTGTTATATTAATGGTTGTACCTTTTGGATCTTGTTGATATATTTTTTTGATAGTTGGACATACTCTTGTGGCTAGCTTGTCTTCAAGACTGATTGTGTTTGTGGAGGTGTATGGGATATGATAAATAATTGCAAGATTCATTATGGTTATAGTTATAGCTTAAACAGTAATGAGCTTGCAGGGTACAAATAGAAAATGTCTTTTTACAGGATGAATGTTTTGTATTGCAAGGGAAATGGAACGATAAATTAGTTGCGGATGTGTCGTATTGCCCCCGTGGTAGATTTTGTGTGCCCATTTTGGTGCACACTCAGTATTATAACCGTGGCTATGCTCTATAGCTTGGTACAGTGTATTCGTAACCAAATGCCCCGTGTGAATTTTCGAGGATGAAAATTCCTTAGGGGGGGGAGAATGTAATGACCCCGAATTTTGTTGATGGTGAGTCATTGACTCTTATGGTAAACGTGGCTACTCGTGTTAGGAGTTGTCGTGCATTCATATCTTTAAAAGGGATATATCCATTTTCGAGGAAGAAAATTATTTAAGGTGGGAAGAATGTAACATCTCAAAAATTCTCGAAACTATAGGTCCTAATTAGGTGCATGTCTGTTAAGAAACACGTCACCGTTCGGATTTTTCAAACCGGATCGTTTTGGTTCCATTTGAGCTCGTGTGAGATTTGTAGGACCAAGTTCATACACCGTGGTGGTGTGTATTGGCTCAATATCGAATTCGACTGATGAGTGGTTTGGGTGTGAAAGATCATTTATATAAAGATAACACCTTAATTAGGTATGTTCATTTCACATGGAATCTAGTTCTTTGCATAAGAACTAATACACAAAAGGGTGTATGTTCTTCATAAAGGAAAATCCATTTTTTTTTTGTTTTTATAAGAAAGCAAAGCTTCCTTTGAAAGCTTACCCGTTTGTGCAAAATTTGGGGGTTTTGGGTATCTGCTCCGTTGAACTTCGAGGTATTTGCCTCGTGTTAGTTTTGTGCCCCGGAGAGTCGTTAGATTTTTGACTTCAGTGAGATTTGAGAAAATGGGAATGTGTGGATAGAACCAACCATTGTGATAACGGCATACGCGATTGGGAGAGTGAAGAATAGTGCGTGTTGGAGCGGACCGTTAACGTAGGCTTCATTTCGATTCAAATACCAGTGAGATCGGCGAAATTCACTTTGAAACCCTAGCTTGGATGTGAACATGTGGATCGAGGAATTGATTGATTTAAAGGTAAGATTTGATTTAAATCGGTTATAATTAGTTTAGTATTGATTTATAGGTGTTTGGAATGTGTCCCATGAGTTTTGAGTGATTAGGATTTAAAGAAAATGATGTAAATTTGAAAGATTTATAGTTGTTTGGAATGTGTCCCATGAGTTTTGAGTGATTAGGATTTGAAGAAAATGATGTAAATTTGAAAGAAAATGGGTTGGAGAAGTTCAAACCCGAGTTTGGGTGAAATCTAACAAAACCAACCGGTCGATTTTTACAAAACAGTATGTAATTTGGGTCCTAGAGAAATTGATCAGTCGATTCAAAAATCGACCGGTCGATGTTGAAAAACCGATCGGTCGAATTTGACAGGGCTTGCTGACACTCCCTCGGTGTTTCGGCTATAACATTTTACCCTGCACTCCGATTGACACGATTCTTATGGAGTTGGAAAGAGGACAGCGAGCTCTACAACTTTTGTGAATTAATCAACTCATGAATCAACTGTTTTAAAGATCAAAATTTAGAGGGAAGTTGGGTCAAATTCTGATTTTCGTTTAGATACGAAACCGACCGATCGAAATTATTTCGATCGGTCGATTTGGAAAATTGACCGATCAAAAGTAGCATAACCAGTCAATTTATGAAAAATAGTGAATGTGTAATTTGGTTCTGGAGAAATCGATTGGTTGATTTGGAGATCGATCGGTCGAATTTGAAAACTGACTGATCGAATTTGAAATCGACCGGCCGAATTTGACTGAGTTGCCGATACTGCTTTGGTATTTTGGCTATAACTTTTTACTCTGAACTCGGATTGATGCAATTCTTATAGTGTTGGAAAGAGAATAACGAGATCTATAACTTTTGTGAATTAACAAATACATAAATCAAATATTTTGAAGGTTGAAATTGAGGGGAAAGTTACATCAAATTTTGAGTTAGCACGAACTTGCCCATTTCTGCCTCGATTTTGAGAAAATACTTAAAATATGTCTAAGTCATTAGTAATTAAGGTCAATCCTTAATACATCGTGTATTTGTGATATAGATTGATGGCAAGAAGTTATCGATAGGACTTTCCTTGGCTTCGCCCAACTTCGAGGTTAAGGTGGAGAAAATTTGATACACACTTGCATTTTTATTTGATTCCATAGACTCTTAGGCCTAGTTCGTTTCCTCAGAAAGCCAGAGAAAGCCTCTGAAAGGCGATGACGCCTCAGAAAGCATGCAAAATCAGAGCCTTTCTGAGCGATTCGACCGTTCACGAGTTGTTGTGGGCTCCACAGAAACGAAGCCACTTTTCGAGCAAAAGCGACACTTCAAATTCGGAGGGTTTTGCATAGGAAAACTCCGAATCTAAGCTCCTTTCTGTATACTCCCCATAGAGCTATACACCAGATTAGGTCTTCTATCCAACGGATACATTTTAGAGTTGGAAAGAAGAAGAAGCAACATGATAGCAAACAAGAGGAAGAAGACAAAGGTACCGCCAAGAGGAAGATGATGCCTCTGAAAATGTTGATGGGGGGCTTATTCTCTCCATGAAATAAGCTGCAAGAAGTCCAAGTTGAATTAGAGAAGGTGAGATTCTTTTATTTATTTACCCTTATTTTTATCCACTTTTTCTGTTATTTTTAGGTGGGTATGCTAAAATCCCTTTTTATATAGTTTTAGATAAATTTATGATATCGATATTCTCACTATTTGACTAATTTTTCTTCTTTGTTTTGAAAATTTTCGTTGCGTATTCTGAAATTTGTGTTTTTGTTATGGGGTTTTCATTTTTTATTTTCATGCGCATTGTAAGTTGATATGCATAATTTTTTGTTGATTTTAGATGGTTTTAGTTGATTTTATTACATGGGTATTCTTTAAATATAACTAATTTTTGTTTTTTATTCCGTCATTTTTGTTGGGTACTATGAAACCTGTGTTTCTACATGGATTTTCCCCCATTGCTGTGCATGGAGTTAGTTGAATATGTAGAGTTTTTTACTTTATTTTTTTTGGTTTTAGAGGTTTTTAGAAAAATCTATCATATGAGTATTTTTTACCTCTAATTAATTTTGTTTTGGAAATTTTTAATGGGTATTCTGAAATCCCCCCAATTGCTAGGCCTGTCTTTAATTTATAGGATTTTTTTTTGGTTTTAGATGCGTCAAGTGAAGCTATTATATGGGTATTCTTTATTTTTGTGTTTTCTTTCATGTTATTAGCTGGAGACACCGTATGTGCACTCTTTAGTTTTTACTTTTTCTCTGTTGGTATTGGTAGTCTTCGTTGTTTTTATGGATATTCTGTAGTGATTTGCTACTGATCAGACATAAAATTCTATAGTCACTACAAAAAAAGTGGGTTTTAGCAGTGCTGGCTTAACGGTGTTTGAGTAAAAGGGCCACTAAAAACACCTTTCAACGGCTCTTTTGATAAAAGCGCCTCTTAATTGTTAATGATTTCATTTCGCGTCATATTGGTTGCGGTGTTTAGTGTGAAAACAATGCCCTAATACGCTATATGCAACACTTTATTTTGCAAACGCCACTATTCAGAAAATTAAGCGCGACCTCTAAATGTGGTTTTCAAAAGTGAAGGCATACCAATAAAAAGTCAAGATTCCCTTGCATCCAATGGTACCAAAATCGGTTGAATCACATTTAGAGCCCAATCAGTTGTACCTGAATAAAGCCCCCACAAATTGTACTTCTTAATCTTAAAGTTTGAGCTACTTGCTGCCATGCGGCGTTAGCGCTGGTCAGACTAGTCTGGTTGAGGGCCACTTTATTAAATAGATTACCATTTTAGATAGCACATGTCAAACTAATGGATGAGCAAATTTCAGGGTATTGGAATAATCCTATCCTCCAATCATAGATGGAGGAGCTTCCACGTAGGACGTAAGATCCTACGAGGCAGTCTAGAAGCCAGAATCTATATCCATCTCTCATCCTCCCACCCTTTATCTCCCCAAATCTTAATTCTCAGTCTTCCACTAAGAAGAATAAGAAAAAGGAAAAAATAACACTGTAAGAGATCACCCACCAACTGATCCTTGTAATTCTCCAATTCAGAAATGGCGTCTTCTTTAGGGGGTTGGCTAGTTCAACTTTCTCAATATAATATATTTTTTCAGATTTGTTTCTTATAAAAAATCTAATTGGATCTTACTCTTCAACAATAAAATGATCCGATCCAATCCAATCCACAAAGACAAAATTGATCCACCAATGCGATCCAATTCTTACAACATTGCTTAAGTTTTCATGTCTAAGAGGGCCTTAGAGGTGGTCTTTGGTTGGATAGATGGGATGAGGGGATAACTTAAGGAGGTGGTACCAATTGGTTTTTAGGTTGGCTAGATGCAATTCGTGAATGTTGCGTACTATTGGGATCGGGCCCTATTGGGAGTGGGTGAAATATCCAGCTCTGTAGAAATCTGAAGGCGGAGGAGATTGACAAATTTGTGTCCCTGATTAGGTTGGTGAGTGAGAGGCCACTTAAAGTGAACCCCTCTGACTAGACGGTGCGGTACTTAGAAAAGAAAGGCTTATTTGCAGTTAGATCCTTCTATAAGTTTTTGTTTAGAAGACCTTTGGTAGATCAACTTGGACGGAGATGTGGAGATGTGAGGATCCCTTTAGAGTTAAGATCTTCACTTGGGAAGTGGCATTGGGTAGAATCCTGCCTTGTGTCTAGTTATGAAAGAGAGTTATGGATGTTCTGGTTGATTGTTAGTGTTGTGGATTGGAAAAGGAAGTGGTTGAACAGTTGTTCATGAGAACCAAGTTTGAACGTCGGGGAACCTTTGCTGGTGGTGCCTTTTGTTACCCTCGTGTTTGGAGGATTAGTGATTGATATTCTGCAAAAATGGAAGCAATTGAGATAGTTGTTCGTGCTTTCTCATGCTCATGCTCTCTCTTTTTCCGCTTTTGGCCCTCGCTCTGGCTCGTCTGTTTTCCCCTTTTGGATTTTTTTTTGGTTTTCTTTTTCTGCATGATCCTCTATATTTCTTATTTGCTTAATGAAAATATGGCTATAATATAATCTCTCTTTCTGTCTCTCTCCATATGTGTACGTGTATATATTTATCAGTGGATCAAAGGGATATAATATGAAATAGCATGCAACTGGGGTTGGGCCTGTAGCTCAACTAGAAGGTGCATGATGATGCAACATTGAGGTTGCATGTTTAACCGCAGCTTACTATAAAAAAATAACAGACTAGTTTCCTTTTGGACCGTCCGCACATTGTTTTGACACCAGAATTCAAGAATCCGCAGTGTATTATTCTATTCGTCTCATTGCATTACCACCTCACCTTGTCTCGTGGGCATGGGATAGTGAGTGGTCGAGTCCAGTGCCTTATATTTCCAATGCTTGGTAAGTCAGCTTAGTGACCAGGAGCTGTTGGCACTCTATCAAGGAAGTCTACTTATATTTCCATTCGATAATGAATGCTTCGTAAGCCTGAATCTCCGCTTCCATCGCTCGATAATGAATGCTTGGTAAGCCAACTTAGTGACCAAGAGTCCATAAAGAAGAGAAATCAATTTAAGGATTAGATTTTGCGACTCTTTTCCTTAATTATTGCCTTTTCTTTCAGTAAATTCCAATATTAGCCCTTGTTAATGACAATAGTAAATATCTCAACATTATCAATTTCTGTTTAGTACTTTATGTGATTAATTCATTAAGAAGGTGAAAGCGTGTAAATTTCTTTGATTTGGAACCCTGTCTCTATAAAAGAAAATTTTAATATTTCTCTGTTCATTTTATATGTTCTGCCTAATTATATTTATTTGGTTAGAGGGTTTTAAGAATATTGGTTTTTTGCTATCTTATATAGATCCTATTTTCTTCCTGAATTTCCATTTGAGCTTTCGCATTTCCTTTGATCACATTTCCTCAAAGATTCTCCAACTTGATGTGCTGCAAATTGTGGAGATAACTTCAAGAAGTTAAATTTCATTCTCCCCAACTTCCATGAATTGCTGGATACGTCAGGGCTGTATTAAGATTGGTTAGACCAAGTATTGGAGGCAACTAACTTTTAGCAAAGGAAGCAGAATATGACAAGTTTGCATGAAAATGATGGGTTTAGTAACTATGTGCAACTCTATTATATTGATCAAATTCTTTAGTTACAGTGGCTAAGTTCTTTGCACTGGTTGAATTTTACTAAATTGGCTTATTATCTGAGTTTTCCTGGAAATTTGGAAGAGAACTATAGTAGATGTTGGAGCCAGAGTTTTGTCATTGGGCTCTTTCTCCATATCGCGAAGAAAGCGGAGATGAAGAGCTTTCTGTGCTTCCTAGGCATACCAAGGTTATAGTGACGGAAAACAACAGAACAAAGTCCGTTTTGGTAGGGCTGCAAGGTGTTGTCAAGAAGGTTGTTGGCCTTGGCTAGTAAAGATGCTTTTTCCTTTGCTAGGGTATTACTATTTATCGTACCTGGTGATGAACACATACATTCTCATAAACTAATCCTGTTATGCATATTCATGCTTTTTGTTGCTTCTTTGTCCCTAGTGAGACTGAGAGGCCATCATGGTCATCATTTCCTTGTCCCATCTGTTTATATGTTTGGGGTCAAAATGAGAGCAAGATTATAAGTCCGAAATCTTTAGTGAACATGACTCTTTTGGCGTGGGATGTAACTCCATGGTAAAGTGAGTACCCATTGATGGATATAATCAATTTGTACATGTGCCGAAGCAAGTATAAGCATTCCAAAGTATGAGATACAGAGGAAGCTAGACACGTGGTAAGGGTGCCAAGTGTCAAGATGCCATATACGGTGGCACAACCTTAAAAAAAATGTATATAGAAACTCGATAGCAACATTTCACAATTCAATTGACTGAGCAAGGAAACTTGGATGATCTATTATGGGAAGCATGTAAGATAATGTATTAAATTCATTCTTGGCATGTAAGCATGGCAACAAATTTATTTCATTTCCTACGTCTGAATTATGGTTACGTAGATATTTTTACAGGTATGGTACTGAAGAATTGGAGGTTTCTACACATTTATTTCTCTCACGGATTTTGTAATTTTCTTTTTGTGATGGTTATATTTTTCACAATTCAAACATGTTATTGATAAAATTAATAAAATGGGTTTTACATGCAGGTTTGGATTGAGAAATTAGATGGTAGAATCACGCCCATCACCAGCTAGTCTCTCCATGTAGGAAAATACATACTTTTAGAATAACAAAAGTCTCTAGTTCCCGTAAAGTGAATTCAAACATTATTTTAAATATTTATTTTATTTCTACGATACTTACATTAAGAAAGAGATAACAGGAGTGAGAGATCGTTGATTGGAGGGGTTGTTTTTGCAGATTCATTGGGATCTACCTTACACCAACACATTTTAACAAGAGGAGACTAATCCTATCATTGTCGCCCATACTACTACCTCGTGTAGGGAGCTAACATCACTATCCATAGCCAATGTGACGGAGGATTGCCCACAACATGAGGATACTAATTCCCATGAGATGCATTTTTTTTCATTAATTTTTTTGTTTACTTTGAGATTGCTTGTGTTCTATATGTTATTACTTAAGGCATTCCTTTTAATGGTTAGTGCAACAAGCTGATGGTGTAATTTGATTATTTTTTATACTAATATGTTTATAAGATTATTGGTTGCATCGCAATGATTTATGGGACACACATCCCAATAGAATGTGTACAAAGTACCTGCTGGGAAAAAAAGATCTCTATCATTGGCACGAAACAAGAGATGAGAAGCGTCCCAATAGAATGCGTACAAAGTACCCATCTAATTCGTATGATTTGAAGGCCATAATGTAATGATTTTTACTACCAAAGATAGGCATGCAACAAGATCTCTATCATCGGTTTAACACAGTCGACCAATGAATCTGCTGATTGTCTTTGACTATGTTAAATCAAATGATCGAGATCACATTTCGTGTCGAACTTAGGCAAGAAAGATCTTTAAATCAGGGCCTTCAAATTAAACAACTTAGATGGTGTCTTATGTTGCGCAAATCTCAAAAATGTCAAAAGTCTTTCTTCTAAACATGTGCCATTGTACTAATCTCGGGTGCAAGTTGGGAAAAAATATTAAGGACGCTTGCCGGCAGCCATATACAGTCGCCAGTAATTAGGACGGTTAGTGACCGTTAAAAAAATATTTCCGACGGATCTTAGCTGCCGGCAAAGAAAATGTAGCTGCCAGTGATTAGGACCGTTATGAAAGCACTCCCGACGGATCTTAGCCGCTGATAATAAATATGTACGCCGCCAATAAATGTATCCTCCACATGGGAATTAGTGGTGGACTGGTAGCCGCCGGTATTAGTATTACCAACGACTAAGTTTTGTCGGCGGTTTTTGGCCACTGGTAAAAAACAATAATTTTGTAGTGGCCATTAAAAAAAATGTAATTTTTGAGTCTTGGTCCATCAATTTGATGGTTTGGATCAAAGGGCACAGTCACCAATTTATGATAGAAATGAGGGGTAATGCCATTTTTTAATTAATTTTTTTTGGTATTTTGGCTTTTTGAGTAATCCGATTTTGAATGTACATGTAAGATAATGTATTAAATTCATTCTTGGCATGTAAGCATGGCAACAAATTTATTTCATTTCCTACGTCTGAATTCTGGTTACTTAGATATTTTCTGGGTATGTCTTGAAGAATTGGAGGTTTCTACACATTTATTTCTCTCACGGATTTTGTAATTTTCTTTTTGTGATGGTTATATTTTTCACAATTCAAACGTGTTATTGATAAAATTAATAAAATGGGTTTTACATGCAGGTTTGGATTGAGAAATTAGATGGTAGAATCACGCCCATCACCAGCTAGTCTCTCCATGTAGGAAAATACATACTTTTAGAATAACAAAAGTCTCTAGTTCCCGTAAAGTGAATTCAAACATTATTTTAAATATTTATTTTATTTCTACGATACTTACATTAAGAAAGAGATAACAGGAGTGAGAGATCGTTGATTGGAGGGGTTGTTTTTGCAGATTGATTGGGATCTACCTTACACCAACACATTTTAACAAGAGGAGACTAATCCTATCATTGTCGCCCATACTACTACCTCGTGTAGGGAGCTAACATCACTATCCATAGCCAATGTGACGGAGGATTGCCCACAACATGAGGATACTATTTCCCATGAGATGCATTTTTTTTCATTAATTTTTTTGTTTACATTGAGATTGCTTGTGTTCTATATGTTATTACTTAAGGCATTCCTTTTAATGGTTAGTGCAACAAGCTGATGGTGTAATTTGATTATTTTTTATACTAATATGTTTATAAGATTATTGGTTGCATCGCAATGATTTATGGGACACACATCCCAATAGAATGTGTACAAAGTACCTGCTGGGAAAAAAAGATCTCTATCATTGGCACGAAACAAGAGATGAGAAGCCCCAATACAAAGTACCCATCTAATTCAGTATGATTTGAAGGCCATAATGTAATGATTTTTACTACCAAAGATAGGCATCGACAAGATCTCTATCATCGGTTTAACACGGTCCAACCACTTTGAATCTGCGATTGTCTTTGACTATGTTAAATCAAATGATCGAGATCACATTTCGTGTCGAACTTAGGCAAGAAAGATCTTTAAATCAGGGCCTTCAAATTAAACAACTTAGATGGTGTCTTATGTTGCGCAAATCTCAAAAATGTCAAAAGTCTTTCTTCTAAACATGTGCCATTGTACTAATCTCGGGTGCAAGTTGGGAAAAAATATTAAGGACTCTTGCCGGCAGCCATATACAGTCGCCAGTAATTAGGACGGTTAGTGACCGTTAAAAAAATATTTCCGACGGATCTTAGCTGCCGGCAAAGAAAATGTAGCTGCCAGTGATTAGGACCGTTATGAAAGCATTCCCGACGGATCTTAGCCGCTGATAATAAATATGTACGCCGCCAATAAATGTATCCTCCACATGGGAATTAGTGGTGGGTAGTAGGATATTAGTATTACCAACGACTAAGTTTTGTCGGCGGTTTTTGGCCACTGGTAAAAGACAATAATTTTGTAGTGGCCATTAAAAAAAATGTAATTTTTGAGTCTTGGTCCATCAATTTGATGGTTTGGATCAAAGGGCACAGTCACCAATTTATGATAGAAATGAGGGGTAATGCCATTTTTTAATTAATTTTTTTTGGTATTTTGGCTTTTTGAGTAATCCGATTTTGAATGTACATGTAAGATAATGTATTAAATTCATTCTTGGCATGTAAGCATGGCAACAAATTTATTTCATTTCCTACGTCTGAATTCTGGTTACTTAGATATTTTTACAGGTATGGTACTGAAGAATTGGAGGTTTCTACACATTTATTTCTCTCACGGATTTTGTAATTTTCTTTTTGTGATGGTTATATTTTTCACAATTCAAACGTGTTATTGATAAAATTAATAAAATGGGTTTTACATGCAGGTTTGGATTGAGAAATTAGATGGTAGAATCACGCCCATCACCAGCTAGTCTCTCCATGTAGGAAAATTCATACTTTTAGAATAACAAAAGTCTCTAGTTCCCGTAAAGTGAATTCAAACATTATTTTAAATATTTATTTTATTTCTACGATACTTACATTAAGAAAGAGATAACAGGAGTGAGAGATCGTTGATTGGAGGGGTTGTTTTTGCAGATTCATTGGGATCTACCTTACACCAACACATTTTAACAAGAGGAGACTAATCCTATCATTGTCGCCCATACTACTACCTCGTAGGAGCTAACATCACTATCCATAGCCAATGTGACGGAGGATTGCCCACAACATGAGGATACTAATTCCCATGAGATGCATTTTTTTTCATTAATTTTTTTGTTTACTTTGAGATTGCTTGTGTTCTATATGTTATTACTTAAGGCATTCCTTTTAATGGTTAGTGCAACAAGCTGATGGTGTAATTTGATTATTTTTTATACTAATATGTTTATAAGATTATTGGTTGCATCGCAATGATTTATGGGACACACATCCCAATAGAATGTGTACAAAGTACCTGCTGGGAAAAAAAGATCTCTATCATTGGCACGAAACAAGAGATGAGAAGCGTCCCAATAGAATGCGTACAAAGTACCCATCTAATTCGTATGATTTGAAGGCCATAATGTAATGATTTTTACTACCAAAGATAGGCATGCAACAAGATCTCTATCATCGGTTTAACACAGTCAACCAATGAATCTGCTGATTGTCTTTGACTATGTTAAATCAAATGATCGAGATCACATTTCGTGTCGAACTTAGGCAAGAAAGATCTTTAAATCAGGGCCTTCAAATTAGACAACTTAGATGGTGTCTTATGTTGCGCAAATCTCAAAAATGTCAAAAGTCTTTCTTCTAAACATGTGCCATTGTACTAATCTCGGGTGCAAGTTGGGAAAAAATATTAAGGACTCTTGCCGGCAGCCATATACAGTCGCCAGTAATTAGGACGGTTAGTGACCGTTAAAAAAATATTTCCGACGAATCTTAGCTGCCGGCAAAGAAAATGTAGCTGCCAGTGATTAGGACCGTTATGAAAGCATTCCCGACGGATCTTAGCCGCTGATAATAAATATGTACGCCGCCAATAAATGTATCCTCCACATGGGAATTAGTGGTGGACTGGTAGCCGCCGGTATTAGTATTACCAACGACTAAGTTTTGTCGGCGGTTTTTGGCCACTGGTAAAAAACAATAATTTTGTAGTGGCCATTAAAAAAAATGTAATTTTTGAGTCTTGGTCCATCAATTTGATGGTTTGGATCAAAGGGCACAGTCACCAATTTATGATAGAAATGAGGGGAAATGCCATTTTTTAATTAATTTTTTTTGGTATTTTGGCTTTTTGAGTAATCCGATTTTGAATGTACATGTAAGATAATGTATTAAATTCATTCTTGGCATGTAAGCATGGCAACAAATTTATTTCATTTTTTCAATTCCTCGTTACTTAGATATTTTTATGGTATGGTAATCAAGAATTGGAGGTTTCTACACATTTATTTCTCTCACGGATTTTGTAATTTTCTTTTTTGTGATGGTTATATTTTTCACAATTCAAACGTGTTATTGATAAAATTAATAAAATGGGTTTTACATGCAGGTTTGGATTGAGAAATTAGATGGTAGAATCACGCCCATCACCAGCTAGTCTCTCCATGTAGGAAAATTCATACTTTTAGAATAACAAAAGTCTCTAGTTCCCGTAAAGTGAATTCAAACATTATTTTAAATATTTATTTTATTTCTACGATACTTACATTAAGAAAGAGATAACAGGAGTGAGAGATCGTTGATTGGAGGGGTTGTTTTTGCAGATTCATTGGGATCTACCTTACACCAACACATTTTAACAAGAGGAGACTAATCCTATCATTGTCGCCCATACTACTACCTCGTGTAGGGAGCTAACATCACTATCCATAGCCAATGTGACGGAGGATTGCCCACAACATGAGGATACTAATTCCCATGAGATGCATTTTTTTTCATTAATTTTTTTGTTTACTTTGAGATTGCTTGTGTTCTATATGTTATTACTTAAGGCATTCCTTTTAATGGTTAGTGCAACAAGCTGATGGTGTAATTTGATTATTTTTTATACTAATATGTTTATAAGATTATTGGTTGCATCGCAATGATTTATGGGACACACATCCCAATAGAATGTGTACAAAGTACCTGCTGGGAAAAAAAGATCTCTATCATTGGCACGAAACAAGAGATGAGAAGCGTCCCAATAGAATGCGTACAAAGTACCCATCTAATTCGTATGATTTGAAGGCCATAATGTAATGATTTTTACTACCAAAGATAGGCATGCAACAAGATCTCTATCATCGGTTTAACGTCAACCAATGAATCGCTGATTGTCTTTGACTATGTTAAATCAAATGATCGAGATCACATTTAAATGTCGAACTTAGGCAAGAAAGATCTTTAAATCAGGGCCTTCAAATTAGACAACTTAGATGGTGTCTTATGTTGCGCAAATCTCAAAAATGTCAAAAGTCTTTCTTCTAAACATGTGCCATTGTACTAATCTCTGCAAGTTGGGAAAATATTAAGGACTCTTGCCGCAGCCATATACATGCCGATAATTAGGACGGTTAGTGACCGTTAAAAAAATATTTCCGACGAATCTTAGCTGCCGGCAAAGAAAATGTAGCTGCCAGTGATTAGGACCGTTATGAAAGCATTCCCGACGGATCTTAGCCGCTGATAATAAATATGTACGCCGCCAATAAATGTATCCTCCACATGGGAATTAGTGGTGGACTGGTAGCCGCCGGTATTAGTATTACCAACGACTAAGTTTTGTCGGCGGTTTTTGGCCACTGGTAAAAAACAATAATTTTGTAGTGGCCATTAAAAAAAATGTAATTTTTGAGTCTTGGTCCATCAATTTGATGGTTTGGATCAAAGGGCACAGTCACCAATTTATGATAGAAATGAGGGGAAATGCCATTTTTTAATTAATTTTTTTTGGTATTTTGGCTTTTTGAGTAATCCGATTTTGAATGTACATGTAAGATAATGTATTAAATTCATTCTTGGCATGTAAGCATGGCAACAAATTTATTTCATTTCCTACGTCTGAATTCTGGTTACTTAGATATTTTTACAGGTATGGTACTGAAGAATTGGAGGTTTCTACACATTTATTTCTCTCACGGATTTTGTAATTTTCTTTTTGTGATGGTTATATTTTTCACAATTCAAACGTGTTATTGATAAAATTAATAAAATGGGTTTTACATGCAGGTTTGGATTGAGAAATTAGATGGTAGAATCACGCCCATCACCAGCTAGTCTCTCCATGTAGGAAAATTCATACTTTTAGAATAACAAAAGTCTCTAGTTCGAAAGTGAATTCAAACATTATTTTAAATATTTATTTTATTTCTACGATACTTACATTAAGAAAGAGATACAGAGTGAGAGATCGTTGATTGGAGGGGTTGTTTTTGCAGATTCATTGGGATCTACCTTACACCAACACATTTTAACAAGAGGAGACTAATCCTATCATTGTCGCCCATACTACTACCTCGTGTAGGGAGCTAACATCACTATCCATAGCCAATGTGACGGAGGATTGCCCACAACATGAGGATACTAATTCCCATGAGATGCATTTTTTTTCATTAATTTTTTTGTTTACTTTGAGATTGCTTGTGTTCTATATGTTATTACTTAAGGCATTCCTTTTAATGGTTAGTGCATCGATGGTGTAATTTGATTATTTTTATACTAATATGTTTATAAGATTATTGGTTGCATCGCAATGATTTATGGGACACACATCCCAATAGAATGTGTACAAAGTACCTGCTGGGAAAAAAAGATCTCTATCATTGGCACGAAACAAGAGATGAGAAGCGTCCCAATAGAATGCGTACAAAGTACCCATCTAATTCGTATGATTTGAAGGCCATAATGTAATGATTTTTACTACCAAAGATAGGCATGCAACAAGATCTCTATCATCGGTTTAACACAGTCAACCAATGAATCTGCTGATTGTCTTTGACTATGTTAAATCAAATGATCGAGATCACATTTCGTGTCGAACTTAGGCAAGAAAGATCTTTAAATCAGGGCCTTCAAATTAAACAACTTAGATGGTGTCTTATGTTGCGCAAATCTCAAAAATGTCAAAAGTCTTTCTTCTAAACATGTGCCATTGTACTAATCTCGGGTGCAAGTTGGGAAAAAATATTAAGGACTCTTGCCGGCAGCCATATACAGTCGCCAGTAATTAGGACGGTTAGTGACCGTTAAAAAAATATTTCCGACGGATCTTAGCTGCCGGCAAAGAAAATGTAGCTGCCAGTGATTAGGACCGTTATGAAAGCATTCCCGACGGATCTTAGCCGCTGATAATAAATATGTACGCCGCCAATAAATGTATCCTCCACATGGGAATTAGTGGTGGACTGGTAGCCGCCGGTATTAGTATTACCAACGACTAAGTTTTGTCGGCGGTTTTTGGCCACTGGTAAAAAACAATAATTTTGTAGTGGCCATTAACAAAAATGTAATTTTTGAGTCTTGGTCCATCAATTTGATGGTTTGGATCAAAGGGCACAGTCACCAATTTATGATAGAAATGAGGGGTAATGCCATTTTTTAATTAATTTTTTTTGGTATTTTGGCTTTTTGAGTAATCCGATTTTGAATGTATTGGGCTAATGAACTTCACCATTTGCCATTAACAATATCGGCTCTGACACATTCATAAGTTTTTAATTTTTATTTGATATTCATACATACATACATATATATATATACATATATATATATATATATATATATATAATGTTTTTGGTGTGACAAGTATGTTTTGAGAAATTATATTCAAAAATAAATCTGTCACATAACTCCAACCTTGCATGGATTGGTCGCTCGAAACTTTTTAGCTAAATTTGAGTACCACAAGTAGTCTGATGATTAGCATTCATATGACAGTAGCACAACCACACATTCATCCGATTTTACGCTTTTCGAAAAATAACTTTAGAATGATTGAGAAATTAGCTTTTCTGAGAAAAGTCAGGAATCAGGGCAACTTAAGAACACTTTTGGGAAAAGATAGGAATTAGAGTCTGCTAAGAATCAATAGAAATCTGAGTTGTTAGGATTCAGAGCTTTTCTGAGAAAAGCCAGGAAACACTTGAATGAGACCTTATGATGTTTTTATTTGGCTTAAACTGTGTTTAGAACTTGGGATGTTTTGAAACAATATTTGCTTTATAAATCTTTGAAATAACTAAAAGCTTTGAACCTTGGTATTTGAATTTCAAATTCGACCATTTTATTGAATCTGACCCTTGTATTTGAAATTAAAATTTAGACCCCTTTGTGGATATGAATGCTGAATATGACTCCGAATATGAATCTAGTTTTAGACTTCGAATCCGAACATTGAATTTGAAAGTCATGTAAGCAAATCGAATTCAGAAGTTAAATTTGAACTGAATAATAAGTCTTGTCATTAAGTGAACCGCTATGAGCATATTATAAATACATTGTGGACTGCTATAGGGGGATTAGAAGTACACCGTGGACCACTATGGGCGGATTATGTGTATCTGTGGACCGCTAGGGCAGATTATTCGTAGAATCGTGGACCGCTAGGGCGGATTAAAAGTAAGTAAATCAAATCCGTAAGCCATATAAATGAACTGAACTCCGCAAATCCTGTGTAAGTCATTTAAGCAAATCAAACTTCGTAAATTGAATCTATAAGACATATAATTTGAACATAAGAACTGTAATTGGACTGGTACGGCAGGTTATTCGTAATTTGAACCAGTACGGTGGGATATCCATTGGTTAAACCGGTACGGCTGGATATTCGTAATTTGAACCGGTGCGGCGGGATATCTGTAATTTAAATTGGTATGACAGTTTATTTGTAATTAGTTATTTAAATCGTACTTTGAAATCCGAACATTGAATTCGAAATTCTGAACTCACTATGTAAGCTAAGAATGTGTAAAATCGACACGGCGGGATATCCGTGATTCGAACCGACACGGTAGGATATCTGTGACTTGACTAAGTACGCTATGTAAGAATATGTGAGATATGTAAGTGAATGTAAGTGAACTCAGTAAATCTAAGCTAAGACACATAAGTGAAATCAGTTTCAGTTTTGATAAGAAAGTGCCTTTGAAATCAGTTTGCCATTGAAATCAGTTTCAGTTTTGATAAGAAAGTGCATTGAAATTAGTTGCATTTGAAATCAGTTTACTTTGGAAATTAGTTTGCCTTTGAAATCAGTTTGCCTTTGAAATTAGTTTGCTTTTGATATCAATTTGCCTTTCAAATCAGCTTCGATTTTGATAAGAAAATACCTTCGAAATCAGTTTCGCTTCTAATAAGAAAAATGCTTTTGGAATTTAGTTTATATTGTGAGTTTGAAAATGTCATCAGTTTTAACATGAAAATGTTTTGATCTTTGTTTTTGAATCTATGCATGTCTGATGAGATGTATATTGGTATCAGTTTTCTCAACCGAGCTTAGTTGTTAGCTCACCCCCACTATACGTCACAGGCACAAGTATAACACTTATTAGGACACCGAACATGAGGATTGAGGACTTGAGGATTTGTAAGATTTCAAGATCGTAGATTTAGTACATCGTGGATATTGGTAAGTTTAGGCTTAGTACGCTCGTGCTATTATACAGGTATTGTACACCACTGTTTGGTGATGGTTGGCCATCACTGGTGGCTTATTTTAGTTCATTGTTCATATTAGATATTAGAATTGAAGATTTTAATTTTGCCATATGTATTATCTGCTTTAATTTCTATATGTGTGTGGATGTACTAAGTATTCTGTATCAGATTGTGATCTACTATTTGGCGATCTGAGTTTTTCTTAGTTGGTTTAAAGAAAAAAAAAATATCTCAGAAAATTTTAGGTTGGGAAAATTCGGGCTGTCACAGCCCAAAACTTTCTGTCTTTGACCCTTACAATTTCTGAGAGTTTAGAATGTAAAAGAAGGCGAGAAGAGAGAGTGAAAGGAGTATATGTGTAACAGATAAAGGATTTGCTGAAAAGGGTACGAGTAAAAAGAAATACTATCGTATGAAAATATGAGAAAAGAAAAAGAAATCGTAAAAAGATAATTTTATGAAAAAGAGAAGCAAAAAAGCTTCCAACTAGAAAAGAAAAATGGGATTTATACTAGAAATGGGAAGAAGTTATCCAAAACAAAGGGATACTTACTAAAGGTGAAAAATATAGAAGAAGAAGAGAAGGAAGAATTAAATTCTCATAAACAATTTTGAATCCTCTTTACATTTTTCTTTGAAACCTTCTAAAATCCCAAAGCCTCATTATAAATCGAAGAAAAGACCTTTGTGATTTACGATTTGCAAGAATGTGAGTCTAGTAGAGATATATAAAATAGATATTATTTATAAATGAAGAAGTTATAAGAACAGAACTGATTATCCTTTCCATGAGATCTATCTTCTTAGCTGATTGTCCGATGAAATTTTCATATATATCTATAATATTGTGAGAACCCAAAATTTTGATTATTTTTGAGACTATGCCAATAAGTGAGAGTTTGAATAAAAATATTATCTAAAAATTACAGTTTAGAAAAATCTTTGATGAATAAACTTTTCACTGATATGCACACACTCCACGCTATACCAAATTGAAATTGTTGAGTTCTGATAGAGGATAATTACGATAATGGAAAGCTAAGGATAAAAGATTTGAAATTTTTTGAAAAATAATGAACACATAATGATTGACCGAGAAATTAGTATATAAAATCTATATTTTGAATTTTTAGTTTTGAAAAATACTTTGAAAAATCTAAAAATATTGGTAGTTGGTAGGTAACTTCACTGAAAACTTTCAGGAGATTACAACTCCTCCACTAGGGATCACCTAGGGGTTTAAAGGCTTGTTGCATTTGCTAAATGCACTCGTGCTCCCTACGAAATTAAATTTTTAGTTTTAAGATAGTTTAATTTTCCTCGTTTGCTAGGGATTAGCAAAACTTAAGTTTAGGGGTGTGATCAGTCACATAATTTTCTATTTTATCACCTTTAACTTAGTGATGCTAGGACTTAGTTTGCTAATAACAATTTAACAATGTGCAGATATTAAGGAAAAACAGTAAAAGAGAGCCTAAGTGTTACTATTCATCAAAATGAACTCAAAAAGTAGTAAGAATGGCGATTGAGCGTAAAAGACGATTTCCGCTTACTAAAAGCCAGAAAATCGTAATTTACGATTCTGTAAAAAGAGATAGAAAGGAGAAAAGGTAAAAAATTGTAATCCAAAGAATCGTCTGAATAGAAAGCTATGAAAGACAGAAAATCGTGATTTACGATTTTCTACCAAAGAAGAGAGACAGAAGAGAAAATCGTGATTAATGATTTTCCAGAAAAGAAGCTTTCCTACTATTGATATTGCTGATCACGTGAGAACTATCACCGCCATGAACAAAATTAGAAGACTCCTAGAATTAGAAGTTCAGCTAAACATGGATCTGAGAAGATTGATGAAGATCTACTCCGAAGGATTTTGCCGCTGAAGATTAAAGAACTTTCCAGAAGCATATCAACTAAAGAAAGCAAGGAAAAGATAAAATTAGGAATTAGAGTTATATTAGGAATATTTTATTTTTAGTAGTTTCTTTTATTAGAATTAGAAGTCTTTGTAAACCGACTCCTTATGATCTATAAATAAGAGAGTTTGGTGTAGGAATAAGCATCGAAGAATTTCAGCATCAATTGACAACTGAGGTTGGATTTTCTTCCAATCAGTAGTATAAAATAGTTAGAGTAGATTAGTTATTAGAGGTTTCTCAAGAGCAATTGACGACTGCAATTGAGTGCTGAAGATTAGTGTAGATATCCTAATTTCTCAGAAGCAATTGACGACTGTGGCTGAGGGGTGAAAGATATATTTATTTGCTTTCTAGTTTAGATTTTATTTTGCTTTATTTCCATGCTTTGTAAACATCTCTAAGTTTTAATTTGAATTGACGACTCAGGTTAGAATTTGCAGATTAGTGTAACGGTTTTTACTTTTCTATCTTCAGTTTTCTAAGGTTTGATTGACGCCCAGATTTTAAGAAGTTGTTTATTAGATTAAATCTGTATTGATAGGAACTTAGACTTGATTGATGACCAATACTAAGAAACTAGAGATATAGTGTAATGATACTGTTTAAATTTATAAATATCCGATAGCTGAAGATTAGGATTGACGACCTCAATCTGAAGGACGATTTAAATTTATTTTATGCACTTTAGATTAGGAAACCATTCTTTTATTTATATTTCTCCAATAGATTAGATTGTAAAGATAAATAGAAGTTTTTAAAATAAGGATTTAAATAGAGGATATAAATAAGAAGTAATTAGATAAATAAACTTCCTCGTGGGAACGATCCAATGCTAGTACTATGTTTTCCATTGTGTGCTTGCAATAGGTTAAGACTTGAGTTTAACATAATTTTAATATACATAATAAGCAACCACCAGTACGGTGTACCAGTATGATGGGTAACCGAGTACTTTTTGAGCAAACTCTCAAAGTTTCGATTACAGAAGTGGCTACCACCATCACTTATAATGGTCCATGGGGTTCCAAACATGGAAAAGATGTTGTCCTTGAGGATATTTGCCAAAACCTTATGGTCATTCGTTATGGTAGCAAGGGCTTCGACCCATTTAGAACGTAATCCATGACTACTAAGATGAATGAATTACCATTCAATTGCAGAAACGGCCCCATGAAGTTAATATTCCATACGTCAAATAACTCCACAATCAAAATAAAGTTCAGAGGCGTCATATCTCGACGGGACATTGCCCTGGTACGTTGACACCGTGTGCAGATCTTGCAGAATTGATGTGCATCCTTGAATAAGGATGGCCAGTAAAAACCATATTACAAGACTTTGGCATCCGTTTTCTTTCCTCCAAAGTGCCTGCCACAAGCATGTGAGTGGCAAAATGTGAGGATGCTATGGAACTCATCCTCAGGTACACGCCGTCGGATAATCTGATTCGAGCAGATTTTGAAGAGCTCCGAATCCTCCCAGAAATAGGATCGAATCTTCGAGAAGAAAAGATCCTTAACATTCTTATCCTAGTGGGGAGGGATCCAGTCGGTAGCCAAATAATTAACGATGTAGGCCAAGGATCAAAATTTTGAATTCTGTTTCAGTTTCGGACTGGAGTGAAACCAAAATTTTCTTGGAAATTTTGGATTTTCGGATATTTAAAAAAAAACCAAAAATACTCTAAAAAGAGATTTTCGAACTATGGTCGGCATCCCTATAAATATAGATTTAAAGCAAGAAACACCCCCACAGACCTCTCTCTTTCTCTCTCTCTCTCTCTCTCTCTCTTCATTATCCATCTCCCCTCCACTGAAGCCTCTCCCCAACACGGAAACCTACAGGTCCTCCACCCTTCTCTCTCTCTTTATTTTCTTAATTTCTCACAGGACCACCTTTCTCCATGAGATTCATCTTCAATGCGTCCGATTTTCCAATCGAAGCCGAATACGACTACATAATCGAGGGCGGTGGGACGGTAGACTGTGTAGAAGTTTAGTCCCACGTTGGCAGCGGCGCTTTATGACTAGTTCCAGGTTCTTTTTCTCCAAGGAGGTAGAAATACTCATGTGTACCAGTCTTATAAGCCAAGATGGTTTGTATGCGAAGAGTGAGGACAACGTGCCGAATGCTAGAGGTTTTTATTAGGGTTTCTATGCTTCTATGCTACTTGATTTGGTTTGTATGAACACTTGAATCTCTCCGTCAATTTCGTTAACGGAGAACCAAATTTTCGCCCAAATATTTGGAGTAGCAAATTATTGGCCAAAAATTTGAAATTATCAGCCGATAATTTGCTACTCCAAATATTTGGGCGAAAATATGGGGATTTCTTTTCGAACCCCACCGAAATCGATGTGTTTGGGCCAAAATCTTAAGATTTCAACCAAAATTTTGAACCCTGATGTACGCATACCAAGGTGCTGATTTAGTTGAGATGGCAAAAAGTTGTTCATCAGGGAATGATTCTTTGATTGGTAATTCATCACTCGCTCCCTCAACTGTAATCCTCGAGAGGTGATATGTGACAATATTTTCAACTCCTTTCTTGTTTCGGATTTCAAAATTGAATTCTTTAAATTTAATTTTGAATTCATCAAATCAGTCGAGGCTTAATATCCTTTTTGGAGATGAGGTATTTCAAAGCGGAGTGGTAAAAAAAAATTATGATTTTCAAACCTAAGAGATAGGACAAAAACTTGTCCAATGCATAGACCACCGCAAGCAATTCATTCTCCAAAATACTGTAATTCAATTGAGCATCGGAGAGGGTTTTGCTCACGTAGTAAATGACATGTGGGACACAGTCTACTCTTTGGCCCAAAACAGCTCCAATTGCATAATCCAACACATCACAAATAATCTCAAACGAGAGAGAGTAGTCGGGGGCCTTAAAGATAGGCACGGTGGATAGGAGTTTTTTGAGATTTAAGAAAGCTTCGAGACATGGTTTATCGAAGACAAAAGGAACGTCTTACACCAAAAGATGGCACAAGGGTCTGGAAATTTTGCTAAAACCCTTAATAAATCATAGTAGAACCCTGCATGGCCTAAAAATTAACGGATTTGCTCACCGATGAAGGGAGGGGGGCAGATTCGCTATCAAGTCAACCTTGGCCTTGTCCACCGTAATCCCATGACTAGAGACCACATGCCCCAACACTATACCCTCTTGGACCATAAAATTGCTCTTCTCCAACTTAGGACTAAGTTGGTCTCTTACACCATTCAAGGATGAGTTCCAAATTTCGTAGACATGAATCAAAAGAAGTGCCAAAGGCGGAGAAATCGTCCATGAACACCTCTAAATATTTATCTACCATTTCGGAGAAGATTGACATCATACATCGTTGAAAAGTCATGGGTGTTTTGCACAACCCAAAGGGCATCCTACGGTAAGCGAAGGTACCGAATGAGCATGTGAAGGTAGTTTTCTCTTGGTCAGTGGGAAACACATGAATTTGGTTATACCTCGAGTATCCATTGATAGACTATTTGTCATATCTTGTCTTATTAGCTTGCAAGTGCACAAGGAAATTGTAGCACATGTGTAGGTATCGATTCACAGGGAAGGTTGTTTCTTAAAAATTCTTCTAGATGTCTTTAAAGAATAAAAATTGTGTTTTTAAAACTGAAGTGCAGATATCAAAATAAAACTATTTACATGAATAAGCTTAGGTTCCCTTATCGCAGGTTCATAATCCTAATTAATCATAACTTATTTCTCTGAAGTTCTTGTAATTATCTTAAGGCGACAACGACAACATAAGAAGAATAAAAGATTAGTCTAAGGCACAACGACAACATAGACTTCTCTAGCAAGAAAATCATTAACGAAACTAAGATAATAACGACAACATAGTCTGGTGATGGAAGTCTAATAATCTCAATCCTAGGATAGCAACGACAACAAAGAGAAATAAATTATAGAAATCATGAAAACATTTCAAAAATCATAGACAAGTTTTAAAACTCAAAACCAATCACAAGTAATGAATCAAAAAACTAAGAAATTCTCAATTATTCATACTCATCTTTTATAGTGAGTTTCTAAACATAAAAATAATTTAGCTACTTATTATTTCTATTGAATTAAAGACAATTACAAAAGACATAATTGAAAGACAAAAATTAAAGACTGAAATTAAAAACTGAAATAAAAACTAAACTACTTTTGATCTTCGGCTCTCCAATCTTACTTATCAACTATGATCAAGAATTCCTAGATACTTTATTCTGGATGCATGCTCTCTTATTTATAGATTCATAGGAGGCCGATTACAAGAATTTAGGACTCTATTCTAAGTAAACTACCTACTATAGTCTTTTCCTAAAACTAAACTTCCTAACACATATTCTTCTTGATTTAGAAATCCTTTTCTTCCCGTGGAGATCTTTCTTCCTCGTATTCAGTAGCATGTGATCTTCACAAGATTCTTTTGGAATTGTGTCCTGTATGGACTCTTCATTTATCTTCAAAAGAGACTTTGTAAATTACGCTTCTGCTTGTTATTGCACCGTCTCCCAGTAAGATTGTGATTCTTTAGAATCGTATCGTGCAGTTTATTTGAGAAATCATGATTACGATTGCAGACTATTCTTTGTATTTCTTCACACGATTTGTCTATTGATCGCTCGTAGTTCTTGTTTTCTCATAGTTTTCTCTAGATGCTCTCTTAATGTGCTTAGGATGCTTTCGTGATGTAATCATAAGCTTACAATTCTTGATCTGCTCTATCACAATGCTGCGATTTTAGATTTTCTCTGTCTTAAGCTTTACAATATCAGTTTTCTCCTCTACGATTGCATCATAAGGAGATTGGAGGAGTTATGATCCTTCTTCGAGTGCTTGTATGATTGAGGCTTATGCTATGATTTCTGATTTGTTGAGCTACGATCTCTGATCTATGTCATCGTGAATCCTTTTTGCACAAATATTTCTTTTCTTCTTTATCTGCTGATTTAAATATCCACTAGCAAGGAGTTATTAATACCAAACTATGGACTAACAACACTCAGATGAGGGTATCAAAGTGGTAAAATCTGTGAATGATCATCCATGAAGAAAACAGTAGTAATCTTGTCCCGCCAACTTTTCTAGGATCTCATCGATGAAGGATAGTGGAAAATGGTCCTTGTGTGTTATGGTGTTCAGCTTGGGTTATCAATGCACACTCTCCATCCTGTAGTCTCGTGAACATCAACCATCTCTCCATCAGAACTAGCCTTAACAGTGATGCCAAAGTTCTTTGGCACCACTTCAGTGGGGCTGACCCACTTGCTATCCGAGATTGGGTAGATGATTCCAACATCTAAAAGCTTGGCAACCTCTTTCATTACTACCTTTCTCATGTTAGGGTTAAGTTTTCATTGCATTTCTCGAAAAGGATGAGAGTCCTCCTCCACAAGTATATAATGCATGCACACAGATGGGTCTATACCCTTTAAATCAGCAATCGACCACCCGATTACTTGCTTATGTGTTTTCAGAACTTGAATGACTTTCTCCTCTTGAGCACCCGTGAGGGTGGCAGAAATAATAATCGGGAGAGATTCATTCTATCCCAAGAATGCATATTTCAGCCAGTCGGGTAGTTTTTTCAGCTCTAAAGATGAAGGCTCTTCAATCGACAGTTTGACCAAGTGACCACTAGAAGGCGGCAGTGCTTCGAACCTTGGAATCCAAGGGGCTGAAATCATGTGAGGGAGAAAAATTTGTCCACTCTGACTAACACATCCTCGATGACTCCTACCAGTTGCCTCTTCAACCGATCGACTAACTGAAAAGTTATCGATGACGATTTTAGCTTCCCTAAACTGACCTCCAAGTACAGAGAGTAGGAGAGAAAGTTCACACTTGCTCCTAGATCTAGAGTCGCCTTGTTGATGGTGTGGTCACTAATGACACAAGGAATTGTGGGCGCTCCCGGATCTTTCCATTTTAGGGGGGTGGTGTTGTTCAAAACAAAACTTACTTGGTCGGTAAGAAAGGCCTTTTTTGAAAGAGATCGAGATCTCCTTTTAATTGGGAAAAGGTCTATCAAAAATTTAACATAGGCGGGGACTTATTTGATGGCATGTACGAGCGGGAGATTGATTTTTACTTGCTTAAAAGTATCAATCATCTCCTCCATCCACACTTTACTTTTATCGAAAGGTGAAGATCCACCTAAGGCTTATGGAAATGGAACTATGGGCACATAAGGTACCTCAACTAGAGCCTTGGCTGCATCTTTCCTTGGAGGAAGAAGTTCCTACGAAGGCACTTGCCAGGTTAAGTCCTCTAGTTCATGTTCCTCATCAACCGGGCCATCATTGTTCGGCTGCCTATCCGTATCCGACATCGGTGGCATTACCACTTTATTGTCCACAACCTTCACATTCTTTAAGGTTGTAACTGCTTACACTTGTTCAAGGGAAGAAGTCTCCCCCATCATTACTTGACCATTAGGGTTGTTCACTGATTGTGAAGGTAACCGACCCTCGTCTCTCCTATTTAACGCTATAGCTAGTTGCCCAATTTGGGTTTCTAGGTTAGAAATCGATTGCGTATGAGAGTGAAGTAGTTGCGTTTGTTGTTGGGACTGTTGCTGTCTGCCTTAGGCGACTTGGAACATTGTGTCCTCGAAACTACTTCTCCTTTGAGGTCTGAACTGTTGCCGCTGATCGACTTATTTTATGTATTAAAATTGTGTTAAATTCAAGTCTCAACCTATTGTAAGCAAACAATGGAAATCATAGTACTAGCATAGGATCGTTCCCATGAGGAAGTTTGTCTATCTATTTATTTCTTATTTATATCTTCTATTTAAATCCTTATTTTAAAAACTTCTATTTATCTTTAAGATCTAATCTATTTATCTTTAAGATCTAATCTACTGGAGAAATATGAATAAAATAATTTCTTTTAATCTAAAGTGCATAAAATAAATCTAAATCCTCTTCTTCTGATTGAGGTCGTCAATCTCAATCATCATCTATCGGATATTTATGAATTTAAACAATATCGTTACACCATATCTCTAGTTTCTTAGCATTGGTCGTCAATCAAGTCTAAGATTCTATCAATACAGATTTAATCTAATCAACAACTTCCTAAAATCTAGGCGTCAATCAAACCTTAGGAAACTGAAGATGGAAAAGTAAAAATCTTTACACTAATCTGCAAATTCGAACTTGAGTCGTCAATTAAAATTAAAATTTGGAGATGTTTACAAAGCTAGACCAACAGTAGATTAGATCTTTTAGCTAGACCAACATTAGTTAGGGTGCCAGATCTCTTACAGATCTGGAGATTTACCTAATTCCAAACCACCTCTCTGTGGACTTCCCTTACTTTTAAAACTTGCTACAAAGGACCATGTACCTTGCAGGCCTAGGATATTTTAGATGTGCTAAATCCATTTATGTTTTCTCTTGATGTTTACATCATAAATCAGCACACTGGAATTCCCCAACAACAGACTGCATGCTAGCGGCTTCTCTTGTTAGAATTTGACATCACAGGTATCACACAGAAGTCAATCAAGAGGCAGGCACTCGCTGATCATCTTGTCGATAATCTCTTACCTGATTATGAACCTCTAAGGAGCAAATTCCCAGATGAGGACATCTTGTTCATGACAAAGGATGACATAGTAGAGACCGAGGAGTCCTGGGTGATGCACTTCGACAGAGCGACAAATGCTGAAGGTCAAGGAGTCGGTGCTATTCTGATCTCGCCAAATGGATGTCATGTACTAGTTTCCATCAACCTCAACTTCCCCTGCACTAACAACATGGCTGAATATGAGGCCTGTGCTGCTGGACTACAAGCGACACTTGACCTGAAAGTAACCCACCTAAGGGTATTTGGCGATTCGCAGTTGATCATATGTCAGACAAATGGAGATTGGAAGATGAAGGATGAGAAGTTGATCCCATACCATGAACACCTCGAAGATCTGATAGCATGCTTTAATGATGTTACTTTCTCCTATGTCCCACGGATAAGGAATCGCTTCGCTGGCATGTTAGCAACTTTAGCATTGATGGTAGAAATCTCCTACGGTGTTGAGATAAAGCCGATCATGATTGAACAAAGGAATGAGCCAGCCTTCTGCCTTCAGATTGAGGAACCCCTAAGGTTGGATGATGAGCCTCCATGGTTCTCAGATGTCAAGAATTTTCTCGAGACTCAGGAATTCCCTGAGGGGACGGCCAGAGAGGACAGACGGACCTTTCAACATTTAGCAGCAAACTATGTCATCTGTGATGAGTGTCTCTATAGGCGATCATATAACAATATCCTACTCCAATGCCTAACTGAAGGCAAGGCAGTGAACATCATGAAAGAGATTCACGATAGAGTATGTGGGGCCCACGTCAACGGCCACATGCTCGCTAAAAAGATTTTACGCCAAAGATACTTCTGGACCACTATAGAATCTGATTCTTGCAAACACGTTTGGAAGCGCTACAAATGTCAATAGCACTCCAGTCCAATCCACGCTTCGGCCATTGATCTTTACAACATGACCACTCCATGACCATTTGCCACTTGGGGCCTCGACGTCGTCGAAAAATTCAATCTGAAAGTATCAAACATACATCAATTCATCCTGGTTGCCATTGAATACTTCACCAAATAGGTAGAGGCCGCATCCTACCCGAACATCATGGCCAGGCATGTTGAGAAATTCATCAAAAGCAATATTGTTTGCTGATTTGGCATGCCTAAGGATATCATCATGGACAATGGCAAGAACTTTGCGAACAAGTGCATCAGGGCCTTTTGTGAGTAGTACAAGATCAAACATCATCGCTCGTCACCATATCGGCCACAAACCAATGGGGCTGTGAAAGCTGCTAATAAAATAGTCATCCGCATCCTTGAGAAGATGGTCGTCATCTATCAAGATTGGAGCAAAATGTTACCATTCGCTTTATGGGCCTAAAGAACATCGATTCGCACCGCTATAGGGGCAACACCATTCTCCCTTGTATACCTGAGAGAAAATTAGGTCACACTGGGGCGGCTTTGTCACACAAGGCACCTGCTAAGGGCAACCAAACTGATGCAGCACCTGAAATGGGAAGTAGTGAGTGCTGCCAGTCAAACTGAGGAGAGTGATGCCCTCATGATCTCATGATCTTTGGAGCAAACCACTAGGAAGGTCCGATCTAACCAAGGAAGCCTCCACACCAACTCGGCTTCGGCCAGCCAAAGCTTTAAACCTTGCATATCTCCTAGTGGAAGCATATGGCATCTGCCCAGAAAGCAACGGGCCGCCTCACCACGAGCAATGTAAAAGCGGGGCACGGGTTACAAGATGGCAAGATGCTCCCCGAGCTAAATTTAGAGCAAGATGGGACATCCTTGGAGGCATTCTACCTTGCCCAGAGCAAAGGCATCAAGGCAGTGATAAAGCTCCGCTAGCACCATATGCATCATAGAGAGGCCTCCCTCTATTTTTGCCAAGACATCACAAAGTGCAAGCGAGAAGCTCTCTCCTCCAGTATAGAAAAGAACCTCGGAGATAAGAAAAAAGGAAAAGGCCTTTGCATTATGAGGATTTTTTATCAGCAATTCCTAAGAGAACCTTTCAAAAAGTTCTCTTAGGAATTTCACCGAACATCTGGTGGGCCCCCCAATGAGACTTTTCTCATAATCATTTTTCTTCAAACCCAAGGTGATCTGCGTGGCTCTGGCATAACCCAGTTTTGGCAGCACTCTCACGAGGTCTCTATGCAGCTTTAAACCTAATAGATTGGAGAGCTCCTCGAGAGTAGGAGTCAACTCACGATTCCCAAAATGGAAGAGATGGGTGTTAACTCCCCAAAATGAAGCTGTGGCCTAAATGAAATCCCAAAGCGGAGGAACTTCAAGGAAGAACACAAGACGGGCCAAGCCGAGCCGAACCAAACCTGCAAGCTCGCTCTCATTCATGCTCTCAAGCTACTTCCTTAGAAAATTGGGCCCCACGCACAAAAAGGGAAGTATCGTGGTCCCAGACCCCCCCAGGAGAGGCAGGGTTGGAAAGTGGGTCCATTGATGTACGAAGATGTTCCCAAGGATACAAATTCAATGTAGGATGATGGACCCACCTTGGGGGCAAGAAAAGGAAAAAAGGGGAGCAAAAAATGGCAAGTCAAAGTCAAGAGAGAAGAAAAATGGGGATCCTCAGGCTTAAAAAGCCCCACTGTCCTCTGGAGGCACTTGGCGCATGTAATACATGCGCCAGTGCAATTTTCCCCAGATTTGGCCTAGCGCATGTAATACATGCACCAGGTCACTTAGGTCCCCACAAGCAAAAAAGTGAGGGTTGGGAGGGAGTTTTTACTAATCCCTTGATGGCTTGCCTGAACTTTTTGCCTCTTATCTAAAAAGACACACAATATGCCCTATACAGAGGGGCAAATTTGGTTTTCGGTCACATCAAATTTGTATAGATCTTCATACAGGAAAAATCCACACCGGCGTGGAAATAGTGGCCAAGTGTTAACAAAGTATGTCGCCTCGGAGGCCATCCCTTTTGACAAAATCAAACTCATCCTGCAAGCAATCTGATACACTACAGCAAGCAAAGGAGAGATAAAGCGTGCAATTAAAAGGAAAGGCACCAACATTCATCTAGAAAAGCTGAAAAAAAAAACATCCAAAAATAATAACAATGTCACATCATCCAGTACATATTTCCAAAATCCAAAAATAAAATATGTCCAAAAAGTCTTAAAATTCTAAAGCAGAGCCTAATCTCTGGCAGCACCATTGGACTTCTTGCACCTCGGCGAAGAGCTCTGATATGTCCGGACATCTCCCACTTTGGCCCACGCCTGAGAAAGTCAGCTAAGCAGGGAGCGCAACTCCTTTTCACGAACACGCTGAAAGTCATACCCAAAGCCATTAGTCAAGATCAGTTGAAAGAGAAAAATAGCAATGCAATGATCAGAACTAGTTAGTATGATACTCACCACTTCCACGTCCCGAAGACCAACTATGTTTCGGTAATACTCCGCCTAGTTCACCATCGACTCGTAGTCCTACACAAAAAGGAAAGAAGCATTCAGCTACATGCGCCAACACATGCATTTTTCTGAGAAACAAGCATGCAGAAAGAGAAAACTTGCTTACCCTAGGAACCCATTCAGGAGGAGGGATCTGGATTACATCAGTAGATATGCAGGCCCGCTCCTCGATGGCCTTACATAAACCCCCAAGGAAGGCATCATCGAGGCACCTAAAATTCCCCTAGACCTCCACAGTCAAACTACCAGAGGCACCAGTACTAGAGGTGCCTGAGGGGCCAGCTCCCGTAGCATCAGTGATACTTGCCGCCACATCATCATCATCATCAGAGTCACCTACCTGCTTGAATTGTGAAAAGGTGCAGAGTTTCAATCAGTAGAAGCAAAAACTAAATTAAAATCGCTAAAAATGTGCCTAAGGAAAAGTGAAGCACCTAAAAGGCTAGGAAATTGGCACCAGGTATGAAGCATGGAAGAATGGACCGGTAGGGTACGGACTCAAACCATAGCTGGTACCCCCCGGGCACGAGGAGATCATTGATGGGGACCCCATGATGAAGAAACTAGGCAGAGAGCTCCTCAATAGTACCCCCAGGAGCCATGACATCCGCAGGAGGAGCCTGTGGCAAGACAAAGTGGTCTCGCTACTGGTGGACCACTCTCTCCTAGGTAATATGCCCTAGCCCAGGCCCCGTAGAAGAAGATGACGTGGTGCTCAACAAAGAAGCGAGACGAACCCACAATAGCTTGCTCATAAAAAGGAGAAGCAATGTAGGGATCATAGATAACCTGCCCAGATAGAAAAGTGTCCCGTCAGCCAAGCAGATGCATAAAAAGAAAAGGGAGAAATAGCCATACCTGCTCCGGGATCAACAGGTAAAATTGGGACCTTAGGCCCATCTCTAGATGCTTCATACCAACATCCCTGCAACGGTGTGTGTTCCAGCTGCTCATGAGTGGAAACGTGTATACGTCGGAATGCAGGAGGGGGCGGTCGGGCTGGAAGTGCAGATAACCCTAAATCTGAAAAGAACAGTATACAGAAAGGGTGTGTCAGAAACAAGATGGATGACTAAGTAATAAACCAAGAAAATAAAAGGAGTCAGTGATTACCTCAATCGTCGGCCAGAAGCCAACAACAGAAACTAAGTTCCCCAATGAGACTCATGCTAGGCTAGACATTAGAACGACATATCCAGCCCCACCCCAGTCGTATCTGTGCACATCGTCCCAATTTCTCATAAGACTGAGCAGGGACAATGAGACCCGACCGCCGCTGGCATTTGAGAGGAGGGTCTTGCCTAGCAGGAAGAGGAGTGAAATGCGAGCCAACGTCACTGCACTCTCTGGCTCAATAAAAATATCTACATCTGGCTGCCCCAAGTCCACCAGTTCATTCTCTGCAAACAGATCAGACAACCAAGACATTTTAACCTCGGAGCCATGCAGATTTGCAGAGGAGGGATAATCCTAGATTAGTTGAATCACCTAATCTTGACTGGGCATGAGAAGGTAGGCCACTGGCATGCCCCCTATCCGAATCCCCGTAATCATAGACCAATCGACGGGTGTAAGAGTCATCTTCGCCATGGTCATATGAAAGGTCATAATCTCGGGACGGAAGCGCTCGATCAAGGCCCTCAGATAAGCCGCATCAGCCTGCATGGCAGGGCACGAGAGGAAGTCCCCGAAACCGGCTTGGGCAAGAAGGAACTTCACGACTGAAGGGAGGTAGTGATAGAAGCACTGAAGGTCTAGCCAGCCTCCTCAGAAGGTGACGGAAGGCAAGTCCTGCACCCAAATAAAGAGGTGTCGGATGCTGAAGATATAACAAGTTCACATAAAACAACAAAGCCTATTTCGTTACCTTGCCGGCTATACCAAAGTTGGAGACATGAACGTACTGCTGATGAAGGAGACCGATACAGGTGGCCTCACCCTGCATTTCGTACCAGGGACGAGAAGAGCGTTTCACAACAAAAAATTGTTCCCCTCAGGAACCATAGGCCACTTCCGGCCCCTCTTCTTGCTCCTACCCCTCCTCCTGCACATACTCCTCCTCGCTCGACATTCTGAGACAGATACAAGTAATAGAATCAAGACATATTGGTAGCAAGAAATCAATTAATAAACAGGCTAATAGGGAGGTAAGTAGGACCTTTTTGTTTCCTAATCATCATCATCATCAAATCACCCGCATTTTCAAAAAAAAAAAAAAGGAAAAAACAAAGTAAAAATGTATATGTGCGCATTTATGCAACCAAAAAAATCCAAAAAAAAAAAAAAAAAAAACACAAAACAAAAATAATATTTGTATGTGTGTGCATTTATGCAGCCAAAAAATCCAAAAAACAAAATAAAAAAATACATATATGTGCATTTATGCAACCCAAAAAAAAAATAATATCAAAAAGAAAAATATATGTGTAAGCATTTATGCAATCCAAAAAAAATCAAAAAAAGGAGAAAAGAAAAAATAAAGAAGGAATGCCCTAATAAAAAAATATATAATAACTCAAGAAAAAGAAAAATATAGGGCATCATTTACAAGGAATAAGATCAAACCAATAATGGATAATCACACTTGCAAGAAATATCATCCACTTATCATCTAGAAAGGCAAGAATCATAACCACATTGCAAAAGATTTCAACAAAAATAAAATAAAAATGGGTTTAAAGTGATTACTTTCAAAAGAACTTAGATCCTTGATCCGGCGTAGAGCGGGTGTTTAATCGGCGCAAGCGAACACCGGCAATGAAGCACGCTTAGAATCAATCCAAAGGAACCCTAGGATGGAGTCCCGTTTCGGTTTAGAGAGGGAGGGAGAGAAATTTCCAAAAAAAGACCCCTTTTGGCTCGGGCTCAGGTGTTTTAAAAAGCCCTCAGTTTTGGCTTGGCGCATGTAATACATGCGCCAAGCATAATTTGGTCCCGTTAGGGCCAGATTTGGCCTGGCGTGTATAATACATGCGCCAGGCTATTCCTGGCCCATTTTGGCTTGGATTGTGTGTTGCACACCCCGAGCCCGATTTTCCTCGAACCCGACGAGGTGCACACGCCCCCAAACGATGCGTCGATCTCTATTTGACCTTCTCGGGCGGTTGTGCTAAAATAAACGGTTCCGGATAAGTGAGCTTGCACAAAATCTCGAACAACAAAAAGTCATAAAAATCCACAAAAAAATTCCACCTAAAATACCAAAACATTTCCACACAAAAATCCACATAAAATAACACAAAATTTCCACATAAAATCACAAAAATTCCACAGAAAAATCCACATAAAATCACAAAAATTTCCACATAAAATCACAAAACTTCCACATAAAAGTCCACATAAAATCACAAAACTTTCCACATAAAATAATAAAAAATTCCACATAAAACCCCACGTAAAAGAACAAAAAATTCTACATAGAAATAACCAGAAAGTGGCATGTACTCCCAAAAAGTATTGCGACATCGATTCGCTCTGCTCTAGTAGTCATGCTAAATCAATCTCGAGACCAATGGTTTCGCCCCAAAGACCTCGAACCCTGCTTCACGCAGGGGCACCCGTGGCCAGTCAAATGGGGCAATCAATGCCTCACACGATTGGACACAAACTGTGGACCTTCGCGTATTTACTTCACACCTATCTATGAGTATGGGTCGATCACCCTCTCACTTACAGAGCTATTTTATTCAAAATGAAACTTGAACATCAAACATCTTTAACAATCTCGAGAAGCGAACGATTTTCCTAATATATTGGGCTTTTCCAACTCGCTCCACCTCGGTTATGCCCAGTAATGTCGCTAAGCGCATGGGGATTGATAACCTTGAGAAATATATATTTTTCTCGACATGTAGGGCTTTCGTTTACTCACCATGTTACCCACCTGATGTTTAAGGTATGTTCTGATTCCAGCAAACCCGTCAGTGATGCCTTGGGCCACTTCAGATTCTCTTGTCTTTGACATTTGATCATTAGTGATCAGATACCAAAGAAGGGCTTTTGTAGACACCCAAATTTGTCCCAAGGCCCGATCGAAACATACTTTGAGAGAGGGGCACCCCGAGCTTCCGTTAGCCTCTCCCATACCTTTAGGAAACTTTTCAGACCCCTAGGAACTTCCCATACCCTTTAGAATTACCCCTAATCTTTAGAATCCTCTCCGAAACCCTTAGTTAACCCTCTCGGGCATTAGTTAGAGAGAGATGAACTAGGGCTGGCAGGGACCTCTACTAAGAGTGAATCTTATACCATTGAAAAGTAAAGGTTTCCAGCTTTCCAACAAGCCAAGAATTACCTCGATCCGAGTTGTACTTTAAAGTTACGGAGATCCACAAGGAGACCAAAATTGCACTTGGATGGGAGCACATTTGGCGCATATATTACATGCGCCAAGCCAATTTTCTCCAAAAAATGACTTGGCGCATCTAATACATGCTCCAAGCATCTATGTGACCCACCTCAGGCTCTGGACTTTCAGGCACTATAGCTATGCTTGGCGCATCTAATACATGCGCCAATCTTAGCTATAGTAACTGATGATTTTTTGCTCGAATTTCACTTTTGGGGTTTGACTTGTTGATCATCTCAATGTTTGGGATGGGTTTCATTAGGACTGCTGCACCCATGTTTACCCCATTTGCAACCCTTTAGTCATTTGAAACCTCACCTTATCATCTACCATTGAAGCCCCTTGCCCACATTTCTAAGCTTTCAAAATCCTAGGAAACCTTAGATTAGGAGATTACCTAATTGCTAATCTCAATTAGCCCTTAAGCACCCTCCTAACCTACCCTTTTCCTATAAATAGAAAGCCCCTCCCCTTGGATTAAGGGCTTGAAATTTTTCCAAAAGAGAGAAAATAGTAAGAGATCCTTTCCTCCCTTTGGTGCACCCAAAACCCATATAAATTCTAGAATCCTAAATCATCCTAGAGACCCAATCCTCCATCAAAAACCTTTGAGTTTGTGAGAGCACTATCCTTTAGTCTTCTTCCTCTATCTCTTAGCTATCAGACTAGAGGAGCTAGAACCCTTCATTCAATCATCCAAGCTATTGGAAGCTTATCAAGTGCACCTATGTGAAGGTCCACAGCGGTGGTATAGGGGCCTGAGAGCTTCGGCTCTCCCCTTTATTCCTCTACCTTCTTAACTTTTGCTCTACCCATAAATTTGTGTTGTTATGCCGCCAAAATATCGATAGGAACAGAGGGGAACAAATAGGATTATAGTGCCTTCGGGCAAGAAGAAGTGCTCTTTTTATTTCCATTTTCATTTTATCTTTGGCCATAAGTAGAGACCGCTTTAGAGCGAGTTGATCGGGTGCCTAACACCTTCCCGATCGATAATAGTAGCCCCTAACCAAGAGCCTTTGGTGTAGACCAGTGAATTAGAGTCACACTTTTGGCACTTCGATGCTTATAAAATTGATCTAGGTTTCTCGGGACACCGAAAGCTACAGGTGGCGACTCTATATTTTTTAGAGAGTGCGCATCATCGTGACGGGTTTAATGAAAATCCACGGTTGCATAATAAAAAAATAGTTTTTATTTTTGTATGCATCACACCCAATCTCGAAGCCTAGATTTCTTCAAGTGTGATCCAGAAATTGAAAGGACTCTCTTGAGTAATTTAGCATCACACCATACACCCACAAGAGAATCCTTAATTATGACTGACGATTATTAAATTCAAGCATATTTCAGCCCCGTTGCTCTGACTACACCCTCCTGTATAGTTATACTAGAGGTTATAGCTAGGCAGAAATATGAAATCAAGCTCAATACACTTCAAACTATACCCTCTTTTCATGGGCTTGATAGAGAAGATCCCTATCAATACTAAAGGGATTGTCTAGAACTCTGCACTATGTTACCACTGTCGGCAGCTAATGAGGAATCAGTTAAGTTATGATTGTTCCCTTTCTCTCTCAAGGATAGAGCAAAAGCATGGTTGACTTCACTGCCTGCAAGGAGTATAATCACTTAGGAAGAACTGCAATCCAAATTCTTAAATGAATGCTTCCCAATTGGCAGAACAAATCAGATTAGGCAAGCAATTCAAGATTTTAGGCAACAACCTGGAGAATTGTTTTATGAGAGCTAGCAGCGCATGAAGGATTTACTGAGGAAGTGTCCTTACCATGATGTGTCGAACTGGTCGATAGCACAGAGCTTCTATCAAGGTTTGACTGAGACTAACCAGTCTATAGTCAATGCCGTAAGTGGAGGAACCTTTATAGCTCAAAATGGCCAACAATCTTGAAACTTATTCGAGAAACTGGCCGACAACTCAAAGCAAAAATAGGCTTTTCTTAGATATGATCCCTATATCACTCGTTACACCCCGCTCGTGAGGGGTGGACTTTCCAATATTAGTAAAGATAAAGTAAAGAAAGAGGAGGACGATATGAGTGCAAAGGTTTGGTTCTTGAATAGAAAATTGAGCACTATTGGCTGCCAAATCAAGCACTTCGAATAGATCTTTGGCAAAATATTCTAATTGTTAGACTCAGACATATAATGAAAACCCAGCTGCACCATTATACCAGGAGGTAGTGGAAAATAAACAAGTAATGACTTTTTAGAGGGGAGATTATGGAAACAAATATAATCCAGTATGGAGGAACAACCCTAGATTTAACTATAGTTCCACAGGAGGATCATAACTAGCACCACTGGTTGGGTTGCCTCGATTTCCCTAGACCAAAATTTTCCACCAACGACCTCCATTGTCTGCTGTACAACCCTAATTTGGACCACAAAACAATGCACCTGATGCCACAATTGTTCAAATCCTCTAAAATTTACAGCAATAGTCGCATCAGTGCTTGAAAGATTTACTTGCTCAATTCTCTCAAGTGCTCAATTCACATACTCAGTCCATTACGAAGCTGGAAAGTCAGATAGGCTAGCTAGCTTCCCAAGTGGCGAAAAGAGATGGTGGTCAATTGCCAACGCAGCTAGTTAACAATCCTAGAGGACAAGTGTTCTTGGGGGAGACATTGACTCCCCAAAATTAGATATAGAAACCTCATGGTTCGTCGAGCTACCGACTCTTCCGTAGCACCCATTGTAAAATATGTAGAGTTATTTCCTTTTCTTTTTATTTAGGCAATACATTATAGCTCAAATCATTGAAAAATGATGAATCATAATGTAATCCCTGCTATACATTATAGGGAACAATCGTAAGGATTTACGATTGATTGTATGGATATGTCTATCAGTGAAAGAGCAGCGATTGTGATTCACTTGATACGAGGGTTCGTAATTACTGAAAGCTAAAATCAACCGATGATTCTAGGTCAATACCCAAGTGACGACTGATTCAGCAAGTCGTCACTGAAATAGGGCTTACATATTCTTGAAAAGGATACGTCGGCCCCATTTTTGAACTCTCTAGTTTTCCTCTCCTACCTTCCCTCTCTTTTTTAAAAAGCTCATAATCCTAATTATCCTCTTACTCAATGTTGTGTTGCCTCCTTGCAATTATTATATGATTAAAACTTTCAATTAAAAGGCACGAATTACAAATGTATGGAATCAAGGTGAACAACCAGTCCTGCAAGAACTAGGGCTGTTGTAACAAGTTTTTAAAAGGTAAGTAAGGTGTCCACAGGAAATTGTGGTTTAACTATAGTAAATCTCTAGATCTATGATAAATCTGGTACTCTATCCTAACTTAAGCTAAACTAAAATAGGAAAGAGGAGAGGCTTTAAGGTTTTATCATTTTTACTACAAACTATAAAAGATAAATGCAATTGATCCAGATCTAATCAAACACAGATATAAGGGGAGATATAGAAAAGATGAAAATTCAAAAGGTGGAGAACAGTAGCTTGGGGTCTTGGTCTCTTACTAAAAATCAAAGAAATCAAAAGCAGTGTAGAGGATTGATTTCTAACAATCCTCTATTCGGGCTCCAAGTTACCCAGGTTTCCTAGGCAGAGGTGAGGTATAAGAATTCAATCTCCACCAATGGATAAAAGCTATCCTAAGGTTAGGATCTGCCCTTCTACTGGATACAGTCCTAAGGTTATGATCTGCCCTTCTACTGCATACAGTTCATCCCAGAGATTGCTCCAATCTATTGATCTTGATTGGAACAGGAAAACTATTGCAGATGATGTGGGTGCCAGGCTACCAAGCTCCCCATTTCTGGCTGGCATCCACAAGAATATCCAATCCAGGGAAATCGAATATGAAGAAGTGAAATATAGATTAAAATCACCTTTAAAAACTACAATTATATTGCAAGCTTACATTACTATTGTGCCCAGATCGTCAATTTGTGTAAAATACAATCTCTTACAAGCCTCTAAATCTCTCAATTTATAGCTCAAGACCTCACACTAACTACTGAAAAGAGTTTAGCCACTCATGATTGGCTAAAGAGAGGATGGGAGAAGAAGGAAGAAAGAGGGAGAATTTGGAGGGAAAATGGATCTCACACTAAGCTCTGGTTCTCTCAAATTCTGGATGGTTCTTCTGTAAAAGCTCTCTTATATTTATACCTTCACCCTCTATCTTAGATCCGTTTCAGCCAATTAGAGCCCAATAGAATAATTCTATTATTCTAACTGCTGATGTGGCTGATTTCTCTTCTAGAAGCTCTTCTCTCATTAGTCCATAATTGGAAAAGACACGTGAGGTAGTTAGGGTTTCCAATCGTGCATAGTTGAATGCTAAAAATACCCCCAAGGGTCGCTAATGTGCTTTGGGACTCGTGCACAGGTGTTAAGACCTAAAAAGTACCACTTTTCACCCCTTAACTTAACCTTTGATTAGACCCATGGCCACCTAATAAGTTCTTGTAAAGTGTTTTATGTAGGTAATAACCAGCAGTGAAATAAGGCCAGGAATCCTGCTAAGGAGCCGATTTTAGCACCAGAAGTCCCTCAGAAGGATGAACTCTGAATCTCGATCAGAAATGAGCCTCACGCAGCTGACCCAAGCTTTAGAGGATTCAGGAGAAATATGCCTCGCGCAGTCCAACTGAGCATCCCAAGACTCTACAATAACTTCTCGCCCAGATGATTGACTGAAGAGCTTCAGAAGCACAAACTCGCGCAGCTCTCGCGAAGCTCAAGAGTAGAACACATCGCTAGCCTCACACAGCTTAAAGCGCATCTCTCAACCTCCGCAGCTAGAACGGGCCGAGAAGAGAGAGCTTGAAGACTCGCAGCCGCCATGGATGCAATTATCAGAAGAGAACTCCTCACGGAGTTCTCGCACCATTCAAGAAGAAAGCATCCTTGCGAAGGAAAAGCCATCTTCGAGAAGATCAATTAAGACATGGAACCTCGCACAGTTCAGAACTCATTAAAGCCTCGCGAGGTAACTCGCGAAGTCCAGTGAAGAGAAGTGCTCGCGAAGTTCTCGCGCTATTCAAATCTATCCTCGTGAAGATCAACCCAGCAATCGTGCAGCTATCTCGTGACTGTTGAGCTCCAACCCCACGACATCTGAGGCTTTGATGTCTACTCAACCTCGCGACTTCCTGAAGAGCAAACCAAGCCAACCTCGCAATGGGTGAAGTTTCAATATCAAATTATCCTAGCGAAGAGCAAAAGCTACCACGCGACAAGTCTGGGAAACAATGGCTACCTAGGGAAGCTCTGAACCTCAACTTCCATCTCTTCAATAGAGGACCTTTCGAGAATTTCTAGCGATTAGGGCACGCACTCCCATGCTCAAATCTCTTTACACGTGCCCCTAGGCATCAAAGGATCACTAT
This sequence comes from Chloranthus sessilifolius, assembly GCA_021018995.1. Taxonomy (NCBI): domain Eukaryota; kingdom Viridiplantae; phylum Streptophyta; class Magnoliopsida; order Chloranthales; family Chloranthaceae; genus Chloranthus; species Chloranthus sessilifolius. The sequence goes on from CM037588.1 coordinate 99,613,784, forward strand.
TCGACCACGTGGCATCATTAAAATTAAGGTTTCCTAACCCTAATGCGCCGCCACACCACTGCTATAAAATCCCCATAGGGGGGCTTGGACCATTTGATCTTTCGACATCCTGAAATAGCTAGGAACACATCTCATGTCTTGGAGACTTGATCTGAGATCATTTTGCTTTTCTTTTTTTGGTAGCTGTAAGTAGTTTTCTTTTTCTCTTTTCCTTCTCTCCATAGTCTAGCACTTGCTGGCTATGTCTTTGTATGCTTTTTGAACTAGATCAATGGAAGTTTTGTAATAGGATTTGTACTCTATAGGACTTGTGTTTGAATGTGAGATGCTCTGTGCAAGGCTACTACCTTCTGATCCGCCATTGCTTTGACTGTGTTTCAAATCAATGGAGGACTGATTCTAAGGGCCATTCAGATCCAAGTGACCTGTGTGTCTGGGCTATCATGGTCCTATACAGCCTTAGCCCCACCACAGGACCCACTAGATCTGAAATCCCCATGGGAGCTTGAGCTGGTAGCCTGGTGACCATGGTGGTGGCAGCGATATTCTTGTTTTGTCTTGGGCTTCGTGAGGAGGATAGCGTCTGGGATAGTCTGTGACCACTTGAGTGGATAGGTTATAGCCTTAGGGTGATTCTAATCCACCGATCCAAGATGGATCTTTCTTCTTTACACCTGAGCTTGTAGAAGCCTGGTGGGAGATTGTACGGAGGCTGACTCCCCTATATTTGTATAGATCCACCATCAGATGTTGGATCTGATCTGGTTATAGAGATTGTAGGCTTATGACTAGACCATTGTAGCCTCACTCAAGCAATGGACAGATAGATCGAAGGTTGTACTCAATCTCTTGTTGGTTCTATGTGTCTGGGCTATCATGGTCCTATACAGCCTTAGCCCCACACAAAGAGCTTTAGAGGTTGAGGTTCCCTATGGATTCTTGAGCTGGTAGCCTGGATGAAATAGTGCCTACAATGATTAACTTGTTTTGTTTTGACCCATCCCTGGATTGTGGTTCCCCTATGGGATAGTCTATGACCATTTGAGTGGACAGGTTATAACCTTAAGGGATTGAATCATGGCAGAGAGATGGGTTGGATCCCTTCTCCTCAGTGGTGATAATGTAGCCATTGGACAGGATTTCTATAATATCATATCTGAATCTGAGTTACAAAGCTCCTCTGATCTAGGCTCAATAACTTACTTCTCACCCTTTTATATTTATTTTCCACCCTCCATCCATCCTCTCACCCCTTTTTATAGTGTAGACATTAGGTTACCGTAGAATACCTAGAATAAGTGACCTTAAACTTCCCTCCTTTTTAGGACTGCCAGATCTGTAGTCAGATCTGGAGGGACTACTAGTGACAACTCCTTTGGAGCTGTAGATCACCTTTCCCTGTGGGACAAACTCTTACTTATCAAAACTTGCCACAATGGACCCTGTATCTTGCAGGTCTAGGATTTCTTAGTTGTGCTGATTCCATCCCCTGTTTTACTCTTTCTTTGATTTTTAAATTACTTTTACCACCAACCAATAAAGCAAGCACAAACTTAGAAATCGCCAACAACAGGCTTATGAAATTGGCAGTTGCTGAAGAAACGTGCTAAGAAGGTACCAGTTCAAGTGTCGAGAGGTTCAGGGATCCTCTCAACAGGTTTTGAATTTTCATTGTGTTCACATCGACAGGTTGCAGTGGCTGTCGACAGCTTTGTAGACTTCTCGAGAGGTTTGGAGTATTCTCGACAAGGATGAGTGGCACTCGTCGATAGGATTAGAGTAGCTCTCGATATGTTCAGTTTGACTAATCGACAGGATTAGAGAGTATTCTCACCCTCTGTCCAGTTCCGCATTCATCCTCTCGACAGGTTGTAGAAAATCCTGTCGACATCTTTGTGAAGTTCTTGTTTAAGATTTCGATAGGTTACCTGAACCTCGCGAGGATGAGCGTTGTTTAGTTTCAGGTGAGTTGTCGACAGGTTGTCATAGACTGCTCGACAGGTTCAACTGAACCTCTCGAGATGTACTTGGTACCTCTCGACTTCTCTTGCACCTTTAGGTAAGGTGTCGAGAAGATCTTTTGCTACACTTCTAACCTCTCGACAGCTAGACTTAACCTCTCGATAGGTTCTGCCTTGTGCTTCCACAGCTGGCACACGTCTTGGGTGTGTTGTTCTTTATTTATTCAACACTCAGCAGCCTTTTAGTAGGTTTAATCTTTATTCCTTGCAGCTGGACTTGGTCCCAGGCATTTCCAGTTGGATCCATGACCTTCTCATAAATCTCTAAGGCTCTTGTGGACTGCTTGATTGGCTGGCCTTTGGGCTGTAAGGTCACCTATTGAGCAGTAAATTACTTCTTTGGCTCTTTTAAGTGAATATATGTATTAAGCTTGCAATTCATTGCTTATCTACAAAATACACTTAAAATATATTATTAGTCAGCTCAAGGGTCCACCAAAGGTCAGGTTAGGAGGTGAAAAATGATATTTTCACTGCTTAACACACCCTCAAACCTATGCTTTACTAGTATCTGAGCAAAGGAGAAAATAAAAACAATTATTGAAAATAAAACATGCCACTTTTTTAGGGAATACAGATACATTTAGCATATGCATCAAGCCTTTTAAGCCCCTAGGTTATCCTAGTGGAGGAGTGAAGTCTCCTGAGGGTTTACAGTGAAGTTATCCATAAACTTCTCCAATAAAATTAGTTAATATTAGTGCAGCCTATTAAAATAAAATTCAAGCAATATAAAAAGTCATTCCACACCTTGTCCATTTAGTTTTAGATGATTCTCAGCAAAAACATGATAGTTTTAAAACTAAAATCCTGCTGTAATTCCTGCACAATCAATCAGCTCATGTCAAGGTATTTTGAATGAAAATTAATGCAAAGCTTACCCTCAAATTGAGAATCATGTTTTGATAATGCCCCCATCAATCCTAATTTCAGACCCAAAGCTTACCAGGGTTGTCACTCTCAATAAAAATAGAAGGGTGTATCAATTCACACAACTCAAGAGCAGTTACAGCCCTCAAATAGGACTGCAAGCATGAGCATAGGCATTGCTCTAACTTATGAAAATTTCTAACTCTTTTCACCATAGATCAAACAAATCCTTATCTCCACATGATAACTCAATTAATTTCATACCAGTAAGGGCTTTTTATTGGGTTGTAATGTGGCTTATGGGTGAAGTTTATGAAGAATGAAAGGGTGGAATAGGATTCAACATTGAGAAATCAGTAGAGTAAGGAGGTGACATGTACACCTTCATTTAAGCATAGTCTTCATCTTCTTTGAATTTTCATATTTGAAGTGATCAATTTCCAATCCTCATTTCAATGTTTCAATGAATTGACTTCTCTTTCACACTCTTTTATTTTGCTTTTCTGTTTTTCTTTCCTTTTTGTATGCTTTTTCTCTTTTTATTTTTTCCTCTATTTTTTCTTTTCATGGGCTGGAATGCCACAACTATACATCACACTTGCCTTCAAATGTATTTTCTTCATTTTTTAACCAAATATCAAACCAGCTCCTTTAGTCTCACTTCTCCTATTTTCTGATTTCTCAGATTGAGGGTGAACTGAAACAGGTCAAGAGGTTTTGGGTTCAAATTTTCTAATTTTCATCAAAGAAAACTGAGATTTTTAAGGCTCAAAAGGTGTGTATCAAGGGCAATTCAAAGGTGGAAAGTTTTAAGCTCAAATTGTCCAAGGGATGGCCTTACTTCATGTTCTTCATGTCATGAGTGCTGTCAAGTTGTTTCAACTTGGATTTGCCTAACTTCTAGTGAGAAGAGGTAGATCCAATCAGTCCTTAGAGCAGAAGAAATTACCAAACACTCTTCAAAAACAAAATTTCAGGCCTAAATCTCACTGGGTATGGTCTTCCATCATATTTCTGGGACATATCCTCATAATTTTCTCTCTTTTTCAAGTTCACTTAGCACAAATTTTTGAAAATTCTTGGCATTTGCTTCATGAAAATGTTAGAACTATAACATGTTTCGGTTTTAAAAAGTTTTTAAATTTCCTCTATAACAAAAAAAAAATCTGGTGGGAAATTATTTTATTTTCTCAATTTCTGTTAAAACCTTGCTGCACTACCATTAACTATCCATTGGCAAACCTTGCCACACCCCCAAACCTATAAGGAGCAGTGTCCTCATTGATTTTAAGATAAAGAAATGTGCAACATGAGAAAAAATATATACAAAGAAGCAAGGAAAGAAAAATAAGCAAATAAACTGTAGCTAAACAAAGAACATCAATACAGAAACAAAATAAGAACTAGTAGTAAACAAAACACACAAATGAGGACAAGAAAGCAGATAATAAAATAGAAAGAAAGCAAGAAAATTACAACAAATAGACTAAAGAAAAATTCCTTTATTAACACCAAAATATGCACAATGTAAAGGAAAGTGGTCTACAAGAGAGCAGGGAAAAATATCCTAACTATACAACTCTAATCATCTGATTCCTCTGCAACTCAGGTGGATCTTTGAGTCCTTTACCCTTTTCTTGCTTCCTAGTAGCAGTAGTGGACTGGGACCTTGTGGAGGAAGGTTTTCTAGTCCTGGATGTGGTTTTCTTTGGAGGGGGTGGCTTTGGCTTGGAAGGGGGGTCCTTGAATTTGATGTCAAGCTTGACTTTGCTAGGCTCCTTTGGTTGAGGAGCTGTTTCCAAGGGAGGTCCATCAGGGTTTAATTCTTTGGAAACAGCCTTAGCTAACTCCCTGTCAGTCTTTTCAGTTAAGTTCTTCTCCATGGATGCAATAGTCAACCCATAATCATGAGCTTTGTCCTGTGCTACTCTCAGCTGTGCCTACAGGGCCTTTATCACATCCTCCTAGCCCTCAGCTCTATTCTTCTCTTGGTTGTATGGCACCATAATTTCCTGCCAACTCTTTTTTATCTCTTTCTTCTCCAGCTTGTAAGTCACTTGTAGAAATTTAATGTGGTCAAGAAGAGGTTGTCTCACACTGGTTCTCAGGTCAGCCATGCCTCTAAGTACATCTCTTAATATAGGCATTGGCTTGCATGGCCCTGAGGAGAGTAAGGTAGGGAGGTGGGGGATTAAGGGAAGCAGGTGGGATGGATTGATCAGCAGGGGAAGTAGGGCCATCCAGCTGTGGGGGGGGGGGATGGATGATTGCATGGGTGGGGTAGAAGTGGAGGGAATGGGTTGGGAAAAGGCAACCGCAGGGGCAGGGTCAGTTTGGGTGGAGGCAGTGGTAAAAGTAGGGAGAGAAACTTCAGGGATAGGTTTAGCCAATTGTATGGGTTGTGGAGAAGTGGGGGTAGTGGTGATATGGATGGGTAAAGGGATATCTGGCTTTTGGGATGGTTGGGTTAAAATTTGTAAAGTGGAATTGATGGCTAGCACAGTGGAAGGAAAGGAGGCTTGATTTTGGAATGCGGAGTTTATGGCTTGAAGTGTGGCTTCAATTGATGATTGGGTTTGGTTGTTGGGCATTACTTGGGATTGAAGGGAAAGTAAAAAGTTGAGGATATGGGGTAAAGAGTCAGGTTTGACAGGGGCTGAGGGTTGTATTGGTGGAATTGGTTGGAAAGGGGAAGTGTGGGTATGGGTAAAAGGTGGGGTGGGTGAGGTGTGTAAATGGATAGGCTATGGAGAGTCAGGTAGGGGGGTATATTCATACCCAATGTCATCCACAATGGAGTCAATTAGGGATGAATATCCCTCAGTGATTATTTAGTCATGGGTGTGTGGAGGTGATATGGAAAAGGGTGGGTCAATGTGAAAGGACATTGATGGTGGGGAAATGATGGCTGGTTCAACTAATGAAGCTGGTGATGGGCTCAAAGGTGGAGTGGCTAATATGGATGGGCTGGCTGGAATGGTGAGTGAAGGTAGGGTAGGGATTGGGTTAATGGTAAAAGGGGCAGATAGAGGTGTTGATGTGGTGATGGTGGAGAGGGATGTTGAAGTGCTGGGAGGTAGGGAAACTGGAATGGAGGGCAAAGGAAATGAGATGGATTGTAGGGAGGCTGCTGGGATGGAAAAACTAGGGATATCAGGCATGGAAGGAACATAGATGGAAGGGATGGAGGGGATGACTGTAGGTGATGAGGGAATCAAAGGAGCAGCTGCAAAGATGGCCACTTGAGGTGCCTCCCTTTTAGGACTCTCCACAGATTTTCTTTTACTCTTCCCAATGAGAGTCCTACTGACAGACCAGGCCCTCTTCCCAAATGCTTTAGGGGTCACCTTTTCCACTTCCTCCCCCTCTTTGAAAAAAAAATCTTTTCTCTTGAGCAAGGCAGTAATGAGCCTGCTGTAGGTAGCCCTAGTAAGGCTTGAGCCTTCCTACACTTGTCATTCACATCCACCATGGCCTCAAACACTAAATGAGCAACATTTATAAATTGGCTCTTGGAGAAAGAATAGAGTGCATCTAGTATGGGGACTCTTCTTCCTTGTTGATGCCCACTGACATAAATGTTCTTTCTCAAAATGGATTCAAAGAAGAGCATGCTGGGTGCAAGTCTCTTCTTATTATTGAGTCTCCAGAACCCACAATGCCCTGGGTGAGGTGTCTAGGCATTGCTTTGAGGGAGACATTCTCAGGTGCAGCCAGGCCATACACTAAATCAAAAATAGAAGGGACCCCCAATGCTATCCCTATATCTCTGTAGTCCACCACCATGTCCACATGATCAATATAAATTACAAGGCAAGGCTCAAGTGAATCAGGCTTGGTGTATTTTCTGAGATTCTGATATGACAACTTAACCAGCCTTGGGTAAGATCTCTCATTCAAAGGGGTCATCAATGGTGTCAGGCTTACCTTCACCAAGTAGTCCATTGTGGCCTTATAGTCCTCCTCCTTCGAAAAATAGGGGGTATCAACAATTTTCTCTAGAATCAGGCCCAGGGCATCCACAAATTCATTGGGAATGGATTTGTTCACAGGGGCATCAGGGTTAAGCTCAGGCTCTGGGATTTCAGACACAATGTTAGGCTCAGAGATAGGTCCTGCTTCAGGGGCTTCCTCAACAAATTCTTCACTGGTTTGGGCCCTCTTCAATTTCTTGGCTTTCTTGGATTTCACTATTTTCTCAGCTTGGTCCATGACCAATTTTCTCTTTGCGGGTGGGGTCTCCTTAGGCTTTGTGGGTTGCCTAGTGGATTTCCTAGTGGCTTTGGTGGTGGATTTGGAAGGTGCTTTGAAAAGGGTGACCTAGGTGTCTTCTTGATCAGACATTGTATACTTAAACAATTGCAATTCACTCCCAATCACCACACAGACCTTTGTTATCAATCAAATTAACCACACCAATTTTCAAATGAAATGCCAAAAACACAATGTGGAGCAGAAGAGAGGCTTACCAGCAGAAACCTAGGGTTTCTCAGATCTTACAATGCACAACACCAAACCAGCTCAGACCAGGTGCAAAGTGTAGCTTTTGATGAATTGAAGCAATGGGACCAATGCCATGGTGTATGGAGGACCAACCAGTGAGGTAGAGAGAGAAAAAGAAAGATGGAAAATCGCCAGAGAAAACTTAAAGGGCAAAAAGAAGTTGTCAAATGGCAAAAATGGAGTTGTCGTTAGGTTTAAAGCAGTGGGAAATGACTTTCGACAGGATTGGGGCAAGGTGTCGAAGGTTGATGCAACCTGTCCAAGAGTAGAAAGTCACCGATCCTCGCGAGAGGTTCATGCAATCTGGTCGAAGAGTTCAAGAAGACATAAATAATCATTCCGAGAGGTTCACATAACCTCTCAACAAGTTCTTTGAACTCAATATGCAATCCTCTCGATAGGTTCTAGGCTCCAAAAAAGTTACTTCGAGGGTTCATAGAACCTCTCGATAGGTACCCTGAACCTGTCGAGAATTCAACCAAAAGTCTTCAGGACCTGTCGAAATGCTCTTGGATCCTATCGATAACCATTTTTACACCTTCAAAACCTATCAAGAATTAGTTCACACCTCTCGACAGCTTCAAAATCTTGTCGACAAGCAGACTGAGAACTCTCAGAACCTATCGAGATGTTCATAAAACCTATCGACAGGTTATACTTCAGTTTAAACAGGCTTGTAATCAATTCTCAGTTCATTTCCCAACAGATTTGACTCTCCAACTCAGGTCACTTCACCAATTTGACTCATTATCCTACTTGAGGTATAGACATACATGGCTAAAAAAAAAAAATCATGTACAATGCCACATAGAAATGAAACAAAAGAAACAGAAATAACCAACACATGAGTTATTATACATAGTAAATATTGTGGAAACTCAGACATGTTATGGAGGTTCATGATAGTGAATGGTCATTACAGGCTCCACCACATTTTCAACAACAAGCTTGAGCCTTTGCCCATTCACTTTCGTGGTCCTTGGATCTTTTGGATCCTTAATATCCACAGCTCTAGATGGGGATACATGCTTAACTATGTAAGGTCCCTCCCACCTGGATCTCAACTTACCTGGGAAAATTTTCAATCTAGAGTTGAACAACCATACCTTGTTGCTAGCTATGAACTCTTTCCTCAGCAGATGCTTGTCATAGAAAGCCTTGGTTTTCTCCTTGTAGATCCTATCATTTGAATATGCCTCCAACCTCAGCTCTTCCAGCTCTGACAACTGGAGTTTCCTGTGCTTGCCAGCAGATTTTAAGTCAGTATTCAATGCTTTAATAGCCCAATAAGCCTTGTGCTCAAGTTCTATTGGTAAATGGCATGTCTTTCTATATACCATCCTGAAGGTAGGCATGCCTATTGGGGTCTTATAGGCAGTCCTATAAGCCCACAGAGCATCAGGTAACTTCGAGAACCAGTCCTTCCTATCCACTCTCACTGTTGTCTCCAAAATTTGTTTGATTTCCCTATTAGAAATTTTCACCTGCCCACTGGCTTGTGGGCGGTATGGGGTGGTAACTCTGTGTGTCACAAAGTTCTTTCTAAGCAAGTTTTCAAATTGTTTATTGCAAAAGTGGCTTCCCTCATCACTAATGATAGCTCTGGGGGTGACAAACCTAGAGAAAATGTTGTTCTTCAAGAAGTTGAGGATAACCTTGTGGTAATTTATTCTTGTATCTATGGCCTCAACCCATTTGGACACATAGTCCACAGCTACAAGAATATAGTTGTATCCAAAGGAAGGAGGGAAGGGACCCATGAAGTCTATCCCCCAAATATCAAAAAGTTCAATCACAAGTATTGGCTGTAAAAGCATAGAGTTTCTTTGGGAGATACTTCCCATCTTTTGGCATCTTTCACAAGTTTTACAATGAAGCCATGCATCCTTGAAGAGAGTGGGCTAGTAGAATCCATTATGGAGCACCTTGGCAGTAGTTTTGTTCCCACTGAAGTGGCCTCTGCAAGCCTGTTCATGACACATAGTTAGCACATTATGGAATTCCTCATCAGGGACACATCTCCTCACCACTTGGTCTGCACAATGCTTGAATAGGTATGGATCCTCCCACATATAATGTCTGATCTGTGAAAAGAACAGATCCTTGTCCATTTTGTTCCAATGTGGGGGGATCTTCCCTATTGCCAAGTAATTCACAATATTTACAAACCAAGGTGTAGAGGTGATGATAGCAAACAGTTGTTCATCCGGAAAGGAGTCATTAACAGGTAGCCGATAAAATTCCTTTGCTAGGATCCTAGACAAGTGGTCTGCAACCACATTTTAAACCCCTTTTTTATCTTTGATCTTAAGATCAAACTCCTATAATAGGAGGATCCATCTGATCAATCTAGGCTTTGCATCCTTTTTTGACAAAAGGTATTTTAGGGGTGAGTGATCTGTGAAAACCACTATCTTGGATCCCAGCACATATGACCTGAACTTATCTAAAGCAAAAATAATTGCCAACAGTTCCTTCTCAGTTGTGGTGTAATTTAACTGAGCATCAATCATGATTTTGCTCGCATATGAAATCACACAAGGGGCCTTATCCTTCCCTTGTCCCTAGACCGCACCAATTGCAAAGTCTGATGCATCACACATAAGCTCAAAAGGAATTAAAAAATCAGGTGATTGAAGGATAGGTGCAGAGGTTAGGAAACTTTTCAACATCTCAAAGGCCTTAAGGCATTCATCATTGAAATCAAAGGGGACCTCTTGGCACAACAGGTGGCAAAGAGGTTTTGAAATTTTGCTGAAATCTTTGATAAATCGCCTATAGATGCCAGCATGCCCCAAGAATAATCTTACTTGTTTCACAGTTTTTGGTGGGGGTAAATGTGCAATCAGGTTTATTTTAGCCTTGTCTACATCAATGCCTCTGTGAGAAACCACATGGCCAAGGACAATGCCTTGAGTGACCATAAAATGACTCTTTTCCCAACTTAAAACCAAGTTGGTTTCCTCACATCTTTGAAGCACAAGGTTGAGATGGTGTAGACATTGGCTAAAACTTTCTTCAAAATAGAGAAATCATCCATGAAAATCTCTAGAAACTGCTCAATCATGTCAGAAAATACAACATACATGCACCTTTGAAAAGTTGTAGGTGCATTACACAGTCCAAATGGCATCCTTCGATAGGCAAAGGTGCCAAATGGGCATGTGAAAGTTGTCTTTTCTTGGTCTTGTGGATAAACAGGGATTTGGTTATACCCTGAATATCCATCAAGAAAATAATAAAAAGACTTTCCTGCTAACTTATCCAAGATTTGGCCAATGAAGGGTAAAGGGAAGTGGTCTTTTCTGGTTTTCAAATTGAGCTTTCGGTAATCTATACACACCCTCCAACCTATGATTTCCATAGTTGGAACAAGATCACTAGCATCAATTTTAATCACAATAATTCCAGATTTCTTACGTACCACCTGAGTAGGAGCCACCCATTCAGAATCAGAAATTGGGTAGATGACTCCAGCATCTAGCAATTTGACCACTTCTTTCATTACCACTTCTTGCATGTGGGGATTCAATTTTCTCTGTATTTCTCTAGAGGGTTTGGAACCCTCTTCCAGGTAAATTTTATGCATGCACACAGCAGAGCGGATGCCCCCAAGGTAAGCAATGGTCCAACCAATTGCTCTCTTATGCTTCTTTAAAATACACAACAACTCTTCCTCTTACTCATCAGTGAGAGGAAGAAATAATCACTGGCAATTTTTGGTTTGCCCCCAAAAAAATATACTTCAGGGTCTCAGGCAGCTGTTTCAACTTCACCTCCGGTGGACATACCAGTGAAGGCAACAAAGGTGCCTTTGATGGTGGTGGAAGAGGCATCACAGTAGATTTCCAAGGAAGATACCTTGTTGTTAGCCACACATCAGAAGTTAAGGCTTTCATCTCTTGAACCATGGGTGTGGGGGTCTTCTCTTCCATAATCTCACTCCACACATTCTCAAAAACATCACCAAAATCATCACAAGAATCATAACAAAAATCATTACAATACAACAGCTTGGGCAAAGTCTCTTCCACAAGCTCATCCAATACATCAATTAAAAAATAATCCTCACCATTCAAGTGAGGCTGATTTGCTGCATTATAAACATTCAATTTAACCTTCATGTTGCCAAAAGACACCTCTATTACTCCTAATCTATACTGAATACAAGCATTGGCAGTGGCCAAGAAAGGTCTGCCCAAAATCACAGGAATAGAGGTAGTGCACTTGCTTGGCTCCATGTCAAGAACCAAAAAATGTGTTGGATAGAAAAATTTATCAACACCAAATAAAACATCCTCTATCATTCACACAGGCCTCCTTTCAGATCTATTTGCTAGTTGTTGCACCACATGTGTGGCTTCAATTCTCCCAAGCCTAAATTCTCATAGACAGAATATGGAAGTAGGTTTACACTAGCTCGCAGATCCAATAAGGCCTTCTCAATAGTATGATCCCCAATGATGTAGGAGATTGTGGGAACTCCAGGGTCTTGAAGCTCGGTTGGAGTTATAATGGACAACACTCGGTTCACTTTCTCAGAACAAAAGACCTTGGCCTAGACTGTCTTTTATAGGTGCACAATTCTTTCAAATTTTTTGCATAGGCCAGAACTTGCTTGATGGCATCAAGTAAAGGCAAGTTGATCTTTACTTGTTTGAAAGTTTCCATCATCTCCTCAACCTTAGCATTCCCTTTATCAAAAGAAGAAGCTACTTTCAATGCATTAGGAAATGGCAAATGGGGAACTGTCTTCCCATTTGTAGCCTTAGCAAGTTCGTCAGATTTTTTTAAGTTTTTGTTTTCAATTTTTTGTTGGGGAACTGTCTTCCCATTTGTAGCCTTATTTTTCATATGCTGCTCCTGCTACATATTTTCATGGGTTATTTCTTCATTTTCCGCACTTGACTCATCAGGCTCATTACCAACTTGGTTATCCACTAGCCTCCCACTCCTCAAGGTGGTGACATATTTTACTTCTTCATGGGAAGGAGTCTCACCAACCATGTACTGCCCCTTTGGATTATTCATGAGCTGACTGGGCAGTCTCCCCTCCTCTCTCCTAGTCAAAGAATTAGATAGTTGACCAAGGTGGTCCTCTATCTTCTTGATGCTTTGACTGTGGGAGTTAACAGTTTGAGATAAAGGGCCTAAATTTTGCAGTGAAGCCAGAACTTACTCTTCAAATGTGAGGGACCTAGAGGGTGCTGGGGCTGGTGCACTTTGATGCACAGGTTGAACCATTGGCTGAGCCATAGGCTATTGGTATTGGGGCCTTGGAAAATAATTTTACTAGTATGGCTAGGCAATCTATAAGGCATGGATTGCTGTGGCTGCTGCTAATTTTGAAAATTATCTTGTCTCCACCTCAAGTTGGGGTGGTTTCTCCAATGATAACCAGCAGTAGGATGTTGTCCATAGGACTAAGCAGCATTCACATGTTCCATCATAAAGTCTGAGAATTGGACATCTGAGGGACATTCCTCAAGGGAGTGAGTGAGAGACTGGCATATGACACATGTCTCCTCCACTTTAGCAACCATTGGAGACTGCATTGCTCCCATGAGCTTATCAAACTTTTGGGTCAGGCTGTTTACTTTCCTCTCCAAATCATTATGTCCACTCACCTCATATATTTTCCCTTCTGGTAGTATTTTCTCTCACCAATCTAGGGGTCTCAACATCTCTTGCCCAGGTCTCCCTTTGCATGGGGTTTTCACTGATGATATCAAATAACTCCCAAGCTTCATCAACTGTCTTGTGGAGGTATGTACCACCACAAGAGGCATCAACCATATCGCTGCTTTTGGGATCAATTCCTTGATAGAAACTTTAGACAAGTTGCCATTCAGGAATTTGGTGATGGGGACATTGCTTCAAGAGTTCTTTAAATCTCTCCCAGGCTTGGTGAAAGTCTTCAGTTGGGGCTTGAGAAAATGAGATAATACTCTTCCTCAGCTGACTTATTTTGAATATGGGGAAAAACTTGGCAAAAAACTGACATTGAAGGTTATTCCAGGACTGAATACTGTTGGTTGGGAGCATGGACAACTAAGTTCTGGCTCTATCTTTTAGTGAAAAAGGAAAGAGTCTCAACCTGGTTGCTTCTTCCCCCAAACCTACAATATTGAAGGTAGTGTACAGTCCTAGAAATTCATCAATATGCTTGTATGGGTCTTCTTTACTCAGGCCATGGTATGAGGGTAGCATCCGTATGATAGAAGACTTGATCTCATAGTTCCCTTGGACAACAGGGAATTGAATGCAGAAGGGAGAATTGTAAACCCCTGGTGCATTAAATTCCTTTAAAGTCCTAGATTGCTCAACCATTGCTGCAATTTCAGAATCAACTAAAGGTGTATGTATGATTTGCTTAGGTCTAAGAAGTCTTTAAACTTCAAGATCTAAAGGAGCAATCTCAGGATTAAGAGATCTCCTCCCAAGCATACACACAGCAGAAACCAAATTCAAAGAAGAAAATTATGACACAAGATTCAATCAACACAATCACAGAATACATAACTAATGCTGCAAATCTATAAAGCTACAGATCTAGAAATGTAAACAGAGTTAGGAAATGCAAACTTAAGTAAAGCTTGCTCCTCCAATTGATACAATGCTCTCTTCAACACCACAAATCCAGATCTGAAACAAATAATTGAACTACAAAAAACTACAATAGCAATTAGCCAAACACTAAACAGTCAATTAAAAATCTAATTCTAAAAATGAGAAAAACTTAGATCTACCAAATTAAAGCACAGGTTCCCCAACAGCGACGCCAAAAACTTGTTGTTGCTGCCACCTTGTAATTATTATATGATTAAAACATCAAATTAAAAGGCACGAATTACAAATATATGGAATCAAGGTGAGCAACCAGTCCTGCAAGAACCAGGGCTGTTGTAGCAAGTTTTTAAAGGTAAGTAAGGATATGTCTACAGGGAAATATGGCTTAACTATAGTAAATCTCCAGATCTATGATAGATCTGGCACTCTATCCTAATTTAAGCTAAACTAAAATAGGAAAGAAGAGAGGTTTTAAGGTTTTGTCACTTTTACTACAAACTAAAAAAGATAAATGCAATTGATCCAGATCTAATCAAACACAGATATAGAAAAGATGAAAATTCAAAAGGTGGAGAACAACAGCTAGGGGTCTTGGTCTCTTACTGAAAATCAAAGGAATTAAAAGCAGTGTAGAGGATTGATTTGCAACAATCCTCTATTCTGGCTCCAAGCTACCTAGGTTCCCCCGGCAAAGGTGAGGTATAAGAATCCAATCTCCACCAATGGATCAAAGTAATCCTGAGGTTAGGATATGCCCTTCTACTGGATACAGTCCTAAGATTATTATTTGCTCTTCTACTAGATACAGTTCATCCTCGAGATTGCTCTAATCTATTGATCTTGATTGGAATAGGAAAACTATTGTAGATGCTGCGGGTGGCAGGCTACCAAGCTCCCCATTTCTGGCTGGCATCCACAGGAATATCCAATCCAGGGAAATTAAATATGAAGAAGTGAAATGTAGATTAGAATCACCTTTAAAAATTATAATTATATTGCAAGCTTACAATACTATTGTGTCCAGATCTGTAATCTGTGCAATATATAATCTCTTTCAAGCCTCTGAATCTCTCAATTTACAGCTCAAGACCTCACCCTAACTACTGAAAAGAGTTTAGCACTCATGATTGACTAAAGACAGGATAGGAGAAGAAGGAAGAAAGAGGGAGAATTTGGAGGGAAAATGGATCTCGCACTAAGCTCTGGTTCTCTCAAAGTCTGGATGGTTCTTTTGTAAAAGCTCTCTTCTATTTATACCTTCTCCCTCTGTCTCAGATACGTTTCAGCCAATCAAAGCCCAAGAGAATAATTTTATTATTCTGGCTGTTGATGTGGTTGATTTCTCTTCTAGAAGCTCTTCTCCTATTGGTCCACAATTGGCAAAGACACATGAGGTAGTTAGGGTTTCCAATCGTGCATAATTGAATGCCAAAAATACCCCCAAGGGTCACTGACGTGCTTTGGGACTCGTGCACAGGCTTCTAAAATTGGCAGTTGCTAAAGAAACGTGCTGAGAAGTTGCCAGTTCGAGTGTCGAGAGGTTTAGGGATCCTCTCGACAAGTTCTGAATTTGCATTGTGTTCACATCAATAGGTTGCAATGGCTGTCAACAGCTTTGTAGACTTCTCGATAGGTTTGGAGTCTTCTCGACAGGATGAGTGGCACTCATCGATAGGATTAGAGTAGCTCTCAATATAGTTCTACGATGAATTAAAAAAATGCCCCAGTGTGAGGTGTCAGTCTCGCGACCCGATCGTCATTGCCAAAGTGTTAGTGCTAAAAAATACCCTAGTGTCTAGTGAGGGTGGGAATTTTCTCGGCCTCGAAGATATCTTGGAGTGTGTTTGTAATGATTCCATATTGGGAAGTAGTTCAATTATTTTGGTCAAATGTCAGACTTGATTTTGTAAGTACTGAATGATCCTCATGTATCGTAGCTTTTAACAAGGATGAGGTGAATGGTAGATAATGACTGATTGCATCACTTGTCATTCGAAAGTTTTTAGTTTTATTCTAAAGGAGATTTTGAAAGTCATTTGACTCATTGTTCGAAGATAAAAATTAAGGGTAAAGAAGAGGTAAGGTTTATTGATCTGGGAATAGCTTCTTATTCAACCAAGTTTTGAAATAGTAGTCAACTACTTTCTTCTCGGGTGGATAATGTGGTGCTATAAGTGAGCTCTTCGTCATGGTCCAACACCATCAAATCATCAAATTCTTTGGTTAGTAGGAGTTTTGTCCTCCTCCCACCACCGTACGACGATATCTAGTAGTGTGAAGACACTAGGGATGCCCTCGCAGCTTGCTTATACTTTCCTAATAAGATTACCAGAAATGTCCTCACAATTTGCTTATGCTTCCCTGGGCTCATTGACTTGTTCATTCGTCGCATGCTCTCACTCGATTGTGCTTCTTTTTTCTCTTCTTTCTTCCCTTTTTTTCTCTTTTCTTTTTTGAAGCATGTATGTACATATATATTTTTTCGAAACAACCTACTAACGCAAGAATTATGAGATTTGATAGAACCTTACATTTTCATTTTTTGTGCTCGAACATCAACTCCAATGGCAGAAGAGGTGTATGAGAATCTAGAATTTTCTATATTTTAAAAAAGAGTTTTATGATCCACTAGTCATTTCAATCAATTTGCCCGAGTAGGAGGGTAGTTAATGAGTCAAATGATTCCCAAAGTATTTTTCAAAAATAATGACCTATAATTGGCGAATGATTCGTGATAACTACGGGGATGATATACATTGTTACGCCTATTTAGGTTTCGAGTCATGATGATCATTGAGTTATAAATATCGCTCCAAGGTTTAGGAAGTCCTTCCCCTGTAGCTGTTTCCTGAGCATGTTATCGAAATAATGTATATTTTTAGCGTAGCATTTTGATTTCCTTCAGACGAGGCGGTTGTGTAGGCATTGTTTCCTTAGCACTAGCTCCCCAACTTTGAGTTTTTAGTCAGATAAAAGTATATGTTGGGAAATTTTGGGCATAAAATATGGGGTCAGAGACACTACTGGGTAAAAGATATTTTTTTGTCTTTAAGTATATATATATTTTTTATTTTTAGGTGTTTTGATTTTTCAATTTTGAGTATATATATATATAAATATTTTTTTGTTTTGCATTTTTTTTTGGTTTTTTTTTAATTATTTTTTAGGATATAGCATCAATTCCTTAAGTAAGGATTGACTCAAGAAGTCTGCTTGGTGGGACATGTTGAATGGTCGGAGTGACCATTTGATTAGATGCTCTTATTTCGAGGTCCTCGATCACGCTCGATCTGATCGATCATGGATGAGAGAGAAATTATGTTTACATTTATGATTTTGATGGTGTGAGATTTATCGAATAAGGTGTGAAGTTGTTTGATTTCTTCTTTCAATAAATCTTTTATGGTTGGAGTTCCATCGTCAGGTGGGATTCTCTTTGGTTTTTCGATGGAGTGAGGCATCTCGTAGATTTGAAGCTTAAAGTTGTTAGAGAATCTTTAAGGGTGATTTACGGGTTGTCGGGAAATTGTTTGTTGGTGGAATTGGAGTGAAATCTGTTGAGAGGAGTGGTAGTGTTGTAAAGGTAATGATAGGGTAAGGCAAAGGTAAAGTAAGAGGAGAGGGTGTGAGGGCGTAGGCAAAGGTGGACCTTTCCTTTGCTGGGGAGGTTTAGTTTCGTTTGATTTTGCTTGTTTCATTTAATTCACACTTTGGGTTTATTGTGAGGTTGTTTTAAAGTTTTATTTATAATTTTTCGTGGAAGCTCAATGTTGACTATTTGATGTAGCGGTTTTGTTGCGGGTTGGTGTTCTATGAAGGTTTTGATCGTGAGGTCTATGGAAATTTAGATCTGGGGGTTAGAAGCGGTCTTAGTTATTATGTTGATTTCATGTTGTGTGGGATTTGAGGACCAGGTAGTATGTTGATTTGGATGTTGATTGGGGTCATAAGATTTACGTCTGGTTTGATTTTGGGAGTGGGAGAGATGATGGATCTATGGATTAGCTCATTTGTGGTTGATTCGAGAGGGAATGAAGTTGTTGTCGTAGAGGTAGACTTGATGATAGGCTCAAGTTTGATGATGGATTTAGGTTCGATGATAGGTTCGGGTTTGATGATAGGTTTAGTTTTGATGGCAGGTTCAAGTTCGATGACGGGTTCAAGTTTGGTGATGGGTTCGATTTTGGTGAGAAGTTCATGTTCAATGATAGGTTTAGATTCGACGATAGTTTCAGGTTTGATGACAGGTTTATATTCGGTGATCGGTTTAGGTTTGACGATTGGTTTAGGTTTGATGATAGGTTTAGTTTGACGATAAGTTTAGGTTTGATGATTGGTTTAGGTTTGATGGTAAGTTTAGGTTTGAGGTTCAGTTTCGTAGTCGGTGACATGAGAGGTTCGATAGCGGGATTGGATTTTTGTTTTAGGGTTGGGGAGATTATAAGTTTGGTAGTGTGTTCAGATCTTAGAGTGGTTTTGGTTCTAGAGCTGATTCTAAGGTTGGTGGGGTGATGTATTTGTTATTGAGTTCATGTTTTAAAGTAGGTGAGGATTGATTCAGGGGTTGGTTTTGGGATTTGTGGGGCAATGTGTTTGGTAATGTGTCTAGGTTTGGGGATTAGTTTCGGAGTTGGTTCGAAAGTGAGAGGGCTAGAGATTTTGGGGATAGATTTGATTATGGGATCGACTGGTTCAATGTTTAGTTTCGTGATCGGTTTAGGTATAAATGGTGTCGGAGAATGTTGATGGAACGGTTCAGGAATTGCTTATGGAATCGGTATGTGAGTTTTTTTAGGGGTAGATTGTAAGGTCGGTTTAGGTGTGAGCTCAGGGAGCGTGGTGATAGATTTATTGGTGGCTAGACTATCATGTTTAAAGATAGGTTGAGTTGGTTCAGGGATGATGACTTTGTGGATTGGTTGGATTAATTCGGGGTTGTATTTGATGATTTTAGTGACATGTCGGGTTAGTTTAGGGGAGAGTGTGTCGATATTGGCGATGGGCTGAGTCGGGATGAGCTTCGTAATGGGTCAGATTTTAGTGATCTTGCTGACTGGTTCAGGGTAAAAGGTGACTTCACGCTTATCGGTACTTGGGAAAGGGTTAATTGTTTGTGAGTGAATTGTATGGACGTGCTTCGAGGGAGGTTCAATTCTTCAGATCAGGCTAGCCAGGTGGACTAGGGTAGGGATGGTTGAAGGTATGATTTGTGATGGGAGTTGAGGGTATGGTTGAGTTTGTTCAAATAACAGGTTGTAGAAGGTGAGGTTGGTTTGCGTAGCATTGGGAAATCGGTTTTGATCTTGGTTGGGGTATGGATGCGAGTCATGATTGGGGTATAGAGTTCATTGGTTTTGATTCTGGTGCAGATATTGGTCTTGGTTAGGGTGTTGGTCTTGGTTAGGGTGTAAGTATTGGTTTTGGTCATAGTGTGGGTTTGTGTATTGATTGGGGTATAGATGTGGGTTTGGCGCTCATCAGCATATTGGTTTTGTTTTCGGTCATTTTGATTGTATGGTCGAAGGTTCATTCGGTCTCATTCTTGGATGGTGTTGATTTGTTCGGGGCTTGGAGTTTTGTTTAGGGTGTTTGTTCTAGGGTTGTTGGAAGAGGGTCCGTTTAGTGTAGAGAAATTAAGGTCCCCATTTTTCATGCGACGATGTATGCATGAGGCGCATTCACGGAGGCTAGAGAAATCAGAGGAATCGCTTAGGATGAGAGTGCTCTGGAGTGGCTCCCGGGTATTGTTGATCACAATGTCAAGTGTGTCATTTTCTTTTATGTGGCTTTCGATCCGTGCTACGAGCTTTCTCCAAAGTCCAACGAAGTCAGCGAAATCTTCATCAGGCTCTTGTCTTGTAGTCCTCAGGTCACTGAGGCTAACCATTTTTGAGATTAGATGTTTATACTGGTCAAGAAATCGACTGGCTAGGTCATCGAACGTGTTAATTTGGTGAAGTGGCAAACCAGCGAACCAGTCGAGGGCTTCTCCTTCTAGAGATCTCTAGAAATAGTGGATGAAAAGTCCCTGATTGTCACGTATAGGTCAACAATCATTGCAAAATAAGGCCAGGTGGTGATTTGGGTTTCCTGTACGATTATATTTATTGAATTTTGGCGGTTTAAAACTAGTGGGTACGACAAAGTCAGTGTCTCGATAGAATTTGTTGGATCCAAAGCACTGTTTTGAGCGTTCTCTCTTGGCGATGTAATTATCGAGAAATTGAGGGAGATCGTCTATATTTGCAGTGGTGTCCTTTTTAGGTGTCTCGGGTTTTCTTCAGTGGTTGGTTTTATAGGTGTGAAGGGTCTGTGTGTCAGGTGATTCTGGGGGCGTTTGGGCACGTGGAGGAGTGGGTGTCCTTTCCCCTCGTCTACTTTTAGAGTAACTTGTCGTTCATCCATCAGCTTTTGGTCCATTGCAACTTTGTATAGCTTAGCCAAGGATTTTAGAAGGGCATCGGCTTCTTCCCCTCCCGTCATTAGCAAATTGGTAGTGAGATCCATAATTTGGCTAGTGGTGTATCTTTGTTCGCTGTCACCTCCGTTGCTGTCACTGTGATTTATATTTTGTGGAGCAAAGGGGTATTTTTCGCCTTCACTAACCATATTTATCCGAACACGACACTGGATAGTCCATGGAGACAGCCTAACATTATACTCGGGATTGCTATGGGAGCCTCATGAGGGTGGGTCAATATCATTAAAGTTCAATTTTCTGATGCCTAACATTTTTTATTATTTTTGAAAAGCGGATAGTGAATAATGGTTGCTAGATGCCTAGTATAAGTGTAAGTGTGTGCAAAA
Source organism: Chloranthus sessilifolius (assembly GCA_021018995.1). Lineage (NCBI taxonomy): Eukaryota > Viridiplantae > Streptophyta > Magnoliopsida > Chloranthales > Chloranthaceae > Chloranthus > Chloranthus sessilifolius. The sequence goes on from CM037588.1 coordinate 99,634,555, forward strand.
TGTGAAAAATAAAAACCAAACTAATTAAACCGATGCAACCCTAGTGAAAAATGTCCCATCGCGATCGCCAGTCTATTGGTACTCGCTTTTTCTAGGTTACTTTCGGTCCTCGGAACAAGTGGCCCAATTCGGTTCACTTGGACTCTGGCAGGAAGCGGTGAATAATAAACTAGAAAATATTAAGTACTGAAAGGTAAAAAGCAAATTTTAAATAGAGAACACCTGGGTTGGTGCGATCGCTAGCTGCAGATATTTATCGACGCTACCACACGTCATTGATCACGTGTAGAGATGCGAATTGACTCCTTTACTGAGCGTCGACCGGCCGACTTCAGCAGCTATGGATTGCCTAAGGTCTATCTAGTTTGGTTTCTTAATTTATCTAAAAGGGGGGTTGTGGCCCTTTATGCTAAGGAGGATCGGCCCCGTTCCCAGGTACCCTCCGTAAGCTCCCTAGGGCAAATCATGTGGCTAAGGCTAATGAAACTAGGAAAGGTTAGGGGACCTAATTGTCTCTAGGCTAAGAATTTGGGCAAGGGTTTCCTAGGATCTAAGGCTAAGCACTTCCTCCTTTGATACTCCTTCGAGAGTCAAGGCTAGTGGGCCAATGCCACTAGCTTGACTACCTGGGACTCCTAGAGAAGAGTCTGTAATTCTAGAAGTCTAGAAAGCAGCTCAACCATTTTCTTCGGATGCCCCAGAGAGAACCTCGAATTTTCTAAAGGGAGAAGCTTAAGATAGAGAAGAAAAAATAGTAAAATTGGTGAGTTTGGGCGTGGAAGGGGGGCTATTTATAGGCATGGGGCTAATTACGTGTCTGGGGGCAAGTTTACAATTTATCAATTGCGCGCAGTCACCAGGGTGCTTAATTGAATTACATGCACTCTCCAATGTGCTTAATCCAATTTTGAGTCGATCACTGACTCGAGGGTGACTGGCTGATTGCTCAGTGGGGAATCCCAGTTCCAATTTGCTCAAAACTAATTACGCATGGGTGGATCCACACGTAAACCAATTAAGTGCATGGATGCATGCGCATAATAGGGGATATAAGGCGGTAATGGGTTTTAGAGACGTGGTCCAACTAGGGACCAATTATGCACATACCGAGGCATGTGTAATCGAATTGCACGCAGAGAAGTGGGTGAGCAATCCGGGTCTCTAGGCAGTGCACGAAAGAGGAAACCTGGTCCAAGTGGGAGCAATTGTGCGCTTGGGTCGACCGCGTAATTCGGGTCTTAGGGCTGTTCATGGGAAGAAGAAGACTGGTCCAAGTGGGACCAATTGCGCGCCACAAGTGATGTGTGCAATCGAATTGCGTGGCTATGTTCAGGCACATAATTTGAGATCTTCCCTGGCTGAGTCTGGTCCAAGTCCATGAGCTTATGTTTTAGCCTGGGATTCAACCATATACTATTGTTTCAGTATATGTTCCTCATGTCTAGGGTTTTAGGGCTTCCGAACAGGGTCTGTCCCTTTTTGAGGGTTGTCAGCAAGGACTAAGGTTGACCGAACGTGTTTGTATACTCCGAGAGGGCGAAAGTGGGGTGTCTACAGCAGAGGGTGTGCAATCACGGATGCTAATATATCTGTTCTCCAACTTGTCAAAAGGGCAGAGTCTACAAGTTGTTCCAGTGTCCTCATCGACTTCAGTCACTTTTTCTTTGAGAGTAAACTTCAGTGGAATCGACATTTGGACTTTGGGTGGAGTTATAGCTTGGCAAGGTCTATCTGGGGAGAATCATTGTTGTTTCCATCTCCACCATCGGTGTCATCGTCGTCATACGTGCTGGTGGGGATACTGGTCTCTTCCTTCCTTGGGGTGGCCGCGCTGGGACCGTGGGGGAGTGGTTCATTTTTTTATTGCAGTGGGATAGTATTTATGGTAATTTTGTTGTGAGACAACATGTATGATTCGCCTTTATTACTGTTTTATTATGTTTAGGTGTCGTTTAGATTTTGTCGCTATTTATTGTTATTATTCTTTTTGTGTTTTTATTACGATGGGACTTTTATGATTTTGGTCTTTTACCCATTTTTTTCTATTTTATTTCTATTTTTTCTGTTTTATTTTTATTTTTATTCCAGGAGCTCCGATGGGTCCATTTTTGCCATGATTATTTATTTGCTATCAAAGGGTGAGTAACTTCCCTTTTAATTGTGACAGGGCATCACAGAGTGAGTTTTCAAGTTGTGCACATTATGACGGGACTGTGGGGGGTGACTTCCCCTTTTTTCATATATTTTTGTCTATTTTTATTTTATTTTTATTTTATTTTATTTTAGTTTGTTTTGCTTTGTTACTTTTGGGTTGCGGTGGATGTTCTGGTGGTGAGAGTAGTTGGTCGTGATTATTGTCTGGTGTTTTACTACTTTTATTATTTATTATTTTGATTATTTTGGTTTTAAGAGTGATTGGATTTTGTTTTTATTTTGTGTTTTAGTGAATTTTTTTGTCATGGTGGAAGGGGGATTTCATGTATTTGTTTTGTTTAAGGTATGCGTTTTTGTTTTGTCCTCTTGCTTTGTTGGGGTGACACTTATTAAAAATGTGTGAATTTGGGAGATGTTAGGTGTCTATGTGTTATTAGTGCATCTCTTTTGTCATGAATTCTTTTTCTTAGAGGCTTAGGTGTCTCTTGGCTATTAGCTTATCTTTGTTTGCCATAGATTCTTTTTCTTAGAGGGCTAGGTGTCTCCTTTCGGTTTTTGATAGATGAGGGATGCCTTATGGGTTAGACACTTGTTATGTTGTGGCTATATGGTTGTAGCCTATATATAGGGACCTAGGGGCTTGGGTTTTAGTGCACCTCATTTAATATTCACTTAGTTTAAGTTTTGTAATTTGTTTTTATGTGAGTTTTGGTTTATTTTTAATGTCTTTTCTTCCCTTTTATTTTGTTTCCTGGGTGCTATGTCCTGGAAAGGTTTGCAAAGGTGGACTATTTCTAGGGGTCGATGAAGTTAATCTGATGAAGAGTAGTACTAGGGTCGACGATGTTAATCTGACCCGAAGTGCTACTATGCTGGAAGAAGAGATGGAGGAGAAAAAGGTGGAGGGTTGAAAGCTAAAGAAAAGAGCAAGGTGAGCAGCTTTTGTTAGGGAGTAGAGACTTTCTTTTGCCTCTTTCCCTCTTATCCCGTGTCTGCCTCTTCGGATTGCCGTTTTGTGAACTCCTCTTTTAGGTTTTTATTTATCTGCTCCTCTTAAGTGTGTTGTTTGGTCTCATGTGTCATTGAGTGTCTGTCTAGGACATTGTACACGAGGTGTTGGCAGGTCACCTAGTCATCACTTCTCCTATGCATCATCATTCAAGCGCGTGTTGCTCGAATGTTTTAGTTTTAAGTTTCTTGTTTTGGGTTGTATATTCAGAGGGTATGCCCTCGGTGTTATTTGTAAAAAGTTTGTTTATATATGATAATTATTATTTTTTGGTTATATATTTGCCTCATTTATTAGTTTTTGTAGGTTCTTAACTTTTAATTTGATTCACCGACGGTTAATTATCGGGTGCCTTTTAATTCTCTTGAGCTACGCATTTATTTATTTATGCTCTAAGCTTAGTTTTTATCCTTGGGTGATCTTTACTTCTGAGATTCTGGATTGTATCCTTGGTGTAGACACCCAAATTTTACCCAAGGCCCAATAGAAACACATTTTGAGAGAGACGCATTTTCAAGCTTTTGATGGCATGTATGGAACCCTTAGAAATCACCCCAAAACCTTAGGAATCACCTTAGATCCCTTAGGAACCTATCCTGACCCTTAGAACCCATTTCGAATCCTAAACCTAACCTTACCAGGCTATGGATGAAGAGTGGTGTGCCGGAACTGGCTACGGCCCTCTACTATGATCGAGTCTTATACCATTGAGAAGTAGAGATCATCAACTTTCCAACGGTCCAAGGATCACCCCAATCGGAGGTATACGTCAAAAGATATGGCAAACCAATCCCGGAGGGCATGAATGTGAAGTCATGTGGGCGCCAGTAATAAACTTTACCTGGCGCAACTAATAGTTGCGCCAGGCTAATTTTCCCTCACTTTAAGCCTGGCGCAACTAATAGTTGCGCCAGAATCAAAAGTGGGTCCCATCCTCGCGAGCTGACTTCCAGGCACTGTATTACTGTACATTTGCCTGGCGCAACTATTAGTTGCGCCAGACATATGAATAGTAACTGTTGGTTTTTTCCTCGAAATTCATGACTAGGGTTTGACTTGTTGACCACCTCGACCTTTGGGGTGTGTTTAGCTAGTTCTGTTGCACCCTTTTGTAGCCTATTTACACCCCTTTAAGTGGCTTAAGGCCTCCCCCCATCATCCACCATTGGAGGACCTTCCCACACATTTTAAGGCTCCAAAAACCCTAGGAAACCGTAGATTTCCCATTACCTAATTGCTAATCCAATTAGGACTTTAACCCCTCACTAATCCTCCCTTCCTCTATAAATAGAGAGTCACCCCTCTTGCTTAAGGGTGGAGAATTTTGCTTAAGAGAGAAAGAGCTCCAAGTGAGAAGTTCTTCCTCCCTTTGGTGCACTATTTTCACCTAAAATCCAGAATTCAAAAACCCTTCCCAAGCTTGCTCTTACACCCAAAACCCCTAGCCTAGGTGTGTGTGATCCCCTAGCCCCTCTTCTCCATCTCCTAGCTAGTAGGCCTTAGTGGTTAGAACACCTTTTTCCACCATTCAAGCCTCCAAAAGCTCATCAAAAGCAAGCCAAGCAAGGCTCCTCTACGGTGCTCCAAGGGCCCGAGGGCTCCGGATCTCCCCTTTCTTCTCCTATCTCTTTCTAGCTCCCTCCAGCCTCCTATTTGTGTCGTTACGCCGCCGACTTTTTGGTAGGAACGGAGGGGCACAAATAGGATTCTAAGCCCTTTTGGGTAAGAGGAAGTTATTTTCTTTTCTTTTACTTCATTTTATTTTTGGCCATTAGTAGAAACCGCATTAAGCGGGTTGATCAGGTGCCTAACACCTTCTCGATCGACAACCGAAGCCCCTACCCAAGAGCCTTTGGTGTGGACCGGATTCAGAGTCATATTTGTAGCACTTCGGTGCTCATAAAAATGAACTAGGTTTCCCGGGACATCGAAAGCTCCGGGTGGCGACACTATATTTTTTGTTAAAGAGTGCATCGTCGCAACGGGATCGTCCCGATTCCCACGGTTGCACACTTGGGTATATGTTTCGGCATTCACCTACCATCATCAGTGTTTAGTTTTATTGATTTTGTTTTGTTACTATTTTTATATATTTATAATTAAGGGTGTTTTACTACCCACATATATTTATATAGTTCTTGTATAATTCTCGTTTATATTGTGGGTCGTGGTTCGATACAAGTGGTTTACTGATTATTCATATGTGTGAATATGTAGTTTTTGAGCTGCTATTTGTATATATTGTTATACTTGTAGTATGTGTATTAGTTTATACGAATGAGTTCTTTCACGGGTCATATATATCTATATATATTGGTTCTGGTTTACAATTTGAACACATGAGTTTGTGCGTGATTCAATAACGCGCGATTTTAAGCATGCATGATTGAAGGGCCAATGGATAAACTGCGTGTGGTGCGAGAGGCACATATTCCAATTACGTACATTGTTAATCACGCGTAACTAAAGCGTCAACGGGTCATTCAATTGGGGGTTTGGGTGTCGTTTCAGATTCCGCACAGGGGAGGCTGTGAGGGTGTGACAACCCGACATTTCCCCTTTATCTCGTACAGGAAAGGTCACGTCGTCGGATCACCTAACATGATTTTATCATAAAAGGGTGTCTTAAATTGTACAAAGTATTGCAAATGCGGAAGCTATGTAATTACTCTAACACGTATTTATATGGCAAAGCAAACTGATATTTACTCATTCAAGTAAAAAACGATCAAACTCTATATACAAAGCTAACAGATATGATGTATAGCTTTCCACCGATGACGGCCATCCGTCATCTAAATAATGGAAAGAAAACCTATACATCTCAAAACAGAGTGTCATGCGTGGTTTATACAAGTTATCAAAAACATCCCTCTCTCTTTCCTTCTCAAACCTATTTGGGAAAGAATTCTTCAACAAACTTTTCCTCATTGTCTTCTTCTTCTTCCTCTTCTTCCTCCTCGTCTGGCACGTAAGTAGGGTTAGTTGCGTGCTCTGGGTCGAGATCTACAGCTAAGACATTGAAGTTGTAGGATGAGCTATCATCAAAGCTCAGCAGAGAACTTTATATTGTTAACATATATTAGATTTACCAAATTCACTTCTAGAGGCATAAATTACAACGAAAAGTAATAATTTATTATCATGCAAAAAACTTAACATGATGAAATGCTGAAGAAATACAGCACTAACTCATGGTGCAACAGGTACGAGGAATCAATGCTGAAACAAACTACACGAACAGAAACAAAAGGATCAAGCTCCTGAGTTAGCAGGATCACTTGTCAAGCTCCCGAGTTAGCAGGATCACTTGAGCCAAGATAAAGTAGGCTCCCGAGTTAGTGGGATCACTTGGCTCAAAACTGAATTGAAATGTGTACGGGACATCAATGATAACTAAATTGAAATGTGTGCAAGACCTGACTATGCGTGATATTGTCTATGCAATAATTTTATGACAGATCTTATCTAAGCATATATTAACTCTGTAGATCACATACACTCCACTCATATGCGTGTAAACAATTATTTAACCTAAGCTAGCATAAGCCATCCTTATTTGATTTCAAAACTGCTCTGGGGTTTTCAAAACTTATATATATATATATATATATATATATATATATATATATATATATATATATATCATGAATTCATCAAACTGCTCTGGGGTTTTCATGTATCAAATGGACAAGTTCACATGCATTTATGATCAGTAAGACGAATAGTTAGCATTAGTTCACCCTAGAGTGTACTACGCCTCTTATATAGCATTATGATAGATCTTATAGCCTTATATGAGCATTAATTTGCAATCCATAGGAGAATAAGGAAAAACAAATAGACATTAACAAAGTAAATTCCCTACCTTATCTCATATGCTTACGCTTACGTGAATCTGATTGTATGTGCGCTCATGCATTCGAGAACACTATTAGTGGATAAATTTCTCAAAGCTGCTCATGTGCACCAAGTTGCACCTATAGTGTAAATATATATGGATTTTAGTATATACCAAATGGGATAATGGGTCACCTGAGACCCATTATATTTGTTTTATAGTGTTAACAGGTCGTAGTATCAATGCACATATTCATGTATAGACCAAACAAGCCATCACAGCAGCACCCAAAAATGCAGCAGCCAGATATCTGCTTGCCTCGGCAATCCACAAGGGTTGCCGCGGCAAGCAGCCCAACGGAGGACCTTGCCGCAGCAACCTTGTGAGGTTGCCGCGGCAAGCCTGAGCACATGGCTTGCCATGGTGCACTTTGGTCTGGGTCCTTTGGTTGTTTGTTATCCATGTATCTAAAATATAAATATACCTATAAATATAAAATATAAATATAATTATAAATATAAATATAAACTATACATATATTATTTGATCTTGTAGCTATTGCACCATTTCACCTAGAGCTTAGATTATATCTGAAATCTAATATTAACGTGGCCAGAGTGTGAAAATCGAAAATGTCAACTCCGACACCATTGTACACTTATACGTTTGTGTGCTGCCGATTTGTTTCAAGAGAATCAACATCACCAACTTATACGTTGTTGTAAAACTAAACTAAAAGAAACTACCCTATTGGTCATATCACTACATACCTGTTGGTGGGCTAGTGGTGTATAGTTGCGCCGGAAGTATCGATGTTGCGCTTGCCTAGTTTGTGAACTAGAAGGCCTTTTTGACCTCGACTCAGTGGACTATGAAGAACTCTTTGAACTCAACTCAATTGACTCATGGTTTTGGATTGAAGGTGTGAAAACAATGACTAGCAAGAAGGGTTTTAACACTTATCAAAGATGTACCTTCATAGCTGTGGTTTTGGGTTTCATTTTCAAGTAGACCAAGCAGGCTCTAGTGCATTTTATACTTATTCGTATCTACCTTCCGTGCTTGGAATTGATTGCTGACTCACAAGGTCGTGTAGTCAAGCGAAGCTACAAGCAGCTTATAAGCTCTTAGAGTTGATATCCAGCGTAAAGCCAGTACCAGCCATTATGTGATATACACATAACAGACAATGCAGCTTCACTTGCATACCAGTCTCATATACTGCTGAAGTGTATAAGCTATTAAAGCTATTAGGCTGGAATCTCATGTAAATCCAGCACTGGCTGGTTATTATATATATTCATATAAGCCAAAATAGGTTTGGCTGTAGACATTAACCCAAGGAAACTAATTAGCCTACCTACTTAAACTACTTAACCGGGTTAACAAATGCAACTAAGTAATAATTACATATAAGATAGTATTTTGTTTTTATTTGATATCTTTGGCTAATGCACCCTAATGGTATTTGGAAGGTTCCTCTTTCTCGTGTATTTATAATATACTATCACTCGTAAATTTTGAACATCAAGCTAATCAAATTCCATTTACGTCCCGTGTTTAGGCACATGCCTAGCCTGACCCGTGTTCATACCACTGAATGTGGTTTTAAACTTAGGGCATCTGTTACAGAGGGATCCCAATTGTGCGCACCCTATGGTGCGCGAGATTGGTTCTCCGTTTTCCCTGGATGACGGAGCTTCAGTTCCATGCATGGGAGTTTATGTGTAACTTGAAATGCACGCTGGCATATTGATGTGCGATTTAATACGAGAGTGGTGACGTGCATGCGATCGACCCATGGTCTATATAAGGTGAAATTTTTTTTATTTCACCTACTCCTGACTTTCTCTGATTTCTTTGCTCTCGTGTTCTCCTAGGGCTCTAATTTCCGTGTTCTCTTCATATCTTGCGATCCGCTTGTTGGATTTCAGTGTTGTTTCTTGTGTTCTCTTCCATTTTTCGAGCACTTTCTTTTGAGATGGAGCCTAAGGGTAGTGTGACTACTTCGGAGTTGAAGTTGATGGCCGAGTTGGGGGAGTTAGATGCTCGAGCTTCCGAGTGTGGAGGGAGAGGAGACTCCCGAGGTTGTTGGAGAGGGTGTCCCTGAGGTGACTGCTAGGGGCGATGGAGGAGCTGGTGCTAATGCTTACGCTTAGGGTGAGGATGTTGAGTGTCCCGAGGGTGTAGATGGCGATGTAGATGTTGTTCCCTCTTGAGCTCCGCGTCCAATTCGTATTCCACTGGAAGACGCCTTTACGAGGGACCAGGTAGGTGTCCGAGAACAAGAGTCTTCTTTAATTTCCTAGGCATTTAGGTTATAATGTAGATTTCTAGGATATGAAACCCTCTTTACTTTACGCAGAACCTATATTATTCATCATTCCATTATCTAGCTCTAGGTCACTTTTACTTTATCGTTTTGTATTATTTCTCTCATACTTTGCATGCTTATCGTTGCTGCTTTACTGCCATGACTATTGTTGTATGTTTCCATTATAGTTGTCGAGTGTTAGTTTCTTCATTGTCGTGCACTGTCTTTTCTTCTTGTAATGTTTTTCTTTGGTCACGTAGTGTTAGGTTATTTATTCTCCAGGCGTTGTTTACTGTCATTTGTTATTTTTGTTCCTTGTTATTAGCATTCGTTGCATTTTATGATCGTTTTGCTTTTGTCATTGCCATTATTTCTTGTTGCTATTATTATCATTATTGTTGTCTATTGTTGTTATTATCATTATTATTATTGTCCTTTATCGTGGATATTATTATTATTGTCTATCTGCTTTTACTGTTGATTTATTTTTATAGCCAATTATTTGTTTATCGATTGATTTTCTACATCACTATCATTTATTGTTAGTTGCTACTTGTTATTTATCAATTATTATTATCATTATTATTATTTTGTGTCTTTATTATTATTGCTAGACTTATTACTATCATTATTGTAATTAGTATTTTATTTTTATTATTTCCATTATTATTTTCATTCTTACTATTATTATTATTGTAATAATCTGAAATTTTTGAAAACATTGAATCGTTGAACTTTGACGAGAATGCGACCTTTTGACTGATTTGATCCAAGTCAAATATTTGACTTATATAGCGTGGTCTCGAAACCCCACTGGTTATAATTAGAGTTGTACGCCAAGTACATTAAATCTCAACTCTTACCCTGTGAAGAGCGTATGCATGTTTGCGCACGTTGCACACGAACTCGAGTCCAATGCTTGAATTGGGCCCCAACCCGAATTTTAACTCGAACCGAGAGTGGACCGGAGCCCAATAACCCAACCCGTCACTTGGCACCTAACCAAGTATACGTATTTAGCAAGGCATACGACACACTGTCCACGTGTGCAACCTAGAGGCAAATTTTCTGTGAAAAATAAAAGTTATTAATTATTAAAACTTGCTTGGGTTATGTGGGCCAAGTGATTGGGCCAACGATTTGAGCCGACTAATTGGGCCGACTAGTTGGGCCGACTGATTGGGCCAACTATTTGAGCCGACTTTGGGCCTTTGGTAGGTGAGCTAAGACTTAACTAGGGTGTGTGAGCTTCACATTGGAAGCAAGGCACTTTTAACTGGATAAGGCTAACAAACTTTTGCGGTGTTATCGCTTCGCAGCGAACCAACTCTTAGGGCGATGGTTAAAACACTAGTTATGTGTGTGCTTGCTTCACAAGGAAGCAATGCACAAAGATATTAAGTGCAATGGCTTCTCACGTAAGCCATTGCATTACCTTGCATGAAATAGGAGAGAGAGGAACCGAAAGTTTCCCCTCACGTAAGCCCCTTTCCACGATGAATCCGAAGCGTTGGTGATACTCCGCACAAATTGTTTCCCTCTTGGATCATAAATACAAGGAGCAATGTTTGGAACGAGGAGTTGCTATCCGAGTAGAGCGTAGGAACCATCCCTACGAAACCCTCTTTGTTAGAAACCCTCTCGTAGGCAGCTTTTGTCGTGATCGTCTATGTGTAAGAGGCATGCTAGAGAGTGTATGATTGGAAGGAGTTGAACTCAGCATGTGTGTTCGTACGATTGCAAGGAAGTGGGCTTCAAAACCCATTTTTTTTCAAGTTCAAAAGGATTTTCGACGTCCGATTTTGTGTGAACTCAAAGGTTAGATTCCCTTAAATTTTGTGGTTTAATTTGGTTAATTTTTGGTTAAATTGTGTAAGTGATATGGATTGACTAGGAAAAGAGAAAAGAAAAAGGTAACAAGAGAAATTTTTGAAAAAGAAAAGGGAAACTCTAAAGAGTTTTTTTTTACAGTCGCTCGCACAACCTTGGAAACTCGCGCACGCAAGCTGCTTCAGCTGTGACAGTCGCTCGCACGACTGATGCCTTTAAAAACAGGCTAAAAATCCTTTAAAGAGTCTCACTCGTGTGAGTGGGTGTTTGGGGAAGTCCCTCATGCGCGCGACTAAACAAGTTTGGCTTAGTTTGATTTTTTGTCAAAAATCTTTTGAAACTTTGACTCTTATGATCCCCTGATCATTTCTAAATGGTCCTTGAATGTTCTAGGATATATGTGGGAATCAGAATCATGCGTTAGGACTTCCGCATCGTTCTAAGTAAATTCGTTTGTCTCGAATCTAAGGTAGGGGAAACTCAATGTAAAATTACACTTTGTGAATTTGATTCATAGTTTCTTTGATGTAACCAAATTGAATGTGATTATTAGGAATCAATTCAGAACTTTGTTAAATATGATTGCCTTCAAATAATTGACACTTTGAATTATTGATCCGCATTGAGTCTTTTGAAATATCGAATCTTTTGAAAATTGAACTTCAGGTAGGGGAAGTTCACTACTGAATTGTATTTTGACTTTGATCCATAGATTCCATGATATATGCAAATACCTTGAAAGTTTTTTATTTGTATTTGTATTCTTCGAAATATTGCATATGAACTGGAATTCTGAAATCCGAAATATAAATTTTGAACTATGAACTTGAATTTAGAACTTTGACTCTGATATTGAATATTGAATCTTGAATATGATCTTTAAACGTGAACTCTGAATTAATTTTTTATATAAACTCTGAAAAATGAAATCTCTGAAGTATTGACTCGTCTGTGAATTCCTTGAATCACCGAATCCTTTGAAACACGAAAGTTGACTTTGAGATCTGAATTTTGACCTTTAAATATGAAATTGAACCACGAGTTTGAATTTAGAACTTCGACCCTGAAATTTAACATTACCTTTGAACATGATCTTCGCACTCGAAATTTTGAATCTGAACTTCGTACTTTGAATCCTTCGAACTCGGTATATGAACTTTGAATCCTTTGAATTCTAAAGACGAACTTTGGAATCTAATTTTGAAACCTGAACTTAAATTTAAATTCTGAACCCTTGAATCTAATTTTGAACTTGTGCGATGGTACGCCCTTGGACCGCTCTGACGGGATTTACATACACTTCTGAACATCTTGTACACCCTTGGACCGCTTTGGCGGGTCATTTGTATGCCCTTGGACCGCTCTGGCGGGATTTACGTACACTCTTGAGATGTGAATTTTGGATGTGACTTCTGAACTCTGTATTATGAACTTTTCAGTTGCAAATTTGACATTGTAAATTTATTCTGAACTTTGAAATTCGAACTCTAAATTTTGGACAATCTTTGGGTAATCTTGATCAGTAATTGACACCTTGGACAATCACTTTTGTTTACACCTTGTTTTACGCCTTTGTCAAGATAGATCAGAAATCAAAACTTAGAAAAATGAATAAGAAATTTGAATCTTATAAAACCTTCCAAAATTATACCCTTGACAATATGATTTGAAATTTTGTTTCGATATGAAAGTGGCCTTTGAAATCAATTTCTTCTTTGATAAGAAAATGCCTTTGAAATCAGTTTCTGTTTGATATGAAAATAATTTCGGCTTTGATATGAATATGTTTTGATTTTGTCATTGAATCTACGCTTCATTATGATAAAATGTGAAATTGTATTGAGCTTTCCTTTGCTGAGCTTAGACTGTTAGCTCACCCCGACTATACGTCACAGGTGTAGATCTGGATCAGGCTTGAAGAGGATCCTGCAAATAATTGATTTTGGACTAGGTCTAGTAACTTTTAGAATTTAGACTTCGTATATTCACGAAACTTACTAGAATTAGAATTTGTATTATATATACATTTTGTACACCACTGTTTAGGTGATGGTCGGCCATCACCGATGGTTTTAAATTTGTTAGGATATTGTTCAGTATAGAAAAGAAATTTTTAGTTCTGTTATTTATGATATGATATCTGTTTTGATTTCCGCACTGTGTGGGTGTATCAAGTAAATTCTGTATTCGAATTGTGATCTATGATCTGGCGGTCCAGGTTTTTCCCAGTTGGTTAGAAAAAAAATATCTCTCAGAAAATCATGTTGGAAAATTTTGGGCTGTCACAATTATTATTATTATTATTTTTTTCATCATTAGTATCTATTATTATTATTTTTATTATCATTTATTATTATCATTATTATCACTATTTATTATTAATTATCAACAATCTCTATTATCGTCTATTGTTATTATTATATTTTTCATAGTTTTGTCGCACTCTCTTTCTTTGTTACGTCACTCCTTCAGGAGCCTCCTTCGCTGTCCATCAGCTCAGCTTGGGAGGAGTCCCACATGTGGTACCATGCTCTCCCAAATTTCTAGCGAGAGAGGTTGGTGGCCTTCTGCTTTGGGCCGATTTTGGAGTTGGAGCCCTTCCAGCTTGACCAGGGTTTGGTCAGGGCTGTGTTAGAGAAATGGAGGGAGGAGTAGCAGACTCTACTCTTTTGAACAAGGATAACGTTGTTGACCCCAGAGGACTGGGTCCAGGTTATTGGAGTTAGGTTTGAGGGAGAGCCTGTGAAGGGTCGGATGCAGGCGGATTATTTGGTGGTGTGCGAGGAGCTGATTGGGCTCGAGTACCCATCTAGTGGGTCCGGATCAGGGTTGATCCGGGTTACTTGGTTTTTGGATACTTTTGCTAGCAGATTTGTTCCTTCGAGGCATCATTCAAAGACTATGATGGCATACGAGCGGCGCTGTGGGGGGATAGAGCTTCGTGGGCCCGTGCTAGTGTCGAGGTAGCGGTCAATCGAGTCATCAGGGCCTTCCTGATGCACTTTTTCAGGGTCGTATTATTTTTGTCCTCAACTTGGGGGTGTGTGACTGGGTTGTTTTTTACACTGCTTAGGGACCTCGATCGGGTCCCTGCGTACGCATGAGGTGCGGCGACGTTGGCGCACCTGTACGAGTAGTTGTATTGTCGAGGGAGAGGTGTCACCACCATTGGCGGTTTTCTCCCCTTTATTCAGGTGACCCTTAGTTTTATAAGTTTCTTCTCTTTTTTTTACCATTTTATTTTCTTTCTAGCGATTGTCTTGATGTTTGTGTCTTTTTCTTTAGTTTTGGGTGTATGACCATTTCACCTTCCTGCGCCCGAGGGTCCCAGTAGGGATCGAGTATACTTTTCCGTTCATGTACGGGTGTGGAGGAGAGTGATGGGGGATTGTCATTGGTCCAAAGACCTCCAGACAATGCAAGGTTTGTTCGAGGATTTTCACATGGGGCAGGTATGTGAAGTTTACGTCATTGGCTCATTTTGCTTTGAGTCTTAGGCTTTTTAGTGATGAGTTGTTTGGTTTGTTTCTAGTTTTAGGTTATTTGGAGGCCCTACACTGTCGAGGAGGATGTTGAGCAAATTGTCATACAGTCTGGCCAACCCTTCTTCAGAGTGGACATATGGGTCCACTGTTTTGAGAAAGTGGAGTGGATCCACTTGTCTCGAGTAGTGCGTAAGCTTGGGCTCCCCCAGGGAGTCCCCTCGAGAATTTGCCCTTGAGTGGCGAAGAGGATGAGCAGTCCCTTCGGCTAAGATTTCAAGAAGAAGATGAAGGATCAGATAGCAGATTTTAGAGTCGGGGGAGTATAGTGACTGGGGCACGCGACGAGGCAGACGCACGGGAGTTTACAAGGTGGTTTGAGGCTCTCGACGGAGGTCGTCTCTTTACATGATCCTTTCAGGGGAGCAACTTCTTTGGTGTCGGGGGACCTGACTCCTCCTCGACACTGAGGGAGATGCTAGCAGTGCAAGAGCAGGGCCATCTCAGGCACGGGGTATGCGGAGTGATGGATTCCCTCCATAGGGCGATGGAGCGTATGGGGAGTGCTCCTCGCCCAGATGAGGAGATATTGAGGTCTCTGACAACCTCTATCTCAGTTGCTAGGGCGGGAGAGGATCAGCTAAGGGTTCAGCTGGGAGATACCCAACGTGCTCTGGTGAGTTATTGGCATATTTTATTCGTTATGTTTAGTTTGTTTTAATCTATTTCAGCTGGGTTAACGTGTTTACTCTGGTCTTTATATACTTAGGGTGTGGTGGAGGATGAGGTTGCCAGCCGAGGCCAGTACATCAAGCTCCTCCGAAGGGAGGAGGAGCCATGCACTCATAAAATTTGTCTTGGTTTGTTTACTTTGCATTGCTATCATTGTACTAGAACACATTGCTCCTTAACTTGAAACAAATAGACATCGTTACCACCGAGAAAGGAAATGATCAAAGACCATCTATTGGCTCGTTTGTACCCAAAATGTCCCACCTTATACTCATTTACCTTTTAGTACCCTTTTTGAGCTTTGTCGAAATTTTTTGCCTTTATAAATTTCTTGATAAGCTTAAATTTATGAAAATTTAAGCTTTACCTTTCAATCTATGAGAAATTTGAAATGAGGGATGAGAGTAAGTGGAGAGGCATGTGAGTGGTGAGGCATGAGAAATTGGAAATGTGAGTGGTGTTTACTAGGAGCATATGGCAGAAAATATATGAAAAAAGGGAAAGAAAAAAAAAAAGAAAAATAAGAAGAGAAAAAGGTTGAAAAAGAAAAAGAAAAATTTGATGTGATTTCAAAAGAAAAGAAAAAGGAGTGAAAAAGAAGGAGAAAAGTTGAGCAAAAAGAATAAATTTTGAAAAATTAGAAAAAGAAAGAGTGAGAATGAGAAAATCAAATGTAATCTTTTTTCGGTTTCTCAGAGAAGTTTGAATCCAATTTCCCTTTCTTCAAAAACCTTCAGCCGAGCTCCATTGCACCTTAGAAAAGACCTTTTTGATTCAATCTTGAGTGGTAAATGCGTTGTGGAGAGTAATAGTGCAATGTCTATAGTACTGGTATGATGTGCTTAGGATATAAATATTTTTTACTATAAGATTTCTTTTAATTCTTCGATGCACCGTGTTTCTTATATCATGTGAGACCTTTTTGTTTGTGTTATAACTTTCTCTCACATATGTGTGAAAAATGAACCATTCATCAAAGCGATTCTATTTTGAGTGTATACCTGAGGTGAGGATTGAGTCGAAACTTGGGATCCAATGATTCTTTATTTGGATTAGCCCCGTGATAAAAAGATTTTAGCATGGGTTAACATACACACGACACTCTAGGCATGAATGAATGAATTATCTAAAGATCGGAGCATTGGTTTAATTTGAATAGGTAACAGTAGGCTTAATATAGCATTGGTATTTGAGAATAAAAGTTTACATGTTAAAGCAATTACTGATTTTCATTTTTAAAAGTAAATATATTATGAAAACCATTTTTGAAAACTCGTTTTATCGGTGGTTTTAAAACTGCTTTGGAAGTTTGTGGGCGTCTTCACTGAAAACCCTTAGGAGACAAAACTCCTCCACAGGGATAACCTAGGGGTTTAAAGCCTTGTTACATACGCTAAATGTAAGCATGCTCCCTATGAAAGTGGCTCTTATTTTCATAGATTAGGTTTTACAATATTAGATTAGTTTGTTTTTAGGTAAGATTTGAAGATTATCTTTGCTCGAGGACTAGCAAAGTTGAGGTTTAGGGGTGTGATCAGCCTTAAAAGTAATATAATTTATATCCAAATCTTGACATTGCTAGACCTCATTTAATTATTAATGTGTGCTTTTAGTGCAAGATTGAGAATAAGAGGTTTTAAAGGCCTTAAAGCGCAAACGTGGATAAAAGAGCAAAGTTAAGGGAATTTTGAGGGTATGGCAAGAACCTACCAGAATAGCCAGGAGAAATAAGAGTGCCAAAGTTTATACATAGATCATCTAGAGATGATGCCTATACCATTGGAAAAAAAACTTTCCTATCTTTCTAACGAGCCAAGAATCACCTGATTCCGAGCAGTATAACAAAAGTTATCGCCTATTGAAATTCCAATAGAAAAGGAGGAAAGTGTAGGATTTTCCTGACCCGTCGAGAATGCGTTATGGCCAGTCCAAACTGTTTCCATATGCGAATTTGGAATGTTCCAGTGTAGAAATGCTTCAAAAATACAATTTTGGACTAGTAGAAATACCTATTTCGACCAGTCCAAACCCAACAGCAGATTGAGCATTCTTATATATATTTTTGACCGATCGAGCTCCATTCTCGACCAGTCGAAGTCGTGATTTCTGCTGATTTTTCAGGCACACAGATTGGGATTTCTTGCTATTTTTAGGTGCGAATAGGTCGAATTCTTCCTAAAATCAAGACTCTAAGATTTTCTACCTTCCTACTTTAGATTAGATTCGCTCTAGGGTTTGTTTCCTATTAGAAATCAATATTCTAGGGCCTTATACATCTATAAATAAGGACCCTAGGTTAGGAATAAAACAACTTTCAGCCGTAGGGCTTTTTGCTCGTAGTTTAGGTCTAGATTTCAGATTTGCAAGAGTTTGTGAGATTGAGGGCTTTGTAATTATCATTCTATGATCGATTCAGTGATGATAAAGATCATAACAACTATGCACAACTAAATCGTCTTGAAGCTTGAGATCTCTTGTATGATCGAAGATAAGTAAATAACTTTATTCTGTTTCTCTTTTATTTTGGATTCCATTAATGGTACGATTGCACGTTCGAGGTTCCGACTAGATCGAGAATAAGATAGTAACATTGTAATTCTATTAAGAGTAATCTCAGTGGTCTTGTAGGGATTGGGGTTAACCTAGATAGGATACTCACCGACGGACTAGGCTTTGTAGGGGGTAGTTTTTGTTGGTTTGTATAATGATGCCTTGACAATTAGATTTATCTAACTCGTGACTAGATTTATCTAATTCATATACGAAGCAATTAAGCTTGTAGCTACGAGCGGGGGTACCTGGGATTCAAAATAGGCTAGGAATAGGATGCAAGTTATTTATAAATCTGAGATCCAAGAAAGATCTCAGGCTTGCCTCTAAGTATTTTTCAAATCTATTTTCTTGCTTTTTTAGATAAAATAATTAGAAAATTACTTCTATAAAAATCTTCTTTCTAGTAAGGCTTTAGTTTAAAATAAACGACTAATCCTTGTGGTTCGATACCCTTGTACTTGCCCTAGTACATTCGAACTTGTGCACTTGCAAGGTTTTGAAATAAAACGATCACTCTGCCAAACCTAGGCATCTTAAACAATCTCATGCCCAATCACACCAACCAAACTCACGTTCCCGTTTCCCATCAAACTACCATAAATCTCCCTAACCGAATAATCACTCATCCGTTCACCCTCATTACCCGAATTGACTTGTCAAATTCCCCCATCAATCCAATCGAAACCCAAAATACTACCCATTAACCAACCTCTAAACCCACCACCATATCCAACCTTCACCCAACGAAGAATCCAATCCTTTAGAGCAACGATCCCTAACTTACATAGACTTCCCTTAGGACCTACAACTTCACCTAATCTCAAACCAACTTCGTTACCCATCCCCTTTTCTGATTCTGAATCTGAAATGAAAGAATCCGCTCCTCAAATATTGCCCGAGAATAGCAGCCCATCAAGGCATACTCTTGATAAAAAAATGTTGAGATAAGCACAATGCATGAACCAAGTATTCATATTGGTAAAGAAATTAAGGAACTGGGTAAGGATGAGACTTTAATTTCTACTTTTCTGGAGGAGGAGGGTTACACGCAATATCTCCCTCCATGGAATGGAGTGACCCCGGTCCGTATTCCCTCTTCCAATTTTACTCCTTTTTGTTCCAATGTTACAGAAAATCTATCAGGGTAGATTAAAGAATGGCCAAGAAGTCAGCAATCCATATGCCCAACTTTGAAGTCCGGAACCAACTATTTACCCCCACCTTCTCACCATCACTCGAAGGACTCTCCATCCTTCAAAGGAAAGGAGGGCAGAAGTGTTCAATAGCCAAAGAAGTCAACAAGGGACAAGGAACTTCATCCCGCTTCGCTGCCACATTTTATTCCTCCTCCCCAAAGCTTGGCACCACAGCCGCCTCCAGTCATCATAAGCAAAGTTCAAAGGCCAAAAAAAGAGCCTGTCTTAGAACCTAGAAAAGAGTATGACCTACTACAACATCTAGAAAAGATTCCAGCTCAAATTTCAATCCTTGAGCTAATAAAAAAGCCCCATAATACTATCATCTATTGATGAAGGTACTTGCTGAAACCAAAATAGTAGAAGATACGACTCCCGGAGGGCTACAGGAGATTACATCAGTCATGACTCAATCCCGAACCCTTACCTTTACAGATATTGATATGCCAAAGGAGGCATTATGCGTAAGCTCTGCCCCCATATACTTGACTGTGGTGATCAGAGGATTCTCAGTTCCTCAAGCATTAGTTGATACAGAGGCTAGACTCAATACTTGTCTGTTGACGACACTCAAGACTCTTGAGACACAGAACATGGCATTCAGCCTTCATCATTATCCTTAATAGTTTACGATGGCACCAGGTGGTTTTTCAAAGGAACTATCAAGCTCCAAGTACGTCTCAGACCAACGACAAAGGATACGACGTTCCATGTATCTGATTCCTCCAGCACCTACAACCTAATTCTAGGTAGAAAGTGGCTAGAATCAATGAAAGTAGTTGCGTCAACTTACCATAAGTGCATCAAATTTCCTCATGAAGATGCCATAATCAGTGTGTATGCTGATGCCTTGTTTGAAACCATGGAGACCGATTATACTTCAAGTATCGCAACTGCGCATGATTCATTCTTATCTGTTGGCTACGTCTGAAAAAATGAAACTCCACTCAATACCTCAATAGCAGAAATCAACCCTCCATGGTCTTTTACCATCCATCAACGGAAGTTAACGAACAAGGAAACTAATCATGAGCTATCAAAGGTATATGATGCCATTCCAGCTACAATTAGAGGATGGGACCTAATGTATCAACTAAGGTACCTTCCAAATACCGGAATAGGTAAGAACAAACAGTGGGGGCTAAGACCCATCGTGTCAATCAAAACCCACAAACTAAAAGGACTAGGTTACCAATTAGATGAAAAGGAAAATAGTCTCCAAATCACCTCACCCTCTTGGACTCTATATGACCACTTTGTGTATGGTATCACTGAAATAGCCAATGGGTTGAGAAAAGAAGGAAATGTTACTAGATCCCAACTCGCGGAAGTTGAGAAGATGGCGGAAGCCTTCACCGTTTTAATGAACTTAAACTAGAAAGGGAACACATATGAGGCACTCAATGGGATCAGCCCGTTATTCAAAGAATAAGAACATATCAACATGAAAGCCCCTAATGCCAAGGAGCCCAATCTGCTCGTAGAAGATTGGGTATCATCAGATGAAGAGGACATCCACATTGTTGTCATAGAGATTGAAGAAGAGCTAGAGTTCACCAGTCCTTAGTCTCCAAACTCGCCTCAGATCCAAATTTTATGGAGATCACTAGAAGAGGAATGGCAAACACCTCCTAGTGATGATGAAGACTATTGGTTGAATCTTTCGGGTCTTGAAGAGAAGAACAGTTAGGCTCAGATCTCCGGAGATTATTCCAAGAAGAAGATGAGTACTATGGTCTTAATGAAATTCTCACAAGCAATGCTGAAACTTCAATCTTCTAAAAAAGGAAACAATTACCAACAAGGGGACTCAATTTCCAATGAAGATCTCGATCTCCGAAAGTTGTTTGGAGAGAAAAAGAGTTCTGCTATCACATGATTCACATACCAAACTGGGAATGTACCTAGGAAGTTCCATGTATCCTCTATCGAGACAGAGCGCCTTGTGGAACATGCATCAACACCAAGATATACTGGAATCCCACAGATTTAGAAGGACAATTGTCTCCGAACAACTACTAACCCACTCTACCAAATTTAGATGGGCTCTTCGGAGATCCTAAATTGTAGGCAGATCAAGAATGACAACCACCTCTCAGTGATGATGAAGATTACTGGCAAGTTCTTCATAATATAGAGATGAATGAGTTGGGTTTAGATATTCAAGCAATGTTCGAAGAGAGTGACGGAGAGGTCGACCCAATCCAAGTTATTCTCGATCCAAATAGGTGACCTCTACCTGATTGGATATGTGTTTGGCCAGACATTTGTGCACTATACCGAGATTGCCACCCTTGCAGAGCATGCATCTTCCTAATGGACTATCGGCTGCCTAAAGAGTAAAAATTCTTATCACCTCTGGAGGACATTTGGCCAAGTTTATCAAGTTCGGAAGAAGAACCAAAAGAATTTCACCTTCAAAGGAACTCAGAGGACCAGCCAAACCTCTTCATCTTCATGATAGAAGAAGTTGGCTCATCAAGTGGTCCACCACCCTCATCACTCATTTCAAGAATTACGCAAGATGAGGGCTAAAAAAAATGCCAATTTTTGAACGGATCCATACTGTCTGAAGGCTCGCATATACCATTGAAGTAGCCGTCACCCTCCTAGAACTAGGGAGTTCACTCCCGTCGATTCCTCCCTGGGAAGTCAACCATGTATCCTATTTATTTCAAAAATTGAAGAAAATAGAAAATCTCGAAGAACTTTAAAAAAATAATTAAATTGAAAACCTAAAAACACTAGAAAATTTTGAAAAAGAGAGGAAGCCCTTTGTAAACGACATACCTATTGACCCACTCATAGACCCAAGAGACTTTTGTCTTAACACTACGAGTAATGATCATGTTGTTGGAATTAAGGAAGGAAGAACTCATGATGAAATATCCAGGCTAAACTATGCCACTACTTTTGACATGACAACCCCACTTCCTGATCCCCCTCAGCACAACCTTACTGCCATTCACACCCAAAAACATAAAGTGTCTTGTCAAGGGAGCCTCAGTAGTCATACCAGACGAAATACTTTCTGAATTCAAGAGGAAAATGAATAGCATTGATTTTCACCTTACCAAGGATGTCGCAATCATTAATGGCATCGACAAAGGGCTACCTCTCGAAAATTTAACTCCCCAGTGTAGTAGTTTTACAGTTTATGAATTCATGGAAACAGAAGAAGAATAAATATTCGAAGAGACCCAGGAATTTTAGCAAATTATCAGGCACTTTGATGAACAAACCCAGGCTGCCACCAAACCTACAGAAGAGATCAATTTCGGTACCGAGGAAGAGCCTAAGAAACTACTAATCAACGCCACACTCAGCTCAAAAGAATGGTAAAAGATCGTCGATATTCTACGAGAACATCTTAACTCCTTTTCTTGATCATATGAAGACATGCCTAGCTTAGACCCAAGCCTAGTAGAACATCGCCTATTCCTGGAGCCCGATGCCAAGCCGGTTAAGCAGGAGCTAAGGAGAATGCACCCGCAGATCGCCCTACAAGTCAAAGAAGAGGTAGACAAGCTATACAAAGCTAAGTTTGTCAGAGTTGGCCTTTATCTAAAATGGGTTGAAAATATTGTACCAGCTGCCAAGAAGGACAGAAGGATCAGGATTTGCATCGATTTTTGAAACCTAAACAAAGCGTGCCCGAAGGACGATTTTCTGCAGCCTCACATTGTTACTCTGGTCGACAATATTGCAGGAGCTGAGATGTTATCTTTCATGGATGGTTTCCCAAGATATAATCAGATCCTACTAGCAAAATTCGATCAGTAAAAGACATCGTTCACTACACCTGATGCCGCCTATCAACATGCAATGATGGCTATTTTCCATGACATGATGTATAAATACGTGGAGGTCTACGTCGATGACATCTATGTCAAATCACGTACCAGGGATGGTCATGCAGAAGCACTCAAAATTTTTCTGGAGCAATCACAGAAATATCAGCTCAAAATGAACTGAAAGAAGTGTGTAGTCAGTGTTACCTTTGACAAGTTATTGGGCTTTAGTTAGCAAAAGAGG
This sequence comes from Chloranthus sessilifolius, assembly GCA_021018995.1. Classification (NCBI taxonomy): domain Eukaryota; kingdom Viridiplantae; phylum Streptophyta; class Magnoliopsida; order Chloranthales; family Chloranthaceae; genus Chloranthus; species Chloranthus sessilifolius. Next base: position 99,657,701 of record CM037588.1, read on the forward strand.
CCTCGAAGTCGATCCTACAAAAGTCAATGCAATTCATGAAATGCCACCTTAGCAAGATCAAAGAGCTACGTAGCCTCATAGGAAGAATACAGTTTATTAGAAAGTTCTCTCTCAGCACTCAGATAGATGTGAACCATTCTATAAACTACTAAAGGGAGGAGCTGATTACAAATGGGACGAGCAATGCCAGAAAACTTTCGATAACATCAAAGGATACCTTCTCAATCCCACGGTTCTGTCACCACTAGTCCATGGAAGGCCTTTATTTCCATACGTCTCGACAAGTGATAAAGCAATGGGAGTAATTCTCGGATAACATGACAAAGATGGGAAGAAGGAAAATGCTATTTACTACCTCAGTAGGACCATGGTTTAATATGAACAAAAATGCACACCAATGGAGAAGACTTCCTTAATATTGTAATGGGCATCAACAAAACTATGCCACTACTTTGCGGCACATAAGATAACGATACTAGCCCGCAAGGACCCCTTAAAGTAAATATTCAAGAAGCCAACAACCTCTTGGAAGATCACTAGGTGGCATATGCTACTACAAGAATTCGACATCACCTATGTCACCCAGAAGTCAATCAAAGGGAAAACATTTGCCGATCATCTCACTAATTTTCCACTTCCAAGTAACAGGCCAGTACGTACTCATTTCTTGGACAATATATTTTGATGGCGCTCTCAACCAAAAAGGAAAAGGCATCAGAATAGTTCTTCTAAGCCCAGAAGGAGTTATCATACCAAAATCCTTTCAACTGGACTTCCCAGTCACTAATAACGTTGTTGAGTACGAAGTATTCATAGCCTGATTAAGGACTGCATTGCAACTAGAGATAAAACAGTTGAAGACCATCGGCGATTCTAAACTTGTGCTATCACAGCTAATCGGAGAATGGAAGACCAAAGAAAGAAGGCTAATGGCTTACCTAGAACTCACTTAGTTCCTGGTGAAGAAATTTGAAAGAATTTTCTTTACCCACATTCCAAGATTAGAGAATGAGTTGGCAGATTCATTAGCTACCCTAGCCTCCATCTTAAAAATACCAGTTGGGCAAAGTACAAAATCCTTTCATCATCAAACAACTCAGCACCCTCGCACATGAGGTGGCTTGGAAGGTAAAACCGAATTGCTAGTTTTACCAAAGGCTCCTGAAGATAAAGAAGAGTCTACCCCGAAGGCTCTCGTTAAGAAAGAAACAACCATTGCAACGTTTAGATTCCAATAATCGCCTGACAATGATGGGCAACCATGGTACTACGATATATGGAACTTCCTAAAGCATCAACATATTCTGGCCTACGTCTCAAAAATTGAATGAAACATCTTTCTATCCTCAATGGAATGGACAAGTTGAAGCTACTAACAAGACTCTGGTCTCAATATTAAGGCGAATAGTAGAGACGAGCAATTGTGATGACTAGCCTGATCAATTGCCCGAAGCACTCTGGACCTACAGGACTTCAATTCAGACTGCCACTGGCCAAACTCCTTATCTCCTCACATATGAAATGGAAGCAGTCCTACCATATGAAATACAAGTGTCATTCCTACGCATTCAGATTGATGATTAGCTATCCATAAATGAGAGGAGAGTCACTCTACTAACTTAGTTGGAGCTACTCGATGAGAAATGCCTAAGGGCAACCGATCATGCACCATTATATCAAAGGAGAGTGGCTAGAGCCTACGATAAGAAGGTTCTCGAGCAAACTTTTGAAGTCGGAGACTTAGTCTTAAAGAAGATCACACCATCTAGGAATTCTCACCCCAAGGGAAAATTGAAACCAAATTGGAAGGGACCTTAAGTAATAGCAACCGTGTACCCGAGAAATGCTTACAAATTATTAAACCAAGATGGGGAGGAACTTCCTAGCCCGTGGAATGCTATGTACTTGAGAAAGTACTATCCTTAGGTCAGTGATCATCATGTGTTGTACCCAAACTTGTATATTCATATATCTATCATCCTTATATTCATCGTAAATCATTCATCGGTCATAGGTCATTACCTCTGAAATCACTTTGAGGAATTGTTTGACTCATTGACCACCTTCTTACTCAGGAAATTTCGTCGAAAGGACTAGTGAATCATGAAACTTCTTTTAAAATATAGAAAACACAGGATTCTCACACTCTATTTTCTGCCAATGGAATCGAGGTTAAAGCACAAAAAATGAAAATGCAAAGCTCTATCAAACCTCACAATTCTTGCACTAGCCGGTTGTTTAAAAAAAATAGATATACTTGCTTCAAAAAAAGAGAAAAAAAAATACAACTGAGCGAGAGCATGTGACGAATGAACAAGTCAAAATTGTGAGGACATCCATAGCATCCTCACAATTTTTGATATCGTCGTATGGTGGGGGGGGATAAAACTCATGCGAACCATAGAATTTGATGTTTTGATGGTACTGAAACATGACGGAGAGCTCAATTATGACACTGCACTACACACACGAGAAGAAAGCTGTTAACCATCATTCTTGAAAGTAGTCGAATAAGAAGCTACCCCTACATCAATAAGCTCCTTTATTTTCTTTTCGGATGATGAGTCAAATAATTTTTTTTAAGGTCCTTTTAAAAGTAAAACCGAAAACTTGTGAATGACGAACGATGCAATCACCAGTTATTTTCCACTCACTCCATCCCTATTAAAACTACAACTCATGATGATTACTACTGTAAGGGACAAACCTGGTAAGTAGCGGAAGTAACTAAATTCCCCTCGATACAACATCATTACAAAGGACCTTTTCTTTATTACTGTCTCTCCAGATACATCGGCGACATCCCGACTACCTTGGAAAATCAGCAAGGCCCAGAAAAGTACCATTATGACTTGACACTAGGGTATTTTTTTATTTTGGAAAGAGTCTTGAGAAGTATAAAGTCACCCCCAACATGCAAAGTTGCTACCGAATGAAGCAGCGCCGATCAGCAGTCAAGCGTCGACGCCTCATAGAAACCTTTTCATTCATTCGCAAAATATCCACCTTTTCGTCCAATTGAGATGTGTCGTAAGATGATCTTTGAAGAAAGATTTATTCATTTCTTCGCTGAGTCGAACAAGTTCCAAGACAAATCTCATCTTCACCCCTCCATCATTGGAGGGGCTAAGCCCTTTGAACTTCCAAAGTCAAGAGTCCAACATTCTAACAACAGGGATGGATATAAAGAAGAACATCAAGAATTCTCTTTTGTTTAGTAGTTGGATGAAAGACAATGAGATAATTACTCAACTCGGGAAGGCCATAAAAGACACCACACTACTGACATAATTGAACTCCTACACTGGTGTTGGTACGCTCTTTTTCTGGTTCCTTTCGGGTCCCAGAATAAGTGGCCTAATTCCGTCTGAGTGGACTCTGGCTAGGGATGATGGAGTAATAAACTATGAAATATTAAATTGTTGAAAGGAAAAAGTGAATATAAAATAGAGGATACCTGTGATGATGTGATCGCCAGCTGCATATTTTTATCGACACTACAACACGTCACTAATCACACGTGGAGAGGTGGGTTAACTCTTTTACTGAACGTCGGATGGCCAACTTTAGCAGCTTTGGGTTGCCTTTAATCCAACTAGTTTAGCCTTCTTACTTCTCCTAGTCCTACTGAAAGTCTAATTGACCTGGTCTTCTGATCCTACTAGGAGTCTAATTGATCTAGTCTCGTAATCCTTCTGGGAGTCGAATTAACCTAGTCTCCTAATCCTACTAGGAGTCTAATTAAAATAAGGTGTTGTGGCCCGTTATGCTAAGGAGGATTGGCCCCGTTCTAGGGTACCCCCCGTAAGCTCCCTTGAGCAAATCGAGTGGCTAAGGATTATTTTGTAAATATTAAAGATTAAAAGCTGAATTTGAACTTAGAATTGAAAATTAGGAATCAAAAATCGAGATCGAGAATTAAGAATTTAAAACTAGAATGAAGAATTCGAACTAGCATTAAGAACTAGAAAGAAAATTAAGAATTAGAAAAAAAATTAAGAACTAGAAAGAAAATTAAGAATTAGAACTAGAGCCTAGGAACTAGAACTAGAAATTAGAAATTAGGACTGAAAAACTAAAGAGAGATTACCTGATGCTAAGCGCCGCAGAGGGAGTCTCAAAATCCTAGGCTTGAAGGAAATGAGTTTGAGACTTGAATATGAGAATTGGTGTGTTTAGACGAGGTAGGGGGTCTTTTTATAGGTATTGGGGTAATTACACGCCCGGGTGCAAGTGCACAATTTGTCAATTGCATGCCTGTACTAGAGCATTTAATTCAATTGCACTCATGATCCAGGGCGCTTAATTGATTTTGAGTTGGTCATCGCCTCAGGGAATGACTAGCTGGCTAGCTCAGCCGGTGTCCTAGTTCCACTTTGGTTGGAACTAATTGCGCGCTCTATGGAGAGTGCATAATTCAATGAAGCGCGTGCATGCATGTGCATAACCAGGGAGTTCGGGCGGTAACGAAATTAGAGATCTGGTCCAACTTGGGACCAATTGTGCGTGTCTGCTAGGGCACACAATCGATTGCGCGCCTTGGTTTAGGCGCGTAATCGGATCTCCGGGTGGCGCACAGGAGGCCGTGTCCTAGTCCGCTTAGACTAATTGTGCACAGATGGTAGGGCATGCAATCAATTACGCACCTAACTACATGCGCATAATTTGAAGCTCCTGGGGCCTATTCGGCTCCAGGTCTATGGGGGTTTATGAGATTTCTGGTTAAGAGTAGACTGGCAGGTCAGGACTGACAAGCATATATATTTACATATAATATTATTTAAGTAAATGTTATAAGATATTACATATAAATAATGAAATACCCCCCATTTGAATTCAATAAAAATAGTCTCAGATCAAAAATCTCAAAGAATAAAAAATCAACATTCCAGTTTAAGAACAAAATTTGATTTTTACAATTTGGTCAATTTTCTAACTTTCAAATGACAAGTCATTTTGCGAAACTTTAAAGCCCATAAATTTTATTATATCAAAGTATTACTAAAATACTAATGTCCGATAAAAAAGTTCACATCTGGGCTTTCAAATGGGGAATATATTGTCAGGGTTCTTGCCCGACCTTTGACCTTCGGTTAACAGGGCCTGGGGCTTAGCTATAAACTATTATTATGGTGCATAACTCTTGGGTTGTCGGGTTTTTAGGGTTTTAGGACTCTTAGAGAGGATTGGTCCCTTCCCAAAAGTCATGGGCAAGGTAAAGGGTTGACCGAATAGGTTTGTATAATCTGAGAGGGTAAAATTGGGGTGTCTACAGATGCCCCTCTTCGGCTCGTCCTTGTGGAGTAAGGATGCGTCGAAGAAGTAGACACCCCTCTTCTGAGGTGCCTTCTTGTTTCTTTGAGAGATCATAAGTGTGAATCAGGGAACTGATATGAAATGCTTAGCTTTCTTATCTATTATGATAAGCTAAAAGGTAGCATTCGGGGGCTCAGTGGTAGCTGTCGATAGGTGTATCCTCATATGTGGGTACAAGTGGCATCCCGTCGCATGTCGCGACTTGCGGCAAGTGGCAATCAAATGGGGGAAAATTACATATCCTGAGCCGCGGGTGCAAGTGGCATCCCATCGCATCTCGCAACCTGTTGCAAGTGGCAGTCAAACAGAGGGACATTGACGCAATCGAGGTACCGGGGGAGTCATACAAAAATAAGGTCAAGTGACTGGATAATATGATATAATTTGATGTAATGGCGAGGAACATCCAAAAATAAGGTCAAGTGACTGGATAATATGATATAATTTGATGTAATGGCAAAGGCCTTCGTAGATCATGTCAGGCCAGGCACATCATTGCTCACACCAGTGGCGCATCAGGCATCCCTTTCCAGTGGACATTTGTAATTTCTTAGAGTTGAGTATACTTAGTGTTCGGTTTCCCAGGGGAAGGAACAGATTGGAGTGATGAGAGGTGATGTTCAATAGATAGGAGGTTTATTTATCTTTATTTTTTTTAAAGTTTGGTCTCAAAATCCTAGGCTTGGAGGAAAGGAACTCGAGACTTGAATATGTGAATCAGTGTGTTTGGACGAGGTAGGGGGTCTTTTTATAGGTATTGGGGTAATTACGCGCCCGGGTGCAAGTGCACAATTTGTTAATTGCGCGCTTGTATTGGAGCGTTTAATTCAATTGTGCACATGGTCCAGGGCGCTTAATTGATTTTGACTCGGTCACCGCCTCAGGGAATGACCGGCTGACTGGCTCAACTGGTGTCCTAGTTCCAGTCTGGTTGGAACTAATTGTGCGTCTTGTGGAGAGTGCGTAATTCAATTAAGCACGTGCATACATGCGCGTAACCAGGGAGTTCGGGGCGGTCAAGGAAGTAGAGATTTGGCCCAACTTGGGACCAATTGTGGGCGTCTGATAGGGCGCGTAATCAAGTCTTCGGGCGACGCACAGGGGGTTGTGTCCTAGTCCGCTTGGACTTTGTGCGCAGATGGTAGGGCGTGCAATCAATTATGTGCCTAATTACATGCGCATAATTCGGGAGCTTTTGGGGCCAGGTCGGGTCTAGGTCTATAGGGGTATATGAGATTTCTAGTTAAGGGTAGACAAGCAGGTCAGGACAGACAGACATATATATTTACATGTAATATCATTTAAGTAAATGTCATAACTTTTAAGTAAATGTCTTTCATTTGCATTTACTTAAGATATTATATGTAAACAAGGAAATACCCCCCCATTTGAATTCGATAAAAATAGTCTCGGATCAAAAATCTGAGAGAAAAAAAGTCAACTTTCCAGTTCAAGAACAAAATTTGATTTTTTGCAATTTGGTCAATTTTCTAACTTTCAAATGGCAAGCCTTTTTGCAAAACTTTAAAGCCCATAAATTCTATCATATCAAAGTATTACTAAAATACCAAAGTCTGGTGAAAAAAGTTCACATCTGGGCTTTCAAATGGGGAATATATTATCAGGGTTCTGGCTCGACCTTTGACCTTTGGTCAATAGGGCCTGGTGCTTAACTATAGACTATTATTATGGTGCATAACTCCTGGGTTGTGGAGTTTTTAGGGTTTTAGGACTCTTAGAAAGGATTGGTCCCTTTCCAAAAGTCATGGACAAGGTCAAGGGTTGACCGAACGGGTTTGTATACTCTGAGAGGGCAAAATTGGGGTGTCTACAACTGGGGCATTTTTTTTATTTATGTGTTTATTTTCTATTTGTCTTTTCTTTTACTTCCTTTCCTTAAAAAGTCCCACCATGTACACAAAAAGAATATCATTCTTTCCTTTGTTACCAAACCTTGGTTTGAGATGCTAGCTCGGAAGATATCTTCAACTGTTATTAGGCCAGCTTGAAAGCATCCAAGTCCTAAGGACAGTTGACGACATCTATATGAGCGGTCAAAATAATAATAGAAAGAGACAAGAGGAGCAGAGAAAGACAATATCTAAAGAATAAATGAACAAACTATATATATATATATATATATATATATATATATATATATATATATATGAAGAATTTTTGTACAAGTGTCACCGGAGGCATACCCCTTGAATATACAATGAAAAGAAGACATAATGCCCTACTCTACCCGCAGCCTCTGAGTCAATTGATTACTGCTATCTCCAATCTCTTGAACCTGTGAATCGGTTGTCTGACCCGCTATCACCTCAACTGAAGATTGGGGAACGAATGGAGGTCTCCCTAAATAAGAAGGTCTAATAATAGAACCTCCCTCGCTCACCAGGCTGCCTAATCTCTGAGATCGTGAGAGCGAGTGACCAATTTCGAACAACTCCCGAAGGGCGTCGTCCTCATGAACATAGTCCCTCATACTCATGAGTCATACGATGCGGACCCACCTGTTAGCCAGTAGCCTCCGCTAGTCCTCCTCTCCAACTCATATTGTAGCTGATCTATCGAGAGCTACATCGCAGCCAGCATTATCGCATGGGCACCCTCCAACTCCACCTACAAGTTCTCTGGTCGACAGTAAGATCGATCATCACGTCATAGAGACTCTAGTTAGAGTGGTCTAAGGGAGTCTGACGAACCTCCTGGCTAGCCCAGACGTGTTAAACCTCAAAGTGCGTCTCCTCCACCTGACGAGCCTGCATCAATACAAGTTGAATTTGCTAAGCCTACACAATAATAATAAAGAAAATCAATGCATAAAAGAGGAAAATAAAACATACCATCTCTGATCGCTCTTGGAAGGGACGATCGACCGTCTCAACTGTCACGGGATCTGCCGCAAGAGGTGTAGGTGGTGGAGGCATAACAGTCATAGTCTGTCGCCAATGATAAGCAAACATCCATTAGATATGAAAACTAAAAAGTAAACAACATGAAATATGCACATTAACGAATTATAGCTGAGGAGTCGAGATATCATAGGCGTCCCGAGGGGTATCTTTGGGGGCGAAGTCAGGAGCAACCTGCAAGAAAGAGTGAAACCTATCAGATAAACAAAATAAACAAACATAAACAAAACAATCCAAATGCATCAAACTTATCATACCTAACTGTTGGGACGCAATGAGGCCACGATGGCATCGGCAGTCTGTCGGTCCTCAGTGACCTTTTGCTGAAAGGATTTTTGGAAAAGTGTTAAAATGACAACATAATAAACAAAAGAAAAAAAAAACAACTAAAAGTGACTCATCCAATGCTCTTACTCAGCCCATAACTGAGCCATCTATAGATCCTCCCTACTAGAAGAAGCAGCAGAGGTAGGGTCGAAAGTTTGGCACTCGCAGCAAGCTCCGCCCTCTACAATAAAACAAAAATCACGAGTCAAAATCTATCTAAATAAAACAAGAAAACAAACCCAGAAGACAAAAAAAAAACACTCACCAGCCTCTTTATCTCAAAGATCATGTTGTCTCTGATGTGATCACGGTCGACCAGTTCACGCTCAAGAGAGTTGACGCATCAGGACAATCGATCAATCTTACCCGTTGTATCCTAAGGAAAAGAAAAACAAAAGAAACATATTAGTAAATAAAATCAAGACACAATCAACTAAACGAAACAACAAAACCAAATACTCATCAAATCTTAGCGAGTGGCTGCCAACTGTGTCGCCGTATGTTGCTCTGCCTCACAAGACTCGGCGATGGAGCAAGCAAGGCACTCAGGGTCTCGTCAAGGTGGGCAGAACTGGCCATCGCCTCCAGGCCCCTCCGCAGAGGGTTTAATACTCCACAGACACTCGGTCCGATCTGACCCCTCTCCATGTTGACCAACCTCTCCCTCAAGGTAGAGGCGGACTCAGGTCCGCCAACAACAAAAAAATGACTCCCCTAAAAGGGACTCCACCTGAAAAGTTGGCCACCACCGAGATGGCAGTACCAAATCAGAAACTCCCACTCCCGGGCATTCACATCATCGTGAGCACCATGACTGGTGTCGGCCCAGCTTGGAAATCTCTGAGCTAGGCTCCCATAGTGGTACTGAAAATCTGGCGAGAGGGACCCATCATCTTCTTCACGACACATAGGAAAAGATTTGGAGGGACTCCCTGATGAAGCCCCAACTGCCTCACGGCGCGGGACACGTGGATCTACACTATCAACAGTTGACCCATATGCCCCTCTGAAAGTATGGGTGACCAGGCAGAACAACGGCCTGGTTAGCATCCTTCTCATCTGCGTAAGGTCTCCAGATGACCTGTAAAATAAACTTGTTAGAATAAACACAAACTATATACGTGACTAATAGAAAAGTCGAAAAGAAAATTTTACCCGTGCAACATACAAATCCTCAAACTGGCGCTAACAACCTAGAGATCCAATGATCTGCGGACATCTCCAATGGGCACCCTCCACGCCCGTATGCTTGTGAAAATATGGGTCGCCCCCATAGGGGGTTGGGGGTGCAAAAACATAAAATGATCATGCGCCCAAATCTTAAAAAAAAGAAGGGAAGAAACAAATAATATTAATAATGACTAACTAACAAAAAAAAAAAAACTCTAAGCATAATTCTACTCACCTGCAAAAACGGAATGAAGTCGCCTATGGTACGAGCTCCCCTCCCTTGTCGGAACAGCTGCTCGTAAAGATGAGCAAGTGTCGCAACACCCCAAGCGTACCTGATGACCTGATCAAGGTCCCAGTAGGAAAGTGAGGAATAATCCACTCACCATCCCCCTCGTGGAAGATGAAAATAAGACACCTCCGAAGAAGTGCATCAGGAAGGCCCACACCTCCCTATCCGTTGCCAGGCCAATTACCTGCCGACGCACCTCAAAATCTATCGGCGTCTCCCTAAACCACCGGACAGGGTCAAAACCCACCCCAAACTCGTCAATGAACCAGGTGGTCCAAATCATTTCGATCCCTAAGTTGGAGATGAACTCATAGTGGCAGCCAAAGAGGGCAATACGCAGCTCCTGATAATCCGCCAGCATATGCCCGGTCACCAGTGCCCCCTCGAAGCAAACTCTAGTAATCTGCACCCAATCCTCTAGAGTGGGGAGCATCATGCCGGTGGGGACTAGCATCACCTGCTGATCATCCCTTTACCTCTCGATCAACGCTCCCACCAATCCTCGATCGAGCCTGAATGGCTCAAGTTCTAGAATGGGCTCGAAACTCCACTGAACGAGCCTCTCCCGCTGGAATGGAGGTAACGCAAGGAACCACCTCCTCGACTCTCCCCATGTCAAGCTAATGGAAAGGGTGGGAGGCTCCTAAAGATACAAAGAAATAATATACTATAAGATAAACCTTAAACTAAAAATGATATAATAATAATAATATGCGAAATTAAAACTAATGATTTTTGTTAAACAAAAAAAGAAAACTAATGATAATGACGATAGAAGAAAGACAATAGTATGAATAACTATGATGAGAATAAACAACCAAAAATTAATAAATGATAAGTAATAATAATAAAAATAAAATAATAAATAATAGAAATAAAATAATTACGATGAGGACAATAATAATAAATAAATAACAAGTAATAAACGATAACAATAAGACACCTATAATAATAATAACAACTGAAAAACTAATAATAATAATAAGTAACAAATAATATAAAAGATGAATAATAATAGTAATAATAATAATAATAATAAATAAGGACGGTAACTATAAACAAATAATTTTAAAATGAGAAATAACTATAATAATAATAATAACAATCGAAAAATACTAATAAATAATAATAATAAAAATAATAAACATACGAAGAAATAAAGATAATTAATAATAATAATAATGATATGATAATAAATAAGGACAATAACGATGATGGTAAAGTATAACAAGCAATAATCAATAATAATAATAATACAAATAATAATGATACAATAACATGGCAACAATAACAACACATGGAAATAAATAGACATAACAACGATAAATGACATCAATAAATAATATGAAAAATAATGACAACATACGCAGAAACGACAAATAACACTACAATTATGAGAGGAACGTTTACAATAAATAGTAGGAATAGTGATGACGGAAAAATAATGACAGCAATAGCATGGAAATATGAGAACATGTAACAAGAATAATAACATACAACATGCAAAGCATGAGTAAAGCGAAGCGATAAAGATAAGTAAACATGCCCTAAAACTTGATACAAGCAGGATGCACGAATGCAGCATGCCAACTATAACTAAATACAAGTTTTGCGTAAATTAAAAGGGGTTTCATATTCAAGTGATATAAGTTATAACCTATCAATACCTAAGAATTTAAAAGAACTCTTGTTTTAGAACACCTACCTCTCGCCATGGCAATCCTCCAAGATGGGAATGCGAGCAAGACATGGAGGTCGACTCGACTACCGCGCCCTCGTGATAGCTTCACCGACATCAATACCAAGAGCAGCCTGTGGATGTGCTCCCTCAGCTTTGACACCACCCTCCAATAGGTCAACCTCACCGCCAACAATGCCCGACAACTCGTGGGTGAGCTCCTCGATGAACTCCTCAAGTCCCAAGTCCGTCAGAGCCAAACCACTCTCACTGTCAGAAGCCATCTCAAGAGATAGAATGCAGAAAAAGAGGAAAACTAGAAGAAATGACACCAAAAATGAACCATCGGATCGCACAATAACGAAGAGACACGGAATTCGAAACACTAAAAAACTAGAGAATGCAGAAAGCAGAGAAAGTAAAAGAGAATGACCAAAATGACTGATTTGTTGCATATTTATAAACCCGCTTGATTATACGCTTGAAAAATAGCGTATAATTGGATTATACACATGATCACATGCGTATAATCTGAATTATATGTTGAAACTTCAACGTATAATTCATTCATCGCAGTTCGGAGAAGCGACATCTGAATTATACTCTGAACCTCCAGCGTATAATTCAGATTATACGCTAAAGTCCTGGCGTACCAGCTATAGGATAAGCCTCAGAAGCATAGCCCATACTTGGAACAAAGCATATATCTAGACAATTAGAGTCATCATAAAGAAAGTAAATCTCCATTTCTATATAATGAGGATTTAAGCAAAAGGATTTCAAAAGACGGTTCTAATCCCATGCCAATCGCATGAGCAAACGAATTGAACCGAACCATTAGTGAGAAACAATCGTCACCCAAGGATGGTTCGCAAAAGAGATACTGTATCATAATATTACAGAAAGTCTATCTTAACATGGCTGGATGTACAAAGCCTTACCAAGCATTTCATCCCCACTCCAGGCGTGTTATGGACCTGGAATGAATTTGTGGAAGAATTCAACAAGTAATACTTCCCTAAGATAGTGCCGAATCTGATGGAGTTGAAATTTCTTCAGCTAGAGCAAGGGAAGATATCAATGAGAGAGTACTGAGTAGAGTTCATGAGACTCGTACGTTTCACTCCTGAGTATGTGATCTCCGATTTGATGAAGGCCAAGAAATTCTAATGCGGCTTAAGGCCGCGCTAGAATGCCAAGAAATTCTAACACGGCTTAAGGTCGGATATCAGGGATAGAGTTTCTGCTTTCAAGTTGGAGACATACGGAGCGGTTAGGAGCAAGGCCCTCGTAGTAGAAGAGGAAAGTGAAGGATCAATCAGAGTAGAGTTGGCAACTACGAGCCAGTGAACAAAAAGCTGCGATTCTAAGCACCCATCTAGAGACAACCGATTCAGACCAGTTTTCCTAGGCCGTCACAGACACATTACCCTAGGCTATCTATGCCTTCGTCTCTGAGACCTATTCATTATGAGAGCCTTGCCACCACTACTGGAGTATCAGTCACTTAGGGTTCTCTAGGGCAGCATCATCCACCCCAGCTGAGATGAGTGCCAAGTATAGCAGGTCTCACAAGACTTCACATTGTAGGCGGGGTATAGGCGGATGCTTCAAGTGTAGGAAAATGGGGCACATGATCAAAGATTACCCAGAGATGAGAAAGGAAAGGACGGCGTCAGCTCCTACGCCTAGGCCATTACAGACATAGAAGCCTACGGTATAAGGAAGAGCGTACGCCGTAACAGCCCAGGATGCACAGAATAGTAACGATATCATCCATGGTAAAAAAATTATTCAATTACATAATTTCATTGATTGAATTTTAGATAGAGAAGGTGTATTACTATCAATAGTAGGAAGTAGTTTTAAATCAAATTCTTTACATACCAAATTTTGATGCATAAGTAATCGCTAAATCATGTGTATGAAATAGGTATCTTGCAAATGTACGGTAAGGATGATTTTTTGTGCTATGAAGCAAGAGTGTTGATAGACCCAGGGTCTACCCACTCATTTATTACACCCCAATTTGCAAGGAAAGTAAAGGTCATTCCCGAGACTTTGGACTTTATCTTGGAAGTGTCAGTCCCAACGGGGAATGCGGTCAGTATTGATACTATATGCCGATCAGTTAGGGTCATTATCAGAGGCTATGAGGATCCTGAGTTAGAAGTCGACTTAGTCCTGATGGATATGCAAGGATTTGATGTAATCCTTGGCATGGATTGGCTATCCACTCACCATGCGACCGTTGACTGTCAAAGAAAGGTGGTTACCTTTAGACCGAATAAGAGGAGATCATTCAGGTTTCTAGGAATGTGGTCGACTTTTGCACCGCTTATCTCTGCAGTCAAGGCTAAATGTTTGATGAAGAAGGGATGCAGTGGGCACTTAGCTTTTTTGAAGGAGCACAAGGAAGAGAAAAATGTTATCACTAAGATTCTGATTGCATGTGAGTTCGAGGACGTGTTCCCAGATGAGTTGTCGGGGCTACCACTTGATAGAGAAGTGGAGTTTGCCATTGACTTAGCACCGAGTACGAAGCCCATATCTAAAGCACCATATCGAATGGCTCCAACTGAGTTGAAGGAGTTGAAAGATTAATTACAAGAACTCCTTGATAAAGGATTCATGAGACCTATTGTGTCTCCTTGGGAGCACCGGTCTTGTTTGTGAAAAAGAAGGACGGGCCGATGAGACTGTGTATCGACTACTGCTAGTTGAACAAGGTGACTATAAAAAATTGATACCCGTTGCCTAGGATTGATGATATATTTGATCAGTTATAAGGTGCAAGGTTCTTTTCCAAGATCGACTTGAGATCTTGATATCATTAGTTGTGAGTTAAGGTCGAGGATATGTAGAAACCGATGTTCAGAACAAGATATGAACACTACGAGTTCTTGGTGATGCCCTTCAGATTGATAAATATGCCCCCTTCAAGTTGATAAATCTGTCAGCACCATTTATGGACCTAATGAATCGGGTGTTTAAACTACACCTTGACACTTGTATGGGAGTGCTTGTAGATGACACCCTCATCTACTCGAAAACCAAGAAAGAGCATGAAGAACATTTGAGAATTGCTCTATAAATATTACATGAACATTGATTATATGCAAAACTTAGTCAGTATGAGTTTTGGTTGGAGAAGGTTAGTTTCTTGGGACATGTTGTCTCAAAGGATGGTGTTACAGTGGATCCGACAAAGATGGAGGCAGTAGTGGAATGGGAACAACCAAAGACTGTATTGAGATTCGTAATTTCCTTGGTCTGGCTGAATATTACAGGCGCTTCGTAGAAGGATTTTCAAAGATATCTGGACCACTCACTAAACTTTCCAGAAAGAATGTGAGATTTGAATGGACTTAAGAATGCGAGAAGAGTTTTCAAGAACTCAAGAACAGACTAACTTCAGCCCCAGTGTTGGCCATTCCTTCAGGCGGTGGAGGGTTTACTGTATACAGTGATGCTTCACACAGTAGTTTAGGTTGTGTGCTCAACCAGAATAAGAAAGTGATTGCTTATGGGTCGAGGCAGCTTAAGGACCATGAGAAGAATTATCCAACACACGACTTGGAACTAGCAGTGGTGATCTTCGCACTGAAGATTTGGAGACATTACTCATACTGCAAGACCTTTGAGATATTCATGGATCACAAGAGCCTCAGATACTTGTTTACGTAGAAAGAGTTAAATATGAGGTAATGCCGATGGATGGAATTTTTCAAGAACTACGAATGCACCATTCAGTACCACCCAGGCAAGGCTAATGTCGTAGCAGATGCCTTGAGTCAAAGTGGCCTATAGAATTGAGTTACCTCCAATATTTGATCAGATACATAATGTATTTTATGTATCCATGCTCAGAAAATATGTAAAAGATTCGACTCATGTTTTGAGCGATCAACCACTTGAGCTGTATGAGGATATGACGATGATAGAAGAGCCAATGCAAATACTTGATCGAAAGGAGCAAATTTTGCGTACGAAGAGTATTCCGTTAGTGCTTGTTAAGTGGAGAAATCATCCAGCTGAAGAGGCTACTTAGGAGCATGAGACAGAAATTAAGGAGCAATACTCTCACTTGTTTGAGGAGAGTTTAGCAGAAATTGTACTTGTAATTCTATTTTTATTGTAAAAGTTCTTATATGAACTAATGTTTGAGTTATAAAATGAATATGAAGTATTAGGTATCTAGATGTAACTTAACAGAATTGTAAGGAGTCAAATACAATTAAATCATGAAGCAGCAGATAAGTTGAAGAGAAAAACACAGATCTGGAGTCAATCTGTGAAAATCGACTGGTCAAAAATCAAACCGATCGGTCAATTTTCACAAAAGTGAGAATATTTATGAGCTAATGGGACAGCTTATGAAAACCGACCGGTCGAATCGAGTTCGACCGATCGATTCTGAAAATCGGCCAGCCGATTTTCCTGTGGGGCATTATAGAATGTTTGAATTCGACCGATCGATATCAAAACCGACCGATCAAATTCGCTAGTAGGGGTTTTAAGTATAAAACCGACCGGTCGATTTGTGAGTTCGACCAGTCGACTTTCGTGTATATATATATATATATGTTTAATTTTATGGATTCAAAATTTTAGAAATTGGTTCTTGATTTTGGGGTTCTCTTTTATTTTCCTCTGAGAGCTAGTAGGGGGGAGTTTCAAGGATTTTATCATGGATTCTTGTGGGGTCGGATTCCAATCACGCCACAAAAGGTAAACCCTAGTTCACATGCTTTGCGTGGTTGGAATTGCATTCTATTTAAACCCTAGGTTGGATTTTCTTTGAAGAACCCTAGAAATACCGCCCAAAACGCGACAGGCCACAAAGACTACGACTTCGAAGCTACCGTTTAGACGCCCTAGTACTTCTAGACCAACACTAACACAATCACCGCCAAAATCCCCATCACCACCACAATCACTATCATCATCTTCATCATCGTCACACCATTCTCCACCACCCTCATCACCACCACATTTAGAGCAGCCCAATGAGTGGTGGGCGAGTTAGGATTTTCAAGATGAATATATTATTGACGAGGCCCTGTTTCAAGAACAGGATGTCTCGCGAAACACAATATGGGCTAGGGATTACATCGTTAAGGCTGGTTTAGGAAATATCCTTAAGCCACTGCTTGATTATTATTACCCTTGTCTGGTGAGACAGTTTTACCAGAACATGCGTGAGAGTACTAATCCGGGTTTGATTACGACCAAGATTGGCGGTCGTGAGTATAGGTTCACTCTGGACCATGCTTGTAAAGCCCTAGAATGTTATGATTCGTACGACCATCAAATCAAGTTATTACCCCCATTCCTGAAACCTATAGGTTTCTTGGAGATTAGACAGCAAATGACCCAGGGACGACATGGGTCTAGTACGATGATTAGGAGGATCGATTTGCCTCCTTATCTGTGGATGTTGGATACAATCATCAAGTGCAACCTTTAACCGATGCGCCACAACACTTAGAGGGTAGGAGAAGTACAACGAGCTTTGTATTCGGCGTTTAAGAGCCGATGGTTTAGTGCGACTCAGATGGTCTTCGAAGGGATGAAGTATATACAGGGGCAGTTGATGAAGGGAGGATCAAAACTGAAGGAGCATATTCCATATGCTCGCCTTTTATCAAGTATGGTTGAGGATTACTCTGATGATGAAGAGTATAAAATTTCTGATGAGGAACTGAGAGCAAATGACCACATAGCATTGTATACCTTCTCGGATTGGAATCGGGCTTATAACCAATTGAAAAAGGTCCTACCTCCTGGAGAGCAAGTAGTCCCACCTCCGGCACCGATTGTCCAACAAAAATAATAAGAACATGGACCAGAACAAGAACAGCCTGTACCATCAGATCATGAACCACAATCTTAGTAACAAGCTCCGCTTCATGTGCCTCCACCACCACAGCAGGCCTCAGCTAATCTTGACAATGTCCTTGCTCGCATAACCCAACTCGAGGAGATCAATCGGTTGTTACATCGTCGGATGGACTACCACGAGGGTATTTATACACATTGGATGCAACACACATACCCTCAGAACTACATGACACGCCTCACGGATGCTCGTGCATATGTACCAGACCCATGGTACTATTCCACTGGAGCGTCTACATCTGACGGTGTTGTCGGCGATGATGTGGCAGTTGGGAGGGAGGCTGGACCTATGAATGTGCCTATAGGAGACACAGTGACTTGAGCCGAGCTTTATGGATTTAGAGGTGTGTGTTTTGAGATATGCTGGGGTATTCTGTCATTTTCTTTTTGGGGAAAATTTTTATAAGTAATATAGGTCAAGCTTATAAGCTTTAACTGTTGTGGCATGATTGCCACCACCTAATGGTATAAATAACTTTTTGGATGTGAATGATAAAAACTTTTATTTTCCTTAGTCATATGCAATGTAAATGACTCTTCATACAGGTACGTTAGACGGGTTTAATTGAATCGCATGTTTTGAATGTGACAGTGAATGTCATCATTCCCTATGTGCTCTGTTTGTTGTAAAATAGGTGTGGGTCTAACCTTGGCTAGCATTTTGTATTAGTTAAGACTTGTTGGGTCCTCGTTAAAGGATTGGATTCTCTAATGGGAGAAACCATGTGAGTATTAGTTGCCTTGTGATTGTGAGTACTCGACTCCATAGGAGTGACAAGCTAGGAGACCTTAGTCAATTTTCGGGGACGAAAATTTCTAAGGCAGGGAGAATGTAACGTCCTGAAAAATTTAGACCTTTGAACAGTATGTCTCGGTGTGCATGCCCGACTGGTCACGTACCTGACCTTGTGAATATGATGGGTAAGTCACGAAAGGTATTGAGATAGGTGAAATAAGAATGAGGGATATTGTGTATAAACCTTTATGTAAGCTGGGATACACCTAGTTATGGTGTATGTTCTTGACAATTAAACCTAAGCTAGATATAAGTTAAGAACCTAAGAGAGAATTTATTTCTCTTAAGAAAGAGTGGTTGAGAGAGTTATTGAGAGAGAGAGAGAGAAGTGAAGAATAATTAATGTGGTTGTGTGAGTGTGGGTACGAGGAAGTTATTGCTGTGTCAAATTTCAAGGTTTGATTGTGTGGAATCTGAAGCTCCTAGCTACGAAGCTCTAGTTGTGTATGAGAACTTGTATCGAGGAATCGATCGATTAAAAGTTAAGACTTTATATAAATTTTGTAAGGAATAAATGAGTAAGTTTGGTTATGCATGTGAGTGAGGAATTTGAAGAAGAAAGGATAAGGAATTGAATGAAAATGAGTTGGAGAAGTCCAATCTAAGTTGGACGAAAAATTGACAAAATCGATCAATCGATTTCCAAATCGACCGATCGATTTTGTCGAGTTGATGAGCATGTAGGTTTCTGAACAAAACCGACCAATTGAATTGAAAACTGACTGGTTGACTTTGAAAACCGATCAGTGGAAAGAAAAGCGATCGATCGATTTTCAGAAAATAGACAATATAAGAATTAAGTTCGAGGGAAATCGACCAGTCGATTTCAAATCGATCGATCAATTTTAGAAACCGACCGGTCGATTGGGAAATTGGCTGATCAGTTTTCGTGTGAAAAAGTCTGATTTTCTTAGGGAAAACCCACCGGTCGAAATTAATTCAACCGGTCGATTTGGAAAACCAATCGGTCGATTTGGGAATCAACCGGTTGATTTTAGCTGCTTCAGAGCTTGGTTTTTTGTTTGAAGTGAGAACTTTTGGGAGACATTGTTTCTTCCTGTTTTACGTCATTTCTGGCGTTTGTTATAAATTCATGTATATTAGGTGTGAGCATGAGCCTTGGGGCTAGGAGAGCAATCTTGAGCTAAGAAGATTAGGTGTGACTTCGTGTGATGTAGGGAAAACTCTTTAACATGTATATCTGATTTCAACTAGCATGTGTGTAATGATATGATAAGAGTGTGCGTGTGTTTTAAGACTACGTGTGTGTGATAACATGATTTTCGTTCATAGCTTTAATATGTGAACTTCGTAAGTATGAGCACTAAGAAGAAAGACAAGTGTGTGTGTGTGTGTGCCATGAGAAATGTGAATGTGACATAAAAAGGGATGTGAATAAGCATGTGTGTGAGTTCTTTGAAAAACTTTGAACTATTATAATTATCACAAAGGCACTGTGAATAACTATAAGTAAAATTGAACTTTGATTTAAGGTTATGTGCATACCCAATCAACACGGCAGGATAGCCATGACAGACGCGGAGGGATATCCGTGACCGGTACGACGGGATATCCGTACAAATTGTGCTCCGGTAGGACGGAATATCCATTCTTTAGTTTCCAACGTTCGGCACAAGTCTCCTAAGTCAAAGGAGCTCGGGCACTTTGTATAAATTATTCATGTGAACGACAATGGTGGGTATTTCCATCGGGGGCTCGATGCTATAGATACTCGAGATACTATTTAAGTGATTCGATTTAAGTTCTTCCTTTGATGTGAGAATAAGTTTTAGTGAAACAAGAACAAGTTTTTGTAAAATGTTAAGTGTGATTTTGAAATATGCATTGGTTATTCATCTTATTCATTCATATGCATTTAAGTTGTGATTCTCATTAAGAAACTATGTTTTCAATTATGCCATGAAAGATATGTGAGATGTGAAAGATATGCATGCTATTACTTTTCCTTATTGAGCTATGATGCAGCTCACCCTTCGACTATACGTCACAGGTTAAGGAGTTGTTGTGGGTACCGAGGATCTAGATTTGGAGGACCCTTTGTATGTACCAAAGGAGAAGATTGAGCCACCTCCTGAGGATTTCTCTTAGAAGGCATAGCTGCGCTTATTTGAGACTTTTGTTTAAGGCTTGGTACGTCCAGCCATGTTAAGATAGACTTGATGTAATATTGTGATACAGTATCTATTTTTCGAACCATCCTTGGGTGACGATTGTTTGTCTCTAATGGTTTAGTTTGGTTCTTTTGCTCATGCGATTGGCATGGAAATAGAACCGTCTTTTGAAGTCCTTTTGTTTAGTTCGTCATTATATAGAAATGGAGATTTACTTTCCTTATGATGACTCTAATTGTCTAGATATATGTTTTGTTTTGCTTTGTGTGTGGATGCATCAAGTGTTTGGTATGTTCCGGGATTGACCTTTGTGTCGATCTGATGGCACGGGTTTCTGGGTGTGGAAATACGGGCTGTCACATTTATCGTAAAAGGAATCCTTGAATTCTTAAGAGAAACCCCACCTCGAAAAGGCATACCAAAATAATTAACCAAAAATAAATAATAAAAAAAAAAATAATAAAATAATAAGGACTAAAATAAATCAGACAGTGTAAACAGAATAGAAGAAAAGAATTTAGAATGAGATAATTTACTCCTAATATGAAGAAATTCGTCCAAAAACAAAGCAAATATAATAAACTATACCAAATCCTAATAGAACTCTAATTATAACTCAAAATTCGAATCTTGTTGAACTATACATTGTTATGATAGGGTATAATTTGATTTCACTACAATTTAGGTGTATAATCTTACCCTCATGCATTTCTATTTATACACTACGGATCTAGTGTATAATTCGACCAAAAATAATAAAAAGAATAAAAATAACAAAAAAAAAATTGAAAATGATAAAAATTATAATATTAATATAAAATAAAATAATGATGCAATACACAAAAGGTGACTCCATCAATGCAAGACAGGCAAGTATTATTTATTCATCTGATATTTTCATAAGTAAAAATATTCTAACATTAAGTATCAAAACATTTTCAAAACCCAACTTTCCTGGTTCAAAAATTACTGTACATCCTCCCATAAGTGATAATCATCAGTATACGTGAACGGTCAGAAGGTGTAATAGGCATATTGAGTGTCGCCTTGACAATTCAAGCAAATGTTGGGTCACCAAATCTCGTTTCGATGAATCTGTTCAGCGACGTCTCAAGAGCCGCATTTTCTGATTTCACTGAATTGATTTAAGTTAAACCCCAAAATTTCAAAACTTTGCATGCATTTCTCCTTATCTTTATCTCTCTATTCCCTTCTCTTCCATGTGGAATTGAACATTAAGGATACTCAATTTTAAGAAGTCGTAGATGTTTACCGAAAGAGACCTCCCAGACATCGTTGGTGTGAGCAATGATACACTTGGTCTGACATGATCTGCATGGCCTTCGCCATCTTATTAATATTATTTCTCTTTGTAGACACCCAAATTCGGCCCAAGGCCCGATCAATCTGTACTTCCTGAGAGATGTACCCCTGTGCTTCTGATGGCACCCCTAGAACCCTTAGAAACCTATCTAGACCATTAGGAATCACCCTAAAACCTTTAGAGCCATTCCCCTAATCCTTAGAAGTCACCCCTAAACCCTAGAATCCCTTCCCAGACCTAACTTAAACCCTTCTAAGCGGGTGATGGGATGAGAGCTATAGAATTTTACATAGACAATTACCAAGGATAAGCCATATACCTTTGGAAAGAGGACTTCTCTAGCTTTCCAACAAGCCAAAGATCACCCAATTTGGAGCTACGGTTCAAAAGTTATGGCCGATTGATGTTTCACATAAAATCATAGGACTTTTACTCAGGCGTGTATATTACATACGCCCAACCATTATTGCCCCAGATTAGTCAGGCGTATATATTATATATGCCTGCCTATTTTAGGGGAAATTTGGCTGGGCGTATATAATATATATGCCCAGTATAGGTGGGACCCACCACGGGCTTCATCTTCCCAAGGCTCCCCTGTTTTTGGTGAAATTTATTGTTCCTAAACTGGGAGTATATAATATATACACCCAGCTTAGCTATAGTAACTGTCATCAGTGGCTCGAATTTTCTCCATCTGGTTTGACCCTTTGACCATCCCCTTTGTTGGGGTGGGTGTCTTAAGATTGGTTGCACCCCCTTTGAGCTTATTGGCAACCCTTAAGTCACCTTTGGTCTCACCCCATCATCTACTAGTAAAACTAATTTCCCAAAACCCTAGGACCTTAAAAACCTAGAAAACCTTAGATGGGGGATTACCTAATTGCTAAACCAATTAGCTCTTAAGTAATCCCTTAACCCGTCCCTTCTCTATAAATAGAGAGGTCCCCCTCTTCCCAAAAGGTTGAAAATTTTGGTTGATTAGAGAGCTTAAGAGAGAGAGAGAGTCCTAGTGAGAGAAAATGCCATTTATTTTCCAGAATTCTAGCAAGCTTAAATCACCTATTCCACTCCATTTCAACCATTAGATCACCTTCTTTTAGTGAAAATCTATTCCCTAGCTTCACTCTACACTCCCTAGCTATCAAATCATTAGAGTCCATTTCAATACCATTTGAGCCATCGGAAGCACGCTAGAGCGACGGTCTTCTACGGTGCAACAAGAGCCCGTGAGCTCCGGCTCACCCCTCTCTTCCTCTACCTTCTTAGTGCTTCCTCCATCCAAGGATTCAAGCCGTTACGCCGCCGAAATTTCAGTTTGGCTCAAAGCTTAATAGGACCGTATTGCCTTCGGGCAAGGGAAAACTCCGCCCTTTTATTTTTCCTTTTGGCCATAGATAGAGACCGCTACATGCGGGTTGATCGGGTGCCTAAACCCTTCCCGATCAATAACCGGAGCCCCTACCCTAGAACCTTTGGCAAAGACCGGTAAATCAGAGTCATATTTAGCACTTCGGTGCTAAAAATATTGATTTGAAGGTTTCCCGGGTCACCAAAGCTCCGGGTGGCGGCTCTACATTTTCATCGAAAGCGAGCGCATCGCCACGACGGTTTCGAGAGGATCCATGGTCGCACAGATGGCGACTCTGCTGGGGATATCACCCTAGCGCTTCCCCTCTTGTTGGCCTTGTTTTTTGTTACTAACCATTGCTGTTTTCTTCTTATTTTTTTCTATTTTATTTTATATTTTTTATTATTTTTTACTAACATACTCACCCCTACGATTCAGTCCTTTAAGTTCCTTAGCCGATTAGCGGGCCTACGTGCACCTTTAAATTTCTGTTTTTCCGATTCTTGTCGTTTAAGCCGCCTTAGCCGTTTGGCGGGCTCGCTCGCATTTACTTTTCACGTTATTTAAATTTCAGTCATTTACGAGCCTTAGCCATTTGGCGGGCCTACTTGCACACTTTATTTCGGTCATCATATCTCACCTTTGAACGCCGGCCCGTTGAGGCGCCACGGGCTTGTCATCCCCGACTCGATTTTTGGACTTAATTTCACTCCCCTTTAAAAATTTGTAATTAAAAGTGAACCAACAGTGTGGGGACATAACTGAATTTATTTTTGCATTTTTGGGTAGTTTTCGGGGGGTTTAGGCATAGATACAATTTACCCGGTTCTCAGTAAGGCGGCAGCCCTAGTGGTGATGATCCTGAAAAGAACCACCCCTTCCAGTACCTGAGAAGGCGCTTGCGCCGGAGGTATATCGGTTGGGTAGCCAATTCCGATCAAGCCGTAAAATCCGCATTGGTGAGAGCGTAGACAACCCAAAATTCAGCCGTGTATCCCTAGGAAACAGAAAGGAGGGACCCGATAACATACACAGCAGTCCCCGGGAGCATTTCTCCCAAGAAACCAATTCAAAGACCCACATTCAGGCTTGCTGTTCACTGTCAAACTAAGTTGACAAAGGTGTTTCTGCCAAGTGTATATATTATATACGCCCAGCCAAAATCCCCAGAAAATAGCGAGGCGTATATAATATATACGCCCAGCCAAAATCTGTATTTTTTTGGTCGGGCGTGCATATTATATATGCCCAGTATACACTGGGCCACAGCAACCCGACCTAAGGCCCAATCCATCACCCCAAGTCCCCGATTAGTGGTATTAGTGCCCGCAGTAGCCTCCCACATCCTCCAACACCCAACATGCCCTAGCCCAATCACAAGAAGGCAACTTCTCATTGATTTGCTCCGGGGGATTGGGTCGTTTGCGTAGATTCCCGCACCTTCAATAGAACGAAAGGGTTCCCTTTCGCCTCTTCCCAAGTGTGTCGGATCCCGCCGTGAGACCTACTAAAGGTACATATATCACCCGAGACGGGAGTTGACCCTGGGCACTAGGTCATTATTCATCTAAGCAAAGGGGAGTTAATCTCCATCTTAAAAGAAAAAAAAAATCATCACTTTAAAAAAACAGAAAAACCCAAAAAAAAAAAAAAAACAACAAAAAAATCTCTCTTCAAAAAAAAAAAAAAAAAATCATCACAAAAAAAGAAAAAAAAAAAAGTATATTTTGGTGTGACCGTCACTACGGCAACCTCAAACTCATCCCGTAGAAGGAAGGTATTCGGCCCTTATCCGAGACACCGATACAACACTCGTCAGCGGATCATGTCAAGAGCCGATACATCCCCGCCGTCATCCCCATCCCATTCCCATATTGGAGAAGAGCTGATCTCCGGCACCTTCACCCAAACCAGGTTCGATATCACGGGTCCATTTGGGGCATCCGTGTTCACCTCCACCCCATCCCCCTCCCTCACATTCTCCCAACATACCCCCTTTTCATCCCCTACTGAAACCCCTCATTTCCCAACCGACCCATACATCCCCATATCCCACCCAAACACCCTTATCGCATCCCCATATTTCCAAAGACCCCATAGGGAGTCCCATCCCCCTCCTACTTCCCACGTTCCATCCCTCTCATCATCCATGCCCCCAACATCCTACATCCCATCCACCTCATCTCACATACCATTCCTATCACATGGCCCATCCACATCCCAACATATCCCCCCATTGACCCGGGTCATGCCCAATTTCTCCCAACCCCCTCCATCCTTAAGTGAGCCATCACCCCCCAATCTCACACCTGAATCCATGCCCTCGATGGAGGACATGAGAACGATGTCACGCCTGTGCTTCTCGTAACCCTACTCAAACCCATCCAAACCTCCAAAACCTCCATACCCCGTTCCCTCCTAACCATGCCCAACCACCCATCGTCCATACCTCCCAAAATCCCCCACCTCAATTCCAGACCCAAATCCATACAAATCCATGGGCCCCGACCCAAGACCCTCAAAACCCATGGGCCCAAGCCCAAGCCCATCAGACCCAAACCCAGGCCCAGAATCCTCAAGGCCCATGGACCCAAGCCCATCAGGCTCAGGTCTAGGCCCAAAACCCTCCAAACCCATGGGCCCAAGCCCAATCCCACCAGACCCAGGCCCAGGCCCAAGACCCTCAAAACCCATGGGCCCAAGCCCATCAGACCCAGGCCCAGAATCCTCAAGGCCCATAGACCCAAGCCCATCAGGCCCAAGCCCAAAACCCTCAAAACCCATGGGCCCAAGCCCAAACCCATCAAACCTACCAAGCCCAAGGCCCATGGACCCAAGCCCATCAGGCTCAGATCCAAACCCAACCCCCTCATGGCGCATTAGCCCAAACCCAACAAGGCCCATTGACTCAAAGTCATATTAACCCCCACACCCAGGCCCGAGGCCCATCAGTCCAAGCCTTCCAAAACCATCAAACTCAAATCCCTCAAACCCAAGGCCCATCCACCCACGCTCATCAAAGCCCGTTCACTAACCCCATACCCCCTCACCAGTACCCTTCATTCACCTATACCCCTTACGCCCCCATTCCACCTCCAACAGGAAATCCAATCCATCCCATTCCTCAAACCCACAACATCCCGCCACCTCAATCACACCCCCATCACCCCCAGAATGTGCACCCAACTCAGCACATCACTTACCCACAAACCGCTCACCCATTTATCCCTTCTCATCCCTTACAAACCATATGGCCTCACCTGGTCATCCAACCCCTCACCCCCCAAGTCCAAATAGCAGAACTCGCCCCTCACCAATACCATGACCAACAGTACAAGGAGAATGAGATCCGCAACAGTGGAGGAGTTGCCAGTTTTAACCCTCCCGGGCCCACCATCATCACACCTAGGGTCGAACAAAATCAGGGGGAAGAAGTCCCCGCTGCAACCTCAAAGGAACCAGAATAGCTGAAAGAATAGATAGAAAGAATACAGAAGCAACTAATGAAGATGGGAGGAGTAGAACTACATTCAATAGACTTTTCAGACTTATGTCTGTTCTCCGATGTCCCCCTGCCACAAAAATTTAAGATGCCAGTATTCGATAAATATAATGGCACTGGCAACCCCATCGCCCACTTAAAATCTTACTGTGGGGATATGTGCCAGTATGGCAGAGATGAACGACTCCTCATCAAAGTGTTCCAGAAGAGTTTAATAGGCCCAGCACTGAGATGGTTCACATTCTTGGAACCGTCCATGATAAAAAATTGGAAAGATCTGACACGCTTATTTCAAGAACAATATGTCCATAACATGGACATAGAACCAAGGAAGTCAGATTTGGCCCATCTAAAGCAAAGACATGATGAAACATTCAGTGCTTACTTGGGGAGGTGGAGGGCATTAGCCGCTCAGGTAACTCATCGGATTCCCGATGATGAGAAGATTGAATTGATAACCAAGGGAGCCCTCCCTGTCATCGCAAATTTTTTAGTATATCAGCAGCAGTCTAGTTTTGCTGATCTGGTCCGAAATGCCAATCGATGTGAAGATGCCATTAGAGAAGGCAGGTTAGGAAGGAATGTCGCCAACGGGGCCACCGGGGTTCGAAAACCGGCCGAAACCAAGAATTGAAAGAAGACCAGGGACAGAGGTACAGAACATTGTTTACCCCCAGGCCAATACCAATGCCCCCCCGATACAACTCCAGGTTACACAACCACCCCCGGCCCATTTCGAGCAAGCACCAAGGCCAAGCAATGGACCAAGAGCCCCGTTTACCCAGGAGCAAATGAAAGCATGATTGGAACAAGTGTTTCACACCATTGGGTCAATCCTTGAGTGTCTTGTTGCCAGTGTTGCTACAAAAAGGCTTGGTCAATCTGCTCCAGCCTCGCCCATCACCCCATCCCATACTAAGGAACCATGATCCGAATCTGCATTGCAATTTTCACCAGGGACCGGGTCACCCTACGGACCGGTGCTTCCCGTTAAAACACGCGGTCCAAGATCTTATAGAGGCGGGAAAAATTATTCCCCTGTCACTTTCTCAAGGGCAGAACCAGAATATCCATCAAGCCCCTCTACCGCCGCACCCAGGAGGCCCCAGGCCTAACATACATTGGATAGAGGAGGGAGAAGAGGAGTTTGACCCTTCAGATTATATTAGTAATCAGGAGGAGTTTTTACTCCCCAGGTCGAACGAAGATGAACTATTTGTTGGGGTGATCGAGCCATTGTATCTAGTCGATTATTTTCTCACACCGGCATACCAAGAAGAGCCCTTAGATTTAGGGTAGTATTTTTCCACCCCTGCTCCCGCCTATCAAATCCAAACGGGTATAGCCCCGCCGCAATCATACGCATATCCATCCCACGCCCAATTTACCCCATATACCCCTCCGTCACACCCAAATCATCCCGTACCATACACAACTCCGCCATTCCCGTATTATCCTACCCCATACACACCCTCAAATCCCTCCCCCCAATACATTACTCCGCCATCCCCAAGTTACCCCATCCCATACACACCTTCAAATCCCACCACCCAATATACCATCCCACCGTCCCCAAATCTCCCCGCTCCATGCATAACTCCATCATCCCCAATCTACCCCATTTCACCCACAAACCCATCATCACCTCACCATGCCACCCCCTACACAAGCCCGTCATATCCAAATCATCCCCATCAATGTACAACTCTATCATCCCCAAATCCATCACCATCCCATCATACCTCCCCATATACAAATCCTTCATATCCCTATCACCCCGCGCCCACCACACCTCAGACGTCTCCCCATCCCTCCATCCCAGTCACACTCCCGCCATCCCTTCGTTATTTTGGCCCCAACCCAACTCCACCCCCACTCATGCAATCAACCCCTCACCCAATCCCCTCATCAACCAATCACCACTGGTCCTATCATGCCCAGGTAATACCAGTACAAGCCCCCTCCATGCCCATAAATCCAATTTCACCAATTCCCCCCACTACCACTCCACCCCCCATCGGAGTTAACCTGGTTGGACCCGAGAAACTGGTATCTCCAGCCCAATCCTCCCCAGAATCCTCATGCACTCCTTTTCTCATCCCAAAACCTGCTTATGACTCGCATCAAGTGCCATTGAGCTATGAACAGACAGACAGGAATGTCGGGTGCAACCAAGAGGAGGCTGTTGAATTTGTTACCCAGTCAGGCCGGATTTCTACACAGCCCGAAGCATCAGGGGCCGTTAGAGGAGAAGAGAAAAAGAAAGAACAGGCCGCAGGGAATCCCTTTGAAAAAATGGCCAGAGAGCACATACTAGCTTTATTCATTATTTCAGTGTAGTTCATTGCTTGATATACCAATGTTTCGTGCATAGCTAAGGGGCACGGTCAAGATGATCGTGCTGATGGCACGGGTTTCGGGGTGCCAAAATTCAGGCTGTCATAGTTGGTATCAGAGCTTTTCTTTTAGCAATTCTGACAATCATTCTTTTTGTCAGAACATAGGGACTTCTGCTAACGAAACTTTAGTTTCAAATGTAGCCGTCAATGTCATCTAGAGGAAGGGGCCGACCGAGGGGAGGCCAACAGAGAAGTTTGCGTAGTGGAGATGATTACATCTCTCCTACCAATCGAGTACCTTTAGGAGGTAGTGAGGCCCCAGGGGCAACAGTAGTAGACAACAAGAGGAAGAGGATCGAGATCGTCAGGATCAAGATCTGAGAGAATAGGAGAGAGCGAGAGAAAAACAGGAAGATAGAGAGGAGCGCCAAAGGATGATGCACACCATGGAGCCTATGGCAGCTGCCATGGCCCAACAAGTTGCATCCTTTGCAGCTCATGCAGCTAGAGAGCAGTAGCCACCTACACCACCTGTAGGACCCGCACTGCCTGTGCCTTCATCCTTCACGGAGTTTAAGAGGATGAGACCTCCTTCATTTTCTGGGCAGGCAGACACGATGGCAGCAGAAAATTGGTTGATGGAAATGGAGAAGGTATTCAGCGTGCTGACATGCACAAAGGATGAGAGTGTTAGATGGGCAGCCTACATGGTGGATGGGGAGGCTGGGCCTTGGTGGAAGTCCGTGATACGGAATAGGGCCCAGGAGACCCCAGAGTTGTCGTGGACTTGGGAAGAGTTTGTTGAGGAGTTTAACAAACAGTATTTTTCAGAGGTGGTAAGAAATCAATTGGAAATTCAATTTTTGCAACTAGTGCAAGGGAGGATGACAGTGAGAGAGTATGGGGTTGAGTTTCTACGACTTGCCCATTTTGCTCCGGATTACGTCGCCACCGACGTGATGAAGTCAAAGAGATTTCAGCAAGGCTTGAAGCCTGAGGTTAGAGGAGGAGTAGCTCCATTTCAATTAAGGACCTATGAGGAGGTCATGAGCAAGGCACTAGTTGTAGAAGAGGAGAACAATAATAGATACAGGCAGAGAGAGCAACAAAGAGGAGGCAATGATCAAGGAAGATCCGAGAACTACGAACCGGTGAATAAAAAGCTGAGGTTCGTGGCCCAAAATCAGAGACCACAGTTCCAAGGGGGTTTCGGAAGGCCGGCGCAATAGCACAACCAACAGAGATTTCCACTGCTTGCGTCGGGGAGACCTTTACGCTATGAGAGCCCTACCATGTCTATTGGCGCGACCGTCACACAGGGTTCTTGTACAGTTTCTTCCACGCCTCGAGAGACTTGTGCAAAGTGTGGCAAGCCTCACAGGACAGTGGATTGCAGAGTGGGAACCAGGGGTTGTTTTCGATGTGGCAAGGTGGGCCACTTGATCAAAGATTGCCCCATGGTTGATAAAGGAAAGACGGCTTCAGTTGCAGCGCCACGACCAATTCAAGCACGGAAGTCGGTCGTTCATGGGAGAGACTATGCAGTCACTGCTCAGGAAGCAGGGAACGTGCATGACGTCATCCAAGGTGAGATTCTTTTAAATAAAGAAATTCCAATTTCATTGAAATTTTAGATAGAGAAGGTGCATTCATTAGGAGT
The DNA here is from genome assembly GCA_021018995.1 of Chloranthus sessilifolius. Taxonomy (NCBI): domain Eukaryota; kingdom Viridiplantae; phylum Streptophyta; class Magnoliopsida; order Chloranthales; family Chloranthaceae; genus Chloranthus; species Chloranthus sessilifolius. The sequence continues at coordinate 99,688,410 of CM037588.1, forward strand.
TGTGTAGATTCTTAGTCTAGACACTAAATTTATATGTGAATTAGGGGTGTAAATTGATGTGTAAATTATTGTATGTATGTATGTATACTATAGGTTCTTTAACTGTATATGAGAAAGGATGCTTCGTTGGATATGACGCTAGATTGTTGATAGACCCAGGGTCTACCCACTCATTCGTCACTCCACGTTTTGCCAAGAGGATGAAGATTGTTCCAGAGGCGTTGGACTTTGTCCTATTGTGTCTATTCCGACTGGAGAGTTAGTGGACACAGAGTTAGCTTGCAAATCCGTCATCGTAGCAATTCGAGATCTAGATGTGCATGAATTGGAGGCAAAGTTGATACTACTGGACATGCAAGGGTTTGATGTGATCCTTGGCATGGACTGGTTGGCACAACATTGTGCAACAGTCGATTGCAAGAACAAGGTTGTCATCTTCAGACCCAACACAAGAAGATCATTTCGGTTTCAAGGAGTGAGGTCATTACCTATGCTACTGATTTCAGCAGTAAGGGCCGAGAGAATGATCAGAAAGGGTTGCAGTGGATACTTGGCTTTCCTAAAAGAGGGCAAGGAAGAAAAGAACGTCATCTCTGAGATAGCAGTTGTGTGAGAGTTCGCCGACGTGTTTCCAGAAGAATTGCCTGGATTACCTCCAGAGAGAGAAGTAGAATTCGCCATTGACTTAGCACCAGGAACGGAGCCTATTTCAAAAGCACCATATAGAATGGCTCCTGCTGAGTTGAAGGAGTTGAAAGAGCAACTACAAGAGCTCATGGATAAGGGATTTGTCAGACCGAGTGTGTCTCCATGGGGAGCACCGGTCTTATTTGTCAAGAAGAAAGATGGGTCAATGCGACTATGCATTGACTATCGACAACTGAACAAACTCACTGTGAAGAACCGCTATCCTTTACCTAGAATTGACGATCTGTTCGATCAACTGCAAGGAGCAAAGTATTTTTCCAAGATCGATATGAGATCGGGATACCATCAGTTGCGAGTCAAGGCAGAGGACATTCAGAAGACAACTTTCAGGACAAGGTATGGACACTATGAATTCCTTGTGATGCCGTTTGGATTGACGAATACTCCGGCATTGTTTATGGATCTGATGAATCGAGTGTTTAAACGACACTTGGACTCGTACGTCGTAGTGTTCGTTGATGATATCTTGATATACTCCAAATCCAAGACGAAACACGAAGAACATTTGAGGATTGCTCTACAGACGCTACATGAACACCAATTGTACGCCAAACTCAGCAAATGTGAGTTTCGGTTGGAAGAGGTTAGCTTTTTGGGACATGTTGTCTTAAAGCACGGTGTCACTGTAGATCCAGCAAAGATAGAAGCAGTGGTTAAATGGGAGCAACCAAAGACAGTGATCGATGCCCGAAGTTTTCTTGGGTTAGTAGGCTACTATAGACGTTTCGTCGAGGGGTTTTCAAAGATATCGGGACCTCTCACGAAGCTAACACGAAAGGATTCAAGATTCGAGTGGAGTGAGGCATGCGAGAAGAGTTTTCAAGAACTCAAGACGAGACTCACTTCAGCTCCAGTACTAGCAATTCCTTCAGGCAGTGGAGGATACGCAGTGTACAGCGATGCGTCATACAATGGTTTGGGTTGTGTGCTCAACCAACACAAGAAGGTGATAGCTTACGGATCAAGACAACTGAAAGAACACGAGAAAAATTACTCGACTCATGACTTGGAGCTAGCAGCAGTCATTTTTGCGCTGAAAATTTGGAGACATTACTTGTATGGTGAGACGTTTGAAATTTTCACCGATCATAAGAGCCTCAGATACGTGTTTACACAGAAAGAGCTCAACATGAGACAGCGCAGATGGATGGAGTTCATCAAGGATTATGATTGTTCTATACAGTACAATCCAGGCAAGGCAAACGTAGTAGTCGATGCCTTGAGTCGGAAGAGTTCAGCTCAGTTAGCTTGTTTGATTTTGGGTATGCACCGGTGGAAATTATTGGAAGACCTGGCACTTTATGATGCGAACATTGAGTCGAAAGCTACAGGATCCTTTTTGGCTAACATATCAGTGAAACCAATAATATTTGAGCATATCCATGATCTACAGATGAAAGATTCGACATTAACAAAGATCCATCAAGACGTGATTATGGGCATCAGGCCGAACTTCTCAGTAAAAGAAGATGGTTCCTTATTGTTCAAGGGTCATCTCTGCATTCCGGACAATGCCGACCTAAGACGAACAATTCTTGATGAAGTCCACAAGTCAAATTATGCTATCCACCCTGGTAGCACCAAAATGTGCCAAGACTTGAAAAAGAACTATTGGTGGAGAGGTTTGAAGCAAGACGTGGCCGAATACGTGTCACGGTGTTTGACCTGTCAGCAGGTGAAGATTGATCATAGGCATCCTGCTGGACTATTGCAGCCTTTACCAATACCAGAATGGAAGTGGGAATCGATCTCGATGGATTTCATTGTTAGATTACCGCGTACTGCCAAGAGACACAATGCCATTTGGGTAGTCGTAGATCGATTGACCAAATCAACGCACTTTTTGCCTTACAATATGATGTATACGGCAGGAAGACTGGCAGACTTATACATGAAGGAGATCGTAAGGTTACACGAGATTCCGAGCAGCATAGTTTCATATCGTGATCCACTATATACGTCCAAGTTTTGGAAGAAATTTCAAGAAGGAATGGGAACGCGACTAGATTTTAGTTCAGCTTTCCATCCCCAAACTGATGGGCAGACAGAGCGAGTGAACCAAGTAATAGAAGACATGCTCAGAGCGTGCATGCTAGATATGTAAGGATATTGGGACTAGTATCTACCATTGATCGAATTCGCATAAAACAATAGTTTCCAAACGAGCATTGGCATGGCACCATATGAAGCTCTGTATGGACGACGATGCAAATCACCCCTCAATTAGGAAGAAATAGGTGAGAAGTTTATTTTGGGGCCAGAACTACTTGAAGACAACGCCACTGTCGTGCGAATAATCAGAGAAAGGCTGAAGTCAAATAGAGCAGTGAGAAAGTTACCGACGGACTAGTATCGACTATAAAGTGGGTGAACAAGTGTTTGTGAAAGTGTCGCCTATGAAAGGCGTAATGAGGTTTGGCAAGAGAGGGAAGTTAAGTCCCCGTTATGTTGGACCATTTGAAATTTTGGGACGCGTAAGTGAAGTTGCTTATCGCATTGGATTACCACCGTTATACGATCGGGTACATAACATTTTCCACATATCAATGCTTAGAAAGTATGTGAACTATCCATCTCATGTGTTAGGAAGTCAACCTTTGGAGATGTGTGAAGACATGAGCATGATAGAAGAACCGGTGGAGATCTTGGATCGAAAGGAACAAGTACTGCGCACTAAAGTGATTTCCTTAGTGCTTGTTCGATGGAAAAATCATCCAAACGAAGAGGCTACATGGGAACGAGAGGCCGATGTGAAAGAACAATATCCAGCCTTGTTTCTGACCACTTGAGAGTCAAATGTAACCCACAAGCATGTTTGTGGATTTTAACGACACTTGTAATTCAATGGAAATTTTGATCAAAGTATGATAAAGAAATAAATTTTTTATGCACACATGATCTTGAGGATGTGTTTCATAGACCTAAGGATCAGTTGGTATCATAAACCACCAAGATAAATCAAATAAACAGGGAAACTTGAAAATCTACAGAAATTGAGCAAAACCGATTAATTGATTTTCAAATCGATTAATCGATTTGGAAATTCGATTAATCGATTTTGTTCGATTAGTCGACTGGCATGTGCCAGCGACTGGGAAAGTGAATAAGGATTAGAAAAATGACAGAGTGAAATTTCGATTAATCGATCTTGGTTTCGATTAATCGATTTAGGTTTTTGATTAATCGAATTAAAGGTTCGATTAATCAAACAAATTAAGAATTTTAGAAGAACTTAGAAGGATTTTGGGAAATTTCGATTAATCGAGGAGGAATTCGATTAATCGATTAATGGTTTCGATTAATCGAACTGGAAATTTGATTAATCGATTGACTTAAAGAAATTAGAAAAATTTGAAGTATGGGGAACGATTTCGATTAATCGATATGAAATTCAATTAATCGATTTGAGATTTTGATTAATCGAATCATAGTTCGACTAATCGAATAAACTTAAAGAATCCTAAAAATTTTGGAAAGGACTGCACGATTTCAATTAATCGAAGTGAAATTCAATTAATCGATTTTGAATTTTTGATTAATCGAAATGGATTTCGATTAATCGACTGGCTCGCGCCAGTGAGCTCAAAAACTTGAAATTTTAAACAGATACGATTTCGATTAATCGAAATGGTTTCGATTAATCAATTTTGACTTTCGACTAATCAATGTTGGAAATTGATTAATCGATTTCACGCGGCTTAACATAGTTTTGAATCTCGATTAATCGATTTTGGATTTCGATTAATCGAGTTGGAGCCTATATATATAAATCGATGGGTTTTTCATTTCATTTGAAACCATTTGGATTTTTGTATTGCGCGCTTCTTCTTCTTCTTCCTTCAACCCTCCGAGCTACCTAGGGTTTTGACTTTTCAGATCAATTTAGGATCGCAAACAATTACAACCGGATCAAACGCTTAAGGTAAAACCCTAGATTTCATTTTCTTTCCAATTCAAGCTATAGAAACCCTAATTTTTGAGATATTCCACCAAGATGCCGCCCAAAACACGGTTGTCTTCGAAGAAGGCAACGTTTAAACTCTCGGTTCGGCATAAGAACGCCGCACCACCACCACCTACCCCATCGCCGGTGAGGACTCCGTCACCGTCGGCATCGGAGACCACCTCCGGTTCGACGAGCGCACCCTTGTGCGAGTCTTCATGCGAATCTACCCCCATGCCGCCACCACCCACTAACGTACTACAACCCAATGAGTGGTGGGAGGCGAAGACCTTCGAGGTCGAATACATCATCGACCCAACCCTCTTTACGGACCCCGATGTACCGGGTGAGACACAATGGGCTCGCAACTACCTCCAAAATGCCGGTCTCGGCAACCTTCTCAAACCAATTCGGGGTTCCTACTACCCTAGATTAGTTAGATTGCTTTACCAAGGGCTCGTAGACGGCCCTACCGACGACGTGGTCTTGACCAAGATAGAGGGTCGAGACTACACCATTACCCGTCGCCATATACACGAGGTACTCGAGTGCTACCTCGATTTCACCCCAGAGACCACCCTCTTCCCACCCTTTGAAGAGGAAGTTAGATTTGAGGAGGTCATGACCCGCATGACAAACGGAAAAAAGGGGTTGGGATCCTCCATCAAGAGGGTCGACCTTCCCCACTACATGTGGATGCTTGATACCATAAACAAGTGTAACCTCTACCCGTTGCGGCACGACACCGAGTGGATTGAGGTAGTGCAACAGGCACTATATGCGGCCTTTTGTGGCCGGTGGTTCGACGCGACCATGCTCATCCTAAAGGAGATGAAGTATATAAAAGGAAAATTAATGAAGGGCAACTTGAGGCCCAAGGAGAAACTGCCGTATGCTCGGTTGATCTCGAGCATGTTGGAGTGTTACTCCAACGCTCCCGAGTATGCGGTATCGCCCCACGAGGTGTGGGAGACGGACCGAGTGAAGACGTTTTCAAAGTCTTCATGGACCCGTAGCTACAACTTATTGAAGCGGACCCTACCGGCTCCGGGTCCGGTTCCAGCAGCAGCAGTAGCACCACCACCACCCCCACCACCACATCAGGGTCCACCCGTGGGTGGGGCACACTTGGTGGAGCCACCAGCGGAGAGGGCTACCTCTCATACCACCGCTTCACCGACACCGCCAGCCCATTCCGCACCAGCTACACCCACATCATCCTACCGTCGGCGCGCAGCTCAATCCGGCCCTACCGTCGAGGAGGTGTTGGCACATATGGAGGCCAACAACGAGCGGATGAACCGGAGGATGGACTTCCTTATGTTCCATATGCTCCGCTACATCTACCCGTCCGACTATCAGCGGTACTTAGCTCAGGAGGAGGAGTGGACCACAGGACGGACCGCCTTCCATAGGGGCCCCGTCTTCCGTTCGACCACCGCGGCTACCGACGCTGGTCCTTCCACTTCTACAGTTTACGGCCGAGACACCACCAGCCAGCGCCGCGCTACCTCAAACCACCACCAGCTCCGACCAAACCGCTTTGCCCCATAGCTCGTCGGCTCGGATGGAGTAGCCGGCTCAATACCGGACCACTGATGGGGTTGTATTTTGGTTGTATAGGAACAACTTTTGTTTGTACTGTGGTTACCGATAATGTACAAATTTTGTAAACTTTCTGTTAGTGAATATAACAATTTTGAAAAAATTTCTCGTGCAATTATCTTTTCATGCTATGTATACTATGTTGTGTAAATTCACTGGGCCACCTCACCTGAGAGTGTGTGGAGGGGGGGAGACCCATACCTATGCATCTTTGGGTTATTTTCGAGGATAAAAATTCCTAAGGTGGGGAGGATGTAATATCCCAAAAAATCACGTTAAACAAGTGACCTCGGGATCCGTGCCCGACTAGTGATAGGTTTGACCAAATAGGAGTTCAGTAGTTGGCATAGGGTGCGATGAACGGATGAGATGTGAGAATTCGAGTGAATGTGTGGAGATTGATGTAAATCCGAAGTCACATACACCTATTACGGTGCATGTGCTCAACACACAAACTAGAGGGGAGATAAAAGGGTTTAATAACCCTAAAATAGATGTTTTGGTTGTTGAGAGAGAAGTAGAGAAGAGAGAGAGAGAGGAGTAAAGAAGGTGGTTAAGCAAGGAGTTATTGTGGGTGATTGGAAGGAGGATTCAAGCACTTAAGAGGCCGATTCAACGCGAAGGATCCGTTCAAGCCAAAGCGGGAACCCTAGCCTTCCCAACCACTTGACCTAATCAATGGGAGATTGATTAAAGGTAAAATTCACCTATTACGGTGCATGTGCTCAACACACAAACTAGAGGGGAGATAAAAGGGTTTAATAACCCTAAAATAGATGTTTTGGTTGTTGAGTGAGAAGTAAAGAAGAGAGAGAGAGGAGTAAAGAAGGTGGTTAAGCAAGGAGTTATTGTGGGTGATTGGAAGGAGGATTCAAGCACTTAAGAGGCCGATTCAATGCGAAGGGTCCGTTCAAGCCAAAGCGGGAACCCTAGCCTTCCCAACCACTTGACCTAATCAATGGGAGATTGATTGAAGGTAAAATTCACCTATTACGGTGCATGTGCTCAACACACAAACTAGAGGGGAGATAAAAGGGTTTAATAACCCTAAAATAGATGTTTTGGTTGTTGAGAGAGAAGTAAAGAAGAGAGAGAGAGGAGTAAAGAAGGTGGTTAAGCAAGGAGTTATTGTGGGTGATTGGAAGGAGGATTCAAGCACTTAAGAGGCCGATTCAACGCGAAGGATCCGTTCAAGCCAAAGCGGGAACCCTAGCCTTCCCAACCACTTGACCTAATCAATGGGAGATTGATTGAAGGTAAAATTCTTGTAAATTAAATGCATAGATTGAAGGGTTTAATTGTAGTTAGAAATAGCTAAAATCATAGGATAATGGCTTAGATAAATGAAGGAAAAAGAGTAGGAAAAGATTGGGAAGAAACGACCCAAAATGAATCGAAATTCGATTAATCGAAAGTGAGATTCGATTAATCAATTTTTGCCAAGAAGTTGAAAAGTCAAAAGACATGATTTCGATTAATCAAATTGAGTTTCGATTAATCGACTTTGAATTTCGATTAATCGAATTTGGTATCGATTAATCGACTGGGAACCTCCAGTGAACTCCAGTGGAGGGAAGATAAGGACTTGGAGAAATCGACTAATCGAAATGAAATTTTGATTAATCGATTTAGAATTTCGATTGATCGATTTGGGATCAATTAATCGATTTTGGGAATTACATTACTCGAATTGAGAATCGAATGGATAGAGTAGAGAATTTTGATTAATCGAATTGGGATTCGATTAATCGAATGGGAATCTCGATTAATCGATTTGATAATCGATTAATCAATTTTGAACTTCGATTAATCGATTTTAGAAATTGATTAATCGAATCAGATTCGATTAATCGATTTTGGAGTTCGATTAATCGAATGTGCCAGTTTTTGTTGACTTTTGAGTTTGACTTTAAGATTCTTGGAGGGTCTTGGACCTTCCTTATTGCATCTGTAGTGATGTATTGCATGTGTTATATTGTACCATAGGTGGTACGTGTGAGCTTGGGCACAAGGAGCCACGTGGGACCTTGATGCATGATCAAACAGAGACTTGAGGTAGGGAACACCTTGAACATGTACTTTATGTTGCAAGAGCATGTATGTAGTGATATAGAATTTAATTCAAACTGTTTTTGTTTCTTAAGAGTTTGTGAAAAAGTGTGTGTGTGACATCTAAAAGAGTAATCATAATGAGCCATCCCCAGGGGATGAGGAAGTAAAGAAAGAAGAGCATCAGGTGTGACGCAAGTGAATGGATACATTCCAGGGATGTATCCAAGATTGAATTATGTCTGATAGGGCCTGACTGATATAAGATAGCACACTTACACGATGAATAACTATATGTAAAGCACCTGATATTTTTGTTATTTGAGGTTTGATAGGATACCCCACCGACGTGGCGGGATACCCATGACTGACGCGGCAGGATATCCGTGACCGATATGGCGGTGAAACCGTAGGCCAGTGCGGAGGCTTATCCGTACACAGTAAGCACCCAGGGGTGTTGAATTGAGATATGTTGAAACCCCGCCACCGATCCCCAGGGGAAAGGGGCTTGGGTACAATTTGTATTCCCAGGGAATACGTGTAAAAATGTCTATATAGATGACGATGAAGGGTATCTCATCGGGGCTCGATGCTATATTGCTCGGGGATTACTTAAGTTGAAAGGTTAAGTTTTGCTTTAGGCCTTTTCAGTGTCATTCATGAATAATTAAAAGACACGAGTAAACTACTAGTAAAATATGATTCTTTTCAATAGTTTTTCATTAGTAACTGCATAGACACATCCTGCATGGCATATCATGGAATATATGTGATTTGTAATTTATATGTTCAATTGTGTGTTGTTCCCTATTGAGCTAGGATGTAGCTCACACCCTTTAGACTAAATGTCGCAGGTCCACTATTAGCAGCTGCCGAGGCTTCAGGGGACGTTGACCCTGGTGAGTTAGACCCGGCACCTGGAGACGAGTTGGAGCCACCTCCTGAGGACTTCTTCTAGAGGACTCCGTTGTGCAGCTTTGAGAGTTTTTGTGAGCGTGTTTTGTGTGGCTTGGTATGTCAAGCCTTATTTTCGTTAAACAATGTAATTAAGTGATGAGATTATTCTTTTGGGGCAAACCATCATTGATGATCAGTGATCATCGATGGTTCGGATCGGTTCTCCATTCATGCAGAGGCATGAAGGTAGAACTGTCTTTTGAGAAATATTTCAATGATAATTTAATTCCGCAGCTTTATTCATTATTTCAGTGCAGTTCATTGCTTGATATACCAATGTTCTGTGCATAGCTAAGGGGCACAGTCAAGATGATCGTGCTGATGGCACAGGTTTCGAGGTGCCGAAATCCAGGCTGTCACAACACCACTCTGAGAACCGTGTTAAATCAATTCGGAATGATCGGGTCCGCCCGAAAGTTCTCAAACCCCGTTTCAAGCACGGACACTTTGTACCTGACCCGGCAGGCAGATAATTTTGCCCATCTCCGGTCACTGTTCCCTACAGAGTCCCCTAGGAGTCGAGACCTGATCCAGCATGCAAATAAACTCATCCACCACCGGTCATGCTTGGGAACATACACCTAGCTCCAAATCTCCCCCAGCAAGAACCAAGGCCTGATCTGGCAGGCAAACCAAGAACCCGTCACCAGAATGCACACGAACCTGAGGTATATCAACATGGCAAGTTGATTTGCCTAAGGATACGTGCAAAAATAAAGGCAGTTTGAGCATGCCCAGAGTCTCAACCTGACATGAAAAAAGAAAAAAAAGAAAAAAAGAAAAAAGGGGGAGAAGAAATAACAACCTGTTGCTGCTTAGTAAAAATCCTGAGTAGGTTGACCCCACCTTTCAAGCATTCACTCTGGTCATCCCCCTTCGAATCTATGTTGACCAAGAGTGCCCCCGACTTCAGACCATTCGAAAGGTCTATTGTCAGTTGAAACTGACCCATCAAAAATGAAATTACAACCAACCAAACTATGTGCAAACATACAGACCAAAGGGCTCTTTTCCCTTTTATTTCCTTTTACACTTAAAACTTACACCTTGTATGCACGGTGTCCCTGTTGAATGTACGCACTTGCGTCTGGGTATCCGCAGGATGGTCGTTTGTCCTTGTAAATTGTACCTTAGGGTCGAGGCTTCCATTCGCGCCTATTTTGCTGCTTATCGCCCCCGATGGGTGTATGTCTGTGCATAGTTAGTAAGATGTGATTTCATTAGGGATGGAGGTTAGAATTAGCCATCTCTTTCAAGGGATGATTGGTCCTAGCCCGATCTTTTCAGCTTTGTCTCAAGTTAAGGCACTCTGATTCATGTGAATCAGGAGCACCTCGCCACCAGAACGAGCACATCCCCAAGGTGCACCTATCCCTGGCAAAGCGCACGCATTCTTAAAGCGTATCAATTGACATTTGATTTGCTTAAAGAAGTTGTGCAAGAATAAAGTTGACAGAGGTCCTTGAGCTTTGCTTAGAAGCCTCGAAACAAAAGAAAATTCAGAAAATGATACAAAAAAAATTTACTCGAAAAATGGGCATGCATTCCCAGGAAGTGTTGCGACATCAATATTCGCTCCACTCGGGTAAATCATGCTAAAGCAACCTCGAGGTTGATGGGTTCGCCCAGAAACTTCGAGCCTTACCTAGGTAAGGGCACCCATGGCTAATCCAATGGAGCTATCAATGTCCCATAAGATTGGACACAGTTTGAAGGCCTTCGCTTTGTGTGCTTCACATCGCTTTCAAAGCATAGATCGATCATCCGTTTTATGGAGCAGTCTGGTTCAAATTAATACTCAACATCACAAATCTATAATTTCCCTCAGGAAGTGGATGATATCCTGGCTAGCGGGCTTACACTTTTTGTGATCATCGCAGTTATGCCTAGTAATGTCGCAATGCGCTTGGGGACTATTAGCCTTGTGGTACGGACGATATCCCGAAATGAGAGGGCTTACATACAATCACCATCACCATGGATGTTTGAGAATTGAGTTGAACCAGGCGGACCCATCAAAAGTACCTTGGACCTCTTCGGATGTCTCTTGTCTTTGGCATCCGATCATTAGTGATCGAATACCAAAGAGGGGCATCTGTAGACACCCAAATTTGGCCCAAGGCCAGATCAATCTGTACTTCGGGAGAGATGTACTCCTGTGCTTCCGATGACACCCCCTGAACTCTTAGGAACCTACCTAGACCATTAGGAATCACCCTAAAACCTTTAGAGCCATTCCCCCAATCCTTAGAAGTCACCCCTAAACCCTAGAATCCCTTCCCAGACCTAACTTAAACCCTTCTGAGCGGGTGATGGGATGAGAGCTACAGAATTTCACACAGACCATTACCAAAGATGAGCCATATACCTTTGGAAAGAGGACTTCTCTAGCTTTCCAACAAGCCATAGATCACCCAATTTGGAGCTACGGTGCAAAAGTTATGGCCAATTGAGGTTTCACATAAAATCATAGGACTTTTACTCAGGCGTGGATATTACATTACATACGCCCAACCATTTTTGCCCCAGATTAGTCAGGCGTATATATTATATATGCCTACCTATTTTGGGGGAAATTTGGCCGAGCGTATATAATATATACGCCCAGTATAGGTGGGACCCACCACGGGCTTCATCTTCCCAAGGCTCCCCTGTTTTTGGTGAAATTTACTATTCCTAAACTGGGCGTATATAATATATACGCCCAGCTTAGCTATAGTAACTGTCATCAGTGGCTCGAATTTCCTCCATCTGGTTTGACCCCTTGACCATCCCCTTTGTTGGGGTGGGTGTCTTAAGATTGGTTGCACCCCCTTTGAGCTTATTGGCAACCCTTAAGTCACCTTTGGTCTAACCCCATCATCTACCATTAAAACCAATTTCCCAAAACCCTAGGACCTTGAAAACCTAGAAAACCTTAGATGGGGGATTACCTAATTGCTAAACCAATTAGCTCTTAAGTAATCCCTTAACCCCTCCCTTCTCTATAAATAGAGAGGTCCCCCTCTTCCCAAAAGGTTGAAAATTTTGGTTGATTACAGAGCTTAAGAGAGAGAGAGAGTCCTAGTGAGAGAAAATATCATTTATTTTCCAGAATTCCAGCAAGCTTAGATCACCTATTCCACTCCATTTCAACCATTAGATCACCTTCTTTTAGTCAAAATCTATTCCCTAGCTTCACTCTACACTCCCTAGCTATCAAATCTTTGCATTAGAGTCCATTTCAATACCATTTGAGCCATCGAAAGCACGCTAAAGCGACGGTCTTCCATGGTGCAACAAGGGCCTGTGAGCTCCGGCTCACCCCTCTCTTCTTCTACCTTCTTGGTGCTTCCTCCATCCAAGGATTCAAGCCGTTACGTCACTGAAATTTTGGTTTGGCTCAAAGCTTGATAGGACCGTATTGCCTTCGGGCAAGGGAAAACTCCGCCCTTTTATTTTTCTTTTTGGCCATAGATAGAGACCGCTACATGTGGGTTGATCGGGTGCCTAAACCCTTCCCGATCGATAACTGGAGCCCCTACCCTAGAGCCTTTGGCAAAGACCGGTAAATCAGAGTCATATTTAGCACTTCAGGGCTCAAAATATTGATTTGAATGTTTCCCGGGTCACCAAAAGCTCCGAGTGGCGACTCTACATTTTCATCGAAAGCGAGCGCATCGCTGCGACAGGTTAGAGAGGATCCATGGTCGCACACTCTTTTATCTTGACATTCGATTGCGTCACCCGTACTTCGATTGTGTAAAATCCCCCCATCTCTGGTCGCGACATGCACCCACGGTAGCAGAATATCCCTTCAATTGCTACATCAGGCCTCCAAATCGTTACCCTTAGTTTGTGCAGACAGATAAGAAAGTCAAGCATTTCATATCAGCTCCTTTAGTCTACACATATGATCTCATCTAGGTATCTACTTTCTTCGACGTATCCTTGCTTCACAAGGATGTGCCGAAGAGGGGCATCTGTAGACACCTCGTTTTCGATCTCCTGGAATATACAAAATGTTCGATCAACCACCTTACCCTTCCCTAATTGCGGGAAAAGTCAACATTAAACTAGAAATCTCAAAAAACCCTATCTATGAGAATTATACATTGAAACCTCAGTGTATAATTGATTATATGCTGAAATTTCAGGGTAATTGGACCCGACTCGGTCCCAGCCTATTTCCCAATTATACGTTAGAATTTCAGCGTATAGTTGATTATACACTGGACTCCCAGCATATAATTGGTCCGCCTCAAACAAGGAAACCCAATAGGACCTGATAACTCCCATGCCGGCTCAACTAGTCGGTCTTTATCCAAACTCTTGATTATACGATGGACCCACAACGTACAATTAACTAGAGCTGTACAAGGACTCTAGGTCAAAGCCCAGCCAGCCACTTTAGCTAACTTTCCTGAATTATACATTAAAACTCAAGCATATAATTCATTATATGCCAGATTTTCAGCATATATTTTGGAATATACGTCGAACTTCCAGCGTATAATTTTGAATTATACGTTAGACTCCCAGCGTATAATTGGCCGATACTATACATAGGCCTCTACCCGTCTCATTCTCAACAACAGTTTCTTTTACTTATTCTATTTGGAATTTTTGAGGTTAGCTCTAAGATTCCATATTAGAACTAAGTTGAACTCTATACGCTGGGTTTATGTAGACATCCAAATTTGGCCCAAGGCCCGACTGAAACACATTCAAGAGAGGTGTGTCTCCGAGCTTTTGATGGCATGTATGAAACCCTTAAGAACATTTTCAAGACCTTAGGAGCAATCCCAAACCATTAGGAATCACCCTAGATCCCTTAAGAACCTTCCCGAACCCTTAGGAACCAATCTCGACCCTTAGAACCCTTCCTGGACCTAAACCTAGCTTTCCCGAGCAATGGATAAAAAGGGGTACATTGAGACTAGCTGTGACCTTCTACTATGATCAAATCTTACACCATTGAAAAATAAAAGTCCTCAGCTTTCCAACGGGCCAAGAATCACCTAAATCAAAGTTGTGTATAAAAAGATATCACATCCCGAACCCGAAGGGCAGAATGGTAATTTCATGTGACCCCCTTAGGGATTTGGTGCAACTAATAGTTGCGGCAGCTATAGGTGAATTTGGTGCAACTAATAGTTGTACAAAGTCATTTCTCCCCAGAAATGGTTTGGTGCAACTAATAGTTGCACCAGCTATAGGTGGGTCCCCTTGCGGGCAACCAACTTCCCAGGCACTCTTTAAGCACTGTTTTACTGTGCATATGCTTCCGGCAACTAATAGTTGCGCTAGACATATGAACAGTAACTACGTACTTTTTCCTTTAAAATCGAGATTGGGGCTTGACTTATTGACCATCTTGACCTTTGGGGTGTGTTTTGCTAGTTTTATTGCACTCATTTACTATCTATGTGCAACCCCTTAAGTGGTTTAAAGCCTCACCCTATCATCCACCATTAGAGCACCTTCTCACATTTTTCAAGGCTCTAAAAATCCTAGGAAACCTTAAATGACCCATTACCTAATCGCTAATCCCAATTAGCCTCTAAGCACCCTCCTAGCCTCTCTTTTTCCTATAAATACAGAGGCACCCCCCTTTGCAAATGGCTTGAAAAAATTTGCAATTAAGAGATTAAGGAATCCCTTCTCTCTCTCTCTGCTCTAATGCACCATTCCCATACAAATTTCAGAACTCTAAAAACCCCTTTAGACCTTAGCATTTCATCCATAAGCTCTAGGTTAGAGGTGTGTTACCCCCTAGCCTTCCCTCTCTACCTCTTAGCCATCAAGCCTTAGGAGTTAGAGCCTCATTTCATACCATATAAACCTTCAAAAGCTCACTGAAGCAAGCCAATGCAAGGCTCCATAGTGGTGCAATAAGGGCCCGAAAGCTCCGGCTCTCCCCTCTATTCCTCTACCTTCTCGGTTATTCCTCCATCCTCCCATTTGTGCCGTTATACCGTCGAATTTTTGGTAGGAACGGAGGAGCACAAATAGGATTTTCAGACCCATTTTGGCAAGAGGAAGCCTTTTTTATTTCTTCTATATTGTTTTTGTTTTGGCCATTAGTAGAGACTGCTTACGAGTGGGTTGGTCGGGTGCCTAACACCTTCCCGATCGATAACCGAAGCCCCTACCCAAGAGCCTTTGGCGTAAACCGGAATCAGAGTCACTTGTGGCACTTCGGTGCTTATAAAATTGATCTAGGTTTGCCGGAACACCAAAAGCTCTGGGTGGTGACTCTATAACATCATTAGGGAGCGCATCGTCACGACGGGATCGTCAAAAATCCCACGGTTGCACAGATGGAGACTCTGCTGGGGAATAGCTAGTAGAGCTTCCCCTTGAACTTGACCTCTTTATTTTTTATTTTTACTAACCTTTTATTGCTATTTTTTATTTTATTTTTTCTATTTCTTTACTCACCCCTCCGATTGTGTCATTTTACTTACCCGTACTTTACGTCATTTACGAGCCTTAGCCGATTGGCGGGCCTACTTACGCATCGCATTCAATTTCTTTACGATTCCGTCATTTTAAGCACCTTAGCTGATTGGCTGGTCTACTTGTGCATTGTAATTTAATTTCCTTAGGTTTTCATCATTCAAAGTGCCTTAGCTGTCTGACAGGCCTACTTGCGCTTTTAATTCCGCAATCATATTCCAACAGTGAGCACCGGCCCGTAGAGGCAGCACGGGATCACCACCCCCGGTCATTGAATTTAAGAAAATTTTCATAAAAGTGAAAAATAAAATTAAACCAACAAAGGGGATTCAATTTGTTTTTCGTGGGATAGATTTTAAAAGGATTGGGTTATTTAGGCGCACATGCAACCACCCGGGTCTTAGTACGGCGGCAGCCCTTAGCGGTGATGGTCCGAAAAAGTCCCAGCCCACCTAGTACCTAAGAAAAGTTCTTGCACTTGAGGTATATCGGGTGGGTAACCATCTCATTCCAAACTTAAAACCCAGGAAAAAAGAGAGCGATAGTGAACCCGATTTGGCCTTAAACACTTAGGTTCGGTGAGAAAGAGAGCGGGTCATATAAACAGTTAGTTCTCAGAAGCCCAGCTTCTACCAAAAGCCAATTTAGAGACCCATCCTGAACTGAGGTTGCTGTTGTCAAAGATACTGGGGAACCATTTTTCTCTGGCGCAAGTATTAGTTGCGGCAATACAAAAATTCCCAAAAGTATACTGGGGCAACTATTAGTTGCGCCAACTTTAAATTTGGACTTTTTGCTCTGGCATCACTAATAGTTGCGCCAGGTTGATTCTGAATAGCAGCAGTTCAGATCTGTGGCCTATTTTACCCCCCAGACTCCCCGATCAGTGTGTTTAGTGGCTCTATTTAGGCCCCGCAATTTTCGACACCCCATACACCCTCGCCGGTCAAAAGAAGGTGACTTCTTTTTTATTTGTTTCAGGGGATCGGGTTATTTACATTGGTTTCCATACCTTCAATAGATCGAGGGGTTTTCCTTTGATTCTTCCAAAGCGCTTCAGAACCTTTATCGTGAGACCTATTTAGGGTACGAGAGCCACCCGAGAAGGGAATTCAAAAAGGCCCCGAAATCCCCATTTTCACTTACAAAAATTCAAAAAAATTAAAATTAAAAATTAAAAATAGAGTCTAGATTGGTGTCGGCACAACGGCATCAATGTACCCTCCGTCATCTCGTAGGGGAAGGAGGAAGCTTTACGGGCCCCATCCAAGGCACCCGTACCCAACCCGATACCGAGACATGTCGTGGGCCGTGGACCCGGCTTACATCGATCCTATTGATAAAGTTCATCCCCGAGATTGCTCCAACCTATTGATCTACCCAAGTTCCCCCGACAGGGGTGAGGTATAAGAATCCAATCTCCACCAATGGATCAAAGCAATCCTGAGGTTATGATCTGCCCTTCTGGATATAGTCTTAAGGTTATGATCTGCCCTTCTATTGGATACAGTTAATCCCCGAGATTGCTCTAATCTATTGATCTTAATTGGAATAGGTAAACTATTATAGCTGCTGCGGATGCCAGGCTACCAAGCTCCCCATTTTTAGCTGGCATGCACAGGAGTATCCAATCCAGGGAAATCAAATATGAAGAAGTGAAATATAGATTAGAATCACCTTTAAAAACCATAATTATATTGCAAGCTTACAATACTATTGTGCCCAGATCTGCAATCTGTGCAATATACAATCTCTTACAAGCCTCTAAATCTCTCAATTTATAGCTCAAGACCTCACCCTAACTACTGAAAAGAGTTTAGCCACTCATGATTGGCTAAAGAGAGAAGGGGAGAAGAAGGAAGAAGGAGGGAGAATTTGGAGGGAAAAATGGATCTCACACTAAGCTCTGGTTCTCTCAAATTCTGGATATCTTCAATGTAATTTTTTCAAGCTTTTACACTCTCCTCCTCTGTCCTCAGATCTGTTTCAGCCAATTAGAGCCCAAGAGAATAATTCTGTTATTCTAGGCTGTTGATGTGGCCGATTTCTCTTCTAGAAGCTCTTTTCCCATTGGTCCACAATTAGCAAATGCACGCGAGGTCGTTAGGGTTTCCAATTGTGCATAGTTGAATACCAAAAATACCCCCAGGGATCGCTGACATGCTTTTAGATGTGTGCATAAGCTTCTAAAAGTAGTAGTTGCTGAAGGAGCACGCTGAGAAGTTGCCAAAATGAGTGTCGAGAGGTTCTGAGTGTACTTGCTCTTCATTTTGACAGGATCTATGTGGCTTTCGACAAGATTGGCTAGCTCTCGACAGGATTTGGAAACATCTCGAGATGTTGAACTGCACTTGTCGATAGAATTGATGACTCGTCGATAAGATCATAAGCTTCGTTACATCGTTCTGCCCATTTTCCACTCGACATGTTATAATAATCCTGTCAACTGGTTATACAACTTAACACTGAGCTCTCGACAGGTTGGCTCAATCCTCATGAGAATGAGTTATAGCATCAGGCAAGCTGTTGACAGGCTGAATTGGACTGCTCGACAGGTTCTACTGAACCTCGCGACAAGTATCTGGAACCTCTCAACAGGTTCCTGTTTCCAACTCCATTCCTCTCGATAGGTTTGCTTACGGAACCTATCGACAAGTGTTTTAGAACCTCGCGACTGCTTAGCTCCTGTGTACTACCACCTCTCGACAGCTACTGCCATCCTCTCGAATAATTTAGTATTTCTCCTCAGGACCTCTTGACATGTTATAATTACCATTCAAAACTTCTCGACAGCTTACGGATCTTCTCGAAATCTTAGCTATTTGGCCATCATATCCTCTCGACAGCTCAGGCCAACCTCTCGACAAGTTTATCCTTATGCTTCCATAGCTGGCACATATCTCACTTGTGTTGTTCTTCATTTGTTCAACATCCAGTAACCTCTTGGGGGATTCAATCTTCATTCTCTGCAACTACACTTAGCCTAAAGCCTTCTCAGTTAACTTAAAACAATCTTCTGCACTTCTAGGGCTCTTGTGGATTGCTTGATTGCCTGGCCTTTGGTCTGTGAGGTCACATGTTGAGCAGCAAATTGCTTCTTGGGCCATTTTAAGTGGATTTCTGCATTAAGCTTGCAATTTATTGCTTATCTATAAAATACACTTAAAACACATTATTAGTCAGCTCAAAGGTCTATCAGAGGTCAGGTTAGGAGGTGAAAAATGATATTTTTCACTACTTAACAAATACTCAAAGCCCAAATTTCCCATCATTTTCCCAAACCATGCCTTCATCCATAGCCATCTCCAACCCATCCCACCTTCCTTCCACACCCATTCAAAACCCATCCTCTACCCTAACCAACATGCCCTATTTTTCATCTACCGAACCTGATCCATCCACATCCATCTACACCACATCCAATCCCCCATACATCCCTCCATTTACGCAAGTCATGCCCATCTTTTCCGAAGCCATGGCCAATTTTCCTCCCTCATTCTCCACCTCCATGCCCCATACATCTTCCCCATACATGCCAAATCCATCCACCCATGCCCCACCTCATTTCTCCAATCCACCCCATATCCCACCTCTTACCCGGGTAATGCCCAATTTTACCGGGGCCATGCCTAATTTTTCCTCTTCCCACACCCTATCCACACCCCTCCAACTATCAAATAGCCCATCTCCATTTGATCGTCCTTCTATGGCCATGATGGAGGAGATGTTCCACACCTACAATAGGTTGAAGGCCTCCCAACACATCCCCTCTCCTCCACATCACACATCCATGGATCCATCTCATACCTTATCAAGCCTCCATGCCTCACTCCCGCATAACCCCCATCAACCCCCCATCATCCATACCATTTAAGTCCCCCACTACCCTCATGTCCCAAGGCCCAATGGCCCAAGCCCCCACTACCCACCTATCTCAAAGCCCAATGGTCAAAACCCCCATTCCCTACATGTCCCAAGGCCCCATGGCCCAAAACTCCATAACCCACACCTATCAATGGCCCATGGCCCAGACCCACCAAGGGCCCATGGCCCAGACCCATCAAGGCCCAATGGGCCAGACCCACTAAGCACCAATGGGCTAGACCCACCAAGTGCCCATGGCCCAGACCCATTAAGGCCCAATGGGCCAAACCCATTAATGGCTCATGGCCCATACCCATCAATGCCCAATCAGCCAGACCCACCAAGGGCCCATGCTCAGACCCACCAAGGACCAATGGGTCAGACCCACCAAGGTCCAGTGGCCCAAACCCATCAAGGGCCCATGGCCCAAACCCATCAATGGCCCATGGCCCAAACCTATCATGACCAAGGCTTTGTGGCCCAACCCACCCAAGGCTTCATGGCCCAAACCCAAGCCCACCAAAACCTTGGAGCCTCACACCCATACCTTCACAATTCCTTCAGAATGTCACCCATTCACAACCCTCATATCCAGCTCAAACCCATGCCTTACATCAACTCCAATTTACCCATATCCCTACTCCCCAAAGTCAGCTTCAAACCTTCCCCCATGCTCAAAGGCCTCATCAGGCCCCACTCTAAAATCCCATCATCCAACAAACTTTTCCTCATCCCCAATGGACTCACCCAACCCTCACTCATGCCATTCCCATCTAGTCCATGCAACATCAGCAAGAGAATCCTGCCCTCACTGCACACTATGTCTACCAGCAGTATGAAGATGACGGGATTAGGAATAGCGGAGCCTATCCTGGGGCATTGACCAGCGTTAACCCTCCTCCTATCACTTCCCACCCTGGTAGCCCAAAGTGAAGTCCAACCAACTGTCAAGAAATTGGCCCCCATATCCAAGGAGTCAGAACAGCTGAAAGAATAGTTGGATAAAATGCATAAGTAGTTGATGAAAATGGGTGGTGCTGAAATCTACGCCACGGACTTCACAGATTTATGTTTGTTTGCTGAGGTCCCCTTGCCTCCCAAATTTAAAATGTCAGCTTTTGACAAGTACAATGGCACTGACAATCCTATTGCACACCTCAAGTCCTACTGTGGGGACATGTGCAGTATGCAGGGGACGTAAGACTATTGATAAAGATCTTTCAAAAGAGTTTGACCGGTCCGGCCTTGAGATGGCTCACATCTTTAGAACCATCTATGATGAAAATATGGAAGGACTTAATGCACTTGTTCCAAAAATAATATGTCTATAATATTGACATCGAACCGCATAAGTCTGACTTGGCCCAATTAAAGCAGAACCCAAATGAGACCTTCAGCGATTATTTGGGGCGGTGGAGAGCACTAGTAGCTCAGGTTAGAAACAAGATACCTGACAATGAGCAGATCAAAATGATTTTCAAGAATACTCTACCAGTGATCTCAGACTTTTTGGTGTACTAGTAGCAGTCCAGTTTTGCTGATCTAATGATGAACGCTAATCACTGTGAAGAAGCCATCAGGGAGGGGCGCCTAAAAAAAAATTTACCAAGTGGAGCCAGTGGGGTTAGAAGGTTTTCGAAACAAAAGAATGATAAGAGAACTGGGGCTAATGTCCAAAACATTGCCAATACCAGACCCAATAATAACGTAACCCCATTTCAATTTCAAGCAGTACAGCCAGTGCCAGTCAGAACTTAGCAGATGCAGAGAGCAGGGAATGGGCAAGGAATATCGATGACTCCAAAGCAGAGGAGAGCCCGCTATGACCGAGTGTTTATACCCCTGGGGCAATCATTAAGTGTACTTCTACCTTTATTAGTAGAAAAGGGATTAGTCACTATTTGTCAACCGCAACCTCCTCCTTACCTAATCCCAAATAATTAAGACCCTAATACCCACTGCAATTTTCATCAAGGTCCAGGTCATCCAACTGATCGCTGCTTCCCATTGAAGCATGCGATCAAGATTTGATCGATGCCAGAAAAATCATTCCACTGGCACCTTCTCAAGTAAACCAGCACACAAACATCTATCAAGTGCCATTGCCCCCACATCCTACCGGAGGAGCAGGTCCCAGACCCACCATCGAGATGGTAGAGGGACATGAGTAGGAGTTTGAGTTTGACCCATCAGACTACATCAGTGATCAGGAGAGGTATGTGGCACCATTGCCAAGGAACTATGAAGAAAGGAATATTGGGGTGATTGAACCCCTTAATTTATCAAAGTACTTTCACAGCCCAACACCACAAGCCGAACCCTTAGATCTTAGGATTTATTTTCCATCACCCACTCCTATCAATTATGTGCATGTAAATGCATGCCAACCATACACCACCACCCCTGTTAATTACCCGATATCCCATCATACCCCCAATCCCTCGTCGACACTTATCAGCTACCAATGGCCTAATCTTACCGTGTTTCTCCCAGTGCCACCACCCTTAACCTTCACCACCCCCATTTGGCCCAAATTTGCCACCCAACCAGCTATCACCAAGGTAAATCAATTGTTGCCCACACCTCCTGAGCCCGCAGTGGAAGTACCTCCGATACTAACGGCTATACCATATCAGATCTCGAGACCAACCTATGATCCTCATAAGGTCTCGCTGAGTAATGAACAAACAAATATTAACGCTGACAGCCACAGAGAAGGAGCAGTGAACTTTGTGACCTGATCCGGGAAGATCTCAAAGTAGTTAGAAGCACCGACAGTAGCA
Source organism: Chloranthus sessilifolius (assembly GCA_021018995.1). NCBI lineage: Eukaryota > Viridiplantae > Streptophyta > Magnoliopsida > Chloranthales > Chloranthaceae > Chloranthus > Chloranthus sessilifolius. The sequence goes on from CM037588.1 coordinate 99,710,760, forward strand.
CAAGCCCAACCAGAGGGGAAGAAAGATAGCGCAGTGAATCCTTTCGAGAAACATATCCTGGAGACTCAGCTGGGACGAATGTCTGCCCATATTACTGTATGGAATTTATTGATGACGTTCCCACTCCATTTCCAAGCATTAATGGGGGCATTAAAGAATGCGCATATGTCACTTCAGGTTAGCCCGGATGAAGTCGGGCAAATAATTGGTCAAGTGATGGCTCCAAATGTCATTTCTTTTTCTGATGCCAATTTACTTGAGGAAGGAGGTAGTCACTCAAAATATTTGAATACAACCATTGAGTCCGAAAATATGATTATCCCCCTAGTGTTGATCGATAATGGGTCTGTGTTAAACATATGCCCGCTGAGAACTGCTACCAAGATTAGGGTAGATCCTTGCACGCTAAGACCCACGAGAACTAGCGCCAGAGGTTTCTATAACACATGAAGAGAAATAATGGGAGAAGTTGATCTTGAGCTATTAATTGGGCCAATGACCTTCTCTATCTTGTTTCAAGTGATAGACATCAAATCCTCAATAAATCTGCTGCTAGGGCGCCCGTGGCTGCCTGAAGTTGGAGCAATACCGTCGATGCTGCACCAAAAACTTAAGTTTGCGCCTGGGCATAAGATTATCACTATCATCGGTGAAGGACACAGTGAGAAATAAAAGGCCACCAATAGCATCAAAAAACCCAACATGCTGGATGTACCGCACACCGCTGAAGACGTCGACCTCCATAGTTTCGAATAAGAGGTGTCAACGATACTCCTAGAGCCCATTGAGGGCATCATTCCAAGAACTGGAGGTGGTATGGTAGTAGCAGTGGCTATGCTCCAAAAGTGGGGTTATAAAAAAAGAAGGGGTCATGGGCCCAGATTACAAGGAAGGAGCCCATCACAGCTAAGGGTGGTCAGAAAGTCAGGTTTGGGCTAGGTTCCAAGTCCACGGAAGAAGAGGTGAGAGAGGCTAAGGAGAAAGCCCATGCGATTGTAGCTACAAAATCCAGGGGGATCCACATAGAGGAGAAACCTTGGCCCAGGCCTCATATTAGGAATTTATTCGTGAGCATCGGAGTTGTGAAAATTGACCGGAATGGGGTAACCCGTTTGACCCCACATAAGCCTACAACACCAGTTCACCCCACCAATCCCTCTTTGAGGAACGACGGTCAGTACCTGAACAAACTCCCCTTGTGGTGAATCACCACAAAACTGTGTTAACATTTGAGGACATCATCTAAGATGAAATGGGGATCAACATGATGGTGGTTGACTCGGAAGAGTCGCATCAGTCAGCACCTTCCATCCAAATAGGTAAAGGAGCGACCTCGCAGGTACGCAACTGGGCATCTTTGCCCCAAACCCTAGAAGCGGGGAGTGGCCTAACATTTGGCACTCGTTTCCAAAAAAAAACAACCTATAAAAAGTGAGATAAGCCCTTGGCAGGCAATACCTTGTATATACAGACTTATGCTGCCAAGGGTCTGCCTCCAAAGAAAATAAAAATCCAAAAATATTATTGTTTAAATTCCAAATAAAATCCCATAAAAAGATGTCTTAATCAAAGTACCCGTCCCAGATAAAATCAACCCCTTTCCTGCAGAAATACAAGAAGAGGTAGGTGTTACGAGTCTAGACAAAGATATCCCTTTAGAGGAGCTCCCCAATGAGCTCCTTGACCGATTTGCCAAATTTGAGCATGGCCCTACTCCCATTGTCGAAGAAATGGAAGATATCAATCTGGGAACTGAGGAGATTCCCTGAATTACCAAGATCAGAATATCACTATCTCTCGAAGAAAGTAAAGGCATGATCGACTTTCTTTGGTCATACCAAGACATTTTTGCCTAGTCGTACAAGGACATTCCTGGTCTAGACATCGATTTGGTCGAGCATGAGTTGCCTCTCTACCCTTATATAAAGTTGATTAAGTAGAAGCTGAGATGTCTCTGACCCAAGTGGATGTCGAAAGTCAAAGATGAGGTCACCAAGCAGTATGATGTGGGGTTTCTCATGGTATCCAAATACCCGTAGTGGCTAGCTAATATTGTGCCTGTACTGAAGAAGGATGGAAAAGTCTGCATGTGCATTGATTTTTGAAACATGAACAAGGCAAGCCCGAAAGAAGATTTCCCATTGTCGCATATTGACATCTTGGTCAATAACATTGCTAAGCACGGGATGCTTTCTTTCATTGATGGGTTCTTAGGATATAATCAGATTAAGATGGCAGAGGCGGATCGAGAGAAGACTGCATTTATCACTCATTGGGGAACCTTTTACTATAGTCATGCTGTTTGGGCTGAAGAATGCTGGTGTAACGTACCAGAGAGCTATAACTGTGATGTTTCACGACATGATGCATCGAGAAATTGAAGTGTACGCCGATGATATGATAGCCAAGTCGCCGGAGCGAAGCGATCACTTGGTGAACCTCCAGAAGCTATTCGAGAGGTTGAGAAAGTACGTATTATGTTTGAATCCCCAGAAGTGCGCATTTGGTGTTATGTCCGAAAAATTGTTAGGATTCATCGTTAGCAGGAGAGGGATCGAGGTTGACCCAGTCAAATTTAAAGCGATCACCGAAATGCTGCCACCATCTATCGAGAAAGAGTTTAGGAGTTTCTTGGGTAGAATACAATATATCAGTCGGTTCATTGCACAGCTAGTTCTAATCTGCACGCCGATCTTCAAGCTACTAAGGAAGAACTCGCCCATTGAATGGAACGAGGATTGTCAGGTAGTATTCGATAAAATCAAAGGCTACCTCCTTAACCCACCTATTTTGGTACCACCTGAGCCAGGGAAACCACTCTTGATGCATCTCTCCACGACGGAAGTTTTGATGGGATGTGTCTTAGGGTAGCATGATGAGATGGGAAGAAGAGAGCATGTCATTTACTATCTGAGCAAGAAGTTTACTGATTATGAGACACGCTATTCTCATCTGGAGAAATCATGCCTGACTCTTGTATGGGCTACTCAGAGGCTCCGCCATTACTTGCTATCCTAAGCTATTCTACTTTTGGGCCGAATGGACTCGTTGAAGTACCTTTTCGAGAAGCCGACTCTTACTGGACGAACCGCACGATGGCAGTTTTTATTGTCTAAGTTTGACATCACATATGTTACTCAGAAGTTGATCAAGTGGCAAGCACTCGCTGATCATCTTGCCAACAATCCTTTGCCAGATTATGAACCCTTGAGAACTGAGTTCCTCGATGAGGACATCCTGTTCATGACAAAGGACAATACTGAGGAAGCAGAGGAATCTTGGGTAATACACTTCGACGGAGCAACAAATGTCGAGGGTCAGGGAGTTGACACCATTATGATTTCTCCAAAAGGATATCATATACCAGTCTCTATCAAACTCAACTTTTCTTGCACTAACAACATGGCCAAGTATGAGGCTTGTTCTGCTGGTTTGCAAGCGGCTCTCAACTTGAATATAACTCACCTCCGAGTGTTTGGTGATTTGCAGTTGATCATATGCCAAATGAATGGAGATTGGAAGGCAAAAGATGAGAAATTCATCCCCTGCCATGAGCACCTCGAGGATCTGATAGCTTGCTTCAAAGACATGACATTCTCATATGTCCCCCGGATAAGGAATTGCTTTGTCGATGCACTAGCAACGTTGGCATCAATGATAAAAATCTCCTATGGTCTTGAGATGAAGCTGATCATGATCGAGCAAAGGAATGAGCTGGCCTTCTGCCTCCAAATTGAGGAACCTACAAAGCCTGATGATGAGCCACCTTGGTTCTCAGATATCAAGAATTTCCTCGAGACACTAACTTTCCCTGAGGGTACGTCTAAGACGGACCAACGAACCATTCAACGCTTAGCGGCATGCTACGTCATTTGTGGAGAAAGTCTTTACAAGCGATCATACAATAACATCTTTCTCAGGTGCCTTACGAAAAGTGAAGCGATCAACATCATGAGAGAGATCCACGAGGGAGTATGCGGTTCCCACTTTAGCGGTCACATGCTCGCTAAGAAAATTTTATGTCAAGGGTACTTTTAGACCACTATAGAATCGGATTGCTGCAAACATGTTTAAAAATGCTACAAGTGTCAGGAGCACTCCAGTCTGATACACGCTCCTACCATCGATCTACATTGCATGACCACTCCTTAGCCATTTGCTACCTGAGGTCTTGACGTCGTCGGAATGATTTATCTGAAAGCCTCAAACGGACATCAGCTCATTATCGTCGCCATTAAATACTTCCCCAAATGGGTAAAAGTAACATCATATGCCAACATCACGGCCAGTCACGTCGAGAAGTTTCTCAAAAACAATATTGTGTGCCGAGTTGGAGTGCCCAAGGATATTATCACGGACAACGACACAAACTTTATGAATAAGCGCATCCGAGCCTTCTGCGAGCAATACAAAATCAAGCACCATCGCTCGTCCCATTATCGGCCTCAAACCAATAGAGTCGTGGAAGCTGCGAACAAGGCAGTCGTCCGCATCCTAGAGAAAATGGTCGTCACTTACCGAGATTGGAGCGAAATGTTGCCATTTGCTTTATGGGCCTACAGGACGTCGATCCGTACCGCTACAGGGGAGACACCATTCTCCCTTATGTATGGAACCGAGGCCGTCCTACTAGTAGAGGTTGAAGTACTCTCGCTCCGAATCCTTATAGAATCAGGCTTACCCGAAGCAAAGAGAGAGATCTCGCTTTGAACAATTGAATCTGCTGGATAAGAAAAGACTCCTAGCCTTGTGTCATACTCAAGTTTACAAGGGTGAATCACACGCACTTATAATAAACGTGTCTGCAGTCGAGATCTAAAGATAGGAGACACTGTGTTGAAGAATATCTTCCCATCCCTCCATGCCGATCTGAGAGGGAAATTCAAGCCGAACTGGGAGGGACCTTACATCGTCTAAGAGGCGCTGTTGGGATATGCCATCCGCCTTGCCACCATGGGCAAAGATCATCTTCCTAAGCCCATCAATGCTGGATACGTTCAACTGTTCTGCTCTTAGTCTATTATGATAAGGTAAGTATTAGTGAAACAGATGCGTGACTGCTTAAGAATCACTCAAAAGAGGCCATTATTCCAAGCATCGTAGCCAGAAAAGCATCGCTAAAAATGATGAAATCCTTTGCTACCCCATTTGAGCCTGGGCCTTTCTTTCAAATAAACCCCTTTCCCAAAAAAATGTGTGTACATCTATAAAAAAGAAGTAAAGTTACCATCAAAATCCTAAAAAATTGGAAAAGCAAGACCTCAAAGAGAGATTGCCTGAAATAAGATAAAGAAAAAAGAAAAAAATAGAATTGTGGAGCATGTCCAGTAAAATCCCCTAAGGAAGAAGAGTGTTGAGAAAAACTAAAGCCATATTAAGAAAACCCTATTTATCCCAGCATACCTTCAAATCCTAACCTGACTCATGGCCAAGCTACATCCTGAAGGAAGCCTTCTTTTTAGGTTCACAAGCAGTCATAGTATCTGTTAAGTCAACACAAACCAAGTTGTGAGACGACACTGGAACCCCATCTAGCTGGCTATGATGGAATCGACGTCTATGTCATGGCTTTCGATAGAAGAAATAAAAAAAGAAAAAGTAAAATAAAGATACAAGCTCAAAGTAGGATGGACGTGGTGAAAATCTGAAAGGGCACTACGGGTAAAAATAACGAGTTTATACAGACCAGGTGAAAACCCAGAAGGGAGCTTGCGGTAAGAGAGTTAAACCCATGGACGTGGTGAAAATCCGAAAGGGCACCACGGGTAAAAAGAGGGCAAAAATGGGCACGACGAACCCACCTTGGGCGTTGTGAGTAAAAGAGTTTTATAAGAAAAAGATTAAAAAGAAAGGTTTGAATTGATGAATAACATTGATGTTGGAGGAGCCCTCTTACTTACTCTCCCTGATACCCTTTTTCGACTGGGTCGCTCATGTTAACTTGAATCGGGCCCCGACCGGAATTGTCTTTATAAAACTACTTCGTCGAATGTATAACCCAAGGTAGGGAGAGAGGTTTGAATCAATCCAAAGGGATTGACGTTCCAGTCTTGGTAAAGCGGGAGAAACTCACCCAGATCTGACCATTTAAAAGGGGGTTTGACCATGCTCAAAAGGGGACTCGAGACCTCACCCAGTGATTGAGGCATCAAGCCAAACAAAAAGAGAATAAAGAGCAAGGCGAAAAGCCCTCTTTGTAAAAGGGACCCATTAATAAAAAAGAAAAAAAAAAAGAAAAAAGAGAAGTCTTTGTAAATATAATAGATTTTCCTTTTCCATTTTTCTATTTACAAATGCACCGCTTACATCACATCCTAAAAAATAGCCACTGTGATGCCTAGTTTTTTTTCTTTCTTTCTTTTTACAAAAGCTGAAAAAATAAAAGCATAAGGAAAATATGTATACCCAAAAGTGTGTATCTGTAAAGGGGTTTCAAACGCCCCTTTTCTGTGTATCTGATCTGTGCAAAAGTCATGTGTAGGATGGAATCAACGGCCCAGCTCACGCTTCAAGGCACTAATCTCAGCGCGAAAACCATCCTCCCGGACATTTCGCTCGATCAACCAACGACCATGCAAACTCTTGTACCTCTTTCGAGAAGCATCTATGGCTCCAAGGGCAACACTCAAAGATCCTTTCAGATGAAGGACCTTGCTCTCTACTATCCCTACTCTAACTTTCTCTTGTGCCAAAAGTTCGTGCAGGACACTCTTCTCATTAGTCAACAACTCAATACGAGCTCGAAACGCCATCTCTTTCTTCGGCTAGGGGCCTCCCATGTTAATACTCTCTGTCTGATCTAGAATATCAGCAACAGGCTACTCAGCAAATAGCTAAGCCTCATACTCAGGGGAAGGCTGAACCGAATCTCCCTGTTCCATATCACACATCAGTGTAGACTGACATGTCTCCCAAAGAGCTACAATCCGATCTATGTTCCCAGAGGACCCCCTAGAAAAGATCAAGTCACATAGAGGGGGCTTTGCCTCACAAGGCACCTGCTGAGAACAATGAAACTGACGCAACACCTTAAATGGGAAATAGAAGGTGCTGCCAGTCAATCCTAGGAGGGTGATGCTCTCATGGTCACTGAAATGAACTATGGGAAAGGTCTGATCCAACCAAGGAGGCCTCCATGTTAGCTCGGCCTCAGTCAACCAAAGCTTCAGAGCTGGCGAGTCGCCCTGCGAAAGCAAGTGACACCTACCCGAAAAGCATCGAGCGGCCTCACCTCGGGCAATGTAAAAGTGTGTCATGGGTCCCAAGACAGTAAGATGCTCGCCCAATCAGACCTGAAGTAGTAATGGACATCCCCTGAGGCTCTCCACCTTACCTAGAGCAAATGCATCAAGGCACCGATATAATTCAGCAAGGACCAGGTGCATCACCGATCGGCCCTCTACCAACTCAATCAAAACATCATAAAGAGCCAGAGAGAAGCTCTCTTCCCTAGTAAAGAAAAGGACCTCTGAAACGAGACTAAGAGTGAAGGCTTTCGCTTTGAAGATATTTCTAACTAGCAATTTTTGAAGACTTTCGTCACTAAAAAGTTCTTTGAGGAATTTGATCGAACACCTTGTGGGCCCCCCAACAAAATTTTTTTTGTACTCAAATTTCTTCAAATCGAGGGTAAGGTGAACAGATTTGGAGTAGCCCGACTACGACGTGACTCTTGTGAGGCCTCTGTGAAGCTTCAAACTGGATAAGTTGGATAGCTCCTCAAGAGGAGTTAGCTCGCACTTCCGAAAATGGAACACATGAGCACTTGTATCCCAAAGAGAGGCTGTCGCGTGAAGTAGTTCCTGCTGTAGAGGAACCTCAAGGAAGAGGGGAAGACGTGATAGCCCGAGCCACTCAAATTCAACGAGCTCACTCTCATTCAAGCTATCATGCCAACTTTTAAGAAAATTGGGCCCCAAGCCCTCCATGTAAGGGAGGATTGGAAGGCGGGTCCATAGATGTACAAAGATCTTTCAAGAATATAAAATTCATTATATGTTGATGGACCCGCCCTTGGGAAAGCAAGGAGAAAAAAAAATCAGTCAAAAAGAAAAGAGAGAGAATTTGGGTTATCTCGGACATATAAGGCCCCACAGTTCCCCAGGAGAAAGCTGGCGCAACTATTAGTTGCGCCAGTGCAAATTGTCCTCAATTTAAGCCTGGCGCAACTAATAGTTGCGCTAGTGCAAAACGGCCCCCCTTATGCCTTCTTGAGCTGATTTGGAGATTTTGTGGGCCTTTGATGGTCCCCTTGACCCTTTAACCTGATTCACCTTATTTATGCTACGAAGGCATTCAAACATGAAAAGATTAAAAGGGCACCCCACTCTAAAAAAGTTTGACCTTTTTGTGTAGGAGAAACTCGAACCCAGGCAGGCAACCTGAAGGGCTACTTTCATGAGCAATCACCAAGATCATCCTACAAACAGTATATACAAGAAAAGGGATAACATGCAATCAAAGGAATAACGCTAAATATTTCTAAGCAGAAAAATCATCAAAAATGCCACAATCATCCATCACAATCTTTTTAAAACATCCCAAAATTATCTAAAAAATGTGCTAAAATGTTTGAATTGTGTAAAATGCAGAAACTAGGGCCTAATCTTTGTTGGCGCCCTTTGACTTCTTTCACTGATGTGAGGAGCCCTAGTAAGTCCGCATATCTCCCACCCGGGACCATGCTTGGGAAATCCTGCTAAGCAAGGATCGCGACTCCTTGGCGCGTGCACACTATAAGTTATAGTTAAAGTCAGAGATCGGGATCAATTGAGGAACAAAGGATAGAAGAACCAATGAGAAAAGTGGAGCAGAAAGATACTCACCACCTCCACGTCCTGGAGCTCTGCGATGTTACGGTAATACGCCGCATGCTCCATACCCGAGTTGAAGTTCTACATTCAGAGGGATAGGATGTCAGTTACCGGGGCAACTACAAGACTAGAAATAAATGCATGCATTGATCAAAGGAGCCAAGACAAGAGAAGAGTGATCGTAAGAGGGCTTACCCCTGGAACCACCTCGACAGGAGGAACCCGAGCCGCTTCAGCTGAGATACGCGCCTGCTTATCCACATCGGCACACAGGCCTGAGAGAAAGCTATTGTCCAGGTGTCGGAAGGTCCCATAGACCATAGGCGGATCACCACCAAGGGCACCAGCATGAGAGGTACCTGATAGACTAGCTCTGAAGAACCCTCACCCGAGGCACCCGCATCGGAAGGGCCAGCACCTGAAGGACCTGCCCCTGAAGTATCAGTGGTACCCGTCGCCGCCACCTCCATCATCCTAGTCATCCCCTTGAGCAAACTGTGAACAAAATAGAAATCCGCTCACAAGGAACAATGGTTGAATTAAAACAAAAGGGGGACTAACCTAAAAAAGGATAATTACCTGACCCCGCGGGCCGTCGAATGCAAGAAAGTTGGTGCTAGGGACAAAGCACGGTAAGATGAACCGATATGGCAGGCACTCGTACCATATATGATAATCTCCGGGCACGAGAAGGGCATTAGTAGGGAACCCATTATGAAGGAAGGCCACAGTGAGATCCTCAATGCTACCAACAAGATCCAAAATGTCTGCGGGAGGGTCCATGGGTATGGCATGATAGCCCTGGTACTGGTGCACCACCCGCTCCCTTAGGAAGTAAGACCTAGCCCATGCCCCATAAAAGAAAACAACACGGCGGCTGTTGAATAGTCGTGATGGGCCTACGATTGCCCGGTCCCAGAAAATGGACATGAGGTACGGGTCATGAAGGATCTGCCCAAGTCAAGAGGTGGCCAATCAATCAAACATACAACATAATAAATCAGGGAGAATTTTTGAATTGGAATAAATGAGTTGAAAAGGGCTTTACCTGCTCAGGGACCATTAGGTCGAGTTGGGACCTCAAGCCCATCTCTAGGTGCTTCATGCCCACGTCGTGATGCTAGGCTTGATTTCAGTTGCTAAGAAGAGGGTAGGTATATGCATCCAAGTGGAGAAGCGGGCGCCCAGGATGAAAGTGGTGGTACCCCCATACCAAATAAGAGTAGTACGCAAAAGAATAAGTCAATAGCATAAAAGACCATTCAAATAAAACTAACAAAAGTAAAAGCATTAGGGATTACCTCCAATGCCGCTCAAAAGTCGACAACAAATTTGGAATCCCCGTTGGTAACCCGAGCTACGCCATACATCAACCACACATATCCAGCCCCGCCCCAGTCATACCTATGGACATCACCCCAGTTGTCCATAATGCTCAGCAATGCTAAGCTGACTGGATTGCCACTCACATTGGTAAAGAGGGTCTTACCTAGCAGGAGCAGGAGAGTGATGCAGGCCAGGATGATCGCCCTCTCAGGTGTAATGTAAAGCACTTATCTAGCTGGCCCAGAACCACTAACTCTTCAGCCACGAAGAGGCTAGATAGCCAGCCCATCTTGACCTCAGTGCCATGCATCTGCCCATGACGGGGATACGCCCCTATCAATCGGATGATGTCCTCTTTGCTCGGCACCATGAGACTGGCTATTGGTATGCCCCCCACCCTGAAGCCAGTAATCATCGCCCAATCTACGGGCGTCAGCGCCATCTCGGCATAAGGCATGTGGAAGGTCATGGTCTCGGGGCGGAACCACTCTATCAGTGCCTTCAGGTATGCAACATCGACCCTCATAGGGGGTCAAGATAGAAACTCCCCAAAGCCCACCTGCCCCAGCAAGAATTTCACCACAAGGGGAACATAGTGGTAGAAATCATGGAAATCCAACCACCCCCCGCGGAATACAATAGGGGGCAGGTCCTGCAACCAAAAAAGGAAATGCATCAAATCTTGGAAATAAAGAAAAGCTACTCAAAGAAAGGAAGAATTGAACCTATCTTTTACCTTACCTGTTATGCCGAAATTTGAGATGTGAATGTACTGTTGGTGGAGGAAGCCAACTCGGGCGGCCTCACCCAGCATCTTGAGCAAGGGACCTGCCTTACGATCCACCACAAAAAACTGCTCCCCCCGCGAACCATAGACTACCTCAGGCCCCTCCTCATGGCCCTCCCCAGGCACATATTCTTCGTCGGTGAACATTCTGGGGCAACAGGAAACAATCACATTAGAGCAGATCAGTGATAAAGAACTATTTTTTTTATGCTACATGCCAAGGAAAGGTAAATATGCTCACTCTCTTTCTATTCATTGTCAGCAAATGAAGATACACATAAAATAAAAAAATCTCTTTTAGATTGAAAATACAAAAAAATCCCTTCCCTTTTATTTTCAAAAGTAAATGAAAAATAAAACAAACTTCCCCTGTTCTATGTTTAAAAGTAAAGCATGTTAAAACCAAAAAATATCATCATTTCTTTATGCTTTAAAAAAAAAAAATTAAAAAAAATAAAAAACAAAGAAAAAGTCTTTCTTTTATGATTAGAAGAGCAAAAATAAAAAATCCTTGCTTTATGTTCCTAAAAACAAAAAACAAAAAAAAAGGGGAGAAGTCTCACCTTTTTAGGTCCTTCTTTTATGTTTAGAAAAACAAAAAAGAATCGCTTCCTTATGCTCCTAAAATCAAAAATCCAAAATAGAAGAGCCTTTCTTTTATAAAAACAAAAACTACAAAAAACAAAACCGTAGTTTATGCCCATAAAATAAATAAAAAAACCCAAAACAAAAATAATAAATAATAGTAAATCAATGCCTTAGTTTTCAAAAAAAAATAAAATAAATAAATAAAATCCCTTGTTTTCTTAATTTTAAGAGAAGTTAAAAATCATTTTCCTCAAATAAATTTCAAAAAAAGAAACCGAAAATCCCTTTTTTTCTTTTTTTTTTACTAATTTAGCGTTCAAAATATATATATAATAAAAGAGCAAAAATCCATTATTTTATATGCAAAATAAAAACAAAAAAACAAAAAAAAAAAAAAAAAAAAAAAATATATATATATATATATATATATATATATATTAGGCACCAATAAATCCAAAAATAACAAAAATAGGGAATTGCTCACAAGAAATCATCCACACATCATCAATAAACATACATACCATAAAAATAAACCATTACTCATCAAAGAATGCAAGACCACGATCATATTTGCAAGAAAAAGTAAGAAAAATGAGTGTTAAATGGTTACCTTGTGAAGATGGGGTCTTTGATCTAGCGTGATTCGGACGATCAAATGGCACAAGTTAATGCCAGCAATGAGGCACGCGTAGATGCGATGTAAAGGAACCCTAGGGAAGATCCAGTTTCGGTTTAGAGAGGGGGAAGAGAGTAATTTTGAAAAAGCACGCTGGCTGCTCGAACTCGGGCTGTTTAAATTCGAAACCCAGGCATATTAGTTGCACCAGGCCATTTTGAGCCTCCTTTTGGCTTGGTGCAACTAATAGTTGCGCCAGCCACTTACGGGTCAGGTTTGGGCCCGGCACGGGTTAGATACATAACCTGGTCCCCCCCTCTCATTGTTTGGTTTCCCCCGATAGATGCACGCGCCCCCAAACGGTGTGTTGATCTTTATTCGACTTACCCGAGAAGCCGTGCTAAGAATAAAATGGACCGAGAGAAATAGGTGTCCCGATCCTACATAGAAAAACATGAAAAGTCCAAAAAATGATGAAAATATCCCCATAGAAAAATCCAAAAATGATAGAATAATTCACATAAAATAATAGTTCTAAAAAAACTAGAAAATCCCATAAAATGATAGCTTTAAAAGACCAAAAAATCACGTAAAATAAAAACTTGAAAATCTAAAAATCAATAAAAAAGATTAAGAAAATCTGAAAAAATTCGCATAAAATAATAGAAGTAATAAAGTAATAAAATCACATGAAATGACTTAAAAATAAAAAAATCATTAAAAAATCACATAAAATGATAACTCAAAAATCTAAAAATCACATAAAATGATAAAAATAAAGAATGCCAAAAATTGCCCACATAAAATAACAAAGATATATGTTTTGAGAAGACAGCACGCCCTCCCAAAAAGCATTGTGACATCTATTCTCTCTGTTCAGGTAGTCGTGCTAAATAAACTTCGGGAGCAATGGGTTCGTCCAAAAACCTCGAACCCTACTTCAAGCAGGGACACCCATGACCAGTTAAATGAGGCGGTCTATGCCTCATGTGATTGGACACACACGCGTGTTCCAATGCAGTAAAATGTTAATATTTTATCTGTAATGCAGCTGTGCCATATCAATGTCCTAAGTCTAAAGGTTCGCCTTGGATTTTTGGATCCTACTTCGAAGTAGGAGCAACGGTGTCAATTTCGGTCAAATAGTCAATGTTTCGGTCGAGTCGACTCCACTGTTAAAACTTTGCGACGAGCGCTCAGTTGGCGGATTCATATGAAAGTGAGTGTTTAACTTGAGATTCATCACAAGCTATTTCGGAGGTGTGGACTCTCGGTCTACGCAATCTTGGCATACGCCCTATGGGGTTTGAGGTCCGGGTAACTCCGCTATGAAAAAGATCGATTGTTGGTTGAAACCAACCTGTTGAAAATGAAACTACATGTTAACCAAACTATGCGTAAACATGCATGCAGAAGGGTTCATTTCCCTTTATTTTTGCAGGCTTAAAACCTGTATTGGCACGGTATCCCTGTAAAGTGTACACCTTGCGTCTGGGTATCCGTAGGATGGTAGCTTATTCTCATAAATTGTATCCGAATGGGATCTGGGTCGAGACTTCCATCGCCTTTGTTGGCTATCTATCCTAATGGGTGCATGTTTATGCATAGTTGATTGATTTGTAAGATCACTGGTGGCAGAGGCCGGGATTGGATGCCCCCTTGGGGGGCACTCGATTTTTAGCTGGATCTGCTCAGTGTCATTTATGGTTGGATACTCTGGGTCATGATGATCCGGGGCACGTTGGAAAAATAGCACACCCTCCCAAAAAATATTACGACATTTATTCGCTTCGCTCTGGTAGTCATACTAAATAAATTTTGGGATCAATGGGTTCGCCCAAAGACCTTGAACCTTGCTTTGAGAAGGGACACTCGTGACCAATCAAATGAGGCAGTCAATGCCTCACCTGATTGGACACAAACTGTGAAACCTCGTGTACTTGCATTGCGCCTATTTTTGAATGTGGGTCGATCACCCTCCTTACTTATGAAGTTGTTGTATTCAGAATAAATCTTGAACATCAAAATCCTCCAAAACATCTCAAGAAGTGATCATTTTTTCGAACTGTTGGGCTTTTGCATCTCATTTTCTACCTCGGTTATGCCCAAGAATGTCGCTAAGCGCTTCGGAATCGATTACCTTAAGAAATGACCATTTTTCTCGACCTACAGGGCTTTCGTTTTCTCACCATGATACTCATCTGATGTTTAAAGTTTATTCTAAATGCAGTGGACCCATCAGTAATACCTTAGGACTCTTTAGATGTCTCTTGTCTTTGACATTCGATCATTAGTGATCGAATACCAAAGAGGGGCATCTGTAGACACCCAAATTTGGCCCAAGGCTCGACCGAAACACATTTCAAGAGAGGCGCGTCTCTGAGTTTTTGATGGCATGTATGAAACCCTTAGGAACCCTTTGAAGACCTTAAGAGTCATCCCAAACCCTTAGGAATCACCCTAGATCCCTTAAAAACCTTCTCGAACCCTTAGGAATCAATCCCGACCCTTAGAACCCATCCCGGACCTAAACCTAGCTTTCCCGAGCAATGGATGAAGAGGGGTGCACTGGGAGTAGCTGTGACCTTCTACAATGATCGAATCTTACACCATTGAAAAGTAAAAGTCCTCAGCTTTCCAACAGGCCAAGAATCACCCCAATCGGAGCTGTGTACAAAAAGATATCACATCTCAAACTCGAAGGGCAAAATAGTAATTTTATGTGACCCCGCTTAGGGATTTGGTGCAACTAATAGTTGCATCAGCTATAGGTGAATTTCGTGCAACTAATAGTTGTGCTAGCTATAGGTGGGTCCTCCCGTGGGCAACCAATTTCCCAGGCACTGTTCAAACACTATTTTACTATGCAACTAATAGTTACGCCAGACATATGACCAGTAATTGTATATTGTTGCCTCGAAAATTGAAATTGAGGTTTGACTTGTCGACCATCTTGACCTTTGGGGTATGTTTTGCTAGTTCTGTTTCACCCATTTACTATCTATGTACAATGCCTTAAGTGGTTTAAAGCCTCACCCTATCATCCACCATTAGAGCACCTTCTAACCATTTTGAAGGCTCCAAAAGCCTTAGGAAACCTTATATGGCCTATTACCTAATTGCTAATCCCAATTAGCCTCTAAGCACCCTCCTAACCTCTTTTTTTCCTATAAATAGAGAGGCACCCCCTTGCAAATGGCTTGAAAAAATTTGCAATTAAGAGATTAAGGAATCCCTTCTCTCTCTCTCCTCTAGTGCACCATTCCCATACAAATTCTAGAACTCTAAAAACCCCTTTAGATCTTAGCATTTATCCATAAGCTCTAGGTTAGAGGTGTGTTACCCCCTAGTCTTCCCTCTCTACCTCTTAGCCATCAAGCCTTAGGAGTTAGAACCTCATTCCATACCATATAAACCTTCAAAAGCTCACCGAGCAAGCCAACACAAGGCTCCATAGCGGTGCAACAAGGCCCTGAGAGCTCCCGCTCTCCCCTCTGTTCCTCTACCTTCTCGGTTTTTCCTCCATCCTCCCATTTGTGTCGTTACGGCGTCAAATTTTTGGTAGGAATGGAGGGGCACAAATAGGATTTTAAGATCCATTTCGGTAAGAGGAAGCCTTTTTCATTTCTTTTATATTATTTTTGTTTTGGCCATTAGTAGAGACCACTTACGAGTGGGTTGGTCGGGTGCCTAACACCTTCCCGATCGATAACCGAAGCCCCTACCCAAGAGCCTTTGGCGTAAACTGGAATCAGAGTCATATTTGTGGCACTTTGGTGCTTATAAAATTGATCTAGGTTTCCCGGGACACCAAAAGCTCCTAGTGGCGACTCTATAACATAATTAGGGAGCGCATCGTCATGACGGGATCATTAAAAATCCTACGATTGCACAGTTTAGAACTTCAACTTTCTTCTAGGAGTCTCGTAGTGTAGTCGTTCTAGTTGGGGGTCGCCCTTGTACTTCAATTCTCTAGTTTTTTGAAGAGAGATAAGGTTAGGCCTAAAACCTTTCTCCCTTAGGATACCCCTGTCAAAAATTTCTAACATTAGATCTAATTAGGTCCACACCTCGTGCATATTTCAAAACCATCATAGCCTTTAAACCGATTTGTCCAAGGGAGCCAACGATGGGTACTCGGGAATTGGTTCGATCCTCCTGCCCATAACGGCCCACCACACCCGTTTCATAGTATAGACCTCCTTTAGCTTAGAATTTTGAATTAAGTAAGACTTTAGGCAAGCCTAGTTGCAAAAACCGACAGATAGGTATTTAGTATAGGAGTCTAATCCACAGTCTCCCTATCCTCACAATCAGTGACGTTTTATAGCGTCGATAAATATATGTAGGTGGTGATCACATTTTTTATTTTTGTTAATATGTCTACCTGCTATTAACAATCTTTCTTGTAGGTGTAGACACCCCGTTTTCGTCCTCTCGGAGTATACAAACACGTTTGGCCAACCTTTGACCTTGCTCGTGACTTCCAGAAAGGGACGTACTCTTTTCGAAAGCCCTAAAACCCTAAACACGGGGACTATATGCTAAAATAATAGTATATAGTTGAGACCCAGGTTGAAATAATAGCTCTGTGGCTCAGACCCGACTCAACCCAGGAAGATCCCGAATTTCACGCCCTCACAGAGGCGCACAATTTGATTGCACGCATGGACACATGCGCGTATTTGGTCCCACTTCGATCAGGTTCCACCTTCCTGCAGACCGCCCTAAATCCCAAATTACACACTCGTCCCTGTAGGCACCCCATTTTGCCCTCTTGGAATATACAAACCTGTTCGGTCAACCTTTGACATTTCCCACGATCTCCGGAAATGGACTAACCTTCTCTGAAGACTTTAAAACCCCATACGGGGACCATGCACTGAAACAATAGTACATAGTCGGGACCCAAACTGAAACAATAGCTCTATGGCTCGGACCCGACTCAAACTTAAGAAAATCTTGAATTACGCGCTCTGTCTAGCACGCGTAATATGATTGCATGCCGCATGGCTGGTGTGCAATTAGTCCCTTTGGGACTAGGATTGCACTTTCGGAAGACCGCCTAGACCCTGAATATGCGCCCTACCAGGTGCACACAATCAGATTGCACGCTTCACCACCAGCGCGTAATTAGTCCATTTTGGATTGTCCTTGCACCCTTCTAGAAACCGCCTGAGACGCGATTGTACACCCTAATTAGAGCGTGTAATCGGATTATGCGCCTCAGCAAAAGGGCATAATCGGTTCCTAAGCCAACGCAATCTCTAATTCCCTAGACCACCTGAAAATTCCCTATTATGCGCTCTTAGTCCTGCGCATAATTGATTGTACGCACTACATAGAGCGCGCAATTGGTCTAATTAGACTAGGACTAGGCTACCCGGCTAAGGCAATCAACCGGTCACTCACTGAGTCAGTCACCGACTTAAAGTGATTGTGTGCCTGATACTGAGCGCATAATTCAATTGAGCACCCCAGACTGGGCGCACAATTGAAATTCACCGACCAATTGTACGCACCCCACAGAGCGCGCAATTGGCCAAATACATATAAATAGGACCCACCAACACGATTCAAAGACACATCAACTCATTATCACACGGATTTCTCTCGAGTTCCAGCTTCCAAGCTTAAGATTTTGAGATTTCTCTCTTTGACTCTGGCCTCAGGTATACCTTCCTTCTAGTTTTAGTTCTTCTAGTTTTTTCTGATTCTGGTTTTTAGTTTCTAGAATTAGTCCTTAATTTTAGTCTTAAATTCAGTCTCAGAATTTTTAATTCTTAAATCGATTTTCAATCCGTAAATCCATAATTTATAAATTAAAAATCAGTTTTTTAATCCACATTATTACTAAAATAATCCCTAGCCACCCGATTTGCCCAAGGGAGCTTACAAAAGGTACTCGAGAATAGGACCGATCCTCCTTAGCATAGCGGGTCGAAACCACTTTTTTTTAGATTTTTAGTAAAATTAGTATATTCACTTTAATTAGAGTATCAATAGAATTAGTATATTCCTAATTAGTTTCCATATTTTCATTCCTAGTAGGATTAGGAAACTTAATTAATTAAATATCTAAATTAATTAAACTTCTGATAGGATTAAAATTAATCAAATCCCTGATCACTATAACAAGAGTAGGAAAGGCAAAAAGTAGTCAGAAGAGAACTAGGAATGCTAGCTTAACTAAACTTACAGGCAACACAGTGCTGCTGACATCGGCCGGCCGATGATTAAGTAAAGAGAACAACCCATATCTCCACCCTAGAAGGTGTGATCAGCGATGTGTTGCAGCATCGTTAAATATCTACAGCTGGCGATTGCAACGAACTAGGTATTTCTCTGAGATTTACCATCCTTTTTTTATATTTGATTATCTCTAAATAATACTGCCTTTGCCAGAGTCCACTTGGACCGAATTGGGCTACTCTTTTCGGGGACCGAAAGGGACCCAGAAAAAGTGCGTACCAACAAACTGGCGATCGCGATGGGACGTCTTGTCGCTGAAGCCGCCCGTGTTAGTTAAGTTTCCTTTTCTTCTAGTTAGGTTTTTTTTTAGTTTTAGTTTTATTAATTTTTGCATTTAAGTCTACTATCGAGAGTGCATGAGCATACACCAGAAGCTCGAGATGTCAAGAATATGAAGGACCCACCGTTATGGGGGTAGCATAATAACCCGTTGTACCATGAGCAACCCCTTGAGGATTAAACACAATACAATCCAAAAGTTAACATGGCTAGTGGTGAGGAAACTCCCTTCACACCGAACACCAACCTCAATGACAAACATAGAGACAACAGCTCCGGGCAGAACTTTATGGCTCGACAACTTGTGGACCTCAGCATCCAAAAATTATAAAGGGGAGGAGATGAAGCCGACGAGCTACTCGGCGGCTTAGCCACAACATACGAGACCATCAAAGAATGGCAGGAGGCAGAAGAATGAGAGCGACAAAGACAGGAGATGCCACCCCTTACTCCGACGACGATATCACCGCACGCGCCACTACCTAGGCACACTCTCCACACGCTCTTAAGTAATGGACAACAAGATATAATTCATTCCCAAATAGCTAGGCAAGATTCTATCTTGAGGGTAGAAGATTTCCCCAAAATGATCGACGAATACATGACTAAGAAAAACCGCCCTTGTTTAACATTCGAATTCGGCAATTTATGCCGAGACCTTGAACTTAATCTACCTGCAGGATTAAACCCCTAATGTTTAGCAAGTATAACGGTGCCGGGAATCCAAACCATCATCTGACATTGTTCTGCAATGACTATCAGCCTATTCATGACAATCAAGGACTCCTGATACACTACTTTCAGAGGTAACTCAAAGGTGAAGCCCTCGATTGGTTCGTCGGGCTCCCGCAACATAAAATTCATACATTTGAAGAATTAGCCGGACAATTTTTAGATTAATAAAAGCATTTGATACAGGAGGCCATCAGTCTTAGAGACTTGATGATGACAAAGCAGGAAACCGAAGAAGACTTGGCAAATTTTGTGTCACGCTGGAGGAAACTTGCGGCTCACACTGAAAGTTAAATGAGAGAAAAGGACGCAATCGACATCATCATAGATAATTCCAGAGAGCCCCTTCAAAGCGCTCTAATCATAAGCGATTGTCCAAACTTTGCTACTCTTTATTGCGCGCCAGTCGCATTCAACGGCACATAAAAGAGATCTCGCCTTCTCAATCACACAATCGAAGGCATCGGCTTTCGGCGATTCAAAGCCCCAAAATAACAAGAAAGGCTCAGACTTCGAGAAAGTTAACACAGTCGCTAATCAAAATTAAGGTGATGGGAATAATCACCAAAGGAACTCTAGTTAGAGTCAATACCAAAATCAGCAATGGTACACCAATCAAAATCAAAATCAATATCCTAATCAAAATCAGTATCCCAATCAGAGCCAAAGTGCTGCTCGAAACCATCCTGCCAATACCCAGGGCTATAATAATGTACCCCTGCCCCAAAATTTTAATCAGCAGACCCGAGGTCCCTATTAGTCTAGACGAGATCATTATCCTCCATTACCCAATACTATCCCCAACATTTTTCACCTCCTAAGTGACCAGAACCTCATTCTTTTATCACAAGAGCGACCACGCCCCTGGCCTATTAACCTCGATTACACCAAGTTCTGTGCTTTTCACTGGTATGTGGGATATAACCTGGAAGACTATTGGGTGTTGAGAGATATGATATACGATATGAATGATCGAAATCAAATTGATTGGGAATCCCTTCAAAATTCTAACCAGAATAACCAACAGCCTCCGCAGAACCTTGGAATCGTTAACAACCATTTGTGAAGCCACAATCAAGGACCGGTCACCCATGTCACCATAGTAGATCTTTCAGACAGGGCCCCTTTTCATCCAGCTACTCTCATCACGCGAGTTAGCCATCCTAACACCACAGCCAGTTTAAATAACCCTCCGAGGCCCATCATCATTCCGCCGCACCCCTCTATCTTCATAACCCCAGTTGAACCCCTACTCCGCCGCCCTACCCAAACTTCACTCGAGTCCAGTCTTTTCGAACTCGAAGGCCTAACACTCAATCCATAGAACCTTCTACACCCCCAAACTTTGACGTAGCTCTCGGTAACGGTGAGCCAGAATATGAAGGCAATGTCCTTCAAACTATAGAATAGATCGCGATCTGGGTAGATAGCGTCACCCAAAATACTATCCGCCAACAACACGAGGAGGCAAAGGAAGAACATCCATCAGCGGTGGAGAGAAGACAGCAGGAGGAAAAGCCTGCTAAGGAAGAAACACTAATCTCTGCATTCCTCGTGGAAGAAGACTACACCCAATACCTCCCACCCTAAAATGGAATAGCCCTGGTATGCATTCCTTCGTCGAACTTTGCTCCTTTCACCACAAATGCCGCACCAAATCCTCCAACACTCCAAGGTAAACAGTAGACATGCCCAATCCTAAAATCTAGAACCAACTATCCGCCACCACCATTCTCTTAGGAAAAATAGAGCAACAATGTGCAGCCGACTGATCGGATAATGAAAGAATGAGGAGTAAACAAACCCCCTCCACCTCAGATAATTCCTCTGCCTCCATCACCGGTGCCTCAACCGACTCAATAGAATAGGTGTAGAGCACATCGACCTGACAAAAAACATGCCCTGGAAATGGGTCAGGAATACAATCTTCTCCGACACCTCGTAAAGGTGCCAGCACAAATATGGATCCTCGAACTCATCAAGAAATCACCAGAGCATCACTGACTGCTCGTGGAGACATTAGATGAGACGCACGTGAATGAAGATACCACTTTGGATCAGCTACATGACATCACCTCGGTTATGACTCAACCTCTTGCAGCCACCTTCACTGAAGCAGACATGCCTAAAGAATCACTACGTGGGAGTTCGACTCCTATCTATCTGACCGTCATAGTCAAAGGATTTTCAGTACCGCACACTTTGGTGGACACCAGAGCAGGACTTAACATCTGTCCTATAATGACGTTGAAGAACCTTGAATACACCGAACAAGATATAAGGCCTTCGTCCTTATCCTTCATCGCTTACGATGGCTCTCGACTCTTCGTCAAGAGAACCATCAAGTTACAAGTTCGCCTCGAGCCAGTCACCAAGGACATCACTTTCCATGTATCTGATTCCTCAAACAATTACAATATGATATTAGGAAGGAAATGGCTGGAATTCATGAAGGTAGTAGCATCGGCGTATCACCAATGCATCAAATTTTTGCATGAAGATTCCATCATCAGGATATACATTGATATGCCTCTTAAAGAAATTGACACAGACTACGCGGAGAGGATTCCAACAGCACATGATTCCATACTGAGCACAAGACATATCAAAAAAATGCAGGAGCCTGATGACGTGTCAATCACAAAAGTTAATTATCCTCAGGCCCTTCCGACCCACCAACCGAAAGTAGTGAGAAGAGAAGCCAGGACTGATCTCACCCGATCATACAACATAAACCCGATCGCGGCAAAAGGATGGGACCTGATGTATGAGCTAGGATATGTCCCTCACACTGGACTCAGCAAAGATAAGCGAGGATGCATAAGACCGGTCATACCAAAGAAGCTACTTAAACACACCAGATTAGGTAACCAGTCAGACGGCAAGCAAGCCGATATCCTACCTACTTCACTAAAGTGGTCGCTCTATGACCATTTCATATATGGAACTACTGAGAAGGCTGATGTGCCAAAAAGAAGAAAGGAGCCATTCATCGTTGAACCTCAAGCAACCAAGATCGAGCAAGTAACTAAAGCCTTACTGACCTGATGAACCTAAGCCGTGATAGTGACGACATGGACAAACCACTAGAAGGAGTCAGACCATTATTCAAAACCCCTGAAGAGCCAGAGCCGCATGAAGAAGATTGATGATCGACAGATGAGGAAGATTTCCACATCGCCACCTTTAGAGAAGAATCAGAGTCACATCAACTGACCAAGTCACAGTGGAAGGGCCCCTTCTCAATGACAAGTGAGGAAGAGGACTACTGGACGAACCTTACCAACATAGAGCTCGAAGACCACCTGAGAGCAGATCATTTGGGATGGTTTGGAGAAGAGAATCGCTCCCGAGTTGAGAATTCAGACACTACTTACTAGTACATGCTCAAAAATTGGCAATGCCCATGTTCCTACTCGAAACTACCATAATGTGGCCTATTAGGCAGTAAAAAATACAATTTTTCACCTCCTAACCGGACCTTTGATGGACCTTTGAGTTGACTAATAATGTATTTTGAGTATGTTTTTGTAGTTAAGCAATAAAATGCAGTCATAGTTCAGGCATCCATCTAAAAATGCCAAAGAAGAGATCTGTTGCCTCATCATGTGCTCATGCAACCCAAAAGGCTAGCCAATCAAGCAGTCCATAGAGCCTCGAAAGTCTATGGGAATCCCATGTGTGCAACTGGGTACACTTGGGAGCAAGAGCAACTGCAATAGATGAAGATTGAACCCCTCAAAAAGGTGATGAGTGCTAAATAGATGAAGAACAACACCCCAGAGCTATGTGACAGCTATGGAAGCAAAGGCTATAACCTATCGAGAGGCTAATTCAACCTGTCAACAGGTTTAGATGCTTGGATATGAAGAGATCAACAAGTTCTCAGAACCCGTCGAGGACTGGAAACCAAAGGAAGCATCCTGTTGAGATGCCTAAAAGCTGAATGAGAACTCATCGATAGGTTCTAAGAGAGACAAATGAAGTTGTCAACAAGTTGAAAGAACCTATCTAGTGGTGTGTTGCAACCTATCGAGGACTTACCTAGAGATGGAGGGGATCTCTTGAGGTTCAGAACAACAAAGAAGAACCTGTCGATAGGTTCCCCTGAACCTAGCGAGCAGACAAACCCAACCTAGCGAGGACTTACTTGAAGCTACGCGAGGCTGAGTCTACCAGTCGAACATCAATACTGAACTTGTCCAAAGTTAACTAGAGCTATATAAGATGTCGACGGGTTAAATTATAACCTGTCGATAGGCTGGCTAAAGCTAAGATAGTAGGGAGGTTTTGAGGTCATCTTGTCGAAAAATGCAACAAATCCTATCGAGAAGCCATCTAACCTATCGAAAGCCTACTTCAACCTATCGAATGAAGCACAAAGAAGCCTTAGAACCTGTCGAGAGGTTCCCTGAACCTGTCGAGAGGTTCCCTGAACCTATCAAAGCTTAATTTGGGAACTTCTCAGTTCTAACTGAGACTGTTGCTCCCTCCAATGCTTTATGTACACATTCCAAGGCATTTTAACAACCCTTGGGGGTATTTTTAGAACACAAATGGGCACGAATGGGAACTCTCTAACCACTTCACATATACCTGCCCAGTTTGGACCAATTAGTGGAGAGTTTTTAGAAACAAAATCAGTCACATCAGTAGCTCAGAATAACAGAATTATTCCCTTGAGCTCTGATTGGCTGAAACAGATCTGAGGACAGAGAGGAAGACTAAAATCCTGAGGAATTTATAGAAGAACCATCCATAAATTGAGAGAGCTCAAACCAAAATTGGAAAATTCCTTCCATCTTCCTTCTTCCCCATTCAGTCTTTAGACCAACCATGGTTGGCTAAACCCTTTTAGTAGCTAGGGTGAGGTTGAGAGCTATAAATTGAGAGGTTCAAAGCTTTGTAGGAGGATTAGATGTTGCACAGACTATAGATTTGAGAACAATTGGACTGTAAGTTGTATTGATTCTGTAATTATTAAATGTAAAGTTAATTTGGATCCATAAATCTCTTGATTGCCATTTGATTTCCCTATATCTAATATCCCTGTGGATGCCTGAGCTTGTAGCCTTGCATCCATAGCATCTGTAATGATTTAGTGGTTCCAATTAAGACCTTTGAATTAGAAGAATTTCTAGGATGATCTGTGAACATTAAAGTGGATAGATTATAGCCTTAGGATCACTCCAATCCTCTGGTCTAGGTTGGATTCTTATACTATGCATCTGAGCTTGTAGCCAGATGAAGGATTGTTGCAAATCAATTTCCTGCACTGCCTATGAACCAATCAATTTTTAGTAAACGACCAAAATCCCTAGCTGCTACTCTCCTTTTGATTTTAATCCTTTTCTCCATCTCCCTAAATCTGTGTTTTAATCAGTTCTAGATCATTTGCATTTTTATTTCTGTAGTTTTTAGTAAAGTGACAACTCTTAAAAAACTTCTCCTCTTTCATGTTTTGATTTGTTTTAAACTAGGATAGGCTAGAGTGCCAGATCTGTCATAGATCTGGAGATTTACCTTATTTTAAAGCACATTACCCTTACTTACCCCTTAAAACTTGCCGCAATAACCCTGGTTCTTGTAGGCCTGATTGCTTATCTTGATCCCATTTCTCTGTGATTTTGCCTTTTAGTTTACTGATTTTAACCCTTTAATAATTGCAAGGTAAATAATACAATAAGTTTTTGGCACAGCTGTCGGGAATCTATGTTTTTAAATTGGTAGATCTATGTTTTTCTTATTTTAGATATAGATTTATAATTGCCTATTTTATGTTGGACTAATCGCTATTGTAGTTTTTTGTAGTTTAATTTTGTGTTGCAGATTTGGATTTGTTTTTTTAAGAGGAGCATTGTGCTAATTGGAGGAGCAAGTTGTGCTAAAGTTTACCTTTCTTAACTCGTTTACATTTTTGGATCTGCACATTTTTAGATCTGCAGCAGTAGTTGTGTGTTTTGAAAATTATTTTACTGAAATCTGTGCTGTAATTTCGTGTTGTGAAATTTGTTTCTGTTGTGTGTATGCTTGGTAGAAGATCTCTCAATCCTGAGATTGTTCCTTTAGATCTTGAAGTTGAGAGACTTCTCAGACCTAAGCAGTCCATACACACACCTGTGGTTAATTGTGATAGTTCTACAATGGGTGAGCAATCTAGGACATTAAAAGAATTCAATGCACCAGGGGGGTACAACTCTCCCTTCTGCATTCAATTCCCTGCTATCCAAGGGAAGTATGAGATTAAATGTTCCATCATACAGATGTTGCCCTCATATCATGGCCTGAGTAAGAAAGACCCATACAAATACATTAATGAATTTCTAGGATTGTGCACTACTTTCAACATTGCAAGTTTGGGGGAGGAAGCAATCAGGTTGAGGCTCTTTCCTTTTTTCTTAAAGGACAGAGCTAAAACTTGGTTGTCCATGCTCCCAACCAATAGTATTCAGTCTTAGAATGACCTTCAATGTCAATTTCTAGCTAAGTTTTTTCCCATGTCCAAAACAAGTTAGCTGAGGAAGAGCATAATCTCCTTTGCTTAGTCCCCAAGTGAAGACTTTCACCAAGCATGGGAGAGATTTAAGGAGCTCTTGAAGTAATGTCCCATCACCAAATTCTCGATTGGCAACTTGTTCAAAGTTTCTATCGAGGAATTGATCCCAAGAGCAAGGACATGGTTGATGCCTCATGTGGTGGTACCTACCTCCACACGACAGCTGATGAGGCTTGGGAGTTGTTTGATATCATTAGTGAAAACTCCATGCAAGGGAAGACTTTGTCAAGGGACATTGAGACTCCTATTAGGTTGGTGAGAGAGAATACTACAAGAGGGAAAATGTATGAGGTCAGTGGGCAAAATGATTTGGAAAGGAAGGTGGATAGCTTGACTCAAAAATTTGAGAAGTTCATGGGAGCAATGTAGTCACCAATGGCTTCTAAAATGGAAGAGGTATGTGTGATATGCCAGTCCGCCACTCACTCCTTGAAGAGTGTCCTTCCTGCCCAATTTCCAGACCTTGTTATGGAACATGTGAATGCTGCCCGGTCCTTTGGAAAACAGTCAACTGCTGGTTATTATTGGAGAAACCACCCAACTTGAGGTGGAGATAAGATACCTTCCAAAACCAGTAGCAATAACCACAACAGTCCATGCCTTATAGAAATGCCCAGCCATACAAGCAGAACTACTTCCCAAGACCTCAATACTAGCAAACTATGGCCCAACCAATGGCACAACCTGTGTATCAAAGTGCACCAGCCCTAGCACCCTCTAGACCCCTCACATTTGAAGAGCAAGTTCTTGCCTCATTGCATAATTTAGACTCTTTGTCTCAAACTGTTAACTCTCATAACCAAAGTATTAAGAAGATAGAAGACCACCTTGATCAGCTATCCAATACTTTGACTAGGAGAGAGGAGGGAAGACTGCCTAGTCAGCCTATGAACAACCCAAAAGGGTAGTATATGGTGGATGAGACTTTTCCATATGAAGAAGCCAAATCTATCACCACTTTGAGAAGTGGATCGCTGGTTGATAACAAAGTTGGTGTTGAGCTTGATGAGAAAAGTGTAGGAAATGAAAGAACAATCCATGATATATAGCAGGAGCAGCATATGAGAAATAAGGGGAGTGTTGATGAGCCCCAGCAGAAAAATGAAAATAAAAATAAAGAAAAAAATTGATGAGATTACTAAGGCAGCAAATGGGAGATCAGTCCCTCATTTGTCATTTCTCAATGCACTTTAAGTACCTTCTCCTTTTGACAAGAGGAATGCTAAAGTTAAGGAAATGATGACAGCATTTAAACAAGTGAAGATCAACTTGCTTTACTTGATGCAATCAAGCAAGTTCTAGCCTATGCAAAGTTTTTGAAAGATTTGTACACACACAAAAGATAATCTAGGATACACCTATCCAAGAAGGTCTTTTGTACTAAAAAAGTGAACCAAGTGTTGTCCATTGCAACCCCAACAAAGCTCCAAGACCTGGAGTTCCCACAATCCCTTGCATCATTAGGGATCACACTATCGAAAAAGCCTTGTTAGATCTAGGAGCTAGTGTGAACCTACTTCCATATTTAGTTTATAAGAAGTTAGGTTTTGGGAGAACTGAAGCCCACACATGTGGTATTACAGTTGGCTGACATATCTGAAAGGAAACTTGTGAAAATGATAGAAGATGTGTTAGTTGGGGTTGACAAGTTTTTCTATCCAGCAGATTTTCTGGTTCTTGACATGGAACCAAGCAAGTGCACTACCTCCAATCCTGTAATTTTGGGCAGGCCTTTCTTGGCCACTGCCAATGCTTGTATATAATGTAGATCAGGTGTAATGGAGGTATCTTTTAGCAATATGAAAGTGAAATTGAATGTCTATAATGCAGTAAATCAGCCTCACTTGGATAGTGAGGATTACTTTTTGATTGATGTGTTGGATGAGCTTGCGGAAGGGACTTTGCCCAAGTTGCTGCATTGTGATGATTTGTGTGATGTTTTTAAAAATGTGTAGAGTGAAATTGTGGAATAAAATCCCCCCACACCTATGATTCAAGAGGTGAAAGCCTTAAATTTTGACATGGGGCCAGCAACAAGGTATCCTCCTCGGAAACCAGCTGTGTTACCTCTTCCACCACCTTCAAAGGCACCTTTGTTGCCTTCACTCATAAGTCCATCTAATGTGGAGTTGAAACAACTACCGAAGTCTTTGACATATGCATTTTGGGAGCTAATCAGAAGTTGCATCTGATCATTTCTTCCTCCCTCACTGATGAGTAAGAGGAAGAGCTATTGGGTGTGTTAAAAAGGCGTAAGAGAGCAATATGTTAGACTATTACTGACCTTGGAGGCATTAGCCCTGCTATTTATATGCATAAGATCAACTTAGAAGAGGGTTCCAAACCCTCTAGAGAAATACAGAGAAAGTTAAATCCCCACATGCAAGAGGTAGTGATGAAGGAGGTGGTCAAATTGTTAGATGCTAGAGTCATCTATCCCATTTCAGATTCTGAATGGGAGGCACCTACTCAGGTGGTACATAAGAAATCTGGAATCACTGTGATTAAATTTAATTATGGTGAGCTAATTCCAACTATGGAAACCACAGGTTGGAGGGTGTGCATTGATTATCGAAAACTCAATTTTAAAACCAGAAAAGACGACTTTCCTTTGCCCTTCATAGACCAGATTTTAGACAAGTTGGCAGGCAAAGCATTTTATTGCTTTCTTGATGGATATTCTGGGTATAACCAAATCCCTGTGTATCTACAAGACCAGGAAAAAATAACTTTCACATGTCCATTTGACACCTTTTCCTATAAAAGGATGTCATTTGGATTGTGCAATGCCCCTGCAACTTTTCAAAGGTGTATGTATGACATCTTCTCTGACATGATTGATCAATTTTTAGAGATATTCATGGATGATTTCTCAATCTTTGGAGACAATTTTAGCCAATGTCTACACCATCTCAGCCTAGTGCCACAGAGATGTGAGGAAACTAACTTGGTTTTGAGTTAGGAAAAGAGTTATTTTATGGTCAATCAAGGCATTGTCCTTGGCCATGTTGTTTCCCACAGAGGCATAGAGGTAGACCAAGCTAAAATTGATTTGATTGCACATTTTCCTCCACCTAAAACTATCATACAAGTCGGATCTTTCTTGGGGCATGCTAGTTTTTATAGGAGATTCATCAAAGATTTTAGTAAAATCTCAAAACCTCTTTGTCACCTGTTGTGCCAAAAGGTTCCTTTTGAATTTAATGATGAATGTCTCATTGCTTTGTAGCTTTTGAAAGGTTGTTTAACCTCTGCACCTGTCCTTCAAGCACCTGATTACTCCTTGCCATTTGAGCTTATGTGTGATGCATCTGATATTGCTATTGGTGTAGTTTTGAGGTAAAGAAAGGACATGTTACCTTGTATGATTGCTTATGCAAGCAAGACAATGGTTGATGCTCAGTTAAACTATACCACAACTAAGAAGGAATTGTTGGCCATTGTCTATACTTTGGAAAAATTTAGATCTTATCTGTTAGGATCTAGGATTGTGGTGTTCACAGACCACTCAGCCCTGAAGCACCTTTTATTTAAAAAGGATGCCAAGCAAAGATTAATCAGATGGATCCTCCTATTACAGGAGTTTGATCTTGAGAATAAGGATAAAAAAGGGGTTGAAAATGTGATTGCAGACCACCTATCCAGGATCCTAGTTGCTGAGTTTGATAGGTTGCCTATCAATGACTCATTTCCTGATGAATAGCTGTTTACTGTCAGCACTTTTCTACCTTGGTTTGCAAACATAGTGAATTACTTGGCAGTGGGTAAGATCCCCCCACATTGGAACAAAATGAATAGGGAACTGTTCTTTACTTAGATCAGACATTACATGTGGGAGGATCCATACCTTTTCAAGCATTGTGCAGACCAAGTTGTGAGAAGGTGTGTCCCTGAGAATGAATTTCACAGCATACTAACCATGTGTCATGAATAGGCTTCGAGGTCATTTTAATGGAAACAAGACTACTACAAAGATACTCCAAAGTGGATTTTATTGGCCCACTATCTTCAAAGATGCATGGCAATATTGCAAAGCTTGTGAAAGATGCCAGAAAATTGAAAGTATCTCCAAAAGAAATTCCATGCCTTTACAGCCTATACTAGTTGTTGAACTATTTGACATTTTGGGGATTGACTTCATGTGTCCTTTCCCTCCTTCTCATGGATACAATTTTATTCTTGTGGCTGTGGACTATGTGTCCAAATGGGTTGAGGCCATAGCCATAAGAACCAATGATCACAGAGTTGTCCTCAAGTTCTTGAAGGACAACATTTTCTCTAGGTTTGACACCCCCAGAGCTATCATTAGTGATGGGGGAAGCTGTAATAACCCGAAAAATCACGTCAAACGAGGACCTCGGGATCCGTGCCCAATTAGTCTTAGGTTTGACCATGAGATAGTTCATTGATGAACTTAAGATGAGATGAGCGGATGTGATGTGTGAACCAGTGTAGAAGAGTGGAGAGATAGAGAGGTGTGTAGAGTGACATACACCGATGTGTGTGTATGTGCTCCACACCGAGAAAAGAGATAAGATAAAAGGGTTGAAAACCCTAATTTTCATATTTTGGTTGTTGAGAGGAGTAAAGAAGAGAGAGAGAGAGAGAGAGAGAGGAGTAAAGGAGCTAGTGAGGAGTTATTGCAAGTTGTGGGAAGGGAATTTCTTGCGATCAAAGCGCCGGATTCGACGCGGGAGATCTGTTCAGACAAAAGCTGGAAACCCTAACCTTCCAACCCTACATTTAAATCAAATTGAGGTTGATTTAAGGTGAGATTCTTGTAAATAAATGGTGTAGATTTATAGAATAAATTATGGATAAAATGGGTGGAAATTGTAGGAATATTGCCTAGAAAATAACTGAGAAAAGATTGGGGAAGAACAGCCAAAGAAGGCTGAACCTGGGGATTTCGACTAATCGAAATTGGGATTCGATTAATCGAAATTCCCCAAGAAGTTGAAAAGTCAGATAACCACGAATTCGACTAATCGAATTAAATTTCGATTAGTCGACTTTGAATTTCGACTAGTCGAGTTGGGTGTCGACTAGTCGACTGAGAGCCTCCAGTGAGGAGTAAAAATGGGTTAAGGGAGATCGACCAGTCGAAATTGGATTTCGACTAGTCGAGTAAGGATTTCGACTAGTCGAATTGGACTCGATTAGTCGATTTTGTATGTTCAATTAATTAAGGGAAAATTGGACAGTTAGAACAGGGGATTTCGACTAATCGATTTTGAGAATCGATTAATCGAAATTGGACCTCGACTAATCGATTTTGAGAATCGACTAGTCGAGTTGGATTTCGACTAGTCGAACCAGGAGCTCGACTAGTCGACTGACTTAGTTTTGTTGACTTTTGATTCTTACTTCAAGACTCTAGGGGGGTCTTGAGACTTATTCATTACATCTTTTGTGATGTTTCGAATGTGTTTAATGGTATCATAGGTAATGCGTGTGAAAGTGGGCACAAGGAGCCGAGTGGGACCTTGATGCATTGAAACGATAGAGACCTAAGGTAGGGAACACCTTGAACATGTACTTTATTTTACAAGAGCATGTATGTAGTGATATAGATTTCCATTTAAATATTTTCACTGCTTAAAGAATTGTGAAAAGTGTGGGTGTGTGTGACATTCATAAGAGTAAACTATTGAGCCATCCCCAGGGGATGAAGAAGTGAAGAGATAAGAGCATCAGGTGTGATGCAAGTAAATGGATACATCCCAGGGATGTATCCAAGGATTGAATCATGTTTGATAGGGCCTAACTGATATAAGATAGCACACTTACACGGTGAATAACTATATGTAAGGCACCGATATTTTTGTTATTTGAGGTTTGATAATGATAACCACGATCGACGCGGATATCCGTGACCGATACACGGCTAATCCGTAGGGCCAAGACGGAGGCTTATCCGTCTGAGTAAGCACACCCTGTGGGTGTTGATTGAGACAAGTGAAACCCGCCACCAATCCCGGGAAAGGGCTTGGGTACTATATGGTATTCCTGTGAATACATTAAAAGCTATCTATATAGATGACGATGAAGGGTATCTCATCGGGGCTCGATGCTATATTGCTGGGGATTACTTAAGTTGAAAGTTTAAGTTTTGCTTTAGGCCTTTTCAAAGATTATTCATGAGTAAATGAAAACATAAGTAATCAACAAAAACTAATGCTTTCAAACCGTTTCATTAACAATTGCATAGATACATCATGCATGGCATATCATAGAATATATGTGAGTTATAATTTATATGTTCAATGTTTGTTCCCTATTGAGCTAGGATCTTATAGACTATCGTCAGGTCCACTACTAGCAGCTCAGGAGACGTGATCCCGTAGAGTCGGACCTGCTGACGGTGAGTGAAGTTGGAGCCACCTCCGGAGGACTTCTTCTAGAGGACTCCGCTGTGCCACTTTGAGGGATTTTTACAGAGAGTTTTGTACGGCTTGGTATGTCAAGCCTTGATTTTGCGAAAACCATGTATATAAGGTTTTGGATTATTCTTTTGGGACGAACCATCCGTGATGATTTCTATCATCGATGGTTCGGATCGGTTCTCCATTCATGTAGGGGCATGAGGGTAGAACTGTCTTTTGGAAAGTTAATTAATATAGATTTAAACTCCGAAAATTTCATTATAGTACTTTTGCATGCTTGATATACCAGTGTTCCGTGTTTAGCTAAGGGCACGGTCAAGATGATCGTGCTGATGGCACGGGTTTCGGGGTGCCGAAATCCGGGCTGTCACAGTTGGTATAAAAGCTATTTTCTTTTAGCAATTCTGACAAGGGTTCTTTCGTCAGAACATAGGGGCTTCTGCTAACGAAACTTTAGTTTCAAATGCAGCCGCAATGTCAGCTAGAGGGAGAGGCCGACCAAGGGGAGGCCATCAAAGGAGTTTATGAGTGGAGATGATTTCATCTCTCCTACAAATAGAGTGCCTTTAGGAAATCTGAGTGAGTAGTAGTAGACAGAGGAGGAAGAGGATCGAGATCATCGGGATCAAGATCTAAGAGAGCAAGAAAGAGTGAGAGAAGACAAGAAGATAGAGAGGACAAAGGATGATGCACACTATGGAGACTATGGCGCCATGGCACAACAAGCCGCATCCTTCGACTCACGCGTCTAGAGAACGTGACCACCTACACCACCTGTAGGACCTGCGTTGCCTGTACCCTCATCATTTACAGAGTTTAGGAGGATGAGACCTCCTTCATTTTCTGGGCAGGCAGACACTATGGCCGCTGAGAATTGGTTGATGGAGATGGAGAAAGTCTTTAGCGTGCTAACTTGCATGGAAGACGAGAGTGTAAGATGGGCAGCTTACATGTTGGATGGGGAGGCTGGGCCTTGGTGGAAGTCTGTGATACGGACTCGGGCTCAGGAGACCCCAGAGTTGCCTTGGACTTGGGAGGAGTTTGTTGAGGAGTTCAACAAACAATATTTTCCGGAAGTGGTGAGGAATCAGCTTGAGATACAATTTTTGCAACTAGTGCAAGGGAGGATGACAGTGAGAGAATACGGGGTAGAGTTTCTACGACTTGCCCGTTTTGCTCCGGACTACGTCGCTACTGAAGTGATGAAGTCCAAGAGGTTTCAGCAAGGTTTGAAGCCTGAAGTTAGGGGAGGAGTAGCTCCATTCCGATTCTTGAACCTATGAAGAGGTCATGAGCAAGGCGGTAGTGGAAGAAGAGAACACAAGCAGATATAGAGGAGAGAGAGCAGAGAGAGGACTTGACCACGGAAGGATGGGGAACTACGAACGGTGAATAAAAAGCAAGTTCGTGGGTCGAGTCGAGACCACAGTTTGAGGAGGTTTTGGAAGGTCACAGCAGCAACACTGTGAGAGGTTTCCATTACTTGCGTCGGGGAGACCTTTTCGCTATGAGAGCCCTGCCATGTCTACTGGCGCTACTGTCACACAGGGTTCTCGTACTGTTCCTTCCGCACCTCAAGAGACTTGCGCAAAGTGTGGCAAGCCTCATAGGACGGTGGATTGTAGATTGGGAACTAGGGGCTGTTTCCGATGTGGCAAGGTGGGCCACTTGATCAAGGATTGCCCCGAGACAGATAAAAGAAAGACGGTTTCAGTTGCAGCACCACGACCAATTCAAGCAAGGAAACCGGTCGTTCAGGGGAGAGCCTATGCAGTCACTGCTCAGGAAGCAGGGAACGTGCATGACGTCATACAAGGTGAGACCCTTTTTAAAATTAAAGAAAGTTTTCATTTCATCAAAAATTTAGATAGAGAAGGAGCATGCATTAGAAATTGATGAGATATATTTTTTTTTATATACAAAAGCTGTAAGTGAATTGAAAGTGTAAATTGATATGTAAATTACTGTATGTGTGTATGTATACTATAGGTACTCTAAACATATATGAAAAAGGATGTTTCGGTGGATATGACGCTCGAGTATTGATAGACCCCGGGTCTACCCATTCATTCGTCACTCCACGTTTCGCTAAGAAGATGAAGATTGTCCCAGAGACGTTGGATTTCGTCCTATCTGTGTCTATTCCGACTGGAGAGTTAGTAGACACGGAGTTAGCTTGCAAATCCATCATCATAGCAGTTCAAGATTTGGAGGTGCATGAACTAGAAGCAAAGCTAATCATTAGACATGCAAGGGTTTGATGTGATCCTTGGCATGGACTGGTTGCGCTTGACATTGTGCAAACCGTCGATCAAGAACAAGGTAGTTATTTTCAGACCCAACACAAGAAGATCATTTCGGTTTCAAGGAGTGAGGTCGTCATCAGTACCACTGATCTCAGCAGTAAGGGCCGAAAAGATGATCAGAAAAGGTTGCAGTGGATATTTAGCTTTCTTAAAGGAGGACAAGGAAGAAAAGAATGTCATTTCTGAGATAGCAGTTGTGCGAGACTTCGCTGACGTGTTTCCAGAAGAATTGCCGGGATTACCTCCAGAAAGAGAAGTAGAATTCGCCATTGACTTAGCACCAGGAACGGAGCCTATTTCGAAAGCACCTTATAGAATGGCTCCTGCTGAGTTAAAGGAGTTGAAGGAACAACTACAAGAACTTATGGACAAGGGGTTTGTTAGACCGAGCGTGTCTCCATGGGGAGCACCGGTCTTGTTTGTCAAGAAGAAGGATGGGTCGATGCGGCTATGCATTGACTATCGACAATTGAACAAACTCACTGTGAAGAACCGCTACCCTTTGCCTAGAATAGACGATCTATTCGACCAACTGCAAGGAGCAAAGTATTTTTCCAAGATCCACGAGATCCGGGTATCATCGATTAAGAGTCAAAGTGAGGATGTTAGGAAGGCGACTTTCGGACCAGTATGGACACTATGAATTCCTTGTGATGCTTTGGATTAACGAATGCTCGGTCGTTTATGGATCGATGAACCGGGTGTTTAAACCACCCTTGGACTCCTGCGTCGTTGTATTTGTTGATGATATACTGATATACTCCAAATCTAAGACAGAACACGAAGAACACTTGAGGATTGCTCTACAGACGCTACGTGAACACCAATTGTACGCCAAACTTCGAAAGTGTGAGTTTTGGTTGGAAGAAGTTAGCTTTTGGGACATATCGTCTCAAAGCATGGTGTCACCGTGGATCCAACAAAGATTGAAGCAGAGTTAAATGGGAGCAACCAAAGACAAAGGATGGCCGATGTCCTAAGTTTTCGGGCTTAGCAGCTATTATCGACGTGTTGAGGGGTTTTCAAAGATATCGGGACCTCTCACAAAGTCGACACGTAAAGATTCAAGGTTTGAGTGGAATGAGGCATGCGAGAAGAGTTTTCAAGAACTCAAGCAGACTCACTTGGCTCCGGTTGGCAATTCCTTCAGACGATGGAGGATACGCAGGTGTACAATGACGTCATACAATGGCCTTGGTTGTGTGCTCAACCAACACAAGAAGGTGATAGCTACGGATCAAGACAGTTGAAAGAACACGAGAAAATTACCCGACTCATGACTTGAACTGGCGCGGTCATTTTTATACCGAAAATTTGGAGACACTACTTGTATGGTGAAACCTTTGAAATTTTCACCGATCATAAGAGCCTCGATATCTGTTCACGAAGAGCTCAATATGAGACAATAGCAGATGGATGGAATTCCTCAAGGACTACGATTGCTCTATACAATACCATCCGGGCAAGGCGAATGTAGTGGCCGATGCATTGAGTCGAAAGGGTTCAGCTCAGTTAGCTTCCTTGATTTTGGGTATGCACCGATGGAAATTATTGGAAGACCTGGCATTATATGATGCGAACATTAAGTCAAAGGACGCTGGATCCTTTTTGGCTAACATATCAGTAAAGCCAGTGATATTTGAGCATATCCACGATCTACAGATGAAGGATCCGACATTAACGAAGATTCATCAAGAGAATGAAGGCACCAGGTCGGACTTCTCAGAAAAAGAAGATGGTTCTTTGTTGTTTAAAGGCCGTCTATGCATCCCGGACAATGTCGATCTAAGACGAACAATTCTTGATGAAGCTCATAAGTCAAATTATGCTATCCACCCTGGTAGCACCAAAATGTACCAAGATTTGAAAAAGAATTATTGGTGGAGAGGACTGAAGCAAGACGTGGCCGAGTATGTGTCACGATGTTTGACTTGTCAGCAAGTGAAGGTTGATCATAGACATCCTGCGGGACTATTGCAACCTTTACCAATACCAGAATGGAAGTGGGAATCGATCTCAATGGATTTCATTGTTGGATTGCCCCGTACTGCGAAGAGACACAATGCCATTTGAGTCGTCGAGATCGATTGACCAAAAATGTAGCACTTTTTGCCGTACAATACCACATATCTGACGGGAAGGCGGCGATTTATACATGTAGGAGATTCTAAGATAAGATTGTATTCGAAGCAGTATCGATTCAGATCGTGACGCACTATATACGTCCAAGTTTTGGAAGAAATTTCAAGAAGGAATGGGAACACGACT
The DNA here is from genome assembly GCA_021018995.1 of Chloranthus sessilifolius. Classification (NCBI taxonomy): domain Eukaryota; kingdom Viridiplantae; phylum Streptophyta; class Magnoliopsida; order Chloranthales; family Chloranthaceae; genus Chloranthus; species Chloranthus sessilifolius. The sequence goes on from CM037588.1 coordinate 99,747,669, forward strand.
AGACTTTAGTTCACTTTCCATCCTCAAAGCGATGATGAGCAGAGCGAGTGAACCAAGTAATAGAAGACATGCTCGAGCGTGCATGCTTGATATGCAAGGATCTTTGGGATGAGTATCTACCGATGCTCGAGTTCGCATATAACAATGATTTTCAAGCGAGCATTGGCATGGCACCGTATGAAGCTCTGTATGGACGACGATGCAAGTCACCTACGAATTGGGAGGAAACAATGAGAAATTTGTATCGAGAAGCGCTTGAAGACAACGCCACCGTTGTCCGGATTATCAGAGAAAGGTTGAAGACAGCACAGAGTAGACAGAAAAGTTACGCCGACGTGAAGCGGACTAGTGTTGACTACAAGGTGGGCGAGCATGTGTTTGTGAAGGTGTCACCTATGAAAGGTGTAATGAGATTTGGAAAGAGAGGGAAGTTAAGTCCACGTTATGTTGGACCATTCAAAATTTTGGGACGAGTAGGTGAAGTTGCATATCGTATTGGTTTACCACCGCTATTTGATCGAGTGCATAATGTTTTCCACATATCGATGCTCAGGAAGTACGTAAATGATCCGTCTCATGTATTAGGAAAGCAACCTATAGAGATGTGTGAGGACATGAGCATGATAGAGGAACCGGGAGATTTTAGATCGAAAAGAGCAAGTACTACGCACTAAAGTAATTCCCTTAGTGCTTGTTCGGTGGAACAATCATCCTAAAGAAGAGGCTACTTGGGAACGAGAGGCCGATGTGAAAGAACAATACTCAGCCTTGTTTCCAACGACGTGAGGATTCGATGTAAACCGCAAACGTAATTGTGAAATCTCCACGATACTGGTAATTCAATGGAAATTTTGATCCAAGTTATTCAATGGAAATTTTGATCCAAATTATTCAATGGAAATTTTTGTGAAACTTTGACCAATTGAGACATTTCGACTAGTCGAATTGAAAATTCGACTAATCGAAAGTCAAATCGATTAATCGACTGGCTATGCCAATGAGCCAGAGTTCAAAAAGAATAAGTTAGAAAATTTCGACTAGTCGAACTAGGGTTCGACTAATCGAATTTGGAAGTTCGATTAGTCGAATTCACATTTCGACTAGTCGAATTACTTAAAGAGTCTAAAAAAAAAAAAAAAAAAAAAAAAGAAATTTCTGAAAGTGGACAATTCGACTAGTCGAAAGAGAAATCGACTAATCGAATTGGACATAAAAAGGGAAAATCGATTAGTCGAAAATTTGCATTCGACTAATCGAGTTATGGAGGGAATTGTAGAAGTTTAAAATGGACACACGATTTCGACTAGTCGAATTATATTTCGACTAGTCGAAGCAAAAATTTCGACTAATCGAAACTGATTTCGACTAGTCGACTGAGTCCTTCCAGTGGGCTCCAAAGTTAGAATTTGAACCCTAAACATTTCGACTGATCGAAATGGGATTTCGACTAGTCGAAATCGAAAAACTAGTCGAATTGGGAAAATCGACTAATCGAATTCGGGGAGTTCCCTTAAGTTTGGAATTCGACTAGTCGAGCTGAGAAATTCGACTAGTCGAGCCAACCACTATATATATGTGAAAGTAGGTTTTCAAACCATTCGACTTTTGAGTTTTTGGGCATTCGATTCTTCTTCTTCTCCGGCGATTCAACTACCTAGGGTTTGTTTAAGCCATTCTCGACCGGATTTGACTTCACACACCTTCTCAAGATTGGGTAAACCCTAATCTTTGTTTCTTCTTCATTATTTTGCTTATAACAAACCCTAATTCCTTGCATTTTAGCGAAAATGCCGCCTAAAACGCGATTATCAATCGGCGTTAAAAACGCCGCACCACCACCAACCCCTTCGCCGGTGAGGACACCCTCACCATCGACATCGGACACTACGTCCGGGTCGACGAGCGCGTCTTCACAAGACGAAAGCCCTATTCCACCACCACCCGTCAACCCTGAGCAACCCACTGAGTGGTGGGCAGCCAAGGTCTTTGAAGTCGAACACATTTTCGACAAGACTCTTTTTGACAAGGATGTAGTCCAAGGTGAGACCATATGGGCCCTAAACTACCTCAACAATGCCGGTCTCACCTTCCTCCTCAAACCAATCCGGAAGTTCTACTATCCGCGATTGGTTCGGTTATTTTACCAGGGCCTCAAGGATGGCCCTACTGACGACATGGTGAAGACCACGATTGAGGGTCGTGAATACCTCATCACACGCCGTCATGTCCAAGAAGCCGAGTGCTACTTGGACTATGTACCAGACCACCTACTACCACCCTTCGGGGCGGCCATTGTCGAAGATACCCTTGCCGACATGACCAAGGGGAAAAAGGGATCGGGCACCTCATCTAAGAGGGTTGACCTTCCACATTACATGTGGATGCTCGATTCTATTTTTCACGCCAACCTCTACCCCATGCGCCACAGCACCGAGCGTGTTGAGTTGGTGCAACAGGCCCTCTATGCGGCCTATAACGGCCGATGGTTTGATGTTACCTTAGTCATCCTTGAAGGGATGAGGTACATCAAGGGAAAGCTCATGAAGGGCAACCTTCGAACTAGGGATGGGATGCCCTACGCGCGCATCATCACCTCTAGCTTTGTAGAGGCATATTCATCCGACCCAGCCTATGCCGTCTCACCCCACGAGGCGACGGCCACCGACCCGGTGAAACCATTCTCCCACACCGAATGGAACAGGAGTTACAATCTCCTGAAGAAGACTCTACCACCACCAGCTGGCGCAGCCGAGGACACAGCTACAATCCCACCACCACCACCACAAGTACTAGATGGCGCACTACCACCCCAGTCGTCCACAGTGCATGACAATCATTCCACCACCACCACTGACTACACCACCACCACCTCGACCTGCAGACCCCCTCTACTTCACGTCGCAGCCCGACCACCACCACCACCATTGAGGAGACTCTCGCCCGCTGCGAGGCCAGAATGGAAGCGAATAACGAGAGGATGAACAGAGAATAGATTTCCTCATGTTTCACACCTCAAGTTTATCTACCCTCACACCTACACGGACATCTTTGGCCATGAAGAGGAATGGACCACGGCACACACAAAGATTCCATCGTGGTCCGGTCTTTAGGACGATTACATTACATCATGGGGTGCTTCTACTTCCACCGCACCACCACAGACGGCGTCGACGACAACGCAGCGACCACCATCTACTTCCACTACCATTCCACCCCGCCACGAATCGAGATTCCACCGCCACGCCGGCAGGGGACTTCTCATCCGCTACCACCACCAGCCATCCGACCACCCGTGGCGATCCATGACTCCGGCCGACCAGCTGCCCATTCGATCCACCATCAAATGGCCACCTCAAGTTGTTTGTTTTGTGCATTGTACATCTTTTGTATAGGTGAACCATTTTCTTTTCTGTTGTGGTCCCCATTTGCAACTATTGTAACTTTTAATATTTTATATCTGATTTTTATTCTCTTGTATGGTTCATTGTTTGCCTATGTCCATGTACTTGCGTGTGCTAAGTGATAGACCACCTCACCTCCGCTGCAAAGTGGGAGATCTGACCACCACACCTTTGGGTGATTTTCAGACGAAAATTCCCAAGGTGGGGAGGATGTAATAACTCGAAAAATCACGTCAACGAGGACCTCGGGATCCGTGCCCGATTAGTCTTAGGTTTGACCATGAGATAGTTCATTGATGAACTTAAGATGAGATGAGCGGATGTGATGTGAACCGGTGTAGAAGAGTGGAGAGATAGAGAGGTGTGTAGAGTGACATACACCGATGTGTGTGTATGTGCTCCACAGAGAAAAGAGATAAGATAAAAGGGTTGAAAACCCTAATTTTCATATTTTTGTTGAGAGGAGTAAAGAGAGAGAGAGAGAGAGAGAGAGGAGTAAAGGAGCTAGTGAGGAGTTATTGCAAGTTGTGGGAAGGGAATTTCTTGCGATCAAAGCGCGGATTCTGGGAGATCTCGGACAAAAGTGGAAACCCTAACCTTCCAACCCTACATTTAAATCAAATTGAGGTTGATTTAAGGTGAGATTCTTGTAAATAAATGGTGTAGATTTATAGAATAAATTATGGTTAAAATGGGTGGAAATTGTAGGAATATTGCTGAAAATAGCGAGAAAAGATTGGGGAAGAAACGACCAAGAAGAATTTGAACACAGGATTTCGACTAATCGAAATTGGGATTCGATTAATCGAAATTCCCCAAGAAGTTGAAAAGTCGATAACCACAATTAATTCGACTAATCGAATTAAATTTCGATTAGTCGACTTTGAATTTCGACTAGTCGAGTTGGGTGTCGACTAGTCATCGAGAGCCTCCGATGAGGAGTAAAAATGGGTTAGGAGATCGAGAAATTGGATTTCGACTAGTCGAGTAAGGATTCGACTAGTCGAATTGGACTCGATTAGTCGATTTTGTATGTTCAATTAATTAAGGGAAAATTGGGCCGTTAGAATAGGATTTCGACTAATCGATTTTGAGAATCGATTAATTAGTGGACCTCGACTAATCGATTTTGAGAATCGACTAGTCGAGTTGATTTCGACTAGTCGAACCAGGAGCTCGACTAGTCGACTGACTTAGTTTTGTTGACTTTTGATTCTTACTTCAAGACTCTAGGGGGGTCTTGAGACTTATTCATTACATCTTTTGTGATGTTTCGAATGTGTTTAATGGTATCATAGGTAATGCGTGTGAAAGTGGGCACAAGGAGCCGAGTGGGACCTTGATGCATTGAAACGATAGAGACCTAAGGTAGGGAACACCTTGAACATGTACTTTATTTTACAAGAGCATGTATGTAGTGATATAGATTTCCATTTAAGTATTTTCCTTTGCTTAAAGAATTGTGAAAAGTGTGGGTGTGTGTGACATTCATAAGAGTAAACTATTGAGCCATCCCCAGGGGATGAAGAAGTGAAGAGATAAGAGCATCAGGTGTGATGCAAGTAAATGGATACATCCCAGGGATGTATCCAAGGATTGAATCATGTTTGATAGGGCCTAACTGATATAAGATAGCACACTTACACGGTGAATAACTATATGTAAGGCACCAATATTTTTGTTATTTGAGGTTTGATAGGTTACCCCATCGACGGGATAACCACGATCGACGCAGGATATCCGTGACCGATCTGGCGGTTAATCCAGAGGCCAAGACGGAGGCTTATCCGTCTGAGTAAGCACACCCCAGGGGTGTTGATTGAGACAAGTGAAACCCCGCCACCAATCCCCAGGGGAAAGGGGCTTGGGTACTATATGGTATTCCCAGGGAATACATTAAAACTGTCTATATAGATGACGATGAAGGGTATCTCATCGGGGCTCGATGCTATATTGCTCGGGGATTACTTAAGTTGAAAGTTTAAGTTTTGCTTTAGGCCTTTTCAGCATTATTCATGAGTAAATGAAAACATAAGTAATCAACAGTAAAACGAATGCTTTCAAACCGTTTCATTAACAATTGCATAGATACATCATGCATGGCATATCATAGAATATATGTGAGTTATAATTTATATGTTCAACAGTGTTTGTTCCCTATTGAGCTAGGATGTAGCTCAGAGTCCACTACTAGCGGCTAATGCTCAGGAGACGCTGATCCCGGCGAGTCGGACCTTGCGGCCGGTGACGAGTTGGAGCCACCTCCAGAGGACTTCTTCTAGAGGACTCCGCTGTGCCACTTTGAGGGATTTTTACAGAGAGTTTTGTACGGCTTGGTATGTCAAGCTTTGATTTTGCGAAAATCATGTATATAAGGTTTTGGATTATTCTTTTGGGACGAACCATCCGTGATGATTCCTATCATCGATGGTTCGGATCGGTTCTCCATTCATGTAGGGGCATGAGGGTAGAACTGTCTTTTGGAAAGTTAATTAATATAGATTTAAACTCCGAAATTTCATTATAGTACTTTTGCATGCTTGATATACCAGTGTTCCGTGGTTAGCTAAGGGCACGGTCAAGATGATCGTGCTGATGGCACGGGTTTCGGGGTGCCGAAATCCGGGCTGTCACAGAAGCCATTTCTGCAATAGACAGTTTGAGAACTTACTTAAAAAGTACTCTGTGACACACAAAGTTGCCACCCCATACCATCCATGGATCAGCAGGCAGGTGGAAATTTCTAATAGAGAGATCAAACATAGTTTAGAGAAATTTGTGAGAGGAGATAGGAAGGATTGGTACCTGAAGTTAACTGCTGCTCTTTGGGCTTATAGAACTACCTATAAGACCCCAATAGGGATGTCTCCCTTTAGGTTGGTATATGGCAAGGCATGAGATTTATCAGTGGAGTTAGAACACAAAGCCTACTAGGCTATTAATACATTGAATGTTGATCTAACTTCTACTGGAATGCATAGGAGGCTGCAGCTGTCAGAGTTGTAAGAGCTGAGATTAGAAGCCTACTCCAATGCAAGGATCTATAAAGAAAAAGCCAAAGCTTTTTATGATAAGCATTTGCTAAGAAAGGAGTTTCCTGCTGACAACAAGGTATGGCTATTCAATTTCAAATTGAAATTTTTCCCAAGCATGTTGAGATCTAGATGGGAGGGACCTTACATTGTAATGCAAGTATCCCCATCTGGAGCTGTTGAAATCATGGATCCAAAGGATGGTAGGATCATAAAAATCAATTGTCAAAGGCTCAAAATATTTATTGAAAATAGGCTTGAGCCTGTCGTGACCATTCACCTTCAAGAACCTCCAAAGTGTGACTGATTTTCAACAATATATACTATGTATCATAACTGTTGGTTTTGTGTCTGTTGCTGTTTTTAAAGATGTTGGCCTTCTATATATGTTACTATTTTTGTTTAAGTGTTTCATTTAGGTTACTGAGTCAACCTTGATTAAGTTAGGAAGTCCTCCAATGCATAAGAAATCCAATGGGAACAAAGCTGAATTGAAAAATCTGTGTGAATGGAGACAAGGAAACTAATGAGAAATAAGGTGGATTGTTAAACAGAGCTGTCGAGAGGTCTAACTTGATTTTTGACAGGTTCTGAAGGTTCCCAATGTGCATTTTGACAGGTTCTGATACCTGTCGAGAGGTTTGAATTGATGTTCGACAGGTACTGAAGGTGTAAATGTAAATTTTGACAGGATCTATGAACCTGCCAAGATGTTGAGTGAGAAAGTCGATAGGTACTGAAGCTGTAGGCTATGATCTCGACAGGTTTTGATACCTGTCGAGAGGTTAAATGCTGAGTATTTTAAACCTGTCAAGAGGTTGGGCCCTGAAGCACATGTATTTGTCGATAGGATGTCTGAACCTATCAATTTGATTTTTTTTGAAGCCTATAACTTGTCGATAGGTTGAAAGAACCTATCGAGACCATCAGTCTGCCAGACCTGGCAATCCACTTGTTTTAACAATTCAATAGGTTCCTTCAACCTGACAAAATCTCCTTCCCTGACCTATCGAAATAGGTTTTTACTCATTTTAAACCTGTCAAGAGGTCATTTTATCCAATCGGCATCTTCTACTTAGAGCTCTGTTCCTCTTGTGCCCGATTTCCCAATTTCTTCACTCTCCTCCACCTCACTGGTTCCAACTCCAATCACCTTGCCATTGTTCCAAGTGTTTCAATTTTACAAGGGCTACATTTTGTACCTGGTCTCTATCAGTTTGGTGTCGTGCATAGCAAGTTCTGAGAAACCCTAGGTTTTCTGTGGGTAAGTTCTTCTTCAACCTCCACTCTATGATTTCCAGGCTTTGTACTTCCATTTTTAGTTTGTGTGGTAATTTGATTGGGCAAAAGAAGATTACTGTGAATTGCTGAGAGTTAATTGTGTGGATTGCTTGTCCAATGGCTAATTGTGAGGATACCTTAGCTGATCTGTTTAAAGCCCCTTCCAAATCTGCCTAGAAATCCATCAGAAAATCTAGTAGGCTAGCCACCCAGCCCAAAGAGAACCCACCTGCTAAGAGGAAGCTCATCATGGAAAAACCTAAGAAAGCAAAGAAAGCTAAGAAGGCCAAAATCACTGAGGAAATTGCTGAAGAAATTATTGAGGATGTGCCAGTGCTTGAACCTATCCCTGAAGCAGAACCTGAGATATTTATGAACTTGACTACTCCCAATGAGTTTGTGGATACCTTGAACCTAATCCCTGAGACAATTTTTGACCTACCTTATTTTTCTAAGGTAGAGGAGTGTAAATACACCTTGGACTATTTGGTGCAAGCAGGCCTGACACCTTTGTTGACCCCATTGCAAGAAAAATCCTATCCTAGACTGGTCAAATTATGGTATCAGAATATCAGGAAGAAGATGAAGCCAGGGTCAACTGAGCCTACCCTTGTGGTCTTGATTGATAATTGGGAGCTTGTTGTGGACTACAGTGATATAGGGTTGGCATTAGGGTTCCCATCAGTTTTTGACTCAGTTTATGGTTTAGGAGCACCTGAGAGTGTGTCCTTTAGAGCAATGGCCAGACATCTGACTCAAGGCATTGTGGGCTCTGGGGAATCATTAATGAGGAGAGATCTACACCCTAGCCTACTTTTCATAAACTCAATCTTGAGGAAGAACATTTATGTCAGTGGACATCTACAGGAGAGAAGAACCCCTATAGTGGATGCCCTTTACTTTTTCTCCAAGGGCCAGTTCTTAAATGTCTCCCAATTGATATTTGAGGTCATGGTAGATGTGAATGAAAAGATCAAAAGAGGACAGGCCTTGCCAAGGTTACTCTACAGCAGACTCATCAGTGCTTTGCTAAGAAAAGGGAAATTTGTGATACAAAAGGATGAGCCAGTGGAGAAACTGAATCCAAAAGTGTTTGGGAAGAGGGCCTGGTCTGCTAGTAGGACCCTAATTGGGAAAAGCAAAAAGAAATCAGTTGAGAGTCTTGACAAAGAAGCCCCTCAACTGACCAGCTCAGCAGCTGCACCTGTGATTCCTACAGCTCCATCAGCCAGCTCAGCAGCTACAGCTAGGACCTCTACATCAGCTAGCTCAGATCCTTTGCCCACCTCTATTGGTCCTAGCTCAATGCCAACACCTGTGACCTCTGCACCCATACTCAACCCTTCCACTGATGTGCATTTGCCTATTATCAACTCTGATGTTGTCAGTATTCCCATTCCATCACCCTCCATACCCTCCATTGCAGTCCCCATACCTCCCAGCAGCTCAGTCATCCCTTCCACCATCACCACAATCACCCCTATGTCAGCTCCTCCTACCACAGACCCCATTGTTACCCTACCTTCATTTCCCATCACATCCACTTACCAGAGAAAATCAAAGTCACCCACAAGCCCTTCTACATCATATGACCCTGTCACCACCTCTCCACCTTCCATACCCTCTGATATTGACCTCATTACTTCCTTATCCCCTACCCATACCCAAGAGCTGGACCACCTGACCACTGAGGAATATTCATCCCTGATTGACTCCATTATGGAGGACATTGAGAATGAGTACTTCCCTTTACCTTATTCCCCATAGCCTACCCAATTCTAGCTTCCTCTCACCTCACCTTTCCAGCATGCTCCCACATCTCCTTTCCAGCCCATTATACCCATTCCACCTATTATCCAAGCCCAAATCCTACCAGAGGCCTCTACCCAAATTCTTTCCCTTCTCACCACCATCCTAGCCTAACTCTAAACCAACACAGCTAACCAGTTTGCTATGGCCACTTGCCTTCAGGCCATTCATTCCACTCTAATCCCATCCACCTCTACCAATCAACCTCTTATAACTCCTACTTCTACACCTACTCCAGTACCCACTCAACCTTCATCCCCTCAGCTGTCCCCTCTAGTAGTGGTCTCCACAGCTGAGGTAGCAGAACCAATCCTTGCCCCTTCTACCAGGGATTCCTCAACTCAAACTGATTTTGAGGAAGAAGCTTTTCCCATCCCTGTTGCAACCCCAACTGATCCCTTGGAGGCTAACTTACCTTTTTTACCTTTTATCTACCCCACCACCCCACCAGAGTCTATTGCTGTGGAAGAGGAGCTGCCATTGACCCTCATTGTACCATCACCACCACTTCCTGAGTTGTCCATCACCCCCTCCTCTATGGATGACCCTCACCATTGGGCCATTGTCCCATATGGCACCAACACCTTTCACCTCTTCCATCTCTCACCAAAGCCATTGAGACCAATCCATATGTCCAAGAGGATGTGCAATTTTTAGTGGATATAGTCATGGTGTTACTGCAGCAAGTACATTAGGAGGAAATTTACCCTGCTTTAGAAGCTCATAGGATAGAGGAGTGGAAGTTATGGAAAATGTTCCTCAAATCCCTGGACCTTTAAAAGATGTACAAGCAAAAATCTGAGATACTGGCTAGGTTAGTTGAGACCCTCTCCCTATACTCAGCCCTGAGTCCCTCAGAATTTAAAGCCCTTTCCATCAGGGAGCCCACCATGACCCAGGGCAGCACTAGGCCTCAGAAACCATCTATAAAAAGAACTAAGGAAGGTGCTGCCAGCACTGAGAAACTGAAGAGGAAGGAGAGGCTCAAGGAGCAGTATGACAAACTTGCTGCACAAAAAGGATGGGAGCCAATGACCATATCAAGTTCTGATTCAGACTCTGATTAGGTGTAGATTGTGTTTATATTTTTGTAGTTATTAGTTTGTATGTAGGATTATGCTGTATATACTTTTCTTTTATGCTTTGTAACTACTTGTGTGAAATAAAATTTCTATTTTGATTGTTCCACTATGTTTCTTACTTTCCTTTATGTTTACTTTTGTTCTCATTTGTTCTTTATGCTGCATTTGCTGCTGTCCTTGTGCTTACCCTGCTGTTCTTTTGTTATACTTCCAAAGCAGTGAGGACACTGCTCCTCCTAGGTTTCGTGTTATGGCAGGGTGTGCCAATGGAATGGTTAATGCTAGTGTAGCAGTGTTGGATAAATTTTTTGAAAATAAAGTGATCTCCCACCAGATTTTTGAAAAAGAGGAAATTAAAAATGTTTTAAAAACTGAAATTTGTTGTAGCTCTAACACTTTCATGAAGCAAATGTCAAGAATTTTCAAAAATTGGTGCTTAGTGAACTTGAAAAGAGAGAAAAATTGTGAGAATATACCCCAAGAATTTGATGGAAGACCATACCCAGTGAGATTTGGGCCTGAATTTTTTTTTCTTCGAAGAGTGTTTTGGCAATTTTTCTGCTCTAAGGACTGATTGAACTTAATCTTGCTCACTCGAAGTTATACAAATCTAAGTTAAAACAGCTTGACAGCACTCATGATATTGAAGAAATGATGTTAGGCCATCCTTTGGATAGTTTGAGCTTAGAAATCCTTACCCTTTGAACTACCCTTGATACACACCATTTGAGCCTTAAAAATCCAAGTTTTGTTTGCCAAAAGCCAGAGAATTTGAACCCAAACCTTAGTGCCCTGATGAAGCCTGACCCTTATCCTGAGATTTCAGAAGGTAAAGGTGAAGTAGTTGAAGAAGGTAGAGCTAGTTAAACAATTGGTGGAAGGGGAAGAAAGCACACTTGAAGGCAACTGTGTATCAGATGTATAGCTGTGGCATTCTAGCCCATAAAAAGAAAAAAAAAATTGGGAAAAATACAAAAGTAAAGCATACAAAAAGAAAGAGAAAAATAGAAAAACAACATAAAAAGAGAAGTCACTTCATTGGAAAATTAGAAGATGACCACTTCAAATCTGAAAATATCAAAGAAGATAAAGATTAGCTAAAATGAAGAAGGTGTGCATGCCACCTCCTTACTTTACTGATTTCTCAAATTTTGAATCCCTCCTTACCATTTCATTCTTTATAAACCTCACCAAAAAGCTACATTACAACCCAATAAAAAGACCCTGCTAATCTAAAATTGATTGAGCTATCACGTAGAGATAAGGATTTGTGTAATCTATGATGAAAAGAGTTAGAAGATCTCAGAAATTAGAGCATTGCTTATGCTCATGCCTGCAGTCCTATTTGAGGGCTGTGACTGCTCTTGAGCTGTGTGAAATGATATACCCTTCTATTTTTATTTTGAGTGACAGCCCTGGTGAGACTTGGGTCTGAAATTGAATTTGTTTGGGGTCATTATCAAAATAGAAATCTCAAATTGATGGTGAGCATTGCATTAATTCTCACACACAATGCCTTGACTTGAGCTGATTGATTGTGAAGGAATTACAGCAGAATTTCAGGATCAAACTGTTGATTTACTGCTGAGAATCCTCTAAAAAATTGAATGAGTAAGGTGTGGAATGAATGTTATTTTGTTTAAACTCTATTTTGACATGTTGCATTGATATTAACTGATTCATTGGAGAAGTTTGTGGGTACCTTCACTGAAAACCCTTAGGAGACTCCACTCCCCCACTAGGGATCACCTAGGGGTTTAAAAGGCTTGATGCATGTGCTAAATGCATCTATGCTCCCTACAAAAGTGGCATTTTTCTATTTTCAATAATTATTTTTAATTTCTCCTTTGCTCAGGGACTAGCAAAGCTTAGGTTTGGGGGTGTGTTGAGCAGTGAAAAATACCATTTTTCACTTCCTAACCTGACCTTTGATGGACCTTTGAGTTGACTAATAATGTTTTTTGAGTATGTTTTTGTAGTTAAGCAATAAAATACAGTCATAGTGCAGACATCCATCTAAAAGTGCCAAAGAAGAGATCTACTGCCTCATCATGTGCTCATGTAGCCCAAAAGGCTAGCCAATTAAGCAGTCCATAGAGCCTCAAAAGTCTATGGGAATGCCATGTTTCCAACTGCGTACAATTGAGAGCAGGAGCAGCTGCAGTAGATGAAGATTGAACCCCTCAAAAAGGTGTTGAGTGCTGAATAGATGAAGAACAACACCCCAAAGCTATGTGCCAGCTATGGAAGCAAAGGCTATAACCTGTCAAGAAGTTAATTCAACTTGTTGACAAGTTTAGATGCTTGGATATGAAGAGATCGAAAAGTTCCCAGAACCTGTCGAGGAGTGGAAACCAAAGGAAGTATCCTGTCGAGATGCTTAAAAGCTGAATGAGAACTCATCGACAGGTTCTTAGAGAGAAAAATGAAGCTATCAACAAGTTGAAAGAACCTGTCGAGTGGTGTGTTGCAACCTGTCGAGGACTTACCTGGAGATGCAGGGGATCTCGTGAGGTTCAGAACATCAGAGAAGAACCTGTCGATAGGTTCCCCTGAACCTAGCAAGCAGACAAACCCAACCTAGCGAGGACTTACCTAAAGCTACACGAGGCTGAGTCAACCTATCAAACAGCAGTACTAAACTTATCGAAAGCTCAACTGGAGCTATATAAGATGTCGATAAGTTTAATTATAACATGTCGATAGGCTGGCTGAAGCTAAGGCAGCAGGGAGGTTTTGAGGTCATCCTGTCAAACAATGTAACATATCCTATAGAGAAGCCATCCAACCTATCAAAAGTCTACTTCAACCTGTCGAATGAAGCACAAAGAAGCCTCAAACCTTTTGAAAGATTCCCTGAACCTATCGAAGCTCTATTTAAGAACTTCTCAGTTCTAGTTGAGACTATTGCTCCCTTCAGTGCTCTATGCACATATTCCAAGGCACTTTAACAACCCTTGGGGGTATTTTTAGAACACAAATGGGCACGAATGGGAACTCTCTAACCACTTCACATATACCTATCTAGTTTGGACCAATTAGTGGAGAGTTTCTAAAAGCAAAATCAGCCACATCAGCAGCTCAGAATAATAAAATTATTCCCTTGAGCTCTAATTAGCTGAAACAGATATGAGGACAGAGAGGAAGACTATAAAAGTCTAAGGAGTTACAGAAGAACCATTCAGAAATTGAGAGTGCTCAGACCAAAAATGGAAAATTCCTTCCATCTTCCTTCTTCCCCATTCACTCTTTAGACCAACCATGGTTGGTTAAACCCTTTTAGTAACTAGGGTGAGGTTGAGAGCTGTAAATTGAGAGGTTCAAAGCTTTGTAGGAGGATTAGATATTGCACAGATTGCAGATCTGAGAACAATTTGACTGTAAGTTGTATTGATTAAGTAATTGTTGAATGTAAAGTTAATTTGGATCCATAAATCTCTTGATTTCCATTTGATTTCCCTAGATTTAATATCCCTATGGATGCTTGAGCTTGTAGCCTTGCATCTACAACATCTGCAATGATTTAGTTGTTCCAATTAAGACCTTTAAATTAGATGAATCTCTAGTCCCTTAGGACCATTAAAGTGGATAGATCATAGCCTTAGGATCACTCTAATCCTCTGGTCTAGGTTGGATTCTTATACCTTGCATCTGAGCTTGTAGCCAGATGAAGGATTGTTACAAATCAGTTTCCTGCACTGCCTATGAACCAATCAATTTTAAGTAAAAGGCCAAAATCCCTAGCTGCTACTCTCCTTCTTTTGATTTTAATCCTTTTCTCCATCTCCCTAAATCCATGTTTTAATTAGTTCTGGATCATTTGCATTTTTATTTCTGTAGTTTTTAGTAAAGTGACAACTCTTAAAAAACCTCTCCTCTTTCCTTTTTTGATTTGTTTTAAACGAGGATAGGCTAGAGTGTCAGATCTGTCATAGATCTAGAAATTTACCTTATTTTAAAGTGCATTTCCCTGTGGACATACCCTTACTTACCCCTTAAAGCTTGCTGCAATAGCCTTGGTTCTTGCAGGCCTGATTGCTTACCTTGATCCCATTTCTCTGTGATTTTGCCTTTCAGTTTGTTGATTTTAACCCTTGAATAATTGCAAGGTAAGCAATACAACACGGCTGATGCACAACTATGACACTGCAGTGCCAGAAAGGCGTTACGAACGAGATTTGGCAAACGATCAAGTTAGGAGAGTCTCATATCACCTTCATCGAAATCAAAGAGGAGTTGGAACTTGAAGCCCCTCAATCCCCAGAAGCACCTTAGCTCCAGATCTTCTGGATGTCGTTAGAAGAGGAATGGCAACCCCCGCCAAGTGATGACGAAGACTATTGGATAGATCTCCCTACCCTGGAGTTAGCAGAACACGGCTTCCAAGCACAATCAGACAAAGAGGAAGATTTTGACCCTGGTAATAGTGACCTCAGCCCCGATTATGAAGGATGGGAATGCCCCTGGGAGTATCCCTGCATCTCTCACCCATATCAGCCTTGCTGTCAGGCCTGCATACTTTTTACCAGGTATCACGAGACCCATAGGAAGTAATTCCCAAATTCTGACTTCAATGATGATACTTTCAAGTGCTTCTTCACTACATGGGAATGCCCACTCAAGTTTTCGTGCATCGTTTGGCCAAATCAGCCTTATTTCTAGACCTGCACCATAATAATAGAAGACTTCGAACAAAAGGGTCAGACCAATCCCCTTCCTACACTATGGAGGATGGTTGAAAGCAGCCCGGGTTTGGTAATTAACTTCATCAAACCATATCTACGGTTAATACGAAGCAAGGAATCTCAGCAACAAGCGGATCTCTGATCTGATTCTGAAGATAAGAACTTGGACAACTATCATCTTCGGACTCTCTTCGACTACGAAGCACTTCACGTAATAGAAGAGGAAGATGAGCTGTCTGACAAACCATCGCCAGCATCGCTCATCAGGAGGATCACCCCAGATAAGGGCTTTAAAAAAAATGTAAAATTCAGATTGAGTTCACATCATCCGTAGACTCACCCGAACGGCTCTAACACCTGTCCCACATCCCCAACTAGGAGAAGTAACCGCGCCGGTTCCGCCTCAGGAAACCGACCCTATACCATACTTATTGTTAAAAATCAAAAAAATAGAAAATCCTAAAACTCATAAAAAAAAATATAAAAAGAAATCCAAAAAAATTAGAAAAATCACAGAAAAGGGAGGGAGTCCTTCATCCCAGACCCATTTAGCGACTAGCCAAGAGACTTTTCTCCAATAGATATAAGTAGTGACCACCTCAATGAAAATAAGGAGTAACCGACATGATCACACCCGGCCATTGTCCCGCCCTCAAACTCGAAGAGCCTTGTCTTGACTCAGTTCAAAGTGACCCTACTACCTCTTCCTCGTGAAACCGCCGAGCATCCCGATGAAGTAACAAACCCGTTAACATACCCGATGAGATACTCCATGACTTCGAGAGGAGGATGAATAATCTCGACCTACACCTAACAAAGGATGTCGCGATCATAAATTGCGTCGATGAAGGGTTACCTCCCCCAGAACTAACCCTCCAGTGTAGTTCTTTTACAGTGTACGAACTCACGGATGATGAAGAAGGAGCACCAGTCACAGAGGAAACCTAGGACTTCCAACCGATCATCAAGCGCTTCGATGAGCAAACACAAGCTGCTGTAGAACCTACTGAGGAAATAGACTTTGGCACCAAGGAAGAGCCCAAGAAGCTGCTGATCAGCGCAACACTCAAACCAAAGGAGCGACAACAAATTATTCAAGTCCTTCAAGATCACCTCAGCTCTTTCGCATCGGCCTACGAGGATATGCCTGGATTAGCCCCAAGCTTAGTAGAGCATCAGTTGGTCAAGGAACCTAATGCCAAACCCGTCAAACAGAAACTTAGATGCATCCCCAAACAGCACTACAAGTCAAAAAGGAAGTCGACAAGCTACACAAAGCAAAATTCATTCGAGTTGTCCTCTACCCTAAATGGATTGCCAACATAGTACCTGTTGCCAAGAAGGATGGCAGGGCGCGAGTCTGTATCGATTTTCAAAATCTCAACAAAGCATGCCCAAAAGATGACTTCTCTCTACCACACATTGACACCCTGGTCAACAACACTGCCGGACATGTGATGTTATCTGTTATGGATGGCTTCTCCGGATACAACCAAATTAAATTAGCAGAATCAGACCATGAAAAGATTTCATTCACCATGCCATGGGGAACCTACTATTATGTCATCATGCCTTTCGGGCTCAAGAACACAGGGGCCACTTGTCAATGCGCCATGATGGCCATATTTCATGACATGATGCACAAATGTGTTAAAATCTACATCGATGACATACTAGTGATGTCTCAGACACAAGTGGGACATACCGAAGAACTACGGCTGGTATTACAAAGATTTGGGCAATATCAACTGAAGATGAATCCAAAGAACTGCGTGTTTGGTGTAACCTCCGGGAAACTATTGGGATTTATAGTCAGCAAACGAGGTATTAAAGTCGACCCGGTGAAGGTCAGATCCATTCTCGAGATGTCGCCGCCCAGCAACATCAAATAATTACGAGGCTTGATAATAAGGTTACAGCTCATTAGGAGATTCATCTCCCAGCACTCAGATCAATGTGATCCTTTTTAGAAACAACATAAAGGAGGAGCCGAATACAGATGGGATGACCAGTGTCAACAGGCCTTTGACAGCATCAAGAAGTACCTCCTCAACCTGCCAATACTATCGCTGCCAGTTCCTGGAGGACCCCTAATCCTCTACCTCTTAGCAAACGACAAAGCAATGGGAGTAACCCTCGAACAATATAAAGAAGATGACAAGAGAGAGAAGGCTATCTACTACCTCAACAAAATGATGGTCGAGTACGAACAGAAATACATTCCAATGGAGAAGACCTGCCACACCCTAGTGTGGGCCTCAATAAAACTACGACACTAATTCAGAGCACAGAAAATATTAGTACTAGCATGCATGGACCCTCTGAAGTATATCTTTAAGAAGCCTGCCACCTCTAGGAGGATCGCCTGATGGCACATGTTACTACAAGAATTCGACATCACCTATGTCACACAGAAATCTATCAATGGACAAGTGATCACTGATTACCTCACTGACTTACCACTCCCGGACGACGAGCCTGTGTACACAGACCTCCCTGATGAAGACATACTCTCGATTCACAATGAAGAGCTTGATAAGACGTCATGGACCCTATTCTTCGACGCCACTCTTAACCACAAAGGGAAAGGTATCGGGATAGTCCTACTAAGCCCAGAAGGAGTTGCCATACCAAAAGCTTTCCAGTCACTAACAACATTGCAAAATATGAAACTTTCATCGTCAGACTACGAGCAGCGCTACAGCTAGGAGTCAAGCAGTTGAAGATGATCGACGACTCCAAACTTGTGATTTTGCAAGTTATCGGGGAGTGGAAAACCAAAGAAAGACAACTGATGGCCTACCTGGAAATAGCTCAGTTCTTAATAAAGAAATTCGAAAGAATCTCCTTCACACACATTCCAAGGTTAGAGAACAAGCTTGCGGACTCTCTCGCCACACTAGCCTCAGTCATGCAGATATCGGTCGGACAAAGTATGAAATCCTTCTTCATTGAGTGGTTGACAATACCAGCACATGAAGTCACTTGACAAGTGAAACTGAAACTGCCAATAGCTCCAGAAGCTCACAAGGATGAAGGGCAGTCTGCCCCAGGCACTCCCACGAAGAAATGAGCCACCGTCGCTATGTTCAGATTCAAAAAATCACCAACCGACGACAGCTAAACATGGTACTTTGACATTTGAAATTTTCTAAAGCATTAACATATCCCTCCTTATGCTACAAAGATCGACAGGAAAACTATAAGTAATTGATTGGCAAGATTTTGCATACTCGGTGAAACCCTATACAAAGAAGCCTTCACCAACGGAGTACTACTGCAATATGTCACGACAGTCGGACGATAATACATCATTCGGGAAACACATACCAGTGCCTGTGACGCCCACGCCGGTAGATAGAGACTCACAGATCAGATCATACAACAAGGCTACTTCTGGCTAACAATGATAAGAGATTGCCACCTTCACGTCCAATTTTGTAAGCAGTGCCAAGAACATGCCCTGCTAATCAAAGACCCATCAGTTGCATTGAATCTTATAACCTCACCATGGCCATTCTCGATGTGGGCCTTCGACATCATCAGACGCTTCACAGACACAATTGGGAATACTCACAAGCACGCGTTCATACTCACTGCCACTGAATACTACACCAAATGGGCAATAGCTAAATCCTACATCAGAATCATCGCTTCGACACTCATGAGGTTTATCATTCAGAATATCATCACCGAGTTTGGAGTGCCCAGGATGTTCATCACCAACAGTAGACCACAATTCATCACAGAAAAGATAAAGAAGCTATTCAATAAATTCAGTATCGATCTACACCAATCATCACCATTTTACCCTCAGGGAAATGGACAAGCATAAGCTATAAATAAAACACTGATCCAAATTCTGAAATGAATAGTAAAGATGAGCAATGGAGCCAACTAGCTTGAACGATTACCAGAAGCACTCTGGGCCTATAAGACTTCTATTCGCACGACCACTGACCAAACTCCTTACCTCCTCACATACGGGATGGAAGCAGTCCTACCCTATGAAATACAGATAGCATCCTTACGAATTCAACTCGATGATGAGCTATCCTTAGACGAAAGGAGAATTACCCTGCTCGCCGAGCTAGAGCAACTTGATGAGACGCATCTTAGGGCAGCTGATCATGCTCAGGTATATCAAAGGAGAGTGGCCAAAGCTTACGATAAGAAAGTCCTCGAGCGAATTTTCGACATTGGAGAATTAGTCTTGAAGAAAATCATGCCCTCTAAACACACTCATCCAAAGGAAAAACTAAAACCAAACTGGGAGGGCCCATATGTTATAGCAGCCGCATATCAAGGGAATGCATACAAGTTGGTGAACCAGGACGAGGAAGAACTCCCCAGCCCTTGGAACGCCATGTACCTTAGAAAATACTACCCTTAACCCTCTGATCATCACATCCCGTAGCCAGATACTATATCTATCATCCCCGTAGATATCATGGCCCATTCGTCGATCGTATGCCTTCAATTCCTGGAATATCATTAAGACTTCCATTTTACTGCCCACCTTCTTATTCAGGAAATTTGATCAAAGGACTGGTGACATACCTGACCTCTTTCAAAAGCATAAGTAACAGATGATTCTCATCCTCCTTCACCGCCATTGGAGGAGATATTAGAGCACAAAAAATGAAGATGCTAGGCTCAATCAAAACTCACCATTCTTCTGCTAGCAGGTTGCTTTAAAAAAAAAAGTGGATATATACAAAAAATCGAGTGAGAGCAATACAACGAATGAACCAGTCAATGGGCTCAGGGAAGCATAAGCAAGCCGTGAGGACATATCTGTTAACTCTACTAGAAATGTATAAACAAGCTGCGAGGGTATCCCTGATGTCCCGATACTACTAGATGTCATCGTACGGTGGCGGGAGGAGGACAAACTCCTGCTAACCATAGAATGTGAGACTTTGATGGTGTCAAAATATGACAGAGAGCTCAATCATGACACCCCATACCGACTCTGAGAAAAAGATTGTTACTTATCCCTTTTAGAAAGTATCAGATACAAACTATTCCTTCACCTCACTAAGCCTTATCCCTCTTTCACCATTAATTTTTATTTTCAGATAATGAGTTGAAAGCCTTTCAGGATATTCCTAGAAGTGAAACCAAAAGCTAATGAATGACGACTGATACAATCACCTATTATACTTACCGCACGTCCCCGATAGCAATGACCATGGGATAGGATGACCACCATCAAAGGTAGACCCCCGATATGCGGATGATATGATTAGACAACCTCTTCCTTGCCCGATGACAGTTTAACAATGAATCTTTTCTCCAAAACTAACTCGCTAAATGCACGTGGCCAGCCATAGGCCTAAATTCCTTATCAAAAAATCCAGAGAAGCTCCATTGCACCTTGACACTGGGGCATTTTTTTTAAAATCACATTAAAGGCTCCTGCTTGCCCATGAAGAAGATCGAAACAATGAAGTCACCACTTGAGGAATGTCACTCAAGACATCACACTACTTATTCCATCACGCTCCTACACTGGGGCATTTTTTTTAGTTTTAGAATTTACTTTCAGTTATTTGCTTTTCCTGTTGTATTATTTTCCTCCCCTTGTAAAAAAAAAAGTACAAAAAAAAATAGAGAAGAAAAAAAAGAAAAAACATGCCCCTCTTTTATTACTAGACCTCGGTCTGAGACACTTCCCCCCTTGACAATTAGTAAGGGGGCAAATAAAATTACTAATGCCTTTTATCCTCATCTGCAGATACGAGATAACCTTCGACTATTACGGGGCCAACTCATGGAGCATCCAAGTCCCAATAACAGCCGACGGTATCAAAAATAAGGCGATAGATGGTAACAAGAAAATAAACCAAGATCTAAAAGAAAGTGAAGCCAGGTACATCTAAACCAAGATCTCTTTTTTTATATATCAAAACTTTCCTTTGCATATGTCACCAGGGGCATACCCCCTGTATATACAATGGACAAAAAAAAAGAAGAAAAATAATAAAAAATGCCCTACTCCCTCCGCTGCCTTTGTGAAGGGCGGTTACTATCATCTCCCATCTCAACCTTTGGACCTGGGGTCTCATCCCCCGACAAATCAATACCAGCACTCGGAGTCACAGGACAATACCTACTAGGAGAAGGCCTAGAGACAGACCCTCCCTCGCTTGCCTGGCTAGAGGCCCGTCGAGAATGTGAACGCAAAGGACCAAAAGCAAGCATAGGCCCTAGGGCCGAGTCTGCCTGTGAATAAGCCCTCATGCACTCGCGAATCTCTTGAAAAATCTTTATCAGTGAGCCACTGGTCCTCAACCCCAACCTTGGGAAATGGTCAATCATCCCTCGCACTCTCCTCCCACCAACTCTAATCGACTCATGCTGTAAAAGATCTATCATCAACTGCATCTCAGCATGAGCAATGGTTCAGGCACCCTCTAGCTCTACTGTCTGAGTCCTCCGCTCAACCAACAAGTTCACAGTCACCTACTGGGGATGGTGCTCTGCCATATCGGAAGGAATCTTACGAATCTCCTGGCGAGCCAAGACGCGCTACGTCTCTATATGCGACTGCTCCAGCTCACGCACCTATACAAGTCAAAGGCTAAGAGTGCATACACATAATAAGATAAAGAATATAGACAACAAAAATGTACCAGCTCAGCACGCTCCCGCAGAAGACGCTCTACGGTGGCTGCGATGACCGGATCAGCTAGAGGAGCCTCAGACGCAGGCGGCTACAAGAAATAAAGAAAGATCATAAGAGATATAATGGTGCTACATAATCAAGAACGAAAAATGACCACGCTAACCACATATACCTGCGAAGGAGCGGGAGAAGAGTCAAGAATGACCTGCACATGAATCAAAATAAATATAAAACTTGTCAAACAAAACTAATTAGCAAATAAATAAAAGCCAAGCAAACTACACATAAACAAAATATGCCTAACTCTCTAGACGTAGAGAAGCAGTAGTCGCCTCTCTCACCTGGGACTCCTCGACAAGGTGACACTGAAAAGACATGACCCAACATCAACAAACTACTAAACACCACAAGGCCGGATAACACAAAAGAGCAAGGAACTTACCCAGTGCTCTAGCTTTGCTCGAAGCTGAGCCATCGCCGGATCCTCCGGACTGGAAGAGGCGACTGAAGACGGATCGAGCGGTGGAGCAGCAGCCCCGACGGCAGACAGCTCTGCTCTCTGCAAATAGCAATGAACACATCAGACCTGACAACATCAACTGAATGCTAATGATCAATAAAGTAAAAAATAAAATAAACATTTACTAGTCGATCAATCTTAGAACGTAGGCTAGCTGCCACCGCCCGGTCAGCCTGCTGCTAGCTATGATAAGACTCGAGCAATGATGCCTGACTGGCAACCTCGCTCTCCCTCTCAGTCTGACAAACAGGAACCAAACAAGACTATTAAACTAGGAACAATTAAAGAAATAGAAATGAACAAATTTGCAAACAAATACACTCACTAGAGATCACTGCGTCTCTGTGAGCTGAGCTCTCAGCTCATCCTCTGAGGTCCTAGCCTGGAAGATTGAGTCCATCAAGGATCGCAACATCTCCTCATCTGGACAAGGAGCACATCCTGTCCCCTCCATCGCCCTGTGTAGCGCATCCAGCGCTTGGCGGAGGCCTACACCCAAGTGGCACTGCTCCACCTTCTCAAAACAATGGACCTAGATGTCCACATCAAAGAAGGACCGACCAGACTGAATCACCGACTGCCCTGCATCCTCCTCTGCTCCATAGGGCCTCCAAATGACCTATGACCAGAAGTAACCAAAACAGCACGCCAAGTCCACAACCTAAAACACATAAAACACTATTACAATACAAACATGTATTTGCCCTGTATGCATATCCTTAAATAAACCCCTCGCTGTCTGTAGATCTGAAGACTGACGGCGGCGTCCCAACGCCTACCGCCACACATGCATTTGGGGGAATGTAAACGTAATCTCCCTCGGGACCCGACGACACAAGAAGGAGAAGTGGTCGAACGCCTAAAACTAAGCACACGATGTCAGAAACCATCACTAAAATGAACACAAAAAAAATCACTAAGACATTACCGACGAAAATACTAATCAACCAAACTCACCTGGATAAAAGGAAGGAAACCTCCGATCGTCGCGACGCCTCTCCCTCTATGGTAAAGCTGCTTGTAGAGGAGAGCCAGCTCTGCTGCTCCCCAAGCGTAGGTAGGCACCTGATCAACGTCCCTTAATAGTGTTAAGAAGAGACCCATCACACATCCTCGGGTCGTGGATGAGAAGAGGACTGCCCTAAAGAAATGCATCAAGAACGCCTGGGTACTCGATCTGTGGCCACTCCTAGCTCCGTCACTGGCGCCCTACACGCCATCACCTCGCGATGCCTATCAAAAGTTGTCCTCGCCTCTTAGTGACGCCTCGGAGGAACAAACACGCTAGCAAAAGTATCAAAAAACCAAGTGGTCTGGACAGTCCCTGTCCCAGACCCATTGTATCGGTACTCAACACCGAGCACCTCCCTACACACAGACTGATAATCACTCCGCATCTGCCTTGTGATAGGCGCCCCCTCAAACCGCAGTCCAGTGATACGAACCCAGTCCTTAAGGGTGGGCAATAGCATGCCTACTAGGAACAATAATGTCTGCTGCTCCTCCCTCCATCTCTCCATGATCGTCCTAATCAAACCACGGTCAACTGAAAAGGGCTCCAACTCCAAAATCGTCCCAAAGTCGACAGCCACTAACCGCACCCGCTGGAACTTAGGCAGGGCATGGTACCAGGCATGGGACTCCGACCATGCAGTGCTGATGGCCAATACTGGAGCCTCCTGATGAACCACAAGAAACAAGACACACGTTAACCTAGGCCTACACTAGCCTTGATCACAATTGCCGATACTGACTAAACCTACCTAATGGCAATAACGGTAAAAATAACAATAATGAAACAAATAGGAATGATAATCCATCGCAAGCACGTAAAAACATAATGTAGAATGATGCAGGTTTGACGTAAAAGTTAGAAGGTTTCCATCCTAGGAAGTCTACGCTGTAACCTAAATGTCTAGAAATAATAGGAGCTCTTGTTCATGGATACCTACCTAATCTCATGCGAAGAACTCCCCCAGCGGAATCCTGATCGCAGGCTTGTGAGGAGCAGCATCCTCACCGGCATCCTCCTCGCCATCCTCACCATCCCTTTCACCAGTCTCAGGGACCTCCTCCCTGACAACCATCTCATCGTCACCATCGGTGTGGTCCTCAGACGTCTCACCTCCCCCCTCGACCATCAGCTCTACCTCGGAGGCAGTCCATGAAAGGTGGTCAATGCCCTCAGACTCCATCTCAGATCGAAGAGCTCGGAAAAAATGCAAGAAATGGTGTCCGAAACAGACCAATAGATCGCGAGAAATCATGAAAAAATGAAAATCAAGAACAAAGGAAGCAAGAGAGCTCGAGATTACGAAAGATTTAGAAAATGTCCGTTTAAAATCGAAACCTTGGGCTTATATAGAGTGCGGCCTAATTGTGCGCCTGAATAAGTGTGCACAATTGGATCGAGCGCTATATCTCCTCCGCACAAACAAAAATATACGCCCTTAATCATGCGCAAAATCAATTCGCCGTCGGTGCACTTATCGGTCGCGCGTTCTGAACAGAACGCACAATTGAATTATATGCCCTAAGCCAGGCACATGAACTCAAGCGTCATCCATACATTGATCGAAAATCGGCTGAATCATGCGACCTAATACAAGCGTGCAATCTTATTGCACGCGTCAAACTGAGCGTACAATTAACCCCTGGGTCTATCATTTTCGCGCATAAGAACAGGTGCACAATCCTATTAGGCGCCCTGGATACAGCGTGCAATTTCTCGGGCTTAACAAAAAAAGATGTGCCAGCCATCACCTGCCAAGAATGGGAGCTCAGACTTAGGGAAAAACACTAAACCCCATACACAGTCCAGATTTCACACACACACCCTAAAACCAGGCACCTACGTTCTCAAAACTAGGAAGTTACCTATACACCCACACTTAAACACCTCAAACCATTTAAGTCCGTTCAAAACCCATGCCAAATTAAGACCAAAGCAGACCCAATACATCCTAATCAAATAGAAATGCCTCCGATAAAAAAAAAATGAATGACAAAATAATAATAATAATAATAAAATCTAACTAAAATTAACTAAGCCAAATTTACATCAAGTAAAATGTCACATAATCACAAATAAAATTTATTTAACATGGAAAAATTATTACAGATTACACCAAGGGCATACCCTTTGAATTTACAAGATAATTATGTTCTCGGGGCAAGAGATGAACTTTGATTTAAGACAAACACTCAAAAACACCCGAGCTCGTAAACACTTAGGAGAGGTAGCCCTATAAGACCCGCCCAAAATAGGGAAAAATAATAGAAAAGTCAGGAGAGGAAGCACACCCTGAACAAAGCCAACAAGAATCCCATCTTCCTCTCCCGAGATGGCAGAAAAGAAAGAGTGACTCACAGAAAGCAACCCAGGATCTGACGGATACACCTATGGAAGACCAATCTTGGAAACCCCCAAAGCAACACCAACTGGAGGATAATCTGCAGAGCCTACCGAGGAACAACTATGTCGGTCACGAGAACTCCGACACCGCCCCTTCCTTCGGTTGCTTTTCCACCTCCTTTAACTCTTCCACCTCTTCCCCTAGCATGGTAGCAATTCAGTTGCTACCTCATATTCCTAATACCGCTCATCCCCAACCATGACAAATAAATAAGAACTACAATCCATTTACAGTCTAACACCTAAGATGCAAAACTGATAAACTAATAAACTAAAAAAATGCCCCTAATAAACTAAAAAAAATGCCCCATAGCTTTTGAATAAAAAAATATAATAATGCCCCAAGTCTTTCCCAATTTGAAGTAAAGTTCAGAACAAAACCCAAGACTTTAACTCCTCATTTATAACCTATGATCCCTAACCCACAAAGTGACAAGTGTTGCACTCACAAGCCTCTCTATCCAATTAGACCTAAACCAGACACTTGCCCCCTTTAGAAAAACAAATCCACCACAGAATAGATAAACCAATAAGATTAAAACACCTAACGCCCCATCTAGAATTTTTAAAAGTAAACCCAAATTCACACATTTCCAACAAGTGTCATACCTAGAATCAAACCTAAGACTAAAACAAAATACCTCAAACCTTAAATGAAAGCCCCAATCAATTACAGAATTAAAAATAAAGTTTAATCTAAAATAAATATAGCAAATGAACACAACGAACATTTTTATTCATATATTAAATTATTTTACAAGACCACTGAAGGCATACCTCTTCAATATACAACCCAAAACGAAAACCTAAAGACATAATTTATAACCCAAAACGAAAACTAACTCCGAAGGCTCGAGTTCAGAGCGTCCAATCAGAGTCTTCAGAAAAGGCGAGGTGGAGGATTGGTTGGGGAACACATCCCTCTACTTGTAACACCATCTGTTTTGCCATCTTCACCTTCTCTGCCGCCCCCGCCTCAACGCTGCCTTCACTGCTCCCTAAAAGGGATCGATGTTAAGACTGACCTCCTCCTTCCTAATACCGCCCATTCTCAAGGTCATATCACTATTAGAAGCATCACCAGGCTTAAGATCACATGAAACCACAAATATAGGAAGAAACGACATCAAAATCCAATGGGTAGATCACAAGTTATCGTTAAAACTCAGATATTACAGAAAAACATGAATGAATGAAGAAAAATGAAAAGAATTCAGGTATATATAGACACCCGCTTAATTGAATGCCCAAAACAAAATGTGCAATTCGATTATGCGTATAAACAGAAACATTTAAACGCGATCGTGCACACCCCAAGGGGCGCACAATCTAACTTCTGCCTGTGCACACCCCAAGGGTACACCTGCGCACAAGATGATCGTGCACCTACTTCATAGCACGGAATCCAAAGGGACACCCACACAGTGACCTGGCGATGCTCTGATTATGCACACAGATTCTAGCGCATAATTGGATTACACGTTAGTACTCAAGGGTGGAATTTAAATCGACACCCATACACTTCCACTCTGCCAGCGCCGCGACTCTTCGATCGCGTGCTATTCAAAGAGCGCATAATGACATTGAACACATACATAATAACGTACAATCACCTCTCGAATCCCAGAATCACCCGCAGGTGGCCCCACACACAATTTAACCAAGCGCCCAATGCCCTGCGCGCAATACTCAGCTATGACTACATTTCGAACAACTCCACATCTCTTTGTCCCACTTCGATCAGAATCTCTCTTTCTCTTCCATCCCATTGTGTAGCCTCACAGGCTGTTTAGGGAAAGAGAGAGAGCCATTGACCACACCTATGGCCCACCACGATGCTAAAACTTCACCACGCAACCTAATATGCCAACGCAACCTCAGGAAGGCTCGACCAATGTCCCATAATGAAGAGTTAAGACTCAGCCTCCCAAAAATCCTATAATACCACCAAGACCAAAGTCAAATCCCATAACAATCCAGACACCAATCAAACTAACTCTAAGCCATTACATAAGCAAGATCTTCCAAAGAAATAAATACCATCATTGCCCCATCACGATATTGAGACAACTAAGGAATCATCAACCACACACATGTCCCAATGGAACTACAACTTGATCCCATCACAAACCTGTCCCATCATAACACTACTACCCAAGATGCTCGGACACATCCCGTCATGATGCATAATCAAGAATGGAAGGCTCAGTCAATGTCCCATCGCAGAGAGCCAAACCTTCTAAACCCCATCACAAATCCCATCAATCCCATCGCATAACCAACAAGGGGAGGGCTCGATCATGTTCCATCATAAAATCACAGAGCCCACTTCCCAAATCCCTTGTCACGCAGCAATCATCAGACTCCACCGCAGCCAAAGCACACACTTGCTGGCAGTAGAGGAGGATAGACCCTCCACCATCCCATCACGCGATAATTAGTGAGCCCCTACCATTACAGAAATTAGAAATAGAGAGGAGCCCCTCTCAGGTCCCATCGCATCTGCAACCGACAGGACTCATTATAGCACACAATCATAAAGGAGACGACCACCATGTCCCATCGCGAACCTCGCCTCCCTAAGACATTCCTACCACATTGGTGACCATTAGATCCCACTAAGCAAGAAGAGAGGAAACCCTCTTCTGTCCCATTGCGACGCCACTACGACAACCAGCGAGTCCCATCGCATACAAAAGCCCCAGCAAGCAACAATGCAGGTAAGTATCACCCCCTTTTATACTCGATATTTCTATAAAATATAATTAGTTAATATTAAGTTAAATGTTTTCAAAACCCATCTCTCTCTATCCTTAAATCACTGTATTCCTCCCATAAGTGACAATCATCAGTATTCACGAGAAGGTTTGACAGAGCGTCCGGCATACCAAGTGTCGTCTTAACAACCACACAAACAGTCGGGTCCACAAATCCTGTGCCGGTGGATCTGCTCAGTGATATCTCGAAAGCCACATTTTCTGAAGTTTTACCACTGAATTGATCTAAATTTAAATTACCAAATTTTCAAAAAACAAAAAAATAATAATAAAATAAAACTAATAAAATAAATGAACTCCTATTTGTCAAACTTTCACTTCTCGCCACTCCAATCCGTTCTTTCTCCTGGGAAACTGAACACTAAATATATTCAACTTTGAGAAATCATAAACATCCACTGGAAAAGGGATACCTGAGTGCATTGGTGTGAGCAATGATGCGCCCAGTCTGGCATGACTTGCAAAAGCCTTTGCCATTACATGATATTTCATCTTATTATCAGTCTCTGGATATTCGTATGATGCTCCTCGATACCTTGACTGTGTCGGATATCCCTCTATTTGATTACCTCTTGCACCTACAGATTAGGATATCGACTCTCCTACCGTTTGACTGCCTCTTGCAGCAAGTCGCGATATGCGGCGAGATGCCCCTTGCACCCACGGATTAGGTTATGCCATTTTTTCCCGTTGACTGCTACTAGCAGCATGTCGCGATATGCGACGGAATGTCACTCGCATCCACGGCATGGAATACGCCTTTCGACAACTACCACTGGGCCCCCGAATGCTTCATTTTAGCTTGCACTGATAGATAAGAAAGCCAAGAATCTCATGTCAACATTCCTGATTCACATTTATGATTTTTCAAGAGAAAAACAAGAAGCCTCCTTGAATGAGGGGTGCCTACTTCTTCGACACATTCTTATTCCACAAGAACGCGTTGAAGAGGGGCATTTGTAGACACCCCCATTTTGGAATATACAAACCTGTTTGATCAACCTTTGACCTTGCCCATGATCTTCAAAAAAGGACTAACCTTCTCCGAAGACTTTAAAACCCCATATGGGGACCATATACTAAAAAAATAGTACATGGTCGGGACCCAGGCTGAAACAATAGCTCGATGGCTTGGACCCGACTCAAACCCAGGAAAATCCTGAATTATGCGCTCTGTCTAGTGCTCGTAACACGATTGTACGCCCCGTGACTGGCGCGTAATTGGTCCCTCTTGGACCAGGATTGCACTTCCTGAGGACCCCATAGACTGTAAATATGCGCCCTACCAGGCGCACACAATCAGATTACATGCTTCACCACTAGCGCACAATTAGTCCATTTTCGACTGGCCTTGCACCCTTCTAGAAACCGCCTGAGACGCGATTGTATGCCCTAATTAGAGTGTCTAATCAGATTATGCACCTCAGCAAAAGCGCATAATTGATTCCTAAGCCAACCCGATCTCTAAGTCCCTAGACCGCCTGAAAATTTCCTATTATGCGCTCTTAATCCTGTGCGTAATTGATTGTACGCACTACATAGAGCGTGCAATTGTTCTAATTAGACTTGGACTAGGCTACCCGACTGAGCCAGTCAGCTGGTCACTCACTGAGTCAGTTACCGACTCAAAGTGATTGTGCACCCGATACTGAGTGCATAATTCAATTGAGCGCCCCAGACTGGGCGCACAATTGAAATTCACTGAACAGTTGTACGCACCCCATAGGGCTCACAATTGACCAAATACCTATAAATAGGACACACCACAACGATTCAAAGACACATCAACTCATTATCACATGGACTTCTCTCGAGTTTTGGCTTCTAAGCTTAAGATTTCGAGATTTCTCTCTGTGGCTCTGGCCTCAGGTATACCTTCCTTCTAGTTTTTAGTTCTTCTAGTTCTAGTTCTTAGTTCGAATTCTTAGTTCTAGTTCTTAGTTCTAGATCATTAGTTCTAAACCTTAGATTTTTTTTTTAAGCTTTTAGTTATAGATCTTAGATTTTACATCTCTTTGATCCTTAATTCTTATCTATTTTCCTTTTCCCTGGTTCTAGTTCTTAGGTTCTAGAACCAGTTCTTCCTTTTTTATTCTAGATTTAGGTTCTAGTCTTTTAGTTATTAAATTATAGATCTTAGTTCCTAGATTTCAATCTAAATTTCTAGTTTTTTTCTGATTCTGATTTTTAGTTTCTAAAATTAGTCATTAATTTTAATCTTAAATTCAGTCTTAGAATTTTTAATTCTTAAATCGATTTTCGATCCATAAATCCACAATTTACGAATTAAAAATCAGTTTTTCAATCCACATTATTACTAAAATAATCCCTAGACACCCGATTTGCCTAAGGGAGCTTACGGAGGGTACTCAGGAACGGGACCGATCCTCCTTAGCATAGCTGGCCAAAACCCATTTTTTTAAAATTTTCAGTAAAATTAGAATATTCATTTTAATTAGAATTTTAATAGAATTAGTATAATTACTTTAATTAGAGTTTCAATAGAATTAGTATATTCCTAATTAGTTTCCATATATGCATTCCTAGTAGGATTAGGAAACTTAACTAATTAAATATCTAAATTAATTAGACTTCTGATAGGATTAAAATTAATCAAATCCCTGATAACTATAGCAAGAGTAGGAAAGGTGAAAAGTAGTCAAAAGAGAACTAGAAATGCTAGCTTAACTAAACTTACAGGCGACCCAGTGCTGTTGACATCGGACGGTCGATGATTCAGTAAAGAGAACAACCCATATCTCTAGCCCGGAGGCATGATCAGTGGCGTATTGTAGCGTCGTTAAACATCTACAGCTGGCGATCGCAACGAACTAGGTATTTTTCTGAGATTTACCATCTTTTTTTTATATTTGATTATCTTTAAATAATACCGCCTTTGCCAGAGTCCACTTGGACCGAATTGGGCCACTCTTTTTGAGGATCTAAAGGGACCAAGAAAAAGTGAGTACCAACAGTCCCGGGGCGTGCAATTCGATTGCGCACATCACTCATGGCATGCAATTGGTCCCACTTGAACTAGTTTTCCAACTTCCCGTAGACCGCGGATCTTCTTAAAATATGACATTGCAAGTGCACAAGTTCAGATGTACTTGGGTAAGTACAAAGGTGTCGAACCACAGGGACTTGTCGTTTATCTTACTTAATCTCTATTTTATATAATAATTGTATATTTTAAGTTTCCTAACTTAATCCTAAAAATAAAGAGAAAACCAAGCTGATCTGGATAAGATATGGGAAGGTAGACTGAGATCTCTCTTGGATCTCAGACTTGTATCGAATAATCTCCTATTTCTTCCCTATTTTGAATCCCTGATAACCCCGCTCCTGGTACAAGCTCAATTGCTTCATATATGAATTAGAGATATCTAATCGTAAGTTAGATAAATCTAATCGTCAAAGAACCATTGCACGAATCAACAAAGACTACCCTACAAGGCCTAGTCCGTCGATGAATATCCTATCTAGGCTAACCCCATTCCCTATAAGGCCACTGAGATTAATATAAATAAAATTAAACCTTTATAATCACTCGTTCTTGATGACTCTCAGAACCTCGAACATGCAATCGTACCAATAAAATGGAATTCAAAATAAATAAAGAAAACAAAATTTTATTGAATACTTATCTAAAATTTATAAGAGATCGCAGCCTGAAACATTAAGCACGCATCGATCCAGAAACCTTTATCATTGCTGAATCAACTTCTGATCGATGATTACAATCAATCCCAATCCATCCCAGAACTGTGATCTAACCTAAAACTACGAGCAAAAAGCCTTAGGGCTAAAAGCTATTTTATTCCTACCCTAGGGTCCTTATTTATATAGTATAAGGCCTTAGAATATTGTACACAATTGGTAATCTCACTAGATCCTGAAAATCCTCCAAAGAAGATAAATCTAGAAGGAATCTGTGCAATTTTGGAGTTATTCAGCTTGTAGAAGAGATTCTCAGAGAGGATCTCAAAACCAGATAATATCCACAGTTGAAGAGCTATCCTTTCGCATAGAAACTCTATTCTGATCGGTCGAAAGTGAAGCACTAACCGGTCAACTTCAAACTCCTTCTCAGGTTGAAGAAGCCCCACGAAGCTTCAGTGTTCATTAATTTCCAGACCGGTCAACTATGTCCTGACCGGTCGAAATATTCCCTTTAGTTTTCTTCATTTTGTGCATATAATATTCTCGACAGGGCGGCTGAGTCCTTACCGGTCTCTCTTCATATTTTTGAAGCTTTAGGAGCTCTGACCGGTCAAATTTGATGCTTCAACCGGTCCGTTTTGGCTCTGTTCTCTTCCTCTTGGGTTCCTTTCAGCTGCGCTATCCTGACCGGTCGAAAATCCCATTTCGATCGGTCGGTAAGACCTTTGAAAGCTTTCCTTCCAGCTGCTTCCATTTGAATCCTGGTCGTTTGCTTGGGTTTCTTCATATTTTTGCTCATTTAACACTTATCATTTAACCAGCTTTTACACCTATTGCAATACAATATGAACTAAAAGCACACATTAGTAGTTAAGTGAGGATTAACTAGGTCGGGATTTGGGGATAATTTATACAACTTTTGAGTTCGATCACACCCCCAAACCTCAAATTTGCTAGTCCTCGAGCAAAGACAACTTTAAAACTATAACCAAAATGTAATTTATTCTAATAATGTGCAGACTATTCTATAAAAGTAAAAGCCACTTTCGTAGGGAGCATGATTGCATTTAGCATATGCAATAAGCCTTTAAACCCCTAGGTGATCCCTAGTGGAGGATTTGTGTCTCCTAAAGGTTTTCAGTGAAGACACCCACAAACTTCTAAAACAGTTTTAAGAACCATCAGTAAAAGAGTTTTCAAGGTCGGTTTTCATATAATATATGCATTTTAAAATCAAAACCTATAGTCATTTCAACATGCAAACTTTTATTTTCGGATACCGATATCATGACAATCCCACTATTGTTTATTCCAATCAATCCATTGCTCTGATCCTTAGACCAATCTTTCATCCATGCTTAGAGTGTTGTGTGTGCATGTGCCAATGCTTAAATCGTTCTATCTCTAGATTAATCCAAACCGGAAATCATCGAATCCCAAGTCCGGACACAATCCTCACTTTAGGTATGCACTCACAATAAAGTCACTCTGATGAATGGTCAATGATTTCACTCACATGTGAGATGGAATTATAACACAATTTAAAAGTTCCCACATAATATAAGAAAGATGGTGCATCAATAAAATGAAAAGTGATCACATAGAAGAATGATGTTTGTATCTTACACATGTAATACTATGCACCATAGTCATTGCACTATCACCCTCCACAATGAATTTACCACCCAAGATCAGATCTGAAAGGTCTTTTCAAGGTTGTAATGGGGCTTAGGTGAAGGTTAAGAAAGAAGGGAAAATTGGATTCAAATTATTCTGAGAAATCGGGAAAAGGGTACACATTTAATTTTCTTATTTTCACTCTCCCTTTTCCTGCATTTTTCAGAATTTTTCTTTTTCTCGCTTAACTTTTTCCTTTTCATTCCTTCATCCTCCTTTTTGTATACCACCTCATGTTTTTTCATTATATATATATATATATATATATATATATATATTTCACAAGCATGTATTTTTCTCCTTTTTTCATTCTCTCCCCTTTTTCGAATATCTTTCTGTCATATACTCCTTGCAAGCATCACCACCATGCCTCTCTCTTACTCTCTTTTTCCCATCCCTCTTTCCCAATTTCTCAAAGATTGAAGGGTAAGGTTTTACATTTGTAGCACTGGTGTGGGGTATGGTTAATAAGGCTTAATAAGAAATATTTGAAGGCAAAATTTTCATTACGGCTCAAAGGGGGCTAAAAAGGTAAATAAGTATACGGTGGGGCATTTTGGGCACAAACAAGCCAATAGATGGCCTTTGATCATTTCCTTTCTCGGTGATAATGATGCCTATTTGTTTCGAGTTCAAATACAATGATTTCTAATACAAAAGCATAAATAATGCAAAATCCACAAACCAAGTGAAACAAATGAGATTTAAACAATTTAGCACAAATTTCAAGGATACTTTGAATTATTTTCAGCACTCATCAAGAATGACGGACAAAGGTTCTAAAGCTCAGTGGTTTTAGTCGATTCTTGGAATTCTAAGATTTCATATTCGAACTAATCCATTGATTTCTAGACTTAAGCATGGCAAGAAATTCAGACCGATCATTAAATGTTCACATTGGAATAAATCATTCAAAATAACATCAATCTTAATCATGGCATGAATATTCTTAAAATGAGAACTCACATGCATCATCGACTATAGTTTGAAAACTACGGCAAGATAAAGCAGTGATGGTTTAAAAACTATGTTTAAAACACGGTATTGAGGGTGTACAAAAATAATGGTCACATATATGATGCAGAAATTAAATATATGGACCACGCACTAAGCACAACACCCCTAAACCTGAATGGTGCAATGCGCTCAATGCACAAAATAATAATCGTCACACCAAAGCAAGAGGGAAAAATAAAAATTAAGCATTAAAGTATAGTACCAATGAGGAGTCGGGTTCCTTAGAATCTATGGGCTCAGTACTGGCCCCTGGCTCTCCCGATGAAGATGGGGGAGTCAGGCCAGTAGGCTCCAAAGTCAGGGCCTTAGGTGGAGCAAAGTCCGAACCCTCTTCCATAAATGGCTCATCAAAAGGTGGTGTAGGGGGGTTGAACTAGGGGGAGGAGCAGGTTCGTCATAATGGGAAGACTAACTCTGACCACCCCTCAATAGCCATCCCCGCCAACACCTCAGTCAGCATTTCCTTCACGGAGGCGAGCTTGGCTCTAATCTCAGCCTGCCCCACCTCTAATGCATGGGGACGTTGTGCCACTATGGATTGGGGGGAACTCGTAAAAAATGAGTCCACAAAAGGGGTAGCGCCCCCGTTAATGGCCTCATTCATGAGGCCACAACAACGACTGACACCGATGTTGAAGGTGCCGGGAAAGGACGTGGTGAGGGATATAGAAGTGGTAGAAGTACATGGGGCAGGAACACACTCCGATGTAATGACAGGGACCGTGAAAAGCACGATGACCAGAGGTGCAACTGTAGATGTGGGAATGGACGAAGTCTCGACCATGAGAACGGAGATGGGGGTCAAGGAGACGGAGGGGAGTAAGAGGTATCCCCCATCTCGAGTGATGGATAGCCTCTAGTCTAAGGCTAATTTCTTGATTTGGACCGGTTGAAATATGGTAGAGAACTTGGTTCTTTGCCCAGGTTTCACCAAAAATCATCTAAATATATATATATATATATTATTTATTTATTTTATTTTCTTAACAACTAATGGAAACCGAAAAAATGTACCTTAACCTCTCGCAGCGTCCCATGATAAGACTTCGGTAAGTTAAAGCTTTCGCTCTCTCAAGCCCATAAAACAAAATCTAAGCAAACTAGGGTTAGTATATGATATACAAGTACAATATAAAACAAAAAACAAACAAGATAAAATTGAAGTCCTTGACAACGGCACCAAAAACTTGATCGTCTTAAAATATGACCTTGCAATGCACAAATTCAGATGTACTTGGGCGAGTAAAGGGTGTTGAACCATAGTGACTTGTCGTTTATCTTATTTAATCTCTATTTTATATAATAATTATAAATTTTAAGTTTTCTAAATTAATCCTAAAAATAATGAGAAAACCAAGCAGATCTGGATAAAGGTATGGGAAGGCAGACTGAGATCTCTCTTGAATCTCAAACTTGTATCTAATAATCTCCTATTTCTTCCCTATTTTGAATCCCTGATACCCCCGCTCCTGGCTACAAGCTCAGTCGCTTCGTATATGAATTAGAGAAATCTAATCATTAAAGAGCCATTGCACGAACCAACAAAGACTACCCTACAAGGACTAGTCTGTTGATGAATACCCTATCTAGGCTAACCCCAATCCCTACAAGGCCACTAAGATTAATCTAAATAAAATTAAACCTTTACAATTGCTCATTCTCGATGACTCTTGGAACCTCGAACATGCAATCGTACCATTAAAACGGAATTCAAAATAAATAAAGAAAACAAAATTTTATTGAATACTTATTTGAAATTTACAAGAGATCGCGGCCTGGAACTTTAGGCACGCATCGATCTAGAAACCTTCATCATTGCTGAATCGGCTTCTGGTCGATGATTACAATCAATCCCAATCCATCCCAGAACTGTGATCTAATCTAAACCTAATAGCAAAAAGCCCTAGGGCTAAAAGCTATTTTATTCCTAACCTAGGGTCCTTATTTATAGAGTATAAGGCCCTAGAATATTGTACACGACAAGTAATCTCACTAGATCCTGAATATCCTTCAAGAAGATAAATCTGGAAGGAATCCATGTTGTTTTGGAGTTATCTAGCTTGCAAAAGAGATTCTCAGAGAAGATCTCGGAACCAGAGAATATCCACAGCTGGAGAGCTATCTTTTCACTTAGAAACTCTATTCTAACCGGTCGAAAGTGAAGCACCGATCGATCGGTTTAAGACTCCTTCTCCAGGTAGAAGATGCCCCGTGGAGCTTCAGTTTTCATTAATTTCTAGACCGGTTGACTGGGTCCTGACCAGTGAAAATATTCCCCTTATTTTTCTTCGTTCTGTGCATAATATTCCTGATCGGTCGGCTGAGTCCTAACCAGTCTCTCTTCATATTTATGAAGCTTTAGGAGTTCTAACTGGTCGAATTTAATGCTTCAATCGATCCATTTTTGCTCCGTTCTCTTCCTCTTGGGTTCCTTTCAGTTGCGCTATCCTGACCGGTCAAAAATCCCATTTCGACCAGTCAATAAGACCTTTGAAAGCTTTCCTTTCAGCTGCTTCCTTTTGGATCCTTGCCGTTTGCTTGGGTTTCTTCATATTTTTGCTCATTTAACACTTTTATCATTTAACCAGCTTTTACACCTGTTGCAACACAACATGAACTAAAAGAGCACATTAGTAGTTAAGTGAGGATTAACTAGACCAAGATTTGGGGATAACTTATACCACTTTTGAGTTCGATCAACCGCCTAAAGACCAAATTACGCGCCTATTATAGGGTGCGCAATCGATTGCATGCCCCATCACTAGCGCGCAATTGGTCCCCAATTGAACCTGGTCTCTAAATCCTTAGACCACCCATATTCTTTGATTGCGTACTCCCCACATGGTGCGTAATTACTCCCAAGTGAGTTGGAATTAGGACACCCGACTGAGCCAGTCAACCGGTCACTCGCTGACTCCTGACTGACTCAAATTGGATTAAGCACCCCAGACAGGGCGCGTAATCCAATTACACATGCTGGATAGGGCGCACAATTGAAACCGATCCACCAATTGTACACCTGCCCCATGGCGTGTAATTAGCCTGATACCTATAAAAAGACCCCCTACCTCCCGACTTTTTCACACATCACAACAATTTTTTAGCAATATCTTATCTCTTTCAAGCTTAGCTCTTCTTAGAAATTTCGAGGTTCTCTCTAGGGTTCTCAAAGAGAGGGGTTAGGGTGTCTTCCAGATTTCTAGAAGTGCAGACTCTTCTCTAGGAGCCCCAAGTAGTCAGGCTAGCAACACTGGCTAGCTAGCCCTGACTCTCGAAGTAGTACAGGAAGGAATAAGTGCCCCTTAGCCTTAGATCCCTTAGGAAACCCTTGCCTAAAATTCTTACCTTAGAGCCTATCAGGTCCCTAACCTTTCCCAATTTTCTCATCCTAGCCACCAGATTTGCCCAAGGGAGCTCACAGAGGGCACCCAGGAACCGGGGCGATCCTCCCAAGGATTAGCAGGAATAGGAAGTTCGACTAGATAGACCTTAGACTATTTTTAGTTGCTGGTGTTGGCCGGCCAACATTCAGTAAAGGAGTCAGCCCACATCTCCCCGGGCGTGATCAGTGACATGTTGCAGTGTCGATAAATATTTGCAACTGGCAATCGCATCAACTCAGCTATTCTTCATTTAAGATTCACCTTTTTTTCAACATGTAATATTACTTAGTTTATCATTCTATCGCCCTCAGTCAGAGTCCACATGAACCGAATTGGGCCACTTCTTCCGGGGACTAAAAGGAACCCAAAAATAGTACATACCAACAAACTGGCGATCGCGATTGGACTCTTTTTGCCAATATAGTTTCTCTCCAGTTTAGCTTTACTTTCCTGCTTTACTTTAGTTAGTTTTACTTTCTTGCTTTACTTTAGTTAGTTTTATTTTCTTGCTTTGTTTAGTTTAGTTTTATTCCTTTTCTTGCTTTATCACTTTGTTACACACTCTCACACTCTCAAGAGCTCTCCGAGAGTGCATGAACATCTTTCGAAGGTTAGAGATGTCAGGGATACGTAGGATAAACTTGACCAGTAGCGGTGACCCACCATTATTGGGATACCATGACAATCCTATGTATGACGCTGAGCCATCCTACGATTCGCCCCCATGTCACCCCGAGATTAACATGGCCAGCAGCAAGGGAAACCCCTTCACTCCCCTGAGCACGAGTAACCACGATGACCAGGGAGAAAGCAATATTGGGCAGAACTTCATAGCCCAACAACTCATGGAACTTAATGTCCAAAAATTGCAAAGAGGAGGAGAGGACGCAGAAGAACTACTTCGAGGCATGGCTGCCGCATACTATACTGTTAGAGATCAACAAGATCAAGATGAGCGATAGCGAAGGCAAGAGGAGAGGTTACCTCCAACTCCAAGCACCACGTCCCCTCACATGACACGGCCGAAGAAGACTGTGCGCACCTTCATCATTAATAACTGACAAGGTAGACCTAATCCCCAGACCATCAAGGAAGACACCACTTTAAGAGTAGAGGTGTTGAGAACTGGAAATTACCATTTTCCACCCCTTAATCTGGGCCTTGATAGACCCTTGAGAGAACTAAATAAGTGCTTTAAGTATTTGTTTTACAGCTAACAACAAAGGCAGGCTTAACTCTGAAAGTACCTTAAAAAGTACCAAAAAGATGATGACCCATCTTGATCTAGAGGAAGAAGGAGAAGGGACAACCTCATTGGCTGTCTAAATGCCTAAACTTAAGAAGACAAAGGCCTGATTTCATCCTGAAAATAAGTTTGAAGCTATTCGAAAAGAAGAATGCACTACAAAATGCTATTCGAAAGGATTCCTGATCTATTCGAAAAGAACCTGAACACTGCGAAAAGAACTAAAGCTCTAGGCATGGTCTTTGAAGAGCACCTGATCTATTCGAAAGGAACCAAACTCGCTGATGATCTTTTCGAAAAGAAGAAAACTCCTTGCGAACAGCACCAGATCTATGTGAATAGAGTACCAGAAGTTACTTGTCCTTTCGAAAAGACCTCCAATATGTGCGAATAGAGCTCCAGAAGTCACATTTTCTTTCGAAAAGGCCCCCAATCTATGCGAAATCATATTCTAAAGATTCCCAGCATCTGCAAGGACATTTTAATAATCTCTGCACATGCCCCAATGTATTTAAAAACCAAGGGGCATTTTGGAAGATTATGAGCACGAACCAGAGGCATATTCCACTCCATGTGAACACCCAAAGATGAAATTACTTGGCGGGAACTTCTAGAAGCTCAAACAGATTTTTGAATTTCCTAACAGAATTGATGCCTCTGTCTCCTGATTGGCTGAACCAAATCAAGCAGTTCTGATTGGCCAGAACATATCTGGATCCTTGTTCTCGACTCCTATTAGTTGATATGGATCTAACCAATTCTA
Source organism: Chloranthus sessilifolius (assembly GCA_021018995.1). Taxonomy (NCBI): domain Eukaryota; kingdom Viridiplantae; phylum Streptophyta; class Magnoliopsida; order Chloranthales; family Chloranthaceae; genus Chloranthus; species Chloranthus sessilifolius. The sequence continues at coordinate 99,788,051 of CM037588.1, forward strand.
ATTGGTTGATACACATCTGAGCTGGACATGGGGAAAACTATAAATAGACGAACTATTTGCCCAATTTGGATATCCAGAATTTGAGTTTCATTCCTGCTGCCCCATTTCCAATTCAGATCAAGATAGCTTGTCAGAAACCTCTGTAATAGCCTAGCTTTTGTCTATAACTGAGAACTGTGAGATACTTGTGTAATTCAAGTGAGAGTTGTATTCAAGACTACAAATCTGAGAGTTGTTTTAAGCTGTGCTCTGTAATTGTAATGGTGGATTTGAAAAGGTTGCCTTCATCAGTACATTCTCAATCGGATTCATGTTGAGGGTTCATTGTGATCTCCTCACTCATTAGACTCCTTTAGATTTACTGCTTTTAAGTAATTTCCCTTAATTCACTATCCCTGTGAGAATCTGTGTTTGTAACCTGGTTCTTACAACATTTGTAGTGGTGCTTATGTTCTGAATCAAGACTTTGGATTGAAAACTATTGGATGACCTGTGCCCATGATAGTGGACAGATCATATTCATCAGTTCAACTCAATTCTAATCCTTGAATTGGATTATTTTCTCTTACATCTAAGCTGGTAGCCAGATGAAGATTTGATACTTTCTCAACTTGTTACACTATTTCTCACTCTGCAATCAATTACTAAGCTTAAGTAGCTATTATTTCTCCATTCTTGTTAATTTTGCATCCAATTCCCCCAACTCAGATCTAGATCACTTAGTTTTAATTTTACTTTTAGATAATTTAGTTAATGTGACAAATTCAACCTCCCATCTTATTTGCTTTGTAGATAGGATCAGAGGCCAGATCTGGAGGTTTATCATATATTTTAAATCAATTCCCTATGGACGATCTTTTACTCACTCACATTTAAAACCTACTACAATAGGCCCTGATCTTGCAGGCTAATTAATTTCTCTCTGTGCTGATATTTCCTTCTTTTTTTTTCTAGTTTTCCAATTTCAGTATAATCCATACTTTGAAATATCTGTTTTCAAAATACAAATAAATCATGCACACTTAGGATAACAACAAGTTTTTGGCGTCGTTGCCGGGGAATAGATTTTAAAATTGGTAGACCTAAGTTTTTTTTTATTTTTTTTATTTAACATCAGTATTAACTGTTCTATTGCTTAAATCTGTGCAGTTATTCCTCTACAGTTGAGCTTGGAATCTACTCAGTAAGGATTATTGCAGGTTTGCTTTGCATAATTTTTTTCTCTGTTTCTGTTTTGTATGTTTGGTAGGAGGACTCTCAATCCTGAGATTGTCCCTCTGAATTTAGAAGTTAAAAGGCTACTAAGAACCAGACAAACATCACAGAATTTTGCTGAGACTGCTAATATGGGTGAGCAACCTAGACTTTTGAGGGATTACTTTGTACCTGGTGCATATAATTCCCCATTTCGCATTCAATTTCCTACTGTTGAAGGAAATTATGAAATCAAATCATCAACTATCTAGATGCTTCCTTCCTTCCATGGTTTGAGTAAGGAGGGTCCATACAAGCATGTGGATGAATTCGTGGCTCTTTTTACCACATTCAACATAGCTGGACTAGGTCAAAAGGCAACCAAGCTTAGGCTCTTTCATTTTTCATTAAAGGACAAAGCTAGAGCATGGCTGTCCATGTTGCCACCAAATAGTATTACTTCTTGGAATGATTTGCAATGTCAATTTTTAGCCAAATACTTCCTTATGTCTAAGACCAGCCAGTTGAGACAAAATATTGTTTCTTTCTAACAACACTCAACTGAAACTTTCCATGAAGCATGGGAAAGGTTTAAGGAACTTTTAAGGCAATGCCCTCATCATCAAGTTCCCCAATGGCTGCTTGTTCAAAGCTTCTATCAGGGAATTGATGAAAAGGGTAAGAATATGGTAGATGCTTCCTGTGGAGGCCCCTATTTGCAAAAAACAGTTGAGGAGGTCTGGGACCTATTTGAAGTTATTGGTGAAAATTCAACTAAACAGGAATCTTGGTCAAGAGACATTGAGAATCCTGCTTAGTTGAATAAAGAGCAGGCTACCAAGCGAAAGATTTATGAGGTGAATGAGTTGGAAAGAAAGATGGATAATTTAACCACCAAGTTTGATAGATTGATGGACTCATTTCAAAATCCAATGGTTACTAGAGTGGAGGAGTCATGTCTGATACGCCAGTCCCCTACACATTCCTATGATCATTGTCCAGCTGCACCACAGTTCCCAGATCTAGTGGTGGAGCAAGCTCATGCTGCCCAATCGTTTGGACAGTTGCAATCTAATGAATATGCATGGAGAGGGCACCCCAATTTAAGGTGGAGCCAGAGCAATTATCCATCACAACAGTAGCAGCAACGAAAGCACCAAATACCTTTCAAAACTATTCAGCCCTACCAGCATAATTTCTATACCAAGCCTAATTTTCAGCAGCCCATTCCACAACAGATGGCACAACCTGTGCACCAATCTGTCACAGCACAGACTCCTTCCAGATCCCCTTCTTTTGAAGACCAAGTTCTAACCTCACTCCAGAATTTAGGTTATTTAACTTAGACTGTAAACTTTCACAGTCAGAGTATAAAGAAGATTAAAGATACATTGGGTCAACTTTCAAATACTTTGGCCAGAAGAGAGGAAGGCAGGTTACCCAATCAACCCTTGAACAATCCTAAAGGACAGTTCATGGTTGGAGAGGCCTCTGTTTCACATGAAAAAGTAAAAGCTATCACTACTTTGAGAAGTGGAAGAGTTATAAATAACAATGTGGATACAGAAAAAGAAGAAGAAAAAAATGAGGAAACTGCTAGGAACATGCAGCAGGAGCAGCATGATGTTAGCATTGGGGGTGCTGATGTACCTCAGAAAAATCAAAAAAATGAAAAACAGAAAAATAAAAAAAAAATTGGTGATGATGCTAAGGCTGTAAATGAAGGACTAGTTCACCATTTACCATTTCCCCATGCCATGAAATCTGCATCCCCTTTTGATGAAAGGAACACAAAAATACACGAAATGATGGAGACTTTCAACCAAGTCAAGATAAATCTTCCTTTGCTTGATGCAATCAAGCATGTCCCAGCCTATGCAAAATTTTTGAAGGACATTTGTACACACAAAAGACAATCTAGGATCCAGTTATCCAAGAAGGTCTTAGCTATGGAAAAAGGTAAGCAGGTTTTGTCCATTGCCACACCTCCTAAACTCCAAGATCCTGGAATCCCCACAATCCCTTGCATTATTAGGGAACATACCATTGAAAAGGTTTTATTAGATTTGGGTGCTAGTGTCAACCTGCTTCCATATTTTGTATATGAGAAACTAGGTTTGGGAGAGTTAAAACTCACTCATGTGGTGTTACAACTAGCAGACAGATCTGAAGGAAAGCCAGTTGGGGTGATTGAGGATGTGTTGGTAGGAGTAGATAAGTTTTTCTACCCTGCTGATTTTCTGGTATTGGATATGGAACCTACAAAAAGCAGAACTTCCATCCCTGTCATTTTGGGGAGACCATTCTTGGCTACAGCCAATGCTTGTATTCAATGAAGGTACGGTATTATGGAAGTGTCGTTCGAAAATATGAAGGTGAAGTTAAATATTTACAATGCAGTTACCCAGCCACAGTTCAGTTCTGAGGAATGCTTTCTTGTTGATTTGTTGGATGAACTGGTAGAGGAAACTCTACCACAGTTTTTGCAGTGTAAGGATTTAACCACAGATTTTAAAAATGTTTGGAGAAATGTTATGGAAGAGACAGCTTATGCCTCAAAGACTAAAGAGGTCTAAGCTATGCAAGAAACTCATATCCAAATAGCTAGGTTTTCTTCATGGAAGCCTACTGTTTTTCCCCTTCCACCAATAGCTAAGGTACCTTTGTTACCTTCTCTTCTCAGCCTACCTAATGTAGAGCTGAAACAGTTGCCAGAAAATTTGAAATATGTATTTTTAGGAGACCATAAAGCATTGCTTGTGATTATTTCTTCCTCCCTCACTGAGGAGCAGGAGGAAGAGTTGTTGATTGTATTGAAACAACATAAGAGGGCAATTGGCTGGACTATTGCTGATTTAGGAGGAATCAGTCCAGCTGTGTGCATGCATAAAATTCACTTGGAAGAAGGTGCAAAGCCGTATAGAGAAATGCAGAGGAGGCTGAATCCTCATATGCAAAAAGTAGTCATAAAGGAGGTTGTTAAGCTGTTGGATGTAGGGGTCATTTACCCAATCTCAGATTCAGCTTGGGGCACCTACACAGGTGGTACCTAAGAAAAAGTTAAGGCTTTCTATGATAAAAATCTACTGAGAAAAGTGTTCACAGCTGGCTCTAAGGTATGGTTATTCAACGCAAAACTCAAGTTTTTTCCTGGAAAGCTGAGATCCAGATGGGAAGGGCCATATACTGTCATTCAAGCATCTCCATCTGAAGCTGTTGAAATTATGGACCCAAGTGATGGGAGAACCTTGAAAGTAAATGGTCAGAGGCTCAAACCATGCATTGAAAATATCCTGGAGCCTGTGATGACCATCTATCGTCAAGAGCCTCCACAAATCTGATATCAGACAACTGTATGATATGTATTTTAGTTGTGTCTGTTATGTGATTTTTGCATAGTTTTGTGTAATGTTTTTTTCTGTTTTAGTCATGTTTTAGTAAATTTTCTTTGAGGAGTCATAAGTTCTGAAAGCTTTGTGGTTTTAATTGATGGGGATAATAAATTCCAATGATTTTAATATGGAGATTTTTTTCTGTACTTCAAAACATTTGTTCAAAAATAAATTCTTACTTTTCGAAAAGTTTTACCGTCAATTCGATAAGTTTGCACTCAATTCGAAAAGTTTTACAGTCAATGTGAAAAATCAATTCGCAAAGAAAAAAATCCATTTCGAAAAGTATAATCTCCTTTTCGAAAAGGATCTAAACCTGTAACTACAACTAGTCGAAAAGAATGATAAACTTTATGAATAAATGCAAAACTTTGTGAATAGATGTTTCTAAAGCCATTTGCTTTTCGAATAGTTGTTTCTGAAGCCATTTGCTTTTCGAATAGATGTTTCGGAAGCCATTTACTTTTCAAATAGATGTTTCTGAAGCTAGTTGCTTTGTGAAAGGTACTGATGTCATTCTCCTTTTTGAAAAAGATTTTTTTTGAACTTTTCGAAGACTTCAATAATGCTTTGTGAAATCGATTTAAGCATATTTAAACCCATTCGAAGCGAGGGTTTCATATTCGAAAGCATTTCCAACGTATCCTGGTTTGCAGAAAGCCCATTTTTTTCCATCTCTGCGTTCTTTTAGAACTCAGATCCAATTTCCTTCATTTCTTTTCGACTGATTAAGCTTGAAGAGAAGAATCTTTTGCCTCTGATTCTGGTGGATTTGATCAAGCGGTCAGAGATTTCGAGCAAACCCCAGGTTTTGGTATTTTCTCTCCATATCCTCTATTTGTGCTTTACAAATTTGATTTCTATGTCAGCATACATTATCTGGGATTCAAGAGAGTTGTTTGGTCATTGTTGTTAGAAGGAGGAAATATTTGAAGAAGTTTTTAGAAATTGTTAAAATGGGGAAAGCTGAAAAATCACTGGCTAAGATGTTCCCTTGGTCTTCTGCTAAGAAAGTTACTAAACCCTCCACCAAAGGAAAAGCTAAAACATCAGCCAAGAGGAAATTATCGATGGATAAGGCTGATAGGATTGAGAAGGGCAAGGAGGTTAGAATTGAGGAACCCATTCCAGAAGCTGACCCTATTCCTGAGACTGAGCTTCCTCCTCTTCCTAAACATTTGGTACTTCCAAACCCTTTCATTGAAGCTCAGAAGCTGATCCCAGAGCTTCATCTCGATGAGAATTTTTTCTTGAACAAACCAGATTGTAAGCTATCCCTGAACTACATCAGGGATGCTTCATTGAGTAACATCCTAACCCCTCTTCCAGAGAAGATTTATCCTAGAATGCTGCGATTATGGTACCAAAACATGGTGAAAGTGAGTGAGAAGGATGCTGATGCCCCAACTCTGGTAATTTTTATTGATGATTGTGATTTAACCATCACTTATGAAGACATTGGAAATGCCTTGGGAATACAATTTCAGCATGATCCTGCTGGCCCTTTGGCTACACCAGAGACAGCTTCTTTCAGAGAAATGGCTGCCCATCTAACCCAAGGCATAGTTGGAACCGTGTAGTCCATCAAGAGGAGAGACTTAGCACCCCAATTTTTACTGATGGATTCCATTTTGAGAGGGTGTTTGTATGTCACTGGACACAGTCAGGAAAGAAGGACACCCATTTTGGAGGCCCTCTTTCACTTTTCTAAAGGGCAATTCTTCAATGTCCCTATGCTGATTTTTGAAGCCATGACTGACATCAGTGCCAAGATGAAGAATGAACAGAAAATAGCTGGAATACCATTTAGAAGGTTGATCGCAGCCCTACTAAGGGCTAAATTTGACATTGATGAGCAAGAGCCATTTGAGATTGTAACCCCTCATGCCTTTGGGAAGAGGGCTTAGACTACAAGCCAAACAATGTTGAATAGAATGAGGGAAGAGGCTGAGCTAGCCCAGGAGGCTGCTATACCTGAACCTGAGGTGGCCAGCTCTTTAGCTGCACCCATTGCACCTGCAGCTGCCATTAAACCTACTACCATTGCGGAGGTAACCAGCTCTTTAGTTGTACCCATTGTTGAGGAGACCATCATCTTGCCCACAACACCTATCCCATCATCTACCCCAGCAGTTCCAGCACTCATCACCACCACAATCCCAATTGCAGATTCTCCCCCAACACCAACCATTCCTGCCATACTTACACCACCAATTTTACCTAACGATTTCCCAGATATACCCACAGATTTTGTTGAAAACTCACCTAGCACTCCTCTCCTCCAAAGCTTCTCAGGTTCACCAGCTCATTCAGCTCATACACCTGAAATCACCCATACCCCTGAACCTGAGATATTCACCATTGAGGCCTATTCATCGTTGATGGGATCTATCTTGGAGAATATTGGGCATGAATCTGTCCCAGTACCTGATACCCCCCAATTCACTCATTTGGCTACTTCCCCCTTTACAGTTATCCCCCCTATTGCTCCTCAACCACCAACATCAATCATACCAGTCACTACTCTGCCTACCACACAAACACCTGACACAATTAGCAAAATCTTCACCTTTCTCCAATCTATCCAAGCCTAGCTACAAATCAACACCGACAACCAGTCTGTGAGAAATTCCATTCTCCAAACCTTGGCCTCCACATCCCAACCAACTACCTCAGCCATAGTACCTTCCACTTCTGACCATGCTACCCAAACAGAACCTAAGGTAGTGTTTTTAGATCCACCCACCCTCACTATTTCTGACCATGCTACCCAAACTGACCCTGAGGTAGTGCTTTTAGATTCATCTTCTCCCACCCCCACTACTGGGATACATATGTTCCCCTACCACTTCATTCCCATTCCACGTTTTGCCACTCTTAAAAGGGCTATGGAAGAGAACCCTTACATCTTTTGCGATGTCCTTAAGGGGTTTGCAGATCTTCAAGCTTACATTAAGACTCCTTATGAAGACCAGATTCAGAAACTGGAGTTGTTTATGCAATTTGAGAGAGATAAGATGCAGGACCTACTGAGCCAAACATATCAGATGGTTAGGGGTGAGAAGCACAAGGTTGCTATGTTACAAGAGAAGCTTGAACAAGAAAAACTGAGGGCTGATAGACTTGAAAAATATATTGGCCTCACCAAAACGATCAAGTCTGAGGAGTGCACCGAACATCAAGCCACAATCCAAGAGAAAGCTAAATCAAGTTCAGACTCCAATACTAACTCAAGTTCAAACTCCAATACTGACTCCAGTTCTGACCCCATTGAACCAACTTATGATACAGATTTTGACCCTAGTTATTAGATTACCTTGTAAAATTTTTCTTTTTTTTTATTATTGTTTGTGTAGTGTGTAATTAATGTTTAATGTTGACTTCTGTTAATTTGCAATTACTGTGCATTTGTTTTTCTCCATCATTGTGCTTATTATTTTTTTTTCTCTTTTTTTTTTGCTTATCCACTTCTGGACCAGTGAGGACATTGATCCTCATAGGTTTGGGGGTGTGGCAGAAATGCCAATAGTGTAGTTAACATCAATGCAGCCTATGATCAGCAGAATTTTTGAAATTGAAGTGATTTCACACCTGTTTGTTTTTGAAAAGTGAGGAAGTTAAAACTTTTTAAAATTGAATTCTAGTGTAATTCTAATACTGTCATAAAGTGAATGTAGGAAAATTTCCAAAAGAAAATTTATGTTTCAGTAAACCTAAAAAGAGAGAAAACAGTAATGATATACCTCAGGAATTTGATAGAAAACCACACCCAATGAGATTTGGGCCTGAAATGTATTCTTTGGAGATATGAATTGGCAATTTTTTATGCTCTAGGGACTGTTTGAACCTGCTTGTTATCACTAGAAGTTACACATTTCCAAATTAAAATAGCTTGACAGCAATCATGATATTAAAGACATGATGTAAGGCCTCCTTTTGGACAGTTTGAACTTCAAAATGCCCCACCTTTTGAAACTTCCCTTGATACACACCATTTGAACTTTATAAATCCAAGATTTCTATGAAACCACATCAACCTCATTTAGCCTAACCCTCACTCTGAGAATTCAGAAGGTAAAGGAAAGAAAACTGAAGAAAGGAGAGTTGTGTAACAGTTTGGTAAAAGAAAAAGAAAAATAATTGAAGGCAATGATGTATTAGCAGAAGAAATGTGGCATTCCAGTCAATGATGCTTTGAAAAAAATAAAATAAATAAATAAAAAGGGGAAAAGGAAAAGTCATTTCATTGGAAGTTTGAAAAAGAAAGAGAAAAAGATGGCCACTTTGGCTCTGAAATTTCAATGAAGAAGATGAATTATGCTGAATTGAAGAAGGTGTGTCTATCACCTCCATACATTGACTAACTTCTCAATTTCAAACTCCATTCCACCCCTTTATTTTTGATAAATTTCACCCATAAGCCACATTACAACCCAAGTTAAAGTCCTTACTGATCAAAGATGGATTGAGCTATCACATGGAGATGAGGATTTGTGTAATCTATGGTGAAAAGAGCAGTGAATTCAAAATTAAAAAGCAATGCCTATGCTCCTGCTTACAGTCCTATTTGAGGGCTATAACTGCTCTTGAGCTATGTGAAATAGTACAACCCTCCTACTTGCATGTTGAGCGAAAACCCTGGTGAGAATTGGGTTTGAAATCAACTTATTTGGAGTAACATCATAGCAGGATTCTCAAATAGAAGGCAAGCTTTTCATTAATTTTTATTGTAAAAAATTTTTGACAAAAACTAAGTGAATGGTAAAAGGAATTACAGCAGAATTTTAGTTTTAAAATGATGTTTTCTTGAGGATCCTCTTAAAACTTGACTGATACAGGTGTGAATAATCTGATTGGATGAAAGTCTGTTTTAACAGAACTGCATTGATATTAACTGATTTATTGGAGAAGTTTGTGGGTACCTTCACTGAAAACCCTCAGGAGACTTCACTCCTCCACTAGGGATCACCTAGGGGTTTAAAAGGCTTGTTGCATATGCTAAATGCAACTGTGTTCCCTACAAAAGTCGCTTTTCATTCTATTTTTAATTTTGTCTTTTCTCAGGGACTAGCAAAGCTTAGGTTTTGGGGTGTGTTGAGAACTAGAAAATACCATTTTTCACCCCTTAATCTGGGCCTTGATAGACCCTTGAGAGAACTAAATAAGTGCTTTAAGTGTTTGTTTTATAGCTAACAATAAAGGCAGGCTTAACTCTGAAAGTATCTTAAAAAGTACCAAAAAGATGATGACCCATCTTGATCTAGAGGAAGAAGGAGAAGGGACAACCTCGTTGGCTGCCAAAATGCCTAAACTCAAGAAGACAAAGGCCTGGTTTCATCCTGGAAATAAGTTTGAAGCTATTCGAAAAGAAGAATGCACTACAGAATGCTATTCGAAAGGATTCTTGATCTATTCGAAAAGAACCTGAACACTGCGAAAAGAACTAAAGCTCCAGGCTTTGTTTTCGAAGAGCACTTGATCTATTTGAAAGGAACCAAACTCGCTGATGATCTTTTCGAAAAGAAGAAAACTCCTTGCGAACAGCACCAGATCTATGCGAATAGAGCTTCAGAAGTTACTTGTCCTTTCGAAAAGACCTCCAATATGTGTGAATAGAGCTCCAGAAGTCACATTTCCTTTCGAAAAGGCCCCCAATCTATGCCAAATCATATTCTAAAGATTCCCAGCATCTACAAGGACATTTCAGTAAATTCTGCACATGCCCCAATGCCTTTAAAAACCAAGGGGCATTCTGCAAGATTCTGAGCACGAACCAGAGGCATATTCCACTCTATGTGAACACCCAAAGATGAAATTACTTGGCGGGAACTTCTAGAAGCTCAAACAGTTTTTTGAATTTCCTAACAAAATTGATGCCTCTGTCTCCTGATTGGCTGAACCAAATCAAGCAGTTCTGATTGGCCTGAACAGATCTGGATCCTTGTGCTCGACTCCTATTAGTTGATATGGATCTAACCAATTCTGATTGGTTGATACACATCTGAGCTGGACTTGGGGAAAACTATAAATAGACGAACTATTTGCCCAATTTGGGTATCCAGAATTTGAGTTTCATTCCTGCTGCCCCATTTCCAATTCAGATCAAGATAGCTTGTCTGAAACCTCTGTAATAGCCTAGCTTTTGTCTGTAACTGAGAACTATGAGATACTTGTGTAATTCAAGTGAGAATTATATTCAAAACTACAAATCTGAGAGCTGTTTTAAGCTGTGCTCTGTAATTGTAATGGTGGATTTGAAAAGGTTGCTTTCATCAGTACATTCTCAACCAGATTCATGTTGAGGGTTCATTGTGATCTCCTCACTCATTAGACTCCTTTAGAATTGCTGCTTTTAAGTAATTTCCCTTGATTTACTATCCCTGTGAGAATCTGTGTTCGTAACCTGGTTCTTACAGCATTTGTAGTGGTGCTTATGTTCTGAATCAAGACTTTAGATTGAAAACTATTGGATGATCTGTGTCCATGATAGTGGAGAGATCATAGCCATAAATTCAACTCAATTCTAATCCTGGAATTGGATTATTTTCTCTTACATCTGAGTTGATAGCCAGATAAAGATTTGATACTTTCTCAACTGTGTTACACTATTTCTCACTCTGCAATCAATTACTAAGCTTAAGTAGCTATTATTTCTCCATTCTTGTTAATTTTGCATCCAATTCCCCCAACTCAGATCTGGATCACTTAGTTTTAATTTTACTTTTAGATAATTTAGTTAATGTGACAAATTCAACCACCCATCTTATTTGCTTTGTAGATAGGATCAGAGGCCAGATCTGGTAGCTCAGATATGGAGGTTTATCATATTTTTTAAATCAATTCCCTGTGAATGATCTTTTACTCACTTATATTTAAAACTTGCTACAATTGGCCCTGATCTTGCAGGCTAATTAATTTCTCTCTGTACTGATATTTCCTTCTTTTTATTCTAGTTTTCCAATTTCAGTATAATCCATACTTTGAAATATCTATTTTCAAAATATAAATCATGCACACTTAGGATAACAACAAGTTTTTGGCGCCGTTGCCGGGGATTAGTTTTTGGCGCCATTGCCGGGGAATAGATTTTAAAATTGGTAGACCTAAGTTTTTTTTATTTTATTTTATTTTATTTAACATCAGTATTAACTGTTCTATTGCTTAAATCTGTGCATTTATTCCTATACAGTTGAGCTTGGAATCTACTCAGTAGGGATTATTGTAGGTTTACTTTGCATAATATTTCTCTCTATTTCTGTGTTGTATGTTTGGTAGGAGGACTCAATCCTGAGATTGTCCCTCTAAATTTAGAAGTTGAACGGCTACTAAGAACCAGACAAACATCACAAAATTTTGCTGAGACTGCTAATATGGGTGAGCAACCTAGACTTTTGAGGGATTACTTTCCACCTGGTGCATATAATTCCCCATTTTGCATTCAATTTCCTACTATTGAAGGAAATTATTAAATCAAATCATCAACTATCCAGATCCTTCCTTCCTTCCATGGTTTGAGTAAGGAGGATCCATACAAGCATGTGGATGAATTCTTGGCTCTTTGTACCACATTCAACATAGCTGGACTAGGTCCAGAGGCAACCAAGCTTAGGCTCTTTCCTTTTTCATTAATGGACAAAGCTAGAGCATGGCTATCGATGTTGCCACCAAATAGTATTACTTCTTGGAATGATTTGCAGTGTCAATTTTAAGCCAAATACTTCCCTATATCAAAGAGCAGCCAGTTGAGACAAAATATTGTTTCTTTCTCACAACACTCAACTGAAACTTTCCATGAAACATGGGAAAGGTTTAAGGAACTTTTAAGGCAATGCCCTCATCATCAAGTTCCCTAATGGCAGCTTGTTCAAAGCTTCTATCAGGAAATTATTCAAAAGGGTAAGAATATGGTAGATGGTTCCTATGGAGGCACCTATTTGCAAAAAATAGTTGAGGAGGTCTGGGACCTATTTGAAGTTATTGGTGAAAATTCAACTCAACAGGAATCTTAGTCAAGAGACATTGAGAATCCTGCTCGGTTGAATAAAGAGTAGACTACCAAGTGAAAGATTTATGAGGTGAATGAGTTGGAAAGAAAGATGGATAATTTAACCTCCAAGTTTGATAGATTGATGGACTCATTTCAAAATCCAATGGTTACTAGAGTGGAGGAGGCATGTCTGATATGCCAGTCCCCTACTCATTCCCATGATCAATGTCCAGCTGCACCACAGTTCCCAGATCTAGTGGTGGAGCAAGCTCATGCTACCCAATCGTTTCGACAGTTGCAATGTAATGAATATGCATGGAGAGGGCACCCCAATTTAAGGTGGAGCCAAGGCAATTATCCATCACAACAGTAGCAGCAACCAAAGCACCAAGTACCTTTCAAAACTATTCAGCCCTACCAACAGAATTTCTATACCAAGCCTAATTTTCAGCAGCCCATTCCACAACAGATGGCACAACGTGTGCACCAATCTATCATAGCTCAGACTCCTTCCAGATCCCCTTCTTTTGAAGACCAAGTTCTAACCTCACTCCAGAATTTAGGGTCTTTAACTCAGACTGTAAACTTTCACAGTCAGAGTATAAAGAAGATTGAAGATACATTGGGTCAACTTTCAAATACTTTGGTCAGAGGAGAGGAAGGCAGGTTACCCAGTCAACCCTTGAACAATCGCAAAGGAAAGTTCATGGTTGGAGAGGCCTCTGTTTCACATGAAGAAGTAAAAGTTGTCACTACTTTGAGAAGTGGAAGAGTTGTAAATAACAATGTGGATACAGAAAAAGAAGAAGAAAAAAAATGAGAAAACTGCTAGGGACATGCAGCAGGAGCAGCATGATGTTTGCATTGGGGGAGCCGATGTACCTCAGAAAAATCAAAAAAATGAAAAATAGAAACATCAAAAAAATTCTGGTGATGATGCTAAGGCTGTAAATGAAGGACTAGTTCCCCATTTACCATTTCCCCATGCCATGTAATCTACATCCCCTTTTGATAAAGGGAATACAAAAATAGATGAAATGATGGAGACTTTCAAGCAAGTCAAGATAAATCTTCCTTTGCTTGATGCAATCAAGCATGTCCCAGCCTATGCAAAATTTTTGAAGGACATTTGTACACACAAAAGACAATCTAGGATCCAGTTATCCAAGAAGGTCTTAGCTATGGAAAAAGGTAAGCAGGTTTTGTCCATTTCCACACCTCCTAAACTCCAAGATCATGGAATCCCCACAATCCCTTGCATTATTGGGGAACATAACATTGAAAAGGTTTTATTAGATTTGGGTGCTAGTGTCAACCTGCTTCCATATTCTGTATATGAGAAACTAGGTTTGCGAGAGTTAAAACCCACTCATGTGGTGTTACAACTAGCAGACAGACTTGAAAGAAAGCCAGTTGGGGTGATTGAGGATGTTTTGGTAGGAGTAGATAAGTTTTTCTACCCTGCTGATTTTCTGGTATTGGATATGGAACCTACAAAAAGAAGAACCTCCATCCCTGTCATTTTGGGGAGACCATTCCTGGCTACAGCCAATGCTTGTATTCAATGCAGGTCTGGTATTATGGAAGTGTCTTTCGAAAATATGAAGGTGAAGTTAAATGTTTACAATGTAGTTACCCAGCCTCAGTTCAGTTCTGAGGAATGCTTTCTTGGTGATTTATTGGATGAACTGGTGGAGGAAACTCTACCACAGTTTTTGCAGTGTAAGGATTTCACCACAGATTTTGAAAATGTTTGGAGAAATGTTATGGAAGAGACAGCTTGTGCCTCAAAGACTGAAGAGGTCAAAGCTGTGCAAGAAACTCATGTCCAAACAGCAAGGTTTTCTTCATGAAAACCTATTGTTTTTCCCCTTCCACAAACATCCAAGGTACCTTTGTTACCTTCTCTTCTCAGCCCACCTGATGTAGAGCTAAAATAGTTGTCAGAAATTTGGAAATATGTGTTTTTAGGAGACCATAAAACATTGCCTGTGATTATTTCTTCCTCCCTCACTGAGGAGCAGGAGGAAGAGTTGTTGATTGTATTAAAACAGCATAAGAGGGCAATTGGTTGGACTATTACTGATTTTGGAGGAATCCGTCCAGCTGTGTGCATGCATAAAATTCACTTGGAAGAAGGTGCAAAGCCGTCTAGAGAAATACAGAGGAGGCTGAATCCTCATATGCAAGAAGTGGTCATGAAGGAGGTTGCTAAGCTGTTGGATGCAGGGGTCATTTACCCCATCTCAGATTCAGCTTGGGTGGCACCAACACAGATGGTACCTAAGAAATCTGGGATCACTGTTGTAACCTCAGATTATGGTGAGCTCATTTCCACCAGACAAACAACTGGTTGGAGGGTCTATATTGATTATAGAAAGCTCAACACAATGACCAGAAAAGACCATTTCCCTCTTTCATTCATTGGTCATATTTTAGATAAGCTAGCAGGAAAAGCTTATTACTGTTTTCTTGATGGTTACTTTGGTTATAACCAGATTCCTGTGTATCCACAAGATCAGGAAAAGACCACATTCACTTGCCCCTTTGGCACTTTTGCTTATAGGAGGATGCCTTTTGGTCTTTGTAATGCCCCTACTACATTTCAAAGATGTATGTACTCAATTTTCTCTGATATGATTGACCAATTTATGAAGATTTTTATGGAAGACTTTTCAATATATAGAGACAGTTTTGCCCAGTATTTACATCATCTCAGCCTGGTGTTACAGAGATGTGAGGAAACCAAGTTAGTTTTAAGCTTGGAGAAGAGCCATTTCATGGTCACCCAAGGCATTGTCCTTGGCCATGTTGTCTCCCATAAGGGCATTGAGGTGGACAGAGCCAAAATAGATTTAAATGCACATTTGCCTCCTCCCAACACTGTTAAGCAAATCAGAAGTTTCTTGGGGCATGCTGGATTTTACAGGATGTTCATTAAGGACTTTAGTAAAATATCCAAGCCTCTTTGCCATTTATTGTGACAAGATGTCCCTTTTGTTTTCAATGATGAATGCCTTAGGGCATTTGAATTCTTAAAAAACTGTTTGATTTCAGCTCCAATACTACAGTCTCCAGACTATTCCCTGCCCTTTGAGCAGATGTGTGATGCATCAGATTATGCTTTGGGAGCTATTCTTGGGCAGAGAAAGGATAAGCTACCTCATGTCATAGATTATGCCAGTAGATCAATGATTGATGCACAACTTAATTACACAACAACTGAGAAAGAGCCTGGTTTCATCCTGGAAATAAGTTTGAAGTTATTCGAAAAGAAGAATGCACTACAGAATATTCGAAAGGATTCCTAATCTATTCAAAAAGAACCTGAACACTGCGAAAAGAACTAAAGCTCCAGGCTTGGTTTTCGAAGAGCACCTGATCTATTCAAAAGGAACCAAACTCGCTGATGAACTTTTCGAAAAGAAGAAAACTCCTTGCAAACAGTACCAGATCTATGCGAATAGAGCTCCAGAAGTTACTTGTCCTTTCGAAAAGGCCTCCAATATGTGCGAATAGAGCTCCAGAAGTCACATTTCCTTTCGAAAAGGCCCCCAATCTGTGCAAAATCATATTCTAAAGATTCCCAGCATCTATAAGGATATTTCAGTAATCTCTGCACGTGCCCCAATGCATTTAAAAACCAAGGGGCATTCTGGAAGATTCTGAGCACGAACCAGAGGCATATTCCACTCCATGTGAACACCCAAAGATGAAATTACTTGGCGGGAACTTCTAGAAGCTCAAACAGATTTTTGAATTTCCTAACAGAATTGATGCCTCTATCTCCTGATTGGCTGAACCAAATCAAGCAGTTCTGATTGGCCAGAACAGATCTGGATCCTTGTGCACGACTCCTATTAGTTGATATGGATCTAACCAATTCTGATTGGTTGATACACATCTGAGCTGGACTTGGGGAAAACTATAAATAGACGAACTATTTGCCTAATTTGGGTATCCAGAATTTGAGTTTCATTCCTGCTGCCCCATTTCCAATTCAGATCAAGATAGCTTGTCTGAAACCTCTGCAATAGCCTAGCTTTTGTCTATAACTGAGAAGTATGAGATACTTGTGTAATTCAAGTGAGAATTATATTCAAGAGTACAAATCTGAGAGCTGTTTTAAGCTGTGCTCTGTAATTGTAATGGTGGATTTGAAAAGGTTGTTTTCATCAGTACATTCTCAATTGGATTCATTTTGAGGGTTCATTGTGATCTCACTCATTAGACTCCTTTAGATTTGCTGCTTTTAAGTAATTTCCCTTAATTCACTATCCCTGTGAGAATTTGTGTTTGTAACTTGATTCTTATAGCATTTGTAGTGGTGCTTATGTTCTGAATCAAGACTTTGGATTGAAAACTATTGGATTATCTGTGTCCATGATAGTGGACAGATCATAGCCATAAATTCAACTCAATTCTAATCCTTGAATTCGATTATTTTCTCTTACATTTGAGCTGGTAGCCAGATGAAGATTTGATACTTTCTCAACTGTGTTACACTATTTCTCACTCTGCAATCAATTACTAAGCTTAAGTAGCAATTAATTCTCCATTCTTGTTAATTTTGCATCCAATTCCCCCAACTCGGATTTGGATCACTTAGTTTTAATTTTACTTTTAGATAATTTAGTTAATGCGACAAATTCAACCTCTCATCTTATTTGCTTTGTAGATAGGATCAGAGGCCAGATCTGGTAGCTCAGATATGGAGGTTTATCATATATTTTAAATCAATTCCTTATGGACGATCCTTTACTCACTTACATTTAAAATTTGCTACAGTTGGCCCTGATCTTACAGGCTAATTAATTTCTCTCTGTGCTGATATTTCCTTCTTTTTTTTCTAATTTTCCAATTTCAGTATAATCCATACTTTGAAATATCTGTTTTCAAAATATAAATCATGCACACTTAGGATAACAAGAAGTTTTTGGCGCCGTTGCCGGGGAATAGTTTTTGGCGCCGTTGCCGGGGAATAGATTTTAAAATTGGTAGACCTAAGTTTTTTTTATTTTATTTTATTTTATTTAACATCAGTATTAACTATTCTATTGCTTAAATCTGTGCAGTTATTCCTATACAGTTGAGCTTGGAATCTACTCAGTAAGGATTATTGCAGGTTTACTTTGCATAATTTTTCCCTCTATTTATGTGTTGTATGTTTGGTAGGAGGACTCTCAATCCTGAGATTGTCCCTCTGAATTTAGAAGTTGAAAGGCTACTAAGAACCATACAAACATCACAAAATTTTGTTGAGACTGCTAATATGGTTGAGCAACCTAGACTTTTGAGTGATTACTTTCCACCTAGTGCATATAATTCCCCATTTTGCATTCAATTTCCTACTGTTGAAGGAAATTATGAAATCAAATCATCAACTATCCATATGGTTCCTTCCTTCCATGGTTTGAGTAAGGAGGATCCATACAAGCATGTGGATGAATTCTTGGCTCTTTGTACCACATTCAACATAACTGGACTAGGTCCAGAGGCAACCAAGATTAGGCTCTTTCCTTTTTCATTAAAGGACAAAGCTAGAGCATGGCTGTCCATTTTGCCACCAAATAGTATTACTTCTTGGAATGATTTGCAGTGTCAATTTTTAGCCAAATACTTCCCTATATCTAAGACCACCCAGTTGAGACAAAATATTATTTGTTTCTCACAACACTCACCTGAAACTTTCCATGAAGCATGGGAAAGGTTTAAGGAAATTTTAAGGCAATGCCCTCATCATCAAGTTCCCCAATGGCAGCTTGTTCAAAGCTTCTATCAGGGAATTAATCAAAAGGGTAAGAATATGGTAGATGCTTCTTGTGGAGGCACCTATTTGAAAAAAACAGTTGAGGAGATCTGGGACCTATTTGAAGTTATTGGTGAAAATTTAACTCAACGGGAATCTTTGTCAAGAGACATGGAGAATCCTGCTCGGTTGAATAAAGAGCAGACTACCTAGCGAAAGATTTATGAGGTGAATGAGTTGGAAAGGAAGATGGATAATTTAACCACCAAGTTTGATAGATTGATGGACTCATTTCAAAATCCAATGGTTGCTAGAGTGGAGGAGGCATGTCTGATATGCCAGTCCCCTACTCATTCCCATGATCAATGTCCAACTGCACCACAGTTCCCAGATCTAGTGATGGAGTATGCTCATGCTGCCCAATCGTTTGGACAGTTACAATCTAATGAATATGCATGGAGAGGGCACCCCAATTTAAGGTGGAGCAGGGGCAATTATCCATCACAACAGCAACATAACCAAAGCACCAAGTACCTTCCAAAATTATTCTTCCCTACCGGCAGAATTTCTATACCAAGCCTAATTTTCAGCAGCCCATTCCACAAGAGTCGTGCACCAATCATCACGCACTTCCAGATCCCCTTCTTTTGAAGACCAAGTTCTAACCTCACTCCAGAATTTAGGGTCTTTAACTCAGACTGTAAACTTTCACAGTCAGAGTATAAAGAAGATTGAAGATATATTGGTTCAACTTTCAAATACTTTGGCCAGAAGAGAGGAAGGCAGGTTACCCAGTCAACCCTTGAACAATCCCAAAGGACAGTTCATGGTTGAAGAGGCCTCTATTTCACATGAAGAAGTAAAAGCTATCACTACTTTGAGAAGTGGAAGAGTTGTAAATAACAATGTGGATACAGAAAAAGAAGAGCAAAAAAATAAGGAAACTGCTAGGAACATGCAGCAGGAGCAGCATGATGTTAGCATTGGGGGTGTTGATGTACCTCAGAAAAATGAAAAAAATGAAAAACAGAAACATCAAAAAAATTTTGGTGATGTTGCTATGGCTGTAAATGAAGGACTAGTTCCCCATTTACCATTTCTCCATGCTATGAAATCTGCATCCCCTTTTGATAAAGGGAATACAAAAATAGACGAAATGATGGAGACTTTTAAGCAAGACAAGATAAATCTTCCTTTGCTTGATGCAATCAAGCTAGTCCCAGCCTATGCAAAATTTTTTAAGGACATTTGCACACACAAAAGACAATCTAGGATCCAGTTATCCAAGAAGGTCTTTGCTATGGAAAAAGTTTAACAGGTTTTGTCCATTGCCACACCTCCTAAACTCCAAGATCCTGGAATCCCCACAATCCCTTGCATTATTGGGGAACATACCATTGAAAATATTTTATTAGATTTGGGTGCTAGTGTCAACCTGTTTCCATATTCTGTATATGAGAAACTAGGTTTGGGAGAGTTAAAACCCACTCATGTGGTGTTACAACTAGCAGACAGATCTGAAAGAAAGCCAGTTGGGGTGATTGAGGATGTGTTGGTAGGAGTAGATAAGTTTTTCTACCCTGCTGATTTTTTGGTATTGGATATGGAACCTACAAAAAGAAGAACTTCCATCCCTGTCATTTTGGGGAGACCATTCCTGGCTACAGCTAACGCTTGTATTCAATACAGGTCTGGTATTATGGAAGTGTCTTTCAGAAATATGAAGGTGAAGTTAAATATTTACAATGCAGTTACCCAGCCTCAGTTTAGTTTTAAGGAATGCTTTCTTGTTGATTTGTTGGATGAACTGGTAGAGGAAACTCTACCACAGTTTTTGCAGTGTAAGGATTTAACCACAGATTTTGAAAATATTTGGAGAAATGTTATGGAAGAGACAGCTTGTGCCTCAAAGACTGAAGAGGTCAAAGCTGTGCAAGAAACTCATGTCCAAACAACAAGGTTTTCTTCATGAAAACCTACTATTTTTCCCCTTCCACAAACAGCCAAGGTACCTTTGTTACCTTCTCTTCTCAGCCCACCTGATGTAGAGCTGAAACAGTTGCCAGAAAATTTGAAATACGTGTTTTTTGGAGACCATAAAATATTGCCTGTGATTATTTCTTCCTCCCTCACTGAGGAGTAGGAGGAAGAGTTGTTGATAGTATTGAAACAGCATAAGAGGGCAATTGGCTGGACTATTGCTGATTTAGGAGGAATCAGTCCAGCTGTGTGCATGCATAAAATTCACTTGGAAGAAGGTGCAAAGCCGTCTAGAAAAATGCAGAGGAGGATGAATCCTGATATGCAAGAAGTGGCCATGAAGGAGGTTGCTAAGCTGTTGGTTGCAGGGGTTATTTACCCCATCTCAGATTCTGCTTGGGTAGCACCTACGCAGGTGGTACTTAAGAAATCTGGGATCACTGTTGTAACCTCATATTTGGGTGAGCTCATTTCTACCAGACAAACAACTGGTTGGAGGGTCTATATTGATTATAGAAAGCTCAACACAATGACCAGAAAAGACCATTTCCCTCTTCCATTCATTGATCAGATTTTAGATAAGCTAGCAGGAAAAGCTTATTATTGTTTTCTTGATGGTTACTCTGGTTACAACCAGATTCCTATGTATCCACAAGATCAGGAAAAGGCCACATTCACTTGCCCCTTCGGCACTTTTGCTTATAGGAGGATGCCTTTTGGTCTTTGTAATGCCCCTACTACATTTCAAAGATGTATGTACTCCATTTTCTTTGATATGATTGACCAATTTATGGGGATTTTTATGGAAGACTTTTCAATATATGGAGACAGTTTTGCCCAGTGTTTACATCATCTCAGCCTGGTGTTACAGAGATGTGAGGAAACCAATTTAGTTTTGAGCTGGGAGAAGGGCCATTTCATGGTCACCCAAGGCATTGTCCTTGGCCATGTTGTCTCCCATAAGGGCATTGAGGTGGACAGAGCAAAAATAGATTTAATTGCACATTTGCCTCCTCCCAAAACTGTTAAGCAAATCAGAAGTTTCTTGGGGCATGCTGGATTTTACAAGATGTTCATTAAGGACTTTAGTGTAATATCCAAGCCTATTTGCCATTTATTGTGCCAAGATGTCCCTTTTGTTTTCAATGATGAATGCCTTAGGGCATTTGAATTCTTAAAAAACTGTTTGATTTCAGCTCCAATACTACAGTCTCATACTACTCCCTGTCCTTTGAGCTGATGTGTGATGCATCAGATTATGCTTTGGGAGCTATTCTTGGGCAGAGAAAGGATAAGCTGCTTCATGTCATAGCTTATGCCAGTAGATCAATGATTGATGCACAACTCAATTACACAACAACTGAGAAAGAGCTGCTGGCAGTTGTTTTTGCTTTGGAGAAATTCAGGTCATATGTTTTGGGTTCACAAATTGTGGTGTTCACTGACCACTTAGCCCTGAAATACCTTCTGTCTAAGAAGGATACCAAACCAAGATTAATCAGTTGGATCTTCCTATTGTAGGAGTTTGATTTGCAGATCAAAGATAAAAAGGGTGTGGAAAATGTGGTGGCTGATCACCTGTCTAGAATTCTAACTGCTGAGATTGATAGGTTGCTTATCAATGACTCTTTTCCTCATGAGTAACTTTTTGCTATCAGTGTGCATACCCCTTGGTTTGCAAATATAGTCAAATTTTTAGCTACTGGAAGGACCCCCCAACATTGGAATAAAATGAATAAAGATCTCTTCTTTTCAAAGGTTAAACATTTTATTTGGGAGGATCCTTACCTGTTCAAGATTTGTGCAGACCAAATCATTAGAAGATGTGTCCATGAAGAATACTTTCACAGCATACTTTCCATGTGTCATGAGCAGGCTTGTGGAGGTCATTTTAGTGGAAACAAAATTGCTGCAAAGGTTTTACAGTGTGGATTTTATTAGCCTACACTCTTCAAAGATGCACTGCAGCACTGTAAGTCTTGTCGGAACTGCCAGAGATTGGGCAGCATTTCCAAGAGAAATTCAATGCCTTTACAGCCCATTTTGGTAGTTGAATTATTTGATATTTGGGAGATAGATTTTATGGGACCTTTTCCTCCTTCAAATAGTTTTAATTTCATCTTAGTAGTTGTGGATTATGTATCCAAATGGATTGAAGCCACAACCACTAAAACCAATGACCACATAGTTGTCCTTAAATTCTTAAAGGACAACATCTTTTCCAGGTTTGGTTCCCCCAGAGCCATTATCCATGATGGGGTAAGCCATTTTTGTAACAAGCATTTTGAAACTCTATTGAAAAAGTACTCTGTGACTCACAGAGTAGCTACTCCATATCATCCACAGACCAGTGGACAAGTGGAGATTTCCAACAGAGAAATCAAACATATACTGGAAAAGACTGTGAGGAAGGACAGAAAGGATTGGTCCTTTAAACTGAATGATGCATTGTGGGCATATAGGACAGCCTATAAAACCCCAATTGGCATGTCCCCATTCAGATTGGTCTATGGTAAAGCATGTCATTTACCAGTGGAGTTAGAATATAAGGCCTTTTGGGCCATTAAAAATTTAAACATGGATCTTACTACTACTGGTAATCACAGGAAACTGCAGCTCTCTGAGTTGGAAGAGCTGAGGATGGATGCATACACCAATGCAAGATCTTACAAAGAAAAAGTTAAGGCTTTCTATAATAAAAATCTGCTGAGAAAAGAGTTCACAGCTGGCTCTAAGGTATGGTTATTCAACGCAAAACTCAAATTTTTTCCTGGAAAGCTGAGATCCAGATGGGAAGGGCCATATACTGTCATTCAAGCATCTCCATCCGAAGCTGTTGAAATTATGGACCCAAGTGATGGGAGAACCTTGAAAGTAAATGGTCAGAGGCCTAAACCATGCATTGAAAATATCCTGGAGCCTGTGATGACCATCTATCATCAAGAGCCTCCACAAATCTGATGTCACACAACTGTATCATATGTATTTTAGTTGTGTCTGTTTTGTGATTTTTGCATAGTTTTGTGTAATGTTTTTTTCTGTTTTAGTCATGTTTTAGTAAATTTTCTTTGAGGAGTCATAAGTTCTGAAAGCTTTGTGATTTTAATTGATGGGGATAATAAATTCCAATGATTTTAATATGGAGATTTTGTTCTGTACTTCAGAACATTTGTTCAAAAGTAAATTCTTACTTTTCGAAAAGTTTTACAGTCAATTCGATAAGTTTACACTCAATTCGAAAAGTTTTACAGTCAATGTGAAAAATCAATTCGCAATGAAAAAAATTCATTTCGAAAAGTATAATCTCCTTTTCGAAAAGGATCTGAACCTGTAACCACAACTGCTCAAAAAGAATGATAAACTTTATGAATAAATGCAGAACTTTTTGAATAGATGTTTCTGAAGCCATTTGCTTTTCGAATAGTTGTTTCTGAAGCCATTTGCTTTTCGAATAGATGTTTCTGAAGCCATTTGCTTTTCGAATAGATGTTTCTGAAGCCATTTGCTTTTCGAATAGATGTTTCTGAAGCTAGTTGCTTTGCGAAAGGTACTGATTCCATTCTCCTTTTTGAAAAGGATTTTTTTTTAACTTTTCGATGACTTCAATAATGCTTTGCGAAATCGATTTAAGCATATTTAAACCCATTCGAAGTGAGGGTTTCATATTTGAAAGCATTTCTAGCATATCCTGGTTCGCAGAAAACCCATTTTTTTCCATCTCTGCATTCTTTTGGAGCTCAGATCCAATTTCCTTCATTTCTCTCCACTGATTAAGCTTGAAGAGAAGAATCTTTTGCCTCGGATTCTGGTGGATTTGATCAAGCGATCAGAGATTTCGAGCAAACCCTAGGTTTTGGTATTTTTCTCTCCACATCCTCTGTTTGTGCTTTACAAATTTGATTTCTGTGTCAGCATACATTGTCTTGGATTCAAGAGAGTTATCTGGTCATTGTTGTTAGAAGGAGGAAATATTTGAAGAAGTTTTTAGAAATTGTTAAAATGGAGAATGCTGAAAAATCACTGGCTAAGATGTTCCCTAGGTCTTCTGCTAAGAAAGTTAGTAAACCCTCCACCAAAGGAAAAGCTAAAACATCAAACAAGAGGAAATTGTCGATGGATAAGGCTGATAGGATTGAGAAGGGAAAGAAGGTTAGAATTGAGGAACCCATTCCAGAAGCTGACCCTATTCCTGAGATTGAGCTTCCTCCTCTTCCTGAACATTTGGTACTTCCAAACCCTTTCATTGAAGCTCAGAAGCTGATCCCAGAGCTTCATGTCGATGAGAATTTTTTCTTGAACAAACCAGATTGTAAGCTATCCCTGAACTACATCAGGGATGCTTCATTGAGTAACATCCTGACCCCTCTTCCAGAGAAGATTTATCCTAGAATGTTGCGATTATGGTACCAAAACATGGTGAAAGTGAGTGAGAAGGATGCTGATGCCCCAACTCTGGTAATTTTTATTGATGATTGTGATTTAACCATCACTTATGAAGACATTGGAAATGCCTTGGGGATACCATTTCAGTATGATCCTGCTGGCCCTTTGGCTGCACTAGAGACAACTTCTTTTAGAGAAATGGCTGCCCATCTAACCCAAGGCATAGTTGGAACTGGGCAGTCCATCATGAGGAGAGACTTAGCACCCCAATTTTTGCTAATGGATTCCATTTTGAGAGTGTGTTTGTATGTCACTGGACACAGTCAGGAAAGAAGGACACCCATTTTGGAGGCCCTCTTTCACTTTTCTAAAGGGCAATTCTTCAATGCCCCTATGCTGATTTTTGAAGCCATGGCTGACATCAGTGCCAAGATGAAGAAGGAACAGAAAATAGCTGGAATACCATTTGGAAGGTTGATCACAGCCCTACTAAGGGCTAAATTTGACATTGATGAGCAAGAGCCATTTGAGATTGTAACCCCTCATGCCTTTGGGAAGAGGGCTTAGACTACAAGCCAAACCATGTTGAATAGAATGAGGGAAGAGGCTGAGTAAGCCCAGGAGGCTGCTATACCTGAACCTGAGGTGGCCAGCTCTTTAGCTGCACCCATTGCACCTACAGCTGCCATTGAACCTATTACCATTGCTGACGTAACCAGCTCTTTAGCTATACCCATTGTTGAGGAGACTATCATCTTGCCCACCTCACCTATCCTAGCAATTCCAGCACTCATCACCACCACAATCCCAATTGCAGACTCTCCCCCAACACCAACCATTCCTGCCATACTTACACCACCAATTTCACCTAACTATTTCCCAGATATTCCCACAGATTTTGTTGAAAACTCACCTAGCACTCTTCTCCTCCAAAGCTTCCCAGGTTCACCAGCTCATTCAGCTCATACACCTGAAATCACCCATACCCCTAAACCTGAGATATTCACCACTAACGCCTATTCATCGTTGATGGGATCTATCTTGGAGAATATTGGCATGAATCTGTCCCAGTACCTGATACCCCCCAATTCACTCATTTGGCTACTTCCCCCTTTACAGTTATCCCCCCTATTGCTCCTCAACCACCTACATCAATCAAACCAGTCACTACTCTGCCTGCCACACACACACCTGACACAATTAGCCAAATCTTCACCTTTCTCCAATCTATCCAAGCCCACCTACAAATCAACACAGACAACCAGTCTGTGACAAATTCCATTCTCCAAACCTTGGCTTCCACATCCCAACCAACTACCTCAGCCACAGTACCTTCCACTTCTGACCATGCTACCCAAACAGAACCTAAGGTAGTGTTTTTATATCCACCCATCCTCACTGTTTCTGACCATGCTACCCAAACTGACCCTGAGGTACTGCTTTTAGATTCATCTTCTCCCACCCCCACTGCTGGGATACATATGGTCCCCTACCACTCCATTCTCATTCCACGTTTTACCACTCTTAAAAGGGCTATGAAAGAGAACCCTTACATCTTTCGCGATGTCCTTAAGGGGTTTGCAGATCTTCAAGCTTACATTAAGACTCCTTATGAAGACCAAATTCGAAAACTGGAGTTGTTTATGCAATTTGAGAGAGATAAGATGCAGGACCTGCTGAGCCAAACATATCAGATGGTTAGGGGTGAGAAGCACAAGGTTGCTATGTAACAAGAGAAGCTTGAATAAGAAAAACTGAGGGCTGATAGACTTGAAAAATATATTGGCCTCACCAAAAAGATCAAGTCTGAGGAGTACACTGAACTTCAAGCCACAATCAAGTTTAGACTCCAATACTGACTCATGTTCAGACTCTAATACTGACTCCAGTTTTGACCCCATTGAACCAACTTATGATACAGATTTTGATCCTAGTTATTAGATTACCTTGTAAAATTTTTTTTTTTTTTTATTGTTTGTGTAGTGTGTAATTAATGTTTAATGTTGACTTCTGTTAATTTGCAATTACTATGCATTTATTTTTCTCTGTCATTGTGCTTATTGTTTTTTTTTTCCTTTTCTTTTTGCTTATCCACTTCTTGACCAGTGAGGACACTGATCCTCATAGGTTTGGGGGTGTGGCAGAAATGCCAATAGTTTAGTTAACATCAATGCAGCCTATGATCAGCAGAATTTTTGAAATTGAAGTGATTTCACACCTGTTTGTTTTTTAACAGTGAGGAAGTTAAAACTTTTTAAAATTAATTTCTAGTGTAATTCTAATACTGTCATAAAGTGAATGTCAGAAAATTTCCAAAAGAAAATTAATGTTTTAGTAAACCTAAAAAGAGAAAACAGTAATGATATACCTCAGGAATTTGATAGAAAACCACACCCAGTGAGATTTGGGCTAGAAATGTATTCTTTGGAGATATGAATTGGCAATTTTTTCTGCTCTAGGGACTATTTGAAACTGCTTGTTATCACTAGAAGTTACACATTTCCAAATTAAAATAGCTTGACAGCAATCATGATATTAAAGACATGATGTAAGGCCTCCTTTGGGACAGTTTGAACTTTAAAATGCCCACCTTTTGAAACTGTCCTTGATACACACCATTTGAGCTTTATAAATCCAAGATTTCTTCGAAACCTCATCAACCTCATTTAGCCTAACCCTCACTCTGAGAATTTAGAAGGTAAAGGAAAGAAAGCTGAAGAAAGGAGAGTTGGGTAACAGTTTGGTAAAAGAAAAAGAAAATTAATTGAAGGCAATGATGTATCAGCAGAAGAAATGTGACATTCCAGTCAATGATGCTTTGAAAAAAATAAAATAAATAAATAAATAAATAAAAAGGAGAAAAGGAAAAGTCATTTCATTGGAAGTTTGAAAAAGAAAGAGAAAAAGATGGCCACTTTGGCTCTGAAAATTCAAAGAAGAAGATGAAATGATGCTGAATTGAAGAAGGTGTGTCTATCACCTCCATACCTTGACTGACTTCTCAATTTCGAACTCCATTCCACCCCTTTATTCTTGATAAATTTCACCCATAAGCCACATTACAATCCAAGTTAAAGTCCTTACTGATCAAAGATGGATTGAGCTGTCACATGGAGATAAGGATTTGCGTAATCTATGGTGAAAAGAGCAGTGAATTCAGAACTAAAAAGTAATGCCTATGCTCCTGCTTACAGTCCTATTTGAGGGCTATAAATGCTCTTGAGCTGTGTGAAATAGTACAACCCTCCTACTTGCATGTTGAGTAAAAACCCTGGTGAGAGTTGGGTTTGAAATCAACTTATTTGGGGTAACATCATAGCAGGATTCTCAAATAGAAGGCAAGCTTTTCATTAATTTTTCTTGTACAAACTTTTTGACACAAACTGAGTGAATGGTAAAAGGAATTACAACAGAATTTTAGTTTTAGAATGATGTTTTCTTGAGGATCCTCTTACAACTTGACTGATATAGGTGTGAATAATCTGAGTGGATGAAAGTCTGTTTTAACAGAACTGCATTGAGATTAACTGATTTATTGGAGAAGTTTGTGGGTACCTTCACTGAAAACCCTCAGGAGACCTCACTCCTCCACTAGGGATCACCTAGGGGTTTAAAAGGCTTGTTGCATATGCTAAATGCAACTGTGTTCCCTACAAAAGTGGCTTTTCATTATGTTTTTAATTTTGTCTTTCCTCAGGGACTAGCAAAGCTTAGGTTTGAGGGTGTGTTGAGAACTGGAAAATACCATTTTCCACCCCTTAATCTGGGCCTTGATAGACCCTTGAGAGAACTAAATAAGTGCTTTAAGTGTTTATTTTACAGCTAACAATAAAGGCAGGCTTAACTCTGAAAGTAGCTTAAAAAGTACCAAAAAGATGATGATCCACCTTGATCTAGAGGAAGAAGGAGAAGGGACAACCTCATTGGCTGTCAAAATGCCTAAACTCAAGAAGACAAAGGCCTAGTTTCATCCTGGAAATAAGTTTGAAGCTATTCGAAAAGAAGAATGCACTACATAATGCTATTCGAAAGGATTCCTGATCTATTCGAAAAGAACTTGAACACTGCTAAAAGAACTAAAGCTCCAGGCTTGGTTTTCGAAGAGCACCTGATCTATTCGAAAGGAACCAAACTCGCTGATGATCTTTTCGAAAAGAAGAAAACTCCTTACGAACAACACCAGATCTATGCGAATAGAGCTCCAGAAGTTACTTGTCCTTTCGAAAAGACCTCCAATTTGTGTGAATAGAGCTCCAAAAGTCGCATTTCCTTTCGAAAAGGCCCCCAATCTGTGCGAAATCGTATTCTAATGATTCCCCGCATCTGTAAGTGCATTTCAGTAATCTCTACACGCGCCCCAATGCATTTAAAAACCCAAGAGCATTCGGGAAGATTCTGAGCACGAACCAGAGGCATATTCCACTCCATGTGAATACCCAAAGATGAAATTACTTGGCGGGAACTTCTAGAAGCTCAAATAGATTTTTGAATTTCCTAACCGAATTGATGCCTTTGTCTCCTGATTGGCTGAACCAGATCAAGTAGTTATAATTGGCCAGAACAGATCTGGATCCTTATGCTCGACTCCTATTAGATGATATGGATCTAACCAATTCTGATTGGTTGATACACATCTGAGCTGGACTTGGGGAAAACTATAAATAGACGAACTATTTGCCCAATTTGGGTATCCAGAATTTGAGTTTCATTCCTGCTGCCCCATTTCCAATTTAGATCAAGATAGCTTGTCTGTAACCTCTATAATAGCCTAGATTTTGTTTGTAACTGAGAACTGTGAGATACTTCTGTAATTCAAGTGAGAATTGTATTCAAGACTACAAATCTGTGAGTTGTTTTAAGCTGTGCTCTGTAATTGTAATGGTGGATTTGAAAAGGTTGCTTTCATCATTACATTCTCAATCGGATTCATGTTGAGGGTTCATTGTGATCTCCTCACTCATTAGACTCCTTTAGATTTGCTGCTTTTAAGTAATTTCCCTTAATTCACTATCCCTGTGAGAATTTGTGTTTGTAACCTGGTTCTTACAACATTTGTAGTGGTGCTTATGTTCTGAATCCAGACTTTGGATTGAAAACTATTGGATGATATGTGTCCATGATAGTGGATAGATCATACCCATAAGTTCAACTCAATTCTTATCCTTGAATTGGATTATTTTCTCTTACATCTGAGCTGGTAGCCAGATGAAGATTTGATACTTTCTCAACCGTGTTACACTATTTCTCACTGTGCAATCAATTACTAAGCTTAAGTAGCTATTATTTCTCCATTCTTGTTAATTTTGCATCCAATTCTCCCAACTCGGATCTGGATCACTTAGTTTTAATTTTACTTTTAGATAATTTAGTTAATGTGACAAATTCAGCATCCCATCTTATTTGCTTTGTAGATAGGATCAGAGGCCAGATCTGGTATCTCAGATCTGGAGGTTTATCATATATTTTAAATCAATTCCCTGTGGACGATCTTTTACTCACTTACATTTAAAACTTGCTACAATTGGCCCTGATCTTGCAGGCTAATTAATTTCTCTCTGTGCTGATATTTCCTTCTTTTTTTTCTAGTTTTCTAATTTCAGTATAATCCATACTTTGAAATATATATTTTCAAAATACAAATAAATCATGCACACTTAGGATAACAACAAGAGGATCTCCCCATGACTCTCGATGAATACATGGCTAAGAGAGAGCGCCCTAGCTTTTCATTCGGATTTGACAAATTCTGTTGGGACCTCGAGTTTAACTTACCTGCAGGTTTCAAGCTCCTGAAGTTCAGTAAGTATAACAGCACGGGAAATCCAAATAACCATCTGGTGTTATTCTCCAATGGCTTTTGGCCCATTCGTGACAGTCAAGGGCTTCTAATCCACTACTTCCACATATCGTTAGAAGGACAAGCTCTTGATTGGTTCGTCGGACTACCGCTTCACAAGATCGACACATTCGAAGATCTAGTCAGTCAATTCCTAGACCAATACAAGCACTTGATACAAGAAGCAGTCAGTCTTAGCGACCTGATGACAACTAAGCAAGAATCCAAAGAAGACTTCACGGATTTTATAAATCGGTGGAGAAAACTCGTCGCCCAAACTGAAACTCAGATGAAGGAGAAGGGTGCGATCAATATCATCATCGACAATGTCAAAGAGCCTCTTCGAAGTGCTCTAATTATAAGTGATTGCCTACTTCGCTACCCTCCATTTGTGTGCTAACTGTATATAATGGCACATCAAGGGTAGACCTCTCCTTCTCAATAATAGCACCCCCCATATCTGAGTACACAGCCACCAGAGAGGATAACAAGAGAAAGGGAAGCAAACTTTCCTCCCCCACCTCATGTGATTCCACCTCCAGCACTAGCACCTCAGCCACCTCAGCCGAACGTGAACAAAGCCCATAGACCCGGCAAAGAACTAGCACTAGAGACAGGCTAGAAGTATGATCTCCTTCGGCACCTTGAGAAGATTCCAGCATAGATATTGATACCATAACTCATCAAGAAATCATTGGAACACTATCGACTATTAATGGAGGCATTAGCGGAAACTCGAGTAGACGAGAACACCACTTTGGACCAACTGCATGAGATCACCTTGGTCATCATGCAACCTCCAGTACTCACCTTCACAGATGCCGACCTTCCAAAGGAATCACTACGGTGAAGTTCAGACCCTATATATTTGACGGTGATAATCAGACGTTTCTCAGTGCCTCATGCTCTAGTCGACACAGAAGCGAGACAAAACATCTACCTAATGACGACACTCAAGACCCTTGAATAAATAGAACAGGACGTGCAACCATCATCGTTGTCCCTTATCACATACGATGGCTCAGGCCAGTGATCAAGGACGTCACATTCCATGTCCTCGATTCCTCTAGTACTTATAATTTAATTATAGGGAGAAAATAGTTAGAATCCATGAAGGTCGTGGCGTCCACATTTCACCAATGCGTTAAGTTCCCCCATGAAGACACTATCATCAAAATATATGCCGACGCACCCTTCGAGGAAATGGATACTAATTATGAGGCAAGCATTCCAATGGTCCACGATTCAGTATTGTCCACCAGACACATCAAAAAAGTTAAAGCTCCTGATGATACAACGATAGTGGAAGTCAGACAGCCAGGGTCTCCCCCAACACATCAACGAAGACTGACAAAGAGAGCGGCAGGTTCTGACCTCACACGACTATATGATATAAACCCGACCACAATGAAGGGGTGGAACCTCATGTACCAACTAGGATACACCCCACACACGGGACTTGATAAAAATAGCCAAGGGAGAACAGGCCATGTGGTCCCCAAGAAGGTTCACAAGCTCACCAAATTAGGCTACCAACCAGTCAGCAAGCAAGCTGACCTCTTGTATACCTCGCCCAAGTGGTTGCTATATGACCCTTTTGTGTACGAAACTACTGAAAAGGCTGATGTGCCAAAGAGAGAGGAACCCCTCACCAAACTCCAAATCACAGAGATCGAGTAAATTGCTAAAGCCTTCGTAGAACTCATGAACTTAAACCAAAGTGAAGAATTCAACTGAGCACTTGAAGGAGTCAAACCAATATTTAAAGATAAGGAAACTCCTCACAAAGAAAACCAAGGTTGCCCAGGTCACGAGCCGCTCATGGATGAATGGGAATCAATCGACGAAGAGGACTTCCACATCGCTACAATAGAGGTCGAAGAAGAATTGGAGCTCGACGATCTCCAATCACCGTCTGAGTCACCGCCACTTCAAATTTTTTGGAGATCCTTAGAAGAAGAATGGAAGCCACCGCCCAGCGACGACGAGGATTACTGGTTAGATCTCCCCACTCTCGAGATGGAAGAGCAACTCCGCGAGGACCTTCAAGGGTTATTTGAAGATGACGATGGGTAGCCACCGTCAAGCGACGATGAGGACTATTGGTTGGATCTTCCTGCCATGGAACTAGAAGAACATCTGAGAGCGGACCGCCTAAGATTATTCAGGGAAGGTGACCACTCATAAAATGAGGATTCAGACTCTGATGGTGATTTTGACTACCGACATACTTTAGAATTGGGAATGCCCACGCCAATGTTCTTACCCAAAGTCACCTCGCTATAGCTTGTGCATGTTTATGCTAAGACGATGAGAGAGAGCTATCCTAGATGAGATTCGATGAATGACTAAGGGAGGAGAGAGCCATGTGGTACCTCTACCTAACTGGGAATGCTCGTGGGAAGACCCATGCATCTTGTGCCGAAGTGACCCTCCTTGCAGAGCGTGTCTCCACCATCAAAGACACTAGGAGCAGCTCGAAAGACATACCCACACCACAAATAGAACATCTCCAACCCAGCTTTCCCGAATCTGAGGAGGAAGACCCAGACGATTATAACCTTCAAACCTCCTTCCAACAAGAGGCGATCCACATGATAGAAGAGGCTGGAACATCAGCCAGACCACCACCTTTCTCGCTCATCTAGAAGATCACGCCATAAGAAGACTACAAAAAAAATGCCAAACTCAAAATGAGTCCATGACATCCGAAGGTTCGCACAAATAGCTTCAACAACCATCACGCTTCCTCAACTAGAGAAAGCACCCCTGCCGATTCCTCTTCAGGAAATCGACCCTGTATCCTATCAATTATCAAAAATCAAAAAAATAGAAAACCCAAAAACCCCTAAAAATCTAGAAATATAAAACTCCAAAAAATTAGAAAATTTTGAAAAAGAGAGGGAGCCCTCCATCCCAAACTCATTTAGCGACCAATAAGGAGACTTTTCTCTTAAGGCTAAGAATAATGTTTACACCAACAAAGTTAAAGAAATAATAACAAATATACCCGTGCAAAGTTTTACCGCTACTTTTGACACCGCAGAGTCGCACCTTGATCCCGCTCGACGTAACCGTACTACTTCCCCCTCGTGAGAGCACAAAACATCCCGACGAAAGAACAAGCCGGTAATTATACCCGACGAGATACTCTATGACTTTGAGAGGAGGATGAATAGCCTCGTTTTACACTTGACCAAAGACGTCGCAGTCATCAATTGAGCCGATGAAGGGTTATCTCTCACAAAACTGACCCTCCAGTGTAGTAATTTTGTGGTCTACAAACTAACTGATGATGAAGGAGAAGGACTAATTACTGAGGAAACACAAGACTTCCAACAGGTCATCAAATGCTTCGACAAGCAGACTCAAGCCACCGTAGAATCCACAGAAGAAATCAACTTCGACACCAAGGATAACCTTAAGAAGCTACTGATTATGGGGTTTGGAAGGTTCGGCTCTTTGTGATGGGACATTGACTGAGCCTTCCCTTCTTGATTGTCCGTCGTGATGGGATGTCCTCGAGCGTCTTGGGTAGTAATGTCGTGATGAGATAGGTTTGCGATGGGATCAAGTTGTAGTTGCAGCGCAACGGGACATGTGCAAGGTGAATGATTCCTTAGTTGTTTCGATGTCGCGATGGAGCAATGGTGTTTCTTTCTTTGGTAGATCTTGATTACGTAATGTGTTGGAGTCAATTTAAATGGTGTCGGGATTGCTATGGGATTTGACTTTGGTCTTGGTGGTGTGATAGGATTTTTGGGAGGCTCATTCTTAAATCTTGATGAGACATTGGTCGAGCCTTCCTTTGGTCGCGTTGGCGTGTAAGTCATGTGGTGAAGTTTTAGCGTCGCGGTGGGACGTAGGTGTGGTCAACAGCTCTCTCTCTGTAAATGGCCTGTGAGGCTACGCGAGGGGATGGAAGAGAAAGAGGGATTCTAATCGAGATGGGACTAAGGGGTGTGAGGGTATGCATTCTATTTGAAATGTGGTCGGGGCTGAGTATTGTGTGTAGGGTACTGGGTGTTTGATTAAATAGTGCAGTGGGCCACGTGCGCGTGATCATGGGATTAGAAAGGTAATTACGCGCTAGTGTGCATACGTGCAATATCATTAAGAACTCTATGGATAGCGAGCAAACGAAGTGTCGCAGGGCTGGCAGAGCGGAGGTGTTCGGGTGTCGATTCGGATTACACACATGAGGTTTAGCATTTAATCCAATTTTGTGCTAGGGTCAGTGTACACAATCGGAGTGTCGCCAGGTCACCGTGTGGGTCTCCCTTCAGATTTTGCGCAGTAATATAGGCACATGATTTAATTATGCATAGTCCCTCTTGCGCGTGATTGTTTTGTCGGGACTTGTTTACGGGCGGAAGTTCAATTGTGCGACCCTTTGTGTGTGTGTGATTGAGTTTGTGCACTTAAGTATTAGCGTATAATTGAGTTGTGCGTTTCATTTCGAGCACTCAATTAAGCGTGTGTCTATGTATAACCGGATCTCTTTCATTTTTCTTCATTTGTTCCTATTTATCTCTAATTTATTTGTGCAACCGTGGGAATTTTTACGGTCCCGTCATGACGATGCACACTCTCGAAAAAAATATAAAGTCACCACCTTGAGCTTTTGGTGTCTCGGGAAACCTCAAATCAATATTAAATGCACCGAAGTGTCAAATATGACTCTGATTCACCAGTCTACGCCAAAGGCTCCTGGGTAGGGGCTTCTGTTATCGATCGGGAAGGTGTTAGGCACCCGGCCAACCCGCTTAAAAGCGGTCTCTACTTGTGGCGAAAATAAACTAAAAAAATAAGAAAGAAAAGAGTACCTACTTTGCCTAAGGCACCTTGACCCTATTTGTGTCCCTCCGCCACTATCGAGATTTCGACAACGTAATGGCACAAATTCAAGGGTAGAGCAAAAGCTCAGAATGTAGAGGAATAGAGGAGAGAGCTGGAGCTCTCGGGCCCTTGTAGCATGCGTGTGGACCTTTGCTTAGGTGCACTTGACGAGCTTCCAATAGCTTGA
This sequence comes from Chloranthus sessilifolius, assembly GCA_021018995.1. NCBI lineage: Eukaryota > Viridiplantae > Streptophyta > Magnoliopsida > Chloranthales > Chloranthaceae > Chloranthus > Chloranthus sessilifolius. Next base: position 99,823,598 of record CM037588.1, read on the forward strand.
ATGGTTGGAGAAGGGATCTAACCTCTAAGGCTTGGTGGCTAAGGGGTAAAGGAAGAAGGCTAGGGGGCGATTCTCGCCTAACTCAAGGTTTTTTAGTGGAAGATGGGGTCTAAGGGGGGCTTTTGAATTTTGGAATTGGTATGAAATGGGTGCACCAAAGGGGGGAAAAGCTTCTCTCTTAATCTTTTTCTCTCTTTGAAAATTTTTCAAGCCCTTGTAAAGGTAGGGGTGCCTCTCTATTTATAGAAAAAAGGGAGGTTAGGAGGGTGCTTAAGTGCTAATTAGGGTTAGCAATTAGGTAATCTCATAATCTAAGGTTTCGTAGGATTTTGAGAGCTTAGAAAAGTGGGTAATGGGCATCAATGGTAGATGATAGGGTGAGGTTTCCAATGACTAAAGGGTTGCAAATAGGGTAACCAGGGGTGCAACAGTCCTAATGAAACCCATCCTGAATATTGAGATGGTCAACAAGTCAAACCCCAAAAGTGGATTTCGAGCAAAAACCTATGGTTACTGTAGCTAAGCTTGGCGCATGTATTACCCATGCCAAGCATAGCTACAGTGCCCAAAAGTTCAGAGCTCGAGGTGGGGCCCACCTATACTTGGCGTGTGTATTAGATGCGCCAAGCCAGTTTTTGGAAAAAAGTGGCTTGGTGCATGTAATACATGCGCCATCTATGCCCCATCCAAGTGTTACTCCTGGGCACTGCTCGGGTCGCCATAACTCTTGACGTACAACTCGGATTGAGGTGATTCTTAGCTTGTTGGAAAGCTGAGAACCTCTACTTTTCAATAGTATATGATTCAGTATTAGTAGAGGTCCCTGCCAGTCCTGGCACATCTCTCTCTGACCATGGCTCGAGAGGGTTAACTAAGGGGGTTCGAAGAGTTTTCTAAAGGTTGGGGGTAACTCCTAAGGGTTTGGGTAAGTTTCTAAGGGTTTGGGAAGATTCCTAAGGGTACGGGAGGGGCTATCAGAAGCTTGGGTGCGCCTCTCTCGAAGAATGTTTAGATCGGGCCTTCGGCCAATTTTGGGTGTCTACAGATGCCCCTCTTTGGTATCCGATCACTAATGATCAAATGCCAACGACAAGAGACATCTGAAGAGGCCCAAGGCAACACTGACGAGTCCGTTATATTCAGAACAAACCTCAAACATCAGGTGGGTAACATTGTGAGTAAACGGAAGCCCTGTATGTCAGGAAAAACATTCGTTTCTCAAGGTTATCGGTCCCCAAGCGCTTAGCGACATTATTGGGTATAATCAAGGTGGAGCGAGTTGTGAAAGCCCAATATACTGGGAAAAATGTCCGCTTCTCGGGATGGTTGAAGATGCTCAATGTTCAAGTTCATTCTGAATAAAATAGCTTCGTAAGTGAGAGGGTGATCGACCCATAATTAAAGATAGGCGCGAAGTAAATACGCGAAGGTCCACAGTTTGTGTCCAATCATGTGAGGCATTGATTGCCCCATTTGACTGGCCACGGGTGCCCCTACATGAAGCAGGGTTCGAGGTCTTTGGGCGAACCCATCGGTCTCGAAATTGATTTAGCATGACTACCCGAGCGGAGTTAATTGATGTTGCAACGCTTTTTAGGAGTACATGCCGCTTTTTTGAAATACACTATTTTTATAGATTTTTTTTTATTTTATGTGGAATTTTCTATCATTTTATGTGGAATTTTTGGGATTTTTATGTGAATTTTTTTCTATTATTTCATGTGGAATTTTTTTGAAATTTTTTATGTGATTTTTTTTTGACTTTTTTACTGTTATTTTATGTGTGCTCAGGATGATTATTGATCCCCGAGTCACTTATTCTAGCATAGCGTCTCGGGTAGATCAAATGGAGATCGACCTGTCGTCTGGGGGGGTGTGGACAATAGAGCCAAAAGTGGGGCTAGGATTAGGGTGTTTAATACAAGCACTAAGCCAAATCTTGGCCAGCAATAGCTTGGCGCGTGTATTACACACACCAGACCAAATCGAGCCAAAAAATATCCTGGTGCGTGTAATACATGTGCCAGGCCCCTGGGGAGGGGTTTTAAACACCGGAGTCCAAGACAAAAGGGTATTATTTCAAAAAAAAATTCTCTCCCTCTTTCTTAAAGTAAAACGAGACCTTTTCCTAGGGTTCCCTTGGATCGATTTGAATCGCGCTTCATTGCCGGTGCTTGCTCGTGCCGATTAAGCACCCGCTCTATGCCGGATCAAGGAACCCATTTTCTTAAAGGTAATCATTGTTTAATGCCATTTTATTTTATCTTTCTTGAATTATTTTGCAATGTGGTTATGATTCTTTGCATCTTTAGATGACATATGAATGATTTCTCTTGTAAGCATGGTGGTTATCAAGGCTTCATTTGATTTTATTTCATGTAAATCGGCTCGAATGATGCCCTATTTTTTTCTTGAGTTATTGTTTGATTAGGGCATTTCTTTTTTTCTTTTTCCTTGGATCTAGGTTTGGGCACATAAAAATTTTCTTTCTTCTTTTTCTTCTTTCTTTTTTTTTTTTTTTTTTATGCGTGCACATAAAGAATTTTGTTCTTTCTTCTTTTTTTGTTTCAGAATATGGGTGACTTTTTGAAATGTGGGTTATTTTTTAAAAATGTGGGTGATGATTTTTTGAAAATGTGGGTGATGATGGGTGATTTTTTGAAGATGATGGGTGGTTTTTTGTGTTTTTTTTTGTTTGTTTTATTTATTTTTTGTTTGTTGTTCTCTCTTTTTCTTTGAAAATGTGGGTGATTTGATAATTATTTTTTTTAAGATGATGGGTGGTTTTTTTATATTTTTTGTTCTCTCTTTTTCTTTGAAAATGTCGGTGATTTGATGATGATTTTTTTGAAAATGATGAGTGGTTTTTTTTTTAGCTCTTTTATTTTTTGTTATCTCTTCTTCTTTGAAAATGTGGGTGATTTGATGATGATTTTTTGAAAATGATGAGTGGTTTTTTTTTTTTTGTTCTCTCTTTTTCTTTGAAAATGTAGGTGATTTGATGATGATTTTTTGAAAATGATGATGACGATTAGGATTGATGAAAAAGAAAAGGGGCCTACTTACCTCCCTGTTAGCCTGTTTAGCAAATGATTTCTTACTACTAATATATCTTGATATCATTGCTTGTGTCCGTCTCAGAATGTCGAGTGAGGAAGGGCATGGGCCAGGGGATGGGCAAGAATAAGAGGGGCCGAAAGTGGTCTATGGTTCTCGAGGGGAGAAATTTTTTGTGGTACAATGCTCTTCCGGTACCTGGTTCGAAATGCAAGGCGAGGCCGCCCGTACTGGTCTCCTTCATTAGCAATATACTCATATCTCAAATTTGAAATCGTCGGCAAGGTAAAAAGCTTTGTTGTTATTCTTTGTACGAGCTTGCAATATCTTCAGGATTTGATACCTCTCTATTTGGATGCTGGACTTGCCGTCCATCACCTTCCGAGGAGGCTGGTTGGACCTCCAAAGCCTCTATCTCTACCTCCCCCCAGTCATGAAGTTCCTTCTTGCCCAAGCCGGCTTCGAGGAATTCCTCTCGTGCCCTGCTATGTGGGTCGACGCGGCCTATCTGAGGGCCTTGATTGAGCGCTTTCATCCTGAGACTAAGACATTTCACATGGCCATGGCGGAGATGGCTCTTACCCCCGTTGATTGGTCAATGATTACGGGGATTCGGATGGGGGGTATACTGGTGGCTGACCTTCGTGTGCCCAGTTAAGATGAGGTGGCTCAACTGATTGGGGATTATCCCACCTCCACAAATCTGCATGGCTTCGAGGTTAAAATGTCATGGCTTTCTAATCTATTTGAGGAGAATAAACTAGTGGATTTGGGCCAGCCTGATGTGAACATCTTCATTGAGTTCGAGCGTGCGATGATGTTGGCTCGCATTTCGTTCCTTTTCTTGCTGGGCAAGATTCTTTTTTTGAAAGCGAGTGGTGGGCGGGTCTCATTGTCTTTGATCAGTCTTATGGTAAATTGGGACGATGCGCATCGATATGATTGGGGCAGGGCTGAATACGTCATGCTAATGTCTAGCCTAGCTCAGGTCTCAGTTGGGAATGCAAAGTCTATTGTCGGCTTTTGGCCTGCTGTAGAGGTAACCCCTGGCTCCTTTGCTTTCCTTGGTTTATTGGTTAGTAATTCCCTACCTGTGACACGTCTTTTATGTATGCCACTCTTTTTAGGTTTGGGGATATCTTCACTTCCTGCCTGGCCGCCCCCTCCTTCACTCTGATGTACCCACCTATCCGCTCATGAGCAACTGGAACACGCACCGCCGCAGGGACATTGGTATGATGCGCTTAGAGATGGGCATGCGGTCCCAGTTTGATCTGCTAATACTGGAGCAGGTATGGCTATTTCTCTCTTTTCTTTCTTAGCATTTCCTTTTTATGCTACCTATTTGGCTGATGGGACACTTTCTATTTGGGTAGGTTATCTATGATCCCTACATTGGTTCTCCTTTTTGGGATTGAGCTGTTGTGGGTGCTTCTCACTTCTTCATCGACAGTTGCATCATTTTCTTCTACGGGGCCTGGGCCAGGGCAAATTACCTGGGAGAGAGAGTGGTACATCAGTACCAAGACCACTTTGTCGTGTCGCAGGCTCCTCTTGCAGATGTTATTGCTCCTAGGGGTACTGTTGAGGAGCTCTCCGCTTGGTTTCTTCATCACGGGGTCCCCGTCATGAGTCCTTTCCCTACCGAACCATTCTTCCTCATTTCATACCTGATGTTAATTTCTTAGCCTTTGGCAGTCCGCGATCTTAGGTGGTTCTCCTTTTCCTTAGGCAAATTTTCAGTGGTTCTAATTCAATTTTTTTCTTCTACTGACTGAAACTCTGCTCCATTTTATAGTTTGAGCAGGGAAGTGACTCTGATGATGATGATGATGAGGCAGCGGTGGGTACTGCTGAGGCCACGGGAGCTAGTCCCTCAGGCCCCTCTGCTACGGGTGCCTCTGGTAGTTCGGCTGTGGAGGTCCAGGGGACCTTTATGCGCCTTGATGATGCCTTCCTTTCGGGTTTATGTATGGCTGCAGAGGAGCAGGCCCGTATATCTACTGAAGCCATCCGGATCCCCCCTCCTGAATTGGTTCCTGGGGTAAGCAAGTGTTTTTTTCTTTCTGCATGCTTGTTTCTCAGAAAAATGCATGTGCTAGCGCCTGTAGCTAATGTCTCTTTCCTTTTTGTGTAGGACTATGAGCCAGTAGTGAACCGGGCAGAGTATTACCACAATATAGCCAGTTTTCGAGATGTGGAAGTGGTGAGTATCATGCTGACTGGTTCCGATCATTGCCTTGCTATTTTTATCTTTTAATGGATCATGATTGATGGCCTTGGATATGACTTACAACATGTTCGTGAAAAGGAGTCGCATTCCCTGCTTAGCCGACTTTCTCAGGCGTGGGCCTGAGTGGGAGATGTCAGGACATATCATAGTTCTTCGCGCAGGCGCAAGAAGTCCAAGGGCACCAATAAGGAATAGGCTTTGTTTTGGGATTTTCGAACTTTGAGACTTTCTAGGACACATTTTATTTTTGGATTTTGGAAATATGTAATGGATGATGTGACATTATTATTATTTTTGGATGGTTTTTTTCAGCTTTTCCAGATGAATGTTAGTGCCCTTTGCATATTCTATTTCCCTTTTGCTTGTTGTAGTGTGTCGGATTGCTTTAAGGATGGGCTTAATTTTTTTCAGAAAGAAATGGCCTCTGGAGTCACATACTGTGTTAACACTTGGCCCTCATTTCCATGTCGGTGTGGATCTTTCCTGCATGAAGATTTATATAAGTTAGATGTGACCAAAAAAGTTCACCTTCGTATGTGATTTAATGTGCTCTTTTAGGTAAAAGGTAGTAAACACATGCAAGTTGTCCAGGGGATCAGCGTAAACTCCCTCCCCAACCATCATTTTTTTCTTGTGGGGGGCAAATGGTCTGGTGCATGTGTTACATGCGCAAGGCATTACATGCGCCAAGCCAAATCCGGAGTAAACAGAGCTGGGCGCATGTATTACATGCACCAAGCCCAACCTGGGGAAAATGCTCTGGCATGTGTAATACACATGCCAAGTGCTTCCAGAGGAAAGTGGGGCTTTTTAAGCCCGAGAATGCACTCTTTTCCTTCTCTTTTGACTTAAGTTTGGTACTTTTATGCTAGTGCTTTTCTCCTTACTTTCTCAAGGGTGGGTCCATCGTCCAATACTGAATTTGTATCATCGGGAACATCTTTGTATGTCAATGGACCCACTTTCCAACCCCGCCTCTCATGGGAGGCCTGGGACTGCTATACTTCCCTCATTAGGCATGGGGCCCAGTTTCCTAAATAAGTGGTTAGAGAGTTTGAATGAGAGCGAGCTCGTGGGTTTGAATGATCTTGGGTTGGCCCGCCTCTCGTCTTTTCTTGACATTCCTCCACTATGGGACCTTCTTCATGTGGCGGCCTCCTTTTGGGAAGTGGATACCCATGTCTTTCATTTTGAGAATCGTGAGTTATCTCCCACACTTGAAGAACTCTCTAGCCTGTCGGGTTTGAAGCTGCACAGAGGTCCTGTGATAGGGATGCCGAAGCCGGGCTACGCCTAAGTTGTCCACAGGACTTTGGGTTTGAAGAAATCTGATTATGGAAAAAGTCTCATTGGAGGGCCCACTAGGTGTTTGGTGAAATTCTTGAGAGAACTTTTTGGTGATGAGAGCCTGCAAAAATTGCCAGTTAGAAATGTTTATAACGTGAAGGCTTTTGCTCTTGGTCTCATCTCCAAGATTCTTTTCTTTACTGGGGAAGAAAGTTTCTCGCTTGCACTCTGCGATGTCTTGACTGAATTAGAGGGAGGTCGTTCTGTGATGCATCTGATCCTGGCGGAGCTTTATCGTTGCTTCGATGCTTTTGCCTTGAGCAAGGTACTGTGCCTTAGGGGATGCCCACTTCTGCTTTAGGTTTGGCTAGGGGAGCACCTTACCATTTTGGGACCCGTGCCTCATTTTTATATTACTCGTGGTGAGGTGACCCGCTACTTCCTGGGTAGATGCTATATGCTTCCACTGAGAGATATGCATGGCTTGAAGCTTTGGCTGGCCGAAGCCAAGTTGGTGTGGAGGCTTCCTTGGTTAGATCGGACCTTCTTAGTGGTCCGCTCCAGAGATTACGAGGGCATCAGTCTCCTTGGTTTGACCGATAGTACTTATTACTTCCCATTTCGGGTACTGCGCCAGTTTGGTTGTTCTCAGCAAGTGCCCTTTGCGGCAAAACCTCCTATCTGTGACTTGATCTTTTCTCGAGGGTCCTCTGAGGACATGGATAGGATAGCTGCTCTCTAGGAGATGCGTCAGTCGACGCTCATGTGCAATTTAGAGTAGGGAAATTCAATTTTGTCCTTCCCAGAGTTCGAGGCTTAGCTACTATTTGAGAAGCCGACTATTGGTCACTTGGATCAGGCAGAGAGCAGTGATACGGCGGGGCCTTGGCCAAGGAAGGAGTTGATGGTTTGGAGACATATTGAGCTATTGATGGACGAGAAGCGAATCCTGCATGAGAATTTAGAGAAACAGACGGTTAGAGCAGAGGTGGCAGAAACCAAAGCCGATGTAGCTGAGCGTGAGGTCCTTCGTCTAGAAGGGTCATTTAATGACGCTCTTGGTGCTACTGATGTTTCCTGGAAGCGGTATAGGAGTCTTCATGGCTGATGGATGACAGAGCAGGATGTACGTTAGGATGCTTTACTTGCAAAGATTCGTGCCTTAAAGCACGAGTTGGGTCATTGATTCCCTCCTGCACATACTTTTTTGCATAGATCAAAATCATAGAAAGGGGCGTCAGAAACCCCTAATTAGATACATCTTTTTGGTATGAATATTTTCTTTATGTTTTTATTGTTTTTGCACTTATGGGAAGAAAGAAAGAAGTTAGACATCTCACATATTATTTTTTGAGATGTGGTGTCACCTGTATATAGGTTTTTACATGAGAAAGGGAAATCTATTATCTTACAAAATAGTGTTATCTCTCCTTTCTTTAATTGATGGACTTCTTTTAAAATGGATAGTACATGGTATGGGCCTAGAAAAGAAAGTCTATTATCTTTTGCAAAAAAGGGTCTCCTTACCCTGTGGTGGTGCACATAGTGTGGGTGTGCAAAATGGGGAAGGGAAATCTATTATCTTTGACAAAAATGGTCTCCTTGCCCTCTTTTTTTTGGTTTGGCTTTTTTTTTTTTTTTTTTTTTGCTAGATGCCTTAATTATCGGGGAGATGACGGGTCTGAGCATGGTCGAACCCCCTTTCATGGTTGGTCCTGAGTGAAATTCAACAATTTTTACCAAGGCCGGAACATTTATTCCTTTGGATCGAATCGACCTTTTTCTCCTTACCCTAGGTCATACGTTTGACGGTGTAGTTGCGAAAACATTCTTGGTCGGGACTCAGAGTTGAGCTAACATGAGTGGCCCCGTCGAGAATTGAGTAATGCGGGAGGGGAACTGAGGGGATCTTATTTTTTCATTTCTCCTTTTCAACTTTCTTACTTACAATGCCCAAGGTGGGTTTCCGTCGTGCCCATTGTTTCCCTCATTTTATCCGTAGCGCCCTCTCGGGCTTTCACTACGTCCATGGGTTTGCATTTTTATCCCAAGCGCCCTTTCGGGTTTTCACCTGGTCCACATAAGCTCGCTATTTTTACCCATGGCGCCCTTTCGGGTTTTCACCACGTCCTCCTTGCTTTGAGCTTTTATATTTTTATTTTATTTTCTTTTACCTTATCAAAGGCCACGACATGGATGTCAATTTTTTCATAACCGGCTTGATGGAATTCTTTGTTGTCTCTCAGCTTGGCTTGCGCTAACTCAATGAATATACTATGACTGCTTGTAGACCTTTAAGAGGGCTTTTTCTCGGAATGTATCATGGCCATGGGATAGGTTAGGAATTTTGAAGGTATTTTGGGTTTTCAAAAAGGTTTCCTTGATTGGGTCCCAACTGCCATAATACACTTTTGCATTGGGGGTTTTGACTGTACATGTCCCACTCTTTCTTTTATATTTATATTTTTATTCTTTTCACTTTTTTTTTCTAGACATCCTCTTTTTGAAATTTTGTTTTTTTGAATTTTTTGGATTTTAATTATAACTCTTTTTCAATTTTTTTTGTTTGGTATATACACACATTTTTTGGGAAGGATTGATTAAAGAAAGGCTAACGGCTCAACTGATGTAGCAAGGGATATGAGTATTCAGGGACACTTTTTGGCTATTGGGCATTGAAATGATGGCCTCTTTTTAAAGTATCCTTAAGCAGTCACGTATCCATTTTTGTAAATATTTACCTTGCCGCAAAGACTTAGGAATAGAATCGTCGGGCGTATCCAATGTTGATGGGTTTAGGATAGTGATCTCCGTCCATGGTGGCGAGGCGGATAGCATATCCCGGGAGCACTTCTTGGATGATGTAAGGTCCTTCCCAGTTAGGCTTGAATTTTCCACTCGGATCGGTGTGAAGGGATGGGAAGATTTTCTTGAGTACGGTGTCTCCTACCTTTAGATCTTGACTGTGAACACGTTTGCTGTAAGTGCGTGCGATTTGCCCCAGGTACACTTGGGTATGACACAAGGCAATGAGCCTTTTCTCGTCCAGCAGGTTCAACTGCTTAAAGAGGGATATCTCCCTTTCTGCTTCGGGTAGGTCTGGCTCAAGGAGTATACGGACCTATTGGTGCATGCTTTTTCTGGGTTCCTCTCAGTCCTTGTTGAATCAATGGCCCAATTCTGTCCAAGTGGACTCTAGCAATGCGGTGTTTGGAATGTTAGAAATAAAATAAAAGGAGGATTTTTAGGAAGGTTCTTAGTTTATTGCGATCGCCAGCTTCAGATATTTAATGACACTGCAATACATCAGTGATCACGCTTTAGAGCGGGTGTGGGTCACTTCTTTACTGAATCGTCCGCCTGCGAACGTCAACAGTTATGGCTCTTTCTTATAGTTTAGATAGTTCAGTTTTCTTTTTCTTCCCCGTTATTATTGTAATTCGAATCGATTCAGATTTTCTAATTCTATTGTGAGTCTAGTGGTGTGGGTTTATTATAGTGATTTGATCTAATATTATAATTCTATTAGGAGTCTAATTAATTTAGTTTTCTAATCCTATTAGAATTCTAATTAATTTAGTGTCCTAATACTACTAGAAGTCCAATTAATATCAATCTCCTAATTATACTAGAAATGCAAATATGTTAATTTTAATGAAACTTTAATTAGGTCAAGCATGCTAATGGTACTGAAATTCTAAGTAAAGCAAGTATACTAGTCCTACTGCAATTCTAATTGAAGTAGAAAACAAATTTTTACTAAACTTCTAATTAAAGCAAGCAAATTAATTTTACTAAAATCCAATTAAAATAAAGGAACTGCTTTTTGTCTAGAATTAAAATCAAAGCAATGAATTAATTATACTAAAACTCTAATTAATAAAAAAAAGGAATTAACTATACTGGAATCTAATCAAGCAACGAATTAACTATGCTAGAATTATCTAATTAAAATAGAGGAACTAATTTTATTAGAATTCTAATCAAAGCAATTATTCTAAGGATCTAATTAAAATAAAGCATGTAAATTAGTTATACTAAAAATCTAAGAAAATTATGAACTTGATTTTCTAATTCTAATTAAAGCAATAAAATGATCCTAAAAAGGGGGGTTTTGGGCTAGCTATGCTAAGGAGGATTGGCCTCATTCTCGAGTACCCTCCGTAAGCTCCCTTGGACAAATCGAGTGGCTGAGATTAAAGATAAATTAGATTTTTAGATTATAAAATAGTATTTTAGATTTTTGGAGTCATTTTCGGGATTATAATTAGAATTAAATTATGAAATTAGAATTATAGAAGACTAAATTAGTATTTGGGATTTTAGAAATATTAAATTAAAGAATTAAGTCTAGAAGTTTAAAATTTGAGGACTGAATTCGGGTTTGAAATCATAAAATCAAGCCACATGATTAAGGACTGGTTCTAGAAAATATGAACTAGAACCATAAATTAATGATAGCACTGGAGATTAAAATTTTAGAATGAAATTGAGTCTACGGTTGGTGAATCAGGCCGTAAGATTAAGGACTGATTCTAGAAACTGAGAACTAGAACCGGACATTAAAATTACGGTCCGAAAAAGGGTGCTACGGTCTAAGACTGAATTAATATTAATAATTTGAACTAAGAAAAATCCTAAGTCTAAGAACTAACAACTACGGTCGAAAATTAAAAATTAAATTCTTACCTAAGGTCGAGGCTGCGGAGAGAAATCCCAAAGATTCAAAGCTTGAATCTCGAAATCATGGCTATGTTCCTCTATGGGTTCGTTCTTGGAGTTCTTTGGTTTTGAAATCCCCAAAAAATTTCGTTCTCCTAAAATTCCAGCCGCTCCCCGGGCGAATTAGAAATAAATTTTTTTATATGTTTTTCTCTAATTAAGCACCCTATTTCAGGCGTTTAACTGGATTGCACGCTGGTTTCCCGATGGTCATTCGCTTTGAGTCTGTCATCGACTCAGTGAGCAACCGACTGGCTTCCTCAGCGAGTTTCTTAGTTCTAATCATGTTATAACTAATTGCGCGCCCAGTGTGGAGTGTGCAATCCGATTAAGCGTCTCATTTGAAGAGCTTGATCGGGGAAGCTTAGGGGTCAAGGACGGTAAAACTAGGTCGGACGTAGGCCAATTGCGCGCAAGTAGTTGGGCACTCAATCCGATCGCGCGTGCCATGTGGCGCGCGTAATCGAGTCTCAAGGTGGTCTGGGAAAGGAAGTCTGGTTGGAAATGGGGGTGATTGCATATGTGTGGTTTTGTGTGCAATTGAATTGCGCATATGGTTTTAGGCACGTAATTCAAGTTGTCCAGATCCGGGTAGGGTCTGAAATGCGAGACTATTGTTTCAGCATTCATGCCGACTATAAACTATTATTTTAGTATATAGTCTCCCTACATTAGGATCTGAGCCACAGAACTATTATTTCAGCCTGTTTTCAACCATGTACTATTATTTCAGTGCATGGTCCCTACATTAGGGTCATGGGGCCTGAGCCACAGAGCTATTATTTCGATTGCACGCTAGATCACAAACGCGCAATCAGTCCCCCTTTCAGACCAAACTTCCTTTCTCATACCATATCGAGACTCGGTCACGCGCCTGAAATCAGACGTGCAATTGGATTGAGCGCCACCCCACCAGCGCGCAATTGGCCTACGCCCGACCTAGCCTCACAGTCCTTAACCACCCCTAAGTTTCCTTGATTGAGCACTTTTGAAGAATTGCTTAATCAGATTGCACACGTCCTATCAAGCGCGCAATTAGCCCTAATGCTATTAGTACTAGGAAACTCGCTGAGCAAGTCAGTCGGTCACTCACTGAGTCGGTGACCGACTCAAAGCGATTAAGCGCCGAGAAACCAGCACGTCATTCAGTTAAATGCCTGGAAAATGGCGCGTAATTGCAGAAAAACCTATAAAAAAAAAAAATTCCTAATTCGCCGAAGAGGCTAGCAATTTTCGAGAGAGAGCGAAATTTTTTATAATTTCGAAACCAGAGAAATCCAAGGACAAGCCCATATAACACCCTAATCATGATTTCGAAATTCAAGTGCCGAATCTTCGAGATTTCTCTCCACAGCCCCCGATCCTAGGTAACAAAAAATCTTAGTTTTAGATTTAGGATATTTTTCATAGCTTTAATTATTAGTTTTAATCATAGATTTCAATTTTCAGTCCGAGACCGTAGCACCCCTTTTCGGACCGTAATTCTTTATATTTGGTCCTAGTTCTCTGTTTCTAGAACTAGTCCTTAATCTAACGATCCGATACACCGATCATAGACTTTAATTCTGCTCTAAAATCTTAATCTTCAGTCCTATCGTTAATTTATGGTTCTAATCCTTGGATTATAGAACTAGTCCTTAATCATATGGTTTGATTTTATGATTTCGGACCCGAATTCAGTCCTAGAAATTTAAATTTCTTATTTTAATATCTCCAACAACCCTAAAATATAATTTTAGTTTCTATAATCCGAATTTTACAATTTAATTTATAATTATTATTTCGAAATCAACTCTCAAAAGCCTAAAAATATTATTTCACAATCTAAAATCAATTTATCTTCAATCTTAGCCACCCGATTTGCCCATGGGAGCTTACAGAGGGTACTCGGGAACGAGGCCAATCCTCCTTAGCACAGCGGGCCCAAAACCCCTTTTTTTAAAGGAATTTTAGGATTAATTAATTGCTTTTATTTTATCCTTTTAGTATTATTAATTAGTAGGTTTATTTTATTTTAGCGTATTTAATTAATTAAGTGCATTAGATTTTAGTATGATTGATTAATCTCTTTAAATCATAATTTAATTGATTAATTTCCTTACTTTAAATCAGATTTAGTATGATTAATTTCATTGCTTTAATTGGATTTTTAGTATAATTAATTCATTGCTTTAATTAGAATTTTAATAAAATTAGATTATTTATTTTAATTAGCTTCAAATAAAAATCAATTTATTTTTCTTAATTAGATTTTAATAAAAATTAATTCAATTGCTTAAATAGAGTTTCAGTAAAATTAGTTTTCTACTTCAATTAGAACTCTGATAAGACTGTTATAATTGCTTTAGTTAGAATTTCGATACAATTAGTACACTTGATTTAATTAGAATTCTAATACAACTAGCATACTTGCTTAATTTGAATTCTAGTACAATCAACATGCTTGAATTAATTAGAGTTTCATCAAAAGTTATTACATGTGCACTCCTAGTATAATTGGGAAACCTGATCATAAGTAGACTTCTAATGGGATTAGGAGACTGGAATTAATTAGACTTCTAATAAGATTAGGAAACTAATATTAATTAGACTACTAATGATATTAGGAACTTAATATTAACTGGACTCTTAATAGGATTAGAATAAACTTATATAACTAAATTCATAATGGAACTAGGGAAGTCTAAATGACTAGAACTATAACCACAAAGGGAAATAAAAGGGAAATTAAACTATCTAAATTAAGGAAAAGGCATTGCTGCTGACGTTCATAGGCGGACAATTTAGTATAGAAGTAACCCATACCTACTCTTAACTATGATCATTGATGTGTTGCAGCGTCGATAAATATCTACAGCTGGCGATCGCAACAAACTGGGAACCTTCCTAGAAAACTTCTTTATTTATTTTACCCCCACTATTCCGAACGCCAGAAAAAACGCGCACCAACAGACTGGCGATCGCGATGGGACCCTTTTGCAAACCCTTTTTCTAGATAGTTAGTTTTCATCTTATCCCTTTTTTTTCTTCTTTCCATCGCGTCATTTAGATTCCCTTTTATATATATATGAGTCTTCGACAAAGACATGAAATGTCTGGCATACAAAGAGTGAGTTTAAGAAACCCACCATTGTGGGGATATCATAACAACCCCACATACGAAGAAGAACTATTTCACAATCCCAGCCCACGACAACCTGAGATCAACATGGCTGGTGAATAAGAAAACCCCTTCTCTACCCCACACACCAGGAATAATCATAATGGGAGAGATGGTAACATCGAACAAAACCTTACCGCTCAACAGATCGTAGAATTCAGTATTCAAAGAATACAAAGAGGAGATGACGACTCCAAGGAATTACTTCGAGGGTTGGCCGCCTCATGCGAAACTGTTAGATCATGATAATTTTTAGAAGAACAAGAGCGACAAGAGAGGCCACCCCCTACCCCGAGCACGGTGTCGGCCCGCGCCACCCCATTGAGACAACCTGCCTGCACATTCTTCAATGATGACTCTCTAGACAAGGTTTGCTCACAGGTTGCTCCAAAAGTCAGCACCATTAAAATCAAAAATCTCCCTAAAATGCTCGATGAGTAGATGGCTACGAGAGAGCGCCCCGGTCACTCATTCGGGTTTGACAAATTTTGCTGGGATGTCAAATTTAATTTACCAATAGGATTTAAGCTACCAAAATTTATCAAATATAATGGCACCAGAAATTTGAATCATCACTTAGCCCTCTTTTCTAATGATTGCCAACCCGTACATGATAATCAAGGATTTCTCATTCACTATTTCCAACGTTCATTAGAAGGAGAAGCTTTAGATTGGTTTGCGGGACTCCCGCTTTATAAGATCGAAACCTTCGATGAATTAGTCGGTCAATTCCTAGACCAATACAAACACTTGATCCGAGAGACGGTTAGTCTCAGCAATCTAATGGAAGCCAAGCAAGGACTTGATGAAGAATTTACCGACTTCATCGCTAGATGGAGAAAACTGGCTGCCAGAATCGGCACTTCAATGAAAAAGAAGGACTCGGTGGACATTATTATCGATAATACTAGGGAATCGTTAAAGAGCGCACTTATCATAAGTGATTGCCCCGACTTCACTGCACTCCACTCCTGGGCATCCCCACTAGCGCGACACTAAAGGCGGAGACCTCGCACTATCCATAGGCATGTCAAAAGTAGGCTGTTCCAATGAATCGAAATAAAAAAATAATAAGAAAGTCTTAAGAACTGAGCAAGTTAACACCGTCGTCAACCAAGGATAAAACTTTGATAAAGGAAACTTCCAACCGCGAAATTTTGGACAGAATCAAAATCGACAATGATATGCCAACCAAAACCATGGCACTAATCAGTAAAGATACGCAAACCAAAACTAAAGCTGGAATTAGAATCAAAGCTAATACCCAAACAAAAATCAATACCCTAACACCTATCAGAACCAAAACATGACACAGAATCGACCGGCCCACGTGCCGAATTACAATAACATACCCCCACCGCAAAACCTTAATCCGCTAAACCTACCAACCAAGGCGGGAACACTGTCCCCCTTTATTAGTTACAATTCCTAACATCTTTCATCTCCTTAACACTCAGAATCTCATCTGATTCCTGCAAGAAAAACCTCGCCCATGGCTTGCAAACTTAGACTATGGTAAATACTATGCCTTACATCGGTACGCAGGACACAACCTAGAAGATTTGGGTCCTTAGGGACGTGATCTATGACATGAATGATCGAAACTAAATTGATTGGGAAGCGGTTAGGAATCCCAGCCCTAATAATAACCAACCCCAACAAAATTTAGGAATCATTAATAACCCTATGCCCAATCACAACCAAACAACACCGGTTCAGGTTACTACCGTGGATCTCCTCAGTCAACCTTCCTTCCTGCCCTCTACTTTAATCACTCAAATGTAACCTTCCGCCACTTTTGCCACCCCCGTGAGAGTTTCCTTGCCCCCACATCCCTCGGCCCTGATCACTTGCATCGCTAATCACTCACATCGCCCCACCGAGTCCACCTCCTTACCCAAAATTTACTCAGATACGAGCCCATTCCTTCAAGGCCAGGAGACCATCCCTCCATCATCACCCATCAGAACCTTTAACCCCTCCAAATCCTGAACCAATGCCCTTACCAGTCCCTTTTTCTGATTCTGAACCAGAGTATGGGGATACGTCCTCCAAACTGTGGCCCAAATTGCTGTATGGGTAGAAAGTGTCACCCATAAGACTCCGAGCCGAGAGAGTGAAACAAAGACTGAGTGTTTACTGAATGTAGGAGAAAGTGAGCAAGAAGAACACTCCGACCCGTGCGAGACGCTGGTCTCTGCTTTCATAGAAGAGGAGGATTACACGCAATATCTCCAACCTTGGAATGGTGTTGTGTGGGCGATTGCTCCGACCTCCAATCGCTTCACAAACACATCAACGCCAAGTCATGAACCAATTATCCACCTCCTCCTCTCCCTCGGAATAGGGGTTTCACGAGCACACAACTGCCAGAGGAGAATGTGAGAGAAAGAGAAGTTAACTTGCCTCCCCCACCTCATATCATCCTTCCACCAATTCATGCACCTCACCACTCCAACCACCTGCACCCAAGGCTCAGCAGCTAGGCAAAGAAGTGAAACTCGATCCAGGACAAGAATATGACCTTCTACAATATCTCCAGAAGATCCCGACCCAGATATCCATAATAGAACTCATCAAAAAATCGCTTGATTATCACCGGTTGTTGATAAGGGCACTTGAAGACACGCAAGTGGATGAGGACACGACCCTAGATGAGCTTCATCAAATCACTTTGGTCATGGCGTAACCTCTGGCGCTCACTTTTACAGATGTAGACATGCCTAAAGAGTCACTCCGCGGAAGTGCGGCCCCCATATATCTTACGGTCATGATTAGAGGGTTCTCTGTACCCATGCATTGGTTGATACGGGAGTGGGACTCAATATTTGCCCTCTCACAACATTAAAGATGCTCAAATACACAAAGTAAGATGTCAGGCCCTCGGCCCTGTCACTCATAGCCTACGACGGCTCGTGTCATTTCATGAAATGAACTATTAAACACCAGGTTTGCCTTGGACCTGTGACGAAAGACGTTACTTTCCATGTTTCTGATTTCGCTAGTACGTACAATCTTATCTTAGGAAGGAAATGGCTAGAGTCAATGAAGGTCGTCGCATCCACATACCATCAATGCGTCAAATTCCCATATGAGGACTCCATCATCTGTATATACGTCGTTGCACTCCTCCAAGAGATCGATACTGGTTATGCGGCGGGCATACCAATCGCTCATGATTACATGTTAAACACAGGCCACATTCAAAAGGCCCATTTCCCTGATGAGGCGACCGTTACAGAAGTCTATCCCCCTGCCCATCCTAGTTCTCCCCCAACGCGCCAATAAGAATTAATGAGGAGAGAGGTCAGTCCAGACCTCACCAAACTTTATGACATCAACCCCACCACGATGAAAGGGTGGGATCTTATGTACCAACTTGGATACGTCCCCCACACCGGACTCTGTAAGAATAAGCAAGGTCGTGTAGGACCTGTCGTCCCAATAAAAATACGCAAACAATAGGGTTAGGTTATCAATCGGACGGCCCACAAGCTGATTTATTCCCTACCTCCCCAAAATGGTCTCTATATGACCACTTCGTCTATGGGACCACTGAGAAAGTGAATGTATCGAGGCAGAAGGAAGTGTCCTTCGCCAAATCCCAGGAAACGAAAATGGAACGATTGGCCAAAGCATTCAACGATTTGACAAGTCTCAATGATGACGTAGATGAATCGCTCGAAGGAGTCAAACCCTTATTTGATTTAAAGAGTCCATAGAGGAGAGGGAGAGAGATCCTTCAAAATTTGAGCCACAATCAGAAGATTGGCAATCCACCAACGACGAAGACTTTCACATAGCAGCCTTGCAAGATGACGAAGAGCACTTGTGCTCAACTTGGGAAGAGGAGGATACCCTGCAAGAGAATCTTAACCTGAATAGTATCCGTCTCGGCCTTGTCCTTGGAGGTGGGAATGCCCGTGGGATTCTCCTTGTATCATTCACCCTTACCAGCCCCGATGTAGGGCATGTACTAGCATATTAGCATGTTTCATTAATTAGACCCAACGTTCTATGATGGAGGAATCAAATCACTCCAACCTCGTGACCACAGAAACCAGTAGCGACCTACCAGCTCGGCTACCGACACAAGAAGCAGAAAATCTCGACCGTCATTTGGTTGACTCAGGGGGGAACGCCCAACACACCCTTATAGACTTTGAAGAGGAACTTGAACCAAACACTTCTACATCCCCAGACTCACCGCAACTCCAAATATTTTGAAAATCTCTCGAGGAAGAATGACAACCTCTCCTGAGTGACGACGAGGACTACTGGATGACCTCCCGGCCCTCGAGTTAGCAGAGCGAAGCAATTTAGGACTTCAAGCACTATTAGATGAAGAAGATGAATTCGATACTGGCTTCGACCCTAACCTAGAAGGATGGGAATGTCCTTAGGAATCCCCCTGCACTCTTCATCCATATCAACCTCGCTATCGAGCATGCACACTCATCCTAATGTATTATGAAGGTCAAGGAAAAGAACTCGCAACCCTTAAGAATTCTTTGGGAGATCCCCTTGGGTGGGAAGAACAACATTAATATGACTCAGAGGATGATAGCTCAATTGACTACGATTTTCAGAGCTTCTTCGAAAAAGAGGCGATCAATGTGGCAGAAGAAATCCAAACGTTAGTGTCGCTGTTACCAGCTTCACTCATTCAAAAGATCTCATCAGGTGAGGACACTAAAACAAAATTGTCAAATTCACAACAAGCCCGCATTTCCCGAAGAATTACTCGAACGGCTCCAGCAGCCGTCTCGCTCCCTCAACTAGAGGAAGAAATTCTCTCGGCGCCTCTTGAGGCGACCGATCCTGTACCATATTTATTATCAAAAATAAAAAAAATAGAAAAATAGAAAACCCTAAAAATTCAAAAATACAAAATCCAAAATAATCAGAAAACTCCAGAAAAGAAAGGGGACTCTTCGTCCCGAACCAAATTTGTGGCCAAAGAGACATTTCTCCTAAGGTTTCTATTCCATTCCCCGCATGAAGACGTAAAGCATCCTGTTTAAACAACAAACTAGTGATTATATCGGATGAGATACTTCGTGACTTTGAGAGAAGAATCAGTAGTCTTGACCTTCACCTTACCAAAGATCTCTCGGTCATAGATTGTGCAGATGAAGAGTTACCTTTCGCAAACTCAAATCCCCAGTGTAGTAATTTCACAATATACGAGCTCACCGAGGATGAAGAAAGAGCACCAATTGCCGAGGACGCACTGGACTTCCAACGGGTTATCAAGCATTTTGATGAGCAAACCCAAGCTGCTGCGGAACCCACAGAAGAACTTAACTTTGGCACTGATGAGAAACCTAAGAAGCTACTAATTAGTGCAATGCTTAACTCCAAGGAATGCCAACAAATTGCACAAGTTCTGCAAGAACACCTCGATTCCTTCACATGGTCCTACGAGGACATGCGCAGTTCAGACCCAAGTTTAGTAGAACATTGCCTCATCTTAGAATTCGATGCAAAGCCTATTAAGCAGAAACTCTGTAGGATGCGCCCACAAACCACCCTTCAAGTTAAAGAGAAAGTCAAAAAGTTACACAAAGCTAAATTTATCCGAGTCGTTCTTTACCCTAAGTGGGTCGCCAATATAGTACCTATCGCCAAGAAAGATGGCAGAGTACGTGTTTGCATCGACTTCTGAAATCTCAACTAGACATGCCCAAAATATGACTTTCTACTTCCACACATTGACACTCTAGTCGATAATACCGCTGGACATGAGATGTTATCCTTTATGGATAGTTTCTCTGGATATAATCAGATCAAATTACTAGAGTCCGACCAAGAGAAGACTTCCTTCACCACACCATGGGGAACATACTATTACGTCGTTATGCCTTTTGGGCTCAAGAACGCAGGAGCCACGTATCAACGCGCCATGATGGCTATCTTTCACGACATGATGCATAAGTGTGTAGAAGTCTACGTCGATGACATATTAGTGAAGTCCCAAACGCGAGTAGGACATATTGAAGTTCTCCGACTTGTGTTATAAAGATCTAAGAAATATCAGCTAAAAATGAACCCGAAGAAATGTGTCTTCGGGGTCACTTCCAGAAAATTACTTGGTTTTATAGTTAGCAAGCGAGGGATCGAAGTTGACCCTGTAAAAGTCAGAGCCATCCTTGAGATGCTGCTTCTCAGCAATATCAAAGAGTTACAAGGCCTGATAGGAAGATTGTAATTCATCAGAAGATTTATCTCCTAACATTCGGACAGATGCAATCCTTTCTATAGACTACTTAAAGGAGGAACTTAGTACAAATGGGATGATCAGTGTCAGCAAGCCTTCGACAATATCAAGAAGTACCTTCTTAACTCGCCAATACTATTGCCACCTATCCCCGAAAGACCCTGATTCTATACCTCTCAGCGAACGATAAAGCAATGGGAGTAATCCTCGGACAATATGAAGAAGACGGGAAGAGGGAGAAGGCTATCTACTATCTTAGTAGGATGATAGTCGAATACAAATGAAAATATACTTCAATGGAGAAGACTTGCTTCACGTTGGTGTGGGCCTCTACCAAATTGCGACACTACTTTGGAGCACACAAAATACTAGTACTAGCCTGAATGGACCCTTTGAAGTATGTATTCGAAAAGCCTGTAACATTAGGAAAGATCGCTCGTTGGCATACGCTATTGCAAGAATTTGATATTACCTTCATCACGCAAAAATCGATTAAAGGGCAAGCAATCGCTGATTATCTTGAAGATCTCCCACTCCCCAGTGATGAGCTCATACATGTAGACTTCCTCGATGAGGACCTATTCACAATCCATAACGAAGAGCCCGATAAGACCTCATGAATTCTTTATTTTTATGGCGCTCTAAATCACAAAGGAAAAGGTATCGGGATTGTCCTCCTAAGCCCAGAAGGAGTTGTTAAACCTAAAGCGTTTCAATTAGATTTCTCTGTCACTAATAATGTCGTAAAATACGAAGCTTTTATAGCTGAACTACGAGCAGCACTACAATTAGGTGTTAAGCAATTAAAAACCATCAGTAATTCCAAACTAGTAATTTCACAAGTCATAGGAGAATAGAAAATTAAGGAAAGAAGACTAATGGCATACCTAAAAACCTCTCAATATTTAGTAAAGAAATTTGAAAGAATCTCTTTCACGCACATCCCTAGATTAGAAAACTAGCTTGCAGATTCCATAACCACGCTAGCCTCGATCATCCAAATACCTATCGGGAAAAGCACCAAGACCTTCTTCATTGAAAAGATGATAGTACCCGCCCATAAGGTAGCGTGGACCGTCAAGAGAGAATTACCCATCCTCCCCACAAGTACAGGACCGAAAGAAGCAATCACCCCGGAAAAGCACATCAAGATAGAAATCGAAGTCGCTATATTCAGATTTGAAAAATCACCGGCCGATGATGGACAACCATGGTATTTCGACATCTAGAACTTCTTAAAACATCAACACGCCCCCCCATATGCCACGAAGATTGAACAAAAGACTATAAGGAACCGATGCCACTGATTCTGCATACTCGGTAAAACATTAAACAAAGAAGCCTTCACCAAAGGAGTACTGCTACAATGTGTCACAACTGTCGAAGGGCAATAATCATCCGAGAAGCACACGCTAGTACCTGCGGCGCCCACTCTGGTAGACAGAGACTCGCCGATCAAGTTACATGACAAGGCTACTTCTAGCCGATAATAATCAGAGATTGCCACCTCTACGTCCAATCCTGCAAGCAATGCCAAGAACACACCGCACTCATCAAAGCTCCATCAGTTGCATTGAATACTATGACCTCGCCATGGCATTTTTGATGTGGGCCTTCGATGTCATTGGACCTTTCACTGACACTATTGGGAACACTCACAAGCACACGTTTATACTTACAGCGACCGAATACTACACCAAATGGATAGAAGCTAAATCCTATATTAGAATCACCGCTTCAACACTCATAGAGTTTATTATTCGAAATATCATCACCAGGTTTGGAGTACCAAGGATGTTTGTCACTAACAACGAACCACAATTCATCGCGAAGAAGAAGAAGAAGTTATGCAAGAAGTACGGTATCGATCTACGCCACTCATCACCGTTCTACCCTCAAGGCAATGGACAGGCAGAAGCTACGAACAAAATGCTGATTCGAATCCTAAAATGCACAGTAGAAATAAGCAATGGATCTGACTGGCCTGAACGACTACCAGAAGCACTCTGGGCCTATAGGACCTCTATTCATACGGCCACTAGCCAAACTCCCTACTTCCTTACCTATGGAATGGAGGCAGTCCTATTATATGAGATACAAGTACCATCCTTACGGATTCAACTCAATGATAAGCTATCCTTAAATGAGAGGAGAACTGCCCTACTCATGTAGCTAGAGCAGCTTGATGAAACACATCTAAGGGCAGCTGATCATGCTCAGGTATGTCAGAGGAGAGTGGTCAGGGCTTACGATAAGAAAGTCCTTGAACGAACCTTTAATATTGGAGAATTAGTCTTGAAGAAAATCATGCCTTCCAAGCACGCCCACCCGAAAGGAAAGCTGAAACACAACTGGAAAGGCCCTTATGTCGTAACAGCCGCATACCCTGGAAATGCCTACAAACTGGTGAACGAAGATGGGGAAGAACTCTCTAGCCCTTGGAATGCCATGTACCTTAAAAAATATTATCCTTAGCCCTGTGATCGTCAGATCCCGTGGTTAAATACTTATACTTATCACCCCCGTAGTCGTAAGCCTTCAATTTTTAGAACATCCTTAAGACCTCCAATTTGTCGCCCACCTTTTATCACTCGGGCAATCTGATTAAAGGACTAGTGATCTATCTAGCCTCTTTCAAAAGCATAAGTAACACCCGATCCTTATTTCCCTTCCCCCGCCATTGGAGGAGACATTAGAGCAAAAAAAAATAAAGATGTTAGGTTCAATCAAAACTCATTATTTTTACGCTAGCAAGATGCTTTTAAAAAATAAATATTTACTTATAAAAAAAAAAGTTGAGTGAGCATTACGACGAATGAACAAGTCAATGAGCTCAGGGAAGCATAAGCAGGTCGTGAGGACATCTCTAGTAACTTTACTAGAAGTGTATAACCAAGTTGTGAGGGCATCCCTGACGTCCCCATTCTACTAGATATCATCGTAAGGTGGTGGGAGGAGGATAAACTCCTGCTAACCATAGAACATGAGATTTTGATGGTGCCAAAACATGGCAAAGAAGCTCAATTATGCCATCCCATATCCCCTCTGAGAAAAAGATTATTACTCACCCCTTTTGGAAAACATTAGATACAAACTATTACCCACATCACTGAGCCTTACACCCCTCTTCTATTTTTATTTTGGACGATAAATCAGAAGCCTTATAGGATGCTCCTAGAAATTAAACTGAAAACTAATGAATAATGACTGATGCAATCACCTACTATACTTGCCATACTTCTCCCTCATAACTACGAGATAGGATGACCACTACCCCTAGGATAGACCCCTATTTACAACTGACCTAATCAAAGAGGCCTCTCCAGTTCGACGACAGTACCGATCAACTTTTCTTCAAAACTAACTCACCAAATACCCATGACTGCTTATAAATCCTAAGTGCTCATCTCGAAACCCAGAAAAGCTCCATTGCATCTTCACGCTGGGGCATTTTTTTTGGATTAGAAGAAGAATCATATCAGAAGCATCGGCTTGTCCACAGAGAAGATAAGAAACGATGAAGTTACCACTCGGAAAGTGCTACCAGAGATACCATACTGCCAATCCTACCACGCTCCTACACTGGGGCATTTCTATTTTTTTTTTATTGCTTCATTATTATTTTTATCTTAAGTATTTGCTTTCCCTATTGCATTATTTTCATTTCAAAAAGAAAAAAAAAAAAAAGAAGAAAAAGAAAAAAAGAAAAAGAAAGGAAAAGAGCTCATATTCATCTTTTGCTACCAGACTCCGGTCTGAGACACTTACCCCCTTGACAACTAGCAAGGGGGAGAACAAAAATTACTGACAGCATTACTCTCACATGTGCAGATACGAAGCAACCTTCAACCATCACCGGGCCAGCTCAAGAAGCATAAGGGTCGACGGCGCTAAAGCAACTAAAAGGTAAAAGTGGACACAAGAGGAAACTAAAAGGAAAAGGAGCTAATCAGGTAGATCTAAACTAAAATCTCCATATATATACATCAAAGGTTTTCCTCTTTACACTTTTCACTAGGGGCATCCCCCCTATGCATGTACAACTCACACACACATAGCAAAAAAAAATATACACACACACCTACTCCCTACGCTGCCGCTGGGATGGCTGAGCACTGCTATCCACAGTATCAATCCCGACACTCGGAGTCGACGGAACCTCTAAACGATGAGGCCCTGCTACAGAACCCCCCTCACTCGTATGGATAGCAGACTGTCTCGATCGAGAGAGAGGAGGATACCCCACAAGAATATCACGAATGGTCAAATCCCTACGAGAATCGTCCTTGACACAATCATGTGACGTGTGACGAGACTGCCCAGCCGAGGAACTCGTAGCCTTCGACTCCAAGCCATCAAGCTGACTGACCAACCTACGTATCCCTCGCTCACTTCTCGCCAGACGATACTGCAACCGATTCAGGGACACCTTCATCTCCACACGCATCGTCTGACGTGCAGCCTCTAACGCCTCGATCTGGATCCACTGTGTGACCATCAACTCGATAAACAAGTCCTCCCGACTCTGCGTCTCCCTAAGGACTCATCTTGCCTCGGGAGGGGCGCGCTCTCGCACCACCTCTAGACATTCCTCCTCAAACTGACAGACCTGCATGACCACACCAAGTCAAAGGAAGACTAATAGACATGAACAAAATATGAATCTGTGAAAAGGAAAGGATTATACCAAATCCAACCTCTCCCCTAGGAGTCGCTCAACTGTCTCAACGGTCACTGGATCAGCAGGAGGCACAGAAGGAACAACAAACGTAGGCAGCTGCAACAAGAACAAACAACTCCATCAGTAATACTATAATAACAAATAAACCATGAACACAAAAACTAAAACATACCTAAGTAGGGATAGGAACAAACTCCTGAGGGGGAGCCTCGGGAGGAGAGTCCAGGACAACCTACACAAAGAACCAAACTAACCAACACAAGACATGTTAAAATAAAATAAAGATGAACCAACCTAAATAGAACTACACCAAACAAGAAACTATACCTGACTCTCCGGGTGTAGAGAGGCAGCAGTCGCCTTCCTTACGTGAAGATCCTCGATAACCCGATTCTAAAATACTGCGTGATATTAGTAAGCTACTAAGAAAGTGAAATAACAACCCCCAACAAACTAATGACACAAATAAGATAAAAGACTGAATAGAACTTACCGAATGATCTAGCTCGGCTCGAAGCTGAGCCATCACTGGATCCTCCCGACTAGAGGAAGCAACTGAAGATGGATCAAATGCCGGAACGAAACCTCCGGCAGCGAGCTCGGCTCTCTACGAATAACAATAAACACATCAGTTGACATGCTCACAATGCTAATAATTAACGAAACCATATATGTAAAGACACCTACTAATCGGTCAAGCTCAGATCGCAAGCTGGCCTCCACCTCTCAGTCGACCTACTGCTGACTACGTAACAACTCGATCATCGCTGCCTAACAAGCAACCTCACCCTCTCTCTGAGACTGTCCAAAACCAAATAAAACGAGATACCACAATCATGTCAGAATAACCAGAATACTGAGTCCACATAATACGAAAAAAAAAACATGAATTAACTCACCAGGAGCCATCGAGTCTCTGCTAGTCGAGCCTCCAACTCATCCTCCGCTGCCCTAGCCTGAGAAACCGAAGAGGCTAAAGACTGTAGCATCTCCTCATCCGGAC
The DNA here is from genome assembly GCA_021018995.1 of Chloranthus sessilifolius. NCBI lineage: Eukaryota > Viridiplantae > Streptophyta > Magnoliopsida > Chloranthales > Chloranthaceae > Chloranthus > Chloranthus sessilifolius. The sequence goes on from CM037588.1 coordinate 99,849,961, forward strand.
GAGGAGCACACCCCATCTGCTCCATCACCCTATGGAGAGCGTCTAAGCCCTTCGCACGCTCGTGGTGAGATGGCCCTGCTCCAACGCAGCCAACCTCTCCCTCGAACTCAACGCTAACTCCGGCCCGCCTATCACGAAAGAGCCACTCCCATGGAAAGGACATGTGAATAGGCACCCGCCACCCAACGCACTAAACCACCGCACATACTCTTGAGCGTCTGCCTCGTCACGTGCCCCTCTATGGTCCCCCTAGCTCTAAAATCCGCTACCTAAAGCACCATCCGCTTCGCAAAATTCGGGCCAGGAGGGCCGGTCATCCTCTTCGCGACTCTGTGGTGAATCTCCGGAGGGACTCCTTGAGCGAGCCCCAACTTTCGTACCACTCAAGAAGTGTGGATCCTCTCCACCCTCTCAAAACAATGGACCCATATGTCCATGTCAAAGAAGGGGCAGCCAGACTGAATCACTGGTACACCCGCATCCTCCTTGTCTACATACGGCCTCTAAATCACCTATAATCAAGCAAACAAGCCAACCCCACAACGAAGACTCAGATCTTAAAAGATCAAAATGAAAGGGCTCTAGCTCCAAGATCAGTCTGAAACTGAAAGACACCAGCTGTGCCCGTTGAAACTCTGTCAAGGCATGATTCCAAGTATGAGACTCAGCCCATGCCGAGCTGATAGCCAGCTGCGGGGGCTCCTATCGAACGAAACACTGACAATAACAATAAGACTTACACATACCTATGACAGAAGACAAATGAATTTAAAACTAAAAGAAAGTCCAATAACAATTTACAACATACACACAAAGCATGATAAGAACAACTGAATAGAAACATGACCTATCTATAGATGCCGTCATGATGCATGACTGAGTGCACGACAAGAATTAATGCAGGTTTGACATAAATTAGAAGGGTTTTTGGATCCTAATAAGCCTATGTCATAACCTAAATGGCTAAGAAAATGGAGGAACTCTTGCTCATGAATGCTTACCCAGCCTCAAGTGAAGCAATCCTCCAGTGGAAAGTGTCTGCGATCTCGATGCTCCTCACCCTGGTACTCTGCAGGTTCACCCGCAGCTCTCTCATCCTCAGCCGCACCCTCAGCTCACTCGCCCTCAGCCCTCTCACCCTTATCCTCAGTGATCCCCTACTCAATCTCGAGCACCTCCTCCCTGACCCCCGACTGGTCAACCTCCAATACCTCCTCTCCAACCACCTCCTCAACATCCGCCTCCCCGACGACCTCGGTTCGAGCCTCAGAAGTCTCACCTATCTCCGCCCCTAACATCCTCTCCAACTCCAAAATGATAATATCATGCCTACCACCCTCAGACTCCATCCTAGAATGAAGAGCTTAGAAAATTGAAGAGAATGAAAGAAACGGCGCCTGAAATGGACGACTAGATCGCGCGATATCACGAAAACACGAAAACTAGAGCACAAAGAAACAAGGAAAGTAGAGAATCGAAGACTAAACACGGATCGCACGACAAAAATGAAACTTTTTGAACTATTTATAAGACACCCCAAAATCGCGCACTTAAATTTCGGCGCTTAAACTAATCACGCGCCACTCTAACCGTGTTTAATTCGGATCACATGACTCGCCTCAAGCGCATAAACCAATCGTCACCCGCTCAAACTAACCCGACCGCCTGGATGTGCGCAGCCTACTAAGTGCGTAATCTCTTCAAGTGTCCACACAGTGGCACGCGAATGCCAATGGTCACCCGTACAGTGACGAGCCACCGCCCTAATCGCTCTCCTAGTATCCTACGTTTGAATCGATCAAATGGTCAGAAACTGGCACGTAATTATCTTTTGATGCTCTGAAGCGTGTTCACTCTATGGCGTGCAATTAATTTAAGCGCACGGAATGAAGCGCGCAATTCCTCAGAAACACAAAACAAAAAAAATACTAGAACAACATGTTTATAGGCCTTGAATTAGTTGATCTCCGACACTAATTATTAGCCCAAACCACGCCCTTGTTAAGCCCGATCCAAAATATTCCAAACCTAAAGAAATATCCACCCCGATAACTAAAAGAAAATGCACCAGACCAAACCAAAAAGGAAAAATATCCCAACAATACCTATACATTCCAACTGATACCCAAAAAAAAAAACTAAAAAAAGGTGCCCCCCATCATCCATTTATTTGAAGTAAAACTAAACAAATGAAAAAAAAAAACTTGCCCCAACCAAGGCAAAACTAAAATGCCCCCATCGATCATACACTCTAACTAAGCCCAAACCAAGTCAAAACAAAAAATGCTCCTAACATGCCCCGATCCAAAATAAATAAATTAAACAAGTAAACCTTACACTCAAAATAAACCAAATAAGCTACAAAATAAACTAAGCCTGAATTTATGAAGGAAATTAAAATCATATCTTTTCATAAATAAATAGAATAATTACACAATACACTGAGGGCATACCCTCTAAATATACAACCTAAAACAAGAAACTTAAAATCTGCACGTTCAGGTAATGCACGAATCCGGATTTATTTGGGAAAACAAAAATCCTATCTTCCCCTCTTCCCTTAGCATGGCAACAATTCGACCGCTACCTTGCATTCCCAATTCCGTCCATTCTGAGTAATTCATTCAATAAACACAACTCTTCGAGTCCAACACCTGGGATGCAAAAGAGAAAGGAAGAAAAGACATTAATAACTAAAAAATGCCCAAAATCACAAAAAATATCCCAAAACTTTTAAACCCAAACTTGAAACAAGATTCAAAATAACAAGAACTCTAAGCTTTTAACTCACACATTTATAAACTATACCTTCCTAAATCATAGAATGACAAGTGTCACACCATTGAACCTTTCTAATCTAATCTAATCTAAACCAAACACATACTCCTTTAAAAGACCACAATCCATGACAAACTAAATGAACCAACAATCACACAACACTTACCCCCTCAAAGAAACACCAATCCACTCAAAAATAGTTAAACCAATAGAATTTAAACATTTAACACCCATCTAGAACCTTTGAAAACTCACACTTTTTTTAAATCTCATGCTGAATCAAACAAAAGACTAAAACTCAAGTCAAATCAGACCTTAAACCAGCCAAAACTTAAATAATAATAAAAAAAAAAAACTCTCTAAAATGAGACCCTGACTGGTTTAGGATAAAAAAAAATGCCCCCAACAAACCAAGCAGAACCAAATAAACCCTCTAAACCGAACTCAATAAAATGAATTAACCTCGGAATAAGCCCTGAATAAATTCGGAGTAAAGTTCTAAGCTAAATCAAAACTAAGTCAAACAAATCAGATAAATCCAACTAATCCGCTAATGAGTTTAAAAGAATAAACAAACAAAAACAAAACGAAAAAAAAATGCCCCTTTATTCATAACTCAAAAATTTTACAAGTATCACTGGAGGCATACCTCTTGAATATACAACCAAAAATGAAGACGGGGTTCGAAATTGAGACGAAGCGAAGAGCAGATTCTGCTTGGAGCGTCCAATCAGAGACTTCAGGGAGCATTAGTTGGGAAACACATCCCTCCATTTTTTACTCCTCTTCCTCTATCTTCACCTCCTCTACTGGCGTCTCCTCAACGCTGCCTTCACCACACCCTAAAAAGGACCAATGTGAAGACAAACGCTCTCATTCCCAATGCCGCTCATTCCCAAAACAACGCCATCCATGAGCATCTCCTCAGGACGAAGATCACATGAAATAACTAACATTGGAAGAAATGACATCCCAATCAGACGATTGAATCGCTCAATATCATCAAAACACAAATTTCAAAACACAAGATATACAGAAAAAGTTCAAAACTCGAGACTAAACCGAAGAATGAAAAACAAATAAAGCCCTTTTACTTATACAGAGTACGGACTCGATCACATGCCTAAACACAGGCGCTTAATTTGATCACGCGCTACGCACGCTGTGCGCAATCCAAAACACGTGCTATCACCCAAACACACAAACAAACCATCGGTCACGCTAACGGCGTGACACTCCGATCGCGCGCACTCCATGAATCTTGCAAATTGATCAAATGACAGATTGTCAGCGCGCGACCTGAACGGTCACCCAAACACCGACCTGGTGACGCCTTGATCACGCACTTCTATTATAGCGCATAACACAATCACATGCACACTTACATGCGTGTAAACGACCCCTCAAGCCTGAGATCGTACGCCCAAAAATAGGCGCGCAATTGGATTAAGCAACCTAAAATAGGCGCGCAATACCTAACTTTAAAAGAAATTTACACCATCAAGACCTTACTGTCCCATCACGGTCAGGATTCTTTTGTCCCATCGCGTAGCCTCACTGGCTATTCCTGCCAAACCAAAAAAGAAGACTTACTCACCCGTCGCATCGCGTACCCCTTACATGAGAAAGAAGCATCGGCAGCACCCGTCCACATCGCGATAACATATACACATGTGATATCACTTCAATATCCAGTCCCACCGCGATAAATTAACCATACCCTCATGACCCATCACGAAAAGCCAAAAGTAAATGCCCAAAGAGGAAGCCAATCATGACGTAACCACAACGTGATTTCTTTTATAACCCAAGATCTACCAAAGAAAGACACCAATGTCCTATCGCGCAAATATCCCACCAGCACACCACCACTAGCTACGCTCAATCGACATTCCACCGCCAGCATCACTACTTGAAAGGAGAGAAAAGCTCACCTAACACATAGCCATAGAAAGGGAGAATCTCTAGTTCCCATCGCGACATCATTTTTCCAAGGATATCACATCACAACCGCTAAGCCCTACCACAACAAACCTGAAGAGAAGAAATAGCCACAAGGTCCCATCGTGACACTACGACGCCACCAGACCACACAAGCTATGCACAATTCAGGTAAGTACTACCCACTTCTTATTTGTTTTATTTGATATTCCTCATGAATATATAGTTAGTTATGATTAAGTCAAATATTTTCAAAACTCGTCTCTCTCAACTTACAAATCACTGTAGTCCTCCTATAAGAGACAATCATCAGTACTCACCGAGAAGGTTAGACAGAGTATCCGGCATGCCAAATGTCATCTTGACAAGCACAATAATGGTCGGGTCCATAAAACCTATACCGGTGGATCTGCTCAGCGACGTCGTGGAAGCCACATTTTTCGTCGTTTTACTATTGAATTGATCTTAAGTTAAAATTCCTAAAATTTTAAAACCCCTTTATTTCAAAAAAAATGTGACAGCCCGGATTTCGGCACCCCGAAACCCGTGCCATCAGCACGATCATCTTGACCGTGCCCTTTAGCTAAGCACGGAACACTGGTATATCAAGCATCCAAAGTACTATAAATGAAATTGCAGAATTTAAATCTATATTAATTAACTTTCCAAAGGACAGTTCTACCCTCATGCCCCTACATGAATGGAGAACCGATCCGAACCATCGATGATAGAAATCATCACGGATGGTTCGTCCCAAAAGAATAATCCAAAACCTTATATACATGGTTTTCACAAAATCAAGGCTTGACATACCAAGCCGTACAAAACTCTCTGTAAAATCCCTCAAAGTGGCACAGCGAAGTCCTCTAGAAGAAGTCCTCTGGAGGTGGCTCCAACTCGTCACACGCAAGGTCCGAGGTCCATCACGGATCAGGCGTCTCCAAGCCGCGGACATGCTAATAGTGGACTGCGACGATAGTCTATAGGGTGAGCTACATCCTAGCTCAATAGGGAACAAACACATTGAACATATAAATTATAACTCACATGTATTCTATGATATGCCATGCATGATGTATCTATGCAATTGTTAATGAAACAGTTAAAAGCATTTCGCTTTTCTTGTTGATTACTTATGTTTTCATTTACTCATGAATAATCAAAAGGCTTAAAGCAAAACTTAAACTTTCAACTTAAGTAATCCCCGAGCAATATAGCATCGAGCCCCGATGAGATACCCTTCATCGTCATCTATATAGACAGTTTTAATGTATTCCCTGGGAATACCATATAGTACCCAAGCCCCTTTCCCCTGGGGATTGGTGGCGGGGTTTCACTTGTCTCAATCAACACCCCTGGGGTGTGCTTACTATGTACGGATAAGCCTCCGCACTGGCCTACGGTTTCGCCGCCGTATCGGTCACGGATATCCTGCCGTGTCAGTCGTGGATATCCCGCCATGTCGGTGGGGTAACCTATCAAACCTCAAATAACAAAAATATCGGTGCCTTACATAAAGTTATTCACCGTGTAAGTGTGCTATCTTATATCAGTTAGGCCCTATCAAGCATGATTCAATCCTTGGATACATCCCTGGGATGTATCCATTTACTTGCATCACACCTGATGCTCTTTTCTCTTTACTTCTTCATCCCCTGGGGATGGCTCATTAGTTTACTCTTATGAATATCTCACACACACACACACACTTTTTCACAATCCTTTAAGCAGTAAAAATATTTGAATGGAAATCTATATCACTACATACATGCTCTTGTAAAATAAAGTACATGTTCAAGGTGTTCCCTACCTCAAGTCTTCATTTGTTCAATGCATCAAGGTCCCACGTGGCTCCTTGTGCACTAGTCCACACGTACCACCTATGGTACCACATAACAGGTGAAACACATCACAAAGGATGCAATAAAGAAGGTATAAGATCCCCCAAGAATCTTAAAGTCAAACCTAAAAGTCAACATAGTTTATCTCAGTCGATTAATCGAATTCCAAAATCGATTAATCGAATCTGATTCGATTAATCGATTTCCAAAATCGATTAATCGAAGGTCAATATCGATTAATCGAAGCAATTTCGATTAATCGAATTTCTCCTTTTCGCAAAGTCCATTCTTAGTTCGAACAGTCGAGTTTTCATTCGATCAATCGAATCCAATTTCGATTAATCGAAATTCTTCTTTTCGCAAAGCAAAGTCACTGTTCGAACAGTCGAGTTTTCATTCGACTAATCGAATCCAATTTCGATTAATCAAAATCCTTCTTTTCGCAAAGGAGACACTCAGTTCGAACAGTCGAGTTTCACAAGTTGATTAATCGATTCCAAATCGATTAATCGAAAACTAAAATCGATTAATCGAAATCCCATTTCGATTAGTCGATTTTTCCTCAAGTCATTTCCTTCAACCCCTGGGGTCCACTGGAGGTTCTCAGTCGATTAATCGATCCCCAAATCGATCAATCGAAATCCAAAGTCGATTAATCGAAATCCAATTCGATTAATCGAAATCGGGGTCCTCTGACTTTTTAACTTCCTGGCCAATTTGATTAATGAAACCCAATTTCGATTAATCGAAATTGTCGATTCAAACCTTCTTTGTTCTTCCCAATCTTTTTCCATACCTTTTTCCTCTATTTTTCTAAGCCATTATCCTATGATTTAACCCACATTTTAACTGCAACTTAACCCCTATAATCTATGCATCTTATTTACAAAAATCTTACCTTGAATAGATCTCAAGTTGATTTCAAATCTAGGGTTGGAAGGCTAGGGTTCCAGCTTTGGTTTCTAACGGATTCCTTGCGTTGAATCAGCCTCTTTAATGCTTGAATCCTTCTTCCAATCACTCACAATAACTCTTGCTTGATCACCCTCTTTACTCCTCTCTCTCTCTTCTTTACTCCTCTCTCAACAACTCAAAACTCTTGATTTTAGGGTTATTAACTCTTTTTATCCTCTTCCTCACTTGTGTGTTGAGCACATACACCGCGGTAGGTGTATGCGACTATACCTTCACAGCACACACCACATAGGCATTCTATTTATCACATCTCATCCGTTCATCACACTACATACTAACTGTTGGACTTCCATTTGGTCAAACCTATGACCGATCGGGCACGGATCCCGAGGTCATAGTTTAGTGTGATTTTTCGAGTTATTACAAAAAATCCCCTTACTAACAATAAAAAAGAAAGAAAAAAAAAAGTAAAAGGAAAAAAAAGAAAAGAAGAACAAAGCAACAAGATAAATAAGACCCGACTCACCTTTCTTTAAATACCAAAAAAAAAAAAACTGATTAAGCGCCCCATAACCCGTGCACGATAAATTACACTTAAACTTGACCTTTAACTCCTAAGACTACCTGAACTTGCAATCAAGCGTATATCCCACTGCGCAGAATTGGATCGAGTGAATACGCCACTGCACAAAATCATTAGTTTAGACACATTAGGACTAAAATTCTCAATTTATCAACCCTTGAACTCGCAATCAAGCGCATATTCCACTACGTAGAATTGGATCAAGCGCATACGCCACTGCATAGAATCATTTGTTCAGACACATTAGCACTAACATTTCTAACTTAGAGACTAACTCCAGATGAATCAAGCGCACGCGCCACTGCACAGAATTCAACTGAGGACACTTCACAAGACTCCACTTCAATTACCAGCCCAAACCAGCCATTCCCCTGGGAAACTGAACATTGAGTATATTTAATCTAAGAATTTACAAACGCTTATGGGAAAAGGAACGCTTGACCACATTGGTGTGAGCAATGATGTGCCCGGTCTGACATGACTTGCAAAAGCCTTCGATATTACATGATACTTTGTCTTTTTATTATTGATCCTTGGACCTTGTTTTGGATATTTGATTGATGCCCTAGTACTTCTATTGGGTAAAATCCCTCTGACCCATGCGACGGGATGCACCATGCACTCACAGACCCTGAATATGCCCTTCGACAGCTACCATTTGCCCTTCAAATGCTCCATTTTAGCTTGTGCTGATAGATAATAAAGTCAAGCATGTCATGTCAGCATCACCAATTCACATTTATGATTTTCCAAAAGAAACAAGAAGACACCTCGAAGGAGGGGTGTCTACTTCGATGCGTTCTTACTTCGCAAGAGTGCGCCATAGAGGGGTATCTGTAGACACCCTCATTTTGCCTTCTCAGAATATACAACTTTATTCGATCAACCTTTGACCTCTTAACCCTAATGTGGAACCATACACTGAAAAAATAGTACATGGCTGAGCACAAGATGAAATAATAGCTCTATGGCTCAGATCCCAATGTAGGGAGACTATATACTGAAATAATAGTATATAGTCAGAATGCAGACTGAAACAATAGTCTTCATCTCATACTAGAGACTATAACCGAACAACCTCGAATTAAGCGCCTGAAATCCTGCGCGTAATTCGATTGCACGCTAGACCACAACGCGTAATCAGTCTCCCTTTAAGACAAAACTTCCTTTCTCAGACCATATCGAGACTCGATCATGCGCCTGAAATCATATGCACAATCGGATTGAGCGCCACCCCACCAACACACAGTTGGCCTACGCCCGACCTAGCCTCACAGTCCTTAACCCCTAAGTTTCCTTGATTGTGCGCTTCTGAAGAATCGCTTAATCAGATTGTGCACGTCCTACCAAGCGCGCAATTAGCCCTAACACTATTAGGACTAGGAAACTTGCTGAGCAAGTTAGTCGGTCGCTCACTGAGTCGGTGACTGACTCAAAGCGATTAAGCATCGGGAAACCAGCGCGTAATTCAGTTAAACGCCTGGAAAATGGCGCGTAATTGAATAAAAACCTATAAAAGATTTTTTTTCCTAATTCGCCGAAGAGGCTGGCAATTTTCGAGAGAGAATGGATTTTTTTGGAATTCTGAAACCAAAGAACTCTGAGGATAAGCCCATAGACCACCCTAATCATGATTTCGAAATTCAAGTGCCGAATCTTCGAGATTTCTCTCCACAACCCTCGGTCCTAGGTAACAAAAAATCTTAGTTTTAGATTTAGGATATTTTTCATAGCTTTAATTATTAGTTTTAATCATAGATTTCAATTTTCAGTCCGTGACCGTAGCACCCCTTTTCGAACTGTAATTCTCTGTATCTAGTGCTAGTTCTCTGTTTCTAGAACAAGTCCTTAATCTAACGATCCGATATACTGATCATAGACTTTAATTCTGTTCTAAAATCTTAATCTTTAGTCCTATCGTTAATTTTTGGTTCTAATCCTTGGATTCTAGAATCAATCCTTAATCATACGGTCTGATTTTTTTATTTCGGACCCGAATTCAGTCCTAGAAATTTTAATTTTAATTTTAATTTCTTATTTTAATATTTCTAAAAACCCTAAAATATAATTTTAGCTTCTATAATCCCGATTTTACAATTTAATTCATAATTATTATTCCGAAATCAACTTTGAAAAGCCTAAAAATATTATTTCACGATCTCAAATCAATTTATCTTCAATCTCTGCCTCCCGATTTGCCTAAGGGAGCTTACAAAGGGTACTCGGGAACGAGGCCAATCGTCCTTAGCATAGAGGGCCCAAAACCCCTTTTTTTTAGGAATTTTAGGATTAATTAATTGCTTTTATTTTATCCTTTTAGTATAATTAATTAGTAGGTTTTTTTTTTTTCAGCGTATTTAATTAATTAAGTGCATTAGAGTTTAGTATGATTGATTAATCTCTATAAATCAGAATTTAATTGATTAATTTCCTTACTTTAAATCAGATTTAGTATGATTAATTTCATTGCTTTAATTGGATTTTTAATATAATTAATTCATTGTTTTAATTAGAATTTTAATAAAATTAGATTATTTATTTTAATTAGATTCAAATAAAAATTAGTTTATTTGTCTTAATTAGATTTGATAAAAATTAATTCAATTGCTTAAATTACAGTTTCAGTAAAATTAGTTTTCTACTTCAATTAGAACTCTGATAAGATTGTTATAATTGCTTTAGTTAGAATTTCGATATAATTAGTACACTTGATTTAATTAGAATTCCAATACAACTAGCATACTTGCTTAACTTGAATTCTAGTATAATTAACATGCTTGAATTAATTAGAGTTTCATCAAAAGTTATTACATGTGCACTCCTAGTATAATTGGGAAACCTGATCATAATTAGACTTCTCATGGGATTAGGAGACTGGAATTAATTAGACTTCTAATAAGATTAGGAAACTAATATTAATTAGACTACTAATGAAATTAGGAACTTAATATTAACTGGACTCTTAATAGGATTAGAATAAACTTATATAATTAAATTCATAACGGAACCAGGGAAGTCTAAACTGACTAAAACTATAACCACAAAGGGAAATAAAAGGGAAATTAAACTATCTAAATTAAGGAAAAGACACTACTGCTGATGTTCGCAGTCGGACGATTCAGTATAAAAGTAACCCATACTTGCTCTTAAGCGTGATCATTGACGTGTTGCAGCGTCGATAAATATCTACAGCTGGAGATCGCAACAAACTAGGAACCTTCCTAGAAAACCTCTTTATTTATTTTACCTCCACTATTTTGAACGCCGCATCGCTAGAGTCCACTTGGACAGAATTGGAGCCACTGATTCAACGGGAACCGAGAGGAACCCAGAAAAAGCATGCACCAACAGTGACGACCATCTTCTCAAGGTTGAGGATGATCATTTTGTTAGCAGCTTCCATGGCCCCATTGGTTTGTGGCTAATACGGTAACGAGCGATGATGTTTGATCTTGTACTGCTCGCAGAAGGCCCTGATGTGCTTGTTCGCAAAGTTAGTGCCGTTATCTGTGATGATGTCCTTGGGTACGCCAAATCGGCAAATAATATTGCTTTTGATAAATTTCTCAACATGTTGGGCCGTGATATTTGTATAAGACGCTGCCTCTTCCCATTTGGTGAAGTATTCAACCAGGATGAACTGATGTTCATTGGAAGCTTTTGGATTGACTTTCCCGACGACATCGAGGCCCCAAGTGGCAAATGGCCATTGAGTGGTCATGCTGTGAAGATCAATGGCCAGGGCGTATATCAGATTGGAGTGCTCTTGACATTTTTAGCACTTCCAAAAGTGTTTGCAACAATCAAATTTCATGGTGGTCCAGAAATACCCTTGGCGTAAAATCTTTTTAGTGAGCATGTGGCCATTGATTTCGGCACCACATACTCCCTCATGGATCTCCTTCATGATGTCGGCTGCTTCACCCTCAGTAAGGCATCTGAATAAGATGCTGTTATAGGATCATCTGTAAAGGCACTCTCCACAAATGACGTAACTAACTGCTAATCGCTGGATGGTCCGTCTATCCTCTCTGAATGTCCCCTCAGGAAAGGTGCAGGTTTTGAGGAAATTCTTGATATTTAAGAACTATAGAGGCTCATCATCAAGCCCTACTAGTTCCTCAATCTAGAGGCAGAAGGCCGACTCGTTCCTCTGTTCAATCATGATTGGCTTCATCTTGACACCATAGGGAATTTCCACCATTTATGCAAATATTGCTAGGGCATCAGCGAACCAATTTCTTGCTCGTGGGACATAGGAGAAAGTAGCATCATTGAAGCATGCTATCAAATCTTTGAGGTGTTCATGGTATGGGATCAACTTCTCTTCCTTCATCTTCTAATCATCGTTTGTCTTGCATATGATCAATTATAAGTCACTAAACACCCTGAGGTGGGTTACGTTCAAGTCTAGACCTGCCTGTAAGCCAGCCATACATGCTTCATATTTAGCCATGTTGTTAGTGCAGGGGAAGTAGGGTTTGATGGAAACTGGTACGTGAGACCCCTTTGGTGAGATTAGGATAGCACCAACTCCTTAACCTTCAGCATTTGTCGCTCCGTCGAAGTGCATCACCCAGGACTCCTCTGTCTCTATTGTATCATCCTCTGTCATAAACAAGATGTCCTCGTCCGAGAATTCGGTCCTTAGAGGTTCATAACCGGGTAAGGGATTCTCAACAAGATGATCAGCGAGCGCCTACCCCATGATTGACTTCTGAGTGACATAGGTGATGTCAAATTCTGATAAGAGAAGCTGCCAGCGCACAGTCCGCCCAATGAGGGCTGGCTTTTTGAACAGATACTTTAATGGATCCATGCATGCTAGGAGTAGAACGACTTGGGATAGAAAGTAGTAGCAGAGCCTCTATGTGGCCCACACGAGAGCCAAGCATGCTTTCTCCAAATGAGAATAGCACGTCTCATAGTCAGTGAACTTCTTACTCAAGTAATAGATGGCCTGCTCTCTTCTTCCTGTCTTGTCATGCTACCCTCGGACACATCCCATCGAAACTTTTGTCGTGGAGAGATACATTAAGAGTGGTCTCCCTGGTTCGGGTGGTACTAATATTGGAGGGTTGAGAAGGTAGCCCTTGATTTTATCAATTGTTGCTTGATAATCTTCATTCCATTCAACGGGAGAATCTTTCCTTAGCAGCTTGAAGATCGTTGTATAGATAGGAGTGAGTCGTGCAATGAACTGACTGATGTATTGTATCTTGCCCAAAAAACCTCTGACCACTTTTTCGGTAGACGGTGGTGGCATTTTTGTGATGGCCTTTACTTTGGCTGGGTCAACCTCGACACCTCTCCTACCGACGATGAATCATAGCAACTTTCTTGGCATGGTGCCAAATGTGCATTTTTGAGGATTTAGACGTAACCTATATTTTCTCAGCCTCTCAAACAGTTTTTGGAGGTTTATTAGATGGTCACTCCTCTCTGGTGACTTGGCAATCATGTCGTCGACATATACTTCAATTTCTCGGTGCATCATGTCATGAAAGGGTGTCGTCATAGCTCTTTGATACATTGCCCAGGCATTCTTTAGCCCAAATGGCATGACTCAGTAGCAGAAAGTTTCCCAAGGGTGATAAATATTGTCTTCTCTCGGTCTGCCTCTGCCATCCTAATCTAATTGTATTCGGAGAATCCGTCCATGAAGGAGAGCATCCCGTGCTAGGCAGTGTTATCAACCAAGATGTTGATGTGCAGATTGGGAAGTCATCTTTCAGGCTTGCCTTGTTCAAGTTTCTGAAATTAATGCACATGCGGACCTTCCCATCCTTCTTTGGTACTGGAACAATATTGGTTAACCACTGTGGGTATTTGGAGACCATGAGAAATCCCGCATCATATTACTTGATGACCTCATCCTTTACTTTCAGCATCCACTCGGGTCAGAGTTGCCTCAATTATTGTGACTGACTTGATATCTAGGTAGAGTGGCAACTCATGCTTGACCAAATTGGTGTCCAAACCAGACATGTCTTTGTATGACCATGCGAATACATCTTGGTATGACCTTAGGAAATTTATCATAATTTTTCTTTCCTCGAGAGATAGCGATGTTCCAATCTTGGTAATTTTAGGAGCCTCCTCGGTCCTTAGGTTGACGTTCTCTATTTCTTCAACGATAGGGATAGGACCATGCTCAAAGTAGGTAAATCGCTCAAGGAGTTTATTGGGGAGCTCCTCAGTAGGGATTTCCTCCTCCAGACTCATGACTCCTACCTCCTCTTGTATTTCTATAGGAAAGGGGTCGATTTCACGTGGGACGAGGATTTTGATTAAGGCATCATTTTCTTTGACTTTATTCAAAATTTTGAAAGACAATATTTTTGGATTTTATATTTTTCTATGTTTTGGGGACTTTTGTTTTCTTCAAAAATGAGCTCTTGGCAAAGCAAGTTCCTATATATACATGGTATTGCCTGCCAAGGGCTTATCTCACTTTTTATAAGTTATTTTTTTTTTAGAAATGGGTCCCGTATTTCAGGCCACTTATCGCTTCCAGAGTTTTGGACATAGACACTCATTTTTGTACATGCAGTGCAGCTCCTTTACCTATTTGGATGGAGGGGGTTGGCTGATATGATTCTTCGGAGTCAGCCTCCATCATGTTGATCATGGGTTCGTCTGAAAAAATTGTCCTCAAACATTAGCAAGGTCCTGTGGTGGTTTACCATAGGGGGAGATTGTTCAAGTATGGAAGACTCTTCCTCAAAAAGGGACAGAGCAGCTAATCTATTTCCACGTTGGGAGGGAAAATTCAGGGATTGGTGGGGTGGACGAGGGCCGCGAGTTTATGTGGGGTTAATTGTGTTGCCCCATTCTGATTGATCTTTACAATCCCCACACTCACAAAGGTATTTCAGATGTGAGGCCTAGGACGGGACTCCTCTTCTAAATTGATCCCCTAGGCCCTAGCAGCTGTTGTGGCTCGAGCTTTCTCCTTGGCCTCTCGGACCTCCTCTTCTGTGGGCTTAAAGCCTAACCAAAATCGGACCTGCTGTCCACCTTTGGCCTTGACTGGCTCTTTCCTGCCTTGTAATCAGGGTCCCACTCTCCTTCCTTTCTGATAGCCCCACTTTTGGAGCATGGCCACAGCTACTGCCATTTCGCCTCCGATTTTTAGGGTGATGCTTTCTGAGGGTTCTGGGACTACCGCTAATACCTCATATTCAAAGTTGTGGAGGTCTGTATCCTCAATCGTGTGTGGCACATCCAACACTTTTGGGTTCTCAATGTTGTGGGTAGCTTTTTCCTTTTCGTCATGCCCTTTACCTATGATGGTGATGATCTTCTGCGCAGACACAAATTTAAGCTTCTGGTGTAGTGTCGAAGGTATCGCCCCAACCTAATGTAACTAGGGACGTCCTAATAACAGGTTGAAAGAAGATTTGATATCCATCACTTGAAAAGGTATGGAAAAGGTCATTTTCCATATCACAAGCTCAAGATCAACTTCCCCAATTATTTCCCTTCTTATATTATCAAACCCTCTAGCGCTAGTTTTTGTTGGTCTCAACATACAAGGGTCCACGCCTATTTTGGTGGTAGTTCTTAGAGGGCACACATTTAGAGCAGACCCATTATCAATCAACACTAGTGGGATTTCCATATTTCCGGCCTCTACATTGATGTTGAGGGATTTAGCATGATTATTTCCCTCCTCTAGTAAATCTGTATCCGAAAAAGAGATGGCATTGGGAGCCATCACCTGCCCGATTATCTGCCCAACCTCATCTGGGCGTACTTGTAGAGACACATATGCATTTTTTAATGCCCCCATTAGAGCTTGGAAATGGAGTGGGGACGTCATTAATAGATACCAAACAATGATATGGGCCGCCATTCTCCTTAACTGAGTTTCAAGTATGCGTTCTCGGCTTATTTTTTCAAACGGGTTTATTGCAGTGGTATCCTTCTTTCCCCCTGGTCGGGCTGGCACTAGTGCCGGTCGCTTAATGTTGGAGACCTTCCCCGACACGGTGACAAAATCAATCGCCTTCCCTACGTCCATTTGATCATAACTGAGTGGGACCTGATGACGATTGTACGTTGGTCCTGTGATCTGGAACGGGGTAACAGGGGATGTTGGAGATACCAGTGTTGATGGACGGGAATGGGTAGGCCATATTAACCTCAGTAAGAGACAGGTAGGTGGAAATAGTGGGATTGGCCTAGATTGTGAGTGACTATATCTGGGGCGATATGGCAGGGGTGGGCCATTGATGACTGATAGGTGATGGAGGGGGATGGGGGAGATAATTCGCCACGAGGTAACTGGTGGAGGATGCAGTGTATGGTTGGTAGGAGTTTATTTGGACGTAGTTAATGGGAGTTGGCGCTGGGAAATATGCCCTAAGATCTAAGGGTTTATTTGTGGTGTGGAGTTGGGAAGATAATTCGCCAAGTTCAGAGGTTCAATTACCCCAATACTTCTATCTTCCCAGTCTCTTTGCAGTGGTGCCACAAAATTTTCCTGGTCTTAGATGTAATCCAATGGGTCAACGTCTTCATCATCTTCTGCTATCATGCCAATAGTGGGTCTTGGGCCCGTTCCACCAGGTGGGTGCGGTGGCAGTGGCACTTGATGTATGTTTGCATGCTGGTTAGCTTTGGGAGGTGAAGGGGGAATGGTTTTCCTAGCCTCAATCGATATTGTATTGCGTGCTTTAATAGGAAGCAACGATCAGTAGGGTGACCCGGTCCCTGATGGAAGTTACAGTGGGTGTTGGGGTCATATTCCTTGGGATGGGATTTGGCGGAGGTCTTGGTTGGAGTGCTGTGACCAACCCTTTTTCTATTAATAAGGGCAACAAGACATTCAATGATTGCCCTAAAGGTGTGAAGACTCGATCAAAATGGGCCCTTCTCTGCTCTGGAGTCATCTGTGCCCCCTGTCCATTCCCGGTTCTCTGTATCGACTCGCTTCTAATTGGAGCTAGCTATGCGGATTTCAATTGGAATGGGATTATACTAGTGTTGGGCCTAGCATTCTTGACATTTTGCACATTTGTCCTAGTTTTTCTATCATTACTATGCTCAGGGAATCTCCTAACCCCGCCGGCCTCATCGGATATATTCTTGCTTAAGCGCTCTTCTCTGATAGCGTCCTCGTAACGATTGGTGTTCCACACCAAATCAGCAAAGCTGGACTGCTATTGGTAAACTAGGAAGTCTGAGATGACCGGCAAGGTATTTTTTGAGATCATCTCAATCTGCTCATCATCAGGTATTCTATTTCTTACCTGAGCTGCCTGTGCTCTCCAATGCCCAAGGTCATTGCTGAATGTCTCGTTAGAGTTCTGCTTTAATCGGGCCAGATCTGACTTGCGAGGTTTAATGTCTATGTTGTAGACATACTGCTCTTGGAATAAATGCATCAGATCTTTCCATGTTTTTATCATAGATGGTTCTAGGGACGTGAACCATCTCAAGGCCAGGCCCATCAGACTTTTCTGAAAGACTTTTATAAGCAGGCACTCATCCCCCCATATTGGCACATGTCCCCACAGTAGGACTTGAGGTATGCGACGGGGTTGCCCGTGCCGTTATATTTATTAAAGATCGGCATTTTGAATTTTGAGGGTAAGGGGACTTTCGAAAATAGGCATAAGTTCGAGAAATCCGTGGTATGGATTTCAACTCCACCCATCTTCAACAGTTGATTTTGGATTTTATCCAATTGTTCTTTCAACTGCTCAGACTCTTTAGATAGTGGGGCTATTTTTTCAACGGTCGGCCTTGATTCACTTTGTGCTATCGGGGTGTTGGTGATTATGGGTGGAGGATTGATGCTGGCAAATGCCCCAGCATAAGTCGCGCTATTCCTGATCTCATCTTCCTCATATTGTGGGTCTACATATGGTGCAGTGAGGGTGAGATTTTTTTGTTGGTGCTGGCTGCGCTGGATAGGTGCCGGGTGGGACCACTGGAGGTGACGGAAGTTCTGTGGAGTGATAGGATGAGTGGAATTTAGCTTTTGGGTTGGGCCCTGATGGGGCCACTGTGTTTAGCGAAAAGCTTGGAGATGGATTTGGGGTGTAGGGACATGGGTGAATTAGGGTTGATGGAGGATAGCTGTCAGGCCTCGCCTGGGGTCAGGTGGGAGGTTTGTGTGTGAGGGAGATATTGAGGGACTTGTGGAGGGTATGGGTATGTGGACCCAAGGTTTGGGCCTTGCTCGGCTTGGGTATAGGACAAGGAACTTGGAGGGGTTTGGGCCATAAGGCCTTGGGAAATTTGGCCCATTGGGCTTTGTTGGGTTTGGGCCATTACGCCCTGGTAGGTATAGCCCATTGGGCCTTGATGGGCTGACCCATTGGGCCTTGGTGGGTCTAGCCCATTGGGCCTTGGTGGGTCTGGCTCATTGGGCCCTGAAGGGTGTGGATGATGGGAGTTTGGGCCATTGGGCCTTGGTGGGCTCGAAGTAATGAAGCATGGAGACTTGGGAGTGTGTATCAAGGATCAAAATTCCAGCTGAAATGACCAAAATTTTGGCCGAAATTATCGGTTTCGGTCCCCACCGAAACAATAATTTGGGACCGAAATTTCGGTCATAGAATATATGGGATTGAAGTTATCAGCCGAAATTTCAGTTTCGGTCCCCTCCGAAATCGAAATGAAAACCGAAATTTTGATCCTTGTTGTGTATGATGGGCTGGAAGATGTGTGATTAGAATGAGGGGGGATGTTTTGAGAGGTTTTCCAATTAGTGTAAGCCTGGACCATCTCATCCATCACGGCCATTGGAGAGGGGGTGGATAGAAATGGTTCATTGAGGGAATGTGGGGTATGGGTGAAGTGGATGTGTGGGAAAAACTAGGCATGGCCCCGGTAAAATTGGGCATGACCTGGGTAGATACAGGGGTATGTGGTGGATCGGAGAACCTGGGTGTAGTTTGGGGGAAGGTCGGTGGATCGAGTATATGCTGGGAAGATGAAGGATGGGGTATGGTGGTAAACGTAGGGAATTGGGTCGGGTTTTGAATGGATGTGAGTGGAAATTATGATTGATTTGACATGGGAGAGGGGAATAGGCATGTTTTGGGAAAATGATGGGGAATGGGTTGTTGGATTATGGGTGTTTTGAGAGGTGGTGGACGGGAAGATAGGGGCACCGAAGAGGCCGATGACGGTAAAGGGGGGTTGGGTGAGGGGGATGGATGTGAACATCTCTTCTGCATGGGAATGGGTTGGAGAACATGGTGGGGATGAATCGGGATCGGCGTATGCCGGATCCACTGCCCACGACATGGCTTGGTGACTGGTGGGGTACAGGTGCCTCGAATGGGGCCCGTAAAGTTTTCTCTTTCTTCCCCTATGAGATGACGGAGGATAAGATGATGCAGTTGTGCCAGCACCATGATGGTTTCTCCTTTTTCGGTTTTTTTTTTTAATATTTTTTGTAAGTGGATTTTTATGATGAAAGATTTCGGGGCCCTTGAATTCCTGTTTCGAGTGGTATTTGTACCATAAATAAATCTCGCAGCATGACCCCGACACACTTCAGAAGAGTCAAAGGGGAACCCTTTGATCTATTGAAGGCATGGGAATCAACGCAAACAATCCGATCCCCCAAAGTGAGTCGATAAGAGATTACCCTCTTTTGATCGGCTGGGGCGTGTTGGGTGTTGGATAATGTGGGACCTAATCAGAGGTGCTAAACCACTAAGCGGGGAACTCAGGGATGTGAAAAAGGCCTCAGACTTAGGCTGCACTACTCAGGTTAGGCTTGGTGTGTTTATTACATGCGTCAGGCCAAATTTGGTCAGACTAAGCTTGGCGCATGCATTACATGCGCCAAAGCAAAAATGGGTCTTTCCAAGCTTGGCGGGTGTATTATATGTGCCAAAGAAAACCTGGGGAAAGGTGGCTTGGCGCGTATTTTATATGTGCCAGGCACAAACAGTGGGGTTAAATATTTTTGACAGTAGAACAGTAGCCCGAAATTGGTCTCTTTTTTTGGCTTTCTAGAAGCAATGCTTTCTGGGACTGATTTCTTAATTGCACCGGGTCTCTCCTCACCGAACCTAGGGATACAAGGCTGATTCGAGACTACTAACGCTCTCCCCCAAGGGTTTTAGGCTTCGTAACTGGATAGGTTACCCACCCGATATACCTCCGGTGTAAGAGCCTTTTCAGATACTAGGTGGTCATCACCACTAGGGGCTGTCGTCGTACCAAGGATCGGGACGTTTATATCTTTGCCTAAAATTCCCACCCCATGAAAATCTACCCTCGTAAAAATTCAATTAAGTCCCCTCTTGGTTCAGTTTTAATTTCAAAATTTAGGAAAGTTTTCTTAAAGTCCAAAAATGGGGGGTGATGGTCCTGTGCCGCCTCTACGGACCGGCGTCCACTGATGAGATATGATCAAACGTAAAGTAATGCACAAGTAGGCCCACCAATCGGCTAAGGAACGTAAATGATGGAAAGTAAAGGAATCGTAATGACAATATCTAAGTAGGCCCACCAATCGGCTAAGGCACGTAAATGACAAAAAATAGAGGAATTGTAGAGACAATTAACAAGTAGGCCTACCGATCGGCTAAGGGACGTAAAATGACAGATAAGTAGGGGTGAGAAAATTGACAAAATTATAGGGGTGAGTGAAAAATAAGTGCAAAACAAGCAAATGTTAGTAAAACAAAGAAAAAGGCTAAGTTTCAAGGGGAAGCACTACTAGCTAGTCCCCAGCAGAGTCACCATCTATGCAACCGTGGGATTTTTTATGGTCCCATCGTGACGATGCGTACTCTCAAAAAAAATATAGAGTCACCACCCGGAGCTTTTGGTGTCCCAGGAAACCTCAAATCAATCTTAAATGCACCGAAGTGCCAAATATGACTCTGATTCACCGGTCTACGCCAAAGGCTCTTGGGTAGGGGCTTCGATTATCGATCGAGAAAGTGTTAGGCACCTAACCAACCTGCTTAAAAGATCTCTCTATGTGTGGCCAAAATAAACTAGAAAAGTGAAAAAGAAAAGAGCACCTACTCTTGCCCTAAGGCACCTTGACCCTTTTTGTGCCCCTCTACCACTATCAAGATTTCGACGGTGTAACGGCACAAATTCAGGGGTAGAGAAAAAGCTAAGAACGTAGAGGAATAGAGGGAAGAGCTAGAGCTCTCAGGCCCTTGTAGCACGCGTGTGGACCTTCGTGTAGGTGCACTTGATGAGCTTCCGATAGCTTGAATAGTTAGAGAATGAGTTCTAACCTCTAAGGCTTGATAGCTAAGGGGTAGAGGAAGAAGGCTAGGGGGTGGTTCTCTCCTAACTCAAGGTTTTTTTGGTGGAAGATGAGGTCTAAGGGGTTCTTTTGAATTCTGGAATTGGTATGGAATGGATGCACCAAAGGGAGGAAAAGCTTCTCTCTTTGAAATTTTTTCAAGCCCTTGTAAAGGGAGGGGTGCCTCTCTATTTATAGGAAAAAGGGAGTTTAGGAGGGTGCTTAAGTGCTAATTAGGGTTAGCAATTAGGTAATCTCCTAATCTAAGGTTTCTTAGGATTTTGAGAGCTTAGAAAAGTGGGCAATGGGCATCAATGGTAGATGATAGGGTGAGGTTTCAAATGATTAAAGAGTTGCAAATAGGGTAACCATGGGTGCAACAGTCCTAATGAAACCCATCTTGAACATTGAGATGGTTAACAAGTCAAACCCTAAAAGTGGATTTTGAGCAAAAAACTATGGTTACTATAGCTAAGCCTGGCGCATGTATTACCCACGCCAGCATAGCTACAGTGTTTGGAAGTTCAGAGCCCGAGGTGGGGCCCACCAATACTTGGCGTTTGTATTAGATGCGCCAAGCCATTTTTTGGAAAAAAGTGGCTTGACGCATGTAATACATGCGCCATATATGCCCCATCCAAGTTTAACTCCTGGGCATTGCTCGGATCATCATAACTCTTGACGTACAACTCAGATTGAGGTGATTCTTAGCTTTTTGGAAAGCTAAGAACCTCTACTTTTTAATGGTATAAGATTCAGTCTCAGTAGAGATCCCTACCAGCCTTGGCCCATCTATCTCTGACCATGGCCCGGGAGGGTTATCTAAGGGTTCGCAGAGGTTTCTAAAGGTTGGGGGTAACTCCTAAGGGTTTGGGTACGTTTTTAAGGGTTTGGGAAGATTCCTAAGGGTATGAGAGGGGCTATCGAAAGCTCGGGGGTGCGCCTCTCTCGAAGTATGTTTCGATCGGGCCTTGGGCTAATTTTGGGTGTCTACATTAGTGCTTTAGCTATAACTTGTGAGTTAGTCATTCGATTGTGATGTCATTTATTCCTATATTTGTAGTTTCTCGTGATCTTCAACCTAATTGGGGTTTTGACTATGGAGTGACTCTGAGAAACGGGCAGTATTGGGAAGGAGGAGATTGGCCTTCACATCGGTCCCTTTTAGGGAGCAGTGAAGGCAGCGTTGAGGAGGTGGCAACAGAGGAGGTGAAGATGGCAGAAGGGACAGTGTTACAAGTGGAGGGATGTATTCCCCAACAAATCCTCCATCTTGCCTTTTCTGAAGCCTTCGATTAGATGCTCTGAGCTCGAGCTTTTAGGCTTATTTTTCATTTTTGATTGTAAATTAGGATTTTCAGGTTTTTGTTTTGGGTTGTAATTCAGGTGGTATGCCTCCGGTGACACTTGTAAAAGAATTTGATAAATGAATAAAAAAAATGTTTGCTATGTTTATTTGCTGTATTTATTTTTCTTTATTTAGATTAAGCTTTATTCTTTAATTTTGAGATTAAAGGCTTTTAATTAATATTTTTCCTTTTTTGTGTCATGGTGAGAGGATGAGTCCCATGTTTAAGGTTTAAGGCATTTTGTTTTAGTCCTATGTTTGATTTTAGATGACAGTTTGGGTGAATTTGGGTTTGATTTTTGGAAGTTCCAAATGAATGTCAAGTGCCTTAAGCTTATTGGTTTGTCTATTTCGTAGTGGATTGGTGTTTCTTTAGGGGTAAGTGTTGGGTGATTATTGGTTTATCTAAACTTGTCATGGATTGATGTTTCTAAAGGGGGTATGTGTCTGGTTTAAATTCAATTAGATGAAGGAGGCTTATGAGTGTGACATTTGTTGAACTATGGTTTAGGAAGTGCGTATTATAAATAGGGGCTAGGGGGCTTGGTTTTTATTTTTATTTTTATTTCTAA
Organism: Chloranthus sessilifolius; assembly: GCA_021018995.1. Taxonomy (NCBI): domain Eukaryota; kingdom Viridiplantae; phylum Streptophyta; class Magnoliopsida; order Chloranthales; family Chloranthaceae; genus Chloranthus; species Chloranthus sessilifolius. The sequence goes on from CM037588.1 coordinate 99,873,179, forward strand.
CTTAGGATTTAAAATTTTGGGGCATAAGAGTTAGGGCATTTTTTTATTATTTTACTAGAAATTTTTTGCATTTTTAGTTTAATGTCTTTTCTTGCTTTTTATTTTGTATCCCGAGTGTTAAACCCTAAGAAGATTGTAATTTTTATTTATTATTATCATTGGGAATAAGTGGCATTGGGAATACGAGGTAGTGTTAGGGTTAATGATGTTAATCTGATCCGAAGTGCTACCCCATTGGGAGAAGAGATGGAAGAGTCAAAGGAGGGGGAAAAGAAATCAAAGGAAGGAGCTATGCTAGAGTACTCGTGACCGATGCCAGTTGCTCCTTGATAGGCTGTGCGGATTATCTTCTAGTTGGCGTCCCCTTGGGGGTTTCCAAGATTGGCCTTCCATAGGTGTATCCGTCAGATCCTGGGTGGCTTTCTATGAGCCACTCTTTCTTTTCTGCCAACTCGGGAGAGGAAGATGAGATTCTTGTTGGACTTCGTTCAAGGTGTGCTTCCTCTCCTAATTTTTCTATTATTTTCTCCTATTTTGGGCATTTCTTTTTGGGATACCTCTTCTGAGGGTTTACGGGCTCGGGTGTTTTTGAGTGTTTGTCTTAAATCGAAATTCATCTCTCGCTGCGATACGATAATTATTTTATAAATTCAAAGGGTATGCCCTTGGTGTAATTTGTAATCATTTTCTCATGTTAAATAAAATTTTATTTGTGATCAAGTTAATTCAGCTTTTATAATTTGAGTTAGGTTTTCTTCATTTGATTAGGAGATATTAAGTTTAGTTAAGTTTATAGTATTTTTAATTCGGTTTGGTTTCAATTTGGATGGTTTTAGGTGTTTAAGTGTGGGTGTACAGGTGAATTCGTAGTTTAGGTAGTGTATGTACCTAAACTTTAGGTATGCGTGTAAAATCTGGGTTGTATGTGGTGTTTAGAGTTTGTCACTAAGTCTGAACTCTCATCCTTGGTTGTTGACGACTAGCACAACAATTTTTTTTTTTTCAACCTGGGCAATTGCGCGCTGGTTCCAGGGCGCTCAATATAATTGCACGCCTGGATAGGTGAGCGGAAACTAGTCAATTGCGTGCACACAAACATGCATATAAATAGATTGGGCGCATCAAGGATCAAAATTTCGGTAGAAATTATCGGTTTCGATCCCCACCGAAATGATAATTTGGAACAAAATTTTGGTCCAAATTTGTATGGGACCCAAAATTTCGGCCAAATTTTCAGTTTTCGGCTGAAATTTCGATTCAAAATTTTAGTTTCGGTCAAACCCGAAACCAAAATTTTACCCAAAATTTTGATCCTTGGGGTGCATAGATATATACGCGTGATCTGAACGATTTCCCGTCAATGTACGGGCAACAACACTTGCGTTTGCGCGCCCGAGGTGGAGCGTATAAGCTGATTTCACATCCTATTCAGAATGCACGACCGGTGTTTGGGCGGGTGACAAGTCGATTATGCACCCATTTAATGGCGCACGTTTTAATTTGTACGCACGGGATAATGCGTGCAATTCAATTGCACGACCCTGTTCTGACGCACGATGAAGCCATGCTCTATATAAGCTTGAGGTTTTCAATTCAAATGCGCGTTTTTCGGATCTTTTGCAATTTCGAGCTCTCTTGCTTCCTTGTTCCTTTTTTTGTGTTTTTGTGATTTCTTGCAATCTACCCATATGTTTCGGATGCCATTTCTTGCGTTCTCTTTAGTTTTTTGAGCTCTTCGATCTATGATGGAGTCTAAGGGTATTGACCAGATTTCATTGACCACATTCGAGGTAGAGTGGATGGTCAAGGGGGGAGGTGAGACCTCTGAGGTTCCCACTGGTAGTGACGTGGAGATGGTTATCAGGGAGGAGATCCCCGAGACTGACAACAAAGACAGTGAGGATGGTGAGGATGCTGCTCCTCACGAGCCCACGATCAAGATTCCGCTGAAGGAGTTCTTCGCGCTAGATCAGGTAGGTATTCATGAACAAGAGTCTCTGTTATTTCTAGGCATTTAAGTTACAACATAGATTTCTTAGGATGGAACCCTTTTAATTTTATGACAAACGTACATTTAGCTTTAGGGTGCACCTTCATGCATCATACTTGTATCTAGTTTCAAGTTACATTTACTTTATGACTGTGTTATCATGCTTTGTGTGCTTATTGTGGACCATTGCTTTTATTATTATCACCGTTAGTGGTTACGATCAGCGGTAGTGTAGGCATAAGTTGATGTGTATTTTGTTTTTCTTTTTGTGGTTTGTCAAGAGCCTCCGACACTGGCCATTAGTACGACGTGGTTGGAGTCTCATGCCTTGTACCGTGTCCTGCCTAAGTTTCACCAGGCACGGTTAGTGGCTTTTGGCTTTGGGTCCATTTTTGAGTTGGAGCCCTTCACGGTTGACCATGGTCTATTCGGGGCGATTATGGAGAGAAGGAGGGAGGACCAGCAGGCATTGTTGCTGCCCACCCTGAGGACTGGGTTCGTGTCACCGGGCTACAGTTTGAGGTAGCACCTATCACAGGGCAGCTGGAGAGTGATTATCAGTATGTGTCAAGAGGTGCTCGGTGTTGAGTACTGGTACAACGGATCCGAGATTGGGGTGGTCTGGGTCACCTGGCTCTTTAACACTTTTGTGAGTGGATTCATTCCTCTGAGGCGTCACTCGAAGGCAAGGGCAGTTTTTGATACACTCCACGAGGCGATGGCATGTCGGGCGCCAGTGACAGATCCAGGAGTAGCGACAAATTGAGTACTACGGGCGTTCTTAATGCATTTCTTCAAGGCGGTCCTCTTCTCAACTTCTACCCGGGGATGTGTGGTAGGTCTTTTCTTGACATTGTTGAGGGATCTAGATCAGGTGCCCGCCTATGCTTGGGGGGCAGCGGCATTGGCACACCGCTACGAGTAGCTTTACCTTAGAGGGAGAGGTGTCGTGACCATCGAAGGTTTCCTCCCTTTTATCCAGGCGAGTTTGGTTAACTAGTAGTTTCGTCGGTAATGTCTTAGTGAGTTTAGTGTTACTTTTAGTGATGGTTTTTGACAACGTGTGTTTAGTTTTGGGCGTACGACCATTTCTCCTTCTTGCGCCCACGGGTCCCAAGGGAGATTACTTTCATGTTCCCATAGATGCACGTGTGGCGGCGGGTGCTAGGGCACCGTCATCGATCTTCAAACCTACAGACAGTGTAGGGTTTATTTGAGGACATGCACACAGGGCAGGTACACGTTGTTTGTGTTGTTAGAGTCTTTTATGTGTCTTAGTTCGTAGACTTGGTAGGCTATTTTTTTTACTTCTTGTCACAAGTGATTTGGAGGCCCTATGGTGCAGGGGAGGATGTAGGATAGGCGGTGATTCAGTCCAGTCGACCCTTCTTTGATGTGGACATCTAGGTCCACTATTTTGAGAAGGTGGAGCGCATCCACCTCTCTCGAGCGCCTCGTCAGTTGGGCCTCCCTCAGGGAGTCCCTTCAACGATTTGCTACCGAGTGGCGAGGAGGATGACTGGTCCCTCTGGTCGCATTTTTTCGTTGAGGATGGCGGCCCAAATTGAGTACTTTAAAGCCGGGGGGACCAGGGTCACTGGGGCACGCGATGAGCCGGGGGGGCTCTTTACCCGCTGTTTCCATGGGAGCAGTTGTTTTACAGTTGGCGGTCTTGAGTCTTCTTCCTCTCTGAGGGAGAGAATGGCCACATTAGAGCAGGGCCACTTAAGTGCAGGCATCCGTAGAGCGCTGGACGCGCTTAACAGGGTGATGGAGCGGACAGGATGTGCTCCTCGTCCAGACGAGGAGATGTTACAGTCCTTGACGGACTCGATTTTCCAGGCTAGGACCTTGGAGGACAAGCTGAGGACTTAGCTTGTACAAACACGACGTTCTTTAGTGAGTGTATTTGTTTGTGAGTTTGTTCACTTCTATCTCTAATTGTTCCTAGTTTTTTAATAGTCTTATTTGATTCATGTTTATCAGACTGAGAGGGAGAACAATGTCGCTAAGCAGCCGACATTGCTCGAGTCTTACCGTAGTCAGCAACAGGCTGACCGGGCGGTGGCGGCTAGCCTACGCTCTGAGATTGATCGACTGGTAAGTACTTGTTGTTTTATTTTATTTTATTAATTGTTAGCATTTTGTTGACTTTGTCAGGTCTAATGTGTTTATTGATATTTGCAGAGAGCGAAGCTTTCCACTGCTAGGGCTTCTACTCAAGCATTCAACCCATCTTCAGTCGCCCTTCCAGTTGGGAGGATCCGGTGATGACCCAGCTCTAGGCAGAGCTAGAGCACTAGGTAAGTTTCTTTGCTCTTTTGAGTTATCTAGCCTTGCATTGTTTAGTGGTTTGTTGATGTTACATCATGTCTTTTCAGCGCTGCATTGCTGAGGATCTCTAGACTAGGGAGGCGACTACTGCTTCTTTGTGCCCGGAGAATCAGGTATAGTTTGTTTATGTGTAGTTTATTTGGTTTTTATTTCGTCTACTAATCAATTTATTATTATTATTTTTTCTTGTCTGACGAGTTTTGTGTTTATTTTAGTTCACGTGCAGGTTATTCCTGACTCTGCTCCCAAGGCTCCTCCTCAGGGTCGACTCCCACTCCTTCCCAGGTATATTTGGTTAGCGTGGTTATTTTTCATTCTTGATTTTATAGCACCATTGTATCCCTGATGTTCTTTCTTTGCTTCTTATAGCCACCTGCGTTCGAGGCTCCTTAAGCTGATCCGACCACTATTTCCACCGAAGAGCGTCTTCTGTGGGAGCGTGCTAAGCTGGTAAGTCTTGGTTGTCTACATTCTTTGTCTTATTATGCATATGTTATTCCTTAGCCTTTGACTTTTACAGGTACGTAAGCTAGAGTAGTCGCATATGGAGACACAGTGTGTCTTAGCTCGCTAGGAGATTCATGAGATTCCTTTCGATGTCGCGGAGTGCCATCTCTAGGAGGTTGTTGTAGACTTGTTGGTCAAGCGGAGGACTCAGAGAGCAGACTTAGAGAGTGCATGACCTATGGCTCGTCCTGAGATGCAGTCAATAATAGATCTTTTACAGCATGAGTTGGCGAGAGTTGGTGGGAGAGTGAGAGGGTTGGTCGACCATTTTACAGGGTCAGGGTTGAGGGCTAGCGGCTCACTGCCAGAGATTCGTCGAGAGGTTCGTGAGCACATGAGGGCTTATGCTCAGGCAGACTTGGCCCCAGGGCCTATGCTTGCCTTTGGTCCTTTGCATTCATAATCTCGGCGGGGCTCTAGCCAGGCGAGCGAGGGAGGTCTATTGCCAGGCCTTCTCCTCGTAGGGAGTGTCCTCCAACTCCTGGTGCTGGTATTGAGTTGTCGGGAGATCAAACCTCAGACCCAGGGGTTGAGGATATGGGAGATGGTAGCGAGCGCCCTTCGCAGAGGCAGCGAAGGGTGTAGGGAATTTTTTATTATTTTTCCTTTTTCATCCATTGTATATACACGAGGTATGCCCCTGGAGATAGATGTAAAAGAAACCTTTGATATATAAAAGAGATTTTTGGTTTAGATGTACTTGCCTTCGCTCCATTTTCTTATTACCTCCTATACTTCAGCTGGTCATTGTTGGAGTCATCGCCTATTATTAGGACTCGGATGCTCCTTGAGTTGGCCCGATAATAGTTGTTAGTAATTTTATTTTCCCCCTTGCTCAAAGTCAAGGAGGGAAGTGTCTCAGATCGAGGTCTGGTAACAAAAGAGGGGCATTTTTTTTTCTTTTTTTCTTCTTTTTTATACTTTTCATTACAAGGGAAGGAAACTAATGCAACAGGGAAAGCATATAACTAAAAGAAAATTCTAATAATAAAAAAATGCCCCAATGTAGGAGCGTGATGGAATAGGCAGTGCGATATCTTCAATGATATTCTTCGAGTGGTGACTTCATCGTTCTACATCTTCTTTATGGGCAAGCAGGAACCTTTAATGTGATTCTACCCCTGTATAAAAAAATGGCCCAGTGTCGAGGTGCAATGGAGCTTCTCTAAGTTTATGATAAGTACTTTGGGCTTATAAGTGGCCATGTGTATTTAGTGAGTTAGTTTTGAAGAAAACCTTGTTTTGAGACTGTCATCAAACCAGGGGGATTGTCAAATCATATCTTCCGTATATTGGGGCTCTACCTTTGGTTGGGATCATCTTATCCAGTGGTTATTGTTATAAGGGGCGTGTGGTAAGTATAATAGATGATTGTATCAGTCATCATTTATCGGTTTTCAATTTCATTTCCAAGAATATCCTGAGAGGCTTCCGACTCATTGACCAAAAATAAAAATTAAGGGTGAAAGAGAGAAAAGACTCAGTGATGTCGGAGAATAGTTTGTATCTGACGCTTTCTAAAAGGGACGATTAACAGTCTTTTTCTCAGAGTGGGTATGGGGTGCCATGATTAAGCTCTCCGTCATATTTCGACACCATCAAAGTCTCACATTCTTTGGTTGGTAGGAGTTTGTCCTCCTCCCACCACCTTACGACAGCATCTAGTAGTATCGAGACATCAGGGATGCCCTCGCAGCTTGCTTATACATTTCTAATAGAGTTACCAGGGATGTCTTTATGACCTACTTATGCTTCCCTTAGCTCATTAACTGGTTCATTCATCATATTGCTCTCACTCAATTTTTTTTGTATATATATATTTTCTTTTTGAAAGCAACCTGCTAACACAAGAATGGTCTGTTTTGATTGAGCCTAGCATCTTTATTTTTTTACGCTTTAATGTCCCCTCCAATGGAGGGGAAGGTGGATGATAATTGAGTGTTACTTATACTTTTGAAAGAGGTCAGGTATGTCACTAGTCCTTTGATCAAATTGCCCGAATAAGAAGGTGGGCAGTAAATTAGAAGTCCTAAGGATATTTCGAGAGTTGAAGGCATATGATCGACGAATGGGTCGTGACAACCACGGGGGTAACAGATATAAGTATTTGACTACGGGATATGATAATCACATGGTTAAGGATAGTATTTTCTAAGGTACATGGCATTCCAAGGGCTGGGGAGTTCTTCCCCATCTTGGTTCACCAACTTGTATGCATTCCCTAGATATGTGACTGCTATAACATATGGGCCCTCCTAGTTCAGTTTCAGCTTTTCCTTTGGATGGGCATGTTTGGAGGGCATGATTTTCTTCAAGACTAATTCTCTGATGTCGAATGCTCACTCGAGGACTTTCTTATCATAAGCCCTGGCCACTCTCCTTTCATATACCTGAGCGTGATCAGCTATCCTTAAATGTGTCTCATCAAGTTAATCTAGCTCAGCGAGTAGAGCAATTCTCCTTTCGTCTAAGGATAGCTCATCATCAAGTTGAATTCGTAAGGATGGTATATGTATCTCATAGGGTAGGACTGCTTCAATCCCATATGTGAGGAAATAAGGAGTTGGGCCGGTGGCCGTGTGAATAGAAGTCCTATAAGCTCAGAGTGCTTCTGATAATCATTCAGGCTAGTCGGATCCATTGCTTGTCTCCACGGTTTGTTTTAAAATTCGGATCAACATTTTATTTATAACTTTTCCTTGTCCATTTCCTTGAGGGTAGAATGGTGATGAGTGGTGTAGATCGATGTCGAATTTCTTACATAGCTTCTTCGTCTTCTCTGTGATGAATTGTGGTCCATTGCCAATGACAAATATCCTGGGTACTCAAAACTAGGTGATAATGTTCTGAATGATAAACCTCACGAGTGTCGAAGCTGTGATTCTGACGTAGGATTCAACTTCTGCCCATTTGGTGTAGTATTCGGTCGCAGTGAATATGAACGTGTGCTTGTGAGTGTTCCCAACCATGTCCATAAAAGGTCCGATGATGTCAAAGGCCCACATCGAGAATGGCCATGGTGAGGTTATAGGATTTAATGCAACTGATGGAGCTTTGATGAGCGCGGCGTGTTCTTGGCATTGCTTGTAGCAGTGGACGTAGAGGTGGTAATCTCTTATCATTATCGACTAGAAGTAGCCTTGTCGTATGATCTGATCTGCAAGTCTCTGTCTACCAGTGTGGGCGCCACAGGCCCTAGCGTGTGCTTCTCGGATGATGTATTATCCTTCGACTGTCGTGACACAGTGCAGTAATACTCCTTTGGTAAGTCTTCTTTATATAGGGTTTCGCCGAGTATGCAAAATCTCGCACATCAACTCCTTATAGTTTTTCATTCGATCTTCGTAGCATAAGGAGGGATATGTTGATGCTTTAGAAAATTCTAGATGTCAAAGTACCATGGTTGCCTGTCATCGGTTGGTGATTTTTCGAATCTGAATGTGGCGATGTGGCTTCCTTCTCCGTAGAAGTGCTTGGGGCAGGCTGCCCTTCATTCTTGTGAGCTTCTGGTGCAATCGGTAGTTCCGATTTCACTTACCAAGCAACTTCATGTGCTGGCATTGGCAACCTCTCAATGAAAAAGGATTTTGTACTTTGTCTGATTAGTATATGAATGACTGAGGCTAGTGTGGCAAGAGAGTCCGTGAGCTCATTATTTAATCTAGGAATGTGCGTGAAAGAGACTTTTTCAAATTTCTTTATTAAGAACTGAGCTGTGTCAAGGTAGGTCATCAGTCATCTTTCTTTGGTTTTCCACTCCCTGATAACTTGCGATATTATAAGTTTGGAGTCGCCAATTGTCTTAAACTGCTTGACTCCTAGCTGTAGCGTTGCTCGTAGTCTGGTGATGAAAGCTTCTTATTTTGCAACGTTGTTGGTTACCGAAAAGTTGAGTTGAAAGGCTTTTGGTATGAAAACTTGTTCTAGGCTTAGTAGGACTATCCCGATGCCTTTCCCTTTATTATTGAGAGCGTCGCCAAAGTAGAGGGTCCATGAGGTCTTATCGGGCTCTTCATCGTGAATTGCAAGTAGGTCTTCATCAGGGAAGTCTGTGTGTACAGTCTCGTCGTCTGGGAGTGGTAAGTCAGCGAGGTAATCAGTGATCGCTTGTCCTTTGACAGATTTCTGTGTGACATAGGTGATGTCGAATTCCTGTAGTAGCATGAGCCATTGGGCGATCTTCCAGGAGGTAGCGGGCTTCTCGAAGATGTACTTCAGAGGGTCCATGTATGCTACTACTAATATTTTATGCGCTCTGAAGTAGTGTCATTTCGTTGAGGCCCATACTAGTGTAAGGCAGGTCTTCTCCATTGACGCATATTTCTGTTCGTACTCGACCATCGTTCTACTGAGGTAGTAGATAGCCTTCTCTCTCTTACCGTCTTTTTCTTATTGTCTAAGAATTACTCCCATTGCTTTCTCATTTACTAAGAGGTAGAGGATTAGAGATCTTCCAGGAACTAGTGGGTATAGTATTGGCGGGTTGAGGAGGTACTTCTTGATGCTGTCGAAGGCCTGCTGACACTGGTCATCCCATTTGTACTCGTCTCCCCCTTTTAGTAGCTTGTAGAAAGGATTACATCGATCTGAGTACTAGGAGATGAATCTCCTAATGAACTACAACCTTCCTATGAAGCCTCGTAATTCTTTGATGTTGCTGAGAGGTGGCATCTCGAGGATGGATTTGATCTTCACCAGGTCAACTTTGATACCTCATTTACTGACTATAAATCCTAATAGTTTTCCGAAGGTTACTCCAAACACGCACTTCTTTGGATTCATCTTCAGTTGATATTGCTCGGATTTTTGTAACACCAATCGTAGTACTTCAACATGTCCTACTCGCGTGTAAGACTTCACTAGTATGTTATCGACATAGACTTCAACACATTTGTGCATCATGTTATGAAATATAGCCATCATGGCACGTTGATACGTGGCTCCTGCGTTCTTAAGCCCGAAAGGTATGACAACGTAACAATATGTTCCCCATGGCGTGTGAACGAACTCTTTTCTTGATCTGATTCTACTAATCTAATCTGGTTGTACCTAGAGAAGCCATCCATAAAGGATAACATCTCGTGTCCAGCAGTGTTATTGACTAGGGTGTTAATGTGTGGTAGGGGGAAGTCATCTTTTGAGCATGCTTTGTTGATATTCCAAAAATCGATGCACACTCGCACTCTGCCATCCTTTTTGGCGACAGGTACTATGTTGGTAATCCATTTAGGGTAGAGGACGACTCGAATGAATTTCACTTTGTGTAGATTGTCAACCTCCTCTTTGACTTATAGTGCTGTCTAGGGGTGCATCCTTCTGAGTTTCTACTTGAAGGGTTTAGCATCAAGTTCTAGGACCAACTGATGTTCTACTAAAATCGGGTCCAATCCGAGCATATCCTCATAAGACCATGCGAAAGAGCTGAGGTGATCTTGGAGGACTTGGATAATTTGCTGTCGTTCCTTGGGTTTGAGTGTCGCGCTGATCAGCAGCTTCTTGGGCTCTTCCTCAGTGCCAAAATTTATTTCCTCAATAGGTTCTACGGCAACTTGTGTTTTCTCATCAAAGCGCTTGATAACCCGTTGGAAGTCCTGGGTTTCCTCGGTGACTGGTGCTCCTTCTTCATTGTCCGTGAGTTCGTACACTACAAAAGAACTACACTGGGGGCTAGTTTTACTGGAGGTAACCCTTTATCAGTGTAATTTATGATCATGATATCCTTTGTCAGGTGTAGGTCGAGGTTGTTCATCCTCCTCTCGAAGTCGTGGAGTATCTCGTCGGGTATGATTACGGGCTTGTTACTTTGTTGGGATGCTCAGTGGTTTCACGAGGAAGAGGTAGTAGGGTAACTTTGAACCAAGTCTAGGCAAGGTTCTTCGATGTTGAGGGGAGGACAATGACCGTGTGTGATCATGGAGGTTGCTCTTTCCTTGATTCTATTGAGGTGATCACTACTCGTATCCTTTGGAGAAAGGTCTCCTTGTTGGTCACTGAATGGGTCTGGGATGAAGGTCTCCCCCCTTTTTTATGATTTTCTAATTCTTTAGAATTTTCTATTTTTATATTTTTATGGGTTTTAGGATTTTTTTTTTTTTTTTTTTTGATAATAGGTGTGGTATAGGGTTGGTTTCCTAAGGCGGAACCGGCGAGGTTACTTCTCCTAGTTGGGGAAGTGGGCAGCTACTGGAGCCGTTCGAGTGAGTCCTCGAATGATGTGAACTTGATCTGAATTTGGCCTATTTTTTATATGATCTTCATCTGAGATGATCCTCTTGATGAGCAATACTAGCGACAGTTTGTCGAATGGCTCCTCTTCCTCTTCTACTATGTGAAGCGCTTCGTCGTCGAAGAGAGTCTGAAGATGATAGTCGTCCAAACTCTTGTCTTCAGAATCAGATTGGAGGTTCACTTGTCGCTAAGATTCTTCACTTTATATTAACCATAGATATGGTTCGATGAAATTAATTACCAAACCTGGGTTGTTTTCGACCATTCTCTATAGTGCAGGAAGGGGATTGGTTTGGCCTTCTCGTTCGAAGTCTTCTATTATTATGGTGCAGGTCTGGTAATAAGGCTGATATGGTTGAACAATGCATGGAAACTCTCATGGGCACTCCCATGCAGTGAAGAAGTGCTCGAAAGTATCATCATTGAAGTCAGAATCTGAGAAATCCTTCCTCTGGATCTCATGGTACATGGTGAGAAGTATATAGGCCTGACAGCGGGGCTGATGTGGGTGAGAGATGCAGGGATACTCCCAAGGGTATTCCCATCCTTCATGATCAGAGCTGATGTTACTATTGCCAGGGTCAAGATCTTCCTCTTTGTCTGATTATCCTTGGAAGCCATGTTCTAACTGTTCTGCTAACTCAAGTGCGGGGAGATTTATCCAATAGTCTTTGTCATCACTTGGCAGGGGTTGCCATTCCTCCTCTAGTGAGTTCTAGAATATCTGAAGTTGTGGCACATTCGGAGACTAGGAAGCATCGAGCTCTAATTGCTCTTGGAATTCTATAAAGGTGACATGATGATCTTTTGCCCTTGTTGTCCATCGTATCTCATGCAAAATAGCTCTTTCGCACCGCGTCAAGACGGACGCACACAAATTGCAATAGGGTGATTCTAGGTAAGGGCAACGGCGCGGACACCGCCAATTATCCAATAAAGATTGATGATCAAGTTCATCATCAGAGTCTATTTCTTTTCTTTAGGAGTTATTGACCTCCTCGAGGAGCTTCAACTGCTCTGCTCTTAAGTGGCCTCCAAGTTCTATTTCTGTATGGCTAGTCCAGTAGTCTTCTTCTTCACTTGTCATTGAGAGTCAGTCTTCTCTTCCTGATTCATGAGGCTGGGGTGTAACTGACTATGGTTCTTCTTCGTTTGCTAATGTGGTGATGTGGAAGTCCTCTTCATCGGTCGACTCCAAGTCTTCTAAGCGCGGCTCTGACTCTTCAGGGATTTCGAATAATGGTCCTACTCCTTCAAGTGGCTTGTCCATGTCATCACTATCACGGCTTAGGTTTATCAGGTCGGTGAAGGCTTTGGTTATTTTCTCAACCTCGGTTACCTAAGATTCAGTGAAGGATGGCTCCTTTCTTCTCTTCGGCACATTAGCCTTCTCAGCAGTTTTATATACGAAATGGTCATAGAACGACCACTTTGGTGAAGTGGGTAGGATGTCGGCTTGCTTGCCGTCTAACTGGTAGCGTAATCCGATGTGTTAACGTAGTTTCTTCAGGATGACCGGCCTTATGCATCCTTTCTTATATTTATCGAGTCTAGCATGAGGGACGTATCCTAGCTAATATATCAGGTTCCATCCTTTTGTTTCGGTCAGGTTTATGTCGTATAGCTGGGCAAGATCAGGTCCGACTTCTCTCCTCACTACTCTTTGTTGTAGGTCGGAAGGAACCGAGGGTAGCTAACTCCTGCTATTAATGCGTCATCAGGATCTTACATCTTTTTTATATATCCTGTGTTCAGTACCGAGTCGTGCACTATTGGAATGCTCACCGAGTAGTCTGTGTTGATTTCTTTAAGGGGTGTATCGGCATATATTCTAATGATGGAATCTTCATGCGAGAATTTGATGCATTAGTGATATGTCGATACTACTGCCATCATGGACTCCAACCACTTCCTTCCCAATATCAAATTATAAGTGCTTGAGGAATCGGAGACATGAAAAGTAACATCCTTGGTGACTGGCCTGAGACGAACTTACAACTTGATGGTTCCCTTGACGAAGTATCGAGAATCATCATAAGCGATGAGGGATAAAGACGAAGGCCTTATATCCTGTTCAGTGTATTCAAGGATCTTCAACGTCGTTAGAGGACAGATGTTAAGTCCTGCTCCAGTGTCAACCAATGCGTGTGGTACTAAAATCCTCTGATTATGACAGTTAGATAAATAGGAGCCAAACTTCCACGTAACAATTCTTTAGGCATTTCAACTTCAGTGAAGGTAAGCGCAGGAGGTTGAGTCATAACCTAAGAGATCTCATGCAGCTGATCCAAGGTGGAATCGTCGTTCACGTGTCTCTCATCAAATGTCTCCACAAGCAGTCGGTGATGCTCTGGCAATTTCTTGATGAGTTTGATGATCGATATTTGTGTTGGCACCTTCACGAGGTGTCGGAGAAGATCGTATTCCTAACCTATTTTTAGGGCAAGTTCTTTGTCGAGTCGATGCGCTCTATACCCATTCTATTGAGTCAGTTGAGGCATTGGTACTAGAGGTGGAGGGATCACATGAGGTGGAGGGGGAAAGCTTGCTCCTCGTTCGTTGGTTATCTGTTCAGATGGCTGTGCATTATTGCTTTTCTTTTCTCGAGGGAATGGAGGTGGCAGATAGTTGGTCCCAGATTTAAGGACTGGGCATGCCTACTGCTGACCTTGAAGTGTCGAAGGATTCATTGTGGTGCTTGCGGTGAAAGGAGCGAAATTGGACGAAGGAATGCATACTGGAGCTATGCCATTCCAAGGTGGGAGGTATTGAGTGTAGTCTTCCTCCAGGAACACAGAGATTAGTACTTCTTCCTTAGTGGGCTCTTCCTCCTGCTGTCTTATCTCTACCACTGATGGATGTTCTTCAGTTGTCTCCTCACATTATTGACTGGTAGTATTTCGAGTGATGCTATCTACCCACGCCATGATCTGTTCTGTAGTTTGAAGGACATGGTCCTCATATTCTGGCTCTGTATCACCGGGAGTGACATCAATGTTTTGCTGTCTTATCTCTACCATTGATGGGTGTTCTTCAGTTGTCTTCTCGCCTTATTGACTGGTAGTATTTTCGGTGACGCTGTCTACCCACGCCGTGATCTGTTTTGCAGTTTGAAGGACATGGTCCTCATATTTTGGCTCAGCATTACCAGGAGTTGTATCGAAGATCAAGAGTGTAGAAGGTTCTATGGGTTGAATGATAGGTCTTCGAGCTCGGAAAGATTAAACTCGAACTAGAGTGAAGTTTGGGTAGGGTGGAGGAATTGGTGGTTCAATTCGGGTTATGAAGGTAGAAGGGTGTGGCGGAATGATGGTGGGCCTCAGAGGGTTATTTGAACTAGTTGTCGCATCAGGATGTCTAACTCGTGTGGCATCAGGATGGTGACATGGGTGACCAGTCCTTGATTGTGGTTTGGCAAAGGGTTATTGATGATTCCAAGGTTTTACGGAGGCTGTGGGTTATTTTGGTTAGAATTTTGAAGGGATTTCCAGTCAATCTGGTTCTGATCGTTCATGTCGTATATCATATCTCTCAACACCCAACAATTTTCCAGGTTATGTCCTGCATATCAGTGAAAAGCATAGAACTTGGAAACAAATGAGATTTTGGTCACTTAGAAGAAAAAAAATATTGGGAATGGTTTTGGGTAATAGAGGATAATGATCTCGTCTAGGCTAATAGGGACCTCGGGTCTACGGATTAAAATTTTAGGGTGGGGGAACATTATTATAGCCCTGGGTATTGGCAGGACGATTTCAGGCAGCATTTTAGTTCTGGTTAGGATACTAGTTTCGGTTAGGATATTGATTCTGATTTTTATTAGCTTACCGTTACTGATTCTGGTATTGACCCTGACCAGAGTTCCTTTGCTGGTTGTTCCCATCGCCTTGATTTTGATTTGCGACTGTGTTAACTTGCTCAGAGCCTGACCCTTTCTTGTTATTTCGAGGCTTTGAATCGCCGAAAGTTGATACCTTTAGTGATGCGATCGAAAAGGCGAGGCCTCCTCCCTTTATGTGTCGCTGGATGCGACTGGCGCGCAGGTGGAGAGCAGCGAAGTCTAGGCAATCGCTTATGATCAGAGCGCTTTGAAGGGGCTCTCTAACAATGTCTATAATGATGTTGATTGCATCTTTTTCTCTCATTTGACTTCCCGTGCTAGCTGTGAGCTTCCTCCAGCGTGATACAAAATTGGCGAAGTCTTCTTTAGTTTCTTACTACGTTGTCATCAAGTCACTAAGACTGACGGCCTCCTATATCAGATGCTTGTATTGATCTAAGAACTATCCGGCTAATTCTTTGAATGTGTCAGTTTTATATAGCAGGAGTCTGGCGAACCAGTCGAGGGCTTCCCCTTTGAGTGACCTCTTAAAGTAGTGTATCAGAAGTCTGTGATTGTCGCGAATAGGCCGGCAGTCATTGCAGAACAGTGTCAGGTGGTGGTTTGGATTCCCGATGCTATTGTATTTGCTAAATTTTAGGGGTTTGAATCCTGCATGCAGGTTGAATTTGAGGTCTTGGCAGAAACTGTCGAATCTGAATGATAAATTTGGGTGGTTTTTTTTAGTCATGTATTCGTCGATCATTTTGGGGAAATCTTCTACTCTCACAACGGCGTCTTGCTTAGCGGTCTAGGAACGGATTTTGTCTTGGCGTCCGCTACTGAGGAGCATGTGGACAGTGTGCCTAGGTGGGGACATGTGCGGTGATATCATTGTCAGAGTAGGGGTATCCTCTCCCGTCTTTGTTGTTCTCATTCTTCTGCCTCCCGTCGTTCCTTGATGGTCTCGTATGTCGCGGCTAAGTCGTGGAGTAGTTTGTCGGCTTCATCTCCTCCCCTTTGTAATTTCTGGATGCTGAGGTCTACAAGTTGTCAAGCTATGAAGTTCTGCTCGAAGCTGCTATCTTTGTGCCCGTCATTGTGGCTGATGCAAGAGGTGTGAAGGGGGTTTCCTCACTACTGGCTATGTTGATTTTGGGGTTATATTGTGTTGAGCCCTCGAGTGCTACTCATGGTATAGCAGGTTGTTATGGTACCCCCATAGTGGCGGGTCACCGATTCTAATCCTTCGTATTCCTTAAATCTCAAGCCTCTGGTGTATGCTCATGTGCTCTCGGTAGTACACTTAAATGTGAAGAGTAATAAAACTAAAGAAAACTAACTAGAAGAAGAGGAAATTTAACTAAACACAGGCGGCTTTGACGACAAGACGTCCCATTGCGATCTCCAGTCTGTTGGTATGCACTTTTTCTGGGTCCCTTTCGGTCCCCTGAAAGAGTGGCCCAATTCAGTCCAAGTGAACTTTGGCAAAGGCGGTGTTTGTTTAGAGGTAATTAGATATTGAAAATGAAGAGGTAAATCTTAGGGAAATACCTGGTTCGTTGCGATCGCCAGCTGCAGATGTTTATCGACGCTGCAACAATTCACTAATCATGCCTTCCGGGGTAGAGATATCGGTTGTTCTCTTTACTGAATCATCGGCCAGCCGATGTCAGCAACACTAGGTCACCTGTAAGTTTAGTTAAGCTAGTCTTCCTAATTCTCTTCTAATTACCTCTAACCTTTCCTACTCTTGCTATGGTTAATGGGGATCTAATTTTCTCTAATCCTATTAGGGGTTAATCAGGGAATCTTAGTTCAGCTGGGTCTCCTAATCCAACTAGAAGTCGAATTAATATCCTAATAAAATCTAATTATATCATAATCTAATTAGGATTCTAACTAAATTCCTAATCTTACTAGAAATACTAATCTTCCTAAATTTACTAGAACTATAATTAAATAGACTACGTAAATTAATTCTATCAAAACTCGAATTAATCAAAGTATCCTAATTTTATCAGAATTCTAAAAAAAGGGGATTTTGGGCCCGCTATACCAAGGAGGATCAGCCCCATTCCTGAGTACCCTCCGTAAGCTCCCTTGGGCAAATCTGATGGCTAGGGATTAGTTTAGTAATAATATGGATTGAAAAATGAAGTTTGAATTTATAAATTATGAATTTACAGATCGAAGATCGAGGATTTTGAGAATCAAGTTAAAAATTAAATCTAAAATTCTAAAACTAAAATTTAAGAACTAGAACATCGAGATTGATCTAAGAATAAGAATCTAAGATCTAAAACTAGAGATTTAGAACTAGAATTAAAATTTTAAGACTGAATTTAAGGACTGGTTCTAGAAACTAAGAACT
Source organism: Chloranthus sessilifolius (assembly GCA_021018995.1). Classification (NCBI taxonomy): domain Eukaryota; kingdom Viridiplantae; phylum Streptophyta; class Magnoliopsida; order Chloranthales; family Chloranthaceae; genus Chloranthus; species Chloranthus sessilifolius. The sequence goes on from CM037588.1 coordinate 99,890,432, forward strand.
AGAATCAGAAAATTAGAAATTCAGATTAAAAACTAAGATCAAGATCTAGAATTTAAGAACTAGAGGGCTAGAAGCTAAATCTAGAACTAAAATTTAAAAAAGGGAGCTGGTTCTAGAACCTGAAAACTAGAACCAGGAAAAAAAAGGGGAAGAATTAAGGATTAAAGGGATTTTAACATCTAAGAGCTAGAACTAAAAGCTTAAGAACCTAAAGTCTAGAACCAATGATCTAGAACTAAGAACTAGAACAAAGGACTAGAACTAAGAATTAAGAACTAAGAACTAGAAGAATTGAAAACTAGAATAAAAGTATACCTAAGGCCAGGGCAGCAGAGAGGAATCTCTAATCCTAAGCTTGAAAGCGAGGAACTCGAGAGAGAAAAATATGTGTCAAAAATTATGTGTTTTTGAGTCGTGGTGGTGGGTCCTATTTATAGGTATTTGGCCAATTGTGCGCCCTATGGGGTGCGCTCAATTGGTTGGTGAAATTCAATTACGCGCCTTGGCTGGTGCACATAATTGAATTGTGCGCCCTACTTCAGGCACTCAATCACTTTGAGTTGGCGACTGACTCAGTGAGTGACTGGCTGACCGGCTCAACCGGGTATCCCAGTCCTAGTCTAATTAGACTGATTATGTGCATAGTTTAGTGTGCCCACTCCAATTAAATGCAATGCCAACTGCGTCTAATAGGGGAGTTTTGGCGGTCTAAGGAGTTGGAGACCAACTTTGCTTGGGAATCGATTATGCGCTAGTGCAAGAGCACATAAATCCAATTGCGCACACTATGTAGAGCATATAATTGTCTCTTAAGCGGTTTCTTGAAGGTTAGGGACTAGTCCGAAATGATCCTATTGCGTGCTGGTGGTGGAGCACACAATATGATTATGCATGCCTAACAGGGCACTTAATCAGCTCTTAAGCGGTCCGCAGGTGATCAATTGCGTGCCAGGTGTTGGGCATTCAATTGAATTGCGCACTCTGTACAGGGCGCATAATTTGGGATCAACCTAGGTTTGAGTCAGGTCCGAGCCACAGAGCTATTGTTTCAGTGCATGGTTCCCGTATTAGGATTTTAAAGTCTTCAGAGAAGACTAGTCCTTTTTCGAAGATCATGGGCAATGTCAAAGGTTGACCGAACTCTGAGAGGGCAAAATGGGGGTGCTACAACGTGATTTTGATTACACACGGGAGTTTGGGCGTGTGATTCAATTATGCTCCTATGGTAGGGCGCGGGCGTGTGATTAGCCCGCACCCTATATAAGCCGAAAAAACTTTCATTCTCTCACGCTTTATGGTTTTCTCTCTTATTCCTGCTCTTCCCTGCTTCCCAGTGCCTTGATTTCCTTGTCTATGTGATATCTTGCAATTCACTCGTCCGTTTTGAGCGACGTTTCTCACGTTCTTCTTAGTTTTTCACATTCTTTGTTCTGAGATGGAGTCTGAGGGCAGTGACCGACTTTTCTTAACTACTTCAGAGTTGGAGCAGATGGTGGAGGAGGGAGGTGAGATGTCTGAGGTTCGTACTGGCACTGATGCCATAGTGGAGGGTGATGCTGAGATAGTCGTCAGGGAGGATGCACCTGAGGGCGACGAGGATGATGAGGACGACGCTGCTCCACATCGGGTTCCACCTCCAATGCACATTCCATTGGAGGAGTTCTTTGTGAGGGTGTTCAGGAGATTCCCTCAAGCAAGAGTTCCTTCTCTTATTTCCTAGGCATTTAGGTTATGACATAGATTCTTAGGATCTCGAAACCCTCTTACTCTATGTCGAACCTGCATTTATTCTTGATGTGTGTGTGCATTCATGCATTATGTTTGTATTTAGCTCTAGGTCACATTTATTTTATTGTTCTATCTTGCTTTTATCATATTTCATTTGTTTATCATCATAGATTTTACTGTTTATGATTATCTGTTACTTTTACGTGGTCATTTTGTTTGGTCCGCTTCTCGTATGTTAATAGTTTTCTCGTAGCCATAGGTTGTAGTCTTATATTATTTCTTTTTATTTCATCACCCCTCAGGAGCCTTCATTGCTGGACATCAGCATTGCATGGTCAGAGTCCCATGCATGGTATCATGCCCAGCCTGAGTTTCAGCACGCGCAGTTGGTGTCATTTATCTTTGAACTGATCCTGGAGCTCGAGCCCTTCCCGAGCAATCGGGGATTGATTGGGGTCATTTTTGAGTGCTAGAGGGAGGAGCAGCAGGCATTGCTCTTCCCAGTAGGGATGTTACTGAGAGGACTCAAATTTGAGGGGGAGCCGGGGACGGGGCAAATGGAGGGGGATTATCTAGCAGTAAGTGAGGAGATACTCGGGGTCGCATATCGGTCTAGCGGATCCAGACCAAGGGTGGTCCGAGTCACATGGTTTTTTAACACTTTCGCCAGTTGATTCATTCCTCTGAGACATCACTCGGAGAAGAGAGCGGTATTCCAGGCACGCTGCGTAGTGATGGCGCTCCGAGAGCTTGTGACGGAGCTGGTAGTGGCGACGGATCGAGTGGTCCGGGCATTTTTATGCACTTCCTTAGTGCAGCAGTGCTGGCACATCTCTACAAGCAGCTATATCGTCGGGGGAGGGGTGTTGCGATGATCGGAGGATTCCTTCCCTTCCTTCAGGTGAGTTTTAGTTAATTGTTAGCGTTATAATGTTTCATTCGTCTTGTCTTCTGTCTTAGTATTGTTACGATGTGTGTGTGTTTAGTTTTGGGCATATGATCACTTTGCCTTCTTATGCGTGTGAGTCTAAGCAGAGATTGCTTTCACTTTCCCGCGGATACATGTGTGGCAGAGGGTGTTGGGGAGTCATCACCAGTCTTCGAATTTGTAGACTGCACAAGGTCTCTTTGAGGACATGCCCACGGGGCAAGTACATGTTGTTCATGTTGTTTAAGGTGTTTAGGTTTTAGGTTTTAGGCTTTCACTGAAGGGTTGTATTATTTATTTTTGATTACAATTCATTTGGAGGCCCTGTGCGCTCAGGGAGGACACTGAGCAGTCAGTGATTCAGTCTAGCTAGCCCTTCTTTAATGTGGACATCTAGGTCCACTACTTCGAGAAGGTGGAGCGTATCCACCTGTCTTGGGTGTCCAGGCAGCTGGGGCTCCCTCAGGGAGTCCCTTCAGAGATTCGCCACCAAGTGGTGAAGAGGGTGACTAGTCCCCCCTTGTCAAGACTTTACGTCATGAATGAGGGCTTAGCTTAATGACTTCAAGGCTAGGGGGGACCAGGGTGTCAGGGGCGCTTGATGAGGCAGACGCCCGCGAGTTTATGAGGTGGTTCCAGGACCTTGGCGGTGGTCGGCTCTTCACGCGTCCTTTCCATGAGAGTGGCTCTTTCACGGTCAGTGGTCCTAAGTCCACCTCTGCATTGAGGGAGAGGTTGCTCGCATTGGAGCAGGGCCATCTTGGTTCCGGCATTCGCTGAGTGATGGACGCCCTCCACAGGGTGATGGAGCAGATGGGTTGTGCTCCTAGGCGCGATGAGGAGATGTTGCGCTCCCTGACAAACTCCATCTTCCAGGCTACGGCAGCGGAGGATGAGTTTAGGACCCAGCTAGTAGAGACTCGGCAATCTCTGGTGAGTTGGTCCATTTGTTTTAGTTGTTACTCTTTTCATTTCATTTCTAGTCAATTTAATATGGTTGCTCTATTTTGTTCCCTTTTTTATTTGTCAGACTGAGAGGGAGGGTGAGGTTGCCAGTCAGGCAGTGATGATCGAGCTGCTCCGAGGTCAACAGCAGGCTGGTCAGGAGGTGGAGGCAAGCCTATGTCCAGATATTAACCGACTGGTAAGTGTTTTGCATTTGGTCCTAGTGTTATGGCTCTACATTATTCCTGACGTGTCTGTTATGTGTCATACTTGCAGAGGGCAGAGTTATCTGTTGCTGGTGCGTCTGCTTCGGCATTCAATCCATCTTCGGCTACCTCGTCCAGTCGGGAGGATCCAGTGATAGCCCAACTTCAGGCTGAGTTGGAGCACTGGGTGAGTTTCTTGTGTCTTTTTATTTGGCTCATCTAGTGGTTTACTAATGTTGTGTTGTATATTTCCAACGTCAGATTACTGAGGACCTCCAGACGTGGGAGGCAACAGCTGCCTCTCTGCACCCTAAGAGCAAGGTATAGTGTATTTAATCTATGTGTATGTTGGTTTGTTTCATTTCGTTGATCGATTTTATTTGACACATTATGTGTTCATTTGTTCTTTTCTTGTTTAGGCCATTCCTGACTCTGATCCCGAGGCCTCTCCTCAGGAGCCTACTCCTATTCCTACTCAGGTATGTTTAGTTGGATTAATTATATTTTTATTTCTGGTTTTTAGTCGTAGTATCATTTGATGTGTTTATTTATTTGTGTTGTATCCATCTACGTCTGGGGTTCCTCCAGTGCCACCTGCTGATTTGATGACTGCTGTGACAGTCGAGCTCCTTCTTCAGGAGGGTGCTGAGCTGGTATATCTTTGTTACCCTTGATCTTGTCTCTGTCATGTATACACCTTTTCTTGTCTTAGCTTTGTGCTTGTGTATAGGTGCGCGAGTAGGAGTAGTCGGGTTTGGAGATGCACCGTGCCCTTGCTCGTCAGGAGGTCCATGAGATTCCATCTGATTTTGCCAATCATCATCTTCAGGAGGTGACTATATACTTGTTGGTCAAGCAGAGAACTCAGACGGCGGAGTTAGAGAGTGCTCGAGCCATAGCTCGTGCTGAGATGCAGGCGACAATTGAGCTTCTGCAACACAAGTTGGTGAGAATTTGGGGGAGAGTGCAAGGGATGTTTGATCACCTTCCTTATCAGGATCAAGGGTTATTGGCTTGCTGGCCGAGATCCATCTAGGGACCCATGAGCGTATGAGGGCTTATGGTTAGGCTGACTCGACCCTTGGGCCTTTATTTTCCTTTGACCCTTTGCATTCACGGTCTCGACGGGCCTCGAGCCAGGCGAGTGAGGTAGGTTCTTTTGCTAGACTTTCCTCTTATAGGAGGCTTCCATCCATGCCCCAGGCTTCAGTTGAGGCCTCAGTGGACCAGGGTCCTGGTCCTCGGGTTCATGATGCTGGAGAGGGTGATGAGTGTCCCTTGCAGAGGCAACGGAAGGAGTAGAGTGCATTTATGTTTTTGCATTTTTTTTTTGGCTCATTGTATATACAGGGGGTATTCCCCTGGTGACAGATGTAAAGAAAAATTTATATATATATATATATATATAAATATATATATATATATATATATAAATAAATATATATATAAATAAATATATATATATATATATACAAATGTCTTTTTTGGTTTAGATATATCTAGCTTCACTCTTTGTTTTACCTTCCATAGTTTAGCTGTTGGCTTTTGGCGCCATCATCTATTATTGGAACTTGGATGCTCCTTGAGTTGGCCCAGTAATAGTTAAAGGTTGCTCTGTACCTGCACATGAAGATAAAGTTATTAGTAATTTTATTTTCCCCCTTGTTGATTGTCAAGGGGGGAGGTGTCTCAGACCAGGGTCTGATAATAAATGATGGATCATTGCATAGGTATTTTTGTCTATTTTTTTCTTCTTCTATTTTTCTTTTTTCGTACTTTTCATTACAAGGAAAGGAAATAATGCAACAGGGAAAGCAAATAATCAAAATAAAAATTCTAAAAAAAATGCCCCAGTGTAGGAGCATGATAGAATAGGCAATGCAGTATCTTCGGCAGTCTTCCTGAGGTGATGACTTCATTATCCTACATCCATTTATGAACAAGCAAGGGTCTTAATGTGACTCCTTTTCTGAAATAAAATACCCCAGTGTCGAGGTGCAATGGAGCTTTTCTGATTTCGTACGTACTTAGGCCTATGAGGAGCCATGCATGTTTGATGAGTTAGTGTCGAGAAAAGTTCCTTGATACTATCATCGAATGAGGGGAAGTTGTTATATCGATGGCCTATTGGTGTTCTACCTTCGGCAGTGATTATCCCAACCCGTAGTTGTTATTAGGGGGGTGTGCGGTAAATAGTAAGTGATTGCATCAGCCATCATTCACGAGTTTTCAGTTTCATTTTTGGGGATATCTTAGGAGGGTTCTGACTCATTGCCTGAAAAATGAAATTAAAGGTGAAAGAGGGGGTAAGGCTCAATGACGTGAGGGAATAGTTTCTATCTAATGATTTCTAAAAGGAATAGGTAACAATCTTTTTCTCAGGTGGTATGCAGTGCCATGATTGAGTTCTTCGTCATGCTTCGTCACCATCAAAGTCTCACATTCTATGGTTAGCAGGAGTTCGTCCTCCTCCCGCCACCATACGACGATATCTAGTAGTATCGAGACACCAAGGATGCCCTCACAGCTTGCTTATACTTTCCTAGTAAGGTTACCAGGAATGTCCTCATGATGTGCTTATGCTTCCCTGGGCTCATTGACTTGTTCCCCCATTGTATTGCTCTCTCTCAATTATGTATGTGTATATAAATCTTTTTTGAAAGTAACCTGCTGACGCAAGAATGGTGAGTTTTGATTGAGCCTAACATCTTCATTTTTTATACTCTAACATCTACTCCAATGGTGGGAGAAAAGGGTGAGAATCGAGTGTAACTTATGCTTTTAGAAAAGGTCAGGTATTCCACTAGTCCTTTTGATCAAATCGCCTGAATGAGAATGTGGGCAGTGAGTTGGAAGCCTTCAAGGATATCCTGAAAAATGAAGGCGTACGACCAATGAATGAGTCATGATGACTACGGGGGTGGTAGATATAAGCATCTGACTATGAGATATGACGATCATGATGTTAAGGGTAGTATTTCCTCAGGTACATGGCATTCCAAGGGCTAGGGTATTCTTCCCTGTCCTGATTCACCAGCTTGTATGCATTCGCTGGGTATGCGGCTACTATAACGTATGGGCCCTCCCAGTTCAGTTTTAGTTTTCCTTTTGGATGGGTGTGTTTTGAAGGCATGATTTTCTTCAAGACTAACTCTCCAATTTCAAAAGTTCGCTCAAGGACATTCTTATCGTAGGCTCTAGCCACTCTCCTCTGGTATACTTGAGCATGATTGACTGCCCTTAAACGCGTCTCATCGAGTTGTTCTAGCTCAGCAAGTAGAGATACCTCATCATCGAATTGGATACGTAGGGAAGGTACTTATATTTCATAGGGTAGGACTGCTTCCATCCCATATATGTGGAGGTAAGGATTTTAGCTAATGGTTGTGCGAATAGAAGTTTTATAAGCCCATAGTGCTTCTGGTAGTCGTTCAGGTCAGTCGGCTCCATTGCTCATCTCCATTGTTCATTTTAGAATCTGAATTAGCGTTTTGTTCGTAACCTCTGCTTGTCCATTTCCCTGGGGGTAGAATGGTGACAAGTGGAATAGGTGGATGTCGAATTTCTTGCATAATCTCTTTGTCTTTTCTGCGATGAATTGATGTCTATTGTCAATGATGAACATCCTGGGTACTCCAAACCGGGTGATGATATTCTGAATAATAAACTTCATGAGTGTCGAAGCGGTGATTCTGACATATGACTCAGTTTCTACCCATTTGGTGTAGTATTCAATCGCAGTGAATATGAACGCGTGCTTGTGAGTATTCCTGACTGTGTCCGTGAAGGGTCTGATGATATCGAAGGCCCAAATCGAGAATGGCCATGGTGAGGTTATGGGATTCAATGCAACTGATGGGGCTTTGATAAGTGCAGCGTGTTCTTAGCATTATATGTAGCATTGGATGTAGAGGTGGCAATCCCTTATCATCATCGGTCAGTAGTAGCCTTTTCATATGATCTGATCTACAAATCTCTGTCAGCTAGTGTGGGCACCGCAGGCACTGGCGTATGCTTCTCAGATGATTTATTGTCCTTCGGCTATCGTGACACATCATAGCAGTACTCCTTTGGTGAAGGCTTCTTTGTATAGTGTCTCGCCCAAGATACAAAACCTTGTACATTAGTTCCTTATGGTCTTCTGTTCAATCTTTATAGCATAAGGAGGGAAATGGCGATGCTTCAGGAAGTTCCATAGCTCAAAGTACCATGGCTGTCCATTGTCGGTTGGTGATTTCTGGAATCTGAAGGTCACAACGTCAACTTCTTTCTTCGTGGAATCTCCCGAGGTGGGTTGCGCTTCATTTGTGATGGCTTTTGGTCTAGTTGGCAGTTCCAGTTTAACTTTCCAGGCGACCTTGTGTGCTAGTGTTATTAATTTTTTGATGAAGGACTTTGTGTTTTGTCCGACTGGTATTTGTATGACTAAGGCTAGTGTGGCGAGAGAATCTGTGAGCTCATTCTTTAGTCTGGGGATGTGTGTGAAAGAGATTCTCTCAAATTTCTTTATAAAAAACTAAGTTGTTTCAAAGTATGATATCAGTCTTTTTTCTTTGGTCTTCCATTGCCCGATGATTTATGATATCACAAGTTTAGAGTCGCCAATTGTCTTCATCTGCTTGATACCCAGCTGTAGCGCTGCTCATAGTCTGGCAATGAAGGCTTCATATTCTGCAATGTTATTAGTGACTGGGAAGTCGAGTTGGAAGGATTTTGTTATGAAAACTCCTTCTGGGATCAGTAGGACTATCCCGATGCCTTTCCCTTTGTGATTGGAAGCGTCGTCAAAGTAGAGAGTCCATGAAGTCTTGTCGGGCTCTTCGTTATGAATCATGAGTAGGTCTTCGTCAGGAAAGTCTGCCCGTACGGGCTTGTTACCTGGGAGTGGGAGGTTAGCGAGGTAATCAATGATCGCCTGTCCTTTGGCGGACTTCTGCGTGACATAAGTGATGTCATACTCTTGTAGGAGCATATGCTAACGAGCGATCTTTTTGGATGTAACGGGATTCTCAAATATTTACTTCAGAGGATCCATACATGTTAGTACTAGTATCTTATGCGCTCCGAAGTAGTGTCATAGTTTCATCGAGGCCCACACTAGTGTGAGGCATGTCTTCTTCATTGGTGTGTATTTCTGTTCATTCTCGACCATCGTTCTGCTGAGGTAATAGATAGCCTTCTCTTTCTTGCCATCTTCATCATACTGTCCAAGAATTACCCCCATAGCCTTGTCATTTGCTGACACGTAGAGGATCAGGGGTCTTCCAAAAACTGGTGGTGATAATATTGGCAGGTTGAGGAGGTACTTCTTGATGTTGTCAAAGGCTTGCTGACACTGTTCATCTCATATGTACTTGGCTCCTCCTTTAAGTAGTCTGTAGAAAGGGTTGCATATGTCTGAGTGTTGGGAGATGAATCTCCTAATGAAATACAGTCTTCCTATCAGGCCTCATAGTTCTTTGATGTCGCTAGGAGGTGGCTTCTTGAGAATGGCTTTGACCTTTACCGGGTCAACCTCGATTCCTCACTTACTAACGATGAATCCTAGGAGTTTTCCAGAGGTCACTCCGAACACGCATTTCTTTGGATTCATCTTAAGCTGATATTTCTGAGATCTTTATAATATCAGTCATAGAGCTTTAGAATGTCCTACTCAGGTTTGAGACTTCACTAGTATATCTTCGAAGTAGACTTCCACACACTTGTGCATCATGTCATAAAAGATGGCCATCATGTAGTGAATGAAGTCTTCTCTTGGTCGGATTTCGCTAGTTTGATCTGGTTGTATCCAAAGAAGCCATCCATAAAAGATAACATCTCATGCCTAGCAGTGTTACCAACCAGAGTGTCGATGTGAGGTAAAGGGAAGTCATCTTTCGAGCATGCCCGATTGAGGTTCCGAAAGTCGATACATACCCTTACTATGCCGTCTTTCTTGGCGATAGGTATTATGTTTGCAACTCACGTGAGGTAGAGGACGACTCGTATGAACTTGACTTTGTGTAGTTTATCAACTTCTTCCTTAATTTGTAGTGTTGTCTGGGGGTGCATTCTTTTGAGTTTCTGCTTGACAGGCTTTGCATCGAGTTCTAAGACCAAACAATGTTCCACTAGGCTCGGGTTCAGACCAGGCATATCTTCCTAGGACCATGCAAAAGAGCTGAGGTGATCTTGAAGGACTTGGATGATCTATTGTCGTTCCTTGGGGATGAGTGTTGCACTGATTAGCGCCTTCTTAGGCTTTTCCTAGGTGCTGAAATTGATTTCTTCGGTAGGTTCTGCTATAGCTTGAGCTTGCTCGTCGAAGCGTTTGATGATCCATTAGAAGTCCTGCATTTCCTCAGTGACTGGCGCTCCTTCTTCATCATCTGTAAGCTCATTTACTACAAAATGGCTACACTGGGGGGTTATTTTTACAGGAGGCAACCCTTCATCGATCAATTTATGACCACGACATCCTTAGTGAGGTGTAGGTCGACGCTAGTCATTCTCCTCTTGAAGTCATGGAGTATCTCATCAGGTATGATTACGGGCTTGTTACTTCGTCTGGATGTTTCGCGCCTTCATGAGGAAGAGGTGGTAGGGATGTTTTGAATGGAGTCGAGGCAAGGCTCCTTGATGTTGGGTGCAGGATGATGACCGTGCATGATGCATGATCATGTCGGTTATTTCTCTCTTGATTTCGTTGACGTGACCGCTACTCGTAGCCTTAGGAGAGGAGTCTCTTTGTTGGTTGCTAAATGGGTCTGGGATGAAGGGTTCCCTCTCTTTTCTGAGATTTTTAAAACTTTTCAGGGTTTTGGGGTTTTCTATTTTTTTTTATTTTTTATCAGAGATATGGTAAAGGATCAGTTGCCTGAAGAGTAACTGACAGAGTTACTTCCTCTAGTTGGGGAAGTGTAACGACTACTAGAGCCGTTCGTGCGAGTGGTCGAGCGACGTGGGCTCGTTCTGAATTTGGCATATTTTTATGATCTTCGCTTGGTGTGATCTTCCTGATGAAAGACGAAGGTGACAGTCTGGTTGATGAGCCTTCTTCTTCTACTATGTAGACTACTTCCTCTTCGAAGAGAGTTTAGAAGTAGTAGTTGTCCAAGCTTTCATCCTCAAAATCGGGCTGGAGATATTCTTACTGTTGAGGTTGTTCCTTGGGTGAGCCTGACTAACGTTCTTCTAGACTTGCAAGCTCTCTTCTTTGTACCTCGTAATATGCTATGACAAGTATGCATGCTCGACAGCGAGGCTAGTATGGCTGAGAGATGCAGGGGTGTCCCCAAGGGCATTCCCATCCTTTGTCATCGGGGTTGAGGTCGCTGTTGTTGAAGCCAGGGTCGTCTTCTTCGTCTAACTACCCTTGGAAGTCTTGGCCCAACTATTCTGCTAATTCAAGTGCAGGCAGATATATCCAGGAGTCTTTGTCATCGCTCAAGGGTGGTTGCCATTCCTCCTCTATTGAGTTCTAGAATATTTGAAGTTGTGCTGCATCGGAAGATTGGGGAGCGTCGAGCTCTAGTTCTTCTTGGACTTCTATAAAGGCAATGCGAGAATCTTCTGTGCTAACGGTTTGCAAGACTTCATCCATGATAGCTTTTTGACATCATAACATTATAGAGCGGCACAAGCCGCAAGAAGGTTGCTTCAGGTAAGGGCCCCTGACGTGGGCATCACCAATTATAGAGCACGAGCTGATAATCGAAATCATCGTCGAGATTTAAAGCCTTTTCTTGAGAGCGATTGTCTTCTCCGAACCACTCTAGGCGATCAGCTCTCAGGAAGTTTTCAAGTTCTATGGAGGAGAGGCTCACCCAATAATCTTCCTCCTCACTTGATATTGACGGTGAATCGTCCTATGCCAATGATTGAGGCTAGGGAGTGTCTGGTTCTCGTCCTGTTTTAATACCTATAGACGTGACGTGAAAGTCTTCTTCATCAGTTGATTCCCACTCTTCTACCGGTGGTTCAGGCTGTGGAAGTTCTTTCCTTCCTTCTTCTGAGGATTCCTCAGTGTCGAATAGTGGTCCGACACCTTCAAGCGGCTTATCAATGTCATCATCTTGATTTAAATTGGTCAGATCAGTGAAGGCTCTGATTATCTACTCGATTTCCGTCTCTTGTGTTTTAGGGAAGGAGTCCCTCCTTTTCTTCTACACCTCGGCCTTCTCGGCGGCTCCGTAGACGAAATAGTTGTATAGTGACCATTTAGGCAAGGTTGGCAGGAGGTCAGCTTGCTTGTCATCTGATTGGTGACTTGACTTATTATATGTATCTCTAGTTAAGTCTTAACCTATTGCAAGCGCACAATGGAAATTATAGAGCTAGTATAAGATCGTTCCCACGAAGATAGGTTTTTCTGTATTTGTATATTTATATTAAATTTTCAAAAACTTATACTTACATTTTAAGTTCCTAAACTACTTAAGAAATATGAATAAGGAATGGTTTCTTAAACTAATTTTTATAGAAAATAAATCTTAAATCCTCCTTCAGATTATGGTCGTCAATCACAATCTTCAGCTATCGGATGTTTATAATTTTAAAATACCGTTACACTATATTTTAGTCTTCTAGAATTTTGACGTCAATCAAAAACTAGCATCCTTTAATATAGATTTATACTAATCTCTAATCTATCAGAATTTGGGCGTCAATCAAACTCTAAAAAATTAAAGAAGGAAAATAAAAGCCATTACACTAATCTACAAATTCTAACTTGGGTGATCAATTCAAATCAAAATCTGAAGATGTTTACAAAGCAGTAAATTGCAATAAAATAAATCTAAACTAGAAAGCAAAAATAAATCTAAACTAGAAAACAAAAGTAGAACCATCCAAAGGGTTGATCTTTCAGCTTTCTCAGCCTTGGTTGTCAGGCAAGACCTCAGAGAACTATGGACGAAGTTTCTTTGTAAATCCTTCACTACTTTGAACGGAAGAAAACATAGACCTCAGTTGTCAATTGATATTATAAAATTCTTTTATGATTATTCCTATGTGCCGAGCCTCTTATTTATAGATCATAAGGGTCGGTTTAGAAAACTTCTAATTCTAATAAAAGAAATTACTAAAGAAAAACTATCCTAGTATAATTCTACTTCTAATTTTATCTTTTCTTGCTTTCTATAGTTGATGTACTTCTGGGTTTTCTCCATTGTTTCAGCAGCAGAGTCCTTTAAGATTCTTCTTCGTCAATCTCTCAAATCTATGATTCACTGGTCTTCTTCTTTAAAATATATTCTAATTTTATGCATGGCGGTGTTAATTCTCAAGTGATCAACAACTTCGAAACGTGTCTTCTCTGGAAAATCGTAAATCACGATTTTCTATTCTTCTATTGAAACTTCCTCTGGAAAATCGTAAATCATGATTTTCTATTCTTTCTTATACAGCTCCTATTGAACAATTCTTCATTACGATTCCTCGCTTCTCTTGTATTGCACACTTTTGAACGGCCTTCGCTTGTAGAATCATAAATTATGATTTCTATTCTTCCAGTATTTTGTTCCGTAAAATCGTAAAGCATGATTTTTCATCTTTTCAGTAGGCGATGATTCACCTTTTGCTTCAATCGTCTTTCTATTACTTTATTAGTTCATTTTGACAAATATTTTTACTTTGGTTCTCTTTTGCTATTTTTCTTCAATATCTACAAATTAATAACTTATTAGTAGTAAACTAAGTCCTAGTATCACTAAGTTAAGGGTGATAAAATGATATATTATGTGACTGATCAATTGGTAGCCCAATCCTGTATGTTGTTTAACCTTCTTAGGGACAACAGGCCCTATGCGCCCTTGCTTATTCTTATCAAGTCCAGTGTGAGGGGCGTATCCTAGTTGATACATGAGGTCCCACCCTTTTATTGTGGTTGGATTTATGTCATAGATTCGGCAAGGTCAGGGTCGGCTTCTCTTCTTGTTAATCTTGACTGGTATGGCGAAGGCAAGCTAGGATGAGTGATTTCTGCCACTGCCGTGTCTCAGGCGGTCGTACCTTTCTGATGTGGCTGGTAGACAGGATGGAGTCGTGAGCTATCGAAATACTTGTTGTGTAGTCAGTATCTATCTCTTGAAGTGGCGTGTCAGCGTATAACCTGATGATGGAATCCTCGTGGGAAAATTTGACACACCGATGGTATGTAGACTCTACAGCTTTCATTGATTCCAACCATTTCCTTCCTAGGATTAGATTATAGGTACTAGATAGATGAGTCATAGACATAGAAGGTGACATCTTTTGTTACCAGCCCGAGGCAAACTTGTAGCTTAATGGTTCCCTTGACAAAGCACCGGGAGCCATCATATGCGATAAGGGATAGCAATGAGGGCCTTATGTCTTGCTCCGTGTACTCAAGAATCTTAAGCGTTGCTATGGGGAAAATGTTGAGTCCTGCCCCTATGTCAACTAGCGCATGAGAGATCGAAAACCCTCTTATTATAATTGTTAGGTATATGGCAGTTGAGCTCCCTCACAGGGATTCCTTCGACATATCTGCATTTGTGAAGGTAAGAGCTGGTGGTTACACCATGACTGAGGTGATTTGTTGTGGCTCATCCAAGGTGGTGTCCTTATCTATTTGTGTTTTTTCCAGCACCTTCATTAGTAGCTGATGATGATCAGGCAATTTCTTGACAAGCTCAAGTATCGATATTTACGTCGGGATCTTCTGAAGATGTCGTAGGAGATCGTATTCTTGGCCTGGTTCAAGTGCATGCTCTTTTCTTGGTTGATGCATCCTCTTTGCGGTTGGGTGAAGTGGCTAAGGTGTTGGAATCGATGGTGGAGGAATGATGTGAGGCAGGGGAGGCAAGTCAGTCTCCTCTCTCGCTATCCTTTTCATAGGTCCCTTCTGTCGAGGAAATGGTGGCGGTGGATAATTGGTTCCTGATTTAAGGACCAAGCAGGTTGGTTTTTGACTCTTTGGCCACGTTGCAACTTGAGTTGATGAGCTTGCTAGAGCACTCTTTGTGACAGGATAAAGTTTGAAGAAGGAACATGCACTGGGGCTATGCCGCTCTATGGTGGGAGGTACTGTGTGTAGTCTTCTTCTTCAAGGAATATAAAAATCAATGCCTCCTGCTTGTCAGATTCTTCCTATTAACTCTTTTCTGCCTCTGGCTAATGTTCAATCGACGTCTCATGTCGTTGATTTGAAGTGCTTTGGGAAAGGCTATCTACTAATGCCTCAATTTGGGCTGCAATTTGGAGAACATGGTCTTCGTATTCGAGTTTAGAGTTAGATGAAGGAAATGGTGATGGAGTTGGTTGTGGGTTTGGAGGAGTGGGAGGTCTGGATGGATTCGTTCTGGCTCAGTTTCCGTGCCCTGAACGATTGGACTCGAATGCTGGTGAAATTTGGATAAGGAGGTGGATTCAGAGGTGCGATCTGAGTGATTAAGGTCGAGGGGTGTAGCCGATCAGCTGGGGGCCTCGAAGGTTCTACTGGATTAATGGAGGCACCGGAAGGGTGGAGGCTGGTGATTAAGGTAGAAGGACGAAAAGAAGGCTGACCGGGAAGGTCTACTGTGCTGATGTGGGATACTGCTCCTTGGTTATGATTAGGCATGGGGTTATTGATAATCCCTAGATTCTTTGGAGGTTGGTTGTTATTGGGGTTGGAATTTCTGAGCGACTCTCAATCGATCTGATTTCGATCGTTCATGTCATAGATCACATCCCGAAGAACTCAATAGTCCTCTAGGTTGTGTCTCACATATCAATGGAATGCGCAGAACTTACTGTAGTCTAAGTTTGTTGGCCAGGGTCGCGGTCGCTCTGGTGGTAATCTGAGGAGGTTTTGATTGCTAAGGAGATGAAAGATGTTGGGAACGGTGTCGGGCAGTGGAGGGTAATGCTCACGCCTTGGCTGATAAGGACCTATAGTTTGCTGGGATAAATTCTAGGGTGGGGCACATTGTTATAATTTTGAGGGTTGGCCGTCCGGTTCTATGCCATATTTTGATTCTGGTTTTGGTGGGTATTAGGGTACTGATTCATGTTCTGGTACTGACCTTGGTTCTGATTTTGGTTTGGGTATCTTTGCTGATTTTGACCCTGGTTCTGGGTTATGAATCGCTTTTGGCCTTGGTTTTACCTAAGATTCCTTGGTTGAAAGTTTCTGTTCCCAGAATTCTTCCCTTGGTTGGTGACGGTGTTGACTGGCTCAGATCCCGAAGCTTTCTTGCTACTCTTCGTCTCGGTCTCACCAAAAGAGGCTCCTCGTGATGTTACTATGGATAAAGCGAGGTCCATGCCTTTGACATGTCGCGTCAGACGGGAGACCTAGAGGTGAAGAATGGTAAAGTCTAGGAAGTCGCTTATGATAAGCACGCTCCTCAAGGGTTCCTTGGTGTTATCGATAATGATGTCCATGGAGTCCTCTTTCATCGAGGTCCTAGTCCTCGTAGCGAGTTTCCTCCATCATCCGACAAAGTCAGTAAACTCTTCATCAGGTTCTTATTTTGTTGCCACCAGGTCGTTGATACTGACCATCTCCTAAATCAAATGCTTATATTGATCAAGAAAATGGCTGGCTAAGTCGTTGAACGTGTCAATTTTGTGTAGTGGCGGCCCGACGAACCAATCGAGGCCTTCTCCTTCTAACAACCTTTGAAAATAGTGGATGAGAAGACCCTGGTTGTCACGTATTGGTCGACAGTTATTACAGAAGAGTGGTAGATAATGATTTGGGTTCCCTGTGCCGTTATACTTATTGAACTTAGGTGGCTTGAATCCTGCAGGTAAGGTGAATTCTAGGTCCCGACAGAATTTGTCAAATCCGAAGGAAGCTCCTGGACACTCTCTTTTAGCCATGTATTCGTCGAGCATGTTAGGAAGGTCCTCCACTCTTACAATGGCATCATTTTTGGTAGCTTAGAGGTGACCCCTATCCTGTTGATTATTGTTGAGGAGTGTGCAAAGTGCATGCCTTGGTGGTGACACGTGCGGCGATATCGTGCTTGGAGTAGGCGACAGTTTCTCTTCCCCTTGTCGTTGTTGCTCTTCTTTGTCTTGTCATTCCTTGATAGTCTCGTATGCGGTCGCTAGGCTTTGAAACAGTTCTTCAGCATCGTCGCCACCTTTTTGTAATTTTTGAATGCTGAGTTCCATGAGTTGTCGAGCCGTGAAGTTTTACCCAATGCGACTGTCTCTACATCCG
This sequence comes from Chloranthus sessilifolius, assembly GCA_021018995.1. Lineage (NCBI taxonomy): Eukaryota > Viridiplantae > Streptophyta > Magnoliopsida > Chloranthales > Chloranthaceae > Chloranthus > Chloranthus sessilifolius. Next base: position 99,907,395 of record CM037588.1, read on the forward strand.
TCGTTGTGGCTGGTGCTCGGAGGAGTGACGGGAACTTCCTCACCACCAGTCATATTGATTTTCAGGTGATATTTAGCTGACTCATAAGATGGGTCTTTGTTGTATACGGGGTTGTTGTGGTACCCTCATAAAGGTGGGTCACTGAACTTTATCTTTCGTATTTCGGATATCTCGAGTCTCCGGTGGATGCTCATGTACTCTTGAGAAGTTCTTGACAGTGCGAGCGAGTGCAGAGAGAAACAGAGCAGAAGAAAGAAAACTATGTATGTAGTAAAGAAAACTTAACTAAACAATTGGTGACTTTAGCAACAAAATGTCCCATCGCGATCGCCAGTCTATTTATACGCGCTTTTTTTGGGTTCGTTTTGGTCCTCGAAAAGAGTAGTCCAATTCGATCCAAGTGGACTCTGGCAAAGGTGATGAATAATAAATTAGAAAATATTAAATTACTGAAAGGAAAAGGTAAATTTTAAATGGAGGATACCTGTGTTGATGCGATCACTAGCTGCAGATATTTATCGACGCTGCAACACGTCACTCACACGGGTGGAGATATGGGTTGTTCTCTTTACTAAATCGTTGGCCGGCCAACGTCATCAGCTCTGGGTCACCTAGGAGTTTAGTTTATATAGTTTTCCTATTCTAAGTCTATTTGCTCTAGTTCCTCTAGTCCTACTGGGAGTCTGATTAGTCTAATCTCCTAATTGCACTTTAACTCTAATTTATACCATTATAACTCTAATTAATTTAATTTTCTGATGCTACTAGGAATCTGATTAATTTAAGTATCTTAATTCTATTAGAAGTCTAATTGGTATCATTTTTCTAATTCTAAGTATCCTAATTCTATTAAAAGTCTAATTAATTTAAGTATCCTAATTCTACTAGAAATCTAACTGGTTAAAAAAGAAAAAAAAAACGTGTTGTGGCCCGTTATGCTAAGGAGGATTGGCCCCGTTCCCGGGTACCCTCCGTAAGCTCCCTTGGGAAAACGGGTGGCTAAGGATTATTTTATAAATATTAGAAATTGAAAAACTAAATTTGAATTGAAGATTTAAAATTTTGAAGATCGAAATTAAGGAATTTTGAAGATTAGGATTTAAAGTAGAGAATTATGAAAATTTAGGAACTACAACTAGGTATACTAAGAACTAGAACCTTAAAATAAGAATTAGAATTTAGAATTTAGGAGAAAAAACTTGAGACTAATAACTAATAGCTAAGAACTGGTTCTGGAGACTAAAAACTAGAACCAGAAACTAAGGACTAAGAATTAGAAGTCACAAATTAAGAACTAGAATCTAAAAAGTAGAAATTAAGAACTACGAATTGAAACCTAAGATCTAGAACTAGAAACTAGAACTAAGAATTTAGAAGGGATTACCTGAAGCTAAGCGCCGCAGAAGGGGGTCTCGAAATCCTAGCTTGGAAGAGAGGAACTTAAGGCTTGAATATGAATTGATGTTGAGTTGTGATGGGTTTTTGGGCAATGTAGGGGGTCTATTTATAGGTATTCGGGTAATTACGTGCACTGTGGGAGGTGCGTAATTAGCCAGTGATATCAAATTACGCGCCCTATCCGGTGCGCTTAATTGGATTACACGCCCTGTCCCGGGCACATAACCCCCTCTAAGTCGGTGACCAACTCAGTGAATGACCGGCTGACTGACTCAGTCAGGTATCCCAGTTCCAGTCTAATTGGGACTAATTATGTGGCCTGTCAAGCGCCCACAATCCAATCAAGCGTCATTTTATAGGTGCTTAATAGGGTAATTTGGGCAGTCATGGGAATTAGAGACCAGGTCCAATTATGTGCTAGTGGTGGGACACGCAATCGATTATGTGCACTGGTCAAAGCGCATAATAGGGTCTTAGGTCGGTCCACGGAAGGAAGGAGCCTAACCCTATATGGACCATTTGTGCGCTAGCTATGGGGTGTGCAATTGAATTATGCGTGCTGGGTAGGGCGCACAATTTGGGACCTTCCTGGGTTGAGTTGGGTTCGAGTCACAGAGCTATTGTTTCAACATGTGCTTCAACCATACACTATTGTTTCAGTATATGGTTCCCATATTTAGGGTTTTAAAGTCTTCGGAGAAGGTCAATCCTTTTTCAGAGATAGTGGGCAGGGTCAAAGGCTGACCGAACAGGTTTGTACCCTGAGAGGGAAAATTTTGGGCGTCTACAATCCCTTATCATTGTGGGCTAGTAGCAGCCTTATCATACAATCTGGTCTGTGAGTCTCTGTCTGCTAGCGTGGGCACCGCAGGCACTGACGTGCACTTCCCAGATGATGTATTGTCCTTCGGCTTTCGTGACACACCGCAACAAGACTCCTTTAGTGAAGGCTTTTTTATATAGTATCTCGCCCAGGATGTAGAATCTGGCACATCGATTCCTTATGGTCTTCTATTCGATCTTTGAAGCGTAAGGAGGGATATGTCGGTGTTTTAGAAAATTCCATATGTCAAAGTACCATGGTTGTCCATCGTCGGTTGGTGACTTCTAGAATCTAAAGGTCGCGACGATTGCTTCCTTCTTCGTAGGATACCCTAGGGTAGGTTGCCTTTCTTTCATAATAGCTCTTGGTTGAGTTGACAGTTCCAGTTTCACTTTCCAGGTGACTTCGTGTGCTAGCATAGTTAGTTTCTCAATAAAGAAAGATTTTGTGCTTTGTCCGACTGGTATCTGTATGACTGAGGCTAGCGTGGCGAGGGAGTCGTACAACTCGTTCTCTAACCTTGGGATATACATAAAGGAAATCCTCTCCAACTTCTTTATCAAGAACTGAGCTATTTCTAAGTATGTCATCAGTCTTATTTCCTTCATCTTCCACTCTCAAATTACTTGTGATATCGCAAGCTTGGAGTCGATGATTGTCTTCAACTATTTGATAGCCAGTTGCAGTGTTGCTCGTAGTCCAACAATGAAGGCTTCATATTCTGTGAATTCTGTGACATTGTTGGTGACTGGGAAGTCAAGTTGAAAGGCTTTAGATATGACAACTCCTTCTAGGCTTAGTAAGACTATCCCGTTGCCTTTTCCTTTTTGGTTGAGAGCTCTATCGAAGTACAAGGTCCACAAAGTTTTGTCGGGCTCTTTCTTGTGAATCGAGAGTAAGTCTTCATCGAGGAAGTCAACGTGTATTGGCTAGTTGCCCAGGAGTGGAAGATTTGCAAGGTAATCAACAATCGCTTGTCCTTTAATCGACTTTTGTGTGACGTAGGTGTTGTCAAATTTTTGTCGTAGCATATGTGATCAGTCACATAATATACCATTTTACCACCCTTAACTTAGTAATGCTAGGATTTAGTTTGCTACTAATAAGTTAATGATGTGTATATATTAAAGAAAAATAGCAAAAGAGAACCAAAATGATAATATTCACCAAAATGAACTCATAAAGCAATAAAAAGATGATTGAACCAAAAGACGAATCTTCGCCTACTGAAAAGTGAAAAATCGTGTTTTACGATTTTGTGGAACAATGTAAATATAGAGTAGAAATCGTAATTTACGATTCGTTAGAGGAAGTCGTTCAAAAGAGTACGATACAAGAGAAGATGACAAATCGTTCAATAGGAAGCTGTGTTAAAATATAGAAAATCATGATTTACGATTTTTCAGAGAAAGCTACTATAGAAGAAGAAAATTGTGATTTATGATTTTCCAGAAAAGAACACCTTCCAAAGTTACTAATCACATGGGAAAGAACACCTCCATGCACAAAATTAGAAGATTTCTTGACTTAAAAGTCTGGCCAATCACGGATCTGAGAAGATTGACGAAGAAGGCTCTTAAAGGACTCTGCTACTGAAATAATGGAGAAAATCTAGAAGTGCATCAACAGAATGAGAGCAAGGAAAGATAAGATTAAAAGTAGAGTTATATTAGGATAGTTTTGTTTTAGTAATTTATTTTATTAAAATTAAGAATTTTGTAAACTGACCCTTATGATCTATAAATAAGAGGCTCGGCACATAGGAAAATCATCGAAGAATTTCACAGCATCAATTGATAACTGAGGTCTGTATTTTCTCCTGATCAAAGTAGTTTAGGATTTACAAAGTAACATTGTCCACAGTTCTCTAAGGTCTTGCCTGACAACCAAGACTGAGAAAGCTGAAAGATCAACCCTTTGGATGGTTCTACTTTTTGCTTTCTAGTTTAGATTTATTTTATTATAATTTATTAATTTGTAAACATCTTCAGATTTTGATTTGAATTAACGACTCAGGTTGGAATTTGTAGATTAGTGTAATGGTTTTTATTTTCCTTCTTTAATTTTCTAGAGTTTGATTGACGCCCAAATTCTGGTAGATTAGAGATTAGTATAAATCTATATTAAAGGATGCTAGTTTTTTATTGGCGCTAAAATTCTAGAAGACTGAGATATAGTGTAATGGTATTTTAAAATTCTAAACATCCGATAACTGAAGATTGTGATTGACAACCATAATCTGAAGGAGGATTTAGGATTCATTTTCTGTAATTTAGTTTAAGAAACCATTCTTTATTCATATTTCTCAAGTAGTTTAGGAACTTAAAAAGATAAGTATAAGTTTTCAAAAAGTTAATATATAAGTATATAAAAACCTATCTTCATGGGAATGATCCTATACTAGCTCTACAATTTCCATTGTGCGCTTGCAATAGGTTAAGACTTAACTAGAGATACATAATCAGCAAAGTCAAGTTTTTGGCTTTGTTGTCGGGGATAGCGTTTTATTTTGTATTTATATTAATTTAAGAAAACAAGTATTTATCTTTCTACTTTTATAGTTCTTTATATTTTTAATTTTCTTTGATCACTTCTTAAGCTTTTACAGGTTTACTCGGAGTAGCGAATCAAAAGTTTCAATACTTCTGCTGGCCACAGAAGCTAGAGGCCCAGATTTATCTCTCTCACTGCTTTCTAAAATATATATATATATATATAATATTTTATTTAAGATGCAAGGCCATGATGAAACATTTTGGCCGAATCTAAATATGATTTATCCCCCAATGGAATTCCCAATTACTCCCTGGTATCCAACCATGTTGGAGACAGAGCAGGCCTTTGCCTCTCAGTGGGGTAGTGTTGAGAAACCTTATAATTCTTAGTGGGATAATCCTTATAGCTTCCCAAGGGTAAATCGACAAGAATTATCATATGTATACCCACAACATTCTCTAAATTCCCAACAGTCATATAGCCCATACCAATCCTTTGCGCAACAGCCATACCCATAGAATGGAAATGAGGTGCTACTATACTCCAAATCCTTTAGGACTTGCAATAACATGTGCACTATCACTCTAGAGAATTAGCCCAGTTGTCCCAGATCTCCCAAAACTTACACTCTTGTACTCAGTCCATTGAAAAACTAGAAACCCAAATCGGGCAATTAGCTTCGCAATGGGAGGAAAGAGAGTGTAACCAAGCGAGCTCACAGACACTAACTCCAACAGTTCAAGCTGTTCAGACCTTAAAGAGTGGCCGGACTATTGACAATCGAGTAGAGATGCCTACCGCAGTAGTTGTCCCTATAATTGTAGAAAAAGAGAATGAAGCCACATAAGAGACTCCCACAAGAAAAACCCAAAAAATTGGAAAATGAAAAACAAAAAAAAAAAGTAGAAAATAAAGAGGACGGCTCACCTAAACTTGTAACTGAAGTACCTTATGTACCCATGTTACCATTTCCAAACACTTTTGGTGCACCATCCACTTTTGATAAAAATCCAAAAAAATTAGAGGAAATCACTGAGATCTTCAAAGAGGTGAAGATCAATTTGCCCCTCTTAGAGGCAATCAAATAAGTTTCAGCCTATGCATGATTCCAAAAGGAGATGTGTACACAGAAACGAAAACTGCGAAACAATGTCTTGCTAAAAGTTTTCTTGACAGAGCAAGTAAGCTCAGTCTTGCAAGCTAGAACTCTGTCCAAGCTTAAGGATCCTAGGGTGCCTACAATTTCATGTATCATAGGCAATCATGCATTAAATAAAGCACTTCTGGATCTGGGAGCCAGCATAAATCTGCTACTATACTCTATTTATGAAAATTTGGGGCTAGGAGATACGAGGCCTACTTCGGCAACTCTTTAATTTGTCGATAGATCAGAAAGAAGGCTTGTAGGAATTATTAAAGATGTAATGGTTGGAGTCGATAAATTTGTCTTACTTGTCGATTTCCTAGTGCTAGACATGGAACCATGTTCAAAATCTCCAATGCAAATTTCCGTTATACTCGGTAGACCATTCTTGGCCACGGCCAATGCTTGCATAAAGTGTAAAATCGGAGTAATGGAAGTTTCTTTTGGGGATATGCGAATTCAATTAAACTTCTTCACCGTAGCCAACCAAATGGCTTCAATAGACGACAAGCAATGCTTCAGCATAGCCGAAATTGAAGAATTAGTAGAGGAAGCATTACCTCTAGTCTTATCAAAGGATGTGCTTCAGACTATATTATGATATACGGACTTGAAAGAACCAGACCACAAATTGAAGGAGGCGATTTATCCGATGGACACTTCTATCTGTGAACTCCAATCCAAAACTTGGAAGCCAAAGGTAGAACCTCTGCCTGTTATTTTCAATGAACCGTTACAACCATCTATCCAGAAAGCATCATCCTTGGATTTGAAACTACTTCCTGACACCCTTAAATACGCTTTTCTTGAGCCTAACGAAACTCACCCAGTAATTATTTCATCCGCTCTTAACAAGGAATAAGAGAGTAAGTTATTGACCACACTTGTAAGTATAAGCGTGAAATAGGATGGACTGTCGCTGACCTTAAAAGGCTTGACCCCTAAATATGTATACATCGTATTCATTTGGAGGATAATGCCAAAACTTCACGAGAAAGCCAACGACGGTTAAATCCAAATATGACGAAAGTTGTTCAAAAGGAAATCATGAAACTACTAGACGCGGGTATTATCTACCTGATTTCCTACAGTGAGTGTGTGAGTCCCATCCAGGTAGTCCCAAAGAAATCTGAGATTACGGTGAAAGAAAATACAGTGGGTGAGTTGGTACCATTACGTAAAACCACAGGGTGGAGTGTATGTATCAATTACCGAAAGCTAAACTCAATGACTCGCAAGGATCATTTTCCACTATCCTTTATTGATCAAATTTTAGAAAAACTTGCGGGTCAATAATATTTTTGCTTTCTAGGTAGATATTCTGGGTATAATTAAGTTTCGGTCTACCCAGAAGACCAAGAAAAGACTATCTTCATGTGTCCTTTTGGAACGTTTGCTTATCGTCACATGCCCTTTAGGTTGTGTAATGCTCCTATAACATTCCAAAGATGCATGATGACAATTTTTTTTTATATAATAGACAAGTTTCTTAAAGTATTCATGAATCACTTTTCGGTATTTGGCCAAACTTTTGATTCTTGTCTTGATCATCTTACCCTCATCTTAGAAAGATGTGAAGAAACTAATTTAGTGCTAAGTTGGGAGAAGTGTCATTTTATGATTCAAGAAGGCATAGGGACACATCGTCTCTAAAAGAGGAATAGAAGTTGACAAGGCCAAAATTGATGTAATAGCGAATCTACCTCCACCAAATTCGGTACAGCAGATTCAATCTTTTCTGGGCTATGTCGGTTTCTATCGCCGCTTTAGCAAAGATTTTTCAAAATCTCGAGGCCATTGTGTCATCTATTAGCAAATGATGTACCATTTAACTTTGACGATGCCTGTCTTGACGCATTTAACAGGCTTAAGGTATTTCTTTCCTCTACACCAATTATTCATCCCCCTGACTACTCCCTACCATTTGAAGTAATGTGTGATGCCTTTGATCACCCAATAGGTGCAGTCCTAGGACAGCGGAAAGACAAGGTCCCTCATGTAATCTACTATGCAAGTCGTACCTTGATTGAAGCTCAGGTGAACTACACTACCACTGAGAAGGAGCTTCTAGTTGTCGTATTTGCACTCGACAAATTCTGACCGTACCTATTGAGATAAAAAATCTTCATCTTCTCTAATCATGTTGTACTGAAATACCTATTGTCTAAAAAAGATGCCAAACCAAGACTAATCAAGTGGATCCTACTTTTGGAGGAATTCAACTTAGAAATCAAGGATAAAAGGGGAGTTAAAAATGTAATGGTTGATCATCTGTCCAGAATAGAGCTACCTGAAACCGTCAGTAAAGAGCCTCTACACGATACCTTTCCGAATGAGCAACCTTATGCCATCCAAGCAATAGTACCATGGTACGCCAACATCGTGAATTATTTGGCAATAGGTAAGATTCCCCTGACCTAGTCTAATTAGGACAAGTATATTTTCTTTTCTAATATAAAATACTATATTTAGGAGGATCCTAACCTATTTAAAATGTGCCCCAACCAAATAATTAGGAAATGTGTTCATGATAGTAACATCCACAGTATTCTAAAATTTTATCACACTTATTCTTGTGGGGGCCACTTCGGTGGGAAGAAAACTCCTGCCAAGGTACTACAATCAAGATTTTATTGGCCATCACTATTTAAGGATGCCTAGAATTTCTGTCAAGCTTGCGATCGTTGTTTGAAGTCAGGAGCCATGTCCCGAAGGAACATGATGCCCCCCCTATAACCGATTTTTGTCGCAGAATCCTTTGACATATGGGGCATAGATTTCACGGGTTTCCACCTTCATTCAAATTTACGTATCTACTTGTAGCCGTTCACTATGTATCAAAGTGGGTGGAAGCAACGGCCACAAGAACAAATGATCACAATGTGGTAGTCTCTTTTATCAGGGATAATATGTTTGCATGATTTTGAAGCCCACGAGCTATTATAAGTGATGGGGGTAGCCATTTTTGTAACAAGTATTTCGAGAGCTTGCTCAAGAAATATGGTGTTACGCATAAAATCACAACCCCCTACCACCCGTAAACTCGTGGACAAGTTGAGGTTTCCAACCAAGAAAAAAAGAAAATATTGGAAAGAACTGTTCGCCCTGATAGAAAAGATTGGTCCATAAGATTGAATAATGCTCTGTAGGCATATAGAATAGCTTATAAAACTCCCATTGGCATATCTCCTTTCCGATTGGTGTATGGTAAGGCATGCCACTTACCTGTGGAATTAGAGCATAGAGCTCTATGGGCTATCAAAGCACTGAATTTTGAGCTGACTGCATCTGGTGAGCAACAAAAACTCAAACTCAATGAGCTTGATGAAATTAGAAATGATGCATATCAAAGTGCTCAAATTTACAAGGCCAAAACCAAGGCATTCCATGATAAACATATTCTGAGAAAACGTTTTGAGCCAGGCCAACAAGTTTCACTACAAAAAAATGTGTTTATTGGAGACGACTTTTGGCCGTCTCCAAAGGTGTCTAAGTCGTCTTCAATAGTATTGGAGACGGCTTCCATGTAGTCTCAAATAGTCCCGTCTCCATTGTCTTTGGAGACCAAATGAAAGCCGTCCATAATAGTCAAGGTTATTGGAGACGGCATATGGCCGTCTCCAAAGATATGTTAGAGACGTCTCTAATAAGTCATCTAGCCATTTCCAATACTTATTGGAGACGGCTTTAAGCCGTCTCCAATAAGTGACCTCCTATTATTGGAGACAGCTTTTAGCCGTCTCCAACTCTTTTTTTTTCTTTAAATATATTTTTTTTTAAAATATATTTGGCAGTGGTATTTTTATAAAAAAATTTTGGCAGTGATTTTTTTATGAAAATTTTAAAATATATATATATATATATATATATATATATATTTTAAATTTACGTCGACAATTTTAATGCACTTTGTTGAATCGTAATCACCATATCATCATAACCTTCACATATACTTTTTTGAAGAATTAGAAAACTTAATAGCATAATCCATAGGTTCATCCTATGGATTATGAATAACAACATCAAAGAAAATTGTCAGACAGAATAATATGGTGGTGTTTATCACCATCAATGTTTGTGGTTCTAAGCAACACTCTGTATCCCCTATCGTCCGAAAAGAGGAGGTTAGGCACCATCTCCATTGTTGGCCTGCTTTGTGATGAGTGCATGAGGCAGAGGCGTGCTGCAACCATCATCCTTTGCAACTCGTCTTTGTCATAGGCATTGTACAAGCTGGGGTCTATCAATCGGTCACATGATTCGTAGCTTAGTAAAGGCCTTGCCTGCAGTACAGTAGATGTAGCTTCTTGAGAGATGGGGGTAGTGAAGAAATTTAATCAGATGAATTCCAGCAAAGCTAGCTTCTTACCCAAAGTACTAAGCTTTCACCACCAGGATGCCTCGATTTGTTTGGATGGCTTTTTCCGTTGATAAGCTCCAAAAGGACAACGCCAAAGGAGTACACATCTACCTTCTCGTCAACCTTTCCATACATTACGCGTCGGGCGGATATCCAAAGGTTCCAATGATGTGAAACAACTCGCATTTGCTTGGGGTTCTTTGAGGTTGGTGGTGCACCATGGCTGCTCCAAAATCGATAAGCGAGGAAGATGGAAAAGTGTTCGACGTCTTTGTCGTTTCTTTGTGATTAAACTAATATCTAACTTAAATATTGGGGAAGAGCCCGCTTGTACTCAAGTGGTCTTAAGAACTGGGACTTGGAGTTAAATCTATTACCATTCCATATTCATTCAAATTAGGCTCAAAACGAGGTTCACCATAAGAAATAACTAAATACATTCACATAAAATAAATATAAAAATATTACACGTAATAACAATTAAGTGTGTTAAGAAAAAAATCAATAATTCATCAAAGACCCAAGGCAATTGATATCGGGATAAACTAACTAAATTTATGAGAGAATGCTAGCTATTTGAACACCAATGTTTGCCGATTATCCTAGGGTTCACTACAAAGGAAACTATCCGGTAATCAGGCGACCCTACACAAGGCTTCATCTGTCACTAAAAGATGTTTAAAATGAAAACCCCACTAACGTTATGTTATCATCTGATGTCAGACAAAAACTGACTTTAAGAGCTGTATTTTCTTTTCTAGTACAAATCGAAAGGTATAATCACCGAACGCAGTACGAAAAAGTTAAAAATGCATTTTGACACCCCAAAAACAAGCAATGAAGCATGATCATAATGTTACAATGGAGCCATTTGGGGACCCCCAAATCTTTAGTTTTATACATGTTGATGCAGATGGAACAAAATTCAATCTACCTCAGAAAAAAATAGATTAAAAAATAGAGAGTTCAATATCATTGTTCAATGGAGGATTTGGGCACAGTAAACTAATGATCCGACACCGGACAGTGCAAACCTTCAAGAAGAATATTAGGAGAGTGCTCTTCCCGTTCAGACAACAATAGGAATCTGTCCAAACATCATTGTATTTAGTTGTACATTAAATCATTGATGAGCTGTTTTATATGAGAATTTGTGTATGTTAATCTTTACATATATATAGTTATATACTGTATTTTTACTTTAGCATATATGTATCATCCATGTGATCATAATCACCAAAGTGACGACTTTTGAAAAAGTTGCGATTAAAATGTGACTTATTCACCTTGTCTGCAGGTGAGATTGTTGCAGCCATGATTGTTTGAGAATTACCACTCAGACCATCTTTAAGGATTCGTGTCAGCTTGCTGCAAAAAAAACTTGGCATTAGCTATCCTGTCCAACAGATTTTACGCTACAATAATCAACTGGATACCTATTGCGATAAGGAACATATGCAAGACCCTTCTTCTGTTGTTTTCCAAGAGCATTGATACAGTTTGCCAAAGCAAGAAGTGACCGATTAATATTGGCTCCATCTCTAAGCTTGTGACCTCCACTCTTTGTTTGAAGCCTCTCACCAAAATGAGTTATTACATGATCAATGGAAGTTAAGGAGTTATGATATTATTTCTGTATTCCTTAGTGGAAATAAAACATAATCGGTAGGGAATGATGAAATAAGAGAAGTTGTATAAGGGTATTTATCTACCTGCCAGCAAGATCAACTAGCGCAAGTTTTCCACAGAGAACTCGACTGTGGTACTGGTTTCTCTGTTTTCTTTTCACTGTGATCTCCAAAACAGCATGTGAGCTGCTAAGCCAGCACAAGAATAAAACTGTGGTTACTCTGTTATTATTATACAGGACCAGTGCATAAAAACTGTGTGGTATAAACTAGCAAGTCATACATAAAATAGTAAACAATTAACATTCTTGTATATAGGAGGAAAATCTTTTGGAAAGATTAAATATGTGACCAGCTACAAACGCGACATATAAGTGGCAAAAATTACATGTAAGCTCAGGATATTACATAAGAAGATACTACGGATTAATTTCTGGTTCCCAGCAACCAAATTGGACCCTAAGAGGACTATGCAGAACTATCTTAATGGAGCTCAATGGCCATGGACAACTACTTATATGTAGTTCTCATAAACAAAAAAGAGGTATCCAGATATCCAGTTTTTCTTTTCCTCTAGATTTAAGAAAAAAAAGGAAGTTATTTCAAGAGCTTACAAAATTGTACGATGAAAAAAATCAGTACAATTGGTTGGGATGCCTAAGACCAGCTCATGATCAGATGCTTTTTAGATGATAAATCACCTGAATCCTGACTACATGTTGGTGGTCATACCCACCTCTAATTTATACTTCTTTAACATCTGCTCGCGTTCAGACTTACTCTGAGCCCTTCCTACATAAAGAGTCCTCCATCCTGATTCACAAACAACAAGGAGTCTATGGTTTCATTGAATTAATATCAAATCCAAAAAAATGGTCAAAAAGAAAACCCAGATTACCGAATTGTGCGCCGTTCATGGCGTCAACAGCCTTTTTAGCATCTTCTGGAGACTCAAAGCAGACGAACCCAAAGCCCTTTGATTTTCCATGTGCGTCCTTCATAACAGCAACATTGTTGATCTTGCTAAATATGGAGAATTTTTCTTGAAGGGAATCCTCAGTTAGCTCACGATCGAGATTCTTCACGTATATATTAGTGAATTCCTTTTCTTCGAAATTGTTCTCTGCCGCTTGCCTTTCATTCTTCTTGACAAATTCAGATACATATCTAACCACAAAAAAAAAAATCAAAATTCAAGAGTTTACAAAAATATCCAAATTATCATATTAAAATATCATAAAAAAGAAATAGATCACTCCCTTTAGAGGGAATCAACTCCATTTAAATGAACATATAGACAAATAGCCATTTTCAATATTAATATAAGTAAATAAATAGAAACCCACAAGCCGAATTCGAACAATCCAAAAGAAACAAAAAAGGAAACTCCCCCACTCCCCCTCGAGAAGAATACAATAAAGATCATGAAACCCTATATCATACAAAAGAATAAAATAAAGACATTTAGAAATTAAAAAACTAAAGACATAGAGGGTTCTCTTGCTCCCTTACAGTTTCTTTCCTTCAACAATAGTTCCATGAAGGGCCTCGATAGCAAACTGTGCCGCATCCTCTGAATCAAACTGAACGAATCCAAATCCCTTATTCACTCCATTGTGCACGACCACCTTGCATGAACTGATATCCCCGTACTTGCCAAAAATCTGGTGCAGTTTCGCGCTGTTTACTGATAGATCAAGATTCTTAAAAAAAAAAAAAAAAAAAAAAAAAAAGGTAAAATAAGAAACAAGTCGATCATCAAAATAAAATAAATAAAAGCATAATTAAAGGGGATAATGGGTGTCCAGAGAAGCAGATTGGAATATAATGCATACTATACATACTTGCAGAGGATGCGATGCCTGCATGGAAGAAGGACCATGCTGATATCCTTCTCGAAGCAAACTCTACATAGGACCTTTTCCTGACCAATTCACCAAGAAAACAAATAAGAATGAGACCCTGCGAGTGTTCAGAGTAACTGAAAAGCGCCACTGATTTGGGACTATTGTGCATGTATTTAGAAACTAATAGACACGTGCAAAATATACATCAGCCAGCTACGGCAGATTATTTACAGGAGATAGCAGATTAGTGTTATCATTGATCATCACCTGGGAGCCTAGAGAAGTCGGTACATTGGCTAAGCTTCTATTAGCAACAAAAATTCCATATCCAAATTTTTTAGCAGTAGTGACAATATAATTCAAGAGGACAGTAACACGTAAAGAAAATTCCATATCCAAATTTTCTATTAATATGGCATGAACTGAAACAGACAAACACAAAAGCATATCACAAATTGTTGATCAATATATCTATAATGAAACATTGACATCAAGGATGAGCTTGAGAATTGGTTGTTTGCCAATTCTGAAGTAAAAAAACTTCCTTCGAAGAATATACTTGATGTCAATGTTTGGCATTATGAAGGGTCCCTTAGCTACATCAGTTTCAGTGATAAGCCGACCTATACTAATGTCACGGTCCCTAAAAAAAACGACACCATAGAAACAGATACTTGACTCAGAAACTGAGTTTATATAGAAGTACAAAGGCTAAAAAAATATGTAAATAAACAAATAAAAAGTTGAGGAGTGACCCACCTGCATAACACACAAGCACTGACATATGAGTTAGTCTTAGACAAGCAAGACAAACAATGAGATTCTTCTTGGATTTGTATCACTTATATCATTAGTCATAAGTGTACCATTCATAGGTGGTACAAAAGCAGATGCAGCTTGATCTGAAAAGTATAGGTAAAGAATTGTTACATATGATAGGCTGTAGAATAAAATATTTCCCTTTGGAGATATATGGAAAGAAAGCTAACCTTCCCAGATGGATTCCGATCATTGCGCTGCCATTTCCACAACTTATGGCCAGTATTGGAGGCAAGTACTAACACGGCTAGCCCAGAGTTTGTGTATATCAATTGGACGACCTACATTTCATGACACAAAAATAAAGATTGAAAGAGCCAAAATGGTGAAGAAAAAGTAATTGACCCAAACATATCAGAAACGCAAACATAATTGAGAAGAAAGATTTATTCCTAAGCAAAATCAAGTCATTCTACCACCATCCAAGCTAAAATTTGTGGTGCTTTTAGGCTGCCAATTACAAAGTGCAGGTAGTTTTTCAATGCAATCTTAGCTTCAACACGATCTAAAAAGATACCCCATGAACCACGTAGTACCAAATCAAAGACCGATTCATTCAAAATACTATGTGTAAGTTTTTTATCCTGGTGCAAGTAGTAATGGTACCATATTTCCCTTGAAAGCACCCTTTATTTCCCTTGTTGGCATCAACTCTTGATACCTCGGTAAGTCATTAACCCCGGGCCAGTTGTGTATAGTAGCACCGCCAAACATTGAATAAATTTTGTTCAACTGATCGACCTACAGTAAGGATGAACAAAAGCATAATATCAAACTTCTCTTTAAGTGGAATGCAAAAAAAATATATATAACCATACACATTAACACGATCTAACAAGCTAAGAAAATACAATAAATAACCAACGGGACCATGCCTCCAGAACTGGAGATTCTGGATTTGAATCCCACCCTTCGTAAAATCTTGACTTGTCAAGAAAAGTGGGCCACTCTGTCATGATTAATTTAAACAGTCCAATCAAATATATTCAAAGAAATAAATAAGAACAATTAAACTTTTAAATATGTGTAGTGTTAATTAATAGTAACTAGTAAGAGCAATGATTCATTAGAGTGCACAAAACCGATGGATCAAATCTCATAAACGCTGCAATTCTCAGGCCAACTTATAGTCAATGTATAAATGATCTAGCATTTTACGCTCAGATTGCTCACATCCTGCACCTTTTATGGTGTAAGATTATTGGAGCACCAATTTACCATGCTTAATTGTTGTAGATAGTCTTTGAAATTAATTTTTTCGAAATCTATGCAAAGAGCTTGGCATGTAACTGAAATTACATGCCAAGATATTTATGCAGTTATTTGTGCTGACTACTTCTCACATTTTTACAATATATACTCTCATGGACTTACCTTCTTCTTCACTCTGCTATCTTCTGCAATGCTCTACCTTTCCTGTCCTCTGATTCCTCTCTGTATAAAAACAGGAGTGAGTAAAGAACCACCACTCAGCAAACCCTACCACATGTCATGCATTCTCCCGTTATTCCGACACGTGCTTGTTCCCTTCCACATGTCATGCATTCTCCTCACCACCTGTCAATCAACCCACCAGCTTCCATAGATTAAGTAGCATCGCTTTTAGTTTGTATAAAATCAAGGAAAACTAAACATGTTGTGGTGAAGGCTTTTTGTAAGTGGCCTCTCATACACATGGGACTCTGTAAGCACATCCTTGCTACTTATCGTGTGAGAATCAAATGCTATTACGGAAAAACCAAACAATCATGGTCCCACCTTTTTAAAATGAGAATCTTCAACTGCCTTGTATAAACTTTCTTTTTTTAGACTATTTATTAATTAATAAATACAGACCTTAAAAGCTGATAACAGAAAATAGGGACTTGAAAAGCTAAATACCCATTGATTGGCTGCTTAGAAAACAAATATGAAACAAAGCAATATATTTAATTTTGTCATATCAGAAAGTGCACCAAATGCTACAAAAGTGTTGACCAATCCTCAAATGGACAAAATATGGAACCTCCTTTCTCTAAACAAGGTTCTTAAGTTACCACCATCTGCAATTGCTTGCTATGTGTTCAATTTCACTAGTCGGTACAACATGCTTGCTATGTGTTCAATTTCACAGACTCCGCTGGCATGAAAAACCACATCAGTCAAACAATTCTAACCATCTGAAAGATACTAATGTAAATAAACTGTTGAGCTGAGGAGGCACAAGAATCCATATTTATAACATAAGTTCAACGATCATATGGTTAAAACTGATTATTGATGCAATTTTGAGCCGAGGACAATCCATAAATGGTGACCTTATGATCAATTTTGAGCCGAGCACTACCCTAATGTGCTCTACCACTTTTAACATCACACATATCTCAAAAGCATTGTATTTGTTCTCATCTCATTCTTGCTTTCATAGATCCATTCCCTCACCACCTCCCATGAGTAAAACAGCGGGCAATTGATGGTCCATCTCCAGTTCTTCTCTTAAATTGTTCTGTTCACACACACTCAAAATACAAAAGGAAAAAAAAAAAAAAAAAGCCCAACAGTTTGGATCAAACCTGCTAAGCATTCCTTACTAGGTTTCCCATTAGCAACACCAACACTGCCATTACCATCCTCACTCTTCCACGTTATCACCATTTCATGAACATCAGCACGATCATCCTCACTTTGCCTCTCTTGATTTCACCTACTTCAATCTCCTCTTCAACTTGGTCATTTTTAGAACCTAAAATAGCTAAATGAATTACTCAAATCAATAGTCGTTCACCCCATCACCCAATAGAATAACAAATCAGTGAACAATATGCAAAAAAAGCACAACATTATTAACTTAGAATATGGAGAAGATAACAGCAGGAACAATCTAAACATATGAAGCAAGATAATTTCAGAGGTTATGAACAAAAATTATCTTCTGAAGCTCCCCAAAAATTAGTCTTTTAAAGATTAAAAAATCAATAACTTCATCAATAAATAACATACCCATCCAAAATGTGTACCCATTCAAAGTGTTGTGGAGGAGAGCCTATTGTTGAGGCGTGGAGGGGCTCTGAAAGAAAATGAATGTTTGTTAGCATGACAAATTATAGAAAACTACAAGAGAAAAATTTGTATAGAAGTTTTAAAGTAATGTTTACCATTGTTCCGATCAATCGAGTTATCAACCACTTCATTGCTTCAAGCTCTTCTCTCAAGGTGCTCACTTCTTCTTTCAATTGGCAGACCTCCTGCCCCCCTCCCCTAGACGACGACGGTCCGAAAATGCTTGCTGGGGTCATCGCTTCAAAGCCCCTGGACGCGACCACGCAGTGTCTCGATCCCAATACGAGATAATACATCATCTCGCCCGTGGACTCTTGTGAGCCCTCCGCAAGTCGCTTCATCTATCTTTTGCTGAAATTTTTCATATAAATTAAATATTTAATTATTATTTTAAAAAATCTTATAAATTAACAAATCATCTTACCATTATCTGCATTGCATTGCTCACGGTTTACCATCTTTTTTTGTGTGATTCAACTTCCAGTTCCGCATCCTTGAGGGTGATTTCCCCTCTACCTGCTTTAACTATAAAAAATAACGAGTTTAATGTGTAAACTATAAAAAGTAGAAGTTTATTGACAAATTATAATTTATATTTGCATGTTAATACCTTGTAAAATTTATTTATGTGAGTAATGTTTCCGGTTGTACTCGGTACGGCTAGCTTTGCGCGATTTCTTTTATTACGCTCACTAATTACCTATATCATACAAAATTATAATATGTTATATTAATAAAAAGAATTTTTTTAAATAAACAATGAGTTAGAAATTTACCTTAAACTCCTCACACTCCCAGTAACGAACAATCGACTTCCACTGGTCGTTATCCACATTATCGGGGCAATGGGCAAATCGTTCTCCCGTAGTTGTGTAGGGGTCGAAGTGCCTTTTTTTTATATGATATCGATTAGCCTTCCATCTCTGAAGCAAGGTATAGTGCAGCCATCGATAAATGTCATCATAGGAAGGCATGTCAAAAACTTCCTACATTTAATCAACAAAATTGATTATCAATCAATGTGAATATGAAATAGAAAATAAAGAATTTAATTATTTAATATAACTATGTCATTTGTTACCATCAACTCCTCATAAGCACTTTTGAAGCTCTCCTTAGGAATATCTCAGAAAGTTTGGAACATTTACAGGAAATCTAATGCAATCCTTCGCTATTTGCCCAATCATCGAGGACATCTTACTTTGATCATCCCCTACGACATGCCCCTTATACAATAGCACAAGAATTTTCTCTCCTCCTTTCATTTTATTTTTAAAACCAAGTACTGCTTTCCCTCGCCCTTTCTTAACGTTAGGGGGTGGGGGTGGGGGTGGGGGTAGGGGTGGATCTACGTCGGTCATCTGACACAAATAAAAATATCAAATAATCTCATTAAATCTCAACATGTTCAAAATACATGTACCCTGGGCATTAGGTATATATATATAGGTAACAATAAAATGTTGAGCATCTCAAAAGAACCAAAAAATATAAGAATTGAGCATTTGAATCTAAGAGTGACAACATATATTTTGAGAGCAAGTAAATTAATCATTTCACGTAGCAACAACAGCTCATAAGTTGTATACTCACATGTAGCAGCAGCTCATAGAAAAGCACTCTTAGAAACCACAACCAAAAAAAGAGGGTCTACTTTTTCAACAGAAACTACACTCTGTTGCCCATTGTTGACTATATAGAAAAAGCTCCAATGGAGGAAACTGCTACTCAATAGACAGTACCACCTACAAGCAGCTGCTGCTCACTAAGAATAAAGCAACAACAAAGGTATCAAGTAGTATGAAGTCAAGGTTTACCTAATTTACTCACATTCACATCAAAACTCATTGAAATACAAACTAGAATCAAATAGGCGAAAGGATTGAAAGCTCCATCTATATAGAATTGAAATCATTACATATCAATCTAAAATCAATTTTCATCTTCTTCCATCAATGAATCCATGGAAGGACGTTTTGGTACAAGGGCTTGGAAAGGTGCATCTACAATTGCTCCAACCACATCTTCCCTCACGATATTGAAAGTACTATCATCTTCTTGGGTACCAATTTGAACTTGGCTACCATATGGCTCACTGTCTAGTAGTATATTGTCGCCTCCAGTCATATCGAAAGTGTCCTCGGCTTGTTCTTGATGACAACATGCCACTGGTTCGGTTGGATCTTGACGAGAAAACTTGCTTTACTTGAGATGCCAACACATAGGGTTCGTCTTTCCGAGATGCGAGATAAATGTGTAAAATTCTGGCGTGAACCCCGCTTGGTCTGTTTTAATACCTTTATGCGTTGTCCAACATCAACCCAAACACTTGAATAGCACTAATTTCAACCCTTGGCGATAAGTCAACTCAATTATGTCCACGAGACGTCCGTAATATGTGATCTCCCCGAACCGGATTTTTGTCCTTTGCACTTGAATAGCTTGGAGTGCTTGCAATGACCATCACACCACTATTTTGTGTTGTAGCCTTCCTCTCCTTATTAGTTGTTCGAAATTTATAACCATTGATAGTGTATCCAGTGAATCTTCTTGCATGAGTGTATGGAAAATCAGCGAGTAAATCGAGTCTCACCAACGACTATTGGCCTCAATCATTGATTTAATCTATTAGATGCAGATAACAAAGTTAGTGCCTCTTTTAAGTGTATAAAAATAATTATCTCCTCACACTTACATGTGATTTAAACCAATCGCTAAACTGCTCTTTGTGTATATTTTGTTTCTCGTAATCAGTTTTACGCTACGATACTTCAAGTTAATGTATGATTTATGTTGCATTAAATGGATGTGAGGTGAGTATAATGGATTGAATTCAAATGGTCCTAATATAAAGAGGTTGGGAGTTATTACTTCACATATCGAGCGTATCATCATTGAACAATACATAGTTATGCATTTGTTTACGCTCGATATTGGTGAGAATGAATTGTTCGGCACCTCCAATTGCGGTTGTCCTCGATACCGACGGGTCTATTCAATCGTGTTTCAATATTATGTAAGTACCTTGAGCAAAATGTGAGACACTCATCGAGGTATCCTTCGCAATGGAACCTTGGATAGGCTTTATTATGCATATATGACTTAAGTGTATACAAGTATCCCATACATAGAAATGAATGCACTTCCATTAAGGGAAATCAAACATAATTTATAAAAGTAAAGATAATTGCAGAGATGGTATGGATCATACCTTTCAATGGGATACATCCAGCGGTAATGGACAGGGCCACCAAGCATTGCCTCTGATGCTAAGTGTATGGGTAAATGGACCATAATATCAAAAAATGAAGGTGGAAAAATCCGCTCTAGGTTGCACAAAATCAATGGTATGCGCTCATGTAGACATTTGAAGTCCTCAACTCGACATGTTTTAGAGCATAACTCACGAAAGAACGTGCTTAGTTCTATTAGAGCATAACTGACATTTTTGGCACGGTCTTCCGAACAGTAAGAGGTAGAAATTGTTGCATAATAACGTGTGAGTCGTGACTTTTGAGCGGATATTTTTCGATCTTTGACGTTAACGCACCTTGAAATGTTAGAGGCATAACCATCGTGAATCTTCATGCTCTTCGTGATTAGCGTAACATCTCCTTCTCACTTTTATCCATAGAGTAACATGCATGGTAGATACAATTTCATCGTTATCTGCATGCGCTTTTGGGTGGAGCTCATGTCTTATGTTCATTGTCATCAAGTCAAGACGTGCTTTCAAACCATCCTTTGACTTTCCTTCCAGGTCCAGTAGTGTACCAACCACATTGTCGCATATATTTTTCTCGATATGCATAACATCCAAATTGTGTTTTAGTAAATTTTCTGACCAATATGGTAGCTCAAGAATATACTCAACTTCTTCCAGCTTATTTGGCATTGTTGGCATAGGAGGTGCATTTTTGTTATTTTTTCTTCTTTTTGGTTTCTTCACGAATAGCCGGGCTTTGGGGATCTTGCCAAAGGTATGTTGATAATTTCTTAAATTCTCCAAAATTTGCTTCGGTTAGTGGGGTTGGAGCTTCTCTTCAATATTTCCATCGAACCACCGCTTATTCTTTCGAAATCTATGATCTAAAGGTAAAATCATGACCCATATAACAAAGCTTCCCACAATTTGGCAAACTGCTCAACGATGTATTCTCATGGCAATAAGGACACGCTTTATATCCCTTAGTGCTCCAACCGTAAAGCATAGCATATCCCGGAAAGTCGCTAATTGTCCAAAGCAAGCCCGCCGCAATTTGAAAACCTCCTCTTTGATGAATCGTATGTTTCAACCCTTCTTCCCATAATTCCTTTAGCTCATCTATTAGAGGCCTGTATACATCGATGTCATTTCCGTGACTTGTTTGACCCGGTAGATAAGCAATGAGAGGATCATGTTCGGCTTCTTCAAGCACAAACTAAAGGTGATTATATGGGATAAGTACAAAGCCATGTGTCAGGCGCAATACTCATTGTCCGAATGGGTTGAAACCGTCACTTGCTAAACCCAATCTTATATTGCGATTTTCCTCTGCAAATGTTGGATTGATCTTGTCAAAGTGTTTCCATGCTGGAGAATCTGCAGGATGTCTTAACACCCCATCTTTAGTGCGTTTCTCATCGTGCCATCTCATATCATGTCAGTTTTGATGACAAATACAAACGCGTAATCGTTGTTTTAAAGGGAAGTGACGAAGAATCTTTGCAGGAGTCTTCTTGTCATCCTCAATCTCATGATTTTTCCATCGCGATGTCCCACAGATGTCACATTTTTCTTTTTTCTCAGATTCCTTCCAGTACAACATACAATCGTAAGGGCATGCGTCGATTTTATTGTAATTTAGTCCCAAGCCTGAAATAATCTTTTTGCTTTGCGAGAAGTTTTCCAGCAACGACTCTTTAGGCAAAACCTCCCTTAGTAAGTCAAGCAACAACGTAAAAGAGTTGTTGCTCCATCCACCAAGGGCCTTGATATGCCAAAGTTTCACAACGAAAGACAACGTCGTATGTGTGTTACATCCAGGATACAAGGGATTCCCCAAATTATGCGCATATTTGTAGAATTCAGAAGCACTAGCATTGGGTACATCACTTTGTTCCTGCTCCAAACCATCTGCGTCTTCATTTGGGTCCGGAAATCCAAAAGCATCTTGCACCATCCCCTTGATGTCATCAACCAAAATGTTCTCGTTGTCATCGGCTCTAATATCTACCACAATTTCATGTCTAGGCAGTGGCCCTCTCTTCTCTCCGTGATAAGTCCATACAACATAACTTTTCATCATCCCGTTTATTACCAAATGCTCCTTCAATAAGTCAGTTCTAAGTAAGCACTAATTACAAAGATCTTGTACAAGGACACTTGAGCCTCCCATTGCAAGTAATTCCATGGGCTAAACCGTGATCGACAAATGCAGCTAACCCTTTGTCATACTCTCTAGAATATCTCGACTTTTTTACCCAACTCTTTTCCATCATATAAAAGTTTCAAACCCCTAAAAGTATAAGAAATGCACAGTTTAATATTTTTTTAAATGATAAAGGTTTATATTTCTTATACCATATTCATTAGTTTTGCCCATTCGAGAATATCAAGTCATTTAATTGTTCACATAATATGAGTTCAGAGTTTCTCTAAAAATTTCGACAGCATCTCCACGTAGTTCTTCAAATACGCAGACTTTTCATACTATTTTATACTTTTCATTATCCACAATGGACAATGAAAAATACAAAATAATATATGAAAGTACGTATCCGAAGAACAAAGGAGAAATTGTCGAATCATTTGAAAAACTCTAAAATCATATTAGTGACCCAGTAGTGTTCATGATATTCCCAAACTATCTATCTTCAGATTGATAATCGGTAAGGTTATATGTCATAATTCGACATATAACTTTTCAGACGGGCACTTATTTTGTATGATGATATTCATATGTATTCAACTATATATTGACCATTAATCTATAACAAAAGTTATAGATTAATCAGCTGAATAATTAAATAGAAGCTCAAAGATAAATGAGATGTGAAAAAGCGTGGTTTTCTAAGAAATCGAGCTAGTGAAAGCATAGTAATATTAACATGACATTTACCACAACTATATAATAAATCTAGTTTCATCTATGTAATAAAGAAAATTAGAAATGTGCTAGAGTAGAGAGCTGCCCTTTGCCTTCAAAGAGCTGTCCTTTGGAGTGGAGGTGTGGACAGCGGTTTGTGCAGCAATGGAGTACATGGATCAATTTGACTGAGACGGTGGCCATTCGAGAGAATGGTAGATGATCAAATCTGATGTTATTATGCTTGTTGACAAATTTTGGGACGATGATCATATTCGTAAATCTAATAATGCTACTTTCATTATTCTTATCCTAAGGAAAGAGGTGCATCTGACCCATTTCAATATGACAAGATGATCTTAAAACCTTAACCCTATATGGCTCGAGAGATCCTGGGTTAGCGGCTTACATTTGAACCCTGTCCTAGTATCATTTGAGTGACAAGTGGCACCTAATTGAAAGATTAGGGGTCAATACAACATGCACAAGATGGAGGTCTATCACCACAACAAAAAATTGAAATAAATCTTATCCACTGTTCAAAACCTGATCAGTGCTGGAACAAATTTAATGCACCAGTTATGTCGAGCGTCCCATAATATTAATTTAACCACATTATTAAAGGCTAAAAAAAGTTTCTTTTTTAGTTTTAATCATGTTCGAAATTGGATGGCCTTGGATCGTATTGATTTGCCTTGTCAATTTTCAAGAATCAAGCTTTTGAAAACAAATGATTATTTGATTTGAAGTAATTAGGACACATGCATGATATTGAATGGCGTTGATTTACTAATTTCTTGATTTAGAATCCTAGAAATTGTAAATATTGATCATGCTTTTGATTATATAAATCGATGATATTAGATGCATGTGTTAGAAATAATGATTTTGAGCCATATATAGACTATGTTTTTCTTACTTGTTATAGCATGATAGCAAAAGCCCATATTGAATGGTTGTGAGTGGTGATTTCGATTTAAATTCCATATTGAATGAATATTTGTGCAAGCGCATGCCCATATTGAATGAATATTTGTGCACGCCCTGCTTTTACACTTATCTATCTATTGTGACATGCTAGAATAAGAATATGACAATTTAGGAAAAATAAAACTAAATTGCAAGTCATTGATTTTGCAAAGGATGTAATCAATACAAATAAATTTTAGACAAAAATGTTATTGGAAGCATAATTGCTTTAGATTACCTTATAATTACGCAACAAAGATTAAAGTGTCCAAAAATTGAACTATCTA
This sequence comes from Chloranthus sessilifolius, assembly GCA_021018995.1. Classification (NCBI taxonomy): domain Eukaryota; kingdom Viridiplantae; phylum Streptophyta; class Magnoliopsida; order Chloranthales; family Chloranthaceae; genus Chloranthus; species Chloranthus sessilifolius. The sequence goes on from CM037588.1 coordinate 99,932,273, forward strand.
TTTTATTTGAAGTGAAGAATTTATCTCAAATCATGATTTAAGGTTACTTTTGATTTGTCTAAACAAAACAGCTTATAGTAATACTTAATAAAGTCGATTGCTTGGACAGGAAATATAATTATATTAGATTAATGATGCTGCCTCTAAGTTAAAATCATCAAAGGCAGCACTACTTGAAAGTTGAAACAGATGTGATCATGATTTGGGTCAAGTTGCTTATGATGAATAGTATAAGATAGCCTAATTTGGATCATGATCAACCTGCTTAAGTGAGCCCATACCACCAGATTCACAGAGAATTGATGGGTCAAAATAAATAGCATATTAACAAATTACTGCAATGCTATACGCCTGATCATTCTTGTTGATATAATCTGCTATATAATCAGAGCATCCACATATGATGCTCTGATTTTTGCATTTACAAATGCCTAGAAATGAAAAAAAAAAAATGTAAATAAAACCAAAACAGATCAATAATTTTTACACGAAAAAATCAGATCAGTGAGTATTTTGCCATGTAAAAAAGTTCTACTAATTCCAAAAAAATTGCAAACAAATTCAAAATCGAAATTCAAAACAGATCAGTAAATTCGAAATGCAGCTTGAATGAAAATCGAAATTGAACCACACCTTAGATCTGAACTTTGTCTGACTCACACCTTAGATCTGAACTTTGTCTACTCAGATTTAAGCAATTAAATGAACGATCCCTATCAAATCCGATTCAAACTGTTGGCCTGAGATCCCTACCAAATCAGACGAACGATCATCAGTATCAAACATATTTCAGAGAAGGAAGTTAGATCATCAGTCACGATAAAAATCAAACGTCGAGTTTGGATTATAGGGGAAGGAAGTTAGATCTACAGACCTGGATTCATCTCAAACCGAAAATTTATAGGGCCGCCTGCAATGGCCGCTATCTACAGATCTCTGCTTCAAACTGCAGTGGCCTCTATCTACAGATCTCAGCTTCAAACTATAAAGAGAACTCTACGTCGGAGCTCAAACGAAGGCTACAGATCGAAAACGAAGAGAGAGGGAGATTGCAGATTTATAGGCTGAGATGATGAATCTGATTGCAGATTTAAGAGAGAGGGAGATTGGAGAAAGAGAACAGACAGAAAAAATTGAGAGATCGATTAGAGATTCACCATTTCAAAGAGATTGGAGAGAAAATTTGGGAGAACGAAGGAGAGAAAGGGTTTCGGAGATCAGAGCGATTCACCTCGCGACGAGCTGCAGAAAATGAAATGAGCGAATGGTTAAGCGTTGCCTATTTATAAGAGGTTGAGTTAACTTATTTGCAGCCTCAAAACGTATAACGACTTAAATTAAAAGGAGTTAACCAAAGACTAATCTAAAGATCGTTTGGAGCCGGCTCTCGGGCTTTTCGAGACCGTTTTTCAAATAGTCTCTTAAGGTTTCACCTGCTTATTTATGAAGCAAACCTTAGATAGAACAACTCTATATATTATTTTATCTAAGGAGACGACTACAGCCGTCCCTAATAAAAGGATTCGAGACGGCCTTTGAAATGATCGTCTCTAATAAATGGTTATTGGAGACGGCTTCGAAAAGCCATCTCCAATACTAGTCTCCAAAAGTCTCTTTTTTTGTAGTGTTTGGCTATATAATTCGAGGTTGAAGCTATTCCCAGGGAAATTACGAGGTCGTTGGGATGGACCCTATAATGTCATGGAAGAATTACCCCATGGAGTTGTAACCATACAAGATCCCAAAGACAATCTTATCTTTAAAGTTAATGGGTAGAGACTCAAACTGATGATATCTTTAGAAGAAAAAGGGACAGTGACCACAATGTCACTATAAGACCCGGAATATAACTAACAAACTCCCGGGCACCGTCGAGCTACCGACTCATCCGTAGAAAATTTAGGAATATTACTTATACAATAGTAGGTGTGTCGGTGGATTTTGTGATACATCGAATCATAGTGATTACGATTCGTAATATCTATGATTTTTTTGACGGATTTCTGTAGCTTACGTATCGTAGTGATTATGATTGCTGAGAGAACGCTTTGTCCAGGATGTGCAGTTGTTATCAGAAAGGCACGACCTCCGATACCAAAGGTTTCTCCTCGATTCACACTGCACAAATATGTTCATTACCATTTAATAGGATTACCAACTGATTGCCATAGATCAACACTAACCCATAACGTTCATTTATAGCAACTCTTCGAATTCTCGGTTTAGAAGGGTTATAAATAAGCAAGTCATTGTTTGGTCATGTCATCCCATTTCCTTCACCTTCTTCCATAAACAAAACTCTTACCATGGCTAAACCACTGAGTTGGTCAAAAAATTTTGAGGCATTCGAAAGGCTCCTCCGACAAGAAGCCGAAGAAATCTCTACACTCATGGAGGAAAGAAGGCGGCTAATTGATGAACTAGTATCCCTCCTTCCCAAACCAGAACTTGCTGAAGAAACACCACCTCCATCTCCTAAACGTCAAAAATCTCCTCCATCATCACCCCCTCCATCTTCTTAACCCTTTTCTTTTTCCTCTTCTATTGGACCCACCTATCCAGAGAAGGGAGATATTTTTGTGGTGGCAACTTTTGGTTAGAAGCCGAGGACCGATCTTTATCGAAGACATCTTCTCGACCATGGTTGTTAGTATCATAGTGTGTGTCTAGATTTTCTTAGGTTTATACTTTTATGTAATTAGTTTTTATTTTTGTATTTTAAGATTTCTTTTCCTGATCATTGTAAATATTCAGTTAATATATGATATTTTTCTTTTGACTAACTGTGTAATTGTTACTAATTTTTTAATTTTTGTTATTGATATCTCTGAGAATATAATGGATGTGTTTTCCTTAAGTTTAGGGGATATTCTTTAAAGAATTTTTTTCATCCGGTAAACAATCAATAATGTCAGTAATTCTCAGGAAAATAAATTTTAAGCGTCCCCTATTTTTTGTGCCAATGAGGGCATTATCTGACTTAAGTTTGGGGGGGGATATACAACTTCTGTATATAGTAATTAGTTAAGTTGTATAATCAGTTTCAATTAGTTTGCTTCTGCATAATTTTTTTTATTAAGCATTATATGTGAATTATGATAGAAAAAGTGCAAATCTTGAAAACTTACGATCCATCATATAGAACAGTACAATTCATGTTTAGCTTGTTGAACACTGTATTAGATTGAATGTTTAAAATAATAGATTGATCTAAACTGCAATATTTTAGACTATAGTTTCAAAATTGTATAAACAAGTGAGCATTAGAGCCAAATTTTCCTTTTTTTGAGAGAGAGACTGCTTCTATTCAAGTAAAAAATTTCTTTAAAGTTTTTTACTAATTTTATGAAATCTCATATTGCTGAATTTAGAATCAAAATATTCTATAACTATAATAACCTATTTGTTTGTCTAGAACTATCTGTTAGAAATATCAAAATAATAAGGCATCTATGCTAGTAAATCGTAAAGATGATTAAAGGCCATCGTTTGTTAACCAGAGCCAAAAAGCCAAAATCTCAAAAAAAAAATTATCCTTTGAACACATATTAGAAGCCTAAACTGAATTTCTTTATACCAAAATTTTGAAAACCCTTAACCATATATACTACCCAAAGCTTTCAACCTTTAACTCTTACATTTTCTGAGTTTAGAATACAAAAGAAGGGAAGAAGAGGGAGTGAAAGGAGTAAAAAGCAAAAACAGATAAGGGGAATGTAAAAAGAAAGTACAGCTGAAGAAATTAAGATGAAGAATATGGGAGAAGAGGTGAAAAAATCGTAAAAGATGATTTAGAAAGAATAGAAAGAAAAATCGTAAAAAATGATTCTGCAAAACAATTGAAGAAATGGGATTTACCAAAATGAGAAAAATAAGAAGATAAAAATGAGAAGAAGTTATTCAAATCCTGGATACTTACTGAAGTAGAAAAGAAGCTTTAAAGATAGGAGAAAGAAGAGCTAAAATCTCAGAAAAACTTTGAATCCTTCTACCTTTCTTTGACAACTTCTGAAACCCAAAACTGAATTTTTTGAGATATGAATAATAGATACTATAGATTACACAGGGAATTATATAAATAGAATAGATTATCTTTTCTTTGAGATTGAAATTTTTTTTGCAATTATCCTTTAACTGAATTTTTCTAAAATAATACATTGAGAGAACCCAAAAGTTCTGATATTTTTTTAGAGTATGTCAATAGTGAGTTTTTGAATGAAAATATTTTCTAAAATTACAATTTAGAAAAATTTATGAAGAATAAATTGTACTAATGCATACACTCGTGCTCACTATGAATTGAAATTGTTGGAGTTCTAATCAAGGATAACTGTTATAATGGAAAGTAAGGATGAAAGAGTAGTAATTTTAGAAAATCATATCAACCACGTGATGATTAACTTAGTTAACTTAGTATATAAAAAAATAGTTTAGATTTAAACTTTTGTTTTCTCTTAAAAATTATTTTTAAAAATCTAAAATTATTTGAAGTTTGTAGGTAACTTTACTGAAAACCTTCAGGAGACTACAACTCCTCCACTAGGGATCACCTAGGATTTTAAAGGCTTGTTGCATCTGCTAAATATAATCGTGCTCCCTACGAAAGTGGCATTTAAATTTTAGGTTAGAATATTTTATATTTCCTTGTTTGCTAGGGACTAGCAAAACGTAAGTTTGGCGGTGTGATCAGTCACATAATATACCATTTTACCACCCTTAACTTAATAATGCTAGGACATTATTCGCTATTAATAAGTTACTGATGTATAAATATTAAAAAAAAATAGCAAAAGAGAACCAAAATAATAATATTCATCAAAATGAACTCATAAAGCAATAAAAAGACTATTGAACTAAAAGACGAATCTTCACCTACTAAAAAGTGAAAAATCATATTTTACGATTTTGCGGAACAATATAAATATAGAGTAGAAATTGTAATTTACGAATCTTCAGAAGAAGCCATTCAAAAGAGTATGATACAAAAGAAGACGAATCGTAAATAAAGAATTGTTCAATAGGAAGCTGTGTTAAAAGATAGAAAACCGTGATTTACGATTTTCCAGAGAAAGCTACTATAGAAGAAGAAAATTGTGATTTACGATTTTTCAGAAAAGAACACCTTCCAAAGTTATTGATCACGTAGGAAATTACACCGCCATACACAAAATTAGAAGAATTCTTGACTTAGAAGTCTGGCCAATCACAGATATGAGAAGATTGACAAAGAAGACTCTTAAAAGACTTTGTTGCTAAAATAATGGAGAAAATCCAGAAGTGCATCAATAGAATGAAAGCAAGGAAAGATAATATTAGAAGTAGAGTTATATTAAGATAGTTTTGTTTTAGTAATTTCTTTTATTAGAATTAGGAGTTTTGTAAACTAACCCTTATGATCTATAAATAAGAGGCTCGACACATAGGAAAATCAACGAAGAATTTCACAGCAACAATTGACAACTGAGGTCCATGTTTTCTCCCGATCAAAGTAGTTTAAGATTTATAAAGTAACATTGTCCATAGTTCTCTAAGGTTTTGCCTAACAACCAAGGCTGAGGAAGCTGAAAGATCAACCCCTTGGATGGTTCTACTTTTACTTTCTAGTTTAGATTTATTTTATTACAATTTTATTGCTTTATAAACATCTTCAGATTTTGATTTTAATTGACGACTCGGATTGGAATTTACAGATTAGTGTAATGGTTTTTATTTTTCTTCTTTAATTTTTTAATTTGATTGACGCCCAAATTCTGGTAGATTAGAGATTAGTATAAATCTATATTAAAGGATGCTAGTTTTTGATTGATGCTCAAATTCTAGAAGATTGAGATATAGTGTAACGGTATTTTAAAATTGTAAACATCCAATAGCTGAAGATTGTGATTGACGACCATAATCTGAAGGAGGATTTAAGATTTATTATCTGTAATTTAGTTTAAGAAACCATTCTTTATTCATATTTCTCAAGTAGTTTAGGAACTTAATAGATAAGTTTTCAGAAAATTAGTATATAAAAACCTATCTTCGTGGGAACGATCCTATACTAGCTCTATAATTTCCATTGTGCGCTTGCAATAGGTTAAGACTTAACTAGAGATACATAATCAGCCAATTCAATATGCCACCGAGCGATTTTTTAGGATGTGGCAGGCTTTCCGAAGATATACTTCAGAGGATCCATGCATGCGATCACCATTATCTTGTGCACTCCAAAGTAGTGGTGTTATTTTGTCAAGGCCCACACTAGTGTTAGGCAAGTTTTCTCCATTGCACTACACTTATGCTCTCGGCCACCATCCTGCTGAGGTAGTAGATGGCCTTCTCTTTCGTCCCATCTTCATCATGTTGACCTAGGATGACCCCCATTGCATTGTCATTTGCTGAGACATAGAGGATCAAGGGTCTTTTGAGGATTGGTGGCGATAGTATCGACGGTTGAGGAGGTACCACTTGATGTTATCGAAGGCTTACTGACACTTATCATCCCATATCTACTCGGTTCCTCCTTTGAGTAGTCTGTAGAAAGGGTCACATATTTTTGAGTGATGGGAGATGAATCTCCTGATTAATTGCAGACTTTCTATCAGGCCTCGTAATTCTTTGATGTTGCTCGGAGGTGGCATCTCGAGGATGGCTCTGACTTTCATCGGATCAACTTCGATTCCTCACTTGCTGACTATGAATCCCAGCAGTTTTTTGAAGGTCACCCTGAATACGCATTTCTTCGGACTCATCTTTAGTTGATACTTTTCGGATCATTGCAGTACCATTAGAAGGGCTTCAACATGTCCCGCCCGTGTTTGGGACTTCACTAATATGTCATCGACATAGACTTTTACGCACTTGTGTATCATGTCATGAAATATAGCCATCATGACACATTGATATGTGGCTCCTACATTCTTGAGGTCGAAAGGCATGATGACATAGTAGTAAGTTTCCCATGGTGTAGTGAAGGAAGTCTTCTATTGGTCAATTTCTGCTAATTTAATGTGGTTGTATCCAAAGAAGCCATCCATGAAGGACAGCATCTTATGTTCAGTAGTGTTATCAACCAGAGTGTCGATGTGTGGTAGCGAAAAGTCATCTTTTGGGCATGCCTAGTTATTGTTCCGAAATTCAATGCATACCCATACTCTGTCGTCCTTCTTAGCGACAGGTACTATATTTGCAACCCACTTGGGGTAGAGGACAACTCAAATGAATTTTGCCTTATGTAGCTTATCGACTTCCTCTTTGACTTGTAGTGCTGTCTGCGGGTGCATTCTTCTGAGTTTCTTCTTGACGGGTTTCGCATCAAGTTCTAAGACTAAACAATGTTCTACTAAGTTTGGGTCCAAACCAGGCATGTCTTCGTAGGACCATGCGAATGAGCTGAGGTGATCTTGCAGGACTTGGATAATCTGTTGTTGTTCCTTGAGGCTAAGCGTTGCACTGATCAGTAGCTTCTTGGGCTTATCTTCGGTGCTGAAGTTAATTTCCTTTATGGGTTCTGCAATGGTTTGAGTCTGCTCGTCGAAGCATTTGATGACCCATTGGAGGTCCTGAGTCTCTTCAACGGCTTGTCCTTCCTTGTCATCTATAAGCTCATAAACTAGAAAATCGCTACACTGGGGGATTAGTTTTGCGAGAGGTATCCCTTCATTAGTGCAATTTATGACTGCAACGTCCTTGGTGAGGTGTAGATCGAGGTTGTTCATCCTCCTCTCGAAATCATAGAGTATCTCGTCGGGTATGATGACTGGCTTGTTGTTTCATCAAGATGCTTTGCGCTCTCGCGAGGGGAAAGTAGTAAGGTTGTGTCAAGCGGGCTCAAGGTGTGGCTCTGCAATGTCAAAAGTAGCGGCACGGCTTTGCATGGGTATATCGGTTGGTTCTTCCTTGACTCCAACGGCGCAACCATTACTTGTAGCCTTAAGAGAAGAGTCTCCTTGTCGGCTGCTGAATGGGTCTAGGATGAAGGTTCCCTCTCTTTTCCAAGGTTTTCTAATTTTTTGGGGCTTTCTATTTTTTAGTTTTTAGGGGTTTTAAGGTTTTCTATTTTTTTACATTTTTGATAATAAGTATGGTACAGGTTCAATTTCCTGAAGAGAAACCGACGAGGGTGCTTCTCTCAACTGAGGAAGCACAACGGCTGCTGGAGTCGTTCGTGCGAGCCTTCGGATGACATGGACTCGTTCAAAATTTGGCCCTTTTTTTATAGTCTTCCTCTAGCATAATCCTTCAAATGCGTGACATGAGTAATGGTGCAGTCGGCGTTCCCGCCTCTTCTAGAATGTGAATTATCTCACTCTCGATGTCAGCCAGGTATCCATTTGTCTCCTCTTCTTCTTGTGTTGACAACCTCGTTGGTAGCATAGATGGTTTCCCTTTTCATGGACTGTGATTCTGTAGTATAAAATCACATGCTCTGCAAAGAAGTTGATCCTGATATAGGGGGCACAGGCCTCGTTGGGGACATTCTTGGTAGCGAAAGGCAGCCCTAAGCCTTTTCAAGAGTGACAAGGCCGGCCCTTCTTCATACGGTGAGGGATTCATTTTGAAGGTGCATTTCTCGCACGGCGGGCCAATTTTGTAGTATTTGAAATTGTATGTCCAGACACATTCCTCACCGGGTTCAGGCCTAGGGTAAAGAACAATTGATTCCGAGTCGTCTTCACTGTCGATCTCTGCCCATGAGGCTTCGGGGAATGGGTCTTCTCTCGGAGTGGTGTAAAGGTTGGACGACTCGAGATACTATCATATAATAGTACATGATCTACCACAAGGTCGATATGGATGGATGATGCAGGGGCAATCCGATGGGGATTCCCATCCTCTGGGCAGGCATTCGAGATCACTGCTATCGAAGCAAAAGTCTACTTGCTGAGGTTCGTCCTTTTCTGCCATGCAGATCACCTCTTCTTCAAAAAAGGTTTGAAACTTGTAATCATCTAGCTCTTTTTCCTTAGCTCTTCTACCACACGGATCACCATCTGCTCAATCTTCGTGATTTAGGGTGGTGAGGGATTTCTCTCTCTTCGGCACATCGACCTTCTCAATCGTTCTGTACACAAAGTGGTCCTACAGCGACCACTTGGGCTAGGTTGGGAAGAGGTCAGCCTATTTGTTGTCTGATTGGTAGCCTAACCTGGTGTGGTTACGAACCTTCTTTGGGATGATGGGTCCTATGCGCCCTTGCTTGTTCTTACTGAGCCCCGTATGCGGGACATATCCTAGTTGATACATAAGGTCCCACCCCTTTGCTGCAGTCAAGTTTATGTCATAAAACTGTGTGAGGTCAGGGCCTATTGCTCTCTTTGTTAATATTCGTCAACGGGCTGAGGGGGGCGAGGGATGGCTTATTTATGCTACCATGCATCGTCGGGAGTCTCCACCCTTTTGACGTGGCCAATGGATAGCACCGAGACATGAGCTATCAGGATGCTTGTCATGTAGCCGGTATCTATTTCCGCGTTGGCATATATCCCGACGATAGAATCATCATGGGGGAACTTGACGCACTGGTGATATTTAAACGCAATAGCCTTCATGGATTCCAACCACTTTCTCCCCAGTATCAAGTTATAGGTACTAGAAGTGTCAGAAATGTGGAATGTAACATCTTTTATTTTCGGCCCGAGTCAGACTTGTAACTTGATAGTTCCTTTGTCGAAGCGCCAAGAGCCATCATATGCAATGAGGGATAACGAGGATGGCCTTAAGTCTTGTTCTGTATACTTGAGTGTCTTGAGCATTGTTATCGGACAAATGTTGAGCCCTACGCCAGTATCGACTAGTGCGTGAGGCACCAAAAATCCTCTGATCATGACTGTTAAATATATGGGGCTGAACTTCCCCGTAATGATTCTTTTGGCATGTCAACGCCTGTGAAGGTAAGTGTTGTTGCATCATAACCGAAGTGATTTTGTGTAACTCATCCAAGGTGGTGTCTTCATCCACGTGTATTTTGTCCAGCGCCTTTATTAGCAGTCGGTGGTGTTCTAGAGACTTCTTGATGAGTTCAAGTATTGATATCTATGCTGGCATTTTCCCAAGGTGTCATAGGAGATCATACTCCTGGCCTATTTCCAGTGTTGGCTCTTTGTCGAGCCTATGGGCTTTGTTCACATTCAACTGAGGTGGCTGAGGCACCGGTGCCGAAGCTGGAGGTGAAGGAATTACATGAGGTGGGGGAGGCAAGTTTGCTTCCCTTTCTCTTGTTATTCTTTCTGATGGTTAAGTGCCCATGTTCTCCTTCTCTCAGGGGAATGGTGGAAATGGATAATTGGTCCTTGACTTAAGGACCGGGCACGTTGGTTGTTGATCCTTGAGCCATGTCGTGACTTGGGTTGACAAGCGTCCTGAAGCGTTCGTTATAAACAGGTAAAATTTGAAGACGGGATACGCACCGGAGTTATGCCGTTCCACGGGGGGAGATACTACGTGTAGTATTCCACTTCTAAGAAGGTGGAGATCAGTGCCTCCTCCTTATCGAGTTCCTAGTTTTGTTGACTTATCTCTGCATCTGACTGGTGTTCAACCGCGGTCTCGTGCTCTTGACTTGAAGTGTTTTTGGAGAGCCCGTCTACTCATGATGAGATTTGGACACGGTTTGAACGGTATCGTCTTCATTCTCAGGTTCGAAGTCATATAGGAGAAGTGGTGATGGAGTTGTTTTAGAATTTGGGGGAGTCAAGGGTTCTACGGGTTGAAGGTTTGGTCTCCGAGCTCTGAATGATTAGACTCAAATCCGAGTGAAGGCTGGATAGGGCGGAGGATTCGAAGGAGCAATTCGAGTGATCACGGATGAAGGATGTTGGCGAATGATGGGAGGTCTCAGAGGTTCAACTGGGGTATCTGAAGGACTAATGTTGGTGATCAAGGTGGAAGGACGGAAAGGGAGTCGGCCCAAGAGATCTACGATGGTGATGTGGGCGACCGACCCTTAGTTGTGGTTGGGCATGGGATTATTGATGATCCCTAGGTTTTGTGGGAGTTGATTGTTGTTATGGTTGGAATTTTGAGGGATTCCCAGTCAATTTGGTTCTGATCATTCATGTCATAAACCCTATCCCATAAAACCCAATAGTCTTCTAGGTTATATCCTGTGAATCGATGAAAAGCACAGAACTCACTGAAGTCAAGGTTCACAGGCTAAGGTTGGGGTCGTTCCAGTGGGAATCAGATGAGGTTTTGATTACTGAGAAGGCGGAATATTTTGGAGATGGTATCAGGCAATGGAAGGTAATGCTCTCGCTTTGGTTGATAAGGGCCCCTGGTTTGTTGATTGAAATTTTTGGGTGGGGATACGTTGTTGTAATTTTGAGGGTTAGTTGACCGGTTTTGGGTTGTATTCTAGTTTTGATTATGGTAGGTATTTTGGTTAGGGTATTGGTTCTGATTTTTGTATTAGTTCTGGTTCTGATTTTGATTCGGATATCGTTGTTGATTTTGACTCTGGTATTGATTTAGCCCAGAATTCCTCGATTGATAGCTTCCATTTTCGAAGTTTTGTGCCTGGTTGACAACGACATTGACTTGCTCAGAGCCAGAGGTTTTCTTATTATTTTTTGGGTTCGAGTCACTGGAAGAGGCGACTTTCGATGCTATTATAAAAAAGGTGAGGTCTCCTCCCTTGATGTGTCGTTGGATGCGGTTAGTGCACAGGTGAAGGGTAGCGAAGTCTAGGCAATCGCCTATAATAAGGGCACTTCGAAGAGGCTCTTTGACGTTGTCTTTGATAATATCTATTGCATCCTTCTCCGTCATTTGGCTTCCAGTGAAGGCGGTGAGTTTCCTCCAATGCGCGATGAAGTCTAGGAAGTCTTCCTCAGGCTCTTGCTCATCGTCAACAAGTTGTTGAGGCTGACCACTTCTTGCCTCAAGTTCTTGTACTGGTCTAAGAATTGACTAGCTAGATCATCGAACATGTCAATCTTGTGAAGTGGAAGTCTGGCGAACCAACCGAGAGCTTCTCCTTTCAAAGATCTCTGAAACTAGTGGATTAGGAGCCCTTGGTTGTCAAGAATAGCTCGACAATCATTACAGAACAGTGTCAAATGGTAATTTGGGTTCTCGGTGTCGTTGTACTTGCTAAACTTTGGTGACTTAAACCCTGTAGGTAGGTGAAACTCAAGATTCTGGTAGAACCTATCAAACCCGAACGACAAGCCAGGGCGGTTTCTCTTAGCCGTGTATTCATCAAGCATCTTGGGGAGATCCTCTACTCTTACAGTGGCGTCTTTCTGGATAATCTGGGGGTGAGCACTATCTTGGTGATTCTCGTCAAAGAGGGTGTGGGTGGTTCGCCTCAGCGGTGATATATGTGCTGATACCGTGCTCAGAGTAGGCGGAGGTCTCTCTTCTCTTTGTGGTTTTCATTCTTTCTCATCTTGCTAATCTTTAATAGTTTCATACGCGGTGGCCATGCCTCAGAGCAGTTCTTCGGCTTCTTTGCTTTTTGGTAATTTTTGGACGTTGAGTTTCACAAGTTATCGGGCGATGAACTTATGTCCGATACTACTATCTTTTTCGTCGTCGTTGTTATTGGTGCTCGGGGGGGTGAAGGGGTGTTCTTCGCCGTCGGCCATGTTAATCTCGGGGTGACATGGGGGTGATTCGTAGGATGATTCAGAGTCATATATGGGGTTATCATGGTACCCCCATAGCAACGGATTACAGCTACTGGTCAAGTTTATTTTACATATCCCAGACATCTCCAATCTTTGGTAGATACTCATAGACTCTCAGGGAGCTCTCGAGAGGGTGGGTGTGTGTAGCAAAGTGATAAAGAGAAATAAAACTAAACAAAGCAGGAAAACAAAACTTACTAACTTAAAGCAGAAAAATAAAGCTAAACTTGATAGAAACTACTTTCGCAGAAAGAGTCCCATCACGATCGCCAGTCTGTTGGTACCCGCTTTTTCTGGGTTCCTCTCAATCTACAAAAGAAGTGGCCCTATTCGGTCCTGTGGACTCTGGCTAGGGGCGGTAGAATAATAAACTAAGAAATATTAAATTACTGAAATTAAAGAGGTGAATACTAAATAGAGAGTACCTGGGTGATGCAATCGCCAACTATAGATATTTATCGACGTTACAATACGTCACTAATCATATGTGGGGTGATGCGAGTTGACTCCTTTACTGAACGTCGGCCGGCCGACTTTAACAGCTAAAAGTAGTCCATGGTCTGTCTAGTCTAACTTCCTAATCCTGTTTTAAGTCTAATTAACTTTCTAATCCTACTCTGAGTTTAACTGACCGTGGGTCTCCTAGTACTATAACTCTGATAGACTGAGTTTTCTACTGCTACTCTAATTCTAATTAATTCGGTCTTCTAGTGCTACTCTAACTCTAACTCTAACTAATTGAGAATTTAAGAATCAAAAATTTAGAATTTAAAGGTTAAGACCTGAAAATTAGAACTAGAACTAAGAACTATGAACTAGAAGTAATAAACCAGGAACTAGAAGTTAAGAACTAGAACCTGAAATTAAGAACTAAGATCTAGAGCTAGAAGTTTAAGAACTAGACTAGAGATTTGAATTGAGAACTAAGAACTAGAAACTAGAAATTAAAAACTAGAACTAGAGAATTAAAAAACTAAGAACTAGAGAATTAAAAAGTAAGAACTAGAAAGAGATTACCTGAAGCTAAATGCTTCTTCCTCCTTCCAGTGCCGCAGAGAGAAACTCGAGCTTCCTGAGAGAGACCTGAACTCGAGAGGGGAGAGATTACTATTGAAGTTGTGCAAAAGTTGTGATGTAGGGGGTCTTTTTATAGGTATCAGGCTAATTCTGCGTGTAGGGCCATGTGCGCAATAGGTGGATTACACGCATGACCGGAGATGCTCAACTGAATTTCGCGCATAGTATAATGCGCTTAATTCACTTTAAGTCGATCACTGACTCGGGAGTGACAGGTTGAATAGGTGTCCTAGTTTCAGTGTGCCCTGGAACTAATTCTGCGCATGTGGCTATGAGTGGAATCCAATTCCGTGGGGAGGTATGCGCGAGATCGGGGAGTTCAGGCGGTCTTGGACAGTAGAGTCCCAGTCCATATTTGGATTGATTTCGCGTGTGGTCCCACGCGTGGAACTGATTTCGCGTAGGAATGTATGCGCGAAATTGAGGGTTTTAGGCGGTGCACGAAAGTGGAGTTCTGGTCCATTTAGGATCAATTACGTGCGTCATCGCACGTGTGCAATCAATTCCGCACATGGGTGATAGCACGGAATTGGAAGAACTCCCGGGCAGGGTCAGGTCCGAGTTTTCAGGTTGATATTTCAACCCATACCTCGACTATATACTATGTATATAGTATATAGTCCCCATATTTAATGTTTTAAGGTCTTCGGAGAAGGTCAGTCCTTTTCCGAAGATCATGGGTAAGGTCAAAGGTTGACCAAACAGGTTTGTATACTCCGAGAGGGTAAAATTGGGGTGTCTATAGGGATGACAAGTGTCAGCAAGCCTTTGACAATATCAAGAAGTACCTCCTTAATATTCCGACACTATCACCACCAATCCCCGGAAGACCCTTGATCCTCTATGTCTCAGCCAATGAGAAAGCAATGAGGGTAATCCTAGGACAACATGATCAAGACGGGAAGAAGGAGAAGGTCATCTACTACCTCAATAGGACGATGGTTGAGTACGAACAAAAATATACCGCAATAGAGAAGACTTGCCTAACGCTAGTGTGGGCTTCGACGAAATTACGACACTACTCCGGGGCTCACAAGATAATGGTCCTAGCACGCATGGACCCTTGAAGTACATATTCAAGAAGCCAGCTACATTCGGAAAGATTGCTCAATGGCATATGCTACTACAAGAATTTGACATCATCGATGTCACGCAAAAGTCTATCAAAGGACAGGCGATCGACGACTACCTCGCAAATCTTTCACTCTCAGGCAACGAGCCAGTACGCACCAACTTCCCCGATGAAGACCTACTATCGGTACAAGAAGAAGAGCCTGGTAAAACTTTATGGACCTTATACTTCAACGACACTCTTAACAAAAAAGGAAAAGGCATCGGGATAGTCTTAGTAAGCCCAGAAGGGGTCTTTATACCCAAGCCCTTCTAACTTGACTTCCCAGTTACTAAAAATGTTGTCAAGTACAAAGCTTTCATCGCTGGATTACGAGCGGCGCTACAATTAGGAGTCAAGTAGCATAAGACCATTGGTGACTCCAAGCTTGTCATTTCACAAGTGATCGGAGAATGGAAGATAAAACAAAGAAGACTGATGGCATACTTAGAGACTACTCAGTTCCTGATAAAAAAGTTAGAGAGGATTTCCTTTACATATATCCCAAGACTAGAGAACAAACTAGCATACTCTCTCGCTACGCTAGCCTCAGTCATATAGATATCGGATGGACAAAGCACTAAGTCATTCATCATCGAGAAGCTGACCATACCTGCACATGAAGTGGCATGGAAGGTTAAGCCAGAATTACCAATCCTCCCAAAGACTAAGAAGCAGGAGGAAGCATCTACCACAGAAAATCCCACGAAGAAAGAAGTCACAGTCGCAACCTTCAGATTCGAAAAATCACCAACCGATGATGGACAGCCATGGTATTATGATATATGGAATTTTTTGAAACATCAACACATTCCCCCTTATGCGATGAGGATCGAACAGAAAACCATAAGGAATTGATGTGCCAGATACTGCATCTTAGGAGAGGTATTGTACAAAGAAGCCTTCACTAAAGGAGTCTTGCTATGATGCGTCACAGTGGCCGAAGGACAATAAATCATCCATGAAACACACGCTAGTGCTATGGCACCCACGCTGGTAGACAAAGGATCACAAACTAAATCATACGACAAGGCTACTACTGGTCGGCAATGACGAGAGATTACCACCTTTACGTTCAATGCTGCAAAAAATGCCAAGAACATGTCACACTCATCAAAGCCCCGTCAGTCACACTGAACCCCATGGTTTCACCATGGCCATTCTTACTGTGGGCCTTCGATATAACTAGACCCTTCATGGACCTAGTCGAGAACACTCACAAGCACGCCTTCATTCTTACTGCGACCGAATACTACACCAAATGGGCAGAAACTGAGTCATACATCAAAATTACTACTTCAACGCTCATGAAGTTTATTATTCGAAACATCATCACAAGGTTCATAGTTTTTAGAATGATCGTCACTGAAAATGGACCGCAATTCATCACGTGAGAAGACGAAGAGACTGTGCAAGTGATACCGCATCGACCTGCAACACTCATCACCTTTCTATCCTCAAGGGAATGGAAAAGCAAAGGCCACGAACAAAATACTAATCCGAATTCTGAAATGAATAATAGAGATGAGCAATAGAGTCAACTGGCCCGATCGATTACTTGAAGCACTCTGGGCCTATAGGACTTCCATTCATAATAACACTGGCCAAACTCCTTATCTCCTCACATATGGGATGGAAGTAGATTTATCGTATGAAATACAAGTGCCATCTCCACGTGTCTAGCTCGATGATTAGCTATCCATAGACGAAAGAAAAGTCGCTCTACTCACCCAGCTAGAACAACTCGATGAGGAGCATCTAAGGACAGCTGACCCCGCACAAGTATACCAAAGGAGAGTGGCAAGGGCCAATGATAAGAAGGTCCTCGAGCAAAATTTCAAGGTCGGAGAGTTAGTCTTAAAGAAAATCATGCCCTCCAAGCATGCTCACTACAAAAGAAAAGTGAAGCCGAACTAGGAAGGATCGTATGTTATAGCAGCCGCATACCCTGAAAATGCATATAACCTAGTGGACCAGAATGGGGAGGAACTTCCTAACCCTTGGAACACCATGTACCTAAGAAAATACTACCCTTAGCACCGTGACTGTCATATCCCGAAGTCAGACATAGATACTTATATTTATCGCCCATGTAGTCATCATAAGTCATTCACTAGTCGTACATCATTATATCTAAGAATATCTTTCAAAATCTTTTAACTTGTCGCTCACCTCTTCATTCTGGTAATTTGATCGAAAGGATTAGTGGAATACCCAACTTCTTTTAAAGCACGGATAACACCTGATTCTCACCCATTTCCCCCTCCATTAGAGGAGACATTAAAGCATAGAAAATAAAGATGTTAGGCTTAATTAAAACTCACTATTTATGCGTCAACAGGCTGCTGTCAAATTTTATGCTTCAAGAGAGAAACAAAAGCGAGAGACTTGAGAGAGAAAAGGAAGAAGCATAACCGAGTGAGAGCAATACGACGAGTGAACAAGTCAATGAGCTCAGGGAAGCATAAACAAATTGTGAGGACATTCTTGACAACCCTCCTAGGAAAGTATAAGCGAACCCCGAGGGCATCCCTAGTGTCTTTACACTACTAGAAATCGTTGTAAGGTAGTGGGAGGAGGACAAACTCTTGCTAACCATAGAATGTGAGACCTTGATGGAACCAAAGCATGACGAAGAGCTCAACTATGGCACCCCATACTACCCAAGAAAAAGACTGTTGCCTATCTCTTTTAAAGTTGTCTAGTAGAAGACTGTCCCAAAATTATTGAGCCTTACTCCTCTTTTACCCCTTTTTCACTTTCGGACGATGAGTTAGAACCTTTCTTAAGACATCCTCTAGAGTAAAATCAAAACCCGTGAATGGCGACTGATGCAATCACCTGCTACCTACAGCTCACCTGACTCCCACCGACACTCCGGGATCTGATGGTCACTGTCAAAGGTAAAACCCGATATACGACTAATGTCACTAAATGTCTCCTTCCAATACGAAAATATTATCGGAGAATTTTCTTCAAAATTAACTCACCAAACACACATAGCTCTACGTAGATCCCAAGTCCTGCAAAACCCAAGAAAGATCCACTGAATCTCAACACTGGGGCATTTTTATTCAAAAAAAGAGTCACATCAAGACCTCTGCTTGTGCGTAATTAGATGCAGAACAATAACGTCATCACTCGAGGAAGACTGCTAAAGATACTACACTGCTTGCCCTATCACGCTCCTACACTGGGGCATTTTTTTTTGGTTTTTTAGATTTTATTTCAGTAGTTTTGCTTTCCTTTCCTTGTAATGAAAAGTAGTAGACCAAAAAAAAATGATACTTCTTCCATTACTAATGACTTCGTCTACATGTGCAGATATAAACAATCCTCAACTACCATAAGGCCAACTTGAAAGCATCCAAGTCCCAATAACAGATGACGGTGCCTAAGCAGACAACTAAAGCATGGAAGGTAAAATGAAAAGCGAAAAGAGGTACATATGAACCAAAAATCTGTATATATATCTCAAAAAATTTCTTTTACATAAGTCACCGGGGGCATACCCCCTGTATATACAAAGAAATATAGATACAAAAACTGCCCTATTCCCTACGCTACCTCTGGGATGGTCGGTCGCTACTGTCTCCAGTATCATCGACTCACGGATCGGGGATCTGATCAACTGAGACCTCAACTGAAGCTCCCGGAGTGGACACACCCTAGGAGGGGAAGGTCCGACAACGAAGCCTCCCTCTCTCGCCTAACTCACAGTTTGCCTGGACCACGAGCGTGAAGGACCTTCAGACATCACAACATGAAAGACAGAGTCCTCGTGAGCATAGTCCCTAACAAGCTCACGTGTCGTATGGCGAGGCTGACCAACCAAGGAGCCCGTACCCACTGACTCCAACCCAGCCAAACAACTGACCATCCCATGAATCCCCCGATCCCTCCTCTCCAACTGATACAGCAGCTGGTTTATCATCACCTGCATCTCAGCCTAGACTGTCCGACAAACAGTCTCCAGCTAGGTCGTATGAGCTGTCGGGTGGACAATCATGTCAATAAGCGCCCCCGCACAAACCTGCTCCAGATCACCTGTAAGAGCCTGTCGCCTCGCCTCTAGGACGGCGTGTGCACGTTCAACCTCCAGACATGACTCCTCGAGCTGACAAGCCTGCATAAGAACGCGTTACTTAGAACTACACACATATAGAAAATGGAGGAAATCCAAGAAAAGGGACAACGACATACCAGATCGGCCCGCTCACGAAGAAGACGCTCAACTGTCATGGTGGTCACTAGATTCACGACAGGCACGGGCTGAGGAGGCAGCACAACCATAGGCTACTACAAGACAAGCAAAGATACATCAGATAACGTCACAGGAACTGGGAACAAAATGTACACTAATCCAATATACCTAAATAGGAGGAGTGTAATCTTGAGGAGGAGCCTCAAGAGCAGAATCAGGGATGACCTGCATTAGAGAAAAACAAACAACGAACAACAACTACGTCAGATAAAACTAATAAACAAGACAAGCAAACAACATACACACATAAACTAAAACATATACCATACCTACCTCTCTGGACGTAGTGAGGCGGCTGTGGCCTCCCTCATCTGGAGGTCCTCGGCCAACTGGCGTTAAACACATTCCAACGCGATATCAGAAAAGAACATCAGACAAGATAAACAAACAAGATAAAACAACTCAAACGAAATACCCACCCAGTGAGCTAAATCGCCTTGAAGACGAGTCATCTCCGGGTCCTCGTGATTTGAGGACGTGACTGACACCAGATCAAAAGTTGGGGCAGACACCCTGGTAGCAGCATGCTCTGCCCTCTTTAAACATAACAAACAACAAACGCATCAGGAATACAAAGGAAAACACTAATAATTAACCAAACATCAAACACTTACCAGTCGGTCAATCTTTGAGTACATGCTAGCATGCACTTGGAAACCTTCCCTCCCTCGCAGTCTAATCAACAAAAAATAGAACAATCACATTAACCAATTAAAAGTAGAATGAGTAAACTAAAACTGACAGATAAAATAAACCAACTCACCAGAACGCGATGAGTCTTCGCCAGCTGATCCTCTGCTGCCCTGGCATCAGCTATCGAGGTCACCAAGGACCTCAACATCTCCTCATCAGGACGAGAAGCACTCCCCATACGCTCAATTTCCCTGTGAAGGGTGTCCATCGCTCTGTGAACACCAGGACCGTGGAAAGGACGCGTAAAGATTTGGCCATCACCGAGCTCCTAGAACCATCTCAAGAACTCTCGGGCGTCTGCCTCATCGGGCCCCTGTCACTCTGGTCCCCCCGGCTCTAAAATCGTCGATCTGAGCCCTCATCCTCAACTCAAAGTCCCGCCCAGGGGGACTAGTCATCCTCTTCGCCACTCACGAGTGAATATCCGAGGGGACTCTCTGAGGGAGCCCCAACTAGAGTGCCACCCGAGATAGGTGGATATGCTCCACCTTCGCAAAACAGTGGACCGAGATGTCCACGCCAAACAACGGTTGGCCGAACTATATCACCGACTGTTCAGCATCCTCCCCAGCTACATAAGGCCTCAAAATGACCTATAATTATAAATAAAAGAAAACCAATCATCAGTAAAACCTAAAGCGTAAACCAAAACACCCTTACAACATAAAAGAAACATACCTACCCCGCATGCATATCCTCGAAGAGACCCCGCGTGGTCTAGAAATGGATGGCTAGAACCCGTGCCTCGAGTGGATAGAGCTTCAGAAATCAAATCTCGAGTGGTTGCTCGAGTAGTAGGAAGCTTCAGGTATAAATCTCGAGTGGTTGAATGGACTACTCGGCGGGTTGCACTTCAGCAGCATGAACAACTCATGGAGTTCACTTCAGCATGCATTTAAACCACTCGACAGGTTGGTCCAGCCCTCTACACTACTCGACAGGTTCAGCCTTAAGCCCCTAAACTACTCAAGTTCTTCTAATTTGCAGTTGTGCACCACTCGACTACTTTAATGCAACTCGAGAGGATTAAATGTACAACTCCAGATGTTAAGTCTTCAGCTATGAACTGCGAGAGTTCATCAAATAGCTCCAACTTTCAACTCGATTGGCTGCAAGAACTACTCGACTGGTTTAACTTAAAGCTCGAGGTCTGCTCGAGTGCTTTAATATTACAGCTGTGAACTGCTTGATAGTTTCATTCTCTTCAGCCATGAACCACTCGATTTCAGCTCTCTATCATTGCATAGCTCGAGTGGATTGTTGAACTGCTAGAGATCTTCACTTGGGCTTCAGACCATGCACTCAACAAGATGGTTTGCATCAGCATACAGCTCGAGTGGTTGGCTTTAACTACTCGAGCTCCAAGTTTCCTTCATCATTCAACTCGAGAAGATGGATGTGGGACATCAGCAACTGCTTAACTTGAATGCTCCAACTGCTTGGTAGCTTTAATAATGCTTCACTGCTGCCTTGTTCACCCTGCTGCTGCACTCTATTAGGTGTGGGCTGCTCTAGTGTCTTCAACAACTTCTCGACAAGTTGCATGACAACATTGTGTGCTCAGTATTCTTCAGCAGGTTTTGAAGGTTGTAGCAGCTTGAGGTGTTCGAGGGGTTCTTTGTTGCAGCATTGAAGTGCATGAACTGCTTAACAGCAGCTACAAGTTGGCTCTCCAACAACATCAGCTATGCAGGTTGAATGCAACAGATATAACTGCATGCATGAATAAGGTTAGCTGTTGTGCTCCACTTAGAGTGATGTACTGCTGCTCATATAAACTGCTTGAGCTGCTGAGTGTAGCAGCTTTCAACTATTACTCTCCACTTAAACTGCTGCATTGCTGGTTTGCTCAAGTGCCTTTGTATAATTTGTTGCAGCAGCACTCCATAAAGCTTGGGCTTCACCACTCTCTCTCAGCAGGACTTCAAAGGCCCTGAAGCATGCTAAATTGCCCCAATGGTGTGATCCACCATGATGCATTCACTGCGAATCCATCAGCTCCACAACTTAACTCAGAATTCTTTCTTCTTGGCACTAAAAGGATGGATTGTAGTATTAAGCTATAATTTTCCTGCTATCTATAAAACACACTTTAAAAGTCATTATTAACTGGCTCAAAGGTCCATCAAAGGTCAGGTTAGGAGATGAAAAGTGTTATATTTCAGTGAATAACACACCCCCAAACCTAATCTTTGCTAGTCCTCAAGCAAAGAAAAAATTTAAACCATTATTCTAAAAAGTAAATGCCACTTTCGTAGGTAGCACGGATGCATTTAGCATATGCATCAAGCCTTTTAAACCCCTATGTGATCCCTAGTGGAGGAGTGAAGTCTCCTGAGAGTTTTCAGTGAAGACACTCACAAACTTCACCACTAAAACAGTTAAGTATAGTGCAACCAATGAGCAAAACAGATTTTAATAAATAAAGCATCATTTCACACCTATTCTTTAAAAATCATATGAGATTATAGCAGTAATGCAAACAATTTAAAACTCAAATCAGCATGTGTTTTCGTCACCACCAATCAGTTCACATCAGGAATACCTTGTGTAAAAATCAGTACTAAGCTTACCTTTAATTCGAAAATCAGGTGTAGATACTACCCAAATGAATTTAAATTTTAGACCCAATCCTCACCAGGGCTATCTCTCAACAATGAAAATTCAAGGGTGTTCACATTCTCATCAACTCAAGATCAGTCACAGACCTCAAATAGGCCTGCAAGCATGAGCATAGGCATGGCTACTAATTCCTGACATCCTCATGTACTTTTACCATAGATTAGACATCTCCTCATCTCCACATGACAGCTCATTTTACTTTGGATCAATAAGGTCTTTTTGATGGGTTGTAATGTGGCTTATAAGTAAGGTTCACACAGAATAGGAGGGGTAAAATGGATTCAAAATTGAGAAATCAGAAAGTGGAGGAGGTGATTAATTACTTCACCTGTTTCATTACAGCGCAACTTCACCTTCCAACAGGTTTTTGAGATCTAAAGTGGCCACTTCTTCTCCTAGTTCCAATTTTCCGATGAAGTACTTCATTTGACTTCTCTTTCTTTCTCTTTTTTTTTATTTATTTTTTTTCTTTTTATATATTTTTTTATATATATGCTAGTTGCTACAACCATACAACTGATAGACAGCTTTTCTTAAATGTTCTCCCTTCTTTTTCTCCTTCCACCAAATGTCAAAACTGCCCACCTGTCCTCACTTCTTCTCCTTCCACCTTCTGAATTCTCAGATTGAGGGTAAGGCTAAATCAGGTCAAGAGGTTCAGGTTCAATTATTCTGGTGTTTTTCAAAGCAAAATGACTTTTTCAGGATCAAAGAGTGTATGCAAAGGGCAGTTCAATAGGTAAGGAATTTTAAGCTCAAACTGTCCAAATGAAGGCCCTAGATCACCTCCTTAGTGTCATGAGTGCTGCCAATCAGTTTCAATTTGAGGGTGCCTAACTTCTAGTGAAAATATATTGAATCCATCATTCCTTAGAGCAAAAAAATTGCCAAAAACAATCTTCAAAATAAAATTGATAGGCCCAAATCTCACTGGGTATGGTCTTCAATTTAACCCATGGCGTATATTTTCACTTTTTCTCTCCTTTCTAGTTCACCAAGTACTTATTGAAAAAAAATTCTTGATGTTAACTTCATGGAGGTTCTAATTTTTCAAAATTTTCAGTTTTAAATGTCTGCAAATTTTTTTTAATTTCCTCATTCTCACATGGGGGTGGGAATTGACTATATTTATCTCAATTCAACCCACACTGCTGCACTAGAATTAATTATTCTATTGGATAGCCTACCCTGCCATACCCCCAAACCTAAGTTAAACAGTGTACTCACTATTTCAAGAAAAATGTATAGGGACAGTAGGTGTTGTAAAAGAAAAGCAACTAATGTACAACAGAAAACTAAGAGAAAATTAAACTAAAAGATTACAGAAAATTAGACTAAAATAGAGAAAAAGAGAATTTAGACACTAAAAAAATAAAACATCTACACACACTTCTAAAACAGCAGCGATATAAAATAGAAATTACACTAAAAATAAATAGCAGGTAAACTGAAAACGGCAGGTATATTTAAAAAAATAAATAAATAAATAACAACCATACTAACTCCTAAAACAGGAAAATCCTAAACACAACTTCCTAAAAATAATCTGAGCAAGAATCTAAATTGATGGCAACGAATTATCAACATTAATGGCCCACATTTGAAAGGAAGATTCATACAAAATCATATCACCAAACACAATATTTACACACCAATCCAGATGGGGGTGTATGAATGACATTAATTTTGGCCTACCCCATTTGGATCTCAGCTGAACTAGAAAGAACTGCAATATAAAATGAAAGGCCATACCTTTGCATCAGCATCAAACCTGAGATCTTTTAGCTCAGCTATTTACAATTGCATGCTAGATGCAAGGAGCAGCTCTAGCTCCGCATCAGGTGGACAATCAATTAAAAGGCAGCAAAGGTGCCTTAGATGGCTGAGGGAGGACATGGGTGGGGGCCTCTTCAGTCCATACTTAAAATTTCATCACACACCTCAGCCCAGTCCAGCAGATTGGGCAAGGTCTCATCCACCATCTTACCAATGACAGCAACTGTTAAACAACTCTCATTTCCTCCATCTAGATTCTCCCTTGGAAAAAGGAGAATACTTCTTGAAAAGCATGAGGAAATGGCAGATGAGCTACTGCTAGTCCTCAGCTGCTGTCGTATCATTCTAAAAAAAAATAATTAATTTTTTTTTATTTTTTTCTTTTTTTTCTTTTTTTTCTTTTTTTTTTTCTAAGAGTACAGCTGTAATTTCAACAAACACTACAAAGACAAAAAAAAAATCTAAAACAAAAAATAAAGAAAAAATATAAAAATCACGCAAAAACTACAGCTGTCATTTATTCAAACACTACTACTACAAAGAATAAAAACTAAACTCATATTACTATACTTAGATCAAAACTCTCCAGCAACGGTGCCAAAAACTTGTTGGATTATAACTGTTGTGCACAAAAATAGCATAAAACAGTATCAAACAATAGCAATTATACACAGTCCTACAAGATCAGGGCCTGTTGTAGCAAGTTTTGATAAGTAAGAGTTTGTCCCACAGAGAGTGATGATCTAAAAACCTAAATGCGTATACTAAACTCTAGATCTGGCTACAGATCTGGCAACTCTAAACCTACACTAAAAAGCAAGGTAAAGAGAGGGTGTTTAGGTGTCACAAAATTAAACTAAACTAATAATAGGAATAAAACTACAACTAAAGAAAGGGGGTAAAGAAGGATGTAGATAGAGTGGTGAAATAAAGATACAATATGGAGAAGTAGGCAGCTGTAAGATAATCTTCACTGAAACTCAGATCAAGAACTAGATCTATAGCATTCCTTCACTTGGCAACAAGCACAAGTGTAAGGTAGAAGAATCCAACTCAACCCTGAGATATGGACTAGTCTTAGGGCTAAACTCTGTCCACTCGAATGGTCACAGAGTATCCCATGGATATAATCCAGTCATGGGGAAGGAGATGAAACAGGAAAACCATTGCAGACACTATGCTTGTATGGCTACAAGCACATGCAACCACAGGATCAAACAGTCCATGAAGATCTAGTGAGAACCACTAGATCTCACAGATTGAATGGGGCATTAGAATTAATTGGTCATTGCTATAAAAAGGCCTGCAATGACCAAGATCTCAAGTTTGCAATTTGTGCAATATCTCAAGTCTCTTCACTGAAAATGATCTTGTAAAACATAGGAGAAGCTAGATCTGCAACAATCCCTCCTTTGGCTACAAACACAAAGGCAGGGAAAAAGAATTCAGCTCAACCCTATGATCTGGACTCATCCTAAGGCTATGATATGTCCACTTGAATGGTAACAGGTCATCTCAGAGATGTGATCCAACCATGGGGACCAAAACCAGAATAACAAACCCACTGCTACCACCATGTGTGCATGGCTACAAGCACATGCACCCATAGGAGCATCAAACCCATACAAAAATACAGATTTAATGAACTTTAAAAATGACATTTCATTAAATATAAAGGACTTACAATGATCTGCCCTTAAGGCAGCAGTCTGTGCACGAAATCCCAAAATTGCTCGCTGAGTTATTACAAAGCCCGATTATAGATCTGAAATTAAACCTAGCTGCTACAAAGATTTAGCTAGCATTGATGCTGAGCTAAGAAAGAGAAAGAGGAAAATAAAAGAAAATAAAACCCTAAAACTAATCCTACGGGATCTCAGGCTAATCCTGGATGCTTTCCCAAGACAGAATAAGTTCTATTTATACAATCCATAAAGCCATGAAAAGCTTTGGCCAATCAGAAGAAAGATAGAATCAAGTTAGTTATGCCCTACTGACGTGGCCTAATTTTGGCCAAGTGATGCCTCGGGATGTGTGGGACAGCTAAGCACATTGGGATGTGTTCTCTAGATATTGTGGAATCCCCAAAATATCCTTGAACTCTGAAATGGATGGTTGGAACCTGTGCCTCAAGTGGATAGAGTTTCATAAATCAAATCTCGAGTGGTTGCTCGAGCAATTGGAACCTTCAGGTATAAATCTCGAGTGGTTGAATGGACTACTCGACAGGTTGCACTTCAGTAGCATGAACAACTCGTGGAGTTCACTTCAACATGCATTTAAACCACTCGATAGGTTGGTCCAGCCCTCTACACTACTCGACAGGTTCAGCTTTAAGCCCCTAAACTGCTCGAGTTCTTCTAATTTGCAGATGTGCAGTGCTCCACTACTTTAATGCAACTCGAGAGGATTAAGTGTACAACTCCAGATGTTAAGTCTTCAGCTATGAACTGCTCGAGTTCATCAAATAGCTCCAGCTTTCAACTCGATTGGCTGCAAGAACTGCTCGACTGGTTTAACTTAAAGCTCTAGGTCTGCTTGAGTGCTTTAATATTGCAGTTGTGAACTACTCGATAATTTCATTCTTCTCAGCCATGAACCACTCAAGTTCAGCTCTCCATCATTCCACAACTCGAGTGGATTGTTGAACTGCTCGAGATCTTCAGTTGGGCTTCAGACCATGCACTTGACAAGATAGTTTGCATCAGCATACAACTGGAGTGGTTGGCTTTAACTACTCAAGCTCCAAGTTTCCTTCATCATTCAGCTCGAGAAGATGGCTGTGGGGCATTAGCAACTGCTAATTTGAATGCTCCTACTTCTTGGCAACTTTAATAATGCTTCACTGCTTCCTTGTTCACCCTACTGCTGCACTCTATTAGGTGTGGGCTGCTCTAGTGTCTTCAACAACTGCTCGACAAGTTGCATGACAGCATTGTGTGCTCAGTATTCTTCAGTAGGTTTTGAAGGTTGCAGCAGCTTGAGGTGTTCGAGGGGATCTTTGCTGCAGTATTGAAGTGCATGAACTACTTAACAACAGCTACAAGTTGGCTCTCCAACAACATCAGCTATGCAGGTTGAATGCAACAGATATAACTGCATGCATGAATAAGATTAGCTATTGTGCTCCACTTAGAGTGTTGTACTGTTGCTCATATAAACTACTTGAGCTGCTGAGTTTAGCAGCTTTCAACTATTACTCTCCACTTAAATTGTTGCATTGCTGGTTTGCTCAAGTGCCTTTGTATAATTTGTTGCAGCAGCACTCCATAAAGCTTGGGCTTCACCACTCTCTCTGCAGGACTTCAAAGGCCCCGAAGCATGCTAAATTGCCCCAATGGTGTGATCCACCATGGTGCATTCACTGCGAATCCATCAACTCCACAAATTAACTCATAATTCTTTCTTCTTGGCACTAAAAGGATGGATTGCAGCACTAAGCTATAATTTTTCTGCTATCTACAAAACACACTTTAAAAGTCATTATTAACTGGCTCAAAGGTCCATCAAAGGTCAGGTTAGGAGATGAAAAGTGGTATATTTCAGTGAATAACCGTGACCAGAACCGAAACACAAGCTAATCAATCCCAAACAAAGAAATAAAACAGAAAAATACACCTACGCCGACTATGAGCCATACAAAAAAATAAAGAGCCCAAAAAAAAAGAAACCAAACCCAAGAAACGAAAATCACCGATTGAAACTAAACCAAACTTAAAGCAAATTTGATCATGACCTACAAGCTAAAACACACCCGAAACTTAACCCAAGACCCAAGAAAACTAATTAACCATCAAGCAAACTAAAAAAATGAAAATTAGGAACCCAAAGTGTAACCAAATAATATCAAAACAAAATAATTATTCTCATAAATAAACAAACTTTTACAAAATTACACCGAGAGCATACCCCCTGAATATACAATTTAAAACGGGAATCCAAAACAAAACTCGGGCTCTCACGGTCGAATGACGATGGAGAAGTGAGGACTAGATGGCCTATCGATGCCTCATATATAAACTTTAAGGGCAGACACTCAAAGACCCCTAAGTGGATCACAGAAGGCCACTCAGAAGGACATGAATAAGGAACAGAAGTCAACTTTTCTTCGGCTTTCTTCCCTATGGTGTCTTCTTCACCATCAATTCCTCCAACACAGTAGCACTTTGAGCACTACTCCACATTCCCAACACCTCCCATTCCTAATAAATAAATCACCATTACATACCTGGCATAATACCCGGGATAAAAAATAAAACGAAAGAAAAGACATTAAAATATACTGAATTTCAAATACTAAAATTAAACTAATTCAAAATTCAAAATAATACTCAAACCCCTAGACACCTATATATAGCCCACAACCAATTGGCCACAACGTGACAAGTGTTAAGCCTACAAGTCCCCCTTCATCCATCTTAATTAAAACAAGACACCTAGCCCCCTAAAAGAAACAAATCCGTAACAAATATAGATGAACCAATGATTAAGAGACATTTACCCCCCTAAAAGAAACACAAATCCATGACAAATATAGAGAACCCAATAATCAAGCCACACTTGCTCCCAAGAAGAAACACAATCGACAACGAAATAGATAAACCAATCATATAAAAGCACCTAACACACTCATCCAACTCAAACCCAAACTCACACATGCTTAATAAGTGTCACTCTAACAAAACATAAGACTTAAGACCCAAAACACATACCTCAAAAAAAACAAACAAAAAACAAGATTCTCCACCAGGACAAAATAAAAGAGGAAATTTCAAAAAAAAATCAAAATAAACATAACCGACCAACTTTAATACTAAAGCGCCCCATGTGCAACCCAAATAATAAAATAAAATAAAAATAAAATAAAATAAAATGAAATAAAATAAATCAAGAGGCCATCTCCCCACAATCCCACCGCGACAACACAATCCAAAAATTCAAAGCATCTCCCGATGCCCCGTCACAATCAGGAATAATCAACCCAATAGAACTTGAAAAATACTATAAATAATAATAAAAAAACCCATCGCACACTCACAGACACATACGACTACCCGTCTCACTACGATCAGAAAGTGAACTGTCTCCCTGCTAGCCCACTGTGATACCAAGGGGAAGCACCAAGAGGACAACCCGGGATACCACCCCAATAATGCATAAACACCAACAAGAAGGCTTTGAGTTCATGTGAAAAATTTTGAACAAGAGTGATGAAGTCAACAAATGTGGATGATGTGGGTGGTTGTGTGATTTTGCAGAACAAAATAAAACCCTCCACCCCATCCGGACTACCCCTTGTCCCATCTCATAACCCTGCACACTGACCAGAGAAAGGACTGTCGAAGCCCCACCGCACCAAAAACATGTCCCATTGCGAAAAAATTCACACGCCATCACTTGACCCTCGAACCCTAATCAAATAGACACAGCCCCATCATGACACAATCACAGAACTCATCCCATCATATAACCCAAGATCTGCCAAAGAAAGAAATAAATCACCACTGTCCCATCACGGCATCAACCCGACCATCCCCTCACTAACACAAAAAATGAAACAAGTCGTCACTGCACTCAACCGAAGGGGAGGACCATTAATGTCCTAAATCATGCCTCCCCGAACGTCCCATCGCACAATCATCAAGCCCCATCGTAAACCTCCATAGCATGTAATCAGAAGAGAAGCCTACCGATGTCTCATCGTGAAGAAACGGGCAACAGGCCCGGACTTCCCAAACGTCCCATCACACCAACAATCACCTGGCCCCGCCACGACAGAAATAGAAGAGGAGAGAAGACTCTCTGATGTCCCATCGTGACAAGCCTCTCAAAATATCTCATCAGACAATCACCACGTCCCATCGCAACCTACTCCGACATACAACCCTCCAATGACCCATCGCGTGACGACCTTGCCACACACCTAACAAACCAGGTAAGTAGCGCTCTCCCCTCATTGCAGTCCTCCCATAAGAGATATTCATCAACATCCGTGAAAAGATTAGACAGAGTATCCGGCATATCAAGCACCGTCTTGACAACCAAAGAAAGGTCATGTCCCTAAAGCCTGTACCGATGAAACTGCTCAGCGACGTCTCGAAAGCCACATTTTTTGTCATCTTTATCGAATCGATCTTAAGTTAAAAATCCTGAATTTTTAAAAACCCCTATCTATCAAACTTTTACCTCTCATCACCCCAATCCGTTCTTTCCCCTAAGAAATCGAATGTCAAGTATACTCAACTTCGTGAAATCACAAATGTCCATTAGAAAGGGACTCCTGACGCGTCACTGGTGTAAGCAATGACACGCCTGGCCTGACATGACATGCAAAAGCTTTCTCTATCATATTAGATCATATCATCTGGTCACTTGACCTTGTCTCTGGGCATTCATATGACATCACCCCGTACCTCATTTGTGTTAATTTCCCTCCATTTGACTATGATATTGAACAAGTCGCGATATGCGATGAGATGCCACTTACACCTCTCGACAGCTACAATATGGCCCACAAATGATTCCTTTTAGCTTGCACTAGTAGACACGAAAGCCAAGCACTTCATGTTAGCTCTACGGTTCACACTTGTGATCTCACAAAGAAACGAGAAGGCACCCTGAAAGGGGGTGTCTATTTCTTCGACGCATCCTTGCTCCACAAGGACGTGCCGAAGGGGGGCATCTGTAGACACCCCGTTTTCACCGTCTTGGAGTATACAAACATGTCCGACAAACCTATGACCTTGCCCACGACTTTCAGAAAGTGACCTACTCTTTTCGAAAACCCTAAACATTGGGTTATGCTGAAACAGTACTATATA
The DNA here is from genome assembly GCA_021018995.1 of Chloranthus sessilifolius. NCBI lineage: Eukaryota > Viridiplantae > Streptophyta > Magnoliopsida > Chloranthales > Chloranthaceae > Chloranthus > Chloranthus sessilifolius. The sequence goes on from CM037588.1 coordinate 99,963,251, forward strand.
GTTGAGACCTAGGCTGAAACAAGAGCTCTACAGCTCAGACCCGACTCAACCTGGGAAGATCCAAAATTTAGCACCCTCACATAGGCACCTAATTTGATTGCATGCATGGACACATGCGCGCAATTGGTACGACTTGAACCAAGTTCCTCCTTCCTGCAAACCGCCCTAAAACTCAAATTACACACTCGTCCCAGGGCTCGCAATTCAATTGTACACATCACTCGAGGCACACAATTGGTCCCACTTGGACCAGGTTTCCAACTTTCTGTAGACCACCTAAAGACCATATTATGCACCTATTACAGGGCGTGTAATCGATTACATGCCCCATCACCAACGCGTAATTGGTTCCCAATTAGACCTGGTCTCTAATCCTTAGACCGCCCATATTCCTTGATCATTGCTGAATTGGCTTCTGGTCGATGATTACAATCAATCCCAATTCATCTTAGAGTTGTGATCTAACGTAAACCTACTAGCAAACAGCCCTAGGGCTAAAAGCTATACGGCTGAAAGCTCTCTTTATTCCTAACCTAGGGTCCTTATTTATAGATGTATAAGGCCCTAGAACATTGATTTCTATTAGGATAAAAACCATAGAACAAATCTTATCTAAACTAGGATGGTTGAAGATCGTGTAGTCTTGATTTTAGGAAGAAATCCAATTGTTCGTGCCTGAAAAATCAGCAAGAATCCCAAACTGCATGCTTGAAGATTCGTAGAAAATCCCACCTTCGACTGGTAGAGAATGGAGCTCGACCGGTCAAGATAATGTACATAGGAAAAACCCTCTCTGTTGTGTAGTTTGGACGCGAAATGGACATTTCGACCGGTCCAAATCTGATTTATGAAGCTTTAAAGAGTTGGGGTGGTCCCTGTTTGCATTCTGGAAATCCCATTTTCGACTGGCCAAAATTACATTTTCAATCGGTTGAAACTACGTATTCTGAACTTTCCTGCATTTTTGTGCGAACTTCAATCGGTTGTAACTTTGGATATATAGCTCAGAAGTCGGTGATTCTTGGCTCATTGGAAAGATAGGAAAGCCTTATTTCCAATGGTATATTCCTCAACTCTAGAAGATTTATGTGTAACCATTAGCATTCATTTTTTTCTCCGCTGTTCTGGTAGGTTCTTGCCATAGCCTCAAAACTCCTTTAACTTTGCTCTTTTACCACATTTATCGTTTATCCTACTTTTACACCTGTTGCAACACAACACGAACTAAATGCACACATTGGTAGTCAAATGAGGTCTAACAAGGCCAAGATTTGGGGATAAATTACACTACTTTTGAGACCGATCAATTGCGGACTCCCCACATGATGCGTAATTAGTCCCAAGTAAGTTGGAACTAGGACACCCGGCTCAGCCAGTCAATCGGTCACTCACTGAGTCTGTGACTGACTCAAACTAGATTAAGCGCCCTGGACAAGGCACATAATCTAATTACACGTGTTGGATAGGGCTCACAATTGAAACCGATCGACCAATTACGCACCTACCCCAAGGCACATAATTAGCCTGATGCCTATAAAAAGACCCCCTACCTCTCGACTTTTTCATACATCACAATAATTTTTTAGCAATCTATTCTCTCTTCCAAGCTTAGCTAGCCCTAACTCTCGAAGTAGAACAAGAAGGAATAAGCGCCACATAGCCTTAGATCCCTTAGGAAACCCCTACCCAAAATTCATATCCTAGAGCCCTTTAGGTCCCTAACCTTCCTCAGTTTTCTCAACCTAGCCACCCAATTTGCCCAAGGGAGCTCACAGAGGGTACCCAAGAACGGGGCTGATCCTCCCAAGCATAGATGGCCACCACCCACCTTTTAAAGTAGGATTAGCAGGATTAGGAAGTTAGACTAGATAGACCTTAGGCTATTTTTAGCTGCTGGAGTCAGTCGACCGACGTTCAGTAAAGGAGTCAGTCACATCTCCCCGCGCATGATCAGTGACATGTTGCAGCATCGATAAACATCTGTAGTTGGTGATGGCATCAACTTGGGTATTCTTCATTTAAGATTCATCTTTTTTTGGCATGTAATATTTCTTAGTTTATCATTCTATCGCCCTCAGCCAGAGTCCACGCGAATCGAATTCGGCCACTTCTTTCGGGGACCAAAAGGAACTCAAAAAAAGCACGTACCAATAGTAGGGTATTAACTATATTTGTTTATCATTACTCACCTTCACCACCCCTTGTAAAAAGAGTCCCATATGATCACATTGGGCCATTTTCCCAAATCTGAGAGGGTTCCCGAAAATGCATAGCTTCATCCAGTCACTCTGAAGTGTCATCAACTCAGATTGCTCGGGCACCAAGGCGGCGTTGGATTGAGTCAACTCCTCGTCTAGAGTGACAGCGTAAGCTCCCATTGCCCGGAACAAGGCTACATCTACGACGACCTAGGACCGAAGGGATGGTCCAGTGTAAGGCATAATGTCTCAGGTTAATGAATGAAAAGAAACGAGGTCAAGAGGACCCTCGCTCCCCCCAGCTATAACCGAAGAGGGCCCATCAGTAGGATCCTCTATAATATCTCCCTCAACTATAAGGGAAGAGGTGGTGGTATCCTCCATAGCAATAAAGTCCTCCACAAAAAGACTAACCCCCGGCTCCTCTAGTAAAGTAGCGGGAGCGGGGTCAATAGCCTCCATCATCGAGGCATCTGGAGAAGCCATACTTTTTATCTCCTCCATAACAGGCTCACTAACTGATGGTGGTGGAGGAGAGCTAGAAGGTGGCTCAAGTCCAAAAGAGTAGATACTCCTCTCGCCACATCGACTAGTAAACTCATCATAGAGGTGAGCTGAGCACGAATCTCAGCCTGTCCTGCCTTTAAAGCACTGAGACACTGCTCCATTGTAGACATAAAAATGGCAGAAAATGTGTGTCCACAGCTAGGGCAGCGCAATCATGGATGGAATCCTCCATAAGGCCTCAAAAACCATCGGCACCTATGTCGAAGGTGTCGGGTGAAATGGGGGTGGAATGGGTGTGGAAGTCATGCACTCGGATGTGATGATAGGGTCGGTGTAGAGCATCGTGACTAGTGGAAGGGAGGTGGGGGTGCAGATGAGAGTGGTCTCCGTGAAGGGGAATGGAGGTGGAGGAGAGAAGGTGTGGTCCCTACAAAAATAAGGGGTTTCAGCGGCACTTGCTATCAAGGCATATTTTGGTAGCAGCGAGACTAACAATGGTAGTTTTTGGTAGCGACGAGACTAATAGCAGTAATTTTTTATTAAAAAAATTGCCGCTAATAGTCTTATTTTCGTCAGGTCAAGTTAGGAGGTGAAAAATGGTAATTTTCATCTGACACCAAGGAAGGGAATGGAGAGAAAGGAATGGACTGGAAGAAAGAAGGGAGAGATAGATATTAAGCAGTGAAAATTACCATTTTTCACCTCCTAACCTGACCTTTGGTGGACCCTTGAGCTGACTAATAATGTGTTTTAAGTGTATTTTGTAGATAAGCAATGAATTGCAAGCTTAGTGCAGATATTCACTTAAAATAGCCAAAGAAGCAATTTACTGCTCAACATGTGACTTTACAGCCCAAAGGCCAACCAATCAAGCAGTCCACAAGAGCCTTAGAGATTCTTGAGAAAGTCTGGAACCCAACTAAGAATGCTTGAGGCCAAGTGCAGTTGCAAAGAATGAAGATTTAATCCACTAAGAGGTTGCTCAATTTTGAAAGAACAGCCCACTTGAGATGTGTGCCAGCTGTAGAAGCACTACAAATAAGATGTCGAGAGGTTCCATGAAGTTGTCGAGAGGTTCTAAGGAAAAACTATGAAGAGATCGAGAGGATGACAGATCCTATTGAGAGGTTAGGAGTGAGCAAAAAGATCCTGTCGACACCTTACCTGAAGGTGCGGGAGAAGTCTAGAGGCTCCAAGTATAGCTCAAGAGGATCAGCTAAACCTATCAAGCAGTCTAAGCCAACCCGTCGACAGCTTGCCTGAAGCTAGGCACATTCTCGTGAGGATAGATAGAACCTGTCGAGAGCTCTGTGGTAGTTTCTATAATAAGTTGACAGGATGACTATAACCTGTCAAGAGGATGAATGGAGAAATGGACAGAATGGTGAAACAGGCTTCCAATCTCGTCGAGTTGTTTCAATCCTGTCGAAAGCCACATAGATCCTGTCGATGAGTCATCAAATCCTATCGACTAGTGCAATTCAACTCATCGAGAGGTTCCCAAACCTATCAAAATGAAGAGCAAGGAGACAGAAAACCCTGTCACGAGGTTTCTTGAACCTCTCGACACCCGAATTAGGGACTTCTCAGCATGTTTCTTTAATAGCTACCAACTTCAAAAGTCTGTACACACATCCCAAAGCATGTCAGTGACCCCTGGGAGTATTTTTGGCATTCAACTGTGCACGATTAGAAACCCTAACTGCCTCACGTATATTTGTCGGTTGTGGACCAATAGGAGAAAAGCTTCTAGAAGAGAAATCAGCCACATCAACAACCCAGAATAATAGAACTATTCTCTTGAGCTTTGATTGGCTGAAACAGATCTGAGAGAGAGGGAGAAGGTATAAATAGAAGAGAATTGTTACAGAAGAACCATCCAAAATTTGAGAATACCAGAGCTTAGTTCAAGATCTATTTTTCCTCCAAGAACTCCTTCTCTCTTCCTTCTTCTCTGATTCTCTCTTCAGCCAATCATGAGTGGCTAAACTCTTTTCAGTAGTTAGGGTGAGGTCTTGAGCTATAGATCGAGAGTTTGAAAGGCTTGTAAGAGATTGTATATTACACAGATTATAAAACTTGGCACAATAATATTGTAAGTTTGTGATATAATTATGATTTTTAAAGGTAATTCTAATCTATATTTCACTCATTTATATTTGATTTCCCTGGATTGGATACTCCTATGGATGCCAACCTGAAATGGGGAGCTGATAGCCTGGCACCCGCAGCATCTGCAATAGTTTACCTATTCCAATCAAGATCAATAGATTGGAGCAATCTATGGGATGAACTGTATCCAGTAGAAGGGCATATCAGAACCTTAGGACTGTATCCAATAGAAGGGTGGATCCTAACCTCAGGATTGCTTTGATCCATTGGTGGAGATTGGATTCTTACACCTTACATCTGTCGAAGGAACCCGGGGAGCTAGTAACCAAATAGAGGATTGTTGCAAATCTATCCTCTACACTGCCTTTGATTCCTTTGATTTTCAGTAAGAGACCAAGACCCCTAGTTGTTGTTCTCCATCTTTTGAATTTTCATCTTTTCTATATCTCCCCTCATCTCTGTGTTTGATCAGATCTGGATCAATTGCATTTAACTTTTTTAGTTTGTAGTAAAAGTGACAAAAACCTAAAACCTCTTCTCTTTCCTATTTTAATTTAGCTTAAATTATGATAGAGTGTCAAATCTATTATAGATCTGGATATTTACTATAGTTAAACCACATTTTCCTGTGGACATACCCTTACTTACCTTTTAAAAACTTGCTAGAGTAGCCCTGGTTCTTACAGGACTGGTTGCTCACCTTGATTCCATACATCTGTAATTTGTGTCTTTTTAATTGGCTGTTTTAATCATATGATAATTACAAGGTGGCAGCACAACAAGTTTTTGGCGCCGCTGTCGGGGAGCTGTGTTTTTAACTTGGTAGATCTAAGTTTTTCTTATTTTAAGAATTAGAGTTTTAATTGCCTGTTTAGAGTTTGACTAATTGCTGCTGTAGTTTTTTATAGTTCAATTGTTTATTTCAAATTTGAATCTGTGGTGTTGAAAAGAGAATTGTACCAATTAGAGGAGCAAGCTTTGCTTTAGTTTGCATTTCCTAACTCTATTTACATTTCTAGATCTGTAATATTAGTTGTATATTTTGTGATTGTTTTGATTGAATTTTGTTCTATAATTTTCTGTATTGAATTTGGTTTCTACTGTGTGTATGCTTGGGACGAGATCTCTTAATTCTGAGATTGCTCCCTTAGATCTTGAAGTTGAAAGACTTCTCAGACCTAAGCAAACTATACACACACCTTTAGTTGATTCTGAGATTACTGCAATGGGTGAGCAACCTAGGACTTTAAAGGAATTCAATACACCAGGGGTTTACAATTCTCCCTTCTGCATTCAATTCCCTGCTGTCCAAGAAAACTATGAGATCAAGTCTTCTATCATACAGATGTTACCCTTATATCATGGCCTAAGCAAAGAAGACCTATACAATCATATTAATGAATTTTTAGGACTGTACACTACCTTCAAAATTGTAAGTTTGGGGGAGGAAGCAACCAGGTTGAGACTCTTTCCTTTTTCACTAAAGGATAGAGCCAGAACTTGGCTGTCAATGCTCCTAACCAACACTATTCAATCCTGGAATGATCTTCATTGTCAATTTTTGGCTAAGTTTTTCCTCATATCCAAAACAAGTCAGCTGAGGAAGAGCATTATCTCATTTGCTCAAGCCCCAACTGAAGACTTTCACCAAGCCTAGGAGAGATTTAAAGAACTCTTGAAGTAATGTCCCCATCACCAAATTCTTGAATGGCAACTTGTCCAAAGTTTCTATCAAGGAATTGATCCCAAAAGCAGGGATATGATTTATGCCTCTTGTGGTAGTACATACCTCCACAAGACAGCTGATGAGACTTGGGAGTTATTTGATATCATTAGTGAAAACTTCATGCAAAGGGAGACCTGGGCAAGAGATTTTGAGACTCCTAGAGTGGTGAGGGAAAATACTATCAGAGGGAAAATATATAAGGTAAGTGAACATAATAATTTGGAGACGAAAGTGGACAGCTTAACCTAAAAGTTTGATAAGCTCATGGGAGTAATACAGTCTCCACTCACTCCCTTGAGGAATGTCCCTCAACTGCCCAATTTTCAGACTTTGTGATAGAACAGTTGAATGCTGCTCAGTCCTATGGACAACAGCCTACTGCTGGTTATCATTGGAGAAACTACCCCAACTTGAGGTGGAGACAAGATAAATTTTCAAACCAACAACAGCAGTAACCACAACAGCAATCCATGTCTTATAAGAATTCCCAGCCATACTAGAAGAACTATTTTCCAAGGCCCCAATACCAACAGCCCATGGCCCAGCCAATGGTTCAACCTGTGCATCAAAGTGCACCAGTCCCAACACCCTCTAGGTCCCTCACATTTGAAGAGCAAGTTCTAGCTTCACTGCAGAATTTGGGCTCTTTATCTCAAACTGTTAACTCCCACAGTCAAAGCATCAAGAAGATAAAAGACCACCTTGGTCAGCTATCCAATTCTTTGACTAGGAGAGAGGAGGGGAGACTACCCAGCTAGCCCATGAACAATTCAAAGGGGCAGTACATGATTGGTGAGACTCCTTCCCATGAAGAAGTAAAATTTGTCACCACCTTGAGGAGTGGGAGGCTAGTGGATAACCAAGTTGGTATTGAACCTGATGAGTCAAGTGCAGAAAATGAAGAAACAACTCATGAAAATATACAACAGGAGCAGCATATAAAAAATAAGGGGGGTGGTATGCCCCAACAAAAAATTACAAATAAAAATAAAGAAAAATCTGATGAATTTGCTAAGGCTACAAATGGGAGGACAGTTCCCATTTTTCATTTCCCAATGCATTGAAAGCAGCTTGTCCTTTTGATAAGGGGAATGCTAAGGTTGAGGAGATGATGGAAACTTTCAAACAAGTAAAGATCAACCTACCTTTACTTGATGCCACCAAGCAAGTTCCAGCCTATGCAAAAATTTTGAAAGAATTGTGCACCCACAAAAGATAGTCAAGGATACACTTATCCAAGAAGGTCTTTTGTATTGAAAAAGTGAACCAAGTGTTGGCTATTACAACTCCAACCAAGCTTCAAGACCCTAGAGTTCCCACAATCCTCTGCATCATTGGAGATCATACTATTGAGAAGGCCTTATTAGATCTGGGAGCTAGTGTAAACCTACTTCCATATTCTGTTTATGAGAAGTTAGGCTTGGGAGAATTAAAACCCACACATGTGGTGCTACAACTAGCAAACAGATATGAAAGGAGGCCTGTGAAAATGATAGAGGATATTTTAGTTAGAGTTGATAAATTTTTCTATCCAGTAGATTTTTTGGTTCTTCACATGGAGCCAAGTAAGTGCACCACCTCTATTCTTGTGATTTTGGATAGACCTTTCTTGGACACTGCCAATTCTTGTATTCAGTGTAGATCAGGAGTAATAGAGGTGTCTTTTGGCAACATAAAGGTTAAATTGAATGTTTATAATACAGCAAATCAGCCCCATTTGAATGGTGAGTATTGTTTTTCAATTGATGTATTGGATGAGCTTGTGGAAAAGACTTTTCCCAAGCTGCTGCATTGTAATGATTTTTGTGATAATTTTGGTAATGTCTTTGAGAATGTGTGGAGTGATATTGTGGAAGAGAAGGTCCCCACACCCATGGTTCAAGAGGTGAAGGCCTTAATTTCTTATGTGGGGCCAACAACAAGGTATCCTTCTTGGAAACCTAATATGATGCCTCTTCCACCACCATCAAAGGCACCTTTGTTGCCCTCACTTGTATGTCCACCAGAGGTGGAGTTGAAACAACTACCTAAGACCTTGTAGTATGCTTTTTGGAGGGCAAACCAGAAATTGTCAGCGATTATTTCTTCCTCTCTCACTAATGAGCAAGAGGAAGAATTGTTGTGTGTGTTAAAGAAGCATAAGAGTGCAATTGGTTGGACCATTGCTGACCTTGGGAACATCAGCCCTGCTGTGTGCATGCATAAAATATACTTGGAAGATGATTCCAAACCCTCCAGAGAAATGCAAAGAAAATTGAATCCCCACATACAGGAAGTGGTGATGAAAGAAGTGGTCAAATTGCTAGATGCTAGAGTCATCTACCCAATTTCAGATTCTGAAAGGGTGGCGCCTACTTAGGTGGTACCTAAGAAATCTAGAATTACTGTGATTAAAATTGATGCTAGCCAGCTTGTTCCAACTAGGGAAACCACAAATTGGAGGGTGTGTATAGATTATCAAAAGCTCAATCTGAAAATAAGAAAAGACCATTTCCCTTTACCCTTTATTGACCAAATCTTGGATAAGTTAGCAGGAAAGTCTTTTTATTATTTTCTTGATGGATATTCGAGGTATAACCAAATCACTGTTTATCCACAAGACCAAGAAAAGACAACTTTCACATGCCCATTTGGCACCTTTGCCTATCGAAGGATGCCATTTGGATTGTGTAATGCACCTGCAACTTTTCAAAGGTGCACGTATGTTATATTTTCTGACATGATTGAGCAGTTTCTAGATATTTTTATGAATGATTTCTCTATTTTCGGGGATAGTTTTAGCCAATGTCTACACCATCTCGACCTTGTGCTACAAAGATGTGAGGAAACCAACTTGGTTTTAAGTTGGGAAAAGAGCCATTTTATGGTCACTCAAGGCATTGTCCTTGGTCATGTCGTTTCTCACAAAGGTATTGAGGTAGATAAGGCTAAAATAGATTTGATTGCACATTTACCCACACCAAAAACTATGAAACAATTCAGATCATTCTTGGGGCATGCTGGCTTCTATAGGCGATTTATCAAAGATTTCAGTAAAATCTCAAAACCTCTTTGCCACCTGTTGTGCCAAGAGGTTCCCTTTAATTTCAATGATGAATGCCTTAAGGCCTTTGATTTGTTGAAAAATTTTCTAACCTCTGCACCTATCCTTCAAGCACCTGATGTTTCTATGCCTTTTGAGCTGATGTGTGATGCATCAGTCTTTGCAATTAGTGCAGTCTTGGGACAAAGGAAGGATAAGGCCCCTTGTGTGATTATTTATGCAAGCAAAATCATGATTAATGCTCAGTTAAATTACACCACAACTAAGAAGGGACTATTGGCAATTGTTTTTGTTCTAGATAAGTTCAAGTCTTATGTGCTGGGATCCAAGATAGTGCTTTTCATAGACCACTCAGCCCTAAAATACCTTTTATCAAAAAAGGATGCAAAGCCTAGATTGATCAGATGGATCCTCCTATTACAGGAGTTTGATCTTGAGATCAAGGATAAAAAAGGGGTTTAAAATGTGGTTGCAAACCACTTGTCTATGATCCTAGTAGAGGGGTTTGATGGGCTACCTATTAACGACTCCTTTTCGGATGAACAACTGTTTGTTATCAATACCTCTATTCCTTGGTTTGCAAATATTGTGAATTACTTGATAGTAGGGAAGATCCCTCCACATTGGAATAAAATGGACAAGGATCTGCTCTTTTCACAGATCATACATTATATGTGAGAGGATCCATACTTATTCAAGCATTGTGCAGACCAAGTGGTGAGGAGATGTGTCCCTAATGAGGAATTCCACAATGTGCTAACTATGTGTCATGAACAAGCTTGTGGAGGCCACTTCAGAGGGAACAAAATTGCTGCCAAGGTGCTTCAAAATGGATTTTATTGGCCCACTCTCTTCAAAAATGCATGGCTTCATTGTAAAACTTGTGAAAGATGCCAAAAGATGGGAAGTATCTCCCAAAGAAACTCTATGCCTTTACAACCAATACTTGTGATTAAACTTTTTGATATTTGGGAGATTGACTTCATGGGTCCCTTCCCTCCTTCCTTTGGATACAACTATATTCTTGTAGCTGTGGACTATGTGTCCAAAAGGGTTCAGGCCATAGCTACAAGAACAAATGATCACAAGGTTATCCTCAACTTCTTGAAGGACAACAATTTCTCCAGGTTTGGCACCCCCAGAGCTATCATTAGTGATGGGGGGAGCCACTTTTGCAATAGACAGTTTGAAACCTACTTAAAAAGAACTTTATGACACACTGAGTTACCACCCCATACCACCCACAAACCAGTGGGCAGGTGGAAATTTCTAATAGAGAAATCAAACACATTTTGGAGATAACAGTGAGAGTGGATTGGAAGGACTGGTTCTTGAAGTTACCTGATGCTTTGTAGGCTTATAGGACTGCCTATAAGACCCCAATAGCCATGTCTCCTTTCAGGATGGTATATGGCAAGGCATGCCATTTACCAGTAGAGCTAGAGCACAAGGCTTATTGAGCTGTTAAAGCATTTAATACTGACTTAAAATCTGCTTGCATGCACAAGAAACTCCAGCTGTCAGAGTTGGAAGAGCTGAGGTTGGAGGCATATTCAAATGCTAGGATCTACAAGGAGAAAACTAAGGCTTTCTATGACAAGCATCTGCTAAGGAAAGAGTTCACAACTGGCAACAAGGTATGGTTGTTCAACTCTAGATTGAGATTTTTCCCAAGTAAGTTGAGATCCAAATGGGAGGGACCTTACATAGTTGAGCATGTATCCCCATCAGGAGCTATTGAAATTAAGGATCCAAAAGATGGAAGGACCACGAAAGTGAATGGGTAAAGGCTCAAGCTTGTTGTTGAAAATGTGGTGGAGCCTGTACTGACCATTCATTATCATGAACCTCCATAACATGTCTGAGTTTCAACAATGTATACTATGTATAATAACTCATGTGTTTGGTTATTTCTATTTCTTTTGTTTCATTTCTGTTTGGCATTGTACATGATTTTTTTCCATGTGTGTCAATACCTCAAGTAGAATAATGAGACAAATTGGTGAAGTGAACAGAGTTAGGGTGTCAAATCTCTTGGGGAATATATTGGGAACTGCCTACAGGTCTTTTTAAACTGGAATACAACCTGTCGATAGGTTCTATGAACGTGTCAATAGGTTATGAGAGTTCCCAGTCTGCTTTTTGACACGATCTAGAAGTTGTTGAGAGGTGTGAATTAATTCTCGACACGTTCTGAAGGTGTAAAAATGGTTGTCAATGGAATCCAAGAGCATTTTGACAGGTTCTGAAGATTTTTAGTTGAATTCTCGACAGGTTCAAGGTACCTATTGAGAGGTTCTGTGAACCTCTCGAAGTAACTTTTCTAGAGCCTAGAACCTGTTGAGAGGATTATATGTTGAATTCAAAAGAACCTGTCGAGAGATTCTGTGAACCTCTCAAAATGATTGTCATGTCTTCTTGAACCCGTCGACAGGATTGCATGAACCTCTCGCGAGGATCAGTGACTTTCTACTCTTTGACAGGTTACATCTACCTGTTGGCACCTTGCCCCAATCCTGTCAAATTCATTTCCCACTACTTTAAACCTAACGACAACTCCATTTTTTCCATTTGACAGCTTCTCTTTGCGCTTTAAATTTGCTTTGGTGATTTTTCCACTTTTCTTTCTCACTCTCTACCTCACTGGCTATTACTCCAAACCTCTGGCCATTTTCCCCATTGCTTCAATTCATCAAAAGCTACACCTTGCACCTAGTCTGAGCTGGTTTGGTGTTGTGAATTTTAAGATCTGAGACACCCTAGGTTTCTGCTGGTAAGCCTCTGGTTCTGCTCAACTTTGTGCTTTTGGCATTTCATTTGCAAATTGGTGTAGTTAATTTGATTGATAACAAAGGTCTGTGAGGTTATTGCATTTGATTGTGTGAAATTGATTGAGTAATGGCTGGTCAAGAGGATACCTTGGCTAATTTTTTTAAAGTACCTTCTAAATCCACCACCAAAGCCACTAGGAAGTCCAGTAGGCTCACCACACAACCCACGAAATCCCCACCTGTAAAAAGAAAGCTGGTCATGGGCCAGGCTGAGAAAACTGTGAAGTCCAAGAAAGCCAAGAAATCAAAGAGGGCCCAACCCAGTGAAGAATTTGTTGAGGAGGCCCCTGAGGTTGAACTCCTTGTGCCTAAGCCTACCATTATGCCTGAGGATAGGCCTGTGGCTGAGCCTGAAGTCCCTGTAAACGGATCCACTCCCAATGAATTTGTGGATGCCTTAGGCCTGATCCCAGAGACAATTGTTGATACACCCTATTTTTCTAAGGAGGAGGACTGCAAGGCCACAATAGACTATTTGGTAAAGGCAGGTCTGACACCATTGATGACCCCTTTGCAAGAAAAATCCTACCCTAGGCTGGTCAAGTTATGGTATCAGAACCTGAGGAAGGGGACCAAGCCAGGTTCATCTGAGCCTTGCCTTGTAACTTTGATTGATAATGTAGAAATTATGATGGATTACAATGACATTGGATTGACATTGGGGGTCCCCTCAATTTTTGACCCAAGTTATGGGTTAGGGGAACCTGAAAATATGTCCTTCAAAGCAATGGCAAGGCACCTCACTCAAGGCATTGTGGGGTCTGGGGAATCATTGATGAGGAGGGATCTCCATTCCAACATGCTCTTCTTTGATTCCATTTTGAGAAAGAACATATATGTCAGTGGACATCAACAAGAGAGGAGAACACTAATAGTGGATGCCCTATACTTTTTATCTAAGGGTCAGTTTGTAAATGTTGCTTGGCTGGTGTTTGAAGCAATGGTGGATGTGAATGACAAATGTAGGAAAGTCCAAGCCCTGCCAGGGCTCCCCTACAGCAGGCTCATCACAGCCTTGCTTAAGAGAGGAAATTTTGTTTTTAAAGAGGATGAGGAAGTCGAGATTGTGAAGCCCAAAATTTTTGGAAAGAGGGCTTGGTCTGCCAGTAGGACCTTGATTGGAAAAAGCAAGAGTAAATCTGTTGAGAGTCCTGAAAGGGAGGCAGACCAAGTGGCCAGCTCTGTAGATGCTCCTGTGGTTCCCTCAGCACCTGCAACCATCCCTTCCATTCCTTCCATCTTTGTGCCCTTGCCCAGTGTCAGCCTTGATATCCCTAGTTTGTCCATCCTATCAGCAACTTTACCATCCATCTCATTTCCTTTGCCCCCCATTCCAGTTTCCATACCACCCAGCACTTTAGCCTCCCTTTCCACCATCACAACATCCACACCTTTATCTCCCCCTTTTACTACAGCCCCCTCCCTTACCTCACCTTCATTACCCTACCCATCCATCTCAGCTGTTGAACCCTCAAGCCTCCATTTTTCCCCTTCAGCTGAACCAGCCATCACTTCCCCACCATCCATGTCCTTTGCCCCTGGCCCTACTTTCTCCATATCACCTCCACACACTCATGACCAAATAACCACTGAGGGATATTCATCCCTAATTGACTCCATTGTGGAGTACATTGGGTATGAATATACCCCCCTACCTGACTCTCCACAGCCTACCCATTTACACACCTCACCCACCCCACCTTTTGACCACACCCACACTTCCCCTTTCCAACTAATTCCACCAATCCAACCCACAGCCCCTATCACACCTGACCCTTACCCCAAATCCTTTACCTTTTACTTTTCCTTCAATCCCATGTGATGGCTAACAACCAAACCCAATCATCGATTAAGGCCATACTCCAAGCCATGAACTCCACACTCCAACATCAATCCTCCCTTCCAACTAGCCTACAAGCCATCCACTCCACCTTGAAACTGTTAAGCCATCCTTCCCAACAACCAGCTATCCCTATGCCTACCCATGTACCTCCCCCACCCCTTTCTCCTATTGTACCCATCCCAAAAATCCCCCCTCCTACCTACACCAATGCCTCCACTCAAACTGAACCTGAACCAGAACCCTAGCCTGACCCTATCCAACCTCCCATTATTCCCCTACCTCTGCCAATCATCCTCACACAATCCCAACCTCATCTCCCACCTGTTGTAACTACCTTTGATGCTGCCACAGATGTGGAGGACCTAATCCCAACCTCTTCAACCCGAACCCAAACTGATCTAGACCTTGAACTTGACTCCCCTCAGTCCATACTCCCTGCCTCTTCCTGTCCCCATCCCCCTCCATGTCATGAAACAAAACCCCTACCTCAAAAGGGATGTTATGTGGGGAATGGCTGACCTCTGCAGATCAATCGAGTTGCCCTATGAAGAAAAGCTGAGTCAAATGCAGGTGGATTACAACTTTGAGATGTTGAAAATATCCAAGGGCTGACAACATATTTTACTATAATTTAAAGTTGAAAAGCTCATTGCTGCCTCGGAGAAAATGAGAGCAGATGGACTTGATAAAAGACTAGCTGCCTCCAAAGAAACTACAAAGGCCACAAGGGACCTTTATGAAAGTAGAGCTCTTTATGCTGAAACAACAGCAGAAATCCTCGAAAGAAGATTGGCTGAATTGACTGGCATAGCACCTGCAAAGCCACTGCCCCTCTTGCAAGTTCACCCTCTCAACAATCCAAAAAAGGGAAAGAGGCAGCTACCCAATCTGAGGAGGTAGCTAATACCAAAGAGCAAACCAAGGCTGAGAGGAAAGCTGAGTTGAAAGCCTATGTTGCTCAACAAGGATTCGACCCTGATGACATCTTCACCTCTGACTCTGAGTAGCTTTAGCTTGTTTTTAGGATTTTTACCTAGTATTGTAGGCTTGTTTCAGTTAGTTAGGATGCCTTTGTATTTTGTCCATCTTTTTGGTGTTATCAATGGAATCTCTCGTTAGTCTATTTATTGTGATTTTTTTTTTTCTTACTTTCTTCCTGTTTAGTTGTTTACTTTCTTTTCCTTAGTTGTTAATTCTGATTAATACTTGTTCTTATTTTGTTTGTGTATTGGTGTCCTTTGTTTAACTATGAGTGCTCCATTGTTTACTTTTCTTTCCTTGCTTATCTGTATATGTTTTCTCTTGCTGCAACTCTCTTTATCTTTCAATCAGTGAGGACACTACTCTTCATAGGTTTGGGAGTGTGCCAAGGTTTGCCAATGGATAGTTAATAGTAGTGCAGCAAGGTGTTAACAGAAATTGAGAAAATAAAATAATTTCCCACCTGATTTTTTTTTTAATAGAGGAAATTAAAAAAACTTTTTAAAAACTGAGACATGTTATAGTTCTAACATTTTCATGAAGCAAATATCAGAAATTTTTCAAAAATTAGTGCTTAGTGAACTTGAAAAGAGAGAAAATTGTGAGGATATACCCCAGAAATCTGATGAAAGACCATACCCAGTGAGATTAGGGCCTAAAAAATTTTCTTTGAAGAGTGTTTGGCAATTTCTACTGCTTTAAGGACTGATTGAACCTACCTTTGCTCACTAGAAGTTAGGCAAATCCAAGTTGAAACAGCTTGATAGAACTCATGACATTAAGGACATGAAGTAAGGTCATCCCTTGGATAGTTTGAGCTTAAAATTTCCCTCCTTTGTACTGCCATTGATGCACACCTTTTGAGCTTTAAATATCATAGTTTTCTTTGACAACAACCAGAGAATTTGAACCCAAGACCTCTTGACCTGTTTCAGTTCACCCTCAATCTAAGAAATCAGGAAATAGGAGGAGAAGTAAGGTTAAAGGAGCAAGGTTGGACAATTTGGTGAAGAAAGAAGAAAATATATTTGAAGGTAAGTGTGATGTACAATTGTGGCATTCTAGCCCATAAAAAGAAAAATAGAGAAAAATACAAAAGAAAAAGCATACAAAAAGAAAAGAAAAAGAGAAAAGCAAAACAAAAGAATGAGAAAGAGAAGTCACTTCATTGGATATTTTGAAAGAGAAGAAAAAAAGCTAGCCACTTTGGCTCTAAAAATTCAAAAAGAAGATGGATTTATGCTGAAATGAAGCTTGTGAAAGTGTAAATCACCTCCTCACGTTATTGATTTCTCAATTCTGAATCTCATTCCACCCTTTTATTCTTTATAAACTTCTCCCATAAGCCACATTATAATCCAATCAAAAGACCTTACTGATCTGAAATTGATTGAACTGTCATGTGGAGATGAGAATTTGTTTGATCTATGGTGAAAGGAGTTAGAAAATTTCAGAAGTTAGAGCAATGCCTATGCTCATGCTTGCAGTCCTATTTGAAGGGTGTAACGACTCTTGAGTTGTGTGAATTGATACACCCTTCTATTTTTATTGAGAGTGACAACCCTGGTGAGCTTCGGGTCTGAAATTAGGATTGATGAGGACATTATCAAAACATGATTCTCAATTTGAGGGTAAGCTTTGCATTAATTTTCATACAAAATACCTTGACATGAGCTGATTGATTGTAAAGGAGTTATAGCAGAATTTTAGTTTTAAACTGTCATGTTTTTGCTGAGAATCCTCTAAAACTTAATGGACAAGGTGTGGAATGAATTTTATATTGCTTAAATTTTGTTTTAACATGCTGCAGTAATATTAACTAATTTTATTGGAGAAGGTTGTGAGTAACTTCACTGTAAACCCTCAGGAGACTTCACTCCTCCACTAGGGATCACCTAGGGGTTTAAAAGGCTTGATGCATATGCTAAATGCATCTGTGTTCCCTACAAAAGTGGCACTTTTTATTCTTTTTACTTTCTCCTTTGTTTAGGGACTAGCAAAGCTTAGGTTTGGGGGTGTGTTAAGCAGTGAAAAATATCATTTTTCACCTCCTAACCTGACCTTTGGTGGACCCTTGAGCTGATTAATAATGTGTTTTAAGTATATTTTGTAGATAAATAATGAATTGCAAGCTTAGTGCAGATATTATTGTCTGGCTACCTTGTGCTTCAAAAGGAGATTAAGATCAGAAAATTAAAGGTCTATGGGTTGCACACCAAGGTAAGCCTACACAAAGCATGCAAGTAAGTAGGGCTGTTGTAGCAAGTTTTAAAAGATAAGTAAGGGTATATCCATAGCGAAATGTTTTCTAAAGGATGGTAAATCTCCAAATCCATAGTAGATCTGGCACTCTATCCTAATTTAAACTAAACTAAAGCAGAAAAGATGAGAGGTTTTATGATTTTGTCACTTTAACTACAGACTACAGGATTAAATGCTATTGATCCAGATCTAGTCCAACACAGAGAGTAGAAGAGATGAAAAATTCAAAAGGCGAGAACTGCATCTAGGGGTATTGGTCTCTCGCTAAAAATCAAAGGAATCAAAAGGCCTTGCATAGATCTGATTTGCTACAATCCTCCATCTGGCTACAAGCTCCCCAGTTCTGGTAGATGCAAGGTATAAGGATCCAATCTCAACCAAAGAATTAAAGCAATCTTAAGGCTATGATCTATCCACTTTGATGGTCACGGACCATCCTAGAGATTGTTCCACTTCAAGGATCTTGATTAGAATAGAAAAATCATTGCAGATGCTGCAAATGCTGCAAATGCCAGGCTACCAGCTCCCCATTTTCGGCTGACATCCACAGGAGTATCCAATCCAGGGAAATTAAATACCAAAAAGTGAAATGTAGATCAGAATAACTTTTAAACTCCACAATTATATTTCAAGCTTACAATACGGTTGCGCCCAGATCTATAATCTGTGCGATATACAGTCTATTATAAGCCTTTGAATCTCTCAATGTACAGCTTAAGGCCTCTCCCTAACTACTGAGAAGAGTTTTGCCACTCATGATTGGCTAAAAAGAGAATGGGTGAAGAAGGAAGAAGGAAGGAGAATTTGGAGGAAAAAATGGATCTCGCTCTAGGCTCTGGTTCTCTCCGAGTCTGGATGTTTAGTTTATATTTTCTTCAAGCTTTTCTACTCTTCTCCTCTGTCCTCAGATCTGTTTCAGTCAATCAAAGCTCAAGAGAATAATTCTGTTATCCTGGGCTGCTGATGTGGCCGATTTCTCTTCTAGAAGCTCTCTTCCCATTGGCTCTCAACTGGCTAGTACACGTGAAGTAGTTAGGCTTCCATGCGTGCCCAAATATATACCAAAAATACTCCTAGGGGACGCTGAAGTGCTTTGAAACTCGTACACAGAAATCTGGAATTGACAGCTACTGAAGGAAGACGCTGAGAAGTTGCCAAAACAAGTGTCGAGAGGTTCAAGGATCCTCTCGACAGGTTCTGAATTTGCATTATAATCACATCGACAGGTTGCATTGGCTTCCGACAGCTTTGCCGACTTTTCGACAGGATTGAAGTACTAGTTGACAGGTTTGGAATGGCTCTCGATAGGTTTGAACACATCTCGACAAATTGATGAAGATCCTGTCGACAGCTTGGGAGAACGTCTCGAGAGGTTGGTTTAAACTTGTCGAAAGGATTGCAGGCCTACTTCTTCATTCTGTTTAATTCTTCATTCATCCAGTCAACAGGTTATAATCAACCTATTGATAAGTTATACATTCTCCATTGAAGTTCTCTACAAGTAGGCTCATTCCTCGCGAAAGTGAGCACTGCTTCAGGTAAGTCATCGACAGGTTGTCTTGTACCGCTCGACAGGTTCAGTTGAATCTCACGATAAGTGTCTTGGAACATCTCGACTTCATCTGTACCTTGGAGTATTGATGTGATATTTTTAATGTAATGTTTTACTCGCAAGTGCACGAATCGGTTTGTATATAGTGGGTGCGGAGTACGAGATCGTTCCCACGAGGACTAATGTTGAAACATCTAAAAGAGACAAGCAATTCTAGAAATCTATTAAGATCTAACAGTATTCTACCAGTTTTATGATTTAAGTGGTTGATGATAATTAATGACTACAAACTAAAATTCAATTTGATAATTCAAAAATAAAAGTGAAGATGATGATAAAGATGAAGATACTAAATCCTCCCATCTTTGGTCCGTTCTTCATATAATATAAATCTAAGGATTAAATTATGAGATATTTCATTAGTAACAAACATCTTTTATGGAAGATCAATGGTCAACACCCTAATAGGTTCCACGTTGCATCACTGCAATCAGGACTTAGATGATTTTCATATATATAGATCTGGGATCAAGGGCACGGCTAGGCACGCATGATCTCAGGTTCAAATAAAAGTCATCCCCAAGGTGGGTGAAAATTCCAACAAGAATACCACTTACAAATCTGAAATCAAGGGCATGGCTCGGCACACTTTATTCAGATTAGGGATTATTTAAGATAAAATTACCATTACAGAACCAAGATCCAGGGCATGGCTCGGCACACTCGATCCCAGAATATAATCGTAATTAGATCCACACGATGAAAGCAAAAAGACCATAACACTGATTGGGTAAAATTACCGTCACAGATCTGAGATCCCGGGCATGACTCGGCACACGCGATCCCGGTTAGTGGCGGGGATTTCATCCATTCATGATAGCACAACAACCATAAAAATAAAATCTCATATTTTAATCCTCAATTTATATTATTAAAAGTACATCCCTCGGATGGGAATCATTAGATCCCCATCCCTATAAATTTAGCCACACATATTGTAAATAAATGACATAAATAAATAAAGACGGGAAAATAACATTAATTAAAATTACCTCAAACTTCAAAATAAATTACGTTGATCCACACGGATGATAATCAGAAACGAAATTAATGCAGGAATACACTTTGAACAAAATTTATAAACTGAAGGAATGAGTACTGAAAAATTAAAGGGAACAAAGCTCTCAAAAAGAAATAATAAAACTTCCCTATTTCTAGGTCTAACTATGAAAAATAATGGCTAAAAACTAAGAACACTAAAAACTAAAACTCTCTAAAAAAAAACTCTAATTCTAATCTCCTACGTTATTCTAATGCTGAAAAAGATCTCCCTCCCGAAGTGTTTGAGTCGCTTTAAATAAACCCCGTCGCGCGGAGGTTTCCTAAGCCACTTTTTTAGGGTCGATTAATCGACCAATGGATGTCGATGCATCGAGCCAACCAAGAGTCCCAAAAAATAGACTTTTAGTGTCAGATTCGTGTCAGACTGAAACTCTGGCTTGATTAATCGACCTGTAGGGTCGATGCATCGACCCCAGAAATCCGTGAAATTCAGCACTTTCTTGTGGTTCAGACACTGCTTCGGTATTTCGGCCATAACTTTCTATCCCGAACTCGGATTGAGACGATTCTTACGCCGTGGGAAAGCTGACGAAAAGATCTACAACTTTCATGTTTGACAATTTTGTAATTCGGCCGTCTTGAAGGTCCAAATTTAGTCACAAGTCGCACCAAGTTCTTGATTACCCGAAGTTGCAGTGTTTTGGCATTATATTCAGAATTCTTGTACTGTTTTCTATACTTGGCTTGTATTTACCTGAAACACTTCAAATCTAATCAATCTTATTAGATATCCTTCATCAGACAGCTAAATATAGGTATTTAGGGGCGAAATATCCTCATTTTTCAGTACTCATCATACCCCCAAACCTACACTTTGCTAGTCCTCGAGCAAAGCAAACTAAAGAAAATAAATGCCACTTTCGTAGGGAACACGATTGCACTTAGCATGTGCAACAAGCCTTTAAACCCCTAGGTGATCCTAGTGGAGGAGTTATGTCTCCTGAGGGTTTACAGTGAAGTTACCCACAAACTTCAATATATTTTTGAAATCATCGATAAAATTGAGTTTTCAAAACATGATTTTGATAACATATATACCATTGAAAAACAAAAATCATTAATCAATTCAACATGCGAATTCTCAATTTTAAATAACAATGTTATACTAATCATACTAATATCCATTCAAATTAGTCAAATGCTCAACTCGTTAGATAGCTCATCCATTCATGCCTAAATGTGAAGTGTGTGCATAACCAAACCAAAATTCATTCATCTCAGAACTAATTCAAATGGAAAACCGTTGGATCTGTTGTTTTGACTCAATCCTCACTTTAGGTATACTCTCAAAATATAAAGACACCGATAGTGGATAAGTTTTCGCACATATGTGAGAGGTCAATACAAAGCAAATAAAAAGGTCTCACATGATAAATGAAATACAATGCAATCAATGAATAAAAATAAATCTCATAAGAAGATACTTGTATATCCTAAGCATGTCATATCAAGTGTCATAAGTATCACATATTTACTCTCCACAAGACAGTTACTAATACAAGATCAGATCATGAAGGTCTTTTTAGGGTTGTAATGGGGCTCAGGAAAGGGTAAGAAAGAATTGAAAGTTGGGATTCAAAGTTTCTGAGAAATTGGAAAAGAAACAACTTTTTTTTCTATTTCTCTTCTTTTTCTTTTCTAATCTCTCACTATTTTTCTCAATTTTTTTCTATTTTTCTCAACTTTCTTTTTCTCTTCCTTTTTTTTTTTTTCTTAAAGCACCTCAGATTTTTCATTCTTTTTCACAATTTTCTTTTTCTTTTTCTCTCCCCTTTTTCTTTTTATTTTTGCCATACACTCTCAGTAAACACCACAACTCAGTATCTCTTCACTTACTCTCTTTTCGTTCACTCTCATCCCTCGTTCCTAATTTCTCAGAAATAAGAAGGGTAAAGCTGAATTTTCAGAAATGGTGAAGGGTTAAAGGTTAACGTGGCTTATCAAAGAATGTATAAAGGTAAATTTTTTCAATAGGCTCAAAGGGGTACTAAAAAGATAAATTTATTTGAGGTGGGGCATTTTAAGCACAAACGAGCCAAAGATGGCCTCCAATCATGTCCTTAAAAGATAGTAACTTTGCCTATTTGTCTTGAGTAGATATACAGTACATTCTAACATAATGATATGAATTTGATTTCATGCAAAGTCACAAGTCAAAATTAAGTGTATGAGATTATGCAAAATAAGTCGTATTCAAAGAAAACTCCGAGTTTATATATTCACTCATCAATGACGGGAAATTAGCTCTAAAGCTCACTGGGTTTAATCTCCACTAAGAACCTAAGATTCAACATTCAAAACAGTTCATCGATTTCTAAGTCTTAGCTTGGTATCGGTGTAAAAATTCTAAGCATGAATATCAAAATTATCCACAACATATCACATTAAGCTTCATCATCTTAGGTACAAGTAATCAAAATATGACATTATTATTCTCAAAATTAAATTCACATGCATCATCAACTAAAGTTTGAAAACAATCGTAAAATAATGTGCATGATGACTTCAAAAATAATTTTTTTTTTTTTTTTTTTTCAAATAAAGCAAATAAATGACGCAAAATAATTAACCATACCCCCAAACCTAAAGATGACAATGTCCTCATTGACTGAAAGAAGTAGCGCACCCCCAAACCTGTTTGAAAAAAGTACCTCAACACAAAGATCAGGTGCAGAGAATAATTGTATCAAATTGGAACATTACAAAAAATATATTGAAGGGGATATGGTTACACTATTGAGGGAATAAAAAAAAACAATCTAAACTAAACACAACAAAACAAAAAAAAAAAAAAAAAGAAGAAAAACTAAAAAAAACCTAAATCCTAAACCAAACGAAAACTACACAATTGGGTTGCCTCCCAATGAGCGCTAGTTTAAAGTCGATAGCTCGACCTTGGGAATTGCTCAGCCAGGGTGAGCCAGTGGCTCACTCAAAGAAATAGTGTCAGAGAATACAATCGCATTCTCAAGGAACGGTTTCAATCGCTGACCGTTAACTCGAAAAATATTCCCGTGTTTTGGGTTGACAATATCTACTGCCCCATTGGGGAGTATTCGAGAAATTTTGAAAGGACCACTCCAACGGGTTTTTAGTTTCCCCGGAAATAGATGAAGTCGGGAATTGTAGAGTAGAACTTGTTGACCAACAACGAATGATTTTCGCAGAATAGATTGATCATGGACCCGTTTCATACGGTCCTTATACGATTTAGCACAGTCATATGCATCAGCACGGATTTCCTCTAATTCATTTATTTGGAGACCCCTTTGGGTACCAGATTTCAGGAAATCAAAATTCAATGACTTAACGGCCCAAAATGCTCGATGTTCCAATTCAACGGGGAGGTGACATCCTTTACCAAAGACCAACCGATACGCCGACATGCCAATCGAAGTTTTAAATGCAGTTCTATACGCCCATAGAGCATCATTCAGCTTTAACGACCAGTCTTTACGGTTCGGATTGATTGTCTTTTCTAAAATCCGCTTAAGTTCCCGATTAGAGACTTCAACCTGGCCACTTGTCTGAGGGTGGTATGGTGTAGCAACTTTGTGTGTGACACCATATTTCTTCATTAATTGGGTGACCACTTTATTGCAAAAGTGCTTTCCACCATCACTGATTATCGCCTTTGGAATGCCAAAACGTGAAAACACTTGATCCTTGAGAAATTTGATCACTACTCTGTGATCATTAGATTTACAAGCCACGGCCTCTACCCATTTCGAAACATAGTCAACACCGACAAGAATAAACGTGTTACCAAATGAATTCGGGAAAGGACCCATAAAATCGATCCCCCAAACATCAAATAATTCAACTTCTAAAATTGGGTTGAGCGGCATCATGTTGCGCTTTGAGATTCGGCCAAGATTGTAGCCAGGATTTGCAATGTTGATGACAATCTTTAAAGATCGTCGGCCAGTAAAAACCACTTTGAAAGATCTTTGCTGCAGTCTTTTTGGAACTAAAGTGACCTCCACAAGCTAACTCATGACAGAACGAGATGATTCGTGGTTGCTCATATTCAGGAATACATCTTCGTATGATTTGATCAGAGATGATTTTTGAATAAGTACGGATCTTGAAAAATAGTGTTTCACCGAGCTAAGAAAATAGATTTCTCATTCTTTGACCAATGGTGAGGTAATTTCTATGACTAGGAAATTGACAAGATCCAGATACCAAGGTGGGCAATCAATCCCGAACAACTGCTCATCCGGAAGTGCTCCAAGATCGAACAGCTCATCGGTTTCTCAATAATTATTCGGGACAAGTGATCGGCCACCACATTTTCTGAACCTTTCTTGTCCTTGATCTCCAAATCGAACTCTTGCAACAACAAGATCCACCTAATTAAACGTGCCTTTGCCTCTTTCTTAGCGAACAGATATCGCAGAGCAACGTGATCTGTGAATACCACAACTTTAGATCCTAATAAATAGGATCAAAATTTATCCAACGCGAAAACTACCGCCAAAAGTTCCTTTTCAGTGGTCGAGTAGTTCAACTGGGCATCGTTGAGAGTGCGACTCGCATAGTAGATCACATGCGGTAATTTTTCTATTCGTTGCCCCAAAACAGCTCCAATTGCATAATCAGAGGCGTCGCACATAATTTCGAACGGGAAGGCCCAGTTCGGAGATTGAATTATTGGAGCTTTTATTAATTCGGCCTTAATGGTTTCAAAGGCCCGCAAACATTTATCATCAAAGATGAATGGGACATCTTTGGAAAGTAAGCTGCAGAGCGCCCGTGCTATCTTACTGAAATCTTTAATAAAACGCCTGTAAAAACCGGCGTGGCCCAGAAAATATCTGATTTCCTTCACTGTCCTCGGTGGTGGTAGGTCGGCAATTAAATCAACTTTAGCCTTATCGACCTTGATACCCTAGGACGATATGATGTGTCCCAAAATAATGCCATCTTTAACCATGAAGTGACATTTCTCCCAGTTAAGAACAAGATTCTTCTCCTGGCATCGTGCAAGCACTAGCGACAAATGATTTAAACAGTCAGCAAAACTGTTTCCATGTATCGAGAAGTCGTCCATGAAGACTTCCAAGAATCGCTTGACCATATCCGAAAAAATACTCAGCATACATCTTTGGAATGTAGCTGGTGCATTACAAAGCCCAAACGGCATTCGCGAGGGAGAAAGTACCAAAAGGACATGTGAAAGTGGTCTTCTCCACGATCCTCGTAATGACTATTTGGTTATACCGAATAGCCATCGAGAAAGCAATAGTACTCATGCCCGGCCAATCTTTCTAACATCTGATCGATAAACGGAAGTGGAAAGTGATCTTTCCACGTCATCAAATTTAACTTCCGATAATCAATGCACACTCTCCACCTTGTTTGAATTTTTGTAGGGACGACATTTTCTTCATTCTTAACCACTGTGATTCCCGATTTCTAGGGACCACTTGTGTGGGTGACCCATTTCTCGTCCGAGATGGGGTATATGATTCCAAAGATCTAAAAGTTTGATTACCTCATTTGGACCACATCTTGCATTATAGGGTTCGGTCTCTCTGTGGTTCCCTAGACGGCTTAGCATTGTCTTCCACATGGATTCGGTGCCTACACACCGTTCGACTAATGCCTTTGATATCTTTTATCGCCCACCCCAGGGCACTTTTGTGCTCTTTGCGTACATTCATGAGCTGGCCTTTGATTAGCATCGATGTTGATGATATGATAACGTTGAGTTTCATTCTCCCCGTAGGCATACTTGAGATTTTCCTAAGAGGTTTAAGTTCTAAGGACACTTTCTCCTCCTCTTCGGCTTTTCCTTGATTAATTCAATTTGAGTTCCACACTCTATTTCTGTTCTTCACCTGACGTGGTGTGGAATCCAACATGTGATTTACTTCTTGGATTAGGTGATCCACATCGAAATTTTCTCCAAAATGCGTAAGGCAAGCTGCTAGAGGAGCGTCAGATTCAGATGCATTAAATATTTCCTCTACAATTTCATCGAGTATGCATGCTTGTGCATGTTCATCATCCTGCATGGGCTGCTTGGCAATATTAAAAATGTTGAGTTCCACTGTCATATTTCCGAATGATGATTCATGATCCCATTTCGACAATTGATCAAGATTGGAGGTTGCTAGGAATGGTCTTCCTAGAATCACTGGGATATTATTCTTCAAATTTGATGCCGGTTCAGTGTCTAGAACAACAAAATCTACAGGAAAGTAGAAAAAATCCAACTTGATGAGGACATCTTCTACAATTCCTCGAGGATCTTACTGGACCGATCTAATCGAAGGGTCATCGCAGTGGTCTTAAGTTCTCCCAATGAGCTCCTTATACAGAATAAGGCAACAAGTTGACACTTGCTCCTAAGTCCAAAAGGGCACGATCAATACGGTTATCGCCGATAATGATCGAGATTGTAGGACAACACAGGTCCTTGTATTTGATTGGGAGCTTTGCTTGCAACATCGAACTAACCATTTCGGCTAAGAAAGCCTTTTTGAATATTGGTCTTTCTTTTGATTGTGACCAATTCCTTCAAAAATATAAGCGGTACTTGACGGATGGCATCCGAAGGGAATATTAATTTTTAATTGCTTGAAAATCTCATTTATTCCTTCCACATCACGATTTCTCAGTGGTGCCATCAATCTTTGCGGGTACGGTGCTTTCGGAACTAGACTTTTCTTCTGTTCACTCTTGTCATCTGATATTTCTTTTGCTTGTACTTTGTCATCAATTTCTTCTCTCTTTTCCGATTTCTTCTCTCCATCAAACTCTTCCTCCTCCTCTGGCAACACTACTTTGTTATCGACCTGCTTTCCAGATCTCAACGTTGTGATCGCCCGAATTTGTTGTTGATTCTCCTCTTGTGTTGAAGTTGATGTTTGTTCAACAACCATTTGGCCCCTTGGGTTAGGAACAGGTTGGCTTGGAAACGAACCTTTTTCTCTTTCACAGAGAAAGGATGTCAATTGCCCAATTTGGGTCTCAATTTTAGAGATTGAGGACGTGTGAGAATGAATGAGTTTCATCAGATCCTCAGTAGAAAGGGTTTGTGTATGAGGACGTTGGGCAGGATTTCCCTGTGGGTTGTTAAATCCAGGTGGTGGAAATGTCGGCACAAAATTTTGTTGTGGTTGGTTTTGATAACCTCCCATTGGCTGTGTAAACTGAAAATTCTGGTTCATTTGTCGTGGCTGCCCAACCTGATTTTGATTGTATTGAAATTGATTCGGGTTATTGAACCCTTGCTGCAGAAATTGCCCTTGACCATAGTTCTGCTGCGGTCCTTGATTGAAATTTTGTTGGGGATAAAAGTTCGTCCCCTGTTTCTTGGGCTGCATTCTTTGATTATCTTGTTTCCATGAGAAATTTGGGTGGTATCTCCAGCTATTTGGGTTATTCTCATTGAAAACGTTTCCTTGATTCCGCCCATAATTATTCACAACATTTAACTGTTCAGATGTGTCTTCATGATAGTTCTGCATTGAAGGACAATCATCTGCCATATGCATTGGACTTGCACAAATTGAACATGGCTCAGGTTGTGTATTGACCATATGCACATTCTTCTTTACTTTCAATTCCTCCACTTGTTGAGTGAGGAAATCAAGTTTAGCCATCAGATCTGGGGAATCCTTTACTACATATAGTCCTCCTTTCTTAGTTGAACTCCCGGCTTGATCACGGGCTTTGACTGCTTGTTCCCGAGTCTTTGTGAAATCCCAGTGCTGAGAATCCTCAGCTAGCTTTTCTAGGAAAGCATAAGATTCGGTTTCTTTAAGACTCAGGAATCCTCCGCCATTCATTGACTCGACCAGATGTCTATTTGGTTGATTCAGTCCATTGTAGAAAACACCTTGGACCGCCTCCACTTTGAGTATCCATGGTGCGGACATTTGAGTAAGAGATCCATGAATCTATCCCAAGCTTCATATAATCTCTCGTCTTCCTCTTGAGTGAAATCCGTGATTTCACGTCTAAGGACATTCGTCTTCGCCATAGGGAAGAACTTTGACAGAAACTTTTTGACCATCTGATCCCAGGTGGTTATGGATCCTGATGGTAAAGAATTTAACCATGCTTTTGCTTTATCCTTAATAGAAAAAGGAAATAAGCGCAGCCTAACAGATTCTTCGCTGAAATTTTGGTAAACAGATGAGCAGACTTCGACGAAGTCTTTAACATGCTGGTATGGATCTTCTCGCTCCATGCCATGAAAGATTGGAAGGATTTGGATGACATTTGTCCGAATTTCAAACCGGCCACCAGGTGTGACGGGGTATACAATGCATGATGGGGTATTTGTAGTTATCGGAGAAAACAGTTCTCTCAATGTTGGTTCTTCCTCTTGTACGAGTTGCCCATTCATGTTGTCAGTCATATTGACTTCAGTGGATGATTCACTTAAAAATTTCTGCCTTGATCTAGCGTCCTTACGATTTGATCGGCAAGCACGTTCGATCTCAGAATTTAACGGTTCTAAATTTCTCTCTTTAGAAGACCTAGTGTGCATGCAAATGATGCGCAGAGTTGAGGTTTCAGGCAGGAAAACCTCAGGAAAACTTTTTTTTTTTAAATTAAAATTTTTAAATTTGAAATTTCCGAAATTTTTTTTTTTTTTTAATAAAAATCGATTGATCGAGTTACACTCGATCAATCGAGGCAAGGTCGATGCATCGACAATGGAGGTCGATGCATCGACTCCAAAAAAAAAGAAAATTTTTTTTTTTTTTTTTTTTTTAATTAAGCAGAAATACTATTTTAATCCTCGAAAATTCCTAAAATTGATTGTCTACCAAAAATTCAGATTTTCTTAATTTGGTCCCCGGCAACGGCGCCAAAAACTTGATGTGATATTTTTAATGTAATGTTTTACTCGCAAGTGCACGAATCGGTTTGTATATAGTGGGTGCGGAGTACGAGATCGTTCCCACGAGGACTAATGTTGAAACATCTAAAAGAGACAAGCAATTCTAGAAATCTATTAAGATCTAACAGTATTCTACCAGTTTTATGATTTAAGTGGTTGATGATAATTAATGACTACAAACTAAAATTCAATTTGATAATTCAAAAATAAAAGTGAAGATGATGATAAAGATGAAGATACTAAATCCTCCCATCTTTGGTCCGTTCTTCATATAATATAAATCTAAGGATTAAATTATGAGATATTTCATTAGTAACAAACATCTTTTATGGAAGATCAATGGTCAACACCCTAATAGGTTCCACGTTGCATCCCTGCAATCAGGACTTAGATGATTTTCATATATATAGATCTGGGATCAAGGGCACGGCTAGGCACGCATGATCTCAGGTTCAAATAAAATTCATCCCCAAGGTGGGTGAAAATTCCAACAAGAATACCACTTACAAATCTGAAATCAAGGGCATGACTCGGCACACTTTATTCAGATTAGGGATTATTTAAGATAAAATTACCATTACAGAACCAAGATCTGTGGCATGGCTCTCGATCCCAGAATATAATCGTAATTAGATCCACACGATGAAAGCAAAAAGACCATAACACTGATTGGGTAAAATTACCGTCACAGATCTGAGATCCCGGGCATGACTCGGCACACGCGATCCCGATTAGTGGCGGGGATTTCATCCATTCATGATAGCACAACAACCATAAAAATAAAATCTCATATTTTAATCCTCAATTTATATTATTAAAAGTATATCCCTCGGATGGGAATCATTAGATCCCCATCCCTATAAATTTAGCCACACATATTGTAAATAAATGACATAAATAAATAAAGACGGGAAAATAACATTAATTAAAATTACCTCAAACTTCAAAATAAATTACGTTGATCTACACGGATGATAATCAGAAACGAAATTAATGCAGGAATAAACTTTGAACAAAATTTATAAACTGAAGGAATGAGTACTGAAAAATTAAAGGGAACAAAGCGCTCAAAAAGAAATAATAAAACTTCCCTATTTCTAGGTCTAACTATGAAAAATAATGGCTAAAAACTAAGAACACTAAAAACTAAAACTCTCTAAAAAAAAAACTCTAATTCTAATCTCCTACGTTATTCTAATGCTGAAAAAGATCTCCCTCCCGAAGTGTTTGAGTCGCTTTAAATAAACCCCATCGCGCGGAGGTTTCCTAAGCCACTTTTTTAGGGTCGATTAATCGACCAATGGATGTCGATGCATCGAGCCGACCAAGAGTCCCAAAAAATAGACTTTTAGTGTCAGATTCGTGTCAGACTGAAACTCTGGCTCGATTAATCGACCTGTAGGGTCGATGCATCGACCCCAGAAATCCGTGAAATTCAGCACTTTCTTGTGGTTCAGACACTGCTTCGGTATTTTGGCCATAACTTTCTATCCCGAACTCGGATTGAGACAATTCTTATGCCGTTGGAAAGCTGACGAAAAGATCTACAACTGTCATGTTTTGACAATTTTGTAATTCAGCCATCTTGAAGGTTCAAAGTTAGCCGCCAGTCGCACCAAGTTCTTGATTACCCGAAATTGCAGTGTTTTGGCATTATATTCAGAATTCATGTACTGTTTTCTATACTTGGCTTGTATTTACCTGAAACACTTCAAATCTAATCAATCTTATATGATAGCCTTCATCGGACAGCTAAATATAGGTATTTAGGGGCGAAATATCCTCATTTTTCAGTACTCATCAAGTATCCTCTCGATAGGTTCGTTTACACATGTTCAACCTCTCGACTACTTCATTCCTTGCCCTCAGGACTTCTCAACAAGTGCTGGGAAGCTATCGATAGCTTCATGGAACCTCACGGCAGCTTATTTTCAGTGTTTCCACAACTGGCACACCTCTTGGGGTGTGTTGTTCTTCTATTGTTCAGCACTTAGCAACCCCTCAGTAGGTTCAATCTTTATTTCTTACAGCTGGACTTGGTCTCTGGCCTTTCCAATTAGGTAGCATAGTGCTTCTTGAGCTCTTTTAAGTGAAAATTTGTATTAAGCTTGCAATTTATTGCTTAACTACAAAACATACTTAAAACACATTATTAGTCAGCTCAAAGGTCCAACAAAGGTAAGGTTAAGAGGTGAAAAAATGATGTTTTTCACTACTTAACAGATATTCACTTAAAATAGCCAAAGAAGCAATTTGCTACTCAACGTGTGACCTTACAGCCCAAAGGCCAGCCAATCAAGCAGTCCAAAAGAGCCTTAGAGATTCATGAGAATGTCTTTAACCCAACTGAGAATGCTTGAGGCCAAGTGCAGTTGCAAAGAATAAAGATTGAATCCACCAAGAGGATGTTGAGTGTTGAACAAATGAAGAACAGCCCACTTGAGAGGTGTGCCAGCTGTGGAAGCACTGAAAATAAGTTGTCGAGAGGTTCCATGAAGCTGTCGAGAGCTCCCCAGCACATGTCGAGAGGTTCTGAGGAGAAACTGTGAAGAGATCGAGAGGATGACAGATCCTGTCGAGAGGTTGGGAGTGCATCAAAAAGATCCTATCGACACCTTACCTAAAGGTGCAGGAGAAGTCGAGAGGTTCCAAGTACATATCGTAAGGTTCAGTTGAATCTGTCGGACAGTCCAAGCCAACCCGTCAACAGCTTGCCTGAAGCCAGGTGCATTCTCGCGAGGATAGATAGAACCTGTCGAGAGCTCTGTGGTAGTTTCTATAACAAGTCGACAGGATGACTATAACCTATTGAGAGGATGAATGGAGAAATGGACAGAATGGTGAAACAGGCTTCCAATCCTGTTGAGTTGTTTCAATCCTGTCGAAAGCCACATAGATCCTTTCGACGAGTCATCAAATCTTATCCACTAGTGCAATTCAACTCATCGAGAGGTTCCCAAACCTATCGAAATGAAGAGCAAGGAGACAAAAAATATGTCTAGAGGTTCCCTGAACCTCTCGACACCCGAATTAGGGACTTCTCGCTGATGTGCTTTGGGATGTGTGTACAGACTTTTGAAAGCAGCTGCTGAAAAAACCCTTGGGGTATTTTTTGCATTCAACTATACACGATTGGAAACCCTAACTGGCTCACGTGTATTTGTCGGTTGTGGACCAATGAGAGAAGAGCTTCTAGAAAAGAAATCAGCCACATCAGCAGCCCAGAATAACAGAATTATTCTCTTGAGCTCTGATTGGCTAAAACGGATCTGAGACAGAGGGAGAAGGTATAAATAAAAGAGAACTTTTACAGAAGAACCATCCAGAATTTGAGAGAACAAGAGCTTAGTTAGAGATCCATTTTTCCTCCAAGAACTCCTTCTCTCTTCCTTCTTCTCCGATTCTCTCTTTAGCCAATCATGAGTGGCTAAACTCTTTTCAGTAGTTAGGGTGAGGTCTTGAGCTGTAGATCGAGAGTTTCAGAGGCTTATAAGAGATTATATATTGCACAAATTACAGATCTGGGCACAATAGTATTACAAGTTTATAATATAATTATAGTTTTTAAAGGTAATTCTAATCTACATTTCACTTCTTCATATTTGATTTCCCTTGATTGGATACTCCTGTGGATGCCAGCCAGAAATGGGGAGTTGGTAGCTTGGCACCCGTAGCATCTGCAATAGTTTAACTGTTTCAATCAAGATCAATAGATTGGAGCAATCTCTGGGATGAATTGTATCTAGTAGAAGGGCAGATCATAACCATAGGACTGCATCCAGTATAAGGGCAGATCCTAATGTCAGGATTGCTTTGATCCATTGGTGGAGATTGGATTCTTATACCTTACATCTGCCAGAGGAACCTAGGGAGTTGGTAACCAAATAGAGGATTGTTGCAAATCTATCCTCTACACTGCCTTTGATTCCTTTGATTTTCAGTAAGAGACCAAGACCCCTAGCTACTGTTCTCCATCTTTTGAATTTTCATCTTTTCTATATCTCCCCTCATCTCTGTGTTTGATCATATATGGATCAATTGCATTTAACTTTTGTAGTTTGTAGTGAAAGTGACAAAAACATAAAACCTCTCCTCTTTCTTATTTTAGTTTAGCTTAAATTACGATAGAGTGTCAGATCTACCATAGATCTGGAGATTTACTATTGTTAAACCACATTTTCCTGTAGACATACCCTTACTTATCTTTTAAAAACTTACTACAATAGCCCTGGTTCTTGCAGGACTGGTTGCTCACCTTGATTCCATACATCTGTAATTTGTGCCTTTTTAATTGACTGTTTAAATCATATAATAATTTCAAGGTGGCAACACAACAATAGAGAATGAACTAGAGTGGTAGAAATGGAAGAAGAAGGAATGGGTGAAGAACGGTGGGCAATGAGAAAAAATGGAGGGAAAAGGAAGGAGAAAGAAGGAGAGGAGCTGGGGTTTAAACGGTCGAAATGGGATCAAACCCATTTCAATCGATTGCAAGGCCTTAAATAGGCCTTGCGAACCAAATCTCCACCGGTAGAGAACCAATCTCGACCGGTCAAGATGGGCAGAGCCAGAAACAATGATCTCTACTAGTCAAGTTGAAAACTCAACCAGTCGAGATTCAAGGATTTTTTTCGATAGGTCAAGATCCAAACCAGACCTATCAAGATGGGGCAGAGAAAAGTCATTCTCAGCCCAGTCCGTGAACGTGAAAATAAAGAAACTCGACCGATCGAGATTAGGCAGAGAACCAAAAGCTCTTTGTCCACTCTCCCTTTCTGAAGGGTGTATTGCAACTCGACCGGTCGAGATCCAATCTCGACCGGTCGAGATTGAACAGAGAGCAATATACTTTGTCCAATCTCTCATTCTTTTTGTATTTTTCTCTTTTTATAAATATTTATTTTTTATTTTTATATCCTTCCACAAAAAGGAAAACTTGAGGAAAGCTAAACCCTACAAAATGAACAAACCCATTAAATCATGATAAAAATAAACAAAAACAAAAATGCCTAAACTAATATAGTACAAGCATGGGTTGCTCCCAAGAAGCGCTAAGTATTCTGTTTTCAGCCGAACCACATTAATAAATCATAGGTACACAAAATGGCTATCCATATAACATGTTTTGATTACCATTTTCATTATTTACCTTTTTGAGTCTATTTGATGGTGGTCTTTCAACAATAGAATCCACCCTATAAACCATGAGATATTCGAACTCAGTATGCATCAGCAATTTGGGAGCATCAAATATATCCAATTTTAAAGCCAAATGACTTGAGGGCTTGTCTAAACACTGTAGGAATGGATCTTTCGGCACACAAGGTGCCTCATATATAGTGCTAAACTGCTCAATCGATATATAACGAGGAACTGTGCCCTCCTCCAGCAATAGTTCTCTTAGTATTAGAGTGGCATCAATAATTGGTTAGCTATCTTCCACAGTTTCAATCTCTTTTCTGCCAATAATGTCATCCTTGTTATCTATCTCATGTCCGCTCCTAAGGGTCATAGTCGCAACCGCATGCTTATGGGCAAGGATAGTTTCTTCTCTCAAAGTCTCATCCTGCGGAATATTTATTGGTTGGCTAGGCAAGGAGTCTTCCTCCCTAGTGATGACAGCGATCAACTGTCCTATTTGATGTTCAATTTTCGCAATAGACTGAGTATAAGAGTAGAGTAATGTAGCATGGTTAGATTGGGATTGGAGTTCTTCCATCATAGTAAAAACCTAGTCTTTGAAACCAGAACTCCATAGGGATTGTGAGTATTGTGGATCAAAATGAGGTTAGTTTGAAAATATTGGTATAAAAAGGTGATTTACTTCACAACCCTGATTTGCTTCCCACCAATTAGGATAATTCTCCCTATATTCATCCCAATTTTAGTATGGAGTCTCATAATTTAACTTATAAAAAGATGAGGACATCGAAATTATGAGAAACTCCATATCACGAGGACATAAGCTAGGTAACAAAAATAATATAAATATAAAAACCTAACTAAATCTGAAAACAAAGGTGCATACCTTGGCCTCTCGTAGGTGTCCCCTTCGAAGCTTTGGTAGACTCGAAGCTCGGTCTCCAAATCTGGAACACAGTAAAGTATAATTAGAAAATTACTAATATAAATCTAATTAAAAGATAATAGTGCAAATAAAATCGTAATCTCCGCCAACAACGCCAAAAACTTTATCGTTAAATAATAAAAACCTTATAAGTGCACAAGTTCATGGAACTAGAGCAAGTACTAATGGTGTCGAACCACAGGGACTAATTGTTTATCTAAACTAAAGCCTTGACTAGAAGTAGGGGTTTTAGAAGTAAATTCTAATTAAGAATATCTAGGAAAGCAATGAAATTAGATTTTGAAAGTAATAGAGAAAATAATTTAGGATCCCTTTTGATCGCAGACTCGTAATAACTCGAAATTCTACTCCTAATTTAATTTGAATTCTAAGTAATAACCTTCTTTTCGTTACAAGCTAAATCTAGGTAAAATAATCAAATCCTATTCATAGTGATGGACTAGTCAAGACGATATAATCCATCTAAACTCCAGCGATCTAATCCGTAAACACCATTACATGAAACCAATCAAACTAGACTATAAGTACTAATTCGAAGGTAAATATTATGTTAATCTAATCTTAATCCCTACAAGGTGATTATGATTATAAAAAATAGAAATAAAGTGCTTTAGAATCATTCACAATAACAAAAGTAAATCACAATCATGCAATCATTACTACAGGAGAATTCAAACTAGAAAAAGAAATAGAACATTGAATTAAAACTTATCTTTGATTTACAAGAGATCCCAAACTTCGGAAACTAGTCATGCATTTATGTATGATCTTCATCATCGCTGATTCGATCATAGAACGATGATTTTCAATTCCCGCAATCTTATAAACTCTCTAAATCTGGAAACTTAAAAAATTAGAAAGCAAAAACTAGAAATATTGGAAACTAAAAGCTATCCTAAAAGCTATATCTATTCTTAAACCCAGGCTCCTTATTTATAAATACATAAGGCCCTTGTACATTGAGATTAACTAGGAAAGAAACCATAAAATGACTCTAATTACAAATAGGAAAGAAGTCATTCTCGGAAGGGAAAGAATCTTATTTGAAATACACAAAAACTGCACTTTTTCACCCAATCTCGACCAGTCAAGATCCAAATTGACTAGTCGAGATACTGTTTTCCAGCATTTTTCCGTGTAGTTTGTTTCCTCATATCTTTTGATATGCAACTCCGATTTTGGCGTTTCTTGGCTCGTTGGAAAGCTTAAAACCTCTACTTTCCATTGGTATAAACATCAATTCTTATAAATCTTCATTTAAACATGTAGATACTAAAATACACTCAAAGTACAAAATTAGATTTACCAAAGGCGTAACAATGTATAGTTTTAGGGGTTATTTATGTATAATTTCGAGACTCATCAGGTACACCCTATTTGAAATGTAACAAGTGATTTTCATTGCTTACGTCTAAAAATGCTTCACCGTTTGTTTGGCATTCACCATAATTAGGCAATTTTTTGAAATTCTTGCACTCAATCCCATTTTGCCGAGGAGTGTGAGATACAAAGAATTCTTACTTGATTCCAAAATATTGACAAAACTCATCAAATTTGGAGTTGTCAAATTCTCTACCTATATCACTCCTAATGCGCACAATACTCAAACCTTTTTTCACTTGGCATCTTTTAACAATCACCACAAATTCATCAAAGGCCCTTGACTTTTCTCTCAGAATTGCTACTCAAGCAAGCAAAGCGAAAAAGCAATCTAACTAAATTGTACTTCTTCCCTTTAATACTGCATACACTCATAGGATGGACAAAATCGAAATGGATAAATTAAAGAATCCTTGAGGTAGCAATGAAAGACATTTTCTTGTGAGGTGTCATTACAAAAAATAAGACAATTAGCCGCATGCAAAAACTACCGCTATTAACAAAAAAATTGTCACTAATAGTCTTAATAGCCTTCAATAGTTTTTTGGTTAATAGTGGCAATTTTTGGCTGCAAAAAATTACTGCTAATAGTCTTATTTTTTGTATTGTGCTCTTATTTGATTCATTTGATAAACACCACATATAGAGCTAGAAGTCCTTTTTTAATCAAGAGCCCCGAGATAATTCTTCTTTGCAAGTTTTATCTCCCATCCATATATGGAATATAATTATTAGGATACCTCAAAATGCACTAACATGTTTGTTGAAAGCGCCAACATTGTAGACCCCTTGAAAATCAACGATTCCTTCGAATCAGATGATGGAGATCAATTTTCACCCCAATCTTCAACACAATAGATCTTGAAGTCATGGCGCAACTATTAAACGATTAATTTTTTGTTCCATGTGTCACAGATCTGAAAAAATGTCTCTAAATTATATGACACATATGACGCTCAAACGTGATTTTAGAATATGATTTTTATTTCACCTAGGAATAAAAAATTGACCGTTTGATAGGTAATTCATCATCTGAAGATCTATTGTATAGAAGATCGAGGTGAAAATCGATCGCCATCATCTGATTTGAAGGAATCAACGATTTTTAAGGCCGATTATATGCAACAAGCACTAGATCTTTCCTTACGATTTACGTTATCCGGACAAGATCGTATTCCAGGCGGGCGGTTGTCGATCCATCGGCGACATTTTCGGGAGTTATTTATTTTTTGGCTTTCTTTTTTTATTTATTCATTTAGGGTAGCTTTATACATTAAATGCATCTAGAGAGAGAAACAGAAGCAATAAATAGATTGAAAAGTCAAAACATTGATGAAGAAGAACACGGAGGAGACGAAAAGAAGATGGAAGCGCTGAGAGAGGATGAAATAGATGCTCTGACTTCTGCCTTTTTCTGTCATTTTGCCTTGACATACGTGCCAAAATTTAACTTAACTACAAAATATAGCGTGTGTTCTGCTTAAAATGGATGATGACCATTCTTGAATCTAATACCCTTCTTTTTGAGGATTTGAAACATGCACATGTGATTTGTACGGCGGCAGATGATTAAAACATAAAGGTTAAAGGTTGACTGGTACCAGGACTAGGTAACTTACCTAGTTTCCCACTTCAGCCATTCGACACCTAATCTCTTAATCGGGTGTCATGAATAGGAGCAGCTCGATTTTCATAATATTTTTTTTATGAAAAACATTAAAATTTAAATTTAAAATTGCATTGTTAATGGCATCAACAATAGTGAGAAATGAACAATAAAACTAATTGTAATTTTACCATTCATTTAACGTGGGATTGACTCTTTTGACCTATGATTATATATTTTATATTTTAATATTTTTTTTGCAAAAGTAATTGTATCGTCGAGCCGCTCCTATCCAAGGCATCCGATAATGTGATTGGGTGCCACATGGCTGGAAATTAGAGTGAGACCAAGTAAGTTCTTGGTCCATGTTACCGTGCTACTTTTATCGAGAAGAAAAACTTTGTTATTTTGAAATTTGTGCCACCCGAAAAATCATGTAAGCCATCTGATTTGAAGATTATGACATAAAGGTCATTGAAGCTAAAAATGAGCCCAAAACATCATCTCTACCATCTAATTCGGTAGAATCAAACAAAGAATCAAATGATGGCCTTTGACTGTATTGAATAAAATGATTGATATCGCGATTCGTGCTAGTCTTTAGCCTGAAAGATTCTTTTATCATGGTCTTCAAATCAAATGGCTTAGATGGTGTTCCATGTGACACAAATTCCAAAAATAAGAAAGTATCTTTAATCATGTGTCATGATACAAATCTCATGTGCAAGTTTTAGCTCCCTTCATTTTCTCTTTTACCGATTTCTTGAAATTAAAAAAAATGGCCTCCATCTTGACTAAGGAGAGGTTGGACAATAATTCAAAATATTTGTACAAGATAAAATGAAAAAATATAAAAAAGTTAAAAATATATAAAAAGTATTGATTTATTAAAGAAGTCGTGCCAGGTACTTGCTTCCAAAAGCAGGAGACCTAAGTTCGAATCCCCTCTCCCTTGAGGCCATCCTAGGGATTTATATCATGTGCTGAATTTGGGATGCGCATTTGCCCCTGAGAATAGACGGGTGCTCTAAGAGGACCGGATTTTCAAGTTATCAAAAATAAATAAATAAGTCATGAATTAATTGTGATGTTAACCACAAATTTTGTAATTTAAAAAAAATGAATTTTTTTAAAATTATTTCAATAAATCAAAAGAAATACCATCATGAAGATATGATTTTTTTTAATTTTGTGAGACGTGTTTGATGGTATGAACCTAGTTGGACTCTATTAATTGATCAAATAAGCGTATGGTCATTCGAGAGGCTCTAAAAAATAAAGGTGAGGAATATTTTTAAATCTAACACCTTTAGATTTGCCCTACACCAAAGAGATGCGTTCGAGTGCACCGACCTTTTCAAAGGTTTCAATCGTGATCGGTCAATCGAGGATGAATGTCGTGAAGGGGCAATCGCCACGTCCAATGATTTTGTGTTCTAACAAATTTTGCGGCCTTTGGATAGAAGAGAATCTTGATTGCCAGTAATTCAATAAAAAATGAAAATCGTAAAAGTCAAGATTCTTTTTTATCCAAGGGCTGCCAAACTAGTTGAAGACGAAAACAGGTTCAACTGGTTGAACTTGAAAATTGCCCTGTCACGAAGCTAGTTATCAAATCAAAGTGCTTTTCCTCATAAAAGATATTCTCGATCAAATAAATCCTGTGTTGTTAGGTGCTTTTCTCATGATGCAATTCCTTATGTTTTAGCCTTGTGTTGTATTGATGGGCATGCCAATGGGCCACGATTAGCCTGAGCTAGCTTGGGCTCCGGCCTGAATTAGGTCGGATTTAGGTCTAGGTATTCAGTTTCAAAAATATTTGGTCTATCAAAGCCCGGCTTAAACCCGGCCTGAATCAGCAAAGCCTGAACTAATAAAGGAGAAAACTTGGGCTTAAAACGAGCCCAGCGCTCCTTGGGCCTAAAAAAATATTTGAACCTGATATTACACAGGCAGAGCCCAGCCTGATTTCAAATCGTATTGAGTGCAGGCCTCGGTTTTTAGGTGAAAAAAAAATCGGCCCATCAAAAGCTGGCCCGTTTCTTTGATAGCCCTAGCTATCTATAATTATAAACCCCTTTCCATTTAATTAGCTATCTATAATTATAAACCCCTTTCCATTTAATAATTTTTCTACCTAAAAAGAATTAAATTTTCTTATAGTCCTAGCTAAGATGGCTGGGATAGCCATCATTTTATTGTCCTCGTGAAACCCAATCACGTAATAGTGGAATATTTTTAAATCTAACACCTTTATTTTAAAAAAAGATTATATTGAAAAGGGAAGAGTGAGACAAAAAAAACAGAATAACATCACTCGAAACAGAGACATTTGTGAGAAACAAATTAATCCGAAATAGGGAAGCCTACAATCCAAAAAGGTCAATCAAAAAATCTAAGCTAGGGTCAAAGCAAGGAGTTGATGCCTCTAGCCATGGCTTCCAGGTTCAAGCCCCATAGGACCTGAAGGTCCATATCAATGAAACCTTTTGCAATTGCTCATTTCGCAACCAGCAACAGGATGGAGCGGAGAAGGGCTTTACTGCCTTTGGCCGAGTTCTGAAAGATCCTAAAATTTCGTTTAATCTAGACACCCCAAATGAAAGCGAAGGAGACAAAGTGCCACATCTTATTACTAGAAGGTGAAAAAGGTATCGGGTTCCATCCACCAATCAGCTAACCGACTAAGAGAGGAAAGCAAATAGAGATGCCAAACATTCTGAAGATTCCGTACCAAATCCGAAAGACCTTCGGGCAATGAAGAAACAGGTGGTTGACCGATTCCTCACTACATTTACACATGTACCAGTGGTTTATAATGGGGATGCCTCTACATTGTAGTTGGTCAACCGTTAGGATGCACTCCCAAGCCACACACCAAGCGAAGAAAATGACTTTGGAGAGCAGCTTCAACTTCCACATATAAGTCCACGGCATCGAGATGGAAGGAGTTCAAGAGTAAGATTTATAAAATTCAGCAATACTAAAGCGGTCATATTTCGAAGACGAGCAAATTCTATAATCAGGAATGCTTGCCTTTGGGGTAGCCACGCCAATGAGACTCAACAACTCATGAAGATGAGAGTTTTCTTGAGATCTAAGTCTTCTTCTAAAGACGATAGACCAACCAACCGGAAATAAGTAATCAGAGATCGTTGCTCCCTTATAGGTCAAGAGCATATATAGATTCTAGAATTTGATAGAAAGGGGGCCTTCTGGGAGCCAGTTGTGGTTCCAAAAAGATATGTTAGCGCCATTACCAAGACCGAATTCCATCATGTGATCAAAATGAGGCCTGGCCATAAATCTAACACCTTTCATCTCGACAGTAGGGGAGAAAAAGCAATGCTACCTTGTTTCACGTGGCGATCTAAATATACTTCGACTGCTACGTAGACCTCTATACGGATGTTGCAGTACAGTGAGATTATTCCACCTAGAGTATATTGGTAAAATTGATTCTCATTGCAAAAAGGATCAAGATTGGAATGAAGAAACACGCAGATCCGGTTCGAGGCACGTTGAATATCGTTGTCTTTAAATCGAGATGTGCCCCTACCACTATGACAAGTGGCCACCAATAGGTTATCGGCAAATCGGTTCAAAGATACAACGAACCGACATCGTATTCGTGTGATAAAGATTTGATGAATCTGATCACGCAATCAGAACACCAAAACATGGGCGAAACTCTGAAAAATACAAATCTTGAAAATGGGGTAAAAAGGAAAGATAAAAATGCAGTATAAAAAAGGGCGGTCGCGGGTTCCTTTTATAGAAAACAAGGGGCGTAACGGCACCAATTAGACACAACGGTTGTAGTAACCGAACGGACATAACAGTTACAAAAGATCCATTTAGTCACAACGGTTACAAAAGAATGGTTTAAAAATTTAAACGATCGGTTAAAAATATGGTTACACTTTTATCCATAAAATTAATTTCTAACCGCACCGCCATGCCACGCACACGTGCCCATCCCGACCCGACCTGACTCGGTTCGGCGCACGCGCTTGTGTGTGTGACAGATGTGGTGCATGGAGATGGAAGGTACAAAATTCGATGCCCTCGGGGTGAAGGCTTCAAGCCTTGAGCCAA
Source organism: Chloranthus sessilifolius (assembly GCA_021018995.1). Taxonomy (NCBI): domain Eukaryota; kingdom Viridiplantae; phylum Streptophyta; class Magnoliopsida; order Chloranthales; family Chloranthaceae; genus Chloranthus; species Chloranthus sessilifolius. The sequence goes on from CM037588.1 coordinate 100,005,466, forward strand.
GGCTACTACATGTAACCCAAACTCATTTCATGGGTTTACACGATGTTGGATAAAACTCATTTTAAAAGTAAAAGCAAAAAACCTTTTTAAAAGTAAGAGTTTAAAAACTCTTTAAAATATCCAACAATCTCCCACTATTTTAAAGATTTAAAATTTAAAACTTTTAAATTATCAAACAATCCCCCACTATTTTGAAGATTTGAAATAGTGCAAAGCCATAAATATGTGCATAAATGAAAATGTCTTATAGACTTAAATTTTCATTTTAATAAAAATAATTTAAACTTTGCCAACGTCTTTAGTGAAATTAAGTCTTAAACTAACGATCTTATACGACAATTCAAAACTATTTCACGCACATATTTCACATATTTTGTGTTCAATAAATAGGTTAGCACATTTAGGCCCTATGCTAGTACCATGATTTTCATAAGTGTTTATAAGATAAAGTCATGTCTCATTGAAAGCGGCTCCACCCTTACACTTATATAAGTAGAACTATAAGAGATGTCTCTGTAACTTTAACATCTCAACACAAAGTGTTATAAGACTATTAAGAGCAATATTCAACCTCCTCTTATCCATTATAGGTAAAACACTATCCTCCTGAGATAAATTTGAGATTTATTTATCATCAATGTAGTGCCCTTTAGTTGTCACATATCTACGACTTGTTTTTCCCTTTGAACCTAAACATTGATTAAGCATATATTAGGTACACTATATGAAAATTGATAAACAAGAACAGCCCAAAACCGTTATAAATTCATAAGCAACGATTTTGAGCCGTTGCAAGGGCCATTGTTTATAGAGCAGTGGTTTTTATAAATAACGGCCCGAAATTGTTATTTATTTACCAGATAAACCACAGTCCATGACCGTTGCAAAATAACAATGTTTTGAAGCCGTTGTTTTAACGAAAAAAATGGTTATTATTTTTCTTCTGAAATCACTGTCTAAATCAGTGGTATATGTAAACAACGGTGACAAACCGTTGTTAATTTCTTCCAAGAAATAACGGTTATAGATCGTTGTTTGTGGCTGTTGTAAAATAATAATAATGTTGAGCCGTTGTTCCTAATGGGAAAAGGGTTGTTATTTTTATTCCGAAATCACGGCCTAAATCAGTAGTATATGAAAACAACTAATATGGACCGTTATTATTATTTTATTTTTTAAAATGCATAGCTTCCATTTTTTTTACTGTAATGAGAGCCATTTTACCTGTTACAAATATTGTATCAACCACATATCACTCTACAAGGGAAAAAATTCATAATCCATTCAACTAATTGAAAAAATAATAAGCCAAAAATAAAATCAATATCGTATTAATACATTCAACACCATCTCATTAAAAGATTCAAAGATATTATATTAATATATTCAATAATATCCTATAAATATATTTAACAGCGCCCTATTCGAGCATGACTCGAGTTGCTAATAAACCCAATGATATAGAATTTTAATGTCTCATTGCTTGACACCTTTGATTGAGCACCTTTCAACTCGTTGTCGAGAAGACTTTTCTTTTATGTTTTGTCTACCCACTTTTTGTATGTTTTCAGCTTGCGCTCAGCTTCCATACCATGAGTTTTCCTGCCATAAAAATAAACTCAGTCACATTAACAAATTTCATAATAAAATGTTACTCAAAGTTTGCATGTGTGTTCAAGAAAAAAAAAAGTGTGCATAAGAGCGACTTGCATAAGAATTTTTATATAATTTTTACTGTAGCAGCAACTAAAGTAAATGAGGATAGCTAAAAGTAGTGTTTAGCTATCCAGCTATCCAAATAAAGTTCTCCTACTGGAGATGCTATTACAACGAACGGTTACCATGTAAATCTCAAAAATCAATTTTAGCTGTTCATTTTAAAGTAGTTTGACCACTTTGAATTGACGATGGAGAGGTATTTTTTTTTATCCAATGTTTGGCCCATCAAATCTTCACATCGGGCGATTCAGAGCACATGAAACATTTGATGAAAAATAGCGCCACATGTGTCCAAAAAAAGTGACCTGTTTCCAATATTATATATCCAAATTGTAGATTCCAGTGCAAGCAGATATTGTATAATGAGGCTAAATTCATGATGAATAAAGCATGACCAAAATTACTACTAGGTACCTGTTTCCACGGCTTCTGCTCCATTTGACTTCCAATGCTTTGCAATGTTGTCTGAAAGAGGATCATCTGGGTTTGGAGTACTCAGAAGTGCTTGAATACTGATCGAGAGGAGAAAAGTCACATGAAAACTACAATCAGTTTATTGAAAAAAGACTACCAAAAAATACTCCATTCTCAGCAAGCAAATGACAAACATTGATTGAGAGAGAGAACATGGTTCAAAAAAAATTTACACATAAATAGATCAATTGATCAACTAATAAAGATTGAGAGAGGAACAAGGTTCCAACCTACTTGTTTATCTATTGATCAGTACCCAAAAAAAAGACTAATTGCCTGCCTACACATATTTTAAGTAGAATTTCTCATTAAACCAATTTTCCAAATTATCCCAAAGCCCTAATTCATCCCATATAAAACAAAGGAAATGGGCAAAAACAAAAGAACCACGAGGAGATGGCATATCACACAACAGCAAAAATGGATAGGTAACAAAAAATTAGCAATAAGCTATGATTTTACCTGGTCTAAGATGACTTAAGGTGCACTTCGATTATATTGTTGTCCTCCATACCAAGGCTACCAGGAGTTCCCGTGGGACTAACTTTATCCCCATCAAAATAGAAAACTATGCTATCCAAGTTGCGCTTAACTTTCTCAGCATACATTTTGAAGAGCCTCTCAAACTTGTCATCCTGTATAGAAAACTCATTGATCTTACATAAGCATACTGATATTGCTAAGGGGAAGATTTCAACAATCACTACACATGCCAACGATATAATAGGAAAAATTCATAAGGTACATTTTCCCTAGTTCCAAGGTTACTCACTACTCAGCTCGATCATTATAGTAAAACGGATAGTCAAACTGAACATTTTGTGGAAATATTTCTATTGACAATGCAAAAGCAAGCAATTGATTAGACAATTATACTTGCCTTATCAATGTGATTTTTGGGCAATGGCCCATTGATTAGATGACCTGTACTGAATGCTATGCATCAATTGCTTGTAGAAATGGAGAGCAATATCAAAGATGATTAGTGCTGAGCACCATTATAAAAGCTAATGCAAATATTTATCAACCACTCTGGTACTTCATCACAAAACAACCTTCATACATAATAAAACTTGCTCATCTAACAAATAGTACGAACTGGACCCCAAATTCATGTGCAAACAAATTCAGAAGCAAAAGGAGATAAGCGTGAGATGTCAAGCAACTGACTTACAAAAGGAAATGAAATCACAGATTTCTTAAGGCTGTGTTTGGGTTAGTTGGCAAAAGAGCTGCTCTTAGCTCTGGGGAATGGAATTCTTCCTAGGAATGGCAGATGCTACAATGCTCTTTCCCAAACCGACGCCACAACTGACTGTGTTCTAGGTTCCGCATTCCTGAAGCTCAAGAACTCGATATACTTGAATAATCTAAGGCCTCGATAGACCTAAATAACTACTATTAATTGGGGGTTTGTAGATGGGATTCAGCCCAACATGTGCTATTTCTGGCAGCCTTTGTAGATGGGATTCAGCCCAATCAATTCTTATACGAGTATTGAAACATCTGATCTTCTGTTTTTATAATGTGAACCATTGTCCATACACATTTTAATCGTCCTTTTTGCAGCTGGCTGCTGTCTATTTAACAAACAATAGAGAACGTGCAATAGTGTAGTTGAACCCATCGACACGATAGACTCCTATATGGACATCTCGAACTGATCAAGATGCGTGTGGCACACATATACAATATTGGTAACCTATGATGCCCACCTTTTACCAGCTCTGCTTAGTTGTCAGTACCTTGTTAATGATTACCATCATAAAAATTATTAATCTTCTCAATTTGTATGATTGAAGGGTGGTAAGATTGATAACTTAATGGTGGATTTCACCCCGAAACCTAGAAATTCTTACGGTTTAGATGGTATCAGTGATAAACTCTGAGTATAATTTTTTTATAATAGTTTATAAAATTATTTTTGATAAATTCAGAATTTTGATAGAATATATGGTATTGGTAATGATAGTTTTGCATTTGTGGTATATCATCATGTAATTGAAGGAAAGCTCGGTGAAACATGATGAATTAGTAAGGATTTTTATTTTATGTAAAGAGAGGTAGTTTATGATTTTTTTGAAAAAAAAAAAAAAATTGAATTCATAATCCCCAATTATTTTGGGATTTTTCCTGTGGTGATTTGGCTGAAGGTTGGGCCAGTCGACGGTCAATGGCCGGCCGGATCGACTAGTGGGGGGTAGCCAGGCTGGCCGACTTAATCGAGTCCCTGCTATGGAGGTGGAGGATTTTTGGTTCTTAGAACCCTCCTCCACACTTGTTCAGAATGAAGAGAGGAAGGAGAAGGGTCCGAGCAGACCAGGCAGGGTTCAAGTAGGCCAAGTTAGGTTCAGATCTGGCCAGGTCCAGTTGGGCAAGGTGAGCCTAAGTCTAGTCAAGCTATGATGGAATGAGCTACAGCTTGGTTTGCTAATTTCAAGTCCAATGAGATTGGGCCAGGTTAGGTTGGGTCAGGCTGGAATTCAGTTTGTTGGGGGTTGAAGTGGTATTGGGTCAAATTTGAGTTTTAAATGAGAATGGCATGTCACTTTTGAATGAATGATGTATGGTACAATGTTATAAATCACTAGTTTACACCAAGTCTTTAAATTTGCACCAAATCAATACCTATCGGTAAATCAAGATGTATCGGATGATCCAATATGTATCGGTAAGGAATACCACATATTGGTAAATCGAGATTTTGAACCATGCATGTAAATAAGATGTAATTATCTATCCAAAGGTGACATGCCCGAAATAAAAGATAGTAATGAAGGTGTAAATAAGCATTTCAAAATAGATATAATCAGAAAACTGACCTTCATCTCTCCAATGATCCTACGACATGACCCTCTAGCAAGTAGATTTCTCCCCCAACTTCACCATGATATTCCCCGCTAACAGTTTTCTTGGCAGCAAAAAACTCAGCACTCATAGCGTCCATTCCCTGTTAAAAGTTTTGCAAAGCCTACGAAGAAAATATTTTGTGTGCTCCTCGAAAATTATTTAAATATTTAGCACAATACCACAAAAAATTCACTCATTGTAATAGATCATTTACCAAACTAAAATATTCACCAAAATTGAACGTATAATTTAGATTCCCTTCAATAAAATATTCACCAAACTAACCAAACATTAAAAATTTATCTTGTACTAAAGTATAAATTGCCATCAGCAATTGAGTGTATAGCATTATCTGTTGGTCCAATGAAGATTCTCATTAGTAGACCAGCAACAATATCCTGTAGAGAGAACCTTAAATAATTTAGATATTCCATTAGAGAAAAGTAATTTTAACAAAATAGTAAAGTAGTGGATCTTGTGTTACCCATAAAAAATGAATTAGCCATATACCTCTAAGAACAATCAACTAAAATGAACAAGACTTTTGGACCATGTAATTATATCACCTGGTGTAATATCTCCCAAGGTTTCATCACGAGCATACAACTCTGCAGTGATGTCATATATGCCATCTACTATGATTGCATATGATAAGTTTGATTGGCTTGCATTTCTATCAACACGTCACATGGCAACATTCTTATTCTTGAAGTTCTTTAATATGCAGTGAGAGGGTGATTGTTCTATGTGACCGTCTAGATGAACCGATGATTGTCTCACTTCCTACAGAAATTTAGGAAAAATAAATGAATTGATCGATATTCAATAATGATATGAGGTAAAATAGAAATTTTGATTGGATATTTAAATTTTTACCTGATAAGAAGAACTCAACTGATCACTCAAACGAGTCATAGGTGCTCCATGAGAACTATCTTGTCTTGGTAATGCATTTAATTTCTCCTCAAATACCTTACGTGCCCTAGACTCCTCATCAAATCGTCGCATAATTATTTCATAATTTGACTCTACACTTTCACGTGCTCTCTTCTCTCGTGAAGCAATTTCTCTAAAAGGAGCTGATGAAGAAAAAGTTGCCTTCAATATACCTCTACCCATACCTCGTACATAGCCTATTTTATCATGACCAAAAGCCTATGATATAATTTTATTTATAATTACGATAGTGATTAAAAGAGCAATAATTTCATCATCTAATTTGAGAGAAAATTTATATGTGTAACAGGATCATCATCTAAATTTGCTTCTCCTTCAATCAGATTATTTTCAACCATTTTTCTAATTTCATCCTACAAAAAATAAATAATGATAAAATATTATAATGATAAAGTCTCACACTCCTTTGTAATTATTGAAGTTTATTAAATGAACTAGAACATATAAAAGCTCACCAATTTTTCATTCATCAATTGAGAAGGGCATATCCCATCCTTCTTGGTATGTGTGGCTATAAACAATTGTGTTCTGGTAACTATACCAGTGGGATTCTGCATTTTTTGTATAATACGATAATCGTAAGTAAACATTATTTATTTAGAGAATTATACTAACTAAATATTTTAGTGATATTACCAACTCCTCAGCCCTCTTAGCTGCTCCCCATCGACCAGTAGTGTGTGGGTTTATCATCTTTTCCCTAGAACTCCTCCCCTTTTCTCACAGTGCAACATATTCTTTTGTCGAACATATACGAATAAACGTCTTCCAATCTTCCAACTTCACATATTTCGGTGAATGTTTTTCCCGCTCTGCATCCGTCTCATATTCATCATATTTTTTTCGAAGCTCATGCTTCCATTGCTTCCAACATCCATTAGCTTTCAATAAGACTAAAGCTTTGTATTGAATTTCAATATCATACTCATCCTGTAATAATATAAAGACAAGATAAAATCATGGAGTAAATCGGCCAGGAAATATTATAAGTAAATAATATATGTACTCACCAAGATAGTGCTTCATGTCTTATCCTTCACATTTTTTGGCACATCATGCCATGTCATGTATGTAGGTGGACAATGTGTCCTTACCACCTGACCTATTAACGTCGACAAACATGATGAATTTGTTCCAATTGGCTACCCATGTTCATTAAATTAAACTTTTTTCCGTATGCCGTGCGCAATGGCTTTTCTTTCTTGAATGCATGCATTAACAATACGGGTAGTAGTTGTTACATGAGGATATGATAGTCATGTGACTTTAAGCCTTTCAGTTGAAAATCCTCCAAACTTACATTATACTTCCAATTTGCACTGTATCTAATGGGAACTTTCAAATTATATAAGGTTTCATAAATTATTATTTTTTCATCTCAAGATAAGGCAAATGGAGCTTTAGGACAATACATCTTGTCATTTTTATGCACAATCCACAAATTTTTCTTTATCTTCATATCTTTTAGATCATATTTGGCTTCAATTCCATCCTTACTTTTACCCTTTGTATCAATAATCGTTGCAATTAAATTTTTCGTAACATTCTTTTCCACGTGCATTACATCCAAATTATAACGAACAGGAAGATCTTACATTTATAAAGTAAAAAATTAGTATTCAAACAAAGGTTATTGGAGATCACATAATAAAATGAAATGAAAAATTTATCACCTTCCAATATGGTAAGTCAAATAGGATTGATTGTTTTGGCCATACACAGTTCTCTTCATTCGTGGCCCTTTTCCTCTTCTTTCCTGCTGCCTTTCCGAACTTGGTCTAGATTGTTTCCATTTTGCTTAAAACTTATGAACCGCTCATACGATGTGGATGTTTCTCATGTTCTTCCTATCGATTAAATTGAGATTTTCGAGTTATGAAAGAATGATTTAATTCTGTAAGGAACTTTCGGTGGCCCATGTAAGCAAATTTCTTTCCATGATATAATCATACAGAGTCAACCTCTTCACTATAAATAGAATAACTATATCTTCCTGCTGTCCTACAACCCGAAAGATGACCATATGTCAGAAAATCATGTATAGCCCATAATAAAATTCCTTTCATGTTAAACCTAGTTTTTGTATAGGAATCATACGTTATTGCTCCAGTGGATCACAATTTATTTAATTCTATAAGCAATGGTTACAAGTAAACATCAATGTCATGTCCAGGACCATTGGGCCCAGAAATCAATATGGTCAACATTGTAAACTCCTTGCGCATGCACAATGATGGAAGGAGATTGTAGGGAACAATCATAATAGGCCAACAACTATAAGAGTTATTCTTATTGCCAAAAGGATTGAATCCATCTGTGGCAAGTCCTAGACAAACATTACGTTTCTCCAACGCAAACTCTTTCCACTGAACATTAATTAATTTCCAACAAGAAGATTCTACGGGATGGCGCATGTGACTGTCATTTGCAACTGAGCTTGCATGCCATATCATTTTCTCTGCAATTCACGGTACACTGTACATTCTTTGTAGCCTGAGAGTTAATGGAAAGTATCTTAACTTCTTCCATGGTAACGGCTTAGCCCTCGACTTTGAAGCATCTGTTAACTTCCATCTGCTCGTACCACACATAGGACAAGTATCCTTATTTGCATGATCTCTCCAATATAATATGCAATCATTGGGGCATGCATGAATAATCTCATATTTCATACGTAAAGACTTAATCAACTTTTTCGCATTGTATGTGGTATCTAGCAAAGTATTTTCTTCAGGTAGTATTTTTTTTATCATTTTCAACAGCTCTATGAAGCTTTTATTAGACCACTGATGCCTAGCTTTCATGCTCAACAACTCAATAGTGACTAACAATTTTCTATGCTCATTTTTACATGACGGATATAAAGGTTTTAATACACATTCCATCAATTTATTGTACCCCGCATCATCATGTAACTCATGTGAAAGTTGCTCGTCATCTTCATCATAGGCATCATTTAAGCAAGCATCTAAATCTTCAGTACAAACACCTCCAAATGTGTTATTCAACACATCTTCAATTCTTGGAAACCTATCTTTGTTTGGGTTAGAAGTCGATGTAGTACCAGTCCCCAAATTGGCATGACAATTAGAAAATGATTCTCCATGGTGCTTTCATATCGTATAAGATTTATCTATACCATCACAAAATAAATGTTCCATAATAATCACGAGGCTATACTTTTTAAGATTTCAACAGTTGACACAAGGACAGCAACACCAATCAGTATCTTCTACATTTTCTTTTGCGAATTTGATAAACGAATGAAGACCTTTGATATATTCCACAGTTGCATGATTTGCCGTCATCCACTCTTTACTTGGGATTGTTGGAGACATATTCTACGAAACTAAATGAATAGAAAAATAAATAAAAATAATAATAATATAGCTAAAGATCAACGAAAAAGAACTTTAGTAGTTCAGTTTAATATCCAAGCAAACTCAGTTATATAGCTAATGATATAATGGATGAAATAACATACATGCTATTTGAGGAGCGCAGTGAAATCTCCTAGTGGGGTAACACCTAGTATGTAATTTTCAAAAGAATATATCAAGATTTATAGATTTTAAAAAAAAAAAAAATCTAAAATAGATTAGCATTTGGGACTGATGGTGGTTTATGCGTTTCCATAATGGTCTTCATCTCCAAAATTCTCTTTAATATAATTAAATTCACCTTCAACATCACACTTGCGATTCCATCATATAGATGGAGATCCATGTGACATAATGATGATGGTTGTAGATTATCCACCATCAACACAACTGGCCTAATCATAATCTACATAAGTTCAGAGCTCCTCCTACACGGTCATCGTCGATTATAAGAGCCCCATCTGGATTTTATGATAAGACTCCTAGGAACAACAGTCTATTGAGAATATCAAGGCTTGGTACTAGAACCGATGAATTGCTTGTATGCATTAGGATTATTCTATTATTAACACCCTTCTGAATGACGCCTATGTAACTTAGACATGGACATGAGCATTAGAGTTCAATATGGATAGGAGGTTATCAAACACCTTGACACTAGAAAACTAGACACGTTGGAATAAATAATGGTTTTTTTCCCTTTGCTGTGCAAAATATAAAAATAAAATGGGAGTGTTCAGACATAATGATAGTTGTCTCAACTAGTGTCCAACATGGCAGGATTTGGAACAACAGAGTGTCCAAAGTCACAGGAATTTATCACTTCTGAAAAGATAATTGTGTCCTTAATTTTGAAATAGTATATTCTGTATTCACTTTTGGATTAGCCATTTATGATAAAGATAAATGGTCGTTGGATATTTCAATTTTGTGAACCTATGGAACCATTTTTTGTCCACTTGAGGTGCTTTAGTTTTTGGAAATACAAAAACTAAGGCATTGAGATCTAAATCGACCCTTAGATGTTCTCACAAGTTGTTTAAAATGCTTTTTTATTTTGAAATTTTTCATAAGGTGTTTGAAGTGGATTCATGTAATTTATAAAGCTTGACAAATGTTGATGCTAGATTAACTCCCTTATGCTCAAGTGGAGTATTTAATTAAGGAGGCCCTTAAGTTCATATTCAGTGCTATCAACAAAATATATAGTAAGAGAATTGTCTCCTCTTGCCAACAATCGAACTGTAATAACCCGAAAAATCACACTAAACTATGACCTCGGGATCCGTGCCCGATCGGTCATAGGTTTGACCAAATGGAAGTCCAACAGTTAGTATGTAGTGTGATGAACGGATGAGATGTGATAAATAGAATGCCTATGTGGTGTGTGTTGTGAAGGTATAGTCGCATACACCTACCGCGGTGTATGTGCTCAACACACAAGTGAGGAAGAGGATAAAAAGAGTTAATAACCCAAAAATCAAGAGTTTTGTTGTGAAGGAGAGTAAAGAAGAGAGAGAGAGTGAAGAGAGTGATTAATGCAAGGAGTGAATGCTAGTTGAGGAAGAGAGATTCAAGCAATAAACGTCGGATTCGACGCGAGGGATCCGTTAGAACAAAAGCTGGAAACCCTAGCCTTCCAACCCTAGATTTGAAATCAACTTGAGATCTATTCAAGGTAAAATTTTTGTAAATAAGATGCATAGATTATAGGGGTTAAGTTGCAGTTAGATGTGGGTTAAATCAGAGGATAATGGCTTAGAAAAATAGAGGAAAAAGGTATGGAAAAAGATTGGGAAGAACAGCTCGAAAGGGGCTGAATCTGACAATTTCGATTAATCGAAATTGGGTTTCGATTAATCGAAATTGGCCAGGAAGTTGAAGAGTCAGAGGACCCCGATTTCGATTAATCGAATTGGATTTCGATTAATCGACTTTGGATTTCGATTAATCGATTTGGGAATCGATTAATCGACTGAGAACCTCCAGTGGACCCCAGGGGTTGAAGGAAATGACTTGAGGAAAAATCGACTAATCGAAATGGGATTTCGATTAATCGATTTTAGTTTTCGATTAATCGATTTGGAATCGATTAATCAACTTGTGAAACTCGACTGTTCGAACGGAGGGTCTACTTTGCGAAAAGAAGGATTTCGATTAATCGAAATTGGATTCGATTAATCAAATGAAAACTCGACTGTTCGAACAGTGAATTTGCTTTGCGAAAAGAAGAATTTCGATTAATCGAAATTGGATTCGATTAATCGAATGAAAACTCGACTGTTCGAACTGAGAATGGACTTTGCGAAAAGGAGAATTTCGATTAATCGAAATTGCTTCGATTAATCGATATTGACCTTCGATTAATCAATTTTGGAAATCGATTAATCGAATCAGATTCGATTAATCGATTTTGGAATTCGATTAATCGACTGAGATAAACTATGTTGACTTTTGGGGTTTGACTTTAAGATTCTTGGGGGATCTTATACCTTCTTTATTGCATCCTTTGTGATGTGTTTCACCTGTTATGTGGTACCATAGGTGGTACGTGTGGACTAGTGCACAAGGAGCCACGTGGGACCTTGATGCAATGATCGAATGAAGACTTGAGGTAGGGAACACCTTGAACATGTACTTTATTTTACAAGAGCATATATGTAGTGATATAGATTTCCATTCAAATATTTTACTGCTTAAAGAATTGTGAAAAGTGTGTGTGTGTGTGTGATATTCATAAGAGTAAACTAATGAGCCATCCCCAGGGGATGAAGAAGTAAAGAGATAAGAGCATCGTGTGATGATGTAGTAAATGGATACATCCTGTGGATGTATCCAAAGATTGAATCATGTCGATAGGGGCCTAACTGATATAAGATAGCACTCTTACACGGTGAATAACTATATGTAAGGCACCGATATTTTTGTTATTTGAGGTTTGATAGGTTACCCCACCGACGTGGCGGGATATCCACGACTGACACGGCAGGATATCCGTGACCGATACGGCGGCGAAACCGTAGGCCAGTGCGGAGGCTTATCCGTACATAGTAAGCACACCCCAGGGGTGTTGATTGAGACAAGTGAAACCCCGCCACCAATCTCCAGGGGAAAGGGGCTTGGGTACTATATGGTATTCCCAGGGAGTACATTAAAACTGTCTATATAGATGACGATGAAGGGTATCTCATCGGGGCTCGATGCTATATTGCTCGGGGATTACTTAAGTTGAAAGTTTAAGTTTTGCTTTAGGCCTTCTCAGCATCATTCATGAGTAAATGAAAATGTAAGTAATCAACAGTAAAACGAAATGCTTTAATCTGTTTTATTAACAACTGCATAGACACATCATGCATAGCATATCATGGAATACATGTGAGTCATAATTTATATGTTCAAACTGTGTTGTTCCCTATTGAGCTAGGATGTAGCTCACCCTATAGACTATACGTCGCAGGTTCACTACTAGCAGCTGCCGCGGCTTCAGGAGACGCTGATCCCGGCGAGTCGGACCTTGCGGCCGGCGAAGAGTTGGAGCCACCTCCAGAGGATTTCTTCTAGAGGACTCCGTTGTGCCACTTTGAGAGATTATTGGAGAGGTTTTTGTACGGCTTGGTATGTCAAGCCTTGATTCTGTTTTAAACCATGTATATATATATACATTGATGGGATTATTCTTTTGGGGCGAACCATCCGTGATGATTGCTATCATCGATGGTTCGGATCGGTTCTCCATTCATGCAGAGGCATGAGGGTAGAACTGTCTTTTGGGAAGCCAATTAATATAGAATTATTTTCCACAATTTCATTTATAGTACTTTTGATGCTTGATATACCAGTGTTCCGTGCTTAGCAAAGAGGGCACGGTCAAGATGATCGTGCTGATGGCACGGGTTTCGGGGTGCCGAAATCCGGGCTGTCACACGAACAGAGAAGGTATTTCAAGCATTGAATTGAGGAAGCATGAACATCATAAAGGAACTTCTCAAAAACTTCTATATAGAGCCGAAAAATATTAAGACATTCATTCATGAGATTATGATGAAAAAAAAAAAATCCTTTTACCATTTTTCGTTGTTGCAGCTGATATGGCAGAGAAAGCTGTTACAATACTAACAAATAGTTTTCTAATTATATCTAAGAAAGAGCTTTCCTAAGCATGGTTTCTTAACATTCACGAGAATTCAAAATTAATTTTGATGTCTAGTTGACTTCGTTAAAAATTAAAATGATAGACAAAGGGTTGTACAAGTTCATATGTAAATCTATGTGTAACGTGTGTAGATAAATTTGTTTGGCGATTAACTATATTGAGGTTAAAGTTAATATAGAACACACCACACACACATACACAAAAAAAAAGAACTTGGAGAGAGGATGTTTCTCCAAATTATATATGCATGGAAAAGGAAGGTACGTGAGTATGCAGCATTTTCACATGCCACAGGACACATGATTACAGGTTACACCACATTTGCTACGGTTTTATAAATAAATAAAAAAATCAACTTTTTTGCCCTATATTTCACAGGTTAAAGTTATGGGTTTCCACCCAAACTTTCACCATAAAAAATTTTCACCTTTGACCACAAAATTTTCATCCAAAATTTCACTATATATATATATATATATCCTCATAGCAATCATTCATATGGGGGCTGTTTAAGGTCTCTTATGGATATGCCCAAACCACCGGAAATGATCATGAAGAGAATAATATGTTAATAAAGTTTGGCAAAATACTAATTTACCACCTTTGTGATAAGTTTCTCTGGCTGAAACCTCCTCTTTGTAAAGCCGCCCAAGCTAGTTCAAGGGAACCATAAAATGATGAGCATGTTGATGGATGGTAGGAGATTTTGATTATCATAAAGGAAAAAATAGTTCGACGGCAGAGATGGCTAATGTCAGAGGGGGAGAGACTGATGCTTTCGAGGAAGAACTCATACTTGTTGATTGTGTGGTAGCTAAGGTATTTCTGAACATTGGATGTGTGACAGCCTGACTTTTCCCCTTCTCGTAACTGGGAAAGGTCGCCACGTCGGATCACCTAACATGATCATGTCATACAAGGGCATCGTGTACAAAGTGTTACATATGTAGAAGCGAATTGAATTAGCTCTGATACGTAGAAATATGACAACAATTGATATTCATTCATTTATCTAAAGCAGCAAACTGAATAGGAATATAAACAAAAACCTATATATGAAGTAGTAAACTATCTTAAATCATACTGCTATTTATACATGTCTAATGTTTACAAACAAATCTCTCTCTCTCTCTCAAACCTCTCAAGGAAAGAAGTCCTCAGTAGAACCTTCCTCCTTGTCCTCCTCCTCAGACTGGTAGGTAGGATCAGCTTAGTGCTTAGGGTCACGAGTAATATCTGCAGCTAAGACATGAAGTCGTAAGATGAGCTATCATCAAAGCTCAGTAGGAAATTTTAAAGTGCTAAGTTATATGTTAGATTGCCAATTCACTTCTAAATACATAAATTACAAAACTAAACACATTATATCTCACCTTGTATCTATTTTAGCAATATTTAGCATTTATTCTAGCAGCATATAGTATAACAAGTAATAAATCATGCAAATATTATATAATGCTGACAGATTCATGCTGAACAAATACAAATAATCATACTGACAAGGAATCATGCTAGACAATTACAAAAATTATACTGAAATAATACATATACAAGAAACAAGAAAATCAAGCTCCCGAGTTAACGGGATCACCTGTCAAGCTCCCGAGTTAGCAAGATCACTTTGACCGAGAAAATCAAGCTTTCGAGTTAGCGGGATCACTTGGACGAGATATCAAGTTCCCGAGTTAGCGGGATCACTTGTTTCAAGATGAGAATAAAGACGTGTACATGACATCAAGGATAACAGTACATGAATAATGTATGTTAACATGTATGCAAGAATATAATGAACATATATCATATAGCAAAACTGATTTGAATAATTGAACTCATATGACATATATGACTACAACTATCATAATCATTGATATTCATGTATCCAAGCTGAACGAGCATCATAATCATGCAAAGCATACCTCAAGTGTGAAGCTCTCTAAATTGATCTAACACCATCAGTCATAGTCATACATTGAAAACTAGCATGTGCATACATTATACTTCGTCTAAACTCATCTAGTATCATCATATATACACATTCATCTGCTGATCTATATCAAGTCATCTAAATTAGTTTGACAATATTCCTAACATAATAACATATGTCAAGCTGATCTTATGGAATTGATATGCTCATAATCATATATCATCTTTAAAACTGAATTAGCATACGCTCATACATCAAGCTGATCTGATGTTCATAAGCATGCATCATGGCAAACGCATATATTACTAGCATCCTTACAACATAACATTAGACGTATAGCCTCACATGTATATCAATATGTCAAATTTAATATTTTCATAAATGAAAATAAGTATATATATATATATATATATATATATATATATATATATCATGTACTATCCAAGATGCGAAGAAGAAACTAACTATAGCATATCCATACAAAATCAGACGTCGAATCTGGACCTATCATGATCATAACTCAAAACTGACTTGAGTAGTCATGCAAAACATACATCAAAACTGATATCTATTATCCTTAACGATTCATTAAGACTGAACTGATAATGTCATCTGTAACCACTTATTAACTAACCTCGTAGTACACTATATAAAACTGGCATGGGTATAAAGTTATATAAGCATTCATGATCATATATGGGCATCCTCAATAACTTGCTATCAGACGAGAATGAGAAAACAACATATAGATTAGTAAGGTAAACTCCCTATCTTATATCAGGCTTACGTGTAACTGGTTACCCGTGCACGCATGTCTTCAAGTAAACTCATCATGTGCACCAAATACCTAGGATTTATGGTCATAGTTTTAGTATTTTTAATAGTTTATTGGGTCAACATAGACCCCAAATATGGACCATTTATGGTCTCAAGTCTCATGGTCAAACTCAGCAAGTCATCCCAGCACAAACCCCTAATAGAGGTGTCACCAAGTGCGTCAGATGCAGGGTTGCTGCGGCAAGCAACATAGGCTGCCGCGGCAAGCTTTGCAGGTGAGCATGTTTCCACAACTTGTCACCAATTTTTGACCCCTTAAATGTTCGATTCATAAATTTATTCCTTCATAAATGTTGTAAGACTCGTTGTCCTCTTTCCAGATCATCAAGAATCGTACTAATCTGAGTTCAGAATCAAAAGTTATGATCAAAATACTGACCAATAGTCTGAACACAATGCTTGCCGCCGCAAGCCTAAGTACCTTGCCGCAGCAAGCCTGTAAAGTTGCCGCGGCAAGCCTATCAGGCTAGGCTTACCTGGGTGTTTTCTGCTCCACTTTGGCTTCATTTACTCAGGCAATTGGCTGGATATTTTGTATACATATGGATAATATATTTCATATATATATTGCACAAAAATTGAGATTTTCTTATTCAGTTTTGTGCAAAATTTTCGGTGTAGTTTTTAATGAGCCATCTATTTCAAACTATGATTCGTATTGCAGATTCGGTCTTAATGAATCGACACCATAGATATATAATACATCTAAATTAACTACTGGCGTACCCTATTCTATTTGTTCATGGCATACCTTAATGAGGACACAAGGTTATGACGCCGACTTGGTAGCGAGTTCTCCGAGCTGGAAGAATGAGGACCGAACTTACGTGACTGTATTGTCGGTTCACTTTGTGATCTGGTCTTAAGGTGGTGTAGCTCTGCTGCACTTTTATAATGGATGAGCTGCACTTTGCGTGCATGATAATCGTTCGATGACTCACCTTGGTCATGTAGTGAAGGAAAGACTCCAACAGCTTATAAGCTTAAAAGGGTAAGCTTCCATGTAAGTCCAGCACTTGATGTGGCATGTATCTCATACAAGACAAATTGTTTGTTTTGTCTTTGTATAACCGCCTCCTATTTAGAGATGATAACCCATTTAGGCTGAGTTCCTATGTGGGTTGTTCCTTGTATAAGCAAATAAGCCAAATAGGCTATATTTGAATCCAAATTCCTTATACGGTTGGTAGGTGTAAGCTCTTAGTGATTAGTGATTAACTAATATGCCAAGCTAACATGTGTTATTGGGTGTATGCACAAATACGCCAAAGCAGGTTTACACTAACCACTAGCCACTACACGTGGTGTTTATGTACGGTATGTTAGCCTAACTTTTTACGTGTATCTTTATGTATCCTTAGTTAGTGCATTGAGGACTGAGGTGTCCTACTGTAATATCCCTGATATTTTGCCCTAAATTCATTTACCTCGATAAGCGTGTCTGGAAAATTTTACGGGTTTTGTTAGACTTTTGGTTAGCTTTGTATTGGATGGGAATGATGGTAAAGTAGTATTGTCAATAGATGTGTGTAAGTCATGAAAATGATAACTTACACACTAGGATAGGTGTATGTGTTCAACATGAAATATTTTGCAAATTTAGAGGATAAGTTGTAAATAAAAATATCTAGAGTTTTATTTAGAATTTTTCTCTTATAAGAAAGAGAGAGTGCAAGAGAAGTTAGCTTCTCCCTCTCGTTGGAAATCAAACCTCTAAGGTTTTGCCTCATTGGATCCCAGATCTTGGAAGTTTTAGAGTTCCTCTCTCTCCATCTCAACCATTGATTAGAGTAGTGCCTAAATTCTGATCAGTTTGCATTATTGAAAGAGAAGAGTGATGTGAAGAGGGTGAAAATCTGTGTGATCTTGTAAAGTGATGTGGCTGTAGCCACCCTTTTTCTGGACTGATTTGAAGATCTAAAACCCTTGAGCTTGGAAATCTTTTCCGGACGTGAATCGGTTCAAAGAAGGCAACGGCTTAAACTACAAGAGGTAGACCTTTAAAAACATCCTTTTGTCTTCTGAATTCAATTTAGGTTTAGAATAGTATGTGGTAAGTTTAAAGGAGATCTAAGGCTGTGTTTGGAAATGAAGAAAAAGGATCCGGGCATGTTGAGTTAACAACCACAGAGCCTGGAGAATTCGACTGTCGATTTGAAAATCGACTGTCGAAAATGGAAATCGACTGTCGAATTGAAAATCGACAGTCGAAATGAGAATTTTAGCTTGAGACAGAGTTCTGAAATTCGATGGTCGAATTTAAAATCGACCATCGAATTTCAAATTCGACCATCGAATTTCAAATTCGACCATCGAATTTGAAATCGATGGTCGAATTCTGTCCAGCATTTGGCTTTTAAGAGTTTGGTTGGATTTTTATTTTGTAAGCCTTTGGGTTGATTTTTGGGTTCTATATTAACACTGAGAGTGTTAATATATGTAGGTTTTGACTATGGGGAGTCCTTGAAGAGGACTGTTTGTGCTAGACTTTGAAACTTCTTGGTTAAGGTAGGGGAATCCTAATTATTATTTGCATGAATTTATAAGCATAAACAATTATAGACCATTTCTGTTAGAAGCATAAAATTTGGAAATTTCGTTGCACACAGTGTAATTAAAAACTTGAACATATGACAAAATCCGAAAATTTGTAAACCTTGTCATAAATAAGAACCCTTTTAAATTAGAACCTCAGCTAAATTTTGAATCGGAACCTCAGTTAAATTTTGAATCAGAACTTTGAAAAATCAGTATATGATATGAATAATAAGCTTGGATATGAGTTAGCATTTGCATTTGATTTTGGGTTCATAAGTACGATGCCCTAGATTCTACCAACCGTGTTGACGGTAAAACTCATAGCGTAGGGGCTTGTTGCATTTTCGAAATGGGTTCATGAACGACGATGGTCAGTAGGGTATTCCCATCGGTCACGTAGTCTGCTCTCATGCTATAGGAAATTTGGGAGATAAAATTAAGTTATAAATTTAAGACAAGAAGCATGCTAAATCAGAACATTTTGAACACTTTAGATTATATTATCAGTTTTGACTCAGGATTAGAACTGGAGATTTAATTTGAAAAGCATCATTGAAAAAACCATATTTGATCCGATTTCGTCTTTTGAAAACCTTTACTTATAAAGAAATGAAAATAGATCTGTCTTCCTCTATTGAGCTTGGCTGTTAGCTCACCCTCGACTATCGTCACGGTCTTTGAGACTGACCTTGGGTCAGAGGATCCGGAGGACTCCGATTATATTCCCGAGGAGGATTTGGACATACCAGCTGAGGAGTTCTTCCCGTGATCTTAGATTCTGTATTTTTTTGGGTATTTTGTCTGGATATTATTTTGGATTGATGAGCCTTAGGCTATTATTTTTTATCTTTTGATATCACTCGAGGAACCATTATTGTGAACCTCTATTTTAGGTGATCGGATTGGCCATCACCGGTGGTTCCTTTTGGTTCCTCACAGTGATATATCAAATTTTGTTATATAAAGCTTTTATTTTTGGATTAACAATGTTGCCTCTGTCTTTAGACCTTTGTTTATGTTGTCGGCTTCTGTTTGTTACGGCTTATTGAGAAATCAATAAGTTGATGAACCGACCTTTCCTATACCTTAGGGATTGGAAAAGTCGGGTCGTCACAGCTACCACACTTGACTGGACCACTATGGGACCCATACCCTTATTCATTTGAACCATGCAACGATATAAATCCGTTATGTCTTGTTTGAGGCACCTGCCTAACCTAACCCATGTCCTTATCAAGTAATGTGTTTTAACTATTATAGCGGCTATTACAGGATGAGATGGTGGAGGGAGTGAAATTGATGTTGGAGAGGAGAAATTCAACTATTTAAACCTAAGCCATAAATCCAACTATTTAAACCCTCTACTATATAAATCTACAACCCATAGCAGAATCTTAAAACCTATATGCACGGAGTCCAATAATTAAACCCTCCGCTATTTATCTTTGGTATAAAGGTTAATCACCAGCCATCAAAAAAATCTGAAATTGCTAGCACCATCTCGACAATCTAATGAGTCCTTTGCAAACTCAAAAAAACCATCTGCAATAATCACCACTGTATCCGCGCAAAACCTGTTCCTCTGCTCTGTCCGTTGACACCACCATCTACATCACTGCCCTGAACACATTCATGCATCACCATAAATCCTTGCACTATCCCTACTTCAATCTAAACCTAGCAAACCAAAGATCTTCTCTTGATCTTAGCAATCAAATTAAAACCCCATCTCAATTCTGTCAACTCTCAATTGCTGTTATCAAACCTACACTTGCCATCATGAACAAATTTCAAACCAGCAAATGGGTTCCCCTATCAAACTCCCTGTCCTATCAAACTCTTTGAACCCTAACTATAAAACAGCTTGTTCTGCTACAAGTACAACAGCCCCTTATCATCCAGCACCTATCTGCCAGTCAACCTCCTCGTTCCTCATTCTTGCTATGTTGATGAACTCCCTATCCAATTACTGTACATACTTTTCCTAATTAAAGTACCCAAAACAGTTCATGAAGTAAATTTGTAGAAATATGTTACATGGTAATTACAAACTGAACTCTGCTCCAAACTGTCCTTGCATGACTCCTGATCTATGTGCAATGCAACAGGGCAGCTCCCCCAACTCATTTTCAATAGTTGATGTGCTTCATGATACTGGCAACCTTGTCTTGAGACACAGGTCAAATGACTTTGCTGTAATTTGGCAGAGCTTTGATCATTCTACTGATGCATGGCTACCTGGAGCAAAGCTTGGATTGAATAAAATTACAGGAGTTTCCCAGGAGATTATCTCATGGAGAAATTCAGAAGATCCATCCCCTGGTCTTTTTTCTCTTCAAATGGACCCAAATGGAAGCAGTCAATATTTTTTACTGTGGAATCACTCACAAAGGTACTGGAATACTGGTTTATGGAATGGGAAGGTTATTAATTGGCTACCTAAAAGGTTATTAATTGGCTTTAAATAATCTTTATATGATGTGATGAAGAGAATAATCTTTATAAACAAGTAGGGAAATCATTGGCGTCGTTAGATTCTCCAGGTTATGAAAAGTCGTTTATCAATCTACCAAAGCGTACTTCTATAGATTTCATCGCCCCACAGATGGGGGAGATTGGCATTAATAAACACTTGGCACACATTTTATCTAGATCCAAATATTGAACGTAGTTGGCCTCATTTGTACTACACTCATTCCAAAAGTTACCCTAATCAAATGCTTTTTACCACAAATTTGTAGCCTTCTAATTTGGATCAACAGATCATATTATCACAAAAAGGTGGCAGTACACTTCCTTCAAGCCAAAATGAAGAGATTAATTATGTTTTAGAGCACTATCATATTGTCGATATTTGGTCAGCAGGTCATATTCTCTCTTGGTATAGCAATTTGTGGGCTTTTGAAGAGTTTTTGCTCAACTTAACAAGGCACGTGATAAGTAGATTTTTTATGTACAAGTGGGATGATATCCAAATGAATATCCAATCTCATTTTCAGAATCTAGAACTAACAAAATTACAAAAGAACTAGTTGTACAGGTAAATTTACAACAAATTCTTCGCAATTACAATTGTATGCAACACAACTTTATCGAATCCAATGGCTTCAATAGGGGACCACAGCAACAAATTTCTTCTATGTTGTTATTTCAGCTAGGCAGAAGTAGAACACTATAAATGAAGTGAAGCTTGATAATGATCAACTGAAAATATTTCTATTAATAGCAATGGTGCACTAGATGGATCACCTTCAACTTAAGATATATAACAAATTAGACTGACTTCCCTTCTAAAATAAATCAATTCAAGCATAGTAGATTCTACACATAGATCACCATCTAAATAAGATTAAAGATGATTACATACATGATGAATTCCATTTACGAATAAAGAAACATATAATACATCTATAAATTTTTTGTTATTCCTGATTGTAAATGAAATCCTTATTCTAAGAACGGGATTAATGAAGTTTTTGGACACAAAAGGAAATGAAAATACCTTTGATGGAACTCCGAGTCCAAGATCCACAATCTACCTTTACTGTTCCGAATCTCATATCCAAATGATGTTCATATAATAAAAACCCTAGAGATCGATGGAATCCGTCTTTGAATAGCGGCAATGGATAGATGGAGTCCAATTTCTAACAGCGGCAATAGAACGATGGAATCCGATCCTGAATATTGGCAATGGATCGATGAAATCCGATTTCGAAAAGCGGCAATGGATGGAATCCGATTTCGAACAATGTCAATGGATAATTGGAATCCGATCTCACATAGGTAAAGGTTTTTATTTAATTTGGGGAAGTTAAGTGGGATTTGGAGCAGACGAAACCCTTAGAAAAGGGGGAAGACTAGATGGAGAGAGGAATTGGAAATAGGGTTTCGGTGGACCCAAAGCACTCAATGGCGAGATTATAGAATATGCTCCAACACTCAATGGCAAGATTAATTTTGGGCTGGGGAGAAAACAATTTCACTGCTAGGTTTCCGTTGGGAAAAGAAGACGAAGAAGAAAAGGGTTTCTGATGGTTCTTTGGGCTCCGCGCCAATTTGTTTTAGAAGTCTCAAGGCGGGAAAGTGCAAATCGCTCAAAAGACATCAACGTCGTGAGTTTGAACTCGCTCCCTTACAAATATCACATTTAAATGGGTCGCTGTATTGGTTTAACCACTGGAATGGGTCGCTGTATTGGTTTAACCACTGGAATGGGCCGTTGTATATTGAATTGCTTCTACAACGGCTGATGTCGGTGGTATTTTAAAAGGTAGTGGTGTTGTTTTTCTTTTGTTTTCATGTAGTGCATTTTTTGTCCACTTGAGGTGCTTTAGTTTTTGATAATACAAAAACTAAAGCATTGAAATCTAAATCGACCCTTAGATGTTCTCACAAGTTGTTTAAAATGCTTTTTTATTTTGAAAATTTTCATAAGGTGTTTCAAGTGGATCCATGTAATCTATAAAGTTTGGCAAATGTTGATGCTAGATTAACTCCCTTATGCTCAAGTGGAGTATTTAATTAAGGAGGCCATTAAGTTCATATTCAGTGCTAAGACTATCAACAAAATATTCTCCTCTTGCCAACAATCGAATAGAGAAGGTATTTCAAGCATTGAATTGAGGAAGCATGAACTGCAATTTACTTCAACAAGATCTATGGCGTCCTTATTTTACATACAAATTTTATACTTTCAACAACTACAACTCCAATTTACTTCTAACAGTAAATTTTTCCACCTCTTATCAGGTACTCAGCAATTTAGCCGTCAAATTTACAAAATGAAAAACAGAAAGCTCTCCTGCTTTCCCTATCTTCGCCTATCATCAGAAAAGGAAATAGAAAACTCCCCTCACAACCAAGAAACCAAGTCCTTAAGTATGCCTACACTACTCAGTCTCCAAGGCATAAAAGAAAACCCTTTTATACACCTATCATTCCTCAATATAGAATAAAAGAAATTCAAAAAAAAAATTACACCATGAAAATAAACCAGTGAACATGGTGATTTGAACATTATAATTTCTAATGATAGTTCAAAAATTGCACCAACAGACTACATAAATGGGGGGTCAATTCGATAATTAGGAGCCAATAATGTTTCGATCTCTTAGTTATGGCCACTCCAAGTAGCAACAAATAATTGGACCGTCTAGATTGATTAGTATATATATCAAAAGGTGGTTAAAAGATTATGTGCCGTTGTTTGAATAAAATTGAAGCTCAAGAGAAACTTACCGTCTCTTGTAGAGATCCCATAAGAACTATTTGTTCGTAGACAAATTTCTTGAAATAAATTGAAATAAAAACCCTAAACATAAATTGAAATAAAACCCTAAAAAACAAATTTCTTGAGGGTTATATCCGTTAAAGAGAATCTACAAACAATTGTTGATAACATAGTATCAGTGTACCTTTTATATCGTCGTTTTGTTGGGAGGATAGGAGGAGTAGTAGCGTCGGCGACTGGAGGAGCAGGAGCAGTAGTGCAGATGTCCGCCTCGCAGAATGGAGAGAGAGAGAGAGAGAGTGAGGCTATGTGTTTTTTCGTGCTGGAGGGGAGACTGGGAGAGGGAGAATGAGAGGGAGAGAGGGGGGCTCTGGCTATTATTTCCGGTGGGTAGAAGAAGACGAAGAGGTTTTATTTCTTGTGGGTAGAAGAAGCTGAAGATTAATAATTAGGGATCCCGCGTAATTTCTTTTAGAAAGTAATATTTGCCTATTTGGGTGCCTAAATATCATTTAGAAAACTAAGGTCACGGGTTCAAACTCTCTTAGATGCAAAAATGGGATTTAAGAGGGCCGTTGTATTTCATAAACCTCAGTTTTGGGCCATTGCATTGGTTAATTTCTTTACAACGGTCAAAGACCATGGTTGATTTTAAGCAACTGGTGTTGTTTATTCCCCATTTTCACATAGTAGTAAGGTTCCCATCATAATTGGTTGCATAGGTTTAATGGCTTTAAACCCATCCCGATTGATGTCTTATAAATCTCATCTCCATCAAGGCTTTTAGTAACTGGATCCGTCAGGTTTTTCGCAGACCTAACCCCAATTACTGAGATTACTCCATCTCTAAGTAGTTATTTTACATAGCTGTCTTAGACCAATGTATCTATTTTTTTCATTATACGTTTGACTATAAGCCTTTAAAAGTGTTACTTCACTATCACAATGTATAGAGATAGGTGGCAATGGTTTAATCATAATTAAAATTTTTATTAGTAAATTCCTTAATGATTCCGCTTCTTTTTCATTGGTTGCGAAGGCAATGAATTATGACTCCATAGTGGAATGTGTGATGCAAGTTTGCTTCTTTAATCCCCATGAGATCGCAGCACCTCCAAAATTGAATATTCATCCACTTGTGAACTTTGATTTTTCCGAACCAGATATCCAACTTGCATCGCTATATCCTTCTAAAACTTGAGGATATCTTGAAAAATGCAAACCATAATCAATAGTATCTTTTAAATATCTAAAACTATAAGAAATAGAATTCCAATGAACAGAACTAGGGTTATTTGTAAATCTACTTAACTTACCGCAAATGCAATGTCTAACCTTGTACAATGCATTGCAGACATAAAGCTACCAATAACCCTTGCATATTCTAACTGTTGCACACATCTTTCATCATATTTAGATAATTTAATATTAATATCCAAAGGTGTATTG
Source organism: Chloranthus sessilifolius (assembly GCA_021018995.1). Lineage (NCBI taxonomy): Eukaryota > Viridiplantae > Streptophyta > Magnoliopsida > Chloranthales > Chloranthaceae > Chloranthus > Chloranthus sessilifolius. The sequence continues at coordinate 100,030,980 of CM037588.1, forward strand.
GCAGGTTTTAAATCAAAGTAATTGGATCTTTTCAAGATCTTTTTAATATAATGAGATTGAGTTAAGGTTAATGTATTCTCATTTCTTACAATTTTGAGTCCCAAAATTACATATGCTTTTTCCATGTCTTTCATGTTAAAAGATGAACTTAAAAAGTTTTTAGTTTCTAAAATAACTTCTAAATTAGTTCTAAAAATGAGTAAATCATCTACATAAAGATATATTATAACACCATGATTATTAGAGAATTTATAATATATACATTTGTCTGCTTCATTCATTTTGAATCCAAAATTAGTAATAGTATTATCAAACTTATCATGCCACTGTTTTGGTGCTTATTTTAACCCATATAGCGATTTAATAAGTTTACAAACTTTCTTTTCCTTTCCAGATAGAACAAACCCTTCTGGTTGTTTCATATAGACCTCTTTTTTTAAATCACTATTTAAGAAGGCGATTTTAACAATCATTTGATGAATTTCTAACTTATGTATAGAAGCTAATACAATTAGAAGTCTTATAGTAGAAATTCTAACAACTGGTGCGTATGTATCAAAATTGTCAAGACCTTCCTTTTGCCTATATCCTTTAGCAACCAATCGTGCCATAAATTTTTTTATAGTTCCATCCGTTCAAAGTTTTCTTTTAAATATTCATCTACATCTTATGGGTTTAGATCATTCTGGCAAGTCTACTAATTTCCACATTTTGTTTCTCATTATTGAATTCATTTTATCATTGGTAGCTTCTTTCCAAAAAGCACTATCTCTAGATTTCACGGCATCGTTAAAAGTGATAGGATCATCGTCTACATTTAGACATAAATATTTTTTAGTACTTTTAGTCTTATTTCCTTCAATCAAATAGATATAATAGTTTTTTGAAAGACTAGTTTCAAATCGTTGACTTTTACTTCGTCGACGTTCAATGATGACCTCTTCATCACTCGAAGATTTAATAACTTCTTTAGATTTAAAAGATTCTTCATCTTCATAAATTTGACTTTTAATATTTAATTTATTAGATACAGTAGTAAACTTAGATTCATAGAATATAGCATCTCTAAATTTGATAATAGTATTTTTATCTATGCTATCATTATAATTCATAACTAGAAATTTGTAAGCTTAACTATTTTGTGCATAGCCTACAAATGCACACTCAATAGTTCGAAGGCCTATCTTAAGTCTTTCAGAATCTACTAATCTAACAAGTGCCCTACACTCCTACACTTTAAAATAGATTAGACTAGGTTTTTTATTCTTCCAAAGTTTATGAGGTGTAGTTAAAGTTTACTTATGTGGAATTTTATTCAAAATATGAGTTGCAGTTAACAAATCTTCACCCCATAAATTTTTATTTGAATTAGCGTTGACCAACATTACATTAGTCATTTATACTAATGTTCAATTTTTTCTCTTTGCAACTCCATTTTGTTGCAGCGTGTAAGAGATCGTCACCTCAGGACGAATTCCATGAACTTCACAGAAATCGGAGAACTCATTTGACATGTATTCTCCACCCTTATCAAATCTAATGACTTTAATTCTATTATTTAATTGATTTTCTACTAAAGCTTTATAAATCTTAAAATTTTCAAAAGTCTCATTTTTAGTATTTAATAAATATATATGAGCAAATTTTGAAAAATCTTCTATAAAAGTAATAAAATATTGTTCTCTCCTCTAGTAGGAACATTATTTAAATCACAAATGTTACTGTGTATTAAATCTAATAAACACAAATTTCTCAAAACACTAGGAAATGACTTTCTAGTAATCTTGATCTTAGCACGTACACTACAAGAACTTCTATCAAAATATTCATGTTTGGGAATTAGATCTAAACTAGCCATACATTTCATAGATCTACAATTAACATGTCTTAATCTATCATGTCATAAATTAGAAAGAAAGATCGAGTAAGAAGAATGAGAGACTTTATTTATTTGATCAAGTACATTCAATTTGAACATGCCTCCCATGGCATATTCTTTTCCAACAAATTTATCATTTTTGAATCAAATAAACTTATCCGATTCAAATACTAGTTTGGAACTATGTTTGATTAATAAACCACCTGATACAAAATTCTTGCGAATGTCGGGTACATGGAGCACATCAGTAAGCGTTACGACTTTTTTGGATGTGAAAGTCAATTTCACTTTTTCACGCCCTATGATCTTTGCCGTAGATTACTTTCTCATAAAGAGATCTTAATCATCGTTAGCTTTGTCATACGCCACAAACATGTCACGATTATTAAGAATATTTTTTTGGCACCCATGTCAATCCACCATTCATTGATGTCACCAATTATATTTACTTTCGAAAGAACGGCTACAAAGTTATTTTTTTCCTTCATTGCATTCGCTTGATTCTTCAACTTCTTGAAGAGGCGACAATCTCGTTTGAAAAGTTCTGATTTTCCGTAGTGGTAGCATCTACCATTCTTCGGTATCATGGTCTTATTCTCCTTGGCGAATTTCTTATTTTTCGTTGAATGAGAATATCCTCTCTTCCTCTTATTTGATGGTCCACTGACAACCTTAGACACAACTAAGTGTGCCTTTGATGTCATATCAATGTGATCTTCGATTTTGTCCCTAACTCGAGATTCTTCCTCAATATGAAAATGAAGGAGAAGATTTTCTATAAAAATCTTCTCATTATTATGCTTAAGGATTTTTTGATAATCTTTTCAAGATAGAAGCAACTTGGTGATTACAGCACCAATCAGAAAATTCTCATTGAAATGAGAACTATTAGCAATTATATAATTTATAACAACTTGAAAATCATGCACTTGACTAAGAATAGGTTTATCATCGGCTATATTAAAATTAAAAAATTGACTGATGATGTAAGAATTATACTCTGCATCTTCAGTTTTGTATTTCTTTTCGAGTGCGTCCCAGAGTTTCTTCGAAGTGTTGTAGGCGCGATAGGCGTCGAACAACAAATCCAACAATGCATTCAGAATGTAACCCTTACATGTGTAATCGTCTTCATCCCATTTCTGCTTTTTTCGGCCTTCATTGAGTGTTGATGATTCGGTAACAGTTGCGCACGGATTCGTGATAACATACAAAACTTTCAGCGCAGTCAACAGAAAGTGCAATTTATGTTTTCACCTTTGAAGTTCAAACTATCGAAACTATCCAACTAGTGGATGTTGTTGGGCAGCGCGGGATGTATTTGGTCGGTCAATACGGAAGAAGTCGAGGACTAGATATGGGCCATATCGGTTTAAAATTGTTGGTAAAATTGGTTTCGATTGCAAAAATGATAAAGATTGGAATGAAGAAATACACAGATCCGGTTCAAGGCATATTAAATATCGTTGTCTTTAAATCGAGATTTGCCCCTACCACTATGATCAAGTGGTCACTAATATGTTACCGACAAATCGATTCTAGGATACAACGAACCGGCAGCGTATTTGTGTGATCAGATTTGATGAATCTGATCACGCAACCAGAACACCAAAAGATAGACGGAACTCTGAAAAACACAAATCGTGAAAATGGGTAAAAAGGAAAGATAAAAATGCAGTATAAAAAAGGGTGATCGCGGGTTCCTTTTATAGAAAATAAGGGGCATAACCGCACCGATTAAACACAACGGTTGTAGTAACCGAACGGACACAACGATTACAAAAGATCCGTTTAGACACAACAGTTACAAAAGAATGGTTTAAAAATTTAAACAATCGGTTAAAAATACAGTTACACCTTTGTCCAAAAAATTAATTTCTAACCGCACTGCCACGTACATGCTCATGCCCGTGCCAGTCTCGGCCCGGCTCGTGTGTGTGATAGATGGAGTGCATGATAGTGGAAGGTACAAAATTTGATGCCCCTGAGTGAAGGCTACAATCCTTGAGCCAAAGCTATACTACATATAACCCAAACCCATTTCATGGATTTACTCGATGTGGGACAAAATCATTTTAAAAGTTAAAGCAAAAAACCTTTTTTAAAAATAAGAGTTTAAAAACTCTTTAAAATATCAAACAAATTATCTTTCCCTCTCCCTTTAAGAGAGGGAAAAAAAAAAAAATATATATATATATATATATATATATAAAAGCAGCAATATCACGGGTTCTACTCATCCATTTGAGGTCGTAGATTATGGGGCTTGGGATATTAGCTGGGGTGGGTGATGAACTGATGGGAGGTTTTGTAAGTTTTCATCATGCTAGAGACTTGAGGTTTGGAATCTTAGTGAGGCTTAACATCTTCTATTAAAAGTCCTTGCAAACCCAAGTTTGCATTCAAATTATTGTCATCCTTACTGGATTTGAAGTCATCCTACTCAATTCTCGATTATCTATTTCTCTTTGGGTACCATTATTTTCACTCATAGAATTTTCACACGCCAAAGTGTGACCTCACCCCACCTACTTTAGTTGGTATACCTTGACCGCTTTTGAATTTGATGATAGAGATTATATTTTTGTCCCATTATTTCTCAAAATTCAGCTTAAGATCATGAGCGTATCCTCGGACGGTCAATTTTTTACTACGCTCTAAAATCATATGACACACATCCATTGGCGTAGTCACATAGAAGGGTGTGGGGGTTCAAGGCCCCATTTAACTCTAGAGTTTCTATTAAGTGTAGTTCTTATACAACATTTGTTTGTATATAAGCCCCCAAATCTATGATGTCGAAGCCTCCAAATCGGCTCAAGTCCCTATTTAACTCTAGAGTTTCTATTAAATATGATTTTTTTATCATTTATAACTTCCATCGACAAAAATTCCTAGCTACGCCCCTGCACACATCACGCTCAAATGTGATTTTAGGGCCACTTTTTGAGATGTGTCGGGTGAAATAAAAAATTGACCGTCTGATGGCAATATCTTTCTCGTGTTCTTAAGCTTTTCTCTAATTCTTTCTTTCTTTATTATATCTATATTATATATATTTATATATTAAAATTTTATTTCCCTTCATAGTTTTTCCCACCATTAGAAGCTCTCAAGATAAATGAGAGGTGTGAGTAGTGAAGAGATATGGAGCTCTATTTATAGAATCCATCTTGAAAAGCTCTCTACCAACTAAATGAAACCAACCAAGAATAAATGAGAGTTATTCATTTCACCAATCCATGTAAAAATAAACAAGGACAATATTTAATGGAGAACAAATTTTATGCAGATAAAGTGTAGGCGATTGATTTGGCATGCCACAATTGGCTGTATGAGCGATAGGGTTCAATTAATATAGATCGGTACAGTCAGTCACGCCACGTCAGCCGCCTGCACTTTGTCAGCATCAAATTTGTCCTCTATTTATAATTTTCAAATAAACAAAAGCGGTCCATTTACTTTTCACTTCACCAATCGGAGTGAAAGGTAAATTAATCAATAAAATACCAAAAGTTTTACTATAGTTATCTATGTGTGCAATTTGCAGACAAAAATTATTATCAATATATCTGACACTCAGCACCTCATCATATGATAGAGGGCAGGCTTGAGTTGGGCCGGGCCTGGGCTGGCCTAACCGGTTTGTCCCTGATCTAGTTGTAAAGGCACCATTAAGTTTGGCCCGTTTAGGATCAGGCTCACCTGATCAATTGAGACAATTTATATAAATATTGCTGGCCCGGCTCAAGCATGGGTTAAGGTAAGTAGGACCGATTAATAAACAGAGCCCAGCCAGATTAATAATCAGGCCGAGTGTTACCTAGTTTCAAGAGGACCGATTCTAATTGAGACCTCTCCCCCTGTATTGTCACCCTTTTCGAAAAAACTAAAGGTGTGAGATTGATTCTTTTTTAAAAGCTGATCAATTAAAAATTTGCCCATTAATTTTTTTATAAAAGGTCTCAATCGTTGGGCCGGATTGGCGGCACATAAATGGGCAAACTCCAACTAAGATAAGTAAGTCCGCTTCATAAATAGCTAGGCTACTCCAGTGTGGTCCGATTAATAAGTCAAACTGGGTATAGACTAGTTCCAAAAGGCCTGATTATAATCGGTCCATTTAGTGGCCCGTCTTGGCTCACCCGGACCCTTTGAGACCCCTACCCCATATTGTAACAGGGTACCTCTATTCACGCCAACGAAAATATTCGTGGGCACCGACACTGAAACAGTTGACCGCATTGCATTAGACTATATATGGTGCTCGCTTTTCATTCCAATCTTCCATACAATGGACCGTGAGACGATGGGCGTATCATCAGATGGTCAGTTTGTGATTTCATGTGACACGGATCGTAAAAAATAACCCTAAAATCACTTGACACACATCACGCTCGAACATGATCATAGGGCTGTATTTATGGATCTATTTATGCCACGTGGGATCATAAAATTAAATGACTGTGATGATACATCAAAGATCTCAAGATTCTTTGTGTGAAAGATTGCGATGAAAAACAATCTCAATTGTCTGAATCAACGCTGTGAATGGTTTTCAGTATCCGCACCCGCTAGCAATCAGTGGGCGCGAATAGAGGTACCCCATTTAACATACAAAGTGCCCCTTTTGTTTTCAAAAAGTCAAAGAACCACATGGTGAGCGATTGGATTGGGTTGGGTTGGATTGGATTGGATTGGATGTAGAAGAAAGATTGTGATTCTCATGGACCGCAGAGGAAGACCCCACAAACAAATAACTTTTACACATTATTCACTTCAGAAGAAGACCCACAAACAAATAACTTTTACACATTATTCACTTTTGACAACAAAACCGACAGAAGCTCTGCTCTTTCTGTAGACTTTATTTATTCCCACGTAGTGGAGGATTCTTCATAAAGGGGTAACCTTGTCTCTTACTACCTTTTCTCTTGGGACACTTTCTTCACATGTAAATGATTTCTTTTTTTTAAATAAAATTTAAAACCCCATTTGTTTTTATTTCTTTCAATCCTTTTGCTTTTGATATCAAATTCTGTGTGTCATGGGAGGATGCTGCTTAAAGTTGGATCAAAACTCCACTAAGGGTTGGGTTCCATGAGACTTGTGAATGCGGCCTTATTCAGGAGTTTCTTGTTTTTCCAGGAAAAGCTTTGAATCTTGATAGCTCAGAATTCTGCTGATTCTTAGCAGACTCTGATTCCTGCCTTTTCCTATAATTGTTCTTAAGTTGCCTTGATTTTTAGCTTTTCTTAGAAAAGTTATTTTGTCATTTGTTTTTAAGTTTTTCTCCGAAAAGCTCAGAATCGGATGAATGTGTAGTTATGTTGCCATCATACGAATGTTAATCATCGGACTACTTGTAGTACTCATATTTGACTAAAAATTTTTGGACGGCCAATCCATGCGAGATTAGACTTATGTGATGGATTTTTTTTTTTAATATAATTTCTCGATACTATTCTTATAACACCAAAAACGTTATATATATATATATCAAATACAAATTAGAAACTCATAAAAGTGTCCGAGCCGATATCGTTAATAGAAAATGATAAGGTTCACTAGCCCAAATACATTCAATATCGGGTTAATCGAAAAACCAAAATAAAGAAATACAAACTTAAAAATGACCTACGAAAAGTGACATATAACATCAAAGATGACTATGAGGATGCATCGTCGCCATCCTCATCCTCCGAAGAGTATGAGACAGTTATCATCTGTCTGGGAGAACCATTATGATCGTCCTAACTATCGTCGCAAACATGTTGTACTAGAGGCTCCTAATCAGGATCCATCTCATCCTCGAACTCTATCATGTGGTTGAAAGTATCGACCTCTGAGTCAGAACTGAGAACCACTGGGTTAGTTGCAAGCCCCGATGGTCGAATTGCCTATGGTACGTGTTGCAAGGGTGGTGCACGAAAGGGATGACGGGCTAGTGGGTTTTGAAACGGACCTCGGATTTCTAGTTCCCGAACGCGAGGATGATTCCTAGGAGGCAAAAGTGGAAATGGAGGGCGTTGGGGGAGGTGGTACAGTTGTGGCCCCTGTTGAGGAGGATCTAGGTCTATTACTTCTATCTTTCTAGCCAGAGGCGCAGGCCGCGATGATGATGACCCTGTGCATGAATTCACTAAACCCGGAGTTCCTGACATGCTGCCAAAAACTTAGAACATTACTATTATGTTGTTAAAAAATTAGTACTTATAATATTCCAGTAAATATTATTTAATCAATCCTCAAGCATCTCATACACCATCGAATGGTTATATCATTACATCCTTTCAAACGCATATGCAAACAAAAGAGTTATAGTAAACAAAATAGCAAATTGTGTAATGAAACTACAATGATATTGTACATAGATACTCTCAGCCTGATTTGTACATACTACCCGAGGATTGTCCGAATCATGGGAGAAGTGGAGGGGTTCGTCATGTGATATGGCAAGTAGTTGGGGAGCACGGGGTGGATGGTATATCGCGATAGAGTCTCCTCGAATATGGTGGCATTCGTTGATGGTACGATTATCCGAGGGGGTATTTAGAAAGCTTTGAAACTTGTTAACCGCTTTCTCATATGTTTTGAATGACCTATAATAGGCCCATGAGAACCCTGTGACTTATCGTGAACAATCCTCCCATGTTCAATAAACACCAGGTCTTCTACCAATGAAAGCGACGTAATATTTATCCATTACATCTTAGAACATCTACTAAAATTTTAGTTAACATATTATTATTATATTAAACAAAAGTAGCATATTAATATTATATTAAGTTAAGAATATAACATGCATAGAGCTTATTAGGTCAACTTGATTGTGCTGCCCATATTGTGTTAGCTATATTTTCCCTAAATGCGGTCATTCATTCATGATTCGTTGCAGTTTGAGTACTGTGAACGCCGAGGTCTGATTCCTTAACTAAATCATCTGAGGGTTCCACTTCGCATTCCTCGGACCATTCCACGAAGAAAGGATCGTCTTTATCATACATCCTTAAGTAATTATGAAGTATACAACATGCAATGACTATCCTCACTTGAGTTTTAATAGGGAATCTTGTTGCAATTTGTAGTATTAGAAATCGTTGTTTAAGTACCCCAAAAGTATGTTCTACAATGTTGCGTAAGGAGGCATATCGCTTGTTGAAAAGCTCTTGGAGAGTGACCGGGGATTTGAGCTATTAAACTCTTTAAGATGGTATCTTACCCCACGGTACGGAGCAAGACCGCATGTTAGAATAATACCCCCCATCAACAAGGTAGTATTTACCTTGTGGCACATAAAACCTATTGAGGGGCCTTGACAACGCACTTACAAGAACTTTTGAGTCAGGACTAAAGCCCTCCCATCCGAGGAGAACATATTGGAAAAGCATATCGAAGCTCACGAAACACATAACATTCTGTGATATTGCTTGTTTGCGATTTCGATATCGTTGCGAGTCTCTCTTCAAAATCGAAACATCTACATGTGTATCATCGATGGCTCCTATAGCATCCTTGAACCAAGGATACACCAAAGGCTTGTTCAAGAGCTCAGGGGGTGTGGCGCTCGAAGCTTGCTTCACAAAGTCAGGGTAGAGATCCAAAATAGCGAGAAGTACACTATTAAAGGAGAGGCTAATAGTTGACCCTGAACACTGAAATCTATCTTGCACGACTCAATTTTTTTTATTTTGAGCTACTGTGTAAAGGAAAATTGCCACGGCCTCCTCGACCATTATCCTTTGTGTATCTTGTAGGAGACCCCTCGACCTCATTCCATTGCATAAACTCTTAAATGTAGGTATAAGCATGCAAAATAGTTCGTATGCAATGTCCGGATGGCAGTTAAGTGTCTTCGTCACATATAAGGGTCCAAAGGAGGATACAATAGGTTGCCCTCGCTTTTCGTGACGAGAGCGTCATATAGTAAAACCCATTATTAGCATGATGATCAGTTCTTCATCGAACGTGATGGGAGGTGCCATTAAACCTAGCAATTTAAGGACAATGGTAAGTAACAAACAGTTAAAAGTTTATTTAAAAGAGTTACAAATAGACAAGCCTAATGAGGTGGCCACAGCTTCCCAAGCAACATAAATAGGTACGCTTGGCGATGGCTCGGGTTCATCGCGATGACTATTTCTGCCAATCGAGAACTGGTTTGTTCCACCCTGACACAGTTCTATAAACATAGGCATATCAATAAAGTTGTTTGCCTTCATTTCCTCCAATATCTCTATAAATCTACTGTACTGGTTGGTCGGGGCGTGACGTTGAGTTACAAGAGTGTCAAGAGATGTTTGAAACCCTTGCAACTGTTCAAGTAAACCATCAGGAAGATCACAACTCTTTCTTTTTGTCCCAGAATCAGAGGTAGAGGACTGGGTTGGGCGGGTTCTCGTGGACGGGCTTGGACCACTCTCTATTGTATAGGGAGATTGCGCACGACCGAATGTCTGTTGGTGGGGAGGGTCGAACTGTTCGAATACCGGATGATAAGAGTCACCACTATCATCACTGTCTAGTGGAATGGTGGGTTATTCCTCTTCACGGGGATCCATTGGGTGAAACTCCTCATGCCTAGTGTATGTGGTATTTCTGAATAGAAGGCACAGACTTTTATAGTCTTACACCTTACGGCCTCAATAGGTCATTGCCCACCCGTAACCGTGGGGTCAATTAACGTGATTTGTAAGATTTTTGAATAACTAATCGATCGATTTAGAAATTGTCCCAAATATCGAGCTCTGCAAGGACCATCTTCTCATGGTGGTCCCATCCGAAATCACTAGTTTCTATGATGCATTTCATCTGATTGTAATAATTTTTCACAGTCCTCAAATGATATTGTATCACTTGTTTTTAGTGAATTCCTCCAGTTTATTCTAGAAGCAACGGTAAGTCCTTAACTTCATAGTCATCTCTGGCCAAATATTTTTTTGCCATGACCCATTAGCCAATTTCCTTTGTAGATGATATTGCTCTTTGATAAATGCGTTCTCCATCTCCTCATCCCACGAAAAATTTCTCAAGGAGGCAGCGGTGGCCTTTTGTTTTCATTTATGATCGAACATATTAAAAACTTATATACAAAACACACAATTAGAGGTTTCATACAGTAGGCACCAATGAAGTTTGGGCGGGTTCCGACATTAATTTAAAACGCTATATTTGTATAAATCACTAGGTCCTTCTCCTGATGGGATTCATCAAATAGTATGCCCCAATGAAGATTGTACGAATTTCCTTAAAAGGCATGCACCCATAAATTCAGTCTTCAATAGGGGATGAACAATAACACACCCCTATATAGCGGACTGACAAAGTTGTGGACTATAATAGACTAGCAAGATATATACTACAGACAAAGCTAATACCAATTGTATTGCTGCTATCTACTATAGTCCACATGGGGTTCATATAAGAATATATTTACTATAGCAGGTCTTATAGTTAACTACATTAGTAGACTATATGTCTACTGCTACAACACAGTTCACCCGCACCAAATTTTGGGCATGAAGTATACAAAGCAACCTGTTTTAAAGCATTACAAATTTTATATGACGAATAGCCCGTCCATCAAAGACAACAACCCACCTGCTTATTCTGTTGGTTGGAGTTGAAGGATTCACAACGTTGTCTGCTTAGCTGCCAAAGAAAGAAAATATTTTATAATATAAACTACAACATGCAAGATCAATCATATATAAACTACAACATGTTGTTGTTGTTGTTGCTGCTATATATAAATATAACAGTAGTTTGTAGTTTTACAGATCCACTGGCATGTAATTGTTGTGCATTAAGCATACATGCAAGTAGACCTATGAAGGCTTTTTTTGTAACTTATTCTATAAGTCGACACAACTGAGCTAATTCACCCCTTTATGTATTTTCCTAATGTAGCTGTAAAGCACTGTCTTGGAAATAAGCCATTATTCAGCTATCTGTCATCTAAGATTCCATGGCCTAAAATAGTAGCTTGTGTAGTAATAGTAAGGAAATTTTAGCTGCTGCTATATGATCCTCTAAATTAAAAGAAGAATATAGCATGAGTAGTTATATATCCCATTTCCTGAATTGAATCCATATTTTTTCGAATATTTTCATTCTCACTAGTTATTAGTTTCTGGTTTCTTATATGATATTAATCCAATCTCAGCAGCCAAACACTTAGCTGCTTCCATTTTGCATAAGTTTTTCTTGCAAATGCTCTTAATTTGCATATAGAGAATTGTCAAGTATGGCAGTCTATTGTGTTGTACCCATTGTTAGATGGATGCAGACACAAACAAGAGTCAGAGTCTGCTACATCTTTCAGAAGAAGAACCAGCAAGCAGAAAATGTTGAGATTCTTGACTTGTTGGTATATATTATATAAAAGAGCTTAAGAAAAAAAACGGAACTAAAATAGGGGACAACATATAATACTAGTGCTATTATACATTTACGGTATAATACAATTTTGCCAGTAGCAAAGTTAATACTTTAATTCCAATGAAACCATTTTTTGCTACGCTTTAAGTATCCCAAGCGCCTTTTACTACATCATTACCAATACCTAAGCTCCTACTTTAAATCCGCTGTAAGAAGTACTGGTTAAAGATGTAGTTGTTTTTGCTAATGTTATATATATATATATATATATATATATATATATATATATATATATATATATATATATAGATGTTGCACATAGCAGTTGATGCATATATATACTATATATATAGCTGCTGGAAATAGCAACTGATGCCTATATACATATATATACTATATATATAGTTGCTGCACACATGCTTCCTCTAAATTGAAAGTCTTGGGGAGTGATAGGCGGTTCAAAAGTCTCCAAACCGCATTACAACCCTCCCATCTTCCAATGTGCATTGTTGTTTTGCAAAACCCCCAAGACCCAAGACCTCCTTACCAAACCAAAGCAGTCTATATAACATTGATGTTGAGTTCATAAACAACTCATCATCAAAATAGAAAATGAGTTCATAAGCATAGCATTCATTTAAGCATAATTCTATATAGTTTGGATAGGTTCATATGCTTTATAGACTTGGAAGATAGTTTCCCATTGCATTACAAGTCCTAGTGAGGGCTATTTTTTTATTGATAGTATTGTTATAGCAAAAATGACTGGAGGAAATCATTCACTTACCACTTTGAAATGGCATGGCTATGGCATCAGGATCATGATTGGGAAATGGAATAGTTTTGTGGTCTTGGGTCCCCTGATGTGGAGACTATTCAAAGAAATGGAGCTCCTCGAAGTGGAATTACGAAAGTAGAAAAATGAGGTTTTGATACTTGTTATGGCCATGGAGTCGAATGGCCATCACTGATGTGGTTTTTTCCCCCATTGAATGAACTAGATTAAAAATTGTGGAAGTGGATTTGATGGTGTATATGAGTATATCCTCTGCAAAATTTTCTGTGGTTATCAATGTTGGGCAAGACAAATTTTTCTCGTCCTCTAAGGGGCTTCGCAAAAGGGCCACTGTTCCCCCTCTCCTTCACACTTTGTTGGTGAATTATCTAATGGTTGAAAGGTATAACCACCTAAATAAATGACCCTCTAGTTCCTTATGTGCACTAGTGAAGCATCTAATCATATTTATTAAAGCGCCAAACGAACAAGCTATAGCAACATTGATATAGTTTTTCCGTTAAAATTTTCTTTGGAAACAATTAAAATAGTTACCTCTGATTATGTTACCAACTCTCTAGAGATTGACTTGACAGAATAGATCTGAGATTGGGTAAGTCCTTTTGTTTCTTTGTTCTTGAGAGAAGCTGGGGCCAGGTTAAGAGGATCCTACCAGATAGTTTTTTGTTTCTTTGTTCTTGTTCTTAATGGAGCTTCTGCTATATGTAGAGTTGCTATATGGAGCTGCTGCTATATATATATATATATATATATATATATAAAGAGAGAGAGAGAGAGAAAGAGAGAGAGAGAGAGAGAGAGAGAGAGAGAAAGCTGCTATATGGAGTTGCTGCTATCTGTAGAGCTGCTGCTTATAGGCATAAATACCTAACTTTGAGCATAATAAGCCCATAGTCTTCAGTAGCAAAATGTTTCAACGTAGTACAATTGATCTTGTAGGTCCCCTCCACCTAAACTTGAAGTAGGTTTCTGCTGCTATATATATATATATAGAGAGAGAGAGAGAGAGAGAGAGAGAGAGAGAGAGAGAGAGCACTACAGCTATATATAGAGTTGCTGCTATATAGGCATAAATACCAAACTTTGAGCATAATAAGCCCATAGGTTTCAGTAGCAAAAAGTTTTAGCATTGTATAAGATATAAAGTATCCTGGGCCTCTTACAAACAATTGGACACAGCATTCGTGAAGCAGTTCGCATCCATCATGTGGTTTGAGGCTCCCGAATTGAGAAATCATGCAAGTGGATTGATAACTAAAGTTTAATTGAAGGCAAGCAAATCAAGTTAGAGTTAATTAGGTAGGATTAAAGATAGAAAAAATAAAAGAAAATGGAACTCAGTTATTCGAGTTCAACATTCTGGAAAAAAATAGATCATGCATCAATGGAAACCACCAAAGGAAGGGTCTCTCAAGCTTAAATTTGACGGATTGGATCAAAGGTAGAAAGGATGAAAGAAAATGGAACTCAGTTATTTGAATTCAGCCTTCAGGAAATAAAAAATAAAAATAAAAACAAACAATAAGTGACAAGATCATGCATCAATGGAAACCACCTATGGAAGGGTCCCTCAAACTGAACTTTGACGGGTGTTCTTTAGGCAACATTGACTTGGTGGGATTCGGGGGACTGATCAAAGGCCACGGTGGAGAGATCTTGTAAGCATATTTTGGGCCAATTAGTATCAGAGATTCGTCAAAGGTGGAATGCCTTTCACTTCTTCAGGGGCTGATGTTAGTTGAGCCAGTATTGAACCAACAATATTTGAGATTGAAGGACTCAGCCATCACCATTGCTTGGATGAATAAAGTTGATCGGTTATCTAATATCGGAATACTAAGACACGGCTTTGGATGGGAAATAATAATGAATTGATTTAGTTCTCTATTGGTTCATGCCTTAGCAGCATTGACAAAGTTTGTATTATTATGTATTGGGGCATTGCAGTTATGGTTGATGGCTTAATTATAAGGGTAGGGTCTGTTTATTGTATTTTCCTCCTAAAATCATTGCTTTAAAAAACAAAATCAAACAAAAAAAATTGAAACTAGCACAAAGGGAAGCTAAGTAGGTTGACGCCACAACTGCTGAAGCTTTTAAGTGTGAACTCAGCCATAACCATTTGAAAAAATATGAGAGGTGCTCTGTTAGATTGGTCTATGAAACTGGTATAACCTCTATTTTTTTATAAAAAAGAAATCATACGTAAATCTAACATATCCATGTTCAAGAGCACCCGCTTCCCTGTGAATCATAGATCAAAATCACACTCGAGACAATAGTGTTAGTATTTTTTCCCGTTTGTATCAGCAATACAGATCAAATTATCATTGTTAGTAGGTGAACCGGAGGAAAGCGAACCATGAACGGATTCACGGTTTGGTACCACTTCCAATTAATCAGGTAACCCTGGTTTAAATTGAATCAATTCAAAACAATATTCACAAAAAACTTAAAATTTTTTGTTACATTAATTTACCTACAACATATACAAGCTAAAAAATAAATATAAATTACTAACATAATGACAAATAAATAAATACAAAATTAAAAATGCCTGATGTTTAGAGTCCAATCTATTTTTACGTTAATTACAAAAACAAGCATCGAATCCTATACTAATACTTTCAACCTGGCCAATAGTTTTAGTCATATTTTAGATACACCCAACTTCTAGTAGCAAAAATACCCATATAATTAAACATAGCCTCTTGATATTTGATTCCCACCATACAAAATTTAATAACTACAATAACCACTAACATATTATTTTGAAAAAACAAAATTGTTTTAAAAAAAATCACATATAATACACCAAAGTCTTTTGCGGTTTGAGCAGCATATACAAAATTAAATAACTATAGAAAACATTATAGATGCTAGAAACAAACCAAAAACAGTAACATACTTTTAAAACAAATCAACCAAATCAGGAACAAAAAAGAAAAGAGACCAAATTTACAAGTAAAAGATATCACCTAATTTGCAGGGGCTTACCTGAGTAGTGAGATTGGGAGGATGTCAAGTTTCTGCAAGGCACAAGGCATTCATTTATAGAGCCATCAAGCCCTCCCCAAAGATCAACCCAATCCATCTAGCTCCAAATTTTCAACGTAGTTGTAATGGCTATGCACCTAAGTTTTGCATAAAGCCACAACTTTACCATCTATATCTGACCTAAAACCCATCGATTTCCCCATCTAGATTGTCATTTGCTACTATTAAACCTATGATATTCACAGGTGTTTCAATCCGAGGTCGTCCACGGGTATTAGCGGCAAACCTAATGGCAGCATCGTCTTGTCTCTTCAATGGAAAAGGCAAAATCCCTCAACTGTATTAGAACAGAGGAGCAATGGCTATTTACTCTGAAACAGAGCAGTTGTTGTGCTCTTTTCAGGGTTTTTAAACCTTCAATTGTAGGTAGCAGTTTCCTCAAGACGACGTTAGCTCCTGTTAAGTGATAAAAAATGCCACTTTTCACCCAATAACCTGACCATTGATAGACCTGTGAGCACACTAATAAGTTCTTGTCAAGTGCATTTTGTAAACAACAATAAAAGAAAGTACTAATGCAGAAAACCACTCAAGAATGCATAAAAATGAGCTATCTCTCAGCACAGGACAAACCTAGCAACAGCACACCAGAGGGTAGCACATCACTGGACCCTTGGAGTGCGTGGCTACAACAGGGCAAGGCGAAGGAAGTGAAAACAGGCTGCGAACGTCCTATCTATTGGTCACCTGAAGACGTCGATAGGAGCTGAGAGTAAAGAAAGGAAGAATTCTTGCAGTTGAAGAGGTCTTCGATAGGATCTGAAGGCAGAAGAAGGATGAATTTGTGTGGATTAAGGAGTTCGATAGGATCTCAGAACCTATTGAGCAGCTGAAAGGAAAGAAGAAACCATCCTATTGAAAACCTGCCTGAAGAGTCAAAGGTACCTATCGAATGGTTTCTTGAACCTATCGAGATGAGAATGCTGGAACAGAACCTATCGAAGGGTGATTGAGCCTTTCGATAAGACTGAAAGCAAACCTATCGAAATGGCAGAATGAAGAGCGAAACCTGTCGAAATGGTTTTCCAACCTGTCGAAGAGTTTCTCCAACCTGTAGAATACTCCAAACCAAGGACTGAGAAGCCTGGAATTCCAAGCGAAGATTCATCCTATCGGCGCCTATTGAATGGATCTGAGAACCTAGCGAAAGGACCAAAATGCTTGATTCCAACCTGTTAAAATCGTGTGCAGAACTTCTCAAAAATTCAACTGAGCACATGTTGTACTTCAGTGACCCGTTGCACGCAATTCGAGGCACTTGGTGACCGACACGACGGTTCCAGAAGATGCCCTAGAAAGCCCTAACCGACCCACGTGATTTAACAGAACTCTAACAAACTCTGACGACCTTCTAGAAGGGATTTTTGGCGAGAAAAATAGAGGAGAAAGCTATATATAGAGATCCCCAATTGCCATTAGGAAAGATGGAGATCTGAGCCAAAATTTTGGAGATTAGCGCCTGCAGAGCAATTCCATTTCCCTCCGTTAGCCCAACCATGGTTGGCTAAGTCCCTTGGAGTAGCAAGGAGCGAAGTTAGATCTGTAATTGGGTGAGGTTAAGAGTGCTATTCTAGGTTCCTAGCTGCACAGACTACAGATCTGAGAGAATTTCCATTGTAAAGTGACCTTATTTTCAATGATAATGTTGTTTTTAATGCTTTAATTAGATTTAAATTTCCTTTGGTTCCATTTGGTGATCGATCGAATTTGTGTAGAGGAGTTGTAGATCAGCTCACCCACTTAACTGGTAGACCTCGTGAATACCATCTGATCTCCCTGGATCTGATGCTCCTGTGATTCCTTGAGTCTGTGACCTGGGAATTGCAGCATCTGTAGTGGCTTTAATTATTCTAATTGAGGCTCTGGCTTTATAGGAGATCCCTAGGATGGTCTGTGACCATTAAAGTGGACAGATCATAACCTTAAGATAAATCTAAGCTCAGGCCTCAATTGAATTCATCTGCTGCAATCTATGGATTCGATAAAGTCTATAGGATGGTATGTGACCATTAAAGTGGACAGATCATAGCCTTAAGACCAGGTGGATCCTGTGACTTGGAGTGGAATTTATACCCTGCAACTGTGCTTACAACCAGCGAGGGAATTGTGTGCACTGAACCTCTGTAGCATGATTAATTGAATTTGATTTCAGTGAAAACTAACCTCTAAGCTACTCTTCTCCATTTTCTGCGTTTTTTCTCTCTTTCCTTGCAAGATCTAAGCTCTTAAACTCGATCCGAGATAGCTTCTGTTTAATTGTAGCTTAGTTTAAGTGACAACCCATTCCAAACCTCTCCCATGTCTTTTAGCCAAATTAGTAATAGTTAGGGTGCCAGATCTGACACAGATCTGGAGATTTATCATATTTCTAACCAACCTCCCTGTGGACATTCCCTTACTCACTTTTCTTTTAAAGCTTGCTACAACAGATCCTGAATACCTGCAGGTCTATATGAGTGTGTCTGCCTAGTTTTATTGTTGATTTTAGACCCTCATTTGAGGGAAGGGAAACACACCATCAAGTTTTTGGCGCCACTGTCGGGGAGGCAGTTTAGAAATTGATAGATCTAAGTTTTGATCATAGATTTATAGTTTTTATTTGATTTTACTAGCTGCATTTGTAAGTTCTGTTGTTTTTCAATAGTTTGTGCACCGTTCATCAGATCTAAGGCCACCAGTGAGGAGAATTGTGCTGGAGATTGCTCTGTAGTTTGCATCCCTCTACTCCCCTGTTATTTTTCAGATCTGTTGATAATTTTTGTTAGAATAGTTAGAAATTTTGGTTGATTCTGTTTGTTGTGTCTTTGGATCTGTTCTGCATTCGGAATCTGAGTGTTGTATGTTTGGTAGGAGAACTTTGCAACCTTAGATTGTCTCACTAAATTCAGAGGTTGAAAGACTTCTCAAATCCGGACCAACTACACCCACTTCTATTGCATTTAATTCTGTAGAAATGGGTGAGCAACAGCAGCCGAGAACCCTTAAGGAGTTTAATGCACCAGGGGTCTACAATTCCCCCTTACGCATTCAATTCCCAGCTGCTCAGGAAAACTATGAGATAAAATCATCCATCATTCAAATATTGCCCTCATTTCATGGCCTGACCAAAGAAGACCCCTATAAGCACATTGATGAGTTCTTAGGACTGTGCACTATATTTAATATCACAAGTTTGGGGGAGGAGGCCACCAGGATGAGACTTTCCTTTTTCATTGAAGGATAGAGTGTTGCGACCCGAGATCTCACAACCTCTTAATTGTAAGATCTTAGACCGTACCTTCGTATCGTGAACTATAAAAATATAATAAGGCGATAAAAGCACCTTAAACAGCGGAAGATAAAATTTCTTTAAAACATTAATTAATCTAAATAAAACCCATGATAATGTTCTTATTCCAATAACAAGTCTAACATGATTAAAGCTTAAACAGTTTTGATAAAATACTAACTGATCAATGTCCCATTTATTTAAAATTACTAATAACTAGAAAGAAAAATAGCTAATTAAGCCACGAAGTCATCATTACCATTCAGTCCAGTTTCTTGAGCACCACATGTCGTCTTATCACCATAGACCCATACATTGTCCTTGGCAATACCTGTCTCATCTGGTCACCCACATCAACAAGAGGTGTAAGTTTACACTTGTATGGACCAGACATGCAATCCCTTGAAGTATAAAATATCAGTTATAGCCATATAAATATTTCGGTATATTTCATGTGTGTGTGCATATGGCATGTATAATCTCAATAAGCTGAAATGTACTGAACATAAACATATATATCAATAATACATGAATGCATCATTTCTTTTAATTTCATCTTTCTTGTCATTTAATGCATGTTAGACTCCGTCCCGCTCAAGATGTTGGGTCTTAATCATGCTTCTCACTTGTTTAGTTAGACTCCGTCATGCTCAAGACGTTGGGTCTAATGAATCATATCATTTATTATATGTCAAACTCCGTCCCGCTTAAGACGTTGGGCTTAATCATGCTCATCATACTCTTGTTTAGTTAGACTCCATCTTACACAAGACGTTGGGTCTAATACCTTCTTAGACTCCATCATGTACAAGATGTTGGGTCTAATGCTCTTTAATCGTGTTTAGTTATACTCCATCAAACACCAAATGTTGGGCCTAATACCTTCTTAGACTCCATCGGGTATAAGATGTTGGGTCTAATGCTCATTGATCATGGCTTGACATTTCATCGTGTTTTATGTGTCTTGATTGTGCATTATATTGATCATCATGGAATATGTAAAGTGCATGAGAGTGATATCATACTACATAGGCATTTTAGTGCATTTAATCATGGTACATAAATATCAAAGTGTACACAATCATGGTGCATAAATATTACAGTACATATCATACGATCATGGTGCATAAACATTGACATTTTAATCACACTGTTAAGAGAAGAATTGATTATAGAACTTAACTACGCAAACACCATCCATTGATTTTAAGTCAAGCTCAATCGATTGACATACAATCGTCAATTGATTGACATAATTCTGCGCATATCATAATACATACAGTTTAATTGATTGACTCCTCTGTATCAATCGATTAACATAATACTGTGCCTTTTCCCCAAAACAACATTATTTATCAGTATCCGTTTATGCTCAATCGATCGATTTCTTAGAATCAATCGATTGAATCAAATCCATACATTTTCTAAAAAGAGTGTCCTTTATCAGGGTCTGTCAGGCTCAATCGATTGACTCCTCTGAATCAATCAATTGATTCCAATTTATGTATTTTCTCGAAATAATATCGTTCATCAGTTTCTTATTCAAGCTCAATCGATTGACATAATTATGTGTACTTTTCTAAAATAATATCATTTATTAGTATTTACTTTAATATTCCTCCTCAATCGATTGACATACAATCCTCAATCGATTGACATAATTCTGTGCAATCTTTCAAAATAATATCATTTAATATTATCTGCCCTACTGTCCATCCTCAATCGATTGACATACAATCGTCAATCGATTGACATGCTTCTGTGAGCACATATCAAAATGCATCAAATCACATGGTGGGATTTCAACCGTCTTCTTTTTAATCTAAATAATCCACATTAATAATCACTAACCCTAGCATGCATCTCATTTAATCATATCATCATTATTTATAAAATAAATACACTAATTTACATAAAAATCTATTTAAAAATTAATATTTTAAGTTCAATGGAAAGCATAATTTCTCCATACCTAGATCGATCGTACCACCACGATTAGATTAAGATCCCAACAATGATGATGATTCTAGAAGGAGGCGAAGGCCGCTTGAGAATATACGCCAACGTCTCGCCGCACTTCTAAAAGAAGGGTTCTAGGAAGATAGATCTAGAATTTCTTCTCTAAGGTCTCTAAGGTCTCTGACGGCTCCATTCTTAAGAAGAACTCTAAATGAGTTTATAATTTAGGGTTCTCCGTAAGACACTTATTTATCACATTTTGGAGATTATCCGGTGTTAAGCCAACACAACAAGAAAGAGTGTATAGGCTTTTATCTCAAAGTCTAAAATAGAGGTTTAGAGTACACATAGCAAGGTTTGATCCCTAGACCTCTTATCTAGAACTTAAAGTTTTTGACTAGTAGGCTATTACACAACTCATGTTCATTAATGACGAAAATAAATATAAGAGCTTGAAAAACCAAAACATGTATTTTTAGATAAAACGTTTTGAAAAGTCAAGGCATGCGGGGAATACGATATTGAACACATACACATATTTTAGGTGTATCAAAGACATAAAATTCAGATCATGACATAGAGCCAGGACCTAGTTGTCCCTGCTTCCACCTAACAGTATTCAGTCCTGGAGTGATCTCCAATGTAAGTTTCTGACCAAATTCTTTCCTATGTCAAAGACCAGCCAGTTGAAGAAGGGTATCATCTCTTTTACCCAAGATCCAACTGGAGACTTTCATCAATCCTGGGAGAGATTTAAGGAACTCCTCAAGAAATGCCCCCGCTATCAAATCCCTGAATGGCAATTGGTTCAAAGCTTTTATCAGGGAATTGATGCTAAAAGCAAAGATATGATAGATGCCTCCTGTGGTGGCACCTATCTCCATAAAATTGCTGAGGAGGCATGGGAGCTCTTTGACATCATTAGTGAGAACTCTATGCAAAGGGAAACCTTAGCAAGAGATCTAGAGCCTCCTAAATTGATAAAAGAGAACACCTCAAGGGGAAAGATATATGAAGTGAGTGTGCCAAGTGAATTGGAAAGGAAAGTGGACAGCTTAACTCTGAAATTTGATAGGCTAATGGGAGCAATGCAGTCACCTGTGGCTGCTAGAGTGGAGGAGGCATGTGCCATATGCGAGTCCCCTGCTCATCCCGTGGAAGAATGCCCATCTGCTGACCAATTTTCTGATTTTATAATAGAGCATGTGGCTGCAGCTCAGTCTTATGGGCAGCAGCCTGCTGCTGAGTATCAATGGAGGAACCACCCCAATCTGAGGTGGAGATAAGATGGATATCCTAGTCGACAGCAGCAGCAACCCCAACAGCCCATGCCCTACATAAATGCTCAGCCCTATCGAGAAGGTTATGCCCCAAGACCTCAGTATCAGCAACCCATGGCCTAACCTATAGCTCCTCCTGTGCAGCAATCTGCACCCCCTCCAACTTTGAGAGCACCATCCTTTGAAGAACAAGTTCTATCTTCATTACAGAGCTTGAATACCTTGACCCAAACTGTGCACTCTCACAACCAGAGCATCAAAAAGATAGAGGACCAACTTGGTCAGCTGTCTGATGCTCTGACTAGAAGAGAGGGAGGAAGGTTGCCTAGCCAACCACAGGATAATCCACGAAGGTAGTTTGTAGTGGGTGAAGTTTCCTCTACTTATGAGGAAGTTAAATTTGTTACAACTTTGAGAAGTGGTAAGTTAGTCGACAACCAAGTGGGCTGTGAGCCTGTGAGGAACTTGGAGGAGGAAAATGAGGTAATTTCTACCAGCACACACCTAAGACCACCAATGGTGGACATACAAGAACAATCAGCTGTAAATAAAGAGGATAATGAGAATCCTCAAGAAAAGAAAAAACTCAAAAACAAAGAGGCCCCATTGGCTAAGGCTACAAGTGAGGGAGCAACCCCACACTTGCGATTTCCTAAGGCACTACAGGCACCTTCCCCTTTTGATAAAGGGCAAGAAAAAATTAAGGAAATGATAGAGACTTTCAAGCAAGTAAAGATAAATCTACCTGTACTTGATGCCATTAAACAAGTCCCAGCCAATGCCAAATTCTTAAAAGACCTGTGCACCCATAAAAGACAGTCTAGGATACACCTATCCAAGAAAGTATTTTCAGCAGAAAAAGTTAAGCATGTCCTGTCCATTGCAACTCCCCCCAAGCTTCAAGACCCTGGACTCCCCACCATCCCCTGCATCATTAGGGATCATACCGTTGACAAACCCCTATTAGATCTAAGAGCTAGTGTAAATTTGCTTCCATATTCAGTATATGAGAAGCTGGGCTTAGGCAAATTAAAGCCCACACATGTTGTTCTCCAGCTGGCTGACTGATCTAAAAGGAAACCTATGGGGATAATCGAGGATGTTTTGGTTGGAGTTAACAAATTCTTTTATCCTGCTGACTTTTTGGTGCTGGATAAGGAACCAAGTAGGAATGCCACCTCCATACCTGTGATTCTAGGCAGACCCTTTTTGGCCACAGCTAATGCTTGTATTCAATGCAAGTCTGGAATCATGGAAGTGTCATTTAGAAATATGAAGGTCAAATTGAATGTATACAACGCAGCCAATCAACCTCATCCTGATGAGGATTGTTTTTCTCTAGATGTAATAGATGAGGCTATCCAGGAAAATGTGAATATGCTACTACATGGTAAGGAATGGTATAATGAATTAGCCGAAGTATGAAAAGAAACAGAGGTAGAGCAGGGTCCCACCTCTGAGATTGAGCATGTGAAACTTATCTCTTCTGAAGATCCACCAGTACAGCAACGTCCATGGAGGCCTACTTTGTTACCCCTACCACCCCCCTCTTAGACACTCCTATTGCCCTCCCTCATCAGTCCCCCAGAGGTGGAGTTAAAGCAGCTCCCAAAATATTTGAAATATACCTTTTTATGAGACAACACCAAACTGCCTGTGATAATCTCTTCTCCCTCACTCTCGAGCAGGAAAAAGAACTATTGTGTGTACTAAAAAGGCATAAGAAGGCAATAGGTTGGACCATTACAGACCTTGGGGGAATAAATCCTGCTGTGTGCATGCATAAAATTCATCTCGACGAAGGATCCAAACCTTCCAGAGAGATGCTGAGAAAGTTCAACCCACACATGCAGGAGGTTGTGATGAAGGAGGTGGTCAAACTCCTAGATGCTGGGATAATTTATCCCATCTCGGATTCACAATGGGTAGCACCTACCCAGGTCGTACCAAAGAAATCTGGCATTACAGTTGTTGAAGCAGATTCAGCAGAGCTAATCCCAACCAGACAAACCACTGGTTGGAGGGTATACATAGACTACCAAAAACTCAATGAAAAGACCAGCAAGGATCACTTCCCACTGCCCTTCATAGACCAAATCTTGGACAAGATGAGGCCTACTACTGTTTTCTTGATGGATATTCAGGGTACAATCAGATCCTTGTATACCCTCAGGATAAAAAAAAGACCACATTCACTTGCCCATTTGGAACCTTTGCATACAAAAGGATGCCATTTGGGTTGTATAATGCACCTGCCACTTTCCAAAGATGCATGTATGCTATCTTCTCTGACATGATTGATAAGTTTTTGGAGATCTTTATGGATGATTTCTCCATTTATGGAGATGATTTTAGCCAATGCCTACACCACCTCAGCTCCATACTGCAAAGGTGTGAGGAAACCAACCTAATTCTGAGTTGGGAGAAAAGTCACTTCATGGTGACTCAAGGCACTGTTCTAGGACATGTTGTCTCTCACAAAGGAATCGAGGTTGATCAAGCTAAGATCGATTTGATTGCTCATTTTCCCCCTCCGAAAACTGTCAAATAAGTTAGGTCATTTCTGGGTCATGCTGGCTTCTAGAGAAGGTTCATCAAGGATTTCAGCAAAATCTCCAAACCCCTCTACCACCTGTTGTGTCAGGATGTCCCTTTTGACTTTAATGTTGAATGCCAAGTTGCTTTTGAACTGCAAAAAACTTGTTTGACCACAGCTCCCATTTTACAATCTCCTAATTTTTCCTTGCCATTTGAACTGATGTGTGATGCATCAGATTTTGCCATCGGATAGTATTGGGGCAAAGAAAAGACAAGACACCTTCTATAGTGGCATATGCCAGTAAATCAATGGTTGATGCTCAATTGAATTATACCACAACTGAGAAAGAGCTATTAGCCATTATTTTTACCTTAGAAAAATTTAGGTCTTATGTGCTGGGATCAAAAATTATTGTGTTCACTGACCACTCAGCCTTGAAATACCTTTTGTCCAAAAAAGAAGCTAAAGCACGACTAATCAGATGGATTCTTCTCTTGCAGGAATTCAATTTAGAGATTAAGGACAAGAAGGGAGTTGAGAACGTGGTGGCTGACCATCTGTCAAGGATCCAAACAACTGACACAGCAAGTTTGCCCATCAATGACTCCTTCCCAGATGAGCAGCTTCTGACTATCCGGATAAGTATGCCCTGGTTTGCCAATATTGTCAACTACCTTGCTGTAGGTAGGATCCCCACACATTGGAGCAAGGATGACAAAAATCTGTTCTTTGCACAGATTCGACATTACATATGGGAGGATCCTTACCTTTTTAAGCATTGTGCAGACTAGGTGATCCGACGTTGTGTACCTGAAACTGAATTTCACAACATCCTAACCATGTGTCATGAACAGGCTTGCGGGGGTCACTTCAGTGGTAACAAGACTGCTGCCAAGGTCCTTCAAAGTGGTTTCTACTGGCCTACCCTATTCAAGGATGCCCGATAGCACTGTAAAGCTTGCCATCGATGCCAACAAATTGGCAGTATTACAAGGAGAAACTCTATGCCCTTGCAATCTATACTTAGTGTTGAACTGTTTGATGTCTGGGGAATCGATTTCATGGGACCTTTTCCCCCTTCTGCTGGATACAATTTCATTCTTGTCGCTATGGATTACGTCTCCAAATGGGTCGAAGCCATAGCTACAAGAACAAATGATCACAAAGTTGTCATTCAATTCCTGAAAGACAACATCTTCTCCAGATTTGGCTTTCCTAAAGCTATTATTAGTAATGGGGGAAGCCACTTCTGTAACAAACCTTTTGACAAACTGCTGGAACGATACTCTGTTACCCACAGAGTAGCCACTCCCTACCACCCACAAACTAGTGGGCAAGTAGAGATCTCCAACAGGGAAATCAAACATATTCTCGAGAAGACTGTGAGATCCGACATAAGAGATTGGTCCAACAAGTTGACTGATGCCTTATGGGCATACAGAATAGCCTATAAAACCCCATAGGCATGTCCCCATTCAGATTAGTCTATGGCAAGGCATGTCATTTGCCTGTTGAATTGCAACATAAGGCATATTAGGCCAATAAAGCAGTGAACTCTGCCTTACACTCTGTTGGAATTCACAGGAAACTCCAGTTATCCGAGCTGGATGAACTGCGAATAGAGGCTTATGCAAATGCCCGAAGTTACAAGGAGAGAACCAAAGCTTTTCACGACAGACATTTGCTTCGCAAAGAGTTCAAGCCCAATGACAAGGTATGGTTGTTCAACTCCAGAATGAAATTCTTTTCAGGGAAGCTGCAATCCAAATGGGATGGACCTTTCACTGTGGTACACATTTCCCCATCTGGAGCTGTTGAAGTCATGCATCCCACAAATGGAAGAACCCTTAAGGTCAATGGCCAGAGGCTGAAACTGTGACAGCCCGGATTTCGGCACCCCGAAACCCGTGCCATCAGCACGATCATCTTGACCGTGC
This sequence comes from Chloranthus sessilifolius, assembly GCA_021018995.1. NCBI lineage: Eukaryota > Viridiplantae > Streptophyta > Magnoliopsida > Chloranthales > Chloranthaceae > Chloranthus > Chloranthus sessilifolius. Next base: position 100,058,075 of record CM037588.1, read on the forward strand.
CCCTTAACTATGCACGGAACACTGGTATATCAAGCATAAAAAGAAGTAAGAACAACTTGCGGAATTTAAATCTAATTAGAAATACTTTTCAAAGGACAGTTCTACCCTCATGCCTCTGCATGAAGGGAGAACCGATCCGAACCATCGATGATATAAATCATCACAGATGGTTCGCCCCAAAGGAATAATCCAAACTCTATACATATACATGTTTTCACAAAATAAAGGCTTGACATACCAAGCCGTACAATCTCTACTCAAAACTCCTCAAAGTAGCACAACGGAGTCCTCTAGAAGAAGTCCTCTGGAGGTGGCTCCAACTCTCGCGGCAAAGAAAGTCCGACTCACGGGATCGGCGTCCCCTGAAACCACACTTGCTACTAATGGACTGCGACTGACGATAGTCTATAGGGTGAGCTACATCCTAGCTCAATAGGGAACAAACATCGAACATATAAGTTATAACTCACATATATTCTATGATATGCCATGCATGATGTAACTATGCAGCTTGTTGATAAAAGCGATTAAAAGCATTCGCTTTATCGTTGATTTCTTATGTTTTCATTTACTCATGAATAATGAAAAGGCCTAAAGCAAAACTTAAACTTTCAACTTAAGTAATCCCCGAGCAATATAGCATCGAGCCCCGATGAGATACCCTTCATCGTCATCTATAAAGACAGTTTTAATGTATTCCCTGGGAATACCATATAGTACCCAAGCCCCTTTCCCCTGGGGATTGGTGGCGGGGTTTCTCTTGTCTCAACCAACACCCCTGGGGTGTGCTTACTATGTACGGATAAGCCTCCGCACTGGCCTACGGTTTCGCCGCCGTATCGGTCACGGATATCCTGCCGTGTCAGTCGTGGATATCCCGCCACGTCGGTGGGGTAGCCTAAGGGACCTCAAATAACAAAAATATCGATGCCTTACATATAGTTATTCACCGTAAGTGTGCTATCTTATATCGTTAGGCCCTATCAAACATGATTCAATCTCAGGATACATCCTCGGATGTATCCATTAACTTGCATCACACCTGATGCTCTTATCTCTTTACTTCTTCATCCCCTGGGGATGGCTCATTCGTTTACTCTTATGAATGTCACACACACACACTTTTCACAATTCTTTGAGCAGTAAAAATAATTGAATTGAAATTTATATCACTACATACATGCTCTTGTAAAATAAGGTACATGTTCAAGGTGTTCCCTACCTCAAGTCTTTACTTGTTCAATGCATCAAGGTCCCACGTGGCACCTTGTGCACTAGCTCACACGCATTACTACCTATGGTACTATACAATAGGTAAAACATATCACAAGGGATGCAATAACGAAGGTATAAGATCCTCCAAGAATCTTAAAGTCAAACCTAAAAGTCAACAAAATTTATCCCAGTCGATTAATCGAAATCCAGAATCGATTAATCGAACCTGGTTCGATTAATCGATTTCCAAAATCGATTAATCGAAGGTCAATATCGATTGATCGAAGTAATTTCGATTAATCGAACTTCTCCTTCGCAAAGTCCATTTTCGTCAATAACGAATTGTCATTCGATTAATCAATCTGCCGATTAATCGAAATTCTTTTTTCGAAAAGTAAACTCACCGTCAACAATGAGTTTCCGCTCGATTAATCGAATCAGCCATTAATCGAAATTCTTCTTTCCGCAAAGTAGGCCTCTTTGTCAGCTTGAGTTTTCCTTTGATTAATCGAATCCAGTTTGGATTAATTGAATTTCTTCTTTTCGCAAGGTATACCTACTGTTCGAACAGTTGATTTTCACAAGTCGTTTAATCGATCCCAAATCGATTAATCGAAAACTAAATCGATTAATCGAAATCCCATTTCGATTAGTCGATTTTTCCTTAAATCATTTGCTCCAACCCTTGGGGTCCACTGGAGGTTCCCAGTCGCTTAATCGATTTTGAAATCGATTAATCGAAATCCAAATTCGATCAATCGAAATCCAATTCGATTAATCGAAATCGTGTCTTCTGACCTTTCAACTTCTCGGCCAATTTCGATTAATGAAACCCAATTCGATTAATCAAAATTGTCGATTCAAACCCTTTTCATTTGTTCTTCCCAATCTTTTCCCATACTTTTCCTCTATTTTTCTATGCGATTATCCTATGAACTAACACACATTTAACCACAACTTAACCCGTATGATCTATGCATCTTATTTACAAAAACTTTCCTTGGATAGATCTCAAGTTGATCTCTATGAATAGGTGGAAGGCTAGGGTTTCTAGCTTTGGCTCTAACGGATCCCTTGCGTCGAATCCGGCCTCCTTAATGCTTGACTCTTCTTCCAAACAGTTGCAATAACTCTTCTCTCCTCTCTCTCTCTCTCTCTCTTTACTTCTCTCAACCACAAAACATGAAAGTTAGGGTTTTCACCCTTTTTATCTTATTTCTTTTCTCGTGGAACACATACACACCCCTCGGTGTATGTTACTCTACACACTCCTCTATCTCCATTCTTCTACACTGGTTCACACATCACATCCGCTCATCTCACTTTAAGTTCATCTTTGAACTATCTTATGGTCAAACCTAAGACCAATCGGGCACGGATCCCGAGGTCATAGTTTAACGTGATTTTTAGGGCTATTACATCCTCCCCACCTTGGGAATTTTCGTCCTCGAAAATAACCCAAGGTTTATCTCGCTCTAGGTCTCTCTCTCCCCACACGCTCAGGTGAGGTAGTCCAATTTAGTCAGACGCACTCAAGTAGTCACACATTCACACTTATAAACATGGAAGTAAAGTTGTAACAACAAAAAGAGAAACAATTACACAAAAAGTTGAATTTCTATTAATATAGTAAAATTTTACAAGGCGCCATATGAGTTGGCGTACAAGATATACGTCTATACAAAACATGACTGATACAAAAAATACAAATAAAACTCATGCAGGCCCCTCGCTAGGGTCGGTCCGGCAGGAGCTGCTCTCGGTGGAAGGGTCTCTGCGTGGAGTAGATGTGGATGGAGGGAACCGCGTCTGCTGGTGGATGGAAGACTGGTCCTCTATGGAAGGCGGTGCGTCCGCCGCCCACTCTTCTTCGGGCCAACATATCCATGTATGTGGGGTAGATGAATGGAGGGTGTGAAACATGAGGAAATCAATCCTCCCTGCTCATCCTCTCATTATTTGCGCCCATTCTCGCCAAGACGCCTCTATGGTAGGACCGGATGGAGTGGCAAGGCCATGTAGGATGAGGTGGAGTCGCGGGCGCTGAGTGTGCAGTGGTGTCGGGCGTGTGGTGTGGAGGGAACCTTCCATGGATGGCTCGGCTCATGGGTGGTGTGCCCCACCTCAAGTGGGTCCCGCCTGAGGTGGTGGGGTGGTGGCGGTGCTATCGCTGGCTGCTGCTGGCCGGGCGGAGCGGGACCCGAGCCGGTAGGGTCCGCTTCAGGTTAGAAGCACGGGTCCATGAAGACTTGGTGAACGCTCTTCACGCGATTCGTAGCCTCACCTCGTGAGGTGAGATAGTGTAGGAGGGATCGCTGGAGTAGCACTCCAACATGCTTGAGATGAGCCGCATACGCATCTTCTCCTTGGGCCGCATGTTGCCCTTCATCGCTTTAGTCTTGATGTACCTCATCCCTTCTAGGATGACCTCGGTAGCATCAAACCATCGCCATGAAGGTCACAGAAAGTGCATGTTGCACTTTGTCCACGCCAGCCCGTCGTGGCGATCGGGTAAAGGTTGCATTTGATTATTGAGTCGAGCATCCACATGTAGGGTGGAAGATCAACCTCTTGATGGAAATGCCCACCCTTCTTGCCATTTGTCATGAGGGTCATGACTTCTCAAATCGGGGTCTTCCACAAAGGGTGGAAATAGGGTAGTCTCTGGGGTGAACTCGAGGTAGCACTCGAGCACCTCGTGAATGTGACGCCGAAAGTGATCGTGTAGAGACGCACCTCGATCTTGGTGATGATGCAATGCGGTAGGGCCATTGGTTAGCCCTTGGTAGAATAATCTCACCAATCTAGGTAGTAGGAACCCTGATTGGTTTGAGAAGATTGCCGAGACCGCATTGTTTATGTAGTTTTGAGCCCATTGGGTCTCGCCTTTACATCGGGATCGTGAAAAGGGTAGGGTCGATGGTATATTCGACCAAAGGTCTTGGCTGCCCACCACTGCTTGGTTGCTCCACGCTGGTGGGTGGTGGCATGGGGTGGATTCATGGAAGACTCACAGAGATGCGCCTGCCGAACCGGAGGTGGTCTCCATTCGACGGTGTCGGAGTCCTCACCGCGATGGGGTAGGTGGTGGTGGTGCGGCGTTTACGCCTAACCGCAACTTGAGGTTGCCTTCTTCAAGATAAACGGGTTTTGGGCGGCATGTTCACTAAACTAGGGTTTATCTAGCTTGAATTGAAGAAAAACGGAAATCTAGGGTTTACCTTAGGTTTCGGAGGCGTAACGGCGATTTGGACGAATCTGGAAAACCCAAACCCTAGAGCACTTTGGTTGGAGAAGAAGGAGAAGATGAAACGCCCAAAAATCCTAAGCCAAATGATTTTAATGGGAAATGAAATCTCAAATTTATTTATATAGTTCATCGACATCGAATTCCATTTCATTAATCAAATTCAAAACCAGGTTAAGTCACAGAAATCGTTAATCGATTTTTAAATCGAAAATAAAATTGACATCCAAAATATTTCAGATTAATCGAAATCGTGTTGTTTGTTTAAAATTTAAAATTTTGAGCTCATCAGGCGGCGTATCGATTAATCGAAATTCATTTCGATTAATCGAAATCTCAAAATCGATTAATCGAACTTAGTTTCGATTAATCGAAATTGTGCTAAAACTTCAAAAATTTTCCAAAATTTCTTAAGTATTCGATTAATCGAAATCCCATTTCGATTAATCGAAATTTCTTTTTATGCATTTTCTAACTCAACTTTTCATTTCAACATCGGCACATGCCAGTCGACTAATCGAACAAGATCGATTAATCGAAATTCCAAATCGATTAATCGATTTGAAATTCGATTAATCGATTTTGCCCAGTTTCTACAGAATTTAAATCTCTTTGTTTCTTTTCTTATTTTCGACAACTCATGACAGATTGGATTAAAATTTCCATTGAATTACAAGTATAGTGGAGATTTCACAACACGTTTGTGGTTTACATTGCACTTTCACGTAAACAAGGTCGGGTATTGTTCTTTACATCGGCCTCTCGCTCCCAAGTAGCCTCTTCTTTAGGATGATTGTTCCATCGAACAAGCACTAAGGAATTACTTTAGTGTGATGTTTGCTCTTTTCGATCCAAGATCTCCGGTTCCTCTATCATGCTCATGTCCTCACACATCTCTATAGGTTGCTTCCTAACACATGAGACGGATCATTCACGTATTTGCATCGATATGTGGAAGACATTATGTACTCGATCGAATAGCGGTGGTAAACTAATGCGATATGCAACTTCACCTATTCGTCCCAAAATTTCAAATGGTCCAACATAACGTGGACTTAACTTCCCCCTCTTGCCAAAACGCATTACACCTTTCATAGGTGACACCTTCACAAACACATGCTCGCCCACTTTGTAGTCAACACTAGTCCGCTTCACATCTAAGTAACTTTTCTCGCCTACTCAGTCGCTTCAACCTTTCTTCGATAATTCGGACAACGTGTGGCGTTGTCTTCAGCGATTTTGGTCCTAATACAAATTTCTCACTGCTTTCCTCCCAATTGAGGTGACTTGCATCGTCGTCCATCTGAGCTTCATACGGTGCCATGCCAATGCTCGTTTGAAAACTGTTGTTATATGAACTCGAGCATCGGTAGATACTCATCCGGTATCCTTGCATATCAAGCATGCAAGCTCGAGCATGTCTTCTATCACTTGATTCACCCGCCTGTCATCATCGGTTTGAGGATGGAAAGTCAACTAAAGTCTAGTCGCGTTCCCATTCCTTCTTGAAATTTCTTCCAAAACTTGGACGATACATGGATCACGATCCAAACTATGCTTGGAATACCATGTAATCTTACAATCTCTTTCATATATAGGTCCGCCAATCTTCCCGCCAGATAATCGTAGTATTGTATGGCAAAAGTCCGATTTGGTCAATCGGTCTCTGACGACCCAAATAGCATTATGTCTCTGGCAAGACGAGGTAATCCAACAATGAAATCCATTGAGATCGATTCCCACTTCCATTCTGGTATTGGTAAAGGTTGCAATAATCCAGCAGGATGTCTATGATCAACCTTCACTTGTTGACAAGTCAAACATCGTGACACATACTCGCCACGCCTTGTTTCAAATCCTTCCACCAATAATTCTTTTTCAAATCTTGGGACATAATGGTGCTTCCAGGGTGGATAGGATAATTTGACTTATGAGCCTCATCCGTAATCGTTCGTCTTAGATCGACATTGTCCGGAATGCATAGACGGCCTTTAAACAATAACGAACCGTCTTCTTTTACTGAGAAGTCCGAACTGATGCCTTCACTCACGTCTTGACGAATCTTTGTTAATGCTGGGTCTTTCATCTGTAGCTCGTGGATATGTTCAAATATCACTGGCTTTACTGAGATGTTAGCCAAAAAGGATCCAGTCCTTTGACTCAATGTTCGCATCATAGCATGCCAGGTCTTCCAATAGTTTCCATCGGTGCATACCCAAAATCAATGAAGCTAACTGAGCTGAACCCTTTCGACTCAATGCATCGGCTACTACATTCGCCTTGCCAGGATGATATTGTATGGAGCAATCATAATCCTTGAGGAATTCCATCCATCTGCGCTGTCTCATATTGAGCTCTTTCTGTGTAAACAGATATCGGAGGCTCTTATGATCGGTGAAAATTTCAAAAGTCTCACCATACAAGTAATGTCTCCAAATTTTCAGCGCAAAAATGACTGCTGCCAGTTCCAAGTCATGAGTCGGGTAATTTTTCTCGTTCTTTTCTTTTGTCTTGATCCGTAGCTATCACCTTCTTGTGTTGGTTGAGCACAACCAAGGCCATTGTATGACGTCATTGCATTCGCAGATCCTCCACCGCTCAAGGAATTGCCAACATCGGAGTCAAGTGAGTCTCTTTTTGAGTTCTTGAAAACTCTTCTCGCATGCCTCACTCCACTCAAACCTTGAATCTTTTCGTGTCAGCTTTGTGAGAGGTCCCGATATCTTTGAAAACCCCTCAACGAAACGCCGATAATAGCCTGCTAAGCCCGTAAAACTTGGACATCACACCGTTTTGGTGCTCCCATTTAACTACCGCTTCTATCTTTCCGGGTCTACTGTGACGCTGCGTTTTCGAGACAACATGTCCCAAAAGCTAACTTCTTCCAACCAAAACTCACACTTACGAGTTTGGCATGACAATTGGTGTTCACGTAGCGTTGTAGAGCAATCCTCAAATGTTCTTCGTGTTCGCATCTTGGATTTGGAGTATATTAGTATATCATCAATACTACAACGCAGAGTCCAAGTGTGGTTTAAACACTCGTTCATCGATCCATAAACGACGCTGGAGCATTCGTTAACCCAAACGGCATCACAAGGAATTCATAATGTCCATACCGTGTCCGGAAAGCTGTCTTCTGAATGTCCTCAGCTTTAACTCGCAACTGATGATACCCAGATCTCAGGTCAATCTTAGAAAAATACCTTGCTCCTTGCAGTTGGTCGAATAGATCGTCTATTCTAGGCAAAGGGTATCGGTTCTTCACGGTGAGTTTGTTCAATTGTCGATAGTCAATGCATAGTCTCATTGACCCATCTTTCTTCTTGACAAACAAGACCGTGCTCCCCATGGAGATACACTTGGTCTAACAAACCCCTTGTCCATCGCCTCTTGTAGTTGTTCCTTCAACTCCTTTAGCTCAGTGGAGCCATTCTATAAGGTGCTTTCAAATAGGCTGCCTCGGTGCTAAGTCAATGGCAATTCTACTTCTTCTCGAGGTAATCCAGGCAATTCTTCTCGAAACACGTCAGCAAAGTCTCGCACAACTGCTATCTCAGAAATGACGTTCTTTTCCTCCTTGTCCTCCTTTAAGAAAGCTAAGTATCCACTGCAACCCTTTCTGATCATTTTCGCCTCATCACGAGATCAAGGGCAGATGACGACCTCACTCCTTGAAACCGAAATGATCTTCTTGTGTTGGGTCTGAAAATAACTACCTTGTTCTTGCAATCGACGGTTGCACAATGCTGCGCCAACCAGTCCATGCCAAGGATCACATCAAACCCTTGCATGTCTAACAGTACCAACTTTGCTTCCAATTCATGCACTTCTAAGTCTTGAACTGCTACGATGATGGATTTGCAAGCTAACTCCGTGTCTACTAACTCTCCAGTCGGAATAGACACAGATAGGACGAAATCCAACGTCTCTGGAACGATCTTCATCTTCTTAGCAAAACGTGGAGTGACGAATGAGTGGGTAGACCCGGGGTCTATCAACACTCGAGCGTCATGTCTAAATACACTTCCCTTTTCATACATAGTTAAAGTACCTATAATATATATACACATACATATAGAAATTTACACATCAAAATGCACTCTCGCTTATATTAAAAGAATCTACACTATTCCTAATGCATGCACCCTTTCCATCTAAAATTTTTATGAAACGTAAATTTTTCTTTAATAAAATAAAATTTCACCTTGGATGACGTCGTGCACATTCCTCGCTTCTGAGAAAGGATCGCATAGGCTCTCCCCAACAATCGGCTTCCTTGCTTGAATGGGTCGTGGTCAGAATCAAGCCGTCTTGCCCTTGTCTGTCTCGGGGCAATCCTTGATCATGTGGCCCACCTTGCCACATCGGAAACAACCTCTAGTTCCGATTCTGCAGTCTATAGTCCTATGCGGCTTGCCACATCTGCACACGCTCTCGAGGTGCGGAAGATACATGAGAACCCCTGTGTGATAGTGGCACCAGAGACATGGCAGGCTCTCATAGCTTAATAGGTCTCCCGACGCAAGTAATGGAAACCTCTGTTGGTGTTGTTGTTGTTGTTGCGCCGGTCTTCCAAACCTCCCGAATGCGGTCTCGATTTCCACCCACGAACCTCGGCTTTTTATTCACCGGTTCAGTAGTTCCCCATCCTTCCGTGGTCAAGTCCTCTCTGTTGCTCTCTCTGTCTATCTGCTCGTGTTCTCCTCTTCTACAACCAATGCTTTGCTCATGACCTCTTCATAGGTCCTCGGTTGAAATGGAGCTACGCCTCCTAACTTCAGCTTCAAACCTTGTTGAAACCTTTTGGACTTCATCACTTGATGACGTAGTCCTGCAAAACGGCAAGTCGTGAAAACTCTACCCCATACTCTCACGGTCATTCTCCCTTGTACTAACTGCAAAATTGTATCTCTAATTGGTTCCTCACCACTCGAAATATTGTTTGTTGAACTCCTCAACAAATTCCTCCCAAGTCCATGGCAACTCTGGGGTCTCCGAGCCCGAGTCCTTATCACGGACTTCCACCAAGGCCCACCTCCCCATCCAACATGTAAGTCGCCCATCTTACACTCTGCCTTCCGTGCAAGTTAGCACGCTAAAGACTTTCTCCATCTCCATCACCAATTCTCGCCATTGTGTCCGCCGCCTGTAAAAATGAAGGAGGTCTCATCCTTCTAAACTCAGAAAAGATGAGGGCACAGCAACGCAGTCCTGTGTGGTGTAGGTGGTCGCCGCTCTTGACGCATGAGCCGCAAAGGATGCTTGTTGTGCCATGGCAATGCCATAGTCTCCATAGTGTGCATCATCCTTTGTCGCTCCTCTTTATCTTCTTGTCTTCCCCTCAATCTTTCTTGCTCTCTTAGACCTTGATCCCTGATCTCGATCCTCTTCCTCATGATGTTCACACGCTACTCGCTCGGGCCGTTACCTCCTAAAGGCACTCTGTTGGTAGGAGAGATGTAACCATCTCCACAAACTCCTTTGATGGCCTCCCTTGGTCGGCCTCTCCTCTAGCCGACATTGCACATTTGAAACTAAGGTTTCTAGCGTAAGCCCCTATGATCTCGAAAGAATCCTTGTAATTGCTAAAAGAAAATGGCTTTGATAATTAATCGGATGCCGGATTTCTAAGACTCAAACCCGTGCCACATCAAGACGATCATCTTGACCGTGCCCTTAACTATGCAACTAACACCGGTATATCAAGCATAAAAAGAAGTAAGAACAACTTCATGAATTTAAATCTAATTAGAAATACTTTTCAAAGGACGTTTCTACCCTCATGCCTCGCATGAAGGAGAATCGATCCAACCATCGATGATATAAATCATCACGGATGGTTCGCCCCAAAGGAATAATCCAAACTCTATACATATACATGTTTTCACAAAATAAAGGCTTGACATACCAAGCCGCATAATCTCTACTCAAAACTCCTCAAAGTAGCACAACGAGTCCTCTAGAAGAAGTCCTCGAGGTGGCTCCAACTCCTCGGAAGTCCGACTCGCCGGATCGTCTCCCTCAAACCACTAAGAAATGCTACTAATGGACCCGCGACGATAGTCTATAGGGTGAGCTACATCCTAGCTCAATAGGGAACAAACATCAACATATATAAGTTATAACTCACATATATTCTATGATATGCCATGCATGATGTAACTATGCAGTTGTTGATAAAACAGTTAAAAGCATTCGTTTTACTGTTGATTTCTTATGTTTTCATTTACTCATGAATAATGCTGAAAAGGCCTAAAGCAAAACTTAAACTTTCAACTTAAGTAATCCCCGAGCAATATAGCATCGAGCCCCGATGAGCTACCCTTCATCGTCATCTATATAGACAGTTTTAATGTATTCCCTGGGAATACTATATAGTACCCAAGCCCCTTTCCCCTGGGGATTGGTGGCGGGGTTTCACTTATCTCAATCAACACCCCTGGGGTGTGCTTACTATGTACGGATAAGCCTCCGCACTGGCCTACGGTTTCGCCGCCGTATCGGTCACGGATATCCTGCCGTGTCAGTCGTGGATATCCCGCCACGTCGGTGGGGTAACCTAAGGAACCTCAAATAACAAAAATATCGGTGCCTTACATATAGTTATTCACCGTGTAAGTGTGCTATCTTATATCAGTTAGGCCCTATCAAACATGATTCAATCTGTGGATACATCCCTGGGATGTATCCATTAACTTGCATCACACCTGATGCTCTTATCTCTTTACTTCTTCATCCCCTGGGGATGGCTCATTCGTTTACTCTTATGAATGTCACACACACACACTTTTCACAATTCTTTGAGCAGTAAAAATAATTGAATTGAAATTTATATCACTACATACATGCTCTTGTAAAATAAGGTACATGTTCAAGGTGTTCCCTACCTCAAGTCTTTACTTGTTCAATGCATCAAGGTCCCACGTGGCTCCTTGTGCACTAGCTCACACGTACTACCTATGGTACCATACAATAGGTAAAACATATCACAAGGGATGCAATAAAGAAGGTATAAGATCCTCCAAGAATCTTAAAGTCAAACCTAAAAGTCAACAAAATTTATCCCAGTCGATTAATCGAAATCCAGAATCGATTAATCGAACCTGGTTCGATTAATCGATTTCCAAAATCGATTAATCGAAGGTCAATATCGATTAATCGAAGTAATTTCGATTAATCGAAATTCTCCTTTTCGCAAAGTCCATTTTCAGCCAATAATTGTCATTCGATTAATCGAATCTCGATTAATCGAAATTCTTTTCGCAAAGTAAACTCACTGTTCGAACAGTCGAGTTTCCGTTCGATTAATCGAATCCAGTTTCGATTAATCGAAATTCTTCTTTCCGCAAAGTAGGCCTACTGTTCGAACAGTTGAGTTTTCATTCGATTAATCGAATCCAGTTTCGATTAATCGAATTTCTTCTTTTCGCAAGGTACACCAACTGTTCGAACAGTTGAATTTCACAAGTCGATTAATCGATCCCAATTCGATTAATCGAAAACTAAAATCGATTAATCGAAATCCCATTTCGATTAGTCGATTTTTCCTTAAATCATTTCCTCCAACCCTTGGGGTCCACTGGAGGTTCCCAGTCGATTAATCGATTCTCAAATCGATTAATCGAAATCCAAATTCGATCAATCGAAATCCAATTCGATTAATCGAAATCGTGTCTTCTGACCTTTCAACTTCCTGGCCAATTTCGATTAATCGAAACCCAATTTCGATTAATCGAAATTGTCAGATTCAAATTTCTTTTCGAAATGTCTTCCCAATCTTTTCCCATACTTTTTCCTCTATTTTTCTAAGCCATTATCCTATGATCTAACCCACATTTAACCACAACTTAACCCCTATGATCTATGCATCTTATTTACAAAAATTTACCTTGGATAGATCTCAAGTTGATCTCTATCAATAGTTGGAAGGCTAGGGTTTCTAGCTTTGGCTCTAACGGATCCCTTGCGTCGAATCCGGCCTCCTTAATGCTTGACTCTTCTTCCAAACAGTTGCAATAACTCTTCTCTCACTCCTCTCTCTCTCTCTCTCTTCTTTACTTCTCTCAACCACAAAAACATGAAAGTTAGGGTTTTCACCCTTTTTATCTTATTTCTTTTCTCGGTGTGGAACACATACACACCCCTCGGTGTATGTTACTCTACACACTCCTCTATCTCTCCATTCTTCTACACTGGTTCACACATCACATCCGCTCATCTCACTTTAAGTTCATCTTTGAACTATCTTATGGTCAAACCTAGGACCAATCGGGCACGGATCCCGAGGTCATAGTTTAACGTGATTTTTAGGGCTATTACAGAAACTTTGCGTTGACAATATTTGTGAGCCTGAAGAGACCGTTGATCTTCAGGATCCTCCAGGCTAGTACCTGACTTCGATTTGTATCATATGTATTTTATTTGATTTATACTTTTTTCCACCAATTTCTTTGCAATAAAATGGCCATGTCAAGTTCCAGCAGTCTAGAATTCAAAGGCATAAGGTCAGCGGCCAATTTGCTAATTGGTAGCGCAGTAGATGAGTTGCTGGGGGCTAAGGCTAAATGCTCTGCACACATAGGCCATATTTTTAAGCTCATTGAACCTCTCGATAGGTCATTTGGACCTTTTCGCTAGGACAATCGCGAATGCTGATAGGATTGCTGAGGATTTTGATAGGTGTTATGACCTCTCGATAGGTGAGAACAACTTTGCGATAGGCACTGGACTCTTGCCTGGAACCTATCGACAAAAATGCACATATAATACCCCACCTATCGAAAGGTTGTTTGCACCCATCAGCATCCTAACGAAGTGAACGTTCTATCCACCCTCCGTTCGACAGGACACCAACCTATCGCAAGCAGCCAACCTAGCCTATCGAATGCATGTTTATTCTGTTCGATAAGACGAGTTAAACCTATCGAGAGCATGTAATTGCCTGTCCCATACTTGTTCGACTTCGATAGGAAGCCTTAACCTGTCGACACTTTACACTCATCCTATCAAAATCGACTTTCCTCCCCTCGATCCTTCCATGCTTGCTGTGCAGTTGCGCTGCAAGGACATTTTACCACGTGTACCATGTACATCTGCGCACAGCACGAGCCTTAAACTCCCCGCGCTAAATATAGGCTGTCAGTTAATGCACGTTTGTTCGTTCCCCATGCTGATTGTTCGAATTCACCATTCATTCCTAGTCATCAGCAGCGGCAATATTGAATGCACCGTTTCATATTTCTTCACACTTCCACCTTAAATAGATGCAGATAGCTCGCCTTCGGCCCATCCCTTCCCTTCTACCCTCTACCCTCCTCATAGCTATGGCAGATGGCAAGCCCACGCTCACCCCTGCACAACTCTACCTCTTCTGGCTGGAGCCATTACCGCCTAAGGAACCAGACCTGTTGCAGTTCCTCTGGGATGAATATGAGGAGGTCCAGCGGATCCTCGCTAAGGAGAAAAAGGATAAAGTTAGGAAGGAGAAGAAGAAGCTGAAGACTGCTCCACCGGTGTCTCCACCACCATCCTCCTCCACCAACCATCCCCCTGCCCCCTAAACTTCTTCTTTTTTTCCTTTTCTTCCTCCCTACCTGGCTTACAGTTCCTCTTCCACCCGATGCAGGCCAACGATTTCCCTGAGCGAGGGGGTGATTTCTTGAACTGTCTGCAATATTTTGTCCACCGGCCTACTTTTCACATCCTTTCTGCTTGCACATTGTAATCATGTAATTTGCCTCTGTTAATAATAATTTTGTTTCTTACTAGCTTCTGTTTTTGCGCTGTCAAATAAAAAAAAAAAAAACATAATGCTCCACCCCATATGATGGAAACAGTGGAGACACTGTTTAGTTTAGGTTTGGGGGTATGGCATGTATGTATGCCAATAAATTAGTTACGTTTAGTACAGCTAGGCTAAAATGAAGTGTTTGGAATTACTTAGAGTAAATTCTCACTGGAATTTTTGTAAAAATAGGATATTAAGAAAATAACTTTTTAAAACTGAAATGAACTGTAGTTTTAGCACTTTTTTCATGGGGCAAATGTCAACAATTTGTGAAAAATAATTTCTGATGTGCAGTAAACCTAAAATGAGAGAAAATTGTGAAGACACACCCCTGAAAATAAGATGGAAGGCCATACCCAGAGAGATTTGGGCCTGAAAAAGTTTCCTTGAAGAGTGCCTTGGCAATTTTTTTGCTCTTTGGACTGATTGGATCTAATTCTAATCACTAGAAGTTAGGCAATTCCAATTTAAAACAGCTTGATAGCACTCATGACATTGAGGACATGAAGTAAGGCCATCCCTTGGTCAGTTTGAGCTTAAAATGCCCCACCGTTGAAACTGCCCTTGATGCACACCACTTGAGCCTTAAAAGTCTCAATTCTCTTTGATGAAAATCAGAAATTCTAAACTCTGAACCTTTTGACCTATTTCAGTTCGCCTTCAATCTAAAAAATCAGGAAGAGGAAGGAGGAGCAAGGTTATAGGAGCAAGGTCTTAAATCTGGTTGAAAGAAAGGAGAACACATTCTGCGGTGTTGTGGTATTCCACAAAAAAAAAAAAAAAGAGAGAGCAAAAGAATGAGAAAGAAAAGTCATTTCATTGAAAGATTGAAAGGAAGAGAAGAAGCTGGCCACTTTGGCTCTGAAAATTTAAGAAGTAGATGGAATTGTGCTGAAATGAAGAAGGATTCTAGATCACCTCCTTACCTTTACTGATTTCTCAATTTTGAACCCTATTTATCCCCCTGCTCTTTCACAAACCTCATCCATAAGCCACATTACAACCCAATGAAAAGACCTTACTGATCTAAAATGGATTGAGCTGTCATGTGGAGATAAGGATCTGCCTAATCTACGGTGAAAAGAGTTAGAAATTTTCATAAATTAGAGCAATGCCTATGCTTATGCTTACAACCCTATTTGAGGACTGTAACTGCTCTTGAGCTGTGTGAAATTTGACACCCTTCATTATTGTTGTGACTTAACAGCCCTGGTAAGACTTGGGCCTGAAATCTAATTTGATGGGGGTAGTATCAAAACAGAATTCTCAAGTGAAGGGTGAGCTATGCATCAATCCTTAAACACAATGCTTTGACATGAACCAATTAATGATGAAGGAATTACTGCAAAAATTCATGTTTTAAGTTGGTGATTTTTTTTTCTGCTGAAAACCCTCTTGAACTGAAAAGACATGATGAGAATTTATTCTAGTTTACTAAAACTCTGTTTAGCAGGATGTACTACTATTAACTAACCTTATTGGGGAAGTTTGTGGGTACCTTCACTGAAAACCCTCAGGAGACTTCACTCCTCCACTAGGGATCACCTAGGGGTTTAAAAGGCTTGACGCATATGCGAAATGAGTGGCATTTTTATTTTCTTTTAATTCTCCTTTGCTCAGGGACTAGTAAAGCTTAAGTTTGGGGGTGTGTTAAGTGATAAAAAATGCCACTTTTCACCCTATAACCTGACCATTGATAGACCTGTGAGCACACTAATAAGCACTTGTCAAGTACATTTTGTAAACAGCAATAAAAGAAGGTACTAATGCAGAAAACCACTCAAAAATATCCAAAAATGAGCTATCTCTCAGTACAGGACAAACCAAGCAACAACACACCAGAGGGTAGCACATCACTGGACCCTTGGAGCGCGTGGCTACAGCAGGACAAGGCGAAGGAAGTGAAAACAGGCTGAGAACATCCTATCGATTGGTCACCTAAAGACGTCGATAGGTGTTGAGAGCAAAGAAAGGAAGAATTCGTGCAATTGAAGAGGTCTTCGATAGGATCTGAAGGCAGAAGAAGGATGAATTTGTGTGGATTAAGGAGTTCAATAGGATCTCAGAACCTATCGAGCTGCTGAAAGGAAAGAAGAAACCATCCTATCGAAAACCTGCCTGAAGAGTCAAAGGAACCTATCGAATGGTTTCTTGAACCTATCGAGATGAGAATGCTGGAACAGAACCTATCGAAGGGTGATTGAGCCTTTCGATAAGACTGAAAGCAAACCTATTGGAATGGCAGAATGAAGAGCGGAACCTGTCGAAATGGTTTTCCAAACTGTCAAAGAGTTTCTCCAACCACTGAGAAGGCTGGAATTTCAAGCGAAGATTCATCCTATCGGAGCCTATCGAACGGATCTTAGAACCTAGCGAAAGGACCAAAATGCTCGATTCCAACCCGTCGAAAGCTTCCTGAACCTGTCGAAATCGAGTGCAGAACTTCTCAGAAATTCAACTAAGCACACGTTGTACTTCAGTGACTCACTACACGCAATCCGAGGCACTTGGTGACCGACACGACGATTTCAGAAGATGCCTTAGAAAGCCCTAACCGACTCACGTGCTTTAACAAAACTCTAACAAACTCTGACGACCTTCTAGAAGGGATTTTTGGTGGGAAAAATAGAAGAGAAAGCTATATATAGAGATCCCCAATTGCCATTGGGAAAGATGGAAATCTGAGCCAAAATTCTGGAGATTAGTGCCTGCAGAGCAATTCCATTTCCCTCTGTTAGCCCAACCATGGTTGGCTAAGTCCCTTGGAGTAGCAAGAAGCGAAGTTAGATCTGTAATTGGGTGAGGTTAAGAGTGCTATTCTAGGTTCCTAGCTGCACAGACTACAGATCTGAGAGAATTTCCATTATAAAGTGACCTTATTTGCAATGATAATGTTGTTTTTAATGCTTTAATTAGATTTAAATTTCCTTTGATTCCATTTGGTGATCGATCGAATTTGTGTAGAGGAGTTGTAGATCAGCTCACCCACTTAACTGGTAGACCTCTTGGATACCATCTGATCTCCCTGGATCTGATGCTCCTGTGATTCCTTGAGTCTGTGACCTGGGAATTGCAGCATCTGTAGTGGTTTTAATTGTTCTAATTGAGGCTCTGACTTTGTAGGAGATCCCTAGGATGGTCTGTGACCATTAAAGTGGACAGATCATAACCTTAAGATAAATCTAAGCTCAGGCCTCAATTGAATTCATCTGTTGCAATCTATGGATTCGATAAAGTCTATAGGATGGTATGTGACCATTAAAGTGGGCAGATCATAGCCTTAAGACCAAGTGGATCCTGTGACTTGGAGTAAAATTTATACCCTACAACTGTGCTTACAGCCAGCGAGAGAATTGTGTGCTCTGAACCTCTGTAGCGTGATTAATTGAATCTGATTTCAGTGAAAACTAACCTCTAAGCTACTCTTCTCCATTTTCTGCGTTTTTTCTCTCTTTCCTTGCAAGATCTAAGCTCTTAAACTCGATCCGAGATAGCTTCTGTTTAATTGTAGCTTAGTTTAAGTGACAACCCATTCTAAACCTCTCCCATGTCTTTTAGCCAAATTAGTAATAGTTAGGGTGCCAGATCTGACACAGATCTGGAGATTTATCATATTTCTAACCAACCTCCCTGTGGACATTCCCTTACTCACTTTTCTTTTAAAGCTTGCTACAACAGATCCTGAATACTTGCAGGTCTATATGAGTGTGTCTGCCTAATTTTATTGTTGATTTTAGACCCTCATTTGAGGGAAGGCAAACACACCAACAGCTCCCGCGCTTGGAGAAAGCTTCAGTGCATATGGTGAGAGAAGTATACAAACCATTTGCTCCGATTCAGAGATTTTTTGTAAAGAAAGGTCGGAAAAGCATCTGTCACTTTCGCTCAGAAAGGGCTTCTTCTTCATGGAGCCCACCTCAACTTGCGAGCAGAGGAAAAGCTCTGAAACGCTCCCCTTTCGGACGCCTTCTACGCAGAAAGCTCGTTTCTGCTGTTTCCTGAGCAACCGAACGAGGCCTTAGACTTTTATTGTAGAAAGTTATTGGGTAAAACCTAATATTCATAATGGAGATTTGAAAAGATCTAGAGAGAGAGGCTAGAGGTAGGATTTTCTTTTTTATAGTCTTCTTACAAAATGAGTTATTATCAAGGTATCAACTTAGGTATCGGGATCGTTATCAGGTATCGGCCATGGGGAACCATATCGTTTATTATATCGATGTCGATCGAATCGATACCGATATTGTGTTCTTTTTATTTTTTATTTTTTAAAAAAAATCTAAGTGCAATAAGAGTACACCCCACATGTGGATGCGCCGTATCGGTCCATATGTCAAACTGTTTGTAAAAATTTTCTTTTTTAAAGAAATGTAACATTTATTAAAAGGAAAAAAAATTTAAATTGAAAGGTCTCGGCCGATACCCGATACGTATCAAACGATATGGTGCAGTATCAGCCGATACGGGTACTTGATACCGATACCAACATGATACTTTATCAATATTGGTTTACCAAAAAAATTGATATGTATTGGTGTCAGCTGATACTTGATAGCTTGGTTATTATCATGCATTACTGTTACATATGCAGTATGAGAATCGAGCGACTTGGCAATCAGGTCACTTACTGGGATGTGTATCAACATGCATAGTACATTTGATAAAGTCAACTTCCATTGGAATTTGCTTAATCAAAGATTTGAAAATTCCCATGTTAGAAATCAATTTATCTACAGATTTGAACTTTTATGAGGTCACTGTTAGAAGTTTCTATTTTGGTTGCCATCACTATGATCAATCCGTTGACCTGTGAATGATGTAAGATCAATCTTGAGATGTCACTACAAAAAATAAGACTATTAGCGGCAGCCATAAACTACCGCTATTAATAGAAAACAGTCGCTAATACTCTTACCGCTAATAGTTTTTTGATCAATAGTGGCAATTTTTTGCTGCAAAAAAGTCTTATTTTTTGTAGTGTGTAATAGTTGTTAATTCGGTGAATTTGAGAAAATAAGCAACTAATAATTAAGTCCTTTAGTTAGGCTATGATTGTGATTAATTTTCAATCACAATATAATTAGTAAGTTAAGTTCATAATGGGAAATGACTCATTGGCTATAAATATAAGGGATATTTGGTCTTAACATTTGCTCGACACACTTCAACCCTCCTTATTAGGAAAGACATCCCATTATGCTCGGAGGTATTGAGAATGAGGAGATCGTTGAAGATCCAAGCGACAACCCATCTTTCATAGTTTTCATGGCTCACACCCAACGTGAGTTAGCGATTTTGATTTTAAAGCTTTTGATAAAACCATAGCCAAGATCCCTATATTGAGTTGATTAGAACGACTCTAATTTTAACAGTCACAATCAAGGTATCAAAAATCGGCCGATACCGATATGTATCAGCGATATGTATCGGTTTTCGGCCAAATCGATACGTACCAATATCCAACTCGGTATCGGCCGATACGTCTCAGTTTTGACCGAGACGTTTATTTTCTTTTTTTATTCTTTTTTTTTTTGAATATTGGCTGATAAGTATCGGCCGATCGATTCGTATCGGCCTCGGACAAACCGATACCAGATACCGATTTTAATACCTTGGTCACAATAAATTTGACTTATACGGAAATAAAATGTGTTACATGAGAAATATGAACCCATGTTGGAATTAAAACCTAAGGGTGCGTTTGGGAAAGAGTAGGTGGACTTAGAGATTTTAAATCCAAGCATTTCAAATTCAAGATTTTAAATATTTGAATTTATAAATCCCTTGTTTGAATGTTTAAGCAATGTATTTGAATTTTGCTGGAGGATTTGTAATCAATGTAAGCAGGCGAGGAACTAACAATCAACCATGGAAACTGAAACTCAATAATACTAAAGGTAGCTCTATTAATGCCTTGCTGCCTACCGAGTTATTGAGGGCACCTACTTACCAAAATCATTGATTACTTCTAATCGAACGATGGAGATTTTTTTTGTCCAAATCTTCCAAGCCATGGATCTTGAGGTCATGGGAATACCAATAGATGGTCAATTTTATTCCTCATGGCATACATCCCAGAAAAAAGTAATAGGAGAAGCACATGGATCGCATCATGCTCAAATGTAATATCCAGGCCAATTTTTGGGATGCATGCTATGTGAAATTAAATACTAACCGTTAGATGGTACACAAATGATCTCAAAATCCATCATGTGAAAGAATGGGACCAAAAAACAACAATCAATTGTTTTGCACAGGAGGTGCGAATAGAGCTACCCAATACTAGAAGGGTAGGTATGTCCTGGCCTATCCAATTACTGAGGATGACTACATTAATTCAAAACTAGTTGACTTGGTTTAATTGGATGGTGGAAATAGATTTTCATCCCAATCTTCAACGATTGATATTAAGAACATAGGTGAGGCATCAAACCATCAATTCTTTATTCCACATGACCCAAATCCCAAAAAGTGGACTTAAAATCATGTTTGAGCGTGATGTGTCCCACAAGATTTGGTTCAATTTTATGATTTGTGCCACTTGGAATAAAAAATGACGGTCTAATGGCACACCCATGATCTCAAGATCAATAGAGTGAAAGACTGGGCTGAAAATCTATCTGTCATCCAATTCAACCTAGTCGACGAGTTTTGAATGTAAGCACCCTCATTAATTGGGTAGTCGCAAAGGAACCATTACTTGCACACTCGAAGTTGTCCCTTGAACTTGCGAACCTAAAGGTCACAGGTTCAAGCCCAAATCCAAATCCAATGCTTATGATAAGCTATCCAAATGGGAGATATGAGTGCATCGATTATGAAAAAGAAGGGCAATGTGGGCACGCAGCATAAGCTTGAAACAACTGAAGTTGAACCTAGGGCTGTCTCAAGCTCGGCTTTTGGTTCGCCTGATTATTTTCGACTGCCAAAACTATAGCCCGAACCAAGACCTGATAAAAATTTGAGTCGGGCTCAGCGCGTAAACTTTTTGGCTCAGACTTTTTATTTAAGCCCAAACTTGCCCCGAACCATGTATTAGCCGGGCTGAATTCAAGCTGTCCCAACCTTTCCCTTTAAACTAAATTGGCTTGGCCATGCCGGACTGAGGCCGGGCTTGGAGTGGCCCAATTATTTTTTTTGCTAAAAATGTGGCTTCAGCTTGGCCCAGATACAAAACCGGGCCAAGCTCGGGGCGGGTGCATTCGAGCTGGATTTTTTTTGTTAGAGCCCAAATTCAGCCCGAGCCAGGCCAAGTTCGAGCTGAGACAACCCATTGGCAGCCCTACTTGAACCTACTCATGAAATTGGGGTTGTCAATGGCTCGAATCAAGTCAGACCTCATGAACCTACAATGCATACATTGATTAGCCCATTGGGCCAGGTCAGACCCTGAAGAACCTAACTCAGATGTCCGGTTGGGTCGGCCAAAAGCCCAAAAGGTTGGGTCAACTTAGATGTTGACTTGAGTTATATATATATATAGGGTTGTCAATGAACCAGGTTTGCCAACGATCGGAACTATGGCCTTGAAGCACCTGACCCGAATGGCCAAACATTTCAAGGTGTGAATGTTTGGGAACTGCTGTCGTGCCACCGAAACAAGGACCTTCCCAATGCTTTTGGCTGGGGAAGGGTCCAGCCTATGGTCTTAATGGGTCGAGCCAGAGCATGTCCTGGCCGAATATGGTCAAATATGGGCTAAGAGAGGTGAGCCCAATTAATAAACATGCTGGCCTGGCTCAATCAGTAATTGCCTGTCTTTTTCCACAGCTACATAACCACTGACCTACTTTAAAATTTTCCTTCATAAATCTTTTTCCACAGCTAGATAACCACTGACCTACTTTAAAATTTTCCTTATAAGGAATCGACTCTCTTTACCATCATTTAAGCTGCGTTTGGGTTAGATATTTTAGGGCAAAGAGCAACTCTATTGCTTTTGGCTCACAGAGAGCTGCTTCGGCTCTTCATTCTTTTACTAATTACAAAAAGAATGAAGAAAGGAATATTTAAAGCAATAAATAACAGTAACATTAACATGAACCCAAAAAAAAAACATTAATTAGAATTAGGGGTGCAAATGGGTCGGATCGGATAGGTCCGGGGGAACTGCATCGTACCCATTTGGAATTGGGTCCGGTCCAATTATACAAAATCATAGATTTTTTGGGGTTTGGGATCAAGGTAGACCCAGACCTGACCCGTTAAAGATTGGGTCGGGTCCAAGTCAGGTCTGGGCCGGTTTGGATGCAGGTCTAAGAATAATTTATTTGTCTGTGTTACTCAGCAAATACACAAGACTAAGGTGCAAATACATTCTTACAAATATTAATACACTCATTAATTAAGTTTACCGATTAGATGAATAACTAAATATTAAACATAGAGGCTAGCTAAATCAATGACCCTTTTAAGAGTCATTTTGTCCTTCATCGGCAGATAGACCTGTTTGGGGAGATAGCCCAGACGGTAGCTACAAAGTTAACCTCTTATACAAAAAATTGGTTGGTGCAGTTACTCCTCAGTCATGTCTGCACATCTGAAAAGACAAAGTCCCTAACAGAGTCATAATATTTACTTGACAAGTGATAGTGGATAAAATCTTAATTGTTGACAATCTAAAGGCGAGGGGTTTCGCTTTGGCATACAGGTGTGTGATGTGTAAGAATGAAGAAGAGACCACGGCTTATTTATTCATTGTAAATTTGCCGCTCTTATTTGGTCCTTTCTGCATAAGTGGTTCGAGACTATCTGGTCATGCCTAACTCTTGTGATATGCTTATAAATCTTTGGAGTCTTGACTGTAGGGGTAAGAGGAGAAAGTCCATCTGGAGCATTCTCCCATTTTCTGCATTCTGATTAATATGGAAGGAAAGGAACAATCACATTTTTGAAGGGAAAGAAATGAAAATTCCAAGGCTTGCTGAGAATTTTCAGATCAAGGCAGTACAATGGGCTCACAGTCTAAAGCTCATCAAACCTTATTCCATTCAGGATTGTGTATACAACCTTATGGATATTGATGATGGATAGATTTGGAGGTTTTCGTAGAATGTTTTGTCTAGTGGTTGTCTTTCTTAGTAGGGCTTTTCCATTGGCTAGGTGTCAGTTTGGTCTTGACTCTATTTTTATTTAGTTTTGGGTATGTGGGGATTTTTCGTTGGTGAGCTCCTTGCTCACAGTTTAATCCTTAACCTGGTGTTCTCTTTTTTCGGTACTCTTCTAGTTTGTAGGGTGATGGCATTGCCAAAGCTCCCTTCTAAGCCTCCCAAATGTATATTTCTCTTGTTTGTTTTAATGAAGAGGTGAGGTCCCACCAACCTCAATGCTATTTATCAAAAAAAAAAATGGCCCTTTTAAGAGGGATGCTACATACTACGATACCATTATCTTGTGTCGTATTCATCCTCGCTTTTTCTTTTGACAATTTGAGAAACCATTTTGTTCTTTCTTTGAAAACTCTTAGAACTAAAATAAATAAATTATTTTCACTTTTCTAATTCTTTTTTGAGTTCTTTCTAAGTAGGGATATGCATCCCCTAGACTTTTAACTCTTTTAAAGAAAAGAAAATTAATATACAAATATAATGTAATTTAATTAAATCTATAACACAAATGAATACACATTCTGGTCTCAATAGAGTCTGGGGCTGGTCGGGTTTGGGTCTGGGTCTTAAATCTAAATGACCGGACCCACACCAAGTACACTATGGGTCGGGTCCGATTCGGATCTCCTCCCACATGCTGGCAGCCCTATCTATTTGTTATTAAAGGGCAAAAGAAATGAAAAAATAACACTAAACTAGCCAAAATCAGTTCTGTGACAGCCCGGATTTCGGCACCCCGAAACCCGCGCTATCAGCACGATCATCTTGACCGTGCCCATCAACTATGCACGGGACACTGGTATATCAAGCATAAAATAAATAAGAACAACTTGCGGAATTTAAATCTACATAGAAATACTTCTCAAAAGACAGTTCTACCCTCATGCCCCTGCATGAAGGGAGAACCGATCCGAACCATCGATGATAACCATCATCATGGATGGTTCGCCCAAAAGAATACTCTGATATCCATATACACAAGGTTTAATCAAAAACCAGGCTTGACATACCAAGCCGTACAATCTCCAACTAAAACTCCTCAAAGTCGCACAGCAGAGTCCTCTAGAAGAAGTCCTCCGAGGTGGCTCTAACTTCTCGCGCCGCAAGGTCCGACTCACCGGGGTCAGCCTCAAGCCTCGGCAATGCTAGTAGTGGACTGCGACGATAGTCTATAGGGTGAGCTACATCCTAGCTCAATAGGAACACAATTGAACATATAAAATATAACTCACATGTATTCTATGATATGCATGCATGATGTGTCTATGCATTTATTGATGAAAAACAGTTAAAAACACTTCAATTACTGGTAGATTACTCATGTCTTTTAGTTAATCAAGAATGATGCTGAGAAGGCCTAAAGCAAAACTTAAACTTCAACTTAAATAATCCAGCAATATAGCATCGAGCCCCGACGAGATACCCTTCATCGTCATCTATATAGATAGCTTTTAAATGTATTCTCGAATACTAATAGTACCAAGCCCTTTCCGGGGATTGGTGGCGGGTTTCAGATCTCATCAACACCCTCGGGTGTGCTTACTCAGACGGATAAGCCTCCGTGATCTTGGCTTCACGGATTAGCCGCCAGACGGCCACGGATATCCCGCCGGCCGTGGTTATCCCGCCACGCCGGTGGGTAACCTATCAAACCTCAAATAACAAAAATATCGTGCCTTACATATAGTTATTCACCGTAATTGTGCTATCTTATATCAGTTAGGCCTCATCAAGCATGATTCAATCATGGATACATCCCTGGGATGTATCCATTCACTTGCATCACACCTGATGCCTTTACTTCTTCACTTCATCATCCCCTGGGGATGGTTCATTTAAGTTCTCTCATGAATGTCATACACACACACTTTTCATAATCATTGAGTAGTAAAACATTTGAATTGAATTGATATCACTACATACATGCTCTTGTAAAATAAAGTACATGTTCAGGGTGTTCCCTACCTCAAGTCTTTAGCTGATCAATGCATCAAGGTCCCGCGGCTCCTTGTGCACTCGCTTCGTCACGTATTCACCTATGGTACCATATAACATGTGAAACACATCACAAAGGATGCCATAGAGAAGGTATAAGATCCCCCAAGAATCTTAAAGTCAAACCAAAAGTCAACATAGTTTACTACAGTCGATTAATCGAACTCCAAAATCGATTAATCGAATCGATTCGATTAATCGATTTCAAAATCGATTAATCGAAAGTCAATATCGACATCAAGCAATTTCGATTAATCGAAATTATCCTTTTCAAAGTCCATTCTCGCTCGAATAAATAATTGTCATTCGATTAATCGAATCCAATTTCGATTAATCGAAATTCTTCTTCGTAAAGTAAATTCACCGTCAATGAGTTTTCATTCGATTAATCGAATCCAATTTCGATTAATCGAAATCCTTCTTTTCGCAGCGGACTCTTAGTTCAATAGTCGAGTTTCACAAGTTGATTAATCGATTCCAAATCGATTAATCGAAACCAAAATCGATTAATCAAATCCCATTTCGATTAGTCGATTTTCCTGTTATTTCCTCCAACCTCGGGGTCCACCGGAGGTTCCCGAACGATTAATCGATTCCCAAATCGATTAATAAAATCCAAAGTCGATTAATCGAAATCCAAATTCGATTAGTCAAATCGGGTCCTCTCGACTCTTCAACTTCACGCCAATTTCGACATCGAAACCCAATTTCGATTAATCGAATTGTCGATTCACTTCAGTTTCTTCCCAATCTTTTCCATACTTTTCTTCTATCTTTCTAAGCCATTATCCTATGATTTAACCCACATTTTATCGCAACTTAACCCCTATAATCTATGCATCTTATTTAAAAAAAAAATTTACCTTGGATAGACCTCAAGTTGATTTCTATCAATAGTTGGAAGGCTAGGGTTTCTAGCTTTGGTTCTAACGGATCCCTTGCGTCGAATCCGGCCTCTTTAATGCTTGGCTCCCTTCCAAACAGCTTGCAATAACTCCTCTTACTCCTCTCTCTTCTCTCTTCTTTACTTCTCTCAACCACCAAAACATGAAAGTTAGGGTTTTCAACCCTTTTATCTTATCTCTTTTCTCGTGGAGCACATACACACTCATCGTGTATGTAACTCTACAAACCTCTATCTCTCCACTCTTCTACACTCGGTTCACACATCACATCTGCTCATCTCACCTTAAGTTCATCAATGAACTATCTCATGGTCAAACCTAAGACCAATCGGGCACGGATCCCGAGGTCATAGTTCAATGTGATTTTTCGGGCTATTACATCCTCCCCACCTTGGGAATTTTCGCCCTAAAATCACCCAAAGGTGTGGTGGTGTGCACTCTCTCCCCCCCCCCCGCACACTCGAAGGTGAGGTGGTTCATTTGACTCATACGTATTTAAGTCTCCACACATTCACACAACACAAACATGGAAGTAAAATCTAACAAAATTGAACAATTTATATAAAAGTTTAATTTGTATTAAGGATTGAATATTTTGTTACAATGCCAATAAGTTACGCATAATAAAAAGTACAGTATAAATCAAAATGCAAAATACATAGACGACTCAAACAATTCCCTCGCCAGTCGATTCAGGTCCGAGCAGTCGCCCATCCGAGGTGGCGTCGATACGGGTGTGTCATTGAGCTGGCCGGTGGGGTGGCTGGTGGCGGATGTGGATGTGGAGGGAACTGCGTCTGTGGTGGGATGGAAGACGGGTCCTCTATGGAAGGCGGCGTCCGCCGGCCCATTCTTCTTCATGCCAAGATATCCATGTAGGTGTGGGGGTAGATGAACTGGAGGGTGTGAAACATGAGGAAATCAATTCTCCTGCTCATCCTCTCGTTATTCGCCCATTCTCGCCAACACGCCTCTATGGTAGGACTGGATGGAGGCACGGGCGTAGGATGAGGTGGGTGTCGCGGCGCGAGTGTGTGTGGTGTGTGGTGTGGTGGAGGGAACCCTTCCACAGATGGCTCACGAGGCAGGTGTGCCCCACCCTCAAGTGGGTCCCGCCGAGGTGGTGGGGTGGTGGCGCGTGCCACGCTGCCGTCTTGGGCGGAGCGGGACCCGAGCTGGTAGGGTCCGGCTTCAAAGGTTGAAGCACGGGTCCATGAAGACTTTGTGAACGCCTTCACGCGATCCGTAGCCCTCACCTCGTGAGGTGAAATAGTGTAGGAGGGCTCGTGAGTAGCACTCCAACATGCTAGATGAGCCGAGCATACGGCATCTTCTCCTTGGGCCGCATGTTGCCCTTCATCACTTGCTTGCTCTTGATGTACCGCATCCTCAAGGATGACCATGGTAGCATCAAACCATCGGCCATGTAAGTCACAGAAAGTGCATGTTGCACTTTATCCACGCTCCGTGTCGTGGCGCATCGGGTAAAGGTTGCATTTTATTATGGAGTCGAGCATCCACATGTAGGTGGAAGGTCGACCTCTTGATGGACGTGTTCGAATTCTTCTTCCGCTGGTCATGCGAGTCATGACCTCTTCAAACGGGGTTCCTTTTCAAAGGGTGGGAATAGGGTAGTCTCGGAGTAAAGTCGAGGTAGCATTCAAGCACCTCATGTATGTGTCGACGAGTGATCGATAGAGACGACCTCGATCTTGGTTATGATACAATCGTCGCTAGGGCCATTGGTTAGCCCTTGGTAGAACAACCTCACCAATCTAGGTAATAGGAACCCCGGATTGGTTTGAGAAGGTTGCCGAGTCCCACTAGTTAGGTAGTTCTGAGCCCATTGGGTCTCGCCTGCAAATCGGGATTTGTGAATAGGGTAGGGTCGATGGTGTATTCGACCTCAAAGGTCTTGGCAGCCCACCACTGCTTGGTTGCTCCACGTTGGTGGGTGGTGGCATGGGGTGGATTATGGAAGACTCAGCCAGAGATGCGCCGTCGAACCGGGAGGTGGTCTCATCTGACGGTGATGGAGTCCTCACCGCGATGGGGTAGGTGGTGGTGCGTTTACGCCTAACCAGTAGCTTGGAGGTTGCCTTCTTCGAAGACAAACGGGTTTTGGGCGGCATTTTCACTAAACTAGGGTTTATCTACTTCAAATGAAAGAAAAGTTTGATTCTAGGGTTTACCGTGGTTTTCAAAGGTGAATACGGTAGATTGTGGGCGCGAATCGACGAAGAAATCGAACCCTAGACCGGTCGGATAGTTGGAGAAGAAGAAGGAAGTCGAAACGCCCAAAGTCCTAAGCTCAAATGATTTCAATGGGGAATGAAATCAAACTTATATATATAGTACTCGATTAATCGAAATTCATTTCGATTAATCAAATTTAAAACTAGGTTAAGTCACAGAAATCGATTAATCGATTTCAAATCGATTAATCAAAGTCAAATTCGATTAATCGAAAATATTTTACTAATCGAAATCGTGTCTGCTTAAAATTTCAAATTTTTAAGCTCAAGCGCTTGCTACCGATTAATCGAAATCCATTTCGATTAATCGAAATTCCAAAATCGATTAATCGAATTTAGTTTCGATTAATCGAAATCGGGCTATAACTTCAACTTTTTCTAAACTTTCTTAAGTATTCGATTAATCGAAATCCATTTCGATTAATCGAAATTCCAAAATCGATTAATCGAACTCACTTCGATTAATCGAAATTGTCCATTTGACTTTAACATCTCTCAAGTCCTCTAAGTAACTCGATTAATCGAAATTCCAATTCGATTAATCGATTACAAATCGATTAATCGAAATTATAATTCGATCAATCGAAACTTCATTCTATGTATATTCTAATTCAAAATTTTCATTTCCAGTCACTGGCACATGCCAGTCGACTAATCGAACAAAATCGATTAATCGAAATTCCAAATCGATTAATCGATTTGAAATTCGATTAATCGGTTTTGCCCTATTTCTACAAAATTTCAATCTCTTTCTTTCTTTTACTATTTTTGACAATTTATGACAGATTGGATCAAAATTTCCATTGAATTTCAAGTATAGTGGAAATTTCACAAACGTGGTTGCGGTTTACATCGAATTCTCACGTTGTTGGAAACAAGGCCGGATATTGTTCTTTCACATCGGCCTCTCGTTCCCAAGTAGCCTCTTCTTTTGGATGATTGTTCCAATCGAACAAGCACTAAGGGAATCACTTTAGTGCGCAAGATTGCTCTTTTCGATCCAAGAATCTCCAATCGGTTCCTCTATCATGCTCATGTCCTCACACATCTCTATAGGTTGCTTTCCTAACACATGAGACGGATCATTCACGTACTTCGAGCAGCGATATGTGGAAGACATTATGTACTCGATCAAATAGCGGTGGTAAACCAATGCGATATGCAACTTCACCTACTCTTCCCAAAATTTCAAATGGTCCAACATATCGTGGACATAACTTGCCTCTCTTGCCAAATCTCATTACACCTTCATAGGTGACACCTTCACAAACACATGCTCGCCCACCTTGTAGTCAACACTAGTCCTAACTTTTACATCTCTGTCTTTGTCTTTCAACCTTTCTTCGATAATTCGGACGGTGTGGCGTTGTCTTCAAGCTTTCGGTCCTAATACAAATTTCTCACCCGTTTCCTCCCAATTCGAGGTGACTTGCATCGTCGTCATACTGAGCTTCATACGGTGCCATGCCAATGCTCGCTTGAAACCGTTGTTATATGCGAACTTCGAGCATCGGTAGATACTCATCCCAAAGATCCTTGCATATCAAGCATGCACGCCTGAGCATGTCTTCTATCACTTGATTCACCCGCCTGTCTCGCCCATCGCTTTGAGGATGGAAAGCTGAACTAAAGTCTAGTCGTGTTCCCATTCCTTCTTGAAATTTCTTCCAAAACTTGGACGATATAGTGGATCACGATCCAAACGATGTCGCTTGGAATCCCGTAATCTTACAATTCCTTCATGTATAACCGCCACCTTCCCGCAGATATGTGGTATTATACGGCAAAAGTGCTACCGATTTGGTCAATCGTTCACGACGCACCCAAATGGCATTGTGTCTCTTGGCGACGGGTAATCCAACAATGAAATCCATTGAGATCGATTCCACTTCCATTCTCGGTATTGGTAAAGGTTGCAATAGTCCCGCAGATGTCTATGATCAACCTTCACTTGTCGACAAGTCAAACATCGTGACACATACTCGCCACGCCTTGTTTGATCCTCTCCACCAAGAGTTCTTTTCAAATCTTGGTACATTTTGGTGCTACCGGTGGATAGCATAATTTGACTTATGGGCCTCATCAAGAATCGTTGCCTTAGATCGGCATTGTCCGGATGCATAGACGGCCTTTAAACAACAAAGAACCATCTTCTTTACCGAGAAGTCCGACCGATGCCTTCATTCACGCCTTGATGAATCTTTGTTAATGTCGGATCCTTCATCCAGAGATCGTGGATATGCTCAAATATCACCGCTTTAGTGATATGTTAGCCAAAAGGATCCAAAGGTCCTTTGACTCAATGTTCGATCATAGATTGCCGTGTCTTCCAATAATTTCCATCGGTGCATACCCAAAATCAAAGAAGCTAACTGAGTAACCTTTTCGACTCAATGCATCGGCCATTACATTCGCTTGCTCGATGGTATTGTATAGAGCAATCGAGTCCTTGAGGAATTCCATCCATCTCGTCTCATATTGAGTTCTTTTCGTAAATGACATATCGGAGGCTCTTATGATCGGTGAAAATTTCAAATGTCTCACCATACAAGTAATGTCTCCAAATCTTCAGTAAAAATGCGCTAGTTCTAAGTCATGAGTCGGGTAATTTTTCTCGTGTTCTTTCAACTGCCTTGATCCGTAAGCTATCACCTTCTTGTGTTGGTTGAGCACACAACCAAGGCCATTGTATGACGCTGTCAGTGTACACGAGATCCTCCACTACAAGGAATCGCTAACACTGGAGCCAAGTGAGTCTCGCTTGAGTTCTTGAAACTCTTCTCACATGCCTCACTCCACTCAAACCTTGAATCTTTTCGTGTCGCCTTTGTGAGAGGTCCCGATATCTTTGAAAACCCTCAACGAACGCCGATAATAGCCTGCTAAGCCCGTAAAACTTGGGACATCCACCGCTTTGGTTGCTCCCATTTAACTATCCGCTTCTATCTTTCTGGATCTACCGTGACGCCGCCGAGACGACATGTCCCAAAAGCTAACTTCTTCCAACCAAAACTCACACTTACCGAAGTTTGCATAAATTGGTGTTCACGAAGCGTTTGTAGAGCAATCCTCAAGTGTTCTTCGTGTTCGCCTTGGATTTGGAGTATATTAGTATATCATCAACTAACACTACCACGCAGGAGTCCAAGTGTGGTTTAAACACTCTTCATCGATCCATAAATGACGCTGGAGCATACGTTAATCCAAACGGCATCACAAGGAATTCATAGTGTCCATACTGTGTCCGGAAAGCTGTCTTCTGTATGTCCTCTGTCTTGCCTCGCAACTGATGATACCCAGATCTTAGGTCGATCTTGGAAAAATACCCTGGTCCTTGCAGTTGGGGGAATACATCGTCAATTCCAGGCACAGGGTAGCGGTTCTTCACAAAGGAGTTTGTTCAATTGTCGATAGTCAATGCATAGCCGCATTGACCCATCTTTCTTCTTGACAAACAAGACCGGTGCTCCCCATGGAGACACGCCGGTCTAACAAACCCCTTGTCCATAAGCTCTTGTAGTTGTTCCTTCAACTCCTTTAACTCCGGAGCCATTCTATAAGGTGCTTTTGAAATAGGTTCCGCTCTCGGTGCTAAGTCAATGGCTAATTCTACTTCTTTCTCGAGGTAATCCGTGCAATTTTCCGAAACACGCGTAAGTCTCGCATAACCGCTATCTCGTAAATGACGTTTTTTCCTCCTTGTCCTCCTTTAAGAAAGCTAAGTATCCATCGCACCCCTTTCTCGATCATCTTCGGCCCATCACGAGATCAAGGGCACGATGACGACCTCACTCCTTGAAACCGAAATGATCTTCTTGTGTTGGGTCCGAAAATGACTACCTTGTTCTTGCAATCAATGGTCGCACAATGTCAAGCGCCAACTACCCATGCCAAGGATCACATCAAACCCTTGCATGTCTAATAAGACTAACTTTGCTTCCAATTCATGCACTTCTAAGTCTTGAATCGCTACGATGATGGATTTGCAAGTTAACTCCGTGTCTACTAACTCTCCAAATGAATAGACACGATGTATAGGACGAAATCCAACGCTCGAACGATCTTCATCTTCTTAGCAAAACGTGGAGGACGAATGAGTGGTAGACCCGGGGTCTATCAACACCGAGCCATATCCACCAAAGCATCCTTTTCATATATATTTAGAGTACCTATAGTATACATACACATACAATAATTTACACATTAATTTACACCTCAATTTCTTATTAAAAGAATCTACACTATTCCTAATGCATGCACCTTTTCCATCTAAAATTTTTATGAAACGGAATTTTCTTTAATAAAATAAAATTTCTCACCTTGATGACGTCGTGCACATTCCTCGCTTCTCGAAAGTGATCGACATAGGCTCTCCCCAACAATCGGCTTCTTGCTTGAATGGGTCGTGGTGTCAGAATCAAGCCGCTCTTGCCCTTATCCGTCTCTGGCAATCCTTGATCAAGTGGCCCACCTTGCCACATCGGAAACAACCTCTAGTTCCGATTCTGCCTCTGATCCCTATGCGGCTTGCCACATCTGCACACGCCTCGAGGTGCGAAGATACAGACGAGAACCTCAGACAAGAGCGCCAGAGACATGGCAGGCTCTCATAGCGAAAAAGGTCTCCCCGACGCAAGTAAGTTGTTGTTGCTATGCCGCCTTCCAAAACCTCCGAAATCAGGGTCTCGACTACCCACGAACTCGGCTTTTATTCACCGGTTCGTAGTTCCCCATCCTTCCTTGGTCAAGTCCTCTCTCTCTCTGCTCTATATCTGCTTGTGTTCTCTTCTTCCACTACCAATGCCTTGCTCATGACCTCTTCATAGGTCCAACTGGAATGGAGCTACCCTCCCTAACCTCGTGCTTCAAACCTTGCTGAAACCTCTTGGACTTCATCACTTGATGACGGAGTCGCAAAACGGCAAGTCGAGAAACTCTACCCATACTCTCTCACTGCCATCCTCCCTTGTACTAGTAGAATTGAATCTCAATTGGTTCCTCACTACTCGAAAATATTGTTTGTTGAATTCCTCAACAATTCCTCCCAAGTCCGGCAACTCGGGGTCTCTGAGCCCGAGTCCTTATCACGGACTTCCACCAAGGCCCAGCCTCCCCATCCAACATGTAAGTGCCCATCTTACACTCTCGTC
The DNA here is from genome assembly GCA_021018995.1 of Chloranthus sessilifolius. Lineage (NCBI taxonomy): Eukaryota > Viridiplantae > Streptophyta > Magnoliopsida > Chloranthales > Chloranthaceae > Chloranthus > Chloranthus sessilifolius. The sequence continues at coordinate 100,091,739 of CM037588.1, forward strand.
TTCCGCAAGTTAGCACGCTAAAGACTTTCTCCATCTCCATCGCCATCGTGTTCCGCCTCAGTAAAAAGAAGGAGGTCTCATCCTCCTAAACTCAGAAGGATGAGGGCACAGTGCAACGCAGTCCCAGTGTGGTGTAGGTGGTCGCCTCTTGATGCATGAGCTGCAAAGGATGCGTTGTTGTGCCATGGTACCGCCATAGTCTCCATAGTGTGCATCATCCTTTGTCGCCCTCTCATCTTCTTGTCTTTCTCTCAATCTTTCTTGCTCTCTTAGATCTTGATCCTGATGATCTCGATCCTCTTCCTCATGCTGTCTGCTACTACTGCCCCCTGGGGCCTCGTTACCTCCTAAAGGCACTCTATTGGTAGGAGAGATGAAATCATCTCCACTACAAACTCCTTTGATGGCCTCCCTTGGTCGGCCTCTCCTCTAGTCGACATTACATTTGCATTTGAAACTAAAGTTTCGTTAGCAGAAGCCCCTATGTTCTGACGAAAGAACCCTTGTCAGAATTGCTAAAAGAAAATGCTTTGATACCAACTGTGACAGCCCGGATTTCGGCACCCCGAAACCCGCGCCATCAGCACGATCATCTTGACCGTGCCCATCAACTATGCACAACACCGGTATATCAAGCATAAAATAAATAAGAACAACTTGGAATTTAAATCTACATAGAAATACTTTTCAAAGATGTTTCACCTCATGCCCTCGCATGAAGGAGAACCGATCCAACCATCGATGATAACCATCATCATGGATGGTTCGCCCCAAAAGAATACTCGATATCCATATACACAAGGTTTAATCAAAAAAGGCTTGACATACCAAGCCGCATAATCTCCAACTAAAACTCCTCAAAGTGCACAACAGAGTCCTCTAGAAGAAGTCCTCCGGAGGTGGCTCTAACTCGGCCGCAAGGTCCGACTCACCGGTCGGCTCGTCAAGCCTCAGTGCTAGTAGTGGACCTCACGACGATAGTCTATAGGGTGAGCTACATCCTAGCTCAATAGGGAACAAACACAATTGAACATATAAAATATAACTCACATGTATTCTATGATATGCATGCATGATGTGTCTATGCATTTATTGATGAAAAATTAAAAACACTTCAATTCGGTAGATTACTCATGTCTTTTAGTTAATCAAGAATGATGAGAAGGCCTAAAGCAAAACTTAAACTTCAACTTAAATAATCCCCAAGCAATATAGCATCGAGCCCCATGAGATACCCTTCATCGTCATCTATATAGATAGCTTTTAAATGTATTCCCCGAATACTAATAGTACCCAAGCCCTTTCCTCGGGATTGGTGGCGGGTTTCAGATCTCATCAACACCCCGGGTGTGCTTACTCAGACGGATAAGCCTCAGACCGCCTACTGATTAGCCGCGTGACGGTCACGGATATCCCGCCGTCCGTGGGTTATCCGCCACGCCGGTGGGTAACCTATCAAACCTCAAATAACAAAAATATCGGTGCCTTACATATAGTTATTCACCGTAATTGTGCTATCTTATATCGCTTAGGCCTCATCAAGCATGATTCAATCATGGATACATCCTCGATGTATCCATTCACTTGCATCACACCGATGCCTTTATTTCTTCACTTCATCATCCCCGGGATGGTTCATTTAAGTTCTCTCATGAATGTCATACACACACACTTTTCATAATCATTGAGTAGTAAACATTTGAATTGAATTGATATCACTACATACATGCTCTTGTAAAATAAAGTACATGTTCGGTGTTCCCTACCTCAAGTCTTTTTTGATCAATGCATCAAGGTGGGCTCCTTGTGCACTCGTTCTCACGCATCACCTATGGTACCATATAACATGTGAAACACATCACAAAGGATGCCATAGAGAAGGTATAAGATCCCCAAGAATCTTAAAGTCAAACCAAAAGTCAACATATAGTTTACTACACGATTAATCGATCCAAAATCGATTAATCGACTGATTCGATTAATCGATTTCAAAATCGATTAATCGAAGTCAATATCGATTAATCAAGCAATTTCGATTAATCAAATTATCCTTTTCGCAAAGTCCATTCTCGTCAATAAATGAATTGTCATTCGACATCGAATCCAATTTCGATTAATCAAATTCTTCTTTCGCAGTAAATTCACCGTCAACAATGAAGTTTTATTCGATTAATCGAATCCAATTTCGATTAATCAAATCCTTCTTTCGCAAAGCGAGACTCTTAGTTCGAATAGTCGAGTTTCACAAGTTGATTAATCGATTCCAAATCGATTAATCGAAACTAAATCGATTAATCAAATCCCATTTCGATTAGTCGATTTTTCCTGTTATTTCCTCCAACCCACGGGGTCCACTGGAGGTTCCGACGATTAATCGATTCCCAAATCGATTAATCGAAATCAAAGTCGATTAATCGAAATCCAAATTCGATTAGTCAAATCGGGTCCTCGACTCTTCAACTTCCTGGTGAATTTCGATTAATCGAAACCTAATTTCGATTAATCGAAATTGTCAGTATCAGGCCCCTTCGAACTGTTCTTCCCAATCTTTTTGCATAGTTTTTTTTCTATCTTTCTAAGCCATTATTCTATGATTTAACCCACATTTTACTGCAACTTAACCCCTATAATCTATGCATCTTATTTACAAAAAAAATTTACCTTGGATAGATCTCAAGTTGATTTCTATCAATAGTTGGAAGGCTAGGGTTTCTAGCTTTGGTTCTAACGGATCCCTTGCGTCGAATCCGGCCTCTTTAATGCTTGACTCCCTCTTCCAAACAGTTGCAATAACTCCTCTCTTACTCCTCTCTCTTTCTCTCTCTTCTTTACTTCTCTCAACCACCAAAACATGAAAGTTAGGGTTTTCAACCCTTTTTATCTTATCTCTTTTCTCGGCGTGGAGCACATACACACTCATCAGTGTATGTAACTCTACAAACTCCTCTATCTCTCCACTCTTCTACACTGGTTCACACATCACATCTGCTCATCTCACCTTAAGTTCATCAATGAACTATCTCATGGTCAAACCTAAGACCAATCGGGCACGGATCCCGAGGTCATAGTTCAATGTGATTTTTCGGGCTATTACAAGTTCTATCGATTAATTTGGTGCTATTTTTGTTATATATATTAGGATAGTAATATATATTTTTATGTTTCAAAATTAAGGTTATATTGTCATTAATAATTCAATGGCAAACTTGTAAAATAATTCAATGGCAAACTTGTAAATATTTTCTCTCCAAAGTGTCTTTTTAAATTTTTTATTTATCTTTTTACCGTTAGTTGAAAAGACACAAGTCTGGCATCTCTTCACCGTAATTTTGAAAAGACACAAGTAAATCAACAAGTCTGGCATCTTTTCACCGTAAATCTGAAAAGACACAAGTAAATCGATTTTATCTCTTTATATTTATCTGAAAAGACACAAATCTCTTTACGGTATTTCAAGATTTTCTCTATAAATAGAGATCAGATCCTGGTTAAAAGACACAATAGAAATAATATTTATTACTCTTTTTTTCTCTTATGTTCTTATTTTTTAAAAATATTTTTGTGTATCAGAAAATCTGTGTGGTAGGTACTTTCTCTAAAAAGTGCAATCTAGAAAAGAACACACGATTCTTGGCAAGACCTGGCTCAGTTGTATCCTGAAGGTAGATTCGCTTGGAACCCCTATTGCATCTTCGTTTATCCGACGGAGTGAGGGCGTCTATTATCTTTAAGACAGCGTAATAAACTACATGCCTCGGAGCCATTATCAATACTATTTTTTATCAATAATTTAAAGACAATAGAATGTTCTAATGGCTCAGAGCATAAAGTTCATGAATCAAGATCTTATCAAACTTGACCGATTTGACAGGTCAAATTTTAAAAGATGATAGCAAAAGGTGCAATTTATCTTGCGACAATTCAAGATTACTTACGTCCTCACTACACCATGTCCATCAATTTCTGTAGCCGAAACAACGAAAACTACGACTAGTGGAGGATCGAATACTTGACTCAAATGGATGGAAGATGATCTAGATTGTCAGGACCACATCCTCAATACATTAAGCGATAGGTTGTTCAACACTTTCTGTAAGTGCACTACCTCAAAAGATTTATGGAATTCTTTAGAAAAGGAGTACTTAACTGAAGATGCTGGTACAAAGGCTTTTTTAGTCTCTAAATATTTTGACTTCAAGATTGTTGAGGATAAACCTATTCTGAAATAAGTTCAAGAATTACAATTTATCGTCACTAAGATGGAAGAAGATAACTTGAAACTTTCTGAAAGTTTTCAAGTGAGAGTCATTCTTGCAAAAATTTCATCTAGTTAGAAAGATTATCGAAAATCTATAACCCAAAATAAAGATCTTCATACTCTAGATGAGATTTTTAGGGTCTTAAGATTGAAGAAGAGAATAAAATTAGAGACAAGAAGGTTGTTGTTTCCGAGCCTGCTAGGGCTCACTTTGTTGAATCGGTATCTGAAGAGAAGAAGAAGGATAAGAGATTTTCTACTAAAAAGAAATTTTTAAGAAGAATTTTTAAAAGAACGGTCAGTCTAAGATGAATGAGAAGAAAGGAGATTGTTATGTCTGTGAAAAAAGGGAGCACTTTGCAAGAGTGTATAAATTTCGTTAAAAGTCGAAATCAAAATCTAACATGGTAGAAAATATAGTTGTCGTAGTGGTATCAAAAGTCAACATGGTTGAATCTAAAGGCCGACTCTGGTGCTACTCGACATGTCTCTTTTGACATGTATGTCTTCAAGACTTACAAGCCTCAAGGAGAAGAGCAACAATTGTACATAGGAAATTCTTCTACCTCTGAGATTGCTGGAATCAGAATAGTGGAGTTAAAATTATCTTTGGAAAAGACTCTCTTGTTGAAAGATGTGCTCCATGCTCTACAGATTAAGAAAAATCTTATTTCTGCATGTCTCTTAGACAAAAATGGGTTTAAATTTGTTCTTCATTTTGGAAAGATGATATTATCCAAGAATGATATTTTCATTGGGAAAGATTATATTGTAAACAATATGATCAAGTTGAATGTTGTCAATGAAAATGGTTTTTCTGCTTATATTTTAAAGTCTTTTGATTTATGGCATGCTAGATTAGGAAATATTAATTCTCAAGCGATGAAAAATATGATGAATCTAGAATTAGTTCCTAAATTTCTAAATACTAAAGATGAAAAATATCAAATATGTGTGCAATCTAAAATAGTGAAAAAATCTCATAATAGTGTTGAAAGGATACTACTATCTTAGAATTAATTCATTCTGATATCTGTGAATTAAATGGTGTGCTTACCAGAGGTGGTAAGAGATATTTTATAACATTTATTGATGATTATAGTAAATATTGTTATATATATTTACTTAGATATAAAGAAGAAGCTTTTGAAGTATTTAAAACTTATAAAGCAGAAGTTGAAACTTAGTTAGAAAAGAAAATTAAAATACTTAGAAGTGATAGAGGAGGAGAATATCTTTCTCATGAGTTCGATGAATTTTGTTAACAATATGGGATTGTTCATGAAGTAAGAGCCCCTAGGACACTACAACAAAACGGTATAGTCGAACATAAAAATAAAACTTTACTAGAGATGATTAACTCTATGTTATTATATTCAGGCTTACCTATGAATTTATGGGGTGAAGCTATTTATGTTGCATGTCATATTTTAAATAGAATACCTTATTACAAAAATAATATGACTCCGTATGAGTTATGAAAGAACAGAAAATCTAACTTAAAATTTTTAAGAGTATGGGGTTGCCTAACCTATGTTAGGAAATCAGATGACAAAATTAAAAAGTTAAAATATAAAACTTATAAGTGTGCATTTATTGGATATACTCACAATAGTAAAGTATATCACTTCTTAAATATAGAAGATAATGTTATATTAGTCTATAGAAGTACATTTTTATGAAAACCTACAGCCTAAGCATAATGTTTCAGATTTTAGAAATTCTAACAAAATGAAAATAGAAGATAAAACTCATTTTGATCAAGTCAAAGAAAAAGAACCAATTAAAAATAATATAGAAGAAAGATGTAGGAAACGAACTAGAAAATATCCACATTATAATTTTGGATCAGATTTTTATATCTATGTTTTAGAAGCAAATCCTAAAACTTATAAGGAAGCTATAACATCTTTAGATAGTATATTTTCGAAGGAGGCAATCGATGATGAAATAGAATCTATTAAAACTAATCATACATGAGAGTTAGTAAATTTACTATCAGGTTCTAAGACTATAGGAAGTAAGTGGGTATTTAAGAAAAAACTTAAACCAAATGAAAGTTTAGATAAATTTAAAGCTAGATTAGTAGTCAAAGGGTTAGACTATTTTGACGTTTTCTCTCCTATTGCACGGATGACATCTATTAGACTACTAATAGCTTTAGCATTTATATATAATTTATATATACATCAAATGGATGTAAAAATCGCCTTCTTAAATGGAGATTTAGAAGAAGAAATATATATGGATCAACCTGTAGGATACATAAAATCAGGAAAAATACGCATGATATGTGAACTAGTGAAATCATTATATGGTTTAAAACAAACACCAAAATAATGGCATGACAAATTTGATAAGAAAATAAAAGATTTTGGCTTAAACCAAATGAAACCGATAGGTGCATATATAGTAAATTTGTACAAAATAGAGGAGTTATTATATCGTTATATGTAGACGATATGTTGATATTTGGTACACATCTTGATTTAATAATAGAAACTAAAAAATATTTATAATCAAAATTTGATATGAAAGATATGGAAGAAGCAGATGTTATTTTGGAGTTAAAATAATAAGAGAAGATAAATGTATCTCTTTATCTCAAAAATATTATGTCGAAAAAGTTTTAAGAAATTTTAATATGTTTGAATATTCACCTTCTCCTACCCCAAGTGATCCAAATAAGAAATTAATAAGATATTCTGGTAGAACGGAATCTCAATTAGAATATTCTAGAATCATTGAAAGTCTTATATATTTAATGAAGTGTGCTAGACCCGATATAACATTTATAGTGGGGGTATTTAATAGATTTACTAGCAACCCAGGGTTAGAACATTGGGAAGCTATTCGTCGGGTATTGAGATACTTAAAAGGAACTATGAATTATAATTTATAATATATTGGCAAACTTGAACTCCTAGAGGGGTTTATTGATGCTACTTGGATTTCTGACTCTTCTGATTCAAAATTCACAAGCGAGTGAATTTTTACTTTGACAGGATGAGCAGTATTGTGGCGGCCCAGAAAACAAACATGTCTTTCTAACTCAAGTATGGAATCAGAATATATAGCATTGTCAGCAAGAGGAAAAGAGGCAAAGTGGCTTCAAAACTTTATAAGACAAATTCCTTTGATTCAACATACATATGCAATTAATATTTACTATAATAATAAAGTTGTTTTGCAGATTTCAGATAATAAGAAATATAAAGAGAAATCATAGACCTTCGATATAACATCATTCGACAGATGTTGAATGATGGGGTGATTATGTTGGACTATATACCAACTTCTAAGATGCTTACAGATTCGCTTACAGAAACACTACTCAGAGATACAGTGTTGAAAACATCGAGGGGGATAAGACTAAGACCGATATCTTTAAAGGCACAGTAATTAAACCTCAACTTAGTAGAGTTACAGATCCCAAATCCTAAGTTCAACGAGATAAGAAACTACTATGTGACCCTTAAAAGTGCACAAAGGTATGTTACCTATTGGTCATCCCTATGGTATTAAAGTTTGTGCACATCTCTTGTAACGTGAAAGGGTGAGCTTAACTCTTAATGATTCTACAGGTATTCATTTGCTGGGGTGATAAAGTAGTTACAAGAGCATCCATGACAGATTCACCTATATGAGTATGGAAGTGAAGCCGCTTCAACAGAGGTTCGGTCCTCTCTCAGAGATACTCATGAAATCAGGATTTTAGCGCATGACTATAAAGCGCAGGCCTTATGTCACTAATGATTTAAGTTAGAGTTAGTATATATATAATTCCAATTTGTTAGACAGGTTTTAAGTTCAAGGATATAAGCTACTTAAAGTCTTTACAAACTTTGAGTTGTATGTACTAGTCAAAGGTTCAAACCGATCGATACCTCTGGTGATGCTTAGTATGATCGCTCTGATATATAATTTTTTTATTATTATTTTGAAACGAGTGAGAGAATGTTATATATATTAAGATAGTAATATATATTTTTGTACTTCAAAATTAAGGTTATATTATCATTAATAATTCAATGGCAAACTTGTAAAATAATTTAATGATAAACTTATAAATATTTTCTCTCCAAAGTGTCTTTTCAAAATTTTGATTTATCTTTTTACCGTTAGTTGAAAAGACACAAGTCTGGTGTCTCTTCACCATAATTCTGAAAAGACAGAAGTGAATCGACAAGTCTGACATCTCTTCACCATAAATCTGAAAAGACACAAGTGAATCGATTTTATCTCTTTATAGTTATCTGAAAAGACACAAATCTCTTCACGGTAAAAAGACACAATCTTTCAAGATTTTCTCTGTAATAGAGATCAGATCCGGGTTAAAAGACACAACAAAAATAATATCTATTTCTCTTTTTTTCTCTTATATTCTTATTTTTTAAGAATATTTTTGTATATCAGAAAATTTGTGTGGTAGGTTCTTTCTCTAGAAAGTGAAATCTAGAAACGAACACACGATTCTTGGCAAGACCGACCTTTGTTGTATCCTGAAGGCAGATTCGCTTGGAATACTATTGCATCTATGTTTATCTGACAGAGTGGGGGCGTCTATTATCTTTAAGACAACGTAATGAACTGCGTGCCTCGGAGCCATTATCAATACCATTTTTTATCAACAATTTTATCATTTCTTTTATAGTTTTAAGATGGAACAAGGGCTACAAGAAGTTAAATAATTAGCATTGTTAGACTCTAAAACCATAAGCTCTAAGAGTTAAGATATGGTAACCAACCCGGCCCCTTTGGATCAGTGTTTTTTAAACATGGCACCATTTTTCACCAATTGTGTCGTGTGATTCGATGACCATAATTTAATGATCTATGATGCAGAAGATTTTGAGTGAAAAATAATTCCATCATGTGAGCAATCAACGCTTTTAAAACAAGTGTCAACAGTTGAATTTAGAGATTTCCATGGCAGCCATTCATTTTGGAAGTGCTTGATCCCTTTGAATTATACAATGTAAATAGGGATGCAACGGTTTATCGAACCGAACTGAACCAAACCGAAATCGAAAATCTTGATTTTTGGTTCGATTCAGCCTGAATCGATATAAATCGACTCGATTTCTGTTCTTTTTTATAAAAAAAAAATAATTCCCCAAACCAAAATCTAACCGGACAGATCTAGTTCGGTTTAGTTTCGGGTTTTTTCATTTATTTATTTTTTAACAATTTTTTTTTATTTGTTGGGTTTTCGGTTTTTTAATACCACCTAATCGATTTTCGGTTTTCGCCACCCAAAATCGAAACCGAACTGAACTGGAATTAGTTCGGTTAGCTTTAATCGATTTTAGTCCGATTTAGACCGGTTCGGTTTGGCTAGTTTTTAGGCTCAGGTTCAGGTTTCGGATCAAACCTTGCAACCCTAAATTTAGATATTTTGTCCATGTAATTATCGACGCATTAAATTTTGGAAGCAAGTCCTTCGAATCACACCATATAATTAGTAAAACCACAAGTCACGTGTCCTAATTCAATGACCGGTTACAAATCACCAGTTGGAATTACTCTGTTACCCTATACAAAGGAAAATTGCAAACGACGGGCAGGTTTTGTATAGACACAATGCAGGCAGCTGACGTGGCGCCCTAACCTGCATTGCTTGAGCCCCACCACACTTACAGCCAATTACGTCATTCTTTATTTTTTTTTATAAGTAACCAAAATTATATAGAGAAAAAAAGGAGGACAAAACAAAAATCCAAGGAGCTAAGCTATGAACTTCGGCAATGTCATCACCCATAGCCAAGCACCCCAACAACAAAAGCAAGAAAATTCCTAATCTATGTTCGAAGGTAAGGAACCTCCATAACATCAAGCCTAATGATTCCTCTACAGGTGGATACAAGGTCCGAAAGGTGAGGATAAGTAATGTTATGTAAGGATAGAGTGGCCAATTTAGCAAGTTCGTCTGCAGCTTGGTTCACTTCCCCAAAGCAATGATGAAGTTCTCAGCCGATCTCCTGAAGAGCATCAATAAGATTGTCTCCAATAGCTTTTAATTTCCATGGAAATTTTTTAGACTTTATTGCATTCATCAGAAACATCAAATCTGATTCAATGATAATGGGTGAATTGAGAGCCTTTGTGAAATTGATTCCCTCCAACAACGCTCTAGCTTCGGCTTCATTATTCGATAGGCAACCATAGAAAGAATGAAAGCCAAGGACAAAACAACCTTTATTATCTCTAATTATTCCACCGCCCCCTGAAGGACCAAGGTTCCCTGAAGAGGTACGATCAGTATTAAGTTTAAGAAAACCCAAAGATGGTTTCCGCCATTTGATCACTCTAGGGGGGCGATTGCAAGGCCTCAATATCCTCATGCCAAGAAACTTTGATAGGCCTTAATTTGAAGTTGAGCTCTGTAATCCATCCAAGGCATTTCCAAAGATATCATTAGATGAAGCCTTGATATCCTCATGGATGGCACGATTCCTTGCTATACAAAGTTCCCACCAAATGTTGATTGAAATAATCTTGCAGATCAACCCCAAGTGAGAATTAGAAAAATTAAACCACTGGTTGCACCGGATGCGAGTAGATTGGAAGACTTTATGGTGTAATCCATACATAGCCGAAAACCTGCTCCAAACATTCGCCGAAACTAGACAACTTATGAACAAGTGATGTAACGATTCACTTTCAGATTGGCACAACGAGCATCAAGAAACAAAAGGAATTTTTAATTTACTGAGTTTATCATCAGTGGTCATGTAGCCATTCATAATTTTCCAGGCAAGAATCTCCATCTTAGTCAGTGTCACAGATTGCCAAAGTTTTTCCCATATCGGAATTCGATCATGATGAATCAGCCACTTGCACTTTGGCTACACAAAACCAACATGCCATATAACATTGTCCCTATACAAAATCAAGCACTAAGAATGAAAATGCAACAAGCAAACCATCAAGAGTCATTTTAAGCTTTAAACTCCTCCATACAAGGCAATCACTCAAGGTCCCCCACCTTATTTTCATGGTCTTAAAATTTAGCTCTAACAAAAACCAACATGCCATATAACATTGTCCCTATACAAAATCAAGCACTAAGAATGAAAATGCAACAAGCAAACCATCAAGAGTCATTTTAAGCTTTTAACTCCTCCATACAAGGCAATCACTCAAGGTCCCCCACCTTATTTTCATGGTCTTAAAATTTAGCTCTAACAAAAAGACCCCATTGATAAGTTCCTCTAAGAGCATATCGTAAGAAGTCGGGGGTTGGAGTCTTGGAATCAGGCTCTCCAACAATGGTTAATGTTGCCTACCATCTACCTCTCCTAGATCTTATTGAATGCAGGAGCCTTGTCCACTAGGTACGACCTTTTAATCTTTTATCCTACTTTGGTGCAATATAATAATTTATATGAATGGTTGCTATTTTTATATGCCTAATGGGTTAATCATTATTATTTTTTTTTGTTAATTTTTTCAAAGAATAATGTCCTTAATAAATATAAGTAGCAAGCTCAACCTAAAGAAAAAAAAAAATTAAGTAGCAAGTTAGATATTGTGAATATCTCATGGGTAGGGAGATAATTGCTATCTAATTCATGTTAGTATGTAAATTTTTATTGTTACTAGGAGTTAAAGTTGTTCACTTAATTATTATTTTATTCTTATTATTTTTATATATTTTAAAGATTATGCATGATATAAATTGAATAGATCAAATAATTCTACACTTTCTAACACTACGTGAAAACAAAGAAAAAACAACACCACTTACTTCCAAAATACCACAGATATCCACCGTTGTAGAAGAATATCCGTCGTTGTAGAAGAAACTCATGTATACAACGGCCCATATTAGTGGTTAAACCAATGTATGGGCCCACTTAAATGTGTTATCTGTGAGTGAGAGAGTTTCTAAAGTGAGTGAATTCAAAACCAAACCAATCACTTTCCCTTCTAAAACAAATTGGCACGCATCTCCATTTTTCGTCATCTTTCATTTTATGTGTCAAAGAACGACGAATTAAGTATGACAACAGAAATTAGAAGAAACGCTAGAGCTCATCAGTTTTCATTTTTTAGGGGCTTTTATTTATAAGAAATTTAGAGGATAGAATTGTGAGATCGAAATCCCATAGGAGCATTTTGATAAAGGGGGGAGTGTAGAAGAAAGGTTTCCATCTTTTAGGGCTTTTATTTAAAAAATTTCAGTGGGGGGAAGTTTGAGAAACCGAAACCTTAGCAGAGGGAGAAGAAGAAAAACAAAGAAGGCAAGATAAGGATTTTGATAAAGGGGGGCGTGTGTAAGAACACTGAAGATGAGATCCTTAAAGCTACTATTATTAAATATGGCAAGAACCAGTGGGCTGGGATCTTGTTTCTTCTTGTTCGGAAATCGGCTAAGCAGTGTAAGCCCAGGTGGTACGAATGGCTCGATCCATCCATCAAAAAGGTATGGACTTGTTTAGTTTGATCCTATTGCAATCTCTTTCGTTTAAGACAGATGAAACCCTAGAAAAAATTTGGCCGATTCGGTTGGATTATGTGATTTTTTGATTTTTTGTTGTAAAAAAGATTGTTTTTTTTTAAATAAATTAAATTATATGGTTTTCTCAGCCAGGTAAGTGGTAACAATTGTCTCTCGGTTATTTTGGATCAGGTTCTGTGCAATCTTCTCTACCTGCCTAGATTTGCAATCAAGTATTTTCTCATTTATTATATTTTAATTAATTTTTTTGAATATTTTAATAAGTTTTTATATTTAATTTTTATGCTCATCATTATTGTCATCTTGCTCATAACGTCAAATGTTTTTATGCTGTTTTTTATTTGCCTGTTTCATTGCATCTTAGTTTCTCCTGCACATGTTTGTAGAATTGCCGCTATGAAATTTAAGGATTTATTTTTTCTATGTCCCGAATTCATCAAACTTCTCTTTTTAAGTTGCAACAAACTTTTATCTGAGTATAATATATGTTGCTATTGCATAATAATGGACCAGTCAATTATCATGTACCAGCTGACTCGTTTAATTGGTAAAAAAAACAAAAGTGAACTTCTAGAGTTACCAACTGGCTCCATATGGTTAACTGATCTTGGATCCTATTTACACTTTTCTCCTTTACCTCATGAGATCTCATGGTGAGGGTTAAGTTTAAGAGACTCTTGGGTTCATGTTACAGTACTCTAGTTTAACAAAGAAAGTTGGTCATTGTAAGGCTTTAAACTGTGTGGACAAGGGCAGTTGTTAAGGTTGGGTATTTAAGGTTCAAACAGTCCAAAATATGGCCTTAAATCATGCCTTTAGCTTTCATGGCATCCCTAGATTATTTTCTATTTCAGCTGCACAACTTCTAGTGACTAGGATTTAACCCTCCATTAAAGCCAACAACAGAACACTCAACACTCAGATGGGAGTTCTTTGAGGCTCAATTCTCACTGGGTATGGTCTTTGGGGTCATGAAATGAGTCTTCACTTCATCCTTGAATCTCAGGTTCAACTAAAACTAACTCACACCAACAGTTTAAAGATGTGTATTTACTGGATGCTTCAAAGTATTACATTGTCACATTCCCCTTTTCTACATGGCTGCCTTAAATTCTCTATTTCTGAGTTATTAGACTGATAAAAAACATCATGAGTTTTCAATTGCAATAAGTTTCTGAATCTAAATCTAAACTCAGTTTCACACAGTCATAACTCACAGCAGAATACTTAGTTTTACTACCCCCAAACCTATGATGGACGTTGTCCTCAATGTGTATTGAAGGAAACTACAAAATGAGTATAACATAGCACACGTAAAAAAAAAAACTAGAGAATATACAGCTAAAAATCAAAGTATGCAATGCAAAAGATCATATGGCATCAACAAGACACAAATCACACAAAAGAAAGTTGTATCTATATTGCATCAAAATGGTGTACAGCTGTAGTCAAATTAACAAAGTTTTGCTACAAAAGAAAGCCAAGAAAAACAGAAAGAAACTATTCTAAATCTATGGGATCTGACTTTTTTCCCCCACTCTGACCAGCCTTTAGAGGAGGTTTACTATACTTCCCTCCCCTGTTCATCATTCTGGTTGATCTCCTCTTTTATGTGATTGATTGCAGGAGCTTTGCCCTTTTGTTGTGGGGGTGGTCCAAGGGAGTGTCATCATCACTGCTGCTCACCTCTTCACCACTTCCCTTCTCCTCTCCATCATTGGCATCTTTCTCTCCATCACTTCTAGTGGAGGAAGAACTGGGATACTTTGCTTTATACCTGCCTAGATCTATTTGTGATACATATAGATCTGTTTGGGATACTTTGCTTTATACCTACCTAGATCTAAGCTTGAAAACTTAATTTTGATGAATGCTTGTTTGAAATTATAGGCGAGTGGGTAGTGGAGGAATTATCCGAGCTCACTTTGGCGCGACACTTCGTGCTTTTTCAGGATCCTTTAGGTGTTGAGACTCACTCAAAGCCAAAATGTAGGCGGCCCTTCGGAAACACTTTGATATCTTCCTAAATATGAGATAGCAAGTGCGATTTCCCAAAAATTCAATGAAATGCAGCAAATTCTGTTGCAGTATTGTACTTTTTGAAATCGAGTGGAAGACTATTCTATGTTATTTATTTTCATGTATATTTGGAATGCCACACTTGTTGCCTCTGAACTGAGATCAGAAATGCAAGCACCCGAGTTATTTACAACCACTCCAGCCCTTGCAATACCGAAAGACATTTCAAATGCTGGTTTAGAGGCTCCTCAAATTGATTACTATGAAATAAATGAAGCTTTTTCTGTAAGTTTTTGTTCTTTTATCTCAAATATTAGAAGCAAATGCCATGATTACCATGCACACCTGAACAAAATCATGTTTATTAACTCTATTGTTTATTTTTCTCAAAATTTTCTCTACGGGTTGTAGCTCTTGCAAATCAGAAGTTGCTTGGGCTTCATCTCATGAATCTTCTAGCTTCTCTAGAATGTTGGTTGTTTTTGGGTAGTGAGCTTCAGTGAGCTGAACATGTAAATGAGTTGCATTTAGCTGTTTGGTTTTCAACAAGCTAGTTCTCCTTCAGTCTTGAGCCATGATAAAAGGCGAAACTTGTATTCATTATAATTTTACAGATTACTTAAATACATCCTGAAAATTTTAAAGCACAGTTTCCTAGAAACCTTATATTGGTTGTTGTACTAATTTTTATGCATACTAATTCCAGTAACATTTTCAAAAACACGTTTCTTTTCCAAATGAAAGAGCTGAATTTGGATCTCAAGAACTTTGTATGGTTGTTAAAATACCTCTATTGGCCTTGGATGGTCAAAATAAGTGAATTTTATAAAGGCCGCACACATTTAAAAAAAAAATCCAATTAAGGATTCTGAAAAAACATAATAACAAAATTCCAGTATTGAGACATTTTTTAATCTCCAAGAATGAGGATTGGATGGCCCACTACTTGACAACCACAATAGTCCTATAACCTCAAAAATAAAATGAACGAGAACGTCTGAATGAGGATAAGTATTTCCAGCTCATAGTTGTAGACACCCCAATGTGAATAAATAAGTCATCTGGAATTGAATTTAGCTTTCCTCCCCCTAACCTTAGGAACCCCCTATCCCCAAACCTCACCTTCCAATTTGAGAAAAATCATGGGTCATTAAAATCCATAAGTGGATTTAAAAGCATCAAGAAATTCAAAATTTTGGTTTTAGCAAACAAAAGTTGAAGTTATGGCACTTTCTATCTATTTTTGGTCATCTCATGGTCATCTTATAAAAAACTTCTCTTAATCTATTGCCTATTGACATTTCATTACTGACATTTCACATTTTTTTAATTGTCAGCTATGGGACGAACTTCAGAAGGAGACGAAGCAGCTTGCCAGTGAGTATATATATATATATATATATATATATATATATATATATATATATATATATATATATATATATATATAATATATATATGAACAGCGGTTAGGTGCCCCAATTGGGCATGGTGAGCATCCCCAATGCTCCCAAAATACTGTTTTGGTGCCACATGGAACAAGGTTGTTTTGTTTAGATCGTCTTTAATTTTTTTTTCAAAAACTCATCTCCACCGTGATTATTATAATCTTTGAAATTTAGACCATTGAAATTAGTCACTGTTTGACTTTTTTGCCTTAAATAATTTTGTTTTGAAAATAATTTTTAATAGAATTGATCTAAACAATGCATCTGAGCTCCATATAGCACCAAAACATTGTTATATATATGCCTGTATCTGTTTGAAAGTTCATCTTAAGTGCTAATAGGAATATATCTGAGGATTAGGGAAGAACTTGGAGAAAGAACCTCGCATATTGGAGCTTAGAAATCAGGTGAGCTTTTCAAGTTTGTTATTATATCCTCTTCATTTTGAGAGCTGGAAAATTATGTTCATAACCTGACTAAAACCTCCCACTTCTCTGTTTTTGAGCTTATAGTGTTAGATCATTCGAACAACTGAGCTGGTTGCTACCCAAGAAAGACTGTATGAACTGGAGCGACAAAAGAGTGAAACCCTGAGGTTTTACATTCTTTCAATGTAGCTCCAAAGGATGAAAGAGTTAAATTGATATGGCTAGGGCTCGGCAACTGCAACTTCAAGAATGCGGCACAATTACTCCTAAGTCATACTTGCCTTGCTCTATTAGTAAAAAATGGTTCTCGGTTTTGCATTTGGTAAATCATATTTTCTGTTATAACCAAGGTAATTTATTTTCTTTTTTTTTCAGTGACTTTTCATATCTTTTTGTAGTAAAATGGCAGAACTTTTACTTACATATTTATTTTTTTAATTTATTTTGATCTGACAACATTCCCCCGGAGCCTGTGATTTTTGCTTCAACAGTTTATTAGATGTTTGATAGTGATTGTTCAAAATATTGATGCTCAACATTGCCTTTACATTATCGTAGGTTCCATCAGAAGGAAGCGATCAACAAACACTCTTATTCTGTCTGCAATCATTGCAGCCTGCACATTATTTTTGTTCATTTATTGGCTCTCAAAGTGAAGAGGTTTGGTACAAAGGAATGAATGGAGAAAGTGACCGAGGTGTTTTGTGGGGAATTTAGTCTCCAGTGAATTTACTTAAAATAAGGAAGAACAGATGAGATATTCAATCAATTACTTGCTGAGAACTATAATTGTGCAAAGTTCTTTTATCTTACATCTATGTACAAAATGTATGGTTTTGGCACGTGGATCTGCAATGGTTGTCAAAACATCTGCAATGGCACGTGGATTTGCAATGATTCATTCAAAAAACGAGGAATTTTTTTTTTTTAAATTAATTTTATTTTTGGCTTATTATTTTTTCATTTAGTTGAATGAATTATGTTCTTTCCCTCATTCAGTGATTTGTGGTTGATACAATATTTGTAACAAGTAGATTGGCTCCAATTACAGTAATAAAAGTGAAAGCTATGTATTTATTTTTATTTTGTAAAAAAAATTTAAAGCAACGGTCCATAACCATTGTTTTTGGAGTAAATTAATAGCAATTCATTGATGTTGTTTACATTTACTACTGACTTAGGTCGTGATTTCTAAAGAAAAATAACAACACTTTTTCCGTTAGAAACAACGGCTACAAACCATTGTTATTGTACAACAGACATGGGCCGTTGTTTATTTAGTAAATAAACAACAATTTTTTACCGTGGTTTATGAAAATCACTGCGCTATAAATAACAATCAATACTATGGCTCAAAACCGTTGTTTATGAAATTTACAACAGTTTTGGGCTGTTATTTTTTGTTGATTTTCACATAGTATAATCAATTCAACTCGATTCTTGATTTACCAAGTTTTCAATCAAACATCGAGGTAGACACAAGATTTTCTTTCATAGTGGCCGATATGTATGATTGTGTACCACTACAAAAAAGTGACTTTTTACGATATTCAATAAATGCAACAAAAAGTCAAATAAATGCTGCAAATACGATTAGCGGCGCTTTATTCAAATGTCAGCAACACGTGCATTGTAGTAGTTATTTGCAACGTTTGTGGTAGCATTTCAGATAAAGCGCCGTTATATATTTATCATTAGCGGTGTTTAGGGAATGCCACTTTACGATCTCAAACACGTTGTGGTAAACATTCAGAAATGTCGTCTAAATTATTTCAGCGACGCTTATAGATGCCACAAAACACAATTGAAAGGGGCATTTTCTTGAAACGCCACTAATAGTGTACCTGAAAGGATATAGCGGCGTTTATGGATGAAGCGCCGCTGTAAGTGACCTATAGCGGCGTGTTTTCGAAAATGCCGCTAAAAAATTTTTATTTTTTTTTAATTATTTAGTTTTATAAATATTTTAAAAAGCTACCTATATCATACATATTTTTAAAAAACCCTCATACAGGTGAACAAAATAATTATTCATCCACAATCACACATTAATTATTCCTGAAAGAAAAAACACAAAGCTCAATAGTATTTAACACAATGTAATAAGCCCCTCCCCTACAAAAAAAAAAAAAAAAAAACAAAAGCTAAATCATCAAAAGTAATAGCATAAAGAACACAAATCAACAAAAGTAAGGAGTTTCTTTCTAAGGTCAAATCACAAAATTCCCATAGGCTAAGTAGCAAAAAACAAAGTTAAATAATAAAAATTCCTATTGTTTATATCTCTGTGAGGTAATATTAGCCTTTTGAGGTGAGTTGAATCAATGGCACCATTGTTATTGCATGAAACATAAAACCCCTTTAGCATGTTGTGTTGCACTATAGTAAACTCAAAAAATGCACAAACCAATCAAGAATCAACATCAGATAGGGAGACATAAATGGATATTTAAAATAATCAATGGATTTGAAGAAAGCAATCTTAAAGACTGAAATTTCAGCAACTTCAATAGACTCAAAATTTAAGCAGCTTACCTAGATAAGCACCTGATTAGATTCTGGTGGAAGGTACACTACTGCTCTTGGCCTACAAAATTAAAACTAAACATTTCATTTAATTAATAACATCAAAATAAAATAAATTCAAGTGAAACTAAGCATTTCATTTTAAATTTCTAACGAATCTAATATTATAGTTAAAAAAGAAAAACAGTGATATATACCTGTTTTAGAAATCATCATTTTCATAAAGTTCTCCATTTATACAATCTTCTTCTCCATTATTGCAGTTTTTTCTGTCATTTGTGCCTCCATCTTTGTAATTTTTTCTGTCATTTGTGCTACCATCCTGACACTTTTTTCTATCATTTGTGCCTCCATTGTAATAACTTGTTCCAACACATGGGTATCGATTATGGTGTTGTTCTCCATCGTTTGGTCTTTAATTCTTCTAGCTCAGCTCTCATTGTAAAGAGTTCACTAGAGAATGCACGATGGCTAGACGTTGACACAAAAATACTAGTAAGGGTTGGGCCTAATCCAATGCTTGGACATGATCATGTCTCTCTTCTCTTCCCATGGCCCGAGCATACACATCATCAATGCGAAAGATCGAATCTTGTGATCCCTCTGGTAGGTTGGAACGGAAATCTTGCATCTCTTTCTAGAATAATTTGAATTTCAATTAATTGCCTAATTTCAAGTGGTAAAAAAGAGTATAAGTGAAATTATGTAGTATTGATAGTTAGAATGATCTTTTTTACCAGCAAAAGTGTTGATCAGTGTTCTTACTTTTCGATGATGTGTTAAGATAAAAATATCTGCTCGGCTCGGCGCTTCTTGTGCATTGCTCGTCATACTCTGTGTCAAAGGACAACCACTCATTTTAATTAATTATAAAAATTAGTTGACGACGTATAATTCAATAAAAAAAATATTATAAAATAAAATGCATACTTGCTCGTGGAATACCCTCGTGAAGCTTTTTGTAACATCCCTAAATTTTGAACCCGCACGTACTGACTAAGTGAGCGTGCCTGGGGTAACAATTTGTGCTCGTGTGCAACCTAGAGGCAAAAGTTACTGTTAATGAAAGTTTATTAATGATTAAAACTTATTGAATTTAATTGGGCTGATTAATTTGGGCTGACCATTTGGGCCAATTGATTTGGCCAACTATTTGAACCAACTTTGGGCCTTAGTTGGTGTGAAAAATGTGTGTATATATGCTTCACACTGAAGCCAAAATATCTTAAGTGGATAAGATAACACACTAAGTGTGTGTATGTGATTCACAAGGAAGCAGACCCATGTATATAAGGGAATGGCTTCTCACGTAAGCCATTACCTTTGCTTTTGAATGAAATTCTAGAGAGGGAAAGAGAGAGAGAGAGAGAGAGATTGGAGGAGAGAGGGGAGAAAGAGAACTCTAGTGTATGTGGAATCGATCGTGAGAAGATAGACTCGCGAAACCCTTTGATTTGCGGAAAAGAAGAGTAAGAGATCCAAGGACGTGGACAATTTAAGTGCAAGGATTCTGATTTAAGGTAAGAATGTGTGTTTTAAAATCAAATATGTTATTATGAGTAGTTGGGCAATCAATGCCCTAAAAGAATAGAATTAAATGAGTCATTAGGTTGAGTAATCAATACGCAAAGGGATTGAAATTTAGTGTGCAACCATGATCTGTGGTTGGGCAATAAATGTCCTCCAAGATTTGAAACGAATGGGTGAGTGTGTGGTATAATTTGGACATTAAATGCCCTAAAAAGCTGTAATAAATGTGATGGGTTTTGAGAGAAACGAAACATAAGAAGGAAAGCTCGAAGAGCTGAGAATCTGTCAAAATCGATCGATCGATTTTGACAGGAAACAGTTATATATATAGAACAAAGAAGTGTGGTTTCTGAAGGGGGAAACTGATCGATCGAATGGAAATTCGATCAATCAAATTGTGCCTCGACAAGCTCTGTGCTCAGGTCGAGAGGTTCTCGTTTGTTTTGATTCTGTTCGAATGGATACTGTGCAAACTCGACAGGTTCCTTTTGATTTGGAAACCAATCGATTGAAATGGAATTCGATCGATTTTATTGACAGGTTCCTGTGCAAGTCAACAAGTTCCTGTAAGGTTCGACAGGATGAAATGTGAAGATTGGTTTATGAGGAAATCGATCGATCGATTTGAGAATCAATCAGTCAATTTGGAAATCAATTGATCGGTTTGGGAATCGATCGATCGAGTTGGGACCAGTTATATAAACAGAAATGTGCATTTTTTAGGGGAAATCGATCGATCAAAATATATTTCGATCTATTGATTTTGGGAACCGATCAATCAGATTGGGATTCGATTGATTGATTTGGTCAGTTTCTGAGATTTTTCTATTTTGAGAAAGAAAGCTTTGGGAGACCTTGAAACTTTTCGTTTTCGTTACTTTTGACTAATAGGAAGTAAATTAGTATGTTCTAGGTTGTGTCCAAGGGGACGTGAGGAGAATATTGCCTTGATAAGGAAATTTTCGTTTGGCTTCAAGTCGAGATAGGAAAAACTCCGTAACGTGTGCATTTGATTGCAACTAGCATAAATTTTATGATGTAATAGAAATATGTGTGATTTGTGAAAAGTATCATTTATTTAGCAAGAACTTCTTTCATGATTTCAAATATGTGTAATCAGATTTGTGTGTGTGTGTGTGTGAAATCAGCCATGTGCGTGTGTGACACCAAAAAGATGTGAACAAATGTGCGTGCAAGCTTTGAAACTTTAAACCTAATTATAAATTATCACATTTCACGGTGATAAACTATAAGTTTTTTTCGCACTTTAATTTAAGGTTTATGCGTGATACCCAACCGACGCGGAGGGATATCCATGACCGACGCGACGGGATATTTGTGACCGGTACGGCGGGATATCCATGCAATTGTGCTTCAGGACGGGTAGATATCCGTTCATTCCTTACCCAGGTAAATTTTCCTTTGGCACAAGCTTTCCTCATACGAAGGGACTTGGGCATCATGTGAATGGTTCATTGAACGACGATGGTGGGTATTCCCATCGGTATAATATTGCGGCTCTCGATGTTATATATGCTCAAGGGAGGATTTAAGTTATCTGTTTAAGTTTCTTCTTGTATATTGTGAAAGCTTTAGAAATCATGTGTTAAACTTTGAAAGTTGTATTTAATATTAGTTTTGCTTCAAATCAAACATCTTAAATTATAAATTTTTGTTTGAAAAATATGTTCGATTATGTCATAAGAAATATGTGTGATGTGATAATATGCATGCTATTGATGTTTCCTTACTGAACTTATACTGTTAGCTTATCCCTCGACTATACGTCATAGGTACAAGTGTAGATCAGGACTTGGCACCGAAGGCTTAGGATCTCCCGTTTGGGGAATTCTACCCTAGGTGAGGATTTGGACTAGGTACGTTTTGGGTTTGTATGATAGATTTTTGAAGACTTTGGATTTGGACTTTATATGTCATAAGATTAAATACATTGTTAAGACTAGTTTAGTAAGTACGTTTTGGAAGTCACTGTTTAGGTGATGGTCGGCCATCACCGGTGGTTTCTTTTAGCTTTTGTATTAGATGTTATGTATAAAATAGAAAATGTTATATTTGCCTAGTGACATCTAAATTTTCATTTTCAAGCGTGTATGATATCTGCTTTGATTTCCACGATTATGCGTGGATATACCAAGTATATTTGTCACAACCCAGATTTTTGAGATCTGTGCATGGCACACTTCGTTGCACATAGGTATATGCGTTTCACAAAGGGACCAAAACACCCAAATACTTAAAGTGTGTACATGGGAAACACACTAGTATATCCCAATTGTGATAAATATAAAAGTGAAGAAGAGAGAAGAGGAGTCCTTACGTAAAACTATTCTAACCTAAATAGAGAGGAGGAGACTATAGAGAAAAAGAAAGGGAAGAAAGGAGCCTGGGAGAACTAGGGTTGCAGAAACTTGGCTCGGCAAGGGAGATCAGAGGTAATGACGGGAGGACGAACCAGGGAGACCGGATAGCCTAGTTGGTTTACAAATCTTAAATCGAACCTGTGCGTGTTTCATCGTCAGAGGTACGTTAAAAAAAAAAAAAAAAACATATAGATGCCTAGGAATGTTTTAAATAGTAGGAAGGATGTTGGCTGTATGTTGTTTTATATAAGATTAAGGTAAAATGAAGGATGGAAGCATGATCTCGATCTGATCATGGACAAAAATCGGTGTTTCTCGCTTGAGCGGTCTAAAGAGGCTCGCTCGAGCGAGGATGAACATAGAAAAGAGAGACTCTGGGCTCGCTCGAGCGGTCCCTGAAACTAAAGGGAGGCTCGCTCGAGCGAGGGTCCACATCAAAAATCTAAAAGCTCGATTTAACCGCTCGAGCGATCTCGTTTGACCGCTCGAGCGAGGTCAAGAGACCGCTCGCGCGAGGTCAAGTGACCGCTCGAGCGAGGGCTAATGACCGCGCGAGCGAGGTCTGGTGACCACTCAAATATTGGTTTTTTCGAAGGAGAGGAACTCGGGTGTCCTACACCCCAAATGACCTTAAACCATCCTAAAGTAAATTCTCTTTTAATGTAGGTTGATGCATTATAACCGCTAAGGACAAGCATGCTTTGAGATTGTTGAGGTAGGGAGTATTCTTGAACATGTGCATTATTCTGGGAACTCATATGCGTAGTAAAGTCTATTTAAATAGTAGTATATACTATAAACTCTCATGATAAGTGTGTGTGTGTGTGTGTAAAGTGTGAAAAATCCTGAGGTCCCCAGGGGACGAAATATAAGGTGGTTAAATCAGAGAAAGTTGAAACAGAAGTATGGGGCATCCCAGGGATGCGTAAGAAACTAAATAGAGAAACAGAAACAATGTGATAAGGCCTAATGTAATATATCTAGCACATTCACGGTGAACAACTATATGTAAAGCACATTGATATTTTTATTATTTAAGGTTGATCAGAATACCCCACCGACGTGGCGGGATACACAAATCGACTTCGGCGGAGGATATCCGTGACGATACGGCGGCCAATCCGTATAGATGTAACACATCGAGTGGATGTAGATTGAGAATAGACCTCACGCCTATGAGAAAGGGGCTTGGGCAGTATTCCCAGGGGATACACATAATAACTGTCTAGTTAGACGACGATGGCGGGTATTCCATCGGGGCTCGATGCTATAGTGCTCGAGGATTACTTAAGTTAAGATTTAAGTGATTAGGCCAAGTTCACAAATAAATTCTTAAAGAGATTAAACAGAAACTGTGTTAAGATTGGTTGGGAGTCATTGAATTACTTTTATCCTTCAAATTGTTGTACATAAATATTTCTTGAGAATTTATGTTGTTGGTACTAACATATGTGCGGGAGATAATCTATATGTTCTTTTGTTTTCCCTACGGAGCTAGGATGTAGCTCACCCCCCTTAGACTATACGTCGCAGGTCAAGGACTAACGGCAGCAAGGACTTCGGGTGAAGTAAATCCAAAGGCATCGGCGTCTGTACCCACAGAAGAGTCAGAACCTCCTCCTGAGGAATTCTTCTAGGAAACCCGCTGCATACTTTGATAGTGAGTAGAGAGAATGTATGGCTTGGTATATCGAGCCTTTTCATTTGAATGTTTTAAATACTGTCACTTGGTAGACCACCTAGGAGGAATGAGTATCATCAAATTTTCGGGTATGTCCTTATGTCCATGAATTGGCATGGAACAAGAACAGCCCGGTAGGATTAATTAACTTATAAGTTCTTATTGTTTGCTTAGGGTATTCGCATGTGCTTAAATCACCGTTTGACTGTATATATATAATGAGGAGTAATGATATGAATGTAAGGCACGGCCCTGAAGGTCGTGCTGATGGCATGATTCGGGATGCGAAATTGGTACATCTGATTGGTATCAAAGCCTTTTTCCTTCCAGAGTTCTGACTATCATATCGTCAGAATATAGGGACTTCTGCTAACGAGATTTTAATTCTCATGCAGACCGTTATGTTTCCTAGAGGGAGAGGCCGACCCAGGGGTGGCCATGATAGGAATTTATGCAGTAGAGATGGGTTCGTCTCACCTACGAACAGAGTGCCATTGGGAAGCAGGGGAGATTCGAGAGCGGTGGCAGGAGGAAATCAAAATCAAGCGAGGAGCAAGATCGGATAGACATGATCGAGACCAAAGGGAACAAGATAGGGTGAGAGAAAGGAATGAGGAAAGAGAAGGCGTCGAGAATGATGCACACAATGGAGAGCAACGCCGCTATGGCACAACAACGGCGTCCTTGGCGGTATCTCGATGCAGAACCACAGCGAACACCTACCCCTCCGGTGGGACTTACACCTTTATTGGCATTCACGAGTTGAGGAAGAATGAGACCTCCCAATTTTTCAGGACAGCCAGACACAATGGCCGCCGTAAACTGATTGGGAGAAATGGAGAAGGTGTTCAGCGTACTGACATGCACAGAGGATGAGAGCGTCTGTTACAAAGATATATGTTAGATGGAGAAGTGGACCTTGGTGGAAATCGATTATGTCGACGAGAGCACAAGAAACTCCAAACGCAAGGTGGACTTGGGACGAATTTGTAGAAGAATTCAATAAACAATATTTCGAAGTTGTGAGAAATCAAATGGAGACCCAATTTTTACAACTAGCTCAGGGAAGAATGACCGTGAGAGAGTATGGAGTGGAATTCATGAGACTGGCTCGCTTCGCCCCAGACTACGTAATCTCCGACGTGATGAAAGCGAAGAGGTTCCAACAGGGCTTACGGTCGGACATCCGAGGGGGTGTTGCGCCCTTCCAGCTGAAGACTTATGGAGAAGTAATGAGTAAGGCATTGGTGGTTGAGGAAGAAAATAATAACCGATACCGGCAGAGGGAACATCAAGGCAGAGAATGCACCGATCTGAATAGGACTGGGGGTTATGAATCGTCATATAAGAAACAGAGGTTTATAACACCAAATCAGAAACCGTCATTCCAGTCGGGTTATGGGAGAGCTGCTCCACAATCGACTCATCAAAATTATCCGTTGCTCGCATCAGGGAGATCGATGAGGTATCAAGGTCCTACTTATTCCAACAGGACTACAACTCCACAAGTTTTTTCGAGAGCTGCTAATTCATTTCCAAGGGAAACTTGTGCTAAATGTGGCAAGTCCCATAAAATAACGGACTGTAGGCAAGGAATGCGAGGCTGTTTCAAGTGTGGCAAGATAGGTCACATGATGAGAGACTGCCCTGAGACAGCCAGAGAAAAGACGGCTCCAACCTCCATGCCACAACCAATTCAAGCTCGAAAGCCTGTTATTCGAGGAAGAGCCTACGCAGTTACTGCTCAGGAAGCAGGGAGTGTACACGACATTATCCAAGGTGAGAACTCCTTTAAAATAGAGAATTTCGGTTTCAATATAACTCTAGATAAAGAATGAGTTTATATTAGGATATATAAATATATATATCATATTAAACGTAAGAGTGAAAATTGTTTATGGATATGTTGTGTACGTATATGCATGTATTGTAGGTACGTTACAGATTTACGAGAAAGGGTGCTACGTAGCACATGACGCGCGAGTGCTGATAGACCCAGGGTCTACCCACTCCTTCATTACCCCTAGATTTGCGAAAAGAATGAAGATTGTTCCGGAAACACTGGACTTTGTGTTATCAGTGTCCATCCCAACAGGTGAATTAGTGGACACGGAATTAGTCTGCAAATCGGTAGTAGTAAGTATTAGGGATCACGTGGTCCACGAATTAGAGGCAAATCTAATATGGTTGGACATGCAGGGATTCGATGTAATCCTTGGCATGGATTGGCTGTCCCAACATTGCGCAACAGTGGACTGCAAGGATAAGGTTGTTGTTTTCCGCCCTAACACGAGGAGATCGTTTCGATTTCAGGGGGAGAGGTCGACTCAGGTACCACTTATATCTGCAGTGAGAGCAGAACGTTTAATTAGGAAAGGGTGTAGTGGTTATTTGGCATTTTTGAAGGAGGATAAAGAAGAAAAGAATATTATCTCGGACATAGCTGTGGTGCGAGAATTCCCAGACGTATTCCCAGAAGAATTGCCAGGATTACCTCCAGAAAGAGAAGTAGAATTTGCGATCGATTTGGCACCAGAAACGGAACCTGTTTCAAAAGCACCTTATAGAATGGCCCCTGCAGAGTTGAAAGAGTTGAAAGAACAACTGCAAGAGCTCATGGACAAGGGGTTTATACGACCAAGCGTGTCTCCGTGGGGAGCACCGGTGTTGTTCGTGAAAAAGAAGGATGGGTCGATGCGTTTGTGCATCAACTACCGCCAATTGAATAAAGTCACGGTGAAGAATCGATTGCCAAGAATAGATGACTTATTCGACCAATTACAAGGAGCAAAACACTTCTCCAAGATCGACCTAAGATCTGGATACCATCAGTTAAGAGTCAGGGCCGAGGACATTCAGAAAACGGCTTTTAGAACACGGTATGGACACTATGAATTTTTGGTGATGCCATTTGGGCTGACAAATGCACCAGCGTCATTTATGGATTTGATGAATCGAGTGTTTAAACCACACTTAGACTCTTGGATTGTAGTGTTTGTTGATGACATCCTAATCTACTCAAAATCAAAAGCGGAGCATGAAGAACACTTACGTGTCGCTCTACGAACTTTGCGTGAACACCAACTGTACACCAAGCTCAGCAAATGTGAGTTTTGGCTAGAAGAAGTCAGCTTTCTGGGACATGTCGTCTCCAAGCATGGTGTCACTGTGGATCCCGCTAAGATCGAGGCAGTAGTGAACTGGGAACAACCAAAAACCGTGATGATATCCCAGTTTCTGACCGGCAGGATATTATCGGCGTTTTGTTGAGGGGTTTTCAAAAATATCAGGACCTCTCACAAGGCTGACAAGAAAGGACTCAAGATTTGAGTGGAGTGAGGCGTGTGAAAAGAGTTTTCAAGAACTCAAGAAAAGACTCACCTCAGCTCCAAAGGTTAGCCATTCCATCGGAGGATTCGCAGATTTATAGTGATGCTCAGTATAACGGGTTGGGTTGTGTACTAAATCAATATAAAAGGTAATAGCTTACGGCTCATAGCTTGAAAGAGCACGAAAGGAACTACCCAACACACGATCCGAACTAGCTGCCATATTCGCATTAAAATATGGCGACATTACCTATACGGAGAAACATTCAAATTTTCACCGACCATAAAGCCTCAAATACTGTTTACGTATGAAGGCGAATATGAGGCGGAGGTGGATGGAATTTCTCAAAGATTACGACTGTTCTATACAGTATCATCCAGGCAAAGCTAACGTAGTGGCCGACGCCTTGAGTCGAAAGAGTTCCGCACAGCTGGCTAGCCTAATTTCAGGTATACATCGATGGAAGTTGTTGGAGGATCTAGCGCTATGTGGTGCAGACATCCAACCACAAGCCACAGGAGCCTTCTTAGCCAACATATCAGTGAAGCCAGTGATATTTGAACACATACGAGAACTACAGATGAAAGACCCGATTCTAACACGGATACATCAAAATGTAATAGAAGGTACTACCTCTGATTTTTCAATCAAGGAAGACGGTTCCTTAACATTCAAAGGGCGACTTTGCATTCCGGACAACGCCGAATTGCGGCGAACGATTCTTGACGAATCCCACAGGTCAAGTTATGCGATCCACCCAGGAAGCACGAAGATGTATCAGGATCTGAAAAAGAATTACTGGTGGAGAGGGTTGAAACAAGATGTGGCAGAGTATGTTTCACGATGTTTGACGTGCCAACAAGTGAAAATCGACCATAGACACCCCGCAGGCCTATTACAGCCCTTACCCATACCGGAATGGAAATGGGAATCTATCTCAATGGATTTCATAGTCGGGTTACCACGAACTGTAAGGAGGCATAACGCCATTTGGGTAGTGGTTGATCGATTAACTAAGTTACATTTCGCCGCATAACACGATGTACACAAATGAAGATTAGCGTAACTTTACATGAAGGAGATCGCTCTGCCACATGGATTCCAAGTAGCATTGTTTTGCATCGAGACCATTATATACGTCAAAGTTTTGGAGGAAATTCAAGAAGGAATGGGAACTAAGTTGATTTCAAAGACGGCATTTCACCCACAAAGACGGGCAAACCGAGAGGTCAACCAAGTCATTGAAGACATGCTTAGGGCATGTATGTTAGAATTGCAAGGATCGTGGGATCAACATCTACCATTGATTGAGTTCGCTTATAATAATAGTTTTAGACGAGCATTGGGATGGCACCGTATGAAGCATTGTATGCGGAAGACGATGTAAGTCGCCAATCAATTGGGAAGAAATCGGGAGAAATTTGTTTTGGGACCGAGCTACTTGAAGATAACGCCATTGTCCGCATGATCGGGGAGAGGCTAAAGGCGCTCAAGCAGTGAGAAAAGTTATCCGACATCAAAGCGGACGGTAGACTTTAAAGTGGGGGAACATGTGTTTGTGAAAGT
The DNA here is from genome assembly GCA_021018995.1 of Chloranthus sessilifolius. Classification (NCBI taxonomy): domain Eukaryota; kingdom Viridiplantae; phylum Streptophyta; class Magnoliopsida; order Chloranthales; family Chloranthaceae; genus Chloranthus; species Chloranthus sessilifolius. The sequence goes on from CM037588.1 coordinate 100,121,370, forward strand.
ATCACCAATGAAGGGAGTGATGAGATTTGGGAAGAGAGGAAACTAAGTCGCTATCTCGGACCGTTTGAAGTTCTGGGTCGAGTGGGAGAAGTAGCCTACCGCATTGGTTTGCCACCATTGTTTGATCAGGTACACAACGTGTTCCACGTGTCTATGCTTAGAAAATATCTCAATGACTCTGATCACGTGCTGAGCGGCCAACCATTCGAAATGCATGAAGATATGACCATGATTGAAGAACCCGTAGAAATTTTAGATCAAAAGGAACAGGTGTTGCGAACAAAAGTGATTCCCTTAGTACTTGTTCGATGGAAGAACCATTCGATCGAAGAGGCAACATGGGAACGTGAGGCGGATGTTAGAGAACAATATCCCAAATTGTTCGAAGTTGCCAACTGAATGATTTTCATTGGTTTGAGAATGTGTAATTTCGGGTACTATGAAGGTTAGGTATGTTTTCTTTTGATATATGATTGCAAATAATGTTTGAGAAATCTTTTGTTCAACTCTAAATTGATGAAACTAGGGAGATATTGAGACAAAACAAGCAAGAGGGAACCAAGAAGTGTTTCTGGTCTCGCCCGAGCGATCACAAATGACCGCTCGTGCGATCATTACATAAAATCACACTTTTCTCGCTCGAGCGCTAACAAATCCTCGCGCGAGCGAGGCACTATAACCGCTCGAGCGAGGCACTATAACCGCTCGAGCGAGGCACTATAACCGCGCAAGCGAAGAAGGAATACAATGAGAAACGAGTTCTGTGCTCGCTCGAGCGAGGACTAACGACCGCCGGCGGCGGAACTATAAAAATGGCGGAGGCAGGCGCTGTTCATCTTCAGCGAAAGGGAGAAGGGGCGAGCAAGGGAGTTAGACAGCGATTTCTAACATTTTCCGTCCGATTTCAGCCGGATTTGGACAATCTGATCCTCTGAGACTACTCTCTTAGGTAAAATCTACCGATTCCTAAACTCTTTCCTTTATTTTTCAACCTTATTTATACTAAATGGCCTCAAGCCCGAACCCTCAACCAAAGAAACGGATGGCAATTCGATCGCCGTCGGCGCGCAATAAAGCGCCACAAACCTCGCAACCATCATCAAATCCGCCCTCTACCCCAATCACACTAGATGATTGGTGGGGAGCAAAAATTTTTGAGGCCGAATGGGAAATACACCCCTCGTGTTTCGGAGATCCGGTGTCCACCCAGTGGACATCGGACTTTCTCACCAACAACCGACAAGACCACCTTCGCCTTTGGGATCGGTATTACCCGAGGCTAGTGAAATTGTTTTACCAGACCCTACAAATGAGCATCGATGAGGACGCCATACTTGTTACCATCGATGGTAACGAGTTAGTTTTTAGATGTGCCGATATCTCCTCGACCATGAAATGCCCCCACATCTACACTCCTAGCCCACTCATCCTACCACCCTTTTCTGGGAACGTAGATTTCCCAACGATCATCTCCGACATCACTGGCGGTAGGTCCGCCGGGATCCCATCACCCGATCACAACTACCGCGCGCATGTGGCTTTTAGACATAATTTTCAAAAAGAATTTGACCCCACCGCCATGACCAAGAACGCCGAGAGATGCGTTTTGCAGCCCTACACACCGCATTTCACAATAGGTGGATCAATGCACCTATGGTCATTATAAAAGGCATGGCGCATGCCTCTGGAAAGAAATGTGAGGGTGCCGTCCCTCCACCTATCAACCGACTACAGTAGCAGATCGATTTCCCGACTTTTGGAGTCTGAAACGGTAAGGGAGGATTTAGGATTCGGGAGGACGAGTTGTTCCTCACCGACAACGTCGTCCCATACCTCGCCAGATCGAGCAAATCTTAAAAGCCTCCAAACCAGTGCGCCAAGAAGAGAGACCGGGTCTCGGATCGACCACCCATCAAACACCGGCGGGGACCGACTACTTCATCCACCACGTTCGCACCCATACCCTCTACTGACACGGGCATGATGCGAGAGATCCTTCAGCAAGGAAGGGATATTAGGTTGCATCAGAGGTTCCAAGAAGCGCTACTTATCGACCTCATGGGCCATGCATACCCGCAAACCTACATGCAGCGCGTTGGTGCCATGAGGGATTCTATATTTGGAGCATCTGCCTCCGGACCGGCTACGAGGAGCGCCACGAAGTGACGGGCCGTCGGTGAACGGCGACGATGACGATTGACGGCATTTATGACGATGACTACGAAGAGGAAGAAGATTAGGAAATAGTAAATATTCGAACACCCGGCATGTAATATTTGGAAAACTTGATATGGATGTTAAATTTCTTTTGTGATTAAAACTATCGTGGCATGAATGGCACAAGTTTTGGTTTGGGTAGATGATAAAGATGTGTGGAATCAGTATCGATGATATTTTTATGAAATTGTTTTGTTTTTGTTGTATGAAAATTGTGGGTATGACCAACACTGATAGCTGCAAATGCGCCTACTTAGTTAAATTCCTGATTGTTATGCAAGTCAAATAACAAAAGTGGTACCGAGTTAAGAAAATAATATCGATTTTCGAGGGCGAAAATCTTATAAGTTGGGGTGATTGTCACAACCCAGATTTTTGAGATCTGTGCATGGCACACTTCGTTGCACATAGGTATATGCGTTTCACAAAGGGACCAAAACACCCAAATACTTAAAGTGTGTACATGGGAAACACACTAGTATATCCCAATTGTGATAAATATAAAAGTGAAGAAGATAGAAGAGGAGTCCTTACGTAAAACTATTCTAACCTAAATAGAGAGGAGGAGACTATAGAGAAAAAGAAAGGGAAGAAAGGAGCCTGGGAGAACTAGGGCTGCAGAAACTTGGCTCGGCAAGGGAGATCAGAGGTAATGACGGGAGGACGAACCAGGGAGACCAGATAGCCTAGTTGGTTTACAAATCTTAAATCGAACCTGTGCGTGTTTCATCGTCAGAGGTACGTTAAAAAAAAAAAAAAAAAAACATATAGATGCCTAGGAATGTTTTAAATAGTAGGAAGGATGTTGGCTGTATGTTGTTTTATATAAGATTAAGGTAAAATGAAGGATGGAAGCATGATCTCGATCTGATCATGGACAAAAATCGGTGTTTCTCGCTTGAGCGGTCTAAAGAGGCTCGCCGGCGAGGATGAACATAGAAAAGAGAGACTGGAGGCTCGCCGAGGTCCCTCAAACTAAAGGGAGGCTCGCCGAGCGAGGGTCCACATCAAAATCTAAAAGCTCGATTTAACGCTCGGCGATCTCGTTTGACCGCTCGGCGAGGTCAAGAGACCCACAGGTCAAGTGACCGCCGGCGAGGGCTAATGACCGGCTGAGCGAGGTCCGTGACCACTCAAATATTGGTTTTTTCGAAGGAGAGGAACTCGGGTGTCCTACACCCCAAATGACCTTAAACCATCCTAAAGTAAATTCTCTTTTAATGTAGGTTGATGCATTATAACCGCTAAGGACAAGCATGCTTTGAGATTGTTGAGGTAGGGAGTATTCTTGAACATGTGCATTAATCTGGGAACTCATATGCGTAGTAAAGTCTATTTAAATAGTAATATATACTATAAACTCTCATGATAAGTGTGTGTGTGTGTGTGTAAAGTGTGAAAATCACGAGGTCCCAGGGACGAAATATAAGGTGGTTAAATCGGAGAAAATTGAAAGCAGTATGGGGCATCCTGAGGATGCGTAAGAAACTATATAGAAAGCGAAACAATGTGATAAGGCCTAATGTAATATATCTAGCACATTCACGGTGAACAACTATATGTAAAGCACATTGATATTTTTATTATTTAAGGTTGATACCCACAATCGACTTCGGCGGGATATCCGTGACGATGCAGTGACCAATCCAGATAGATGTAACATCCTGTGGATGTAGATTGAGAATAGACCCCGCCTATGAGAAAGGGGCTTGGCGATATTCGGGGATACACATAATATTGTCTAGTTAGGCGGCGATGGCGGGTATTCCATCGGGGCTCGATGCTATAGTGCTCGAGGATTACTTAAGTTAAGATTTAAGTGATTAGGCCAAGTTCACAAATAAATTCTTAAAGAGATTAAAAGAAGCATGTTAAGATTGGTTGGGAGTCATTGAATTACTTTTATCCTTCAAATTGTTGTACATAAATATTTCTTGAGAATTTATGTTGTTGGTACTAACATATGTGCGGGAGATAATCTATATGTTCTTTTGTTTTCCCTACGGAGCTAGGATGTAGCTCACCCCCCTTAGACTATACGTCGCAGGTCAAGGACTAACGGTAGCAAGGACTTCGGGTGAAGTAAATCCAAAGGCATCGGCGTCTGTACCCACAGAAGAGTCAGAACCTCCTCCTGAGGAATTCTTCTAGGAAACCCGCTGCATACTTTGATAGTGAGTAGAGAGAGAGTACTGTGTATGGCTTGGTATATCGAGCCTTTTCATTTGAATGTTTTAAATACTGTCACTTGGTAGACCACCTAGGAGGAATGAGTATCATCAAATTTTCGGGTATGTCCTTATGTCCATGAATTGGCATGGAACAAGAACAGCCCGGTAGGATTAATTAACTTATAAGTTCTTATTGTTTGCTTAGGGTATTCGCATGTGCTTAAATCACCGTTTGACTGTATATATATAATGAGGAGTAATGATATGAATGTAAGGCACGGCCCTGAAGGTCGTGCTGATGGCACGGATTTCGGGATGCCGAAATTCGGGCTGTCACAATATTTGTATTCGGATTGTGAAGTGTGATCCGACGGTTCGATTTACCTCGAGTTTAAGATGTAAGAAAAAAAAAAATATTGGACAGGATTTTGTGAAAATGGGAAAAAACGGGTTGTCACACTTTTAGATCCAGATGTATGAGGTAATTTTTGTTGAACCCGAATTAGTTTACTTTTTACACTTTTTGGCAATAGTGCACAAATTATTAGATAATGAGGCATTTGTTATATAAAAAATATGTTAGAAACCTTATGTATTTAAAACATACCTTCTCCTCCTCAATAGACCAAAAGTAGACAAGATTTTTCCATTATTTTTTAAGTATTTTGTCAAGGTAATTTGCAATGAAATCATCATCTTCACTAAGAGTATAAAAAAATTTAGTTTTCAAACGGCTCTTGTGATCCCTCCATTGTTTGCGGACGGATTTCATTATATTTTCTTGCAGCCCTTCTTCAATATCAAACTTTGTCTACCAAGATAGTGCAAAAATGATGATACAATTATTGTTTACTCTACTTCAAATTTAAATTAGGGAAAATTGAAGAAAATCATGCATACCACAAAAGAAGGCACACATATTTACCAAAATCTAATTCCATACACGTTCCTTCGATTCGCCTTCCACCTCATGTCAATCTTTTTTATCAAGGGGCAATAAAGCAGGATCTCTTGCTAACTTGTCATAATAACTAGCTAAATATTTAGCATCATTCTCTACTGGGGGCCCTCCATCACCTAAAATTTTTACCTTCTTACCATTTGGTAAGGAATTAAGATAAGCACACTTTGTTTTACCTCATCTATTATTGAGAATTGAGAAGTACCATCTAAGGATGATGACTCTGGAGGGTCCATCTACTTAAATTCACAAAAGAAGACTAAAAAATTAATCTAGAATTGCTCCTATTTTGTACATAAATACGAAAAGTGGATCATATATGTGCTCTCCTATATGGCAGCACATCTTCAAACACTTGATTATAAATATTGGAAGACATTGGAGTTGGCTGATACATACCGGAAATAAGAGATTTTAAACCTTGCTAACATATATATATAAAAGAGTATAACTTGGCATGGTACTCAAAGAAGATAATTATTTTTGAGCAAAAAATATTCTTATTTTGCATTAAAAAACTGTTTTTGTCCTCATAGGATGAAAAAATTATCTAGTGAGTGCATAAAAATCATCCAATCCAATCACTTTGAAAAAAAAAGTACATATATACAACAAAAAAAAACTAACAAGAAACGGCTGTACAATTTATGTGCACAAAAAAATTTACAAAATCACTCATTTTCAATCTCACCCATTTTTACATCGAAATTTGATTCATCTTCATCGTTAATATCATCAATTGAAGGAGTTTGTTCCACAAAATGCTTATGAATAGGTACAACAACAGTTGAACCACTAACATCTTCCCTCACCCAACTGACAACATCAGTATAGCCTTCTACTATTTCATTTAGTTGTTGGTTTTTGTATGGTCTACTGTCTAATAACTCAACATCTTCGCCACTCATATCCAATAAGTATCTAGGCTTAATCTTATAAACCATATGCTAATTAAGCTCGGTTAGATCCTCAACATAAAAAACATGCTTAGCTTGAGATGCCAATATGTATGGTTCATCGGTTGCTTGTAGACCAGAGAATTTTTTTTTTTTAATTCACAAGTGCAAACCCCCAATCCATCAGTCTTAATTCCCCTTTGTTGTAACATTACATCGAACGAGTCACATTTGAATAGTATAACCTTTAGTTCCTCAGAATATGTCAACTCAATTATGTCTGTTAATTGACCATAGTAAGTTACCTCTCCTGCAACGGGCTTATGTCCTTTTTACTTGCATAACTCGTAGTAGTTGTTGTGTCCAAAACACCACTATTTTGGGTCCTAGCACTCTTCTCTTTACGAATTGTTCAAAATTTATATCCACTAACTATGTAGCTAGTAAACCTCTTGGTTGAAAATTTTGGACATTGGAAAAGTAGATGAAGACCTTCTGGCAATGATTTATTAGTTTTTCACAACTTCAAAACCTATATAAAGTGGAGACGAAGGTTAGATAATATTTTAAATTCTTCTAAAAAAATTATACTCATAAGTGGGCTGCTCTTACATGTTCTTTAAACCAACTAACAAATTGTTCGTTGTGCATTTTTTGGATATCACAGGGAAATGCATTCGAATTCATCAAAAGCACTAGCTCGTTGTATTGCATGTATCATCATAATTTTTTAAAGACTACTAGACATTAAATAATATTGAAAAGTAACATCATAAACTCAAAAGTTCTTACTCTAGATAACTTCTGACCATCTCATGATTGAAGAGGATATATTTATGTGTTTGCGTCCATTCCACCTCTTTCAGAATGAATGTTGAGGCACCCTTGAGAGCACTTTCATCATGATTTCGTAGGGGTCGGTTTAACCATCTTTCAATATTCTGTAAATACCTTGAGTAAAATATGAGAATTTCATTTGCAATTACCCTTTGGTAATTGATCCTTCATGTGACAGCCCAGATTTCGGCACTCCGAAACCCGTGCCATTGACACGATCATCTTGACCGTGCCCCTTATCTATGCACAGAACTTTGGTATATCAAGCAACAATAATAAACTGAAATGATAAGAATAAATGCGAAAATAATACCATCATCACATCTCAAAAGACAGTTCTACCATCATGCCCCTGCATGAATGTAGAACCGATCCGAACCATCGATGATACCTAATCATCACTAATGGTTCACCCAAAAGAATATCTCAATACTTAATTACATGATTTAAAAAAAAATCAAGACTTGACATACCAAGCCGTACCAATAATCTCTCAAAACAAAACCCTCAAAATGCACAGCAGAGTCCTCTAGAAGAAGTCATCTGGAGGCGGCTCTAACTCTTCACCAGGTGCTGAGTCTGACTCACCAGGGTCAACGTCCCCTAAAGTGTCAATAGCTGCTAACAATGAACCTGAACCGTATAGTCTAAAGGGTGAGCTACATCCTAGCTCAATAGGGAACAAAACACAGTGAACATATAAGTTAAAACTCACATATATTCCATGATATGCTTATGCATAATGTGTTTATGCAGTTACTGAGAAAATAGTTGAAAAAGAATCACATTTTTCTGGTAATTTACACATGTCTTTTAATTAATCATGAATGACACTGAATAGGCCTAAAGCAAAACTTAACCTTTCAACTTAAGTAATTCTCGAGCAATATAGCATCGAGCCCCGATGAGATACCCTTCATCGCCATCTACATAGACAGTTTTAAATGTATTCCCTGGGAATACCATTAGTACCCAAGCCCCTTTCCCCTGGGGATCGGTGGCGGGGTTTCAACTTATCTAATTCAATACCCTTGGGGTGTGCTTACTGTGTATGGATAAGCCTCCGCACTGGCTTACGATTTCACCGCCGTATCGGTCACGGATATCCTGCCGCGTCAGTTGTGGGTATCCCGCCACGTCGGTGGGGTATCCTATCAAACCTCAAATAACAAAAATATCAGGTGCTTTACATATAGTTGTCAGTTAGGCCTTATCAGACATTATTCAATCATGGATACATCCCTGGGATGTATCCATTCAGTTGCATCACACCTGATGCTCTTATTACTTTACTTTCTCATCCCCTGGGGATGGCTCATTATGATTACTCTTATAGATATCACACACAGACCCTTTTTCATAAAACTTTAAGTAATAAAATAGTTGTCAACTCTACATACATACTCTTGCAATTTAAAGTACATGTTTAAGGTGTTCCCTACCTCAAGTCTCCGCTAAATCATGCATCAAGGTCCCACGTGGCTCCTTGTGCTCTTGATCATACGTACCACCTATGGCACAACATAACACATGCAATACATCACTAAAGATGTAACAAAGAAGGTCCAAGACCCTCCAGGAATCTTAAAGTCAAACTCAAAAGTCAACAAAAACTGGCACTGTCGATTAATCGAACTCCGAAGTCGATTAATCGAATCTGATTCGATTAATTGATTCCCAAAATCGATTAATCGAAATTCAAAGTCGATTAATCGATTCTCAAAATCGATTAATCGAGATTCCCATTCGATTAATCGAATCCTAATTCGATAAATCAAAATTCTCTACTCTATCCATTCGATTCTCAATTCGAGTAATCGAATTCTCAAAATCGATTAATCGATCCCAAATCGAAAAAATCGAAATTCAAAATCGATTAATCGAAATCCCATTTCAATTAGTTGATTTCCCCAAGTCTTTTTCCTCCATCCACTGAAGTCCACTAGAGGTCCTCAGTCGATTAATCGACACCAAAATCGATTAATCAAAAATCAAAGTCGATTAATCGAAACTCAGTTCGATTAATCGAATTCGAGTTCTTTGACTTTTCAACTTCTTGGCAAAAATCGATTAATCGAATCTCAATTTCGATTAATTGAATTGGCTAGATTCAGCACCTTCTGGCTGTTCTTCCCAATCTTTTCCTACTCTGTTTCCTTCATTTTTTTCTAAGCCTTTATCCTATAATTTAACCATTCTTAACTACAATTTACTTACATAACTTATGCATTGAATTTACAAGGATTTTACCTTCAATCAATCTCAAATTGATTAGATCTAATGGTTGGAAATGCTAGGGTTCCAACTTTTGGCTCTAACGGAATCCCTCGCTTCGAATCCGGCCTTAAATGCTCGAATCCCCTCTTCCAATCAGCTGCAATAACTCTTCTCTTTACTCCTCTCTCTCTCTCTCTTCTTTACTCTCCTTCAACAACCAAAATAATTGATTTTAGGGTTATCAACCCTTTTTTATCTCCCTTCTAACTTGTGTATTGAGCACATACACCAGAATAGGTGTATGTGACTCTAATTTTACCTCACTCTCCACACATTCACTTAATTTCTCACATCTCATCCGTTCATTGCATCCTATGTCAACTATTGAACTCCCATTTGGTCAAACCTATGACCAATCGGACACGAATCCCGAGGTCACTATTTAACAATAAATTTTTGGGATATTACATCCTCCCCACCTTGGAAATTTTCATCCTCGAAAATAACCCAAGGCGTGTCGGTCTGGATCCCCCCCCCCCACACTCTGGGGTGAGGCGGGCCAGTTGAGTTACTCAACATATCACAGAGAAGAACATAGAAAAATAATTGCACTAGAAATTTATAAAGACATTGTATTAATTCACAGAATTTACAAAATTTGTATATCCATATAATCCACAGTATAACCAAAATTTGTCATACAACCAAAATACAATGCCAAGCATGGTAGTCCAAGGCTCATGTTGTCCCCTCGCCAGGCTGGTCGGGTGGTGGAGCAGTTGCCCATCGGAGCTATGTGGTCTGGTTTGAGTAACGCGGCCAGTTCTGCGGCTCCGGGGTGGATGGCTGGTCGTAGTCGACGGTGGTGGCTGTGGCGTCTCGATCCGCGACAATGGGGCGGAAGTGGAAGTACTAGCGTCGGCGGCACGCGGGCGGAAGGCGATACCGGTGTGGAAGGCAGTATGTCCAGCGGTCCACGCCGCCTCCTCAGCCAAACGGCGCTGGCAATCCTGAGGATAGATGTGCCTCATGGTGTGGTACATGAGGAAGTCCATCCGGCGGTTCATGCGTACGTTGTTGGCCTCCATACGAGCCAACACATCCTCTATAGTAGTGCCGGAAGGAGCTGCGGGTCGGCGACGGGAGAACGTCGGTGTCTCCGGAGCTGGTCTGGATGGGGGTGTAGTTGTTGTGGTGGTACGTGGAATGGTAGTCTGGCTCGTAGGTGGTGGGATAACAGGTGGAGCCTCCCCCACTGGTGGTGCCCGGTGGGGTAGGTCCAATTGTGGTGGTGGGTGGTGGTGGGCTGGTGCGCCACCCGGTAACGCCTTCTTCAGAAGGTTGTCACTCCGGTTCCACGAAGAGTGTGAAAACCGTTTGATCATGTCCGTTGCCCACACCTCATGGGGCGATATCGTGTATGCCCGAGCGGCAGAATAGCTCTCTAGTATGCTCGAAATGAGCCGAGCATAGGGCATTTTATCCTTGGGCCTTAGATTGCCCTTCATCAACTTTCCTTTGATGTACCTCATCCCCTCAAGGATGATCATGGTAGCATCAAACCAACAGCCCTTGTAAGCCGCGAACAGTGCTTGTTGAACTAACTCCACGTGCTCGGTGTCATGGCGCATTGGGTACAGATTGCATTTGATGATGGAGTCGAGCATCCACATATATGGAGGAAGATCCACCCTCCGAACTGAGGTGCCCGAACCCCTCTTCCCCTTGGTCATGTCGCGGATGATCTCCTCGACATCCACCTCCTCTGGGAATGGTGGAAATAGGGTGGTCTCAGGTACAAAATCCAAATAGCACTCAAGTGCTTCATGGATGTGACGACGCGTGATGGTGTAGTCTCGACCCTCTATTTTGGTCAAGACCACATCGTCGGTAGGGTCATCGGTAAGGCCCTGGTAAAACAAACGAACCAACCGAGGGTAGTAGGACCCACAGGTCGGTTTCAATAGGTTGGCGAGACCGGCCTTTTCGAGGTATTTATGGGCCAAATTGGTCTCGCCCTGTACATGCGGGTCCGTGAATAGGGTTGGGTCGATAATGAAATCGAACCCGATGGTCTTAGCTGCCCACCACTCGTTGGGTTGAACCATATTGGTGGGTGGTGGTGGCATAGGTGTGGATTCACGTGAAGGCTCACATGAAGATGCGCCCGTCGACCTAGACGTGGTGTCCGATGCCGATGGCGATGGGGTCCTCACGGGTGATGGGGTCGGTGGTGGCGATGCGGCGTTCTTATGCCGAACCGGTAGCTTGGAGGTTGCCTTCTTTGAAGACAGCCGAGTTTTCGGCGGCATCGTGGTGAAAATTCAAGGAAACTAGGGTTTCCCTAACTCAAATTGAAGAAAAAGTTCAAATTTAGGGTTTACCGTGGGTTTTGGATGCGGTGGCACGTGAATCCGATCCGAAATTGATGGAAAATGCAAACCCTAAAGTGTCACGGTCGGTTGGAGAAGAGGAAGAAGAATGGAGCCCAAATGCAAAAGTTTCGAATGAGCACCAAAACCCCAACTCACATATATATAGGCCCTGATTCGATTAATCGATTTCTGAAAGTCGATTAATCGAGCTGTAAAATTAGCTAAGGTGCTCGAAATTTATTAATCGATTTCCAAAATCGATTAGTCGAAATACAAACTCGATTAATCGAAATCCATTTCGATTAATCAAAATCGTAGCCGTTTAAGATTTTAAAATTTTGAGCTCACTAGTGTTAGCCAGTCAATTAATCGAAATCCGTTTTCGATTAATTGAAATTTTAAAATCGATTAATCAAATTTTACTTCGATTAGTCGAAATCGCATGGTCCTTCAAATTTTTCCCAAATTCTTAAATGACTCGATTAGTCGAATTTCCCAGTTCGATTAATCGAATTTACAATTCGATTAATCGAATTCATCATCGATTAGTTGAATTGGCTTATAATTCAAATTTTCATCTAAAATCTCTTTAAGTTATTCGATTAATCGAATCTCAAGATCGATTAATCGAATTCCAAATTCGATTAATCAAAACCTAGATCGATTTGTCGAATTAAACATAACTTAATTTCTTCAAATATTAGGCCCACTGGCCTCTGCCAGTCGATTAATCAAATTCCACTATCGATTAATTGAGTTACAAAATCGATTAATCAAATCCCCTCAATTAATCAAAATTTTCTATTTTTTTTTTTTCATTTGCCTAAGTTCTTCCTCACTGGCCGATGTCAATTTATTAGTCCACCAAAACTCGATTAATCGAATCCTCAAATCGATTAATCGATTTGAAAATCGATTAATCGGTTTTACCCGACTTCTCGAATTCTATTGTTTCTTTTCATCCTTTATTTCCATGGTGATATTCATCTCCAATTTGTTTCGAATTTTCATTGAATATATTGACCAACTTGTCATCATTGAATTTCATGGACGATGAGAATCCGCAACAAGCTTGCGGTGTTACAATGTTGACTCTCAAGTCATCGCAAACAAGCTCGGATACTGTTCCTTCACATCGGCTTCCCGTTCCCACGTAGCCTCTTCGGTCGGATGATTTTTTCATCGAACAAGCACTAAGGGGATCACTTTAGTACGTAATACTTGTTCCTTTCGATCCAAGATCTCCGCAGGTTCTTCTATCATGCTCATATCCTCACACATCTCCAAAGGTTGACTTCCTAACATATGAGATGGATCATTCACGTACTTTCTGAGCATCGATACGTGGAAAACATTATGTACCCGATCGTATAATGGTGGCAATCCAATGCGGTAAGCTACTTCGCCTACGCGACCTAAAATTTCAAATGGTCCAAGATAACGGGGACTTAACTTCCCTCGCTTGCCAAACCTCATCACGCCCTTCATAGGCGACACTTTCACAAACACGTGTTCACCCACTTTATAGTCGACACTAGTCCACTTGATGTCAGTGTAACTTTTCTGTCTGCTCTGTGCTGACTTCAGTCTTTCTCAGATTATGCGTACGACGGTGGCGTTGTCTTCAAGTAGTTTTGGCCTCAAAATAAACTTCTCACCCGTTTCTTCCCAGTTGATGGGTGATTTACACTGTCGTCCATACAGAGCTTCATAAGGTGCCATGCCAATGCTCGTTTGGAAACTGTTGTTGTATGCGAATTCAATCAATGGTGTTTACTGATCCCAATATCCTTACATATCTAGCATGCACGCTCTGAGCATGTCTTCTATCACTTGGTTCACTCACTCTGTCTGCCCATCAGTTTGAGGATGGAAAGCTGAACTAAAATCTAGTCGCGTTCCCATTCCTTCTTGAAATTTCTTCCAAAACTTGAACGTATACAGTGGGTCACGATCTGAAACTATGCTGCTCGGAATCCCGTGTAATCTTACAATCTCCTTCATGTATAAGTCTGCCAATCTTCCTGCCGTATACATCGTATTATAAGGCAAAAAGTGCGCCGATTTAGTCAATCGATCCACGACTACCCAAATGGCATTGTGTCTCTTGGCAGTATGCGATAATCCAACAATAAAATCCATAGAGATCGATTCCCACTTCCATTCTGGTATTGGTAAGGGCTGCAATAGTCCAGCAGGATGCCTATGGTCAATCTTTACCTGCTGACAGGTCAAACACCGTGACACGTATTCGGCCACGTCTTGCTTCAAACCTCCCCACCAATAGCTCTTTTTCAAGTCTTGGTACATTTTGGTGCTACCAGGGTGGATAGCATAATTTGACTTGTGGGCTTCATCAAGAATCGTTTGTCTTAGATCGGCATTGTCCGGAATGCAGAGACGGCCCTTGAACAATAAAGAACCATCTTCTTTCACTGAGAAGTCGGGCCTGATGCCTTCCATCACGTCTTGATGAATCTTTGTTAACGTCGGATCTTTCATCTGTAGATCGTGGATATGCTCAAATATTACTGGTCTCACTGAGATGTTAGCCAAAAAGGATCCTGTAGCTTTCGATTTAATGTTTGCATCATAGAGTGTCAGGTCTTCCAATAATTTCCACCGGTGCATACCCAAAATCAAACAAGCTAACTGAGCTGAACTCTTCCGACTCAAGGCATCGGCCACTACGTTAGCCTTGCCTGGATGGTATTGTATAGAACAATCATAATCCTTGAGGAACTCCATCCATCTGCGCTGTCTCATGTTGAGCCCCTTCTGTGTAAACAGGTATCTGAGGCTCTTATAATCGGTGAAAATTTCAAACGTCTCACCATACAAGTAATGTCTCCAAATCTTGATAAAAATGAGCCCGCTAGCTCCAAGTCATGAGTCGAGTAATTTTTCTCGTGTTCTTTCAGCTGTCTTGATCCGTAAGCTATCACCTTCTTGTGTTGGTTGAGCACGCAACCCAAACCATTGTATGACGCATCACTATACACTGCGTGTCCTCCATTGCCTGAAGGAATCGCTAACACTGGAGCTAAAGTGAGTCTCGTCTTGAGTTCTTGAAAAACTCTTCTCGCATGCCTCACTCCACTCAAACCTTGAATCCTTTCGTGTCAGCTTCGTGAGAGGTCCCGATATCTTTGAAAACCCCTCAATGAAACGTCGATAATAGCCTGCTAACCCAAGAAAACTTTGGACATCGATCACTGTCATTGGTTGCTCCCATTTAACCACTGCTTCTATCTTTGTTGGATCTACAGTGACACCGTGCTTTGAGATAGCATGTCCCAGAAAGCTAACCTCTTCCAACCATAACTCACATTTGCTGAGTTTGGCGTACAATTGGTGTTCACGTAGCGTCTGCAGAGCCATCCTCAAATGTTCTTCATGTTCTGTCTTGGATTTGGAATATATCATAATATCATCAACGAATACAACGACACAGGAATCCAGGTGTGGTTTAAACACCCGATTCATCAGATCCATAAATGACACCGGAGCATTCGTCAACCCAAACGACATCACAAGGAATTCATAGTGTCCATACCGTGTCCTGAAAGCCGTCTTCTGGATGTCCTCTGCCTTGACCCTCAACTGATGGTATCCAGATCTCAGATCAATCTTGGAAAAATACCTCGCTCCTTATAGTTGATCAAACTGATCGTCAATTCTAGGCAAAGGGTAGCGGTTTTTCACAGTGAGTTTGTTCAGTTGTCGATAGTCAATGCATAGACGCATTGATCCGTCCTTCTTCTTAACAAATAAGATCGGTGCTCCCCATTGAGACACGCTCGGTCTGACAAACCCCTTATCCATGAGCTCTTGTAGTTGCTCTTTCAACTCTTTCAACTCAGCCGGAGCCATTCTATATGGTGCTTTTAAAATAGGCTCCGTTCCCGGTGCTAAGTCAATGGCGAATTCTACTTCTCTCTCTGGAGGTAATCCAGGCAATTCCTCTGGAAAGACGTCGGCGAAGTCTCGCACAACTGATATCTCCGAGATGACATTCTTTTCTTCTTTGTCCTCCTTTAAGAAAGCCAAATATCCACTGCAACCCTTCCTGATCATTCGCTCGGCCCTTACTGCTGAGATCAGTGGCATTTGTGATGACCTCACTCCTTGAAATCGAAATGATCGTCTCGTGTTGGGTCTGAAGATGACAACCTTGTTCTTACAATCGACCGTTGCACAATGCTGCGCCAACCAGTCCATGCCAAGGATCACATCAAACCCTTGCATGTCCAGTAGTATCAACTTTGCCTCCAATTCATGAACATCCAGGTCTCGAATTGCTACGATGATGGATTTGCAAGCTAGCTCCGTGTCCACTAACTCTCCAGTCGAAATAGCCACAGATAGGACAAAATCCAACGCCTCTGGAATAATCTTCATCCTCTTGGTAAATCGTGGAGTGACGAATGAGTGGGTAGACCCTGGGCCTATCAACACTCGAGCGTCATATCCAACGAAGCATCCCTTCTCATATACAGTTAGCGTACCTATTATATACATACATAAATACCATAATTTACACATCAATTTACACCCCTAATTCACATATAAATACAGTGTTTAGAAAAAGAACTACACTATTTCTAATGAATGCACCTTCTCTATCTAAAATTTCCATAAAATTGTAATTCCTTTATTTAACAGAAATCTCACCTTAGATGACGTCATGCACGTTCCCTGCTTCCTGAGCAGTGACTGCATAGGCTCTTCCATGAACGACCGACTTCCGTGCTTGAATGGGTCGTGGTGCTGCAACTGAAGCCGTCTTCCCCTTATCAACCTCGGGGCAATCCTTGATCAAGTGGCCCACCTTGCCACATCGGAAACAACCCCTGGTCCCTGCTCTGCACTCCACAGTCCTATGAGGCTTGCCACACTTGACACAAGTCTCTCGAGGCGTAGAAGAAACTGTACGAGAAACCTATGTGACGGTAGCGCCAGTAGACATGGCAGGGTTCTCATAACGTAAAGGTCTCCCCGACGCAAATAGTGGAAATCTCTGTTGGTGGTGTTGCTGCGCCGGTCTTCCGAAACCCCCTTAGAACTGTGGTCTCTGATTTTGGGCCACGAACCTCAGCTTTTTATTCACCGATTCATAGTTCCCCGTTCTTCCTTGATCATTGCTTCCTCTTTGTTTCTCTCTCTGTCTATATCTGTTGTTATTTTCCTCTTCTACAACCAGTGCCTTGCTCATGACCTCTTCATAGGTCCTCAGCTGAAATGGAGCTACTCCTCCCCTAACTTCCGGCTTCAAGCCTTGCTGAAACCTCTTAGACTTCATCACGTCAGTAGCGACGTAATCCGGAGTAAAACAGGCAAGTCGTAGAAACTCCACTCCATACTCTCTCACATTCATCCTCCCTTGCACTAACTGTAGAAACTGAATCTCCATTTGGTTTCTCACCACCTCTGGAAAATACTGTTTGTTGAACTCCTCAACAAACTCCTCCCAAGTCCACGGCAACTCTGGGGTCTCCTGGGCCCTATTCCGTATCACAGACTTCCACCAAGGCCTAGCCTCCCCATCGAGCATGTAGGCTGCCCATCTAACACTCTCATCCTCCGTGCATATCAGCACGCTGAACAACTTCTCCATTTCCATTAACCAATTCTCTGCTGCCATCGTGTCTGCGTGCCTAGAAAATGAAGGAAGTCTCATCCTCTGGAACTCAGTAAAAGACGAAGGCACAGGCAATGTAGGTCCTACAGGCGGTGTAGGTGGTTGCTGCTCTCTCGCTGCATGAGCTGGAAAGGATGCGGCTTGTTGTGCCATGGCAGCTGCCATGGTCTCCATGGTGTGCATCATCCTTTGGCACTCCTCTCTATCCTCCTGTCTTTCTCTCACTCTCTACTGTTCTCTCTAATCTCGATCCTGACGATCTCGATCCTCATCTTCTTGTTGTCTACTACTGCTGCCCCTTGGGGCCTCATTACCTCCGAAGGGTACTCGATTGGTAGGAGAGATGTAACCATCTCCACTACGCAAACTTCTCTGTTGGCCTCCTCTCAGTTGGCCTCTTCCCCTAGATGACATTGACGGCTGCATTTGAAACTAAAGTTTCGTTAGCAGAAGTCCTTATGTTCTGATAAAAAGAATAATTGTCAGAATCGCTAAAAGAAATGGCTTTGATACCAACTGTGACAACCTAGATTTCGATACCCCGAAACCCGTGCCATCGACACGATCATCTTGACCGTGCCCCTTAGCTATGCACGGAACTTTGGTATATCAAGCAACAATAATGAACTGAAATGACAATAATAAATGCGGAAATAATACCATCATCACATCTCAAAAGACAGTTCTATCATCATGCCCCTGCATGAATGTAGAACCGATCCGAACCATTGATGATAGCTAATCATCACTGATGGTTCGCCCAAAAGAATATCTCAATACTCAATTACATGATTTAAACAAAAATCAAGACTTGACATACCAAGCCGTACCAATAATCTCTCAAAACAAAACCCTCAAAATGCACAGCAGAGTCCTCTAGAAGAAGTCCGACTCTAACTCTTAGGGTCAACGTCCCCTGAAGTGTCAATAGCTGCTAACAATGGACTTGCGACGTATAGTCTAAAGGGTGAGCTACATCCTAGCTCAATAGGGAACAAAACACAGTGAACATATAAGTTAAAACTCACATATATTCCATGATATGCTTATGCATGATGTGTCTATTCAGTTACTGAGAAAACAGTTGAAAAAGAATCACATTTTTCTGGTAGTTTACACATGTCTTTTAATTAATCATGAATGACACTGAATAGGCCTAAAGCAAAACTTAACCTTTCAACTTAAGTAATCCCTGAGCAATATAGCATCGAGCCCCGATGAGATACCCTTCATCGTCATCTATATAGACAGTTTTAAATGTATTCCCTGGGAATACCATTAGTACCCAAGCCCCTTTCCCCTGGGGATCAGTAGCGGGGTTTCAACTTATCTCACGGGTGTGCTTATCGTAACGGATAAGCCTCCGCACTGGCTTACGGTTTCGCCGCCGTATCGGTCACGGATATCCTGACGCGTCAGTCGTGGGTATCCCGCCACGTCGGTGGGGTATCCTATCAAACCTCAAATAATAAAAATATCAGATGCTTTACATATAGTTATTTATCGTGTAAATGTGGTATCTTATATCAGTTAGGCTTTATCAAACATTATTCAATCTTGGATACATCCCTGGGATGTATCCATTCAGTTGCATCACACCTGATGCTCTTATTACTTTACTTCCTCATCCCCTGGGGATGGCTCATTATGATTACTCTTATAGATGTCACACACACACACCCTTTTTCACAAAACTTTAAGCAATAAAACAGTTGTCAACTTGAATCTATATCACTATATACATGCTCTTGCAATTTCAAGGTGTTCCCTACCTCAAGTCTCCGCTAAATCATGCATCAAGGTCCCACGTGGCTCCTTGTGCTCTTGATCACACGTACCACCTATGGCACAACATAACACATGCAATACATCACTAAAGATGTAACAAAGAAGGTCCAAGACCCTCCAGGAATCTTAAAGTCAAACTCAAAAATCAATAAAAACTGGCACAGTCGATTAATCGAGCTCCGAAGTCGATTAATCGAATCTGATTCGATTAATCAAAATTTAAAGTCGATTAATCGATTCCCAAAATCGATTAATCAAAATTTAAAGTCGATTAATCGATTCTCAAAATCGATTAATCGAGATTCCCATTCGATTAATCGAATCCCAATTCGATAAATCGAAATTCTCTACTCTATCCATTCGATTCTCAATTCGAGTAATCGAATTCCCAAAATTGATTAATCGATCCCAAATCGATTAATCGAAATTCGAAATCGATTAATCGAAATCCCATTTCGATTAGTCGATTTCCCCAGGTCTTTTTCCTCCATCCACTGGAGTCCACTAGAGGTCCTCAGTCGATTAATCGACACCAAAATCGATTAATCGAAAATCAAAGTCAATTAATCGAAACTCAGTTCGATTAATCGAATTCGAGTTCTTTGACTTTTCAACTTCTTGGCGAAAATCGATTAATCGAATCTCAATTTTGATTAATCGAATTGGCCAGATTCAGCACCTTTTGGTTGTTCTTTCCAATCTTTTCCTACTCTTTTTCCTTCATTTTTTTCTAAGCCTTTATCCTATAATTTAACCATTCTTAACTACAATTTACTCACATAACTTATGCATTGAATTTACAAGGATTTTACCTTCAATCAATCTCAAATTGATTAGATCTAATGGTTGGAAAGGCTAGGGTTCCAGCTTTTGGCTCTAATGGAATCCCTCGCTTCGAATCCGGCCTTAAATGCTCGAATCCCCCCTTCCAATCAGCTGCAATAACTCCTCTCTTTACTCCTCTCTCTCTCTCTCTTCTTTACTCTCCTTCAACAACCAAAACAATTGATTTTAGGGTTATCAACCCTTTTTTATCTACCTTCTAACTTGTGTATTGAGCACATACACCAAAATAGGTGTATGTGACTCCAATTTTACCTCACTCTCCACACATTCACTTAATTTCTCACATCTCATCCGTTCATTGCATCCTATGTCAACTATTGAACTTCCATTTGGTCAAACCTATGATCAGTCAGGCACGGATCTCGAGGTCACTATTTAACGCAAAATTTTTGGGATATTACACTTCAGGTTGAGCTCGACTGCGCACATATGATTTCAATGTCGAGAGGTATCTATAGGTAAAGAAAATTACCACGGGAAAGTGAAACATCAAAAGATTAAATTTATTTAAAACATTATAAGAAAAACCTTTCAATTGGATGCATCCATTGATACTGGACTAGACCACCTAACAGTGCCTCTGATACCAAATGTATGGGCAAGTGAACCATAACATCAAAGAATGTAGAAGGAAAATTTTGCTCTAAGTAGCAAAGAACCAACACAATGTGCTCCTCGAGTCTCTTCAAATCATTGACCACACAAATTTTCGAGCATAATTCCTGAAAGAATACGCTCAATTCTATTAATGTAGACATAACGTTCTTAGGCAGCAATTTCTGAATCACCAGTAGAAGAAATTGTTGAATAATGACATGCCCGTCATGGCTTTTTAAGCCAAAGATTTTACGGTCTTTAACATTGACACACCTTGCTATATTAGAGGAGTAACCATCCAGGACCTTCAAATTTTTTAACACACTGCAAAACTTCTCTTTTTCATTTTTTGTTATAGAATAGCATGCAGGTGGTAGATAAGCTCGATTATTTTCCTTTCATTTGGGGTGAAGCTATTGTTTTAGCCTCATTGCTTCTAAGTCTTGGCGTGCTTTTAAATTATCCTTTAAATTTCCTTCAATACTCAATAAAGTTCCAAGAATATTATCACATACGTTTTTCTTAATGTGCATCACATCTAAATTGTGCTTTAGTAAATTATGCTTCCAATACAGTAACTCAAATAATATACTCTTCTTCCAGTTATATAGCAATTTCGTAATCTCTTTATTTATTGATCTTTTCTTCACCTGCTCCTTTTCGAAAATATTTGTACTATTCTCTCCCTATTTTAATTCATCAGTCTCTAATAGAGGAACTGGAGCTTCTCTGACCTCTACGGTTTCATCAAAAGATTGTTTTTATTTTCGAAACTTATGACTTGACGGAAGGAATCGTCGATGACCCATATAACAATGTTTCCAACCATTTGACAAGTAGCGACTATATGTATCTTTATGGCATTAAGGACATGCCAATTTTCCTTTCGTGCTCCAACCTGACAATATGGCATATCCTGAGAAATCACTAATTATCTAAAGCAAGGATGCGCGCAATTGAAATGCCTCTTTCTTAGAAGTATCATAAGTATTGACTCCAAATTTTCATAATTTTTGTAGTTCATCAATCAAAGGCCTTAAGTATACATCGATGTTATTTTCAAGGCTAGATAGACCAGGTATAAAGAATGACGGGATCATATTGGGCTGTTTCATGCACAACTACGGAGGCAAATTATACGGAATAAGTATCACAGACCAAATACTATGCATAATACTCATTGTTCCAAAAGGGTTGAAGCCATCACTTAACAACCCGAGTCTAACATTGCGAGAGTCTCCAACAAATGTAGAGGTCGAAGTTTTTCCATGCATGAGAATCTGTAGGATGCCTTAATATACCATCTTTAGTGTGACCCTCTTCATGCTATTTCATATCACATGCAATTTTTGGTGACATGTACAACCTTTGAAGTCTAAAATTTAGAGGGAAATGACGTAGAATTTTTGTAGGACTTTTTTTTTTTGCAGCCTCCTACATGATCCTCTTGGGATTTTCATCGTGACATGCCACAGACGTTGCATGATTGTTTATTGGCATACTCTATCCAATATAATATACAATCATTTTGGCAGGCATCAATTTTGTTATAATTTAAACCCAAGTCTCTAATAATTTTCTTGCTCTGTGAAAAAAATTTTGGCAACATATACCCCTTAGGGAAAGCTTCTCTTAACAAATCAAGCAACATACTAAAGGACTTATTGCTCCATCTACCGAGACATTTGATATGCCATAACCTAATAATGAAAGATAATGTCGTATGTGATTTACACCTCAGATATAATTGAAATCTGAGTTTCACAGCAACACATCTTATTATGACAGTAATATCTTATTATGGCAGCAGTACCTAAACAAGGAAACAAGTAAATGATAAACTACGATTATAGAGTTAAAGGACTTGAAAGTAAACAAAAAAATGATAGAAAATATAAAGTCCGCAAAACAAACTCGAAATATATGGGATACAATTTTAGTGACCATGATACCTTGGACGATGATTTAAGTTAAAATAGCTTCAAAATCACATTTCTCTGAGAAAGAATCACAAAAATATGTAAAGAAGAATTTGGCGGTAGATATATAGCAGAAAAGTAAAAATAGAAGCTTGTGAAGAAGTTGACTATTTATTCGACATTTTACCAAAAACTTTCCTCTTATCATAATTATTAAAGATATTGCTCAGACTGCCGAGTTATGCATAGGTAATTTAGGGTTGTCAATGTGCTTGCCTGGCCCATATTCAACCAAAAAACATAGGGCTTTTTGTCATATAAATTGGGACCGCTCTAGAGTGGACTAGATTTGAATCCGAACTCAAACAGCTCAGGGCGGCCTTGGCACGCGCGCCAAGGTTTCAACTCGGATATCTATATCGGGTATCAGTCCATGAAGGACAGATGGAGGACCGATACCCGATACGTATTGGCCGATACTGATACGGGGCATACGAGAGTAATACTTTTTCACCTTTTTACCTTTGAGAATAGAATTGTAGGAGCGTTGACAACCAAATGTACTGGGATTATGTTGGACCCTAGAGCACAGCAGCACACTGCAGCAACAACAAGTACCTAGCAGTAGACTACTAGAGTGTACTTGTCAAGTTGTGATTACTTGATACATTTCATTTGTATATTTGTCAAATCAAGGGAACAAGAGTTAACAACATTCAGAACGAGGGAGTAGAGAGTACCGCAATAGTCATTACTTGATAACTTGCATTTATTGCATTAGCCAAGTCAAGGGAATATGGAGTCACTACTTGATAACTTGCATTTGTTGTAGGGTCAAATCAAGGAAAAAATCAAACCAACACTCAAATCGAGAGAGAAAAGGCAAACGCATCAAACGATAAAATAAAAAAAAGGAATAAAAAATAGGTGCCACCATATGCATATCGGAGCCGATACGTATCGGTTGGCCATAAAACTGATACGTATCGGTATCGGCTAATATTTGATACATTGGTGTGCGTGCACACACACACTGACCCACCCCCACCCAAGAGTCAAGACTAATGAGATGGAACCACTTGCATCTTACTTTACTTTCACCACTTGACTTCATATGCTTCAGCCCATCACCAAAACTAGCCAATCCCCTCACAAGCATTATAACAAGCATTTGTTATGCAGGTCTTTTAAATTCAGTCACTTAGCTTGATTTGGGTATTTAATTTTTGCACCAAACTTGGTTCTTCTTGCATTTTGGGGCCATTAGATCTCATTAAATATGAAAAGCTACATATGTTTTATGCCATGAATTCAATGAAATTAATGAGATGCAACGGTTGTTTGATAAGGATACATTTATTGCATGCAAGGAAAAAAATGTCTGCATTATATTTTGTGAGGCACATAATACTTCAAAAAAATAATCTATAGTTTGCTTCTGGTTCTAACATCACAACAAATTTACAAGAAAGAACAAAATGGTTCTTTAAACCTTAGATTTAAACCTTAAACTTGAAACCCCCAACTACAAAAAACAAGACTATTAGTGGCAGCCAAAAACTGCCGTTATTAACAAAAAACTGCTGCTAATAGTCTTTAATAGTTTTTTGTTAATAACGGCAATTTTTTGCTTCAAAAAATTGCCGCTAATAATCTTTTTTTTTGTAGTGCCTAAATATGAGTATAAATACAAGGCAAATCTGATTTAAACCCTAAATTTTTTATACAATAAAATTTAAACCTTTACCTGAGCATAAACATAAGACACCAAATCTTCTAAAGATTGGATGAAGATGGTCACCCAACTGCTAGCAAATCTGATTCAAATAGATGTTGAAATTAATTTCAACTCTAAACCCTTAAAAAAAAATACATGTAAACTAGGAGAAAAAGAGAGAGAAGTGTTAGGGTTATGAAGAAGGTGGAGAGGAGTGAATTAGAAACCTACCTGACGAATGGTAAACAAGTGTGCCAATCCCTTTCCCACGATCAAAATCTCTTTCCCGTGTTTGTTTGTGCTTCCCAAGCCTTTGTTTGGGGTTCTTTGAACCTTCACTACAAAAAATAAGACTATTAGCGGCGCTGTTGCTATTAGTTTTGTCGCTATCAAAAACTACCGCTATTAGTCCTGTCGCTATCAAAAACTGCCTTAATAGCAAGTGTCGCTGAAACCCCTTATTCTTGTAGTGCTTGGATGTGTTCTTTGGACAAGACGATGGAGTAAAAGGAAGGGTTCTTTAAACAGGCGAACGCGAATATTCCTTTCCCGCGTTCTACTTACCTATAGTGATTGCGGCATTTAATAATAAAAACACCATGCATAATGTTTTAAATTGCAGCGTCCAATAAAAAACGTTCCGCTTAATTTTTTGCATAGTGGCATTTGCAAAATAAAGCGCCGCAAATATTGTAGTAGCTAGCGTGCCATTTTCACAATAGACTCCGTAACTAATGTGACGCGAAATGAAATTATTAACAATAAGAGGCGCTTTTTTCACAAGCGTTGTGAAAACATGTTTTTAAGGTGTTCTAAATACTTATGACTATCGCGGCATTTAATAATAAAAGCGCAGTACATAATGTTTTAAATCATGGTGTCCAATAAAAAATGTCGTGCTTTATGCGCTTAATTTCCTGCATAGTGGCGATCGTAAAATAAAGCGCCACATAATATTCTAAATCACACTGTCCAATAAAAAAGTCGCACTTAATTTCCTACATAGTAGCGTGTGCAAAATAAAGTGCCGCATCCAATGTAATGCAACATGAAATCATAATTAACAATTAGAGGCGCTTTTATCACAAGCGTCGTGGTACGGTATTTTTAGTAGCCCTTTTACTCAAACGCCATTAAACCAGCGTCGCTAAAACCCACTTTTTTTTTTGTAATGAACCTTTAATTTTATCCACCACATCTTTGAAGGCACCTACGCCAAAAACCATTAACTATTTTGAAACAAATGTTGGAAATCGTTAATTTGGCCAATCGTTCATGCACTGGTTCTTGAGAGCATGTGTACCATCAGACAATCATTTTTTTATTCCATATGAGACACATTTTGAAAAGTGACCTGAAGATCGAGGTCATTTAGAATTCTGGTCACTTTTTTGAAACGTGTACCATGTGGGATGGACCAAGGCCCTTCTCATGGAGCCATATGTGGACTTGAAGTACACGTGGTGATGTACTCTAATTACATTAGATCTTGTAATTTTATTCACCAAGGGCTTACCTCTTGAAAAAAATTCTTAAGATCAAATCTAAAAGGGTGCTACTTCCCGTACTTGAATATTTGTACTCTTTGAGTTAATATTTGACTTTGATCACTTCAAGTTTTATATTGAGATTAAGTAGTATTTAATGCACTGTCCAAGTACTTACATGATAAAATTCAACCAGCATTAATGAATATCGGGTTAGTGCATGTTTAAATGTCATCATACTTTAATTGAATGCGGGTGTACTGCGTAGTTAATACTTTAGTTCAAGCACAATATTGAGGTTATTACAATTATTTTTATTTTTATTTTTTGATGAAAAAGTTATTATAACTATTAGTTTCATGAATCTAATGGTAATATTGAGGTTATTACAGTAATTTAATTATAATGTATATATTTCTTATCAAAAAAAATTTATATATATATATGAGAGCCGATTAGGTCCTCCAATGGATACGCATGGAGCTCCACGTGGCATCCAAAACACTGTTTGGGTGACACGTGGAGCACAAGTGGATGGTATAGATCAATATTAAAAAAAAAAAAAAAAAATTGAAAAAACTTTTTAAACCCACAAGTCAAAGTTTGACGGGTTTCATTGGTCCACATTTCACTGTTAAAAAAATACACGGTGGAGATGAGTTTTCAAATTATTTTTTTTTCAAAAATGATCTAAGCAATGCACCCTAGCTCCACGTGGCATCGAAATAATATGTTGGCTGTCATGTGAAGCTCCACGTGGAAGCTTGGAGGACGGAGGCCTTTTCCTATATATATATATATAATGTATTGGCTAATTTCAAAAAAATAATAATAATAAATAAAATCTCGGTTGAAATCGAGATGTATCGGCCGAAACTCAATACATATCGGTTTGGCCGAAAACCGATACGTATCAGTATTGGCTGATTTTTAATATCTTGACAACAAACTTTTGATTTTGAGGCCTTAGCCTAACCATCCTATCTAATTGTTTAGCCGTAATCCTAAGATTTTAGGTCCGGGTTAGGCAATCTGACCAGCCAGCGCAGCTCTCTTGGCAGCCATGATGGCAACAATAAGCTCCAATTTTCTAAGGATTAGGCATGGCGTTTTTTCTCTCTCATCAATATAAGGGTAAGTGTTGGGACGATAAATGATCTCCATCGTCCGATTCAATGCAGTCAACCGTCTAATGGTGCCACCGTGATCTCAAGATCCATCGTGTGAAAGGTTGGGACGATAAACGATCTCCATCATCCGATTCAATGCAATCAATGTTTTTCAGCGTGGGTGAACTCAAATATTTGGTGGGTGGATTTAAAACTACTCTATTTTGTAAGTGGAGGGGTGGATTTAAAATTACTCTTACCACGTGTAGAGGGTGGCAATTTAGTAATTTAATTTTAAAAAGGGTAAATATGGTATTTAGGCTATTCTTTAACGGCTAGTTAACCATTTAAAGTAGCATCCGTTAAAGAGGGTGTTTTATGAACACCAAAATACTAACTCAGGGGGTTTAAAGCAAAGCTTCTTTCTTTGCAATCCAAGCTTCTTTCTTCTAAACCTGAGTTTCATGTACTTAAATTATTCAGCTTTGAATCAAAGGTGGAGATCGTTTTTCATCCCAATTTTCGACATAATAGATCTTGAGATCATGATACTATCACATACGGCCAGATTTTTATACCATATCAATACACATGTCCAAAAAATGAACATAATCATGGACATACATCAAACGTGATCTTTGGATCACAATTTGGAATGTGTTGCACGTGAAATTTAAATTTGACTGTTTGATGGTAGGATCATAGTAACAACATCTATATCGAAGATTTGGACGGAAAAAGATCTCCACTGTCTTATTCAAAGCAATCATTATTTTAAGCATGTGAAACCCACGTTGAGAAGGAAGAATCTTGGGTTGAAAGAAAGATACCCTTTCTTAATTTACATTGTATTATTTAACGTGAAGGGCCGGGTTGGACTTTCCATTATGCAAATTTTATTAAGTAGACCTTAATAACTCTTGATTTAATTAGTCTAATAGGCTATGTGACACACATGTTTGATCAATCAAGATGGTTCAACTGGCAACTCATAATTGATATAAGTCTTAGCAAAAATAGTCCAATGCGTGTGATTTTCAGCCCACTTTCATCAAATATATGAAATGTGATCTAGATTACTTGAATTGCTCAAAGCCATGGTGTGATCTAAATGACTTAGATTGCTCAAAGTCATGTGCCACATGATCCAACCATGGTGACCAAGTCGGTGTTCGGCAGTAAATACGTTTGGAAAAAAAATTTTAAAAATTCGGCAAAGTTCAGAAAAAAAAAAGGTCAACATTCTAAATAAAAAAATTATAAAAATTTACAAAACTTGGAAAAAGAAAAAAATTAGAGCAAATTTTGGGATATTAGAATAATTTACAAAATTCACGAATAATTATTACAAACTTATGATTATTTTTTTTTGAAAGCCGCAAATAATTATAAAATTATTCGTCTTTCACACAATCGTAAATTACTTGTGACCGTCTTATAACGTCAAAGAATTTGGCCACTATGTGTCCAACAAGTGAATGGGCATGATGGTATAATAAAACCTATTTAAAGGTTGTCAAGCGTTGCACATATTTGACCAATCCAAGTAGTTTCATCGTAGCCTATCATATATACACGTCTACGCATAAAATCACTCCTAATAGAGGATTCTAATCATACAATTAGTGTACTTTTAACTTCAACGGTTAGAAAAATATGAACAACTCATCTTATACTTCAAAAAATAAAATTATTAGCGGCACCCAAAAACTATCGTTGTAACTGAAAATACTGCCACTAATACCCTTGTCGCTAATAGTCTTAATAGCATTTAATAGCTTTTTTGTTAATAGCGACAATTTTTTAATGTCAAAAGTTGTCGCTAATAGTCTTATTTTTTGTAGTGTTAGAATCATTGATCAAAATTTCGTCCGATACGTATCGGTATCGGGACTCACCAATACGGTACATTCAATGTACCGTATCGATGGTTCCCATACATTTATCGAACGATACATTCAATGTATCGTCCGATACTGTCCGATACCGATACATATCGTCCGATACGTATTAGTTTTAAGCTCGGACGATACGTATCGGCTTTCTGATATTTTAATCCTTAGTTAGAATACCCCAATAGGCCCACTTTCCTTAAAGTATATGAAGTACCATCTTGGTGATTTGAATTGCTCAAAAATTATGTACCATATGATCCAATAAGGGGACACTCATACGCTAATCTATCAAAATGTGGTCATGTGTTCTTATTTATATTTTTAATATTTATTGCCAAGCTGGAATTGAAGGTCCGACCTCAAGGTTGAGGTATTGTCAACCTTCCAATTGAACTACAGGCTCCCTAAACCTTAATAAACCCTAAAAAGATAGTCATATGATCTCACTATTTAAGCCATTAGGCACAGGCAGTGCAACGAGGGTAGTGTATGGGTCAATATCCCTCCCTCGAAGTGGTCAAACTTAAGGAAATGTGCATATGTTCATGAGTATGTATGACATGGGTGAAAGTATTTGGTGCATGCAGGTAATGAGTAAGCTCTAAACAAACCTTAAATATTATATTATACTTCACATATGTAGGTCCTAGTAACAGATAAAGGTTCCCACTAACCCTAGTTAACATCTCAAAAATCCCCACTTTAAGATCTGATTGGACCCATTAAAAAGTCGAATTCATCAATATAAGAATATGGTCATACATGAGAATTTTTGTTAGATTGCCAAAGAGGTTAATCATTCTTGGACAACTTCTTATACCTCTCAAAAAGTAGAATGCTTGTGTGTAAAGTTTAATATAAGATAAGTTCAACAATATATTAATGGGGTACTCTTTTCAACCTAAGATTCTTCCTTTTCATCTTCGGTTTCCCAGCATAGGACACAAGAGATTTTGACATCATGAGTAAATTATCAGATTTTAATTTCATGTGGCACATATCTCAAAAAGTGATATTTGAGGATTTTTTATAACGGAGATTAGGATGTAAAACTGTCCATATCGAATGATTCAAAGCTGTCAATAGTTTATCTTGGATTGCAAATAAAGGTACACTTATTAATATAGTGTTGAGAAAAATGAGCTTTCTTTGCTCCTTCTAAATTGGTATTCTATTGTTGGCATGTTTTAAGGAATCCCAAGTCAAAAAGCTAAAAGTAAGGTGCCTTATGCTCAAAGACAACTTTTTTGACGCCTTTGTAAGGGTTTCTCTCACAATACAGATGTTTGTGCTACAAATATGGCCATCACATTCCAACTTTATGCTATAGTTTCTTATTAATAAAACAACTCTTTCTAAAAGGGAAATGAATGGGTCTTCTCTCTCTTGATTGGTGTTTCTCAACACTAATTCATCTTCTTAAAAAAGCAAACCAACTTTCTTTCATATTAAACCCAAAAAGGAAGTTTCAAAGTGCACTTGCTTTGTGTGTTGGGGGGGCCGCGTGTGTGTGAAAGAAGCTACCAAAGCCATTTTGGGTGATCACATGTACATTTCTCCTCCTTCATCAAAACTGGACGGATGCCAATAAATATTGGTGATAGGTATCGGTTTCGCGGTAGTATCAGTATTGAATAAATATTGTCCGATACCATATCGATATTCATCAATACTTTTATATTTTTTAAAATAATTTTTTAAAAAAATCATGGTTTCGCTATCAATGATATTAGCATATCGGTCCAAGATCGATCTGATATGCTGTACCAATACCGAGTTTGACACCTTGCTTGTGTTTGTTGCTTAAAGTTTATCCTTGATGACATGACTAGCTATGATTTCTAAATGAGCAACCATGGGGAGGTGGTGGCTTATACTAGTGAAAAGGCTCATGGACCCCAATGTCTCATGATTTGCCATCAATTGGACACTAGGGGAGCCCCAATCAGGCTCTCCGCGTCGGAGTCAAATGCGGGTCCTTAATATTTAAAGTAGCTTTCGTGCCTATACAGTAATGTTGCGCACAGGACCCCGGGATGAGTGACCCCTCCAACTGAGCCTTGTATCTTCCCTTGCTTGCTTGAAAAATTAGGGTTTGTCTGAAATCATGGTTATTTTGCATATGACAATTATTGGAGAAGGTGAAAGGTAGTGGGAACCTTTTCTCCACTTGAGGAACCAACAGATTCATGACACTTGTTGGTGTTGACACATCGGGCAATTTTCAAATAGACGTAAAGGAACCATTCGCGGTTTGACACTTGTCGATTCGAGAGAGAGAGTAGAACGATGGCAAGAGATCTAAGGATCCCTAAAAAGTGATGGGAGTTGGAGTGATGAGGTCAGTTGCGACTTTGCAGTGGTGAGGAATTATTGTAGTATCATGCTTAAGATGTGGGTTTTGGTAAAGACAAGAGGTAGAAAGTTGTCTAAGGAAACTTCATCAACCCTTCAAAGGCAACAACTTTTGTAAAGGTAGTGAGGGAAGAGAGAGAGGGTTTTAATTAAATGCATTGATGGCCCAACTGCCGCTCTTTATCATTCCTTTTTCAAATGCATGTATATTTTTTTGGCTCTAAGTAGTACATATTAAGATCTATACCCACCATTGTTTTCTATTATTGATAAGTAATATTATTATTATTATGTATATTTTTTTGGCTCTAAGTAGTACATATTAAGATCTATACCCACCATTGTTTTCTATTATTGATAAGTAATATTATTATTATTATTATTATTATTATTATTATTATTATTATTATTATGTTACTTTTGTTTGTTTAACTTTTCAGATTCTAATTCACATAATTTAATGAGATAGGATCCTGTAATCCTGTGTACAACACTTCTATCAGATAATCATTTCTCATCAGGATCTGATTCTCAAATGCATGCCATCTGATCTATTGATCAGTGGGCATAGATGTTCGACCGGCTTCACAGAGAACCCTTAATATCAAACTCACTTCAACATCGGATGGTGCTGCGAAGGGGACCCAAATTAATTGCAAACAATAAATATGTTCAAGGAAAACATTAGATCATTTGTGGTGCATCTAGGGAATTTTTTTGTGCCTTTGCAAACTACTATGGAATTGGGTACCAATAACATAGCCCAAGCGAAAGCTCTTTTGGATGGAATAAGGCTGGCAAGCAATATGGGCCTCTTTCCTCTCTATATTGAGTCTGATTCAAAGCTTTTGATGAACATTTTTCTGGTAGCAGTTATCCTAGCTTAGAGAATTGAACCTATAATCGGAGAATGTCGGTCTCCTCTCCTAATCATCTTTCTCATGATTGATCAATCACATTTTTGGAGAAGCAAATAGAGTGGTGGACTCCCTAGCTGATTTTGCAAATGACAACTTGAAGTCTATGATTTTTATGACATCAAAGGTTTGTCATCTTTCTACTCGTCGTACTACAAAAATAAGGTGTTTCAGCAGCACTTGCTATTAAAGTAATTTTTTCTAGCGGCAGGACTAATAGCGGCAATTTTTTGTTAAAAAGAAACTGCCGCTAATAATTTTATTTTTATAATATCGCTTGTGTCTCCATGATGACAAACTCGGTATTCCCAATATTGTTATTAGTTTGTAATTTGATATTAGGATTTGGATGTTCTCTTATTCTTGTTTGAGGGGGTGATGGCTTTGCCGAAGCCCCCGTAGGTCGAGAGTTTCTCGCATGTATATCATGGCAAAAGGTGATGATGATGATGATGTAGTATGATGTAAAAATTCTCATCATTCTAACCACCATCCGATCAATTGGAAGATTGTGAGAAGTTTATATATGGATTTTGATCCTTATCTATTCTATTTCATTGGACGGTCCAGATTGTAACACAGAAGGAGGCGCACCAACTTTATATTAGTAAAAAGCACCAAACATAACATAAAAAGTACTATATTTATTTAATTATGGGCTCATACAAACCTCCAAAATTCATGAAATTTCTACTCACACACAAACTTTTGCTATATGCACACTGCATGAATGATAAAATAATAATAGTAAATTTGGTACCTCTGTTTCTGCCACCGCATTCTTTGAGAGCGCTCACGTTGAATAGCATTGATTGCTTTAGAACAGATGATGGAGATCTTGTTTCATCCCAATCTTCCACCCAATAGCTCTTGAGATCATGGCGCACCAATAAGAAGGCCAATTTTTTATTTCATGCGTCACAAATCCCCAATAAATGACCCTTGAATCATTTGACACACATCACGCTCAAATGTGATTTTAGGGTTATTTTTTGGGATCTGTGACACGTGGAATCACAAGTTGACCATCTGATAGGTGGCCTATGATCTCAAGATCCGTTGTGTGGAAGATCAGGGTGAAAAATTACCACGATCCAGAATCCTAGCCGATCTCGGGAGCCTAGAATTCCGTGTTATAACACCGCACGCTTGTTAAGGCGATAAGCGGACATATATATCTTATTAAATCTTACATAAAATAGGGCTCCCAAAAGTCGTGAATCAAATTTCTTCTCATATCAAAATTTCCTTCATTAAACTTATATTAAATTTTGAGTCTATTATACAATGACCATAAATAAAAGCACGATCAACTATTAAAAAGTCTTTCCATATATTAATATATACCTGATGCCGTCTAACTGGTCCTCCACGTCATCACCCTCATAAATCGCATAGTCTACTTGTAGCAACCCGAGATCTCACAACCTCTTGATTGTAGAATCTTAAGTCGTACCTTCATATCGTGAACCATAGAAACATAATAAGGCGATAAAAATACCTTAAATAGCAGAAGATAAAATTTCTTTAAAACATTAATTAATCAAAATAAAACTCATGATAATGTTCTTATTTCAATAACAAGTCCAACATGATAAAAGCTTAAACAGTTTTGATAAAATACTAACTGATCATGTCTCATTTATTTAAGACCACTAATAATAACTAGAAAGAAAAATAGATAATTAGGTCACGAAGCCATCAACACCATTCAGTCCAGTTCCTGAGCACCACGTGCCTTCCCATCTCCATAGATCCATACGTTGTCATCGGCGATACCTGTCTCATGTGGTCACCCACATCAACAAAGGGTGTAAGTTTACACTTGTATGGACCGGACATGTAATCCATCGAACCATAAAATATCAATCATAGCCATATGAATATTTTGGTATATTTCATGTGTGTGTACATGTGACATGTATAATCTTAATAAGTTGAAATAAAGTAAACATAAAAATATATATCAATGTTACATGAATGCATCATTTCTTTATAATTTCATCTTTCTTGTCATTTAATACACATTAGACTCCGTCCCGCTCAAGCCGTTGGGTCGTAATCGAGCTTATCCCTTATTTAGTTAGACTTCATCATGCCCAAAACGTTGGGTCTAATGAATCATATCATTTATTGCATGTCAAACTCTGTCCCGCTCAAGACGTTGGGCTTAATCATGCTCATCATACTTTTGTTTAGTTAGACTCCATCTTACACAAGATGTTTGGTCTAATACCTTCTTAGACTCCATCATGTACAAGATGTTGGGTCTAATGCTCCTTAATCGTGTTTAGTTAGACTCCATCAAGCACAAGATGTTGGGACTAATATCTTCTTAGGCTCCATCATGTACAAGATGTTGGGTCTAATGCTAGTTGATCATGGCTTGACATTTCATCATATTTTACTTGTCTTGATTGTGCATTATATAGATCATCATGAAAATGTAAAGTGTATGAGAGTAATATCATAATACATAAGCATTTAAGTACATTTAATCATGGTACATAAATATTGAAGTGTACATAATCATGGTGCATAAATATTACAGTGCATATCATACGATCATAGTGTATAAACATTGATATTTAATGACACTGTTATGAGAAGAACTTGAATATAGAACTTAACTATTTATACTCAATCTATTAAATTCATGTTCAACTCAATCTATTGATTTATCAATCCATTGAACTCTATTCATGCTCAATCTATTGAGTTTTGTCTGTTACCATTTAATGTTCATCCTCAATCGATTAACATCCAATCGTCAATCGATTGACATAATTCTGTATATTTTTCTAAAATAATATCATTTAATCCTCAATCGATTGACATCCAATCGTCAATCGATTGACATAATTCTGTGTATTTTTTCAAAATAATATCACTTAATCCTTGATCGATTGGCATCCAATCGTCAATCGATTGACATAATTCTATGTATTTTTCTAAAATAATATCATTTAATAGTATTTACTTTAATGTCAATCCTTAATCGATTGACATAATTCTGTGTATTTTTTTAAAATAATATTATTTAATCCTCAATCGATTGACATCCAATCATCAATCGATTAACATAATTCTGTGTATTTTTTCAAAACAATATCATTTAATAGTATTTACTTTAATGTTCATCCTTAATCGATTGACATCCAATTATCAATCGATTGACATAATTCTGTGTATTTTTCTAAAATAATATTATTTAATCCTTAATCGATTGACATGATTCTGTGTATATTTTCAAAACAATATTACTTAATAGTATCTACTTTAATGTTCATCCTCAATCGATTGACATCCAATAATCAATCGATTGATATAATTCTGTGAGCACACATCAAAATGCATCAAATCACATGGTGGGATTTCAACCGTCTTCTTCTTAATTAAAATTATCAACATTAAAAAGCACCAATCATAGTATACATTCATTTAGTCATCCATTCATTATTCATGAAATAAACTCACTAATTTACATAAAATTTTATTTAAAAGTTAATATTTTAAGTTCAATTGAAAGCATGATTTCTCCATACCTAGATCAATTGTATCACCACTGTTAGATCGAGATCCCAATAATGATGATGATTTTAGAAGGAGGCGAAGGCCGCTTGAGAATATATGCTAACGTCTCACCAATCTTTCAAAAGAAAGATTCTAGAAAGATAGATCTAGAATTTCTTCTCTAATGTCTCTAGGGTTTCTGACGGCTCTATTTTTAAGAACTCTGAATGAGATTATAATTTAGGTTTCTCCATAAGAAACTTATTTATAATATTTTAGAAATTATCCGGTGTTAAGCTAACACACCAAGGAAAAGTGTATAGGCTTTTACCTCAAGGTCAAAAATAGAGGTTTAGAATACGCATAATAAGGTTTGATCTCTAAACCTCTTATCTAGAACTTAAAGCCTTTAATCAGTAGGCTACCACATAACTTGTGTCCATAAATTACAGAAATAAATATAAAAGCTTGAAAAATCAAAACATATATTTTTAGTTAAAAATTTTTAAAAAGTCACGACATGTGGGGAATACGATATTAAGCACATACACATATTTTAGGTATATAAAAGTCATAAAATTTATATCATAATACTACTAGTGCATCAAGTCCATCGAGCAGTGTAATCTATATCTTCACCTACAGCTGTTAGTTTTTGGGAGGGGGTGAGTTTACTCAATCACGTAAACTCAATGGGTTATACAACTGATCCACCACAATCTACCCGGGTGATCGTGGATGCAACCTTGTGAGTGAAAGTGAAACCCTTACAATTTCATATAAATAATATAATAAAAATTTTCATAAATATTACATAATTATAAAGCTGAAAAACTGAAAGAACGTGACATATTTCAGTGCATATGATGCTTCTATACTTATTATTTTTCTTACTTGTCTTGTCAACTTAACTTACGTGACATATCGAAAGTCTTATTATTATTCCATATGCTTATATAACATACTTTGTATCTTACTTATCTTACGTATACGACCTGTGTCAGGGCCACTGCTCGAGCCTATCACACGAGGTCCACGTGTAGATAATCATCTAACCTCCATATCATAACATAAACCACCATCCAGCCCGATAAGATTACGCGCATAAAAATTAATGTTCCCTTAAGTCAAGACATCGTCGTATCATATTGTCTTTAAGACTCGTCTTGACTGCAGACGTTGAATCTTGCGGTGGTACGCAAGATATGACACGTGTAGAAACTTAATTCATATTTAGCTGGCCTTCACAGCGTATCTTAACATATCATAACATTCTTCGGTTCTGGGCTTAGGTCCCCGCCCCAATTTCATATTTGCATAAGCTTAAGTCCTCACTATCTTAGCATCTCGTATCTTAACATATTCATAATTCATTTTTTTCTTAACTTAACTAGAATAGGTCGCGGTGCGATAAGCTTTACAAATCACGTTTTCCAAGGGATGGGCTTTACAAACCACACTTTTCAAGGGATGGGTTTCATAATAATCTGGATGTACTTCGTGTGGCAGCCCATACTCCCATAGAGGTGTTGCATCCATATATGAATGTCTACATTCTAAGTTCTATGTGATCGTAAAAGAAATCTTACCGTGACGAAGGCTTAAAAGTTGTGTGTCGTATCTTATTTCTTTTTCTTAACGTATATATGCCCTAATGTACTTCTAAGTGATGAATGTTATATAATGTAAATAAAATATATAATAAGAAAATATCTAACCATAAGAAAACTAATATTACTCGTAATTTAGACGTCTCGCTCATCATTAAGAGAGAGAAGAAGGCGACCTATAATGAAGATATATGAGTACTAAAATACGTATCGCAAGGTGATGTTAGACTAGTGTCATCAGATAGATCTTTTCGATCTGATGAAAACGGACTGGTCATTTGTAAAATTTGGCTAAGGATTGGCTCCCGTGTGACTCAAACAAGTTTCGATCGTCGAATCCTTATTACACGGTTTTTTGGGATATATACTGTAGCGACCCGAGATCTCACAACCTCTTGAGTGTAAGATCTTAGATCGTACCTTCGTATCGTAAATCATAGAAACATAATAAAATGATAAAAGCACTTTAAACAGCGAAAGATAAAATTTCTTTAAAATATTAATTAATTAAAATAAAACCAATGATAATGTTCTTATTCCAATAACAAGTCCAACATAATTAAAGCTTAAACAATTTTGATAAAATACTAACTGATCAATGTCTCTTTTATTTAAAACCACTAATAATAACTAGAAAGGGAAATAGCAAATTAGGCCACGAAGCCATCATCACCATTCAGTCAAGTTTCTTGAGCACCACGTGCCGTCTCATCACCATAGACCCATACATTATCATCGGCGACACCTGTCTCATCTAGTTACCCACATCAACAAGGGGTGTAAGTTTACACTTATATGAACCAGACATGCAATCCATTGAAGCATAATATATCAGTCACAGTCATATAAATATTTCGGTATATGTCATGTGTGTGTGCATGTGGCTTGTATAATATCAATAAGCAGAAATGTACTTAACATAAACATATATATTAATATTATATGAATGCATTATTTCTTTTAATTTTATCTTTCTTGTCATTTAATACACGTTAGACTCCGTCTCGCTCAAGACGTTGGGTCTTAATCATGCTTATCACTTGTTTAACTAGACTCCGTCATGCTCAAGACGTTGGGTCTAATGAATCATATCATTTATTACATGTCAAACTTTGTCCCGCTCAAGACGTTGGGCTTAATCATGCTCATCATACTCTTATTCAGTTAGACTCCATCTTATACAAGATGTTGGGTCTAATACCTTCTTAGACTCTATCATGTACAAGATGTTGGGTCTAATGCTCATTAATCGTGTTTAGTTAGACTCTATCAAGCACAAGATGTCAGGTCTAATACCTTATTAGACTTCATCATGTACAAGATGTTGGGTCTAATGCTCGTTGATCATGACTTGACATTTCATCATGTTTTACGTGTCTTGGTTGTGCATTATATAAATCATCATGAAATATGTAAAGTGCATAAGAGTGATATCATAATACATAAACATTTAAGTGCATTTAATTATGATACATAAATATTAAAGTGTACACAATCATGGTGCATAAATATTACAGTGCATATCATACGATTATGGTGCATAAACATTAACATTTAATGACAATGTTGTGAGAAGAACTTAAATATAGAACTTAACTACGCAAACACCATCCATTGATTTCAAGTTCAGGCTTAATCGATTGATTTCTCATAATCAATCAATTGACTGACATTCATGCATTTTCTAAAATATTCAAGCTCAATCAATTGATTTCTTAGAATCAATCGATTGACTCACATCCATGCATTTTTCAAATAAACATCGTTTATCTGTATCTGTTTAGGCTCAATCGATTGATTTCTCATAATCAATAAATTGAATCAAATCCGTGTATTTTTCCAAAATAATATCTTTTATCAGTGTCTATCAGGCTCAATCGATTGAATCCTCTGAATTAATCGATTGACTCCAATCCGTGTATTTTCTTGAAATAATATCATTTAATCCTCAATCGATTGACATCCAATCGTCAATTGATTGACATAATTATGTGTATTTTTCTAAAATAAAATCATTTATTAGTATCTACTTTAATATTCATTCTCAATCGATTGACATCCAATTATCAATCGATTAACATAATTTTGTTCTCAGTCTCAATCTATTGAGTCCAACTCAATCTATTGATTTTCTCAATCGATTGAATTCTCAAATCCGTGGGCACACATCAAAATACATCAAATCACATGGTGAGATTTTAGTCGTCTTCTTCTTAATTAAAATTATCAACA
Source organism: Chloranthus sessilifolius (assembly GCA_021018995.1). Taxonomy (NCBI): domain Eukaryota; kingdom Viridiplantae; phylum Streptophyta; class Magnoliopsida; order Chloranthales; family Chloranthaceae; genus Chloranthus; species Chloranthus sessilifolius. The sequence goes on from CM037588.1 coordinate 100,160,670, forward strand.
TTAAGGATCACCAATTATAACATGCATTTATTTAATCATCCATTCATTATCCATGAAATAAACTCACTAATTTACATAAAAATCTATTTAAAAATATCAATATTTTAAATTCAATGGAAAACATGATTTCTCCATACCTAGATCGATCGTACCACTACGATTAGATTAAGATCCCAACAATGATTATAATTCTAGCAAGGGCGAAGGCCGCTTGAAAATATACACCAACGTCTCGCCGCACTTTCAAAAGAAGAGTTCTAGGAAGATAGATTTAGAATTTCTTCTCTAAGGTCTCTAGGGTTTCTAACGGCTCTATTCTTAAGAACTCTGAATAAGATTATAATTTAGGATTCTCCGTAAGACACTTCCGTAAGACACTTACTATAATATTTTAGAAATTATCTGGTGTTAAGTTAATACACTAAGGAAGAGTGTATAGGCTTTTACCTTAAAGTCCAAAATAGAAGTTTAGAGCACACATAATAAGGTTTGATCCATAGACCTCGTATTTAAAACTTAAAGCCTTTAACCAGTAGGCTATCATATAACTTATGTCCATTAATGACAAAAATAAATATAAGAGCTTGAAAAACTAAAACATGTATTTTTATTTAAAATATTTTGAAAAGTCAAGACATGCGGTGAATGCGATATTAAACACATACATATATTTTAGGTATATCAAAGACATAAAATTCAGATCATAATATATACACCTTCATAGCGTGGATAGAAAATATATTTAAATAGTTATTTTACGATTAGAATATGAGTTGGGCCTATTCCAAAGGTTTAGGTTCACGATTTTATAAAAACGCGCGTTTGACTATATTGGATATACTAGCTCATTCAAAGTCCATAGCCTAGGCGAGCCCACAAGGCCCATGGACCTTTATGATGTTTAGGGGTCTTGAATGATTCAATTTTCATAAAGACTTATACGATATTTAAGGTCTATTTTAAGGATTTGAATAAATCGAATATGGGACATCAGGTTTGGTAACCATGTGATGTCATAGAAAAAGTGAGTTTTGACCACTGGCACGATTCGACCAAAAACCTGAGATCTAAAATGGTCAAACCAGACCTTAGACTAAGGTGCCACCAGCATAAAGTGTAGGAATTTTGGTGGTTATGTCCACGAATTAAAGTGGCGTACAGACAACGATGTGTCTGTTTAACTTAAAATCCAATCATCTATTCAACAAACGGACAGATGATCTTTATTTCGATCTACGGGCTTCGGCTCATAGGTCTTTGATTTGCTAAATTTAATGAGTCATACAAGACCTTTAGCCAATGTATAGATAGATTTACATAAATAAATGTAGGAAATATTCTAAGTGTAAATAAATATATTCATATATTTGGGATACTAAAATTTATAAAAATAAGGACATGTGAATCAATGTGAACCGTTAGATATATAAAGCATAAGATTTTATGGGGAGTCCACGGTTTGACCGAGATCAGAAACTGATCGGACTCTTAGGATTTAAATAGTCAAATGAAGACCTCCAATCGAGTGCACAGTCAAACACAGAGCAGGGCAGCAGCCCACCCTAGACATGGCCTTTCTTTGTGCCTGATTTATAGTCATCGGGATTTATTTTGCCGGCACACTTGTATGCCATATGGAAAGGTATAGTGTACTATAGTTCTCGGTCGAATGGTTCAACCATAGGGTCAACCCTTTGACCATAACCGTCTCTTGAATCCACACAAAACCTAAGAAATTTTAGTTTTCCTAAATTCATCATATTCATCACATATAAAAAATGTAAATGCGTAGATTTGGATGGATAGAAGGGCACCCACCTAATAGAAGCTTTTGATCGGTTGGATAGGCACAGATCCAACTTTAGCGTCCGACCTCATTCGTTGATCGCAAGGGATTTCGGGTTGGTATGCATTGGCATAGCTGGATTTCGACGCTCCATGGTGGCTCGAATTCTTCGACCGGATCCAATCGCCACCGTGTATACCTCAACACTTAGTTGTTGAAGTTTATTTAAACACTGCGTGAGAGATGTTCATAGGTGGTGTCGTGGTGGTGGTGGTCCTTGGGGCGTAACTCCAATGGTGGGGCTTCAACCGAGGAGACAAGGTCGTTGGTTAGTGGCTGTTATAATGGCAACACCGCACATTTGGGGAAACAGCCAAGACTCACACGGAGCATACCTTTCATACCCAAACAATCAAAACCACCTTTGCATCCTTAGAGTCTGTGCAACTCCAATAATAGATTTACACCGTAGTTGCGAAACGTCCACGCCAATAAATTGGTGAGCAGAAAAATTAGCCCACAAGCATGCCTAGCCAGCCCTGAGTCGAACCTTGAGCACCACTGAATCCGACAAGACTCCTTTAACTCATTACATCCCTTGGTGTTGCTGCAACCCGACTCTCCATTTCTTCACACAAGCTATATTTCATAGCAAACCAAAGTCACCACTGCTATAAATAAAAAACAAGAGAGACCAAATCACACCTCCCCTTTTATCCCAAGCATTTTTGCTTTTTCCATTCCCTTTTCCTTAAACTTTATGCTCCTATTATAACGATTTAAAAGAAAATTGTGATAGTGCGATAGATGATTCGGCTTTAATGGTGGGGAGAGAGAGAGAGGGGGAATCCAAACTTTTTGTTTTTGTTTTTCGTTTGAATTAAATAAGGCTAGAGAGGGGGTGCTTTAGAGAGAGAGGGGCTTGGGTCGTGTTTTTAAAGAGAGGGGACGGGAGAGGGAGAGAGAGAGGACAGTTGGTGCTACTAGAGGGAGAGGGAGGGGAAGGGAGAGGGAGAGACAGAGAAAGCTTCTTGAGAGAACAGGAATTAATTGGGGCTGTTGTTGGGTGAACCGTAGAGTGAGAAGAGGATTAGAGGGGAGACGAGAGAGAGGGGGAGACTTGGGATGTTGGTTGTGTTTCATGGAGAGGCCACAAGAAGAAGAAGAAGAAGAAGGTATAGTATATAGGGTTTTAGATGAGAGGCAAGGATCATGTGTTCTTGATTTGAGGAGTTAAAGAGAGGGGTTTTAGAAACTTAGCCTTGGCAAGTAGCAAGAAAAAGGCAAGTTAGGTGGCGTGAGTAAGGTACCCAAGTTGGGAAGGAGGTTGTGATGCGTTAAGCACATGTATAGAGTATAATGAAAATTAGGGATAATGAAAATTAGGGATAATGCAGTAAGAAATATTACCTTCATCATAGGTAATAGAGAGAAAACTAGGTTTTGAAAAGATCCTTGGGTGTATGATCTTCCACTACTTAAAGTATGTGGTAGAAGAATGATGATTCAGTCAAATATATTAGAAGATGCACTTGTCAAATATCTGATTGGAAATGAGACGTGGAATCTTCTTCCTCCTTCTATGCTAAGGATGGAAAGAGCATGACATAAGATCTCCTCCATTGTGCCTCAATGGCATATGGAAGACTCTATAATTTGGAAGGCAGGGCCTTCGAGTAAATTTTCTCTCAAATCAGCCTGGGAGGCCATTAGAACTCCGGGATTGCAAGTAGAATGGGCAATATTTTTTTGGCATAAAGACAATATTTCGAAGCATAGCTTTTGTGTTTGGCTTGGAATTTTAAACAAACTGCTCACAATTGAAAATCTTTCTAAAAGAGGATTGATTATCCTTTCACGATGTGTCCTATGTTGGAAGGAAAGAGAAACCAATATACACCTTTTCTTTAATTGCCAATATTCTTCTTGGATTTGGAAATCTCTTCTTTATATGATGCAAATTAATAGAGATCCTCTTCGAAACATTGAAGAAGAGTTATAGGATTTAAACAAGAGAGTGAAGAGTGATTCAGAGAGATCAATATTTATTAGGTTTGGTTTCGCAGCAGCAATATGGAACATTTGGAATGAAATGAATGAAAGAATATTTGATGAGAAGGAACATCATAGGAAGAATATTCTCAAGAACATCATTGATCAGATTGGTATGCGTATGAATGGAAATACAGGTTTCAACCACTAATATTAATTGAATTGGAATTGGGGGGTGATGGCGATGCTGAAGCTCTTTGATTCCTTATTCATTTTTTTATTTTTTTATACTCTTTAGTTTTTGTAAACTCCTTCGTACATATTTTTTTTTCTTAATAGTAGGGGAGAGGACCCCTCAACCTCAGAGCTAACCTATCGAAAAAAGAAAAAAAAAAGGTTTTTGTGCTCTGGAATGTCCACATATTTCAATCCTATTAGAAGTGACCATGGGTTATGGTTGGGATAGGTGCCACATGGCACCCCCAAAAAGATTGATGGCATAGAGCCCAAGTGATTTCGTTGTTTTAAATTGAAGGTAGGGTTCAAGTGCGAACCAAACAATGAACATGAAAGGGCAATTGTGAGCACGGGTCAAATTCGAGCTCAATTTAGGGATATGGCCATGCCCGTTATTCTATTTATTTATTTTAAATATTATTTTATAAATACAAGGAAGGACTCGAGTTTGAAAGTTAGGTCGAGCCAAGCATAGGTTCATCACTCTACAGAAGGGTGGGTCCAAGGCCACGTCACATAAGTCAAAGGTTTGACTAAGGTCAAAATAGTCGCATTTTCATCAAATGTCAACGATTCAACATTTGCAAAAATCCGGATCATTACAAAAACGATTTTCATCATCTGATAAGAAAGAATCAATTATTTTCATAATTATTGGACAAAGGTCCCCTATTAAATTTTGCCTAGTTGTGGGTAATAAACTTCCTCAGAGTAAATAATAGTGTGGTCTTAGTGAGTGCACGTTTTACTAGTGATCATTTCAGTTAGTCAAATAAATAGAAAAATGGGGTATGCTTATAGCAGCTCCCTTATTTTTTCTTAAAACCCGCGTTTTATTATTCCCTGCCTAAAAAATTAGATGCGGCGTCTAGAAGGCTTATCAGTTTAATAAAATTATATTTCAATCATTTATTTGAAAAGTAGTATCAAAAAAAAAAAAAAATTATTTGAAAAGTTGATATTTAGTGGGAGCAGTTAACGTATGTGACGCATATACGTACAAAATAGTTTTGCTATTATATAGGTGAATTATTTTTCCAGCTATACCCTTTTGGATGTATATGCGTGTACCTTTAAGAAGATATATTGGGGCTCCTTTCGCAGCAGTTAATGGTGTGAGATATACAACTAGCTATTCTCCACGTCATAAGAAAACATAAAATTTTAATATATTTTCACAAGAGGGGCATTTTCGACCTTTCATCCGCTCTAATGAGAACCAAAGCAGTACCACGTACCTATAATATACAACTGAAATACAGGGAGTATACGCTACTTTTGGAGAAAATATTAGATGTTTATCCACGAATATGTGAAGCTAGATTAAACAGAGGGCATCTTTTTTTTGCACCCTCTAAGTCTTTGAGAGCGCCCACATTAAAAACTATTGATTACTATAAATCATATGAGGAAGGTCACTTTTCATCCCAATGTTCCACACAATGGATCATGAAATCATGAGCGAACCCTCAATCAATAAAAGTTTTATTTCCTGTCAAAAATATTCTGAAAAATTATGTTTGAGCGTGATGTGTGCCTCGTGATTTTACAATCACCCTTTGAGATTTGCGCCATGTGGAATAAAAAGTCGATCGTCAGATGACACATCCTTGATCTTGCAATTCATTGTGTGGAAGATTTGGAATAAATGATCTCTATCCTCTGATTCAAAGTCGCTTTTGGTATAAGTGCTCTCAAAGATTTTTTTTGGATGCATATAAAAGTATCCAAAATATTGCAGACTTCACCCACTAGTACCAGATTAGGATATTAGTGGGGAATATTAGATAGTTACTCATAGTTCTCTTCTCCTTTTAATTTTAACCTTGTTTGAACAAAGAAATATAAACTATTATTTATTTTAGATTGCAAAGATTGAATGATTTAAATTATTCAATTGGTGCAATGTTTAGATCTATTATAATTAAATATATAAACTATCATTTTGATGACTTTTATGACTTAATTATCATTTAATAAGTAGACATTCATGACATAGGGTAATGATAAGGTACAACCAATTTTACAATCCTTCACTAAAAAGGAATCTTGCATTGAACTAGTTAAGCATGATATCAAGCTCAACCAATTTGATCTGATTATTGCCTCACCAAACAATTGGTTTAGAAGTATCCATGTGATCTTATTCCTATTTATATAAAATTAAAAAGAGGTTGACTGCCTTTAAATATAACTAGGTCATGATCGTCCACGTATATTATTGGATACTTAAAAGTTTTTTAAACTTATTTTTTTCAAAGAGGTATGTATTTTCAAAGTTATGTATCCTTTTAAAAGAGGTGTGTTTCTAAAGTGGAGTATCTTTTCAAAAGAAATATCATTCCAAAATGATGTGTTTTCCGAAGGGATGCCTATACCACATTTTTATAGAAAAATGGTGTATTAACACACCACTTGATTTTCTATTTAAGGATTCTAAAATCACTATTTTCTCACTACATTGGAGTCTTCCTTCTCTCTGATTATATCTTTAAAAGTCTTGATTAGAGCATTCTAACAATATTTACTGTTCGAATAGTGTGAACGGATTCACCAAATCCTTCACAAGAATATAGAGTCGGTTTGTTATATCCTGGAATCAGTTTGTCGGTAATTTGTTGGTAACCACTTTATTGAAATGGTGGGGGCAAATATTAGTTTAAAGATAGCGATATTTCTCGTGCCTCGGACCGGTTTCCTGTATTATTTCGAGTCAATATTTCATTATTTTTTCAACAATTTTAAACAAATATTTGTTACTTTCAAATGAGTTATTGCAGAGGAATAGTGATGCCAAAATCTATTGCAAAACACTCTAGTGACGCGCCCATCTTATAGCAAAGAGATTTCTTTGTACTTGAAATTCTCTATTTCATGTAGAGAAGCACATCATGGAGTTGAGAGCGGTAATGACTCGTCTAAGCGTACTGTTGGATTTGATGCGACGTTTTGGATTTGGGTGGTTATCGTGTTTAGTTCTTATACATGGAAGTCTAGAGCGTGAGAATGTTGCAGTTAGCTAAAGAGATAAAATCGTTTCATGAAATAGATTTATGTTTCCTTTCAATAATGGGTAAGTAGAATTTGACTTTCTTTATTATTATTAAATTTTAATTTGATTGTACCGTCTCCAAGACATATATGTAATTACACTTGTTAGGATTTACTTTGATATTTAAAGAAGTACAAAACATGATACTTCTTTTAAACATTAATTTTATAAATTTTTTTATTAATTCAAGGATTATAGAGGTATATCATTCCACTATTATGATACATGAAAATCCTAATAATCAAGATGGTTAAAATCCAATGATGTGATTTTGAATAAATCAAATGTATCAATGATGAGATGATTGTTGAAATACTTTGATGGATCTAACATTTGTATAACGTTGCTAAAAGTTAACATTAATATTGTTTTCCTATTATTTATGTTTTAGGGGTTGGCTCATTGAATAAGTGATACGAAAACTTGATAAATCTTTGTTGAGATAGGATTTAGCATTCATGTGTTTAAATGTGCTCACATATATGCGATTTTAATTAAATGATTGGAGTTAGCTCTATAGTCATTGAGTGACCTTGATCGATTGGACATGTCGTTGAATCATTAGCAATGATCAAATGCTCATAATTTTTTAGCAACATCGAGTTATTATAAAAAACATTGGTAGAATCATTTATAGATGTTCGAATAATTCTGATTAGATTATCATATTTATTTTATAGATTTCTTAATTATTTATTTTAAGGAACATAGTTATTTCATTTCAAATATGCATGAAACTCTAATATTTTTTATTGCATGAATGTTCTATTGCATTGAATTCATTGAAAGTGAATTGAGCAGAAATACTAAAAATTATCTTAAGAAGATAATGAATTTAAATTTAAAAATCTAGATCGTTTGAAGATGATTTCCATTTAATAAAGAAAGTTATGATTTCACAAGAGACATTAAAAGACAATTATAAATCTCATTGCGTGTATTGTTCGTACGATCTCACACAGATGTTAAGAAGGAATTATGAATCTCATTGAGTATGTTGCTTGTATTGAAATAGATAAAGAAATGCAGTGACTTAAGGGTCTATTAGTAGACATAACAATAAATATTAAGTCAAAACTTTTAAATTCTCTATAATACTTGTTTTCTTGTCAATGAACAAGAAATCAAATGATATGTGATTTCAGACAGAAATGTTTGAAGAAACATTTTATGTGTTGATAATTACAAGTATGAGCAATCATGGAAAGTATTAGTCTAAAAGAAAAATCGAGATGAGTTTAAAGTCATTTAGCCAAACAATCACTTACGATGGGAACCCTACCTAATATTTATTTAATTAATGTTTAAGTTCAAAGGGGAGAACAAGTCGTAAATCCGTGACGGACAAAGGGGCACTACATTGATGAGAATTAAATTCTCATAAACTTCATAAGAAGGGTAGTATTTTACCTGTAATAGATAAAGGAAGGCTAGAGCATTGCTCTTAATATATGCTATAACACTATATGTTGAGATGTTAAAGTTACATGACATCTCTTATAGGTCTACCTATATAAGTGTGAGAGTGGAGGCTCCTTCAATGAGACATAACTTTATCTCATAAACACTTATGAAAATCTGGATACTAACATAAGGCCTAAATGTGATAGCCTACTTATTAAACACTAAATATATGAAATATGTGTGTGGAATAGTTCATGCTTGATCAATCCTAGTAGTTTAACTAGCAACTCTATCATTAGTATATCTCAGCCAAAAAATCTATTAGAAGGTTTTAATCATCTGATTGGTGTACTTTAATTTTAGTTGTTAATGTTTTTTTTAACAAATTGTTATGATTAAAACATATAAATCATAGATTCTCTAGTGAGTGTAATGTTTGAACCCACTTTAATTTAACATATGAACTATCCTCTTGATGACTTAAAATTTTTATTTCCTTTTGCTAGATCATCTTGATGACTTGAATTGCTCAAAATTTTCTTTCATGTAACTGGATGGGTGTTCATGAAATAATCTATTTAAAAATTATCATCTTTACCATTATAAAGTGAGGAGGAATTGTGCTATGTGGAATCAAAATCTAACAATCAGATTGTAAACTAAAGGTCTCAAGATTTATTGTATTAACGATTGGGACAAAAACCGATCTCCATCATCTGATTGAAAGTAATCAACAATTTAAGTACATGAAACCCATATTGCGAAGCATGGTGGATTTATCAATAAATTTAACTATCTGACCATATGACCATGATCTCAAGATCAAGTGTTAAAGATTGGAATCAAAGCATTCAACAATTTAAGTGCATGAAACCCGTGCTGAGAAAGAAGATTCTAGATGACAGAGATCATTTTTTCTTTCAATCTTTCATACAAATGTTGAGATAAGGGGAATACCATCAGATATAGTACACATGGTACACATATATGTGCCCCATGTAATCAAAATTTAAATGTAATGATAGGCTTATGATCTCAAGATCTAAGGCCTCATTCAAGAGCTCAGGAAATGCAATTTCCTGGGTATTTTCTACATAAAATGGTTTTCCTGACCATTTTTGGAACATTTCCTTTGTTCGAGAGTTTTCTTGGGCTGCGGGTTTTTAGCCTACTTTCCTGAGAAAGTGACCTTCGATTTTCTTTACAATTTGGTCAAGGAAGCTCATTTTCTGAGTTTGGGCTACAATGAAATACAACCATGGGTCTCACTGAATCGGTTCTTCACCACTCCTTCAATTTCCCTTTAAGTGTTATTATTTAAGAGGAGAAGATTCTAGCCACACTTTATGTTACTACCACACCTCTTATCGCCATTTTTATGTTACAGCCACACTTTTCAATTGAGATGTCCAAATGACAGGTTGGCACATAGTTGAGACTCAGCCAAAGATTCATTCTTCTTCGATGTCTTATATGAGGTTTGTAGCCATCAGATCAAACTACCTTTTGGGTCCATATAATAATTTGTTTAGTTGTCCAATTAAAGGCTCTTGATCAAATCATAGAAATTATTATAAACAACATAATTTTGGAGCTAAATCAAAATCTAAATTATGGTTTATGGGTACATTCTGGTTTTACAAGATTTTATTCTACCTTTAAGGGTGAATCGAAACTCATATAACTCATCTCTAAATAAGAGCTTTTATTTGGTGCCTAACCCGAGCACCAAAGGTGGTAAGTGGGGTCAATATTTTTTTTGTCCAAATGGTCAAGTGTTGAGGTTATTACAACCAAGGATCAAAATTTCAGATTTTGTTTCGGTGGGGACCGAAACTGAAATTTTGGACCGAAATTTACCCCCTCATACAAAAGATCCAAAATTTTCAGATTTTGTTTTTGTTTCGATGGGGATCGAAATTGAAATTTTGGTCATTTCGGCCAAAATTTTGATCTTTGATCACAACTATTTATGAGCACATAAATCACGGAAAGTTTACTTTTGACCTTTAGCTGATTTTGTCCTAAAAAATATCAACGAATATACAATGATTAGCAATTTGAGATTTAGCACTTTGGTCAAGTTAGGGCTGTGAAGTGTGAACGGGTCGAACACTTTTCGAATAGGGTGCGACAATAACACTTCTAATTGCTATTTTTTGAAAATTGAATAATAAGGATCGGGTTAAGGGTTTCAGTAACAGGTCGGGCTGATCTTATATTTCTTTCATTTATATTGAATTTTTGTAATAAGGTTCACAGTCGTGCACGGATGGTATTCCATGAGTAGGACTGTCATTCGATAGAGCGACCCGATATTTTTATCGGGTCGGGTATCATGAATGAGACATCCAACTCAGGTCGACTAAGAGGTTGGGTCAGGTTGAGCAAAAATTAGGTCGTGCAGGGTTAATGTGACCCAAGCCGATATTTTATATGTAAAAAATATGAGAAATAGGTAGGGGTGTTATCGAGTTGGTTCTTATCGATTTTCATGCTAAACCGAAATCGAACCGATAACTATCGGTTTCTAATTTCTCAAATCGAAATCGAACTGATAACTATCGGTTTTCAAGTAAGTCCCCGTCAGTGTACACGTTTAAGAAAACATTTCGAGAATCTGATCGACCAAAGTGTTAAACTCATTATCGATTTAAAACATATAAATTTTGACGATCATTCAATCAATATAATCGCTTTGATAAAGGCCATAAATATAGTGCGGCTATAGGGTGTAAAGGTATATAATACACTTTCTTGAGAAAGTGTCGAACATAAGAAAATACCAACTTTCTTAAAAAAAAATAAATTTATGAATAACTCAAGAACAATTACTCAAAAAATGACTTTTCTTATAAAACTAAGGTAGTCATTTTCCTAATAAAATGGGATTTTTGGCTAAAAGTGTCGAAGGAGCCTTAAAAGATGATAAGAAATAAAAAAAATAATAATATCAAATATATTTATGAAGTTATGACGTTATTATGAGATTTAGTACACATAGCACACATCTCAAAAAGTGATATGAGAATAATAATGTTTGATAGATGCCATTTTGTGAGATATGTGCCACGGGAGATCAAAATTTAACTATCATCTAAAAGAAGACTAAAAAAACAAAAAAAAAATGATATCAACTATCTAGCATATTTTTACAGTTATGGATGTTGAACATGAGATAGAAGCTCAAAATAAAAAAGGTCGTAAAAGGTAGTGGACTCGAGAAACGCGTAAAAGGTAAGAGAGCGTGCGTTATCTAGAGGAATATGATGATTTCGTTTTGGCGACTTTAAAAACTTAAAAAGTAGCGCAAAAGTAGAAAAACCAAGGGGAATCGGAAAGTAGCAAAAAATTAAAGCAGAAACAGTAGTAGAGAGAGAGAGAGAGAAGTAATAACGTTTTGAAATTGAAAAGTAGAGAGAGAAAGGTGAAATCCGTGCGGTGCCTTTTTCCAGGCAGGCGGTTGCGTGTGAAAAGCAGAAATTTGGTTTAAAAGCAGGCGACTTAGAGAGAGAGACGAGAGAGAGACGAGAGAGATAAAAAGGCATAGTCAATCGTCGGTCAGCGTTTTCAAATTAAATAACTTTTAAAAAGGAATTAAAAAGTTAAAGCTTAAAAGCTATATCTCGATTGAAGAAGACAGAGAAAATGAGAGCAGATGGGCGTTGTCGATTCTCTGAAACCCCCTCAACTTCTACTTCTTCTTCCTCAGTGGATCCCAATGAACTTCTGTTTTTTTTTTTTTAATTTAATTGTTAATATTTAGCTTAGTATTTTTTTTCGTGATTGGTTGAATGAGAAAAATGTGGGTTTGTGTGAAGGAGAAGAATCCATGTTTCCTTTTCATCTACCTTTTTAAGTTGACGAATTGATAGATAGATCTGGCTTTCTGGGTTTTCTTTTTTTCTCTCTCTAAAAATTTAAAAAAAAATAAGGGAAATTCTGTGAAAGCTAGAATTTGTCGGTTCAGTTGGTTCACACCTCTGAAAAGTAAGAAAAAGTTGGAATTAGGGCTTTTTATTCCCATTAGTGAGTTCAATTATAGGGTTCCATAGTTTCTTCTACTTAATCTGATAGCTCTGGTTAATTATAGGGTTTCAGTTCTTAGGGTTTGATTGTTGAATCGTTTTCTGGGTTTTAGAGAGAGAAAAAACAGGTTTTAGAGAAACCAGAATCTTGAATTTCTTTGTGGGGGAGATCAAAGAAGACGATGAGAGCGGGTTTAAGCACGATTCAGCAAACCCTAACTCCAGAGGCATCGAGCGTTCTCAACCATTCGATCGCCGAAGCCGCGCGGCGAAACCACAGCCAGACAACGCCCCTCCATGTGGCGACCACCCTTTTGGCCTCTCCTTCCGGCTTCCTCCGCCAAGCGTGCATCAGGTCCCACCCCAACTCCTCCCACCCTCTCCAATGCCGAGCCCTCGAGCTCTGCTTCACCGTAGCTCTCGAGCGCCTCCCGTCCTCCCAAACCCTCTCGCCGGGCCTCGAACCCCCTATCTCCAACGCGTTAATGGCAGCGCTCAAACGCGCTCAGGCCCACCAGCGCCGCGGCTGCCCCGAGCAGCAGCAGCAGCCGCTGCTCGCCGTAAAAGTCGAGCTCGAACAGCTCATTGTGTCGATACTTGATGACCCGAGCGTGAGCCGCGTTATGCGCGAGGCGAGCTTCTCGAGCCCTGCCGTTAAGGCCACCATCGAACAGACTCTGAATTCGTCGAATTCGTTGAGTTCCCCATCGGTTTCGGCTGCTGGGTTGGGGTTGAAGAGGAATGGTTTGTATGTGAATCCTCGGCTTCTTCAACAGGGGAATTGCGAGCAGTCAGGGATGCAGAGGAGGGAAGAGGTGAAACGGGTTGTTGAGATTATGACGAGATCGAAGAAGAGGAACCCGGTTTTGGTCGGGGATACGGAGCCGGAGTTGGTGATGAGAGATCTTTTGGGGAGGATTGAGAAGAGGGAGTTTGGGGATGAGGTGCTTCGGAATGTTGAGGTGGTTTCTTTGGAGAAGGAACTCGCTTCAGATCGATCGAAGATGATGGAATTGGGGGGTTTAGTTGAAAGCAGAATTGGGAACAATGGAGGGGCAGGTGGGGGCGGTTTGATTCTTGATTTGGGGGATTTGAAATGGCTCGTTGAGCAGAACATTGGGTTTGGGGTTGCGGGTCAGCAGATTGTTTCCGATACGGGTCGGATTGCTGTGGTGGAGATGGGGAAGTTGTTGGCAAGATTTGGGGGAGAGAGAGGAGGGAGGGTGTGGTTGATCGGGATCGCTACTTGCGAGACGTATATGAGGTGCCAGGTGTATCATCCTACCATGGAGAATGATTGGGATTTGCAAGCGTTGCCAATTGCCGCGAGGTCGCCGCTTCCAGGGATGTTTCCGAGGTAGGCTTTCTCGTCTTCTTTGATACTTTGATTATGCATATAAAAAGTTAATTTCTTGGATTATTTTTAGTATTTATAGCTTTGATTCATGGATGCGCATTTCTTTTAAATATTAGCCAGTATATGTATTTGGATGGAATCTGTCATCAGATGAATGAACAGTATTGATCTATCATATAGAGTTTAGCTCACACTCTCTCTGGGCTTCACATAAAACTAATTCCGAAGCGGCCCTGAGCCGCATCATTGGGATTCTTGACTTCTTCACTTAAAATGGCTTTTGCCGGTAACGGGAAGTGGGAATCGTGGTGTTATGCTGTTTGCGGGAAGAGGGCAGCGCATTCCTAAACGCATTCCTAAACACCACCGAAATTTTCTGGTCTTGGATCATAAATATAGACTTTGTAGAAAGAAGCTAAGCGTTTCTTCTAGCTATAAGGTGGAGCATCACTCAATCTGAATGTTACCCTTCTCGGCTTCTTTGTGTTCTTCCTTAGTAAACAAATAAAATATGTGAAAATTTGGTTTTTGCACTTTCTTCTTTTACTATCGAAACAATACCCGAAATGCCAAAACGGAAATCTCACGTTATTGTTGTAGGAAACCTTGGTCTTCTCCTTTCTGATGGATTTTCTACAACCCGAGATCTATTACCAGAGCTATTTGTGAAATTTGGATTAGAAAACCCGATTCCTGTGGACTCAGATCAATGTTATTTTTGTGGATTTCAGACTTGGGGGCAATGGGATACTGAGCAGTTCAGTCGAATCTCTCACCCCGTTAAAAGGTTTTCCACCGGTGGCAACCACTCTCCCATTAAGACTTCATTCCGAAAACACAGATCTGGCTCGGAAGACGAGTTGTTGCCCACTGTGTACAGAGAACTACGAGAAGGAGCTAGCCAAACTCAAGGAGATCGAGAAATCTTGTTCTGATGCGAAACCAGAAAGCAGGCCACCCTTGCCCGCATGGTTGCAGACAGCAAAGCCCAGCAATGGGATAGCCAAAGTGATGGATCCGCAGAAGGTAAGTTCAATAACAAATAATTTATTCATTCAAACTTCAAATTCAAATAGTCGACTTTCTAAGCTTACTAAATATTTCGTTTCGGTTGGTTTTGTTCTCTTGGTTGTGGATATTACAGACAAAAGATGAGGAGCTCATCTGGAAGCAGAAAACCGAAGAATTGAAGAAGAAATGGAATGATACTTGCTACTGTCTCCACCACAGTTCCCACTCAGTCCCTTCCATTACCAGCATACGTAATTCGAATCTGCTCGGGCGACACCAGTTCACACCCAAATTACAGCCTATGCGAAACACCAACACCCTACATATGAATACGACTCTTACGCCAAATCCACCAGAATGTGCCTTCACCCCACCCGGAAGCCCCGTAAGAACGGACCTGCTTCTTGGGCGTCCTAAAGTCCCTGAAAATGCTGTGGAGAAAATGCACCGAGAACGGATTATTGACTCTACGGGTTGCATTCCTTCTGAATGGCCGGATAGATTTTGTGATCAACGGCCGAGAGATAAAGTTGTCTGCTCTTTAGATGCAGACTCTTTCAAGACACTCTTCAAGGGGCTGACTGAGAAGGTCGGGTGGCAATCAGATGCAGCTTCAGCAGTTGCCACGACGGTGATGGAGTGCAGGTCCGGCAATGGGAAGCGTCGTGGTCCGGGATTGAAGGGCGACACATGGCTTCTCTTTGTGGGCCCAGATCAGGTCGGCAAGAAGAAGATGGCCTCGGCCCTATCAGATCTGGTATTTGGCGCCCCTCCAATCACTGTTTGCCTTGGCTCGCGGGCTGATGAATCTAATACTGGTTTCCGTGGCAAGACTCCACTGGATCGTATAGCGGAAGCTGTACGGCGGAACCCATTCTCGGTGGTCCTGCTTGAAGAGATCGATCAGGCAGACATTCTTGTCCATGGCAGTATCAAGCGTGCGATAGAGAGAGGGCGGCTGCTCGATTCCCATGGCCGTGAGGTTGGGTTGGGGAGTGTCATCTTCATCCTAACTTCTGATTGGTTGCCTGATGGTCTATGGAGTCTGCCAATCCTCGAAGAGAGGCTAGCAGCTGCGGCCGGATATGGGTGGCAGTTAAATCTATCTGTGGTTAATGGAAAGACCGGAAAGCGCAGAGCTGAATGGTTGAACAGTGATGGCAGGATAACGAAGCCAAGAACAGTTACCTCAGAAGCACTATCGATCGACCTAAATTTTGCAGCTGAGGCTGAGGACGATTCAGCAGAGGGCTCTCGCAATTCAAGTGATCTCACTGTGGAGCGCGATCACCATCCCGGGCTTATAGTCAGGCGGTATACATCTTCATTGGCCAAGGATCTATTTGGCTCCGTTGACGACGCGATCGTCTTTAAGCCGGTCGACTTCGGCCCCCTTAGGACCAAGATTGCCAGCACTATATCCGCAAAATTCGCCTGCATTGTCAGCGAGAGAAGACCAATCGAAATAGATAGCGATGCGCTTGATAGAATTGTTGCGGGGGCTTGGTTCGGTCGGACCGAGTTCGACAAGTGGGTGGAAATGGTTCTTGTTCCCGGGTTTCAGCAGCTGAAGTCCGGGACACCGGTGGATGATGACGCCGTTTTTAGGCTGGTGCCGGTTTCCGATACGCAAAGCAAATGGGACGACTTCCTACCTGGCAAGATCTCACTCGTCTTTGAAGGGATGTGATGGGAATTTGCTTAATTTGTGAGGGGTATAGATGTAAATATGGAGGGGGCATTTTGGGGAGAGCCGACACTGGGGCTGTGTCAGATGTGAGTTAGGAAGACCGGGAGCCGGGGAGAGGGGGGGATGCCAAACGACCATGAAATATCTCTTCATTATTTTTGTTTATTTCTTTGATTTATTATTTGGTTTATAAAGAATAATTAATTAAATATGTGGAGTGGATCCGTTAATAAGAATCCTGTCTCTATCATCTGATCTCCATCTGTTTTTTGAAATGTGGAAACTTAAGAAATTAATGGGGTTTGGGAGATGTGTGTGTTTTTTTTTTTATTGGATTCACCAAAAGAGATCCCCCCCTGACGTGCCTGTAATTAAGCAACTGCACTTCATTTATTTATTTTTTTGTTTTTTTGTTTTTCATTTTCAGTGAAGTGTTGAATTCTAATCATTCTCCTCTCTCCTCTCTCCTCTCTCCTCTCTCCTCCGCCCTTTTAAAAGGAAGTAACAGCATCTCCAACATCTCCACCCAAACCCTGTTGGTGAGAAATCTGAAGATTGGTGATGAAATTTGAAGAGCATGAGCCAGGACTTATGTGACAAATTTTGACGAATGCATGTTGGAATATTTTTTCAACCGGAACTTTTTTTTATTAATATTAAAATATTTTATTATCTTTGGTGATCTGTGTCATATGAAAATATAGTATGATTCAAAGATCATGATCTAAAATGCTTCGGTCTAAAGTTTTTGGCACGCTGTTGAATTAAATTATAGTGTTTGATTGCATTGAATCAGATGATAGAAATCGTGTTTCGTGTTGATATTTTGTTTCGTATCCAATAGAAAAATATCATATGCTCGACTCGACATTTTTTTTTTTGATAGGTAAAGATGAAATCTGTTATAAAAGAAAAGTGAAAAGGCAAACAGCGAGAAGCTGGCCGAGTACAATAAAGGACAAATCGATTAAAAATAGATCGCAAAAGCAAGCTACTCAGGCCAGGAGGGCCCAACCGATCGGGTGGCCCAAACAGAGCCCTAGCCCGGGTCCTAGTGGAGGGCCTCCCCCTGACCCCTTTCTTTTTGAGGCCCACCCACGAGTACATAAAATCTCGAGTAGACTTTAAAATCATCTCGGTCGGAAAGTGTTTCCGGCCAAATATACGGGCGTTTCTCTCGAGCAAAATACTCCAAACTACCACGAAGAATCCTACCCTTCAGAAGACTCCCAACTAACTCACAACATCTGCCTCAAACTAGGTAAGAAACTGCTGGGAGATGGTATAAGAGCAGGTCCAGTGTATGTCGAAGGAGTTAAGAATGACTCTTCCGCCATAAGGCACATAGCACACCTGTTCTAGATATGATTCCCCTGACGGATCAATTGGTCCATCGTAAGCACCTTCTCCATAAGGAGGGTCCACGCTAAAAACTTAACTTTGGGGGGAGTGGCAACCTTCCACAAACCAGCAACCTTCCACAAACCAGCCCACTCGCACTGAACAAGAGGCTGATAATACAGCATCCGATAGAAGGACATGGTGGTAAAAACTCTGTTCTTGGTTAGACCCCATACGCTTGCATCGACTCTGGTGTGATTTCTCGTTGCCCCATACATCACTGCTAGCAGACTGAGGAAGGGATGTTTCTCCTCCTCCCTAAGTAGCCTCCTAAGGACTAAGTCCCAAGAGATCCCCCCTTTAGAATCCGTGAAATAGTTGGCCACGACCCCACGAGGTTCTGTAGCAATGTTTAAAATGGTGGGGAACACTTCTTTAAGCGTCTTGGGCTCCACCCAGAGATCTTCCCAGAACCGGATGCGAGTAGCGTATCCCCAAGAAAAAACACCCAACGAGAGAAGTAGGACCAAGTCTCACAAATACCCTTCCACCAAGGCGATAGATGCCCGACCTGACGTTGCACCCATCCCGACCCAACGGGTCAAGGGTATATGCATGAACTGATCAAGTATCAACACTAGTTTTGTTAGTGTAGTAATATATATATATATATATATATATATATATATATATATATATATATATATATATATATATATATATATTATTGTGGCAAAATTAAGTTTATAGTTAATATTATATATTGATAATAATTCAATGACAAACATATAAAAATCTTTTAATTTTGTGTAAAAATAAATAGAGAACTAAAGTAAAACCTTTTGTATTTTATTGGATACTTTACCTTTTCACTTAGATTGATGAGGTGAAAAATAAATAGATGGTTATTAATTCAATATTGTACATGGGGTAGTGAAATGGAGGGTTCTCTATTGTGAGGGAGGAGATCGTGGGTTCAATACTCGTCCTCTACGTTATTTTCCACCCTTGTCTTTATAAGGTGTGGGTTGGGTTCTGTTAGTTAATCATCACCACTGTAGTTGGTGCTCCCTCACGCTGCTCTCCAACTGTCATATGTGTATGCGTGCCTACTCCTCGGTTCTTGAGGCTGTCTCGGCCTAAATGATCGTATAAAAATAAATAAATAAATAAAATAAAAATGGAGGGTTCTCATTTGATCCTAGAGACCTGATTCTCACATGGATTGGGCTTGGTTAAGTGGGAGAAATGAAGTCTATGTATAGAGTTCTCTTTTATCTTGAAAGTTCCTAATAGTTGCAAAAATTATGAAGGAAAAAAATAAAATCTTAATATATATAATATATTATATACAAATCGAAAAGGCACAACGTCTCTAAATCCAATGAATGGGTTGGCTTCAAAAATTTTATAGGCCGAAAGTCTCTAAGAGACAAACTGCGATCTGAAAACATATCTCTTCAGTCCGAAAGACCACTCAAGATCTTTTCGCCGTTGGGTCGAGCTCCTATGACTTAAGAGTCATTGGAAGCAATTCCCTACGTGCAAGCGAATCCGATTCGCTAGGGGTAGATTAGTTTTACATTAAAAAATTTTACTCTAAAAATTATACATTTTAATTTTAGTTTTGTTAAAAATTTTAATCTACAATATATAAAAAATAATCAGCATTCTATATGTGAAATGTAGGTGTTGAGCAGTTGGTTAACTGACACCTAATTTTAGAGGTGAAGGTTCGAATCCATATTATTGTGGTTTTGCTTTCAACTTTACAAGAAAAAAAAAGTTGCCTTCGTAGGCCGATTTGCCCAACCCGAGCGAATCGAAGCGAACCGAGCTGCAAACCGGTCCGCTATTCACATTGCTAGTTGCCAGTTGGTGAATTAGGTAACCCTGGGCGATACAATATATTTTTTTTTCTATTTTTTTATTTTATTTCAAAAAATGACAATACTGTATTTATATTAGTCAAAACTTATCAATCCACGACTAAATCGATATTCGATAGTATGGAAACCAATTTTGATACCTTGCTTATAATACAAAGGATGCCTATGGTATGTTAGACGCCATTGCCCATTTAAGGCCCGCCCTAAACCCGGCCCATAAAGACAGCTAACTTATTTTGGAAAATATTTATTGGCTGGTGTCAACTGTTTTGGAAAATATTTATTTTAGCTAACTTACATTTATATGACGATTTGCATTTGCCACTCGGACAATTTGAATTATTCTACAAACGCGTGGCACAATAAAATGTACGACGAGGATGATTATCACAATGGGGCGGTTTTACCCTATTAATCCTTTGATTTATATAAATATAGAGAGAGAGGGCCGATGATACGCGCTCAGGCATAGAAAAATCTTTGTGCTTATTGATAGGAGCTCGATACGTAGCTTCTTTTTGACTGATGTGACATTTCTTTTTTTCCTCATTTAACCCCGATTTAATCATAGTTATAACTGACAGAATCAGAAAGGCAAAGCGGAACGAGGCGCAGAGAATGTGTTTCTAACATCGTGATTGATATGGCCATTATTATATTTGAATTTTTTTTTATTTCTCAAACATAAATCATTTTATATTCGGCACCGTCTTTCAAGCGCTACGCTTCTAAGGAGGCGATTGTGCTTCTTACATAGGCGCTAGCGCCTCTATCATGAAGTGTAGTGCTTCGATTTTTCGCCCAACAAATGACACGTAGCCACTTTTATTGTTACGAAGCGACGCTTGACGTATTACCGGCGTCAAAATATTAAATGAGAAGGGGCACATGCTATCGTGATTTTCAATGGCTATCATTACAATTCGAAATTATCATTTGAGGCACCTCTTCGGGGCGATCGTTCATTGCTCGATAAGAAGCGCTTGCACTTAGATAAGAAGCGCTTACGCTTCGATACGTGATGCATTGTCTTCGTATAAGACATACATAACGTCTTTACCGAGCGTTAGCGTGACTATTTCGAAGCATTAGCGCTCCATTAGGAAATGGAATGTCTTTCATATGACATGTAGCGTGTTGAAGTTGACATGTAGCACATTTTTGTGCGAAGTGACATCCGACCTTCATTTATTGTCATCATCAGAACATTAAATGAGAAGCGGGACATGAATTCGTGATTTTTAATGATAATCATTACCATTTGAAATGATTATTTGAGGCATCCATTCGGGGATACCATTGATTGGCAGAATGTTTAGCATTTATTGTTCGGATGTTTAACATTAATAGCGCTTCTGTCAATCGCTCTATGACCACTGTTGTGAAAATTAAGTTGTACTCGCAAGTGCACGAATCGGTTTGCAGATAGTAAGTGTAGAGTGCGAGATCGCTCCCACGATGATTAGTCAGAAAATTATAAATGAAAATAACAACTAACCAAAAGAATAAAAACAGATTTATCACAGTATTTACTAATTTAGGAATCTGAAAGTTTTGATGGAAGAGATAAGTACTAACGAAAATTGAGAATTTAAACAAATAATAAAATATAAGGATTGAGATACTAAATCCTCCCATCGTAGGTTTATCATTCATGCAATATAAATCTGTGATTAAGATATGAGATTCACAAAAGATGTCTAAACACATGCATGGGACTTGAACGCCCGTGAGTTCTAAAGTGCAGATCTAAAATTAAGGAGATGTATAATTAATATCCCATGAGTATATGACTAACACTCACACCTCAGCAAGCACTCAGAATCAAATCTCTGGATAAATTCCACACTACAAATTTGAGATCAAGGAGATGTATGATTAACATCCCATGAGTGTATGATTAACACTCATACCTCAGATAGTGGTAGAATTTATCCTGAGATAACAGATATTAGAATAAAATCACCATTGTAAATCTGAAATCATGGGGCATGATTAACTCTCATATCTCAGATGGCGTGGAGATAATATTCATGTAAATAGTAACATCGGAGCCCACAAAATGATCTAACATCTTCATCACACACTTATATTATTATGAATAAATACCTCAGATGTGATTCATTAGACCCCCATCCTTAATGAAACTAGCCACGCATGATGGAATTGAACAATATAATTAAAAAGTAAATTGACATATACATTAAAATACGTGTAGAGCTTTAACAAAATTCACAAAAAACTTTAATCCCAATCTGGTACATGATCGGTGCTGAAATATGACTATATTTCACACCTTAAATCCTACATTTAGTTGTTCGATGAAAGCATCTGATGGTTGTTGTGAGATTTTGATGTTTACAGGTGTTTCCGACCATTAGATCGTTCAAAAACCTAAAAGAAGGAAATTAAAGGCTATGCAAGAGCTATAGACAAAATGGTCCAAAGAAGCATTGAGATCCGAGAAGAGAATCAATATCCATCAAGAAAGGAGACTTTACATTGAAGAGTCAATCGATTGAGGAATCATTGTCAATCGATTGACAGATGAAATAAAAATTCAGCCCTGAAAATCAATCGATTGAGACATGAAAATCAATCGATTGACACATAAGGCAGAAGTGCCCTAAAGAAATTCGAACTCAAATTCAATCGATTGAGACTTCTGGCTCAATCGATTGAGGCAATTAGGTTTAGGTGTGCTCGGCCATTATAAAAAGGAAGCTAAAGCATTGAATATGGGGCTCTGTTTTTTGGACTTGGTGTTGAGATCTTTTGAGACTTTTCTTTGGAGGAATTAGAAGTAGATTAGATTATTTTTGGAATTTGAGGGCTTTTCACTTTGGGGAACTTCTTTTCATCTTTTTAAGGTCTTCTTCTCTCCTTCGTCTAGTTTTTTATCAGAGTAGATTGTACCTAGGATTTGCATTATTTTCTTTTAAAGCATAGATTGTATTTAGGAGAGAGCATTGTAAACAAATATCTTTTGGGAAGAAATAAAAAGAGGAATGACTTTGAATGAACAAGGAGATCATACACCAAAGATGAGCGACTAAATCAGTAGATCGGGGAAGATGCGATCCTCAGATAAGTACCCATATTTATGATTAATACCATAGTCTAGTATTTTTATTGTTTTGATCTACACATCACGAGATACGCTATGCTTCTTACATGACTCATACCGTAATGATAGGCTGAGTCATTGTTTTTAGATAGGATATGCCGGATTGATGATCATACTTTATTTCAAATCATTTTTATGAATGAATGATGGTGATGGTGTGAATGATGCTTTAATGAAAGAGGGGTACAAATCTGGGGTAGCATATAACTTGATCTTATTTAAATATTGTTCTTAGATTCATCGGTAATTAGTTATTTAGATTAATTTAATTTTCTGTATTTAAGAAAAAGTGATAAATTTTTGGTAAATCGAATCTGTCCCTTGGTACTTCCTTGGGGATGTTTTTAAATCCCTAAAAGAATTAATTAAAAATTCAGATTTCCCTGTGGGTTCGACACCCTTGTTCTTGCTATACTGCAATAGATCTTGTGCACTTGCAAGGGTTACATTTAAAATCGATCAAGTTTTTGGCGCCGTTGCCGGGGAGATCAGCGAAATTTTGATTAATTCGGTTAGGAATTTTTGTGTTTTGATTAAAAAAAAAACTAATATTTAAATTTTTGATTTGTAAAATCTTCTTTTCCTTATTTTTTTCTCTCAGGTAAGTTTTTGTAGGACTCTTTTAGGAAATTTAGGTTTTTAGGACTTCTTATTTTAGTAGGATTCTTTTTCCTTATATTCCTCTTTTAGATATTTTAGGATTTTCTAAAATTAGTTATTAATTTTTTTTTAGGAAGTTTATAAATTTAGGATACCTTCCTTAGGAAATTTAGGAATCTTTTATTCTTTCCCTTATTTTTCTCTTTTCGATAAGATTCTTAGGATTGCCATTAGATTTAAAATTTTAATTTCTAATTTTAATCTTGAAATTTTAATTTTAATTTTTGAAATTCGAATTTAAAAAAAAAAAAAAAAAAAAATTTTTTTTTTTAATTTATCTTGTTTTGCTTTCCTTTTCTTCTTATTTTGGCCACTGTTCATATTAGAGCTCAATCGATTGAAGCTTCAGGTTCAATCGATTGAGACTGAAATATTCTCTGTCGTGATTTTTGCTTTTCTTTCAATCGATTGACATTCCTCTATCAATCGATTGACAAAAATTATGTGCTTGCCATTTCGGCTGAAATTCCTGTGTTAACTTGCTTTGACCTTTGAACCTCAATCGATTGAGAACAGTTCTTCAATCGATTGACTGATAAAGTCATTTCTGTGAAATTTTAAGTGTGCTTCTGTCAATCGATTGAGATCTTTATTGCAATCGATTGAGCCTATTTTGTGGGTTTGTTTTGAATTCTTCAATCCCTGTTTGTGAGCGTGGTGTATGAGCTTTACTCGTTCTCATCACCTACATCTGCTACCATTTAATCTTGAGATCGAACGATCTTGTAGAGAGAATCGTAGAATTCAAAGGAATCGATCATCATCGATACCATGGCTGATCAAAGGCAAGAAATGAATGGGAACAACCAGAATATCAATAATGACAATAATAGAAATAATGGAAATGATGGGAATAACAATTACAATGAGGGCCCTAGAACACTCGAATATTATAATGATCCTGGTTTTTACGAGGATCGGGAATGTATAATGCATGATCCTATTCCAGGAAACCACTATGAATTCAAATCAGCGATGATCCAAATGCTACCAATTTTCCATGGGTTAGCAAATGAAAATCTGCACGTTCATCTAAATGAATTCACTGGGGTATGCAAAATGTTTAGAGTCCACAATGTCACTGATGAGATAGCTAAACTCCGACTCTTTCCTTTCTCTTTAAGGGACAAGGCAAAAACGTGGTTTTATTCCTTAGAACCGCAATCTATTCAGAGTTGGGCAGAGCTACACCGTCAGTATCTTAAAAAATATTTTCCCATGACCAAAGCCATTGAGTTGCGTCAGAAGATTCAATTCTTTTCCCAACAACCTACTGAAACATTCCATGAGTGTTGGAAACGTTTTAAGGAATTGATTAAGAGTTGTCCAAATTATCAAGTTCCAAGGTGGCAACAGGTCCAAAGTTTTTATAATGGACTGATTCCTGAAGAGAGACGCATGGTTGATGCATCGTGTGGTGGATCATGTGCCACAAAAGAAGCTGATGAATTGTGGGCATTGTTTGAGAAGTTATACCAAACTTCGATACAAAGTGAAACACTGGGGCGAACTAACTTGGATTTGGCATCTAAATCTCATGTGTTGACAAGAGATGGATTGTATAATGTTAAAAATAATACCTCTGATCTATCGACAAAGGTTGATATGTTGTCCAAGCAAATGAATATGTTGTTAGTCATACCAAGCAAGCTAAAGCTCCTGTCACCCCCACTGTGTGTTCAATTTGTGACCACCCAGGTCACATGGCTAATGAGTTCCCCACTACCTTGTCATTATTCCCTGATGAACCTACTCCTCAAGAGCAGGTGAATCTGACTCAATCTTATCAACGGCAGGGTAGAAACATATACTCCAATACTTATAACCCGGAATGGAAAAATCACCCCAACTTAGGATGGGGTGGTTCGAACCAAACTAGTCAGGTAAACCAGCAATACAGAGCCAACACAATGGGTGGACAACAAAATTTCCGCCCACAACAGAATTCCACTACCCAGCAGAATTCTAATTTCCAGCAGAACCCTCCTTATTACCATCCGAATTCGACATCAAAAATCGAATTTTAATCAACCTCGCTACCGCTTTAGAGATTCTGATTTGGAGGAAAAGGTGATGCTAAACATGCATACTTTCCAATGATGATGATAGATCAATTCACCAACCTAAAAATTAGCTGAGTCAACGAGAGGAAGGTAGGCTCCCTAGCCAACCCGTCAACAATCCTCGAGGTCAAGCACCACCTGATGCAGGACCATCGAATAGTCAACAGTTGAAAGCTGTTACGGTGCTGAGAAGTGGAAGAGAAGTTGATAATCAATTGGAAATGCCTGTGAAATCTGATCAGGAAAAAGAGGAAGCAAGAGAAGCAGCAAAAGAGAAAGAAAACAAATTAGAGAAAAGAACAGAGAAAGAGAAAAGAAAAGAGAAAGAGAAAGAGCAAAGAAGAGAGAAGGGAAAATAAAAAGTAATCGAGGATGAGTCTCCCTCAACTGTCCAACTAGGACATGAACAAGAATAAAAAATGGAACCTGCACCTTATGTCCCAAGGGCACCATTCCCTCAATGCCTAACTCCTCCATCTAGAATGGGAAAGGGACCAGCAAAAATGGAAGAAATTTTCGAAACATTCAAGCAAGTAAAGATAAATCTTCCATTGCTTGAAACAATCAAACAAGTGCCTGAGTATGCAAAATTTTTCAAAGATTTATGCACTCGTAAGCGAAAGGCGCGTACTCATATTTCCAAGAAAGTGTTCCTGACTAATCAAGTCAATTCAATATTACAATTGGAAACCCCACAGAAACTGAAAGACCCTGGAGTTCTAACTGTTCCATGTGTCATTGGTGGGCAACCAATTGGAAAAGCGCTATTGGATTTGAGAGCAAGTGTGAATCTAATCCCATACTCAATATACGAGAAACTCGGATTGGGTGAATTGCAACCCACGACGGTCACACTCCAACTGGTCGATAGGTCAGAAAGAAGACCTAGGGGAATTATCGAGGATGTTTTGGTTGGAATAGACAAGTTTGTCTTTCCAGTTGACTTTGTTGTTTTAGACATGGAACCACCTGTTAAATCAATTAATCAAGTCCCCATCATCCTTAGACGTCCGTTTCTCGCCACTGCCAACGCTCGCATTAATTATCGAACGGGAGTCATGGACGTTTCTTTTGGGAACATAAAGGTCAGATTGAAGATATTTCATGCGATGAACCATTTCCCTAATGAGGATGAGGTCGAATGTTTTTACATCGATCAGATGGACGAAGTGGTGGATGAAGCATTACCATCAATGCTCACCAAAGAAGAATTTGAAACCGCTTTGTTGGCCATCTATGAAGAAAAAGGATCTGAAAGGAAGCAGTCAGAAGAGACGAGGTTGAGTTTATCATGTCCAGATGATAACTTATGTAAAGTTGTGACTAAGATAGAACCGTTACCCATTAAAGTAAAAGCTGAATCGACTGCATCAATTGCGGAGCCACCAACTGTGGAATTAAAACAGTTGCCTAAATCGCTCAAATACGCTTTTCTGGGGCCACGAGAAATGTTTCCGGTGATAATTTCATCCACGTTGTCTGAAGAACAAGAGCATGACCTGTTGAAAGTGCTTCTAGATCACAAGCAGGCTATCGGATGGACTCTAGCTGATTTAAAAGGGATTGACCCATCAGTATGTTTGCACAAAATACATCTGAAAGATGAGAGTAAACCATCGAGAGAACCGCAGAGGCGACTTAATCCGAACATGCAAGAAATCGTTTTAAAGGAAATCATTAAATTACTCGATGCTGGAATCATCTATCCGATTTCTGATAGTGAATGGGTTAGTCCAGTCCAAATTGTCCAAGGTATGCTTCATCTAAAATAAAGCCTACATCTAAATAAAGAGTCGACGCTTCGAGTATGAAGCGCCAACACATCCCATATGAAGCGCTAATGCTTCCATTATGAAGCATCGACACTTCCTCTATGAAGCGTCGGCGTTTCCGTGAGAATTATTGAGTAAACATTAACTCGTCTTCTTCTCATATTGTAAACTCGCAGTGTGGCGGGAAGTCTGCTGGGGGTCGTTGGGGAACATCACACAGCTGTCACCCAACGGAAAAGGTCTTCCTCAAACTCAACAGCAACCCCAGTCCCAACCCTAGCACCAACTCCAACCCCCACCCCAGCCTCAACCTGAGTCCGAACCCTAACGCCCGCCTCAGCCCCAACCACAACCTGAGTCCCAACACCAACCCCAACTCCAGCCCCAACCAAACCCCATCATCCTACTCCCTCCAAACCCGAAGCCTAGCCTACCCAATCGAAAGTCCAACCTCCAGCGAAGTCCAAAACTTAACCTCCTACAAAGTCCGAATCCCAACCCATATCGAGACCTCTGCCTCCACCACCACCACCGTCTGATAGGTGGGCCATGATCTCACGATTCATTTCCTTGAAGAAGGAACAAAAAACGATCCCTGTCATCTAATTCAAGACACTGAACACTTTTAATAGTGAAAACCCTAAGTGGCAAAAACCAATTTTTCAATTGGTGCAAGGAAGGAGGGCATTTGTTTTTTCCCACAACCATGGGCTAAATTCTTTTTTAAGAGTTTTTCCCTAAAAATTTATCTCGACTATTTCCATTTTTTTTCTCAAGCAAGTGGGACCCATCGTATTCCCAAACAACAAAAAATATCCAAAATTCGTAAAACAAAGCTTCTTTACTGTTTTCTATGAGTTTTCTGCAAAACTCGTATGGCCAAACAAGGCCTTATCTAGCTAATCCAAATGAAGCCTTAAATCTCCCTAAAACATCATTTTTGAGCCCGTTACACTTTAATCTATGATTCTATTACTTTAATGAATCGGATTACCCACATCTTAAACCATTGATGGTGTAAGATCATTTAAACATCATTTTGGTGTTTAAATGACAGTCAAGAGAGACGGTCTTTTATATATATATATATATATATATATATATATATATATATATAAACCATTGATGATGTAAGATCATTTAAACATCGTTTTGGTGTTTAAATGACAGTCAAGAGATGGTCTTATATATATATATATATATATATATATATATATATAGGAAAGGTGAAGGTACTCCAGGTGGAGTACCCTCACTGTACTCCGACATACACATAGAAGTCTATATGACCACGTAAATACTGTTTTGATGCCACATAGAGCTTCACCAGCCTGTATAGATTAATTTAAAAAAAAAAAAAAAAGATAAATTCAAAATTGAGTATATATATATAGGTTACGATGGAATAAGCACCTTAGCATGAAAATTTTACTTTCTAAAATCTGCAAAGTCAAAGATGCCTGTAACATATCTCACATACCATAGATGCTATTATTTGTTTGTGGAAGCAATATTTCCATATGATTTTAATGCTAAAATTTGTTGGCATTTCAATGTCAACCGTATCTTACGGTGGGCTCGCTGCTAAAACTTGGTAAATTAAATTTTGCGTCTTTGACCAAATGTTTTATGATGGTAGGAGGGGAAGTGAATCAATTATAATTCAAGATGAGTTTGTAGTCAATTTGGGACTAAAGCATCTCATTAGGTGAGAACATAATATCTTATAGTGAAAATAAGGTCATAATATGGAGGTCTCTACCTCTTTTATTCCTTTTTATTTCTTTTATGTGGCACTTGATGGACCTTAGGCATGTTGCTTTGGCACCCGATCCTCGGGTTGGGTGCCACATAAAACTCAGACCTGAGACTTTTTATATTTATGGATGTCTTTTCGAGTTTAATTGGATTCCAACTCCTCCCTCAGAATATCATCAATGCAAGGCCCCTTTTAAGTTTTGTTTTGTAAAAATATTGCTGCAATTTTATTAGAGAGGATAAAAGGATACCTCTTTTAGCGCCCACACAATCTCTGAAAGGTGCCCACATATGCAACCCATTCAAAATCATTAATCGCTTCGGAGCAGATGATGGAGATCGTGTTTTACCCAGATCTTCCACTCAATGGATCTTAAGATCATGTCTCACTTATCATACGGTCAATTTTTTATTTCACATGTCACAGATGCCCCAAAAATGGCCCTAAAATCACGTTTGAGTGTGATGTGTGTCATAGGATTTAAGGGAGATTTTTGGGGATTGGTGACATGTGGAATAAAAAACTGACCATATGATAGGTGAGAAATGATATCAAGCTCCATTGTGTGAAAGATTAGGATGAAAAATGATATCCATTATCTAATCCGAAGCAATCAATAATTTTCAATGATTTCCGACGTGGGCGCTTTTAGAGAAAGCGGGGCCTGTAGAGGTGGCCAAAATAAAATTCCGTAAAACCAAGCTTAAACCTACCGAAAGGAGGAAGAAAAGAAACACGGCGCAAAGCAAAGCGGGGCCCCAGGGAGACGTAAAATTAGCCGCCCACAATATAAGTGTCGCACAAATAGTTGGCTGCGAGCTAGGACTAGCCACCAGGCCCACCACAAGTTTTGAAAAGTCCACACCAAAAGATAATAATCGATCCTAATGTCCTAAAATGGTCCTTTTTCATTTCAAGAGGGGGAGGGGGTTTGCTAAAAGCCCTAAAAGCCATACAAAATTTTGCTTTCGGGCCATCCTATCACATTCATTCACACACGGAGATTCTCATTTTCGTCTCCTAAATAACACTTGGCATATATATATATATATATAAGTACCTTTAATTCTATCAACGGAATCTTTGAGTTTAGCCGCGTTGAAATCCTTTGACTGAATGAATCTGATCATGGAGATTATTTTTCATTTCAATCTTTCATATAATAGATCTTGAGAGCATGAGAGTACTATTAGACGATATGTTTTTAAATTCATATGGTTCACATCCCAAAAAGTGACTTTATTTGATCGTGATGAGTTCCATGTGATGTTAAGGTCACTTTTTTGGAAAGGATGCATGTGAAATAAAAAATAAGGTAATCTCAAGATGCATCATGTAAAAGATTGGGATGAAAAACGATTTGCATCGTCAAATTCAAAGTAGTCAATGGGTACACTTGGAGGTATAGATTTCTCTACGCCTACCATCATGTGGCGTCCATCGCGAGGATCGGATGTCATGACAACTTAGGCAAGATCGATCAAATCCCATTAAATAAATTTGATTTTATGACTTTTCAACCATTAAAAATGTGATCAAAGTTAGCGAAAATCAATGCACCAAAGTTTTGAGTGTTACCTTATTTTTGACCCATCAAACAGAGGGTAAAAAAGTCAAAATAATTATATATTTTTTTAAGTCACATGTCTTATGGCTGATCAACTCAAAACAAATCTCGTTTTGGGTTGATCATGCCACATGGCATGCGATTTAGCTGCGGTCATAGCACGAAATCATCCATATATATATATATATATATATATATATATATATATAGAGAGAGAGAGAGAGAGAGAGAGAGAGTGAGTGAGTGAGTGAGTGAGTAAGAGAGAGAGGGAGAGGGCCGGAGATATGCACATGGGCGTAGAGATCTCTATGTCAATTGATATGGGAGCGACATGTAGCGCCCTTTTTATGAAGTGATGGATGACATGGGCCCCACTTTACTATAATTATAGTTACACTTTAAAAATATTTTAAAAGTTAAATACTCTTCAAACCGTCATTCTTTACTTTTTCAAAGTCTCTTTTTTTTCTTTCTTCTCTCAATTTTTTTAAGAAAGTGTCAGAGTTACTTTTCTAGGTATATTTTACTCAAAAAATGTGGTTGCCCGATAGTGAAGTGCTAACACCTCGATAGCGAAGCGCCAACACCCCGATAGCGAGGCGCTGGCTCTCCGGTGGTGAAGCGTTGGCAGACCCGATTTCAGGATATCGACGCCTCTATATCGAGGTGTCAGCACCTTACTTAATATATATATATATATATATATATATATATATATATATATATATATATATATATATATATATTTTTTTTTTTTTTTAATTTGTTTATTTATTTATCGAAGTGTTGGCACCTCGCTAACTTTTTTTATTGAAGCGCCGACACCTCGATATAGAGGCACCGATACCCCTAAAATGAGGTGTCGGAATCCGATGCTAGGCTGCTAGCGCTCTGCCCACCGGGGTGCCGACGCATTATTTTCGGAGTGTCGGCGCTTCACTGCCAATGTCCTAGCACTTCGCTCTTGAAATGAGGGGCCGATGACCCTTTTTATTTTAGCGAAGCACCGACACCTGGACACTAACACTTCGGCATCAAGATGTCAGTGCTACTCTGCCGAGGTGTTAGCGCATCGCTATCAGAGTGCAGGCGCTTCACTGCTAAAGTGTTAGCATTTTGATATTTGGTGCTCACATTTTTTAAATAAAATATATCTGAAAAAGTAAGTTTGAGAAAAAAGAAAAAAACTTTTAAAAAAGTAAAGAATAATGATTAAAAAGGAATACAACTTTTAAAATATTTAAAAAGTTTAACCCTAATTAATAAAGTGGAACCTATACCTACCTATCACTTTACAAAAAAAGGCACTACCCTCACACTCATATCAATTGGCATAGAAATAGCTTTATGCCCCCTCGCGCGTGTGAATATATATATATATAAATTTCGGATTCCAAAATTTGTAAACTCCCTTGACAAAAACTAAATTGTGTACGAAGGTTCATTGCCCGAATCCTGACACAACGCTCAATCAGCCAAACTGGAAGGCGGTGCAAGTGCACGCACTACTTTGAGCAATCAATATCTTTTTTCAATAAATAGAGGGGGCCCCTCGACACATGGATTGAAATCTGAATTAAATTCCGAATTAAAGGTACCATTACTTGTAAATGTTGATTGCTTTAAATCAAACATTGAAAATTCTTTTTCATCCCCATCTTTGGTATAATGGATGGGCATATATCATTAGATAGTCAAATATTGATTCTATATGACACACATCCCTAAAAGTGATCGAGTATGGGCATATAACATCAAACATGCTTCTCAAGCCGCTTTTTGGGATGTGCGTTGGAATCAACATTAGATTGATGCTAATCACAAGATCTCAAGATTTGTAGTGTGGAAGATTGGGAAGAAAACGATCTTCATGGACTGATTGAAAGGGGTCAATGAATTTTGCAAGTGTTAACCATGGTTGCGAAAAGAAAATTTATGGTTGCAAATAATTGTATCCTAAGTATTTGAGGTTAGGCTTAATTTAAATATTAATTAGGGCTTAATTTTAACAAATAACTTACTTTAATCAATAATAATACAATAACAATTATTTATGTGTACTTATTTACATCCCTGAAACTATGACAAAGCCGAGTGGAGGTCACAGTTTCACGGGGCGTAAATAATGGTATTCAATGTTTATTAGTCATTTGTATTAAGGTTTTGAGTTGTTTAAACTAATGTTATTAGGTTCGTTGGTTCAGCCGTTCAGATTCAAGTTTGTGGTAGGATGAGTATTAAATGGAAATATATGTTAAGAGGTTCACAAAAAACGTTTAGACAGTTGACCGAACCGGACAAACTGGCTCAATTGAATCAAATTGCAAACCAGTTAAATAGTTTGTAGTTCGATAGGAGTCTTGAGTAAATTGATCGACCCTGGTTTGGACTCACTCGAAACGAAACATCTCGAATGAGATGTTTCATAATTTGGGCATGGACGAAACATTTCAAGCCTCTCTATTTTGGGTGAGAAGTCTTATGATTGACCAATACAAGAAGAGATGTTAAGACAAATTACAAGCTGTTGGAGACAATCTTATTGATGCTCTTCAGGAGATCCGCTGAGAACTTCATTATTGCTTATGGGAAGCTAACAAAGCTGCGGACGACCTTACTAAATTGGCTACTCTATCCTTACATAGTATTACTTATCCTCACCTTTCAAACTTTCCATCCACCTGTAGAGGAATCATTAGGCTTGATGCTACGGAGGTTTCTTACATTCGAGCATAGCTTAGAAATTTTCTTGCTTTTGTTGTTGGTGTGCTTGGCTATGGGTGATGGTGTAATAACCCAGATTTTTAAATTTTATTTAATGGTATTAGATGATGTACCACATAGTGCGTTGTGCTAACGCTCCACACCGGAACATACCCACTTTAGAAATAGTCTGATTTTTTTATATATCAATATTAGACTTATTGCGGAGTACTCGTCGATACGATTCCAATGATATATAATTTATCGATTTTCGATAAGAATATAAAAAGTTATGCCCGTTTAAAGAGTGAAGTAGGTTAAAGGGCACAACTGTAAATTCGGGAGAGAATCACCATTTACCTTGGTGCTTACACAAAGCGCTGGAGCAAAAACTCTTCTCAAGCTTTTCAAGTCACCTATGAATTCTACTTGCGTATAAAAACTACTATTTTATTAAATCTTATACGGAAAGTCTTAATTAGAATTAACCTATACAGGGAATTAGATATATATTTACTTCTTCTCTCAGTTGTCTCTCTTTATCCCCTCTTCTCTGCAAAAGCTCTGACAGTGCCATCTTTCATAATTTCTTGTCGGATCTCCATCGATTTTCGATCTTATCAGAGAATCTTACACCATCAAAGTTTCTCATCGCCGCGACCAATTTATCGTAAGAAAGGAATTCTCGCGAAAAGATTCAGGCATATCGTCTCTCGAATCCGATCTCCATCAACCCAAATCATCGTAGGATTCGAATCACGCTTCAACAGGTGGGTGCCTCTAAATCCATCTTAAATTATTCAGTTATTTCTTAAAAAAAAGAAAACCCTAATTTTTCCTTAAATTTTGATAAATTTCGGGTCTTAAAAATATAGAAATTAGGCCCAAAATCGATAAGATCATTTTTCCCATATTTTCGTGAAATTCGGCCAAACTCTTCAACAGACACAACCTCGGTATTTTGGCCATAATGTTTTACCCCGAACTCGGATTTACGTGATTCTTACGGTACTGGAAAAAAGACAACGAGATCTACAACTTTGTCTGAAATAGTAATTTTACGAATCTAATGTTTTTAAGGTCAAATTTGGGCTGCAAGTCGGGATACGTTTTAGATAATCCAAGGTTACACGGGTTTAACATTATTTTTTTAACTCTTGGGCTACTTTACGCTAAACTTATCTCTAGACTTATAAATCGCTAAAATTAAATAAAATACATTAAATAGCTTGCATCGAATAATAATCTATAAGTTTAAGGGGTCAAATATTGATGTTTTTAATACTTACCGTTTTATTACCTCCTTTAAGCCTCATACAATCCTTGATTTGACACATGTGCTCCTTTAGAATTTTAAAATAGGTCGGATTGCTATATCAGTCAATCACCAAATTTCATGGATACAATTAACCCTGATGAAGTATAGTCTCAACTCTATTGTAAAATAAATGTAGTTAAATATTTCTTATTTTCTGTTTTACTTTAATATTTCGTATGTTATGCTCTTTATTAATTTTCTTCATAAATATGAAATGCTTAAGGTTTATGTTATAGTTCATTCTTATATATGTTCACCATTATCATATGGCATTCATCATATAGAAAATCACGATAGGGCATACGCATATAAGTTAAGAATAAGATATGACACATGACTTAAGCCTTCATCACGGTGGGGTTTCTTTCACGGTCACGTAGAACTTGAAATGTAGGCATCCATGTACGGATGCAACCCCTCTATGGTAGTATGTGACACCACACGAACTATATTTAGGTTACTACGGAACCCGTCCCTTGAAAAACGTGGTTTAGTGAAGCCTATCGCACCGTGGCCCATTCTAACTAAGTTTTAAGAAAAATGAGAAAAGAATATGTTAAGACACATGTATGTTAAGAAAGTGGGGACTTAAGCCCACGCAAATATAAAATCGGGGCAGGGACCTAAGCCCATAACCGAAAAATGATATGATATGTAAGACACGCTGTGAAGGCTAGCTAAATCTGAATTAAGTTTCTACACGTGCCATACCTTACGAGCCACCGTAAGGGCCTAACGTCTGCAGCCAAGACGGGTCTTAAGGACATTATAGCCTTGTCTCCAACTAAGGGGACATCGTAGTTACTATGCCGACAACCTCATCTGGCTGGATGGTGGTTTATGTTATGATATGAAGGTTAGGTGGTTATCTACACGTGGACCTCGCGTGATAGACTCGAGCATCGATCTTGACACAGATCGTTTAAATAAGATAAGATGCGAAGTACGTTGTGTAGGCGTATGGAGTAATTAATAAGACTTACGATATGTCACGGATGCTAAGTTGATGAGACAAATAGGAAAAAAGATAAGAAAATAGAAGAATCATGCACTCTTCATGTTATATCAGTATGTTTTTCAGTCTTGATTATGATAGTTTATAAATTATGGATAAGTTTATTTCATTTATTTAAGAAGTTGGTTATATTTTAAAAATGCACCGCAATTTAAGCGATTGCACACACGATTACCTGAGTAAGTTATGGTGGATCGATTGTGCAACCCGCTGAGTTTACGCGATTGAGTAAACTCACCCCCCTCCCAAATCAAACAGTTTCAGGCGAAGATTTCATTTATCCTGTTCAGAATGACGCGAGAGCTGCTGTTCCGGAGGCGGCTTACGTAGATGGAGACGTTGACTATCATCCGGAGGAGAGTGTAGATCCAGCAGATTTCTACGAGTCTTGAGAGTCCTTTTGCTTTAGACTTTATTCTTTGAGAGACATATTCTAGTTATTTTGATATTTTTGTGAGTTCATGTTTAAGATCATTTTATCCTACGTAAAACTTATTTTTTTTCCTATCTTAGATGCATGGTTAGGATTTATCTTTTTATTGTCTTTTATGATTCCCGCTGTTAATTTATGAGGCAATTATTTCTATCTTACATGCCTCAATCCATATGCTAAGTCAATTTATAGATTATGTGTATGTCCGCTTATCGCCTTAACCAGCGTGCGGTGTCATAACACGGAATTCTAGGCCCTCGATATCGGGTAAGGATTCTGGGTCGTGACAGATGGCATTGCCGAAGTTCATAGTTTAGCTCTTTGGATTTTTGTTTTGCCCTCTTTTTTTTCTCTATATAAAAAAAGAGATGCTGAGAATAATTTACGTCGAATCATTTTGATTATTGGGAATTATTCATTTTGTTGAGTAGGACGCAAAAATTGTATCAAGTAAAGAAAATTTATAAATATCGATTAAAAAGAATATTAATAAATAAATAATTCAGAAATGCAACACTTATGCTTGGATTGCACATGGTTACTTTGTGTGCAGTTGTAGTTTTCTAATTATAAATTAGGTAGCGTCATATAGAACCATTAAAGTTATGAAGAACACACGCATATCCACCATAAAAAATTGTTGAATGCCTTCAATCAGATGATGGAAATCGTTTTTCATTCCAATTTTTCACAGAATAAATCTTGAGATCACGGTGCACCTATCAGACGGCTAAATCTTGATTCCATGTGGCACACATCCCCAAAAGTGATCGTGATCATGGACGTACCTGTCAGATGATCACTTTTGGGGATGTTTGCCAAGTGGAATCAACATGTGACTATCTGATAGGTGCGTCATGGTATCAAGACTCATTGTGTGGAAGATTGGGACAAAATACAATCTCCATCGTTTGATTCAAGACAGTCAACGATTTTTATGGTGTATATGCATGTGTTCTTTACAATTTTAACCGGTGTATATATAACGCTACCCTTATAGATTTAGCTATGTCATTAGGGACATGATTAAAGAATATTATGTACGCTGATTGATGAAAGTGATGTGTTTTTCAAAAAGATACATTTTCTATGCATCATCGGTAGTGGTAATTACTTAATATCGGATAAGAAGAGTAGCATGTCCTCTACTAACACCATTTCATCTCTCTCATGTTGAAGAAGTGAAAACAAAGCAATATATGCCGTACATTAAACCAATTCAATGTAGACACAAATCTCATACCATCAATCAATCTTCAAATGGTTGACCATTAAAGTACCATTTTTCTTTCAACATTTGACTGAATATTTGTCGTTAATTAGAAAAATCATTTAAAGACTAATCGTTAATTAGAAAATTTTGACTAACTATTAAATTACCATACTATTATGTCTTGTTTGACAAAACTCATGGGAAGTTTTTTTTTTTTTTTACTTCCCATGGGTTGGTGAAGAAAAAGAACTCATGAGAAGTTTTATTTTAAAATTTTATCATGATTTTATTTTATTTTTTTTTAGCTGTTTGGCTATATTGTGTAAAATTATTTTCTGAAGGAACCATTTTTCACTCCATGTGAACATGTAACCTCACATCATCTTGTCGGGCCAAAATGCATTAGTTGCTTTAAATAAAAACATGAATTTTTTTTTTTGTCCCAACTTTTTACAAGATGGGTCTTGAGATCATAGGCATACACTCAGATAGTTTTTTTTTATTCCGCCTAGTACAAATCCCAAACAGTAACTCTAAACTCGTGAGACATACATCAAGCTCAAATACAAATCACGAGTCATTTTTTGGAATGGGTGCAACATGAAATAAAAAAATTGATATACCCATGATCTCAAGATGCATCATCTGGAAGATTGAGATAAAAATAATCTCCTTTTTCAAATTCAAAGCAGTCAATGTATGTTGGCCGGAGGAGATGGGGTGAGGTTACGATTTTACAATGCAAATAAATAGTACGATTATGAGGTGAGGTTGCATCTAAACCATATGATATAAAGGCCATGATCTACAGATCTACAATGTAAAAGAGTAATGCAAAACTCAATCTCTATCATATGATTCGATACAATCAATTGTTTAATCGGATAATGGCTTTGAAGTGCATTGAGTCATATGATAAAGATTATGCTTGGTGCAAATCTTTCACTTATGATCTTTAGATCATGACCTTCAAATTAACTGGCTTAGATGGTTGGGTTACATTTATTAGCGTCGTTGTTTATGGGTACCTCTGTTCGCTTCCATGCGTTCTTTGAAAGCGCTCACGTCCCAGACCCCTTGAAGACTATTGATTTATTCGGATCAGATGAGGGTGATTGTTTTTCACCCCGGTCATCCATAAAATAGATCTTAAGATCATGTAACACCTATCGGACGGCCAGTTTGTGATTCCATATGTCCTCATTCCCCAAATATGGCCCTAAAGTCACGTTTGAGCATGATGTGTGTTATATGATTGAAGAGTCATATTTTGGGTATCGGTGATACAGGAAATTAAAAATTGATCGTCAGATTGATGCACCATGAACCTAAGATCTATTTTGTGGAAGATATTTGTTAAAAAAGATCTCCATCATCTGATCCGAAGAAATCAACGT
Organism: Chloranthus sessilifolius; assembly: GCA_021018995.1. Classification (NCBI taxonomy): domain Eukaryota; kingdom Viridiplantae; phylum Streptophyta; class Magnoliopsida; order Chloranthales; family Chloranthaceae; genus Chloranthus; species Chloranthus sessilifolius. The sequence goes on from CM037588.1 coordinate 100,199,484, forward strand.
TTTTTTCAAGGGTCTGAGATGTAGGCGCTTTCAAAGAATGTGTGGGCGTGAAAAAAGAGGTATTGACATGTGTGCCATATCAACAAAAAAATTGAGCGTTTGACGATAAGCTCATAGTCTCAAGATCCATTATATGAAAAATTATGGTGAAAAAAAAATCGTGGTCAATTGATCTAAAACAATCAAATGATTTTAAGCATGAAATATCCGAGTTGAAAAGAACGAATTTCGGGTTGCGAGGGTGGCCACCAAAATTTCTCTGAGCTTTTAACCCATATCATGGGCAGAAAAAAGTGTCAGCCAAATTTTGGCTGAAAATTTTATGTGAGTTTTTTTTCAAAAAAACTCTAGTTTGTGGGTCCCATCATATTGCCAAACACTTGCAAATTGCAGTTTTGTGGGAAATTTCAAATTTCCAACTTATTTTTGCCAGAACTCATATTAACAAACAAGGCACTAGAGTTATATTGTATTACTCAAACATTTTAAAGACTAATCATTAATTAGAAAAATCATTTAAAATTAGAAAAAAAATAAAAGAATTATTAATAAAAGTTACACTACATATTTGTCGCATAGCAATGCATGTTGCCAATATGACCCGATACTCCCGAATAATTACCAATATGACTTTATATTTGACCTGTTTGTTGGAATATATACTCTTATATCGAATCGGGGGTCATATCACAATGTGCAGAGGCCATCCTGGTACATTTTGGCGATACCTATCTGATACAACATTCCTTGCCCATGTGGCAGAAAATTTATTGAATTCAATCCGTCCACGTGACAAGCCTATACAAGCCTATGTGGCACACATTTTATGTTTTGTGGTTTTTGGCCATTGGTGATTATAAAGTTGAATTAATAGTTAGTATTGAGACTTGATAAGTCATTTGGAGAATTTCAAAATTCACATAAGAAATAAGTTTTTTTTTCGTTATCCATTAATGATTGTAAAATGTAAACCCTTTTCTACAGATTGGGAATCATGTGAATATGAGAAAAAAGAGAAGATTTGATTTTTTTATGTTGAGTGCTTGATGCCTCCATTATAAAGTGACAGTCTAATTAGGTGAGTGATTCTCTAATTTAGGTGAGTGAGTTGTAGAAATCCAACGGGCCTTACTCAACACAATTCGGCTTGTAAGGTGAGGTTTGCTTAAAATATAAAGAGCCCAAGAAAGGCTTGCCCACAAAGGATGTGGGATAATTCCAACACAAGTCCCTAGAATTAGCGTGAACAACTCCTCTTGATGTGAGTGATTCTACTACTCTACTTATTTTTTGTACCGATATTTAAAACCATAGTATAGATATCTTACATTTAGAACAAAACAAAAAAGTTGTGTTAAGGATCAATGGGGTAAAAAACCCCTAATCCGATTTTAAAATTTAGTAGGTCATACAACAAATTGAGTTTTCAACCGTAAGCTCCATGCCAATGAGTTACCCCACTTATAAAATGACATAAGCTGGTGGTAAAAGGAGTCACTCCCTTCTATGATATTGAATGGTGAAGCATGTAGTCTCACCAAATACAGGCCTCAATCTCCCTTCCCTTCTATGATATAGAATAGTGAAGCATGTAGTCTCAATCCCCTTTGTCTCATCTATGTGGGGTCTGATTTGAAAATCATGTATCTCTTCTTTAAAAAGCAAAGTTGGCTATCATACATTAAATTGACATTTAATGCATTGGACCACACGTAGAAGCATTAATCTACGTTTGCAATTGCTTTTAAGATAAAAAGAAACTAATCCTTCTAACCATCCTAATTTTAGGCCAAGTGGCATATCTGTTTAGCAATTCAATCCAACAAAAGCGGTATCCATCACTGGAAGCTATCATAAGCCCAAGGATCACATCATGGACAGATTTGAGCCATCTAATCCATACACGCTAATATTAACATTTGTGCATATATATTTTTCGACACGTATTTATATATATATATATATATATATATATATATATATATATATATATATATATATATTTTTTTTTTTTGCGCTGCCCTCGTCGAAACAGTAAAAGGTCCCTGCAATCTTCTTTCATACTCGAGCCTTATTATAAGAAATTTTTGGCTATGCCCCTGCCGCCGCATGGCGTCAATGTGAGCCATCTAACAGGTATCGGTCTTGCGATTAGTGTCATGAAGTCAATTATTCAAAATCTTCTTTTTAACAGTAATAGATTTGTGGACATATCATTTCATCTCACTAACAAAAGAACATTTGGACTTATTTTATTATATATAGACCCGAACGAAAAAAGATAAGGACCCTGTAGAATAAAAAAAAAAAAAAACCAAAAGAGACAAGGATCAAGCCAGAAAGATGGACGTGGGTTGTCTCTGCCTAAAGCTATATAGTCACTGGTTAAAGAGAGAATTTATTTATGGACAGCTCTATTTGCACCCTCTGAAACTCTAAGATCACCCATGTTATACCTTTTCAACATTGAAATCCATTGATAGCTTTAAATCAGATGGTGAAGATCATTTTTCGCCTCACTCTTTCACACAATGGATCTTAAGATCATAAATGTACCATCACACGATCACTTTCTGATTGTATGTATGCCCATGGCCTCATCAAGATCCGTCATGTGCATGATTGGGGGTAAAAAATGATTTCGACCTTCAGATTCAAGGTACTCAATGAGCTTCCAGTGTTGGGCCCCAGAAGAAATATTGTTTGTGGTTTAAAGTTGGGTGCGCTTAGCTTGCAAGTTACTACAAATAGAGCTATTCTCTCTTTATTTACGTTTCCCAAGAAAAAAAAAAATGAGAGAATCGATAAAAAATTCGTAGAGAACTTAGAATTGGGGTTTTTTGTTTCCATTTTCATATTTTTTGGCCATCAAACACGTGCCATTCTAATGAAACTGGGTCACTTTCAGCCACCTACATTTTCTCCTTCAAAGGTGTTTTTTTTTAGCTTTTAGGAATATTATGATTTTTGCACGTTACAACCATTCGGTGCGTTGTTGAAACATATCAGGGAGATCGTTTTTCATCCCAACCTTTCCCATCTTAAATTTTAGATTTAATTTCGCTTATGATGATGATAGGCATATCACGAGGAGTTCTTAGCTCAATTTTCTCTCACATGGAATTAACATCTGACTGCGTGATAGGTGTGTCATGATCGCAAAATCTATTATATGAAAGATTAGAAAAACATTGCCCAACGCTTGGTTTGAAGTCACTGATTTCACCTCCAAAAACTGTGGTTGCAGATACATAATATCCGGTTGTAAACAATGGTATCCTATTATAATTTATGGAAACACAAATCTGCAAACTTTTTATTATATTAGTTTATATGCTAGACATCGAACCATCACAATCCGATATTAGTCAAAAGGCTAAAAAGTTTTTTGGTTGGGGTGGCCTGGTCCACACGGCCAATTGATAGAGAAATTGAAGGTGCAATGTATCTCATTACAATACTTCAACTTAAATGGATAACGACCGCCCCAAGGGCACCTTTGTTTCCAATCCAGGATTCTTTCTTCCCGGCTCATTTTCACACATAGTAATTTGTTGATTGCTTTGAATCAGATGTATGATGGAAAATATTTTCATTCTAACATTCCACATAATACATCTTGAGCAGGAGTAACCTCAGTTAGATTTTAGACAAATTCCTTCGTACTATAGTTTATTTTTTATTTTCTACCTCTAAATCCTTATTTAAAAAAAACTCGATATTTTCTTAAATTTGTCAAATTATATATATATATATATATATATATAATGAAAAAAATTGTCAACACAAATGATCAGTCCATGTTTGAAAATAAGCACCGTCCATGTCGTTGCCGTAGCAGCAAAGGCAGAGATAACAGTGCATATATTAATACATCAGTCACATTAACGCGATGTTTATATAAATGGTGAAGCTGAAGCTTCCAAGAAGACAAGCTTAAAAGGTGCTGAAAACAAAAAAGTTATGGCCCATTCATATTATATATTCAACGCCTACAATGCCTGTGCATCTATTTATTGCTTAACCCCCGCCCCACCCACTATTTCTTCATATCCACCCATGTGTTTCAATTTCCCCATTATGCTCCTAGCATGATGGAGAAGAGAGAGAACCCTAGCACAAGAATAATTCAACAACGATGACCCACGTCTGCTACCCATTCAAAAATATTGATTACTTCGGATCATATGATGGAGATCATGTTTTGCTCCAATCTTTCATAAAATTAATCTTTAGAACATGATGCATCTATTAGACGGTCAATTTTTTTATTCCATATATCACATATCCCTAAAAAATGCCTCTTGAATCCTATTGTACAAATCACGCTCAAACGTTATTTTAGGGACATTTTATGGGGATTTGTGACATGTGGAATAAAAAATGATCATCTAGCAGGTGTGATATGATTTCAAGATCCTTTGTGTTGAAGATCGAGGTGGAACACAATCTCCATCATCTGATCTATGATCCGAAGTAATCAATAATTTTGAAGGGATTAAACACATGGGATCGTTATGATATTGCGGGGGTGCTAATAGAGGTACCCTTCAACAATTATTAATAATATTCTTCAATGCTTCGATTTTGATATGAGAACTCTAGAGTCTAGATTGTCAAAAGATTTTTTGTCTTTAGCGTTCATATAGTAAACTTGGTGTGAGCTGAAATTGAAGCTGCAGGTTGCAATTTTGCCACCTTCTAGTTGAGTTATTGGCCTAAATACTAATAGTTATCAATAAATATTGAAAAGTGGCAACTATAGTACCCATTCATTGTACTTAGAGTTGTATGATGTGTACAGCTGATGCACAAAGCATGCTACGCAGGCCAATCTCCCACCACCAAACTTGACAATCTTCACGCGATACGCACATATATAATGGGTACCAAATCAATGAAACTACATTTAAAACCTTTTTTAACACATTTGTTAATATTTCAAAGCTAACAGCAATCCCTAAAATTTAGGACCCATTTGTTAATATTTTATGCCATTTATTAAAAAAAATATTATCCCTTTGAAAAGGAGAAAAAAGAGAAGAATGCTCTTTTTCTTGTATTTATATATTTTTTTTGCAATCTTTTTTTTCTTATCTTACTTTAACATATCGGGCAAGATCGATACATTTGGGCCGATATGTATTGACCTAATCTCAGCCAATATTGGCACCCTACATAATATAGGTCAAGTTGTCCAAATAGGTATCAGTTCATGGAGGACCGGTACGACTTGGCGGATACGCAACGACCTATTTTTTTTTTTTAAAAGAAAAAAACAGAAAATAGAGGTATCGACCGATACGGTATCCGATATCAAGTTGAGATACCGATACGTATCGGTTTTCCTAGAAACTGATACGTATCGCCGATACTTATCGGTATCGGTCGATTTTGATACCATAACATAGGTATAACTATCAAATTAACTATCTGGTATTTATCATATATGAGCTCATATTGGCTAATATCAACTAATATGACTGATCTCAATCATAGTGCCAAATTTCGTCGAAATTTCGCGAAATGGGGGTCAAATGAAAATTTCGGAAAAATTTCGGTTTTTGGTATTTTTCGGTATTTTTTGATATATTTCGGTAATTTTTTTAAAAATATTAAAAAATATCTCGAAACTTTTCCAAAATTTTTCCGAAAAGCATCGAAATTAATCCAAAATGTACCAAAAAGACCCCCCACCGAAAAATTTCCGAAAACGAAATTTGTCACTATGATCTCAATTGGACTTATTATCAAAATTTTCCATTGATAATTTTGTTTCCCCCTTTTCTTTAAGGTTATATATTTTTTAAATACTTTAAAATAAAAAAGTAAACGAACATATCAATTAGTTTAGCCCATAGATAATGGCCTAAGGGCTGTCCGACACGCTCGATATATTGTATGAAAAACTTTGTTTAACAAATAGACGGCAGGACCGTCATTATCTCAAATCAACAAAAACCAGAAATATCTATCAATCATTTTAGGATAAAGGGAGGAGTAGTAACAAGTAAATAAGGATCAGGTAATTGACCTGGTCCTCCTGTATTTGGTTAAAAAAATAAAAAAATAAAAAAATAATAAAAATAAATATAAACTTTCACGATCATAGAGAATAATGGTATCAATAATGATTTGTCATTATTTTTCATGTAGTCGACTTTGATTATTGAAGTGTTTTAAATGGCTTATTTTGATTTTCTTTTTTCAAAATAATATTAAAATTATGAAGCCGCTACTTTATCTGTCACTAAATCATCAGACTAAGCGTCAGATGGCAGCAATAAAAAGGGTTTTTTTGCATTTCCCTATGTTATGCTAATATTATAAGAAATCCCTTCAAATATGAGTATTTATTCTTTTGTGATGCTATTTCATAAAAATTATGGACAAAAAGCCTATTGTTCTTAATGAAATCAATATTTTAAAATACTATTATTCTAAAGAGCCTTTTATTCATCTATATTTATAAGTCATGTCAAGAAAGTTTATCACCAATCTAAAAGACCTTTCATTTACTTTTATTTATAAGTTATGCCATTAAAAAATTTACCACTATTTTAAAAGGAGTACCTTTAAATCTACTCACAAAATCTTTAAATTCACCCACGCTGAAACACATCGACTGCATTTAATCAAACGACAGAGATTATTTATCGTCCTAATCTTTCATTAGATCTATCTTTAGATCATGGGTGTACCACCAGACGATCGATTTTTTATTTCATGTGATACACACCCTTAAAAGTGACTTTAATATCAATTTTAAGCATGCACGTGATATTAAAGTCACTTTTCTAAGATGTGTGTCACGTAAAATAAAACACTGACCGTCTGATTGTATGATCATGATCTCAAGATCCATTGTGCGAAAGATTGGGAGGAATGATCTCCATCATCCGATTTAATTCAATCAATGTGTTTCAGCGTGGGTGAACTTAAAGATTCAGTGGGTGAATTTAAAGATATTCTTCTAAAAGGCCCTTCATTCACCCATCAGATTCAAGACTCATCAGATGGATGATTCTCCCATTAAAACATGACAACGTTTGGACAAATACTCAACTAATGGAGGATTTGTGACAAACGATGCAATTATTCTTAAAAAGAAAACTTCAATCTACATGTTTCACTCAAAATACCTGTCCCTCCAATTTCCTATATAATTCAAGACCCATTAAATGAAAGAGCAATTGGTATTGGCTAATATTTACCGATGCAATTTTTTTTCTCGGTATTGATCGATCCTTAGAACTCGGGTTGCCAAACAAGGCTGATTGTATCTATTTATCCTCCAGCTTTGTTATATTCAAGTGGAGTTCAGTAAAAGTTACGCCATAACTCATAATGCACATTAGGTATTTTCATTGTTGGGCCATTATTAGCATTGTCGACATCAAGAGAATATTAAGCTTATGAGGAGCCTATTGTATCGAAAACTTGTTCTTTCAACTATCAAGACCCTAAAAATTAATGAAGACTAGGTTGTCAATGGGTCGGGGTAGGCCAAAATTTTGATAGCCGACCGGACTCGAGCCCCTACTTCATTTGACCCGATTCGGTTCAAAAACCCATTATTTCCTAGATTGTATATAAAATATCGTGTCCATCCAACCTTTTAGTCTACCCCACAGAACTCGAGCTTTGAGGCTCAGTTATGGATTAGAAAATTTTTAAATTCAATTGGTTACTACCATTTGATGAATCACTGGTTATATAATTGATCGGATTCACTACTATATCATCGTTGGTATAATGGTAACAATTATATAATAATTGTATAGTGCTTCATATTATCATTCCGTACAAACAATTTATCTTTTTATTTTATTTTAGGAATTGGATTGCCTAACTGCGCCTGCTTTCATCCACCGAATCTTTGAGTTCACTCACGCTAAAATACATTAATTGCATTGAATCAGACGATGGAGATCGTTTAGGCATACCATTAGACGATCAGTGTTTTATTTCGTGACACACATCTCAGAAAAGTGACCTTAACATCACATACGCGGTTAAAATTAATTTTAAGGTCATTTTTTTGATTGTGTACCACATGAAATAAAAAACCAACGGTCTGATGGTGCCACCATGATCTTAAGATCCATCGTGTGAAATGTTAGGATGATAAACGATCTCCATCGTCCAATTCAATGCAGTCAATCGTCTGATGGTGCCATCATGACCTCAAGATCCATCGTGTGAAAGGTTGGGATGATAAATGACCTTCATCGTCCAATTCAATGCAATCAAGCGTCTGATGGTGCTACCATGATCTCAAGATATATCGTGTGAAAGGTTGGGACGATAAATGATCTCTATCATCCGATTCAATGCAGTCAACCGTCTAATGGTGCCACCGTGGTCTTAAGATCCATCATGTGAAAGGTTAGGACGATAAACGATCTCTATCGTCTGATTCAATGTAATCAATGTTTTTCAACGTAATTACTCTTTTTTGTAAGTAGAGGAACGCCACCTTTAATCATACATAGAGGTTGACAATTTAGTAATTTAATTGAAAAAGAATAACTATTGGTATTTAGGCTATACTTTAATAGCTGTTTAATCATCTAAAGTTATACTAGTTAAAGAGGGTGTTTTATAAACACCAAATCCCTAACTAGGGAGTTTAGAGCAAATAATTATAACGAGGGGATTATTTGTTATATTTTATAAAAAACCCCAACAAAAAACATAAGGTGTTTGAGTCTTTGAGAGTGAAGGGAGGGGCTTTTTGGGAACTGAAAGAGAGTTTGCAGTTCTTGAAAAAAGCGACCTTTTTGGGGTTTGTGAACGCAAGAAAGGAGAGACAGTGGCTTTTTATTCAAAGCGCCTTTACCTCTTTACTCCACGCGTCAGATCAACCTTTTTAGAATGAAAACAAAACTCCAACCACCCCTTACTTTTCATTTCTAAGACAAATATATATATATATATATATATAATTTCTATATAATTTCTATCTTATTCTTTTTCTGCAGCAAAAACAGGTGATGACTGATTGCTGCTCCTATTCTTTTTAGCTTTATTTCCTCTTTTGTTCTTATTCGGATAAAGGTTTCCTTTTGGATGGATTCCCCAAGCTGATTAAATTTTTTGGTTTTTTCCTTCGAAACTTGCCTTTCGGCTTTTCCGCACTCCTTCGGTCCTCTCCCTCAACCCCTCTCCCCCTCTCAACTCCCTCTCGGAGGACGGTTGTCCATCGGGTCTTAATGGGCCAGGCCAGGCCGGTTTGGGTAGAACTTAAATGAGCCGAGTTTTGGGCCAGATTTAAAAGAGCCATTTTTAATCAGGCTTTTGGAACCAACCCATACTCAGCTCGACTTACTAATCAAGCCTGGCCATATATATATATATATATATATATATATATATATAGGGAGCCGGTTAAGTCCTCCAATGGAGGACGGTGACCGCCCTCCAAGATCCACATAGAGCTCCACGTGGCACCCAAGTATTTTTTGGGTGCTACGTGGAACACAAGTGGTAAGTTTAGATCAATATTATAAAAAAAAATTCAAATTTTTTTTTTTGAATCCACAAGTCAAAGTTTGATGATTTTCACGGTTCAAAATAAACACGGTGAAGATGATTTTTTAATTTTTTTTTTCAAAGATGATCTAAGCAATGCACCCAAGGTCCACGTGACACCCAAAAAGTGTTTTGGGTGCCACGTGGAGCTCCACGCGGAAGGTTGGAGGACGGTGACCGTCCTCCCATGCAGGATGGAGGCCTTTTCCATATATATATATATAATATATGACAATGGGGAAAATATGCCCGAGGATAGATATGTCTCTATGCTAATTGTTATGGACGCGACACATAGCGCCATTTTTGTGAAGTGATGAGTGGCATGAGGCGCTTTACTAACTAGGGTTACACTTTTAAAATATTTTAAAACTTAAATACCCTTCCAGCCATCATTCTTGACTATTTTAAAGTCTATATTCTCTTTCTTCTCTCTATTTTTCTAAGAAAATGTCAAACTTACTTTTTCAGATATATTTTACTCAAAAAATGTGGTGCCCGAAAGCGAAGCGCTAGCATCTCGCAAAGCGACAACACCCCGAAAATTAGGCACCAGTACCCCGATAGCGAGCGCGCTTCTCTATCAAAGCATCGGTGCTTCTTTATCAAAGCGTCGACACTTCGTTTAGGGGCGCCGACGCTTTGATAAAAAAAATAAAATATCGAAGCGTCGGTGCCTCTCTATCGAAGCGCTAGCACCATGTTTTAGAGGCTCTTTTTTTTATTTAAGCACCGACGCCTAGTATTTTTTGAGTAAAATATACCTAAAAAAGTAAGTCTGACACTTTTTTAGAAAAAGAGAGGAGAGAAAAAAAAGAAATTTTAAAAAAACTTCTAAAAAAGTCAAGAATGACAGATGATAATAGATATAACTTTTATAATATTTTAAAAGTTTAACCATAGTTAGTAAAGTGGGCCCCATGCCACCTATCACTTCACAAAAAAGGCGTTACGTGTCACGTCCATATCAATTGGCATAGAAAAATTCCTACCCCTGGGCATATTTTCCCCTTTGTCATATATATCAATGCGCCCGGGGGTAGAGACGTCTCTACGCCAATTGATATGGACGCGACACGTAGGGGTTTTTTTGTGAAGTAATGGGCGCATGGGCCCATTTTACTAACTAGGGTTAAACTTTTAAAATATTTAAAAACTTATATTCTTTTCCAACCGTCATTCTTGACTTTGTTAGAAGTCTTCTTAAAGTCTCTTTCTTTTCTCCCTATTCTCTCTCTTTTTCTAAGAAAGTATTAGACTTACTTTTTCAGGTATATTTTACTAAAAATGGTGAGCGTCCAGTAGCAAAGTGCTAGAACCTCAGCAGTGAAGCGCCGACACCCTGATAATGAGGCACTGACACTCTGGCGTCGAGGTGCTATCACCAGGGTGTCGGGGCCTCTATATCAAGGTGCTGACACTTCGCTAAAATAAAATAAAATAAAAAATGGGGCGTCGTTGCCTCATTTTAAGAGCGCCGATGCCTCTATATTGAGGTGTCGACACTTCGATTAAAAGTAAAAAAAATTTAGCGAGCCGCCGACACCCCTAAAACGAGGCGTCGACACCCCGGTGCTGACACCTTGGCGCCAGCGCTTCGCCACCGAGGTGTCGGCGTCTCATTTTCGGGGTGTCGGCGCTTCACTACTAGGCGGCCACATTTTTTGAGTAAAATATACCTGAAAAAGTAAGTCTAACACTTTCATGAAAAATTAAAGAGAAGAAAAAGAAGATAAAGAGAAAAGAAAGAGACTTTAAAAAAGTCAAGAATGACGACTAGAAGGGTATTTAGCTTTTAAAATATTTTAAAAGTGTAACCCTAGTTAGTAAAGTGGGCTCATGCCACTTATCACTTCACAAAAGGGCGCTATGTATTTTGCCCATATCAATTGGCGTAGAGAGATCTCTATGCCCGGGCGCATATATATATATATATATCCATTGCAGTCCTGGCTTGGCTAAAGCCCGACCTGGTTAAACCCCTAGTCGTCAATGAGTTGGGTTAGGTTGAACCAATATTTTAACTACCGAATGGCATATGCCTGAGCGGACCCGACCCCATGGGTGACCTGACATGACAAGTCAAGGGTATATGCCCAACCCAGCTGATTTGATTCTCGATCCAAAACTCGACTCGCGACAAGAACCCCTATTGTTTGTGATAATGATTGTGGTAGTCGTAGTGTTTGTTGTAAAGGAGATTATGGTGATAATTGGTGAACAAGGTAGTTGTAACAGCCCAGATTTCGACACCCCGAAACCCGTACCATCAGCAGGACCCTCAAGGCCGTGCCCTGTGATTCTGTACGGAGCATTGGTATATACAAGCCAAAGACTACAAGTAAGGCACAAGCATCTACTCTAAACAAGTTCTCATGCATTTTAAATAAAAGAAACACTAAAGACAGTTCTTGTTCCATGCCAATTCATGGGCATAAGAACTGTCCCGAACCATCGGTGATAACTATTCACCCCAGACGGTTTGTCAAAAGAATAAAGGTATTTAATTATATTCAAAATAAAGAGGCTTGACATATCAAGTCGTACCTAATACTCTCAACTCACTTTCAAAGTACGCAATGGGTCTCCTAGAAGAATTCCTCAGGAGAAGGCTCTGACTCTTCTGTGGGCACATAATCCGAATCCCCGGGATCAACGTCTCCAGAAGTCTCTGCTGCCGCTAGTCCAGGACCTGCGACGTATAGTCTAAGGGGTGAGCTACATCCTAGCTCAATAGGGAAACACAATGAACATATAATTTAAGCTCTCACATATATGTTAAAACAGTTTAAAGACATGATTTATCTTATAGAATTGCTGAAAAACAATTGAAATAATCGTAATTAAAAATGATAGATACAACTGTTACTTTGCATGACTTTGTTTATTCTCATCTTACTGGTATAGTAACGGATTCGGCCTAATCACTTAAATCTTAACTTAAGTAGTCTCTGAGCAATATAGCATCGAGCCTCGATGGAATACCTACCATCCTCGTCTAAATAGACACTTGTTATATGTTAAAATTCAATACCACCCAGGCCCCTTTCTCTTAGGCGGCGGGGTCTATTTTCAATTCAACATCCCTGGGATGTGTTATAGGTGTACGGTTTGACCATCATACCGGTCACGGATATCCTGCCGAGTCAGTCGTGAGTATCCCGCAATGTCGGTGGGGTATTCTAATTAAACCTTAAATAACAAAATATCGAATGTGCTCTACATATAATTATTTATCGTGATTGTATTAATTTTATTACATTAGGCCTTATCGCTCTTCTTTTGTTTCATCATTTAGTTTTATCTGCATCCCTGAGATGCTACAGGTTTAATGCATCATTCAGATGCCCATTATTACAATTCTACGTCCCCTGGGGACTTCATGGTTCCGTTTAAATTCACCCACACACACACATACACACGTTTTAGAAACATATTTAATATGGCTATTCTCTTGAGATACTCTACATGATTAAAATGCTCTACATACATGGCTTTGACGAATTAAAGTACATGTTTCAAGATATTCCCTGCCTCAAGCAAAATCCAACGCACTCCTTTCTCGTAAAGGTTTACGCGTAACAACTCAATTCGCACCTATATCGCATGTGTTATGAATTTACTTAGAATGTTCTCTAGAACCCTTGGAAACACAGCTCTTATAATTCACACTAAAAGAAAAGAGCAACCCGGGTAATTCCTCGCGCGAGCGGTCATTTAGCATCGCTCAAGCGAGCACTTGACCTCGCTCGAGCGATCACAATTCATCGCTCGAGCGGTCATTATTCATCGCTCGAGCGAGCATTATTCATCGCTCGAGCGGTTTTAATTTGAGGTACCTGTAGCTCTAAGCGATGCCTCGCTCGAGCGATCTTCTCCTTCACTGTGGGTCTTGCTCGAGCGAGTCCATTTAGACCGCTCGAGCGAGCCACGAAAAGATGTAAGTTCTCTATCTATTCGAGAACTATTACCTTCTTTGTGAGAGGCTTATTAATGTCAAGGATCATTATTCTAGTAGTCTATAATCTACTTAGAATCTACGTAAGCATCTCGAACCATACCTTACTCGATAGATCTCCTATGGTCTGATGCAAGCTTTGGCTAAACATAAAATTTTTTAAGGTTCTCTACTGCTTAAAACCAACGAACCTCTCCTCCTCTTTTGTAAAACCTTCTCCTCTTTCTCTCTATTTTACCTTCTCTCTATCTATGCTAATTTAGGTTACGTAGGAGAGACTCTCTTCCCCACTTTCACTTATATAGTAAAAACTAGAATGTTTCACATATACACACATAGTGTATATATGCAGTTTTTGGTTTCCTTGTGAATCACAAATACACGTGCATGGAATGTGATGTGCACGGTTCCCAAAATATGGGGTTATGACATTCACTCCACCTTATAAGATTTTCGTCCTTGAAAATTGACGACACACTAGGAATCAAATACGACTATTAAAAAGCCTTCGAATAGACGTTCGTATCAACACAATCAAGCAATCATAATCAGATAATTGAATATATGGTCCAATGACCCGAGGTCATACCTGCATGAAAATTTTTAATCTACCCAAAATAAGATGACACTTGTATCAAGCATCCTAATTATTCTAGAACTCTCTTAACGGCTATTTTCACAAGCAGAATGACATTTTTTCTACTTCAATTTATGAGAACCTGCATAAGGATTTACATACAACTACTCAATGAAGTATACCCACACACATTGTACCAAATAGACTAATTTAATCAAAATGTATGCATATCTATATCAAGGTCATTACTATGTCCGCCCTAGACTTTGTGACAATCATGTCACGATTTCAAATGATAGCTGACGGCCTAGTGGTCACTCTGCTCATACTCCTCATCATCATCGTCGTCGTCCCCATCACCATCATCGCCAACAATCTCCCTGGCGGTAGTGGCACCCGCTGTAGTGCTCCTCGTAGCAGGGCCGGAGCTAGATGCGCCAAAAATAGCACCCCTTATAGCACCGATGCCCTCCCTGTATGTCTGCGGATACGCATGACCCATGAGGTCTATGAGGAGCGACTCCTGGAACCGCTGATGTAATCTGATCTCCCGCCCCTGTAGGAGGATCACTTGCATCATACTGCTGTCGGTGGTAGGTAAGGGCTGTGAAGATGACGTAGAGGGAGTAGTCGGTCCCGTAGGTGTTTGTTGCGTCGCTTGCCGGGAAATCTGACGATCTCTCTTATTATTCACACTATTTTGGAGGCTCTTTAGATTTCGGCTTAGGTCTTGGGCGAGGAATGGAATGACGTTATCGGTGAGCACAAGTTCGTCCGTCCTGATTTGAAATCTCTCATTCCCATTTCGTGAGTCGAGGAGTCGGAAAATCAAACGTGCATAGGGTAGTCGGTTGATCGGTGGAGGAATAGCACCCCTTAGGTTTCTTTTATGGGCATGCGCCATGCCCTTGATGACCACCATCGGAGCGCTAAACCACCTATTGTGGAAAGTGGAGTGCAGAGCCTGCAAAATCATCTCGCGGCGCTCTTGATCATGGCTGGTCGGGTGTAAATTTTTCTTAAATACAATGTCTAAAAATCACATGTGTGGCGGTAATTGGGATCAGGTGATCATTGGCCTGATGCGGTGGCGCTGCTAGTAATGTCGGTAATGATGGTCGGGAAGCCTATGTTCCCAGGAAAAGGTGGTAGAGAAAGGGGGTTTGGTGTATATGTATCGGGGCACTGCATGACAGTGGAGACATCGGCACTGTCGAAAACAAGTTCCTTCCCGTCAATGGTGATGAGGATAGAGTCCTCACTCACATTTGTCTTGAGTGTTTGGTAGAATAATTTCACGAGCCTCGGATAGTACCGAGCTCCAAAAGGTGTCAACAGTGCTCGTAGGTGGTTGTTTATAAGGAAATCCAAAGTCCATTGGGTGGACGTTGGATCGCTAAAACAAGAGGGATGGATCTCCCATTCGGTCTCAAAAATTTTGATCCCCGCCATTCATTTAGTTAGATTGGGTAGGAGGTGTGGATGGGGGTGGTTGTGGTGTCTGTTGTGCGATGATGGCGATCGAATCACCACCCGTTTCCTAGGTTGGGGGTTAGGGCTTTGGGACGCCATTGATATTCAAGAAGGATTTATAAATGAACTAAGGTAGAAATAGTGAAGATTTCACCTTTTAGGACGCTTTTGACGGATCGGATCGTCCGAATCCGGCTTGAATCGGATGGAAGAGCTTGGAGATTGAAAAAGGAAGCCCTAACTATCGCTCGAGATTCTTTCGCGTGAAGATGAAATAAAAGAACAGTAATCCACCCATATATATACTCTGTCCTCGCTCGAGCGGTTATAAATCCTCGCTCGAGTGGTCAAAATATCTCGCTCGAGTGAGCAATAGTCATCGCTCGAGCGAGCCAAGTTTATGATTTTATGTGGCTCGCTCGAGCGAGCATAAGTAGTCGCTCGAGCGAGCCCAGAAACATTTTTCTGGTGCTCTTTTGCTCGTTTTCTGTCAATAGTTCTCACCACTAGTTTCCTATGTGGTGTATCTGAAATTTTTTCACACAAAAAGTTAGTTTTATCATAATTTGGAGTTAATATACTAAAATTTTAATAAGATTCAATCATTCATAAGAAAAATAGAGACTTTTATACTACCAACCATTACATATTGTTATTTGAATAGAACTAATTAGTTACCAATTTTGAACAAGTTGGGATATTGTTCTCTGACATCCGCCTCACGTTCCCACGTTGTTTCCTCGACCGGATGATTCTTCCATCGGACAAGCAATAAGGGAATAACTTGGTGCGTAGCACTTGTTCCTTTCTATCCAATATATCCGCCGGTTCTTCTATCATGCTTATATCCTCGTGCATCTCCAATGATTGACCTTGTAGAACGTGGGAAGGGTCACCCACATACTTTCTGAGCATAGAAATGTGGAAAACGTTATGTACTCGATCGAACACTGGTGGTAATCCAATGCGATATGCAACTTCGCCCACCCGACCCAGAATTTCGAAGTGTCCGAGATAACGGGAGCTTAGTTTCCTCTCTTTCCAAATCTCATCATGCCTTTCATAGGCGACACCTTCATAAACACGTGTTCACCCACCTTATAGTTCACACTGGTTCGCTTGATAAACGTAACTTTTTTGTCTACTTTGAGCCGCCTTTAGTCTTTCTCTGATCATGCAGACAATAGCGGCATTATCTTCAAGCAACTCGGGTCCTAAAATAATTTTTTTGCCAGTTTCCTCCCAATTGATTGGCGATTTACATCGCCTTCTGTACAAGGCTTCATACGGTGCCATTCCAATGCTTGTCTGGAAACTGTTGTTGTACGCAAACTCGATCAACGGTAGGTGTTGATCCCACGATCCTTGCAGCTCTAACATACATGCTCTGAGCATGTCTTCTATTACTTGATTTACTCGCTCTGTTTGCCCATCTATTTGTGGATGGAAAGCTGAATTGAAGTCCAGTCGGGTTCCCATTCCTTCTTGAAATTTCTTCTAAAATTTTGACTTGTATAGTGGATCACGATCAGAAACGATACTGCTTAGGATTCCGTGTAGGTGTACTATCTCCTTCATATATAATTCTGCGAGTTTTCCTGTTGTGTACATCGTGTTGTAAGGTAGGAAGTGTGCTGACTTGGTCAGTCGGTCCACGATTACCCAAATGGCATTATATCTCTTTGCAGTGCGCGGTAGTCCAACGATGAAGTCCATAGAGATCGATTCCCATTTCCACTCTGGTATTGGCAGAGATTGTAATAACCCCGCAGGGTGTCTATGATCAATCTTCACTTGCTGACACATCAAGCACCGTGAGACGTACTCTGCCACGTCTTGCTTCAGACCTCTCCACCAGTAATTCCTTTTTAAATCTTGGTACATCTTTGTGCTGTCGGGGTGGATAGCGTAATTTGATTTGTGAGTCTCATCGAGAATGGTTCGTTGCAGATCGACATTGTTCGGAATACAAAGTCGACCCTTGAACAATAAGGAACCATCCTCCCTGATTGAGAATTTGGATCTGATGCCTTCCGTTACGTCTTGACGGATCTTGGTTAGTATCGGGTCTTCCATCTGTAGTACGCGTATGTGTTCGAATATCACCGGTTTCACTGATATGTTAGCCAAAAAGGCTCCTGTAGCTTGCGACTTGATGTCCGTACCATATAGTGCCAGATCTTCAAGTAACTTCCATCGGTGTCTTCCCAAAATCAAACTAGCCAACTGCGCTGAATTCTTCCGACTCAAGGCATCGGCTACCACATTGGCCTTGCCTGGATGGTACTGTATGGAACAGTCATAGTCCTTGAGGAATTCCATCCATCTGCGTTGCCTCATGTTAAGTTCCTTCTGCGTAAATAAGTATCTGAGACTCTTATGGTCGGTGAAGATTTCAAAAGTTTTCCCGTATAAATAATGTCGCCAAATCTTCAACGCAAATATGACCGCTGCTAGTTCCAAATCATGCGTCGGATAGTTCTTCTCATGCTCTTTCAACTGTCTTGACCCGTAAGCTATCACCTTTTTGTGTTGGTTGAGCACGCAATCCAAACCGTTATACGAAGCATCACTATAGACCGCGAATCCTCCACTGCCTGAAGGACTGGCTAAAACTGGAGCTGAAGTGAGTCTCTTCTTGAGTTCTTGAAAACTCTTCTCGCACGCTTCACTCCACTCAAATCTTGAATCCTTTCTTGTAAGCCTCGTAAGAGGTCCCGATATCTTTGAAAACCCCTCAACGAAGCGTCGATAATAACCTGCTAGTCCAAGGAAACTTCGGACATCGATCACGGTCTTTGGTTGCTCCTAGTTCACAACTGCCTCAATCTTAGCGTGATCTACGATGACACCATGTTTCGAGACGACGTGTCCCAAAAAGCTGACCTCTTCTAACCAAAATTCACATTTGCTGAGTTTAGTGTACAATTGGTGTTCATGCAAAGTTTGCAGAGCAACTCGTAAGTGTTCTTCATGCTCCGTCTTTGATTTAGAGTATATCAGGATGTCGTCAACAAACACGATGACGCAGAAGCCCAGGTGTGGTTTAAACACCCGATTCATTAAATCCATAAACGACGCCTGTGCGTTTGTCAACCCAAACGGCATCACTAAAAATTCATAGTGTCCATACCGTGTTCTGAATGCCGTTTTCTGAATGTCCTCAGCCTTGAATCTCAACTGATGGTATCCAGATCTCAAATCGATCTTGGAAAAGTACTTCGCCCCTTGCAACTGATCGAACAAATCATCTATTCTTGGCAAAGGGTATCGATTCTTCACAGTGAGTTTGTTCAATTGTCGATAGTCAATGCACAACCGCATTGACCCATCTTTCTTTTTCACAAATAAAACCGGTGCTCCCCATGGAGACACACTTGGTCTTACAAACCCTTTATCCATGAGCTCTTGCAACTGCACCGTACAGGAGCCATCCTGTATGGTGCTTTTGAAACAGGCTCCGTTCCTGGTGCTAGGTCGATAGCGAATTCCACTTCTCTCTCTGGGGGTAATCTTGGCAATTCTTCTAGAAATACGTCTTCGAACTCTCGCACTACTGCTATCTCAGAAATAACATTCTTTTCTTCTTTATCTCCCTTCAGAAATGCTAAATAACCGCTACACTCCTTTTTGATTAAACGTTCGGCTCTGACTGTAGAGATGAGTGGCACCTGTGTCGATCTCTCTCCTCAAAATCGAAACGATCTCCTTGTGTTAGGTCAAAAAATGAAAACCTTGTTCTTGCAATCCACTGTCACACAATGATGAGACAGCTAATCCATGCTAAGGATCACATCGAATCCTTGCATGTCCAACAATATTAATTGCGCGTCTAATTCATAGACGTCGTCATCCCGAACGCTCACTACTACTGATTTGCAGACTAACTCTGTGCCCACTAATTCTCCCGTTGGGATAGACACTGATAACACAAAGTTCAGTGTCTCTAGAACAATCTTTATTTTCTTTACAAATCTAGGAGTGATAAAGGAGTGGATAGACCCAGAGTTTATCAACACTCGTGCGTCACGTGCTACATAGCATCCTTTTTCATAGACTTGTAATGAACCTATAACACATACATATACATATATAGCACATACTTTATTTAGAATTTTCTATCGTACAAAAATAAGTTCAAATGCTTTTCTAATGAATGCACCTGCTTTATCTAAAATTGTATTTAAATTGAAATTCTTTATTTAAAAGGAATCTCACCTTGGATGACGTCATGTACACTCCCTGCTTCTTGAGCGGTGACTGCATAGGCTCTCCCTTGAACAACTGGTTTCCATGATTGAATAGGTCGTGGCATGGAAGCTGAGGCTGTCTTCTCCTTAATTGCCTCAGGGCAATCTCTAATCACGTGGCCCATCTTGCCACATTTAAAACATCCCCACATTCCTTGCCTACAATCTGCCGTTTTGTGGGACTTGCCACACTTGGCACAAGTCTCTCTTGGTGTTGAAGAAGCAGCTCGTGAAAAACCTTGTGTAACTGTGGCTCCAGTGGAAATAGCAGGACTCTCATACCTCATCGGTCTCCCTGACGCTAGCAATGGGAATCTTTGATGAGTGCTCTGTTGTGCGGCTCTTCCATACCCTGTCTGGAATGGTTGTCTCTGATTCGGTGCTACGAACCTCGGCTTCTTATTCATCGGTTCATAACTCCCAGTCCTGCCTTGATCTATGCTTCCTCTTCCTTGCTGTTCCCTTTGACGGTATCAGTTATTATTTTTTTCTTCAACCACTAATGCCTTACTCATGACCTCTCCATAGGTCTTTAGCTGAAATGGCGCAACTCCTCGGATGTCCGGCCTTAAACCCTATTGGAACCTCTTCGCTTTCATCCCATCAGAAATTACGTAGTCTGGAGCGAAATGAGCTAGTCTCATAAATTCTACTCCGTACTCTCTGACAGTCATCTTTCCTTGCATTAATTGTAAAAATTGGGTCTCCATTTGATTCCTCATAACCTCCGGAAAGTACTGCTTGTTGAACTCTTCAACGAATTCATCCCATGTCCAGGGCATATCTGGAGTTTCTTGAGCCCTAGTCCGTGAAACAGATTTCCACCAAGGCCCAGCCTCCCCATCTAGCATGTAAGCAGCCCAACGGACGCTCTCGTCCTCTGTGCACGTCAGTACACTAAATACCTTCTCCATTTCACTCAGCCAATTTTTGGCTGCCATGGTGTCTGCCTGCCCTGAAAAGCTAGGAGGTCTCATCCTCCTGAATTTGGTAAATGCTGAAGCTACTGGTAGTGTAGGCCCTACTGGAGGTGTCGGTGTCTGATGTTGCTCTGGGGCAACATGAGCAGTCAAGGATGCTGCCTGTTGTGCCATGGCAGTTGCCATGATTTCCATAGTATGCATCATCCTCTGACGCTCCTCTCTCTTCATTTCTTTCTCTTACTCTCTCTTGCTCTCTTTGATCTCGATCCTGACAATCTCGATCCTGGTTCTCTCCTTGATCGTGGCCCTCTTGACTACCACTACCTGAAGCACCTCCGTGTCCCAAAGGTACTCGATTGGTATCCGAGATGATATCATCTCGACTACGCAAATTTCTATGATGACCACCCCTGGGTCGGCCTCTTCCTCTAGGAAACATAAGGTCTGCATGTGAAAATAAAGTTTTCATTAGCAGAAGTCCCTATGCTCTGATAAAAGAATGATTGTCAAAATTTCTAAAAGAAAATACTCTGATACCAATTGTAACAGCCCGAATTTTGACACCCCGAAACTCGTGCCATCAGCACGACCCTCAAGGTCGTGCCCTATGATTCTGTACGGAGCATTGGTATATACAAGCCAAAGACTACAGGTAAGGCACAAGCATCTTCTCTAAACAAGTTCTCATGCATTTTAAATAAAAGAAACTCTAAAGACAGTTCATGTCCCATGCCAATTAATGGGCATAAGAACTGACCCGAACCATCGGTGATAACTATTCACCCCAGACGGTTTATCAAAAGAATAAAGGTATTTAATTATATTCAAAATAAAGAGGCTTGACATACAAAGCTGTACCTAATACTCTCAACTCACTCTCAAAGTACGCAATGGGTCTCCTAGAAGAATTCCTCAGGAGGAGGCTCTGACTCTTCTGTGGGCACGTAATCCGAATCCCCCGGATCAACGTCTCCAGAAGCCTCTGTTGCCGCTAATCCTGGACTTGCGATATATAGTCTAAGGCGTGAGCTACATCCTAACTCAATAGAGAAACACAGTGAACATATAATTTAAGCTCTCACATGTATGTTAAAACAGTTTAAAGGCATGATTTATCTGATAGAATTGCTGAAAGACAATTGAAATAATCGTAATTAAAAATGATAGATACAATTGTTACTTTGCATGACTTTATTTATTCTCATTTTACTGGTATAGTAACGGATTTGGCCTAATCACTTAAATCTTAACTTAAGTAGTCCCCAAGCAATATAGCATTGAGCCCCGATGGAATACCCACCATCGTCGTCTATGTAAAGACCCGTATTTTGAACCCGAGTTAGACTGACGCTGTGTGTGTATTCGGCTCGGCAACCGACGTCACCATTTGTTTTGGATTTTTATCTAGATGTGATTGTGCGGACAGATTTTAATTTAGAGCCCATTTGGACCCTCGTGCGAAAGTTGTGCACCGACCTCGGTGTAGCCGCTCAACACCGGACTTGAGTTTTAAAATTAGAAGTGTATAATACATAAGATGTGTGTGTGTATTTTACTTTGTGAGCAATCCTATTATAAGAAGGAATTGCATTCCCCTATTATACTAGGTTTTGTTAAGAGAGGATAGTTACCCAACCGTGTGAAACTCCTTCTTCTCTCTTCTTCAATCATCGTAGGAGATCGGTTTAGAAAACCCCCTTCTCTAGAACCCTCTTTGTTGAAAACACTTAAACCTTAGAAAGAACTTGAATCAACCTTGGATTCGTAGTTGGCTATTGGGAGAGGTTGAGATCATTGGGGGCGTGTTGGAGTTGTCTCTGTGAACTCGTGGGATCGATCGCGGCCCGAATCGTTGAGGAAACCCGTCGGTTTTTATCATCGCTCGAGCAAGGTATCACCGAACTCCGACATTGCCTTAGTATTTTAGTCATAACTTTTTATTCCGAACTCTGATTAAGACGATTCTTTTTGCGTTGGAAAGCTAATAGAAAAATCTACAACTTTCATGTTTTGACCAACTCATGAATCAATCGTCTTGATGGTTAAAAAAATATGAGAATGTTACATCAAATCGCTCGAGCGAGCTATTATCATCGCTCGAGCGAGGTATCACCGAACTCCGGCATTGCCTTAGTATTTTAGTCATAAATTTTTATCTTGAACTCCGATTGAGATGATTCTTTTTGTGTTGGAAAGCTAATATAAAAATCTACAACTTTCATGTTTTGACCAACACATGAATCAATCGTCTTGATAGTCAAAAAAATATGAGAATGTTACGTCAATTCTAGGATTGGCGCAACTTGCCTGTTTTGACTTGTTTTTGAGGAAACGCTTAAATAGGTCTATATTATTAGTAATTAGAGTTTATCTTAATGTATGAACGTATATTGTGATGTAGATTGAGGGCGAGAGGCCATCAATAGGACCTTGCTTGACTTCGCATAACTCCGAGTTTTAGGTAGGAGAATCTCATCTTTACAGTATTTTATTTTAATTCGCATGGATATTTTGAATTAAAATCTTTGAACTTGCATATGCCATTGAAATCACATCTGTAAATTGAAATTGATATGAATGACTAAAAATCTAAATCTACCAATCAAACTCAATCATTAAGCTCAAGATCCAAATCAAGAACGAACTATGTAAGAGACTTCCATCGATTATATTAGTATCCATTTGTTTTATGATTGACCTGAACGACCCCTCAAAAATTCTTGAACAACTTCCTGGCACAAGTTTCCCTCATTACGCAGGGCTTGTTGCATCCTGAAAAAGGGTTCATGAACGACGATGGTAGGTAGGGGTTCCCATCGGCTATATTCCTGCTCTCGAGATATAGTTTACTCGGGAGGTATTTTAAGTTGAGGATTAAGTCATGAATTCGAACTTTGCATATAGAAGTTAGAGAAACTAAGACAAAACATCTGCATCTTTCTTGGGCTGTTTTCACACATTTAGAAATAAATCTTACATATGATTTCTACCTAAATTTAGTTTATTATCGCTTATATGTTTGACAAGCTATATTCATATTTATTTTGAAACCATGTTAGTTAAAGTAAAATGCAGTAGATGTCTTTCTTTTACTGAACTTTGTTGGTTAGCTCCCTCCGACTATACGTCATAGTTCGGTATTGACGTGGCTATTCGTAATGTGGAGATCGATCCTAGGAAGAGCTTGAGGTTCCTCCTGAGGAGTTTTTCCCAGTATAGAACTTACTGATTTTCTTATTTGTGGTGAGAGTTAGACTTGAATTTGTGGGCCCATTTTAGTTGGATACCATAGTTTTATATTTGACGTTGATTTCTGTTATGAGCCATGTTTCGATGATGGTCGGCCATCATCGGTGGTTCTTTACTTTTAATTACTTCCACATTTATTTTAGCTATGGATATTTATTGCGCTTTACTCTGATATGTGCCCTGTTTGTCCGGCTTATCGTTTATTCGATAGGTTGGTGAACCGGCCTTTCCTATACCTGAGGGATTGGAAAAGTCGGGTCGTCACAGTCTAAATAGACATTTGTTATATGTTTAAATTTAATACCACCCAGGCCCCTTTCTCTTAGGCGGCGGGGTCTATTCTCAATTCAACATCCCTGGGATGTGCTATAGGTGTACGGTTTAGCCGCCGTACCGGTCACGGATATCTTGCCGAGTCAGTTGTGGGTATCCCGCCACGTCGGTGGGGTATTCTAATTAAACCTTAAATAATAAAATATCGAATGTGCTCTACATATAGTTATTCATCGTGATTGTGATAATTTTATTACATTAGGCCTTATCGCTCTTCTTTTATTTCACCATTTAGTTTCATCTGCATCCTTGGGATGCTACAGGTTTAATGCATCATTTAGATGCCCATTGTTACAATTCTACGTCCCCTGGGGACTTCATGGTTCCGTTTAAGTTCACCCACACACACACACGTTTTGAAAACATATTTAATATGACTATTTTCTTGAGATACTCTACATGATTAAAATGCTCTACATACATGGCTTTGACGAATTAAAGTACATGTTTCAAGATATTCCCTGCCTCAAGCAAAATCCAACGCACTCCTTTCTCGTAAAGGTTTACGCGTAACAACTCAATTCGCACCTACATCGCATGTGTTATGAATTTACTTAGAATGGTCTCTAGAACCCTTGGAAACACAGCTCTTATAATTCACACTAAAAGAAAAGAGCAACCCGGGTAATTCCTCGCGCGAGCGGTCATTTAGCATCGCTCAAGCGAGCACTTGACCTCGCTCGAGCGATCACAATTCATCGCTCGAGCGGTCATTATTCATCGCTCGAGCGAGCACTATTCATCGCTCGAGCGGTTTTAATTTGAGGTACCTGTAGCTCTAAGCGATGCCTCGCTCGAGCGATCTTCTCCTTCACTGTGGGTCTTGCTCGAGCGAGTCCAAAACACGAATATGCTCAGAATATTCCTTTTTTCCTTGCTCGAACTAGCCATTTAGACCTCTCGAGCGAGCCACGAAAAGATGTAAGTTCTCTATCTGTTCGAGAACTAATACCTTCTTTGTGAGAGGCTTATTAATGTCAAGGATCATTATTCTAGTAGTCTATAATCTACTTAGAATCTACGTAAGCATCTCGAACCATACCTTACTTGATAGATCTCCTATGGTCTGATCCAAGCTTCGGCTAAACGTAAAAATTTCCAAAGTTCTCTACTGCTTAAAACCAACGAACCTCTCCTCCTCTTTTACAAAACTTTCTCCTCTTTCTCTCTATTTTACCTTCTCTCTATCTATGCTAATTTAGGTTACGTAGGAGAGACTCTCCTCCCCACTTTCACTTATATAGTGAAAACTAGAATGTTTCACATATACACACATAGTGTATATATGTAGTTTTTGGTTTCCTTATGAATCACAAATACACGTGCATGATATGTCATACTTGTGCATGGTATGTGATGTGCACGGTTCCCAAAATCTGGGGTTATCACAGTAGTGATGGTGGTCGTAGTGGAGTTGATGGTGGTAGTCACAGGGTCACCCCTGAGTTTTTGGGGCTCTAAGCCAAATTAATAAATGGGAACCAAAATGGAGCCCTATTAAAAATTTAAAATAAAATTAGGCCACGAGCCTTGAAAAATTGACTGACAAGGGAGGGCCATTTTGGGCCCACAATTAGGGGGCCCAAGGAGCCAACCTTGCCCTCCTATACTCCAGCCCTGGGTAGTCATGGTGGAGAAGGTAGTGATGGTGGTCATTGTAGAGAAAACGGTGGCAGTGGTGCTTGTGATAAAGGTAGTGGTGGCCATGGCCATGGTGTGGTGTGGTGGTGGTAGAGGTGGAGAAGTTGGTACTAATGGTTGTCGAGGAATAGGTGGTGGTCGCAGTCGCATAGCCAAAAACTGCTGCTATTAACCAAAAAACTTATTGTTTCAGTAGCGACAGGACTAGTACCGGTAGTTTTTTTGTTAATAGCAGCAGTTTTTGGCTACCGCTAAAACACCTTATTTTTTTAGTGTATATAGAGACTTGAAAGTCTCTATCTCTACGATAGGTAGGAGCCCCCTCTGAAAGCCTTGTCTTTCCCCTTCCTCCTGATCTCTGATTATGAGCTTTTCTCTAGTTTTATTCATTCTCAACTATTCCTTTTCATGGAGGCTGTTCTGAAGGATTGGAATGAAAAATTTATTCTGACTTCAACGGAACGGAATGAAATCAAGATCAACCCTATTGACCTTTCTGATAGTGATCGGATAGGCAAAAACTACTTGGGAAAATAATTACGGTAAAAAAAGTGAATAGAGAGATTGCAAAGGAGAATATCTAGAACAGTTGGAATCTTCAAACAGAACTTCAGATTAAAGAATTGGATGATAATATTTTTCTCTTCCAATTTCCTAATCTAGGACACAAGCAGAGAATCATGAGTACGGGACCATGGTGCTTCGATAACCAGTTGATTGTTCTTAAAGAATTTGTAGCAAATATTTCCATCGGTAGGTATCAATTTAACAAAGTCTCATTTTGGATCCGCGTCTTGGGACTTCTTATGGGTGCAATGAACAAGACTATGGGGACCAAAATTGGAGAACATATTGGAAAGGTAGAGAAGGTGGATGTTGGTCCCGATGGTGTGGGATGGGGCCTCTTCCTTAGAATTCATGTTGAAATCAATATTTCTAAACCATTCCCGAGGGGAATCCTTGTGAAGCTTGATGGCGATAAATCGGAGTGGGCAAAGATACAGTACGAAATGTTACCGGGATTTGTTTTCGTTGCAGTATCATTGGGCATGCTAAGCAAGATTCCATAATCGACACTATCCCGACAAGCGAAGACAATATTGATCAATATGGTGCATGGTTACATGTCTCGGTTCCACGATTCTCTAACCCAAAAACACACAGGGTGCAGCGTGAAGTCAAAGATACTACTGATTATCATGGCCAAAGAAAAGAATCAGTGAGAAAGCATGCAGGATGGAAGACGTCGACCATTGGTGATGTTTCCATGGAAGTGGAGAATGTGAAAGGGCCTATGTCTCATGGGGCCCGGAATTCCGTGTTGTTAGATCCAACGACTACTATGGAGTTTACAACAAACTTTTTTGGGGTCGTAACGGGCCCTTCGAGTCAGGAAGGGAAGCTAACCATGCAGGACATGTCTCTAAGAAATGAGGAGGCCACGATGCAAATTGAATACGAAAATCCAATTAGCTTGGTGATGACAACCAATAATGATAAGGTACCAATCGACTTTTCATCAAAAAAACACCACACCTTTTGAAACCTCCCAATCCTTTGAAACCACCTCTTCCTTAAAATCCTCCCCTTCCGTTTCTCCCTCCAACCCACCAATTCAACAAGGCCCGTAAATCTTGGGGTATCCAGAAGTGGCATTAAACTCCAAAATTTCAAAAGCCTGGCATGTGCTGGCCACCCACCTTCTCCCTTACCCCAATATAAAAATTGGTGAAATAAAGCTGAAACATTCCCATATCCTGTGAACCCAAAATCTGTGTCAAATACCCAAAAACCTGTGTTAAAAAACCTAAAAATCTTTCCATTATCGGTGATGTTGGAAACCGAGTCAATAACTTTGAAATCACAACCACCTCCCATAATGTCTCTGAATCTGCCCACTCAATTAACTTAACCTCAAGCCGAATTGCAGATAATTTAGACGCCGCACCCCTCCTACTACATACCACCACTAACCAAATGGCTCCTACCAAATCCACAAACAATGCCCCTACCAATTGCAATTACATGCCCCATCCTGGCCTGATTGATGCCTTCAATCCCTCTCTGTGTTAGGCTGAAGTTACCAAACCAATTAATTTGTGCAAGGCCCAAGCTTCTACAACTACTACGCCTTGACCCATGCTTAGTCAACCCCGACCCATAGTAAAACAAACCCAATCAAATACCAACCTGATTATGAATTCCCAAAAACCGAACTCGATTGTTCAATAATTCCACCCTCTGGTACTCAAGGAATTTCCAACCCACTTGTTGATGGTTAATGTTCAACCCCAACGTCGTTAGTTGAAGAGAAAGATTGCTTGCTTAGAGCTAAGAAAAGAAGAAGAAGCTCTCCTGACTCCCTAGCTGATGATGATGATGTTCTTATGTCGGTGATGGTTGCTTCGCAACCTCGTCGAAAACAAAGAAAATCTTAAGTTGGAACTGTCTGGGGCTTGGGAACCCTTAGACAGTTCGAGTGCTCCGGCTTCTACAGCGGAACGAAGATCCTAACTTTATTTTCCTCATGGAGACTAAGTTATGTACCAAGCGGATGGAAAAGTTGAAGTTTAACATCGACATTCATAACGATTTGTTTATAGATTCATTGGGAAGATCAGGAGGGTTGGCTCTTTTATGAAACGGTAGTTGCAATATGGAGCTCAAAAGTCAATCCAAGAATCATATAGCTGTCATTGTCAGAGCAGATTTAGACGGGTTTGATTGGAGATTATTGGGGTTCTATGGTGCTCCAGAGAATCATAATCATACGAACTCATGGGATCTATTAGCGTCGTTGGGAAGATATAATGACCTCTCGTGGGTGTGTTTGGGTGACTTTAATGAAGTTCTCTTTCAACATGAAAAAGAGGAGGTATCCCTAAATCTCAATCTCAACTAAGCTCGTTTCGAAATGTTGTGGATCAAATTAGTTTACGTTATCTAGGTTATTCGAGGCACAAATTTACATGGTCTAATAAGCAAGAGGGTAGCGATCTCATTGAGGAAAGACTTGATCGAGTCTTTGCAAATGTCGAATGGTCACATATTTTTCCGTTGGCAGCCATGTCTCATCTTATCTCTTCAAAATCGGACCACTTACCCCTTTTGATAGTAGATGTAATAAAAAATGATGAATGGAGAAGGGGACCAAAACGATTTCATTTTGAAGCCATGTGGGCTTAGGAAGAGGAGTGTGGAAATATTATCAGAAATAATTGGAACAAATCTTTGCCAGTTTCTAGGACCGATAATTTATGTGAAAAGTTATCGGTGATGTCAAAATGATTTACAGGGTGGAGTAAGATTAAGTTTGGCCAAATTCATGCGATGATCTCCAAGTTGCAACAACAAATCAAGTTGGGAATGAACAAAAATTGGGTGGATTGTAATCAGTCGAGTTAAAGGAGTTTGAAGAGAGAAATAAATGATCTCTTGCAAAAAGAAGAGATGATGTGGAAGCAACATTCCAAGGAATTGTGGCTTAAAGAAGGCGATAAAAACACCAAAATTTTCCATTCGGCTGCATCTCAAAGAAGGAAAAGTAATCGGATTTTGGCTTTAAACGATGGTAATGGAAGATGGTACACTGCCAGGTCAGATATTGAGAGGATTGTTTCTGATCATTTCTCAAGGCTGTTCACTTCACATCCGAGCCACATCGAGGAAGCTATCCACACTCTTGAAGAAAAAGTGAATGCAGAACAAAATAGGTGGCTAGTTCGTGAATTTTCGGCCAAAGAGGTTCGTGTCACTCTCTTCCAAATGCAACCACTCAAATCCCTAGGTCCTGATGGTATGCCCCCTCCCTTTTTCAAAATTATTGGGATACTGTGGGTCCTTCAGTTACTAATTTTGCCCTCCAATACTTGATTGGTAGATTTATCTATTGTCAATGCTACCCAAAGTTAAAAATCCCAAATGTATTTCTCATTTTCGTCCGATTATTTTGTGCAATGTGATGTATAAAATTATTGCAAAAGTTCTTGCTAATCGTTTGAAAGTGATCCTCTCCACCATTATTTCATAAAATTAGTCCGCTTTTATCCCTAGTTGGCTCATTACTGATAACTCCCTCTTAGCCTATAAAATTGCTCACTTTTTAAAATATAAAAGAAAGGGCAAGAAGGGTTGGTGTTCTTTGAAATTTGATATGAGCACGGCCTATGATTGAGTTGAGTGGTTTCCTTGAAAAAACTCTCCTAAAATTGTGATTTAATGCCAGATGGGTCTCTCTTATAATGGGGTGTGTAAAAGCGATCTCTTTTGAATTTCTTATAGATGGTCAAGTTATTAGTAAGGTGTTCCCGTCTAGGGGTCATAGACAAGGTGATCCCATGTCCCCCTACCTATTCATTTTGTGTGCTGAAGTGTTCTCTAATATTCTTTCAACGAGTGTTCAAAATAAAAATATTTCGGGGATTTGCGTGTGTAGAGGGGCTCCTATCATATCCCAGTTATTCTTTGCCGCTGATAGTAATTGTCTATCACATGGCAAAGAAGGAAGAATGTGGGGAAATTGTGAACATATTAAAACTTTATGAGGAGTCTTCGGGTCAAAGTATTAATTTTGACAAATCGAAGATCTCTTTTAGTTATAATGTGCAAAATGATCCTCGACAAAAAATTATGGATATTCTTCAAGTCAAAGCGGTGGACTCTCATGAGAAATATTTGAGACTTCCTATGTGTGTGGGGAGATCTAAAAGAAGGGCATCAGAAGGAATAAAGGAAATGATTTGGAAAAAACTTATGGGGTGGAAAAGTAAACTTTTATCCAAAGCGGGAAAGGAGATATTGATCAAAGCAGTTGCTCAAGCTATTCCAAATTAGGTAATGAGCTGCTTTAAACTACCGTCCTCCTTAATCAATAAGATGGCGTCATTAATTGCTAAATTTTGGTGGAGCCATGGAGGTAAAGATAAGGGCATACATTGGAAAGTGTGGAAAGACTTGTGTAAACCGAAGATGTGTGGAGGGATGGGATTTAAGGATCTTTCAGTCTTTAATTCAACAATATTAGCCAAGCAAATTTGGAGACTTATAAAAAACTCGAGCTCAATTGCTGAATGAGTTTTTAAAGCGAAATATTACTTGAATGGTAGTATTTTTGAAGCGAAATCAGATGGCAATATTTCTTTGACATGGGCTAGTATTATTTCGGCTAGGAAACTAATTGACAAGGTGTAGACACTCAAATATGGCCCAAGACACAATCGACATATACTTCGAGAAAGGCATACTCCCGAGGTTCAAAAAGCACCTCCCATACCCTTACCAAACCCATAGAACCCATATCGAACCCCTAGGCACCCTTACAAAGCTTAGAATAACCTTAGAGAAATACCCCCGATCCCTGGAAAGTCCACAAACCTAGTGCCACGATTTGAGTGAATAAAGCCACGATTGGTGAACAGTGCCACCATTGGTGAACAATGCCACAATTACTGAATAATGCCACGATTTGAATCGTAACTGTTAGAAATGACTATTTTGACCAATCGTGATTAAACTTTCAAGCATAGTTCAGAATTTTTAACTGATACCCGAGATCTCTTTCTTCCCCAAAGGCAGATTTTAATTTTGGGGTTTGACTTGTGGACTTTCCCAGACTTTGGGGAGTGTTTCTTTAAGACCCTTATACCCCTGTAAGCCTTTAGAAGCACCTTTGTGCCATTTAAGTGGCTACCCCCATCATCCACCATTAAAACCCATTTTCGCCTTTCGAAGCCCTAGAAATCCTCAAAAACCTTCGATCAAACATTGCCTAATTCTTAATCTCCATTAGAGCTTAAGAACCTCTTTTAATCTTCTCCAACTTTATAAATAGAGGCCCCCACCCTTCACTAGAGGACCCCTAGAAAAATTTCTAAAAAAAGAAAGACCTAGAAAAATTTCCAAAAAAGAGAAACTCTAGAAAAGTCTCCCCTCGTCTCAAAGCTTAAACTTTCTAGGGCTTGAAACTCAGGTTCATCCCATACCTCCATACTTCCCTCAATACTATTTCCAAGACGTAGCCAGTTAGGAAATCTCAACTCATCCTCTCTGTCATCCCTCTTCCAAGCTTTAGAAGTTAAGACCTTGTCTCTAACCCATGGTGTTATCTGAAGTTCATTAGAGTTAGTATCCACGTGAAGATTCGGCGGCGATACTACAAGGGCCTGAGAGCTCCGACTCTCTCCTCTTTTTCCTCTACCTTCTCTTTTACTTTTCCCCATCCAAAGATTTTAGCCATTATGCAGCCAAAATTTTGGTGATTGCGGAGAGCTCAATAGGATCCAAGTGCCTTCGGGTAAAGGAAAAGTGTTGTTTGCTTTTTTTCTTTATTTTAAGCTTGGCCATAGTAGAGACTGCTTACGAGCAGGCTAATTGGGTGCCTAACACCTTCCTGATTGGTAACCGAAGTCCCTACCTAGAGGCTTTGGCATAGACCAGTGATTCAGAGTCAAATCTAGCATTTTGGTGCATACGATATTGATTTTGGGTATCCCGGGACACCAAAAGCTCCAAGTGATGACTCTATTTTTGAGCACATTGTCACGACGGACACGCAAAGTCCATGATTGTACAGATGGCGACTCCGCTGGGGATAATCTACTTGAAGTTTTGGCCCTATTGCATTTGTTTTCCTCTTTTTTTTGCTTACTTTTATCCTTTTGGCCCGGTTAGTTAACTGGCACCATATATATATATTGTTTTGGAACTTACCCCTACGATTCTGTTATTTACCGCCTAAGTCATTTGGCGGGCCTACTTGATAATTAAATTTAAATTCTTGTTATTTACATTCAGCAATTTTCACCTAATCACTTGATTGACACTTTTTTTCACTTTCCCCTATGATTTGGCATTTTACAATTCGGCACTTTACGTTTTTGCCTAGTCGCTTGACTGGCCCCGTCATTTGTTTTACTACTTATCATATTTTACGCTTGAACACCAACCCGTAATGGCGGCACGGGACTATTATAGCCTGATTTTGTGGACGGTGGCAAAGGCCCCATTTTGGACTTAAGCAAACTCCCCTTAAAAATTGAATGCTAAAATGAACCAAGACGGGACATAAGAAATTATTTCTCACGGGTAGCTTTTATGAAAGGGAGGGAAAAATAGACTATGATGCACCCAACCCGATCCCAAGTATAGCGGCAGCCCTAGTGGTGATGATCTTGAAGGCGCTAGTGCCGGAGGTATATCGGATGGGGCTAGTGCCGGAGGTATATCAAATGGGTAACCAAACTTGTTACAAAGCCTTAAAACCGTGGGGAGACCGCTAGCGGAGTTGAAAAAGCCTTGTATCCTCTAGGCACGAAAAGGAGGGGTCTGAAAAGTGAAGAAAAAGTCTCAAGGGGCATTGCTCCCCTGTACGTTGGATTTGAGATTTCCAATATTTCCTACACTCTAAAACACCCAAATGATCCTCGCCGGTCAAGGGAGGTCACCCTCTTATTAACTCTTTCGAGGGATCGAGGTGTCGCGTGGAAATCCGTGCCTTTAAAGATCAAGAGATTTTCTGTTTGCTTCTTACAAAGGGTATCCGGGTCCTGCTGTAGAAAGTTTTGGGAGTATTAACCCCGATCGAAAAGGGAGTTCCAAGGCCCCGAAAATATTGAAATGGAAGATAGAAAAAGTCAAAAAGAAAGAAAGAGAAAGAAATTTTTAATTTTTTTTTCAAAGGATTCAAAAAATCATCATCAAAATAAATAAAAAAAATCACCAAAAAAATCACAAAATCATCAAAGTACAAAAAAGTAAGCTTGTAGTGCCATAACAACGACATCGCCAAACCCGCCATCATCCCATAGGGGAAGAGGGAGAAGAAAGAAGTTTTTTAGGCCATACCCACGAAATCCATATCCCACCCACTACCAAACCATGGTGTGGCTGGTGGTAGGTAATATCCGCTAAAATATCCCCTCCACATCCCAAAATGGAGGAGATTTCTATCTCCGATCCCTCAACCTAACCCCAATTTAGAGTCACCGGACCGTTCGGCGCACCATTTTCCCCTCCACATCAACCAAAAGTATACCCATTTTTTCCTCCACATCCACCCAGCATACACCCCATTTTTGCTCCACATTAACCCAAAATATACCCAATTTTCCCTCCACTTCAAACCAAGCACCACCACCACCCTATACATTTCCCCCATCAAGAGAACACTCTACATCCCCTCCCATGACCAATCCTATATTCATGATGGAGGAAATGGTGAGGAAATTTACCGCATGGAAGACTTCTCAAAGTCTTCCTAATTCAACCCAAGCACCATCAAATCCTCAACAAACCCTCCGAACTCTTCACACCTCACTCACCCAAAACACCAACTCTAATCAACCTCCCATAATCCACACTACCCAAGGCTCACACCATCAATCATGGGGCCATCCAAGTGAGTCTCAAAGACCCTATACCCAACCCCAAGCTAATTTAGGCCCAAACCTAAGGGTCACATTTTCAAACTCTCTTTCATGCTCCCAATTTCTCACATAAACACACACCCAACAAACATACCCCATTTCCCCCCAAATAACAAACTCGTCTCATCCAACCCACCAATCCAACATGAACCCTGCCCATCCATATCCTTCACTCCCAACCCAACATGGGAATCCATCTCAAACCATCAACCATCCCTAATTCACACATCCTCTCACCCCTCAATCGAATCCTAAAAACACACACCAACCACAATGGCCTCACCAGGCACCTGCCCAAAATCCACAGTTACCCATCCCCTCGTTTCACAACCTACTCAACCCCTCAAAAATTCAAGAAATCTCACTCCACCCCCACCAACTTTTGATGTGAGGCATCAGTAGGAAGAGGATGAGGCTCGAAATAATGAGGCCTACATGGGGGCATTTGCTAGCTTCAATCCCCCACCACCCACACTCACCAACCTACAGGCACCCGGGAATGAATGGGGACAACCTAGTGGGGGAGCAGCCTCGGTACTACCATCTAGAGAGTGAATTATTAAGAGTACAAATGGGCAAAATTTAGAAACAATTAATTAAGATGGGAGGAGCTGAAATACATGCTACCAATATTTCTGAGTTGTGTTTGTTCGCTGAGGTGCCTTTGCCACCTAAGTTTAAAGTGCCTTCGTTTGATAAATTATTGAGCACTGAAAAATACCACTTTCCACCTCCTAATCTAACCTTTGATGGACCTTTGAGCTGGTTAATAATGAGTTTTTAAGTGTATTTTTCTAGATGCCAGAAAACTATAGATTAGTGCAGCAATCCATCCTTTTGGTGCCAAGAAGAAAGAATTTTGAGTTAAGTGTGGAACTGATGGATTTATAGAGGGTGCACCATGGTGATTCACACCATGGGAGTCATTTAGCATGCCTCAAGGCCTTTGAAGTCCTGCTGAGAGAGAGAGATGGAGCTCTGAGTTAATGAAGTGCTGCTGCATCAAATTATACAAACTGCACACTCAGGATTGCAGTAGCTCAGGTGGCACACTACATAAGCTTCAATCTCCAACAGCCAACCAGTAGCTGCAAGTGCTGGAACACAATCATCTTGAGTTGGAGCTTTAACCGCATGAGCATAAGAAATGGCTATGAAACCAGGCCTTCAAGTACTTCAACACTGCAACAAGAGCATTCAGGCACTTACAATACCAGCCTCATTGTTATAGATGTGAAACCATGAAGCATTCAAGCAGCTGCTATTGCTGCAGCCAACTAAGCTGTCAAGCAGCTTCAAAACCAAGCAAAACAATAGCTGAAGCAATGTAGTAGTGTGTGCGGGATATAAAAGTTGAAACCAGCTACATAACTATTGCTCTGATGCATTCAAATCCAATTTGCATGGCTGCTGCACCAACCTGCCATGCAGCTTCATAGCCATGCACTAGAGAACCTGCAGACTTGAACCACACAAGCTACAATGATGGAAGTCAGCCATCTTCACTAGCTACAAATACTGAGGCAAACCAAGCTGGCAAGTTGCATTAAAGACCCTGCATTTAATGAACTCGAGCAGAGGCACTACGCCAGCAGCTACTGCACTGAGCGGTTTAGAGCTGTAGACTTGAAGCTGAAATGTACCTCTCGAGCTGATGTAGGAAACTGTTGAGCTGAATCCTGAAGTGTTGTAGCCTGTCGAGTGGAAGAAACCTGCACTCGAGCAGTTGAAGTGACCCTATCGAAATGCACTTTGAAGTACTCGAGCAGTTGCTGAAGTAGGAGCTACTGTCGAGCAGCTTATACATCATCTACTCGAGCAATTTATGCACTTAAAATCCAACCACTCGAGCTGTGTGTGCTGGAGAGTCAACCCTTAGAGCTGTTGCATTAAACCAGTTGAGTGGAGGAGCAATTGAAATGAATCATGTCAAGCAGCTTCAACACTTAAACATTTCAACCAGCTGCACTTAAACTACTCGAACACCCCATTGCTGCTGCACCAACCATGAGAGCAGTTCATTGTTTTGAAGATAATCCACTCGAGAAGTTGGCTGAAGCTGTCTTGATGGTGTCGAATAGTTCAGGTTTCAAGCACAACCATTTGAGCACTTTAAAGTGCTGTACTTAATAAACTCAAGTAGTTCAGCAATCCACTCGAGCTGTGCAATGATGGAGAGCTGAACTTGAGTGGTTTATGGCTGAAGAGAAGTTCCTTTCAAGCTGCACATTTTAACTACTTGAGTGGTTCCCTGGGAGCTTTAACCTGTCGAGCACTTTAAAGTGCTGGCTGTTGTGCACTCGAGCAGAAGAGCTACACATATCATCCCCTCGAGCTGATGATTGAAGCCCATGAGCAGCACAACTGCAAATTTGAAGAACTCGAGTAGTGTAGATGGCTGAAACTTGAACCTGTCGAGCTACTATTGTTGTAGCTGCAACCACTCGAGTTGCATATTTGAAGGATTCGAGTAGTTCATTAATGAAGCTAGGCCCTCGAGTAGACCAACAGCTGTAAAATCACATACTCGAGCAGTTTAGAGGCTTAAAATCTAACCTCTCAACTGGTTGTTTGAATCCCACGAGTTCGTCTGTGTTGAAAGCAAGCTGTCAAGTTATTTAAATGCTACTGAAGCATTCTATCGAGCAGTTGTAGTGCTGAAAAATGTTGCTGAATGAACCCGTTGAGCTGCTATTTTAACATGTCATGAACCTGTCGAGTTGAAATGCCTGAAGAAATGAACCTATCGAGCTATTTAAATGCTGTTGAAGCAACCTGTCGAGATGCTTTCTGATCTACTCTAGCTGAAGTCCTGAAGCCCATCCAACCACTTGAGATTCATGCCTGAAGCCTCTAAGTGCTCGAGAACCACTCGAGGTTGATGCTCTGAAGTTTGAACCACTCGAGGCACGGGTTCTAGCCATCCATTTCAGACTTCAGGGATATTTTGGAGATTCCATAGCTTCTAGGGCACACATCCCAATGTGCTTAGCTGTTTCACACATCCCGAGATATCACTTGGCTAAAAATAAGCCATGTCAATAGGGCATAACTAACTTGATTCTTTCTTTCTTCTGATTGGCCAAAGCTTTTCATGGCTTTATGGATTGTATAAATAGAACATATTTTGTCTTGGGAAAGCATCCAGGATTAGCCTGAGATCACTTTTAGTTTTTTTCATTTTTAGATTAGGGTTTTATTTCTCTTCTTCCCTCCTTAGCTCAGCAGCCAAGCTGAGTTAAATCTCTATAGCAGCTAGGTTTAGACCAAATTTATATTTGGTTTTGTATGAACATAGTGAGCAGTTTTGGGATTTCTTGCACAGACTATAACCTTGAGGGTAATCATTATAAGTTCTTTTTATTCAATGAAATGCTATTTTTAAAGCTTCATTAAATTTGTATTTTCCTTCTATTTATCAGTAGATCTATATGGGTTTTAATGCACCTATGGATGCATGTGCTTGTAGCCATGCACCCATAGTGGCTGCAGTAGTTTTCCTGTTCTATCTCCAATATCTGTATTGGTTAATCTCTTGGATATCCTGTGACTATTTTAGTGGACAGAGTATAACCCTACGAGAGATCTAGACCATAGGCTGGAGCTAAATTCTTTTTCTTTGCATTTGTGCTTGTAGTCAAATGAGGGACTGATATAGATCCAACTTCTCCTCTGTTTTGCAAAACTATTTTCAGTGAATAGATCTGGGATCTTGTAAAGATTACAGACTTGGGAGCTTGGTCATTACATGCCTTTTTGTAGCAATGACCAGCTGATTTACATGACTCATTCAATCTGTGAGATCTAGTGGTTCTCACTAGATTTTCATGGACTGTTTTCTCCTATGGTTGCATGAGGTTGTAACCTTGCAACCATAGTGTATGCAATGATTTTATTATTCCATCTTTTACCCTCATGACTGGATTATATCCATGGGATAGCCTGTGATCATTTGAGTGGACAGACTATAGCCCTAAGACTAGTCCATATCTCAGGGTGAGTTGGATTCTTCTACCTTGCACTTGTGCTTGTAGCCAAGTGAAGGAATGCTGCAGATCCAGCATCTTGATCTGATTTAGCAGTGAAGATTATCTCATAGCTGTCTACTTCTCTACATTTTATCTTTATTTTACCACTCCATCTACATTCTTCTTTACCCCATTTCTTTAGCTGTAGTTTTTATTTATGTTTTTAGTTTAGTTTAGTATTGTGACACCTAAACACCCTCTCTTTACCTTGCTTTCTAGTGTAGGTTTAGAGTTGCCAGATCTATAGCCAGATCTGGAGTTTACTATACGCCTGTAGGTTTTTAGATCATCACTCTCCGTGGGACAAACTTACTTATCGAAACTTATTACAACAGCTCTGATCTTGCAGGACTGTGTCTAATTACTGTTGTTTTTTTTGTATTGTTACATTCAATTTTTGTGCATAGCAATTATACACCAACACAAATATAATGGCACCGATAACTCTATTGCCCACCTTAAGTCATATTGTGGAGACATGTGCCAATATGGCGGAGATGAAAAACTCCTCATCAAAGTATTCCAGAAAAGTCTCACAGGCCCAACATTAAGATGTTTCACCTTTATTGAACCATCCATGAACAGAACGTGGAGAGACCGCACCCACCTGTTTCAGGAACAATACATGTACAATATCGATATTGAGCTTCGCAAGTCTAATCTGGCTCGATTGAAACAAAAGTCTGATGAAACTTTTAATGAATATTTTAGATGGTGGAGGGCCCTGACAACCCAGGTGAGGAACCGTATACCGGATGATGTATAGATCGAGATGATCTCAAAGACTGCATTATCGGTTATATCTGATTTCCTTGTGTTCCAACAACAAGCCAGTTTTGCTGATCTTGTACAAAATGCCAATTGCTGTGAGGATGCAGTAAGAGATGGTCGTTTAAATAAAATAGTGGCCAGTGGGGCTCACAAATTCGTTGAACAGAGGAATGAGAAAAGAACAGGGGCAGAAGTTCAAGTGATAATGACTTCACAACCCGCCATGATCACGACTCCATTCAAATACAGGGCAGTACAATAAACCCTAGCTCAAGCAGAACTAGCACAGAGACCCGACAATGGTCCAGGGGCACAGATGACGCCCGAACAAAGAAGGGCCCTCTTTAATTGAGTGTTCACACCCTTGGGATAATCCCTAAATGTACTCTTGCCATTGTTAATCGAGAAGGGTTTGGTCACACCATTCTAACCTTGACCACCACCAGCTCTTGCAGAACTAGCACAAAGACTTGACAATGGTCTAGGGGCACAGATGACTCTTGAACAAAGAAGGGCCCGTTTTAATCAAGTGTTCACACCCCTGAGATAATCCCTAAATGTACTCTTGCCATTGTTAATCGAGAAGGGTTTGTCACACCATTCCAACCTTGACCACTACCAAATCCACTCCCAAGGAACTACGATTCGAGTACGTATTGCAAATTCCATCAAGGCCCAGGTCACCCAACCGATCGCTGCTTTCCATTAAAGCACACGATACAGGACATGATTGAGGCAAAGAAAATCATTCCCTTTGCAATTCTCAAAGCAAATCTGCACACCAATATATACCAAGCACTGTTTCCGCCACACCGGTAAGGAGGAATGGACCCAAGGGCCACCATTAACATGCTAGAGGAAGAGATGGAAGAATTTGACCCCTCAAAATACATCAACATAGGAGGAAGCATCGAGTTACCAAGGCAGTGGAGCCAAGGGAATGAAATCATAGGAGTAGTCGACCCTTTGAATTTAGCCGATTACTTTCCCAATCCGACGCCCCAAGTGGCACCTCTAGATTTGAGACTCTACTTCCCAGCACTAGCTCCCATCAACCATGTTCAACCCAGCTTTAACTCAGCCCCAAAATACCAACCATTGCCGGCACCCACCCCAAATCACTACATGCCACCCAATCCATCTCCAGCTCCAATCCACCATAGTTAGCCCAATTTTGTCACCTTCAACCCCTGTAAACCATATTTGGCCCATCTTCGCCACACCACCAATCAATCTATCCCTGATACCTTCATCCACCCCATTTCAAATCCCCGTGCCAACCTATGATCCCCACTAGGTCCCGCTCAACTACAACTAAACGGATGTCAATGCTGACAACAATAATGAAGGGGTAGTTGAGTTTATCATGTGATCAGGAAAGATTTCCAAGTAGCCGGAGGTGCCAGCACCGGCCGAACCTGAGGAAAGAAGAGAACCCGCAACAAAATATCCCATGGAAAGAATGGGTCGGGAATATGCGTTGGAAACACAATTGAGAAAAACTCCAGATCACATCACCATTTGGGAATTACTAATGATGTCTCCACCACACTTCAAAGCTCTAATGGCAACATTAAAAAATGCCCATGTATCCGATAAAGTGTCCCAGGATGAGGTGGGACAAATGATTGGACAAGTATTGGCTCCCAATGCCATCTCTTTCTTGGATGCCAACCTTCCAATTGAAGGGAGAAACCATTTCAGATCCCTTAATATCACGGTGGAAACAAGGAATTTAGTGATACCACTGGTAACACTAGGAGAGAAGTGATACGAGAAGTTGATCTTGAGCTCACCATTGGGCCAATGACCTTCTCCATTCCATTCTAGGTCATGGATATCAAATCCACCTTTAATTTGTTGATGGGGCACTCGTGGCTGCATAAAATTGAGGCAGTACCCTCAACCCTGCATCAGAAACATAACTTCATCTCAGAGGAGAAGGTTATAGCAATCCTGGGTGAGGGGCAAGAAGAAGGAGAAAGAGCTGCACACAACATAGAGAACCCCAAAATGCTGGACGTGCTGCACATGGCTAAGGACATGAATCTTCACAGTTTCCAATATGATGTGTCAGCAGTGGTGCCAGAGCCCCTCAGAAAGGTCACCACAAGAACCGGAGGAGGAATGATTGTAGCAGTGGCCATGCACCAGAAATGGGGCTACTAGAAAAGAAAGGGATTGGGCCCTCGCCTACAAGGCCGAAGGGACCCAGTTAGAGCAAGAGGTAGATAACAAATCAAATTCGGTTTAGGATACATGCCTACTGAAGAATAAGTCCAAGAGGCCAAGGAGAAGACCCGAACCATTACAGTTGCCAAAGCCAGGGGGATAGACCTGGAGGATGAACCTCGCCCACGATCTCACATTCAAAACACCTTCGTGAGTGCAGGGGTCATTAAAATTGACTAGAATGGGGTGACATTAAAAACACCTTCGTGACCCTGCACAAAAGAACCTCTATGCACGAAACCAACCCCCAAATCATTCCCCCTGAAATTGAAATAGACTGTGACTCGCTGTAACTCTTCGAGGAGGGAATATCCCTACCCATACAGCAACCTGTCCTAACCTACCCCAAGCCGGTCTTAACAAATGATGACCAGGTTCAAGTCGAGTCTCTGATATACATGATGGAGGCCGATCCTGGAGAACCATCTCACTCCACCTCCTCTAAAGAATATGGTAAGGGTGCAACACCCAAGGTAAGAAATTGGGCATCAACGCCCATGACTCTAGAAGCATTTGATGGCAGGAAATTCAACACTCGCTTCCCAAAAAAATAACCTATAAAAAGTGAGGATGGCCCATGGCAACACCCTGCATGTATAAGGACCCACTTTGCCAAGGGCCCATCTCTGAAGAAAAAGAAAATCCTAAAAAATAGAAAAAATACAAAATCCAAGAAAATTGATGCCTTAAGTAAAGAGCACGTTCGATGTGAAATCGACCTCTTTCCTGTAGAAATACAAGGAGAGGTAGGAGTCACAGATCTGGACGAGAAAATAATGGTTGAGGAGCTTCCCAATGAGCTCCTTGAGCAATACGCTGATTTTGAGAATGACCCTATGTTGAGTAAATCTATGTGTGCTTATTAAAATGAGGAAACAAAATGGCAGAAATAAAGAAGAAAATCTACACTTAAACACAGCCTGCAAGATACAGGGTTGTTGTAGCAAGTTTTAATTGAGTAAGAGATCGTCCCACAAAGATTTGTGATCTAAGATAGTAAATCTTCCGATATGCTACAGATCTGGACCTCCTAATCCTATTCTAACTTAAACTAAGGAAAACAGGGAAAAGAGTTTGAGTTTTGATGGCCACTTTAAACTAAAAAGCAATAAATCAGATCTAATTGAAAACATAGTTTAAAACCAAACCAGTGACAACAGAAAGAGAGAATTGTGAGAAATAACAAATATTTTGGTAAAATAAAATTCAAAGTTCATTGGAGAATGAACAACTAGGAGATAGTTTTCATTGTAAAATTGATTTGCAAAGCTGCAGAGTAGAAGATGGATCTGCAACAATCCTTCATTTGGCCATAAGCACAAATGCAAGGTAGAAGGATCCAAATCTGTCCTGAGATATGGACTAGTCCTAGGGCTATACTTTATCCACTTGAATGGTCACAGAGTATCCCATGGATATAATCCAGTAATGGGGGAAAGAATTGAAATAGGAAACCACTATAAATGCTATGGAAGCAAGGCTACAAGCTCAGGCATCCATAGGTACATCAAATCTGTAAAAATCGATTAAAAACCAATAGATCTTACAAATTATATGAGCATTAGAACCAGTCATTCATTGATCTCCAAAAACTTACAACAAATTGACTATCAGATTTTGCAGTCTCTGTAATCTCCACACTTCATGCAATGCTCTCACAATTCAATTTACAAATCTACTAACCCTAGCTGCTACAAAGATTTAGCCAAGCATGGCTAGGCTAAGGAATAAGAAGAAGACTAGAAAAGGCGGGAAACAATTCAAAAATTCATAAAACTCTGGATGCCCTTCCCTCGTTTTATTCCCTCCTATTTATACAAATTCCTCAACTGCCTCAGATCTATTTTGGCCAATCGGAGAAGAGGAGAATCAAATCTGTTATAAAACTGATGAGGTGGTTGAATTTCCTCCAAGTAGTGCCCCAAATCT
Source organism: Chloranthus sessilifolius (assembly GCA_021018995.1). Classification (NCBI taxonomy): domain Eukaryota; kingdom Viridiplantae; phylum Streptophyta; class Magnoliopsida; order Chloranthales; family Chloranthaceae; genus Chloranthus; species Chloranthus sessilifolius. The sequence continues at coordinate 100,242,805 of CM037588.1, forward strand.
ATTAGAGTCAGTTGAGCACACGTGGGGCAGTTAGGTCAGGTGCCCTCCAAAGCTAACAGACAACTACTTGACTCGTGCACCGAGTGATAGAAGCCTCAAGTTATTCATTCGATCAGTTGGAGCTTCAGGAATTGCGCTTGGGGAGGTTCAGGCAACTGTTCGAGAGGTTACAAGCTTCAGGTATAACTCTTGACAGGTTGCAGACTTCAGCTCGACAGGTTCTTCAGCAGAATTTAAATCTCAAGTGGTTCAAACAACCAATCGAACGGTTCAGAGTACAGCTGGCTAGGATCTCAATAGGTTCTCGATAGGTTCATTTCAACACATTGCAGCTTCGTGAGGATGGTTGGCTTCAGGTAACCTCTCGAGTGGTTGAAGTGTACAAATCAACAAGTTCCTCTTCTTCAAACTGATCCACTCAACAGGTTAAATCTCAACTTCTTGACAACATCCATTTCACTCGACAAGTTATTTTTCTATGTTGTAAACTGCTCGGCAACTTCAGGCAACCACTCAACAGGTTCACTTTACATCTACAAACTGCTCGAGTGCTTGTCATTCACACTACAACTTCTCGAACCCCTCTTTTCAGAACCCCTGCTGCTGATGACAGTCTGTTTCAACTCTCTGTCATGCCTGGGTGTTTTCATCAGTCAATGATTGACTCAGATCTCTCTCCTTAAGGCCTTTGTTGCATAGATGTCTGCACATCTCTGCAGATTATTACTAACTACAAAACAACACTCAAAAGTAATTATTAATCAACTCTAAGGTCTAGTAAAGGCTAGGTTAGAAGGTGAAAAATGGTATTTTTCACTGATTAACTCACCCCCAAACTTAATCTTTGCTAGTCCTCGAGCAAAGCAAAAATTAAAAATAGTTATTCAAAATAGTAAGTGTCACTTTTGTAGGGAGCACAAATGCATTTAGCTTATGCATCAAGCCTTTTAAACTCCTAGGTGATCCCTAGTGGAGGAGTGAAGTCTTCTCAGGGTTTTCAGTGTAGTTACCCACAAACTTCCTAATGAAAACAGTTAAAGCAAGTGCACACAGTGATAAGTCAGATTTCAACATACCAAGCTTAATTCCACACCTTGCACTTTCAAATCAGAGAAATTTTAAGACAGTAAATGTAAACAATTTAATACCTAAATCCTTATGCATGCTCATCATAACCAGTCTAAAGATATCAAGAATGTAATGTGTGCAAATCAGTATAAAGTTCACCATTAATTAAAAAATCAGGTTCAAACAGTGCCCCAATAAATTCAATCTCAGACCCAATCCTAACTAGGGCAGTCTCTCACAAATAAATTGAAGGGTATTCAGTTTCACTTCAGCTCAAGAGCAGTTACAAACCTCAAATAGGCCAGCAAGCATGAGCATAGGCATTTGCTCTATTTCCTGACTTCATCATGTTTTCTTCACCATAGATTAAACATTCCTTCATCTCCACATAACAGTTCAATTCACTTTGGATCACTGAGGTCTTTTATTGGGTTGTAATGTGGCTAAGGGTTGAGGTTTATAAAGAATAAAATAGGTAAAGAGGGATTCAAAATTGAGAAATCAGCAAGGGGAGGAGGTGATTCATGACTTCACCTATTTCATTACAGCACAACTTCATCTTCCAATAGGTTTTTCAGATCTGAAGTGGCTACTTCTTCTCCTACTTCTAATTTTCCAATGAAGTACTTCATTTGACTTCTCTTTCTTTCTCTTTTTCTTTTTATTTATTTATTTATTATTTATATGATGGTTGTTATAGCCATACAACTGATACACTGCTTTTCTTAAATTTTCTCCTTCTCCTTCCACCAAAGGTCAAACCTGCTCACCCATCTTCATTTCTTCTCCTTCCACCTTCTGAATTCTCAAATTGAAGGTAATGTTGAATCAGGTCAAAAGGTTCAGGTTCAATTATTTTGGTGTTTTTTTTTTTGAAAGAAAAATAGATTTTCAAGCTCAAAGAGTATATGTAAAGGGCAATTCAATGGGTAGAAAAATCATGTCCTTAATGTCATGAGTTCTGCTAAACAGTTTCAATTTGGGAATGCCTAACTTCTACTGAAAAGGTTTGAGTCAGTCATTCCTTAGAGCACAAGAATTGCCAAAGACACTCTTGACAAGAAATTATTTTATATGGGCCCAAATCTCACTGGGTATGGTCTTCAATTGAACTCATGGTGCATGTTCTCACCTTTTTCTCTCTTTACTGGTTCACTATGTACTGATTGTGAAAATTTTTCTTGATGATCTCGTCATGGAAGTGTTGAGATTTTTAAAAGATTTCAATATTAAACAGTCTACTTTACATTTTAATTTTCTCTTTTTCAAAATTTCGTAGGTGGAATCTTACTTTATTTGTTTTAATCTAACTAACACTACTGCACTTAGCTTAACCATCTCATAGGTCTACCCTACCATACCACCAAACCTAATATAAACAGTGTCCTCACTGTTACAAAGGACAGGTAGGTAGGGACAGCAGAATAGGCAAAGGAAGAACACATACAACAGAAAATAGGGATGTGCAGTAGCAAGAAAAAAAACAACAAACAAAGAAACACAATGCAAATCAATACGCAAAAGACATTTTGATTAACAAAATTAATAGTAACCAAGACTATGTACAACATGAACAAGAGACTAAAAATATACCTCCATTCCAAAACAGAAAAGACAATCAAAACCTAAGTACAAATGCTACACTAAATCCTAATCAGAATCAAAATTAGAGTCTGAAAGTAACTCTATGGGAAATTTGCTTTTAGTTGTTCTTTTCTTCATAGATTCAGATTGGGCAACACCAGCTTTGGTTCTTGTAGTAGCTAGTTTTTGTGGCTTGGTGCTGCTCTTCTCCATAGAAGGTTCCTTGATAGACACACCCTTAAACATTGAAGGGTTCATTACTGAAAAACTGGAGGTTAGTGTGTCTACTAGTCGCTCCAACTAGATGGAATTTAACTTATACACCTTATATAGGTCCAAAGAATTCAGCACCATCTTCCATAGCCTCTTCTTGTCCTTCTCCTCATCCCTCTTGATTTGGGCAATCTAGCCTTCATATTGCTACTTCACCATTGCTGTGATTGACTTTATCACTGATTGAACATCCCTCCTAATATAAGGATTGGCATGCATAGCCTTGGTGAGGGTGTAAAATAGGGGAATGGGTATGGATGAAGCAAGGATAATGGCCTTCTCATAAGGGTCATCAATCCTAGGGTGTAAAACAGAGGTGGTGGTCAGGTCAATATAGGTGGGTGGAGATGATGGGGGTGGAAAGATAGGTGCCAACTCCTCCTCATAGGTGAATGGTAACAGGGGTAACTCCTCTTCAAAATCAATTTGGGTAGCAGTAAAGGTGGAGGTAGATGGGATAAGGACTAGGCCTTCATTATTAGGGTCTGTTTGTGTGGCAGCAGCTGCTGTAGCCATTGAAGTTGAAGGCTGGGGTAAAGGAGGTGGTGTGGGTGAAGGTGTAGGCTGTTGGGCTATTGGGTGTAAGGCCTGAAGGTTGATTAGATGGAATGTAGGCTAGTTTACATGGTGGCCTGGTGTTCAGTATTAGTAAGGAGTTGGGTTTGGAGAGAGGTAAGGAGGGGAAGAATTTAGGCAAATGTGTTTGGTTAGGCTTGAGTAACAGGTTGGGTAGGTGGGATTGGCTAGAAAGGTGATCTAGGGGCATGGTGGAAATGGTCAGGCCTTGGAGAGTCCGGAAGGGGTGTGTACTCATCCCCAATATCCTCCACAATAGAGTCAATCAAGACTGAGTATCCCTCAGTGGTGAACTGCTCCAGGTCATGGGTAGATGGAAGTGTAAGGGAATGGGTAGGGGAGGCAATAGGGGCAATTGGCTCCTTGGGTTATGCTGCAAAGGATTCGAAGGGGGGTACAAGGTCTGTGGTGGTGGGTTATGTAATGTCAGTGGCCATAAGCTCACTGTCATCATATCTGAATGGGGAAGGTGGGATTGGTATGGTGATCAATCACATAATTTATTATTTTATCACCCTTAATTTAGTGATGCTAGGCTTTAGTTTGCTACTAATAACTTACTGATATGCAGATATTAGGGATAATCAGTAAAAGAGAGCTAAAGTTTTAATATTCATCAAAATGAACACAAAAAGCAATAAGAAAGACGGTTGAGTGAAAAATACGATTTCTCGCCTACTAAAAGCCAGAAAATTGTAATTTATAATTCTGTAAAAGAGATAAAAGAAGGAAAAAAAAATACTTATTAAGAGAATCGTCAACTATGAGGAAGCTATGAAAGATAGAAATCATGATTAACGATTTTCTAAGAAAGAGAAGAAAATGAGAAATTGTGATTTGTGATTTTCCAGAAAAGAAGCTTTCCTACTGTTGTTGCTGCTGCTGACCACTTGCATATTACACCGCTATAAACAGAATTAGAATATATATGAAATTAGAAGTCCGGTGAATCATGGATCTGAGAAGATTGATGAAGATAAGCTCTTAGAAAATCTCCATTGTTGAATTAAAGGAGAACAATCCAGAAGCACATCTACATCCAGAAGCAAGGAAAATATAAAATTAGGAATTGGAGTAATATTAGGAATATTTTATTTTAGTAGTTTCTTTTATTAGAATTAGAAATCTTTGTAAACGGACTCCTTATGATCTATAAATAAGAGAGCCCGATATAGGAATAATCATTGAAGAATTTCAGCATCAATTGACACTTGAGGTTGGATTTTCTTCCGATCAAAGTAGTGTAAAATATTTAGAATAGATTAGATATAAGAGATTTCTCAAGAGCAATTGACGACTTCAATTAGGTGCTGAAGATTAGTGTAGATATCCTAATTTCTTAGAAGCAATTGACGACTGCGGCTGAGAGGTGAAAGATATATTTATTTGCTTTCTAATTTAAATTTTATTTGCTTTATTTCAAGCTTTGTAAACATCTCCAAGTTTTAATTTAAATTGATGACTCAGGTTAGAATTTGTAGATTAGTGTAATGATTTTTACTTTTCCATCTTCAGTTTTTAAGGTTTGACTGACGCCTAAATTTTAGAAAGTTGTTGATTAGATTAAATCTGTATTGATAGGATCTTAGACTTCATTGACGACTAATGCTAAGAAACTAGAGATGTAGTGTAACAGTACTATTTAAATTCATAAATATCTGATAGCTGAAGATTATGATTAACGACCTCAATCAGAAGGAGGATTTAGATTTATTTTATGCACTTTAGATTAAGAAACTATTCTTTTATTCATATTTCTCCATTAGATTAGATCTTAAAGATAAATAGAAGTTTTTAAAATAAGGATTTAAATAGAAGATATAAATAAGAAGTGATTAGATAAATAAACTTCCTCATGGGAACGATCCTATGCTAGTAGTATAATTTTCATTGTGCACTTGCAATAGGTTAAGACTTGAGATTAACATAATTTTAATATACATAATAAGCAACGATCATATGGGGTTGGAATAGGAGAACCTGGTGGAGGTAGGGAAATGGATGGGCTAGGTGGAGTGGTAGCTGGTATTGGGTGGTGGATTCTCCTTTGGTATTTTCTTTTTATGGTGGGAGTGGGAAGGGTGGATGGAAATATGAGAGGATTTGGGACTGACACAGGGCTGGTGGCGGTAATGGTGGAGGGTGTCGAAGTGAAAATGGTAGGCATGGGTGCAATAATAGAGGATGGAATGGAATGTGAGATGATTGATGGGGGTATGGTGTGTGGCACTGAACTGGCAGCAGTGGTCTCTCCAAGGGAAGCTGCTAGTGTGTCTGCTGATGGAGTGGGTACTAAAGCTGCTGATGAAGATGCTGTGGGCAAAGGTGCTAAGCTGTCAGCAGAAGGTGCATCAGTGGTGATGATCAGTCACATAATTTACCATTTTATCACCCTTAACTTAGTGATGTTAGGCCATAGTTTACTACTAATGAGTTATCGATTTGCAAATATTAAGGATAAGCAGTAAATTAGAGCCTAAGTGTTAATCTTTATCAAAATGAACTCAAAAAGCAATAAGAAAGACGATCGAGCGAAAAAGACATTTTTTCGCCTACTGAAAGTTAGAGAATCGTAATTTACGATTCTTTAAAAGAGACAAAATGATAAAAGCGACAAAGCGTAATTCAGAGACTCGTCAACTATGAGGAAGCCTATTGAAAATAGAAAATCATGATTGAGGATTTTCCAGAAAAGAAGCTATGAAAGAAAGAAATTGTTATTTATGATTTCTAAAAAATAAAAGCTTTCTACTACTGTTGCTACTGTTGATCACGTGAGAACTATCACCGCCCATCCAGAATTAGAAGACTCTTGCAATTAGAAGTTTGATAAACAATGGATCTGAGAAGATTAATAAAGATCTAAATCCGAAGGACTCTGCTGCTGCTCAATAAAGAACAATCCAGAATCGCATCAACTAAGGAAAGCAAGGAAAGATAAAATTAGGAATTAAAGTTATATTAGGATACTTTTATTTTTAGTAGTTTCTTTTACTAAGACTAGATCTTTATAAACCGATCTCTTATGATCTATAAATAAGAGGGCTCGACATAGGAATAAGCATCGAAGAATTTTAGTATCAATTAATTCCTGAGGTTAGATTTTCTTCCGATCAAAATAGTGTCTACTAGTTAGAGTAGATTAGATATCAGAGGTTTCTCAAGAGCAATTGACGACTGCAATTGAGTGCTGAAGATTAGTGTAGATATTTGTAATTTCTTAGGAGCAATTGACGATTGCGGTTGAGGGGTGAAGGATATATTTTACTTTGCTTTCTAGTTTAGACTTTATTTGCTTTGTAAACATCTTCAAGTTTTAATTTGAATTGACGACTCAGGTTAGAATTTACAGATTAGTGTAATGATTTTTACTTTTCCATCTTCAGTTTGCTAGAGTTTGAATGATGCCCAAATTTTTGTTTGATTGTTGATAAGATTAAAACTGTATTAATAGGATCTTAGACTTGATTGACGACTAATGCTAGGAGACTAGAAATATGGTATAGCGGTACTGTTTATTTTTATAAATATCCGAAAGCTAAATATTAAGATTGACGACCTTAATCTGAAGAAGGAGGATTAGGATTTATTTTTATGCACTTTAGTTTAATAACCCATTCTTTTATTCATATTTCTCCAGTAGATTATGAAATCTTAAAGATAAATAAAAAATTTTAAGATAGGGATTTAGATAGAAGATAGAAATAGGAATAATTAGACGATGAATTTCCTCGTGGGAATGATCCTATGCTAGTTCTATAATTTCCATTGTGCGCTTGCAATAGGTTAAGACTTGAATTAAATATAATTATAATACATAAAAAGAATTGAGTCAAGTTTTTGTGGCACCGCTGCCGGGGAAGCGAAATTTATCTGGTTCTTTCAAGTTTTTATCTAATATCTTTATTTTTTTAGAAACCAATATTTATCTTTCTCTTTTTATATTTCTTTATATTTTTATTTTTTTTGATCACTTCTTAAGCTTTTGCAGGTTTATTCAGAACAGCGAATCAAAAGTTTCCAACTTCTGCCAGCCACGGAATTTAGAAACTCAGAATTGTTTCTCTCCCTGCTCTCTAAAATAAAAGTCATATAAAGCTAAAAACATAAAAATAAGTAGTTATGCTCCAATTAATCTCAAAGTCTTTAATGTATACATACGCTACTAAACAAACACTCTGCTACTGCATTATTATCCATCATATGTACTCTTCGATGTAATCACACTTAATAAATAGTACGACGTTTTATATTTATTTCAGCCGACGCTCAATTTATTGCCAACTAACCTTCTGTAAGATCATTATGGCAATTAAGCTCAGAAGGAAGAAAAAATTTAAAATGAAGATTCGTATTCCACCATCCAAGAACTTCAAATATAGGACCAGCCCATCCTTCGCGAAATCATTCCTTCTCGTCCCTACCATCTCATCTGTGCAATCGTGGGATTTTTGACGATCCTATCGCGGCGATGTGCTTGCTTGCAAAAAATATAGAGTCGCCACCAGGAGCTTTTGGTGTCCCGGGATACCTATATCATTTTTTTAAGCACCGAAGTGCCATAAATATGACTCTGAATCCGGTTCACACCAAAGGCTCTTGGGTAGGGGCTTCGGTTATCGATCGGGCAGGTGTTAGGCACCCGATCAACCCGCTTAACGTGGTCTCTACTAATGGCTAATACAAAAATAAAGTAAAAGAAAAGAAAATGGCTTCTTCTTACCCAAATGGGCCTCAAATACTATTTGTGCCCCTCCGTTCCTACCAAAAATTCAGCGGTGTAACGACACAAATGGGAGGATAGGAAGGGCTAAGGAAGAGATAAGAGAAGAAAGGGGAGAGCCGGAGCCCTCGGGCCCTTGTAGCACTGTAGGAGAGCCTTGCGTGACTTGCTTTTGATGAGCTCTTGAAGGCTTGTATGGTGGAAATAGGAGTTCTAACCTCTAAGGCTTGCTAGCTAAGAGGTAGGGAAGGGAGGCAAATGGATAGCACACACCTAACCTAGAGGCTTTTTAGGAAAGGTAAGGCATGGAATGAGGTTTTGGAATTCTGGAATTTGTATGAGCAATGGTGCACCAAAGGGAGAAAGATCTTCTCACTTTAAGCTCTTTCTCTCTTAGGAAAAAATTTTCAACCACTAAACCAAGGGGTGGGGGTCTCTATTTATAGGAAATGGGTGGTTTAAGAGATCACTTAGGAGCTAAATGGGTTTAGCAATTAGGTAATCTTAAATCTAAGGTTTTCTAGGGTTTTTGGAGCCTTAAAATGTGTGAGAAAGTCCTCCAATGGTGGATGATGGGGTGAGGCTTTAAGCCACTTGAAGGGTTGCAAATAGGTAGGGAATGGGTGCAACATAACTAGCAAAACACACTCCAAAGGTCAAGGTGGTCAACAAGTCAAACCCCAATCACGATTTTTGAGGTAAAATTCAGAGGTTACTATTCATATGCCTAGCGCAACTAATAGTTGTACTAGGCAAATGTACAGTAAAATAGTATTTAAACAGTGCCTGGAAGTTAGCTCGCGAGGGTGGGGTCCACAATTAATACTGGCACAACTATTAGTTGCGCCATGCTTAAATCCTGAGAGAAGTAGCCTGGCGCAACTAATAGTTGCACCAGGAAAAATTATCACTAGTGCAACTATTAGTTACGCCAGCCCATTTCTAGGGAGAAAGATCCTGGCGCAACTATTAGTTGCGCCAAATCCCTAGGGGGGACCCACTTGATTTTACTCTTATGCCCTCCGGGCTTGGTTTGCCGTATCTTTTGATGTATACATCTGATTGGGGTAATTCTTGGACCATTGGAAAGCTGACGACCTCTACTTTTCAATGGTATAAGATTCAATCATAGTAGAGGGCTGTAGCTGGTTCCGGTGCACCCCTCCTCAACCATTTGCTTGATAAGGTTAGGTTTAGTTTCAGAACGGGTTTTAAGGGTCGGGATTGATTTATAAAGGTTTGAGTTAGGTTCCTAAGGGATCTAGGGTGATTCCTAAGGGTTTGGAAAGGTTTCTAAGGGTTCCTAAAGGTTTCATACATGTCATTAAAAGCTCAGAATTGCACCTCTCTCGAGAGGTGTTTCGATCGGGCCTTGGGCCAAATTTGGGTGTCTACAGATGCCCCTCTTTGGTATCCGATCACTAATGATCGAATGCCAAAGAAAAAGAGACATTTGACGAGGCCCAAGGCATTACTAACGGGTTTGCAGCATTTAGAATGAACTTCAAACATCAAATGAGTAACACGGTGAGAAAATAAAAGCCCTGAGACGCTAGGCTAAACATTCGTTTCTCGAGGTAATCAGTTCCCAAGCGCTTAGCGACATTACTGGGCATAATCGAGGTGGAATGAGTTGTGAACTCTTTATATCAAGAAAGATATTCGCTTCTCGAAATGATTTTGAAGGTATCTGATGTTTAAAATTCATTCTGAATGCAACAGCTTTATGAGTAAAAGGGGGGGGGATCAACTCACATTCAAAGATAGGCACGAAGTAAGCATACGCAAGGCTCCATAGTTTGTGTTCAATCCTATGAGGCATTTTATTGCCTCATTTGACTGGTCGCGGGTGCACCTGCCTAGAGCAGGGTTCGAAATCTCTAGGTGAACCCAACAATCCCGAAGTTTATTTAGCATGACTACCCGAGCGGAGCGAATAGAAGTCGCAACGCTTTTTGGGAGGACATGCCATTTTCGAAAACGTGCCCCGGATCAATATGACCTAGAGCATCAAGCTTCAAGTATCGCTAAATAGATCAAACCGATCATTAGGTGTCTCCCTAAAAAGGGGCATCCAATCTTGGTTTTTGCCGACAATGATCATAAACATCAATTAACTATGCATAAATATGCACTCATCAGGGGCGATAAGCAACAACAAAGGCGATGGAAGCCCCGACCCGAAACTGCTCGGGTACAATTTATGGGAACAAACAACCATCATACGGATACCCAGAAGCATGGTGTACACTTTACAGGGAAATCACTGCCCATACAGGTTTTAAGCCTGCAGAAAGTAAAAGGGAAATGAACCCTTCTGAATGCATGGTTGCACATAGTTTGGTTGATACGTAATCTCATTCTCAACAGGTTGGTCTCAACCAACGATTGACCTTTTCTAATGGAGAATCTGAAGCTTAAGATACTTAAGTTAATATGAATCCAAAACAGAGCGCTCCTCGCAAAGAATTAGCAGTGGAGTCGACTCGATCGAAATATTGACTGTTTGATCGGGACTGATACCGTCGCTCCTTCCTTGAAGTAGGATCCAGAATCTAAGGCGCGCTTTAGACTTAGGACATTACTATAGCATAGTGGTGTTGCTGATAAAATATCAACATTTTACCGCATCAGAATACGCATGTGCATAGCTTTGTGGGGAAGCACAGATTTATTCTTTCTTTTTCAAAATGATTTTTTCTCTCTTTTTTTTTGAATAAACCTGACGTTAGTGGTGAGATACTTCATCTAATTTGTCCATCGCTAAGAAGTTGCTCGGTTCGAGGCTTTGGACCGTGTGATGTTCCTGCATATTCTTGAGAAAAGGTCAGCCCCTTTTTTGTTTATACATATAAAGAAAATGCATCTTAAACAACAGAAGGAAAAGTAGATTTCTACCTATATTTTTTCATTTTCAATATATTTTTTTGGATTTTTGTTTTCAGAGAATTTTTGTTAGTTTTCTTCATTTTTGGGATTGAAATATGATGCTAGAAATATGAGTAGAAATATATGCACATTTTTTGGTATTTGGATTTTTCTTGATTTTTTGTTTTTGGCTTTCTCTCTATTTTTTTTTGATGCCTTGACAGTGAGACGGAGTAGCGGGTCCCATTTTGAGCATAGTCGAACTCTTTCATGCAATCGGACCTGAGTGAGTTTCTGGATTTTACCAAGGCCGGAACGTTGATCCCTTTGGATTGGGTTAAACCTTTCTCCTTACCTTGAGTCATACATTTGACAAAATAATTTTACAAAGACAATTCTGGTCGAGACCCATCTTGAACTAGCATGAGCAGCCCAGCCAAAAAAAGGGTATCAAAGAGAGTAACCAAGAGGGCTCCTCAAGCATCAATCTTCTCAATCAGTGCAAACCTTCATTTAATTTTTTTTTTTTTTTATTATTTATCTCCTTTTTTTACCCGTGGCGCCCTTTCGAGTTTTCACCACGTCCATGGGTTTAGCTCTCTTACCCCAAGCGCCCTTTTGGGTTTTCACCTGGTCCGCACAAGCTTGCTGTTTTTACCCGTAATGCCCTTTCAGGTTTTCACCATGTCCATCTTACTTTGAGCTTGTATTTTTATTTTTATTTTATTTTCCTTTTTTATTCTTTCATTTTTTTAAAAGTCACGACATAGACGTCGATTCCGTCATAGCCGGCCGGATGGGGCTCTGGTGTCGTCTCACAACTCGGCTCATGTTGACTTAACAGATATTATGACTGCTCGTGAACTTAAAAAGAGGGCTTCCTTCAGGGTGTAGCTTAGCCATGGGTTAGGTTAGGATTTTGAAGGTATGCTGGGCTAAAAGGGTTTTCTTGATACGACTTCAGTTTTCTCGACATACTTCCTTCCTTGGGGGTTTTACTATACATGCCCCGTGATTCTTCTATTTTTTTATTATTTATTTATTTTTATTTATTTTTGTTTCATTTCAGGCAATCTCTTTTTGGGGTTTTGCTTTTCCAATTTTTTTGGATTTTGATAGATCTTTACTTCCCTATTTTTATATATGTACACACATTTTTTTTGGGGAAGGGGGTTATTGAAAGAAAGGCCCAGGCTCAAATGGGGTAGCAAGGGATATCATCATTTTTAGGGAGGCTTTCTGGCTACTATGTTTGGAATGATGGCCTCTTTTAGATGGTTCTTAAGTAGTCACGTATCTGTTTCACCAATAGTTACCTTGACGTGATAGACTAAGAGTAGAACCATCGGACGTATCTAGTGTTGATAGGCTTAGGAAGATGATATCCGTCCATGGTGGCGAGGTGGATGGTGTATCCCGGTAGCACCTCTCGAATGACGTAAGGTCCTTCCCAGTTTGGCTTGAACTTTCCTCTCGGATCGGCGTGGGGGGAAGGGAAGATCTTCTTCAACACAGGGTCTCCTACCTTTAGATCTCGACCACGGACACGTTTATTATAAGCGCTTGTGATTCGCCCCTGGTAAACTTGAGTGTGACACAAGGCTAGGAGTCTCTTATCGTCCAATAAGTTCAACTATTCAAAGCGTGATCTTTCTCTCTTCGCTTCGGATAAGCCGAATTCCATGAGGATTCGGAGCGAGGGCACTTCCACCTCTACCGGTAGGACGACCTGGATTTCATACAAAAGGGAGAATGGTGTTTCCCCTGTACCGGTACCGATTAATGTTATGTAGGCCCACAAAGCAAACGATAATATTTCGCTCCAATCTTGGTAAGTGACGACCATTTTTTTGAGAATGCGGACGACCGTCTTGTTCGCAGCTTCTACGGCTCCATTAGTTTGAGGCTGATAAGGTGAAGAGTGATGGTGCTTGATTTTGTATTGCTCGCAAAAGGCTCGGATGCGCTTATTCGCAAAGCTTGTGCCGTTGTTCGTGATGATATCTTTAGGGACTCCAAATCGACACACAATATTATTCTTGAGGAATTTCTTGACGTGACTCGCCGTGATGTTGGCATATGATGCCGTTTTCACCCACTTGGCGAAGTATTCAATGGCGACAAGGATGAACTGATGCCCGTTCGATGGTTTCGGATGAATCATTCCGACGACGTTAAGGCCCCACGTGGCAAATGGCCAAGGAGTGGTTATACAGTGTAGATCGATGGCAGGAGCGTGTATCAGACTGGAGTGTTCCTGACACTTATAGCATTTCTGAACATGTTTACAGTAATCTAATTTCATAGTGGTCAAAAAGTATCCCTGCCGTAGAATTTTCTTGGCAAGCATATGACCGCTGACGTGGGCTCTGCATACTCCCTCGTGGATCTCCTTCATGATATTGATCGCTTCACTTTCTGTAAGGCACCTGAGTAAGATTTTATTATAGGATCTCTTGTAAAGGCATTCCCCACAAATGACATAGCCTGTCGCCAGACGTTGAGTGGTTTGTCGGTCCGACTTGGATGTACCCTCAGGAAAAGTTAGTGTCTCAAGAAAATTCTTGATATCTGAGAACCAAGGTGGCTCATCATCAGGCTTTGTAGGTTCCTTAATCTGAAGGCAGAAGGCCGACTCATTCCTCTGCTCGATCATGATCGGCTTCATCTCAGCACCATATGGGATTTCTATCATTGATGCCAACGTCGCTAGTGCGTCGGCGAAGTGATTTCTTATCTAGGGGACATGAGAATGTCACATCTTGGAAGCAAGCTATCAGATCCTCGAGGTGTTCATGATAAGGGATTAGTTTCTCATCCTTCGTCTTCCAATCTCCATTTGTCTGACATATGATCATTTGTGAATCACCAAACACTTGAAGGTGAGTTATATTTAGATCGAGAGCCACCTGCAGACCAGCGGCACAAGCTTCATACTCAGCCATGTTAGTGTAAGGGAAGTTGAGCTTGATAGAGACTGGTACATGGGATCCTTTGGTGAAATCAGAATGGTGCCAACTCCCTGGCCCTTGGCGTTTGCTGCCCCGTCAAAGTGGATTACCCATGATTCCTCTGCCTCCTCCGTATCGTCTTTCGTCATGAACATGATGTCTTCATCGGGGAACTCAGTTCTCAAAGGCTCATAATTTGGCAAAGGATTTTCGGCAAGATGATCAGCGAGTGCTTACCCCTTGATCGACTTCTGAGTGACGTACGTGATGTCGAACTCAGATAATAAGAGCTGCTAGCGTGTAGTTCGCCCAGTGAGAGCGGGCTTCTCAAACAGGTATTTTAATGGGTCCATTCGGGCCAACAGTAGAACATCTTGGGATAACAAGTAATGGCGGAGCCTCTGAGTAGCCCATACAAGAGTCAGACATGCTTTCTCCAGATGAGAATAGCGCGTCTCATAATCAGTGAATTTCTTGCTTAGATAGTAGATGGTCTGCTCTCTTCTTCCTGTTTCATCATGCTGCCCTAAGACACATCCCATTGAAACTTACGCCGTGGAGAGGTACATTAAGAGTGGTCTCCCCGGCTCAGGTGGACCAAAACTGGTGGGTTAAGGAGGTAACTTTTGATTTAACGAACGCTGCCTGACAGTCGTTGTTCCATTCAACGGGCGAATTCTTCCTTAGTAGCTTGAAGATAGGCATGCAGATTGGAGTTAGCTGTGCAATGAACCGACTGATATACTGTATTCTGCCCAAGAACCCTCTAAGCTCTTTCTCAGTAGACGGCAGTGGCATTTCAGTGATGGCTTTGACTTTGATTGGGTTGACCTCGATCCCTCTCCTGCTGACAATGAATCCTAACAATTTTTCGGACATAGTACCAAAGATGCACTTCTGTGGATTCAGACATAACCTGTACTTTCTTAGCCTCTCAAACAGCTTCTGAAGGTTTACCAGATGATCACCTCACTCTGAGGACTTGGCTATCATATCATTGACATATACTTCAATTTCTCGGTGCATCATGTCGTGAAATAGCGCAGTCATAGCTCTTTGGTACGTTGCACAAACATTCTTCAACCCAAATGGCATGACTTTGTAGCAAAAGGTTCCCCATAGAGTAATGAATGCAGTCTTCTTCCGATCAGCCTCTGCCATCTTTATTTGATTGTATCCTGAGAATCCATCCATAAATGAAAGCATCCCGTGCTTAGCAGTGTTATCGACCAAGATGTCGATGTGTGGCATTGGGAAATCATCCTTTGGGCTTGCTTTGTTCAAATTGTAGAAATCGATGCACATGTGGACCTTTCCATCTTTCTTCACAATATTGGCTAGCCACTGTGGGTACTTGGATACCATGAGGAACCCCGCGTCATACTGCTTGATGACTTCATCTTTGACTTTCAACATCCACTCGGGTCAGAGATATCTCAGCTTCTGCTTAACCGACTTCATATCAGGGTAGAGAGGCAACTCATGCTCAACCAAATCAGTGTCCAGACTAGGCATGCCCTCGTATGACCAGGCAAAAACATCTTGGTATGACCGAAGGAAGTCGATCATGCTTTTCCTTTCTTCGGGAGATAGCGGCGTTTCGATTTTGGTAATTCGGGGAACCTCCTCAGTCCCTAGATTAACGTCCTCAGTTTCCTCGACAATGGGGGTAGGGTCATGCTCAAAGTCGGCAAACCGGTCAAGGAGCTCATTGGGGAGCTCCTCCAAGGTGATATCCTTGTCCAGACTCATAACTCCTACCTCTTCTTGTATTTCTACAGGAAAGGGGTCGATTTTACGTGGGACGGACATTTTGATTAAGGCATCCTTTTGTGGGACTTTTTCTTAAATTTTAAATGATGATATTTTTGGACTTTGGATTCTTTCAATATTTTTGGGATTTTATATTTTTTCCATGTTTTTGAGATTTTTGTTTTCTTCGGAGACAGTCCCTCGACAAAGCGGGTTGCTATATATACAAGGTATTGCTTGCCAAGGACTTATCTCACTTTTTATAGGTTATTTTTTTTTTAGGAAACAAGTGCCAAACTTTAGGCCACTCCCTGCTTCCAGGGTTTGGGGTAAAGATGCCCAGTTGCGTACCTGTGGGGCCGCTCCTTTACCTGTTGGGATGGAGGGTGCTGACTGATATGGCTTATTGGAGTCAGCCTCCATCTTATTGACCCCCATTTCGCCTGAGATGATATCCTCAAACGTCAATACCATTTTATGGTGGTTTACCATAGGGGGTATTTGTTCAGGTACTGGCCGTCATTCCTCGAAGAGGGACAACGCAACCAAATCTATTTCTAGGCTGGGAAGGGAGATATGGGGATTGGTGGGATGTATTGGGGATATGTGTTTATGTGGGGTCAAATGGGTTACCCCATTTCGATCGATCTTTACGACCTCAGCACTGACAAAGGATTCCCTGATGTGCGGCCTAGGGCAAGGTTTCTCTTCTATGTTAATTCTTCGAGCTCTTGGAGCTGCAGCGACCCTGGCTTTCTCTTTAGCCTCTCGGACCTCTTCCTCTGTGGGCTTGTAACCTAGCCCAAATCTTAGTTTCTGTCCCTCGACAATAACTGACTCTCTTCTGCCCTGTAATCGAGGATCAAGCCCTCTGCCTCTCTGATAGCCCCATTTTTGGAGTATAGCCACCGCTGCTTTCATTCTGCCGCCGGTTGTGGGAGTGATGTTTCTCGGGGGTTCCGGGCCTATTGCTGACACCTCATACTCGAAACTGTGGAGGTCAGTGTCTTCCTCAGTATGTGGCACATCCACTACCTTAGGATTTTCAATGCTATGGGTGGCCTTGTCTTTGTTGTCATGCCCTTCACCAATAATGGTGAACACCTTCTACCCGAATATAAATTTTAGTTTTTGATGGAGGGTAGAAGGTATTGCCCCAACCTCATGTAGCTAGGGGCGTCCTATTAGCAAATTAAAAGAAGATTTGATATCCATCACTTGAAAGGGTATAGAAAAGGTCATGGGTCCAATTACTAATTCTAGATCGACCTCTCCCATTATTTCTCTTCTTGTATTATCAAATCCCCGAGTGCTAGTCCTTTTCGGTCTTAGCATACAGGGGTCTATGCCGATCTTAGTGCAGTCCTCAACAGGCACACATTCAGAGTCGACCCGTTATCAATTAGAACTAAAGAAATTATCATGTTTCCTGATTCGACAATAATATTGAGGGATTTAGCATGACTGTTTCCCTCTTCAGGTAGATCTGTGTCCGAAAATGAAATGGCATTGGGTGCCATCACCTGTCTGATTATTTTCCCAACATTGTCTGGGCTCACCTATTGGGACACATGGGCATTCTTTAACTCCCCCATTAGAGCTTGGAAATGGAGTGGGGATGTCATCAAAAGATCCCAGACAGTGATATGGGTTGGCATCCTTCTTAATTGAGTCTCGAGAATGTGCTCCTGACTCATCTTCTCAAATGGGTGGACTGCACTGTCCTTCTTCCCCTCTGGCAGTGTTAGTGCTAGTGCTGTTGCTGTTGCTATTGTAGTTGCTGTTGTTGTTGCCTCGGGCTGTTTTGAGATTCTCCCTGACCTAGTGACGAAGTCCAAGACCCCCTCCCTGCTGCTGCCACCAGCATTGACATCTGTTTGCTCGTAGCTCGGCGGGACCTGATGTGAATCATAGGTTGGTCCTGAGAGCTAGAAAGGTATGGCTGTCGGTATCTGAAGTGCATGTACCGATGGTTCTGGGCTGATAGGTAAGACTTGGATTACCTCGGTGATGGATGGGTGGGTGGAAAAATTGGGCTAGGTAGGAGTGGTGAAGCTTAACGATGGTTGTATCGGGGGTAGTGGGGTGGGCGTAGGCCATTGGTAGTTGATGGGTGCAGGCAGAGGATTGGGGGTTTGATGGGCTACTAGGGAATTGACGGGGTTGGTAGAATTTGTGGGTGGTTGAAATGGGGATAATGGGGTGGGTGTAGGCCATTGGTAATTGATGGGTGCGGGTGGAGAATTGGGGGCCTGTTGGTTTATTGGGTAATTGATGGGGGTGGTGGAATATGGTTCATACGCATTTATTTGTACATAATTTATGAGAGTGGATGGTGGAAAATAGGCCCTAAGATCTAGGGGTTCGATTTGTAGTGTAGGAGTGGGAAAGTAATCTACCAGATTCAGGGGTTTAATCACCCCAATGGTTCTTTCTTCTCGGTCTTGCTGCCTTGGGACCACAAAATTCCCTCTGTTACTTATGTAATCAGAGGGGTTAAACTCACTCTTCATCAATTTCCTCTACCATCCCTATGGTGGGTCTGGGACCTGCTAATCCGATAGGGTGTGGTGGCAAAGGCACTTGGTGAATATTCGCATGCTGGTTTACTTGGGAGGGTGCAGGGGGAATGATCTTCCCAATATCGATTAAGTCTTAGATTGCGTGCTTCAATGGGAAGCAGCGATCAATTGGGTGACCCAGACCCTGATGGAAATTGCAATGTGTATTGGGGTCAAAATTATATAGAATCGGATTGGGAGGAGGTCGTGGTTGGAGCGCAGTTACTAATCCCTTGTCAATTAATAAAGGTAAAAGTACACTCAAGGATTGCCCCAAGGGCGTAAAGACTCTATCATAACAAGCTCTCCTCTCTGGGGTCATTTGCGTCCCCTGCCCATTCCCTACTCTTTGTACTGGCCTTGTCCTGACGGGAGCTGGTTGCACTACTTTAAACTGGAAGGAGGCTACACTGTTATTGTTGGACCAAGTGTTTGCAACATTCTGTACCTCTGCCCTTATTCTTCTATCATTTTTCTGCTCGGAGGACCTCCTAACCCCGCTGGGCCCCCCGGATGCATTCTTGTTGAGCCGTCCTTCCCTGATGGCATCCTCACAGCAGTTGGCGTTTCTTACCAAATCAGCAAAACTGGGCTGCTATTGGTAGACAAGAAAATCAAAAATCACTCTCAAAGTGTTCTTTGAAATCATCTCTATCTGCTCATCATCTGATATTCTATTTCTGAATTGAGCTACCAGTGCTCTCCAACGCCCCAAATAGTCGTTGAAGGTCTCGTTGGGATTCTGTTTCAAACGGGTTAAATCAGACTTGCGCGGTTTGATATCAGTATTGTAGACATATTGTTCTTGGAACAAATGCGTCAAGTCCTTCCATATCTTCATCATGGATGGTTCAAGAGACGTAAACCACCTCAGGGATGGACCGGTCAAACTCTTTTGAAAGACTTTTATTAGCAGTCTCTCATCCCACCCCATATTGGCACAAGTCCCCATAATAGGACTTGAGGTGTGCAATCGGGTTGCCCGTGCCATTGTACTTGTCGAATACTGGTATTTTAAATTTGGGGGGCAGTGGGACCTCGACAAACATACACAAATATGTGAAATTTGTGGCGTGGATTTCAGCACCACCCATCTTCAACAACTGTTTCTAGATCTTGTCTAGTTGCTCCCTTAACTGTTCCGATTCTTTGGACATGGGGTTACTTTTTCATCAGTCGGTCAGGACTCGCTCTGTGCTATTGGGGGTGGAGTAGCTATTGATGGAGGATTAATAGTGGTCACTACCTCGACATAGGCACCACTATTTCTGATCTCGTTCTCCTCATACTGCTGATCTATGTAAGGTGCAGTGAGGACGGGATTCTCAAACTGTTGTTGCACGGACTGGATGGGATTGGATTGGATATAAGTTGGGTGAGCCCCTTGAATGTAAGGGAAGTGTTGTGGGGTGATGGGATGAGTGGTAGTTTGGTTTTGGAGTGGGGCCTGATGAGGCCATTGGACATGGGGGAAGGTTTGGGGATGGTCTTGGGGTATGGGGCCATGAGAAAATTGGGTTTGGGGTATGGCATGGGTCTGACCCGGCTGTGAAGGTGGGGTGAAATGTTGGGCGTATTGTGGAAGGTATGAGTATGGGGTTTGGGTTTGGGCCATGAAGTCTTGGTCATTTTGGGCCATGGGCGATTGATGGGTTTGGGCCAGGGGCCCTTGGTAGGTTTGGGCCAATGGGCCTGGGTAGGTTTGGGCTAATGGGCCTTGGTGGATCTGGGCCATGGGCCCTTGATGGGTTTGGTCCAATGGGCCTTGGTGGGTATGGGTCATGGGCCCTTGGTGGGTTTAGGCCATGGGCCATTGTTGGGTATGGTCCATGGGCCCTTGATGGGTTTGGCCCAAGGGGCCTTGATAGGTCCGGGCCATGGGTAGGTTTGGGTGGTGGGGTATTGGGTCATGGGGCCCTGGGATATGTGGGAAAAGGGGGTTTGGGCCAATGGGCCTTGGGGTATGTGGGAGGTTGGAGATTGGGCCATTTGGCCTTGGGGTGTATGAGTAGTGGGAGGTTGGGCCATTTGGCCTTGGGGTGTATGAGTAGTGGGAGGTTGGGCCATGGGACCTTGGGGCATGTGAGTAATGGGAGTTTGGATGGTGTGGATTATGGGGGGTTGATGGGGGTCATTGAGGAGTGAGGCATGGAGATTGGCTAGGGTGTGAGATGGGTTTAGAGACATGGGGTGTGGAGGAGGGGAGGTATTTTGAGAAGCCTTCCATATGAAGTAGGCTTGGAACATCTCCTCCATCATGGTCATGGAGGGAGGATTGGATATCAGTGGTGGAGATAGGATGGAGGGGAAATTGGGCATGGCCCTGGTATGATCGGGCATGGCCATGGTAAGAGGTAGGGTATTGATGAGTAGTGAAATATGATGATATTTCACCCCTAGATACCTATATTTAGCTATCCGATGAAGGCTATCTGATAAGAATTATTAGATTTGAAGTGTTTCAGGTAAATACAAGCTAAGTGCAGAAAACAGCCCAAGAATTCTGAAAATAATGTCAAAACACTGCAACTTTGGGTCATCGAGAACTTGGTGCAACTTGTAGCTCAATTTGGACATTCAAGATAGCCGAATTATGAAATTGTTAAAACACAACAGTTGTAGCTATTTCTATCAGCTTTCCAACGGCGCAAGAATCGCCTCAATCTGAGTTCGGTACCGAAAGTTATGGCCCAAATACTGAAGCAGTATCTGATGTAAAGTTCGGCGGGAATTCACGAAAATCTGGGAGGTCGATGCATCGACCCTATTGGGTCAATTAATCGACCCTAAATTTTCGAGTTGGAACACCTCTGCGGCTGGGAAACTTCGGCTCTATTTAAAGCGGATCAAACACTTCGAAAAAAGGGAGCAAAAATTAGAGCAAGAATTAGAGATAGGAATTAGAGGGAGGAATTAGAGATAGATAATTAGAGAGTTAGTTTTAGCTTTTCTTTTTTTAGAGTTTTTGGAGAGAATTTTTGAGAGGATTATTTATTCATTATTATTTTTGGTTTTAGACTGCTCCGGGCATTTTTTTAAAAGTTCTTCTTTTCTCCTTCTTCTAGGGATTGATTTGGGTAGATTGTACTTAGGATTTGCACTGTCTTTCTTTTACATTCATAGATTGTATTTAGGAAAAGACATTGTAATCAAAGATTTTTGGAAGAAATAAAAAGAGGAATGACTTTGAATGAACAAGGAGATCATACACCAAAGATGAGCGGCTAAATCAGTAGATCGGAAAAGATGCGATCCCCAGATAAGTACCCATATTTATGATTAATACCATAGTCTAATGTTTTTATTGTTTTGATCTACACATCACGAGATACGCTATGCTTCATGACTCATCCGTAATGATAAAATGAGTCATTGTTTTTAGATAGGGTATGCGGATTAATGATCATACTTTATTTCAAATCATTTTTATGAATGAATGATGGTGATGGTGTGCATGCCTCTCTAATGAAAGGCGCGCACAAACCTGGGGTAGCATATTTCTTGATCTTATTTAAATATTATTCTTAGATTCATCAGTAATTAGTTGTTTAGATTAATTTATTTTTCTTGCATTTAGAAAAAGTGATAAATTTTTGGTTAAATTGAATCTGCCCTTTGGTACTTCCTTGGGGACGTTTTTAGATCTCTGAAAGAATTAATTAAAATTCAAGATTTTCCTGTGGGCTCGACACCTTTGTTCTTGCCATACTGCAATAGATCTTGTGCACTTGCAAGGGTTACACTTAAAACACACCAAGTTTTTGGCGCCGCTGCCGGGGAGATCGGCGAAATTTTGATTAATTCGGTTAGGGATTTTTGTATTTTGATTAAAAAAAAAAAAAAAAAAAAAAATCAATTTTTGGATTTTTGCTTTGCAAATTCTTCTTTCCCTTATTTTTCTCTCTTAGGTAAGTAATTTTTTTAGGAGTCTTTTAGGAAGTTGAGATTTTTAGGCTTTTTATTTTAGATTTTGTAGGAGTCTTTTAAGAAGTTGAAATTTTTAGACTTCTTATTTTAGTTTGTGTAGGACTCTTTTAGGAAGTTTAGGTTTTTAGGACTTCTTACTTTAGTAGGATTCTTTTTCCTTATTTTCCTCTATTAGATATTTTAGGATTTTCTAAAATTAGTTATTAATTTTTTTTTAGGAATCTTTTATTTTTTCCCTTATTTTTCTCTTTTAGATAAGATTCTTAGGATTGCCACTAGATTTAAAATTTTAATTTCTAATTTTAATCTTGAAATTTTAATTTTAATTTTTAAAATTCGAATTAAAAAAAAAAAAAAAATAAAAATCAATATTTGGATTTCTGCTTTACAAAATCTTCTTTCCCTTATTTTTCTCTTTTAGGTAAGTTTGCGTAGGACTCTTTTAGGAAGTTTAGGTTTTTAGGACTTCTTATTTTAGTAGGATTCTTTTTCCTTATTTTCCTCTTTTAAATATTCTAGGATTTTTTAAAATTAGTTATTAATTTTTTTAGGAAGTTTATAAATTTAGGATACCTTCCTTAGGAAATTTAGGAATCTTTTATTTTTTTCCATTAGGAAATTTAGGATTGCCATTAGGTTTAAAATTTAATTTTTTAATTTTAATTTTTGAAATTCGGATTTAAAAAATAAAAAAAAAAAAAAATTTAATTTAATTTAAATTCAAATTTTAATTTAAAAAAAAAAAATTTTTTTTTTTTGAATTTTGAATTTTAATTTTTGAAATTCAGATTTAAAAAAAAAAAAAAATTAAAAATTTTAAAAAAAAAAAAAATTTTTTTTTTTTTTTTTTTTGAATTTTAATTTTTGAAATTCGGATTTAAAAAAAAAAAAAAAATTTTAAATTTAATTCGAATTTTAATTTAAAAAAAAAAAAAAAAAAAAAAAAAAATTGTGCGCTTGTGTCAATCGATTGAAAATCTTTGCTTTAATCGATTGAAGCTGAATATTTTGAGTTTGTTGTGAGCGTGGTGTATGAGCGTGGTGTATGAGCTTTGTTTGTGAGCGTGGTGTATGAGCTTTACTCGTTCTCATCACCCACATATGCTTCCATTTAATCTTGAGATCGAACGATCTTGTAGAGAGAATCGCAGAATTCAAAGCAATCAGTATCATCATATTGATACCATGGCTGATCAAAGGCAAGAAATGAATGGGAACAACCAGAATATCAATAATGGAAATGATGGGAATGACAATTACAATGAGGGCCCTAGAACACTCGAATATTATAATGATCCTGGTTTTTACGAGGATCAGGAATGTATAATGCATGATCCCATTCCAGGAAACCACTATGAATTCAAATCAGCGATGATCCAAATGCTACTAATTTTCCATGGGTTAGTAAATGAAAATCCGCACGTTCATCTAAATGAATTCACTGGGGTATGCAAAATGTTCAGAGTCCACAATGTCACTGATGAGATAGCTAAACTCCGACTCTTCCCTTTCTCTTTAAGGGACAAGACAAAAACGTGGTTTTATTCTTTAGAACTGCAATCTATTCAGAGTTGGGCAGAGCTACACCGTCAGTTTCTTAAAAAATATTTTCCCATGACCAAAGCCATTGAGTTGCGTTAGAAGATTCAATTCTTTGCCCAACAACCTACTGAAACATTCCATGAATGTTGGGAACGTTTTAAGGAATTGATTAAGAGTTGTCCAAATCATCAAGTTCCAAGGTGTCCAAAGTTTTTATAATGGGTCGATTCTCAAGAGAGACGCATGGTTGATGCATGTGGTGGATCATGTGCCACAAAAGAAGTGATGAATTGTGGGCATTGTTTGAGAAGTTATACCAAACTTGATACAAAGTGAAACTATAACTAACTTGGATTTGGCATCTAAATCTCATGTGTTGACAAGAGATGGATTGTATAATGTCAAAAATAATACCTCTGATCTATCGACAAAGGTTGATACGTGTCCAAGCAAATGAATATGTTGTTAGTGCGACCAAGTAAGCTAAAGCTCCTGTCCCCCCCTCTGTGTGTTCAATTTGTGACCACCCAGGTCACATGGCTAATGAGTGCCCCCCTACCTTGTCATTATTCCCTGATGAACCTACTCCACAAGAGGAGGTGAATCTGACTCAATCTTATCAACGGCAGGGTAGAAACATATACTCCAATACCTATAACTCGAATGGAAAAATCACCCCAACTTAGGATGGGGTGGTTCAATAAACCCAGTCGGGTAAACCCGAAAGATCTGAGCCAACACAATGGGTGGACAACAAAATTTACGCAAACAATGTAATCCCACTACCTGAGAATTCTAATTTCAGAGAACCCTCCTTATTATCATCCGAATTCCGATTACCGAAAAAATCAGAATTTTAATCAACCTCAGGCTACCATTTCTAGAGATTCTGATTTGGAGGAAAAGGTGATGCGAAGCATGCATGCTTTCCAACAGATGATGATAGATCAATTTAGTCAACTGACAAATCAGCTGAGTCAACGAGAGGAAGGTAGGCTCCCTAGCCAACCCGTCAACAATCCTCGAGGTCAAGCACCACCTGATGCAGGACCATCGAATAGTCAACAGTTGAAAGCTGTTACGGTGCTGAGAAGTGGAAGAAAAGTTGATAATCAAGTGGAAATGCCTGTGGAATCTGATCAGGAAAAAGATGAAGCAAGAGAAGCAGCAAAAGAGAAAGAAAACAAATCAGAGAAAAGAACAGAGAAAGAGAAAAGAAAAGAGAAAGAGAAAGAGAAAGAGCAAAGAAGAGAGAAGGGAAAAGAAAAAGTAATCGAGGATGAGTCTCCCTCAACTGTCCAACTAGGACATGAACAAGAATCAAAAATGGAACCTGCACCTTATGTCCCAAGGGCACCATTCCCTCAATGCCTAACTCCTCCATCTAGAATGGGAAAGGGACCAGCAAAAATGGAAGAAATTTTTGAAACATTCAAGCAAGTAAAGATAAATCTTCCATTGCTTGAAACAATCAAACAAGTGCCTGAGTATGCAAAATTTTTCAAAGATTTATGCACTCGTAAGCGAAAGGCGCGTACTCATATTTTCAAGAAAGTGTTCCTGACTAATCAAGTCAGTTCAATATTACAATTGGAAACCCCACGAAAATTGAAAGACCCTGGAGTTCCAACTGTTCCATGTGTCATTGGTGGGCAACCAATTGGAAAAGCGCTATTGGATTTGGGAGCAAGTGTGAATCTAATCCCATACTCAATATACGAGAAACTCGGATTGGGTGAATTGCAATCCACGACGGTCACACTCCAACTGGCTGATAGGTCAGAAAGAAGACCTAGGGGAATTATCGAGGATGTTTTGGTTGGAATAGACAAGTTTGTCTTTCCAGTGGACTTTATTGTTTTAGACATGGAACCACCTGTTAAATCAATTAATCAAGTCCCCATCATCCTTGGACGTCCGTTTCGCCAAGCAAAGCTTGCATTAATTGTCGAACGGGAGTCATGGACGTTTCTTTTGGGAACATGAAGGTCAGATTGAACATATTTCATGCGATGAACCATTTCCCTAACGAGGATGAGGTCGAATGTTTTTACATCGATCAGATGGACGAAGTGGTGGATGAAGCATTACCATCAATGCTCACCAAAGAAGAATTTGAAACCGCTTTATTGGCCATCTATGAAGAAAAAGGATCCGAAGGAAGCATCAAGAGACGAGGTTGAGTTTATCATGTCCATATGATAACTTATGTGAAGTTGTGACTAAGATAGAACCGTTACCCATTGAAGTAAAAGCTGAACCGACTCCATCAATTGAGGAGCCACCAATTGTGGAATTGAAACAGTTGCCTGAATCGCTCAAATACGCTTTTCTGGGGCCACGAGAAACGTTTTCGGTGATAATTTCATCCATGTTGTCTGAAGAACAAGAGCATGACCTGTTGAAAGTGCTTCTAGATCACAAGCAGGCTATCGGATGGAATCTAGCTGATTTAAAAGGGATTGACCCATCGATGTATGCACAAAATACATCCGGAAGATGAGAGTAAACCATCGAGAGAGAACCGCAGAGGCGACTTAATCCGAATATGCAAGAAATCGTTTTAAAGGAAATCATTAAATTACTCGATGGAATCATCTATCCGATTTCTGATAGTGAATGGGTTAGTCCAGTTCAAATTGTCCCAAAAAGTCCGGAATCACTATGAAAGAAACTGCGAGAGGAGAATTGTTGCCTACTCGTGAAACTCGGGTGGCGTCGCATTGATTATAGAAAATTGAACAAATTGACTACGAAGGATCATTTTCCCCTTCCGTTCATCGATCAAATCCTCGAGAAGTTAGCAGGGCAAGAGTTTTATTGCTTTCTTGATGGTTATTCGGGATACAATCAAGTGCCCGTTTTTCCACCTGATCAAGAGAAAACGACATTCACATGCCCTTACGGTACTTTTGCATATCGAAGGATGCCGTTCGGCTTATGTAATGCACCTGCTACTTTCCAACGATGTATGTTGGCCATATTTTCGGATATGATTGACAAGTTCATCGAGGTGTTCATGGACGACTTCTCGGTTTTCGGGAAAACGTTTGGTTCTTGTTTGAATCACCTCGCACAAGTTTTACAACGTTGTGTGGATTCTAAACTTGTTCTTAGCTGGGAGAAGAGCCATTTCATGGTTCAACAAGGAATTGTTCTGGGGCATATTGTTTCCAAGAAAGGAATTGAAGTGGATAAGGCCAAAGTCGACCTAATTGCCAATTTGCCCCCACCAAAGAGTGTTCGCCAAATTCGATCATTTTTAGGGCATGCTGGATTTTATAGGCGATTCATTAAGGATTTCAGCAAGGTGGCTAAACCTTTATGTACCTTGCTTGGTAAAGATGTCCCTTTTGAATTTGATGAGCATTGCATGAAATCATTTCTGAAGCTGCGTGAACTCTTATCAACTGCACCAATAATCCAACCACCGGATTATTCTCTCTCATTCGAACTCATGTGTGATGCATCTGATTACGCTATCGGAGCTGTTTTAGGGCAAAGGGTGAACAAATTACCTCACGTAATTTATTATGCCAGTAAGACGTTGATCGATGCACAGCTTAACTACACCACCACTGAGAAAGAACTATTAGCTGTGGTGTATGCTCTGGATAAATTTCGTTCTTATCTGCTTGGATCGAAAATAGTGGTCTTTTCAGACCACTCTGCATTGAAATATTTGTTAGCAAAGAAGGATGCCAAACCACGATTGATCCGATGGATTCTGCTACTTCAAGAGTTTAATTTCGAAATCAAGGATAAAAAGGGAGTCGAGAATGTTGTGGCTGATCATTTGTCTCGTATTTTGCTTGAAGAAGTGGTTACACCTGAACCTATCCGGGACACTTTTCCGGATGAGAAATTAATGGCAATTGACGCGACCGCTACGAAAGTTCCTTGGTTTGCCAATATCGTGAATTATTTGGTCACGGGCAAAATCCCTACTGAATGGGGAAAGAATGATAAGAACCTCTTCTCCCAGATCAAATACTATTTTTGGGATGAACCACATTTGTTCAAGATCTGTTCAGATCAAATCATCAGGAGATGTGTACCAGCAGAAGAGCAACTTAGTGTTCTCGATTTCTGCCATGCTGGAGCCTGTGGAGGCCATTTTGGAGGATGTAAGATCCAGAAAATTCTTCAAAGCGGATTCTCGGCCCTCCATCTTCGTGATGTCTTTGCTCAATTTTGCAAAGAATGCCAAAGATGTCGACTTGGAAATATTTCAAACGGAATATGATGCCCTTAACCCGATTTTGATTGTTGAAATTTTTGATGTCCGGGGATTGACTTCATGGGTCCTTTTCCCCCATCTTTGGGTATTCATACATTCTCGTATGCTGACTACGTTTCCAAATGGATTGAATTGTGGCAACTGCTCAAATGACCACAAAGTGGCGGTCAAATTCGAAGGAAAATGTCTTTAATAGATTCGAGTTTCCACGATGCGATCATTAGTGATGGCGGTTCGCATACGCAACCGCCATTTTGCTACTAATGAAGAAATACGGCGTCACCCACAAGGTTGTATGCAGTATCACCCGCAAAACTAGTGGTGGTGGAAGTGTCGAACCGAGAGATTAAACGAATTTTAGAAAAGACAGATGCGATTGGATAGAAGAGACTCAAACCGGCTCTCACGATGATTTGTGGCCTATCGTACGCCTTCAAGACACCAATTGGAATGTCTCCGCTCGAATTGTCACGGAAAGCATGCCATCTTCCTGTTGAATTGGAGCATAAATCATTTTGGGCCATCAAAAGATTAAATTTCGATATGCAAGCAGCAGGATCAAATCGAAGGCTACAGCTAAGTGAATTGGAAGAGCTACGCTATGGTGCGTATGAAAAGTCAAAGATGTACAAAGAAAGGTATAAGAAGCTGCATGATGAGTCAATTTCTCGGAAAGAGTTTCACATTGGGCAAAAGGTTTGGCTATTTAATTCCAGACTAAAGCTTCACCCGGGAAAACTGAAATCGAGATGGGAAGGCCCGTATCAGGTTGTTTCTATTAGTGTGCATGGTGCGATTGAGATCCGCAGTCTCACGGACAATCGAGTTTTAAAAGTGAATGGGCAACGTCTTAAACCGGTGTTTGAGCCCATGACCCAGATGAGAATTGAGGCAATGCACCTTAGTGACCCAGATTCTTGATCAATGAAGAGGTCGAGCTGTCGACACTTAAACTCAGCGCTTCCTGGGAGGCAACCCAGTGTGTTTTATTTATTTTTGTTTTAATTTTTTTTTTTTTTTTTTTTTGTTAGTTCTAGAATATTAGTTTTTAGTTTAGTTTAGGTTGTTTTTAATTTCCAAATTAGTGTAGCCACATTACCTTCAATCTATTTTTGGTCATGTTCTAATTTTATGCATATATTCTACTTTTGATCTTTGTGTTGAAGTACTTTTCAACAGGTTTGGGGGTGTGCTACTTATTTCAATCAATGAGGACATTGTCATTTTTAGGTTTGGGGGTATGATTCTCTATCTTGCGTCACTTTCTTATTTTTCTTCATATAAAAAAAAATAAAATAAATTTTGAACCATCATATATGAATTATTTTTCGATAGTTTTCAAACTTTAGTTGATGATGCATGTGAATTTAATTTTTAGAATATCGATGTCAGATTTTGAATGCTCGTATCTAGGATAATGAAGCTTAATGTGATATTTTGTGGGTAATTTTGATATTCATGCTTAGAATTTTTACACTTATACCAAGCTAAGATTTAGAAATCGATGAACTGTTTTGAACGGTGAATCTTAGGTTTTTAGTGGAGACTAAACCCAGGAAGCTTTAGAGCCAAATATCCGTTGTTGATGAGTGAATACATAAACTCGGAGTTTTCTTTGAATACGAATTATCTTGCATAATCTCATATATTTTATTTTGACTTGTGACTTTGCATGATATCAAATTCATATTATTGTGTTAGAACGTACTATATATCTACTCAAGACAAATAGACATAATTACCATCTTTTAAGGACATGATTGAAGGCCATCTTTGGCTCGTTTTAAATGCCCACCTCATATAAATTTATCCTTCTAGTACCCTTTGAGCCTATTGGAAAATTTACCTTTATACATTCTTTGATAAGCCACGTTAACCTTTAACCCTTCACCATTTCAAAATTCGCTTACCCTTCTTATTTCTGAGAAATTAGGAACAAGGGATGAGAGGGAACGAAAAGAGAGTAAGTGAAGAGATACTGAGTTGTGGTGTTTACTGTGAGTGTATGGCAAAAATAAAAAGAAAAAAAAAAGGGGGGGGGAAAAAAAAAATTTGTGGAAAAAAAAGGAAAATATGAGGGGCTTCAAAAGGAAAAGAAAGTTGAGAAAATAGTGAGAGATTAGAAAAGAAAAAGAAGAAATAGAAAAATCAAGTTTGTTTCTTTTCGATTTCTGTAAATTTTGAATCTCAATTCCTTTCTTTCTTACCCTTTCTGAGCCCCATTACAACCCTACAAAAGACCTTCATGATCCGATCTTGCATTGGTAGCGCCTTGTGGAGAGTAAATATATGATACTTATGACACTTGATATGACATACTTAGGATATACAAGTATCTGTTCTTATGAGATTTGATTTTGTTCATTGATTACATCGTGTTTCAGTTATCATGTGAGACCTTTTTGCTTGCTTTGTATTGATCTCTCACATATGTGCGAAAGCTTACCTATCATCGGAGTGATTTTATTTCAAGAGTATACCTAAAGTGAGGATTGAGTCTAGACAACAGACCCGACGATTTCCGTTTGAACTAGTTCTGAGATGAATGAATTTGGGTTTGGGTATGCACACACTTCACGAGTAAGCATGAATGGATGAGTTATCTAACGATTTGAGCATTAGACTAATTTGAATGGATGCTAGTATGATTAGTATAATATTGTTATTTAAAATTGAGGATTCACATGTTGAATTGATTAATGATTTTGAGTTTTGAATGGTATATATGTTATAAAAAATCATGTTTAGAAAACTCAATTTTGCCGATTGTTTGGAATTTATTGAAGTTTGTGGGTAACTTCATTGTAAACCCTCAGGAGACACAACTCCTCCACTAGGGATCACCTAGGGGTTTAAAGGCTTGTTGCACACGCTAAGTGCAATCGTGTTCCCTACGAAAGTGGCATTTATTTTCTTTAGTTTGCTTTGCTCGAGGACTAGCAAAGTGTAGGTTTGGGGGTGTGATGAGTAGTGAAATATGATAATATTTCACCCCTAGATACTTATATCACTACGTCAAAAACCTTAAAAAAAGACGAAAAATAAGACTGTTTTTTTTTGTCTTAAAACAAGACTAAATTTAACCGTCTTAAATTTAGTAATAGGACGGTCTATTGCTAACGATGATGTAAAAATTAAGGACGGTATATAAGACCTTATAAGCCGTCTTATTATCACGATCGCTAGCTATACCCATCGAAATAAACACCCACTCACGCTATTATAAACTAACGCCCAAATTTGTCTTTATATTAGCTTTTTCTCAACAAAAAAAAAAACAAAAAAATAGTGTCCCTATATAGCTAGCCTCCTAATCTCCCTCTCCCTCTCCCTCTCTCTCATCTTTCTAAAAAAAAAAACCCTATATTTCCGATCCAACCCGTCGACTTTCCTTTGACTCCCAGTGCTGCCGGCTTCGACTATCAACTTTGTTGCCTTTGATCGACGACCATTGTTGCGGGATTCGACTTCGATTGCTGCCGGCTTTGACTTCCACTGGTAATAATATTTTTTATTAATTTTTTTTTGTTCTAAAAATAGTTTATAGATCTGAAATAGATCTTTGGAAGGTAATATTTTTTTTGTTATTATTATTATTATTTTTTCTAAAAACAGCTTATAGATCTGAAATAATCTTGATGGGTTTGTGTTGTTGAACAACTTATATTCTGATCAAACACGAGTTTTAAATTAAAAAAAAAAAATTGGGTTTAAAAGGTAGAAAAAAATAGGTTTAAAACGTGTTTTTTGTGTGTGGAATAAAAGGGCAATTTTTCAGAATTTTTTTTTCTTTTTGGAGTTTTTCCAATTCTTCAAAAAGCGCATTTTTAAAGGAAAATTGGGTGTTTGGTCACTATAATATCCCCTCTTTAGATCAACTGTGAAAATAAATTTTCTCTATTTTCTGTTTTTAGAAATCCTTAAGGATGAACCCCAGGTAGCTCGTGTGCCCCAAAGGCATAACGTGGCACCCAAAATGGCATTATGGACCAGCTTTGGCTTTTGAGATATAACCTTTTTTGATTATTTTCTAGCTGACTTGCTGTTTATGAGGGGAGGCCCAAAACTCATATTTCCAACTGACTCATATGTACAAATTTCTAAGGGTTAGGTTCAAGGGTTGGTGCAGATCCATTTACCAACTTCAAAACAAAAGTTCTAAATGGAACTTGAGATTAAATCTCCCCCCACAAAATACAAAACATTGAGCTTTGAATCGGATATCGATGAGAGATCATTTTTGTCTCAATCTTTCGCACAATAGATCTTGAGATTTTATCTGTACCATCAGACAACTTGATTTTGATTCCATGTGGCACACATCTCTAAAAATTATTCGAGAATCAAGTTTAATGTATGCCATGATCATTGTCATTCTTTGGGATGTGTGACATGTAGAATTAAAATCTGATCGTCAGATGGGAGGTCATGATCGGAGATCATTGTACCAAAGATTCAAATGAAAATGATCTTCATCATCCTTCAAAATACTCAATAGTTTTGGACTAATTTTAGTGGGGAATATTAAGTGTTTCATGGGAGGTTAGGAAGAGTGGGTAATGGTAGAGCATCCTTCTAGAACTCGTTAGGAAGAGTGGGTAGCTTGTATTTTTTGAGTTTGTTGAAATAGGCCAGTTTCTAACTTCATTATAATAGAAAGGAGGCATGAAGGTGACAACATGTGAAAGCAAATATTCTAATTTTTTAAGGTAAGTAGGTAGCCCCCATTATTAGCACCTAAACCTTCTACAAAAGTTAGGCAAACAACCATCACTTAATGCATTTTCAGTTATAAATAAATCAAAGAATGTCAATGCATTTGATGGGTATCAAATTTCTAATATTATTCACCAACTTAATGCAATTTATCCCTTTCATATTATATATATATATATATAAATATATATATATATATATATATATATATATATATATAAATTAAAGGGTCCATGCATTTTGAGTTGTAGAGGTCCAACTCTACATAGTACATGCTAGTGTAGAATGTGCAACATGCAACGTGATATCGAGTCTCTCTCTCTCTCTCTCTCTCTCTCACACACACACACACACACACACACACATATATATTAAATGGTCCATGCGTTTGAGTTGTAGAGTAGAGGTCCAACTCTACATATGAGTGTAGATAACATGCAACATGATTCTACATACATACATACATATACACATCTAGCATACATGATACATACATACATGCATACACAGTTATATACACTATACAAGACTTACATTTACATGTAAGAGTTGGTGTTAGGTGCACGAGTCATGATTCTACACACTCAACATATTTCATCAATTTATACATTTAGTGTAGACTTGTCCATCACTTAGATTGGATTCAGCCCAAAAATCATGCCCTTAAAGCAATTTCTAATGTTCGATCAAGAGCCTGAGGGCTCCTTCAAATGAAGGGCTAAACACCATGTAGGCAACAATTCATACAAAGGCAAAAAAGTGCTTAGATAGAATGGTTAGAAACATCCAAAGAAGAATGACTTTTGATTAAAGCCTATCCAAATGGCGTAGCCACATAGAAGGTGGGGGCCCAAGCCCTCATTTAACTCTAGACTTTCTATAAAGTATGTTTCCTATATAACCTTTGTTTGTGTATAAACTTACCTGGTCAGGACTTGATCGGAGGGTTGAGTCAGTTCGGGAAGGATTGAAGTGAATTAGCTCTATCTGACCCCATTTTTCGGTTTGGATTGGGCATATATCCTTCGCCTGTTGGGTTGGGGTGGCTCAGGCCAGGTACACCCAACGGGGGAGTTACTTAGAAAGTACGGAGGGTTGGGCTGACCTAGATTTTAGCCTGACCTGACCCATTGACAGCACTAGCTTTAGGTGGTCAAACTCGAATGCTAATAATGGCGTTTGGGTCCTGTATTCAACACATGGCATCAATACACATTGTCCATATGTATAATAACTTGCCCAAAATTGCAATCTCTTTTATTTTTGATAGATAATCATGAGATTTAAACCCCTGAGCTCAACACTACACGCTTGAGGGCATCATCACTGGGGTAAAGATCAAGTTCTCAAAATTGCAGTAACTCACATTCTTTTATTTTTAAATAGCGAGTAATCTTCATGTGTTGACGTATTTCGAAATATAATTTATTATGTTCTCTTTAACAATGGACTTATTTATTGTAGAAGATGTCTTCGATACCCATACCTCCGAGCAAGGAGTGGATGAGCGCTGGAAGGCATACACCTGAATACATAGAAGGAGTTAACTCATTCATTAAGTTTATAAAAGCCAATAGCGATAAATTAGGGACCGATGATTGGTATTGTTGTCCTTGTAAGAACTGTCGTAATGTTGCGAAAGGAAGGAAAACACTTGCCGTTATTAAAGAACATTTAATATGTGATGGCATATGGGAGCAGTACACGACATAGGTCCATCATGGAGAGAGCTTTCCCCAAAGGCATATAGCTGAAGGGGTCGGTACACCCATTAATAATTACAGTAATAATCAAGTCCCAGAAATTATGAATATGGTGAACAACACATTTGGTCATCTACCTGAAAATCAAGATGGGATCAGTGAGCATACATTCATGGATGAAGTGGTTGGAGATGTTGAAGATGATTTACCCGATAAAATTAATTTTCAGAAGTTGATGGAGGATGCAGTACAACCCTTATTTCCGTCATGTGAAAGCGAGAAAACTAAATTATCGTTATTTGTTGAGTTGCTGAGCATGAAGGCGAGACATCAATGGTCAGATAATAGTTTCACTGAATTGTTAAAGTTGATTAAAAAGATTTTGCCCAAAGAGAATACTTTGCCAGAGACAACATATATTACTAAGAAAATGATCAAGTCCTTGCGTATGGAGTGTGAGATAATTCATGCATGTCGGAATGATTGTATACTTTACTGGAGAGAGCACGCGGAACGCAATGAATGTCCTACGTGTGGTGAAAGCAGGTGGAAGCCGGTGTTTGACACAAAAGTGAATAGTAAACGGGTACCGTGGAAAAAATTAAGATATTTTCCATTAACTCCTCGATTGAAAAGAATGTACAGTGTACCTGGATTGCAAAGGATATGACGTGGCATGCAAAAGCTGGATCAGTACCCAATGAAGCAACCATGCGCCATCCTGTGGATTCGTCATGTTGGAAACAAGTAGATAGTACATGGAGTGACTTTGCTGTCGAGGAACGTAATGTTCGTCTGGGACTTGCAACAGATGGATTCAATCCTTTCGGTAATAAGAATAACTCCTACAGTTGTTGGCCTGTCATGATTGTTCCGTATAATCTTCCACCCTCTTTATGCATGCGGAAAGAGTTTACGATGCTATCACTGTTGATTCCTGGTAAAAACGGTCCTGGACATGACATTGACATCTACTTGCAACCGCTCATTAAAGAGTTGAATGATTTGTGGTCGACCGGAGCAGTTGTGTACGACTCTTACACTCAGAGTAAGTTCACTATGAGAGCTATTCTGTTATGGGCGATCCATGATTTTCCAGCATATGCTCATTTATCGGGATGCAGGACCGCTGGAAGATATGGTTGTCCTGTTTGTTGTGAAGGGACAGAATCAGTGTGGTTGACACATGGAAAGAAGTTTGCTTACATGGGGCACAGAAAATTTTTAAAGATGTCGGACCTCCGTAGGCATAAAAAATCACAATTTAATGGCAAGGAGGAACTTCGTTTATCTCCTCGGCGCTTGAGTGGTTCTGAACTACTATAAAAATTACAAACTATCGAGACCAAGTTCGGAAAGGATCCAACAGGCCTGAAGAGAAAGAGGTGTCAAA
Source organism: Chloranthus sessilifolius (assembly GCA_021018995.1). Lineage (NCBI taxonomy): Eukaryota > Viridiplantae > Streptophyta > Magnoliopsida > Chloranthales > Chloranthaceae > Chloranthus > Chloranthus sessilifolius. The sequence continues at coordinate 100,278,682 of CM037588.1, forward strand.
ATGATGATATCCCATGGTCAAAGAGGTCATGCTTTTTCGACTTGCCATATTGGGAGGTTTGTTATAATCATTTTTTGACTTACATTTTATACTTTATTCTTCATATCCATGAATCTTACCTATTGAAATGTCCTTTGTGTGTACAGAAATTACCTATTCGCCACAACCTGGATGTGATGCACATCGAAAAAAATGTGGCAGAAACTCTCTTTGCAACAATTATGAACATAAAGGGTAAGACTAAGGATGGACTTGTAGCTCGTCAAGACTTAGAGTATATGGGATTCATTGGTTGTTGGAAGAAATTATGGCCTGAAGTTAGGAATGACAAGATCACTTGTCCTCAAGCTTCGTACACTCTTTCCCCAATAGAGAAAAAAATAGTTTGTGAGACTTTATATCATTTAAAGGTCCCTATCGGGTATAGCGGAAATTGGAAACATAATGTGAATTTAAAGGATAGGGAACTAAAAAATCTCAAGTCGCATGACTATCACATCCTCATGCAACAACTCCTACTTGTTTTACTGATGCATGCTTTTAAAAAGCCAGATCAAAAGGCACTGCGTGCCGCTATTCAAAATTTGTCAATTTTCTTCAATGTGTTATGTTCGAAGGTCATAAACCGTGTAGAACTATTGAAGATGAAAGAAAATATAGTCGAAACACTGCGTATTTGAGATGTACTTTCCACCTTCTTTTTTTGTATCTATGATACATCTTGTTGTGCACTTGGTGGAGGAGGCTCAAATTTGTGGACCTGTCAGATATAGATGGATGTATCCTTTTGAAAGGTAAATAAAATATCCAGATATATGTTTATTTTTAGTTTGACTAATTTGATATTTATTCTAATTAACAACAAATGTATCAGGATGATGAAAACGTATAAACGATACGTAGTGAATCAAACGTATCCAGAAGGATGTATCACAGAGTGTTACCTAATGGATGAAGCAATGACATACTCAATGAATTTCATACTCGACGGTAGTAATGGAAGTCATAAGCGAGGACGTTTGGATGATCAGAGTGAATGCGGCTATCCTATAGATAAAAAAGGAAAGCAATATTTTCTTGATAATGTAAAGTACCAACAAGCAAGGAAATGGGTATTGAGCCAGTTTGCAGGCAATGCCGAGTGGGAAAAGTAAGATTTCAATTAATTATGCAATTAGTTTGTGAGTTAGGTTAGTTCACGCTCACAATCATCAAAATTTTTATGTGCAGGAAGTACCAGTCATACCGACAAAGCCACATACCTGCTATTCAGGGTAGAAGTAATCTGCGTAGAGACATGGTTATGGAATACATTCCGTGGCTTAAGCAACAACTACAAACTGTAGAAAATTTTACCTTGAAAAGACTTGTTGATGGTCCAAAGTTTACAACAATTTCATATAATGCATATTTTGTAAATGGGTATGAATTTCATACAGCCGAGTCGGAAAAGAATATGACGACACAAAATAGCGGAGTCTCCTTGACAGCTTTAACTACACGTGTGTCAGGCCCTAGGGATACGAACCCCGTGGTTGAGGATGTCATGTACTACGGTGTCATCCAACAAATTTTAGAGTTGGATTACTATGACTTCAAAGAAACAGTATTTTATTGTGATTGGGTACGTGTTGATGATAGTGTCAATGGATGTAAAGTTGACCCAAATACAAATTTGCGGATTGTTGATTTAGATAGATTACAGAGAAAGACAAAAGAAGAAGATGAACCATTTATCCTTGCTTCTCAGGCAACGCAAGTATTCTACTGCAAAGATCATACGAAGCCCGATGAGGAGAAATCGTATGTTGTCTTGGATGCTCCAAAAAGAATGAACAGGAATGTAGATGCTTATGAGGACCCATTAGTCTTCGATATAAGAATGAACGAAATTCTCTCTCCCATAGAAGACGATGACATAGAAGATGTGCAAGGATGAATGTTTGATCAATATGGAAAGATTAATTTTTTTAAATAAAATAGTATTGTTTATCTTCATTGTTGACTTTGTTTCACATTTATCTTTATAAGTTTGAGTGACATACATCATTGAACTTGTTATTGATTGCTTGATCAGTGTGCAATGATTATTTTTTCCAAATTATAATTTAAAATGGTTATCTTCAATTGATTACTTGATTGTTATCTTTATTAATACTTTATATTTTAGATTCATATGACTATATTGTTTGGTGAAATTATATATGACAGTGATATATGGCCCCTATTGAGGTAAGTTTCAATAGTTCTGGCCCCACAGGGCCCAATGCCGCACAACTGGCCTCATGCATTGGTCGTATTATGAGGATATACATTTCTCCAACAGTAAAAAATGGAAAGAAGTTCCTTGGAGGTTAAAGAAGGTTTGGGATGTTGTCGCTGTGAGTATGTTTGAATCATTTATACCCCATTAATTTTTCAATTAAAGTAAATATTCAATTGCTACTAATTAAATTACTTTGTTCGCAGCTTGAATATATTATTCCGGAAGAGAGGAAGGAATGGTTTATGTCTAAGGTGGGCGACCTATGGAAAAAGTGGAAGAGCACCCTATACACCAACCACTATAAAAAATATAGTAATGACACAGAGAGAAAAGCTAATACGCCTCCGGGTGTTAGAGAGGAAGATTGGAACTTGCTTATCACTTACTTTTCCTCACCCGAATACCAATCAAAGAGTTTATCTGGTAGTCAGAGTAGGAAAAGGATGAAAAGTATTCACCGATCCGGCAGAAAGGGGCAGGCTAGAGTCGCCGAAGAATTGGTATGTGAATTGTTATTTATAATAATAATATTTTATTATTCACTAAATAATCCCTAATCTATGTTGTTGAACCTTTATGAGCAGAGGGAGAAAACTGGAAAGAGTCCTGATAGGACAACTTTATGGTTTACTTCCCATTCGGGAAAAGATGGCACTGCTTTGGACCCATATGTGGTAAGAATAATATCATTTGGTTTAATCTCTAAATATATCTTCACTATTTTTCATTTATCTTGTAGATTGCAGTCCAGGCTTTACATACTTCAAATCCTGAATCTGCTAAGAAAGATTTACATTGCGTAAGTTTTTTAACCTTCACTGAATCTCTAAATTGTTTTACTGAAAATTGTTCTATATACTAATAATTTCATTTATAGATACTTGGACCTGATTCAAGAGGTCAGGTGAAGGGAATGGGTTTTAGTGCCTCCAAGACTCGGGTCAAGTACACGACACCTTATATTAGCACGATACGAAAGCAACAGTCAACTCAGGAGACCTTGCAGTCCCAATATAGTAAGTTATCCGAGACTGTACTTCACCTGCAGGAGTGGATGAGGAACTCACAAGCCCCTCATTCTAATATTCAAACACCTTCCACCCCCCAGAGCATAGGTTCATCTTCACAGGTATTAATTTAATATTTATTCATATTATCCAATGAACTTTAATATTTGATTTTAATAATATTATTTATAGGTTCCCCCAACGGGTGCATCTTCAACACAACAAGGTGGCCGTTGTAAATTGATATGGAGGCATGATATCGCCACCGAGGGAAGATTATCAGCGACACATGCTGAGGAGGGTTTACATGACATCATTGTAGATATTGTCTTCTTTCCTGATGTGCAATTGCCAGAAGAAGAAGGAACCTTAGGAAATGCAGTGGGAAACATAATTCAGTGGCCCACCCGTAAAACCCAATTTTATTTGATTCTTTCTGCTGGACATACCCGTAGCATATTTTTTTACTTTATGTTACTTGTTGGACCTACTGAGGCATCTTATAGTTTCTTGAACTTTTATTTATGTTTTTGCTTAAATTAAGATAATGTTAGGTTATATTTATCTTAATTAACCCCTTTTTAACTCCGCCAATACAATGTCGTTTGTATTGCCGGTTCCAAGCCCGGAGAAAGGAGGAGGGAAAAGGGATTGTTTACCCACAATTCCTAATTTTATTATGAATATGACATAGGTAATTAGTCTGGACTCTAGAAACAAGGGTTCCAATTCTAATCTTAATTTTGTTTTTCATTGGACAGACCTCCTTAAGACAGTTGTAGTAGTGTAGTAGCTTGGATCATGATGTAAAAAGTGAGTTCTTATTTCTTCACTTACTATTTCACCTTTAATATTTAATATTTTTATATTTTTAAGGGTAAGTTTAATTTCAGCTTCTCTCATTGCAGTATTGTAGCAATTTTTTAGGGTTGTAGATCAACATATCTTGATCTTAGCCCCATTGGAAGACCCTCATCTTGATGTGCTTGAAGGAAACCATAGTTTGAAGGTAGATTTCTCACTATTCTGGAAAATTTATTGTTTGAGCAAATATTTGCTTGAAAAATCTTGTTTTTGGACATGTTTCTTGAGTTTTCTTTTGAAATTCATGGGTTTTGGAACTATATGATAGCTAATTTAGCTGTGAATTGTTGGCCCTAGTTATTTTCAGGTATCAATGGTATACCGGCCTTTGCTGTTGCAAACGGGAGGTGCCTCATCACCAATTGTGCAATAATTTATCGAGTAGCGACTACTTATCGCAATGCATCTCCATTTGGTCTAGCATTGGGATCACTTCAGGAAGGTATTAATAGTAATTAGTAACATACATAAATGTTCATCTCTACCAAATTGACTCAGCTTTTGCTTCCATTTACCTACTTTACTAAATGATCTGAATCTTCAAACTTCACTAAAAGCTGAAAGAAATTACCAAATATGCCATTTTAGTTCATGATCTTTGCTTGCAGCTCACTTACATTTAGGGAAATTCAAAATATTCTATGCAACCATTCTGAAACTTGCTACCTTTGTTTTAAATATCAGCCACATCTGATGCATATCTACCGATGTGCATCGGGTTGAGCCTGAAACTGATACGGTATACATCCCAATCCAATATGGGATCAAATATTGGGTCAAATATTGGTCAATTAGGCCCATATTGGGTACATATCAGCTGATATGTACCCAGTATGTGCACTTAAAATCTTGAAAAATACCCTTTGGGTAACCAAATTCGGGGCCCTTAAGGCTATATAGAGTATTTTTTTTTTTTTTTTTAAACCCTACGTTTTCTGATGGGCAAATATTATTTGGGGCCCCTAAAAATCAGGGGCCCAAGCGGCTCACAGCTAGCCTTGGTCCATCAGACTGCTGTGATGTTTAACTTTTGATTGAAAGTTAATACCATAAGCTATAGATAGTTGGTTTGAGATCTAAAGAGCTTTTGGCCCAATTTTATTTATTGAGTTTTGATTGATAAAGAGTTCTTTATTTTATATTCTTTGTTTTCCTCACTTTGAAGGGAATCAGATTTAAATTTGGAAGAGATCTAAGCCCCTCGGTTGCGGAGTTTTGTGCGTTGATCCGACGATCTCGCTGTTCTTGGAGTCTTCTTGTTGTGGGCCCCACTCTAATTTCCCATCTAGTATTAGGTGACCGACCCGAACACCAATATTAGTGATCAGATCATCAATTATGTAGGTATGCACAATTTTGGGAGTTGGCACTAGAGTTTGTCTATGATGGTGGTCGGACCATAATGGGAGGGAGTATGGACTGTATCTCGAGGTGACCTTGTGATGCACCCAGATTTTCATGCACTATAAAGTCTATGCATATCACATCCAATGATGTTTGCACCACCCATTATAGACAAATTCTTTGGCTTTGTCTAAATTAGATTGAAGCTTAAATTGGAAAATTCTCAGATTAGTTGATTAAGAGAGTGAACCATCCGATTAAATTTATAACTTTTATCTCATACCCTTGAATTCTGATTTATCATTATGCCCTGCATGTGGATTGTTTACCAGAATATCAAGGTGTCAGATCTGGCATGCAAGTCTGCTAGGTAAAAGTAACCAAATACTGTGACACTATTATATTATTGTCATTACTATGCTACACTTTCTATAGGTTCATCAATAACAAGAGCTCAAAACCCAAAAAGGAAACCAAAATAGAAGTATAATTTATATCTATTTATGTACTACTTGTTTGTTCTTAATTAAACTGTTGGTATCTTATAAGGAGACCCAAATCTATAAAAAAGGAAAGAAAAGGGAATCATTTTTTAATTCTACAATGCTATTTGTTTATTCTCATATTATTTTAGTTCATATAAATTATTACAGTTAGCACTACTAGTTTCCTCTGCTAGTAGTAATCTAAAACAAGTTCCTTTCGAGTTCTTATGAACAATAGAACCGCTTTGATCATTGGCCAAAAAATGGTTCACTGGGAATATGAATTTCCAGCCTAAGTATAGGTGCAAAATGGATAAGAAATTAAAGAGAATGACTTTAAGGCCTTACCTTTAGGAGATGGAAGGAGCAGAGGAGGGCTTAGAGAGTAGCAAAGAAATTAAGTTGAGGAGACTGATTTTGGTGGGTGAGTTTGGGTGGCTTTTATACTTGTTTAGCTAGGCTGTATGTGGAGGCCCGTGTATGTTCCTTTTGTGTTCTAACTGTTCCACAATCCAAGAGGAATCAATTAACTCCTAAAAAAGAAAAAGAGGACCAAATGGAATTTGAAAGATTAAAAAATATTCAAAAGATGTTAGAAACTTCTTTTGATGCATGTGAAAAATTGAAGTTCATGCACACACGCATTTCACATTTGAATTGAAGCTCTCTAATCAGTATGATTCCATGATGGGATAGTTCCTTTTTACTCTATTGATTCTCCTCATTATCTCTCGTTTTTCATAGAGCTCGAGATGACTCTACAAAGAACCCGAAACCAAGAAAGCGGCGGTTGATAGCGTTGGAGGCCAACCAAGCGAGGCAAGAGGTGAGAGGCTCCGATTTCCTTGCAAAGTCGAGGAGGCCGAGGAGGAATATGCCACTAGGTATTTGAAGCTGATTAAATGAGGTCAAGCGAGAAGCGATTTGTTTGAGAAGATTAAGCTTCAGGAGAGTTCTCGGATTCAGTGCCTTGACACACATCGTATGTGTTCTGTCTTGTACTATAACAATAACTAGTGCTACCGCTATAACTCTGTTGAATGTGAAAGAATTGTGATGTCAATATATTTATAATTTATACCTATTTTGCCAAAAAATTTTTAATTTGTGATGTTTGAAATTATGAACATGAACGAAGTCTGTTTTCAAGATGATTTGACTTTTCGTGTTTCTCGTGCAAATTGTTACAACTGATTTTCACTTATTAGTTCTGCTTTCCTCCTTCAAAGCTGTGACCAACTTTTTCTAACGCTTTGAGGAATTTTCCGGTTGGTTATTCTCTTTGGACATGCAAATCTGTAATCAGTGGGCAACTAGTATCCCACTTCATTTGTGGTTTGAAGGCTAATCAGTGGTCAAGCCTCTAGATAAGCACTGCTATTAATGAGCATCCAAATCATTGAAAATTCATTTTTTTCCTTGCCGTGATTTGGAGCTAACTGCTGGTACTTTGTGGATAAGGTACCTTGGTCATTCCATGATATATGCATGTGCAACAGTTCTATTATGAGTTGGTATTAGGTACCTGACCCGAATGTCGACGCTCTTGGTACAAGGGTCACGTTTTATGGGACCCACGCCGAATCTTAAGACGCTCTTGGTATTCAGGCCCAATGACTGAGTCAAGCTGGGGCTTACTAATACTCTACAAATAGACTTCCCTTTTACACATAATGAAGATTCTCTATTACTTACATGTTGAACTTTTTGGCAGTCAAAGCCGAACCTAACCTCGTTAAGTTCAACAGTTTTAAGCATAAATGGGTCAATTTTGGGCTTGATCTCTAAGCCCAAATAACTTTTGCATAGTTAATTCTTTTTTTAAAATTTAATTTTTAATTTTAAATATTTTTTATTTTATTTTATTAGTAAGCTGAAATTAAGCCCGTGAGATAACTGTGTTGGCAAGACATATTTGTAAAGCAATGTGTCGATTTGGTGAGATAAAATTTGAGGGAATACGATCAGCTAATCAATCATGTCACCTAGAACACTTTGACTATGGTTCCAAATGGGCCTTAACTTTTATATTTCTTTCATTTAATTTCACGTACTTCCTGGTTTTAGTTACAAGGCCCTCTGATTAATGCATCAGTAAATGTATAAATGAAGTGCAGTGTTCTTGGATTTCATTTTATAAATGTCTCTCAATGACTGATAATAGGTCTTTGCCCCTCTTCTCTTTGATTAGGCATCAATAAGGTCTCTATAAGAGCTTAGAATAATAATTTCATTGTGCAATTTACTGTGATGAATCTGTTCATCAAGTTATTAATTGTTCATCAAGTGATTATTTAGGCCAATTTCTGTGTATATGAAATAGTTCATTGGAGTTGTATACTGACTCCAATGTGTATTTAGAAATGGTTGAAGGTCTTAAACAGGCCCACCATGTTGTGAGCATGTCTTAAACATGCCTTCATCCATGTCTTAAACATGCATTAAATTGGCCTTAAACAAGCCTTAAGTATGCCTTAAACTGGCCTGCCAGCTGATATGTTCCTATCCCACATAAACAACTCAGGTCCAATGCAGATAAGCAGAGTCCTAAGAGCTGAGCCTGTCTTTAAACTTGAGCTGCCAACCAGCCAGCCTTGGTTGAAAGATTAACCTCGGGCTGCCTTCTACATTTTGATTTGTCATCATCTAATTTTGATTTTATCCTTTTAATTCTCTCTTCAATGAACTCAAAATCTTATGAAATTATACTTTTTCAATGCAGAGTGGCTAATGTGGCACCTAGAGGAAAAATAAAGAATTCATTTGGGTTCCTTCCTCTTCCAAAATCAAGCATTTCCGCGGGATTGTAGAGGTTGATCAAGACCATCAAGAGCTTCTCCCAAATGTTCGGTAAGTAGCCGATTGAGAAAATTTGATTTAAATATGACTCCATTATCATATTTATCGCTCTTATTTTTATTTTTGTTTTTTTAAGTCCACGAATGAAACTTCTCAAATTTAATTAAAATCCCAAAAGACATCAGAGGCAAAAGCATAATTATCTATATTTCTGCGATTTTATATAAGTGGGCACTTTTTTTCTTGCAACACAATTCCACTTATATAATCCTTTTTTTTCCTTAAAAATTAACACACTGTATTATATGATTTTTTTTTTTTTAGTGGGCAGTATACAAAGAAGAGAGGTTGGAGAGATGGAGATAAGGCTTCTAACAGATGTGAAGCATGTAACAAACATAGGATGGGATGGGTCTACTACAACTAACATAATGAAGAATTGGGACGACTTCAAAGTTCTTGAATTGCTCTCTCTTCCTTCTATCTCTTTTCGGCAATTTGAGCTTGCCATGGTTGCACAAACAAATGCAATTTGAGTTTGCCATGATTCTATTAAGATTATTTAAGGAGATTTATGATGATGATGTTGTTGTTAATGTGTGTGTTTTATATGAACTTGTATAGCTTTCATTTTTAAGGACATTTATGATAATGATGTCTGTCTTTTATCAAAACCTCTACATCAGGAACGATTCTAGTGGGCATCTCCCCATTTGTAATGACGGTATAAACATGACAAGGGCAATTTTTTAATTGCCACTATATATGTGTGTGTAGTAAATTTTTTTATTAAGTTCATTTGTACTTTTCCTTTGGTAAGGTAAATTTTCATTGAATAAGGTAGATTTGTGGTTTTACTATGAAGTATTTTTATGTCCATTTATAATTTTTGATAAATGGGCGAGGTATTCGTGAGTGCCCTTCCTAGAATTATAAATATTTTTTTAATTACGATTATTAAAATAAGGCCGCCTCTTATTTTCTTATTGTTTTCAAGATTTAACAACACGATCCCCAAACCGTCCTATTTTAGCCGTCATTCAAATAAGACAATTCACAAAGGACGATCCGATATAATAAATAAGACAGCGCATGACCGTCTCTAAATAAAGGACGGTTTGTTAGAGACATTCATGAGCCGTCTTATTAAATGGTTGGTGACCGTCTTCAATAGTTAATATGAGACGGCTACGGACCGTCTTATATTAGGACTGTCTAAAACAGTCATTTCTTACCGTCTTATTTATGAAATATAAGACGGTTTCGAACCGTCTTATATATTTAAGACGCCCAAAAAAAGAACGAACGTGAGGACGGTTTTAAGCCGTCTTATTTATTAAATAAGACGGCTTTGGACAGTCTTATATTGTCTATTTTGACGTAGTGTATTTAGCTATCCGATGAAGGCTATCTGATAAGAATTATTAGATTTAAAGTGTTTCAGGTAAATACAAGCCAAGTGCAGAAAACAGCCCAAGAATTCTGAAAATAATGTCAAAACACTGCAACTTTGGGTCATTGAGAACTTGGTGCGACTTGTAGCTCAATTTGGACATTCAAGACGGCCGAATTATGAAATTGTTAAAACACAAACGTTGTAGATCTTTCTATCAGCTTTCCAACAGCGCAAGAATTGCCTCAATTAGAGTTCGGAACAGAAAGTTATGGTCAAAATACTGAAGCAGTGTCTGATGTAAAGTTCGGCGGGAATTCACGAAAATCTGGGAGGTCGATGCATCGACCCTATTGGGTCAATTAATCGACCCTAAATTTTCAAGTTGGAACACCTCTGCGGCTGGGAAACTTCGGCTCTATTTAAAGCAGATCAAACACTTCAAAAAAAGGGAGCAAAAATTAGAGCAAGAATTAGAGATAGGAATTAGAGGGAGGAATTAGAGATAGATAATTAGAGAGTTAGTTTTAGCTTTTCTTTTTTTAGAGTTTTTGGAGAGAATTTTTGAGAGGATTATTTATTCATTATTATTTTTGGTTTTAGACTGCTCTGGGCATCTTTTTAAAAGTTCTTTTCTCCTTCTTCTAGGGATTGATTTGGGTAGATTGTACTTAGGATTTGCACTGTCTTTCTTTTACATTCATAGATTGTATTTAGGAAAAGACATTGTAACCAAAGATTTTTGGAAGAAATAAAAAGAGGAATGACTTTGAATGAATAAGGAGATCATACAACAAAGATGAGCGGCTAAATCAGTAGATCGGAAAAGATGCGATCCGCAGATAAGTACCCATATTTATGATTAATACCATAGTCTAATGTTTTTATTGTTTTGATCTACACATCACGAGATACGCTATGCTTCTTACATGACTCATACCGTAATGATAGGCTGAGTCATTATTTTTAGATAGGGTATGCCGGATTAATGATCATACTTTATTTCAAATCATTTTTATGAATGAATGATGGTGATGGTGTGAATGATTCTTTAATGAAAGGGGGGTACAAACTGGGGTAGCATATTTCTTGATCTTATTTAAATATTATTCTTAGATTCATCAGTAATTAGTTGTTTAGATTAATTTATTTTTCTTGCATTTAGAAAAAGTGATAAATTTTTGGTTAAATTGAATCTGCCCTTTGGTACTTCCTTGGGGACGTTTTTAAATCTCTGAAAGAATTAATTAAAATTCAAGATTTCCCTGTGGGTTCGACACCTTTGTTCTTGCCATACTGCAATAGATCTTGTGCACTTGCAAGGGTTACACTTAAAATCGATCAGGTATGGGAAGGATTGGAGAGTTGAGGTGGGGCAAAGGATGGGGAGGGATTAGGGATGTTTAGGGATGGTGGTTGGTGGGGTGTGGATGTTTGGAAAAAACCGGGCATGGCCTTGGTAAAAATGGGCATGACCCGGGTAGATGGGGGGATTTGTGGGGGCTTGGTTAGGACGAAAGTGGTGTAGGTGAATGTGGGTGGATCGGGCCTATAGGGGGAAGATGGGAAATGGGGCATGGATGTGGATTGGGAGAATGGGTTTGGGTTTTGTATGGACATGGGTGGGAAATGTTATGGATTTGGTATGGGCATGGTTTGGGCAAAAGACGGGGAATGGGGGGTCAGATTTTGGATATTTTGAGAGGTAGTGGTTGGAAAAATGGGGGCGCTAAACGGGCCGATAATGGGAAAGGGTGATTGGGTGAGGGGGATGGTGGAAAAAACTTTTCCCGAATGGGAATGAGTTGGAGAATGTGGTGGGGATGAGTCGGGATTGGCATAAGCCGGGTCCACTACCCACGACATGTCTCTATATCAGGTTGGGTATGGGTGCCTCGGATAAGGCCCGCAAATCCTCCTCCTTCTTCCCCTACGGGACGGCGGAGGGCAAAATGATGCCGTTGTGCCGGCACCACAAACTATATTTTTTTAGTTTTTGATTTGCTTTTTATTATTTTTTGATTTTTTTTTGGAAAAAGTTTTTGAAAAATAAAGGTTCCGAGGCCTTAGAATTCCCTTATCGGGTGGCACTTGTACCCTAATTCAAGTCCCGTGGCTATGATTTTGACGCGTTTCGAAAGAATCGAAGGAGAACCTTCGATCTATTGAAGGCACAAAAATCGAGGAAAATAACCCGATCCCCTGGAATGGGCTAAAAAGAAGTTGCCCTCTTTTGACCGGCGGAGGCGTATTGGGTGTCGGAGATGGCGAGGCCTAAACAAGGCACTAAGCACATTAATCAGGGGACTCAGGAGGTGAAGAAGGCCACAGATTCGGGCTAGTGTGCTGTTAAACAGACCTAGCACAACTAATACATGCACCCAGGGTGCAGGGCACTTTTTTAACACTGGCGCAACTATTAGTTGCGCCAAGGTAAAAATTTGGATTTTAAAGCTGGCGCAACTATTAGTTGCGCCAATTATAAATTCCAGTTGTTTGCATTGGCGCAACTAATAGTTGCGCCAGGCAAAAATTGATGCTCCAGAACTGATGGCAGCAGGCACCAACACCCAAAATGAGTCTCTTGTTTATATTTTTGTGGAAGCTAGGCTTCCGGGAACTAAGCTATTTTTTGGTGATCAATTCTCTCCTTACCGCACCTAACGGATTTGAGTCCGGTATAACTCGCTAACGGGCACCCCAAGGGTTTTAAGCTTTGGAATGGGAACCCACCTGATATACCTCTGGCGCGAGTGCCTTCTCAGATACTAGGTGGGCTAGGACTTTTCTGGATCATCACCACTAGGGGCTTCCGCCATACTAAGACCTGGGTGGTTGTGTGTTTACCTAATCCCAACCCTTTTAAAATCTACCCCGTAAAAGTAAATTAATTAAGCTCCCTAACTTGGTTCAATTTTAATTTTTTTCAAAGCTTCTCTTTTTTTGAAAAGTTTTCTTTAGTTCAAAGACCGGGGGTGATGATCCCGTGCCGCCACTATGGGCCGGCGTCCACTGTCTGAATATGTTTGCACAAGTAGGCCCGCCAATCGGCTAAGGTACTTTAAATGATGAAAAATTAAATGAATTAAAAGACGATGCTCAAGTAGGCCCGTCGATCAGCTAAGGTACTTAAAATGATGGAAAAGTAAAGAAATTTAAAGACTATACACAAGTAGGCCCGCCAACCGGCTAAGGCTCATAAATGACGTAAAAGTAGGGGTAAGTAAAGTGACTTAATTGGAGGGGTGAGTGAAAAAAATAGTAAAAATAAAATAAAAAAATAAAAAAATAGTAATAAAATATTAGGAAAATAAAAAAATAGAGAGGCCTAGTTCAAGGGGAAGCTCTACTAGCTACTTCCCAGCAGAGTCACCATCTGTGCAACCGTGGGATTTTTGACGATTCCGTCGCGGTGATGCGCTCGCTTGTAAAAAATATAGAGTCGCCACCCAGAGCTTTTGGTGTCCCGAGATACCTATATCATTATTATAAGCATCGAAGTGCAATAAATATGACTCTGAATCCGGTCCACACCAAAGGCTCTTGGGTAGGAGCTTCGGTTATCGATGGGGAAGGTGTTAGGCACCCGATCAACCCATTTAACGTGGTCACTACTAATGGCCAACACAAAAATAAAGTAAAAGAAAAGAAATTGACTTCCTCTTACCTAAATGGGCCTCAAATCCTATTTGTGCCCCTTCGTTCCTAACAAAAATTCGACGACATAACAGCACAAATGGGAGGATAGGAAGAGCTAAGGAAGAGATAGGAGAAGAAAGGGGAGAACCGGAGCCCTCGGGCCCTTGTAGCACCGTAGGAGAGCCTTGCATGACTTACTTTTGATGAGCTCTTGAAGGCTTGTATGGTGGAAATAGGAGTTCTAACCTGTAAGGCTTGCTAGCTAAGAGGTAGAGAAGGGAGGCAAATGGATAGCACACACCTAACCTAGAGGCTTTTTAGGAAAGGTAAGGCATGGAATAAGGTTTTGAAGATTTAGAATTTGTATGAGCAATGGTGCACCAAAGGGAGAAAGATCTTCTCACTTTAAGCTCTCTCTCTTAGGTAAAAATTTTCAACCCCTAAACCAAGGGGTAGGGGTCTCTATTTATAGGAAATGGGTGGATTAGGAGATCACTTTGGAGCTAAATGGGTTTAGCAATTAGGTAATCTCAAATCTAAGGTTTTCTAGGGTTTTTAGAGCCTTAAAATGTGTGAGAAAGTCCTCCAATGGTGGATGATGGGCTGAGGCTTTAAGCTACTTGAAGGGTTGCAAATAGCTGGGAAATGGGTACAACAGAACTAGCAAAACACAACCCAAAGGTCAAGGTGGTCAACAAGTCAAACCCTAATCACGATTTTTAGGGCAAAATCCAGAGGGTACCGTTCATATGCCTGGCGCAACTAATAATTGTGCCAGACAAATGTACAATAAAATAGTGTTTAAACAGTGCCTGGAAGTTAGCTCGCGAGGGTGAGGTCCACAATTAATACTGGCGCAACTATTAGTTGCGCCAGGCTTAAATCCTGGGAGAAGTAGCCTGGCGCAACTAATAGTTGCGCCAGGCAAAATTATCACTGGCAAAACTATTAGTTGCGCCAGGCCATTTCTGGGGAGAAATAGCCTGACACAACTATTAGTTGCGCCAAATCCCTAGGGGGGCTCACTTGATTTTACTCTTATGCCCTCCGGGCTCGATTTGTCATATCTTTTGATGTATACCTCCGATTGGGGTGATTCTTAGACCGTTGGAAAGCTGACATCCTCTACTTTTCAATAGTATGAGATTTGATCATAGTAGAAGGCCATAGCTTATTCTGGTACACCCCTCCTCAACTATTTACTTGATAAGGTTAGGTTTAGGGTCAGAACGGGTTCTAAGGGTCGGGATTGATTTCTAAAGGTTCGGGTCAAGTTCTTAAGGGATCTAGGGTGATTTCTAAGAGTTTGGAAAGGTTCCTAAGGGTTCTATAGGGATTCCTAAAGGTTCCATATATGTCATCAAAAGCTCAGAATTGCACCTCTCTCGAAAGGTGTTTCGATCGGGCCTTGGGCCAAATTTGGGTGTCTACACCATCCTTACCTATTACAGACGATAAAACCAACTATAACCTAATAAAGTTCTTTCCAGTATGGGGGACCCACCACCACTACCAGAGTCGGACCCTCTGTAGTTCCTGTGGGACGAGTATGAGGAAGTTCAGAAGATTTTGGCCAAGGAAGAAAAGAAAAAGAACAAAAAGAAAAAAAGAAGGAAGATGGAACCACCTGCCTCTTCTAACACACCTCCCATCTTCACCTCTTCTGCCCTTCATCCACCCCCTGCTCAGTTACCGCCCTTGATTCTCCCTAATCCCTGCTATTCCCCTTCCTGGCTTGCAGTTCCTCTACCAAGAGCAGCAAGTTGAGGACATCCCGGTGCTAGGAAGGCAAACCATTTTTGATAGGATAAATTTTGGTTAGAAGCCGAGGACCGATCTTTATCGAAGGTTTCTCTCGGACGTTGCTGCCAGTGTCTTAGTTTAGTGCGTGTCTAGATTTTTCTTAGGATTTCTTTGATGTAATTAGTTTTCTTTCCATGTTGCTGTAATTAGTTCATAAATGAAAAGTTTTTTTTATTACTGTCTTTTTTTTTATTTTTTCTACTAACATCTAACATTCTCTATTCAAATCGAAAGTATTTTTCTCCTAAGTTTAGGGAAAAGATTTTTGAGATTTTTTTGTAGATTATACATCCAGTTACTAACATAGTAGTAAAATACGGTAATTTTTCTATATGTCCCTTGTTTTGCACAATGAAGACATTATCCTATTTAAGTTTGGGGGGGGGATACAAACTTTTGATAAGTTTACTTTTTGTTAGTTTAATTTTTTTAGTTTAGTTTTTGTTTAAAATTTATTATTTTATAAAAAAAATAAAATTTTGTAAGTTAATCATTATATGCAAATTATGAAAAATATATAAAAATCTGAATTTCTTAGCAAACCATCATAGTAGTAGTTCAAAAATCAAAATAAAAAATGTTACAATTCAAAGTAAAGCATCTCTAGAACACTGTATCAGAAGAATGTTTGAAACTATACGATTGATCTGAAATACAAAATATTTTAGATTATAGTTTCAAAATTATATAACTAGTGAGCTATAGAGCCTATTTCTTTTTATTATGAGATTGTTTTTATTCATGCTTAATTTCCTTGAACTTCTCTACTATCTAAAATCTCATAATGCTAAACTTAGAATCAATATATTTTATGATTATGATAATTTATTTGTTTAGAACTGTTTATTAAATATATCAAAGCAATAAGACATCTATATTAGTAAATCGTAAAAATGACCGAAGGCCATCTTTTGTTAAACCAGTGCTTAAAAGCTAAAATCCCAGAATATTTTACCATTTGAACCCATATTAGAAGCCTAAAGACTAGATTTCTTTGTACCAAAATTTTATAAACCCTTAATCATATGTACTGTTCAAAACTTTCTATCCTTAACCCTTACAATTTCTGAGAGTTTAGAATGTAAAAGAAGGAAAGAAAAGGGAGTGAAAGGAGTATGAGTTAATAGATAAGGGATCTATTGAAAAGGATACAACTGAAAAAGGAATACAAATGTATGGAAATATGGAAAAAGAAAGAAAAAGAATGAAAAATCATAAAAGACGATTTTGTGAAAATAGAAGCAAAAAGCTTCCAAACTGAAAAAAAAGAGAAGAAAAAATGGGATTTACAAAAAGAAAAAAAAATTGGAAGAAGTTATCTAAAATAAGGATACTTACTGAAGCTGAAAAATAGAAGAAGAAGAGAAGGAAGAGCTAAACTCCTGGAAATAATTTTGAATCCTCTTTACCTTTTTCTTTGAAACCTTCTGAAAATCCAAAGCCCCATTATAAGCCGAAGGAAAGACCATTGTGATTTACGATTTGTAAAAATATGAGTATAGTAGAGATATATGAAATAGATACTATAAATAAATAAAGAAATTATATAAAAAGAATTGATTATCCTTTCTGTGAGAGTTATCTTTTTAGCTGATTGTCCTTTGTATTTATCACAAACATATCATATTATAAGAACCCAAAATTTCGATTATTTTTGAGAGTATGCCAATAAGTGAGAGTTTGGATGAAAATATTTTTTAAAAACTGCAGTTTAGAAAAATCTATGATGAGTAAACTTTTCACTGATATGCACACACTCCACGCTATACAAGAATTGAAATTATTGAATTCTGATAAAGGATAATTGTAATGATGGGAAGCTAAGGATAAAAGACTTGAAATATTTTAAAATAATGAATATATAATGACTAACTGAATAATTAGTAGTATACAAAAATTAGTTTATATTTTGAAGTTTTAGTTTTAAAAAATATTTAAAAAAAATCTAAAAATATTTGAAGTTTGTAGGTAACTTCACTGAAAACCTTCAGGAGACTACAACTCCTCTACTAGGGATCACTTAGGGGTTTAAAGGCTTGTTGCATTTGCTAAATGAAATCGTGCTTTTTACGAAAGTGGCATTGAAATTTAAAAATTTTCAATATTTTATGTTTCCTTGTTTGCTAGGGACTAGCAAAACTTAAGTTTGGGGTGTGATCAGTCACATAATTTACCATTTTATCACCCTTAACTTAGTGATGCTAGGGCATAGTTTGCTACTAATGAGTTACCGATATGCAGATATTAAGGATAAGCAGTAAATTAGAGCCTAAGTGTTAATCTTTATTAAAATGAACTCAAAAAGCAATAAGAAAGACGGCCGAGCAAAAAAGACATTTTTTCGCCTACTGAAAGTCAGAGAATCGTAATTTATGATTCTTTAAAAGAGACAAAATGTTAAAAACGATAAAGCGTAATTCAGAGAATCGTCAACTATGAGGAAGCCAACTGAAAATAGAAAATCGTGAGTGGCAATTTTCCAGAAAAGAAGCTATGAAAGAAAGAAATCGTTATTTATGATTTCCCCAAAATAGAAGCTTTCTACTATTGTTGCTGTTACTGATCACGTGAGAACTATCACCGCCATATCCAGAATTAGAAGACTCTTGTAATTAGAAGTTTGATAAACCATGGATATGAGAAGATTGATAAAGATCTAAATTTGAAGGACTCTGCTGCTGCTCAATAAAGAACAATTCAGAAGCGCATGAACTAAGGAAAGCATGGAAAGATAAAATTAGGAATTAGAGTTATATTAGGATACTTTTGTTTTTAGTTGTTTCTTTTATTAGTATTAGATCTTTATAAATCGACCCCTTATGATCTATAAATAAGAGGGCTCAGCATATGAATAAGCATCGAAGAATTTCAGCATCAATTAACGCCTGAGGTTGGATTTTCTTTTGATCAAAGTAGTGTATACTAGTTAGAGTAGATTAGATATAAGAGGTTTCTCAAGAGCAATTGACGACTGCAATTGAGTGCTGAAGATTAGTGTAGATATCTGTAATTTCTCAGGAGCAATTGACGACTGCGGCTGAGGGGTGAAGGATATATTTTACTTTGCTATCTAGTTTAGATTTTATTTGCTTTGTAAACATCTCCAAGTTTTAATTTGAATTGACTACTCAGGTTAGAATTTGCAGATTAGTGTAACGATTTTTATTTTTCCATCTTCAGTTTGCTAGAGTTTGATTAACGCTCAAATTTTTGGTTGATTGTTGATTAGATTAAATCTGTATTGATAGGATTTTAGACTTGATTGACGACCAATGCTAGGAGACTAGAAATATGGTGTAACGGTACTGTTTATTTTCATAAATATCTGAAAGCTAAAGATTAAGATTGACGACCTTAATATGAAGAAGGAGGATTAGGATTTATTTTTATGCACTTTAGTTTAATAACCCATTCTTTTATTCATATTTCTCTAGTAGATTAGGAAATTTTAAAGATAAAGAAAAGTTTTTAAGATAGGGATTTAGATAGAAGATAGAAATATGAATAATTAAATGATGAACTTCCTCGTGGGAATGATCCTATGCTAGTACTATAATTTTCATTGAGCGCTTGTAATAGGTTAAGACTTGAATTTAATATAATTATAATACATAAAAAGAATCGAGTCAGGTGGCAGTGGATACATCCTCAGTCCCCTTCTTCTTCCCCTTTAATGCCAAACTTCTTGTCTATAACTTCTTCCCAAACACCACAGGGGGCAAGTCTTCAGTTGGCGCACCATCCTTCCAAACATATTTCACTCTCTTTAACAAGGTTGTGATGAGCCTACTATAGGGTAAACCCTGAACTATTTGTCTCTTCTTAACCTTCCCATGGATATCACACATCTACTCAAAGATCAGCTCAGGAGCATTGAAAAAATTCCCCTTTGAGAAAGAGTAAAGGGCATCCACAAGGGGATGCCTTCTTTCTTGCTGATGTCCAACTACAAATACATTCTTCCTCAGAATGTTGTCCATGAATAGTAGGCTGGTGTCAAAATCTCTCCTTTTCAATGATTCTCCAGATCCAATTAGTCCCTGAGTGAGATGTTGGGCAATATCTCTAAATGAAACACTGACTGAAGCTCCTAGACTGCAAGAAGGATCATACTGGAATGGGATTCCTAGTACAAGTGCTATGTCTCTAGTGTCCACCACAGTATCCCAGTCATCAATCAATACCACAAAAATAGGTTTAGCTGCCCCACTAGCCTCATGCAACTCGAGGGTTTGATACCAGAGCTTCACCAACCTTGGATACACAATCTCATCTAATGGGCTCAGGAGGGGTTCCAAGTAGGCCTTAGCCAAATACGCTAGGGTCTCACTACCCCTCTCTACGTTAGTGAAGTAAGGTACTTCAAAAACAATCTAAGGTACCAACATCAACTCATCCACAAACTCATTGGGAGTTTTGAGGGGGTCAAATTCAGTACTCTTCTTGCCTTTCTTAAACTTTTTGGATTTTTGGGCAACAATATTGGCTTTCTTGGAGAGCTCAATTGAAACATCCAACTTGCTCTTTATAGGATTAGGTACAGGAGATGGTGGGATTGCTTGGGGTTGGGGGAAGCAATCCTGCTGGATTTTCTAATTGATTTTGGAGAAGGCTGAAGTAAATTGGTTAGAGAATCATTAAATCTGTCAGGGTCAGCCATCTTAGACACAGGAAACCCTAACTTTTCTCAAACACAGTAGTAACCCTCAACAATCTAAATCCTTAACCAATTGATTATCCACAACACACGTAACTCAGTCCACAAAGAATTTAAAAAAGAAACAACAACTGGAATAAAGACTGATGAACTTACCCTACTGCTAGAGTTTCATACCAAATTGAGCACATAAAATCAAACCGGGAGAAGCTTGGTGCAAAGGAGGATCAATAGTAGAGCTAGGAAAGAAAAAGAACTCTCGCGGACAAAGGAAATTGAATTTCGCGCAGAGAGACAG
This sequence comes from Chloranthus sessilifolius, assembly GCA_021018995.1. Classification (NCBI taxonomy): domain Eukaryota; kingdom Viridiplantae; phylum Streptophyta; class Magnoliopsida; order Chloranthales; family Chloranthaceae; genus Chloranthus; species Chloranthus sessilifolius. The sequence continues at coordinate 100,299,237 of CM037588.1, forward strand.
AGGTTTGGAAATGAAGAAATGAACCCCATGAGGGGTTTAAAAACCTTAAAACCCAACCTCGATAGGTTGAGGGCTTCAGAACTGAAAACTCGAGGAGTTCTCGAGTAGATGCTTTAGACTGGATTCAACTTGTCGAAGCACTATAAACCTCTCAAGTGGTTCAAATAGCTTCAGAAAACACTCCTTGAGTGGTTCCTTGAGAGGTATCAATCTTCTCGATGCACAGAAGGCTTCAAGGAGCTTCAGAAAAAAATACTTGAGTAGTTCCTCGAGTGGATCAATTTGGCAGTGGAAACCTCTCGAGTTAATTTGGCTTTTAGAATAATGGGCTTGAGAGGTTGCCTTTCAGAGTCAGAACCTCTCGAAATTCACTCAGAACCGCTCGAGTAGTACTTAAAACCTCTCGACAGGTTCTTAAATCCTCTCAACCACTTCTCAGAATTGCATAAATGCCCAACTCTTCACTTTGCTTTGTCCACCACTTATGACAGTAATGATTCCCACATAGTACCACTAAGTACAAGCATTAAAGAACACAATAGAATTCAGACATTATACTAACTAACAAACCAGACAAAAACTACATAAATTTGCAAAGTAAACAACAAAAACATAGTAAATGATTGCTATGTTACAAAGTTTACAAGGTTGAGTATCACTCAGTAGTGGGAAGTTCTTGAAGGTCAATGGTTTAAGCAGGCTCCAATGTATTTTTTAAACAAATTTTTAACCTATGACCATTCACTTTCATGACCCTTCCTTCAGTGGGGTCCATGATCTCAACAACTCCAAATGGGGATACATGCAGCACAGTGTAAGGTCCATCCCATCTGGATTTCAATTTCCCTGGAAAAAACTTAAATTTGGAGTTAAAAAGCCATACCTTATCACCTTTAACAAATTTCTTCCTAAGAAGGTTTTTGTCATAGAAAGCCCTAGCCTTGTCCTTGTAGATTCTTACAATGGCATAAGCATCCAATCTCAGTTCCTCTAACTCAGACAACTGCAATTTCCTATTTGCACCAGCAACAGTTAGATCAAAATTTAAGGCTTTAATGGCCCAGTAGGCCCTGTGTTCTATCTCTACTGGAAGATGACATGCTTTGCCATAGAGTAATCTGAATGGGAACATTCCAATTGGGGTCTTATAGGCTGTCCTATAAGCCTACAAAGCATCATTTAATTTCATTGGTCAGTCCTTCCTATCAGTCCTTACTGTCTTCTCCAGGATATACTTGATTTCTCTGTTAGAAATCTCCACTTGCCCACTGGTCTGTGGGTGGTATGGAGTAGCAATCCTATGTGTAACATCATACTTCTTGAGTAGACTTTTGAAGTGGCTGTTATAGAAGTGACTACCCCCATCACTGATAATGGCTCTAGGGATTCCAAATTTGCAGAAAATATTCTCTTTGACAAACTTGAGGACAACTTTGTGGTCATTGGTCCTTGTGACAGTGGCTTCTACCCATTCAGACACATAATCCACAGTCACAAGAATGAAATTAAAGCCCATGAAAGGAGGAAAAAGACCCATAAAATCAATCCCCCAAATGTTAAATAGCTCCACAATAAGGATGGGTTGTAGAGGCATGGAATTTCTTCTTGATAGGCCACCCATCCTTTGACATTTTAGACAGGTTCTGCAGTGTTCAAAAGCATCCTTAAATAAGGAAGGGCAATAAAATCCACACTGCAGTACCTTTGCAGCAGTCTTCTTTCCACTAAAGTTACCTCCACAGGCCTGTTCATGATACACTGTAAGAATGCTGTGGAACTCACTTTCAGGAATGCATCTCCTCACAACCTGGCCTGCACAACACTTGTAAAGGTGAGGATCCTCCCACAGAAAATATTTGACTTGAGAAAAAAATAGGTCTTTGTCCATCTTGGACCAGTGTGGGGGAATCCTACCAACAGCTAGATAGTTCACAATGTTAGCAAACTAGGGCACACTCACATCGATGGTAAAAAGTTGCTCATCAGGGAAGGAATCATTCACAGGGATGTCAGCACAATCAGCAATCAAAATCCTAGACAAGTGGTTTGCAACCACATTCTCCACGCCCTTTTTGTCTTTGGTCTCTAGATCAAACTCCTGTAACAGGAGGATCCATCTGATCAGCCTGGGCTTTGCCTCTTTCTTGGACAACAGGTACTTCAGAGCTGAGTGGTTAGTGAACACCACAATTTTAGACCTTATGACATACGGCCTAAATTTTTCCAAAGCAAAGAAAACTGCCAGCAGCTCTTTCTCAGTGGTGGTGTAATTCAGTTGAGAATCTGTCAATGTCTTGCTAGCATAATAAACTACACTAGGTAGTTTATCTTTTCTCTGCCCTAAAACTGTACCACTTGTCAAATCTGAGGTATCACACATTAGCTCAAAGGGAAGGGAATAATCAGGGGCCTGTATTATAGGAGCAGAGGTCAAACACTTCTTTAACACCTCAAAAGCAGTCAAGCATTAGCAGTAAATACAAAGGATACCTCTTGACACAGCAGGTGGCACAGAGGTTTAGAGATTTTGCTGAAATCCTTAATGAATCTCCTATAGAAGCCAACATGTCTAAGGAATGACCTGACTTATTTGACAGTTTTTTGAGGAGGCAAGTGTGAAATCATATCAATTTTTGTCTTGTTCGCCTCAATCCCCTTGTGAGAAACCACATTACCAAGAACAATTCCTTGGGTGACCATGAAATTGTTGTTTTCCCAGCTCAAAACTAGGTTGGTTTCCTCACATCCCTAAAGCACAAGGGAGAGATGATGCAAACACTGATCAAAATCATCACCATACACAGAGAAATCATCCATAAAAATTTCTATAAACTTATCTAGTATGTCAGAAAAAATTGCATACATGCATCTTTGGAAGGTAGCAGGAGCATTACACAGCCCAAATGCCAACCTTCTATAAGCAAAGGTGGTAAATGGACAAGTAAAAGTTGTTTTTTCCTGATCTTGTGGATACACAGGGTTCTGGTTGTAACCAGTGTATCCATCAAGAAAACAATAGTAAGTCTTTCCTACTAGCTTATCTAGAATCTGGTTAATGAAGGGCAGTGGGAAGTGGTCTTTCCTAGTCTTGGAGTTCAGTTTTCTATAGTCAATACAGACCCTCCAACCAGTGACCTCTCTGGTTGGCATTAATTCTCCAGACTCATTGCGGATAATAGTGATGCCAAATTTTTTTGGAACCACTTGAGTAGGTGACACCCATTCAGAATATGAAATTGGATAGATTACTCTAGCATCAAGTAGTTTGACCACCTCTTTCATAACCACTTCATGCCTATGAGGATTCAACTTCCTTTGCATCTCCCTAGAGGGTTTTGACCCCTCTTTCAGATGAATCTTGTGTATACACATAGCTGGGTTAATTCCTCCATAAATCAACAATGGTCCAGCCAATTGCTTTCCTATGCATCCTGAGCACACAACAATTTCTCTTCCTGCTCCTTAGTGAGGAAAGATGAAATAATCATAAGCAATTTTTTATCCTGTCCTAAGAAGGCATATTTGAGAGATTCTGGGAGCTATTTTAGCTCTAAATCAGGTGAACTAACAAGTGACGACAACAAAGGTGCCTTAGAAAGTACGGGGAGAGGCAGCATACCAGGTTTCCAATGAGAGTGCCTTGCTGGCCCTACTGAAGAGTCTAAGGTTTTCACCTCTTCAGTCATATGTGTGGGGACCTCCCCTTCGACAGACTCAATCCATATCTCTTCAAATTCATCAAACATCTCATCCCAATTCAGCAGTTTGGGTATGGTCTTCTCAATAGGCTCATAAATAACATCGACCATAGAACAATCTTTACTCTCAAGGTGAGGTTTATTGGCTGCATTGTACACATTGAGCTTCACCTTCATATTTCCAAAGGTTACCTCCATCACCCCAAATCTGCCCTGAATGTAGGCATTGGCAGTGGCCAAGAATGGCCTGCCCAATATCACAGGGATAGGGGTGGTGCATCTAGTAGGTTACATGTCCAAAACTAGGAAATCTGCTGGGTAGAAAATTTTTTCCACCCCAACCAGCACATCCTCAATGATACCCACAGGTCTCCTCTCAGATCTGTCCGCTAGTTGTAAGACAACATGTGTGGGTTTTAACTCCCCCAAACCTAACTTCTCATACACAGAATATGGAAGTAGGTTAACACTGGCTCCCAAATCTAGGAGAGCTTTCTCTATGGTGTGGTCTCCAATGATGCAAGGGATTGTGGGAACTCTAGGGTCTTGGAGTTTAGTTGGGGTTGCAATAAACAAAATCTGTTTCACTTTTTCAGCAGAGAAAACTTTCTTGGATGAATGAATCATAGATTGTCTTTTATGGGTGCACAAAACTTTCAAAAATTTTACATAGGTTTGGACCTGTTTAATGGCATCAAGCAGAGGTAAATGGATCTTAACTTGCTTGAAGGTTTCCATCATTTCCCGCAACTTAATATTCCCCTTGTCAAAAGGAGAAGGTGCTTGAAGAGCATGAGGAAATGGCAGATGAGATACTGCTGGGATCTCATCTGCTGCCTTTGCATTTTTCATCAATTTTTTCTTTATTTTTATTTTTATTTTTCTGTTGGGACTCAACAACCCCTTTATTTTTCATATGCTACTCCGGCTGCATACTGTCATGGATTGGGTTCTCTTATCTTGCACTCCTTGTGGTCTCAACATCAACTTGGTTATCCACCAGCCTGCCACTTCTCAAAGTAGTGATGGACTTAGCTTCCTCATGTGTTGAAGAAGACTTACCTACCATATACTGACCCTTAGGATTATTCATTGGCTGGTTTGGCAGTTTGTTCTCTTCCCTCCTAGTCAAAGTATTGAAAAGTTGGCCAAGGAGGTCCTCAATTTTTTTAATGCTCTGGCCGTGAGAGTTCACAGTTTGTAACAAGGAACTGAGGTTTTGTAATGAGGACACAACCTGTTCCTCAAAGGAGGGTGCTCTTGTTTGTGGTGGTAGTGCTGGTGGACTTTGGTGACTTGACTGAGCCATTGGCTGTTGGAACTGATGCCTTGGGAAGTAATTTTGCTGGTATGGCTGGGTAGGTCTATAGGGCATAGCCTGCTGCTGCTGGGATGAAAACTGTCTTGTCTCCACCTCAGATTGGGGTGGTTCCTCCAAGCATACCCAACAGGCTACTGCTGCCCATAAGATTGAGAAGCATTTGCATGCTCCCTGACAAGCTTAGGGTACTGACCAACAGAGAGACAATCTTGAAGAGAGTGTGTGGGGGACTGACATATCAGACATGCCTCTTGCACTTGTGCAGCTGTTGAGGGCTGCATCACCCTCAACAATTTACCAAACTGTTCAGACAAGCTGTCCACTTTCTTCTCTAGGTTATTGTATACATTGACTTCATACAACTTCCCTAATGCAGTGGGTGTTCTTGTAACTCTAGCAGCTGCAGGCTCAATGTCATTTCTTAATAGTGCTTCCTGCTGTATAGAGTTTTCACTAATCATATCAAATAAATCCCATGCCTCCTCATCAGTTTTACTGAGATATGTTCCATCACATGATGCATCCACCATGTATCTTCACTTAGAATCTATACCCTGATAGAATCATTGAACAAGCTGCCATCTAGGTATTTGATAGTCTGAGCCTTGATCTTATAGTTGCCCTCAACTGCAGGGAACTGAATGCAAAAGGGGGATGAGTATGCCCCAGGTGCATAGTAGTCCCTCAAGATTCTAAGAGCATCACTCATCTCAGTTGTCACAGAATGATCAACAGGGATATGTGTTGGTTGTCTAGCTCTAAGGATCCTCTCAACTTCAAGATTTAAAGGCAAAATCTTAGGGTTAAGAGTCCTTCTACCAAACATACAACACACACACAAGCAAATTACAACAACAACAAACACAACAGACAAAATCAAACACACACAAAACATTGCTGCTAAATTCAAAAATGACAGGAATGAAAATGTAATCAAAAGAGTAAAAAAAAATGAAAACTCAAGCAAGATTTGTTCCAATAGCAAGCAATTTGCTCCTCTCCAGACTACAACCCCTGATCTTCTAAAAGTTAGCAGACTATAAAAAATTATAGCAGCAATTATTTAAATAAAACACAGACAAATAACAGATCTAAAAGCTAACATAAAGAAAAACTTAGATTTACCAATTCTATATCTACAAATCCCCAATAACGACACTAAAAACTTGTTGAGTAAATCTATGTGTGCTTATTAAAATGAGAAAACACAATGGCAGAAATAAAGAAGAAAATCTACACACACACTTTTAAACACAACCTGCAAGATACAGGGCTGTTGTAGCAAGTTTTAATTGAGTAAGAGATCGTCCCACAGAGATTTGTGATCTAAGGTAGTAAATCTACCAAATCTGCTACAGATCTGGACCTCCTAATCCTATTCTAACTTAAACTAAGTAAAACAGGAAAAAGAGTTTGAGTTTTGATTGTCACTTTAAACTAAAAAGCAGTAAATCAGATCTAATTAAAAACAGAGTTTAAAACCAAATCAGAGATAACAGAAAGAGAGAATTGTGAGAAATGGCAAATGTTTTGGTGAAATAAAATTCAAAATTCAAATATGGAGAATAAATAGCTAGGAGATAGTTTTCATTGTAAAATTGATTTGCAAAGCAGCAGAGTAGAAGATGGATCTGCAGCAATCCTTCATTTGGCTACAAGCACAAATGCAAGGTAGAAGGATCCAAATTTGCCCTGAGATATGGACTAGTCCTAGGGCTATACTCTGTCCACTTGAATGCTCACAAAGTATCCCATGGATATAATCTAGTCATGGGGGAAAGAATTGAAATAGGAAAGCCACTGTAAATGCTATGGATGCAAGGATACAAGCTCAGGCATCCATAGGTACAACAAATCTGTAAAAATCGATTGAAAACTAATAGATCTTACAAATTAAATGAGCATTAGAACCAGTCATTCATTGATCTCTAAAAACTCACAACAAATTGACTCTCAGATTTGCAGTCTCTGCAATCTCCACACTTCATGCAATGCTCTCACAATTCAATTTACAAATCTACTAACCCTAGCTGCTACAAAGATTTAGCCAAGCATGGCTACGCAGGAAGAAGAAGAAGAATAGAAAAGGTGAGAAACAATTCAAAAATTCCTAAAACTCTAGATGTCCTTCCCTCATTTTATTCCCTCCTATTTATACAAATTCCCCAACTGCCTCAGATCTGTTTTGGCCAATCGGAGAAGAGGAGAATCAATCTGTTATAAAACTGATGAGGTGGCTGAATTTCCTCCAAGTAGTGCCCCAAATCTATTAGAATCAGTTAAGCACGTGGGGCAGTTAGGCCAAGTACCATACAAAGCTGATAGACAGCTACTTGAATCGTGCACCGAGTGATAGAAACCTCAGGTTATTCATTCGATCAGTCGGAGCTTCAGGAATCGCGCCTCGAGAGGTTCAGGCAACTATTCGAGAGGTTACAAGCTTCAGGTATAAATCTCGACAGGTTTAAGACTTCAGCTCGACAGGTTCTTCAGCAGAATTTAAATCTCGAGTGGTTCAAACAACCACTCGACAGGTTTAGAGTACAACTTGCTAGGATCTCGCTAGGTTCTCGATAGGTTCATTTCAGCACATTGCAGCTTTCTGAGGATGGCTGGCTTCAGGTATCCTCTCGACAGGTTGAAATGTACAAATCAACAAATTCCTCTTCTTCAGACTGATCCACTCGATAGGTTAAATCTCAACTTCTCAACAACATCCATTTCACTTAACAAGTTGTTTTTCTATATTGTAAACTGCTCGTCAACTTCAGGCAGCCACTCGACAGGTTCACTTTACAGCTACAAACTGCTTGAGTGCTTGTTATTCACATTGCAATTGCTCAAACCCTTCTTTTCTTAACCGCTGCTGCTGATTATAGTCTGTTACAGCTCTTTGTCATGCCTAGGTGTTTTCATCAATCAATGGTTGACTCAGATCTCTCTCCTTAAGGCCTTTGCTGTATAGATTTCTGCACATCTCTACAGATTATTGCTAACTATAAAACAACACTCAAAAGCAATTATTAAACAACTCTAAGGTCTAGTAAAGGCTAGGTTACGTGCTGAAAAATGCTATTTTTCACTAATTAACACACTATCCCGATTATTAAAGAGACCGAAGAGGTCAATCTAGGTACTGAGGAAGATCCTAAAATCACCAAAATTGGAATGTCACTATCTCTCGAGGAAAGAGAAAGCATGATTGACTTTCTTTATTCATACCAAGAATTCTTCGCTTGGTCATATGATGATATGCCTGGTTTGGACACCGATTTAGTCGAGCATGACTTGCCGCTATATCCCGATGTGAAGTCTGTCAAGCAGAAGTTGAGATGTCTCTGACCCGAGTGGATGTTGAAAGTAAAAGACGAGGTCATCAAGCATTATAATGCAGGGTTCCTCATGGTCTCCTAATACCCGCAGTGGCTAGCCAACATCGTGCCGATACCAAAGAAAGATGGGAAGTTTTGCATGTACATCGACTTCAGAAATCTGAACAAGGCGAGCCTAAAAGCTGATTTCCGCTTGCCACACATCGACATCTTAGTCGATAATACCGCAAGGCATGGGATGGTCTCGTTCATGGACAAATTTTCAAGGTACAATCATATCAAAATTGTAGAGGCAGACCTAGAAAAGACAACATTCATCACTTCTTGGAGAACTTCCTGCTATCGAGTCAAGCTTTTCGGGTTGAAGAATTCCGGGGTAACATATCAGAGGGCAATGACAGCGCTGTTCCATTACATGATGCATTAGGAAATTGAGGTGTATATTGACGACATGATTTCCAAGTCGCACGAGAGAGGTGATCATCTGGTGAATCTCTAGAAGCTATTTGAAAGACTAAGAAAGTACAAGCTATGTCTAAACCCTTAGAAATGCGCATTCGATGCGATGCCAGGGAAGTTGTTGGGCTTCATCGTCAGCAGGAGAGATATCGAGGTTGACCCAATCAAAGTGAAAGCCATTGTGGAAGTGCCACCGCCGTCTATCTAGAGAGAGGTCAGAGGCTTCTTTGGTAGAATACAGTACATTAGTCAGTTCATCACACAACTAACTCCTATCTGCACGTCGATTTTCAAGCTACTAATGAAAGATTCGCTCATCGAATGGAATGATGAGTGTTAGGCACATTCGACAAGATCAAAAGCTATCTCCTCAACCCTCTAGTGTTGGTATCAATAGTACCCGAGAGACCACTCTTAATGTACCTCTCCACGACGGAAGTTTTGATGGGATGTGTCCTAAGGCAACATGATGAAATTGGAAGAAAAGAATAAACAATTTATTATCTAAGTAAGAAGTTCATAGATTATGAAACGTGCTATTCTCATTTGGAGAAAGTATGCCTGGCTTTCGTTTGGGCTACACAGATGCTTTGTCATTACTTGCTATCTCAAGCAGTTCTCCTTCTGGCACGAATGGATCCGTTGAAGTACGTGTTTGAAAAGCTAGCTCTCACTAGCCAGACCGCGCGTTGGCAGCTCCTCTTATGAGAATTTGACATCACATATGTCACCTAAAAGTCAATCAAGGGGCAAGCACTCACTGATCATCTTACCGAGAATCCCTTACCTGATTACGAGCCTTTGAGAATCGAGTTCCCTGATGAAGATATCTTGTTCATGACAGAGGATGACACAAAAGAGGTAGAGGATTCCTGGGTAATGCACTTTGATGGTACATCGAATGTTGAAGGTTAAGGAGTCGGTGCTGTTCTATTCTCACCAAAAGGGTCTCACATACCAGTCTCCATCAAGCTTAATTTCCCTTACACCAACAATATGGTTGAATACGAATCCTGCGTAGCCGACCTACAAGTAGCTCTCGACCTGAATGTAACTCATCTCAGGGTGTTCGGTGACTCACAACTGATCATATGCCAGACCAATAGAGATTGGAAAATAAAGGATGAGAAGTTGATCTCGTATCATGAGCAACTTGAAGATCTAATAGCTTGCTTCGATGATGTCACTTTCTCCTATGTCCCGTGAGGGAGAAATCGATTTGCTAACGTGCTAGCAACCTTGGCATCAATGGTCGAAATTCCCTATGGTGTCGAGATGAAGCCAATCATGATTGGGCAGAGAAATGAGCTAGCCTTCTGCCTCCAGATCGAGGGATCAGTAAAGCCAGATGATGAGCCTCCATGATTCTCAGATACCAAGAACTTCCTCGAAACATGAGCTTTCCCAGAAGGAACATCTAAGGCTGATAGGCAGACCATCCAATGTGTAGCATCAAATTACATCATCTGTGGTGAGTGCCTGTACAAGCAATCATAAAACAACATCCTGCTCAAATGCCTAACTGAAAGCGAGGCATCCAACGTCGTAAGGGAGATCCATGAAGGGATATGCGGGGCACATGTCAACGGTTATATGCTCGCTAAAAAGATCCTTCGGCAAGGGCATTTATGGACCACCATGGAAACTAACTGTTACAAATACGTTTAGAAGTGCAACAAATGCCAAGAACACTCCAATTTGATATATGCTCTAACCATAGATCTACAGCACATGACCACTCCATGGTCATTATACACATGGGGCCTCGACGTCGTCGGAAAGGTCAATCCGAAAGCTTCCAACGAACATCAATTCATCCTAGTTGCCATCAAGTACTTCACCAAGTGGGTAGAGGCAGCATCCTATATGAACATCACAACCAGTCATGTCGAGAAGTTTACCAAGAACAACATTTATCTGTTCGGCATGCCCAAGGACATCATTATAGATAATGGTGCCAACTTTGCGAACAAGTGCATCAGAGCCTTATGCGAGCAGTATAAGATCAAATATTATCGCTCGTCACCATATCGACCATAAACCAATGGAGCTATTGAAGCTGCTAAAATAGTTGCTCGTATCCTTGAGAAGATGGTCGTCACCTATCGAGACTGGCGTAAATTGTTATCCTTCTCACTATAGGCCTATTGAACATCGATTCGTACTGCTATAGGAGCAACACCATTTTCCCTCATATATGGAACTGAGGCAGTGCTACCAGTTGAGGTTGAAGTACCCTCACTTTGTATCTTCATCGAATCCAATCTACCAGAAGCCGAAAGAGAGAGAGCCCACTTCGAAATGCTGAACCTAATCGATGAGAAGAGGCTTAAAGCTTTGTTTCACACCTAGGTCTATCAGAGGATAATTGCACGTGCATACAACAAGCGTGTTCGCGTTCGAGATTTAAAGGCGGGTGGCACTGTACTCCAGAAAATCTTTCCCTCTCTCCACGCTGTTCCGAGAGGAAAATTCAAGCCCAATTGGGAAGGGCCTTACGTCATCAGAGAGGTACTCCTCGGATACTCACTTCGTCTCACCACCATGGATGGAGATCATTTTCCTGAGCCGATCAATACTGGATATGTACGATGTTTCTACTCTTAGTCTCCCGCGGCAAGGTAAGTATTGGTAAGATGGATATGTGACTGCTTAAGGGCCCCTTAAAAGAGGCCATCATTTCAAAGCCAAGTAGCCAAAAAGCGTCCTTGAATAATCATAACCTTTGCTACCCATTTTGAGCCTATAGCCTTTCTTTCGTACTCCCTCTTAGAAAAAGAAACTCTAAAAGCGAAAAGCGGAAGAGTTATCATCAAAATCCAAAAAAATCATAAATGCAAAATCCCAAAAAAAGGATGCCTGAAAAGAAAGCAAAAAGAATAAAAATAGAAAAGGAAAAAAAGAAATAGAAAAAATCATGGGCCATGTACAACAGAAATCTCGAAGGAAGGGTGTGTATCATAAATAGTAGGAACCCAATCAAAAGGACCTTTAAATACCTTCAAAAATTCCTAACCTATCCCTTTCAACCCATGGTCATGATTCACCCCTGAGGAAAGCCCTCTTAAGGTCTACAAGCAGTCACAATATCTGTTAAGTCAGCACGAACCAAGCTGAGAGGCAAAAAAAAAATTCCGTACAGCCAGCTATGAAGGAATCGACGTCCATGTCGTGGCCTTTAAAAATAAAAGGAAAAGAAAATTTTATGATCTCAAAGAAAAAAGGACGTGGTGAAAACTCGCAAGGGCGCCACGGGTAAAAAGAGAGAGCTTGTGCAGACCAAGTGAAAACCTGAAAAGTAAAATACCCATGGACGTAGTGAAAACTTGAAAGGGCGCTACAGATAAAAAAGGGTGATAGCGGGCATGGCGAAAACCCATCTTGAGCGCTGTGAGTAAAAAGGCTGTTAAAGAAAAGAACAAAAAATGAAAGAAAAAGAAAAATCATCTTCGATTAAATTTTTGGGTTATCTGGCCTTTATCAGGTCGCTCATGTTAGCTCAAATCGGGTCCTGATCAAGTAAATCTTTGAATTGCACCGTCAAACAAATGACTCGAGGTAAGAAGAAATATTAACTCAATTCAAAGGGATGGACATTCCAACCTTAGTAAAATTCTGGACCCCCCTCAGGTCCAACCTCATGAACGGGTTCGACTATTCTCAAAATGGAACCTGTTACTTCCTCTCACATTTAATCCACCAAACAAAAAAATAGAAAAGAAAAAATGTAAATACCAAAAAAGAGTTCCTTTTTTTTGTTTTCATTTATGTACTTTGCTTACACCACATTCCAAAAAATAATCTGTGTGAAATTGTGCTTTTAGCCTTTACATTTTGAAAAAAAACTAAAAACAATAAAAAAATTCTAGTATAAACCCACAAAAAGAAAAAAAAAAATTGTCAGGGGTTATTTTACCCCTTCCCTGTGGAATTTGATCTATGCTAAAGTATGTGCAGGACTTGTTCAATGACCCAACTTGCGCTCCAAGTCATGGATTTTTCAAGCAGGGCATCCTCGCAAGCATTGTGATCACTCTTCCATCAACCATGAAGCCCCTTGTAGCACTTCTTGCAAGCATCAGTGGACCCAAGGAGCTCACTGAAAACTCCTTCCAGATGAAGGGCCTCACATTCCAAAGCCACAACTCTTTCTTACTCTTTCTAGGCGCTCCTGCAAAAATATAAAGAAGAAAAAAAAGAAAAAAAAAGAAGAGAAAAAAAGAGAGAAAAAGAAAAAAGAAAAAATAAGAATGATATTTTTGGGGCACACACTCCCATAGGACGGTTTGATATCAATATTTGCTCCATCAAGTAGTTGTGCTAAATTAAATGAGTGCGGTCGATGAGTACGCTTAAAAACCTCAAACCCTACCTCGCGTAGGGGCACCTGTGCCGATTAGAATGGGGCAATCAATGCCTCATAAGATTTAGCACAATTGCTAGATCTTCGCGTCATTGCTTTGCGCTAATCTTTATGTATGGGTCGATCACCCTCTCGCTCATGGGGCTGTTTTGTTCGAAATGAAAATCGAACATCATACATCATCAATCACACCATCACGGTTATGCCCAGTTATATCACTAAGCACTTGGGGACCGACAATCTTGGGGAACGGATGTTTTCCCAATGATATGTGTCCCAATGATATGGGCTTTTGCTACTCTCCATGTTTGTTTTACCATTTGATGTTTGAAGTTCACTTTGAATACAAGGGATCCAAGAGCGTTTGCCTTGGGCATCTTCGGATGTCTTGTTCTTTGGCATACAATCATTAGTGATCGTATGCCAAAGAGGGGCATCTATAGACACCCAAATCTGGCCCATGGCATGATTGATACATACTTCGAGAAAGCCATACTCCTAAGCTTCTGAAAGCACCTCCCATACCCATACCAAACCCATAGAACCCATACCTTAGAACCCATATCGAACCCCTATGTATCCTTAGAAAGCTTAGAATAACCTTAGAGAAATACCCCTGATCCTCGAAAAGTCCACAAACCCAATGCAACAATTGGTGAACAGTGCCACGATTTGAGTGAACAAAGCCATGATTGGTAAACACTACTATGATTGGTGAACAATGTCACGATTGGTGAAAGTGCCACGATTAGTGAACAATGTCATGATTTGAATCGTAACTGTGAGAAGTGGCTATTTCGAGCAATCGTGGTTAGATTTTCAGGCATAGTTCAGGATTTTCAACTAATACCTAAGATCTCTTTCTTCCCTAAAGGCAGATTTTAACTTTGGGGTTTGACTTGTGAACTTTCTCGGACTTTGGGGAGTGTTTCTTTAGGATCCTTTTACCCCTATAAGCCTTTAGAACCACCTTTGTGCAATTTAAGTGGCTACCCCCATCATCCACCATTAAAACCTATTTTCACATTTTCCAAGCCCTAGAAACCCTCAAAAACCTTAGATCAAACATAACCTAAATCTTAACTTCCATTAGAGCTTAAGAACCTCCCTTAATCTCCCCCAACACGATAAATAGAGGCCCCCACCCTTCACAAGAGGACCCCCAGAAAAATTTCTAAAAAAAGAAAGACCTGGAAAAATTTCCAAAAAGAGAAAACTCTAGAAAAATCTCCCCCCATTTCAAAGCTTAAACCTTTTAGGGCTTGAAACCTAGGTTCATCCCATACCTCCATACTTCCCTCAATACCACTTCCATGCCTTAGCCAGTTTGGAAATCTCAGCCCGTCGTCCCTGTCATCCCTCTTCCAATCCTTAGAAGTTAAGACCTTGTCTCTAACCTATGATGTTATCGGAAGTTCATCGGAGTTAGTATCCACGCAAAGATCCGGCGGCGGTGCTACAAGGGCCCGAGAGCTTCGGCTCTCCCCTCCTTTTCCTCTACCTTCTCTTTTGCTTTTCCCCATCTGAAGACTTGAGCCGTTACACCGTTGAAATTTTGGTGATTGTGGAAAGCTCAATAAGATCCAAGTGCCTTCGAGCAAAGGGGAAGTGTTTGTTTTTTTTCTTTATTTTAAACTTGGCCATAGTAGCGACCGCTGACGATCGAGCTAATTGGGTGCCTAACACCTTCCCGATTGGTAATTAAAGTCCTTACCTAGAGGCTTTGGCATAGACCAGTGATTTGGATTCAAATCTAGAGGCTTTGGCATAGACCCGTGATTCAGATTCAAATCTAGCACTTCAATGCACACAATATTGATTTTGGCTATCCCGGGACACCAAAAGCTGCAGGTGACGACTCCATTTTTGAGTGCATCGTCGCGACGGACTCATAAAGTCCATGGTTGCACACAAAGGAATAATTTGGAGAGTGGGTAATGGAAAATCAATTTGGGCTTTGAAACATAGGTGGATCTCACGAGAATCTACCTTTAAAGTGATTTCACCGTGTGTCAGTAATGGGGATAAGAAAGTTGAATTCATATTATAAAATCTGAGGCGGTGGGATGAAGTGAAAATTAGGGGCCATTTTGCTGATGTGGGTGTAAAGGAGATTCTAAAAATTCCTCTTCCATATGTTGACTTTGAAGATAAGTTGGCACAGGCTTATGAAAAGAAGGGTATCTTTCAGTTCGTAGCGCTTACCATATCTTTCGTGCAGCTGGATCTGAGTTGAGTAACCTTGCTTCATCCAGTAATAAAGAAAATAAGGTATTTTGGTGAGACTTATGGGCATCTCGCATCCCTAATACAGTGAAAATCTTCGCGTGGCACGTCTGTTCGAACACTATTCCAGTCAAATCTCTATTGCATAAAAAGATCCCATCTATTCCCCCTATTTGTGATGTTTGTAAAAACATTGAAAAAATTCCTCCCCCCTTGGAGCTCGTTCTTACCTTTCGCGACACCTCACCTTTATGGATTGGGCATTGGACCTTCATGCCACTTCCGGAAAAGATACATTAGATGGGTTTTTTACTATGGCTTAGGCAATTTAGAACGAAAGGAATCAGATTGTTCAGGGTGAAAAGGCTAAAGAACCCATAAATATTATAGCTTCAACATTTCGTTATTTGGCTGATTTTGGAAGCAGCAATTTCGAAGGGATCTATTCGTGTCTTGCATTCTCCTGCCCAATCTTGCAGTGGTTGGGCCCCTCCATCATCTGATACTTTTAAAGTAGCTTTTGATGGGTCATGGAGTGATGATGATGGAGTTGCAGGTATTGGTGTAATCATTCGTAAGAGCTCGGGCTTGGTTATGGGTGCTATGGCTAAAAACAACTCAAATGTCTCCTTGGCGGATCATTGCGAAGCTTTAGCCTATTTAGAGGCTGTTCTTTTCGCCACTAAAATGGGATTCACGAAGGCTATTTTTGAAGGTGATTCAAAGCGAGTGAGCAATGCGGTATCTTATCTAGAATCTAAAGACTCAAAGGTTTCTATCATGTTTGAAGATATTAAGTTTGCTACTAGCTTTTTTCTTTCACTATCTTGGTCGCTTGTTCGTAGATACGTAAATAGTGTAGCGGATAAATTAGCAAAGCTTGGTTGTTATCATGGATGTAATGAGGCCTGGATTGAGGACGCCACTCCCCAATGCCATGACCTGATTGTTGCTGATTTTTCTAGTAGTTAATAACATGGGTATCTCATTTAAAAAAAAGTCTCTAAGTTTGATTATTTTCTAATTTTACTTCTTATGGTGGAACAAAAAATGTCGTATTTTAACATAGAGATCTTTTATTATTCCACAAAAACATAAGTTTCTCCGCATACTAATTTTCCTAATATAAGTATAGAGCAAGGTAACAAAATCAGTATCGGGTATCGATCCTTGGAGGACCGATATGAGTCGGCTGATACGTACGGGCTGATACCGATACATATCGGCCTATATATATATATATATATATATATATATATATATATATATATATATATATATATATGTATCAGCCAATACTCAATACGGGTCCGTATCGGCCGATACCGATACTGATTGATATACCGATACCGATTGATATACCGATATGTATTGGTTTGCCGAAAAACGGATACGTATCGGCATCGGCCAATATTTGATACCTTGGTATAAAGACTCTTAAATAGTTTGAATCATTTGTAGCTAAATATCCAAACCACTATCCTCTTTGATGTTGCTAAGCAATACAATATAAAATTAAGTGTTAGAATGTTGTATATTTTTGATAAGGAGGGTGTTATTGAGACGTGAATCTTAATAAACTTATTATCCAGAGGATCTAAGCTTGCTAATCCAAACTTGCGTGCAACTTAGGCTTAATTTAGAACCAAAGTTCAAAGGTATCTTTAGAGTTGTGGTTTTCCTTAAGCTATAACTTTGACCTTCTTTTCATTATTATTTTTGGTAACCTGGAATTGAACTTGTGACTCAAGGTTGTAATATTTTCAACCTTCCAATTGAGCTATTTAGGCCCTAACCCTTTAGCTTTGATTTTAGGGTACCTCTATTTGCACCCACCACTTCTTTGAAAGTGCTCACATTCTCACGTGTAAACAAAAAAAAGAACCTATTTTTTTCGTAGGTACCCACCTATTTTTACTTCGTGGGCGTCCATGTATATAAACCTTTTTTTGTTTTTTCATTTTTTCTCCTTTTCACTTTTTCACTTTTTTTTCTCTTCTTCTCCATCAACTCTTGATTATGGTTTCAAGGGTCATCCATTATGAAAAGACATTCCTCTGAGTGGATATGTGGAAGTACGCTATGATGAGAATGTGTGGTTTCTGAACCCATTGAGATTACCCAAGAATTTTGCTATTTCGATTATGCTGAAGAAACTGCTTCTTGCGATGCATTTTGTAAGAGCTTTTCATTAGTGGCTTCGACATTCTATCTTTGTTTTGCGGGAAGGGACGGCTTAGAAAACAAAATTTCTGGTTTTGGGTTTTTAAATTTTTTTCATCGGATCTAGGTGGAGACCAAAGATCTTGAGCGACTGATCCGGCATAACAATTCAAAAGTTACAGAAGTATCGTTAAATTCTTCATGTTCGTTCGAAGACAGTCGCATGCAACGGTATCGTTGAAAAGATCGAATCACCCTCTTCTTCTTTTTCTTCTTCCTCAACTCCAACCTTTGCAACAACAATGTTGGCATCACTGAGAAACCCTTTTCCTTCTTTTTCTTCCTCAACCCTGGCACGATGACAACACCGACATAATTGGAGAATCCTCTTCTTTTTCTTTCCCTTCTCCTTCTTCCTCATCTACAACGAAAACCTAAGAAACCTACAAAACAACTAAGAAACCCTAAAAAAACCCAAAAGCCTTAATAAAAATACCCTGAACTTGTGACAATAGACACCCACCGTCCGATGTAATAATCTAATGGTGGGAACCCACTGTTAAATGTAAAAGGCTGGAAGTGGTGCTCACTGCCAGCCTTTTACAACTTACAGTGTGTACCCATCGCCACAAGTTTAGCGGTAGTTTTCTTAGGTTTTAGAATTTTTTAGGGTTTCTTAGGTTTAGGTTCTTTATTTTATAGTTTTTTATTTTATTTTATTTTTTATTGTAGTTGGTAGGTTGGTGATGTTTCGGGTTGTCGGAGAAGAAGAAGAAGAAGAAGAAGAAGAAGAAGAAGAAGAGTCATCAGAGAAGAAGAAGAGTCGTCGAAGGAAGTGGAGAAAGAAAAAGAAGAAAAAAGAAGAAGAAAATGGTGATTCGGTGATGTCGACGAGCAATGGTTGGGGAAGAAGGTAGTCGGAGAAGAAGGTTTCTGGAAAAGATGAAGAATGTGAGTGCTTAAGATAGGTTGGTTCCCCGAAGGAGAAATTAGGTGGGTGAACATTTTTCTGATCCCCCCAAAAATCGCATTTCATTAAGTGGGCACCCCCAGAGAAACACCATTCTCTGCGTGGGCTCTTCCAGAACGTGAGCGCATTCAGAGATTGTGTGGGCGGGAATAGAGGTACCCTTGATTTTAGTCTTTATAAATGTTCAAATTCTCCTTATTGGAGTCGAAGAGTGTAACTACTGATAGACTCTTTTCTATACCTTGTCTTATCACTTTGCAAGTACACAAGAGAATTGTAGCACATGTAAAGGTATCGATCCACAGGGAAGGTGTTTTCTAAAATTCTTCTAAATGCTTTTAAAGAATAAAGATTTCAGTTTTAAAAATTAAATTGCAGAGATTGATATAAAAACTATTAAAATGAATAAGCTAGGGTCCCCTACCACATATTCATAATCCTAATTAATTATCTCCTATTTTTCTGAATTTTGTAATTATCTTAAGGCAACAACGACAACATAAGAAGGATAAAAGATTGGTCTAAGGAACAACGGCAACGTAAACCTCTCTAGCAGGAAAATCATTAATGAAACTAACTAAGACAACAATCACAACATAGTCGGGTGATGGAAGTCTAATAATTTCAATCCTAGGGCAACAATGGCAACAAAGAGAAGAAAATTATAGAAATCGTGAAAGCCTTTTAAAACTCATAGACAAATTGTAAAACTCATATTCATTAACCAATTATAGTAACGAATTTAGAAAAAAAAGAAATACTTAATTATTTATTCTAATCTTTGATATACGGGTTCCCAAACTTAAAGGAAATTAGCTACGCATTATTTCTATTAAATCAAAAGCAATTACAAAAGACATAATAAAAAAAATTATAGAATTAAAACTAAACTACTTTGATCTACGAGTTTCTAATCTTAGTTGTCAGCTATGATCGAGAATTTCTAGATACTCAACTATGGACACTGGCTCTCTTATTTATAGACTCATAAGAGACTAATTACAATAAATCAGGACTCTATTATCCTAGATATCTACCTACTATAGAATTTTCCTAAAATTAAACTTCCTAACACATATCCTTCTCTATTTAGAACTCCCTTCCTAACGTGGAAATCTTTCTTCCTTTTGCTCAACAACGTGATCTCGCAAGATTCTTTTAGAATCGTAAATATTGTGAGGGTTTCTAGTGGCATCGTGATGACATCATGATTGCGATTGCAGTGACTTTCTTTCATTTCTTCACGATTAGTCTTCGAACGATTGTGATTCTTTTCGATCTCTCACAAATCCTCAGTGGTTTGTTCTAGTGCTTTCGATCTCTTGTAATGTGATCGCAAGCATTACGATTCTTGATCTACTCTATCGCAAGGCTGTGATTTTGGACTTTCTCTGTTTTGAGCTACGATTTCAGTTCTTTGCTCTGCAATTGAATCGTGAGGAAATCATAGGGGTTACGATTTTGCTTCCCTCGCTCGTATTACTTATGAATTCAGATTTCTTTCTTCTTCTGAGCTGCGATCTCTGATCTGTGTTATCGTAAGTCCTTTTTGCACTAATATCACTTTTCTTCTTTTACCTGCTGATAAACATTCACTATTAGGTGTTGTTAGTATCAAGTTGTGGATTAGCATTACTCAAATGAGGGTATCAAAATGATAAAATCTGTGAATGAGCACACCCCCAAACTTGAGTTTTGCTAGTCCCTAGCAAGTACTTTGTAAAATAAGTATTTCTATCTACAAAATAAATGCCACTTTGTAGGGAGCACAATTGCATTTAGCCTATGCAACAAGCCTCTAAACCCCTAAGTGATCCCTAGTGGAGGAGTTGTGTCTCCGTAAGGTTTTTAGTGAAGGTACCTATAAACTTTCAATCTTTTTGACTTTTTAATTTTTTTTTAAAACACTAAAATACAGTAGTCATTCACTACATGGTTGTAAATATTTTTCAAAAACGTGACTCCAACTTATAAGTTGCTTCCCATTCTAGTATTTATCCTTCATCATGTTTATCAAGAGCCTCAACTCATTCAAAGTGTGTAGTGTGTGCAGACCAATGCCAAAATTTCATTCATTATAACTTTTTCTAAACTGCAGATTTAGAAGACATTTTAATTCAATTCTCATAGTGGCATACACTCTCAAAAATTGATGTTGTTGGATTCTTTCTTTTTCACACAATATGATGTATATGATGAATTGTAACATCCCCAAAAATTTTGGCTTAGAATAGTGTCCTCGGGATACGTGCCCAACTGGTCGTAAGTTTGACCAAGTAAAAGTCAACTTAATAACTTAGGCTAGACTGGACTTGAGGTGAAATGTACACCTAAGTGTGTGGTGTGAGTCTTGTTATAAGGTCATGTACACCTGTTGAGGGTGTATGTGCTTTGAACCAAATGTATGGAAAGGGTTAAATAAGTTAAAAGCAAAGAGAAGTTATTTCTCTTGGGTTTTTGTAGTTGGTTGGGGATTTATAAAGAGAGAGAGAAATTTAGAGATAGGATTTTCTTTTGATCCAAAGATAAGATCTACCTTATGGATGTTAAATTTATGCGATAAGAAAGTTGTAGTGAAACCCTTGAGGAAGATCTAAGGGTTTTGAGTTTGGGATTGATCAAGAGAGGAGTTAGAGAAAAGGGTTTTGAAACCCTCTTTTGTTGAGAAGATCATGGACCAAATCCATGGAAGATCTAGCATTTAAGTTATGTATTTAGTTAATTAAGATCATTAAATGATATATTTATGATGGGTTTGTTGGTGTATTAAATATAGTTTTAAATATGGTAAGATTAAAGTTCTCGAGAAGCTCGAGCTGTAGAGGTAGCTGTTCCTCTCGCGCACAGTTATAATAGCTTGCTGGCGCGAGGAGGAGACAAATGTAGAGAGAAAATATGTTCTATTCTCGCTTGTGCGAGACAGTTTTGTAAAGGGAAACTCGCTCGCGCGAACTTCAGGTGACCTCGATTATAATCGCTCGAGCAAGGGTGAGTGATCGCTTGTGCGAGGACAAGTACTCGCTTGCGCGAGGTCTAGCATAGATGTTAGTTTTATTTTAATTAGTTCTTTGGAGTTATGTTTCCCTAGATCCTTGTGAGATTTTCTAAGAGTATTTTGATTCATGTAATGTAGGATTGACGTATGATTATTATGCTTGACCCTTATATGATATTGATGTGGTTGGTGATGGCTTTGCCTTGAGGTAGGGAATACTCTGAACATGTACCTTTGATTACGAAATCATGTATGCAGTGATGTGATAGATATACATGCGTGGGTTGATAACATAGTCATTTGCTTGTTAAATCAAAATTGAACTTAAGTATGTGAATTAAAGATGTGTGTGTGTACACTGAGTAAGAAACTAGTAAGCATATAAGTGCATGACATCCTAGGGATGTGTATGAGATGTGAGTATCTAGGTGATGCGAAAGAGCATGTGACATCCCAGAGATGTATAGTCAAATGCGAAATTATGTGAATGAGCCTTGAATAAACTTTGAATATTATAATTAGCACAATTACACGGTGATAAACTATATGTATTTTGCACAATTGATTTGAGGTTCGTAGAATACCCCACCGACGCGGCGGTATACCCGTAACTAACTCAACAGAATATTCGTGACCGATATGGCGGCCAATCCGTACACCAGTAAGATATCCCAGGGATGTATATGAGTTATGTGCCCCGTCGCCTATGAGAAAGGGACTTGGGTTATGTTACATTGAAATATAGTTTAATTGGACGACGATAGTGAGTATTTCATCGGGGCTCGATGGTATATTGCTCGAGGATTATTTAAGTTATTTGAAGATAATTTTTCAGACAGATCTCCTGACCTATGAGAACAAAATTGAAAATAAGTTAACACATGTAGAGTAACAGATGCATTTAGTTCATACTTTCAGTAACTTAAAATGTTTTTCCAGCTATCCTTTATTGATAAATCATGTTTCTAAATGTCATGGAATATATGTGAGTAAGATAGACTTATATGTTCATCCAGTTGATTCCTTATTGAGCAATGTTGTAGTTCACTCCTTTGACTATACGTCACAGGTCTAGTGTTAGCTGATGCTGCTTCGGAAGGCGTTGATTCGGAGGATTCGGATTACATTCCTGGGGAGGAGTCTGAGCCCCCTCCTGAGGATTTCTTCTAGAGGACCCTTTGTGTACTTTGATAGATTTTGTAAGAGAAATTGTACGGCTTGGTATGTCCAGCCTTTTGTATAAGATAATATAACATTTTGTCAGATATTCTTTTGGGGAACCATCTAGGGTGACGACTGTTTCGTCACCGATGGTTCGGGTTAGTTCTTTTGCTCATGTAGTGGCATGAGATTAGAACTGTCTTTTGAGCTTCATGTTTTGGCTTTACCTTATAGAACTAGAGATTTAGTTCAGTATTAGTTCTTATGTACTTGATTCGCTTTACAGTTGCTTGGATATACCAAATGTGCTGTGTGGATATGGGTCATGGCCTTGAGGGTCGTGCTGATGGCACGGGTTTCGGGGTGCCAAAATCTAGGCTGTCATAGTTGATATCAAAGCCATTTCTTTTAGAATTTTTAACAAGTCTTGATTTTGTCAGAGCATAAGATCTTCTGCTAATGAATCTATAGTTTCATGTTGCAAAGCGTTATGTCTTCTAGAAGAAGGGGTCGGCCCAGAGGCGGCCATTATAGGAACTTGCATAGCAGAGACAGTTTTGTCTCGGCTTCAAATAGAGTGTCGTTGGGGAATAGGGATGCCCTAGGAGACAGTAGTCAAGGGGACAGAGACCAAGAGGGGAATTAAGATAGAGATCAAAGATAATAAGAAAGGGTAAGAGAAAGGAATAAGGAAAGAGAAGAGCGTCAGAGGATGATGCATACTATGAAAACTATGGCAAATGCCATGGCTCAACAAGCGGCGTCCTTGGTAGCACATAATGTCAATGACCAGCATCAACCACCACCTATGCCTTCAGTGGGTACTACATAGCCATTGCCGTCAACGTTTAAAGAGTTTAGGAGGATGCGTCCTACATATTTTTTAGGTCATGCAGAGCCAATGGATGTAGAGAATTGGCTAAGTGAGATGGAGAAGGTGTTCAGTGTGCTTACGTGCACTGAAGATGAAAGTGTCCGTTGGGCAGCGTATATGCTAGATGGGGAAGCAGGCCCATGGTAGATGTCCGTGTCGAGGACTAGGGCCTAGGAAACCTCAGAATTGCCGTGGACATGGGATGAATTTGTGACCAAATTCAACAAACAGTATTTCCCTAAAGTTGTGCGTAACCAGATGGAAGTAAAATTCTTACAACTTAAACAGGGAAGAATGCCAGTAAGGGAATACAGAGTGGAGTTCATAAGGCTCACTCGCTTTGCTCCTGATTATGTGGTTACTGACTTGATGAAAGCCAAGAGGCTTCAACGCGGCTTGAGGCCGGACATCAGGGGAAGAGTGGTGGCCTTTGAATTGAAAATCTATGGAAAGGTTATGAGTAAAGCCCTTGTGATTGAAGAGGATAATGAAGATCGATACCAGAGGAGATACCAACAAGGAAGAGGAAGGATGGAGTAGAGTAAAGTGGGAAACTATAAGCTGGTGAACAAAAAACCGCGATTCGTAGCACCCATTTAGAGGTAATAGTTTCAGACAGGTTTCGTTAGACCAACATAGACAAGCTATCCTAGACTACCTTTGCTTGCGTCTGGGAGGCCGATCAGATATAAGAACCCTGTTACCACTACCGGAGTATTAGTTAATTTGGGTTTCTCACAGGCAGCATCTTCTACTACAATTGAGACTTGTGCTAAGTGTGGCAAGTCTCATAAAATGACAGATTTTAGGCGGGGTACTCAGGGTTGCCACAAGTATTGGAAGATAGGCCACATGATCTGAGATTGCCCTGAGATGAACAAGGAGAGAATGACTTTTGCTTTCATGCTAAGACCGATACAATCAAAGAAGCCGGTCGTGTAAGGAAGAGCCTATGCGGTTACTGCCCAGGTAGCACAGAATGTCAATGACATTATCTAAGGTGAGATTTTCTTTTAAAATTAAGAATTTCAATTACTTAAGGTTTTTAGATAGAGAAGGTGCATCCATGTAGGAAGTAGAGTAGACTCATTTCTGTATATAAATTTTGAAGTATAAGTATGCTATATATATGTATGATATAGATACCTTACAATTATACGAAAAGGGAAGTGACGTAGCTTATGAAGCTAGAGTGTTGATAGACCCGGGGTCTACCCATTCATTTACTAATCCTCAATTTGCAAAGAAGGTGAAGGTCAACCTAGAGATGTTGGATTTGATCTTGATTGTATCTATTCTGACTGGAGAATCGGTCTATACGGACTTGGTTTGTAAGTCGGTGATAGTAACTATTAGAGATGGGGATGTCTTTGAACTAGCAACAAATTTAGTTATGTTGGATATGTAAGGATTCGACATAATCCTTGGCATAGATTGGTTGTCAACTCATTATGCAATGGTCGATTGTAAGAATAAAGTGATTATCTTTAGACCGAATACAAGGAGATCATTTCAATTCGTAGGGGTGAGAACGAAGTTTTTGCCACTTGTGTCCGCTGTCAGAGCCGAGCGCTTGATCAGAAAGGGATGCAGTGGTTACTTGGCATTCTTGAAGGAAGACAAGGAAGGAAAGAACATCATTTTAGAGATTGTAGTTGCATGTGAGTTTGAGGATGTCTTTCCGGAGGAATTGCCAGGGTTACCTCCTGATAGAGAGGTGGAATTCGCTATCGACTTAGCACTTGAAACAGAGCCGATTTCTAAAGTACCATACTGAATGGCTCCTACTGAGTTGAAGGAATTGAAAGAGTAGTTACAGGAGCTCTTAGATAAGGCTGAACATGTCTCCTTGGGGAGCACCGATCTTGTTTGTAAAGAAGAAAGATGGGTCGATGCAACTATGCATCGACTATCGTCAGCTAAACAAACTAACCATCAAGAATCGATATCTATTACCTAGGATTGACGATTTATTTGATCAGCTACAAGGAGCGAGATAGTTTTCCAAGATCGATATGAGATCTGGATATCATCAGCTGAGAGTCAAGGCAGAGGACATCCAGAAGACAACATTCAGGATACGGTACAGATACTACGAGTTCTTAGTGATGCCGTTTGGTTTGACGAATGCACCGACGTCGTTTATAGATTTGATGAATCGTGTGTCTAAACCATACCCGAACACTTGCGTCATAGTATTTGTCGACGACATTCTGATATATTCAAAATCGAAGAAGGAGCATGAAGAGCATTTGAGAATCATTTTACAGACTCTACTCGAACACCAATTGTATGCCAAGCTCAGTAAGTGCAAGTTTTGGTTAGAGAAAGTTAGCTTTTTGGGACATATCGTCTCAAAGGAGGGTGTCACAGTAGATCCGGCTAAGATCGAAGCAATGGTACAATGGGAACAACCAAAGACGGTGACAGATGTTCGTAGTTTCTTTGGTCTAGCTGGATACAATCGACATTTTGTGGAGGGATTTTTGAAAATATTAGGACCTCTTATGAGACTAACAAGAAAGGATGCGAGATTTGAGTGGAATGAAGCGTGCGAAAAGAGCTTTCAAGAACTCAAGAAGAGACTCACTTCAGCTCCAGTACTAGCGATTCCTTTAGGCAGTGGAGGGATTGCGGTATATAGTGATGCTTCACATAGTGGTTTAGGATGCATGCTTAACCAAAATAAGAAAGTGATTGCTTATGGGTCGAGGTAGCTGAAAGACCATGAGAAGAATTACCTGACACACGACTTGGAACTAGTAGCAGTTATATTTGCATTAAAAATTTAGAGACATTATTTGTACGGTGAGACCTTTGAGATCTTCACCGATCATAAGAGCCTCAGGTACTTATTTATATAGACATAATTAAATATGAGGCAACACTGATGGATGGAGTTTCTCAAGGACTATGATTGCTTCATACAATACCACCCCGGCAAGGCTAATGTCGTTGCAGATCCTTTGAGTTGTAAGAGTTCTGCTCAGTTAGCTAATCTTATCATGGGGATGCATAGATGGAAGTTGTTGAAAATATTTCATTGAATGATGCAAATATCGAGGTGCAAACTACAGGGGCTTTCTTGGCCAACATCGCAATGAGACCGACGATCTTTGAGCATATTCACAAGCTACAGATGAAAGACCCGAAGTTAACCAAAATTCGATAAGATGTGATTGAGGGCACCAAACCAGAATTTTTGGTAAAAGAGGATGGTTCCTTACTATTCAAGGGATGCCTTTGTATTCCAGTTGATGTCGATTTGTGGAACTATTCTAGATTAGGCTCACAAATCGAGATATGTGATCCACCCTGGTAGCACCAAAATGTATCAAGACTTGAGGAAGAGTTACTAGTGGAGAGGTCTGAAACAAGATGTAGCCAAGTACGTGTCAAGGTGTTTAATATGCCAGTAGGTGAAAATGAACCACAGACATCCTGCTGGATTGTTGCAACCTTTACCTATATCGGAGTGGAAGTGGGAGTCAATCTCTATGGATATTATTATAAGGTTACCGCGTACAACAAAGAGATATAACGCTATATGGGTAGTCGTTGATCGACTAACCAAGTTAGCTCACTTCTTACCCTACAATACGATGTACACAACAGGAAGACTTATAGAGTTGTATATGAAGGAGATAGTACGGTTGCACGGAATTCCTAGTAGCATTGTCTCTGATCGTGACCCGTTATATACTTCAAAATTTTGGAAGAAGTTTCAAGAAGGCATGGGTACGCGATTAGACTTTAGTTTAGTATTCCAGCCACAGACCAATGGGCAAACATAACGGGTAAATAAGGTGATAGAAGACATGCTCAGAGCGTGTATGCTTGAATTACAAGGATCATGGGATCAACATCTACCGTTGATCAAATTTGCATACAACAATAGCTTCCAAGCAAGCATTAGAATGACACCTTACGAAGCTCTCTATGGAAGGTGATATAGATTGCCTATCAATTAGGAAGTGACCAGTGAAAAGTTGGTATTGGGGTTAGAGTTACTCAAAGATAACGCCATTGTTGTTCGTATGATAAGAGAGAGACTTAAATCGGCTCAGAGCAGATAGAAGAGCTATGCCTATATCAAAAGAATGAGTGTGGACTATGTTGTTGGTGAGCATGTGTTTGTAAAGGAATTGCCCATGAAAGGCACCATGAGATTTGGGAAGAGAGGAAAGCTGAGTCCCTGTTACGTTGGACCCTTTGAGGATTTGGATCGAGTCGGCGAGGTCGCTTATCTCATTGGATTACCTCCATTATTTGATTGGGTACACAACATATTTCATGTATCCATGCTCCGAAAGTACGTAAATGAGCCTGCACATATCTTGGGAGGTCAACTGATCGAAATGTATGAAGACATGACCATGATAAAAGAAGCGGCCCAAATATTGGATAGAAAAGAGAAAGTTTTACGCACAAAGGTGATTCCTTTAGTGCTTGTCAGGTGGAAGAATCATCCGGCCGAAGAAGCAACTTGGAACGTGAAGCGGATGTGAGAGAACAATATCCGAAGTTGTTTAAGGAAAGTTAGAGCACATGGCTCGTTCGAATTTGTAAGAAATGATGCTATCTAAATAAACGCTAATTTTTTTGTGAAAGTGTGTCAATTATGGTTTGTGATTGCATAACTGGAGGAGTTTTTATAAAGAAAACTTTTATACTACATAAAATGAGATGCCAAAGCCACAAAAATGTGAAAGTAGACAAGAAATTGAGCCAAAAGATGTTTCTGGGCTTGCTCGCGCGATTACTTAAGCTCGCTCACGCGAGCCTTATGAAAATCCAATGCCAGAATAGTTTCTGTGATCGCTCGCGCGAGGATTTAAATCGCTCGCGCGAGGACCTATATATATATATGGGCGTACACTATTTTCACCCATTTCCTCCGCTTGAACGAGGGTTTTGGAGTGCTAGGGTTTGGGATTCGCATTCAAAGGCTTCAACACGTCCAATGTCAACTTGTTTTTCACGAATTTGAATCGATAGAAGTGCTTAGAAAGGTGATTTCTACCCTTGTTCATCTTTATTTTTGTTGATTTGGTTTGAAACACCTTGTGATGGCTTCTACAAGCCCTAATCCTCAAACTAGAAAGAAGATAACGATTCGACCGCCATCTTCTCGTAGCAAGGCACCACAAGCATCACCTCCACCGCTTCAATCATCCACACCGACCCAACCCAATGATTGGTGGGGGGCCAAAATTTTTGAGCCCGAGTGGGAAATACACGAATGTTTTTTTTGGGATCCTACGTCCGCAAAATGGACTTCGAACTATCTTGGCATTAATGGTTTAAAACCATTGTTGGCACCGTTTAAAGCCCGGTACTATCCGAGGCTTGTTAAGCTATTTTATGAGACACTTAAAACTAATACCGATGAAACCACTCTCGTTGTTGAGGTAGATGGAAGGGTGTTTGCTTTTGGCGATACCGACATTTCCATTGCCATGAACTGCCCTCACACCTTCATCCAAGACCCACTTTCTCAAGTAAAATTTGCCTTATTGTAAAATTGACATTCGTTGACACCTTGCATCGGGATAATCTATCACTAGTTCCTAGTTGCCGCCATTTAGACATTACTTTTAAGAAAAATTTATACCCAATCAGCCACGAGCAAGAGCGTCGTGGGCCATTTTTGAGGGCTTTGCACTCCGCCTTCCACAACAGGTCGTTTAGCGCCCCTAGGGTGGCTATGAAGGGAATTGTGCATGCCTATAGAAGGAATGTGAGGGGTGTTATCCCTCCACCCATAAATTGCCTACCCTACGCCCGTCTGATTTCAAGACTCTTTGACTTACGCCATGGAAAAGGGGGTTTTGAGATAAGAGGGGACGAGCCCATACTAACAGACAACATCATTCCATTCATCGCCCAAGATTTAACTAGGAACTTAAAGAGCCCACAAAACAGTCAAAGGAGGATGAGGGATAGTCAGGTCGCACGGTAGGCGGCTCAACCACCACCACCATCCGACCCAGCTGCTCCATCCACTTCGCCTTCACAGCCTTTCCCTACCATTGACGACAGCATGATGCGTGATATCCTTCTACAGGGGAGGGAGATTAGATTGCACCAAAGATTTCAGGAGGCACTTCTTATCGATCTTATGACCCACGCATTCCCACAGACATACCGAGAACGTGTAGATGTGTTTCGGGGTGCCATCTTCGGTACGTCTAGCTCGGGTGTTGCTACTAGGGAGACAGCCGAGGAGGGGGTTGTCGGGGAGGAGGTTGATGATGATGATGACGATGAGGAGAAGGATGACGATGACTCTGGTTCCGGCTTTGACAAGGAGGGCGAGATGAGGAGTACGAGCAGGGTGACGACTAGGTCGTCATCAGAGAGTTAAATTCTTTTTGAAAAAAAAAATGTAAATGTTATGTCTATAAAATTTTGATCAAAATGTGGGGATGGAGATCATTCAAACTATCTGTTTGGTTATCTTTGGTTATCCTAATGGATGAAATTTTTTGTTTTTTTTTATAAATATAAATATCTTATATATATATATATCTGTTTAGTTATCTTTTTGGATGGTGATTGATTGGACATGGATGTTGGAATGAATGGATGAAATTTTATGCATGTACATGCATTGTGTGTCTTATGGATTAGTACCTAAGTTTTTGTAAATACCTTTGAATGCCTACGGATTTTGTGGTCTAATTATCTAAATGACAGGATGGGGAGCACATGAAATTGTAGTCCTTGTATATGGGTATGTGTGGTACTGTCATGCAGGGATTTATCTTACTGTGTGGGCATTGATTAGAATTATGCTTATAATTTGCGTTTTATACAGGATCCGTGGTGATTCTATAGAAATATGAAAATAGTTTAAATTTTCTTTTGATGCATGACGGGTGGTCATTGCTACGAAAGATACAACTCATTGAGTTTTATGAAGTATCTGTTGTGAATTATGGTTATGTACATCGCCTTGTATAAATGTGTGTGGGTCTTCCATGAAGGGGACGCCCTTGGGTGCATTTTAGAGGAAGAAAATTCCCAAGGTGGGGAGAATATAACATCCACAAAAATTTGGGCTTAGAATAGTGTCCTTGGGATATGTGCCCGATTGGTCGTAAGTTTGACCAAGTGAAAGTCAACTTAATAACTTAGGTTAGACTAGATTTGAGGTGAAATGTATACCTAGGTGTGTGGTGTGAGTCTTGTTATAAGGTCATGTACACCTGTTGAGGGTGTTTGTGCTTCGCACCAAATGTATGGAAGGGGTTAAATAAGTTAAAAGCAAAGAGAAGTTATTTCTCTTGGGTTTTTATAGTTGGTTGGGGATTTATAAAGAGAGAGAGAATTAGAGATAGGATTTTCTTTTGATCCAAAGATAAGATCTTCTTGATGGATGTTAAATTTATGAGATGAGGAAGTTGTGGTAAAACCCTTAAGGAAGATCTAAGGGTTTTGATTTTGGGATTGATCAAGAGAGGAGTTGGAGAAAAGGGTTTTTAAACCCTCTTTTGTTGAGAAGATCATGGACCAAATCCATGGGAGATCTAGCATTTAAGGTATGTATTTAGTTAATTAAGATCATTAAATGATGTATTTATGATGAGTTTGTTGGTGTATTAAATATAGTTTTAAATAGGGTAAGATTAAAGTTCTCGAGAAGCTCGAGCTGTAGAGGTAGATGTTCCTCGTGCCCGGTTATAATAGCTCACTCACGCGAGGAGGAGACAAATATAGAGAGAAAATATGTTCTGTTCTCGCTCGCGCGAGACAGTTTTATAGAGGAAAGCTATCTCGCGCGAGGACTCGCGTGAGCTTCAGGTGACCTCGATTATAATCGCTCGAGCGAGGGTGAGTGCTCGCTCGCACGAGGATAACCGGTTGCTCGCGTGTGTTATAATCGCTCGAGCGTGGGTGAGTGATCGCTCGTGCGAGGTCTAGCATAGATGTTTATTTTATTTTAATTAGTTCTTTGGAGTTATGTTTTCCTAGATCCTTGTAAGCTTTTCTAAGAGTATTTTGATTCATGTAATGTAAGTTTGACGTATGGTTGTTACGCTTGGCCCTTATGTGATATTGATGTGATTGAGTGATGGCTTTGCTTTAAGGTAGGGAATACTTTGAACATGTACCTTTGATTACAAAATTATGTATGTAGTGATGTGATATATATATATATATATATATATATATATGCGTGGGTTGAGAACATAGTCATTTGCTTGTTAAATTAAATTTGAGCTTAAGTATGTGAATTAAAGATGTGTGTGTGTGCGTGTACACTAAGTAAGAAACTAGTAAGCATATAAGTGCATGACATCCTAGGGATGTGTATGAGATGTGAGTATCTAGGTGATGCGAAAGAGCATGTGACATCTCAGGGATGTATAGTCAAATGTGAAATTATGTGAATGAACCTTGAATAAACTTTGAATATTATAATTAGCACAATCACACGGTGATAAACTATATATATTTTTTACAATTGATTTGAGGTTCGTAGAATACCCCACCGAAGCGGTGGTATACCCGTGATTTACTCGGCAGAATATCTGTGACCAGTACGGCGATCAATCTGTACACAGTAAGACACCCCGGGGATGTATATGAGTTATGTGCCCCGTCGCCTATGAGAAAGGGACTTGGGTTATGTTACATTGAAATATAGTTTAATTGAACGACGATAGTGGGTATTCCATCAGGACTCGATGCTATATTGCTCGAGGATTATTTAAGTTATTTGATTTAAGTTTCAAGACAGATCTCCTGACCTATGAGAACAAAATTAAAAACAAGTTAACACATGTAGAGTAACAGATGTATTCAGTTCATTCTTTCAGTAACTTAAAATATTTTTTCAGCTATCCTTTATTGATAAATCATGTTTGTAAATGTCATGGAATATATGTAAGTAAGATAGACTTATATGTTCATCCAGTTGATTCCCTATTGAGCTATGATGTAGCTCACTCCTTCGACTATACGTCACCGGTCATGTGCTAGCTACTGCTGCTTTGGGAGGTGTTGATCTGGAGGATTCAGATTACGTGCCTGGGGAGGAGTCTGAGCCCCCTCATGAGGATTTCTTCTAGAGGACCCTCTGCGTACTTTGATAGATTTTGTGAGAGAAATTGTACGGCTTGGTATGTCCAACCTTTTATATAAGATAATATAATA
Source organism: Chloranthus sessilifolius (assembly GCA_021018995.1). Taxonomy (NCBI): domain Eukaryota; kingdom Viridiplantae; phylum Streptophyta; class Magnoliopsida; order Chloranthales; family Chloranthaceae; genus Chloranthus; species Chloranthus sessilifolius. Next base: position 100,331,961 of record CM037588.1, read on the forward strand.
TTCTGTGAGATATTCTTTTGGCGAACCATATGGGGTGACGGCTATTTAGTCACCGATGGTTTGGGTTGGCTCTTTTGCTCATACAGTGGCATGAGATTAGAACTTTCTTTTGAGCTTCATATTTTGACTTTACCTTATAGAACTAGAGATTTAGTTCAGTATTAGTTCTTATGTACTTGATTTGCTTTAGAGTTGCTTGAATATACCAAATGTGTCGTGCGTGTATATGGGGCATGACCTCGAGGGTCGTGCCAATGGCACGGGTTTTGAGGTGCCAAAATCCGAGTTGTCACATGAATAATTTAAGGATACTGATAAAAATTACATCTCATAAAAAGATAATCCATCTATTCCACTCTTATGCTATCAGAACTCCATAATACTTATCAGAGAGTATCTCTACTAGGCTCTTACTGTTGTGATTCTTAGATCAAATAGGTCTTTCATTGGCTTGTAATGAAGCTTGGATTAAGGTTCAAAAGAAAGGATAAGAGGATTCTAAATTTATGAGAATTCAGCTTAATTCTAACCTATTCTTCTTCATCTTTCTTTTCTTTTCTGTAAGGATCCAAAAAGTTGATCTCTTCTTCCCAATTTCTCATGTATATCCATTTTTTTTGTTTTCTTTTAATTTACTCTCTTGATTTCTTTTGCAATATTTTAAAAAATTGGAAGCCTTTTTGCTTCTCTTTCATCTTCCCACACTATTCACATTAAGATTTTTTTTCTTTTCAGATTTACCACTTTTTAGAACATTCTCTTTTTTCCCTTTTCACACCTTCAACTCTCCTATTTTCCCGTTATTCTAAATTCTCAGAAGTACAGGTGTAGACACCCAAATTCGGCCCAAGGCCCGATCAGTCTGTACTCCGAGAGAGATGTACCCCTGTGCTCCCGATGGCACCCTTAAACCCTTAGAAATCTATCTAGACCTTTAGGAATCACCTAAAACCCTTTAGAACCATTCCCCCAACCCTTAGAGATCACTTCTAAACCCTAGGATCCCTTCCCATACTCAACTTAGACCCTTCCGAGCATTTGATGGGAGGAGAGCTACAAATGTTTATATAGACCACTGCTAATGATGAGCCACATGCCGTTGAAAAGAGGACTTCTCCAGCTTTCCAATGAGCCAAAGATCACCCAATTTGGAGTTGTGGTTCAAAAGTTATAACCAATTGAAGTTTCACATAAAATGACAACTTTTGCTCAGGCGTATGTATTACATACGCCCAGCCAATTTGGCCCCAGATTGGTCAGGCGTATATATTATATATGCCTGACGGTTTTGGGCCAAATTTGGCCGGGCGTATATAATACATACGCCCAACATAGGTGACCACCAACACGGGCACCCATCTTCTCAGATTCCCCCTGGTTTTCTTAAATTTTACTGTGCATAAGCTGGGCATATGTAATATATATGCCCAACTTAGCTATAGTATCTGTCATTAAATGCTCGAATTTCCTTCATCTGGTTTAACCCTTTGACCATCCCCTTGGTTGAGGTGGGTGTCTTAAGGTTGGTTGCACCCCCTTTGAGCTTATTGGCAACCCTTAAGTCACCCATAGTCTCACCCCATCATCTACCATTGAAATTGGTTTCCCAAACCTCTAGGACCCTAAAAACCTAAAAAACCTTAGATAGAGGATTACCTAATTGCTAAACCAATTAGCTCTTAAGTAACCCTCTAACCCACCTCTTCTCTGGGGATGTCACCCTAGTGTCGAGAGCATCACCGCGACGGGTTCGAGAGGATCCATGTTCGCACAGATGGCGACTCTGCTGGGGATGTCACCCTAGCGCTTCCCCTCGTGTTGGCCTTTCTTTTTATTTTTTTTTATATACTAACCATGGCTGTTCTTTTGTTCTAATTTTCTACTGTTTTTCTTTATTTTTTATTGTTTTTACTAACGTACTCACCCCTACGATTCAGTCCTTTAAGTGCCTTAGCCGATTGGCGGGCCTACTTGCGTATTTAAATTTTAGTTTTTTACGATTTTGTCATTTAAGCCGCCTTAGCTGCTTGGCGGGCCTACTCGCATCTACTTTCCACGTCACTTAAATTTCAGTCATTTAAGAGCCTTAGCTGTTTGGCGGGCCTACGTACGCTCTTTATTTCAGTCATCATATCTCACCATTGAACGCCGGCCCGTTGAGGCGGCACGGGCTTGTCATCCCCGACCCGATTTTGGACTTAAATTCACTCCCCTTTAAAAATCTGTAATTAAAAGTGAACCAACAGTGTGGGGACATAATCAAATCTGTTTTTACGTATTTTGGATAGTTTTTTTTTGGGGGGTTTAGGCGCAGATATAATTTACCCGGTTCCCAGTAAGGCGGCAACCCTAGTGGTGATGATCCTGAAAAGAACCACCCCTTCCCGTACCTGAGAAGGCGCTTGCGCCGGAGGTATATCGGTTGGGTTGCCAATTCCAATCAAGCCGTAAAACCTGCAATGGTGAGAGCGTAGACAGCCCGAATTCAGCCGTGTATCCCTAGGAAGTGGAAAGGAGGGACCCGATAACATACACAGTAGTCCCCGGGAGCAGCTCTCCCAGAAAACCAGTCCAAAAGACCCATTTCTGGCTTGTTGTTTGCTGTCAAACAAGGCTGGAAAAACAGCCTCTGCCTGGCGTATATAATATATACGCCCAGCCAAAAATCTCCAGAAGTATTCAGGCGTATATAATATATACGCCAAGCCAAAATCCCTAGATTTAAGCCAGGCGTATATAATATATACACCTAGCCAAATCTTCTAAGTTTTGGTCAGGCGTATATAATACATACGCCCAGTATATACTGGGTTCAGGCAGCCCGATCTGAGGCCCAATCCACCATCCAAGTTCCCCGATTAGCGGTATTAGTGCCCACAGTTGCCTCCCACATTCTGTAACACCCAATATGCCCCCGCCAGGTCAAAAGAAGGCAACTTCTCATTGATTTGCTCCGAGGGATCGGGTCGTTTGCGTGGATTCCCCTCACCTTCAATAGAACGAAAGGGTTCCTTTCGCTTCTTCCGAAGTGTGTCGGATCCCGCTGTGGGACCTCCTAAAGGTGCATATATCACCCAAGATGGGAACTTTTTTTAGGGCACCAGATCATCATTCATTTAAATAGGGGAGATAATTTTCATTTGAAAAATCTAAAAAAAATAAATATATAGAAAAATCAAAAATCCGTATATACGCGCACTTTCGGTGCGACCGTCACTACGGCGACCTCAAACCCAACCCGTAGAGGAAGAGCTAGGAAAGTGTTCGGCCCCTACCGAAGGCATCGATACAACACTCGTCAACAGATCATGTTGAGTGCCGATACATCCCCGCCATCATCTCCATCCCATTCTCGTATAGGAGAAGACCCAATCTCCAACACCTTCACCCAAACCCAGTTCAATGTCACGGGTCCATTTGGGGCACCCGTGTTCGCATCCACCCCATCCCCCGCCCTTACATTTTCCCAACATACCCCCATCTCATCCTCTACTGAAACACCTCATTTCCCAATCGACCCATACATCTCCATCTCCCATCCATACACCCTCACCGCACCCCCTACTCCCAAAGACCCCATCGGGAACCCCATCCCCCGCCTACCTCCCACATTCCGTCCACCTCATCATTCATGCCTCCTACATCTCATATCCCACTCACCTCATCTCACATACCCTCCACATCACATGGTTCATCCACATCTCAACAGACCTCCCTATTTACCCAGGTCATGCCCAACTTTTCCCAGGGTGTGACCAGTAACCCACCATCTTCCATAGCCATACATCCACACCCTCCAAGCACAATCATTCATACCCCCCATACCCAGGTCATGCCCAATTTCATCCAACCCCCTCTGTCCTTGAATGGGCCATCACCCTCCAATCTCATACCTGAATCCATGCCCTCAATGGAGGACATGAGAAGGATGTATGCCCTGTGGGCTACCTCTCGGAGTCCAACATTCCAAACCCCACATCTAGGTCTCCAAAACCTCCATACCCCATTCCCCCATGACCATGCCCAACCACCTATCATTCATACCATCCAAGACCCCTCACCTCAATTCCGGGCCCGGGCATAAGCCCCCTCATCTCAGGACCAAACCCACACGAATCCCTAGGCCGAAGCCCAAACCCATCAGACCCAGGCCCAGGCCCAAAATCCTCAAGGCCCATGGGCCCAAATCAGACCTAGGCCTAGGCCCAAAATCCTCAATGCCCATGGGCCCAGACCCAGACCCAAAACTCTCAAGACCCATGGGCCCAAGCCCAAACCCATCAAACTCAGGCCTAGGTCTAAAATCCTCAAGGCCTATGGGCCCAAGCTCAAACCCATCAGACCCAGACCTAAAACTCTCAAAACCCATGGGCCCAAGCCCAAACCCATCAAACTCAGGTCCAGGCCCAAAATCCTCATGGCCCATGGGCCCAAACCCAAACCCAGGCCCAGAACCCTCAAGGCCCATGGCCCCAAGCCCAAATCCATCATACTCAGGCCCAAGCCCATCAAACCTAGGCCCAGTTCCAAGCCCCCCAGGGCCCTGGGGCCCAAACCTATCAAACCCAAGCCCAAGGCCCATCACCCCGCACCCAATACCAACAGGGCCCATTAGCCCAAAATCATACCAACCCCCACACCCAGGCCCAAGGCCAATCAACCCAAGTTTTCCAAAACCATCAAGCCCAAACCCAAGGCCCATCCACCCACACTCATCAAAGCCCGTGCACAAACCCCGTACCCCATCACCAATACCCTTCATTCACCTACACCCCTTATGCCCCCATCCCGCCTCCAACGAAAAATCCGATCTACCCTATGCCTCAAAACCACGCCTACAGTATCCCGCCACATCAACAACACCCCCATCACCCCCAGAATATACACCCAGCTCAGCACATCATTCATCCGCAAACCACTCATCCATTTACTCCCTCCCATCCCCTACAAGCCTTGTGGCCCCACCAGGTCGTCCAACCCATCACCTCCAAATCCAAATAGCAGACCTTGCCCCTCACCAGCACAATGACCAACGATGCGAGGAGGGCCGAGATGCACAGCGATGGAGGAGCTGCTAGCCGACCCCCAGTCGTCATCACACCAAGGGCGAGCCAAAGGGAGGCGGTCCCAACTACAAAAGAATCGAGCAGTGAAAGAAGCGGAGATAGGCAGAATAAAGCGGTGAAGATGGGAGGGCTAGGCGCATTGACAGGACTTTTAGGACTTGTGCACTTCTCGGATGTCCCCCTACCACCAAAATTTAAGATGCCGTTATTCGATAAATATAATGGCACTGGCAACCCCATCGCCCACTTAAAATCTTACTATGGGGATATGTGTCAGTACGGCGGAGATGAACGACTCCTCATCAAAGTGTTCCAAAAGAGTCTAACGGGCCCGGCACTAAGATGGTTCACATCCCTAAAACCATCCATGACTAAAACTTGGAAAGATCTGACACACTTATTCCAGGAACAATATGTCTATACCATGGACATAGAGCCAAGGAAGTCGGATCTGGCCCGTTTGAAGCAAAGACATGATGAAACTTTTAGTGCCTACTTAGGAAGGTGGAGGGCATTGGCCGCCCAGGTGACCCACCGGATTCCGGATGATGAGCATATTGAATTAATAACCAAGAGAGCGCTCCCAGTCATCGCAAAATTCTTGGTATATCAGCAGCAGTCCAGTTTTGCTGATTTTGTCCGAAATGCCAATTATTGTGAAGACTCCGTCAGAGAGGGCAGATTGGGAAAGAGTATGGTCAACGGGGCCGCTGGGGCTCGGAAAGCTGTCGAACCAAGAATTGAAAGAAGGCTAGGGGTAGAGGTGCAGAACATCGTTTATCCCCAGGCCAATACCACCCCGATATAACTCCAGGCCGCACACCCACCCCCAGCCCGTTTTGAACAAGCGCCAAGGCAGAATAATGGACCGAGGGCCCCATTCACCCAAGAGCAGATGAAAGCACGATTCAAATGGGTTTTCACACCGTTAGGGCAATCCCTAAGTGTTTTATTACCAGTGTTGCTACAAAAGGATCTGGTCAATTTACTCCAGCCTCACCCACCACCCAATCCGATACCAAAAAACTATGATCTAGACTTGCATTGTAACTTCCACCAGGGGCCAGGTCTCCCTAGGGACCGGTGCTTCCCACTAAAGCACGCAATCCAAGATTTAATAGAGGCAAAAAAAATTGTTCCCCCACCGCTTCCTCAAGGGCAGAACCAGAATATCCTCTGCCATCGCATCCAGGACGCCCCAGGCCTAACATCCACTGCGTAGAAGAGGAAGAGGAAGAGGAAGAGGAAGAGGAAGAATTTGACCCCTCGAATTACATCAGTAATCAAGAAGAGTTTTCATTTATCAGGCTGAACGAGGGTGAACCAATTGTAGGGGTAATCGAGCCGCTATATTTAGCCGATTACTTCCCCACCCCGGCATACCAAGAAGAGCCCCTAGATTTAGGGTAGTATTTTTCCACTTCCGCTCCTGCCTATCAAATCCAAATGGGCCCAGCCCCGCCACAATCATACGCATATCCGCCCCACTCCCAATTTATCCCACAATACGCACCGCCTCCCAATCACCCCATCCCGCACACTATCCCACCGTCAGCCAACCCCATATACCTCTCCGTCACATCACCCCACGCCATACATAACTCCACCATCCCCATACATAACTCCACCATCCCCATACTACCCTACCCCATACACACCCCCAAATCCCACTACCCAGCATACTACCCCACCATCCCCAAATCATCTCGCCCAATACACAACTCCACCATCCCTAAATCACCCCGCCCCATGGACTACTCCATCACCCCCGGTCTACCCCATTTTATCCACGAACCCATCATCACCCCACCATACCACCCCATTTATAAACCCTTCATACCAGTATCCCCCTGCTCCATCTGCTACCCCGTCATACCCTTATCGCCCCGCTCCACCTGCACCTCCGACATTTCCCAGTCACCCTATCCCCGTCACACCCCCACCATCCCGGCATTATTTTGCCCCCAATCCAGCTCCACCCCCATCCAAACAAACAACCCCTCACCCACTCCCCTTATCACCCGCTCCCAATCACCACTGGTCTTACCATGTCTCGTTAATGCCTGCAAAACCCCCTCCGCACCCACCAACCCAACTTCGCTGACTCTCGCCAATACCATTACACCCCCTATTGGAGTCAACCTGGTTGGGCTCGAGAATTCGACATACCCAGCCCAATCCACCCCAGAATCACCAAGCACTGCCTTCCTCATCCCAAAACCCGCCTATGACCCGCATCAAGTGCCGTTAAGTTACGAGCAGATGGACATGAATGCTGGTGGCCACCGAGAAGAGACTGTCAAATTTATCACCCGGTCAGGCAAGATTTCTACAAAAGCAATCGGGGGTCTAGAGAGAAGAGAAGAAGAAAGAACAGTCATAGGAACCTTTGAAAAATGGCAAGAGCATGTGTTGGAAACAACCAAGAGGACACCGCATATTATCGTCGGGATTTTTTGATCACTTCCCCGCTCCACTTTCAAGCCTTAATGAGAGCGCTCAAAGACGCACATGTTTCCACCCACGTGAACTCAGACGAGGTGGGAGAAATAATTGGGCAAGTATTGGCCCCAAATGCCATCCCATTCACTGATGCGGATCTGCCGCTCGAGGGGAACGATCACTCTAAACTCCTGAATATCACAGTGGAAGTAGGGAACTTGGTGGTGCTGTTGGTCTTGATAGACAACAGGTCGGCATTAAATGTGTGTCCTCTAAGGACGACAATCAAAATTGGTGCGAACCCCAACACCTTCCGGCCATCAATAACAAGCGCCAAGGGATTCGATAACACCCGAAGAGAAATAATAGGAGAAGTAGACCTCGACCTGATCATCGGGTCGTAAACCTTCACTGTTCCCTTCCAGGTGATAGACATCAAGTCTACATTTAATCTACTATTGGGCCGGCCGTGGCTGCATGAGATCGGGGCAATACCATCAACTCTACACCAAAAACTCTGATTCATCTCAGGTGAAAGAATCGTCACCATCGTGGGTGAGAGCAGAGAAGACAGGGAGCGGAGCGCCCTGCATATTAAAAATCCAAAAGTACTTGACATGCCGCACACAGCAGATGACACTGATTTCCATCGATTTGAGTACGACTTTTCAACCGTCACCCTTGAATCACCTGAGAAAATCCCTGCCAAAACCGGGGTAGGAATGGATGTGGCAGTGTTCATGCTCCACAAATGGTGCCACCAAAAGGGGAAAGGTTTGGGCCCACGCCTTTAAGGAAGAAGACCGTGTTCATCACTCCCTGGGGAACCTTCTGCTACAAGGTGATGCCATTCGGGCTCAAGAACGCTGGGGCAACCTACCAGAGAGCAATGACGACCCTATTCCACGACATGATGCATGAGAGATCGAAGTGTATGTCGATGATATGATCGCCAAATCGCCAGAAAGGGACGACCACTTGGTAAACCTTCAGAAGCTATTCGAGAGGTTAAGAAAGTATAGATTGCGGTTGAATCCCCAGAAGTGCACATTTGGCGCTATGTTAGGAAAGCTTTTAGGTTTTATCGTCAGTAGGAGAGGCATCGAGGTTGATCCGACCAAGATCAAGGCCATCACTGAGATGCCACCACCATCTACAGAGAAGGAGGTCAGAGGCTTTTTAGGTAGAATCTAGTATATCAGTCGGTTCATCGCACAGTTAACTCCGATATGCGCACTAATCTTCAAACTACTAAGAAAGGATTCACCAGTTGAGTGGAATGACGACTGCCAGGCTGCATTTGACAAGATCAAGGGTTACCTCCTAAATCCTTCGGTATTGGTACCACACATGCACTGGTAGACCCTCGATAATGTACCACCTGTAGTAGTTTTCCATGGGCTGTGTATTGGGGCAGCACGATGAGACAGGAAGAAGAGAGCAGACCATCTACTACCTGAGCAAGAAGTTCACTGATTATGAGACGCGCTACTCTCATATGGAGAAAGCATGCCTAGCGCTCGTGTGGGCTACTCAAAGACTTCGACACTACCTGTTGTCCCAAGTTGTCCTACTTCTAGCACATATGGATCCCTTGAAGTACTTGTTCAAGAGACCTGCTCTCACCGGCCGAACTGTGCGATGGCAGCTGTTGTTATTTGAATTCGACATCACATACATCACTTAGAAATTGATCAAGAGGCAGGCGCTCGCCGATCAACTTGTTGAGAACCCTCTGCCTGACTATGAGCCTCTAAGGACTGAATTCCCTGATGAAGACATCCTTTTCATGACAGAAGATGATACAGAGGAAGCAGAGGAACCATGGGTAATGCACTTTGATGGGGCATCGCATGTCGAAGGCCAAGGAGTTGGCGCCATCCTAATTTTGCCAAGAGGATCCCATGTACCAATCTCCATCAAGCTCAACTTCCCCTGCACTAACAATATGGCTGAATATGAAGCTTGCACCGCTGGGCTACAGGCAGCTCTCGATCTGAATATAACTCACCTTCAAGTTTTTGGTGATTCGCAGTTAATCATATGTCAGACAAATGGTGACTGGAAGATGAAAGACGAGAAATTGATCCCCTATCATGAACACCTCGAGGATCTTATAGCTTACTTCCAAGATGCGACTTTCTCATACGTCCCCCAGATAAGGAATCGCTTTGCCGACGCATTAGCAACTTTGGCGTCAATGATTGAAATCCCCTATGGCGTTGAGATGAAGCCGATCATGATCGAGCAAAGGAATGAGCCGGCCTTCTGCCTCCAGATTGAGGAACCTACAATGCCTGATGATGAGCCACCTTGGTTCTCAGACATCAAGAATTTCCTCGAGACCCTAACTTTCCCAGAGGGTACATCCAAAACAAACCGATGAACCATTCAACGTTTGGCGGCAGGTTATGTCATTTGTGGGGAATGCCTCTACAAGTGATTGTACAATAACATCTTACTCAGGTGCCTCACTGAAAGTGAAGCGGTTAATATTATGAAAGAAATCCATGAGGGAGTATGCGGAGCCCACGTCAGCGGTCACATGCTCACTAAGAAAATTCTACGGCAAGGATACTTTTGGATCACCATGGAATCAGATTGCTGCAAACACGTTCAAAAATGCTACAAGTGTCAGGAATACTCTAGTCTGATACACGCTCCTGCCATTGATCTTCACTGTATGACCACTCCTTGGCCGTTTGCTATCTCGAGCCTTGACGTTGTCGGAATGATTAATCCGAAGGCATCAAACGAACATCTATTCATCCTCGTCGCCATTGAATACTTCACCAAGTGGGTAGAAGTGGCGTCCTATGCCAACATCACGGCCAGTCATGTTGAGAGGTTTCTCAGAAACAATATTGTGTGCCGATTCAGAGTAGCCAAGGATATCATAACAGACAACGGCACGAACTTTGCAAATAAGTGCATCCGAGACTTCTACGAGCAATACAAGATCAAGCATCATCGATCATCCCCGTATAGGCCTCAGACGAATGGAGCCGTAGAGGCGGCCAACAAAACTCTGATTCGCATTCTCGAGAAGATGGTAGTCACTTACAGAGATTGGAGTGAGCAGTTACCCTTCGCACTTTGGGCCTATAGAACGTCGATCCGTACCGCTACAGGGGCAACACCATTCTCCCTTGTGTATGGAACTGAGGCCGTCCTCCCGGTGGAGGTTGAAGTACCCTCACTCCGAATCCTCATGGAATCAGGCTTATCCGAAGCAGAGAAAGAGAGATCACGCTTTGATCAGCTAAACTTATTGGACGAGAAGAGACTCTTGGCCTTATGCCACACTCAAGTTTACCAAGGGAGGATCACACGCGCTCACAATAAATGTGTCCGCAGTCGAGATCTAAAGGTAGGAGACACTGTGCTGAAGAAGATCTTCCCATCCCTCCATGCCGATCCGAGAGGAAAGTTTAAGCTGAACTGGGAAGGACCTTATGTCATTCTAGAAGTGCTGTCGGGATACGCCATCCGCCTCGCCACCATGGACGGAGATCATCTTCCTGAGCCCATCAACGCTGGATAAGTCCGACGGTTCTACTCCTAGTCTATCGCGATAAGGTAAGTATTGATGAAACAGATATGTGACCGCTTAAGAACCACCCAAAAGAGGCCATCTTTTCAAACACAGTAGCCAGAAAGCATCTCTAAAAATGATGATATCCTTTGCTACCCCATTTGAGCCTGGACCTTTCTTTCAATAAACCCATTCCCCCCAAAAAAATATACGTGTGCGTATACCAAAAAAGAGAGAGAAAAGATGCATGTGTATAGAGTTACTATCAAAATCCAAAAAAAATCGAAAAAGTAAAACCTCAAAAAGAGATTGCCTGAAATGAAGCAAAAAAAAAAAAAAAAAAGGAAGAATCATAGGGCATGTATATTAAAACCCCCATGGAAGAAAGTATGTTGAGAAAATTTAAGCCGTATCAAGGAAGCACTTTTTTAGCCCAGCATACCTTCAAATCCTAACCTGACCCATGGCCAAGCTACACCCTGAAGGAAGCCCTCTTTGTAGGTTCTCAAGCAGTCATAATATCTGTTAAGTCAACATGAGTCGAGTCGTGAGATGACACCAGAACCCCATCCAGCCGGTTATGACGGAATCTTCGTCTATGTTGTGGCTTTCTGGTTCTGAAAAAAAAAGAGAAGAAAAAAAATAAAAAAAAGAAAGAAAGAAGCATTTGAGTTCAAAGCAAGATGGACGTGGTGAAAACCAGCAAGGGCATCACAGGTATAAACAGTGAACTCACGCGGACCAGGTGAAAACCTGAAAGGGCACTTGGGGTAAGAGAGCGAAAACTCGAAAGGGAACTACGGGTAAAAATAGGGATGACAGGCATGGCAAAAACCAGTCTTGGGCGCTGTAAGCAAAAATGTCAAGAAAGAGAGATTAGGAGAGGATCTGTTATGGCTCACCTTTTTAGTTTAGACTCCTTGAGCCCCTTCCCCTTTTTTTGTGGGGCCGCTCATGTTAAAATTAGATCGGATCCTAATCAAGCATGTCGTCTCTACTGCGTCGTCCGATGCATGACCAAAGGTAAGGCCAGAAGACCAATCAATCTCGGGGGAGCTGACCTATCCATGTTTAAAATGAAGCACCGGAAACTCCTAAACGGGGTTTGACCATGCTCAAAAATAGGACCCGCCGGTTGGCCTTGAAAATACCGGCATCACAAAAGGAGAAAATTTCAAAAAAGATAATATATTTTCCTTTCCCATAAGAAGCCTCATCCCGTGTAGGAGAAAAATTTGAAAAAAGGTGATAGATTTTCCTTTTCCATAAGAAAAAACCTTACGTTGCGAGACGTATGGAAGAAAACTTGAATACCAAAAAATATATGTATATGTGTATTTAGCAGATTTCATTTCTTTTCTTACAAGCATCGCGTATGGAGTGTCACGTCCCAAAAAGATAACAACATGACACACTTTCTACTTTCTGCCTTCTGTATAAGTATAAAGTAAACAAAAAGGAAACAATCCAAAAAAGAAGGAGATCTCTGTTAAGGGGCATCAGCCCCCCCTCTGTGTATATGATCTATGATATGTGCGAGAGCAATTGGCGGGAACCACGCTTCAAAGCGCTGATCTCTGCAAGAAGAGAGTCCTCATGGGCATTTCGATCGGTCAACCACCTACCATGAAGACTCTTCTGCCGCCTCTGCGAAGCGTCAGCTGCACTGCGAGACTCAGTTAAAAGCCTAGTCAACCGAAGAACCTCGCTCTCGGCCGTAGCAGCTCTCACCTCCGCCATCTCGGCTCTGGCCCTCTCCTTCCCCAAAGCCTCAGTCAAAGCTAGCTTCTCCGCAAAACGAGACTCAATTCTAGTCCGGAGCGCCATTTCCTTGAATGGCCAGGGCCCCGTCTCTATTGCATCTACCGAAATCGGGTTAGGAGCAGGTAAGCTCTCAGATGCCAGCCAAACCTCATAATCAGAAGAGGGGACGCCCCCTGAACCAAGCTACACATATGCGACGATTGGCGGGTCTCCCAAAGTGCTGCTATGCGATCTAGGTCACTGAGAGAACCCCGAGAGAATATCAGAGAACACAAGGGCGCCTCACAGTGCTCGGGACGTGTTGGGTATATCCGAATTGACGAAGCACCCGAGATGGGAAATAGTAGGTACTACCGGTCAACCCCAAAAGTGTGATACCCTTACAATCCCGAGAGCGGACAATCGGAAGGGTGCCATCCAACCAGGGAAATTTCCAGATCAACTCCGCATCAGATAGCCACATGCTCAGTTCTTCGATACTCCCATGGGGCAGCCTCGAATAGCATGTCAGAAAGCCCCGGGCTACATCCCCTCTTACCAAGTAGAATCTCGGTACAGACCCTATGATAGCCAAATGCTCTCCCAGCCAAATCTGAATGAGGAGTGGACTCCCACAAAGAATCCCAACCTGGCCTGAGGCCGAGGCATCCAGGCCCCGATACATCTCAGCCAAGACTAGATTCACCAATGAGCGGCCTCCCTCCAATTCGGTCAAAACATCGCATAACCCTGGGTGTCTATAATATATACGCTTGACCAAAATTCAAATTTTAGCATATATATTATATCGCCCAGTAATATGTGATTTTTTGCTAGGCGTATGTATTACATACGCCAGGGCAAAATTCCAAAATTTTTGCCTGGCGTATTTAATATATACACCCAGTTAAAGGGCAGGGAAGTGTAGCCACCCTCGCGTCATCCCATTCTTTTTTTCTTACTCCACAAGAGCGAATTTCGCTTAGCCTGCTTTTTTATCTCGGGGCAGCCCACGGCCGGGCGCGCCCACGGATGACGTGGCACCCATGGGACATATGCGGGTAGTCATACGCGAGCTTCCCCCATCGTTGGAAGGGGCTCTGACCCGCTCCGTGCAAGAAAACAAAAAAAAACAACATCATAGAGGAAGAGAAATAAATAAATGGAGCATTCATATAAACCTTGAAAGTTGTGAGACCATCCAGAAAAAATCCAAAGAAAATTATTACATATTCCCCAATATTCCAAAACCTAAACTGTTTCATTGTTCCAAATTTTCAGAAAAAAAAACTAGTCTTGGGCGGCCCCCTTTGACTTCTTCCGACGTCGGGTCGCGCTTTGAAAGGTACGGGTCTCCCCCACCCGAGTCCATGCCTGAGAGATGTGGCCAAGCAGAGAACGCGACTCCTTTTCACGAGCACCCTGCGTAAGCACACGAAGGGCCGTCAGTTAGGGAAACAAGCAGAAAGTAAATATGAGGATGACTAGATGGGGTCAATATTCACTCACCACCTCAACCTCCCTGAGACCGGCAATGTTACCGTAATATTCGGTTTGGTTTACGACCGACTCATAGTCCTGTAGCTAAAAGATAAAGAGAGAGGTGTCAGTCACACAGGCCATCGGTACGATCCTAGAAAATAGAAGAGCAAGGTAACAAGGGAGAGATTACCCCAGAGATCAGCTCAGGGGGTGGAATCCGGATAGCTTCAGTGGATATGCGTGCCTTCTTAGCCACATCAGCACACATACGGGACAAAAAGGCATCATCCAAGCGCCTAAAGGTTCCCTGGACCTCAGTGGGCGAACTGTCGGGAGCACCAACACTAGAAGGGTCGGAAGGTCTTGCACCGGTAGCCTCACTAAAAACAATTGCCTCATCCCCCTCATCTGAATCATCACCCTGTCCAAACTATAGGGAGAAACAGTCTCTGTTCAAAAAAGCAGGGCAATTAAGGTAATCATATGGAAGGTTGCTAATAGAAAGAGGAAAGAACATTACCTGAGAGCGCGGACCACTAAAAGCCAAAAAGTTGGCGTCAGGCACGAATCAGGGCAGCAGGGAACGATAAGGCAGAGACTCATACCACATCTGATATCCCCCAGGAAAGAGAAGATCATCAATGGGGACCCCGTGGTGGAGAAGTGAGCGGTAAGCATTTCGATAGAACCCTTGGGAGCCAATACATCATCTGGAGGAGCTTGGGGCACGACAAAATGAGGTCGATATTGATGAACCACCCTCTCTCCTAAGTAATAGGCCCTAGCCCAGGACCCATAGAAGAAAACAATGCGCCGATCTAACAAAAGGCGAGAGGGGCCCACTGCAGCCAGGTTCCAGAAGGGGGATCCAACATAGGGATCAAGGATGACCTGCTCAACAAAAAGAGGAGGGATTTGTACATTTGGTCAGAACCCACAGCATAAAAGAGCTATCAAATTTGCAAAGAGAGAAATTGTTATACTTGCTCTGGGATCAGCAGATCAAACTGAGAGCATAACCCTAACTCCAAGTGCTTCATACCTACGTCCCGGCGGCGGTTTGCATGCCAATTGCTCATAAAGGGGAATGTGGGAACTTCGGAGAGAAGCAGAGGGCGACCAGGTTGGAAATGCAGATACCCCCACACCTGAGAAAGCAAGCAGATAGAAATAAATATGCAAAAAAAAAAGAAAAAAGGAAGGAGGGAACGAATTGAGACCAAAGGATAAATTACCTTAAGAGCGAGCTAGAAACCCACAACGGAACTGGAGTCCCCAAGAACGGCTCGCACCAGGCTGGACATGAGCACCGCATAACCAGTACCTCCCCAATCGAACCGATGTACGGTGTCCCAGTTTACCATAAGACTGAGTAGGGACAACGAGACCCGCCCTCCGCTGGTTATGAGATCCCAGTGCTTACTTTACACTGGGGTCGCAACAAGACCTAAAAAGTACCACTTTTCACCCCTTAACTTAGCCTTTGATTAGACCCTTAGCCATCTAATAAAGGTTTGTTAAGTGTTTTCTGTAGATAATAAACAACAGTGCAATAAGGCCATAAATCATGTTAAGGAGCCTGTATTGGTACCAGAAGTCCCTCAGAAGAATGAGCCATGAATCCAGACCTGAGGCAAGCCTCGCACAGCTGACAAAGCTCCAGAGGATTCAGAAAAATATGCTTCGCGCAGTCCTCATGAAGTCCCAAGACTTCACAATAACTTCTTTGATTGAGTGAGACTAGCTTGAACCCCGCCTTGCACAAATTGTCAGCATAGCATGGATGCAAATGTCAAGAGAACCTGTCACGTAGTTCAGAAAAGCCTCAAAGCTATCGCGAGGATCCTCACAAAGTTCCATTAAGAAGTAAACTTCTTGCGCAGTTCTCGTGCTGTTCAGGAAGAAAGCAGCCTCGCAAAGATTTAGTATGAAATGGAATGATCGCGCAGTTCTCGCGCTATTCACAAGTAGCAATCCAACTGCGTGAAGCCCAATCTAACGAGAGCTTAACTATCTATCTCGCGACTGCTCAAAGCATCAAGAAGCTGCATCCTCGCGACGTCCGAAGTTTTAACGCAAACTCATCCTCGCGAAGTCAGTGCTACCACGCGACAAGTCTGGGAATCGACTACAACCTGGCGAAGCTCTGAACTCCAACTTCCATCATTCTGTAGAGGAGATTCTAGGGATTTCCAGTGATTAGGGCACGCACTCCCATGCTCAAATCTTTGTGCACGTGCCCCGAGGCATCCAAGGATCATTAATAGGCCACGTGGCATTGCTAAAATTAGGATTTCCTAACCCTAATGCGCCGCCACCCACTGCTATATAAACCTAAGCCTGGTTTAGGTTTAAGAGGACCCCGGAAGAGCTCAGACTTTATCACTAAGACGGGATCTGAGATCTTTTTCTTTTCTTTTTTTCTGTAGTTGTAAGTAGTTTTCCTTTTTCTTTTTCTTCTCTCCATGGCTCAGCACTTGCTGGCCATGCCTATGTATATTTATTGAGATTAGATTAATGGAATTTGTGATTGGGTGTTGTACTTTTATGGGATTCGTGTGTTTATGAGCTGTTCTGTGCAAGGCTGTTGCCTTGTGATCCACCATTGCTTTGGCTGTGATTCAAAGCAATGGAGGACTGATTCAAAGGACCCATTCAGATCCAAGTGACCTGTGTGTCTGGGCTATCATGGTCCGATACAGCCTTAGCCCCACCACAGGACCCACTAGATATGAAATCCCCATGGAAGCCTAAGCTGATAGCCTTGTGACCATGGTGGTGGCAGCAATATTCTTGTTTTGTTTTGGACTCCGTGAGGAGGATAGCCTCTGGGATAGTCTGTGACCATTCAAGTGGACAGGTTATAACCTTAGGGTGAATCCAATTCATCGATCCAAAATGGATCCTTCTTCTCCGAGCCTGAGCTTATAGCCTGCTAGGAGATTGTACAGAGGCAGGCTCCCCTATATTAGCATAGACCTGCCATCAGATGGCAGATCTGATCTGGGTATGGAGATTGTAGGCTTATGACTGGACCATTGTAGTCCCACTCAAGCAATGGACAACTAGATCTAAGGTGGTACTCAATCTCTTGCTGGTTCTATGTGTCTGGGCTATCATGGTCCTATACAGCCTTAGCCCCACACATAGAGCTTTAGAGGTTGAGGTTCCCTATAGATTCCTGAGCTTGTAGCCTGGATGAAGTAGTGTCTACAATGATTAACTTGTTTTGACCCATTTCTGGATTGTGGTTCCCCTATGGGATAGTCTGTGACCATTCAAGTGGACAGGTTATAACCTTAAGTGATTGGATCATGACACAGGGATGAGTTGGATTCTTTCTCCTCTTTTGTGATAATGTAGCCATTGGATAGGATTTCTATAACAGCAGACCTGGATCTGAGTCATAAATTCCAACAGATCTGAACCTAATAGCATACTTCTCACCCTTTTATATTTATTTTCCCACACTCCATCCATCTTCTTAACCCTTTCTGTAGTTAATTCATTAGGCTACCTTAGGATACTTAGAATAAGTGACCCTAAACTCTCCTCCTTTTAGGACTGCCAGATCTGTAGTCAGATCTGGAGGAACTACTAGAGATGGCTCCCTTGGAGCTGTAGATCACCTTTTCCCTGTGGGACAAGCTCTTACTTATCAAAACTTACTACAAATGGACCTTGTATCTTACAGGTCTAGGATTTCTCAGTTGTGCTGATTCCATCCCCTATTTTACTTTGATTTTAAATTGCTTTTACCACCAACAAATAAAGTAAGCACACTGGGAAACGCAACAAGTTTTTGGCGCCGTTGCAGGGGATAAGATGATCTATTTGTAGACCCTTAGTTTTTATATTTTTAGTATTCTTTGTAGCTGCGAATAATTGATACTGCTGATGTAATTTTGAATCTTTCTTGCAGATCTAGACAGCAGCAGAGAAGGACAGTGGACTGCATTTGGAGATTAGCTACCTCTGTTTGCAATTCTCTAACCTTTAAAACTCAGTCTAGTTTCTTTGAAAATTCCATAGCAGTTATTTAGTATAGTTGTAAATTTATGTTTTCTTAAATAGCTGTAAATTTGTTAGATAAATTCTTTGAGTCAAGTGCAATGTGCCTGCAAGGAGTTGTCCCTGCTGGTGGTGTGTTTGTATGTTAGGTAGGAGTTCTCTTAGTCCTACTTTAGAGCCTTTCAACCCTGAGCTAAAAATGGGTAGAAGACTTAGAAGGAACAGGCACACCACAGTTGAGCCCCTAATTGAATCTGAGACAGTGGTGAAGAACAACCCAGAACTCTCAAGGAGTTGAATGCTCCAGATGACTATAACTCTCCATTTAGCATTCAATTCCCTGATGTTCAGGGGAATTATGAAATTAAAACTTCAATCATCCAGATGCTGCCCTCTTTCCATGGGCTTAGCAAGGAGGACCCTTACAAGCATATTGACCAAATTTTGGCCTTGTACACCACATTCAATATCGCTAGTTTGGGACCTGAGGCTACTAGGCTCAGGCTCTTTCCCTTCTCTCTGAAGGATAGGGCTAGTATCTGGTTGGCCACTCTTCCCAACAATAGCATTGCATCTTGGAAAGACCTACAGACCTAGTTCCTGACAAAGTTCTTCCCTGAGATCAAAACTAGCTAGTTGAGGAAGAAAATTCTTGCTTTTGCCCAATCCCCAACTGAGGATTTTAATCAAGCCTGGAAGAGGTTTAAGGAAATGCTCAAACAATGCCCCCACCACAAGATCCCAGACTGGCAGCTTGTACAAAGCTTCTACAATGGGATTGATGAGAAAAATAGAGATATGGTTGATGCCTCTTGTGGTAGAACCTACATGCACAAGACTGCTAATGAGGCATGGGAATTGTTTGAAGTAATCAGTGAAAATGCTTTTCAAAAGCTATCCCTGGCAAGAACTAGTCAGGAGTTTATGTCAAAAGTGGAGCCTACTGCATTGACAAGAGGAAAAGTTTATGAGCTGTCTAGGAACAATGATCTGCAGCTGCAGATGGCAGACCTCTCTTTGAAGTTTGACAAATTACTGACTGCGATGTAACCCAGAAGGGCTGCTCAAGTGGTGGAGGCATGTCTGATATGCCAGTCCCCACAGCACACAATAGAGGAATGTCCATCTGCAGGGCAATATCCTGAATTGGTATTGGAACATGCTGCTGCTGCACAATCTTTTGGCCAGCAACAATTTGGTGGCTACAACAGACAGCCATTTGGATACCAGCACCAAAATACTGGTTACCAATGGAGAGATCACCCAAATCTGAGGTGGAGGCAAGACAATTATATGCAGCCCCAGCAAATGTTGGCCTTACCCCAAAGGCCACAGTAGCAGTTCAATCAGGGATATGCCCCTAGGTCTAATTTCCAACACCAGCAGCAGCCCCATCAGCAACAAAATCAATTGGTCTTACCCCCATCTCAACCCAAAAATACTTCTTTCGAGGACCAGGTCTTGACCTCACTGTAAAACCTGGGGTTCATGGCTCAGACTGTGAATTCTCATGGTCAGAGCATAAAGAAGATGGAAGAGCAGATTGGCCAACTAGCGAATGCCTTAGCTAAAAGAGAGGAGGGGAGGTTGCCTAGTCAGTCAGTAGTTAATCCCAAGGGCCAATTTTTGATTGGTGAAGGATCCTCAAACCTTGAGGGACAGGGGAAACTTTCATTGAATTGATTCACAAAACTGTGTATTGTGTATGTTATGTATTTTAGTATGGTTCATTTTTTATTTTTTCTGTTTATAGGAATTTCTAGTGATCTTGTCGGAGTCTGAATGTATATGACCTGAAAATTTTTCTGCCTGCTTTGGTTCTTATTCCCTTTGAATTGTTGATTGTGATTGAACAAAGGATGGTGGTACTGTTTTGCTAATACGAATGCTGTTTGAATTTGATGTTTTGATTAAATGCTTTTTGAGTAATTGCATGATTAATTGTTGGGAAAGCATGGAGAGTCCTGCTTAGAATGACTAAAGGTGTCCCTGGAAAAGAGAATGTCAGAGAATCCACCCACAAAACAAAGGAAAATGACAGACTAATGGGTGTGTGATCCTTGTCACTATTTTAGCTGTCGCAAGGTTTTGAAAAATAGGCGTGGTTTCTTCTCGCGCAGTCATAAGATGTTATCCGGCTAAGCTGTCGCGAGATTCAATACAATTGTGTGGACTCTCTCGCGCGATCCAAATGAAAGTCCAATCTCGCGACCCACTCCTGCCCATCTAGCGAGCATACATTTTCAAAGCGCGCCAAGCCTCGCGATTTATATAATCCAACCTCGCGCTGCTTTCCTTTTCTGTTTTCTCTTTCTTCTCCAGCCAGCGAAACCCTAGCTCTGACTCCCATTAATCTCTCTCCTCCAGCATCCATTTTACAGTTTGTCATTCACCTTCTAATTCTGGGGATTTGCTCCTACATCATCCATCACCAGTTGCCCTCTGATAGGAGCTCTCGCGGTCTTCCATGCATTAGATCGAACAGAACCCTAAGTTTTAGGGTAAGACTCAGCTCTCAACCTTTGCTTTTCATTTTTCAAACTACACATTCCCAGAGGAGAAGTTCAATGGCCCCTAAGGGCGCACCTGTGAAAAGAGGAAGGGATAAGGCTCCCGTGGAGCCCACTCCCAAGAAGGCCAAGTCCTCAACGGTGGCACCTGACCAGACACTGCAGTGGTAAGTGTCTGGTCAGGTCATGCGTGAAGCCCTCACTAGGAGAGTCCATAAATCTTAGAAATGGGACTTCAAGCTAGATACATACAAAGTTATTAAAATAAAAGATAAAACCTATAGTATACAAAATTTAAATCCTATATACCAGAAATGGTATATATGCTATATACTCAATCTAAGCCATTTGGCTTTACTATATAACCAAGAAAAGGGGGCGGGAGGCTAATTTTTAAACGATTGTCATTTTTGGTTATTGTTTTCTAATAAACTAAAGAGAGCCTATTTTGTTTTTATCAAACACACTAAACACTTATATAAGTGTTTGCAAATATATACAAGCAATCCTCCCTGTTTTGTTTTAGTTACTATTTTGTTTTCATTGCTGCTTTGTTTTATATGTAATACTAGTATCTAAGTATACTAGTTTACATGGAAGCTTAGCTTAAGTAGCTTGTAAGCTACTTTCATGCGATTGTTAAAACACGACTCCAATGAGTCACTAGCGACTCACATGCACGCAAGGTCGACAACCGTTCTTATACCTCACAACTTCTCTTCGTTCTTCGGATTTTCGTTCAAGTACTAAAATAAATTCTGTAAAGATCAACAAACAGTGAAAACTATTAGTCAATTCCTTGCAGTTTTGGTCCGTCGTCGAGATTCGTAGGCAAAGCATCGTTAATCTTCCACGTGATCATATACCATGAATTCAGCAAACCGGTTAGTTAGTTGTTTACTTAGATTATACAAAATTTCAGTTTCTTGCATTTCTGGTTTCATCAACAGAAATCTGTAAATGAAGATGCAGGTTATATATAGATATCCAGATATATATATATATATATATATATATATATATGATGATGATGCAGGTTATACTTCTATAAAAGCAAATAAATACACAAAGGTAGAATATAAATAAAAATATATATATATATATATATATATATTTATATGAGCAAAAGAAAAGAAGAATTGCAGCAAACAAAGACAAGAAGAAGACCTACCTGAAGCCCGGCAAGCTAGGTTTGCCGCGGCAACCTCAAGGGGTTGCCGCGGCAGGCCTTATGTGTTACCGCGGCAACCCTATGCTCAGACCACTGTGTGGTATTTCGGTCATATCTTTTGGCCCCGAACTCCAAATGGCACGATAATGTGTTGGAAAGTAGACAACTAGACCTACAACTTTCATGAAGTAACTAAGTTCTAAATCTAACGTTTAAAGGTTCAAAACGTAGTGACAAGTCGCGGCAACATGCAATTGCAAAGCTTGCCGCGACAACAGTATACTCAGACTATTGTGTGGTATTTTAACCATATCGTTTGATCCCAAACTCCGATTGACACGATTCATAATACGTTAGAAAGGGGACAACGAGCCCTACAACTTTTACGAAGGAATAAATTTCTGAATCCAACGTTTAAGGGGTCAAAAAGTAGTCACAAGTCACGGAAATATGCAACTGCAAAGCTTGCCGCGGCAACCTATGTTGCTTGCCGTGGCAACCCTACATCTGACACACTTGGCGACACCTCTGTCAGGGGTTTGTGCTGGGTTGAATTACTAAGTTTGACCATGAGACTTGGGACCATAAATGGTCCATATTTGGGGTCTATGTTGACCCAATAAACCATTAAAAATACTAAACCTATGAACGACATTCCTAGGTGCCACTTGGTGCACATGGCGCATTTGCTTGAAGACGTGCGCGCATGGGAAACCAGTTACACGTAAACCTGGTATCAGGTAGGGAGTTTACCTTACAAATTTATATGTTATTTTCTCATTCTCATCTGGTAGAAAGTTAGTGAGAATGCCCATATATGATATGAATGCTTATAATTTTATACTCATGCCAGTTTTATATAGTGTACTACGAGTTCATGTCAGTAAAAGTCACGTGATATAATTTATGCTCATGCCAAGTTTTAGAAGTCATGTGATACAGTTACTATGAGGATAGTTTTATGTGTGTGATTGCATGCTTATGATTAGATCAACTCGGGTATGTTAGTTCAGTTAAATTTGATGCATGTTTATGATCATCAAATCAGCTTAATGTATGAGCGTATGCTAATTCAGTTCTAAAGATGATATATGATAGCTCATATCAGTTCGATAAGATTAGCTTGACATATGTTATTATGCTAGGAATATTGTCAAACCAATTTAGATGCCTTGATATAGATCAGTAGATGAATGTGTATGTATGATGATACTAGATGAGTTTAGAGAAAGTATAATTTATGCACATGCTAGTTTTCAATGTATGACCATGACTGATGGTGTTAGATCAGCTTAGAAAGCTACAGACTTGATGTAGGCTTTGTAATGATTATGATGCTAGTTTAGCTTGGATACATGAATATCAATGATTATGATAGTTGCAGTCATATATGATCATGTGAGTTCAATTATTCAATTCAGTTTTGCTATATGATATCTGTTCACGATGTGCTCGCATCTCGCATATATACCATGCATTGTTCATGTTCTGTTATCCTTGATGTTATGTACACGTCTTTAATTCATCTTGAAACAAGTGATACCGCTAACTCGGGAGCTTGATATCTCGTCCAAGTGATCCCGCTAACTCGGGAGCTTGATATCTCGTCCAAGTGATCCCGCTAACTCGGGAGCTTGATTTTCTCGGTCCAAGTGATCCCGCTAACTCGGGAGCTTGACAAGTGATCCCGCTATCTCGGGAGCTTGATTTTCTTATTTCTTGTTCTTGTACATGTCTTGTTTCAGCATGATTCATTGATCTCGCCTGGTTCTTTGTCAACATGAATATGCCAGCATGTATAGGGTAGCATGATAAAATAATTGCATGTTTTAGTGTTTGTTCAGTTAAGTGCTGCTAGAATAGATTAATGCTAGACTAAACTTTAGGTAAGATGACATGTGTTTTATTTTATTTGCTTCTATACATGAATGAAAAAGCTAACATATAAATTAGTTGTGTAATTATCCCTACTGAGCTTCGATGATAGCTCATCCTACGACTTTATGATTTAGCTGCAGATATTGCTCAAGTCCCTGAGCACGAAGCTGATCCTATCTACCAGTTTGAGGAGGAGGACGAGGAGGAAGGTTCTACTAAGGACTTCTTTCCTTGAGAGGTTTGGGAGAGAGAGAGAGATTTATTTTTAAATATTAAATATGTATAAACAACAGTGTGATTTAAGATAGTTTACTAATTCAGGTATAGGTTTCTGTTTATATTTCCTGATCAATTTACTGCTTGGGATAAAGGAATGGATATCAGTTGTTGCCATATTTCTTCGTATCAGAGTTAATTAAATTCGCTTCCGCATATGTAACACTTTATACACGATGCCCTTGTATGACAGGATCATGTTAGGTGATCCGACGGCGCGACCTTTCCCATTTACGAGAAGGGGAAAAGTCGGGCTGTCACAGGTGGTATCAAAGCTCGACGTTAAGTCTCTGGAGACTTAACTCTAGCACGAATATATGGCAAGACTTCTGACGTTCGTTCAGTGGTAGAGCCTATTCTTTCGGTCTTTAGGTCTTTAGCACTTTAGGTCTTTCGGTCTTTAGGTTGGACTCAAGGCTATGGCAGTAGGTTCTATTAGAGCATAGGTTGTGGATCTATACGACCATGTTTGACTGAAGAAATCAGTCACTATCGTGGATCTGTACGACCACATTTGACTGAAGTGATCGATCAATAGTGATCGAAGCATGCCTTTAGAATCTGAGTTAGGATGTAAATGTTTTCAAGTCATGGGATCATGATGATCACGATTTCTGTTAATTAGAACATTTGTTTCATTTTGAAAGATCACTATGGCACCTCGTAAACGAGCTAGGACCGCGCATGCTTGGAAGAATGATCATGAACAAACTAGGCAACTACTGGAGACAATGGTCAGAACAATGGCCCAGCAGAATGAGTTACTTACGACACTAGTGCAGTCCACTGTACACACTTCTTCGCCTGCACTCATTGGGTCATGCTCACGATGCAGAATACAGCACAAGACGGGGAAATGTAGGTGGGCTACAGGTGAGTGTTTCAGATGTGGCAAACTAGGACATCTGATAAAAGATTGCCCTATGGCAAAAATGAAAAAGACGACACCCGAATTTCAGCAACCTGCTCAAGGTGTTTATCCAAAATCGACCATATCTACACCTTCGGGGTCATTCTGTTACTCGAACCCTACTCTAACGGGAGCGTTTGGAGTTCCACAAATTTCACGCACCTCTTCAACCATTCCGTTAGCATTCTGTGGAAAATGTGGGAAGACACATAACATGGAGGAATGTCGTAGAGCATCTGGGGCGTGCTTTCATTGTGGTATGATGGGACATCGGATTAAGGATTGCCCAGAGATGGTGGGAACGACATCAAAGACGGCACAAGATGTCCAAACCAACAACAATATTATCTAAGGCATGTAAATTATTTACTTATAAGTTATTTAAAATTATTTATGAGAAAGGTGCATCTAGGTAAATAATTTAAATAATTTATATATGTGTACATCTAATATATTATTTCTTTTCATCAGTTTGAGAAATGATAAATTTATGTTTTGTTATGTAGACGCAATTTAGCTAACACTAGTATATATATACATTAGATACCATGCACTTGTATCCAGAGGATGCGTACTTGTTGTATAAGGCACATGTTTTGGTAGATCTTGGATCGGCACATTCCTTTGTTACACCCAATTTGTTGAAAAGTTAGGAAAGTTGGGAGCCACCCCAGAAACTCTCGACTTTATTGTGACGTGTCAGTCCCGACTAGACAGTCTGTCACTACTAACATGGTATGTCGATCAATCATCGTCGTACTCCAAGGTCACGAAGACTATGAAGCAGTAGCCGATTGATCTTACTTGATTTACTCAATATGCAAGGATTCACCGTAATCCTTGGCATGGATTGGCTATCCAATCATCATGCGAGCATTGATTATAGAAGTAGATTACCGATAGCCTGTGAATTCCCTAATATCTTCCCTGCTGAGTTGCCAGGATTTTTGCCTGGCAGGGAAGTGGAATTCACTAGTGATTTAGCCCCGGGCATCTAGGAGGTATCAAAAGCGCCTTATCGAATGACACCAGCGGAGTTAAAAGAACTCAAGGAGCAGTTACAAGAGCTTCTTGGCAAAGGGTTTATCAGACCGACTGTGTCTCCATGGGATGCACCAAATATTGTTCAAGAAGAAAAATGGTCAATGCGTCTTCGCATTGACTACCGTCAACTCAATAAACTAACAATCAAGAATAGATATCCGCTCTCTCGAATCGATGAAGCTCATAAGTCAGCCTATGTCATTCATCCTGGTAGCACGAAGATGTATAAGGACTTAAAGAAGACGCTTTGGCGGAATGGCTTGAAGCGAGAAGTGGCGGAATATGTTGTGAAAAATTTGATCTATCGCCAAGTAAAGGTCGAACACAAGCATCCCGCTAGTCTGTTACAGCCACTGCGCATACCAAAGTGGAAATGGGAGAATATTTCCATGGATTTCATTCTCGGTTTGCCCCGTACTCTGAAGGGTTACAATGCCATTTGGGTGATTGTTGATCGTCTCACCAAATCGGCACATTTCTTACCCTATAGTACGCGATATATAGCATCAAAACTAGCCGAACTCTATCTGGGAGAGATTGTACGACTACATGGAATACCCGTAAGCATTGTGTCGGATCGAGATTCTTTATACACTTCTCGATTTTGGCAAAGTTTCCAAGAAGGTATGGGTTCCAAGTTAGACTTCAGTACAGCATTTTATCCTCAGACCGACGGAGAGGGTTAATCAAGTGATTAAAGACATGTTAAGGGTCTGTATGTTCGATTTCCAAGGATCATGGGATAAGCACTTACCCTGATCGAATTTGCATACAATAATCAGCTTCCAGTAGAGCATCGGTATGGCACCATTCGAGGCACTGTATGGACACCGATGTAAATCTCTGATTAACTGGAAAGACACTGGTAAACATTTTCTTTTAAGCCTTGACTTGATCGAAAATACCAATACAATTGTTCACGTTATACGGGAACGATTGAAGAGTGCTCAGAGTCGACAGAAGAGTTACGCAGATCTCAAAAGAACTAGTGTTGATTTTCAGGTAATATTTGATCCTGATAAACTTTTTTTCAATTGATTCAAACTATAGTATTAGTTTGATGAAATGATATACCGATTGGTGAGCACGTCTTTATAAAAATATCTCCGACAAAAGGCATGATGTGGTTCAGAAAACGAGGCAAGCTAAGTCCCCGTTATGTTGGACCATTTCCTATATTGGGCAGAGTAGGAGAAGTAACATATCGACTCGCGTTACCTCCACACCTGACAGGCATTCATGACGTATTTCATGTATCGATACTGAGAAAATACGTCAGTGACCCGATGCATGTGTTGGATTATCAACCGTTGGACATCCAGGAAGATCTAACGGTAACCGAAGAATCAGATCAGATTTTGGACCGCAGAGATCAAATTCTAAGAACAAAACGGATTCCACTTGTGTTGATCCAATGGAAGAATCATAAGTCGCATGAAGCTACCTGGGAGCGTGAAGCTGATATTCGTGCTCAATACCCTAGATTATTTACATAGGGTACGTACCTAAACTTCACTTACAAATTCTTTGTACATGGTCACGTGAATATTGCTAAGAAATCAAATGCTTAATTTCCAATTTTTAGAAATAATGATTCCTTTATAATTATTTTCCTGTTTTATTGATGTACCCTGCAGTAAACACCTACGGCAATAGTATTTTATTCTAACATTAAATACTAGAATATATTAAATATTATTTGAAGAATCCATAGAATGCAATAAGTGACACCTCAACATGGCTATCTCACAGCCTTATTGCCACTTGTCTCAGGTGACTAATCCAAGAGCCCTTAGTGGACTCCTCATCAGGTGCCACATGGAATAGAAATAAAACCATGTCCATTAAGACACATGAAGTCAGGTGCCACATGAGTGTGGTTAATTTCAAAATTTTAGTTATCTCATAGATGTAGCTTTGATTCTGGTTTTGTCTATTTAATGATTCATCTTGTCTTGTAATAAATTTTGTTAGTAAAACACCCATCCGGTATGAGCACTGCGGCTTTATTATTCACTATTGTGACATTCATATGTTACCTCGATAATCCCGGTGTTATTTTCAAGGACGAAAATTCCTAAAATTGGGGAGAATGTAACGACCCCCAGAATTGACACTGCAGTGGTAAGTGTCTGGTCAGGTCATGCGTGAAGACCTCACTAGGAGAGTCCATAAATCTTAGAAATGGGACTTCAAGCTAGATACATACAAAGTTATTCAAATAAAAGATATAAACTATAGTATACAAAATTTAACTCCTATATACTAGAAATGGTATATATGCTATATACTCAATCTAAGCCATTTGGCTTTACTATATAACCAAGAAAAGGGGGGGGGGGGAGGCTAATATTTAAATGATTGTTGTTTTTGGTTATTGTTTTCTATATAAACTAAAGAGAGCCTATTTTGTTTTTATCAAACACACAAAACACTTATATAAGTGTTTGCAAATATATACAAGCAATCCTCCCTGTTTTGTTTTAGTTACTATTTTGTTTTCATTGCTGCTTTGTTTTATATGTAATACTAGTATCTAAGTATACTGGTTTACATGGAAGCTTAGCTTAAGTAGCTTGTAAGCTACTTGCATGCGACTGTTAAAACATGACTCCAATGAGTCACTAGCGACTCACATGCACGCAAGGTCGACAACCGTTCTTATACCTCACAACTTCTCTTCGTTCTTCGGATTTTTGTTCAAGTACCAAAAATAAATTCTGTAAAGATCAACAAACAGTGAAAACTATTAGTCAATTCCTTGCAGTTTTGATCCGTCGTCGAGATTCGTAGGCAAAGCATCGTTAATCTTCCACGTGATCATATACCATGAATTCAGCAAACCGGTTAGTTACTTGTTTACTTAGATTATACAAAATTTCAGTTTCTTGCATTTCTGGTTTCATCAACAGAAATCTGTAAATGAAGATGCAGGTTATATATAGATATCTAGATATATATATATATATATATATGATGATGCAGGTTATACTTCTATAAAAGCAAATAAATACACAAAGGTAGAATATAAATATATATATATATATATATATTTATATGAGCAAAAGAAAAGAAGAATCGCAGCAAACAAAGACAAGAAGAAGACCTACCTGAAGCCCGGCAAACCAGGCTTGCCGCGGCAACCTCAAAGGGTTGCCGCGGCAACCCTATGCTCAAACCATTGTGTGGTATTTCGGTCATATCTTTTGGCCCTGAACTCCAAATGGCATGATAATGCGTTGGAAAGTAGACAACTAGACTTACAACTTTCACGAAGTAACTAAGTTCTAAATCTAACATTTAAAGGGTCAAAACGTAGTGACAAGTTGCGGCAACATGCAACTGCAAAGCTTGCCGTGGCAACAGTATACTCAGACCCCTGTGTGGTATTTTAATCATATCTTTTGATCTCAAACTCCGATTGACACGATTCGTGATGTGCTAGAAAGGGAACAATGAGCCCTACAACTTTCATGAAGGAATAAATTTCTGAATCCAACGTTTAAGGGGTCAAAAAGTAGTCACAAGTCACAGAAATATGCAACTGCAAAGCTTGCCGCGACAACCCTACATCTGATACACTTGGCGACACCTCTGTCAGGGGTTTGTGCTGGGTTGAATTACTAAGTTTGACCATGAGACTTGGGACCATAAATGGTCCATATTTGGGGTCTATGTTGACCCAATAAACCATTAAAAATACTAAACCTATGAACGACATTCCTAGGTGCCACTTGGTGCACATGGCGCATTTGCTTGAAGACGTGCGCGCATGGGAAACCAGTTACACGTAAACCTGGTATCAGGTAGGGAGTTTACCTTACAAATTTATATGTTATTTTCTCATTCTCATCTGGTAGAAAGTTAGTGAGAATGCCCATATATGATATGAATGCTTATAATTTTATACTCATGCCAGTTTTATATAGTATACTACGAGTTCATGTCAGTAAAAGTCACGTGATATAATTTATGCTCATGCCAAGTTTTAGAAGTCATGTGATACAGTTACTATGAGGATAGTTTTATGTGTCTGCTGTGATTGCATGCTTATGATTAGATCAACTCGGGTATGTTAGTTCAGTTAAATTTGATGCATGTTTATGATCATCAAATCAGCTTAATGTATGAGCGTATGCTAATTCAGTTCTAAAGATGATATATGATAGCTCATATCAGTTCGATAAGATTAGCTTGACATATGTTATTATGCTAGGAATATTGTCAAACCAATTTAGATGCCTTGATATAGATCAGTAGATGAATGTGTATGTATGATGATACTAGATGAGTTTAGAGAAAGTATAATTTATGCACATGCTAGTTTTCAATGTATGACCATGACTGATGGTGTTAGATCAGCTTAGAAAGCTACAGACTTGATGTAGGCTTTGTAATGATTATGATGCTAGTTTAGCTTGGATACATGAATATCAATGATTATGATAGTTGCAGTCATATATGATCATGTGAGTTCAATTATTCAATTCAGTTTTGCTATATGATATCTGTTCACGATGTGCTCGCATCTCGCATATATACCATGCATTGTTCATGTTCTGTTATCCTTGATGTTATGTACACGTCTTTAATTCATCTTGAAACAAGTGATACCGCTAACTCGGGAGCTTGATATCTCGTCCAAGTGATCCCGCTAACTCGGGAGCTTGATATCTCATCCAAGTGATCCCGCTAACTCGGGAGCTTGATTTTCTCGGTCCAAGTGATCCCGCTAACTCGGGAGCTTGACAAGTGATCCCGCTATCTCGGGAGCTTGATTTTCTTATTTCTTGTTCTTGTACATGTCTTGTTTCAGCATGATTCATTGATCTCGCCTGATTCTTTGTCAACATGCATATGTCAACATGAATATGTCAGCATGCATAGGGTAGCATGATAAAATAATTGCATGTTTTAGTGTTTGTTCGGTTAAGTTCTGCTAGAATAGATTAATGCTAGACTAAACTTTAGATAAGATGACATGTGTTTTATTTTATTTGCTTCTATACATGAATGAAAAATCTAACATATAAATTAGTTGTGTAATTATCCCTACTGAGCTTCGATGATAGCTCATCCTACGACTTTATGTCTTAGCTGCAGATATTGCTCAAGTCCCTGAGCCCGAAGCTGATCCTATCTACCAGTCTGAGGAGGAGGACGAGGAGGAAGGTTCTACTGAGGACTTCTTTCCTTGAGAGGTTTGGGAGAGAGAGAGAGATTTATTTTTAAATATTAAATATGTATAAACAGTAGTGTGATTTAAGAAAGTTTACTAATTCAGGTATAGGTTTTTGTTTATATTTCCTGTTCAATTTATTGCTTGAGATAAAGGAATGGATATCAGTTGTTGCCATATTTCTTCGTATCAGAGTTAATTAAATTCGCTTCCGCATATGTAACACTTTGTACACGATGCCCTTGTATGACAAGATCATGTTAGGTGATCCGACGGTGCGACCTTTCCCATTTACGAGAAGGGGAAAAGTCTGGCTGTCACAGTTCCGGAAGTGGCTGAACTAACACCTAATTATTCTACACCCTCTGAGCTCCTGACTCCCATTCCCTTGGAGCCTGAAGCTGTTTTTGACCTATCTTTCTTTGAAATGGAACCTCTGTCAGCCCCTGCCATTGAGTTCATGCGCAAGGCTAGATTGACCCCTGCTGAGCAAACTTATCCTCAGAGAAGGAAAGTTACAGCTAAGAGGACTACTCACAAAGCTGCCTCTCTAAAAATTTGAAGAGAACAATCTGCCCAGTCTGAGGAGGCACCACCACTGAACAAGAAAGATAATGGCAAGAGCTCGGCTGTCCCTCCTGAGCCAGAAAAAGCAAAATCTCCTCTTATTCCCCCTCAGACTCAGCAAGGGCAAGGCCCAAAAGGGAAAGGCCCAAAAGGGAAGAGTCGCAAAGGAAAAAGTCTTATCAAATTACCTGAGCAAACCACAGACAAATCCCCAGTGATCCCCCCTGCACCAAAGGCCCCCAAAATGAGGGTGAGGGCACCAAAAGCTCCAACCATGCCCAAAACTGCAGCCTAAAGGAAGAGAGGGAACTAAAGAAAAAGGAGGAAGAGGCTCTCCTTCGAGAGCAGACCAAGAAGATGGGTTGGGACTAGTTTTGATTCAGGCTCTGATTAGCTTGTACCTAGGATTTTTCTGTTTCTGCATTTTCTTTTTCTCCTATTATTTTTCATTTTGTACATTTCTCTTTTATAATAGATCTTCTTCTTTTGTCATTACTATTTGTCTTTATCTTGTATCTGTTTTGCTCCATGTTATTTCCTTCTATTTTGCCATAAATAAATTTGTTGCACACCCCACCTTTGAATCAGTGGGGACACTGCTCCTCATAGGTTTGGGGGTGTGGCAGGCAAATCCTGCCAATGGAATAGTTAACCTAAGTGCAGCAGAATCATGTGAGTAAGATGGAAATGGGTCATGTTTACTGGAGAATCAGAAAAATAATGAAATTCAAATTTTTTTCCAGACTTTAGGCATTACAAACTTTTAAAATTTCACATTTCCATGATGAGATCACCAAGGAAACTCACTTGTATCAGCACTTAGTGAATCATTAGAGAGAGCTAAAGGTAAGGACATACTTAAGAATTCAAAGGAAGACCATAACCAGTGAGATTTGGGCCTATACAAAGATTTTTTCTTTAAGGAGTGACTAAGGCAATTTCTTCTAGCTCTAAGGACTAGCTGAGTCACTGTGCTCACTAGAAGTTAGGCAACTCCAAATTGAAACAACTGACAACACTCATGAGACTTAGGAAAGGATCAAGGCCTTCTCTTAGACAGTTTGAGCCTAAACAGACCAACCTTAAGCAACTGCCCTTGTCATACCCCCTTTGAGCCTTAAATCCTAAATTTCTTCAAAATACACCTGAGTACTTGCACCTGAACCTATGTATCTGATTTAACCGTACCCTCACTCTGAGAATTTAGAAGGTAAAGGAACAAGAGTTGAAGATGGACTAGCTATGGTCAACATTAGGTGAATAAAGAAGAAGTACCTCAAATTCGACAATAAAGATGGCGAGAAAATGGTGGCATTTCAGAAAAGCAAAAACAAAATAAAAAGAAGAAAAATGCATAAAAAAGAAAAAAAAACAATAATGAAGAGGAGTAAGAGAGGAGTCAAGAGGGAACTTTCATTGGAAAAATCGAAATCAAGAAGAGAAACTGATCACTTCAAATCTGAAAACCTCAAAGAAGATGAAAGGAGCTGAATTAAAGAAGGTGAAGTCATGAATCACCTCCTTCACCTACTGATTTCTCAATTATGCACCCCTTTTCAACCTTCCATTCTTTTTAACCCCACTCCATAAGCCACATTACAGCCCAGTTAAAGCCCTTGTGATCCAAAGTTGAGTGAGCTGTTATGTGGAGATAAAGAGTTATCCAATCTATGGTGAGGATCTGTCAATGATGCCAACACTCAAGAGCTATGCCTATGCTCATGCTTACAGACCCATTTGGGGGATGTAATTGCTCTTGAGCTTGTGAGAAAATGAAACCCTCAATAGTTCCTCATGAGAGTATGCCCTGGAGAGTTTTGGGTCTGATATTGAATGCATTAAGTATGATCTACAACCTAATTTTTGATCCAGTGATGAGCTCAATGTTGACACACCTGTGTAGCGTCTTTGGTGTAAACTGATTGGAAATGTTGTGCTTTCATGAGAAGCTTATACTGTTTAAATTTCTGTGCAGCCAAGGTGTTTGAATTTCTTATATTTTTACTGATTCAAGGGTGACCTAACTCTGTTTCTTGACTGCTCACTTGATAATAATGCACTTTTGTTAACTGTCTCATTGAGAAGTTTGTGGGTGTCTTCACTGAAAACCCTCAGGAGACTTCACTCCTCCACTAGGGATCACCTAGGGGTTTAAAAGGCTTGGTACATATGCTAAATGTATCCGTGCTCCCTACGAAAGTGGCATTTAATTTTTGTAGTTGATTTAATGTAGCTTTACTAAGGGACTAGCAAAGATTAGGTTTGGGGGTGTGTTAAGACCTGAAAAGTACCACTTTTCACCCCTTAACTTAGCCTTTGATTAGACCCTTAGCCATCTAATAAAGGTTTGTTAAGTATTTTCTGTAGATAATAAACAACAGTGAAATAAGGCCATAAATCATGTTAAGGAGCCTGTATTGGCACCAGAAGTCCCTCAGAAGAATGAGCCATGAATCCAGACCTGAGGCAAGCCTCGCGCAATTGACAAAGCTCCAGAGGAATAAAAAAAATATGCTTCGCGCAGTCCTCGCGAAGTCTCAAGACTTCACAACAACTTCTCGCGCAGTTGAGTGACAGACTAGCTTCAGAACCCCGCCTCGCCCAGCTGTCGCGTAGTAGCTGCGGGATGCAAATGTCAATAGAACCTGTCGCGCAGTTTAGAAAAGCCTCAAAGCTATTGCGAGAATCCTCGCAAAGTTCCATTAAGAAGTGAACTTCTCGCACAGTTCTCGTGCTGTTCAGGAAGAAAGCAGCCTTGCGAAGCCAGAGTTAGCCTCGTGAAGATTTATTGTGAAATGGAATGATCACGCAGTTCTCGCGCTATTCACAAGTAGCAATCCAACTGCGCGAAGCCCAATCCAGCGAGAGCTTAACTATCTACCTCGCGACTGCTCAAAGCATCAAGAAGATGTAACCCCGCGACGTCTGAAGTTTTAATGCAAACTCATCCTCGCGAAGTCAGTGCTACCACGCGACAAGTCTGGGAATCGACTGCAACCTGGCGAAGCTCTGAACTCCAACTTCCATCATTCTATAGAGGACAATCTAGAGATTTCCAGTGATTAGGGCACGCACTACCATGCTCAAATCTCTGTGCACGTGCCCCGAGGCATTCAAGGATCATTAATAGGCCACGTGGCATCGCTAAAATTAGGGTTTCCTAACCCTAATGCGCCGCCACCCACTGCTATATAAACCTAAGCCTGGTTTAGGTTTAAGAGGACCCCGGAAGAGTTCAGACTTTATCACTGAGACGGGATCTGAGATCTTTTTCTTTTCTTTTCTTCTGTAGTTGTAAGTAGTTTTCCTTTTTCTTTTTCTTCTCTCCATGGCCCAGCACTTGCTGGCCATGCCTATGTATGTTTATTGAGATTAGATTAATGGAATTTGTGATTGGGTGTTGTACTTTTATGGGATTCATGTGTTTGTGAGCTGTTCTGTGCAAGGCTGTTGCCTTGTGATCCGCCATTGCTTTGGCTGTGATTCAAAGCAATGGAGGACTGATTCAAAGGATCCATTCAGATCCAAGTGACCTGTTTGTTTGGGCTGTCATGGTCCGATACAGCCTTAGCCCCACCACAGGACCCACTAGATATGAAATCCCCATGGAAGCCTGAGCTGGTAGCCTTGTGACTATGGTGGTGGCAGTAATATTCTTATTTTGTTTTGGGCTCCGTGAGGAGGATAGCCTCTGGGATAGTCTGTGACCATTCAAGTGGACAGGTTATAGCCTTAGGGTGAATCCAATCCGCCGATCCAAATAGGTTGGTAGGAGATTGTACAGAGGCAGACTCCCCTATATTAGCATAGACCCGCCATCAGATGGCAGATCTAATCTGGGTATGGAGATTGTAGGCTTGTGACTAGACCATTGTAGTCCCACTCAAGCAATGGACAACTAGATCTAAGGTGGTACTCAATCTCTTGCTGGTTCTATGTGTCTGGGCTATCATGGTCCTATACAGCCTTAGCCCCACAATAGAGCTTTAGAGGTTGAGGTTCCCTATGGATTCCTGAGCTTGTAGCCTGGATGAAGTAGTGCCTACAATGATTAACTTGTTTTGACCCATTTCTGGATTGTGGTTCCCCTATGGGATAGTCTGTGACCATTCAAGTGGACAGGTTATAACCTTAAGGGATTGGATCATGGCACAGGGACGAGTTGGATTCTTTCTCCTCTTTGGTGATAATGAAGCCATTGGATAGGATTTCTATAACAGCAGACCTGGATCTGAGTCATAAATTCCAGCAGATCTGAACCCAATAGCATACTTCTCACCCTTTTATATTTATTTTCCCACACTCCATCCATCTTCTCAACCCTTTCTGTAGTTAATTCATTAGGCTACCTTAGGATACTTAGAATAAGTGACCCTAAACTCCCCTCCTTTTAGGACAGCCAGATCTGTAGTCAGATCTGGAGGGACTACTAGAGATGGCTCCCTTGGAGCTGTAGATCACCTTTTCCCTGTGGGACAAACTCTTACTTATCAAAACTTGCTACAAATGGACCCTGTATCTTGCAGGTCTAGGATTTCTCAGTTGTGCTGATTCCATCCCCTATTTTACTTTGATTTTAAATTGGTTTTACCACCAACAAATAAAGTAAGCACATTGGGAAACACAACAGCGGGCCAGAAACCCACAACGGAACTAGAGTCCCCAAGAATGGCTCACACCAGGCTGGACATGAGCACCGCATAACCAGCACCTCCCCAATCGAACCGATGTACGGTGTCCCAGTTCACCATAAGACTGAGTAGGGACAACGAGACCCGCCCTCCGCTGGTGTTTGAGAGGAGAGTCTTGCCCAGGAGGAACAACAGAGAAATGCGAGCCAACATCAGTGCATGCTCTAGCTCGAGGTAAATGGCCGCATCAGGCTGGCCCAGGTCCACTAACTCGTGAGGCTCGAATAAACCAACCAACCAAGATAACTTGACTTCGGAGCCATGAACATTCCCAGAGGTCGGGTAGGCCCCTGTCAGCCGAGTCACCTCCTCCCTATCAGACGTGCGAACAGGTATCACTAGCACTCCTCCAACACGAACCCCAGTGATCATGGACCAGTCTGCGGGCGTGAGGGCCATCTCAGCCATGGCCATGTGAAATGTCATAGTCTCGGGGCAGAAGCGCTCTATCAGGGCCTTCAGATAGGCCGTGTCAGCCCTCACAGCGGGGCATGAAATGAAGTCCCCAAAACCAGCTAGGGCGAGCAGGTCCCTCACCACCTGGGAGAGATAAAGTACGAGGTGCTGGAGGTCAAACCAACCACCCCGGAACATAATGTGTGGTAGGGCCTACAAATAAAAGGCATCAGTCAAATAGGGGCAAGGTGGTATAATGAAGGCATCAAAGGAAAACAAAAGAAAAAGGGGCTCGTCTGTTTACCTGACCAGCGATCCCAAAGTTGGACATGTGGGTATGCTGACAATGTAGGAGGCCAGTACAAGCGGCCTCACCTTGTATTTCGTACCAAGGCTAAGATGAGCGCTGTGAAATAATGAACTGTTCCCCATGAGGACCGTAGGCCATCTCGGGCCCCTCCTGTGGACCTAGCCCTTCGTCACCGGACATCTGAAACTATGGAACACATCAGTATAAGAAGGGGCTGCTAAAAAAAAAAAAAAAGAGAAAAAAAAGAGAATAACACAAAAAAAAATGCACTAATCCATCATCAAAAAATGAATGAAAAATGAATGGTGATGAGTAATGAGAGAAATGAAAAAAGAAAGGGGAGCATAAGCCTAAAGAACCACATATACCTGAAAGAAAAAAAAAAGAGAGAAAAATACACTACAAAAAGAAAGAACATCAAGCATTCCAAACCAAAAAGTAGAAAGAGAAAAGTGACAAAAATGCACAAAAAAAAAAAAAAATAATAACAATAACACATGTGCACTAATCCATCATAAAAAAAAAACAAACAACAAAAAAGGGGGGGACATCACATATGTAATCATAAAAAAAAAAAAAAACAAACAAAAAAGAAAGGAAGAGCATCACATATACAAAAAAAAAACAACAAAAAAAGGAAGAGCATCACATACACAAAAAAAAAAGAAGAAAAGAAAGGAAAAGCATCACATATACAAAAAAAAAAAGAACAAAAAAGCATCATATACGAAAAGAAAAAAAAACAAAAAGGGGGAAGCATCACATAATAGAAAACAACCAAAAAAGGGACATCACATATATAAAAAAACAACAAAAAAAAGAGGAAAGAGCATCACATATACAACAAAAAACAAAAAAAAGAAGCATCACATAGTAGAAAACAACAAAAAAAGGGGCATCACATATACAAAAAAAATAACAAAAAAAAAGAGGAAAGAGCATCACATATACAACAAAAAACAAAAAAAAGAAGCATCACATAATAGAAAACAACAAAAAGGGGAAGCATCATACAAAAAAAAAAATAATAATAATACAAAAAAAAAAATAACACAACACTACCAAAGTTCAAAGGAAAGGTCGATTACCTTCA
Source organism: Chloranthus sessilifolius (assembly GCA_021018995.1). Taxonomy (NCBI): domain Eukaryota; kingdom Viridiplantae; phylum Streptophyta; class Magnoliopsida; order Chloranthales; family Chloranthaceae; genus Chloranthus; species Chloranthus sessilifolius. The sequence goes on from CM037588.1 coordinate 100,370,265, forward strand.
ATAGGGAGAAGAAATAGATCCAATCGGCGGAGGATAAACGTCTCTTGATCCGCACACGCAACCCCCGGTTTTAGAACTCAAGAAAAAAATCGAATGCCAAAACCCTAAGGGGCTGTCCCGGACTAGAGAAAGAAGGAGGGAAGAAGGTAGAGTTTGAAAGAGAGGGGGTCATTTTGTGCTCGGGCTCGGATAGTTTTAAAAACTGCCAATTTTGGTCAGGCGTATATAATATGTACGCCCGGCCATTTTTCGCTGCATTTTGGTCAGGCGTATATATTATATACGCCCGACCAGAAATGGAAGTTTTAAAATTGCCCGACCATTCTCTTTGGCTTTGAGGCCCGACGGACCCCCTATGCTATGGACCACGGCCCGGTCCCCCTTAGAAGCCCACGTACCATCAAGCAATAGTGCACGCATCCCCAAACTGCCCTTCGAGCTCTCTTCGACTGGCCCAAAGGGACCGTGCCACAATAAACGGATCTAGATCTATAAGCACCCGCTGAGTGCTGCATAAAATCATAAGATCCAAAAAGAAAAAAAAAGGAGAATTGCTGAAAAGTGACACTAGTTCTCAAAAGAGCGTCGCAACGACCATTTACGCCACTCCGAAAACTGTGTTAAATCAATTCGGAATGATCGGGTCCACCCGAAAACTCTCAAACCTCGTCTTACACAGGGACACCCCATACCTGATCCGGCAGGCAAACCAAGGACCTACCACCGGAATGCACACGTCCTTAAGATATATCAACATAGAAAGTTGATCTGCCTAAGGATACATGCCAAAATAAAAACAGTTTGAGCATGCTCAAAGTCTCGAACTGACATGTGCAAAAAATATATGAAGAAAAAAAAGGAGAAGGTTTGGAATAACAACCTGTTGTTATGTAATGAAAATCCTGAGTAGGTTTACCCCACCTTCCATGTTTTGGTTCTGACCATCCACCCTCTGATTGACCAAGAGTGCACCCAACTTTAGACCATTCGAAAAGTCTATTGTCAGTTGAAACTGACCCATCAAAAATGAAATTACAATCGGCCAAACTATGTGCAAACATACAGACCAAAGGGCTCATTCCCTTTTATTTCCTTTTACACAGGCTTGAAAGTTGTATAGGCATGGTGTCCCTGTTGAATGTACACACTTGCGTCTGGGTATCCACAGGATGGTTGTTTGTTCTCGTAAATTGTACCTTAGAATCGAAGCTTTCGTTGGCGCCTATTTGCTGCTTATCGCCCCTGATGAGTGTCTGTCTGTGCATAGTTAGTAAGATATAATTTCATTAGGGACGGAGGCTAGAATTGACCATCTCTTTCGATGGATGTTTGGTTTTAGCCCGATCCTTTTTAATTTTGTCTCGAGTAAAGGCACTCCGATTCATGTGAATCAGGAGCACCTCGCCACCGGAACTAGCACATCCCCAAGGTGCACCTATCCCCGGTAGAGCACACGCATTCTTAAAGCGTATCAACTGACATTTGATCCACTTAAAGAGTTAGAATAAAGTTGCCAAAGGTCCTTGAGCTTTGCTTAAAGGCCTCGAAACAAAAGAAAATTCAGAAAAAGGAAACACAAAAAAAAAAAAAAAATTACTCTGAAAATGGGCATGCATTCCCAAGAAGTGTTGCGATATCAACATTCGCTCCACTCGGGTAAGTCATGCTAAAACAACCTTGAGGTTGATGGGTTCACCCAAAGACTCTGAGCCTTACCTAGGTAAGGGCGACTGTGGCCAATCCAGTGGAGCTGCCAATATCCCACAAGATTTGGCACAAGTTTGTAGGCCTTCACTTTGTGTGCTTCGCATCGATTCCGAAGCATAGATCGATCATCCCATTTCATGGAGCTGTCTGGTTCAGATTAATACTCAACATCACAAATCTATAATTTCCCTTAGGAAGTGGATGATATCCCGGCTAGCGGGCTTACACTTTTTGTGATCATCGTAGTTATGCCCAGTAATGCTGCAATGCGCTTGGGGACTGTTAGCTTTGAGGTACGGACGATATCCCGAAATGAGAGGGCTTACGTATACTCACCATCACCATGAATGTTTGAGAATTGAGTTGAACCAGGTGGACCCATCAAACGTTCCTTGGACCTCTTCGAATGTCTCTTATCTTTGGCATCCGATCATTAGTGATCGAATACCAAAGAGGGGCATCTGTAGACACCCAAATTCGGCCCAAGGCCGATCAGTCTTTACTCCGAGAGAGATGTACCCCTGTGCTCTCGATGGAACCCTTGAACCCTTAGGAATCTATTCAGACCTTTAGGAATCACCTAAAACCCATTAGAACCATTCCCCCAACCCTTAGAGATTACTTCTAAACCCTAGGATCCCTTCCCAGACTCAACTTAGACCCTTCTGAGAATTTGATGAGAGGAGAGATACAAATGTTTATATAGACCACTGTTGAGGATGAACCACATACTGTTGGAAAAAGGACTTCTCCAGCTTTCCAATGAGACAAAGATCACCCAATTTGGAGTTGTGGTTCAAAAGTTATGGCCGATTGAGGCGTATGTATTACATACGCCCATCCCATTTGGCCCCAGATTGGTCAGGCGTATATATTATATACGCCTGGCATTTTTGGGCCAAATTTGGCCTGGCGTATATAATACATACGCCCAGCATAGGTGACCACTAACACGGGCACCCATCTTCTCAGATTCCCCCTGGTTTTCTTGAATTTTACTGTGCATAAGCTGGGCGTATGTAATATATACGCCCAGCTTAGCTACAGTATCTGTCATTAAATGCTCGAATTTCCTCCATCTGGTTTGACCCTTTGACCATCCCCTTGGTTGAGGTGGGTGTCTTAAGGTTGGTTGTACCCCCTTTGAGCTTATTGGCAACCCTTAAGTCACCCATGGTCTCTCCCCATCATCTACCATTGAAATTGGTTTCCTAAACTTCTAGGACCCTAAAAACCTAAAAAACCTTAGAGGATTACCTAATTGCTAAACCAATTAACTCTTAAGTAACCCTCTAACCCACCTCTTCTCTATAAATAGAGAGGCCCCCCTCTTCCCAAAAAGGTTGAAAAAATTAAGGTTGGAAAGCTTAGGGTGAAAGCTTGAGTTAGGAGAGAGAGAGCCCTAGTGAGAGAAAGTTTTTTTTATATTTCTTCAAGCAGAATTCCAGCATGCATAGATCATCCTTTTCAACCCTTTTCAACCATTAGATCACCTCTTTTAGTTAAATCTTAGTCCATAGCTTCATCCCACCTTTCCTATCTACCGAATCCTAGCATTAGAACCTATTCCTCTACCCTTTAAGCCATTTAAAGCCATCGGAAGCACGCCAAAGCGAAGGTCTTCCACAGTGCAATAAGGGCCAGTGAGCTCCGGCTCACCCCTCTCTTCCTCTACCTTCTTGGTGTTTCCTCCGTCCTAGGATTCAAGCCGTTACGCCGCCGAAATTTCGGTTTGGACCAAAGCTTGATAGGACCGTATTGCCTTCGGGCAAAGGGGAAGCTCCGCCCATTTATTTTTATTTTTGGCCATAGATAGAGACCGCTACGTGCGGGTTGATCGGGTGCCTAAACCCTTCCCGATCGATAACTGAAGCCCCTACTCTAGAGCCTTTGGCAAAGACCGGTAACTCAGAGTCATATTTAGCACTTTGGTACTCAAAATATCGATTTAAAGGTTTCCCGGGTCACCAAAAGCTCCGGGTGGCGACTCTACATTTTATTCCATCACGAGTGCATCGCCGTGACGGGTTCGAGAGGATCCATGCTCGCACAACAGGGATAAAAGACCAAAAATATTAAGATGTTAATTGGTTATGGGTAATTTGATTTTGGTACAAAGAATTTTTATTTTTCTGTTACTTTACACTTGACTTCTCTTCTTGCAATCTTTTAAAAAATTGGAAGCCTTTTTGCTTCTCTTTCATCGTCCCACACTTTTCACATTAAGATTTTTTTCTTTTCAGATATACCCCTTTTTAGAATATTCCCTTTTTTCCCTTTTCACATCTTGAACTCTACTATTTTCCCTTTATTCTAAATTCTCATAAGTACAAGGGTAAAAGAACAAGAATATTAGGATGTTAATTTGTTATGGGTAATTTGATTTGGATGTAAAGAAATTTGGAAATAGGCTTTGAATGTGGGTTCAAGAGATAGAATATAAGGGATTTTGGCATTTTATGGCTCATACTTATCAAAAGATGACCTCCTCTCATTTCCAAGCTTCACTAGTAATATTGCTATATTGTGTCAATACTTGTAATAAGCAGTTCTAGAATAACTAAACAATTCAATTGTAGTCATGGATTCAAATAAAAAGTATGAGATTTCTATATTAAGAACGAAGTTAAAAGAAAATTGGAAGTATTCAGAATTGTATTCTCTCAATGAATGGATATAGCTCAAAAGCTCACTGGTTTATCTGATATCTGAAACTAAAATCTAAATTATGCAATTCAAAGCAATTTATAGTTTCAACAACTCAATTTTGGTACATGTGTGCAATTGGTCTAAGCATGAATATCAACTAAATCCTATCATTGATTTATGAACTTCTTTTAGGATGATGGTAACAATTTTTGAAACAAATTTTCTCAAAATTTCTGCTCACATGTAATGATTAATAACAAAAATCGGAGCAAAAATCAAAACAAAATAAACAAATAACTAAACTAAACTACTAAAAAAATCCTAACAAAAGTAAAACCAATTTTTTTTTTATATACACAACAATGTGTACCCTATCTTCTCAGTTCGTGGTCTTATGAATTACTTTATGAGTGATCGTAAATCAGTAATTAGTGCAAAGCTTCAATCATAATTTATGAGTTGCATTCAGGTCTAGCTTTTAGCGCTTGGTCTGGGTCTCGAGTGCACGTGGCACAACATTATACTTTTAAATCTACGACTGTCTCTTTTCTGTTCCACTAAGTGTTATTTTATTTTTTTCTTTTTAAAAAAATTATGCCTCCCCCCAAACTTGAGGCAAACAGTGACCTTATTAGCAAAACTAATAAAGTAATAAGTAGAATAAATTGATACATAGAAGGGGAGAAAGATATGATATAGAAAATCTATTTACATTAACCCAAAACTACTTACATTTAAAAACTAATTACAATAAAAATGAAACCTAGGAAAAATTTAGACAAACACCAGTGGCTTCCACAGAGACCCCACGAGATAGTGCACAAACTTCTGGACATGGGGTCTTGAAAATTTTATGCCGGAAAAGGATCGCTACCACCCTATTTCGGGATGTCCTCAACTTGCAGTTTTGGTAGAGAAACTGCAAGTTATGAGGGGAGGGGTGGGTAAGGAGGTGGAGAAGGTGGGGAGATAGAAGGGGACAATGAGGGAGGGGGGCGGGGTAGAGGTTGACGCCTCGACAATAGGGAGGATCTGGAGTAGGTGCTCCTAAATGGGGGGACCTTTTGCCAGTAAAACTAATTCACTTTCAGAAATACGGCTGGAAGCCAGATTCCGTAAAAGAGTTCGTTCAAGTTTAGGATCACACTAAAAAATATTTCTAGATTTGGAACGAGTGTTATGTATAAATCAAAAATATATTTTTTTAAAAAGAATGGTAAGGGTTGAGAGAGAGAGCAAATCTGGGCCTCAAATCTTGAGATGATGTAGAGACTCTCATCAGCAACTCCGTGCTCAAGCTTGCACACGAAAATAACAAAGAGAAAAAACAAATCTAACTAGAAGACAAAAATTAGAATCTAGAAAAATCTACTCCCCTGACAACGGCCCCAAAAACATAGTAGACTCTTTGCTATACCTTGTCTTATCACCTTGCAAGTGCATAAGAGAATTGTAGCACATGTAAAGGTATCGATCCACTGGGAAGGTGTTTTCTAAAGTTCTTCTAAATGCCTTTAAAGAATAAAGATTTTAGTTTTTAAAATTAAATTGCAAAGATTGATATAAAAACTATTAAAATGAATAAGCCTGGTATCTATATCGCAGATTTGTAATCTTAATTAATTATCTCCTATTTCTCTGAAATTTGAAATTTTCTTAAGGCGATAACGACAAAATAAGAAGAATAAAAGATTGGTCTAAGGCACAATGACAACGTAAACCTCCCTAGCAGGTGAGTAGCTGTGGATCTCATGGATTTGTCACAATGATGCACTAAAAAATGGAGTCGCCACCCGGAGATTTGGGTGTTCCGGGATACCCAAAATCAATATCGTGAGCACCGAAGTGCTAGATTTGACACTGAATCACCGATCAATGCCAAAGCCTCTTGGATAAGGACTTCGGTTACCAATCGGAAAGGTGTTAGGCACCCGATTTCGCCACTTGTAAGCGGTCTCTACTATGGCCAAGTGTATAAAAAATATATAAAATTGAACGACACTTTCCCTTTGCCCGAAGGCACTCCAATTCTATTTGAGTCCCTTACAATCACCGAAATTTCGGTGGCGTAACGACTCAAATTCTAGGATAGAGGAAAAGAAAAGGAAGGTAGAGGAGTAGAGGAGAGAGCCGGAGCTCTCGGGCCCTTGTAGCACCATTGTCGGATCATCGCGTCGATGCTTACTTCGGTGAACTTCTGAAAGCAAGTGGTTTGAGGAAAAGGTCCTAGATTTGCTAAAGGTTGGAAGTTTGGGTGGTTAGGAATGATGGTATGGGAGAGTTCTAACTATGGTTTGAAGGCTTAGGAGTGATGGAGGTGTAATGGCTATGAGGGATGCTAAAATTCTAAGGCTTGAATGCTTTGAATATTAGAATGAGGAGGGACTTTTGTAGAGTTTTTCCTTTAGGTTTGGAAAAAGGTAACCTAAACACGGAGGAGGAGGGTTCTATGGGTCTGGGAAGGTTCTTAAGGGTTTGGGAAGGTTCCTAAGGTCCCGGGAAGGGTATTAAAGGTTTGGGCTAAGTTCTAAGGGTTTGGGAGGTGCTTTCGAAAGCTTGGAAGGAAGTCGTTCTCAAAGTATGGGTCAATCAAACTTTGGGCCAATTTTGGGTTTCTACAGATGTACCTCTTTGGTATCCGATTACTAATGATCGAATACCAAAGAAAAAGATATCCGAAGAGGCCCTAGGCAAATTCTGTCGGGCCCACTGTATTCAAAGCGAACCACAAACATCAAGAAGAGAAAAAAACATGGAGAGTGACATAAGCCCATTACACAGGGAAAATGTCTATCACTCAAAATTATTGGTTCCCAAGTGCTTAATGACATTACTGGGCATAATCAAGTATTGGTATGATTGATAATGCATGATGTTCGTGTTTCATTTTGTACAAAGTAGCCTTGTGAGCGGGAGGGTGACAAACCCATACTTAAAGATTGGCATAAAGCAATGACGCGAAGATTCAATGGTTTGTGCCCAATCTCGTGAGACATTGATTGCTCCATTTTGATCGGCACGTCTGGCCCTACACGAGGTAGGTTTCGAGGTCTTTGAGCGTACTCATAGACCCCGAAGTTAATTTAGCACAACTTCCTAAGTGGAACGAATATTGATGTCACAACGCTTTTTGGGAGTGTGTGCCTTTTAACGAGCCACATTTTTTTGTTATTTTATGTTATATATATATATATATATATATTCTTTTTCATACATTTTTGTTCAAGGTTTTTGAGCGTGCTCATCGACCCGAAATTATTTATTTTAGCACAATAGCCCAAGTGGATCGAATGGAGGTTGAAGCATTTTTGGGAGTGTGTGCCACTAAAATTTCATTCTTATATTTTTTTGTTTTATTTATTTTTTTCTTTTTCTCTTTTTTCGTTGCATTTTTCAGGAGCGCCTAGAAAGAGCAAGGACGAGCTACGGCTTTGGACAGCGATTGGCCTTCAAAGTTGCAAAATTTAGACCCAAATCTTGACATTGTTAGGCTTCATTTAATTACTAATATTTGCTTTTAGTGTAAGATTAAATAACAGGTTTTGAAGTCCTTAAAGCGTAAATGTTATTGACATAGCAAAGTTAAGGGAGTCTTGAAGCTATGGCAAGAAGCTAGTAGAACTGTAGAGAGAAAGAAGAGTACAAAAGTTTACACATAGATCTTCTAGAGCTCAGGTATATACCATTGGAATGAAAACTTTCTCAGCTTCCCAACGAGCTAAGAATCGCCAGATTCCAAGCGGTATATCAAAAGTTATGGCCAACTGAAGTTTGCATAAAAATGCCAAAAAGTGCAAGAATTTCATGACCGGTCGAGATTATAGTTGTGAGTGGTCCAAATTGGTTCAAAACGTGAATTTGGACCTGCGACCCTCGGAAATGCTTCAGAAATCTGAGTTGTGACCGGTACAAATTTCTATTTTGACTACTCACAACCCAACAACTTCAAAATTTCAATTTGTGGTCGGTCTAAATGCAATTTGGACCGGACGAAATTGGGATTTCCTGCTGATTTTTAGGCGCACTGTTTAGGATTCTTGCTGATTTTTAGGTGCCAATAGTTGGGATTCTTCCTAAAATCAAGACTCCAAGATCTTCTGCCTTTCTATTTTAGATAAGATTTGTTCTAGGGTTTGTTTCCCAATAGAAATCAATGTTCTAGGGTCTTATACATCTATAAATAAGGACCCTAGGTTAAGAATAAAATATCTTTGAGCCCTAGGGCTTCTTGCTCGTAGGTTTAGGGTAGTTCATAGTTTTAGAATGGATTGGGATTGATTGTAATCATTGACCAGAGGCCGATTCAGCAATGATGAAGGTTTCTGGATTGGTGTGTGCTTAAGTTCCAAGCTGCGATCTCTTGTAAATTTCAGATAAGTATTTAATAAAATTATGTTTTCTTTCTTTATTTTGAATTCTATTTTAATGGTATGATTGCATATTTGAGGTTTTGACTAGATCGAGAATGTGATAATAACACTACAATCTTATTTAGCTTAATTCCAGTGGCCTTGTAGGGATTGGGGTTAGCCTAGATAGGATATTCACCGACGGACTAAGCCTTGTAGGGTAGTCTTTGTTGGTTCGTGTAATGGTTCTTTGACAATTAGATTTATTTGACTTGCGATTAGATTTCTATAATTCATATACGAAGCAACTGAGCTTATAGCCAGGAGCGGGGTACCAGGGATTCAAAATAGGAAAAAAATAGGAGATTATTAGATACAAATCTGAGATTCAAGAGAGATCTTAGTCTGCCTTCCCATATCTTTTTATAGATTCGTTAGGTTTTCGTTTTATTTTTAGGAGTTATTTAGGAAACTTAAAATATATAATTTAATCATATGAAATAGAGATTAGATTAGATAAACGACAAGTCCCTATGACTCGACACCCTTGTACTTGCCCTTTGAACTTGTGCACTTGCAAGGTCATAATTTAAGACGATCAAGTTTTTGACGCCGTTGCCGGGGACTTCAATTTTATCTTGTTTGATTTTTGTTTTGTATTGTACTTGTATATCATATACTAACCCTAGTAGTTTGGATTTATAGGATCGAGTCTGCCAAGGCTTATCACGGGACACAACGAGAGGGCAAGGCTTGGGTAATTGAAAGCTTCAACTTACTGAAAGCTTATCATGGGATGCCGCGAGAGGGTAAGGTACGTATTTTTTATTTTCATTAGTTAGTTTATTGAAAATGATAATAATAATAAAATTAATATATATATATAATAAAAAATAAAATATAATAATAATAATAATAAAATGGGCTGTATTTTGAGGGAGGACATAAAACCCATGGCTTTCTGTCCATTCTCGACCAGTTGAAACTCCATTTTGACCGGTCGAGTTCTCTTCTACGGCTTCAGGAAAAGAGGAGACAGAGAGCATATTGCTCTCTACCTCAACTTGACCAATCGGAAAGGGTTCTCGACCAATCGAGATTATATGTGATAGAGATTCCATAATCTCTATTCACTTTCGACCGGTTGAGTTTGGATCTCATCCGGGTGAGGTGCCATTTAAAAAAAAAAAAAATATATATATATATATATATATATATAGTAATAATAATTATAATGATAAAATAAGAAATATATATATATATATATATATATGTATATATATCATAGATAAAAGTGTAAAATTTGGGCTGAGAACTTAGTTCTCCACCAGACTTTGACAGGTTGAAACTGATTTAGACCGGTCGAGTTGCTCAGGAAGGAAAAGAAGGAAAAGAGTTTCGATTGGTCAAAATGGATTTTGACCGATCGAATCTGGGGCATAAGCTTCAAAACAGAAGCTGATTTGAGAATACATAATTCTCTTATATTTTCGACCGGTCGGATTGGTTTCGACCGGTCGAGTTTTAAGGGATCAGGGCTATATAAAGCCCTGTGATCGGTCGAAATTCCATTTTCGACTGGTCCAAACCCTAAATCCCCAATTCCTTTCTTCTTCCATGGTTGCCCTCTTGCTGTTCTTAATGTTTATTGTTTTGTGTAATGAGGGCATTACACCATTCAAGTTTGGGAGTGTTTATGCTTATTGTGTTGTTCTTGTTTCATCATTCTACTTCTTATACTTGACCACTATTGAGTACACCCTCAAAACCACATAATGACATATAGTTTTGAACCATCGTTATTTATTTTCTCGTAGTTTTCAAACTGTAATTGCTGATGTATGTGAATTTGAATTTGAAAATATTTATGCCATGATAGGACTGCTGTTGTTTAGGATAATTAATTCCTTTGTAAACATTTAAGGATAGGTTTGAATTTCATGCTTAGAAAATTTTTGCACTTCTACTATGCTTAAGTCCGAAAATCAAAGGATTAATTTGAAGTTTGAATCTTAAGATCCTAGGAAAGACTAAGCTCTGAAAGCTTAAGAACTTTTACCTCGTCCTTGATAAGTTCTAAAATAAATTCGGAGTATCTTTGAAATTCGTGCTTAATTATTCTCATATGCTTTATCTCGGTTTGTCTATTTTGCATTATTTATATTACTGTACTAGAACACATTGCATTTAAACTCAACAAATAGGCTTCGTTACCACCTTGTGAGGAGATGATCGAAGGCCATGTTTGGCTTGGTTGTGCTTAAAATGTCCCACCTCATACAAATTTACCTTTTAGTACCCTTTTTGAGCTTTTTGAAAGTTTTGTCCTTTATTTGTTTCTTAATAAGCCATGTTAACCATATCCCGACACCATTTTTGAATATTTAAGCTTTACCTTTCAATCTCTGAAAAATATGGAAAGAGGGATAAAAGTATATGGGAAGAGAGTAAGTGGAGAGGCATGAGAGTGATCTTTACTGAGAGCATATAATAGAAAATATATGAAAAAAGGGAAAAAAAAAACAAAAGAGAAAAAGGTAGAAAAAGAAAAAGAAAATATGAGGTGAATTCAAAAAGAAAATAAGGAGAAAGAAGAAAAAAAAGTTGAGAAAAAGAAAAATAATATTCTGAGAGATTTGAAAAAGAAAAAGTGGGAAAAATTAGGAAATCAAAAGTAGTTTCTTTTCCGATTTCTTAGAGAAATTTGATCCCCTACTTTCCTTTCTTTCTTAACCTTTACCTGAGCTCCATTATAACTCAGAAAAAGACCTTCTTGATCCAATCTTGAGTGGTAAATGCCTTGTGGAGAGTGATAGCGCAATGTCTATAGTGCTTAGTATGACGTGCTTATGATATAAATATCTTTCTTTATGAGATTTATCTTTTCTAATTCTTTGATACACCATATTTTTTATGTTATGTGAGGACCTTGTGATTTATGTTGTAACTCTCTCACATGTGTGTGAAAAAATGAACCATTCATCGAAGTGATTCTGTTTTGAGTGTATACCTAAGGTGAGGATTGAGTCGAAACTTGGGATCCGACGATTCCTTGTTTGGATTAATCCCACGATAGAAAGATTTAAGCATTAGTACATGTGGATTAATCCCACGATAGAAAGATTTAAGCATTAGTACATGCACACACATCACTCTAGGCATGAATGCATAATTTATCCAAGGATCGGAGCATTGATTTTATTTGAATAGGCAACAATAGGCTTAATATAGCATCGATATTTAAGAATGAAAGCTCACATGTTAAAACAATGACTGGTTTTTACTTTTAAAAGTATATATATATTATAAAAACCATTTAAAAAAAACTCATTTAGTTGATCATTTCGAAAACAATTTTGGAAGTTTGTGGGTGTCTTCACTGGAAACCCTCAGGAGACAAAACTCCTCCACTAGGGATCACCTAGGGGTTTAAAGGAATGTTGCATACACTAAATGTAATTGTGCTCCCTACGAAAGTGGCTTTTATTTTCATAGATTAACTTGTACAATATTAGGTTAGTTTGCTTTTGGGAAGGATTTGAAGATTGCCTTTGCTCGAGGACTAGCAAAGTTGAGGTTTGGGGGTGTGATCGGCCTTAAAAGTTGAATAATTTAGACCCAAATCTCGACATTGTTAGGCCTAATTTAATTACTAATATTTACTTTTAGTGCAAGATTGAACATAACAGGTTTTGAAGGCCATAAAGTGCAAATGCAGTTAAAAGAGCAAAGTTAAGGGAGTCTTGAAGCTATGACAAGAAGCTAGCAGAACAATGGAGAGAAAGAAGAGTGCCAAAGTTTACACATAGATCTTCTGAAGCTAAGGTATATACCATTGGAAATAAGACTTTCTAACATTTCCAACGAGCCAAGAAACGCCAGATTTTGAGTTGTATATCAAAAGTTATGACCGACTGAAGTTTGCATAAAAATGCAGAAAAGTGCAGAAATTTCGTGACCGGTCGAGATTGCAGTTGTGACCGGTCCAAATTGGTTTGGAACATGAATTTGAACCTGTGACCTACGGAAATGCTTCAAAACTCTCAGTTCTGACTGGTCCAAATGTCTATTTCGACCAATTCAGAATTTCAATTTGTGACCGCTCCAATTGCAGTCTGGACCGGTCAAAATTGGGATTTCCTGCTGATCTTCGGGCTCACAGTTTGGGATTCTTGCTGATTTTTAGGTGCAAACAGTCGGGTTTCTTCCTAAAATCAAGACTCTAAGATATTCTACCTTCTTATTTTTTATAAGATTTGTTTTAGGGTTTGTTTCCCAATAGAAATCAATGTTCTAGGGCCTTATACATATGTAAATAAGGACCCTAGGTTAGGAATAAAATAGCTTTGAGCCCTAGGGCTTCTTGGACATAGGTTTAGGTTAGATCACAGTTCTAGAATGGATTGGGATTGATTGTAATCATTAACTAGAGGCCGATTCCGCAATGATGAAGGTTCCTGGATCGGTGTGTGCTTAAAGTTCCAGGCTGCGATCTCTTGTAAATTTCAGAGAAGTATTCAACAAAATTCTGTTTTCTTTATTTTGAATTCTATTTTAATGGTATGATTGCATGTTTGAGGTTCCGACTATATCAAGAATGCAATAGTAACATTGCAATCTTATTTAGTTTAATTCTAGTGGCCTTATAGGGATTGGGGTTAGCCTAGATAGGATATTCACCGACGGACTAGACCTAGTAGGGTAGTCTTTGTTGGTTCGTGCAATGGTTCTTTGACGATTAGATTTATCTAACTCGTGATTAGATTTCTCTAATTCATATACGACGTGACTGAACTTATAGCCAGAAGCAGGGTACCAGGGATTCAAAATAGGGAAGAAATAGGAGATTATTAGATACAAATCTGAGATTCAAGAGAGATTTCAGTCTGCCTTCTCATATCTTTTTCTAGATCTGTTAGATTTTCTTTTTATTTTTAAGAGTAATTTAGGAAACTTAAAATATATAATTTTATCATGTGGAGTAGAGATTAGATTAGATAAACGACAAGTCCCTGTGGTTCGACACCCTTGTACTTGCCTTAGTACATTCGAACTTGTGCACTTGCAAGGTTATATTTTAAGACCATCAGACCGCAAGAACCATCGTCTGGAAGAAGCTTTGAATGAAGTACTTGGTTCTACTGATGATTCTAGAAAGCGCTACAAGGGTCTCCACGGACGATGGATGAGTAGCCGAAATGCTCGCCATGATGCCTTTCTTTAGAAAATCTGTGACTTAGAACGCTAGTTGGGCCGTTGACTTGACCTGAATATACCTCAAAATAGATCAAATATAAAAGGAAAGAGGTATAAAACCCCTAATAATTTTTTTTTGGATGATATGCATTTTTTACTGTTTTTGTTTCTTTTTCATAATTGTAAAGGTTGAAAGGACAACATTACACAGATTACTTTTTGGGATGTGGTGCAAGAAAAGTACAGAAATGAAAGCAGGAAAAAAAGGGTCTTTTTTTTGGTATATATATTTTTTCTTCTCTATTTTTTTTTGTTTGATGCCTTAATCATGAGGGAGATAACGGGTTCCATTTTGAGAATAGTCGAACCCGTTCATGCGGTTGGGCCAGAGTGAGGTTTAGAATTTTATCAAGGTTGGAACGTCCATCCCTTTAGATTGAGTTAACCTTTTATCCTTACCTCGGGTCATGCGTTTGACGACGCGGTTTTTTAAGATATACCTGGTCGAGACCTGATTTGAGCTGACATGAGCGGCCCAATTGAAGACCTAATAGCCCGAAAATATAACCAAAAGAGTAACCGATGATTTTTCTTTCTTTTTCTTTTTCTTTTAAAACACTTTTACTCACAGCGACCAAGACGGGTTTTTGCCATGCGTGTTTATTGCCCTCTTTTTTACTCGTAGCGCCCTTTCGGGCTTCACTACGTCCATGAGTTTTTGCTCTTTTACCCCAGGCACCTTTTCAAGTTTTCACCTGGTCCGTACAAACTCGCTCTTTTTACCCGTGACCCCCTTTTGGGTTTTTACCACGTCCATTTTGCTTTGAGCTTGTAAATTATTTTTTTCAAAGGCCACAATATGAATGTTTGATTTCGTCATAGCCAACTGGATGGAATTCTTTTATTGTCTCTCAGCTTGGCTCGTACTGACTCAACGGATATCATGACTGCTCGTAGAGCTTAAAGAGGGCTTTCTTCAGGGATGTATCGTGGCCATGGGTTAGAGAGGTTAGGAATTTTGAAGGTATTCTTGGGTTTAAAAGTTTTTCTTGATTGGGTTCCAGCTGCCGTTATACACTTCTTCCTTTGGAGATTTTTATTGTACATGCCTCATGATTTTTCCATCTTTTCTCTTTTCTATATTTTTCTTTCTTTTCAAACATCCTCTTTTTGGGATTTTGCTTTTTTGATTTTTTTTATAGATTTTGATGACACCTCTTTTTTCTTTTCTTTTTTTGTTTGGTATATATAAACATTTTTTTTTAGAGGGGTTTACGAAAGAAAGGATATTAGCTCAACTTGGGTAGCAAAGGGTGTGAGCATTTAGGGACGCTTTTTGGCTACTTGACTTTTAAATGATGACCTCTTTTATGGGGTCCTTAAGTAGTCATGTATCCATTTTTATCAATACTTACCTTACCGTGGGAGACTAGGAGTAGATTTGATGTACATATCCAGTGTTGGTTGACTCAGGAAAGTGATCTCCGTCCATTGTGGTGAGACAAAAAGCGTACTCAGGGAGCACTTGTCAGATGACATAGGGTCCTTCTCAGTTGGGCTTGAATTTCCCTCGAGGATTTGCGTGGAGAGAGGGGACAATCTTCTTAAGTACATGCTTGAACACGAATACACTAATTGTAAGCTTGTGTGATTCTTCCATGATAGACTTGGGTGTGACATAAAGCTTGGAGCCTCTTCTCATCGATCAGATTCAACTGTTCGAAACGGGATCTTTCTCTTTTGGCTTCTGGTAGACCAGACTCGACTAGGATACAGAGGGAAGGTACTTTGACCTCAGTTGATAGCATAACCTTGGTTCCATACACAAGGGAGAACAGTGTTCTCCTTGTAGCGGTACGGATCGACATTCGATAGGCCCATCATGCGAATGGTAACATTTCACTCCAATCTTGGTAGGTGACGACCATCTTTTCAAGGATACAGAAAACAGTTTTGTTGGAAGCTTCGACGACCCATTGGTTTGCAGCCGAAATGGTGATGAGAGATTATGTTTGATCTTGTACTACTCGCAGAAGGCTCTGATGCGCTTATTCGCAAAGTTGGTATCAGTGTCTGTATGACATCCTTGGGCATGTCGAATCGACACACGATATTATTCTTGATGAATTTCTAGACGTGACTGGCCGTGATGTTTGTATAGGATGCTGCCTCTACTCATTTGGTGAAGTACTCAATAGCGACTAAGATAAACTGATGCCCATTGGAAGTTTTTGGATTAACATTTTCGACGACGTCGAGGCCCCATGTGGCAAATGGCCATGGAGTGGTCATTGATCAGTCACATAATATGTCATTTTATAACCCTTAACTTAGTAATGCTAGGACTTAGTTTGCTACTAATAAGATGCTGATATACAGATATTAAAGAAAAATAGTAAAAGAGAGCCAAAGTGTTAATATTCATCAAAATGAGCTCAAAAATTAGTAAAAGACGATTAAGTATAAGAAGACGATTTGCCACCTACTGAAAGCTGAGAAATCGTATTTTACGATTGAGCGCTAATACTAAAGCTAAAGAAGAGAAAAATGAGAAATCTTAATTTACAATTCTTCAAAAGAGGATTCTTCAGAAAGTGACAAAAGAGTAAAAGGCGATACATAAGAAAGCGATCATTCATTATAGAGAATTGTCTAGTATGAAAGCCATGGGAGCTGAAGAAAGAGAAAATCGTGATTCATGATTTTCTAAAGAAAAAGAACAATCGTGATTTACGATGTTATGAATAGAAGCTTTCCCTTTACTGCTACTGCTGATCACGTGAGTGAAGACTATCACCGCTATGAACAAAATTAGAAGTCACGGATCTGAGAAGATTGATGAAGATAGACTCCTAAGATCTCTGCTACTGTTATCAAGGAAAGAAATCCGGAACACATCAACCGTTGAAAGCAAGGAAGAATAAAATTAGGAATTAGAGTTATATTAGGAATCTTTTATTTTATTAGTTTCTTTTATTAGAATTAGAACTCTGTAAACTGACTCCTTATGATCTATAAATAAGAGAGCCCGATGTAGGAATAAACCATCGAAGAATTTCACAGCATCAATTGACAATTGAGGTTTGTGTTTTCTCCCGATCAAAGTAGTTTAGGATTTATAAAGTAACATCGTCCATAGTTCTTTGAGGTTTTGCCTGATAACAAAAGAGGAAGCTGAAAGACCAACCCTTTGGATGGTTCTACTTTTGCTTTTTAATTTAGATTTTATTTATTTATAGTTTAGATTTTATATGCTTTGTAAACATCTTCGAATTTTGATTTGAATTGACGACTCAAGTTAAAGTTTGCAGATTAGTGTAACGGTTATACTTTTCTATCTTTAATTTTCTCGAATTTGATTGACGCCCAGATTTTAGGAGATTGTTGATTAGATTAAATCTGTGTTGAAGAATTTTAGTTTTTGATTGATGACCAAATTCTGGAAGGCTACAATACGGTAGAACGGTATTTTAAATTTGTAAACATTCGATAGCTGAAGGTTGAGATTGATGACCTCAATCTGAAGGAGGATTAGGATTTATTTTTATGCAATTGGATTAAAGAACCCATTCTTTTATTCATATTTTTCCAATAGTTTAGGACTTAAAAGATAAAGATAATTTTTAAAACAGGAATATAAAACTCTATAAGAAGATAATCACTTCTTCGTGAGATCAATCCTATCGCTACGCTATAATTTTCATTGTGCGCTTGCAATAGGTTAAGGCTTGAATTGAATTTAATATATACATAGAATACGCCGGTCAGTCATGCTGTGTAGATCTATAGTTGGAGCATTTATCAGACTGGAGTGTTCTTGGCATTTGTACAATTTCTGAATGTTCTTACAATAATCAGTCTCTATAGTAGTCCATAAATACCCTCGCTATAGGATCTTTTTAGCGAGCATGTATCCATTAGCGTGGGCCCCACATACTCCTTCCTGGATTTCCTTTACAATGTTGGTTGCATCGCTCTTTGTTAGGTATTGAAGCAGGATATTGTTGTATGACTGCTTAGAGAGGTACTCACCACAGATGACATAATTTGATGCTAGACATTAGATGGTCTGCCTATCTGCTTTGGACGTCCCTTCAGGGAAAGTTCGTGTTTTGAGGAAGTTCTTGATATCTGAGAACCATGGAGGCTCATCATCTGTCTATATGGATCCTTCGATATGGAGGCAGAAGGCAAGCTCATGTCTTTGTCCGATCATGATGGGCTTCATCTCGACGCCATATTGAATTTCGACCATTAATGGCAATGTTGCTAAGGAATCAGAAAATCGATTTCTTGCTCACGGGACATAGGAGAATCTAACATCGTCGAAGCATGCGATTAGATCTTCTATGTGCTCATGGTATGGGATCAACTTCTCATCTTTTATCTTCCAATCTCCATTGGCTTGACATATGATCAGCTGTGAGTCGCCAAATACCTTGAGGTGAGTTATGTTTAGGTCAAGAGCTGCTTGCAAGCCAACTACGTAGGCTTCATATTCGGCCATGTTATTGGTGTAAGAGAAATTGAGCTTTATAGAGACTGGTATGTGGGACCCTTTTGGTGAGATTAGAATAGTGCCAACTCCTTGACCTTCGATGCTTGATGCCCCATAGAAGTGCATCACCCAAGACTACTCTACCTCTTCTGTGTCATCCTCTGTCATGAACAAGATGTCTTCATCAGGGAACTCGGTCCTCATGGATTCTCAGCGAGATGATCGTTGAGTGCTTGCCCCTTGATTGACTTCTGGGTGACATACGTGATGTCTAATTCTGATAGGAGTCGCCAACAAGCAGTTCGGCCAGTGAGAAAAACAAATTTGAGAAGGTAGGGAGAGAAATAAATCTGAGCCTCTAGTTTTTGTGGCCGACAAAAGTGTTGAATTCTAATTCGCTACTCTGAATAAACCTGCAAAAGCTTAAGAAACGATCAAAGAAAAATAAAAAAATAAAAGAAATAAAAAGAGAATTGATTTTTAAAAGAAAGAATACAAATATAAAAATACAAATTAAGATAAATCCACTTCCCTCGCAGCGACGCCAAAAACTTGACCGGCTTATTCTATGTATATATTAAATTCAATTCAAGCCTTAATCTATTGCAAGCACACAATGAAAATTATAGCACTAGTGATAGGATCGTTCCCACAAAGAAGTGAATTATCTTGTAAATTTCTATTTTTATTTATTCCTATATTCTTATTTCAAAAACTTCTATTTATCTTAAGATCTAAACTACTGGAGAAATAGGAATAAAGAACGGTTTTTGTACTAAGTTGTAGAAAATAAATCCTCCTCTTTCCAGATCATTGTTGTCAGGCACAATCCTTCAAGTCTCGGATGTTTACAAATTTAAAATACCGTTACACCGTATTGAAGTCTTCTAGAATTTGGTCGTCAATCAAATACTAAAATTCTTGAACATAGATTTAATCTAATCAACAATCTCATAAATTTGGGCATCAATCAAACTCTAAAAAATTGAAGATGGAAAAGTAAAAGTCGTTACACTAATATGCAAATTCTAACTTGAGTCGTCAATTCAAATCAAAATTTGAAGATGTTTACAAAGCATATAAAATCTAGACTAAAAATAAAATAAAATCTAAACTACAAAGCAAAAGTAGAACCATTCAAAGGGTTGATCTTTTAGCTTCCTCGGCCTTGGTTGTCAGGCAAAACCTTAGAGAACTGTGAATGATGTTACTTTATAAATCCTAAACTACTTGGATCGGGAGAAAACACAGACCTCAGTTATCAATTAATGTTGTAAAATTCTTCAATGGTTTATTCCTATATCGGGCTCTCTTATTTATAGATCATAAGGAGTCGGTTTATAGAGTTCTAATTTTAATAAAAGAAACTACTAAAATAAAAGAATCCTAGTATAACTCTAATTTCTAATTTTATTCTTCCTCGCTTTCAACGGTTGATGTTTTCCAAATTTCTTTCCTTGATAACATCAGCAGAGATCTAAGGACTCTATCTTCATCAATCTTCTCAGATCCATGACTTCTAATTCTCTTAATAGTGGTGATAGTCTTCACTCACGTGATTAGCAGCAACAGTAAAGGAAAAGCTTCTACTCATACAATCGTAAATCATGGTTATTCTTTTTCTTTAGAAATTCGTAAATCACGATTTTCTCTTTCTTTGGCTCTCATGACTTTCATACTGGATAATTCTCTATAACGAATGATCGCTTTCTTCTGTATCGCCTTTTACTCTTTTATGAAGCGAAGAATTCGTCTTTTGAAGAATAAATGAAATTACGATTTCTCATTTTCTCTTCTTTAGCTTTAGTCTTCATTTAAGGCATCAATGTTCTTACTTTTCTCAGGAATTTTAAAAGACAATATTTTTATATTTTTTCAATTTTTTGAGGGTTTTGCTTTTCTTCAGAGGTGAGCCCTTGGTAAGGCGGGTCTTTGTGCATGCATGGTATTGCTTTCCAAGGGCTATCCTCACTTTATATATATATATATATATATATATATATATATATATATATATATATTGGGAAGCGGGTGCCAAATTTCAGGTCACCTGAAGCTTCCAGAATGATGGGCGTTGAAGCCCAATTTCTTACCTGGGGGGCTACCCCTTTACCTTTCTATGTGGAAGAGTGAGATGACTTTCTAGGGTCAGGTTTCATCATATTTACCATGGGTTCACCTTGAACCTGGTCCTCAAATATCAACACGAGTTTGGGATGGGTTAATACAGGTGGCTACACTGGTAGGGGTACATCTTCCTCAAAAAGTGATAAGGAAGCGAGGTTTATTTCGATCTCAGGAGGAATGATATAGGGATTGGTTTCCTGGACAGTGACTTTTTTATGTGGGGTCAATTGAGTTACCCCATTCTGGCCGATCTTGATAACCCTTGCGCTTACAAAGGTACTTCAGATGAGTGGTCGCTGGCGGGGTTCATCCTCTAAGTCTATCCCTCTGGCCTTGATGACGACAATAGTGCATGCCTTCTCCTTGGCTTCCTAGACTTCTTCCTCGGTAGGCTTGTATCCCAAGAAAAATTTGATTTGTTGCCCTCCTCTCACTCTGACTGGGTCTCTCCTGCCTTGGAGGCGAGGACCTAAACCTTTTCCTTTCTGGTATCCCTATTTCTGGAGCTTCGCTACCGCTGCAATCATTCCTCCTTTGGTTTTTGTGGTGCCCTTTCCGAGGGGCTCTAGCGCCACTACTGATACATCATATTAGAAACTATGGAGCTTTGTATCCTCGGCTGTGTGTGGTATGTCTAACATCTTGAGATTTTTTATGCTATGTGCTACTCTTTCTCCTTCTTCTCGCTCCTCAGCCAAGATGGCTATGAATTTTCCTCTGAGATGAACTTGAGTTTTTGGTTTAGGGTTGAGGGTACTGCCGTAATTTTGTGTAGCCATGGGCGCCCTAGCTGAAGATTAAATGTGGATTTAATATCCATGACTTGGAAAGCAATAGAGAAGGTCATTGGCCCAATGGTGAGCTCAAGATCAACTTCTCCTATTACTTCCCTCATGTTACCAAACCCTCGAGCTCCTGTCTTGGCTGGCCGAAACATGGGTGGAGCGACCCCTATTTGGGTTGCAGTGCTCAGTGGGCACACATTTAAAGCTAATCCATTATCTACCAATACCAACAATATCACCAAATTTTTGGTTTTTGCCTTGATATTGAAGGATCTAGAATGGTTTCTCCCTTCAATCGGAAGATCGACGTTAGAGAATGAGAGGAGTTGGGAGCTAATACCTGACCAATCATTTATCCCACCTCATCTAGGAACACTTTATCAAAGACGTTAGTGTCTTTCAGGGCCGCCATTAAAGCTTTGAAGTGTGGCAAAGACATCATTAACAAGTCCCAGATGGTGATGTGAGCTGGAGTTCTTCTCAACTGTATTTCTAGCCCATATTCTTGGCTTATTCTCTCCATGGGGTGCACCGCTACTAGTTCCCTTCTTTCCTCAGGTTGGGCCGGTGCTAGTACCCCTGGCTGCTTGGAAATCCTTCCCGATCGCGTGATAAACTCAATTGCTCCTTCATTGATACTGTCATCATTAACATCAATTTGATTATAGTTGAGCGAGACCTGATGGGAGTTATAGGTTGGTCTGGGGATCTGGAATGGGGTGGACGAGGCATCAAAGATGACTGTATTGGTGGTGTGGCAAAATTGGGCCAAATATGGTTGACTGGAGATGGATTTGGATAGACTGGTGGTGGTGTGGAAAAATTGGGCTTTCTGTAGTAGATTGGTGCTGAAGATGGATTGGGTGACGTATAGTGGTTAGCTGTGGGTGTCGAAAATGGCTGGTATATAGGAGGTGAGGTAAAATTGGGCTGAACATAGTTGGCGAGGGCTGGTGTAGGAAAATACATCCTCAAATCTAGAGGTGCTGCTTGTGGTGTAGGATTGGGGAAATTGTTGACTAAATTCAAAGGCTCGATTACCCCTATGACCTCATTCTCTTGGCTCCATTGCCTTGGTATCCCATAGCTTTCTCCTGGGGTAATGTATTTTGAGGGGTCGAACTCTTCCATCTCTTCCTCCAACATGTTAATGGTGGCCCTTGGGCTCATTCCTCCTTGCGGGTGTGGCGGTAATGGTGTTTGGAGAATATTGGTGTGAGGATTTACCTGGGGAGGTGCCAGTGGGATGATCTTTCTTGCCTCAATTAGATCCTGTATCACGTGCTTTAAAGGAAAGCATTGATCAGTTGGATGCCTTGACTCTTGATGAAAATTACAGTGCATGCTTAGATCATAATTCCTCGGGAGTGGATTTGGTTGAGGTCGTGGCTGAAGCGCGGTAACCAAACCCTTCTCGATCAACAAAGGCAAGAGTACATTTAGGGATTGTCCCAGGGGGTGAATACTCGGTTATATCAGACCCTTCTCTATTTGGGGGTTTGCTGGGCCCATGGGATGTTTCCCTGTCTCTTTGCCTGATTTTCTTGTGCTGGGGCTTGCTGTGCTGCCCCGAATTGAAATGGTGTTGTGCTAGTGGTGGGCTGCAAAGACATTATTGCTTGGATTTTAGTCCTTGTCCTTTTCTCATTCCTCTATTATGTTAGCTTGTGGGCCCTACTGGACACTATTTTATTTAATCGACCCTCTCTTATCGCGTCTTCACAACGGTTGGCATTTCGTACAAGATCAGCAAAACTGGCCTGCTATTGGTACACAAGGAAACCCGATATGACTGGTAATGCAGTTTTGGAGATCATCTCGATCTGTTCCTCATCTGGTATGCAATTACTCACCTAGGCTTCTAGGGCCCTCCACCTCTCGAGATACTTGTTGAAAGTCTCGTTGGGTTTCTGTTTCAAACGGGCTAGATCAGTTTTGTGGGGCTCGATGTCTATGTTGTAGACATAATATTCCTGGAGTAGGGGAGTGAGATATCTCCATATTCTTATCATAGATGGTTCAATAAAGTGAACCATCTTAAAGCTGAGCCCGTGAGGCTTTTTGGGAACACCTTAATGGGGGGCGTTCATCCCTACCATATTGGTATATGTCCTCATAATAGGGCTTGAGGTGTGCAATGGGGTTGCCGGTGTCGTTATATTTATCAAATGACGACACTTTGAACTTGAGCGGCAATGGCACCTCGGCAAACAGACACAAATCAATGAAATTGATAGCATGGATTTCAGCTTCACCCAACTTCATTAATTATTTTTGGATCTTGTCCATTTGTTCTTTCAATAGTTTTGATTCCCTACACTATAGAACTGGGGTTCCTCCCCCACTAGGTTGCCCCCATTCATTTCGGGGTGCATGCTGGTTGGTGAAGTTAGGATGTGGGGGGTCAGAACTGACAAATGCCTCAGCGTAGGCCCCACTATTTCATGCTTCATCCTCCTCATATTGATGGCCTGCATCAATAAGCAGAGGAGGGATGAGATTATCGGGCAGATTTTGAATAGGCTGGGTGGGTGCTTGATGAAGCCACTGTATTTGATGATGATTTGGGTGACTGGTTTGTGGGGTGAGAGGTTGTGTAAACAGTGGGTTTTGGGTGGTTCCTTGATGAGGCCATTGGGGTTGATGAGGATTTTGATGACTGGTTTGTGGGGTAAGGGTATGAGTGAATGGTGGATTTTGGAGGGGTTGAGCAGGTGCTAGTGAGACCATTGTACTTGATGGGGATCTTTATGATTTGGTTGGTGTGGGTGGGGGGGGGGTGAGAGAATGTGTAAATTGGGGATGGTTGATGGTTTGAGATGGATTCCCATGTTGGGTTGGGTTTGATGGATGTGGATGGGTATGACTCATGCTGGGTTGATGAGTTGGGAAAAATGGGTTTGTCATTTGAGGAGGAATGGGGTGTGCTTGTTGGGCATGGGTGTATGTGGGAAATTGAGAGAATTGTGGATGGCTTGAGGATGAGAACCTTGGGTTTGGGCCTGAATAGGGTTGGGTTTTGACATGTGACCCTTGTGGGACACTTGGATGACTCCATGGTTGATGATGGGAGCCTTGGGTGGTGTGGATTATGGGGGGTTGGTTAGGATTGGTATTTTTGGTGAACGAGGTGTGGATAATTTAAAGGTTTTGTTGGGCGTTTGAGGATATTTGGGGTGGATTAGGAAGGTTTTGAGAAGCCTTCCATGTGGTGAACGTCCTTATCAACTCTTCCATCATGGCCATGGGATCGGTCATGGGAGGGGATGCGGAGTATTCTCTTGATGGAGGAAATGTATAGGGTGGTGGCGGTGCTTGGTTTAAAGTGGATGGAAAATTGAGTATGACTTGGGTTGATGTAAGGGGAAAATTGGAATGACTTAGGTTGATGTGGGGGCATAATTGGGTGTGTGTTGGTTTGATGTGGTGGGAACATATGTATCTTCGGTTGAGATAAGGGGAAAATTGGGCATGACTTGGGTGGATGTTGGGGGAACATGTGTATGTTGGGTTGATATGGAAGGAAAATGGAGTGTATGTTGGGTGGAGGGAAATGAGGGTGCATTTTGGGTGAGTGTGGAAGGGAAAGTGGGTGCATTTTGGTTTGATGTGGAGGGGAAAATGGGTGCTCCGAATGGTCCGATGACATTGAATAGGGATTGGGTTGGGGGATCGGAGATGGGAATCTCCTCTATGTGAGAATGTGGTGGGGATGAATCTGGGTCAAAGACGGTTGGATCAACCGCCCAAGACATGGTTTGGTGACGGGTGGGGTATGGATTTCTTAGGTATGGCCCAAAGACTTTCTTCTTCCTTCCCCTAAGAGATGATGGCGGGTGCGACGATGTCGTGGTTACGACACCTTTTACTCTTTTGAGTTTTTGGATGATTTTTGATTTTTTTTTAATCTTTTGATAACAATAATTTTTTGAATTTCTCTCTTTCGCTTTTCCATTGTTCTTTCCTTCCCTTTTGATGCTTTTCGGAGCCTTGGAACTCCCTTTTTGGATGGTCTTAACACCCCCGAAGCTTCCTAAGGCGGGACCCGGATTCCCTCTTAAGAATCAAAGAGAAAAAATCTCTTGATCTTTAAGGGCACGAATTTCCATACGGTAACCCGATCTCTCAAAAGAGCCAATAAAAGGGTGACCTCCCTTGACTGGCGAGAGCATTTTAGGCACCTTGAAATGTAGGAAGTGTCGGGAATCTAAAAACCAATGAGTGGGGAGTTCGAGAATTCTGAAAAAAAGGCCTGAAATTCGAACTGCCTAGTAAACAAGCTAGGCGTGCATGATATGCACGCTTGAGCAAAAAATCTGATTTTTTAGCTAGGCATGCATATTATGCACGCCTATGCTGAAAACCTATTTTTTTGGTTGTGTGTGTGTGTATTTTGTACACTCGGCTTATATATATATATATATATATATATATATATATATATATATATATGTTTCTGGACAACAGATCCGAGTTGGTTTTTTGACTTGGCTTTTGGGGGTGATGCCACTCGAAACTTCCTCTTTGCTTTATCGAGTTTCTCCTCACTGTACCCAAAGGATACAAGGCCCTTTCGATGCAACTAATGCTCTCCCCAAGGTTTTAGGCCAAGTAACAAGTTCGGTCACCCATCCGATATAACTTCGGCGTGAGCACCTTCTCAGATACTAGATGGGATGGTTCTTTTCAAGATCATAACCACTACGGCTGCCACTCTACTTGGAACTGGGTCGGGTGTATTGTAGCCTAATTTTCCCACCCCTTTGCAAAAGCTACCCGCAAGAAAAAATTCAATTATGTCCTTTGGTTCATTTTAGCATTCAAATTTAGAGAGAGTTTGCTTAAGTCCACAAGTGGGGCTTTCGCCACCATTCAAATCAGGCTATAAAAGTGCCGTGCCTCCACAACGGGCCGGCGTTCACTGGTGAGATTTGACAAGAAATAAGAAAAAGATAGGGCCAATCAAGTGACTAGGCAAAGAAATGTAAATGACAAAATTTTAAGCTAAATTATCAAGTAGGCCTGCCAAACGTCTAAGGCGTGTAAAGACAGAAAATTAAACTTAATTATCAAGTAAATCGCCAAACGGCTAAGGTGGTAAATGGCAGAATTTAAATCTAATTTATCAAGTAACCCCCCAAATGGTTAAGTGGTAAAAGACAGAATCGTAGGGGTAAGTAAAAAATACGGAATTGTAGGGGTAAGTAAAAAATGAAATAGAGACAAAATTGAGCAAAAGGAAAAAAAACTCGTAAACAATGAGGCCTAATTCAAGGAGAAGTTCTAAAAACTATCCTGAGCGGAGTCGCCATCTGTGCAATCATGGATCTTATGGATTCATCACAATGATGCGCTAAAAAATGGAGTCACCACTTGGAGCTTTTGGTGTTCCGGGATACCCAAAATCAATATTGTGAGCATCGAAGTGCTAGATTCGACTCCAAATCAACCGGTTTATATAATGTATATACTTTTGATAATAAAAACTAGTAATTTCTTTAACATGCAAACTTTCATTCTCAAATACCGATGCCATGTTGATTCTATTGTTGCCTATTCAATCCAACCCAATGTTCCGATCCTTAGACAAATATTTCGTTCATGCCTACAATGTCGTGTGTGCGTTTAACAATGCTCAAATCGTTCTATTGTGGGATTAGTTCAAACAAGGAATCATCGGATCCCAAGTCTCTACTCAATCCTCACCTTAGGCATACACTCAAAATAACCTCGCTCCAATGGATGGTTCATTTTTTCACACACATGTGAGAGAGAATTACAACTCAAATTACAAGGTCTCACACAATATAAGAAGCACGGTGCATTAAAGAATTTAAAAGTAATCTCATAATGAAGAATGCTTGTATCCTAAGCATGTCATATCACGCACCATAGACATTTCGTTATCACTCTCCACAAGGCATTTACGAACTGAGATCAGATTAAGAAGGTCATTTTGAAGGTTGTAACAGGGCTCATATAAAGGTTAAGAAAGAAAGGAAAGTTGGGGATCAAATTTCTCTGAGAAATCGGAAAAGAATTTTCTTTGATTTTATGATTTTCTACTTTGCTTTTTCAAACTTCTCAAAAATTTTCTCTTTGCCTTTTCTTAACTTCAACTTTCTATTCTCCTTTTTTCTTTGAAGTCACACCTCACATTTTCTTTTCCATTTTCAACCTTTTTTTTTGTTTCATTCCCTTTTCACAAATGATTTTCTGCCATATGCTCCCAGCAATCACCACTACAATGCCACTTCACTTTTCTCCTATTTACTCTCATCCCTCATTCCTAATTTCTCAGAGATTGAAGGGTAAAGCTTAAATTCTTAGAAATGGTTTCGGGGTATGCTTAATGTAACATCCCAAAAAATTTCAAACTTGAATGCGCCCGACCACATGTACGTCTTCAGTATGGCTCACAATACTGACTTAAAGTTTTCCTTGTTTTGGAATGGTTAAATCATAAGAGGACATTTTGGTGTGAAAAGTAAACTTAGATGTCATTGTTGGCCTTTGATGAAAAGCTCATGCACTGACTCGCGGTGTGCCGGCTTAACACAAAACCCAACCCATATGTTGAAAGGAACCCCTTTGTAAAACTCGTTTGAGTTTTATTTGTGAAAGGAAAGAGAGAAGAGGGAAACCTCCTTCCCATTTGCCCATTTGAAACCCAAATCAGTTTGGGTTTCCCTCAAATTTCTTCTTCTTCTTCAAGAAGATCTTGTCAGATTCTTTGCTTGAGAACTTCGATTTCAACGCCGTAAGAGCCGTGTGAGAAGAACCCCATTTCCCTTTTTATTTTCCTTCAAACCCTAACCTTTGGATCTCTCCTCTCAAGCCCCTCTTTTCATTCAAGAATATCTCTACGGATTCTTCGCTCAAGAACATTAATCTTCGACACTGTTGTGATTGGGGAGAAGAGATCTAGCCATTGGAGGAGCAAGAGGGTTTGGCACCGAAATTCATTGATTTTGGTCGCCGTAGAACTTGCGCGCATGTGATTAGAAGGTGAGATTTGATTTAATTTGGTTGCAATTAGTTTAGTGTTGATTTATGGGGGTTTGGAATGCATGTGAATGAGTTTTGGGGGATTTGGACTAAGGAAGAAGAAGCCCGAATGGGTTCTGAATCTATTAAAACCAATCGATTGGTTTTGGAATCGATTGATCGGATTTGACAGAACAGATAATTGTTAAAATTATGGAGAAATCGATCGATCGATTTTTTTTGTCTTAAAAAATGAATCGATCAGATTTGATTGAGTTTAGTGTTAAAATTTTGGCCATAATAACCTTTTACTTCGAACT
This sequence comes from Chloranthus sessilifolius, assembly GCA_021018995.1. Lineage (NCBI taxonomy): Eukaryota > Viridiplantae > Streptophyta > Magnoliopsida > Chloranthales > Chloranthaceae > Chloranthus > Chloranthus sessilifolius. The sequence goes on from CM037588.1 coordinate 100,398,883, forward strand.
TGGATTGACACGATTCTCATGGAATTGGAAAGAGGACAACGAGCTCCATAACTTGTATGAATTAACAATTCCATGAATCAAAAGTTTTAAAGGTAAAAATTGAGTGAGAAGTTAGGTCAAGTTCTAAGTTAGCACGAACTTGCCCATTTCTGCCTCGGTTTTGAGAAAATATGATAATTGTGATATAGATTAAGGGCGGAAAGCTATCGATATGACCTTTCTTTATTTCCTGCAACTTCGAGGTTAAGGTAGGGGAAACTCAATGCCCATTTATATTTTTGACTCTGATTCATAGAATTCTTTGATAAAGTTTTGCATTGAAATCTTTCATAATGTGAGTGCTTTGAACTTCACATTCGAACTCGAAATTCTGAGGCGGAGTTGTTAGTAATTAAGTACCGGTATGGTAGGTAATTCGTACACACTATACATTTCATACTGCATACACTGACTGAACTGGTATGACGGGTAATATGTACACACTGTACATTACATATTGCATACACTGACTGGACCGGTACGGCGAGTAATCCGTAGACACTGTACATTACATGCTGCATACACTGACTACATTGGTACGGCGGGTAATCCGTACACACTGTCCATTACACATTGCATACTACATATACTAGCTGGACCGTTACGGTGGGTTATTCGTATACATTGTACACTGCATACACTGACTGGACCAGTATAGTGGGTCATTCATACACACTGTAAGATGTGAATTGAAAATCTGATCACTGTAAGATAGGAATAATGGAAATTTAGACACTGTAAGCCATTGAATCGAAACACTGAACACTGCAAGTCATTGAATCTGAACACTGAACTCTATAAGTCTCTGAGTCCGAATAGAAATTCTGAATTTGACTTTGAAGATGAATTTAGGAATACAAAAAGGAATTTTGGAAAATTGTATCATCGAATTTTATGTGAAACTTTGAATTAGTGATTCGATTCAAGGATATATGCAAATCGATTTTGATATTATTGTCTTTTGAACTCTATCATTGAATCTATGCATTGATATGATAAGATGTGAAATTATATTTGATTTTCTTCTACTGAGCTTAGACTATTAGCTCACCCTAACTATACGTCATAGGTGTAATTCTTGATCTGGACTCTAGACTTGAGGAGAATCCGGATTTATGTACCGTAGAAAGAAGCACAGTAGTTGCTACATATTTGAACTTAGAATAGTTTCAGTTGATCTCTTCAGCTTTTGAACGTGGTATATCTTAGAGATTCTGTAGTACTCATGTACATACTTTTGTGTACCACTGTTTAGGTGATGGTCAGCCATCACTAGTAGTTTTATTTTGGTTATTTTGTTTTAGATATTCTATATAAAATGGAATCAATTCTTTCTGACATGTATTATAACTGCTTTGATTTCCACACTATGTGGATGTACCAAGTAAATTTTATATTTGGATTGTGTTCTGCGATCGGGCGGTCCGGATTTTTCCATTTTGTTTAAAGTTTAAAGAAAAAAAAAAATCTCAAAAAATTATGTTGGGACTGTCACAGTTAACATGGCTTATCAAGAAACATATAATGGCAAGTTTTTTTTCAACGAAGCTCAAGAGGGTACAAAAAGGTAAATCTGTATGAAGTGGAGCGTTTTAGGCACAAGTGAGCCAACGAAGACTTTCAATCACCTCCTCACAAGGAGGTAAGGATGCCTATTTGTTTCGAGTTAAAGTTCAATGTGTTCTAATACATGGATATGAAACAATGCAAAGTAAACAAATCAAGCTAAATTGTATGAGATTAATAAGTAAGCATGAATTCAAAGATGTTATGAGTTTATATGCACTCATCAAGAATGGGAAAATAGATCTAAAGCTCATTCGGGTTTTAATCTTTTCTAAGATCCTAAAATTTAAAATTCAAACTAATCCTTTGATTTCTGGACCTAAGCATGGTAATAGTGTAAAAAAATTTCTAAGCGTAAAATTCAGACCAATCCTTAAATGTTTATAATGGAATAAGTAATCCTAAGCAACAACAGTCCTAACATGGCATTAATTTTTTCAAATTAGAATTCACATGCATTGAATGTAACACCTACCCCTAGATCTCTGTGTTGGTCAAAATGTTGGCTGGACACTGGTGTGACTTGATAGTGTTAGGTGACTACCTGAGGCCATGTCTACCAAAATTCTTGTGGCACCCACCTCAATTCAATAGATATTTGATTATTGGTAGTGGCACCCACCCTAATTCAATAGATATTTGACTATTGATAGTAGCACCCATAGGGCACCCCATTTAATTGGATGGGCGTGCTAGAACAATTGATTAGACAGACACCACATCTCATACCCCAAATCAACCCGAAATATTGCATTGACAAAAGTTTGATCTGAGGTTTGACCAAAATTCGGCCTAAGCCTTAGTGATGATGAGGTGATCATCACCAACGGATTGGTTGAAAATTATCACGAGATTTCTTGATGTATTGAGTCAAACTTAGACCCATAAAATAGAAGCACCTAGATGCACTAACACATGCGACTAAGTGTTTGTGTTTTGCTTAGAACCATGGCAATTCTTGTAATATTTAAATAAGCCCAAGGGCAATTATAATTAAAATCTCTAATTTTTTTAAATTAGAAATTAGAATTTACAAATCTCTAGCAAATCCTAGCCCTTGGTTCAATTGACCAAGATTTGACCCATCTTACACCATCTATATACATTGGGAAAATATAGGGTGTAAAATGCATCCAATTGTGTATGCACCACAAGATTTGTATGATCTTAGAATTTCACAAAGTTCAAGGGTCTTGAAGACCACAAAAGACAAGAGATTGACTTGATGTGTGGTGGAGAGAGAGAGAGAGAGAGAGAGAGAGAGAGAGAGAGAGAGAATGTAATTATGAGCATATATGGGGACTTGGAGGAATAAGACTTGGAAAGCAAAAATGTGACACATGCCATAAAATTTCAGCCCATGTTTCCCCTCCCCAGAGCCAAATTTGAATTTTGTAAGGGGGGCTCCCATTTTCATTCAAGTTCCATCTTCTTCCTCTCTTCCTAGCTCCATTAGAGCTCTTTGAAGCTCTAGTTGTAGAAAAACCACCCCTCCCAATCTAACCCTTGAATTCCAAACCTAAAACCACCACTCCACTCCCCACTCTCCCCACACCAACATACATAAATTTCAGCACCATCTCAGCCCTCTTCACCCCACGGTTTGGAAAAAATCAGCTTGGAGGTGGGAGCTTGCCAAGGTAAAATCTTAGTTTAGATGGTTGTTTAGACTTCTAATTTGTAGTATTTAAATTTTCTCATAGATGTCTGCTATCTTCTCTTATTTTTGGATGACTAAGCCTGGAATGACCATGTTCTCACATGGGACCAACACCTTAGCACTCTTTGATGTGATCTATAGGATCACTTAAGAGTCACCCAATGGTCCATGATGGCCAATAGGCCTAGATCACTAGATCTTGGAGTTTATATATTTTTTCCTATAGATCTCTTAGATTGAATTGAATTTTGTTTGAAAACTTAAAATGAGTTTTGATTTATCTAGAGGAGTGAGATTGGAAGACCATGTATGTGATCATCACACGCATGCATGGCCATCCAATGGTCCTAAATGACCAAAAAGGTCAAACTATGTAGACTTTGAAAGAGTAGTTAGAAAATGCTATATTTTTTTTGTATAAAACAGATTTTTATATGTGTATTTTCTGTGATTCCATTTTGTGACATGGACCTGAGCCAAATGGTACCATGCATGTGATCATAGTATACATGTAAGGTCATATAATGGCTTAGATCAACATAGAAGGTCAAAACTTATAAAAATGAGGAAATCTTTGAAATCTTTGATCATGCCATAAATATTAGGCAAAAAGATGCATTTCCATTCTATGTGTAGAATAGTGTTGATTTTGTGGTATGATTTTACATAGATTTTTATGAAAATTTTTGATGAGATTCTAGATGAAATTTGATTAAATATTTTCATGTGATCTCTGCTTTGAATCCATTTTATATTGACTTGATCATGTTTGGAATATATGGTCTTAGATCGTTTACACTTTGAATCAACTACATGTGTTTTAGATTGGAATGCACATTTTATTTTCTTGATGGTATTAGTATGGATTCTTGCTCCAAGAAGTTGCTAGAAATATACACATTTCCATGGCAACATCTCAGAAAATATAGTTAATTTATTGATCATGATGGTTAGTCAATTGGATGGTCCCGATTGATTACTAGGAAAATTTGCTCGATTGGTTAAGTTTTCTTGCTAAAGATGCCTAGACTTTGTTAATAGGATCATGAGTAAATAATGAACTTAGTAAGTTTTAAATTCTGAAAAATTCTTATGTTTTGACCCTTGATTTGATCATGGACATTTCAACGGTGTTAGATGAATGGTTAGGAATTCCATGGGATCTTCAAAAATATTAAATAAATGAAGAGTTTTAAATGAGATTTTTATAGAAGAATTTTAAAAATAAAAAATTGTTTTTAAGAATATAAAGATGTCCGATACGCTAAGTTCGATCGGATGGCTCCCAAAGCCTGAACCCGACAATTTTAAGAAAAATCGACACCGGTGACTAGGAAAGTACCGGTAAATCGATTAACGTTAGATAAATGATGTGATAAACCCAAAATTTGAACCCAAAGGACCTGAAATTAGCTTAAGAAAGTCCCGGACCGAGACCTGATAATTTGTAGCATTGGATGGACCTCTAAGTGGACCCCATCCGTGGCCGAAATCTGTGAGCCTTGCAGCCCACAAAAAATCAGTCTTGGAACAGCTGACATAATAAATAGAAATAAACTTCATAAAAATCACAAACAATTTTGGAGGATACTTGGATGAGTCCTTGATGTCCGGTTAAAATTTCAGACTTGAACCCCGTACGATTTGAAAGTTATGACACCAAGAACGCGAAGCGACAAATTTGTCTAGCAAAAATAGAGCTGTAATAAGCTTCAGTTTCCGTGCCTGGAATATTAATGAAAAAATCTGGAATAAATTATACATATAACTTACTATATCCTTAAGGTCTGGTATAAATTTCATACCTCGATTCGATCAAAATTGATGGAAAGGAATTCTGCAAATTTAAGCCCGAATTGTTGGCAAATGGCACACAGCCTGAAAATCAGACCCGACTTTCGATCGTATGGATCATATTATATTTTGATCCATTTACCTTTGACCCGCATAATGTAAATGAAAAAGTTGGGAAACTCACCGATCTTTTCAGTGAGCCACTGAGTGCTCGACTCCCTTATCGGAGTTAAAAGGTTTGGACCCAACACCGAGGCCCAATAATATAGCCCAAAACCTTGGTAAAACAGAACTGATCTCGGTGATCTATGTACCATGATAAGATTTGATCTTATTTTTGGATTCCACCACTTGGGAAAGGCAGTCTCATCAGTCATCTATCCCACAATTATTGAATCATTTAAAAATTTGATCGGAGCCGAAAATGGCAACCGGTTTACCATAGGCTGTCTGCCGCTTCTTCAAAAAATCTGAATATATAGGATAGAAGCTTAGCATTCGAACTTTAGCCTGAGACTTGTGACCAATTGGGCAGACCCAAACACATGGTCCCATAATTCTAACATATGATAAAAACCTATGAGAAATTGGTCAATTAAGTCAAGGGACCTGATTGAATTCTATGATGGCCCAATGAGGCTCAAACTCCTAACCTATTAGTAAATAGGATTGACAAGAGTTTAAGGACTCGTCCCATAACTCAATGAACTTGATTACGAGCTTGGCCCAAGAGATGTTCTTTAAGGCCCATGGGAACTAGGAACTCACATGGCCCGAACCTTGGAGAAGGCCCATACCTCTAGATTTAAGTTTAGTAAAGGCCCGAATTACCTAGGAAATGGCACATTGGACCTATAATCCATTGAATCCATATTGTAATGGACCTGTTGAGTCCTTTGGACCTATAATCTATTGGACCTAATTGTATTGGACCGGTTGGTTCCTTTAGACCTATAATCCATTGGACCCATATTGTATTGGACCCGTTGGATCCTTTGGACCGATAATCCATTAGACCCATATTGTATTGAACCCGTTGGATACTTTGAACCTATAATCCATTAGACCCATATTGTATTGGACCCGTTGAACCCTTTGGACTTATAATTCATTGGACCCATATTATAATGTACCTGTTGGACCTTTTGAACCTATAATCCATTGGACCCATGTTTTATTGTATCCGTTGGACCTATAATCTATTAGGCCCCTATTATATTGGACCCGTTGGACCCTTTGGACCTATAATCCATTGGACCCATATTGTATTGGACCCGTTGGATCCTTTGGACCGATAATCCATTAGACCCATATTGTATTGAACCCGTTGGATACTTTGAACCTATAATCCATTAGACCCATATTGTATTGGACCCGTTGAACCCTTTGGACTTATAATTCATTGGACCCATATTATAATGTACCTGTTGGACCTTTTGGACCTATAATCCATTGGACCCATGTTTTATTGTATCCGTTGGACCTATAATCTATTAGGCCCCTATTATATTGGACCCGTTGGACCCTTTGGACCTATAATCCATTGGACCCATATTGTATTGGACCCGTTGTAATCTTTGGACCTATAATCCATTGGACTCATATTGTATTAGACCCATTGAACCCTTCGGAACTATCAACCATTGGACCTATAACTCGTTGGACCCATAACCCAAACTTGAAAGTATAGGATAAGTAAAGCGATTGACCTTCGTTGAATAGTCAAATAGTTGAAGTTAGATTAACTTAAATAGATAAGACTTCTAGGAACAAGCACACGAGTGCCTCGAACCTCGTTAAAGACGACCGAGTTTTTATTGACAATAATAAACATAAGTCTCCCTTTAGACTTTAACTGGAGTGACGCTTGATATAAGTGTAAGCCGACGTGATCCTCCCTTAGGATCAAGTCATTTGTGACTTAGACCTGATTTCTCTTTGGACATGATTGGATACGATAGGATATGATAGATTGTGACATGTGGTATATGATAAGCACATGAAAAGTACATGATTAGTACATGATAAGTATATAAAAAACATATGATATGATATGATCTGATAAGATAGTATATGATATGATCTGATATGAGTAAATGACTTAATAAGAAAGTATATGATATAAGTAAATGATTGGATAGGAAAGTATATGATATAAGTAAATGACTTGTTAAGAAAGCATATGATTTGAGTAAATGACTTGATAATATGAGTAAATGATCTAATATGAGTAAATGATCTGATAAGAAAGCATGTGATATGATCCGATAATCTGATAAGATAGTATATGATATGATCTAAAATGAGTAAATAATTTGATAAGAAAGCATATGATATGATTTGATATGACAATAATATGTTAAGAATATGATAGGAAGCTGAAATGCTTGAAAAGAAATGTCTGATAGTAACATGAACTGTTTGAATCGCTTGTTGAGATGCTTGAACTTGAATCTGTACTTGAATTCTGAATCTGAAAAAGAATATTTGAATACTTGAATTTTGAATCTGAAAAGAATATTTGAATACTTGAATTCGGAATCTGAAAAGAATATTTGAATACTTGAATTCTGAATCTAAAAAGAAAATTTGAATACTTGAATTTTAGACTCAAAATGGGTATATGAATATCTGAACTTTGTACTCAAATTGGGCATTTGAATATGATTATGGACCTCTGAAATGGGGTAATAAGATTCTGGACCTCTGAAATGGGGAAATATAATAAAGATACATGATACAAAACCCCAAAAATTAGGGCAAAGAATACATAATTTGAAAGATAATATAACGAAAATTAAAATTTTTGAAAGTGGAAAGACGATACCATTATGTTCCATTTTGGCCTTACATAGCTAATCACTTTTCTCACGAACAGGCTCATATAAGCACCTCATATATATAGGAATATTGAAATGTTAGCTGAGGATTGGGTCCACTTAGACCAATAGGGTCATTGATCCTTACCTAAGATTGGCTAAACGACGGAGAGTGTCAACCCTTGTCTGATCAATATTGGCTTCTGAATTCTGTCTGGACCATGGTTGGTGTTTAGTATTGACACCGAATTAATTAAAAGATACTAATTATAATTAATCTCATATTTTACTAAATTTAATAATAATAATCTAATCTCTAAGGCAATGAAAATTTTGCTTGATCACATTGGATAAATTTGTGAAGAAAAATGTAACTTATGCCTAATGATCATACTACAATTCTTTTCTTTTCATATTATTGTTGTAGATAATCTGTAGATTATAATCTTGTACTTAGTTCTTAGCTCATGTTGTTTCCTATTTAGTGGTAAATAGAATATCATTGAATTGCTATTATTTTTACAAATGTCTACCTGAGTATTAATTAACATCAGTTGTATTACATTTAGTTTGAATTCTTGCTTGATAATTAGTAATATTCCCAACTGCTGGAATATAATTAGTTATATTTCCAACTGTTGTAAACCCCACTTGCACATGCACATATGGACTATTTGTATACTACTTATACTATAATTCTAAGACAATGCTAACTAATATTTTATTAAGCTTCATTGCTTACGATCGTTCCATAACCCAAAAATTTCAGAGGCAAGTCAGCAGCCACCCAACAAGGATTAGAGAAGTTGGATGCTAAAGGATCCAGGAGCGACAACTGAGCTAATAGTTTAAAGCTCCTTTTGTCTAGTAGAGCTACCAACACCGGCACTTAGTTTTGAAAGGATTTTTCCTTCTTGTTTTGGCTTTTGTTTAAGTCCATTACTTTTTAAATTCTGATTATAAATTTGTAATTGGGCTTGTATGAATAATTTAACTTTTAAGGTTTTATTTTGATGAAAAAAGGTTTTAAAAGTTGCCTTCATTATATTATTTTACTCAGTGAAAATTGTTTACGATCACATCGTAATTCTGAATATACCCGTCAGGTTAACAAAATTAGGAGGTTAAACCGATAGTGTTTAACTCAAGTTTTAGCGCATACTTTGATAAATTAATGTTTATTTTAATAAATGAAATTTAATCGTTTCCGCAATTGTGACAGCCCGCATTTTCCCAACATATATATATATTTTATCTTTTTTTTTCATAACATGAGAAAACCCAGACCGTTGGGTCACAGATTACGATCCAAAATACAATGTACATGGTATGTCCACAAAAAGGCGGACTTCAAAGTATATAACATACATGACAGAAAGATGATTATATTTCATTTATTATAAAACACCATCTACAATCTAAAACCACTGATGATGGTCAACCATCACTTAATCAGTCGTGTATAAAGAGAGAAGTACATAGTCAATTGCTAACAAAGTCCGGTAATATACCAAATATAGAGGTCCAAAATGTAGCCCAAGTATCTCCACACCAAGCTCAAAGAGGCAGTCTACGGGATCCGTTTCAAGCTTCTTGAATAGGACCTGTACCTGTGATGTATAGTCGAGGAATGAGCTTCATCCAAGCCCAGTAGGAAAAAGATCCATACTAACCACATCTCATATTTTCAAGACACAGATCCAATGATCATAAATCAAATTGAAATGAACACAATCTTTCTTATTAGAAACAAACTATTTTCACAGACATATTGAACCAAAGCTGATTTCAAAAACATATTGGAACAAAACTTATTTCAAAGACATATCGGAAGCACAACTTATTTTCAAAGATATATTGGACCAAAACTTGCTTCAAAGACATGTTGGAACAAAACTCATTTCAAAGACATATTTTATTCAAAATTGAGCTTTGAGAAATCTTAGCTAAAATCACAATCCTTAATTCAAGTTCAAATACATATTCAGATTCAGAATTCAATTTCATAATTTCAGATTCATAGTTCTTATTCAAAATTCAAAGATCATGTTCAGGGTTCTTATTCATAGTTTTAGAGTTCATATCATTGTTCACGAGCTCAAATTCAAAGTTAAAATACACAGATTCACCATCGTGTCGATTCAAATACATAGATTCATGATTTCATGTTCATGTTCATATTCAGGTTCAAATACACAAATTAATCGTTGTGACGGTTCAAATACACGAATTAACCGTCGTGTCGGTTCAAATATACAGATTAACTGTCGTGTCGGTTCAAATACACGGATGATCAGTGTTTGATTTCATGATTTCATGGTCATGTTTCATAGTTCATTTTTGGAGATTACTGATCAAGGTTCGATTCATTATTTTGTGTTCAAATTCATATTCATGTTCAATCAAGTGGTGACAATTATCAAACCCCTGAGCTTCGTTAATAAGGTCACTTGAATCAAGAAATCAAGCCCCTGAGCTATGTTAACATGGTCACTTGAACCAAGACATCAAGCCCTCGGGCTACGTTTACAGGATCACTTGAACCGGATCACACAATCACAGGGACACAAGCAAGAACATGAGTCATATAGCATATACAAGATCAAGCAAACGAGAACTAAAACTTATTGGATCAAACATAATGAGGTATCAAAGACAAGTATACAAACTAATAGTAATGATGAAAATCTGATATAGGAGTCATATGCAATATCATATCGAAATACGAGTACAAACATGCAAAACACGAGCGTAAATCCAGATTTCATTCTTCAAAACATGGCAATATTTCTCGTTTAGCAATTCTAGAAAAATATCAGTGTTTAATAAGGGCATCAATAACACGAATTCATGAAAACAAGGTTTCGGCAAAATGTTCTTTCCTACAATTTATTTTTCGAATTCAATAACAAAATCAAATTTAAATTCCAATCATCAAGTCCATAAATCAAAATTAAATATAATTACGTAGTGAAATTTTCCCTATCTCGCGATCAGGGTTACGTGTTACACGTGCATGTATGCATCCAAGTAAAAATCTCTTTTCACGAGCTCTTCGTGGGCACTTAAAATGTATTAAACATGTTCAGCATGCTTAGCACACATACTGGGTCACTATAGACCCCTCATGTGAACAACACGTGCTTTACTAGATAGAACACATCCCACATACCTTCACATAGGCTTGCCTCGACAAGGCAGAGGGTTGCCCCGGCAAACCTATCAGTTTGCCTCTTGCTGAGGCAAGCTTCTTAGCTTGCCTCTACTTGTCACTAAGTTTTGACCTTTTAAACATTATATTCATAAATTTGTTAATTCATGAAAGTTATAGGGCTCGTTGTCCCCTTTCCAACGCATTAAGAATCGTGCCAATTAGAGTTCGGGGTCAAACATTATGATCGAAATACCAAACATGATCAAATTGCCTAGGGTTGCCGAGGCAAGATGTAGGCTTGCCGCGGAAAGCCTATTAGCTATGCACCGTGCTGCGGCAAGCTTGTGGGATTGCTGCAGCAAGCCTGGTGCACTTTTCTTGCTGCGGCTTCCCTTCTCACTTAACTGATTTATATTGTTTTCTTAATTTGCTGGTCTTCTACACTATACATACAATATATTATCTTGTATACGTCGCACAAAGAACCCCTTCGTATATATTAAACTGGTATGAAAGTTCTGGAGTGTGATCATTGGAGATTTTGACTCTGAAGCCCTCCCTCAATCTTATATCTCTGAGCTGTCGATCCGATCTCATGGAGTCGACATCAACAACCCGTAGTTAATTTAAATGAATTATTGAAACATACCTAATTTATTATGTGGTTCATTTACGGCGTACCTTTTGGTGGACTCTTTGTTTACGACAACGCTAAAATGATGTCGGTGTCAAGTTCGTGAAGTAAGTGAAGAGCTAGGGTCACAAGGAATTCTTCAAGATCAAGCGGTGTTGTCGCTCCAAGTGTGCCATAATTGTGTGCATTATGAATAAAGAATTAAAGAATTAAAGAATGCTAAGTTATATGGATGTTAACTTATGAAAGGAATATCGGCAGCACACTGGGGCTAACATTAGCCTGCAAGATCAGGGCCAATTGTAGCAAGTTTTAAAAGTAAGTATTTCAAGATCGTCCACAGAGAATTTGTCTAAAATGAGAGATAAACCTCCAGATCTGTGCTACCAGATCTGGCTCTATAATTATCTAGAAAGCAGATAAAGAGAGAGTGTTGGGTTTTGTCACGTTTAACTAAAAGCAAATAAAGAAAAGAACTAACTACGTGATCCAGATCCGAGTTGTGGAGGTGTTTAAAATAAATCAAATGCAGAAATAATAGCTTCATGTATTTTAGCCTTTGAATTTTAATGGAGAATCAGATTCCAATAGAGCAGAGATTCAATCTTCATCTGCTACCAAAGACAGGATGTAAGAGAAATAAATCCAATTAAGGAATAGGTTTAGACTTATGGCTATGATCATCCAATGGTCACAGATCATCCAATAGTTGTGGCCATTCTTTAGTTCGTAACATGAACATCATCGTAAGTCGCTAGAATTAGGTTACCAACGCTAATTCGCAGGACAATGAATTAAGGGAAGTTGGATGCGGGTGAGTGAATCTAAAGAAGTCTAATGCACTAAGGTGAACATTCGTAACCCTCGACATGACTCCAATGGAGAAGACACAAATTACAACCTTTTAAAATCCAAAATTACAATTACAAAGCACGGCTTTAGAAAGCCCTCGGACTTGTCTTGAATCCGATCTCCTTGGAGTTACAAATCACTCAACAACTCTCAAAAGTAAAACAAAAGAAGCTATTACGGAGGTACAGATAGGCTATCCGACCAGGAAGGTAGGGAAATAGAGATGAAAACTCAAAATCTGGATGCCACAATTGGGCAAATGTCTTCTCTATTTATAGCTTTCCTTGATCACCTGCATTTGAATTGACCAATCGAAGTGTTCGATCTGGATTGCCCAATGGCGTTGAGCACGGGATCCAGGATCTTTCCGCCAATGAAAATGCTACGATCCGGTTCACCAATCAGCGCTTAGAAGCATCAATTTGTTATGGAATTCAAAAATCTGTTGAGCTTCTAGAAGTTCCCGCCAAGTGATTTCATCTTTGAGCGCTCACATGGGTTGGAATATGCTTTTGGATCTTGATTGGAATCTTCCGAAATGTCCCTCGGTCGTTAAATGCATTGCGGCGTGCGAGATTACTGAAATGCCCTTTAAACAAGCTGTAATTCCCCAGAATGTCCTTTCGTAGAGTTTAAGTGCCTTTTCGCAAAGTGTTTTGGCTCCAGAAGTTCTTTTCGCAAAGCAATTTGGCTTCAGAAAGTCTTTTCGCAAAGGACTTCTCCCCAGACCTTCTATTCGAAAAGGAAATTTCAACTATTCGAACAGAACATGGTTCTTTTCGAGTAGTTCATTACAGAATCAATTCGAACAGAACTTTGACCTTTTCGAACAGTACTTTTTACTTTGCGATTTGAACTTTTAACTTGATTTCTTCTTTGCGAATGGATCCTTCTTCTTCTTCAGGTCTTTTCTTGCTCTTTTAGGACCTTTTTAGCCATTGCTGAGGCTATTTCTTCACTCCCTCTTTGAGCTTGACATGAGTTGTCAGCTTTTTGATCATTTTAGGATGCTTTTCGGACTTGGACCTGTCTAATTGGTTAGCTGTAAAATGCACACTAAAGCACTTATTTAGTCTTCTCAAGGGTCTTTCAAAGCTCATGTTTAGGGGTGAAAAATGGTATTTTTCACTACTTAACAAGCGGTCATTTGCCGCAATTCTCGTGACAAAATTGTAGGGTTGCTTTGTGATTCATGGGGTTGAATACAAGGGTTTGAGAAGAATGAAGTGAGATGTGGGTTTGATAAGCTAGAAGAAGGGTTTCATCTTCTATGAGATTTACTTAATGGTTGTGTAGGATCTGTGTGCTATGGGGACTCTATTTCTTTAGGGCTTGATGCAGGAAGAAGGAGATAGGTGTTGGCGAGTTCTTGTAGTGGGTTTGCACCTTGCGTGCATGGAGTCTAAAGGTGACTCATGCAATCGTGTAGTTTTCTGGCGAGATAAGTCTTATAAGGCTATTAGAGTTGGCATCTCATGTAGTGCCAATACCTGCTTGCAGTGTTGTATATACATATAAGCCATCTAAGGCTTAGTTTTAATATAAAGCTAATACGCTGTTTAGAGGTGTATGGCTGGTACTAATCCGCTATATGTATGCAAGCCTTATGAGACTTGGTCTTAGTGTATAGCTAATACACTATATATATATATATATATATATATATATATATATATATATATATAGGATGTCAAAAATCATTCAGTGTATTATTTAATACACGGCTATGGTGTATGGAAGACACAATTTCAAGTGTATTTTTAATATACTAAATTGGAGTGTATGGAGGATCGGGTTTCACTTAATAAAATAATATTGGGCCACTAAGGGTCCCTAAAACTCATCAAATTACTACCACTTAATCTCTACCAGTTGTTCACGTCCCATGTTAGGCACACACACCTGACCTTACCCGTGTCTGTACCCGATATCGTGGGTTTTATAACATGGGGTGCCTAAATTTAGTGTGTAATTGGTACACCCAGCTTGGCGTACAAGTCTAGCATAGGGCCTCAGCTATTGGTCTGAATCTCCAGTCCATATTACTTAATGGGTCTTGATTCTAGGTCTGCTATCCACATTAACCCATATCAGGGTGTTATATGTGATCTCGACACCGTGTACTGTCAATACACTGCTTTCAGTGTACTGGTTTAACTAATCCAGGGAACAAAATAGAAAGATCAACTATGGTCAGATGTCATTGGGGTGTTTAGATACCTAGACCTCTTGGTTACACACCAAGGCATTGACCAATGGGTAACTAAAATGTCCATCATTAATTATAACATTCTAAAAATTAAAGCGTATGCCATGTTAGGCTCGCACACATAGTCGGGGTGTTAGTGTTAGGCTATCTATGTTATATGTCTATATGCATAAACTAGCATTGGCTTGGGTCATAGAGATTGAACTTGGCCCAATCTCGGGGCTCGAGTTTTCAAAGATTAGTTTGCATTAGGAATTGGTCTTAGACTTGTGTTTGGGTGTTCTCGCTCAATTGAGATAAGTGGGTCAAAGGACACGTTACGGACGTGAGAAGTTTGACCAAGGTCAAACCGGTTAAAGCAGATTGCATCATCGTCGAAAGTCAACGATTCAATGCTAGAAAAATTCGTGGTGCTACAACAATTAAAGAATTTTTCTCAAAGTTTTAGAAAAAAAAAATGTGGTAAGTTACTAGATGAAGAGATACGAATTAAGAAGTTGAACCCGAAAGATAAGAATATGAACATAAATATGAATAGAAACGAACGGTGCGCGTCGACACCGACTTGCATTAGACTCTTCGACAGACCGTGGGGCTGGGTGTGAGGGGTGTGACACACCGGAGTTGGTATCAAATCATAAGGATTTTGAAACTTCTTTGATTTCTGAAATCATTTTTCGAAGATTTAAGATTTTGAAGGTTTTTACCGATTTATTTTACTTCGAATTGTGTCCAAGGAATTTTGAAATTTTCACATGGCACAGTAGGAATATCTTGTTAATTCTTAGAGGTTCTTGACCTTAGTCTGACTGATACCTCTGACTGGAACCTGTTATGGCTGAAGTTGACTGATGGATATTTCTTTGGAAGGTGTGATGATGCAATCCAACTTGAATCAAATTAACATATGTAATAGCTTATGTGATTGACTGTTGTGTGTATAACTTACATAAAAAGAAAAACCAAGACACTTCTTGAAGTTTATGTACCTCTCTTTAGATAAGACTCTTATGAGTTCTACTTATCTCTTAGGATGGTGAGCACTAGAAGAATCCGACAACCACCTTCTCCTGGACGCTCAACTCAGGAGAGTAATCGCAATGAGGATGCTCTTGAACCGTGGGCCAGTTTGTACCGGCACATGGAGAGAATGACAATTGTGATGGCCGCAAATCAAGACCAAGGATGATCAATGGTGGAGCGACTTCAGCAGATGAAACCACCAACGTTTATGGGGACTTGTGAACCAATGATAGCCGGCAGCTGGCTGAAGAGAGTTGAAAAACTGCTGATGGTTTTACGATGCCTAATTGGACTACTTATATGTGTATTTAATTAAGTCTTAACCTATTGCAAGTGGACAATGGAAATTATAGTACTAGCAAAGGATCGTTCCCACAGAGATATATTAAATTCTATTAACTTAATTTTTATGAAAACTTATACTTATCTTTTAAGTTTCTAAACTACTGGAGAAATATGAATAAAAAATTATTTTTAAACTAAGTTCGCAGAAAATAAATCCTAATCCTCCTTCTTCAAATTATGGTCGTTAATCACAATCTTCAACTATCGGATATTTATAAATTTAAACAGTACCGTTATACTATATATCAAGTTTTCTAGCATTGGTCATCAATTAATATTAAAATCTTATCAATACAGATTTAATCTAATCAACAATCTCCTAAAACTTGGGGGTCAATCAAATTTTAGAAAACTGAAGATGGAAAAGTAAAAACCGTTACACTAATCTGCAAACCTCAATCTGAGTCGTCAATTCAAATTAAAATCCGAAGATGTTTATAAAGCAGAAAATAAAAGAAAATAAAATCTAAACTTGAAAGCAATAAAAATTATATCTTTCACTCCTCAGCCGCACTCGTTAATTGCTTTTGAGAAACTACAAGTATCTACTCTAATCATTAGCTCCCAATCGCTGTTGTCAATGCTCTTGAGAAACCTTGGATATCTAATTTATAAAGCAAAAATCTACTCTAAATTTGATCGGAAGAAAATCCAACCTTAGTCGTCAATTGATGCTGAGAATTTCTTCGATGATTACTTATTTATAGATCATAAGGAGTCCATTTACAAGACTTTTAATTCTAATAAAAGAAATACCTAAAAACAAAACTATCTAATATAACTCTAATTCTAATTTTATCTTTCCTTGCGTCCTTTAATCGATGTACTTCTGGATTATTCAGTAGTAGAGATCTTTTGGAGTCTATCTTCATCAATCTTCTCAAATCCGTGATCAGCCAAACTTCTAATTCAAAAGTTCTTCTAATTCTGTTCATGGTAGTGGAATCTTCACGTGATGAGTAGTAGTGACAGTGAATAGGAAAGCTTCACAGTCGTAATTGTAAATCACAATTATCTATTTTCTTCTCTTTCTCTGAAAAATCGTAAATTACGATTTTCTATCTTTCATAGCTTCATCTCTGGACGATTTTCTAGATTACGATTCATCGCTTTTCATTTTGTATCACTTCAGCTTCTTGAACGTCTTCTGGGAAATCGTAATCAAGATTTCTCATTTTCTTCTTTAGTAGCATCGCTCAATCATCTTTTCACGATTTTCTAGTTATCAGTATATAGCGAATCGTCTTTTTACGCTTAAATGTCTTTTACTGCTCTTTTTGAGTTCATTTTGATAAAGATTAATATTTTGGTTCTCTTTTACTGATTTTCCTTAATATCTGTACATCAGTAACTTATTAGTAGCAAACTAAGTCTTAACATCACTAAGTTAAGGGTAATAAAATGGTATATTATGTGACAGATCACACCCCAAAACTTACGTTTTGCTAGTCCCTAGCAAACAAGGAAACATAATACATCTTATTAAAAATTAAATTGCCACTTTCGTAGGGAGCATAATTGCATTTGGCCAATGCAACAAGCCTTTAAAACCCCTAGGTGATCCCTAGTGCAGGAGTTGTAGTCTCCTGAAGGTTTTCAATGAATTTACCTACAAACTTCAAAATATTTTTGGATTTTTCAAAATTAAAAATATAAAATTCTAAACTAATTTTGTCCACTAAATATAGTAACTAAATTACCTAAGTGGTCAAATTGGTCACTACATAGTTTATTGTAATTTTCTAAAATTACCAATCTTTTATCCTTACTTTTCATTACAATAGTTATCCTTGATTAGAACTCTAACAATTTCAATTTATAATAAGCAAGAGATATATGTATTAGAGAACAGTTTATTCTTCATAAATTTTTCTAAACTGCAGATTTAAAAAATATTTTCATTCAAAAATTCACTATTGACATACTCTAAAAAAGATATCGAAACTTTTTAGATTCTTCAATATATTTTTCAGAAAAATTCAATCAAAGATATTTTTATCAATCTCATAGAAAAGGATAATCTACTATATTCATATGAATCCCTATACAATCCATAGTATCTAGTATCCATATCTCTACTAGGCTTATGAGTTTGCATATCGTAAATAAGAAAGGTCTTTCCTTTGGCTTGTAATGGGGTTTTGGGTTTTTAAAGGTATCAAAGAAAGGTAGAAAAGGATTCAATATTTTTCTGAGAATGTTATCTCTTCTTTCTCCTATCTTTTCAGCTTCTTCTTTTCTTCAGTAAGTATCCATAAATTGGATAACTTCATCCCATATTCTTTTTATAAATAAATCCCATTTCTTTTGTAAAATCACATTTTACGATTTTTCTCCTCTTTAAAAGCTTTTTTTCTTGAAAATCGTTCTTCTTTTTCAGAAATCATTCTTCACGATTTTTCATTCTTTCCCATATTTTTCTTTTGATTTCTTCAGCTGTATAGGTTTTAGCATTTCCCTTATCTATTTTTTCTTTTTACTCCTTTCACTCCCTCTTTTTTCCTTCATTTGCATTCTAAACTCTCAGAAAATATAAGGGTTAATGGTTGAAAGCTTTGGATAGTACATATGGTTAAAGGTTTATCTGATTATTGGTACAAAGAAATTCGGTTTTAGGCTTCTAATATGGGTTCAAATGATAAGATTTATTATGAGATTTTAGCTTTTTGGCTTTGATTTAACAAAAGATGACCTTTAATCATCTTTATGATTTACTAGCATAGATGCCTTATTATTTTGACATTTCTATAGATAGTTCTAGACAAAAAATCAGTTTATCATAGAATATTTTGATTCTAATTTCAGCAGTATGAGATTTCATATCGTTATAGAAGTTCAAAGAAAATTTCTAATTTGAATAAAAGAAACAGTCTCTCCGAATAAAAGAGAAAATATGACTCAAAAGCTCACTGGTTTATAGTTTTGAAACTATAGTCTAAAATTTTACAGTTTAGAGCAATCTATTGTTTCAAACATTCATTCTAATACAATGTTCTATAAGCTAAGCATGAGTTGTAATTGTTCTATATTCTGATTGTAATGAATCCTAAGTGTTTCAAGATTTGTATATTTTTTTTCTATCATAATTCCTATGTAATGATCACCTAAAATTCAAAAATTTTAAAAAAAATTTCTATAAAAAATAAATTAACTAAAACTAAAACTAAACTGAACTACTTACTGCTATACTACTGTACACAGAAATTGTATATCTCTCCCAAACTTAAATCGGACAATGCCCTCATTGGCACAAAAATAGGGGGACACTAAAATTTTTTACCTAAAAGTTATTGATATCCTGATTGCTTACCGGCTGTGAAAAAAAGTTCTGTAAAAAATATTTCCCCAAACTTGAGAAAAACACAATGATTTTACGTCTCAGAGACAAAAATAACAAAAATGTTAGTAATGTTAGTAACAATTACGCAATTAGCACAAATAAAAGTTAGTAAAAAAGAAAGAATATTTTATATATATTACTGAATATTAACATTAACATAAAAGAAAAATATAAAGAACTAAAAAGAAGAAACTAATTACAGATAAGAAAATAAACCTAGGAAAAATCTATTGAGATCATACTTGTGATATTTATGATGTTCTATTATATTTTTACTCACTTGGTGATAACTGGTGTGGTACACAAATAGAAGTAGTAGGGCCATCTTCCGAGTTAGATACCTCAGTAGTAGAATAACCCTCTTAATCTTCATCTGAAGGTAAATCCCCATGTGCTGACGGTTCAGTCGCGTCTGTGTTTTCCTTCTCATCAATCCTTTGGCAAGAAGTTCCATCCTTACACTTCTGCTCCTTATTAGCCTTCTCTTTCAAATCCGCAGTCAGCTTCTTGATCACAACCTCTTTTAGTTTAATTTCTGTTCTCAGCTTTTCCGCTATAGCTTGTTCTTTTGTTATTGTGGCAAAGCTCTTTTTTGTTAGAGACTTAATGATTCGCTTTTGTTCATCATTGATGGAGCGTAGGGAATCTTTATCTCCTTGTAGTTGCATTATTTTCCCTTTAGCTATCGTCAATATGTGATTCTTCTCACTTAGCTGTTCATGGAGTATTTTCTGGTAGTCCTTAAGGGCTTTTTCTCTAACAATTTCTGCATCATCGGGGATTATCATTAAACTTCCAGACTGTTCAAGTATAGTTGCCATGTTCTCTTCATACGCCTTTCTTTCTTCTTCCCAAGCTTGCTGTTTTTCGCTCGTGATTCTATTCTCTGCTTGTAATTGGGTAATTTGTGCTTGAAGGGTTGAAGTGGCATCTTGGACTCACTTTTCTATTTCTGCTGCCCATCTCGCACCTTGATCTTGTACAGCTTTTCGTTGCAAGCTTCCCATTATTTCTACTCGCTCTTAAGCTGTCAAGGTAGTATCCAAGACTCTCTTCTTTAGTCCTCAATATTCCTCCATCCTCTTTCTTACTATAACTGTGACAGCCCGGATTTTCCCAACCTGAATTTTCTGGACATATTTTTTTTTTCTTAAACTTAATTAAACCAAAACCAAATGGGAAAACTCGGACCGTCGGGTCGTAAAACATGATCCAAATACAGAGAATACTTGGTACATCCGCATACATGTAGAAATCAAAACACATAATACATATGGCATAAATAAATTTCTAATTCTAATATCCAATATTACAATAACTAACAACAACTACCGGTGATGTACCAACCTCACCAAACAGTGGTGTACAAAATTATATACGAGTTCAAAGGGTACCAAGTCTGAACTCACAAAACTTCACAAAGTACTCAATCTACAACCCCAAACATCATAGCCCTCCTCAATTCCTCAATCTGTAAGTCTGGTGTCCACATAGAAGCCATACCTGTGACGTATAGTGGAGGGGTGAGCTACATCCTAGCTCAGTAGAGGAAACTCAATACAAATCCACATCTTATCATAATGAAGCATAGATTCAATGTCAAAATCAAACAGTTTCATATTTAAAACTGAAACTAATTTCAAGCACTTTTCTTATCAAACAAAACTGATTTTTAAATACCTTTTTCTTGTTGCACCAAGCTGATTTCCAAAACATTACCTCATTGCACAAAACTGAATTCAAAGGCATTTCTTTAACACACCAAAACTGATTTCAAAACTGATTTCCTTATCACACAAAATTAGTTTCAAAACTGATTTCCTTATCACACAAAATTAGTTTCAAAACTAATTTCCTTATCATCCAAAACTGATTTCAAAACATTTGCTTCTCACATAAAAACTGATTTTAAAACATTTACTTATCACATAAAAATTGATTTTAAATCCGCCCCAGCGGCCCACATGGTACTTATACTCCGCCCATAGCGGTCCACGACATGCATAATCCGTCCACAGCGGCCCACATACACAAAATCCGCCCATTGCGGTCCACATACATAAATCCGCCCATAGTGGTCCACCTTAATCTCATGACTTCTCATTTGATTTACGAGTAACATCCGAAGAGTACGTAAAATCCCGCCACAACGGTCCAAGGGTGTACCGAGTCACAACAAGGTTCAAAGGAGTACGTAAAATCTGACAAAAGCGGTCCAAAGGCGTACATGGTTACATCGAAGTTCAAGGGTGTACGTAAATCCCGTAAAAACGATCCAAAGGCGTACATGAATCCCAACATTATCCAGAGGAGTACGTAAAATCTCGCAATAGCGGTCCAAAGGCGTACATGACTCACAATAATGTCTAAAGGAGTACGTAAAATCCCACAAAAGCGGTCCAAGGGCGTACATGACTCACAACAGTTTCCAAAGGAGTACGCAAAATCTCGCAAAAGCGGTCCGAGGGCGTACATGACTCACAACAGTGTCCAAAGAAGTACGTAAAATCCCGTAAAAATGGTCCAAAGGCGTACATAAATCCCACCATAGCGGTCCAAGGGTGTACATACATCCCGCCACAGCGGTCCAAAGGTGTACATATAAGACTCAAGGATTCTGAGTTCACATTCTAGTTTAGATTTCTAAATCATAATCCAAAGCTCACATTCTTGGTTTAAAGGTTTTAAAACTCACCATTTAAAAATCAAGTTTAAAATCGAATACCATAGTACAAATTCTAGGTTAAGTTCACAGTTCAGAATTCACCATTTGCGACTCAAGGATTTCAAATTTCTATTTTGCAAGGAGTTCAAGTTATAATTCAAATATCTATCAAACTTACATCAAAATACATCAAGAAAGCTTATCATTTTTCATCTAAATACATCAAGGAAACTTATCATTTTTTTTTCATATAAATATTTTAAAGAAACTATGAATCAAAGTTAAACATGCAAGTTTGTGTTGAAGTTCCCCTACCTCAAAGCACGCTCAACACAATCCACATTCCACGCCTGGTTCAATACTTTACTCCTACATTCAAAATACCCAAAATTTCCTTAGAAATCTTCTAAAGGATCCAAGGAACACATTTCTAAGGAGCTCAAACAAAACTAAACAAAACATATACTTTGTACCTCGCTCGATCGAGCCTTTGTCCTCGCTCGAGCGAGCACAACCCTCGCTCGATCGATTATAATCAAGCCCTTTGAAACTCACGCGAGCCCTCGTGCGAGTGATTCTTATTTAACGTAAGGCCTCGCGCGAGCGAGCACAGAATAAATGTCCCCATATTTGTCTCTCGCGCGAGCGAGCTATAACAGTCGCGCGAGCGACAAATAGAAACGCCTAAGATCTACCATTTTTCTTCTCTCGATCCTTCTCAACTCTCTACCATACTTCGCCGACATTCACACATACATTGAGGCATCAAGGGTAACTCTAATCACCAATAACCTAAACATCTTTGAGTGTTTTCTCAAAAGAGGCAAAAATGAAGAGGTTCATGCTAACTAAGAATTTGACACAAATTCCCCTCAATTTTTGACCTTTAAGTGTATGGATTCATAAGTTGGTCAAAACATAAAAGTTGTAGAGTTCATTGTCTTCTTTCCAATTCCATAAGAATCGTATCAATCGGAGTTTGGAGTAAAACGTTATGGCCAAAATATCGAGACAAGTTCTGACACTCGCGCGAGCGAGCCCGAGCGAGCGACTGTGCGCGATTTGCACGTTTTTGGACTTTTTAAAACCCATTTTATATCAAAATTCAATCTTTTTTTTTTCCTAATCTTTTGTACACATCTAAGCAACCTATATTTAGTTAAATACATGGAAGAATTGCATTATTTACCTCTTTAAATCGGCGATCTACTCGTAGATCGGATCGTCTTCTTCGTTAAACAAAAAGGGTTTCCAAACCCACCTCGATCATCTTCATGCTCCAAGATCACAATCAAGCCCACGAAATCAATGGCAATCCTTCCACACACACTTCACACAAGCTCACGCTATGATTTGCAGATCAAAACCCACGATCTCTTCGCAAGAAGAGGGTTTCAAAACCCCCAAACGGCTCCAAAACCCACAAAACCACAACCAAACGTCGAAACCGATGGCGATCTTTCCCTTAATCAATCTCATAAATGTTTTTCACACAAATCTAAGGCTCGGCACACATGGATTTAGCACGTTCATTTCATCTCCTCCTCTTTCTCTCTTCCTTCTCTCCTCAAAACCCAAAACTCAGAAACCCCTTGTGCAAACTGGGTGTTAGCTTCCAAAAGAAGAAATTGCCTTCTTTAACTAAATAGGATTGGTTCCCATACAAAATACATATACTTGTTTTTGGGCGTATTAGTTCTCATCTAAGGATCTAGCTCCCGTGTGAAATGAACGTACCTATTTAGGTGTTATCTCATAACAAAATAATTTTCTTTGATTAGATGTGGGCCTACACACCCAAAACCAAATGAGAAATTCCCAACCTGAAATAACTCAATTAATTACACAAAATTAGGCACGTGGCAAGTCAGGCACGCACACCAAGGCACACTATTCAAAGTTAAAATTTTCAAGATGTTACAATACCTGGCAGTTGTATTAAAGTTGGGGCAAAGATCCATTGCTCTTGTTTTCTCACCCTTCTTTCTACTTCTGGTAATGGCAATAGATTTGGTTCATGTGCTCCATTACCGTCAATCTCCTTTCTAACTCATGAATTTATGTGGTGGTGACTGGAGGATCCTTAGGGGGTGCTTCATCTCCATATAGTAATTCTGTAAAGCTCTCTCTTGGTAACTCGAAGCTTTGTTCTGCTTTAACAGCTTGAACTATGAGGGTTTGCTCTGTATGGGTTGAAATTGTAGGTTGAGCAACAGGTTCTACAGGTATAGGGATATGGCTGGAAGTAGCCATGTCAATAATCTGTGGATCAATTATGGAAGAAATTTCTTGGTGTATCTCAACATTTGGGCTCTAATTCAGTAGTAATTGGTAGTATGTATGCCTCTATTGAAGGGAGCATAGAAGGTCCTACTGGTGAGTCCAAAGCAGGTCGTATAGACTGGCTTGGTCTGCAATTGGGATTCCTGACTCAATTATTCTTTCTTGTGCTGGAGAGGTGATCTCTGCTCTCTCCTGAAGTTAAGTAGAAGTACTTATACCTTCTTCCATAACTACTTCTTCTGGGGGCTTCAATTTCTGCTGGTTGCTCTACGGTAGTCACTTCTCAGTCCATATGAATCTATGAGACTTGTGTAGAGGAGGTACTTTTGGTGCGAGGAGTGAGCGGAATTTTCTTTTTATTTTCAACACCTAAAGTTCTCCTATAAGCTGTGATTGTTAAGCCTTCCTCTGTTCTTGGTAAGGCTTTTTCCTTGGGGTCTATACTATACCCCACATTCATCAGCAGCTTTGTGAAAAGTCTCCCAAATGGCAGAGTCATTTTCTTCGTCTGATATTTTTCTTGACCCAGTTTCTTCTTTACGGTGGTGATTACTTCAAAAAGATAAGAGGGCACATTGAACCAATAGTGATTTACCATTAAGTACAATGCCTTGGCAAATAGTGCCCTTCTCTGTGTTCCATGACCTGTGGGGTGCATGGTCTTATGAATTTGCACGTTGAAGAATTGTAGTGATAAACTCTTTGCTTCCAGGTCTTTTCATAGGAAAAAGGCCCTATCCCGTAGAGGTTTTCCTAATAATTCTGTTGCCATTTGGGTAAAGTCAGGGAGGGTATCCGATAGCATCCTCAAAAGGTTGGAATCTGGGTTATCTTGGGACAATTGTGATATTTCTAAGGGTGCATGCATCACCCTGGCGACTATTTCCTTTGTAATGTGGATCTGAAGTCCATCGATATTGGTGGAGAGGGTTAGGGATGGTCCCTGGCTTCTTTTAATCATATTTTTGTAAAACAATCTCACCAATCTAGGATAGACTGGTGACTCCTGGTTCTAAGAAATAATTCAGCCTGACATCCTTAAAATATTTAATGGCTTCTCCACTCTTCTCTAATTTTTCTAAAGACTCAACATCCACTACAATCTCGGCTCCCATGATGTGGTGTTTCATTGATGTAGGGAGTCAATCTGCTGGTGTGGTAGAGGACGCTAGCGTTTTTCCCTTATCTAATTTCAACCCCTTTTTAGGAGCAGACACTGACTCTATTTTATTTGTGTCAGTGGTCTTTTCTCTGATAACTATCCCAGAAGATTTTGGTTTCTTCTTGGGTGGGTCTGCTGCTTTTGATTTGGCCTTAAGGGCAGCAGACCGTGCAATACGGTTAATGATTGGAGTTATATCAGAATTATTACCTTCTTCTTCCTCTTCCTCTTCCCTTTATCTTTTGCCCGTCTCATTAGCCATGCTATTTCTCTTTTCCTTTCTGCTAGAATCAATAGAATATTATTAATTGATCATGAATTTCATGCATTGAGTAAAAAAAACTTATGGTAGAAACCCTTCCATTAAAATCACCACCTTACCTCTTGATGATTGAAACCCTAACTTAGAAATACGAAATGAAATGTATGCAGGGTTACCAAAATAAAATAGGGAAAGTAAGGGATATATAGAAAAGAAAATAGTTGGGTTGGGTAGGAGAACGGTTAGGATGAAGAGCTTTTTGGAAAAGAGAGGGAAGGTAGGAGAGAAAAACTAGAGAAGTTGA
Organism: Chloranthus sessilifolius; assembly: GCA_021018995.1. Lineage (NCBI taxonomy): Eukaryota > Viridiplantae > Streptophyta > Magnoliopsida > Chloranthales > Chloranthaceae > Chloranthus > Chloranthus sessilifolius. The sequence goes on from CM037588.1 coordinate 100,424,994, forward strand.
AAATGGGGCCGATAGATCCTTTTTCGAATATGTAGGCTCTGTTTTCAGTGATGACTTGCTAAATCAGTCGTCAATTGGGTTTCGACCTAGAACCTTCGATTGATTATAGTATCGTATCGGTGAATCATAGTCACTACTCTTCACTAATAGACCTAATGATGATCAATCGTACATCCATATGATTATTCGCAATAATGTACAATAGATAGGATATTACGACTTGTCGTCTTTCACGATTTGGGTCATAGTATGATACCTAAACTAGAAAAGAAAGAGAAAAACATAGTTTACATAATTTACAATTGATGCTACGGATGAGTCGGTAGCTCAACAATCCATGAGGTGTCTATATTTAATTTTGGGGAGCCAATGTCTTCCCCAGGAGCACTTGTCCTCTAGGATTATTGACCAGCTGTGTAGGCAATAGGCCACTCTCTCTTCTTGGCACTTGAGAAGCTAGTTGCCCTATCTGACTTTTCAGTTTCGTGATGGACTGGGTATGTAAGTTGAGTACTTGAGAGAATTGAGCAAGGTGATGTAGGTCTTTTCAGTGCCGATGCGACTGTTGCTATAAATCTCAAAGGATTTGAAAAACTGTGGCATCAGGTGCATTGCTTTGTGGTTCAAATTGGGTATGTGCAGCGGCCAATTGAGGTCTTTGGTGGAAAGCTTGAGTCTGGGGAAATCGAGGTTGCACAACTGATGGTGCTAGCTGTGCTTTGCCTGTGGAACCATAATTAAATCTAGGGTAGTTCCTCCATGCTGGATTATATGTTTTTCCATAGTCTCCCCTCTGAAAAGCCATTATTTTTTCACTTTCCACCACCTCTTGGTGGGTTGGCGCAGCTGGGTTTTCAGTATATGTATGACTTTAGCAATTAGAGTGGCTTGCCAAGGATCTACTCGGGGTGCTAGGTTTGGCAGCCATTAATGTTGCGATCTGTCTGACATCGTAAAGTCCACCCCTCGCGAGCGGGGTGTGGCGAGTGACTTCTGGATCAGATCTAAGCAGAGCCTGCTTCTGTTTTGAGTTATTGGTCAGCTTCTTAAATAAATTTTAGGACTGCTGGCCGTTCTGAGCCATAAAGGCTCCTCCACTCACGACATCGACTATAGACTGGTTAGTCTCAGTTAATCCTTAGTAGAAGCTTTGCGCTATCGACCAATTTAGTACCTCGTGATGAGGACACTTCTGTAACAAATCCTTCATCCGTGCCCAGCTCTCATGAAATAATTCTCTTAGTCTTTGCCTGAAGTCTAGAATAGCTTGGAGAATTTGGTTAGTTTTACCAATTGGGAAGTACTCGCCAAAAAATATGGACTGCAATTCTTCCCATGTGGTAATACTTCTGGTAGGTAATGAAATTAACCATGCCTTCGCCCTATCCTTGACCGAGAATGAGAATAAACGTAGTTTTACAACCTCTTTATGGCAGTCGATAAATTTCAGTATTGTGCAAAGCCATATGAAGTCCCTGGGATGCTGGTAGGGATCTTCTCGATCAAGCCCATGAAAGGTTGATAGAGATTGAAGTGTATGGAGCTTGATTTCGTAATTTTGACCCGCAGGCACCTCTGGTATAACTGTGCCTGGATTGACAAGTTGTCAACCATGGTAAAGGATTCTCTTGCGAAAATTTTATTTGCTACCAAATTACGTCAGAAGGTCCTCTCAATTTTTGTATCACACTCGAAGAAATCTTGGCTTCGAAATCGGGTGTGATGCATACAAAAAAGAAAAACTCTATTTTTAATATTTTTGACTTTATTTAATTTTTATTCTAGAAGGCAGGGAGAGAGAGCAACTCTAAGCCTCGAACTTCTCTGATCAGGGGAAGTTCAAACTCTGATTCGTCACATCGAATAAACCTACAGAAGATTTAAGAAGTGATCAAAGAACATTGAAAATATATAAAAAAATATATAAAAAGAGAAAGATAAATACTTGCTTTCTTAAATTAATATAAATTCACTTATCCCCAACAATGGCGCCAAAAACTTGATTGGGCTACTTATATGTGTATCTAATTAAGTCTTAACCTATTGCAAGTGCACAATGGAAATCATAGTACTAGCAAAGGATCGTTCCCATAGAGATAAGTTAAATTATATTAACTTAATTTTTATGAAAACTTATACTTATCTTTTAAGTTCCTAAACTACTGGAGAAATATGAATAAAGAATTATTTTTAAACTATGTTCGTAGAAAATAAATCATAATCCTCCTTCTTCAGATTATGGTCGTCAATCACAATCTTCAGCTATCGGATATTTATATATTGAAATAGTACCATTACACTATATATCAAGTTTTCTAGCATTGGTCGTCAATCAATACTAAAATCCTATCAATACAGATTTAATCTAATTAACATTCTCCTAAAACTTGGGCGTTAATCAAATTCTAGATAACTAAAGATGGAAAAGTAAAAATCGTTACACTAATCTGCAAATCTCAATCTGAGTCATCAATTCAAATTAAAATTTGAAGATGTTTATAAAATAGAAAATAAAATCTAAACTAGAAAGCAATAAAAATTATATCTTTCACCCCTCAGTCGCAGTCAATTGCTTCTGAGAAACTACAGGTATCTACTCTAATCTTCAGCTCCCAATCATAGTCGTCAATTGCTCTTGAGAAACCTTTGATATCTAATCTACAAAGCAATAAAAATCTACTCTAAATTTGTTCGAAAGAAAACCCAACCTCAGTCGTCAGTTGATGCTAAGAATTTCTCCGATGATTATTCTTATATCGGGCTCTCTTATGTATAGATCATAAGGAGTCGGTTTACAAGACTTCTAATTCTAATTAAAGAAATAACTAAAAATAAAACTATCTAATATAACTCTAATTCTAATTTTATCTTTCCTTGCTTCCTTTAGTCGATGTACTTCTGGATTGATCAGTAGTAGAGATCTTCTGGAGTCTATCTTCATCAATCTTCTCAAATTCATGATCAGTCAAACTTTTAATTCAAAAGTTCTTCTAATTTTGTTCATGGTGGTGGAATCTTCATGTGATCAGCATCAGTGACAGTCAATCGGAAAGCTTCATAATCGTAATTGTAAATCACAATTGTCTCTTTTCTTCCCTTTCTCTAGAAAATCATAAATTATGATTTTTTATCTTTCATAGCTTCCTCTTTGGACGATTCTCTGGATTATGATTCATCGCTTTTTATTCTGTATCGCTTAAGCTTCTTGAACGTCTTTTGGGGAATCATAAATTACGATTTCTCATTATCTTCTTTGTAGCAGCCCTCAATACTCTTTTTATGATTTTCTAGTTCTCAGTATATAGCGAATCATATTTTTATGCTTAATCATCTTTTACTGCTCTTTTTGAGTTCATTTTGACAAAGATTAATATTTTGGCTCTCTTTTACTGATTTTTCTTAATATCTGCACATCAGTAACTTATTAGTAGCAAACTAAGTCTTAGAATCACTAAGTTAAGGGTGATAAAATGGTATATTATGTGACTAATCAATGCCCTGAATCTGAGTAGGTCTAATTAGCAACTTTCCTTTTCGAAGGGGAAGCTAGAAACTAGTGGGCGACGATTGTAGAAGGAATTTCGATAGACGAATTCCCTATCCTGTGACCGTGATTCGTGAGTCTATTCCATCAAGCTTTCTTCACCAAGGCACAATGCCAGAAGAAGGAGACTGAGTTCCTCGAACTAGTGCAAGGAGCTTTAGACATCAGGAAATACAACGTCCAATTTAACTCACTGGCTTGTTATGTGACCCAATTGGTTCAAGACGAGGAATGGAAGGCGAGGAGGTTCGAAAGAGGACTGAAACCTAGCATCAAACGCTTTGTGACTCCTTACCAATTAGAGACCTATGAGGCAGTACTTGAGAAGGTGCGACAGCCTGGATTTCGGCACCCCAAAACCCGTTCCATCGGCACAGCCCTCGAGGCCGTGCCCCATGAATATGTGCGGAACACTTGGTACATCCCATTCACAATGGTACCCATATACAGGATTTAATGCAAAGTAAATCTCCAATTCTACTATAAGTTAAACCAAAATAACAATCCAAAAGATAGTTCTCATTCCATGCCTCAGCATGAACAAAAGAACCAACCCGAACCATTAGTGCCTTATCTAAGGTCACTCCCAATGGTTCGACAAAATATTATATGTATCTCTACGTTTACAAAAATATGGCTAGACATACCAAGCCGTAAATATTTCTTTCTCAAAAACACTCTCAAAGTAAGCAGCGAATCTCCTAGAAGAATTTCTCTAGAGGAGGCTCAAATTCCTCCCTTGGAAAGTACTCTGGGTCCTCGGGCTCGACCGCTTCTGTGGTACCTCCTAACTCGTCAGTGGCAACTCCTAACTCATCATCTGCGACATATAGTCAAAGGGTGAACTACATCCTAGCTCAATAGGGGAAATATCATAACAAGTATATCCTCCTTACAAACATATATTTCATGACAGGAATAAAACATGAACTCACAGATATCTTTGCTTGAAACAAATAAATTTAAGATGCAATAAACACTTTGACTGCAATTATTAATCTACTCTTTGAAATTCAAAATGATTACTATTTTCCTTTAGTTGTAACCAGGCTGAGACCATGACTTAAATCTTAACTTAAATAATCCCCGAGCAATATAACATCGAGCCCCGATGGAATACCCTCCATCGTCGTCTAATCAGACTATTTTTCATTTAATTGTCCGCGTCCCTAACTTGAGGGCGATGACTATACTACTACTACACATCCCTGGGATGTCTGCTGGTGTACGGATTAGCCGCTGTACCGGTCACGGATATCCTGCCGAGTCAGTCACGGGTATACCGCCGCGTCGGTTGGGTATTCTCTGAACCTTAAATCAAATTGTGCAATACATATAGTTGTTCACCATGAATTTGTGCTAATAGATAAAAACACCCAGCCCGTGCATTCTAAATTATTGTTTATCTCTTAGCATGGATCTTTACATCCACCATACATCCCTGGGATGTCACGTTATCAGTTGCGTCTCTGCGATGCCTATGCGTTCTTACATCCCTGAGATGATTGAACTCTTACTTAACAAGTTTACTATTTTATTTTTATAGACACACACACACCATTGCCATTAACCACTACTCCTTTCATTAACTGAAACTCAAAACAATATTTTAAGAGACATGCATCATAAACTATCACTACATATGTGCTCGTAATACAGTGTACCAGTTGAGATATGCCCCTACCTTACATGCATCTCAAGTCCTCGGATTCTCTAATCCGTTTCTTCTACGAGTAATTCAAAATCTGGCTTAACCTAGGTATGGTCAACACATGCAAATCATTATTACAACCTTTAACTATTTGGTCAAAAAGCCTAGGTTCAACCACTCCTTTACAAGCTAAAATGGGCCTTAAAGCTCAAATCTACCAAATCGATCGAACGATTCTAAATCGTTCGAACGAATTTTAATGCATCCACCACATCATCAAAAGTGAATGTGTATGGCTGATTATCAATCTTTGTTTTCAAAATGGTAAGGTCCTTAATGATTTCCATATTCTGATAGAATAGCCGGACTATTCTAGGGTAATAACTATCCTTGCATGGGTGAAGGACACCGGTTAAGCCCGCGGTAGAAATGTAGTCAAATGCCCAATGCGCCTCATCATGCTTGGTAAAAAGTCTTTGGATCGATGATCCATTCGGGTTTGAAGTCTTTATCAGACCACCACTCATTTGGTCGTTCACGTAGGGGTGGTGGAGGTGGTGCTTGTGCACGTGGTGCCGATGAAGAACCCGTAGGTGGTTTCTTCGCGGTTGTTGAGATGAAGAACCCGAAGTGGGTTTCTTCGGCGGTTGTTGAGATGAAGAACCCGAAGTGGGTTTCTTTGGTGCGGCACTCGCCGTGGCTTGGCGAGTTTTGGGCGGCATGATTGGTAAGCACAATTTAGGGGCTAGGGATTTGGCCCTAATATGACCAAAATCCAAGAAGAAATGGGTTTGTAAAGACAAAATAGAGGTTAGTGATTACCTCTAGATGACCCAAGTGCTTGATTGTGTGCCGTTTCAAGGTTGAAGGTGGCCGGAATCGACGAAAACCGACAACTTTCTCGAACCCAAGAGCTCTCCCAAGAAGAAGAAAATGAAAGGGGAATTTATTTTTTTTTCAAACGAATGGGGAGAGAAGCAAGCCCATATGTATATATATGGACAAAATCGTTCGAACGAATCACTTTCGTTCGAAGGAATTTCACTCTCTTTAGTTTGTGGTTCAAATTCATTCAAACGAATAGGATTTCGTTCGAACGAATTTTCCATTGCTACTAACTCAACTAATTTTCGTTGGAACGAATTTCTCTATGACTCATGGCCTTCTCGCTGACCGTTGGGATTTCGTTCGAATGAATTGGAAAATCGTTCGAACGATTTCCTGGCAACACTTTGGTGCTCACTGTCATAGCCATTTCTTTCGAACGAATTGTGAAATCGTTCGAACGATCTTTGGCTACACCTAATGCCTATAGCTATAGAAATTCGTTTGAACGAATTTAGATTTCGTTCAAACGAAATTCCAAAATTTCTGGAACTTAGGTTGTTTCCCCCGTCTTTCAAACCATTCATCAGAAAGATACAATTTCTTCATGCCCCTCTATGGACCAATCGTCATTTACATCAATCATGCTTCCAATGATAACGTGAATGATCACCGTTCGCGTTACACACAGATCGATCTTACTCTTTACTAGTCCATTAATTAAATAGTTGCTCATTTCTTACCACAAGCCCGGATTGTACACACAAATCTTGACAAAGTGTGTGCTAGTTATAATCACAAGATTTAAAATTTGAGAGAGGAACTCATAATTTATAGTTTCACATAGTATAGCTAAAAATCATAAAGATCATTTACAATTCCACATTTACAAACATTTTGTACTCGGTTCATAAGGAGAAAGTTGGAACTTAAAATTTCACACTTAGAACCACTTTGAACCACTTTAAACATTTGCTCCGCATTTAGCACAGATCATTTGCGACTTCTATTACTGAAATAAATGGGGATATAATTCCCGAATTTCAGCCTCCCTCTCCCAAGTTGCTTCTTCAACGGGGTGGTTCCCCCACTTGCCTAGCACTAATGGAATGACCTTAGTGCATAAAGTTTGTTTCTTTCGGTCGAGAATTTGAGTGGCACTTTCAATCATAGTCATGTCTTCATGTAGCTCTATCGGTTGATCACCCAAAATGTGTGTAGGGTCCCTTACATACTTTCGAAGCATAGAAACATGAAAGACATTGTGCACCCGATCAAACAACGGAGGCAATCCGATGCGGTAGGCTACCTCTCCAACTCGACCCAAAAATTCAAAGGGTCCGAGATATCGAGGACTTAGCTTCCCCTTCTTTCCGAACCGCATTACACCCCTCATAGGTGACACTTTCACAAACACATGGTCGCCAATGGTGAAATCTAGGCTCGTTCATTTGACGTCGGCATAGCTTTTCTGTCGGCTTTGTGCTGATCGAAGTCGTTCCCTTATCATACGTACAACCACAACATTATCTTTGAGAACTTTCGGACCAAGCACAAACTTTTCTCCCGTTTCTTCCTAGTTGATGGGCGATCTACATCGCCTACCATAGAGAGCTTCGTACGGCCCCATTCTGATGCTTATTTGAAAACTACTGTTGTAGGCAAATTCGATCAAAGGAAGATGTTCATCCCATGATCCTTGTAGTTCGAGCATACACGCCCTGAGCATATCTTCAATTACTTGATTTACCCGCTCTGTCTGTCCATCAGTTTGTGGATGGAACGCCGAACTGAAATCTAATCGAGTACCCATGCCCTCTTGAAATTTTTGCCAAAACTTTGAAGTGTACAATGGGTCACGATCAGATACAATACTGCTTAGAATACCATGCAAGCGTACTATCTCCTTCATATAGAGTTCCACAAGTTTGCCTGCTGTATACATAATGTTGTAGGGTAAAAAGTGAGCGGACTTCATCAGTCTATCCACAACAACCCAGATAGCGTTGTGCCTCTTCGCTGTTCGCGGCAACCCCATTATGAAATCCATAGAGATAGAATCCCATTTCCATTCCGGTATAGGCAAAGGCTGTAGTAATCCAACAGGGTGTCTATGGTCAACCTTCACTTGTTGACACGTCAGACACTTTGACACATACTCTGCTACGTCATGTTTGAGACCTCTCTACCAGTAGCTCTTACGCATATCCTGATATATTTTGGTGCTACCCGGATGGATCACATATTTAGATTTGTGAGATTCATCTAAAATAGTTTGTCGTACACCGGCATCAATAGGAACACAGAGGCGACCCCTGAATAGCAAGGAACCATCCTCCCTTATAGAAAAATCCGGTCTAGTACCTTCTACTACTTCTTTCCGAATTTTAGCTAATTCGGGATCTTTCATCTGCAACTCATGTATGTGTTCAAAAATGATTGGTCTTACTGAGATATTGGCCAAAGAGCACCTAAAGCTTGTACTTCAATTTTCGCATCATACAATGACTAGTCTTCAAACAATTTCCACGTGTACATTCCCATCACAAGGTTAGCCAACTGAGCCGAACTCTTACGACTCAAGGCATCCGCAACGACATTGGCCTTGCCTGGGTGATATTGAATGGAGCAATCATAATCCTTGAGAAACTCCATCCATCGTCGCTGCCTCATGTTTAGTTCTTTTTGTGTAAATAAGTATCGAAGGCTTTTATGGTCAGTGAAGATCTCGAAGGTCTCCCCATACAAATAGTCTCTATATCTTCAATGCGAATATGACTGCTGCGAGCTCGAGGTCATGCGTTGGGTAATTCTTCTCATGGTCCTTCTGTTGTCTCAACCCATAAGCAATCACCTTTTTATGTTGGTTTAGCACACAACCTAAACCGTTGTGAGAAGCATCGTTATAGACTGCAAAACCTCCACTGCTTGAAGGAATTACAAGTACCGGTGCCGAAGTAAGTCGCTTCTTGAGTTCTTGAAAGCTTGCTTCGCACGCAGTAGTCCGCTCAAATCGCACATCTTTCCGTGTGACCTTAGTCAGTGGTCCCGATAGTTTGGAAAACCCTTCCACAAAACGTCTATAATACCCGGCTAACCCAAGGAAACTACGTACCTCGGTGACCGTCTTTGGTTGTTCCCACTGCACGACGGCCTCAATCTTAGCGGGATCTACTGTGACACCATCCTTTGAGACTACATGTCCCAAAAAGCTAACTTCTTCCAGCCAAAACTCGCACTTACTGAGTTTGGCGTACAATTTGTGTTCACGTAACGTTTGTAAAGCGATTTTCAAGTGCTCCTCATGCTCTTGCTTCGACTTAGAGTATATGAGGATATTGTCGACAAATACAATGACGAAAGAATCCAGGTGTGGCTTAAACACCCGATTCATGAGATCCATAAATGATGCCGGAGCATTCGTCAACCCGAACGGCATCACTAAAAACTCAGTGTCCATATCTTGTTCTGAAAGCAGTCTTGTGAATATCTTCCGCTTTGACCTTGAGTTGGTGATAACCAGATCGTAGATCGATCTTAGAATAATGTTTTGCTCCTTGTAGTTGGTCAAACAAGTCATCTATTCTTGGCAACGGATACTTGTTCTTTATAGTGAGTTTGTTTAATTGACGGTAGTCAATGCACTGTCCTCATCGACCCATCCTTCTTTACAAACAAAACCGGCGCACCCCAAGGAGATACACTCGGTCTCACAAAGCCCTTGTCTAGGAGTTCCTGTAGTTTCTCCTTCAACTCCTTCAACTCGGCTGGAGCCATTCTGTACGGTGCTTTAGAAACCGGCTCCGTTCCAGGTGCCAAGTAGATAGCAAACTCCACTTCTCGATCTGGAGGTAAACCCGATAATTCCTCTGGGAAGACATCTTCAAACTCGCACACCATTGCGATTTCTGTAATAATATTCTTTCTTTCCTTGTCATCCTTCAAAAAGGCTAAGTAACCACTGCATCCATTTCTGATTAGGCGCTCGGCCTTGATGGTGGACACAAGTGGTAGGAATTTCATTCGTACTCCAACAAATCGAAACGATCTCCTAGTATTCGGCCTAAAGATGATAATCTTACTTTTGCTAATCGTGTACGATTTTGATGTACCCATGCCAAGGATTACATCAAATCCTTGCATGTCTAACAGAATCAGATTTGCTGACAACTCAAAAACCTCTCCATCTTTAACAGCTACAGTTACTGACTTGCAAATTAAGTCTGTATTCACTACCGGTCCAGTTGGAACTGTCACCGCTAAGACAAAATCTAATGTCTCTGGCTTGATCCTCATCCTTCTCACAAATTGAGGAGTAACAAACGAATGAGTAGACCCTGGGTCTATCAACGCTCTAGCCTCGTACGCTCCACGACTCTCCTTCCCATATACAAATAAGGTACCTATAGTGTACACACATCTTATCACTTCACTCGGGTTACTGACTTAAACATATTATTCAAGTGACCAACAAAACTCTTAAATGATAATTAATCTAACCAAGAAAAATGTACTATTTTTCGACTAATTCATTGCAAATGTTGAATTTGATAGCATGCTAATTAAACTCAAATAGAACTCACCATGAATAATATCATTGGAGTTCTGAGCGTCCTCTGCCGTGACTGCATAAGTTCTCCCTTGTATGATCGGCTTCTTAGCTTGGAGTGGCCTTGGTGCAAAAACAGAAACCGGTTTCCCCTTGTTCATCTCCGGGCAATCCTTTATTATGTGTCCTAACTTCCCACATCTATAGCAGCCTTGCATACCCCATCTACAATCAACAGTTCTGTGAGGCTTGCCACATTTGGTACAAGTCTCTTTAGGTAATGAAGAGGCTGCTCTTGAGGAACCTTGACTAGCAGACACTCTTGTAGTGGCAGAAGGGTTCTCATACCGAATCGGTCTCGCCAATGCAGACACAAGTGGCCTAGAGAAATTGGTATACGTGATTTGTCTAAGGAGTGGAGCTGGTGCTGTAAACCTCGGCTCTTTATTCCCCGAGTCATACTCACTAGCTCCCCCTTGAACTGTTCGATTTCCATCTTGTTGATCCCGTCTCTTATAGACCCCGTAAATATCCCTTTTGGCCACAATTGCTTTTCCCATTACATCCGCATAACGTTCAAGTTCAAAGATTGATACTCGTTCGCGGATGTTTGGCCTTAGTCCTTCTCCAAACTTAGCTGCTTTCATGATCTCAGTGGATACTAACTCGGGTGCAAATCGAGATAACCGTGTAAACTCCACACCGTACTCTCTCACTGACATGCCCCTTTGTTGTAAGTTTGCAAAATCCCTTCTCATTTTGACTCGTACTTGCTTAGGGAAATACTCCCTATTGAACTCTCTCACAAACTCCGCCCAAGTCCACAGACGGTGAGGGTCCTCGATTTCTTTTCTCCTCAGCACAGACTTCCACCACGGATCGACATCTCCCTCCAACTGGAAGGAAGGCCATCCCACCTTCTCATTTTCTGTACTCTGTAGCCTGTCTAGAAGCTTTTCTATTTGGTTCAGCCACTTCTCGGCTTCTAATGGGTCCGTTTGTCCATAGAAGCTAGGAGGTCTCAATCTCCTAAAATCTACAAAAGACGATGGCAACAATGCTGGAGGAGGTGGTGGCGGTGGCTGATGACTATTGGCGTTATTGACGTTATTCGCCGCCAATAATGTCGTCTGCTCAGCCAGTATTGCAGTCTGCTGCGTCTGCTGAGCCATCGCAACGGCCATAGTCTCCATAGCCAATGCAATTCTGTCAGTCGTCTCATTCCTCTGATCTCCTTCTCGAAAATTCTCCTGGTCTCTACTACTAGACCCTGCCTGAAACCCTTCTTCACCTCTCTGGTTTCTAGTCTGGGTACCTCTCGGTCGACCCCTCCTCCCAGAAGACATCGCGCTCTGCATATGAAACCAAAGTTTCGTTAGCAGAAGATCCCTTCACTCCAACAAAAGTCCAAGACTTTGTCAGAAATTCTAAAGAAAGGGCTTTGATACCAACTATGACAGCCCGGATTTCGGCACCCCAAAACCCGTGCCATCAGCACAGCCCTCGAGGTCGTGCCCCATGAATATGTGCGGAACACTTGGTACATCCCATTCACAATGGTACCCATATACATGATTTAATGCGAAGTAAATCTCCAATTCTACTATAAGTTAAACCAAAATAACAATCCAAAAGATAGTTCTCATTCCATGCCTCAGCATGAACAAAAGAACCAACCCGAACCATTAATGCCTTATCTAAGGTCACTCCCAATGGTTCGACAAAATAATATTACATGTATCTCTACGTTTACAAAAATATGGTTGGACATACCAAGCCGTAAATATTTCTTTCTCAAAAACACTCTCAAAGTAAGCAGCGAATCTCCTAGAAGAATTTCTCTGGAGGAGGCTCAAATTCCTCCCTTGGAAAGTACTCTGGGTCCTGGGGCTCGACCGCTTACGTGGTACCTCCTAACTCGTCAGTGGCAACTCCTAACTCATCATCTGTGACATATAGTCAAAGGGTGAGCTACATCCTAGCTCAATAGGGGCAATATCACAACAAGTATATCCTCCTTACAAACATATATTTCATGACAGGAATAAAACATGAACTCACAGATATCTTTGCTTGAAACAAATAAATTTAAGATGCAATAAAAACTTTGACTGCAATTATTAATCTACTCTTTGAAATTCAAAATGATTACTATTTTCCTTTAGTTGCAACCAGGCTGAGACCATGACTTAAATCTTAACTTAAATAATCCCCGAGCAATATAGCATCGAGCCCCGGTGGAATACCCTCCATCGTCGTTTAATCAGACTATTTTTCATTTAATTGTCTACGTCCCTAACTTGTAGGCGACGGCAATACTACTACTACACATCCTTGGGATGTCTGCTGGTGTACGGATTAGCCGCCGTACTAGTCACGGATATTCTGTCGAGTCAGTCACGAGTATATTGCCGCGTCGGTTGGGTATTCTCTGAACCTTAAATCAAATTGTGCAATACATATAGTTGTTCACCGTGAATTTGTGCTAATAGATAATAACACCCAACCCGTGCATTCTAAATTACTGTTAATCTCTTAGCATGGATCTTTACATCCACCATACATCCCTGGGATGTCACGTTATCGGGCCATCTCTCATGATGCCTATGCGTTCTTACATCCCTGAGATGATTGAACTCTTACTTAACAAGATTACTATTTTATTTTTATAGACACACACACACCATTGCCATTAACCACTACTCCTTTCATTAACTGAAACTCAAAACAATATTTTAAGAGACATGCATCATAAACTATCACTACATATGTGCTCGTAATACAGTGTACCAGTTGAGATATGCCCCTACCTTACATGCATCTCAAGTCCTCGGATTCTCTAATCTGTTTCTTCTACGAGTAATTCAAAATCCAGCTTAACCTAGGTATGGTCAACACATAAAAATCATTATTACAACCTTTAACTATTTGGTCAAAAAGCCTAGGTTCAACCACTCCTTCTTTACAAGCTAAAATGGGCCTTAAAGCTCAAATCTACCAAATCGATCGAACGATTCTAAATCGTTCGAACGATTCTAAATCGTTCGAACGATTTCTCAAAATCTTTTGAACGATTTCTAAATCGTTCGAACGAATTTCAATTTCATTCGAACGATTTCATTTCGTTCGAACGAATCTCTCAGGACACCACTGTCCCCTATATCAAAATCGTTCGAATGAATTTCAATTTCGTTTGAACGATTTTCTCAGAAACTCTTCTTCTTGCTTTTTACTTTCTCTAGCCAAATTCGTTCAATCGAAATATCATTTCGTTCGAACGAATTTGCTCTTTCAGTTAGATCCTTTGATCCCAAACTTTTAGCTCACTAGGGTTTCACAAACCCTCAACCAAATTCTCTCCTCGATCCCGAGCTCGATCTGTTAGTTTCTCCGAGCCAAGGTCGATGATTTGCATTCAATGCAATACTCTTTATTTTCCCCACAATCACTCATACATTTACTCTCTCTCTCTCTTAACTTCTCTCAACCACTCCTCAAACAAGGAATTTACTCCTCTCCTCTTCTTTTCTTTTATTTATAATCTAATTTTATAATTTGGTGTAAAGCACATACAACTAACTAAGTGTATGTACTCACACATTCTATCTATCATTCTTATTCCACTTAACTACGTCACTTTAACATGTTCAACGAAGTCAACCGAGTCAATGTTGACCCGGTCAACACTTGACCAGTTGATCCGCATTCCGAGGTGCACTATTTAAGCATGAAATTTCTGGGATGTTACAGAAGGCCCTCCTGATAGAGGCCGAAAATATAGAGTTCCTCGCAAGCCGTGAGATGAAAAGTCAGAATAACCAAATGAATCAAATTGGAAAACCACTACCTAAACCCCAGGCTAGAATGGAGAAGGAACCCAAAGAGAAGAGGGCAAAATTTGAGGTCGTAACCCCAATGGAAAAACCAAAACCCATGGTAGGACCCTGCCAGCATTGTGGAAGAGCCGGCCATACAGTGACAACCTATCGTTTGGCATTAGGCACTTGTATCACTTGCGGTCAGAGAGGAGACATGATAAGAGACTGCTCGACTTGTCAAGTGAAGCAGGAGATAGCTGAAGGGAAGAAATCGGTGACTCAAGGACGAGTCTATGCTTTGACCAAAGGAGAGGTAAAAGCATCCCCTGTCGTCATTACAGGTACGTTGTTTTTTTCTCAACAATTAGCTCTAGTTTTGATAGACCCTGGATCGTCTAATTCATTTAAATCACCATCTTTTGCTAGTAAGATAAAGATAGAGCCTGTGAAACTTGTTGAAAAATGGTACGTGATTACTCCTACTGGTGAACAAGTCAAGATTAGGATTGTGTACCCATCATGTACCCTAGATATTAAGGATCACTCCCATGAGGCCGATCTCTTTCTGTTGAACATGAGAGACTTCGACATTATACTTGAAATGGATTGGCTTTCCTTCCATCATGCTTGTCTAAACTTTCATGATAAGACACTGACCTTGAAAATTCTTAGTCGACCTGAGACATTCATGTCATTAATTCAGGAACCTTCGTCCTTATGACACGTATTCGGTTTTGCTTCTAATCCTGTACCGCAATAATCTGAACTCACCCTTGATAGAGTCCTTGTAATTAGAGTTTCCGGACGTGATGAGTTGTCTGGTTCACCACCATCTCGAGAAATCAAGTTTCAAATATGATTTTGATTGCTTGAATATGATTCTAATTGCTTGAATAGATAGATAGTCTAAGTATAGCATGCTTGCTTGAATATATGTTTTGACTGATGCAGATGATCATCTGAATATGTCTTTGATTTTTTGGATATGATTGCTCGAATATGATTCTGCTTGTTTGATAATGACTCCAAATGCATTCCGAATATGAATTTAACTAGATGATTTGACTTTGATTACATGACTTATGGATATAATTTGGTAGCCTCTGTTTGTTTGATAATGATCGAACTTTTACAGCACATGATATACGATATGGTAGATTATTATAGTTATGATCTTTCTTGCGTCACATCTTCTGATATAGATTAAGTTTTCTAGACCTGCTATGATATGATTTCGACTATTGATTTTTTTTATACTCTCATTGTATACGCTTGATAGGTGTGATTCGACTGTATAATATCACCAAAAATGGCGATATAGTTTGATTGATTGACACTCACTGCTTTGGGAAGATTTGATGTAATAAATAGAAGTCACCGATCGACCACAAACTCGAGAGATTTTAATTAATATGATTTTCTCGATTGATTGATAGTTTTGATTCTGAGGACGGAATCCTTTTTAAGGAGGGGAGAATATAACAGCTGCCCCTAGATCTCTGTGTTGGTCAAAATGTTGACTGGGCACTGGTGTGATCTGATAGTGTCAGGTGACTACCTAAGGCCATGTCTACCAAAATTCTTGTGGCACCCACCTTAATTCAATAGATATTTGATTATTGGTAGTGGCACCCACCTTAATTCAATAGATATGTGACTATTGATAGTGGCACCCAAAGGGCACCCCATTTAATTGGATGTGTGTATTAGGAAAATTGATGAGACACACACCATATCTCATGCTCCAAATCTACCTGAAATATTGCATTGATAAAAGTTTGACCCGAGGTTTGACCCAAATTTGGCCTAAGCTTGAGTTGATCATCGCCAATGAATCGGATTTTAAAAATTATCACGAGATTGCTTGATGTGTTGAGTCAAACTTAGACCCACAAAATAGAAACACCTAGATGCACTAACACATGAGACTGTGTTTGTGTTTTGCTTAGAACTATGGCAATTCTTGTAATATTTAAATAATTCCAAGGGAAATTGTAATTAAAATCCCTAATTTTTGTAAATTAGAAATTAGAATTTAAAAATCTCTAGCAAATCCTAGCACTTGGTTCAATTGACCAAGATTTGACCTATCTTACACCATCTATTTTCATTGGGAAAATATAGGGTGTAAGATGCATCCAATTGCATGCACCACAAGATTTGTAAGATTTTAGAATTTCATAAAGTTCAAGGGTCTTGAAGACCACAAAAAACAAGAGGTTGACTTGATGTGTAGTGGAAAGAGAAAGAGAGG
Organism: Chloranthus sessilifolius; assembly: GCA_021018995.1. Taxonomy (NCBI): domain Eukaryota; kingdom Viridiplantae; phylum Streptophyta; class Magnoliopsida; order Chloranthales; family Chloranthaceae; genus Chloranthus; species Chloranthus sessilifolius. The sequence continues at coordinate 100,441,635 of CM037588.1, forward strand.
GAGAGAGAGAGAGAGAGAGAGAGAGAATGTAATTATGAGCATATATGGGGACTTGGAGGAATAAGACTTGGAAAGCAAAAATGTTACATATGTCACAAAATTTCAGCCCATGTTCCCCCTCCCAATAGCCAAATTCTTATTTTGCAAGGGGGGCTCCCATTTTCATTCAAGTTCCATCTTCTTCCTCTCTTCCTAGCTCCATTAGAGCTCCTTGAAGCTCTAGTTGTAGAAAAACCACCCCTCTCAATCTACCCTTGAATTCCAAACCTAAAACCACCACTCCACTCCCCACTCACCCCACACCAACATACATAAATTCCAGCCCCATCTCAGCTCTCATCACGCTACGGTTTGGAGAAAATCAGCTTGGAACTGGGAGCTTGCTAAGGTACAATCTTAGTTTAGATGGTTATTTAGACTTCTAATTTGTAGTATTTAAATTTTCTCATAGATGTGTGCTATCTTCTCTTATTTTTGGATGACTAAGTCTGGAATGACCATGTTCTCACATAGGACCAGTACCTTATCACTCTTAAGTGATCTATAGGATCACTTAAGAGTCATCCAATGGTCCATGGTGGCCGATAGGCCTAGACCACTAGATCTTGGAGATTCTATGCATTTTCGTATAGATCTCTTAGATAGGATTGATTTTTGTTTGAAAACTTAAAATGAGTTTTGATTTATCTATAGGAGAGAGATTGGAAAACCATGTATGTGATCATCACACACATACAAGGCCATCCAATGGTCTCAAATGACCAAGAAGGTCAAACTAGGTAGACTTTGAAAGAGTAGTTAGAAACTGCTATATTTTTTTGTATATAAAATGGATTTTTATATTGTATTTTGTGTGATTCCATTTTGTGACATGGACATGAGCCAAATGGTACAAGTGCATGTGATAATATTATACATGTAAGGCCATCTAATGGCTTAGGTCGATCTAGAAGGTCAAAACATAGAAACACTAGGAAATCCTTGAAATCTTTGATCATGTCATAAATTTTAGAGTAATTGATCCATAGAGATGCATGATAAAATCAGAGTAGATTAAGTTTATAATTTTCCATCACTGTGATCCATCACCTAGATCACGGATTTCTAGGTCAATGTTAGGATGCATTTTAACTTAATGTGTATAGTGTTTATTTTGTGGTATGATTTTACATAGATTTTCATAGAAAATTTTGATGAGATGCTAGATGAAATTTGATTAAATATTTTCATGTGATTTCTGTTTTGAATCCATCTTATATTGACTTGATCATGTTTGGAATATATGGTCTTAGACTGCTTACACTTTGAATCAACTACTTGTGTTCTAGATTGAAATGCACCTCTTATCTTCTTGATGGTATTTATTTGGATATTTGGCCTAATAAGTGGCTAGAAATGGACACATTTTCATGGCCACATCTCAGAAAATATAGTTAATTTATTGATCATGATGGCTAGTCAATCGGATGGTCCCGATTGATTGCTCGGTAAATTTGCTCGATTGGCTAGGTTTTCTTGCTAAAGATGCCTAGACTTTGTTAATAGGATATGATTAACTTAATAAGTTTTAAATTCTAAAAAAATCTTATGTTTTGACTCTTGATTTAATCATAGACATTTCAACGGTGTTAGATGAATGGATAGGATTAGATGAATGGTTAGGATTTACATGGGATCTTCAAAAATATCAAATAAATGATGAGTTTTAAATGAGATTTTTATAAAAGAAGTTCAAAAAGAAAATTGAGTTTTTAAGAATATAAAGATGGCCAATACGCTAAGTTCGATTAGATGGCTCCCAAAGCCCGAACCCGACAATTTTACGAAAAATCAATACCGGTCACTAGGAAAGTACAAGTAACCGATTAACGTTAGATAAATGATGTGATAACTCCAAAATTTGATTCCAAAGGACTTGGGATTAGCTTGAGAAAGTCTCAGACCAAGACCCAATAATATGTGGCATTGGATGGACCACTAAGTGGACCCCATCTGTGGCCCAAATTCGTGAGCCTTGCAGCCCACAAAAAATCAGTCTTGGAACAATTGGCATAATAAATAGAAATGAATTCTATAAAAATCCTAAACAATTCTATAGGGTACTTAGATAAGTCCTTGATGTCCGATTAAAATTTCATACCTGAACCCTGTACAGTTTGAAAGTTACGGCACCCAGAACGCGAAGCGACAAATCTGTTCAGTTGCACCCAAAAATAGAGCTGTAATAAGCTATCGTTTCCGTGCCCGAAATATTAACGGAAAAATCTGGAATAAATTATACATATACCTTAGTATATCCTTAAGGTCTGGTATAAATTTCATGCATCGATTAGATCATAATTGACGGCAAAAATGTCTGTAATTTTAAGCCTGAATTGTTGGCAAATGGCACATAGGCAGAAAACCAGACCCGACCTTCGATCCAATGGATCATATTATATCCTGATCCGTTGACCTTTTACCCGAGTAATATAAATAAAAAATTTGGAAAACTCGAAGATCTTTTCAAAGAGCCACTGACTGCTCGATTCCCTTGACGGAGTTGAAAGTTGTGGACCCAACACTGAAGCCCAATAATTATGACCCAAAACCCTGGTAAAATAGAACAAATCTCAGTGATCTATATACCATGAGCTGATGTGATCTTATTTTTTGATTCCACCAATTGGAAAATATGCTCTCATCAGTCATCTTGCCCACAATTTTGGAATCATTTAAAAATTCGATCTGAGCCGAAAATGGCGGCCGATTTACCGTAGGCTGTCCTCCACTTCTTCGAAAAATCTGATTATATGAGATAGAAGCTTAGTATTCAGACCTTAGCCCAAGACCCGTGAAAAATTGGGCAGATCCAAACACATGGTGCCATAATGCTAACATATGATAAAAACCCAAGGGAAATTGGTCAATTAAGTCAAGGGACCTGATTGAATTCTATGACGGCCCAATGAGGCCCAAACTCCTAAACTATTAGTAAATAGGATTGATAGGATTGACCAGAGTTTAAGGACCCATCCCATAACTCAATGAACTTGATTACGAGCTTGGCCCAAGACCCGTCCTTAAGGCGCATGGGAACTAGGAACTCACATGGCCTGGACCTTGGAGAAGGCCCATACCTCTAGATTTAAGTCTAGCAAAGTCCCGAATTACCTAGGAAATGACACATTGGACCTATAATCCATTGAACCCATATTGTAATGGACCCATGGAGTCCTTTGGACCTATAATCCATTGGACCCATATTGTATTGGACCGGTTGGACCCTTTGGATCTATAATCCATTGGACCCATATTGTATTGAACTCATTGGACCCTTTGTACTTATAATCCATTGGACCCATATTATATTGTACCTGTTGGATCCTTTAGACCTATAATCCATTAGACCCATGTTGTATTGTACTCGTTGGACCCTTTGGACTTATAATCTGTTCGACCCATATATTATTGAACCCGTTGGACCATGTGGACCTATAATCCAATGGACCCATATTGTATTGGATCCGTTGAACTCTTTGGACCTATAATCCATTGGACTCATATTGTATTAGACCCATTAGACCCTTTGGACCTATCAACCATAGGATCCGTAACTCGTTGGACCCACGAACCATACCCGAAAGTATAGGATAAGTAAAGCAATTGACCTTCTTTGAACAGTCAGATACTTGAAGTTAGTTTAACTTGAATAGATAAAAATTTTAGGAACAGGCACACGAGTGCCTTGAACCTCGTTAGAGACGACCGAGTTCTTATCGACGATGATAAACATAAGTCCCCCTTTGGACTTTAACTGGGGTAACACTTGATATAAGTGTTAGCTGACGTGATCTTCCCTTAGGATCAAGTCATCTGAAACTTGAACCTGATTTCTGTTTAGACATGATTAGATGTGATAGGATATGATAGATAGTGACATGTGGTATATGATAAATACATGAAAAGTACATAATTAGTACATGATAAGTACATAAAAAGTATATGATATGATTTGATTTAATAATCTGATAAGATAGTATATGATATGATCTTATATGAGTAAATGACTTAATAAGAAAGTATATGATATGAGTAAATGACTTGATACGAAAGCATATGATATAAGTAAATGACTTGATAAGAGAGCATATGATTTGAGTAAATGACTTGATAAGAAAGCATATGATATGAGTAAATGATCTGATAACAAAGCATGTGATATGATCCGATAATCTGATAAGATAATATATGATATGATCTGAAATGAGTAAATGGTTTGATAAGAAAGCAGCTGATATGATTTGATATGACAATAATATGATATGAATATGATAGGAAGCTGAAATACTTCAAAAGAAATGCTTGATAGTAACATGAACTGTTTGAATCACCTGTTTGACATGCTTGAACTTGAATCTGAATCTGTACTTGAATTCTGAATATGAAAAAGAATATTTGAATACTTGAATTCGAAATATGAAATGAATATGTGAATACTTGAATTATGAATTTGAAAAGAAAATTTGAATACTTGAATTTTAGACTCGAAATGGGTATCTGAATATTTGAACTCTGGACCAAAATTATGTATTTGAATATGATTATGGACCTCTGAAATGGGGTAATAAGATTCTGAACCTCAGAAATGGGGTAATATGATAAAGGTACATGATACAGAACAAAGAATACATAATTTGAAGGATAATGCAACGAAAATTGAAAATTTTGAAAGGTATTCACATTTGATCGTCAACAAAATTGAAATTATGAGTTGATTTCAAGTATCTCAGAGCCTGCTCTGATACCATGTGAAGAGTGAAAATGAGCAGCACAAACTGTTGCTAATTCTGTTGTATTTATACCGGTATAGTGTGGTAAATTACCCACATTTGAAAAGAGAATTACAGGAATGCGCCCTTTAGATAGAATCCACTAAAGTATGTATATTCTAATAGGAGAAACAATCTCCAATTATTTATCTTCCTATATATTCTAATAGGAGCAACCCATACAATAGCCTGAATAGGCCTAGCTTACTCCTTTTTTTCCCCATATGTTTAGGGGGCACTTCTAAAAGGATTTTTTGTTGTTTCATTTATTTTTCTTGCATGATCTAATATAGCGTTGAGTGGATGGCTATTGTCTTAATGAACTTGAGCCAAAATTTCACTGTCATCATTATATATTTTTATATTTCATTAATGAATTTGATGTGTATTTGTAGTTGCATGCAGTTAATCTTTTAATTTATTTTCTTGGAGTGCGGGGGAATCGTGTTGATTGGAAAATTTGATCTCTTTTTTTTTCCCATGAAATTGTGCTATATTTATTGATGCATCTTTATTTTTTATTTTTGCTTGAAATGGAAAAAAATAGCGTTGGTTGGAGCCATTTAACTATATATTTATGGGTTTTATTAATATATAATTGAGCTCCTTATATTTGCATTCAATTCCTTTGTTGATTTATTTGCTTAAAGTTGAATATAGCAATGAATGGAGGATTAACCAACTCTTTTCAATATGCTCATTGTTGCTATGTGCATGTCTCGATTGATTTGTGGCTGAATGGATGCTGTGAACAAGTTAATTATAGCATATAGGGCATAATATATAGCATAATCACTCTCATAACTAAGAATGGTCATTACTCTATATATTGTATACATGGAACCATAGTCAAAAGTACTCAGAATTTCACCAAAATGAGGTCCCACCAAAATTTTCAATGAACCTTTGCCAATTTTGAAAAATTGCAGAATTTAAAAAAAAAAAGTTTGGTAAAAATTTGGAATGTAATGACTTATGACATTGGATTCATTATTTACTTTCTATTTTCTCTTTGTAATGTGTAATTTTTTTTTTTAATGATTATTTATGCCATCTATATGAGGATTAAACTAACTTGCTTCTCTTAATGCAAACAGCTGTAAATAATTTAGAGGATAGTTTACAAGAAGAAAACCTGAAAAGTAGAACAAGCTATACCAACCCAAATTCATTTGAAGTGAGTGACTCTTTTTATTTATTTTTTTTAAAATTTCGTGTCTGTTTGATTGGTTTGTAAACAACTATTGGGTAGGATTGACTTAAATCATGGTACCAAACTGCTTTTATAGGCATCCATAAGTAAACACCTATACGTACATATAGTTTTATAGCAGCTGCTATAATCTAAGCAGTTTTATATTAAACTGCTATGTTCTGCTATGAACCTACATATACATATAGTTTTCTAACAGCTCCTATAATCTAAGTAGTTCTATAGCAACTGTTATATATGCGATACATGCATACATTAGCTATTTTCAATTTTCTGAATGGATCAATTTCTGATTCAACACTATCCTCTTTTTAAGTCAATGCTTTACCGTATCCATATAGAAGCATCTGTGGAAATCTGACAAGCATCCACATTTCTTCTTTTCTCTTAGTTGCATCTGCTTGAGGTAAATTACAGTGTATATAACTTGCTTTCAAACACGGTATTCAAAATCTCTTACTTCGCTGCAGGATTCCCTATTGCCGCATGTGATGCATAAGGTGACTTTTGAAGCAACATTTTGTGGAGCATGGCAATGAAAGACACCTAGTTGAATGATTTCTAGTGGCACTTTGGTCTCACCAAACATACACGCCCAAACACATGTGTGAACTACTTTAATGCACATGTCAATGAACTTTAACCTATTCATTATCTTTTCTTTTATTCATTACTATTTTGATGCTTCTTACTCTCACTAAAAAAATAATAATGTCACCATAATGATATGTACACTTCACCAACTGCGGTCTTCAGGTTGAACTTGAATTCAGATATGTTATGGATGTGGGCTTCCATCTTGTGAGAACTTGATCCATTGTGTGTGTGTGGGGGGTAAATTTGTAGTAGTAAATTTTTTTATTATACTCATTTGTGGTTTTTTATTATAAATATAATTTTTTTATTACGATTTAAAAAAAAGACTGTCTAAGACCGTCTTATTTTGTTAATTTTTTTTTTCTCAAAATTTAAAAAATACGACGATTCTAACCCGTCTTATTTGAACCGTCTTTCAAATAGGACGGTTCAGAAAGGACTGTCCGATATAATAAATAAGACAACTCATGACCATCTCTCAATAAAGGACGGTTTAGTAGAGACGGTCATGAGCTGTCTTATTTATTGGTCAGTGACCGTCTTTAGTGGTTAATATGAGACGGCTTCGGACCGTCTTATATTAGGACTGCCGAAAACAGTCATTCTTTACCGTCTTATTTGTAGAATATAAGACGGTTTAGGACCGTCTTATAAATTTAAGACACCCAAAAAAAGAACGGACGTGAGGATGGCTTTAGGCCGGCTTATGTTAAAAATATGACGGCTTTGGGCAGTCTTATTTCGAATTTTTTGACGTAGTGTATGTTCTGTTTTGGCCTCACATAGCTGATCACTGTTCTCACGAACAGGCTCATATGGGCACCTGGTATATGAATGGGCCTTTGTATATGCAGGAATATTGAAATATCAGCTGAGGATCAGGTCTAGTTAGGCCAACAAGGTCATTGATCCTTGCCTAAGATTGACTAAACGCGGAGAGTGTCAGCCCTTGTCTGATCAATATTGGCATATGAATTCTGTCTGGACCATGGTTGGTGTTTGGTATTAATACCGAATTAATTAAAAGATAATAATAATAATTAATCTCATATTTCACTAAATTTAATAATAATAATTTATTCTCTAAGCCAATGAAAATTTTGAAGAAAAATGTAACTTATGCCTAATGATCGTACTGCAATTCTTTTATTTTCATATTATTGTTGTAGATAATCTGTAGATTATAATCTTGTACTTAGTTCTTAGCTCATGTTGTTTCCTATTTAGTGGGTAAATAAAATATCATTGAACTGCTATTATTTCTACAAATGCCTACTTGAGTATTAATTAACATTAGTTGTATTACATTTAGTTAGAATTCTTACTTGATAATTAGTTATATTCACAATTGTTGGAAACCCTACTTGCACATGCACTTATGGACTATCTGTATACTACTTATACTAAAATTCTAAGACAATGCTAACTAAGATTTTATTGAGCTTCATCGCTTACGATCGTTTCTTGACTTAAAAATTCCAGGGGCCAGTAAGTAGCCATCCAACCAGGATTAGAGAAGCTGGTTGCGGAAGGATTCAGGAGTGACAACCGAGCTGATAGTTTAAAGCTCCTTTTGTCTAGCAGAGTTACTAGCACCTGCACTTAGTTTTGAAAGGATCTTTCCTTCTTGTTTTGGCTTTTGTTTAAGTTCATTACTTTTGAAATTCTAGTTATAAATTTATAATTGGGCTTGTATGAACAATTTAACTTTTAAGGTTTTATTTTGATGAAAAAAGGTTCTAAATGTTACCTACATTATATTATTTTACTCAGTGAAAACAGTTTACGATCAAATCGTAATTTTGAATATGCCCGTCAAGTTAACGAAATTAGGAGGTTAAACTGATAGTGTTTAACTCAACTTTCCGCGCGCACTTTGATAAATTAACGATTATTTTAATAAACGAAATTTAATCATTTCCGCAATTAAATAATTTTTCGCAAAGTTTTAGAAAAAAAGAGGTGGTAAGTTATTTGAAGAAGAGATACGAATTAGGAAGTTGAACCCGAAAGATAAGAATATGAATAGAAACAAACGATGTGCGTTGACGCCAGCTTGCATCGGACTCATTGATGGATCGCGGGGCTGGATGCGAGGGGTGTGACATTGATAGCTACCGTTTGAAAACTACGATAAAATAAAGCAATGATGGTTCAAAAACTATATACTATTGTGGTATTGAGAGTGTATTTAGACAGTGGTCAAATATAAGATGCAGAAATTTAAAAACATGAACCATCAAATAAGCACAACACCCCCAAACTTGAATGGTGCAATGCCCTCATTGCTCAAAACAGTAAACATAAAAACAATAAGAGGACAATCCGAAAAATATAAACATTTCAGCACAAGCACCAAGTATACATACCAGAGATAGAGGTATCCTCACTATCCATGGGCTCGGAAAATTGTTGGCCCATAGCTCCTCTGTTGAAGTATGAGGAGCGGGACTAGCAATCACAAAGGAAAGAGAAACAGACAGAAAAAGGGGCCTGGACCAGTTGAAAGAGGGTTTTGACCGGCCTTCAAGTCTTTAAATAAGCCTGAAAACTCTAACTCAACCGGTCGAGATGGATATCTCGACCGATCGAAATGGGGCAGAGATGTAGCCTGTCTGCCCTTCTTCATGCTGAAGCAATGCCCAAAACTCAACCGGTCGAGATCGAAACTTGATCGGTCGAGATAATAGATCTCTCTCTCTCTCTCTCTCTCTCTCTTTCATACAAATGGCACCTCAACTGGTTGAGATCCAAATTTGACGGGTCAAAAATAAACAAAGATATAGGTATCTCTATTGCATATAATCTCGACCGATCGAGTTGAGCCAGAGAGCAAAATGCTCTCTGTCTCTTCTCTTTCTGAGGCTGCATAATTGAACTCGACCAATCGAAGTGGAATTTTGACCGATCAAGAACAGACAGAAAGCAATGGGCTTTTTGTCCTCCCTTGAAATTCAACCTTTATATATATATATATATATATATATATATATTTCTTTATATTTTTATTTTATTTTATTTTGTTCATTGTAAAACTTGCGCAATCAACAAACACATTAAATCTAATAAAAACAAGATAAAAATCCTAACCTAATACTATACAAGGGGCTTGGGTTGCCTCTCAAGAAGCGCTAAGTTTATTCGATCTTCAGTTGGACCCCCTCAAATTTCTAAGGGAACGAAAAAGGGTTGTTCATGTAGCATGTATTTGCTACCCTTTTTAGCATTTAATGGTTTGAGGCTTTTTATGGGTGGTCTTTCATCGAAGTCATCCACCCTATAAACCATGACATATTTGTATTCAGTGTGTGATGGAAATTTGAAAGCACCGAATAAGTCATTATTTACAACTAATCGACTTGAGGGTTTGTCTAAGCATTGTTTAAATGGATCTCTAGGCACATATGGTGCCTCATATGTAATGCTTGACTACTCAATCAATGTGAAATAAGGAGTTGCGTCCTCCTCATGTAGATGATCTTTTTGTAATAGAGGAGTAACACAAATTGGTTGGCTATCCCAATCTGCCTCATGCCCGCCCCAAAGGGTCATGGTCTCATCTTCAAGCTCATGGGTGGGGGTAGTTCCTCCTCTCAACTCCTAGTCTGGCGGAATGCATATTGGTTGGCTAGTCAACTTATCAGCCTTCCTAGCCATAGCAACGGCCAACAACCCAATTTGAGTTCAAGTTCTGCACGAGACTGGTTATATAGTTTAAGATAGTTGACCGATTGGGATTGGAGTTCTTTTATAACATGTTAAACCCGGTCTTCAAAACCAGAACTCCATGGGGGTTGTGGAATGCGTAGTGGTCGGCTAGTCAAGGTAGCGCCTTCCTAGCCATAGCAGCGGCCCTATTCCCCATTATATAATCAACTTCCGCATGAGACTGGATATGTAATTCAAAATAATTAACCAATTGGGATTGGAGTTCTCTTATCAAAGTTAGCAAATTCCGCAAGAAACTGAAACTCCATGGGGATTGTGAATATTGCTGGTCACACTGAGGTTGGTTAGAAAATTTTGGCACAAAAGGTTGATTTAATTCACAACCCCAATTTGGGACCCATCAATTAGGACCATTCCCCCCATATGCATCCTGATTGTGGTATGGAGTCTAATAATTAAACCCATAGGATGACGGGGGCATCGAATTTGTAGGAGACTCCATAACTCACAGACATAAACTATGAAACAAAAATACAAAAAATAAAAACCTAACTAAATCTAAAAACAAAGGCACGTACCTTGACCTCCCGTGGGCATTCCCTTCGAAGCTTTTGATAGGCCCAGACCTCGGACTCCAAATTTGGAAAAAAAAGAACACTAGAATTAGAAAATTACTAATACAAACTAATTAAAATGCAATAGTTCAAATAAAATCGTAGTCCCCGGCAGCAGTGCAAAAAATTTGATCTTTTTAAATCAAAACCTTGCAAGTGCACAAGTTCGAATATACTAGGGCAAGTACAAGGATGTCGAACCACAGAGACTAGTCATTTATCTAAACTAAAGCCTTAAATAGAAAAGGGTTTTTTTTATAAAACTAAAATCCTAATTAAGTTAACTAGAAAAGCAAGTAAAACATATTTGAAAAATAGCAAGAAAACAACCTGAGATCTCTCTTGGATCTCAGATTCATAAATAACTCGCATCTTATTCCTAACCTATTTCGAATTTCAAGTACCCCCTCTCTAGGCTACAAGCTCTAGCACTTCGTATATGAATTAGAAGAATCTAAACATGCTACAAAAAATAAGACTATTAGCGACAACCAAAAACTACCATTATTAACATAAAAACTGCCGCTAATAGTCTTGGTAGCCATTAATAGTTTTTTTGTTAATAGCAGCAATTTTTTTCTGCAAAAAACTGCCGCTAATAGTCTTATTTTTTGTAGTGACATCGAGGCATCTATGCAATCGTTGACTTTGTGGGTCTGTTGCGACGATGCGCTCCCTTTGAACAAAGGATGGAGTCGCCACTCGGAGCTTTTGGTATTCCGGGATACCAAGATCAATGTTCTAAGCACTGAAGTGCAAGATATGAGTTTGATTTATCGGTCAATACCAAAGGCTCTTGAGTAAGGACTTCGATTATCAATCGAGAAGGTCTTAGGCACTCCATCAACCAGCTCGTAAGCGAACTTTACTATGGCTGCTTGGATGTGTATATAATATATATATATATATATATATATATAGATAAAGAAAAAAGGAAAAAAAAAGGCAGCACTCCCCCTTGCCCGAAGGCACTCCTATCCTATTGATCCTTTCATACCCAATCAAATTTGGGTGGCATAATGCCTTTATTCAAGGATAGAGGGAAGGCAAAGAAGGTAGAGGAATAGAGGGAAGAGTCGGAGCTCTCGGGCCCTTGTAGCACTACTGTGGACCTTCGCGCGAGAGCGACACCGGTGATCTTCCAATAGCAAACGGGTTTAAGATGGATTCTAAAACTCTAAGGCAGGAAGCTAGAAGATAAGAGAAGAAGGCTAAGGCCTAGTTCCTACCAAAACTAGGAGATTGATGATGAAAAATGGGATCAAAAGGGGTGACCTTAGTTATGAAATTTATGGGTTTGTGTTCAAAAGGGAGGAGGAAATCTCTATTTCTCTCTTTTGGAAAATTTTCAAGCCCTTAATCAAGGGGGAGGGGGGTGGCTCTCTATTTATAGAAGAGGTAAGGATTAGTGAGGATTAAAGGGCTAATTGGGTTAGCAATTAGGTAAAAGGAATCTAAGGTTTTCTAGGGCTTAGAGAGGTGGGAATTGGGTTTCAATGGTAGATGATAGGGTGGGGTTCTAAGTGGCAAAAGGGTTAAAAAGAGGGCTAGTGGGGGTGTAACAGTCCTAATGAAACCAACCCCAATGGATGGGGTTGTCAACAAGTCAAAATCCAAATTCGAGATCTGACCAAATCCCTAAAAATCACTGTTCCTAAGCCTAGCGTGTGTATTAGACACGCTAGGTTTGGGAACAGTGTTCTATGAGAATCCTAGAGGTTTAGAACCTGCCATGGGGCCCACATAAGCCAATTTTACCTAGCGTGTCTATTAGACATGCTAGGCCAAAATTTATTAAAATTGGCTTAGCGTGTGTAATACACACGCTAGGCTAATTTCCTACTTTCTGCTTGAATTTTAAACTGCCATAACTTTTGCTATACAACTCAGATTGATGATTCTTGTCTCATTGGAAAGCTGGGAACATCCTATTTCTGATGGGATAGATTTTAGCTCTAGCAAAGGTCTGTGTAAACTTTGGCACTGCTCTTTTCAACCACTGCCCGGGAGGGTTTAAAACGGGTTCGGGAGGGGTTCTGTAGGTTAGGGTTGATTCCTAAGGGTCGGGGATAGGCTTCTAAGGGTTTGGATTAAGTTCTAAGGGTTCGGGAAGTACTCTTGAAAGCTCGAAGGGTACGCCTTTCTCGAAGTATAAGTTAATCGGGCTTTGAGCCAAATTTGGGTGTTTACAGATGCCCCTCTTTGGTATTCGATCACTAATGATCGCATGCCAAAGAAAGAGACGTTCGAAGAGGCATAAGGCACGCTAACGAGTCCGTTGTATTCAAAGCGAATCTCAAACATCAGATGGTAACATGGTAAGTATATGGATGACTTGTATGTAGGAAAAAATGTCTGTTCCTCAAGGCTATCGGTCCCCAAGCTCTTAGCGATATTAGTGGGTATGACCGAGATGGCGCGAGTTATAGAAGCCCAACGTGTTGGGAAAAAATGTTCGCTCCTCGATATGATTGGTGAGGTGTGATGTTTGAGTTCCATTTTGAACAAGACAGCCCCGTAAGCAGGAGGGTGATCGACCTATACTTCAAGATGGGCATAAAGTAAATGACGCGAAGATCCATAGTTTGTGCCCAACCTTACGAGGCATTGATTTCCCCATTTGATTAGTCACGAGTGCCCCTACGCGAGGTAGGGTTCAAGATTTTTGGGTGAACACATCGATCCCGAGGTTAATTTAGCACAACTACCCGAGCAAAGCGAATATTGACATCTCAATGCTTTTTGGGAATGTGTGCCATTTATCAAGCCAAATATTTTTGTAATTTTATATTTTTATGTATTATTCTATGCATATATATTATTTTATATATATATATATGTTTTATTTGTTCGTTCAAGGTTTTTTAGCGTTCTCATTAACCTTTAAACACCTTTATTTTAGCACAGTTTCATGAGCAGATCAAATGAAGGTTAATGCGCTTTTTGGGAACGTGTGCAACTCTTGGTCTAGCCAATCAAACTTGTTTGTCGGGCCAGACTCGAATGAAACAAAGTCGACCGGGGAAAAAATAAGCCTAGCGTGTGCATTAGACACGCTAGGCCAACCCGGGGGAGAGGGGGGGGGGGATATTAAGCTTAGCATGTGTAATATGACACGCTAGGCCAAATCTGGGAAAATCATGCCTAGCGTGTATATTAGGCACACTAGGCCATTCTATGGTGTAAAGTGGCCGGGCGCGACCAGAGACCCAAAAAAGCGCATTTTTCAAACCTCTCTCCTCTCCCTCTATCCAAACTGAAACGGGAGTTCTACCTTGTGTTCCATAGATCCAATTCAAACTTCGACATTGCACCGGTGTTATTATCTCCGATTGAACACATATTCCATGCCGGATCTAGGGTTCAAACTTTCACCAAGGTAATCATTTTAAAACCATTTTTCTTTTGAATTTCTTTTGATTTTATACCAATGTGGTTAGGGTTCTTGTATCTAGATGATAAAGGGATGTTATTTCTCACAAATGTGATCCTTTGTGATCCCTATTGTGACTTTATGTGCATATTTGCAGGGATTTTGGTGAAACTTGGGTGATTCGTGCCCCTTTTTTGGATTTTCTTGACTTTTTATTTTGTCAATGCATTAGGGCTTCTGTATCTAGGGAAAAAATGGATTTTTTCTGTGAAAGCAATTTCCTTTGATTGATTCAGTGATGTATATGCATGTTTGGAACAGATTTCGGCAAAAGATTGGTCGATTTGTACCCGTTCCCCCTCTCTCTCTCTTTTTTGGTAAATGGTGGCCCTTTTAAAAAATGTATGGGGTTAAAAGTCGTTGATTTTTCTTGGAAAAGAGAGATTATTATTATTATTATTATTTGTCTTTTTATTTTATTATTTTTTTTATTTTTGAAATGACGGGATGTATCTCCCCCCCCCCCCCTTTTTTTTATTTTTCTTGGACATTTTGGCATGAATGAGGCATACTTACCTTCGTTCGGTTTCATGTTTCTTAGACAAGCGCTTGATTTCCTCTTGCTCATCATCCTTTAATATTTGATGGTGTATCTCTTTTCAGGATGGCACATGATCAATCAAGCGATGAGGACCAGGCTCGCAAGGGTAGCCCTGATATGATCTTTGGTATCCGGGGTGAGCATCTTATCCAGGTGCAGCGCTCCTCTCGTATCTGGTACGAGGTGCAGGGTGAGGCAGCCTGCAATGGGTTGCTCCATTAGCAATATACCCACATTTCCAATTTTGGGAATGCTAGAAAGGTAAAGAGAAGAGTTCTTTGGTTGGGTACACGATACTGATTGATAGCCTGGCCAGAGCTTTGGTTGTGGAGGTTGCTTCTGTCCACGGCTTTTGACCCATGATTGAGGTAGCCCATTTGGATTTGCCCTTCTTGGTTCCTCATTTCTGACTTTCATTTTCTATTTTCTGATTTGATATGTTCCTTGTTTGTCCATCTTTTCAGATTTGGGGGTACTTGCACTTCCAACCTGGCCGCCCCCTGCTCTTTTCCGATGAGTATACATACCCCCTCATGAGCTGGTTTGACTTGATGATCACTGAGCAGGCTTGACGCACTCTTTTCTTTATTGGTTAGAATTTTGAGTTATGATTGCATTGATTGACCAACGGGCTTCTTCTTTCTTGTGCAGCTTGTATTCGACCCGTATCTCGGCTTGCCTTTTCTAGACCGTGCTGCTGTTGGGCAGTGACGGCTATTCGTTGACCATTGCGTTGTCTTTTTCAACGGTGCTTGGGTCTGAGCTTACTATCTGGGTGAGAGGGTCATGCACCAGTACCAGGATTTCTTTGTCATGCTATTGGGTCTCCCTGAGGATGTTCTGGCGCCAGAGGGTACGATCGAGAAGCTCACTGGGAGGCTCATCCATAATGGGATTCCTATTGATGGCCTTTTCCAGTATGGGGGGTACCAGCAGTGGTACGAGTCTCTCCCTTATCGGACCCTCCTTCCACGTTTTATTTCAGGTGCTAACTTTTTGGCATTTGGAGGGCCACGGAGCTAGGTACTTTTTCTTACCCTTCCTTTGCTTCTCGGATCATCTTTTTGATTCACTAAGGTAGTGCTTTGCTGATCGGTTTTCTTCCTCTCTTTTTCTTTTTCAATTTGAGGAGGCAGCGGGACCTGACGGGGGTGCAGAGGCGGGACCTTCGGAGGAGGCAGGTGCAGGACCCTCGGGCACTTTCGGTGCAGGGCCTTCAGGGATGTCTACCGCATGGACTCAGGGAGTTTTTAGGTGCATGGATGACACATTTCTTTTTGGTCTGTGTGCCGACATGGTTGAGCATGCCTGCCTTTCTACCTAGTCGGTTAGAGTACCTGCCCCTGAGCTGATCCCAGGGGGGAGTCTCCTTTTTAGGGGTATGCATGTTCTCTTCTGTCTTTTTGTGCTACTGACCTATCCATTCTTCCCCCTTTATAGGTTTATGAGTTAGTTGTTCAGTAGACGGATTACTACCGTCATATCGCTGACCTTCGGGAGGCTGAAGTGGTGAGTATGTTGTTGGTTTGTCCCTTCTGCATTTTATCAATTTATGCTTTCCCCTAATTGATCCTTCTGGCGTGATACATTCAGCGTGCTCGGGAGATGGAGTCGCGTTTACTACTTAGCTGGTTGTCCCAGGCGTGGTCTCGTGTGGGGGATACCCAGACGTTTCAAAGGACTAAGCGCATGCGAAAGAAGGGCTCTCAAGGACCCGGAGGATCATTGGAGGTCGCCTCTATTACTTTTTTTTCTTTTATGAACATTTGATCTTTGAGTACTTTTGAAACAATTTGTAATAACAATGCGACTGCTTGGTGCAATCTGGATATTTTCTTGAATGAACATCTTTGTTTTTCTTTCTTGATTGTTATTTCCCATTTTGGATATGACCTGCTTGCCTGAAAATGAAAAATAGGTTAGATGGCTTGTGAAACTATAATTATGCCTCGTACTCTTCTGTAGGATAGCCATGAGTTTGGCAAAAATGAGGGAATGCCCCCTAATATATGCATTGGCTGAAATGGCCGGGGTCCATGCACTTCTCCTTTTTGTTTGTTGTGAGCATGGTTCCTGTAAAAGGAGAGTATAAAACAGGTTAAGTGGTAAACCCAAGTGTCCCAGCTCGTGGCCTGGGGTGCCATAAAAGAGAAGTTAGTTTATTGTATGCAGGTGGATTGGTCCTAAGGGATGGGAAGATAGATCTTCCCCTTTCCTTCTTTTCCTTCTTCCTTTCTTTTTTGGTCTAACGTGTATATTATACACGCTAGGCATTTCTGGACGTTTTTTAGCCTAGCGTGTGTTATATACATGCTAAGCATCTTTTGGAAATTTTTTGGCTTAGCGTGTGTAATACAAACGCTAGGCAATTTCTGGGAAATTTTAAACTAGCGTATATATTACACACGCTAGGTGCTTTTGGGCGGTGGTGGGCCTATAACGCCCGAGAAAGCATTCTTTTTTCTCTATTCTAAGTTGGGTTTTGGATTTTGCTCCAACATTTTTGTCTTTTCTTCCCGAGGGTCGGTCCATTATCCTACATTGAATCGTGATTCCTTTAAACAAATTTGTATGACCATGGACCCACTTTACAACCCCGCCCCTCCAGGGGGGAGGGTTCAGAACTTTTATACTTCCCTCCTTGGGTGTAGGGCCCAGTTTTATGAAAAAATGGCTTGATAGCTTGAATGAGAGTGAACTTGCGGATTTGGATCAACTCAGGTTGGCTTGTCTCTCATCTTTCCTTGATGTTCCTCAATTTTGGGACCTCATTCACGTGATGATTTCTCATTGGGATGTGGAAACCCATGTCTTTCGCCTTGTGACCCATGAGCTAACTCCAACACTTGAAAAGCTCTCCATTTTATCAGGTTTGAAGCTACATCGAGGCCTTGCTAAGGTGGTACCAAAATTGGGTTATGCTAAGGTCGTCCACATGACTTTAGGCTTGAAAAGCCTTGCCGGTGGGCCCTTCAGGTGTCCGGTGAAATTCCTAAGAGAACTTTTTGGTGATGAAAGTTCGCAAAAATTGTCGGTAAAGAATATTCATAAAGTGAAAGCTTTCGCTCTTTGCCTTCTCTCAGAGGTTCTTTTTTATACTGGGGGGAGAGCTTCTCTCTTGCGCTCTGTGACGTATTGGCGAAGCTTGAAGGGGGCCACTTCGTGATGCATTTGGTATTGGTAGAGCTTTACCGCTGTCTTGACGCCTTTGCCTTGTGCAAGGTGGAGCACTTTCGGGGATGCCCTATTCTACTTTAGGTCTGTCTTAGGCAGCATCTTTCCATTTTGGGGTCCGTGGCCTGCTTTTATGTTATCCAGGGAGAGGTGGCTAGCTGCTTTTTACGCTGATGCTCCAAGTTGCCACAGGGGAATATACGCAAGCTGCAACTTTGGCTGACTGAGGTTGAGTTGGCATGGAGGCTTCTATGGCTTGACTGGACCTTCCCGATAGTTCGATCTAGAGACCACGAGAGTATCACCCTTCTCGGCTTGACTGGCAGTACCAATTACTTCCCATCTCGGGTGGTGCGCCAGTTTGATTATACTCAGCAGGTGCCTTATGCATCAAAACCACCTCTATGCACCTTGATCTTCTCTCGGGGGTCTTCTGGGGATTTGGATAGGATAGCCGCTCTTTGGGAAATGCATCAATCGACGCATATGTGCAATCTAGAGGAAGGGAATCTGACTTGACTTCCTCAGGGTATGAGGCTTGGCTACTATCTGAGAGGCCTTTTGCTCGTCGCTTGGATCAGGCGAAGAGTAGTGATGTAGAGGGGCCTTGGCCGAGGAAGGAGGTGGCGCTTCGGACCCAGATTAAGTTGCTGATAGATGAGAAGCGAGTTCTTCACAAGCGTTTAGAGAAATAACAGGTTAGAGCTGATGTTGCAGAAATAAGAGCCAGTGTTGCAGAGTGTGAGGTTCTTCAACTGGAAGGAGCCCTAAGTGATGCTCTTGGTGCTACTGATGCTTCTCAGAAGCGATATTAAGCCCTTCATGGTCGCTGGATGACTGATCGAAATGTTCGTGAAGATGCTTTACGCGTAGAGATTCATGTCTTAAAGCGTGATTTGGGTCATTGACTTGGTCCTGCACATACTTTTTGCATAGATCAAACACCATAGGAAGGGGCATAAGAATCCCTGACAGATATATTTTTGGTATATATATATTTTTTATCTCTCTTTTCACTCTTTTGTAAAGGTAAAGAGTTAGGTACCACACCGATTATCTTGAGATGTGGTGCGAGTAAAGTGTAAAGATGAAAATGGAAAAGGGAAATCTATTATCTTTTTCTGGTTTTCTTTATATGTATAAATATGGAAAAGGAAAATCTTTTATCTTATATAAGTATCTTTTCTTCTATCCACTTTTTTTTTTAAACGTGAGATAAAGCAACAATTCCCATTTTGAGCATAGTCGAACCCATTCATGGTCGGACCTAAGTGAGGTTTGGAATCCTTGCCATGGTCGGAACGTCCTTTCCTTTGGACTGAATCAACCGTTTATCTTTACCTCGGGTCATGCGTCTGACAGTGTAGTTTGAAGAATCTGCTTGATGAAGATCTGATTTCAGTGAACATGAGCGGCCCAGTTGGCAACCAGATAATCGATAATTCAACCAAGGGAGCAACTTAAGATCTTCTCCTTCTCCTTTTCTTTTTCTCTTAAGCTTTTTACTCACAGCGCCCAAGATGGGTTTTCGCTATGCTCGTTATCACCCTTTTTTTTACCCATAGTGCCCCTTCGGGTTTTCACTACGTCCATGGGTATGCCTTTTTCCCCCAGGCGCCTTTTCAGGTTTTCACTTGCTTCGCACAAGCTCACTATTTTTACCCATGGCACCCTTTCGGGTTTTCACCACATCCTTTTTGCTTTGAACTTGTATTTTTTCTTTTTCTTTTCTTTTTTATTTTCTCAAAGGCCACGACATGGATGACGACTCCGTCATAGCCGGCTAGATGGAGTTCTTTCGTTATCTCACAATTTGGCTCATGTTGACTCAACAAATACTGTGACTGCTAGTAGACCTTAAAGAGGACTTTCTCTCAGGATGAATCGTTGTTATGGGTAAGGTTAGGAATTTTAAAGGTGTTCTGAGGTTAAAAGGTTTCCTTGATTAGGTTCCAGCTGCCGTAATACATTTCTTCCTTGGGGGATTTTTACTGTACATGCCCATGATATTTCCATCGCTTTTCTTGTATATATATATATATACATATATTTTTGTTCTTTTTCTTTTCAGACAATCTCTTTTTGGGGATTTGTTGTTCTGATTTTTTTTTATTTTGAGGGTAACTCTTTTCTCTTCCCTCTTTTTTTTGTTTGGTATTTACATTTTTACCTCTTCTTTTTTCTTCTTGGGAGGGATTTATAAATGAAATGCTCATGACTCAATAAGTGTAACAAAGAATATGAGTGTTGAGGGAGCTTTTTTGGCTACTTGGCATTGAAATGATGGCCTCTTTTGTGGGGTCCTTAAGCAATCACGTATCTATTTTATCAATAGTTACCTTGTCGTAGGAGACTTAGGAATAGAATAGTCGTACGTATCCAACATTGATGGGCTCAGGAAAGTGATCTCCGTCCATTGTGGCAAGGCAAAGCGCATACCCCGGGAGCACTTCTCGGATGACGTAAGGTCCCTTCCAGTTGGGCTTGAATTTCCCTCTTGGATTGGTGGGGAGATAAGGGAAGATTTTCTCGAGTACTGTGTCACCTACCTTTAAATCTCATATGCGAATATGCTTGTTGTAAGTACGTGCAATCTTTCTCTAATAGGCATGGGTGTGACATAAGGCCAGGGGCCTTTTCTCATCTAACAGGTTCAGTTGCTCAAAGCGGGACCTCTCTCTTTCGACTTTTGGTAGATCAGATTCGATGAGAATGCGCAGTGAGAGTACTTCAACTTCGACTGGCAAGATGGCCTCGGTCCCATACACAAGGGAGAACGGCGTGGCCCCTGTAGTGGTACAGATTGACGTTCGGTAAGCCCATAGTGCAAATGGTAACATTTCGCTCTAGTCGCAGTATGTGAAAACCATCTTCTCAAGGATGCAGACGACTATTTTGTTAGCTGCCTCCATGGCTCCGTTGGTTTGTGGCCGATATGGTGATGAGCGATGATGTTTTATTTTGTACTGCTCGCAGAAGGCTCTTATGTGATTGTTCCCGAAGTTGGTGCCGTTGTCTATGATGATGTCCTTAGGTACACCGAATCGACACACAATATTATTTTTAATGAATTTTTCGACATGATTGGCCGTGATGTTTTCATAGGATGCCACCTCTACCCATTTTGTGAAGTACTCGATGGCGACGAGGATAAACTGATGCCCATTTGATGCTTTTAGATTAACTTTTTCGACTACATCGAGGTCCCATGTGGCAAATGGCCAGGGAGTGGTCATGCTATGTAGATATATAGCAGGAGCATGTATCAGACTGGAGTGTTCCTGACATTTGTAGCACTTTGCACATGCTTGCAACAGTCAGTTTCCATGGTGGTCCAAAAATACCCTTATTGTAGGATCTTCTTGGTGAGCATGTGCCCATTGACGTGGGCCCCGCATACTCCCTCGTGGATCTCTTTTATAATATTGGCTGCCTGACCCTCAATTAGACATCAGAGAAGGATATTGTTATGTGACCGCTTATAGAGGCACTCACCACAGATGAAGTAATTAGCTGCTAAATGCTGAATGGATTGCCTGTCTGACTTGGACGTACCTTCTGAGAATGTTCGTGTTTCGAGAAAACTTTTGATATCCAAGAACCATGGAGGCTAGTCATTATCCCTGTGTGTCCCTCAATCTGGAGGCAGAAAGTCAGCTCGTTTCTTTGTTCGATCATGATTGGTTTCACATTGACACCATAGGGGATTTCTACCATTGATGCCAACGTTGTTAATGCATCGGCAAAGCGATTTCTTACTCGCAGGACATAAGAGAAGGTAACATCATCGAAGCTTGCTATCAGATCTTCGAGGTGCTCATGATATGAGATTAACTTCTCATCATTCATCTTCGAGGTGCTCATGTTAGTGCGGGGGAAATTGAGCTTGATGGACGCTATATATGAGATCCTTTTTATGAGATTAGGATAGCGCCGACCCCTTGACCTTCAGCATTTGTTGTCTCGTCGAAGTGCATTACCCAGGACTCTTTGGTCTCCATTGTATCATCCTCTGTCATGAAGGAAATTTGATCCTTAGATGCTCATAATTGGGTAAGGGGTTCTCTGCAAGTTGATTTGCAAGTGCTTGCCCCTTGATTAACTTCTAAGTGACATATGTGATGTTGAATTCAGATAAGAGAAGTTGCCAGCATGCAGTTTGACTAGTGAGGGTCAACTTTTTGAATAGGTACTTCAACGGATCCATTCGCACTAGGAGGAGACCGACTTGAGATAGCAAGTAGTGGCGAAGCCTCTGTGTGGCCCATATGAGAGTCAGGCATGCTTTCTCTAGATGAGAATAGCATGTCTCGTAATCAGTGAATTTCTTACTTGGGTATTAGATGGCCTGCTCTCTTCTTATCTCATCATGCTGCCCTAGGACACATCCCATCGAAAGTTCTGTTGTGGAGAGGTACCTTAAGAGTGGTCTCCCTGGTTCGGGTGGTACCAACACTGGCGGGTGGAGAAGGTAGCCCTTGATCTTATCAAATGCTGCTTGACAGTCATCCTTCCATTCAACAAGTGAATCTTTTCTTAGTAGCTTGAAGATCGGCATGCAGATAGGAGTGAGTTGTGCGATGAATCGACTGATGTACTGTATCCTACCTAAGAAGCCACTGAGCTATTTCTCGGTAGACGGTAGTGGCATTTTGATGATGGCTTTTACCTTGGTCGGGTCAATCTCGATGCCTCTTCTACTAACGATAAAGCCTAGTATTTTTCCTGACATGTCGCCGAATGCGCATTTCTGAGGGTTCAGGTACAACCTGTATTTTCTCAACCTCTCAAATAGCTTTTGAAGGTTTATCAGATGATCACCTCTCTTTGGTGACTTGGAGATCATGTCGTCAATGTACACCTCAATTTCTCGGTGCATCATGTCATGAAAGAGTGTTGTCATCACCCTTAGGTATGTCACCCCAACATTCTTGAATCTGAATGGCATGACTCAATAACAAAAAGTTCCCCATGGAGTAATGAATGTTGTCTTCTCTCGGTCTGCTTTAGCTATTTTTTGATCTGATTGTACCCGAAGAATTCGTCCATAAATGAGAGCATCCCATTCCTGGCAGTGTTATCGACCAAGATATCGATGTGTGGCAACGGGAATTGTCTTTTGGGCTCGCCTTGTTCAGGTTTCTGAAGTCGATGTACATACAAACCTTTCCATCTTTCTTTGGTATAGAGACGATATTGGCCAGCCATTACGGGTATTTGGAGACTATGAGAAACTCTGCATCGTACTATTTGATGACCTCATCTTTCACTTTCAGCATCCATTCTGGCCTGAGACGTCTCAACTTTTGCTTGACCGGCTTAACATCTGGATATAGCGACAACTCATGCTTGACCAAATAGGTATCCAAACCCGGCATATCCTCATATGACCATGCGAAGACATCTTGGTAAGACCGAAGAAAATCAATCATACTTTTTCTTTCTTCGGGGGATAGTGACGTTCCAATCTTGGTGATTCTAGGAACCTCCTTTGTACCTAGGTTTATGTCCTCTGTTTCTTCAACGATTGGGGTAAGGCCATGCTCAAAATCGGCAAATTAGTCAAGGAGCTCATTGGGGGTGCTCCTCAGTAGGGATCTCGTCCTCCAGACTCGTGACTCCCAACTCTTCTTGTATTTCTACAGGAAAAGGCTCGATTTCACGTGGGACGGGTTTTTCAATTAAGGCATCATTTTTCTTGATTTTATCAGCAATTTTAAAAGATATAGTTTTTAGATTATTTTGTATTTCTTTTATTTTTTTGAATTTTTATTTTTCTTCGGAGATGGGCCCTTGGCAAAGCGGGTCTTTATATACACATGGTATTACCCGCCAATGGCTAATCTCGCTTTTTATAGGTTTTTTTTTTTTGGAAAGCTAGAATCATATTTACAGCCACTCGATGCTTCCAGGGTTAGGGGCATTGACGCCCAATTTCTCACCTATGGTGTCATACCTTTACCTATTCTAATGGAGGAGGCTGATGGAGATGGCTTTTGGGAGTCAGCCTCCATCATGTTTATCATGGGCTCGTTCGAGACCCTGTCCTCAAACCTCAACATGGGTTTGTGGTGGTTTATGGCAGGGGTGCATTGACGGGAGAACCTCTTCCTCAAAGAGGGACAGGGATGCCAGGTCTATTTCCATATCGGAGGAATGATTTGGGGATTGGTTCGATGGACAACGACTGCCAGCTTGCGTGGGGTCAATTGTGTTGCCCCATTCTGAACTATTTTTATCACCCCTACACTCACGAACATGCTCCTTGATGTGAGGCCGCGGAGGGGACTCATCTTCCAGGTCTATCTCCCTGGCTTTGGCTGCAGCAATGGTTTGCGCCTTCTCTTTGGCCTCTTAGCCCTCCTCTTCTATGGGTTTGTAACCTAACCCAAACTTGATTTGTTGTCCGCCTCTGGGTCTAACTGGGTCTTTCCTACCTTGCAGGCAAGGACCTAATCCTTTTCCTTTCTGGTAGCCCCATTTTTGGAGTATGGCAACTGCCATAATCATTCCACCCCCAGTTTTCAAGGAGACCCTTTTGAGAGGTTCAGGTGCCACCACTGAGACATCATACTGTAAACTATGGAGATCCGTGTCTTCAGCTGTGTGGTATGTCCAATATCTTGAGGTTCTCGATACTATGTGTGGCCTTTTCTCATTCTTCCTCTCCCTCACCTAAAATGGTGATGATCTTTTATTCTGATACGAATCTGAGCTTTTAGTGTAAGGTTGAAGGTATTGCTTTGATTTCGTGCAGCCATAGACGCCCTAGCTTTGATTTCATTGGCCCAATTGTGAGCTCAAGATCGACTTCTCTAATTATTTCCCTCCTTGTGTTATCGAATCCTCTGACGCTTGTTTTAGCTGGCATGAACGTGGAGGGATCCATCCCTATCTTGGTTACAGCTCTCAGAGGGCACACATTTAATACTGATCCATTGTCTATCAGCACCAACGAGATTACCAGGTCCCTTTTTTCTACTATGCTATTATGGGGTTTGGAATGATTATTTCCCTCACTTGAAAGATTGACGTCTGAAAATGAGATTGCTTTGGGGCCAATACCTGTCCGATTATTTGCCCCACCTCATATGGGGATACCATGCTGGAGACATGTGCGTCTTTCAAAGCTCCCATTAAGGCTTGGAAATGGAGCAGAGACATCATTAAGAGGTCCCAGGCGATGATATGAGCTGGCATCCTTTTCAGTTGTGTTTCCAACATGTGTTCTTTGCTCATCTTTTCAAAGGGGTGTATCGCGGTAGGTTCCTTTTTCTCTTCCGATCGGGGTGGTAACGATGTCTCGAGTTACTTAGAAATCCTCCCTGATCGTGTAACGAAATCCACCGTCCCCTCTCTGCTACTGCCTGCATTGATATCTGTTTGGTTATAGCTGAGTGGGATTTGGTGGGGGTCATAGGTCGGCCCTGGGATCTAAAATGGGTTAGTTGACGGTATCAAGGTGCCTGGATTGGTGGTGCAAGATAACTAGATAGAACTTGGTTAACTTTTGCTAGAGGTAGATAGGTTGGGGGGAAGGAGAAAATGGGCTAAGTGGGATCTATGGGAATTGTGAATGACTGTATTGGTGGTGATGTGATGGGGTTAGGCCACTGGTAATTAATAGGTGCCGAAGGGCGAATCTGGGGAACACTAGTTATCCATCAATCAGAGGGGGGTGGTGTTGCATATGGTTGAAATGGAGATACGTTGGGTTGTACATAATTGACGGGAGCTGGTGGTGGAAAATACAGCCTCAAATCTAAGGGCTCTACATGGGGTGTTGGATTGAGGAAGTAATCAGCCAAACTTAAGGGCTTGATTACCCTTATGCATCTATCTTCCTGATCTGTCTGCTTTGGTGTTATAAAGTCTTCCCGAATGAGTATATACTCTGAAGGGTCAAGCTCTTCACCATCTTCCTCTATCACGTTGACGGTGGTTCTTGGGCCCATTCCTCCTGGTGGATGTGGTGGCATCCGGACCTGATGTATGTTGGCGTGCTGACTTGCCTGGGGAAGTGCCGGAGGGATGATTTTTCTGGTGTCTATTAGGTCCTGTATCACATACTTTAAAGGAAAGCATCAAACGGTTGGGTGACTTGGTCCTTGATTAAAATTGCAGTGAGTATTGGGTCATAATATCTGGGGATTGGATTTGGTGGTGGGCATGGTTGGAAAGGTGTAACAAGATCATTTTCAACTAACAAAGGTAGAAGGATGTTGATGGAGTGCCCAAACGGTGTAAAGACTCGGTCAAAACGGGCCCTTCTTTGTTCCGGAGTCATCTGTGCCCCTTGTCCATTGCCTGTTCTCTGCATTGGTTCGCTTCGTGTTGGGGCCGGCTGTGCCGCCTTAAATTGGAATGGGGTTATGTTGGTGCTGGGTTGTGCATTTATGACTGTCTGTATATCCGCCCCGATTCTTCTCTCATTCCTTTATTCAGTAAACTTTCGAACTCCACTGGTTATGTTTTTGCTTAACCGTCCTTCTCTAATCACATCCTCACAACGATTGACATTCCTTACTAAGTCAGTAAAGCTAGACTGCTGTTAGTATACCAAGAAATCAGAGATGACCAACAGAGTGCTTTTCAAAATCAGCTCAATTTGCTCATCATCGAGTATTCTATTCCTGACTTGGGCTGCCAATGCTCTCCATCGCCCAAGGTAGTCTCCGAATGTTTCGTTGGACTTCTGCTTTAGTCGGGCTAGATTTGACTTGTGGGGTTCAATGTCTATGTTATCGGCATACTGCTCTTGGAATAGGTTGGTCAGATCTTTCCAGGTTTTAAGTATGGATGGCTTAAGGGAAGTGAACCATCTCAAAATTTGGCCCGTAAGTCTCTTCTGGAACACTTTGATGAGTAGTCATTCATCTTTACCATACTGGCACATGTCCCTCTAGTAGAACTTGAGGTGTGCAATGGGGTTGCCCGTGCCATTGTATTTGTCAAAGGTTTGCATCTTGAATTTTTGGGGAAAAGGACTTCCGCAAATAGGCATAAGTCAGAAAAGTCTGTGGCATGGATTTCAGCTCCACCCATCTTCATCAATTGTTTTTGGATTTTGTTTATTTGTTCTTTTAACAGATCTGACTCCCTAGATGGTGGGGCTAGCCCCTTAATAGGCTGCCTCCATTCACTTTGGTTTACCTGTGGGTTGGTCTGCACGGGATGTGGGGCAATGAAATTGGCAAATGCCCCCATGTATGCCCCACTATTCTGGGCCTAGCGTATTGGGCCTTGATTGGCTTGGGCTTGGGTCTAGGATATTGGGCCTTGATGGGCTTGGGTATAGGGTGTTGGGCCTTGATGGGCTTGGGTATAGGGTGTTGGGCCTTGATGGGCTTGGGTATAGGGTGTTGGGCCTTGATGGACTTGGGTATAGGGTGTTGACCTTTATGGGCTTGGGTATAGGGTGTTAACCTTTATGGGAGGTTGATTGGGGTTGGCATTTTGGGGGAATGAGACATGAAGGTTTTGGAGAGTATGTTGAGGGTTGGATATATAGGATGGATGAGGAAGGTTTTGGGAAGCCTTCTAGGATTTGTAGGTTTTGACCATGTCCTCCATCATGGCCATTGGATTGGTTATGGGGGTATATGGGGATGGCCCATCCAATGTATGGGGAGATGTGGGCATGACTTGGGTAAAAGGATGATGAAAATTGGGCATGACCTAAGTAAAACTAGGCATGACCTGGGTAGATTGGGGGATATGTGGTGGATTTGGGTTGGGGGGGAAATGTTGAGTGGATATGGGAAAATTGGGCATGGCTTGGGTGTATGTGGAAAATGGGGTAGATTTGTGGAGAAAAAATGGGGCATGCTTTAGGTGGAGGTGGATAGAAAATGGGATGGATTTTGGGTGGAAGGGGAAAATTTGGGTATGTTGGAGGTGGAAAGGAAATGGGATAGATCTTGGGTGGTGGAGGAGGAATGGGGTAAAAAATGTGGCAGATTTTGAGTTGATATGGGGGAAAAGGGGGGGGGGGATTTTGGTTTTAGGTGGAGGGGAAGATGGGTGCATCGAAAGGTCCGGTGACGTTGAAATGGGTTTGGGCGGGGGAGTTGGATATAAGTATATCCTCTAAATGGGAATGTGTTGGGGAATGGGGTGGGGATGAATCACGATCGGAGTAAGCTAGATCGACAGCCCAAGACATGGTTTGGCGGCGGGTCAGGTGTTGATTTCTCGGGTGAGGCCCGAATATTTTCTTCCTCCTTCCCCTACAGGATGATGGAGGGTAAGGTGATGTCGTTGTTCCGACAGCACAAGCTTCCTTCCTTAGGTTTTTATTTTTCTTGACTTTTATGGTTTTAATTTTTTGAATGAAAAACAAAATTCTCTCCCTTGATTAAAGTGGTGCCTTATCCGGGGCCCTAGGGAACTCCCTTGTCAGGTGGCGTTCACGCCTCCGATGCCTCCCACGGCGGGACTCCGATGCTCTTCGAAAGAATCAAAGGGAATCCTTTAATCTATGTGAAGACACGAAAATCCGCACGATGACCTGATCCCTTAGAGGAGTCAATAAGAGGGGTGACCTCTTTTGACCGTCGAGGACGTATTGGGTGTCGAAAGGTGGGGGAACAATCGGGAGTATGAAAAATCGCTAAGCGGGGGGCTCAAGAATGGTGAAAAAGGCCTCAGATTCAGGCTGCCTGAACCAAACCAGTCTAGCGTATTTATTATATACGCTAGGCTAAAATCCTAGAAGTTTGGCTTAGCGTGTATATTATACACACTAGGCTAAAAACTCTAGGATTTTAGCTTAGCGTGTATATTAGACATGCTGGGCAATTTCTGGGGGATTTTGGCTTAGCGTGTGTATTACATACGCTAGGCAAAAATAGAGTATATATATATATATAGATATATATAGATATAGATATATATATATTTTATACAGCAACAACAAACCCTAGTTGGTCTATTTTTTTTTTTTTAATGGAAGAAGTGCTTTCGGGGATTGTCTTTTCTTGTTATTTCGGGTCCCTCCTTACCGTACCTAAGGATACAAGGCTGTTTCGGGGTATTCTAATGCACTCCTCAAAGGTTTTAAGGCTTTTTTTTAAGCTCGATCACCCAGCCGATATACCTCCGGCGCAAGCACCTTCCCAAATACTGTATGGGGTGGTACTTTTCGGGATCATCACTACTAGGGGCTGCCGCCGTACTAAGAACTGGGATGTTTGTATTGCTACCTAATTTTCCCCCTTTTAAAGTCTAGCCACACAAAAATGAATTAAGTCCCTTGTTGGTTCAATTTTAAGTTTAAATAATTTTTTTTAAGGGAGTTTTCTTAAGTTTAAAATAGGGCAGTGAGAAACCCATGCCGCCTCTAGGGGCCGGCATCCACTGGTGGGATATGATTAACAAGAAAATTAAAAGCTCATATAGGCCCGCCAAACGGCTAAGGCGGTAAGATACACAAGTAAGCCCGCCAATCAGCTAAGGCGTGTAAATGACAAAAACGTAGGGGTAAGTAGAAAAATGCTCAAGCAAGCTCGCCAATCAGCTAAGGTAGTAAATGACCGAATTGTAGGGGTAAGTAAAAAAATTGACGGAATCGTAGGTGAAAGTGAGCAAGAGGAAAAAGTTACTTAAAGGAAAGAAAAGAAAAAAAATAAGCAAAGGGGCCAACTTCAAGTAGAAGCTCTAAAACATCCCCAGCGGAGTCGCCATCTGTGCAACTGTAGAATTTGTGGGTCCGTCGCGACGATGCGCTCCCTTTGAACAAAGGATAGAATCGCCACCCAGAGATTTTGGTGTTCCGGGATATCAAAATCAATATTCTAAGCACCGAAGTGCAAGATATGACTCCAATTTATCGGTCAACGCCAATGGCTCTTGAGTAAGGACTTCGATTATCGATCGGGAAGGTGTTAGGCACCCGATCAACCCGCTCATAGGTGGTCTTTACTATGGCTGCTTGAATGTGTATAATATATATATATATATATAATTATAGATAAAAAAGAAAAAGAAAAAAAAAGACAGCACTCCTCGTTGCTCGTAGGCACTCCGATCCTATTAAGCCCTTCGTACCCAATGAAATTTGGGCGGTGTAATGGCTCAATTCAAGGATAGAGGGAAGGCAAAGAAGGTAGAGGAATAGAGGGGAGAGCCGGCGCTCTTGGGCCCTTGTAGCACTGCTGTGGACCTTCGCGCGAGAGCGACACCGGTGAGCTTCTGCTAGCAAATTGGTTGTAGGATGGATTCTAAAACTCTAAGGCTAGGAAGCTAGAGGATAAGAGAAGAAGGCTAAGGAATAGTTCCTACCAAAACTAAGAAATTGATGATGGAAAAAGGGATCAAAAGGGGTGGACTCAGTTTTAGAATTTATGGGTTTGGTGTTCAAAAGAGAGGAGGAAATCTCTAACGCTTTTCTCTCTTTTTAAAAAATTTCAAACCCTTAATCAAGGCGGGGGGGGGGGTGGCTCTCTATTTATAGAAGAGGAGAGGATTAGTGAAGGGTTAAAGGGTTAATTGGGTTAGCAATTAGGTAATTGGGATCTAAGGTTTTCTAATGCTTAGATAGGTGGGAATTGGGTTTCAATAGTAGATGATAGGGTGGTGAGTTCTAAGTGGCAAAAGTGTTAAAAAGAGGGCTGCAACAGTCCTAACGAAACCAACTCCAATGGATGGGGTGGTCAATAAGTCAAACTCCAAATTCGAGATCTGACCAAGTCCCCAAAAATCATTGTTACTAAGCCAAGCGTGTGTATTAGACACACTAGGTTTGGGAACAGTGTTCTCTGAAAATCCTAGAGGTTCAGAACCCGCCATGGGACGCACAAACACCAAATTTTCCTAGCATGTCTATTAGACACGCTAGGCCAAAATATGTCAAAATCGGCCTAGCCCTAGCGTGTGTATTACACACGCTAGGCTAATTTCTTGCCTCTCTGCCTGATTTTGAAACCGCCATAACGTTCGGTATACAACTCAGATTGAGACCATTCTTGGCTCATTTTTAAAGCTAGGAACATTCTCTTTCTGATGGGATAGGTCTCGGCTCCAACAGAGGTCTGTGTAAACTTTGGCACTCCTCTTTTCAACCACTGCCTGGGAGGGTTTAAAACTGGTTCGAGAGGGGTTCTATAGGTTAGAGTTGATTCCTAAGGGTTGGGGAGAGGCTTCTAAGGGTTTGGGTTAAGTTCTAAGGGTTCGGGAAGTGCTCTCAGAAGCTCGTAGGGTACGCCTTTCTCGAAGTGTAAGTTATCGAGACTTGGGACAAATTTGGGTGTCTACAACATCATTGCATGTAACCAACTAAAACAATTCTACAAGGCCTATTCTGTCGATAAATATCATATCTAATCTAACCCCAATCCCTACAAGGCCACTAGGATTAAATTAAATAGAATTAAACCTTTACAGTCGCTCGTTCTCGATGACTCTCAGAACATCAAACATGCAATCATACCGTAAAATGGAATTCAAAATAAAAGAGAAATAGAAATTGAATTAATTACTTATCTTTGATCATACAAGAGATCTCAAGCTTTGGGACATTTTAGTCACACATCGTTGCTATGATCTTCATCATCATTGAATCGATCATAGAAAGATGATTACAAAACTCTCAATCTGACGAACTCTCACCGATCTGAAAACTAAATTAAAACCTACCGGAAAATCTAAAACGATCCTTATGACTAAAGCTATCTTATTCCTAAACCTAGAGTCCTTATTTATAGATGCATAAGACCGTAGAACATTCATGTCAATTGGGAAACATATCCTAGAACGAATCTAAACTAAACTAGGAAAGAATAGAATCTTGAAAACTTGATTTTGTGAAGAATCCAACCTGTCGCGCCTGAAAATCAGCAAGAAAACCCAAACTACGCGCTTGAAAGTAGCAGAGAATCTCAACTTCGACCGGCCAAAATTGAGCTGGACCAGTCAAAATCATTTATATAAGAAAGCCCGTTCTGCTGTATACTCTCGACCAGTCTAGATTTACATTTGGACCGGTCGAATTTTGAGCTTCTGAAGCTTCCAGTCCAAATTCGCGCTCTTAAAATCATAGACTCGACCGGTCAAGTTCCCAATCTTGACCGATCAAGACTGCATTTCCTGCACTTTTATGCGTTCTTCATTTGGACATAACTTTTGATGTACAACTTGGAATTAGGCGATTCTTGGCTCGTTGAAAAGTTGGGAACCTCTACCTTCTAATGGTATATGCCCCATCTCCTAAAAATCTATACATAAATCATGACACTCTTCTTTCTCTCTATTATTTTTGTTGGTTCTTGCTGTAGCTTCGAGACTGCCTTAACTCTTCTCTTTTAGCCATGTTTGTGCTTTTAGGTCTTCAAAACCTGTTATACTTTATCATGCACTAATAGCAAATATTATTAATTAAATGAGGCCTAACAACGCCAAAATTTGGGTCTAAATTATACAGTTTGGAAGATCATTCAATGGGGTACGTGTTCATTTTGGCAGGTGGAGCAATAAGTTGGAAGTCTATGCTTCAAGGGATAATTGTGTTGTCAACTAGAGAGGCCGAGTATATAGCGGTTACAAAAACTGCTAAGGAAACCTCAAGGCTTAAGGGATTGGTCAATGAATTTGGTAAGGTTGATGAGAGCACTGATATCTTCTGCGACAGTCAAAGTGCCATTCACCTAGGAAAGAACCATGTTTTTCATGCTTGAATAAAGTATATAGATGTCTAGTAGCATTTTATCATAGATATGATAGACAATGGAGAAGTATTGACTGAGAAGATTAATACGAAAGTAAACGCAGTGGACATGTTGACCAAGCCGGTTACATAGAATAAGTTTAGGTATTGCCTAAACTTGATCAACACTTATAGCAAATGTTGATGCCAGTTGGGGTAGTGACATGGTTGTGGATGAAAACTCGGTAGAGAATTGTTGGTTAGGTTTAATCCAAACGTGTATTTTGAGACACTTTGAAGAGTGGTTTTGGGTCAAAATCAATCGATCGATTCTGTATAGCGATTGATCGATTTCGGATGATAATTAATTGTCTGCTCTCGGGTTGTAATCGATCGATCGAGCTTGAAAAATTGATCAATCGAGTATGAGCGACAACTTTCACAGATTTGAACGATTTGGATAATTAGAGAAGTTTTTGTTCAAAGTTTCCGAATGTAAGTTGGAACCTATTAACAGAAGGGTTTTCTAGGGTTCTAAGAGAGAGTTTTCTACAAAGTGAAAACTTGTGAATACTTTGAGAGGTAAGGTTTTGAAGAATAGCTTGGTGTTTGAAGCATTCGATTGAAGCCATTCTTGTGTTGGAATCGTTATTATATTCTAGTAGATCTCTTCTCTATTTTGAAGGACTACGTCCTTGTTTATTCAGCACGTTGGCTATTGAAGATCGTGTGAGATCTTGAACGTTTTGAAATATAGTGCATATACTCTGGAGACGCAACCCTAGATTGGTGAACAATGTAAATTCCTTTGTGTTGTGTGTGATTGCTTTTGTTTCTTCTTATTTTTCCGTATTCATCGCGATAGGGAGTTCGGTGTCTTGAATTCCTAACATAATCTATATTTTAAAAGTCATTTGTCCTAAACTTTTTGTGAATTGATACTGAACCTTCTATAATGATAGAAAAGTCTCTCTCTCTCTCTCTCTTCTCTTCATTTTTGTTTTTGGGTGTAAAACTTACTCTTACATGTGATAACCTTCTTCTTTGAGCTGCCACATGAGGAAAAATGTCATTATCATCATAAACGATTTCCAATATTATCATCATCATAATCAATCAATCAATCAAAATTCTTCCAATGGCATCAATTCATGCAATTTTCAAGCGATGGAGAGGCGATTTCCAATGGCGCTCTGATGTATGATCAACCACAAGCGAGCTCCTTAGGATCCAGATGCAACGATGAAGAAGACCATAGAGCAGTTCAAGCATCCAAAGAAACCATCCTTTGAGAAATAGAGAACATAGATGCAAGTTCTGTGGTGATCATAATTTCAAATCCAAGATGCATGGTGTCATGACCCAAAATTCTACCCTTATCCTGATGGCATAGAATTCTTTGTCATGGCCTACACGCACGTTAATGCGATAAGTAGTCAGGCAGAACATATCCACTTCATTTAGTTGTGAGTCTATAAATTTGTGAATTATTATTATTATTTTTTTATATTCAGCTGTTCAGGATTCTATTAGGTTCCACATAATCGATTTACCTTAGCACTTTTTATTTATGATCAGGTTCAATCAAGGACACATTGAACGACTCAAGATCTTTTTGTGGGTGAAGTTCTCATGAGCCCTTAATGTAAGTATATATTCCTACAACCCATATTAACCTATTCACATGTTCATGATCATAATAACCATCCATCAGCACTCACAATAGCTGACATGTTCCATATTTAATATACTATAAAACAAAACTAAGTCTTCATCTACAATAGTATTCTAACTACATCCATGGGCTTGGGGTGAAACGGCTCCCCAACTAATTACAAACTATAACATATAACTAGATAACTTAGCAACCAAGTATCTGTCTGAAACTGAATTTACAATAACCGAGTCTAACTAGTAAATATTGTGAAATCTCCTATGAGTACTTGGGCCACATAATAATCTTCTAGGTCCAGCTCATCCTCAGGAGTTATACTGTCACCTGCTTTATATCCATCATCATATGCAACAGTTGGATCATTGATAGCTATGTTTCCCTCACAATAATATAAAAATAAAAAAGGCCACATGGGCTGAGTAACGAAAAATCTTTACTCAATGGGTAGCACAACGAATCCACCCCAATCTACATGGGTGAACTGTGTGCGCCACGTGACTGAATGAATGCATGGTCAGTGTCATAAATGCAACTACGTACCTAAAGCTAGATTTTGTTTCTCACAAATCAGTCATACAGAACAGTCTTTTACTGAGTTAACCTTTAATTATTAGGCTTCCACGCGTCTTGATCATTCACATATTTTACCATCTTGATACCCGCATATCAGTATTGTTTGTCAATGGTTTGATACTAACGACTTCTTGATAGTGGATATTTGGACCAACAGACAAAAGAAGAAGATAAGAGATATTTGTGCCAAAAAGGACTTCGAAAGCACAAGATTAGAGATTGCAACTTAGAGATTAGAAATCGTAGATACAATCTCAGTTGCACGAGTGAGCGAAGCAGAATCGTATCCTTACGATCTCCTCACGATGTAGTGGAAGATACACTCGAAAGCTCAAGCCAGAGATAGTCCAAAATCGCAATCCTGTGATAGAGTAATCAGCAATTGTAAGCATACAATTTGACTATGAGAGCATTCAAAGCACTATGAGAGTAGCTGAAGAAGACTGTGAGAGAACGAGAAAGGATTATGAGCGATCGAAGAGCAAATAGTGGAAAAAACAAAGTGAAGCATCTAAAATCATAATCATGATTTCTCTAGTTAAAGCTACACGATTCAATCCTGGAGACTCATGACACCATTGTAATGCGTAATTGTAATTCACAAGAAGAGCCCATGCATTCTACGATTCTAGGAATCCAGTGAGATTTGATGCTGAAAACAAGGAAAAAAGATCCCACGATTCTAGAAGAAATTCCAAAAGAAGAAGGATATGTTAGGAAGAAAAGTTTTTGGAAAATTATATAGTAGGTAGTTTGCTTAGAATATAGTCCTAAATTATTGTAACCGGCCTCTTATAAATCTATAAATAAGAGAACCAAACCCCAAAATAAGCCATCCGAGGAGTTCTCAATCATAGCTGACAACTAAGATTGAGAAACCGAAGATCAAAGTAGCTTAATTTTTATTTTAGTTTTTAATTTCAGTCTTTAGATCATCGAAGGAATTCTCGATCATAGCTAACAACTAAGATCTGGGAGACTGGACATTAAAAATAGTATAGATTTAATTTCAATACTTTTAAATTATGTCTCTTCTAATGAATAATTAAGAGTTTTTCTTAGTTTTGTAAATTCGAAATTGTGATTGGTTAATGAAAATGAGTTTTAAAACTTGTCTATGAGTTTTGAAAGGTTTTCACAATTTTTATGATTTCTTTCTCTTTGTTGTCGTTGTTGCCCTAGGATTGAGATTATTAGACTTCCATCACTCGACTATGTTGCCGTTGTCGCCTTAGTTAGTTTCATTAATGATTTTCATGCTAGAAAGGTTTATGTTGCCATTGTGTCTTAAACCAATCTTTTATTCTTCTTATGTTGTCGTTGTCGCCTTAAGATAATTACATGGAATTCATAGAAATAAGTTTTAATTAATTAGAATTATGAAATTTGCGATAGGGAACCTATGCTTATTCATTTAAATAGTTTTATTTAAATCTCTACACTTTAGTTTTTAAACAAATAATTTTTTATTCTTTAAAGGCAAATACCTATACGTGTGCTACAATTCTACTGTGCACTTATAAGAGGATAAGACAAAGTATAGTAAAAGAGCTATCATGTCTACACACCACATGATGGCATTACCTTATTAAATTTATGACTTGTGCCAGAGTCGTTGCTCGAGCCCGACACACAACAGGGTTGTGTTATATTATCAACCATTGCTCACTGCGATGCCAGTGACTTATCTCATAAATGGAATAATTTCCCAGACTACCCGATTTGAGGAGGGTACACAACATAACAAAAATAGAAATAGAGTGTTTCCACAAAGTCCGGAACCACACCTTGGCTGTAGGCGTTAAGCCCTTACGGTGATTTAGCTTTATGTACGACAAGTGTAGATTATCAGTATTTAGGTTGTAGTCTTTTGCTAGCCTTCACAATATTATTTTTAGTATCAGAGTTTTATTCAGAATATCAAAATTTTACAGAGTTTTCAAAATTAAAAGCAGATTAGTATTTCAGTTTAGTGTTTAAGGACCCAAGTGTGATATAGAATCATAAATCTCATCTTAACAGACACGATGAGGAATTCACACTCACACCCACTCAACATGGCGTCCCATACCACCATGTGGTGTGAGGCATGTGAATACGACATTAAGATCATTTGATACGAATACGATAAGTTACCACACCAAGGTAAGGGCATGCAGATAGACTTAGATTGATATGCCCATATAGAGTCTGTCCTAATCAAGTTTCTAAGTGATGGTTGAGTACAGAGCAGGAATGTGACATAAACAAAAAAGTTAAGATATTTAATTTAACAAATAATCAGTGGAACTACAACTAACATAAATTGACAAATTAGCATATGATATTAATAAACTGAACTATAAGAGTGTGGTAATAAAATTTTGCAACAGTCTACGCAGTGGACATTTTATGAAATTTGAATCACAAATAGATTCCCTACTAAAATTATATAGTATTCATGTGACTAATACATTTATCTTTGCTTATATACATATTTTAATTAATGTCAAAACCATTTAAATTTGAGACCAATACATAGATCACATCGAGTTGATCAATTTCAACTACTCATAAACAAATTTTCATCATAAAACGACTTTCGTAGAGGCAATCAAAGTTTGAACCACTAGTCATCATGTAACAACCTCGATTTTTCTAGCGTGGAATCGTTGACTTTCAACGATGATGCAATTTTCTTTGACCGATTTGACCTTGGTCAAACTTTTCATGTTTGTGACGTGGCCTTTGACCCATTTATCTCTATTGGGTAAGTGCACCCAACCGCAAATATGGGACCAATTCCTGACTCAAACTGATCTTTGAAACTCGAACCCTTATACTGTGTGTGTGTGTTGCACCCAACTCTAGCCCCCGGATCGGACCAGGTTTCATTTCCTCTTTCAAGTACCATGGTATAACATTGGCGTAGTTGATTAATTTTAAATAGATTAGAACAAGATGAGTGGCATACATGTGATCATGGGCGATCATGTGCACCCTAGGCACAAACTTGACCCAAGCCCCAATATTTTTGAACACTTGTGTGTCGGTTAGTTTTGGCATCAGTGAGACATGCGTCGTGCGCCGTACACCATGCATTGTCCAATTGGGTAGTCAAGACCCATTCGTTAGGGGCCTTAGGAGGCCCGAATCAAGACCCATTAATGAAAGAATCGAGACAGACTCGTTAGTTAACAGCCCAAGAATCAGGACCTAGTGATTAATTAGGCCCATGGATTAAGACCCAATAGTTGTGGCCTTAAGATAGAGCCCATACACTGACTTGGGGTGTACCAGGTCCACACCTAACCAACTGCACTTAATATAAAAAGCAAAACCCCATAACCTTAGTCTCATTCGCAAACCCATTTGAGAGGAGAAAAGGGTCGTGAGAGGGAAACCGAGAGAAAGCCTTCATCTTCTTCTCATTTCCTTCCTTTTGGGTGAGATCATAACCATTGATCTCTCTAAAATTTCTTCATTCACCTCAGGAAATCATTGCTTCCCCTTGTACAGTCAAGAAACTCTGAGCTTCGGCACCGCGGGGCTTGAAAGTAGAAAGTCTAGCCATTGATCTCCTCAAATTCCTCTTCTCAAGGATTTGATTTTGTCTGCAACCTCAAAGAAGTGATCGATCAGCGGTTGAACGGCAAGTTCATCATCCTTCGATTTCGGCCATCGCAATCCTCGTATGCACACTTAATGATGGTAGTCTTCGAAATCTACCACATACATGCATGAATTTTAGAATGATTCATAGGAATTAGATGTGATTAGTTTTGTCTTTGGATTTCATGCAAGGGTTTGGAAGGAAATTGATGCATGCAACGGACGAATGAGTTAGGTGTCGATCTTCCTTTTTATCGATCATCATGGATCCTGAGTGCTTGAATTAGGAGGTAAGAATTTTGATTTGTGATGAGAAATTCATTTTTAGACTTAGTTAGGATCACTAGATATGAATTTAGCCATTTTAGATCGAGGAGGAAGAAACCCACATGAAACGGGTCATAGTAAACTCACCGCGGTGACCCTAAAACTTGTTGTAGCGAGACCCTACCTAAAGCACTCACCACGGTGAGTGCTACATGGAAAAACAGGGCAACAACAGTACTGTTCGTTCTCACCATGGCTAGCTACAGTTCACAATGCCAGGACACCTGTTCGGTATTTCGGTCATAACGTTTGACCCAGAACTCTGATGGGCACAATTCTTGATGCGTTGGAAAGGGGATAATAAGCCCTAAGACTTTTATGAATTAACAAATTTATAAATTTAATTTTTTAAAGGCCAAAAATAGGGGGCAAGTAAGGACAAGTTTCACATAACCCAAA
This sequence comes from Chloranthus sessilifolius, assembly GCA_021018995.1. Classification (NCBI taxonomy): domain Eukaryota; kingdom Viridiplantae; phylum Streptophyta; class Magnoliopsida; order Chloranthales; family Chloranthaceae; genus Chloranthus; species Chloranthus sessilifolius. Next base: position 100,480,893 of record CM037588.1, read on the forward strand.
GTCAACACGAACTTATCCTTTTCGCCCTAGTTTTGAGAAAACTTTAGGAACTTCGCCATGTGTGATGTCTAATCATTAACATGTGATTATACGAATGCCTTGTAATATAGGTTAAGATTTGAGAAGGTCTGTGAGGAATTTTACACCGTCTTGCGTGACTTCACGTGATTTCGCAACCAAGGTAGGGGAGGGGAAACTTCATTAAGCAATGACATTTTGACTTGAATTCGTGGATTTGCATGATGTAGTTGAATTAAATGTTTGAAATGCTTTTGATTGTTAAGAATTTGACTGTATCTAAATATTGACAAATGAATATATGTTTGACTTTTTAAATTTTGAATCGAACTCATGTTTTAGAAATGAAATCAACCTTTGAAATTGTTAGCACTAAAAGTCTTGAACCTCGAATATGAACCTTGCATGTTTTATCAAATTTTGAGTTTTGAACATGATCATTAGAACTGATGTAGAAAACTGATTTTAAAGTATGAATTTGTTTTTGAAACCTATGAATTATCGAATCCTTGAAATTTTATTGTATCAAACTATGAATGTTGAACATGAACTCTGAATCTGAATGTGACATTTGAAAATGATTATGACTTCGAAAATAAGAAATGTGAATCGAACCGGCACAGCAGTTAAACCCGTGAATTGAACCAGCACTACGGGATATCCGTGAATCGAACCGGCACGACAGGATATCCTTGAATCGAACCTATAAAGTATGTAAATGAATCGAATAATAAATCAGACAAATTAATGTAGACCGCTATGGGCAGATTTTTCGTATACATTTATAGACACCCAAATTTGGCCCAAGGCCCGATTGAAACATACTTTGAGAGAGGCGCACCCCCGAGCTTCTGATAGCGTCTCCCATACCCCTAGGAACCTTCCCATATCCCTAGGAACCTTCCCATATCCCTAGGAACCTTCCCAAACTCCCAGGAACCTGCTCAGACCCCTAGGAACCTTCTCAAACCCTTCGGAATTACCCCCAAACTCATAGTTAACCCTTCCGGGCAATGGTTAGAGGGAGATGTACCATGGCTGGTAGGGACCTATACTGAGATTGAAGCTTATACCATTGAAAATTAGATGATCCCAGCTTTCCAACAATCCAAGAATCACCCTAATCCAAGTTGCACATCAAAAGTTAGGACAAGCCGAAGTTTCGGGCTCAAAAAATTGCATCTGGCTGATAGGTGAGCATGCTTGGCGTGTATAATACACACGCTAGGTCATTTTTGGAAAGATATTGCCTAGGATGTATATTATACATGCTAGGCCATTTATTTCCAGAAGTGGTTTAGCGTGTATGATATACACGGTAAGCATAGCTGGGTCCCACATCGGGCTCTGAACTTCTCTGGCATTGTAGCTATGCTTGGCGTGTATAATATACACGCCAGGCTTAGCTATAATAATTATTGGTTTTTGCTCGAAATTCACTTTTAGGGTTTGACTTGTTGACCATCCCAATGTTTAGGGTGGGTTTCATTAGGACTGTTGCAACCTCATTTTCCCTACTTGCAACCCTCTAGTCTTTGAAACCCCACCCTATCATCTACCAATTAAATTTAGGATTTCCTAATTGCTAACCCTAATTAGCTTTCAAGTACCCCTCTAACCCTCTCCTTTTCTATAAATAGAGAGGCACCCCTCCCTTTACAAAGGCTTGAAATTTTTTAAAGAGAAAAAATTCTAGTAAGTTCCCCTCCCATTTGCCTCCACTAAACCGATATAATTCCAGAACTGATTTTCATCTTTGACACTCCATTCTATACCATCCATCCTTGAGATTTAGCTAGATCTAGCCCCTATCCTTCTTCTCCTACCTCTTAGCTCCCTAGCCTTATAGATCAAAACCCGTTTCTCTAACCATTTGCTTTCAGAAGCTCATCCAAGTGCACCTACGCGATGGTCCACCGCTGTGCTACAAGGTCCCGAGAGCCCCGACTCTCCCCTCTATTCCTCCACCTTCTTAGCTTTTCCCTTCACCTTGAATTTGTGCTGTTATGCCACTGAAATCTCGGTAATTGTGGAGAGGCACAAATAGGATTAAAGCGCCTTTGAGAAAGAGGAAGTGCTCTTTTTTTCTTTGTTTTTCTTTTATTTTGGCCATAAGTAGAGACTTCATTTGAGCGGGTTGATCGAGTGCCTATCATCTTCCCGATTGATAATCGAAACCCCTACCCAAGAGCCTTTGGCGTGAATCGATAAATCAGAGTCATATTTGGCACTTCGATGTATTAAATATTGATTTGAGGTTTTCCAGGACACCAAAAGCTTTGGGTAGCAACTGTAGTTTTTCATTAAATGAGCGCATCGTCGCGACGGACTCACGAGAACCCATGGTTGCACAGATGGCGATTCTGCTGGGGAGTAGCTAGTAGAGCTTCCCCTTGAAAGTTGGCCTTTTTGCTATTTTTTATTATTTTCTCATTTTTTTTACTAACATTTTACTTGTTTTCCTTTCATACTCACCCCTACGATTCCGTCAATTTTTTACTTTCCCCTCCTTTTCGTCATTTACGAGCCTTAGCCGATTGGTAGGCCTACTTGTGCATTGTCCTTACGTTCATTTAATTTTTCATAATTTATATGCCTTAGCTGATTAGCAAGCTTACTTGCGCTTTTGCACGCCTTAGTCATTTGGCGGGCCTACTTGACCTTTTCATTTTTGCAATCATATCCTACCAGTGGATGCCGGCCCATAGAGGCGGCACGGGATCATCATTGCTCGTTTTTAAATGATAAGCAAACTCCATTTTAAAATTGAATCTAAAATTGAACCTTAAAATTGAATTAAGAGACTTAAATCATTTTTCACGGGGTAGCTTTTAAAGGGTTGGGAATTTAGGTAGTGATACAAACAGTCGATTCTTAGTACGGCGGAAGCCCTTAGTGGTGATGATCCGAAAGAGTACCACCCCATCTAGTATTTGAGAAGGCACCTGCGCCGGAGGTATATTGGGTGGGTAACCAATCTTGTTACAAAGCTTAAAACCCTAGGGGGAGCGCATTTAGTAGCCCCGAATCAGCCTTGTATCCCTAGGTTCGGTAAGGAGGGTCCCGTTACAATAAGAAAAATCAATCCTCGAAAGCATCGCTTCCAGAAAACTCAAAAAAATAGACTCAATTTGGGCTTGCTGTTCTGCTATCAAGACCATTTATATACCCTGTGTTGCCTAGCATCTGTAAAATACACGTTAAGCCTTTTTTTTCCAGAATTGCTCTAGTGTGTATATTACACACGCTAAGCCAACCCTTGTCATCTTTAGCCTAGCGTGTGTAATACACACGCTAAGCCAAAATCTCTAGGATTTGGCCTAGCGCATATAATAAACACGCTATGCCTATTCTGAGCTGGACAACTCAAATCTGAGGCCTTTATCACCTCCCTGAGTCCCCCGCTTAGTGGTTTAGCATCTCTGATAAATCCTGCACTCTTCGACACCCAATACGCCCTCACCGGTCAAAAGAGGTCACTCTGTTATTGATTTGCTTTGGGGGATTTGGTTGTTTACGTGGTTTCTCGTGCCTTCTCATAGATCGAAGGGTTTCCCTTTTGATTCTTTCGAAGCATGTTGGGAGCCCTCCGCGGGAGATATTTAGGGTGTGAACGCTACCGAAAATGGGAATTCCAAAGGCCCCGGAGTTCTTCATCGTAAAAATTCACTTATTTTAAAATAAAATAAAAAACCAAAAAGAATATAGCTTGTGGTGCTGGCATAATGGCATCGCCTTACCCTTCGTCATCCCATAGGGGAAGGAGGAGAAAATTCTACAGACCCCACCCGAGGCATCCGTACCCAACTCGTCACCAAGCCATGTCGTGGGCGGTAGATCTGGCGTACGCCAATCCCGATTCATCCCCGCCACGGTCCCCAACCCACTCTCATTCGGAGGAAATGTTCATCTCCATTCCGCTCACCCAACCGTCATCCACCGTCACCGGACCTTTCAGTACACCCATATTCCCTTCCGCACCCATTCAAAGTTCATCCCTTTCCCCGCCCACATCCGTTCAAGATCCATCCACATCCACCTCAAATCTCCCCAATTTTCCCCCCACCTTTACCCAAAATCCACCTCATGCGTCACCCTATTCTTTCCCCACCTCAAACCAAAATTCACCTCATTCTCCTTCCACATCCAATATACCCCCCTCATCCCCGTCCAATCAAAGCATGCCACATTTTTCCACCTCCACTCTTCCAAACTCCCCCCATCTCTCATCCATACCTCCCCAACATCCAATCAAATCTTCCACCTTTTCCCCACATTTTCCCCAAGCAATGACCAATTATCCCTCATCCTCACAAACCACACACAATACCCCCTCATATACCCAGGTCATGCCCAATTTTACTGGAGCTATGCCCAATTTTTCCCATACACTTACCCAATCCATACCCTATATTTCCCCTCCATCAGATACACCCCATGCACCCACCCCCTCACCCAATCCAATGGCCATGATGGAGGAAATGGTCAGGGCCTACACCAGCTGGAAGGCTTCTCAAAGCAGCCTCCCTTATCCACCCCTCACAAACCCATCTCAAACATTCCCAAATCTCCATGCCCCTTTTCTCTAAAACTCTCATCAACCCCCCATTATCCATACCACCCAAGACCCTCACAAACCATGGAGTCATTTGAGTGGGCCTCAGGCCCCAATGGGTTAGACCCACCAAGGCCCAATGGGCCAGACCCATCAAGGCCCCATGGTTCAGACCCACCTAGGCTCTATGGCCCAAGCCCATCCAAGCTCCTTACCTTATACCCAAAGCTTAGAGCCTCATACCCACACCCTCCGCAATTCCCTCAAAATCCCATTCACTCACAACCTTCATACCCGACCCAATACAGGAACCTATCTCACACCTTTCATCAACCCCAACTCACCCATCCTCCTGCATCTCAAACTCATCCCCATGAATTCCCCCAGGCATAATGGCCTCATCAAGCCCTAATCCAAAACCCAACCTCCACTCACCCTATCATTCCAACGAATTCTCCCCATGTATAGTGGTCCCACCCAGCACCCCTTCAGACTACCCAACACCAACAGGATAATCTCACCCTTCTCCCATTTTATGAAGACCCACAGTATGAGAAAAATGAGATAAGAAATAGCAGGGCTTATATGGGGGCACACACAAGTATCAATCCTTCACCACCCGTAACCACCAACCCACCGATAGTACAAAGTGAATGGAGGCCAACAGTTGAAAGAACGACACCACCATCTAAAGAATCCGAGCAATTGAAGGAACAACTAGACAAGATCCAGAAACAGTTAATGAAGATGGGTGGAACTGGAATCCATGCCACGAACATTTTCGACCTGTGCCTATTTTCTAAAGTCCCCTTACCCCCAAAATTCAAAGTGCCGATCTTCGATAAATATAATGACACGGGTAACCCCAGTATACATCTCAAGTCCTACTATGGGGACATGTGCCAATACGGAGGAGATGAAACGCTCATAAAGGTCTTCCAAAAGAGCCTTACGGGCCCAACCTTAAGGTAGTTCACTTCGCTGGAACCTTTCATGATCAAAACTTGGAAGGATCTGACCCACTTATTCCAAGAGCAATATGTCTACAACATAGACATTGAACTCAAATTATTGAACCTAGCCTGGCTAAAGCAGAAGCCTGATGAAGCATTTAGTGATTATCTTGGGCGGCGGAGGGCATTGGCATCTCAAGTCAGGAATAGAATATTTGATGATTAGCAGATTGAAATGATTTCAAAAAACACCCTCCCGGTCATCTCGGACTCTTGGTGTACCAACAGCAGTCAAGCTTTGCTGATTTGGTAAGTAATGCCAATCGTTGCGAGGATGTGATAAGAGAAGGCCGGTTGAACAAAATCGTAAACAGTGAGGTCCAAAGGTTCACCGATCAGAGGAATGAAAGAAGAACTAGGGCAGATATATAAACGATCGGTAATACACGACCCAATACCAGCACAACCTTGTTCCAATTCAGGGCTACCCAACCAGCCCCTACCAGAAATGAGTCGATGCAAAGAATCAGAAATGGGCAAGGGGGGCAGATTACCCCAGAGCAGAGAAAAACCCATTTTGATAGAGTCTTCACACCCTTGGGGCAGTCCCTGAACATTTTACTGCCTTTGTTAATTGAAAAGGGTTTGGTCACAACACTCGCAGAATCCAATCCTCACTGCAACTTCCACTAAGGACTAGTCCACCTGATTGATCATTGTTTCCCCCTTAAGCATGCGATATAGGACTTGATAGAGGCTGGTAAGATTATCCCTCCGGCACTGCCCCATGCTAACCAACATGCAATCATGCACCAAGTGCCACTACCACCACACCCACCAGGAGGGGTAGGTCCAAGACCAACTATCAGCATGGTAGCAGAAGATGATGAGGAGTATATCCACACCCATGAAGAGTTGGTAGCACCACGGCAAAGAGATTGGGAGGACAGAAGCATTGGGGTGATCGAACCTTTGAATTTGGCTAATTACTTTCCTAACCCCACACCACAAGCAGAACCCTTAGATCTTAGGGTATATTTCCCATCGCCAGCTCCTGTCAACTACGTCCAAATCCAATCCTATCAACCATACACAGCCACTCCTGCCAACTACCCAGTGGCCGATTGTGTCCCCCATCCCCTTCCATCATCGATCAATTATCAATGTTCCACCCCTGTCACATCACCCGATACAGTCATCCACAATCCTCGCCAACCCCATTTGACCCACTTGCTCCACCCTTCCATCTTTTATAAAAGTTAACCAGGTGATCCCCACCCATCCCAATCCATCGGCACTGACACCTCTGATACCCTCTGTCGTCCCATTCCAGATTTCGGGACTAACTTACGATCCTCATCAGGTCCAGCTCAGTTATGATCAAACAAATGTCAATACCGGCAACAGTAAGAAGGGGACAGTAGATTTTGTCACTTGGTCAGGAAAAATCTCTAAACAGCCAAACGCATCAGCACTAATGCCAACCCGATCGGAAGGGAAGAAAGATACTACTGCGGTAAACCCGTTTGAGAAGATGAGCCGAGAGCACATACTTGAAACCCAACTAAGGAGAATGTCAGCCCATATCACAGTCTGGGATCTATTAATGACATCCCTGCTTCACTTCCAAGCCCTGATGGGGGTATTAAAAAATGTGCATGTGTCTCTCCAAGTAAGCCCAGATGAGGTCGGGCATGTGATGGCTCCCAATGCCATCTCTCTTTTGGATGCTGATTTACTAGAGGAGGGAAATAATCATTCTTAATCCCTCAATATCACTGTAGAAACTGGAAATATGGTAATCCTGTGTGTATTGATCAACAATGGGTCTGCTTTAAATGTGTGCCCTCTTAGAACAACTACCAAAATAGGGGTAGATCCTTGTATGTTAAGGCCGACAAAAACTAGTGCCAAAGGGTTTGATAACACGAGAAGAGAAATAATTAGGGAAGTAGATCTTGAGCTCGTGATCAGGCCAATGACCTTTTCCATACATTTCCAAGTAATGGATATCAAATCTTCCTTCAACCTGCTATTGGGGCGCCCTTGGTTACATGAGGTCGGGGCAATACCTTTAATATTACATCAAAACTTAAATTCGTGGTTGGGTAAAAGATCATCACCATCATAGGCAAAGGGCATGACGAAAGAGAAAAAACCACCCACAACATTGAGAACCCCAAAATGTTAGATGTGCCGCACACAACTGAAGATACAGACCTCCATAACTTTGAATACGAGGTATCAGTGGTAGTCCCCGAGCCCTGAGAAAGTATCACCCTAACAATCGGAGGTGGAATAGTTACGACTATGGCCATGCTCCAGAAATGGGGCTATAAAAAAGGTAAGGGGTTGGGACCCCATTTACAAGGCAAGAGAGAGCCAGTCAAGGCCAAGGGTGGACAGCAAGTCATATTTGGGCTAGGTTACAAGCCCACTGAAGAAGAGGTTTGAGAGGCGAAGGAAAAGGCCCCAACCATAGCCGCTGCTAAAGCTAAGAGAATAAACCTAGAAGAGGAACCCCGTCCTAGGCCTCACCTCTGGAATACCTTCATAAGCGCAGGGATTGTGAAGATTGATCAGAATGGGGCAAAGCAGATAACCCCATACAAACAAGCAACCCCTATCCACCCTACCAATCCCCAAATCATCCCCCCCAGCCTAGAAATAGACCTAGCCACTCTGTCCCTTTTTGAGGAAGAATTTTCCATACCCACACAATCCCCCCCAGTGGTAAACCACCACAAGACTTTGTTGATGTTTGAGGAAAAGGTCTCAGATGTACCCAGGATCAACATGATGGAGACCGACTCCGAGGAGCCATATCAATCAGCCTCCTCCATCAAACCAAGTAAAGGTGTTGCACTACAGGAAAGAAAATGGGCGGCTATGCCCCAAACTCTAGAAGTAGCAAGTGACCTGAAATTCGACACCCGTTTCTAAAAAAAAATAACCTATAAAAAGAGAGATAAGCCCTTGGCAGGCAATACTATGTATATATAGAGACTAACTTTGCCAAGAGCCCATTTTCGAAGAAAACAAAAATCCTAAAAACATAGAAGAAATGCAAAATAATCCAAAAAAATTGTCTTTTAAAATTCCCAAGAAAATCAAAGAAAGTGATGCCTTAATCAAAAATCTCGTCCCTCATGGAGTCGACCCCTTTCCTGTAGAAATACAAGAAGGGGTAGGAGCCACGAGTCTGGACAAGGAAATCCCTACTGAGGAGCTCCCCAATGAACTCCTTGAACAATTTTCTAACTTTGAGCATGGCCCTACTACCCCTATCATGGAAGAAACAGAGGATGTCAATCTAGGGACCGAGGAGATGCCTAGAATCACCAAGATCGAAATGTAGTTGTCTCCTGAGGAAAGAAAAGGTATGATTGATTTCCTTCAGTTATACCAAGACATCTTCGCATGGTCATATGAGGATATGTCTGGCTTGGACACCGATTTGGTCGAGCATGAGCTACCACTATATCTAGATATGAAGCCAGTCAAGCAGAAGTTGAGACGTCTCAGGCCAGAGTGGATGTTGAAAGTAAAGGATGAGGTCATCAAGCAGTACGATGCAGTGTTTCTCATAGTCTCAAAGTACCCACAGTGGTTAGCCAACATCGTCCCTGTACCAGAGAAGGATGGAAAGGTCTGCATGTGCATTGACTTCAGAAATCTAAACAAGGCGAGCCCAAAGGATGACTTCCTGTTGCTACACAACGACATCTTGGCTGATAACACTACCAAGCATGGGATGCCCTCATTCATGAATGGATTCTCCGGTTACAACCAGATCAAGATGGTTGAGGCTGACCGAGAGAAGATATCATGCATCACCCCAAGGGGAACTTTCTGCTATCGTGTCATGTCGTTTGGATTGAAGAATGCCGGGGCAACATATCAGAGGGCTATGACTGCACTCTTCCATGACATGATGCATCGAGAGATTGAGGTGTACGTTGATGACATGATCGCCAAATCACCTGGAAGAGGTGACCATTTGGTGAACCTCCAAAAGTTGTTCGAAAGATTGAGGAAATACAGGTTGCGTCTGAATCCTCAAAAGTGCACATTTGGTGCTATGTCAAGAAAACTACTCGGCTTCATTGTTAGCAGAAGAGGCATCGAGGTCAACCTGATCAAAGTAAAAGCCATTGTTGAAATGCCATCGCCGTCCACCGAGAAAGAGGTCTGGGGCTTCTTGGATAGAATATAGTACATCAGCCGATTCATTGCACAACTGACTCCTATCTGCACGCCGATCTTCAAGCTACTAAGAAAAGACTCGCCCGTTGAATGGAATGATGATTGTCAAGTAGCATTTGATAAGATCAAGGGCTACCTTCTCAAGCCACCCGTATTAGTACCACTTGAGCCAGGGAGACCACTATTAATGTATCTCTCTACGATGAAAGTTTTGATGGGATGTGTTCTAGGGCAGCATGACGAAATAGGAAGAAGAGAGTAAACCATCTACTATCTTAGCAAAATGTTTACTGACTACGAGACGCGCTATTCTCATCTGAAGAAGGCATGCCTGGCTCCCGTATGGGCTACATAGAGGCTCCGTCATTACTTGCTATCTCAAGCCGTCCTAGTCCTAGCACGAATGGATTCGTTGAAGTACTTGTTTGAAAAGCCTGCTCTCACAAGCCAAATCGCACGCTGACAGCTTCTGTTATCCGAGTTTGACATCGCGTATATCACTCAAAAATCGATCAAGGGGTAGGCACTTGCTGATCATCTTGGCAAAAACCCTTTACCTAATTATGAACCCTTAAAAACGGAATTCCTCGATAAAGACATCTTGTTCATGGCAGAGGATGATACAGCAGAGATAGAGAAATTCTGGGTAATGCATTTCGACGGGGCAGCCAATGCCAAAGGTCAGCGAGTCAGCACTATTTTGATTTTGCTAAAAGGATCTCATGTATCAGTCTCCATCAAGATCAATTTCCCTTGCACTAACAATATGGCCGAATATGAAGCCTGCGCGGTAGGCCTACAGGCAGCCTTAGACCTGAACGTAACTCATCTTAAGGTGTTTGGCGATTCACAGTTGATCATATGCCAAACAAATAAGGACTGGAAGACAAAGGATGAGAATTTAATCCCTTATCATGAGCACCTCAAAGATCTAATTGCATGCTTCGATGATATTACTTTCTCCTATGTCCCGGGAGCAAGAAATCGCTTCGCCGACATGTTAGCAACTTTAGCATCAATGGTAGAAATCCCCTCTTATGTCAAGATGAAGCCAATCATGATTTAATAGAGGAACATGCCGAGCTTCTGCCTCCAAGTTGAGGGATTTGAAGAGCCAGATGATGAGCCTCCATGGTTCTCAGATATCAACAATTTCCTCAAAACTCGAACTTTCCCTTAAGATACGTCCAAGACGGACAGGCGGACCATCCAACGTTTAGTAGCGAACTATGTCATTTGTGGTGAGTGCCTCTATAAGAGATCATTATAACAACATCCTACTCCGATGTATAACTGAGGGCGAGGATGCCAACATCATGAAGGAGATCCATGAGGGAGTGTGCGGTGACCACGTCAATGGGGACATGCTCACCAAGAAGATCCTATGGCAAGGATATTTCTAGACTACCATGAAAATTGACTATTGTAAGCACGTGCAGAAGTGCTACAAATGCCAAGAACACTTCAGTTTAATACATGCTCCTGCCATTGATCTACACAGCATGACTACTCCTTGGCCATTCGCGCCTCGACGTCGTCAAAAAGGTCAACCCAAAAGCATCTAATGGGCATTAGTTCATCCTCGTCGCCATCGAATACTTTACCAAATGGGTAGAGGCAGCATCCTAAATAAACATCATGGCCATTCATGTTAAAAAATTCATCAAGAGCAACATTGTGTATCGATTTGGCATGCCCAAGGACATCATCACGGACAACGGCATCAACTTCGCGAACAAACGCATCAAAGCATTTTGTGAGCAATACAAGATCAAACATCATCGCTCTTCACCATATAGGCTGCAAACTAACGGGGCTATCGAGGCTACCAACAAGACAGTCGTCCGCATCCTAGAGAAGATGGTTGTCACCTACTGAGACTAGAGTAAAATGCTACTTTTCGCACTTTGGGCCTATCGAACGTCGATCCGTACCGCTATAGGGGTAACATCGTTCTCCCTTGTGTATGGAACTGAGGTAGTGTTGCCAGTCGAGGTTGAAGTACCTTCACTCTGTATCCTCATTTAATCAGGCCTATCCGAGGCTGAAAAAGAGAGGTCTCACTTTGAGCAACTGAACCTGTTGGAAGAGAAAAGGCTCCTAGCTTTGTGTCACACCCAAGTTTATCAAGGGCAATTCGCATGCGCTTATAACAAACGTGTTCGCGGTCAAGGTTTAAAAGTGGGAGACACCGTGCTCAAGAAAATCTTTCCTTCTCTCCACGCCAATCCAAGAGGAAAATTTAAACCCAACTAGGAGGGACCTTACGTCATCCGAGAAGTGCTCCCAGGGTACGCGCTCCGCCTCGACATCATGGACGGAGATCACTTTCCTGAGCCCATCAACGCTGGATATGTCCGATGTTTCTATTCCTAAGTCTCCCACGATAAGATAAGTATTGATTAAACGGATACGTGATTGCTTAAGGATACTTTAAAAAAAGAGGCTATCATTTCAAAGCCAAGTAGCCAAAAAGTGTCCTTAAATAATCGTATCTTTTGCTACACCCGTTGAGCCATTGGCCTTACTTTCATAAACCCTCCCCAAAAAAAAGAAAAAGAAAAAAGGGAGATGGAAAAAGCGTATATACCAAAAAAAAAAAGGAAAAAAAAAGAGTTACTATTAAAAATTCAAAAAATCAGAAAAGAAAAATCCCAAAAGAGGATGTTTGAAAAAAGCAAAAAGAATAAAAAATAGAAAAGAAAAAGTGGAGCATGTACAGTTAAAATTCCCTAAGGAAGAAGTGTATATCAAGGAAACCTTTTAATCCCAAAATACCGTAAAAATTCCTAACCTTTCCCGTGGCCATGATACATCCCTGAAGAAAGCACTCCTTAAGATCCACAAGTAGTCACAGTATCTGTTGAGTCAGCACAAGCTAAGCTGAGAGAACACAAAGAACTCCATCCAGCCGGCTATGATGGAGTCGACATCCATGTCGTGGTCTTTTGAAAATTGAAAAGAGAAAATAAAAATATATACAAACTCGAAGCAACAAGGATGTGGTGAAAACTCGAAAGGGCGCCATGGATAAAAACAGCGAGCTTGTGCGAACCAAGTGAAAGCCTAAAAAGGCATTTGGGATAAAAATGTGAAAACCCATGGACGTAGTGAAAACCCAAAAGGGCGTTACGAGTAAAATAGAGGGAAGCGACGAGCACAACGAAAACTTGTCTTGGGCACTGTGAGTAAGAACATGGTTGTAAAAGAAAAAAGAAAGAGAAAAAAAGAGGGGGGGGGGGGGGAAGAAGAAAAAGAAGGAGAAAATTATCCAGTTACTCCCCTAGTTATAGCCTGATCTACCTAATCCCTCTAGGTCGCTCATGTTAGTCCAATTTAGGACCTGACTAGGTTTATCGTCTGACTGCATCGTCGAACGTATGACCCAGGGTAAGGATAAACGGTTGATTTAATCCAAAGGGATGGATGGTCCGACCACATAAAATGGGTTCGACTATGCTCAAATTGGGACCCATGACTTCCCCTCGCGTTTAAGACATAAAAAAAAGAAGCGAGAAAAGAAAAGAGAAAATAAAAGTGGTAAAAGATAATAGATTTTCCTTTCCCATTTTCAGGCCAACACTGTGCACACCCCACTCCGGGATGATTGGTTTGATGACCAGAAATACCACATTTGGAAAAAGATAATAGATTTCCCTTTCCCATTTCCGGGCCAACACTGGGCACACCCCACTCTGGGATGATTGGTTTGATGACCAGAAAGACCACATTTGTAAAAGATAATAGATTTTCCTTTCCTATTTTTAGGCCAGCACTGTGCACACCCCACTTCAGGATGATTGGTTTGATGACCGGAAAGACCATTTTTGAAAAGATAATAAATTTCTCTTCCCATTCTTATACCCGCCCTACGTACTTTCCATTTAAAAAAGGGGTCAACAAAAAAATCCACCAACTAAAATAAAAAAAAATAGAAATAATACTTTTTGTAAGATAATAGATTTCCCTTTTCCTTTTACAAGTCTGTACTTTGCTTACACCACATTTCTAAAAAATAATCAGTGTGATGTCTCACTCCCTTTTCCTTTTTTTACAAAAACTGAAAAAGACAATAAAAACATGAAGAAAATATATACCTAAACAGGGGTTTCTTATGCCCCCTTCTATGGATTTGATCTATGCAAACAGATATGTGCGAGATGGAATCAACGACCCAACTCGCGCTTTAGGGCACGGATCTCTGCACATAAAGTATCATGTCGAACATCCCTCTCTGTCATCTAGCGGCCATGAAGACTCTTATACCATTTTCGGGAGGTGTCAGTAGCACCAAGAGCTTCACTCAAGGCTCCTTCCAAACGAAGGACCTCCTACTCAGCTAAATCGGCTTCGGCTTCTACCACCTCTGCTCTAACCTGTTGTTTCTCTAATTGCTCATGCAGGACTCGCTTCTTGTCCACCAGCAGCTTTATTCAGGTTCTAAGCATCGACTCCTTCTTCGGCCAAGGTCCCCCTACATCACTACTCTCGGGCTGATCCAAGTGACAAGCAGAAGGCCTCTTAGACAGTATCCAAGTCTCATACTCTGGAGAGGTCAAAACCAAATTCCCCTACTCTAAATCACACATATGCATTGACTGACACATTTCCCAAAGAGTAGCTATCCTATCCAATTCTCTATAGGATCCTAAGAGAAAATCAAGTCACATAAGGGTGGCTTTGTTGCACAGGGTACCGGCTGAGAGCAACCAAACTGACGCAACACCTGATATGGAAAGTAATAAGTGCTGCCAGTCAAACCAAGAAGAGTATGCCCTCGCAATCTCTCAATCGAACCATCGGAAAAGCCCCATCTAACCAAGGAAGCCTCCACACCAATTCTACCTCAGCCAGCCAAAGCTTCAGCTCCTGTATATTCCCTTGCAACAACATGTGGCATCGACCCAAAAAGAACCGAGCCACCTCACCTTGAACAACATAGAAGCGAGGCATGAGTCCCAAAATGGCGAGGTTCTCTGCAAGCCAGACCTGGAACAGAGTAGGACATCCTCGGAGGCACGTCAGTTTGCCTAAGGTACAGGCATCAAGACAATGATAAAGCTTTGCTAACACCAGATGCATCACAGAACGACCTCCCTCAAGTTCCACCAGAACGTCGTAAAGTGCAAGCGAGAAGCTCTCTCCCCCAGTGTAGAAAAGGACCACCAAGAGAAGACTGAGACCAAAGGCCCTCACGTTATGGATATTTCTAACCGGCAATTTTCGCAGGCTCTCATCGCCAAAAAGTTCTCTTAGGAATTTCATCGAACACTTGGTGGGCCCACCAACGAGGCTTTTCTCATAATCGGCTTTCTTCAAGCCCAAGATGATCTAGACGGCCTTAGCATAACACGGTTTTGGCAGTACTCTGGTAAGACCCCTATGTAGCTTCAAACCCGATAGGTTGGAGAGCTCCTCGAGAGAAGGAGTCAACTCACGGTTCCTGAAACGGAGGACATGGGCGTCCACTTCCCAAAAAGAGGCCGCTGCATGCATAAAATTCCAAAAGTGGAGGGACTTCAAGGAAAGACGAGAGATGGGCCAGTCCAAGCCAATCTAAACCCGTGAGCTCGCTCTCATTCAAACTCTCAAGCCACTTCTTTAGAAAGTTGGACCCCACGCCCAAAGAGGGAAGTATGGTTGTCCCAGACCCCCTATGTGAGGCGGGGTCGGAAAGAGGGTCCATGGTCATACAAAGATGTTCCAAAGATAAAACTCAATGTAGGACGATGGACCCACCCTTGGGCAAGTGAAAAGAAAAAGGGCAGCAAAAAGTGTAGAGCCCAACTCAAAAGAAGGAGAAATAAGTGCATTCTTGGGTTTCAATGACCCCACTTTTCCCAAGAAGCACTTAGTGTGTGTAATAGACTAGCTAAGGAAAAATTTCCTAGGTTTTGCCTAATGTGTATATTACACACACTAAGTCATTTATTTCCCAAGGTATGCTTAGTGTGTGTAATATACACGCTAAGCCATTTTGTCCCTAGTTTTGCCTAGCGTTATATTACACACGCCAGGCCACTAATGACACCCAAAAAGAAAAAAGAGAGTGTAGGGGAGGTCATTTTTGTTGATCCCCTAGATAGCCCACCTACATTTCCTGCCATTTACTTAAAAAGCACACCAAACCACATATAGAGATACAAAATTTTTGGTTTCATCTAACTTTTATACAATTTTCCTTCCAGGAAAGATCCGCACAGACATGAGAGTGGTGGCCAAGTATTAACCAAATGCATGGCCCAAAAGCCGTTCTTTTTCTAAAAAACTGAGTCCACCCTGCAAAAGAGCCGATATACCACAGCAAGAAGAAGGAGATAGAGTAGGCAATAGAGAGGGAAAGCACTAACATTCATTCAAAAGACAATCAAACTATCCAAAAGTATATTCTCCATTACATCTTCCCAACAAAAAAAGTCCAAAGAGTCTCACAGTTCATTAAAAAATGGAAAAGGGCCTAATCCTTATTAGCACCCTTGGATTTCTTGCGCCGACGCGAGGTACTCTGGTAGGTCCGCACGTCCCCCACTCAGGACCACGCCTAAGAAAGTCAGCTGACCAGCTAGAGTGACTCCTTCTCACAGCACGCTACAGAACATACAGAAAACCATCAGGTAAAGGCAGTCGAAAGACAAAAATTGCAAGGCAATGACCAGAGCCGGTCAATGTAACACTTACCACTTCCACATCTCGAAGGTCGGCGATAGTACTTCGCCTGGTTAACTGCCGACTCATAATCCTGCAAGGAAGAAAGAGAAGGAGAAGTCAGCTGCACGAGCCGTAATACAAGAGCAAGCATATCTCTGAGAAAATTTACAAACGAGAAAACTTACCCCGAGAACCAATTCAGGAGGAGGACCCGGATTGCTTCAGTATATAGACGAGCCCGTTCAACTACATCAGCGCATAAACTTGAGAGAAAGGCATCATTAAGCTGTCTAAAGGTCCCCTGAACCTCAGCAGTCGAACTGCCAGAAGCACCCGTACCAGAAGGGTTTGAAGGATCAGCACCCGTAGCCTCAGCAGGACTTGCCTCTGCTTCATCATCATCCTTAGAATCATCTCCCCCGTCAAACTGTGGAAAGAAGCAAGGGTTCAGCTAGTCAAAACAAAATTGAATCAGAACCATCAGAAATTTGCGTAAAGAAAAAGGGAGAACTACCTGAGATCGCGGACTGCCAAAGGCTAAGAAGTTGGTACCAGGCACAAAGCGTGGAAGGAGAGACCAATAAGGCAGGGACTCGTACCATATCTGATACCCTCCAGGCACGAGAAGATCATCAATAGGGACCCTGTGATGGAGAAGTCTAGCTGAGAGCTCCTCCATGGTACCCTAGAGAATCATGATATTCGCAGGAGGACCACGCGACACGATAAAATATCTCGATATTGATGAACCACTCTCTCCCCCGAATAGTACGCTCTGACCCAAGCGCCATAGAATCAAACAAAAAGGGACCAATTCACGCACTCGATCTAAGGAGAACCAATATAAGGGTCATAGACGACCTGCCCCAACAAAGAGTCCTATCAGTCAAACAGGTAGCATAAAAAAGAAACTCTGAGAAAGAGAAGAAGGAAGTAGCCATACCTGCTCTAGGATTAGCAAGTCAAACTAGGACCTCAGGCCCAACTCCAAATTCTTCATTCCAATATCCCTGCGGTGACTCTTATGCCAGCTGCTGATAAGAGGATAGGTATAAATGTATGAGAAGAGGAGAGGACTGCTCGGCTGGAAGTGCAAGTATCCCCAAACCTGAAAAGAGATGTAAACATGAAAGATATGTTAGAGGCAGAATGGATGACTAGCAAATAAACCAAGAGGAGTGAGAGAATCAAGGGTTACCTCTATCGCAGGCCAGAAACCAACAACGGAACCCAAATCCCCAATCGAGGCTCGAGCCAAGCCAGACATCATCACGGCATACCCGGCCCCGCCCTAGTCATACCGGTGCACATTATCCCAATTCCCCATGCGACTGAGCAAAGTTAATGAAACTCGGCCTCCGCTAGCATTGGTAAAAAGAGTTTTACCCAGAAGACAGAGGAGTGAGATACAAGCTAGCATCACAATGCGCTCAGGCTCAATGGAAATATCCATATTTGGCTGGTTCAGATCTACCAATTCATTGTCACTAAATAGATTGGACAACCAGGATAGCTTGACCTCCGAGCCACTCATATCCCGGGAGGAGGGATAATCACCAATCAACTGCACCACCTCATCCCGACCCAGTACATAGAGGACAGCCATAGGTAAGCCCCCTATCTTGATCCCTATAATCATCGACTAGTCAATAGGGGTAATGGTCATCTCCACCATCGACATATGGAATGTCATGGTCTCGGGCCGAAACCGTTCTATTAGGGCCTTCAGATAGGCCGAATCGCCCCTTATGGAAGGACATGAAAGAAAGTCTCTAAGTCGGCCTGGGCTAGGAGGAACTTCACAACCGGAGGAAGGAGGACGTAAAGGTGTTGGAGGTCGAACCAACCTCTGCAAAAATGGATCGAGGGCAAAAACTGCAGCAAAATGAAGGAGTTAGAAAAATAGGGCATGCGCAAAAGAAAGCCACAAAAAAGTTATTTTCTTACCTTGCCAGCAATCCAAAAGTTTGAAATATGGGCATACTGTTGAAAAAGTAGACCGGTGCGGGCCACCTCGCCCTGCATCTCGTCCCAAATTCGGGAGGAGTGCTGCACTGTAATAAATCGCTCCTCCTGAGGACCATAAACCACCTCAGGCTCCTCCTCGTGCCCTTGCTCCTCTTCACTTGACATTCTGGGGGAGACACAATCAACAACACCAAGAGATGTTAGTAAGGAGAGACAATTGCTATGAGCCAAAAGAAGGTAAGCATGCTCCATTCATTTGCCATCAATCATAATCATCATCATTTC
Source organism: Chloranthus sessilifolius (assembly GCA_021018995.1). Taxonomy (NCBI): domain Eukaryota; kingdom Viridiplantae; phylum Streptophyta; class Magnoliopsida; order Chloranthales; family Chloranthaceae; genus Chloranthus; species Chloranthus sessilifolius. The sequence goes on from CM037588.1 coordinate 100,499,526, forward strand.
AGAAAATACATCAATAAGAGGCAAGCCCAAAGCACCCCACACTTCAAAAAAAAAACACAAATATAAAAAAAAAACAAACAAAAAAATATATATATATATATATATTTATACAAAAAAAAAGATTAAAAAAAAAGAACTCCTTTCTACAAGATTTTAGTAAAAAACCTCGATACACATGGATTATAGGTAGGGATGTTTTCAAAGGACGAAAAAAAAAGAGCACACCACCATTTTTTAGCAAAAACCCTTGCCATATAGGTAGGGAGGGAGATCGGGCATGACAAAAGCCTTTTTTTCCAAAATAAAAAGAAAATATGAAAAGAAGAAAAAAAAAGAAAGAAAAGAAAGAGAGTCCAAAAATATATATATATACAATGTATAAACAATAAATGTGCAAACTAGTTTCAAAAAAAAAAAAAAAAGAGAGAAAGAATCATTCATAGTACCGAAAATCATCTGGATCCAAAAGAGCAGAGGGCCCTAATCATATCAACAAATGGCCCAAGAAAAACCAATAAAAAGGAAAAAGAAGAATAGGGCATCACCCAAAATCATATTTTCACTCAAAATCAAAGCCAATGCACATAGAATAAACCCAACGGGTCATAGATAATCACACTTACAAGATAAATCATTCATTTATTATCTAAATATGCAAAAATCCTAACTACATTGAAAAATAACTCAAGGAAAATCAAAGAAATAGGGTTTAAAAGATGATTACTTTGGAAGAAAATGGACCTGTGATCTGGCGTGGAACGTACGTTTGATCTACAAGAGTAGACGTCGGCACAATGACGGGGTTCAAATCGATTCAAGAGAACCCTAGGAAGAAGTCCCGATTCAATTTAGAGAGGAGGGGGGAAGAAATTTTTGAAAAATACCCTCTTTGGCTCAGGCTCAACAGTTTTAAAACCACCCTTGGTCTGGTTAAGCGTGTATAAATACACGCTAGGCTTATTTTGGCCAGACTTGGCTTAGCATGTATAATATACACACTAAGCATATTCTGGCCAGATTTGGCTTAGCGTGTATATTATACACGCTAAGCTTGGTCCTCCCTAGGCTGATGAAGGTGCACGCGCCCCTAAAAAGCACATCAATCCTCATTTGATCTGCTCAGGAGGCTGTGCTAAAATGAGTGGTTCAGGATCAATGAGCATGCTCAAAAATCCTGAACGAACATACATAAAAATAACAAAAGAAAAATACATAAAATAACAAAAAATATACATAAAATAAAAAATAAATATACATGAAATATACATAAAATCGTAAAAAAATAAATATATGAAAAATACATAAAATAATAAAATATATATATATGATTTTCAAAAGGAGGCACGCATTCCCAAAAAGCGTTGCGACATCAAGTCGCTCCGCTCGGATAGTCATGCTAAATTAACTTTGGGATCCATGGGTTCGCCCAAAGACTTCGAACCCTACTTCACGCAGGGGCACCCGTGGCCGGTCAAATGGGGCAATCAATGCCTCCTGTGATCGAATACAAGCTGTGAATCTTCGCGTATTTGCTTTGCTCCTATCTCTAAGTATGGGTCAATCACCCTTTCACTTACGGAATTGTTTTATTTAGAATGAAACTTGAGTATCAAACATCTTCGATCATCTCGAGAAGTGGAATGTCACGAAGTTACTCTTTGCGATGTAATCTCTCGTGCGGTAATTAGCTTTTTCGAATTAGATCAGCCTACTCACGTTTCAAACCTGCACGGTAACGCATTAGGTTAGAAACTATGCAGATTTCGAAATGCAATTCATATAGCTATACGCAGCGACCATCCTAGGGGCAGCCCCACTTAGGGTCTAGGTCTGCACCGTGGATGGTGGTCGTGGACCACCAACATGATGGCTCCAGCGCACAACGTGACAAGAGCGACCCAACACCTATGCGAGGCCCAGATGCATGAACTCAAGCTGACAAGGCTATCGTATGCGTTCCGTAGGGGATCACTTAGGCTAGCGACACGTCACGTGACTGTTAGATCACTTCCCCATATATATGGTTTAAACGTCAACAGAGGCCAAATGGTGGGAGGACCTCAAACGTATTAGTTTTACATACTTTACTGTTAACACCACAACGCCCTGCATCGCTCCCCCACATGGCTATGTCGCGACTGCATCTTGTGCCCTGTTGGCACTGCATCATGAGCCAAACCGTCACCATGCCGCGTGCCCTTATGGCCCATGGCCGAAGCTCTTTAGAGTACCTATGGTGAAGCCCTCATGGTTTGGTGGCACGCCGACGATGCCCCAACTTCAACCCACCAATGTCTGACGGATTAGTGGCACAAGTGGCCCTGCGTTGACATCCCTATCGATGAGCTTTAAGTACTTCTTTAGAGTGGCTTGAAAGGATGGTTGGGTACTCTCAAGTTCCCAGGTAATTTCGGCCTCTGGTAGGTCCTTCCACTTCAAAAGGTAATCCATAAGAAATTCATTATGACTGTTATCTTCCCTGTTACTGCGCCTGTGTGCAAGGATTTCTTCAACCTATCTCTTCAATTGTAAATCAGCATCTGGTGCGACACGATTCGACAAACTTCTCCTGGATTATTCGGGTCTCTTTTATATGGCTTCAAACAACTGACATGAATACCGGAAGCATTCTCAGTCGGGAAGGAAGTTGCACTCGAAATGAGAATGGCCCATTGTACTTACGAATTAATTCTGTGTGTTTTCTTCTAAAGAATTTGAGCTGCTTCGGATTAAGCTTTACCAAAACTTCATCCCCTACGTGCAACTTGATAGGCCGTCAACCCTGATCGGCCCACTTCTTCATTCGCATAGCGGCCTTTTCCAGATAGGCCCTAGCGATCTCTACATTTCTCTGCCACTCATCGGCAAGATGGTAGGCTATCGGACTTGATCCAATATATCCCATAGTAATTGTATGCGGCATCAACGGTTGCTGGCCAGTTTCTAATTCGAATGGGCTCTTATTTGAGGCTGAACTCTTCTGCAGATTATAACAAAATTATGCCATGTCTAACAACTGAACCCAGTTCTTTTGGTTGGCACTCACAAAATGTCTCAAATACTATTCCAAAATAGCATTTACCCTTTCTGTTTGTCCGTCTGTTTGAGGATGCATCCTGGATGAGAAGTTCAATTTCATCCTCAGGAGTGAGAATATTTTCAACCAAAACTTGCTAGCAAACCGTGGATCCCTATCGTTGACAATCACTTGCGGCACTCCCCAATATTTCACAACATTGCTGACAAATAGTCGTGCAACCTGCTCTGCATTATAGTTTAATGGTGCCGGAATGAATGTAGCATACTTTAAAAACCAATCTACAACTACCAGGATGGACCCAAGTGTACCTACCTTTGGTAATGCAGTTATGAAATCAAGGGAGACGCTCTCCTATGGTCAGGACGGCACCGGTAAAGGCTGCAAGAGTCCAAATGGCTTTGATCTTTCCACTTTGTCCTCCTGGCATATTAGGCAAGTCCTGACATATTCCTCTACATCATCCTCCATCTTAGTCCAATACAAACGCCTTTCCAACAAGGCGAGCGTGCGATGAATTCCTGGATGACCAGCCCACAATGTGTCATGACATTCTTTTAGGAGTTCTTTCCTAAGTTCTCCCACTTTCGACACATAGAAACAGCCCCCCTTGATCACCAACAGTCCTTCCTCAGTCCAGAACTACTGTGTTTTTCCCTCTTGTATCTGCTGTAAGATGATCCTCGCGAGAGGGTCAAACTTCAACCCATTGCGCAATCGGTCTGGAATAGTAGAACTAACACGGCTAGCTGCAGCCTGTTCTTCGATTTTTTATGTTGCTAACTAATCTTTCAATGTTGCTAACTCTGCTTTATGGCTCAAAGCGTCTGTGACTTGGTTGGTCCTGCCGGGCTTGTACACCAAGTCCATATCGAACTCGGCTAAGAAATCTTACCAACGGGACTATTTCGGCGATAATTTCTTTTATGTCTAAAAGTAGCTGGTCGCCACATTGTCGATCATCACTAGAAATTTGAACCCAAGTAGATAGTGCCTCCACGTCCTTAGACAATGTACTACCGCCGTCATCTGTTTTTCTTGAATCGTATACCGCCGCTCGGTATCGTTTAGCTTTCTACTCTTAAAGGCCACTGGATGTTCTCCTTGCATTAATACTCCTCCTATCGCATAGTCAAAGGCATCCATGTGTACCTCAAATGGCTTAGAGTGATCAGGTAGCTTTAGCACGGGGTCACTCATGACCACCACTTTCAAATCCTCAAATGCCCTCTTGCACTTCTCCCACCACTGCCACGGTCAATCCTTCTTCAAAAGGTCTGTCAGTGGTGCCACATGGTGGGAATAACCAGGGATGAACCTTTTGTAATATTTGACGAGGCCCAAAAACGATCGCAACTCGGTCAACCCTTCTGGCACTCTCCACTCTTGGATTGCACAAACTTTCTCAAGGTCCATGCTGATGTTTCCTCCCCCAATACGGTGCCCCAAGAACATAATCTCTTCTTACGCAAATGAGCATTTCTCTTTCTTCACATAAAGTTTGTTCTCTTGTAGAACATTGGAGATGGATTAGAGGTGGACGAGGTGTTCTTCCATTGTGTTACTGTATATAACGATATCGTCTAGATACACCACCACAAACTTATCGAGATAAGGGTGGAACAACTCATTCATCATAGTGTAGAATGTGGCTGGGGCATTAGTCTGCCCAAAGGGCATCACCAGAAACTCAAAGGCCCCATACCTTGTCACACAAGTTGTCTTGCTTTCATCTCCCTCGGTGATTCGCACCTGGTAATAGCCAGATCTCAAGTCCATCTTGGTAAAGTACCTCGCACTGCCCAACTGATCAAAAAAATTTGCAATCAATGGCACTGGATACTTATTCTTGACGGTAACCTTATTCAACGCTCTTTAGTCGATGCATAATCGAAGGCTACCGTCACGTTTCTCCTAACACGCACTCTAGCACAAAAGAAATTCATCACCTTCTTAGTCCCTTCTTTAACTGAAGTGCCAAAATAAATTCATCACCTTCCACTTCTTTGCCTTTCTTAATGACTGGGATCATGCAAGGGGTCTCTTCTTCGAACATGCACACTAACCCGAGGTACAGCATGGGTATTACTTTAGCCTGGTGTAGGAGTTCTAACCCAAGGACAACCTTAAAATCATCCATTTGTATTGCCATAAAGTTTGTTGCTCTGCTCCACAGCCCTATCTACACAGGTACGCCCTTTTCTATTCCGACAATGTGGTGCGCTTTTGAGTTCATGACCTTTATATGGCTGGAGTCTTGCTTCAGTTTAAATCCCAGGCGACATGTTTCTTTGTCTGCGATGAAGTTATGCGTCGCCCCCGTGTCAACCATGGCACGAGTACTTTTTCCGTTGATGCACACATCTACATACATCACCACCTTGGGCGCGACCGTCTTTCCCTTTTCTACTTGCCCCTTTATAGCATTCAGCAGCCTGAGTGCCCCCATTCTTGGTTCCTCTGCAGCAAGAGGTGTAGGAGCACTAGTGGTGATCCGAAGCGCATTCAACAATTATTTTTGTGGGCAATCTTTAACTCGATGAGGCCCTCCGCACAGGAAGCAACCCGACTTCGGCACGTACTTAGCGGACTCAGCTGACTTGGCATGTGATTCTTTTCCATGCGCCTTCTTTTCATGTGTGCCGCTCTTGCTTTTCTTTTTAGCTTTTGACGGATTCTTCAAACCACTCTTATTCTCGTGCGGCCTCTTCTTATTTTGATCCGATGGCCCATAGTCCGTTAATCACTCTGCAGTAGCCTGTGCAGCTGTCAGGTTTGTTAGTGCTCTTCTGTTTAATTTAGTTTACGCCCAGGGCTTGAGGCCTTCAATGGAGTAGAATTATTTATCCTTCTCGAACATTTCCCTAATGTCCAACATCAAAGCAGAGAACTGCCTCACATATTCTCTCACTGTACCCATGTACTGTAACTTTCATAGTTTACGCTGGGCGATAAAGTCGACATTCTCTGGTAAGAACTTAGCTTTAAACTCTTTCTTCAAGTCTTCCCATGTGTCTATTATGTAACGTCCATTCTGAATCTCTTCGTAGTGCGTACGCCACCACAATTTTGCATCCCCCTCGAGATACATGGTCGCAGTGACCACTTTCATGGCTTCAGTGGTGGGTGGAACGACACGGAAATACTGCTCCATGTCCCACAAGAAATTCTCCAATCCTTTTGCATCGTGAGCTCCCCCATAGCACCGCGGCTCGGGTATCTTAACCTTTCATTGGGGGGTTTTTGGTTGCTGAGCAGTCTCAGAACCAATCACCCTCATCAGGATGTTCATCTTTGTGGTCAGGTCATCGATCTTTAAATGAAGGGCCTTGTGTCCTCGGTGAGGAGCTCCACATTCTCCGCTAACATGGCATGGTTCACTTCCTGCTTATTCACAAGGGCAAGCACAGACTCTATCTGTTCTGTTCGAACTTCCAGATCATCCAACCATTCCCTGGTACGCCTTCGTGTAGCACCACTGCTTATCCCAGTGTCGGCCATCTTTAGGCTCTGATACCAAATGTCACGGAGTTACTCTTTGCGACGTAATCTCTCGTGTGGCAACTAACTTTTTTGAACTAGATCAGCCTACTCATGTTTCAAACTTGCACGGTAACGCATTAGGTTAGAAAGTATGCAGATTCTCGAATATAATTCATATAGCTATACGCAACGACCATCCTAGGGGCAGCCCCACTTAGGGTCTAGGTCCGCACCGTGGATGGTTGTCGTGGACCACTAACATGATGGCTCTAGCGCACGACATGACAAGAGCGACCCAACACCTATGCGAGGCCCGGATGCACGAACTCAAGCCCACAAGGCTATCGTATGCGTTCAGTAGGGGATCACTTAGGCCAGCGACACGTCACGTGGCTGTTAGATCACTTCCTCATATATATATTTTAAACATCAATAGAGGCCAAATGGTGGGAGGACCTCAAACGTATTAGTTTTACATACTTTACTGTTCACACCGCAACGCCCTGCATCGCTCCCCCACATGGCTATGTCGCGGCCGCATCTCGTTCCCTGTTGGCACTGCATCACGAGCCAAACCGTCACCATGCCATGTGCCCTCATGGCCCACGACCGAAGCTCTTCGGAGTACCTATGGCAAAGCCCTCATGGCTTGGTGACGCACCGACGATGCCCCAGCTTCAACCCACCAATGTCTGATGGATTAGAGGCACAACTGGCCCTACGGCTGACCACGCCGCGAGCCAACGTCACAGGACATTTTTTCCACCATATTGGGCTTTCGCAACTTGCTCCATCTCGGTTATGCTCAGTAATGTCACTAAGCACTTGGGGAATGGTAGCCTTGAGGAACAGACATTTTTCCCGACACACAGGGCTTCCATTTACTCACCATGTTATGCGCCTAATGTTCGAGGTTCGTTTTGAATATGACAGATCGTTAGTGTTGCCTTGGGCCTCTTCGGATGTCTCTTGTCTTTGGCATTTGATCATTATTGATCGGATACCAAAGATGGGCATCTGTAGACACCCAAATTTGGCCCAAGGCCCGATAGAAACATACTTCAAGGGAGACGCACCCCCGAGCTTCTAATAGTTTCTCCCATACCCCTAAGAACCTTCTCATATCCCTAGGAACCTCCTAAACCCCTAGGAACCTACTCAAACCCCTAGGAACCTTCTCAAACCCTTAGGAATTACCCCCAAACCCATAGTTAACCCTCCCAGGCAATGGTTAGAGGGAGATGTACCAAGGTTGGAAGAGACTTCTACTGAGACTAAAGCTTATACCATTGAAAAGTAGATGATCCCAACTTTCCAACAATCCAAGAATCACCCCAATCCGAGTTGCACATCAAAAGTTAGGGCAAGCCGGAGTTTCAGGCTCAAAAAACTGCATCTGGCTTATAGGTGAGCATGCTTGGCGTGTATAATACACACGCTAGGACATTTCTGGAAAGATATTTCCTAGCGTGTATATTATACATGCCAGATCATTTATTCCGAGAAGTGGCTTAGCGTGTATAATATACACACTGAGCATAGCTGGGTCCCACAGCGAGCTCTAAACTTCTCTAGCACTGTAGCTATGCTTGGCGTGTATAATATGCATGCCAGGTTTAGCTATAGTAACTATTGGTTTTTACTCAAAATTCACTTTTAGGGTTTGACTTCTTGACCATCCCAATGTTTAGGGTGAGTTTCATTAGGACTGCTGCACCCTCATTTGCCCTATTTGCAACCCTCTAGTAATTTGAAACTCCACCCTATCATCTACCATTGAACCCATCCTCACACATATCCATAACCTTAAAAACCCAAAGAACCTTAGATTTATGATTACCTAATTGCTAACCCTAATTAGCTTTCAAGTACCCCCTTAACCCTCTCCTTTTCTATAAATAGAGAGGCACCCCTCCCTTTACAAAGGCTTCAAAATTTTCAAAGTGAAAAAATTCTAGTGAGTTCCCCTCTCATTTGCCTCCACTAAACCCATATAATTCTAGAACTGTGTTTCATTTTTGAAACCTCATTCTACACCATCTATCCTTGATATTTAGCTAGATCTAGCCCCTAGCCTTCTTCTCCTACCTCTTAGCTCCCTAGCCTTAGAGATCAAAACTCGTTTCTCTAACCATTTGCTTTCGGAAGCTCATCCAAGTGCACCTACGCGAAGGTCCACCGTTGTGCTACAAGGGCCCGAGAGCCCCGGATCTCCCCTCTACTCATCCACCTTTTTCGCTTTTCCTTGACCTTACGTCGCCGAAATCTCGGTAATTGTGGAGGGGTACAAATAAGATTAAAGTGCCTTTGGACAAGAGGAAGTGCTCTTTTTTTCTTTATTTTTCTTTTATTTGGCCATAAGTAGAGATTGCATTTGAGCGGGTTGACCGGGTGCCTAACACCTTCCCGATCGATAACCGAAGCCCCTACCCAAGAGCCTTTGGTGTGAATCTGTAAATCAAAGTCATATTTGGCACTTCGGTGCATTTAATATTCATTTGAGGTTTCTCAGGACTCTAAGAGCTCCAGGTGGCGACTCTAGTTTTTCATTAAACGAGCGTATCGTCGCGACGAATTCACGAGGGCCCACGGTTGCACAACATTGTGGGCCGCTATGGGCTGGTTATACGTGCATGTGTGGACCGCTATGGGCGGATTATGTGTATAATTGTGGACCACTATGGGCGGATTAATCGTACTATTATGGACCGCTAGGGCGGATTACATGCACATGAATCGAACTCGAAATTTGAAAGTGACTCCGAATCAACTCGTAATTTGCCCTCGAACATGAACTTGAAATTGTCCTTGTGTCGACATGAAATGCTTCCGCACTTTGATTTTCATTTTTGGATAAATGCTTTCAAATTTTAGTTTATTGTATGATATGAAATTGCCTTCGAACTAGCCATCTTGTACTTAAGATTTGCAAAATTAGTTTTGATATAAACTTGTCATTGAATTTCGGCTCAGTTTTCGACACGAAATGCTTCTGAAATCAGTTTCTATTTTCAACATGAAAGCTGGTCTTTATGTTATATGAAAAAAATGTTTTGAAAGCCAATTCTGATTTAATGTGAAAATGTTTTCTTGGTTTATGGTAAGTGAATCTATGAATGCATCTGATAGAATGTAATTGATCTTGAGTTCCTCTACTGAGCTTGGACTCTAGCTCACCCCTCATCTATACGTCACAGGTTGTAGGTCTCAATTTGGATCCGAGCTTGAGTCTTATCTTCCACCTTAGTCTGGGGGAGTTGACTTAGTCTTGAATCTTTGCGGTTGGACTTGGTAGGTCCGATCTTTTGTAGAATGTTAGAATTAGAATTTGATGTATATTCTTGTTCACCACTGTTTAGGTGATGGTCGGCCATCACCGGTGGTTTTATTTTGGTTAGACCATGTTTCATATAAGATTATAATTATCATGTTCTGCCATATGCATTAATTATTTTAATTTTCGTATGTTGTGGTCGTACCATGCTCATTGTATTTTGGATCGTGATCTGCGACCCGACGGTCCAAGTTTTCCCAGTGTGTATAAAAATATATATATAGTGTTGGGAAAATTCAGGCTATCACAGGTGGTATCAAAGCTTAGGCTTTAGGTCTTCTGGGGACCGAAAGCTATGACAGTAGATTCTATCAGGACATAGGAGACCCAACTGTGGCTCTGTCACAATTGATACCAAAGCTTAGGCGTTAGGTCTTCTTGGGACTCAAATGCTATGACATTAAATTCTGTCGGAACCTAGGAGGGATTCACGATCCCTATTCTGAAATCTTCTAGAGATTCAGAGCCATTTCTCTGGATGACTTTAGATTTTGTCAGAGTTTAGGTTTATTTTGTCAGGATGTAGAAACTTTAAATAGACTTGCTTTGGATCTTCACAATCACTTTTGACTGAAGCCTTGTTTCATCATGACAGATCAATTTGCCTCCACGAGGTCGACCAAGAGTTGTTCGTACTAGAGGCATGTGTAATGATGAGGGTGTAGCCATTGGCGTCAACAACATTCCTTTGGGAGAAGGAAGCAATAGCAGTCGCGTCGAGCAGTTGCTAGAAACCATGGTCAACCAGCAAGCTGCACTTCTAGCAGAGAGACGCCAACCCTCAAGATTCCAGGAGTTCAGGAGGATGAGACCCCTTAGCTTCTACGGTCAAACTGACCCCTTTGAGGTGGAATCATGGTTAAATCAAATGGAAAAGACCCACTGAAGAGGTAAAAGTGAGTTGGGCTTCCTTCCAACTCGAGGGAGAGGCGGATTAGTGGTGGAAATCTGTCGAAAGGACTCGAGCACCAGGGACACTTTGGACTTGGACCGAATTTACTGAGGTATTTAATGAGAAATACTTCCCAGTACCGGAGAGACATCAAATGGAGATCCAATTTGCAAATCTAGTACAATGGAAAATGATGGTTCGTGAATGAGTCAGAATTCACGAGGCTTTCTAGGTTTGCACCATTACTAGTGCCCACCGAACTAATGAAGGCCTAAGAGCTTGAACACGGTCTGAACCCGATGATCAAGGAGAGGATCTCTCTGTTTGAAACAACTACATATGCATGAGTGATAAGGTTGGCCCTCTTCGCTGAAAGGGATGTGGACAATATGCATAAGAGAAGAGAAGCACAAAATTTAAGTAGGCAAAGTCTAGCACAATCATATGCCTTTGAATAGGTGACCAACCAGCCGAGGCTCTTGATGTCAGCACACTCGCAACTTGCTCAGACCACCCATTCGAGGCCAGTTGTCTCTACTAGGCCCTTTCACCTTTCACACCCTGCTACGACCGAATCAACAAAGGTACTACAAATTGCACACGCCACTTCATCTGCACCTGTTGAACCATGCTCTAAATGTGGGGGGCCACATAGAAAGGAGTGTTGGTGGGTCACAGGAGCGTGCTTCAAGTGTGGCAGGTCAAGACACCGGATAAAGGACTGTCCCAGATCAAAAAAGAAAGAAGGAACAATTTAATGCACGAAATATAAATGTTTAAGATATTTTTATTCCAACTATAGTGTGCTTGTCTCTTAAATGGCTAGCCTTGGTTATGATATTCAAGTGTGTAATGGTTATTGGGGTCTCTAGGAAGTCGCAAGGACTACTTGTGAGTAGGGAATGAGATACCATTGCACCAAGGGTTATGGTAAATAGTTGATGGTTTATACCTTGCGGTGTGCATGTGCAGTGATTGACTTCATCATCTTGCTAATCATAGCGCATAATAATTCACATTGATATATACTTAACCTTTAGTGATACCTAGGATTTTTGTAGAGATATATTGTCAAATCCCAGTCGTTACAAGCGTTAGGACTCAATCCTAATATGCTTGTTGTAACAACTAGATAGTTATTAATGTTCTTATGTGCACCATGAGGGCTGTTTTTAGGAGATCTAATTTCAGTGGTAACATATCTTTTCATCATATTTAACATTGATTAACCTTCGTACTTTCTCAGCGTATTTAATTTTGATTGGTGTTCACTTCGTGAATTTTTGAGGACGAAAATTCATTTAAGGGGAGGAGGATGTAATGACCCAAAATTTTCATCAATGATGAATCATTTACTCTTGAGAGGAGCATGACTACTCTCGTTCGCAACTTCTAAGCTTCAATACCCTTCGCATAAGATACACCAATTTTCGAGGACGAAAATTTGGTAAGGTGGGAAGGATGTAACAACCCCGAATTTTCTAGCATAGATTTGTTGACTTTCAACGATGATGCGACTTGCTTTGATTGATTTGACCTTGGTCAAACTTTTCACATTTGTGACGTGACCTTTGACCCAATTATCTCTATTGGGTAAGTACACCCAACTGCAAATATGGGACCAATTCCTAACCCAAACTGATCTTTGAAACTCGAACTCTTATACAGTGTGTGTGTGTGTTGCACCCAACTCGAGCCCCCGGATCGAACCAGGTTCGATTTCCTCTTTCAAGCACCATGGTTTAACATTGGCATAGTTAATTAATTTTAAATAGATTAGAACAAGATGAGTGGTGTACACATGATCATGGGCGATCATGTGCACCCTAGGCACAAACTTGACCCAAGCCCCAATATTTTCGAACACTTGTGCGTCGATTAGTTTTGGCATCGGTGAGATGTGTGTCATGCGCCGTACACCGTGCATAGTCCAATTGGGTAGTCAAGACCCATTCGTTAGGGGCCTTAGGAGGCCCGAATCAAGACCCATTAATGAAAGCCTCGAGACAGACTCGTTAGTTAATAGCCCAAGAATCAGTAGTGATTAACTAGGCCCATAGATTAAGACCTAATAGTTGTGGCCTTAAGATAGTTCCCATACACCAACTTGTGGTGTACCAGCTCCACACCTAACCAACTACACTTAATATAAAAAGTAAAACCCCATAACCTTAACCACATTTGCAAACCCGTTTGAGAGGAGAAAAGGGTCGTGAGAGGGAAACGGAGAGAAAGCCTTCATCTTCTTCTCATTTCCTTCCTTTTTGGTGAGATCACAACCATTGATCTCTCTAAAATTTCTTCATTCACCTCAGGAAATCATTGCTTCACCTTGTCCCGTCAAGAGACTCAGAGCTTTAGCACCGCGAGGCTTGAATGGAGGAAATCTAGCCATTGATCTCCTAAAATTTCTCTTCTCAAGGATTTGATTTGGTTTGTAACCTTAAAGAAGTGATCGATCAGCGGTTGAACGGCAAGTTCATCATTAATTCCTTCGATTTCGGCCATCGCAATCCTTGTATGCACACTTAATGAAGGTAGTCTTCAAAATCTACCACATACATGCGTGAATTTTAGAATGATTCATAGGAATTAGATGTGATTAGTTTTGTGTTTGGATTTCATGCAAGGGTTTGGAAGGAAATCAATGCATGCAACGGACGACGAGTTAGGCATCGATTTTTCTTTGTATCGATCATCATGGATCTTGCGTGCTTGAATTAGAAGGTAAGAATTTTGATTTGTGATGAGAAATTCATTTTTAGACTTAGTTATGATCACTACATGTGATTTTGGGCGTTTTGGATCAAGGAGGAAGGAACCCACATGCAACAGGTCATAGTAAACTCGTCGCGATGACCCTAAAACTTGCTGCAGTGAGACCCTACTGAAAGCACTCGCCGCAACGAGTGCTACATGGAAAAACAGGGAAAAAATGGCACTGTTCGTTCTTGCCACGATGAACTATGGGTGCCTGAAGACCTCACCGTCACGAACTACATTCTCGCTGCGGCGAGCTACTGGTCATAGCGCCAGGATACTTGTTCGGTATTTCGATTATAACTTTTGACCCAAAACTTCGATGGACACGATTCTTAATGCGTTGGAAAGGGGACAACGAGTCCTATGACTTTGATGAATTAACAAATTCATGAATCTAAATATTTAAAGGCCAAAAATAGGGGGCAAGTAGGGATAAGTTTCACATAATCCAAAGTCAACACAAGCTTATCCTTTTCGCCCTAATTTTGGGAAAACTTTAGAAACTTCACCATGTGTGATGTCTAATCATTAGCATGTGAGTATACGAATGCCTTGTAATGTAGGTTAAGAATTGGGAACGTCACTGAGGAATTTTACATTGTCATGCGTGACTTTGCGTGATTTCATAACCTAGATAGGGGAAACTTCATTAAGCAATGGCATTTTGACTTGAATTCATGGATTTGCATGATGTAGTAGAATTAAATGTTTGAAATGCTTTTGGTTGTTAAGAATTTGATCGTCTAAATATTGACAAATGAATATATGTTTGACTTTTGAAATTTTGAATCGAACTCATGTTTTAGAAACGAAATCAGACTTTGAAATTGTTAGCACTAAAAGTCTTGAACCTCGAATATGAACCTTGTGTATTTTATCAAATTTTGAGTTTTGAACATGATCATTAGAACTGATGTAGAAAACTGATTTTGAAGTATGAATTTGTTTTTGAAACCTGTGAATTATCGAATCCTTGAATTTGATTGTATCGAACTACGAATCTTGAACATGAACTCTGAATCTGAATGTGACATTTGAACATGAATCTAACTTCAAAAATAAGAATTGTGAATCGAACCGGCACGGCAGTCAAACCCGTGAATCGAACCGGCACGATAGTTAAACCCGTGAATCGAACCAGCATGGCGGGAAATCCGTGAATCGAGCCGGCACAACGGGATATCAATGAATCGAACTGGCACGACGGTTATACCCGTGAATCGAATCGCCATGGCGGGATATCCGTGAATTGAACCGGCATGGCGGTTGCACCCGCGAATCAAACTGGCACTGCGGGATATCCGTGAATCGAATCTATATGAAATGTATGTGAATATGAATCGAGCCGGCATGGTGGGATATTCGTGAATTGAACTAGAAAAGTATGTAAATGAATCGAATATTAAGGTGGACTACTATGGGCGGATTTTTCGTATACATTGTGGGCCACTGTGGGTGGGTTATACGTGCATGTGTGGACCGCTATGGGTGGATTATGTCTACAACTGTGGACCTCTATGGGTGGATTAATCGTACTATTGTGGACCGCTAGGGCAGATTACATGCACACGAATTGAACTCGAAATTTGAAAGTGACTCCGAATCAACTCTGAATCTAAACTCATACATGAACTTGAAATTGTCCCTTGTGTCAAAATGAAATGCTTCCGCACTTGATTTTCATTTTTGGATCAATGGTTTCAAATTTTAGTTTATTGTATGATATGAAATTGCCTTTGAACTAGCCATCTTGTACTTAAGATTTGCAAAATTGGTTTTGATATAAACTTGTCATTGAATTTCGACTAAGTTTTCGACACGAAATGCTTCTGAAATTAGTTTTCGTTTTCAACATGAAAGCTAGTCTTTATGTTATATGAAAAAATGTTTTGAAAGCCAATTTCTGATTTGATGTGAAAATGTTTTCTTTGTTTATGGTAAGTGAATCTATGAATTCATCTAATAGAATGTAATTGATCTTGAGTTCCTCTATTGAGCTTAGACTGTAGCTCACCCCTCGACTATACGTCATAGGTTGTAGGTCTCGATTTGGATCCGGAGCTTGAGTCGTATCTTCCACCTTAGTCTGGGGGAGTTGACTCGACTTAGTCTTGGATCTTTGAGGTTGGACTTGGTAGGTCCGATCTTTTGTAGAATGGTAGAATTAGAATTTGATGTATATTCTTGTTCATCACTGTTTAGGTGATGGTCGGCCATCATCAGTGGTTTTATTTTGGTTAGACCATGTTTCGTATAAGAATATAATTCTCCTGTTCTGCCATACACATTAATTATTTTAATTTCTGTATGTTGTGGTTGTACCATGCTCACTATATTTCGGATCGTGTTCTGCGACCTGATGGTACAGGTTTTCCCAGTGTGTATGAAAATATATATATATATATATATATATATATATATATATATATAAATATATAGTGTTGGGAAAATTCAAGCTGTCGCACATCATCATGCGAATATTTCATGGCCTCTGATCAATATAAGACTGATTTCTCCGGTGGATGTCTCTAAAATAACGAACGATCAACTTCTCAGTGTTGGTCGAAACCCAGATCAGACTGTTTGACCATGAGATCAAAGGTCAAATATTGGGTCAAAACTGAATTAATAAATTAAGGTATTTGTGCATTTAAAAAAAAAAAAAAATTCATGTGCAATAGTGATTTTGTAATCCTGACTTTGCAATCATGATTCTGCAATCGTGATTCTGCAATCATGATTCTGCAATAGTAATTTTGCAATCGTGATTCTGTAATCGTGATTTTGCAATCGTGTTTCTGCAATCGTGAAGTTTCGGTCATGGGGTCATTGTGTTGTCCAAATAATTGAACGAACGGTCCCTATAACCCTTATGTTTGAATTTTCTAAAATCAATACTTATAATATCAAAATACGATTCAATTGCGGGGAAACCATGTAGATTCAAAAATTTGTCACGATTAGCCACAAACTCAGGACATCGAATCGAGGTGAAAATCGACTCGAGCGTGACAATCTTTCTTCCTTAAGGACAACAATAATGGGGCTGCTGAGTGCACCAAGTCGAAGTAGAAGTATAAAAATTTTAGAGAGAAAAAGAGGTTTTCTAGAGAGAGAAGGTAATTTTCTAAAAAGAGAAAGGGTTTTCTAGAGAGTGAAAGTGACAATTTCTAAGGGAATTACCAGAGTTAGAGAGAAAGAGTAATTTTTTAGAGATAGAAAGGGTTTTCTAGAGAGATAAAGAGACAAATTGGAAGAGAATTATAAGACTTAGAGAATAAGAGTAATTTTCTAGAGAGAGAAAGTGATTTAATTTGGTTCAATCAAGAGGATGAGTCTTGATGGCACAAAACTTCAGAGAGATAAAGATGCTAGGTGATACGACTTTAATTGTACATAGCCTTAACCTATTGCAAGCGCACAACAGAAATTGTAGCACAAGTATAGGATCGTTGTGACTGCCCGGATTTCCTTACCACAAAACCCGTGCCGTTAGATCATACACGCAATCTAAATTACAGTGATACTATGGTATCGAAGTGCTTAAACCATTCCTTGACAGCTCGATCTTTCCTCACATTAAACAATAGGAAGGATCGGGCCATCCAGCATTGGTAAGTTACAAAAGTGCGGAAGCAAAGTGCGCAAAGCAGAAACAGAGTTATAGCAATAAGCGAAATGGCAAAATAAACTCAAATATCTAACTATCATAAACATATATCAAAATACTATACATCCACCAGTGAAGGCTGACCTTCACCTAAACAATGGAACAAAATATACAATTGTATTCAGTTAACATACTACTATACCGTTTATCAAACCCAAAAAGTATCCAAACTCTCAACCAAAACAACTAAGGAAAGAACTCGTCTGACAGTTCTTCCTCATCCTCGGGATTGTAATCTGGGTCCTCCTCTTGCTCCGGATCCCTCTCAATATTAGCTCCTGTAACTGCGACGTATAGTCAAGGAATGAGCTACAGTCCAAGCTCAATAGGAAAAAACATTGCTAAACTACCTTTTTAACATTCTTATTCATGATCTTGATGCATACATCAACAAATTTTAAAGAAATAAAGACATTTAGCTTTTGTGTCAAAACAGTTCACATCATGAATGCAAATAATCATGCTTAAAGTTATGCATATCGGATCAAGCAAAACGTAGCGAAAACTTTGAAATAATTCAAGAGATCAAATCACAAAAACGTATAACAAGAAATCAAACGATGTCAAAATGTCAAGCCCATGAGCTATGTTAACAGGGTCACTTGAACCAAGAACGTCAAGCCCCTGAGCTATGTTAACAGGGTCACTTGAACCAGAAAGCCAAGCCCCTGAGTTATGTTAACAGTGTCACTTGAATTGAGAATGTCAAGCCCCTGAGCTACATTAATAGGGTCACTCGAACCGAGATGTCAAGCCCTTGAGCAACATTAATAGGGTGTTGAGCCGAGACATGACAGAGATACAAACTTGAACACGTAAACAAGACAAGTAGCAATGATAAAATTCAAATTTAGAAATTTGAAACGTATTGGATCAAATACAATAATATAACAAGACGCTGATTACAAAAGCAATGCAAATCATGTATCGAAATCAAATTTATAACCTTCAAAGCATGTCGAGATGCCATGTTTAGCAATTCTAGAAAATATCATATATTTATTATTTACATCAGTGGCATGAATTCGAGAAAACAAGTAATCCGACAAGGTGTTCTTCCCTACCTTAAAGTCGAAACTTCGTGAGCAAAATCAAACGGATCAAGGCTAATTCCCTCTCAATAAGTCCTCGCATTCACCCTAAATTACTTATCGCACATACTAAACCATACATGGCTTAAGCAAGGACTCACAAGGCTTTAAAAGGCACAAACCAAACCTTCACAAAACAGCGGTACCTCATTGCGGCGAGCTACAGGGTCACCACGGTGAGGTGCACAGGTGCCACAAGACTCAAGCCTTCTTGCCGCGACAAGAATTTCTAGAGCCGAAATGGCCTGGTTCTCAGGGTAGCACTCACCCGGTGAGTGCTTTAGGTCACATCTCGCAGCGGTGAGGTTTCCATGTCGCCGCTGTGAGCCTGACAAGCTTGCACTCCCTTTAATTTTCCTCTCCTAAGCTCGTGGCTCGATGTCTCTACCATCACTCTCCCCTTACATAGATACTCGAACCTAATTGGTATATTTGGGCTAAATTTCAAGCCGCTATCTTATTTTGATTGCACGAGCCATGTTCTGAAACATCACGAATCAGAGAACTCGGTCTCTAAGCACTTCATGCGTTCGATTCTCAGCGTTTTGAGGCATGCATTTCCCGTGCTCGACTAAATAGGATCAGATTTAGGAAAATCGAGTCTCCCTATCCTCATTTGATCATGCATGCAAACATTTCGAGGCATCGAAATTCAAGAATTCAGCTATGAAGCCTTTCACATGTCCGATTATCGAATTTCATTGCATGAGATTCTAGAATTTGTATGAATCGATCCTAAACTTAGGAAACGAGATTTACAAGATGGAGTTAGACTGTTTACCATAGCGGATTCTTCTCATGTGAAGTCTCCGAGCTCCGATGTGTAGATTTCTCGTGGTTTCCACGCTCAACCGCCCGATTCCTCGATCTTAGGAGTATGGAAGATCGTTTCGAAGATTGGATTCACTGTGATTATTTGTCGTGCTAGCCAGTTTTCGTTGAACGATTTGAAGAGATCGATTTGTTTGGAGGGCTTCTCAAAATGGGAAACAAGGGACTCTCACACTCAACACTCAACTCTCTCAATTCCAAGCTTAAGTTTCGAATCCCATGCGACTTATGCGTAGGAGATAATTTTTATAACTTGAGTGCCTAATCCGGTGTGTAATCGGCACACACGGCCCGATGTATGGGTCGTCTCAAGGCTTCAGTTAATGGGTCTAAAAACCTTGGCCTGATTAACTATTGGATCTTGATCACTTGGGTTGCTAACTAATGGGTCTGGATTCAATGTACTGACAATACATCACCTTCAGTGTACTGATCCTTAAAAATTAAGATCCAATAGTTAATCAGGGGTTCTCTCAAGGTGAGCTTCATAATTGGGTCCTATTCTAAAGATACCTAGTTCTTATTAATGGACCGGTTTATCTTGGTTATCGGGCGTACATCGATTCAGGTCTTTAGTACCAGTACATGCCCTGTGTACTCGGGCGTGGGAAATTTGAAGGGTGTTACATCCTTCCCCCCTTAATTAAATTTTCGTCCTCGAAAATTGACGATGGTATTTGGGAAATGGGAGACGCTTTTGGACTGTATCTTTAGTAACGATGTACGTCATGTCATTAAAAGACATCGATGAAAGTGGATCGCTGTGTGGTTATGGGAAATTTCACACTAGGTTTCAATCAGTTCGAAGCTATGCTAAGAATTTTGAGTTATCCTTACTGTGACCCTACCCATGACAAGAAATTCAAAATTTTGATTCGAAGCTAGTAAAAGAACTATTATGATTCATCAATGCTACTTAAGTCTACAATGCAGAGTAGAATTTGTAATGAAAATCTTAGGGTCGGGCACAAATTACCAATTAGCAAGCAGTATATTAAATGAACGCTCAACTATCAATAGAAATTAATTAATAATGACCAGGTCTATCAGTGATCCGAACTCTCACCAGGCTGCTCCGCTGGCTGCTTGTCGCAGCGTCTAGCTTCAAAATCAGATGGATCAGCCCTTAGACCACCCACGTTCCTTGTATACTCGGACGTAAACTCTCGTGTATGAGCGATGTATGGGGTGGAGATGGTCGGGTAGGCTTTTTCCATCAGCCTTGTAAGTATCTCATCGTGGAAATCCAACCTTTTGTGCAACAGATGGTTATCCTGGTGTAAGACCTCCAATTGTCTAAAGGTCTGCTGCTGTTGCACCTCCATTTGTCTAGTGAACTCGACCAACGTGAGGAGTTCACCATGCGGTACCGGTGGCTGTTGGGGTTGAGCGGGCATCGGATGTGTGGCTCCGGGTGCGAGCTGATCAAGGGTTTCTTGTTGTGCACACCCAGCTGGCTGTTGCAGATTTTGATTTTTTACACTAAGCTGGCATCTCTTTAGGATCAAACTCCATTTATTTTTCATAAATTTTTGAATATTATCGAACCTTGTTTATTCGCCCGATGGTATCTCATACGGATCCTCATTGTCATCATCCTCATGCCCTCAAGAAGTCAGAGATGATACGAGCGTAAGGCATGGAAGTTAGGGGTTTTAGGACAGTGCTCTGCATTTGCTCACTGACATAAATCATGCCCTCGTAGACAACGTGAGGGGCATTGAGCCATCGATTCTCATGTACAATGAACAAGGCCTGGAGCAAGACATCCCATCTTTCTCTCTCATGCTAGAGGGGATATAGGTTACTCTAAAATATAACGTCCAAAAATCACTTATGATCCGGTAACTGGGTTCGGGTTATGGACTGGCCGAAAGCTTGAGGCCCACCAGTCATCCTAGCAATGATTTGATGGAACTTCACTTCTTTGGGGCGAGGTGCCAGTCGACCGTGACTGTTATCATACGCCGCACTACAGCCCATGGCTAGGCAATGTCATGGAGGTCAATGCAGAAGGTTCGTCCATCAATCTCTGTAGTCAATTTCCCATCGGTGTCGCTCTTTTTGAGGTTTTGGTAAAGGAGCTTCACCAAGCAGGGGTAAAAATGGGGATGAGCGGGTCAGAGTAATGGCTCTAACTTGGAACGTCCAAGGTAATCTAATGACCAGACAACCGTGTCGTCATTAGCGAGAACATCTTGGTCAAAGGACCATTCGGGTTCAATGGCTTTAGTGCCCCACCAATTCACAGGCAGTTCTCGGGTTGGGGGTGGAGTCTCAGAACTAGCTGGGGCTTTGCCCTTGGAACTAGCAGAGGGTTTCTATTTAGAGACCAGAAGTTTGGTCGTTGCTTACTTTTTGGAAGCCATGCACAAAGGAAAATCGAGCGGAATGGAGAGATTTAGGGTTTTACCTCGATGAGAAACTCCAACTGGTGGAAATAAGGTCGAGGAAGGCACATGCACATCAATCCTTGAAGCTATGAGGGATTTGGCACGGGAAAGTCGTGCTTTAAGAGAGAAATCGAATTTGTTCTACACAAGAGAGAAGAAGAGAGAAGAGCCCACACTTGAAAGTTTGAAAATGACAGATTTGGGGGTTATCGTGCCCTATATAACCCTTTTCAGTCGCCGCAGCGACCTTAAGTTCTCGCTGCGGCGAGCCATGACCTGAAGATCTCGACACGGCGAGCTTTAATCTCGTTGTGGCGAGGAGTATAGGAAGTAGGTTTGGTTCAGTGGTGGTGTTTTGGGTGGTCTACACTGCAGGTTTGTATTAGAGTTTAATTGTGTGTGCTAAGGGCTAGCATCTCCTAAATTATGTAGTCATTTCAACTATGTATCATGAGATTATGCAAGTGTTGTTAATCATTGAATAGTGCACATTATCCCCAAAATACAAGCATAAAATACAGACACTGGACATAGTTAATTAACAGTTGATCAGTACACATAGGAATGACTGACCTTACTGAAATAGAAGTGGATACTGGTTGCGAATTTTGGCCTCACGCTTCCATGTCGCCTTAGCGGCGGAGTGATTGCGCCACAAGGCTAATACCAGTGGAATTTGCTTAGTTTTAAAAATTTGCTCCTTGCGTTCTAATATTTTTATCGGCTCCTTGACCAGTGTTAAGTCTTCTTGGACTTCAATTGGCTGGTAGTCCAATACGCGTGATGTGTCACTCACATAGTTTCTCAGCATCGACGCGTGGAACACGTTGTGGATGCTCAACAATTGCTGTGGTAAGGCGATACGATAGGCCACTTCGCCAACACGACCCAAAATCTCAAAAGGGCCAATATAACACGGACTGAGCTTTCCTCGCTTGCCGAATCGCATCACGCCCTTGGTCGGTGAGATCTTTACAAATACATGATCTCCATTCTGAAATTCAATGTTTGATCTCTTAAGATCAGCATGACTCTTCTGTCGGCTCTGGGTGACCTTTAATCATTCACGTATGAGTCGGACGATCTCATTTGTGCTCTCGATGAGTTTTGGGCCCAACAATACGTGTTCTCCTACCTCTTCCCTGTTGAGTGGAGATTTACATCGACGGCCATACAGTGCTTCAAAAGGAGCCATCCCGATGCTTGCTTGGTAGCTATTATTGTAAGTGAACTCGATCAAGGGCAAGTGCTTGTCCCATGATCCTTGGAAATCTAGCATGCAGGCCCGTAACATATCCTTAATCACCTAATTCACCCATTCAGTTTGTCTATCGGTTTGGGGTGAAATGTCGAGCTGAATTCTAACTTGGAACCCATCCCTTCTTGGAATCACTGCCATAATTGAGATGTATAAAGCGGGTCTCCATTTGACACAATGCTCGAGGGTATGCCATGTAATCTAACTATCTCCTTCAAGCACAATTCCACTTATTTGCTGGCTGTATAGCAAGTACTATAAGGCAGAAAGTGTGCTGACTTGGTTAATCGGTCGACAAATACCCAAATTACATTATGTCCCTTCTGAGTTCTTGGCAAACAAGGATGAAATCCATAGAAATGTTCTCCCATTTCCACTCGGAGATTGGTAGTGGCTGCAATAGACCTGAAGGGTGTCTATGGTCGACTTTAACTTGTTGGCAAACCAACCATTTTGTTACGTGTTCTGCGATATCTCTTTTCAACTCTTTCCACTAAAAAATCTTCTTAAGGTCATGCTACCTCTTATTGCTGCCCGGGTGAATAGCGTATATGGACTTGTGGGCTTCTTCTAATATCTCATGTCGCAAGTCGACATCGGTCGGCATGCACAATCGTCCCTCTAAACAACAAGGACCCATCGTCCTCAATAGAAAACTCTGGCTGATTTCCACTGATTGCTTCTTGCCTAATAGCCATAATTTCTATATCGGTCATTTGCATCTCGCAAATCTTATAAAAAAGTGTAGACCTCACAGTAATGTTAGCCATCAAGGCTTCAAAGTCTCTAACATCAAACTTTGTCTCACACAGGGCCATGTCTTCAAGTAAACGCCATATGTGTATCCTGATAATGAGATGTGATAACTGAGCAGATGATTTTCGGCTTATTACATTAGCTACCACATTTGCCTTTCTTCGATGGTACTGGATGGAGCAATCATAATCTTTTAGGAATTTCATCCATCTCCTCTGCCTCAGATTTAGATCTTTTTGGGTAAATAAGTATTTGAGGCTCTTGTGGTCGGTGAATATCTCAAATGTTTCATCATAGAGGTAATGTCTCCAGATCTTTAAGGCAAAAATGACCGCTGCTAGTTTAAGGTCGTGCGTGGGGTAGTTATTCTCATGATCTTTCAACTGCCTTAAACCATATGCAACAACCCTATCATGTTGCTTTAACACAAAGCCTAACCCATTGTGGGATGCATTACTGAACACAATGAATCCTCCACTGTCTAATGGTAGGGTGAGTAGTGGTGCGGAGGTCAATCTTCTTTTGGCCTGTTGAAAGCTCTATTCACACGACTCTGTTCACTCAAATTTAGCCATCTTTTGAGTGGGACGTGTGAGTGGTTTAGCAAGCTTTGCACACCCCTCAACAAACCTTCTGTAATACCCAGCTAACCCCAAAAAGCTACAAATTTCGGTTACGGTTCTTGGCTACTCCCAATTGACTACAACTTCTATCTTAGTTGGGTCCACTTCTATTCCGGCTTCTGAAATGAAATGTCCAAGGAAACTTACTTGCTCTAGCCATACTTCGCATTTACTGAGCTTTACATACAATTGGGAGTCTCGAAGTGTTTGAAGTGCTAGCCAAAGGTGCTGCTCATGTTCTTCTCTTGACCTTGAGTAAATGAGAATATCATCAATGAAAACAACTGCCCATTTATCCAGATAAGGTTTGAACACTCGGTTCATGAGGTCTATGAAGGATGCTAATGCATTGGTTAGCCCAAATGGCATGACGAGAAACTCATAGATAGTGGTCGTATCTCGTGCAAAAGGCTGCTTTCGGAATGTCTTCAGCTTTCACCTTCATCTGATGTAACCCAACCTCAAGTCGATCTTGGAGAAGAATATCGCTCCTTGTAATTGATCGAAAAGATCGTCGATTCTTGGGAGCGTGTAGCGGTTCTTTATCATCATCTTGTTCAACTATCTATAGTCAATGCAAAGAGGCATAGAACCATCCTTCTTTCTGAAAAATAGCACATGTGCTCCCCATGGAGGCACACTCGGCCTATTAAACCCCTTATCTAGAAGCTCTTGCAACTACTCTTTAAGCTCCTTCAATTCAATTGGTGCCATATGGTACGACGCCTTCAATACCGGTTCGGTTCCAGGAGCTAAGTCTACTACAAATTCAATCTCCCTGTCTAGCGGCAAACCCGAAAGTTCTTCAGAGAATACATCAGAGAAGTCACACATGATAGGAATATCAAAAACTTTAACTTCCCCTTCTCTTTGGTCTTGTAAAAATGCAAGGTAACCTTGACAACCACTATTCATTAGCCATTCAGCTCGTAAAGCTGATATAAAAGATGCGATGGTCAATTATATGCCATAGAACCTGAATGGTCTACTCTTTTCGAGGCGAAAGGTGACGATCTTCCTACGGCAATCGACATTGGTGTGGTGTGTGGATAACCAATCCATGCCAAGGATTACATCGAATCCTTGCATATATAATAGTATCAGATCAATTTTTATTTCATGATCTTCATAGTCTTCGATGGCAATGATAACTGATCTATACACTGTCTGTGCTACCAACACTTCCAGTCGGGACTGAAACTGCCAAGATAAAATCTAGTGTTCAGGGATGATGTTAAACTTTGTTGCGAACTGAGGTGTTACAAACGAGTGTGTGGATCTATTAACACTCGAGCCTCGTAACAGTAATAATCACTCTTTTAATACATGTGTACGGTACCTAGGTTTCATACACAACATTCAATTAGATGTATATATATCCGTGTTATGACATTTAAAGATAAAATTTCAAAAGCTATTTTTCTTTATGCACCTTCTTCATCTAAAATGCGAAGAAATTTAATTGACTATTCTAAAGGAATTTATACCTTGAATCACCTCATTGTTGGCTTGGGCATCTTGAGCTGAAATTGCATATGGTCAGCCTTACATTGTAAAACATGTGGATCTCAAGGTTGGTGTTGTTGTGGTTGCACCCTCCATTTCGGGGCATTCTCTGATCCGGGACCCCATCTTTCCACATTTGAAACATGCTCCTGTAGTCTTACGACACTCCTCAGTTTTATGTGATTTTCCACACTTCGCACATACCTTTATTGGTGTGGAGGAGGCAGTACGAGAAGCTGTGGATTGCGCTCTTGATACACTTGTGATTGTCGGGCTTGATGCATTGAAAGTCCTTAGAGGTCTTGGAGGTAGAGGCGGAAAGGCTGTCAGATTAAATGACTTTATCGACGCCTCAAGAATAAATGGTGGTTGTAATGTCATCAAATACCTCGACCTCTTACAGGCTGCTTTTGAACTTTATGTTTGGGGCTGACTTTTTCTATTTCTTGCTTGTTCATCTCTCCTTTTAAAACATGCTATCAACGTCTCTCTCTACAATGAGGGCTAATCTTACCACTCGCTCGTATGTCGTCACCTCAAATAGAGATATCCTCTCTTTAAAGACCGACTTCAAGCCATATTCAAACTTCTGTGTCTTCATCAATTTGGTAGCCACTAGCACTGGTGCGAACCGCGATAAACGAGTAAATCCAGTCTCGTATTCTCGCACCCTCATTTGCCCTTGTACCAGATTTGCAAACTAAATTTCTAATGACGTCTCTCCGGTGCCAGGAAGTATTTCTCATTAAATACTTCGGTGAATTCAGCCCAAGTCCAAGGTGTCCCTGGTGCTCGAGTTCTTCCAACAAATTTCCATCGAGGGTCCACTTCACCCTCGAGCAGGAACGAGGCCCAACTCACCTTCTCTTCCTCGATACAACCGACTCTCTGAAGCACCTTCTCAATTTGGCTTAACCATTTCTCTGCTTCCATAGGGTCGGCCTACCCATAAAAGCTCGGAGGCCACAACCTCCGAAAGTCTTGGAAACCAGAAGGCTTCCTTCGCTCAACCAGGATCGCCATGGTGTACACCATGGTTTCGAGGAGCTGCTAGTTATTATCGTCTCTGGGAACATTTCCAATGTTGTTCTCCACTCGAGAAGCATTGTTATTGTTGCCTATCGGGTTGGCATTTGGACCGGTGGCGATCCCTTCTCCATTTTTCATACCTTCGGAGTTCCCAATCCTCGGTCTTCCCCTTCTAGGAGCCATATGGACTTGCCATGACCAAGCAAATGCTAAGTCAGAACGAATCTAGGAATAGGGTCTAAGAAATAGTTGAACCTAATTCCATTGCTTCTAACCTAATTTATATATCTGATTGCCCATGAGACGTATAGCTCAGGGCTTTGATACCACCTGTGACAGCCCAGATTTCCTTACCACAAAACCCATTCCGTTAGATCATACACGTGATCTGAATTACAATGATTCTATGATATTGAAGTGTTTAAACAATTCCCTAACAACTCGATCTCTCCTCACATTAAATAATAGGAAGGATCGGGCCATCCGACATTGATAAGTTACAATAGTGCAGAAGCAAAGTGCGCAAAGCGGAAACAGAGCTATAACAATAAGCAAAATGGCAACATAAACTCAAACAGCTAACCATCATATCCATATATCCAAAAACTATACATCCACCGGTGAAGGCCGACCTTCACCTAAGCAGTGGAACAAAATATATAATTGTATTCAGTTAACATACTACTATACCATTTATCAAACCCAAAAGTATCCAAACTCTCAACCAAAACAACTAAGGAAAGAATTCATCTGGAAATTCTTCCTTGTCCTCAGGATTGTAATTCAGGTCCTCCTCTTGCTCCGAATCCCTCTCAATATCAGCTCCTACAACTGTGACGTATAGTCGAGGAATGAGCTATAGCCCAAGCTCAATAGGGAAAAATATTGCTAAACTCCCTTTTTAAAATTCTTATTCATGTAAAGAAACAAAGACATTTAGCTATATTGTCAAAACAGTTCATATCATGAATGCAAATAATCGTGCTTAAAGCCATGCATATCGGATCAAGCAAAATGTAATGAGAACATGGAAATAATTCAAGAGATCAAATCACAAAAACGTATAATAGGAAAATAAATGATGTCAAAATGTCAAGCCCCTGAGCTACTGTTGTATTGCCTACCTTGTAATTATTAGGATGATAAAAACAACACATTAAAAGATAAATCACAGAAAAGAGACACCAAGGTAAGGAAACCAGGCCTGCAAGAACTAGGGCTGTTGTAACAAGCATTAAAAGGATAAGTAGAGGTATGTCCATAGGGAAATGTGTTTCAAAATATAGTAAATCTCTAGATCTAGAACAGATCTAGCACTCTATCCTATCCTCATTTAAAATAAGGCAAGAAAGAAAAGAGGAGAGGTTTTAAGGGGTTGTCACTTTACTAAAACTACAGCAAATTAAATGCAAATACAGATGATCCAAAGATGAGTAGAAAACAGATTTGAAGAGATAGAGAAAAGGTATTGGGGAATTTAAAATCAAATGTGGAGAATAGCAGCTTGGGGTTTTGGTCTCACTAAAAATTAATTGGTTAAACAGCATTGCAGGGGATTGATCTGCAACAATCCTTTATCTGGCTACAAGCACAGATGCAAGGTAGAAAGATCCAATCTAAGCCATAGGATTGAATTAATCTTAAGACTATGATCTGTCCACTTCAATGGTCACAGGTCATCCTAGGGATTTCCTCCAATCCAAAGGCCTCAATTGGAACAAGAAAATCACTGCAAATGCTGTGAATGCAAGGCTACAATCTTAGGCATCCACAGGAATATTAAACCTAGGAAGATTAGATGGCAATCAAGAGATCTAAAGGTTAAATGAATGGAAAATTTTTAATACATAAATCCGATTGAGAATCTATTGGAACCAAAGGATCTATAGATTTAAATGAACTTTATAATCAATAATTTATTGATTCACAACTTACAATACATTATTCTCAGATTTGCAGTCTATGCATCATCCAATCCTCATACAAAGCTCTCAACCCTCTCAATTTACAGATCTACCGCACCCTAGCTGCTACAAGTATTTAGCCAACCATGGTTGGGCTAAAGAGAGAATGGGGAATAAGGAAGAGGGAAGGAATTTTTGGAAGGAAAAAGATGGAATTCTGGATTTCTGGCTGTCTTTGGATTCTCCCCCCTTCTTCTGTAATGCTTCTTCTCCACTTATACATTCCCCCTCTATCTCGGATCTGTTTCAATCAATCAGAGCTCAAGGAAATAATTCAATTATTTTGGGCTACTGATGTGGCTGATTTTACTTCTAGAATCTCTCACCAATTGGTTCGAATTGGACAAGTACATGTGGGGGAGTTAGAGAGGTTCACATTCGTGCCCATTTTCATTCCAAAAATACCCTCAAGGGTTGCTAGCATGCCTCAGGACATGTGCACAGAGTATTGAAGTGAGCTGCATTCTCAGCTGGAACTAAGAAGTTCCAAAATCATGCTTCGAGAGGTTCAAAGAACCTTTCGATAGGTTCTGAGTGTAATTGTTACTCCATTCGACAGGTTGAGTCTAGCCTTCGATAGGTTATGTTGAACTACTTGACATGATACTTTCACTGCTTAAATGCTCTTCTAGCTTCAGCCATTCTTTCGACAGGATGATGCAACCTTACGAGATGTAATACAGCTCCACGTAGGTCTTCGACGAGATCTCTCCCTCTGTTCGACAAGTTGGAAGTCCGTCTCGACAGGTTGGCTTTGACT
The DNA here is from genome assembly GCA_021018995.1 of Chloranthus sessilifolius. NCBI lineage: Eukaryota > Viridiplantae > Streptophyta > Magnoliopsida > Chloranthales > Chloranthaceae > Chloranthus > Chloranthus sessilifolius. The sequence continues at coordinate 100,528,916 of CM037588.1, forward strand.
ATTGAATAGGTTCAGGGAACCTCTGGATGGGTACAGTTTTGGCCTTCTGCACTTCGCGAGGATGGCTGCTTCAGGTGACTTCTCGATAGGATCTTCTGCACTATTCGACAGGATCTTTGCTGCAGTTTTAATCCATTCGACAGGTTTTGTAAACCTCTTGATAAGTTCATTTCTCCTTAGTAGAACCTCTCGACAAGTTGAACTAACCTCTCAACCTCTTTCATTTAGCACCCAGACCTCTCGATAGGTTGAAATAACCTCTCGACAGGTTATTTCCTTTGCTTCCATAGCTTGGGGTGCTGTCTTTCATCTGTCCAGCACTCAATGCCCTTTTGAGGGGTTCATTCTTTATCAAATACAGCTGCTGGCTTGCTCTCATGTATACACGGTTAGACACATGCCATTGCCATAGAATTTTGAGGCTTTGTGGATCTGCTTCATGGTTGATTGCTTGGGCTAAATGTTCACATGTTGAAGCAGCAGGTCTCCTCTTGGCATTTTTAGATGGATTTCTGCACTATGACTGTAATTTATTTCTAACTATAAAACACAGTTAAGGCACATTATTAGTTAACTCAAAAGTCTATCAAAGGTCAGGTTAGGAGGTGAAAAATAATATTTTTTACTGATTAAAACACCCCTAAACCTATACTTTGCTAGTCCCTGAGCAAAGGAAAAATTAAAAATAGATATTGAAAGCAGAAAATGTCACTTTTGTAGGGAGCACAAATGCATTTAGCATATGCATCAAGCCTTTTAAACCCCTAGGTGATCCCTAGTGTAGGAGTGAAGTGTCCTGAGGGTTTCCAGTGAAGTTACCCACAAACTTCATTATGAACATAGTTAAATAAAGTGCAAATAGTTACAAGTTAAATTTCAACAAATTTAGCTTTATTCCATGCCTTGCCCTTTTGAATTCAAAAGTTTCAAAACAGTAAATGTAAACAAATTTAATACCTTAATCATTTTTCAAACTCATCGCAACCAATCTGAAATCATCAAGAGACTAATATGTGCAAATCAGTATGTACTTCACCATTAATTTGAGAATCAGTTTTAAACCATGCCTAAATAAATCCAATCTTAGACCCAATTATTTCACAGGCATACTCTCACAAATGATTTCAAAGGTGTCCTGTTTCACTCAAACTCAAGAGCAGTTACAGCCCTCAAATAGGACTACAAGCATGAGCATAGGCAGTTGCTCTAATTCCTGAAATCTTCCAATTCTTTCCACCGTAGATCACACAGCTCCTCATCTCCACCTGACAGCTCAATCAACTTTAGATCAGTAAGGTCTTTTTATTGGGTTGTAATGTGACTTATGGGTAAAGTTTTATAAAGAATCAAAGCGTAAAGAGGGATTCAAGATTGAGAAATCAGTAAGGTAAGGAGGTGATTTGCAACTTCACAATCTTCATTTCAGCACATCTTCATTTTTCTTAATATTTTTCATATTTGAAGTGGCCATCTTCTCATCTTCTTTTTCAAAATTTCCAATGAAGTGGCTTCTCTTTATTTTCTCTCTTTTATTTTATTTTTCTATTTTTCTCCTTTTGTATGCTTTTCTTTTGTATTTTTCTCAAAGTTTTTTTATGGGCTGGAATGCCACAGCTACACAACTGATACACTATTTTTCTTAGATTTTCTTCCTTTTCCTTTTACCAAATATCAAGCCTTGCTCCTCGAACATCAATCTCCCTCCACTTCCTGAATTCTCAAATTGAGGGTGAACTGAAACAAGTCAAGAGGTTCAGGAAAAAAAATGTTTTGATTTTTGTCAAAGAAGAATGAAATTTTCAGGCTCAAATGGTGTATACAAAGGCAGTTCAAAGGGTAGGGATTTCTAAGCTCAAACTATCCAAAGGATGACCATACATCATGTTTTTAATGTCATGAGTGTTGTCACTTTGCTTCAATTTGGAGTGCCTAACTTCTAGTGAGAAGAATTAAATTCAAACAGTCCTTAGAGCAGAAAAATGCCAAACACTCTTCAAATAGAATTTTACAAGCCCAAGCCTCACTGTGTATGGTCTTCCTTTGGATTCATAAGGCATGTTCTTACTTTTTTCTCTCCTTAATGGTTCACTATATCCTGATTATGACAAAAATTCTTTGATGATATCTTTCATGGAAATGATGAATTTTTAAAAGGATCCTAGCATTAAACAGTCTATCCTACATTTTAAATCTTCCTTTTTTCAAAATCACTCTATAGAAATTCTGCAGAATTTGTTTTGACCCTAGTAACACCATTGCACTTGGCTTAACTACCTCATAATTTTTCAAAATTACCCTGCTATTCCCCCAAACCTATGAGGAGCAGTGGCCTCACTGTTTCATAAATATATAAACTAAAAACAGCAGGGTAAAAACAAAATGAAACTACATAAAGTAAGAGAAAAAGATGAGCAACAAAGATATATACAATTTACACAGAAAAGGAACATTTCATTACAATGGACTGTATACAAAAAAGTTATAGAAATGACAAAATGCAAAATGAAAACTATATACAACCAAGCTACCTAGAACAACAGTACTACAGAATCTAAACACACCAACTACTCTACACCTAATCAGACTTAGTATCTGAACTTAAAATAAAAGGAGGGTCTCAAGCATATTTTTTTGCATAAGGATTCTTGTCTTTCTTTACTGGCTCTGCACTGGAAGCATCAGGTGTGGATTTGATTGTAGTTGGCTTCATCTTCTTCTTTGGCGTATTAGTGTTGGCAGCATCAGCCATTGTTCTTTTGGCAGATGACTTCTGAGGCTTGGTGCTGCCCTGATGTATGGTGGGCTCACTGATGAACACCCCAGCTGATGAGGGTGATTTTTGGCCTAAGATGGTTGATTGCAGGGTGTCTGCCAGCTTGGCCAGCATCTCAGCCTTTTGCTTCTCCTCTTCATATAAATTGAGGGTATGTCTGCACAATTGCTCCCATTTCAGCTTCTCCACTCTATGATCCAGCTTCAGCTGGTCAATCTCAGCCACCAATGGCAGCTTCACTCTGGTGTTTAGCTTAGCCATCCCTCTAATGACATCCCTCCTGATGTAGGGATTTTCATCCATTGTTCTGTGAAGGGTGAAAAATGGGGACACATGATATGAAGAGGCAGGGACCATGGTCATCTCAGTGGGGTTATAAAAAAGATGGTATGGCATGGGTGAGGATGATGGAATAGAAAGGGAAGGTAAGGGAGTGGGTGTCAACTCCTCCTCAAGTTCTATGGGTAGATCCTCATCCACAAGATCAGTTTGGGTAGAGACAGAGGTGAAGGTAATGGGTAAATCCTCTGTCCTAGGATCGGGCTGTGTGAAGGTAAAAAGTAAGGTAGGTGAGGTAGGGAGTAACTCCTCAGACACCAAATCTAGTTGAGTACCAGCAATGGTAGTGACCATTGCAGGAGAGAACTGAGGAGAAGGAAGTGGTGGAGATACAGGAATAGATGGAAGAGTAGAGGTAAGGGTAGGAGTGGTAAGAGGTTGGGTGGTTGAGGTAGCTGGGATTAAATTGGACTGAATGGCATGAAGGCAAGTGGCCATGACATACTGATTGTCTGTATTGGTCTGCAACTGGGCTTGGATGGACGTGAGAAGGGAAAGGATTTGAGCAACAAAATCAGGTAGGATTTGTGTTAGGGTAACGGGTGGAGTGGATGGAATAGGCTGGAAGGGTGATGAAGAGATATGTTGGAATGTGATAGGTTGTGGAGAATCAGGTAAAGGGGAGTACTCATACCCAATATCTTCCATAATGGAATCTATTAGGGATGAATAACCCTCAGTGGTGAAATGCTCTAAATCCTGGGTATGTGTAGGAGAAATGGAGGTAAGTGAGTCAGAAATGGAAGGAGTGTGTAGTGGAGAGGAAGTAATTGGGTCAGAGGATGTAGATGTGAGTGGAGCTGCTGGTTTAGGGCTTAAAGGTTCTAGGCTTGGAATGGATGGGCTAGCTGGAGGGGTTGTGGATTGCTTGGATTTTCTCTGGTAGGTGGTTTTTATGGGAGGTGAAGGTAAGGTTAAAATTGGGTTAGTGGTAGGAGGAGCTGACACAGGGGTGATGGTGGTGATGGTAGAGGGGATGGCTGTGCTACTGGAACGGATGGGGACAGAAATGAATGGTATAGAAGGTGATGGAATGGGGACAGAACTAACAACAGCAGAGGTCATAGTAGTAGGAGTGACAGATAAAGGTGCAAAGGTCACAGGTGTGGGTGCTGAGCTGGTCACCTGAGGTGCTTCCTTTTCAGAACTCTCAACTGGCTTCTTCTTTCTCTTGCCAATCAGAGTCATACTAGTAGACCAAGCTCTCCTCCCAAACTCTTTTGGCTTCAAACCTTCAGTTGATTCATCTTTCTTGATCATAAATTTTCCTTGCCTTAGCAGAGCAGTAATGAGTCTGCTGTAAGGCAACCCTGGCAATATCTTTCCCTTCTTTATCTAGTCATGTACATCTATCATGGCCTCAAATATCAGCTGAGGGGCATTAAAGAACTAGCCCTTGGAGAGCAAATACAGGGCATCCACTATTGGGTTCTTCTCTCCTACTGATGTCCACTAACATAGACATTCTTCCTCAAGATTGTATCTATGAAAAACAAGTTGTGGTCTAAGTCTCTCCTCATCAAAGATTCCCCAGATCCCACAATGCCCTGGATCAAGTGTCTAGCCATGTTCCTAAAAGAGACACTGTCAGGGGCTCCCAAATTGCTTGCTGGATCATATAGAAATGGGACTCCCAATGCCATCCCAATATCCTGGTAGTCCACTACAAGCTCCCAGTTATCAACCAACACCACAAGGGAAGGATCAATTAACCCTGGCGTCTACTTTTCTCTAATGTTCTGATACCATAACTTGACCAATCTTGGGTATACCTTTTCTTGTAACAGGGTCAACAAAGGTGTCAAGGATGCCTTTTCCAAGTAGGCCAAGGTCTCCTTGCACTCCTCTACCTTAGTAAAATAAGGTAGGTCAAAAACTGTCTCAGGAATTAGATCTAAAGAGTCCACAAACTCATTAGGAGTTGTCAAGGACATAGGTAACTCAATCTCGGGCTTAGGGTTGGGTCCAGGCATTTCCTCAGTAACCTCCTCAACAACTTTGGCTTTCTTGGCTTTCTGTGCTTTCTTGGGTTTGTCCACAACTAGCTTCCTCTTAGCAGGTGGGTTGGCCTTAGGCTGTGAGGCTAACCTACTGAACTTCCTAGTGGATTTTGGGGTAGATTGGGAAAGAGATTGGAGCAAGTCTGTCAAGGTGCCCCATGCCCTCAATTTTGCCATTGTGATACAAAATTCTCACAATACTTCTCAAACACCCACAACAATCTTCCTTCCTCACTTAATCAACTACACACATTGCAACCCTCCAAAAATATAGAACTATAATGCGGAAAAATCGCAAGAATGAGATTGAAGAACTTATTCAAAAACCCTAGGGCTTCTTGAAAAATGCAGCACACAACCAAATCGGCTCAAACTAGGTGCAAAATGTCGGCCTTGCAAAGTTGATGAAACTAGAACAACGGCAGAGTTATTGAAACTTAAATCAGGAAGATGGAGAAGAAAGAAGAAATTGAGAACTCGGGCAGAGGAGGAATAAGGTTTTAGCTCAAGGTGTCGAATGGATGAAATGAATCTGTCAATGGGTTTAAAGCAAGCAAAGCACTATTCCGACAAGATGTCAAGAAGATTTTGACAGGTTGACTCATCCTATCGAATAATTAAAACCATATGAATTTGGAAGACTCTCAGAATGAAGGTTTCGAGAGGTTGCTCAAACCTCTTGACAGGTTCGTAGGCTTCAAAAATTGCAATTCGAAAGGTTCACCCAACCTCTCGACAGGTTACAAGTTTTTTAACATTTAAGGTTCTGAGAGGTTTCTCAACCTCTCGACAGGTACTCAAAACTTGTCGAAATTGCAGCAACCACCTTCAGTACCTATCGAATTCATCTCACTTCCTCTCGACAGGTACACAGAACCTGTCGAATTTCACATGAACACCTTCAATACCTGTCGAACTTCACTTCTAACCTCTCGACAGGTCTCTTTATAATCCAAAATTATTTCTCATCAGTTCACTGTCTCCATCCAACACAAATTCATCCATCCTCCTCTGTTTCCATTTATTTCTCATGCATCAGAGACCCCTCCTAAACTCAGCATAACTGAGTTATTATCCTAATGAAAAATTAAGTAAAATGGCAGATCTAACAGACAAAAAAAAAAGCAGCAATATCATAAAAGCTATGGTACATAATGTACAATGTTGACGATCATTCACACTTTGGAGGTTCTTGAAGGTGAATGGTCATCACAGGCTCTACTACATTTTCAACATGGATTTTGAGCCTTTGACCATTGACTTTCATAATCCTACCATCTTTAGGATCCATGATTTCAATAACTCCAAATGGGAAAACATGCATCACAATGTAGGGCCCCTCCCATCTAGATTTCAATTTGTCAGGAAAAAATTTTAATTTTGAATTAAACAGCCATACCTTGTTGCCTGCAATAAACTTCTTTCTCAGCAAATGCTTATCATAAAAGGCTTTGGCCTTTTCTTTGTAAATCCTTGCAATGGAGTAGGCATCCAATCTCAGCTCTTCAAGTTCTGACAGCTGCAACCTCCTGTGCATACCAACAGTAGTTAGATCAAAATTGAATGACTTAATAGCCCAATAGGCTTTATGTTCTAACTCCACTAGTAAATGACATGCCTTGCCATACACCAACCTAAAGGGAGACATCCCTATTGGGGTCTTATAGACAATTCTATAAGCCCAAAGAGCATCAGTCAACTTTAGGGACCAATCCTTTCTATCTCCTCTCACAGTTTTCTCTAGAATGTGTTTAATCTCTATACTAGAAATTTTCACCTGCCCACTGGTCTGTGGGTGGTATGGGGTGGTAACTCTGTGTGTCACAGAGTACTTTCTAAGTAGATTTTCAAAATACTTATTGCAGAAATGGCTTCCCCCATCACTAATGATAGCTCTAGGGTACCAAACCTACAGAAAATATGATCTTTTAAGAAATTGATGACAACTCTATGATCATTGTTCTTGTGGCTATGGCTTCAACCTACTTAGGATCATAGCCCACAGCCAAAAGAATAAAATTATATCTATAAGAAGAAGGGAAAGGACCCATGAAGTCAATCCCCCAAATGTCAAACAATTCAACTATAAGTATGGGTGATAAAGGCATAGAATTTCTTTTGGAAATACTTCCCATTTTTTGGTATTTTTCACAAGCCTTGCAGTGCTGCCATGCATCTTTGAAAATAGTAGGCTAATAGAATCTACTTTGAAGTATTTTTGCATCAGTCTTGTGTCCACTGAAATGGCCTCCACAAGCCTATTCATGACACATTGTTAGTATGTTGTGGAATTCATTCTTAGGTACACACCTTCTGACAACTTGGTCTGCATAGTTCTTGAAAAGGTATGGATCCTCCCATATATAGTATCTGATTTGAGAGAAGAACAGATCCTTATCCATTTTATTCCAATGTGGGAGAATGCTACCTACTGTCAGATAATTATCTATGTTTGTATACCAAGGTGCACTCATGCTGACAACAAAAAGTTGCTCATCTAGAAATGAGTCATTGACAGGCAGTCCATCAAACTCAGCAGCTAGGATCCTGAACAAGTGGTTTACAACCACATTTTCAACCCCTTTGTTGTCTTTAATCTCAAAATCAAACTCCTGTAATAGGAGGATCCATCTGATTAATATTGGTTTGGCATCCTTTTTAGACAAGAGGTATTTCAAGGTTGAATGGTCTATGAACACCACAATCCTAGATCCTAACACATAAGACCTGAATTTGTCTAAAACATAGACAATGGCTAACAATTCCTACTCAGTTGTGGTGTAGTTTAACTGAGCATCAATCATTGTCTTGCTTGCAAAAGCAATCACACAAGGTAAGTTGTCATTTCTTTGCCCCAAAACTGTATCAATAGCAAAATCTTATGCATCACACATCAGCTCAAAAGGCAAAGAATAATCAAGGGCTTGAAGGATATGTGCAAAGGTCAAACATCCTTTTGAAAAATTCAAAAGCAGTGAGACATTCATCATTGAATACAAAAGGAACCTCTTGGCACAGCAAGTGACAAAGAGGTTTTGAAATTTTACTGAAATCTTTGATGAATCTCCTTTAAAAACTAGCATGCCCCAAAAAGGATCTGACTTGTTTGACAGTTTTAGGTGAGGGCAAATGTGCAATCAAATCAATTTTAGACTAGTCTACCTCTATGCCTCTGTCGGAAACAACATGACCAAGAATAATGCCTTGGTTGACCATAAAATGACTCTTTTCCTAACTTAAGACCAAGTTGATCTCTTCACATCTCTGTAGCACTAGGCTGAGGTGATGTAGGCACTGGCTAAAACTGTCCCCAAAGATAGAAAAATCAATCATGAATATCTCTAAAAACTGGTCAATCATATCCGAGAAGATGGCATACATACACCTTTGGAAAGTTGTAGGGGCATTGCAAAATTCGAATGGCATCCTCCTATAAGCAAAGGTGCCAAAAAGACATATGAAAGTTGTTTTCTCCTGATTTTGTGGATACACAAGAATTTGGTTATACCCAGAGTATCCATAAAAAAAATAATAAAAAAATTTGCCTGCTAACTTATCCAAAATCTGGTCTATGAAGGGCAAAGGAAAATGGTCTTTTCTGATTTTTGAATTGGGCTTTCGATAATTAATGCACACCCTCCAACCAGTGGTCTCCCTGGTTGGAATTAGCTCACCAGAATTTGATTTAACCAAATTGATTCTAGATTTTTTAGCTACCACCTGAATAGATGCCACCCATTCAGAATCTAAATGGGATAGAAGTCTCCTGCATCTAACAATTTAACCACCTCCTTCATCACTACTTTTTGCATGTGGGGGTTAACTTTCTCTGCATCTCTCTAGAGGGTTTGAAACTCTCTTCCAAATGGATCTTATGCATACAAACAACAGGACTGATTCCTTCAAGATCGGCAATAGTCCAACCTATTGTTCTCTTATGCCATTTCAACACATACAACAACTCTTATTGTTGCTCATTAGTGAGTGAAGAAGAAATTATCATAAGAAACTTATGATTTGCTCCCAAAAATGCATATTTTAAAATTTTGGGAAGCTGTTTTAATTCCACATCAGGTGGGCTTATGAGTGAAGGCAACAAAGGTGCCTTAGAAGGTGGTGGAAGAGGCAACACAGCTGGTTTCCAAGGAAGATACTTTGCTGCTGGCCCCACTTCCGAATTTAAGGCTTTCACCTCTTTAATCACAGGTGTGGAGGCCTTTTCTTCCACAATTTCATTCCAAATATTTTCAAAAATATCACATGTCATCACAATGCAGCAGCTTGTGTAAAGTTTCTTCCATAAGCTCATCCAGCACATCAATCATAAAGCAATCCTCACTATCCAAGTGAGGCTGACTTGCTGCATTGTAGACATTCAATTTTACCTTCATATTATCAAAGGATACCTCCATTACACCTTATCTACATTGTATACAAACATTGGCAGTGGCAAAGAATGGCCTACCCAAAATTTCAGGAATGGAGGTAGTGCACTTGCTTGGTTCCATGTCAAGAACCAGAAAATCTACTGGATAAAAGAATTTGTCAATCCCAACTAACACATCTTTGATCATTCCCATAGGCCTCCTTTCAAATCTGTCAATCAGCTGTAATACCACATGTGTGGGCTTCAATTCTTCCAAACCTAGCTTCTCATATGCTGAATATGGAAGTAGATTCACACTGGCTCCCAGATCTATAAGGTTTTTTCAATGGTGTGATCCCAATGATGCAAGGGATTGCGGGAACTCAAGGGTCTTGGAGTTTTATTGGAGTTGCAATGGATAAAACTTGGTTCACTTTCTCAGCAGAAAAGACCTTCTTAGATAGGTGTATCCTAGATTATCTTTTGTGTGTGCACAAATCTTTCAAAAACTTTGCATAGGCTGGAACCTGCTTGATTACATCAAGTAAAGGCAAGTTGAACTTTACTTATTTAAAAGTTTTCATCATTTTCTCAACTTTAGCATTCCCCTTATCAAAAGAAGAAGGTGTTTGAAGTGCATTGGGAAATGGAAAATGAGGGACTGATTTCTCATTTGCTGTCTTAGTAATCTCATCAATTTTTTCCTTATTTTTGTTTTCATTTTTCTGTTGGGGTTCACCAACACCCCCCTTATTTCTCATATGCTGTTGCTGCTGCATATCAATATGGATTGTTCTTTCTGTTCATGCATTCCTCTCAGGCTCAACACCAACCTTGTTGTCAACCAGCCTCCCACTTCTCAAAGTGGTGACAGATTTAGCTTCTTCATGTGATGAAGAAGCTTCACCCACCATATACTGTCCTTTTGGATTGTTCAAAGGCTGACTAGGCAGTCTTCCCTCTTCTCTCCTAATCAAAGTATTAGATAGCTGACCAAGGTGGTCCTCTATCTTCTTAATACTTTGGCTATGAGAGTTAACAATTTCAGACAAAGAGCTCAGATTCTGCAATGAAGCCAGAACCTGCTCCTCAAATGTGGGTGTTCTAGAGGGTGCTGGGGCTGGTGCATTTTGATGCACAGGTTGTGCCATTGGCTGGGCCACAGGCTATTGATTTGGGGCCTTGGGAGGAAATTCTGCTGGTAAGGCTGAGCAGTTCTATAGGGCATTGGCTACTGCTGTTGCTAGTTTTAGAAATTATCCTGTCTCCACCTCAAGTTGGGGTGATTTCTCCAAGGATAACCAACAACTGACTGTTGTCCAAAGGATTGAGCAGCATTAGCATGCTCCATAACCAAATCTGGAAATTGTGCACTAGAGGGACATTCTTCAAAGGAATGAGTGGGAGACTGGCATATCAGACATGTCTCTTCCTCTTTGGTAGCCATTGGAGACTGCATTTCTCCCATGAGCTTATCAAACTTTTGAGTCAAGCTATTTACCTTTCTCTCTAAATCATTATAACCAGTGACCTCATACATTTTTCCTCTTATTGTGTTCTCTTTCATCAATTTAGCTGGAGACTCAATGTCCCTAGACAAGGTCTCCTACTGCATTGAATTCTCTCCAATAACCTCAAATAATTTCTATGCTTCATCAGCTATTTTATGAAGGTATGTACCTCCACAAGAGGCATCCACCATATTTTTGCTTTTTGAATCAATTCCTTAATAGAAACTTTATACAAGTCGTCATTGAGGATTTTGATGATGGGGGCATTGCTTTAACAGCTCTTTGAATCTTTCCCAAGCCTCATGGAAGCTTTCAGTTGAGAATTGAGAAAATGATATGATTCTTTTTCGCAATTGACTTGTTCTAGTTATGGGAAAGAACTTAGCTAGGAATTAACATTGCAGGTCATTCTTAGAGTTAATACTGTTGGTTGGGAGCATAGATAACCAAGCCCTGACTTTGTCCTTTAATAAAAAAGGAAATAGCCTAAGCTTGGTGGCTTCTGGCCCCAAATCAGCAATATTAAAAGTAGTACAAAAAGCAAGAAATTCATCAACATGTTTGTATGGGTCTTCTTCACTCAACCCATGAAAAGAAGGTAACATTTGAATTATTGAAGACTTGATCTCATAATTTTCCTCCATAGTAGAAAATTGTATAAAGAATGGAGAATTATATGCACCGGGTGCAAAGTATTCTCTCAACAATCTAGGCTGCTCACCAATTTCAACAATCTCAGATTTAGCAGGTTTATGTATAGTTTGTCTAGACCTAAAAATCCTCTCAACTTCAAGATTTAATCATAAAATCTCAGGGTTGAGAGTTCTCCTTCCAAACATACACCACACAAACACAATGTACACAGCATACAAAATTACAGCACAGATTTCAACAAACAAACACAAACACCAACACACAAAAACTATTTTTGTAGATCTAAACATTCACAGATCTAGAAATGTAAAAGAGTAAGGAAATGCAAACTCAAGCACAGCTTGCTCCTCCTTTTAGCAAAATTTCTCCTCTCAGCCACAGCTCCAAATCTGTAAAAATTCATAAAACTACAAAAAAAATTATAAAAGCAATTAGTCAAACACTAAACAGACAGTTACAAATATAAAATCTAAAATAAGAGAAACTTAGATCTACCAATTCTAAAAATACAGATCCCCGGCAGCGGCGTCAAAAAATTGTTGTATTGCCTACCTTGTAATTATTAGGATGATAAAAATAGCACATTAAAAGATAAATCACAGAAAGAGACACCAAGGTAAGGCAACTAGGCCAGCAAGAACCAGAGCTATTGCAGCAAGCTTTAAAGAGGTAAGTAGGGGTATGTCCACAGGGAAATGTGTTTCAAAATATAGTAAATTTCTAGATCTAGAATAGATCTAGCACTCTATCCTATCCTAATTTAAAATAAAGCAAGAAAGGAAAGAGGAGAGTTAAAGGGTTGCCACTTTACTAAAACTACAGAAAATTAAATGCAAATGGAGATGATCCAGAGATGAGTAGAAAACATATTTGAAGAGATAGAGAAAAGGTATTAGGGAATTTAAATCAAATGTGGAGAATAGTAGCTTGGGGTTTTGGTCTCACTGAAAATTAATTGGTTAAACAGCAATGCAGAGGATTAATTTGCAACAATCCTTCATCTGGCTACAAGCACAGATGCAAGGTAGAAAGATCTAATCTAAATCCGATAATTGAATTAATTTTAAGGCTATGATCTATCCACTTCAATGGTCACAGATCATCCTAGGGATTTCCTCCAATCCAAAGGCCTCAATTGGAACAGGAAAACCACTGCAAATGTTGTGGATGCAAGGCTACAAGCTCAGGCATCCGCAAGAATATTAAACCTAGAAAGATCAAATGGCAATCAAGAGATCTAAAGGTTAAATGAATGGGTAATTCTTAAATACATAAATCCGATTGAGAATCTAATGGAACCAAAGGATCTATAGATTTAAATGAACTTTACAATCAACAATTTATTGATTCACAACAACTTACAATACATTATTCTCAGATAAGCAGTCTATGCATCATCCAATCCTCATACAAAGCTCTCAACCCTCTCAATTTACAGAAGTACCCCACCCTAGATGCTACAAGTATTTAGCCAACCATGGTTGGGCTAAAGAGAGAATGGGGAAGAAGGAAGAGAGAAGAAATTTTTGAAGGGAAAAAGACGGAATTCTAGATTTCTGGCTATCTCCGGATTCTCCCCCCTTCTTCTGTAATGCCTCTTCTCCTACTTTCTCCCTTTGTCTCAGATTTGTTTCAGCCAATCAGAGCTCAAGGGAATAATTCATTATTTTGGGCTACTGATGTGGCTGATTTTACTTCTAAAATCTCCCACCAATTGGTTCGAATTGGACAACTATATGTGGGGGAGTTAGAGAGGTTGACATTCGTGTCCATTTGCATTCTAAAAATACCCTCAAGGGTTGCTAGCATGCCTCGGGACATGTGCACAGAGCACTGAAGTGAGCTGCATTCTCAGCTGAAACTGAGAAGTTCCAAAATTGTGTTTTAAGAGGTTCAAAGAACCTTTCGACAGGTTCTAAGTGTAATTGTTACTCCATTTGACAAGTTGAGTCTAGCCTTCGATAGGTTCTGTTAAACTGCTCGACGGGATACTTTCACTGCTTAAATGCTCTTCAGCCATCCTTTCGACTAGATGATGCAACCTCGTGAGATCCAATACAGCTTCAGGTATGTCTTTAACAGGATCTCTCCCTCTATTAGACAAGTTGGAAGTTCTTCTTGACAAGTTGGCTTTGACTATTCGACAGGTTCACGGAACCTCTCGATGACTATAGTTTTAGCCTTCTGCACTTCGCGAGGATGGCTGCTTCAGGTGACTTCTTGACAGAACTTTCTGCACTATTCGATAGGATCTTTGCTGCAGTTTTAATCCATTCGACAGGTTATATAAACCTCTCGATATGTTCATTTCTCCTCAGCAGAACCTCTCGACAAGTTGAACTAAACTCTCGACCTCTTCCATTCAACACTCAGACCTCTCGATAGGTTGAAATAACCTCTCGACAGGTTATATCCTTCGCTTCCACAGCTTGTACATAGCTTGGGGTGTTGTCTTTCATCTATCCAGCACTCAGTGCCCTTTTGAGGGGTTCATTCTTCATCAAATACAGCTGCATGTTTGCTCCCATGTGTACACAGTTGGACACATGCCATTGCCATAGAATTTTGAGGCTTGATGGATTTGCTTGATGGCTGATTGCTTGGGCTGTATGTGCGCATGTTGAAGCAGCAGGTCTCCTCTTGGCATTTTTAGATGGATTTCTGCACTATGACTGCAATTTATTATTAACTACAAAACACACTTAACACACATTATTAGTCAACTTAAAAGTCCATCAAAGGTCAGGTTAGGAGGTGAAAAATGGTATTTTTCACTGATTAACAAGTACTTTAATAGGGTCACCTAAACTAAGAACGTCAAGCCCCTGAGCTACGTTAACAGGGTCACTTGAATCGAAAAGCCAAGAGAATGTCAAGCCCCTGAGCTAGTTAACAGGGTCACTTGAACCGAGACGTCAAGCCCCTGAGCTAAATTAACTGGGTCACTTGAGCCAAGACATGACAGAGATATAAACTAGAACACGTAAACAAGACAGGTAGCAATGATATTATTCAAATTTAGAAATTCGAAACATATTGGATCAAATACAATCATATAACAAGATGCTGATTACAAGAGCTATGCAAATCATGTAATCAAATTTACAACCTTCAAAGCATGTCGAGATGTCATGTTTAGCAATTCTAGAAAATATCATGTATTTACTATTTGCATCAATGGCATGAATTCAAGAAAACAAGTAATCGGGCAAGGTGTTCTTCCCTACCTTAAAGTCAAAACTTCACGAGCAAAATCACACTGATCAAGGCTAATTCCCTCTCATTAGGTCATCGCATTCACCCTAAATTACATATCGCACATATACCAATGGTTACTGAACCATACATGGCTTAAGCAAGGACTCACAAGGCTTTAAAAGGAATAAAATCAAGTTTCACAAAATAGGGGTACCTCGTTGGGAGAGCTACAAGGTCTCCGCGGTGAGGTGCATAGGTGCTACAAGACTAAAGCCTTCTCACGCGAGAATTTCTGCACCGAAATGTCCTCGGTTCTCGTAGCACTCGTCAGCATGAAAGTGCTTGTGTCACATCTCACGGCGACAAGGAAACCTCGTCATGGCGAGCCTAACAAGTTCACACTCCCTTTAATTTTCCTCTCCTAACCTCGCGGCTCGATGTCTCTGCCATCACTCTCCCCTTACATAGATACTCGAACCTAATTGGTATCTTTGAGCTAAATTTCAAGCCTCTCTTATTTTGATTGCACAAGCCATGTTCCGAAACATCAGGAATCGGAGAACTCGGTCTCTAAGCTCTTCATGAGTCCGATTCTTGACGTTTCGAGGCATGCATTTCCCGAGCTCGACTAAATAGGATTAGATTTAGGAAAATCGAGTCTCCCTATCCTCATTTGATCATGCATGCAAACTTTTTGAGGCATTGGAATTCAAGAATTCGGCTATGAAGCCTTTCACATGTCCGATTCTCGAATTTCACGGCATGAGATTCTAGAATTTGCTTGAATCGATCCTAAACTTAGGAAATGAGATTTACGAGATGGAAACTTAGAATTTGCGTGAATCGATCCTAAACTTAGAATTGAAGCACACCAGGGGTTCTCTCAAGGTGTGCTTCATAATTGGGTCCTATTCTAAAGATACCCAATTCTTATTAATGGACCGGTTTATGGTTATCGGGCGTACATCGATTTGGGTCTTTAGTACCAGTACATACCCTGTGTACTCTAGTGTGGGAAATTTGCAGGGCATTACAATCATTCCCACAGAGAGGGTCAAACTTTTCTTTTTTCTTCTTCTTGTGAAAACTTTTATTTGTCTTTTAAAGGTTGAGAAATATGAATAAAATAATTATTGTTAAACTAATTATGAGAAAAGTAAATCTAAATCCTTCTACTTCTAGATATGGTCGTCAATCACAATCATTTAGGTCTCGGATGCTTACAAAAGTAAAATAACATTACACTATATCTCAGTCCTCCAGAATTTGGGCGTCAATCAAAAACTAGATTTCCTCAACACAAATATATACTAATCAACAATCTTCCAAAAATTTGGGAATCAATCAAACTCAAGAAAACTGAAGATGGTAAATAAAAACCATTACACTAATCTACAAATTCAAAACTTTAGTCGTCAATTAAAATTAAAAATTCTTAGATATTTACAAAGCAGTAAATCTAAACTAGAAAATAAATAAAAGATATTTCATCCCTCAGTCACAGGCGTCAATTGCTTCTGAGAAATTACGGATGCTCTACTCTAATCTTTCAACTCCCGATCATAGTTGTTAATTACTCTTGAGAAACCTTGATATCTAAACTACTCTAAGCGAAGGTGACCGGAAGAAAACCCAACCTCAGTCATCAATTAATGCTGAGAGTTCATTTGATAAGTTTTTCTCCAAAGTCGAGCCCTCTTATTTTTAGAACATAAGGGGTCAGTTTATATTATTCAAATTCTAATAAAAGAAAGGTTCCTAATAAAACTAAACTTCTAATCTTATCTTTCTCACTTTGGATGGTAGATGCGTGCTTTTACAGCAGTTGAGATCTTTAGGATTCTTTAGTCAATCTTCTCAGATCGTTGGGATGTCAGACTTCTAATTTAAGTGATCTTCTAATTCTATAGATGGCGGTGCATATCTTCGCGTGATCAGCAACATCGAGCTTTGATTCGTACAATTGTAAATTACGATTGCTTCTCTTTCTGTATAGTTCTCTGCTCTTTCGAACGATCCTAACTTGCTTTGGTTACTCCAGTCGTAAGCTCCTTTCGTGGGTTCATTTTTTATGAATCCTTCTATTTCTTCTTCGATTTTGTTCGTGATATACGAAAGGTCGTAAACTCTCTTCCTTCAGCTTTCAGACTGGTTCTTAATACAATTAGTCATATCTATGTACGATCGTGATTCTTACTGTATTTTGAGTTCATTTTGGCAAAGATTATCACTTTGGCTCTATTCTGCTATCTGTTCTAAATATTTGTACATCATCATCTCGTTAGTAGAAAATTGCGGTCTAGCATCACTAAGTTAAGGGTGATAAAATGATAAATTATGTGACTGATCACACCCCCAAACTTAAGCTTTGCTAGTCCCTAGCAAACAAGGAAAAGTAAACTAACCTAAAACTATAAATTTAAATGCCACTTTCGTAGGGAGCACGATTGCATTTAGCAGATGCAACAAGACTTTAAACTCCTAGGTGATCTCTAGTGGTGGAGTTATAGTCTCCTGAAGATTTTTAGTGAAGTTTCTTACAAACTTCAAATATTTTTGACTTTTTAAAAAAGATTTTCAAAACTAAAGGAAACAAAAAAATTTATAAACTAATGTTGTACACTACTTAGTTAATAATCACATGGTTGTTGTAATTTTCAAAAGTATGATTTCATCAGCCCTTGCTCTCAACCCTAGCATTTATCCTTTATCAGAACTCAACAATTTCAATTCATATTAGGCCTGGAGTTTGTGCGTATCAGTGAACAATTTATTCATCATAGGTTTCTGTAAACTGCAAATTTAGAAAATATTTTCATCCAAACTCTCACAGGTGGCGTACTCTAGAAAAGATATCAAAATTTTTGGATTCTCACAATATGATGTATATAATGAACAATTCAAAGGATAATTGACAAAAGAATGAATCTCATAAAGAAAGACAATCAATTATATTCATATGTTTTCTTGTTCATCCATAGTATCTATTATACATATCTCTACTAGGCTCAAGTTTTGGTAAATCATGAATCAGAAAGGTCTTTATTCGACTTATAATGGGGCGTTACGTTAAAAGGATTCCAAAGAAAAGTAGAAAGGATTCAAAAGTTCTGAGAATTCAGCTCATCTCTCTCCTATCTTTTTCTTCTTTCTTTTTCTACTTTAGTAAGTATCCAAAAAGCTAGATAATTTCTTCCCATATACTTTTTTCAATAAATCCCTTTTTCTTCCGATTTAGAAGCTTTTTGCTTCTCTTTTCGTAGAATCATATTTATGATTTTTCTTCTTTTTCTCCCTTTTTTGGTATATCCCTTATCTATTATTGCATACTCCTTCTACTCCCTATTTCTCCCTTTTGTTCTAAATTCTCAGAAAAATAAGGGTAAGAGATTGAAAGTTTTGGGTAGTAAATGTGGTTAAGGGTTTATAAATTCATGGTGCAATGAAATTTGATTTAGGCTTCTAATATGGGTTCAAGGGATAAATATGCCTCTGAGATTTATTTTTTTGGCTTTTTAGCTCAAACAAATCAAATGATGGCCTTTAATCATTTTCACGATTTACTAACAAGAATGTCATATTATTTTGATGCAAAGAATAGACAATTCTAGAAAAACAAGTCATCATAATCCTTAAAAATATTTGATTCGAATTACAGCAATACGAGATTTCATACAGTCAAGAAGTATAAGAATATTTTGAGTTCGAATAGGTAGCAGTCTCTCTCAAAAGGAAAGGAATTAAGTCCTAAAAGTTTACTGTTTCTATGATTTTAAAACTATAATCTAAATATTGCAGTTTAAATCAAAGTATAGTTTCAAACATTCAATTTTGATACAGTGTACAAGAGGGCAAAGCAGAATTGTAACTGCTCTACTTTTTATGGCTGAACTCCTACTACGATGGGTCATAATGTTTATGGAATTATAACTTTTCTATCATAACATGTGATGGTTAAAAACTAAAAATCAAAATTTATTCAAAGAAAAAAATAGAATTAAAATTATTTTAAAACAATTATATATATATATATATATATGCTCTAAGCATATAGAATTACCATACAAGGTACCCCCCAAACTTAAATAGGGCAATATCCTCATTGTTCTCAAAATAGGGGATACTCAAAAAAATTTACCATTGGTGCTGCGAGTGTACTGGGCATATAATCTGCAAAGAAAATCAGAGATCTCCCTCAAACTTAGGAGAAATCGACATAAACACACAGAAAGAGCACCATAAAGAAAACAATTAGAAATAATAAAAATAACTAAAATAAATTTTCATATATCGAACAAAATATTTACAGAGTACATGAAAAAGAAAAGTAATTATATAAAAGATTAAACCTAAGAAAAATCTAGACACGAACTAACTACGACACCAGTAGCAACATCTGAGGCAGAAGATTTCTTCGATAAAGATCAGCCTTCGGCTTCTAACCACCTTCAATTAGAGTCTTGCTCTTCCCCGCCAAAAGGAGTATCCACACCTTAGTGGAGAATCACCCCAATAACACTCCTCACTATCTTCCAAATATCTCCCCCGGACAGAGCACACCACATACTTTCCTCGGAAGAAATGCAATGCAATTGGGGGAGGGAATTTAGGAGTGGGAAGTGAACACATTTCTAGTCTCCAATAGCCTATACTACTCCCCTGTGAAGATTATGTGAAGAGAATGTAACGCAGTTAGGAGGAGAGTATGAGCAATGGAGAGGGGTGGCGAGGGACGGATCAACCCGCCATCATCATATAGGAACACGCACTCAGGGTTGGTTGTGATGATAGAATGGTTAAGTGGGGGAAGATGGGCCACAGGAAAGGGGTTTCGGATTTGGGTTAGGTTTAGGGTGATATATAGTTTCGGTGGACGATTTAGTATCTGGTATGAGTCGTTGGCGCTTCAGTTTTTCAACTTTCTTTATTGCAACTAGGAGCTCATCCCTTTGTATTTCAAGAATTCGATCAAGTCTTTTACTGAATTCACCTTGGTCAAGATCTTTCACCATAAGGGCAAGGGTTTTGAAAGAGGAAGACGAAATAGATGGGGTTTGCTTGGTAAAGGCATGGTTTTATAGAGAAAGGCTAGGGCTTTGAACCACCGCATCGAATTAAATTTCGAAGACTAAGCATTAAAGCTTGGGTAGGTGGGGTAGATTGGAGTTAGCGTTCATAAGTGCGATACTTGTTTACTTCCTTAATGATTTAATTAGGTTCGAATTCTAAGGTAATTGATAAGACTGGTCACTGGAATCGCCTATTCTCTAGAATTGTACATTACGATTCTAGATCATAGTACTCCGTTCGAACGGACTCTGAGATGACTGAATCGTAATCTCTACGATTCAACAATGGGGACTCACGAGCAAACGCAAATCCATGGGTTCACACGTGATTCTATTGCACAAGAGAAGTCTTTACGATCGAATATGTTTCACCACACTATAGATTGTAAGGTATTCTCTACCAAAGTATTCCTACTAGCGACAAAAGAAATATTTGTGCATATGATACAGAATTTTGATACGTATAAGTCGGTAGCACAATGGGTCCATGAGGAACTTACTTTGGATCAAAGGGAGTTGATGGGCCTACCCTAAAGATATGTCCTCTAGGATTGCCAACTGGTCATGATGAAGAATAGCTACTGTCTTTCCTACCAATCAAAATAGTTAGTTGCTCAACTTGAGTTTCTAACTTAAAAATAAATTGCTGGAGAGAGAGGAGTGGCTGCGATTGGTTCTGGTCATGCTGCTGGCAATTTTCGCATGTCTGCAACATGACATTCTTTATGGCAATAGCATTCTCTTGGATTCTTGTGGGGCAAAAAGGTACAACAAGGTACTGAGGGTCCTCCTGAGATGGGCCAAAGTGAGGAGCACAAGCCTCTCCTCTTTGGGATGTTGGGTGCGATTTTATACCTAATGGGGACTGAATTTTTGTCTTCCAAAGTTTAAACTTTGGAAGGCAATTCGTCATTAACTTTAATTCATCTAGTCCTCCCCGCTTAGGAGGCATATTCCTTAAAGTCTTTGAATCAGCCTCATTCGATGCATGGTGTTGCACCGATTCCTCGCTAAGGGTCTCAAAGAATTCTCAAGCATCCTCTGCAGTCAATGTTAGGAACATTCTTCCACAAATAACATCAATCATGTGTCGGGTTTGTTCGTTAAGGCCTTCGTAGAAATCAAATACTATTTGTCAACGCGGGGCCTCATGGTGAGGGCATTTGCTAAGAAGCTCGTTAAGACGTTTCCAGCTCTCAAGAAAAGACTCCTCCGAAAATTGATGAAACATTTTGATAGCCTTCTGGATTCGATTAGTTTTGCAAATTGGGAAGTACCTTGTAATAATTTTGGTTTGCAACTCTTCCCAACTAGTAATTGAATTGTTGAGTAAAGAGTTTAGCCACTGTTTTTCCCTGTGTTTAAGGAAAAATGGGAAGAGCCTCAAACGAGTGTGTTCTTTCGACAAATTTTTAATTTTAACTATTGCGCAGATTTCTAGAAAACTCATTAGGTGCATGTATGGGTATCTCCTCACCAAACCCATAAATGATAGGAAGTAGTTGAAGTACACTAGGTTTGATTTCAAAGGTTCCATCACCGGTCACTGGGGATAAGCAAATACACAAGGGAGGTGTAAGAGGAGTCAATGCATAATACTCCCCCAACTTTCTAGTCTCAAATTAGTCTTTTCTCATCATATTGATTTGGATTGAAGACAAGTCGGGTTAGTTAGAACAATTATTATAACTATCTATTTTTATTTTAGAAAGCAGGGAGAGAAAACAAATCTGACCATCTAGCTTCTATTGTCAGAAGAAGTGTCGAAACCTTTGATTAGCTACTTCGAATAAACCTGTAAAAGATCAAGAAGTGATTAAAGAAAGTAAAAATATAAAGAAAATAAAAAGAAAAAGATAAATATTTGTGACAGCCCGACGTTTCCCCGTTTCTAAACTGGGAAAGGTCGCGCCATCAGATCACCTGACATGATCCTTTCATCAAAGGGTTACTTCTTTAACTTAAAGTGATGCAAATGCGAAAGCAATGTATTTTAACTCTGACAGATGGATAATATGGCAAAATAACTGATAGATAGACTATAAACACTATAAACAAAATAACAAATCTGATGTATAGCTTTTCACCGATGACGGCCACCTGTCATCTAAACAGTGAAAAGAAAACCTATACATCCAAACATATGTATGAAACCATCATATATCATTTATACATGCCATAAAATTTATCTCTCTCATTCCTCTCTTTCTCAAACCCATTTCCCCTCAGATCCCAAGCTACAAACCTATTTCGGGAAGAACTCTTCCGCGAAATCGTCTTCCTCGTCGTCATCGTCTTCTTCTTCTCCCTCTTCCTCGTCAGGCACATAGGTAGGATCTGTTACGTGTTCCGGGTCAGGCTCTGCAGCTAAGACATTGAAGTCGTGGTATGAGCTATCATCAAAGCTCAATAGAGAATATCACATTGTTATTCTATATTGACAGTTTATCACTTTTTCATAGAGATGCATAAATAAAATAAATTTATGAATAACATGTTGAAATGTTGAATTTATGCATGATGTAACAGGTGTGAGAAACAAACTGAAACCAAATATACATGCAGGCAAAAATAGGAGAACGGCAAGGTCAAGCTCCCGAGTTAATGGGATCATTTGTCAAGCTCCCGTGTTAACGGGATCACTTGAACTAGGAAAACTCAAGCTCCCGAGTTAGGGGGATGACTTGGACCAGAATAACTCAAGCTCCCGAGTTAGCAAGATCACTTGTCAAGCTCCCGAGTTAGCGGGATCACTTGATTCGAGAATCTCAAGCTCTCCAGTTAGCGGGATCACTTGATTTAAACTAGAGTAATAACGTATCAAGAACATTGAAAGTGACAAAATCTGAATACTGAATCACGTAGAATGACCAAGAATATGCATTTGCCTGTATGATTTTATGTTGCAATGTGTACTAGACTAAAATATATAATAGCATTACAAAACTGATTTATGCTCATAGATTGGTAACATAATTTCTTTCTGATTTATGCAATGTGTACTAGATGTTGTTGATACTCATATTAATATTTTGTTTTTCATCAGCTTAATGGCTAATCAAGTCCATTTACTTCATAACTAATCCATCAAGTTCATTAGTTCAAATAAAACTCAAACTTTGTTCTATTATGCTTATCAGTACGTACAAGAATATTCATCAAAGCTTCTATGAAAAACTAAGTGATATTCTTATAAATATACAATATCAACAGATATTCTCTACCTGATTTGCTTCGATCAGATGGGAGTGCAATGCGTCAAAGATCATCACCCTTGGCTAAATTGCGTGAACTATATATGTGCACCATCTTGCACCTATTAAGGATACAATATTTTTATATATTAATAATTAATTAGCGCGTAAGTAAATGGCTCACAGTGCGCCAAGACCCATTTAAGTAATCACCTGAACCCATCATGGACCCAAGGTCCGAAATGCATACACACAGTCCAAAACCCGTGCTGGAGGAGGTTGCCTCGGCAACACTCAAGGCTTGCCGCGGCAAGCACCTTAATGCGGCAACCCTATGAGTGTTGCTGCGGCAAGCCCTTCAGCTGGCATTCTTGCCTGTGTATTTTGTTGGATTGCCGAGGTTCAGATAGGGTTCCTTTGTGTTCTTTTGATCTGCTATTCCCCCCCTTTTTACTTATATATATATATGTTTTCTATATATATTTTCTCACATATATATATATACATATATCTGTCTATTTCTGTATATATATATATATATACATATGTATATATATATCTCTATTTTCCATTTATAGATCTTCAATGAAGATCCGGAGTGCAACAATCTGCACTCAAATGCATACTCAGGCTAGTTTCTGAGCTGCAAATTCTTAATATCAATTCTTTTGTATAAGAACAATTAAATCACTAACCTTTTTGGTGTTATTACGGTCGCATCGGTGCGGTGCCGATCATCTAGTGACGCTACGCTTGCCGAACCACGTGACCGTAATTTTGGACATCGGGAGCATAACAGCAATGCCTCTCTATAATTTCTGATATACTAGTTAGATTCTCAGATTTTTGGTTTTAGGATCAGATTGCTATAATTTCATCTAGTTTTGAATTCAAACGGATACAGGTTCCTTGGTGAAATTCTTATAGTGGTTATCCCACCTTGCGTGCATGCGCATATAACATGACTCAATGGAGTCGTGTAAGCAATAGTCCATGCAAGTAGCTTACAAGGTGTTTTTACTTAAATTACCATGTAAATCACCAATACATGGGTAGTGTATGGCAGAAAGAAACAAAACAAGTAACTCTCCTGTTTATAATTTAAAATAGGGTTATAGTATAAAATAAACAAAAACAGGTTTTAATGCTTGTAAGGTTAATATGTTGTATAAAACCAGCACAGAGTTTGTGAGTGTACCTCCTCAACGACAGTTCAAGCTAGGATAAGATATTTAGTGATTTAGTGTCTATATCTGAGTGGGGTTTTGTTTCTCATGCAAGGCTTAGATATAAGCTAATTAATTTCCTTACTTTTAATACACCTTTCTAGTTTGGGGTCAATTTTCAAGGCCTCACACTACGCACAAATCTAACGGCTAACTTAGTGAGGTTCCTAGGGTGTCATGGTGGAAACGTGCACGTGACCTGACCGGACACTCCTCACTATAGTGCTAAATCTAGGGATCGTTACATTCTCCCCTATTTTAGGAATTTTTGTCCTCGAAAATAAATCGAGACAGTATGAGTAGCAAATGAATGCCGAAATCATAAACATAAATGTTGTAAAGCTCACTCAACATGTGATGCTTACTAACAAACTTTTTAATACAAGAACAAGACTAAATAGGACCAAAATCCAAAAATGGTAGAATTGTAACATTAGTACTAACAGCACTCATCAATGATTTTAGTCCTACTACATGTGGCACATGACTAGGATTATAAATCTTTTAATGAACAATTTTCAATTCAAACAAACATGTAGGACCTCAAACATCAGAACCACCACAATCATTTATCATCAACCAAGACAAAATTTAATTGAATTAATAGAACCGCACTTTACAATTTACATACACCAAGAAGAACTACTATATCAGGAACTACGACACTCCGTACTCATCAATCATTGACATAATGTATCAAATTTTCAATGATGTATCAAATTTTCAATCTGTCATAAATGAACAATTTAGATAAAAATAAATGCAATTTAAACAACGAGCTTGTGAGGTTATAATTTACTAGGCTGGGGGCTTGGCTGTTGTTGGCCTGCAGAGGAAGGACCAGCTTCTTATTGTTGGAAGTCTTGCTGGAACTCCGGGACCAATAACGCTGCGTTTCTAGTGTATTGGGAGACATAGTTGCGCGCCTGCCCAATGTAAGGGTTTGCAGCACTTTGGAAAGTATGCTCCATCATGATATTAGTTGCTTCTTCAATATAATCGATACGTTGATGGAGCATGCAATGGTTTCGATATAAATTATCGAATTGAAGGAGGGTTTGCTCATTGTTTTCACACATGAGTTGGACAAGATTAGCGTTTATAAAAGTCCCTTGTGTCAAAGGAATTGACTCGGTTTGGGTTTGTGGTTGAGGAGGAATGGGGGTATCTTGGGTTGGGACGGAAGGTATTTCTTGTTGGGCTTGTGGAGGACGATGGATTTGTTTAGCTTGGCGGTTACTCACCGCTTGAAAGGATCGTTGGTACACATTCCGCCAAATAGCAGGGCTAAAGACCCGCATATTATTAGTGCGGACCTCTTCACCCGTTGGGATCTGATATGGAACTAGATTGACAATATCCGAGTGTCATTCTAGCATCCGAGAAATCAATCGAGGGTAGGGGCAGGATGGCATAGAACTTGAGATGTTGCTTTGTAACTGTTCATTGGCATACTTAATGCTTCCCAGACTATCCTAGGGGCATTTACCCACCGGCCTTCATAAATGGCATAGAGAGCTTGTAAGAGAGCATCTCGGCGTTTTCTCTCATGCTGCATGGGATATAAATTACATCGAAATACACAGTCCAAGAACCACATTTTCTGTGGTAATTGGCTGCGACGAACTGAAAGGCTGCGGTCAGAAGCGGTCTGCCCATCAGTCATCTTAGTGATGATGTGATGGAACTTCACATCCCACTGCCTAGGCATTTGTAGTCCTGAGGTCACATAAAAATCAGGACTACAGTCTATAGCTTGAGCTATGTGCCGTATATTGAAGTAAAATTTTCTATCATCAATTTTGGTCTCTAATTGACCAACAGTTGGGGAGACTATCAAATTTTGGTAGAACAAACGGACTAAACGAGGATAAATTTGAGTGTGAAATGGCTGATACAAGGCGCCTAACTGCGCCTGTTCCATGTATCGAATAGACCATGCGGTCTGATCATTTGGAGTTAAGAGTCGATCATCAATGATCCACTCGGGTTCCATCGCTTTCGCAGCCCACCATGAGACGGGTTATTCATGCTCAACGGGTAGATCGATCGGTTCGTGTGAAGGAGCAGGGCCTTTGCCCTTAGCTTGAGCTGAGGCCTTTGGAGGTTTAGAGGCTCCAACCTTTTTAGGAGGCATTTTAAAATCAAAAAGACAAGGAAAGAACAATGGAGTTAGAGTTTTGGTTGTTACCTCGCAAAGGATCAAAAATCTGCCTGAAATTTGGATGAAATCAGAAAATATAGGGTTTCCTAGAGTAGATCAGTGACATGCAGCTGCTGTAAACTTGATTTAGAGGAGTGCATGCATGGATACCAGCTTGGAAGGTTGAATAAAACCGAAATGTGCACCATTTCTAACAGAAAAAGCAACTGAAAATACTTGGAAGTGGGTTTCTGGCCCACTAAATCTTAACAAAGTTGCCGCGGCAACACTTAAGGCTTGCCGCGGCAACACTTAAGGCTTGCCGCGGCAACTGACTTGCCGCGGCCAGCACTAGTCCTTGCCGCGGCAAGGTGGTCCAGGTATTGGTTGGCTCGGATTTCAAGGCCCCTGATATGTGGTGTCAGATTTTTTTATACCTAGGTGTTCTTATCCGATACATGGTCTCTCTAAAAATATTTGTTGGCCTATTTGATGTATTTTTTTATGTTAAAAATTTTTATTTTGATGGAATTTGATCCATTTTGTAATATTGCTTATAAAAATATTATATTAGCCCATCAATGGCCCTTGGATTGGTCACTTGGGACAGATGTTAATAAGCTGAGATATATACTTACTTAGGTGTCACTACTTCACATTTTTTGCAATATTATTATCATTGAGTATTCAAATTATCTTGAATATTCTCAATATTTAATGTTATACAATTTTATACTTGTATTATATTTTAATGCTAAATATCAGCATGTTATTTCAAGTTATTTCGATCAATGTCCATAGGACTTAATTAATATATTCAATTTGCCATAATTTCTTGTCTACTGGTGCAAGGTGCATTTTTAAAATATTTAAAATAACATTATAATGTAAGCAATTGAAATTTATTTGACTAAGTGTAACTATAGTGTACGTGGATTTTAAGTACGTACCTTATGTAAATAATCGAGGGTACTGAGCACGAATATCAGCTTCGCGCTCCCAGGTAGCTTCATGCGACCCATGATTCGTCCATTGGATCAGAATTGGTGGAATTCGCTTTGTTCTCAGAATTTGATCTCTGCGGTCCAAAATTTGACCTGGTTCTTCGGTCACCGTTAAATCTTCTTGAATGTCTAACGGTTGATAATCTAACACATGTATCGGATCATTGACGTACTTTCTCAGCATTGATATGTGAAATACGTCATGAATGACTGCTAGATGCGGAGGTAACATGAGTCGATACGCTACTTCTCCTACTCTGCCTAATAAGGGGAATGGTCCAACGTAACGAGGACTCAACTTGCCTCATTTCCCAAATCACATCACGCCTTTTGTTGGAGAGATTTTGATAAAGACGTGTTCATCAATCTAAAAATCATTTCATTAGACTGATAATGAAATTTTAGTCAATTTATAGAAGACTTATCAATGTTAATTATTACCTGAAAATCAATACTGGTTCTTTTGAGATCAGCATAACTCTTTTGTCAACTCTGAGCACTCTTTAATCGTTCCCGAATAATGTGAACAACTGCATTGGTGCTTTCTATCAGATCAGGGCCTAAAATCAACCGCTCTCCAGCTTCTTCCCAGTTAATCAGAGATTTACATCGGCGTCCATACAGTGCCTCGAATTGTGCCATACCGATGCTTGACTGGAAACTGTTATTGTATGCGAATTCGATCAGGAGTAAGTGTTTATCCCATGATCCTTGAAAATCGAGCATACAGGCCCTTAACATATCTTCAATCACTTGGTTCACCCTTTCTGTCTGCCCGTCAGTCTGAGGATGAAATGTTGTACTGAATTCTAACTTGGAACCCATACCTTCTTGGAAACTTTGCCAAAATCAGGAAGTATATAAAGGATCGCGATCTGACACGATGCTTACGGGTATCCCATGTAATCGTACAATCTCCCTCAGATAAACTTCAGCTAATTTGGATGTTGTACATCGCGTACTATAGGGTAAGAAATGCGCCAATTTGGTGTGACGATCGACAATCACCCAAATGGCATTGTAACCCTTCTGAGTACGGGGCAAATCGAGAATGAAATCCATGAAAATATTTTCCCATTTCCACTTTGGAATAGGCAATGGCTGTAGCAGGCCAGCAGGATGTTTATGCTCAACCTTGACTTGTTGACAGGTCAAACACTTTGCAACATATTCTGCTACATCGCATTTTAACCCGTTCCACCAAAATGTCTGTTTAAGATCCTGGTACATCTTGGTACTACCAGGGTGAATAACATATGCTGACTTGTGAGCTTCTTTGAGGATTTCTTGACATAAGGCATGATCATCAAGTGCACATACTCATCCTCGAAATAATAATGACCCATCATCCTTTATTGAGAATTCTGGCTCTAGCCCACTTTGTACCCCCTGTCGGATGGAAATAAGCTCTACATCCAACATCTAGAGCTTTCTGATCCTATCAAATAGTGGAGCTCGGATCATTACTGTAGCAAGTAAACCTCCAGTTGACATTGCTCACAGAGTGGCACTCGATGATACAATGTCATTGAGTAGTTTCTATCTTTGTAATCACGTCACAAGATGAGATAATTGAGTGGAGGATTTGCGGCTGAGCGCATCAACTGCAACATTGGCTCTGCCGGGATGGTACTGAATAGAACAGTCGTAGTCTTTCAAGAATTCCATCCACCTTCTTTGTCTTAAATTTAGCTCTTTCTGAGTGAAGAGATATTTAAGACTCTTGTGATCGGTGAAGATCTCAAAGGTTTCACCGTACAGATAGTGTCTCAGATTTTCAATGCGAAAATAACTGCTGCTAGTTCTAGGTCATGAGTGGGATAGTTCTTCTCATGGTCTTTCAACTGACGAGAACCATATGCAATTACACGTTTCCATTAGTTCAATACACACCCTAACCCACTGTATGAGGCATCACTGAAGACAACAAAACCACCACTACCAGATGGTAATGCTAGAACGGGTGCAGAAGTGAGTCTCCTTTTTACTTCTTGGAAACCCTGTTCACATGCCTCAGTCCACTCGAATTTAACATTTTTTGGAGTGAGCTGTGTGAGTGGTCCAGCAAGTCACGAAAATCCTTCCACAAAACGTCGATAATAACCTACAAGACCTAAAAAACTACGAATCTCAGTTACTGTCTGTGGCTGCTTCCACTGTACTACAACTTCAATCTTTGCAGGATCGACGATAATACCGGCTTCAGAGATTATATGACCCAGAAAACTAACTTGATTCAACCAGAAGTCGCATTTACTAAATTTAGCATATAATTGTGAATCTCTCAGTGTTTGTAATGCCAGACGTAGATGATCTTCATGCTCTGTCTTTGTCTTGGAATAAATGAGTATATCGTTGATGAATATTATGATACACTGATCAAGATAAGGTTTGAAGACTATTCATCAAGTCCATAAAAGCAATAGGTGCGTTGGTCAGCCCAAAGGGCATGACAAGAAACTCGTAATGACCGTAGCGTGTTCGGAAAGTTGTCTTCAAAATATCTTCAGCTTTCACCTTCATCTGGTGATAACCCAATCATAGGTCGATTTTTGAAAAGAACCACGCTCCTTATAACTGATCAAAGAGATCGTTGATTCGGGAAAGCGGATATCTATTCTTGATCGTCAGTTTATTGAGTTGATGATAATCAATGCAAAGATGCATTGAACCGTCCTTTTTCACAAACAACACCGGTGCGTCCCACAGAGACACACTCGATCTGATAAAGCCTTTGTCAAGAAGCTCTTGTAACTGCTCCTTG
This sequence comes from Chloranthus sessilifolius, assembly GCA_021018995.1. Lineage (NCBI taxonomy): Eukaryota > Viridiplantae > Streptophyta > Magnoliopsida > Chloranthales > Chloranthaceae > Chloranthus > Chloranthus sessilifolius. Next base: position 100,559,157 of record CM037588.1, read on the forward strand.
AGCTCTTTCAACTCTGTCGGTGCCATTCTGTATGGTGCTTTAGATACTGGATCGGTACCTGGAGCTAATTCAATAGCAAATTCTACTTCCCTATTAGGTGGTAGTCCTGGCAGCTCATCAGGAAACACATCAGAAAATTCACAAACGATTGGTACATCGGTAAGTGACATTTTATTCACTTTCTGTTCATCACTTTGTATGAAAGCAATATACCCTTGAGCACCTTCATCAAGTAATTGTCGTGCTCGAATTGCAGATACCAACAAAAGATTAGTTGACGGTACGCCATAAAATTTAGCTGATCTCTTCTTTTAGGGACGAAAAGAGGCAATCTTCTTGCGACAGTCAACGTTTGCATGGTGAGTGGGCAACCAATCCATGCCAAGGATCACGTCGTATCCTTACATCGATAACAAGATCAAATCACCTACTGCTTCATATCCCCAGTAATCCTTGATTGAAACGATAATTGACCGGTATACTTTATCAGTCGTGAGGGATTGTCCAGTCGGAAGTGTAACGTCGAGAATAAAGTCGAGAGGTTCTGAAATACCTCCTAACTTCTTTAATTTTTCAGCAAACTAGGGTGTGACAAACGAATGTGTAGATCCGGGATCTATCAAGACTAGTGCGTCATAACACAGATAAGCATCTTTTGGATATAATTATAAGATACCTAAAGCATACAGACTAATGTTAGCTATATTACCTATTAGTATCAAATATTGAATATATAATAATATGTCAATCTAGGAATTAGGATGTAGTGTTCATAGTTAACTATATGTACCTTCTCTATCTGAAATGATAATTAATTTTAAATTTTTTAATGTAAAAATTAATGGACAACCATACCTTGAATGAAGTCATGGCTAGTCTTCGCATCTGTTGCAGTAACAGCATAAGCTCGGCCTTGTACCGTAGGTCATGCCGATCGTAATACTGGTCCTGCCTTTGTTGTTATTCCGATTGTTTTCGGGCATTCTCTGATCCGATGTCCCATTTTGCCACATCAAAAACATGCACCAGAAGCTTTACGACACTCATCGGTCTTATGTGCCTTCCCACATTTCTCACAAATTTCTTTGGAGGCAACTGATGATGCCGTATAAGATCCCGTGCGAGAACCTATCGGCCGTGCTTGAGAAAACCCAGATTTACTTCGAGCCGCTAGTGAAAAGGATTGATTCTGACTACGTGGAATCCTCTGTGGCGCTGAGAACACCGATGGAGTATAAGGTCGTGCATATGCTCCTGCAGCCAGCTGCAATGCTGTCTGTCCTTGGAATCGTGGTTGTTTATTAATTTGACCCACACTATAGGGCTGTGGAGCTTTTCTGGCCTTCTATTTTTCTTCCCTTCTTTTGAACATGGTGTCCACATCGGTTTCTGCGATCAGGGCTAATCTCATCACGTTGGCATAAGTCGTTGCCTGAAACAATGAAATGCGTTCTTTGATCAGGGGTTTCAAACCCCGTTCAAACTTTTGAGTTTTCATTAGCTCAGTGGCTACAAGCAAAGGTGCAAAGCGAGAAAGACGCGTGAATTCTTATTCATATTCTCTCACAGTCATCTGGCCTTGTACTAAGGTTGCAAACTATACCTCGAGCTTATATCTCTCGGGCGCTGGGAAATATTTTTCATTAAATGCCTCGGTGAACTCTGCCCATGTCCATGGTACTCCGGGCATCCTTGTTCTTTCGACAGACTGCCACCATGGCTCTGCCTCACTCTCCAGTTTGTATGCCGCTCAACTTACTTTTTCCTCCTCGGTGCACGTGACTCTTTGTAGTACTTTCTCAATCTGCGTTAACCACTTCTCAGCCTCCATCAGGTCATGCTGACCGTAGAAGCTTGGTGGTCGAAGTCGAACAAATTCTGTAAATCCCTCGGGACGTCGAACCGCAACTATGGCCATAGTAATGACCATAGTCTCCAATAACTGAGGATTGTGTCCTGCACTCTGTTCAACACCAGGAACACTTCCCATTGGTGGAGTATTTATAACTGGCAGAGTTTGCTCTTGCGGAGTATGCTCTACAACATTCTCCATTGTCGTTCGACTTTCAGCCAGATGGGCATTCTCACCACTCCCCGAACCAATGTCATGCTCGTACCCGGCTACTGGAATCGTATTCGTCCCAGTACGATGGGGCAACGGTGGTCTACCTCTACCTCTTCCATGATGCGAAGGCATCTTAACCTAATCAGATAAAAACTTGATTAAACATACAATTCAATCTAATTCCTACCTCTATTCTATTAGCAGATAGTTTTCCATATTCGTTTATGTTAGAGTTCAATCTCCAATGACTTAACGCCGGAGCTCTGATACCTCCTGTGACAGCTCGACGTTTCCCTGTTTCTAAACTGGGAAAGATCACGCCATCGGATCACCTGACATGATCCTTTCATCAAAGGATTACTTCTTTAACTTAAAGTGATGCAAATGTGGAAGCAATGTATTTTAACTCGGACAAATGGATAATATGGCAAAATAACTGATAGATAGACTATAAACGCTATAAACAAAATAACAGATCTGATGTATAGCTTTTCACCGATGACGGCCACCCATCATCTAAACAGTGAAAAGAAAACCTATACATCTAAACATATGTCTGAAACTATCATATATCATTTATACATGCCATAAAATTTATCTCATTCCTCTCTTTCTCAAACCCATTTCCCCTCAGATCCCAAGCTACAAACCTATTTCGGGAAGAACTCTTCCGCGAAATCGTCTTCCTCGTCGTCGTCGTCTTCTTCTTCTCCCTCTTCCTCGTCAAGCACGTAGGTAGGATCTGCTACGTGTTCTGGGTCAGGCTCTGCATCTAAGACATTGAAGTCGTGGTATGAGCTATCATCAAAGCTCAATAGAGAATATCACATTGTTATTCTATATTGACAGTTTATCACTTTTTTATAGAGATGTATAAATAAAATAAATTTATGAATAACATGCTGAAATGCTGAATTTATGCATGATGTAACAGGTGTGAGAAATAAACTGAAACCAAATATACATGCAGGCGAAAATAGGAGAACAGCAAGGTCAAGCTCCCAAGTTAGCGGGATCACTTGTCAAGCTCCCGAGTTAGCATGATCACTTGAACTAGGAAAAGTCAAGCTCCCGAGTTAACGGGATCACTTGGACCAGAATAACTCAAGCTCTTGAGTTAGCGGGTGATCGGTGCCGAAATGTGACTATATTTCGCACCTTAATCCCTACACTCAGCTATCTGATGAAAGCATCTGATGGTTGTTGTGAGGTTTTAATGATTACAGGTGTTTCTGACTGTTGGATCATAGAAGAGCATAAAAGAGGGTAATTAAAGGATACACAAGGACTATGGATAAAAAGGTCAAAAGAAGCATCAAAATTCGTGAAACAGCTCAACATCTACCAAGAGAGGGAGAATCTACCCCTGGATGTCAATCGATTGAGGGATAAGTGTCAATCGATTGACATGAGAAGAGAAGTCCTACTACACTTACTCCGAATCAAAATTCAATCGATTGAGATTTGACTCTCAATCGATTGAGGCCATTAGAGATAGGGTTTGCTCGACCCTATATAAAGAAAGTCGCGATTCATTGGAAAAGAATCCTTCTTTTAATTATTTTGGGGGCTTCTTTAATTGTTATTATTCATTAAGGGTTCTTCTTGGCTTTTTCTTCTTTTTCTCAGTAGATTGTATTAGGATTTATTTTTAATTGATAATGGTGAGAACAAGAGCATTATAAGGAGATTTTGAGAAATAAAAGAGCACTGTAATATGATTTCTTCGGATCTACAACGGGTTTGTATACCGAGGATGAGCGGCTAAAATAATTTGCTCAAGGGGGAAGCGAACCGGAGATAAGTAACTGTTTTATTATTGTTTCTACAATTTCATGGTTTTGTCATTGAATCGTTCTGTTATAAGTGTGTGTGTGATTGAATATTTTTGAGTCTTCGTTTACAGTCATTGATCATGGTTATCAACGACCGTAAAAGAAGCACTCCATCTAGATCTGTTCCTACAGACCGATCTAGGCTGCGAAATGATTGATTATCATTGTCGTGACTTAAGACTTTGAGATATGCTATTATTTTCACATGACTCATACCGCAATGATAGGCTGAGTCATAGTGTTTAGATAGGGTATGCCGGATCCATAGTTGCGTTCTTCTCGATTCATTTGTTTTCCTAATAAATGATGGTGTTTTGACTTAAATTGAATTTGTGAGACTGAATGGTAGAAAAGTTACGAATCGATGGTTAGCTAACTCCTTGATCAATTCATAAACTGGTAATTTTCTCCTTTATCATAATTTGTTCCATCCTAGTTTACTTAGTTTTCTTTTATTGCGTTGAAAATTGTTTGGTATTTGTGTGGTAAAATTGAATTTCTCTCTTGGTAATTCCTTGGGTGTGTTAAAGTCTCTGAAAGAATTAGATAAATTTCATATTTTCTTGGGGGTTCGACACCCCTGTTCTTGCCGTTCTACAATAGATCTTGTGCACTTGCAAGGGTTAAAATTAAAATACATCAAGTTTTTGGCGTCGCTGTCGGGGAAATATCGACGAAATTTTGATTAATTCGGAAAGAGATTTGTGTGTTTAGTTGACAATCAATCGATTGAGATCTGTCCCTCAATCGATCGACTGTGTTCTATGAGATTTCAGTATTGGATTTTCAATCAATTGAGCCAAAAGCATCAATCGATTGACTGTTTTGTGTGAAATCTGAATTGTTAATTTCGAATATTGAATTTTAAGGTTTAAATTTTGACTCTTGAAATTTGGAATTAACATTTTTGGTCTATAAATTGCAAAATCTGATTTCTTTTATTTTGTTATCATTGGGTAAGATTTTGTGGAGTCTTTTAGAAAGTTGAGATTTTTAGGACTTCTTATTTTAGATTTTGTAGGAGATTTTTTTTTATCTTCTTCTTTTAAGAAAATATTTTAGGATTTTCTAAATTCTAGTTAGTAATTTTTATTGGACTCTTGCTTTAGGATTTATAGGAATCTTTTATTCTTTTCTTTATTTTTCTCTTTTAGGTAAGATTTTGTAGGATTGTTCGAATTGCTCTAAGTTTTAAATTTCAATTTTCGAATTTAATTTTTAATTGTAAAAAAAAAAATTAATTAATTAATTAATTTTGTCAATCGATTGACCCGAACACAGCTACTTGCTTTCTAGCTGAAAAATCTATGCTGACTCTGTTGACTTTTGAAGATCAATCGATTGAGACCACTAGTTGAAAATTTTGTCATGTGCATTACTTCAATCAATTGAAGTTGACACTTGCGGTTTGTTGTGGAATCATCAACCCTTTTTGTAAGTGTGGTGTATGAGCTTTACTCGTTCTCATCACCTACATCTGCAACCATTTAATCTTGAGATCGAACGATCTTGTAGAGAGAATCGCAGAATCCAAAGGAATCAGTATCATCATATTGATACTATGGCAGATCAAAGGAATGGAAATAATCAGAACATTAATAATGGGAATAATGGGAACAATAATCAGGATGAGGGCCCACGAACATTGGAATATTATAATGATCCTAGTTTTTACGAGGATCAAGATAGTATCATGCATGTTCCCATCCCAGGGAACCATTATGAATTCAAATCCGCAATGATTCAACTGTTACCAATTTATCATGGATTGTCAAACGAAAATCCACATGTTCATTTGAATGAGTTCATTATAGTGTGTAAAATATTCCGTGTGCATAATGTGACCGACAAGATAGCTAAGCTATGACTCTTTCCTTTCTCTTTAAGAGAAAAGGCAAAAACTTGGTTCTACTCCTTAGAACCATAATCTATTCAGAGTTGGGCAGAGTTACACCGTCAGTTTCTTAAAAAATATTTTCCCATAACCAAAACCATCGAGTTGCGTCAGAAGATCCAGTTCTTTTCCCAACAACCTACAAAAACATTTCATGAATGTTGGGAACGCTTTAAGGAATTGATTAAGAGTTGTCCAAATCATCAACTGCCAAGGTGGCAACAGGTCCAAAGTTTTTACAATGGACTAATTCCCTAAGAGAGACGCATAGTTGATGCATCTTGTGGAGGATCGTGTGCCACGAAAGAGGCTGATGAGTTGTGGGCATTGTTGAGAAGTTATATCAAACTTCAATCCAAAATGCAACAATGGAGCGAACTAATTTGGATGTGGCAGCAAAATCACATGTGTTGACCAGAAATGGACAATTTGATGTCAACAACAACACCTCCGATCTTTCAACAAAGGTTGGCATGTTGTCCAAGCAAATGAACATGTTGTTAGCTACAACTAAGCAAGCTAAAAGTTCCAGTAACCCCACCGCCTGTTCAATCTGTGACCACCTAGGTCACATGGCTAACGAGTGCCCAACTACCTTGTCATTTTTCCCTGATGAACCTACTCCTCAAGAGCAGGTGAATCTGACTCAATCATATCAGCGACAAGGTAGGAACATGTACTCAAACACCTACAATCCGAAATGGAAAAATCACCCCAACTTAGGATGGAGAGGATCAAACCAAACTGGATAGGTGAATCAGTAGTTTAGATCCAACGTAATGAGTGGGCAGCAAAATTTTCATCCACAACAGAATTCTAATTTCCAACATAATTCTAATTTTCAACAGAACCCTCCTTATTATCATCCAAATTCTGATTACCGAAAAAATCAGAATTTTAATCAATCTCAGGCCACCATTTTGAAAGATTCTGATTTGGAAGAAAAGATTATACGAAATATGCAAGCTTTTCAGCAGATGATGATAGATCAATTTAGCCAACTGACAAATCAGTTGAGTCAACGAGAGGAAGGTAGGCTTCCTAGCCAACCCATCAACAATCCTCGAGGCCAAGCATCATCTGATGAAGGACCATCAAACAGTCAACAGTTGAAAGCTGTTGCGGTGCTGAGAAGTGGGAGAACTGTTGATAATCAAGTGGCAATGCCAATGGAGCCTCACAAGGAAGGAGAAGAAGAAGCGAGAAAAGACAAAGGACTAGGTAAAGGGAAAGAGAAGGAAGATCCTCAAATTGTCCAACCAGTATCTGCAGATAAATCAGAGAATGAATCTCGTCCTTATACCCGAAAGACACCATTTCCAGAGTGCCTAACACCTCCATCTAGAATGGGGAAGGGAGCGTCAAAGATGGAAGAAATCTTCGAAACATTCAAACAAGTGAAGATAAACCTCCCATTACTTAAGACAATCAAGCAAGTTCCCGAGTACACAAAATTTTTTAAAGATCTATGCACTCGAAAAAGAAAAATGCGTACTCATGTTTCAAAGAAAGTGTTCATGACAAATCAAGTCAGTTCAATACTGCAATTGGATGCCCCACGAAAACTTAAGGACCCTGGAGTCCCAACTGTTCCATGTGTCATTGGTGGGCAACCAATTGGAAAGGCGTTATTAGATTTGGGAGCAAGTGTCAATCTAATCCCCTACTCAGTGTACGAAAAATTAGGATTGGGCGAATTGAAACCCACGACAGTTACACTGCAACTTGCTGATAGGTCAGAAAGAATGAAGTCCCAATCATTCTTGGGCGTCCGTTTCTTGCAACCGCAAATGCCTGCATCAATTGTCGAATAGGAGTCGTGGATGTTTCTTTTGGAAACATGAAAGTTAGACTCAATGTCTTTCATGCAATAAACCATTTTCCCAATGAAGATGAGGTTGATTGTTTCTACATCGATCAGGTGGACGATGTAGTGGATGAAGCTTTACCGTCAATGCTCACCAAAGAAGAATTTGAAACTGCCTTGTTAGCCATCTACGAGGAAACAGGATCCGAAACAACCAGAGAAAGAAAGGATGAGCTCATCATGTCAAGAGGATAAGTTTTGTGAAGTTGTGACTAAGGTAGAGCCGTTACCTCTTGAGGTGAAGGGTGCGCTAACTCCATCGATTGAGCAGCCATCAGCTATGGAATTAAAGCAACTGTCAGAGTCACTTAAGTATGCATTTCTGAGACCTCGAGAAACGTTGCCAGTAATAATTTCATCGACATTGTCGAAAGAACAAGAGTATGAGTTGCTAAAAGTGCTGAAGGAAAATAAAGAAGCCATCGGATGGACCTTAGCCGATCTAAAAGGGATTGACCCATCGATATGTATGCACAAAATACATTTGGAAGATGATAGTAAACCATCGAGGGAACCGCAAAGGCGACTTAATCCAAGCATGCAAGAAGTCATTTTAAAGGAAATCATAAAACTACTCGATGCTGGAATCATCTATCCAATCTCTGATAGTCCATGGGTCAGTCCAGTTCAAATTGTTTTGAAAAAGTCGGGAATCACTGTGAAAGAAACTACTGAAGGAGAATTGGTGCCCACTCGCAAAACTATAGGGTGGCGCGTGTGTATCGATTATCGGAAATTGAACATGGCTACGAGAAAATATCATTTTTCCCTGCCATTCATAGATCAAATTCTTAAGAAGTTAGCAGGGCAGGAGTTTTATTGTTTTCTCGATGGATATTCGGGTTACAATCAAGTACCGGTGTTTCCTGCAGATCAAGAGAAGACAATGTTCACGTGTCCGTATGGAACGTTTGCATATCGAAGAATGCCTTTTGGCTTGTGCAATGCACCTGCCACTTTTCAAAGATGCATGTTGGCCATATTCTCAGATATGGTTAACAAATTCATTGAAGTCTTCATGGATGACTTTTCTGTTTTCAAAAAATCCTTTGAACTGTGTTTGTAACACCTTACACAGGTATTACAACGATGTGTCGAATCGAAACTTGTTCTTAGCTGGGAGAAAAGTCATTTCATGGTGCAACAAGGAATTGTGTTGGGACATGTTTCAAAAAAAGGAATCGAAGTCGATAAGGTAAAAGTCGATTTAATCGCTAATTTGCCACCGCCAAAGAGTGTTCGAAAAATTCGATCATTTTTAGGTCATGCGGGATTTTACCGAAGATTCATCAAAGAATTTAGAAAGGTGGCCAAGCCATTATGCAACTTTCTTGAAAAAGATGTTCCTTTTGACTTTGATGAAGATTGCATGAAAGCATTTCTGAAATTGCTGACTTGTTATCTAATGCGTCGATAATCTAACCCCCGGATTATTTTATACTGTTTGAACTCATGTGTGATGCATCTGATTATGCTATTGGAGAGTCTTAGGGCAAAGGGTAAACAAAGTACCGCATGTGATCTACTATGCCAGTAAGACATTGATTGATGCCCAGTTAAATTACACCACCACTAAGGAGTTATTAGCCGTGGTGTATGCTCTGGATAAATTCTGCTCCTATTTGCTTGGATAAAAAATAGTGGTCTTTTTAGACCACTCTGCGTTGAAATACCTGCTAGCGAAGAAGGGCACCAAACCAAGGTTGATCCGATGGATCTTACTTCTTCAAGAGTTCAATTTTGAGATCAAAGATAAAAAGGGAGTCGAAAATGTCGTGGTCGATCATTTGTCCAGAATTCTGCCTGAAGAATCATCGGTCTCTGAGACAATCCGTGACACCTTTCCGGATGAACAATTGATGGCAATAGGTGTTGCCGCTACAAAAGTTCCTTGGTTCTCTAATCTTGTGAATTATCTGGTAACTGGCTGAATCCCTATCCAATGGAGTAAAAATGATAAAAATCTGTTCTTCTCACAAATAAAATACTATTTTTGGGATGAGCCAGAACTGTTTAAATTATGTTCAAATCAGGTTATCAGGAGATGTGTGCCTGAAGAAGAACAATTGAGTATTATTAACTTTTGCCATTCCGGGGCCTGTGGAGGCCATTTTGGAGGACAAAAGACCGCACACAAAATTCTTCAAAACGGATTCTATTGGCCCTCCATCTTTCAGGACACTGCCAAATTTTGTAAAGAATGCCAAAAATGCCAACAGCTTGGAAATATTTCAAGATGAAATATGATGCCTCTAAACTCAATCCTAATTGTTGAAATTTTCGATGTCTAGGGGATCGACTTCATGGGTCTTTTCCCCCCGTCGTTCGGGTATTCATATATTCTTGTAGTTGTTGATTATGTTTCCAAATGGATTGAAGCTATCGCAACCCGCTCGAATGACCACAAGGTTGTGGTCAAATTTTTGAAAGAAAATGTCTTTAATAGATTCGGGATTCCACGGGCGATCATTAGTGATGGCGGTTCGCACTTCTGCAACCGCCATTTTGCTACTTTAATGAAGAAATACGGGGTCACCTACAAGGTGGCAACGCCGTATCACCCACAAACTAGTGGTCAGGTGGAAGTGTCCAATCGAGAAATCAAAAGAGTTTTAGAGAAGACGATGCGACCAGACAGACGAGATTGGTCGAATCGCCTATCTGATGCTCTTTGGGCATATCGCACGACATTCAAGACCCCGATTGGAATGTCACCGTTTCGAATTATCTATGAGAAGGCATGCCACCTCCCAGTGGAACTGGAGCATAAAGAATTCTGGGCCATCAAACGATTTAATTTCGATATGAAAGAGGCAGGGCCCCATCGACGTTTTCAGCTGAATGAATTAGAAGAGCTACGCTATGATGTGTACGAGAATTCAAAGTTGTATAAGGAAAGATATAAAAAGTTGCACGATCAGTCAATTTTGCGGAAAGATTTTTACATTAGGCAAAAAGTTTGGCTGTATAACTCCAGACTAAAACTTCATCCGGGGAAATTGAAATCGCGGTGGGAAGGCCCATTCCAGGTTGTCTCTACCTGATCCGTGCTTGGCACGATTGAAATTAGAAGCCTTACGGACAATCGAATTCTCAAAGTTAATGGGCAACAACTCAAGCTGATGATCGAGCCAATGACCGAAATGAGAATTGAGGCAATGTACCTCAGTGACCCGAGCTATTGAACGATAATGAGGTCGAGCTGTCGACATTTAAACTCAGCGCTTCCTGGGAGGCAACCCAGTGTGTTTTCGTATTTGATTGTGTATTCTAGTGAGAAGAGTCTTTTTCAATCGATTAATTGTCAAACAGTCAATCGATTGACCTTCTGTACTCAATCGATTGACATTTACCCTGTCAATCGATTAAGGTTCATCATCATCATCTTTCAATCCCCTCTTTTGTCAATCGATTGAGGATCCATCCTCAATCGATTGACATTACTCTGAAATCATGGCTAGTTTTCGGGAATCGGAGCGCCAATCGACACATCTTGTCATGGCGGCTAAACTTTTTGGACACGTCAATGTCAATCGATTGAGACCAACCTCTCAATCGATTGACTTGATTGCTATTTACTCCACCAATTCTCGAGGCACCCAACCGGTGCGCCTTTTCGCAAAAAGGTGACTCTCAATCGATTGACAACACAGTGTCAATCAATTGACATTAAGCATGGATGATTGGATCACACCACGTCGCATCAGCATGCCTGGTGTCTTTTCAAATACTCGCGACATGTGTATACCAAACGTTTTCAATCGATTGAGGATCCATCCTCAATCGATTGACCTACAGATTATATAATGGGGACACCAGTGGTCCCCTTCATCCACATTCTCCTCCAATCCAAACCGAGCTTCCACGATCTCATTCTCTTCGCCCAATCGAAATGGCAGTGCCTGGCCCTCCAATATACCGACCACCTCGTCCTGCTAACAACCCTATGCGCATTCCTAATGAAGTATATATCGATCGCCTATTTCAAACGGAGAATTTCTTCGATCTCGCCAAATACCGTCATATCGCGGAATGCGCCCGTTCGATCGAATTCATCGAGGTGCTGCACTTAGAAATGCTGCTTGCCCCTCCACCTATTGATGTCTCTCTGCGTATTATTCGCCTGTTTTACCAGAAAATGGAGTGGGTACCTGCTCCACTCTCGCCAACGGGCATGCCCTTCATTAGCCTCGAGATCGATAATTGGCGATATAACCTTCATGCGGCCGATCTCGCGCAGGCTTTCAACTTCTTCGTGGTTCGCCCCGTGAACCACCACATCAATCCCACTATTGATCTCAGCCAGAACTACATGATTAATGATATGTATGGAGGGCGGCGCGGGACCGGTTTGGCAACGAAAAGAGCAGTCCTACCTATGGACATCTTGTTTTGGGATATCGTGATGTCAACCAATTTGCTACCACATGGCACAAAGAGTGAGCGCACAAAGAATAGGGTGCTAGCACTGTACGCGGCACACACGAATACGTGGTTTGATGTTCTGGGGTTAATGTTAGAGGAGATGTATCGGTGTCACCAGGACATCGCTACCACCGTTGCACAGAAGAAGTGCGAGGCTATCCTTCTTCACTTCTCGCATTATGTGATGCATCTCTTGGACCAGCTTGGGTGCTCGATTTACGATGATGAAGAGATGGGTGATATGCAATTCTATCACTACGGCACCAACGTTTGGGACAAGAGCATCAAGGCTATTCTACGTGTGACGCCTCCTCCAATTGAAGTTGATGAAATACCTCCTCCTCCCCGTCGAAACCCCGCACAACGCCAACGTGGCGGCATTAGACGGCCTCGTCCTGAAGAGGTCCCTGATTTTAACGCCGAGGCAGTAGTCGCTCACCTCGAGGCACGGATGGATGGGTTGAGTACCACTATGGGAGGTATTGATCGACGGTCTAGGTTTCAGACTTCTCTCCTTATGCGGATGGCCCGGGAATGGACTTTTATAAGATCAATAAAATAATTAGGATTATACTACTTACGCAAATCGTAGATCTAAAGAAGATAGAGATGAAAGAAGAGTTGGCCTCGCACCAAATCGCAAGCGGGAATCGAAGAGCCACTCTCCATTTTGAGAGAATCACACCCTCACGAAAGTTTAGAACTCTCAATTTAGCATAAGCAATTTTTATTAATCAAAAACTTCTAATAAAAGTATTTACAAGCCTTTTAAATAGGCTAACCAATGCATAAAATTAAAAATCCTAGTATAACTCTAATTCCTAATTCAAATAAAAGAAATAACCTAATTCTTCTAAAATAATAAAGTCCTGAAACAATAAGGAAACTAACCTTATTTCTAATAAAATAAATAACTCTTACTTTCTAAAATAAAATAATAAAAGAGACTAATCCTAATTTAATTAGGATTCTTGAAATTCGTCACTTTATGTGCAGCTTCCGAAAATTGACCATAACTTCTTCAATACTTGTCGGAATTATACGTTTTTTGGCTCGTTGAAAAGTTACTTCGATAAGCTTTCAAATATGATTAATTTTGCATTAATCCAACTTTATTTGATACTTTAAAGTGACAGGATTGAAAGTTGAAGACCCTAATAAATTTTAGATTTTCTTCTTTCTGATCAAGCGGATCTTTAACGGACATTTTTAAAAATCTCATTCGTGGGTCCACTTTCTCTTTTGACGTCTCCTCTTTATCCAATCACGATTCAAATAGGCAGATCTAAAATACACATCAATCCCTTCTACTTTAAAAAAGTTCGACCTCGAACTTTGGTTGGCATGAATTTTCACGGTCGCGATTACAGACAATATATAGGGAACCTCGATCAGAAGCGGCTTGAATCGAACGTCCCCATCAACTCTCCCCGAGTTAGAAGGATGCATTCTCGATGAATACTGATTGTGATAGAGCTCCAAGAGATCCGGGTCAATCTGTTGAAACTCTTGTGTAATCCACGTGTTCTTTAAATCACTCTTGTTCTTCCACCTGACTAAATACTTCTGAAGTCCCCCTTGGTTGGTGGACACAATCTGATCTTTCAATACATCTTCGATGATCTCATGAGTTTGCCATGTAGGTGTGGGTAGTGGTGTGGGTAGGGGAATTATTAGTTCATCAGATGTAGAAGGCTCAAAGGGGTTGGCAGGAATGGTTGAAGGGCCATAGAATGGAACAAGGTCCTCCACATTAAAAATCATGCTAATCCCCAAATCCGACGGAAGATCTAAGATATAAGCATTAGAATCGGCACGCTTCAAGATCTGATAGGGTCCAGCTCCGCGAGCTTGTAACTTCTTTGTAACTCCTTGCGGGAATCGCTTCGGTCTATTCCGAACCATCACAAAATCACCCTCTTGAAATTCTTTGAACCATCTATGAGAATCAGCAGAAAACTTATATTTTTTATTATTCACATTAATTCTTTTCTTAATCTCAATATGTAACTTATAAATGTAATATGTAAAAGTGGATGCAAACTCTGATGACCTTTGATAAATGGACATTGGGAGAAAATCTCTGTGTGTTCTAGTATTCAGCTTACCCTTCCACTGGATGAGGTATGTCTGATGTTTATCAGATTGCTTTCTCCTTATAGTCCAAGTGTTGTCAATTTTTGGTTTACCTTTCCACTTAAGAAGATACTCTTGATATGCTTAATGTGTCTTTACCTTAGTAACAAAATATGGATCTCCAAAAACTTTTCCATCTAACCTCTTCACATATTGTTCACGCGGGTATTTGAAAATCAATGAGTAGATAAGATTGGGCTTAGGTGGATGGGCCTCAAGGAATGGGTCTGAAGGTTTTGTTGCTGGGCCAAAAAAAGGTGTACATGCATCTACAGACTCTATAAGCTCATGTGTAAGTGACACTACTAACACTAACGACTCTTGTGTAATCAATTCAACTGATACTAACGACTCATGTGTAATCGACTCAACTGATACTAACAACTCATATACACTCGACTCGATTAACTCATGTATACTCACTTCAACCAAAACCAAAAACTTTGGGGTGCTCGATTCAAGGGGCATCAACAAGTCGTGTGCACCCAATTCTATGGATACCAATGACTCATAGGCAAGTGACTCGATTGGTTCACGTGTGGGTGACTCAACATCACTACTCACAAGAAAATTGGATGTCTCTTTAACACAATCTAAACTTTCATCAACTTTTTCTATCTCCTCGTCACTCATCATAGTACTAGGGTCAAACACAATTTCTTCGACGTTCACATTTTCTGACTCCTTAGGATTCTCTCTTTTAATCAATAGATTTTGAATGAAAAATTTTGTGGGGCATTGATAAGGAAAGTGTCCAAATTCGTGACACTTATAACATTTGCTGCGACCACTAGTTTTTGGGCTCTCAATAATCATTCTTTTCCCATGATCAATTTGGAGCCTCGTGGGAGTACTCATGGGTTTCAATGGTGCAACCCTAAAACTAGAGCTCTCTTTAGAGTAGGTGCTCATTGACTTCAGTTGGGTGTGTTTATGACATTTATCTACATTAGCTTCCAAACACTGTAGAAGGTAGAGGTGCGTGAAAGGAACATATTGGTTGAGGAGTCGCTCCTTCATGTCTGCCCATCGTGTGATGGGATTAATTTGAGCTAACTTGCGTCGAAACTCCACACTATCCCAATATTTCTTTGCATGGTTCGGAATAGACCCGAGCGATTACCGCAAGGAGTTGCAAAAAAGTTACAAGCTTGCGGTGCTGAACCCTATTAGATCTTGACGCGTGCCGATTCTAGTGCTTATATTTTAGATCTTCCGTCGGATTTGGGGATTAGCACGATTTTCAACGTGAAGGACCTTGTTCCATTCCATGGTCCTTCAACCATCCCTGTCAACCCCTTTGAGCTTTCTACATCTGATGAACCAATAATTGCTAGGGCTGAGATTAGGATTAAAATTAATTTAACTAATTAAAAATAATAATTTCTCATAATAAATTATCACAAAAAATTTTAAAAATTCAATTAGGTGATTTAATTTCTGCCCAAAATAGCGTTACTTTCGTTTACGTTCCTTATCGCGGATCTAGAAGACTAGGGTTCTTATGAACGGCTAGATCTCTGATAGTTTTAAGACGTCGAACGAACTCGCAAGTCGGTTTTCTTGATACCAAACGAAAATAAAAGGCTATTAAAATTAATGATGAATAATAAAATAATTAGAATTATGCTACTTACGCAAACCATAGATCTAAAGAAGATAGAGATGAAAGAAGAGTTGGCCTCGCACCAAACCGCAAGTGGGAATCGAAGAATCACACCCTCACGAAAGTTTAGAGCTTTTATGAGATCAATAAAATAATTAGAATTACGCTACTTACGCAAACCGTAAATCTAAAAAAGATAGAGATGAAAGAAGAGTTGGCCTTGCACCAAACCACAAGTGGAAATCGAATAATCGCTCTCCGTTTTGAGAAAATCACACCCTCACGAAAGTTTAGAACTCTCAATTTTGCATAAGCAATTTTCATTAATAAAAAACTTTAATAAAAGTATTTACAAGCCTTTAAATAGGCTAACCAATGCATAAAATTAGAAATCCTAGTATAACTCTAATTCCTAATTCAAATAAAAGAAATATCATAATTCTTCTAAAACAATAAAGTCTTGAAACAATAAGGAAACTAATCTTATTTCTAATAAACGAAACAACTCTTACTTTCTAAAATAAAATAATAAAAGAGACTAATCCTAATTCAATTAGGATTCTTGAAATTTGTCACTTTATGTGCAGCTTCCGAAAATTGACTATAACTTCTTCAATACTTGTCGGAATTGCATATTTTTTGGCTCGTTGGAAAGTTACTTTGATAAACTTTCAAATATGATCAATTTTACATCAATCCGACTTCGTTTGGTACTTCAAAATAGACTAAACATAAAAGTGACGGGATTGAAAGTTGAAGACCCTAGTAAATTTTAGATTTTCTTCTTTCTAATTAAACGGATATTTAACGGGCATTTTTTTAAAATCTCATTCGTTGGTTCACTTTCTCTTTTGACGTCTCATCTTTATCCGGTCACGATTCAAACAGGCGAATCTAAAATACACATCACCTTCTTCCCTCTCGATTGATCAAATCAAGAATTTGCAATAATAAGGATTCTCTATTTGGGATAAAGGCTAAGTCAGACATAATTCTCAACACCCATCTACAGGCGCTAGCATTGGTGGAGGTTATGATTCAGAAGGTGAACATTAGGAAGCTGCTTTCTCAAATTGGGCTGTGATCATCTTTAAACTTAATGGTAGGGTCTCTTTCTAAGATCAAGTCTTGGAGCTCTAAATCATGGAAGGCCCAAGATGTAGTGGCATTTGGAAAATTCGTAGATAGAAAATTTTAATATATTTCTATAAACGAGCTGCAGCATCTGATTTAATCTTATCTAGATGTGGCCACATCGAAGGCAACAAAATAGCTTTCACCAGACGGACTTCAACCCGTAATATGATTTCGAGGTATTCTGACGCACTGCTGAAACCTTGACAAGTTTAGAGAAACTGCGTCCAATTGTGGAGGACTTGTTGAAGTCGATTCCATCTACATTAAGTTCACCAAAATAGAGCGTTTGCGAGACTAAGGGTGGGAGCCGCCAATTGGTGGCATATTCCCAAAAGCCATCCAATTAAAACTGAAGGATGAGTCTATACTATTAGCCATTGACATTGAGCTTGAGGGAAAAGTTGCACTAGTCTCAGCCAATTTTCTCGCCTCAGATATTGTTCCCAGTGGAAGCAATTCGGTACCCAATTTTATGAACCCTAATCTAAATACTGGCAACATCTCTTTTGACTCTGCCGAAGGTGTTCCTGCTACTCTAGGTCTCTCTGTGCCTGATCAACAGATTGACCATTCGCTCAAGATTGGCTCCTTCAAGTTGGAATTTCAAAAGGTTTCGTCCATGACTGGCACCTGGCACTCACCCATTCCCAGCTCTAATCCTCTGACTTCTCCAATCAAGTCAATTGCGAATGAGTTCATCGCCATATCTGACTTCTCCAATCAAGTCAATTGCGAATGAGTTCATCGCCATATCTAATTCCAAAGTAGATTTTCGTATTAAGATATCAGCAGAATTAAAGAGATTTTAATTAATGGTCTCTTAATTACTCCCGTTAGCTACTTGTAGCTACTTCCGGTTCAATGACCATTCTATCTTGGAGCGTTAGAGGCAGGCCTTGGAAGGCCAAACATGTGTGAAACGATATAAAAAGGTGGTGGGCAGCACGACTAATCTTGTAACTAGTCAAGAGACCAAATGGCCAGAGGTGAGCAACCCTAAAATTCGTTCAATCAAAGTAGCTGGAGAAGGACCTACGAAAAGTGTCACGGAACTATGAGGGATGACGTGATTTACGAATGTAAAGGACGGTGGTTAGATGTATTCAATGTTTCTATTTTGATTGATAAGCCTAGTAACACCAGTTTCTTACTTACACTTGTTTATGGTCCATGTTCACGAGGCTCACACAATGAACTTTGGGAAGATTTATATAAGTGGAAAATCCTTCACAACGGCCCCCCTGGGTGCTATGCGGTGACTTTGATGTCCCAATGACAAGTACCCAATTCACATGGACCAATGGTTAAATTGTTTCCTCATCAATGCCGAATTTGATCATATTTTTCCCATCACTGAATGCAAAGCTTTTACAAGAGTCACTTTTGATCACACTCTCCTTCTTCTCAATCTAGAATGAAGATTTTGATAAAAAGTGTGAATAGGTGGTTCAATGTTGATACCATGGGGGAACACAATCTCTATGGATGCCAAGTTGCGGTACGTTCAAAAGTCTACCTTCGAATGGAATAATTCTCAACTAGTAAAGAACAAACAAGTTTAAGTCAAGCTCCTTTCCAATGTTGACAAATTTGATCGTCTTCACAAGCTCAAATATTTATCAAATGATGAAGCTCTTGAAAGAGAACAGGCCAAAGCTGATTTCGATAACTTAGCCCTTACTAAAGAAAAAGAGCGCAGGCAAAAATCGTGCATCAGATCATTAAAGCAGGGAGATCAAAATAAGGGCACTTTAGAAAATAATTCCTCAAAAATAAACATTTTAGCAAAAATGACCTGACCTCAAATGTTTTAGAAAAACGGTGCTTTCACAGATTTTAAAACTTCAGAAAATCGTGAACGCACTATTTTTTAAAAAATATATATTAAAAAAATCATGCTTTCACGATTTTCTGAAGTTCCAAAATCTGTGAAAGCACTATGTTTCTAAAACGTTTGAGGTCGGGTCTTTTTTGCTAAAAAATTTGTTTTTGAGGCATGTTTCTCTAATTATCCCTAGTTTTTGCTTGTTCTTCCATACTACTACCAACAATAGGAGAAGGCTCAACTCTATCATGTCTATCCAAAAAGATGGTATTTCCTACACCGATTCTGATTTCATTGCTTCGGTCACCATTGATTTCAATGATGACCTTTTCAACGAAGTCAATTATAGTAGGCCCGGGCATTCCAGTGCTCTCCTGATGTAGGTTTTTCCCATTTCGTTAGAGTTTCGTACATCTTCCCAAGTCTCTATTCTGATTTTATCCGGGAAATCCAGTTTTACAAATAGCAATATTTGCGGTGCTAGTTTGTGCATTACTCGGGCACTCTAGGGCACTTGTGTAGCTTTTTTACTTAATAAAACAATAAAATTAACTTTGAAAAATAAAATCATCATAATAACCTTATCTCATCTCACTACAAAAAATATGACTATTAGCGGCAGTCAAAAATTGCCGCTATTAATAAAAAAACTCCTGCTATTAGTCTTGTCGCTACCAAAAACTACCGCTACTAGTCCCGTCATTACAAAAAAAATGTCTTAACAGCAAGTGCCACTAAAATCCCTTATTTTTGTAGTGTCTATCTATGGTCGGCTTGGCGAGTTTTATTTCTCCACTAATTTCTAATTAGCCCTAAGCCTTTTCTAACTTTACACTTTTTCGTACTTTTCTATTGGCTTCCATTCAGATCTTCATTGGTCTTATTCTTCTTCTACATGAGAAAAGATAGGTGTTTAACTTATTATGGAATCTTATCTCCTCGTCTATAAAAAAGTTTCCAAATCCCACGTTAATTGAATGTTTAGATTCAATGATGACTTACGATTTAAAATTCTATAAACTTCTACATGCTAGATATCTTTCCATTGACTATTTTGAATCAAATGAGGGAGATCATTTTTTGACCCGATCTTCCGCACAATAATATTGGGATCATAGATATCCCATCAGACGACTCACATGTTGAAAAATAATCTCTATTATCTAATTTAAAGCAGTCAAATGCCTAATAAATGCACGTCACTTTTGGAATGTGTGTCACATAGAAATCAACATGTTTCGATATGATCTTAAAATCTATTGTATGGGAGACTGGGACAAGAAAAATCTCCATCATTAAATTCGAGTGTCGTGCTTTAGAGTTTCTTGGGTCCATATCTAGCCACCCTTCGTAGAATTTGCACTCAACTTGCATGACAAAACCGGCTTTTAAAGGTCTAGTAGTGGTTGTAGCCTTGTATAACTTTAAATTTTTTATACAATAAGCTTCTGATGCAGAGTTCTTTTATTTGTCATAATCTCTTTTACTTTTTTACTTATTTCAGTAGAAAAGAAGTGTAATAAAACAACTATTAATATTCGTGGATGATCACTAGCCATCTAGCCCGACTAGAAGAAGAGACGCGACACCCTTATATACTGTATAGAGCGACTGACTCGACCAGCAGTGTATGGAATTAATTTGAGCCACGAGGACCATGAGATGCGAGTGGATCTGCATGCTCTTTAACGCCGCCCACCTCAAGGTTCACTTGACTCATGGCTCGCATGCCATGCACCTAGGGTACAGGGTCGGTCCTGAAAATTTAGGGGCCTAAGGCGAGTTCTTAAAATGGGGCCCCTCATACATATTAATTTTTTTTTTGACAAATAAAATAATACTCAATACTTTTAGATAATGCTTTTAGATTACAAATATCTCAATTTTCCATTATATTATTTATAATTTGAAAATGCAACTAACAAATTAACGAAAGTATATATTAAACAAAATGCAACACCAAAACAAGAAAAAAACAATGGAAGAATGTACCTGACGGTTCAAGTAACCAAACCATTAACATTTAACAATTTTTATTATTCTAACTGCCATTGAATCTTTCACTGTCATTTTTTAGCATTTTAATAATCTCAAAAAAAAATTAAAATAGGTTCACTGGATAAGTCTCGTCAACTAGATCAAAATTGATAGATCATTTACAAAAAATGGAACTCTAACGAGCCTGAAATCGCTATTTTAAGTTATGATCATTTAATAACAAAAATGTGCGCGTGTATATATATATATATATATATATATATATATATATATATATATATATATATATATATATATATATATATGCGAGCCGGTTCTGTCCTCTATGGAGGATGCTCAAGCATCCTCCAAGATCTCGTGGAGATCAATGTGGCTTCCAAAACACTATTTGGATGCAATGGGAGCATAAGGGAACGACTTAAATCAAATCATTGAATCCTTCTAATCATATGACGGAGATCATTTTTCACCTATATCTTTCACTCAATAGATCTTGAGATCATGGTGCACCTATCAACCTGTCGGTTTGTGATTCAACTTGTCATCGATCCCAAAAAATTGTCATAAATCACATTTGAGCATGAAGTGTGCCATATGATTCATGGGCATTTTTTCGGAGATTTGTGACTAATGAAATAAAAAATTGATCATTTGATAGGTGGGCCATGATCTGAAGATCTATTTTGTGAGAGATAGGTATGAAAAATCATTTTCATCATCTCATTCAAAGGAATCAATGATTTCAAAGGGGAGGTGGGCACTTTCGGAGAACGCATAGGTGCGTTTAGAGGTTCCCTATATAAAGGATTTGGTCAAACAAATCTGGTTCGATCAAAATTGGGTCAGAGAATCTATTGGGTCAATACATATGGTCAGCCTGCCCCAATGAGGCCAGTGACCGGACCAATAACCTGCACCGACCCGGCAGAGACCTGATCCATGACTCATTAAAAAAAAATGTAAATATGGGACCTGAGAAAAGTTGAACATACAACCCACTCGAATACAATTAGATGAATATAATGTTATTATACATTACAAATTATAAATTATATTAAGCAATTGTACCTAATCAATTGTACCTAATTTGGGGATCCGAGAGGTAGCCGCCTCTTCGGCCTTGGCTCAGGGGCCCTGGTTACAGAAATAGATTTCAAAATTAAATACAATTATATAAAAATATATAAATATGTTACTAACTATGGATGTGAGTGTATGTCCAACAAGGTAACCCACCCCCATCAACTTCTTCTCAAATCTCACGTCTAGAGAGAGTCAGAGAAGTGTTAGATAGTAGAGTTGTGGAGAGAGAGAAAGAGGATAAGGTAACCAAATTGGGGGCCCTTTAGCTTTAATAGAATTTTTTTTTTTTTTTAACCTTATTTTTTAATGGGCAAATAGCATTTGGGGGCCCCTAAAAATCGGGGGCCCAAGGGTATCGCCTTACTGGCCTTGGTCCAGCGTCGGCCTTGCTAGGGTGTCAACAGCTCAGGTCGGGTTGGGCCAAGATTTTGACCGAGGATAGAAAATTGGCATATGCCTGACCTAAACTGACACGCGACCCAACATGGCCCAACAGGTTAAAGTATGCTCGAGCCGAAGATCGAGTTGGATGCCTCATGCCAACCCGATTCAATGGGTCGACAAGTTTATGTTGCTAGCCTGTTAAAAAAAGCTTGTCGTGTTTTCTTTTTTTTATCAATAACTTGGATATCCGGGCCTCTTAAAGCACCCGCCTAATCCTAGGGGTACATGTCACTACAAAAAAAGGGACTTTTGGAGACGGTTATTAGAGACGACTTTTCGAAGCCGTTTCCAATAACTATTTATTGAAGACCGCCATTCAAAAGCCGTCTCGGATGCTTTTATTAGAGACGGCTAAAACCGTCTCCCTATATAAAATAATATATAAAGACACTTATAACCATCTTGATATGATTGATTTAAGGGATAAGTGGTGAAAACTTTAGAGACTAAATTAAAATCCGTCTCTAAAAGTTACGTTAACATGAAGAGAGACGACTTAAGCCGTCTCTTTCGTTAGCATGTACAGACCTTAATAATCCTTATAAAGCACTGGATAATATGTACATACGTTCGTAATCCTTATAAAGCACTTAATAAGTTCTCTTCTCCTTAAAAACCTCTCCATTCTCTATTAAGAGGCGACTTGAGAGGCGACGAGAGATCTTAACAGAGACGACAGTCGAGCTCTTAACAGAGACGACTTCAGAGATCTCTATTGACGAAAACGAAAACCTTCTCCATTCTCTATTAAGAGATCTCCATTTCTCTATTCCATTTCTCTATTCAAAAACCATTTCTACTGTCGAGCTCTTAAGAGAATGGTGACGGTTTAACCTTCACCTTCGTTTCCATTTCTCCAAGGGTTTGAGAGGAGTAAGAGGTTTGCAGATCTAAATCGAGATCTAAGGTTTGCGTTTGGGTCGAAAGGTTGGCAGATCGAAATCGAGAGCTAAGGTAGGCAGATTGAAATCGAAATCGTTTGGATAGGGTTGGCGTTTGGATCGAAATCGAGATCTAATTAGATCGTTCGTCTGATTTGGTAGGGATCTCAGGCCAACAGTTTAAATCGGATTTGGTAGACAAAGTTCAAATCTAAGGTGCTTAAATCTGATCGTTCATCTAATTGCTTAAATCTGAGTAGACAAAGTTCAGATCTAAGGTGCGAGTCAAACAAAGTTCAGATCTAAGGTGTGGTTCAATTTCGATTTCCATTCAAGCTGCATTTCGATTATGATTTCGATTCAGATTCGAAAATTCTTGATCGATTTTGATTTCAAATTTTGATTGATTGAATTCGATATTTATTGTAAGTTGATTTCAAATTTTGATTCGATATAGAGATTCGCAAAAATGACTTAGAGCATCCACTTTATGACAATATATTTATAGAAAATTTTGCATTCGAGAAAATTTATAGATCATTTTATGACTATATTTGGATCCAGTTGCATTATTGTTACAATGAATTTTATTAGGCTATGCTCATGAGTGTGTCCTTGGTTTCTTGTTACACATAATTTGATTAGTTGTTTTGTAATTGCTATAAATTTATGGTTCAAAATAGAATGATAATATATTTGTTGTATCGTCGATGCATTCAATGTATCAAGAATAACACCCGATGCATATTGTCTCGAAAGATCGTTGGGGATGAGACAAATCGAATTTTAAACCATGTAAATATCTCGAGATGAGAGATAGAGAGAGCGATCCACTTTCTTCGTTATCAGACATTCGGACCCGGCGAACTTTCTTTAATAGTTAATTACTAATAAGCTGGTGCTCGACAGGGAGCTGTTTTAAGTGATAAAACTGCTCTATCTTAGAGCAATTTTTATCTGTTCTGACAGAGAGCTGGTTTAGATTCAGCTGGTTTTTGAAATTAGAAATTAGATATTTTATTTTGATTTCGCTCCTCAAAAATGGAGACTCTTTTCATGGATATTGATAAATGTCTCAAGTTAGTAGCACTTAGATGGCTAGAAACCTTCTTCGAATTTGAAATTCCACTGGTATCTAAAATCTAAAAAATGTAGGGCATGTTTGGCATTCTTCTTCCAAAAAGCACGTCCATCATTGCTGTATTTGTACTGCATCCAGCACCAGCTTTTCCATCTGCAATCACAAACAAATTGGTCGGTGCCTGCTTCTACAAAATCTTGTTATTCTTGTTCCAAAATATGCAAAACTTCTCTGGTACTGAAAGAATACCAGCAGTTATTATATCCTTAGGCAAGATGATATTGTTGGAAATGTTGATGGGATTATTCTCGGATGCAATTTGCAGTAGAGCAGCAACTACATGGTTATCGTGGTCACTTGATGATCCAAATTAGGCTATCTTATACTATTCATCATAAGCAACTTGACCCAAATCATGATCACATCTGTTTCAACTTTCAAGTAGTCCGCCTTTGATGAGTTTAACTTAGAGGTAGCATCATTAATCTAATATAATTATATTTCTGTCCAAGCAAATGCGACTTTTCGTTAAGTATTACTATAAGCTTTTTGTTTAGACAAATCAAAAGTAACCTTAAATCATGATTTGAGATAAATTCTTCACTTCAAATAAAAATAGATAGTTCAATTTTTTGGACACTTTAATCTTTGTTGCAGAATTATAAGGTAATCTAAAGCAATTATGCTTCCAATAACAGTTTTTTGTCTAAAATTTATTTGTATTGATTCTGTCACTGCAAAATCAATGACTTGCAATTTAGTTTTATTTTTCCTAAATTGTCAGCATATTCTTATTCTAGCATGTCAGCAATAGATAAGTGTAAAACAGGGCATGCGCTTGCACTAGCTCATTTTCTAATTTTCTTTATTACATAGATGAAACTAGATTTATTATATAGTTGTGGTAAATGTCATGTTAATATTACTATGCTTTCACTAGCTCGATTTCTTAGAAAACCACGCTTTTTCACATCTCATTTATCTTTGAGCTTTTATTTAATTATTCAGCTGATTAATCTATAACTTTTGTTATAGATTAATGGTCAATATATAGTTGAATACATATGAATATCATCATACAAAATAAGTGCCCGTCTGAAAAGTTATATGTCGAATTATGACATATAACCTTTCGGATTATCTATCTGAAGATAGATAGTTTGGGAATATCATGTACATTACTTGTTCACTAATATGATTTTTAGAGTTTTCTCAAATGATTTCGACAATTTCTCCTTTGTTCTTCGGATACGTACTTTCATATATTATTTTGTATTTTTCATTGTCCATTGTGGATAATGAAAAGTATAAAATAGTATGAAAAGTCTGCGTATTTGAAGAACTACGTGGAGATGCTGTCGAAATTTTTAGAGAAACTCTGAACTCATATTATGTGAACAATTAAATGACTTGATATTCTCGAATGGGCAAAACTAATGAATATGGTATAAGAAATATAAACCTTTATCATTTAAAAAAATATTAAACTGTACATTTCTTATACTTTTAGGGGTTTGAAACTTTTATATGATGGAAAAGAGTTGGGTAAAAAAGTCGAGATATTCTAGAGAGTATGACAAAGGGTTAGCTGCATTTGTCGATCACGGTTTAGCCCATGGAATTACTTGCAATGGGAGGCTCAAGTGTCCTTGTACAAGATGCTGTAATTGCGTTTACTTAGAACCCGACTTATTGAAGGAGCATTTGGTAATAAACGGGATGATGAAAAGTTATGTTGTATGGACTTATCACGGAGAGAAGAGAGGGCCACTGCCTAGACATGAAATTGTGGTAGATATTAGAGCCGATGACAACGAGAACGTTTTGGTTGATGACATCAAGGGGATGGTGCAAGATGCTTTTGGATTTCCGGACCCAAATGAAGACGCAGATGGTTTGGAGCAGGAACAAAGTGATGTACCCAATGCTAGTGCTTCTGAATTCTACAAATATGCGCATAATTTGGGGAATCCCTTGTATCCTGGATGTAACACACATACGACGTTGTCTTTCGTTGTGAAACTTTGGCATATCAAGGCCCTTGGTGGATGGAGCAACAACTCTTTTACGTTGTTGCTTGACTTACTAAGGGAGGTTTTGCCTAAAGAGTCGACGTTGCCGGAAAACTTCTCACAAAGCAAAAAGATTATTTCAGGCTTGGGACTAAATTACAATAAAATCGACGCATGCCCTTACGATTGTATGTTGTACTGGAAGGAGTCTGAGAAAAAAGAAAAATGTGACATCTGTGGGACATCGCGATGGAAAAATCATGAGATTGAGGATGACAAGAAGACGCCTGCAAAGATTCTTCGTCACTTCCCTTTAAAACAACGATTGCAACGTTTGTATTTGTCATCAAAAACTGCAGCTGACATGAGATGGCACGATGAGAAACGCACTAAAGATGGGGTGTTAAGACATCCTGCAGATTCTCCAGCATGGAAACACTTTGACAAGATCAATCCAGCATTTGGAGAGTTAAACATCATGGCACAATTTCTTCTTTCCTAAGCCTCACATACTCCCAAAATTCTACAAGCCACACATTTTATATCCCAATCATTAATTATTGGTTATAATGCAGGTTCTCCCATTTTGAAGACAGAGTGGGTGCTGAAGACTTGTTTGTCTAGTTACTATAATTGTATTTTGTTTTCATTTAGAAAATCTTTTAATGGATATAAATTTTGTCTTTACTGCATGCTCCTTTGTATTCTCCAATCTTTTCTTTTTAAATATAAAACCTAAGGTACTGGTAAGAAAATATAAAAGCTAATGCAGTTGCCCTTATTTCTCTCCTTTTCACACCCACTTACACCGGTAAAAAAATCTCTCTTCACTTCAATCACCACTGAGATTAAACATTCCACAAGTTTTCCACCCGCTTCTCTAAACTTCAAGCAAGCTTGATGATATCAAATATGTTGGATTTCAATCCAAGTCAAAAGGCTTCTTCGGCTTCACTGCGTTCTTTGATCTCTGAGGAACACTTGGCTTGAAACTTGAAGTACTTATCTGTAGTTGCAACTGTATATTAATCACTTTGAGTATTCCGAGTAGGCGTGTCAATTGGCTGGGTATTAGACCTGAATAAAAATATGGGCCTGTTAAGCTCGACACAAACTCGCCCTAAACTCGTCTAGATTTACAATGAATAAGCTGGACTTTTTTGGGTCATGAAGTAGCTTGCTGTTGACTCTTTTCCCCTAGTCTTATAACTGATGATGTTGAACCTTCATGCATAAATATGAAGAAATGATAATCAATTTATTGAGTTTTTGCAGGTTTGTTGATAGAGAGAATGAACTCAGACAGTCGAAACCGGCAACGCCCCAACCACCTCAGAGAATCCCTTTGAATCCATGGACGAGGTCCCGCATGAGCCAGCAGAAGGCCCCACCTAAAGAGGATTTTGAACCCTCGATATAATAAAGGGTGTGCAGTCAATACCCTTCATGGATTCTGGTATACAATTTTGTTTGTGGCAATTAATGTTGCATTCCCACGTACCTGAATCATGGTCATTTTTTGTTCTGCATTGTTCCTAGTTCGTTGCATTTTCTAATTTGATGAAGAGGGAATAACCTAAAGCTGAATTTGAATTTCTGCCAAAGTCGCAAATTTCCTGATTTTTTAAAAAAAGTTAAAATTGTTATTTTTTATTTTATTTTTTTATAATTTTTTAAAGCTTCTTTACTTGAAACTTCTTAAAAAAGCAACCTTAAAGAACTCAAGAGGCTACATTTTTTTAAAGTTTAAAGTTTTACTTGAGACTTAAAAAAAGAGGAATGAACTTTATGAGTTGTTGAATGAACTTTATGAGTTGTTTGGAAGTATTGATGAATCCAACTGGCCTGGTGTTTCCAAGTTACCCCTGTATGATACTTTGAAGCCAGAAAGAAAAATGGAGAGTTGTTTCAAGAAGGAATTCGAAAAGTATGTTCCCATTCGGTTGTTGTATCCGTGCATTTTTTTGTGAAATATGTTGTAATATTTTTCTTTTTTGCTTTGCAGTTATGACCAACAATGTGTCATGTTACTTGAGAGAATGCTAACTCCTGATCCATCTCAGGTATCAGTAATTTGATTAATTGACTAAATTTTCATTCTTGTTGCCATTATATTTTTCCTGATTTAAAAAGATGTTTGACTTTAAAATTTTATCTGCTCTTGATTCTTAACATAGTAGTTGATATATAAATACAGGGCTAATGGGCTATACCAGTTCAGATTATGTCTATTAAGTCAATTTCTCTCCTCCAAAGGCTCATATGTACAGATTTTCAGGGGCCTTGACATTTGTAAATTTCAGTTTTTACATGTAATAGCCTCTAAAAGGTCTGTTACATTTTTCTTTAATCGATAACATATTTCGGTCATGACATTTCTTAAATTCTCTTGCAGATACCCCTGCTATTGGTAGACTCAATCACAAATTTTGACTATAAAATTCGACTCTATGATGATTAGAAAGTTGGATTTACTAGGATATGAACATAATACTATTAACTATGCAAACGCTTGAAAATGTGTTTAATGCTTATTTTAATTGTTGTGCAATTTCCGAGTTTTTAAGGCAATGCGAGAATGCAAAATGAAATTTGTCTACAGAGAGTGAGAGATAGATATATTTGTGTTAATATGAGTCTAATTTTACTCTTTGTTTCACCATTAGTGTTTATGTTTTGCTTTTTGTTTTTTAAACTGGTTTCTAGACCATGTAGTTCTTTTGTATCTTATCTTGCCGACTTCCATATAATTCTCCACAGAAGTTGTGGGATTTGAATTAAGTGAAAGTTTTAATATTCTTGATTATTTATAAATTTTTCATTCCAAGAAGCTTACTCTTTCACTCTCTGTTCATGTTTCACATTTTTTAACGTGTTCTAGACCATGTAGTCCTTTTTGTATCCTATCTTCGATCTTCCATATAATTCTCCACGGAGTTGTGGGAATTGGAATTAAGTGAAAGTCATAAATATTTCATTTATTATCTATATATTTTTCTCTCTAATACTGAGAGAATATCAAGGATGCACTTGAAGATGATTGTTTCCTCACGGACCCTTTACCTAGTGATCCAAAGAGGTTTGAACTCCAATTTCTCTACTTTTCTCAATTAGTTCTCTTCCTAAATCATAATTCCTTATTATGAAACCTGTAACTATGGAGAATGACAGATATATGAAATTCCAATGACCACGACCATTGGATATGATTCAATCAGCTGAATAATCAAGAATCTCCCCTTTTTACCATTCGGATCCAATCAACAATTTGTGTCTCACTCAATCATTAGTCACTGAGAGGTCTCCGAAGTATTGTATTCTTTACTTGATATGAATAGTTGAAGTGAATTCTCCGTACGGTACTTAGAGTAGCTAATTTTGGCGGTAACCTTGAGCACTACTAAGGTGCACCATGATGCAACATTGAGGTTGCAGGCATGGTTTAAAATACTCGTTTCCAGTACGTATCATCCAGCTCCAAAATTGGTACATATCAATACGTACCCTTCCTGAACGATACATTGGTATATATCGTCTGATACATTACCAATATATATGTGTTGCATCGGTACGATACATTCTAAGTATCGTACTGGTGACCTCTGAAAACAGTACGTACGGTTTCGTCCAAAATTTTGAACCATGGTCCACTTTATTGACCTTCCAAAATGGGCAATTAAATGAGTGGAGTGTATCTTTCAATCACTCTGATTTTTAGGTCATGTCCTATCCAAGGTGTCCCATAGAGGGGATCAGTCCTAGTAAATTAGCCCATGCACCATCGTGCGTAAAAATAAGCAACCAGATCATAGTTCTTCCTTCAATTTCTAACTTCTATTCCCTTGAATGCATGACGACATACCAAAATCTGAATCTTCCTCTATTATCTTTTGAATAAAAGGAAAGAAGCAAAGCGGCAATGTGAGGAAACTTCAACACAACAGAGGATGCCATCACCAAGCAAAAAAGGAGAACAAGCTAGTAAGGCATTGATTCAACCGCCTTCTTCTTTGCCATTATGAGTTTACAGTTTTTTGCGCCAATTGGCCAATGGGTAGTGACCGTTGTCGTTGTTATCGATCGAGAAGTGTTCTTATATTTCAGATTTTGCTATTTTCTTTACGGTTGACATGTTACTCTATTATAATGCCTACTCTAGCATTGAATGCAGTTCTTAGATTCAACGGTCATGAAGTCTGGAAGACGATAGTATACACTATCACCTAATTACTCCTATGATCCAACGGCAGTGTTTTGTCGCCAATATATTTGGCACTAAATTGTAGAGTTACACTCTATAATTGTCATTTAGAGCGATACGAGACATGCACAAAGTTGATTAACTTGTCAAAACAAAAAAACAGTTTTTACATTGTTGATTTTGAAAGGCGGAATTTCTAGAATTTATTTAAATGCTAATTTATCGCTCTAAATCATACGATAGGTATGCTTTTTCAATGGAATCTTTCTGCATGGTTGATCTAAATGTCGTCTGTTTATCATCGGGTGGTACCATAAATAAAAGATTTTATATTTTATGTATTATTAATTAATTATGTATTTTAGTATAATGCTTTTAAAATAAACGGTCTCTATCATATGATTCAAAGCGGTCAAATGCTTTTAAAACAAACGTCTACCTTGTAGTTCGATGTGGGTGAATTCAAAGATTCGGTGGATGAGTTTCAAGGTAACCTTACCGTATATGAGTTCTTTATCATAAGGAGATTTGACTACTTTAGCATTAAAAGATGTCACACTTGAAAGTGAACAGTTTAATTACCCTATACCAACGCTATCTTAATTTGTAAGAGGAGATGCTCAGTGCCTCACCAATATCGGCCGAAATCAATACATTATTAGTTGATATATCGGCTAGGGTTTTAGGGCTTTAAATATTGTTCCTAGTTCGTTGCATTTTCTAATTTGATGAAGAGGGAATAACCTAAAGCTGAATTTGAATTTCTGCCAAAGTCGCAAATTTCCTGATTTTTTAAAAAAAGTTAAAATTGTTATTTTTTATTTTATTTTTTTATAATTTTTTAAAGCTTCTTTACTTGAAACTTCTTAAAAAAGCAACCTTAAAGAACTCAAGAGGCTACATTTTTTTAAAGTTTAAAGTTTTACTTGAGACTTAAAAAAAGAGGAATTTGTATTTATCTATATATTTATTTATTATTGTTTTCTTAAAGCGAATCATTGGACTTGTGTAGATGGAATATGGTATTCAATAGGTGGCTAATGATCGAATCGCTTTCGAAGGGCATGTACATTTATTTATTCATGTGGCTTTTCTCCTTTCTTTCATGTTCATGTTGTTGCTTAACTTGCTTTTATTTGTTTGCTTGTACCATACTTTGTAAATAAGTCATGTCCCCATAGAAATACGAATATTTTTTATTCTTTACCAAGGTAGGCAAGGATCCAATAATGCTAGCTCACACCATTCCTCAGATGTTGATTCGCCATTAGTGCTTAGTTTCCAAAGTTTAGCCATTTTTATCTTATGATCGGATCATAGTCTTGTGAGTGATGTTAATATAAACCCAGTCTTCGACACCCTCTTGTGGAGGAGCTGATCCTACAATCGTTGTTGTCAACCTTACAATTCAAGTCTAATCGTGCGATTGAGATTGAATTCATGCATGCACTAATTGAATCTTGCACGATTCCGATCTAGGTTAAGAACTCACAAATGGGTCGATGCAATTTGTAACATATGGTTCATGTATGATCACTTGTTCATTTGTTTTGTTCTTTAAAAATGAAAATTAAACTGAGTTAGCTTAATAAATAATTTGTAGCTAAACCGAGTTAGATTAAAAGAAGTTAATGGTTTTGAGCATTTGTGCTCTTAAGAGTTTAGTGGGTGCAAATAGTGGTATCCATTGCCTATTTCTCTCTTATCTATTTGTTTTTTTATCGGCCATCACTTACTACTTGTATAAGAAACAAATAAGTAAATATATGTTAAATCCAACAAGAAAAACAAAAGGATATAAAGTATATATATATAGAATTAGGGATATGCGACCTTGATTAAACCAATTCTCATCTCCCTATCTCTGTTTTTCATATATGTTTCAATTTTTTATTTTTACTTTTCGACTTTTTTCCTATTTTCATAAATTTTGTCCTAAAAATTTACTTAGTTTTTAGATATTTAAATTCCAAAATACTCTTCCAATTTTGCTAGTTCTTTGTCCCATATGAAACAGGTTATTGATATCACATTATGGGATTTCTAAATTACAATTCAAGTTGAATCTGTCCATTACCTGATGTGTAAGTTATCGATTCTTGTTTCATCAATGCATTTGGTTTATGATCTGATGATCCCCTGGTTCTCTCTTCGAAGCTGATTGGATCAGATAAACACTGCTAGATTGGAATATTCCTGTTTACTTTGTTATGTTGCAATTTCCAAGAGTTGTGAATTTTCTCCTCTATTATTTGGTCAAACAAAATGCTGATGGTCATATAATAAATGTTGATAGGATAGATTGTATGATTAAGAGCGGGGGTTTAGTTGTTTTCTTATCTTTCCTTTCTTTGTCGTTCCACGCTTATTATTGTAGTATCAACGTTCTTATCTTTTGTAACATCCATGATGGGTTTGGAATAATTAAAAAAATATATTAATTATACGAGTAGTTTTGGTTGCTTATTTTTTCGGCAATCCTACTCATACTGTTCGTACCTGTTTGAAGTTTGTACCATGGCTCTATCTGAAAAAATAGATACTTCAAATTGTTTATGTTTGCATGGTTACATATCAGAATCAGATATGAAGTGCTCCAGTTCTCTCTTGGACTCGTTCTTTTTTCCTCGTTTAAATAAAACTTTCCATTTTCTCCGCCCTCATGATGTATAAATTTGGGTGTCTTCCATCTTCAACCAGTCGAAAGCAAGAGCGAGACTTGCAAATCCTCTACCCAAAACTCAGTCATGAAGGGTGGGATGCGTGGTGGGTTTCAATTGGGCGCCTCGGTATTGGAAATTACTCTAGATTTGGTAAGTTTTTTTTCTCTCAAACTTAAATGATTATGTTCATGTTTAATTTCTTTCTCATTTCTTACCAGGGAGAGGGTTTGGCCGGGGTGGTCATACTCCCAACAGTGCAGGCTTTCAGCGTGGAAGGGGTTTCATTCCACGGGGGCGCGGTCGAAAGTAGGTTTTCTTTCGCATATGATAATGATCAGGAAATCCAACAAATTGCATAGCAGCATTCCCATACTCTAATATCTATGTTCGCACTTATACTTTTTACTGTAAAATGCTGAGCCAACCACCTTTCACTTCTTTTTTTTTTTTCATTCCTTTCATGTACTAGGAGTTACATCGATCTTGTAGCTCTCTCACTAAGTGTGTTCCTCCCATTGCCTATCAAAGCTCTAACTTTCTCCGATTCTTTGAAACCGAAGCGTCTCATCTAGAGATAGAGGTGGCGAGCCGTCGGGATGAGGCCGAGGCGACAAGAATCCGTGATCAAGTCAGAGGAGCTGGAGGCGACATCTAGGCAGGTGAAAACAAAAGATTCCAAAGCTGTGAGGCGAGCAGAGATGAACAAGAGAAACAAGGTGGAAATTTTCAAAAATGCTTCGGAGATGAAGCCAGTGAACACGAGCCTTAAAGCGAGGCGGCGGGGTTGGAATAATGTCCAACACAGTAGTTCTTTTGTTCATAGGACTTCTCATGTAGCAATTAAATTTGCTTTCAAATGTACAAGCAGAAAAGGATTGATGTGTGTTAAATTTGCTTTCAATTAAATTTACATAAAAATTGTCGACGTAAATTTTTTTTAAATAAAAAAATATTTTTTAAATAAAAAATTTTCATAAAAAAACCACTGCCAAATATATTTTAAAAAAAAATATATTTAAAGAAAAAAAAATGTTGGAGACGGCTAAAAAGCCGTCTCCAATAATAGTAGGTCACTTATTGGAGACGGCTTAAAGCCGTCTCCAATAAGTATTGGAAATGGCTAAATAACTTATTAGAGACGTCTCTAACATATCTTTGGAGACGGTCATATGTCGTCTCTAATAACCTTGACTATTAGGGACGGCTTCCATTTGGTCTCCAAAGACAATGGAGACGGGACTATTTGAGACTACATGGAAGCCGTCTCCAATACTATTGGAGACGACTTAGACACCTTTGGAGACAGCCAAAAGCTGTCTCCAATAAACACATTTTTTGTAGTGTGTGCACCCCAAATTCATCACATGTCGGGTCAACACAGTATATAAATCCTTAGGGTGGCCTCAGGGTGGGAGGGGACTTGAACTCAAGTCTCCTACTTTTGGAGCATGTATCTGACTAGCTCGACTAACTCCTTTTTAAAAGCGGAACCAAATTTTACAGAAAATTTGTTAATGGCCGCCTTTTGGATAGGGCCTCGCAAATAAAAATTAACTATAAAGTGGGATGCTAATGTTTAAAAATGATGGTTAATTGCTAAAATTTATTTTAAAATTCACAAAATTACCACATCCCCATAACTTATGGAGCCTTTTCAATAGTATATTCATTCGGATCTCCCAACGGCTTTAAAGGTACCTTTATTCGTGCCAATAGGTTTACTGAAAGAGTCAACATTGAAAACCCCTTCAAACTTCAAATAAACTGTTGGACGTTGAATGTGAATCTATGGCCTAGAAAGATAAAAGGAAAATTTACCAAATCGGCCCTGTCATGATCTAGAAAGATAAAAAGAAGCAGCCGGAAGATGATTGTTCGATAAGGAAGATAGCTGAGTACGTGTGAAGACGTACACTGTGGATTGCTACTGTATGAAGTCATCGGCACTCTATGTTTTAAATTCGGAAAAGAACCCTAGAAAAGAATCCTGGACATAAATATTATAGTGCGTTATGAATGTGAGTTTTTTAAATGGCAAGATGGAGGGTCTGAGAGTGCGACTCCGGGGTCCATGATGAGAAAATGAAAACTGACGAGTGAGCAAGAAGAGCTTTCAAAGAAATTCGAAGACACTACCTTGGTAAAGAACAACGATGAAGGAAAGAAAAGTTGATTGCTTAGTTTCCGATATGATAACTCTTTAAACTCGTTTCTGTAGATGGTCTGGCCACATAAATTTGGACTACGATAGTGGGTAATTAGTAACTTTTACAAGTTAATTACTTGCAATTGGCGCCAAACTTCAGCAACTAATTGATTGTGGCAGACTTGTAAATATTAAAAGTCTCTATCATATGAAGGTGTTTAAACGTAATTGGGATTTATTTGTAATTTCGTGACATCTGGGGTGGGTAATTTGCAAAAATCCCAAAAAATAAGTCTGTATAACCAAATGATAGCCATTCATTTTATTTTGTTTTTCACAGTGTTAAGCTGATAATAATAAATAAAATAAAATTTTGACCCAATCTTGTGCATGGCCCAATTTAGACAATGGCCTCATGCCCCATGTTATGCTAAATGATCAATATCAAATGTATTTCTCTCAAATGTACACAAATTGATGACCCAATTGCCACCATTGATGACCGGGGGTTGATCACTAAACATGACATGCTCTATACATAACTAAATCTGTAAATCACTTTGACAAGACATGTCTTCCATGCCAACTACACCACAATTTAGGTACCCAACATATTTTTTTAAGGGAAATTTATCGGATCGACCCTGTCAGATACACCCTTTTCGTTTAAAACCTTATATTTTCACCTTTATTCAAACCGACTAACTTTTAGTCAAGTCATTTTCAGCTAGCACAAAAAGTCCGAAATACCTCTTCTTACACTTTTTATTATTCTATATGGTTTAAAATTTTAAATATTTGCACTTTTTTATATTTATGCAGTGTGAAATGAGATCTAAGTCATTTGTTTTGAAGGTCACAGTATAAAATTGATGGCGCCAAAGATAGACACAAAAAAAGGCGATATCACCTCTTTAAAATATATATATATTTTAAACAATCGATAGCAACTCTTAAAACAGTCAATGGCGATTCTTAAAACAATCAATAGCAACTCTTAACACAGTCGGTACCGATTGTTTTAAGAGTCGCCATCGACTGCTTAGATAGTTGGTACCGACTGTGAAAACAGTCGCCATCGACTGTTACAAAAAAAAAAAAAAAAAATTTCCGACTGTCTACACAGTCGAATATATATATATATTATTATTATAGTCGATGGCGACTGTTTTCACACTCGGTACAAACTGTCTCAACAGTCGATGGCAACTCTTAAAACAATCGGTACTGACTGTGTTAAGAGTCGCCATCGATTGCTTTAAGAATCGCCATCGATTGTTTTTAAATTTTTTTATTATTTTTTATTTTTTTAAAGAGGCGATATCGCCTTTTTTTCGTGTCTATCTTTGGCGTCATCGATTTTATATTGTGACCTTCAAATCAGACGGCATAGATCTCGTTTCACACTGTATAAATATAGAAAAGTGTTAATATTTAAAATTTTAAACTATGTAAAACGAAAAAAAAATTGTAAGAAGGGATATTTCGGCGTTTTTGTGCTAGCTGAAAATGGCTTGGCTAAAAGCTTGTCGTTTTGGGTAAAGGTGAAAATATAAGGCCTCTGATGAAAAAGGTGTATCTGACAGGGTCGATCCGATAAATTTCCTTATTTTCAAAGACTACCCAACTTAATTCAAAGAAAGTGACACATGGCGCACAAAATTCTTGTGAAACATGATTAAATTAGAGAAATAAAAAATAAGGAGTATTGAGTTTTTGCAATTGAAGATTCGGTCTACGCACCTAATGATTCCACCGTTAAAATCATTGGCTGGCTTGAATCAGTCAATAGACACCATGGCCATATATCAGACAATTAGATGTTGATTCCATGCAGTACACATCACTAAAGCGGCTGTACTATGAGAAGAGTTCTCATGTCACTTTTGGGGATGTGTTGTACGAAAACTCAATATTTTTTTGTCTGATAAGTAATGCATGATCTCGAGATATATATATTATATTAAAGATTAGGACGAAAAATAATTTCCATCATTTGATTTAATGCAGTCAACAATATTAACGATGAAATCATTAATTGTGGAATTGGGGAGAGTCGAAGACAGAATCACCGATTGCATACTCTAAAAAAACATCCGTAGGCATCCAACCTAGTTGCCTATTTGTCCAATTTGGTCCCATTTTTGATTGCTCCAATGTACTAGCCAGACCCACAAAAGAAAAATATCTAACCCCATCATAACAAAAATATATTAGTCATATGTTGTTTGCTCTTAACCGCTCATCTAAGTACATTAAAGTCTCTCCCTTCATCACATAAGCTCATCCTGAAAGGCTAGAAAAATATATGGATCCTATATGAATTAGCGTGATTCAATTCATACTTTTTCAAAAAGTCATGTATTTATTGCAAACTCTCCAGTCAAATATTAAATCCTGATCAAATCGAAAAAATGGGACCAAATTCATGAATATTCTATCATTTTTTCAAAAAAATTTCATGCATTTTTCAATTCTTTTTTCAAATTTTTTTGGTATTATTAATATTTTTATAATTCTTTTTAGTTTTCTCAAACTGTTATCTTTTCTTTCCAAATTTTACCCATTTTTTGCAAAGCAATTTATTCCTGATTATTTCCAAATTTTCTGAAATTTTTTCAAACCAATTCATTCCCCATTTTTTAAAATTCTTCCCAAGCCCATTTATTACCAATCTTTTTTGGGTTCTTCTGCATATACATGATATACCCACCTACCCGCCTATGTTTTGGCATATTTATAATGCCACTCCTTTTTCACTTATTTATAAATAGTTATGTAATTTGTAGTTTTATGGTTAAATAACACCTTGAATTGTTGTTCCGTTAACGGTCCTCTCTCAAAAAGCAAAGTGATGTGAGAAAGGTATTTGTAACAAGAGAAAAAATAATGTAGGTGATAAGTGAACTTTTCTTTTATAAAGACGAGAGTTAATGGAAACTGCAAATTAGGAATTACTTATGAATAAGTGAAAATAGGGGGTGACATTTATAAATTTGCCAAAACATGGTGGGATATACACAAAAAAAAAAAACCCATTTTCTTTTTGAGTACCATTATTCCATTACAAAAAATAAGACTATTAGCAGCAATCAAAAACTACCGCTATTAACAAAAAAATTGCCGTCCGCTAATAGTCTTAATAGCCTTTAATAGTTCTTTTGTTAATAGCAGCAATTTTTTACTGCAAAACAACGTTGCTAATAGTCTTATTTTTTGTAGCGTTCACAGCCCACGAAACTGATTTCTCACCCCAATAAATAAATAAAAAAATAAATAAAGTGGTGTGAGCTTTCAAAGAGTCCTCTTTTAGTGGGGTTTCTCAACACTCGGGTGAGAAAAGAGTCTCATGGGTTTCTTTTTTCCTGAGTATGTATATTTGTGGAATCCTTATCGCAATTAGTGATTTCTTAGTCAATTAGATTGCAATTTTGTTTGATAGTGTTTCAATTAAAGTTATTTTTAGAAGAAATTGAAATAATACTGATTGGGATTTAGTTGGAATGGAATCCTCTAGTTTCTGACTTTCAAAAACAACCATAATATCAAATATGACAATTCTTGTCGGTGGTGGAAAGGCTTCCTCTCCATCTGAGGTGAATTCACGAATATCACCTTCTCAATCGGGAAAGGTGATCATATCCATCTGTGGACTGATAATTGGGACAAAGTTGTAGCCAGCCACAATATCAAATTTCCTAACCCTTTTGTTATGTCTGAAAATCCTAAAGCTAATTTTTTTTTATATCTTCAGACCCGGCTTTGAAAATTAGTGGGCCATCAAATTAAAAAAAGACTCAACGACATTGAGATTGCTGATCCTCAGACAAGGTTCCCTGGAGCTTTATTTTGGATCTTAAAATCCCTCCAATATAGCTTTCTTTGTATGGTATAATGCTTTGGAACAAGATCTCTACTAGGAGAGGTATGAGTATAAATCAAAGGTGTTTTTCAGTAGCCTTCAGGAAGAAGATCCTGATCACCAATTAATTCATCATGCTAAAATGTGGGCCATTTAGGGTAAATGTTTCAATGTTTTGGAGTTTCATCTTGCATTCAATGGAGCGTATCTGATCTGATCATTAGTTGGGATAGAGATATAAAAAAGGGCACTTTAGAAAACAATGCCTCAAATACAAACTTTTTAGCAAAAATGACCCGTCCTTAGAAAAACCGAGAAAGCACTGCTTTTTCTAAAACGTTTTAGAAAAAAACAGTGCTTTCACGATTTTTGGAAGTTCCAAAATCCATGAAAGCACTGTTTTTCTAAAATATTTGAAATCAGGTCTTTTTTGCTAAAAAGTTGGTTTTTGAGGCATGTTTCTCTAATTATCCCTATGAAAAAATTTAATTGTGGACCCATTTACATATTTCCACCTTGTTGAACGTGATTAATAAGAAATAACGTTAGGTGCAACAGGGGCACCTTCAATGAAGATGATCTGATCCGATGAAGTACAATACTAGTTCTTGGGCAGTAGCTAATGGCATAAAAATTCCTCCATCTTTAGTCTAAATCTCTAACAAGGCTTGAAGTTGAGCCGTTCAGCGTCTCTCATCGATATCCTTCTTGAACGCTGTGCAAGTTCCTTGCACAGCGTTCAAGAAGATATCCATTGTCTAATTCAAAGCTATCAAAGGCCATCTAAAATTAATAGCATATTGTATTTGCATATAGCCCTTAATTTCAGATAATGTTTGACCTCTTTGACTCAAATTATAGACATTATTTTTGGTCCTAATATTTTCCATTAAGGATTTTTAGAAGGTGAAACACTTATCAAATGATGCACATGGAGACTTGACATGACCCAAATCATCCGGAAAAAAATGATGGGAGTACCTTGGTTCTCAAGCTACTTACCTAGTACAGATTCATTCTCTATTTATGATTGCTTTTAAACCATATGGTGTGCCATGTGGCTAACATTTTTTTATTGATTCAAAGTTGTACAAGTGGTAAGCCATATAACCTGTGTTTTTCCCAAACCAAAATATTTACCCATCATCTGTACCATCAAATCCAAGCATAACAATTTGAACGATACATTTGGAAATGAACAACGGTTCATCGCTCATAGTTTAACTTCCACGTCGAATAATTTAATCCCTCCCATCGAAGAGCATATTTTTCAGTCGGGTGAACTTTATGTGATATTTAGTCACTTAAACAATTTGAATTTGCCAAATACAAGAGACGAGGGTTTATATCTTACCCCTAAGATGAGCTTCTCATAAATCAATTAAGATTGGTATCACTCATAATTTAAGTAGCAATCCATACCGATCCACATGGTTATAGTGATTTAATGCAAAGAGTTACATTATTTCGAGTTTCAGCCACAAGGGATCAACAAATTAAATGATTTTTAATGATTTTTCTATTAGATAAAGAGTTGGTGCTCCCACATTATTAAAGTTTTTTAATAATTGAACATTATAGCATTAACTTATAAAATCGAAACGTGATGGACTGTAAAAAGAGGAATAGATAATGAGAATGCCTTTTGCATGCTTTTCTGGCTCTTCTTTTGAAGATTTGCAGGCTTTTGGCACCCCCGCTTTCATGTTGTCTACATACAAATAAATAAATTAAAAAATAATTCAAAATCAATGAACTTTGCTACTATATTCGTTTCCATTATTAATAATTATTGTACTACTTTTGGAACAAGGAGAAAGCACAACAATAATTCATAGTCCGACCCCCAGCCCCATAGGAATTGATTAAAGGGTTCCTTTATTTTCAACTCAAGATTTTCCTTTTCAACACAGATTTCAATTGCTTAAAATGTCCACCGCTTCGAATCAGACGATGGAAATTATTTTTCGTCTCAATCGTTGAAAATATAAATCTTAAGATCATGGACATATCATGTGACAGTCAGATTTTGATTTCATGGGACACACTTGCAAAAAGTGATTTGAGCACTACAATTGATGTACGCCATGATGATATTATTTTCTTCAGGATGTCACATGAAATCAAACTCCGACAGCTTTGGATAGCACCATCATTTCTAAATCTATTGCGTAAAAAATATAAGTTTAATAACCTGAAATCCGAGATGAGAAGCAAGAATCTTGAGTTGAAAGTAAAAGTAACCTTCTAAATAAACTTAAAAAAAGTTGGCAGTAGGTGCATGAACCGTGCACCACAATTATTTACACGAGTAACTGATTGTCATCGTGATACCTATTACCTTAGTATTAATGAAATGCGGAGTACCATCCTACAAATTTCTACCATAATTTTACTCGAAATTTAAAGATTTCAGTAGAAATATTATCGAAACCGAAATTGAGAATCATAATTTCGGTTCTCAAATGTACTTAGGGGTAGATTTAGGCCGAAATTTCGATATCAATCATGACCAAAAACGAAATGAAATCTGATAGTTTGATCCTTGATGTGGGCTATATACCATACTCATTGGCTGATATTTATTAGGTTCACTACAAAAAATAAGACTATTAGTGGCAGTTAAAACTGCCGTTATTAACAAAAAAACTGTCGCTAATAGTCTTAATGGCCTTTAATAATTTTTTTGTTAATAACGACAGTTTTTTGCGGCCTCTAATAGTCTTATATTTGTAGTTATTATAGCCCCTCTAATTTGGTAAGAGGGTTAAATATGGGTAAAATTTGTCGAATGTCGGTCAATATTGACACTTATGGAGTCATATTGGCCCATATCAAGTCATATTGTTCGTCAAATATATGTTCAATACGGACCGGACATAATATAAAAATATCCTTAATGCAATAATTAATAATTAATTATTATTATTATTATTATGTTTTAATATTTTGAAAATTAAATAAGGGATTCTTTATGGTACGGTCTGGCGGAGTGAGTATCTGATATATGGGTACGTATGGGCTCTTTTTTCAGAATGTTTTGTATCTAAGTAAAGAAAAGTAGAGAGAGTGCAGTGGCTACCACCGCATGCATCATTGCTCTCGGGAGAAACCGGAACACCCTGAGAGATACTTGGGAGACGTGGGAAACCCTCTGACAAGGGGAAGACCTGAAAGGCCGGAGAAAAACCTTGAGAAAATATAAGGGAAGCCTCTTTGTTTACAAGAGAAGGCCAATAATCTCGAAAAAGAATAAAATTACAGTTGGTTGAGAAAAGTCACAAGTTGTTGAGAATCGAATCGTCTGAGACTTGGCATCGAGGGAGATTCTATTCCTTCTGCAATAGCCCAGCTGGAAACAGATATGATTCTACAACGGCTTAGGAGGTCCTCATTGAGAGAAGAGCCTTGGCATATGATCATGATCTCGTTTCTAATGAGCCAAATGTTCCAAATTATAGCTAAATGCATGCTATGTGGTCCCAAGTCAACTTCTTGAAAAAAGTTAGAGGAGCTTGTCCCCGCCCCTATAATGGTATCAACGATACTTCTTTTGCGCAGGAAGACAAACCAACTACTTTGAAGCAGTAAGTCCAAATGGGCCAAAATTTTAACACAATCAAGAAACAAATAGTCTGAGTCTTCTTCCCTTGTCCTGCAGAGAAAGCACTTTTTGAGATATATTCATCCCGTGTCTATTTAAGTTGGAAATGGTAGAAATTTTATTCCAACATATTGGCCATCAAAAATAAAAATTTGAATGAGATTTTAAACTTCCAAATGTGTCTCCAAACATCGTCTGGGAGGCACGGCCTGATGGAGTGAAAAAGGTTGATTTCACAGTGAAAGGCTTATCCACTTTGCTGCACTATAACTTGACATCTTTGCAGGTGGGTTTTAGCCTCACGTTGTCGAACAAACCAGAGAGTTCACTGTATTTGTCAATTTCAGGATCACCGAGTCTACATTTGAATCGGATGTGCCAATTAGGGGAAACTTCAGAGTTGAAAGTGCAAGCAATTGTGACCTTAGGGTCGCCAACAATACAAAATTAAATAAGGGATAATTAGAAAAACAACCTTGAAAAACAAACATTTTAGCAAAACAACCCCCAACTTAAACGCTTTAGAAAAACGGTGCTTTCACGGTTTTCGGAACTTCAAAAATCTGTGAAAACACCTTTTTTTAATTTTATTTTTAAAAAAAATGGTACTTTCAAGGGTTTTTAAAGTTCTGAAAATCGTGAAAGCACTATTTTTTTAAATGTTTAAGTTAGGGGTTGTTTTGCTAAAACGTTTGTTTTTCAAGGTTGTTTTTCTAAAGTGCCCATGAATCTATGGCCAAGCATCTTCCAGACACAGATCCCAAGGACATTAGAGAGGCAAGTATGCAAGGTCATATCGATGCTAATCGGGTGACTAATACCACTCTAAATCAGGAAACCGGCTGTCCCAAGCCCAAGGACTGTGCAATTACAAATCGGGAAACAAATATTTTGCATATTTCTATTCCTAGTACCAGTGGGTTGGGCAGTTTGGAGCCTGAAAAATCAGGCAGGAGAGATGCCGGGCGATTGTGAGAAGATCCCTGCCCGCAGATTGTCTCCTACATTTCAGCGATGTGAAGAAGCTGGTGGTATTCAGACAGTGGAGATTCCTAGCATTGGGAGGGATAGAAATGAGGAAATATTGTTCAGTCGGTCACCTACCTTACTAATAACTAAAGATGATGTGGCAGAGTCCTTTGGGGAGCAGAATGCAGCTGGCTTGGAGTCCTTTAAAAGGAAATCTTGCTGCTACACCTTCCGTTCAAGAAAGTGGTGAATATGTTTTTGAAGGAATGTCGGGCAGAGTTTTGGAAACTCCTATCTATAGCAAGGAGGGCTCTTATTCCAGATCTAGACCTAAAGAGAAGGAGAGGTGTTTCCAGGCGCATAGTATGGAGGTAACTCGGCCATCTCCTAATAATTTTAATTTATTGGATGGCATTGACCCGTTGACTTCTGGAATCTTAGAAAATAGTAAATTTGGTATCGGTCTATATCTCAAATTATGGGGGTGCAAGAAATAATTAATACTAAACCCAAGCAACACAAAATAAAACCTAAACCGATGGGTAAGGGTAAAGGTAACAAGGCTGGGTTGACCCAGTAGGCTGACCCATCTAAATGAATTGCGGGTCGTGGAATGTCCGGGGTCTTAATAACCGGACGAAAAGGAATGAGGTGAGGAAATTAATTAGGGACCACAATCTTGGTATTCTTTGCCTAATGG
Organism: Chloranthus sessilifolius; assembly: GCA_021018995.1. Classification (NCBI taxonomy): domain Eukaryota; kingdom Viridiplantae; phylum Streptophyta; class Magnoliopsida; order Chloranthales; family Chloranthaceae; genus Chloranthus; species Chloranthus sessilifolius. Next base: position 100,603,591 of record CM037588.1, read on the forward strand.
AAACAAAAATCATACAATCTCGAAGCGACAGAATTATGCATTCGATAAAAAGAAACTGGAGTTGTGTTATGAATTATAACAGTCACACGTTTGGACGTGTGTGGATTATGTGGGATCCTGATAAATTTTCCATTGATAAAGTGGTTGAAACTGATCAATTGATTCATGTTAATGTTACAAGGAATGATGGCCTGCAATTTTTTCTATCTGTCATATATGCTTCGAACCTTGCCTCTGATAGACGACCGCTATGGAGCTCCCTTATAACCATTGCTACTAACGTCACTGGACCTTGGCTTCTGAATGGTGACTTTAATTGTATCAGATTTCCTGAAGAAAAGATTGGGGGACGGGCAGTCCCAATTCATAGTATGAATGAATTTAACAATTGCCTTAATGCTTGTCAACTAGGAGATCTTTGGGCTATTGGTAACTCGCTTTCTTGGACCAATAGATCTCTTGGAAATAGGCGGATCCTTTGTCGGCTCGATAGGGTGTTGGCTAATGTGCATTGAAAAACTTTATGGCCAAACGTTGTGGTCGAGTACCTGCCTGCTGGAATCTCTGATCACTAGATTTCATGTTTCTGTTTCATCGGGACCGAAACCTTTCAAATTCTTTACGGCCTGGGCTTCGCAATCTGGACTTTGAGATGTCATTTGTAAGGCGTGGGGACGAGCGATTGAAGGTACGGATATGTTTGTTCTCCAACAGAAACTTAAAGCCGTCAAAGAGGCCATTAAGGAATGGAATAGAACGGACTTTGGGTCTATTCAGTCTAGAGTTCGTGTTGCCAGATCTTTAGTCACAACCGTTCAGAAATCCATTCAAGGAGATCCCCTAAATGGGGAACTTGCAAAGCAAGGGAATACTGCGTTGATTGAGCTTAACATAGAATTAAATACTGAAGCCGAATTCTATTTCCAAAAGTCTCGACACCAACGCATCAATGATGGAGATCGAAACACCAAATATTATCATGCTATTGTCAATACTAGAAGGGTTGTAAATAATCTTTATGAGATGGTCGATGATGATGGGAACAAAGTTGTCGAGCCGGATCAGATTGGGGACTATCTTGTCCAACACTATAAAATGATTTATACCCCTTCCAGCACTGGCCCCGTTCCTGCCATTCCTTTTAAGAGAAGGCTTTGTCCCGAAGATGCCACTAAACTCTCCCGGCTGGTATCGAATGCTGAGATCACTAAGGTGGTGTTTGCTTCACCAAATGGAAAAGCGCCTGGACCTGATGGATTCCCTGCTGACTTTTTCAAATGCTACTGGGATATTGTCAAGGAGGATTTCTCTCGTGCGGTAAGAAATTTCTTTTATAAGAAAAAACTTTTAAAGTCTATTAATTCTACTTTTATTAGACTTATCCCGAAAGAGAATGATGCGAATACCGTAGACAAGTTGAGACCCATTGCCCTTTGCAACTTCGTCTATAAAGTTATCACCACAATTATTTCTAATAGACTTGCTGTGGTGCTTCCGGACCTTGTGAGCCCGAATCAATCTGCCTTTGTGAAGGGAAGGCGTATAACAGAAAATATTTTACTTGCTCATGAGATGGTTAGAAAATTCCACCTCACTAGTAGGTATAAAGCTTTGTGTGCAAAAATTGATATCCGAAAAGCTTATGACCGAGTGAGATGGGATTTTGTTATTGATATCCTCAAACAAATGGGCTTTGATGACATTTGGGTGGCATGGATTACCTAATGTATTACTACTCCCACCTTCTCCATCCTTGTTAATGGGTCCCCTCATAGTTTCTTTAGTGGAACATGTGGTATTAGACAAGGAGATCCTTTGTCTCCTTTATTATTTACTCTTGTTATGGAAGCTTTTACTTGTATTCTTGAAGAAAAAATTGATGAAGGGAGGATTCGTGTACCTAACTGGCTTGGTGGGCCTAGAGTTTCTCATCTCATGTTTGTGGATGATCTTCTTCTGTTTTTGAATGATGATGTTAGGTCTGCAAAAGTGGTGAAAGAATCTCTTGAGTTCTTTCATTGCTGCTCCGGCCTTATGGCTAATGATAACAAAAGTTCTGTGATCTTTAGTGAAGCTTATCAAGCCAAGAAAGACATCCTGGAGGCTTTAAACTTCAAGCAAGGTTCTCTACCCATTCGTTATTTGGGCATTCCTTTATTCTCTTAAAAAATGACTCATTCAATGTGCTGCCCTCTCATTCAAAAAATCAGGAATATGTTGGAAAGTTGGAAGGGACACTTTCTCTCTTATGCTGACAGACTTGTTTTGATCTCTTCAGTTTTGAGCAGTTTTCAGGTGTACTGGACCGGTGCCTTTGTCCTTCCAAAGAGAACTATTAAAGAGATTGAAAGTATCTTTTGTAGGTTTCTTTGGAGAGGACCGTCGCTAGCCCAGTCTATGCATCCTATTAGTTGGAAGAGAATCTGTAAACCGAAAGAAGAAGGAGGTCTTGGTATTCGACATCTTGCTGATTGGAATCGTGCTGGTATGGCAAAATTATTTTGGTCTATTGTGCAGAGTGATTCTCTTTGGGCACGAGCTATACGGGCTAAGTATGTAGGGAGATAAAACATTTGGAATTGTTCTTTGCCAAGTGATCCTTCTTGGGCGTGGAAAGGAATTCTTGTTGCCAGAGACGTTGTTTAAAGAAACTGTCGGTTAGTGTTGGGGAATGGAGCTACTACTAGCTTTCTGGTTTGATCCTTGGATTAATGGCAAATCTCTTATTCCTACCTATAGTAGAAGACTCTTACTTCATTCCGGTCTTGATGAGAACACTATGGTCAATGATGTGGCCCATGATGGAGTGTGAGATTTGCCACATCCTTCAACGATTTACATGGAAGAGGCTTGGAGAGAGATGTTCATACTATTAGTGCGCCGAATATGGATCTTCATGATAGATGGAGTTGGGAACCTTCAAGGGATGGGAAGTTTTCTCTTCGATCAGCTTGGCAGGCTATTAGAATTAAAGGAATGGTGGTTGACTAGAAATGCTTCATTTGGAATTTAGGTGTTATTCCAAAGTACTCTTTCTGTGCATGGCAAGCAATAAATTTTAAGCTCATGACCATGGATAATCTGTGCAAACGGGGTATTAGTATCCCTTCTAGGTGCGTTTTATGTTGGGCGGATTCGGAGGACACTGGGCATTTATTTTTTGGATGTGGTTATTCTCAATGGATTTGGAGATCAATCAAATCCAGGCTAGGAATCAGCACTAACAATAAACTTCCGTTGCTTGAAGAGTTGAAGAGATGTATGACACTGTCTAAGGGGAAAAAGTGGAAGGATCATTTGATTCATAATGCTTTTTGCACGGCCATTTCTTTTATTTGGAGAGAGAGAAACGACTGTATCTTTAATGATGTTGTTACTCCAAAGAAGACTATTCTTCATAATATTATTAGAGAAGTCTCATTTCGGGTGGATTCTCTAAAGCTTCCTGATGAGGATAACTGTATTAGGGCGACATGGATGGTACATTAAGGTGACTTTGGGGATTAATAGGGGTAATGGCGATGCTGAAGCTCCTAGCGATCTTTAAAGGTTGATGTGCTTATAATTCTTTGTAACATGTTACTTCTCTTTTAATAAAATGGGTGAGGACCCTACAACCTCAAGCTTACCTATCAAAAAAAAAAAAAAACGCTCAAAGAAAAAAATTCAAACATCTCATCCGCATATTTTTTTCCGATTTAAATTTGGGCAATTGAATTATAAACGAAATTTTACTTTCACAACTAAAATTTAATTTTAATCTTTTTCTTTTTTAAATTGATTTGTACAACTAGTTAGAGCTCCACGTGGTACTCAAATCATGATTTGTGTGCCATGTGGACTTGGCCGATCTTGGGCACCCCATGAGAGTATGCACCCCTTTTCCAATAGGACCTGACTCTCCTTTCTGTCATTTAAACACCACAATAATCACTACGAAAAAAGCACTTTATGCCAACGGTAGGAATGGGTAGCCGACGATGTAAATATTACCTATGCCAATGGTTATTATTGGCAGCCATCGGCGTAGCATTAGAGTATATATAACCTACCCCAATGCATTTTTTTGTCGTGAACTGTCTCCGCCTCTCTCCCTCTCCCTCTCCCTCTCCCTCTCCCTCTCTCCTTATCTCTCTCTCTTTTCAAAACCCTAGCTGCTCTTCATGCATCAGAGATCATAACGCATCTCTCCCTCCCTCTCTTCAATACCCTAGCTGCTCTACACGCATCAGATCTGATTGCTAGTACATTCGGAATTTGAGGAGGGGAAAATGCCAGATCTAGTGGAATTGAAGGAGGTTTTTGTAGATGGAATGGGGATTTAGCCTACGAGGAGTTGTAGAGGTGAGATCCAGCTTGGTTCATGGATGGGCCGAGCAGCAGCGATCAACAAAAACCCTCATCTCTGCTCGCCGATTGGAACTCCCACTACGTGAAAACAAAGAAAAAATAACATCACTTGCTTTTAAAAAACCACAAACATCGGCCGTTGTAGAAGAAATCCAGGTATACAACGGCCCATGTCAATGGTTAAAGCAATGCAATGGCCCACTTGAACATGTTTCTTTGTAAGCGAGCCAGTTCAAACCCATGACCTTCCAATCACTTTCCTATAGGATGTGAAAATGCAGAAATGCAATGGCCCACTGAAATCCTAGTTTTGTAGTTAAGCGGGGACCTTAACTTCTTCAAAACATTGGGCGCCCAATTTTCTAAAAAATACCGCGGGAACGAATCGTCTTCTTCTTTGCAGTTACTAAACCCAAACATTGTAAGTGAGTTTCTAGGGTTTTTTCAAACCGGCAATGGATTTTCTGTCTAGAGATTGAAATCTTGTCGAGATCTGATATCAACTTAAACCTGGATTCCAGATCTACAACGATCACACGACAACCATTGAGATAGGTTTTGATCGATTTCTAGTTTCGGAGAAGTGAATGAAAAAGGATTTGGTAGATTCAAAAGGAGATGAAGAGATCGACTCTAATTAGTTGAGGCCCTAATTTCATCGCTCAGCCCTAAAATTCTCTTCCTCTTCGTTGGTTTTCCAAAATCCCAAATCTACAGAACCATTGGACCTGATTCAACCCTCCCTACCGATTTGACATTTGTATGTTCGTTATTCTCACTAATCTCTTCACTTTTTTGTTTATTTATTTTTTAACTCTTTAGATCATTGTGATGGTTTTTAGAATTATATCTGAGATTTATAGTTTTTTTTTGTTTGATTTGATCCACCTTTTGATATAATATATGTGTCACTGTGAAAGGGTTCTTGTTATTTTATTTTTTTCATATTGTTGATTTGCCTATTTTTACATGGATCCATTTGCATATATGTTGGTTTTCTTGTTCCTGATTGTTCTTTTTCTGTTATGTTTAAGATTTCGAACTAGACTTCATACATATATAGTTTCTCATAAGTTTTAATGTACAAAGGTGTATGGTGTATGCATATCATGTGTTTGAGGTTTGGTGTAAACGAAGGTATGTGGATCATTTTCATGTAGTTTAAATGTTAATTTAGTTGATGGTAAAACTATTTCCTAGTAGATGTTTGAAGAAATACTTGATTGGATATTTTATTTTCATGATGGTTTTCCCCAGATTTCATTAAAATGCTATGATGTATTTTTGCCCAAGCAATCACTATTCAAAGCAATGAAAATCTAGGATTGGGCACTATAAGTAATAGTTTCTATCAGTTTTGAGTGGTCTGTTCATTGAGAAGTATTCATCTTTAGTGCTTTTGTTTGTCAGGTAGATGGTCATCAAGCTGCCACTATAGAAAACATTGAAGGTACTAAAAGAATAGTTAAAAATAGGTGACATATCTGGGTCAAGAGCTTTGGCACAACGAAAAATTAAGGAGTAATTGTGTAGCAGATCTGAGTGCCAACATATCATTGGTGCCTCCTGTAACTTCTTATAAGTCCCATTATAGCAAGGCTAATGCAGCTCCTGGTCTATGTAACAAATCATATCTTTTCTAAGACGTTCTGTAACAAATCATATATTTTCTGATGATTTCCATTATTAAGTAAGGTTTTTTTATCCAACCTAGAATCTGTTTTGGTTGGCAGATATAGAATTCGCAAGCAAGCAGAAGGCTGTTTTTGACAGCTTGAAGACAGGGAATAATGCCATTAAAGCTATCCAAAGTGAGATCAACTAGGAGGATGTTCAAAAGCTCATGGACGATACAACTGAAGCAAAAGCTTATCAAATGTGAGTTTCATTGCACTTTTTTTTTTTTTAAAGTTTTTATTATTTATTTTTTACATTATGATAGGCTTATCAAGCTTCTATAATTTTTCTTTTTAATCTATTCTTCAGAAACTTTGATTTCTGTTTTTACGAAATAAATAGGCGATACATAGAGCATTTCTCTTTATCTGGTCCAATTGTAGGCCTTCTTCTAGATAAACAGGTCGTCTTCACGACATACCGTTTGGGATCACAACCTTTTGTAATGTACTTAAGTTTTATAATGTGCTAGTCTCCACCACTATATTATATTTATAGAACATTTTAATACTAATCTGTGCATAAAATTACAACAGTTTTAGTGGACCAGTGAGCAGTAATGCTTGAATGGAGATCCCGTGAAGTAGTGAACTAGTGAGCAGGAAGTCTCACTTCCTCTCTCTTAACAATCATTTTCAAGAGCATCTCCCTCTCTTGATTCCATCTTTCAAGGGCATCCAAATACTGGAGTTGCTCGGTCTTTCTCATCTCTTCCCCTTTCAGCAACTTCTCAAAAGTTTTACAATATTCATTTCTCTGGTAATCAGCCGCTACCTTGTGCTCAGCAATTGCTACCATTTATTGTCTCTCATTGTCCTTGATTTCAAATTCCCAAATAAAATTGAAAGACCTGATTTGGTTGTCTTTTCTATCCAACTCAGCATGTAACTCTTGAGTTTTATGCCTGTATCTCCTCTCTTCTCTCCTCTCAAGATGTCTCCTCCAATGAGTAAGTAAAGCTCTCCTCTTTTTATCTTCTTTGGAAAAATTTATTTTCATAACCATTTTTAATCTAACTCCTTTAGAAGTGGAGGGCACCTCAGACTTCCCCTCAAAAGGCACAATGGCCAAAGCATCAACAGGATCAATCCCTGCTCTAGGAGGCTCAACAACGCCCCTAACAATCTAAGTATCGGCTTCCTCAAGCATAGCAGTCACAAACACTGCTTCTTTCTCAATAATTTCAGCTGCAATAGCTTCCATTCAGCTGGAGCTGTTACTCTCTCAATCTCCTCAATCTAGTGTCAGCTACGCTCTCGCTCAAAGGCTCAGCCACTGGAGCAGCTGGCTGTGGGGTACTCTTTTGAGCAGCAATGTGCTCCATAACCGATTTCAGCATCTCTAACGTTGTACCCATCTGTATAGCCATAGCCTCTTGACTTCCCAAAATGGCATCTCCTTTGGTTCCCAGCCTGCCCTACCCAGCCAATAGCTTTGCCTCTGTGGCAGTCATGGTATCCACCAACCCAACATCAGATGTGGAAGTGAATGGAGGTTGGGTGTAGGTAGAGGTAGAAGGCTGTGATGATGGTGGAACACTACGTGAAAACAAAGAAATTGTGCGGGACTTTGGGTCTATTTCTTCTTTTTTGTCAAGGGACACGACCAAAAAGATATCCTTGGCACTGGGGCAAAACAATTCTTTTTCAAGAGGATTTGATAAAATTCTGTATATGCTTCTGCTAATTAATCATGACGCTTTCTCTCTGCTTCAATTTTTATGACAGTTTTATCTTCTTACTTAGAATAACTGGTCTTAGGTAAGCTTAAGGGAAAAATCTTCTGTAATAAGGGCAAAGGCTTTACATGCTGTAAGCATTCATTCCTATCCCTTCAACTGGTTTTATTTATTTAAGAGCCTTTTGTATGTTCATTTTCAATTTGTGTTATGTTTTATTTGTTTAAGAGCCTTGTAAACTTTTACCTATGCAAAATAGTCCTAGTATATATCTTTAGTTAGTGTAATGTGAATGGATTAAGGACGATGGAGTCCCATACGCCCATTCTTTTCATACCAACTACCAAGTTCAATTTTAAATAACATTTTATGCTGAGAAAAATTTCATTGCCAGTTTATTTGGGAACTATGGAGCTAAGTTGTTTTGTCATTACGTTTGATGCATCTCTCCTATTGTTTTTCTCTGTTTTGGGACCTAAGTTTTACACTGATTGTTGCAATATGTTGACCTGCTCATTGCCTAATAAATTTTTTAGCAATGTTTGAAACAAAAAGTTGGATAAGCTTTTGAGAAAGTTTAAAAAAGTGTCAATTTTGTTAGATGGCTTTATTATAAACCACAGATTCCTGGTTATATTTGCATTCAAAAAGTGAAAACAGAAAGTAAGGTGTAGGGGTGTCAATGGGAACGGTTTGAAGTTGTGCCTAAATTGCTTGGTGATTAATTAGGTCATAGGGTCTGGCTTGAACCTAACTCAGCTGAGGCATCCGGCTTGATCTTCAGGTCGGGCAAAAATTGGGTCGGGTCAGGTTGACCCAAACTGACCTGATATTTTATAGAGAGGATTTCCCTGTTGAGCATATTGGCAGCCCTAAGTTTGGTCCGACCCATTGACAACCCTAAGAAGGTGACAATGCTACTTATAATTGTGCAATTTGACAATTCCTTTGGGGATTTGAGTCACTTAATCTTTCCTATTTTATGTCCGACATACTTTAGGACGCAAGAGCTTATGTTGTATATTCTTTCTCAGATATTATATGTGTAGTGGTTTCATTTAAATCCTCACTTGGTTTCTTACATTTCCACTGCCTTTTGGTTTTGAACTAGACAGTATATGGCTTCTAGTATCCTCTAGAATCAGACTTAAAGTGTTTGGATTGAATCACATAACTGTGCAAAGTGCTAATTTCTTTGACTTGATTTTCCTTTTGGTCTAATTAGTGGCTGGAGATGATGGTGATCATAATTTCTCAAGAACCCCCCCTTGAGGTCAGTATCCTATACATAACTATCATGGTTATGATAAAATATTATTGATATAAAACTTGTCAATTACTCGGATACACATATTAATTAAGCAGTTACAAGCTGGGTTTGGGGTTTAAAGCTTGACCTGTCAGGCTAAGTCAGGTTGAAAATTTCAACCTGTAACCTAAACAGGTCGGGTACAAGTTAGACCCAAACTCGACCTAATATCCGTTTATATATTATATATGCTTTGTAACTTATACATAATTACTATGTGAATAAGATTTTACTATTATACTTTATTATTGCTGGTTTATGATTGAATACTTTGGAAATTAGTGCTCCTATGTGAGTAACAGGTTCAAAAGTTGCTAACTGGTCGGGTCAACACTGAAAAAATGCAATTAAAGTCAAGGTATCAACTTGGCTATCAGTATCGGCTACACCTTTATTTTTATTAAAAAAATCAAATAAAGGAGGTATTGGCTGATATCGGATCTCAGATACGATACAATCCCGTGTCGATATCGACACGGCCTCGACATCAGATCGGGACCATATCGGTATCGATTTCCCAAGATACCGATACTTGATACAATGATTAAAATACACTAGCAAGGCAGGTTCTCATGGTTGATGGTCCAGGTCTGGTTTCAAGTAGCAAGACAGATTCGCGTTAGCTCCAGATCTGGGTTTTCTTAACAATGCCAGGTACAGGTTCAAGTCGAGTTTTAGACATGAGCAGCTCGGGTCGAGTTCAGGTCCAACAGTGGGCTTAACAAATCAGGTTCAAGGCGGGGGTGGGGGTGATGATTGTTATTTTTTTCGCGAATTTAAAAAAACGAAAAATAATATTGTAGAAGGTAGGTGGTGTTTGGCGTGAAAAAATTAACTTCATAATTTATACAAAATTAAACCTCGTTGCAGAATCAGGTTTGAAATCTATTAATTTTTGGTTCAGGTCCATCAAATTTTGGCTGTCCATCAAAGAATTGGCATATAATATATACGTCTAACCCGACCCAAAGGTTTAAGGGTATTATGACCGACCCGACACCTGAACTGAAGCCCAGACCCAACTTAGCTAAAAACCTCTCATTATACCTTAATTTATATTTAAAATATTAGGTCGAGTGGGCTGACTCCTTATCATCCTTTTGTATCACTATACACTAGTGAATTAGGTTTCATGGAGAGTGGTGGACAGCAAACCTAAATCAAGCTAACTTGCAAATTAGCAAACCTAAATCGAGTGGGCTGACTCCTTGTCACCACAATGCAAGTTGTGTTTCAAATTTCCTTCTCTTACATGCTTATATGAAAAATTGACATGACCCCACTTGATCTTTGTTGATCCTTTGAAATTAACAGCTAGTCGCTCTTGCACAAGCTGGCCATGAAATTACTCAAGATGTCCTTAATACTGCAGGTAATCAGCAAAACTAATATTAGCTTTATGTATTATGTGAGAATGTTTCAGTCAATTAGAACTTTAAAATGGTCAATTGTCATTTACTGATCTGGATGTACAACCTGGATTGATACTTACTCTTCATCACTACAGATTTGCAGAGTTTGAAACCTCCACTAATGGAAGGTTTGGATGTATTAATATCTGTACGTATGTGAAAGTAGTTTTAACACATATTATGTGCATGCACTTTGAAAGTTTGTTTGAATCATTAACTTGTTTTTTTTCGGTCGGTCTTTTTCAGAGAAGGAAGCCATCGCCAAAAAAAAGTGATCCTGATATAAATGGTAAAAATTTCTCTTCTTTTTTGAGAATACATGCAATTGATCATATGGCTACTGTTTTTGAGTATCTCATGGTTAATGATGCAGTCACACCTCAGTCCCAAACACCAATATCTGCTCAGTGGTTTAGCTCAAAGTCTTCAAAGAAGGTATTCTTGTTATTTTTTCTATTTGAATTTGCATTGTTTTTTGAACAAGAATAAATTTTCATATCTTCCTTAGAATTTATTTCATGCTTCTATCTGTTTTATATTTATCCTTTTTCTGTGGTGCACATTCTTCTGACATTAGTTCTCTTTCAGTTGATGTCTTTCTTTCTACTTTGTGGTTAAACCTTAGCAGCATTCTCTGTTTTCTTTCCACAAAGATTTAATTTTAAAAGTTTATTTGAGCTGAAACTATTGACTACCCAAATTTTTTTGTACAAGTTTCAGTCCTAAATGGATTTGCCTTGTGGTTTTGAGTGATAATCTAGAAGCTTCTTGAATATTTGAGTTTCTAGTATCAATTCAGAATCCACCATAAAATATGAAGAGACTGTCATGAGTCATGTCTCATACGACTCAAGCAGAATTTGGGAAATCATTCTGGAAAAGATGTCATATTCATCCTGTCATTCCTTACAAGGGAAAGCCACATCAATATTTTCGTTGGAACATGCATGTCAGTTGGAACATGCATTTCAGTTCGGAATGCATTGACTAAATTATTTGAGAAAACATGTCTCTTTTTGAACTCCTATCCAAGGTGTCAATATCGGTTTTGGTCCATCTTGGAGGGATACGGATATGGTATCGCCGACACCGTTTGGTCGATATATTTTATTTTTTCTGAAAAAGTAAAAAAATATAAAAAAGCCTTGTTGTGTCGGATGATACAGAGCCAGAACAGGCCGATACCGTGACAATGTGGGCTGACACTGACCAGTATCGGTCTCGGTTCTCGATGAAACTGATATGTATTGGTATCGGCCGAGTTTTGATACCATTGCAATCTTCCTCTATACACCATGCAGCAAGTTTTATCGTCTCAACTGATTCTTCTACGTGAAACTGCATATCCTCGCTATGTTGGTCGACAATGTCAAGTAGCTGATCATCTTCCATCTTTCTCTTCAGTAAACCGACTAGATGATTGCGTTCTTCAGGCTGGGAAGAGTCGAAATTTCTCCGTCCACATACAATTTCCAAGATCACAATGCTGAAGCTATAAACGTCAACTTTCTCAGTAATCTTTAAAGTCAACCATTCTAGAGCCAAATAACCCTGAGTTCTTCTCAGTGTGGTAATCACACAGCTCTGATCTTTGTCAATCAACTTCGATAGCCCAATATCGGAGACCTTGGCATTGAAGTTCTCATCCAATAGGATATTTTCAGGCTTATTATCTGCCTGCAATCTTCATGGAGATATTTAACTCCCTTGGCTATATCATGTATAATCTTCTTTCTAATTTTCCAATCAAGAGTCGGGTTTTGGGTTCTACGAAAGATCCATTTATCCAATGATCCATTGCTCATGTACTCATAAACCAACATCCTATGTGATCTCTTAGCACAAAACCAGATCAGCCTTACCAGGTTAAAATGATGAATGCTTCCTATCATTTGGACCTCCGCTAAAAATTATTTTTTCCCTTGGCCTAACATTGTGAAACTTGTATCAGCCAACAGATGTGTGTTGACCGAAACCATACCCTGCTAACAATGTGCTACAGCCAACAGATGAAAATGAATAATCAATAATAAAAGTCATTGGCTGTTGAGAATAATAAATCCCTAAAACTTCATGCTAACCTGCTGATAGAGTCCAAATTAAACTGAAAAATAAAGCTAAAAACAGAGGCTTGTAAGGACCATAAATTTGTCAAAATAAAGCTAAAAATAGAGGCAATGGTCCAACCAATTGATTCTTATTAATGGGGTTTTGAAATAAGTACAAAACACTAAATCAATTGGGACATATCCTTGTTCGATGGAGAGAGATTTAGAACTTGAATCAGACCATGGAGATCATCTTTTGATCTAATCTTTTGACTATAGATCTTAGGGGAACTTAAGAGCATGAGAGTCAAATCACTCATAACTATGGTTGTCCCACACAACAGGCATCCGAAAAGGTGACTCGAGTACCAAGAGCAGCAATCTGGTCGGATACCTAATACCTATCAGCCATACACAGTAATCTGTTATAAGGAACTGCCAAATTTTAATTTAAAAACTTTCTCCTGTCTGAATCATAGAGGGGCCTGTGATTTGAAGGTTTCTTTGGTCTGCATGGACGGGATACAAGAAACGTGTCGTTAAATTTTTGGTGTTTCTTGTTACTTATTTGGCAGTTACATGTGGAGCACCATTTTCCGGCAGATCCAAAATATTTTGTCATTGGAAACTGATTTGTTTGATTGCGACCTTCAGCTTAAGAGTTTAAGATGCTGGCTATACATACATATATCCCTTCTCATCTTGTTTGGGTACTTCCCAAACTTACTTGTAAAGAATTCCCATTTTTAAGTTATTGATCATTCTTCCTTTGTTAAAGCCTCTCCTTTCCTATGAATGTAGGGATTAGGATATTATGCCACCATATTACGACCAGATCAGCTATACTGTATAGCATTGCTGGTCTATGATTGACCAACAAGTAGCACAAGTTTTCACAAGCATGCAACTTAAATAGTATTTTTTATTATTTTAACACAATCCAGCAACTTAATAAAGTTTTAAGGTTTTCTTTTTATTTTTTGTATGATTATTTTAACACAATCAAGCAACTTATTCAGTCTTACTAAATCAGGGGAGCTGCTACTAACCCCTAAGAAATACTAAATATCCTCCATTAAGTACAACTGAATACTGTTGACTGCTATGAATTGGACTATGGAGATTGTTTTTCATTCTAGCATTTCATGTCGCTGATCTTGAGATCATGGGCATATCATTGGACGGTAATATTTTTATTCCACATGACACATCCCAAAATTCTACTAGGATAGTGAGCTGATAATGAGTTGACGGTAGCATTTGATGTTTGCACTTTGATAATGAGTTGATAATCCTCTTTGTCAATAAAATTCTACTAGGATAGTGGTTAGCATCATATATGGTGGCATTTTATCCTGGGAAAAGTCTTGTTATATAATTGCTAATGATTGAATTATCCCACATCTCTTTGAGTTGAAACTATTGAATTTTGTTTGAATCTTTTATTTTTGAGTATATGTGTCTTGATTTTTAAAAATGTTCTCCGATATGAATCTTACTAGACTAGACTTTGTCCTTTGTTTAGCTTATGCATGGGTGCTAACAAAAGAGAAGTAAACATTTAAACAAAGTAAATTATATATATTTATATTTTTATTTACTTGAGACAAGGACAATAAAGACTTGCAATGATGTGAGAAATGACATGAAAGATGTTTTGTGCAGGCTTCAATAACATCCAAAGACTGTCGGGTTGTGCACTGCCCTGTTGTAGAGATGCCTACTCATTCTAAACTTAGTTGCTTAAGTTGGAACAAGTTCACTAAGAACCATATAGCAAGTAGTGATTATGAGGGAATTGTTACCGTTTGGGATGTAACTACTCAGCAGGTAAGAATGCTTCTGAGTTTGGTCCCTTTCATATTATGAGTTACCCTTTCTTTGGTGACAGTTATAACCCCATATTGATCCCTTTGAATGTGTTCAAATTTTATTATGTTTTTGGATTACTAGTGTGATGGAACATGAAGAGCATGAAAAACGAGCGCAGAGTGTTGATTTTTCACACTTAGAACCCTCAATGCTCATATCTGGTAGTGATGATTGCAAGGTATATTTCTATCAATTTTAAAGAAGTAATGCAACCCAGAGAGGGTAAATTTTTTCTCTGTAGCCTATTAGTTTCTATCAATTTTATATTGCATCTTATATTACTTTTTTAGTTGTTTTATTTTCTTCAAAGTTTGAACTTTTGCTATGGGGTCTATGGAGATGGGGATTCTTATGGTTATTTTATATATTGGTTTTGCTCATGTCTTATTACCAACATTTGATTTTGATGCTATAAATGACTTTCTGACCCGTCGGTCCAGGTCGGGTTGAATTGAAAATCTTGATTGAACGGGTCCGATTCGGATTGAGGTTTCTTGACCCAAACCTGACTTGATTTAGTGATCTCTTGGCTTCTTTGCCGTCGATCTCGAAGCGAAGGGTAAGCCTAGGAACCAAGCCATTAAAAATCATGCATGCCAAGCCATCCTATGCACATGCTTTTGTTCTGTTACTTTTTCGGTTAGCTCGACTTATCAACTTATCAATTAACCTCTTCTTTTTTTAAATATAATTTTTATGTTGTCATTGAAGTAGGTTCGCTTCCTCACCAAAATATATCATCCTAACATTGACAAGGAAAGCAACTCTTTTTTTCCTCTCATTTTATTGCACGGAGGTAATGACTTTCACATTTAAAGGGTTTGATGTGTGCAGCTTGGAAGAATATGCCTTGATATTCTCAAAGATAAGTGGAGTCCAGCTCTCCAGATCCGAACAGTATTGCTTAGGTGATGTGTTTGTTACCTGCACATTATTTTCAGACACGAATTTTGTTTATTTATTAATTTATGGATCAACAAATTTTAAATTTGCTGATTTGGGATGGGAACCCATTATCTGAAAAAAAAAAAAAAAAGATAGTGATAGTTTGTCGTGGATATAATGACTAATGAGAACTGGTCCTTGCAATAACATGTTTAATTTGAAGGGCTGGTATATGAAAGTTTGTTTTGAAGAATTTTGATGTTGGATTCATTATTGCAACTGGTTGTTCTCCAAGGATCAAAATAGCGGCTACATTTTTGGTTTTGGGCATGATCGAAACCGAAAATTTGAACCGAAATTTTGGCTGATAATTTCCCATCCATATATATTTGGACTGAAATTTCGGTTCAACTTATCGTTTCGGTGGGGGACCTAAACCGAGTTAACGGCCAGGGAGTCTAGTGTAAGATGCTTTGGCTTAATTTTGCATTTTCGATTGCTTTATTTTATAATTTACAAACAAGTTGTGATTCTCATTCTTAGTGATTTCAATTGTAGCTTAATATTTGGCTATGTTGCATTTCTCTCATTGTTATTTATTTATTTATTTGTTTTCCCCTTCACATTTTGTTTAAGTTTATGAAATTAGAAAGGAATGAAAAAGGGGTTGGGCCTGTAGCTCAACTGAAGGTTGACAATAATACACAAAGTCAGGAGTCGGCAATAAATAGGCAAGGGTCTAAGTAGGGAAAATCGGTCAAAGTCGGCAATAAACCGTTTTCTTGAACACTCATGCAAACTTTGAGTATCGTTTTATTATAAACTTTGTTAATGTGACTGAGTTTATTTTTATGGCAGGAAAACTCGTGGTATGGGAGCTGGGCGCAAGTTGAAAACACACAAGAAGTGGGCGGACAAATCATAAAAGAAAAGTCATCTCGACAACGAGTTGAAAGGTGCTCAATCAAAGGTGTCAAGCAATGAGACATTAAAATTCTCTGTCATTGGGCTTATTGGCAACTCGAGTCATGCTCGAATAGGGCGCTGTTGAATGTATTTATAGGATATTGTTGAATATATTAATATAATATCTTTAAATATTTTAATGAGATGGTGTTGAATGTATTAATACAATGTTGATTTTATTTTTGGCTTATTATTTTTTCATTTAGTTGAATGGATTATGAATTTTGTCCCTTGTAGAGTGATATGTGATTGATACAATATTTGTAACAGGTAAAATGGCTCTCATTACAGTAAAAAAAATGGAAGCTTTTCAATATAAAAAAAAAAAAAAAAAAAAAAAAAAAACAAAAACAGAAAAATAACGGTCCATACCAGTTGTTTTCATATACCACTGATTTAGGCCATGGTTTCGGAATAAAAAAAATAACCCTTTCCCCATTAGGAACAATGGCTCAACATTGTTGTTATTTTGCAATAGCCACAAACAACGGTCCATAGCCGTTGTTTCGTAGAAGAAATTAACAACGGTTTGTCACCGTTGTTTACATATACCACTGATTTAGACCGTGATTTCGAAAGAAAAATAACAACCCTTTTTCCGTTTAAACAACGGCTTAAAACCGTTGTTCTTTTACAACGGACATGAACCGTGATTTATTTGGTAAATAAACAACGATTTCGGGCCGTTGTTCATAAAAATCACTGCTATATAAACAACGGCCCTTGCAGCGGCTCAAAACCGTTGTTTATGACATTTACAACGGTTTTGGGCCGTTATTTTTTGTCGATTTTCACGTAGTGTCCTACGCCGCTTTGAGATCCGAAGATGCCAGATCATCGAATCTAGGGTTTGATACAAGAGAAGCTGCTACACCTACCCATGTACATGTTGCTGGTGCATCACTTGCTACATCAACAAGTGGATGCGAGACTGCATCAACAAGTGGACGCGAGTCTCCATCAAGTGGACATAGGGGATGTAGAGCTCCAAGAGGAAGGGGATGCGGGTATATATAAACAATGAAACGCTTCATTTTTTTGGGCTTTTTTAAACATGGATTAAATAGCTTGTTTTGGATTTCTTTAAACAACAAGCAAACAATATTTTTTGGGTGGGGTAAGAAAGGAATTAGTGATATGGCTCTTTTGAACTTCTGGTAAATGGTTCGATTGGGTCTAATATGAGATCAAAACAATATTTTTTTGGGATTCTAGGTCTGATATGGCCTTGTTGGACAGATATTTATAGTCCTTTATAAGCTGTATGAACTATGATACATGCAACCTATGTTTTTATATGTTTATATGTCGGTTTTTGTACTTACTACTTTGTTTATAATCATGTGCATATATTTTGACTATTTCTGTGTTTATATATGTTGTTTCGCTACTGCTTTTAATTGTGTGATTACTGAAGATTATATGTTTGTGTCAATAAAACTTCTTGTTGCACTTGCTATTGTACTTGCTTAAAGAGCTTCTTGTCGTAATTACTTTTATAACATTATGGACGTTTGCTTCGGTTGTAAACAATCAGGTAATTGGGTAAGGGACTGTCTGAATTGGAAGATGATTGAATTTGGTCCACCTAATCGTTGTGGTAAGCCATCCAAAATTTTCACTTCTCAGATGGCAAAGAATTCAGGTAGAAAATATTTCAGATGTTATACATGTGACTTCTTTAGATGGATCGATACTGGAGTGGAGCACGCAAAAAATGTAGTGGATGCCAACATAGGTGCAACAAGAGGCATAAACAAAATATCTGTGAAGGCTGCTATTGATTCAAGGGAATTTAGGTTGAAGGTTACTGTCGAAGTCGAAGAGCTTTCCAAGAAATTGGAGGTGACTGCAACACTCGATAAAGGTGAAGGAAAATAGGTGTGACGATGTTTGTCTTGAATGTTCTTAGTTAATGTTGAATATGGATTTTTTGTTTAGTTAATAATTATTTTACTTTGATAGCTAGTTGGGTTGTTATCTTGATGACAATAGTTGTAAATATGGGTTGTTATAGCCTGATGGCACGGTTGTAAATAGCCCATAATTTAATGACTAGCTGGGTTGTTATCTTGATAACAACACTTGAAAGTATGGGCTATTATAGCATAATGGCACGATTGTAAATATGGGCTGCTAGAATATGATAGCACGGTTGTAAATATGGGATGTTATAGCCTGATGACACAATTGTAAATATGGGCTGTTATAGGCTGATGGGAAGCTTGTTAATAGCCCATAATTTAGTTAATAACTCATAATTTGATGGCTAGCTGGGTTGTTATCTTGATGACAACAATTGTAAATATGGGTTGGTATAGCCTGATGGCACGGTTGTAAATATGGGCTGCTATAGTCTGATGGCACGGTTGTAAATATGGGATGTTATAGCCTGATGATAACCCATGTAAATATGTAATGCTATCAAGGTTAAGGAGATAATAGTTTTGGTGCGAACAAACGTCTCACTGAGGGTTAATTAGTTATCATACTATGTCGGTGGAAATACCCTGTAAATTTCTTGGGTTAGGCATGGGTAAAAGGTCATTATGCCCTTCCGTTAGCCTCTGTCTCACAAAAATTTAGTCAACGACGGCTGACTAACCCCAAGGGCCATTTTGCACACGAAACAATATTCGAAGGGGCGGAATACAAACAGGTATAACTCGGGGGGTAGAGTGCAATTTCAGAATAACTCGGGGGAAATGTAAAAAACCCTTTAATTTATTTCATTATAGTTTGAAAAGTTTCTTTTGCAAAAGTGCCTATTTGAAAAGAATAAAGGTTGGATTGGTTTCAGACCCTTGGCTTAAAGTCTAAGAAACAATACTTAAAGTTGAATTTGAGAGCTGCTACGTGCATACCACTTTTTTCTTAGGCATGCACAAAAAAATTGAATCGTGGATAGCAAAGTTGGTGTGTATTTAGGTAAAAATTAAAATATAACTGAAAAAAACAGTATTTAGAAAAGTTGGTGTGCACCCAAAAGATGCTATGAACAGACTTTTTAGCTACCTAATACATGGTTTGAATCTTTATTAGCCACAATGGGTTTGATGTCCTAAGTTCAAATCGAATCCCCCCTTAACGCCAACATAGGGATTTATATCCCGTGCTGATCCAGCAAGTGCTAATTTGCAACACACCTACCCTTGAGATTATTTGGGTGCTCTAAGAGTCCCAGACACCTAGGTTATATATATAGCGTTGGGGAGAATACGCTCGGCGCGCAGGATGACCTACACGCTCAGTGGCCATATCACACACCACATGACATGATCAACCCAAAACAAATCTCATTTTGACTTGATAAGCCATAGGGCATGTGATTTTTAATATATATATATATATATATATATATATATATATATATATATATATATATATATATATATATAGTTTGTTTCCCTCCATTTGATGGGTAAAAAATAAGGTAATGACCCAAAACTTTGGTGCATTGATTTTTTCCAACTTTGACCATATTTTTAACGGTGGAGAAGTCATAAAAATAATTTTTTTAATGGGATCTGATCAACCTTGCCTAAATTGCCGAGACACCCGATCCTTGTGTTGGATGCCCCATGATGGGTGTAGAAATTTCTCTACACTCGGGGGCATAATCTTGGGCCTCTCTCTCTCTCTCTCTCTCTACGTGTCATATACAAGGCGCTACCCTTCCTTCATGAAGTGCTAACGCTTCATAATAGTCGCGCTATCGTGAAATAAAGAAAGCGTCGATGCTTCTAAATGAAGTGATAGCACTTCTAACGAAGAGTCAAGCTCCTCTGACTGAAGTGCCATTAATGCTAAACATTCGCACAATAAATGCTAAATTTTTAGCCAATCAATGATTTCCCTAAAAGGGTGCCTTAAAAAGCCAAAATAAAATGGTAATGATTACCATTGAAAAATGCGCAACCATACCCCATGTTGTGATGATGGTAATTAATGAAGGTGAGACATCGCTTTGCAACAAAAAGGCGCTAGGTGTCAACAATCAGGCATTACGTGTCTTACCATGCGCTATCGCTACTACATCCATCCAGCCCGCCCCACTCCTGAGTTAATGATTTGACAATGGTAATAGTGCTAACGCTTCAAAGTATTAGCGATAGTGCCTGGTAAAGATGCTATTGCACGACATATAGGACGATAATGAGCCACTTACTGAAGCGCAGGCGCTTCTTATTTAAGTGCAACTGTGCAAGCACTTTTTATCAAAGCGCTAGCCCTTATTATAGTTCAATAATGGGCACAAATCGAAGCGCTGCGCTACATGATAGACACGCTACTGCCTGTATAAGAAGCGCAATCGCCTCTTTCCTAGAAGCGTAGCACTTCGAAAATGGCAATGATTACCATTAAAGATGCTATTGCACATCGTATACGAAGATAATGCCCACTTAATGAAGCGCAGCCGCTTCTTATAGAAGTGCAAGTCATTTTTATCGAAGTGCTACCCCTTCTTATAGTCTAATAAGTGACTCAAATCGATGCTCTGCGCTACATGATAGAAGTGCTAATGATGGCCATATCATCCGCAGTGCTTTGAAAACGATGCCGAATTTAAAAATGATTTATATTTGGGTATTAAAGGTTTTTTGGAAGTGCTAATGATGACCATGTCAGGAACGGAACCACGGCGCCAGCTCCGATTTGCCTTTCTGATACTGTCAGTAGTAACTATGGTTAAAGCGGGGTTCAATGAAGAATACAGAGGAATGCCGCATCATCCACAGAAGAGCTATGTGTGGAGATCCTATCGATATGCACAGAGATATCTCTACACCCGAGCGCATATCCCTGACCCTCTATATATATATATTATTTTCATTCATGGGTGTGCATATAAAAAAGTTGGTCTGTGAGTAGAAAGTGTGTGGGAAAAAAAGTGATGTTGCATATTAGTGCTCATCAATTTGTATAATTGCATGAGCTGCTTGAGATATCTAGGTGGGAGGCAAACAAGTAAATGAGACTCAATTTAGAACTAATTGTTCCTTCGATAATTCTAACCACCTAATCAATGTGGGTCATTGCATTGCCTATATGATGTTTAGCCATCCATTTGAATGTTATCATGCCTTCTTACTAAGGATTGAGAAATCAAGGATTTAAAAATTGATACAGTGGGTCAAGATGACGCTCCGATCGCTTCGCCTGTAAAGGCCCATCTACCTGAACCGGCCCTCATTGTCGGAATCTTAAATCTATTTTCGTTTCTGTTTCACCTCCAAGAGCCCGACTACAGGACCTGATCTCCAGTGCTACCAAAACACACAGATCTGCTTATGGCGCTCACTTTACACCCACCCGTGATGCTCAAACCGCTTTCCATTCCTATTTCAAAGGGGAAAACCCTACTGACATCAATAGCCCTTTCACCCCCAACGAAGTCTTTAGAAATGTCATTCAATCACCTCCATCTAGGAGTGTATTTGGTTCGGTTTGGTCGGTTTTGGACCAAAATAACAAACCAAACCGGTACTCATCCAAACCGGACAAAACCTGACAGTTCGGTCCTGTTCGGTCGATTTGATTGGTTCGGTCCAAAAATTGCACAGTCCTACCTCCATCCGTTGTGCTATTCTCTGCCAATTCGGTGGAAATCCCCCTTGGTTTCGTCCTCTTGCTGGTTCTGATTTCCTGCAAGCTAAGCAGACCAACTTAAGGAAACAAATGAACAAAGTGGGGAGGAAAATGAAGCGATGGCGCAGTAGTTGGAAAGATGATCTAAGCGTCGACAGAGACATAGATCTTGCACTTGGTGGTCTCAGCTTCGACATCAATGAGCAAGCTGAGGAGCAGGCCAATGTATACTCTTCTATTTCGGTTCACACTACCTCGGAAAGCAACGAGACATCTTCCCTCCTCCTATCTAAGAACTTATGCAATGAATTTCAGGACATTGTTACGTGCCTTGGGTGTTCTACCTATGATGGTAATTTTGTAGGACACTTCGAGGGATCCTAGGCCTCCCTTGTTAGTTTAATTCGAGAAAAGCCACAACTCCTAATCAGCACATGATTGAAAATAATACTCATTCGATAATTTTATTCTTGGCCTTAAGCGTTTAAATAACTGAATAGCTATTACAATAAAAGACATTTCTCAATTAAAGAAAACAACACCTACATGAATAATTTAAGCAACATTTATTGGAAAGGAAAGATAATATTTATTGAAAGATAATAATTCAACACAAATTAAATAAAGCATTTGGCCAATCAATCTCCATCATTCGTGGGGTCCCTAACAGCTCCTCCTTCCTTAAAATTTTCCTTATCCTCAAGAAAAAGATATGGAAATCGGGCCTTAAAATCAGCTTGATTCTCCCATGTGGCCTCAGAAGGGAAGAGATTTTGTCAATGAACAAGAGCTTCCATTTCTCCTTCTTTTTTGCGAGTTTTCAGTATGGTTTGAGGAAGTGGGTGGAGTGCCAATTCTGCTGGCAACTTGAGTAGAGTGGTGATTTACACTCACCCATGATTTTATTGCTAGGCCCTCTTGTCCCACGCAACTCTTCCGATTTCCCCTCCCACCAAAATCGCATCCATACCTCATTAAATTCCCAAATAATGGGATCCAATTTTTGAAGCCATTGAGTTCCAAAATCGGCATTACATCCTTCCACCGGTAAAAGGTAAAAATTCACGTGGAATTGAACCTTTTGTACTAAAATAGGAGGCATTTCACACAATCCTTCACTCTGTATTTTATTTTCATCTACCACTTGAGCTGAAAAGTCTCCTTTCTTTATAAGATAAATTCCCATTTTGGTAGCTAACTTTGAATTCAAAAACTTATGAGTGCTACCGGAATCCACCAAAATTATAATCATGGAATCTCCCATTTTTCCAAATAAACGCATGGTCTGAGGTGTCGCATTTCTTGAAATAGCGTGAAAACTAATTTCGGGAATCTCTTCTTCCGCTTCCTCTTCCATGGTCGTCTCATCCAACGACTCCCTGATTGGCTACTAATGTGTGTATCTAATTAAGTCTTAACCTATTACAAGCGCACAATGAAAATTGTAGAACTAGTATAGGAGCGTTCCCACGAAGAGGTATTTATCTTATTTTTATTTCTATTTCTATTTTAAAGTTTATATTTATCTTTTAAGGTTTTAAACTACTTAAGAAATATGAATAAAGAATGGTTTCTTAATCTAAATTGCATAAAATAAATCCTAATCTTCCTTCTTCAGATTGAGATCGTCAATCCTAATCTTCAGCTATCAGATATTTATAAAAATAAACAGTACCGTTATACCGTATTGCAGTTTTTTAGAATTTGGGCGTCAATCAAAAACTAAAATTTTTTAACACAGATTTAATCTAATCAACAATCTCCTAAAATCTGGTTGTCAATCAAATTCGAGAAAATTGAAGATGGAAAAGGCAAAATCGTTACACTAATCTGCAAATTCTAACCTGAGTCATCAATTCAAATTAAAAATTAAAGATATTTACAAAATAATAATTAAAAGAAAATAAAATCTAAACTAGAAAGCAAAGTAAATATATCTTTCTCCCCTCAGCCGCAATCGTCAATTGCTTATGAGAAACTAGGATATCTATACTAATCTTCAGTACCCAATAGCAGTCATCAATTTCTCTTGAGAAACCTTAGATATCTAATCTACAAAATAATAAAAAATCTACTCTAATGAAAAAAAATAAATTCAACCTCAGTCGTCAATTGATGCTGAGAATTTTTTTGATGATTTATTCCTATACCGGGCTCTCTTATTTATAGCTCATAAGGAGCCAGTTTACAAAATTCTAATTTTAATAAAAGAAACTACTAAAGTAAAAATATCCTATTATAACTCTAATTCTTAATTTTATTCTTCCTTACTTTCAAACCGTAGAAGTGCTTCCAGAGTGTTTGTGATAACAGTAGCAAAGATTTTCAGAATTTATCTTCATCAATCTTCTTAGATCCGTGATTCACCAAACTTCTAATTTCAGAGATCTTATTCGGTGCATGGCGGTGATAGTTTTCACTCACGTGATCAACAGCAACAGATATAGCAGAGGGAAAGCTTCTCTTTTATACAATCGTAAATTATGATTGTTCTTCTTTTTTTTGAGAATCGTAAATCACGATTTTCTATTTCGAACGATCGCTTTTCTTGTATCACTTTTTGAAGAATCATCTTTTAAAAAATCGTATATTATAATTTCTTAGCTTTCTCTCTTTTTCTTCTTCAACTTTAGCGCACAATCGTAAATTTTGATTTCTTGACTTTTAGCAGCGGCGAATCATCTTCTTCTACTCAATCGCCTTTTTACTGCTTTTTGAGTTCATTTTGATGAATATTAACACTTTAGCTCTATTTTGCTATTTTTTCTTAATATCTGCACATCATTAACTTGTTAGTAGCAAACTAAGTCCTAGCATCACTAAGTTAAGGGTGATAAAATGATAAATTATGTGACTGATCACACCCCCAAACTTATATTTGTCTAGTCCCTAGCAAACAAGAAAACATAAAATAAATGCCACTTTCATAGGGTGCACATTGCATTTAGCAGATGCAACCAGCCTTTAAACCCCTAGGTGATTCCTAGTGGAGGAGTTATAGTCTCCTGAAGGATTTTAGTGAAGTTACCTACAAACTTTAAAATATATTTTTATATTTTCAGAAATTTTTAAAATAATTTTTAGAAATTAATCATCATATGTTTGGTATAATTTTTAAAATTTTCAAAATTTTCACCTTTACTTTCCATCATAGTAATTATCTTTGATCAGAACTCACCAATTTTAATTCTATACAGCGTGGGGTGTGTGCGTATCAGTAAAAAGTTTATTCATCATAGATTTTTCTAAACTGTTGATTTAGAAAATATTTTCATCCAAACTCTCACTATTGGCATACTCTCAAAAGGATATCAAAATTTTGGGTTCTCACATATGATATGTACATGATAAATTCAAAAGACAATAAGAAAGTAAATCTCATGGAATGGATAATCAATTCTGATCATATGACTTTTCCGTTCATTCATAGTATCTATTTCATGCATTTCTACTAGACTCATACTTTTGCAAATCGTAAATCATAAAGGTCTTTCCTTCGGCTTGTAATGGGGCTTTGGGGGTTTTAAAGAAAGGTAGATAGGGTTCAAAAGTTTCTGGAAATTTAGTTCTTCCTTTTCTATCTTCTTTCCTTCTTTTCTATTTCAGTAAGTATCCAAAAAGTTGGATGACTTCTTCCCATTTTTTTTTTTCTGTTTTCTTGTGTAAATCCCATTTTTTCTTCAGCCAGAAGCTTTTCACTTCTCTTTTCATGAAATCATCTTTTACAATTTTTCTTTTTCTTTTCCCACATTTTTCATACGATTGTATTTCTTTTCAGTTGTACCCTTTTCAGCAGATCTTTTATCTGTTCTTGCTCATACTCTTTTCACTCCCTCTTCTTCTCTTCTTTTATATTCTAAACTCTAAGAGATTATAAAGGTTAAAGGTAGAAAGTTTTGGGTAGTGCATATGGTTAAAAGTTTATAAAATTTTGGTACAAAGAAATTCGGTTTTAGGCTTCTAATATGGGTTTCAAAGGATAAAATCTTTTCAGGGATTTTGACTTTTTTGGTTCTAGTGTAACAAAAGATGGCCTTTGATCATTTTCACAATTTACCAGTATAGATGTCTTCTTGTTTTGATGTGTTTAACAGATAGTTCTAAAGAAACAAATCATCATAATCACATAATATCTTGATTCTAAGTTCAGCAATATGAGATTTCTCAGTAAAAGTTCAAGGAAATTTTAAGCTTGAAAATAAAAACAGTCTCTTTTGGAATATAAAGAGAATGTATTAGCTCAAGGTCTCACTGATTTATAACTTTGAAACTATAATCCAAATTTGTAGTTTAAATTAATTGCATAGTTTCAAACATTCATTAGATAAAGTGTTCAAAGGTGCTAAACATGAATTGCAACTATTTTATTTTGATTGTTGAACTTTTGCTATGATGGATTGTAAAGTTTAATAGATTCACAATTTTTTTCAGTCATACTTTGCATATAATGATTAACTAAATTAATATATACAGAACTAAAAATAAAATTTTAAACGAAAAAATTAAACTAATATACTAATATACACAAAAAGTGGTGTATCCCCCCCAAACTTAAATATGACAATGTCCTCATTGTGCAAAACAAGGGACACAATAAAAATTTAATAAAATTGTCATACCTATGAGGTTTATGAAGTACTGTAAATTTTACTCACTCGGCGATGATGGATATGAGGTTTATGAAGTACTGTAAATTGTCATACCTATGAGGTTTATGTAGGTGGTGCTGGTGCTGGCAAGGCAAGTAATGAATAGGAGCTACTCATTTGATCTTTCGTAGAGTCGGACAAATTTACTGTCGAACAGTCCTGTTCTGATTGTGGTCTCTATTGTAATCCTAAACTTACAGTTTTAGTTATTGTTGTCACTTGTCATTCCCTTAACTGACCCTCAACTGTTTCTTTCTTTTTCAATTTTTCCTCCAGCATTGCGATCACAGAAGATTTCAATTCTATTTCATCTTTCAACTTTTCGGCTTCAGTGTGTAGTCCTGTTATTGTCTTCCAGAACTTGCTTGTGATTGAATCAATTTTTTCTATTTGTTCCGTACAAATTAAGATTAATGAATCCTTGTCATCCTGAAGCTTTCGTAATTTTCCTTCAGTCACTATTAGCATGTGATTTTTCTCATGTAATTGAGCTTTTAAAAACTCCTCAGCCTCCTTGTGAGATTTTTCTCTTGCAGTTTATCTAAAATCTGAATCTTCCATGAACTGCCCAACCTGTTCCATCAAATTTGCTAATTTCTCTTCATATTCCTTCTTTTCTCCTTCCCATTCTTGTTGGTATTCTCTGTGCCTCCTATTCCCTTCTTAAAGTTGCACAACCTGGTCTTGAAGTGCTATAGTAGCCTCCTAGACCTTCTTGGCTGTTTCGGCCGTCCAATGTGCTTGATGTTCCTTTACAGCCTTTTGTTTTAGATTTGAATCAACTCCTGACGTTCTTGTGCATTAGGCATAATATCTCAGACTCTGTTTTTCAACATCTGGATTTCTTCTATCATCCTTCTCACAACACTTGGTAATTGGGCTTTAGTAAGTTGTCATTGCTCTACTTCTTTTAATCTTCTGTCTAGGTCTGATTATTCAATCATTGGAACTGCTGAAATAGTAGCTGGAGGAGACATTTCCTAATGTAATAATGCACTGAAGCTCTCCCTTGTGGCTTCGAGATGTAGTCTTGTACCTTCAGCTTGGGATATCTAAGTCTGCCCCGGTGCTGGGATTGTAGGAACTGTGATCTTGATTATAGGATCAACAGGGAGTGGGACTTCAGCTCTATGACTTGCTCCTATACACAGAAGGTTGAATTGATAACATTTTTGGTGGGGCGGTTGGTTGAAAACTGACAGGGACTTGACTAGAAGTAGCCATTTCAACATCATGTTGTTCTACTGGTGCAAGAATTCTCTCTGCTACTTCGTTGATTGGATTCACCGATTTTACTCTAGTGGAAGTTGGTTCAATTTCATGGAGCATAGCAGGCCCCGTTGGTGAATCCAGAGCTGAGTTATATAGACTAGCTTGATTTGTTGCAGGTTCTGGTGCTATCGGGTGTTCTTGCTCAGCTGCTTGCTCTGATACTTGATAGCCAATTTCTATGCTCTCATGAGGTTGAGTAAAAGTACTCACTACCTCTTCTGTAGTTGCTCTTTGTTGAACTAAAATATCGATTAAGAGCCTTGTGGTGGGCTCTTCTTGTTCTTTGGGAACTTGGGTGGTCTTTGGTGCAGATGGGACCTCCTCCGTATGTGCTGAAATGGGAACTTTCTTTTTATTTGCGGCACATAAAGTTCTCCGATAGACCTTAGTTGTGAGGCTCTCGTCACTTCTCGGTAGGGATTTCTCTTTTGGATCAATTTTATATCCCATAGTTATCAACAAATTCGTAATCAAACCTCCAAAGGGAAGACATAGTTTGTTTGATTGATACTTCTTGAGACTCAATTTCTCTCTCTCGGTGTTCATTACCTCCAGAAGGTAAGAAGGGACATCAAACTAGTAGCGATTAGCCATAAGATATAAGGCTTTCATAAAAAGGGCTCTTCGCTAAGTTTCGTGGCCCGTAGGATGGATGGTCTTATGAATTAAAACATCGAGGAAATGAAGAGATATACTCCGTTCTTCCAAATCCTTTCGCAAGAAAGATGATTTGTCTTTTAGGGGTTTGCCTAGTATTTCTGTGGCCTTTTGAACAAAATCCGGAAGAGTCTCGGGTGGTTCTCTAAGTACATTTGCTTCTGGCGTGTCAAAGGACACTTCAGGTCTTTCTAAGGGTGCATTCATCACTCCCGCAACCATTGTTTTTGTTATTAAAATTGGGAACCCATCAATGGTTGTGGACAAAATTGGTAGTGAACCCTTGTTGCTATTAACCATATTAGTATAAAGCAGTTTTACTAGCCTTAGGTAGACTAGTGTAACTCCGGGCTCTAAAAAGTAGTGGAACCTGCATCCCGAAAATATTTTATAGCTCCTCTACAAATTTCAAAATGCTCCCAAATGTGACATCTACAGCAACCTCAGATCCCACCAGATGGTGTTTAGTTGAATCTGGGACCCGATCCAATGTTCTTTCAGAGGACATTGGCTTTTTGCCTTTATCAATACTTATGCCCCTTTCACGGGCAGCTATCGCTTCAATTACTTCTACCTCAGATGTTCCTTGCGTGACCACCCCTGAGGTCTTTGCCTTCTTTTTTGGTAGGGCTGCTACTTTTGATTTAGCTTTTTGGGCAGCAACCCTTTTTAAAAGTTATTTAATTGGGGAAGAGTCCAAACTGTTACCTTCCTCTTCTCCATCTCCTCCCGCTTGTTTTTTGATTGTCTCCGACATTTTGCAATTCCTTTTCTGCAAGTAGTTAAA
This sequence comes from Chloranthus sessilifolius, assembly GCA_021018995.1. Taxonomy (NCBI): domain Eukaryota; kingdom Viridiplantae; phylum Streptophyta; class Magnoliopsida; order Chloranthales; family Chloranthaceae; genus Chloranthus; species Chloranthus sessilifolius. The sequence continues at coordinate 100,632,742 of CM037588.1, forward strand.
AATATTGCTTAGTAAATCGCAACTTGCATATATAAAATTGAAATAAATTTTAGAGAATCCCCTATTGAAAAAAATTAACTTGTTGTCGAGTAATTACCAAACCCTAATTTTCAATTATCTCTTCAAAACTCGAGTAGGGTTATGAAATTAACTCGAAAATGCAAGGGAACGAAAACAATTGAGTTTTTAATCAGGGAGATTATTTATTTATTTTTTATATTATTTTTTTATTAAAAACTGGAGGGAAAGGATTGAAACAGAAATGGAAAGTTCGATAATGGGGTCGACGTATCCTCTCCCGGATATGTAGGCCCTATCTTTGTGGTGACCTACTGAACCGGTCATCCCTCACTTTTTTACCTAGAATCGGTGGTGGGTAACATCTAGGTTAAATCTCAACAAAGCATATTTTTGCTTCAGGTTATCGGCTAGTTTCTCAAATAAGTTTCAGGATTGCTGGCCATTTTGAGCCATAAAGGCTCCTTCGCATTCAGCGTCGACTGTAGCTTGATTAGTTTCAGTCAACCCTTGATAGAAATTTTGCACAATAGACCAATTCGGCATGTCATGATGAGGGCATTTTCTTAACAAATCCTTCATCCGTTCCCAACTCTCATGGAATAATTCTCCAGGCTTTTGACTGAAGTCTTGGATTGCTTGGAGAATTTGATTTGTCCTACCAATTGGGAAATATTCATTTAAGAACTTGGACTGGAGTCCTTCCCAAGTGGTAATACTTCTGGCAGGTAAAATTAGTCATGCCTTCGCCCGATCTTTGAGAGAGAAAGGGAACAGTCGTAGCATAAAAGCCTTATTGTTGGTGTTGGGTGTTTGGAACATGGTGCAAATTTCTATAAAATCCCTAAAGTGTTGATAGGAGTCATCGCTGTCAAGCCCATGAAAGGTCGGTAATGACCGGAGTACGTGGGACTTAACTTCGGCATTTTATCCTGCCGTTACCTCTAGTATCACTATACAAGAGGGATCGGTCAAAGCAACTGGGCTGAAGTGTGCTTGAATTGAACGGTCGTCAGCCATAGTTGAAAACTCTCTTCCAGAAGTTCGATTTAGTGTGAGACTACGCAGGAAAGTTCGTTTGATTTTTAGATCATGCTCAAAGAAGTCTAAGTTTTGAGATTGAGTACGATGCATGAACCAGAAACGAAAATAGTTTGTGATTTTTAACTTTTTTTTATTTTTTTTTAGAAAGCAGGGGGAGTAAACAAATCTAAGCTTCGAGCTTCGCTGATTAGGGGAAGTTGAGACTCTGAGTTGTCGCTTCGAATAAACCTGCGAAAGATTAAGAAGTGATCAAAGAAAAAAAAAATTCAAGAAATATAAAAAGAGAAAGATAAATATTTATTTTAAAATAGAAATATAAATAAAAAGATAAATCACCTCCCCGGCAACGATGCCAAAAACTTGATCGGGTTACTTATGTGTGTATCTAATTAAGTCTTAACCTATTGCAAGCGCACAAAGGAAATTGTAGGCTAGTATAGGATCGTTCCCACGAAAAGGTATTTATCTTATCTTTATTTCTATTTTTATTTCAAAGTTTATATTTATCTTTTAAGGTTCTAAACTACTTGAGAAATATGAATAAATAATGGTTTCTTAATTTAAATTGCATAAAATAAATCCTAATCCTCCTTCAAATTGATGTTGTCAATCCCAATCTTTAGCTATCGGATATTTATAAAAATAAATAGTACCGTTACACCGTATTGCAGTTTTCTAGAATTTGGGTGTCAATTAAAAACTAAAATTCTTTAACATGGATTTAATCTAATCAACAATCTCCTAAAATCTGGTTGTCAATCAAATTCGAGAAAATTAAAGATGAAAAAGTAAAAACCATTACATTAATCTACAAATTCCAACCTGAGTCGTCAATTCAAATTACAACTTGAAGATGTTTATAAAGCAGTAAATAAAAGGAAATAAAATCTAAACTAGAAAGTAAAGTAAATATATCTTTCACCCCTCAGCCGCAGTCGCCAATTGCTTCTGAGAAACTAGGATATCTACACTAATTTTCAGCACCCAATAACAGTCGTCAATTACTCTTGAGAAACCTTGGATATCTAATCTACAAAATAATAAAAAATCTACTCTAATGGTCAAAAGAAAACCCAACCTCAGTCGTCAATTGATGCTGAGAATTTCTTTGATGGTTTATTCCTATACCGGGCTCTCTTATTTATAGCTCGTAAGGAGTCGATCTACAAAGTCCTAACTTTAATAAAAGAAACTATTAAAGTAAAACTATCCTAATATAACTCTCATTCAAAATTTTATTCTTCCTTGCTTTCAAACCGTAGATGTGCTTCCAGAGTGTTTTTTATAACAGTAATAAAGATCTTTGGAATTTATCTTCATCAATCTTCTTAGATCCGTGATTCACTAAACTTCTAATTTCAAAGATCTTATTCGGTGCATGGTGGTGATAGTCTTCACTCACGTGATTAGCAACAACAAATATAGCAGAGGGAAAACTTCTCTTTTATACAATCATAAATTACGATTATTCTTTTTCTGGAGAATCGTAAATCACAATTTTCTATTTCGAACGATCACTTTTCTTGTATCACTTTTTATTCTTTTGTTGTTTTCTGAAGGAATCGTACATTACAATTTCTTAGCTTTCTCTTTATTTCGTCTTCAACTTGAGCGCACAATCGTAAATTTTGATTTCTTGATTTTCAGCAGCAGCGAATCGTCTTTTTTCACTAAATCGTCTTTTTATTGCTTTTTGAGTTCATTTTGATGAATATTAACACTGTAGCTCTATTTTACTATTTTTCCTTAATATTTATACATCGTTAACTTGTTCGTAGCAAATTAAGTCTTAGCATCACTAAGTTAAGGGTTATAAAATAGTAAATTATGTAACTGATCACTCCCCAATAGAAGGAAAAATTCCTTTTATTAAAATTAACTTCTTACAATGATGGCCTGGGGAAAATTTTTCATTACAATTAAAGCATAATCCGCGCACCTTCCTTTCTTGCAACTCAGTCGGGCTCAACCTCTTGATGGTGGGGGTACAAGCTTGGGTAAGAGATACTTAGGGTAAGGGTGGATGGAGCCATTTGAGGTTCCACGTACCCTCCCTTCCGTTGTCATACATACGAGACTCATAGAGTCGTGCCAGAATGATAGTGACGGACAATGAGATAAAATTATATGCTTGTACGTCAATTCGTATTGCCTACTTTAACCCACTCAAAAATCACCCAACTTGTTGTTCTTCAGACAAATGGCCAGCTCAATATAACAAACGATCAAACTCCATTTGGTAATCGTGGATGCTTCCCCATTGTTTAAGCTTGGTGAGATCCCCAAAAAACTTTTGGTATTTCGAAGGCTCGTAACTTAAATGCAACTCATACTTGAAAACCTCCCAATTGAAGTCTTCCCTCTATTTTTTAAAACGTTGATACCACAATTGGATATCACCATCCCAGTGGTAACCGGCCATGGGAAGTTTCTCCTCCTCATCTGTGCCCTGGAACTCAAAAAATTGCTCCACCTGACAAATCCACCCGGTTGGATCATCCATGCCATCATAGCGTGGAAAATCAAACTTTGTGATTTTTGTTGCAAGAGGGCCTCCCCCCGAAGAGCTACGATGGGGCCCACAAGAAGACTAGGCATAGTCATCATGTTCTCCACCATGCATAAAAAATCGAGCAAATATGCCCTCCATATGCTTCATGAGGCACTCTTCACTATCCATCATAGTTTGTTGTAGTTCCTTTTGCCTACAGCCAATGAGCCAAGCTCATTCTCACTTGCTCCAGACGGTGGTCGGATATGCCTGACTCTCATACCAAGTTGTTACGTGCCTGGGTTTGCAACCTCGTAGTGGGTTTATGAATGGGTAGAGAATAAGTGACGATACACAATTTGAAAATGCTCACTGGAATACACAAATGACATGGTTGAAATGAGTCCTTTAAACCACCTCTAAACAATGCTCCAAATAGAGATGTCACTTCTTAATGTTTATGTATACTGGTTGAACCTGCAATGTGATGATGCGACTTCACAATTTGAAAACGCCCGGGTTAACAACAGAAAACAGTCACTGGAATACACAATTTGAAACTCAGTGACAATATCGTAGGATGATATGATGCACATGAATACGCACGAACCATCATGAATGAGGCTCATCCAATCCTACAATCAGAGTGGAGCTATGTTAGTGATAGACCTACTGAAATAGTATTGATTTCAACAACAAACACATACATTTCACATGAAGAAAAGGAAGTCGCATCTTCACATTACAGGTTCAACTAGTATACATAAACACTAAGAAGTGACATCTCTATCCGGAGCATTGCTCAGAGGTAGTTTAAAAGACGCATTTCAACCATGTCATACATGCTGCCATTGTCTCTCCTACAATTTGAACACACTTGTATGCACAGTGCGTATGTGGGTAAGATGCTCGACAAGGCCGTCGAAGTGGCTTGCAGTTAGTAGCTCTCACAATGTAATGACCAAACACTCAAATTTTAGCCCTCTTTTTCCTTTCCATTGAACATTTTTTTCCCTTTTTTTTATAAATTTTTAAACATAGAAGAAAGACAAACATTTTGGACAGATTACAGGATTCACCAGTACTGTAGTAAGGAGAGCTTCACATTACCACATGAGATATTATAGGGTCTGATAGTCACTCTTAGTATACATCAAGAGATGAATTGAACAAAGATAGAAGATGAGAGGTCAAAATTTTCATGTGACAATTTTAGAACAGTGTTGAAAATTAAGAACATCAATAGCCAAGGACAGGGTGTTAAGTGGTGAAAAATGTCACTTTTCACCCTTTAACCTGACCATTGATAGACTTGTGAGCACACTAATAAGCCTTTGTCGAGTTTATTTTGTAGACAATAATAAAAGATGATACTAATGCAGAAAACTACTCAAGAATGCCCACAAAAGGGGCCATCTCTCAGCACAGGACAGACCCAGCAATGGCACACCAAAGGGTAGTACATCACTGGTGCTGGAACCTATCATGGCAAAGGAAGTGAAGACAGGCTAAAAAAATCCTATCAAGAGGACATCTGAAGATTTTGATAAGAGCTGAGAGTTGAATTAGAGGAATTCGTGCAGATTGGCGAGGTTTCGATAGGATCGGAAGGTAGAAAGAAGAAGAAGTCGTGAGGATTGTGAAATTCGATAGGATCTAAGAACCTATCGAACAGTTGAGAGAAAGACAGATTTCATCCTGACGAAAGCTACCTGAGGAGAAAAGGGAACCTATCGAAGGGCTCCTGAACCTATCGAAAGGTCTCTAGAACCTATCGGAAGACCGCCTGAACCTAACGAAATGGAGGTGCTGGAGCAGTACCTATTGAAGGATGTTTGAGCCTTTCGATAGGAGTGAGAGCCATCCTATCGAAGTGATGAGATACAAAGCTACAACCTGACGAAACGATCTCCCAACCTATCGAACTACCCCTCCAACCTGCCGAATGCTCCAGATAAAGTGCAGTGAAGCTGAAGCCTCAAAGATCATCCTGTCGGAACCTATCGAAGGGATTGGAGAACCTGGCGAAAGGACTGAAAAGCTTTACCAGAACCTATTCGAAGCTTCCCCAACCTATCGAAATCATGTGCAGAACTTCTCAGAAACTCAGCTATGCACACGCTTTGACGTGGTGACCTGCTGCACGCAACTCGAGGGGCTTGGTGACCGGCACGACGATTCCAAAAGATGCCTTAGGAAACCCTAACTGACTCACATGCTCTAACATAACCCTAACAAACTCTAAGGACATTCAAGAAAGGATTTTTGGTGGGAAAAATAGAGGAGAAAGCTATATATAGAGACCCCCAATTGCAATTGGGGGGAGATCAAGATTTGAGCTAAATTCTAGAGATTAGAGCTTGCAGAGAAATTCTATTTTCCCTCTTTTAGCCCAACAATGGTTGGCTAATTCCCTTGGAGTAGCGAGGAGAGAGGTTAGATCTGTAATTGGGTAAGGTTGAGAGTGCTATTGTGGGTTCACTGTTGCACAGACTACAGATCTGAGAGCATTTCCATTGTAGAGTGAGTTTGATTGCAATGTAAATGTTGTTTGTAATGCTATAATTAGATATAAAGTTCCTTTGATTTCATTTGGTGCTCGATCGGATTTGTGTAAAGGAGTCTGTAGATCAGCTCACCCACTTAACTGGTAGGCCTCTTAGCTACCATCCGATCTCCCTGGATCTGATACTCCTATAATTCCCTGAGTCTGTGACCTTGGAATTGCAACATCTGTAGTGGTTTTAATTATTCTAATTGATGCTTTTGCTTTGGAGGAGATCCCTAGGATGATCTGTGACCATTAAAGTGGGCAGATCATAACCTTAAGATTAGTCCAAGCATAGGATCCAATTGGATTCGTCTGCTGTAAATCCATGGATTAGATAAAGTCTATAGGATAGTCTGTGACCACTCAAGTGGACAGATCATAGCCTTAAGACCAGTGAATCCTGTGATTTGGAGTGGAGTCTTCTACCTGCAGCTGTGCTTATAGCCAGCTGAGGGAAATGTGTGCCCTGAACCTCTACAGCATGATTAATCTAACCTGATTTCAGTGAGACCAATTTCCAAGCTACTCTTCTCCATTTTCTGCTTTTTACTCGTTTCCCCTGCTAGATCTAGATTCCCAAACTCGATCCAAGTTAGTTTTTATTTAATTTTAGCTTAGCTTAAGTGACAATCCCTTTTAAACCTCTCCCCTGTCTTTTAGCTAACTTAGCAGTAGTTAGGGTGCCAGATCTCTTACAGATCTGGAGATTTATCATATTTTTAAACCAACCTCCCTGTGGATATTCTCTTACTCACCATATTTTTAAAACTTGCTACAACAAATCCTTATTACTTACAGGTCTGTGTGAGTGTGTTCTGCCTAGTTTTATTAGTGATTTTAGACCCTCTTTGGAGAGAAGGCGAACATCCCAACAAGTTTTTGGCGCCGCTGTCGGGGAGGTGTGTTTAGAAATTGGTAGATCTAAGTTTTGATCATAGATCTATAGTTGTTTGTTTGATTTTACTAACCGCATTTGTAAGTTTTATTATTTTCAGTATTTTGTGTGCATTTCATCAGATCTGAGGTTGCCAGTGAGAGGAGAATTATGCTGGAGGCTGCTCTGTAGTTTGCATCCCTCTACTCTCCTTTTATTTTTCAGATCTGTTGATTTTTAGAGTAGTTAGAAAGTTTGGTTGATTCTACTTGTTGTGCTGAGGATCTGTTCTGCATTCAGAATTTGAGTGTTGTATGTTTGGTAGGAGAATTCTCCAACCTTAGATTGTTACACTAAATTCAGAGGTTGAAAGACTTCTCAGATCCAGACCAACTATACCCACATCTGTTGTAATTGACTCTGTAGAAATGGGTGAGCAACAACAGCCGAGAACCCTCAAGGAGTTTAATGCACCAGGGGTTTATAATTCCCCCTTCTGCATTCAATTCCCAGTTGCTCAAGGAAACTGAGATAAAATCTTCCATAATTCAAATGCTGCCCTCATTTCATGGCCTGACTAAAGAAGACTCTTACAAGCACATTGATGAGTTCTTGGGACTGTGCACTACATTTAACATCACAGGATTTGGGGAGGAGGCCACCAGGATGAGACTCTTTCCTTTTTCATTAAAGGACAGAGCTAGAACCTGGCTGTCCTTGCTTCCACCCAACAACATTCAGTCCTGGAGTGATCTCCAATATAAATTTCTGGCCAAGTTCTTCCCTATGTCAAAAACTAGCCAGTTGAGGAAGGGTATCATCTCTTTTACCCAAGATCCAACTGAAGAATTTTATTAATCCTGGGAGAGATTTAAGGAATTCCTAAAGAAATGCCCTCACCATCAAATCCCTGAATGGCAATTGGTTTAAAGCTTTTATCAGGGAATTGATTCTAAGAGCAGAGACATGATAGATGCTTCCTGTGATCGCACCTACCTCCATAAAACTGCTGAGGAGGCATGGGAGCTCTTTGATATTATTAGTGAGAACTCTATGCAAAGGAAAACCTTGTCTAGAGATCTAAAGCCTCCTAGGTTAGTGAAGGAGAATATTTCAAGAGGAAAGTTATATGAAGTTAGTGTACCAAGTGATTTGGAAAGGAAAGTGGATAGCCTAGCCCTAAAATTTGATAGGCTAATGGGAGCAATGCAGTCACTTGTGGCTGCTAAGGTGGAGGAGGCATGTGCCATATGCCAGTCCCCTGCTCACTCCCTTGAAGAATGCCCATCTGCTGGCCAGTTTTCTGGTTTTATAACAGAGCATGTGGCTGCAGCTTAGTCGTATGGGTAGCAGCCTGCTGCTGGGTATCAATGGAGGAACCACCCCAATCTGAGGTGGAGACAAGATGCACACCCCAGCCAGCAGTAGTAGCAGCCCTACAGAAATGTTCAGCCCTATCGAGAAGGTTATGTCCCAAGGCCTCAGTATCAGCAACCCATGGCCCAACCTGTAGCTCCTCCTGTGCAGCAATCTGCACCTCCTCCAACTGAGAGAGCATCTTCCTTTGAGGAACAAGTTCTATCTTCACTGCAGAACTTGAACTCCTTATCCCAAACTGTGCACTCTCACAACCAGAGCATAAAAATGATAGAGGATCAACTTGGTCAGCTGTTTGCTGCCTTGATTAGAAGAGAAGGAGGGAGGCTGCCTAGCCAATCACAGGACAGCCCACGAAGACGGTTTGTAGTGGGTGAAGTTTCCTCCACCTATGAGGAAGCCAAATTTGTTACAACATTAAGAAGTGGTAGGTTAGTGGACAACCAAGTGGGTTGTGAGCCTGTGAGGAGCTTGGAGAAAGAAAATGAAGTGATTTCTATAAGAACGCAACAAAGGCCACTAGTGGTAGACTTGAAGGAGCAACAGCTATGAATAAAGAGGATAATGAGGATCCTTAAGAAAAGAAAAAAATTAAAAAGAAAGAGGCCCCATTGACTAAGGCTGCAAATGAGGGAGCAATCCCACATTTGCCATTTCCTAAGGCACTGCAAGCACCTTCCCCTTTTGATAAAGGGCAAGGTAAAATAAAAGAAATAATAGAGACTTTCAAGCAAGCAAAGATCAATTTACCTTTACTTGATGCAATTAAATAAGTCCCAGTTTATGCCAAGTTTTTGAAAGAACTATGCACCCATAAAAGACAATCTAGGATACACCTATCCAAGAAAGTCTTTTTAGTAGAGAAAGTGAAACAAATTTTGTCTATTACAACCCCAACCAAATTGCAAGACCCTGGAACCCCCACTATCCCCTGCATCATTGGGGATCACACCATTGACAAAGCCTTATTAGATCTGGGAGCTAGTATAAATTTGCTTCCATATTCACTATATGAGAAGATGGGTATGGGAGAATTAAAGCCCACACATGTGGTCCTACAGCTGGCTAACAGATCTGAAAGGAAACCCTTGGGGATAATTGAAGATGTGTTGGTTGGAGTTGACAAATTCTTCTATCCTGCTGACTTTTTGGTGTTGGACATGGAACCAAGCAAGTGTGCTTCTTCCATACATGTGATTCTAGGCAGGCCCTTTTTGGCCACTGCCAATGCTTACATACAATGCAGGTATGGAATCATGGAAGTGTCATTTGGAGACATGAAGGTTAAGCTGAATGTGTATAACACTGGCTATCAACCCTCTCTTGAAGAGGCTTATTTTTCTATTAATGCACAAAAAAAGGTGATGCATGAAAATACACATTGGTTGTTGCAGGACAATGCTTGATTCACAGATAGAAAACTACACTCAGGGGAGGGACATTGGCTGAGGAAAGAATCCACGAAAGGTACTGATCATGCATATGCAGTGGACCTCCCAGATCCTTCGGATTAGCCCCTGCAGTCCAGTATGTACCATATGTATGATAGTTTGCTGTTGTTCTAGGTATTCATTTTTCCAGTGAAAGTTCTTTTTGCAATAAACATGTTATCACAAACATCAAACCATCATTTCAACCTGGCCTAACATAATGGGAGTTTGTCCATTAGGGAAACAAACTATAGAGCAGCACAACAGGAAAGCCTGCTGAGTGTTGCAGCTGAGAATGCCTGAAATTGTAGTTTTGTGTGGTTTTGGGAGCTGTCGATAGGTCAATTGCACTCTTCGTTAGGTCGCTATATGGCTTCGACAATACAATTGGGGGTTTCGATAGGTACTGAACATGATCGACAAGTAAAATCGACTTCTCGATAGGTCAGCAAGGAAAAAATATTGATTTCGATAAGTTTTGAATACCTATTGGGAACATATCGAAAAGATGAATCAGGTAGCTCTACACCTATCAGAAAGATGATTCCACCTATCGTGATCCTATCGAATCATCCACTGGGCATTTGCAAGAGCGGAGGGCCCCATTTGTGGATGCCCTATACTATTGTTCAAATGGGCAATTTGTGAATGCACCCAAGTTGATTTTTGAAGCAATGGTGGACATTAATGACAAAGTGCTGAAAAGGCAAGCTTTTGGAAAGGAAGGTGGTCTACCCTTCAGTCGACTCATCACATGTCTGCTGAAGGCTGGGAAATTTACAATCAAGAAAAATGAGCCAGTGGAGAAGGTGACCCCTAAGGTATTTGGAAAGAGGGCATGGTCCACAAGCCTCACATTGATGCAGAAAAATAAGCCAGCCGGAGTGGAGGTTGAAATACCCGTGTCAATAGCAGCCGATCTCCCTACTGAAACACCCTCATCCACCCTTCCACCTACCATACCTGTCCCATCACCCACCCCTCCACCCACATTGCTCTTTCCCTTTGTATTAGTTCCTCTTCTAATAGGCCCCATTCCAACCACCTCTAAACCAGTTTTACATTCAACCACCACTCAGGTCTTCCCACCCACTGACCAAACCCTTCTTCATACACAGGATGTGGACCAGTTCTCCACTACTGGATTCACTGCCCTCATGACCTCCATTGTGGAGGATGTGGCTCATGAATACACCCCACTCTCTAACTCCCCACACCCTACTCCCCCTCATTTTCACCACACACCCTCTTCTCCCTTCCATCCCGTCCAAATACCTGTCCCCTCTACCCCCACCATGCCTAACACCCTCACTCAAATTCTATCCCTCCTCCAGTCCATTCAATCCCAATTAACCATCAACACCGACAACCAAACCCCCATGAGCTCATGCCTCCACTTAATTCAAGCCACACTTATCCCATCCTCTCCAGCCCCTCAACCCTCTCACATATCCCCTCCTGCTTCACCCATACCTACCCCACCCCCTGCTACTACCTAGTCTGAGGAGATAGCAGCACCAGCTCTCCCCATTCATTCCTCACCACCAAATCTACTTGCCTCTGCAGTAGCTGAATCCCCTCTACCCCACACCACCCCCCACCTGTTTTCCAAGATGCCTCCACCCAAATTGATCCTTGTGAGGTTCTGGACTCTTCCACCCTCTCCTCTTCTTCTACTCCACCCCTTTCCTTGCCCATCATCCCCAGATCTAACATCTACATTCCCCCTTACCTCACCCTACTCTATGCCATGAGAGACAACCCCTTCATCCGCAGAGATGTCTTGCATGGTATGGCAGCCCTCGGCACTCACTTGGAGGTTTTGTATGAGGAAAGGATTACCCTACTGGAATTGGAGCAGAGGATCTAGTTGCGTGATATCTCGGAAGGATGGAAAGAAATTCTCACTCGTTATCACTCAGCCAAATTGCTTGCTGAAGCGCAGACTCGCATTGCTGAGTTTGAAAAGAAGAATGCTGAAAATTTCAAGCAACAATTACCCAGCTCCAAGAAAGTTCTTAAGGCCACTCAGGAACTTGCTGAAACAAACAAACTCTATGCTAAAAAGAAAATTGAGGTACTGGAGAGGAAGATTGTTGTGATGCTTCCTAGCCTTATCAACCAGGTCCTTTGTCTTCGATTCCTCCAGAAAATTCCCCTCCACCCAACCTCCTCCATCCTCTTCTACCACTCAGCCTACTGCTCCACCACCTGCCGATGCTCCCACACAACCTATCCCTTCCCCACCTGTACCTGCTCCCCCTCCTCCGTCCCAATTTCCTCCTCCTGCCCAACCTTCTCCCCCTAGAACCAAGAGGACTCCCACATAGCGAAAGATCTCCGCCACCAGACCATCCTCTGCTTCCACTTGCAAAAAAGGGAAGCAGCCTGCTACCCACTCTGAAGAGGTAGCCCCTACAAAACCCCCACCCCCTCCAGTCGCCCCCTCCACTTTGCTTTCCAAGAAAGAGACGTGAAGCTACTGCGGCCATGGGACTTGATGCTTCTGCCCTCTTCCCATCGGATTCTAATTCAGATGACTGGTCCACTCCACTTGCTGTTCCACTAAAAAGAATAAGCAACCTGCTACCCAGTCTGAGGAGGCACACAAGGAGCCCACCAAAAAGCCTCAACCAACTCCCAAAACTCTTTATCAAAGGCTGAGTTGAAAAATCTTCAAGATTTATATGATTGGCCTGATGATGCATGTAAATAACTGTAGTTTAGTTTTTCTTCTATGCCTTTTGTACTTACCTTTGCTGCTTATAGAAATTTCTTCTTGGTACTGTCTTTCTCTTGTCTTATTTTCTTTTCTATTTTTCCTATGCATACTCCACTGCTATATACAGTGAGGACACTGTTTAATTTAGGTTTGGGGGTGTGTCATGTATTCCATTAAATTAGTTAATTTCAATGCAGCCAAGTGTAAAAAGGAACTCGGGGAAATAAAGTGAACCCTCACCTAATTAAAGAAATTTTTTCCCTTTTGGAATTGAAATAAACTACAGTTTTAACATTGTTCATAAAGTGAATGTCAAAAAAGTTTGAAAATAAAAAAAAATTGATGTTTAGTGAACCTGAAAGAGAGAAAACCGTGAGGATACCCCTCAGAAAATTGATGGAAGGCCTACCCAGTAAGACTTGGGCCTGAAAAAATTTTCTTTGAAGAGTGCTGTGGCAAATTTTTTTTTGCTTTGAGGATTGACTGGACCTAATCTTAACCACTAGAAGTTAGGCACATTCAAGTTGAAACAACTTGACAGTATTCATGACATGGAGGACATGAAGTAAGGCCATCCCTTGGAAAGTTTGAGCTTAAAATCTTCCACCTTTGAACTGCCCTTGATACACACCATTTGAGCCTTAAAAATCCTAAATTTTCTTTGCTAAAAAACTAGGAAATTTTTAACCCAAAATCCCTTGGCCTATTTTAGTTCACCCTTGATCTGAGAAATCAGGAAAAAGAAGGAGAAGTGTGGGTAGAGGAGACAGCTTTGACTTTTGGTTGAAAGAGAAGGTTTGACTTTTGGTTGAAAGAGAAGGAAGCTCATTTGGTGGCCATCGTGGCATTCCTGCCTAAAGAAAAAAAAAAAAAAAATAGAGCAAAAGAATGAGAAAGAGAAGTCACTTCATTTGAAAATCTACAAGAAGATAAGAAGCTGATGAAGCTGATCACTTCAAGTCTGAAAAGAAAGCGAAGAGGTGCTGAAATGAAGAAGGTTGAGCTCCAGACCACCTCCTTACCTTTACTGATTTCTCAATTTGAATCCCTTTTATCCTTTCATTCTTTTACAAATCTCAGCCCTAAGCCACATTACAACCCAATAAAAAGACCTTACTGATCTGAAATGGATTGAGCCGCCATGTGGAGATAAGGATCTGTTTAATCTATGGTGTAAGGAGCTGGAGAAGTCAGAAATCGGAGCAAGGCCTATGCTCATGCTTGCAGTCCTATTTGAGGGTTGTAATTGTTCTTGAGCTGAGTGATATGATGCACCCCTCTTCTTTGTGTTAATGAGTGAACAGCCCTGGTGAGAATTGGACCTGTAATCCAATTTGACAGGGGAGTATCAACACAAAAAGCTTAAATGAATGGTGAGCTCTGCATCAAAATTTTGAAAGAAAAGCCTTGACACAAACTGAGTGATGATAAAGAAATTGCAGCAGACTTTCATGATCCAAAGGGATGCTCTCCCTGTTGAAATTCCTCTAAAGGTGCATGGTGTGAATCCATTTTATTTACTCAAACTCTGCTTTAACCGGTTGCACTATGATTAACTAAATTTAATTGGACAAGTTTGTGGGTACCTTCACTGATAACCCTTAAGAGACTTCACTCCTCCACTAGGGATCACCTAGGGGTTTAAAAGGCTTGGTGCATATGCTAAATGCATCTGTGCTCCCTACGAAAGTGGCATTCTTAATTCTTTTTAATTCTCCTTTGCTCAGGGACTAGCAAAGCTTAAGTTTGGGGGTGTGTTAAGTGGTGAAAAATGTCACTTTTTATCCTTTAACCTGACCATTGATAGACCTGTGAGCACACTAATAAGCCTCTGTCGAGTGTCTTTTGTAGACAGCAATAAAAGATGATACTAATGCAGAAAATCACTCAAGAATGCCCACAAAAGGGGCCATCTCTCAGCACAGGACAGACCCTATCAGAAAGGTCTCCAGAACCTATCAGAAGACCGCCTGAACCTAACGAAATGGAGGTGCTGGAATAGTACCTATTGAAGGATGTTTGAGCCTTTCGATAGGAGTGAGAGCCATCCTATCGAAGTGATGGGATACAAAGCTACAACCTGACGAAACTGTCTCCCAACCTATCGAACTACCCCTCCAACCTGTCGAATGCTCTAGATAAAGTGCAGTGAAGCTGAAGCCTCAAAGCTCATCCTGTCGAAACCTATCGAAGGGATTGGAGAACCTGGCAAAAGGACTGAAAAGCTTTATCAGAACCTGTCGGAAGCTTCCCCAACATGTCAAAATCGTGTCCAGAACTTCTCAGAAACTCAGCTATGCACATACTGTGACTTGGTGACCTGCTGCACGCAACCCGAGGCACTTGGTGATCAGTACGACGGTTCCAGAAGATGCCCTAGGAAACCCTAACTGACCCACGTGCTCTAACAGAACCCTAACAAACTCTGAGGACCTTCTAGAAGGGATTTTTGGCGAAAAAAATAGAGAAAGCTATATATAGAGACCCCCAATTGTAATTGGGGGGAGATCGAGATCTGAGCCAAATTCTGGAGATTAGAGCTTGAAGAGAAATTCTATTTTCCCTCTTTTATCCCAACGATGGTTGGCTAATTCCCTTGGAGTAGCGAGGAGAGAGGTTATATCTGTAATTGGGTAAGGTTGAGAGTGCTATTGTGGGTTCACTGCTGCACAGACTACAGATCTGAGAGCATTTCCATTATAGAGTGAGTTTGATTGTAATATAAATGTTGTTTGTAATGCTATAATTAGATCTAAATTTCCATTGGTTTCATTTGGTGCTTGATCGGATTTGTGTAGAGGAGTCTGTAGATCAGCTCACCCACTTAACTGGTAGGCCTCTTGGATACCATCCGATCTCCCTGGATCTGATACTCCTGTAATTCCCTGAGTCTGTGACCTTGGAATTGTAGCATCTCTAGTGGATTTAATTGTTCTAATTGATGCTTTTGCTTTGGAGGAGATCCCTAGGATGATCTGTGACCATTGAAGTGGACAGATCATAACCTTAAGATTAGTCCAAGCACAGGCTCCAATTGGATTCGTCTGCTGTAAATCCATGGATCAGATAAAGTCTATAGGATGGTCTATGACCATTCAAGTGGACAGATCATAGCCTTAAGACCAGTGAGATCCTATGATTTGGAGTGGAGTCTTCTACCCTGCAGCTATGCTTATAGCTAGCTGAGGGAATTGTGTACCCTGAACCTCTACAGCATGATTAATGTAACCTGATTTCAGTGAGACCAATTTCCAAGCTACTCTTCTCCATTTTCTGCTTTTTACTCGTTTCCCCTGCGAGATCTAGATTCCCAAACTCAATACAAGTTAGTTTTTGTTTAATTTTAGCTTAGCTTAAGTGACAATCCCTTTTAAACCTCTCCCCTGTCTTTTAGCTAACTTAGCAGTAGTTAGGGTGCCAGATCTCTTACAGATCTGGAGATTTATCACATTTTAAAACCAGCCTCCCTATGGACATTCTCTTACCATCTTTTTAAAATTTGCTACAACGGACCCTGATTATTTGTAGGTCTGTGTGAGTGTGTTCTGCCTAGTTTTATTAGTAATTTTAGACCCTCTTTAGAGGGAAGGCGAACATCCCAACACAGGGCAGAACAATAGTACAAACTCAATTCATGATGGATAACACAATAGAGGCATCAAATCAAACAACAATATCACCAAAGAAGTTCAAACAGAAATGAAAATCTTGAAAGAGCAAACAAGAAAATATGAAAATAATCACAAGGGAAAGGATCTACAAAAAAAATAAAAACACAATACAAAGACCCTACTCAACGATGCATAAGGCTAACAGTATTTTTCCCCACCCATTTTCACTCAATTAAATTTCTAAGAGCCCTCAAGCGATAAATAACTATCTTGTCATGCTTTTGACTGAAAAGGTCCACTTTTCTTGTAGGACATGTAAGATTTATGTGTCATTTTCTATTACAATAGAAGCAAATTGGGCCCTTTTTGCCATTAGCTATTTTAGGATGTGAGGGGGTAGGAAAAAGAGGAGGTAAAATAGATGAAGTTACACTGTTTTTATTTCCTAGGTGTTTGGGAACATATTTCAATTTTTCTATTCCTTTGTTCCAGAAGCAGAGTGATTTACCTCCTTAAAATCCAAACCAATTTTATCATTCCATCCTTTGCAGGCATCCATTTTGCAATTTTTGAAGGTGAATTTTTCAATTGAAAGCTCCTTCTTGAGCCTTTCATTCTCAATGCAAAGACTGTTGAATTTGGAGCAATACCCAGCTCCTTCAAATTCCAAAAATTTGACTTTGTCCCTTAAGTTTTTGACATCATTTTCCAAAAAATTAATATTTTCAACCAAAAAATTATACTCAACATTTTTTGAGACACACGAGGATGTGAGTAATGACAATTCTTTGATTAACTTTATCTTGTCTTTGTTCAATTGAACGCTTACAAGGTAAAGTTCATCCTAGGCATCATTGATGTCCACTTCATCCTCCTCTTCATCTGAAACAACAGGACTAGCAAGAGGATTATCTTAAGTCTCCTCATGAATGGAAGCTACAAACACCCGAAACCCATGTTGGGACTCATTCGACTCATTGGAGGAACTCTCCTCACTAGTGTCATCTTCTTTAGCTGCGGCCATAGCTTTAGATTTACCAACATTTTTCTTCTTGTTGGGACATGAAGAAGCAAAATACCCATAGTCGTGACACTTAAAGCATTGGATTTTCTCCAATGATTCCTTATGTGATTTCTTGGTGAGAACATTTTGTTTCTCATAGGACTTGCCGACACTCTCTTTATTTTTGAAAATTTTCTTAAATTTCTTGGCAAATAGGGCAAAGTCCTCATCATCACCACATTCACAATCTTTATCATCATCCTTTTTCTTAGAGGACCGAAAAGCAATACCTTTCTGCTTTTGTCTACCTTGAATCTCAAATTCATAGGTTTGAAGGGATCCCACAAGTTCATCTATGTTGATCCAGTCAATGTCCTTACTCTTTGAGATGGCTGTTACCTTTGGTCTAAACCTTTCAGCAAGGATCTTAGAGCCTTCCTAACAATTTTATCAGGTGGTATCTCCTCTCCAAGGTAGAAGGAATCATTGACTATATCATTTAGCTTAGTATATAAGTCCATAAACTTCTCATCATCATCCATCCAAAAATTTTCAAATTGCGTTGTTAACATTTGTAATTTATTAATCTTTACTTGTGGAGTCCCTTCAAAAGTGGGCTCTAAGATCTTTCAGACTTCTCTAGCCACCTCACAATTACAAATCCTCTTAAACTCAAAAGTCGTTACAGCTCTAAAAATGGCATACAATGCTCTAGAGTTATCATTGATAGCCTATTTTTCTTTACTACTATAACGATTAGTGGGTTTTATAGTGATTTTCTCAATTTTATCTAAATGGACCGTTTCTTAAGGTGGTGACCAACCAGTCTCAATCGCAAATCAATCATGAGATCCATAGATCTATGAAAAACTCTCATCCTAGGCTTCCAATAAGAATAATTATGACCATCAAACAAATGAGGTCATGTTGTGGAAATTCTCTCTCTAGGTAAATTAGAAATTCCTAAATAAGTCATAGACGCTCGATTAAAAAAGAATCAAAACGAGCGAACCAGCTTTGATACCAATTAAAATTCCGTATATCTACGGAATTGATCGGCTATTCAATTAATTCTAATTAATCTAAAGATTACACAATAACAACAATCACTACAACACAAAATTTACGTGGAAACCCAATCATTGGGGAAAAATCACAGGACCAAAGTCCACAAACCAAATCTACTATAAAATAAATAATTACAAGGAGTTTTGAATGATATACCAACACATGCACATGCCCTATCAAACCTCCAAGTAACTCAACTTCCCATCACAAGTCGCCTCCATAGTTTCCAGATTTGAATGCTCTCCTCTATCGTTGATGAGCGTACAACAACCCACGTTGAAGTCCACAAAGCTACCAATCACACACCCTAATCTCTAGGGCACAAAATCACTCAACTCACTTGAGTAAATAGGATGTAAAAAATGAAGAAGAAAGGGAACCTTTTGAATAAAACTGTTTTTGCAAATTAAAGAGTTTCAAAAGGTGAGAAGATGATGATTTTAGAGTTTACTCTCAAGGAAAGCCTTCTCTTACTTGCTCAACCTTTCATCCTCTTTTCAAAAGCCTTTTATCAAAAACCCTAAAACCCCTAAAGTGGACTCATCTCGAAAAAGTCCAAAAAGCCCCTTTAGACCAAAAGACCAACAGTGATGATGGCTGTCTCGAGCAACCACAGCGAGCTGTGATTCAAGTGACAGCGAGTTGTGGTCACAGCTTGTTGTGAATACCACAACAACTCGCTGTGGACATCACAGCTCGATGTGATCCATATCACGGTTCGCTGTGAGCAATGAGACAGCCCACAGCAATAGCTCGCTGTAGACACACCTGTAGCTCGCTGTGAGCATCAATTCTAATTATTTAAAAAATATTTTTGAAGGAGTTTTAAGTGATAAAAATACAGGTCAAGGATGTGTGACAGATAACCGTGATTAATCAAGGTAGGACCCATCCATCTTGGCACACACAATTCCTAAGGGAGATCTACACGATTTTTGGAGTAGAATGCGACAACAAGAACTAACAATAACATCTCCAATTAGTGGTCGGTTCCTTCCCCTATAGACAACTCTAAACCAATTTCTTTCAAGTTACAAAATCTGAAAAAACTTATCTCAAATTGGAACAAGGATAGAATTAGCAAGTTGAAGGCCAATGAATCTAGCCTAACGGAAAAAATTAGGGAGATTGATCAGTTTGAAGAGGCCAGAAACCTTTCTAATATCGAGATTGCTCTTAGAGAAGAGGCAAGGTCAAACGTTGAGAATCTTGCTTTAGTCAAGGAAAAAGAATGGCGGTAGAAAGCATGCATCAGATGACTTAAGGAGGGCAATCAAATGTAAAAATTTTCTATTTCTTTGCAAATTCCCGTAGAAGAATCAATGTTATTACTACCCTTCATAAGGATAGTGTGACTTACATGGATTCGGATTCTATATCCTAGATAGTTGTCGACTTCTATGTCGATCTGTTCACAAAAACTGACAATAGCATACCAAGATTAGCGAATGTTCAGCCCAAATTGATTCTTTTTTGGATGCAAAGTAGTAGGAAGAAGAGTTTACTAAAGAGAAAATTATGGCTGCCATAAAGGGTGCAAAGTTGAGAGGGCACCCGGGCCGGATGGTTTTACCTTCGGGTTTTAACAATTATTGGTCGATTCTCAAAGCCGACATCATTACTTTTCTCGACAAGTTTTGAGAAGATGGTTTTATCTGTAAATCAGTCAATTCCAATTTCATTGTCCTTATTCCCAAGTAAAAAGGCGCTACGGAGATGAGAAAATTCCTGCCCATATCGCTGGTCTCTAGTTTGTACAAAATCATCACTAAAATCCTCACTAATAGACTTAAATTGGTCATCGGATTTGTTATCTCGAGTCCTAGGGAGCCTTCATCGAAGGAACTCATATACTAGATCCTGTAGTAGTCACCCAAGAAAGTATTCACTCAACCAAAAATCAAAGGGTTCTCATCAAAGTCGACATGGAAAAATCTTACGACAAGGTCAGATGGGATTATCTTTTTTGGATGATGAAAAAGATGGGGTTCCGCGATAAATGGAGAGCCTGGATTCATGGTTGTTTAGCCATTGTCCATTTTCCGTCATCATCAATGGCAAAGCTTGTCGCTTTTTTGGTGCCTCTAGGGGCCTCAGACAAGGTTGTCCCTTATCTCCATACCTCTTTGACATTGCAAATGAAGGTCTAACACACATCTTGCAAAAAGAAAAACACGAACGTACGGTCATTGGATTTTCTAATCCTAAGTGCAATTTCATTATTAACTTGTTACAATACGCGAACGATTCTCTGATTATGTGTGAAGGCAACCCTTCTCAAATATAAAAGGTTTACAACCTTCTTTGGTCCTATGAAGAGGCCTCGGGCCAATGTGTCGACTTTGACAAATCTAACATTTATGGGATTAATATTGATTTCACAACTCTTACCAGTTGGGAGTTCAATGCCAATTTGGTAGTTGCTCGCTTCCCTTTCACATACCTCGGCATCCCCATTGGGTTAGGCAAACTCAAAGCATCTGATTGGGTCCCTGTTGGGACCCTGTCGTCACCGAAGTAAAAAACAGACTTAATGGGTGGAATGAAGGAGATAAAATAGACTAGCTTGTGCTGTTGCACTACAAAGGATTTCTTCATATTAAAAGAGCTTGCTAGGTACTAACACTTTAAACTTACTTTTCATTTAAAAAATTCAACTTGTATCTTGCTACCCGGTTACACCAATATATATAAGGATAAAAGTACATTGAAAAAGTAAAAGACACATTGAAATATTAAAAGACACCTAGAACCTTGAAAAGACACCTAGGAAATGACTTCTAGGAAGCAAAATAAAATAATTATTTTTCTCTTGAGAAATGAAAGGTCTTCTTGATAAATGAAAAGTCACCTTGTAACTTGAAAAAGTTACTTAAAGCATGTCCCAAAATAGTTATTCAAGGTGTGCAACCCAAGACCTACTTAACTTGGATTTTTATTCCAACACTCCCTCTCAAACCCAAGTTTTGAAGTTACTCCAAGTAAATTCTTCAATCATGGAAATGTATGAAACTTTAAAGGCTTCGTAAAAATGTCCGCAACTTGTTCTTTGGACTTGCAATAGATGAGGTTGACTTCATTCTTCTTCACTTGATCTTGGATAAAATGATACTTTGTGTCAATATGTTTGCTTCGACCATGAGACACCAGATTCTTTGCTAACGAAATGGCTGATCTATTATCAACATAAATCGTTATTGGTTGATTTATAGAGTGATACAACTCCTTTAATAAATTTTTCAACCAAATAGCTTGACAAGCACATGTTGTAGCAGCTATATATTTAGTTTCATATGATGAGAGAGCAACAATATTTTGCTTTTTTGATGACCACGAGATTGCAGCTTAACCAATATTGAAAACATATCCTGATGTACTTTTTCTTTCATCAGGATCTCCACTAAAGTCACTATCTGTGAATCCTACAAGATCAAAAGCATTAGTAGGCTTATAAAATAAATCATGATCAATTATACCCTTGATGTATCACAAAACCCTTTTAGCAGTCAAGAAGTGACTGTGTTTTGGTGCTTTCATGAATTTATTGATGATTCCAACACTGTGAGCAATATCAGGTCGAGTAACTGTTAAATATCTAAGAGTTCCAACAAAGCTTTTGAAGAGTGTAGGATCCACCGAATCGCCTTGTTCTTCCTTTTGTAGCTTCAAACCCACTTCCATAGGTGTGTTTGTCAAATTGTAATTATGCATTTTGAATTTTCCAAGAATTTCTTTGTAATATCCCGAAATTTTCGTGTTAAATAGTGACCTTGGGATCCATGCCCGATTGGTCATAGGTTTGATCGAGTAAGAGTTCAGAAACCAACTCGGGGTGTGATGAACGAATGTGATGAGAAAACAGAGTGAGTGTGTCGAATGTGACACGAGATCTGGAGCCACATACACCTATCTTGGGTGTGTGTGCTCAACACATAGAGAAGGGGTATATAAGGGTTCAATAACCCTAAAATCAATGTTGAGTAGTTGAAAGAGAGAGAGAGAGAGAGGAGTAAAGAAGAGTGTTGAGCAAGGAGTTATTGTGGGTGATTGGAAGGGGATTCAAGCATTTAAAAGGCTGATTCGACACGAAGGATCCACCTCCTGAGCACACGAAGGATCCACCTCCTGAGGATTTCTTCTAGAGGACTCCGTTGTGCATCTTTGAGAGTTTTTGTGAGCTTATTTGGTACGGCTTGGTATGTCAAGCCTTGTTTTTGTTAAACAATGTAATTAAATTATGGGATTATTCTTTTGGGGCGAACCATCTGTGATGATTGGCAATCATCGATGGTTCGGATCGGTTCTCCATTCATGCAGGGGCATGAAGGCAGAACTGTCTTTTGAGAGGCTTGTAAAATGATATTTACTGCACAATTCTAGTTATTATTTTCAGTTCATTATTGTTGCTTGATATACCAGTGTTCTGTGCTTAGTCAAGGGGCACGGTCAAGATGATGGTGCTGATGGCACGGGTTTCGGGGTGCCGAAAACCGGGCTGCCACGTTGGTATCAAAGCCATTTCTTTTAGCAATTCTGACAATCATTCCTTTTGTCAGAACATAGGGACTTCTGCTAATGAAACTTTAGTTTCAAATACAGCCGTCAATGTCATCTAGGAGAAGAGGCCGACCGAGAGGAGGCCAACAGAGAAGTTTGCGTAGTGGAGATGGTTAAATCTCTCCTACCAATCGAGTATCCTTAGGAGGGAGTGAGGTCCCAGGGGGCAGCAGTAGTAGACAATATGAGGATGAGGATCGAGATCGTCAGGATCGAGATCAGAGAGAACAGGAGAGGGTGAGAGAAAGACAGGAGGATAGAGAGGAGCGCCAAAGGATGATGCACACCATGGAGACCATGGCACAACAAGCCTCATCCTTTGTAGCTCATGCAACAAGAGAGCAGCAGCCACCTACACCACCAGTAGGTCCTGCACTGCCCGTAGTTTCATCTTTCACTGAGTTTAGGAGGATGAGACCTCCTACATTTTCTGGGTAGGCAAACATGATGGCAGCAGAGAATTGGTTAATGGAAATGGAGAAGGTGTTCAGCGTGCTGACATGCTCGGAGGATGAGAGTGTTAGATGGGCAGCCTACATGCTAGATGGGGAGGCTGGGCCTTGGTGGAAGTCCGTGATATGGAATAGGGCTCAGGAGACCCCAGAATTGT
The DNA here is from genome assembly GCA_021018995.1 of Chloranthus sessilifolius. Taxonomy (NCBI): domain Eukaryota; kingdom Viridiplantae; phylum Streptophyta; class Magnoliopsida; order Chloranthales; family Chloranthaceae; genus Chloranthus; species Chloranthus sessilifolius. The sequence continues at coordinate 100,656,098 of CM037588.1, forward strand.
CGTGGACTTGGGAGGAGTTTGTTGAGGAGTTCAACAAACAATATTTTCTAGAGGTGGTAAGAAACCAAATGGAGATTCAGTTTCTACAACTAGTGCAAGGGAGGATGAGCGTGAGAGAGTATGGAGCGGAGTTTCTACGACTCACCCGTTTTGCTCCTGATTACGTCGCCACCGACGTGATGAAGGCAAAGAGGTTTCAGCAAGGCTTGAAGCCTGAGGTTTGGGGAGGAGTAGCTCCATTTCAGTTGAGGACCTATGAAGAGGTCATGAGCAAGGCAAAGAGAACAACAAAGGGGAAACACAGATCAAGGAAGAATGGGGAACTATGAATCGGTGAATAAAAAGCCGAGGTTCGTGGCCCAAAATCAGAGACCACAGTTCCAAGGGGGTTTCGGAAGGCCGGCGCAGCAGCACAACCAACAGAGATTTCCACTACTTGTATCGGGGAGACCTTTACGCTATGAGAGCCCTGCCATGTCTACTAGCGCTACCGTCACACAGGGTTCTCATAGAGTTTCTTCCGCACCTCAAGAGACTTGTGCCAAGCGTGGCAAGCCTCATAGGACCGTGGATTGCAGAGTGGGAACCAGGGGTTGTTTCCGATGTGTCAAGGTGGGCCACTTGATCAAGGATTGCCCCGAGGTTGATAAAGGGAAGATGGCTTTAGTTTTAGCGCCACGACCCATTCAAGTACGGAAGCCGGTCGTTCATGGAAGAGCCTATGCAGTCACTGCTCAGAAAGCAGAGAACGTGCAAGACGTCATCCAAGGTGAGATTTTCATTTAAATAAAGAGTTGTCAATTCCCTGAAAATTTTAGATAGAGAAGGTGCATTCATTAGGAAATAGTGTAGATTATTTTCCAAACACTGAATTTATATGTGAATTAGGGGTGTAAATTGATATGTAAATTATTGTATGTATGTATGTATACTGTAGGCACGCTAACTGTATATGAGAAAGGATGCTTCGTTGGATATGACGCTAGAGTATTGATAGACCCAGGGTCTACCAACTCATTCGTCACTCCACGATTTGCCAAGAGGATGGAGATTATTCCAGAGGCGTTGGATTTTGTCCTATCTGTGTCTATTCCGACTGGAGAGTTAGTAGACACGGAGCTAGCTTGCAAATCCATCATCGTAGCAATTTGAGACCTGGATGTGCATGAATTGGAGGCAAAGCTGATACTGCTGAACATGCAAGGGTTTGATGTGATCCTTGGCATGGACTGGTTGGCGCAACATTGTGCAACGGTCGATTGCAAGAACAAGGTTGTCATCTTCAGACCCAACACAAGAAGATCATTTCGATTTCAAGGAGTGAGGTCATCACATATGCCACTGATCTCAGCAGTAAGGGTCGAGCAAATGATCAGGAAGGGTTGCAGTGGATACTTGACTTTCTTAAAGGAGGACAAGGAAGAAAAGAATGCCATCTCTGAGATAGCAGTTGTGCGAGACTTCGCTGATGTCTTTCTAGAAGAGTTGCCTGGATTACCTCCAGAGAGAGAAGTAGAATTCGCCATTGACTTAGCACCGAGAACGGAGCCTGTTTCAAAAGCACCATATAGGATGGCTCCTGCTGAGTTGAAGGAGTTGAAAGAGCAACTACAAGAGCTCATGGACAAGGGGTTTGTCAGACCGAGCGTGTCTCCGTGGGGAGCACCGGTCTTGTTTGTTAAGAAGAAAGATGGGTCAATGCGTCTATGCATTGACTATCGACAACTGAACAAACTCACTGTGAAGAACTGCTACCCTTTGCCTAGAATTGACGATCTGTTTGATCAACTACAAGGAGCGAGGTATTTTTCCAAGATTGACCTGAGATCTGGATACCATCAGTTGAGAGTCAAGGCAGAGGACATCCAGAAGACAACTTTCAGGATACGGTATGGACACTATGAATTCCTTGTGATGCCGTTTGGGTTGACGAATGCTCCGGCGTCGTTTATGGATCTGATGAATCGGGTGTTTAAACCACACCTGGAATCCTGCGTCGTAGTATTCGTTGATGATATTTTGATATACTCCAATCCAAGACGGAATACGAAGAACATTTGAGGATTGCTCTACAGACGCTACGTGAACACCAATTGTACGCCAAACTCAGCAAATGTGAGTTTTGGTTGGAAGAGGTTAGCTTTTTGGGACATGTTGTCTCAAAGCACGGTGTCACTGTAGATCCAGCAAATATAGAAGCAGTGGTTAAATGGGAGCAACCAAAGACAGTGACCGATGTCCGAAGTTTTCTTGGGTTAGCAGGCTACTATCGACGTTTCGTCGAGGGGTTTTCAAAGATATCGGGACCTCTCACGAAGCTGGCACGAAAGGATTCAAGATTTGAGTGGAGTGAGGCATGCGAGAAGAGTTTTCAAGAACTCAAGATGAGACTCACTTCAGCTCCAGTGCTAGCGATTCATTCAGGCGATGGAGGATACGCAGTGTACAGCGATGTGTCATACAATGGTTTGGGTTGCGTGCTCAACCAACACAAGAAGGTGATAGCTTACGGATCAAGACAGCTGAAAGAACACAAGAAAAATTATCCGACTCATGACTTGGAGCTAGCAGCAGTCATATTTGCACTGAAGATTTGGAGACATTACTTGTACGGTGAGACGTTTGAGATTTTCACCGACCACAAGAGCCTCAGATACCTGTTTACACAGAAAGAGCTCAACATGAGACAATGTAGATGGATGGAGTTCCTCAAGGATTATGATTGTTCTATACAGTACCATCCAGGCAAGGCTAACGTAGTAGTCGAAGCTTTGAGTCAGAAGAGTTCAGCTCAGTTAGCTTGTTTGATTTTGGGTATGCACCGGTGGAAATTATTGGAAGACTTGGCACTCTATGATGCAAACATTGAGTTGAGAGCTACAGGATCCTTTTTGGCTAACATATCAGTGAGACCAGTAATATTTGAGCATATCCATGATCTACAGATAAAAGATCCGACGTTAACAAAGATTCATCAAGATGTGATTGAAGGCATCAGGCCGAACTTCTCAGTGAAAGAAGATGGTTCTTTATTGTTCAAGGGCCGTCTCTGCATTCCGGACAATGCCGATCTAAGACCAACGATTCTTGATGAAGCCCACAAGTCAAATTATGCTATCCACCCTGGTAGCACCAAAATGTACCAAGACTTGAAAAAGAACTATTGGTGGAGAGGTTTGAAGCAGGAAGACTGGCAGACTTATACATGAAGGAGATCGTACGGTTACACGGGATTCCGAGCAGCATAGTTTCAGATCGTGACCCACTGTATACATCCAAATTTTGGAAGAAATTTCAAGATGGAATGGGAACGCGCCTGGACTTCAGTTCAGCTTTCCATCCTCAAACTGATGGGCAAACAGAGCGAGTGAACCAAGTAATAGAAGACATGCTCAGAGCGTGCATGCTGGATATGCAAGGATCATGGGATCAGTATCTACCATTGATCGAATTCGCATACAACAGCAGTTTCCAAACGAGCATTGGCATGGCACCGTATGAAGCTCTGTATGGACGACGATGTAAATCATCCATCAACTGGGAAGAAACAGGTGAGAAGTTTATTTTGGGGCCAAAACTACTTGAAGACAACGCCACCGTCGTACGTATAATCAGAGAAATGAAATCGTAAGACAGAAAGCGAGCGAAAAGTTACCGGACTAGTGTCGACTATAAAGTGGGTGAACACGTGTTTCTGAAAGTGTCGCCTATGAAAGGCATGATGAGGTTTGGCAAGAGGGGGAAGTTAAGTCCTCGTTATCTTGGACCATTTGAAATTTTGGGTCGCATAGGCGAAGTTGCTTATCGCATTAGATTACCACCGCTATTTGATCGGGTACATAATATTTTCCACGTATCAATGCTCAGGAAGTACGTGAATGATCCATCTCATGTGTTAGGAAGTCAACCTTTGGAGATGCATGAGGGCATGAGCATGATAGAAGAACCGGCGGAGATTTTGGATCGAAAAGAACAAGTACTACGTACTAAAGTGATTCCCTTAGTGCTTGTTCGATGGAAGAATCATCCGACCGAAGAGGCTACGTGGGAACAGGAAGCCGATGTGAAAGAACAGTATCCGAGCTTGTTTGCGACAATTTGAGAGTCAACATTATAACACCGCAAGAATGTTTACGGATTCTCATTTTTCATGTAATTCAATGATGACCAGTTGGTCAATATATTCAATGAGAATTCAAAATTTTTTGAGATAGATGTCACCATGGAAATAGAGGACAAAAAGGAACAACAGAATTCGAGAAGTCGGGGTAAAACCGATTAATCGATTTTTTTCAAATCGATTAATCGATTTGAGGATTCGATTAATCGAGTTTTGATCGACTAATCGACTGGCATCAGCTAGTGAGGAAAAAAATATTGACAGATGAAAAATTTGAAAATTTCGATTAATTGAGGGAATTCGATTAATCGATTTTGTAAATCGATTAATCGACAGAGGATTCGATTAATCGACTGGCAGAGGCCAGTGAGCCTGATATTTGAAAGATTTAAAGTAACAGTGAATTCGACTAATCGATCTAAATTTTGATTAATCGAATTTGGATTTCGATTAATCGATCTCGAGATTTGATTAATCGAATAACTTAAGGGATTTTCAATGAGAAATTGAGTTATATGCAATTTCGATTAATCGATGACGATTTTGATTAATCGATTTGTAATTCGATTAATCGAACTGGAAAATTCGACTAATCGAGTTATTTGAGGAATGTGGAAAAATTTGAAGGACCATGCGATTTCGACTAATCGAAGTAAAATTCGATTAATCGATTTTAAATTTTTGATTAATCGAAATGGATTTCGATTAATCGACTGGCTAACACCAGTGAGCTCTAAATTTTGAAATTTTAAACGGCTACGATTTCGATTAATAGAAATGGATTTCGATTAATCGATTTTGCATTTCGACTAATAGATTTTGGAAATCGATTTCGAGCGCCTTAACTAATTTTGAAACTCGATTAATCGACTTTGAGAAATTGATTAATCGAATCGGAGCCTATATATATAAATTTGATTAATCGAATCGGAGCCTATATATCATACATTGACTGCATACTTCAATGATGGATTGCCACTTGGACTATATAGATTAATCAAAAGCGTGTCACATAGTACTTCAGTAAAGCGTAATTTTTATGGTGTATGATCAAAAGCATACTTCAATGGTGTAAGATTAAATGTTGGTCATACCCGATTATTTCTTTTATTAATCTCTCCGACAGCTTTTAGTTTTGTGGTTTCTGAATGGGTTTCCTTTCTGTGCTGAAGGTTGTTGACTGTCGTGTATGCGGTGATCCAAATTCTATTCTTCATTTTGCTTTTGTAGAGTTTACTGATGAGGGTAATTTCCGTTACTTATGTGAGTTATGCTATGCAATGATGTATCTCTCTTGAGTTGTCTTTGCTCCATATATAACCAACAAATATCTATTTGCCTTTGTTGCACGGATAATAGTGTTACCTATGCTAAGAATATGGGCATATCACTAATTGAAACCATAACTATTTATAATGTTTCTTGCATTTAGGTGGGATTGGACAAAAATAAGATCGAAAAATGTATGGAAGACCCAAATGCAGACTCTGATAATCCTGTTATGAAAGAGGAATAGGATGCCCACGTAGGTGTATACTTCTATTTATTTGATTTTTGTTAGGAGTCTCAATGGGCCAGGTCGGGCAAGGCCTTGAACGGGTCAATTTTTAATCAAGCTTTTGAAAGTTTGCCCATACCCGCCCAAATTAGTAATCGGGCTGTGCCAGGCCTACCTACCTCAGCCCATTAGCTGGCACATTTCAAGCCGGGCCGGGCCACCTGACATCAAATGATTGGGTATAGGCTGGGCTTAAACAGGCCTATTTTTATTTGGGCCTACCTACCTCTGCCATACCTGGCCATTGAGACCCATACTTTTTTTTATTTAACCACTTAAATAATTTCTTTAGTTGTGTGTTTAGTGGGCCTTGATTGTAGCTTTTGCCTTACATGAATTCTTTCAAATTAAAAAATAAAAAAAATAAAAAAATAAAATTATTTTGTTATTTGATGCTACATGGATTTAAACAACTCTCATATAGGTTGGAAGAGGATCCAGGGGTGATGTAACTATACTGCCTACTCTTGTTGTGAATAATCGACAATATCGCGGTCAGTTTTGAGAATTGCATTTTAATGACACAGTCGACTGTGCAAGCTTTTAAACTTTTTATTTTAGAAACCAGGCCTGACTCAATATCAACGTCTGATGTTAAAAATTTTAAAGAACACTTTGTGCCTAAAATGTGAGGCCCAGGCATAGATGGTGTGCCTAGCTAGGGCCTAGTCTTGACGCAAATGATAGCATTTTGGTTAATCACCTTGTTGCATTGTGGTTGATATGTAATATTGCATAAGCTTCTATAATTCCTTTATGCTTTATGTAGTTCCTAACGCCCCTATAATCAATTATAGTATAATTTCGACTGGTTAGTTAGCATTGTTTCCTCTGTCTAGGAAATTATCTTCGAAATTAATAAAAACTATACTTTGAGATAATGCCACCATTCAAGCCAAGATTCAGGTTAGGGCTCAAAATTTAACCACCAAAAAAGCAAAAAAGGAGGGTGAGGTAGCCAGTGTTTGACTATTATTCCCCTAATGCATGTAATTTTCTCCATATTTACCAGGGCCCATGTTAGCGACATGAGTACTTCTAAAAAGAGATTGACTCTCCTCGCCAGTTGATTGAGATATACCTTCAAGTGTCCTACTTGTGGGATATATGGTACCACATGACACACTTTTATGAGCAATCCAAGTTGGGGGTTTAGAAAGGTGGGGTAGCCATCCTTTGATAGTTAAGCAACTGATTTTCTGTCTTACGCAAGACCATTTTTTGGTTCATGGAACACTCTTTTATTTCTATTCGTGCTCCATTTGCTACTGTGGAGCTTCTTAATGCGTTGTGTGATTTAGCTACCTAAATGAAAAAAGTTAAATACTTCTTTCAAAGTTTACACTTAATATTTTCGCTATAATTGTATCGACTATTTTACTGATTGATACTAGCTCTTTCATTTCAATTCTCCTATGATCATGATACTAGCTCTTTTCACTGCAATCTTTCACTAGTCTCTCAAATTGCATGATATTGTCACCAATTCTATATTATATATGCTAACGGGTGTTTTATATAATAATGCTGAGTGAGACATGGTTTTAGACATTATGGTCTTGTGAAACAGGGGGGCTGCCAGTATTACATGAATTCGTTCAATTAGTCGTCTTAGAGTACTTAAATGAATTTAAAGTGACAACCAGTATTACATTTTGAAGTTATATATATAGACTAGTTTCTAAAAACCAACATTGTTCCCAACTAGTTAAGATTCCAAAAGGCTCCAATTAATGCTTTTGTTCCTTGTGCAGGATGGATTCCAAAAGCTACTGAGCAAAGAAGGAAGGAGGGTTGAATGGGAATACCCATTTGCTGTCGCTGGCATCAATGTGTCTTTTATGTTGATGCAGATGTTGGATTTACAATCAGGTAAAAAAGACTAGATTAGTGAAAGTTGAATTCCCTCGTCTTCTTTTCTTTTCTTCAAGCCTAATTTGTCAGACTAGGTAAAAATACTACCTTTTTCTAAATAATTCTTCAAGCCTAATTTGTCATATGTTGGGGCTCAACTTACTTTGGTGCTGCTACAGACCCAACCTCGTGTTTTATGTAGTTAGTTTTAGTTTAGACTTGGAATAATGGTGATGTCAGTGTGCATGTAGCTAGGGTTGTCAATTGGCTGGGTCAGCCTATTACTTGACCCATCCGACCTAGTTTTTTGAACCTGGGGCAGCAGGCACATATATTTGACCCATCGAGTTGGGTGGGCTTGAAGCATCCGACTGACCTTAGGTCAGGTCGGTTTGGGAATATATTTTGACTCATCAAGTCGGGGCTCAACCTAGGGACGGGACAGGTTGGTTTGAGTGCCCAAAGGGTTGGCAAACCAAAATTTTTGCCTGAGCCAACTTGACCCATCCAGTTGACATCCCTAGGTGTAGCCTTGGGGCATGGCTTATAGTTAAGGGTCGAAAAAAATAAAAATCTGACACCAGTTGAAAAAAATAAAAATCTTTTTATGTTGGGTGCATGAATTAATCTGCTTTCTATTTTCTTAGTCATGTACTACGAAGTCGATCGCTTAGTTGCGATGCCACTACTTGGTTCAACTTATCAATACCATAAGCGTTAATTCCTTCCACACCCTGTATTTTAAAATCAAAATATGGTTGAATCTCAGTGATAATTAGTTCATACTACTCCAAAGGTTGAAGCTGTTGCTATTTCCTGTGTCTATGTTTGTCACATTATTTCCCTTTTCCTTTTGATTGCCCAATGATTTTCATGTAGTCATTCTGTCTAACGAAAATTTTCATCACCTTAAAATATTAAGCTGTGTTTATTAATTCAGCAATTTCGAGTTTGCTGATGTTTAATTTATATTAACAGTTTTTAGTTCATTTCTGGTTTGATCCAAAAATGGAGTGGTAAGATCTTTTATACTCCATCGAAATCTAATCCTTTAGATTTTGTATTAACCACTTGTCTACAAATGGTCAGCTCCTTCTATCATGTGTGTAAAATATACCACTTAATTAATGCACATCCTACATTTCTAGGGATATTGCAATTCAATCTGTTCTATTTGGTGATCCATTTTTTACCTGTTGTATTGACTTGGCTTTACACCTGGTGCTTATATACCTTCATCCTTCTCCTTTGCATCTTGCCTTTTCTTTACTGATGTGGTTATTATCTCTTTAGAACAATTCCTCGTTCTAAATTCATAATTTTACATGTAGGTTGCGGAATCATTGGGGCATGTCGTTCTTGGGTAGCGTTCTGTCCCAAATGACAATACAGGATTGGGCAATTCGGCTATTCAAACAAAACCTATTGTTGAACAAGTGTTTCTTACTCCAAGCCCAAGGTCAAGTGCTGATTTTGAGCAACAGGTATTGGTTTCTTCTCCACCTTAAGTCTTACCTACTTTTATTATGGAATACAATTTTCAATATTACAGTATAATTATGGTAGTATTATGAAAAACTCTTGTTCTTCATGAATAATATTTTCATGGCAAATTTGCAAGTTGCCATTTCATGGGATTCTATCTATTTTTCATTTCATAGGTTTTGGGCTCATAAGTTTCTTTCGTTGTACTATGTTCTCTTTTTCTAGTTTTACTGATTCTTTTTATGGCATCATTGCGAAAGTGAATCTAGTGCATACAAATAACTGCATAATTTGCAAGTTTTGAGGATTTTGTATTAATGTTTTTAAAGGTTGTTAGAAGTATTGAGGATATTCAAAGATATATTGGAGAGAGGGACACTGCTGTAAAAAAAGCTGAAGATGGAGCAGCTGACCTGAAAAAGAAGGTTGAGGATCTTTCTACTAACATGCATGAATATGAAAAGGAATACCAGGTATGCTTCAATATAAATTTTCATGCCATAATAATTGGTTCAACTTTTAACATTAGAATTCACTTTAATCCAGGGAAATCTCTGTGAACCATATCTCTTTCACTAAAAGAGCAGAAAAAGCCACCTTCACATCTCTTTCCAAGAGATATGACTAATGAACTTTAAAAATCTACCTAGCTGCGCAACCTTTACATCACCCTTATGTAAACTAGTCAATTTCATGTGTATAGATAAGCTTGTTTTGTCTAAATAAGCACCTTTGGGCATTTTAAATTACCTCAATATAATAAATGCTTTAAAATTTATCTCTCACCTTTCTTTATTTTCATTATGAGGTTCAAAAAAGCTCTCTTGTTTTTATGTGTATCTGCTTATGAAAGTCCCACTTGACCCACTTGAGGATAAGGTGCAAATGTGGGTCTTACCTTAACAATTAGGAGAAGTTATTAAGACTATATAATGGTTCTAGAAAAGACTAAAACTTTATAATTTATGAAAAAATTAAAAAAAAGTGAGCGTTTTGTTATCTCAATTTTGAATACCAAGGAACATAAAAAGGAATCATTTAATCTTGAATCTTGAGAGTATTAAAGCAATAGCCAAGGACATAACAGCCCTAGATTCAAGGGAATGCATTTCAAGTCTTTGACACTACATATCTTTATGGATCATGGCCATACCTAATAGACAATGATTTCGGAGAAAGCTTCGAAATTTCATTGAAAATTTAGTCCGATCCTGTTACGCTGAATTTCTAAGAAATTTTGAAAATTTTCGGAGAAATTTATCACTATGCCACCAAACAAAACTGAATTCAAACTGGAGTCGGTACGGTTTCGTTTTTGGATCGGTTTCCGATTCGAACCAGTTCGATTTTGCCGGTTTTTGATCAGGTTCACATTTCGGGTCAAAACTTGCAATTCCTACATCGAATTGAAATTGCAATACCCAGACATATCAGATGAAGAACAAAACCTAAGATGTAAGATGCAAAGTTTGTATTGGTGCACGAGTCGTACACTGCACGAGTCATATTGACTGCCAAAAAAAAAGAGAGATGGAATTAAGTACCCAAAGCACTGAGCGGGTCAAGCTCACCCCGCCAAAAGGTCTAATTTAAGTAGGGCTGTCAAACTGTCGGGCTTAGCCCAAGCTTGTACCCCAGGCCTGGCCTGATTCGGGTGAGAAAATGTATATACTGGAGCCCATAATCACACTGATAAAGCCAGCCCGATTATAAATCGGTTCGGGCCTAGTTTTATTTATAATAGAGTATTCGGTCTCTCAGAAGAACTTGACTAAATCCCAGATACGTCAACACCTGCACACGAGTGGCCAATAAGAGGTGAGATTCGAAAGCTCAAAACCTCCGCTTTTGAGGCTTGGCTTGAGCCTAGGTTGAAAAAAATCAGGCCTATCAAAGTTGGCCTGAACCCAGCTTGAACTGGCTGAGCTGATCTAATTGGGGAGAAAACCCATGCATAGCCCAAGCCCAGGCACGGCTGGGTCCGATCTTACGTGCCATATGTTTGTGTGTTGGAATTGCTGATTTAGTGAAGTAAAGTTTACATTAACGAAAGGATCCGATCTTACGTGCCATATGTTTGTGTGTTGGAATTGCTGATTTAGTGAAGTAAAGTTTACAATAACGAAAGGAAATGACAATGCTCATGTGTTGTGGAAGCATGCATTTTGGGTAGAACGGCTAGGAATCATCGATTGACAATTGGCAGACCAAAAAGGATTCTTTACTTTTGGGATCTCTTTCATAACACATCTTCGCTGATCTGATCCAGTATTTGATTTAAAACTCCAAATTAAGTATTAGAAATAGGTTGTGTTCTAATATGGTGGTGTTACCAATTTACCATTGCACCACCGTTGGATCAAGATCCAATTGTGGTTTAGTGATCCTCCCAATTGCTGTGATGGGTCAATTTTTCTACCTAGTGTCATCATGGGCGATGGCCTGCACATCTAGAAGGGGATCTGGTGCCTCGGTTATGGTCACCTAGGCTTCCCTAGGTTCGAGTAACAAAAAAACTGCCACTACTAGTCTTGCCGCTAATAGTTTTATTTTTTGTAGTGCTATTTAAGCTTTCTTAAAGCTATTGCTGCTTGGTTTCCGAGATCCCGAGGGATTTTCTCAGTTTGCAAGTCTGGTGCCTAGTCTGACAACAGTCAAAGACCTGGAGCACGTTTAAGAAATTATAGATGTCTATGATCAATGATCATATATGAGCTACTGAGCCAAGACTCTATTATAGGGTCTGGTTTTTTCTTTCTAAGTGAACGTTACTCCATAGCTGCTGTGAGCATTTTTTTTAAACATAAGACTCAAAACTAGTTTGTCACCCAAGCAAATGAAGACTAGGTTGAGTTAGTGGGATAACTCAGTTTTTTTTTTTAAACCTCCAAAAATTTGGTCCAAGTACTCCAAAAACCCGAAACTCATGAAGCACTCTAAAAACTTGATCGAGGACTCAGAAATTTGGATCAAGAAATCAAGCAGCAAAGACTGGATTCTAACATAAAGCTTGTTAATCGAAAAGAATATGGATAGAATACTCAACCAAATTTTGACTCATATTCAGGGCAATGCAACTCAAATTGTACAGTTTAACTTAAATTTAGAAATATGAATAGGACAAGGTAAAGTAAAATAGCCATACCTTGAAGGTGAGCCATTTTCTGCACTGCTGTGGGAGCAATCATAATAGGCATCGATATCTTGAATCCCAAGACAGTGGTGGTCATGTTTATCTTACTCACGTCAATGAGTATGCGAGGCCGAAACCTAGTTCCAAATCGAAGAAGCATGTTCAGAATAGAATGGTGACATGAATTCACTAGGAAGAAAACGCTCAAAAAGAGCATTGGTAACACAAAATCTATTTGTATCAGTTTCAGACCTGAAGCTTGGGAAAAAAGATGATCTAATATGACAAACAAAAGGTCCCTAGTATTTTGGTCAAAGCTACAAAAGAGATGGATCAAGAAGTTCCCCTTTATCATAGTCCAAAAATCATATTGGAATTTTGGAAACAGTAAGTTTGCAAAATGTCTAAGCAAAAAGGTTCTTCCCCCCAGAGAAGCATATTACAAGTTCTGAAATTTTTCTACCACTCAAATGATAAAAAAATCGTCAAACTAAGACATGGCACTAGTCAAATCCAACTGGCCAACAGATTTTAGAACCCTTCAGATAACTCAAAGAAGTAGAGTTAGAAGCAAAACAAATATTTTGATACCGATGTATCATGTAATATTACCCTTTGATACCGATACACACCAAATATATCACGTAATATTAGCCTTTGATACCGATACAGTATCATCCGCGATTTTGAACCATGACAACGAGAGTATAGGTGAGGAGGTGAACTTGAAATATCCTAAAAATTCTGGGCCCTTACACCGCCTTTTTCCATAAAAAGGAGTTCCGAGGGGCATTAGTCTGTGAGATCTGCATTCTAACTTTAGAGCCCGAGAGATATACTTTATATGATTGAGGGCTTCTATAATATCTTTGACAGCTCCAAGTCTGAAAAGAGGGCAGAGACTTCTAGAGGACCTGCTAAGCAATTTAACTGTTTAGGAATTATAAGTAGAATAGGAATTTCCTGTTTTAGGAAGTTGATTTTTATTAGGAGTCGTGGGAAATCAATAGACAAATCTTAACATATAGAGATTGCTGCTGTAAAGAATTTTAGTTTTCGAATGTTAATAAATTAATTTTTTAAGAGGACCATGGAGGATCTCTAGGGTTTGTGAACCCCCTTTCAAGTTTCCATCTTGGTGTGGAATTTTATTAACATCCAGGTACATTATTATTTGGAACAAGTTCTATGTCTAATTTGAGTCGACTGAGCTGAGGATTGAGTCAACTCAACAATGAGTTTAAGAACTGGATCTTTAACTAATTATGCTGCTTGCTTTTATTTTGTCACGTTCTCCACCGATCTATCATTTCTTTTGTCAATACTTCTTTCTTTTTCCATAAAAATTCCTTGCATTTTACAGGTCGCTATTCTGATGATGTTTACCCCAATTACTTTGTATTCGACAATTATTCCTTTTTCTCTTTATGTTTCAATCGAGGTGTGTATCATAAGTCACTCAGTTGTTATGATATGATTTGGGGAATGTTTTCCTGTTGACATGGTGGTGCATACAAATTGTGTTGGATGATAATTTTTCTTGTCACCTCTCAGATGATCAAATTTATTCAGTCCACTTAGTTTATCAATAAGGATATTCATATGTATCATAGTGAAAACAGCACCCCTACATTGGCACGGATGTCTAACTTGAATGAGGAGCTTGGGCAAGTATTTTTAGTCGGCTTTCTTTTTTATTTATCGCTGAAGTCTATATAGCCTGTTGCAAATTGTCATTTGTATCTTGGTTATATGTTCTTGTGGCCGGTAACTTAATTTTAAAATTCGTAAAGGGTTTGAGGTATCCTTTAGATCTGATTTCCTTCCCTGGGGTAGGTGGAGTACATATTCTTTGATAAGACCGGAACCTTAACATGAAATCTAATGGAGTTATTCAAGTGTTCAATTGGTGGAGAGGTATACGGAACTGGTATCACTGAAATAGAAAGAGGCGGGGCTCAAAGAAATGGTTTGAGAGTTGATGAGGTATGTTTGCTTATGTTTTGGTAAAAAGTGCATATATTTTCTTATAATGTAAATTTAATTCACTTTGCTAATTTCTTTTAGGTAAAAAAATCAGCTACTATTGAACATGAAAAGGATTTCAATTTTGATGATGCTAGGCTAATGCGTGGTGCTTGTTCTTGCAAGGTAGATCAATCAGTTGATGCAAAGAGAACAAATGACATGTAGCTATATATTTTCTTATTGAAAAAATATTGTTAAGTACATTCTTACATATGTGGGACTAGATGCTGTATTTTTTTAATGCAAATCATTTTAGAAAAAAAATGTCATTGTAAATATTTAATTGCTTAATATCATAAATATTTAATTACTTTTTTGATTTTAGGCGAAGCTTTTCGATTTGAAGCTCACCTCAAACGGATCACTAGGGGACGGGGATACTTGGCAAGAGAGGCGAAGCATATATATATATATATATATATATATATATATATATTTTTTTTTTTTTTTTTTTTTTTTTAATTATGAAAATAGGTCATGGGATCCTTAGATTGTTAACTCTCTTTCTTTTATTCTTTTTTTTTGTTTGAATAAAAGGATTGAGCATGTAAAGTTTAAAATATTTGGTTGATTTGAAAGGTTGGATCATAGGTTGAAATGCAATCTTTTGTTTGAATAAAAGAATTGAGCATTTATTTTATTTATTAATGGCATTGAATAATCTGCATTTGAGTTGAATGGATGCGTTTAAATATGAGATTAATAGCTTTTTTTTTATATAATTTTTTTTAAAGCGTTAAAAAAAAGCATTAAAAAAAAAGTATTATAAAAAGCATTAAAAAAATTACATTAAAAAAAATATTATTTTAAAAAAATTTGCATAAAAAATTGTCGACGTAATTTTTTTTTTTTTAAATATATATATATATTTTTTTAAATTTGGATAAAAAAATCACTGCCCTAAACAGTTGTAAAAAAAGGAGTGGTTTTTTTTTACCACTATACAAGACAGTGATTTATGAACTAGTGGTAAAAAAAAATCACTCCTTTTTTTACAACTGTTTAGGGCAGTGGTTTTTTGAAAAAAAACCACTGTCAAAGACAGTGATTTTTTTAAAAATTCACTGTTTAAGGCAGTGATTTTTTTGGCTTTTTCACGTAGTGAGGTGTCATGAACTTGACACTTTTGGTGGGGCTTCTATTAAGCAAATAGACAGCACAAGCAACTGCCTCTGCCCAAAACTCCTTTGGCATGTTCTTTCCTTTGAGCATACTTCTTGAAATGTCAAGAATGGTGTGATTCTTCCTTTCTGCGACGCCATTTTGTTGAGGAGTGTATGCAGCCGTCAACTGATGTTTGATTCCATTTGACTTACAAAATTCTTAAAACAAACTGGGGGTGTATTCACTACCTCTATCAGATCTTATAGTTTTAAAAAAATAACCACTCTGTTTTTCCACCTTGATTTAAATTGTATGAAAGTCTCAAACACATCTGATTTTTGTTTGAGAAAATACACCCAAGTCTTTATGTTGAAATCATCGATAAAAGTGAGAAAATATCTATTTCCTCCTTTTGAAGTAAACTCCATTGGACCCGCAACATCAGAGTGAATAAGTTGAAGAGGTTCAAAAGCTCTTCTTGATTTCCCACCAGAAAACTCAATCTATGTTGTCTACCCAAAATACATCCTTCATATAATTATTTTGGATGCTCTATTTTAGGTAAATCTTTTACCATATTAGTTTGAGATAACAATTCTAGCCCGCTAAAACAAAGATTTTCGTAGCGCAAATGCCATAATCAAGAGTTGTCTTTCACAATAGAGTTAAAGCATTTAACTGCTTCATTCTTAATGTTTAAAATGAAAAGTGTGACAGCCCGGATTTCGGCACCCCGAAACCCGTGCCATCAGCACGATCATCTTGACCGTGCCCTTTAGCTAAGCACGGAACACTGGTATATCAAGCATCAAAAAGTATAATAAACGAAATTGCGGAATTTAAATCTATATTAATTAACTCCCCAAAAGACAGTTCTACCCTCATGCCTCTGCATGAATGGAGAACCGATCCGAACCATCGATGATAGAAATCATCACGGATGGTTCGTCCCAAAAGAATAATCCCAACTCCTTATATATATGGTTTTAAACAAAATCAAGGCTTGACATACCAAGCCGTACAAAATCTCTCTAAAAGCCCTCAAAGCGGCACAACGGAGTCCTCTAGAAGAAGTCCTTAGGAGGTGGCTCCAATTCTTCGCCGGCCGCAAGGTCCGACTCGCCAGGATCAGCGTCTCCTGAAGCCTCGGCAGCTGCTAGTAGTGGACCTGCGACGTATAGTCTATAGGGTGAGCTACATCCTAGCTCAATAGGGAACAAACACAGTTGAACATATAAATTATTACTCACATATATTCCATGATATGCCATGCATGATGTGTCTATGCATTTATTGATGAAAACAGTTAAAAAGCATTTCGTTTTACTGTTGATTTCTTATGGTTTCATTTACTCATGAATGATGCTGAAAAGGCCTAAAGCAAAACTTAAACTTTCAACTTAAGTAATCCCCGAGCAATATAGCATCGAGCCCCGATGAGATACCCTTCATCGTCATCTAGATAGACAGTTTTAACGTATTCCCTGGGAATACAAATATAGTACCCAAGCCCCTTTCCCCTGGGGATTGGTGGCGGGGTTTCACTTGTCTCAAATCAACACCCCTGGGGTGTGCTTACTATGTACGGATAAGCCTCCGCACTGGCCTACGGTTTCGCCGCCGTATCGGTCACGGATATCCTGCCGTGTCAGTCGTGGATATCCCGTCACGTCGGTGGGGTAACCTATCAAACCTCAAATAACAAAAATATTGGTGCCTTACATATAGTTATTCACCGTGTAAGTGTGCTATCTTATATCAGTTAGGCCCTATCAAACATGATTCAATCATTGGATACATCCCTGGGATGTATCCATTTACTTGCATCACACCTGATGCTCTCATCTCTTTACTTCTTCATCCCTTGGGGATGGCTTATTAGAATTACTCTTATGGATGTCACGCGCACACACACTTTTCACAATTCTTAAGCAATTAAACAATTGAATTGAAATCTATATCACTACATACATGCTCTTGTAAAATAAGGTACATGTTCAAGGTGTTCCCTACCTCAAGTCTTTGTTTGCTCAACGCATCAAGGTCCCACGTGGCTCCTTGTGCACTAGTCCACACGTACCACCTATGGTACCACATAACAGGTGAAACACATCACAAAGGATGGAATAAAGAAGGTCTAAGACTCTCCAAGAATCTTAAACTCAAACCCAAAAGTCAACATATTTTATCTCAGTCGATTAATCGAATTCCAAAATCGATTAATCGGAAGTCAATATCGATTAATCGAGATTTTCATTCGATTAATCGAATCCTAATTCGATTAATCGAAATTCTCTGTTTCGCAAAGTCGATTCTCAATTCGAGTAGTCGAGTTCCTAAAATCGATTAATCGATCCCAAATCGATTAATCGAAAACTGAAATCAATTAATCGAAATCCCATTTCGATTAGTCGATTTTCCTCACGCCATTTCCTCCAACCCCTGGGGTCCACTGGAGGTTCCCAGTCGATTAATCGATACCCAAATCGATTAATCGAAATCCAAAGTCGATTAATCGAATTCCAATTCGATTAATCGAAATCGGGGTCCTCTGACTTTTCAACTTCCTGGCCAATTTTGATTAATCGAAACCCAATTTCGATTAATCGAAATTGTCAGATTCAGCCCTTTTCGAGCTGTTCTTCCCCATCTTTTTCCACACTTTTTCCTCTATTTTTCTAAACCATTATTCTATGATTTAAACCATTTTCAACTACAATTTAGACTCTACGATCTATGCATTTTATTCACAAAAATTTACCTTGAATCAATCGCAAGTTGATTTCAATCCAGTGGTTGAAAGGCTAGGGTTTCCAGCTTTGGCTCTAACAGATCCAAACCGTGTTGAATCCGGCTTTTATCGCTTGAATCCCCCCTCCAAATCAGTTGCAATAACTCTTCTCTTTACTTCCTCTCTCTCTCTCTTCTTTACTTCTCTCTCAACCACCAAAAACACACATTTAGGGTTATTAAACCCTTTTATCCCTTTCCTCACGTGTGTGTTGAGCACATACACCGCGATAGGTGTATGCGACTTCACATTTACAACACACACCACATAGACATTCAATTTATCACATCTCATCCGTTCATCACACCTCATGCTAACTATTGGACTTCCATTTGGTCAAACCTATGACCGATCGGGCACGGATCCCGAGGTCATAGTTTAGCATAATTTTTCGGGCTATTACATCCTCCCCACCTTGGGAATTTTTGTCCTCGAAAATAACCCAAGGTATGGCTGTCGGGGTCTCTCTCCCCCCCCCCTCACATTTTCTGGTGAGGTGGTCTTATTGATTCAGACGTATTTAGGTATTCACACATACAAGCACGGAAGTAAAATTTAACGATATTGAACAATTGACACAAAAAGTTTGATTTGTATTAAAGATTGAATTTTTTTACAAGGCCAGTTAAGTTGGCGTACAAAACAATTTACAGGTATACAATCATAACTCAAAAATAAATACAAGACTCAAACAGGCTGGTCGGGTGCTACAGGAGCGGGTGGGTCTGCTGGAGCTGACTGGTCATGTGGTGGTGGACTTGTGGCTGAGTGGTCGGCTGTGGCTGCGGCGTCTCGGTCGGCGGAGCGGAGGTAGATGTGGAAGGAGCCGCGTCTGCAGTGGTGGGATGGAAGACGGGTCCTCGGTGGAAGGCGGTGCGTCCAGCGGTCCACTCCTCCTCCTGTGCGAGGTAGCGGCGGTAGTCGGTAGGATAGATGTGGCGGAGGGTGTGAAATAGTAGGAAGTCTATCCTCCGGTTCATCCTCTTGTTGTTGGCCTCCATGCGAGCCAACACGTCCTCGATGGTCGGATCGGATGGAGCGGCGCGCCGGCGGTATGATGAGGTGGGTGTCGCGGGCGCGGAGTGGGCAGGTGGCGTCGGTGAGGCTGTGGTGTGAGAGGGAACCCTCTCCACGGATGGCTCGGCGGGGATAGGGTGTGCTCCACCCACGGGTGGGTCCTGCTGAGGTGGTGGGGGTGGTGGCGGTGCTACCGCTGCTGCTGCTGCTGGGGCTGGAGCGGGACCCGGAGCCGGTAGGGTCCGCTTTAGTAAATTGTAGCTACGGGTCCATGAAGACTTCGTAAACGTCTTCACGCGATCCGTAGCCCTCATCTCGTGAGGCGAGATGCTGTAGGAGGGGTCATTGGAGTAACACTCCAACATGCTCGAGATGAGCCGAGCATATGGCATCTTCTCCTTGGGCCGCATGTTGCCCTTCATCAGTTTTCCCTTGATGTACTTCATCCCTTCTAGGATGACCATAGTAGCATCAAACCATCGGCCACAGAAGGCCGCATAAAGTGCATGTTGCACTTTGTCCACGCGCTCGGTGTCGTGGCGCATTGGGTAGAGGTTGCACTTGATTATTGAATCAAGCATCCACATGTAGTGTGGAAGGTCAACCCTCTTGATGGAGGAGCCCGACCCCTTCTTGCCATTTGTCATGCGGGTCATGACCTCCTCAAATCGAGGGTCCTCCTCGAAGGGTGGGAATAGGGTGGTCTCTGGGGTGAAATCGAGGTAACACTCGAGTACCTCGTGTATGTGACGACGAGTGATCGTGTACAGACGACCCTCGATCTTGGTCAAAATGCAATCATCGGTAGGGCCATCCGTTAGCCCTTGGTAAAATAGTCTAACCAATCTAGGGTAGTAAGAACCCCGGATTGGTTTGAGAAGGTTGCCGAGACCGGAGTTATTAAGGTAGTTTCGAGCCCATTGGGTCTCGCCCGGCAAATCGGGATTTGTGAATAGGGTAGGGTCGATGATGTATTCGACCTCAAAGGTCTTTGCCGCCCACCATTCATTTGGTTGCTCGACATTGGTGGGTGGTGGTGGCATGGGGGTGGACTCGCGGGAAGACTCGCGCGTAGACGCGCTCGTCGAACCGGAGGTGGTCTCCGATGCCGACGGTGATGGAGTCCTCACCGGCGATGGGGTAGGTGGTGGTGGCGCGACGTTCTTCGCCAGCAGGAGTTTAGAAGTCGCCTTCTTTGAAGATAAACGGGTTTTAGGCGGCATTTTGACGAAATTTTCGGTAAAAACTAGGGTTTTCGACTTGAAATTGAAGAATATACTCGAGCCTAG
The DNA here is from genome assembly GCA_021018995.1 of Chloranthus sessilifolius. Classification (NCBI taxonomy): domain Eukaryota; kingdom Viridiplantae; phylum Streptophyta; class Magnoliopsida; order Chloranthales; family Chloranthaceae; genus Chloranthus; species Chloranthus sessilifolius. The sequence goes on from CM037588.1 coordinate 100,676,477, forward strand.
GGTTTACCTTAGGCTTCGGAGGCGAATGCGGGTGATTTCGGATGCGAATCGGCGGAAAATCCAAACCCTAGATCGTTCGGTTGGTTGGAGAAGAAAGAGAAGGCAAAGCGCCAACACTCGAGAGCTCAAGAGATTTCGAATGGCAAGGAAAATCCCTAATTTCCAATATATAGGCCCCGGCTCGATTAATCGAAATCCAGAATCGATTAATCGAGATTTCAAACTAGGTTAAGCCGCGTAAAATCGATTAATCGATTTCCCAAATCGATCAATCGAAAGTTAAATTCGATTAATCGAAAACATTTCGATTAATCGAAATCGTATTCGTTTAAAAATTTAAGTTTTTGAGCTCACTGGCGCGAGCCAGTCGATTAATCGAAATCCATTTCGATTAATCGAAATTCAAAAATTGATTAATCGAATTTCACTTCGATTAATCGAAATCGTGTAGTAACTTCTAAATTTTCAGAAATCTTTAAGTTATTCGATTAATCGAATTCATTTCGATTAATCGAAATTTCAAAATCGATTAATCGAAATTCACTTCGATTAATCGAAATCGTCTATCTGACTTCAATTTCTTCGAGGTCCCTTTAGTAAATCGATTAATCGAGTTCCAGTTCGATTAATCGAAATCCAAAATCGATTAATCGACACTGCTTCGGTTAATCGAAATTTCATAATTGACTCCCAATTCTTCTAACATTCTCAGTTTGTTCAATTAATCGAACTTGCCGTTCGATTAATCGAATTCTAATTCGATTAATCGAAATTCTCAAAATCGATTAGTCGATCCCAAATCGATTAATCGAGATTCTAACTCGATCAATCGAAATTTGTCTTCTATGTATATTCTAACTCTCCTTTCAATTTCCAGTCACTGGTACATGCCAGTCGACTAATCGAACAAAATCGATTAATCGAAATTCCAAATCGATTAATCGATTTGAAATTCGATTAATCGGTTTAGCCCAATTTCTGCAGATTTTCAATTTCTTTGGTTCTTTGATTATTTTTGGTAGTTTATGACATTAAGTGGTTCTTCCATAGAGTTGTATATACTTGATCATGTACATATAATTCTGTTCCTCAAATCAGATTGGATCAAATTTTCCATTGAATTACAAGTATAGTGGAGATTTCACAAACATGTTTGTGGTTTACATTAAGTTCTCATGTCGTTGGAAACAAGGCTGGATATTGTTCTTTCACATCGACCTCTCGTTCCCAAGTAGCCTCTTCTTTTGGATGATTGTTCCACCGAACAAGCACTAAGGGAATCACTTTAGTCTGTGATACTTGTTCCTTTCGATCCAAGATTTCCACTGGTTCCTCTATCATGCTCATGTCCTCACACATCTCTATAGGTTGCTTTCCTAATACATGAGACGGATCATTCACGTACTTTCTGAGCATCGATATGTGGAACACGTTATGTACTCGATCAAATAGCGGTGGTAAACCAATGCGATATGCAACTTCACCTACGCGTCCCAAAATTTCGAATGGTCCAACATAACGTGGACTTAACTTCCCTCTCTTGCCAAATCTCATTACACCTTTCATAGGTGACACTTTCACAAACACGTGCTCGCCCACTTTATAGTCGACACTAGTCCGCTTCATATCGGCGTAACTTTTACATCTACTCATGTCTTTGTCTTCAACCTTTCTCTGATAATTCGAACAACGGTGGCGTTGTCTTCAAGTAGTTTTGGTCCTAACACAAATTTCTCACCTGTTTCCTCCCAATTGAGGGGTGACTTGCATCGTCGTCCATACAGAGCTTCATACGGTGCCATGTCAATGCTCGTTTGAAAACTGTTATTGTATGCGAACTCGAGCATCGGTAGATACTCATCCCAGTATCCTTGCATATCAAGCATGCAAGCCCTGAGCATGTCTTCTATTACTTGGTTCACTCGCTCTGTTTGTCCATCAGTTTGAGGATGGAAAGCTGAACTAAAGTCTAGTCGTGTTCCCATTCCTTCTTGAAATTTCTTCCAAAACTTAGACGTATATAGTGGATCACGATCTGAAACTATGCTGCTTGGAATCCCATGTAATCTTACAATCTCCTTCATATATAAATCTGCCAGTCTTCCTGTTGTATACGTAGTATTGTACGACAAAAAGTGCGCTGATTTGGTCAATCGGTCTACGACGACCCAAATAGCATTGTGTCTCTTGGCAGTACGCGGTAATCCAACAATGAAGTCCATTGAGATCGATTCCCACTTCCATTCTGGTATTGGTAAAGGTTGCAATAGTCCAGCAGGATGTCTATGATCAACCTTCACTTGCTGACAAGTCAAACACCGTGACACGTACTCGGCCACGTCTTGTTTCAGTCCTCTCCACCAGTAGTTCTTTTTTAAATCTTGGTACATTTTGGTGCTACCAGGGTGGATAGCATAATTTGACTTATGGGCCTCATCAAGAATCGTTCATCTTAGATCGGCATTGTCCGGAATGCAGAGACGGCCTTTAAACAACAAGGAACCATCTTCCTTTACTGAGAAGTCCGACCTAATGCCTTCACTCACGTCTTGATGAATCTTTGTTAATGCCGGATCTTTCATCTGTAGATCGTGGATATGCTCAAATATCACTGGCTTTACTGATATGTTAGCCAAAAAGGATCCAGTGTCCTTTGACTCAATGTTCGCATCATAGAATGCCAGATCTTCCAATAATTTCCATCGGTGCATACCCAAAATCAAACAAGCTAACTGAGCTGAACCCTTCCGACTCAAAGCATCGGCTACTACATTCGCCTTGCCAGGATGGTATTGTATGGAGCAATCATAATCCTTGAGGAATTCCATCCACCTGCGCTGTCTCATGTTGAGCTCTTTCTGTGTAAACAGATATCGGAGGCTCTTATGATCTGTGAAAATTTCAAAAGTCTCGCCATACAAGTAATGTCTCCAAATCTTCAGCGCAAAAATGACTGCTGCTAGTTCCAAGTCATGAGTCGGGTAATTTTTCTCGTGTTCCTTCAGCTGTCTTGATCCGTAAGCTATCACCTTCTTGTGTTGGTTGAGCACACAACCAAGGCCATTGTATGACGCGTCGCTGTACACGGCGTATCCTCCACTGCCTGAAGGGATCGCTAACACTGGAGCCGAAGTGAGTCTCGTTTTGAGTTCTTGAAAACTCTTCTCGCATGCCTCACTCCACTCAAACCTTGAATCTTTTCGTGTCAGCTTTGTGAGAGGTCCCGATATCTTTGAAAACCCCTCAACGAAACGTCGATAATAGCCTGCTAAGCCCAGAAAACTTCGGACATCGGTCACTGTCTTTGGTTGCTCCCATTTAACTACTGCTTCTATCTTTGCTGGATCTACAGTGACACCATGCTTTGAGACAACATGTCCCAAAAAGCTAACCTCTTCCAACCAAAACTCACACTTGCTGAGTTTGGCGTACAATTGGTGTTCACGTAGCGTCAGAGAGCAATCCTCAAATGTTCTTCGTGTTCCGTCTTGGATTTGGAGTATATCAAGATATCATCAACAAACGCCACGACGCAGAGTCCAAGTGTGGTTTAAACACTCGGTTCATCGGATCCATAAACGACGGAGCATTCATTAATCCAAACGGCATCACAAGGAATTCATAGTGTCCATACCGTGTCCGGAAAGCTGTCTTCTGAATGTCCTCAGCTTTGACTCGCAACTGATGATACCCAGATCTCAGGTCGATCTTGGAAAAATACCTTGCTCCTTGCAGTTGGTCGAATAGATCGTCAATTCTAGGCAAAGGGTAGCGGTTCTTCACAGTGAGTTTGTTCAATTGTCGATAGTCAATGCATAGCCGCATTGACCCATCCTTTTTCTTGACAAACAAGACCGGTGCTCCCCATGGAGATACACTTGGTCTAACAAACCCCTTGTCCATAAGCTCTTGTAGTTGTTCCTTCAACTCCTTTAATTCGGCAGGAGCCATTCTATAAGGTGCTTTCGAAATAGGCTCCGTTCCTGGTGCTAAGTCAATGGCGAATTCTACTTCTCTTTCTGGAGGTAATCCAGGCAATTCCTCTGGAAACACGTCAGCGAAGTCTCGCACGACTGCTATCTCAGAAATGACGTTCTTTTCTTCCTTATCCTCCTTTAAGAAAGCCAAGTATCCACTACAACCCTTTCTGATCATTTTCTCGGCCCTTACTGCTGAGATCAGTGGCACAGATGACGACCTCACTCCTTGAAACCGAAATGATCTTCTTGTGTTGGGTCTGAAAATGACTACCTTGTTCTTGCAATCGACGGTTGCACAATGCTACGCCAACCAGTCCATGCCAAGGATCACATCAAACCCTTGCATGTCTAACAGTATCAACTTTGCTTCTAGTTCATGCACCTCTAAGTCTCGAACTGCTACAATGATGGATTTGCAAGCTAACTCCGTGTCTACTAACTCTCCAGTCGGAATAGACACAGATAGGACGAAATCCAATGTCTCTGGAACAATCTTCATCTTCTTGGCAAAACGTGGAGTAATGAGTGGGTAGACCACAGGTCTATCAACACTCGAGCGTCATAACCACCGAAACATCCTTTTTCATATATATTTAAAGTACCTATAGCATACATACATATATACAATAATTTACACATCAATTTACACTCTTAATTCACATACAACTTTTTGTATTGAGAAAGAATCTATACAATTCCTAATGCATGCTCCCTCTCTATTTAAAATTTTAATGAAAAGAAAAATTTTCTTTAATTTTAACGAGTCTCACCTTGGATGACGTCATGCACGTTCCACCTTCTGACGCAAAGGATCGCATAGGCTCTCCCTGAACGATCGGTTTCCTTGCTTGAATTGGTCGTGGTGCTGCAACTGAAACCGTCTTTCTCTTATCCGTCTCGGGGCAATCCTTGATCAAGTGGCCCACCTTGCCACATCGGAAACAACCCCTAGTTCCCAATCTACAATCCACCGTTCTATGAGGCTTGCCACACTTTGCGCAAGTCTCCTGAGGTGCAGAAGAAACAGTACGAGAACCCTGTGTGTTAGTGGCGCCAGTAGACATGGCAGGGCTCTCATAGCGAATAGGTCTCCCCGACGCAAGTAATGGAAACCTCTGTTGGTGTTGTTGTTGCGTCGGTCTTCCGAAACTCCCTTGGAACTGTGGTCTCTGATTCTGGACCATGAACCTCGGCTTTTTGTTCACTGGTTCGTAGTTCCCCGTCCTTCCTTGTTCATTTCCTCCTCTCTGCTGTTCTCTCTGTCGATATCTATTTGTGTTCTCCTCTTCAACCACTAGTGCTTTACTCATGACCTCTTCATAGGTCCTCAGTTGAAATGGAGCTACGCCTCCCCTAACCTCAGGCTTCAAACCTTGCTGAAACCTCTTGGATTTCATCACTTCAGTAGCGACGTAATCCGGAGCAAAACGGGCAAGTCGTAGAAACTCCACCCCATATTCTCTCACTGTCATTCTCCCTTGCACTAATTGTAAAAATTATATCTCAAGTTGGTTCCTCACCACTTCCGGGAAATATTGTTTGTTGAACTCCTCAACAAACTCCTCCCAAGTCCAAGGCAACTCTGGGGTCTCCTGAGCCCGAGTCCGTATCACGGACTTCCACCAAGGCCCAGCCTCCCCATCCAACATGTAAGCTGCCCATCTCACACTCTCATCTTCCGTGCAAGTTAGCACGCTAAAGACTTTCTCCATCTCCATCAGCCAGTTTTCAGCGGCCATTGTGTCTGCCTGCCCAAAAAATGAAGGAGGTCTCATCCTCCTAAACTCTGTAAAAGATGAGGGCACATGCAACGCAGGTCCTACTGGTGGTGTAGGTGGCTGCTGTTCTCTTGATGCATGAGCTGCAAAGGATGCGGCTTGCTGTGCCATGGCAGCTGCCATAGTCTCCATAGTGTGCATCATCCTTTGTCGCTCCTCTCTATCTTCTTGTCTTTCTCTCAATCTTTCTTGCTCTCTTAGATCTTGATCCTGATGGTCTCGATCTTCTTCATCACGCTGTCTACTACTACTGCCCCCTGGGGCCTCAGTACCTCCTAAAGGCACTCTATTAGTAGGAGAGATGTAATCATCTCCACTACGTAGACTCCTCTGTTGGCCTCCCCTTGGTCGGCCTCTTCCTCTAGATGACATTTGCGGCTGCATTTGAAACTAAAGTTTCGTTAGCAGAAGCCCCTATGTTCTGACGAAAGAACCCTTGTCAGAATTGCTAAAAGAAAATGGCTTTGATACCAACTGTGACAGCCCGAATTTCGACACTCCGAAACCCGTGCCATCAGCACGATCATCTTGATCGTGCCCTTTAGCTAAGCACGGAACACTGGTATATCAAGCATCAAAAAGTATAATAAACAAAATTGCGAAATTTAAATCTATATTAATTAACTCCCCAAAAGACAGTTCTACCCTCATGCCTCTGCATGAATGGAGAACCGATCCGAACCATCGATGATAGAAATCATCACGGATGGTTCGTCCCAAAAGAATAATCCCAACTCCTTATATACATGGTTTTAAACAAAATCAAGGCTTGACATACCAAGCCGTACAAAATCTCTCTAAAAGCCCTCAAAGCGGCTGGAGTCCTCTAGAAGAAGTCCTCGGAGGTGGCTCCAATTCTTACGCCGCAGGTCCGACTCGATCGGCTCTCCCTGAAGCCTCGGCAGCTGCTAGTAGTGGACCTGCGACGTATAGTCTATAGGGTGAGCTACATCCTAGCTCAATAGGGAACAAACACAGTTGAACATATAAATTATTACTCACATATATTCCATGATATGTCATGCATGATGTGTCTATGCATTTATTGATGAAAACAGTTAAAAAGCATTTCGTTTTACTGTTGATTTCTTATGGTTTCATTTACTCATGAATGATGCTGAAAAGGCCTAAAGCAAAACTTAAACTTTCAACTTAAGTAATCCCCGAGCAATATAACATCGAGCCTCGATGAGATACCCTTCATCGTCATCTATATAGACAGTTTTAACGTATTCCCTGGGAATACAAATATAGTACCCAAGCCCCTTTCCCCTGGGGATTGGTGGCGGGGTTTCACTTGTCTCAAATCAACACCCCTGGGGTGTGCTTAATATGTACGGATAAGCCTCCGCACTGGCCTACGGTTTCGCCGCCGTATCGGTCACGGATATCCTGCCGTGTCAGTCGTGGATATCCCGCCACGTCGGTGGGGTATCTTATCAAACCTCAAATAATAAAAATATCGGTGCCTTACATATAGTTATTCACCGTGTAAGTGTGCTATCTTATATCAGTTAGGCCCTATCAAACATGATTCAATCATTGGATACATCCCTGGGATGTATCCATTTACTTGCATCACACCTGATGCTCTCATCTCTTTACTTCTTCATCCCTTGGGGATGGCTTATTAGAATTACTCTTATGGATGTCACGCGCACACACACTTTTCACAATTCTTAAGCAATTAAACAATTGAATTGAAATCTATATCACTACATACATGCTCTTGTAAAATAAGGTACATGTTCAAGGTGTTCCCTACCTCAAGTCTTTGTTTGCTCAACGCATCAAGGTCCCACGTGGCTCCTTGTGCACTAGTCCACACGTACCACCTATGGTACCACATAACAGGTGAAACACATCACAAAGGATGGAATAAAGAAGGTCTAAGACTCTCCAAGAATCTTAAAGTCAAACCCAAAAGTCAACATATTTTATCTCAGTCGATTAATCGAATTCCAAAATCGATTAATCGAATCTGATTCGATTAATCGATTTCCAAAATCGATTAATCGGAAGTCAATATCGATTAATCGAGATTTTCATTCGATTAACGAATCCTAATTCGATTAATCGAAATTCTCTATTTCGCAAAGTCGATTCTCAATTCGAGTAGTCGAGTTCCTAAAATTGATTAATCGATCCCAAATCGATTAATCAAAAACTGAAATCGATTAATCGAAATCCCATTTCGATTAGTCGATTTTCCTCACGCCATTTCCTCCAACCCCTGAGGTCCACTGGAGGTTCCCAGTCGATTAATCGATACCCAAATCGATTAATCGAAATCCAAAGTCGATTAATCGAATTCCAATTCGATTAATCGAAATCGGAGTCCTCTGACTTTTCAACTTCCTGGCCAATTTTGATTAATCGAAACCCAATTTCGATTAATCGAAATTGTCAGATTCAGCCCTTTTCGAGCTGTTCTTCCCCATCTTTTTCCACACTTTTTCCTCTATTTTTCTAAACCATTATTCTATGATTTAAACCATTTTCAACTATAATTTAGACTCTACGATCTATGCATTTTATTCACAAAAATTTACCTTGAATCAATCGCAAGTTGATTTCAATCCAGTGGTTGAAAGGCTAGGGTTTCCAGCTTTGGCTCTAACAGATCCAAACCGTGTTGAATCCGGCTTTTATCGCTTGAATCCCCCCTCCAAATCAGTTGCAATAACTCCTCTCTTTACTTCCTCTCCCTCTCTCTTCTTTACTTCTCTCTCAACCACCAAAAACACACATTTAGGGTTATTAAACCCTTTTATCCCTTTCCTCACGTGTGTGTTGAGCACATACACCGCGATAGGTGTATGCGACTTCACATTTACAACACACACCACATAGACATTCAATTTATCACATCTCATCCGTTCATCACACCTCATGCTAACTATTGGACTTTCATTTGGTCAAACCTATGACCGATCGGGCACGGATCCCGAGGTCATAGTTTAGCGTGATTTTTCGGGCTATTACAAAAAGTCTATTATTTGACATCTCCACCTTTGCAATGACATCATTATTGTAATTTTTAATAACAAAGAGTGCGGTCTTTCATGTATGTCATAACCCTTTTCTAAGAGTTGTCCCAAACTTAGAATATTATTTCACATTGTGAAAACATAATAAACATCAGAAATATATTGATGATCATCATTTTTTAATTGAATCATAATCTTTCCCTTTCCTTTTACTGGAGTTTTAGATAAGTTTCCAAATGTCACGTCACCTTTTACCAATTCATCAAACTCGGTAAACATTTCTTTTTCACCACATATGATTACTGGCCCCAGTATCAAGAAACCAAGTGGTTTGATTTCTTGATTCATCTCCCTTATATGCAAGTAACATAGTAGTTACTTGTTCAACCTTTTCTTTAGAGAGATTAGCTTGTTCATCAACATCATTTGTAGATTTACTTCTACATTCATTACTATAGTGACCAAACTTTTGACAATTGTAACATTTGACATGTGATTTATCATACCTTGGCTTGTATGATGAATTGGAAAGATCTCTATGATTTTTTCCGCTTTGGCCTCGTCCTCGTTCATTTGAAAAATCATCATGATCACCACATCCCTTTTCATTATGGTAATTACCACGACCACCACGAGTAAAACCTCTGCCTCGATATCCTCTGCCACGTCCTCTGAAGTTCTTTTTATCTTCTTTAAGGACCAATTTGCTTTGCAAAGCTTGCTCTACTTCTTCATTAGAGTTTTGTTTCATTCTTTGTTCATGGGCTTCAAGTGATTCATGAGTTCATCAATTGAAAGAGTGGATAAATCTTTCGCTTCTTCAATCGCTACTACAATGTATTCAAATCGTTGTATCAACGATCTTAGAATTTTTTCTATCACCCGCACATCCTCTATGCTTTCACCATTTCTCTTCATTTTGTTAACAATAATCAAAATGCGAGAAAAATATTTTGAAAACGACTCACTTTTGTTCATATGAATGGATTCAAATTTAGCTCGAAGAGCTTGAAGACGAACCTTTTTTGCTTTATTAACTCCTTTGAATGAAATTTGCAAGATCTCCCAAGCTTGCTTAGACGATGTGGCATTTGATATTTTTTGAAAATTTGATGTTTCAACTCCTTGGTAGATTAAGAAAAGCGCTTTCTTATCCTTCTTTCGTACCTCTTTCAATGCTTCTTTTTGAGTTGTCGTAAGTGTCGCTTCCGCTTGTGGTGATTCCGATTCATTATAGCCGTTATCGACGATGTCCCACAAATCTTGCGATTCTAGTAAAACTTTCATTTGGATGCTCCAATTATCATAGATTTTTTTTGTTAAGACTGGAATTTGGGGCTGAATCATATTCACCATCTTAATCGAACGGTGCTCTGATACCAATTTGAAAGAGATAAAATAGACTAGCTAGGATTTCTTTATATTAAAAGAGCTTGCTAGGTACTAACGCTTTAAACTTACTTTTCATTTAAAAAATTCAACTTGTATCTTGCTTCCGGATTACACCAATATATATAAGGATAAAAGTATATTGAAAAAGTAAAAGACACTTTAAAATATTAAAAGACACCTAGAACCTTGAAAAGACACCTAGGAAATGACTTCTAGGAAATGACTTCTAGGAAACAAAATAAAATAATTATTTTTCTCTTGAGAAATGAAAGGTCTTCTTCACAAATGAAAAGTCACCTTGCAATTTGAAAAAATTACTTAAAGCATGCCCCAAAATAGTTTTTCAAGGTGTGCAACCTAAGACCCACTTTACTTGGGTTTGTATTCCAACATGGAAGAGTAAATTACTCTCCAAAGGGGGAAGGTTGACGTTAGTTCAACCAGTCTTGAGTGCGATCCCCACCTATTATCTATCTAGCAATCAAATTGAAAAGCTCGAAAGAAATTTTCTTTGGGATGATTAGGGGATAAAAAGAAGGGATAATTAGAAAAACAACCTTGATTTTCATCCCCTTCAAACAGAATTCCTTCCTTCTGTGCGTTAGAATCCACAGCAAGGCCGACAGTTTTAGCACCTCTCTTCTTATTCTTGGTGCATTTTTCCGAGGAGTGTTCAAAAGATTGGCAAGTTTTGCATAGGACCGGCTTCCAATCATACTCTACCCGCTGATAGAAAAGATCCCCACTCTCTCTACTCAGCGTGACGCCACTCAGGAACGCGAAAACTGCATCTATTTCAATGCAAATCCTTGCGTAAGATAACCTAGACCGGTTGGAGGTTGGCCCATCCGCGTGGATAGGAATGCCGAGTCTACTAGCAATTCTACCCAGAATATTCGGAGACCAGAATTGGATCGGTAACCTTGGCAGCCTAATCCGAATGGGAACAGTTTTGATCATCTCGCGTTCCGGTTTCAGGTCCGGAGTCCATCAGCGAAGGATGAGTGGTCTCCCAGCAATGGTCCAAATGCCAGCATCAAGGACACGTTCCAAATCTTCCTCGTTCGTAAACTTGAAAAGAAAAAACCCATCATCGATCGAAATCAGATCGACATTACCTTTGATTTTTCATAACCGAGATATAGCAGCCTTTAAACCAAGGTAATACGGTTTTAATCCCAGTACGTACCCCAATAAAGTATAGTTCCATCGTCGGGACTCAGATTGAATTTCTTGCTCGGGGCAGAGAACAACCCCATCCTTAGAACCAGGGAAAAATTCAAGCTTTGAGTAATTGTTGGTGATTCTGCTATTGCCAAACAAATCAGCCCACCTTCCTTTGGTGTCCGGAGGCTTCTCCATGGAGGATCAGGCCTCGAAAGGCCGGATCAGCCCACCTTCCTTTGGTGTCCGGAGGCTTCTCCCAACAGCTGGCGCACCCCTTGGTGATTCTTGAAAGGCCTCTTCTCTAAGAAGATTCAAAAGCAAGAAGGTGTTGATCAACACATTTGATTCAACCTTTTCTTTTTTCTATTTGCGTGTATATCTATGACTTCATTTTCACCAAAAAATAACCCAAGTATTTTCTTTGAGCGTTATGTGGAGCTCCACGCTTACAACATTGAAGGTACTCCATCGGAGCTAAACAAGAATTAAAAAAGTTATGATATATTGAAAACGTCGCAAACTAATCACAAATTTTGCTTTGAAAAATACACGAATTTTGAAATTTTCAAACGCTAATTTGTGACTAATTCAGTACATAAAAGTCACGAAGAATTCATGATTTTTAAATGTTGGGCGATTTCGGTGACTATGGACACAATAAAAAGGATAATCATACGCTTGACAATCTTATACTCCAGGTGAGTAAAGTCAAACCCAACATTTGCCCCTATCGAGCATGACATGTAGGGCTTAATAAGTGAGAGAGAGGGACAAGAAAGCAATAGAGAGAAACATGAGTGAGAGAGAGAAGAAGCTTTTAGATTTCCGAACTTTCAATTTTTGAAAGAGAATCCCCAAAAGAAAGGACACGAGAAACGGTCACTTTTTTCAAGCATGCGCCTGGTTAAGTCGAGTAAAGCTATTTAGTCAGCTTGCAAACTGTAGCAAGCATGGTGGACTCGTGCCTAAAAACACAATACTAAAAACAGTAGATGAATGAATGAAATGATTATGGTGGTAAAACAAACTAAAAATAAAATTTAAAATTTAAAATTTTAAAATTTTAAAATAATTTTAAAAAATGAAAAGAAAGATATTTTAACACGATAAATAAGCTAGTACAAGCATTTAGTAAACAAAGCATATTTGTTGGTAGAGACTTAAATGGACATATAAAGAAGTTAGGAAGCCTATATGAAAAGATACATGGAGGACCAAGTTATCGTCAGTTTTGCAGTTACATTTGGTATCACAAACTTACATCATTTGGTATCACAAACTTACATTGCATGGGCCTTTTTAGCACAATGGGAGGTTGACGATAGCGACCTTGAAACATGAGCATTTGAATTTACAAACAAAAAAAGAAAGCATTTGATTTTGTATAGTAAATGTTAGATATTTTAAAATATAAAATAGTTTTAGTGTTTTGGGATTTTGTTTTGAATTGACTAGTCTCATACCGTGTGAATAGTATTTTTGGTTTTAAGTTATATTGTGGAGTCTTAGCTCAAAGGCTTGTAGCTATCACTCAGGAGGCACTAAATTTTGTGGTCTCCACCGTCATGCATCCAATCAGTCACACACATGCGCGCGCTCACAGAGCCAGGCTGGGATGGACACGAACACGTGTACGTGGCGTGGCAATGCGGTTCATTTAGTTAAACTTTTAGACAAAAGTGTAATCGCCTGTTTAAAATTCAAACTGTTCAGTTATTTCTAAAATCGCTGTGTCTTATCCGACCGTTCAGTTATTTGCAACGGATATGTCCGTACAGTTACACATGTTCCTTTCTATAAAAGGGACCCAAGACCCCTCATTTCAGATATAATTTTTCTCTGTTTTGTATTGCGTTTTAAAAATTCCTTCTCTTCCTCAGAGTTCAACTTTTTAGAGTTTTGGTGTTCTGGTTGCGTGATCAGATTCACCAAATCTGATCACACGTATACGCTGTCGGTTCATTGTATCCTGGAACTGATTTGCCGGTAACCTATTGATAACTACTAGATCATAGTGGTAGGGGAAAATCTCGGTTTAAAGACAACGATATTTAACGTGCCTCAAATCGGATCTGCGTATATCTTAATTCAAATCTTTATTTTACTTGCAACCAGAACTTATTTACCAACAATTTTAAACCGAGATGGCTCATATTCAGTCTTCGACTTCTTCCGTACTAACCGACAAAATCCATCTAGCACAGCCCAACAACATCCACAAGTTAGATAGTTTTGATGGTTATAACTTCAAAAGGTGGCAACATAAATTACACTTTCTGTTGACTGTACTGAAAATTGTGTACGTTATCTCGAATCCATGCCTAACTGTTACCGAATCATCAACACTCAATGAAGGCCGAAAAAAGAAGAAATGGGAAGAAGACGATTATACGTGCAAGGGCTACATTCTAAATGTATTGTCGGATTCATTGTTCGACGTGTACCGTGCCTACAACACCTCGAAAGAACTCTGTGACGCACTCGAGAAAAAATACAAAACTGAAAATGTTGGGTATAATTCTTACATAATTAGTCAGTTTTTTAATTTTAAGATAGTCAATGATAAACCAAGTCTTAATCAAGTACATGATTTTCAAGTAATTATAAATTATATGATCAATAATGGTTCTCATTTCGATGAGGATTTTCTGGTTGGTGCGGTAATCGCCAAGTTGCCTCAATCTTGGAAAGATTACAGAAAAATCCTTAAGCGTAATAATGAGAAGATTTCTATGAAAAATCTTCTCCTTCATTTACGTATTGAGAAAGAATCCCGAGTTAGGGATAAAATCGAAGATCACATTAATATGGCATCAAAGGCACACTTAATTGAGTCTAAGGTTTTCAGTGGACCGTCAAAGAAGAAGAAAGGATATTCTCAATCAAAGGAGAATAAGAAATTCGCCAAAACTATGGTACCAAAGAGCGGTGGATGCCATCACCGTGAGAAACCCAGAAACTTCAAACAAGATTATCGCCTCTTTAAGAAATTGAAGAATCAAGTAAATACAGTGGAAGAAAAAAGCAACTTTGTAGCCGTTCTTTCTGAGGTAAATCTAATTGGTGACATCAATGAATGGTGGATCGACACGGGTGCCACAAAATATGTCTGTAATAATCGTGACATGTTTGTGGCGTATGACAAAGCTGACGATGATCAAGATCTCTTCATGAAAAATTCATTTATGGCAAAGATCATTGGGCGTGAAAAAGTAAAATTGAATTTCACATCTGAAAAAGTCGTGACTCTTACTGATGTGCTCCATGTACCCGATATTTGCAAGAATCTTGTATCGGGTGGTTTACTGATCAAGTATGATTCAAACTTGTATTTGAATCGGATAAGTTTATCTTATCCAACAATAGCGAATTTGTTAGAAAATGATATGTCATGGGAGGCATATTCAAACTCAATGTAACTGATTCAATCAATAAAATCTCTCCTTGTTCTTACTCGGTCACTCTTTCTAATTTATGGCATGATAGACATGAGTCAGACAGATATAATTTTGGGAATCAAAATTATAAGAAATGAGAATACGTTAACTTTAATTTAATCTCATTATGTTGAAAAGATTTAATTATTTTGATTTGAAATTTGCCAATACACTTTTAGATATTAATCTTAAATTGACTAAAAATGATGGACGATGTGTGCAACAGTTAGAATATGCAAGGGTTATTGGTAGCCTTATGTATGTAATACATTGTACACGGCCGGATATTACATTTGTAGTAAGTAAGTTAAGTAGATTTACAAGTAACCTTAATTTTGTTCATTGGAATGCTATTTCGCATGTTTTTAGATATTTAAAGGGTACTATTAATTATGGTTTATAATTTTCTGGATATCCTCAAGTTTTAGAAGGATATAGTGATGCGAGTTAAATATCTGATTCGGAATAATCAAAGTCCACAAGTGGATAGATATTTACTTTTGGAGGTGCTGCGATCTCATGGGGATCAAAGAAGCAGACTTGCATCACACATTCCACTATGGAATCGGAATTCATTACCTTAGCAGCAAGTGGAAAAGTGGAATGGTTAAGGAATTTATTATTAGAAATTTTAATTATGATTAAACCATTTTCACCTATCTCTATACATTGTGATAGTGAAGCAATACTATCAAAGGCTTATAGTTAAACATATAATAGAAAAAATAGGCACATTGGTCTAAGACATAGCTATGTAAAACAATTATTTAGAGATAGAGTAATCTCAATAATTGGGGTCAGGTCTGTAGAAAATTTAGCGGATCCGTTTACTAAAAGCCTTGGCAGAGATGGGATTCATAAAACTTCAATCGGGATGGGTTTAAAGCCATTAAACCTAAACAGTCACTTATGATGGGAACCCTACCTAATATTTGTTTAATCAATGTTTAGGTTCAAAGGAAAAAATAAGTTGTAAATCCGTGGTGGCTAAAGGACACTATATTGATGAGAAATAAATCTCATATACATCCCAGGAAGGGTGGTGTTTCACCTGTAATAGATAAGGGGAGGTAAAGCATTGCTCTTAATAGTCCTATAACACTATGTGTTGAGATGTTACAGTTACAAGGATATCTTTTATAGGTCTACCTATATAAGTATGAAGGTGGAGCCGCTTTCAATGAGACTTGACTTTATCTCATAAACACTTACGAAAAACAGGGTACTAGCATAGGGCCTAAATGTGCTAACCTTCTTTATTGAACACCAAATATGTAAAATACGTGTGTGACATAATTCCGATTTATCGTATAAGAACGTTAGTTCAAAACTTAATTTCACTAATAACCTTGACAAACCTTCAATTATTTTCAGTAAAATAAAAATTCAAGTCTGTAGGACATTTTCATTTATGCATATATTTCTAGCTTTACTCTGTATTTTTTTTATTAAAATAGTGAGGGATTTTTTAATATTTTAAAATTGTGGGGGATTGCTAGATATTTTAAAATATAAAATAGTTTTAGTTTTTTGGGTTTTTGCTTTGAATTGATTAGTCCCATACCGTGTGAATAGTGTTTTTGGTTTTAAGCTATATTGTAGAGTTTTAGCTCAAGGCTTCTAGCCTTCACCAAGGGGGCACCGAATTTTGTGGTCTCCACCGTCATGCACCCCATCAATCACACACATGCGCGTGCACGTGCCGAGCTGAGCTAACTCTGGTCGAGTTGGGACGGCACAGACACGAGCACGTGTACGTGGCATAGCGATGCAGTGCGGTGCATTTAGTTAAACTTTTGGACAAAAGTTTAACCGCATGTTTGAAATTCAAACCGTTCAATTATTTCTGAAACCGCTGTGTCTTATCCGACCGTTTAGTTATCTGCAACGGATATATCCGTGCAGTTACACCTGTCCCTTTCTATAAAAGGGACCCGAGACCCCTCATTTTAGATATAATTTTTCTCTGCTTTGCATTGCGTTTTAAAAATTCCTTCTCTTCCTCAGAGTTTTGCTTTTTAGAGTTTTGGTGTTCTGGTTGCGTGATCAGATTCCAAATCTGATCACCCGTATACGCTACTGGTTCGTTGTATCCTGGAACCGATTTGCCGGTAACCTACTGGTGACCACTAGATCATAGTGGTAGCGACAAATCTTAGTTTAAAGACAACGATATTTAACGTGCCTCGAATCAGATCTGCGTATATCTTAATTCAAATCTTTATTTTACTTGCAACCCGATGCATATTTAACCAGTTGAGTAATAACTCAACTAGTATCCTCTTCCTTGTGGAACCAACAGGTCATGGGTTCTAACCCCACGCTTGCTCCTGCCCTTTGTGCTTGTTTTCTCCCAGTATGTTGTGCGTGGAATCAACTCTTCTTTACCTATAGTTGTACAGGCAATACATCTGAGTTGTCGTATGGCATCCTCAAAAAAATTAAAAAATAATAATAAACGTATGTTTTAAAAAGGGAAAAACATCAAGTGACTTTTATTTACTCGATCAAATAAGACATAAATGGATTATTTTTTGTTAAGAAGAAGCAGACGGAGAGCTACAAGGATTGTAAAATCATAATAGATGCAAGTTTTAAATCACAACACAAGTTAGTGATTTTGGATGGCCTTATCGAGAGGCAAATGATTAAAAATGTGACAAAAAAATGCTCAAGAATAAACTCGTAGAACTTGAGGAAAAAAAATGATAAACTAACCAACCAAGAGGTGGATATAAATGTTGTAACAACCCAAATTTTTTTACTTTCTTTTTAACGATATTAGAAAATGTTTTACACAGTGCACGGTGTTAGCGCTCCACACAAGAACCTACCTTATTTTAGAAAATGCTATTTAAGTACGTAACTCTCTTTTCTTCTTTTCCTAATCTCTTCTTTTAAGAAAACCTAGTTGTACCCAAATTCTTATTTTTCTCTTCTTTTAAGAAACCCTAGCCATCACAAACTTTCTTCCTCAACTCATTTTTTCAAAATTCTTTAATCTCTTCCCTCTAAACTCTCTATTCTCTTCCCTATAAATTTTCATGTGTTCTTTCACAAGAACCACCGCAATCTATTTCTACGAACGAGATCAAGGAAGAGGAAGAAGAAATCTTGAGCAAACTAACTCATTGGTCGTCGATCTCTTCAACCTAAATCGTCGTAGATCTATCGTTCATGCTTCAATAGGTTACTCATCAATCCACTATGTACTTCTCAGATCTTGTTGTGTAGGGTGTGTTCGATCGTGTATCGACGAGTTTAAAAAATTATATAAACCTCAATATCTCTTAATTCTAATAAACCTGTATACTTAATATTATGCTTTCTCTTAAAGCTGTATATTTTGTAGGTCAATTTATTTTTCTGTTTCTCTTTTCAAACAATCCGTTTGTTTGGTTATTTAACATTTTATTTTTCTATTAGATATGCATATTTAATATTTTACTTTTCTATTAGATCTGTATATTTAATATTTTATCTTTATTTTAAATATATATATTAATTTAACATGAATATCTTTAAGTTTGATGAATTTGCATGTCTAGTATTTTATTTTTCCCTTAAAACTGTATATTTTGTAGATCAGTTTATTTTTTGTTTCTCTTTTCAAACAACTCTTTTGTTTGGTTATTTAATATTTTATTTTTCTATTCGATATGCATAGTTAATATTTTACTTTTCTATTAGGTCAGCATATTTAATATTTTCTTTTTCTTTTAAATCTACATATTAATTAAACAAGAATATCTTTAAGTCTAATAAATCTTCATATCTAGTATTTTATTTTTCCCTTAAAGCTGTATATTTTGTAGGTCGATTAGTTTTTTATTTTTCTTTTCAAACAACCCCTTTGTTTAGCTATTTAACATTTTATTTTTCTATTAGGTCTACCTATTTAATATTATTTTTTTTCTATTAGGTCTTCATATTTAATATTTTATTTTTTTCTATTAGATATGTATATTTAATATTTTCCTTTTCTATTACGTCTATATATTTAATATTTTATCTTTATTTTAAATATGCATATTAATTAAACATGAATATCTTTAAGTCTGATAAATCTGCATATCTAGCATTTTATTTTATTTTTAAAGTTGGATATTTTATACGTCGATTTATTTTTTGTTTCTCTTTACAAACAACCCCTTTGTTTGGCTGCCACCGGCGAATTACCAATCGGACGGTGCTAAAAATTATAGGGAGCTCAAGCCTTACCCAAGTCCCAACTTTCATAAAGAACCGACCCCAAATTTGTTGGGTATGACTCTAACTAGTTGGGATCTGTGCAGAAAGAAAATCTATAGGCTTCACAACACATGTCTTTGGCTTCCGTAAGCGACGTCCATACTTTAATTCTCGTTCGAGCGACTATCGATGTTTTGGACTAGGTATTTTAGACATAACGTTTTACTCCGACCTCGGATGAATGCAACTCTTATAGCATTGAAAGAAGACAACGAGTTTTACAACTTTCTTTTAAATAGTAATTTCACGAATTCGATGTTTTAGAGGTCAAAATAGAGTGGCAAATCGGGGTCAGTTCTGAATGATCCAAGGTTGCACAAATTTAATGTTATTTTTTATTTTCATGACCAAAATTCATGTATATATTATATCTTAAATAAGGTCTTTCGATCGTTAGTCATGATAAATCTTAACTTAGAAATTATAAATATCATTCAATTTAATTATCCAATTATAATATATATATATATATATATATATATATATATATATATATATATATATATCAATTTTATCGCTTCAACACGATCTCCGTGATAACATGAAGATTTAGAAATTCGATCTCTAACCTTCACGTTCTTGATTTCGTACACACTAATAACTAACTTACCTTATATTTGTATTGGAGTATTATATATATGTATATACATATAAAAATAATATAGTCTTGAATATAAATCTATCCATCAAGAAAGATAATTTTATGCTTACATTTTGGTTATGTTGTACGAGTAAAGGATAAGCTAGATCATATACGCGAGCATGTGAGATCATACCTATGTTTGGTCGTAGTGTTTCGTTGAGATGATATGGAAGTAGGGATCACATTGGATTTGCAATGTCTCACAACTCATGATAGTATGGGACATTATGACGAGAGGGATGAGTGTGAATTCAGTGTAATATCGTATACGGTGTTATATACGATGATCCTATCACTACTGAGCCTTAAATATGATAGATTAAGCATAGGTTTAGTTTGAGGATAAGTTCAAGGTTAAGTTAGGTGTTAAGATAATAGAATGATAATAAAACATCACTGTTTAGGCCAACATAAGATTAAAACTTAAATCAATATGTGTGGTTTCTTACATAGCCACCGTATGTTTCACAGCGTCTACAGTCAAGACGGGTCTCAGAGAAGACTATATGAGTTATGAGTTACGTTTGTCGGCCGACCTTATAACTGGATGGGGTGTATGAGTATGTTATGTTATGGAGGGCGATATGTTATGGTGGTAAGCTATTATGGTAATCCTCACATGATAGGCTCAAGCAGCGACTCTGGCACAGGTCGTATTAGAATTTACGAGTTTGTTAGGTACGCCCATGCAATGTACAGACGCATGTGGCAAAATAATAATTTATGTTATGTGTATGAGGTATAGTGAGGGACGTTAGGATTAGAGTGTGTCTAGATCATGGTGTTGCATTTATGATATAATATGAACTCTACGATATGTAGGAAATTACTATTTCTTTAATTTATTATTTTATGTTGTTGCATTATTATTATCGCTCACGAGATGCACCCACAATACACCCGAGTAGTGTAGGGTAGATTGGTGGTGTATCCACTGAATTTACGTGATTGACTAAAGTCATCCCACAAAAAACTAACAGTTGCAGGTAATTATACTGACGGAGTAAACGTTGGCTCACTACAAAAAACAAGACTATTAGCGGCAACCAAAAACTGCCGCTATTAATAAAAAACTGACACTAATACCCTTACCGCTAATAGTCTTAATAGTTTTTTTATTAATAGCGGCAGTTATTTACTCTAAAAAATTGCCGCTAATAGTCTTATTTTTTGTAGTGGCTATTCTGATCTTATAGGCGTTGACTTCGTTGACCCGACTGACACAAAGTACTAGGAGCCTTAGGAAGGTGACGTGACTAGTTATCAGGAGGACTTTGGTGCTGACCTCGATCCTAGTGCAGACTATTGATAGTAGTAATTTTGGTATTTAGATTAGTTTCATACAGTTATTGTTTATTTTATAACCTCGTACTTTTAATTTATGTATGATTTTTATTTTCTCATCGATTATTAGATATTTTATTAATTTTATTCCATTCATTCATTATTTATGGCTGCCCATTTATTTCATTCTTTTATTATTGGGTTCACGAATTTTGTAGAACTGTTTTATGCTGAGAGCTCTGATAATGTGCATGTTCATTTGGCGTATCTAAGATGCGTACGGATCATAACTCGAAATTCTAGCCGGCCCTCGAGATGGGAAAAGATTTCGGGTCGTGACAAATGTTATCTGAGCATAGATGATGAAATGCATTAAATATGTTTCTACAAAGACATTTGTTGAAAAAATTATTTATCTTAAGGAATATTAAAAAATGGGTAGCTCTATCCGCACCTAGGCGTTCCTTGAAAGCACCTACTTGTGCAAAATTAGTGCACAAGTAGGCGCTAATCATTTACACACCAAGATGGTGTGTAAATGATCATACACAATCAGTGGTTTATGATATAGGTAATCAAACCATCAAAATAATAAATCATTAGTAGAAGGGCATTGGGCCTAAAATTTACTTTTTACGGGGCAGTGTACTCTAATATTAATGGGTTAATGGCTAAAAGGCTCTAATTTGGTGGTATAATTTCATTTAAGCACTAATTTGGTGTTTAATTGCCGGTCAGGGTCATTATCCCTAATAAAATGGGAGCTACAACTTTGTTTCTCCACAAAAAATTTACACTCATTACTACCAGTTCAATCATGTCTTGGGCAATCTCAAAATACTCAAAATTTTGTTGAACAGTCTAGCCGAGCAAATTGTTCACATCTCGAATCACCAAGATCCATACTTCCATGGATGTACCATCTATTAGGGTACAAATCTGGTACAGTTTAGGAACCCGAACCGAAAATCAATTTAAGCCGATTTATATCGGGTTTTGGTTTAGTAACGGTTTGGAGTTTAAGGAGGGTCAGTGTACCGAAACCAATTCAATTCGGTTCGGTATTGGTATTACGTGTACCGACCCAACCACCGAAAAAACTAGTTTCAATTCAGTTTGGTACACTGAGCTTGCATCCCTAACCATCTAGTAGTAATTAACAATGTGCCAATGCAGGGATTGGTATCGGGTATCGGCCCGTGGAGGATTGATACGTATCGGCCAATATTGATACGTATCCGTGCAGATTAAAAATAAAATAAAGAGATGTCAGCTGATACAAAGACCAATAATGATACATTATTAAGGCCAATATATATCGATTGGCCAAAAAATCAATACGTATCACCGATACATATCAGTGTCGACAGATATTTGATACCTTGGTAATTAATGCTTTCATTTTCTTTAAATGTGCTAAATTTATCTTAGTTAGGATACATTCTCACTCACTCATCACTTGATTTGGGTTTCTCTTAGTCTTGTTCCCTACGCATCCCCTACATTATTAGCACGCCTGTAAATACATTTTCAATCTATTCGTCATCTCATCTTCTCTAATCAAAGATCCTTCAATTTCCACCCTGAAAAAATTCAATTACTTCCTAATAGTCTTTACTTATCTTTTATCTTGGAAAGTCTATAGATATTTTTCTCCCTCCTTCAACCATAACCTGAGGCATAGCTTTCATACTTAACCTCACAACCAAAGGTATCAAATATCGGCCGATACCGATATATATCAATTTTTTGGCAAACCGATACATATCGATGCCATACATATTGATTATCCAACTTGGTATTGGTATCAGCCGATACCTGTATTTTTTTTTTTTTTTAATATAAATAGGGCGATACATATCAGTCCTCCAAAGACCAATACCGATACTGCGTTTGTTACCCTGCTTATAACACTCCTCACTTTTCCTTTTGCCCACATCTATCGTTTATGGGTACTGCATTTATACCCCTAAGTTATTTCATATTTACACTCTGGCCCCATGTTTCACCTATTTATAATGCGACCCTTGGTTTTGTGTTTCCTCTACTTATTAAACCCTATAGTGATGAATCAACTATTGACTCTTATAAGATTAAACTTTGACTACTTCGAATAAGAAAGAGATTGTTTTTCTCCACAATCTTCCACCCAAGGAATATTGATATTAGGAGCCTACCATCATGCAGTCAGATTTTGATTCCACATGGTCTACCAAAAAAGTGAACATGATCATGGGTGTTCATCAAACATGATTCTTGGATCACATTTTGAGATGTGTCGTGTGGATTAAAATCTAACCGCCTGATTGTAGGCCCATGAGCTCAAGATTCATTATCTGATCCTAACCAGTCAGGTTATTTTGTTGGAAAGTCCGTCACTATAAGGGGGTAAAAAGTAAAGGAAACACAAAAGCAAGGGCTGCCATGAAAATAGGTGAGACACAGGGGAGTAACTCCAAAAAGCTCTATCCTTGAAGATATTCTCAGTTCAGTTTTTCGTTATTCATTAAGCCAATAAAGATTTGAGATAAACATGATGTCCACAATTGAGGAAGTTGCATCATCCAAAGTCATATAAAATGTAAAATCCTATGTACAACAACATATAAAGTTACTATATATCAAAGAAATAAAAACCTTTTCTTTGATTCCTACACCTTTTAACTTCTGTAGCAGCATTAATGAAATCAGATAGATGGCTCCAATACAAATCCTTTTATAGTAAAATAGAACATTAGAAAGGAACAAAGGCGGAAAAAAGAAAAATAATGAAAGATATGTTTGGTTATTTACTTCTCCACTTGCAGCTAACCTTGCTTCATGAATCATCATTTTGCAACCAATATAGGCAACTCAGTAGCTGGTTATAATCTGTGATAAAGACGAGTAGGTTCCAAGGGCAGCACTTATGATGCCCAAACCAACTATTAGGACACTTAAAATCACCTGTAAGTAAAATAAAATAAAAAATAATGGATTAATTTAATCATCTTGCAGACTAAGCTACTTATGCGATCTTTGGTATTTTTTAAAGTTTCACTAAATAATGGATTAATTTAATCATCTTGCAGACTCAGCTACTAATGCAATCTTTGGTATTTTTTAAAGTTCCACTAAATTAATATTTTTCATCAAATATTTTCTCTGAAAAGGAAAATCTGGTAATAAATTAAATTTAATCTTTCCTATTTGAAAACAGAGGCCCCGGACTATGCGTCCGGATGCAGCCCTAGGGCTGCGTCCAAACGAGTTGGGCACCATGTGGCACCCATCACGAGGATCGGGTGCCACAACTACTTGGATAAGATAGATCAGGTACTACCCAAAATCTTTGGGCCTGATCCGATGCGTATCTACCATTGAAAATGTGGTCAAAGGTGTTCAAACTTGATGCACCAGGTTTGTGGCGCGTTACCTTATCTTCGACACAAGAAAGAGGACGCAAAAAGTCTTAAAAAAAACAATTTTATTTGTAAAACCACATGTTACGTGGCTGGACAACGCCAAACAGGTTTTGATTTTGGTGTCACATGCCACATGGCATGTGATCTAAGATCCGGGTGCAGCCCTCCAGGGCTGCGTCCAAATGCATTTTCCCTCGGCTCTTGAAAAAAATAACTTGAATTAGATTGAAGAAATTTATAAAATTGAAAATGTTGATGATTTATGCAACCATGTGTATGCAAAGATGTGCATGTTGAGTTCCTAGGTACCTGCAATGGTGTTGCTTTCTTTCTTACTATCTTTAAGAAGCAGAGAGCAGGCATTATGACCGCCTAAAAAGTACCAACAAAATCAAATCATTAACCCTTCAAAAGTATTATTTTCTCAAATTTGAAATTTCACATTTTTGTGTAATGAAAAGCAATTTATCCGAAAAAATGAGATGAAAAAACAACTATATATATATATATCATGATAATTTAGAGTACTACAAGAAGAAAATACACAGAATTTTCAGTATAAGTGCCCATGCGTGACTGCATGAATAGGGATGAGTTGGTTGGGAGCCTATAGATGTGTACGCATATGTACCAACATGGAATTTTATTACACAAATAGGTAAATGATAATATGATCATCAGTGTTACCTAGACGCGTGGCACGGGTGCCAACTGTCAAGGTGTCATAGATGTTTGACACAAAAATTTCTAAAGATTATAATATGGAAAAATAAACTCAAACAAAATTAAAAATTAGATGTATAGGAAACTAAAATTTAAGGGAAATCTTGAAGAGCTACTTGAGATATTTAATAAAAGTATAGGTAATGTATCTCATGAACCTAACCAAAAATATTCGATATTATACAAATTCTTTTCAAGGACCCAAGCTTTTAATTTTATAATTTACGACTTTACACAATTTAAAATGACAATTCATTTTACTGTGTCAAAACGAGGAACATTTTGATGGTATTATATGGTATTTTTTTCGTACATGTATTGAAGTGTTGTGTTGTGTTGTGTTGAGGAGTGACCAACGGCCACCAAGTGTTGGCACGGCAAAAATCTCGTAAGTAGAGGTGCCTAGGTATATTGACGTCCAAATGCATGGTCATATGCATGTGCTATGTGAATGTGGGAATGCGTATGTAAGCCCATATAGGTGGGCGTAATGATAAATAAATTGATTGAAAATTCAGAAACAGTATAAAAATCTAAATGAGGAACTCATAACACAAGGTACAAGAATAACAGTGATTCACGAAACAAAAGTTTTCCTGTGAAGTGCAAACACCAACGCTAGCTGAGTTATTCGAGTAAAATTAGCTTTTTCAATAATTAAGATCGAAACACACTGATAAAGAATTGCATGAGAAAATACCTTCTTCAACACAACTAAATCTCCAAGGGGAAGACTTTTTTGTATGACCAGCTGATGGAAGACTTATTCTTCCCCTACTGGGTAGGGAAATAAACCATAGAATTGACCCATTTTCTCTCCAAGAGTGCAAGACATCGACCTGTTCCGAAATTTTTCATGAAACTTTTGAGACTCTTTCTTCGAAATTTCCTTTTATATGTTCAGGAGTGCGTGTGAGTCCTTGTATATGCCAGTAGAACTTTCTTGTATAAAAATTTGAGTTATAACTATTTTATGGGTGTAAACTTTTTTACTATGTCATCTAATTTGGAATAACTTATACGATGAACTACTTATTTGGAGCTTAGAACACTCCGACACTGTTATCTCTTCTATTATTTTTCATCTCATGGAAGTTTCTTATGTTGCATTTGCATGCACCATTCTGTCAAATACAATTTAACTAAGTTGGCATTTAAATAAATTTTCATTTAATTTTCGGACTGTTTAAGACAATAACAAAGCTAGAATATATTAAAACAAAAAAGCAAGGAGATACATACCTTGGTAGATAGTAAGGAACTACCCAAACAAAGATACCCCGAAAAAGACTCACCCCAGGACCCAAGCAAGGCCGCGACATAAACGAACCCCCATCATGATCTCAACTACCTTGAGAAAGCCACGGACTACATCGATCCCAAAGCAACCTGAAATGCTGAAACCCCTCATTAAATTTCGTCATCTTAACAGCATTCCGGCTAACGACCAGGTCTCGGATATCGCAGATAACCATCATGAACGGTTTGGCCTTTCATCTGAACACGCGATTGTTTCTCTCCACCAGATAGCCCAAAATACCGCATACGCAGTAAGGGGCCAAAGCTCCTTCCTCTGATCATCCACACCGCTCTCCTTCCACATTTCCATCATTTGAGCAGGCTAAAACGGAAGAACCCATGTGACGTTGAAGATGTTAAAAATCTTATACGATATATTACGCGCAAAAGAGAAATGGAGATGGATATGCGCCAAAGATTCCCTCCCCCTCATACAAAGGAGGCATTTGTTTCTAACAAGAATATTTCTTCTGATCAACTGATCACATGTAAGAATTCTCCCCTGCACGACCGTCCAAGCAAAGAATTTTATCTTGAGAGGTATTTTAATCCTCCAAAAACCGGACCACTACCTAGGATTGGTATTGTTCCTCTCCTACTTCAACAATTGATTATAGTAAGATTTCACCAAGAAATTCCCTTTAACAGAGTGCCTCCATAACCTACGGTCCTTATTACTCATGTTATGGGCCATCCCCCTAATAAGTGACATCAGAATCCAAAACTCTTCCATTTACCAATATCTAAGGCTTCGGCGAATCATAATATTCCAAACCTGGTTTCCATCATCCATTTGCACGAAATTGCTAATAACCGCCTCCTTCGAATCTGAGAGCATATAACTTGTAGGAAACACACATTGAAGAGGTTGATCTCCGACCCATCTGTCCTTCCAAAAATGAATCCGCAGACCGTCACCCCAACTAAACATGATTCTGTTATGTAGCTCCAGCCTACATCCCTTCACCTCCTTCCACCATGCTGACTCATGGGTAGAAGTGATATTGTAGTTCCATAACTCCTCCAACACCCCGTATATGTTAATAACCACCTGCCACTACAATTTATCCCTTTCTATCTCTTCACCAATCCTCCATAACCACTTAGCCAGAAGAGCTTTGCAGCTTCTTCCGATCCTCACTTCCTTCCCAAAGAAAGTCTGACATTCTTCTCTAACTTCTTCGTGATACTAACCGGAGCTAGGAAGATAGACATCATAAACACCGGAATGGACGCTAGCGCAGACTTTATGAAGGTTAACCTCCCCCGTTGTTGAGCAGCTTACTTTTCCATGTAGCCAACCGTTTTTGGAATCTCTACACAACTACATCCCAACTTCTCGCTCTGCACTTCCCGATTCCCAACGAAATTCCGAGATAGGTAAGAGGGAAATTTTCTTTTCTACACCTGATATTCGCCACCATCCTATTCGTATCCTCATTGGACATATTAATAACAACCAAGCTGGACTTACGCAAGTTAATTCTCTGACCTGATACCCCTTCAAATATAACCATCAAATCAGTGACTGCTTTTACTTCCTTGACCCCCGGCTTCCATTGCAGAAGACATGGTGTCGTCGACATATTGCAGGTGGGTAATTGTCATTCCGTTATCTACCACCTTAAACCCCGTAATCAGGTTAAGCTCTTCGGCACTCTTAAACAACCTATGCAATGCTTCCCCAACACAGTTGAATAACATGGGCGATATCGGGCATCCCTGTCTGAGCCCTTCTTACTCCTAAAGTATCCATGTGAAGCCCCGCTAATCAGCACCGACAATCGAGCCCACGCGTAACAACCGTTCATCCATTTCCACCACACCTCACCAAACCCCATTCTGCAAAGCACGTAATAGAGGAATTCCCACTGAACCCTAACATACGCCTTTTCCATATCGATTTTGAAGATCCATCCCTTATCCTTCCACTTTTTCACAGAATCAATCATTTTGACCGTCGTAACCGCAATGTCTAACAGTTATCTTCCCAGAATAAAAGCCCCTTACACATTGGATATCAGCCTGCTGATCACACCCTTAAGACGATTCGCTAGATTTTTTGCGGCGATCTTATAAGCACACCCGGTGAGGCTGATCGATCAGAAATCCCAGATGTTGGTGGCCCCCACGCACTTCGGAATGAGAGCAATAAACGTGAAGTTGATGCTCTTGGCCAAATTACCCGACCCATGGAACTCGCCCAAAAAATTCATAAAATCTGCACCTCTAATAATAGCCTAGCAAGATCTGAAGAATTCCATGGGAAAGCCGTCTGGGCCCAGAGATTTGTTGTTGCCCAACTTCTCCATTGCCTCCTTAACTTCCTCCTCCGTGAACCTCCATTCAAGGTCCTTGGCTTTTTCCGATCCAATAGTATTTAAGGAAACACCATCTAGCAACGATCTACGCACCTCTTTCAACGCATATAGCTGCTTATAGAAGTCAACAATCTTTGTCAGCACCTCTGTAGGATCCGCATACCTTATCCCATCAATATCGATAGCGGAGATCCGGTTATGCTTCCTTCTACCATTAGCAACCGAATAGAAGAATTTGGTATTCCCATCTCCTTACCGCAATCAGTGAACTTTAAGCTTTCTGCCGCCATAATTGGTGTTTTACGCCATTTTTAATGCCAATCTGATTTCCCTATCTTCGTCGGAAAGCGATAAACTTTCCTCCATTCGATTCAGCATCATTATTTCGGCTAAAATACCTTCCTTCATCCGAGTCGTTGACCCAAAGCCATCTGAGCTTTCAAATTCTTTAGTTTCGACGTAAATATGTACGACGTCGTACCAGTGACACGTTCCTAATTCCACCACCCTTTGAGTTTTTCTTTAAACTCATCGTTTTGGAGTCATGCATTCACGAACCTAAACGAACTAAGGCCAGAGCCCAAAAAGTGATTCTCGGTATAGGTGAGCACAATCGGTTTATGGTCGGAGATTGTTGTAGGCCATAGTTACTCAATGGCCTCGCTCATCAGATCCAAAAATTCAACCCCACATAAAATTTTGTCAAATCTGCACAAGGTGGGATTGTCCTATCCATTCGTCCACGTAAACCTTCCCCAGGTCATTCCCATATCAAACAGAGCACCTTGCAAAATACACTGCATGAATAAATCTTTGGCCGTAAGATCTATAGAACCTCTGTTTTTCTCCTCCACGTTACAAAGAGCATTAAAGTCCCTCCGATACAAACAAGAAAATCCCATTTATTAATGAAGGCTCTTAATTTAAAAAATAACTCCCTTCTAAGCCTAATGACTGTAGGGACAAACAATAATGGCCACTCACTGATTCCCATTCCTACAACCCTGAATAAGGGCCGCCACCAAGAAACTTCCAATCTCCGAGTTCACTAATAAAGGAATTGGAGTCTCAAGCGAGCAGCACACCACCCTAGTTCCTTCCGTGTCAAGAGCCAACCAATCCCAAGTATTAGCTCCAACAACAGAGGAAGCATTCAGTCAGTCACCTCCACCCACTTTGTCTCTTACAGCCCAATTACCTACGGTTTCTGACCTTTGATAAAAGATTTGACCAACGACCTTTTGTCCCGATCTCCAAAGCCTCTCTCACATTCCAATTTAAGAACATAAACGAAGGAAAGGAAAAACTGCCCACTAGCAAAGCCCACTAGACCTACGAGCTCCCGTGAGGGTAGCTACGTCCCTGAGCCTCTCCGTCTTTCATATTCATTCTTCTTTGTCCCTTCCTATGTCGCGAATAGTATAAACCCCATCTGGATCTGACCCGAACCTTTTTCCCTCTCAGTTGCTCTACCTTTGACATCTACTTCCTAATGGGGAACGGCAAGATCGAACAGCAGAGAGAAAGAGCACTTAAAGTCGCGCGCGCGAGCTACGGAGACGACTTTAAAGTCGCACGAGCGATCACTTAAGGTCGCGCGAGCGAGCCCTCGCGTGAGCGATGATAATTATCGCTCGAGTGAGCTACGACATGAAATTTTATGCGAAAACTTCCCCTTTTGTGTTTTATTAGTATTAGAACTCTTTATTTCGAACTTAATTATTGGTAGCCTATATATAGAGGCTTGTAAAGACTTTTAATTAGTGGATTGATTATTGAATGCTTTTATGCTTGAGTAATCTTTGCCTGAGATGGGTTTGGTGTGAGACCAAGGGAGTGATTCCCATATATCTTCTGATTTATTGTCTTCAACTTGCGTGATCTCTTATATTTGCTATCTTTCGATCTGTGTTTGCTTCTCTAAACCATAACCTAATTGTTTCCTTTCAAATCCAACACCCTAAACCTGTTTTGAAGCCCTAAACCACACAAAGCCAATACCCTTTCCAAAACCACAAACCGATCGGACTGAAGACGAGCGCCTACGCCTGGAAAAGCTAGAGTCCTATCTCTAGGCCGATCTTGCCTCGACTTTAAAAGTACTTGCGCATCGGACTAGATCCTACCTGGATCTTGAGTAATCTACCCATCAAAATTCTGCAAAACCCTAAAGGTATCGAAGATAATTTTGCGATTAAACTTGATTTAATTTCATTAATTTCGATAAATCTGCATAAAATCATATTCCGCATTTTAGGGTCTTGTCCCGCGTCACTTCCCTCTTTCAAGAATATCGCAATAGATTTTCAGGAGACCTTCAAGATTACCATTAAAGGAGACACCTAAAGATTCCCCCAGTGTTACCAACCTTTCCCCTTCCAACACCGTCTGCCCGACCTTCATGGCCTCTATGGACTCACCTTCAAAAGTATACTGCTCAATAGTATCGGAATCATTCGAAGCACTTCCGTCCATGTCATTCCTTAATGTCTTTGAAGGGGCCTGATGCGATGGGGTGTATTGTTTACAGTCGGATCTGCACGCAGCCCCGCTACATCTGCACTCAAACTCCATAGAAAAATTAGTAAAATAGGAAGTTAGCCCCAACCCTAAAGGCCCAGGCTGTTTAACAGAATCAACTAAGACAGAGGCCTAAAAACCTGTCCGCAAATAGTAATGGGTATTTCCTCGTTAGGTCACGATCCAATGGGCCACATTTTATTCCCAAGATCCGTGAAGTCAACCACTCCAGCGGACCTCGCACCATCGCTTGAGTCTGTGCGACTCACATGAAAATTCGAGCCATCATCACATCAATCGTCGATACAACCCCTAACCCTGCCACAAGTCTACTGCCTTTCATCTGAATCATCAAGTAGAGACATCCTTTCCGCCATCTGGTCCAAAATTGGAGTCTGCGCATCAAATGGTAAGGAATCCCTCACGCTAGTCAGTTGTCGCATTGGATTAAGGATGGGGTCCACAAAGTTCCCACGTGCTTCACCTACCCCATCCCTCTCATTAATAACCAGCCCCCATGCATTAACTCCAGTTGTCTTCCCTCTAGCCAAGTGCCTGCAATTCGTACTCGAGCCCATCTTCCCGTCATTCGTGCCGCTACGTGTAGCCGTAGGAAAGGGGACATAAATGCACACTCCTCGTGAACCACCTCTCCTCCAAACTATCCCCTCCAGCAATAACTATCACAAATCGTATCATGTCTCGAGAAAGCCAATGGCGAAGGATCAATTTGAGCTGTCCGATCCCCCATCCGTTCGCTATAAAGCTTCCCATTGTCCTTTTGTGGTTGTTGAGCTTCGGAAAACACCAAGTTCCATCAGTCCAAAACCTTCTTAGCCTTTCGGTCTATTTGAGAATGTCACGACGATTCGACCTAGCGGTGCCCCCCATCGTGAAGCGATCGCTATCGCAGCGATCGTACACCCTATCGATTATGGGCAGACCATGAGCATTGGAATTCTGAGAGCTTTGTCGACTTCCTTCTCTCTCGTTTCCCATCAACCCCTCCCTCCTTGCAGGTAACTTCGTTCCCTCTAACTGACGAGTCTTGTATATCATTGAGCCGTATCCTTCCGGCTCGTACTTCGCGGTGATCAGCAACCGCCACCCATTTACTCTAGTCCAATTCAATCCAGCACCTGTAGCGACACCCGTTGATGATGACATGTCCCTGCCATGGTATGTGACTGGCGTCGTTGGTGCACACCGAAATCTTAGCGTACCGAATATCCTCCCCTACAGCGGTGGAAAAATCGGTCCCGAGGAAAGTCCCGCACCTTCTGTCAATACCGCTTAGAACTTTGTTAGTCTAGGCATGAGGGGGTAATCCATAGATACGCAACCAAATGTCGTCTTCTCCATTTTGAAAGGAGGTTCTGTACATAGCCTCCTCCCACCTGAAGAAGCGAACCTCCGTACCCCCCCATCGGACAGTGCCAACCTTTTCCAAGACCTCCACCGCCATAGAATACTCATCGGATAATGAGAATAGGAAGCTGGCTTTTGTTAACTTAGAAACAGAGAAACCCTTTTTGTACTAAATGCTCTTTAATGTTAACGCAATCAAAAATATATTTCCTTTATCATTTTCCAGGGAGAGGAGGACCCACCTCTGATGATTAAGCATTTGTTTGTCTCATAAATATCGCCTGAAACTACTACGGGAAAGGCATCCCGAATTGGCCTTGACCAACCATTAACTGTCGAATGGCCTAGAGTAGGAGCTGCCATGCCACTCTCCCCCTGACACTGGACATTCCCCTCGATAGGCATGTCACGGACTCTACTCTGGTCTCTGGTGTAATTTTGACGGCTCTGGTTCCCGGAAGGAAGAACCTGCACTTTAAAGAACTGGTTAACCCTCTTAAAATGTTTACTCGCAATGTTCCATCTGTTGCTAAGATCTCTCCGTTGCCGCTGCGAGATGATCATCTGCTTAGTACCACCCATCCTGCCTCTGCTACTGGAGTTCACGTTAATACAATTAGTAATAGTAACTCCGGTGCTCCAATGGGCGTCAGACCCCCGAACGTGGCAGTGAATCCTTCTTTTGAAATTAAGAATACCACACCCATAGCACATCCAATCCCCATTCTGAAGCACTACCAGGGCACCAATCTTGTCTGAAGTAGGATAAGCACTACCCCCGGGCTCCCGGATTCCTCTGTTCCACTGGATGTAGTTTGGCTTCCCCCTCCCGCCTCCCTGTAGTCCAGTCCGGCATAACCATACAACCCCCGGCCACCGCTACTCACACCAATCCGCTTGTCAATCCCCTTACCTCTCCACTCCCGTTGCTCCATGTTATGATCTTTGGCTTGGTAATTGTATTGTAGTCTAAAATAAAGTAGTTCCTTAAAAACAATTGATTAATAAAAAAATTACGGTAAGAGGTCGCCCAGGGCCATACAGTTAGGAGTATATGCTGTTGTGGTGGAACTAGGGGTCCAAGCTGGTTATTCAATGGGTTGTGTTTGCTAGTCTGAATTCAACTCGATTAGTTCGAGCTTGTTATTAAATGGGTTGTATGTACTAGTCTGAATTCAACCCGACTAATAATTCGGTAAGGACAGGCAGGGCCAGGTGAAATTATCAAAAGCCCAAATGCCTAGAGTATCGAGCCACGTGCAATGGCTGTTGATATAAGAATTGTTCGTTGTATTCCTAGATACGAGAAACCATGGTTCAAAATCCCGGTTTTGCAGTACGTATCGGCCAGCTCCAAAACTGATACGTATCGGACGATACATATCGGTTTTGGACGATAAATTGGTATATATAGGTCGATACATACCAATACGTAAGGGCCTATACATTCAACGTATCGACCCAGTGTGACCTCCGAAACCGACACAGATCGGTTTCGTCCAGGATTTTGAACCGTGAGAGAAATACTATTGTTTTATCTTACTTGAGTAAACCAAGGCTCATTTATAAACTTTGGATCACCCTCAATCAATTACAAATACTTCTGTTTGATGTCAACATGGATAAGAGATATATATGGACCTTGAAAAACAGAGTACTATGAAGCATGACCAGTCTGGGATATTATCCTTCAGTTAGTCAAGAAATTCCAATTGCCAACCGGGGAGACTAAACAAATATCTCTAATGTTTTCTTACATCTTTCTCCTCATCTTTGGATTCTTGATTTTTCAAATCTATTTTTCAGGAATAATAAAGAAATATTATCTCTGAGTAAATCTATGCATCCTAGAAATTACTATCAATAAAAAATCACCGTGTTTTTGTGCTCGTAAGGTTATTTCTGTTATCAGTGTAAAGCTACCAAAATATCCTGACTCCTGAATTAGAAAATTTCTATCGTATAAAAAAAGAATAGGGTTTAGGGTACCTTCATTTTCAATCCAAGATTCTTCCCTCAACCTGCATTTCACGTGCTTAAACTGTTGACTATTTTGAATCACTCGATTGTTTTTCACCCCAATCTTCCACACAAGGGATCTAGAGATCATGGGCCTACCATCAAACGGTCAGATTTTGATTCCACAAGGCACACATCCCAAGAACCACATCTTATGTACGCCCATGATCATGTTCACTTTTTGGGATGTGTGCCATGTGGAATCAAAATCTGACTGTTCGATGGTAGGCTCATGATCTCCAGATCCATTGTGTGGAAGATTGGGGTGAAAACGACCTCCATCCTCTGATTCAAAACACTAACAATTTAAGCACGTGAAACATGGGTTGAGAGGAAAGGATTGGGTTGTAAATGAAGGAACCCTAGGGGTTATAATCTACCTCTGCCTGCGTATTTCTACTTTCTCAGATAAACTTTTTCTAATGTTTAGTAAATGGCTGGCATAGCTATAACTTACAACTTGGAAGGCTAATATGTTTTTGTAATTTCTCCGTTCAGTTTCTGACAAGTTTAAGTGAAGGAAAAATATAATAAATTTCCTCAAAGTTAGGCAGCCCAAACACAACCAAAGATACCATCCCTAGGCATAACCAACACATTCAAGCAGTTAATATGAATTTTTTAAGTGGTCCAAAGAGTCCCCATTAATAAAATGCTATTTATTGGACTAAAAACTATCTATGCAGTGAAATAAGGTTTGTTTGTGCTTGCATATAAGATGGTGCCTCAATTGAGCAAGAGCTTACCACAAGTATACTGAGGAGAGAACCAATTAAAGCCATCACAAGATCTGCAAGAAGAAGACAATGAAATATAAAGCACTCAGTGTAATACTATGTAACTGGACACAACTACATGAGCAAGGCAGGAAATAACCAAAATAATAGCTTGAGACGCACTATGATAATATAAAAATTGCACCCCGAAGAAGGTGCAATGTGGAAAACTCCCTAGTCCCAAATAAGGGAAAAATCCTGATATACAAAAAATAAATAAGAGGCTAATGACAAAAAAATTTAGAGATTGACTTTAATCATCGATATCAATAGAAGATGGCCCTCTCCAACATAAAATTAGGCCACATGGGGCCACACGGCACATATATTTGACAATCCACTTCATCCAAGTGGTTGTATTTCATGGGGAATTCACTGTCTACCCATCAATGGATCCATATGATCCAATTCAAGCACTTCGATATGGACACTATGTTAAATGTGACCAATAATCTAATACTAAACCACCTAGATTGAGTGGTTCATATCCTCTGATAAGCTAACATCAGTTCACATGATGTTTTGCCACTTTGACAACTTGGATTGGGCAAATATATGTGCCACGTGGCATAAAATTGTACTTGAGAGTGGTTTGCCGATTGATGTAGTTTAGGCCCCACTAACCCATTTTTTAAAGTAAAAAGATGGTAACTGATCCTACGACTGAGATGTGATACAAAGAGGATGACAACCCATTTTTTGCCAGTCTTCCTGAATGCTAAACTTAGTTGTTGCTTACACCAATAAATAAGGGGAGAGCCAAGGAAAACACTAGCACATATTTGATTGGTATGTATCTATAGATCCAACCTGATGTTGCTTGAATTCAATAAAGAACCTATGGCCAAACGTTATAAAGGAAACTAGGATTTATTTATGTTTTATTTAATGTAGTGTTAACATGTGAATAATTCATGACAATCATAAACAACTTGCTTAAGATGTGTCAACAAATATGGCATGATGATGCAGGACCACACTCTATTGGTAAAGACAATATTAAGGTTTGGTGTGAGGCCAAATATTTTCGCCGAAAATTGCAGTGATTGTCTCATCTATCTTCTAGTTTCCGATCTTTGTCTTCTTATATCTTTGGTACAAGGTATCTATTTCATTGATGAATTTCATTTGTTGATTGGTTGTTGGAGATTTCGAAAATCCTGTGAAAACCTTATTTGATTTTCAAGCTAAGGATATGCACTTACCTAATCAATAATCAATAATAATCATAAGGTCCTTAATATTGTTTTTACCAAGCCTTTCTATAGGATAGAAACCCTAATCAAACTGAAGAAATCGAAATAAGAAAGTCCTAATCTAAATAAAAATAAAAAAGGCAAGGGTATGCACTTACCTATTGGGTAAAAGGTTCATTATTACCTTATCTCACATGCATCGTTTACCAGTCACTATCAAGTTTCCTTATGAACAATTGATCAGATCAGAGCGTTTCCATGATTTTCATTTGAGAAATGCATTGCTTGTGAAGTATGTTTGTGAAGCATAGCAAGGTCGAACCTTTCATCTATTTTTAATATACATGAAGCAATCATTTCTTTTCAACTTATAGGTGTAATCTCCAATCAACAATATTTGGGCCTGGAGGTGACCCTCGGACCGATCTTATGCGAGCGAGATTTAGACTTGCGCGAGTGAGTCTGGATCTCCGTCGCAGGTTCCTTCTCGGATCGATCTTGCTCTACAGATATTTGGATTCGTGCGAGCGAGTCTGAAGCTACGCCTCCAATTTGCCTTGGATCAAACTCGTGCGCATTGCACGAGTGAGTCTGAAGCCACGTCTCCAATTTGCCTTGGATCAAACTCGTGCACGCGAAGTCCACCTATGTGCGCGTCACCCAAGGTTTGGGTCTTCACGTGCACTCCCACTTGCACATAGGTCTTCAATTGCTTCTTACGCCTCCAATACACCTTGTGTAATTGTGCTGATGTGATGTCGCCATCAACTCTTCTTGGGTAGGAAGAATTCATCCTCGATGAGTTAAAACCGTGGTATCGATCTAGCAAGTCTGCATCTATACATTGAAGTTCCTCTTTTGTTACCCATGTACTTTCTGATTCGGGCTTGTCTGTCCATTTCACCAAGTACTTTTGGTATCCCCCGATTTTGGTGGAAACTATCTAATCTTCCAAAATTCGCTCACCTATTTCTTTTCTAGGGTGCACAGGTGTCGGTAATGGAATAGGTTGGGGATGCAATATGGGATCAAGTAGGGTAGAAGGATCTTGGAACAGATTAGGTGGTATGGTTGCTGGACCTAGGTATGGAACAAGGGTCTTCCACATTGAAAGTCGAACTAATGCCCATGTCTAGAGGAAGATTTAGAACATATGCATTTGACCAAACACGTTTCAAAATGTTGTAGGGTACAACACTTAGGGTTATAACTTATGTGCAATACCTTGTGAAAATTGCTCACTCTTAATCTAAACCGTCACTTCAACATTAAAATCTTTGAACCTCCTGTGAGAATCGGTAAAAAATTTATATTTTCATTGCTCAATGTTATTTTCTTTTTAATTTCAGCATGCAACTCATGAATATGACGTATAAATGCATCTACGGCAGTGTTTTCATATGCAATCTCATATGCAAATATTGCGATCGCATATGCGATCCAGTAAAGCATGCCATTGCATACTTTTGTATGCAATCACATACTGTGGCATATGCGACGTACTAGAAAGCCTCATAAGGAGGTGCGGGGTATACACAATATGTTGCCCTTAAACAAGAACCCATCCTATAGGACATATCCATGAACACTACTCCCCTGACTATCGACCAATGAGGTATACAACTTCCAAAAATGTAGGCACGTAGGATAATCATCCATGAGCCTCTCAAAACTGGTAAACTTCGACGCTCATAGAGTGCAACATGGTGACTCTACGACTCAAAGCATCTACAAGTTTGTTCTCAAACCCAGCCTTGTGTTTTAAAACGAAAATGTTTCCCTAAAATTACTCAACCATCCCGCATGATATGAGTTAAGTTTCTTCTGAGAATTCAAATATCTCAACGCTTCATTCATGATCAGAAAACAAGACAAATTCTTGCGGTAGGAGATAATACCTCCAATGTTTCAATGCTTGCACTGCCGTATAAAAATCTTAGTTACAGGTGGAGTACTTTTGTCGTGCTACATTTAGGTTTCACTAAATAGGCAACTGGGTGGCCCTCTGATAGCGACGCCAACATCGTGGACATAGGCTTCGGGCCATATCAAGTGTACCAACGCGAGAAGAGACGAAAAGGGACCCAGAACCACACTAAAAAGGAAGAATACAGAGTTATGACCAAATTCGCTCGAGTGAATTTCGGTCCCGCTCAAGCGAGTACTTTCTGGACTAAGTCGCTCGAGCGACTTTGTGTCAGAATCAAGCCTAAAAGCTTCTAGACTAAGTCGCTCCTGCGACTTTGAATCTCGCTCGAGTGACTTTGTGTCAGAATCAAGCCTAAAAGTTTCTAGACTAAGTCGCACTTGCGACTTTGAATCTCGCTCGAGCGAGATGTCGCTTCTAGAATTAGTCGCTCGAGCAAGTCTCGTCGAGAATTGCTAGTTTAGGAATTTTTTTTGTGTTCTTTTTTCCGTATGTAAATACTTTAGGGTAGTTTCGTAATATTTATGTTTTAGGGTTTTTTTTTTTGTGAGGCCTACTATATAAGGTCTTTAAACATTGTAATTATTGATTATTGATTATTGAATGAAAAGCTTATGCTTCCTTGCTTGAGATGAGCAATTCTGGAGAGTGAATCTTCGTTTCCCAAGAAGGATTTGGTGTGAAGCCAAGGGTGTGAAGCCCACAATATATATCCATCTTTTATTATTTTCTTTGATTTTATTATTTTCTACTTGCGATCCGATCCCAATCAACCAATTTCAGCCCTTACCCTGCAATCTTATTAAAACCCATAAACCCTAAAACTCAGCCATCATCGTAATCCCAAAATCCTAAAACTTAGTTTCCATCTAATCCGTTAGATCGATCTGTCTCCACGAACCCTAGATCGAACCGACGACTCCATTATTGATCTACAAGTGAGCCCTAATCTGGAAGCGGCTAGACTTCTACCTCTAGGATCCTCCTTCCGCAAGATTAACGGATCTAGCGCACGAACCAGACCCTACTCGAATCAAGCGCGATTCCCAATGGAAAACTACGAAACCCTAAGGCATCCGCATTATTTTCAGATTCATTGATCAAATTAGTTTAGTTTAATTTCGGCTATTAATTGAATCCCCGCATTCACGTAGTGTAGGGTTTTGTCTTGCGTCAATTTTGGTATCAGAGACCTAGGTTTCTAGGTTAGGGCATCCTTTGCATGTCATTTAATTTCATTGAATTTTCTTTCATTTATATTCATCGTTGTGCGCATAACGTGTTTGTTGAGAGTTCCATTTTGTTGGTTCAATGTTGCATGCCATTCTAGAACCCGTCATTAGTAAGCCGTGATCACCATGAACATGAATGAGATGGCCGATGTTCTTAACGGCATGAGAGCTGAACTGAAAGCAATCAATGATCGAGTGGCTGCCATGGAGCAAGCCCAAAGAAACCTTGAGGTTTCCAATGGGAGATTGCTAAACCGAGTCAATCAATTAGATGGGGATGACGAACACTTTGAGCAGGGTCGTGAGCGTGATGGTCGTGATGGTCCACATTTCGATCGCAATGACTACCAACATGATTGGAACCGGAACCATAGGATGGATCATCGAGGAGATGACTACGATTTGGATGGGAAGCTCCTCAAAAATGTTTAAGTTGAGTTCCCAACTTTCGATGAAAGACTGGACCCTCAAGTTTTCCTCGATTGGTTATCCGACATGGAGTAGCACTTTGAGTGGTTTGACATGAGTGATGAGCAATGCATCAGGCTCGCCAAAATGAAACTCATTGGTCAAACCCGAGTCTTTTGGGTCAACATTGAGAGCATTAGAATGAATGCGGGTTGTGCTCCCATTACCCGTTGGGAGGACATGAAGGAGCGACTTACAAAGAAGTACGTTCCTTCCTCATACTACCATCGTCTCCTCGATTAATGGC
The DNA here is from genome assembly GCA_021018995.1 of Chloranthus sessilifolius. Taxonomy (NCBI): domain Eukaryota; kingdom Viridiplantae; phylum Streptophyta; class Magnoliopsida; order Chloranthales; family Chloranthaceae; genus Chloranthus; species Chloranthus sessilifolius. Next base: position 100,716,899 of record CM037588.1, read on the forward strand.
AAAATCTATGCCAAGGTAGTATGCCCATAGCGGATTACATTGGCAAATTTGAAGAATACATGATGAGAGTCAAATTGTCTAAAGACCCTCAAGTCACTCTATCCAGATTTCGCACCGGATTGAGGTTGGACTTGCAAAAAGAGTTAGTCTCTCACCCCGTTAAGACTCTCGCTGAATGTTACACCGTCGTTTAGGACCGACCTTGAACGATATTTGAAGATGACAGTGGTGAGGTGATCTGAGTTTCATATCGGTCAACCTCGTACCGGCGAGGTGAGTGGTAGTGCTGAGAACCCACCTCCCAAACCCACACAATCTACATCCGATGTGCGGTTTGACAAAGGGAATAGCTAGAGAATCCTCGAGGGGTAGTTCTCACATCAAGTGTTACAACTGGCAAGGGTTGAGACACTATGCCGTCCAATGCCCTAAAAGAAACCCGCAAAGGAATCTCTACATCCAGGGAGAGGGCGACAAGGATGACGGAGTTTTTGAAGAGGTCTTTGAGCCGGATGTCACTCCTAGTGATGAGGAGGGTGATGCCGGTGGTTGTGCTCTAGTTGTGAGGTGTGCCCTTTCACAACCTCAATGGGATGAAAAAGAGGATTGGTATAGGGAAAATATCTTCCACACCTTCGCCAAATGCAGAGAGAAGAGTTGTAAGATCATCGTGGATAGTGAAAGTTGCACCAATTAGGTGTCAACACATACCATAACCCACTTAGGAGCTTACACCCGAAGCCCACCCGAGACCGTACAAAGTTCCGTGGGTTGACTCTTCATCCATTCCCGTGTCTCCGAGGTGTCGTGTACCTATTCAACTGGGTTCGTATTCAGACACCTTGTGGCGCGATGTGGTGCCGATGGATGTGGGCCACATCATCTTAGGGAGGCTCTACGACTTGAACGTGAGCATTTTTTGTCTTTCTAACATTTGCACGTTCATGCATAAGGGCAAGAATATCACTCTTAACCCTTTAGCCCCCAAAGCACCATCGACCAACAAAGTCGAGAGGAAGGGCGATCAGCCTAAAGACCATTAACATTGTGAGTCCTTCGGAGTTTGAAAAGGCATCATTAGATGAGAGCGTAGTGTACGTTGTCGTCATCGTTGAGAGTGCTCCCGAGTCGGTAAGCGAGAACCACAAGGAGGTTGAGCCGATCTTGAATGAATTTGCTGATGTCTTCCCAGAAGACATACCCAATGAGCTCCATCCCATGTGTGACATCCAACACGCAATTGACTTGATTCCTGGATCTACCCTACCAAACCTGCCCCACTACAGGTTAATCCAGTTGAGCATGCCGAGTTGACTCGACAAGTCAATGAGCTTCTTCAAAAGGGGTTCATCCAAGAGAGTCTAAGCCCGTGTGTCGTACCTGCCCTACTCACTCCTAAGAAGGAAGGTACATGCCGCATGTGTGTAGATAGTCGTGCAATCAATAAGATTACGGTTAAGTATCGGTTTCCCATACCGAGGCTCTATGACATGCTTGATATGATGGTTGGTGCTACTATCTTTTCCAAGATAGACCTTAAGAGTAACTACTATCAAGTTCGAATCCGCCTGGTTGATGAGTGAAAAACTGTCTTCAAGACCAAAGACGGTCTTTACGAGTGGATGGTCATGCCCTTTGGGCTAAGTAATACCCCGAGCACCTTCATGAGGCTCATGACCCAAGTGTTGAGGTCATTCCTTGGCAAATTCCTTGTCGTGTATTTTGACGATATCTTGATTTACAGTCATGGCAAGGACCAACACCTGATCCACCTTAGGATAGTTTGTGAAACCCTACCGGGAGAGAAGCTTTATGCAAATTTCAAGAAGTGTACATTCATGTAACGATCCATTGACTTCTTGGGATTCACTGTCTCGACCGACAAGATGGTTGCAGACCCCGAAGGTAAAGGCCATTGTGGAGTGACCCGAACCTCGAAATATCCATGAAGTCCGTAGCTTCCATGGCTTGGCCACATTTTATCGTCGTTTCATCCGAAGCTTAAGCACCATCATGGCTCCCACTACCGATTGCATGAGAAAATAGGAGTTTCAATGGAGCAAAGCCGCGGCAAAGGCCCTTGCTGAGATAAAGGAGAAAATGACAAATGCACCCGTCATGCGTCTACCGAACTTTTCAAAAGTCTTCGAAGTAGCATGTGACGCGTCGGATTTAGGAATAGGTGGAGTGCTTAGCCAAGAGGGCCATCCTATGGCCTATTTTAGCGAGAAACTTAATGAAGCAAAGCAAAAATACTCCACCTATGACAAAGAGTTTTATGCGGTCGTCCGACCTCTTTGGTATTGGAAGCATTACCTTAGACCGTAGGAATTTGTGTTGTTTTCTGACCATAAAGTCTTACGCTTCCTTACCACATAAAAAGTTGAACCCGAGGTGCGCAAAATGGGTCGAATACATTCAAGGGTTCACATTCGTGCTGAAGCATAAGGCCGATGCTGAAAACAAGGCAGCTGACGGGTGATGACTTTGCGCACTATAAGCACCGAGGTCGTCGGATTTGAGCAGCTGAAACAAGATTATCCTGAGTGCCCAGATTTTGGGGCGGACTACACTGCTCTCCTTGATAATCCGAACAGCCTTAACTTCAAGTATACCATGCAGGATGGGTACCTATTTAAAGGAAATCGCTTGTGCATCTCTCGTACCTCATTGCGTGACTTTCTCATTTGGGAATTACATGTTGGAGGGATTGCTGGACATTTTGGGCGCGACAAGACCATTGCGCTCGTTGAGGATAGGTTTTATTGGCCTAACCTTATGAAAGATGTCTCTCGAGTTGTGAGACAATGCCGCACATGCCAAGTGGCGAAGCAGAGCAAACAGAATACCGGTTTATACACCGAGGTTGTCGGATTTGAGCAGTTGAAACAAGATTATCCTGAGTGCCCAGATTTTGGGGCGGACTACACTGCTCTCCTTGATAATTCGAACAGCCTTAACTTCAAGTATACCATGCAGGATGGGTACCTATTTAAAGGAAATCGCTTGTGCATCTCTCGTACCTCATTGCGTGACTTTCTCATTTGGGAATTACATGTCGGAGGGATTGCTAGACATTTTGGGCGCGACAAGACCATTGCGCTCGTTGAGGATAGGTTTTATTGGCCTAACCTTATGAAAGATGTCTCTCGAGTTGTGAGACAATGCCGCACATGCCAAATGGCGAAGCAGAGCAAACAGAATACCGGTTTATACACCCCGTTACCCATGCCACACTCCGTGGCAAGACATCTCCATGGATTTCATGCTCGGACTTCCCAAGACTCAACGAAAGCACGACTCCATCTTTGTCGCAGTTGACCGTTTTTCCAAGATGGTTCACTTCATACCCTGCTCCAAAACCTCCGATGCGGCTCATATCACAAAATTATTTTTCGGAGAGGTTATGCATCTTTATGGACTACCCAAAACCATCGTGTCGGATAGGGACATCAAGTTCACCAGTTATTTCTGGAAAACTTTATGACACATGATGGGTACCATGCTTCAGTTCTCTTCGACCTATCATCCTCAAACTGATGGTCAAACGGAATCCAACAATAGGAGCTTAGGTAATCTCCTCCGTTGTCTTGTTGGTGATCATTCTAGGACTTGGGATTCTACTTTGCCCATAGCCGAGTTTGCATACAATAATTCTGTAAATAGGTCCACTACCCAAAACCATCGTGTCGGATAGGGACATCAAGTTTACCAGTTATTTCTGGAAAACTTTACGGCACATGATGGGTACCATGCTTCAGTTCTTTTCGACCTATCATCCTCAAACTGATAGTCAAACGGAATCCAACAATAGGAGCTTAGGTAATCTCCTCCGTTGTCTTGTTGGTGATCATTCTAGGACTTGGGATTCTACTTTGCCCATAGCCGAGTTTGCATACAATAATTCTATAAATAGGTCCATAGGCATGAGTCCATTTGAGGTCGTACTTGGTCATAGGCCTAGGACACCCCTTGATTTAATCCCCATGTCTGCATCCCATCGAGTGTCCGAGTCCGCCGATGCATTCGCACAGTATATTCACAATTTGCATGCCGAGATTAGACAGAAAATTAATGCGAGCAATGAACAGTACAAAGTAGCTGCGGATGCACATAGGCGTTTCAAAGAATTTCAGATTGGGGATCATGTGATGGTTCGGGTTAGGCCTGAACGATTCCCATTGGGAGTCACGAAGAAGCTCAGGCTCGCGGCGCTGGGCCTTTTAGAATTGTGGCAATGAGTGGACCTAACGCGTACATTCTCGAACTTCCTCCAGATATTGGGGTCAGCTCTATGTTCAATGTGGAGGACCTAGTTCCTTCATTGAGCTCAACCCCACCCCCTAACAACCCTTACCAAAAAGCCCCAACCCATACACCCACCCCAACCTTGCAGCCTCTTGCAGCCTCTACCCCTTTCTTCCCCATGCAGGCATAAGAAAGATGTAATCGTAGGGATATTGCACGATCTTGTGGTGTCCACCCGCGATGGAGGGTATCAGAAGTATTTTGTGAAATGGGTAAGCAAGCCGGAAATCCGAAAACACATGGGTACATGAGGACGAAGTTCGTCGCCCAGACCCCGACATGCTCGATCGATATCACGAAGACTCCGCTTCATCGTGGATGAAGCCTTTTCGGTCCAAGAGAATTGACGGGGATGCCAACATCGTGGCCATAGGCTTCGGGCCATATCAAGTGTACCGGTGCGAGAAGAGACAAAAAGGGACAAGAACCACACCAAAAAGGAAGAATACAAAGTTATGCCCAAATTCGCTCGAGTGAATTTTGGTCCTGCTCGAGCAAGTACTTTCTGGACTAAGTCGCTCGAGCGACTTTGGGTCAGAATCAAGCCTAAAAGTTTCTGAACTAAGTCGCTCCTGCGACTTCGAATCTCACTCGAGCAAGATGTCGTTGCAGGAATTAGTAGCTCGAGCGACTTTGAATCTCGCTCGAGCAAGTCTCGTCGAGAATTGCTAGTTTAGGAATTTTTTTGTTTTCTTTTTTCCGTATGTAAATACTTTAGGGTAGTTTCGTAATATTTATGTTTTAGGGTTTTCTTTTTGTGAGGCCTACTATATAAGGTCTTTAAACATTGTAATTATTTATTATTGATTATTGAATGAAAAGCTTATGCTTCCTTGCTTGAGATGAGCAATTCCAGAGAGTGAATCTTCATTTCCCGAGAAGGGTTTGGTGTAAAGCCAAGGGTGTGAACTCTATCCATCTTTCATTATTCTCTTTGATTTTATTATTTTCTACTTGCGAACCAATCCCAATCAACCAATTTTAGCCCTTACCCTGCAATCTTATCAAAACCCATAAACCTTAAAACCCAGCCATCATCGTAATCCCAAAATCCTAAACCTTAGTTTCCATCTAATCTATTAGATCGATCTGTCTCTGCGAACCCTAGATTGAACCAGCGACTCCATTGTTGATCTACGAGTGAGCCCTAATCTGGAAGCGGCTAGAGTTCTACCTCTAGGATCCTCCTTCCGCAAGATTAACAGATCTAGCGCACGAACCAAACCCTACTCGAATCAAACGCGATTCCCCAATGGAAAACTACGAAACCCTAAGGTATCCTCATTATTTTCAGATCCATTGTTCAAATTAGTTTAGTTTAATTTCAGCTATTAATCAAATCACCGCATTCACGTAGTTTAGGGTTTTGTCCTGCGTCACCCTCTTGGCTCAAAACTCTTCCTATACCAACACCAGATGTGTCACACACGGCCTCAAAGACGTTAGAGACGTCAAGTAGACATATGACTGAAGTTTCAGTCATCTTTGACTTGATCTCCTTGGATGCCTTAGCTAGGACACTCGTCCATCTGAGTTCCCCTTTCTTGTTGCAATCCGAATAGGGGCCATAATGGAACTAAAGCCACGTATGAATCTACAATAAAACGTGATCAACCCGTGGAACTACGAACGTCATGGATGGTTTGTGGTTCGAGCCACTCTATAGTGGTCCTAACCTTTTCGAGATCCGCAGTCATTCCATTAGTTGATACAACAAATCCTAAGAAGATAACATAGGGTGTTATGAATGTTTACTTCTTAGGATTCGCATACATCTCTCCTTTAAGAGTCACACAGACTTGCCTCAAGTGGTCACGATGTTCTTTATCATGGCTATAAATTAGGATATCATCAACTTACACAACTAAGAACTTGCCCATGACAGACCTTAACACATGAAACCCCAAAAGGCATGGCCAACCACTCATAATCAGACCTTGGTTTTAAAGGCATCCCTGGGACTAATGCGAACTTGATGGTAACCACTTTTAAGATCTATCTTTGAAAAGATAGTGACATCTACCATCATATAAAGCATATTGTCTAGCCTCAGTATAGGAAATTGATACTTGACCACATGCACATTGGTCTTCAAGTGCGCGCCCACATGCACATTGGTCTTCAATCGCCTATCCACAATTTATGAGAAGTTTTCAATCGCTTCTTACACCTCCTATACATTTAGTGTAATCGTGTGGATGCGATGTCCCCATTAATGCTCATCCATCATATAAAAAAATTGTGAATCCTAATATAAACAATTTAGTAGACACAGAATGACATATATTGAATTCTGCCACCATGTCAAGAATCTTAATTTAGATAGGGCTCAAAAAAATAATATATATATATATATATATATATATATATATATATATATATATATATATATATATATATATATATGCGTGTGCGTGTGTTAGTGTGTGTACAACAACTATACATGAAACTTTTTTTGACAATTTGTAGGTCCTGTATTTCTATGAGCATGAATTTCTGGATACATGGTTTTTGTGTCTACAAACTTATGGGTGCATGGATTGACGTGGGACGGGAACGCTAAAATGTGTGAATCATGATTTTATGAAGATTTGCCGAAATTAAATAATGAAATTCAATCTTAATCTCAAAATTATCACGATACCTTTGGGTTCTAAGAATTCAAATAAATAAATCACGCGAGATCTGGCTAGGGTCCAGTCCGATGCACAAGTCCCGCTAGATTTGAGGCGGGATTGGGCCTAGAGATACACAGGTTCGTCGTCAATTCGTTGTAGATTCACGGGTTCGAACTAGGGTTGTGGAATGGATTCATGAGCTTCCTCCAGGCACGGTAGTTTATTCAACGCTCAATGTGGAGGACTTGCTTCCTTACTTGGTTTTCACCCCACCTCCTGAAAACCCACTCCAGCCATCTCATAGCCCCAGCCCCAACCCAACCTTATAGCCCGTACCTCTTCCTTCCTTCAAGTTCATACTAAACGTAGAAAGAAAGTATTCAACATACAAAAACAAATTAAAAAGGCTTAAAAGAATAAACTACTTATTTAGGACTTTATATCAATCTAGTGTGTAGGTTTGGAAAGATCGAACAAGCAAAAAAATGATGATAATTCAAGATCAAAGGAAATAAAATTTAACTTGCACTTACACGTAGATCAAGAGATAAAAGTTGATTTAGCGAAATTCCTCATACCAAACCCTACGAGGAAGAAGAATCGCTCTTCTAATCGAAAGAATCACTCTCTCAAATTTGAAATTTAATTCAAAGCATTCAATAATTGTCTTTACAATGTTAATATTTATAGCTATGAAACCATGACTAAGTTAGGCTACAGAAATTAGATGAATCCTAACTCAAAAAGGTAACTACACTAGGAAAAAAAAGTCAAATCTCGTTTCTCGGCTCAGGGTTGTACGCGAACTAGCTCGCTCGAATTTGGAACTGTGCACCAAACAAAACTGAGGCTTCTCTGGCCGATCTCGCATGCTTGACAATGGAATTCATGCGTGCAAAACTGGAAGAGAGGTTATTATCTATTTCTTCTTCCTTCTATGTTTCTCATTCACTTTTTCAGTCCTTGCGCGTATTCTTCCTTTTTCACGTGTCCCGCCCATGCGTTTACCTCTTTCAATCGCCTATCCACAATGTGAGGCATCTTGGACTTTTTCTTCCGCCTTCGGAATACGGTAAAAGGTGCCTCGAATCCGATGTCCTCCCCATCACTGGTGCATGGTTATCTACCATGCTCATCTTGATAACGACATTCCAAAGAAGTGAAGGACCAAGATCTTTGGTGAAAACATCGATAAATTGCTAAAAAGATGAAACCATTGAAGTCTCAATGAGACATGCCTGAATTTTCTCATGAATGAAGTGAGTATAAACTTCAAGATGATTGGTTCACTCATGAAAAACTGAATCTCCAGCAATATCAATGGTAGCTTGGTTTTCACAGTGAAGAGGCAAATGAAAATATGGAGGACAACCAAGCTCAATGAGAAGAGAACGTAGCCAAAGAAGCTCACAGTCTCATGAGCCATAGCAGATACTCAGATTCAACACTTGACTTGGAGAAAACATCCTACTTCTTACTCTTCCATACAACAAGGTTGCCACCCAGAAAGGCAGAGTATCCTAAAGTAAATCGGCAATTAGTAGGAGCCACTGCATAGTTGGCATCACTGTCGCAGCTAAGATAGAGATGACTGACATCCCCATAAAATAGGCCTCGACCGTGAGAGGCTATAATGTATCTAAGAATCCAGTGAGGAGTCCCGTGGGGGGGGGGGGGGGGTATATAAGTTGTGCAAACATTGATAGTCCAAAGGCCAAGTCAGGCCATTTGTTGGAGATAGATAAGTCTACCAACAGGTCGCTAATACTCAGAGGGATTAGGAAGAGGGTCCCCAACATCCGCATGGTGGTAATGTTTGGGGTCCCTAGGAGACTTAGTAGGCTTACATCCACGCATGCCAGTATACCTTAATAGCTCAATTGAATAATGTCTCTGGGATAAAGAAATACTTTACCAGAGCTCACAATCTGAATGCCAAAAAAGAAGAAAGTTGTCCCAAATCTGACATCAAATGCTTTACCCACATACAATCAAAATAGCACAGCATAAAACCCATGGAGAGAATGATAGTATTGAATAGCCAGGAGGGGGGCATGTATATCCATGAAGGAAAGCATTCTTGACATCTAACTGATGGAGAGGCCAATGATGATGAGCAGTAAGAGAGATGAGAACATAAATTGAGGTAAGCTTTGCAACAGGGGCAAAGGAGCGATGTAATCGAAGCCCAGAACTTAGGTAAAACCCTTAGCAACTAATTGAGCCTTATATCTTTCAACAATCCCATCACGACGATACTTCAAGGCAAACACGCATCTGCAACCAGCATCTCGCATGCTTGGTGGAAGCTCAATAAGCTCCCATGTCTTATTCCTCTCGAGACCAGCCATTTCCCCAGACATAGCAGCAGTCCAAGAAGGATTTTTAATGCTACTTTGAGAAACTGAGGAATGGGGTATAGGCTTTCTCAAGAGTAACACGATAAGAGGGAGAGATACCCTGGTAAGAAACATACTGAGCAATAGGATAAGAGGTAACACGACTCCTCTTACCCTTACATTGAGCAATAGGAAGAGTAAGATCATTAACAATACAGCTAGGGACAATAACAAGAGAATCCAAAGAAGGAAAAGGTATAACTATACGTGAGGGAACTGATTCCAAGGGATCCTCTGGCAATGATTAAAGAGCATGAGGCATCGATCTACTTTGGTGCTGATATTTGATGCGAATAGGCCATAGACAAAATTATAGTTTAGGGTTAGGGTTTAGTAATAGGAAGGAAGGGAGAAGAAGATATTAGGGTTGAGTCAATGTGACCCAAATCCTAATGCAAAATATATTTATATCATCTTAGCATATTCACGTATTGCATGGTTCCAGAGTTAGGTGAAATTCACTTAACTACACACACCCAAAGTCACTTACTACACACCCACACAATAGAAATAACATCTCCAACACTCCCCCTCAAGTTGGAGTATAGATGTCAATTATACCCAACTTGAAGGAGATGTCATAAAGTCTCTTGCCACCAACACCTTTAGTCAAGATGTCGGCAAGTTGATCCTCAGTTCTAACTTGAGGAATACTGATTTCTTTGGACTCAACCTTCTCGCGAATGTAGTGACAATCCACCTCAATGTGTTTTGTTCTTTCATGAAAGACAAAATTCTTTGCAATATGATGGGCGGCCTCATTGTTACCATACAAAGTAATTGGAGAGGATAGAGCGACTCTCAAGTCTGACAAGATGAATTTAAGCCACATGCCTTCTCTCGCACCTTGGGACATGGTGCGATACTCTCCCTCGGTACTGGAGTTTGATACTACATGTTGCTTCTTAGATTTCCATGTGACCAAATTACCTCCCAAGAATGTGCAATATCCGGTAGTTGATCTCCTATCATCCAGAGACCCGGCCCAATTGGCATCAATAAATATCTCTATATCCAAATGACCACGATTTTTATAGAGAAGTCCTTTGCCAGGACTTCCTTTCAAATACCTCAGGATTCGGTGAACGGCCTCCAAATGTACTGTCCTTGGTGAGTGCATATATTGGCTCACCACACTTACTGCATAAGCAATGTCTAGACGAGTCATGGTTAGATAAACCAATTTACCAACTAATCTCTGATAGGTACATGGATCCTTGAGCAAATCACCTTCTTCACCATTTAATCGGTGATTTTGTTCAATAGGGGTCACAGCAGGCCTACACCCCAAAACATTTGTATCATGAAGGAGGTCTATGGTATACTTCCGTTGGGATAATGAGATGCCCTTCTTAGATCTCGCCATTTCAATGCCAAGGAAATATTTCAAACACTCTGCTCAAATACTCTTTCAGTTTAAGAATCTCATGACTATCATCACCAGTAATGATGACATCATCAACATAAACTAATATGGCAGTCATCTTGATTCCCCTTTTTACAAATAGAGTATGACCATAGTGACTTCTTCGGAACCCAATTCTCATAATAGCATAACTAAAATTTTTAAACCAGGCCCTTGGGGATTGCTTTAATCCATAGATAGATTTCTTCAATCTACACACTTTTCCCTTCTCTCCTTTTATAAATTCAGGAGGAAGGTCCATGTAGACTTCTTCCCTAAGATCACCATGAAGAAATGCATTCTTTACATCAAGCTGAGATAGTGGCCAGTCTTTGTGGGCAGCCAGAGATAATAATACCCTGATTGTGTTGAACTTGGCTACAGGTGCAAAGGTATCCTGATAATCAACTCTTTGTGTTTGAGTGTACCCCTTTGCTACAAGCCTTGCTTTGTATCTTTCGACAGTACCATCAGGTCTATACTTAACCGTATACACCCATTTGCAACCAACAACTCTCTTTCCTTTTGGGAGTTCAACAATTTTCCATGTTTGATCCTGTTCCAAAGCATTCATCTCCTGAATCATAGCATCCTTCTATTTTGGCTACAACAAGGCATCGATAACAGTAGAGGAAAGGGTGATATAATCAGGAGAACAAATAAAACTATAATGGGATGATGAGAGATTGTGATATGACACATACTGATGGGATGGCGAGTACACGATCTAAGAAGCTTTCTGTGAGCAATGGGTAAATGAAGATTAGAAGCAAGAGGACCCTCTTCGGGTAAGGGATCTTGGTCGGTATTCTGAGAAGGTGACTCATCCACATTCTCATTCACAGTGGCTTCAACGATACTTTTATTGTTCCTTCACACATACATCTTTCCCTTTCCATATTTATCAAAGGTGGGTTGTTCGCTTTTCTGTGGCTCAACAACTCCATCATCCACTTCATCACAATCTTCACCATCTCCCATAGGTAAACCTCTAAACATCTCAGAGTGTTCTTCATTGTCAAGTAGTTTCTCTCCCTGAAGAGGACTCGGAGGACGGGAAAAAGGAGTGCCCTCAAAAAATATGACATCCATGGTGACTAGCACACGACGAGTGAGAGGATCAAAGCACTTGTATCCTTTCTGAGAAGAGAGATACCCAATAAAAATACACTTGGTAGCCTTGGGGTCAAGTTCACTACGTTGAATATTGGGAATATGAGTAAAACATAAGGAACCAAAGATACGTGGTGGCAATAAGAATAGAGGTTTATGAGGAAACACAAGTTGGAAGAGAGAATGTCCTTCCAGAATCGGGGAAGGCATTCGATTGATGAGATAGGCAGCGATGAGAATAGCTTCACCCCAAAGATATTTAGGAACTTTCATATCAAACAAGAGAGATCAAGCAAGCTCGAGAAGATGCCTATTTTTCCTCTTAGTAACCCCATTCTATTGGGGGGTATAAGGGCAAGTAGTTTGTCACACAATTCCATGAGAGTGAAGATAAGATTGGAGAATGTGAAGAATATTCCCCACCATTATCCGATCAAAGGACTTTAACATGCCCATGAAATTGTGTGCTGACTAGTCTGTAAAACAGAGGAAAAATAGAGGCAACTTCATCTTTGGTGGGCATTAGAAAGAGCATAGTGAGCCTAGTACAATCATTAATAAAAGTAACGAAATAATGAGAACCATTCAAAGCAGTAACAGGGGAAGGCCCCCACACATAAGAGTGAATAATTTCAAAAGGAGTACTACATTTACTACCACTCAAGGGATAAGAATGGCGAACACGTTTAGAGCACTGACAAGTCTCACAATTAAACAAACTACTATCAAATCCATGAAATTTTTCCAGAAATAAAAGTTTTAAACGACTAATATGAGGATGGCCACAGCGGGAGTGCCACAATCTAGCTTTATCAACAGAAACTACCATAGCTACAGGAGGAGAAGCACCACGTAAATTTTGAAAGAGGTAGAGTCCCTTCTCTTCAGTACCATGACCAAGGATCTTCCCCGATTTCAGGTCCTGGAAAACACAATGACGGGGAACGCCAAGTTAAGGAGCCTTGGATTTGGGGCAACAACAAATTTTCAGCGTCAGAAGAAATGTAGAGGAAGCCCGAGCACCGTAGCGTCAGAGGAGAAACAGATACAAACCGCGAGGAGAACAGTGCAGCGGCGAGCCCTCGCTCGAGCGATCACTTAAGCTCGGTCGAGCGGTTATAATCCTCACTCGACCGAGCTACAGTGACGGAAATTTTCTTTTTCAGTCTTTTATTATTTTAGGACTCTTTTATTGCGAGTTTTATGTCGTTTAGGATTTTCTTAGCCTATATAAAGGCATTGTAAACACTCTATTAAAAGATTTTTTTGATTATTAAATGAAAGAGAGTTGCTTTTGTGCAAAACCTAGAGAGCTTGTGAAGAGTTTTCAATCGAGGGAGTGAATCCTTCAAACCTTGAGGAGTGAGCAATCGCTTCTCGTGCGACTTGGTACGAAGCCGACGTACAGCCGTGGTGTGAAGCTTCGGAAAATCTTTGGTGTGAAGCCTTGGAATCTATCCTTTTTAATTTTATCTTTTCTCTAGTTATCAAGTATTATTTTTCCTTAGTTCTGTTGATAAAATCAAAATCCCCAAAATTGTTTCCCTTTGGTAAAATTATTCTAAGCGTTATTTCATTCAAGATCCTCGAGGAATCAACTCTGATATTGCAATTATCGCTTGATGCCCTAAACTAGAATGAATTCCGAGTTCCTTCATCGGAGCCGTTTTTCTAGATCGGGAAGACTTCCATGCATTCAGATGCTTAAATGGATTAATCTAAATTGTTTTATTAATTTCATTAAATTAATTTTATGCATTGCTTGATTTGAATATTTCCGCTAGTCAATTCATTCAAAAATTAATCCCAAATCCGCATATTAGGGTTTTAGCGTTTGTCCCGCGTCACACAATATGAGGGAAAGAATGTCGCACTACAATGTAAGGAATTTGTAAGTTTACTGACATATAATAGATTCATAGGTATGTTAGGAATTAAAAGAGTAGAGTCAAGGGACAAGGTGCCTAATTGAACACTTCATTTGCCCCTTCTCTTCAATACCATGACCAAAGATCTTCCCCGATTTCAGGTCCTAGAAAACACAATATGAGGGAAAGAATGTCGCACTACAATATAAGGAATTTGTAAGTTTACTGACATATAATAGATTCATAGGCAGGTTAGGAATTAAAAGAGTAGAGTCAAGGAACAAGGTGCCTAATTGAACACATCCTTTGCCCTTTACAGGAACAAGGGATCCAACAGCAATGCGAATATGAATAGAATCAGAAAGACTAGACATAGATGAAAATAAATTTGTCATACCAAACATGTGATCCGTAGCCCTAGAATCGATGATCCATGGGGGCTGAGACGTTGATATCACATGTGCAGACCCATATGTACCTGACTAAGCTATGTGGGAGGAAGATGCATGTCCCTGTGTTACCGTCATGCGTTGAAGGCAGCCCTGGAGATCCTGAAGCTCAAATCAGATGGAAGTGGAGCTGAAGGGGGAGGAATACTCTGACCACCAACTAGATTAGAAGTTTCCTCAGTGAAGGACTGAAATGCATAACTTGGAAGGAATTTTGGTTTCCCATGTAATTCCCAACATCTTTCTCTGGTATGACCCTTCTTGCCACAATGAGAACACAATAGTTTCTCCCTTTCTTCATGGGAGAGGCCCCCACGACCTCCACGACCAAAAACTCTACCACCAGATTTGCCTCCACCACGACCAAAAGAAGTGAAGGATGGTAGGGCAGATCTCTCAGACATATCACCACCAGAAATCTGCATAAACTGTTGCCTGCTCTCCTCATGCTGAAGGACGGCATACAAGGTACCAAGTGGGGGGCACTCTTCTTTGCATAGAATGTTTGATTTAACATTCTCATATTTAGGTCTAACCCGTTTTAGGAAGTCAAACACTCTCCTCCTTTCAGTATTTTTAGTAGCCTTGCTGGCACACGAGCTGCACAGTTCTTCTTCTTGATACTGGGCTAGTTCATCCAACAAACTCCTCATATGAGTGTAATACTCTCCAATAGTCTTATCACCTTACATTCTAGCGTTAATTTTGTCACTAACTTGAAACATTTTTGCGAGGTTTTGTTTATGAGAGAACACATCCCTCACGGCCTCGCATAATTGTTTAGCATTACTGGCATACATAAAAGAACCACTAATGTCTGGTTGCATCGAATGTAGCAGCCATGTCATGACAATTAGATTGTCACTTTCCCAATCAATGTACTTAGGATCATCTTCTTTGGGTTTTGGGATAGTCCCATAAATGTAACCCAATTTTTTCTTCATCCCTAAGTACATAGCAGCAAACCGTGAACACGAAAGATAATTGGCCCCATTCAATTTCTTCGTAGTAATTTGTAAGTTATGAGAAATATCTCCCCCTCCAACGATCCCGGATTTATCACATCCATGACTAAAATATATCGAGATAAAAAATAGTTCAAAAAATAGAGGGCCCACAATGCCTAGTGATTGTCACAACTGATCGACTAACCGTCATTATATGGTCCGGAATCACCACCATTAAGTCATAACTCACAGCTAAACCAGCACAAAACAGCAAATAGGAAGCATACTCAACCAAAGACATCAGCAAATGGGGTGCATAATCTCAACCAACGATATCATCTTCAACGTATCGGTAGCCAATTAACAAAAAAACGAAACCAGTCGTATTGAATCTCGTTTTTAAATCTCAGAAATTCAGAAAAATCATACCTTACCAAATCAGCCAAGGCAGCCAAAGCCCCAAATCAGACCCAAAAATTAATCCTCAGCTTATTCCAACCATAACCAACAGTTTGGGTGCATAGACTGGCTTTTCCATTAATATTAAAGGGTTTCCGGCAACATTTTTGAATTTCCGGCGACATCTTTACAGTTCCAGTAAGGTTTTTGCAGTTCCGGCAACATACACAGCAG
This sequence comes from Chloranthus sessilifolius, assembly GCA_021018995.1. NCBI lineage: Eukaryota > Viridiplantae > Streptophyta > Magnoliopsida > Chloranthales > Chloranthaceae > Chloranthus > Chloranthus sessilifolius. The sequence continues at coordinate 100,732,639 of CM037588.1, forward strand.
TTCCGGTGACCTCGGTACACTCACCGGCGACATACGCAGCAGATCTGGAGCATTGATAATGTGATTGATGGCCTCACATGCTCCAAGACACGGCCCTTTTGAAACCAGAGACCCTTTACGGTTTCTGCAACTCTCGTGGACTCACACTCCCGAGGAAGAAGATGAAGTAGAAGTCCATGATCGGGTCCTCAAATCAAGGTGAGCTAAGAGGGAAAAATGACCGGAGAAAAGATCCGATCAAAACCCCAAAGCCAGCAATGATTCCGGTAAGGTCACAGGTGAGAGCTGACACCAGCGATGACGTCAGCACATTGCTAATGATGTCAACGATGACCTGGATTTTCGTTACGTAGAAGCTTTCGTAAATCCGTAGATCGAACAATGCTCTGACACCAAGACAAAATTATAGTTTAGAATTAGGGTTTAGTAATAGGAAGGAAGAAGGGAGAAGAAGAAGAAAATATTAGGGTTGAGTCAATGTGACCCAAATCCCAATGCAAAATATATTTATATCATCTTAGCATATTAACGTATTTCATGGTTCTAGAGTTTGGTGAAATTCACTTAACTACACACACACCCAAAGTCACCTACTACACACCCACACAATAGAAATAACATCTCCAACAGCCATAACCTATGCGATGGAATAAGCTCGACAGAAGATGGAGTGCACTCAGTAGGAGGAAGGTGCACAGGAACAGGAAGTACCGCCAAGAGCACCATAGAGGGAGAGGACAGGTCAGAAAAATTCCTCAAAGAGAGATACATCCATCGGGGTAAACGAGCTTCCTAGTCTTAGGATCATAGCACTTGTACCCTTTGGGCACTCCCGAATATCCCAAAAACACATTAAACAGCTTTGTCATCAAGCTTGTGCCTTTGGGTGCGATGATTATGAACGAAACACATGCATCCAAAGATACGAGGCTCAATAGAAAACACATGCATCCAAAGATACGAGGCTCAATAGAAAACAGGGGTCACCAAGTCTCGAGATATGCATATGAGTTTGACCATTCAACATGTGCGTGCTTGTGCGATTGATGAGGAAAGTCGCAGTAAGAATAACTATAGACCAGTAGGATTTTGGAACTTGCATGCCACAAAGGAGTGAATGGGTCACTTCCATGAGGTGCCTATTCTTACACTATACAACAGCATGCTATTGAGGAGTGTAAGGGCACGTTAACTGAAGCAAGGTCCCAAACTTCTAGAGATGATCCTAAGAAGCTGAGGACGAGTACTCTTCAGTACTATCAGATCGAACGACCTTAATGGTTTTTCCAAAGTGAGTGAATCATGTTGGAAGAAGTGATATAGGTGTTAAATACCTCATCTTTAGACTTCAATAAAGATACCCATGTGCATCTAGAGTAATCATCAATAAAAGTAATATAATAACGAAAAACCATCAAAACATGGCAAAGGAGCAGGTCCTCACACATCACTATGTATAAAATGAAATAGAGAATCACAACGAGTAGTACGATAAACAAAAGATGATCTGCTATGTGTGAAAACTTGACATGTTTGACTTTGAAATCTAAATTCATTGGCAACATTTTAAAATTTTGGAAAAAGTAAACTTAAATTCGAAAAATTGGCGTGACCCAAACGGGTAAGCTAAAAGTCTAACGCACGACTACTCAGAGAAAAAGGAAAAGAAGACAAACCTGGATCGGCCATGGACCTATCATCCCCAAAGTATTATAGTCCCCCATGTTCAAGTCTTCCTTGTAGCCAGACCCTATAAAACACAAGGAGTACGAAAGAAGGTTACTGGATAGTTTAGGGATTTTGTAAGACCATTGACAGACAACAAATTTGTTCGAAAATTCGGAAAATAAATGCATCACATTTGGAAGAGAAGGTTAGCTAAACAGAGGAACATTACCCTGACTAGAGACAGGCGTGCAGGAACCATCAGCAAGACATACCTACCTGGGTGTAGAAAGAGGAACAACAAAGGAAAGTAATTGGGCTCACCAGTCATATGGTCAGAAGTACCTGAATCTATGATCCAGGGTGATGTGGATGTAGATGACATCGACAGAACTATAGAATAGGCTGATGAGATACCCGGCACAAGAGGCAGAGTAGGTTGTGGAACCTGAAGACGTTCACGCAAATCAGCAAGCTCAACCCATAGAGCAGATAAATCATATAGGGGCTCAGCAGGAATCTCTGTGGAGGATGTTGTGGTCATGTCCCACTTGAAAACAGAATGAACAAACTTTAAGAGGATCACCATGACCGTCACGACCACCAGTAAGGCCACCACGACCTCCTCGGTCTCTTCGACCTCCACTCCCCCAACCCTAAATATCTGAGTCAAGCGCAATATGCTTGGTATTGGTAGAGGAGGACAAAACAATAAGGGTGCAACCACGCTCATCACCATCGATCGTCGCATAAACAGTCCGGAGGGGTGGAAGGGGATCTATAGCTAAAATCTGTGCATGAAGCTGCTCAAACGCAGGTCAAAGGCCCATCCAGAAACAGCAGATAAGTAGATCTGTTGACGTTCTGATCTGCTGCTATCCTCCCTCACTCAGGTTCTCCGATGGAGGCTCATACTGGCTAAGCTCATCCCAGTGGCTCTGAAGAACAACAAAATACTCAAAAACTGATCAACTACCTGCTCAACACTAATAACCTCTATGAGTAACTGATATAGGCGAGTATCCTTCTTTGCATGGGCATACATATGAGTCAATGCATCCCAAAGCTGAGCTGAAGTCTCATGGATCATAAACATGGCGTATATGGGATCCTCCATCGAAGCAAATAGCCAGCCCTAGCCAGTATAATTATCTATCTCCCACTATGCATATGACGCACCTGAAGAGGGGGGTTTCGAAACCGAACCGAGGATGTGGCCTAATTTTCCATGGCTGCCTAAATACAGTTTTACAGCTCAAGGCCATGGGAGAAATTTCTGCCCATTCATTTTAGTAGTTAGTAATATCATGGCTCGAGTGTGAATCAGAGGCTCCAATGGTGGTAGACGATTTTGAATCCATAGAAAATGTGGGAAAGAATGTCCACGAATATTAAAAAAAGGTGATCGAAAAGATCCAACTCCAAGAAGATAGAGGGAATCAGTGAGCAAGAACATCCACTGATTGCCCTAAAAGGCTCATTATCGAATCGAGGAAGAATTCTCAAAAACACTAAAGCATGTAAAAATGCAAAACCAGACCTACAAAGAATTACCTAGTTGCAAATACTGGAAACCAGAAATCAGAAACCCACGGTAGCATTTGAGGAGGCATGGTAGAACACTTTGAAAAGAATCGAACTAGCCGTTGAACATCAAGAGAGGTCATCATGAGACACCTTTAGATATTTTCAATGGGTCACAAACAAAATAAACAGAGATATGAAGCCTGATAGAAGTCGAAGGAATACGGAAGACGATCAGAAGAGGTGTTCTAAACACCAAATAAAGGTTTCAAATGATGGAACTCCAAAAGGGAAAAAGAACACTCTTAACACATTTCGATCAAAACTCTAGGAGATGACTGGCCTGAGATCCAACCTCGTTCAACTTCGGTTGAAAGATGTGAGGAAGAAATGATCTCTGGCTACTTCAAAACCCATCTTACAGGCTTTGGATGAGGTCAATCCAAGAGAAAGAAAAATTCGAGAGAAAATTCCGATCAAAATGGTGCTAGCGTCGCTCCGAGATGGGGTGGTCCAATATTTAACAATGCTGACGTCAATAATGTAGGGTGACGTCAGCAACACTTCAAGGCAAAAAAAAATCATTTAAATCAAGGGATTTTGGCTCTGATACCAAGTTGATTTAAGGGTTAGGGTATAGAAGGGGAAGAGAAGGACAAAGAAAGAGAGTTTGGGAATAGAATAGCTTAATTAGGGCTGGGAGAACCCTATCAGCCTTTTAATACTACTAAAGGAAATTACAACACACACCCATAAGTATTACACGCACACCATAAGTGGCACACATATTGAGGATTTTACACACACTCTAATAGCTACTATGTACACACCTATATAATCTAGTTGTTTGTAAGAATGAATCTGTAGCAGAGTAATGGGAAGTGGGAGAACATGGGACCGATTGCAATAAACAATTGATAAGGAATCTAGAGAGAGGACGAAATCAAAGAGTTTGGAGTCTTGAGTGATTTGAAGATGATAGAAATGGGAAGGTCGCAGGGTCTGGGCGCTTGAAAAGAAAGGGAAGTTCACAGTAAAATAGTTATATAGGTATCCAAGCAGAGTACATTTGGTGGAGCAGTCGTGGATTGTCGTGGATTGATGTGGAGATGTGGGGCTCCCTATAAAGTCAAGAACTTTACATGGGAAGTGGTGTGGGTTAGAATTATAACTTGTATACAATTGCAGAAAAAGGGGATGGATGTTCCCGTTGAGTGTAGGTTTTGTGGCCAGGAGGAAATAGTGGAGCAACTATTTCTGAAATGGGAGTTTGCAGAGTTTCTTATGCCTTAATTCTGGCAGGGTGGACAGAGGAAGTGACCAACGAAAATATGCTATTGTGTGGAAGCTGGTCCTGATAGCAATCTTTTGGAAAATTTGTAACGAGCGCTATGGATGGGTGTGTGAATCAAAATTCCTAACTAACAGGTCTGTTTTTTATGCCATTGGGGAGGACCCGTGATGGTATTGTCTAGCATCTCTGTCCTTCGCAGCTGGATCACCCGCCAAGATTATGTTGCAATGGAATCAAATTCGACCACCTTGATATCTTTATTTTTCGCTCTGCCACACTGCTGGCTGCTTTTTTATAGTTGTTTTTTTTTTCATTTTCTTTCTTCCTTGGTTTTGGTTTTTCGTTTTATTTTTCCATAGTTTCTCACTTCCTACGATTCCTTGATCCGTTTTTCTTTCCTCTAAATTAATACGGCTATAAGTGACCAAAAAAAATAAGGAAACGAGTACTTTTTTTTTATCTGAAATGGGAAGGTTGAGCAAAAATAAAAATAAAAAGTGTTTTGCTCTGAAATGGGAAGGTTGAGCCAAAAAATAATAATTTTTCTTTGAAATGTGAAGGTTAAATACAAAAAAAGTGGCTGATTGATCAAAGCTGTGTAGAAAAAGAAAGTCCAACCTCAATTTTCTGATCATATTTTTATGGTATTTGTCAATTTTCAGCCGCCTTCAGTAAGATGGAAATAGTGGTGAATTCTAGATGAAGGTATATGGGAGGAACATAGTAATAATCCAAAAATGCATGTCAAGCGTTCCTGTTCTTTAATACAATTATTTAAATTATTTTAAGGAAATTAATCCCCACATTACAAATATAATGCAGAGCTAAACGGGAGCCACTGGACAGAATAAGCCACTATAAATATGATTTGGAGATACATTACATTAATGAACACACTATATTTGAAACTAAAAAAAGTTAGATATTTATATCAAAAGTCAATTTAGACACATACCAAAAAAGGGTAGGAGAAAAGCAACGCATACAGTTGAAATGACAAGTCCTGTTCTGAGAAGAAAGAAGCACCATAATTTATCTGAGACCCCCGGAGGAAGCAGCTCCTCGATACTTCTAGCTAATGGGTTCATCAATAAAGCATATCTATGTGGCGTTAAGGAAGCAAGCTTTACCTCCATGTGCAATTGAAAATATGTAAATTGGAGTGAGGAGTGCCCAGATTATATATAGCCCAAGACCTCCAAGCCGACAAGCAATGTGGGAGTATTCTAACATATATATATATATATATATTTGTTAGAATACTCCCACATTGCTTGTCGGCTTGGAGGTCTTGGGCCATATATAATCTGGGCACTCCTCACCATACAAGCCGGTTTTGTGAGGTTGAGTTAGGCCCGCTTGATTTCTTATCATGGTATCAAAGCCGTTCTTTCTCCTCATGTCACCCATTTCTTGTCCACGTGATTTGGCTCAATCTCGCCAACACGTGCAGGGGCGTGTTGGATTTATCCCACATCGGCTGTGGGCTGGCCCTTCTTGGGCTCTTTATATCCTGGGCAAATCTCACCTTACAAACCAGTTTTGTGAGGGTGAGTTAGGCCCATATTATTCTATCATATATATATATATATTGTAGAAGAAAGAAAAAAAAACCAACTAAATTTAATTTCCACCACGAGAAGGATACTTAGTTAAAGGATTGATCACCTGAAAAACAAGCTCGGAATTTAGTAACTTGAGAAACCAAAGGAAATAATATTAATTCGACAAGCAGAAGAAAAGTAAAATAAGATGCTTACAGTAGTCCACAAAGCAACTTTTGACGCATAGGCATCCTTTGGCAGATTCAAAGTTATTTGAGACAGTGTGGCTTGACCGAACATGAGATATCCCATGACTGCAACAGACCCATATATTGCAGCACACAAAGCAAAGCTGTACGAAACCAAAGAATCCGTTTAAAATAGACGATAAAGCAGAAAATCTGGCCCGATCCAAATAATCTAATTGCCTACGGCCGGCCAAAACATGAAGTTTTCTTACCAAAGTACCATTGCCTTACTAAATTTGGTTCGATCACACATAGAGTGGTAAATATTCGGAAACACTGTATGGCCGGAGTAGCAAAACCCATATATCCCAATAGCAAATGGGAGACCACTCCAGTTCACCACTCTACCCTTCTGATGAAATCCAATACCATCGACGGTGCCAACGAAAAACACTGAAAGAAATATCAAAATGGTAGCAACCACCCCACCAGCTACAAACAAAACAAGAGACCAATTGAGATGAAAAATAACGGAGATTATTATAGAACACAGTGTTCTTCTGCCCACCTGAAAGGTAAGATATGACCCGTAGATCTCTCAGCCAAACGGTCGGTAGCACGATCAAAGCAGTTAAAATTCCGAAGAAGTGCACGGAGTCTAAGTGCAAACCAGCACAATCTAAAGAAGCTCTGGGAAATATCCGTGTAAGATTATCACCTTCCAAAGTAATGAATTCCACACAATACGACTGCATTCATGGAAGAAATAAATTGGATGCATTTCGAAGAATGTACATAAAGGCAGGTATAATCCAAGGAATGAACAATTCAGACCATACTCCAATAAAATCAGAATTCGCATTCCACTTACATATAACTCTGCATACAAAATGATCTGCATCAAAAAGGTAACAACATCAGCAGAGGTAGATTACTAATACCAAACTTGCATGTAAACTACATGTTTGTGGGATCCTAATTTTAATAGTCAAAGTAAGAATGAATGGAGGCATTGTGGAAGCTATGGATAAAACTATGCATCATAATAAACAATCCCATCTAAGGAGAAGGATAAAACTATGCATATTGTAAATTCTCATATTACCTGATTGATTCAATAAATTTAGGTGCTGCTTAATCAGAAGTTACAACAGTAAATGTGAAAATTATTTTGAGGATGTGAAGTGCCCTTAATGCCTATTAGATCCCACAATATGGTCAGTCATCATCACCATGATAAAATAAAATGTTGGTTCCACTAAAATTATTCCACACGCAGCACATAACAAAAGTAGCCTTTCAGAATAAAGTAGAACTGCCAATCCCAGCATTGGACCTAATAACCATGAACTAGACTAATATCATGATACAAGAATATGACTGGAGTCATGGAATATAAGCCCATGACTGGAGTTTGCATTGGTCGCATTGAATACAAGAATATGACTCAAGTCATGGAATATAAGCCCGAATGCTACCTGCATGAGCTATATCCGTGCCTATGTCACATGAGCTCCAAAACAACACACGTTTTGGAGTTTCCAGCCACATGGCACGTGATTAAAAAAATCATTTTTCAGACTGTTTTACCCTTCAAACCGCAGGTCAAATATAGGGTGGGTGACGGCCCCCCTACTTGGTGCATTGAATATTTTACCTTTGACAAATTTTAAATGGTGGATAAGCACCCTTTTTAATTTCTTTTTACACGGTACCTGATCAAGCTTGCGCAAGTTGTGGTGGCACCCGATCTTCAGGTTGGATATATATATATATATATATATATATATATATATATATATATATAAGGGAATATGGGTTCAAACGCATGGATCCTTTGAACACAAAGATGGATCCATGCATTCGAACCCAAGATCATGTGTCATGTGAAAATTGGTTTGGGGAGTTTTTTCCCTTCAAAATCATGGTCAATATTTGCCTACCTCCTGCCTCTACCAGCTACAATGAAATATTATACCTTTGACCAAATTTTGGCCAATGGATATCGACCCTTTTGTTTTTTAAATGGAGCTGATCCCTTGGATGGATGCCAGGTGGAGCTCATCTGATTCGAATGCATGGATCATCCATGGGTTCAAATGCATATATATAGGATCATCCATGGGTTCAAATGCATATATATATATATATATATATATATATATATACACATAGAGAGAGAGAGAGGGAAGAAACTTAAAACTCTACATCTTGGCCATGGCTTTTTTGTGTTTCAGTATGAAGAGGAGCCTCTTTAAATAGAGGTGAATACAATCAACTAAGATCTCACGAGATTCTCTAACAATTCAAAACCCTTCCTAAAATATTCATAAAATCCTAATCAATCTTAATCTTGCCAAAACCGCAAGATACACTTCATAGGACGTGTCTCTAATCTTGCCCAAACCACAAGATACACATTATAGGATGTGTATCTCGCTTATTAATTATAAACAAATATTATCTACTACCCTCCTACAATCGCATGTTCTTTTGAATAAAGAATGTGCAACTGGTTACATGAAATATTAGCCTTTGATCTCATGAAGTAGCTTGTCGATAAACGTCTCTAATGTCCGATCGTGCTTGCTAGTGGTCACCGCTTGTCTATGAAGTCCATCATTGTCGCATCCCGCTCTTTTTTTTAGTCTGTCAGGGCCAATAGGTTACTAGAACAAATCCGTCATGATCTCTCCTAGAAGCTTTGAATGTAAGATCGTGCTGCTTGAAGAAAACTCTCATTGGCGAGGTGTTAAATAAAAGAAAATATGAGATCATGTTGTATGAATGTATGGATCGAAGGAGCTTGAAGAGATAAAAAGGAAGGAGGCGACTTTGTTGGGAAAAATAATATTTCAAGCAAATTGCTAAGTGAGTAGAGGGAAGAAAACCCAAGACCATGGTTGGCCTGATCATGAGATCGAAGACGTCAGTATATTATATATATAATATATATATATATTGCTAAGCAAGCAAATAATATAAGACAAAAAAGTACAGCTATAAGAGGGGCAAGGCATACCCCAATGATTAAAGGATCCAATATATAAAGAGCTTCGGCAATGCCATCACCCTTTATGTGTAGAATTTAGGAGAAACGAAAATTAGCAATTTGCATAAGATTTCCAACAAAGTGGTGTCTAACTAATTTATAAAGATGAGCGAGAGATGAAAGAGGAGTTCTATTGTGAGTCCATAGCAAGATTTGCAAGGGCGTTCGCTATTTGGTGTCTAACTAATTCATCTCTCTTGCTCTTGATAGACATGAGTAGCTAACCAACTTGAGTTAGCAAGCCACAATACAGCTTTGTTGAGCCAGAACTGAGATCCCTACGGGGCAGATCCACCATGATGAGCATCACTAAGCAGTTTGCTAGCAGATAGAATGGCTATGGGCTGATCTTTCGAAGAGAAAGAATTGAGGGTGTCGTAAAGAATCTTGAATTATGCTTCATTATTGGAAATTTCTCTATAAAAGAAAGATATTGCTCGAATGAATTTTCCTTCCTTGTCTTGGACCACCACCCCCTCCAATTCCTGGATTTTGCCTTGAGGGCCGGTCAATATTCAATGTTATACTCTGGCTTGCAGGCTTTCAAACAACTTGAATGATTTTCTGGCTCAGGATGAGGTAGTCTCTAAAAGAGAGAGCGGAGAGGATAGCTATTTCAGATATAGAATTGTTGGATTTAGGATGTAAAAGATCATTCATCTCTACTAACCACTTGTAGACTTTTCTAATAGGTTGTTGTGAGTTAGGCTTTGAGTTCTCAAACTTAGCTTTGTTCTGGACAAGCCAAATCTCCCAAAGGATGTGAAATTTCAGGCGATCCTAGATTTTCCTAGTGAAGTTACTATATATAGAAGAAAATAATCAATTTCAAACAATCACATACGTGCACACGATATGTTTACATGGAAAACCCAAGCAGGGAAATACCACGGGACCAATCCTCTGTCCAAGGAAAACAGGTCGAGTAAGAATAAAAAAACCACTTACAAAAGGTAGACGAATAATATGCAGACCCTTGTCCTATCAAACTCGTCCTAGCAACCAACGCTTAAATCCTCAACGGATCCTTCACAGTGTACCAAATCCATTATCGCCTTCAATCACCGAATTTCCACGGCGACCCACTCGAACCTTCGAGCCTTGAAACACTCGTATCCACGAACACACACGCTTGAATCTTCAAGCAGAGTCCAAGAGCAATGGAGGTAAAAAGAGCCTTTGAGATGAGAAGGTTAAGCTCGCATAAGATTTCCGAAAGGTAAAGTTATATATACTTTCTTAAGGATATGAAGAATAGAATAGCGAGAGGTAACTCTAAGAACCCCGAAAATACTATTTACATAAGGAGTCCCAAATTAGGTTAACTTCGAGCTTAACAAAAATCGTAAACATAAACTAAAGGCCGTCCGTGACCTTTATGTTTCCACAAATAAAGTACGTGTGAGAGGGTCTAATTTTCACTACTTGACACGTCTAGAACCATCCATTTAAAGAATATTAGACCCACATTGGCACGCACTAAATCATCAGGAGTTACTTAGGTTGGCATAGATAGTGACATCATCAACTTACAGGATGAACCTGGAGTTATTTGTTAAAGGAAACCTTAGATATTGGTGTTCTCTTACTCTATTTACTTATAATATTAGAACGAAACCAGTGACGAATTTGGTTTTTGAAAATCTTCCCAAAGAAATACCATACTTCTCTTGCAAACTGGCAATTGAAAAAGAGGTGATCTATGGACTCTGTGTTTGGAACAATTCTGACAGCGAGAAGCAATTGAAATTTCCCTGCGTTGAATATTAGTGTCTGTAGTCAAGACATTATGCAGTGATCTCCATATGAAGGTTTTGAATTTTAACAGGTATCAAGGAATTCCATACCGTGGACCACCTGTTGTCTAGGTTGCCTTTGACTCGAATGAGATTCCAGGCAGAGCTGGTAGTAAATTTTCCCGTAGAACTCTGCTTCCAAATTATATTGTCTGCAGTCTTGGACCAGTGGCCTTTGTTAGGAGTCAATTGCTACATCTTCTCCTAGATTTTCTTTGATAAGAATAAGATTCCAGTTTCCACTACTCCGTATTTCAGATATAAGAGAATCTTGCTTCATAAATTCTGGATATTTGTCTATAAGAAGGGTAGAGATTTTGTGTGGTGGCTTCTTGCATAGTGTTTGTTACCGGAGATGATGTTTGGTAATTGTCATTAGGGAGCAGCTTGAGAGCTAGTGCTATAGGAGTTATTGTTTGGTAAAACAACTTCTGCATATAAAATTTTAGCTTAATGTCTAAAATGCCCTTAAGAAATTTAAAAGACGTGTATAATTTATACTTTAAAATAGTGATTTATAATAAGAAGGGAGGGGAAATGGGTCCGGAGCCTAAGAGGGCTGCATCCGAGTGCCTGAATCACATGCCATGTGGCATGATCGACCAAAAACACTATCCATTTTATGTGCACCAGCCATTTGGCGAGTGATTAAAAAAAACAGATTTTTGGACATTTGTAGCCTCTGCTTGATGGGTCAAAGATAAAGTGATGCCCCAAAAACTTGATGTACTGACCTTGGGCACCTCTGACCATATTTTAGATATGTATTGAATCATGCCCAAATTTTTTAAATGACACCTAATTGAAATTAACCAAGTTGTCGTGGTACCCGAACCTTGTAATGGGTGCCACGTAGTGCCAGCTGGTCTGGGTGCAAAATCTCAAGCCTCTTATAAGAAAATGCTCCTTAAATTTTTTTAGTTGAGGAAGAAAGAATCATGATGACACCTAACAACATGATCTTGGTCAGATGGTTCTTGATCATCTCAATAGTCTCCATTACCATCATAGTTGTTGGATTTCCTTGCTGATCGGAGCATCCCATTAGCATCCACATTCCTATCATTGCAATTGGGTGTGAAAAGAGCTAAATTTTATTATATAGCAAATCATGTATCAGCCCTATGTTTAGAATCATACAGCAGACTTTCATAATATACTGTACAGAAGATGGCCACAGAAGTGTCACAGAATCACTCCATATTTCTCCTGAGCTCTCGCAAGAGCTTCCAAAGTTGGCAATTATGTCATTAACCAAAAGGGTGATCAATGTCTGCCTGATGAACAATGTTAAGAATCTTAAGCAGTTATGAAAACACTAAAAACCCAATGAAATGAAAGAGAACACGTTCAACAAATTTGAATGAAAATGAACAAAATCTCACAACTTTTTATCTCATTGCTCACTAATAAAAGGAAACATGAGGAGCAGTCAAAAAGAAAAAAGAAAGAAAGAGAGAGCGGGGTTAAGAGACCTAGTTAGGGAAACGAATGGCTATGACGAGGGGCTACGTTGGCAACTACAGGGCTAGAGATTGCCACGACGGTCAGCACCAGAGACGGGGAGCGCCGATTGTCATCAGAAATGGAGATTGGATGTGCAGTGCTTGTGGAAACCTCAACTTCAAAAGACGGGTTCGGTGCTTTACCATAGAATGTGATGCTCATTGGAGTTCTGGGAGACTTATCTCTCACTGGACAACTATTAGATCGCCATGGGTGGGAAGACGATGGAACTCTCCCGCGAGGATCATCTCGAGAGGACAGGAATAGGATTTATTGAATGGATGGAGCCTTGCTGGCAGATGATACAAAGAATTAAACGCGTCGTTTAATACTTTGACGACGAATCTCCACACTGGGAGAACGGCTACGGATGGGATGGTGAACATCGATTGGGGGAAACTTGGGAGATCCAGCGGTGGGTTTTCGACCGACGACTTCGACCGGGCAGGAAAAATCGGTCCCGATTGCGAAGACGGAACCTGGTTTACCCACCTTGATTGTGTCGGGTGAGGCCTATGAGCAACGTAAAAGTGAAAATCGTAACAGATGGATAATTATTAATATCAACAAACAATTTATACATGAAAACTTCATTAAAGAACATTTAATACAGTTGTTGGGAGAGGACTTTAATACAGCTTTCAAAGTTTCAAAAATTGCAAAACATTTCTTTCTCGTCGCTTTCTCGGTGCCGATATCAAAGGATATTGACCGACTGGTATCCCACGGGACATCGGAGAGTGGTGGAGTTACTCTCAGATTTAGCAGCTGGGATGACGATTGCCTCCTTAACACCATACAAAAAGGGGAAGACGACGGCTACGGACTTCCACCGTTCTTATGGACCAACGAGGTCCTTAGCGGAATCGGCCGTCTCAGTGGACTCTTTCTCGGCGTTGATGTTGGCACTGCTGATAGGCTGGACATCCGGTATGCAAGGATCGTAGTTCGCTCCTCCAATATTTCCGATATACCGCGGGGGGGAGATGTCGTGATCAATGGAACAAGGTATTGGTGGTGGTGCGAACTGGAGCGGGTGAAATGGACGACGGTTGGAGATAACGGCATAAAAACTACCGTTCGGATAGGGGCCGGTCATGTACAGAATGCGACGATCACTGGCAATGAAATGCTCGGCGAGGAGAGGGATGTTCAGCGGGAAATGCATCGCCGGGAGGGGTCGAAGCTCCCAGACCTCCATTGCTCGCGAATCAGACAAAAGGGTGTTCGGGCTGCAACGACGGATAAACAAAAGGGACGAGGTATTAATAAAGGATGGGACGGGGGTCACTGACACATGTCATATGGAGGGGCATGACTCTGCGTCGTCGTCGAACCATGTTCCAAGGCCAACTAGGGACAGGTGGAATCAGTTGGCTTCGATCAACTCTGAAAACTGGAATTCGGGCTTGTGCATCTTACGCCATCCATCCACGCTCAGAGGAGATGGTCACGATTTGCAGTCGAGCGAGTCAATTACTCATGTGTCCTTATCGAACAGCTGGCAGAGGGAGGGCGACAGTTTGGGATTCATGCACAAGGTGAGGCCAATGGGGCGGCGGATGGGCCTTCCTGCAATGATATGGATCTTAATGCTAACGTCCGACTCCGACCCGTCTCAGCTGATCACCTTTTGGGTCCTATGTGGGTTCAGCACGATGACCCAGTTATGTGTCTCGACCGTGGGACACCGAGACCCAGACCCGTCTCAGCTGATCACCTTTTGGGTCCTATGTGGGTTCGGCACGATGACCCAGTTATGTGTCTCGACCGTGGGACACCGAGACCCAGACCCGTTGGCTTTCACGGAATAGATAAGGCAAGTGGGTCTACGGGCCACAAAACAAATGAGCAGAGCTATATTAATTCGCCCTCTTTCCATCTGTTACATATGGAGGGAGGGGAAAACCGCGATAGCCAGGTAGGAGCTACTTCAGAGCAAGAGGGGGTGCAGGAAACAACAGATGAAGAAAGAGTTCTCCAGATACGATCTGAACTGGGGATCATGTACCAAGGGGATCGGGAAGATTTGATCAAACTATCCGGAGAAATTTTGCACAAAGGAAAACAGATGGCAAAGACAGAGAGGCAAAAAGGTAGAAAGAGCGGGATTCGATCTAGATGGGGATTAATATATACAAGAGGAAGCAGCAGTATTATCAACAACAGAGGAAAGAAGGTTCAGAGGAATGGGAAGGGTCGTAACGGGTCGTCTAAGAAGACGGAACCATAGAGCGAGGCTGCTTTCGAAGGGGTTTCGCTATCATTCATGTGTCAATGGTTAAATCGCTTTTTTTCAGTTGGAATGTGCGAGGATAAGGACTCGCGGACAAAAGGGCAATGGTGAGAGCTTCCCTTCACCAAGAAAACCCGGAGGTGATTGGTTTGCAGGAGACTAAATGGGGAGTCATCAATACCCCTACGGTCAGATCGGTCCTTCCTGGGCCGGCCTGGGAATGGATTGCTTTGGAAGCTGAAGGATCTAGGGGTGGCATCCTGCTAGCTTGGGATTCGGATCATCAAAGGTTACTGGACTCTGAATTGGGGAATTTTTTGGTCGCTGCGCAATTACAGGACCGGAGCAATGGAAAGGAGTGGGTTGTCGTTACTGTTTACGAGCCCAACGATAACATGACCAGGAAGGAGTTCTTTTTTTAACTAAGTGCGGTGATTGAAAAATGGGATTCACCGGTGTGCATCGAAGGGGATTTTAACGCACTCCTAAATAATCAGGAGAAAAACGTGGGCACGATTGACTCTACAGCTACGGAGTTGTTTGCTGAGTGTATCGCTCAGGGGGCACTGCTCGACCTTGGAATGAATGGGGGAGATTTACTTGGTCCAATGGTCAACATCCCCCAATTTTATGTCGGCTTGACAGATTTCTGTGGCGGGCTGACTTTCTTAATCTTGGGATGGACCAGCGGATCACCGTGGTGTCCACTACGATCTCGGACCACAAACCTATCTTACTCTTGACCGGTCAGCATCGTGGGGTTGGATCCCGACCAGGTCCTTTCAGATTCAATAATTTGTGGCTTCTCAACGAGGAGTTCAAACTACTTGTTAACCAGTGGTGGTCACAAGACAATGTGTTGGGCTCCCCAGATTATGTTTTTGGTGCCAAACTAAAGAATCTTAAAACCAGGATTAAGGAATGGAACAAGGGGGTTTACGGAAAGGCTAGATATCTCAGAGATAACATTCAAGCCGAAATCACTGTCCTCGATTCTGCTGAGGAAGTGGCGCCACTAACTGATGTTGAGAAAGAGATTAGAACCGCTCTTTGGATTGAACTCAACCGGATGTTAATTCAAGATGAACAGGAATGGCGGCAAAAATCAAAGGCACACTGGCTAAGGGAGGGAGACGGGAACAACAGATTCTTTCATTCGGTTGCTAATGGGAGAAGAAGGAAGAACCACATCTCTTCCATCAACATTAAAGGCGAGGATCACTCAGACCCTGATATTATACCGGGCAAAATTGCAAAAATTTTCCAGCGACAGTTTCACTGTGAAACGATTTCCAGACCACGGATGGAGGGAATTCAGTTTCAGACTTTACCTTATCAGGAAGCCTTGGATCTCGAAAGACGCTTCGAGGAAGTGGAGGTCAAAGGGGCGCTAAAAGGCTCGGGATTTAATAAATCCGGGGTGAGACAGTTCACCACGAATTTTTAGAACCTTGCTGGTCTACCATCGGACCTGATTTTATGAAGATGATCCAGGGGTTCTACAATATGGGTAAAGTTAACAAAAGGCATGAATTCTTCCTTCATTGCGATGATCCCGCAAAGGGAGGGGGCCTCGTCCATTACAGATTACCGTCCGATAAGCCTAATCGGAAGTGCTTACAAGATTATCTCTAAGGTGCTAGCTAACCGGTTAAAGGGTGTCATTGGTCAAGTAATCTCCAATGTCCAAGGCGCGTTTATCCCGGGAAGACAACTGATAGGCATCATTGTCGCGGCCTCGAAAACTATTCACTCCGCCAAGATGCGCAACAATAGAGGATGGGTTTTCAAGATTGACATGGAAAAAGAGTACGACACTGTGCAATGGGATTTTTTAGACTATGTTTTGTTGAGAATGGGGTTTGCGGAAAAATGGAGGAAGTAGATGAAAGGTTGCCATGCCTCCATTCGCTTCTCGGTGCTGGTTAATGGAACGCCTCATGATTTTTTCCGAAGCAAGAGGGGACTATGGCAAGGTGACCCGTTATCTCCGTTGTTGTTCAACTGTGTTGGGGAGGCGCTGCATTTGCTGCTTAACAAAGCTGAAGCGAGCAACCTGATTGGAGGTCTCATCATGGCTGATGGGGGGCCCGCGATTTCTCATTTACAGTACGCTGATGACACGATTGTTTTCTGTAATGCCGGTAACAGGGAAAGCGAGCTAAGAGTGGTCATGGACATGCTGACAATTTTCGAAGCGGTTTCGGGTCAAAGAATCAACCTGCACAAATCCAGCCTTTCTGGAATTAACATCCTTGCCGATACCATAGCAACGGTCACTAGGGACAACAGCTGCATTAAGGCGGAATTTCCTATTTCGTACCTTGGGATACCGCTGGGATTCGGGGGGAGGAGAGCTAGGTTATGGGATACGGTTTTGCAGAGATTCCATAAAAGATTGGCGACTTGGAAAAGTAAAATGTTGAGCTATGGAGGAAAGATCACCCTTATTAAATCTACGTTTGCGTCTATCCCCATTTTCTTAATGTCGTTCATTCGCGCCCCGGCTGGCATCATTGCGAAACTTGAGAAAATTGTGAGGGATTTCCTGTGGGAGGGGGCTGGGAACCAGAAGAAGTTTCATCTCGTTGGACGGGATCAATGCTGTGAAACAAAAGATCATGGTGGCCTCGGAATCAGAGAACTGCTGTTAGTTAACAACGCTGTCACGGGGTCGCACTTCCGCAACCTCAGTCCCGTGTGGCACCTAACGCACGCTTCGCTAGGCCAACCTACTTCTGATAACAATCGTCGCGTGCCGCTTTCGACGCTAACTGCCACGCTGGCGTGCCATCACAGCAACGCCAACCCATCTACACATCAGCTCTGATACCACCCGCCTAGAGGACGGGAACTCCTCCCAACATGGTTGCCTCTGTTTCACGGCCTACCATTCGGCTCATCGTGCCCCTTACGACATGCCAAACTGCACCGCTTAACTTGGCCCTTAAGCTTCACCGCCTGCACTAGTACCTCGCCGGAACCAAGCCTGACCTTGTGCCTCGCGCTCGCGTGCCCAACTGAGTCCCACGCAGCTTGCCTTCATGTGCGTTCCGAATTACTAGCACACGTTCATCAACCTCCCTCGGGTTCCACACGGCATCGCTGCGTCGACGTCCTAGGCCCACCCTTTCAGGCCTAGGAGACACTTGCGCCCCCTCTGGCAACTCAAGGCCCCGTGTGCGGGGGAATAGCTCTCAAGCTCCCTTCCCCTATATAAGGGTAAAACAGTCATTCAGCCAGAATGGCAGGAGAACCTCAAACCTATTGGTTTGACATACCGCAATGCCTCATGCATCGCTAGCCCACCTTGGCTATGTCGCGTCCGTGCCGCGACCGTGATGCTCTGCGTCATACCCTCATGCGACCGTGTCGCGTCCTCGCAGCGCGACCATGTCTCAAGGCCAACATGGCCCCATGTCGCGTGCCCTCCTGGCACCACATGTCGTGCCACCTGCACCATGCTGCAAGCTCGAGTATTGGCCCCGTCACAACGCGCTGTTAGCAAAGTGGGCTTGGAGGATGGCCGATGATGGCGAGAGCCATAATTTGTGGCAGCAAATTGCGAGGGCAAAGTACGGTTCTATTATTGAGGATACCTCTCACCCCAATCAAAGATCGTCGTGGTGGAAGGCGATTAAAGGCTGCACACAGGAAGCCATTCAAGGGATGGTTTTCAAATGGGGTGATGGGCGAATAATCAGATTTTGGAAGGATGTTTGGGTCGGGGATCGACCTTTGAGCGAGAAATTCCCTACCATTTTTGGGCTTGCAACGTGTAAAGAGGCGGTCGTCAGAAGCTATGCTCAGTCACAAGGGGCTGATGGGAAGTGGGTGTGGAACATTCCGTTGCGGAGACGCTTGTGGGATTGGGAAAAGGAGGAACACCAGGAATTGTTGAAGGTCGTGGGAGACATGATACCGATCCTTGGTCAGGCTGATGTGAGGGAATGGAGGTACAATGCTAATGGAAGGTTCACGGTCAAGTCTTGCTACAACAGTCTCAAAGAGCGGGAAAGATCGGCATCGGGGAACAACACATGGGTTGGGTTCTGGAAAATAAGAATGCCACCGAAGATCAAATTCTTTGCGTGACTGGTTGCTAAAAGAAAGATCCTAACAAGGGACCAACTAATCAGGAAAATCATCCCGGTCATCAACAAATGTACGCTTTGCATGAGGGGGTCCGAATCGGTGGAACACATTTTTCTACACTGCTCCTTTGCCCGTGCGATATGGAACCGGATTTTTCAGATTTTCAAGATGGAGTGGGTGCTTCCGCAATGGCCTATGCAACTCATGGAGGGGTGGAAGGAAATCAAGTTTGGGGACCAGAGGAAAGAGCTTTGGCCGCTGACGGTGTACGCGGTTATTTGGGCGATTTGGCTGGAAAGAAATAGTAGAATCTTTAATCGCAAGGCGAAACCTTTTTCGCTGATTATCAGAGATGCGAGGGACTTAATTATCAAGTGGAATGCCTGCAAGCTAAGGGTTTTCACTGATGGGTTTCGACATTTCTTAAGGCTGTGGGAAGACTGCTTCCGATTTGTGTTTTGGGCTGGGGACTCCGATTCACTTTCTTTCCGGGGTCGGGTCGCTGTTTTTTGTAGTTCTTTATGTGGTTCTTTCAGCTTTTTCTTTTGCTCTTTTGTACCTACGTTTGGGTAGTTCCCACCATGGCACGTTGCTCTTGTAAGCATCTTATTATGTTTTTAATATACTTATCTTTGTGACCGTTTCAAAAAAAAAAAAAAAAGGAAACATGAGCTGCACGGAATCATCCAACTGAATTGGTGGAACACCTGCTCTGAAAATGAGAAACAGAGGTAATGAGTTATATTTGCCTGAGCCAAAATGATGGTCCTTGTAACACAAAGAACTTCCTTCTTCATGGAGTTCACATAGTGCAGCTAAATAGGTGCTCCTCTGTAATGTCATCAGCAGTTAAAAGAATTGGAAATCAAAGCTAAAAACAGAGAATGTGCTTGAAAAAAATGCAAGCACAAACTCAATACTTTGTTATTTGGATTACAATCCATGGCTACAAAATGGTAGATAGTTCACTAAGGAAAGAAGGTAAAATTCCTTCCCTGGGCTCATCTGTATTTGAGATAGCTAATTGCTGGTTGCACTACAACAACCACCTTATAATTTGCCTCCACATCCAGCAATTCAGTCACCACTAACTTCAAGGGATTGGCTACAATTATAGGAGCACATAAAGTGGGTATTTCCAAAAATGCTCCTAACTACCATAAAATAGGATCATCAAAGAAGACTACAATCAAAAGTGAAAATTAAGTGGATATTTCCAAAAATACATCAAACTCAAGGCAACATCATGAAACACCTGTTGTACTCTCTGCCACTTTTGAAATCACAGAAACCAGATTAAGCAGGACATAGCAACTTCAATCTATATGCAACATTTATTTTTGTACCGAGATTTCTAATTCCCTGTATTATCAGATCTCATATTCAAACTTTTGCAGCACGGTGTCCACATCCTAAAAAGACTTAATGTAGCAATGAAGAAATTCTACAGTTACATTTGTTGGAACAGAACCACATCCTAGAGAAACTAGACCGTCAATCCATGTAACAGGCCATAGAAGTTGTGCTTCACTTATGACTATGATGGTTGGAATATCAGGCCATAGAAGTTGTGTCCTCCCATATATGATGCTTGCAGCTTCCAATATAAGCACAGCATCTAAAGCCAACTTGAGCACCAGTAATTGTTGTTCCAATTCCACTGGTTTCCATTATTAAAATTTTCCAGGATAGTAGAAACAGGATTTAAGGAAGCTTGTTGAATGATAGTGCTAAATATTGACAGACCTTAAACTTGTAGCAAGCAAGCAAGCGTCACAGAGATGGGCCATAAGAAAATTTCAGACCAATCTTATAGACTGACTATTAAAGTGCAAGAAACGAATTCAACAACTTTGCAGGTTCAATATCTCCTCTTTCCAGCCTTCAATTTCCCACATATGCTTGTTGGAGTTTGAACGAGATTATGGTTTTGGGGAGATTTGAAGTGCTCACCTAGTTCAGGGGAACTTGCAAGATGTTCGCGGAAGATTAGGGAAGATCTAGACCAGATTTAGGCTAGGAAGTGCAGGCTTTTGGGTTGGGTTTCTCAAGGATTTGAGTAGGAATTTCCCTTCTTGTAGCACAGTTAAGAAAGGTCTCAACCTAGCCTCCCACTTCCAACCTCTCTCATATGAATCTGACTAGCTCAATGTCGAACATAAGATCAAGCACCTAGTATATGGTATTGCAGAACAAAGCTAACTCATATATCAAAGACTGCCAACCAAACAAAACCAAGATTATCCAAGAGAACATGATTTTTTACAAAAGGCGGAAAAAATAGAAAGAGACAAACCTTAGAGAGAGACTAAGGCAAGAGAATCCAAAAACAAAAAGAAGAAACAAACAAAAAGACTCAAAAGTAGCCCACCCTACACGTGAAACCAAAAGCCCCAAGCCCCAGAACCGGCCCCACGGGGTCATCAAAAGCTGACGGGAACGCAAACTCAACCTGGGGATGCTTCGCTAATAACGTCCCATGCCTCTTGGATCTCAAGACTGCCCCCCCCCCCAACAACACCTTCCTTATCCAAGATCACCCAACTAAGCACCCAATCCTGGGCATCTCATAATCATGGCAGCCGGTCTTCTGACCTTACGGAAAATTCTGTTGTTTCTTTCCAATTAAATTTCCCAGATGACCCCATTAATGAGCTCTCCAAAAACCCCCTTTAGTACCGCTGATATTTCCAGAGTTCCATGAAGTTAATAGCTATGCACAGGACCTAGGGAAGATCCAACTAATGCCAAAAGTTTGCAGAATCATAGGACCAAATCTCCCTCTCCAAGTTCCAATGGATAAACAGATGGACAGATTCTTCTTCTTGGAGGCACATGACACAAGTGTTACGGAACCTTTTGTCTCTCCTAATAAGCTGATCAATGGTCAAAATCCTTCCACACTCAAGGCTCCACCCAAACACACAAACTTTTAGGGGTGAACAGGTTTTCCAATTCCCCAACCAACTGTGAGCGATCGGGGGTTGTCTTACCCACTAGAAAATAGTGGAGATCAAACAAAAGAATGGGCAAAAATAATTAAAAGAACACTTGATTTTCCCTGCAACCAAATCCAAAACTAGGCACGGCCATGAGGTCCTCATAACTATCAATAATAAATTTCCTTGCAGTGATTGATCAAAGAGGATTATGATACCTTGAGAAGGTTTGGAATCCATAGGAACAAATTCAAGAGAGATAAGAGGCTATCCGATTAAAGAAGGCCCGAGAGAGCTGGGTTTTTGCATCAGAGACCTCAGTTAGAGATTTCAGATCGTACAAACAATTTTTGCATCACAGGCCAAATTCAAATCATTAGAAAAAACGACGACCACGATGAAGATTTAGGTATGAATTGAAAATATAAAAATAAATAATCGAAATATAACACTAATCCTAACTCTAACAACCAATTTGTCGGTGACATTGAAAAAGAAAACCATCATATTAACCCTAACACAAACCTTCGCCTTCAATCTATGAGAACATGCATCCAAAAAAAAACCCTAACCCTAACCTGAGCAAATCTATAAGCAGCAATAGTACTCGCAGAACCCTCTTTTATCTCCTCTATTCCACAATAATCAAAAAATATTCTATTGGAGAAAGAAAACACACCTTCAAAGTCTTAGATCAAGCAACCCATCAAACTCTTAGATCAAGTAACCCCCTCCATTTATAAGCTCGATAAAGCAGTGCGAAACCAGGAAATCGCCATTAGGGTTGGGCTGGAGAAGACGAGCTTAGAGACGATGCGGCTGGAGAAGAGGAGCTTGTGGGTTTAGAAATTAGGTTTGATAAATATAAGAGGGCATTTTCGGTATGTGCAAAAGTTTATGGGACAATTTTATCCCCGTGCAAAAACATTTGCTTCCCACAAACGCTCCCCGCAAGGCCGCAACCGTAGAGCCGCTTTTCGCAAAACCTTAGATCTGGTGTCTTAATCTCTACCATGAAGCTAGAAGCTTAGTGTACCAATCGCGCTTCGCGACCAAGAGCTGCTCTCTAGGAGCAGAGAGCCACTCCGCGCCCCCACATAGTGTCGTCATACGCGGCCAAATTCTCTTAGAATAGTGACAAAATTTTTAGTGTTTTTCGTGAAAACCATGATATCATCCGCAAAAAGCAGATGGCATGGCGATAGGCAGGTTCTATTGGAGAAAAATCTCTGTATTTTTTCTTCATTAACCAGCTTTGTAATACCCATGCTTAAAACCTCCTCCGCAAGAATAAATAGAAGGAACGAAAGAGGGTCACCCTGCCTAAGACCTCTGGAGTTCTTAAAGTAGCCATGTGGTTAACCATTGATTAAAATAGAGAACCATGCCACAGATATGCAACCTTTGATAAGTTCAATAAATTCCTTCAAAAAACCAAGATGTTTTAGCACATCATAAATGAAGTTCCATTCCACCATTAGCATCTTTAATCTTTTCTATGAAATTTGCTTGGCCCTGATTTCTGTAGTCGCCTGGAATAATGGTGTGTTCCGTCTCTCACTATTATTTTTTGCATTCAGTGGCTATGAGGTCATCCCAGCCATTTGACAGACGATCCTCAAGTTCTTCTATGCGTGTTGCCATACGCAGCCAAATTCTCCTAGAATAGTGAGAGAATTTTTAGTGTTTTTCGTGAAAACCATGATATCATCCGCAAAAAGCAGAAGGCATGGCGATACGCAGGTTCCATTGGAGAAAAATCTCTGTATTTTTTCTTCATTAACCAGCTTTGTAATACCCCTGCTTAAAACCTCCTCCGCAAGAATAAATAGAAGGGACGAAAGAGGGTCGCCCTGCCTAAGACCTCTGGAGTTCTTAAAGTAGCCATGTGGTTAACCATTGATTAAAATAGAAAACCATGCCACGGATATGCAACCTTTGATAAGTTTAATAAATTCCTTCAAAAAACCAAGTTGTTTTAGCACATCATAAATGAAGTTCCATTCCACCATTAGCATCTTTAAGCTTTTCTATGAAATTTTCTTGGCCCTGATTTCTGTAGTCGCATGGAATAATGGTGTGTTCCGTCTCTCACTATTCTTTTTCGCATTCAGCTGCTATGAGGTCATCCCAGCCATTTGACAGACGATCCTCAAGTTCTTCTATGCGTGTTGCCATACGCAGCCAAATTCTCTTAGAATAGTGAGAGAACTTTTAGTGTTTTTCATGAAAACCATGATATCATCCGCAAAAAGCAGATGGCATGGCGATAGGCAGGTTCTATTGGAGAAAATTCTCTGTATTTTTTCTTCATTAACCAGCTTTGTAATACCCCTGCTTAAAACCTCCTCCGCAAGATTAAATAGAAGGAACGAAAAAGGGTCGCCCTGCCTAAGACCTTTGGAGTCCTTAAAGTAGCCATGTGGTTAACCATTGATTAAAATAGAGAACCATGCCACGGATATGCAACATTTGATAAGTTTAATAAATTCCTTCAAAAAACCAAGCTGTTTTAGCACATCATAAATGAAGTTCCATTCCACCATTAGCATCTTTAATCTTTTCTATGAAATTTGCTTGGCCCTGATTTCTGTAATCGCATGGAATAATGATGTGTTACGTCTCTCACTATTCTTTTTTGCATTCAGCTGCTATGAGGTCATCCCAGCCATTTGACAGACGATCCTCAAGTTCTTCTATGTGTGTTGCCATATGCAGCCAAATTAGAATAGTCAGAGAACTTTTAGTGTTTTTCGTGAAAACCATGATATCATCCACAAAATGAAGATGGCATGGCGATAGGCAGGTTCTATTGGAAAAAATTCTCTGTATTTTTTCTTCATTAACCAGCTTTGTAATACTCCTGCTTAAAACCTCCTCCGCAAGAATAAATTGAAGGGACGAAAGAGGGTCGCCCTGCCTAAGACCTCTGGAGTTCTTAAAGTAGCCATGTGGTTAACCATTGATTAAAATAGAGAACCATGCCACGGATATGCACCCTTTGATAAGTTTAATAAATTCCTTCAAAAAACCAAGCTGTTTTAGCACATCATAAATGAAGTTCCATTCCACCATTAGCATCTTTAATCTTTTCTATGAAATTTGCTTGGCCCTGATTTCTGTAGTCGCATGGAATAATGGTGTGTTCCGTCTCTCACTATTCTTTTTTGCATTCAGCTGCTATGAGGTCATCCCAGCCATTTGACAGGCGATCCTCAAGTTCTTCTATGCATGTTGCCATACGCAGCCAAATTCTCTTAGAATAGTGAGAGAACTTTTAATGTTTTTCGTGAAAACCATGATATCATCCGAAAAAAAGCAGATGGCATGGCGATAGGCAGGTTCTATTGGAGAAAAATCTCTGTATTTTTCTTCATTAACCAGCTTTGTAATACCCCTGCTTAAAACCTCCTCCGCAAGAATAAATAGAAGGGACGAAAGAGGGTCGCCCTGCCTAAGACCTCTGGAGTTCTTAAAGTAGCCATGTGGTTAACCATTGATTAAAATAGAGAACCATGCCACGGATATGCAACCTTTGATAAGTTTAATAAATTCCTTCAAAAAACCAAGCTGTTTTTTAGCACATCATAAATGAAATTCCATTCCACCATTAGCATCTTTAATCTTTTCTATGAAATTTGCTTGGCCCTGATTTCTGTAATCGCATGGAATAACGGTGTGTTCCGTCTCTCACTATTCTTTTTTACATTCAGCTGCTACGAGGTCATTCCAGACATTTGACAGACGATCCTCAAGTTCTTCTATGCGTGTTGCCATACGCAACCAAATTCTCTTAGAATAGTGAGAGAACTTTTAGTGTTTTTCGTGAAAACCATGATATCATCCGCAAAAAGCAGATGGCATGGCGATAGGCAGGTTCTACTGGAGAAAATTCTCTGTATTTTTTCTTCATTAACCAGCTTTGCAATACCCCTGCTTAAAACCTCCTCCGCAAGAATAAATAGAAGGGACGAAAGAGGGTCGCCCTGCCTAAGACCTCTGGAGTTCTTAAAGTAGCCATGCGGTTAACCATTGATTAAAATAGAGATCCATGCCATAGATATGCAACCTTTGATAAGTTTAATAAATTCCTTCAAAAAACCAAGCTGTTTTAGCACATCATAAATGAAGTTCCATTCCACCATTAGCATCTTTAATCTTTTCTATGAAATTTGCTTGGCCCTGATTTCTGTAGTCGCATGGAATAATGGTGTGTTCCGTCTCTCACTATTCTTTTTTGCATTCAGCGGCTATAAGGTCCTCCCAGCCATTTGACAGACGATCCTCAAGCTCTTCTATGCGTGTTGCCATACGCAGCCAAATTCTCTTAGAATAGTGAGAGAACTTTTAGTGTTTTTCGTGAAAACCATGATATCATCCGCAAAAAGCAGATGGCATGGCGATAGGCAGGTTCTATTGGAGAAAATTCTCTGTATTTTTTCTTCATTAACCAGCTTTGTAATACCCCTGCTTAAAACCTCCTCCGCAAGATTAAATAGAAGGGACGAAAGAGGGTCGCCCTGCCTAAGACCTCTGGAGTTCTTAAAGTAGCCACGTGGTTAACCATTGATTAAAATAGAGAACCATGCCACGGATATGCAACCTTTGATAAGTTTAATAAATTCCTTCAAAAAACCAAGCTGTTTTAGCACATTATAAATGAAGTTCCATTCCGCCATTAGCATCTTTAATCTTTTCTATGAAATTTGTTTGGCCCTGATTTCTGTAGTCGAAAATTCTCTGTATTTTTTCTTCATTAACCAGCTTTGTAATACCCCTGCTTAAAACCTCCTCCGCAAGATTAAATAGAAGGGACGAAAGAGGGTCGCCCTGCCTAAGACCTCTGGAGTTCTTAAAGTAGCCACGTGGTTAACCATTGATTAAAATAGAGAACCATGCCACGGATATGCAACCTTTGATAAGTTTAATAAATTCCTTCAAAAAACCAAGCTGTTTTAGCACATTATAAATGAAGTTCCATTCCGCCATTAGCATCTTTAATCTTTTCTATGAAATTTGTTTGGCCCTGATTTCTGTAGTCGAAAATTCTCTGTATTTTTTCTTCATTAACCAGCTTTGTAATACCCCTGCTTAAAACCTCCTCCGCAAGATTAAATAGAAGGGACGAAAGAGGGTCGCCCTGCCTAAGACCTCTGGAGTTCTTAAAGTAGCCACGTGGTTAACCATTGATTAAAATAGAGAACCATGCCACGGATATGCAACCTTTGATAAGTTTAATAAATTCCTTCAAAAAACCAAGCTGTTTTAGCACATTATAAATGAAGTTCCATTCCGCCATTAGCATCTTTAATCTTTTCTATGAAATTTGTTTGGCCCTGATTTCTGTAGTCGCATGGAATAATGGTGTGTTCCGTCTCTCACTATTCTTTTTTACATTCAGCTGCTATGAGGTCATCCCAGCCATTTGACAGGCGATCCTCAAATTCTTCTATGCGTGTTGCCATACGCAGCCAAATTCTCTTAGAATAGTGAGAGAACTTTTAGTGTTTTTCGTGAGAACCATGATATCATCCGCAAAAAGCAGATGACATGGCGATAGGCAGGTTCTATTGGAGAAAAATCTCTATATTTTTCTTCATTAACCAGCTTTGTAATACCCCTGCTTAAAACCTCCTCCGCAAGAATAAATAGAAGGAACGAAAGAGGGTCGCCCTGCCTAAGACCTCTAGAGTTCTAAAGTAGCCATGTGGTTAACCGTTGATTAAAATAGAGAACCATGCCACGGATATGCAACCTTTGATAAGTTTAATAAATTCCTTCAAAAAACCAAGCCGTTTTAGCACATCATAAATGAAGTTCCATTCCACCATTAGCATCTTTAATCTTTTCTATGAAATTTGCTTGGCCTTGATTTCTGTAGTCGCATGGAATAACGGTGTGTTCCGTCTCTCACTATTCTTTTTTACATTCAGCTGCTATGAGGTCATCCCAGCCATTTGACAGACGATCCTCAAGTTCTTCTATGCGTGTTGCCATACGCAGCCAAATTCTCTAAGAATAATGAGAGAACTTTTAGTGTTTTTCGTGAAAACCATGATATCATCCGCAAAAAGCAGATGGCATGGCGATAGGCAGGTTCTATTGGAGAAAATTCTCTGTATTTTTTCTTCATTAACCAGCTTTGTAATACCCCTGCTTAAAACCTCCTCCGCAAGAATAAATAGAAGGGATGAAAGAGGGTCGCCCTGCCTAAGACCTCTGGAGTTCTTAAAGTAGCCATGTGGTTAACCATTGATTAAAATAGAGATCCATGCCACAGATATGCAACCTTTGATAAGTTTAATAAATTCCTTCAAAAAACCAAGCTGTTTTAGCACATCATAGATGAAGTTCCATTCCACCATTAGCATCTTTAATCTTTTCTATGAAATTTGCTTGACCCTGATTTCTGTAGTCGCATGGAATAATGGTGTGTTCCGTCTCTAGCTTTTAACCATTTGGTCCTGGCTTTTTCTTTCCAAAGCAACTCTTCATCTCTAAGTAGATTATGGTATTCACTATTCTCTTTTGCATTCAGCTGCTATGAGGTCATCCCAGCCATTTGACAGACGATCCTCAAGTTCTTCTATGCGTTTTGCCGTTAGATTCAACATTCCAGAGTTGGAGACATTTTATGAGTCTTTTTAAATTCAAAAATACACGATAGTGCGGGGATCTCAATGCATACTGATTCCAGGAGGCTTCTTCTACAATAGATGTGAAATTAGGTCTAAGTGTCCAAACTTTTTGAAATTTTAAGGACCTGGGAGTACTTACTGCATAAATTCTACAGAGGCCATACCAAGTATTGAGATCCAATCATTTGTAAAAAAAGCTCTGTCCAATCTGCCCCAGATGCTGCTTAGACCATGCTGGTTGTTGCACCAGGTGTAGTGTTTACTAGAGAAACCCACATCAATCAAGCCCAAGGTACTTAAGAAAGTCCGAAAACAAGAGTGGCATTGGCCTCTAAATTTCAGGGAGGATTGTTTGGATGTAACAAAGTTTTAGAGATGGGCTCACTGTTATGTTGAGTTTGATTTCGGCTAGAAGCATTTTAAGTTTTCATAGCCCAAGAGGCCCAATAGTTGAGGTGGGTCCAGATTTGGAACATTATGGGAGATGGTCAAAGGTGAATTAGCAAGTTTGACTTTAGGAAGGACTCTAATTGGGAGAAGGTCAAAGGTGGATTAGCTGAAGCTGTTTAATTGGCTGGTTCAGTGGTACTGGTATTCCTGGTCACCAAAATATTTTGTTCGGGGATGGAATTTATTTGAAATTCAGAGACTTCTCCCCCAAGTTATCTGATACATGATTTACTGGGGAGGTGGTTACTGACTTTTTGGTATTTTGGGTTTCCACACAGGGTCGTGAAGTGGATTGCAAATTGGGAGAGAGATACTTGGGGTATGGCTGCAAGTTGTTATCTAAGATATAGTCACAAAATTCTCTGGCTTTTCTAAAAAATAATATAAAGTCGGCGACTTGCAGTCATCCAGACTACATCACTAATTAATCAGCTGAGTCGGTGACTCAGCCGATTGATAGGTGATGTTTGTGATATTGTTTGATTTTTTTTCTCTCTTGTTCTTGTTTTTGCATATTTTGTATTATTTTGTTCATTAAAACCATTATTTTAACTTGAAATATATTCTGATATATATTTTTTAAAAGCTTATCTTTTTAAAAAGTGTATTTTCCCCGATTTTTCTCAACTTAGACCTTTGCCGATTTATTGCCGCCTGCCGACTTTGTGATTATGATCCAAGAGACCAGTGAGCAAGTTATTTTAACTTGAAATATATTCTGATATATATTTTTTAAAAGTTTATCTGTTTAAAAAGTGTATTTTCCCCGATTTTTCTCGACTTAGACCTTTGCTGATTTATTGCCGCCTGCCGACTTTGTGATTATGATCCAAGAGACCAGTGAGCAAGCGAGTTTCATTGGCTGCCGAAGTATCTGGGGCCCCTAAAGGTATCTGATTGGTTTGACTGTGAGGTTGCTGACTTGGTTGATCTAAGGGTAGCTGAAAAGTAAGACCAATTTTTATTCGTGATTCATACAATTTTGGGGACTTTGAGCATTGAGAGTTTTCTGCAGAGGAGAAGAGAGGTCTATCAAAGGGAGTTCAGAAGGGCCAGCTTCTCCACTAGAATGCAGGGTTCTGTGAAAACAGAGCCAAACTGTATACTCAGTTTAGGTTTCCAGATGATCTGCAGTACGATTGAAGGGAGCTGGAGGTGAGGGGAGGATTGTTTTTTTTCCTAAGATCTCTTGGTTTGACAATTCGCCAAGTTGTGGCCCTATCTATGACAGTAGGAGCAGAATCATGGAAGGACTTCTCTAATGATCCACTCAGACACAAATCCTTGCTCCATTGAATTTTGCTGCATGCCTAATTGCTTTATCAATTATAAGGACTTCTCCAATGAGTCCTGAAATGGAGCACAAATTAATTTCTTCGCAGCAGCTAAAAGGAAATACTGGGAAGTTGATCCAGCCAAGCACTTGAGAAGGATCTCCAGCAGAAAGCCTCCACAAAGGATGCCATTTAAAGACCTTCAAAGGAAAACCAGATATATCCAATCTGTCCATTTATCATGTCTTCCTTGAGAGAGAAGAGCAAAAAGATGTGTCAGGGATCAATGATGGATGCACTCCAGCCTCCTGGAGCCTTCCAGGTTCCAGTTTTTCCCAATATGCCTGGAGCATAGTGTAAAATTTTTTCAATCAGACAGTAAGAGAATCGAGCGGATCCTGCTAGTATAGTTTCATGTGATAGCAGGACTACTGGTTCTCCAAACCGTACCGAGGGACGCTTTAATCCCCTGGGGTTCAGAGTAGCCATCAAAGAAGCTTAAAATTTTGAGGATTCAGAATAGCCATCAAAGAAGCTTAAAAGTTAAGGGGACTTTGGGCATTCAGCTACTATGAGGTCATCTGAGCCATTTGACAGATGATCCTCAAGTTCTTCTATGCGTTTTGCCGATAGATTCAACATTCCAGATATGGAGACATTTTATGAGTCTTTAAATTTAAAAATACACGATAGTGCGGGGATCTCAAAGCATATTGATTCCAGGAGGCTTCTACAATAGATGTGAAATTAGGTCTAAGTGTCCAAATTTTTTGAAATTTTAAGGACCTGGGAGTACTTACTGCATAAATTCTACAGAGGCCATACCAAGTATTGAGATCCAATCATTTGTAAAAAAAGCTCTGTCCAATCTGCCCCAGATGCTGCTTAGACCATGCTGGTCGTTGCACCAGGTGTAGTGGTCACTAGAGAAACCCACATCAATTAAGCCCAAGGTACTTAAGAAAGCCCGAAAACAAGAGTGGCGTTGGCCTCTAAATTTCAGGGAGGTTTTGGATGAAACAAAGTTTTAGAGATGGGCTCACTGTTAAACGAGAGGGACAGATTCGAATATATATATATATATACTCACTACTCATATGTGATAATGACTCTGCTAGGGTTAGGTTTTCCTACACTCACTACTGATATGCGATAATGACTCTGCTAGGGTTAGGTTTTCCTAGATCTTCTTCTCTGATCAAGCATTTGATCTTCCTTTCTCTGTTTGATCGGTTTGTGCGTATTTCAGAACGGCTTCCCTCAGTAAGATCATTTGTTGAGGTAGTGATCAGTCATATAACTTACCATTTTATCACCCTTAACTTAGTGATGCTAGACCCCAGTTTGCTCCTAATGAAATGTTGATGTGCAGATATTTAGAACAGTAAGCAGAAAAGAGCGAAAGTGTTAATCTTTGCCAAAATGAACTCAAAAAGCAGTACAACAGACGATCGCATGAAACTACGTTCTGAACCGTAGTAGAGTCACCAGTCCGTAAGCCAAAAGAGAATTTACGATCCAAATCGTAATCTCGATGAGAGAAGCAAAAGAGAAAGAAGAGAGAATCGTATTGATGATTCCACAGAAGAAAGCTCAAGACTTGAGAGAACGTGTTGAATTACGATTGACCGAAGAGCAAGGAATCGTACTGAAGAGAAGAAGCAAAATCATAATTACGATTTTGTACTATAAAGCTTATACTATTGTTGAAGATCATGTGAAGAGTTGCACCGCCATGCACAGAATAGAATGAACTCTTAAATTAGAAGTCTTGCACCCTACGGATCTGAGACGATTGGCGATAAGAATTTTGAAGATCTCTGCTGCTGAAATTAAGGAAAAGATATGCACGCATCCGCTATTCGAAGCAAGGAAGATTAGGATTAGGAAGTTTATAATTTTAGGAAACTTTTGTTTTTAGTAGTTTACTTTTATTAAGATTCGAATAATGTAAACTGAACCCTTATGAAGCTATAAATAAGAGGGCTTGGTACCCAGTCGCAACTGACAACTGAGGTTGAGATTTCGGAAGATCAAAATTTGGATAGATTTTATTTGCTTTCTAATGTAAAGTATCGGAAGTTTCTCAAGAGCAATTGACGACTGCGATTGGGAACCGGAAGATCAATTTACTTGCTTTCTAGTCTAGATTTATTTTTATGCATTTTTCCTGCTTCGTAAACATCTGCTAATTGACGCCTAAAGTTGAGAACTTGAGGATATTAGTGTAATGATATTTTATTTTCATAAATATCTACATAAATCTAGTTTTTAATTGATGCCTAAATTCTGGAGGATTGCAGATTAGTGAAACGGTTTTTATTTTGTAAACATCCGAGTTTTTGGAGACTAATTGACGACTAGAATATGGAGAACGAGGATTTAGATTTATTTTCTGCATTTAGTTTAAACGACCATTATTTATTTTTTTAAAGGCAAATAGAAGTTTTCAGATTTCGACCTTCCTTGTGAGAACGATCCTATACTAGTGCTGCAATTTCCGTTGTGCACTTGCAATAGGTTAAGACAGAGCACAATTAACAAATTATTCAGTGGAAAAACAAACTAAAAATGATCTAATGGGAGCTCTCACGCTGGTGCTCAGAGCAGGTGATTGGATTTGCATGAGTTGTCACAATGTCAACTTCTGGCGTTGGTCTGTTTGCCATCGGCATGGATGTGCCTCGACCAGAGCCGAGGGAGTGACGGTCAAGTCTGCTAATGACCGTATTCCCTGATCGAGAAGCAATCAACAAACGGTCATTAACAGAGCACAAATGCGCGATCTATGTCAGTGATGGTCTATTGCAGGCAAAAAGTACAACCGGGTGAATGCTGTGATCCCGAATCCGGCTAGCCGACGTAACGGGGTTTCCTATGTCGAGATTGCGGGGAGAGGGAGGGATACTGGGGAGCATGGCAACTCTTCTGCCTCCGTCGAACGGATCGTTTCTAACCCGCCAAAACTGGGGAATAGAGCTGATCCGCTCCGTTTTCACTCGCCTCAGTTTCTCTCTCGTTAGAAACCTGCGACACTACTGGGTGGTGCTTTACACAAACAAAGACTCCATAGCATTGTTTCATTTACATAGATGGATACAAAATTCATGGGAATTCACAAACAGGCCTGCTCTATCGGCTATCACTAAAACAAAAAAATTTCTGCGATTTCGGTCGGAAGAGGCGGCCATGGCTATCTGCATCAAAAAAACCTTTCATATTGACGGTATTCCGGTCGAGTGCGGGACTTGGGATTCGTTAGTTGGGGACCTACATCTACACTGGTGGAGGGGAGGTGTTTAGATTCGATTGCTTGGTCTCCTGCTCCATGCCTGGTCCCCCGAAGTGCTCAAGGGGATCGGAGATTGGTGTGGCAAGTTCATCCTTGTTGACCGATGAACGGACGATCTCTGGGAAACTAGTTTCACCCGGATTCTCATCGCTGTCAATAGATTGGAGTGCATTCCTAGATGTTGTGAGGTCTGCGTCGGCGGCCAAAAACACAAGGTCTTCATAGAAATGGAGTTGCTGGAGAGGGTGCTCATCCCTCATTAGTCGAGCGATAAATCCAAGGGTCCCGGAACCCCAATGTAGACGTACTCCGTCGTACCACAGGAAAATCTTGTCGGAGATCGAACCACTCAGGGACTGGGTGGAAAGGCCCGGTCGGCCATCGTCGCGACGCTCGGAGGGGTGCTCGTCCGCGAACCCGCCTCATCGTAGGGGGGAACATAGGTGGACGTCCGCGCCGGGGCGAGGTCACGGTACCTCGAGTTCCCACACGTTGGCTCATTTTCCTGTTGCTGACCTTGAGGACGGGGAAATAGTGGAAGAATTTCCACTATCTGCAGCTTGATGCCGTGGGAGGAGAGGGTTCCAGCGATCAGCGGCAACCTGCTACGCCGGTGAAGCACTAGCATCAATCGAAATCCTTCGACCGAGATCTTGCACCGTCGAGGATCTCTACAGTTGAGGGTTCCTTGTACACTAAGGACGACGCTTGTCAGCCGACACCTGTTGTGGTTGGTGAGCAGGCTTGGATGCCTACCGAAAAGGATGACGAGGATGAACATCGATGGGATCCGATGGCGACAGAGGAGTCATTTTTCCCTAAGAGGAAGACATTGCAAGGAAGCAAAAAGAAGCTTTTAGTCTTCTATCGCCAGAGACATAAAAGTAGATGGTTTCGGGTTTCGCGCTTAGCTGAGGTGAAGCCACTGGTTTCTTCAGCGATTTCAGAAAACCAACCGATGGTTTTTTAGCTGCTAGTCAACCATTGTTCTTTAAAGGTGCCACGTGGTGACACTCTGTCCACGGTTCCAATCATCGCTCCTGAAAACACCCTACATAAGCACGTGCCTCAATTTACTAATGAGGGTGAACTCGATATAAGGGCGACACGTGGAATCCACTAAGCTAATAGGCGTCAACTGGCAAGGGTCGGTCATTGGGTCATACGTGGGTTTCAAACCTTGGTTTTCTCTCTGAGATTGGGGATTGGACCCGCCACAACTTATGTCCTAAAGCTATCGGGCCCTTCACTGTCGTGTTTGAGGTCGCAGGCCCACGACCCTTTAGGAACTGGAAGCTGGGATTGCATGGACTCCGCTGGGGACCCGATCGAGCCTGTCGTTTCTACCCATGAACTGGCAACTGCTACATGCCGGATCAATTGTTCCAAGCTCTTAGCCCCAATCTCTGCCTCCTATGCATCCTCTCCACCGGCGAGTTTGGACAACACCTACACTACTAAGGTCTATGATAGCGGTGACGATCCTGGAGACGTGAATGAAGTCGATCGCCTTATCAGTGTTGGTGGTGACCTTAGGATGACATTCAAAGGACCTGATGAGACCCTCAGGGAGGTGTTTCGATCCATTTTTGTTAGTCGGCACAACAAGAAGAAGAAGCGCAGTGCCATATCTTGGGAGCTTCCTCGATTACAATGGGGAATGTCAGATGGAAAGGGAGACGTGGGTGTCATTTGCGGGCAGGCTTCGCGCTGTTTAATAATGAAGATGTTCTCTTGGAACGTGAGAGGTATCTGCGACAGGTTTAAGTGTGTCAATGTCAAGCGGGTCATGGCATCCATCAACCTGGCTATCATTACACTTCAAGAAACCAAATAGGGGAGCTGAGATAAGTTCAAAGTCGCGTCTGTGCTCGGAGGGAACCGATGAGAATGGATTGGAGTTGATTCCGATGGTGCCTCAAGTGGTATTCTCGTTACTTGGAGAAGATTGACAATCTCGAGGAGCACAGGGCTCTTTCGGATGAGGAAAGACATGAGAGGATGTAAAAAAAACAGGGGTTCAACGACAAGGGCATGGCCGAAGAGGTGTGCTGGAGACAAAAATAAGGTTCAGTGGCTGAGAGAGGGGGATCACAACACCAAGTTCTTTCACGCGGTAGCCAACGCGCGCAAGAAGACCAATTACATGGGTAATATTGTTGTTGACGGTGATCCATATTCCAATCAGGAGTAGATCTGAAATAACATCGTCAACTACTATTCTAACATGTACTCCGACGAGGGTCTTGCTTGGCCGGAGCTGGACGGGCTAGTGTTTAATTCTATCACGGAGGATGAGCGCACCACCCATGTGGAGGAAGCATTTAGCGAAGATGAGGTGTGGCAAGCCATCAGGTTCGGAGGGAAAAACAAATCCTCGGGCCCTGACGGATTCACAATGGAATTATATCATTCCTTTTGGCCGATCCTTAAGATGGGATTGATGGAGGTGTTTTGAGGTTCCACGCCACCGGATTTATTGGCCGAAGCCTTAACTCCACCTTCATAACGCTCATTCTCAAAAGAAGTGTGGTTGAGGATATATCTGAGTTCCAGTCGATCTGTCTTATCAATTGCTTGTATAAGATCATCTCCAAAGTACAGGTCAATAGAATCAAACCGCTAATGGGTAAGATCATTTCGGGCAATAAGGGTGCGTTCAGGGAAGACAATTGGTGGACCTAGTCGCGGTGGCCCAAGAGGTGATACACTCGGCCCATCACGCTTGTCAGCCTGCTGCCCTTTGGAAGGTGGATATGGAGAAGGCATATGACCGTGTCAATTGGGACTTCTTAGACTACATGCTTGGCAGATTTGGCTTCTGGTCTACCTGGAAGAGTTGGATACGTGTATGTTACTCTTCCGCCTAGTTTTCGGTATTGATCAATGGCATGCTCACTGGGTACTTCAAAAGCTCTAGAGGAATCCGCCAGGGAGACCTGCATCCCCCTTCTTATTCAACATGGTGGGTGAAGCTCTGGCTGGTCTCATCGCGCGTGCGAGACAAATGCAGCTCATATTGGGGATTATGGTGGGATCG
Source organism: Chloranthus sessilifolius (assembly GCA_021018995.1). NCBI lineage: Eukaryota > Viridiplantae > Streptophyta > Magnoliopsida > Chloranthales > Chloranthaceae > Chloranthus > Chloranthus sessilifolius. The sequence continues at coordinate 100,769,172 of CM037588.1, forward strand.
CAGGGCGATCCATCTTGCATCTCCAATACGCCAACGACACCTTCCTATCTAGGCATGCCGACGTAGAGGAGTTCAGCAATCTAACAGACATCCTTTCTGTATACGAGGCTGTTTCTGGTCAACGCATTAATTTTCACAAATCAGCGACTACAGGAATCGGGACCAGCGACCAGCAGATGGATGAATTAGCGAGTACTATCAATTGTGCAATCGAGAGTCTCCCCATCAAGTATCTGGGCCTGTCTCTGGGGCTCAAAAAATCATCAGTGCGGGCATGGGAGCCTGTTATTCAAATATTCGAGCAACGGCTGTCTTCATGGAAGGGCAAACTCCTTAGTCAGTGGAGGCCGCCTCCTCCGTGTTAAATCCGTCCTCTTCAGTCTGCCCATCTTCTACATGTCGATGTTAATTTGCCCGATTGGGGTCATCAATTGGCTTGAGCAAATCCAAAGACACTTTCTTTGGGAAGGTTCGGGTCTAGACAAACGCTATCATCTTGTGAACTGGGACACCTGCCAGCTCCCCATGTCTTGTGGCGGCCTTAGCATTCAAAGTTTGAGGTGCACAAATGTTGCACTTCTAGATAAATGGCTCTGGCGCGCTAATTCGGCAAGCGAAAGAGGTAGTCTTTAGTGAATGGTGATGGTTGATAAGTATGGGCAATCGATTGGGAATTGGGGCATCAGCACCACGATCCACAGAGGCACATCGGCTTGGCGGAAAGGCATCTGCGGAACTTGGCCTTTATACACTACATGGATCCGATTCAGTTGGGGTTGCCCAGATACGGTTCTGGGAGGACGCTTGGGTGGAGGGAGATCAACTTAAATCTTCGTTCCCGGACATTTCTGCCATATCCACCAATCAGGTGGGGCTGATCACTAAATTCATCCCAGAATCCATTGGGGGAAGGTTGTGGGATGTCACCACTCGCAGGCTCCTGAGAAGCGATGAGATGGCCTCCTTCACTAGGCTGTTGTCCAATATCTATGGTCACCTCCCAAATCCTCAACGTCAAGACCAACGGGTATGGGCTCCAAGCAAAGATGGCAGCTTCAGCATCAAGTCGTATTACCGGATGCTTACAAGTCGTCCTCTGATCAGATTCCAATGAGCGAGGTTGTGGAAGACGGCCATCCCACCCAAAGTTACATTCTTTGCGTGAAATCTGCTCAAAGGAAAAATCTTAACTATCGATCAGCTCATCCGGCGGGGAAAGGTTATTTCCAACCATTGTGTAATGTGCCTTCAAGCGGAAGAGTCTGCTGTGCATCTCTTCCTCCATTGCCAAGTGGCCACAAGATCTGGAGTGTTATTCTTACTTCTTTTGGCATGTCCTGGGCCACCCCTTCCACTACATACCAACAGTTTCTGACATGGTCGTCGGTCACTCTTGAGGGGCCGCTGGGAAACTACTGGAAGGTGGCTTTTTTCGCTATCAGTTGGAGTATATGGCAACAGTTCTTTTGGCATGTCCTGGGCCACCCCTTCCACTACATACCAGCATTTACGATCCGTCGGTCACTCTTGAGGTCATTGAGGACTCTTTGGAAGGTGGCTTTTTTCGCTATCAGTTGGAGTATATGGCTCGAGAGAAATGGGCAAACGTTCGATAATAAACGTCAGCCGGTTGGGATGATTATCAAATCTGTCAGATATTTCATGAGGTTTGGGGTCACTAGAAGCAGCAATGGTGTGTTTGGGGAGAGATTGCTCCCTGGGACCCGGGGTAGGAGTGAAGTTGTATTCGATTCCCTGTTGTTGAATCCCTCGTTTTTGTTTTTCTTGTATCTTTCTTTGTTCACTCTCTTAGTTTTGATCATGTCTTTGTATTTGTCCTTCAACACCTTGCTGATTTTCAATATATTGCTTATTACCGATAAAAAAAAAAAAGACGGAGCATAATTCATAGAGCTATCAAGTTTTTGACGCCGTTGTCGGGGGCACGGAAAATTCTAAAGTCAATATTTTTCTTTCAAACTTCTTTTCTTTTTTATTTTTATATTCTTTAATCACTTCTTATTCTTTTGCTGGTTTATTCGGAGCAGCAGATCAAATGTTTCAAAACTTCTTCTGATAATAGAAGCTAGAGGCCCAGATTTGTTCTTTCCCTGCTTTCTAAAATAAAAATCAAAAACAAAAAAAAAAATCCGTTTTAGCCACCCCGCCTTATTTCCAACTCAATTCAACATGGCGGGAAAGAAACACCAAGTGGCTAAACCGTTGAGGGAGTATTATACATCATCCACTCTTGCAACTCCCTCGTGTATTTGCTTACCCGAAACCGCCGGTTTGGGAACATTTGAGATCAAGCCCACCTTAATTCAATTACTTCCTATCTTTTATGGGCTTGGTGATGAGGATCCCTATATGCATTTAACAGTCTTTCTCGAAATTTGCACGACCTTTAGGATTAAAAACTTGTCGGAAGAGGCCGCTCATTTGAGGTTGTTTCCATTTTCTCTTAACAATAGGACAAAGCAGTGGCTAAACTCTTTGCCTGGTAATTCGATTGCTAGTTGGGAAGAGTTACAAATCAAATTCTTCACTAAGTACTTCCCAACGTGCACACTGAATTGATTCCGGAAGGTTATTACATCGTTCCATCAATTTCCGGATGAATCTCTTCATGAAAGTTGGAAGCGCCTTAACGAACTGCATAAGTGTCCTCATTTTGAGGTCCCGCGCTAGCAAATAGTGCTTAATTTCTATGAAGGCCTGAATAAACAAACCTGGCATATGATTGATGTTACTTGTGGGGGAATGTCCCTTGAATTGACCGCAGAGGCTACTTGGGAATTCTTTGAGACCTGCAGCGAGGATTCAATGCAATACAATGCATTAAATCAGGCTGACTCGGAGGCTCTAAGGATTACACCACCTAAGCAGGGAGATCTGTATGAATGAAAACCAAGGATAAATTTTCTTCCAAAGCTGACACTTTGGAAAACAAAAATTTAGTTCCTGTTAAGTATAAAATCACACCCAACATCTCAAAGAGGAGAAACTCATGGTATCTACCATGACCCAGCTCAAATGGTTCCTCAGTATCCCGTTGCCCCTTTATACCCCACACTGATCAAATTTACATTGGGAGGACAAGCATCTAAGGGGGAAACACCCACCCTTACTGACCCAGATTGAGTTCCTCTCAGACTCCGTCGAGCTACCAACTCATCCATAGCAAAAATTTTGTAAAATATGTGAACTATTTCTTTTATTGTTTTCTGTTAGAAAGTATTTTACGATTCAAATCGTAGTAAAATACGATCAATCGTAACATTTTCTCTATTGTATGCTATTTCGAGTGAACGTTTGGATTCACGAGCGCTCGCAATTTTCTTTACCTTGGACGGTCAAAGCGTGGTGATTACGATTTGAATCGTATGAGAGTTCGATCTTTCGAATGCTGAAAAGCTATAATCGTAACCTATGGTTCTAGGTTACACACGTGCAGGGTGACCAATTCAGCAAGTCATTTCTAAAATTAGGGCTTACTTATTCGTGAGAGGATGCGTTCGCTCCATTTTCGAACTCTCCAGCTACCCCTTCTTCTTTTCCCTCTGTTTTCAAAATCTCTTGTACCCTACCCAACCATTTTCCATTTATACAATTGCCTTGTGCTTCTTCTTCTCTTTTGAAACCCTACCGACGATTCATCTTCTATTTTTTTAGATTAGGGTTTGATCATCCATAAGCAAGCAAGGTAATAATTTTAAAATCAGTTAGTCTCCTCTAAAAGCATCGATTCATGATCATATGGGTACAAGCTATATATATATTGGATTATTAACCAATTTTCGGTTATTCTTGCAGGAGGAAAATCGCATCATGCCGAGATCAAAAACCGAGAGGCGGAGGGAGGAAGAAGGTAATGTTTCCGACCATTCTTCACCCCACAGGCATAATACACGGGCTGCTGCAGCAGCCCCACCCAAAAAGAGATCTAAGCCTTCTGGGGTGGTTCTTAAAGAACTACCTGAAGGGAGAATGAAGATTGAGACAGAAACCGTGTCCGCCCCTGAAGAGGGCACACAAGCAGATAAAGGTAAAAGGCTGGCATCTACCGAAAAATTGTTGGATCAGCCCCCAACTATGATGAAGCAGCATATTGTGGGGGCCGAAGTTGTAGTGGATGTCTCCTACTAGGAAAAGATGGATTTCAGCAGAGCTGTCATCCAATGCTTCAGAGATGCAAGGCTTAATTATTTCCTCGAGCCTAGGACGACACCAGTCTATCGTAGACTGGTGAAGTTGTTTAATAAAAGGATGACCAATAGCAGCACGGGTAAACCCCCAATGCTCTCCACAATTGTTGATGGGTTTTTCATTCAATTGTCCAGGAATATGATTGCTAGTGCCCTACAAGCACCTCTGATGAGACCTGAGGTATCTGCTGAACATCCGGAGGATTCAATTCTACAACCACCACCTCCAATCCTCCCGGATTTTGTACAAATGGCAACAGAATTGTTGGGCAAACCCCTGAAGGACAAGTTAAAATTTATGAGAATAGACCTGGAAGAGAGTAACTTGTCCCTTCATTTCATGGATGTCTTGATTTACAAGACCATCCATCCAACCTGCCATGGAACTGAAAAGGTTCCTCTTTGTAAAGGCCCTATATCTGATGGCCAACCATTTTTTGTTCGATGTACCCTCTTACCTCTTGGAGGTAATGAATGTTGTGAGAGAAAAATTAAACTGAAAGAAATATGAGAAGTATAAGTTGGACCTCCCTTTTGGAGGTCTGATCACTAATATACTAATGAATTTGGGGTACAAGCTTGAACCTAATGAAAAGGTTCTTAAAAGAAAGGATGAAGATCTAACTGATGTGGTCTATAAAAGGACTCTGAATTCAACAAACAAAAAGAAGATACCTACCGCTCTTTCTACAGGCAGTATATCTTATGTCCTTGTCTCGACTGAATCCACTCAACCCCCTGAAGTTAGTACTAAAGATCAGGACACACCTAGTGTTGAAATGTTGTTGATACCACTGCTCCTCTTGAGCCAGTGGTGACCGAGGGAGTGAGTACTTCTACTCCTCCCCAAGAAGGAATGGAGCCCAGCTCTCCAGTATGTCCCACATCTATTGAGCCAGAGATAGCAGCTGAGTCACAACCCATAAAAGAATAAACTAGTCTCTATGACTCGGCCCTGGACTCACCTATAGGGCGTACCTTACCTCCTTCACCTGTGGCAGCCACACTGCCTGTTATACCTGAGGCAAACCCTGTAAGCCCAAATATATCTGTGGCAGAGGAAATTCCCCCTTTGCCCGTTGTGCATCAAACCCCGGAGGTAGCTACTCCTAACCATGTTCCTGTTTTTGTTGAGTCTACTCCACCTCAAGGGAAGAACCTAGTATTGAAACTCTGAGAGGGGGCTTCACAGAGCTGTTGAATGAGGAATCATCTCCTCCTACCATCATTGCCACATCAGTCCCCACATCTTCAGGAGAGCAGCCTAAATGGGAAGGAAGAGTGCTACAATTGGAGAAATGGCAAAAGTACAAATGCTCCACAATTACTGCATTTTCCAGGGCTGGTAAGAGGAATGTTTGAAGAGATTCATCGAGTGAAAAACATAGTCTTCGATATACTACCTACAGCCCGGGAATGAGAAGAATTGGCAGAGAATCTTAAGCAAAAGGCCCAGAGAGATTATCGTCACAACGTAAAGGCAGAAATTGCAAAAGAAGTCGAAAAGGCAACTGCTCCCCTTCATGATCAAATTGTGCAACTACAGCAGCAGAACAGAATGCTAGAAGAAGGACAGCAGACATGGGAGCAACAGAGGAATAATTATGAGGTAATAGTGAAATTAAAGGGTAAATTAAGATATGTATTTGAAGACCCTGATGCCAAGGAGTTCGCTTATCTTGAATATCAGCACACGCTCAATACCCAGCTGGATGAGAAGATTCATCAGCTCACATTAGCTGAATGGCAATTACTGAAGCTTCAGGAGGAGAAAGACTCATTAGCTCAGATTTGTGAGACTCACAAGAAAACAATCGAGTCCATTACCAATAGCAGTGCAGTGACAGTATCGAAATTGCAAGCCGAATCTGAAAGGCTGAGGACCAAGGCAAAAGAAAAGTTTGTTGTTATTTGCAAACTAAAGGAAGATTTGAAGGCAAAAGGAAAAGTTGAAGAAGAGCTGAAGGCTCTCAATGAGAAATATATCGAGTTGCTGACTGAAAAAGATACTATTGATGCTCCCTACAGAGAAGTGGGACCTGAGTTGTACGATGACCCTGCTTCAGAAGAAGAATCTGATACTGCTCCTACACCTGTAGTGTTTGATTTAGAGGAAGTATTTTCAAATAGTTCTACTCTACCTCTAGCCTAACCAGCACCAGTACCAGCTGCATCATTGGCAATTGTCCCATACCCGTTCACACCTAGTGAGTAAGGCTAGTTACCGAGTTTTGAACCTCACAAGTATGAAATTTTTTTGGTATCCCCTGTTTTTGTGCACAATAAGGACATTGTCCTATTTAAGTTTGGGGATACACACTATGTGTACATTATTTTTCCTTACTTGTGCTTATTTTTGCATATTAAAAATAAAATTATGCTTACTTTTGCATATTAAAAAAAATAAAAATAAAAACAAAATTTTTAATGTTTTGTTTTTAGGATTTCTTTTAGATTTTTAGGTCTGTTTCTGTTTTTAAATTTCTTTCTAGATAAAATACGATTTCATATGTTTTACCATCATCTTAGTAGAAGTTCGAACATCAATAATAGAAATAGTTACGATTCATGTTTAGCCCATTTGTACTTATTTCCTTTCATTCAGAGACTGTTATTCTATCCGAATCAAAACTTTCTTGAACTTCTTGACTGTTTTAAATGAAATCTCACATTTGTTGTTTATGTTGAATCAACTATTCTATGATTGTGTTAACTATTTTTCTAGATCTGTTTATTATATGCATCGAAACAATATGGCAGTCTTGCTAGTGAATCTGGAAATGATTAAAGGTCATCTTTTTATTCGTTTGAGCCATAAAGCCAAAATCTCAAAATAATTTATCCCTTGGACCTATATTAGAGCTTAAACCGAATTTCTTTGTACCAAAATTTTATAAACCCTTAACCATATGTACTGCCCAAAGCTTTCGGTATTTAATCCTTGTAATTCTAAGAATTTAGAATGGAGGGAGAAATAGGAGAGTGGAAGGAGTATGCAAAAACCGATAAGGGAAATGCTGAAAAAGGGTACAACTGATAAAGGAAAAAAATATTTGAGATTATGGGAGAAAAACAATGAAAAGAGAGAAGCAAAGAAGCTTCTAAACAGAAAGAAAAAAAAAATTCAAGAGATATGCTGAAAAAGAATTAAGAAAAGGAATTTACTGAAGAAAATATATATGGGAAGAAGTTATCCAACTTTTTGGATACTTACTGAAGCAAACAAAGAAGAAAAAGATGAAGAAGAATAGGTGAGAGATAAACTGAATTCTCAAAATTCTTGAATCATTTCTACCTTTCTTTGGAACCTTTTAACCCAAAGCCTCATTACAAGCCGAATAATGACTTTTTTGATTCACGATTTGCAAACAGCATGAGCCTAGTAGAGATGTTTATGATAAAAACTATGGAGAATCAGGAAGCATATGAAATAGAATTGATTATCTCTTTCCATGAGATTTATTTTTGTCATTTATCCTTGAAATTATTCATCGTATATATCATTGTGAGAAACCCAAATATTTCAATATTTCTTTTGAGAGTATGCCACAGTGAGTTTGAATGAAAATGTTTTCTAAAACTGCAGTTTAGAAAAATTTATAATGAATGGATTCTTCATTAGTACGCACACACTCCACGCTTTTTATGAATTGAAATTGTTGAGTTTTTAATCAATGATAATTGCTAGGATGGGAAGTCACAGCTAATGGAATCATATTTTTGAAAATTATAACAACCATGTGTTGATTGACTGATTAGTGTACCAAAAGTAGTTTAGAATTTTAAAAGTTTGTTTTCTTTTTAAAAAAATGAAAAATCCAAAAAATATTTTGAACTTTGTGCCTTCACTGGAAACCTTCAGGAGACACAACTCCTCTAATAGGAATCACTTAAGGGTTTAAAGGCTTGTTGCATCTGCTAAATGCAATCATGCTCCCTACGAAAGTGACATTTAAATTTGTAGTTAGATTAGTTTATTTTTCTTTGTTTGCTAGAGACTAGCAAAACTTAAGTTTGGGGGTGTGATCAGTCACATAATTTATCATTTTATCACCCTTAACTTAGTGATGCTAGACCCCAGTTTGCTACTAATGAGATATTGATGTGCAAATATTTAGAACACTAAGCGGAAAAGAGCGAAAGTATTAATCTTTGCAAAAGTGAACACAAAAGGCAATAAGAAAGACAATCACATGAAACTACGATTTGAATCGTAGTAGTCACCAGTCCGTAAGTCAAAAGAGGATTTACAATCCAAATTGTAATCTCGATGAGAGAAGCAAAAGAGAAGAAAGATAGAATCGTATTCATGATTCCACAGAAGAAAGCTCAGGACTAGGGAGAACGTGTTGAATTACGATCGACCGAAGAGCAAGGAATCGTACTGAAGAGAAGCAAAATCGTAATTACGATTTTGTACTATAAAGCTTATACTGCTACTGAAGGTCACGTAAAGAGTTTCACCGCCATGCACAAAATAGAAAGAACTCTTAAATTAGAAGTCTTGCACCCTACGGATCTGAGAAGATTAGCGCTAAGAATTCTGAAGATCTCTGCTGCTGAAATTAAGGAAAAGATATGCGCGCATTCACTATTCGAAGAAAGGAAGATTAGGATTAGAAAGTTTATAATTTTAGGAAACTTTTGTTTTTAATAGTTTACTTTTATTAGGATTCGAATAATGTAAGCCGATCCCTTATCAAGCTATAAATAAGAGAGCTTGGTACCCAGAATAAGCATCCAAGGTCTCTCAATCGCAACTGACAACTGAGGTTGAGATTCCGAAAGATCAAAATTAGGATAGATTTTATTTGCATGTACAGTATTGGAAGTTTCTCAAGAGCAATTGACGATTTCAATTGGGAACAGGAAGATGAATTTACTTGCTTTCCAGTTTAGATTTATTTTTATGCATTTTTCCTTCTTTGTAAACATCTGAAAGTTCTTAATTTTAATTTATGCTTAAAGCTGAGAATTGGAGGATATGAGTGCAATGGTATTTTATTTTCATAAATATGTACAGAAATCTAGTTTTTAATTGACGCCTAAATTCTAGAGGACTACAGAATAGTATAACGGTATTTCAGTTGTGTAAACATCCGAGTTTCTAAAGGAGACTAATTGACGACTAGAATCTGGAGAGCGATGATTTAGATTTATTTTTTGTAATTTATTTCTGCATTTAGTTTAAACAATTATTCTTTATTTTTTTAAAGGCAAATAGAAGTTTTTAGATTTCAACCTTCCTCGTGAGAACAATCCTATACTAGTGCTGCAATTTTCATTGTTCGCTTGCAATAAGTTAAGCCAAAGCATAATTCATAGAGCTGTCAGGTAGCTAGGGCGAATCTTGTTACTCCTAGAGTATCTAGACCTCTTCTATCCTCTTTCAAACACTTGGAGAACTTGTTGTGTTGTTAACTGAGGAAGATATAAATCTGGGTGCATCCCGCTTTCCTAATGCCCTGGTTGGAAAGTTTTTTAGGCCAATACCTGTTTCAAATGTTGTTCATCATTCCATCGAATCTGTTTGACTTCATCTCTCCTCTCGCTGGAATCTGAAGGGAGAAGCGTCTGCTATGATCATCAATCATTGTAACATAGTCCTGAACTTTGCTAACAGCAAGGATGTGATAAATGTTTGGCTTATATATCATGTAGAAATTGATGGTTTTCTTCTCAAAGTCTTTAAATGGGCTCATCGTTGCGTCTGTTAGATGGTGATCCTACTGTGCTGCCAAGTTGAAATTTTTTCCGCACCTTCCAATCTGCTTATACGAAGAGAAAAATCTGAAGTCTTTCGCTTCGGCTGTGGGTGAGGTTCTTGCTATTGATAGGCTCATCAAGGACTGCACGCTGCCAGAGTATGTATCCTTCTTGATAGGGAGAAGGATTACCCATCTCGGATCTGGATTGGTACTGGCAGTCTATTTCTTATCAGTTCATTCCTAAATACTGTGTGAAGGGCCGCCATCAGGGACATGATCGAGTTAACTACAAATTTTCTTCACCCTTGATGATGCAAGAAACCAGACCATCCCGATCAGGCTCCCAGAAATGGAACCAAGAAAATCTGGAAACAAAAAACTCCTTCGAACAGCATGGTACGGTCATCAAAGAAGGAAACTCTGTCGAGGCTCCTGAGCCTCCTGTTAAAGGAAAAGGGAAGGCTTAACTGATACTACTCCCTATAACAAGAATCAGTTTGAAGTCAGCCAGAGCTCCTTTGAAAAACCTCTTACCGATCTTAGTACTCCTCAGTCTGTTAGAGAGTCTCTTGCTTTGGATATCAACGTTGGACTACTATCTTCTCTCCTAGATACAATACCTGTTGCTGAAACTCCAAATGTAGACGTGCTTGGATCTTCTTCCGATGGGACCCACATAACTCCAATGAGTTCGTGTGAACCCTGTGGCCCCCAGTGAGACTGAAGACCATGTGGAACTGTTCTCGTCATCTCATGTTTTAGTACAGGTGAAGGGTTTTCCACCGTTGAATCCCATTGCTGAAATTAATAAGGGTCAGATTTCTGATGGAGACTCGGACTCCAATGTTGAGAATCTGCATGATGACAATACTAATTGAGATCTGGAACTGGGGAATAAAGAAATCATGAACATTTAGGCGCACACCTAGATGGCGATGCACATGGAAGCGTTTAGGCCTCCTATCAATACTCAATGATCGACAAAATCATTGACCACTTTCCCTGCTAGTTTAGATGATTAGCTCCATGGTTGTATTGGCGTGTATTGGTGTGTGGGGGTAGATATATTGCCCTGGTGTACCACTTATTGTGTGCATGTGTGTGTTAATATGTGGTGTATATATAATATATTGCCATTATTAGTATGAAGGCTAGTTGGGGTTGGGGTTCCATCTAACCCCAATTAGACCATTCTATTCTCTAACTCTCTTACCTAAACCTAAAGTCAAGTCAGTATCAAAGCCACTTACCACCATTTCTTTTTTTTCCCATTTTTCAGTTTTCTTTTACTGAATTTGACATCATCAGACCCCGCTGACATCAGCAAGGTGACGTCAGCGTTCCAGTGCCGGATCTCGCCGGAAATCACATCGCCTTGATCAGTTTTTTGGGGTGGACATTTTTGCCTTTTGGGTGGAGAATTTTTGGGAGCTGCACAGTGGAGTTCTAAGGAGGGTTTGGATCGTCTTCTATCTCCCACCGAAACCCTAAAATCCATGTTCATGGTGTTTTTAGGCTCAAATTCAACCCATAACTCAGGGTTATGGTTAAACCTGAGCATCCATCCTTTGATCTGAACTAGGGCTTATGCTGCCCTATGAAGTATCTTCTCACTTCATCTTCTTCACTGTGCAAGTTGGGTTGCAACAACCACTGCACAGTCTTCTTGCAGCAACTGGTTGCAACTACAGAGAGCCCGTTTCTCTCTTTATTTTTTTCATGATGTGCTATTTGCAACCATACCTACATTGAACAGTCTTCTTCTTCAGCTCTGGGTTGCATCAACGATTGGTCCACTCTTTGCAGCAACAGGCTGCAGCTATAAACTGCTTCTCAAACCATATTTATATTTGAAGCTAGTTATTTGCAGCCAGTTTATTTGCCACCAGTTATTTGCATCCAGTTTACTTGCAGTCAGTTTATTTGCTGCCAGTTTATTTGCCACCAGTGATTTGCAGTCAGTTGCAGCCAGTTAGTTGCACCTGAGACTATTAGTTTCTCGTAGGACCTCTGTGGATGTTCTTTCCCACATATGCATCTCTTCTAGTTGATTCTCTTGTGATGTGATTGTGGATGTTCTTTCCCACAATGGAGTGGAGACGATATTCATGACAGGAGATGTTCTTTACTCCTCTTTTACCCTTACAGAGCACTCTGCGCTTACATTTGATATTCCGGATAGGGGTGGTCATGGTGTTGTTCCATTCACTATATGTTCTTTTTGCTTTCGAGCGGGACTCACGACGTTTTCCAGCTTCATGGTTTCCCTCCTTGTCAGGGACTCTCTACTGCTCCTGCTGCTGATGCTACTCCATCTATTGAGGATTTTGTTGTGCCTACATGACTTATTTGCTCTACAGGTCAAGTTTGCTGATCTACCTGGGTGTCTGCTCTGCCTTCTACGCGAGATACCACATCTACATACTCAGCAGCTATGTCCCCACCACCATCATCCACATCCCCCTAGATCTAAAATCTAAAGATGAGGTAATCAACACCTATATTATATTTTCAGCCATGATTCATACTCAGTTTGGAAAGACCATTAAGGTTCTTCGCTCTAATAACGGTGGTGAGTACACATCTTCAGCATTTCAAGACCATCTCACCAAAGCTGGAACATTACACCAATTTACGTGCCCTTATACTCCTCAACAAAATAGAGTTGCGGAGCGTAAAAATAGGCACCTCATGGAAGTGACTCGCTCACTTCTCCGTGGCATGCAAGTTTCTAAATCGTACTGGTCCATGTCTTTGCTTATTGTTACTTTTCTCATAAATCATACACCCACATGCATTTTGAATGGTAAAACTCGTTCGGGTAAAACTCCTATGCCTGAAGTCCCCTTGTTTTCTGTTGAGCCTCGTATCGTTGGGCGTACTTGCTTTGTTCATGATCTTTGCATCCAAAGGCAGAAGTAAGATGACAAGGCAATTCGATGTGTTTTTTTGAGATATTTTAGAGTATCCAAAGGGTACAGATGTTATGATCCCAAGACCAGAAAATTATTCATTAAAATGGATGTCTCTTCTTTGAAGATATTTCGTACTTCTCTCCTCACCCATCCACTTCTAAGGCATCTACTATGGTTTTTGAGATCCCTACTAAGCCAATACAGAATATTCCTACTGAGCCTGTCCGTCTCACATATCAGCGCCGCAATAGAACTATGCCTCCTGCTGCTACAACATTGCCAAAGGTTCCGTTGGAGTCAGCACCCAATTCTCCTTTACATTATCTTGCTATTATTACTGCTCCTACTACTAATGATCTTAATCTTCCTATTGCTCATTGTAAGGAGTAAGAGAAGTTATGTCACTCCTTATCTGGTTGCGCAGTATGTCTCTTACCAGCGCCTTTCACACTCTTATCGTATTGCTCTTGAAAGAGCTTCTACTGTGTCTAATCCTCACTCTTTCAAAGAACCTTTAAAAAACCCTGTATGGACTACTACTACAGATGAGAAAATGACTGCAAGCAGAGTAAGACTTGTTGATCCTCTACCTGACACGCATGTCGTTACATGCAGATGGATAGTTGCCTTGAAATAGCGTAATGATGGGACAATTGAAAGATACAAGGCTTGGTTGGTTGCAAAAGGGTTTACACAGGTTTCGTGCTTAGATTATACAGCTACATTTTCTCCTCTTGCAAAGCTTACATTTGTTTGTGTTTTCATTTCTCTTCCTCCACATCATCATTGGCCTCTCTATCAGCTAGATGTGAAGAGCGCTTTTCTTCACGAGCACTTGGAAGAGGAGATCTATATGTCCCCCTTCCTGGGTATCAACTTAAGGGCGAGTATTCAGGGAAAGTATGTTGGTTTCCCAGGTCCATCCTTGGGTTAAAGCAATCTCCTATGGCCTGGTTCCATCACTTCAGTACCATTGTTCTCACCATGGGCGTCATGAGTTGTCACTCTGATCCTATATGCTTCATCGACACTAGTTCTGTTGAGCTTTGTACAATTCTACTCGTCTGTGTTGATGATATCATCGTCACGGGTGATGATGCTGCATTTATAGCTCATGTGAAGGCTGGTCTGCTTTCAATGTGAAAGATATGGGCCTTCTTCAGCTCTTTTTGGGCATTGGGATTAAAAGATCCGATCGAGGCATTTCTCACTCAGAGACAATATTCTCTTGAGTTATTGACGGGCACTGGCATGTTTGAATGTAAGCCAGCTTAATCTCTTATGGATCCCAAACATTACCTTCATGTTGATGTCAGAGATTTCTGCCTAATCGCTTTGAGCATCAACAGCTAGTTGGAAGGCTTATCTACCTTAGCAACACACGACCTGACCTGACATTTGCAGTTTCTTTGGTGGCTCAGTTTATGCATACTCCCAGGGCTCCTCATATGGCCGCAATTCATCGGATTTTTTGGTACATTAGGGCCTCCCTCGCTCATGGTTTTTTTCTATGGTGATGTTGATGATGTTGGAGCTCCTACTGATCGTCAATCCACCTCTGGATATTGTACCTTCCTTGGTGACAACCTTGTGGTATGGAAAATTAAGAAGCACGAACGTTATATCCAAGTCTAGTGTTGAATCTGCATACATAGCGAAGGCCCATGGGACTTATGAGCTTCTTTGTCTACGTTATCTGCTTACAGAGGTTGGTTTTCCTCCATCTCTTCCTATGCCTCTTCATTGTGATAACCAGGCGGCTATTGATATTTAGGCAGGCTTCGAACCAAACATGTTGAAGTTGACATTCATTTTATTTGCTAGAAGATTCAGGCTGGCCTTATAGAGACTCCAAAGGTCACATCTTCTCAGCAACTGGCAGAAGTTTTCCCCAAAGCTCTTGATCCTTTTCTTCGGGATGTTATTGTCAAGTTAAGCATGATAGATATCTATGCATTAGCTTGAGGGGGAGTATTGGCATGGATTCGTGTGCATGAATTAGTTTGGTGTGTGGGGGTAGATATATTGTCCCAGTGTACCACTTATGGTGTGTGTGGATATAATATATTGCCATTACTAGTATAAAGGCTAGTTGGGGTTCTAACCCCAATTAGACCAATCTATTCTCTAACTCTCTTCTTCTTCCTCTCTCCTGAAAAATCCTAAACCTAAAGTCAAGTGTTTGGAACGTCAGAGGCATCATGAATGATGCCTCTAAGAGAAGACATAAAGAGCTCAAGAAAACTTGCAAATCATATATCGCTCTCTTAGAACCCATGTCGCGCAAGCCTACTGGGTTCAATATAATTTCTAAGGGGGTGAAAGCTACGATGGGTCCTACAAATTCTCCATGTAATCAAGGTACTAACAGGATTTATTGGTTTGGTGAAGTCCAAAATATTAAATTAATTTTTTACAAGGACTAGTTCTTGATTGTGGAGATCTTGTTCAATTCCACTATAATTCATGTCGTTGTTGTAAGAGGTGATATTCTGCTAAACAAAGAAAGCTCCTTTGGAAGGACATTGCTTGTCAAGTCTCTTCTTTTGAGTTCGATACGGTCATTGGTGATTTCAATACCATCACTAAGTATGATGAAAAACGAGGAGGGGTAAACCAATCTAATGTCCCTATGAGAGATTTCAGGGACTTTATTTAGTCACCCAGCCTTATTAACCCAGGTTTCTCCGATTCTTGGTTTAATTGGTGTAATGGTAGACAAGGAAAAATGTGAGAATCTGGGGGATGCTTGATAGATGCTTGATTTCCAATTTTTGGGCTAAAATATAGGAAGCCCTGAATGTCCATCATGCAGCTAGAATTTCTTCAGAACGTAACCCTTTATTTATGTCAATAATTAAGGAGGATAGTGGACCTAAATCTTTTAGGTTTTTCAACTTTTGGACGGAAAGAGATGATTTTATTGAGGTGGTAGCGAAGTCTTACAATTCCTTTGCATTGGGATCCCCTATCTATTATATTTCTGTGAAATTAAAAAGACTTAAGCAAGAATTGATAGCCTGGAATAATTATGTTGGTGGAATCGTGAAGGATCAGATCAGGATTATTGACAAGGAGATTAATAACTTGGAGCGCGAACTGGAGCAAAACGATTGGGATAATGATATCCATGATAAATAGATCAAGATATCGATGTGGAGACAGAAATCCTGTGTTAAATGGCGCAAGGAAGGAGATCGCAACACAAAATTCTCCCAAACTACTACCAAGGTTCACTATTCCGTCACCATTGACAGGAAGGAAATTGGGGAAGTAGAATCCAGAAGCTTCGAAAGTATTCTTTCATCCAGTCCAATTAGCCTTGATGAAAATATTTTTACGTGACTCCGAACTCGATCAGTGTTAGCTAGAATTGTTGTGTCACTACTTTGCCCCCCATGAAAGTGAGATTTTCAGACTGCAGAGCATTATGGAGTGATAGTCCTCGGGACTTGATGGTTTTCTGCGTTCTTTTTTCCTTTCAGCTTGGGACATTATTAAAGAAGATGTGATGGCTGCAGTGCAAAAGTTTTCAAAGATGGTTTTATGCTGAAGGAGGTCAATTCCAACTTTATAGCTTTGATCCAAAGTGGAGGTACCTCTAAACTTTTCTTATTTTCTTCCAATAATCTTATGCAATTTCTTTTAAAAGATGATTTCTAAAGTCTTAATCTCTTGCCATTCTAAAATTCGTCCAATTATTTCTAAGCAACAGGGGCATTTGCTAGGGCGAAACATCTACGATAATGTAGTCCTCACATCTGAGCTTATAAATGGTAGTTAACAGCACCGTAGAGCTGGAAATATAGCCATCAAATTGATATGTCTAAAGCCTGTGATAGGGAAGGAATGAGGCTTTCTTCTGGGGGTAATGAGGAAATTTGATTTCTCGAAGGAGTTTATAAAACTTACTCAAGGGTGCATTTCTTCGGCTTGGTTCTCGATCCTTATAAATGGAAGTTCCTACAGCTATTTCCAAAGTTGTAGACGGTTGAGGCAAGGTGACCGATTATCACCGGCTCTTTTTATTATAGCGGAAGAAGTGCTAAGTAATTGAACAGTATGTCTCGGCTAAACCTTGTATTGTGCCTAGCCATCTTCTTTTTGCAGATGGCTTGTTGATCTTCACTAGGGGCTCCAAAAAATCCCTTGAAAATCTTAGTCCTTCCTCCACAAGTCTAAAGAAACGTTAGGCAAAGTAATCAACTTTGAGAAAAGTAGCTTTTTCATTCCCAAAAAAGCTCCTTCGGTGAGAGTGACAATGATTAAAAATCTTATGTTGTTTAGAAAAGGTGCCCTCCCGACCAATAATCTTGGAGTGCCCTTATTCTCGGGCCAGCTAACTAGGCAAGATTGTTGTGGACTAGTAGGAAAATTTCAGATGGAAATCTAAACTTTTGTTTGAAGGGAGTAGACTAACTCTAGTGAAACTCGTTTTCACGTCTAATCCCTATCTATCTGGTTTCTCCCAAAAAAGCTCCTTCGGTGAGAGTGACAATGATTAAAAATCTTATGTTGTTTAGAAAAGGTGCTCCCCCAACCAATAATCTTGGAGTGCCCTTATTCTCGAGCCAGCTAACTAGGCAAGATTGTTGTGGACTAGTAGGAAAATTTCAGATGGAAATCTAAACTTTTGTTTGAAGGGGGTAGACTAACTCTAGTGAAACTCGTTTTCACGTCTAATCCCTATCTATCTGGTTTCTATACTTCCTATTCCAAAATCAGTTTCTAAGGAGATTGAAAGAAGCTTCGCAAACTTTTTTTAGGGTGAATCTAAGGGAAAGAGTAGGGCTCACTGGCTTGCTTGGAAGAAAATTGCTCACTCTAAGCATGAAGGTGGATCAGGTACTTAAGGACATTCATACTTAAGGACATTCATAATTTGGACATTCATAATTTGGGTCTCATTAATCAATTTGGGTCTCATTAATCACGTCTAATCCCTATCTATCTGGTTTCTATACTTCCTATTCCAAAATCAGTTTCTAAGGAGATTGAAAGAAGCTTCGCAAACTTTTTTTAGGGTGAATCTAAGGGAAAGAGTAGGGCTCACTGGCTTGCTTGGAAGAAAATTGCTCACTCTAAGCTTGAAGGTGGATCAGGTACTTAAGGACATTCATAATTTGGGTCTCATTAATCATGTTGGAGGTTAATGATCGAGAACTCTTTGTGGATTAATTTTGTGCGTAACAAATATTGACGACCGGTTTCTTTGAATGCTAATGAAGGTTCATTGAAATTATGGAAAGTTACAGACTAACCATTCTAAATGGAATTATTGCCATGGTTGTTTCACTTTTCTTTTGCATCACAACTGGAGAGGAGATGGCCTTTAACTGAGAAATTCGCCTAATTTAAAGCGAACGATATCATAATGGCTGAAGACATAAGTAATTAAGGTTGGGATGATGAAATTATTGAGCAAATGTTTATTCGAGAGGTGACTGAGGAGGTGTGTTCCTCGCGTTACTTCCAGAATAAATCGAAATCGATTTATTGGATTAAAGTGTTCTCAGGTAGATACACTTCTTCCTCGGCTTAGGAATTGGCTCAAGAAAAAGTACCAAAATTTAAAAAAAAATAAAAATTGGAAGAGGTTATGGGATGCTTCTGTGTCGCTAAATATCAGTCCTTCGGTTGGAAGGTTTTAATGAATGCTCTCGCCATTGATAGCAATACAAAAAATAATGGAAGGTTCCCTCACCTCCTTGCTGTCTTTATGAAGGCTGAAGAAGAAATTGATCACCTGCTAAATCATTGCCATCACGCAGGTAAGATTTGGAATGCAATGGCCCAAATTCTCGAGGTGCGGGTTCCATTTCCGGAACCTTAATCAGTTCCTCACGGATTGGTCTTTGAAGCCCAACTTTCAGCTGGGATTATTACATAATGCAGCCACTTGGTTGATATGTTGGGAGATTTGGAAGGATGGGAACGCTATCAAATTCAGAGATAAGATGATATTAATTTTCTGAAGAGCAGATTACGTGAGAATGAAGAACTGATCTTGGGTACGTTCAGATGTCCGTCTTTTGAATTAAAAGCCAGACAAGTTCGCCTGGTCTATTGGGATTTTCCCGAGATTCATTGGCTCTTCAAAAGGAAACCCTTATACAATTGGCAGAGGTGGCTTGATTAGAAGCCATTTGGACAAGTTAATTAGAGCATTATCTTCTTATTACAGAATTTCCACAAACAACGAGGCTGAGTTCCATGTGTTAGCTGATGCTTTCAAGTTATCATGGAACGAGGCAAACCTTATTGAAAGAGAACCTGATTCCTACTTGTTGATGAATGCTGTTAATAGTGGTGTCACATCCTGGAATTATCTTCACTAGTTGGAACAAATCAAAGACTTATTAAGCTCCAAACATTGGAGAATTAAACATGTATTTCGAGTGGCCAATGCAAAAGTGGATTCTCTCACTTCCCTAGCTGTAACTTCTTTCAACAACAATACTTACTCCTCCATGAGCCCTTAGTTCCCTCTTGTTCGAGCTTGGGGGTGATAGCGATGCCGAAGCTCCCTCTTGAGAAGATGGTTAAGGCAATTTGTTTTCTCTTTTTAATTTCTTGTACTCTTTTTATTTTAGTAAAGTTGCTTAATTTTCTAATATGTGAGATCCACACAGAGACACAGGATAAAGGGCCCCTGGGACAGCGTCCCTTTGTAATGCAACATGGCACTGCAAACGCCACATGGAACTATTCCCCCCTAAGGTTCACCACTCACTAGGAGGTATTAGAAATAAAAATGAAAATATGTATATATATATATACACAGTCTTTACCTAACAGTGTGAATGACTTGATTTTCCATTTACCATTCATTTTTTTTAAGGCATAGACAATCGTTGACCATGGTGATTAAAATGCTCTTTTTTCTTTTTAGTGGTCTTCGATCACCTTTGTGCACATCCATATGGTACCCAAACATGTGGTTGGGTGCCATGTAGCGCCCATCTGCAATGTCCTAAAGGTTGAAATATAAAACGTTACCTCAAGCTCCCTGTCCCCATACATGGTAAGCAAAAATATAATGTTCCTAGGGTATATAAGACTGACCCTAAGGTAGCCCTTTAAAAAAATGACAAAGATGTCATAAAAAAAAAAGGAACCTCGAGTTTTTAAAGACCCCCCCCCCCCCCAAAGCTCATGTCTTGAGTTTGGAGGGGTTGAGGCGATTGCCTAGGCCATCGCCTAGGGATGCTAGGCTCGCCTTTGATTAGGCAAGGTGAGGCTTTTGAAACCCCAGAGGTGACTAACACTGCAACCTATGCCTAGTTTCAAATCTTGCCTGGCTCACAAAGCTGGAGGAAGAACAACAAATGCTCACCTCCACTCAACCATAACTGCCATTTATTCAACTAACACTTTATTATGTATTGACTATAATTTTTCAGATAATGATATATGCATTTGAACGGTAGTCACTAAGGACACAGTCATTACACACTTTTAACACCACCCACAAAACTGTAAAAAATAATATTGCCACAAACATTTTGCTTGAAATTACCAGTCGCCGATTCAAAGAAATTCACCAATCAATTAGACAGACAAATTTATTTGAAATTTATCTTTCAAAGACTGTAAAGAAGAAAAACAAAAAAAGTCTACTCCAAGACAAAAATACAAAAATGCTATAAGGATTTTAAACTGGTTTCCTCAAAGAGAACATGATATCAATGTGGAGATATCCATTTATTCGAATTGGTCGTGTGAAATTTTCTCATTTAGTGCAATCAACATAAATCCTAGGGCTTTGAGAGAGGGCATTAGATGTCATATTTTAGAAAATTTTGCATTTCTTTCAAATCTATGAAAGGACATAAACAAGGATCTAAATGAAATTTAGCAAAAACCCTCCAAAGTCTATATAGCTAAATCCAACCACACAATGCTTGAGACAGCGGTACAATCTGGAATCCAAAATGACTCCAATAGTACCTCAAAAAGTCATTGAGAATCACTCCTCCAAAAAACACCTGATCTAAACCGACCAATTCCCAACAATGATACATAATAATTGAGCCTTCCTAACTGGTTACTAAAACTTTGGAATTCCAAATATAATAAAGGACCTAATTTCACTATATATTATTATCCACCTCCACATCACCAAGCCCTTGATGTGCCAGGCCCAATCCTATTGAGTTTTTTCAGGCAATTCGTATTTTGCTCTAATACCTTTTAAACAACTCTGGTTGTGGATCCAAACTGGTTGATGTTATATATCATCCCTTTTTCCTCATTATGCTTCCTTCAAAGTTTATTGGCCTAACTTCGTGGTGTAACACAGTATAGCCCATTTGACCAAATTCACTTTTTTCGAGTGAGTGATTTCGGTAGACAGGCTGATTCAGATTTAGCAAAAGACTACGAGAGAAATAAAGAGAATGCCTTTTTTCCTTATAACTTTATCTCTTATTATATATTTATTTGATAAGAAAGGTTCCTATATTTGACATATAAAATTAGAAAATGTATATATAAATTACATTTTATTTTGAATTGGCTTAAATCTGTTAAACTATCAGTTGGACCGATTTAGATTGAATTCTGGTTCCTTCACCGAGTCATAGAGCCTTTAGTAGAGGTACTTTGAGTTTGCGGCATACTCATTCGGGACATGCCAACTTTTAGAATTTTTGTATGTTATTTCCGTCATTTAAAACTAGTTGTGGTGCTTTTATATTTCAATTTTAGTTTGCGGCACACTCATTCGGGAAATGCCAACTTTCAGAATTTTGTATGTTATTTCCGTCATTTAAAACTAGTTGTGGTGCTTTTATATTTCAATTTTAGACATGTGAGCTTTGCAAACCTACTCGTACTACTTATCTCAAACATTTGAAATATAGAGGCCCTCTTTCTTTTTGTGATGGTTTTAGACATTACATCACATTTATTGATAATCACTAACGTTGCATGTGTGTTTATTTGCTTAACTCTAGAGATAAAGTTTAGCAAGTCTATTAAGGCTCTTCATTTTAACAATAGTACGGACTACACTTCTCTAGAATTTAGTTTGTATCTCCAAAGGATGTGAATCATCATGCATCAATTCTCTTATCCTTACCCTCCAGAACAGCATAGAGCTGAGGAGCTTAAGAATAGGCATCTCATGGATGTTACGAGATCTCTTCTTTGTGGGATACATGTTCCCTAGTCTTATTGGTATGTGGCCCTGGTTACTGCAATCCATCAAATGAATCATACACCTAGTCGATTTTGAGTGGTCATGCTCCTTTGCATCTTAAGCTCAGTGCTACCTTGTTTGAGATTGAACTGAAAATCAAGTGGGATGATAATTCCATTCATCGTGTCGTTATTAGGTATTCAAGAGTGTCCATGGGATATAGGTGGTACGAGCCTTGCTCTCAAAATTTTCTTTACTTCTATGGATGTCACTTATTTTACGTTGTCCCCTATTTTCTCCGTGTATAGAGCAGTCTCCTCCTCCATCTCTAAAGGAGTGGTCATGCGTGCTACCTATTCTTCATGACTCCCTACCGACAGGACCTCCACCTGCCACATCTTCCTCCACAGATGGTCGAGCACCTCTTAAGTACATCTACACTCTTCGCCAAGGTCAATTAGTGCCACCAGCTCGTACCTCATTGCCCCATAATTAGGTCCTTCATGTGTACCTGCACCTTCTTATTGGCTCCTTCTATTTCTTTTGACATTGTTACACCTGATGACCTATCCTTACCTATTTCTCTTAACAGAGGTAGATGGAATTGTCACTGCTTAGCCCATTGCTAAGTATGGAGGATCTCAAGCTTCTCTGGCCATTGTTTCATTTGTTTCTATTCCTCGCTTGATTGCTAAGGCTCCTCCCTACCCCTTCATGGCCCACGATGATTTTAGAAGAGATGGAGGCTCTTCAAAAGAATTAGACCTAGGAGTTATCAATCTTCCACCTAGAGAGTGCATTGTCGGGTGCAAACAGGTTTTCTTGGTTAAGGACAGAGAGGATGGTAGCATCAAGTGCTACAAAGCTTGGGTCGTCACCAGAAGCTTTACACAAATACCTGGTTTGGACTTCATTACGTCATTTTAGATAAATCTGTGCATCCAACTCAAAACCAATTGGCAATGAGTGGAGGGGCCCAAGATATTATAAGGGGAGAAACAAGGCTACAAGTTACCCGATGTGGGACTAAACTTCAACACGCCCCCGCATAGGTTGGACATAAATAACCTGGACAATTAAACTGGGTGACGTGGAGTGGAGAATTAACCAGTTTAATTGTCCAAATTGCATGGACAATTAAACTGGGTGACGTGGAGTGGAGAAATGTCTGCTCTAATACCAAGAAGACATAAATAACCTAAGAACTAAAGAGGAGAAATACACATTTAGGGTTTATTAGGGAGAGGAGAAGAGAAAAAGAGAGAAAGAGAGAGAGAGAGAGAGAGAGAGAGAGAGAGAGCACAATAACACTAACGGACTACATTGCTTTTATTCAAGATATCCAAGTTACAATAGATGAGCCCTTTAAATAGAGGGCATACAAGACACTAACTTATGTTCCTAACTAATGTGGGACTAAACCTACTATGCAAACCTCACATACATAAAGATTTAAAATTACTTAATAACACATAAATTGTATCTCCAATACTCCCCCTCAAGTTGATCATCGATGACAATGAAGCTCAACTTGGCAATGATAAAAAAAAGCCCCTGAACCATCTCCCCCTTACATTGATATGGCAGAAAGAAGACCATAAGGTCAAAAACGATAGTGGAAAATATGTCCACTAATCAATCAATAATGTGGGAAAGACATCCACATCAAAGGGTTGCATATCACAGCAGCAAAGGCCACACAAAATCAGTGTAGGAGGGACAACAGGCAGCAAAAGAATGTAAAAACACCATAAACGCATACATATATCAGCAATAAATGAAATAGAAGAGGGGGAGAAGAGATTGTAGCATCCACGAGTGAGTAACTCCATCAGCATTCTTTACGTGTCATGAGGCAGGAGAAGCACCAGCAACTAATAACCCAAGGTAGCCCAAACAAATATTTTTTCAAACTCGTATGATACAGTCTCCAAAAACAGTAGTAACCTATCAAAGATATCCAATACCTCTTATAAGTCTTTTATCAAACACCTACTGTGCAGGCACAATGCAGGAATCTGAAGACCCACATCTGATCACGTGGCCTTGAAAAAAAAATACCCAAATCTGAAAACTCGAGGTTGAACATAGCTTGGACAAAACTGATCCAGAGGCTTCAGACTTCTCATAAAATCCATCACACAAAATACCAGCAGCAGCAGAAATCTCAGAAGGTTAAAAAGCTGAAAAAGGAGATCCAGAAAGGCACATGATACCTCTTGTTTTAAACACTGTACACGACATCTGAACATCAACCAACAGATATGTAAATAGTAGCTAGGCTCCACAAAAAAAAACTGATCAACTAGCAGACTCCGGTTGTTTTTGAGCTTTAAAAAGAGATATAAAGGAGAAGATGATGCCGTTATAGCAGGTTTTGAGATGATAATGATGATGCTCAAGATGTTGTTGCGATGCATGGAGATATTTCTGAACAAAACTGTAGCTAAACCATTGATGGAGTTGTCAATCACGGAGAGCAATTGTAATAGCCCGAAAAATCTCGTTGAACTATGACCTCGGGATTCGTGTCCGATTGGTCTTAGGTTTGACCATGAGATAGTTCCTTGATGAACTTAGGGTGAGGTGAGCGGATGTGATGTGTGAACCAGTGTAGAAGAGTGGAGAGATAGAGGAGTGTGTAGAGTAGCATACACTGATGGGTGTGTATGTGCTCCACACCGAGAAAAGAGATAAGATAAAAAGGGTTGAAAACCCTAACTTTCATGTTTTGGTGGTTAAGAGAAGTAAAGAAGAGAGAGAAAGAGAGAGGAGTAAGAGAGGAGTCATTGTGGGTGATTGGAAGAAGGATTCAAGCATTAAAGAGGCCGGATTTGACGCAAGGAACTGCTTAGAAACCAAAGTCGAACCCTAGCCTTCCAACCATTTGATTTGAAATCAACTTGAGATCTATTTAAGGTAAAATTTTGTAAATAAGATGCATAGATTATAGGGTTAAGTTGCGTTAAATGTGGGTTAAATCATAGGATAATGGCTTAGAAAAATAGAAGAAAAAGTATGAAAAAGATGGGAAGAATAGCTCGAAGGGTCGATCGACAATTTCGATTAATCAAATTGGGTTTCGATTAATCGAAATTGGCCAGGAAGTTGAAAGGTGTGGGGACCCCGATTTCGATTAATCGTATTTGATTTCGTTTAATCGACCTCGGATTTCGATTAATCGATTTGGGGATCGATTAATCGACTGAGAACCTCCAGTGGACCCCAGGGGTTAAAGGAAATGACTTGAGGAAAAATCGACTAATCGAAATGGGATTTCGATTAATCGATTTGTTTTCGATTAATCGATTTGGAATCGATTAATCAACTTGTGAAACTCATTTTCGAATCGAGGGTCTACTTATGCGAAGAAGGATTTGATTAATCGAAATTGGATTCGATTAATCGAATGAAAACTCAATCGTCGAATGTAAATTTTGCTTTGCGAAGAGAATTTCGATTAATCAAATTGGATTCATTAATCGAATGAAAACTCATTATTCGAGCGGGAATGGACTTTGCGAAAAGGAGAATTTCGATTAATCGAAATTGCTTCGATTAATCGATATTGACCTTCGATTAATCGATTTTGGAAATCGATTAATCGAATCAGATTCGATTAATCGATTTTGGAATTCGATTAATCGACTGTAGTAAACTATGTTGACTTTTGGTTTGACTTTAAGATTCTTGGGAGATCTTATACCTTCTTTATTGCATCCTTTGCGATGTGTTTTACCTGTTATGTGGTACCATAGGTGGTACGTGTGGACTAGTGCACAAGGAGCCACGTGGAACCTTGATGCATTGATCAAGTGAAGACTTGAGGTAGGGAACACCTTGAACATGTACCTTATTTTACAAGAGCATGTATGTAGTGATATAAATTTCCATTCAAATATTTTTACTGCTTAAAGAATTGTGAAAAGTGTGTGTGTGTGATATTCATAAGAGTAAACTAATGAGCCATCCCCAGGGGATGAAGAAGTAAAGAGATAAGAGCATCAGGTGTGATGCAAGTAAATGGATACATCCCAGGGATGTATCCAAGGATTGAATCATGTTTGATAGGGCCTAACTGATATAAAATAGCACACTTACACGGTGAATAACTATATGTAAGGCACCGATATTTTTGTTATTTGAGGTTTGATAGGTTACCCACACATGATATCCACACGATACACGGCGGGATATCCGTGACGACTGGCCGAACCAGTAAGCCGGTCGAGGCTTATCCGCATACATAGTAAGCACACCTGTGGGTGTTGATTGAGACAAGTGAAACCCGCCACCATCCCTGTGGGAAAGGAGCTTGGAGTCAGATGGTATTCCTGTGGAATACATTAAAACCGCTTCTATATAGATGACGATGAAGGGTATCTCGGGGCTCGATGCTATATTGCTCGGGGATTATTTAAGTTGAAAGTTTAAGTTTTGCTTTAGGCCTTTTCAAAGATTATTCATGAGCAAATGAAAATATAAGTAATCAACAAGAAACGAAATGCTTTTAAGCTGTTTCATCAACAACATAGATACATCATGCATGACATATCATAGAATATATGTGAGTTATAATTTATATGTTCAAGCAGTTGTTTGTTCCTATTGAGCTAGGATGTAGCTCACCCTATAGACTATACGTCGCGCAGTCCACTATTAGCAATCGCTATGGCGGCTTCGAGACGCTGATCCCGGCGAGTCGGATCTTGCGGCCGGCGAAGAGTTGGAGCCACCTCCAGAGGACTTCTTCTAGAGGACTCCGTTGTGCCACTTTGAGGGATTTTACAGAGAGTTTTTGTACGGCTTGGTATGTCAAGCCTTGATTTTGTTAAAACCATGTATATAAGGTTTTGGATTATTCTTTTGGGACGAACCATCCGTGATGATTTCTATCATCGATGGTTCGGATCGGTTCTCCATTCATGTAGAGGCATGAGGGTAGAACTGTCTTTTGGAATGTTAATTAATATAGATTTAAATTCCGCAATTTCATTTATAGTACTTTTGATGCTTGATATACCGGTTGGTTAGCAGCTAAGGCAGTCAAGATGATCGTCTTGATGGCACGGGTTTTGATGTCGAAATCCGGTCATCCACAATTGCTAAATCATTGAAGCTAACAAAAGAAGACCTAGCCCAGGTAGGTCTCTGACCTTCAAAATATTCAAGTTACAATGGTAGGTCTCAAATCAATTTATTGATATAAGTAGCCTCCTCATGCCCAGTTTCAATGATTTAGTGCTGTAGTTCTTACTATGGGCTTCTGTCGATGTCACTTAGATCACACCCGCTTTGTTCACAAGGGACTAGGAGGTTGTAAGACTATACTACTGGTATATGTTGATGGCATTATTATTACTGGTGACGAAGTTGCCTCAATCACCCATGTGAAAGCGGGATTAGGTTGAACATTTGAGGGGAAGGATTTGAATGACCTTCGATTCGTTGGGGTATTGAGATTGTTCACTCTTCTCATGGCATTTCCTTCTCTTAACAAAATGATACTCTTGATTTGTTACAAGACACTGACATGCTTGGATGTAGACCTGCCAAGTCTCCCATGAATTCAGAACACCATCTCCATGTCGATGTTGGTGAACTTCTTTCTAGAGCCTAGGCACCAAACATTATCCTGGCCGCAATTAGGGATGCGTCTAACCTTGTTGCACTTGCTTGGGGTTCAGTGAGACACAGCAGGGTCGCCTAGCTGCTCTTAGTCGCAACTTTGACTAGTGACTACAATGCTCAATACGTCCCTCCAAGTTGTTGATAGTCTTCCCTTCCACTTACTTGCACTTGAAGTGTAGTAACCCTTCCTATAGAGGCAGTTTCCAGTCTCCCATGGACATGCCCAAATCATCTCAAACGACATTCCTTGAATTTCTCTTTTACTGGGACTGCCCAGAAAATTCCAGCTATTCTTTTTCTTTTGTATTATGAATGCCTGTAAACTTCAGTTTACGTACTTATTCAATTTTTTATCCTTTCTTGCTAGATACTTCAACACAAACAGAATTGTACCAATGTCATATACCTAAGTATGCTTTGTAATGCCCTACATTTTTTAATTCACCTGAGCTGACTGAGCTTATATTAGTAAATGCATGAAAGGTAGAACATTTAGGCATACCATGCTGAACCTTGAATCGATAATACTTTTAGTTAAGGTATAACAAGGAAATATTGATGCCAAAATTCAACTGCCAATATCAAAAGATAAAGAATAAAACACCCAAAAATCTTGTCTCGAGGATCCAGTACTAGTTCTTGTATCTTAAAAACATTGAAACTCCCATATAATGCAAGAAATATCGTCCCCATGACCAGCACTTCAATACTAAATGTTAGGGTCATCCCCATGCCGAAGGTGTGAAGTTTTTTCTAGTGTTCCCATAGTTCACAACCAGATAAAAGATTTATTTCACAACCAATGACGTCCAAATAAAATAATAACCTAAAAAAATAGGAGAGAATTTAAGAATTTGAGTGTAGCTACAGGAAAACCAAAATATCATGCCTCCCGCTATTGGCAAAGCAGCCATGAATTTGTACACAATCACTATAAGAATAACAATTAACTCCACAGATCAACTCAAGGTGTTTCCAGTAAATTTATCAAACTTTACAGAGGTAGAAAGGTAAAATTTCCCCAAATAATAAAGGAGTGCGCATTCTAGAAGGCCTCAACTAAAGGGTTCAATTAGATCTCAATCAAATTCTAATCATTTGCACCCTTTTTAAGAAGATATACGACCTTCTTTTCACTTGGAAAGGGTGACCATACCTGCGCTTAAACACCTGCAATCTAATGTACAAATGATTCACTTGAGATCATGAGTTCTCGGTACATCCAAACACACCCTTAATTATTGTTGTTTTGATCCACAAAATAGAAATCACCATTGACAAGTTTTATTCAACTAACCACTCAAAACTTGTTCTAATATTGACTTCGAGAGAAGTATTAGAGATGACCTGAAGGATAGTAACAGAGTTTAGCCGTGAACAAAATTGAGCGGAAAAATAACACTCACAAAGCCAATCAAAAATAGATGAGACAAGGTGATGATGATGATGATGACGACGACGACTCGATACTTGTTCCAACAACAAATACAAATTCGGATGCCTTGAACTCACAGATATGAAAACTCGCCCAAATCTCCCATATGCAGCTTCTCCGATATCTGGATAGCTCAAAATACCTTCTTTGCTCTCAAAACAGTACCTCATCAGGACACCTGTATAACAGCAAATAACTGAAAAAAGAACTAACAGAACCAAACTAGCCCAGCCAGCCTCTTTGATCGTATATGGGGTAGAAAGAAGCCCAACACCAGCTAGAACATTCACCCCTGTACGAACAAAATGAATTCAAAAATTTGCAAGCAAAATTCAAGACGAGAATTCCGAAGTACAAAAAACAAAAAGAATAAGCATTCAAATTGCACAAAAATACAAAAATAAATAAAATAAAATTATAATATAGGTAATGCATAGAGAAAAGGTTAAATTTTCATTGGACTTCGAAGAAGCTACACAAAATGAATAATAATATAAATACTTGTTCGTTAAAATTGATGTTGTTTACCATTGAAAACCGTCTGAGTGAAGCTACATCCATGACCAATATATCCTTCTCCAGTCTGTTGTGCATGCAAGGAAATTGTGGATTTCGTCAAGTTTTTTTCTGATTCTTGTTTCCCAGATCTGATTTCAGACAGCAGAGGCAATTTTGTGTCCAAATCGTGACCACTTTGAGTAGAAAGGTTCGTACTTGAATATTGAAAACTAGGTGCACGATGAAGGATCCCAAAGTTTGGTGATGCTGTGATTGTGTAAGAATCAAGTGATTCCCTGTTGAGAAAAGAGTATAAAATGCAGTATAATCACTTGAAGCAAGACAAAGCCTCTCAGCTTGAACACACAAGATGGGAGAAGGAAATACCTGAAAACAGTAAAATGGAGGCAATAATTAAATTAAAGAGGGGAGATATTTGGGCTTCAAGGCTCGATCAAGGGACCATGTTTTAAAACTTAATTTTCCTCCCACCTAATCATACTGTGAGTGCACAGAGGGTTCGGAGGAAAACATTTCTAAGACACAACGGAGCCCAAAACATGTTGCAAATATCAAACTTTAAACCCTTTGACAGAAACTCAATCACTTTTAGTAGACGATTGATAACGCCCAAATAGTTTCTAAGAATTTGAAATAAGGGAAAATTTGGCAAAACGTTATGGTTATGTGTTTTAGTCCCCGTCCCAGGCCCTCCTTATATAGCCGCAGTGCACCCTTTGGGAGGGGCACTTGTGATTGCTAGAAGTTTGAAAATGCACCCGCTGAGACAAAAGAGACCCAGATCATCCTGATCAATAGTTAGCTTGATTTGACAATTTGGATGGAAGGTTACACCATGGTCACACTAACTCTAATTGTCAAGACATTCAAAGAGCTTTTCATAACAATGATTATTCACATTCAAGAATATAACATAGTTGAAAGTGACTGCATCGCTCCAATGAGAAAGAAAGAACCGCATCGCACCATTATGCAAAATGAGCACAATATAACCAAATAACAGTAACAAACAACCAGTCGCACACCCTTCTTGCATTAAAATGCCCTTTATTTTTTATAAAATGCTTTGATTTCCTTCATTATTAAGTAGTGTTATTTCTATTTTAATAAGAAAATGATGAGCAGTTTCATCATTTAAAAAAGTTAATTCTTTTTGTCTGCCTGTCGCACACCATTCTTGCATTAAATAGTAAAGAAAAAATCTTATTTTGCCAAAATTTGATTTCAAAATTGTGTTTCCCTCCAAATTTTGGTTTTCAAAAAGCAATACCTTATAAAAAGTGTTGTTAAAAGAATGGCACATGACTGCTTATGTAAAGATTATGCCATGACTATTTAGTTATTAAGCCAGGTGGCATGGGGCGTTGATGTTGTTATATGGCTCTAACTTGGCTGGTTCGCTCGAGCTAGATGGCACGCCCAAAAGGGCCAACTTACTGGTGTAAGTCACTATAGCGACTTTGGTACTCGCTCGAGCGCCCAGTGCACTATTCTAAAGGGCGATTTCTCTTATCTAAGTCGCCCGAGCGACCTTGGCTCTCGCTCGAGCGACCAGCGACAACCTAGTTGCGATTAGACTCCGTTTTTAGCTAGTTTCTCTTAGATTAAAAGTAGGA
Source organism: Chloranthus sessilifolius (assembly GCA_021018995.1). Lineage (NCBI taxonomy): Eukaryota > Viridiplantae > Streptophyta > Magnoliopsida > Chloranthales > Chloranthaceae > Chloranthus > Chloranthus sessilifolius. The sequence goes on from CM037588.1 coordinate 100,800,346, forward strand.
TCTCTTCTATATAAGGGAAAAGCTCTTGGACGAATTAGCGAGTCGAAAAATCATTGTAAAGCTTTGGTACACCTATCTAGGGTTTTGTGGAGAGCTTTGGTGAGGGTTGAGTGTTCTTGTATTCTTGTGGAATCATCAATATAGTGAATCATCATTGCCCGTGGACGTAGGCAAATTGTCGAACCACGTAAATATTGTCTCTTGAGTGATTGTGTTTGATTTCCTTTTGTTTTGTGTTCTTAGTTGATCATTCATCGTGAGATGGTTGGTTAATTTGAGAGCTTCCACGCAACAAATTGGTATCAAAGCCATTACGTTTCTATTCTACGATCGGGGAAGGCATCGAAGTCTGTAAAAGTTTGGAAAGGGAAAATTAATTTCAACTTGTGGCAAGTACAAGTTCGGGATATCTTGATTCAACAAGGGTTGCATAAGGTGTTGAAAGGGCGTACAGGTAAGCCGATGGATATGTCCGATGGTGATTGGGAAGAATTCAAACTTCAAGCGTATAGTACGATTCAGCTATGTCTAGCAATGGAGATTACGTACAACGTGATACGGGAGAACTCGGTGGCCACGCTGTGGGCCAAATTGGAAAGTCACTACATGACAAAATCTTTGACGAGTCGTCTGTATCTCAAGAAGTACCTGTACAAGTTGAACATGAAGGAAGGTACTCCTCTCAACGAACAACTTATAGAAATAATATATGAATTATTACATGTTAGAAAAGAGATTAAGGATGAAGACAAAGCACTATCGCTTTTGCCTTCCCTCCCCGAAGCACCTAGTTACTACGCTGCTCTATAGGAAGGAGACTATTGAACTAGGGTCGGTTACAGCGGCACTGCTTTGTAACGACATGAGGAAGAAAGGTTCGGATAGTAATACACAAGCAGAAGGCTTGTTTGTTAGGGAGAGATCAGAGGACCATAAGTCTGGAAGAAGAGGACCATAAGTCTGGAAGAAGTAGATAAAAGTCCAGATCTAAATCCAGAAATATAAAGACTGTAGAATGCTACAGGTGTCACGAGAATGGTCACATCAAAAGGCATTGTCCTTAGTTACAAGCTAAGAGGAATGATGCTCAGGATAAAAACAGAAAGGGGTTATTGATGAGGCTGGTAGAGCCGAACAAGCTTCGAAAGCCTGCAGATTACAGTGCATTGAGGGGTTTTGGTTGCGCAGCTTACTATCATGTGAAAGATAGTAAAACTGACCTAAGAGTTAAAAAGGCAACATTCTTAGGGTATGCAAATGGCGTGAAATGATATGCTTTATAATGTCCCGACCAAAATAAGGTTGTGATCAGCAGAGATGTCACCTTTAATGAATCTATTATGGGAACTTCTAGCAAACAGAGCATGAAAATTAGAGAGGTGGCGGAAGATAAGTTTCAGGTAGAGTCAGAAACTCTTACAGTTACTACATCAGAAAAAGTGCAAAAATTTCAAGTGTAGAAACAGTTGAGAGAGAGTCAGAGCAATCCTTAGCCAGTGGAAGACCGAAAGGGAATGCTAGAGCAGCAATTCGCTAGGGTTGCGAGGATATGGTCGCTTACGCGTTAACGTTGGATGGCAATGAGTCATCTTCATTCAAAGATGCAATCAACGGAAGATGTGCACGGGAATGGCAAGCCGCAATAGGTGAAGAGATGGATTCTCTTTTCAAAAATCAAACTTGGGAACTGACAGAGTTACCTAAGGAAAATAGAGCGATTGAGTGCAAGTGGGTTTATAAGAAGAAAGAGGGTGATGCGAAAACTAACACATGCAATTCTAGGGCTGAGATTAAAATGAACATTAATTTAAACAATTAAAATGATAATATTCCTTAATTAATTATCAAAGAAAACATCAAGAAACTCAATTGAATAATTTAATTTCGGCCCAAAATAGTGTTACTTTCGCGTGCGTTCCCTATCAGATCCAGAAGACTAAGGTTCTTAGCGAACGGCTAGATCTCCGACAGTTTTAGGGCGTCAAACGAACTCGCAAGCGGGTTCTTTCGATATCGTGCAAAAAGAAAGGCGGATAATAATTTTAATGGTGAAAAATAAACAAATACTGATTTTAATGGTGTAAGGATAGGTTAAACTTGGATTTAATAGTGAAATAGATAGGTTAGGGTTACGCTACTTACGCAACTCATAGATCCTAAGAAGATAGAGAGGAGGATAAGTTGGTCTCGCACCAAACCGCACGCTGGACGAAGAATCGCTCTTTAGTTTGAGAGAATCACACACTCACGAACAAGGATCAAAATCTCGTTTTTTCGATACGTATCGTCCAGCCCCAAAACCGATACATATCGGACGATACGTATCGGTTCCGGACGATACTCTCCGATTTTTTCCCAAAAAAAAAAAAAAAAAAACAAAAAAAACATTAAAACCGATCATTTGAAATTATCGGACGATAATTTCAAATTATCGTCCGATACGAACGATACATTGAACGATACGAACGATACATTGAACGATAATTTGACTGTTTTTTCAGGGGGGCGATAAAAACCCATTGTATCGTATCGGTGAGATCCAAAACCGATACGTATCGTCCGATACGTATCGATATCGGACGATATTTTGATCCATGCTCACGAAAGTTCAAAACTCACACAGTTGCAAAAGCAATTTTCATTCACCAATAATAATTAATTAAAAGTTGTTTTTACTAGCCTTTAAATAGGCTAAGCAAACCCTAAATTGAAATTAGAAAAATCCTAAAACAATAAAACACTAAAATGGCAAGTTTTGCCAAAGAAAAGCAAATTTTCGTCTTTTGGCGGACTTACTTCACATGCTCGATCAATCGATCTATCGACTGGGAAATATATTATTTTCCCGAAGGGTCTGTCCATAATCGATCGATCGAAAATCTAGGTCGATCAATAGACTTAAAAATTATAAATCGCTAAAACTAAGAGCATCTCTCTCTTCAATCGATCGATCGAAGGCTGGGATCGATCAATCGACTAAGTACTTCTTTAGTCCTTCGAATTTGAGTAGTTTTTCTTCCTGACTACTTTCACATTCTTCTTTCGCCTTTGATATGTTACGAGCAACTGCTTGAATCGAATGTCCCCATCAATTCTCCCCGGGTTAGAAGGATTCATCCCCAATGAATACTGGTTGTGATAGGAGATCAAGGAGATTCAGATCAATCTGTTGAAATTCTTCCCTCATTATCCACATATTCTCTGAATCGGCTTTGTTCCTCCACTTGACCAAGTACTTCTGAAGTCCCCCTTGGTTGGTGGACACAATTTGATCCTCCAAAACATCTTCAATGATCTCACGAGCTGGTCGTGTAGGAGAAGGTAATGGCATGCGTAGGGGAATAATGGTGACATCAGATGTAGAAGGCTCAAATGGGTTGGGTGGGACGGTTGAATGGCCATGGAAAGGAACAAGATCCTCCACGTTGAAAGTCGTGATAATCCCCAATTCTGGTGGTAAATCTAGGATGTAAGCGTTAGAACCGACACGCTTCAATATCCTATAGAGTCCAACACCACGAGCTTGTAACTTCTTTGCAATTCCTTGACGAGATCGCTCAGGTCTATTATGAACCATCACCAAATCATTCTCCTGAAATTCTTTAAATCTTCTATAAGAATTTGCAGAAATCTTGTATTTTTCATTGTTCACACTACTACTTTTAATCTCAACATGCAATTCATGAATGTGATGTGCAAATGTAGATACAAACTCAGATGGCCTTTAATGAACTGGCATCGGGATGAGGTCTACGGGTGTCCTAGGTTTATACCCATGCACGATTTGAAATGGACTCATACTTGTGATTCTATTAACCGAACTATTGTATGCAAACTCCACTACAGGTAAAATGGAATCCCAACTCCTAATGGGCTCACCTACTAGACACTGTAACAAGTCACCTACAATCCTATTTACAACCTCGGTTTGCCCATCAGTTTACGGGTGATATGCAGATGAAAACTGAAGCCTAGTCTCCATTTGGTGTCACACTGTCTTCCAAAAGTAACTGACACACTTGACATTACGATCAGACACTATAGTTTTAAGCAAACCGTGTAGACGAACAACCTCGTTAAAGAAAAGTGTAACAAAGTTATTTGCATCGGAGGTCTTCGAACACGCGATGAAATGGGCCATTTTCGAAAAACGGTCCACAACGAAGAACACCGAGTCGAACTTTCAAAGGGTCTTGGAGAAGCCTAACGCAAAGTCCATAGACAGGTCTTGCCACAGAGTATGTGGCACCAGTAAAAGTGTGTATAATCCGGTGTTTTGCCTCTTATGTTTTGCCAATTGGCAAGCACGACACTGGTTGATGATTTTGACAACATCTCGGGTTAGATTGGGTCAACAAATGGGTCTTCAACCAATGCAACGGTCTTATTGCGACCAAAGTGGCTAGCAACCCCTCCAGCATGTTCTCAAATAAGAAAGTCTCGTAAAGAAGTGCGAGGAATACACAAGTAGTGTTTTAGAAACAAATACCCATCCTGTAGGGTATATTTACTTTTTCACACAGGTTGTTCACTCAAAAGTGAGGTGCACTCTCCTCCAAAATCTGGACACGTAGGATAATCATCTACAAGGCGATCAAATCCAGTCACCTCAACACTCAGTGAGTGCAATGTTGCCACTCTACGGCTAAGCGGGTCAGCAGCTCGATTCTTCTACACTAGCCCTATGCTTCAGCACAAAGATAAACACTTAAAGTTGCTTAACCAATTTTGCATGTCGCGGGTTTAACTTCTTTTGGGAACTCAAAAATCTCTGAAAACAAGACAAATTCATGTGGTAGTAAATAATGTTTCCAATATTTAAGAGATTGTACTATCACATAGAATTTTTTGTCAAAGGTAGAGTATTTCTATCTGGCCTCATTTAGCTTCTCGTTGAAATAAGCTATCGAATGGCCCTCTTAGCTCAACACTCCTCCAATACCTATGCCTGACGCATCACACGCTACCTCAAAGACCTTAGAAAAATCAAGAAGGCACATGACAGGAGTTTCCGTCATTCGACACTTAACCTCCTTAAAGGCTTTTGCTGCAACAGGTGTCCATTTAAACTCCCCCTTTTTTATGCAATCGGTGATAAGGGAAGTTACCATACTTAAATTACAGATGAACTGCCTGTAAAAGTGGTTAACCCATGGAAGCTACGGACTTCGTGAATGTTCTGAAGTTCAGACCATTCCACGATAACTTTGGCCTTTTCTAGGTTCGCAGTCATTCCTTCAGAGGTCACGACAAACCCTAAGAAGGCAACACTCTCTAACATAAAAGTGAACTTCTTTAGGTTCGCGTGCAACTTCTCTCCTCTGAGAGTCATGTAAACTTGCCTTAAGTGGCTTAAGTGTTGTTCCTTGTTGTGGGTATAAATAAGGATGTCGTCGAAATAGACCACAAGGAATTTGCCTATGAAAGACCTCAACACTTGTATCATGATACGCATAAATGTACTCGGGGCATTTGAAAGCCCGAAAGGCATGACAAACCACTCATATAAACCATCTTCGATTTTGAAGGCAGTTTCATTCGACCCACGGACAAACTCGGATTTGATGGTACCCACTCTTCAAATCGATCTTCGAAAATATAGTGGCACCGACCATCATGTCCAACATGTCGTCTAGTCTCGATATAGGAAACCGATACTTGACCGTGATTTATTAATAGTGCGGCTATCAACACATATTCTCCAAGTTCTATCTTTCTTAAGTGTGAGCAGAGCTGGCACGACACATGGACTCATACTTTTCTTTATGAATCCCTTCTAGAGAAGTTCATCAACTTGCCTTTTTAACTCCGTGTTCGGATGAATTCATGCAATATTAGGGCAAGTTAGGTAAAGCAGATCCAGGAACAAGATCAATGGCGTGTTGGATGTCTCATAGAGGTGATAACTCATCCGGAAGGTCTTTGGGAAAGGCATCCCGAAACTCACTCATTATCAATTCAACCTCTTTCGGAATCTCAACGCTTAACTCTTTGGGTGTTTCAATAGTAACATGAACATAGACAATGTCCTCTGCCTTAGCGCCTCGTTCAAACTCTAAAGGGCTAACGATGTGAACGACCATAGATGTCTTCTCTCTCTATCAGGCATTTATCACTTGACTTAGTTGTTTTCACTGCGGGTGCTCTAGGAGGTAAAGGATTGATCTTTATTTTATTTCCGTTGTTAGTGAAAGAACACACGTTCGATCTCCCGAACAGTGTAACGTCCATATCATACTACCACGGCCTCCCAAGGATGATATGACCCACAACCATAGGCACAACATCCCACCACAAGGTGTCCCTTAGAAGAGCCGAATTGTATAGGAACTTGACACCTTCGTGAAACTAGGATTGATGACGAATCCACCCAAGCAATTTTATAGGGTCGTGAATGAGCTACGGGTGCAAGCTCTAAGCGAGAAATTGTACTCTAAGAAACGACGTTGGTACAGCTTCCACTATCGACTATGACTCGACAGGCTTTCTCACAACACTTGGCTACGGAATAGAAGATGTTATCTCACTACCAATCATCACTCTCCTTAGACTGGGCTAAAGCACATCTAACCATAAGAGCCCGCTAGGTATTATCCTCCTCAACGGAGCAGGAGATTTCCCTAAGACAAGCCACTGTTCGTTCACCTACAAAATCTTCCTCATCACTAGGGAACGACTCAGGTTCATAAACTTCTTCTATTTCGTCATCGTGCTCATTTTCAGTGTCCTCGGCTATAAACAAATTTCGAGATGGACATTGTGCAGCAAAATGTTTGATGCCATGACACTTGTAACACTTGTTTTGACCACCACTCTTGGGGCCTTCAAGCATTGGACCTTTACCCTTATCGACTCGAGTTACTGGTGTAGCAACCAAGTTGGACCTAGCAAACGGGTTATTAACGTTTGGTTTTGACTCTGGAAAGGTAGACCTAAAACCGGACCCACTAGTATCGAAAAGTTTGGTTTAAGGGGTCTTGAGGTACCGTTCTAACTCCTCGACTCTAGAAAACATTCATCTAGATCAGTAACAGGCATGGGTCAAAATATCGTCCGATACCGATACGTATCGGACGATACGTAGCGGTTTTGGACGTGAACGGTACGATACATACCCTATGTATCGTACCATCAGTGAAATACTGAAATTATCGTCCGATACGGACAAAATATCGTCCGTATCGTCCGTATCGGACGATAATTTCAAATTATCGGACGATAATTTCAAATTATCGTCCAATAATACGTGTAAAATCAGAAAAATAAGAAAAAAAATCAAATTATCGTTTGGTTTTGACTCTGGAAAGGTAGACCTAAAACCGGACCCACTAGTATCGAAAAGTTTGGTTTAAGGGGTCTTGAGGTACCGTTCTAACTCCTCGACTCTAGAAAACATTCATCTAGATCGATCAAGAATGAGCATGGGTCAAAATATCGTCTGGATAATCGTCGATCGGACGATACGTAGCTTTTGATTTGAACGTGCGATCGATACATACCCTATGTATCGTACCATCAGTGAAATACTGAAATTATCGTCCGATACGGACAAAATATCGTCCGTATCGTCCGTATCGGACGATAATTTCAAATTATCGGACGATAATTTCAAATTATCGTCCGATAATACGTGTAAAATCAGAAAAATAAGAAAAAAAATCAAATTATCGTCCGATAATTTGAATTTGCCGTGGGGCCCACCATAGACCCGACTTAAAAGTCGGGTAAACCTCTTCTTCCTCTCTTCTTCCTCCTCTATTCTTCCTCTCTTCTTCCTCTCTTCTTCCTCACTTCTTTTTTGATTATTTACACCATAAATCGGCGCCAAATCGCACAAAATATCACGGGATCAACGTGGAAGGTACGTGTATTTCATTTTATTTCCTAAAATAAGGTAGATCTACACTAATTTAGTGTAGATCTACCCTTAAATAAGGTAGATCTACCCTAAATAAGTGTAGATCTACACTAAATAAGTGTAGATCTACACTACACTAATTAAGTGTAGACCTACACTAAATAAGTGTAGATCTACACTAATTAAATGTAGATCTACACTAAATAAGTGTAGATCTACCTTATTTAAGGGTAGATCTACACTAAATTAGTGTAGATCTACCTTATTTAAGGGTAGATCTACCCTATTTCAGGGTAGATCTACACTAATTAATTAATATTATAGGTAAATTTATCATTTACCTATAATATTAATTATTTAAATTATTTAAAATAATTAATATTATTTAAAATAATTAATATTATTTAAAATAATTTAAAATATTTAAATTAATTAAAAATAATATAAATAATGGGTCAAAAATAATATGATGGGTCAAAAATAATTATATGTGACCCCATTTAAAATATTTAAATTGATAGGTCAAAAATAATATAAATAATTATAATTAAGGGTCACATGTAATCAATATGGGTCACATATAATATGGGTCACATATCATATGGGTCACATATAATTAATAAAATAATAAGGTCAATATGGGTCACATATAATTTAAACTTAAAATTAATATGGGTCACATATAATTAAATTTATGGGTCACATATTAAATATATGACCCATATTAATTTAATAATAAATTTAATTATATGTGACCCATATTGATTATATATGTATCACATATAATTAAAATAATTAATATTATAGGATATGTCCATAAATATTAGAATAATATGGAATAAATTTCAAATAAATTTTTAAAAATTATAATAATATCAAATAAATATTCATAAATTAAAATAATATCAAATAAATATTCAAAATTAAAATAATATGAAATAAACATTAATAAATTATAATAATATCAAATAAACATATCAAATAAACATTAATAAATTATAATAATATCAAATAAATATTCATAAATTAAAATAATATCAAATAAGCATTTATATATTATAATAATATCAAATAAATATTCATAAATTAAAATAATATCAAATAAACATTCATAAATTATAATAATATCAAATAAATATTCAAAAATTATAATAATATCAAATAAACATTCATAAATTATAATAATATCAAATAAATATTCAAAAATTATAATAATATCAAATAAATTTGATAAAATATAATCTGATATTTTTAAAATAGCAATAATTAAAAAATAAATTTTATTTTCAAGTATAATTAGATGTTTACTCTTGTAAATTTTATTTTCAAGTGTAAATTTTATTTTTAAGTGTAAATTAGATGTTTATTTTCAATCGTTTGCTCATTCATGCAGGTGAAATAAATAAATATGGTACGTTCGATGATCCAAATGGGCAATATGGTACAAAGAATAGATGGTAATAGACTCAGATTCAATGTAATCTTTGTGGAAAAAACTGGAGGAGGTATCACACGATTAAAGGAGCATCCGCTCATGTAAAGGGAGACAAGAGAGGGTGTCCTAGTGTACCCAGAGAGGTAAAAGAAAATATCGAGCTAGTTTACAATGACAAAGGGAAAGAAAAAAAAGTCAAGCCGATCGTGATAGGAAAATGTATGAGAGAATCAGAGGCCAGATCCACGATTTACATCGTGCACGAGGATGATGAGGATGAGGATGAGGATGAGCGGATAGCGAGAGCTATGAGAGAGAGTGCTAGGAAGCACAACAAATGTCGAGATCAGGAAGAAGCCGATTATCGGCTTCGGTCCAGGTTGAGGGGCCCATCCATGCCTGCTACCGGTGGTGGATCTAGTCATAGGCCACATGTTGATGTTGATGAGGATGTTGAGCGACCGGGTTGCCGTAAGGCAAGACATCTGGGAGGGATTATAAGCCCTACTAGGCCTCTACACCCCATGGATCCATTCATGTATCGCGACCAAAACAAACCAAATTGAGTGCAATCTCACTTGCAAAATGGGGAAGAAGCTTGGAAAATCCATTGCCAAGTTTTTATATACAACCACATTCCGAGCCAAAGCAGACTCATGCAGACTTCAAAAGCATGTTAGATACAAGTACAGAAGTTGGTCCAGGAGTTAAAAAGCCTTCTCCATATGAGATATCTGGGCCCTTACTAACAGATGAGTACGATGAGATAACTGCCTATGTACAGAGCTTTGAGGATGTATGGGATGAGAGAGGTTGCACAATTATGTGCGATGGATGGACTGGTCCCACAAAGAAGAGCTTGATAAACTTTTGGTTTACAGCGATGCCGGATGATTTTTGAAATCATTGATGCTTCTGAACACGTAAAGATCACGACTACCTCTTTAAACTAATGGATATGGTAGTTCATGAGGTTAGAGAGCAGCGGGTTGTGCAGGTGGTAACAGACAATGCGGCAAACTACAAAGCCGCTGGATTAAAACTAATGGCGAAGACGTCACCTGTCTTTGGACCTCATTCTTGAGGATTTAGGAAAGAGAAGCAAGGCACAGGCAACTATTCAAAAGGGAAGAACGATTACTTCCTACTTGTACGACAGTGACAAGCTGGTCAATTTAATGAGAGCCTTCACGATCAATGAGTTGCTCCGACCTGCGATTACACGTTTTGCAACACAGTTCTTAGCCCTACAGAGTTTGGCTAGATATAGGCGTGAGCTGAAAAGCATGGTGTCGTCGGAAGAATGGAATCAACATGAAATAGGACTCCCACGAGTGAAGAGACTAGCTTGCGACCGTTGTCGACCGATCTACAAAGACGCAGCTTTTGGGGCGTATGTCGTGTTGAGATTGGTTGATGGTGATGACAAACCAACAATGGGGTACGTTTATGAGTCAATGAATAAGGCAAAATTGGCTATAAAAACCAAATGCCCTACAAAATATAAACGATACTGGGCGATTATCGACAAGAGGTGGGATGCACAATTTCACTAGTACTTGCATGCAGCAGGTATAATATGTTGTACAATTATGTAGTGATTTTTATTTATTTATTCATTATTTTCATATACTGATGAAATTGCTCATATTTGATGTGTAGCACACTACTTGAATCCGACCTTCCAAAGATATCTGTGACGCTGGCGACAACGATGAAGTGTATACCGGTTTGCTCAATGTAATCCAAAGAATGCTCCCACGAGTTTGCATGGACCAAGGCCAAGAGATGTGAGTGATCATAGTATCATACCTTATAAGTAATAAGTCAAATGTCATGTGATATTATCATCTATTTATTGATATGTGCCTGTGTTTTATCTTTATAGATTGTCATGTTTCGCAAGAGACATGGGTCATTTGGGACCGTTGCGCAATCCCAAATTAAACGACAAACCCGGGATTGGTGGATGCATTATAGAGGTGGTGGTGCGATATTGAGGCGGGTAGCAATGAGGGTATTGTCGCAAACGTGTTCCTCGTCCAACTGCGAGCGGAATTGGAGCACTTTCTCTCTGATTCATACTAAGACAAGGAATAGACTAACTATGGACCAATTGGAAAAGTTAGTCTACTGCCACTACAACATGCGATTAAGGGTCAGGAATATACAGAGGACCAACCGTGGTAAGCAATTACATGAAGTCTTAGATCCTCAATTATATGAAGTCTTACTTACATATTATACTAATTCATCTATCATATTCTACCTTGCAGACGGTGATTATTTTGATCCCATCCAGTTGGATTATATATTCGAGGAGGATGACCCTTTGAATGAATGGATCGAAGAGAGAGAAGAGCCAGTCTTGGATAGTGAGAGCACTGAATGGCTGGACAATGCTGAAAGAGTAGCGGAGCAGCAGGCTTCCCAACCACCGAGGCGGAAAAGAAGATTGAATCGTCATTCAGTGGTTGGATCCATGACAAACGCAATTAGAGTGATGATGCGAGTGGTGAGGATGATGGTGGAGGGCATGATGGTGGAGGGGATGTTGGCACTAGTGGTGGAGGGGAGGAAGCTAGTACCTCTGATCCTTATAGAGATATGGCGGCATGGGACGATGACTCGGACTGATTTAACACATTTATAATGGGAGGGGTTGAAGGAAGAGGAGCATCGGGATCATATCAAACACCACCACCACCACCACCACAAGATGATACGGATATGGGTTATATGACTTCTAGGTTCGGGGGATTCAGTTTGCAAAATACCGAAGATTCAGCAACTAGTAACCCATACTACCAGCCACAACAAACCTATTCGGTGCCATAATGACTTCGTTGGTCGATTTTTGGAGGACCGGCCTTTCATTACTACATCGAGCCTCGGCCAAGGGGCACATATAATCATGGGTATCAATATGGGCAACATTATAGGCAAAGGCCGGAAAGCTCGCAGATGATGACGATGATCATGAGGGCCAAGAACCACCACGAAATTCAATGTGGCTCTAAAGTAAGTTTTCATGTACAATTAAACTTATTTTTATCAACATAGCTATTATTTTGACAATATATAATTTATTTTGTCAATATATATTGTAATTTACTTTATGCGTGTCTCGATCAAATTATGAAATATTGGTAATAAAATAGGCATGTGATGTGATCGAACCTAATGTTAGAAGATCTATTACATTAAGTCAACAATGTGATCTTAAGACAAAAATAAGTTACAAAATAGGCATGTGACTTGGGTTAAGTTACAAGATAGGCATCTTACTTATATATTCATCTAAATAATGCATCAAATATGTCAAAAATAAAAGCAAAAATAGTTGAAATAAATACAAAATAAATAAATATAATTTTTCAGATTTTTTGGGATTTTTTGGGATTTTTTTGGGATTTAAAAAAAAAAAAACGATTTTTTGAATGTATCAAACCGATACATTCAATGTATCGCCGATACATTGAATGTATCGGACGATACCCGGTACGTATCGTCCGAGAGATCCGGACAATACGTACCGGAAAACCGGTATTTTGACCCATGGTAACAGGGTATGGAATGGGTTCCCTCTGAAGTTCTGGGCGAAGGCCCATTCGGAATCGTGATTGGGTAACTCTTTCCGACTAATCCACATTGGCCTGGGACATCAGGTCTTCAAATTTGTCGATGTACTCTGTGACCGGTGAATTCCCTTGGTGCAACGATTGCCACTGATCAAGAATACGTTCATCATAAGAAAGAGGAACATATTTCTCGTTCAATTGGATCTTCATTTCATCCCAAGTAGAAATGAGAAGACCCTAGGACTGCCTACAACGCTCTAATCCCCTTCAGTAATGTCTAGCTTGACCTTGGCAAACTGGACTTTACGCTCCTCAGACATGGCATACCACTCAAAGTAGTTTTCCATGTCGGCGACCCACTCGAAATAGACTGCAGGTTGTCTTTTCCCGTCAAAAGTAGGAGCATCTATTTTAATGAATTTCATGACTTTGTCGTCCTGATCGGTTTGGACTTCACATCGATAAGGACCTTCTCTCCTACGGTCATTAGTATGGACTTTATGGTGATTTTCAGTAACAAACTCATTAATCTCTTCAACTCGGGCCTCTAAAGCCTCATGCTGGGCTTGTTGATCACGCAACTGTTGTTGCAATTGATTGTGGTGTTCAACCATCTGAGCTTGAAGGGCGGCTTGACTCGCGATCAACTTAGACGTAAGGTCTTTAATTAGGGTTTCTATCTAAATGAGATCCATGACTATACAAAAACAAAACTAAATGATGTAAAACAAAATAGAATAAAAGAAATGAACCCTAGAACCTATATGAACACCGACAATCCTAAACTGACAAATTTTCTGGTACCAAATCTGATGCAGAAATTAACATATGCAATGCTAGGGCTGAGATTAAAATTAAAATTAATTTAAACAAATAAAATGACAATATTCCTTAACAAATTTTCAAAGAAAATATCAAGACATTCAGCTGAATAATTTAATTTCGGCCCAAAATAGTGTTACTTTCGCGTAAGTTCTCTATCGGATCTAGAAGACTAGGGTTATGCTACTTATGCAACTCGTAGATCATAAGAAGATAGAGAAGAGGAAAAGTTGGCCTCGCACCAAACCGCACGCGGGACGAAAAATCGCTCTTCGATTTGAGAGAATCACACCCTCACGAAAGTTCAAAACTCTCAAAGTTGCAAAAGCAATTTTCATTCACCAATAATAATTAATTAAAAGTTGTTTTTACAAGCCTTTAAATAGGCTAAGCAAACCCTAACTCGAAATTAGAAAAGTCCTAAACAATAAAACACTAAAATGCAAGTTTTGCCAAAGAAAAGCAGATTTTCATCTTTTCGCTGACTTGTTTCATATGCTCGATCGATCGATCGATGCTGGAGCCAATCGATCGATGCTGGAGCCAATTGATCGACTGGGAAATATATTATTTTCCTGAAGCCAATCGATCGATCGAAAATCTGGGTCGATAGATCGACTTAAAAATTATAAATCGCTAAAACTAAGAGCCTCTCTGTCTTCAATCGATTGATCAAAGGCTGGGGTCGATCGATCGACTAAGTACTCCTTCAGTCCTTCGAATTTGAGCAATTTTTCTGTCTGACCACTTTCACGTTCTTCTTTCGCCTTCGATATGTTATGGGCGGTTGCTTGAATTAGATATCCCCATCAAAGGGTTCTCCGAAAAGTAGTGGTACAAGGCACGATTGATAGCAAGGGGTTATGCGCAAAAGGAAGGCATTGATTACAATTATGTGTTTTCACCAGTTGTGAAACACACTTCAATCCAGGTTTTGTTGTCAATTGTAGCACAGTTGGACTTAGAGTTGGAGCAACTCGATGTGAAAACAGCGTTTCTACATGGTGATTTGGAGGAGGATATCTATATAAACTAACCTAAAGGGTTCAAGTCTCCTGGAGAAAAGAGGTTAGTGTGCAAACTGAAGAAGTCCTTGTACGAGTTGAAGCAGTCGTCGAGATAGTAATACAAGAAGTTTGACACGTTCATGGTGGGGCAAAATTATATTCGAAGTGAATACGACAATTGTGTTTACTTCAAAAGGCTAGCGAATGGCTCATTTATTTATCTTCTCTTGTATGTTGATGACATGCTCATAGTTGTAAAGAGCATGGTGTAGATCAACAAGTTGAAATCTCAATTTGGCATGGAGTTTAAGATGAAGGACCATGGCGCAAAGAGAAAGATTCTTGGGATGGAGATTCAGAGACAGAAAAAATGGCAGTTATGTTTGACACAGAAGAGTTATCTGAAGAAGGTACTCTCATGGTATGGGGTGGAGAACTCAAAGGCGGTGAGTACTCCATTGACAGCTCACTTTCGTCTTTCAGTTAGCATGCCTTTTACTACGGATGAGGAGCATGAGTACATGACTCTTCTGTGTCAGGCGGTGAAATGAATTATGAGGTACATACGCGAGACCATGGATGTCAGTGGTTTTTTGCAGTAGTACAGATTATCAATTATGCGATTACGTAGATTCAAATTACGCAAATAATTTGGATAACCGTCGGTCTACAACAGGATATGTGTTTACGTTATCAGGTGATACGATTAGCTGGAGGTCGATGTTATAGGATATAGTGGGTTTGTCTACTACGGAAGTAGAGTATATGGCAGTAACAGAGGCAGTGAAAGAAGCATTGTGGGTTCAGGGCTTAGTTGGTGATTTAGGAATCGCACAGGAAATTGTTGATGTGTTCTGCGATAGCTAGAGTGCTATTTACTTAGCAAAGAATCTCGTATATCATGCTCGTACCAAGCACATTGATATATGGTACTATGTACGAAAAGTAATTGAAGATGGTGAGATATCTTTGAAGAAGGTGAGTACGAAGGACAATCCTGCGGATATGATGACAAAGGTGGTACCGGTGGTCAAGTCTAAATATTGTTTGGATTTTATCAATGTACAACAGGTTTGAGCACCCTCGGGGCACTGGTGGCAGCGGTGATACGAGTTTAGCGATGATCAGAGAAAAGAGTACATGGTGAAGCTTAGAGCCAGGTGGAGAATTGTTGTTATATAGCTCTAACTTGATTGTCGCTCAAGCGGACTTGGTTGTCGCTCTAAAAAGGGCAACTTACTGGTGTAAGTGCTCGAGTGACCGGTGCACTATTCTAACGGACGGTTTCTCTGGTCTAAGTCGTCGAGCGACCTTGGCTCTCGCTCGAGTGACTCAGGACGACCTAGTTGCGATTACACTCCGTTTTTGGCTAGTTTCTCTTAGATTTGAATAGGAATTAGTGTCTTCTATAGAAGGGAAAAGCTCTTTGACGAAATAGAGAGTTGAGATATAATTGTAAAGCTTTGGTAAACCTATCTAGGGTTTTGTGAAGAGCTGTGATGAGGCTTGAGTGTTCTTATATTCTTGTGAAATCATCAAAATAGTGAATCATCATTGCCCGTGGATGTAGGCAAATTGTCGAACCACGTAAATAGTCTCTTGTGTAATTGTGTTTGATTTCCTTTTATTTTACGTTCTTATTTGATCATTCATCGTAAGATCGTTGGTTAATTTGAGAGCTTCAACACAACAGTTGAGCAATCCAAATGGTAGTTCATATATTGTATTAGTGGGCCCAAAACTAACATTCCTTGGAGGATCTGAACTATTTGATCTATGCATTCTAAAATGATGAGTTGTTCATATTTTCTTAGCAGCTGAAATTAAATTGCACCAATCCAATGGTTAGAAACTTCTAATAGGCCTAATTCTTTTGGTTGTGATGGATCAATCCTGGGCTGCTAGTTGAAGTACTTGGATTGATCAAACATATGCGCCTCGTGTTGTCAAAGTGTATGGTCATGCCACAATTTGTTTAAATGCTGACATAGGATTCGACCTCCTAAAAGATCATTTAGAAATACATAATATTTTATAATTGGTAATATTTTATTTGAATAAACCAGTATAACATAATAGTTTACATGTAAGCTTTCCAAGTTTTTCCAAAAAAACATCAGAAATAAAAGGGTTCTTACAAGGAGAAAACCAAAAGCATCCATCCCAAGAAAAGGCTAATATAAAAAATCATTGGGAGAGTGATAGTATAAACATTTCCCAACAACACTGCAAGCCAAAAATACATGTTTCCATATATATGGCACCAAAAAACCCAAAATATTAGCAGGGCTTCTGGGCAAGGTTTAATAACCAGTTCATATCAGCATTACGGGCCAGGTTCCAATCCGATATGTATCGGATATTTCGGTTACTTATCGGCCAAGTTGAACGACGTTCAAGTTCCTTTTTTTTGTTTTAAAATATCAAGAAAACTAAGAATTTCAAATATTAAAAAATGTTGCCCATCATTCGGTCAATCTGACCGGATATGGAGAGATATTGACGGATATTGACCACTTTGATCCGATAATTGACCGTATATCATATCAGGGGTGTATATCGATCCGAGGGTTAGGGGCCCTAACCCAATATATATGCATCGGATATGGCCGATATTTAAAACGATGCTTCTGGGTAGCCAGAAAAACCAAAGCCCTACAATATTAGGGAACCTACACGCACAAGAAACCTAATCCATACTACCCTAGATATCAAGATAAAAACCCAACTCCTCCCTTATATATATAGAAAAGCTTTCCTCACCCTTTCCAACCTCGCATTAAACCCACAACACACAAAATCACGGTTAACATTTAAAAATAAAAATAATCTCATAAATTACATAATCCATAAACCACAACACAAGAAATACTCTGTTACCTGTAACTCTGTGGCCATTGCCTAGAGGGAAAGAGAGAGGAAGCTGAATCCTTAGCTCTCTGATTTTCTCCATCTTCTTCTTCATCGCTGCTTTCTACTGGGTATTCTTCAATATCCTCGTCAGCTAAGCCGTCCATAAAGAACTCGAGATCCTTATCTGCGGCCATGTTACTCCTCCAGCGCAGATTCAGAGAATAAACGTTGGAGGGAGCTCTAAATTTATGACAAAAAGAAAGGATAAAATAGTAATAAGGAGGGGTTTGGGCGGGCTTATGTGGATTTGGATAGGAGTAAGGAGGTGGGCGACGGTTCATTCTAGCCGTTGTAGATGGGAGGTGCACGCTTCTCTTTGCATGGGTGACGACAGAGTTTTATCCTATTTACTCTGTCCTACTTATTTTTTTCTTGGGAAATTTATCGGATCAACCCTATCAAATACACGCTTCCCGTCGTAAACCCTATACGCTTTAAATCAAGCCAGTTCCAATTAGCAGGAAAAATTAGAAATACCCTTTCTTAGGTTATTTTCCGATCTATATAATTTAAAATTTTAAATATTAATATTTAATTTATATTTATGCCATATGAAATGGAATTTATCTTTAACACAATCAATTTTATATTATGACTTATAAATATTTAAAATTTTAAATTATATAAAATAAAAAAAAAGTGTAAAAAGTATTTATAACATTTTGTACTAGCTGAAAATGAATTAACTAAAAATTGGTCGATTTGAATAAAAGTGACAATATAAGATCTCTAACGGAAAAGATGTATCTAAACCATCTCTAAAGAGTAAAAGCCTCCAACTTCCAACATGGTGAAATATATCTTGGGATATTATAAATGGTGGAGAAGCTTTGAATAGAGAATTTTGAAGACAGATTATGCGGCGGGGAGGTGACTGGCTGGATTGCTTGGGCGTTTACAATGAAAGGGATATTATCAACGGTGGAGGAACTTTGAATAAGGAATTTTGAAGACAAATTATGCCGGGCGAAGTGGGTGGCTGGATTGATTGGGCCCCACTATGTAAATTGTCCGTGGCTAGATTGATTGGGCCCCACTATGTAAATTGTCCCTTATATAACACTGTCTCCAATCAAATGACAAGAGTCATATTGAACCCATGGTTTAAACCATAGTTACCTAAAAACCTTTTTTACCGACCGTATTGTCCCCATGCATGCCAACATCATAATTGATATGAAAACGCTCCCGAAACTTTTCAAAACCCTTCTTAAAAATGTGTTTCAATATAATTGAATCGTGTTTCATTTTAAAGAAAAACGAGTTTCTAATGTAGAAGAAACTCGTTTCTATGTTTTAATGAAAAATGATTTTTACTTAATTGATAATTTTATCTCTTAAATATGAAAATAATTTATCCTTCTATAATTAAATTAAAAATCTGACTTTTACATATTTTTAGGGACCTTGTAATAATTTTTTAAATGAACTTCATGTGCATAAGATTTTAAATTATATGTCCATCTTAAATATATTTCTGATAATATATCTTAATTACTAGTAAGTAATTTGATTATATTATGTTATATTACTATATATACTATAAATAGAAAATTTTAATCATATGTTTTTCACCCATTAATGGATGAGTTCAATTAATCATGTGTCCAAACTCTAAAATTTAAAATATAAAAAATAGTACATAGAAATATAATTCTTATGTATAGTTAACCAAAAGAAGTACCAATGGTGTATCAATGTCATATATATGTCATATCTATTTAGCATTTATGTCACACTACTAGCATTTCTAGGCGAATCCATCTCGTATCTATATCGTACCAATGTTGTATTTATTTCATACGTATAATCAGAGCTGGCCCTGGGCTAAGGCCAAAGAGACGGCTGCCTCGGGCCAAGGCCTAAGAGATGGCCGCCTCGGGCACTAAAGTTTGTGGGGCCCCCAAATCTTAAAAGTCTTTATCATTTAATTGCTTAATATAATTTTTAATGTAAAAAAGTATTAATTTAATCTAATTATATAGTTGGTCAAGTAACTAGTGTTGGTTTACTTTTTACCCAACATGTTGTGAGTTCAACTCTTCTCAAGTCCCATATTTGCATTTTTTTTAATGGCTCATAGGTCGGGTATCTGTGGGGTCGAGGCAAGTCATTGGTCGGGTCACTGGCCTAACTGAGTAAGGTCGGTCAAATGTATTGACCCAGTAGATTCTACGTCCCAATTTTGACCAGACCAGATTTGTTTGACCAAATCCTTTATATATAAGGTACCTCTAACCATGCTCATGCGTTCTCCAAAAGCGCCCACATCTCGGGCCCCTTGAAAACCATTAATTCCTTCGAATGAGATGATGGAGATTGTTTTTATACCTATCTTTCACAAAATAGATTTTCAGATCACGGCCCACCTATCATACGGTCAATTTGTTATTCCATGTGTCACAATTTCCCAAAAAATGCCCTTGAATCAAATGGCACCAATCACTCTCAAATGTGATTTTATGGGCATTTTTCTGGGATCTATGACACGTTGAATCACAAAATCGACTGTTTGATAAGTGTACCATGATCTCAAGATTTATCGAGTGAAAGATATTTGTATGTATATATATATACATATAAAATTTTCTTATTAAATGACCATAACTTAAAACAGCGATTTCAGGGTCGTTACAGTTCCATTTTTAACAAATGACCTGTCAATTTTGATCTACTCGACGATACTTATCCAATGAACCTATTTTTGAACTTTTTGAGATTGTTAAAGTGATAAAAAAATATCAGTGAAAGATTCAATGACAGTTAAAGTAATAAAAAATGTTAAAATGTTATTGCTTGGGTTACTTGATCCGTCGAGTACCTTCTACAATTTAGATTTTTCTTTGTGTGATGCATTTTTCTCTAATATATGTTTTCGTTAATTAGTTAGTTGCATTTTCAAATTATAAACAATAGAATAGAATATAGAGATATTTGTAATCTAAAAGCAATAAGTGAAAAAAAAAATTGTGGCAATTTTTTTTTTAAAGATTAATATAAAAGAGGGGCCCCATTTTAGGAACTCGCCTTGGGTCCCCCAAAATCTCCTATAACACCTTTATTTCGTACATATGACATATCTATTACCTTTCTATGTTTTATCAGTATTGTGTCAAAGTCATTTCAACAAAAGGGGACCTAAAACTCTCTTCACCTAAACGTACTAGTACTGGTACTATGTGCCCATTCCTGGCCAACTATGGCTATAAATGGGTCAAGTCAGGCCAAAACTATGGTTGCCCAACGGGTCAGGAGTGTATGCTCGACCCAACCCGGTGGTGGACTCTGATCCAAAGGATCATTTGGATCAAAGGTCTATGTCCAACCCGATTAGATATGAGGTCCCACCAAAAACATATTACTCGACCATGTTGAAAATCCCCTTTTTCCTTTTTTTGGAGTAAGCACGAAGGTTTAGGAATGTGGCTGTTGATGGATGGAGAAAACGATGCTATTTCTCGGCGGTTTAATAAAGGGAGTCGTTACTTACACACGCATTAAACAACCTTGCACCAAAATTAAGTTTGGGTGCCTGCATACTCTCTCTCTCTCTCTCTCTCTCTCTCTCTCTCTCATCCACCATCATCATCTATTTGGAGTCATTGCTAAAGCAGTGAACCACCGTTTTTATAAAACTTGCATAGAGTCGTACCCTATCTGTCAAACAATCAAATCGTTTGGTTTGTTGGATGTATAAAATTGTATCTAAGGTGTGCGAGTATGTTATGATCTTGGTCTCTTTGACCCCACTTGATAGTAAATGATGAGAGAAGCATCAAGACACTCGTGTTTGAGCACACACTTTATCATGGCCCACACCCCCTTTAATTTAAGAAATTCTATTTATTATTTGGTTCTGCAACAATAATAACCGAAAATCCCAAAAAATATGATGCTTTAAAACAACTAAGGAAATCGAATCCCTCCAATTTTGGAATTTATTTCTTAAGCAATTAGAGTCTTTAAAAGACTTACTTTTTTAGACTCTTGCCCAATCGGAATCTCTCTCTAAACTCATTCTCTCTATATATATGGGAAACCTAAAGAGAATTAGAATCTCCAAGTCATTCTCACTCTTAGCCGTCTCTCTCTCCCTCTATCTGTTTTCTCTTCTCTACAAGAGCACAGCCACAGTGCACCACCTCTCTCCCTTAAGTGAAATCTACAGCTGAGCTTTCTCTTCTGGAGCCTAATCACGTTCTCATTAAGGATCTTCATCACTACGAAGGTTCGATCGTAAGAAAAGATTTCTCGCGAAAGGAACTCGGGCAAATCGTCGCTTAATCCGATCTCCGTCAAACTAAATCGCCGCCAAAATCGTTTCACGCTTCAACAGGTGGGCGCCTTTAAATCCATCTTAAATTATTCAGTATTTTTTTTTAATATAAGAAATCCTAAATCAATCCTTCCTAAGATCAATTGGGGAAGAAAAAGAACCTAGAACTGCGTCAAAAAACTCAACCTGGGCTTGAAATTGCAAGCTTGACCAGTCAAAATTCAAAATTGACCGGTCAAGATTGTAATTTATATAAGAAACAATATTCTCTGTTTCATTTTGACCGGTCGAAAACTGATTTCGACCAATCGAAATGGAGTTTCTCTCTAGCCCTTTAGCAACTCGACCAGTCGAGTTCTGTTTTTCTTCAGAACACTTCCCTTTCATCTCGACCAGTCGAAACCAACTTTCGACCAGTCGAGTTCTGTTTTCAGAACTTCCCTTCTCTCATCTCGACCAGTCGAGCCTCCATTTTCGACTAGTCGAGATGGACATTCTAAAGGACTCATGTCCTCTGTTTCATCTCTACTGGTCGAAACCACAATTCGACCGGTCCACTTTATAGTAACTCTCTCAGTTTTTTTTCTCGACCGGTAGAGACTCATTTTCGACCAGTCGAGATTGACAATTTCACAACTGTGTTGTTTTACAAATTTGATTTCGAGTTTCCTTTCGTTGGGACATCCGATTTAAGATAAGCATGACTCGATCTTATAGTTTTTGGACATTTCAGACACGATGGGAATGTTCGTTACCTCTTTAAAGCTCATATGGTCCATTAATGGGCATGTATGTCTCTTATAACTCAAAACATGTCCAATCGCTATACCGATCAATCCCCAAATTCCATAGACATGATTACACCCAATTGAAGAGTAAATAGATTCAATCACAGAATATATATGATTTAACATTCCTTATTCACTATTTTTACTCAATTCTTCATATCTTATGCTCCATATTAAATTCCTTCAAAAATATGCAATACATAGGGTGTATATATAATTTCTTTATGATATATGTTCATCATCATCATATAGAAAAATTACGATAAGACATACGCATGATAAGTTAAGAATAAGATATGACACATGATAGAAGCCTACGCCACAGTGGAGTTTTTTTTACGGTCATGTGGAACTTAGAATGTAAGTATCCATGTACGGATGCAACACCTCTATGATAGTATGAGATGTCACACGATGTATTTTCAGGTTACTACGAAACCCGTCCCTTGAAAAGTGTAGTTTAGTGAAGCCTTTAGCATTGTGGCCCATTCAAATTAAGTTTTAAGTAAAAATGATAAATGAATATGCTAAGATACGATATGTTAAGAAAGTGAGGACTTAAGCCCACACAAATATAAAATCGGGGCGGGGACCTAAGCCTAGAATCGAATAATGATATGATATAAGAAGACATGCTGTGAAGGTCAATTGAATATGAATTAAGTTCTACATGTGTCATACCTTACGAGCCACCTTAAAGGTCCAACATCTGCAGTCAAGATAGTGTTTAAGGATAATATATTAGCTCTGTCTCGAACTAAGGGGACATTATTATTACGATGCACAAAACCTCATCTGGCTGAATGGTAGTTTATGTTATTTTATGGAGGTTATGTGATTATCTATACGTAGACCTCACGTGATAGGCTCGAGCAGCGGCTCTGGTACAGGTCGTTTAATTGAGATAAGTAAGATACGAAGTACATTATATAGACGTATGGAGTAATAATAAGACTTTCGATATGTCATGTATGATAAGTTGATAAAACAAATAGGAAAATAAATAAGAAATAGAAGCATCATGTGCATTTCATTCTATGATTGCTTTTCAGTTTTGATACGATATATTATGAGGTTTTGAATATTTTGACATTATGTAGTAATGCTTGGTTTATTTTAAAATGCACAGCAACTCAAGCGATTGCACACACGGTCACCTGGGTAAGTTATAGTGGATCGATTGTGCAACCACTGAGTTTATACGACTGAATAAACTCACTCTCTTCCCAAGTCTAATAGTTTTAGGTGAAGACTTCGATCATCCTGCTTATGATGACGTGGAGGCAGCTGTATCGGAGGCGACTTACATAGATAAGGATGTTGGCTACCACCCAGATGAGAACGTAAATTCGACAGACTTTTATGAGCCTTGAGCGTTCCTTAGTTCTAGACTTTTTATTTTTCTTGTGAGACATTTTAATTCATGTTGGTTGTTTCATACTCTTATGAGTTTATGTATGAGACGGTTTTACCCTACGTGAAACTCGATTTACTTTATGTCTTAGATGCATGGTTAGGTTATTGCTTTTTTAATGGTCATTACGCTTTTCCGCTTTTTCTTTTGAGCCTTTAAATACAATATTAAAAGCTTTGATCCATATGCTACGTTGATTGATGAGTTATGTGTATGCCCGTTTATCGCCTTAACAAGCGTGCGGTGTCATAACATGGAATTCTAGGCCCTCGAGATCGAGTTGATAATCATAATCGCCTTGTAGGATTAGGATTATAATTTATAGAATACCTACCATCGAATTAGTACTTATAGTCGAGTTTGATAGGTTTTATGCAATGGTGCTTACAAATTAGATCGCTAGAGATTGGATGGATTATATCGTCTCGACTAGTCTGTGACTATGAATAGGATCTGATTATTTTACCTAGCTTTAGCTTGTAGCGAAGAGAAGGTTATTAACCGGAATTCAAATTAGAATAAGAATAAGATTGCGAATTATTATGAATCGGTGATCAAGAGGGGTCTTGATGCAGAAACTAACACGATACAAATATGATGGACTAAGATTATTTTAAAATTAATTTGAGTACTTGAAATATGAAATTTCCTAGCAAATTAACATTAAAATTAAAGAGAATTTCAATTAAACAATTTGATTTAGCCCAAAAGAGTGTTACTTTCGCCGTACGTTCTATATAAGATCTAAAAGACTAGGGTTACTTAAGAATAATTAGATCTCCAACAATTTAGGGCTTCGAACGAACTCACAAGGGGGTTCTTTCGAATCTGTGCGAAATTAATCAATAAAAATATTATAGGTCTTTAGAAATCAGGGCTCAAAATAGAAGAAATTCCGTGTTAGGATGACTGAACGATCTTAGGTTGGGTAAAATCGAGCAAGCAAAACACGCAATTAGTTCCAGATTTTGGAAATAAAATTAATTAAAAATCAACCCAACACTTACACGTAATAAGGAGATAAGAGTAGATAAGATGTATAGAAAGTTGGATTCGCACCAAACCGCACTTGAAAAGAAGAATCACTCTTCCAAGTCTTGAGAGAATCTCACCCTTGAAGAAAACTTTGATACAAGCTCTTAAATTTGCAAAAACAATATTCAATAACCATTAATTAATTCAAATTGTATTTATAATGCCTTTATATAGGCAAACCAACCCTAACTAAATATAAATTCGAAATACGAGAATCCTAAAGCAACTAAAACTCTAAATAGGCAAGTTTTGTCTCAAAACTCGTCTAGATATCAATGTGTTGACAAGATTCACGGACGTCCATCCTAAGACTCATGGACGTCCGTTATGTGCTCACGGATGCCCGTCAAATTTATGGACATCCCTAATGCACAAAACAGAGAACCCTCCAAATCACGGGCCTCAGTCATGACGTCACAGACGTCCGTAGATACGGATGTCGTGAGCACATATATCTGTGCTTCAACCCTTCAGAACTCTTTCATTCTTCAGAATGTTTTTGTATGCTTCTTTTGCCTTTGATACACCATAGGTGGTTCTTTGAATCGGATATCCCCATCAATTCCCCCTGGTTTAGAAGAATTCATCCCCGATGAATATTGGCTGCGATAGCGCTCGAGGAGATTAAGATCAAGCTGTTGGAACTCTTCTTTTGTGATCCACATGTTCTTTGAATCTGGCTTATTCTTCCACTTGACAATATACTTTTGAAATTCCTTTGGTTTGTAGGCACAATCTGATCTTCCAAAATATCAGCAATTATTTCACAAGAAGGACGTGTAGGTGGAGGTAATGGAATAGGAGAGAAATAGAGATATAATCGGATGTGGAAGGTTCAAAAGGATTAGGTGGCGTCACTACAGGGCCATAGGATGAAATGAGAACCTCCATATTTAAAGTCATACTAATATCCAAATCTAGTTGTAAGTATAGTACATAAGCATTAGGACCGACATGCTTCAAAATTCTATAGGATCCAACACTACGAGCCTGTAACTTTTTAGCAATTCCTTGAGGGAAGTGCTCAAGTCTATTTCGAACCATCACAAATCACCCTCTTGAAATTCTTTGAACCTTCGATGAGAATTTACAGAAACTTTATATCTTTCATTACTCATATTAATTCTTCTCTTAATCTTAGATTGAAGTTCATGAATGCGATATGCGGATGTAGATGCAGACTCTGACGACATCTGATGAATTGACATCGAAATAAGATCTATGGGTGTCCTAGGTTTATAACCGTACACAACTTGAAACAGACTTAACCCTTTAGTTCTATTAACTGAATTATTATATGCAAACTCTGCGACAGGTAAGATGGAATCCCAACTTCTAATATGTTCACATACAAGACACCTTAAGAGATTTCTTAAACTTCGATTAACAACCTCAGTTTTCCCATCCATTTGGGGATGATATGTCGATGGAAATTGAAGTCTAGTCCCCATTTTATGCCACAATGCCTTCCAAAAATAATTGACAAACTAATATCTCTATCCAACACAACGATTTTAGGCAAACCATGCAAATGAATAACCCCACTAAAGAAAAGTATAGCAATTTTACTTGCATCTGAGGTTTTCGAGCAAGCTATGAAATGGGGCATTTTCAAGAAGCGATCCACAATAACCAACACCGAATCATGCTTTCGGAGGGTCTTAGGAAGCCCTAACACAAAGTCCTTAGAAAGCTCTTGCCATTGAGTATGTGGCACAGGTAAAGGCGTATACAACCCTGTGCTTTGCTTCCTTTGTTTTGTCAATTGGCAAACATGATATTGATTGATGATTTTGACAACATCTTGTGTGAGATTGGGCCAATAAAACTTATTTTCAACCAATGCAACAGTTTTGTTGCAGTCGAAATGCCCGAAGACAACTCCGATGTGTAATTCCCAAATGAGGAAGTTTCATAGGGACATGCAGGGAATACACAAATGGTGTTTCAAAAACAAATACCCATCGTGTAGAGTATACTTACACACTCTATCAGACTGGTCACCCATGAGTGAGGCATACTCTTCTCCAAAATCTGGCCACATAGGATAATCATTCAATAAACGCTCGAATCCAGTCACCTCAAAACTCATGGAGTGCAACATCGCCACCCTACGGCTAAGCGCGTCAGCAATCCTATTCTCCACTCCAGCCCTATGTTTCAGGACAAAGGTGAACCCTTGAAGTTGTTCAGCCCATTTTGCGTGTCGCGGGTTTAACTTCTTTTGAGAACTCAAAAATCTTAAGGCCTCATGATCTGAGAACAGAATAAATTCTTGCGGTAATAAATAGTATTTTCAATATTTGAGAGATTACACTATCGCATAGAATTCCTTATCTTACGTAAAATATTTTAGTCTACCCTCATTTATCTTTTCACTGAATAAGCTATAGGGTGACCCTCTTAGCTCAATACTCCATCAATACCTACACCTGGCGTGTCACAAGCCACCTCAAAGACTTTAGAAAAGTCAGGAAGGCGTATAATTGGAGCCTTGGTCAGATGAGACTCAATCTCCTAAATTGCTTTTACTGCAGTAGGTATCCATCTAAACTCTCCCTTTTTTAATGCAATCGATGATATGGGCCGTTACTGTACTAAAATTATGGATGAACCCTGTAGAAAGTGGCTAACCCATGGAAGCTACGGACTTCGTGAATGTTCTTAGGTTCAAGCCACTCCACAATAGCCTCGATTTTTTTCGGGTCCGCAGTTATTCCTTTAGAGGTTACGACAAAATCTAAGAAGACAACACTGGTCATCATGAAAGTACACTTCTTTAGGTTTGCGTATAACTTCTCTCCTCTGAGAGTCAAATAAACTTGGCTTGAATGGCCTAAGTGTTGTTTCTTGTTGTGGCTATAAATAAGGATATCATTGAAGTAAACCATGAGGACTTTACCTATAAAAGGACTCAACACTTATGTCATGATTCGCATAAATGTGCTCGGGGCATTTGAGAGCCAGAAAAGTATGACAAACCATTCGTGGTTTTACAGGTAGTGTTCCATTCTTCCCCAGGACGAACTCAAACTTAATGGTACCCACTCTTCAAATCGATTTTTGAAAATATTGTGACACAAATCATCATATCCAACATGTCGTCTAGCCTCGGTATAGGAAACTGATACTTGACCGTGATTTTATTAATGGCATGGCTATCGATGCATATCCTCCAAGACCCATCGTTTGTGGGTGTGAGTAGCGTTGGCACAACACATGTACCCAACTATAGCATGCTTGTGATTCCTCTCTTCTTGGCACCTTTGGATGGATTTTTGCATTATGACTGCAATTTATTGCTACTATAAAACAATACTCAAAACACATTATTAATCACTCAAAGGTTCATTAAAGGTCAGGTTAGGAGGTGAAAAATAGTATTTTTCACTGATTAACACACCCCCAAACCTAAGCTTTGCTAGTCCCTGAGCAAAGGAGAAATTAGAAACAATTATCAAAAGAAATAAATGTCACTTTTGTAGGGAGCACAGATACATTTAGCATATGCATCAAGCCTTTTAAACCCCTAGGTGACCCCTAGTGGAGGAGTGAAGTCTCCTGAGGGTTTCCAGTGAAGGTATCCACAAACTTCCTTATGAACATAGTTAAGTCAAGTACAATAGTGACAAGTTAGATTTGAACAAACTCAGCTTCATTCCACACCTTGCCTTTTCAAATTCAGAAGTTTTAAAATATCACATGTAAACAATTTAATACCTAGATCTTTATGTATATTCATTGCAATCAATTTGAAATCATCAAAAGAATAATGTGTAAGACAGTATATAGTTTACCATTAATTTGAAAATCAGGTTCAAACAGTGCCCCAAAAAGTTCAATCTTAGACCCAATTCTCTCAAAGGCCTACTCTCATAAATGAATTTGAAGGGGTTCAATTTCACTCCAGCTCAAGAGCAGTTACAGCCCTCAAATAGGACTGGAAGCATGAGCATAGGCATTGCTACTAAATCCTGAAATCTTGTATCTCTTTTCACCATAGATCAAACGACTCCTCATCTCCACATGACAGCTCAATCAACTTCAGATTAGTAAGGTCTTTTTATTGGGTTGTAATGTGGCTTATGGTTTGAGGTTTAAAAGAATAAAGGGGAATAAAAGGGTTCAAAATTGAGAAATCAGCAAGGTGAGGAGGTGGTCATGACATCACCTTCTTTATTTCAACATTGCTTCATCTTCTTTGAATTTTTCGAGCCAAAGTGATAAGCTTCTTCTCTTCTTTTCAAATTTACCAATGAAGCACTTTCTTGACTTCTCTTTCTCTTTTTGTATGCTTCTCTTTGTATTTTTCTCCTTATATATATATATATATATATATATATATATATATATATATATATATATATATATATATATATATATATATATGGGCTGAAATGCCACAGCTATACAACTGACACACAAATGTCATCAAATGTATTCTCTTTTCCATTCACTAAATTGTAACCCAGCTCTTCTTTCTTCAGCATCTTCTCCTTTACTTTCTGAAATCTCAGAGTGAAGGTCAGGCTGAATTAAGCTAATGAGGTTCAGCTTCAAGTATTCTAGTATTTTATCAAAGAAAATAAGATTTTTAAGGCCCAAATGGTGTGTATCAAGGGCAGTTCAGAGGGTAGGGATTTTTAGGCTCAAAGTGTCCAAATGAAGGCCTTGCATCATGTCTTTAGTATCATGAGTACTATCAAGTTGTTTCAACTTGGAGTGCACAACTTCTAGTGAAAAGAGTAGGTTCAATTAGTCCTTAGAGCAAAAAAATTACCAAAACACTCTTCAAAGATTTTTTTTTTTTTTTACAGGCTCAAATCTCACTGGGTATGGTCTTCATTTGCACTCATGGGGCATGTTCTTACCTTTTTCTCTCCTTGCTAGTTCACTATATATTGATTATGACAATCATCTCTTGATGACCTCCTTCATAGAAGTGTTGAATTTTAGAAGATCCTAGCATTAAACAGTCTACTATCATTTTTCAATTCTCCTTTGTTCAAATTTGCTTAAGTGAAATTCTACTTTAATTGTTTTCATCCTTCTAGTCACTATTGCACTTAGCTTAACTATTTCAAATATATACCATGCCATACCCCCAAACCTATGAGAAATAGTGTCCTCATTGGTTCAAAAGATACCTATGGAGAGGCAACAGGGTAGTAAAACAAGAAATAATGCAACTAATAAGTAGTAATGGAAGAAATAAAGTCTATGTATAGAAACAGCTAAGTTTATTAACTAGAAAAAAAAATGTACAAGATATTATATATGCAAAAGATTGAAATTAGACAATATACTACAAACAGACCTAAAACTGAACACCTAATTACAAAATGACTGAACCAACTCTTAGAGCTAATCTTCATCTGAATCTGAGCTTGATAAAGTCATTGGTTCCCATCCATATTTTTCAGCAATTTTAGCATAATCCTTCTTCAAATTCTCCTTCTTTAGATTCTCAGCTTTGGCAGCACCAGCCTTTGTCCTTTTTGCAACTGGCTTCTGAGGCTTGGTGTTGCCCTGAGGCATGGTGGGCTCATTGATGGACACCCTAGCTGATGAGGTTGGGTGCACTATTGAGAAAGTTTTTTCAAGTGTCTCTACCTTTCGTCCCAACATTTCAGATTTCTTCATCTCCTCTTTATATAATGTGAGGGTTTTCAGCAATAATAGCTCCCGTTGCCTCTTCTCTACTCTGTGATCCAGCTGCAGCTGTGCAATCTGAGCTAGGAATGACTGCTTGATTACAGTGTTGATCTCAGCCATTCCTCTAATCATATCCCTCCTAATATAAGGTTTTCATCCATAGCTCTCTTGATGGTGGAGAATGGTGGCATGGGGTTTGAAGAGGCAGAAACCAATATCCTCTCAGTGGGGGTATCCAAAATATGAGATGGAGTGGATGAAGATGATGGGATAGAAGGTGAAAGTGGAAGTATGAGTGCTAGCTCCTCCTCTATGGGCAGTCTGGGTGGAGGCAGAGGCTAGGGTGGGTGGAATAATGGATACGTCCACCTCAAAATCTGTCTGGGTGGAGGAGGAGGTTAGGTTGGATTCTGTTTGGGTTGAAATGGCTGTGGAGGTTAATGGAATAGGGAGCAACTCAGCAGACTTAAAGTCTATCTGAGTAACAGCAATGATAGTGGATACTACAAGGGAGATTTGAGGAGGAAAATATGATGGTGATGCAGGAATGAATGGTGTAGGGGTCTGAGTGTGAGTGGTTGAGGTAGATGGGATTAAAGTGGATTGCATGGACTGAAGGAATGTCTGCATGACAACTTGGTTATCAGTGTTTGTGTGGAGCTGGGATTGGATAGATGTGAGAATGGAAAGGATTTGGGTAAATGAATTAGGTAGGGACTAGGTAATAGGCTGGGTAGGATGAATAGGAATAAAAGGGGAGGTAAGGACATGTTGGAAATGATCAGGTTGTGGAGAATTAGGAAGGGGGTTGTATTCATGCCCAATATCCCCCACAATGGAGTCAATTAGGGTAGAGTACCCCTTAGTAGTAAAATGCTCCAGGTCCTGGGTACGGATATGTGAGAGAGAGGTAGGTAGGTCAGTGGGAATGCGGTGTCAATATTAGATGGGATAAAGGTGAATGGTGAAGGTGGGTCAGGAATTGGAGATTCTGGGCTAGGAATGGATGGGCTCGTTATACAGGGTGTTGGTTTAGGTTGTTTGGATTTCCTCTGGTATGTGGTCTTAATGGTAGGTGTGGGCATAACTAATGGGACAATGGTAGGAGGAGCTAACATAAGTGATGTTGTGGTGATTGTAGAAGGTGTGGCTGTAGAAGTGAGAGGCATAGGTGTAGGTATGGAAGGCAAGGCAATTTATGAGGTAATGATGGCTGGTACCACACTGCCAACAGATGTAACTGTAGAGGCTATGGATGCTAGTACTGACATGGCCAAAGGAGCAGTAAGTGCTGTGGTGACCACTGTGGCTTCTGGTAGGGGACCCTCAACTTGCTCCTTTCTCTTTCCAATCAAGGTCATACTGGTTGACCATGCTTTCTTCCAAATTCTTTTGGAGGCAATGCCTCAGTTGGATCTCCTTCTTTAAATGCATACTTCACTTTCTTCAACAGAGCAGTGATAATTCTGCCATATCGAAGACCTGGCACAAGCTGTGCCTTCTTGATTTTGTCGTGAATATCCACCAACCCTTTAAATATCAGTTGAAGGGCATTGAAAAATTGGCCCTTGGAGTAAAAATAAAGGACATCCACAATGGGGTGCCTTCTTTCTTGTTGATGTCCAGACATAAAAATAGTCTTCCTCAAAATGGTATCAATGAAAAATAAACTGGGATCCAGATCTCTCCTCATCAAAGACTCTCCAGCCTAAATGATACACTGTCAGGAACTCCTAAACTGGCTGGATCATACTGAAATGGAATCCCCAACACCAAACCAATATCCTTGTAATCCACTACCATTTCCCAGTCATCAATCAAGACCACAAGCATAGGATCAATAGCCCCTAGCATCTTTTTCTTAGGTTTTGATACCACAATTTGACTAATCTGGGATATACCTTCTCCTGTAATGGGGTTAAAATAGGTTTCAAAGAAGCCTTTTCCAAATAAGCTAAGGTGTCACTGCACTCCTCTACCTTGGTGAAATAGGGTACATCAAAGGTAGTCTCAACTATCAGACCCAAAGTATCCACCAATTCATTAGGGGTTATCAAATGCACAGGTAACGGAGGTAACTCCTTAGCAATATCCTCACTGATTTTGGCTTTCTTAGACTTCTGAGTTTTCTTGGGTTTTTCCATATTCAACTTCCTCTTTGCGGGTGGATCCACTTGAGATTGTGAAGCAACTATCCTACTGAATTTTCTATTGGATTTGGAAGGAGATTGGAGTAAATCAGACAAGGTACCCTCAGGGTTGGCCATTAAAACACAGAATATAACAAATTTCACACACCACAATTATGCTTCACCTAATTTACGCTTACACACTAGAATCTATTCAAACCATAGACATGAAAGATTCAAGAGACAAGGCATGTGAAGAACTTACCCAAAACCTAGGGTTTTTCGGCAATTGACGTATAGAGCACCAAACCAGCAGAGACCAGGTGCAAAATGTCGACTTTTCAATGCTTGTGCAACTGGTAAAACCTCAGAAAAATTAGAAATGGAACCACTGAGATGGAGAAGAAAGGAAGAAGGAAAAGCTCGTGCAGACAAACAGGCAAAGGTTTATCTCAAAGTATTGAATGTCGAAATAAACCTATCGAAAGGTTTTAAAAGTAAAGAGAATACGATTTCGACAGGATGAATAGATGAAGTCGATACGTTGAATCAACCTATCGAACAGTTGAAACCACATGCATACAAAAAAGTCCCAGAATGAAGGTTTCGAGAGGTTCATCCAGCCTCTCGACGGGTATAAGAGCTTTAGAAAGTTGGATTCAAGAGGTTCAACAAACCTCTCGACAGGTGCTTGGAACCCGCCGAATCCTCACAAAATACCTTTAGTACCTATTGAATGCTTAGTTCAACCTATCGATGGGTTTCAATACCTGTCGAATTCCACATATAACATCTTCAAAACCTGTCGAAGTACATTTCCAACCTCTGGACAGTCTTAGTTCTATATTCAATCTTACTTCACACCTGTGTACTGTTTATATTCAACAAAAATTCAACAATTCCTCCTCAGCTCCTTCTCATTTCTTAATCATCCAAACAACACAGAACTCACCTTAGCTCAGACATTATACCAAGTGAAAAACTAACGAAAAAAATTATAGATTTACACAAAGTAAAAGACAGAATTAAAATCAACAAAAACATACTAAATGATAGTTATGTTACACAATGTACATTGTTGAAAATCATTCAAACTTTGGAGGTTCTTGAAGGTTAATGGTCTCAACAGGCTCCACTGTATTTTCAATACAAATTTTTAGCCTTTGACCATTCACTTTCAAGATCCTTCCATTCTTGGGATCCATGATCTCAACAGCTCCAGATGGGGATACATGCAACACAGTGTAAGGTTGATCCCATCTGAATTTTAACTTCCCTGGAAAAAATATCAGTTTTCAATTAAAAAGCCATACCTTATTAGCTTCAACAAACTCCTTCCTAAGAAGCTGTTTGTCATAGAAAGCTTTGGCCTTTTCTTTGTAAATTCTGGCATTGGCATAGGCATCAAATCTCAATTCCTCCAATTCTGACAGTTGTAATTTCCTGTGAAAACCAATAGCAGTTTGATCAAAATTTAATGCTTTGATGGCCCAGTAGGCCATATGCTCTAACTCTACTAGCAAATGACATGCTTTACCATATACCAATCTAAAAGGAGACATTCCTATTGGGGTCTTATAGGTAATTCTATAAGCCCACAGTGCATTTGTTAACTTGACAACCCAATCCTTCCTATCAATCCTTACAGTTTTCTCTAGGATGTGTTTAATCTCCCTATTAGAAATTTTAACTTGCCTACTGATCTATGGGTGGTAGGGAGTAGCTATCCTGTGTGTAACATAATAATTTTTAAGCAAGCTTGCAAAGTATCTGTTGCAGAAACCCCATCACTAATGATAGCTCTAGGGGTGCCAAATCTAGAGAAAATATTATCCTTCAAAAATTTGAGGACAACTGTGTGGTCATTGGTTCTTGTAGCAATGGCTTCAACAATTTGAACACATTGTCCACTACCACCAAAATGAAATTAAACCCATAGGAAGGAGGAAAGGGATCCATAAAATCTATCCCCCATATGTCAAACAGTTCTACCACAAGGATGGGTTGTAATGACATTGAATTTCTCTTTGAAATGCCCCCCAACCTTTGACATCTGACACATGCCTTGAAGTGTTCATGTGCATCTCTGAACAAAGAGGGCCAGTAGAATCCAGATTGGAGTACTTTTACAGCAGTTTTCTTTCCACTAAAATGAGCTCCACATGCCTGATCATGGCACATAGAAAGAATGCTGTGGAACTCACTTTCGGGCACACATCTCCTAACAATTTGATATGCTCAATATTTGTAAAGGTAAGGGTCCTCCCACAGAAAATGCTTAGCCTGAGAGAAAAACAGGTCTTTGTCTATCTTGGATCAATGAGGGGGGATCCTACCTACAGCAAGGTAGTTCACAATGTGTGCAAACCAGGGCACACTCACAGTTTGGATGATAAAAAGTTGCTCATCAGGAAAGGAATCATTCACAAGCAAATCAGCAGCCAAAATCCTAGATAAGTGGTCTGCTACGACATTCTCCGCACCCTTTTTATCCTTAATCTCAAGATCAAACTCCTACAACAGGAGGATACATCAAATTAATCTTGGTTTTGCTTCTTTCTTGTACAAAAGATACTTCAAGGCTGAGTGGTCTGTGAACACAACAATCTTAGATTCTATCACATAAGATCTAAATTTCTCCAAAGCAAAGACAACTGCCAACAACTCTTTCTCAATGGTGGTATAGTTCAGTTGAGCATCAGTCAATGTCTTGCTTGCATATGACACTACACTAGAGAGTTTGTCCTTTCTCTATCCCAAAACTGCACCAATTGCAAAATTTGATGCATCAGACATCAGCTCAAATGACAAAGAATAATCAGGAGCTTGTATGACAGGTGTAGAGGTCAAACAATTTTTTAATACCTCAAAAGCAGTGAGACATTCATCAGTGAACACAAATGATACCTCTTGATACAACAGGTGGCAAAGAGGTTTGAAAATTTTACTTAAATCCTTGATGAATCTCCTATAAAAATCAGAATGTCCTAAGAAGGATCTGACTTGTTTCATAGTTTTTGGAGGGGGCAAATGTGAAATCAGATCTATCTTTGCTTTATCTACCTCAATCCCCTTCTGAGAAATCACATGACCAAGAATAATTCCTTGGGTGACCATGAAATTGCTCTTTTCCCAGCTCAATACTAGGTTGGTTTCTTCACATCTCTAAAGTACAAGGGAGAGATGGTGCAAACACTGATTAAAATCATCACTATACACAAAAAAATCATTCATAAAAATTTCCAAAAAGTTATCCAACATGTTAGAAAATATGACATACATGCACTTCTGAAAAGTAGCAGGAGCATTACACAGTCCAAATGGCATCCTTCTGTAAGCAAAGGTGTCAAATGGACAAGTAAAGGTAGTCTTCTCTTGATCTTGTGGATACACAAGGATCTAGTTGTAACTAGAGTATCTATCAAAAAAATAATAAAAAGCCTTACCTGCTACATTATCCAGAATTTGGCCAATAAAAGACAGTGGAAAGTGGTCCTTCCTAGTCTTGGAGTTCAATTTTCTGTAGTCTATGCAAACCCTCCAACCAGTGACCTCCCTGGTTGGCATTAATTCTCTAGACTCATTGGGTATAACAGTGATTCCAGACTTCTTAGGGACCACCTGAGTAGGTGCCACCGATTCAGAATCTGAAATTGGGTAAATTACCCTATCATCTAATAATTTGACCACCCCCTTCATCACTACTTCTTGCATGTGATGATTTAACTTCGTTTACATATCTCTAGAGGGTTTAAAACCCTCTTCCAAGTGAATCTTATGCATACACATAGCTGGACTGATTCCTCCTAAATCAGCAATAGACCATCCTATTGCTTTCTTATGCATCTTGAGCACACCAATCAATTTCTCCTCTTGTTCCATGGTGAGGGAAGAAGAAATGATCACAAACAACTTCTGATTCTACCCCAAAAATGCATATTTCAAAGATTTTGGGAGTTGTTTTAACTCTAAATTAGGTGGATTGATGAGTGAAGGTAGCAAAGGTGTCTTAGAAGGTGAAGGAAGAGGCACACAACATGTTTTCAATGAGAATGCTTTGCTGGCCCCACTGCATAATTCAAGGTTTTTACCTCTTTAGTCACATGTGTGGGGGCCTCCCCTACAACAGTTTCAGTCCAAACTTCTTCAAAAACATCAACAACATCATCCCAATTCAACAGCGTGGGCATGTTCTCCTCAACAAGCTCATCGACCAAATCAATCATGAAACAGTCCTCACTCTCCAAGTGAGGTTGATTTGCTGCATTGTAAACATTACGCTTTACTTTCATATTCCCAAAAGATACCTCCATTACCTCTGATCTACACTGGATACAAGCATTAGCAGTGGCCAAGAATGGCCTGCCCAAAATTACAGGGATAGAGGTAGTGCATTTATTAGGCTCCATGTCCAAAACTAGGAAATCTGTTGGATACAAAAATTTGTCAATCCCAACCAGTACATCTTCAATAATTCCCACAGGTCTCCTCTCAGATCTGTCAGCCAGTTGTAAAACAATATGTGTGGGTTTTAACTCTCCCAAAACTAACTTCTCATATACAGAATATGGAAGTAAGTTAACACTGACTCCCAGATCTAATAGTGCTTTCTCAATGGTATGATCCCCAATAATGCAGGAAATTGTGGAACTCCAGGATCTTGGAGTTTAGCTAGGGTTATAATGGACAAAACTTGATTTACTTTCTTAGCAGAAAAGACTTTCTTGGATAAATGAATCCTAGATTGTCTTTTATGGGTACACAAATCTTTCAAAATTTTTACATAAGCTGGAACTTGCTTTGTGACATCAAGTAAAGGTAAGTTAATCTTTACTTGTTTAAAAGCGTCCATCATTTCCTACACTTTAACATTCCCCTTATCAAAAGGAGAAGGTGCTTGAAGAGCATGAGAAAATGGAAGATGAGATACTGGTCTCTCATCTGCAGTCTTTGCATTTTTTTTAGTTTTTTCCTTGTTTTTGTTTTCATTTTCAATTTTCTGTTGAGACTCAACAACAGCCCCTTTATTTTTTAGATGTTGCTCTTGCTGCATACTGTCATTGATTAAGTCCTTTTGTGCTGTAATCTTTGTGATCTCACCATAACATGGTTATCCAGCAGCCTTCCACTTCTCAAAGAGATGGCCTTTGCTTCTTCATGAGTTGAAGAAGACTCACCCACCATGTATTGCCCTTTAGGATTGTTCATTGGCTGACTTGGCAATCTGTCGTCTTCTCTCCTAGTCAAAGTATTAGATAGCTGACCACGATGGTCCTCTATTTTTTTAATACTTTAGCTATTAGAATTTACAGTTTAGGACAAAGAACTCAGATTTTGCAATGAGGCCAGAATTTGCTCCTCAAAGGAAGGTATTCTAGTAGGTGGTGGGGCTGGTGCTGATGGATTTTGGTGACTTGGCTGAGCCATTGGCTGTGCACAGGTTGTTGGAACTGATGCCTTGGGAAGTAATTTTGATGATATGGTTGGAAAGTTTTGCAGGGCATAGGCTGCTACTGCTGGGATTGAAAATTGTCTTGCCTCTACCTCAGATTGGGTGGGTCCTCCAAGCATACCCAGCAGGCTGCTGCTGCTCAAAAGATTGAGCAGCATTTGCATGCTCCATGACAACTCGGGATACTGACCAGGAAAAGGACAATCTTAAATAGATTGTGTGGGGGACTGGCATATCAGACATGCCTCCTCAATTTGTGCAACCATTTTAGGCTGCATCACACTTATCAACTTATCAAATTTCAGGCTTAAAAACTATCCACTTTTCTTTCTAGGTCATTGGACACATTGACCACATACATTCTTCTCCTAAAGGTGACTTCCCTTACCATTCTAGCTGGAGTCTCAATATCATTGCGAGATAGGGACTCCTGCTGTATAGAATTCTCTATGATTATATAAAAAAGCTCCCATGCCTCATCAGCAGTTTTGTGGAGATAAGTACCCCCACATGAGACATCCACCATATCCCTGCTCTTGAGATCAATTCCTTGGTAGAAGCTTTGGACAAGCTGCCACTCAGAAATTTTGTGGTGGGGACATTGCTTCAACAGTTCCTTAGACCTCTCCCATGCATGATGGAAATCCTCAGTTGAGGATTGAGCAAATGAAATGATGCTCTTCCTCAATTGACTAGTTCTAGACATGGGAAAAAATTTGGCCAAAAATTGGCACTGGAGATCATTCCAGGAGTGGATACTGTTGGCTGGGAGCATGGATAGCCAAGTTCAGGCTCTGTCTTTTAGTGAAAAAAGAAAGAGCCTCAATTTGGTGGCTTCTTCTCCCAAGCCAGTAATATAAAAAGTAGTGCAAAGAGCAAGGAATTCATCAATATGTTTGTAAGGATCCTCCTTACTCAGTCCATAGAATGAGGGCGGCATCTGAATGATGGAGGATTTGATTTCATAATTACCCTGAATAGCAGAGAATTGAATACAGAAGGGGGAGGTATATGCCCCTGGTGCATGAAATTCCTTCAAGGTCCTTTACTGCCGCTCC
Organism: Chloranthus sessilifolius; assembly: GCA_021018995.1. Taxonomy (NCBI): domain Eukaryota; kingdom Viridiplantae; phylum Streptophyta; class Magnoliopsida; order Chloranthales; family Chloranthaceae; genus Chloranthus; species Chloranthus sessilifolius. The sequence goes on from CM037588.1 coordinate 100,839,769, forward strand.
ATCACAAATGGCTTTGTAGACACCCAAATTCGGCCCAAGGCTCGATCAGTTTGTACTCTGAGAGAGATGTGCCCCTGTGCTTTCGATGGCACCCTTGAACCTTTAGGAATCACCCTGAACCCTTTAGAACCATTCCCCCAACCCTTAGAGATCACCCCTAAACCCTAGGATCCCTTCCCAGACCCAACTTCAACCCTTCTGAGCAATTGATGGGAGGAGATCTACAAAATTTTACACATACCATTGCCGAATATGAGCCACATACCATTGGAAGGAGGACTTCTCTAGCTTTCCAGCAAGCCAAAGATTACCCAATTTGGAGTTATGGTTTAAAAGTTATGACCGATTGAAGTTTTACATAAAATCATGACTTTTGCTCAGGCGTACGTATTACATACGCCCAACAAATTTGGCCCCAGTTTGGTTAGGCATATATATTATATACGCCTAACATTTTTGGGCCAAATTTGGTTAGGCGTATATAATACATACGCCCAGTATATGTAGGGCCCACCACGGGCACCCACCTTCTTGGATCTCCTCTGGTTTTCATGATAATCACTGTACATAAATTGGGCGTATGTAATATATACGCCCAGCTTAGCTACAGTAACTGTCATCAGATGCCCAAAAATTCCTTCATCGAGTTTGACCTTTTGACCATCCCCTTGGTTGAGGTGCGTGTCTTACGGTTGGTTGCACCCCCTTTGAGCTTATATGCAACCCTTAAGTCACCTATGGTCTCACCCCATCATCTATCATTAAAACCAGTTCCCCAAACCCCTAGGACTCTAAAAACCTAGAAAACCTTAGATGGGGGATTACCTAATTGCTAAACCAATTAGCTCTTAAGTAACCCTCTAACCCACCTTTTCTCTATAAATAGAGAGGCCCCCCTCTCTTCCCAAAGGGTTGAAAAAAATTAGGGTTGAAAGTTTTTTAGCTTGAGAGAGAGAGTCCTAGTGAGAGAAAGTTCCCTTTTATTTTTCATTCTTCAACCAGAATTCCAGCATGCTTAGTTCACCCCTTTCAATCCATTTCAACCATTAGATCACTCCTTTTTAGTCAAGATTAGTCTCTAGCTTCACCCTACACTTCCCATCTACCGAATCCTAGCATTAGAATCCATTCCCCTACCGTTTAAGTCATTTAAAGCCATCGGAAGTACACCGAAGCGAAGGTCTTCCACGGTGCAACAAGGGCCCGTGGGCTCCGGCTCACCCCTCTCTTCCTCTACCTTCTTGGTGTTTCCTCCGTCCGAGGATTCAAGCCGTTACACCGCCAAAATTTCAGTTTGGCTCAAAGCTTGATAGGACCATATTGCCTTCGGGCAAGTGGAAGCTCCGCCCATTTATTTTTCATTTTGGCCATAGATAGGGACTGCTACGTGCGGGTTGATCGGGTGCCTAATCCCTTCCTGATCGATAATCGAAGCCCCTACCCTAGAGTCTTTGGCAAAAACCGGTAAATCAGACTCATATTTAGTACTTCGATGCTCAAAATATTGATTTAAAGGTTTCCCGGGTCACCAAAAGCTCCGGGTGGCGACTCTACATTTATTCCATCGAGAGCGCATCGTCGCGATGGGTTTGAGAGAATCCATGGTCGCATAGGCTCACAATTAACAACAGGTGTGTGTGGGGGGTGTTTAGGTCTAAGAAGCCTTTCAACTTCAAGGTCTAGAGGTACAAGCTGTGGGTTAAGGGATCTTCTACCAAGTATACAATACACACACTACAAATGCTACTGAAATGACAAAATGATAAAACTGAAACTAGGAGAAAAGGAAAAGGAAATGCAAACTCAAGCAAGATGTGCTCCAGTTGCAAGCTATGAATTGCTCTCCTGACTTTAGCTTTAGATCTGAAATTAAATTCAACAGACTATAAAACTACAACAACATTAAATCAAACACTATGACTAAAAAAAAAATTCTAACTAAAATGCAGATTTACCAAACTTAGATCTACAGATCCTCGGCAGCGACGCCAAAAACTTATTGTTGACTTTGTGATGACAGGATTTTATAGAGAAATGGATGATTAAACAAAAAATAGAGGGTGAATGTATCAAATCAGAAAGCACAGTCCTGCAAGATGTCAGGGCCTATTGTAGCAAGTTCTAAAGGGAAGTAAGGGTTGTCCACAGGGAAAAGTGATCTAAATGTTGGTAAATCCCTAGATCTATTATAGATCTGGCTCTTCCTATCTATCCTAAAAGCAAAGAATAATAGGAAAAGAGTTTTGGTTGTCACTTTTAACTAAAAACAACAAAAAATCATATCTATTTGTAAACAAATTTATAAAATGAACCAGAGAAAAACAAGAGAGAAATTTGAATGAGAGATCAAAAGTTATGGTAAAGAAAAATCAAATGTGGAGAATTAACAACTTAGAGAATAGTTTTCACTGTAAACTAATTTGCAACACAAAGTATCAGTTAGGTTTGCATCATTCTTTCATCTGGCTACAAACACAGATGCAAGATATAAAAATCTAGATGCTCCCTGAGATATGGATCAGTCCTAGGGGTATAATTGCCCACTTGAATGGTCACAAATTATCCCATGGATATGATCCAGTCATGGGGGAAAGAAAAGAACAATAAAACCACAATAGGTGCTATGGATGCAAGGCTACAAGCTTAGGCATCCATAGGTCTATAAATCTATGAAAATCAAATGAGGATTACCAGATCTACATATTTAATGAACAATTAAAACAACAATTTATTGAATTAACCAATACTCTCAACAAATTGCCCTCATATCTATTGTCTCTGCAGCATCCACTCTTCATACAAATGTCTTACAAATCAATTTCTAGATCAGCTATCTCCAGCTGTTACAGAGCTTTAGCCAACCATAGTTGCGCTACGGAGAGAAGAGAAGAGGAGAGATAGAATTGGCGGGAAAAAAAAAGTTTCAAAATTGCTCAAACTCCCGATGATCTCTTTGCTATGTTTTTCCCCTATTTATACATTCCCCCAACTGCTTCAGATCTGTTTTGACCAATCAGAGTAGAGGGGAATCAAATCTATTATTAGGCTTGCTGAGGTGGCTAAATTCCCTCCAAGAATCTCCCACAAATTTGGTTAGAACTAGCTGAGCACACGTGAGGCAGTTCAGTTCTCCTTCGTGCCATTTGCATTCCAAAAATACCCTCAGAGCAGTCTAACAGCCTTTGGACTTGTGTATCAAAATATTGGATGACTTGCATTCTCAGCTGACTGGTAGAACATCCCAATTTCGCATCTCGAGAGGTTCAAAGAGCCTTTCAACAGGTTGCAGCTTCAATTTCAACCCATTCGATAGGTTGTTTGTAACTCTCGACAGGTTCTATACTTGAATTCCACAGGTTCACTTGAACTGCTTGGCTTCTTTAATTGCTTCAACCATCCTCTCGACAGGATCATGCAACCGCTCGAAATCCAGCACAGCTCCAGGTGTGTGTTCAACAGGTTGGCTCTCGATAGGTTTGAGTAACCATTCGATAGCTTCTCTTTCACTTGTTCCACAGCTTGTAAATCACTAGGGGTTGGAATTCAGCTGTCTAGCACTCAGTACCCCTTTTGAGGGGTTTATTCTTTATCAAATGCAGCTGCTGCTTTGCTACCATGTGTACCCAGCTATAGCATGCTTGTGATTCCTCTCTTCTTGGCACTTTTGGATGGATTTCTACATTATGACTGTAATATATTGCTACTACAAAACAACACTTAAAACACATTATTAATCACTCAAAGGTCCATCAAAGGTCAGGTTCCGAGGTGAAAAATGGTATTTTTCATTGATTAACAGAAGTTCATCAACTTGCCCTTTCAACTTCGAGTGTTCGGATGGATTCATGCGATAATGGGGCAAGCTAGGTAAAGTATACTTGGAACCAAGTCAATGGCGTGTTGGATATCCCTTAAAGGTGGTAACTCATTCGGAAGGTCTTTGGGAAAGACATCCTGAAACTTACTCATCATAGGTCCAACCTCTTTAGGAAACTCAACACTTGACTCTTTAGGTGACTCCATTGTGACAAGAACATAGATAATGTTCTCTTCCTTAGCACCTTGTTAAAACTCTAAAGGGCTGTAGACACCCAAATTTGGCCCAAGGCACGATCAACCTGCACTTCGAGAAAGGCACACTTTCGAGCTTCCAAAAACATCTCCCAAACCCCTTTAAAATTCATTGGAACCCTAAACACCCTTAGGAATCTTAGAAGAACCTTAGGAAAATACCCCCGATCTTTGGATAATCCCTAAAGTCAGCCCATGGAGGCTTGAGGCCCCAAAAGATTACATTTCATGGATTCATGATGTTGTGCGGCCCTCGACAGCGAGCGAAATTTCGATGGCCAAAACTTTTGATAGTAAACTCCGATTGATTAATATAATATATCGTTTTGGGGTAGCTCGAACCAATAAATGCAATGGGCATGAGTAAATATTGGCTATGCATGCATACTATGCATACATAGAGCAATTTTTGAAATATTTGGCTATGCGTGCATAGTAATCACGCATGACAAAAAAAACTCATCTTCACTAGATTTCAGCTCCAGCGCGGGCCCTAACTTCTCAATTTTGAAAAAACATTATTCCTAAAGCATGTGTTCATAGTATGCACACATGCCTTAAAAACTTGCATTTTCAAAAAATGATAGATTTTGACTTTGTGGGTTTGAGTTGTGGACATTCCCGGAGTTTGGGGTTTATTTCTTTAGGACCATTATGCCCCTTTAGATCTTATTTATCACCCTTTTACCATTTAAGTCTCACTCCATCATCCACCATTAACCCCAATCATAATTCTCCAAGTTCTCAAAAACCCTAAAAACCTTAGATTTTCTATTACCTAATTGCTAAACCCATTAGTGAGTTAATGGCTCACTAATTACCACCAACTCTATAAATAGAGACTCCCCCTCTTGTTTATGGACACCTTTTTTAAATCCAAGAGAAAAAACTCTACACAAATCTCTCCACCTTCTTTATTCCTCTTTGCCTAAGCCTTAAACCCTTAATTCCCATCCCCCTCATACCCTTACACTCCTAAACCCATCATCTCTAAGCCTTGAAACCATAGCATAGGTCCCTCATAACTTCATTTCCAGACATCCTTAAAATTCCCAAGCTTTAGCAAGGTTAGAACCTCTCCATAGCCCATTTGCTTTCGGAAGCTCACCGGAGTTTGTATTCTCATGAAGATCCAGGGACGGTGCTACAAGGGCCTGAGAGCTCCGACTCTCTCCTTTATTCCTCTACCTTCTTTTTGCTTTTCCTCAATCCTAGGATTTGAGCCGTTACGCAGTCGAAATTTGGGTTATAGCGAAGAGCTTAATAGGATCTAGGTGCCTTTGGACAAGGGGAAGTGCCACCCATATTTTTTTTCTTTTTATATACACTTGGCCATAGTAGAGACCACTTACGAGTGGGCTAATCAGGTGCCTAACACTTTTTCGATTGGTAATCGAAGTCCTTGCCTAGAGGCTTTGCCGTTGACCGGTGATTCGGAGTCGCACGTCGATGCCTACGATATTGATTTTGGGTATCCCAAGACACCAAAAGCTCCGGGTGACAACTCTATATTTGAGCACATCGTCGCGAAGGGTCCACGAGATCCGCAGTTGTACAGATGGTGACTCCACTAGGGATCTTGCTTAGAGCTTCTACTTGAAGTTTTGGCTCCATTGCATGTGTTTTTCTATTGTTGCTCACTTTTTGTCTCTATTGGCCTAGCCAGTTGACTGGCACTATATTTATTTTTTTTACTTACCCCTATGATTTCACTTCTTATATTTGTTTCTTACTTATCCCTATGATTCCATATCTTTTTGCCTAGTCATTTGATTGGCCATGTTTTTTATCCGCCTAAACTGTTTGGCGGGCCAACTTGATGAATTAGATTTAAATTCTCGTCATTTACGTTTCTACAATTTTCGCCTAGTCGCTTGACTGATACCTTTTGTTTCACTTACCACTACGATTTGACATTTTACAATTTGACACTTTATGTTTTTCGCCTAGTTGTTTGACTGACATTGTCATTTTACTTATTACTTGTGACATATTTCATCATTGAACGCTAGCCCGTGGTGGTGGCACGAGACTGTCACAGCCCGAAAAGGCCCCATTTTGAACTTAAGGAAACTTCCCTTAATTAAATGATAAATGAACCAAAAAGGGATATCATAAATCAAATTTTCTCACAGGTTGCTTTTGTTTAATGAGAGGGAAAAATAGGAATTAATACACCCAACCCGGTCCCAAGTAGAGTGACAACCCCTGTGGTGATGATCTAGAAAAGGACCACCCCATCCAGTATCTGAGAAGGCGCTTGTGTTGGAGGTATATCGGGTGGGTTACCAAACTTGTTACGCAACCTAAAACCTTTGGGAGAGCGTTAGAAAAATCGAAACGACCTTGTATCCCTAGGTACGGAAAGGAGGGACCTGATAAAGCAAGAAAAAAGTCCTGGGGGGCATTTCCCCAACAACCCAAGTAAAAAACCAATTATGGATAGCAGGCTGGCAAATATATATATATATAAGCCATGCGTGCATAGTATGCACACATAGCTTAAAAAACTAGATTTTTGTACATGCGTGCATAGTATGCACGCATAGCTTATTTGTCCTATTCAGATTTGGGGCCTTTTTTCACCATTCCTCAAACCCCCCGTACGTCAGTTTCAAAACTTCGGATACTTCCTACACTCTACATGCCCCACGCTCTCGCCGGTCAAGGGGGGTTACCCTCTTATTGGCTCTCTCGAGAGATCGCGGTATCGTGTGGAAATCTGTGCCCTTAAAGATCAAGGGATTTCCCTTTGATTCTTTAAGAGGGCATTCGGGTCCCACCATAGGAAGTATCAGAGGTGTTAACACCATCCGAAGGGAGTTCCACGACCCCGAAAAGCACCACAAGGGAAGGAAGAAAGAAAAAGAAATTCACTTCAAAAAATTCAAAAAAATAAAGAGAAAAATCATTCCAAAAAAAAAGAAGAAAAAAAAATCATCAAAGTCAAAAATTCAAAAAGAGAGTAAGTGGCGTCATAAATACGGCATCGCCAAAGCCGACATCATCCCCCAGAGGGAGAGGACGAAGAAAGAAAACCTTTGATCCTTACCCAAGAAACCCATACCCTACCGGCCAACAAATCATGTCTTGGGCGGTCGATCCAACCATCTTTGACCCGAATTTATCCCCACCACACTCCTACACCAAATAGATTCCCATCTCCAACCACCCAATCCAACCCTCGTTTAATGTCAAGGGCCCATTTGACTCACCCATTTTTCCCTCCACTCAAAATACACCCACGTTCCCCTCCACATCGACTCAAAATATACCCTCTTTACCCTCCACCCAAAATGCACCCACTTTCCCCTCCACATCCACCCAAAACACACCCATTTTCCCCTCCACATTCACCCAAAATACACCCTCTTTTCCTTCCACCCAAAGTACACCCATTTCTCCATCCACCCAAAATACCCCCACTTTCCCCTCCACATCAACCCAAGAATTGCCACCACCACTTACATCTCCCCCGTCAAGTGGGCCATCCATATCTAACCCCATGGCCATGATGGAGGACATGATGAGAGTATACTCAGCTTGGAAGGCTTCCCAAAGCCTTTCCAATCCACCTAAAATACCGTTAAACCCCCAACATACTCTCCAAAATCTCCACACCACCTTCACTCAAAACACCAATCCTAATCAACCACCCATAATCCACACCACCCAAAGCTCACACCATCAACCTTGGAGCTGCCTAAGTGGGCCTCAAAGGTCTCATACCCAACCACAAGCTCATTCCGGCCCAAACCCAAGGGCCACATTTTCCACCCACTCACAGTTCCCCCGATAACCCTCATATAACCACACCCCACAAACACATCCCATTCCCCAAAAAAGTGCAAACCCATTCCATCCAACCCATCAACCCGGCATGGGTCATACCCATTAGCACCCATCACACCCAACCCCACAGGGGAACCCATCTCAAACCTTCAACCATCTCTAATCGACACATCCTCTCACCCCCCAACAACATCAAAAAAATTCCTACCAAGTGTTGTGGCCTCATCGAGCACTAGCTCAACCCCTCCAAAATCTCCAAGTCACCCATCCCCTCACTCCACAGCCCAGTCACCAAGTACAGTTGCCTCATCAAGCACCAAACCCTCCAAAATCCAACAACAAATCTCACCCCACCCCAGCCATTTGTTGATGTGGGTTATCAATAAGAGGAGGATGGGGCCCGAAATAGCAAGGCCTACATGGGGGTATTTTCCAGCTTCAATCCCTCACCACCCACACTCACCAACCAATAGCACCCGAGAATGAATGGGGACAACCTTGTGTGGGAGTAGCCCCGGTACTATTATCCTGGGAGTGTGAATTGTTAAGAGAACAAATGGACTAAATTCAAAAATAATTGATGAAGATGGGGGGAGCTGAGATTTATGCCACAAATTTTTCGATCTATGCTTGTTTGCTGAGGTACCTTTGCCACCTATGTTAAAAGTGCTTTCATTTGATAAATATAATGGCATCGGCAACCCTATCGCCCACCTGAAGTCATACTGTGGTGGCATGTGCTAGTATGGCGGGGACAAGCGCCTCCTCATCAAGGTATTCCAGAAAAGTCTTACAGGACTAGCTTTAAGATGGTTCACTTCTATCGAACCATCCATGATCAGAACATGGAGAGACCTCACCTACCTGTTTCAAGAACAATATGTCTACAATATCGATATTGAATCGAGTAAGTCTGATTTAGCCCGGTTAAAACAAAAGTTTGATGAAACATTTAATGAATATCTTGAAAGGTTGAGGGCCCTAGCAGCACAGGTGAGAAACCACATACCAGATGAGGAAAAAATTGAGATGATCTCAAAATCTGCGTTACCGATTATATCCAATTTTCTGGTATACATTCAACAAGCTAGTTTTGCCAATTTGGTGAGGAATGCTAATCGTTGCGAAGACGAGGTAAGAGAGGGGCATTTAAATAAAACTATGGCCAGCGGGGCCTGCAAGTTCACTGAGTAGAGGAATGAGAAAAGAATAGGGGCAGAGGTTTAAGTAATAATGACCTCGCAGCCCACCACGAGCATAAGACCATTCCAATTTGGGGCAATACAGTAGGCCCCAGCATAGGCAAAGCCAGCACAGAGACCTAACAATGGTCAAGGGATACAAATGACCCTCGAACAAAGAGGGGCCAGATTTAACCAAGTGTTCACTCCCTTAGTACAATCCCTAAATTTCCTTTTGTTGTTGTTAATTGAGAAGGGTTTGGTTACCCAATTTCAGGCACGACCTTTGTCGAATTCGATCCCGAGAAATTATGACCCAACACACATTACAATTTCCATCAAGGGCCGGGTCATCCAACAGATCGATGCTTTCTTGTGATACAAGACCTGATTGAGGTGGGAAAGATCATCCCTCCAGCACCTCCCCAGGCAAATCCGCATACCAATATACGTCAGGCACCATTACCGCCACACCCGCATGGAGGAATGCGCCCAAGGCAACCTTAAACTGGTGGAGGAAGATGTGGAAGAATTTGACCCCTCTGAGTACATTACCACAGGAGAAAGTTTTTCGACACCAAGACAATGGAGCCAGGAGAATGAGATCATAGGGGCAGTTGAGCCCTTGAATTTAGCTGACTACTTCCCTAATCCTACACCCCAAGCAGCACCTCTAGATTTGAGACTTTACTTCCCGGCACCAGCCCCTGCCAACTATATCTGACCCAATTTTACCACACCTCCATTAGTCCATCCACCTCTAACACCAAGTAACCATATATGGCCCAGCTTTTTCCACACCCTCACCAGTTTACCCCTCTCCAACACCAATTAACCCCATCTGGCCCACTTTTACTACACCTTCACTAGTTCACCCCTCCCGATTAAAGGGGATAACCATTCCAGATCCCTCAACATTACAACAAAAATGGAAAATTTAGTGATACTGCTGGTGTTGGTAGATAATGGATCAACATTAAATGTGTGCCCTTTAAGGACTGTGACCAAGATAGGGGTGGTCGATCCATCCATGTTCCAACGGGCCAAAACAGCAGCCCGAGGGTTTGATAACACCAGGAGGGAGCTGATAGGAGAAGTTGATCTTGAGCTCACCATAAGGATAATTGCCTTCTCTATCCCGTTCCAAGTCATGGATATCAAATCCACCTTCAATCTACTGCTAGGGTTCCCGTGGCTGCACGAAATTGGGGTAGTGCCCTCAATCCTGCACCAGAAACTCTATTTCATCTCAAAGGAGAAAGTTATAGCCATATTAGGAGAGGGACAAGAAGGAGGAAGTGCTGCACACAACATAGAAAACCTCAAGATGTTGGACGTGCCGCACATGGCTGAGGGCACAGATCTTCACAATTTCCAATTCGATGTGTCGACAGTGGTATCAGAGCCCCTAAAAAAGGTCACCATAAAAATTGGAGGAGGAATGATTACAGCGGTAGCGATGCTCTAGAAATAGGGCTACCAGAAAGGAAAAGGATTGGGTCCTTGCCTGCAGGGCAGAAGAGACTTGGTCAGAGCACAAGGCAAACAACAGATCAAATTCGGTTTAGGATACAAGCCTACCGAAGTAGAAGTCCAAGAAGCCAAGGAGAAGGCCCGAACCATTGCTGTAGCCAAGGCTAGGGGGATTGACTTGGAGGATGAACCTTGACTACGGCTGCACATTCGAAGTACCTTTGTAAGTGGTGAGGTCATGAAGATTGACCAAAATGGGGCAACTTAGCTGACCCTACATAAAAAAGCCATCATCCATGAGTCCAACCCCCAAATCATTCCCCTAAAATGGAAATAGATCTGGCCTCATTGTCACTCTTTGAGGAAGAGGTTCCCCTGCCTGTACAGTCACCCCTCCGGAACCATCTAAAGTCCATGTTAATATTCGAGGACCAGGTTTAAGATGAACCTATGGTAAGTATGCTGAAAGCTGACCATGGCTGGCCATCTCACTCCCCCTCTTCCACAAAATAAGGTAAATGGGTAATACCCCAGGTAAGAAATTGAGCATCAATGCCCCTAACTCTGGAAGCTTCAGGTGGCCTAAAATTTGGCACCCACTTCCCAAAAAAAAAAGAACCTATAAAAAGTGAATAGCCCTTGGAAAACAACACAATGCAGGCATAAAGACCCACCTTACTGAGGGCCCACCTCCGAAGAAAAGAAAAACCCTACAAAAATAGAAAAAATACGAAACAAAAAACATTGTCTTTTAAGATTCCTGAGAAAAAGAAAAATGATGCCTTAAGTAAAGAATACGTCAAATGTGAAATCGACCTCTTTCCTATAAAAATACAAGGAGAGGTAGGAGCCACGGATCTGGATGAGGAGGTCCTAACTGAGGAGCCTCTCAATGAGCTCCTTGAGCAATACGCTGATTTTGAGAATGGCCCTACCCCAATCATTGATGAGATCGAAGACATCAATCTGGGGACTGAAGAAGATCCTAAAGTCACCAAGATCGGAACATCACTATCTCTCGAGGAAAGACAAGGCATAATTGATTTCCTTCAGTCATACTGAGACATCTTCGCATGGTCATACGAAGATATGCCTAGTTTAGACACCGATTTGGTCGAGCATGAGTTATCGTTGTGTCCCAATGTAAAGCCTATCAAGTAGAAGTTGAGGTGTCTCCGGCTCGAATGGATGTTAAAAGTGATAGATGAGGTCATTAAGCAATACAATACAGGGTTTCTCATGGTTTCCAAATACCCATAGTGGTTGGCCAACATTGTACCAGTGTCGAAGAAAGATGGAATGGTTCACATGTGCATTGATTTGAGAAATCTTAACAAAGCAAGCCCGAAAGATGACTCCCCCTTGCCACACATTGATATCTTGGTTGATAATACTGCCAGGCATGGGATGCTCTTGTTCATGGATAGTTTTTCCAGGTACAATCAAATCAAGATGGCAAAAGTGAACCAAGAAAAGATAGCATTCATCATTCCATGGGAAACTTTCTGCTACCGAGTCATGCCATTCAGATTGAAGAATGTCTAGGCAATGTATCAAAGGGCAATGACAACACTATTCCATGACATAATGCATAGGAAAATTGAGGTGTACGTCGATGACATGATAGACAAGTCTCAGGAGAGAGGTGATCATCTGGTAAACCTCCAAAAGCTCTTCGAAAGATTGAGAAAACACATGCTACGCTTGAACCCTCAGAAATGTGCTTTCAGCGGTGCCATGTTAGGAAAGTTGCTAGGCTTCATCTTTAGCAGGAGAGGCATTAAAGTGGACCCAGTAAAAGTGAAAGTCATCATAGAAATACCTCCCCCATCTACCGAGAAATAGGTAAGAGGTTTCTTGGGCAGAATACAGTACATCAATGGTTCATTACTCAGTTAACTCTTATTGGCACTCCGATTTTCAACTTACTAAGAAAAGATTTACCCGTTGATTGGAACGATGATTGTCAAGCAACATTCGATAAAATCAAAAGTAATTTCCTCAATCCTCCCATTTTAGTACCACCAGTACTAGGGAGACCACTCCTAATGTACCTCTCGATGATGAAATTTTCAATGGGGTGTGTCCTAGGGCAGTATGGCGAAACAGGAAGAAAAGAGTAGACCATCTACTATATGAGCAAAAAATTTACTGATTACGAGACACACTATTCTCATATGGAGAAAACATGCCTAGCTCTCGTATAGACTGCACAGAGACTTCGTCACTACTTGCTATCTTAGGCTGTTCTCCTTCGAGCATGGATGGTTCCTTTGAAGTACTTATTTGAAAAGTCAGCTCTCATTGGGCAAACTGCGCACTGGCAGCTCCTCTTATCAGAATTTGACATCATGTATGTCACCCAAAAGTCTATCAATGGGCAAACACTTGCTGATTATCTCGCCGAGAACCCCCTACCAGATTATGAGCCTCTGAGAACATAATTTCCTGATGAGTACATCTTGTTCATGACAGAGGACGATACAGAAGAGGTAGAAGAGTCTTTGGTAATGCACTTTATCGGGGCATCGAATGCTGAAGGTCAAGGAGTCGGTGTTGTTCTAATCTTGTCAAATGGATCCTACATACCGGTCTCCATCAAGCGCAATTTTCCTTGCACCAATAATATGGCTGAGCACGAAGCCTACGTAGCTAGCCTACTAGCAGCTCTCGACCTAAACGTAACTCATCTCAGGGAATTTGGTGACTAGCAACTGATCATATGCCAAATGAACAGAGACTGGAAGATAAAAGATGAAAGTTGATCCCATACCGCGAGCATCTCGAATATCTGATCACATGCTTCGACGATGTTACCTTCTCTTATGTCTCGCGAGTAAGAATGCACTAGCAACCTTGGCATCGATGGTCGAAATCCCCTATGGCGTCGAAATGAAGCCATTCATGATTGAACAGAGAAGTGAGCCGACCTTCTACCTTCAATTTGAGGGATCAGCAAAGTTAGATGATGGGCCTCCATGGTTCTCAGATATTAAGAATTTTCTCGAAAGACGTGCCTTCCTTGAGGGCATGTCCAAAATAGATAGGCGAATCATCCAATGTCTAGATTCAAATTACATCATCTGTGGTGAGTGCCGCTATACGTGATCATATAACAACATCCTACTCAAATACCTAACTAAAAATGAGGCAGCCAACATCATAAAGGAAATCCATGAGGGAGTATGTGGGGCCCACGTCAATGGACACATGCTCGCTTAAAAAATCCTACGCCAAGGGTACTTCTGGACCACCATGGAAATTGACTATTGCAAGCATGCCTAGAAATGCTGCAAATGCCAAGAACACTCCAGTCTGATACATGCTCTAGCAATAAATCTCCCCAGCATGACCACTCCATGGCCATTTTCCACATGGGGCCTCGACGCCATCAGAAAGGTCATTCCGAAAGCATCTAACTGCATCAGTTCATCCTCGTCGCCATTGGGTACTTCACAAAATGGATAGAGGCAACATCCTACACAAACATCATAACCAGTCATGCCGAGAGATTTATCAAGCACAACATCTGTAATAGCCCGAAAAATCACGCTAAACTATGACCTCGGGATCCGTGCCCGATCGGTCATAGGTTTGACCAAATGGAAGTCCAATAGTTAGCATAAGGTGTGATGAACAGATGAGATGTGATAAATTGAATGTCTATGTGGTGTGTGTTGTAAATGTGAAGTCCCATACACCTATCGCGGTGTATGTGCTCAACACACACGTGAGGAAAGGGATAAAAGGGTTTAATAACCCTAAATGTGTGTTTTTGGTGGTTGAGAGAGAAGTAAAGAAGAGAGAGAGAGAGGAAGTAAAGAGAGGAGTTATTGCAACTGATTTGGAGGGGGGATTCAAGCGATAAAAGCCGGATTCAACACGGTTTGGATCTGTTAGAGCCAAAGCTGGAAACCCTAGCCTTTCAACCACTGGATTGAAATCAACTTGCGATTGATTCAAGGTAAATTTTTGTGAATAAAATGCATAGATCGTAGAGTCTAAATTGTAGTTGAAAATGGTTTAAATCATAGAATAATGGTTTAGAAAAATAGAGTAAAAAGTGTGGAAAAAGATGGGGAAGAACAGCTCGAAAAGGGCTGAATCTGACAATTTCGATTAATCGAAATTGGGTTTGATTAATCGAAATTGGCCAGGAAGTTGAAAAGTCAGAGGACCCCGATTTCGATTAATCGATTTGGGTATCGATTAATCGACTGGGAACCTCCAGTGGACCCCAGGGGTTGGAGGAAATGGCTTGAGGAAAATCGACTAATCGAAATGGGTTTTCGATTAATCGATTTCAGCTTTCGATTAATCGATTTGGGATCGATTAATCGATTTTAGGAACTCGACTACTCGAATTGAGAATCGACTTTGCGAAACAGAGAATTTCGATTAATCGAATTAGGAGTCGATTAATCGAATGAAAATCTCGATTAATCGATTAATTAATATTGACTTTCGATTAATCGATTTTGGAAATCGATTAATCGAATCAGATTCGATTAATCGATTTTGGAATTCGATTAATCGACTGAGATAAATTATGTTGACTTTTGGGTTTGACTTTAAGATTCTTGGAGAGTCTTGGACCTTCTTTATTGCATCCTTAGTGATGTGTTTCACCTGTTATGTGGTACCATAGGTGGTACGTGTGAACTAATGCACAAGGAGCCACGTGGGACCTTGATGCGTTGAGCAAACAAAGACTTGAGGTAGGGAACACCTTGAACATGTACTTTATTTTACAAGAGCATGTATGTAATGATATAGAGTTCAATTCAAATGTTTATTTGCTTAAAGATTGTGAAAAGTGTGTGTGCGTGTGACACCCATAAGAGTAATGAGAATGAGCCATCCCGTGGGATGAAGAAGTAAGAGATAAGAGCATCGTGTGTGATGCAAGTAAATGGATACATCCTGTGGATGTATCCAAGATTGAATCATGTTGATAGGGCCTAAGCGATATAAGATAGCACACTTACGGTGAATAACTATATGTAAGGCACATTTTTGTTATTTGAGGTTTGATAGGTTACCCCACGTGGCGGGATATCCACGATGACGACACGGCAGGATATCCGTGACCGATCTGGCGGCTAAACCGTAGGCGGTCATGAGGCTTATCCGTACATAGTAAGCACACCCGAGGGTGTTGATTTGAGACAAGTGAAACCCGCCACCAATCCCGTGGGAAAGGGGCTTGGTACTATATTTGTATTCCTGTGAATACGTTAAAACTCTATATAGATGACGATGAAGGGTATCTCATCGGGGCTCGATGCTATATTGCTCGGGGATTACTTAAGTTGAAAGTTTAAGTTTTGCTTTAGGCCTTTTCAGCATCATTCATGAATAAATGAAAACATAAGTAATGAACAGTAAAATGAAATGCTTTTAACTGTTTTCATCAATAACTGCATAGACACATCATGCATGACATATCATGGAATATATGTGAGTTATAATTTATATGTTCAACCGTGTTTGTTCCCTATTGAGCTAGGATGTAGCTCACCCTATATACTATACGTCGCAGGTCCACTACTAGCAGCTGCCGAGGCTTCAGGAGACGCTGATCCCGGCGAGTCGGACCTTGCGGCCGGCGAAGAGTTGGAGCCACCTCCAGAGGACTTCTTCTAGAGGACTCCGTTGTGCCACTTTGAGGGCTTTTTTGAGAGAGTTTGTACGGCTTGGTATGTCAAGCTTTGATTTTGTTCAAACCATGTATATAAGGAGTTGGGATAATTCTTTTGGGACGAAGCATCCGTGATGATTGCTATCATCTATGGTTCGGATCGGTTCTCCATTCATGCAGAGGCATGAGGGTAGAACTGTCTTTTGGGGAGTTGATTGATATAGATTTAAATTCCCCAATTTCGTTATTTTTCTATTACAATGCTTGATATACCAGTGTTCCGTGCTTAGCAAAGGGCACGGTCAAGATGATCGTGCTGATGGCACGGGTTTCGGGGTGCCAAAATCCGGGCTGTCACAGTTGGTATCAGAGCCATTTTCTTTTAGCAATTCTGACAAGGGTTCTTTCGTCAGAACATAGGGGCTTCTGCTAACGAAACTCTAGTTTCAAATGCAGCCGCAAATGTCATCTAGAGGAAGAGGCCGACCAAGGGGAGGCCAACAGAGGAGTCTACGTAGTGGAGATGGTTACATCTCTCCTACTAATAGAGTGCCTTTAGGAGGTACTGAGGCCCCAGGGGGCAGTAGTAGTAGACAACATGATGAAGAAGATCGAGATCATCAGGATCAAGATCTGAGAGAGCAAGAAAGAGTGAGAGAAAGACAAGAAGACCGAGAAGAGCGACAAAGGATGATGCACACTATGGAGACTATGGCAGCTGCCATGGCACAACAAGCCGCATCCTTTGCAGCTCATGCATCAAGAGAACAGCAGCCACCTACACCACCTGTAGGACCTGCGTTACCTGTGCCCTCATCTTTTACATAATTTAGGAGGATGAGACCTCCTTCATTTTCTGGGCAGGCAGACACAATGGCCGCTGAGAACTGGCTGATGGAGATGGAGAAAGTCTTTAGCGTGCTGACATGCACGGAAGATGAGAGTGTGAGATGGGCAGCTTATATGTTGGATGGGGAGGCTGGGCCTTGGTGGAAGTCCGTGATACGGACTCGGGCTCAGGAGACCCCAGAGTTGCCTTGGACTTAGGAGGAGTTTGTTGAGGAGTTCAACAAACAATATTTCCCGGAAGTGGTGAGGAACCAGCTTGAGATACAATTTTTACAATTAGTGCAAGGGAGAATGACAGTGAGAGAATATGGGGTGGAGTTTCTACGACTTGCCCGTTTTGCTCCGGATTACGTCGCTACTGAAGTGATGAAGTCCAAAAGGTTTCAGCAAGGTTTGAAGCCTGAGGTTAGGGGAGGCGTAGCTCCATTTCAACTGAGGACCTATGAAGAGGTCATGAGTAAAGCACTAGTGGTTGAAGAGGAGAACACAAATAGATATCGACAGAGAGAACAGCAGAGAGGAGGAAATGAACAAGGAAGGACGGGGAACTACGAACCAGTGAACAAAAAGCCGAGGTTCATGGCCCAGAATCAGAGACCACAGTTCCAAGGGAGTTTCGGAAGATCGACGCAACAACAACACCAACAGAGGTTTCCATTACTTGCGTCGGGGAGACCTATTCGCTATGAGAACCCTGCCATGTCTACTGGCGCCACTAACACAGTGGTTCTCGTCTTTTTTTCTGACCTCGAGACTTGCGCAAAGTGTGGCAAGCCTCATAGGACGGTGGGTTGTAGAATGGGAACTAGGGGTTGTTTCCGATGTGGCAAGGTGGGCCACTTGATCAAGGATTGCCCCGAGACGGATAAGAGAAAGGCGGTTTCAGTTGCAGCACCACGACCAATTCAAGCAAGGAAACCAATCGTTCAGGGGAGAGCCTATGCAGTCACTGCTCAGGAAGCAGGGAACGTGCATGACGTCATCCAAGGTGAGACTCGTTAAAATTAAAGAAAAATTTTCTTTTCATTAAAATTTTAAATAGAGAGGGAGCATGCATTAGGAATTGTATAGATTCTTTCTCAATACAAAAAGTTGTATGTGAATTAAGAGTGTAAATTGATGTGTAAATTATTGTATGTATGTATGTATGCTATAGGTACTTTAAATATATATGAAAAAGGATGTTTCGGTGGTTATGACGCTCGAGTGTTGATAGACCCAGGGTCTACCCACTCATTCGTCACTCCACGTTTCGCCAAGAAGATGAAGATTGTTCCAGAGACATTGGATTTCGTCCTATCTGTGTCTATTCCGACTGGAGAGTTAGTAGACACGGAGTTAGCTTGCAAATCTATCATTGTAGCGGTTCGAGACTTAGAGGTGCATGAACTAGAAGCAAAGTTGATACTGTTAGACATGCAAGGGTTTGATGTGATCCTTGGCATGGACTGGTTGGCGCAGCATTGTGCAACCGTCGATTGCAAGAACAAGGTAGTCATTTTCAGACCCAACACAAGAAGATCATTTCGGTTTCAAGGAGTGAGGTCGTCATCTGTGCCACTGATCTCAGCAGTAAGGGCCGAGAAAATGATCAGAAAGGATTGTAGTGGATACTTAGCTTTCTTAAAGGAGGACAAGGAAGAAAAGAACGTCATTTCTGAGATAGCAGTTGTGCGAGACTTATTGGACGTGTTTCGGAGGAATTACCTGGATTACCTCCAGAAAGAGAAGTAGAATTCGCCATTGACTTAGCACCAGGAACGGAGCCTATTTCGAAAGCACCTTATAGAATGGCTCCTGCTGAATTAAAGGAGTTGAAGGAACAACTACAAGAGCTTATGGACAAGGGGTTTGTTAGACCAAGTGTATCTCCATGGGGAGCACCGGTCTTGTTTGTCAAGAAGAAGGATGGGCCCAATGCGGCTATGCATTGACTATCGACAATTGAACAAACTCACTGTGAAGAACCGCTATCCTTTGCCTAGAATTGACGATCTATTCGACCAACTGCAAGGAGCAAGGTATTTTTCCAAGATCGACCTGAGATCCGGTATCATCGATACAGTCAAGGTCAAGACATTCAAGACTGTTTTCCTGGACACGGTATGGACACTATGAATTCCTTGTGATGCCGCTTTGGACGTAATGCTCTGCTGCTTATGGATCTGATGAACCGAGTGTTTAAACCACACTTGGACTCCTGTGTCATAGTGTTCGTCGATGACATTTTGATGTACTCCAAATCCAAGATGGAACACGAAGAACATTTGAGGATTGCTCTACAGACGCTACGTGAACACCAATTGTACGCCAAACTCAGCAAGTGTGAATTTTGGTTGGAAGAGGTTAGCTTTTTGGGACATGTCATCTCAAAGCATGGTGTCACTGTAGATCCAGCGAAGATAGAAGCAATAGTTAAATGGGAGCAACCAAAAACAGTGACCGATGTCTGAAGTTTTCTGGGCTTAGCAGGCTATTATCGACGTTTCGTCGAGGGGTTTTCAAAGATATCGGGACCTCTCACAAAGCTGACACGAAAAGATTCAAGGTTTGAGTGGAGTGAGGCATGCGAGAAGAGTTTTCAAGAACTCAAAACGAGACTCACTACGGCTCCAGTGTTAGCGATTCCTTCGGCCAGTGGAGGATACGCCGTGTATAGCGACGCGTCATACAATGGCCTTGGATGTGTACTCAACCAACACAAGAAGGTGATAGCTTACGGATCAAGACAGCTGAAAGAACACGAGAAAAATTACCCGACTCATGACTTAAACTAGCCATATTTTATACCAAGATTTGGAGACATTACTTGTATGGTGAGACTTTTGAAATTTTCACCGATCATAAGAGCCTCCGATATTTGTTTACACAGAAAGAGCTCAACATGAGACAGTGCAGGTGGATGGAATTCCTCAAGGATTATGATTGCTCCATACAATACCATCCAGGCAAGGCGAATGTAGTAGCCGATGCATTGAGTCGGAAAGGTTCAGCTCAGTTAGCTTGTTTGATTTTGGATATGCACCGATGGAAATTATTGGAAGACCTGGCATTCTATGATGCGAACATTGAGTCAAAAGCCACCGGATCCTTTTTGGCTAACATATCAGTAAAGCCAGTGATATTTGAGCATATCCACGATCTACAGATGAAAGATCCGACATTGACAAAGATTCATCAAGACGTGAGTGAAGGCATCAGGTCGGACTTCTCAGTAAAAGAAGATGGTTCCTTGTTATTTAAAGGCCGTCTCTGCATTCCGGACAATGCCGATCTAAGACGAACGATTCTTGATGAGGCCCATAAGTCAAATTATGCTATCCACCCTGGTAGCACCAAAATGTACCAAGATTTGAAAAAGAACTACTGGTGGAGAGGATCAAACTGGGCATTGGCGAGTCGTGTCACGGTGTTTGACTTGTCGCAAGTGAAGGTTGATCATAGACATCCCCGGACTATTGCAACCTTTACCGATCCCGTAATGGAAGTGGGAATCGATCTCAATGGACTTCATTGTTGGATTACCCTGCATCGCTAAGAGACACAATGCCATTTGGGTCATCAGAGACCGATTGACCAAATCAACGACTTTTGCCGCATACAATACTACGATCTGGCAGAAGACCGCAGACTTATACATGAAGGAGATTGTAAGATTACATGGGATTCCAAGCAGCATAGTTTCAGATCGTGATCCACTATATCGTCTAAGTTTTGGAAGAAATTTCAAGAAGGAATGGGAACACGACTAGACTTTAGTTCAGCTTTCCATCCTCAAACTGATGGACAAACAGAGCGAGTGAACCAAGTAATAGAAGACATGCTCAGGGCTTGCATGCTTGATATGCAAGGATACTGGGATGAGTATCTACCGATGCTCAAGTTCGCATACAATAACAGTTTTCAAACGAGCATTGGCATGGCACCGTATGAAGCTCTGTATGGACGACGATGCAAGTCACCCCTAAATTGGAAGGAAACAGGTGAGAAATTTGTGTTAGGACCAAAACTACTTGAAGATAATGCTACCGTAGTTTGAATTATCAGAGAAAGGTTGAAGACATCACAGAGTAGACAGAAAAGTTACGCCGATATGAAGCGGACTAGTGTCGACTATAAAGTGGGTGAGCACGTGTTTGTAAAAGTGTCACCTATGAAAGGTGTAATGAGATTTGGTAAGAGAGGGAAGTTAAGTCCACGTTATGTTGGACCATTTGAAATTTTGGGACGCGTAGGTGAAGTTGCATACCGCATTGGTTTACCACCGCTGTTTGATCGAGTACATAATGTTTTCCACATATCGATGCTCAGGAAATACGTGAATGATCCGTCTCATGTATTAGGAAAGCAACCTATAGAGATGTGTGAGGACATGAGCATGATAGAGGAACCAGTGGAAATCTTGGATCGAAAGGAACAAGTACTGCGCACTAAAGTGATTCCCTTAGTGCTTGTTCGGTGGAACAATCATCCAAAAGAAGAGGCTACTTGGGAACGAGAGGCCGATGTGAAAGAACAATATCCAGCCTTGTTTCCAACGACGTGAGAACTTAATGTAAACCACAAACATGTTTGTGAAATCTCCACTATACTTGTAATTCAATGGAAAATTTGATCCAATCTGATTTGAGAGCGAATTATATGTACATGATCAAGTATATACAACTCTATGGAAGAACCACTTGATGTCATAAACTACCAAAATAATCAAAGAACCAAAGAAATTGAAAATCAGAATTGGGCAAAACCGATTAATCGAATTTCAAATCGATTAATCGATTTGGAATTTCGATTAATCGATTTTGTTCGATTAGTCGACTGGCATGTACCAGTGACTGGAAATTGAAAGGAGAGTTAGAATATACATAGAAGACAAATTTCGATTGATTGAGTTAGAATCTCGATTAATCGATTTGGGACCGACTAATCGGTTTTGAGAATTTCGATTAATCGAATTAGAATTCGATTAATCGAACGGCAAGTTCGATTAATTGAACAAACTAAGAATGTTAGAAGAATTGGGAGTCAATTATGAAATTTCGATTAACCGAAGCAGTGTCGATTAATCGATTTTGGATTTCGATTAATCGAACTGGATCTCGATTAATCGATTTACTAAAGGGACCTCGAAGAAATTGAAGTCAGATAGACGATTTCGATTAATCAAAGTGAATTTCGATTAATCGATTTTGAAATTTTGATTAATCGAAATGAATTCGATTAATCGAATAACTTAAAGATTTATGAAAATTTAGAAGTTACTACACGATTTCGATTAATCGAAGTGAAATTCGATTAATCAATTTTGGAATTTCGATTAATCGAAATGGATTTCGATTAATCGACTGGCTCGCGCCAGTGAGCTCAAAAACTTGAAATGTTAAACGGATACGATTTCGATTAATCGAAATGTTTTCGATTAATCGAATTTAATTTTTGATTGATCGATTAATCGATTTTACGCGGCTTAACCTAGTTTTGAATTTCGATTAATCGAAACAGAATTTCGATTAATCGAGCCGTGGGCTATATATATAAAATTGGGGATTTTATTCCCCATTCGAAATCATTTGGCTTGGGAGATTTTGGGTGTTTCACATTCCTCTTTCTTCTCCGACCATCCGACGCTCTAGGGTTGGGATTTGCCATCGATTCTCTTCCGCAATCGCGTCCAAAACCACGATAAACCCTAAAATTTTGCTTTTCCCTTCAAATTTGAATTAGAAAAACCCTAGTTTTCTAAGAATGCCGCCCAAAACCCGATTATCTTCAAGGAAGGCGACTTCTAAACTCCCGGTTAGGCGTAAGAACGCCGCGCCACCACCACCTACCCCATCGCCGGTGAGGACTCCATCACCGTCGGCATCGGAGACCACCTCCGGTTCGACGAGCGCGTCTACGCGCGAGTCTTCCCGCGAGTCCACCCCCATGCCACCACCACCCACCAATGTCGAGCAACCAAATGAATGGTGGGCGGCAAAGACCTTTGAGGTCGAATATATTATCGACCCTACCCTATTCACAAATCCCGATTTGCCGGGCGAGACCCAATGGGCTCGAAATTACCTCACCAACGCCGGTCTAAGAACCTTCTCAAACCAATCCGGGGTTCTTACTACCCTAGATTGGTTAGACTGTTTTACCAAGGGCTAACGGATGGCCCTACCGATGATTGCATTTTGACCAAGATCGAGGGTCGTCTGTACACGATCACTCGTCGTCACATACACGAGGTACTCGAGTGTTACCTCGATTTCACCCCAGAGACCACCCTATTCCCACCCTTCGAGGAGGACCCTCGATTTGAGGTCATGACCCGCATGACAAATGGCAAGAAGGGGTCGGGCTCCTCCATCAAGAGGGTTGACCTTCCCCACTACATGTGGATGCTTGATTCAATAATCAAGTGTAACTTATACCCGATGCGCCACGACACAGAGCGCGTGGACAAAGTGCAACATGCACTTTATGCGGCCTTCTGTGGCCGATGGTTTGATGCTACTATGGTCATCCTAGAAGGGATGAAGTACATCAAGGGAAAACTGATGAAGGGCAACATGCGGCCCAAGGAGAAGATGCCATATGCTCGGCTCATCTCGAGCATGTTGGAGTGCTACTCCGACGAGCCCTCCTACAACATCTCGCCTCACGAGGTGAGGGCTACGGATCGCGTGAAGACGTTTACGAAGTCTTCATGGACCCGTAGCTACAATTTACTAAAGCGGACCCTACCGGCTCCGGGTCCCGCCCCGGTAGCCCCAGCAGCAGCAGTAGCACAGCCACCACCCCCACCACCTCAGCAGGACCCACCCGTGGGTGGAGCACACCCTATCCCCGCCGAGCCATCCGTGGAGAGGGTTCCCTCCCACACCGCAGCCTCACCGACGCCACCTGCCCACTCCACGCCCGCGACACCCACCTCATCTTACCGCCGGCGCGCCGCATCATCTAGGCCGACCATCGAGGAGGTGTTGGCCCGTATGGAGGCCAACAACGAGAGGATGAACCGGAGGATGGACTTCCTACTCTTTCACACCCTCCGCCACATCTATCCTACCGACTACCACCGCTACCTCGCACAGGAGGAGGAGTGGACCGCTGGACGCATCGCCTTCCACCGAGGACCCGTCTTCCATCCCACCACTACAGACACGGTTCCTTCCACATCTACCTCCGCCTCACGACCGAGACGCTGCAGCATGACCTGACCCGACCACTCAGCCCACAGTCACCACCACACGACCACGTCGAGACCCACCTATTTATTTTTGAGTTATGATTGTATACCTGTAAATTGTTTTGTACGGCAACTTAACTGGCCTTGTAAAAATTCAATCTTTAATACAAATCAAACTTTTTGTGTCAATTGTTCAATTTTGTTAAATTTTACTTCCGTGCTTGTATGTGTGAATACCTAAATACGTCTGAATCAATTAGACCACCTCACCTGAAAATGTGAGGGGGGGGGAGAGAGACCCCGACAGCCATACCATGGGTTATTTTCGAGGACGAAAATTCCCAAGGTGGGGAGGATATAATAGCCCAAAAAATCACGCTAAACTATGACCTCGGGATCTGTGCCCGATCGGTCATAGGTTTGACCAAATGGAAGTCCAATAGTTAGCATGAGGTGTGATGAACAGATGAGATGTGATAAATTGAATGTCTATGTGGTGTGTGTTGTAAATGTGAAGTCGCATACACCTATCGCGGTGTATGTGCTCAACACACACGTGAGGAAAGGGATAAAAGGGTTTAATAACCCTAAATGTGTGTTTTTGGTGGTTGAGAGAGAAGTAAAGAAGAGAGAGAGAGAGAGAGGAAGTAAAGAGAGGAGTTATTGCAACTGATTCAAGCGATAAAAGCCGGATTCAACACGGTTTGGATCTGTTAGAGCCAAAGCTGGAAACCCTAGCCTTTCAACCACTGGATTGAAATCAACTTACGATTGATTCAAGGTAAATTTTTGTGAATAAAATGCATAGATCGTAGAGTCTAAATTGTAGTTGAAAATGGTTTAAATCATAGAATAATGGTTTAGAAAAATAGAGGCAAAAGTGTGGAAAAAGATGGGGAAGAACAGCTCGAAAAGGGCTGAATCTGACAATTTCGATTAATCGAAATTGGGTTTCGATTAATCGAAATTGGCCAGGAAGTTGAAAAGTCAGAGGACCTCAATTTCGATTAATCGAATTGGAATTCGATTAATCGACTTTGGATTTCGATTAATCGATTTGGGTATCGATTAATCGACTGGGAACCTCCAGTGGACCCCAGGGGTTGGAGGAAATGGCTTGAGGAAAATCGACTAATCGAAATGGGATTTCGATTAATCGATTTCAGCTTTCGATTAATCAATTTGGGATCGATTAATCAATTTTAGGAACTCGACTACTCGAATTGAGAATCGACTTTGTGAAACAGAGAATTTCGATTAATCGAATTAGGATTCGATTAATCGAATGAAAATCTCGATTAATCGATTTGAGAATCGATTAATCAATATTGACTTTCGATTAATCGATTTTGGAAATCGATTAATCGAATCAGATTCGATTAATCGATTTTGGAATTCGATTAATCGACTGAGATAAATTATGTTGACTTTTGGGTTTGACTTTAAGATTCTTGGAGAGTCTTGGACCTTCTTTATTGCATCCTTAGCGATGTGTTTCACCTGTTATGTGGTACCATAGGTGGTACGTGTGAACTAATGCACAAGGAGCCACGTGGGACCTTGATGCGTTGAGCAAACAAAGACTTGAGGTAGGGAACACCTTGAACATGTACTTTATTTTACAAGAGCATGTATGTAATGATATAGAGTTCAATTCAAATGTTTATTTGCTTAAAGATTGTGAAAAGTGTGTGTGCGTGTGACACCCATAAGAGTAATGAGAATGAGCCATCCCCAGGGGATGAAGAAGTAAAGAGATAAGAGCATCAGGTGTGATGCAAGTAAATGGATACATCCCAGGGATGTATCCAAGATTGAATCATGTTGATAGGGCCTAACTGATATAAGATAGCACACTTACGGTGAATAACTATATGTAAGGCACCAAGCGTTTTGTTATTTGAGGTTTGATAGGTTACCCCCGACGTGGCGGGATATCCACTGACACGGCGGATATCCGTGACCGTCTGGTAATGAAACCGTAGGCCAGTGCGGAGGCTTATCCGTACATAGTAAGCACACCCCAGGGGTGTTGATTTGAGACAAGTGAAACCCCGCCACCAATCCCCAGGGGAAAGGGGCTTGGGTACTATATTTGTATTCCCAGGGAATACGTTAAAACTGTCTATATAGATGACGATGAAGGGTATCTCATCGGGGCTCGATGCTATATTGCTCGGGGATTACTTAAGTTGAAAGTTTAAGTTTTGCTTTAGGCCTTTTCAGCATCATTCATGAATAAATGAAAACATAAGTAATGAACAGTAAAATGAAATGCTTTTAACTGTTTTCATCAATAACTGCATAGACACATCATGCATGGCATATCATGGAATATATGTGAGTTATAATTTATATGTTCAACCGTGTTTGTTCCCTATTGAGCTAGGATGTAGCTCACCCTATAGACTATACGTCGCAGGTCCACTACTAGCAGCTGCCGAGGCTTCAGGAGACGCTGATCCCGGCGAGTCGGACCTTGCGGCCGGCGAAGAGTTGGAGCCACCTCCAGAGGACTTCTTCTAGAGGACTCCATTGTGCCACTTTGAGGGCTTTTTTGAGAGAGTTTGTACGGCTTGGTATGTCAAGCTTTGATTTTGTTCAAACCATGTATATAAGGAGTTGGGATAATTCTTTTGGGACGAACCATCCGTGATGATTGCTGTCATCTATGGTTCGGATCGGTTCTCCATTCATGCAGAGGCATGAGGGTAGAACTGTCTTTTGGGGAGTTGATTGATATAGATTTAAATTCCCCAATTTCGTTATTTTTCTATTACAATGCTTGATATACCAGTGTTCCGTGCTTAGCAAAGGGCACGGTCAAGATGATCGTGCTGATGGCACGGGTTTTGTGGTGCCAAAATCCGGGCTGTCACAACATCGTTTGTCGATTTGGCATGCCCAAGGATATTATCATGGATAGTGGCACCAACTTTGCGAATAGGTGCATCAGAGCCTTATGTGAGTAGTATAAAATCAAACATCATCGCTCGTCACCATATCGGCCGCAAACCAATGGAGTCATAGAAGTTGCCAATAAAATAGTTGTCCATATCCTTGAGAAGATGGTCATCACCTACCGAGATTAGAGTTAAGTATTACCATTAGCACTATGGATCTATCGAACATCGATCCGTACCGCTACAGGGGCAACTCCGTTCTCCCTGGTGTATGGAACCGAGGTAGTGCTGCCAGTTGAAGTCGAAGTACCCTCACTTCGTATCTTGATTAAATCCAATCTGCCAGAGGGCGAAAAGGAGATATCCCATTTCGAGCAACTGAACTTAGTCGATGAGAAGAGGCTCTAATCTTTTTGTCACACCTAGGTCTATCAGGGAAGAATCGCATGTGCTTATAACAAATGTGTCTGCGTTTAAGAATTAAAAGTGGGCGACATTGTACTTAAGAAAAATTTCTCTTCTCTCCACTCATATCCTCAAGGGAAATTCAAGCCCAACTAGGAGGGGCCTTACGTCATCCGGGAAGTGCTCTGTGGATACGCGCTTCGCCTCGCCACAATGGATGGAGATTACTTTCTTGAGCCGATCAATGCTAGATACGTACATTGATTCTACTCCTAGTCTCCTATGGCAAGGTAAGTATGGATAAAAATGGATACATGACTGCTTAAGGACCCCTTAAAATAGGTCATCATTTCAAAGCCAAGTACCCAAAAAGTGTCCTTGAATGCTCATGCCCTTTGCTACCCAATTTGAGCCGATAGCCTTTCTTTCATAAACCCCTCCCAGAAGAAAATGTGTGTATACCAAAAAAAAAAGAAAGAGAAAGAAGCTCTCAAAGCAAGAGGCGAAGGAGTTTTTGTCAAAATCTAAAAAATCAAGAAAAGCAAAATACCCAAAAAAGGATGTCTGAAAAAGAAAAAAATAGAAAAGAAAAAAGAGAAAAAAAAGTGGATAGAAAAATCATGGGGCATGTGTATAAAAATCCCCAAGGAAGAGGTGTATCACAACAGCAGGAGCCCAATCAAGAAGACTTCTTTTATACCTTCAAAATTTCTAACCTATGCCTTTTAAACCATGGCCATGATTCACCCTTGGAGAAAGCCCTCTTTAAGGCTTACAAGAAGTCATGGTATCTATTGAGTCAGCACTAGCCAAGATGAAAGACGACAAAAGGAACTTACTTTGTCTAGCCGGCTATGACGGAATCCGCATCCATAGAAAAAAAAAGAAAAAGAAAAAAGAAAATTTACGAGCTCAAAGTAAAAGGGATGTAGTGAAAACCTGCAAGGGCGCCACGAGTAAAAAGAGCAAACTTGTGAAGACCAGGTGAAAACCTGAAAAGGCACCTGGGGCAAAAAAGTAAAATACCCATGGGCGTGATTAAAACTCGAAAGGGTGCTACGGGTAAAAAAGAGGGTGATAATAGGCATGGCTAAAACCCACCTTGGGTGTAGTGAGTGAAAACGTTTTGAAAAAAAATTATCAGTTGCTCCTTCGGTTACACTTTCGAGTTATCTGGTCACCAACTGGACCGCTTATGTTAGCTCAAATCAGGTAGATCCCCAGACTGCATGACCCAAGGTAAGGATAAAAGGTTGATTCAATTTAAAGGGATGAACGTTCCAACCTTAGTGAAATTTTGGACCCCCCTCAGGCCCAACCGCATGAAGGGGTTCGACTATTCTCCGAATGGGCCCAGTTACCTCCTCTCATGATTAAGGCAACATACAAAAAAAAGAAGAAAAGAAAAATGTGTATACCAAAAAAGAGTTCCCTTTTTCATTTCATTTCTGTACTTTGCTTGTGCCACATCTCAAAAAATAATCTATGTGATGCTGTGCTTTCCACCTGTATATTTTAAAAAAGAAAAAAAAAAGAAAAATACATATACAACCCCAAAAAGAATCTGTCAGGGGATTTTTTATGCCCCTTCCCTTTGGTATTTGATCTATACTGAAGTATTTGTAGGACCAAGTTAGCGGCCCAACTTGCGCTCCAAGTCGCGAATCTTCTCAATCAAGGTGTCCTCACGAGCATTTCGATCACTCATCTACCGACCATGGAGGCCCTTGTAGTGCTTCCTGGAAGCATCACTTGTCTCTTTTCCTTGGCCTACGGTCGAGAAAGAGGAAGACAAAACTAATAGATTTATGCTCTCTCCTCGCCTTATGTGCGATAAGAAAAACACATACCTAAGCACTTGTCCACCCCTTCCCTCGACCATCCGTCCTAACTCCCTAGGTTGTTTCCCCCCGTATGGAGCCGAACCATCACAGTATAGGTATTGCATGTCGCGCTTGTTCTCCTTCTTTGTTTCGTAGGAGCATAAGTAAGTCCAACACCCGGTGCAGCTCTTGTTTCGAGCATAGCCTACAACAGTGTCTTTCCCAATGGTAGCTGTTAGCAAGTCCCATCTAGCGTGTCATGTCTCAACTAGGCTTTTCCAAAGACCTCTAACAACTAATAGACTAAGGACCTTGTTCAAAACTCCTTCCAGATGAAGGCTCTCACATTCAAAAGCCGCAACTCCATATTTGAGCGCATCCATATTTGAGCGCATCGTCGTGACGGGTCCACGAGATCCATGGTTGCACAAGAGATAAAAATATTAATGACCTAAGCTGTTTTCTCTCTTTCAACCAAGCCTTTATCACTTGACTTGTTTTCACGGCTTGTCATTTACCTGTCGAATTAGAGCAGAGAGCTTTCTGGGCTATCAAAAAACATAATTTCGAACTGACTGCATCCGGTGAACAACGGAAACTTGAACTTAACGAGTTAGAGGAAAGTCGAAATGATGCCTATCAGAATGCTCGTATTTATAAGGCCAAAAGTAAGACATTTCACGATAAATATATTTTGAGTCGGGCCAACAAGTCTGATTATACAATTCAAGGTTAAAACTGTTCCCTGAAAAACTATGAAGTCATTGGGATGGTCCCTATAATGTCATAGAAGCATTCCCTCATGGGGCTACCACTATTCAGGATCCTAAGGATAAACGTACATTTAAGGTCAATGGATAGACACTTAAACTAATGGTGACTTTACAAGAAAAAGAAACAGTGATCCCAATGTCACTAAAAGACTCAGAGTATGTCTGATATCCGCTAGGTCGACCGTCGCACTACCGACTCATCCGTAGTAATTTTGTGTATAAGATAATTTAGAGATAGAAAAAAAAAGAACAAAGAAAAAGGAGTGAAGAACGATTGCTTACTCGCAACTTTCTTTAGCATTTCATCATAGTGATTACGATGGCTGGGAAACCGCTACATATTTATGAAAGGCGCGACTTTCAATATAAAAGGTGTCGCCATAATTCACGCTACTCCAACATGTCCTTCACCACCATTAATGGGTATACCAATCGGTTGCATTTCTCCACGCCAACCATTACCTCTATAAATAGCGACTGTTCACATTCCAGACCCTTTATATATAGGACCTTACCTCCCCAATACCTTTACTCCATTCTTTATACATTCTTTTCCATCATCAACCCTTCAGCAATGCCAAAACCCCTAAGTTGGTCTGAAATTCATGAAGCATTTGAGAGGCTCCTCCAACGGGAAGCCGAGGAGATTTTCGCTCTTATAGAAGAAAAGAGGCGGTTAATCAACGAACTCATCTCTCTCCTTTCTAAACTAGGAGACAATGACGATACACCACCTCCATCTCCTAAGCGGCAGAAAGCTTCGCCATCTACACCCCGACCATCTTCTTAAAGTTTTTCTTTTTTGTTGGACACACCCACCCCTGGGTTGTATCCCTACCTTTTTATTCTAAGCGGCATCATTTTGATAAAGTCGAAAGAGTTCTTTTCGGACGTTGCTGCGAGTGTCTTAGTCTAGTGTGTGTTTAGATTTTTTATAGGATTTCTTTGATGTAATTAGCTTTCTTACCATGTTTCTGTAATTAGTTCATATATAAAAAAAATGAAATTTTCTTTCTTTAATGTTTTTGACTAATTGGCTGACAGTGCTACTAACATCTAACATTTTTTTTTAATATAAAATTGGTAGTATTTTTCTCCTAAGTTTGGGGGAAGAATTTTGATTCTTTTTACAGATTATAAACCCGGTTCCTAACATAGTAGTAAACTAAGGTAATATTTTTCCTGTGTGTCTCCTGTTTTACACAATGAGGACATTGTCCTATTTAAGTTTGGAGGGGATACATATCAAAATCAAATTTGAAAAATATAATATATTAGAATAGTCTTTTTCTTTAGAGTTTTTTTTAGTTAGTTAATCATTATATGAGAATTATGACAAAAAAAAATGAAAATCCGAAATTCTTAGCAATCCATCATAGTAATAGTTCATAAAAATTGTTGTAATTCAAAGTAAAGTATCTCTAGAATACTGTATCAGGAGAATGTTTGAAACTATACAATTGAACTGAACTATAAATATTTTAGATTATAGTTTCAAAATCAAATAACCAGTGAGCTATAGAGCCTATTTCCTCTTTTATAATGAGAAAGAGAGACTGTTTTTATTCATGCTAAATTTTCTTGAACTTCTCTACTATTTAAAATCTCATAATGCTGAACTTAGAATCAAGATATTCTGTAAATATGATGATTTATTTGTTTAGAACTGTCTAATGAATATATCAAAGCAATAAAATATCCATATTAGTAAATCGTGAAAATGACCAAAGGCCATCTTTTGTTAAACTAGAGCCAAAAAGCTAAAATCTTAGAATATTTTTATCTTTTGAACCCATATTAGAAGCCTAAAACTGAATTTCTTTATATCAAAATTTTATAAACCTTTTACCATATGTATTGCCCAAAGCTTTCTATCTTTGACCCTTATAATTTATGAGAGTTTAGAATATAAAGAAGAGAAGAGGGAGTCAAAGGAGTATGCACGTAACAGATAAATAATCTGCTAAAAAAGGGTACAAGTAAAAAGAAATACAATCGTATAAAAATATGGGAAAAGAAAAGATGAAATCGTAAAAAGACGATTCTATGAAAAAGAGAAGTAAAAAACTTCCAATCGAAAAGAAAATGGGATTTATACTGAGAAAAGAAATGAGAAGAAGTTATCCAAAATAAGGATACTTAAAAATATTAAAGAGAAGAGAAGGAAGAGCTAAATTCTCAGAAATAATTTTAAATCCTCTTTACCTTTTTCTTAGAAACCTTCTGAAAACCTAAAGCCCCATTACAAGCCGAAGGAAAGACCTTTGTCATTTATAATTTGCAGGAATATGATTCTAGTAGAGATATATAAAATAGATACTATGAATAAATGACGAAGTTATATGAACATAACTGATTATCCTTTCCATGAGATTTATCTTCTTAGTTAATTGCCCGATGAGATTTGCATATATATATATATCTACAATATTGTGAGAACCCAAAAAATTTTATTTTTTAGAGTATGCCAATAAGTGAGAGTTTGGATGAAAATATTTTCTAAACATTGCAGTTTAGAAAAATCTATGATGAATAAACTTTTCATTGATATGCACACACTCTACGCTATATTGAATTGAAATTATTGAGTTCTGATAAAGGATGATTGCGATAATTGAAAGCTAAGGATAAAAGATTTGAATTTTTTTGAAAAATGATGAATATATAATGAATGACTGAGTAATTAGTATATAAAAATTTATATTTTGAATTTTTAGTTTTGAAAAATATTTTGAAAAATCTAAAAATATATTTGAAAGTTTGTAGGTAACTTCACTGAAAACCTTCAGGAGACTACAACTCCTCCACTAGGGATCACTTAGGAGTTTAAAGGCTTATTGCATCCACTAAATACAATTATGCTCCCTATGAAAGTGGCATTTTAATTTCATAGCTTAGATATTTTATGCTTCATTGTTTGCTAGGGACTAGCAAAACTTATGTTTGGGGGTGTGATCAGTCACATAATTTATCATTTTATCACCCTTAACTTAGTGATGCTAGGCTTTAGTTTGCTATTAATAACTTATTGATGTGCAGATATTAGAGATAAATAGTAAAATAGAGCCTAAGTGTTAATATTCATCAAAAGGAACTCAAAAAGCAGTAAAGAATGACAACAGAACTGAAAGGCGAAGCCCTGTATACTGAACATAAGTAAAAGTCTTTATTTTACAATTTTTGTAATGACCCAGAAAATTTGAACCAGAAACTAACCGCATCGATGTACGTGCTCGGCACGGAAATCGAGACAGAAAATTTAAAACTTTGAAAATAATATTAATGGAAATAGTATTAGCCTATAAGTAGGTTAGTTCAAGTATGAAAACTCGTGTCGATCCGAGTCGAGTACGATGTTGAGACGGTACACTACGCCGTATCGACATGTTGGTGTTTCACACCGAAATCAAATTTAAGAAGCAACTGAAATATCTAAGATATTTTAGTTGGTAGCTTATAAGAGAAGGAAGAGGGTTGGAATGGTTACCTTCTTCTTCTCCTCCTTCTCTTCCCTTTGAGATCTGCAACTAGGATATAGGTTGAATAGTTTCTTTGAGAAAACTAGGTTAGGAATACCTAGGTTATATATTTGTTTGACATAAGAGTGTGAAGGGGGCCGAATACGACGGTCCACATTGAGTCTGGGAAGGTACGCTGATGCCGTGCGTAGAAGCGGAGCTTAGCTTCGTCCTATTCGAGTTGTAGCCGTGATAAAACCCCGAGAGCTTGATCCGAAACCCTCATCCGGAGTGTTTGCCGAAACCCCGAAAGGGCCCACATAGAGGTGAGCTCCCTTGTTTAAAAATGGGCAGTTGGATGCCCTAAATATAGGTTTTATATGAATAGTTAAGATTTTTGTGGATTTTTAGAAGAAAAATAAGTTAGAAAAATTTGGTTGGTGAACTCCATTAATGGCTGAAAACTCGACATTGGTGATCGATCAACAAGGGTGTTGATCGATCACTAAGTATGAAATTGATCGATCAACAGTGGTGGTGATCGATCACTAAGTATGAAATTGATCGATCAACAGTGGTGGTGATCGATCAATTTATATAAACAGTAAAGGAAACATTATGGCAGAGAGTTGGGGAATTTGAGTTAATGTTGGTGATCGATCAACAGGGTGTTGATCGATCAACTGACTGAGTATTGATCGATCAACAGTGGTGGTGATCGATCAACACAGAGCCCATTGATCGATCAACCAACATGGTGATCTATCAATGGGGTACAATAAATACATGTGTGGGTGCTTTGGTGATCGATCAACAAGGGTGTTGATCGATCAATGAAGAGTTCATTGATCGATCAACAAGGTATTGATCGATCAATAAACCCTGTTTTCAGACAGTTAGAAAATGTATATGTAAGAACCACTGGACATTGTGCCAGTTCACAATCTGTCACTCTAACACCTAGAGTAACATGTTTATGGTCTAGGATCAGACTAAGATGCCTTGAAAAAGCTTTGGATTTGCTTAGAAGGAGCTTGATCCGAGGTAGGGGAATTCAACCGAAATTGCATTTATTTTTGATCTCATGGTTTATATCTGTCATACACATCTCAGCATAGTTTAATTCTGTTTTAAAAGCATGTTTAGCATATGTATGAGCATTCTATTCTGTACTTGATCCGACATTTGACATCCGCATCCGAAATCTGAATTCTGTTAAGTATGATAAGTATGCATGTGATTTGAGGTTTAATATTCCGTAAAAATCCCACCGACTCGGCGGTATATCCGTTTCAGGCACACTTGTGCATTTGCTTTGTAATCCTCGGCACAATTGCACTCCAGGTGTGGGGCATTGTTGCAATTCCAAAAATTGTTCATGTGAACGACGATGGTTGGGATTTATCCATCGGACCAAATCTGGCTACCACGTGCTATACTCACGGGAGTTACTTAAGTATACTACACTAAGTCATTATATGTTGTATTCATCAATTCCGTACTGTTTTGGATAAATGTCTCATGTTTTATACATCTGTTGCATAACTTCAGTTTTGTTCTTTGATGACCATGCTATACAATTAGGATGCAATTTTATTTGGAATTCTTCTATTGAGCTAGGATGTAGCTCACCCTGTTTTTGTAAAACATTTAGGTTCTGAGGCGGTAGCTCCCGGTTCTGAGAGCGACCCAGACTATCAGCCTGATCCTGAGGCTGAGGTTGAGGACGAGGAGACAGACACCCCAGCTGACGACTTTTACCCATAGACTGGGTATAGCTTAGACATTTTGGGATAGTATGTTTTGTTGGAGACTTTGGATTATGTGTGCCTGGTGGCCACTTTTGTATTAATTTTTGTATATATTTTATTTCTTTTATAGTATTATTATACATTCTATCGGAACCATCATTGGGAACCATTGTTTGGGTGATGGATGTCTGTCACCGATGGTTCTTTTTGGTTCCTTTTTGAGGATGTATACTTTCTACATTTGTCAATGAAGGTTTATCTATTGTTTTTACTTTTAGATTGATTTATTAGATGACTCTACTTGCCGCTGTGGGATTGTATCTGTATAATTCCGCTATATATACAGATATTGTGTGATTTGTCCTAGGGATCATCCAGAGTATGATCCTGATGGCACGGATTTCTGGGCACAGAAATTCGGGGCTGTCACAAATTTCCAAGAGTGAAATACTATGAAAGCCAATGAATCATAATTTACGATTCTCCAAAAGAAGCCACTCAAAGGAGAAAAGTAAATAATCGTATTTTCCAGAGAGTCGTCCGTCAAGTCTGCTAAGTCATAAGAGTGAGCAATATGAAGATACAAAATTGTCATTTACGATTTTACAGTAAAATGACAAAACTGAAGAATCATCTTTTATAATTTTCCCTCTATGAACCATACTGAAAGCAGAGAATTGTAATTTATGATTTTTCACCAAAGAAGAGAGACAGAGAATCAGTATCAACAATTTTACTGAAAGCTTAATTCACTGCTGTTGCTGATCACATGAGTAAAAGATTATCACCGCCATAAACCAAATTAGAAGATCTCTAGAAGTCTGGTGAATCACGGATCTGAGAAGATTGATGAAGATTTACTCCGAAGGATTCTTTTGCTGAAATAAAGGAGAGCAATCCAGAAGCACATCTACCGTCTAAAGCAAGGAAAGATAAAATTAAGAATTAGAGTTATATTATGAATCTTTTGTTTTTAGTAGTTTCTTTTATTAGAATTAGAAGTCTTTGTAAATCGACTCCTATGATCTATAAATAAGAGAGCTTGGTGTAGAAATAAGCATTGAAAATTTTTAGCATCAATTGATGCTTGAGGTTAGATTTTCTTTTGATCAAAGTAGTGTAAAATAGTTAGAGTAGATTAGATATTAGAGGTTTCTCAAGAGTAATTGACGACTGCAAATGGGTGCTAAAGATTAATGTAGATATCCTAGTTTCTCAAAAGCAATTGACGACTGAGGCTGAGGGGTGAAAGTTATATTTATTAACCTTCTAGATTAGATTTTATTTCCTTTTATTTGCAGCTTTGTAAACATCTCCAAGTTTTAATTTGAATTGACGACTCAGGTTAGAATTTGCAGATTAGTGTAACGATTTTTATTTTTCCATCTTCAATTTTTTAATGTTTGATTGACGCCCAGATTTTAGGAAGTTGTTGATTAGATTAAATCTGTAATGATAGGATATTAGACTTGATTGACGACCAATGCTAAGAAACTAGATATGTAGTGTAATAGTATTGTTTAAATTCGTAAATATCTGATAGCTGATGATTGGGATTGACGACCTCAATCAGAAGGAAGATTTAGATTTATTTTATGCATTTTAGATTAATAAATCATTCTTTTATTCATATTTCTCCAGTAGATTAGATCTTAAAGATAAATAAAAGTTTTTAAGATAAGGATTTAAGTATAAGATATAAATTAGAAGTAATTAGATAAATAAACTTTCTCGTGGGATCGATCCTATGCTAGTACTATAATTTCCATTGTGAGCTTGCAATAGGTTAAGACTTGAATTTAATATAATAATAATATACATCATAAGCAATGATCAGCGCCAGTGAATCCTCTCTGTTCCTTACATCCCGCTACAGAAGAGTTATGCAGATCTAAACATAATGAATATCGAGTTTCCTGTAAATTAGTGAAATTATTCATTTTATTTTTTTAGTATTTATATGCCTTATTGTTAATCAGTGAAAAATATCATTTTTCACCTCCTAACCTGACCTTTGGTAGACCTTTGAGTTGACTAATAAAATGTTTTAAGTGTTGTTTTGTAGTTATCAATAATTTACAGAGAAGTGTAGCAAACTGTGCATAAAAGGCTAAAAAGGAGGGAAAGAAAAGTCAACCTTTGACTGATGAAGAAACCCAGGCATGAAAGTTGCTGCCATTAGCAGCAAAGCCTCACAAAGGACAGTTCAAGCAGTTCATCTGCACCTGTCGAATGGTGCTGAAGCAGGAATTTGCACCTGTCGAATAGTGCTAAAGCAGGAATCTGCACCTGTCGAATAGTGCTAAAGCAGGAATCCAACCTGTCGAGTGCTAGAGTTGCTCTAGCCAGCCTATTGAGCAGTACCAAAAGTTGCACTGAAGAATTTGTGCAGTGCTACACCTATCGAGTGGTGCAATAAATTCTGAACTGCACCTATTGAGCACCTATCAAAGGGTCTCCACTGAAAGCCAAAGCACCTATCGACAGGTATGCTACACCTATCGGGAATGCATTTTTGGAGCATGAACCTATCGAATTGTAGAAGCCTGGAGCCTAAACTTGTCGGGGACTTGTCGATAGGAACTCTGCACTTGTCGAAGCACGATTTTTGAAATTTCAATCCTTCATCTGCGAACATATGATGCTTTAATCACTTGAGGCACATGTGCTGAAGCAATCTGTCAATATTGGCGGGAATTTGTGGAACCCCAAAAGCATAAGGGAGCATATCTAACCAATTCACGTGGGCTAAACTAATTCTAAATAGAATTGATCTCCTTCGTCTCCGATTGGCCAAAATACCATTCACATGGATTAAAATATATAAAATTAATTCTTCTCCTCTGATTGACCGGGAATAAAGGCACACAGATCAAGGCAAATGTATAAATGGAAGCCCTTGAGCTGTGATGAGGGGGGAGAACTGAGGATAGAGAATTAGAGAGAAATAGAAAGAGCTTTATAGTTTCAATTGTAATTTTTCCTCTTTCTTTTTCCTTCTCTCCTCACCCAGCACTTGCTGGCTGAGATCTGCTGTAATAGATAAGAATTCTAGTTTGTAATTTGCAAGAAAAGCTGGGAGAATTGAGAAATCTGGAATCTGCATTGGCTGGAGGCTTGAGATAGATCACTGTAAGCACATTTTCGAATAAATGAAATGCTGAGTTTAATGTTCCATTAGATCTGTAATTTTCCTAATCAACTGTTTTTGGTTTTTATAGATCTGATGCACCTATGGATGCCTAAGCTTGTAGCCTTGCATCCATAGTGCCTGAGCGGTTTTAATGATTTGATCCCAATTCTCTTGACTGGAATTTCTCTCTGGGATGATCTGTGACCATTCAGTGAACAGATCACGACCCTAGGACTATTCCATATCAGTTGGATTGGATTAGATTCTTAATCCTTGCATTTGGCTTGTAGCTGGGTGAAGGAATTGTGTGGATATGTTTTTCTTTGTTTGCTCAGTCTATCTTTAGTACAAATCTCTGTCCCTATTTCATTACTTCTCACCATTTGCCTTTTATTTGCCAGATCCATCTTTCATCTTCTCTAAATCCTTTATGTAGTATAGATCTGTTGATTTCCTATTTTCAGTTTTAATTTAGTTTTGTGACACAAAAACTCCCTTCCTTTACCTGTCTTTTCTAGTTTAGGTTAGTGGTGTCAAATCTGTAGCCAAATCCGGAGATCTACTATTTACCTTTAGGTTTTAAGTTCAATTTTCCCTGTGGACAAACTCTTACTTACTTTTGAAATTTACTACAACAGCCCTAATTGTTGCAAGCTGTGCTTTGTGCTAAAGCCCATTCCATTTCCTTTATTTTATGTTGCATTTAACCATTCATTTTGTAATAAAATTCTGTCAGCATAAAGTAATCAACAAATTTTTGGCGCCGTTGTCGGGGATCTTTGATCTAAATAATAAATATGAGTTTTTATTTTGTTGTTATATAAATTCATTAGTTGCAGTCTACATGCATGAATAAAAGTACTACTGAGTTTAATTTGATTTTTTGCAGATCTGGAACAGCAACAAGAGGAGTTGGAAGCTGCTATTGGAGATTGCTTGCTTTAGTTTGCATTCCTTTCCCCTTGTCTTTTGTCTCCTTTCTGAATAATGCATCAAATTCAGCAGTAGTTTCAGTAATTCAGTTATAATTTTTTTAGTGTGCTCTTAGTGTTTGTTTTTACTTATTGTTTGTGTGTGTATGGTGGGTAGGAGATCCCTTAATCCTGATTTAGAACCTTTAAATCCCGAGCTAGAGAAAGCCCACTGACCTAGACAGACCACACAATCCCCTACTACTAATTTTGAGTCAACTTGTAACATTCTAAAAAATTTGGGCTTAGAATAGTGTCCTCGAGATACGTGCCTAACTGGTCGTAAGTTTGACCAAGTGAAGTCAACTTGACGACTTAGGCTAGACTAGGCTTGAGATGAAAGTGCACATGTGTGTGGTGATGGATCTATTTATAAATCCATATATACCTGTTGGAGATGTATGTGTTTTACACCAAAGCAGGAGTTGGGTTAAAAGAGTTTAATAACTTAAGAGAAGTTATTTCTCTTTGTTTTTTTGGTGGTTACGAATTTATGAAGAGAGAGAGAGAGAGAGAGCGAGTGAGGAAAGGAGAAGGAGTAAATGCTAAGGATTTGGTGTGGTGTTTCGAATTTGAAGCCATACGTGGGTGGTTAATCTCGAAAGTAATGCGTGTGAGTTCGTTGGAGACGATGCTAAGAACCCTAACTTTTGATCCAAGCCATTGAATCATCTATACTTTGGATTTAAGGTAAGATTGCATTGATTTAGGTTGTGTATTATACTGTGCATGAATTCGTTGAATAAATAGTGAATTAATGAAATAGAAAGAGTAAAGATATGAGAGGAAAGAAAGTTGGAAGAACAACCCGAAGAGGGCTGTTTTCTGACAAAATCGATTAATCAATTTGAGAATCGATTAATCGATTTTTGTCAGAAATCAATTCTGGAGACTAAAACACGAAACCGATTAATCAAAATAAATTTGATTAATCAATTTTTAGTTTTCGATTAATCGATTTGAAATCGATTAATCGTTTGGGTACTTCCAATGGCTGGAAAAGCCTATGTTTTGAAAAACCGATTAATCAATTTGGGGATCAATTAATCAATTTTGGATTTTCGATTAATTGATTTAGGATCGATTAATCGAATTTGGAAATTCGATTAATCGATATTGGGATCGATTAATCGATTTTGACAGTCTTAGTTTGGGTTCTATTTTTGATCGTAGAGTTCTGGGAGGGCCTTGTACCTTCTTTCTTGCATCGTTCTTGATACTTTGTGTATGACATGTACTCTAGGTTGAACACTTAGAATTTGGGCACGTAAAGCTACTTTGGACCTTGATGCTTGGGGCTAAAATACGTGAGGTAGGAAATACTCTGAACATGTAACCTTGAATTACAAAATCATGTATGTAGTGATGTGATATGTACATACACATGTTAAGAGCATAGCCATTGCTTGTTAATCAAAACTTGAGCTTAAGCATGTGAATTAGAGAAGTGTGTGTGCATGTGTGTACACTAAGTAAGAAACCAGTAATAGTATAAGTGCATGACATCCCAGGGATGTGTATGAGATGTGAGCATCTGAGTGATGGATATGAAAGTATGTGACATCCCGAGGATGTATAATCAAATGAGCCTTGAACAAACTTTGAATATTATAATTAGCACAATTCCACGATGATAAACTATATATATTTTGCATAATGGATTTGAGGTTCATAGAATACCCCACTGACTCAACGATATACCCGTGACTGACTCGGCAGAATATCCGTGACCGGTACGATGGCTAATCCGTACACCAGTAGGACATCCCAGGGATGTATAAGAGTTATGCGCCTCGTCGCCCAGGAGAAAGGGACTTGAGTTATGTTATACTTAAATATAGTTCAATTGGACGACGATGGTAGGTATTCCATCGGGAGCTCGATGCTATATAGCTCGAGAAATTATTTAAGTTATTTGATTTAAGTTTCAAGACGGATCTTTTGGCCTACGAGAATAAAATTGAAAACAAGTTAATACATGTAGAGTAACAGACGCATTCAGTTCATGCTTTTAATAACTTAAACTGTTTTTTCAGCTATCTTTTATTAATAAATCATGTTTCTAATGTCATGAAATATATGTGGGTAAGATACACTTATATGTTCATTCAGTTGATTCTCTATTGAGCTATGATGTAGCTCACTCCTTTGACTATACGTCACAGGTTCAGTATTAGCTGCTGCCGCTTCGGGGGACGTTGATCCGGAGGATTAGGATTACGTAGCTGGGGAGGAGTCAGATCCCCCTCCTGAGAATTTCTTCTAGAGGACCCTCTGCGTACTTTGATAGATTTTTGTGAGAGAAATTGTACGGCTTGGTATGTCCAGCCTTTTGTATAAGATAATGTATTATTTTGTGAGATATTCTTTTGGCGAACCATCTGGGGTGATGGCAGTTCGATTATCGATGGTTTGGGTTGATTCTTTTGCTCATGCAGTGGCATGAGATCAGAACTGTCTTTTGAGATTCATGTTTTGGCTTTATCTTATAGAACTGGAGTTTTAGTTATGTATTTATTAGTTAGTATATATTTTGCTTTCTTATTGTGTGGATATAACAAATATTTTGTACAGGTATATGGGGCACGGCCTCGAGGGTCGTGCCGATGGCACGAGTTTCGAGGTGCCAAAATCTGGGCTGTCATACAGCTGTGATGGGTGAGCAATAAAGAACACTAAAGGAATACTATGCACCAGGGGTGTATTCATCCCCCTTTTTCATTCAATTCCCTGAAGTTGAAGAAAATTATGAGATCAAATCCTCAATCATCAACATGCTACCATCATTCCATGGGCTGAGTAAAGAAGACCCATACAAGCACATAGATGAGTTCATTGCTTTATGCACAACATTCAATATTGCTGGCTTGGGAGGGGAAGCCACTAAATTGAGACTTTTTACTTTTTCATTAAAGGATAAAGCTAGAACATGACTCTCCATGCTTCCAGCAGGCAGCATACAATCCTGGACTGATCTCCAATGCCAATTTTTGGCTAAATTCTTCCCTATGTCTAAAACTAGCCAGTTGAGGAAGAGTATAATTTTCTTTGCTCAATTCTCAACTGAGGACTTTCATGAAGCATGAGAGAGGTTTAAGGAATTGTTGAAGCAATGTCCACACCATCAATTACCTTAGGGCAGCTTGTACAAAGCTTCTACCAAGGAATTGATCCCAAGAGCAGGGATTTGGTGGATGCTTCATGTGGGGGTACTTACCTTCACAAGACAGCTGATGAGGTATGGGAATTGTTTGATGTTATTAGTAAGAATTCCATACATCAAGAGTCTCTGTCTCGTAAGGATATTGAGACTCCAGCTAATATGATAAAAGAACTAGCCTCAAAAGGAAGGATGTATGAAGTTAGTGTGCACACTGACTTAGAAAGAAAAGTGGACAATCTGAGCTTGAAATTTGATAAACTGATGAGTGTGATGCAACCTAAAATGGTTGGACAAATTGAGGAGGCATGTTTGATATGCCAGTCCCCATCACACTCACTTCTAGATTGTCCATCAGCTGGTCAATACCCAGACCTGATTATGAAGCATGCAAATGCTGCTTAGTCTTTTGGGCAGCAGCAACCTGCTGGGTACCCATGGAGAAACCACCCTAATATGAGGTGGAGACAAGATAATTATCAAATACCTCAGGAGTAGCTACAACAAGTTCCACATTGCAGACCATAGCCATAGTACAATCAGGGGTATGCACCTAGGCAACCTTTCCCTCAGTCCATCCCACAACCAAGCCAATTGACTTTAGCCCCACCATAGCCTAAAGCTACCTCTTTTGAGGAGTAGGTTTTGGCATCACAACAAAACCTGAACTCCTTGTCATAAACTATGAACTCTCACAGTCAAAGCAGTAAAAAAATAGAGGACCATCTTGGTCAAATTTTCAATGCACTGACCAGGAGAGAAGAGGGCAAACTGCCAAACCAACCCATGAACAATTCTAAGAGCCAATACATGATTGGAGAAGGCTCCTCAACTCATGAGGAGCCTTCTCCAATCATGAGTTGACAACCCTAAGGAGTGATAGGGTGGTGGACAACCAGGTGTGTATAGAGAAGAAAAAGAATGTTGGAGAGAACAAGGACTCATCCCCTACTGATGTGCAGCAGGAGTACAATAATGGGGTTGCTGTTAAACCCCAACAAAATGAAAAAAATGTAAAAAAGAAAAAAGAAAAAAATTCTGATGAGATGGTTAGGCATGCAGCTGAGGTACTAGTAGTACCACAATTACCATTTCCTCATGCTCTAACAGGCCTCTCTCCTTTTGATAAAAGGAATGCTAGAATAGAGGAAATGTTGGACACATTCAAGCAAGTTAAGATCAATTTACCTCTGCTTGATGCAATTAAACAAGTACCAACCTATGCCAAGTTCCTCAAGGACCTTTGTACTCAAAAGAGGAAGGCAAGGATCCATCTCAATCCAAAAAGGTGTTTACAATAGAAAAAGTGAAATCAGTGTTGT
Organism: Chloranthus sessilifolius; assembly: GCA_021018995.1. NCBI lineage: Eukaryota > Viridiplantae > Streptophyta > Magnoliopsida > Chloranthales > Chloranthaceae > Chloranthus > Chloranthus sessilifolius. Next base: position 100,883,652 of record CM037588.1, read on the forward strand.
CTATTACCACACCAGCAAAATTACAGGACCCAGGGGTGCCTACCATCCCTTGTATCATTGGTGATCACACCATCAACAAAGCTCTCTTGGACTTGGGGGACCAGTGTCAACCTGTTGCCATACTCAGTGTATGCACAACTAGGTTTGGGAGAGTTGAAACCAACATTTGTTGTGCTTCAGCTGGTTGATAGGTCTGAGAGAGCCTGTTGGGATTGTTGAAGATGTGTTGGTTGGGGTAGATGAATTCTTTTACCCTGCTGATTTTCTTGTTTTGGATATGAAACCTTCAAAAAGTAGAACTTCCATTTCTATCATTTTGGGCAGGGCATTTTTAGCCACAGCCAATGCCTGTATATAATATAGATCAGGAATAATGGAGGCGACCTTTAGGAAACATGAAGGTAAAATTGACTGTGTACAATGCTGCAAAGCAACCTCAACTTGACAATGAGGACTGTTTTGTAGTGGATGTACTAGATAAAATTGTGAAAGAAAATTTCTCCAATCTGCTAGATTGGGAGGATGATTTTGAAGAGGTTTGGACTGAGGTGTCTGAGCAGGAGGCCCCAATTTACATGGCTAAAGACATCAGCTCATCACAGTCTCCAATGGGCCTAGCGCAACACTCCATATGGACACCCAAGTTGCTGCCTCTACCTCAGCCCTATAAGGCACCTTTTCTGCCTTCTCTTATCAGTCCACCTGATTTGGAGTTGAAACAACTCCCAAGCACACTCAAATATGCATTTAAAGTTGCCTGTGATTATTTCTTCTTCCCTCACTAAGGAGGAAGAGGAAAAATTGCTTTGTGTGCTCAAAATGCATAAGAAAGTAGTTGGATGGACTATAGCTGATTTGGGGGGAATTAACCCAGCAGTATGTATGCACAAGATTCATTTGGAAGAGGAATCTAAACCCTCAAGGGAAATTCAAAGGAAGTTAAACCCTCACATGCAGGAGGTTGTTTTGAAGGAGGTGGTAAAATTGTTGGATGCTGGGTCATTTACCCCATTTCAGATTCTGAGTGGGTCTCACCTACACAGGTAGTCCCTAAAAAATCTTGCATCATAATTGTTACTACTGAAGCTGAGGAGTCAGTACCAACTAGAGAGACAACTGGTTGGAGGGTATGCATTGATTATCGAAAACTGAACTCCAAAATAAGAAAAGACCATTTCCCCTGGCATTCATTGATCAGATTTTAGATAGGTTGGCTGGAAGAGCATTTTATTACTTCCTAGATGATTATTCTGGTTACAATCAGATACTGGTGTATCCATAGGATCAGGAGAAGACCACCTTTACTTGTCCCTTTGGCACTTTTGCCTATAGGTGAGTGCCTTTTGATCTATATAATGCTCCAACTACCTTCCAAAGGTGCATGTATACTATTTTTTCTGACATGCTTGAAAATTTTTTAGAGATTTTTATGGATGATTTTTTTATGTATGGGAACAATTTTAGTCAATGCTTACATCACCTTAGCCTATTCTTCAAAGATGTGAAGAGACCAACCTAGTCTTGAGCTGGGAGAAAAGCCATTTTATGGTTACACAAGACATTGCCCTTGGTCATTTGGTCTTCCAAAAGGGCATTGAGGTTGATAAAGCTAAAATTGACTTAATTACACATTTGCCCCCACCAAAAACAGTCAAGCAAGTCAGATCATTTCTTGGTCATGCTGGGTTCTACAAGAGATTTATCAAGGATTTTAGTAAAATTTCTAAACCTCTGTGCAACCTGCCGTGTTAGGATGTACCTTTTGTGTTCACTGCTTAGTGCTTAACTGCTTTTGAGGTCTTAAAGAACTATTTGACTTATGCTCCCATCATGCAAGCCCTTGATCCCTCCCTTTTGAGCTCATGTGTGATGTTTCAAATTTAGCCATTGGTGCAGTTTTGGGACAAAGAAAAGATAAACTACCTAGTGTGGTTTATTATGCTATCAAGACACTGGCTGATACTCAGTACAATTACACCACCATTGAGAAAGAGTTGTTGGCTATTGTGTTTGCTTTGGAGAAATTTAGGCCTTATGTCTTAGGGTCTAAAATCATTGTATTTACTGACCACTCAGCCCTGAAATACCTGTTGTCTAAAAAGGAAGCCAAGCCTATGTTGATCAGATGGATCCTCCTACTGCAGGAGTTTGATCTTGAGATCAATGATAAAAAGGGAGTGGAGAATGTGGTTGCAGACCACTTGTCTAGAATTGTCATTGCTGATTGTGCAGACATACCTGTGAATGAGTCTTTCCCGGATGAGCAACTTTTTGCCATCACAATGATTGTGTCCTGGTTTGCACACATTGTGAATTATCTTGCTGTTGGAAGGATCCCTCCTCATTGGTCCAAGATGGACAAAGACCTATTTTTCTCTCAGGTCAAACATTTTCTGTGGGAGGACCCTTACCTTTACAGGCATTGTACAGATTAGATTGTTAGGAGATGTGTGCTTGAAAGTGAGTTCCATAGCATTCTTTCTATGTGCCATGAGCAGCCCTGTGGAGGTCACTTTAGTGGGAAAAAGACATCAACAAAAGTGTTGCAATGTGGGTTCTACTGACCCTCTTTGTTCAGAGATGCCCATGTACATTGCAAAGCCTGTGCAAAATGTTAAAGGATGGGAGGCATTTCTAAGAGAGATTCAATGCCATTGCAGCGCATCCTTGTTGTGGAACTGTTTGACATCTGGGGGATTGATTTGATGTGCCCTTTTCCTCCTTTCATGGGTTTCAATTTCATTCTTGTAGCAGTGTATCATGTCTCCAAGTGGGTAGAAGCCATTGCCACAAGAACCAATGACCACACAGTTGTCTTCAAATTTTTAAAGGACAATATTTTCTCTAGATTTGGCACCCCCAAAGCTATCACTACTGATGGGGGGAGTCATTTCTATAACAGACATTGCGAGAATCTGCTCAAAAAGTATTCTGTTACACATAGGATTGCTACTCCATACCACCCACAGACCAGTGGGCAAGTGGAGATTTCCAATAGAGAAATTAAGCACATCCTAGAGAAAACTGTGAGGACTGATAGGAAGTATTGGACATTGAAGTTAACTGATGCACTGTGGGCTTATAGGATTGCTTATAAAACCCCCATTGGTATGTCCCCATTCAGGTTAGTATATGGCAAAGCTTGTTATTTGCCAGTTGAGTTAGAGCACAAGGCCTACTGGGCCATCAAGGCATTAAATTTTGATCTAAATGCTCTTGGCATGCATAGGAAATTACAGCTGTCGGAATTGGAGGAGTTGAGAATGGAAGCTTATGAAAATTCAAGGATTTACAAAGAGAAAGACAAGGTTTTCTTTGACAAAAGCCTTCTGAGAAAGAACTTTGAGGTTGGTGCCAAGGATGGTTGTTCAACTCCAAGCTTAAATTTTTTCTAGGGAAGTTAAGATCCAGATGGGATGAACCTTACATTGTGATGCATGTTTCCCCATCTAGAGCTATTGAAATCATGGATCCCACTGATGGAAGGATCATGAAATTAAATGGGCAAAGACTTAAAATTTGTGTTGAAAATACAATGGAGACTACTATCACCATTGACCTTCAAGACCCTCCCACTGCTGAGTAATTTTCAACTCTGTATACTGTGTACCACAACTTGAATTCCCTTTATTTTAAGTTTGTCTTTTAAGATATACATCTCTATAGTTTTGCCTATTTTTTCATTCTGTACATGTCTGAGATATGGTGGCTTGTATGAATGAGTTTTTGTTGATGCTGAGGTGGACTGCTGACTGTTTGTTGAGTTAAAAACAGCCCACATATAAAGAGCATGCTGTGATGTAGTTTGGAAACTTATTGATAGGTTAAAACTACCATTCGACAGGTGTTGAAGGATTTTAATGAGCATCCGATAGGTTCTCCAGGTGTTTGTACAGAAGAATCGACAGGTTCTGACTACCTGTCGATAGGTTCAAAGTTCCTATTGAATTGCAGTTTCTGAATCAATGTACTTGTCGACAAGTTCTGGGTTCCTATCAAACTCGTCATTCTGGAGCCTCCTGTGCCTTAAATGAATTTTATCTGTTCGATAGGAAGATTTACACTGATCAAGCACTACAGTCTTGGTTTCCATTTGTTCGATAGGAAGATTTGCACCTATCGAAATCGTGTTTTGGGCTTTTAAAACCATTCAACAAGTGCATTTTGGGCATTTCTCTACCTCTGCTTAAAAATCCTCTGTTCTTCTTCTCAAAACCCACTATTTATCTTTCTAAACCAGCTCACCAGTGCTTTTCCATCTTCCTTTTACTTCTAGCCATTAAATTAGTGTGGAAGAGTCGACATTTTGCACCTACTTACTGCCTGATTTGTTCTTCGTGCTTGATTTGCCGAGAAAACCCTAGCTTTTGGGGTAAGTTCTTCACAGTTTCTATTTTTTGTCAAATTTGTGTTATTTTGTGAGCTATTGTGTGAGAAGAGTTGATTGTAGTGAGGAAGTACTCGGTTGAGTAATTGAAGGATTGTTGTTACATATTTGAAGATTTCTGTGTGTTCAAATGGCCGACCCAGATCAATTCACTGATTCCCTGGCCAATTTGGTTCAACCTTCACCCAAGTCAACTAGGAAATCTAGCAGACTAGCCTCTTCTCAGTCTCAAGTGAACTCCCTTGCTAAAAGGAAATTGAGTGAGGCAGCTGGTTCCAAGAAGCCCGTGAAGTCTAAAAAAGCCAAGAAACCCAAGGCCATTGAGAGTATGAATGAGGAGGTACCTGTGGTACCTGAGCCACTCACAACTCCAAATGAATTTGTGGATGCTCTGAGTGTCATCCCTGAGACAACCTTTGATATACATTACTTCACTCAGGCTGATAGATGAACAATGGCCTATTTGGATAAGGCTGATTTGAAGCCCTTGCTGACTCCATTGTAAGAAAAAGTATACCCTAGGTTGGTGAAATTATTTTTTCAAAACATTCGATTGAATGAATATCTTGGGCCATCTGAGCCTGTGATTGTAGTGTTGATTGATGACTGGGAAGGAGTGGTGGATGTCAAGGACATACGACTGGTGATGGGGATTCCATTTCAACATGTCCCAGCTAAAGGTTTAGATGCCCCTGACATAGTATCTTTTAGGGATATGGCTCATCACTTGACCCAAGGGATAGTGGGATCTGGAGAATCCCTGATGAGGAGATATTTGAACCCTAGTCTATTTTTCATGGACACAATTCTCAGAAAGAAGGGTTTTGTGACTGGGCATAAACAAGAAAGGAGGACACCTATAGTAGATGCCCTATATGTTTTCTCCAAAGGGCAGTGTCTGAATGTCCCTAAATTGATTTTCAAAGGGATGGCGGATATTCATGAGTAAATAAAGAAGAAGCAGCTAGTGTTGGGCTTACCCTATAGGCAAATTATAACTGCTTTGTTGAAACAAGGGGGGTATGTGTTAAAATAAGGAGAGCCTACTAAAAACTTGCCTCCTCTGACATTTGGAAGAAAGTTGTGGTCAACCAGCATGATCCTGATTGGCAAAAAGAAGAAGCCTGCTCCGAGTACTTCAGAAGAAACTATTATGGCCACTTCCATGGACATCTCAAACCCTATGCTCCCAACTGTCTCTTCAGGGGAATCAACTGCACCCATAACTGCAAGCTCCATCCCTGTGATCCCTACTACCTTTTCATCACATCCGTAAGAAGAATTGATGCTAGCCACCTCTTCCATGCCCTCATCCTCTATATCTGCATCCTTACCTCTCATTCCCACATCCACACCTTCCATAATCCCCATAACCCCCATACCTATGTCAGCTCCTCCTCCCATTTATCCTCTAACCTTACCCACACCTACCATCACAACCACCTACCAGAGAAAACCTCACCAGCCTAAACCTACTACCAGCTTCCCTAAACCTTCCATTCCAAGATCAGAACCTTCAATCCTTGACCTACCCCCCCCCAGTCAGCTATATAACCTCTAAGGTTGAGCCTGTTATCCCCACTGACCTAGCCACTTCTCTTTCCCCTATCCCTACCCAAGAATTGGAGCACTTTACTATTAAGGGGCACTCTTCCCTAATTGACTCTATTGTGGAGGATATTGGGCATGAGTACAACCCCCTACCTGAGTCTCCACAGCCTGATCATTTCCAGCATGCCCCTACCTCCCCTTTTATTCCTATCTCCCCTACCCATCCTGTCACCCAGTCCCTCCCTTCCTCATTTACTCAAATCCTTTCCTTCCTCACATCTATCCAATCTCAGCTCCTTACCAACACTGAGAACCAATCTGTCATGCAAACCTGCCTCCATTCCATTCAATCCACTCTACTACCATCTACCCCAACCTCCCAACACCTCTTATCCCTTCACTTGTATCTTCTCCACAACCTTCCATTTATGTGGCCACTGCCACTGCTACCACTTAGACAGACATTGATTCTGAGGAGCTGGTCCCTGTCCCCCCTACCCATGCCTCCTCCTCCACCTAAACAGATTTTAAGGAGGAAGTACCCATTATTCCACCCACCCTGGCCTCTACTTCCACTCAAACTAACTCAGACCCAAAGGACCTACCCCTCGTTCTCCCTATCTACACCTCTACTGCTACCCAAACTGAGCCTTTAGACGAGGAGCTGCCAACAATCTTTTCACACCCTTCAGTTATCCCATCATCTTCAACCATGGTCCTGGCATCCTCCAATCCTGTGCCCTCATTTGCGACCCTGAAAAAAACCATGGCTGCCAACTCTTATATCCACAGAGATGTCATAAGAGGGATGACTGAGCTTCAAACTTTGGTGAAGCAGCCATTGGTAGCTGAAATTGCTCAGCTGGAGCTGGAGCATAGAGTGGAGAAGAGGAAGTGGGAGAATTTGTTGTTGGACACCCTCAATTTAAATGAAGACCAAAATCAAAGATCTGAGATGTTGGGAAGACTGGTAGAGACACTCCAAAAATCCTTCTCAGTAGTGCACCCAACCTCATTAGCTGGGGGTGTCCATCAATGAGCCTACCATGCAGCAGGGCAACACCAAGCCACTGAAGCCAGCCGCCAAAAGGACAAAGGCTAGTGCTGCAAAAATTGAAAATTTGAAGTAGGTGTATCAGGAATGTGCAGAAAAATATGGATGGGACACAACTACATTTTTAAGCTCAGATTCAGACTAGGAGTAGGATGTTTTTAGACTTTTTCCCACTTTGTACTTCGAATTTTCTGTGTTGTATAAATTTTGTATTTAGAATTTTGTTTGTGTGCCCTCTTTTGTATATATTCCTTCTTCTTTGTCATTACTTTTTGTTAAATAAAATATCTCTTTTTAGCTGTGCCTCCTACTTTCTTCCTTTTGTTCATTAAATTTTCTTTTGTATATACAATTTTCCTACCCTGCTGCCTCCTTTTCATTGAATCAGTGAGGACACTGTTTCTCATAGGTTTGGGGGTATGGTAGGGTAGACTTATGAAATAGTTAAACTAAGTGTAGTAGTGATTAGTAGGATCAAAACAATTAATGCAAAGTTTCACCTAAGCAAAATTTGAATAAAGGAGAATTGAAAAAGGATAGTAGACTATTTAATGTTAGGATCTTTCAAAATTCAACACTTTCATTAAGGAGGTCATTAAGAAATGTTTGTCATAATCAGTATATAGTGAATTAGTAAGGAGAGAAAAAGGGAAAAACATGCCTTATGAGTGCAAAGGAAGACCATACCTAGTGAGATTTGGGCCTGCAAATTTTGTTTTTTTTTTTTTTTTGAAGAGTGTTTTGGCAATTTTTTCTGCTCTAAGGACTGATTGAACCTATTCTTTTTCATTAGAAGTTGTGCACTCCAAGTTGAAATAGCTTGGCAGTATTCATGATACTAAAGACATGATGTAAGGCCTTCATTTGGACAGTTTGAGCCCAAAAATCCATACCCTTTGAACTGCCCTTGATACACACCATTTGAGCCTTGAAAATTCCTATTTTCTTTGACAAAAATCAGAGAATTTGAACTCAAACCCCAACCAGCCTGACCTCACTCTGAGGTTTCAGAAGGGGAAGCAGTTGAAGAAGTTGGAGCTGGCTTAACATGTGGTTGAAGAAGAAGAAAGCACATTTAATGACAGCTGTGTGTCAGTTGTGTAACTGTGGCATTCCAGCCCATATATATATATATATATATATATATATATATATAAATAATAATAAAATAAAACAAAAAGAGAAAGAGAAGTCAAAGAAGTACTTCATTGAAAAATTTAAAAAGAAGAAAAGAAGCTGGCCACTTTGGCTCTGAAAAATTCAAAAAGAAGATGGAGTTGTGCGGAAAATTTGAAGAAGGTGAAGTCATGAATCACCTCCTCTCCTTGCTGATTTCTCAATTTTGAATCCTTTATACCTTTATTCTGTTAAAACCTCAACCATAAGCCACATTACAACCTAACAAAAAGACCTTACTAATCTAAAATAAATTGAGTGGTCATGTGGAGATGAGGAGCTGTTTGATCTATGGTGAAAAGAGCTAGAAGATTTCAGGATCAAAGAGGCATGCCTATGATCATGCTTACAGTCCTATTTGAGGGCTGTAACTTCTCTTGAGCTAGAGGGAAATCAAACACTTTTAAACTCAGTTTTGAGAGTATGCCTTTGTGAGAATTGGGTCTGAGATTGGACTTATTAGGGCATTGTTTGAACCTGATTTTTAAACTGTTGGTAAACTATATATTGATTTACACGTACTATACTCTTGATGCCTGCAGGGTGGTTGTGATGAATATACATGAAGATCTAGGCATTAAATTATTTACTTGCACTGTTAAAAAACTTCTTAATTTGAAAGAGCAAGGTGTGGAATGAAGCTTAAATTGTAAAAAAATCTAACTTATCACTGGGTGCACTTGGTTTAATTGTTGTTTATAAGGAAGTTTGTGGGTACCTTCACTGAAAACCCTCAGGAGACTTCACTCCTCCACTAGGGATCACCTCGGGGCTTAAAAGGCTTGATGCATAGGCTAAATACATCTGTGCTCCCTATAAAAATGGCATTTACTGTTTTTGAATAAATATTTTTATATTTTGCTTTGCTCGAGGACTAGCAAAGATTAGGTTTGGGAGTGTGTTAATTAGTAAAAAATATCATTTTTTACCCCCTAACCTGAACTTTGGTAGACCTTTGAGCTGACTAATAAGGTGTTTTAAGTGTTGTTTTATAGTTAACAATAATCTATAGAGAAGTGTAGCAAACTGTGCATAAAAGGCTAAAAAGGAGGGAAAGCAAAGTCAACCTTTGACTGATGAAGAAACCCAGGCATGACAGTTGCTGCCATCAGCAGCAAAGGCTCACAAAGGACAGTTCGAGCAGTCCATTTGCACCTGTCGAATGATGCTGAAGCAGGAATCTGCGCCTGTCGAATAGTGCTAAAGCAGGAATCCAACTTGTCAAGTGCTAGAGTTGCTCTAGCCAGCCTATTGAGCAGTAGCTAAAGTTGCACTGAAGAATTTTTGCAGTGCTACACTTATCGAGTGGTGCAATACATTCTGAATTGCACCTATTGGGCACCTATCGAAGGGTCTCCACCTAAAGCCAAAGCACCTATCGACAGGTATGCTACACCTATCGAGAATGCATTTTTGGAACATGAACCTGTCGAATTGTAGAAGCCTGGAGCCTAAACCTGTTGGGGACCTGTCGATAGGAACTCTGCACTTGTCGAAGCATGATTTTTGAAATTTCAATCCTTCATCTGCGAACATATGATGCTTTAATCACTTGAGGCACATGTGCTGAAGCAATCTATCAATATTGGCGGGAATTTGTGGAACCCCAAAAGCATAAGGGTGCATATCAAACCAATTCCCGTGGGCTAAACTGATTCTAAATAGAATTGATCCCCTTCCTCTCCGATTGGCCAAAATACCATTCACATGGATTAAAATAAACAAAATTAATTCTTCTCCTCTGATTGGCCGAGAATAAAGGTACACAGATCAAGGCAAATGTATAAATAGAAGCCCTTGAGCTGTGATGAGGGGGGAGAACTGAGGATAGAGAATTAGAGAGAAATAGAAAGAGCTTTATAGTTTCAATTGTAATTTTTCCTTTTTCGTTTTCCTTCTCTCGTCACCCAACACTTGTTGGCTGAGATCTACTGTAATAGATAAGAATTCTAGTTTGTAATATGCAAGAAAAGCTGTGAGAATTGAGAAATCTGTAATCTACATTGGCTGGAGGCTTGAGATAGATCATTGTAAGCACATTTTTGAATCAATGAAATGCTGAGTTTAATGTTCCATTAGATCTGTAATTTTCCTGATCAACTGCTTTTGATTTTTATAGATCTGATGCACCTATGGATGCTTAAGCTTGTAGCCTTGCATCCATAGTGCCTGCAGCGATTTTAAGGATTTGATCCCAATTCTCTTGACTGGAATTTATCTCTGGGATGATCTGTGACCATTCAGTGAACAGATCACGACCCTAGGACTATTCCATATCAGTTGGATTGGATTAGATTCTTAATCCTTGCATTTGGCTTGTAGCTGGTTGAAGAAATTGTGTGGATATGTTTTTCTTTGTTTGTTCAGTCTATCTTTTAGTACAAATCTCTGTCCCTATTTCATTACTTCTCACCATTTGCCTTTTATTTGCCAGATCCATCTTTCATCTTCTCTAAATCCTTTCTACAGTATAAATCTGTCGATTTCCTATTTTCAGTTTTAGTTTAGTTTTGTGACACAAAAACTCCCTTCCTTTACCTGTGCTTTCTAGTTTAGGTTAGTGTTAAGGTATTTTAGATTCTTGCTACTAACTTTATTGAAAACAGTGATAAGAATGGGTTAGTGAAAATAAATCAAAGGTGAATTGAAGAATACAAAGCAGCAAGTCTAAAAATACACAGACTTGCAAGATACATGGCCTGTTGTAGCAAATTTTAATAAGTAAGAGTTTGTCCCATAGGGAAAAATGATCTAAAGCTCCAGGGGAGCCATCTTTAGTAGGCCCTCCAGATTTGACTACAGATCTGGCAATCCTAAATGGAAGGGGATTTAAGGTCACTATTGTTTAAATCCTATGGTAACCTAATGCCTAAACTACAGAAATGGCTGAGAAGAATGATGGAGTGTGAGAAAAGTAAATATAAAAAGGGTGAGAAGTAAGCTATTAGGTACAGATCTGATGGGTTTTATAAATCAGACTGAGATCTGCTGCTATAGAAGTCCTGTCCAATGGCTACATTATCACCAAAGAGGAGAAAGGATCCAACTCACCCTTGTGCCATGATCCAATCCCTTATGGCTATAACCTATCCACTCAAATGGTCACAGACTATCCAATAGGGGAACCACAGTCCATAGATGGGTCAGAACATGTTTATCATTGTAGGCACTACTTCATCTAGGCTACTAGCTCAAGAATCCATAGGAACCTCAACCTCTAAAGTTCTGTGTGTGGGGCTAGGCCTGCAATGTGCACTAGCCTGGACACACAGGACCAGCAAGAGTTTGAGTATTAGCTTTAGGTCTAGCTATTCACTGCTTTAGAAAGACAGCAGTGATCCAGTCACAAGCCTACAATCTTTACAGCCAGATCAGATCTTCCATTTGATGGTGGGTCTATGCAAATACAGGGGAGTCTGTCTTTGCACAATCTCTCACAGGGCTACAAGCACAAGTACAGAGAAGAGAAATCTGTCTTAGATCTATGGATTGGCCTCACCCTAGGGCTATAACCTGCCCACTCAAATAGTCACAGACTATCCACAGAGGCTATCCTCCTCACAGAGGTTTGAGACAGAACAAGTAAATTGCTGCCACCACCATGTTCACAAGGCTACCAGCTCAAGCTCCCATGGGGATTCAGATTTAGTGGATCCTGTGGTGGGGCATAGGCCTGCAATGTGTCTAACCTGGACACACAGGTCACTTGGATCTAAATAAATCCTTAAAAACAATCTTCCATTGCTTACAATACAACTTAGCAATGGAGGATCTCCAGGCTGCCTTGTACATAACAACCCTCAAACATCAATCCCATACATGTATAAGATCCTATTATAAAACTCCATTAAAACTGTTCCAAATAAACATATAAAGGCACAGCCAGCAAGTGCTAGACTATGGAGAGAAGAAAAAGGAAAAAGATACTACATAAACCCTAACCTTAGCCTACTGGAACTCTACAGCTAATTCAAGAAGATAACATCCAGAAGATCCTCAAACCTAAACTAGGCTTAGGCTTATATAGCAGTCGGCTGTGGGAGCATTAGGGTTAGGATAACCCTAATTTTAACAATGCAAATGTGGCCCATTGCTGTTCCTTGGATGCCTTAGGGCATGTGCATAGAGATTGGAGCATTGGAGTGCGTGCCCTAGTTGCTGAAAGTTCCCAGACTGCCCCCATAGAAGTGGGGGAGAAGTTAAGATCCCGAGTCTCGCTACGTAGCAAGAGTTTCCAGGTCTTGTCGCATGATAGAGTTGTCGTTGTGGGATTGCATTGACTTGAAGCTCTTGCAGTTGCGAGATAGATACTTTGGTCATCGTGGGATTGCTCTGGTCGTCGCGGGATTGTGCTTTCCATTTGAGTGGCGCGGGAATCGCTCGCGCAGTTGATTTCTTGGTGAATCTCGCGGGGATCCTTGTGACGAAGCAATATGCATAGGCCTCTGGATTGCATGAGCAGTTCCCTGAAGATCTGCATCCCGCGGCCAATGTGCGACAGCTGGGCGTAGGAATGCCTGGAGCTCTCTCTCCTCAGTGAATTGCGCGAAGATTAAATGCTCCTCTCTTGAGTTGTGCGAGACTGCGCGAGCACTTACAACTGAGCCTCGCGAGAACTACACGAAGTCTGCTTTCTGGGCCCTTTTGGCATTGATCTGTGCGAGAACAGCATGAGTAGTTGGTGTGCTGCCTTCAGAAACCCGCGACAACTATGCGAAGCATTCTTCTCTGAAATATTTGAACCTTGCGACATCTGCGCGAGGCTCACTTCTTGACTTGTTGCTGCTGTGCTTTGCCTATGCTGCAACCAAGTTCTGTCTGGATTTAATTTCCTTTCTTTTGAGGCAAAAGTAGGCTTCTTGGCAGGGTTAGGGTCTTATCTACAGCTACTGCTTATTACCTACAAAATGGGCTTAACACATATTTATTAAACGACTAAGGGTCTAACAGAGATTACTTTAAGGGGTGAAAAGTGGTACTTTTCAGGTCTTAACACACCACCAAACCTAATCTTTGCTAGTCCCTTAGCAAAGCTTTAACTAATTAAATGCCAATTTCGTAGGTATCACGGGTACATTTAGCATATGTACCAAGCCTTTTAAACCCCTAGGTGATCCCTAGTGGAGGAGTGAAGTCTCTTGAGGGTTTTCAGTGAAGATACCCACAAACTTCACAATAAAAATAGTTAAAAGTGGTGCAGTCAATGGCAAAACAAATTTCAATGAATAAAGCATCAATCCACTTTCCTTTGGAATTTAGAGGAAATTGTAGCAGTAATGCAGGCCATTGAAAACTCAATTTTTTTTTTAGCATGTGTTTGCATTTCCACCAATCATTTTACATTAGAAATTTAATGTGCATATATTAGTACCAAGCTTGCCTTAAATTTGAAAATCAGATTGGATACAACACCAATAAAGTTACAAGTCAGACCCAATTCTCACCAGGGCTGTCTCTCAACAATGAATATCTAAGGGTGTTCTTATTTAAAGCAGCTCAAGAGCAGTTACAGACCCCAAATGGGCCTGCAAGCATGAGCATAGGTAAAGCTTCTAATTTTTGACATCCTCATGACTTTTCACCATAGATTAGATACTCCCTCATCTCCACTTGACAGCTCATTTTACTTTGGATCTTCAAGGTCTTTTGCATGGGTTGTAATGTGGCTTATGGGTGAGGGATATAAAGAATGAAGGGGTAAAAAGGAAATCAAAATTGAGAAATCAGCAAGGTAAGGAGTGACTCATGACTTCATTATCTTCATTTCAGCACAACTTCATCTTACTCGATATATTTCAGAATCAAAGTGGCCAGTTTCTCCTCTTTTTAATTTTCAGATGATGTTCTTCTCCAAACTTCTCTTCCCCATTTTTTTTTTCTTTTTATTATTTTTCTTCTTTTTATTTTTTATGATTTTTGTGATGAACTGCCACACAAATACCACCAACACACAGTTGTTCATAGGTTGCTTTTCTTCTCCTTCTACCAAATGTTGGACCACTCTCACTTCCTTCAACTCGTCCTTTACCTTCTGAATTCTCAGAGTGAGGGTAAGGTTGAATCAGGTCATGAGGTTAAGGTGCAAGTACTCCAGTGTTTGTTAAAGAAAAGATATGACTTTTAGAGGCTCAAAGAGTGTATGCAAAAGGGTAGTTTTAAAAGGTTGGGTTTCCAGGCTCAAACTATCCAAATGAGGGCCTTGAATCATTTCCTTAGTGTGATGAGTGCTGTCAACCAGTTTTGATTTGGAGGTCCCTAACTTATAGTAAAAAGTGCTGAGTCAATCAAACCTTAGAGCAGAAAAAATACAAAAAAAAATTCTCCTCAACAGAAATTGATAGGTTCAAATCTCACTAGATATAGTCTTCTTTTTAACTCATGGAGTGTATTTTCACCTTTTTCTCTCCTCTTAGGTTTACTAGGTACTAATTTAAAATTTCTGATGTTAGCTTCATGGTGGTGCCAGGATTTAAACTTTTCAGTTTTGAAATGTCTGCAAAAATATTTTAATTTTTCACAAATTTCCTCATTGCACACAAATTAGGTGGAAATTTACTTTATTCATCCCAATTATAGCACCACTACTGCACTAAAGTTAACTATTCTATTAGCAGACCTACCATGCCACACCCCCAAACCTATGAGGAGCAGTGTCCTCACTAGTTCAAAGGTCAGATAGTGCAGGGTAATAGTCATGAAGAGAAAAGTAAACACACACAGACAATATATACAAAGCAATATATAACAAAAATTCTATTAACTTAGAAAGAAATGTACAACTGTAATGACAATGACAAAAAAAGAAGTGGAAAAGAAAGAAAAGCCTAGCTACAATTTAGTTTAAGAGGAGGAATCAGAATCAGAATCTGTGAACTAGTCCCAGCCCATCTGTTGTGCATGTTTCCTAAGTTCAGCTTTGTTTTCAGAACTGAGCTTGGACTTGGTTCTGTCTGTGGGAGCTTTGGTCTTTTTCTTCTTTGCTTTGCTCTCAGCTGGACTCTTTTTCTTTGTCTACCTTGGTTTCTTTGGTTGGGCTGGTAGTTTCTTCATTTTTGGAGCTTTTGGTACCCTCACCCTCATTTTTTTGGTCTTAGGTTCAGGAGGGATCATAGGGGATTTTCCTTTATCTTGCTCAGGGGGGGCTACAGTGGACTTCCCTTTGTCAGGCTAGCCATGTGGTTGTGCCTCCTCAGACTGGGCAGTTGGCTCTTTGCCAATTTTGATAGAGGCTGCTGTAGCAATAGTCCTTTTAGCAGTGACTTTCCTCTGTTTAGGATAAGTTTGCTCAGTAGGAGGAGAGGAAGGAGGGGCAGTAGGGGTTTGGGTAGCTTGAGGCTCAGGTTCTGGCATGAGTATAGTGAGTGGGGTGGGCTGCTGAGCTACACTTCTGGTAGCAGCCAATGCAGTTTCCAAAGAGGATATCTAGATTTGGGCTTTCAGGAGGTTAGTTTCGTGGATTTCCTTTTGGAGTCTGAAGATTTTTTGGGCATTGTTGAGTCTTTTTTCGAACATTCTTGCCTTCATCCTCTCCACATTAGTATTAGCTTTCTCCAGCTCCAGATTCATCTGATGATAAGCAGCCATAGTTTTTGCCTTCTCATAGGATTCCAAGATGTTAGTCTAGCCAAGGGAAATACCCAGTAATTGCTTTCTATGGGTTTCCTCAAGTTCAGTAATCTGCTGCAGCAGGGGGGTCTTTATGGATTGCCTAAGTTGGGTCATGCCCCTCAGGACATCCCTCTTAAGGTAGGGATTGTCTCTCATGGCATGGAGGATGGTGAGGTAGGGAGGGATGTAAAAGGAGTGTTTGGGGGCGATAGGAAGAGAAGAAGTGGAAGGAGCAAAATGTGATTGGTCCTGGGTGGGGGAAGTGGTGTTATCAGTGGGTAAGTCTAGTTGTTGGGGGAGGGTAACAGGTTCTGGGTTTGTTTGGGTGGATTTGTCAGTGAATGTTGGAGGGAGTAGTATAAGAGGTGAGATGGAAGGCATGGGGGGGAAAGAAAATGAGGTAGGCTCGCTAGGAGTAGGTGGTGATGGGGAAGGGAATGGTGAAAGGTATGAAAGAGAATGGTTGGGTTGTGGAGTTAGGGCTGGAAGGGAAAAGGACCAGTGGGGTTGGATTGGATAGTTGAGGGATGGGTTGGTTTGTGAATGTCTGAAGTGTGGATTTGATGGAGGTGATTTCAATTTGCATCTGGTCCTGTGTGTGTGTTGTGGTGGATAATTGGGATTGGATGTTTTGGATGAGGGAGAGGATAAGTGTAAGTGTGTCTGGGTTGGGAGGTTAAGATTGTGTAGAAGATGGAACAGGTTGAAAAGGGGAGGAAGGGGCATGATGGAAAGTGGAAGGAGGAGGAGATTGGGGTTCTGGTGAGTGATGTGGTGATGTATTTGGGGAGTCCGGGAGGGGGGTGTAGTGGGTGGCCATGGTATCAAAGAAACTAGCCATAAAGGCTTGGAATCCGGTGATTGTGTTAAGGTTGAGGTCTATGTCTGTGAGTGGGGATGTAGTAGGCATGGCTGGAGTGGTGGCTTGGTCAATGTGAGGTGTGTCAGTTGGGA
The DNA here is from genome assembly GCA_021018995.1 of Chloranthus sessilifolius. Taxonomy (NCBI): domain Eukaryota; kingdom Viridiplantae; phylum Streptophyta; class Magnoliopsida; order Chloranthales; family Chloranthaceae; genus Chloranthus; species Chloranthus sessilifolius. Next base: position 100,900,382 of record CM037588.1, read on the forward strand.
TAAAAGGGATTGTGGGTGGGGGTAGGGACATGGTGGGGGTTGTGTGAGTGGTTTTCATTTTCTTGTATGAAATCAGTGGAGGGCTGTTAGGGTTTTATGAAGATGATGGGGGTATTAGGGTTGTGTATTGAGGTAGTGTAGGGGAAGGTGTGGGGCTATCATGGGGGGTGGTGTCCTCCCAGGTACCAATCACAGGAAAAAGGGGGGTAGGAGAGGAAGGGAGAGATGTTGATGGGGTAATGGGATGGGATGTTGTCAGGATAGGGGATCCTGGAGTAAAAGGTGGAAGGGATGTGGGGACTGTTGTAGCAGTGGTAGTGACAGGATCTTGAACCACCTTTGTGGTAGCAGGGGTGGGCCTTGTAACAACTTCCTCTACTGTCTACTTGGGAGGGGCCTGAGCCTCAGCTTTCTTCTTCTTCTGGGTCTCCATCAGGCTCCTACTGATTCCCCATTGCCTCTTGGCAAAAGTTGTAGGGGTAAGGGTGGTAGTCTCCTCTCCTTTTTGTATCTTCTACCCCCCCTCAAAAGCAGTTTGGTGATGACTCTAACATAGGGGAGTGTGTGTGGCTTCTTTTTCTACCCTAGCTTCTCCACCAAGTCCTTCATTGCTTCAAAAATTAACCAGGCTGCATGGAAGCCATGGCCCAGAGAGGAGTAAATAGCATCAGCAATAGGAGCCCTCCTCTCCTGCTAATGGCCTGAGTAGTAGATGTTCTTTCTCAGGACTTGGTCAATGAAAAGGAGGCTTGGCTCCAACTCTCTTCTTCTTATGGAATCCCCTGAGGCCTTTAATCCTCTAGTGAGAGCCCTCGCAATGGTATCAATTGAGGCACTCAGGGAAGGGCCATATCCACAGCTAGGGTCAAATGCAGCTGGGATGCTTAATACCTCAACAATCAGCTTGGGGTTTACTAACATCTAAAAATCACCAATCAGCACGAGAAAGATTGATTGTCCATCTTTGTCCTTGGTGACGTGCTGATAAAAAAGTTGCACTAGCCTAGGGTAGGCTAGTGCTGGAATTCCTTTCATCAGGGGTGTCAGATTAGCCTTTCTCATAAACTCAATGGTAGGGGCAGAGAGAGACTCCTTCTCGAAGAAGGGCAGGTCGAAAGCTGTTTCAGGCTCCAAGGGGAATGAAGCCATGAGCTCAGAGGGTGTAGAAAACTCAGGGGTTGGTTCCTCCACCTCCTCAACCACTTCTTTCCCTTTTTTAGGTGCCTTAGAAGTTTTGACCTTCTTAGGAGCGGGCTCAACAGGGGCCTTATCCTTGGCCCTTTTCTTTGGTGCACTCTTAGGGGCCATTATAAACTCTACTTTTGAAGATGAAAAAGGGGAACTGAGATCTGAGTGCTTACCCTAAAATCGTAGGGTTTGGTTCGATCTGACGCATAGTGCATCACGAGATCTCTGAGCAGAGGGCAACTGATGGGGATGATGTTAGGAGCAAATCTCTAGGATCCTGGTGTGAATAATGGGTTATAGAATGGATGCTGGAGGAGAGAGGTAGAAGAGCGCTGAAAGCTAGGGTTTCGCTGGATGGAGAAGCGAGAGAGTACTAGAAAGGGAGACAAGCGCGGGTTTAAAATACTTGTCTCTAGGCTTGGCGTGCTTTGGAAATATCTGGTCATGGGATGGGAAATGAAACCTAGCGACGGTGTAATTGCCACTTGGATTACGCGAGAGGCTCCCAGGGTTCACTTTGAATCTCGCGATAGCTATTGAAGTGCTCTATTTGGATTGCACGAGAGGCTCCCAGGGTTCATTTTGGACTCCATGACAGCAAATGAGGTATTCCATTTAGATTGCGCGATAGTCTCCCAGTCCTCATTTTGGACCCCGCGACAACAAATCATTAAACAGAGAGCATGCTGTCACGGGGACGCACTTCTGCAACCTTAGTCCCATGCGGCACCTAACACACGATGCGCTAGGTTAGCCTACCGATACCATATAAAGCGATGCCCATCGTCCATCGCTACCAACCTGCGGCGGTGCTTAAGCTCTGCGTGCAATGAAGCCAACCCATCTACACATCAGCTCTGATACCACCTGCCTAGAGGACGGGAACTCCCCCAACATGGTTACCTCTATTTCACGGCCCACCACCTAACTTATCGTGCCCCTTATGACACGCTCATTTGCACCATTGTGCTAAACTTGTCATGCTCAAGCTTCACCCTGTGCACTGCACTAGTACCTCACTTCGCAATAGTCTTGGCATGTAGCTCCCCATGCTACCATGTCTTGTTCACATACCGAACCAACCCCACAGTCTTGTGCCTCGCGCTCGCGTGCTCAACTGAGTCTCATGCAGCTTGCCTTCGTGTGCATTCTGAATTGCTAACACTCGTTCATCCTTGGCCCACGTCCTGTCATGCTCAACTGAGTCCCACGCAGCGTTGGTGTTCTTCTCTCGAGGTTGCCCAGCCGTATGCACCGCGATGCGTAGTCCGGAGCCATACTTCAACTTCCCTTGGGTGCCATACAGCATCACTGCGTCGATGTCTTAGGCCCACCCTTTCAGGCCTAGGAGACACTTGCGCCCCCTCTGGCAACGCAAGGCCCCGTGTGGGTGGGAAGCAGTCTCCACCAACTCTCCCACATAGAAGGGTAAAATAGTCATTCAGTCAGAATGGCAGGAGAACCTCAAACCCCTTGGTTTGACATACCTTAACGCCTCTGCATCGCTAGCCTATCTTGGCTGTGTCGCATCTGTGTCGTGATTGTGTCGCTCTCGCGTCTTACCTACATGTGACCGTATCACGTCCTCGTAGCGCGACCACGTCGCCAAGCCCACTTGGCCCCATGTAGCGTGCCCTCTTGGCACCACATGTCGTGCCCCAAGCACCATGATACAAGCTCGAGTATTGGCCTCGTCACATCCTCCACCACTCTATAAATGTCAACGTCCTCGTTGACGCATGATCATAGTGAACTAACCCCGCCAACTTCTCCCACCCTGTGAGCATCACATTTCTAGTTCTTAGGTCTGCACCTTCCCACTAGATCCCCACCGTCACCCCGGCCGGGTCAACTTGGTTCTGCTGTCACAAGGCCCTCACCTGTTAACTAGCTCAGGGATGTCGTGTGTCCTCTTGACACCACATCATGTGTTGCTGCTGACACCAATTTGCTCAGGGATGTCGCGTGCCCTCTTGACACCACATCGCGTGCCTCCGCACCACTTGTTCATGGATGTCGCGTGCCCTCTTGACACCACATCGCGTGCCTCTGCACCAATTGTTCAATAGCATCATCGCTTCTAGATCAAACCTAGCTCTGATACCAAATGTCACGGGGTCGCACTTCTACAACCTCAGTCGCGTGCAGCACCTAACGCACGATGCGCTAGGTCAGCTTACTTCTGATACCAATAGTCGCGGAGGCGTTCTTCGATGCGCTACCAACCTGCACGGTGCTTCGCTACCGCATGCAACGAAGCCATCCCATCTACACATCAGCTCTGATACCACCAACCTAGAGGACGGGAACTCCCCCAACGTGATTACCTCTGTTTCACGGCCTACCACCCAACTTATCGTGCCCCTTATAACACGCTCATTTGCACCACTGTGCTAAACTTGGCCTGCTTAAGCTTCACCCTGTGCACTGCACTAGTACCTCGCTTCGCAATAGTCTTGGCATGCAGCTCCCCATGCCACCATGTCTTGCTAACCTACCAAACCAAGCCCACAGTCTTGTGCCTCACGCTCGCATGCTCAACTGAGTCTCACGCAGCTTGCCTTCGTGTGTGTTCTAAATTACTAGCACTCGTTCATCCTTGGCCCACGTGCTGTCGTGCTCAACTGAGTCCCACGCAGCATTGGTGTTCTTCTCTTGAGGTTGCCCAGCCGTAGGCACTGCGACGTGTAGTCCGAAGCCATACCTCAACCTCTCTTGGGTTCCACATGGCATCACTGCATCGACGTCCTAGGCCCACCCTTTCACGCCTAGGAGACACTTACGCCCCCTCTGGCAACGCAAGGCCCCATGTGGGTGGGAAGCAGTCTCCACCAACTCTCCCACATAGAAGGGTAAAACAGTCATTCAGCCAGAATGGTAGGAGGACCTCAAACCCCTTGGTTTGACATACCGCAACACCTCTGCATCGCTAGCCTATCTTGGCTGTGTCACGTCCGTGTTGCGACCATGTCGCTCCCGCGTCTTACCCACATCCGACCGTATTGCGTCCTTGCAGCGCGACCATCTTGCCAGGCCCACTTGGCCCCATGTCGCGTGCCCTCCTGGCACCACATGTCATGCCCCAAGCACCATGCTACAAGCTCGAGTATTGGCCCCATCACAATGCGCTCTTCATTCTGCCATTTGCATTTGTGCTGTGGCTGGATCCTAGGTAAAACCCACCACCAGGGGCACCCCCAGACACTTTTAAACTCAAACATTCAAGCATAGACATCAAAAATCATTATCCAACATCGTGCATTCAAGCAAAAACCACTAATTTAAGAGAAGTAATCATTCAAACCAAGCATAAAAAGAAATCAGACCAGACAGATACATACTAAATTTAAGCCACTAAAATTTCCTAAAAAATTTGAGTAAAAGAAGGCAATATAAACCTAACAAAACCAAAGTGCATATGATACAACATGGACACATCTGTGGATCAGTTTAATGAAGGGTCCCCTCGAAAGTGAATGGTGTCCATAGGCTCAGCAGGTTTTTTTAAACAAGGCTTAAGCCTCTGACCATTCACCTTCAAGGTTTTCCCAAACTTGGTATCCATGATTTCTGCAGCACCAGATGGGGAAACATTCATGACAATATAGGGGCCTTCCCATCTGAATTTCAGTTTGCTAGGAAAAAATTTAAGTTTAGAGTTAAACAACCAAACCTTATCACCAGCCATGAAGCTCTTTCTTAACAAACCCTTGTTAAAGAAAGCCTTGGACCTTTCCTTGTATATCCGGGCATTGGCATATGCATCCATCCTCAGCTCATCCAGTTCTGACAGCTGCAGCGACCTATGATGACTAGCAAAAGTTAGGTCTAGATTTAAATTTTTTATGGCCCAATAGGCCCTGTGTTCTAACTCTACTGGGAGATGGCAAGCCTTGCCATAAACCAGTCTTAATGAGGACATCCCAATGGGAGTCTTATAAGCCCATAATGCATCATTTAGCTTTTCAGCCCAGTCCTTTCTGTCAGTCCTCACAGTCTTCTCAAGGATGTGCTTGATCTCCCTATTAGAAATTTGAACTTGCCCACTGGTTTGTGGGTGATAGGGAGTAGCAATCCTATGGGTGACAGAATATTTCTTGAGCAAGCTCTCAAAATTTCTGTTGCAGAAATGGCTACCCCCATCACTGATAATGGCTCTAGGGGTGACAAATCTTGAGAAGATATTCTGCTTTACAAACTTGAGGATAACTTGATTATCATTGGTTCTTGTGGCAATAGCTTCTACCCATTTGGAAACATAATCCATTGCCACTAAGATGAAATGATGACCATTTGAAGGAGGAAAGGGGCCCATAAAGTCAATACCCTAGACATCAAACAGTTCCACAACAAGGATGGGCTGCAAAGGCATTGTTGGTCTATTTTAAGTGCTTGCTACTGACTTTATTGAAGACAGTGATAAGAATGGGGTAAATGAAAAATGAGTGAAAGGTAAAGTGATGATTATGGAGCAGCAAGCCCAAAATATACACAGTTCTGCAAGATACAGGGCCTGTTGTAGCAAGTTTTGATAAGTAAGAGTTTGTCCCACAGGAAAATTGATCTAAAGCTCTAAGGGAGCTATCCTTAGTAGGCTCTCCAGATCTGGTTACAGATCTGGCAATCCTAAATGTAAGGGGATTTAAAGTCACTATAATCTAAATCTTAAGGCAACTTACTGTTTAGATTACAGAAAGGGTTAAGAAGAGTGGTGGAGTGAGAAAATAAATATAAAAGGGTGAGAAGCCTATTATTAGATACAGATCTGATGGGGTCTTGTAACTCAGACTTAGATCTGTTGCTATAAAAATCCTGTCCAATGGCTACATTATCACCAAAGAGGAGAAAGAATCTAACTCACTCCTGTGCCATGATCCAATCCCTTAAGGCTATGACCTGTCCACTCAAATGGTCACAGACTAACCAATAGGGGAACCACAATCCAGAGATGAGTCAGAACAAGTTTACCATTGTAGGCACTATTTCATCCAGGCTACAAGCTCAAGAATCCATAGGAACCTCATCCTCTAAAGTTCTGTGTGTGGGGCTAGGCCTACAAAGTGCACAAGCCTGGACACACAGGACCAGCAAGAGTTTGAGTACTAGCTTTTAAGCATGGCTGTTCACTGCTTTAGAAAGACTGCAGTGATCCAGTCACAAGCCTACAATCTCTACGGCCAACTCAGATTTGCAATCTGATGGTGGATCTATTCACTATAGGGGAGTCTGTCACTGCACAATCTCCCATAAGGCTATAAGCACAAGTGCAGAGAAGAAGAATCTGTCTTAGTTCCATGGATTGGCCTCACCCTAGGGCTATAATCTGTCCACTTGAATGGTCACAGACTATCCACAGCGGCTATCCTCCTCACAAAGGTCTAAGACAGAACAAGAACATTGCTGCCACCACCATTGTCACAAGGCTACAAGCACAAATTCCCATGGGAATTCAAATTTAGTTGGTCCTGTGGTGGGGGAAGGCCTGCAAAGTGCCTAACCTGAACACACAGGTCACTTAGATCTAAATAGTACCTTAGAAGCAATCCTCCATTGCTTACAAAATAACTTAGAAATAGAGGATCTCAAGGCAGCAGCCTTGTACAACACAACTCACAATAAAAATAACATCCCATACATGCAACAAATCCTATTATAAAAACTCCATTAAAATCTATACCAGATAATCATACAAAAGGCATAGCCAGCAAATGTTGGACTATGGAGAGAAAGAAAAAAGAAAAAAGAAGAAAACTCCTAAACCCTAACCTTGACCTACTGTAATTCTATAGTTGGTTTTTGGAGAAGAAGCATAGAAGTTAAGTCCCAAGAGATATTGATCCCCAAACCTAAGCTAGGCTTAGGCTTATATAGCAGTCGGCTTCCCCTCCAATTAGGGTTAGGAAAACCCTAATTTCTCAATGTAATTGCGGCCCATTCTTGTCCCTTGGATGCCTCGAGGCGTAGAGATTGAAGCATTGGAGTGCGTGCCCTAATTGCTGGAGATTCCCAGATTGCCCTTGCAGAAGTGGGGAGAAGTTTAGAACCCGATCCTCGCTGGATAGAAAGGATTTCTAGATCTTGCCGCATGGTAGAATTGGCATCACGGGGTTAAATTGACTTGAAATTCATGCAGTCGCGGGATTGGCATTTTAGTCATCACGGAATACAAATAGCTATTGCGAGATTGCTCTTTCAGCTTTAAGTTTCGTGGGGATTGCTCGCGCGGTTCGTCCCTTGGTGAATCTCGTGAGAGATCCTCGCGAAGAAGTAGTGTTCATGAGTTTCTGGGTCGTGCAAGCATTTCTCTGAAGGTCTGTATCTCGCGACCACTGTGCGACAGCTGCGCGCAGGAATACCTGAAGCTCTCTCTTCTGAGTGAGTCGCGCGAAGCTTAACGGTTCTTCTTTTAAGCTGCGTGAGACTGCGTGAATGCTTTAGATTGAGCCTCGCGAGGACCTCGCAAAGCCTGCTTTTTAATTCTTTCTGGCACCAAATCGCACGAGAATGATGCATAAACTGTGCGACTGCTTCACTCACTTATGGCTGAGCTTCGCGAGAGCTGTGCGAAGACTGATTTGCATATCAAATCGCATAGGAGCAGCGCGAGAACTATGCGACCAATTATTGTGCTTCCTCCAGGGGCTAGTGACAACTGCGCGAAGGCATTGTCTCTGGTTCAATTGAACCCTGCGACATTTGTGTGAGGCATTCTTCTTGATTTATTTATGCTTGGATGTTCCTATGCTTTAGCCAACTCTCTGTCTGGGTTCATCCTTCGTTCTGCTGAGGTAGTTCTGGGGCAACAGTGAGCTTCTTGGCATGGTTAGGGGTTTATTGGCAGCTGCTGCTTATTACCTACAGAACATGCTTAAAACATTTTTATTAAATGATTAAGGGTCTAACAGAGATTAAGTTAAGGGGTGGAAAGTGGTACTTTTCAGGTCTTAACACACCCCCAAACCTAATCTTTGCTAGTCCCTTAGCAAAGCTGTAATTAAATGCCACTTTCGTAGGGATCACGAATATATTTAGCATATGTACTAAGCCTTTTTAAACCCCTAGGTGATCCCTAGTGGAGGAGTGAAGTCACCTGAGGGTTTTTAGTGAAGACACCCACAAACTTCACCATTAAAATCAGTTAAGTATAGTGCAGATAATGACAACACAGATTCAAATGTTTAAAGTTTCATTCCACACCCATTTAACACTTAGAGGAAACTGTAGCAATGTTTGCAGGCCATTTAGAACTTAAAAGTTTGCATGTGTTTGCCTGATCACCATTCATTTAACATTAGAATTTCAATGTATAAAAATCAGTACTCTGCTTGCCTTTAATTCAAAATCCAGGTTGGATACTTCCCTAATGGGGTTAAAATTCAGACCCAATTCTCACTTTGGCTATCTCTCAACATTAATAACCTGAGGGTGTTCTCATTCTCAACAGCTCAAGAGCAGTTGCAGACCCGAAATGGGCTTGCAAGCATGAGCATAGGCCAAGCTTCTAATTTCTGACATCTAAAGGATTTTCACCATAGATTGGGCAACTCTTCATCTCCACATAACAGCTCATTTGACTTTGGATTCACAAGGTCTTTTAGAATGGGTTGTAATGTGGCTTATGGCTGAGGGGTGTACAGAATAAAGGGGTAAAAAGGGAGTCCAAATTAAGAAATCAGCAAGGTAATGAGTGGTTCATGACTTCACAACCTTCATTCCAGTAAAAACTTCATCTTGCTCTTCTATTTCGAAGACAAAGTGGCCAGCTTCTCCTCTTCTTTTCAATTTTCAGATGATGCTGTTCTCTAGACTTCTCTTTCTTTTTCTCTTTTTATTTTCTTTATTCATTCTTTTGATGAAATGCCACACAACTGCCATTGATACACATCTGTTCACAAGTTTCTTTTCTTCACCTTCCACAAAATATTGGACCATTCTCAGTATCTTTACCTCCTTCTCCTTTACCTTCTGAATTCTCAGAGTAAGGGTAAGGTTGTCTCAGGTAATGAGGTTAAGGTGCAAGTTTTCTGGTGTTTGTGAAAGAAAAAAAATATGATTTTAAGGCTCAACTAGTGTATGCAAAAGGGTAGATTTTAAAAGGTTTGATTTTTAGGCTCAAACTGTCCAAATGAGGGCCTTGGATCATTTTCTTAGTCTCATGAGTGTTGTCAATTAGTTTTGAGTTGGAGTTGCACAACTTCTAGTGAAAAAAGTCTTGATTCACTCAGTCTTTAGAGTAGAAATAATGCCAAAAACACTCTTTAAAAGAAAATGATGGGCCCAAATCTCACTAGGTATGGTCTTCAATTTTAACTCATGGGGTGTATTTTCGTCTGTTTCTCTCCTCTTAGGCTCGCTGAGTACTTAGCTCAAAAAATTTCTAATATTGGCTTCATGGTGGTGTCAAGATCACTTTTATCTGTTTCCAAAAGCTTGCAAAAATATCTAAATCTTTACATGTTTCCTCATTGTATCAAGTTAAGTGGAGATTGACTTTATTCATCCCATTTTTACTACCATTACTGCACTAAAATTAACTATTTTATTGGCAGACTGCCACACCCCCAAGCCATTGACGGTGTCCTCCTTTGGTTGAGTGATAAAAGCAGTAGAATCAGCATGCATGAGAATAAATACAGAAGAAGAGATAGAAACAGAAAGTGCAAACTGAACAGTATGGAACTAAAAGAAACTTTCATTAAAAAATAAAAAAAAAAGAAAATATGATAAAAATATGGAAAAGGAAAAGACAAAATGGGGGGGAATCAATGTGTAGCTGGGGGAGGGTTTGAGGAAGATGGAGGGGGAGATGCAGGTGGTGCCATTTTTTTCTTCTTCTTTTCTCTCTTCTCTCTTTTTCTCTTTTTCTTTTCCTCTGTGGCGAGGATCCGCTGGACCTCGTCAAATTCATCCTAGAGAAATTGCAAGGGGTCCGGCTCCTTTAGCGGTGGGGGATCTTCTCAGATGGGGTAGAATTTGATTGGGAACTTGAAGGGATTGTCATCCGCCATTTGTGTGAGGGGGTATGGACTTCTAGGGTTAGAATAGGAGGGATGAGATGAAAAGGGACTGATGACCGGTTTAAAAGAGGGGGACGAGGGAACATGAATCGGCCGAATTGAAATTGTGCCCCTTTTCAAACTTGGCAATAAATGAGCGTTGTGTGGGGAAAGAAGAAACACACAACTGGCTCTTTAGAAAAGAGGATGAGCATTAACTGAATGTGTAAAGATAGGCATGGTATTTAAAGGGGTCAGTGTATTGCGCGGGGGTCCTCGCGAAGAACAATCAGTGATGAGTAAAGTACATTTCTCGCGCACCTGAGCTGGGGATCTCCGCGAGGTAGCCTAACATGGCTCATCAATTTGAAAAGGAAGCCATTGAAATCCCTGAGGCAGGTATTTGCACAAATTTATATAGCCACCATCTACATCTATCCTCCACACAGATTACTATTTCAAAGAAATATAGCCTTCCTAAAATCATCTCCCATGAATGACAAAAAAAAGAAAAGGAAAACTACAAACATAGAAAAACAGAGCAATATACAAAAAGTAGAAATTCTATTTAAGTGGAAGAATATATTTACAAATGTAGTTATAAAAAAACAAATCCTAATGTATAATCTAAAAACTGGGATCTAATCTAATTCTGAATCTGTAAGGAAATCCCAGCCCATCTTTTTAGCCTGTGCCTTAAGGGCAGGTCTGTCCTGTTTCTTCTTTTCCTCCCTCTCCTTTTTCTTTTCAGCTGGTGTTTTCTGTGTAGTTGGAGCTTTAGGTGCCCTCACCCTTACTTTTGGTGGCTTGGGAGCTTTTGGTTCCTTGGGTTCTTGAGGGGCTTTTCCTTTGCGCTTAGCAGGGGGGTGGCAGGAAATTTTCCTTTGCCTTTACCTTTGGCTTCTGCATCTGCAGTGGGGACCACTGGAGATTTCCCTTTGCTAGTGGACTCAGGTTGGGCAGGGGATTGTGCCTCTTCAGACTGGGCAGCAGGCTCTTTGTCAATTTTTAAAGGGACAGCTTTGGGAGCAGACCTCTTAGCAGTGACTTTCCTCCGTCGAGGATAAGTTTGCTTCTGTGGTGGTTCAGCAGAGGCCGTGGAAGGGATAGGTTGCTCTGTAGTTGGAGGCTGTTCCGTAGGAGGTGAAGCAGGAGCTTTTCCTTTGTCTTGCTGGGGCTTAGGTTTTGCCTCCTCAGACTGGGCAGGTGGAGCTGGAGTAGTAGTTGGCTTAGGCTCAGGCATGTGAATAGAGATGGGGGTCGGCTGCAGAGGGACATTTCTGGCAGCAGCCAATGCGATTTCCAATGAGGCTATCTGGATTTGATGTTTGAGGATGTCAGTCTCATGGATCTCTTTTTAGATTTTTTGGATTTCTTGTCTATTGTTAAGTCGTTTTTCAAGCATTCTTGCCCGAGCATTCGTTGCAACAGCATTGGATTTTTCATACTCCCAATTTATCTGATGATAAGTAGCTGTAGCCTTTGCCTTTTGGTAGGCATCCAAAATGTTAGTCCACCCCAATGAGATGCCCAAAAGCTGCTGTCGGTGTTCCTCCGTCATTTTATCAATCTGCTCCAGCAGGGGGTCTCAATTGATTGGCGAAGCTTGGCCATGCCCCTCAGGACATCCTTCCTCAGGTAAGCATTATCCCTCATGTGATGGAGGATGGTGAGGTAGGGAGGGCTGTAAAAATGATGTTTTGGTGCTATGGGCAGATAGGAGGTGGAAGGAGGAAGGGGTGCTGGGTCTTGGGGGGAGAAGGGGGGATGATAGTAGGGAAGTTAAGTTGTGGGGGAATGGGGTTAGGTTCTGGGTCTGTTTGTGTAGATTTGGTAGAGAAGGTGGGAGGGGTAGGATAAGAGGGGGTGGAGGTATAGGGGAAAGGAAAAGGGTGTAGGCTCAATAGGAGTTGGGGGTGATGGGGGATGAAAAATGGGAATTGTGAAAGGGATTAAAGGAAATGGGTGGGTAAGAGTTAATGGTGATGGTGGGGGGTAATGAGTCGGAGGAAGTTTGTGTGCATCGTGGTGGAGCGGGACGGGGGAGTGAAGTGGGTGGTGGAGGGATGGGTGGGTTAGTTAAGGTGTGTAGGGTGGATTGGATGGAAATTGTTGGAAAAGTATTCTGTGACCCACAAAGTTACAACTCCATACCACCCACAAACCCGTGGGCAGGTAGAGATTTCCAACAAGGAAATCAAACACATTTTAGAGAAGACTGTGCATGCTGATAGGAAAGATTGGTCCATAAAACTGTTGGATGCCTTGTGGTCTTATAGGACTGCCTATAAGACCCTAATAGGGATGTCTCCATTCACGCTAGTATATGGCAAGGCATGTCACCTACCTGTAGAGTTAGAGCATAGAGCTTATTGGGCTATTAAAGAATTAAATTGTGAACTAACCTCTGCTGGTTTGCATAGGAAGCTGCAGTTATCTGAGGTTGATGAGTTGAGGTTGGAAGCATACTCAAATGCCCGGATTTACAAGGAGAAAACCAAAGCCTTCCATGATAGGCACTTGCTGAGGAAAGAACTCGAGTGTTCCCTTCGGTCTCTTTCGAGTTGTTAGCATACTAGCAGCTCTAGTAGAGTAGTTTACTACCCGAGCTATACCTTTCCTGCTCTCATACTTATGCTCTATACTCAAGTGTTCCCTTCGGTCTCTTTCGAGGCAAGGTCTGGAATCGAAGGTATCTACGTTCCAAAAATCTTGAAGATTAGATTCACTTGAAGAGGAATATAATTAAAGGTTCGAGAACAGTCATATGTTGAACCATAGTAGGTTCATAGATCGGGGTTTCGCGCACCACGTCAATCTTACCACCCGTGGTGTCATATTCGGGTGGAGGGGGCCTGACGGTAATTAGCAATACTTAAATAAGCTCCTTCATTGCTTTGACTTCGCCGATCGGTCCATTGTTGGTCTCCCCGATGACTAATCTAAGATTTATGTGAGCTACAAATTCCCATTCCAGCGGCTTGTTCGCTTGTAGATGCCTCATCGTTCTCAACATGTATTTATCCTTATCTGGAATCTAACGTTTGAGGTGCCCTGCCCCCCAATTCCATGGTACTTCAAGTAGTCATTCGTATTGCACCATCTCGGTTTAGGCCGAAGAAGGGTTTTCACGCCTGTTTTAGTCGCCCTTTTTGTCCCTCTAAGATGGATGATAAGGTTTCTCCCAGGTTAGAGAACTTTCCCTGCTGTCCTTCTTTCAGCCGTTCCTAACTTCTCTTCTAGTTAATCCTATAAATGAAATCGGTAATCGTATCGGCAACAAGAGAGGGAAACCCAGGGCATTGTCGTTCCTTATCCCTATATATCCTACACTCTTCGCTAGCTGCCATTGCTTAGACTTATTCAGGAAAGAAAGAAAACTCATACTAGCGAGGGCAAACTAGACTCCCTTAAAGAACTAACAGCGCAGTAGGGGAAGTTAAGCAACCAGCCTTACCCTAAGATCTATCTCTCTACCCAGCCTAGCATCTAGATTCAGTTAGCTACTTACCTCAGGAAATAGATCCCATTGATTAGGTATTGATTAGCTAGTTACTGTAGTTGGGTTCTGATCAGTCCTTGCTTGATAGATCGGTACATAGATGCCATACTGGCTTAGTTAGGTACTTACCCCACGGAGCAGTATTGGATTATAGGAATAGAGCTGGCTCTATCCATACCATATAGGGAAGACGCTGATTGCTAATTGTTGTTGTTGCGGCTTTCGTCTGCTAGGAGAGATCAAACTAGTCAATCCAGGGGCTTAACTTAGCATTATTGAGTAGGCAGCCAACCATTAGTTCAGAGATATTCCTTTCCTCTCATATCGAGCTACTTGGGATTCTAGGCCTATGCAATTATGTTGACTAACCATGGATAAGTCTAATTCCCCCACCGTAGCAGCTCTTCAGCCATTTAACAAGCTAAATAGAGATTCCCCGATATTCTAAGTGAGCTGGAGATTCATAATAAAACTCAAGGTGGTTTGTACAGTAGTACGAAAGTACGGTTTTGTAGTTCATAAGTTCATATACCTTCTTACGTGCCTGGTTTGGTACAGATGTACTCTTTTGTAGTGTATGAGAGACGGAATATAGTCGTTCTGGGGAAGGTATTAGTTGCCTAGAAAGGTAAGTAAGTGGGTCCTATCATCTCAATATTCTATGGTTCTGCCCCGATATTATTGATCTTATTCGTTCGTCCCATGTGCCCAAGGCTCTTATTATAGCTAATAGTGTGACCGTATGCACTCAAATGATGGGAGTCATGAGAAGAGTAAGGGTGAGGGGAGCGTGAAGGGTAGCCTAAGGGAAGGGTTAACGAGGCGTAGTTCAAATCTGAACTTCGAGGCCGAGCGTGAGACTACAAATTCGTTAGGAGTGAGACTTGGAGTATTGGAAACACAGTACCGCACCAGTGGGTAGGTAGAGACTAGGGGGCGCAATACCACTCTATAATATAAAATTTTCATCAACTGAAGCAAAAGAAGAAGACGGCCTTCTGACCTTTTGATCAAACTTGTCGTGGTACCCGCGAAAAGAAAGCAAACTTCACCATCGTTTGGAGCTAGGCGTAGAACTACTGATGATGATGAGTAATTGAGTTGAGCGGAGTAAGTTAAGTCAAATGGAAACCAATAAAACGAAAATCTCCCTAAGTAGCATTCTTGTACGTAGAGAGTATCCGCTCCTGTCTCTTAAAAGATAGAGCTAAAAGCAATCTCTGGTATAGAAATTGATCCGCCTCTACGGGTGGGGAATCAAGAGAAGCAAGGCTGGGCACATCATACTCTTAAGGGATTGTGTCATGTCAATTTTCATCCCTTAGAACATAATTCGTACCGGATGGTTTAAAGCCAGTCAAGAAGACCAAGATCCGTACCTTTGGACCATCTTTCTTGGAAGCAAGGATTTTAGCAAAGGAAGCAACCTTACCTCAATTGTCATCTTCACTGGAAAGAGAAAACGAAACCTTCAATCTGTCAACCAATGACTTCGCCTGTGGATTCGAGCCACTGACACACATGCACAGCTCCGGACTAGGCAAAAGTTTGTCATTCTGACCCACTCGTTTCAAACATCTCATATTCGTGTGAGGAAGAATTCACCTTAACTTAGAAAGGCTTCTTTGATGGACATCTATATAAAAGATTCGAAGCTCCAGATGCAGCTACTGGGTTTGAAACCACCTATCCAATCTTGATTTCCTTCTCCCGTAATTTATTGATGACTAGCCGCACTGAATCAAATAGGGCTTCCCAGGGAACCTATGCTCGGTCACTTACTAAAAGTGCGTAGCCGATCTCTCCACCACTGAGCAACTTGGATGAGAGGTAGTTGCCTACGACATTTTCATCACTACTATTTAGTTTAGTTAGCCTAGCATAGGTGACGGGAGGAGTTCAAGAATTCGGGACTGGACATGGATACGAGCTCACGAGGGCACATCTCCTCTTTCAAACATTATGTCTGACGAGAACAAATCGACTCTCTATTTAGCTTCTTGGCTTAGTCAGTTCCTCTTTTAGGCACTTTTTCAGCAGAGGAATGAGTTCGATCGGTCACATGGGTGATCAACACACGGGCTGACATTGTTCTTTCGTTAGTTCAGTCAGATTGGATCTTACGTGATATATATAGTCTGGTTTCACCAAGGGCTCCTGCCCCTTTCTCGAGAGGATGGCTACTCCCTTGGGCTAACTCAATGACCCAGCCCACTTATCGTTCCTACCTTTGATTGGTCTTGTACCACCAGTGACCCTTGGACCCACCCAAGCACCCATGCTTGATAGCGAAAAAGGCTTCTAGTTGTAGAGTAGAATGACCTCTTTCATCATAAGATGGTGTAGAATCGAATCAATCATGGAGGCAAATAAAATGAAGCATGGGTGGTGGAGCAGGAGGTCTTTGAACTTTTTTCCATTGATCTTGAGTCAGACGAAGCATTCCTTTGAAAGAAAGGGAGGCTAATCAATCAGAGGCCAACCCTGAGGCTGTAGCTTCTATAGTGAGAAAATATGCTTCTGTTACGTTAATTGAATCTTCCTTAGTTGTCACAGTCGTTCTGACCTTAGAATCCTCTTCCGGAAGAGCTAAGAAGGCTTGGTAATATCTATCTATAAGCTTTGATAATAGCAAGAAGTTTGAGGAAGAACCAAGAAGCTAGTTAATTGTATGGTAGGTCTTCGTTAGCTAGAAGGAATGCTAGCACTTTTTTGGCTGGTGTCGTGAATCAATCAGATGTCGAATCAGATGGTAGCGAAAGAAAGCTTGAACGCCGGTGCCTTTCGGCCAGACCTAACCTAACCGCCTCAATGCAATGGGCTAAAGGCCAGCCGACTTACTGCTTTGCCCCCCTGAAGCTTTCTCCCTTGCTTGAGGTAGGAGCAAAAGAGCTCTTTGTTTTAGAAAACCCCTCACATTCAACGATGGGATAGTGGGTTATGTGGTCACCCTCTCCATCGCCATACCTGCCCTTATCACACTTACTGGCCCTTACACTTCAACTAACTTGGGCACTTTCTAGATCCCATAGCGGCCTTTCCGGCCCCACCAACCCCTCCTTATGGATAGTCTGCTACCAAGCCCACCCGTCCGTGCTTTCTCGATCCAATTTGTCACTTGAAGAGCGGAAAAGAAGACGATTATACAACGCAATTATAAGTGGTGAATTTTGTGCATGTGAAAATGACGTGGATTCGAACCACCAAAGCAACTTTCCGTGACTGAGTTGAAGGTCCGTGAGTGATTGGATTTTCAGGAGCTCAGTAAGGCGATCGATGAGTGAGTAAGAGTGTGCTGGTTGAATTGAAATAGCTCTCAAGGGATTATTTTCATTCCCTGTTGCTTTTTTTCAGTTGCTATTGTGTGTGTGCTAATGTGAAGGTTGAAGATTCTAGAGTAAGAGACTCCGATTCGAACCACTTCAATCCCCATATTGGATTCGGGATCTAGGAAGGAGTCGCTTTCCTCTTTCAACTAAATGATGTATGTAATCAAGTGAAATAAATTAATGAAAAGTCAATAAGACACCATAAGTAATACCAGAGGAAGAATAATCAAATGAAAGGGAAGAAGCTTGATTCAATGGATAGATTCTACTAGCTTGAATGTCTCTCTTCATGGCTTCATCTCTGTTTTGTTAAGACATTATCTGTTAGAGTTGTGGTATGCCGTTCGTACTGGTGAGTAGGAGTCTTGTATATGTTCTTTCTTTGTCTCTGGGAGTAGACGATATGGTAAGCGTGGTAACCATCTTTGTAGTAGAGTAAGGTGTGACCATGTAACCGAGTTTGTGTTCTCCACTGTAGAGGAAGAAGTGTATTAGTACTCTGTTCTCCTTGAGTAGGTATTCCCACCACTCTGTATTCTGGAGAAGGAAAGTAGGATTCTCTCGATTGCTGAACTCGTCCATGCATGGAAAGCTAGGAAAGCTAACAATAGGAAGAAGGTTGTCTCTATTGCTGAGCAGCCGAGCTCTGTCGCTTAGCAGTGGAAGGGATAACGCTTCTGGGGCTCCTATTTGAAAGAACCAGCTATCCATTCCCCATCCACTGTAGTTCAGATGGCACAGAGAACCATGCCATTCAGACTAGTTGTAATACGTACGAATGGTATAGAAGTTCTCTTCATGTGGTTCCGAATCCAGCGCCTAAGCCTAAGACCTGGGACCCATTCCGAGGATCCAGTTTCATAGCCATAGCTATATCCTGTGCACCCAACAACATACCTTCCAGTGGTCATAGAGCCATTACCCCATGGTTGAGGAACCAGAACTCCACAAGCATAAGAGACATAAGTGGTAGCCCATCGATTCGTTTGTGAGATAGAATCTGTGTGACCGGCTACTACATAAACGCCATCCGTAACTACGTGACCATAAAGCTATGCCCACAGAGCCCTATAAAGTGCATCTTGCTCGAATGAACCTTCTTCATGAAGGAGCGAGGGGCGCCTAAAAGCGTGATACCGGCCCATAGAAGAATCAAATCTTATCTCATAGGTCAGACAGAAGCAAGACACCCACCATAGAACAATCATTAGAAGATGTTAAGCCCCGAACCAAACATGAACACTCATGAAACCGAGAGTGCACTCAGTGTAGGCTTGCTCCGCATGGGCTACACAAGCCAGGACCATAAATGAAACAAATGCGGTGCCCTTGGTGGACCATCACATAGAATGGGAATGCGAGCGTGCTTGCCCATCGTTAGTAAGTACGATCTCCCGTACAGACCTATACGTCGGATAGACCATCATCGAGAAAATGTTCCAGACAAGGGTTCAAGTGATAGAGAAAGCTAGAGAGCCCGTTGATCAAGTGAAAGCAACAGTGACGGGGAGAGCTCTTTCATCACTAGCAGGAAAAGCAGGAACTTTGGTAGTTGACCTAGCCAAAGTACCAATTAGAACAACACCACCCGTTGTTGAGGAAAAGGTGTCCCTTCGCTCAAGGGAAGGCTTGCCAAACAACTGAGCCACCCCTCATTGTCGATGGAGAGGGCTAGTCTCTATCCCCAGGCGTAGGCCAACTTTCCATCTTCCAAGCCGCAGTCGGGCCTTTCATTTTCTAAGAGGAGGAAGTGGCCTCTCCGTAATGGTGGCAAAGGGAACCAGCCAATAGAAACCTCTTA
Organism: Chloranthus sessilifolius; assembly: GCA_021018995.1. NCBI lineage: Eukaryota > Viridiplantae > Streptophyta > Magnoliopsida > Chloranthales > Chloranthaceae > Chloranthus > Chloranthus sessilifolius. The sequence goes on from CM037588.1 coordinate 100,919,198, forward strand.
TTCGTAGTTAGAAAAGCGTTCATATTACCTATGAGATTTTTACAAAAGGATTCAATCCATCCACAAGTTCACCTACGGCTACCTTGTTACGACTTCACCCCAGTCGAAGACCCCACCGTGGTATGCGCCAATAAGACCACCAAAAGCCTTTGTGGCACTAGTGGTACACAAAAAGAATGGGTGATCATTGGTCCGATGCTTCAGGCGAAACCAATTCCCAGGGTGTGACGGGCGGTGTGTATAGGGCCCGAGTACATATTCACCGCGGCATGCTGATCTGCGATTACTAGCGATTCCAACTTCATGTTCCCGAGTTGCAGAGAACAATTCGAACTGAGGTAATCTTTTCGGATTCGCTCTGCCTTACAGCCATGCTTCCCATTGTAATTGCCATTGTAGCACGTGTGTGGCCCAGTCCATAAGGGCCATGCGGACTTGACGTCATCCCGACCTTTCTCTAGTATATCATTGGCAGTCCCTCGTGAGTGCGGCACGCACCTTTTTCTTTGATTCGGAGCCACAGCGCGTACTATTACTGCTACGTACCACACCACCGGGCGGCTCGCCTGAATGCCGAGCCTTCCTCCGCCGCTAACTCGACGTCCTCATAACCAAGCCTAACCAAACCGCCAAACCGTCATGGTCACGACATGTTGTTGATATTGATTGAGTTGGAGGGAGCAAGAAAACGAGCAAGAACATGACTAAGTAATACTTAGTATTGATTGGAGCAAGTAATCTTAATAATGAGTACGAAAACTTGCAAGAAAAGGGTAAAGGAGTGCTAATGCTATTACCTGACCCTTCCTTTATAGTGGCTTTCACGGTTGACTAACTAAGACTCAATATTGGCGCCAATACTTAGTCTTACTTAGTAATGCGTTGCTTCTTGCTCTTGTTGCTATAGGCTTTCGTGCTAGAACAAGCAAGGTGATACTTAGTAATGGCACCAATACTTAGTCTTACTTTGTAATACGCAAAAGCCAGCAAGAAAATGTCTACGCGTGCTAACGCTATATAGACTGCTATGGGCTTTCGCACTAGTGCGCTCGTCCGTTGCTTGTTCGTTTTCTTCCTGCCCTACATGACTAAGTAAGACTAAGTCTTGTATGGGCTTTGCTTCTTCGACCAGACTTTATGAAAATCCCTAACCTCGGGAGTGAAGCTGACTGAATCCATATTATGTTACGCAACCAAGTAACCGCCATTGGTACTTTGACTAGACTATAGGTAGGTATCCGTGGGGCTTGTAGACTCGTGATGCTTAACGACTTCGGTTCACACTAGAAAGTGCTTAGAAAGGTGCCGGCTCCCTTCTGACTGATAGCATAGCTACGTGCTGGCACTCAATTAGTAGCGTTGGCACATCACTCGGCTCCTTGGCTCACTTCGATTGCAAACACTTTCTCCTTAGGCGCATGTCTCAGCAACACAAAATGAGGGTTTCGCTCATTATAGGACTTGACCAAACATCTCATGACACGAGCTGACGACAGCCATGCAGCACCTATGTGAAAGTCAATACCATCTCGTTAAGGACAGGTTTTGTTGTTCATATGTCAAGGGCTGGTAAGGTTTTGCGCGTTGTATCGAATTAAACCACATGCTCCACCGCTTGTGCAAGCCCCCTCAATTCCTTTGAGTTTTGGTCTTGCGACCGTACTCCCCAGGTGGAGTGTTTCACGCGTTAGCTGGGCCCCTGATCCGCGTAGACCAAGGGCGAACACTCATCATTTATGGCATGGACTACCGGGGTATCTAATCCTGTTTGCTCCCCATGCTTTTGCACCCCAACCTCGTTAGGGACCCAGAGAGCTGCCTTCGCTTTTGGCGCTCCTTCATAGATCTCCGGATTTCACCCCTACACACGAAGTTCCACTCTCCTCTGTCTCACTCAAGTGAATTGGTTTTGAGAGCATTCCGCCACTTTTTGGCAACTTTCACTTTCAACCCGATTCACCGCCTACGTGCCCTTTACGCCTAGTCATTCTGAAGAACACTTGCCCCCCCATCTTACCGCGGCTGCTGGCATGGAGTTAGTCAGGAATTCCAAGTCGAATACTTGATCCACCTGGGCTATGGTTTGATCTTAGCATGACTGGTAGTCTTGGAATGATTGCTATAGTCCCTCAAGCTTGCAAGTAAAAGGTCGAAGCATGATTACAAAGGAAGCAGGCATATGTTATTCCAATCAGCTCATCTAGTGAAAGAGGAGTACTTGATTTATTCACTGGCCTTCTTCTTGCTGCTTGGCTGCTTTCCCCAGTGCCAGCTCTGAAAGCCCCCTGAATCCCCCTCGACGGGAGCGCTAAGAGACAGTCGAGCGAGCCCGATCACAATAGGTGACAAGGTATGGCTGTTCAACTCTAGATTGAAATTCTTTCCAAAAAAATTATAGTCCAGATGGGATGGGCCTTATACAGTTTTGCATATCTCCCCATTCGGAGCTGTGGAAATCATGGACCTTAAAGATGGTAAGGCCATAAAAGTCAATGGGCAAAGGCTGAAAATTTGTGTTGACAAAATCAGTGAGCCTGAGGAGACCATTGACCTTTAGGACCCTCCAACATGTACTTGATTTCCAGTGTTGTATCATATGTACCATATGTATCTTTCAAGTTGATTACTGTTTGCTTTTGAGTTTTGTTTGATAATAATAAAACTGTCGTGATGGGATTAGGACATCATTCCTCTTATGCCTCCATTTTAGCGAGGTTTGGAGTGTTGAAATAATTGGGAAATATTGAATGGGAACACAGGAAGGACCCATGCTGGGTCATTTAGTCAAATTTGTGAAGTGGACAGAGTTGGAGTGTCAAATCTGTTGGGGAATGAACTGGGAAATGATTACAAGCCTTTTTAAACTGAAATACAACCTGTCGATGGGTTCTATGAACATGTTGACAGGTTCTGATATTTCCCTGTTTGCATTTTGACAAGATCTAGAAGCTATCGAGAGGTGTGAATTAATTCTCGACAGGTTCAGAAGGTGTAAAAATGGTTGTCGATACAATTCAGGAGCATTTCGACAGGTTCTGAAGAATTTTGGTTGAATTCTAGACAGGTTCAGGGTACCTATCGAGAGGTTCTATGAACCTCTTGAAGTAATTTTTTCTTGAGCCTAGAACCTGTCGAGAGGATTATATGTTGAATTCAAAAGAACATGTTGAAAGGTTCTGTGAACCTCTAAAAAATGATTGTTCGTGTCTTCTTGAACCCATCGACAGGATAGATTGAGCCTCTCGCGAGGATCAATTAATTTTTACTCTTCGACAAGTTGCATCAACTTGTCGACACCTCACCCCAATCCTGTCAAAGCTCGTTTCTCATTGCTTTAAACCTAGCGACAAATCTATTTTTACCATTCAACAACTTCTCTCTGAGCTTTAAATCTTCTCAGCGATTTTCTAATTTTCCTTTTTCTCTCTCTACCTCACTGGTTGTTCCTCTAAACACCTTGCCACTATTCCAATTGCTTTAATTTCTCCAAGGCTACATTTTGCACCTAATCTGAGGTGATTTGGTGTCGTGCACAATGTGATCTAAGAAACCCTAGTTTTCTATTGGTAAGATCTTTCTTCAGCTCCACTTTGTAATTTCTAAGTTTGGCACTTCATTTGCAATTTGAGTGGTTAATTTGTTTCATAAAAAGGGTTTGTGTGGTTATTGCATTTGATTGTGGGAAATTGATTAAGTAATGGCTGGTCAAGAGGATACCTTGGCTAATATTTTCAAAGTACCTTCTAAGTTCGCCACCAAAGCCACTAGGAAGTCCAGTAGGCTCACCATACAACTAGTAGAATCCCCACCTGCAAAAAGAAAGCTGGTCATAGACAAAGCTGAGAAAACTGTGAAGTCTAAGAAAGCCAAGAAATCAAAGAGGGCCCTAACCAGTGAAAAATTTGTTGAGGAGGCCCCTGAGGTAGAAATCCCTGTGCCTAAAATTTCTGAGTCTGAGGATAGCCCTGTGGCTGAGCCTGGAGTCCTTGTGCACCTTACCACTCCCAATGAATTTGTAGATGCTCTAAACTTAATCCCATACACTATTTTTGACCTCCCCTATTTTTTCAAGGAAGAGGAGTGCAAAGATACCTTAGATTACATGGTACAGGCAGGCTTGACCCCATTACTGACCCCATTGTAAGAAAAACCATATCCTAGGCTGGTCAAGTTATGGTATCAGAACCTGAGGAAGGGGACCAAGCCAGGTTCATTTGAGCCTTGCCTTGTGACTTTGATTGATAATGTGGAAATTGTAGTGGATTACAATGACATTTGATTGACATTGGGGGTCCCCTCAGTTTTTGATACGGTTAGGGACACCTAAAAGTGTGCATTTCAAAGCAATGGCAAGGCACCTCACTCAAGGCATTGTGGGGTCTGGGAGTCCTTGATGAGAAGGGATTTACACCCCAGCATGCTTTTCATTGATTCCATGTTGAGGAAGAATGTTTATCTCAGTGGCCATCAGCAAGAGAGGAGAACACCAATAGTGAATGCCCTATACTTTTTCTCTAAGGGCCGGTTTTTAAATGCTGCTTGGCTTGTGTTTGAAGCAATGGTGGATGTGAATGACAAATGTAGGAAGGCCCAAGCCCTACCAGGGCCCCTACAACAGACTCATCACTGCCTTTCTTAAGAGAGGTCAATTTGTTTTTAAAGAGGATGAGGAAGTAGAGATTGTGAAGCCCAAAGTGTTTGGCAAGAGGGCTTGGTCTGCTAGTAGGACCTTGATTGGAAAAAGTAAGAGTAAATATGTTGAGAGTCCTGAAAGGGAGGCACCTCACTTGGCCAGCTCTGTAGCTTCTCCTTTGATTCCCTCATCACCTGCAGTCATCCCCTCCATTCCTTCCATGTCTGTGCCTTTGTCTAATATCCATAGCTTTTCCATCCCAGTAGCCTCTCTACCATCCATCTCATTTCCTTTGCCCTCCATTACAGTTTCCCTACCTCCCAGCACTACAGCCTCCCTTTCCACCATCATCACATCCAAACCTTTATCTGCTCCTCTTACCATAGACCTAATCCCTACCTTACCTTCCTTACCCATCACCTCAACCTACCAAAGAAAGTCCAAGCCTACCCCCCCAGCCAGCCCATCCATCTCAACTGTTGAACCCTCAAGCCCCCACTTTTCCCCTTCAGCTGAACTAGCCATCACTTCTCCACCATCCATGTCCTTTAACATTGACCCTACCTTCTCCATATTACCTCCACATACCCAGGACCAAATAACCAGTGAGGGGTATTAATCTCTGATGCAGTCCATCATGGACAATATTGAGCATGAGTACATCCCACTACCAGATTCTTCACATCCCACCTCTCCACAGCCTACCCATTTACACACCTCACCCATCCCACCTTTTCACCATGCCCACATCCCTCTTTCCAACCAATTCCACCATTCCAACCCACAACCCTTGTCATACCTGATCCCTTACCCCAAATCCTACACTTATTACTTTCCCTTCAATCCCAGGTGATGGTCAACAACCAAACCCAATCATCAATTGAGGCCACACTCCAAGCCATGTACCCCACACTCCAAAGTCAATCCTCCCTTCCAACTAGCCTACAAGCCATCCACTCCACCTTAACACTTTTAACCCAACCTTCCCAACAACCAGCTATCCCTATGCCCACCCAAGTACCTGCCCCACCCCTTTCTCCTATTGTACCCATCCCAGAACTCCCCCCTCCTACCTATACCAATGCTTCCACTCAAACTGAAACTGAACCTGACCCAGAACCCCAGCCTGACCCTATCCAACCTCCCATTATTCCCCTACCTCTACCAACCATCCTCAGACAATCCCAACCTCACCTCCCACCTTTTGTAGCTACCTCTGATGCTGCCACAGATGTGGAGGACCTAATCCCAACCTCCTCAACCCCACCCCACCTGACCCATTTCCTAAACTTGAATCCCCTCAGTCCATACTCCCTGCCTCTTCCTTTCCCCATCCTCCTTACTCTACCCTCCTCCATGTCATGAAACAGAACCCTTACCTCAAAAGGGATGCTGTGAGATGCATGACTGCCCTCCGTAGATCAATTGAGGTGCCTTATGAAGCAAAGCTCAATCAAATGACTGTGGATTACAACTATGAGATGATGAGGATATCTAAGGACAGGCAAAAAAATTTACTGCAATTTGAAGCTCAGAAGCTAGAAGCCGCAATAGAGAAATTGAGAGCAGATGGACTTGAGAAACGACTAGCTGCCTCCAAAGAGACCACAAAGGTTACAAGGGACCTCTATGAAAGTAGAGTTTGCTATGCTAAAATAAAAGCAGAAATCCTTGAGAGAAGATTGGCTGAACTGACTGACACAACACCTACACAAGCCATTGCCCCTCCTGCAAGTTCACCTGCTCCACAAGCAGCAAAAGGAAAGGAGACAGCTACTACCAAAGAGCAGACCAAGGCTTAGAGGAAAGTTGAGTTGAAAGCCTATGTTGCTCAACAAGGATTCGACCCTGATGACATCTTCACCATTGACTCTGAGTAGCTTTAACTTGTTTTTAGGATTTTTACCTGGTATTGTAGGCTTGCTACAATTAGTTAGGATGCTTTTGTATTTTTGTCCATATTTTTGTGTTATCAATGGAATTTCTCTTTAGTCTTTTTACTGTGATTTTCTTACTTTCTTTCTATTTTATTATTTGTTTTCTTGTCCTTATTTGTGTGTTATGATTAATACTTGTTCTTCTTTTATTTGTCTATTGGTGTTCTTTGTTTAGCTGAGTGTCTAATTGCTTATTTTTCTATCTTTGCTTATCTATATATGTTTTTCTCTTGTTGCACATTTCTTTATCTTTAAATTAGTGAGGACACTGCTCCTCATAGGTTTGGGGGTGTGGTAAGGTTCGCTAATGAATAGTTAATGGTAGTGCAACAAGGTTTTAACAGAAATTGAGAAAATAAAATAATTTCCCACCTGATTTTTTTTAAAATAGAGGAAATTAAAAAAAAAACATTTTAAAACTGAAACATGTTATAGTTCTAACATTTTCATGAAGAAAATGTCAGGAATTTTTCAAAAATTAGTGCTTAGTGAACTGGAAAAGGAGAAAATTGTGAGGATATACCCCAGAAATTTGATGAAAGACCATACCCAGTGAGATTTGGGCCTGAAAATTTTTCTTTGAAGAGTGTTTGGCAATTTATTCTGCCCTAAGGACTGATTGAATCTACCTTTGCTCACTTGAAGTTAGAAAAATCTAAGTTGAAACAACTTTACAGCACTCATGACATGAAGGACATGAAGTAAGGCCATTCCTTGGACAGTTTGAGCTTAAAATTTTCCACCTTTGAGCTGCCCTTGATACACACTTTGAGCTTTACAAACCCAAGTCTTCTTTGATAAAAACCAGAAAATTTGAACCCAAAATTCAGTGTCCTGATGCAGCCTGACCCTTATTCTGAGATCTCAGAAGGCAAAGGAGAAGGAGTTGAAGAAGATAGATCTGGTTTAGCATTTGGTAGAAGGATAAGAAAACACATTTGATGGCAGCTGTGTATCAATGTGGAGTTGTGGCATTCTAGCCCATAAAAAAAATAAAAAAAATAAAAAAATAAAACAAAAGAAAAGAGAAGTCACTTTATTTGGAGATTTATAGGAAGATAAGAAGCTGATGAAGCTTATCACTTCAAGTCTAAAAATTCAAAAAGAAAATGAAGATGTGTTGAAATGAAGAAGGTTGAGTTGCAAATCAACTCCTTGCCTTATTGATTTCTCAAATTTGAATCCTTTTGTCCCCCTTTTTACTCTTTGTAAACTTCACCCATAAGCCACATTGCAACCCAATGAAAAGTCCTTACTTATCTGAAATGGATTGAGCTATCATGTAAAGATAAGGATTTGTTTGATCTATGGTGAAAGGAGTTAGAAAATTTCAGAAATTGGAGCAATGCCTATGCTCATGCTTACAGTCCTATTTGAGGGCTGTAACTGCTCTTGAGCTTTGTGAATTGAAACACCCTTCTATTTTTGTTGAGAGTGATAGCCCTGGTAAGCTTTGGGTTTGAAAGTAGGATTGATGGGGGCATTATCAAAACATGATTCTCAATTTGATGGTAAGCTTTGCATTAATTTTCATATAAAATACCTTGACATGAGCTGATTGATTGTGCAGGAATTACACGAGAAATTTAGTTTTAAATTGTCATGTATTTGCTGAGAATCCTCTAAAACTGAATGGACAAGGTGTGGAATGAATTTTATACTGCTTGAATTTTGTTTCAATGTGCTGCACTAATATTAACTGAGTCATTAGAGAAGTTTGTGGGTAACTTCACTGTAAACCCTTAGGAGACTTCACTCCTCCACTAGGGATCACCTAGGGGTTTAAAAGGCTTGATGCATAAGCTAAATGCATCTGTGCTCCCTACAAAAGTGGCATTTTTTATTTTTTAATGATTGTTTTTACTTTCTCCTTTGCTCAGGGACTAGCAAGGCTTAGGTTTGGGGGTGTGTTAACCAATAAAAAATACCATTTTTCACCTCCTAACCTGACCTTTGGTGCATCTTTGAGTTGACTAATAATGTGTTTTAAGTGTATTTTGTAGATAAGTAACAAATTGCAAGCTTAGTGCAAATATCCACTTAAAATAGCCCAAGAAGCAATTTGCTACTCAACATGTGACCTTACAGCCCAAAGGCTAGCCAATCAAGCAGTCCACAAGAGCCTCAGAAGTTCATGAGATTATTTTAAGCCTAATTGGGAAGGCTTGAGGCTAAGTACAATTGCAGAGAATGAAGATTTAATCCACCAAGAGGTTGTTGAATGTTGAACAAATGAAGAACAACACACTTGAGAGGTGTGCCAGCTGTTGAAGCACTGAAGTTAAGCTATCAAGAGGTTCCATGAAGCTGTTGAGGCTCCCCAGTACCTGTTGAGAAGTTCTGAAGGTTGATTATAGCCTATCGAGAGCATCTGAGGGAAAACTGTAAAGAGATCGAGAGGATTCCAGTACCTATTAAGAGGTTGGAGGTGTAATTGGGGATCCTATCGAGAGGATACTTGGATACTTGGAAGTGCAGAAGATATCGAGAGGTCCCAAGTACATCTCGAGAGGTTCAATAGAACCTGTCGAGCAGTCTAAGACAAATTGAGAACTCAACGGTAGATTCTATAACAAGTCGATAGGATGATTATAACCTATCGAGAAGATGGATGAAGAATTGGACGGAAGGTTGAATTGAACTCCAATCCTATCGACGAGTCCAAACCAACATCTCGAGATGTTTCCAATCCTGTTGAGAAGCCTCCAGATCCTATCGAGAGCTATCCAATCCTGTCAAAAGCCACAGAGAACTTGTCGAAATGAAGAACAGGCATACTCAGAACCTGTCGAGAGGTTCCCTGAACCTCTCGACACTCATATTAGGAACTTCTCAGCATGTTTCATCAGTAGCTGCCAATTTTAGAAGTATGTGCACACATCCCAAAGCATGTCGCGACTCCCTGGGGGTATTTTTGGTACTCGACTGCGCACGATTGGAAACCCTAATTGCCTCATGTGTACTTACTGGTTGTAGACCAATGGGAGAAGAGCTTCTAGAAGAGAAATCAGCCACATCAGCGAAATTATTCTCTTGGGCTCTAATTGGCTAAAACGGATCCGAGACAGAGGAAGAAGGTATAAATAGAAGAGAAGTTTTATAGATGAACCATCCAGAATTTGAGAGAACCAGAGCTTAGTTTGAGATTCATTTTCCCTCCAAAAACTCCCTCTCTCTTCCTTCTTCTCCCATTCTTTCCCTAGCTGATCATGGTTGGCTAAACTCCTTTGAGCAGTAAGGGTTAGGTTGATCTGTAATTTGGGGAAGTTGAGAGCATTGTTGTGGGTTGAATGTTGCACAGACTACAAATCTGAGAGCATTTCATTGTACATTGTGTTTATTTCAATGAATTATTGATTCTATTGCTTAATTAGATCTATAGATCATCTAGTTTTACTTGGTTCTCGATCAGATTTGTGTAGATGGGACCAGCCCACCCACTTAACTAGTAGATCTCTTGAATACCATTTGATCTTCCTAGATCTGATAGATCTGTTGCTGCTTGTGCCTGTGGCCTAGCATCCACAACATTTATAGTGATTATCATGTTCTGATGGAGGCCTTAAGATGGAGGGACTCTATTGGATGATCTGTGGCCATTGAAGTGGATAGATCATAGCCTTAAGATCACTCTAATTCTCTGGCTTAGATCAGATCCTTCTATCCTGCAGCTGTGCTTGTGGCTAGTTGAGGGATTGCTGCACATCGAGCCCTTATAATGCTGTCAAACCACCCAAGTAGCAGTGAGACCAAATCCTGAGCTGCTCTTCCTCATTTTTCTGCTTTAATTTCACAAAATTTCCCCTCATTTGCAAGATCTGAGCTCTTTGGTTAATCCCAATTTATTTGTGAAATTAATTCTATTTAATTTCTATAGTTTAGCTTAAAGTGACAGCCCCCTAAAACCTCTCCTCTTCCTTTTGCTATTTTTGTTTGGAGTAGTATAAGGTAGGGTGCCAGATCTGTCTTAGATCAGGAGATTTGCTGAATTTTAAGGACATATTTCCCTATGGACATACCACTACTCACCCTTTAAAACTTGCTACAACAGCCCTGATTACTTGCAGGCTATGTGTATGCTTACTTTGGTGTGCAGTCCATAGACTCTTAATTTTCTGATTTTTAACCCCTTTTTGAAGCACAAGGTAAGCCAACAACAAAAGGCTCGGGCTCCGAGCAAGTTAACACGGTCGCTAATCAAAATCAAGGCGATAGGAACAACCAGCAATGGAACTCTGGTTAGGGTCAATACCAGAATCAGCAACGGTATGCCAATCAAAACCATAATTAATATCCTAACCAAAACCAGTATCCTAACCAGAGCTAAAACGCTGCCCGAAACCGTCTTGCCAATACCCAGGGCTATAATAATGTACCCCCACCCCAAAATTTTAACTAGCAGACCTGAGGTCCCTATCAACCTAGACGAGATCTTTATCCTCCGTTACCTAATACCATCCCTAATATTTTCCGCCTCCTAAGCGATCAAAACCTCATTCGTTTCCCATCAGAGCGGCCACGACCTTGGCCTGCTAACCTTGATAACACCAAGTTTTGCGCTTTCACCGATACGCGGGACACAACTTGGAAGACTGTTGGGTGTTGAGAGATATAATATATGCCATTAATGATCAGAACTAGATTGGCTGGGAATCCCTTCGAAATTCTAACCAAAATAACTGACATCCTCTGCAAAACCTGGGAATCATCAACAACCCTCTGCCAAACTATAATCAAGGATTGGTCACCCATGTCACCACGGTGGACCTTCCGGGCCGAGCCTCTTTTCATCCATCTACTCTCATCACACGAGTTAGATATCTTGATGCCACAGCTAGTTCAGATGATCCTCCAAGGCCTACTATCATTCCGCCTTACCCCTCTACCTTCATAACCCGAGTTAAGCCACCGACTCCACTGCCGTACCCAAACTTCACTCGAGTTCGAGTCTAATCTTTCCGAGCTCGAAGGCCTATAACTCAACCCATAGAACCCTCTACACCCCCAAACTTTGACATAGCTCCTAGTACCGCTGAGCCAAAATATGAGGACCGGGCCCTTCAAACTACAGAACAGATCGCGAACTGGGTAGATAATGTCACCCGGAATACCACCAGCTAACAACGCGAGGAGACAACCAAAGAACGCCCATCAGCGGTAGAGAGGAGACAGCAGGAGGAAGAGCCCGCTAAGGAAGAGGCACTAATCTCCGCACTCCTTGAAGAAGAAGACTACACTCAATACCTCCCACCCTGGAATGGTATAGCCTCGGTATGCATTCCCTCGTCGAATTTTGCTCCTTTCACCACAAGTACCACACCAAATCCTCCGACACTCCAAGTTTAGCAGCAGACATGCCCAATCCTAAAATTTGGAACCAATTATTTGCCACCACCATTCCCTTAGGAAAAGTAGAGAAACAACGCACAACTGTCTGACTGGATAACCAAAGAACGAGGGGTGAACGTGCCCCCTCCACCTCACGTAATCCCTCTGCCTCTAGTACCACTACCTCAAGTGCCTCAACTGACTCAGCAGAATGGGTATAGAGTGCATTGACCTGGCAAAGAACCTGCCCTAGAAACAAGTCAGGAATACAATCTTCTCGTGAAAATGAAGAAAATGAGAGTTTTCGTTAAGTTTATAAAGCAAATCCCATGGTTCATGGAGTTAGCAACAAGTCCTCGCGAAGTAGATTTCTTGCGCAGTTGGTTTTGAAGTTCGCGAGATGTTCTGTCATGCAGCAGAGTATCTGACACCCAATGAATTTCGCAGAGTTGGCAACAATGGCTTAAGTGCGCGAGACCTTATTTGGCTTCAGAACTGTACCTCATGTAATGCTCGCGCAGAATAACACCACACACACTTCACTCACAGATTGGGTTTGCGGTGTAAAAGGTAGCTCCGCGAGGCACATTTTTAGCTAATGCTTTATTGTTCTAGCGCGCGAGGAAGCCAAAGGATGGCTCGCACAACATATTTAAGCACCTCACCTCAGCGAGCTAGCATTCATGCACATCCTTTACTCTGTTAGCCCAGTGCAGCACATTGGTTGGTGATGCATCCATGTTATTGTGCACCCAACCACTGTGCATGAGCACCAAGGTATAGACAGGTACTTCATTTCACTCATTCAAAATATATGCCCATTTGCAATCAGCAGTTCATCAATATTGTAGAATCCTAAAATAGTTTTTTAGCTCAATCTTCATGCAAAGCTTGATAAGGGAACCTCAACCATTTTTCAACAAACACAGTTCAAATTCAGATGAAACACATGCACATGTATTCACGCACAACAATTCAAACACAAACAACGCAAAACAAACAATTCAACAACACACGAAAAACTCGACTGACAAAAGTCTAATGATCATAAATTAATACAAAATTTTCATACAAGTGATACAATTATTACCAATATTTGGATCACTGGGCACTAGCTTCCTCCAGAGTGGAGGATGCATCACCAATCATAAACTGACCTTTCGGGTTTGTCAGGGGCTGACTAGGCAATTTTCCTTCCTCCCTTCTGTTCAGAGCATTATAAATCTGACCAAGATAGTCCTTAATCTTTTTTATGCTCTGTCTATGAGAATTGACAGTCTGCACCAAGTTCTCCAAATTCTGCATTTAAGCTAGCATCTGCTCTTCAAATGAAGAGGATCTGGGCTGTTGAGGGGGTAGGACCAATTGGTTAGACTATGGGGCAAGAAACAGAAAGTTTTGCCTTGGTGGGTAACCTTGATTAACCTAGTGCTGGGGTCTGTAGGGAGCTACCATCTGCTACTGCTGGGGTTGAGGATATGAGTCTTGTCTCCACCTCAAATTTGGGTGGTTCCTCCAAGAATACCTAGCAGGCTGTTGCCCAAAGGTTTGAGCAGCATTGGCATGCTCCATAACAAAATCTGGAAATTGGTTGGCAGATGGACAATCATGAGTAGAATGTGTGGGGGATTGGCATATCAGACATGCCTCCTCCACCTGTACAACCATCCGAGGTTGCATCACATTCATCAATTTGTCAAACTTCAAGCTCAAGTTGTCCACCTTCCTCTCCAGATCACCTTGCACCTTTACTTCATATATTCCACCTCTAGGGGTGGCCTTTTTCACCATCTTAGCTGGAATCTGACTGTCATTGCGTGACAGAGACTCCTGCTGCATGGACATTTCCCCTATTATGTCAAACAATTCTCAAACTTCCTTAACTGTCTTCTGGAGGTAGCTACCTCCACAGGAAGCATCCACCATATCCCTGCTCTTGGCATTAATTCCTTGATAAAATATTTGAACAAGCTGCCACATTGGGATTTGGTGGTGGGGGCATTGTTTTAACATCTCCTGGAATCTTTCCCAAGCTTCAGAAAAGTTCTCAGTTGAGGACTGAGTGAATGACAGAATATTTGTCCTCATTTGGATTATTTTGTTCATAGGGAAAAACTTTACTAGGAATTTGATTTAAAGGTCACTCCATGATTGTATATTGTTGACTGGGAGCTTTGATAGCCATGTCCTGAATTTGTCCTTTAATGAAAAAGGAAAAAGCTTCAGTTTAGTGGCCTCAGGCTCCAAGCCAGCAATGTTAAAGGTAGTGCAAAGTGCTAAAAACTGGTCGATATGCTTATAGGGATCTTCTTTACTCAGCCCATGAAATAAAGGCAGCATATTGATGGTGGAGGATTTAATTTCATAGTTCCCCTCAATAGAGGGAAACTGAATGCAAAAGGGAGAGGTGTACTCTCTACGTGAATTGTATTCTTTTAATGTCCTCTGCCTCTCAGCCATGGTAGCTGGTTCAGTCTCAATAGCAAGGCTTTGCATGGTGTGTCTAGGTCTAAGGATCCTTTCCACCTCCAGATTTGGGGGTTCTGTTGGGTTGTCTACCTTGCCTTCAAAAAGGGTTTAAATTCGCTCAATTCAAAGCAGATCACACATAAGACCTATAAGTAGTCAGGGCCTATTCTAGTAAGTTTTAAAAGAAGGGTAAGTAAGGGAATGTCCACAGGGAGGTGAGTTCAAAATATGGTAAATCTCCAGATCTGTAAGAGATCTGGCACCCTAACTAATGCTAAGTGAGTGTTGAGCATTGAAATATACCACTTTCTATCTCTTAACCTGGCCTTTGATGGACCTTTGAGCATGTTAATAATATCTTTTAAGTATATTTTTACAGATAACAACAAAATAAGAGCTTAATGCTGTAATCCATGCTTTTGAATCCAAAAAGAATAAATTTTATGTTTAGCAGTGGAGCTGATGGATTTATTAAAAAGGCACCACGGTGGTTCACACCATTGGGGCTTTTTAGCATGCTTTGGGGGCCTTTAAAGACCTGCTGAGAGAGAGTGGTGAAACCCAAGTTTTATGGACTGCTGTTGCAACGAATTGAGTAAACCGGCAATTAAGCAATTTATATATTCAACAGTGCAGCAGTTCAAGTGGCACTTGTGCAGCTTTGGTTAAAGCAATCTTTGAAGCATAAGAGCAGCTGATACCATTAAAGATGTGAGCACTTTAGTGCTGATGCACCAAGCCATAAAACTGCAAAGCCAGCATGCATAGCTGCCTTGAAGAACTCGAACAGTTAGCTGAAGTGTCACTGCTGCACACAGCAGTTTTAGTGCTGCAAATCAAGACCTTCAAGCAGTTTTATTGCTGGAAAATAAGTCACATTAGTAGCACAACTACTGTATTTGAAGGACTAGAGAAGATGTCAAAGCTGGAATGTAGACTGTAGAGCTGTTATGTGCTAAAAATAGACTCCATGAGGGGTTGTTTTGAACCCCACGAGCTGGTATGTGCTGAAATCAAGCTACAGTGCTGAAAAAAGGCTAAAATTGAACCTGTCGCAACCTATCGAATGGTTGTTTGAACTTGTCGAGAACCCGTCGAGAGGTTCTGATGCTGAAAATGAACCTATCGAGCATCCTGTCGAATGGTTGAATGAACCTATCGAGATCCTATCGAATGCACACCTGAAGCCCATCCAACCTATCGAACAGATGCCTGAACCTATCGAGATCGAAGTTCTGAAGCTCCAACCTATCGAGGCACGGGTTCCAGCCATCTATTTCACACTTTAGGGACATTTTGGGGATTCCAATGCTTCTAGGGCACACATCCCAATGTTCCACACATCTCAGGGATTTATCTCGGGTTTCATTAGCAAATATCAGTGGCCGCAGGGGCATTTTTGAGAGCTATAAAAACACATCAGCTAGGCACAAATTTCTACACATGGGACAGCAGCCCACATGTAATTTTCCTTGGCCGAAATGAAGACACCTCCACTGTACATAACAGAACTGAGTCCTTTGCTCTCTGATTGGTTGCAACTCAAGGCACATGGATCGATGCATATGTATAAATACCCATCTATTCTGCTATTTTTCTTCAGCAAGGAAAGTAGGAACAAAGGAATGCCTGAGTTCTCCTTAGCTCTCTAGGTTTAGTTTTAGGTTTTATTTTTCCTTTTCTCTTTCCCCTTCTCTCTCTAATCCAGCCTATTGGAATAGATCTAGATAGCAGCTCAGATATATTTTATAATTGTAATTTTGGCATGAAGAAATGTGGATCGATGCACAAACTACAGATCTGGGAACAAGTTTATTGTAAGTTGTTTTATTTGAGCAATAAATTGTTGATTTTAAAGCTTAGTTAAATCTAAAGATCTTGTGGTCCCATTAGATTCTCGATCGGATTTGTGTGGAGGAGTTTGTTAACCAGCTCACCTGCTTAACTGGTAGATCTCTTGATGATCATCTGATTTCTCTGGGTTTGATATGCCTATGGGTGTTTGTGCCTGTGGCCTTGCATCCACAACATCTGTAGTGATTAACTTGTTCTGATCAAAGCCATTGGAATGGAGGAAATCTACTGGATGATCTATGACCATTTAAGTGGACAGATCATAGCCTTAAGATGAATCCAAACCACCGGTCTAGATCAGATTCTTATACCTTGCATTTGTGCTTGTGGCCAAATGAAGGATGGCTGCATATCCTCAGAGCTTGATCTATTTTGCAATGAAAACCAGGCCCTAGCTGTCTATTTCTCACTATTTGATCTTTATTTTTCTATCCATCTTCCTCCATCTTTTAGTTTAGTTTTATTTCAGTTTTGTAGAATTAAGATCTGGTTTTATTTGCTTTGTAAATATCTCCAAGTTTTGACTTGAATTGACGACTCAGGTTAGAATTTGATGATTAGTGTAATGGTTTCTACTTTTCCATCTTCAGTTTGCTAGAGTTTGATTGACACCCACATTTCTGGTTGATTGTTGATTAGATTAAATCTATATTGATAGGATCTTAGACTTGATTGATTACCAATGCTAGGAAACTTGATATATGGTGTAACGGTACTGTTTATTTTCATAAATATCCGATAGCTGAGGACTAAGATTGATGACCTTAATCTGAAGGAGGATTAGGATTTATTTTTATGCACTTTAGTTAAATAACCATTCTTTTATTCATATTTCTCCAATAGTTTAGAAAATCCCCAGTAGTTCTACAAAATAATTAGATCTAGTGACATAGAAAAACTCTCTTTCTTTTCCCTGTTTTCATAGAATTGCCAGATCTGTAGCCAGATCTGGAGGTCTACTATATTCCTTCAAGGTTTAGATCACTACTCCCTGTGGGACAAATTCTTACTTATTAAAACTTGCTACAAAGGACCCTATATCTTGCAGGTCTAGGATATTTTTGTTGTGCTGAATCCATCCCCTGCTTTACTCTAATTTTATTTTGTCTTTATCATTACACAATAAATCAGCACACTGAAATTCCCCAACAGTCAGCTAAATGAAAAGGGGAGAGGTTATAAAGGGTTGTGACATAAACAAAACTACACATGGCATGAAAACTAACTAAGATCGAGTCCAGAGATCTAGATCTTGCAAGTGGAAGGGTTTAAAAAAATAGAAAATGGAGAAGAGAAGCTTGGAGATTGGTCTCACTACAATCAAGTTGAGCTGGTCATGTTACAGGGGTTCAAAGCACATAAATCCCTCAGTTGGCTACAAGCACAGCTGCAAGGTAGAAGGCTCCACTCTAAACCAAAGGATTTAATTGATCTTAAGGCTATGGTCTGTCTACTTCAATGGTCACAAATCCTTATCTCACATAGCTCAAATTGGATTTCAGACCCAAGTCTCACCAGGGCTGTTTACTCATAACAAGGATCGAAGGGTGCATCATTTCACATAGCTCAAGAGCAGTTGCAACCCTCAAATAGGACTGCAAGCATGAGCATAGGCATTGCTCTAATTCCTAAAATTTTCTAACTCTTTTCACCATGGATTAAACAAATCCTTATCTCCACATGGCAGCTCAATTCTTTTTAGATTAGTAAGGTCTTTTTATTGGGTTGTAATGTGGCTTAGGGATGAGGTTTGTAAAAGAATGAAAGGGTAAAAGGGATTCAAATTTGAGAAGTCAGTAAAGGTAAGGAGGTGATTTGCAACTCAACCTTCTTCATTTCAGCACCTCTTCACTTTCTTTTTGATTTTTCAGACTTGAAGTGATCAGCTTCATCAGCTTCTTGTCTTGTAGATTTTCAAATGAAGTGACTTCTCTTTCTCATCTTTTTGCTTTGTTATTTTTTTTTTTGTATACTTTTTTTTTCTTTTTGTATTTTACGCCATTTTGTTTTTTTTTTTTTTTTTTTTTATAGGCCGGAATGCCACAACACCACCAAATGAGTTTCCCTCTTTCTGAACCAAAAATCACACTAGATCTACCTTCTTCCATTTCTTAACCTTTACCTTCTGAATTCTCAGAGTGAGGGTCAGGCTGCATTAGGTCAAAAGGTTTTTTTGGGTTTGAATTTTCTGGTTTCCATCAAAGAAACTGGGATCTTTAAGGCTCAAAGTGGGTGTATCAAGGGCAGTTCAAAGGGTAAGATCTTTAAGCTCAAACTGTCCAAGGGATGGCCTTACTTCATGTCCTCCATATCATGAATGTTGTCAAGCTGTTTCAACTTGGATTTGCCTAACTTCTAGTGAGCAGAATTGAATCCAATCAGTCCTTAGAGCAGAAGAATTTGCCAAGACACTCTTCAAAGAAAAATTCTCAAGCCCAAATCTCACTGGATATGGCTTTCATCAAATTTTCTGGGGTGTATCTTCACAATCTTCTCTCATTTTAGGTTTGCTACACATCAAACAAAAAATTTTTGAAATTTGTTGACATTTGCTTCATGAAGCTTGTTAGACTACAACTTATTTAAGTTTCAAGTAGTTTATTAATTTCCGCTTTTCCAAAAAAAAATCAAGTGAGAGTTTACTCTAATTCCAAACACTCCTTTTTAGCCTAGCTGCACTATCATTAACTCATTTCATTGGCATACCTGCCACAGCCCCAAACCTAAACTAAACAGTGTCCTCACTGTTGGGAGAATGGTAGTAAGGAAGCAGGTAAGACATAATATTAGAAATGAAAGAGAAACATAAATTGAAAGCATACAAGCACAGATGACATCAAAAAGACATTTCATTAAAATAGTACACTACAAAACTGAGAATGATCTCTACAGAATAATAAAATCCGTTGTCACTCAAAATTCGTCGTCCCCCTGGCACAGGGATATCCTCACCCTACTTACGGTGGAAGAGGAACTACAAGCTAGGGGGGGGAATTGGAAGATCAATGAGATGAGAGCTGAGCAAGTGGTGGTGGGGGGTGATGAGGGTGGGGGTGGAGGAGGTGGTGGCTCGGTCTTCTGCTTCTTCTTCTTTCTCTTGTTCTTTTTCCTTTCCTCCTTGGCCAGGATTCTTTGCACCTCTTCGTATTCATCCCAGAGAAATTGGTGGGGATCAAACTCGACCGGTGGTGGCGGTGGTGGCTAGACTGGGTAGAACTTGATCGGCAAGTCTTGATGTTTGTCGTCGGCTATGAGTGTGGGATGGAAAGATTGCACAAGTCAAGGGGAAATGGATGTGGAAGGCCTGGATGAGACACCGACTTGTGGAGAAGGATGAACACGTGCTCTGATAGTAAGAAGGGCAAATGAGGAAGAGAGCTAGGGTTTTCAGTATGTGTCGAATGGAAGAGACTATCCTAACGAAAGGTTATAGAGAATGAAAGATGATTTTGATTGGATGAGATGAGTGATTCTGATAGGTCAAGGCATCCTGTCAAAATCATGGTGAATAAAGCTTTTAAATGGAATGATTCGATGGGATTCTAATAGGTGGAATCATCCTTTTGATAGGTATATGGTGGGTGATGCATCATTTCGATAGGTTCCAGATAGGTATCTAGAACCTATCGAAACCTTCTTTCTGTCCCTCTTGATCCTATCGAAGAGTTGATTTTATCTATCGACCAATATCAGTGCCTATCGAAAACCTCAAATAACCATCAAAATTATCGACTGACCTCACGAAAGGTGCAAGTAACCTATCGAAAGGTCCCAAAAGCCCAATAACTTTGCATTTTCATGTAGTGCTCAGTCTCAGCACCCAGCAAACTCCTACTGCTATGCTATCATTTGATATATTGACCTTATAAACATACTCCCATGATCCCTGAATTGCAAGCACTATCAAGATGACAACCTACCTCTAGCATGGAAATTTTATTATACATGAACAAACTATCAAAAAAAGAAATATGATACATATAATACACAATGAAATCAGGTATTAAACTGGAGGGCCCTGAAGATCAATGGTCTCCTCAGGCTCAAGAATATTTTCAACAAAAAATTTTAGCCTTTGACCATCGACTTTCATGGTCCTACCATCTCTAGGGTCCATGATTTCTACAGCCCCAGATGGAGAAACATGTATAACTGTGAAAGGCCCATCCCATCTGGACTGTAACTTTTCTGAAAAGAATTTCAATCTAGAGTTGAACATCCATACCTTGTCATTTGTCTTGAATTCTTTCCATAGCAAGTGTCTGTCATGGAAGGCTTTGGTCTTCTCCATGTAAATCCGGGCATTTGCATATGCTTCTAATCGCAACTCATCCAGCTTAGATAACTGGAGTTTCCTGTGTATACCAGCAGAGTTTAAGTCAGAATTTATTGCCTAATAGCCCAATATGCTTTGTGTTTCAACTCAACAGGCAATTGACATGCCTTGCCATAAACTAGTCTGAATGGGGACATACCTATGGGGGTTTTATAGGCAGTCCTATAAGCCCATAAGGCATCCGTCAATTTTATGGACCAGTCCCTCCTGTCAGTTCACACAGTCTTCTCTAGAATGTGTTTGATTTCCCTGTTGGAAATCTCTACTTGCCCACTGGTTTGTGGGTGGTAGGGAGTGGCTACTCTGTGGGTCACAGAGTATTTTTTCAATAGCTTATCAAAAGGTTAATTACAGAAGTGGCTTCCCTCATCACTAATAATAGCTTTGGGGATGCCAAACCTCGAGAAGATGTTGTCTTTTAAAAATTTAATGACAACCTTGTGGTCATTTGTTCTTATAGCTATAGCCTCTACCCATTTGGACACGTAGTCCACAGCTACAAGGATGAAATTATATCCATAGGAGGGTGGGAAAGGTCCCATAAAATCGATTCCCCAAATGTCAAATAATTCGACAACAAGTATAGGTTGCAAAGGCATGGAGTTTCCTTTGTAATACTTTCCATTTGCTGACATCGAGGACAGGCTTTACAATGCTGCTGGGCATCTTTGAACAGCATAGGCCAATAGAAACCACTTTGAAGCACCTTCGCTGCAGTCTTGTTACCACTGAAGTGGCCCCCACAGGCCTGTTCATGGCACATGGTTAGAATATTTTTGAACTCGGTCTCAGGTACACAACGTCGTATCACCTGATCTGTGCAATGCTTAAAGAGGTAAGGATCCTCCCACATGTAATATTGAATCTATTAGAAGAACAGACTTCTATCATTCTTATTCCAATGTAGAGGGATCCTTCCCACAACAAGGTAGTTTACTATATTGGCAAACCAGGGCATGCTTATCGGTACAGAAAAAAGCTGCTCATCTGGGAAAGTGTCATTGATGGGCAAGCTCTCTTCCAGCCTCTGGGATCCTTGACAGATGGTCAGCAACCACATTCTCAACTCTCTTCTTGTCTTCAATCTCCAAGTTGAATTCCTGCAAAAGAAGAATCCATCTGATTAGTCTTGCTTTTGCTTCCTTCTTGGACAAGAGGTATTTCAAGGCTAAGTGGTCAGTAAACACAGTGATTTTTGATCCCATCACATAAGACCTGAATTTTTCCAAAGCAAATACCATGGCTATTAGCTCCTTCTTAGTCGTGGTGTAATTCAATTAAGCATCAACCATTGATTTACTAGCATATGCTACCACACATGGTGCCTTGTCTCTTCTTTGGCCCAAAACTGCATCAATGGCGAAGTCTGATGCATCACACATCTGCACAAATGGCAGAGAAAAATCAGGGGCTTGCAAGATAGGAGCTGTAGTCAAACAGGTCTTTAACAGTTCAAAAGTAGCTAGGCATGCATCATTGAACTCAAAGGGAACCTCCTGGCACAACAGGTGGCAAAGAGGCTTGGAAATTTTATAGAAGTCCTTGATGAACCTCCTATAGAAACCAGCATGGCCCAAGAATGACCTGACTTGTTTGACAGTTTTGGGAGGGGGTAAATGTGCAATTAAGTCAATCTTAGCCTGATCAACCTCTATTCCTCTGTGGGAGACAAGATTTCCTAGGACAGTGCCTTGAGTTACCATGAAGTGACTCTTTTCCCAACTTAGAACTAGGTTGGTCTCCTCACACCTTTGCAACACAGAGCTGAGATGATGTAGGCATTGACTAAAATCATCTCCATAAATGGAGAAATCATCCATGAAGATCTCTAAAAACTTGTATATCATGTTAGAGAAAATGACATACATACATCTTTGGAAAGTGGCAGGTGCATTACACAACCCAAATGGCATTCTTCTGTATGCAAAGGTCCCAAATGGGCAAGTGAATATGGTTTTTTCTTGGTCTTAGGGGAAGACAGGGATCTGATTGTACGCTGAATATCCATCAAGAAAATAGTAATAGGCCTTGCCTGCAAACTTATCCAAGATCTGATCTATAAAGGGCGATGGGAAGTGATCCTTACTAGTTTTTTCATTGAGCTTTTGATAATCTATGCATACCCTCCAACCAGCTGTCTGTCTAGTTGGAATCAGCTCACCTGAGTCTGCTTCCATTACTGTGATCTCGGATTTCTTGGGTACTACCTGGGTAGCTGCCACCCATTGAGAATCCGAGATAGGGTAGATTATCCCAGCATCGAGGAGTTTGACTACCTCCTTCATCACCACTTCCTGCATGTGTGGGTTAAGTTTCCTTTGCATCTCTCCAGAAGGTTTAGAACCTTCCTCAAGATAGATTTTATGCATGCACACAACAGGATTGATCCCCCTAAGTCTGCAATGGTCCATCCTATTGCCCTATTATGCCTTTTTAGCACACAAAGTAGTTTCTTTTCCTGCTCAAGGGTGAGGGAAGAAGAAATTATCACTGGCAATTTGTTATTGTCTCCTAAAAAGGCATATTTCAAATATTTTGGGAGCTGTTTTAACTCCACATCTGGGGGGCTGATGAGGGAAGGCAATAGGGGTACCTTAGAGGGTGGTGGAAGACGTAGCAAAGCTGGCCTCCATGGGTGATGCTGTGTTGGATCTGCTTCAGAGGATACAATTTTCACATGTTCAATCTCAGAGGTGGAGGCCTTCTCTTCCTCTGTTTCCTTCCATACTTTGTCAAAAACATTAGACCACTCATTACCATGCAGCAACATATCCAAATTTTCTTGCACAACCTCATCTATCACATCAATGGAAAAACAGTCCTCATCGAGATGGGGTTGATTGGTTGTGCTGTACACATTCAATTTGACCTTCATGTTACCAAAGGATACTTCCATGACTCCTGACTTGCATTGTATACAAGCATTAGCTATAGCCAAAAAGGGCCTTCCTAATATTACAGGTATGGAAGTAACACACTTGGTTCCATGTCCAGCACCAGAAAATCAGCAGGATAAAAGAATTTGTCAACCCCAACCAAATCATCCTCAATGATCCCCATAGGATTCCTTTCAGATCTATTAGCTAGTTGTAAGACCACAGGTGTGGGCTTCAACTCTCCTAATCTCAGCTTCTCATATACTGAATATGGAAGCAAGTTCACACTAGCTCTCAGATCTAACAAAGCCTTTTCAATGGTATGATCCCCAATGATGCAGGGGATAGTGGGGACTCCAGGGTCTTAGAGTTTTGTTGGGGTGGCTATAGTCAATATCTGCTTTACCTTTTCTACTGAAAAGACCTTCTTGGATAAATGTATCCTAGACTGTCTCTTATGGGTGCACAGGTCTTTCAAGAACTTGGCATAGGCTGGAATTTGCTTGATTGCATCAAGTAAGGGCAAGTTGATCTTCACTTGCTTAAAAGTTTCCATCATTTCCTCTATTTTACCTTGCCCTTTGTCGAAAGGGGAAGGTGCTTGCCATGCCTTGAGAAATGGCAAATGCGGGACTACTCCCTCATTTGCAGCCTTAGCCAATTGGTCATCTTTCTTTTTGATTTTTCTCTTTTCTTGAGGATCATCATTATCCTCTTTCTTCTCATTTGGTTGTCCCTTCATGTCCACCACTAGTGGCCCTTATTGTGTTCTTTCGAAAACCACCTCTTTGCTTTTTTCAAAATTTCTCAAAATCTCACAGCCAACTTGGTTATCCACCAGCCTTCTACTTCTTAATGTAGTAATGGATTTGGCTTCCTCATAGGTGGAGGAAACTTCACACACTACATACTATCTCCTTGGGATATCCAGTGGTTGGCTAGGCAGCCTCCCTTCCTCCATCACTAATAATAGCTCTGGGGTGCCAAACCTAGAGAAGATGTTGTCTTTTAAGAACTTAAGGACAACTTTGTGATCATTTATTCTTGTAGCTATGGCCTCAACCCATTTGGACACATAGTCCACAGCTACAAGGATGTAATTGTTCCTATAGGAAGAAGGAAAAGGTCTCATAAAATCTATTCCCCATATGTCAAATAATTCGACAACTAGCACAGGTTGTAAGGGCATGGAGTTTCTTTTAGAAATACTTCCCATCTGCTGACATCTAGAACAGGCTTTACAATGCTGCACAACATCCTTGAAGAGAGTGGGCCGGTAGAAGCCACTTTGCAACACCTTTACAACAGTTTTTTTGCCATTGAAATGGCCCCCGCAAGCCTGTTCATGACACATAGAATATTTTCAAATTCAGTTTCAGGTACACATCTTCTTATCACCGGGTCTGCACAAGTTTTAAAGAGGTAAGGATCCTCCCATATGTAATGTCGAATCTGTGAGAAAAATAGATTCCTATCATCCATATTCCAATGTAGGGGTATCCTTCCCACAGCTAGGTAGTTTACTATGTTGGCAAACCAAGGTACACTCATCATCACAGCAAAAAGTTGTTCATCTGGAAAGGAATCATTAATAGGCAAGCTCTCTATATCAGCAGCTGGGATCCTTGATAGGTGGTCTGCAACCACATTTTCAACCCCCCTCTTATCTTTGATTTCCAAGTCGAATTCCTGCAAAAGAAGAATCCATCTAATTAGTCTAGCTTTAGCTTCCTTCTTAGACAAGAGGTACTTCAAGGCTGAATGGTCAGTAAACACAGTGATTTTGGATCCTAATACATATGGCCAAATTTTTTTAAAGGCAAACACAATGGCCAACAACTCCTTTTCAGTTGTAGTGTAATTTAGTTGAGCATCAATCATTGATTTACTAGCATATGCCACAACACATAGTGCCTTATCTTTCTTTTGTCCCAATACTGCATCAATAGCAAAGTCTGATGCATCACACATCAGCTCGAATGGCATGAAGAAATCAGGAGCTTGCAATATAGGAGCAGTAGTCAAACAGGTCTTCAAGAGTTCAAAAGCAGCTAGACATTCATCATTGAACACAAATGGAACCTCTTGGCACAAGTAGAAAAGAGGCTTGGAGATTTTTCTAAAGTCTTTAATGAACCTTCTATAGAAACCAGCATGTCCTAAGAATGATCTGACTTGTTTGATAGTTTTGGATGGAGGCAGATGTGCTATTAAATCAAACTTAGCCTGATCAACCTCTATCCCTCTTTGGGAAATAATATGTCCTAGGATAATTCCTTGAGTCACCATAAAATGACTCTTTTTCCAGCTCAAGACAAGGTTGGTCTCCTCACACCTTTGCAGAACAAGGCTAAGATGGTGCAGGCATTGGCTAAAATCATCCCCAAAAATAGAGAAATCATCCATGAAAATCTCTAGAAATTGATCAATCATGTCAGAAAAAATTGCATACATACATCTTTGAAAGGTGGTAGGTGCATTACATAAACCAAATGACATCCTTCTATATGCAAAGGTTCTAAATGGGCATGCAAATGTGGTTTTTTCTTAATCTTGTGGGTATACAGGGATCTGGTTGTATCCCGAATAACCATCAAGGAAATAAATTGCTATTTTTTGCCTTCTCAGTACACAAAGCAACTCTTCTTCCTGCTCAAGAGTGAGGGAAGAAGAGATTATAACTGGCAATTTTTCATTGGCTCCTAAGAAGGCATACTTTAAAGACTTTGGGAGCTGTTTCAACTCCACATCTAGAGGACTGATGAGTGAAGGCAATAGAGGTGCCTTAGAGGTTGGTAGAAGAGATAGCAAAGCTGGTTTCCATGGGTGATGCTTTGCTAGCCCCACTTCTGAATTTAAAGTTTTCACTTGCTCAAGCCCAGGTGTAGGGGCTTTCTCCTCCACTGTTTCATTCCACACTTCTTCAAAAAAATCAAACAAATCATCACCATAAAGTAGCTAGGGAATAGTTTCTTCCACAAACTTATCTAGCACATCAATGGAAAAACAATCCTCATTATCCAAATGAGGTTGATGGGCTGCATCATACACATTCAACTTGACTTTCATATTGTCAAAAGTTACCTCCATTATCCCTGATCTACATTGTATACATGCATTTGTAGTGGCCAAAAATGGCCTGCCCAAGATCACGGGAATAGTGGTAGCGCACTTGCTTGGTTTCATATCCAGCACCAGAAAATCAGCTGGGTGAAAGAATTTATCAACTCCAACTAACACATCCTCTATGATCCCCACTGGTTTCCTTTCAGATCTGTCAGCTAGTTACAAGACCACATGTGTGGGCTTCAACTCTCCTAGGCCCAGCTTCTCATAAACTGAGTATGAAAGCAAATTCACACTAGCTCACAGGTCCAGTAAAGCTTTTTCAATGGTGTGATCCCCAATGATGCAGGGGATTGTGGGGACTCCAAGGTCTTGTAGCTTAGTTGGGGTTGCAATGGTCAACACTTGGTTCACCTTTTTAGCTGAAAAGACCTTGGATAAATGTATCCTTTACTACCTTTTATGGGTGCAAAGAACCTTTAAAAATTTGGCATAGGCTGGCACTTGCTTTATTACATCAAGTAAAGGCAAGTTGATTTTTACTTGTTTAAAAGTCTCCATCATTTCCTCCACTTTATCATTCCCCTTATCAAAAGGAGAAGGTGCTTGAAGTGCCCTTGGAAATGGAAAGTGAGGGACTGCTCCTTCATTTGTTGCCTTAGCTAATTCATCACTTTTCTTTTTATTTTCATGTTTTTATTTGGGAGCATCAACATCCCCCTTATTTAGGCTATGCTGCTCCTGCTGCATATCTTTTTAGGCAGTTTCTTTTTCTTTTTCTGTATTTTTCATAGGCTCAATACCAACTTGATTGTCAATCATCCTCCCACTTCTCAAGGTAGTGACAGCTTTGGCTTCTTCATATAAAGAAGAAACTTCACCCACCACATAATTTCTCTTTGGATTATCCATGGACTGACTAGGCAGCCTTCCCTCTTCTCTCTTTGTCAAGGCATTAGATAGCTGACCATGGTGGTCTTCTATCTTTTTAATGCTTTGGTTGTGAGAGTGGACTGTTTGGGACAAAGAGCCCAAGTTCTGCAATGAGGCCAGAACTTGCTCTTCAAAAGAGAGTGATCTAGAAGCTGGAGCTTGTGCAGTTGGTTGCACAGGCTGAGCCACAGGCTGCTAGCATTAGAGCCTTGGGGTAATATTCTGTTGATAGGTTTGGGAAGCAGGTTTATAAGGCATTTGCCACTGTGGATAGAACTAATGTTGGAACTGTTGCTGCTGGTTTTGATTTTGAACATTGTCTTACCTCCACCTCAGATTAGGGTGGTTTCTCCAAGAGTAACAAGTATTTGGCTGCTGGCCAAAGGTCTAAGCAGCCTGCACATGTTCCATCACTAGTTCTAGAAATTGGGCAGCAGAGGGACAATCCTGAATGGGATGAGTGGGAGATTGACATATGAGGCATGCCTCTTCCACGTTAGCAGCCATTGGAGACGGCATTGCTCTCATCATTTTCTCTAACTTTTGGGTCAAGCTAGCTACCTTTCTTTCTAAGTCATTATACCTACCAATCTCATACATTTTACCTCTTGTTGTGTTGTCCTTCACCACTCCTACTGGAGTCTCAATGTCCCTAGTGAGAGACTCCAGCTGTAAGGAGTTTTCACCAATGACATAAAACAATTCCCAAGCTTCCTCAGATGTTTTATGAAGGTATGTGCATCCACAAGAAGCATCCACTATATTTCTACTTTTGGAGTCAATTCCTTGATAGAAACCTTGTACAAGTTGCCATTCAGGAATTTGATGGTTGGGGCATTGCCTTAACAGCTCCTTGAATCTCTCCCATGCTTCATGGAACCCTTCAGTTGGGAGTTGAGAAAATGAGATGATACTTTTTCTCAACTAACTGGTTCTAAACATGGGGAAGAATTGAGCTAGGAATTGACATTGCAGGTCACTCCAAGAGTTGATACTGTTAGGGGGAAGCAAGGACAACCAGGCCCTGACTTTGTCCTTTAATGAAAAAGGAATAGCCTAAGCTTGGTGGCTTCTAACCCTAGTCCTGCAATGTTGAAGGTAGTACACAAGGCAAGAAATTCATCAACATGCTTGTATGGATCCTCTTTACTCAAACCATGGAAGGAAGGTAACATCTTGATGGTTGAAAATTTAATTTCATAATTTCCCTCTACAGCAGAAAATTGTGATGGTTGAAGATTTAATTTCATAATTTCCCTCTACAGCAGGGAATTGTATGCAAAAGGGAAAGTTATATACACTAGGTGCATAGTAATCTCTCAACAGCCTTGGTTGCTCACCCATTTCAACAGATTCAGGTATAGCGGATGTAGGTAGGGTTTGTTTAGGCCTAAGAATCCTCTCAACCTCTGAATTTAATGGCACAAGCTGAAGGTTGAGGGTTCTTCTTCCAAACATACACCACTCACAATCTCAATGCACAATTACACAAGGTACAACTCAAATTTAACACAAACAGCCAGGAATTTCAACACAAGTACAAATAACTATTATATCTAAAAATCCATAGATCTGAAAAAAAAAACAAAGGAGTAAAGGGATGCAAACTTTAGCACAACCTTTTGCACAATACTCCTCTTCAAGTGCAGCTTCCAACCTACAGTAATTTAAAACTACTCCAAAGAAAACAAAACTTCAAAAGTAGTTAGTTAACTTTAGCACAATCTATCACCAATCTAAAATCTACACTAAGAAAAACTTAGATATACCAATTTTAGGCACACAAATCCTTGGCAGCGGCGCCAAAAACTTGTTGTTGGCTTACCTTATGCTTCAAAAAGGGGTTAAAAATCAGAAAATTAAGAGTCTATGGACTGCACACCAAGGTAAGCATACGCATAGCCTGCAAGTAATCAGGGCTGTTGTAGCAAATTTTAAAGGGTGAGTAGGAATATGTCCACAGGGAAATGTGCTTAAAATTTAGCAAATCTCTAGATCTAAGACAGATCTAACACCCTACCTTATACTACTCTAAACAAAAATAGCAAAAGGAAGAGGAGAGGTTTTAGGAGGTTGTCACTTTAAGCTAAACTACATAAACAAAATAGAATTAATTACAGAAATAAATTGGGATTAACCAAAGAACTCAGATCTTGCAAATGAGGGGAAATTTGGTAAAATTGAAATAGAAAAATGAGGAAGAGCAGCTCGGGATTTGGTCTCACTGCTACTTGGGTGGTTTGACAGCATTATAAGGGCTCAATGTGCAGCAATCCCTCAGCTGGCCACAAGCACAACTACAGGGTAGAAGGATCTGATCTAAGCCAGAGAATTGGAGTGATCTTAAGGATATGATCTGCCCACTTCAGTGGTCACAGATCATTCAATAGAGTCCCTCCATCCTAAGGCCTCCATCAGAACATGATAATCACTATAAATGTTGTGGATGCTAGGCCACAGGCACAAGCAGCCACAGGTCTATTTGATCTAGGAAGATCAAATGGTATTCAAGAGATCTACCAGTTAAGTGGGTGGGCTGGTCCCATCTACACAAATCTGATCGAGAACCAAGTGAAACTAGATGATCCATAGATCTAATTAAGCAATAGAATCAACAATTCATTGAAATAAAAATAATGTACAATGAAATGCTCACAGATTTATAGTCTATGCAACATTCGACCCACAATAATGCTCTCAACTTCCCCAAATTATAGATCAACCTCACCCTTATTGCTCAAAGGAGTTTAGCCAACCATGATCGACTAGGGAAAGAATGGGAGAAGAAGGAAGAGAGAGGGAGTTTTTGGAGAGAAAATAGATCTCGAACTAAGCTCTGGTTCTCTCAAATTCTGGATGGTTCTTCTGTTAAACTTCTCTTCTATTTATACCTTCTTCCTCTGTCTCAGATCAATTTCAGCCAATCAGAGCCCAAGAGAATAATTCTGTTATTCTGGGCTACTAATGTGGCTGATTTCTCTTCTAGAAGCTCTTCTCCCATTAGTCTACAACCGGTAAGTACACATGAGACAGTTAGGGTTTCCAATCGTGCATAGTCGAGTACCAAAAATACCCCTAGGGGGTCGCTGACATGCTTTGGGATGTGTGTACAGACTTCTAAAATTGGCAGCTACTGAAGAAACATGCTGATAAGTTCCTAATACGAGTGTTGAGAGGTTCAAGGAACCTCTCGACAAGTTTTGAGTATGCTTGTTCTTCATTTCGACAGGTTCTCTGTGGCTTTCGACAGGATTGGGTAGCTCTCGATAGGATCTGGAGGCTTCTCGACAGGATTGGAAACATCTCGAGATGTTGGTTTGCACTCATCGATAGGATTGGAGTTCAATTCAACCTTCCATCCAATTCTTCATCCATCCTCTCGATAGGTTATAATAATCCTGTCGACTTGTTATAGAATCTACCGTTGAGTTCTCGATAGGTTAGCTTGGACTACTTGATAGGTTTTGCTGAACCTCTCGAGATGTATTTGGAACCTCTCAATATCTTCTGCACTTCCAACTATCCTCTCGACAGGATCCCCAATTGCACCTCCAACCTCTCGATAGGTACTATAATCCTCTCGATCTCTTTACAGTTTCTCCTCAGAACCTCTCAACAGGCTATAATTAACCTTCAGAACTTCTCGACAGGTACTGGGGAGCTCTCAACAGCTTCATGGAACCTCTCGATAGCTTAACTTTAGTGCTTCCATAGCTGGCACACCTCTCAAGTGTGTTGTTCTTCATTTGTTCAACATCTAGCAACCTTTTGGTGGATTAAATCTTCATTCTCTGTAACTGCACTTAGCCTCAAGCCTTCCCAGTTAGGCTTAAAAAAATCTCATGAACTTCTAAGGCTCTTGTGGACTGCTTGATTGGCTGGCCTTTGGGCTGTAAGGTCACATGTTGAGCAGTAAATTGGTTCTTGGGCTATTTTAAGTGGATATCTACACTAAACTTGCAATTTATTGCTTATCTATAAAATACACCTAAAACACATTATTAGTCAGCTCAAAGGTCCACCAAATGTCAGGTTAGGAGGTGAAAAATGATATTTTTCATTACGTAACACATATCTTTTTATTTCAAGGCTTTGAATAGCCGGAAGTTGGTGCCTTTGATATTGTGATTGAGAAGGCAAGATCTCCTCCTTTTATGTGCCGTTGAATGCGACTAGTGCGTAGATGCCGAGTAGCAAAGTTTGGGCAATCACTTATGATCAGAGCGCCCCGGAGGGGCTCTCTGACGTTATCTATGATGATGTCGATTGCGTCTTTTTCTCTCATTTGACTCCCCGTGTGAGCTATGAGCTTCCTCCATCGTGACACGAAATCTGTGAACTCTTCTTTGATTTCTTGCTTTGTTGTCATCAAGTCGCTAAGACTAATGGCCTCCTATATTAGATTTTTGTATTGATCTAAGAAATGCTCGGGTAATTCTTCAAATGTGTCGATTTTATGTAGTGGAGCCCGACGAACCAGTCGAGGGCTTCTCCTTCGAGAGACCTCTGAAAGTAATGGATTAGAAGTCCATGATTATCATGAATAGGCCGATAGTCATTGCAGAACAACGCCAGATGGTGGTTTGGATTCCCAGTGCCATTGTATTTGCTAAATTTTGGGGCTTGAATCCCACAAGTAGACTAAATTCGAGGTCTCGGCAGAAATTGTCGAATATGAATGACAAACCAGGGTGGTTCTTCTTAGTCATGTATTCATCGATCATCTTGGGTAAATCCTCTACCCTTACGACGACATCTTGCCTAGCGGTCTGGGAACGAATTCTATCTTGACGTCCGTTACTGAGGAGCGAGTGGAGAGTGTGCCTAGGTGGTGACACGTGCGGTGATATCGTCGTTGGAGTAGGGGGTGGCCTCTCCTATCTTTGTCGCTCTCGTTCTTTTACCTCCCATCTTTCTTTGATGGTCTCGTATGCTGCGACTAAGTTGTGTAGTAGTTCGTCGACTTCATCTCCTCCCCTTTATAATTTCTGGATGCTGAGGTCCATAAGTTATCGACTTGTAAAATTCTGCCCGAAGCTGTTGTGTCTATGTCCGCCATTGTGGTTGGTGCTCGGGGGTGTGAAGGGGGTTTCCTCACCACCGATCATATTGACTTTCGAATTGTATTGTGTTAAATCTTTGAGGGACTGCTCATGGTACAATGGG
This sequence comes from Chloranthus sessilifolius, assembly GCA_021018995.1. NCBI lineage: Eukaryota > Viridiplantae > Streptophyta > Magnoliopsida > Chloranthales > Chloranthaceae > Chloranthus > Chloranthus sessilifolius. The sequence continues at coordinate 100,951,796 of CM037588.1, forward strand.
TTATTATGGTACCCCCATAACGACGGGTCATCGATTCTAATCCTTTGTATTCCTGACATCTTGAGCCTTTGGTGTATGCTCATATTCTCTCGATAGTAAACTTAAATTAACTAGAAGAAAAGGCAAATTGACTAAACATCGGCGGCTTTGGCGATAAGAAGTCCCATCACTATCGACAGTCTGTTGGTACACGCTTTTTCTGTGTTCTTTTCGGTCCCTTGAAATAGTGGCCCAATTCGGTACAAGTGGACTCAGGTAAAGGCGGTGTAGTTGGAAGTAATTAAATATTAAATAAAGAAATGGTAAATCTTAGAGAAATACCTGATTCGTTGCAATCGCCAGCTGCAGATGTTTTATCAACGCTGCAACATGTCATTGATCATGCCTTTCGGGGTGCAGATATAGGTTGTTCTCTTTACTGAATCATCGGTCGACCGATGTCAGTAGCACTGGGTCACCTGTAAGTTTAGTCAAACTAGTTTTCCTAATTCTCTTCTAACTACTTTTTGCCCTTCCTACTCTTGCTATGATTATTGGGGATTTAATCAATTTTAATCCTATTCGAAGTCTAATTAATTGGAGAATCCTAATTCAACTAGGTCTCCTAATCTAACTAAAAGTCTGATTAATTTAAACCTTTTAATCTATTAAAAATCTAATTAATTGAGTCTCCTAATCCTACTAGGAATGAAAATATGTTAATTCTACGGAAACTGACTAGGAATATACTAATTTTATTGAAACTCTACGTAATTGCAATATACTAATTCTATTAAAATTCTAATTAAAGTAAATATGCTAATTTTACTAAAAATCTAAAAAAGGGGGGGTTTGGGCCTGCTATGCTAAGGAGGATCAGCCCCGTTCCCGGGTACCCTTCGTAAGCTCCCTTGGGCAAATCGGGTGGCTAGGGATTATTTTAGTAATATGGGTTGAAAAATGAATTTTTGATTTATAAATTATGGATTTATGGATCAAAAACTGATTTAAATATTAGAACTAAAATTAAAAATTCTAAGACTGAAATTAAGGGCTAATTCTAGAAACTAGGGACTAGGCTCAGAAAAACTAGAAATTTAGATTAAAATCTAAGATCTAAGATTTAGAATTTAAGAACTAGAGGGGTTAGAACCTAAATCTAGAATTAAAAAAAAAAGGAAGAACTAGTTCTAGAACCTAAGAACTAGAACCAGGGAAAAGAAAAAAAATAGATAAGAGTTAAGGATTAAAAAGATTTAAAATCTAAGGCCTAAAAAAAACATAAGAACTTAAGGTCTAGAACTAATGGTCTAGAACGAAGAACTAGAACTAGAAGAACTAAAAAAACTAGAAGGAAGGTATACCTGAGGCAAGAGCCACAGAGGGAAATCTCAAAATCCTAAGCTTGGGAGCTGAAACTCGAGAGAAGTCCGTGTGATAATGAATTGATGTCCCTTTCAGTCGTGGTGATGGGTCCTATTTATAGGTATTTGGCCAATTGCGCACCCTGTGGGGTGCGTACAATTGGTCGGTGAATTTCAATTATGCGCCTAGTAAGATGCGCTCAATTCAATTATGTGCCGAGTATCATGCGCACAATCACTTTGAGTCGGTATCTGACTCAGTGAGTGATCGGCTGTCTGACTTAGTCGGGTATCCTAGTCTAGTCTAATTAGACCAATTGTGTGCTCCAAATAGTGCACACAATCAATTATACGCTGGATTAAGAGCACATGTGATGTGAAGATTAAGACTGGGCTTTACTAGGCGTTATAACGAGTTATAAAAAGATTCTTTCTGCAACTATGTATGCAACTTAAAAATGATTACATGCATTTTGTGAAGTACTTTTCATGAGTTAAATTAATTGGTTATTTAATACTTACAAAATTAAATTTCATCTCAAATTAGCTTATAATACTTCATGTTCAATTTTTTTTCAGATGGAAGGTCTAAAATCCCTTAGTTGCGAGTTTGCGGCAAAAGTTACTACCCCTCTTACTAAATATTTGGAGGCTGCTAAACGCGTTAATAAAGAAAATTTCCCCACGAATAATCATGCGCTAAAATATTTTCGACCTGGGTATAGATTTGTCCCAACGGATGAAGAACTTATTCTTTTTTACCTCAACAATAAGGTGGCGGGCCAACCTGTGTGGGATAGTAAAATATACGATGTGAATATTTACAAATACAATCCTGAAGACCTGAGAGGTTTGTTTATGTTTTATAGTTTTTTTTCTTTGTTATACTTTTGTGAGCGATCAAAGAGAATTTTAAATTTTCTTTGAACAAAAATATTTTTACTATTTTTATGAATTATAGAAATGTTCAAGTTATCCAAAGAGAAAGATTGGTATTTCTTATCAAAAGGAGAAAGATTGCTATGAATTATAGGGAATTTTCAAGCGGTCTAGGGAATTAGAGTTCGGATTGGCTTAGGAATTAGAGTTCTGATTATGCTTGTGTTGAGGCGCATAATCAGATTCCATGCTTTATAGAGAGTGTATAATCACGTCTCAAACGATTTCTAGAAAGGTGCAAGGCCAGTTCAAAATGGACTAATTACGCGTTGGTGGTGAAGCATGCAATCTTATTGTGCGCTCGTGGTAGAGCGCATAATCAGGGTCTAGGCGATCCTCAGGAAGGGAAATCCTGGTCCAAGAGGGACCAATTGTGCGCCAGCCATGGGGCGTGCAATCGAGTTACACATGCTAGGCAGGGTGCGTAATTCGGGATTTTCCTGGGTTTAAGCCAGGTTCGAGCCACAGAGCTATTGTTTCAGCCTAGGTCCCGACCATGTACTATTGTTTCAGTACATGGTCCCCGTATTAGGTTTTAAAGTCTTCAGAGAAGGCTAGTCCTTTTTCGGAGAACGTGGGCAAGGTCAAAGGTTGACCGAACAGGTTTGTATACTCCAAGAGGGCAAAATAGGGGTGTCTACAGAGTAGGTTTGTCTAACTTGCGATTAGATCTACCTATTTCATATACGAAGTGACTAAGCTTGTAGCCAGGAGCGGGGGTACTTGGGATTCACGATAGAAAAGAAATAGGATTTATTATTGTATGAATCTAGAATCCAAGAGAGATTCCAGTCTGCTTCCTCCTTCCTTACTTCCAAAACTATATAGATTTCTTTTATTTATTTAGAATAATTTAGGAAATCTAATGCTACAAGATTCCCCATAAAACAAAATTAAATAAACGATAAATGATAAATCTCTGTGGTTCAACACCCTTGTACTTGCCCTAGTACATTCGAACTTGTGCACTTGCAAGGTCATATTTTAAGACGATCACATTTGATCACTAGTGAACGCATGACAAAGAAGGAGATGACCAACTAGGCCTATGGTTCAAATGCTTTCGGATCTGCTATATTCAATGCAAGTCTCAACCATCATTTAGCGAAAACATGGAGAGTGGCGAAGGCCCAACCATTAGGTAATCATCCGTTCCTCAAGATTAGAGATCCTCAAATGCTTAGTGACCTTACTGAGGATGACCTTGTCATGATACTATTGATTATTCATGATGTTTGAGTTTTGCCTTGAACTGGCAGCTCCGTGAGTGGGTGGGAGTGCGAAGATCAAACGATTACATTCAACCTTATGGGGCATGATTGCCCCATTTTGACTGATGCAGGTGCACCTACTCGAGGTAAGGTCTGAAATCTTTGACCGTACTCATCGACCTTGACTTTATTTTAGCACAAATACCTTGGTGGAGCGAATATTGATGTCAAACCACCTTTTAGGACATGTGCAAACCAAATATATTTTCTATCATTTTTTTTTCTTTTTTTTGCAAGAGCGCCTTGAGAAAGGGCAAGAACGAATTGTGGATTTGGAATGCAAGACCCTTTGTACGGAAGGAGTTTTGAACAAGGTTCTTGGGTCTACTGGTGCTTCTCGGAACAACCACAAGGGCTTGCATGGTCGATGGATGAGTGACCGCAACATTCCTGAAGACGCACTTTTTCAGAAAATCCACGACTTAGAACTCGAGTTTGGCCGTTGACCTATCTTGCACACACTTAAAAATTAGATCAAATACCAAAGGAAAGGAACCCCCTAACAATTTCTTTTCTTGGGTTATACGCATTATTATTATTATTTTTTTCCTTTTTCAAAATGTAAGGGCCAAGAATACGACACCACATGAATGTGTTTTGTAACGTGGTGTATACAAAGTATAACAATGTATATTTTCAACCTCAAGGGGTTAGGTGAGCTTGCCAGGTACCTGCTTCCAAAAGTAGGAGACCTGAATTTGAATCCCCTCCCTCCCTTGAGGCTACCCTAGGGATTTATATCCCATACTGACCCGACATGTGCTGAATTTGGGGTGCGCATGTGCCCCTGGGATTAGGCGGGTGCTCTAAGAGGCCCGGATACCCAAGTTATCAAAACAAAAAAAAAATAATGTATATTTTCTTCCTTTTTGTTTTTGTTTTTTGTTTGATGCCTTAATGATGAGTGGAGGTACTTTGGATTTATTTTGAAATAGCCAAACCCGTTCATTTGTAGTTGGGCACGAAAGGGGCCCAGAGTCTACAAGGGTGGGAGCGTTCATCCCTTTAGATTGACTCAGCCTTCTATCCTTACCTTTGATCTTGCATTTGACGCAGCAACCTGAGGATCTTCCTGATAAGGATGCGACTTGAGCTAACATAAGTGACCCAACCGAAGATCAGATAGTGAGATGAAGTGCGTAACCCAAAGAGTAACCGATTTTTGTTCTTCCTTCTATTTTTTTCAGAACCTTTTTTTCTCACAGCGACCAAGATAGGTTTTTACCTTGCCCATTATAACCCTCTTTTTTACCCGTAGCACCATTTCAAGTTTTCACTACATCTGTGGGTATTTTGATCTATATTTTTTTTACCCCAAGTGTTTCACCTGGTTCGCACAAGCTTGCTACTTTTACCTGTGGCGCCCTTGCGGGTTTTCACCACGTCCATTTTGCTTTGAGCTTGTAAAATTCTTCTCTTTTTTTTTTCTTTCATTTTTTTCTTTTCTTTTTTGAGACTAGAAGATGCTAGGGACGCGGATTTCATTATAGCCGGCTGGGTGAAGCTATTTTGTCTTTTAGCTTGGCTTGTGCTGATTTAGTGGATGCTATGACTGCTTGTAGAACTTGAAGAGGGTTTTCTCCAGGGTTGAATCATGGCCATGGGTTGAAAGAGATGGGCTAGGATTTTTGAAGGTATTCTCAGGTTTAACTGTCCTTTTGATTGGGTTTCTGTTATTGTGATACACTTCTTCCTTAGGGATTTCGTTATGTATGCCCCATGATTTATCTTTTCCTTTTCTATTTTCTCCTCTCTTTTTTTTTTCTCCTTTTAGACATCCTCTTTTTAGGATTTCTTTTTTCTGATTTTTTTTTATGATAACTCTCTCATTTCTTCTTTTGGAGTTTCTTTTTCTTCTCTTTTCCATTGGGAGGGGGTTTATTTGAAAGAAAAGGCTATTAGCTTAAATTGTGTAGCAAAGGGTGTGAGTATTTAGTGATGTTTTTGGTTAATTGGCTTTGAAATGATGACCACTTTTAAAGGGTCCTTAAGCAGTCATGTATCTATTTTCATTAGTACTTGCCTTGCCGTAAGAGACTAGGAATAGAATTGACGTACGTACCCAATGTTGATTGGCTTAGGAAAATGATCTATGTCCATCGTAGCAAGACGAAGTGCGTATCCACAGAGCACTTCTCTGATGACATAGGGCCCTTCCTAGTTGGGCTTGAATTTCCCTCGAGGATTCGAGTGGAGAGAAGGGAAAATTTTCTTGAGCATGGTATCACCCACTTTCAATGCTCGAATGCGTACACACCTATTATAAGCACGTGCAATTCTTCTCTGATAGATCTGGGTGTGTGATTGTCTTAAAATATGGCCATGCAAGTGCAAGTCTGAATGTACTAGGGTAAGCACAAGGGTGTCGAACCACAAGGATTTATCGTTTATCTTTTATTTAATTCTATTTTACGAAGTATCTTGTAGGATTAGATTTCCTAAATTATTCTAAAATAAATAAAAGAAAGCTACATTATTTTTGAAATAAGGAAGGGAGAAGGCGAACTGAAACCCCTCTTGGATTCTAGATTCGTATATAATAAATCCTATTTCTTTTCTATTGTGAATTCCAGGTACCCCCGCTCCTGACTACAAGATCAGTCACATCATATAGGAATTAGATGGATCTAATCACGAGTTAGATAAACCTAATTGTCAAAGAACCATTGTATGAACCAACAAAACTACCCTACAAGACCTAGTCCGTCAGTGAATATCCTATCTAGACTAACCCCAATCCCTACAAAGCCACTGAAATTAAACTAAATAAGATTACAGCGTTACCATCGTGTTCTCGATCTTAGTCGAAACCTCAAACATGCAATCGTACCAATAATGGAATTCACAAACAGACAAAGGAAACAAAAATATATTAAAATACTTATCCAAAACTTACAAGAGATCCAACTCGAAGCTTTAAGCACGCATCGATTCAGAGACCTTCAACATTGTTGATGCTGATTCTAATCGATGATTACATCCAATCTCCCTCCGTCCTAGAAATATTCCTACCTTAAAACTACGGAAACTCATGTCAGAGCCTTCTAGAAAACTTCTCGCATGCAAGTCTCCTAAAACCTAACCCTAGGGTCCTTATTTATAGATTCACAAGGCCCTAGAACAAATAAACATGGTAAGTAATCTCTAGATCCTAAAAATCCTCCAAGAAGATGAATCTGGAAGGAAATTCACATGACTTGGAGTTATCCCATCTATTGGAAGACATTCTCGAAGATCTCGGAGTTAGAGCTCATCCACTACTGGAATACCTGATTTTTCGCTCAGAAACCTTGTTGTGACTGGTCGGGATTGGAGAACCGACTAGTCAACTTTATTTTCCTTTTCCATCGTATATGAATTAGATGGATCTAATCACGAGTTAGATAAACCTAATTGTCAAAGAACCATTGTATGAACCAACAAAACTACCCTATAAGGCCTAGTCTGTCAGTGAATATCCTATCTAGACTAACCCCAATCCCTACAAAGCCACTAGAATTAAACTAAATAAGATTACAGCGTTTCCATCGTGTTCTTGATCTTAGTCGGAACCTCGAAAATGCAATCATACCAATAATAGAATTCACAAATAGAAAAAGGAAATAGAAATATATTAAAATACTTATCCAAAATTTATAAGAGATTCAGCCTGAAGCTTTAAGCACGCATCGATTTAGAGACCTTCAACATAGCTGATGCAGATTCTAATCGATGATTACATCCAATCTCCCTCCATCCCAGAACTATTCCTACCCGAAAACTATGGAAACTCACGTCAGAGCCCTCTAGAAAAGTTCTGGCATGCGAGTCCCCTAAAACCTAACCCTAGGGTCCTTATTTGAAGATTTACAAGGCCCTAGAACAAACATACATGATAAGTAATCTCTAGATCCTAAAAATCCTCCAAGAAGAAGAATCTGGATGGAAATCTGCATGATTTGGAGTTATCCCATCTATTGGAAGAGATTCTCAGAGAAGATCTCGGAATTAGAGCTCATCCATAGCTGGAATAGTTGATTTTTCACTCAAAAACCTTGTTGTGATCGGTCGGGATGGGAGAACCGACCGATTGACTTTAGTTTCATTTTTCAGGTAGAAGACGACCTGCGAGCTTCAGCTTAGCTTTAATTTCCAGATCGGTAAAAATCAATGTGACCGGTCGAAATAACCCTTGAGGATTTCTTCTTTCAGTTTATATTACTTTCGACCGGTCAGCTAAGTCCTGACCGGTCTCTCTTTTTTTCTAAAGCTATCAGCGTCCTAAATGGTCGAATTTAGTGCTTTGACTGGTCCATTTTGGACTTCTTCTCTTCTGCAGCTTTATCCCTCTGCTGTGCTATCCCGATCGGTTGAAAGTGCAATTTCGACCGGTCCATTTGACCTTTTAAAGCACTCCTTTCAGCAACTCCTCCTTAGATCCTTGCCGTTTTCTTTGGTTTCTTCATATCTTTGCTCTTTTAACACTTTTTATGTTTAACCTGCTTTTACACCTATTGCACACAACATGAACTAAAAGCACACATTAGTAGTTATGTGAGGTCTAACAAGGCCGAGATTCAGGGCTAATTTATACAACTTTTAAGCCCGATCACAACCCCAAACCTCAACTTTGCTAGTCGTCGACCAAAGAAAACATTAAAACTATTACCCAGAAGCAAATTATTCTAATAATGTACAGACTAATCTATGAAGTTGAAAGGCCACTTTCGTAGGTAGCACGATTGCATTTAGCATATACAATAAGCCTTTACCCCTAGGTGATCCCTAGTGGAGGAGTTGTGTCTCCTGAGGGTTTTCAGTGAAGACACCCACAAACTTCCAAAACAATTTCAAAACCATCGGTAAAAGAGTTTTCGAAATTGGTTTTCATATAATATATACATTTAAAAATAAAAACCTAATCATTTTAGCATGTAAAATTCTATTTTTCAAGTACCGATACCATGACAGTTCCACTATTATTTATTCCAATTAACCCAATGCTCTGATCCTTAAACAAGTCTTTCATCCATGCCTAGAGTGTTGTGTGTGCATGTGCCAATGCTTAAATTATTCTATCTCTGGATGAATCCAAACTGGGAATCGTCGGATCCCAACTCTTGACACAATCCTCACCTTAGATATACACTCTAAACAAAGTCACTCCGATGAATGGTCTACATTTTCGCTCGCATGTGAGATGGAGTTAGAGTACAATTCAAAGAATTCCACATGATATAAGAAAGACGATGCATCAACGAAATTAAACAATAATCTCATAAAGGAATGATGTTTGTGTCTTACACATGTTATAGTATGTACCATAGTTATTGCATGATCACTCTCCACAAGGCATATACCACCCGAGATCGGATCAGAAAGGTCTTTGTTCAAGCTTGTAATGGGGCTCGGGTGAAGGTTAAGAAAGGAAAGGAAGTTGGGATTCAAGTGTCTCTAAGAAACTAGAAAAGAAACTCTATTTGATATTCTATTTTTGCCTCTTTCTTCTTCAGATTTTCTAGGATTTTTCTTCCTTTTTCTTGCTCAACTTTTTCCTTCTTTTCATTCCTTCATCTTCTTTTTGTATACCACCTTATGTTCTTCATTAATTTTTCTTTCCTTCCTTTTTCACTATATTTTTTTCTTTTTCTTTTTTTCTCTCCCCTTTTCTTCTTTTATTTCTTCAAGTGTATTTCTGCCATATATTCCCAATAAACACCACTCTCATCCTTCGGCACATACTTTCTTCCCATCTACACTCATCCCTCGTTCCTAATTTCTCAGAGATTGAAGGGTAGGGTTTAAATATTCAGAAATGGTGTCAGGGTATGGTTATTATGGCTTATTAAGAAATAAATAAAGGGGAAAAAAATTTCAATGAGGCTCAAAAGGGGTGCAAAAAAGGTATATGAGTATAAGGTGGGGCATTTTAGGTCTAAGCGAGCCAATAGATGGCCTTTGATCATTTCCTTTTTCGATGGTAATGATGCCTATTTATTTTGAGTTCAAATACAATAAGTTTTAGTACATATATACAATTAATGCATAGTCAACAAACCAAAGTAAAGCATATGAGATTTAAACAATTAACCTGAATTTCAAGGATACTCCAAATTTATTTTCATCGCTCATCAAGAATGATAGACAAGATTCTAAAGCTTACTAGGTTTAGTCGATTCTTAGAATCCTATACTTCTAGATTCGAACTAATCCATTGATTTCCAAACCTAAGCATGACAAATGGTGTAAAAATTTTCTAGGTGTGAAATCCGGACTAATCCTTAAATGTTCAGATTGGGGTTAATTATACTAAGCAACCGCAGTTTTATCATGACATGAGTCCTAGAAAAATTAAAATTACATGCATCTATGATTATATTTTAAAAATCTACGACAAAGTAATTTTTGATGGCTTTAAAACAAAGGTTTTGAGGGTGTATAAAACAATGGTCACTTATATGATGAAAGAGTAAAAAACATCAACCATTCATTTAGCACAAATACCCCACACCTAAGTGGTGCTATGTCCTCATCACAAAAAACTATAACTAAGTTACAAGCAACAAGGTACTGGAAATGGATGTGAAGTGATAATTCAATAAACACTGTAGCTCGATCATCCCGAGGCCAGAGTGCAGCAGTTAAAGTACCATGACAGTTTGGGCAAAGCAAAACTAGGGCCAAAGCAACACTAGAAGCTTCCCCCAAACCTATTCAAAAACGCAAACCACACTGTTGGTACGCGCTTTTTATGGATCCCTTTTAGTCCCTTGAAAGAGTTTCCCAATTCGGTCAAAGTGGACTCTTGCAAAGGCGGTGTTTTTTTTAGAGGTAATTAAGCACTGAAAATGAAGAGGTAAATCTCAGGAAAATACCTAGTTCGTTGTGATCGCCAGCTGTAGATGTTTATCGACGCAGCAACATGTCACTGAACATGCCTTCTGGGGTGGAGGTATGGGTTGTTCTCTTTATTGAATCAGCACTGGGTCGCTTGTAAGTTTAGTTAAGCTAGTTTTCCTAATTCTCTTCTAATTACCTTTCACCTTTCCTACCTTTGCTCTGGTTACTGGGGATCCAATTTCCTCTAATCTTATTAGGGGTCTAATTAATCGGGGGATCTTAATTCAACTAGGTCTCTTAATCTGGCTAGAAGTCTAATTAATATCCTAATAAAATCTAATTATATCAGAATCTAATTAGGATTTTAACTAACTTCCTAATCTTACTAGAAATATTAATCTTCCTAATTTTACTAAAACTATAATTAAATAGACTACGTAAATTAATTCTATCAAAACTCTAATTAATCAAAGTATCCTAATTTTATCAGAATTCTAAAAAAAAAGGTTTTGGACCCGCTATGCTAAGGAGGATTGGCCCCGTTCCCGGGTCCTCCGTAAGCTCCCTTGGGCAAATCAAATGGCTAAAGATTATTTTAGTAATAATATGGATTGAAAAATGAATTTTAAATTTATAAATTATGGACTTACGGATCAAAAATTGATGATTTTGAGAATCAAGTTAAAAATTAGAACTAAAATTTAGAAACTAGAACGTCAAAATTAATCTAAGAATAAGAACCTAAGATCTAAAATTAGAGATTTAGAACTAAAATTGAAATTCTAAGACTGAATTTAAGACTAAAATTAAGGACTGAAATTAAGGATTGAAATTAAAGATTGGGTTTTAAAAACTAAGAACTAGAATTAGAAAACTAGAAATTTAGATTAAAACCTAAGATCCTAGATCTAGAATTTAAGAACTAGAGGGCTAGAACCTAAATCTAGAACTAGAATTAAAAGAAGAACTGGTTCTAGAACCTAAGAACTAGAACTAGGAAAAAAGGGTAAGAATTAAGGACTAAAGAGATTTTAAAATCTAAGAGCTAGAACTAGAAGCTTAAGAACCTAAAGTCTAGAACTAATGATCTTAAACTAAGAACAAGAACTAAGAACTAGAATTATGTGCAACCGCGGGATTTTTGACAGTCCCGTCGCGACGATGCGCTCTCTAAAAAAGAACATAGAGTCACCACCCGGAGCTTTTGGTGTCCCGAGAAATCTAGATCAAATTTATAAACACTGAAGTGCCAAAAATGTGATTGATTCATCGGTCTACGCCAAAGGCTCTTGGGTAGGGGGCTTCGATTATCGATCAGGAAGGTGTTAGGCACTCGATCAACCTGCTCTAAAGCGGTCTATACTTATGACCAAAGAATAAAAGAAAATGGGAATAAAAAGAACACTTCCTCTTGCCCAAAGGCACTATGATCCTATTTGTGCCCCTCCGCTACTATTGAGATTTCGACGGCGTAACGACACAAATTCAATGATAGAGCAAAATCTGAGTAGAGGAGTAGAGGGGAGAGCTGGAGCTCTCAGGCCCTTGTAGCACCACTGTGGTCCTTCGCTTGAGGGCTATATAGTGAGCTTCCGATGGCTTGGACGGTTGAATGAAGGGTTCTAACTCTAAAGCTTGGTAGCTAAGGGGTAGAGGAAGAAGGCTAGGGGGTAGTGTTATCCTAAACTCAAGGGTTTTTGAAGAAGGATTGGGTTTCTAAGATGATTTAGAATTCTGGAATTTGTATAGATATTTGGTGCACACAAGGGAGAGTTAGATCTCTTACGCTTTTCTCTCTCTTGAAAATTTTTCAAGCCTTTAATCCAAGGGGGGAGCCTCTCTATTTATAGGAAAAGGGTAGGTTATGAGGGTGCTTAAGTGCTAGTTAGGGTTAACAATTAGGCAATCTTCTAATCTAAGGTTTCCTATGATTTTGAGAGCTTGGAAATGTGGGCAATGGGCTTCAATGATGGATGATAGAGTGAGGTTTCAAATGACTAAAGGGTTGCAAAGAGGGTAATCAGGGGTGCAACAGTCCTAATGAAACCCATTCTAAACATTGACATGGCTAACAAGTCAAACCCCAAAAGTAGATTTTGAGGAAAAAACCAACAGTTACTGTAGCTAAGCTTGACGCATGTATTACATGCTCCAAGCATAACTACAGTGCCTGGAAGTCTAGAGCCTGAGGTGGGTCCCACCTATACTTAGCATGTGCTGTAATATATGCGCCATATATGCCCTAGCCAAGTGTGGTTCCTGGGCATTACTCGGATCACTGTAACTTTTGACGTATAACTCGGTTTGAGGTGATTCTTGGATTGTTGGAAAGCTGAGATCCTCTACTTTTCAATGGTATAAGATAGTCTCAGTAGAGGTCCCTGCCATCCCTGATTTATTTCTCTCTAACCATTGCCCAGGAGGGTTAACTAAGGGTTCGAAGAGGTTTCTAAAGGTTGGGGGTAACTCCTAAGGGTTTGGGCAAGTTCCTAAAGGTTTGGGAACGTTCCTAATGGTTTGGGAAGGTTCCTAAGGGTTTTGGGAAAGTCCCTAGGGGTTTGAGAAGATTTCAAAGGGTATGGGAGAAGCTATCCGAAGCTCGGGGGTGCGCCTCTCTCGAAGTATGTTTCGATCGGGCCTTGGGCCAAATTTGGGTATCTACAGATGCCCCTCTTTGGTATTCGATCACTAATAATTGAATATCAAAGACAAGAGACATTTGAAGAGGCCCAAGGCATCTCCGACGAGTCCGCCGTATTCAAAAACGAACCTTAAACATCAAGTGGGTAACATGGTGAGTAAGCGAAAGCCCTGTATGTTGGGAAAAATGTCTGTTTCTCAAGGTTATTAGTCTCCAAGCGCTTAGCGACATTACTGGGCATAATCGAGGTGGAGCGAGTTGCAAAAGGCGAATATGCTGGGAAAAACATCCGCTTCTCGAGATGATTGAAGATGTTTGATGCTCAAGTTTCATTCTGAATAAAATAGATCCGTAAGTGAGAGGGTGATCGACCCATACTCAAAGATAGGTGCGAAGCAGATACGCGAAGGTCCACAATTTGTGTCCAATCATGTGAGGCATTGATTGCCCCATTTGACTAGCCACGGGTGTCTCTACATGAAGCAAGGGTTTGAGGTCTTTGGGCAAACCCATCGGTCTCGAAATTGTTTTAGCATGACTACCCGAGTAGAGCGAATTGATGTCGTAACGCTTTTTGGGAGGACATGCTGCTTTTTATTTATTTTTATGTAGCATTTTTTTTTTTTTACATGGGGTTTTATATGGAATTTTTTTATTATTTTATGTAGATTTTTATGTGGAATTTTTGGTATTTTATGTGAATTTTCTATTATTTCATGTGGAAAGTTTTTTTAGTATTTTATGTGAATTTTTCTATTATTTCATGTGAAATTTTTTAGACTTTTTTATTGTTATTTCATGTGTGCTCGGGATGCTTATTGATCCCGAGCCACTTACTCTAGCACAGCCTCCCGGGTAGATCAAATGGAGATCGACGTGCTTGTTAAGTAGTGAAAAATGCCAGTTTTCACCCCTTAACCTGACCTTTGCAGGACCTGAGAGCACATTAATAAACCTCTGTTGAGCCTGTTTTGTAGATAGCAATAAAAGATAGGAAAAATGTAGAAAACCATTCAAGAATGCCACACAAGGAAGTTTATCTCATTGCACAGTACAGACCCAGCAATAGCACACCATTGGACCCTTGGGGCGCGTGGCAACAGCAAGGTAAGGCGAAGGAAGTGAAAACAGGCTGAAAACATCCTATCGAGAGGTTATCTGAAGACTTCAATAGGAGCTGAGAGCCAGAAATGGAGGAATTCATGCAGTTGGAAAGGTTTCGATAGGATCTGAAGGCAGAGAAAGGACAGATTCGTGTGCATTGAGGAGTTCGATAGGATCCAAGAACTTATCGAGCAGCTGAAAGAAGGAAGAAACCATCTTATTGAAAGCCTGCCTGAGGTGTAAGGGGAACCTATCGAATGGTTTCCTGAACCTATCGAATGGTTTCCTTAACCTATCAAGATGGAGACGCTGGAACAGAACCTACCGAAGGGTGCTTGAGCCTTTCAATAGGAGCAAGAGCATCCTATCGGAATGATGGCATGCAGAGCTGAACCTATCGAAATGGTCCTCCAACCTGTCGAAAAGCTTTTCCAACCTGTCGAATGCTCCAGACAAAAGGCTGAGAATGCTGAAGCCTTAAGAGAAGAATCATCCTATCGGAACCTATCGAAGAAACCTGAGAACCTATCAAAAGGGGCCACAAAGCTCCATTTGAACCTGTCGGAAGCTTCCTGAACCTATCGAAATTGTGTGAAGAACTTCTCAGAAAATCAGCTATGCACACGTTGTACCTTAGTGACCTGTTATATACAAATCGAGGCACATTGATGACCGACACGATGATCTAAAAGATGCCCTAGGAAATCCTAACCAACTCAATTGCTCTAACAGAACTCTAACAAACTCTGGGGACCTTCTAGAAGGGAAGATTGGCGGGAAAAATAAGAGAGGAAGCTATATATTGAGATCCCTAATTGCAATTGGGAGGGATCGAGATTTGGATCAAATTTTGAAGATCAGAGCTTGCAGCGAAATTCCATTTTCCCTCTTTTAGCACAACTATGGTTGGCTAATTTCCTAGGAGCAGCGAGGAGAGAGGTTAGATCTGTAATCGGGTAAGGTTGAGAGTGTTGTTGTGGGTTAATTACTGCACAGACTATAGATCTGAGTGCATTTCATTGTAGAGCGAGTTTTATTACAATGTAAATGTTGTTTTCATTGTTTTAAATTGATCTATAGTTCCCTTGGTTTCATTTGGTGCTTGATCGGATTTGTGTAGAGGAGTCTATTGATCAGCTCACCCACTTAACTGGTAGACCTCTTGGATAGCACCTGATCTCCCTAGATCTGATATCCCTGCAATTTCTTGTGTATGTGACCTAGAAATTGGATCATCTGTAGTGGTTTTAATGCTTTGGTTGAAACCTTTAGTTTGGAGGAATTCCCTAGGATGATCTGTGACTATTAAAGTGAATAGATCATAGCCTTAAGAGCAGTCCAATCTCTGGTTTCAATTGGATTCTTCTACCATAAACCTTTAGATCGGATAAAGTCTATAGGATGGTTGGTGACCATTAAAGTGGATAGACCATAGCCTTAAGATCAGTTAAATCCTTTGGTTTAGAGTGGATCCTTCTACCCTACAGCTGTGCTTGTAGCCAGCTGAGGGATTTGTGAGCGTTGAACCCCTGTAACATGACCAGCTCAACTTGATTGCAGTGAGACCAATCTCCAAGCTGCTCTTCTCCATTTTCTATTTTTAAACCCTTCCATTTGCAAGATCTAGATCTCTGGACTCGATCTTAGTTAGTTTGCATTTCAAGTGTAGTTTATAGTTCAATTGACAACCCTGTTTAACCTCTCCCCTTTCTTTTAGTTGACTTAGCATTAGTTAGGGTGCCAGATCTTTTACAGATCTGAAGATTTACCATATTTTGAACTCACCTCCTTGTGGACATTCCCTTACTTATTAAAACTTGCTACAAAGGACCTTGTATCTTGCAGGTCTAGGATATTTTTGTTGTGCTGAATCCATCCCCTATTTTACTCTGATTTTATTTTGTCTTTATCATTACACAATAAATCAGCACACTGAATTTTCCCAACAGTGCTGTTTTGGGGGCGTGTGCACCTCCTCGGGTTCGAGGAAGATCGAGCTCGGTGTGTGCAACACACAAGCCAAGCCAAAATGGGCCAGGAATAGCCTGGCGCGTGTAAAATAGCCTGGCACATGTATTACATGCGCCAAGCCAAAACTGGGGCCTTTTGAAATGCCCGAGCCTGAGCCAAAAGGGGTTTTTTCAAATCTCCTTCCTCCCCTCCTTCTCTAAACAAAAATAGGAGTCTCTCCTAGGGTTTCCTTAGATCGATTTGAATTGCGCTTCATTGCCGGTGCTTGCTCGTGCCGATTAAACACCCGCTCTATGCCAGATCAAGGACCCATTTTCTTGAAGGTAATCGATATCTAACCTCATTTTCTTTTGATTTTTCTTGAATAATTTTCAATGTGGTTAAGATTTTTGATTTCTGAATGATGAATGAGTGATTCCTCTTGCAAGTATGATTATTCATCTCTTCCTTGATCTATTCCATATGCATTGGCCCTGATTTTGAGCAAAAAAATAAAATATTTAGTGATGCCCTACTCTTTTTTCCATTTGTTGATGTTATTAGGGGCCTCTCCCCCCTTTTTTGTACGGATCTAGAAAGCTCTCTTCTTTTTGTGTACAATACAAGATGATTTATTATTGTTTGTTTTGCTATTGTGTAAGCTTTTATTATTTTTTGATGTTTGTTTGGAATAGAAGGACTCTCTTTTTTTTTTTTTGTATTTTTATACATGTTTTTTTCTCTCTTTGTTTTCTTCTTCTTTTTTCAATTTGGATTGCATAAATGCACACATATATGTATATATATTTTTTTCTTGTTGATTTTTTTGGTTGCATAAATGCACACACATATATATATTTTTTTGGATTCTCTTTTTATTTTATTTTTTAGTTACACAAATGTGCACACATATGTATATATTTTTTGTTTTCTTTTCGGATTTTTTTGGTTACACAAATGCGCACACATGCGTATTTTTTTTTTTTTTTTTTTTTTTTTGATTTTTTGGGTTACACAAATGCGTACACATGTGTATTTTTTTTTTTTTGTTTTTTCTCTCCTTTTTTTGAAAATGTGGGTGATTTGATGATGATTTTTTTGAAAATGATGATGACGATTAGGAAAGAAAAGGGTCCTACTTACCTCCTATTAGCATGTTTAGCAAATGATTTCTTGCTACTGATATATCTTGATTCTATTGCTTGTATCCGTCTCAGAATGTCCAACGAGGAGGAGTACGTATAGGAGGAGGGGAAGAACAAGAGGAGGGGCCGGCAGTGGTCTATGGTTTTCGAGGGGAACAATTTTTTGTAGTGCAATGCTCCTCCCGTCCCTGGTACGAAATGTAGGGTGAGGCCACCCGTACCGGTCTCCTTTATCAACAGTACGTTCATGTCTCCAACTTTGGTATCGTCGGGCAGGTATAGAAATAGGCTTTGTTATTTTATGTGAGCTTGTTATATCTTCAACATCTGACACCTCTTTATTTTGATGCAGGACTTACCCCCTTTCACGTTCCGAGGAGGCTGGTTGGACCTTCAGTGCTTTTACCTGTACCTCCCTCTAGTCGTGAGTTTCCTTCTCGCCTAGGCTGGTTTCGAGGACTTCCTCTCGTGCCCTACCATGCGGGCCGACGCGGCCTATCTGAAGGCCCTGATTGAGCACTTCGATCCCGAGACTATGACATTTCATATGGCCATCGCAGAGATGACTCTTACCGCCATCAATTGGTCTATGATTATGGGGATTCAGATGGAGGGTATACCGGTGGCTAACCTTCCCGTGCCTAGTTGGGATGAGGTGATTCAACTAATCGGGGATTATCCCACCTCCACAAATCTGCATGGCTTCGAGGTTAAAATGTCGTGGTTGTCTGATCTGTTTGCGAAGAATGAATTGGTGGATCTGGGGTAGCCAGATGTAGATATCTTCGTTGAGCCCGAGTGTGCGGTGATGTTGGCTCGCATTTCGCTCCTCTTCCTGCTGGGCAAGACCCTCTTCTCGAATGCCAGTTGTAGCCGAGTCTTATTGTCCTTACTTAGTCTTATGGAAAGTTGGGACGACGTGCATAGATACGACTGGGGTGGGGCTGGATATGCCGTTCTGATGTCTAGCCTAGCCCGAGTCTCATTGGGGAACTTAGTTTCTGTTGTTGGCTTCTGGCCGGTGATTGAGGTAACCACTGACTCCTTTACTTTCCTTGGTTTATTGGTTAGTCATCCATCTTGTTCCTAACACACCCTTCTGTATATGACACATCCTTTCTGTATATGACACATCCTTTTTGTATACTGTTCTTTTTAGATTTGGGGCTATCTGCACATCAAGCTTGGCTGCCCCCTCCTACATTCTGACGTATACACATATCCACTCATGAGCAACTGGAACACGCACCGCCGCAGGGACGTTGGTATGAAGCACTTAGAGATGGGCCTGCGGTCCCAGTTCGACCTGCTGATCCCGGAGCAGGTATGGCTATTTCTCTCTTTTCTTTCTCAGCATTTCTTTTTATGTTACCTACTTGGGTGATGGGACATTGTTCTGTTTGGGAAGGTTATTTATGATCCCTACATTGGTTCTCCTTTTTGGGATCGAGCTGCTATGGGTCCGTCTCTCTTCTTTGTTGACTGCCGCGTCATCTTCTTCTACAGGGCCTGGGCCAGGGCATATTAACTGGGAGAGAGAGTGGTCTGTTGGGGTGTTCGCCTTCCCTCCAAAGAGGGTCTAAAATCACTAATAAAACTAGGCAGAACACACTCACACAGACCTGCAAGTAATCAGGTTCGTTGTAGCAAGTTTTAAAAAGATGGTGAGTAAGGGAATGTCCACAGGGAGGTTGGTTTAAAAATGTGATAAATCTCCATATCAGTAAGAGATCTGGCACCCTAACTACTGCTAAGTTAGCTTAAAGACAGGGGAGAGGTTTAAAAGGGATTGTCACTTAAGGTAAGCTAAAATTAAACAAAAACTAACTTGGATCGAGTTTGGGAATCTAGATCTCGCAGGGGAAAGGAGTAAAAAGCGAAAAATAGAGAAGAGTAGCTTGGAAATTGGTCTCACTGAAATCAGGTTAGATTAATCATACTGCAGAGGTTCAGGGCACACAATTCCCTCAGCTGGATATAAGCACAGCTGCAGGGTAGAAGTCTCCACTCCAAATCACAGGATCTCATTGGTCTTAAGGCTATGATCTGTCCACTTGAATGGTCATAGACCATCCTATAGACTTTATCTGATCCATGGATTTACAGCAGATGAATCCAATTGGAACCTGTGCTTGGACTAATCTTAAGGTTATGATCGTCCACTTTAATGGTCACAGATCATCTTAGGGATCTCCTCCAAAGCAAAAGCATCAATCACAACAATTAAAACCACTACAGATGCTGCAATTCCAAGGTCACAAACTCAGGGAATTACAAGAGTATCAGATCCAGGGAGATCAGATGGTATCCAAGAGTTCTACCAGTTAAGTGGGTGAGCTGATCTACAGACTCCTCTACACAAATCCGATCGAGCACCAAATGAAACCAAAGGAACTTTAGATCTAATTATAGCATTACAAACAACATTTACATTGCAATCAAACCCACTCTACAATGGAAATGCTCTTAGATCTGTAGTCTGTGTAGCAGTGAACCCACAATAGCACTCCCAACCTTACCCAATTACAGATCTAACCTCTCTCCTCGCTACTCCAAGGAAATCCAAGGGAATTAGCCAACCATTGTTGGGCTAAAAGAGGGAAAATAGAATTTCTTTGCAAGCTCTAATCGCTAGAATTTGGCTCAGATCTCGATCTCACCCCAATTGCAATTGGGGGTCTCTATATATAGCTTTCTCCTCTATTTTTTCCGCCAAAAATCCCTTCTCGAAGGTCCTCAGAGTTTGTTAGGGTTCTGTTAGAGCATGTGGGTCGGTTAGGGTTTCCTAGGGCATTTTCTAGAACTGTCATGCCGGTCACCAAGTGCCTCAGGTTGCGTGCAGTAGGTCACCAAGTCACAGCGTGTGCATAGCTGAGTTTCAGAGAAGTTCTGCACACGATTTCGACAGGATGGGGAAGCTTCTTACAGGTTCTGGTAAATCTTTTCAGTCCTTTCGCCAGGTTCTCCAATCCCTTCGATAGGTTCCGACAGGATGAGCTTTGAGGCTTCAGCTTCACTGCACTTTATCTGGAGCATTCGACAAGTTGGAGGGGTAGTTCGATAGGTTAGGAGACCGCTTCGTCAGGTTGTAGCTTTGTATTCCATCACTTCGATAGGATGGCTCTCACCACTATCAAAAGGCTCAAACATCCTTCAATAGGTACTGTTCCAGCACCTCCATTTCGTTAGGTTTAGGTGGTCTTCCGATAGGTTTTGGAGACCTTTCGATAGGTTCAGGAACCCTTCGATAGGTTCCCTTTTCTCCTCAGGTAGCTTTCGTCAGGATGAAATCTGTCTTTCTCTCAACTGTTCGATAGGTTCTTTGATCCTATCGAATTTCAGAATCTCACGACTTCTTCTTTTTGCCTTCCGATCCTATCGAAACCTCACCAATCTGCACGAATTTCTCTAATTCAACTCTCAACTCCTATCGAAAACTTCAGTTGTCCTCTCGATAGGATGTTTTTGTCCTGTCTTCACTTCCTTCACCTTGTTCTGCTACAGCCAAGCACTCTAAGGGTCCAGTGATGTGCTACCCTCTGTTGTGCCATTGCTGGGTCTGTCTTATGCTGAGAGATGGCCCCTTTGTGGGCATTCTTGAGTGGTTTTCTGTATTAGTATCATCTTTTATTATTGTCTACAAAATACACTCGACAGAGGCTTATTAGTGTGCTCACAGGTCTATCAATGGTCAAGTTAAAGGGTGAAAAGTGGCATTTTTCACCACTTAACACACCCCGAAACCTAAGCTTTGCTAGTCCCTGAGCAAAGGAGAATTAAAAGGAATTAAAAATGCCACTTTCGTAGGGAGCACGAATGCATTTAGCATATGCACCAAGCCTTTTAAACCCCTAGGTGACCCCTAGTGGAGGATTGAAGTCTCCTGAGGGTTTTCAGTGAAGGTACCCACAAACTTCTCCAATTAAATTTAGTTAATTATAGTGCAACCGGTTAAAGCAGAGTTTGAGTAGATAAAATGGATTCACACCATGCACCTTTAAAGGAATTTCAATAGGGAGAGCATCCCTTTGGATCATGAAAGTCTACTGTAATTTCTTCACCATCCCTCTGTTCATGTCAAGGCCTTTCTTTCAAAAATTTTATGCAGAGCTCACCATTCGTTTAAGCTTTCTGTGCTGATACTACCCCTGTCAAATTGGATTGCAAGCCCAATTCTCACCAGGGCTGTTCACTCATAACAAGAATAGAAGGGTGAATCATTTCACATAGCTCAAGAGCAGTTAGAGCCCTCAAATAGGACTGCAAGCATGAGCATAGGCATTGCTCTAACTTCTGAAATTTTCTAATTTTTTTCACCATAGATCAAACAAATCCTCATCTCCACATGACAGCTCAATCCATTTTAGAGTAGTAGGGAATTTTTATCGGGTTGTAATGTGGCTTATGGGTGAAGTTGATAAAACTGGTAAAATGGGATTCAAAATTGAGAAATCAACAAGGTAAGGAGGTGGTCATGGTACCTTCTTCATTTCAGTACAATTCCATTTACTTCTTGAACTTTCAGATTTGAGGTGATCAGTTTCTAATCCTCATTTCAGTCTTTCAATGAAATGACTTCTCTTTCTCATTCTTTTTCTATGATTTTCTTTTTGATGTGCTTTTTTTTTTTATTTTTTTTATTTTTTTATGGATTGGGATGCCACAACTATACATCACACTAGCCTTCAAATATACTTTCTTCTTCTTTTAACCAAACATCGAACCTTGCACCTCGGACCTCACTTCTCCTCCTATTTCTTGAATTCCTCAGATTGAGGGTGAGCTGAAATAGGTCAAGGGTTTTTGGTTCAAATTTTCTGATTTTTATCAAAGAAAAGCTGGGATTTTAAAGCTCAAGTGGTGTGTATCAAGGGCAGTTCAAAGGTGGGAAAATTTTAGGCTCAAACTGTCCAAGGGATGGCCTTACTTCATGTCCTTAATGTCATGAATGCTGTCAAGCTATTTCAACTCAGGTTTGCCTAACTTTTGGTGGGCAAAATTAGACCCAATCAGCCCATAGAGCAGAAAAATTGCCAAGACACTCTTCAAAGAAA
Source organism: Chloranthus sessilifolius (assembly GCA_021018995.1). Lineage (NCBI taxonomy): Eukaryota > Viridiplantae > Streptophyta > Magnoliopsida > Chloranthales > Chloranthaceae > Chloranthus > Chloranthus sessilifolius. The sequence continues at coordinate 100,974,062 of CM037588.1, forward strand.
TTTTTTTTTGTAGGCCCAAATCTCACTGGGTATGGCCTTCCATCAAATTTTCTGGAGGGTATCCTTACAGTTTTTTTTTTCTTTCAGGTTCACTAAACATCACTTTTTATTTTCAAAATTGGTTGACATTCACTTCCTGAACAATGTTAAAACTGCAGTTTATTTCAATTCCAAAAGTTTTCTGAATTAGGTGAGAGTTCACTTTATTTCCTCAGACTCCTTTTTACACCTGGCTGTACTGAAATTAACTAATTTATTGGCATACATGCCACACCCCCAAACCTAAACTAAACAGTATCCTCACTATTTATAGCAGTGGAGTATAACATAGAAAAAATAGAAAAGAAAACAAGACAAGAGAAAGACAGTACCAAGAAGAAATTTCTATATAAGCAGCAAAGGTAAGTACAAAAGGCATAGAAGAAAAACTAAACTACAGTTATTTACATGCATCATCAGGCCAATCATATAAATCTTGAAGATTTTTCAACTCAGCCTTTGATAAAGGAGTTTTGGGGGTTGGTTGAGGCTTTTTGGTGGGCTTCTTGGGTTCCTCCTCAGACTGGGTAGCAGGTTACTTATTCTTTTTAGTGGAAGCAGCAAGTGGAGTGGACCAGTCATTTGAATCAGAATCCAATGGGAAGAGGGCAGAAGCATCAAGTCCTAGGGCTGTAGCAGCTTCGTGTCTCTCTTTCTTGGAAAGCAAAGTGGAGGGGGCGACTGGAGGGGGTGGGGGTTTTGTAGGGGCTAGCTCTTTAGAGTGGGTAGCAGGCTGCTTCCCTTTTTTGCGAGTGGAAGCAGAGGATGGTCTGGTGGCGGAGATCTTTCGTTGTGCGGGAGTCCTCTTGGTTTTAGGGGGAGAAGGTTGGGCAGGAAGAAATTGGGGCGGAGGAGGGGGAGCAGGTACAGGTGGGGAAGGGATAGGTTGTGTCGGGGCATCGGCAGGTGGTGGAGCAGTAGGCTGAGTGGTAGAAGAGGATGGAGGAGGTTGGGTGGAGGGGGGATTGTCTGGAGGAATCGAAAACAAAGGAGCTGGTTGATAAGGCTGGGAAAGCATCACAACAATCTTCCTCTCCAGTACCTCAATTTTCTTTTTAGCATAGAGTTTGTTTGTTTCAGCAAGTTCCTGAGTGGCCTTAAGAACTTCCTTGGAGCTAGCTAATTGTTGCTTGAAATTTTTAGCATTCTTCTTTTCAAACTTAGCAATGCAAGTCTGCGCTTCAACAAGCAATTTGGCTGAGTGATAACGAGTGAGAATTTCTTTCCATCCTTCCGAGATATCATGTAACTGGATCCTCTGCTCCAATTCCAGTGGGGCAATCCTTTCCTCATACGACACCTCCAAGTGAGTGCGGAGGGCTGCCATACCATGCAGGACATCTCTGCGGATGAAGGGGTTGTCTCTCATGGCATAGAGTAGGGTGAGGTAAGGGGGAATGTAGATGTTGGATCTGGGGATGATGGCCAAGGAAGGGGGTGGAGCAGAAGAAGAGGAGGGGTGGAAGAGTCCAGAACCTCACAAGGATTAGTTTGGGTGGAGGCATCTTGGAAAATAGGTGGGGTGGTGGTGTGGGGCAGAGGGGATTCAGCTACTGCAGAGGTAAGTAGATCTGGTGGTGAGGAAAGAATGGGGAGAGCTGGTGCTGCTACCTCCTCAGACTAGGCAGTAGCAGGGGGTGGGGTAGGTATGGGTGAAGCAGGAGGGGATATGTGAGAGGGTTGAGGGGCTGGAGAGGATGGGATAAGTGTGGATTGAATTAAGTGGAGGCATGAGCTCATGAGGGATTGGTTGTCGGTGTTGATGGTTAATTGGGATTGAATGGACTGGAGGAGGGATAGAATTTGAGTGAGCATGTCAGGCATGGTGGGGGTAGAGGGGACAGGTGTTTGGACGGGATGGAAGGGAGAAGAGGGTGTGTGGTGAAAATGAGGGGGAGTAGGGTGTGGGGAGTTAGGTAGTGGGGTGTATTCATGAGCCACATCCTCCACAATGGAGGTCATGAGGGCAGTGAATCCAGTAGTGGTGAACTGGTCCACATCCTGTGTATGGAGAATGGTTTGGTCAATGGGTGGAGATGATATGGTACGGGTAGCTCTGAAAATGGAGGAAGGTCAAGGATTTCAGGTGGGAAGACCTGAGTGATGGTTGAATGTAAAACTGGTTCAGAGGTGGTTGGAATGGGGCCTATTGGAAGAGGAACTGAGACAAAGGGAAAGAGAAATGTGGGTGGAGGGGTGGGTGATGGGATAGGCATGGTAGGTGGAAGGGTGGATGAGGGTGTTTCAGCAGGGAGATCAGCTACTATTGACGCGGGTAGTTTAACCTCCTCCACTCCAGCTAGCTTATTTTTCTGCATCAATGTGAGGCTTGTGGACCATGCCCTCTTTCCAAATACCTTAGGGGTCACCTTCTCCATTGGCTCATTTTTCTTGATTGCAAATTTCCCAGCCTTCAGCAGACATGTGATGAGTCGACCGAAGGGCAGACCACCTTTCTTTGCAAAAGCTTGCCTTTTCAGCACCTTGTCATTAATGTCCACCATTGCTTCAAAAATCAACTTGGGTGCATTCACAAATTGCCCCTTTGAACAATAGTATAGGGCATCCACTAATGGGCCCCTCCACTCTCGCAAATGCCCAGTGACATAGACATTTTTCCTCAAAATGGTGTCCATGAGTCTTAAGGTAGGAGGGAGGTCTCTTCTCATCAGAGATTCACCAGAGCCCAAAATACCATTTGTGAGCTGTTTTGCCATTTCCCTAAAAGGAGCCCAAATAGGTGCTCCCTCAGCTCTGGTGGAGTCAAATTGATATGGGACTCCCAAAGCCATCCCAATGTCTTTGCAGTCTATAATCATCTGCCAATCGTCGATCAAAATCTCGAGTGCATCCTCAGTCCCAGGCACCACCTTCTTGGTCAGGTTTTGATACCACAATTTCACCAGCCTGGGATAAACCATTTCCTTCAAAGGCGAAAGCAGGGGTAACAAACCTTCTTTCTTCAAATAGTTCAATGTCCCCTGACACTCCCCAATGTTGGCAAAGTATGCCAAGTCAAAATCTGTCTCAGGGACAAGACTCAAAGTGTCCACAAATCATTGGGGGTAGTTAACCCAACTGGAAGGGTGGGCAAAGGTATTTATGCAGCGGGAGCATCTTTCTCTAAAGGTGTTTCTACCACAGGCTCCTGAATTGCAATGAATTTGGCTTTCTTGACTTTATGGGCCTTCTTGGGCGCCTCTTCAGAGAGCTTCGTTTTGGTAGGTGGTTTGGTGGGGGGCTTTGCTTTCTTGGCGGATTTAGGGGTGGAAGCAGTTGGTTGCTGAAATAGGTCAGCTAGGGTTTCTTCACGATCGCCCGTTTCTATTTTCAAAAATGAAACAGTATCTAGGGAAAACATGGAATGAGTTGCTAGGAAAATGACGGAGGGGAGCAGAAAGACAACTTACCCTAAAATCCTAGGTTTTCTTCCAGATGTCGCAATTTACAGCTCTAATTTCTCTAAAATCCGAGGCAAAATGCTCCCTTGTGTCGGGGAAATGTACTGACAAAGTGGGAGACTGAATAGATGAAAATTTTTGTGGTATTTAGTAGAGAGAAGGGGGAGGCAAAAAATTAGGAAGAGAGCTAGGGTTTGCAGCCGGTACCAATATGGGGCGAAAATGACTTGTCGATAGGTATTTAAAGGATGATATACAATTTTGACAAGATGAATAGGTTGGTTTCGATAGGTTGATGCATCCTATCGACAGTGTGACAATCAAAGCTTTTTAAAGTGGATGATTCGATAGGATCACGATAGTTGGAATCATCTTTCCGATAGGTGTAGGGGTATTTGATTCATCTTTTTGATATTTTCCCGATACGTATCCAGAACTTATCGAAATCAATATTTTTCCCTTGTTGACCTATCGAGAAGTCGGTTTTACCTATCGATCATGTTCAGTACCTATCGAAACCCCTAATTGCCCTGTCGAAGCCATATAGCAACCTAAGAAAGAGTTTAATTGACCTATCGATAGCTCCCAAAATTACACAACTATAATTCCAGGCATTCTTAGTTACAGCACTCAGCAGGCTTCCCTGCTGTGCTGCTCTACAGTTTGTTTCCCTGATGGAGAAACGTTGCGATTTTTCAGATGTGCTTACTTTATTTGTTGGTGGTAAAAGCAATTTAAAATCAAAGTAAAATAGGGGATGGAATCAGCACAACTGAGAAATCCTAGACCTGCAAGATATAGGGTCCATTGTGGCAAGTTTTGATAAGTAAGAGTTTGTCCCACAGGGAAAGGTGATCTACAGCTCCAAGGGAGCCATCTCTAGGTGTCCCTCCAGATCTGACTACAGATCTGGCAGTCCTAAAAGGAGGGGAGTTTAGGGTCACTTATTCTAAGTATCCTAAGGTAGCCTAATGAACTAACTACAGAAAAGGGTTGAGAAGATGGATGGAGTGAGGGAAAATAAATATAAAAGGGTGAGAAGTATGCTATTAGGTTCAGATCTGCTAGAATTTATGACTCAGATCTAGGTCTGCTAGTATAGGAATCCTGTCCAATGGCTACATTATCACCAAAGAGGAGAAAGAATTCAACTCATCCCTGTGCCATGATCCAATCCCTTAAGGTTATAACCTATCCACTTAAATGGTCACAGACTATCCCATAGGGGAACCACAATCCAGAGATGGGTCAAAACAAGTTAATCATTGTAGGCACTACTTCATCCAGGCTACAAGTTCAGGAATCCATAGGGAACCTCAACCTCTAAAGCTCTACGTGTGGGGCTAAGGCTGTAAAGGACCATGATAGCCTAGACACATAGAACCAGCAAGAGATTGAGTACCACCTTAGATCTAGCTGTCCATTGCTTGAGTGGGACTACAATGGTCCAGTCACAAGCCTACAATCTCCATACCCAGATCATATCTGCCATCTGATGGCGGGTCTATACTAATATAGGGGAGTCTGCCTCTGTACAATCTCCTACCAGGCTACAAGCTCAGGCTCGGAGAAGAAGGATCCATTTTGGATCGACGGATTGGATTCACCCTAAGGTTATAACCTGTCCACTTAAATGGTCACAGACTATCCCAGAGGCTATCCTGCTCACGGAGCCCAAAACAAAACAAGAATAATGCTGCCACCACCATGGTCACAAGGCTACCAGCTCAGGCTTCCATGGGGATTTCAGATATAGTGGGTCCTGTGGTGGGGCTAAGGCTGTATAGGACCATGATAGCCCAGACACACAGGTCACTTGGATCTGAATGGGACCATAGAATCAGTCCTCCATTGATTTGAATCACAGCCAAAGCAATGACGCATCACAAGGTAGCAGCCTTGCACAGAGCAACTCACAAACACATGAATCCCATAAAAGTGCAACACCCAATCACAAATTCCATTAATCTAAACTTAATAAACATACAAAGGCATGGCCAGCAAATGCTGGGCCATGGAGATAAGAAAAAGGAAAAGGAAAACTACTTACAGCTATAGAAAAATAAGACTACAATGCTAAAAATAAAACAAAGTAAAAACTGAACTCTTTCGGCCCCCTAAACCTAAACCAGACTTAGGTTTATATAGCAGTGGGTGTGACGGCGCATTAGGGTTAGGAAACCCTAATTTTAGCGATGCCACATGGCCTATTAATGATCTTTGGATGCCTCGAGGCACGTGTAAGGAGATTTGAGCATGGGAGTGCGTGCCCTAATAGATGGAAATCCCCAGAATGTCCTCTACAGAATGATGGAAGTTAGAGTTCAGAGCATCGCCACGTTGTAGTCGATTCCCAGACTTGTCGCATGGTAGCTCTATTCTTTGCGTGGTTGAGTTTAACATTAGAACTTCAGACGTCACGGGGTTTCAGCTTCTTAATGCTTTGAGCAGTCGCGAGGTAGATAGTTAAGCTCTCACTGGATTAGGCTTCGTGCGGTTGGATTGTTACTTGTGAAAAGCGTGAGAACTGCGCGAGCATTCCATTTCACTTTGCGGGGCTAACTCTGGCTTCGCGAGGCTGCTTTCTTCCCAAACCGCACGACGGCTTCTTTTCTTGATAGATCTTCACGAGGATCCTTGCGATAGCTTTGAGGCTTTTTCTAACGCGGCGAGTTCTCTTGACATTTGCACCCATGACTCTTTGCGCGGCAATTTTGAAGAATCTCCTGAAGCTCTCTCTCCTCAGCGGTTCTGAGTGAACTGCGCGAGGTTGATTTAAGGTTCTCTTGAACTACGTGAGACTGTGCAACCATTTACTCCTGAACTTCACGAGAGCTGCGTGAGGTTGTGCTTTTGAAGCTCTTCTGTTACTGAACTGCGCGAGCACTTGTTGTGAAGTCTTGGGAAGCTCACGAGGACTGCGCGAAGCATAATTTTCTAAATCCTTTGAAGCTTTATGGAAGCTACGCAAGCCTTGTCTCAGGTCTGGATTCATGGCTCATTCTTCTGAGGGACTTCTGGTGCCAATCATGGGCTCCTTAACAAGATTTATGGCCTTATTGCACTGCTATTTATTATTTACAGAAAACACCTAAGGGCCTAATCAAAGGCTAAGTTAAGGGGTGAAAAGTGGTACTTTTTAGGTCTTAACACACCCCCAAACCAAATCTTTGCTAGTCCCTTAGCAAAGCGACATTAAATCAACTACAGAAATTAAATTGCACTTTCGTAGGGAGCACGGATACATTTGGCATATGTACCAAGCCTTTTAAACCCCTAGGTGATCCCTAGTGGAGGAGTGAAGTCTCCTGAGGGTTTTCAGTGATGACACCCACAAACTTCTCAATGAGACAGTTAACAAAAGTGCATTATTATCAAGTGAGCAGTCAAGAAATAGAGTGAGTTCACCCTTGAATCAGTAAAAATATAAGAAATTCAAACACATTGGCTGCACAAAAATTTCAACAGTATAAGCTTCTCATGAAAGCACAACATTTTCAATCAATTTACACCAAAGAACAATTTACATGTGTGTTAGCACTGAGCTCATCACTGGATCAAAAATTAGGTTGTAGATCATACTTAATCCATTCAAGATCAGACCCAAAACTCTCTAGGACATACTCTCATAAAGAACTATTGAGGGTTTCATTTTCTCTCAAGCTCAAGAGCAGTTACATCCCCCAAATGGGTCTGTAAGCATGAGCATAGGCATAGCTCAAGTTACGCATCATCATGATTCTCACTATAGATTGGATAACTCTTTATCTCCACATGACAACTCACTCAACTTTGGATCACAAGGGCTTTAACTGGGCTGTAATGTGGCTTATGGAGTGGGGTTAAAAAAAGAATGGAAAGTTGAAAAGGGGTTCAAAATTGAGAAATCAGTAGGTGAAGGAGGTGATTCATGACTTCACCTTCTTTAATTCAGCTCCTTTTATCTTCTTTGAGGTTTTCAGATTTGAAGTGATCACTTTTTCTTCTTGATTTCGATTTTCCTAATGAAAGTTCCCTCTTGACTCCTCTCTTACTCCTCTTCATTATTGTTTTTGTTTCTTCTTGATGCATTTTTCTTCTTTTTATTTTGTTTTTGCTTTTCTGAAATGCCACCATTTTCTCAGTTACCATACTGCCGGAATTTGAGGTACTTCTTCTTTCTTCACCTAATGTTGACCATAGCTAGTCCCTCTTCAACTCTTGTTCCTCTACCTTCTGAATTCTCAGAGTGAGGGTAAGGTTAAATCAGATACATAGGTTTAGGTGCAAGTACTCAGGTGCATTTTGAAGAAATTTAGGATTTAAGGCTCAAGGAGGTATGGACAAGGGCAGTTGCTTAAGGTTGGTCTATTTAGGCTCAAACTATCCAAGAGAAGGCCTTGATCCTTTCCTAAGTCTCATGAATGCTGTCAGTTATTTCAACTTGGAGTTGCCTAACTTCTAGTGAGCACAGTGACTCAGCCAGTCCTTAGAGCTAGAAGAAATTGCCTTATTCACTCCTCTAATGATTATAGGCCCAATCTCACTGGTTATGGTCTTCCTTTGAATTCTTAAGTATGTCCTTACCTTTTTCTCTCTCTAATGATTCACTAAGTGCTGATACAAGTGAGTTTCCTTGGTGATCTCATCATGGGAATGTGAAATATTAAAAGTTTATACTGTCTAAAGTCTGGAATTTTTTTTAAAATTTCATTATTTTTCTGATTCTCCAGTGAACATTGTCCATTTCCATATTACTCACATGATTCTGCTGCACTTAGGTTAACTATTCCATTGGCAGGATCTGCCTGCCACACCCCCAAACCTATGAGGAGCAGTATCCTCATTGATTCAAAGGTGGGTGTGCAGCAAATTTATTAAGAGCATAAGAAAAGGACATAACATGGAACAAACAGACAAGAGACAAGGGAAAATAGTAATGACAAAAGGAGAAGATCTATTATACGAGAGAAAGGTACAAAATGAAAGACAAAAGGAGAAAAAGAAAATGCAGAAACAACAAAAATCCTAGGTACAAGCTAATCGGAGCCTGAATCAAAACCGGTCCCAACCCATCCTCTTGGCATGCTCTTGAAGGAGAGCCTCTTCCTCTTTCGTCTTTCGTGCCTGCTCTTCCTTCCTTTGGGCATCAGTTTTGGGCATGGTTGGTGCCCTGACCCTCATTTTTCGGGTCTTTGGTGCAGGAGGGGTCACTGAAGATTTGTCTGTGGTTTGCTCCGGTGATTTGATAGGACTTTTGCCTTTGGGACTCTTCCCTTTTGAGCCCTTCCCTTTGGAGGCTGGCCCTTGCTGAGTCTGAGGAGGAATAAGAGGTGATTTAGCTTTTTCTGGCTCAGGAGGGACAAGCGGGCTCTTGCCTTTATCTTTCAGTGGTGGGGCCTCCTCAGACTGGGCAGATTGTTCTTTTCCAATTTTGACAGAGGCAGCTGTGTGAGTAGTCCTCTTAGCTGTAACTTTCCTTCTCTGAGGATAAGTTTGCTCAGCAGGGTCAGAAGAAGGAGGAGTAACAGGAGATTTAGCACTTGGATGCACAGGTGGGGTAGAGTCAGAATCTAAATCAGAGGGAAAAAGAATAGTGGGGTCCAATCCAAGGGCTGCAGCAGCCTGTCTGCGTTTATCTTTTGAAAGCAACCGACCATGGGGGTCATCCTGAGCAGAAGCTCTGGTGGCCTTTGGGGGTGGGGCTGGTGGTGCAGGCTTTTTTCCTTTTTGGGCAGCAGTGGATCTTTTGGAGGGAGAAGGTTTCTTGGAAGGAGTCCTCTTTCTCTTGGGTGCAGGAGATTTGGCATGGGGAGGCACTGGAGTAGGAGGTGGTGGAGGTTCCTGAGTAGGAGGTGGAGGAGGGGGTGGAGGAGGAGGTGGAGGGGGAGGAGATGTAGATGTAGGAGCAGGGGGAGTGGAAGAAGATGGCCCGGGGTGTGTGGAAGGTGGGGCCTCAGGGGGTGCTGTAGCAAGAGGGGTGGCTTCAATTGGTTGGCCTATCAGAGATGCAATCCTTTTTTGCAAAATTTCAATCTATTTTTCAGCATAAAGGAGGTTGGCATCAAAAAGCCCCTTAGTGAGCCTGTGGATCTCCTCAGCATTGTTCAACCTCTTTTCAAACATCCGGGCTCTCTTGTGCTCCATCTCGGCATTGGCTTTCTCCATCTCTGCCTGCAGTTTATAGTTTGTTGCATCAGCCTTTATCGCAGTGAGGGTCTCCAAAATTGACTCCCACCCCTTTGAAATATCTCTCAGCTTCTGCCTGTGAGCAAGCTTCAGGTCACTCATCTTTTGTAGCAACGGGTACTCAATGGATTGTCTGAGTTGGGCCATTCCCCTAAGAACATCCCTCTTGATGTAGGCATTATCCCTCATGGCATGGAGGAGGGTGAAGTAAGGAGGGGTGTAGTAGGAATGTCGTGGTAAGATTGGTAGAAATGGGGTGGAAGAAGTAGAAGGTGATTGGTCCTGCGAGGGTAAAGTGGAGACTGTAGTGAGGAAGTCTAGTTGAGGGTGAGGGGTAGAAGGTTCTGGGTCAGTTTGTGCTGAGTGGTCAGTGAATTGAGGAGGGGGTAGGATAAGAGGTGGGATGGACGTCATGGGTGGAAAAGTAAATGAAGGGGGGTCACTGAAGGTGGGTGGTTCTGGGTAAGGGTAAAATGGAATGGTGAAGGGTCTGAATGGTAAGGGTGGGGTTAAAAATGTGTGGGGGTTAATGGGAAAGGTGGATGGGGAGGGAATGGGGTCTGTTTGGGTTCATTGATTGGAAAATTGTGGAGGGGGTAAAATGAGTGGGGGAGGGATAGGTAGAGGGGGAAGGGTGGTGGGGTATGGTGTCAATGGGGGTAAAATCTGGGTGCACTGTGGAGTCAGAGGTGGAAGGGGACTGGATTTGTAGTGTAGGAGGTTTTTGTGCAGAGATGGGTTGTTTTGTCAATGTTTGAAGGGTGGATTTGATGGTGGTGATGTCAGTTTGCATTTGGTCTTGGGTATGTGTTGTGGTTGATAGTTGGGTTTGAATGTCATGTATTAGGGCAAGGATATGGGTAAGTGTGTCTGAGTGTCATGGGGGTGGGGTAGGAGAAGAAGAGGGAACATGTTGGAAAGGGGAAGTAGGGGCATGATGGAAGTAGGTAGGAGGAGGAGATGGAGGTTCTGGTGTGTGATGTGGGGAAGGAAGTGGGGAATGCAGAGAGGGATATCATGGGTTGGCGAGGGTGTCAAGCGATGTAGTCATGAAGGCTGATATCCGAGTAGTGGCTAGGTTAAAGTCAAGGTCTGGAGTGGAGGTGAGGTAAGGATGGTTGGGATGGTGGTGGGTCAATGTGGGGTTTAGGAATGATAGGGTGGTTGGTGTAGGTAAGGATATGGCGGGGTGGTGTGAGAGGTTTTCTTTTAATATAGGTGATCGGGGAGGGCCGAGTGGTTCGATTCGGATGATGGGGGAATTGGGGGTGTGTACTGAGGTAATGTAGGTGAAGGTAAAGGGCTGTCATGGGGGTCAACACTTTCCTCCCAGGAACGAATCACAGAAAAATCTGGAGTGGGTATGGAAAAGGGAGATAAAAGAGGAAAAGGGAAAGATGGAGTAGGCAAAGAAACTGATGGATGGGCAGGTGTGGTGGATGGAGGTGTTGCTGCAGAGTCAGTAGTGACAGTAGCTTGCACCACCTTCTTGGGAGCAGGAGCTTTAGCCACCTTTTTGGGAGCAGGGGTGGCCTTTGCAACAGCAGTCTCCTCTCCTTTCTCAGAAGCAATCTGAGCCCTCTTTTTCTTATTGGGATCCATCAGACTCCTGCTGATCCCCCATTGTCTCTTTGCGAAAGTAGTAGGGGGGAGGCCAATAGTTAACTCCCCCACTGGTATCTTGTATCCTCCCCTCAAGAGTAGTCTTGTGATTAGCTTTGCATAGGGGAGAGTGTGGAGCTTCTTTTTGTGCCCTAGCTTCACCATAATATTCTTCATGGCCTCAAACATCAACCTGGCAGCATGGAAACCATGGCCCAGAGAAAAGGAATAAACAACATCAGCAATTGGGGTCCTCCTCTCCTGCTGATGGCTGGCACAATAAATGTTCTTTCGCAGAACTTGATCGATGAATAGAAGCTTAGGGTCCAGGTCTCTTCTCCTGATGGAATCCCCGGTGGCCTTCAATCCTCTGGTAAGGGTCTGTGCAATTGTATCTATGGGGGCACACACAGGGGGGCCATATCCACAGTTGGGGTCAAAGATAGCAGGGATGCCCATCACTTCAGCAATCAGCTAAGGACTGAGTAACATTTCAAAATTGTCAACTAACACAAGGAGGCCTGGCTGCCCACTGTGGTTTGGTCTAGCCCTAATGTGCAGGTAAAAGAGTTGAACTAGTCTAGGGTAGGCTAGTGCAGGGATAGCTTACAGCAGGGGGGTCAAACCAGCTTTGCGCAAGAACTCAATGGCAGGGGCTGACAGAGGTTCCGTCTCAAAGAAAGATAGGTCAAAAATAGCTTCAGGCTCCAAGGGAAGGGGAGTCAGGATCTCAGAGGGTGTAGAGTAATCAGGTGTTAGTTCGGCCCCTTTCTGAACCACTTCTTTCCCTTTTTACGGCGCCGTTGAGGACTTGGCCTTCTTGGGAGTGGGCTCCACGGGAGCCTTATCCCTTGCTCTTTTCACAGGTGCGCTCTTAGGGGCCATGGAACTTCTCCTCTGTGAATGTGTAGTTTGAAAAATGAAAAGCAAAGGTTGAGAGCTGAGTCTTACCCTAAAACTTAGGGTCTGTTCAATCGGATGCACGAAAGACCGCGAGAGCTCCAATCAGAGGGCAACTGGTGGAGGAGGCTTTAGGAGCAAATCTCCAAAATTTGAAGGTGAATGATGGACTATAGAAAGGATTCTGGAGGAGAGAGATTAATGGGAGTCAGAGCTAGGGTTTCACTAGCTGGAAAAGAAAGAGAAAACAAAAAGGAAAGCAGCGCGGGGTTGGATAATATAAATCGCGAGGCTCGACGCGCTTTGAAAATATCAGCTCGCTGGATAGAAATGAGTGGGTCATGAGATTGGACTTTAATTTAGATTGCGCGAGAGAGTCTACATAATTGTTTTGAATCTTGCGACAGCTTAGTAGGCTAACATCTTATGAACTGCACGAGAAGAAACCACGCCTACTTTTCAGAACCTCGCGACAGCTAAAACAGTGACAAGGATCACACACCCATTAGTCTGTCCTTTTCCTTTGTTTTGTGGGTGGATTCTCTCACATTCTCTTTTCCAGGGACACCCACAGTCATTCTAAATGGGATTCCCACAGGCGTTCCCAACATTTAAGCATGTAAGTACTCCAAACGCATTTAATCAAAACATCATATTCAAACAACATTCTTATTATCAAAACAGTACAATCATCATTCATTTACTCAAAATCATCAATTCAAAGGGAATAAGAACCAAAGCAGGCAGGATAATTCTCAGGTCATATACATTCAGACTCTGACGAGATCACTAGAAATTCCTATAAACAGAAAAAAAAAATGAACCATACTAAAATACATAACATGCATAATGCACAATTCTGTGAATCAAGTCAATGAAAGATCCCCTTGCCCCTCAAGGTTTGAGGATCCTTCACCAATCAAAAATTGGCCCTTGGGATTAACCACTGGTTGACTGGGCAACCTCCCCTCCTCTCTTTTAGCTAAGGCATTCGCTAGTTGGCCAATCTGCTCTTCCATCTTCTTTATGCTCTGACCATGAGAATTTACAGTCTGAGCCACGGACTCCAGGTTTTGCAGTGAGGTCAAGACCTGGTCCTTGAAAGAAGCATTTCTTGGCTGAGATGGGGGTAAGACTAATTGATTTTATTGCTGATGGGGCTGCTGCTGGTGTTGGAAATTAGACCTAGGGGCATATCCTTGGTTGAACTGCTGCTGTGGCCTTTGGGGTAAAGCCAACATTTGCTGCGGCTGCATATAATTATCTTGCCTCCACCTCAGATTTGGGTGGTCTCTCCATTGGTAACCAACATTTTGGTGCTGGTATCCATATGGCTGCCTGTTGTAGCCACCAGATTGTTGCTGGCCAATAGATTGCGCAGCAGCAGCATGTTCTAATACCAATTCAGGATATTGCCCTGCAGATGGACATTCCTCTACTGTGTGCTATGGGGACTGGCATATCAGACATGCCTCCACCACTTGAGCAGCCCTTTTGGGTTGCATCACAGTTAATAATTTGTCAAACTTCAAAGAGAGGTTTGACATCTGCAGCTGCAGATCATTGTTCCCAGACACCTCATAAACTTTTCCTCTTGTCGAAGCAGCAGGCTCCACTTTTGACATAGACTCCTGACCAGTTCTTGCCAGGGATAGCTTTTGAAAAGCATTTTCACTGATTACTTCAAACAATTCCCAGGCCTCATCAGCAGTCTTGTGCATGTAGGTTCCACCACAAGAAGCATCAGCCATATCTCTATTTTTCTCATCAATCCCATTGTAGAAGCTTTGTACAAGCTGCCAATCTGGGATCTTGTGGTGGGGGCATTGTTTGAGCATTTCCTTAAACCTATCCCAGGCTTGATTAAAATTCTCAGTTGGGGATTGGGCAAAGGCAAGAATTTCCTTCCTCAACTGGCTCGTTTTTATCTCAGGCAAGAACTTTGTCAAGTACTTGGTCTGTAGGTCTTTCCAAGATGCAATGCTATTGTTGAGAAGAGTAGCCAACCAGGTACTAGCCCTATCCTTCAGAGAGAAGGGAAAAAGCCTGAGCCTAGTAGCCTCAGGTCCCAAACCAGTGATATTGAATGTGGTGCATAAGGCCAAAAATTGGTCAATATGCTTTTAAGGGTCCTCCTTGCTAAGCCCATGGAAAGAGGGCAGCATCTGGATGATAGAGGTTTTAATTTCATAATTCCCCTGAACATCAGGGAATTGAATGCTAAATGGAGAGTTATAGTCATCCGGAGCATTCAACTCCTTGAGATTTCTGGGTTGTTCTTCACCCATGAGTACTGTCTCAGATTCAATTGGGGCTCTCTTTGTGGTGTAATGCATTTCTTCTAAGTCTTCTAGCCCTTTCTAGCTTAGGGTTGAAAGGCTCTAAAGTAGGACTAAGAGATCTCCTGTCTAGCATACAAACACACCACCAGCAGGGACAACTCCTTGCAGGCACATTATACTTGACTCAAAGAATTTATCTAACAAATTTACAGCTATTTTAAGAAAACATAAATTTACAACTATCCTAAATACTGCTATGGAAATTATAAGAGAAATAGACAGAGTTTGAAAGGTTAGAGAATTTTCAAATAGAGGTAGCTACTCTCCAAATGCAGTCCACTGTCCTTCTCTGCTGCTGTCTAGATCTGCAAGAAAGATTCAAAATTACATCAGCAGTATCAATTATTCAGAGCTACAAAGAATACTAAAAATACAAAAACTAAGGGTCTACTAATAGATCGTCTGTCCCCGGCAACGATGCCAAAAACTTGTTGCGATTTTTAGATGTGCTTACTTTATTTGTTGGTGGTAAAAGCAATTTAAAATCAAAGTAAAATAGGGGATGAAATCAGCACAACTGAGAAATCCTAGACCTGCAAAATACAGGGTCCATTGTGGCAAGTTTTGATAAGTAAGAGTTTGTCCCACATGGAAAGGTGATCTACAGCTCCAAGGGAGCCATCTCTAGTAGTCCCTCCATATCTGACTACAGATCTGGCAGTCCTAAAAGGAGGGGAGTTTAGGGTCACTTATTCTAAGTATCCTAAGGTAGCCTAATGAACTAACTACAAAAAAGGGTTGAGAAGATGGATGGAGTGAGGGAAAATAAATATAAAAGGGTGAGAAGTATGCTATTGGGTTCAGATCTGCTGGAATTTGTGAATCAGATCCAGATCTGATGGTATAGGAATCATGTCCAATGGCTACATTATCACCAAAGAGGAGAAAGAATTCAACTCATCCCTGTGCCATGATCTAATCCCTTAAGGTTATAACCTGTCCACTTAAATGGCCACAGACTATCCCATAGGGGAACCACAATCCAGAGATGGGTCAAAACAAGTTAATCATTGTAGGCACTACTTCATCCAGGCTATAAGCTCAGGAATCCATAGGGAACCTCAACCTCTAAAGCTCTATGTATGGGGCTAAGGCTGTAAAGGACCATGATAGCCCAGACACAGAACCAGCAAGAGATTGAGTACCACCTTAGATCTAGCTGTCCATTGTTTGAGTGGGACTACAATGGTCCAGTCACAAGCCTACAATCTCCATACCCAGATCAGATCTGCCATCTGATGGCGAGTTTATACTAATATAGGGGAGTCTTCCTCTGTACAATCTCCTACCAGGCTACAAGCTCAGGCTCGGAGAAGAAGGATCCACTTTGGATCGGCGGATTGGATTCACCCTAAGGCTATAACCTATCCACTTAAATGGTCACAGACTATCCCAGAGGCTATCCTCCTCACGGAGCCCAAAACAAAACAAGAATATTGCTACCACCACCATGGTCACAAGGCTACCAGCTTAGGCTTCCATGGGGATTTCAGATCTAGTGGGTCCTGTGGTGGGGCTAAGGCTGTATAGGACCATGATAGCCCAGACACACAGGTCACTTGGATCTGAATGGGACCATAGAATCAGTCTTCCATTGCTTTGAATCACAGCCAAAGCAATGGCGGATCACAAGGTAGCAGCCTTGCACAGAGCAACTCACAAACACATGAATCCCATAAAAGTGCAACACCCAATCACAAATTCCATTAATCTAAACTTATTAAACATACAAAGGCATGGCCAGCAAATGCTGGGCCATGGAGAGAAAAAAAAGGGAAAGAAAAACTACTTACAGCTACAGAAAAATAAGACTACAATGCTAAAAACAAAATAGAGCAAAAACTGAACTCTTCCAGCCCCCTAAACCTAAACCAGGCTTAGGTTTATATAGCAGTGGGTGTGGCATCGCATTAGGGTTAGGAAACCCTAATTTTAGCAATGCCACGTGGCCTATTAATGATCCTTGGATGCCTCGAGGCACGTGCACAGAGATTTGAGCGTGGGAGTGCGTGCCTTAATCACTGGAAATCCCCAGAATGTCCTCTACAGAATGATGGAAGTTGGAGTTTAGAGCTTCGCCAGGTTGCAGTCGATTCCCAGACTCATCGCGTGGTAGCTCTGTTCTTCGCGTGGTTGAGTTTAACATTAGAACTTCAGACGTCGCGGGGTTGCAGCTTCTTAATGCTTTGAGCAGTCGCGAGGTAGATAGTTAAGCTCTCGTTGGATTAGGCTTCGCGCAATTGGATTGTTACTTGTGAAAAGTGCGAGAACTGCACGAGCATTCCATTTCACTTTACGGGGCTAACTCTGGCTTCGCGAGGCTGCTTTCTTTCAAAACCGCACGACAGCTTCTTTTCTTGATAGATCTTCACGAGGATCCTCGCGATAGCTTTGAGGCTTTTCTGAATTGCGCGGCAGGTTCTCTTGACATTTGCACCCTGCGGCTACTGCGCGACAGCTGCGCGAAGAATCTCCTGAAGCTCTCTCTCCTCAGCAATTCTGAGTGAGCTACGCGAGGTTGATTTTAGGTCCTCTTGAACTGCGTGAGACTGCGCGACCATTTACTCCTGAACTTTGCGAGAGCTGCGCGAGGTTGTGCTTCTGAAGCTCTTCTGTTACTCAACTGCGTGAACACTTGTTGTGAAGTCTTGGGAAGCTCGTGAGGACTGTGCGAAGCATAGTTTTCTGAATCCTTTGAAGCTTTGTGGAAGCTGCGCGAGGCTTGTCTTAGGTCTGAATTCATGGCTCATTCTTCTGAGGGACTTCTGGTGCCAATCATGGGCTCCTTAACAGGATTTATGGCCTTATTGCACTGCTGTTTATTATCTACAGAAAACACTTAACAAACCTTTATTAGATGGCTAAGGGCTTAATCAAAGGCTAAGTTAAGGGGTGAAAAGTGGTAATTTTCAGGTCTTAACAACAAACTCCCATTATCTTAGGCTAGGTTGAAATGATGGTTGCATGTTTATTGCAAAAAGAATTTCACTGGAAAAATGAATACCTAGAACAACAACAAACTATCATACATATGGTACATACTGGACTGCAGGGGCTAATCCGGAGGATTTGGGAGATCCACATCATCTGCATGATTAGTACCTTCCGTGGATTCTTTCCTCAGCCAATGTCCCTCCCCTAAGTGTAGTTTTCCATCTATGAACCAAGCATTGTCCTGCAACAACCAATGTGTATTTTCATGCATCACCTTCTTTTGTGCATTAATGGAAAAATAAGCCTCTTATAGAGAGGGTTGATAGCTAGTGCTATACACATTCAGCTTAACCTTCATGTCTCCAAATGACACTTCCATGATTCCACACCTGCATTGTATGTAAGCATTGGCAGTGGCCAAAAAGGGCCTGCCAAGAATCACAGGTATGGAAGAAGCACACTTGCTTGGTTCCATGTCCAACACCAAAAATTCAGCAGGATAGAAGAATTTGTCAACTCCAACCAACACATCTTCAATTATCCCCATGGATTTCCTTTCAGATCTATTAGCCAGCTATAGAACCACATGTGTGGGCTTTAATTCTCCCAAACCCAGCTTCTCATATAGTGAATATGAAAGCAAATTTACACTGGCTCCCAGATCTAATAAGGCTTTGTCAATGGTGTGATCCCCAATGATGCAGGGGATAGTGGGGGTTCCAGGGTCCTGCAATTTGGTTGGGGTTGCAATAGACAAAATTTGTTTCACTTTCTCTACTGAAAAAACTTTCTTGGATAGGTGTATCCTACATTGTCTTTTATGGGTGCATAGTTCTTTCAAAAACTTGGCATAGGCTGGGACTTGTTTAATTGTATCAAGTAAAGGTAAATTGATTACTTGCTTGAAAGTCTCCATTATTTCTTTTATTTTACCTTGCCCTCTATCAAAAGGGGAAGGTGCTTGCAGCCTTAGTCAATGGGGCCTCTTTCTTTTTGATTTTTTTCTTTTCTTGAGGATCCTCATTATCCTCTTTATTCACAGCTGGTTGCTCCTTCAAGTCCACCACTGGTGGACTTTATTGTGTTCTTGTAGAAATCACTTCATTTTCTTCCTCCAAGCTCCTCACAGGCTCACAGCCTACTTGGTTGTCCACTAACCTACCACTTCTCAATGTTGTAACAAATTTGGCTTCCTCATAAGTGGAGGAAACTTCACCCACTCAAACTTTCTTCGTGGGTTGTCCTGTGGTTGGCTAGGCAGCCTCCCTCCTTCTCTTCTAGTCAAGGCATCAGACAGCTGACCAAGTTGATCCTCTATCTTTTTGATGCTCTGGTTGTGAGAGTGCACAATTTGGGATAAGGAGTTCAAGTTCTACAGTGAAGATAGAACTTGTTCCTCAAAGGAAGATGCTCTCACAGTTGGAGGAGGTGTAGATTGCTGTACAGGAGGAGCTACAGGTTGGGCCATGGGTTGCTGATATTGAGGCCTTAGGACATAACCTTCTCGATAGGGCTGAGCATTTCTGTAGGGCATGGGTTGTTGGGGTTGCTACTGCTGGCTGGGGTATGCATCTTGTCTCCACCTCAGATTGGGGTGGTTCCGCCATTGATACCCAGTAGCAGGCTGCTACCCATAAGACTGAGCTTTAGCCACATGCTCTGTTATAAAATCATAAAACTGGCCAACAGATGGGCATTCTTCAAGGGAGTGAGCAGGGGACTGGCATATGGCGCATGCCTCTTCCACCCTAGCAGCCACAGGTGAGTGCATTGCTCCCATCAGCCTATCAAATTTCAGGGCTAGGCTGTCCACTTTCCTTTCCAAATCACTTGGCACACTCACTTCATATAACTTCCCTCTTGAAGTATTCTCCTTCACCAACCTAGGAGGCTCTAGATCTAGATCTCTAGCTAAGGTTTTCCTTTGCATAGAGTTCTCACTAATAATATCAAAGAGCTCCCATGCCTCCTCAGCAGTTTTATGGATGTATGTGCCACCATAGGAATCATCTATCATGTCTCTGCTCTTAGAATCAATTCCCTGATAAAAGCTTTGAACCAATTGCTATTCAGGGATTTGATGGTGGGTCATTTCTTTAGGAGTTTCTTAAATCTCTCCCAGGATTGATGAAAATCTTCAGTTGGATCTTGGGTAAAAGAGATGATACCCTTCCTCAACTGGCTGGTTTTTGACATAGGGGAGAACTTGGCCAGAAATTGACATTGGAGATCACTACAGGACTGAATGTTGTTGGGTGGAAGCAAGGACAACCAGGTCCTGGCTCTGTCCTTTAATGAAAAAGGAAAGAGTCTCATCCTGGTGGCCTCCTCCCCAAAACCTGTGATGTTAAATGTAGTGCACAGTCCCAAGAACTCATCAATGTGCTTGTAAGGGTCTTCTTTAGTCAAGCCCTGAAATGAGGGCAGCATTTGAATTATGGAAGATTTTATCTCATAGTTTCCTTGAGCAACTGGGAATTGAATGCAGAAGGGGGAATTATAAACCCTTGGTGCATTAAATTCCTTGAGGGTTCTCGGCTGCTGTTGCTCACCCATTTCTACAGAGTCAATTGCAACATATGTGGGTATAGTTGGTCTAGATCTGAGAAGTCTTTCAACCTCTGAATTTAGTGAAATAATCTAAGGTTTGAGAGTTCTCCTACCAAACATACAACACTCAAATTCTGAATGCAGAACAGATCCTCAATACAACAAGTAGAATCAACCAAACTTTCTAACTACTCTAAAAATCAACAGATCTAAAAAATAAAAGAGGAGTAAAGGGATGCAAACTACAGAGCAGTCTCCAGCACAATTCTCCTCTCACTGGCAACCTCAGATCTGATGAAATGCACACAAAATACTGAAAAACAACAAAACTTATAAATGCAGTTAGTAAACTTAAATAAACAACTACAGATCTATGATCAAAACTTAGATCTACCAATTTCTAAACACACCTCCCTAGCAGCGGCGCCAAAAACTTGTTGGGGTGTTCGCCTTCCCTCCAAAGAGGGTCTAAAATTACTAATAAAACTTGGCAGAACACACTCACACAGACCTGCAAGTAATCAGGTCCGTTGTAGCAAGTTTTAAAAAGATGGTAAGGGAATGTCCATAAGGAGGTTGGTTTAAAAATGTGATAAATCTCCATATCTATAAGAGATCTGGCACCCTAACTACTGCTAAGTTAGCTAAAAGACAGGGGAGATGTTTAAAAGGGATTGTCACTTAAGGTAAGCTAAAATTAAACAAAAACTAACTTGGATTGAGTTTGGGAATCTAGATCTCGCAGGGGAAAGGAGTAAAAAGCGAAAAATAGAGAAGAGTAGCTTGAAAATTGGTCTCACTGAAATCAGGTTAGATTAATCATGCTGCAGAGGTTCAGGGCACACAATTCTCTCAGCTGGCTATAAGCACAGCTGCAGGGTAGAAGACTCCACTCCAAATAATAGGATCTCACTGGTCTTCAGGCTATGATCTGTCCACTTGAATGGTCACAGACCATCCTATAGACTTTATCTGATCCATGGATTTACAACAGATGAATCCAATTGGAGCCTGTGATCGGACGAATCTTAAGGTTATGATTTGTCCACTTTAATGGTCACAAATCATCCTAGGGATCTCCTCCAAAGCAAAAGCATCAATCAGAACAATTAAAACCACTACAGATACTATAATTCTAAGGTCACAGACTCAGGGAATTACAGGAGTATTAGATCCAGGGAGATCAGATGGTATCCAAGAGGTCTACCAGTTAAGTAGGTCAGCTGATCTACAAACTCCTCTACACAAATCCGATCGAGCACCAAATGAAACCAAAGGAACCTTAGATCTAATTATAGCATTACAAACAACATTTACATTGCAATCAAACTCACTCTATAATGTAAATGCTCTCAGATTTATAGTCTGTGCAGCAGTGAACCCACAATAGCACTCTCAACCTTACCCTATTACATATCTAACCTCTCTCCTCGCTACTCCAAGGGAATTAGCCAACCATTGTTGGGCTAAAAGAGGGAAAATAGAATTCCTCTGTAAGCTCTAATCTCTTGAATTTGGTTCAGATCTCAATCTCCCCCAATTATAATTGGGGGTCTCTATATATAGCTTTCTCCTTTATTTTTCCTGCCAAAAATCCCTTCTAGAAGGTCCTCAGAGTTTGTTAGGGTTCTGTTAGAGCACGTGGGTCAGTTAGGATTTCCTAGGGCATTTTATGGAATCGTCATGCCGGTCACCAAGTGACTCGAGTTACGTGCAGTAGGTCACCAAGTCACAACGTGTGCATAGCTGTGTTTCTGAGAAGTTCTGCACACAATTTCGATAGGTTGGGGAAGCTTCCGACAGGTTCTGGTAAAGCCTTTTAGTCCTTTCGCCAGGTTCTCCAATCCCTTTGATAGGTTCCGACAAGATGAGCTTTGAGGCTTAGCTTCACTGCACTTTATCTGGAGCATTCGACAGGTTGGAGGGGTAGTTCGGTAGGTTGGGAGACTGTTTCGTCAGGTTGTAGCTTCGTATTCCATCACTTTGATAGGATGGCTCTCACTCCTATCGAAAGGCTCAAACATCCTTCAATAGGTACTGTTCCAGCACCTCCATTTCGTTAGGTTCAGGCGGTCTTCCGATAGGTTCTGGAGACCTTTCGATAGGTTCAGGAACCCTTCGATAGGTTCCCTTTTCTCCTCAGGTAGCTTTCGTCAGGATGAAATCTATCTTTCTCTCAACTGTTTGATAGGTTCTTGGATCCTACGAATTTCACAATCCTCATGACTTCTTCTTTCTGCCTTTCGATCCTATCGAAACCTCGCCAATCTGCACGAATTCCTCTAATTTAACTCTCAGCTCCTATCAAAATCTTTAGATGTCCTCTCGATAGGATGTTTTTGGCCTGTCTTCACTTCCTTCACCTTGTTCTGTTGCAACCAAGAACTCTAACGGTCCAGTGATGTGCTACCCTCTGGTGTGCCATTGCCGGGTCTGTCCTGTGCTGAGAGATGGCCCCTTTGTGGGCATTCTTGAGTGGTTTTCTGCATTAGTATCATCTTTTATTGCTGTCTACAAAATACACTCGACAGAGGCTTATTAGTGTGCTCACAGGTCTATCAATGGTCAGGTTAAAGGGTGAAAAGTGGCATTTTTCACCACTTAACATGGCCCACTGCTGACGCGATCTAGATCTCCCCTCCTGAATTGGTTCCTGGGGTAAGCAAGTTTTTCTTTCTGCATGCTTGTTTTTCAGAAAAATGCATGTGCTTGCGCCTGTGGCTCCTGTAGCTAATGTCTCTCTTTTTTTTGTGTAGGACTGTGAGTCAGCAGTGAATCAGGCAGAGTATTACTGCAACATAGTCGGTCTTCAGGACATGGAAGTGGTGAGTATCAGACTGATTGGTTTCGATCATGGCCTTGTTATTTTCTCTTTTAACTGATCTTGGCTGATGGCTTTAGGTATGACTTTCAGTGTACTCGTGAAAAGGAGTCGCGCTCCCTGCTTACCAGACTTTCTCAGGCATGGGCCTAAGTGGGAGATGTTCGAATATATCAGAGCTCTTCACACAGGCACAAGAAGTCCAAGGGCACCAATAAGGATTAGGCTCTGTATTTTATTTTTGGATTTTGGAAAAATGTAATGAATGATATGACATTGTTACTATTTTTGGATGGTTTTTTCAACTTTTCCAGATGAATGTTAGTGCCCTTTGCATATTCTATCTCCCTTTTGCTTGCTGTAGTGTGTCAGATTGCTTGCAGGATGGGCTTGATTTTTTCAGAAAGAATGGCCTCTGGGCTACATACTTTGTTAACACTTGGCCCTCATTTCCATGCCAGTGGGAATCTTTCTTGCACGAAGATTTATATCATTTAGATGCGACCAACAAAATTCACCTTCGTATGTGATTCGATGTGCGATTTTAGGTAAAAGGCAGTAAACACAGGCAAGTTGTCCCGGGGATCAGCGTAAACTCCCTCCCCAACCTTCATCTTTTCTTGTGGAGGGGGGGCGGGGCAAATGGTCTAGCACATGTATTACATGCGTCAGACATATTCTAGGAAACAAAAGGTTTGGCGCATGTAATACATGCGCCAGACCAAACCTGGGGAAAGTGGGGCCTTTTAAGCTCGAGAATGCATTTTTTACTCCTTTTGATTTTAGCTTGGTACTTTTTACTGCTAATTTTCTCCTTGCTTTCTCAAGGGTGGGTCCATCGTCCTACATTGAATTTATATCTTTGGAACGTCTTTGTATTTCAATGGACCAGCTTTTTGGCCGCGGCTCTCGTGGAGGGTCCGGGACCACGATACTTCCCTCTTTGGGCATGGGGTCCTATTTTCTAAGGGAGTCGCTTGAGAGAATGAATGAGAGCGAGCTTCCCGGTTTGGATCGCCTCGGCTTGGCCCGTCTCTCATCCTTCCTTGAAGTTCCTCCACTTTGGGATTTCATTTATTCCACGACTTCATTTTGGGGAGTTAACACCCATGTCTTCCATTTTGGGAATCGTGAGTTGACTCCTACTCTTGAGGAGCTCTCCAATCTATCAGGTTTGAAGCTGCATAGAGACCTAGCCAGGGTGCTGCCAAAATTGGGTTATGCTAGAACCACCCAGATCACCTTGGGCTTGAAGAAAAATGATTATGAGAAAAGTCTCATTGGGGGGCCCACCAGGTGTTCGGTGAAATTCCTAAGAGAACTTTTCGAGGAGGAAAGCCTACGAAAATTGCCAATTA
This sequence comes from Chloranthus sessilifolius, assembly GCA_021018995.1. Classification (NCBI taxonomy): domain Eukaryota; kingdom Viridiplantae; phylum Streptophyta; class Magnoliopsida; order Chloranthales; family Chloranthaceae; genus Chloranthus; species Chloranthus sessilifolius. Next base: position 100,998,177 of record CM037588.1, read on the forward strand.
AAAATCCTCATAATGTGAAGGCCTTTGCCCTTTGCCTTATCTCTGAGATTCTTTTCTATACTGGAGAGAACTTCTCGCTTGTACTTTGTGACGTCTTGGTGGAAATAGAGAGAGGCCGCTCTGTGATGCATATGGTGTTGGCGGAGCTTTATCGCTACCTTGATGCCTTCGCCCTGGGTAAGGTGGAGGGCCTTTGGGGATGTCCCATCCTGCTCCAAATTTAGAATGGAGAGCATCTTGCCATCTTAGGACCCGTGCCCCACTTTTATGTTGCTCATGGTGAGGTGACCCACTGCTTTATGGGTAGATGCCATATGCTTCCACTGGGAGACATGCAGGGTTTGAAGCTTTGGCTAGTCGAAGCCGAGTTGGTGTGGCGGATTCCTTGGCTAGATCGAACCTTCCCAGTGGTTCGCTCCAGAGATCATGAGGGAATCACTCTCCTTGGATTGACTGGCAGTACCTACTACTTCCCATTTCGGGTTTTGTGTCAGTTTGGTTGCTCTCACCAGGTACCCAGTGCGGTGAAACCTCTCCTATGTGACTTGATTTTCTTTGGGGGTCCTCTGGGGACATGGATAGGATAGCTGCTCTCTGGGACACGCATCAGTCGACACTCATGTGCGATCTAGAGCAGGGGGATTCGATTTGGTCCTCCTCGGAGTACAAGGCTTGGCTACTATTTTAGATGCCTGTTGTTGGTCAGTTGGATCAGGCAGAGAGCAGTGATAAGGCAGGGCCTTGGCCAAGGAGGGAGTCGATGCTTCAAAGCCGTATTGAGCTACTGATAGAGGAGAAGCAAATCCTGCATGAGAATTTAGAGAAATAGACGGTTAGAAAAGAGGTGGCAGAAACCAGAGCTGATGTAGCTGAGCGTTAGGTCCTTCATCTAGAAGGGTCGTTGAGTGATGCTCTTGGTGCTACTGATGCTTCCCGAAAGTGGTATAGGAAGCTTCATGGCCGCTGGATGACAGAGCAGGCTGTATGAGAGGATGCTTTATGTGCAGAGATCTGTGCCTTGTAGCATGAGTTGGGTCGTTGATTCCCTCCTACACTTACTTTTTTGCATAGATCAAAACCATAGAAAGGGGCGTAAGAAACTCCTAATTAGATACATCTTTTTGGTATACATATTTTCTTTATGTTTTTGCACTATTATAAAGAAAGAAAGAAGCTAGACATCTCACATATTATTTTCTTGGGATGTGGTGTCAACTGTATACAGGTTTCTACATGAGAAAGGGAAATCTATTACTTTACAAAACAGTGTTATTTCTCCTTTCTTTGATTGGTGGACCATTTTTGAAATGGAAAGTGCATAGTATGGGCATAGAAAAGAAAGTCTCTTATCTTTTGCAAAGGGGGGCTCCTTGCCCTGTGGTGGTGCACACAGTGTGGTGTGAAAATGGGGAAGGAAAATCTATTATTTTTGATAAAAAATGGTCTCCTTGCCCTCTCTCTTTTTTTATTGTTTTGGCCTGATGCCTCAATTATCGAGAAGATGATGGGTCCCCTTTTGAGCATGGTCGAACCGCCTTTCATGGTTGGTCTTGAGTGAAATTCAGCAATTTTTACCAAGGCCAAAACATTTATTCCTTTGGATCGAATCAACCTTTTTCTCCTTACCCTGGGTCATACGTTTGATGGTGTAGTTACAAAAATATTCTTGGTCGGGACTCGGATTTGAGCTAACATGAGTGGCCCCGTCGAGAATTGGGTAATGCGGGAGGGGAACCGAGGGGATCTTATTTATTTTCTTTTTCATTTCCTCTTTTCAACTTTCTTACTCACAATGCCCAAGGTGGGTTTCTGTCGTGCCCGTTGTTTCCCTCTTTTTACCCGTAGCGCCCTCTCGAGTTTTCACTATGCCCATGGGTTTGCATTTTTACCCCCAGGCACCCTTTCATGTTTTCACCTGGTCCGTACAGACTCGCTATTTTTACCCGTGGTGCCCTTTCGAGTTTTCACCATGTCCTCTCTTCTTTAAGCTTGTATTTTTTTTTTCTTTTATCTTATCAAAGGCCATGACATGGACGTCAATTTCGTCATAGCTGGCCAGATGGAATTCTGTATTGTCTCTCAGCTTGGCTTGTGCTGACTCAATGGATACTATGACTGCTTGTAGACCTTAAAGAGGGCTTTTTCTTGGAATGTATCATGGCCATGGGATAGGTTAGGAATTTTGAAAGTATTTTGGGTTTTTAAAAAGGTTTCCTTGATTGGGTTCCAGCTGCCATAATACACTTCTTCCTTTGGGGTTTTGACTGTACATGCCCCACTTTTTCTTTTCTATATATTTTTTTTCTTTTCACTTCTTTTTCCAGAGATCCTCTCTTTGGGATTTTGCTTTTATGATTTTTTTGGATTTTAATGATAAATATTTTTTGTTTTCTTTGTTTGGTATATACACACATATTTTTTGGAAGGGTTGATGAAAGAAAGGCTAACGGCTCAACTGCTGTAGCAAGGGGTATGAGTATTCAGGGACGCTTTTTGGCTACTGGGCTTCGAAATGATGGCCTCTTTTTAAAGTATCCTTAAGCATTCATGTATCCATTTTTGTCAATACTTACCTTGCCATGGAGACTAGGAGTAGAATCGTCGGATGTATCCAGCGTTGATGGGCTCAGGAAAGTGATCTCCATCCATGGTGGCGAGGCGCATAGCATAACCTGGGAGCACCTCTCGGATGACGTAAGGTCCTTTCCAGTTGGGCTTGAATTTTCTTCTCGGATCGGCGTGGAGGGATGGGAAGATTTTCTTGAGTACGATGTCTCCTACCTTCAGATCTCGACCGTGAACACATTTGTTGTAAGCGCGTGCGATTCGCCCTTGGTACACTTGGGTATGACACAAGGCAAGGAGCCTTTTCTCGTCCAGCAGGTTCAACTGCTCAAAGCGAGATCTCTCTCTTTCAGCTTCAGGTAGGCCTGACTCAAGGAGTATACAGAGCGAGGGTACTTCAACCTCTTCTAGTAGGATGGCCTCAGTTCCATATACAAGGGAGAACGGTGTTGCCCCTGTAGCGGTACGGATCGATGTTCTATAGGCCCATAAAGTGAATGATAATATTTCGCTCCAATCTCGATAGGTGATGACCATCTTCTCAAGGATGTGGATGACCATTTTGTTAGTAGCTTCCATGACCCCTCATTTGTTTTTGGCCAATACGGTGATGAGCGATGATGTTTGATCTTGTACTGCTCATAAAAGGCCCTGATGCACTTGTTCGCGAAGTTTATGCCGTTGTCCGTGATGATATCCTTGGGTACGCCAAATCGACAAACAATATTACTTTTGATGAATTTCTCAACATGTTGGGCCGTGATGTTCGTGTAGGATGTTGCCTCTACCCATTTGGTGAAGTATTTAATGGCAACCAGGATGAATTAATGTCCGTTTGATGCTTTCGGATTGACTTTCTCAATGATATCGAGGCCCTAAGTGGCAAATGGCCATGGCGCGGTCATACTGTGTAGATCTATAGCCGGAGCGTGGATTAGACTAGAGTGTTCTTGGTATTTGTAGCACTTTCGCATGTGCTTGCAACAATCAGATTCCATGGTGGTCTAGAAATACCCTTGCCGTAGGATATTTTTAGCAAGCATGTGCCCATTGATGTAGGCACCGCATACTCCCTCCTGAATCTCATTCATGATGTTCGCTGCCTTGCTTTCAGCTAGGCATCAGAGTAGAATATTGTTATATGACCACTTGTAGAGACACTCACCGCAGATGACATAGTTTGCTGCTAAATGTTAAATGGTCCATCTGTCCTCTTTGGACGTCCCCTCAGGGAATGCTTGAGTTTTGAGGAAATTTTTAATATCTGAGAACCACGGTGGCTCATCATCTAACCTTGGGAGTTCCTCAATCTGGAGGCAAAAGGCAGACTCGTTCCTCTATTCAATCATGATTGGCTTCATCTCAACACCATACAGGATTTCTGCCATCGATGCCAAAGTTGCTAACGCGTCAGTGAAGTGATTCCTTATCCATGGGACATAAAAGAAAGTAACATCATCGAAGCATGCTATCAGATCTTTGAGGTGTTCATGGTATGGGATCAACTTCTCATCCTTCGTCTTCCAATCTCAATTCGTCTGGCATATGACAACTGTAAATAGCCAAATACTCTAAGGTGGGTTACTTTCAGGTCAAGTGCTGCCTGCTACTCAGCCCTGATAGGTCTGGCCCATTGGGACTTGATGGGTCTAGCCCATTGAGTCCTGATGGGTCTGGCCCATTGGGCCCTAATGGGTCTGTACCATTGGGCCTTGGTCTGTCTAGCCCATTAGGTCCTGAAGGGTGTTGATAATGGGGGTTTGGGCCATTAGGCCTTGGTGGGTGTGGATGGCGGGGGTTTTGGCCATTGGGCCTTGGTGGGTTTGAGGTAATGAAGTATGGAGACTTGGGAGTGTGTATGATGGGTTGGAAGATGTGTGGTTAGAATGAGGGGGGATGTTTTGGAAGGCTTTCCAATTGGTGTAAGCCTGGAACATCTCATCCATCATGGCCATGGGAGAGAGGGTGGATGGAAATGGTTCATTTGAGGGAACGTGGGTACGGGTGTGTGGGAAAAATTGGGCATGGCCTTGGTAAAATTGGGCATGACCTAGGTAGATAGGGGGATATGGGGAGAATTGAGTGTGGCATGGGTAAATGCGGGCGGATCGAGTAGATGTTGGGAAGATGGAAAATGGGGTATAGTGGTAGAGGTAGGGAATTGGGTCAAGTTTTGAATTGATGTGAGTGGAAATAGTGATTGATTTGGCATGGACATGGGGGAGGGGAGAAATGGGCATGTTTTGGGAAAATGATGGGGAATGGGGAGTCAAATTTTAGGTGTTTTGAGAGGTGGTGGACGGGAAGATAGGGGCACCGAAGGGGCTAGTGACGGTAAAGGGAGGTTGAGTGAGGGGGATGTGAACATCTCTTCCGCATGGGAATGAGTTGGACAACATGTTGGGGATGAGTTGGGATCGGCGTATGCCGGATCCACTGCCCATGATATGGCTTGGTGACGGGTGGGGTACGGGTGCCTCGGATGGGGCCCCAAAAGCTTTCTCCTTCTTCCCCCACAGGATGATGGAGGATATGGTGATGCCGTTGTGCCGGCACCACGATGGTTTCTCCTTTTTTAGCTTTTTGGTTTATATATATTTTTTGAAGATTTTGTAAGTGGATTTTTATGATGAAGGATTCTGGGGCCCTTGAATTCCCGTTTTGGGTGGTATTTATACCTTAAATAAATCCTGTGGCGTGACCCAGACGCGCAGGGGAACCCTTTGATCTATTGAAGTCACGGGAATCAACGTAAACAACCCAATCCCCCGGAGCAAGTCGATAAGAGGTCACCATCTTTAGACAGGCAGGGCCATATTGGGTGTTGGATAATGCGGGACCTAATCAGAGGTGCTAAACCACTAAGCGGGGAGCTCAGGGATGTAAAAAAGGCCTCAGACTCGGGTTGCACTGCTTAGGTTAGGCTTGGCATGCCTATTACATGCGCCAGGCCAAAATTGGTCAGACTAAGCTTGGCGCGTGTATTACATGCGCCAAAGCAAATTGAACCTTGGCGTGTGTATTACATGCGCCAAAGTAAACCTGGGGAAAAGTGTCTGGTGCGTATTTTACATGCACCAGGTATAAATAGTGGGGTCAAAATTTTTTGACAGTAGAACAACAACCCGAAATTGGTCTCTTTTTTTTGGCTTTCTGGAAGCAATGCTTTCGGGGACTGATTTCTTAGTTGCACCGGGTCTCTCCTCACCGCACCTAGGGATACAAGGCCGATTCGGGACTATTGACGCTCTCCCCCAAGGATTTTAGGGTTCATAACTGGATAAGTTACCCACTCGATATACCTCCGGTGCAAGCGCCTTCTCGAATACTAGGTGGGGTAGTTCTTTTCCGGGTCATTGCCACTAGGGGCTGCCGCTGTACTAAGAATCAGGACATTTATATCTTTGCCTAGATGTCCCAACCCATGAAAATCTACCCCTGTAAAAATTCAATTAAGTCCCCTCTTAGTTCAGTTTCAATTTCAAATTTTAGGGAAATTTTCTTTAAAGTCCAAAAATGGGGGGTGATGGTCCCATGCCGCCTCTACGGGCCAACGTCCACTGATGAGATATGATCAAATGTAAAGTAATGAGCAAGTAGGCCCGCCAATCGGCTAAGGCACGTAAATGGTGGAAAGTGAAGGAATCATAAAGACAGTGCGCAAGTAGGCCTGCCAATCGGCTAAGGCATATAGATGACGGAAAATAGAGGAATTGTAGACACAATGCGCAAGTAGGCCCGCCGATCGGCTAAGGCACGTAAAATGACGGAAAAGTAGGGGTGAGAAAATTGACGAAATCGTAGGGGTGAGTGAAAAATAAGAGAAAAATAAGCAAATGTTAGTAATAATAAAGAAAATGGCCAAGTTATAAGGGGAAGCTTTACTAGCTACTCCCCAACAGAGTCGCCATCTGTGCAATCGCGGGATTTTTTACGGTCCCGTCGCGATGATGCGCTCTCTCGAAAAGAATATAGAGTCGCCACCCAAAGCTTTTTACATCCCGAGAAACCTACAATTTTATAATCACCGAAGTGCTAAAAATGTGACTCTGATTCACCTATCTACGCCAAAGGCTCTTGGGTAGGGGCTTCGGTTATCGATCGGGAAGGTATTAGGTACCCGATCAACCCGCTCTAAAGCAGTCTCTACTTATGGCCAAAGATAAAAATAAAATAGGAATAAAAAGAGCACTTCCTCTTGCCTGATGACACTTTGATCCTATTTGTGCGCCTCTGCCACTATCAAGATTTCTGCGGCGTAACGATAGAAATTCAAGGATAGAGGAAAAGCTAAGAAGGCAGAAGAGTAGAGGGGAGAGTCGGAGCTCTCGGGCCCTTGTAGCACCACTGTGGTCCTTTGCTTGAGGGCGCTTTAGTGAGCTTCTGATGGCTTGGATGGTTGAATGAAGGTTTCTAACTCTAAAGCTTGGTAGCTAAGGGGTAGAGGAAGAAGGCTAGGGGGTAGTGTTCTCCTAAACTCAAGGGTTTTTGAAGAAGGATTGGGTTTTTAAGATGATTTAGAATTCTAGAATTTGTATGAATATTTGGTGCACACAAGGGAGGGATAGATCTCTCCCTTGTGATTTAGCTAGCAAGCTTTAGGAGGGTGCTTAAGTTCTAATTAGGGTTAGCAATTAGGTAATCTTCTAATCTAAGGTTTCCTATGATTTTGAGAGCTTGAAAATGTGGGCAATGGGCTTCAGTGGTGGATGATAGGGTGAGGTTTCAAATGACTAAAGGGTTGCAAATAGGGTAATCAGGATTGTAACAGTCCTAATGAAACCCATTATAAACATTGAGATGGTTAACAAGTCAAACCCCAAAAGTGGGTTTCAAGCAAAAACCCAACAGTTACTGTAGCTAAGCCTAGCACATGTATTACATGTGCCAAGCATAACTACAGTTCCTGAAAGTCCAGAGCCTGAGGTGGGTCCCACCTATACTTGGCGTGTGTATTAGATGCGCTAAGCCATTTTTGGAGAAAAATGGCTTGGCGCATCTAATACATGCGCCATATATGCCCTAGCCAAGTGTGGTTCCGGGGCATTACTCGAATCACCATAACTTTTGATGTATAACTCTGTTTGAGGTGATTCCTAGCTTGTTGGAAAGCTGAGACCCTCTACTTTTCAATGGTATAAGATTTAGTCTTAGTAGAGGTCCCTGCCAACCCTAGTTTATCTCTCTCTAACCATTGCCTAGGAGGGTTAACTAAGGATTCAGAGAGGTTTCTAAAGGTTGGGGGTAACTCCTAAGGGTTTGGACAAGTTCCTAAGGGTTTGGGAAGGTTGCTAAGGGTTTTAGGCAAATCCCTAGGGGTTCGAGAAGATTCCTAAGGGTATGGGAGAAGCTATCGGAAGCTCGGGGGTGCGCCTCTCTCAAAGTATGTTTCGATCAGGCCGTCAGCCAAATTTGGGTGTTTACAAACTAGAATAATTAAAAACTAGAGGAAAAGTATACCTGAGGCTAAGGTCATAGAGAGGGATCTCGAAATCCTAAGCTTGAAAGCGAGGCACTCAAAAATTTGATTGTTGACTGCATTGTGATGTGTTTATAAGAAGAGGTGGTGGGTCCTATTTATAGGTATTTGGTCAATTGTGTGCCCTGTGGGGTGTGCTCAATTGATCGGTGAAATCAAATTGCACGCCCAATACAGTGAACTTAATCAGATTATGTGCTCGGTTTCAGGCGCACAATCACTTTGAGTCGGTGACTGACTCAGTGAGTGATCGGCTAACTGGTTCATCCAGGTATCCCAGTCTTAGTCTAATTAGACTAATTGCACACATAGTTTAGTGCACATAATTCAATTAAACCCTATGCCAAGTGAGTCTAATAGGGGAGGTTTGGCTGTCCAGGGAGTTAGAGACCAGGTTTGCTTAGGAACTGATTATGCACTAGTGCAGAAGCGCACAATCTGATTGTGCGTGCTATGTAGGGCGTATAATCGTCACTTAGGCAATTTCTTGAAGGGTAAGGGCCAGTCTAAAAGGAAATAATTGCTCGCTGGTGGGGGAGCGTGCAATAAGATTGTGCATGCCTAAAAGGGTGCATAATCAAGGCCTAGGGCGATCCTTAAGAAGTGCAATCCTGGTCCAAGAGGAACCAATTGCGTCCCAAGCGTCGGTCACTCAATCAAATTGCGCACTCGGTATAGGGTGCATAATTCAAGATCTATCTAGGTTTGAGCTGGGTCTAAGCCACAGAGCTATTATTTCAGCCTGGGTCTCAACCATGTACTATTGTTTCAGTGCATGGTCCTCGTATTAGGGTTTAAAGTCTTCAGAGAAGGGTTAGTCCTGTTCTGGAGATCATGGGCAGGGCCAAAGGTTGACTGAACAAGTTTGTATGCTCTGAGAGGGCAAAATGGGGTTGTCTACAGATGCCCCTCTTCGACGCGTTCTGTGGAATAAGAATGCGTCGAAGAAGTAGACACCCCTCATCTGAGGGACCTTCTCATTTTCTTAGGGAATCACAAATGTGAATCAGGGATGCTGACATGAGATGCTTGGCTTTCTTACCTATCAGTATAAGCTAAAAATAAAGCATTCGGGGGCCCAGTGGTAGCTATCGAAAGGCGTATTCTATGTTGTGGATGCGAGTGACATCCCGCCGCATATCGCGAAGTGCTACTAATAGCAGTCAACGGGGGAAAAGAGGCATAACCTAATCCCTGGGTGCAAGGGGCATCCCGTCGCATATCATGACCTACTGTAAGGGGTAGTCAAACGGTAGGAGATTCGATATCCTAATCTGTAGGTGCAAGGGGCAATGAAATAAAGGGATATCCGATACAGTTGACGTACTTAGGGGACTCATACGAATGTCCAAAGACAAGGTCCAGAGACCGATAATAAGATGAAATATCATGTAATGGCGAAGGCTTTTGCAAGTCATGTCAGACCAGGCGCGTCATTGCTCACACCAATGCATGTTAGGTGTCCCTTTTGTAGTGGGCATTTATGAATTCTCAGAGTTGAGCATATTCAATGTTTAGTTTCTCAGGGGAAAGAATGAATTGGAGCGGTGAGAAGTGAATGTTTGATAGATGGAAGTTCATTTACTATATTATTGTATTTATATATATTTTTTAAATTTGGGAATTTAACTTAAGATCAATTCGGTGGTAGAACTTTGGAAAATGTGGCTTCCAAGATATCATTGAGCAGATCCACCGGTATAAGATTTGTGGACCTGACCATTTTCATGGTTGTCAAGACGACACTTGGTATGCCGGATGCTCTGTCTAACCTTCTCGTGAATACTGATGATTGTCTCTTATGGGAGGACTACAGTGATCCACGGATAGAGAGAGAGATGGGTTTTTAAAACATTTGACTTAATCCTAGCTAATTATATTTTAGAAGAAATATCGAGTAAAGAGAAGGGAGTGATACTTACCTGAATTGTTGCCTGCTGGGGCTTTTATATGCGATGGGGCTTTTGCTCGCTGGTTGTCGTAATGGGATACAAGAGGGTTTCCTCTCTTCACTTCTGATGGTCACCAATGTGATGAAATGTCTTGGGGAGGCTCGTGATGGGACATGGTCCTCCCCTTATAGTTATGTGTTATAATGGGTCCCGCTGGTTGCGGGTGCGCTGGGGCTTAAGGAAAATTTGATAAGATGTTTACGCTGAAACTTGGTATCTGACAGGTGTGATGGGATGATGGAGGGTTTATCCTTTCCTCTTCTGATTTCTATAATGGTAGGGGCTTGTTGATTATCACGTGATGGGACATGGTGGTCCTCCCCTTCGCTTGTTATGTGGAGTTACGCGATGAGAATTTGGGGAGGTGTGATTTGCGATGGGGTTTGGAAGGTTCGACTCTCTGCGTGGGGGCATTGACTGAGCCTTCCCTTTTTGATTATGCATTATGACAGGATGTGTTCGAGCGTCTTGGGCAGTAATGTAGCGATGAGACAGGTTTGCGATGGGATCAAGTTGTAGTTGCATCGCAACAGGACATGTGCAAGGTGAATGATTCCTTAGTTGTCTCAATGTCGTGATGGGGCAATAATGGTGTTTCTTTCTTTGGTAGATCTTGATTACATAATGGGTTGGGGTCAATTTGAATGGTGTCGGGATTGCTATGGGATTTGACTTTGGTCTTGGTAGTGTGATAGGATTTTCGGGAGGCTCATTTTTAACCCTTCGTGATGGGACATTGGTCGAGCCTTCCTTAGGTTGCGTGGTGAAGTTTTATCATCACGGTGGGACAGAGCTGACTTATACTGATGTGTTTGGATGTTGCAAGTCCTACCGCAGTGGGATGTAGGTGTGGTCAATGGCTCTCTCTCTCTCTAAACGGCCTGTGAGGTTACGCGATGGGACGAAGTAGAAAGAGGGATTCTGATTGAGATGGGACAAAATGGTGTGAGGGTGTGCATTCTATAAGGTCGTAACTGAGTATTGCACGTAGGGTACCGGGCATTTGATTACCTTGCGCGGTGGGCCACGTGCGTGTGATTATGAAATTAGAGAGGTGATTGCGCATTAGTGTGTGTGCATGCAATATTATTAAGCACTCTATGGATAGCGCGCAAACGAAGCGTCACAGGGTTGGCAGAGTGGAGGTGTTTAGGTGTCAATTCAGATTATGCACATGAGGTTTAGCGTTTGATCCAATTATGCACCTGGGTAAGTGTGCGCAATCGAAGCGTCACCAAGTCACTGTGCGGGCGACCTTTCAGATTCCGTGTTGTACCATAGGCGCATGATTTCATTATGTGCGGGCTTAGCCGCACGCGATTATTTTGTTGGGGCTTGTGCACGGGCGGAAGTTCAATTGCACGGCCCTTGGGATACGCATGATTGTGTTTGTGCGCTTATGTATTAGCACATAATTGAGTTGCGCATTGCATTTCGAGCGCTCAATTAAGCGGGTGTCTATATATAACTGAATCTTTCATTTTTCTTCATTCATTCTTGTTTTTATCTAATTTCAGTGCTTTAGCTATAACTTGTGATTTAGTCATCCGATTGTGATGTCATTTATTCCTATATGCGTGATCTTCAACCTAACTGGGGTACTGACAGTGGAGTGACTCTGAGAACGGGTAGTATTGGGAAGGAGGAGATTTGGCCTTCACATCGGTCCCTTTTAGGGAGTAGTGAAGGCAGCGGCAGAAGAGGTGAAGATGGTGGAAGGGACGATGGTACAAATGGAGGGACGTATTCCCCAACCAATCCTTCATCTTGCCTTTTCTGAAGACTCCGATTGGACAGTCTGAGCTCGAGCTTTTAGGCTTAGTTTTCATTTTGGGTTGTAAATTAGGATTTTAGGTTTTTGTTTTGGGTTGTATGTTCAGGAGGTATGCCTCCGGTGACACTTGTAAAAGAATTTGATAAATGAAAATTGTTTGTTGTGTTTATTCATTGTATTTATTTTTCTTTATTTAGATTAAGCTTTATTCTTTAATTTTGTGATTGAGGGGCTTTTAATTAATATCTTTCCTTTTTTGTGTCATGGTGAGAGGATGAGTCCCATGTTTAAGGTTTAAGGCATTTTGTTTTAGTCCAATGTTTAATTTAGCATGACAGTTTCCACGAATTTGGGTTTGATTTTTGGAAGTTCCAGATGGATGTCAAGTGCCTTAATCTTATTGGTTTATCTATTTTGTAGTGGATTGGTGTTTCTTTATGGGTAAGTGTTGGGTGATTATTGGTTTATCTAAACTTGTCATGGATAGGTGTTTCTAAAGGGGGTATGTGTCTGGTTTAGATTCAATTAGATGAAGGAGGCTTATGAGTGTGACATTTGTTGAACTATGGTTTAAGAGGTGTGCATTATAAATAGGGGCTAGGGGGCTTGGATTTTATTTTGATTTTTATTTCTAACTTAGGATTTAAAAGTTTGGGGCATAAGAGTTAGGGCATTGTTTTATTATTTTACTAGAAATCTAGGGCATTTTTAGTTTAATGTCTTTTCTTGCTTTTTATTTTGTATCTCGGGTGTTAAACCCTAAGAAACTTGTAATTTTTATTTATTATTGTCATTGGGAATAAGCGGCATTGGGAATGAGGGGTAGCAATCGAATTGCTACCATGCTAGGGGAAGAGATGACAAAGTTAAAGGAGGGGGAAAAGAAACCCATGGAAAGAGTTGTGCCAGTGTTCTCATGACCGACGCCAGTTGCTCCTTGGTAGGCTCTGCGGATTATCTTCTAGTTGGCATCCCCTTAGGGGTTTCCAAGATTGGCCTTCCATAGTTGTATCCGTCAGATCCTGGGTGGCTTTCTATGAGCCACTCTTTCTTTTCTGCCAACTCAAGAGAGGAAGATGAGATTCTTGTTGGACTTCATTCAGGGTTTGCTTCCTCTCCGGATTTTTCTATTATTTTCTCCTATTTTGGGTATTTCTTTTAGGGATACCTCTTCTGAGGGTTTATGGGCTAGGGTATTTTTGAGTGTTTGTCATAAATCAAAATTCATCTCTCGCTCAGATACCATAATTATTTTGTAAATTCAAAGGGTATGCCCTTGGTGTAATTTGTAATAATTTTCTCATATTAAATAAAATTTTATTTGTGATGATGTTAATTCAGCTTTTAAAATTTGAGTTAGGTTTTCTTCATTTGATTAGGAGATATTAAGTTTAGTTAAGTTTATAGAATTTTTAAATTCGGTTTGGTCTCAATTTGGATGATTTTAGGTGTTTAAGTGTAAGTGTACAGGTGAATTCCGGGTTTTGAGAGTGTATGTGTCTAAGCTTTAGGTATGCGTGTAAAATTTGGGTTGTATGTGGTGTTTAGAGTTTGTCGCTAAGTCTAAACTCTCATCCTTGGCTGCTAACGACTGGCACAACAATTTTTTTGTTCAACCTGGGCAATTGCGCACTGGTTCCAGGGCGCTCACTATAATTGCGCGCCTGGACAGGTACGCGGGAACTAGTCAATTGCGTGCACATAAACATGCGTATAAATAGATTGGGTGCATAGATATATATGCATGATTTGAATGATTTTCTGATCAATGTACGGGCAATGCTTGAGTTTGCACACCCAGGGTGGAGCGTATAATCCGATTGCGCATCCTGTTCAGAACGCGCGACCGGTGTTTGGGTGGGAGACAAGTTGATTATGCGCCCGTTCAATGGCGCATGTTTTAATTTGTGCTCACTGGGTAATGCACGTTATTCAATTGCACGACCCTATTCAGGCGCACGATTAAGCCATGCCCTATATAAGCTTGAGGTTTTGAATTCAAATGCATGCTTTCCAAATCTTTTGCAATTTCGAGCTCTCTTGCTTCCTTGTTCCTTTTTTCGTGTTTTCACAATTTCTTGCGATCTACCCGTCCATTTCAGATGTCATTTCTTGCATTCTCTTTAATTTTTCGAGCTCTTCAATCTATGATGGAGTCTGAGGGTATTGACCAGATTTCATTGACCGCATTCAAGGTAGAGCAGATGGTCGAGGGGGGAGGTGAAACCTCTGAGGTCTGCACTAATGGTGACGTGGAGATGGTTATCAGGGAGGAGGTCCCCGAGACTGACGACAGGGACGGTGAGGATGGTGAGGATGTTGCTCATCACGAGCCTACGATCAAGATTCTGTTGGAGGAGTTCTTCGCGTGAGATCAAGTAGATATTCATGAACAAGAGTCTCTGTTATTTCTAGGCATTTAGGTTACGATGTAGACTTCTTAGGATAGAAACCTTATAATTTTACGTCAAACCTACATTTAGTTTTAGGGTTCGTGCACCTTCATGCGTCATACTCGTATCTAGTTTCGGGTCACGTTTACTTTATCACTCTGCGTTATCATGTTTCGTGTGCTTGTTATGGGCCGTTGCTTTTATGATTATCACCGTCAGTGGTTGCGATCAGTGGTAGTGTAAGAACAAGTTGATGTGTACTTGTTTTTTTTGGTTCTCGTGCTGGCCATTAGTATGGCGTGGTTCAGAGTCTCATGCCTAGTACTGTGCCCTGCCTGAGTTCCAACGAGCACGGTTAGCGTCTTTTAGCTTTGGGTCAATTTTTGAGTTGGAGCCCTTCACGATTGACCGTGGTCTGATCGAGGCAATTATGGAGAGATGGAGGGAGGAGTAGCAGGCGTTGTTGTTCCCAGTAGGCATGTTGCTGCCCACCCATGAGGACTGGGTCCGTATCACTAGGCTACGGTTCAAGGGAGCACCTATCATGGAGTAGATGTCTTAGTGAGTTTTGGTTGGTTACTAGTTTCGTCAGTAATGTCTTAGTGAGTTTAGTGTGATGGTTTCTGATGTCGTGTGTTTAGTTTTGAGCGTATGACCATTTCTCCTTCTTGCGCCCACGGGTCCCGAGGGAGATTATTTTCACGTTCCCCCAGATGCATGTGCGGTGGCAGGCGCTGGGCGACGATGTCGATCTTCGGACCTACAGAGAACGTGGGGTTTATTTGAGGACATGCACGCAAGGTAGGTACATGTTGTCTATATTGTTAGTGTTTTATGTGTCTTAGGTCGTAGACTTGAATTTTTTACTTCTGGTCACAGGTGATTTGGAGGCCCAATGGTGCAGAGGAGGACGCAGGGTAGCCAGTGATTCAGTCCGGTTGGCCCTTCTTTGATGTGGACATCTGGGTTTGAGGATATGCACACAGGGCAGGTACACGTTTGTGTTATAATAGTGTTTTATGTGTTTTAGGTCATGGACTTGACGAGCCATTTTGTTTACTTCTGGTCACCGGTGATTTGTAGGCCCTATGGTCTAGGGAAGGATGCAGGGTAGTCAGTGATTCAATCCAATCGGCCCTTCTTTGATGTGGACATCTGGGTCCATTGTTTTGAAAAGGTGGAGCGCATCCACCTCTCTTGAGTGACTCGTCAGTTGGGGCTCCTATTGGGGATATTTCAGGTGTTGATTTATTATGTTTGTGGAAATAAAATCAAAATAAAAGGATGAAAATAGCAATCCTAAAATTATCTAGACCTGCAAGATACAGGGTCCTTTGTAGCAAGTTTTAATAAGTAAGAGTTTATCCCACAGGGAGTAGTGATCTAAAACCTAGAAGGTAGTATAGTAGACCTCTAGATCTGGCTACAGATCTAGCAATTCTAGCCTAATCTAAGAAAGAAAGAGAGCTTTTCGGGTGTCACTAGATCTAATCTACAAAACAGAAATATAAAACTAATTTTAGAAGATTGAGGAAGATGAATGGTAAAATAAAATATAAAATTGGGAGAAATAGACAGCCAGGGACTGGTTCTTATTGTAAAACAGATCAAGACATATGAATTTGCAGCTACCTTTCACTTGGCTACATGCACAAGTGCAAGGGAGAAGAATTCAAATTAAACCAAGAGTTTGAACTGATCTTAAGGTATGATCTGTTCACTTGAATGGTCACAGATCATCCTATAGACTTCATCGAATCCCAAGGTTCAAATTGAAATAATAAAATCATTACAACCACTATGCTTGTAAGGCTACAAGAACTTACAACCATAGGATAGAATAATCCATGTAGATCTGGTGAGAATCAATAGAAATCACAGATTATTTGGGCATCTAAACTCAGCTGGTCATTGCTTCAAATAGCTACAATGACCAAGCTCACAAGGCTGCAATCTTTACATAATTCTAGATCTCTTCACTGAAAATAGATCTTGAAATTAGAGTAAGAGGTGCCACATCTGCTACCATCTTTCACTTGGCTATAAGCACAAGTGCAAAGAGGAAGAATTCAATTTCACCTTCACTTCTGGACTAGTCCTAAGGGTATCATTTGTCCACTTGAATGGTTATAGATCATCCTAGAGATTTACTCCAGCAGTGAGGATGAAGATTAGAACATGAAAATTACTGCAGGCACTATGGTTGCAAGGCTACAAGCTCAGGCAACCATAGGTGCATCAGATCTGGAAACTTCTAAAGCAATTGGAATAGAAAAATTACAGATCTAATGGGACTTTAAAATAGCATTTCACTTATCTAAACAAAACTTACAATGATCTACCTCAAGCCTACAACCTGTGCATGAATCCAGAGCTCTTCACAATGAATTTACAGATTTATTTACAATTAGAAAACAGATCTGAGCTGCAAGCTAGGTCTAATCCAACAGGGTGGATGAGGGAGAGAAGGGGGAAGAGAAAAAGAAAAAATAAAGCTAAAACTAAACCTAAACGAGTCAAGGAGAACTCAAGCTATTCTATGGTTTCCATGCTGAAGAATTACATCATCAAGGAGGGTTATTTATACAAATACAGTGATCCATGTGCTTTGGATTGTAGCCAATCAGAGGAGAGATTTTCCATTTCAGTTTATGCTAATCCCTGTTTTAGCATTCTGCCCAATCAGAGAAAAGAGAGCTCAATTCAGTTCTACCTAACTAAAGTAGTTTGTTCCTGCCAAGAATTTGATTTGAAAAGCAGTTTTGCCCATGTGCAGACCTCTCTTATGCTTTGGAGTTCCCAAATTTTCCCTTGCCAACCAAAAATACTCCAGCTGCACACGTCAAATAATTTGTATAACTAATGAACCCAAACTGTCGAGAATGCCCCAAATTAATCTCATCATCCTATTGGCTGCCCAAAATAGCCCTATTGCTGTTTATTACCAAAACAACCCCCTTCACTTTAGATTTGATAAACTGCTGGGATCTTGAAGATGTTCAATCTAATGGCTGCAAACTGAAGTATCCTCATTAATTTGATATTTGAAACTCCATGTAGTTCAATGGGGCACGAGTTGGATCAGTTTGTAGAACTCATAAGCATTCTTGAGTGAAAGATGGATGCAGCTTGGTGATGCAAGTGCAGACCCATATTGCTTCAGGTACCTCTTCGTGCGGATGGTACCTGTTGTCGATAGGTTTGGAGATGGAGACTCAAAGGACAGCAGCTCCAAGTAAGGTGTCGAGAGGATGGCTGAGGAGTTAAGTGTTGTTCGAGCAGATGTGGGAGGTTGATGCCTGTAGTCGACAAGTTCTGAAGCTAGGCTTGCTGAAGTCAATAGGATGGATGAGAGGATGGCTTTTGTTTGAGCAGATGGCTGGGGATTTAGGTGTATCTCGATAGGATGGCTGAGTGGAGGGTTGAGGGTCGAGAGGTTGGAGGATTGGACTACAGCTCATGTTGTCGACAGGTTTAAAGCTTGGAGGCTTCAGCAACCATTTCGAGAGGTTCAAGGGGCTGCTGCACTATATTCTCGACAGGTTGGCTGGGAAGTCCAAGTGCACTTCGAGGGGATTGAGGATAGCTATCGACAGGTTGGTGGATAGAGAGTTGAAGGTCTAATGTCGACAGGTCGGGCTGCTTGGAGCTGCACTCTTCAATAGGTGCTGATGTATGTAGTATAAACTCCTCGATAGGTTGTATGGCTCCAACATTTCGAAAGGATAAAGGCAACACAAGTTGACAGGTTGAAGTGTAGATGAAGGGGAACGTTTGATAGGTGCGAAGGTTGGGGATGTTGGCTCTGCTGGTTCAGCTTGTGTCAATGCTTGCTTGCATGGGTGCAGCTGCTGCCATTTGGAAATGTTGGAGCTCTTTAACTCGGCTGGGGGTGAAATTGGATATCTCCTCTGTTGTTCGAGTGGCTACTTGAGTGTGCATCCAATGATCTACAGCTGCTGCCAATTGATATATCCTCATATCTGATTAAGCATATATATATATATATCCTCATATTTGATTAAGCATATATATATATATATATATATATATATATATATATATATATATATATCTGCAGCTCTGTAATTCTGCAGCTGTTGGCTTCAAATCTTCAAGTATTGCAGTAGCATTTGGCATGTTTGAAGGGCTGGTTTTCCAGCAGCTTTAGCAATTCCTTTGCACTCTATTGACCTTTGGGCTTCACCACTCATTTTTAGCAAGACTTTTGAGGTGCCAAGCACACTAAATTTCTCAATGATGTAAACCACCATCTCATGGCTGTATAGCTTGTGTGCCCAATACTGAAAGTGTAGCTGCTCCCATAGACACAAAGTTGAATTTCTGAGCATGCTTAGACTCGGGCTGCTTTGCTCTGTCATTTCTTCCAAAGTGTGCTAATGTAGATGGAAGTACTTGGTTGCTCTAATCTCCTCTTCTTAGCACATAAACATGGATAGCTGCAGATTTATTCCTAAACTACAAAAAAATGTTTAAAACAATTATTAAACACTCTAAATCCTAACAAAAGCCAAGTTTAAAGGGTATAAAAATGGTGTAAATCAGTGATTAACAACTCCCTTAGGGAGTCCCTTCAGAGATTCGCCACCGAGTGGCAAGGAGGATGACTGGTCCCTCTGGTCGCATTTTTTTGATGAGCATGGTGGCCCAGATTGAGGACTTTATAGCCAGGGGGACGAGGTTCACTGGGGCACGTGATGAGGCGGATGCCCGAGAGTTCCTACGGTGGTTTCATGATATAGGTGGGGGTCGACTCTTTACTCACCCTTTCCATGGGAGCGGTTCTTTTGCAGTTGGTGGTCTTGAGTCTGCCTCCTCTTTGAGAGAGAGATTGGCCACATTAGAGTAGGATCACTTGGGTGTGGGCGTCCGCAGAGTGCTGCTCTGCGGACGCGCTTCACAGGGCAATGGAGCGGACAGGATGCACTCCTTTTCTAGAAGAGGAGATGTTAGGTCCTTGATGGACTCAGTTTTCTAGGCTAGGACCTCGGAGGACGAGCTGAGGACTCAGCTTGTAGAGGCGCGGCGATCTCTGTTTAGTGTATTTGTTTGCAAATTTGTTCACTTCAATTTTTAATCGTTCCTAGTTTAATAGTCTTATTTGGTTCCTATTTTTCAGACTGAGAGGGAGAGCGAGGTTGCCAGGTAGGCGGCATTGCTCGGGTCTTATCGTAGCCCGAAATAGGCTGACTGGGCTGTGGTTGCTAGCCTACGCTCTGAGATTGATCGACTGGTAAGTGCTTGTCTCATTTTTAATTGTTAGCATTTTGTTAGCATTGTCAGGTCTGATGTGTTTACTGATATTTATTGAGAGCAGAGCTGTTCGTTGCTGGGGCTTCTGCTCCAACATTTGACGTGTCTTCAGTCGCCTCTTCTAGTCGGGAGGATTCAGCAATGGCTCGGCTCTGGGTGGAGCTAGAGCACTGGGTCAGTTTCTTCGCTCTTTTGAGTTATCAGGCCTTGCATTGCTTAGTGGTTTGTTGATGTTACGTCATGTCTTTTCAGTGACGCCTTACTGAGGATCTCCAGACTAGGGATGTGACTACTACTTCTCTGCACCCAAAGAGTTAGGTATTTTATATGTAGTTTATTTTGTTTTTTATTTCATTTTCTAATTAGTTTTTTCAACTGACGAGTTTTGTGTTTGTTTGGTTCACGTGCAGGTTATTCCTGACTCTGCTCCCGAGGCTCCTCCTCAGGGGTCGACTCCCACTCCTTCCCAGGTATATTTGATTAGCGTGGTTATTTTTCATTCTTGATTTTTTAGCACCATTGTATCCCTGATGTTCTTTCTTTTTTTCTTGTAGCCACCTGTGTCCGAGGCTCCTTCAGCTGATCCGGCCACTACTGCCACCGTAGAGCGTCTTTTGCGAGAGCGTGCTGAGTTGGAATGTCATTGTTGTCTATACTCTTTGTCTTGTTATGTGTATGCACTTCCTTAGCCTTTTGACTTGCACAAGTACGTGAGCTGGAGCAGTCGTGTATGAAGACACAGCATGCCTTAGCTCACCAGGATATTCACAAGCTTCCTTCTGATGTTGCGGAGTGCCATCTCTAGGAGGTGACTGTAGACTTGTTGGTTGATCGTAGGACTCGAACAGCAGAGTTAGAGAGTGCCCGAGATGTGGCTCGTGCTGAGATGCAGTTGACGATAGATCTTTTACAGCACGAGTTGGCGAGAGTTGGTGGGAGAGTGCAAGGGATGGTTGACCATTTTCTAAGGTTAGGGTCGAAGGCTAGCAGCTCACTGGTAGAGATTCATCGAGAGGTTCATGAGTGCATGAGGGCCCATGCGCAGGCAGACTCGGCACTAGGGCCTATGCTTACCGTTGGACCTCTGCATTCACATTCCCGACAGGCCTCCAGCCAGGCGAGTGAGGGAGGTTCTGTTGCTAGGCCTTCTACTCGTAGAGAGTGCCCTCCAACTTCGGGTGCTGGGATTGAGTTGTCAGAGGATCAAACCCCATACTTGGGGATTGAGGATATGAGAGATGGTAGTGACCGCCCTTCGCAGAGGCAGTGGAGGGAGTAGGGCATTTTTATTGTTTTTTTTTCTTTCTTTTTATCAGTTGTATATAAAGGGGGTATGCCCCCGATGACAGATGTAAAGAAACCTTTGATGATTAAAAGAGCTTCGGTTTAGATGTCCCTGGCTTCACTTCATTTTCTTGTTACCTTCTATCATCTTATTTTTGGCACCGTCACCTGTTACTGGGACTCGAATGCTCCTTGAGTTGGCTCGATAATAGTCAAAGGTTAGTAATTTTAGTTCCCCCTTGCTGATTGTCAAGGGGGAAGTGTCTCAGATTGAGGTCTGGTAATAAAAGAGGGGATTTGTTTTTGTACTTTTCACTACAAGGAAAGGAAAATAATACAACAGGGAAAGCAAATAACTAAAAGAAATATTCTAATTAAAAAAATGCCCCAGTGTAGGAGCGTGATGGAATAAGCAGTGCGATATCTTCGGTGATATTCCTCGGGTGGTGACTACGTCATTTTACATCTTCTTTATGGGAAAGCAGGGGCTTTTAACATGATTCAAAAAATGCCCCAGTGTAGAGGTGCAATGGAGCTTTTCTGAGTTTTTGATAGGTACTTTGGGCCTATAGGTGGCCATGTGTATTTGGTGAGTTAGTTTTAAAGAAAAGCATATTTTGAGACTGTCATCGAACCAGGGGGATGGTCTAATCATATCATCCGTATATTGGGGGTCTACCTTTGATAGTGGTCATCCTATCCCGTGGTCATTGTCATAGGGGGCGTGCGGTAGGTATAATAAGTGATTGTATCAATCATCATTCATCGATTTTCGATTTTATTTCTAGGAATATCCCGAGAGGCTTCTGACTCATTGTCCGAAAATAAAAATTAAGGGTGAAAGAGAGGAAAGGCTCAGTGATGTGGGGGAATAGTTTGTATCTGACGCTTTCTAAAAGAGACAAGTAACTGTCTTTTTCTCAGAGTGGGTATGGGGTGCCATGATTGAGCTCCCTGTCATATTTTGTCACCATCAAAGTCTCACATTCTATGGTTAGCAGGAGTTTGTCCTCCTCCTACCACCTTACGACGACATCTAGTAGTATCGGGACATCAGGGATGCCCTCGTAGCTTGCTTATACATTTCTAGTAGAGTTACCAGAGATGTCCTCACAGCCTGCTTATGCTTCCCTGAGCTCATGGACTGGTTCACTCGTCGTATTGCTCTCACTCAATTATATATATATATATATATATTTTTTTTCGAAAGCAACCTGCTAACACAAGAATGGTGAGTATTGATTGAGCCTAGCATCTTCATTTTTTTACGCTCTAACGTCTCCTCCAATGGCGGGGAAGGTGGATGAGAATCGGGTGTTAGTTATGCTTTTGAAAGAGGTCAGGTAAGTCACTAGTCCTTTGATCAAATTGCCCGAATAAGAAGGTGGGCAATAAATTGGAAGTCTTAAGGATATTTCAGGAATTGAGGATGTACCACCGACGAATAGGTCATGATAACTACAAAGGTGATAGATATAAGTATTTGGCTACGGGATGTGATAATCACATGGTTAAGGGTAGTATTTTCTAAGGTACATGGCATTCCAAGGGTTGGGGAGTTCTTCTCCATCTTGGTCCACCAACATGTATGCATTCCCCAGATATGCGAATGCTATAGCATATGGGCTCTCCCAGTTCGGTTTCACTTTTCCCTTTGGATGAGCATGTTTGGAGGGCATGATTTTCTTCAAGACTAATTCTCCAATGTCGAAAGTTCACTCGAGGACTTTCTTATCGTAAGCCCTGGCCACTCTCCTCTGATATACCTGAGCATGATCAACTTCCCTTAGAAGTGTCTCATCAAGTTGCTCTAGCTCAGCGAGCAGAGCAATTCTCCTTTCATCTAAGGATAGCTCATTATCGAGTTAAATTCGTAAGCATGGTATCTGTATCTCATAGGATAGGATTGCTTCCATCCCTTATGTGAGGAGGTAAGGAGTTTGGCCAGTGGCCATGCGAATAGAAGTCTTATAGGCCCAGAGTGCTTCTAGTAATCGTTTAGGCTAGTCGGCTCCATTGCTTTTCTCTACTGTTCATTTTTGAATTTGGATCAATGTTTTATTTGTAGCTTCTGCTTGTCCATTTCCCTGAGGGTAAAACGGCGATGAGTGGTGTAGATCGATGCCAAATTTCTTGCATAGCTTCTTCGTCTTCTCTGCAATGAATTATGGTCCATTGTCAATGACGAACATCCTGGACACTCCAAATTGGGTGATAATATTCTGAATGATAAACCTCATGATTGTTGAAGCGGTTATTCTGGCATAGGATTCGGCTTCTGCCCATTTGGTGTAGTATTTAGTCGCAGTGAGTATGAATGCGTGCTGGTGCGTGTTCCCAACTGTGTCTGTGATGGGTCTAATGATGTCGAAGGCCCACATCGAGAATAGCCATGGTGAGGTTATAGGATTCAATGCAATTGACGAAGCTTTGATGAGCGCGGTGTGTTTTTGGCATTGCTTGCAGCATTAGACATAGAGGTGATAATCCCTTATCATTGTTAGCCAGAAGTAGCATTGTCGTATGATCTGAGATGCGAGTCTTTGTCTACCAGTGTGGGCGCTGCAGGCACTGGTGTCTGCTTCTCGGATGATATATTGTCCTTCGGCTGTCGTGACACATCGCAGTAGCACTCCTTTGGTGAAGGCTTCTTTATATAGGGTGTCTTCGAGTATGCAAAATCTCGCACATCGATTCTTTATGGTTTTCCGTTCGATCTTTGTAGCATAAGGAGGGATATGTTGATGCTTTAAAAAATTCCATATATCGAAGTACCATAGCTGCCCATCGTCGATTGGTGTTTTTTCGAATCTGAATGTGGTGACGGTGGCTTCTTTCTCTGTAGAAGTGCTTGGGCCAAACTGCCCTTTGTTCTTGTGAGCTTCTGGTGCAATCGTTAGTTCCAATTTCATTGTCAAGCGACTTCGTGTGCTGGCATTGTCAACCTCCCAATGAAAAAGGACTTTGTACTTTATTCGACCGGTATATGAATGACTAAGGCTAGTGTGGCGAGAGAGTCTGCGAGCTCGTTCTCTAATCTAGGAAAGTGCGTGAAAGGGATTCTTTCAAATTTCTTTATTTTGAATTGAGCTGTCTCCAAGTAGGCCATCAGTCATCTTTCTTTGGTTTTTCACTCCTCAATAACTTGTGTTATTACAATTTGGAGTCACTGATTGTCTTCAATTGCTTGACTCCTAGCAGTAGCGCTGCTTGTAGTCCGGTGATGAAAGCTTCATATTCTGCAGCATTGTTAGTTACTAGGAAGTTGAGTTCAAAGGATTTTGGTATGACAACTCCTTCTGGGCTTAGTAGGACTATCCCAATGCCTTTCCCTTTATGGTTAAGAGCACCGTCGAAGTAGAGAGTCCATGAGGTCTTATCAGGCTCTTCATCGTGAATTAAGACCAAGTCTTCATCGGGGAAGTCTGCAGGCACGGGCTCATCGTTTGGGAGTGGTAAGTCGGTGAGGTAATCAGCGATCGCTTGTCCTTTGATGGATTTTTGTGTGATATAGGTGATGTCGAACTCTTGTAGTAACATGTGCCATCGAATCTTCTTGGAGATAGCAGACTTCTCGAAGATGTACTTCAGAGGGTCCATGCGTGCTAGTACTAATATTTTGTGCGCTCTGAAGTAGTGTCATAGTTTCGTTGAGGCCCACACTAGTGTGAGGCAGGTCTTCTCCATCGGCATGTAATTCTGTTCATACTCGACCATCATTCTATTGAGGTAGTAGATGACCTTCTCTCTCTTGTTGTCTTCTTCATATTGTCTAAGAATTACTCCCATTGCTTTGTCATTTGCTGAGAGGTAGAGGATTAGGGGTCTTCCAAGAACTGGCGGTGATAGTATTGGCGAGTTGAGGAGGTACTTCTTGATGCTGTCGAAGGCCTACTAACACTGGTCATCCCATTTATACCCGGCTCCCCCTTTAAGTAGCTTATAGAAAGGATTGCATCAATCTGAGTGTTGGGAGATGAATCTCCTAATGAACTACAACCTTCCTATCAATCCTCATAATTCTTTGATCTTGGTGGGAGGTGGCATCTCGAGGATGGATCTGACTTTCAGCGGGTCAACTTCAATACCTCGTTTGCTGACTATAAATTCTAATAATTTTTTGGAGGTTACTCCAAACACACACTTCTTTGGATTCATCTTCAGCTGATATTGCTCAGATCTTTGTAACACCAATCATAGTGCTTCGGCATGTCCTACTCACGTCTGAGACTTCACTAGTATGTCATCGACATAGACTTCAACACATTTATACATCATGTCATGAAATATGGCCATCATGGCACGTTGATATGTGGCTCATACGTTTTTGAGCCTGAAAGGCATGACAACATAGCAGTAGGTTCCCCATGGCGTGGTGAATGAAGTCTTTTCTTAGTCTAATTCTGCTAATTTAATCTAGTTGTATCCAGAGAAGCCATCCATAAAGGATAACATCTCATGTTTGGCACTGTTATCGACTAGGGTGTCGATTTGTGGTAGGGGGAAGTCATCTTTTGGGCATGCTTTGTTGAGATTCCAGAAGTTGATGCATACCTGCACTCTGCCATCCTTCTTGGCGACAGGTACTATGTTGGAAATCCATTTAGTGTTGAGGACGACTCGGATGAATTTCACTTTGCGTAGCTTGTCGACTTCCTCTTTGACTTGTAGTGGTGTCTAGGGATGCATCCTTCTGAGTTTCTATTTGACGGGTTTAGCATCAGGTTCCAGGACCAACCGATGTTCTACTAAGCTCGTGTCCAATCTAGGCATATCCTCGTACGACCATGCGAAAGTGCTGAGGTGATCTTGGAGGACGTGGATAATTTGTTATCATTCCTTGGGTTTGAGTGTTGCATTGATCAATAACTTCTTAGGCTCTTCTTTGGTGCCAAAACTTATCTCTTCAGTCATTTCTGTGGCAACTTGTGTTTGCTCATCGAAGCGCTTGATGACCCGTTAGAAGTCCTGAGCTTCGTCAGTGACTGGTGCTCCTTCTTCATCATCAATGAGTTTATACACTACAAAAGAACTACACTGGGGTTAGTTTTATGGGAGGTAACCCTTCATCGACATAATTTATGATCATGACATCCTTTGTCAGGTGTAGGTCGAGGTTATTCATCCTCCTCTCAAAGTCGTGGAGTATCTCGTCAGGTATGATTACAGGCTTGTTACTTCGTTGGGATGCTCGGCGGTTTCGTGAGGAAGAGGTAGTAAGGTCACTTCAAATTGAGTCAAGGCAAGGCTCTTCGATGTTGAGGGCAGGATGATGATTGGGTGTGATCATGTCAGTTACTCCTTTGATTTTGTTGAGGCGATCACTACTCATATCCTTTGGGGAAAAGTCTCCTTACTAGTCGTTGAATGGGTCTGGGACGAAGGGCTCCCCTCCTTTTTTGTGATTTTCTAATTTTTTTAGATTTTCTATTTTAATATTTTGATGGGTTTTAGGATTTTTCATTTTTTTTGTAATTTTTGATAATAAGTATGTTACAAGGTCGATTTCCTGAGGCGGAACTAGCGAGGTTGCATCTCCTAGTTGGGGAAGTGGGACGACCGCCGAGGCTGTTCGAGCGAGTCTTTGGATGATGTGAACTTGATATGAATTTGACATTTTTTATGTATGATCTTCGTCTGAGCTGATCCTCCTGATGAGCGATGCCGGCGACGGTTTGTCGGACGGCTCCTCTTCCTCTTCTACTACATGAGCACTTTGTCATCGAAGAGCATCTGAAGATGATAGTTGTCTAAACTCTCGTCTTTGGAATCAGATTGGAGGTTCGCTTGTTATTGAGATTCTTCACTTCATATTAATCATATTTACGGTTCAATGAACTTAATTACTGAACCTGGGTTGTTTTCGACCATTCTCCATAGTGCAGGAAGGGGATTGGTCCGGCCTTCTCATTCGAAGTCTTCTATTATTATTATTGTGTAGGTTTAGCAACAAGGCTAATATGGTCAAATGATGCACGAAAAATCTTGTGGGCACTCCCATGTAGTGAAGAAGTGCTCGAAGGTATCATCATTGAAGTCAGAATCTGAGAATTCCTTCCTCTGGATCTCGTGGTACATGGTGAGAAGAATATAGGCCTGACAGTGGGGCTGATATGGGTGAGAGATGCAGGGATACTCCCAGGGGCATTCCCATCCTTCATTATCGGAGCTGAGGTCACTATTGCCAGGGTCAAGATCTTCCTCTTCGTCTGATTGTCCTTAGAGGCCATGTTCCAACTATTTTGCTAACTCAAGTGTGGAGAGATCTATCCAATAGTCTTCGTCATCGCTCGACGGCGGTTGCTATTCTTCTTCCAGTGAGTTCCAGAATATCAGAAGTTGTGGCACATCCGGAGATTGAGGAGCGTCAAGCTCTAATTCTTCTTGGAATTCTATGAAGGTGACACGATGATCTTTTGCCCTTGTTGTCCATCGTATCTCGCACAAGATAGCTCTTTCGCACCTCATTAAGACGGACGTGCACAGGTTGCAATAGGGTGATTCTAGGTAAGGGCAATGGCATTGACACTGCCAATTATCTAGTAAGGAATAATGATCAAGTTCATCATTAGAGTCTATTTCTTCCCTTTGAGAGTTGCTAACCTCCTCGAGGAGCATTAATCGCTCTGCTCTTAAGTGATCTCCAAGTTCTATTTTTGTACGGTTAGCCCAATAGTCTTCTTCTGCACTTGACATTGAGAACTAGTCTTCTCTTCCCGGTTCATGAGGCTAGGGTGTCCCTGACTTTGGTTCTTCTTTGTCTGCTAATGCGGAGATGTGGAAGTCCTCTTCGTAAGTCAACTCCCAGTCTTCTGCGTGCGGCTCTTGCTCTTCAGGTGTTTCAAATAATGGTCTGACTCCTTTGAGTGGCTTGTCCATGACGTCACTATCATGGCTTAGGTTTGTCAAGTCGGTGAAGGCTTTGGTTATTTGCTAGATCTCGGTTGCCTGAGATTTAGTGAAGGATGGCTCCTTTCTTCTCTTCAGCACATTAGCCTTCTCAGTAGTTTCATATACGAAATGGTCATAGAGCGACTACTTTGGTGAAGTGGGTAGGATGTCAGCTTGCTTTCCGTTTGACTGGTAGCATAATCCGATGTGTTTGCATAGTTTCTTCGAGATGACTGGCCCTATGCATCCTTGCTTATCTTTCTCGAGTCCAGTATGAGGGACGTATCCTAGATGATACATCAGGTCCCATTCTTTTGCCGCGATCGGGTTTATGTCGTATAGCCGGGAGAGATCAGGTATGGCTTCTCTCCTCACTACTCTTTTTGGCAGGTCGGAAGGGACCAAGGGTAGCTAACTTCTACTATTGATGCGTCATTAGGATCTTGCATCTTTTTTATATGCCATGTGTTCAGTACCGAGTCATGAGCTATTGGGATGCTCATCACATAGTCTGTGTTGATTTCTTTATGGGGCGTATCAGCGTATATTCTTATGATGGAATCTTCGTGGAGGAATTTGACGCATTGGTGATACATCAATGCTATTGCCTTCATTGATTCTAGCCAGTTCCTTCCTAATATCAAATTATAAGTGCTCGAGGAATCAGAGACATGGAAAGTGCGGTCCATGGTGACTGGCTTGAGGCGAACTTGCAACTTGATGGTTCCCTTGATGAAGGGCCGAGAGCCATCGTAAGCTATAAGGGATAAGGATGAAGGCCTTATATCATGTTCGGTGTATTCAAGGATCTTCAAAGTCGTTATAGGGTAGATGTTAAGTCCTGCTTTGGTGTCAACCAATGCGTGTGGTACTGAAAATCCTCTTATTATGACGGTTTGATAAATAGGAGCCAAACTTGCACGTAACGACTCTTTAGGAATGTTAACTTCAGTGAAGGTGAGCGGAAGAGGTTGAGTCATAACTGAGGCGATCTCATGCAGCTGATCCAAAGTGGTATCTTTGTTCACATGCGTCTCATCTAATGTCTCCACGAGCAGTCGGTGATGCTCTGGCAATTTCTTGATGAGTTCAAGGATCGATATTTGTGCGGGCACCTTTGCGAGATGTCAGAGAAGATCGTATTCCTGACCTATTTTTAGGGTAGGTTCTTTTTCGGGTCAATGCACTCTACACCCGTTACATTGAGTCGGTTGAGGCACTAGTGTTAGAGGCAGAGGGATTACATGAGGTGGAGGGGGTAAGCTTGCTCCTTATTCTTTGGTTATCTGGTCAGATGGCTGTGCATTGTTGCTCTGCTTTTCCCTAGTGAATGGTGGGGTGGATAGTAGGTTCCAGATTTCAGGATTGGGCATGTTTGTTGCTGACCTTGGAGTGTTGGAGGATTTAGTGCGGTACTTGTGGTGAAAGGAGTAAAATTCGGTGAAGGAATGCATACCAGAGCTATGCCATTCCAAGTTGGGAGGTATTTAGTGTAGTCTTCCTCTTCGAGGAATGCGGAGATTAGTACTTCTTCCTTAGCGGGCTCTTCCTCCTGCTGTCTTATCTCCCCTGCTGATGGGTGTTCTTCAGTTACCTCCTCGCGTTGTTGGCTGGTGGTATTCCGGGTGATGCTAGCTACCCATGCCGTGACTTGTTCTGCAGTTTGAAGGACATGGTCCTCATATTCTGGCTCAATGTTACCGAAAGCTACATCAAAGTTCAGGGGTGTAGAAG
Organism: Chloranthus sessilifolius; assembly: GCA_021018995.1. NCBI lineage: Eukaryota > Viridiplantae > Streptophyta > Magnoliopsida > Chloranthales > Chloranthaceae > Chloranthus > Chloranthus sessilifolius. Next base: position 101,027,523 of record CM037588.1, read on the forward strand.
GTTTTATGGGTTGAATGATAGGTCTTCAAGCTCAAAAAGATTGAACTCGAACGCGAGTGAAGTTTGGGTAGGGTGGCAGAGTTGGCGGTTCAACTCGGGTTATGAAGGTAGAAGGGTGAGGCGAAAGGATGGTGGGCCTTCGAGGATCATCTGAACTAGCTGTGGCATCAAGATGTCTAACTCGTGTGATGAGGTCAGATGGGTGGAAACGGGCTCGGCCCGGAAGGTCCACCGTGGTGACATGGGTGGCCGGTCCTTGATTATGATTTGGCAGGGGGTTGTTGACGATTCCAAGGTTTTACGGAGGCTGTTGGTTATTCTGGCTAGAACTTCGAAGGGATTCCCAGCCAATCTGGTTTCGATCATTCATGTCATATATCATATCTCTCAACACCCAACAGTCTTCCAGGTTGTGGCCTGCGTATCGGTGAAAGGCGCAGAACTTGGTATAATCAAGGTTAGCAGGCCAAGGTTGTGGCCGCTCTTGTGGGAAGCGAATGTGGTTCTAGTCGCTTAAGAGGCAGAAAATATTAGGGATGATATTGGGTAATGGAGGATAATGATCTCGTCTAGGCTAATAGGGGCCTCAGGTCTGCTAATTAAAATTTTGGGGCAGGGGTACATTATTATAGCCCTAGGTATTAGTAGGACAGTTTTGGGCTGCATTTTGATTCTGGTTAGGATACTAGTTTCGGTTAGGATATTATTTTTGATTTTGATTAGAGTTTCGTGGTTGATTCTGGTACTGAACTTGACCGGAGTTCCTTTGTTGGTTGTTCCCCTCGCTTTGATTTTGATTAGCGACCGTGTTAACTTGCTCGGAGCTCGAGCCTTTCTTGTTATTTCGGGGCTTTGAATCGCCAAAAGTCAATGCCTTTGGTGCTGTGATTGAAAAGGCGAGGTCTCCTTCGTTTATGTGTCACTGGATGTGGCTGGCGTGCAGGTGGAGAGCAGTGAAGTTTGGGGAATCACTTATGATTAGAGCACTTTGAAGGGGCTCTCTGACGTTATCTATGATGATGTCGATTGCATCTTTTTCTCTCATTTGACTTCCCGTAGGAGCCGCGAGCATCCTCCAGCGTGATATAAAATCGGTGAAGTCTTCTTTGGTTTCTTGCTTTGTTGTCATCAAGTCGCTGAGACTGACGACGTCCTATATCAGATGCTTGTATTGATATAAGAACTATCCGGCTAATTCTTCGAATGTGTCAATTTAATGTAGTGAGAGCCCGACGAACCAGTCGAGGGCTTCCTGTTGGGAAACTGCCTCGCCTTAAAAAAGGGTTTAAATTCACTCAATTCAAGGCAGATCACACACACAGACCTGCAAGTATTCAGGGCCTATTGTAGCAAGTTTAAAAGAGTAAGTAAGGGAATGTCCACAGGGAGGTGAGTTCCAAATATGGTAAATCGCCAGATCTGTAAGAGATCTGGCACCCTAACTAATGCTAAGTAAGCTAAAAGAAAGGGGAGAGGTTAAAAGGGATTGTAACTTAAACTAAACTACACATGGAATGCAAATTAACTGAGATCGAGTCCAGAGATCTAGATCTTGCAAGTGGAAGGGTTTAAAAATAGAAAATAGGGAAGAGCAGCTTGGAGATTGGTCTCATTGCAATCAGGTTGAGCTGGTCATGTTACAAGGGTTCAAAGCACACAAATCCCTCAGCTGGTTACAAGCACAGCTGTAGGGTAGAAGGCTCCACTCTAAACCAAAGGATTTAACTGATCTTAAGGCTATGGTATGTCCACTTCAATGGTCACAAACCATCCTATAGACTTCATCCGATCCAAAGATTTATGGTAGAAGAATCTGATTGAAACCTGAGATTGGACTGCTCTTAAGGCTATGATCTGTCCTCTTTAATGGTCACATATCATCTTAGGGAATTCCTCCAAACCAAAGGTTTCAACCTGAGCATTAAAATCACTATAGATGCTACAATTTCCAGGTCACAGATACAAGAAATTGTAGGGATATCAGATCTAGGGAGATCAAATGGTATCCAAGAGGTCTACCATTTAAGTGGGTGAGCTGATCAACAGACTCCTCTATACAAATCCGATCGAGCACCAAATGAAACTAAAGGAACTATAGATCCAATTAAAACAATAAAAACAACATTTACATTGTAATAAAACTTGCTCTACAATGAAATGCTCTCAGATCTGTAGTATGTGCAGCAATTAACCCACAATAACACTCTCAACCTTATCCAATTACAGATCTAACCTCTCTCCTCGCTGCTCCTAGGGAATTAGCCAACCATAGTTGAGCTAAAAGAGGGAAAATAGAATTTCGCTGCAAGCTCTGATCTCCAGAATTTGATCCAAATCTCAATCCCACCAACTGCAATTAGGGATCTCAATATATAGCTTTCTCTCTTATTTTTCCCACCAATATTCCCTTCTAGAAGGTCCTCAGAGTTTGTTAGAGTTCTGTCAGAGCATGTGGGTTGGTTAGGGTTTCCTAGGGCATCTTTTGGATTTTCGTGTCGGTCACCAATGTGCCTCAGTTTGCGTGAAATAGGTCACCACGTTGCAGCGTGTGAATAGCCTATTTTCTGAGAAGTTCTTCACACAATTTCGACAGGTTGAGGAAGCTTTCGACAGGTTCAAATGGAGCTTTAGTCCTTTTGCTAGGTTCTCAGATCTCTTCGATAGGTTCTGATTGGATGAGCCTTCTCTTAAAGGTTCAACATTCTTAGCCCTATGCTTGGAGCATTTGACAGGTTGGAGAAGCTTTTCGACAGGTTGGAGGACCATTTCGATAGGTTCAGCTCTGCATGCCACCATTCCGATAGGATTGCTCTCACTCCTATCGAAAGGCTCAAGCACCTTTCGGTAGGTTCTGTTCCAGTGTCTCCATCTCGATAGGTTCAGGAAACCATTCAATAGGTTCCCCTTACACCTCAGGCAGGCTTTCGATAGGATGGTTTCTTCCTTTCTTTCAGCTGCTCGATAGGTTCTTGGATCCTATCGAACTTCTCAATCCACACGAATCCATCCTTTCTCTGCCTTCAGATCTTATCGAAACCTTTCCAATTGCACGAATTCCTCCATTTCTTGCTCTCAACTCCTATTGAAGTCTTCATATACCTCTCGATAGGATGTTTTCAGCCTATTTTCACTTCCCTCGCCTTGCCCTAATGTTACCACGCGCCCCAAGGGTCCAATGGTGTGTAGCCCTCTGTGTGCCATTGCTGGGTCTGCACTGTGCTGACAGATGGACTTCTTTGTGCAGCATTTTGAGTGGTTTTCTGTACTATTCCTGTCTTTTATTGTTATCTATAAAATAGACTCAACAGGTGTTTATTAGTGTGCTCACAGGTCCATCAAAGGTCAAGTTAAGGGGTGAAAACTGACATTTTTCACTACTTAACACACCCCCGAACCTAAGCTTTGGTAGTCCCTGAGCAAAGGAGAGACAAAGAAAATTAAAAATGCAACTTTCGTAGGGATCACGGATGCATTTAGCATTTGCATCAAGCCTTTTAAACCCGTAGGTGATCCCTAATGGAGGAGTGAAGTCTCCTGAGGGTTTTCAGTGAAGGTATCCACAAACTTCTCCAATAAAGTTAGTTAATAGTAGTGCATCCTGCTAAAAACATAGTTTAAGTAAATAAAATAAATTCACACCATGAAATAAAATAAATTCACACCATGTCCATTCAATTCATTAGAGGAATTTCAACAGAAAAAGTATCAGTTCAAAACTTGAAAGTCTGCTGTAATCCTTCACCATCACTCAGCTCATGTCAAGGCATTTCTCCTAAAAATTAATGCATGGCTCACCATCAATTCCAGAATTATGCTCTCATATTACCCCCACAAATTGGATTTTAGACCCCAAGTCTCACTAGGGTTGTCTACTCACAAAAAAAAAAATGGAGGGTGTAGAATTTCACATAGCTCAAGAGCAATTACAGCCCTCAAATAGGACTGCAAGCATGAGCATAGGCATTGCTCTAATTCCTGAAAATTTTTAACTCTTTTCACCATAGATTAAATAAATCCTTATCTCCACATGACAGCTCAATTCATTTTAGATCAATAAGGTCGTTTTATTGGGTTGTAATGTGGCTTAGGGATGAGGTTTGTAAAAGAATGAAAGGATAAAAGAGATTCAAATTGAGAAATCAGTAAAGGTAAGGAGGTGGTCTAGAGAACACCTTCTTCATTTCAGCACCTCTTCACTTTCTTTTTGAATTTTCAGACTTGAAGTGATCAGCTTCATCAGCTTATTATCTTCTTGTAGATTTTCAAATGAAGTGACTTCTCTTTCTCATCCTTTTGCTATGTTTTTTTTTCCTTTTGTATACTTTTTTTTTTTGTATGGGCCGGAATGCCACAATACCACCAAATGTGCTTTCTTCTTTCTCAACCAACCATCAAACCAGCTCTACCTTTTGAAATCTCAGAGTGAGGGTCAGGCTGTATCAGGTCACTGAGGTTTTGGGTTCAAATTTTCTAATTTTTTTTTATCAAAGAAAACTGGGACTTTTAAGGCTCAAGTGGTGTGTATCAAGGGTAGTTCAAAGGTAGGACATTTTAGGCTCAAACTGTCCAAGGGATGGCCTTCATGTCCTCCATGTCATGAATACTGTCAAGCTGTTTCAACTTGGATTTGTCTAACTTCTAGTGAGCAAAATTGAATCCAATTAGTCCTTAGAGTAGAAGAATTTTCCAAGACACTCTTCAAAGAAAATTCTCAGGCCCAAATCTCACTGGATATGGCCTTCCATCAAATTTTCTGGTGTGTATCTTCACAATCCTCTCTCATTTAAGGTTTACTACACATTAAAATTTTTTTCGAAAATTGTTGACATGACAAATGTTAAACTACAACTTTTTTTTTCAGTTTCAAACAGTTTATTTTATTTTATTTTTAATTTCCTCTTTTCCAAAAAAAAATCAAGTGAGAATTTATTCTAATTCCAAACACTCATTTTTAGCCTAGCTGCACTATCATTAACTTATTTCATTGGCATACCTGGCATACCCCCAAACCTAAACTAAACACTGTCCTTACTGTTTTACACTATGAAATCAGTAGAGGGGCATGGTAAGAAAATATCGACACAAAAAAAAAAACAAAATTCAGGAAGACAAAATTGTATTAATATGTCAAATATATACGTGAGACAAGTGAAAAAGAAACTAAAATAATAAACTGCCACATCTATTTACAGGCATCATCTGGCCAACCATAAAGGTCAGCCAGGTTTTTCAGCTCATCCTTAGATAAAGGAGCTTTTCCTTTAGATTTTGATTGTTGTTGCGGGTTCTTTGGTGCCTCCTCAGACTGGGCAGTAGGTTGTTTTCCTTTTGGATCAACAGCAACAACATAATATGAATTTGAATCAGAAGGAAAAAGGGCAATGGGGTCCAATCCTAGAGCCACAACTGTCTTCCTTCTTTCCTCCCTAGAGAGTAAGGTGAAAGAGGTGTCAGGTTGGGTTGTAGAAGGGGGACAGGTTTGAGTGGAGGGGGGTTCAGTAGGAGGTGCTGTAGCTAGAGGGGTAGGTTGAAAGGGCTGAGAGGTCAACGAAGCAACCTTTTTCTCTAATAAGTCAATTTGTTTTACGGCATAGAGTAAGTTGGCATCAGAGAGTTCCTTGGTGGCCTTGAGTATCTCCTGAGCATTGGCTAATTTTTTCTTGAGAAGCTCAGAATTCTTCTTCTCATATTTGGCAATTAGGCTCTCAGCAGCAGCCAACTGTTTTGCTGACTCATAACGAGTCAGGATTTCAGTCCACCCTTGAGAGATATCTCGGAGCTTGATTCTGTGCTCTAATTCTATGTTGGCAATCCACTCCTCATAAGGGGCTTCAAGGGAGGCTCGAAGTGCAGCCATACCTCTCAAGACATCCCTTTGGATGTAAGGGTTGTCTCTCATGGCATACAACAGGGTGAGGTAAGGGGGAATGTACATGTTTTGTCTAAGGACAATGGGCAGGGACAGGGGTATAGTGGATGAAGAGGAGGGGGTGGAGAGAACCAGATCCTCCCATGGATCAGTTTGGGTGGAGGCATATTTGAAAATAGGTGGAGAGAGAGATGGGGGGAGTAGGTGATAGGAGATGCAGCCACTACAGAAGCAATTATAGCTGGTTATGAAGGGAGAACAGATGGTGGTGAGGAAGGTGTGGGGAGAGATGGGGCTGCTACCTCCTCAGACTGGGTAGCAGCGAGGGGTGGTGAAGCTATGGGTGAGAAGGAGGAGATAAATGGATGGGTACATGGGTAGGTGAAAGAGGGGAAGTGGGAGGGGGTTGAGGAGCTGGAGAGGATGGGGTAAGGGTGGATTGAATTGATTGGAGGTAGGAGCTCATGAGGGCTTGGTTGTCGGTGTTTATGGTCAATTGAGATTGAATGGACTGTAGGAGTGAGAGAATTTGGGTGAAAGTGTCAGGCATGGTGGGGGTAGAGGGGACAGGTGTTTGAATGGGATGGAAAGGAGAGGAGGGTGCATGGTTAAAATGAGGAGGAGTGGGGTGTGGGGAGCAAGAAGCGGGATGTACTCATGAGCAACATCCTCCACAATTTCAGCTGGCTTACTCTTCTTAATCAAGGTGAGGCTGGTGGACCATTCCTGCTTTCCATATACTTTTGGGGTCAGCTTCTCCATTGGCTCATTTCTCTTGATCACATACTTTCCAGTCTTGAGCAGACATGTGATGAGTCTGCAGAAGGGCAGACCTCCTCCCTTAGCAAAAGCTTATCTCTTCAGCACCTTGTCATTGATGTCCACCATTGTTTTAAAAATCAGCTTAGGTGCATTCACGAATTGCCGCTTTGAACAGTAGTATAGGGCATCCACTAATGGGGCCCTTCTCTCTTGCAAATGCCCAGTGACATAGACATTTTTCCTCAAAATGGTATCAATGAGTCTTAGGGTAGGATGGAGGTCTCTTCTCATCAGGGATTCACCAGAGCCCACTATTTCGTTAGTAAGCTATTTAGCCATTTCCCTAAATGTGGCCCCCATAGGTGCTCCCTTAGCTCTGGTGGAGTCAAATTGATATGGGACTCCCAAAGCCATCCCAATGTTTTCGCAATCGACAATCAACTGCCAGTCATCAATCAAGATTTCTAGTACATCCTCAGCCCCAGGCACCACCTTCTTTGTCAGGTTCTGGGACCACAAATTTACCAACCTGGGGTACACATTTTCCTTCAAGGGTGAAAGCAAGGGCAACAAACCTTCTTTCTTCAAATATTCCAATGTCCCCTGGCACTCCCCAATGTTGGCAAAGTATGCTAGATCAAAGTTTATCTCGAGGACAAGACTCAAATTCTCTACAAACTCATTGGGTGTAGTTAACCCAACTGGAAGCTCTACTACTGGTGGTCTGGCAAGGGTGGGCAAAGGTGTTTCCACAGCAGGAGCAGCTCTCTCTAAGGGTGGATCCACCTTAGGCTTCTGAATTTCGACAGCTTTGGCTTTCTTGGCTTTAGGGGCCTTCTTAGGTGTCTCTTCAGAGAGCTTCCTCTTAATAGGTGGTTTGGAAGTTGGCTTTGATTTCTTGGAAGATTTGGGGGTAGAAGCAGCTGATCTCCAGAGTAGGTTTGCTAGGGTTTCCTCAAGCTTAGCCATTTTACTCTCAGGGATTGCTCACTCACCAACTTGTAATGGAATATAGAGTTTCACAAGTAGAACAACAACAAATTGGCGGTGGGAAGGCAACTTACCCCAAAATTCCTAGGGTTTAACAGATATCGCAATGCACATCTCTAATTTCTCCAAAATCAGATGTAAAATGCTCCTCTGCGGAAGCTCAATTCACTTACGAAATGGCAGACTGAATAGCTGAAGGTTCTACGAGGATTTAGTGGAGAAAGAGGGAGGCGAAAGAGAGAGGAAGAGAGCTAGGGTTTTGCAGAGGGTAGGGAATCAGGCACAAATGACCTAATCGACAGGTATATAAGGGGTGAAATATGATTTCGATAGGATGAATTGGATGGTTTTGATAGGTTCATGCATCCTGTCGAAAGCTTAGCTGACAAAGCTTTCAAAAGGGATGATTCGATAGGGATCCCGACAGGTGGAACCATCCTTCCGATAGGTCTCAGTGCCTATCAAAACCATCAAATATCCTGTCGAAATCACCATGTGACCTAACGAAAGGTGAACTTGACCTATCAAAAGCTCCCAAAACCCAAGTAAGGCTGTGTTTTGGGCACTCTCAGCCTCAGCACTCAGCAGGCTCTTCTGCTGTGCTCCTCTACAGTTTGTTTCCCTTGTGGAATAGCTCCCATTATCTCAGGACAGCTGGTAATATTAAAATGATGGCCTAGTATTTAGCATGGAAATTTTTTATTGTAGAAAAAAAATCAATCAACAACAAAGTAAACACCTAAAACAAAAGCAAAGGATGGTACATATGATACATACTGAACTTTAGGGGCTAATCTGAAGGATCTGGAAGGTCCATGGTTTGCTCAGGCTCATCAAACTTGGCACCTTTTGTGGATCTTTTCTGCAGCAAATGTCCATTCCCTGGGTGCCGTTTTGTATTTGTGAACCAAGCATTGCCCTGCATCAGCTGATGTGGATTTTCATGCACAACCTCCTCTAGTACATCAATGGAAAAACAGGCCTCATCTAGAGGGGGTTGATGAGCTGTGTTGTACACCTTCAGCTTGACTTTCATGTTGCCAAAAGAGACTTCCATGACTCCTGACATGCATTGTATACAGGACATCTTCAATGACCCCTATAGGCATTAGTAGTGGCCAAAAAGGGTCTGCCTAGAATCACAGGTATGGAAGAAACACATTTGCTTTGCTCCATGTCTAGCACCAAAAAGTCAGCAGGGTAAAAGAACTTGTCAACTCTCACTAGGACATCTTCAATGACCCCTATAGGCTTCCTTTCAGATCTATCAGCCAATTGCAAGACCACATGTGTGGGCTTCAACTCTCCTAAGCCCAGCTTCTCATATACTGTATATGGCAGTAAAGGCAAGTTGACCTTTACTTAAAAGTTTCCATCATTTCTTCTATTTTACCTTGCCCTTTATCGAAAGGGGAAGGTGCTTGCAATGCTTTCGGAAATGGCAAATGTGGGATTGCTCCCTCATTTGTAGCCTTAGCCATTTTGTCATCTTTGTTTTTAATTTTTCTCTTTTCTTACGGATCATCATTATCCTCTTTCTTCTCATTTGGTTGTCCCTTCATGTCCACCACTGGTGGCCCTTGTTGTGTCCTTTCGAAAACCACCTCTTTTCCTTTTTCAAAATTTCTCAAAGTCTCACAGCCAGCTTGGTTATCCACCAGCCTTCCACTTCTTAATGTAGTAATGGATTTGGCTTCATCATAGGTGGAGGAAACTTCACCCACTACATATTGTCTCCTTGCGTTATCTAGTGGTTGGCTAGGCAGCCTCCCTTCCTCTCTCTTAGTCAAAGCATTAGACAGCTGACCAAGATGGTCTTCTATTTTTTAAATACTTTGGCTGTGAGAGTGCACAGTTTGAGTTAAGGGACCCAAATTCTACAGTGAGGCCAGAACTTGTTCCTCGAAAGAAGGTGATCTCACAGCTGGAGGGGGTGCAGGTTGTTGCACAGGCTGGGTCATGGGCTGCTGGTAATGAGGCTTTGGAACATAACTTTGGTGGTAGGGTTGAGCATTTTTATAGGGCATGGGCTGCTGTTGCTGCTGCTGCTGGTTTGGGTATGCATCTTGTCTCCGCCTCAAGTTGGGGTGGTTCCTCCATTGGTACCCAACAGCAGGTTATTGCCCATAGGATTGAGTGGCAGCCACATGCTCCATAACAAAATCTAAAAACTGGACAGCTGATGGACATTCTTTAATGGGGTGGGTAGGATACTGGCATATAGCACATGCCTCCTCCACCCTAGCAGCCATGGGTGACTGCATTGCTCCCATGAGCTTCTCAAATTTCAGTGCCAGACTGTCCACTTTCCTCTCCAAATCAGTTTGCACATTTACCTCAAACATCTTCCCTCTGGTGGTATTCTCTTTCACCAATCTAGGAGGATCTAAGTCCCTAGACAAGGTCTCCCTCTGTATGGAGTTGTCACTAATGATATCAAACAACTCCTAGGCCTCCTCAGCAGTTTTATGGAGGTAGGTGCTACCACAAGAAGCATCTACCATGTCTCTATTTTTCGAGTCAATCCCTTGATAAAAACTTTGAACCAATTGCCATTCAGGGATTTGATGGTGGGGGCATTTCTTTAGGAGTTCCTTGAATCTCTCCCAAGCTTGGTGAAAATCCTCAGTTGGATCTTGGGCAAATGAGATGATGCCCTTCCTCAACTGGCTTGTTTTATACATGGGGAAGAATTGACTAAAAATTGACAATGAAAGTCACTCTAGGACTGAATATTATTCGGTGGAAGCATTGACAACCAGGTCCTGGCTCTATCCTTCAATGAAAAAGGAAAGAGTCTCATCCTAGTTGTCTCCTCCCCCAAACCTGTGATGTTGAAAGTGGTGCAGAGTCCTAAGAATTCATCAATGTGCTTATAAGGATCCTCTTTGGTCAGGCCATGAAGTGAGGGTAGCATCTAGATTATGGAAGACTTTATTTCATAATTTCCTTGAGCAGCTGGGAATTGAATGCAGAAGGGAGAATTGTAAACCCCTGGTGCATTAAATTCCTTGAGAGTTCTAGGCTGCTGTTGCTCACCCATTTCGAAAAATTCAGCTGCAACAGATGTGAGTGGAGTTTGTCTAGATCTGAGAAGCCTTTCAACCTCTGGATTTAATGGGACAATCTGAGGTTGGAGAGTTCTTCTCCCAAACATACACCACTCAAGATCTAATGCAGAGCAAATCTTCAAACACAACAAGCAGGAACAAATGATTATCGAATCTAAAAATTAACAGATCTGACAAATAAAGGGGAGTAGGGGGATGCAAACTCAAGAGCAGCTTCCAGCACAATGCTCCTCTTTCGTAGCAGCTTCAAATCTGATGAAATACAAACAGAATACTGGAAAACAATAAAACATACAAACAGAGTTAGTGAAAAATCAAACAACTTATCACACATCTATGATCTAAACTAAATCAAACTTAGATCTACCAATTTCAAAAATACCTCCCTGGCAGCAGCGCCAAAAACTTATTGGGAAACTGCCTCGCCTTCAAAAAGGGTTTAAATTCACTCAATTTAAGGCAGATCACACACACAGACCTGCAAGTTTTCAGGGCCTGTTGTAGTAAATTTTAAAAGAGTAAGGGAATGTCCACAGGGAGGTGAGTTTCAAATATTTTAAATCTCTAGATCTATAAGAGATCCGGCACCCTAACTAATGCTAAGTCAGCTAAAAGAAAGGGGAGAGGTTAGAAGGGGTTGTCACATAAACTAAACTACACATGGAATGCAAATTAATTGAGATCGAGTCCAGAGATCTAGATCTTGCAAGTGGAAGGGTTTAAAAATACAAAATGGAGAAGAGCAGCTTGGAGATTGGTCTCACTGCAATCAGGTTGAGCTGGTCATGTTACAAGGGTTCAAAGCACACAAATCCCTCAGCTGACTGCAAGCACAGCTGCAGGGTAGAAGGCTCCACTCTAAACCAAAGGATTTAACTGATCTTAAGGCTATCGTCTGTCCACTTCAATGGTCACAAACCATCCTATAGACTTCATCCGATCCAAAGGTTTATGATAGAAGAATCCGATTGAAACCAGAGATTGGACTGCTCTTAAGCCTATGATCTATCCACTTTAATGGTCACAGATCATCCTAGAGAATTCTTCTAAACCAAAGATTTCAACTAGAGCATTAAAACCACTATAGATGCTGCAATTTCTAGGTCACAGACACAAGAAATTGCAGGGATATCAGATCTAGGGAGATCAGATGGTATCCAGGAGGTCTACCAGTTAAGTGGGTGAGCCGATCAACAGACTCCTCTACACAAATCCGTTCGAGCACCAAATGAAACCAAAGGAACTATAGATCCAATTAAAACAATAAAAACAACATTTACATTGCAATAAAACTCGCTCTACAATGAAATGCTCTCAGATCTATAGTCTGTGCAATAATTAACCCACAATAACACTCTCAACCTTACCCAATTACAAATCTAACCTCTCTCCTCACTGCTCCTAGGGAATTAGCCAACCATAGTTGAGCTAAAAGAGGAAAAATAGAATTTCGCTGCAAGCTCTGATCTCCAGAATTTGATCCAAATCTCGATCCCCCTAATTGCAATTAGGGATCTCAATATATAGCTTTCTCTCTTGTTTTTCTCACCAATATTCCCTTCTAGAAGGTCCTCAGAGTTTGTTAGAGTTTTATCAGAGCATGTGGGTTGGTTAGGGTTTCCTAGGGCATCTTTTAGATCATTGTGTCGGTCACAAATGTGCCTCAGTTTGCGTGAAACAGGTCACCAAGTTGTAGCGTGTGAACAACCTATTTTCTGAGATGTTCTTCACACGATTTCAATAGGTTGAGGAAGCTTTCGACAGGTTTAAATGGTGCTTTTTGGTCCTTTCGCTAGGTTCTCAGATCTCTTCGATAGGTTCCGATAGGATGAGCCTTCTCTTAAAGCTTCAGCATTCTCAGCCCTATACCTAGAGCATTCGACAGGTTGAAGAAGCTTTTCGACAGGTTGGAGGACCATTTCGATAGGTTTAGCTTTGCATGCCATCATTCTGATAGGATTGCTCTCACTCTTATCGAAAGGCTCAAGCACCCTTCCATAGGTTCTATTCCAGCGTCTCCATCTCGATTGGTTCAGGAAACCATTCGATAGGTTCCCCTTACACCTCAGGCAGCCTTTTGATAAGATAGTTTCTCCTTTCTTTTAGCTGCTCGATAGGTTCTTGGATCCTATCGAACTCCTCAATCCACACGAATCCATCCTTTCTCTGCCTTTAGATCCTATCAAAACCTTTCCAACAGCATAAATTTCTCCAATTTTGCTCTCAGCTCCTATCAAAGTGTTCAGATAGCATCTCGATAGGATGTTTTCAGCCTATCTTCACTTCCCTCACCTTGCCCTGCTATTGCCACGCGCCCCAAGGGTCAATGGTGTGCAACCCTCTATGTGCCATTGTTGGGTCTGCACTGTGCTGAGAAATGGACTTCTTTGTGCAGCATTTTTGAGTGGTTTTCTGCACTATTCCTGTCTTTTATTGTTATATACAAAATAGACTCAACAGGTGTTTATTAGTGTGCTCACAGGTTCATCAAAGGTTAGGTTAAGGGGTGAAAACTGTCATTTTTCACTACTTAACAGTTCCTCTTCGAGTGACCTTTAAAAGTAGTGAATCAGAAGTCCGTGATTGTCGTGAATAGGTCGGCAATCATTGCAAAACAATGCCAGATGGTGGCTTGGATTCCCAGTGCCATTATACTTGCTAAATTTTGAGGGTTTGAATCCTGTAGATAGATTGAATTTGAGGTCTCAACAGAAACTGTTGAATTCGAATGATAAACCGGGGTGGTTTTTCTTAGTCATGTACTCGTCGATCATTTTGGGGAAATCTTCTACTCTCACAACGACGTCTTGCTTAGCGGTTTGGGAACAGATTCTGTCTTAATGTCCGCTACTGAGAAGTGTGTGGAGAGTGTGCCTAGGTGGTGACACATGTGGTGATATCGTCGTCGAGGTAGGGGGTGGCTTCTCCTATCTTTGTCGTTCTCCTGCCTCTCGTCGTTCTTGGATGGTCTCGAATGCTGCAGCTAAGCCATGGAGTAGCTCGTCAGCTTCATCTCCTCCCTTTTGTAATTTCTGAATGCTGAGGTCTACAAGTTGTCGAGCTGTGAAGTTCTACCTGAAGCCGCTATCTCTGTGTCCATCATTGTGGCTGGTGCTTGGGTGTGTGAAGGGGGTTTCCTCACCACCGGCCATGTTGATTTCTAGGTTGTATTGTGTTGAGTCCTCGAGTGGCTGCTCATGGTATAGCAGGTTATTATGGTACCCCCATACGGTGGGTCACCGATTCTAATCCTTCGTATTCCTGACATTATGAGCCTCTAGTGTATACTCATGTGCTCTCGATAGTAGACTTAAATGTGAAAAGTAATAAAACTAGAACTAAAAAAAAAAACTAACTAGAAGAAAAGGAAACTTAACTAAACACGAGCGGCTTTGGCGACAAGAGGTCCCATCGCGATCGCCAGTCTGTTGGTACATGCTTTTTCTGGGTTGCCCAATTTGATCCAAGTGGACTCTGGCAAAGGCGATGTTTTTAGCGATAATTAAATACTAAAAATAAAGAGGTAAATCTCAGGAAAATACCTGGTTCGTTGCGATCACCATCTGCAGATATTTATCGATGCTTTAACACATCACTGATCACGCCTTTCGAGGTGGAGGTATGGGTGTTCTCTTTACTGAATCATCAGCCGGCCGATGCCAGCAGCATTGGGTCGCCTGTAAGTTTAGTCAAGCTAGTTTTCCTAATTCTCATCTAACTACTTTACCTTTCCTACTCTTTCTATGACTTTTGACTGCTTTATTTACTTAATATTATCAGGGATCTAATTAATTTTAATCCTATTAGGAGTCTAATTAATGCCCGAGTTCCAATTAAAATCGAATTAGGATTCTAACTAACTTCCTAATCTTACTAGAAGTACTAATCTTCCTATTTTACTAAAAACTATACTTAAATAAACTATGTAAATTCTATTGAAACTCTAATTAATCAAAGTATCCTAATTTTATCAGAATTCTCAAAAAAACTGGTTTGGGCCCGCTAAGTTAAGGAGGATTGGCCCCGTTCCCGGGTACCTTCCGTAAGCTCCCTTGGGCAAATTGGGTGGCTGGGGACTAAAAAAATGAATTTTAAATTTATAAATGATGGATTTACAGGTCGAAAATTGAGGATTTTGAGAATCAAGTTAAAATTAGAACTAAAATTTAAGAACTAGAATGTCGAAATTGATCAAAGAATAAGAACCTCAGATTTAAAACTAGAGATTTAAAACAAAAATTGAAATTCTAAGACTGAATTTATGGACTGAAATTAAAGACTGGTTCTAGCAACTAAGAACTAGAATCAGAAAAACTAGAAATTCATATTAAAATCGAAGATCTAAGATCTAGAATTTAAAAACTAGAGGAATAGAACCTAAATCTAGAACTTCGAATAAAAAAAGGACTTGTTCGATAACCTAAGAACTAGAACCAGAAAAAAAAGTAAAGATTAAGGACTAGAGAGATTTAAAATCTAAGATCTAGAACTAAAAGCTTAAGAACCTAAAGTCTAGAACTAATGATCTAGAACTAAGAACTAGAACTAGAACTAAGGACCAGAACTAAGAACTAAAACTAGAAGAAAAGTATATCTGAGGCCAGGGCCGTAGAGAGGAATCTCGAAATTCTAAGCTTGAAAGCGAGGAGCTCGAGAGAAAGAAATCTGTGTCGAAAATTGTGTGTTCTTGGGTCAAGGTGGTGGGTCCTATTTATAGGTATTTGGCCAATTGTGCGCCCTGTGGGGTGCGCTCAATTGGTCGGTGAATTTCAATTATGCGCTTTGTCCAATGCACTCAATCACTTTGAGTCGGTGGATCGACTCAAGGAGTGATCGGCCCGATCTCACTTAGACCGATTATGGGCATAGTTTAGTCCGCACAATCCAATTAAACGTTCGCTTAGGAACTAATTATGCGCTTGTGATGAGGCACATAATCCGATTGCGTGCTTTAGGTAGGGCGTACAATCATGTCTTAGGCGGTTTCTAGAAGGGTACAAGGCTAGTCCAAAATAGACTAATTGCATGCTAAGTACAAAATGTGCAATATGATTACGCACGCCCGAAGTGGCACATAATCAAGGTCTAAGGTAGTCCTCAGGAAGTGAAATCCTGGTCCAAGAGGGACCAATTTTGCTCCAGCCATGGGGCGTGCAATCGAGTTACGCGCGCTAGACAGGGCACATAATTCGAGACTTTCCTGGGTTTGAGCCGGGTCTGAGCCACAGAGCTATTGTTTCAACCTGGGTCTCAACCATGTACTATTATTTCAGTGCATGGTTCCTGTATTAGGGTTTTAAAGTCTTCAAAAAAGGTTAGTCCTTTTTCAGAGATCATGGGCAAGGTCAAAGGTTGACCTAATAGGTTTGCATACTCCAAGAGGGCAAAATGGGAGTGTCTACATGGGCACATAATTGGATTTCACCGACCAATTGAACGCATCCCACAGGGTGCGCCATTGACCAAATACCTATAAATAGGACGCATCACCTCGTCCCAAAAACACATCACAATGCAGTCAACAATAGAATTTTCAAGTGCCTCGCTTTCAAGCTTAGGATTTCGAGATCCCTCTCTGTGGCCTTGGCCTCAGGTATACTTTTCTTCTAATTTTTAATTCTTCTAATTCTAGTTCTTAGTTCTAATACTTAGTTCTCGTTCTTAGTTCTAGATCACTTTAGGTTCTTAAGCTTCTAGTTCTAGCTCTTAGATTTTAAAATCTCTTTAGTCCTTAATTCTTACCCTTTTTTCCTAGTTCTAGTTCTTAGGTTCTAGAACCAGTTCTTCTTTTAATTATAGTTCTAGATTTAGGTTCTAGCCCTCTAGTTCTTAAATTTATATGTAAGATCTTAGGTTTTAATCTAAATTTCTAGTCTTCTGATTCTAGTTCTTAGTTTCTAGAATCCAATCCTTAATTTCAATCCTTAATTTCAGTCTTTAATTTCTGTCTTAAATTTAGTCTTAGAATTTAGTTCTAAATCTCTAGTTTTAGATCTTAAGTTCCTATTCTTAATTAATTTTGACGTTCTAATTTCTAAATTTTAGTTCTAATTTTTAACTTGATTTTCAATCCATAAGTCCATAATTTAAATTTTTAAAATTCATTTTTCAATCCATATTATTACTAAAATAATCTCTAGCCATCCAATTTTCCCAAGGGAGCTTACGGAGGATACCCAAGAACGGGGCCAATCCTCCTTAGCATCCCCTATTTTTTAAAACTCTGACCAAATTAGGATACTTTGATTAATTAGAGTTTTGATAGAATTAATTTACGTAGTCTATTTAATTATAGTTTTAATAAAATTAGGAAGATTAGTATTTCTAGTAAGATTAGGAAGTTAGTTAGAATCCTAATTAGATTCTTATATAATTAGATTTTATTAGGATATTGTAGACACCCAAATTTGTCCCAAGGCCCGATCGAGATACATTTCGAGAGAGGCGCATCTTCGAGCTTTTGATGGCATGTATGAAACTCTTAGAAACTTTTTTGAACCCTTAGGAATCACCCTAGATCCCTTAGGAACCTTCTCGAACCCGTAGAAACTCATCTCAACCCTTAGAACCTATTCCGAACCTAAACCTAGCTTTCCCGAGCAATGGATGAAGAGTGGTGCACTGGGACTAGTTTATGACCTTCTATAATAATCAACTCTTATACCATTGAAAAGTAGAAGGCCTCAGCTTTCTAACGGGCTAAGAATCACCCCAATCGGAGCTGTACACAAGAAGATATCACATTTCGAAGTATAGGGGCAGAATGGTAAAATCGGCTGAACCCCCCAGGGATTTGGCACAACTAGTAGTTGCACCAGTTATAATGTGGACCCCACCCCGCGGGCAGCCAACTTCCAGGTACTGTAGCTCCACTGTATTATTGTACATATGCTTGGCGCAACTAAATAGTTGCGCTAGACATATGAACAGTAACCCTGGCTCTTTGCCTCGAATTTTAAGAATGGGGTTTGACTTGTTGACCATCTTAACCTTTGGGGTATGTTTTGCTAGTTCTGTTACACCCATTTACTATCTATGTGCAATCCTTTAAGTGGTTTAAAACCTCACCTTATCATCCACCATTGGAGCATCTTCTCACACTTTTCAAGGCTCCAAAAACCCTAGGAAACCTTAGATGACTAGATTACCTAATTGCTAATCCAAATTAGCTTTTAAACACCCTCCTAACCTTTCTTTTTCCTATAAATAGAGAGGCACCCCTCCCTTTACAAAGGCTTGAAAAAATTTGCAATTAAGAGATTAAGGAATCCCTTCTCTCTCCCCTCTAGTGCACCACTCCCATACAAATAACAGAACTTTAAAACTTCCTTTAGACCTTAGCATTTCACCCAAAAGCTCTAGGTTAGGTGTGTGTTACCCCCTAGCCTTCCCTCTCTACCTCTTAGCTATCAAGCCCTATGAGTTAGAATCCCATTTCTCATTATACAAGTCTTCAAAAGCTTACCGAAGCAAGCCAACGCAAGGCTCCATAGTGGTGCAACAAGGGCCCGAGAGCTCCGGCTCTCCCCTCTATTCCTCTATCTTCTCGGTTATTCCTCTATCCTCCCATTTGTGCCGTTACGCCGCCAAATTTTCGGTAGGAATAGAGGGACACAAATAGGATTTTAAGACCCTTTGGGCAAGAGGAAGCTTTTTTCTTTCCTTTTATGTTATTTGTGTTTTGGCCATAGTAGAGACCGCATTAAGCGGGTTGATTGGGTGCCTAACACCTTCCCAATCGATAACTGAAGCCACTACCCAAGAGCCTTTGGCATAGACCGGATTCAAAGTCATATTTGTGGTACTTTGGTGCTTATAAAATTGATCTAAGTTTCCCTAGACACCAAAAGATTCGGGTGGCGACTTTAAATATTTTATTTGAGAGTGCATCGTCGCGACGGGATCGTCACAAATCCTACGGTTGCACTGATGGCGACTCTGCTGGGGAGTAGTTAGTAGAGCTTCCCCTTGAACTTGGCCTCTTTATTTTTGATTTACTAACCTTTTATTACTATTTTTTAGTTTATTTTTACTTTTTTTTTTATTCACCTCTCCGATTATGTCATTTTACTTACCCCTACTTTTACGTCATTTACGAGCCTTAGCCGTTTGGTGAGCCTACTTGCGCTGTGTCATTCAATTTCTTTACGTTTTCATCATTTCAAGCACCTTAGCCGATTGGTGGGTCTACTTGTGCAGTGTCATTTAAATTTCTTACATTTTCATCATTTCAAGTGCCTTAGCCGTTGGCGGGCCTACTTGCGCTTTTAATTCTGCAATCATATTCCACTAGTGAACACCAGCCCGTAGAGGCAACACAAGATTAGCACCCCCAGTTTTTGAACTTAAGAAAATTTCTTTAAAAGTGAAAAATAAAATTGAACCAATAAAGGGAATTTAAATTAATTTTTGCGGGATAGATTTTCAAGGGTTGGATTGTTTAGGCACACATACAAACTCCCGGGTCTTAGTATAGCAGCAGCCCCTAGTGGTGATGATCTGGAAAAGTCCTAGCCCACCTAGTACCTGAGAAAAGTGCTTGCACTTTAGGTATATCGGGTGGGTAATTTTCTTGTTACCAAGCTTAAAACCTAAAAAAAAAAGAGCGATAGTGAACCCAATTTGGCCTCTAAACCCTTAGGATTGGTGAGGAAAGAGACGTATAATATAAACAGTCAGTCCCTGGAAGCCTAGCTTCCACAAAAAGCCAGTTTAGAGACCCATTTAGGACTGAGATTGCTACTATCAAACAATCTAGATAACTATTTTGCTTTGGTGCCACTATTAGTTGTGCCAATGTAAAATGTCCCAAAAGAACACTAGCGCAACTATTAGTTGTGCCAGCTTTATTCTGGGAACTTTTGCTCTTGTGCCACTATTAGTTGCGCCAGGTTGGCTCTGAGCAGCATCAGTTCGGATCTGTGACCTATTTCACACCCCGGACTTCCCGATCAGTGCCTTTAGTGCCTCTGTTTAGGCCGTGTAACTTCCAACACCCAATATGCCCTCTCCAGTCAAAAGAAGGTGACTTCTTTCTTATTCGTTTTGAGGGATTGGGTTATTTGCATTGGTTTTTGTGCCTTCAATAGATCAAGGAGTTTTCCCTTGATTCTTTCAAAGCGCTTCGGAACCTTTGCCGTGGGACCTATTTAGGGTACGAGAGCTACCCGAGAAGGGAATTCAAAAGGGCCTCGGAATCCTCATTTCTTTTCACTTATAAAATTCAAAATAATTAAAAATAAAAAAACCAAAAATAGAGTCTTGATTGGTGCCGGCACAACGACATCATCGTGCCCTCCGTCATCCTGTAGGGGAAGAAGGAGGAAGCTTTATGGGCCTCATCCAAGGCACTCATACTCAATCCAATACTGAGATATGTCGTGGGCCGTGGACCCAGCTTATGCTGATCCTGACTCATCCTCACCACATTATCTAACCCTTTCCTATACCGAAGAAGCCTTTACTTCCACCCCCCTCACCCAATCAACCCTCACCATAACCGGCCCGTTCGATGCCCCTATTTTCCCTTCCACCACTTCCCAAAATACCCAAAATCTAAATTTTTCATCATTTTCCCAAGCTATGGCTTCATCCATGGCCATCTCCAACCCATCTCATGTTCCTTCCACACCCATTCAAAACCCATCCTCCACCTTAACCAACATATCCAATTTCTCATTTGCCCAACCCGATCCACCCACATCCATCCATACCACATCCAATCCCCCACACATCCCTCCATTTTCCCAAGTCATGCCCATCTTTTCCGAAGTCATGACCAACTTTTCTCTCTCATTCTCTACCACTATGCCCCACACATCTCCCCCATGCATACCTAATCCATCCACCAATGTCCCACCTCATTTCTCCAATCTACCCCATATCCCCCCTCACCCGGGTCATGCCTAATTTTTCCTCTTCACACACCCCATCCATACCCCTCCAACTTTCAAATAACCCTTCTCCATCCAATCCCCATCCATGGCCATGATGGAGGAGATGTTCCAAACCTACAATAGGTGGAAGGCCTCCCAACACATCCCCTCTCATCCACACCACACATCTATGGATCCCTCCCATACCCTATCAAGCCTCCAGGCCTCACTCCCCCATGACCCCCATCAACCCCCCATCATCCATATCCCAATATCCCAAAGTCAGTTTCACCCATATCCCAACATCCCAAAGTCAATTTCAAGCCTTTCCCCTGGCCCAATGGCCTCATCAAGCCCCACTCCAAAATCTAACTTCCACTCATTCCATCATCCAACAAACTTTCCCTCATCCCCAATGGACTCACCCAACCACCACTCATGCCATTCCCATCCAGTCCATATAACACCAGCAAGAGAATCCCCCCCCTCAATGCACCCTATGTAGACCAACAATTTGAAGAGGACGAGATTAGGCATAGTGGAGCCTATGCTGGGGCATTGACCAGCCTTAACCCTCCTCCTATAATCTCCCACCTCCTGGTAGCCCAATGTGAAGTGCAACAAATAGCTGAGAAAGTGGCCCCCATATCCAAGGAGTCAGAGTAGTTGAAAGAGCAGTTAGATAAAATACAAAAGCAGTAGTTGAAAATGGGTGGTGCTGAAATCTACGCCACGGACTTCACAGATTTATGTTTATTTGCTAAGGTCCCCTTGCCTCTAAAATTTAAAATGCCGGCTTTTGACAAGTACAACGGCACCGACAATCCTATTGCACACCTCAAGTCCTACCGTGGGGACATGTGCCAATATGGAGGGGACGAAAGGCTACTGATAAAGGTCTTTCAGAAGAGTTTAACTGGTCCGGCTCTGAGATGGTTTACATCTTTGGAACCATCTATGATGAAAAGTTGGAAGCATTTGACGCACTTGTTTCAGGAACAATATGTCTATAATATAGACATTGAACCGTGTAAGTCAGATTTGGCCCGTTTGAAGCAGAACTCGAATGAGACCTTTAACGATTATTTGGGGTGTTGGAGAGCATTGGCAGCTCAGGTTAGAAATAAAATACCTGATGATGAGAAAATAGAAATGATTTCCAAAAATACCATGCCAGTGATCTCAAACTTTTTAGTGTACCAGCAGCAGTCCAACTTTGCTGATCTGGTAAGAAACATCAATCGCTGTTAAGATGCTATCAGGGAGGGTCGCCTAAACAAGAATGTACCAAGCGGAGCCAGTGGG
Source organism: Chloranthus sessilifolius (assembly GCA_021018995.1). Classification (NCBI taxonomy): domain Eukaryota; kingdom Viridiplantae; phylum Streptophyta; class Magnoliopsida; order Chloranthales; family Chloranthaceae; genus Chloranthus; species Chloranthus sessilifolius. The sequence continues at coordinate 101,049,395 of CM037588.1, forward strand.
GTTAGAAGATTTTCATAACAGAGGAACGAGAAGAGAATAGGGGCCAATATCCAGAACATTACCAACACCAGGCCCAATAATAATATAACTCCATTCCAATTTCAAGCAGCCCAACCAGCACCAATTAGAACTGAGCAGATGCAGAGAGCAGGGAATGGACAAGGAATGTATATGACTCTAGAGCAAAGGAGAGCCTGCTATGGTCGAGTGTTTACACCCCTAGGGCAATCTTTAAGTGCACTTTTGCCTTTACTAATAGAAAAGGGATTAGTTACTATTCGTCAACCGCAACCTCCTCCTCATCCAATCCCAAAGAATTATGACCCTAATACTCACTGTAATTTTCATCAGGGTCTGGGTCACCCGACTGATTGTTGCTTCCTATTGAAGCATGCAATCTAAGATTTAATTGACGCCAAGAAAATCATCCCCCCAGCTCCCTCCCAAGTGAACTAGCATGCAAATATTCATCAAGTGGCATTACCCCAACATCCTACCGGAGATGAAAGTCGTAGACCCACCATCGAGATGGTAGAGAAATATGAGGAGGAATTTGAATTTGATCCATCGGATTATATCAGTGATCAGGAGAGCTATGTGGCACCATCACCAAGAAATTATGAAGAAAGAAATATTGGGGTGATTGCACCCTTGAATTTGTCGAATTATTTCTCCAACCTAGCACCTCGAGTTGAACCCTTGGATCTTAAGGCTTATTTCCTATCACCCACTCCTGTCAATTCTGTGCATATCAACCATACACCACCACCCCCATCAATTACCCGATAGCCCACCATGCCCCCAATCCCCCGCCAACACCTATCAGCTACCAATGGCCTACTCCTACCCCTTTACCCCTGATGCAACCACCCACAATCTTCACCACCCCCATCTGGCCCAATTTTGCCACCCAACCAGCCATCACCAAAGTGAATCAAGTGTTACCCATACCTCCGGAGTCTGCAGTGCAAGTGCATCCCATACCAGCAGCTATACCATTTCAAATTTTTGGACAAACGTACGATCTTCATCAGGTCCCGCTGAGTTATGAACAAACAAATATCAACGTTGGCAGCAACAGAGAAGGGGCAGTAGACTTTATTACCCAATCCAGGAAGATCTCAAAGCAGTCTAAAGCACCAACAACAACAAAGCCCAACCAGAGGGAAAGAAAGATAGTGCCGTGAATCCTTTTGAGAAAATGAGTCGAGAACATATACTGGAGACTCAGCTGAGAAGAATGTCTACCCATATTACTGTATGGGATCTGTTAATGACATCCCTGCTCCATTTTCAAGCATTAATGGGGGCGTTAAAAAATGCACATGTATCGCTTCCAGTTAGCCTAGATAAAGTCGGGCAAATAATTGGTTAGGTTATGGCTCCAAATGCCATTTCGTTTTTGGATGCCGATTTTCCTGATGAAGGGAGTAGTCACTCCAAATCCCTAAACATTACTGTTGAGTCCAAAAATATGATTATCCCCTTGGTTTTAATCGATAATGGGTCTGTGTTAAATATATGCCCACTGAGAACCACCACCAAGATTGGGGTAGATCCTTGCATGTTGAGACCCACGAGAACTAGTGCCAGAGGCTTCGATAACATACAAAGAGAGATAATAGGAGAAGTTGACCTTGAGCTATTGATTGGGCCAATGACCTTCTCCATATTGTTTCAAGTGATGGACATCAAATCCTCATTTAATCTACTGTTAGGGCACCCATGGCTGCATGAGGTCAAAGCAATACCATTGATGCTACACTAAAAGCTTAAGTTTGCGTTCGGGCATAAGATCATCACCATTATTGGTGAGGGGCACAGTGGGAAAGAAAAAGCCACCAACAGCGTCGAAAAACCAAAAGTGCTGGATGTGTCGCACACCACTAAGGACATCGACCTCCACAGTTTTGAATATGAGGTGTCGACGATACTCCCGAAGCCCATCGAGGGCATCATTCTAAGAATCGGAGGTGGAATGGTAGCAACAATGGCCATGCTCCAAAAGTGGGGCTATAAAAAAGGAAGGGGGCTGGGGCCCAGACTGCAAGGCAGAAAAGAGCCCGTCACAGCTAAGGGTGGTCAAAAAGTCATATTTGGGCTAGGTTACAAGCCCACGGAAGAAGTGTGGGAGGCTAAGGAGAAGGTCCGTGCGATGACAGCTGCAAGAGCTAGGGGGATACACATAGAGGAAAGATGTCGTCCCAGGCCTCACATCAGAAATTTATTCGTGAGCATCGGGGTTGTAAAGATTGACCGAAATGGGGTAACCCGATTAACCCCACACAAGCCCACAACACCGATTCACCCCACCAATCCCCACATCACCCTTCCCAGCTCGGAGATAGACTTGGCCGCATTATCCCTCTTTGAGGAGCGACGACCCGTACCTGAACAAACTTCCCCTATGGTGAATCACCATAAAACTATGTTAATGTTTAAGGACATCATCTTAGATGAAATGGGGATCAACATAATGGAGGCTGACTATGAAAAGTTGTATCAGTCAGCACCCTCCATCCAAATAGGTAAAGGAGCGGCCTCTAAGGTATGGAATTGGACATCCTTGTCCCAATCCCTAGAAGCAGGGAGTGGCTTAACATTTGGCACCCATTTCTAAAAAAAAAATAACATATAGAAAGTGAGATAAGCCTTTGGCAGGCAATACCTTGTGTATACACAGACTTGTGCTGCCAAGGGTCCGTCTCCAAAGAAAATAAAAATTCCAAAAACATTGAAAAAATACAAAGTCCAAAAATATTGTCATTTAAAATTCTAAATAAAATCCTACAAAAAGATGCCCTAATCAAAATACCCATCCCACGTAAGATCAACCCCTTTCCTGTAGAAATGCAAGAGGTAGGTGTTACGAGTGTGGATGAGGATATCCCTTTGGAGGAGCTCTGCAATGAGCTCCTTGACCGGTTTGCCAAATTTGAGCATGGCCCTACACCCATTGTCAAAGAAATCGAGGACGATAATCTAGGGACTGAGGGGATTCTCCGAATTACCAAAATCAGAACGTTGCTATCTCTAGAAGAAAGAAAAAGCATGATCGACTTCCTTCGGTCATACCAAGATATTTTTGCCTGGTCATATGAGGAGATGCCTGGTTTGGATACCAATTTGGTCAAGCATGAGTTGCCTCTCTACCCTGATATGAAGTCGGTCAAGCAGAAGTTGAGACGTCTCCGACCCGAGTGGATGTTGAAAGTCAAAGACGAGGTCATTAAGTGGTATGACGCATGGTTTCTCATGGTGTCTAAGTACCCACAGTGGCTAGCCAATATTGTGCCTGTGCCGAAGAAAGATGAAAAAGTCTGCATGTGCATTGATTTTAGAAATTTGAATAAGGCGAGCCGGAAGAACGATTTCCCATTGCCACACATCGACATCTTGGTCGATAACACTGCTAAGCACGGGATGCTTTCTTTTATGGATGGATTCTCAGGATACAATCAGATAAAAATGGCAGAGGCAGATCGAGAGAAGATGACATTATCACTTTGTGGGGGACCTTTTGCTATCGAGTCATGCCGTTTGGGCTGAAGAATGCCAGTGCAACATACCAAAGAGCTATGACTATGCTGTTCTATGACATGATGCACCGAGAAATTAAAGTGTATGTCGATGATATGATAGCCAAGTCACTAGAGCAACATCTGTCCCAAAAAGCGTTGCGACATTTGTTCGCTCCGCTTGAGTAGTCGTGCTAAATAAACTTCAGGATCAATGGGTTCGCCCAAAGACCTCGAACCCTGCTTCAAGTAGGGGCACCCATGACCAGTCAGATGAGGTAGTACTCAATACCTCATATGATTGGACACAAACTGTAGAACCTTGCGTACTTGCGTTGCATCTATCTTTGAATGTGGGTTGATCACCCTCCTTACTTACGAAGCTGTTGTATTCAGAATGAATCTTAAACATCAAACTCCTTCAAAATATCTTGAGAAGCTATCATTTTTCCTAGCTATTAGGCTTTCTCAACTCATTTTCCACCTCGATTATGCCCAGTAATATCGCTAAGTGCTTGGGGACCGATTACCTTGAGAGACAACCATTTTTCCCGACATACAGGGCTTTCGTTTTCTCACCATGTTACTCATCTGATGTTTAAAGTTCGTTCTGAATGTAGTAGACCCATCAATAATACCTTGGGCCTCTTCGGATATCTCTTTTCTTTACCATTCAATCATTGGTGATCAGATACCAAAGAAGGGCATCCGTAGACACCCAAATTTGACCCAAGGTTCGATCAAGACACATTTCGAGAAAGGCGCATCTCTGAGCTTTTGATGGCATGTATGAAACCCTTAGGAACCTTTTTGAACCCTTAGTAGTCACCCTAAATCCCTTAAGAACCTTCTGAACCCGTAGAAACCCATCTCGACCCTTAGAACCCATTCCGGACCTAAACTTAGCTTTCCCAAGTAATGGATGAAGAGTGGTGCACCGAAACTAGTTGTTACCTTCTACTATAATTAAATCTCATACCATTGAAAAGTAGAAGTCCTCAGCTTTCCAACGGGCTAAGAATCACCCCAATCGAAGTTGTACACAGGAAGATATCGCATTCCAAAGTGCAGGGGCAGAATGGTAAAATCAACTTAAACCCCTTAGGGATTTGGCACAACTAATAGTTACGCCAGTTATAAGGTGGACCCCACCCTGCGGGCAGCCAACTTCCAAGCACTGTAGCTCCACTGTATTACTGTACATATGCTTAGCGCAACTATTAGTTACGCTAGGCATATGAATAGTAACCCTAGTTCTTTGCCTCGAATTTTGAGAATGGGGTTTGACTTGTTGACCATCTTGACCTTTGGGGTGTGTTTTGTTAGTTCTGTTGTACCCATTTACTATCTATGTGCAACCCCTTAAGTGGTTTAAAGCCTTACCCTATCATCCACCATTGGAGCATCTTCTCACACTTTTCAAGGTTCTAAAAACCTTAGGAAACCTTAGATGGATAGATTACCTAATTGCTAATCTAAATTAGCTTTTAAACACCCTCCTAACATCTCATAACATCTCTTTTTCCTATAAATAGAGAGGTACCCCTCCCTTTATAAAGGCTTGAAAAAATTTGCAATTAAGAGATTAAGGAATCCCTTCTCTCTCTCCTCTAGTGCACCACACCCATACAAATTCCAAAACTTTAGAACTTCCTTTAGACCTTAACATTTCACCTAAAAGCTCTAGGTTAGATGTGTGTTACCCCTAGGCTTCCTTCTCTACCTCTTAGCTATCAAGCCCTAGGAGTTAGAACCCCATTTCTCATCATACAAGTCTTCAAAAGCTCACCGAAGCAAGCCAATGCAAGGATCCACAACTGTACAACAAGGGCCCGAGAGCTCCTGCTCTCCCCTCTATTCCTCTACCTTCTCGGTTATTCCTCTATCCTCCTATTTGTGCCGTTATGCCATCGAATTTTTCATAGGAACGGAGGGGCACAAATAGGATATTAAGACCCTTTGGGTAAGAGGAAGCCTTTTTCTTTCCTTTTATATTATTTTTGTTTTGGCCATAAGTAGAGACTGCATTAAGCGAGTTGATTGGGTGCCTAACACCTTCTCAATCGATAACCGAAGCCCCTACCCAAGAGCCTTTGGTGTAGACTGGATTTAGAGTCATATTTGTGGCACTTTGGGGCTTATAAAATTGATCTAGGTTTCTCGGGACACCAAAAGCTCTGGGTGGTGACTCTAAATATTTTATTTGAGAGCGCATCATCATGACAGGATCATCACAAATCCCTCGATTGCACAAATATTAATTAGACTCCTAGCCAGATTAGGAGACCTACTTGAATTAAGATCCCCTGATTATTTAGACCCTAATAGGATTAGAGGAAATTGGATTCTCAGTAACCATAGCAAGGGTAGGAAAGGTGAAAGGTAATTAGGAAAAATAGCTTAACTAAACTTATAGGCAACCCAATGCTACTGACATCGGCCGCCGATAATTTAGTAAAGAGAACAACCTATACCTCCACCTCGGAAGGCATGATCGATGATGTGTTGCAGTGTCGATAAACATCTGCAGCTGGTGATCGCAATGAACCAGGTATTTTCCTGAGATTTACCTCTTCATTTTCAGTGCTTAATTACCTCTAATAAAAAAACACCGCCTTTGCCAGAGTTCACTTGGAGAGAATTGGGCCACTCTTTCAGGGGATCGAAAGGGACCCAAAAAAAGTGCGTACCAACAGACTGGAAATCGTGATGGGACTTCTTGTCACCAAAGTCGCCCGTGTTTAGTTAAATTTTCTCTTCTTATAGTTAGTTTTCTTTCCGTTTTATTACTTTTCACATTTAAGTTACTACTGAGAGCACATGAGCATACACTAGAGGCTCAAGATGTCAGGGAAACGAAGGATTAGAATTGGTGACCCGCCGTTATGGGGGTACCATAATAACCTGCTTTACCATGAGCAGCTAGTCGAGGGCTCAGCACAATACAACCCCAAAATCAACATGGCCGGTGGTGAGGAAACCCCGTTCACACCCTCGAGCACCAGCCACAACAATGGACACAGAGACAACATCTTCAGGTAGAACTTCACAGCCTGACAACTTGTAGACCTCAGTGTCCAAAAATTACAAAGGGGAGGAGATGAAGCCGATGAACTACTCCACGGCTTAGCCACAGCATACGCGACCATCAAGGAATGATGAGAGGCGGAAGAACGAGAATGACTAAGACAGGAGAGGCCACCCCCTACTCCGACGATGATATCACCACACGTGTCGCCACCTAGGCACACTCTCCACACACTCCCCCCCAGTAGCGGACGGCAAGAAAAAATTTGTTCCCAAACTGCTAAGCAAGACGCCGTTGTGAGGGTAGAAGATTTCCCCAATATGATCGACGAATACATGACTAAGAAAAAATTCCTCGATTTATCATTCGAATCTGACAGTGCCTATGGGATTCAAACCCTTAAAATTTAGCAAATACAAATGCACCGAGAATCCAAACTACCACTTGGCATTGTTCTGCAATAACTATCGGCCTATTCGCGATAATCTCGAACTTCTGATACACTACTTTCAGAGGTCACTCAAAGGGGAAGCCCTCGATTGGTTCGTCGGGCTCCCGCTATTAATATTGACACATTCAAAGAATTAGCTGGACAGTTCTTAGATCAATACAAGCATCTGATACAGGAGGTCGTCAGTCTTAGCGACTTGATGACAACAAAGTAAGAAATCAAAGAAGACTTTGCTAATTTTGTATCACGCTGGAGGAAACTCGCGGCTCGCACTGGAAGTCAAATGAGAGAAAAAGATGCAATCGGCATCATCATAGACAATGTTAGAGAGCCCCTTCGAAGCACTCTAATCATAAGCGATTGCCCAAACTTCACTGCTCTCCACCTGTGCGCCATCGCATCCAGCGACACATAAAGGGAGGAGACCTCACCTTTTCGATCGCAGCATCGAATGCATCGACTTCCGGCAATTCAAAGCCTCAAAATAATAAGAAAGGCTCAGGCTCTGAGCAAGTTAACACAGTCGTTAATCAAAATCAATGTGATGGGAACAACCAGCAAAGGAACTCCAATTAGGGTTAAGACCATAATCAGCAACGGTACACCAATCAAAATTAGAATCAATATCCTAACCGGAACTAGTATCTTATCCAGAACCAAAACTCTGCTCGAAATTGTCCTGCCAATACACAGGGCTATAATATTGTACCCCCGCCCCAAAATATTAATCCGTAAACCCGAGGTTCCTATCAGCCTAGACGAGATCATTATCCTCCATTACCCAATACCATCCCAAACATTTTCCATCTTCTAAGTGATCAGAACCTCATTCGCTTCCTACCAGAGTGGCCATGGCCCTGGCCTGCTAACCTCAATTACACCTAGTTCTTTGCTTTTCACCAGTATGCGGGACATAACCTGGAGGATTTTTGGGTGTTGAGAGATATGATATATGACATGAACGATCGGAACCATATTGATTGGAAATCCCTTCGAAATTCTAGCTAAAATAACCAACAGCCTTCGCAAAACCTTGGAATCGTCAATAACCCTCTGCCAAACCACAATCAAGGACCGGTCTCCCAAGTCACCACGGTAGACCTTTCGAGCCGAACCCTTTTCCACCCATTTGCCCTCATCAAATGAGTTAGACATCCTGACGCCACTGCCAGTTCAAATAACCTTTTGAGGCCCTCCATCATTCTGCCTTACCCCTCTACCTTCATAACCTGAATTGAACCACCAATTCCTCCGTCGTATCCAAATTTCACTCGAGTTCGAGTTCAATCTTTTCTAGCTTGAAGACCTATCATTCAACCCATAGAACCTTCTACACCCCCGAACTTCGATACAGCTCTTGGTAACACTGAGTCAGAATATGAAGACCATGTCCTTCAAACTGCGGAATAGATCGCGACGTGGATAGATAGCGTCACCCGAAGTACCACCAGTCAACACCGCGAGGAGACAACTAAAGAACACCCATCAGCGGTAGAGATAAGACAGCAGGAGGAAGATCCCACCAAGGAAGAAGTACTAGGGTGTGTTTGGGTTAGCCCTTTTGAAGCAAAGAGTAGGTCTCTACTCTTTTATAGAGCAGTTTAGCATAAGAGTGTGTTTAGCTACAAGTGCTCTCTACTCTTTCAGAGAGTGAAAGAGCTGATTTTAGGTCTCTTTAAAAGAGAAGTTTTCAGCTGCTCTTTCAAGTGGGCGACGCGAGAGCACTGGTGGGGAGAAAATGACGGTGATTTTGTTCATTGCGGGGACTAAAATAGCCCCACTCTTTTACCCTAATACCAAAAATACCCATATAAGAATGAAAAATAAATTTTCTTCCTCTCTCGTTCTAGGGTTTGGAAGAGGCGAGAAGTTAATTTTCATCCTTGGTTCTCCTCAGCAAAAAAGGGAAGCTCCTCATTCATCAACTGCCAGCAGCAACTCCTTTCGAACAACAACAGGTAAGCTCCTTTTTCAAAGTCAGGAAGGTTAGCAATGATTTTCTATGCGTGTTGGATGATTAGGGTTTGCTTATTCGAATCCTTTCCGAGGTTTCATTTGGTGTTTTGAATCCTCTCCTCCATGGTTGTATATTTTAGGAAATTAACATGGAGAACAAATGAAGTCTGTTTTTGAAGCTCGATTTGAGATTTGTTGGAGAAGAAATAATTTTATCCTTTTTAGGGTTGTTTTCTTCTTCAAACAATTAATTTCTGATTATATTAGATAATATATTTGTTGGTCATCGAATTACTATGGTCATGAATATGGATTTCTTGTCCGAGCTTGTTAAAATCTAATTATTAGTTGTTTTAGAATCACCTGTTTGATCAAATGCCCAATAGAGGTGCTCTCATGTGTTTTGTAGTGGATTTGGCATAGTTTACACAAAATATATCAATCCACTAAGATCCCAAACATGACGGAAACAAGAATAAGATAGTAAACAGATGACTCCATGATCTACCACCACAGCACATGCCTATTTAAATGTAAATAACATGGCTAATATGATTGTTTCTCATTTGTAACAAGAAAATAGAGAGTAGTACAGTTGTGGGTTATTTTCACTCTTCCAAGATCTGAGGGAGTATCCTAGAAATGAAAAAGAAAAGAATATTTTAAAAAATAGTTGTGGTTCCAAAAGATTACTTATGAAGAATTACTAAAGTAACAGCAGCTTACACAATTGAATTGAAATGGAGCAGCCCAAACCAAAAGCCATGAGATACTGTCATCATGTGTTGTAACTTTTCATACAAGATGTATTCTATCCCTTCAGCCATAGTATTGATGACTGCAAATATTTAATACAAAAAAATTGGTGGTTGTTGATACACTTTGCTACAAATTTGACACCCCAATGATAGTGTATAGTCTGCAGTGGGTTTGTTTTTTGTAGTAATATGGTTCTTGACTTCTTATGTTTAGTGTGTTCTATGTAAAGTACCATCTACACACCAATCTGTTTTGATAAATAGAGTTATTTTAACCATTTGAGATATGTTTTAGTCTATAGGGTTTGGTGTGGTGTATTTTTATATATGCTCACTGTTGATCATTTTGAGCAGCTTGCTATGATATTTGATATTTGATATTGAAAAAATTCATCACAAAATTTTTTGCAAAAAGAAAAAATTCATCAAACTTATAGATCGACAGGAACGAAGTTGGAAACTATCAGGGGCCTCACTTCTAGTCGTGTTCGTGCTAATTTAATGAACCATCAGATTATAGGACTAAGTGGGTCTTGCCATGCCTTTTTTTGTTTTTCATTCCTTATAGTATGTATGTATATGTATGAGCAACTTTTGAATTTTATGTGAATGATGGACAATTCTTCAATTACTTACATATCACTTGACACTGAGAACAATTATTCTGGATTCCTACTCTTACGACCTAAAACTAAATCAAAATAAGAAGAAAAGTGCAGGTTTTGGCCAAAATAAGAGGAATGACTACATCAACGTTGGGTACAAACATTTTCTATGATTCTAGAGTTTATGATTATAACCACAACATAAATTACTAGTGAGTCTTAGTTGGCTAGGTTTTTGGGCCCCCTTTTTTGTGATTTTTCATTAGGTCTTGCCAAATATATGAGAGATTTCTTCATCCCAATAATGGCCCATTGCCTGGTATTAGGGAACCAATCTAGTCACCAATGGTGGTGTTGGGATAGGGGCGAGTTTGGGCATATTACCACCCTCATGACAGGTCATCAATAATGTACATGTGATATTTATGGTGCACTAGCACATTGTTATAATTGCATTATCTTGTATCAAAGACTATCTCTACCATGTGATGAAGAGCGTACACGTGCCAAAAAATTGAACAGTTAAAACAGGTTTGGACAATCAAAAGGCAACTAATAAATTTTGGCACTTTTAGCCTCTTAATCCCATAGTGGAGGTTGTTTTTCAATGCAATCTTGAAAAGGCGGGTTCTAGTTAGGGAGAACACCCTATGTAGGATTAGACATACTACATCCCACATGCATCATTGCCTTTGTTTTCTGTCTCTTTTTTTTTTCCTATATTTATGATGGATTCTTTCTATTTCATGATCAAATTTGGATATTTTTATGTGACGTTGATACTGGAATAATCACTTTTTCTAAGCATCTACTCCTGTCGAATGTAGCAGGACACTTCAGCATGGTTAAAGGGTCTAAGGTTCCTGCAAATAATGAAGCAGAGGATTCATAAGTTCGGTTTCTTCTCCTTCTAATGTAGAATATGCTGACTACCACCGATACTAGCTATGAGTTGGTGAAAACATGGTCAACACTAGTTGACGATCCCTCAACATTTTCCAGGGGATGCTAGTACTACAGGGTAAGTGAAAGTGTATGTTGGGGCTTTCCAATATTTTCTTCTTTCGGTAATATTTGACTTGTTTTTATGGATTATGAGGTTGTGTAGTGTTTGTTGCAGACCTTTGTCTATTGTAGAGGAAGCTTTAACAAAGTTTCTTTCTAAGGCCACTGGAACTACTGTGGAGTGGATTCAAATGCCTAGATAAAGGTTGACCCCTTCTATTTTTTGGTTTACACTATAAGGAAGACATTAAATTTCTCAAAAATTAGCCTAGAAACTTGATTGTATGTCCGGTACTTGTTTGGAATGAGTGTCAAACATGGTTTTTTAATTGTTTGTGCTCTTTATTTATTTATTTGTAAATTATATTGCTTCAATATTGTTCCAATTACCAACAATGGCATTTGACCACGCTAAAGCTCACTGCCCGTTTGCTTTCTTTTATACCCAAATCTTGTTCCTTAATCTAAAGTTATGTATAACTTTAATTTATGATTTAAGATGTCATTGACATTATTTAGCTTTTTTGAAGGTTTAATAACAGAGTTCTTATGCTTGATTTGGAATTTAGCCTATAACTGATGATTTTTATTTCCTCCCATGCAGAGCTCAGATAAACATGCAATCATTTACAAATCAAAATAGAGGAATGAGATGGGGAAAGTGGGATACAGGATTCATAGAAACTCAGGTGTCGAATGGAGTGATATATTGGGTTTCTCTATGTGCAACAGATCATTTAACTTGCCAAATCCCATGTATCATATTGGTTGCATTTCTTGGTTCCCAACTATTCACATCGAAATATGGGACATTATTTTTTGAGAAATGGTTGGAAATGTACATGCATTTTGTTTTATAAACTCACATCATATAGAAGTTTTGTGCGCGCATATAGTTTCAGTTTTGCATTTTGCTCTTGGACTTCTACTAATTTTGTATCAGTAGTTTCCCACTAAATGTGTAGTCATTACTTGCAAACACAAAGTTGGCCCAAACACACAACTAAAAAGAAACAACATATTTTGAGCACATGTGCCATGTGGAAGCACCATCGAAGCCATCTGACTGCTCTAAGGATCTTTCGTACAAAAGATTGGCAGGAAACACAATTTTTGTATAAAGATCTTTAGATCATTGTCTTCAAATTCAATGACTTAGTACTTCCACATGGCATAGGTCCCCAAAATACAAAATTCTCTTAAATAATGTGTAAGGGGTCTACTTTCTGTTTGCAAGTAATGGATTCATTTTTTCTGTAAATAATACTTTTACTGACGGTTTTTATGGAACCGCTGGTAAAGGTATGTATTATCGGCGGTCTCTGACCGTTACTAAAAGTGAAAGTCTTTAGTGGAAATTATCATGTAACCGCCACTAAAAGAATCCCTGACGTGTCCAAGCACGGCGGTTATTGCAACCGCCGCTAAAAATGGCATATTTTGTAGTGACTGATGACGATGTTGAACATGAAGCTTCTTCCCAAAGTTAGAGGGAAATGGAAATTATTTGAGATGCGATAGCTGATGCTATATTAGATAGCCACGGTGGGAATGTTAGAGATTTAAATTAAGTGCTATTGAATGTTTAGTATTTTGTTCCTTATTAAGAGATTTCGTCATATGTTAAATTTTGTTGATGACGTATATGCTAATTTTCCTTTGAATGAATGATGTATGATACAATATTTATGATATTACTAGTTTACACCTAATAAGTCTTTAAATTGTTCTTTGAACACTTTCGGGGTCATTTTGGTCAACTAATTGTAATATTCTACATAGAAGTTGTTTTTACCAAACAACAACTTTTATGGGAGTAGCTCTAAAATATCTCTCTCGAAATTGTTACCAAACAATAAATCCTGCAAGAAAGCTCTCTGAAAGATCACTCTCAAAAGAGTTGCTCTTAGCTCCAGAGAGCTAACCCAAACACAGCCCTCATCTCCGCATTTCTCGAAGAGGAAGACTACACTCAATACCTCCCACCTTGGAATGGCATAGCCCCAGTACGCATTCCTTTTTCAAATTTCGCTCCTTTTACCGCAAGTATCACAATGAATCCTTCAACAATCCAAGGTTAGCAGCATACATGCCTAGTCCTTAAATCTGGAACCAACTATCCGCCACCTCCATTCCCTCGGGAAAAGCATAGAAACAATGCACCACTGCCTGACTGGATAACCAAGGAACGAGGAATGAACTTGCCACCTCCACCTCACGTGATCCCTTCACCTTCGGCACCAATGCCTCGACCAACTCAACAAAACGGGTGTAGAGCACATCGATCCGGCAAAGAACCTGCCCTGGAAACAGGTCAGGAATATGATCTTCTTCGACACCTCGCAAAGGTGCCAGCACAGATATCGATCCTCGAACTCATCAAGAAATCGCCAGAACATCACCGACTACTCGTGGAGACATTGGATGAGATGCACGTGAACAAAGATACCACTTTGGATCAGCTGCATGAGATCGTCTCGATTATGACTCAACCTCATGCGCTGACCTTCACTGAAGCTGACATGCGTAAAGAATCATTTACATGGATGTTCGGTTCCTATCCATCTAACCATAATCAGAGGATTTTCAATACCACAAGCATTGGTTGACACCGGAGCAAGACTTGACATTTATCCTATAACAATGCTAAAGGTCCTTGAATACACCTAACAGGATATAAGGCCTTCGTCTTTCTCCCTCATCGCTTATGATGGTTCTCGACACTTCGTCAAGGGCACCATCAAGTTGCAAGTTCGTATTGGTCCAGTCACCAAGGATGTCACTTTTCATGTCTCCGATTCCTCAAGCACTTATAATTTGAAAATGGGAAGGAAGTGGTTGGAGTCCATGAAGGCAGTAGCATCGACGTATCACCAATGCAGCAAGTTCCGGTACGAAGATTCTATTATCAGAATATATGCCGACACGCCCTTTAAAAAAATTAACACAGACTACACGACAAGCATCCCAACAGCGCACGACTCGGTACTGAACATAGGACATAAAAAAGATGCGGGACCCTGATGACGCATCGATAACGAAAGTTAGCCACCCTCGGTCCCTTCCATCCCGCCAACAAAGAGTAGTGAGAAGAAAAGCCGGACTTGATCTCGCCCGATTGTATGACATAAACCCAACCGCGGCAAAAGGATGGGACCTAATGTATCAGCTAGGATACGTCCCTCACACTGGACTTAGTAAAGATAAGCAAGGATGCATAAGACCAATCGTACCAAAGGAACTACTCAAACATATTGGATTAGGCTACTAGCTAGAAGGCAAGCAAACCGACATCCTACCCACTTCACCAAAGTGGTCACTCTATGACCATTTCGTATATGGAACTACTGAGAAGGCTAATGTGCTGAAGAGAAGAAAGGAGCCATCCTTCACTGAATCTCATGCAATCGAGATTAAGCAAATAACCAAAGCCTTCACCGACCTGACAAACCTAAGCCATGATAGTGACGACATGAACAAGCCACTCAAAGGAGTCAGACCATTATGCGAACCCCTGAAGAGCCAGAGCCACAAGCAGAAGACTAGGAGTCGACCGACGAGGAGGACTTCCACATTGCAGCATTAGCAGACGAAGAAGAACCAGAGTTAGTGACACCCCAGCCTCATGAATTAGAAAGAGAAGACTAGCTCTCAAAGTCAAGTGAAGAAGAAGAATACTAGACTAGCCGCACAAAAATAGAACATGGAGATCACTTAAGAGCAGAGCGGTTGAAGCTCCTCGAGGGGGTCAACTACTCCCGAAGCGAAGAAATAGACTCTGATGATGAACTTGATCATCAATATTTATTGGATAACTGGCAGTGTCCGCGCCACTGCCCTTACCCAGAATCACCCTATTGCAACTTGTGCGAGTCCATCTTGACGCGGTGCAAAAGAGCTATTTTGTGCTAGATACAATGGACAACAAGGGTAAAAGATCATCATGTCGCCTTTATAGAATTCTAAGAAGAATTAGAGCTCGACGCTCCCCAGTCTCCTGATGCGCCCTAACTTTAGATATTCTAAAAATCACTGAAAGAGGAATGGAAACTCCCACCGACCGATGACAAAGACTATTGGATAGATCTCCCCGCACTTGAGTTAGCAGAACAGTTGGAACATGGCTTCCAAGGACAATTAGATGAAGAGGAAGCTCTTGACCCTGGCAATAGTAACCTCAGCTCCGATCGTGAAGGATGGGAATGCCCCTGGGAGTATCCCTGCATCTCTCACCCATATCAGTCCCATTGTCAGGCCTGTATACTTCTCACTATGTACCACAAGATTCACAGGAAGGAATTCCCAGATTCTGACTTCAACGATGATACTTTCGAGAACTTCTTTGCTACATGGGAGTGCCCACGAGAGTTTTAATTTATCGTTCGACCATATCAGCCTTATTGCCAGACTTGGACCATAATAATAGAAGACTTTGAACAAGAAGGCCGGACCAATCCCCTTCCTGCACTATGGAGAATGGTCGAAAACAACCCAAGTTTGAAAATCAAGTTCTTCGAACCGTGTCTATGGTTAATACGAAGCGAAGAATCTCAGCAACAAGCGAACCTCCGATCTGATTCTGAAGATAAGAGTCTGGACGATTATCATCTTCAGACTCTCTTCAACAACGAAGCGCTTCACGTAGTAGAAGAGGAAGAGGAGACGTCCGACAAACCGTTGCCAGCATCGCTCATCAGGAGGATCATCTCAGACGAAGATCATACAAAAAAATGCCAAATTCAGATTGAGTTCACATCATCTAAAGACTCACTCGAATGACTCCAGCAGCCGTCCCACTTCCCCAAGTAGGAGAAGTAACCTCGCCGGTTCGGCCTCAGGAAACTGACCCTATAACTTACATATTATCAAAAATAAAATAAAAAAGAAAATCCTAAAACTCATAAAAACAGAAAATCCTAAAAAATTAGAAAATCACAGAAAAGGGGAGGGCCCTTTATCCCAGACCCATTTAGCGACCAGCAAGGAGACCATTCTCTAAAGGATACGAGTAGTGATCACCTCAACAGAATCAAGGAAGGAGCAACCACCATGATCACACACAGACATCGTCCTGCCCTTTAACAACTGCCATATTTTTATCCCGACAATATCGGGTACGGACTCGAGTAGGGTCATGTTTGTGCCAAAAATGTGACACAAAGAACTGACTTGGAATTTTGATGATGAATGCTAAATAGTAGAGCCTTAATGGCCCAATATTAGAAACAACGGTTGATCATAGATTTGGTAAGAAGTAAAATACTCGGAGCCTCCTAAGGATGAAAATTTGCGTAACACAATTTTAAATAATGAATAGGACTGCTAGGCACTGAAGGGTGTCAATCCTTTGACCTAAAACCCAGTAGTGCATGGAGAAAAATACCAACCAAGGCTTGATGGCCTTGCCTTGGCAAGTAAGGCAAGTGAAATCAGTTGCCTCGGCACCTGAGGCAAGCATAAGAGGTTGCCTCAGCAATTGAGGCAGGCACTTAAATAAAGCAACCATTATAAAATTATATATATAGATATTCCCGTAATGTATAGCTTGGTAGTGGAATGAAGCCTATTTTGGCTTATTTGCTAATACACCATACAAGTGTGAGTATGCACAAGAGGTGATTCCAGCCCTAAATAGCTTGTAAGCTGGTTTAAGTCGTAGCAGCCTCCACGCATGTATGAGTCATAGTTCGACTCCCATGCACGCAAGAGCAGCTAAAGCTCTACAAAACTCGCCAGCCATTTCTTCTTTCTTCCTTCTTCCATTTCAAAAACCCTTAGCCAATCAGATCCTACAATTCGAGTCAAAGGCACGCGCTGGTCTCGGGGAGCTCTTACAGCCTAGGTATCATGAGCTCGGTGAACTCAAGACCTTATTTGGCTTCGTGATAACCACAAGGTCACCATACAGTATGTCATCAACCGAATCACCTATTTAGTTTCCTTTAATGGTATTGATGATGAATTAGTCAGTATAGGAGGTGGTGTCACTTTCACGAGAAGGAATCGGCAGTACAAAGAAATAACATTATATTTAAAAAAAATAAAATTTTGGAGTCCATATGTTTACTAACTATACCAAAATTTCCACAATAAAGGAATAAGAAAACTCAATTTTTTTTGCACATTAGTATAAATTATAAGGCCAAAGGACCCAACCAAATGTTTGAGTCAAAAGAAGCCAAAATGGAAAAGAAAACACCCCAGCAAGCCAAGCCTGACAGGCGTGCCGCGGCAACCCTATGCGTTGACCATTGTTCGGCATTTTGATCATAACGTTTGACCCCGAACTCCGATTAACATGATTCTTGATGCGTTGGAAAGGGGACGACAAGACCTATAACGTTCATGAATTAACAAATTTATTAATCTAATGTTTAAGAGGTCAAAGGTTAGTGACAAGTTGAGGCAAGCCTGTGTCTGGCTTGTGCGTATCCTGAGGTAACTTTAGTCTATGTATATGTATGGTATATTAATTTTTAGGACTAGTGATCATGTAGAGCATTTATATAAGGTCTGTGGTGACCCAGAAATTCATATAAATATACTAAAATGGTACACGTAAATGATAGGTGTTGGTGCACATGACGAACTCATACCAAGGAATCTAGTTTGAATGTGCATGCATACATAACAAGTCGCGTGTGAACTAAGGTAGGGAATTTTACCTTGCTACGTTATAATTGGTTTCTTCTTTGCATTTTGGATCATACACTATTATATATATACTTATTTTCAATCAATACCATGTTAAGCTTGACATATTGATTGTATATACATGTGAAGCTATACGTCTGATGTAATGATGTTAGTCAGTTTAATATATACGTCTACTATGATGATATTAAGGCCATTTACATTAATGCATGCTAATGATCAGATCAGTTCGAGTATGCTAGTTCAGTTTAATTTGATGCATGCTTACGATCAGATCAGCTTAATGTATGAGCATATGGTAGTTCAGTTTGAGTGATATATGATTTTGATAAGATCAGTTCGACCCGACATATGTGATTCTCTTAGGAATATTGTCAGACCAATTTAGATGACATGATATAGATCAGCAAATGAATGTGCATGCATGATGATACTAGAGTAATTTAGAAAAAGATTTATAAATCATGATGAAAGCATAGTTTAGACACAACGTATAATAATGTATGAACATGCTAGCTTTGTTTTTGATGATGTGCTAGTTTTCGATGTATGCCTATGACTGATGGTGTTAGATCAGTTTATAGTAATATATATTGATGAGAAGAACTTCAGACTCGATGTATGCTTTACATGATTATGATGCTAGTTCAGCTTGGGTACATGATTATCAATGATTATGCTAGTTAAAGTTATATATGATCATGTGAGTTAGGTTATTCAAATCAGTTTTGTTACATGATATCTGTTCACGAAGTGCTCGCATACATGTTACCATGCATTGTTCATGTCCTGTTATCCTTGATATCATGTACACGTCTTTGTTCTTGTCGTGAAATAAGTGATCCCGCTAACTCGGGAGCTTGACTCGTCTTGTACTAAGTAACCTTGCTAACTTAGCTTAGGAGCTTGACTCGTCTCGTATCAAGTGACCTTGATAAGATAGTTCAAGGGCTTGATTTCTCGATGCTATTGACCCTGTTAACATAACTCAGGGGTTAGACATTTGATCTCGAACGCTTGATTCTTTGTTCAGTTTGATGTGTTGTTTCAGCATGATTCCTTGTATTTGTTCAACATAAATCATGATTCCTCGTATATGTTCAACATGAATCTGTCAGCATGATCACTATTTTGTATGATTTATTTCTTGTACAAATTTGCATGATGTAGTGTTTGTTTATGCTAAATGCTACATGTTACTAAACTAAATAAGATATAATGATCCTCAATTGAAATCTATGCATCTAGATGTAAATTAGAAATCTAATATATAAAGTAACATTATAAATTTTCCTTGCTGAACTTTGATGATAGCTCATCCTACGACTTCATGTCTTAGCTGCAAATATTACTGGTGACCCTGAGCACGATGCTGATCCTACCTACCAGCCTAAGGAGGAGGACAAGGAGGACGTGGAGGAAGGTTCAGCTGAGGACTTCTTTCCTTGAGAGGTTTGAGAGAGATAATTGTTTTTAACCACTTAAATTTGTATAAATAGTAGTATGTTTTTAAGATACTCAGTATTTCATATATAGGTGTTCTTTCCATTGTTTAGATAATGGATGGCCGTTATCGGTGAAAGCTATACATGGTTTTTGGTTTATATCATCTTGGTGTATATATTCTTGCTTGTAGACAGTAAAGGAATATCAGGTAGATGCCATATGTTCTCTTTAGCAGAGTTAATCTTATGCTTCCGCAATTATAACACTTTGTACAAGCTTCACTTGAATGAAAAGGATCATGTTAGGTGATCCGACGAAGCGACCTTTCCTATATATGGAAATGGGAAAAGTCGGGTTGTCATAGGTGGTATCAAAGCTCGGCATTAGGTCTTTTGGAGACTTAACTCTCTGGCGCGGACATATGGCAAGACTTCTAATGTTTATTCAGGGTTAGGGTATAGGTTGAGTTTATACATATCTAACCAAGTGTTGCTTGATCATAATAAGTAGCGTAGCGATGCCTCCACAACGAGGTAGAGGAAGGGGTTGACCACCGTTACCCCATCATATTGGCTCGAATGTAATCCCAGTAGCAGGCTATGAGCACGATACTGCATTGGTACACGGAGAAGACGTGAATGTGGCAGAGAGCTAGACTACCATGGAGAACATTGCTAAGCATATTCCTCCCATAGCAAATGTTAACTAGATGGGGTCTGTTCCTGGCACCGATCAGAATGCGGGAAAGAATTTGCAGTTGATGGAAACCATTGTGAACACCATGGCTATGCTAGCCGTGAGAAGACCCCCAGAAGGTTTTCAGGAGTTTGTACGACTCCGACCACCTAGTTTCTATGGTCAGCACGACCCAATGGAGGCTGAGAAATGGCTAACGCAGATCGATAAAGTGCTTCAAAGAGTTACATGCACTGAGGACGAAAAGGTTAGTTGGGCAGCCTATAAACTGAAGGGTGAGGCAGATCCATGGTGGCAGTCAGTTGAACGGACAAGTGTACCTGGAGTACCTTGGACGTGGGCAGAATTTACCGAAGCCTTCAATGAGACATATTTCCCGATACCTGAACGCTACCGGATGGAGGTCCAGTTTGTGACCTTTGTGTAGGGTTCAATGACTGTTAGGGAATATGAGGAAAAATTTATGCGCTTATCTCGCTTTGCACCATTGCTCGTCGCCACGGAGCTCATGAAAACCCAGAAGTTTGGGAGGGGTTTGAAGTCCCTGATCAAGGAAAGAATTTTATTATTCCAGGCAACAACGTATGCGCATGTGATGCGATTAGCCCATATAGCAGAGATTAATGTGGAAAGAATGTATAAAAGGAGAGAAGAGTAAAATAGAACGAGAAAAAGCTCCATCTCAGTCTGTTAGTTCTGGTCCCGGTCAAATCAGTAAGCGACTGCGAGTTTCTATATAGCCAACATTCTGAACTGCTGTAGTAGCTTATATGCGACCTTATACTCCAGCAACGTTACCACCTCAGATTCCACAACCGTTACATCAGCCTGCATAGTCTGTGTCTCGAGTTTTATAAGCACGACCAGCTCCTATGCAGTTTTGTCGGCAACTTCAACCGAGGTCTGTGGGAAGTGTGGTAAGGCACATAAGACTGAGGAATGCCAAAAAGCATCTGATGCATGTTTTCGTTGTGGAAAAATGGGATATCGGATTAAGGATTGTTCAGAGACGGTGAGGACGACATCAAAGACAGGACCAGTTCTACGATCTGCCCGGCCTACGGTACAAGGTCGAGCATATGCTGTGTTGGCACAAGGTACCCAAACCAGCAATGACATCATTCATGGTATGTGAATTACTAAATTATAAGTTATTTCCTTCCTTATGAAGAAAGTGCATCTAGTGAAATCTTATACATATGTGTGCATCTAGTATATTGTTTAGTGATAGATTTATATTTTATTACTTAGGAACAATTTAGCTAATACTAGTATAAATATATATTAGGTGCCTTGCAATTATATCCAGAGGATGCCTACTTGTTATATGAGGCACAAGTATTGGTAAATCCTGGATCAACACATTAATTTGTCACACCACGGTTTTACAGAAAAGTTGGGAAAATTGGGAGCTATCCTAGAATCTTTCGACTTTATTTTAGATGTGTCCATTCCAACTGGACAATTTATCACAACTGAGATTGTTTATCGATCCATTATAGTCCTGATCAATGATTATTGGAATACGAAGCAGTAGTCGATTTGATTTTACTCGATATGCAAGGTTTCGACGTAATCCTTGGCATGCATTGGCTGTTCAACCACCATACAAATGTTGATTGTCGAGAGAAGATTGTCACTTTCTGACCCCAAGGGAGAAAATCAGCTAGATTTTTAGGAGTACAGTTAGTCATACTTCCCTTCATTTCAACAATCCAAGCACGGGGATTACTTGATGATGGTGCTCAAGGGTATCTGGCATTCATCCAAAGTCACGAACAAGAAGAAAAGAAAGTTTTACTTTCTGATGTTCCGATTGCTTATGAATTCCCTGATGTCTTCCCTGATGAGTTGCCAAGATTAATGCCTGACAGGGAAGTGGAATTCGCCATTAAGTTAGCCCCAGGTATCGAGCCAGTATCAAAGGCACCGTCTCGAATGGCACCTACAGAGTTGAAGGATTTCAAGATGCAGTTGCAAGAGCTTCTAGACAAAGGGTTTATCAGATCGAGTGTGTCTCCGTGAGAGCACCGGTACTGTTCGTGAAAAAAGACAGTCAATGCATTTTTGCATTGACTATTGGCAACTGAATAAACTTACAAGTAAGAATCGTTATCCGCTCCCCAGAATTGATGATCTCTTTGATCAGTTGCAAGGAGCATGATGGTGTTCGAAGATTGATTTATGATCAAGATATCACCAGATGAAGGTGAAAGCTGAAGATAGTTGGAAGATAACTTTTCGGACATGATATGGCTCATCATGCCCTTTGGGTTGACCAACGCGCCTGCATCCTTTATGGACTTGATGAATCGAGTCTTCAAGGCTTACTTAGATCAGTGTATCGTAGTATTCATCGACGATATTCTCATCTACTCAAAGACGAAAGTAGAGTATGAAGGTCATCTGGATTTTGCTTTACAGATATTGAGAGATTCACAGTTGTATGCCAAGTTCAGTAAATGCCACTTTTGGTTGAATCAACTCAGTTTTCTAGGTCATATCATTTATGAAGCTGGCATCACTGTCGATCCTGCAAAGATCGAGGCTATAGTGCAATGGAAGCAGCCACAGACAGTAATAGAGATCCAAAGCTTTCTAGGTCTCGTAGGCTATTACCAACATTTTTTTTAGGGGTTTTCATGACTTGCTAGACCACTCACGCAGCTCACTCGAAAGAATGTTAAATTTGAGTAGACTAAGGCGTGTGAACAGGGTTTCCAAGAGTTGAAAAGGAAGACTCACTTCTGCACCAATCCTCGTAATACCATCAAGCAATGGTGACTCTGTGATATGCAGTGATGCCTTGTACAGTGGGTTAGGTTGTGTATTGAATCAGAGGGAACGTGTGATTTCATATGGTTCTCGACAGTTAAAAGATCACGAGAAGAACTACCCCACTCATGACCTGGAACTAGCAGCGATCATCTTTGCATTGAAAATCATGAGGCACTACTTTTATGGTGAAACCTTCGAGATTTTCACTAATCACAAAAATCTCAGGTATCTCTTTACACAAAAAGAGCTGAATATGAGATAGAGAAGATGGATGGAGTTCTTGAAGGACTACGATTGTTCTATTCAGTACCATCTCGGCAAAGCAAATGTAATAGCTGATGTACTAAGTCAGAAGTCATCCGCTCACCTATCCCATCTTGTGACATGGTTACAGAGATGGAAGTTACTCAATGACATAGTGTCATCTAGTGCCACTATTAGGGCGACAACAACTGGAGGTTTGCTTGCTACAGTTATGATCTGATCCACACTCTTTGATAGGATCAGAGAACTCTAGAGGCATGATGCAGAGCTTATCGCCATTAGACAGAGAGTACTTAGTGGGCTCCAGCCTGCCTTTTCGATTAAGGACGGTGGGTCCTTATTATTTCAAGGCTGAGTATGTGTACTAAATGATAGTGCTTTGCATCATGAAACTCTTGACAAAGCTCATAAGTCAGCCTATGTCATTCATCCTAGTAGCACAAAGATGTATTAGGACTTAAAGAAGACGTTTTGGTGGAGTGGCTTGAAGCGAGAAGTGGCAGAACATATTGTGAAATGTTGGATCTATCAGTAAGTGAAGGTCAAACACAAGCATCCCGCTGGTTTGTTACAGCCACTGCCCATCCTAGAGTGGAAGTGGGAGAACATTTCCATGGATTTTATCCTTGGCTTATCCTGTACGTATAAGGGTTACAATGTGATTTGGGTGATCGTAGATTATCTCACAAAATCCGCACATTTATTACCCTACAGTACAAAGTATACAACATCGAAATTGGCTGACGTCTATCTGAGGGATAGTCGGACTACATGGGATACCAATGAGTATAGTGTCAAATCGCAATCCAATATATACCTCCCACTTCTGGCAGAGTTTTCAAGAAGGAATGGGTTTCATGTTGGAATTCAATTTTGCATTTCATTCCCAGACCGACGGTCAGACAGAAAGGGTAAATCAAGTAACATCTGTATGATAGATTAGCGATCACGTATTTATTAAAATATTTTCGACAAAGGGCATGATGCGATTTGGGAAACGAGGCAAGTTAGGTCCTCGCTCTGTCGAACCATTTCACGTCTTGGGCAGAGTTAGTGAGGTGGCATATCGAGTTGCTTTACCCCCACACTTAGCCAGCATACACGACGTGTATCAAAGATCCAACCCATGTGTTGGATTATCAGCCACAGGATATTCAGGAGGATTTAACAGTAACTGAAGAGCTAGCTCAGATTTAGAATCGCAGAGACTAAATCTTGAGAATAAAACGTATTCCACTTGTATTGGTCCAATGGACGAATCACGGTTATCATGCGGCTACCTGGGAACGTCAAGCTGATATTCGCATTCAGTATCCCCATTTAGTTGCTTGAGGTAAATTGTTTATTGCATTTGATAGAATAACTTACTGCATATGATATATATAAAAGTTTCGTATGCATTGCCCGCCCGTATAATTATATATCAATTAGCAGTAGAGAAATAGATGGATATTAGATTTTGATGCACTATATACTCGCACATGATACTGCAAATGATTCTGCTTACTTTATCTTGTTCGAAATCTATTATATGTTTATTTTATTATTCATTATTCCCTTGTCATGTGTACTCTGTCTTATAATGGGATATGTCTTCAACATATAACCGAATCTGATCTCACTTCCCCGCCTTCTTTTATTTTCGAGGGCGAAAATCCCTTAAGTAGGAGAGAGTGTAACAGCTGCCACATTTTTATCCTGACAATATCGGGTACGGACTCGAGTAGGGTCAAGCTTGTGCCAAAAAATGTGACACAAAGAACTGACTTGGAATTTTGATGATGACTGTTAAATAGTGGAGCCTTAGTGGCCCAGTTTTAGAAACAATGGTTGATCATAGATTTGGTAAGAAGTAAAATATTCGAAGCCTCCTAAGGATGAAAATTTGTGTAACACAATTTTAAATAATGCATAGGACTGCTAGGCACTGAAGGGTGCCAATCCTTTGACCCAAAACCCAGTAGTGCATGGAGAAAAATACCAACCAATGCCTGATGGCCTTGCCTCGGCAACTTAGGCAAGTGAAGTCAGTTACCTCGACACCTTAGGCAAGCAAAGAGGTTGCCTCGGCACTTGACGCAAACATAAGAGGTTGCCTCAGCAATTGAGGCAGGCACTTAAATAAAGCAACCTTTATAAAATTATATATATAGATATTCCCGTAATGTATTAGCTTGGCAGTGGAATGAAGCAATACACCATACAAGTGTGACTATGCACAAGAGGTGATTCCAGCCCTAAACAGCTTGTAAGCTGGTTTAAGTCGTAGCAGCCTCCACGCATGTATGAGTCACAGTTCGACTCCCATGCATGCAAGAGCAGCTAAAGCTCTGCAAAACTCGCCAGCCATTTCTTCCTTCTTCCATTTCAAAAACCCTTAGCCAATCAGATCCTTCAATTCGAGTCGAAGGCACACGCTGGTCTCGGGGAGCTCTTGCAGCCTAGGTCTCACGAGCTTGGTGAACTCAAGACCTTATTTGGCTTCGTGATAACCACAAGGTCACCATACGGTATGTCGTCAACCGAATCACCTATTTAGTTTCCTTTAATGGTATTGATGATGAATTAGTCAGTATAGGAGGTGGTGTCACATCCATGAAATGGAATCGGCAGCACAAAGAAATAACATTATATTTTTTTAAAACATGATTTTCGAAGTCCATATGTTTACTAACTATACCAAAATTTCCATAATAAAGGAATAAGAAAACTCAATTTTTTGTGCACATTAGTATAGATTATAAGGCCAAAGGACCCAGCCAAATGTTTGAGTCAAAAGATGCCAAAATGGAGAAGAAAACACCCCAACAAGCCAAGCCTGATAGGCTTGCCCAGCAAGGCTTAAGTTGGCGCGGCAAGGTGTTGGCTGAGTGGCTTGTCGCGGCAAGCATGTCCTTACCCTATGCGTTGACCATTGTTCGACATTTCAGTCATAACTTTTGACCCCGAACTCCAATTGACACGATTCTTAATGTGTTGGAAAGGGGACAACGAGCCCTATCGCTTTTATAAATTAACAAATTTATGAATCTAACGTTTAATAGGTCAAATTTAGTGACACATTGAGGCTAGGTTGTGTCTGGCTTTTGCGTATCCTGAGGTACCTTTGGTCTATGTATATGTATGGTATATTAATTTTTAGGACTAGTGATCATGTAGAACATTTACGTAAGGTCTATGGTGACCAAGATAACCATATAAATATACTTAAATGGTACACATAAATGATAGGTGTTGGTGCACACGACGAGCTCATACCAAGGAATCTAGTTTGAATGTGCATGCATACGTATAAGGTAGGGAATTTTACCTTGCTACATTATAATTGGTTTCTTCTTTGCATTTTGGATTATACATTATTATATATATACTTATTTTTGGTCAAGACCATGTTAAACTCGACATATTGATTGTATATACATGTGAAGCTATACGTATGATGTAATGATGTTAGTCAGTTTAATATATACGTCTGCTGTGATGATATTAAGGCCATTTACATTAATGCATGCTTATGATCAGATCAATTCGAGTATGCTAGTGTTGTTGCTTCTTAGTGTGCTTGATTTATGTGTGTTTTGAAAACAGGTTTGCAACTACTAAATTATACTGAATCTAGAATATTAAAAAAGAGTAAAGAAATATCAGCACAGGTAGAAGTGAATTAGCCTGCAAGATCAGGGCCAATTGTAGCAAGTTTTAAATGTAAGTGAGTGAAAGATCGTCCACAGAGAATTTGTCTAAAATGCAAGATAAACCTCCAGATCTGAGCTACCAGATCTGGCCTCTTATCCTATCTAGAAAGCACATAAGATGGGAGGTTGAATTTGTCACATTAATTAAATGATAAAAATAAAAGTTAAACTAAATGATCCAGATCCGAGTTGGGGGAACGTTTGAGGTAAAAAAATGGAGAAGTAATATCTAACTTTGATTTGGTCCTTGAAAACTAATGAGAATGACTGCAGCTCAACTGAGAGATGATCCAATCTTCATCTGGCAACAAGCGCAGATATAAGAGAAATAAATCTAATTTAAGGATTAGGTTTAAGCTTATGGCTATGGTCTGTCCATTTTAATGGCCACAAACCATCCAATAGTCTTTAATCCAAAGCCTTAGTTTAGAACAAGAAGCATCACTACAAATGCCGTGAGAGATTAGGTTACCAACACTAATTCTCACAGGATTAATGAATCAAGGGAAATTGCATGAAAAACAGTAAATCTAAAGGAGTCTAATGCAATAAGGAGATCAGAGGGAACCCTTAACATGAGTCCAATTGAGAATATACGGTTTACAGCAACCTTTTCAAATCCACCATTACAATTACAGAGCACAGCTTAAACAGCTCTCAGATTTGTAGTCTTGAATACAACTCTCTTTTGAATTACAGAAATATCTCACAGCTCTCAATTGCAAGTCAAAGTGAAGCTATTACAGGGATTTCGATAATTCCCTTGGTTCCACCTCAAATTGGGGTGCCCTCTCCATGGATATTCATTTGACTGCATCTGTCCAAATGATTGAGCAGCATGAGCTTGTTCCACCATTAAATCTGGGAACTGTGGTGCAGCAGGACATTGGTCAATTGAATGAGTAGGGGACTGGCATATCAGACATGCCTCCTCTACTCTTGCAACATTTGGATTTTTAAGTGAGTCCATCAATCTATCAAACTTTGTGGTTAAATTGTCCATCTTTCTTTCCAACTCATTCACCTCATAGATCTTCCCTTTGGTGGGTTGGTGATTGTTCAACCTAGCAGGATTTTCAATATCTCTTGACAGAGATTCCTGTTGAGTTGAGTTTTCACCAATTACTTCAAACAAGTCCCAAACCTCCTCAACTGTTTTTTGCAAGTGACTCCACAGGAGGCACCCACCCCGAATGCAAACTCTCATATGATGATGGTGGGTTGAGCCGTCCCTCACCACCCTTCTCCATCACTTATCTTCTGCCTTCGCTTGCGCTGCATTCCCTTTACATAGTTTTCACAAGGGAGACGTATAGGCAAAAGATGAATTAGAGAGGTGTTCACTTCCCACTCTTCGACAGACTTCCACTGTGGCTTGCATTTCTTCTCAAAAAGAGAAATGTGACGTCAATTGTTCTGCAGGACTTGGAAGACAAAGGGTGCGATCCTGCAAAGGCATGGATATGCCTTTGGTGGAAAGGGATATGAGACTTTGATTGAAGGTAGTTAAAAACTGAAGAATCCTTCTCTCGGACGTTGCCGCCAGTGTCATAGTTTTGTGTGTGTCTAGATTTTTCTTAGGTTTATACTCTTTTATATAATTAGTGCTTATATTAAATTTTAGTTTTATTTTCCCTACTGTCCATTGTACATATTCCGATATAGATATAATTTTCTTTTTACTAACTCTGCATTTTTTTTTACTAATAGCGTGTGTTACTAACATTACTAACAATTTTGTTTTTCTGACTTTTAGTTTCATAAAATCGGAAGTATTTTTCTCCTAAGTTTGGGGAAAAGATTTTTTATTATTTTTGCAGATTATATACCCGATCACTAACATAGTAAATTAAATAGGTAATTTTTTTCTATATGTCCTCTGTTTTGCAGAATGAGGATATTGTCCTATTTAAGTTTGGGGGGGGATACATCACATTATTTTAGTTTTCTTTTTCATTAGTTTAATTTTCTTTTTCGTAGAAATTTTAAACTTTTAAAATTTTAAATTTTTTTAGTGAATCATTATATGTGATTTATATAAAAAAGAAAATATAAAAATCCAAAATTCTTAGCAATCCATCAAAGTAGTAGTTCAAAAATCAAAATAAAAATAGTTGTAATTCAAAGTAAAGCATCTCTAGAACACTGTATTAGGTGAATATTTAAAACTAGACGATTGATCTAGACTGCATATTTTTTAGATTATAGTTTCAAAAATTATATAACCAATGAGCTATAGAGCCTATTTCCTCTTATATTCTGAAAAAGAGATACTATTCTTATTCATGCTTAAATTTCTTTGAACTTCTCTGCTATGTGAAATCTCATACTACTTAACTTAGAATCAATATATTCTATGATGATGATAATTTATTTGTTTAGAACCGTCTATTAAGTATATCAAAACAATAAGACATCCATATTAGTAAATCGTGAAAATGAGCGAAGGCCATCTTTTGTTTAAACTAGAGCCAAAAAGCCAAAATCCCATAACATTTTATCATTTGAACCCATATTAGAAGCCTAAAGCCTACATTTCTTCGTATCAGAATTTATAAACCTTTAACCATATGTACTGCCCAAAGCTTTCTATCCTTAACCCTTACAATTTCTAAGAAAATTAGAATGTAAAAGAAGGGGAGAAAAGGGAGTGAAAGGAGTATGAGTTAACAGATAAAGGATCTGCTGAAAAGGGTAGAAGCAAAAAAGAAATACAATTGTATAAAAATATGAAAAAAAAGAAGAAGAATGAAAAATCGTAAAAGACGATTCTATAAAAAAAGAGAAGCAAAAAAGCTTCCAACTAAAGAAAAATGGGATTTACAAAAAAATAAAATAAAATGGGAAGAAGTTATCCAAAATGGGATATTTACTGAAGCTAAAAAATAGTAGAAATAGGAAAAAGAAGAGCTGAAATTCTCATAAATAATTTTGAATCGTCTTTACCTATTCTTTGAAACCTTTTAAAAACCTAAAACCCCATTACAAGCCGAAGGAAAAACCTTTGAGATTTACGATTTGCAAAAATATGAGTCTAGTAGAGATATGTGAAGTAGATACTATGAATAAATAAGGGAATCATAAGAACAGAATTGATTATCTTTTCATGAGATTTATCTTTCTAATTGATTGTCCTCTGAAATTTATCATATATATCAAGAGAACCCAAAAATTTTGATTATTTTTGAGAGTATGCCAATAAGTGAGAGTTTGGATGAAAATATTTTCTAAAAAATACAGTTTAGAAAAATCTATGATAAATAAACTCTACACTTATATGCACACACTCCACGCTATACTGAATTGAAATTGTTGAGTTATGGTGAAGGATGATTTTGATGATGGAAAGCTTAGGATAAAAAATTTGAAATATTGTGAAATAATGAACATATAATGACTAAATGACTAATTAGTAATATATAAAAAATAAAAAAATAATAATAATAATAGATAATTTATTTTATATTCTGAATTTTATTTCTGAAAAATATATTGAAAAATCGAAAAATATTTGAAGTTTGTAGGTAACTTCACTGAAAACCTTCCGGAGACTACAACTCCTCTACTAGGGATCCCCTAGGGGTTTAAAGGCTTTTTGCATCTGCTAAATGCAATCGTGCACCCTACAAAAGTGGCATTTAAATTATAGTCTAGAATATTTTTCCTTGTTTGCTAGGGACTAGCAAAACTTAAGTTTGGGGGTGTGATCAGTCACATAATTTATCATTTTATCACCCTTAACTTAATGATATTATGCCATAGTTTGGTACTAATGAGTTACTGATGTACATATATTAGAGATAAGCAGTCAATTAGAGCCTAAATGCTAATCTTTGTCAAAATGAACTCAAAAAGCAATAAGAAAGATGACTGAACGAAAAAGACGATTTGCCGCTACCGAAGATAGAAAATCATAAATTTATGATTCTTTAAAAGAGACAAAAACAAAAAAGCAATAAAGTATAATCCAGAAAATTGTCAACTATGAGGAAGCTGTGAGAAATAGAAAGTTGTAATTAACAATTCTCTAGAAAGAAGCTATGAAAGACAGAAAATCGTGATTAACGATTTTCTAGAAAAAGAACGATTATCTAAAGCTCTCCTCCTTGTTGCTATTACTGATCACGTGAGTGAAAATTATCACCCCAATATCCAAAATTCGAAGATTTATACAATTAGAAGTTATGTGGATCATGGATCTAAGAAGATTAATGAAGATTGATATTTCGAAGAACTCTGCTGCTACTCAGTAAAGAACAACTTAGAAGTGTATCAACTAAAGAAAGTAAGGAAAGATAAAATTAAGAATTAGAGTTATATTATGATACTTTTGTTTTTAGTAGTTTGTTTTATTAGAATTAGATCTCTGTAAACGGACCCCATATAATCTATAAATAAGAGGGCTTGGCATAGGAATAAGCATCGAAGAATTTTAGCATCAATTGATGCCAGAGGTTGGATTTTCTTCCAATCAAGTAGTGTATACTAGTTAGAATAGTTTAGATATCAGAGGTTTCTTAAGAGCAATTGACGACTGCGATTGAGTGCTGAAGATTAGTATAGATATCTGTAGTTTCTCAGGAGCAATTGACAACTACAGCTGAGGGGTGAGAGATATATTTATTTGCTTTCTAGTTTAGATTTATTTGTTTGGTAAATATCTCCAATTTTGATTTGAATTGACGACTCAGGTTAGAATTTGCATATTAGTGTAACGGTTTTGACTTTTCCATCTTTAATTTTCTAAGGTTTGATTAACGCTCAGATTTTAGGAAATTGTTGATTAGATTAAATTTGTATTGATAGGATCTTAGACTTGATTGACGACCAATGCTAGGAAACTTGATATATGGTGTAACGATACTGTTTATTTTTATAAACATCCGAAAGCTGAAGATTAAGATTGACGACCTTAATCTGAAGAAGAAGGATTAGGATTTATTTTTATGTACTTTAGTTTAGAAAACCATTCTTTTATTCATATTTCTCCAGCGGATTAGAAAATCTTAAAGATAAATAGAAGTTTTTAAAATAAGGATTTGAATAGAAGATAGAAATAAAGAAAACTTAGATAATCATTTCCTCGTGGGAACGATCCTAATGCTAGTACTATAATTTCCATTGTGTGCTTGCAATAGATTAAGACTTGAGTTAAATATAAATGTAAGATATAGTAATCAAGACCGACCAGTCCTCGAGCGAGCTTTTGACATCGGAGAGTTAGTCTTGAAGAAAATCATGCCCTCCAAACACGCTCATCCAAAGGAAAAACTGTAATTAAACTGAGAGGGCCCATATGTTATAGTAGTCGCATATCCAGGGAATGCATACTAGTTGGTGGACCAAGATGGGGAAGAACTCCCTAGCCCTTGGAACGCCATGTACCTTAGAAAATACTACCCTTCACCATGTGACTGTCACATCCCATAGCCAAATACTTATATCTATCACTCCCGTAGTTGTCACGACCTATTCGTCGGTCGTACGTCTTCAATTCCCGGAATATCTTTAAGACTTCCAATTTACTGCCCACCTTCTTATTCATGCAATTTAATCAAAGGATTGGTGACATACCTCACCTCTTTCAAAAGCATAAGTAACACCCGATTCTCATCCCCCTTCTCCGTCATTGGAGGAGACGTTAGAGCATAAAAAATGAAGATGCTAGGCTCAATCAAAACTCACCATTCTTGTGTTAGCAGGTTGCTTTCGAGAAAAAATACATATATATAAAAAAATCAAGTGAGAGTAATACGACGAATGAACCAGTCAATGAGCACAGGGAAGCATAAGCAGGTCGTAAGGACATCCCTGGTAACTCTACTATAAATGTATAAGCAAGCTGCGAAGGCATCCCTAATGTCCTGATACTACTAGATGCCGTTGTAAGGTGGCGGAAGGAGGACAAACTCTTGCTAACCAAAGAATGTGAGACTTTGATGGTGTCAAAACATAACGGAGAGCTTAATCATGGCATCCCATACCCACTCTAAGAAAAAGACTGTTACTCATCCCTTTTAGAAAGTGTCAGATACAAACTATTCCCCTACATCACTGAGCCTTTTCTCTCTTTCGCCCTTAATTTTTATTTTCGGACAATGAGTCGGAAGCCTCTCAGGATATTCCTAGAAATGAGACCAAAAATTGATGAATGACGACTGATACAATTACCTATTATACTTACCGCACGCCCGTACAATAATGACCACGGGATAGGATGACCACTATCAAAGGTAGACCCCCAATATATGGGTGATATGATTAGACAATCCCCCTGGTTCAATTACAATCTTAAAACAAGCTTTTCTTCAAAATTAACTCACCAAATACACATGGCCACCTATATGCCTAAAGTACTTATAAAAAACTCAAGGAAGTTCCATTTTACTTCAACACTGGGTACTTTTAGAATCATGTTAAAAGGCTCCTGCTTGCCCATAAAGAAGATGTGGAATGACAAAGTCACCACCCGAGGAATATCACTGAAGATATCACACTGCCTATTCCATCACGCTCCTACACTGGGGCATTTTTTTTTAGTATTTGAATTTTCTTTCAGTTATTTGGTTTCCCTGTTGCATTATTTTCCTTTTCTTGTAATGAAAAGTATAAAAAAAAAAGAAGAGAAAAAAAAAATGCCCCTATTTTATTACCAAATCTCGGTCTGAGACACTTCCCCCCTTGACAATCAGCAAGGGGAAAATAAAACTACTAATGCCTTTATCCTCATGTGCAGTAAGATAACCTTTGATTATTATCGGGCCAACTCAAGAAGCATCTGAGTCTCAATAACAGGTGACGGTGCCAAAAATAAGACGATAGAAGGTAACAAGAAAATGGAGCGAATCCAGGTACATCTAAACCAAAAATCTCTTTTACATATCAAAGGTTTCTTTTACATCTATCACCAAGGGCATACCCCTTGTATGTACAATGGATAAAAAAGGAAAAACAATAAAAATGCCCTACTCCTTCGCTGCCTCTGCGAAGGGCGCTCACTACCATCTCCCATATCCTCAACCCCCGGGTCTGGGGTCTGATCCCCAGATAAATCAATACCAGCACCCGAAGTCGGAGGACATTCCCTACGAGGAGAAGGCCCAACAACAGAACCTCCCTTACTCACCTGGCTAGAGGCCCACCGAGAATGTGAACGCAGAGGACCAAAGGCAAGCATAGGCCCTAGGGCCGAGTCTACCTGAGCATAGGCTCTCATGCGCTCACGAACCTCTCGACGAATCTCTGCCAGTGAGCCGCTAACCCTCGACCCTGACCCTGGAAAATGGTCGACCATCCCTCGCACTCTCTCACCAACTCTCGCCAACTCGTGCTGCAAAATATCTATCATCGACTGCATCTCAGCATGAGCCATAGCTCGGGCACTCTCTAACTCTGTTGTTTGAGTCCTCTGCTCGACCAACAAGTCTACAGTCACTTCTTGGAGATGGCCCTCCGCGACATAAGAAGGAATCTCGTGAATCTCCTGGTGAGCTAAGACACGTTGTGTCTCCATACGCGACTGCTCTAGCTCATGGACCTGTACAAGTCAAAGGCTAAGGAATAGCATATGCATAACAAGACAGAATGTAGACAACCAAGACATACCAGCTCAGCACGCTCCCGTAAAAGACGCACTACGGTGGCAGTAGTGGTCGGATCAGTTGGAGGAGCCTCAGATGCAGGAAGCTACAAGAAGCGAAGAAAGAACATCAAGGATATAATGGTGCTACAAAATCAAGAATGAAAAATAACCACACTAACCAAATATAACTGGGAAGGAGCGGGAGTCGACCCCTGAGGAGGAGCCTCGGGAGCAGAGTCAGGAATAACCTGCAAGTGAACCAAAACAAACACAAAACTCGTCAGACAAAAAAAAAGTAATAATAATAATACTAAACTGATTAGTGAATAAACTACACATAAACAAAATATACCTGACTCTCTAGATGTAGAGAAGCAACAGTCGCCTCCCTCGTCTGGAGATCCTCGGCAAGGCGACACTGAAGAGACAGCGTCAACAAACCACTAAATAACTCAAGGCCGGATAACTCAAAAGAGCGAAGAAACTTACCCAGTGCTCTAGCTCCGCCTGGAGCTGGGCCATCGTCGGATCCTCCCGACTGGAAGAAGCGACTGAAGACGAATCGAATGTTGGAGCAGAAGCCCCAGAAGTGGAAAGCTCCTCTCTTTGCAAATATCAATAAACACATAAGACCTGACAACGTTAAAAAAACTCTCACAATTAATAAAATAAAAATGAGACAAGCACTCACCAATCGATCAATCTCGGAGTGTAGGCTAGTCGCCATCGCCCGGTCAGCCTGTTGCTGACTACTATAAGACTCGAGCAATGCCGCTTGCCTGACGACCTCGCTCTCCCTCTCAGTCTGACAAACATGAACTAAATAAGAGTATTTAAAACTAGGAACGATTGGCAATAGAAGTGAACAAACTCACAAACAAATACACTCACCAAAGAACATCGCGTCTCTATGAGCTGAGTCCTCAGCTTGTCCTCCGAGGTCCTAGCCTGGAAAACCAAGTCCGTCAAGGATTGCAACATCTTCTCATTTGGACGAGGAGAGCATCCTGTCCGCTCCATTTCCCTGTGGAGCGCGTCTAGTGCTCCGTCGACGCTCGCACCCAAGTGACCTTGCTCTAATGCAGCCAGTTTCTCCCTCATAGCAGAGGCAGACTCAAGACCACCAACTGTAAAAGAACCGCTCCCATGGAAAGGGCGAGTAAAGAGTCGACCACCACCTATATCATGAAACCACCATAGGAACTCTTGGGCATCCGCCTCATCGCTCGCCCCGGTGACCCTGGTCCCCCTGACTCTAAAGTTATCAATCTAGGCTGCCATCCTCAATAAAAAAAAATGTGACCAAAGGGACCAGTCATCCTCTTCGCCACTCGATGGCGAATCGCTGAAAGGACTCCTTGAGGGAGCTCCAACTGACGAGTCGCTCGAGAGAGGTGGATGCGCTCTACCTTCTCAAAAGGTTTTAGTCTAAGTTTCTAACTTCTCTTTGTAAAAAAGGTAAATAAGTGGTAAAGATTCAACGTTTTCTACTAGCACCTTCAAGCTTTGGGCCCTTCGGTGCTGTACCCTTGGGCATGCTACCCTTAATCTCAGTCTTCTGAGACCTGACTATGACCTCAGCATTCTTTGCCTTCTTTTCATCCTTTGTTTTTTTTATCCTCTCTTTAATTTCACTGAAAACCAATATCCAATATTACAAAAAAGAAGATGCTTCAATGGAATCCTATCACCCTAGACCATAAACCTAAAGGAATCACATAATGCATTCTCAAACCTCAATGCTAAAGAGCAATAAAAAGTAGAGTACCTTAATCTTTGAGAGCGCCCACGTTAAAACTCATTGACTGATGGAGATCATTTTTCGTCCCAATATTTCACGCATTTGATCTCGAGATCATGGACGTACCTTCATATGGTCAGAAATTGATTTTACGTGGCACAGATCCCAAATAAGTGGCCTTAAAATCAAGTTTGAATGTGATGACTATCACATGATTTTTTTATCACTTTTTTGGGATCTGCGCCACGTAAGATCAACGTCTGACTGGCTTATGGTACATGCCCATGATCTTGAGATCAATTGTATGGAGCATTGGGACAAAAAGCAATCTCCATCAGCACATTCAAAGCAGTCAAAAGAATTTTAGCATGGGCGCTCTCAAAGATTCGGTGGGCGTATTTAAAAGTACTCTAAAAATTAATGAAACAACAAAGGGGACTGATATGTACCTGTACAAGTAGTGATCTTGCACATGCCAAGCAAACATGCTGAACAACATTCCAATGTAAAGCACGGGCTCTATTACTCCCTGATATTAACCAAAAGAGTAACTAAATGCCCAAAAGGGAAGGGTCAAATATTAAAATTGCTGTAAATTTTACTAAGACTAAAAATCTTTACCATACCAGAATAGCAGTCCCTAGAAGACGCAACATAGATTTAGGGAGTCATGACAATGTCTGATATTACAAGAATGCATAGTTATAAATCAAACGATTGATAGATGGTAACATGCATTTAAAAAAATAAATAAATCAATAATAATAAACAAAGCAAACAAACAAATATAAACGAATCAAATAATTGAAACATGTCTTCGTCTCTTTTGTGAATTTCATATGCAAATGAGATGAGGCACCAATTATGTAGGCAGCCATACAAAGTATGGCATTAGTAGAAAACATGAAGGAACTTTCGTTTTCATTTCCTCAGATTGATTTAAAGGATCAAATTAGCTTTCAAGTTACATGTGAACTAATATTTACTGAAAAACATGGATTTCCCTATCATCTGATCAACAAGTAAATGGCAATTCTACTTCTCTATAAGCTACACAATTAGCATCAAAGTTTTATAAGAGAACAAAGCAGAAGAAATTTGAAGAGGAAAATATACTCTAACTTCTGCCAAGAGGCCTCAATCAGATAATTGTTGATTGCAAGGGAAAGCCTATTAGTATACTTTGGGGAAATCGGTCCTTCAAGGTGAGGGCTGCAGAAACTAGATCCTATAAGCATGCTGTCAGTTGGTTTTCCATGTTGTAACATATACAACATCACATTAGTATACTAATTAAAACCAATCTGTGCTGTAACATATGCAATATGACTTTTTATACTAATTAAAACCAATAGACGACAAATACTATAGTCTATAGATACAGATTAACTCTATATTTTGCAAATTGTCAAAAAAACAATTAGAGTCGAATATAAAATGCAAAACTATCTTCTGCAAGTCACAATAATCAAACTAAAATCTTGAAAACCATGATGGTGATGGGGTACATAAAAGCTACAACATGACTTAGAGAGATGGAAGTCCAACCTACCTGCAATTAACTATTTTATGAAGGTATTTACAACGTAGACAGATTATTCAGAGAATGAAAACCATGTCACAATTAGCTACTTTAAGGATACAAACCTCAAAAGAATGAGGCATTCTTTGAGGATTTTGAAAAATAATCTGGTTCGAGCAATGCTCTGTTGCCACGCTTTGACTAGGGAAGCATCCTCCAGATTGTGTACAATTTGCATGATCACAATTAAAACTTCACGCTTTTCAACCGCATTTAGGTTATAGAATATTGGCATCTCATCTAGTATATGCGAACAACACATCTTGTATGATTAGATTACATGATAAAAGACAGAAACTTTCTTGAAATGACTTCCTTTTACAATACACAATGCTTCTTAGAGCTTCATGCATTCTCATGGAATTTTGAACTCAATCAAATATGCCCTGTCAAACAAATGAGTCCGATGACTTCAAAAGGAAAGACTGAATTTTGTATGCAAATGTTAGAATAGTTCATATCTCACTATATGATTGCCAGACAAATGATTTGATCCTAAACTCATGCAAAAATAAAAATTGGCAATTTAACAAGCAAAAAAGGAGCACACTAAGCAATCAAGCTTACTTAACTGTATTCAAGTATGTTGATATCTTAAAGCATCTGTATTTGTTATTGATTCAAGATAATAACTTATAACGTATGTGCAAACCAGACACTTGTTCATGCACTTAATAAAAGCCCAAACCTTTTAAGTTTGAACATCACGTGATATGGAAAGTAGCCAAGATGTTTCATTTTGGTGAAATTTTCTGGAGCTTAGATCGTTGCTTTTTTTGGAAGATTCCATACATTCTTTGATGATGATGTAACTAGTACTATCTAGATAAAGTAGTACGGACTGCTTTCTGTTCCAAATAACTAGATTTTTCTACTAACAGAGAGAAAAACATATACTTGGCCTTAAGCTAAAATACAAGGAGAAACAACGTGAACTTGCTCTTTGCTTATTCTCCTTGTATAGTTTTCATTAAGGCATCCTTTTCAATATCAATAAATAAAAAGAACAAAACAGACATATACTCGGCCAATGTAAAGTTCTTATAGAACACAAAGGAACATTAGGGAACAGAGTTAACTGAGGAAGAACATAGAACAATTATATATGGAAAATAGTCCGGATTTGGATAGAAGAGGGTCTGCAGAATTTGCCATTTTATAACCATATAAAAGCCAACTTCTGAGCAAGAAGTATTGACTATACACATATCTTGAGATGATAAAAATGAAGGGAATGAGGCTCACCCAAATTAAACCGAGCAAGCCTCAAAAGGACCCACATAGTGTGCTAATCCTACTAGTCATCATCGAAAATCTATAAATATATTAAAAAAGGTAATTGTTCTAAACAGTAGTAAGCTCCTAAACTTTTCTCAGGGTTATACCTAACTAGAACTAATTTTCTAATTCAGTCAACTGCAGGTGTAAAATTTAGTAGCCACAGAGATTAATTTGCTAGAAATCCTCATCATCTTCATAAGAAATAGCAAGATTTTGCACCTGCCCTATAAGAGAAAATATAGTAGGACAGTGTACAATGTGTCTTCATTTCCCAATAAGTTTTATGACTTCCTAGATGGATAAGAAGAACCAACACTTCTCGAAAAAATGGGCATCATGACGAGATAAATTACCTGCTGTATACAAATAAAATGCAAAGTGTTTTTTCATAATTCTAAGGATACTTGTACAATGGTTTAAAAATTTGTGAGAAAGGAGTAATGGTGCAGAACAAAGATAACAACTACCCTAAAATGAAAGAGTTAAACTTAAATTAACAGAATGAGTGTGATTAGGATTCCATGATAGTAAGAAGCTAAAACTCTAGTATTCTTCTTACATTTGGCAAAATGGAAAGCATTTGAGAATATTCATCATATAAGCAAGGGCTGTTTTAGTAATGGTTCTGCAAAAATAACACTTACAGGTGGGGACTTGTCCATTTCTATAAACACTTCTTGCATCTTGCCATAAATTTCGAAGTTGCTAGCCTGATGCTTCATGCCTTCCTTGGCAGTCTTTACCATCTTTTTCTGGAGTAACTGAAAACCACATATAAGATCACCTCAGGAATTAAAGCACTCTATCTAAACCAACAATCCATTGGCAATATTTTTCCGAATCCTCTAACACACCAATCTATTGAGAACATCAAAACTCTTAGTGTGCATTGGAGACTGAGAGAACACCATTTGAAGGAGGAATTCCAACCAATCTACAAATCAAAACCTGAAATTGCATATTAAATCCACGAAAGTGTTTTTAATCTCAAGTATTAAACACCGTACCTGTCAGGATTGATAGTCTTGCGAAACCCTTTGAATCTCCTATGTCCTTGCACGACTTTAGCCATATTACCATCATAAGTATAAACAAAAACATCGCTCTCGAGGGCTACAATGTAGTCCAACGCAGCGAGCCGGTTTTGATACTTCTTAAAAGGTTCCAATTCCTCTTCGGTTGCGAGATCGGAATGCAAATAGACATTTGGGAACTCGGCCTGAAGAGTAGCCATGCTGTTGACACCATAAATTTCACCAGCAACTATATAGATTGTTGTATCGGAAGGATAACCCATGGCTTTAAGGAAGACTATAGCTTCACGAGGAGTCAAAAGACAACCCCTTGCGCTCGCTTCTCAATGCTATCAATCTTATTCTTCGTCCAGTGCATCAAAATGTGCCTCATCATTCGTAGTTCCACTTCCTCTTCCGCAGTAAGGTTGTGGTTACAACCAGTGAATGCAAGAATGTCCTTTTCATATCTACAAATTATTCATGTTCTTGTTAATCGGTATATAAAACAAGTATCAGATGGTAAATATGAATAATTTTCAAATTAATCTATATTCTACAGTGACAGAATTAGAACCAACCATTACAATAAAAAGATTAGACACTAATGCAATGAACGTGGGAAGAAATATTTTACAACAAGAGAGGCTACTGTTATAAATGAGGCCATTCTAGAAAGGTTCTACATTGGTTACCTTAAGTGGAGAGCTATATATGGATTGTTGTCATTTTTGTAACTTCTCAACCAATTTCTTTCCCAGTTCTTCTATTTCATCCATGTAACGAAGCACTTTGTAATTTGCACGACACCTAAGCCTCTGAATCGAATGTGCCAGGTCGTTGTTTGCAAGTCGGGAATCTCTGTGTGTAAAATACAGTACCTTGTGTTGCTTCAATAACAAAAGCATCTCCTCTCTATAGTAACTGGCTTGCATATACATGGTTGCACATTTGAGCCATTCAAAAATTGATATTATATATATATATATATATATATATATATATAATTTGTTGAGATTCTTCTAACATACAGACCTTCGACCAGGAAACGGGAGCTTTTACGAGAGGTTTAATTGTTGCATACTGAGGTGGGAGAGACTACTATCTCAATGCCCTCTTTTAAGACCTCTATAAAGAGCTTCCAATCAAAGATATCTTTAAAATCACTTAACATAAGTTAAAATTAAATTAACACCCTATGTTGCAATTATCTAGTCTACAAAAAAATATATATCCAAGCTCATACCTTGGGTTTGTCCAAAAGGATTCATGATCAAGAGAAGGAAGAAACAGAGTAGCATTCATGATCTTTGCCACTGCAACCATATCACATATCTGCAATTCAATCGACACCAAAAATTTACATCAATAAATTGTATTAAGTGAGGTATAAATGTGAAGAATTTATGACGAAAACTTATAGAGATCAATGCATACTCCCATTCTCATCTAATTCAATCCACCATTACCATGGACTAGAAGATACCCATTGGTGCCCGTTCCTATCCTTGAAATACAATTACAATACGAGAAGAAAAGGTTCAATCAATATTTCCAAAAGAATGCTTAATGCATTACACTAGAAATACAAAATGCTCGACATACTTATCCAATTTCTTGGTCTTTTGAAGCATTGATAATAGCTGTCACTGTTTGGTTTCATCCAAATTTCAGGAGTCTATATAAAAAACAAAAAAAAATACAATAATGAGTTTGTTAGTATTCGGATGCAACTCCAAGCTAATAAAACAACTAAAACACAACTTTAATCAGATTATTTTAGGTTTGTAGAAGTTGTCATAGTGATATGTTCACTGATATGACACCCAATGCATGTTCTATTTATAACATTCTCATTATTATAATTGAATAGGGCTTGTAGCAGCTAGTGAACGTGCAGGGCTTCCTAGGCAACATAGTCCTATGTTTGATACATCCATATTAACAGAAGTTACGGAACCACCCAAAAATTAACAGAGAAAGAGAATACATAAAAATAAAAATAAACAGAGAGAGAGAGGGAGATAGAATGCAGACACAAATTGTAACATCCTCGAAAAATTGGGTTTTGAATAGTGTCCTCGGGATGCGTGTTCATCTGGTCATAAGTTGGACTAAGAGAAAGTCAACTTGATGACTTAGGTTAGATTAGATTTAATGTGAATGTGCGTGTGAGTGTCGTGTTAGATGTTATTATGAAGTCATATACACCTGTTATAGGTGTGTGTGCTTTGTATCAAATATATGGAATGGGTTAAATAGCTTAATAGCTTAAGAGAAGTTATTTCTCTTTGAATTGGTGGTTGAGGAATTATGAAGAGAGAGAGTGAGAGTGAGGAAGGAGTAAATGCTAGGGAATCTTGTGAGGATTGTGGATTGAAGACTTACATGGGCATTAATTTCGAAGGCAACGTGGGTGAATTCGTTGGAGTTGGAGCTAAGAACCCTAGCCCTTGACCCAAGCCATTGAGTCAATCATGAGATTGATTTGAGGTGAGTTTTTATTTTCAATGGGTATGATGTTGTGCATTAATTTAAATGATTTAGTGATGAATTGAAGAGATAGAAAAGAAAGAAAAATTGAAAGAAAAGAAAGTTGGAAGAAATGCCCGAAGAGGGCTAAGTTCCTGTCAAAATCAATTAATCAATTTTCAAAATTCATCAATCGAGTTTTGACAAAATGTAGATCTGGGCACTGATGCCCGAAACCAATTGATTGAAATGAATTTGATTAATCGATTTTTGGTTTTTGAATAATCAATTTAAAATCGATTTATCGTCTGTGTACTCCCAGTGGCTGGAAAATTAGAAGTCTAGGAAAATCGATTAATCAATTTTGGATCGATTAATCGATTTTGGAATTTCGATTAATCAATTTTAGAAATTTGATTAATCGATATTGGGATCGA
The DNA here is from genome assembly GCA_021018995.1 of Chloranthus sessilifolius. Classification (NCBI taxonomy): domain Eukaryota; kingdom Viridiplantae; phylum Streptophyta; class Magnoliopsida; order Chloranthales; family Chloranthaceae; genus Chloranthus; species Chloranthus sessilifolius. The sequence goes on from CM037588.1 coordinate 101,092,357, forward strand.
TTAATCGATTTTAATAATTTCTGAATATTTTGGACTTTGGAGTTTTGGGGGGGCCTTGTACCTTCTTTTATGCATTGTTCTTGATGCTTTGCATATGATATGATGTAAATTAGGTTGAGCACGTGAGTACGAGCATGGGAAGCCACAATGGACCTTGACACTTAGAAATTCAAACGCGTGAAGTAGGGAATACCTTGAACATGAACTTTAATTATAATAGCATGTATCTAGTGATATGGAAATGAATAGTTATGCGTTGAGAGCATATAGATGCGCATGTTTTTTTTGAAAAGTAGTTGAACATATGAAATTAAAGTGTGTGTGTGTGTGAACATTAAGTAAGGAAATAAGTATGCTATGAGTATGTGACATCCCAAGGGGGTGTGAATGTTAGAAGGGCATCTAAGTGATGCATATGAGTTGGTTACATCCCAGGGATGTATGGAAAATCAAGAACATCCGAGTGATGTGAAGTTAATTAAATGAGAATTGATCAGGCCTAAAATACTATATGTAGTTGCACATTTGATTTAAGGTTTGGTGAATACCTCACCGACACGGCGGTATACCCCTGACTGGCTCGTCAGGATATCCGTGATGGTATGGCGACCAATCCGGACACTAGTATGACATCCCAGGGATGTATGCGAGCTTAGTACCCCTGTCGCCTATGAGGAAGTGTAATAGCCCAAATTTTGGCACCTCGAAACCTGTGCCATCAGCACCCTCAAGGCCATGCCCCATAAACCTGCACGAAATATTTGTATAACCAAGCAACAATGAAGCAAAATAAAGAATGAGAATTGAATCGGACCAAATCTCCATGCATTAATGATATATTATAGTAAAAGCACAAAAGGTAGTTCTAATCCCATGCACTGCATGAGCAGAAGAACCAGCTCGAACCATCAATGATTAAATAAGGTCTCCCCAGATGGTTCGCCAAAAGAATATATCATAGCTTAATTACATTTTCTCAAAAGGGCTTGACATACCAAGTCGTACAATCATGCTCTCAAAATGAATCAAAGTATGCAGGGATCTCTAGAAGAAGTCCTCAGGAGGGGGCTCCAAATCCTCTCTGGATATATAATCTGAATCCTCCGTATCTACGCCTCCAGAAGTAGTAGCAGCCGTAAGCACGGGACCTGTGACATATAGTCTAAATGGTGAGCTACATCCTAGCTCAATAGGGAAACAATAGAATGAACATATAATTTAATTCCTCATATATATTCCATGATATTTAACATCATGATATATCAATAAATTAACTGGAAAAGTAGTTTAAATGACTGAAAAGATGTACTAAATGTTACTATTTCTTTACTTGTTTCATTTGTTCTCAACTTTTCTTATAGAAGACAATGATTCGGCCTAAAGAGTTAAAACATAACTTAAATATTCCACAACTTACTATAGAGTCGGGTGCCCAATGGAATACCCTCCATCGTCGTCTAATCAGACAATTTTCATATCTTTTTTCATTCATTCAATACTACCTAGGTCACTTTCTCATAGGCGACAGGGTTTAAGTGTCATAATCTCTTACTTACATCCCTGGAATGTCCAACTGGTGTATGGATTGGCACATTCCAACTGGTGTACGGATTGGCCGTCGTACCGGTCACGGATATCCTGTCGAGTCAGTTGTGGCTCCCACCACGTCGGTGGGGTATTCTCCAAACCTTAATTATTATAGTACACTACATATAGTTATTCACCGTGTGATTGTGCTAATTTTAGTAGATTAGGCCTGATCAATCTCATTAACTTTGCTTTATAGATTCACATATATCCCTAGAATGTCTAACTCAATGCATCACACATATGCCTTTATCACATTCACATTCCCTGGGGACGTCACATACTTATTTACTTTATTTTGTGTTCACACACACACTTAAGATTAACATTTATATGCACAGTACTCATTTCTATATCACTACATACATGCTCTTGCTTTTAAATTACATGTTCAAGGCGTTCCCTACCTCACGTGATTGAATCTCCAAGCATCAAGGTCCAACGCGGTTTCCCATGCTTGCACTCACTTACGTAACCTACGGTATGTTATAGCATAAGCAAAGCATCAAGAAAGATGCATAAAAGAAGATACAAGACCCTCCTAGAAACTCAAAGTCTAAAACAAAAGCCAACAGAAGCTGTCTAAATCGATTGATCGATCTCCGAAATCGATCAACCGAACTCCCAAAATCGATTAATCTATCCCAAATCGATTAATCAAAATTCCAAAATCGATTGATCGATTTCTCAAATCGATCAATCGGTTTCCTCAAGCTCTATTTTTCCAGTCACTGGGAGTGCTCAAACGATTAATCGATTAATCGAAATCTCAAAAATCAATTGATCGATTTTAAATCGATCAATCGGTTTCAGGCATTTTTGTTCAACTAACCTCCAAGCTAAAATCGATTGATCGATTTTCCAAATTGATCAATCAATTTGGTTAGAAATGCAACCCTTTACGGACATTTCTTCCAACTTTCTTCCTTACCATTTCCATTCTTTTTCTACTTCTTTAACTCATCATTTTCAACCATCTAACCACAGCCTTACACTCATTAAAATTCTTAAGGAATTCATACCTTAAATCAATCATTTGATTGAATTTATGGCTTGCTTCAAGTCTAGGGCTTCTAGCTCCGACTCCAATGAGTTCCAACGCGTTGTATCAAGAGTAATTGCTCAAACTCGACTTTTATTTGAAATTCACATTAACTCCCCTTGCATTTACTGCTTCCTATTCTCCCTCTCTATCTCTCTTCTTAAAGCTTTACACCAACCCAAAACAAGGAGAAATAAATTCTCTTCAGCTATTTAACCCTTTAACCCCTCTTGCTTTGGTGTAAAGCACATACACCCAAGACAGGTGTATGTGATCTCTAACTAGCTGTAACGCTACACATATGTGTTCATTCACATCAAGATTACTTAAACCATGGTCATCGTGTTGACTATCACTTGGTTAAACCAATGACCAATTGGACACGAATCTCGAGGTCACTGTTCAACGCCTAAATTTTAGGGATGTTACATTCTCCCCACCTTGGGAATTTTTGTCCTCGAAAATGTACCCAAAGGCCTTCCATGTGGACTACCCAAACACATTGAGTGTTGTAGTTCATTCATCCTGTACGATGAACAATTACATTTTACAACTATTGGAGGAAATAAGCACAAGTTACAATAATTTCCCAACTTGAAATTTGATTTACATTCTATATAGCGGTTACCCGCACCCAAAAAGAAGTACATTCCCAAAAATAATGGCATCCATGCCAGATAGTTCGATACATGACATTATCAACATATTTACAATCCCAAAAATAAATGCTACAAGCAATGATCAAATAGTCCCATCCCCGGGCTGGTCCGCGTCGTCCTGCTCGTGAGTATCAGAACCTGATGCACCAGGAGTCCATGTCCGTGATGCTACGATGCGCTGCTGGTAATCAGTGGAATACATGAACTGCATCATCTGGTAGGGCAACGCCTCATGGAAGTCTAGTCTGTGGTCCATGAGAGTGCTGGTCGCCTCCATACGGTGCTGGTACTCCAGCATCTAACGATTGTTCTCCACCATGAGGGCGAGAACGTCATCAATAGTACTCATCACGGGAGCCTAAGATTCCCGCCTCCAGTGTGAGCGGATCAGAGTTGTAGGTGTGGACTATGAAGAACCGGTAGGTGACACTGATTGATTCTCCTCGGGTAGTACTGGCTCATGAGGCTGCTCTCCCTTGGTGTGGTCCTGTGGAGGCACAACAGGCTGCTCCCCCTCTGTTGGTGGGTCCTGCTGTGGTGGAGGTGGTACGTCGCCAGCCTGGGCAGGTACTGGCCCCTCAACTGGTAGAGTCTTTGCTAACATCCGATAACTACGGCCCCACGAAGTGATGGAGTAATGCTTCACATGGTCGGTGGCCTTTTGCTCGCAGGAGAAATGACATACTCTGGGGCGGTAGAGTAGCATTCTAACATGTTGGAAATCAGCCGAGCGTAAGGCATACGCTCCTTAGGTCTCAAAGGCCCTTTCATCATTTTGCCTTTGATATAAACCATACCCTCTATGACTAGTTTGGTAGTGTCGAACCAACAGCCGCAGTATGCTGCGTATAAGGCCTGTTGGACTAACTCTACGCGCTCGATACCATGGCGCATAGGGTAATGATTACACTTGATTATTGAATCAAGCATCCACATGTAAGGAGGTAAGTCTACCCTATATACAAATTGGCTAGATCCATTACTTATGTCGATCAATTCAGTCATAATTTCTTCAAAAGCAACTTCCTCATTGAGCGGTGGGAAAAGGGTGGTCTCAGGTACGTGATTGAGATAACACTCTAAGGATTCATGGACATGGCATCGGGTGAACAGGTAGTGACGAACATCAATCTCAGTCGCGATGGTGTCGTCCACTTGACCCACCTTTAGGTTTTGATAAAATAATCGCACGAGTCAAGGATAGAAATACTCGTGTAAGGGTTTTAAAAGGTTTTCAAGACCCGCTTTGAGAAGGTATTGTCGGGCCCATTGGGTTTCACCCTCGACATCGGTATCAATAAATAATGCTGGGTTGATAATATACTCATTTTCAAATTCTTTTGCTGCCCACCATTCATTTGGTTAGAGCAAATTTCTGGGTGGTGGGGGTGGCGGCGACGCTTCGCGTGATGACGGGTCCGTTGAGTAAGAAGCATCTGAGCCGGATGGTGATGGGGAAGGTGGTGGTGGCATGACATTTTTACACCATACTGGTAGTTTGGAGGTAGCTTTCTTAGAATCTAACCTTGTTTTGGGTGGCATTATGGGTTTAACTAAGAAAATTCAAAAATCTAGGGCTGTGACAACTTAAATTGAAAGGAAAATTGAAGAACTAGGGTTTACCGTGAGCGTTCAATCCGAATAGCTAGGGTTTTGATCCAAAATCAATCCACAAAAGCCCCAAATCTTAACTGGAATGGGAGCTAAATGAGGAAGAAGAAATGGCACCCAAAATAAAAATCAAACGAAAATTCGAATGGGAAGAAAAATCCCAAAACTATTATATATAGGCAAAAAACGATTGATTGATTTTTGTAACTTAACATCAGTCTTGCGAAATCGATTGATCGATTTCAAAAATCGATTACTCGATTTTCAAAATCGATTAATCGAATTGAACTCAATTAATCAAAATTTAATGCTTTTAAATTTTCAAGTTTTGCATCTCACTGGCGTGTGTCAGTCGTTCAATTGAACAAAATCAATTGATCGATTTCCAAAAGTGATTAATCAATTTGGAAATCGATTAATCAGTTTTGACAACAAACAAAAAAAAAATTCCGCTTGTCATTTCCCTTTTCTTTCTTCTGTTTCCTTGTCAGTGTGCTTTTGGCCTTGTGGAACATATATCGATCATAATTTCTATGATGCAATCATCATTAAGTCACACATTTCGATCGCACTACGGTGCATTTAGAAATCACATTCGTTCCATTTATTTCTTAAATAAGTTGGCATAAGCGCTCAACTTTTGATTACATTAACGGTTCAAATTCAAAAGCATACATGCAAAGATACAATCCAGCTCTCAATTCTCGGTAAGCAAATCCGGGTATTTCTCTCTCATGTCCGTCTCTCGTTCCTACGTAGCTTCTTCGACTAGATGATTCTTCCATCAAACAAGTACTAAAGGAATCACTTTCATGCGTAATACTTGCTCCTTGCGATCCAATATCTCCGCCGGTTCCTCTATCATGCTCTTTCAACTGTCTCGACCCGTAAGCTATCACCTTCTTATGTTGGTTGAGCACGCAGCCCAAACCATTATACAAAGCATCACTGCATACCACGAACCCTCCATTGCCTGAAGGAATTGCTAACACTGGAGCTAAAGTGAGTCTCGTCTTAAGTTCTTAAAAACTCTTTTCACACGCTTCACTCCACTCAAACCTTACATCCTTCCTTGTAAGTCTCGTAAGAGGTCCCGATATTTTAGAAAATCCCTCTACAAAATATCGATAGTAGCCAGCTAGACTAAGGAAACTACAGACGTCGGTTACCATCTTTGGTTGTTCCCAGTTTACCACTACTTCAATCTTCGCCGGATCTACTATGATACCTTCCTTTGAGACATGTCCGAAAAAGCTAATTTATTCCAACCAAAACTCGCACTTACTGAGTTTGGTATATAGTTGGTGTTCACGTAAAGTTTGTAGAGCAACTCTCAAGTGTTCTTCATGCTCCTTCTTTGATTTGGAATATATCAGGATGTCATCAACAAATACTATGACACAAGAGTCCAAGTGTCGTTTAAACACTCGATTCATTAAATCCATGAACAACACCAATGCATTTGTCAAACCAAATGGCATCACTAAGAACTCATAGTGTCCATACTGTGTCCTGAATGTTGTCTTCTGGATGTCTTCTACCTTGACTCTCAGCTTATGGTATCCAGATCTCAGATCGATCTTGGAAAAATACCTTGCTCCTTGCAGCTGATCGAATAAGTCATCAATTATAGGTAACGGGTATCGATTCTTGATGGTTAGTTTGTTTAACTGGCGATAGTCAATGCATAGTCGCATTGACCCATCCTTCTTTACAAATAAGACCGGTGCTCCCCATGGAGATACGCTCGGCCTCATAAACCCCTTATCCATCAGTTCTTACAATTGCACCTTCAATTCCTTCAACTCAGCAGGAGACATCCTATATGGTGCTTTAGAAACAGGCTCCGTTCTAGGTTCCAAGTCGATAGCAAACTCCACCTCTCTATCTAGAGGTAATCCTGGTAATTCCTCCAGAAATACATCTTCAAATTCTCGTACAACTGTTATCTCTGAGGTGATGTTCTTCCCTTTCCTATCTGCCTTTAAGAATGCCAAGTAACCACTGCACCCCTTTCTAATTAAACGCTCGGCCTTGACTGCAGAGATAAGTGGTATAAATGTCGATCTCTCTCCTTGAAATCGAAACGATCTCCTCGTATTAGGTTAGAATACGACAACCTTGTTCTTACAATCTACTATCGCGCAGTGCTGTGACAACCAATCCATGCCAAGGATCACGTCGAATCCTTGCATGTCTAACAAAATCAAATTCGTCGATAGTTCAAAGTCATCTCCATCCCTGATGGTCACTATCACTGATTTACAAACCCTTTTTGTATCGACCGATTTCCCAATTGAAATCAATACCGCTAAGACAAAATCCAACGTCTCCGGGTTAACCTTCATCTTCTTTGCGAAATGGGGAGTAGTAAATGAGTGGGTAGACCCCGGGTCCACCAACACTCTAGCCTCATAAGCTACATCACTTCCCCTTCCGTATAATTATAAGGTACCTTGGTGCTTCGATCACTGTAGGCTCTTCCTCTGACACCGATTTCCTCGCTTAATGGTCGTGACATTAAAACAGAAGCCGTCCTCTCCTTAGCCATCTTAGGGCAATCTCGGATGATGTGGCCCACCTTTCCACATTTATAGTAACCCCAAGTACCTCTCCTGCAATCTGCCATTTTATGAGACTTGCCACACTTGGCACAAGTCTCCGCTGTAGTTGACGCTGCTCATGAGAAACCCTGTGTAACTGTTGCTCCTGTGGTGGTAGCAGGGCTCTTATATCTGATCGGCCTCCCCGACACAAGCACTGGTAATCTCTGATAGTTTGTCTGCTACGTCGGTCTCACATACCCAGTTTGGAATGATTACCTCTGAATAGGCGGTATGAATCTTGGCTTTTTATTCACTGACTCGTAGTTCCCAACTTTACCTTTATCTATTCTTCCTCTCCCCTGCTAATCTCTTCTTTGATATTTATCTTCATTGTCCTCCTCAATCACTAAGGCTTTGCTCATGACCTCTCCATAGGTCTTCAACTCAAAAGCCTCTACTTTCCCCCTGATGTCCGGCCTCAAGCCTCGTTGTAGTCATTTTGTTTTCATTAGATCCGTAACTACATAATCAGGAGTAAAGCGGGCAAGCCACATAAATTAAACCCCATACTCCCTAACTTTCATTCTTCCCTGTTGAAGCTGTAAGAACTTCACTTCCATCTGATTTCGTATAACCTCAAGGAAATACTATTTGTTGAATTCTTCTACGAATTCCTCCCACGTCCAGGGCAATCATGGGGTCTCCTTAGCATTAGTCCTAGAAACGGACTTCCACCAAGGGCCATCCTCCCCATCAAGCATGTAAGCTACCCATTTGACGCTCTCGTCCTCCGTGCATGTGAGCACGTTAAAAACCTTTTCCATCTCACCCAGCCAATTCTTCACAGCTATTGGCTCAGCTTGCCCTAAAAAGTTAGGAGGACGCATCCTCCTAAACTCCATAAATGCTGAGGGAACTAGCTGTGTAGGACCCACTGGAGGTGTAGGTGGCTGATGCTGCTCAGGGGTGTTGTGAGCTGCCAGGGACGCTGCTTGCTGAGCCATGGCATTTGCCATGGTTTCCATAGTATGAATCATCCGCTGACGCTCTTCTCTCTCCTCATTTCTTTCTCTTACTCTTTCTTATTCTCTCTACTCTCTATCCTGACAGTCTCTTTCTCGGCTCTCTTCCTGATCTTTGCCCTCTTAGCCACTACTTCATGAAGCCCCTTTGCTTCCCAACACTCTATTCATAGCCGAGATGTAATCATCTCTACTACGTAAGTTTCTATCATGACCGCCCCTAGGTCGGCCTTTTCCCCTAGAAAACATAACGGTCTGCACATGAAACCAAAGTTTCATTAGCAGAAGTCCCTATGCTCTTATAAAATAAGAATTGTTAGAATTTTTAAAAGAAACTACTTTGATACAAACTATGATAGCCCAGATTTCGACACCCCGAAACCCATGCCATCAGCATGACCCTCAAGGCCGTGCCCCATAAACCTGCATAAAACATTGGTATACAACGAAGAAAAATAAAGCATGAGAACTAAATGGTACTAAATCTCCATGCATTAATGATATATTATAGTAAAAGTTCAAAAGGCAGTTCTAATCCCATGCACTGCATGAGCAGAAGAACCGGTTCGAACCATCAGTGATAAAACAAGGTCACCCCAGATGGTTCGCCAAAAGAATATATCATAGCTTAATTACATTTTCTCAAAAGGGCTTGACATACCAAGCCGTACAATCACGCTCTCAAAATGAATCAAAGTACGCAGGGGTCTCTAGAAGAAGTCCTCGGGAGGGGGCTCCAAATCCTCTCTAGGTACGTAATCTGAATCCTCCGGATCTACGCCTTCAAAAGCAGTAGCAACCTCAAGAACGGGACCTGTTACGTATAGTCTAAGGGTGAGGTACATCCTAGCTTAATAGGGAAACAACAGAATGAACATATAATTTAATTCCTCACATATATTCCATGATATTTAACAGCATGATATATCAATAAATTAACTGGAAAAGCAGTTTAAATGATTGAAAAGATGAACTAAATGTTACTGTTTCTTTTCTTCTTTCATTTGTTCTCAACTTTTCTTATAGAAGACAATGATTCGGCCTAAAGACTTAAATCATAACTTAAATATTCCCCAACTTACTATAGAGTCGGGCACCCGATGGAATACCCTCCATCGTCTCTAATCAGACCATTTTCATGTTCTTTTTCATTCATTCAATACTATCCAGGTCCCTTTCTCATAGGCGACGGGGTTTAAGTCTCATAATCTCTTACTTACATCCCTAGGATGTCCAACTGGTGTATGGATTGGCCGCCATACTGGTCACAGATATCCTGTCGAGTCAGTCGTGGGTATCCCACCACATCAGTGGGGTATTCTCCAAACCTTAAATATATAGTGCACTACATATAGTTATTCACCATGTGATTGTGCTTATTTTAGTAGATTAGATCTTATCAATCTCATTAACTTTGCTTTATAGATTCACATACATCCCTAGGATGTCCAACTCAATGCATCACACAAATGCCTTTATCACATTCACATCCTCTGGGTACGTCACATACTTATTTACTTTATTTTGTGTTCACACACACACACACACACTTAAGATTCTCATTTATATGCATAGTACTCATTTCTATATCACTACATACATGCTCTTGCTTTTAAATTACATGTTCAAGGCGTTCCCTACCTCACGTGATTGAATCTCCAAGCATCAAGGTCCAACGCGGTTCCCCATGCTTTCGGCTTCTCTGTGGGGATTTGTTTTTTTTTGTTGTTTTTCTTTCTTTTATCTTTTGTTGGGTTTTCCCTCATATTTTCCTGTGTAGGACCGAAGTGCTTATTGACGTCGGTCCACCTTTATTTAGCATGGTTTCCTCGACAAGTCGACGAATGATCGAAATGCCGTCTCGGGAGCGCGGGCATCTGTCAGGAGCGATAAAACTAACAAAAATGGTGGGGGGGGGGGACCGGCATTCCAATCTAACTCGTACCAGGCCCAAGACCCGGCCTAAATACCTGGCGCAACTAATAGTTGCGCTAGGCCACTAGGGGCCTCAAAATAGCCTGGCGCAACTATTAGTTGCGCCAAGCAAAAGGAGGGTGACATTTTGCCTGGCGCAACTATTAGTTGAGCAAAACTTGGCTGGGGGAATATAAACAGCCCGAGTTTGTGCTGGGGGGCTTTGTTTCGAATTTTTCTTTCATTGCCTCTTTGCGTGCCTCATTGCCGTTTCCCTGCTTGTGTGGATTGAGTGCCAGTTTACACTAGATCAGAGACCCATCTTCTTTCAAAAGGTAACCATTAAACTTACTTCCTTTGATTTCTCTTGCTTTTTCTTGTTATGATCTTGCATTCGTTGATGAATAATGGTTTATCTTCATTGTATGTTTGTTTATTGATGATATGTTGGCAATTTTTCATGAATGGTGCCCTATTTTTGTTATTTTGTGGAATTTGTTGGTGCCTAATGTATATTTTTTGTTTATTTTTATTTGTGTATATAGAATGGACTTTTATTTTTGTTACTATATTTTTTTTCTTTTTTATTTATATGCTTTTATTTTGCATATATTGGATTTTTGGTCTTTTTTTTTTTCTAAATTTTTTGAACACTAAATTAGAAGAAAGAAGGGATTTTTGATCTCTTTTTTTGAAAATTAAGGAAATGATTTTGACTTCTCTTGAAATTAAGAGATTTTATTTGTTTGGGAAAAACAACTAAGGCATTTTTATTATTTTTGTTATTTTGTTTTTTTTTTTTCTAATAGTAAGGATTTTTTGTTGTTTTGTTTGTAAAAGAAAGGCTTCTTTTCTAGTTTTTATTTTTATTTTTTTAGGATCATAAAAGAAAGGGATTTTTTTTTGTTTTGAAGCATAAGGGGGATTTTTTTTTGCTTTTCTTATTTCTTCTTCCCCTTTTGTTTGAGCAAAGTAAAAAGTATTTTTTTTTTTTTTTTGCTTGTTTTTGAAAGAACAAAGCAAAGTAAAAGAGTTTCTTTTTTGTTGTTTTTGAAAGAACAAAACGAAGTGAAAAAGCTTCTTTTTTTTTTTTTTTTGAAAGAACAAAGCAAAGTAAAAGGGTTTCTTTTTTTTGTTGTTTTTGAAAGAATAAAGTTATACGTGTATCTCTGTATTTGACCTGCTGTGATTGCCTTGTTGCCCCAGTATGTCAGGCGGTGATGAGTATATTTCCAAGGAGGGCCCCGAGGAGGGACCCGAGATCATTCGTGGTCTGCGGGGGGAGGAGTTTGTCTGGGTGGAACGGAGAACGGGCCCATGGCTCGAGATGCAAGGTGAGTCCGCCCGGGTCGGCCTCCTTCACCAGCAGCATACCCATATTTCAAACTTTGGGATAACAGGCAAGGTAAATGAAAGGTTCAATTTATTTTCGTTATGCACTCTCTCTTTTTGCCCCTGGATCTGATGTGCATTTCCTTTAGGTGCAGGACTTGCCCAATATTGTGTTCCGCGGGGGGTGGATCGACTTTCACGAGTTCTACCTCTACGTCCCCCCCCGTAGTGAAGGTCTTGTTGGAGCAGGTGGGCTTTGGGGAGTTCCTGTCTTGTCCCGCCATGAGGGCTGACGCTGCCTACTTGAAGGCCTTAATTGAGAGGTTTCACCCTGAGACCATGACATTCCATATGCCGTATGAGATGACGTTGAGGCCCGTCGATTGGGCCATGATTACCGGTATCAAGATTGGGGGGATACCGATATCCGATCTCGTGGTACCGAGCCAAGAGGACATTATTCTACTGATTAGGGCCTATCCTCCTCACGGGCAGACCCATGGCACAGAGGTCAAGATGTCTTGGCTGACCTCCCTTTTTTTTGCTGATGAGTTGGTGGACTTGGGCCAGCTAGATAGGGTGCTCTACATCACGTCAGAGCAGGTGATTGTCTTAGCTCGCATCACGCTCCTACTTTTACTGGGCAAGACCCTTTTCACAAATGTCAGCAGGGGCCGAGTCAGTCTGGCCCTATTGAGCGTGATGGACAATTGGGGTGATGTTCCCAGGCACGACTGGGGAGGAGCGGGGTATGCGTGGTTGATGTACAATTTGTCTTGGGTTACGACCGGGGATTCAAAGTCTGCCGTTGGTTTTTGGGCCGCCCTAGAGGTAATTCTGCATCCCTTTGTCCTTGTCAAAAAATTTTTTGTATGACTTTTATGTGCTATTGACCTGCTCTTATGTGCTGTCTCCTTTTTTTTTCTTAGGTATGGGGATACCACCACTTCCACCCCGGGCGCCCGCTCCTTTTCTCGGAGGCGCTCACCTTTCCTTTGCTCAGCAACTGGCATCAGGCCCAACGCCGTGACGTGGGCCTAAAGCACTTGGAAATGGGCCTAAGGTCCCAACTGGATTTGATGGTCCCCGAGCAGGTAACAACTCTCCTTTCCTCTTTCAACCTTTGTTTTTATTTTTAGCTTAGAATTTTTCTTTGACTGAGGTGTTACTTACTTGGTCTCTCTCTTTTTTGTTTGACTTGAGCAGATCCTCCCCGATCCGTACCTTGCATCCCCCTTCTGGGACCGAGCAGCTGTAGGTGCCTCCCGCTTATTCAATAACCGCTGCGTCGTGTTCTTCTATGGAGCGTGGGCTAAATTTTATTATTTGGGAGAGCGAATGGTGCACCAGTTTCAAGGCAATTATGCCATACCCGTGGACCCTCCGGCAGATGTCTGGTATCTTGTTGGCAGTATCGAGGAACTCACAGCGGCCGTCTTCAATAATGGGCTCCCTATCCATGCCCTTCACGTGCTCGGGGACTATCACCTTTGGTATGAGTGCTTGCCCCATCGGTTTATCTTGTCGCGCTTTGTTCCCAGCGCCAATTTTCTTGCATTTGGCAGCCCGCTTGGTTAGGTAATTTGTCTTGGCTTGGATTAGTTCATTTTCTGCTTTTATTTGGCTTTTGCCCCCCTTTAAGTGGATCTTTATCTTGTTCACAGTTCGCCCCAGGGGATGATTCGGATGGTGAAGGCGAACCTAGTGCGGCTGATATGTCGGGGGTGGATCCCTCTAGTGCTGGTCCCTCTGGTGCGGGTCCCTCGGGTGAGGGCTCGTCGGGTGCTGGTCCATCGGGAACTTCTCACGCTGGTATCCCTGCTGTTGATCCATCTGTAGTCTATGGAACCTTCCGGTGCCTTGATGATAGCTTCCTTTCGAGCCTCTGCGCTGATGTAGATCGACAGGCACGACTCTTTGCCGAAGCGGCTCGTGTTCCTCCTCTTGAGGTGGTCCTAGGGGTGAGTCCTTTGATGGCCCAATCTCCTTTCATTTCGGTTTCTTTCTGCACACGCTTTCAGGGTTGTCCTGACCTTTGATATTGCATTATTCTAAATCTAGGACTTCAACTCGGCCATGGAGTATGCATCATACCATCGTCACCTGGCCGAGCTTAGGGAGGTTGAGACGGTGAGTGCCTTGCTGTTCTACTCCTCTTTATTCACTTTATCATCATTTGCCCTTTAACTGATCTCGACTCCTAACTTTGGTTTGTGCTTTGCAGTGTGCTCGTGCTAAGGAATCGCGCTCCTTGCTCAGCAAGATCTCGCAGGCGTGGTCTAGGGTGGGGGACATGCGAACTTTTCAGAGTTCTTCTCGTCGTCGAAAGAAGTCAAAGGGTGCCAACCAGGAATAGGCTTTTAGTTTCTTTTTTTTTTTGAAAAACTCAGTACTTTTTTATTTGGATCTATTTAAACAATTTGGGGGATGGTTGATGTGGTACTTTGGAAATAAATTTTTATTTTTATCATTTTTTGGAAGATAGTTCTACTTTGATTTTATGCGCCGATTTCTTGGTATCGGATCCATTTCTCTGCAAGATGTGTTGGTACAAAAATGTTTTTGGAATGTGACCCCTTGGGTTGCATGCCTTGATGTAGGATCGGCCCTAAAAATAAATAGAACAAATGCCTAGTTGTTAAATGAACAGGGTGTGTGAAACAAATACAAAATGGGTGTAAGTCCCCCAGTTAGGTCCCAAAATGGCTGAAGAGGGGGAGCTCGGAGTGTGGCGCAACTATAGTTGCGCCAGGTTTAACTCTCGGCTGATTTGTGCTGGCGCAACTAATAGTTGTGCCAGGCAAGACAGGGGGCCGAAATGCACTGGCGGAACTATTAGTTGCGCCAGGTTTAACTTGGGGAGCAGTGGGTCCTTTTATACCCGGGTCAATCCAAAAGTTAGCTCTTTTTGTTTTGACTTGGTCTCTTTGACTGGTTCTTTTAGCCCTTGCTTTTTCAAGGCGGGTCCATTATCATACATCTATTTTTATCTCCCCAAAAGATCCTTGTACGTTCATGGACCCGCTTTCCAGCCCTCCCTTACGCAGAGGGCCCGGAACCAATTTGCCCCCCTTGTTGGGTTTGGGGCCCAAGTTTTTTACGGCTTGGTTTGGGAGCTTGAATGAGAGTGAGCTCGTCGACTTAGAGCGCCTTGGGCTATCTCACCTTCCTTCCTTCCTAGAGGTTCCCCTTCGGTGGGAACTTCTTCATGCCGCCGCTTCATTTTGGGATGTGAACCTCCATATATTTCACTTTGGGAAGCGAGAGCTAACCCCATCCCTTGAGGAGCTATCCAATTTGTCTGGCCTGAAGCTTCACAAGGGCCTTGCAAGAGTCACACCTCAGCCGGGCTATTCCAAATCTGTTCACCTTACTCTCGGTTTGAAGAAATTTGAGTATGAGAAAAGTCTCATTAGGGGGCCTACAAGGTGTTCGCTAAAATTCCTCAAAGAACTTTTTGGTGACGAAAGCCTCCGAAAATTGCCTGTTAGGAATGTTTTGAATGTGAAAGCTCTAGCACTCGGTCTCATCTTTGAAATTCTTTTCTTCACCGGGGGAGAGAGCTTCTCATTGGCAGTTTGTGATGTTTTGGCAGAGCTGGAGGCCGGCTGGTCCATGATGCATTTTGTGCTTGTCGAACTGTACCGATGCCTTGATTCCTTTGCTTTGGGTAAGGTGGAGGGCCCTCGAGGATGCCCCTTGTTGCTTCAGGTTTGGCTCGGTGAGCACTTTGCCGTTTTGGGGCTCGTGCCCCATTTTTATATTACCCGGGGTGGGGTGGTCCAATGTTTTCTAAGTAGATGCCACTTGCTCCCCCAGGGCGATATGTCCGCTCTGAAACTTTGGTTGATCGATGCCGAGCTGACATGGAGGCTTCCTTGGCTTGACCGGACCTTCTCGATAATTCTTAGTAGAGATCATGATGGAATCACCCTCCTAGGATTGATGGGCAGCACCTTTTACTTCCCATTCCAGGTGTTGCGTCAGTTCGGCTGCCCTCAGCAGGTTCCTTGTGAGGCCAGACCCCCTTTATGTGATTTGATCTTTTCTAGGGGGTCCTCTGATGACATAGATCGGATTGCTTCTCTTTGGGAGACACGTCAGTCGACGCTAATGTGTGATTTTGAGTAGGGAGACTCGGTTAGGACTTCTCCTAAGTACCAAGCCTGGCTATTGACTGAGCGGCCTGCTACCGATGGTCCAGATTTGTCAGAGATTATTGACATAGGGGGCCCCTGGTCAAGGAAAGAGACGGCACTCCGAGCCCGCATCGCGTTACTGGTGGACGAGAAGAGGATCCTGCACGAACTTTTGACACATGAAAAGGTTAGAGCAGAAACAGAAGAGAGTGAGGTCCTCCATTTGAAGGGGTCACTGAGTGTCACTTTCGGAGTCGCTGATTCTTCTCGGAAGAGGTTCAAGAGCTTGCATGGTCGTTGGCTGACTAAACGAAATGTCCGGGAAGATGACCTTCATGCTGAGATTAGCGCTTTGAAGCGCGAGCTGGGTCGCTAACTCCTTCCTGCACACAACTTTTTGCATAGATCAGATACACAGAAAAGGGGTGTAAAAAACCCCTTTACAAATGCACACACATTTTTTTGGTATACATATTTTCTTCATGTTTTGGTTGTTTTTGTTTTATACTTGTAAAAAGGAAACCACGTTAGTCATTACACCGATAGTTTTTTTTTTGGGACGTGGTGTAAGTGGTGCAAAAGGTAGTTTATTATATACATCTATACAGATCTATTTTTGGTTTATATATTTTTTTGGTGCCTTAATCATTGGGTGATACTTTGGGAAACCCTGGGTCCACCTTTGAGCATGGTCGAACCCTGAAGTCGGACCTGAGTGAGTCTCCGGATTTTACCAAGGTCGGAACATTGATGCCTTTGGATTGAGTTAAACCTTTCTCCTTGCCTCGGGTCATATGATTGATGGTGCGGGTTTCACAAAGATAAGTCTGGTCGGGACTCGATTTGAACTAGCATAAGCGGCCCCTAAAAAGGGATCAGGGAGAGTAACCAAGCGGGCTCCTTAAACATTTAATCAATCATTCCAAAAAAAATTTCTTTTTCAAACTTTTTTCTCTTCTTTTTTTTTATTTCCCTTTTTTTACCCGTGGTGCCCTTTCGGGTTTTCACCACGTCCATGGGTTTAGCTCTCTTATCTTACCCCAAGTGCCCTTTTTGATTTTTCACCTGGTCCACACAAACTTGCTATTTTTACCCGTAGCGCCCTTTTGGGTTTTCACCACGTCCATCTTACTTTGAGCTTGTATTTTTATTTTATTTTTTTCCTTCTTTTTTTTTTTTGTTTTCAAAAGCCACGACATTGACGTCAATTTCGTCACAGCCGGCTAGATGGGGCTCTGGTGTCGTCTCATGACTGGGCTCATGCTTGACTTAACAACCCTTCTAATTTACGTCGAACCTGCATTGATTATTTGTTGCGTGCTTGCTTAGACATCATGCTCGCATCTAGAGATAGGTCATGTTTATGCTCAATATTCTCATCACGTTTTGTGTGCCTGTTGTAAGTTGTCATAGCATTTGAGACATATTTTATTCGTTTTTAACTCCTCAATTCATTTATCTTTCATCATAGGTACGTGTTAGTCTTATTGTTATTGTCATTCTTTTTGGTCATTGTGGTTGATTGGAGCCTCCGCAGCTGGCTATCAGCTCGGCATGGGGTGAGTCTCATGCTTGGTACCGTGCCTTGTCGGAGTTTCAAGATGAACGGTTGGTGTCTCAACCCAAGGTTGCTGAGGACCTCCGGACGAGGGAGGCGACTACTGCCTCTTTACACCCAGAGAGTCAGGTATAATTTCTGATTTTTTATGTGATTCTATTTAGGTTGTTTCATCCTGTTTGTTTCTGACATATTTTGCATTGGTTTACTTGGTTTTTTGTGTAGGCTGTTTCGGATTCCGCTCCCGAGGCTCCCCCTCAGGGGTCTGTTCCTATTCCTAGTCGGGTATGTTTAGTTGATGTATTTATAGTTTATTAGTCATCGTAGAGTTATCTGATGCATTTGTTTGTTCTTGTTACAGCCGCCTAAATTTGCCATTCCTTTCGTGCCGCCTGCCGATCCCGTGACCACTGAGACGGTCGAGCACCTTCTGAGGGAGAGGGCAGATCTAGTATGGTGTTTTTTTTATTCAAAGTTTTCTTTTTCATTCAAATATGTATATGTTGTCTCTCTTTGACTTGGTATGGTTATGCATGTTCATCAGCTTGAGGAGGCGCGACTAGAGGCAGCACGAGTGCGCAGTACTCCGGAGGTGAGACGGGTCCTCAGGGAGGTGGAGAGTCGTGAGGATCTGGTGATCGAGATGATGGTCACATAGAAGACTCATTTCGAGGCATTGGAGGCAGCATGTCGGTCGGTACAGGCAGAGATGCAGGTGGCCCTGGATCAGATGCAGTATTGTCTGAGGAGGGAGCGAGGGGCGAGTAGATCAACTAGTCGGCTTGAGGGATCAGGTCGAGGGCTACGGGGTCTTCGTCCGGGCAGTCTCGTCACACATCGCGTGATCATGTCAGTAGTGATACTCGCGTGGATTCTGTCACTCGTGGGTGTCCAGGTGGGTATCCTCCTCATTCTCGGTCGAGGCGGACTATCAGTTAGGTGAGCGAGGGGGGCTCTATAATGGGATCGCACCGTCTAGAGGTTACAGCGACTCCAGGCACATGGATCATTTTTTCAGAGGACCAGTCTACGGACCTTCGAGCTGATGATACTGGGGACAGTGGTTCTCAACCGTCCCAGCGGTAGTGTAAGGAGTAGGTGCGTGCATGTGTATGTTTTATCCATTATGAGTGTGCATTGTATATACAGGGGGGATACCCCCAGTGACGATTGTATAGAAAAAAATAGGAAAGAAAATTTTTGACACATATATATTAAGATTTTGGGTTTAGGTGTACCTAATCAGTTACTTTTCTTTTAGTTACCTCTTGCGTCTACTTTTGCTTTTGTTCTTGGTGCCATTAACCATCATCGGGACTTGGATGCTTCCTGAGCTGGCCCGACGGTAGTTGAAGGTCGCTTTGTATTTGCACATGTAAAGGTAACCCCATAACGCCATTAGTAATTTTTGTTCTCCCCCTTGCTAGTTGTCAAGGGGGTAAGTATCTCAGACCGGAGCCTGGTAACAAAAGTAGATATATGCTCTTTTTTTTTCTTTTTTTTTTCACTTCTTTTTTCTCTTTTTTTTTTTTCTTTTTTTTTTTTCTTTTTTTTTTCGAAAGTAATGCAATAGGGAAAGCAAATAACTATCGTAGCAACAAGAACTAAAAATAATAAATAAAAATAAAATGCCCCAGTGTAGGGGCATGATTGTATCGGCAGTAAAATGTCTTCGGTAGCTTTCTTTGCACAGTAACGTCGACGTTCTTCACCTTTTGGTGGACGAATCGGCGATTTTGACATGATTCTCCTTTTGATCCAAAAAAAATGTCCTAGCGTGTAGATGCAATGGAGCTTTTCTGGGCCTTTGATGAGCACTGTGGGTCTATGTGAAGTCGTGGGTATTAGGTGAGTTAGTCTTGAAGAGAGCGTTCATCAGTACTGTCATCAAACTGGGGCAGGTCTCTTTGATCAGGTCAGTTGCAGGTGATTGCATCAGTCGTCATTCACGAGTTTTCGATTTCATTCCTTGGAATATCCTGCGAGGCTTCCAACTTATCATCCAAAATATAAAAAGAAGTAGAAAAGGGATAAGGCTCAATGATGTGGGGAATAGTTTGTACCTAACGCTTCGCAAAAGAAATGAGTAATAGTCTTCTTCTCGAGGGAATGCGGGTGCCATGATTGAGCTCTCTGTCATGTTTCGGTACCATCAAAATCTCACATTCTATGGTTAGCAGGAGTTTATCCTCCTCCTGCCACCTCACGACGACATCTAGTAGTATAGGGATATCAGGGATGCCCTCGCAGCTTGCTTATACACTTCTGGTAAAATTACCAGAGATGTCCTTACAGCCTGCTTATGCTTCCCTGAGCTCATTGACTTGTTCATTCGTCGTAATGCTCTTGCTCAACTTTTGATATATAGATATATTTTGAAAGCATCCTACTAGCGCAAGAATAATGAGTTTTGATTGAACCTAGCATCTTTATTTTTTTTTTGCTCTAACGTCTCCTCCAATGGCAGGGAAAGGGGGACGAGGATTAGGTGTTACTTATACTTTTGAAAGAGATTAGGTAGGTCACTAGTCCTTTGGTCAGATTGCCCGAATAAGTAGGTGAGCGATAAATGGGAGGTCTCAAGAATATTCTGAGGATTGAAGGCGTACGACCAATGAATGGGTTGTGACGACTATGGGAGTGATAACTACAAGTATTTAACCATGAGATGTGATGATCACAGGGCTAAGGGTAGTATTTTCTAAAGTACATGGCATTCCAAGGGCTAGGGAGTTCTTCCCCATCTTGGTTCATCAATTTGTAGGCATTTTCGGGGTATGCGACTATTATGACATAAGGGCCTTCTCAGTTTGGTTTCAATTTTCCTTTTAGATGGGCATTCTTAGAAGGCATGACTTTCTTCAAGACTAATTCCCCAATATTGAAGGTTCGTTCAAGGAATTTCTTGTCGTAAGCCCTGACCACTCTCCTCTGATATACCTGAGCGTGATCGGTTGCCCTTAGACGTGTTTCATCGATCTGCTCTAGCTGCGTGAGTAGGGCAATCCTCCTCTCATCTAAGGATAGCTTATCATCGAGTTGGATCCGTAAGGATGGTACTCGTATCTCATATGATAGGACGGCCTCCATCCCATAGGTAAGGAGGTAGGGAGTTTGGCCAGTGGCCGTACAAATAGAAGTCTGATAGGCCAAGAGTGCTTCTGGTAATTGTTCAGGTCAGTCAGCTCCATTGCTTATTTCTACTGTATGCTTCAGAATTCGAATCTGCATTTTGTTGGTGGCTTCTGTTTGTCCATTTCCTTGAGGGTAGAACGGTGAGGAGTGGTGTAGATCGATGCCAAATTTCTTGCATAACTTCTTTGTCTTCTCTGCAATGAACTGCGATTTGTTGTTGGTGACAAACATCTTGGGTACTCCAAACCTGGTGATGATATTCTGAATGATAAATCTTACGAGTGTGGAAGCAGTGATTTTGACGTATGATTTGGCTTCTGCCCATTTAGTATAGTATTCGATTGCTGTAAGTATAAACGCATACTTATGAGTGTTCACAACTGTGTCTGTGAAAGGTCTGATGACGTCGAAGGCCCACATCGAGAACGACCATGGTGAGGTCATAGTGTTTAATGCAACTGATGGAGCTTTGATGAGTGTGGCGTGTTCTTGACATTGCTTGCAAAATTCGATGTAGAGGTGGCAATCTCTTATCATTGTCGGCCAGAAGTAGCCTTGTGCAATTTGATCGGCAAGTCTCTGTCTACCGGCGTGGGCGCCTTACGCACTGGCATGTGCTTCTCAGATGATGTATTATCCTTCAACGGTTGTAACACATCGTAGCAGTACTCCTTTAGTGAAGGCTTCTTTGTATAGTGTTTCACCAAGTATGTAGAATCTGGCACATCGATTCCTTATAGTCTTCCATTCGATCTTTGTAGCATAGGGAGGAATGTGGTGATGTTTAAGAAAGTTTCAAATGTCGAAATACCATGGTTGCCCGTCGTCGGTTGATGATCTTTCTAATCTGAGCATAGAGACTTTGGCTCCTAACTTGTCATGCTTTTTCGGAGTAATTGCTTCCTTTGATGTTGTGCTCGTGAAAAGGATTGGTAATTCTCTCTTGACGGTCCATGCCACCTCATGGGCGAGTACTGTTAATTTTTTTATGATGAAGGTTTTGGTACTTTGTCCAAGGGGTATCTGCATGACCGAGGCTAGTGTAGCTAGGGAGTCTGCAAGCTTATTTTCTAATCTAGGGATATGCGTAAAAGAGATTCTTTCAAATTTATTTATTAGATATTGAGCGATTTCTAAATATACCATTAGTCTCCTTTCCTTAGTTTTCCATTCTCCTATGACTTGTGAGATTACTAGCTTAGAATCACCGATCATTTTCAACTGTCTAATGCCTAATTGTAATGTGGCTCGTAGTCTAGCGATGTAGGCTTCATATTCGACGACGTTATTAGTGATAGAGAAGTCTAATTGAAAAGCTTTAGGTATGACAACTACTTCCGGACTATCCCGATGCCTTTTCCTTTATGATTTAGAGCACCGTCAAAATAAAGGGTCCATGAAGTCTTATCAGGCTCTTCATTGTGGATTGTAAGTAGGTCTTCATCGGGGAAGTCTGCGTGTATGGGTTCATCATTTGGGAGTGGAAGATCTGCGAGATAATCGGCAATTACTTGCCCTTTGATTGACTTTTGCGTGACGTAGGTGATATCAAACTCTTGTAATAGCATATGCCAGCGAGCGATCTTTCCAGATGTTGCAGGCTTTTCGAATACGTACTTTAAAGGGTCTATTCGGGCTAGTACTAATATGTTATGTGCTCCAAAGTAGTGTCACAACTTGATCGAAGCCCATACCAGTGTGAGGCAGGTCTTTTCCATGGGAGTGTATTTTCGTTCGTATTCAACCATCGTCCTACTGAGGTAGTAGATAGCCTTCTCTTTCTTGCCGTCTTCTTCATAATATCTCAGAATTACTCCCATTGCTTTGTCATTTGCTGAGAGGTAAAGAATTAGGGGTCTTCTAGGAACTGGGGGCGATAGTATTGGCGGGTTAAGGAGGTACCTTTTAATGTTATCGAAAGCTTGTTGGCACTGGTCATCCCACTTGTACTTGGTTCCTCCTTTAAGTAGTCTATAGAAAGGATCACATCTGTCTGAATGATGGGAGATGAATCTCCTGATGAATTATAATCTTCCTATCAGGCCTCATAATTCTTTGATATCACGGGGAGGTGGCATCTCAAGGATGGCTCTAACTTTAGCAGGGTTGACTTCAGTCCCTCGCTTGGTAACTATAAAATTGAGTAACTTTCTGAAAGTAACTCCGAAGGCACATTTCTTTGGGTTCCTTTTCAATTGATATTTCTTAGCTCTTTGTAACACCAATCAGAGTGCTTCAACATGTCCTGCCCGCGTTTGGGACTTCACTAATATGTCATCGACATAGACTTCTACACATTTATGCATCATGTTGTGAAAATGACCATCATGGCGCGTTGATACGTAGCTCCTGCGTTCTTGAGCCCAAAAGGCATGACGACATAACAGTAAGTTCCCCAGGGTGTGGTGAAAGAAGTCTTCTCTTAGTCGGACTCGAATAATTTGATTTGATTATATCCTGAGAAACCGTCCATAAAGGATAACATCTCATGCCCAGCAGTGTTGTCGACTAGAGTGTCAATATGTGGAAGTGGGAAGTCATCTTTTGGGCATACCTGGTTGAGGTTTCGAAAATCAATGCAAACCCATACTCTGCCATCCTTCTTAGCGACAGGTACTATGTTGGCGACCCATTTAGGGTAGAGGACGACATGGATAAATTTGGCTTTGTGTAACTTGTCAACTTCCTCTTTGACTTGAAGGGTTGTTTGTGGGTGCATCCTATGGAGTTTCTGCTTTACGGGTTCCACGTCGAGTTCCAAGACTAGCCGATGTTCTACCAAGCTGGGGTCTAAACTAGGCATATCTTCATAGGGCCATGTGAAAGAGTCAAGGTGTTCTTGCAGGAATTGCATAATATGTTGGCATTCTTTAAAGTTAAGCATTGCGCTAACTAGCAATTTCTTAGGTTTCTCTTCGGCGCCAAAGTTAATTTCTTCTGTCGGTTCCATAGTAGCTTGAGTTTGCTTATGGAAATGCTTGTTAACCCATTGGAAGTCATGTGCCCCCTCGGTGATCGGTGTTCCTTCCTCCTCATCGGTAAGCTCGTATACTGTGATATTACCACACTCGAGATTCGATTTTACGAGAAGTAACCCTTCATCAACACAACTTATGACCGAGAGATCTTTGGTAAGGTGAAGGTCAAGGCTATTGATTTTTCTTTCAAAGTCATGAAGTATCTCATCAGGTATGCTCATCGGCTTGTTGTTTAGTCGGGATGCTTTACGTCCTAGTGTAGATGATATGATAGTAGTCTCAGGAGAAAAGTCTCCTTGTTGATCGGACGATGGATTCGAGACGAAGGGTTCCCTTTCTTTTTTGAGGTTTTCTGATTTTTTTGGATTTTGTATTTTTTCAATTTTTTTGATTTTTGATAATAAATATGGTACAGAGTCGGTCGCCTCAAGCGGTGCCGGGAGAGCTGCTGCCTCTAATTGAAGGAGCGAGATGGCCGCTGGAATCGTTCGAGAGATTTTTTGAGAGATGTAAACTTGTTCTGAATTTGGGATTTTTTAATTTTTTATTTGGAGTCCTCATCTAATGAGATCTTCTGAATAAATGACATGGGTGACAAGGGTATCATAGTTTGGATTCCCTCTATCACATTGATTGCCTCTTCGTCAAAGAATCTCTAGAGATCGTAATCGATTAAACTACCATCCTCAAAGATATGATATGGTTGCTCTTCCTGCGAAGGGGAGTCTCCTAAAGGATCCCCAGGGGGAGCTCTCTCTCTCTCCTGATCTTTATAATATGTTGGGATGAGCACGCATGCTCGACAATGAGGCCGATAATGGTGAAGAACATAGGGAGATTCCGAAGGGCATTCCCATCCTTTAAAATCAATGATAATATCAAGTTCATTTTCTTGATCTGATAAGGCTTGAAGTCCTAGGTTGGCATGTTCTGCTAATTCCAATGCGTGGAAGTCTATCCAGTAGTCCTTGTCATCACTTGGCAGAGGTCGCCACTCTTCCTCGAGCGATTTCCAAAATATTTGGAGTTGCAGTGCATCTGGGGATGAAGGAGAGTCTAATTCAAACTCCTCTTCAAATCCCAAGAGTGCGATGTGGGTATTTCCTCCCAGGTCAGCCAACTGGCTATCAGAATTCTCTTCTTCTTGTGTCGATAGCGGAGCCGGTGAGTTGTTGCTTGTTTCCATCATTGCAGGGTCGGAGCAACTCACTTCTGTCATCGCAGAATATCAGATCCCACTAGCAAATTGCTCTAATATGTGAGTGCATGCCTCGCAACGGGGTTGATATGGGTGAGAGATACAAGGTGAGTCACACGGGCATTCCCATCCTTTAAGGCCAAGGTAGAGGATGATGTTATATGAGTTAAACTCCACTTGTGAGTCATCATCTTCTTCCCACATTGAGTATAAATGTTCTTTATCTCCTTGCAAGGTAGCTATGTGAAAGTCCTTGTCATCAGTGGATTCCCAATCTTTTGATTAGCGATCGGGCTTAGGAGGCTCCACCTTTCCCTTTCCTATAGGCTCTTTGAGGTGAAACAAGGGTTTGATTCCTTCAAGGGGTTCATCAATGTCGTCATTCAGGTTCGTCAAATCATTGAACGCTTTAGCCATTTATTCAATTTCTACTTCTTAGAATTTAGTGAAGGATACCTCTTTCTGCTTAGGTACATTGGCTTTCTCAGTGGTCCCGTAGACGAAGTGATCATATAGAGACCATTTTGGTGAGGTAGGGAACAAGTCAACTTGTGAGCCATCTGATTGGTAACCTAGCCCTATATGCTTGCATATTTTCATTGGGACAACAGGTCCTACATGACCTTACTTATTCTTTTCGAGTCCGGTGTGAGGAATGTATCCAAGTTGGTACATAAGATTCCACCCCTTAGAGAGGTCTTGACCGACCTCTCTCCTCAACTCTTGTCGACACGTCAGGGGAGAACTAGGATGGGTAGGGGGCGGACTTCCGCTATGGTTGCCTCATCTGAGATTCGTGTCTTTTGAATGTGTCTTGTATTTAATATGGAATCATGGGTTGTAGGAATGCTTGCCGCATAATCAGTATCCATTTCCTGGAGAGGTGCATCGGCGTATATACGGATGATGGAGTCTCATATGGGAACTTGACGCATTGATGATATGTAGACGCGACGGCCTTCATTGATTCCAACCACTTTCTTCCTAAGATGAGATTGTACGTGCTAACATAATTAGAAACATGGAAGGTGACGTCTTTTGTCACAAGTCCGAGGTGAACCTGGAGTTTAATTGTCCCTTTAACAAAACGACGTGAGCCATCATAAGCTATGAGTGACAAGGCCGAGGGCCTGACATTCCTTGTATTCAAACATCTTTAACATCGTGAGCGGGCAAATATTGAGTTTGCCTCCTATATCAACCAACACATGAGGTATAGAGAATCCTCTAATAATAACTGTGAGATATATAGGAGCGGCACTCCCACGGAGTGACTCCTTAGGCATGTCCACGTCGGTGAATGTGAGTGTTGGAGGTTGCACCATGACCAAGGTGATTTGATGAAGCTCATCTAGGGTTGTGTCCTCGTCAACCTGTGTGTCCTCAAATGTCCTTACCAATAATCGGTGATGATCAGGGGATTTATTGATGAGCTCTAATATAGATATTTGAGCTGGGATCTTTTGAAGGTGTCGTAGCAGGTCGTATTATTGTCCTGACTCGAGTGCAATCTCTTTGCCTGGCCAATACATTTTAGGTGCGAGTGGTTGAAGTGGTTGAGGTGTGGGAATTGGCAGAGAAATGATGTGAGGTGGGGGCAGCAAGTGAACCTCTCTTTCTCTTGCATTCCCATCTAGTTGTGGTGCATTCATGAAATCCTTATTTCGAGGGAAAGGAGGAGGTGGGTAATTGGTTTCAAATTTGAGAATTGGGCAAGTCGGCTATTGACTGAACCTAGCGTGGCTCGACGTCGATGTATTTGCAAAGCGAGTAAAATTAGAGGTCGGAGCATGGGCCTATACGGCGTCGTTCCAAGGTGGGAGGTACTGTAATCCTCTTCTTCTAAGAAAGCTGAGACTAGGGCCTCATGCAGGTCGAAAAGTTTTTCTCGCTCGCCTTCCTTTATGTTTAGTGAGCTCTCAGTCTTCGTTTCATTTTCTAGGTTTGGAGTCTTTCGAGTGACACTTTCTACCCACGCGACAACTTGGGCTGCGGTTTGAAGAACGTGATCTCCAAACTCGAGTTTAGAATCAGAGAGGGAGGTGGTGAGGGTGTTGGTTCAGGATTTGGAGGGGTCGAAGGTTCTAGTGGGGGATGATGGAGGAATGGTCTCCTGGGCAAAAAGGAGGGGACTCGTGTCTGGGTGAATTTTGGATAAGGTGGCAGGTTTGGCTGAGCGATTTGAGTGATCAAGGTCGAGGGATGTGGGTGAAAAGACTCTCACAGGGGTAGTAGGACCATTGGAGGGTTGGATGCGAGTGATTAAAGTGGAGGGTTGGAAAGAGGGCTGACTGGAGAGATCTACGGTAGTGACCTGGGCCGGTGCCCCTTGGTTGTGGTTAGGCATGGGGTTATTTATGATCCGTAAATTTTGTTAGGGTTGGTTGTCGCTAGGGTTAGGATTCCTCAACGCTTCCCAATCAATTTGGTTTTGATTGCTCATGTCATAGATCACGTCTCAAAGGACCCAACATTCCTCTAAGCTGTGTCCAGCATATCAATAAAATGCATAGTATTTACTGTAGTCTAGATTCACAGGCCATGGTCAAGGTTTTTCTGGTGGGAGTCGAAGGAGGTTCTGAGTGTTAAGAAACCAGAAGACATTGGAGATCGTATTGGGTAAAGGGGGATAATGCTCCTGCCTTGGTTGGTAGGGGCCTCTAGCCGGATTAAAGTTTTACGGTGGGGGGACGTTATTATAATTCGACACATGGGCTGGTCGATTCTGCGTTGCGTTCTGGTTCTGTAGGTATTAGGGTACTGATGCCTATTTTGGTATTGGCGTTGATTTTGATTCTGGCCTTGGTGTTGGTTTGCATTTCTGGATTGATTAATACCCTAATTCTGGTTGGTTGTTAAGACCTAAAAAGTACCACTTTTCACCCCTTAACTTAATCTCTGTTAGACCCTTAGTCATTTAATAAATGTGTGTTAAGCCCATTTTGTAGGTAATAAGCAGCAGTTGCAGATAAGGCCCTAACCTTGCCAAGAAGCCTACTCTTGCCTTAGAAGAAAGGAAGTTGAATCCAGACAGAACTTGGTTGCAGCATATGCAAAGCACAGCAGCAACAAGTCAAGAAGTGAGCCTCGCGCAGATGTTGCAAGGTTCAAATATTTCAGAGAAGAATGCTTCGCACAGTTGTCACGAGTTTCTGAAGGTAGCACGCCATCTTCTTGTGCTGTTCTCGCGCAGATCAATGCCAGAAGGGCCCAGAAAGTAGACTTCACGCAGTTCTCGTGAGGCTCAGTTGGAAGCTCTCACGCAGTCTTGCGCAGCTCAAGAGAGGAGCATTTAATCTTCACGCGATTCATTGAGGAGAGAGAGCACTAGGCATTCCTGTGCACAGCTATCGCGCAGTGGCCGCGGGATGCAGATCTTTAGGGAACTGCTCACGCAATCCAGAGGCCTATGCACATTACTTCCTCGCGAGGATCCCCGTGAGATTCACCAAGGAATGAATTGCGCGCGCGATTCTCGCGCCATTCAAATGGAAAGCGCAATCCCACGACGATCAGAGCAATCTCGCGATGACCAAACCATCTATCCCGTGACTGCAAGAGGTTCAAGTCAATTCAATCCAGCGATGCCCACTTCTGCAGGGGCAGTCTTAACTTCCCCCCACTTCTATAGGGGCAGTCTGGGAATTTCCAGCAACTAGGGCACGCACTCAAATGCTCCAATCTCTGTGCACATGCCCTGAGGCATCTAAGGAATAGCAATGGGCCACATTTGCATCGTTAAAATTAGGGTTTTCCTAACCCTAATGCTCCCACAGCCGACTGCTATATAAGCATAAGCCTAGTTTAGGTTTGAGAGATCTTCTAGATGCTATCTTCTTAAATTAGTGGTAGAGTTTCAGTAGGCTAAGGTTAGGGTTTAGGCAGCTTCTTTTTCCCTTTTTCTTCTCTCCATAGTCCAGCACTTGCTGGCTATGCCTTTGTATGTTTATTTGGAACAGTTTTAATGGAGTTTTATAATAGGATCTTATACATGTATGGGATTGATGTTTGAGGGATGTTCTGTACAAGGCTGCTATATGTAGATCCTCCATTGCTGAGTTGTATTGTAAGCAATGGAGGACTATTTTTAGATGCAAGTGACCTGTGTGTCCAGGTTAGGCACATTGCAGGCCTATGCCCCACCACAGGATCCACTAAATATGAATCCCCATGGGAGCCTGAGCTGGTAGCCTTGTGAACATGGTGGTGGCAGCAATCTACTTGTTTTGTCTCAGACCTCTGTGAGGAGGAGAGCCTCTGTGGACAGTCTGTGACCATTTAAGTGGACAGGTTATAGCCCTAGGGTGAGGCCAATCCACAGATCTAAGACAGATTCTTCCTCTCTGAACTTGTGCTTGTAGCCCTGTGAGAGATTGTGCAGAGACAGACTCCCCTGTATTTGTATAGACCCACCATCAGATGGAAGATCTGATCTGGCTGTAGAGATTGTAGGCTTG
Organism: Chloranthus sessilifolius; assembly: GCA_021018995.1. NCBI lineage: Eukaryota > Viridiplantae > Streptophyta > Magnoliopsida > Chloranthales > Chloranthaceae > Chloranthus > Chloranthus sessilifolius. Next base: position 101,121,535 of record CM037588.1, read on the forward strand.
TGACTGGATCACTACTGTCTTTCTAAAGCAGTGAATAGCTAGACCTAAAGCTAATACTCAAACTCTTGCTGGTCCTATGTGTCCAGGCTAGTGCATTGCAGGCCTAGCCCCACACACAGAAGTTTAGAGGTTGAGGTTCCTATGGATTCTTGAGCTGGTAGTCTGGATGAAGTAGCGCCTACAATGATAAACATGTTCTGACCCATCTATGGACTGTGGTTCCCCTATTGAATAGTCTGTGACCATTTGAGTGGACAAGTTATAGCCATAAGGGATTGGATCATGGCACAAGGGTGAGTTGGATCCTTTCTCCTCTTTGGTGATAATGTAGCCATTGGACAAGACTTCTATAGCAGCAGATCTGACTCTGAGTTATAAAACCCATCAGATTTGTACCTAATAGCTTACTTCTCACCCTTTTTATATTTATTTTCTCACACTCCATCATTCTTCCCAACCATTTATGTAGTTTAGGCATTAGGTTACCTTAGGATTTAAACAATAGTGACCTTAAATCCCCTTCCATTTAAGATCGCCAGATCTGTAGTCAGATCTGGAGGGCCTACTAAAGATAGCTCCCTTGGAGCTTTAGATCATTTTTCCCTGTGGGACAAACTCTTACTAATTAAAACTTGCTACAACAGGCCCTGTATCTTGCAGGTTTGTGTATTTTTAGACTTGCTGCTTTGTATTCTTCAATCCACCCTTGATTTATTTTCACTAACCCATTCTTATCACTGTTTTCAATAAAGTTAGCAGCATGCATCTAAAATACACCAACATTGGTATACCGTTGTTGGTTTTGGTTATGTTCGAAGTTTCGCAGCTAGAAGCTACCATTATTAGAATTTTGTCCTTGGTTGACAACGGTGTTGACTTGTTCAGTTTCTAAGGCTTTCTTATTATTTTTTAACTTTGACTCACTAGAGGATCCTACCTTGGATGTAACGATCGATAGGGCGAGGTCTCCACCTTTAATATGCCGCGCTAGTCGGGATGCCCAGGAATGAAGTGCAGTGAAGTAGGGGCAATCATTGATGACAAGTGCGCTCTTTAACGGTTCCCTAGTATTGTCGATGATAATGTCGACTGAGTCCTTCTCTTTCATTGAAGTGTCGTTCCTCCCAGTAAGTATTCTCCATCAAGTGATGAAGTCAACAAACTCTTCATGAGGTCCTTGCTTGGCGACCATCAGGTCGCTGAGGTTGACTGTCTCTTGGATCAAGTATTTGTATTGGTCTAAGAACTGACCGACCAAATTGTCAAAGGTTTCGATCTTATAGAGCGAGAACCAGTCTATAGCTTCCCCTTCTAATGAACGTTGGAAGTAGTGATTGAGAAGTTCTTGGTTGTCATGTATGGGCCGATAGTCATTGCAAAAGAGTGCCAAGTGATGGTTCGGATTTCCCGTTCCATTATATTTGGTACATTTTGGCGGGTTGAATCCTATAGGCAGGTTAAATTCGACATCCCTACAAAATTTATCGAACCCGAATGAATGACCAGGGCGCTCCCTCTTGGCCATGTACTTGTCAAGCGTTTTAGGGAGATCTTCGATCTTAATGGTATTATCCTTTGGCGCGAGCCGCAAGCTAGCCCTATCCAGTGCATCGTCGTTAAAGAATTGTAAGCATGCCGCCTCAATGATGTGGCGCGAGCTGACACCGTACTCGGGGTAGGCGATGGTCTTTCTTGTCGCTCTTGCTCTTCCAAAATTTGTTGTCTCCTAATGGTTTCATAGGCAGTGGCCAATCCTCGAAGCAACTCTTCGGAGTCATCACCTCCTCTTTATATTCTTTGGATGCTAAGTTCTACGATTTGTTGAGTGGTGAGGTTTTATCCAGAGCTATTATTTCCCCTGCTATGATTATTACCAGTGTGCGGTGTAGAGAAGGGATTCTCTTATTCACCAGCTATATGAACCTCAGGTTGCCGTGGGCTAAAAGTATAAGGCTGTTCTTCCTCGTATGCAGGGTTGTCATGAAGTCTCCACAATGGAGGGTCTGCTAAACTTACTCTACGTATGACAGATATCTCAAGTCTTTGACAAAGACTCATATTTCTAAAAAGGAATTTAAACGACACAACGGGGAAGGAAATAAGGAAATAAAATAAAACTATCTAAGAAAAGTTTTCAAAAGGGTCCCACCGCGATCACCAGTCTGTTGGTGCGCACTTTTTCTGGGTTCCTCTTGGCTCCAGTTGAATCAGTGGCTCCAATTCTGTCCAGATAGACTCTAGCGATGCGGTGTTTGGAATGACAAAAATAAATAAAAAGGGGGGATTTTTCTAGGAAAGTTCCTAGTTTGATTCCGATTGCGAGCTGTAGATATTTAACAATGCTGCAACACGTCAGTGATCACGCTGTGAAGCGGGTGTGGGTTACTTCTATACTGAATCGTCCGCCTACGAACGTCAGCAATAGTGCTTCTCTTTAGTTTAGTTAGTTTAATTCTCCTCTTATTTCCCTTTGTAATTATAATTCCGGTCAGTTTAGATTTCCCAATTCTATTATTATTATGCTCTGATTGTGTGGGCTTATTAAGGTGAGTTATTTTAGTGTTCTGATGCTGTCAAGAGTCCAATGAGCATCAAGGTTCTGGTATTACTAAAAGTCCAATCGGTTTCAATCTCCTATTAGTACTAGGAGTGCATATGTATTAGTTCCAATAATGTTCTAGCTAAAATTAAGCATGCTAATTGTACTGAGATTCTAATTAAAGAAATTGTAGTAATTTTACTATAATTCGAATTAAAGCACTCGTAACAATTCTACTATAATTCTAATTGAAATAAAAAGACTGATTTTTCTACGGGCCTGATTAAAGCAATAAATTTAATTTTCTATTATAATATCAACAGAAACAAAAGGATTGATATATAACTAATCATAAATAAACTAAATTTCCTAGAATTCGGATTGGGAATAATCAATTAACTAAGCTAATGAAAAGGAAATTTTGATTTAACACTAATAATTATATCAAGGCCTAATTAATGCGAATAATCAATTATGTCTAGATATAAACTAATTAAAGTAATTTATTATTTCTAAAATTCTCAAAAAAAAGGGGTTTTGACCCGTTATGCTAAGGAGGATCGGCCTCGTTCCTAAGTACCCTCCGTAAGCTCCCTTGGGCAAATCAGATGGCTGAGATTAAAGAGAAAAAAATTGAATTTTGGGTTATGAAGTAATATTTTTAGATTTTCAAATTGTTTTTAGGATTATGGGGATGAATTAAATTAAGAAAATAAAATTAAACAACTAAACTAATGATTGGAAGCGGTAAAAATATTAACTTAAAATTAAGATCTAAAATTTTAGGACTGAATTCGAGTCTGAATAAAAAAATCAGGCCGTATGATTAAGGACTGGTTCTGAACTCTGAGGGTTAGAGCCAAAAATTAATGATAGGACTGTAAATTATGATTTTAGAGTAGAATTCAGTCTTAAGGGTTGGTGAATCGGACCGACGAATCAAGGACTGGTTCTAAAAGCAGAGAATTAGAATCAGAAATAGAAGATTCGGTCTGAAAAGGGTGCTACGGTCTAAGACTGAAAATAAAATTAAGAATTAATAAATCTAGAGATTATAAGCTATGGTCAAAAACTAAAATATTAAATCCTTACCTAAGGGGGGTCGGGACTATGGAGAGAATCATCAGAAGTTCGGGCGTTTGAATCTCGAAATCATGGTTGGGTTCTGTGGGTTCGTGCTCGAAGTTCTCTGATTTCGATATTTATCGTCTCCTCTCTCAAAATTTGCAACCTCCTCTTCTCTCTTCAAGAAAAAAAAGCTTTTATAGGGTTTCCTTTAATTACGCGCCTGTTTATGAGCGTTTAATTGAATTGCGCGCCTTAATTTCGGCGCTTAATCGCTTTGAGTCGGTCACCGACTCAGTGAGCGACCGATTGACTTGCTCAGCGAGTCTCCTAGTCCTAACAAATTAGGGCTAATTGCACGCATGTTATCATGCACTCAATCTGATTAAGTGTTTAACCTAAAGCGTTTAATCAAGGAAACGTAGGGGTCAAGAGTATTAAGACTAGGTCGGGCGTAGGCCAATTGTCCGTTGGTGGTGGAGCGCTCAATCCGATCACGCGCCTGGATTCAGGCACGTAATCGAGTCTCAAATCGGTCTAGGAAAGGAAGTTTGGTCTGAAAGGTGGACTAATCACGCGCTTGTGATGTTGCGTGCGATCTAATTGCACGCAGGGTTTTACGCGCGTAATTCGGGGTTGTCCGAGTATGGTCTCTATAATGTAATGCAAAACTATTGTTTCAGTTTGGATTCTGGCTATATACCGTTATTTCAGTATATAGTCTCCATACGCTGGGATCTGAGCCACAGAGCTATTATTTCAGCCTGCGTTCAGCCATGTACTGTTGCATGGTCCCACACTGCTGGTTAAAATGGTCAAAGGTTGACCGAACAAATTTGTATACTCCGAGAAGGTAAAATAGGGGTGTCTACAATAACATGCAATTCTAGAAAAGCATTTAACATAATAGTAGAATATTTTATTTAAGTAAATACAACAATATGAGATTTCATTAAAACATAGTCAAGAAGTTCAAGAAAGATTAGAATTCAGAAAGGAAAGCAGTCACTCTCAAAGAAAAGAAATAAGTCCAAATTCTCACTGATTATATGATTTTGAAACTATAGTCTAAATTCTATAATTTAAGGCAATGTATAATTTCAAACATTCAGTTATGATACAGTGTACAATTGGGCTAAACATGAATATTAACTGTTTCTTATCAATGATGTTTGAACTTCTACTAAGATGATGGTTATGCTTATAGAATCGTATTCTATCTAACCATAACTCTCATGTATTAGTTAACACAAAAATAAAAATTTTAAATAGAAATAAACCTAAAAATCTAAAAAATAAATTCTAAAAAAAATAGAACAAAAATATGACTAAAAATAGAATAAAAATATAAAATATATATTTATTTTATATATTTATTATATATATATATTATTAAAAACTAATTAATATACACAGCATGTGTACCCCCAAACTAAAATAGGACAATGTCCTCATTGTTCATAGAAATAGGGGATACCAAAAAATTAGAAGTCATACCTATGAGTTTTCAATATATAGAGCATGACCTTTGCTCACTTGGCGAAGGAAGGTAGGGCACAATCCCCTATGATGGAACTAGTGCTGGTAAGGCGAGAATTGGGGTAGGACTACTTGAAAATTCTTCCTCTGAGGCAGACACTTCAGGTGTGGGAACATATTTTTCTTCTCCTTCAATTTTCGTTCTCCCTTTAGGTGGGGTTACTATTTGAGATTTAGCAGTGCGAGTGGCAGCCAGTTTATGGTGGTTTTGGGGTGGAGAATGATCAGAATCGTTACCTCCATCTTCTTCTTCATCCCTTCGCCTTGCTGTTTTGGATCTTGACATGCTCTGTTCTTTATCCCGAAACAATAAAAATATAGTAGTTAGCAATCCGAGATATGCATCTTATGCTCCAATCTTTATGATTATGAATTGAAACCTAAAAAGGGATTCACCTGGTTAAAAATGGGGTTCATTACCTTACGTACTCATTAATGTTCCAAACCCTAATCTCTATGCTAGACGATGAAACGTTAAGAGGGGGATAACTACAAGGTATTTATAGTAATTGAAAAATGGTTGGGTGAAGCACAAGATGTTTTAAAAATGGAGGGAAAGAAGGAAAGGGTAGCTGGAGAGTTCGAGAATGGGGCTAGCATAATCTCTCTCGACTACATAGGCCCTAATTTTAGTCGTGACATGCTGAATCGGTCAGCACCCGCATCAGCAAGCTAAAGTCAATGGTTTGACTTTAGCTTTTCACCTTTCGTAAGATCGAACTCTCATATGAGGTAAATCATAATCTCTACAATTAGTTCGCCAAACAGTCTACGAGTGCTCGTAATTCCATGTGATCGCTCGTATTATTATACAATGTAGGGTACATTACGATCAGTCATGTTTACCTACGATTTGAATCGTAATGTATTTCCTTAACAAAATTTTCAAAACAAGAAAAGAAGTAGTTTACATAATTTACAAAGGGTGTTATGGATGTGTCAGTAGCTCGACCGGTCCTTGAGGATTTCAATTTTGATTTGTGGAGGCGGATGTCTCCCCCAGGAATACTTGTCCTCTCGTATTGCTTACTGGTTGCACTAGTAATTGACCACTTTCTCTCTTTGCCATCTGTGAAGCTAATTGACCAATCTAACCCTCCAACTTCGTGATGGATTGGGTATGTGAGTGTAATACTTGAGAAAATTGAGCAAGCTGAGATAAGTCTCTAGAATGCTGATGAGACTGTTGTTGCAGGTCCCGAAGGATCTGGACAACTGTGGCATCTGGTACATTGCTCTGTGGGACTAGTTGGGGCTGCACAGTAGGCGCTTATGGTCTTTGGTGGAAAACTTAGGCAACGGGATATCGTGGTTGAGCAACAGATGGTCCTAGTTGCGCCCCACTTTGGGAACCATAATTAAATCCTAGGTGGTTCCTCCATGACGGGTTGTATGAATTCCCATAATCACCCATCTGAAATGCCATAACTTATTCTTTTTCCCCGCATCCGGGTATAATGGCGTAGTTGGGCACTCGGCTATAGCATGGGTTAAGCTCTGGCAAATTGCATAGGCTGTTGTAGACCTTTCCAGGGTACTAGGTTTAGTAGTCATTAATGCTGCTATTTTCTGTTAAAGGGCTGCAACCTTAGCATCAATGTCATCCTCCTTCTTTACTCTGTCTATGCTGACATTGTAAAGGTCACCCCTAGCGAGAGGAGTGTGGTGAATCACATCAGGGTCAGATCTAAGGAGAGCCTATTACTGCTTTGAATTATTGGCCAGTTGCTCAAACAAATTCCAGGACTGTTGTCCATTCTAGACTATGAAGGCTCCTCCACTTACGGCATCTACCGTAGACTGATTGGTTTCAGTCAACCCTTGATAGAAATTTTATGCAATAGACCAGTTTGGCACATCATAATGAAGACATTTTCTCAATAAATCCTTCATGTGTTCCCAACTCTCATGAAATAATTTTTTAGGCAATTGCCTGAAGTCTTGAATTGCCTGGTGAATTTGATTGATCTTACCAATCAGAAAATACTCGCCAAGAATTTGGATTGCAATCCTTCCCAAGTGGTAATACTTTTAGCGAGCAATGAAATTAGTCACGCTTTCGCTATATCTTTGGCAGAAAAGAGAAATAATCATAATTTAACAGCCTCATCATTATTTGCTGACAATTATAACATGGTGCAAAGTTCAATAAAATCCCTTAGGTGTTGATAGGGATCCTCTCGATCAAGCCCATGAAAAGTGGGTAAAGCTTGAAGTGTATTGACATTGATCTTGTAACTCTGACCAAACACTACCTCTGGTATAACTATACAAGAGGGTGCAGTCAAACTGATTGGGCTAAAATGTGCCTGAATAGAACGATCATTAGCCATTGTTTAGGATTCTCTTTCGGAAGATCGGCTAGATGCTAAGTTACGCAAGCGAGTCCTTTCAATTTCTAGATCACAGTTAGAAAGTTTTAAATTTCGAGAACGGGTGTGAAGCATACACTAGAAATATATATATATATATATATTAATTTTATTTGATTTTTATTTTAGAAAGCAGGGAGAGAGAACAAATATGGGCCTCTAGCTTCTATTGTCAGAAGAAGTTTTAAAACTTTCGATCCGCTACTCCGAATAAACCTGTAAAAGATAAAGAAGTGATCAAAGAAATTAAAAATAGGAAAGAAAAGAGGTTTTGAAAGACAAATATCGATTTCTTAAGATTTTCGCTTCCCTAACAGCGGCGCTAAATACTTGACAGCTCTATAAATTATACTGTCTTACCTTATTGCAAGCGCATAATGGAAATTATAGCACTAGGGATAGGATTGTTCCCACGAGGAAGTTTTGATTTCTCATAAAACTTTTATTTGCCTTTAAAGAATAAAGAATGGCTTTCAATTAAACTAAGGTAAAGACAAATAAATATAAATCTTCCATCTTCCAGATTATGGTTGTCAATCACAATCTTTCAGCCTTCAGATATCTACAAAATTAAAATATCGTTACACTATATCTCAATCCTTCAGAATTTGGGTGTTAATCAAAAACTAGAATTCTTCAATATAGATTTATACTAATCTGCAACCTTCCAGAATTTGGGCGTCAATCAAACATTAGAAAATTGAAGATGGAAAATAAAATACCATTACACTAATCTTTCAAATTCTCAATCTTAGTCCTCAATTAAAATAAAAAACTATCAGATGTTTATAAAGCAATAAATGAATGCAGTAAATCAAACTAGAAAGCAATAAAATTGATCTTTCATCTCCCAATTTTAGGTGTCAATTGCTCTTGAGAAACTATGAATATTCTACTCTAAAACTACACTAAGGTGATCTTTGGGCTTCCAAACCTCAGTTGTCAATTGCGACTAATAGACCTTGGATAGATTGTTCTGATGCCAAGCCCTCTTATTTATAGATCATAAGGGGTTAGTTACATTATTTGAATTCTAATAAAAGTAAACTACTAAAAATAAAAGATTCCTAATAAAACTAAATTTCCTAATCCTAATCTTCCTTGCATTAAAATAGTATATGCACGCAGGACTTTCTCCTTAATTTCAGCAGCAGAGATCTTCAGGATTCTTTTGCCAATCTTCTCTGATCTGCAAAGTGCAAGACTTCTAATTCAAGAGTTCTTTCTATTATGTGCATGGCGGTGCAATTCTCACATGATCTTCAACAACAACTTTCATGGTATACAATCGTAAGTACGATTTCTTTAACACAATCTCATAGCACGATCGATCGTATCTTCACAATTTCTCCAGTCTTTAGCTTTAGTTGTAGAATCGTAAATATGATTCTTCTTCTTCTCAGCTTCTCACCATTCTTTTAATGATTCCTCATGAATGCTCTTTTCTCAGCTTACAAACGGGTCTTGATTATGATTAGGATCGTATTTTCATGTAATCGTTTTTTTATTGCCTTCTGAGTTCATTTTGGCAAAGATTAACACTTTGACTCTTTTCTACTGTCTATTCTAAATATCTGCACATCAACATCTCATTTGTAGTAAACTAAGGTCTAGCATCACTATGTTAAGAGTGATAAAATGGTAAATTTTGTGACTGATCAACAGAGAAAATCATCCCCCCAGCACCTCCCCAAGCAAACCCTCATACCAACATAATCCAAGCACCACTACCGCCACACCCGCCCGGGGGGATGGGCCCTGGGCCTACAATTGACGTGGTTGAGGAAGATAAGGGGGAATTTGATCCCTCTGAAGTCATCACCGAAGGAGAAAATTCCATGTCACCAAGGCAATGGAATCAAGTAAACGAGACAGTAGGGGTGGTCGAACCCCTCAAGTTGGCTGATTACTTCCCAAACCCTGAACCTCACGTGGTACCTTTAGAATTAAGATTATACTTCCCATCACTATTCCCCATCAATCACATTTTTCCCAAATTTACCTCACCTCCACCATTCCATCTGGCCCCAACACCTCTATACACCCCATTTCATATTCCTGAGCCATCATACGACCCCGACAAGGTCTCGCTCAATTACAACCATTCCGATGCTAACGCTGGCAGCCGGAATGAGGGAACAATCGATTTCATCCTCCGGTCGGGAAGAATTTCCAAGCAGCTGAAAGTGCCAGTAATGGACCAGGCCGAGGGAAGGAAAGAATTTGTAGCGATGCACCCATTGGAGAGAATGAGTCGAGAATACACCCTCGAAACACAATTTAGGAGAATGTCAGCTCACATTTCCATTTAGGACCTACTGATGATGCCTCCACCACATCTCAAAGCCCTAATGGTGGCTTTGAAAGATGCTCATGTCTCTAACAAGGTCTCCTAGGATGAGGTGGGACAAATGATCAAGCAGGTGTTGGCTACTAATGTCATCTCATTCTCTGATGTCGACCTTTTGCTCAAAGGCCTAACCATTCAAGATCCCTCAACATTACGATATAAACTAAGAACCTGGTAATCGCATTAGTGCTGATAAATAATAGGTCGATGCTAAATGTATCCCCATTGAGAACCACCACCAGGATAGGGGTCGAGCCATCCACTTTCAAGCTGGCCAAGGTAGGGACCAGAGGATTTGATAACACTAGGAGGGAAGTCATGGGAGCAGTTGGTCTTGAGCTCACCATCGGGCCAATGACCTTCTCGATCCCCTTCTAAGTCAAGGATATCAAATCCACCTTCAATTTGCTACTGGGATGCCTGTGGCTGCATGAAATTAGGGTAGTACCTTCAATCCTCCATCAAAAGCTCAAATTCATATCTGAGCAGAAGGCCATAGCCATCTTGGGTGAAGGATCGGAAGAAGGGGAGAGAATCGTGCACAACATTGAGAACCTCAAAGTTCTCAACGTACCACACATAGCTGAGGATGCAGATCTTCATAGCTTCTAGTATGACGTAGCTGTCGTGGCATCAGAACCTCTAAGAAAAGTCACTTTAAGAAGCGAGGGGGGGGGATGATGGCAGTTGTTGAAATGCTCTAGAAATGGGGCTATCAAAGAGGAAAGTGATTGGGCCCCCACTTGCAAGGTAGAAGGGATCCAATTAAAGCAAGAGGGGTACAATAGGTCAAGTTCGGATTAGGATACAAGTCTACCTACAAGGAAATCCAAGAAGCCAAAGGAAAAGCTCGAACTACCGTTGTAGGCAGAGTCAGGGGGATAAACCTTGAAGAAGATGAACTTCATCCACGGCCGCACATCATAACACCTTTGTAAGTGTCGGAGTCATAAAAATTGATTAGAATGGGCGACGCAACTCACCTCGCATAAAAAAGCCGACACCCACATGGCCAACCCTCAAATTGTCCATCAAGAGGAAGAAATAGACCTCGCCTCCTTATCACTCTTCGAGGAGGTGTCCTTTCCCACCAAGCCACCCATCTTAACCCACCCCAAGCCCAGTTTAGTAGCTGAGGATCAGGTTCAAGAGGATCCTGTCATAAACATGTTGGAGGCAGGCCTTGGAGAGCCATCTCAATCCACCTCCCCTACAGAACCAGGTAGGGGCATTGCACCACAGGTAAGGAATTGGGCGTCGGCACCCGTTACTCTGGAAGCTTCGAGTGACCTGAAGTTTGGCACTGGCTTTAAAAAAAAAAACAACCTGTAAAGAGGGACAACAACCCTTGGCAAGTGATGTCGTGCATGTTTATGGACGCTCCTTGTCAAGGGCTCGTCTCCGCAGAGAAGAAAAAACCTAAAAAAATAGAAAAAATATAAAATGATAAAAAAATATTGTCCTTTAAAATTTTAAAAAGAAAAATTCACAATTCCTTATATGAAGAGCACGTCGAACATGAAATCGACCCTTTTTTGTAGAAATACAAGAAGGGTAGGAGTCATGGATCTGGACAAGGAGGCCTCAACTGAGGAGCTCCCCAGTAAACTCCTTGAGCAATACATTGATTTTGAGAAAGGTCCTACCCCGATCATCGAAGAGACTGAGGATGTCAGTCTGGGAACAAAGGTGGATCCTAAAATTATAAAGATCGGAATGTCACTGTCTCCTAAGGAAAGACAAAGCATGATTGATCTTCTTCGGTCATACTGAGATGTTTTCGCATGTTCATATGAGGATATGTTCGTTCTGGATATCGGTTTAGTCGAGCATGAATTAACACTGTATCTAGACGTTAAGCCCGTCAAGCAGAAATTGAGGCGTCTCAAGCCTGAATGGATGTTGAAGGTAAAGGATGAAGTCATCAAGCAGTACAACGTAGGTTTTCTCATGGTCTCCAAATACTCAGAGTGGTTGGCCAACATTGTGCCAGTACCCAAGAAAGACAAAAATATTTGCATGTGCATTGATTTCAAAAATCTCAACAAGGCGAGCCTGAAGGACGACTTCCCCTTACTGCACATCGACATTTTGGTTGACAACACCGCCAGGCATGGGATGCTTTCTTTTATGGAAGGTTTTTTTAGATACAATCAGATCAAAATGGCGATGGAGGACCGAGAGAAGACAACTTTCATCATGCCCTGGGGAACCTTCTGTTCTCGGGTCTTGCCTTTTGGATTGAAAAATGCTGGACCAACATATCAAAGAGCGATGACAACACTATTCTATGACATGATGCACAGGGAAATCGAGGTGTATGTCAACGACATGATCGCCAAGTCACAAGAAGGGGGTGATCATCTGGTGAACCTCCAAAAATTGTTCGAAAGGTTGAGAAAGTATGGGTTACTATTGAACCCTCAGAAATGCGCATTCAACGCCATGTCAGGAAAGTTACTAGACTCCATTGTCAACATGAGAGGTATCAAGGTTGACCCAGTAAAAGTAAAAGCTATCGTAGGAATGCCCCCACCATCTACTGAGAGGGAGGTCAGAGGCTTCTTGGGTAGAATCCAGTATATCAGTCGATTCATTGCACAACTAACTCCTGGAATGATAAGTGCCAAGCAACATTTGTTAAAATGAAGAGCTATCTTCTTAAGCCTCCAATTTTGGTATCACCAGTCTCTGGAAGACCACTCCTGATGTACCTCTCTACTACGAAATTTTCAATGGGATGTGTTCTAGGAAAACACGATGAAACTGGAAGAAAAGAGCAAGCCATTTACTACTTGAGTAAGAAATTTACTGATTATGAAACACGCTATTCTCATCTGGAGAAAGCATTCCTGGCTCTCGTTTGGGTGACACTGAGACTTCGTCACTACCTACTATCTTGGGCAGTTCTCTTTCTATCACGAGTGGATCCCTTGAAATACTTGTTTAAAAAGTCGACCTTCACTATGTGGACCACATGTTGGCAACTTCTCTAATCTGAATTTGACATCACATATGTCACCCAGAAGTCGATCAAGGGGCAAGCCCTTGCCAATCATCGTGCTGAACATCCCTTACCCGATTATGAACCCATGAGAACCGAATTCCCTGATGAAGGCATTTTCTTCATGACAGAGGATGACACGGAAGAGGCAGAGGAGTCTTGGGTAATGCACTTTGATGGTGCATCAAACTCTGAAGCTCAAGGAGTCAATGTTGTTTGAATTTCACTGAAAGGATCCCACATTCTGGTGTCTCTCAAGCTCAATTTCCCCTGCACCAACAACATGGCCGAATATGAAGCCTGTGTAGCCAGCCTGCAAGCAGCCCTTGACCTAAATGTGACTCACCTTAGGGTGTTTGGCGACTCACAGCAAATCATATGCCAAACAAACGAAGATTGGAAAACAAAGGATGAAAAATTGATCCCGTACCATGAGCACCTTGAGGATTTGATCGTATGCTTCAACGATCTTACTTTCTCTTACGTTTCGCGAGCGTGAAATCGCTTCGCTAATGCACTGTCAATGTTGGCATCCATGATCGAGATTCCTTATGGTGCTGAAATGAAACCAATCATGATTGGACAAAGGAATGAGCTGGCCTCCTGCCTTCAGATCGAAGGATCAACAAAGCCAGACGATGAGCTTCCATGGTTCTCAGATATCAAGAATTTTCTAGAAACACTAGCGTTCCTTGAGGGCACATCCTAGATAGACAGGTGAACCATCCAACGCTTAGCTTTGAATTACGTCATATGTGGCGAGTGCCTCTAGAAGCGATCACATAACAATATCTTGCACCCATGTCTAACTGAAAGTGAGGCTGCAAAAGTCATGAAAGAGATCCATTAAGGGGTATGCGAGGCCCATGTCAATGGGCACATACTTGCTAAAAAGATCCTATACCAAGGGTACTTCTGGACCACCATGGAGACTGACTGTTGCAAGCACGTTTAAAAGTTCTACAAATGTCTAGAACACTCCAGTCTAATACATGCTCCTTCTATAGATCTCCACAGCATGACCACTCCATTGCCATTTGCCACCTGAGGCCTCGACATTGTCAGAAAGGTTAACCCAAAAGTATTTAATGGGCATCAGTTCATCCTCGCCACTATTGAGTATTTCACCAAGTGGGTAGAGGCAACATCCTACACTAGCATTATAGCCAGTCACGTAGAGAAATTCATCAAGAACAACATCGTCTGTCAGTTTGGCATGCCCAAAGATATCATCATGGACAATGGCACCAACTTTGCAAACAAGCGAATCAGAACTTTGTGCAAGCAGTACAAAATCAAGCATCATCGCTCGTCACCATATCGACTACAAACTAACGAGATCGTCGAAGGCGCTAATAAAATAATCATTCGCATCCTTGAGAGGATGGTCATTACCTATCGAGACTGGAGTAAAATGTTACCATTTTCACTATGGGCCCACCAAACATCAATCTATACTGCTATAGGGACAACACCGTTTTCCCTCATGTATGGTACTGAGGCTATGCTTCAGGTCGAGGTTGAAGTACCCTCCCTCCATATCTTCATCGAATCCAATCTGCCAGGGGTCGAAAGAGAGAGAGCCCATTTCAAACAATTGAATCTAATTGATGAGAAGAGGCTCTAAGCTTGTGCCACACTGATCGGTCTCAAAAGTTGTATATATTATCCCAAAATCTCAGCCTTATTAGACCTCACATAACTACTAATGTGTGCTTTTAGTTCATGTTGTGTACAACAAGTGTAAAAGCGGGTTAAACGTAAAAAGTGTTAAAAGAGCAAAGATATGAAGAAACCCAAGCAAATGGCAAGGATCCAAGGAGGAGTTGTTGAAAGGAGTGCTTTAAAAGGTCTAATGCTATAAGATTCTTCATAAAAAAGAATTAAATAAAAGATAAATGACAAATCCATCTGGTTCGACACCCTTGTACTTGTCCTAGTACATGCGGACATGTGCACTTGCAAGGTCATATTTTTAGACAATCAAGTTTTTTGCGCCGTTGCCAGGGATTTCGGCTTTATTTCTTTTTTGATTTCTGCTTTACTATATTTTGTATCATTATGCTAACTGTAGTGTGTGCATTGTAGGTTTGAAGATCAAAGGCTCGACCACACCGAAGCTTGTCACGGGACGCTGCGAGAGGCTAAGGTATGCTCTTTTGGTTTCCAAATAGTAAGCTAACTATTTTACTTTTGTTTTTCTTCTATTTATGCCAAGGTTGAGGTCGTAATTCCCCTCTCTCAAGCGACTAGACCTTGAGCTTGAGAGGACGTGTCAACAAATTCGCGCTAGCTCTCTGTCCTCTCAAAATGTCGTGATTTTTAGCATTCTAGCCACCCCGCTCTATTTTTTTTAATGGCAAGAGAAGACCATATGGCTAGGACATTGAGGGAGTATTATACACCGGCTAGTCTGGTACCTCCCTCTTGTATTCGTGTCCCTGCAGCCACCGGGATGGGGTCTTCGAGATCAAGCCCAATGTGAGTCAATTACTTCCAATTTTTCATGGGCGTGGTAACGAAGATCCCCATATGCATCTAATGTGGTTTTTAGAGATCTGTGCCTTATTTAAAATTAAAAACTCAATAGAGGAGGTAACTCGGTTGAGGCTTTTCCCATTTTCATTAAGAGACAGGGCAAAGCAATGGCTACACTCTTTGCCCATTGACTCGATTACTAGTTGGAAATAGTTGCAAGACACTTTCTATAATAAGTACTTCCCAACTTGTAAAATGAGTTGATTCTAGAAGGTAATAACTGCATTTTATCAATACTCAGATGGGTCCTTTTATGACTGTTGGAGACGCTTCAATGAGCTTCTGCTGAGTTGCCCTAATCATGGGGTCTCGTGCTGGGAAATAGTGCTCAGTCTTTATGAAGGCCTAAATGAACAAACCCAACATTGGATTGATGATACCTGCAGGGGTATGTTTCTGTCATATACCGCAACAGATGCATGGGTATTTTTAGGGATCCTCAATGTGGAATCGGTGCCACACACGGCGCCGAGCTGGTCTGGTCTAGAAATTTTGAGAAGCACACCTCCTAAGCAAGGAGGGTTGTATAATTTGAATGACTTTTCTTCCAAAGTCAAAACTTTGGAAGATGAAATTCCAGTCCATGTTGGGTATAAAATCGCACCCTACATCACAAGGAGGTGAGGTTCATGGTCTTAACTAGAATCTTGTCCAAGAGGTTCATGTGCATCCTGCTGCACCCATGACCCCCATAGTAAGCAAAAATCGTCCGGTTGCAACATGTTCCCTCCAGCATTTGGATAACAACTATGGATGTGTTAATATTTATAATCCAAGTTGGAGGAACCACCCAAGTCTGTCCCGACAACACAATGCTATGCGGAGAAATAATCAGCCTTTCAGGCCAATGAATGCTACGCCATTTTTGGGACAGCAACATCCTACACCTTGCGGGAGTAACTCTCTGGAGGAAGCTATGTTACATGCAGTCTAGACCTGGCAGCAATAGAGCCAACACTATGAGCATTTGCTCTGCGCTCTCATGGATTCACATATTGCACTAGCAACTCAAATAGAGGAACTAGTAGTAGCTTTGAATAAAAGAGAGGAGGCTCGGTTTCCTATGCAACTGATTAATGTAAGGAAATGCAAAGCAATGGTTGGGGAGACGTCGTCTTCCTCTGATTCGCCAATGCTCTGATGAGCGCTTTGACCTTGTTGAGCTATCGACACATCCGTAGCGCTTCTTGGGAGGCAACCCAAGCATTTGTAAACTATTAGTTTTTGGATTTAGGTGTGTGTCAGAAAAATCTGATTGAGAATAGAGTTCTCTAGCAGATTTGGATTGGTTGAAACATATTTCGATCGATATGGTTAATCAGGAAGGAAGAAACACAACAGAAGTCAAAGCTTTTGATGTGTTCAGACCGGTCGAAATAGAGTTTGACCAGTCGAAATAAGGGATTTACGCTTTGCATCTGAAGTAGTGCTGAGCAATTCCTTTTGCTCCAATTTTGTGACCGGTCGAAACGGTTTTTCGACCAGTCGGGTTATAAGCATAGGGCTATTTAAACCCTCCTGAAAAATTGAAATCTATTTTCAACCGGTCTTGCCTTAGTATTCCCCAATAGCTTTCTTCTTCCTTGAGCCTTGTGTGTCGTTTAAATTTTGGCGCGCGCCCTTTCACCTTGCAACTATCCACCTTCTCCATTAAAACCAACCCCTCGCCTTCTCCACCACCTTTCCTTATAAAACCAGCACCCATTTTGCCAATTTCTCTTGTCATCTTCAAACCCTTTTTGAAACCCTTATTCGCCATGGTAGATGAACTAGGCTAGTTCGCGATCCGGAAGGGTATTACCCATCGTTTGCAAAGGGAGGCTGCCACAATGCTAGAAGCCGAGAAAGACATATGGGAGACTCTTCTCCTATTTGTTTTGGACACAGAATTTCCAAATCATACGTCCCCACCTTTGCCGTCTCCTCCTCTTCCTCCTTCCAAATGCAAGCGCTACCGCCCGCTGTCTTCACCTCCACCTTCGGCTTAACTTCCCTAGTTAGCCCAATGCATTTTACATCTTCTATTGGATGCACCCACTCGGACTTGGAAGAGAAGCATCTTTTTGGATCAGCTCGGATCCAATCATTTTGAAGGCTATGGTTTCGTCGCGCCTTATTTTGGGTCACTGCCACTGTATAAACATGTCTAGTTTTTTTTCCTAGGTTTTTACTTGTACATAGGAGTCTGTATAATGTAAATAATAAAAATATAAATATTTTTGTTTTATTTCTTGTTTGTGGTTGCTACTTATGCTATGGATGTGTGTGTAGACACCCCCATTTTGTCCTCTCGAAGCATACAAACCTGTTCGGTCAACCTTTGACCCTACCCATGATCTCTAGAAAAGGACTTACCCTTCTCTGAAGACTTTAAAACCCTAATAAGAGGACCAAGCACTGAAACAATAGTACATGGTTGAGACCCAGGCTGAAACAATAGCTCTGTGGCTCGGACCCGGCTCAAACCCAGGTAGATCCCGAATTACGCGCCCTATACAGAGTGAGCAATTTGATTGAACGCCCGACACCTGACATGCAATTGGCTCCTCTTGGACTGGCCCTTACTCTTTTAGAAACTGCCTAAGAGACGATTGTACGCCCTACATACCGCGGGCAATCAGATTGTGCGCTTCTGCACTAGCGCATAATCGGTTCCTAAGTGAACCTAGTCTCTAACTCCCTAGACTGCCAAAACTCCCCTATTAGATGCACTTGGCATAGCGTTTAATTGGATTTTGCCCACTAAACTATGTGCGCAATCAGTCTAATTAGACTAGGACTGGGATACCCAGCTGAACCAGTCAGTCAGTCACTCACTGAGTCACTCACCGACTCAAAGTGATTGTGCACCTGAAATCGGGCGCATAATCCGATTAAGCGCACCGGACTGGACTATTGGTACTTGCTTTTTCTAGGGGGAGATGAAGCCGACGAACTACTCCACGACTTAGCTGCAGCATACGCGACCATCAAGGAACGACGAGAGGTGGAAGAATGAGAACGACAGACAGGAGAGGCCACCACCTACTCTGACAATGATATCACCACACGTGTCACCACCTAGGCACACACTCCCGTGAGGAAATTGGGTGGCTGGGGACTAAAAAATAAATTTTAAATTTATAAATTATGAATTTACGGATAAAAAATCAAGGATTTTGAAAATCAAGTTAAAATTAGAACTAAAATTTAAGAACTAGAACGTCGAAATTGATCTAAGAATAAGAACCTAAGATTTAAAACTAGAGATTTAAAACTAAAATTGAAATTCTAAGATTTAATTTAAGGATTGAAATTAAAGACTAGTTCTAGCAACTAAGTACTAGAATCAGAAAAACTAGAAATTCAGATTAAAACCTAAGATCTAAGATCTAGAATTTAAAAAGTAGAGGGCCAGACCTAAATCTTGAACTTAGAATAAAAAAAGTACTAGTTCGAGAACCTAAGAACTAGAACCAGAAAAAAAAAGTAAAGATTAAGGGCTAGTGAGATTTAAAACCTAAGATCTAGAACTAAAAGCTTAAGAACCTAAAGTCTAGAACTAATGATCTAGAACTAAGAACTAGAACTAAGGACTAGAACTAGGAACTAGAACTAGAACTAGAAGAAGTAAAAGTAAGAAGGAAAGTATACCTGAGGCCAAGGTCGCAAAGAGGAATCTCAAAATCCTAAGGTTGAAAGCAAGGGGCTCGAGAGAAACAAATCTGTGTAAAAAATTGTGTGTTTTTTGGTCGAGGTGGTGGGTCCTATTTATAGGTATTTGGCCAATTACGCACCTTGTGGGGTGCGCTCAATTGGTCGGTAAATTTCAATTATGCGCTTTGTCCGGTGAACTTAATTGAAATTTGCACCCTGTTTCAGGCACTTAATCACTTTGAGTCGGTGATTGACTCAGTGAGTGATCGGCTGACTGGCTCAGCCGAGTATCCCACTCCTAGTATAATTAGATCAATTACGTGCATAGCTTAGTGCACATAATCCAATTAAACGTCGTGCCAACTACGTATAATAGGGGAATTTTGGTGGTCTAGGAAGTTAGAGACTGGGCTCGCTTAGGAACAAATTATTCTCTTGTGATGAGGCACATAATCCGATTGCGCGCTCTAGGTAGGGTGTACAATCATGTCTTAAGCGGTTTCTAGAAGGGTACAAGATCAGTCCAAAATGGACTAATTGCGCGCTAAGTACAAAGCGTGCAATATGATTACGTGCGCTCGGAGTGGCGCATAATCAAGGTCTAAGGCGGTCCTTAGGAAGCAAAATCTTGGTCCAAGAGGGACCAATATCGTGCCAGCCATGGGGCGTGTAATCGAGTTATGCGCGCTAGACAGGGCGCATAGTTGGAGACTTTCCTAGGTTTGAGCCAGGTCTGAGACACAGAGCTATTGTTTCAGCCTGGGTCTAAACCATGTACTATTTTTTCAGTGTATGGTTCCTGTATTTAGGTTTTAAAGTCCTCGAAAAAGGTTAGTCCTTTTTCGGAGATCATGGGCAAGGTCAAAGGTTGACCAAACGGTTTGTATACTCCGAGAGGGAAAAATGGGGGTGTCTATATGGGCGTGTAATTAGATTTCACCGACCAATTGAGCGCACCCCATAGGGTGCGCCATTGACCAAATACCTATAAATAGGACCCACCACCTCATCCCAAAAATACATCACAACGCAATCAGTAATTGAATTTTCAAGTGCCTCGCTTTCAAGCATAGGATTTCGAGATCCCTCTCTGCGGCCTTGTCCTCAAGTATACTTTTCTTCTAGTTTTTATTTCTTCTAGTTCTAGTTCTTAGTTCTTGTTCTTAGTTCTAGATCATTGGTTCTAGACTTTAGGCTCTTAATCTTCTAGTTCTAGCTCTTAGATTTTAAAATCTCTTTAGTCCTTAATTCTTACCCTTTTTTCCTAGTTCAAGTTCTTAGGTTCTAGAACTAGTTCTTATTTTAATTCTAGTTCTAGATTTAGATTCTAGCCCTCTAGTTCTTAAATTTTAGATCTAGGATCTTAGGTTTTAATATAAATTTCTAGTTTTCTGATTCTAGTTCTTAGTTTCTAGAACCCAATCCTTAATTTCAATCCTTAAAATTTCAATTGTAGTTCTAAATCTCTAGTTTTAGATCTTAGGTTCTTATTCTTAGATTAATTTTGACGTTCTAGTTTCTAAATTTTAGTTCTAATTTTTAACTTGATTCTAAAAATCATTGATTTTTGATCCGTAAGTCTAAAATTTAAATTTTCAAAATTCATTTTTCAATCCATATTATTGCTAAAATAATCCCTAGCCATCCGATTTGCCCAAGGGAGCTTACGGAGGGTACCCATGAACAGGGCCAATCCTCCTTAGAATAGCGGGCCCAAAACCCTTTTTTTAAGAACTCTGATAAAATTAGGATACTTTGATTAATTAGAGTTTCAATAGAATATTTACATAGTCTATTTAATTATAGTTTTAGTAAAATTAGGAAGATTAGTATTTCTAATAAGATTAGGAAGTTAGTTAGAATCCTAATTAGATTATGATATAATTAGATTTTATTAGGATATTAATTAGACTTCTAGCCAGATTTGGAGACCTAGTTGAATTAAGATCCCCCAATTAATTAGACCCCTAATAGGATTAGAGGAAATTGGATCCCCAGTAACCATAGCAAGGGTAGGAACGGTGAAAGGTAATTAGAAGAGAATTATGAAAACTAGCTTAACTAAAATTACCAACGACTTAGTGATATTGACATCGGCCGAACGATGATTCAGTAAAGAGAATAACCCATACTTCCACCATGGAAAGCATGATCAGTGACGTGTTACAGCGTCGATAAACATCTGCAATTGGCGATCACAATTAACCAGGTATTTTCCTGAGATTTACCTCTTCATTTTCTGTGCTTAATTACATCTAAAAAAAAAGACCGCCTTTGCCAGAGTTCACTTGGACTAAATAGGCCACTCTTTCACGGGACCGAAAGGGACCCAGAAAAAGCGCATAGCAACAGACTGGCGATCACGATGGGACTTCTTGTAGCCAAAGCCGCTCGTGTTTAGTTAAATTTTCTCTTCTTCTAGTTAGTTTTCTTTCTGTTTTATTACTTTTCACATTTAAGTATACTACCGAAGCACTTTAGGCAGCTATGCATAGGCTTGCCTCGGCAAGCCCTAGAGGTTGCCATGACAAGCAGCTAGTTTGAACACCTTGTCGTGGCAAGCTCATAATGTTGCTGTGGCAAGTAGCCAGTCTGAGGACCTTGCCGCGGCAAGCCTGGTGCCAACTTGTCGTGTTCTTCTCTATGCCTTTACTTTGCTGTGTTCTTTACAAAAATATATGTATATATATATTTGTATATATATACATATCTCCTATATCTATTTATGTCAGCAGTAATTTTGGCATGGAATATCCTATGCGATTCAGCATGGAAACTCTGAAGTGCACCAATTGTTGAGTTTGGCATATTTCATGTACCCTTTTTAACATTAATCTTGTCTGTGATGCCGATTAAAGCTAATAAAATCAACACCATAGATCAATAGTTTAGGATCTACTAAATTCCATATATTAAGGTGGTAGTCTGTGTACCTTTTTGTCGACTAGTGGTTACAACGATGCCGAAGTAACTGAGAAGTGAACTTACGCGACCGTATCGTCAATTCAGCTCTAAGATTCAAGGTGATGAACAAGGTGGGGTTCATAGCAATCGTTTCATTTCGTTGTACTACCTAATTTAACTTTAACTGGTAGGATTTACCTGAGTAGCAGAACTTTCTTGCTCTAATGGTTTGTAGCAGAAAGAAGAAAGGAGACGTTGTGTCTTATTGGGATCGAGCTGCACCTTGCGTGCATGGGGTTGAACTCTTACTCACGATGACATGTAGTCTAGAGAGATGCAAAGCAGCTTATACGTTGATCAAGGTTGGCATCCGCTGTAAGACTAGCATTTAGTCTTAACTCTATCAATAGACAAAACAAAAGTCTATTAATCTGTCCTCTCTTTCGACATGTAAGCTGTTAGGGGCTGGTACCCTTTGTCAAGCCACTACCAGTTAGTATGTGGTATCTACCTAAAATTTAAAATAACTGCAAGTAAACAAGTAGCATATATAAAGCTTTTATTCCATGCAAGACAGTGCTTAGTGCTTGAGTGTCTGTCTGTGCGTGGGTTGGGATTTCATGCAATTCCCACATGGGTTTGTTCTTGTATAGGAATGTAAGCCAAAACATATAGGGAAGGTAATTTATAGCTTTAGTGGTAAGCCTACACACATATAAACTATCTATGTATAAAAGTCAAATAATTTAATACAATAGATCAAGTGTTTGCCTTTTGAATAGATTAGCTAGGTCCTATGGGTGTCGTGGTAAGTATTCATACATGACCACACACTACCTGACCAGTGTCTATCATACCCTAGAGTGTGGTTTCAACTAGGGCAGTTGTTACATTCTCCCCTATTTAAGGGATTTTCGTCCTCGAAAATAAACCTAGACAAACTTTGATGTAAATCAGGTTATGGTGGGTAGATATAAGAATTAAATTAATAAAACATGGGGTATCAAATCAATATATATACAATAGGTCTGGTGCATAAATAGTGAATCTCACTATGCTACGTGTGTGCAATGAAAACAAGCAATGTTCCTTGAGTACACAAGAAGAAATCAAATGAATGAAACATATACACAAAATGCAGATAACATATATTATATAATAACAACTAACATACTATGTACGTGATGACGTATGAAAAGAGAGGTGTAAATGTAATAGAAATGTGAGGTATATCCTCACCAGGCTGTGCACTCGATGGTTGCGGACCAGCTGATGAAGGTCCGGCTTCTTGCTACTAAAACTCTTGCTGAAATTC
The DNA here is from genome assembly GCA_021018995.1 of Chloranthus sessilifolius. Lineage (NCBI taxonomy): Eukaryota > Viridiplantae > Streptophyta > Magnoliopsida > Chloranthales > Chloranthaceae > Chloranthus > Chloranthus sessilifolius. The sequence continues at coordinate 101,144,797 of CM037588.1, forward strand.
GGGTACTAGCAAAGCTGCATTTCGAGTGGATGTTGAGACAAAGTTTCGCGCCCGTTCAATATAGGGACTTACAGCTGTCTGAAAAGTATGCTCCATCATGATATTTGTGGCCTCCTCGATATAATCTACTCGCTGATGGAGGATGTAGTGATTGCGATATAAATTATCAAACTGTTGAAGAGTCTGCTCATGGTTTTCACACATGAGTCTTGCAAGATCTGAAATGGTGTAGGCCTCACTGGAAGGGGGAACTGGATCAGTTTGGGATTGAGAGGGGATATCTTGTGTTGGGGCTGAGGGTGTAGCTTGTGATGGTGGTGGAGGAGCATGTATCTGTTGGGCTTGGTGGTTTCGCACAGCTTGGTGTGATCTTTGATATACATTTTTCCATATAGAAGGGGAAAAGATTCGCACATTATCAGTGTGGACTTCTTCACCATGAGGGATTTGGTAAGGGACTTCATTCACACTATTGTGGTGACCTTCTAAGAGGCAGGTGATCAGTTGGGGGTATGGGCATGCTGGCATGGGACTAGAAACGTTACTTTGCAAATGAATATTGGCATATTGGATGCCTTCCCATACCACTTTTGGGGCATTCACCCATCTATTCTTATGAACGGCAAATAATGCTTGTAAGAGCGTTTCACGACACTCTCTTTCATGCTGCATTGGGTACAGATTACATCAAAAAATATAATCAAGAAACCAGAAAACTATACATCAGATCAGTTATCTTTGTATATAGTGTTGCTAGTTCCTGCTTAGATGAGTAAAAGTCAGTTTATTTTGCCATATTATTACATGTCAGAGTAAGTACATTGCTTCCGCATTTGCAACACTTTGTATAGATTATGACACCATGACACCCTTGCATGAAAGGATCATATTAGGTGATCCGACGACACGACGGTTCTAATATAAATGAAGGGAAACATCGGGTTGTTACAGGTGGCATCAGAGCTCCGGCGTTAAGTCATTTGGAGACTTAACTCTGGCATACAAATATGGCATAGTGTTTGATAATTATTCAGTGTTAGGGTTTAGATTGAGTTCATGATTATCTGATCAAGTTGTTACCTGATCAAAATAGGTTAAGATGCCTCCACGATATGGAAGAGGTCGAGGTAGACCACCGTTGGCCCATCGCACTGGACCGAATGCGATTCCAGTAGCAGGATATGCGCATGACACCGCCTCGGGAAGCGGTGAGAATGTACACATGGCAGAAAGCCGAACGACTATGGAAAATGTTACTGAGCATACTCCACCAGTGCATATTCCGCCAGTTGTAGATGCTCCTTAGATGGGAAACGCTCCTGGAGTTGAGCAAAATGCAGGACAAAATCTACAGTTGCTGGAGACCATGGTCAACACCATGGCTATCCTCGCTCTCAGACGTCCTGAAGGTTTTACGGAGTTTGTTCGACTGAGACCGCCGAGTTTCCATGGTCAGCATGACCCAATGGAGGCTAAGAAGTGGTTAATACAGATTGAAAAGGTGTTGCAACGAGTTACTTGCACCGAGGAAGAGAAGGTGAGATGGGCAGCCTATAAATTGGAGGGTGAGGTAGAGCCATGATGGTAGTCTGTAGAAAGGACGAGAATGCCAGGAATACCATGGACTTGAGCTGAGTTCACAGAGGCATTCAATGAAAAATATTTTCCAGCTCCTAAGAGATATAAGATGGAGGTGCAGTTCGCAACCCTAGTTCAAGGCCAGATGACTGTTTGAGAATACGAGGCAGAATTCACTCGCGTCTCTCGATTTGCACCATTACTGGTAGCCACCAAGCTTATGAAGACACAAAAGTTTGAGCAGGATTTGAAACCCCTGATCAAGGAACGAATTTCGTTATTTTAAGCAACGACTTATGCCAATGTGAGGAAATTGGCCCTGATAGTAGAAACAAATGGAGATACAATGTTCAAAAGGAGAGAAGAAAAGCAAAAAGCCAGAAAAGCTCTGTCATAGTCCTTTAGTTTCGGTCAAATCAGTAAGCCACCGCGATATCAAGGACCGACCAAGTTTCAACCTGCTGCGGGAGCCGATACATGACCTTATAATCTAGCATTACCACCAAGGATTCCACATGTTTAGAACCAGCCTGTGCAGAATATATTCAGAGGTACATCGAGTGTTTCACGAGTACGACCAGCAATGTCCCGCACGGGATCTTATATGGCATCATTAGTAGCCTCAGCTGAGATCTGTGGAAAGTGTGGAAACGGCCATAAGACAGAAGAATGTCGTAAAGCATCTGGGGCATGTTTCCATTGTGGAAAGATGGGACACTAAATAAAAGAATGCCCAGACTTAGTTGAAACGGTGGCAAAGGCTAGACCAGTTCTACGATCTGCACGGCCTACGATACAAGGCCAAGCTTATGCTGTAATTGCAAAGGATGCACGAAATAGCAATGATATCATTCAAGGTATGCATGTGCATTATTTCTTAAATTCACAGTTTCTTAAATTATCTTTTAGATAAAGAAGATGCATCTAGTAAACTATGATATTCGCTACATTAATATTTTATTACTTTACTTGATATTCAATGACTTAAAACCAATTTACCTAACACTAGTCTATCTACACTAGGAATCTTACAAATATATCCAAAAGATGCTTATTTGTGTTATGACGCATGAGTTTTGATAGATCCTGGATTTATACATTCATTTTTCGCACCTCAGTTTGCGTAAAAGTTGAGAAAATTGGGAGGCATTCCGGAACCTCTTGATTTTATTTTAGATGTAACACTTCTGACTGGACAGTCTCTCACGACTGATATGGTATATCACTCAATTCTCGTCGTGATCAAAGACTACTGGCACTACGAAGCGGTAGCCAACTTGATCTTACTTCTGATGCAAGGATACGACATAATCCTTGGTATGGATTGGTTGTTCAACCATCATGCGAACGTTGACTGTAGAAAGAAGCTTGTCTCTTTCCACCCCCAAAAGAATACATCAGCTAAATTTTATAGAGTGCAGTCAACTAATCTTTCTTTTATGTCAGCGATCCGAGCACGAAGACTACTTGATGATGGTGCTAATGGATATATCGCTTTTATTCAAAGTAAAGATCAGGAAGAGAAGAAAATTTCACTTGCAGATGTGTCGATTGCTGGTGAATTCCCCAATGTATTCCCTGATGAGTTGCCTGGATTACCTCCTGATAGGGAAGTGGAGTTCGCTTTTGAGTTAGCCCTGGGTACCGAGCCAGTATCAAAAGCACCTTATCGAATGACACCAGCAGAGTTGAAAGAACTCAAAGAGCAATTGCAAGAGCTGCTTGATAAAGGGTTTATTAGACCGAGTGTGTCTCCGTGGGGCGTACCGATGTTGTTCGTGAAAAAGAAGGATGGTTCAATGCGCCTTTGCATTGATTACCATCAACTCTATAAACTGACGATCAAGAATCGATACCCGCTCCCCATAATCGATGATCTTTTTGATTAGTTACAAGGAGCGTGATTCTTTTCAAAAATTGATTTACGATCAGGGTATCACCAAATGAAAGTGAAAGCTGAAGATATTTCAAAGACAGCTTTTTGAACACGTTATGGTCACTACGAGTTTCTTGTCATGCCCTTTGGGTTGACCAATACACCTGTCGCATTTATGGACTTGATGAATCGAGTCTTCAAACCGTATCTCGATCAGTGTATCATGGTATTCATCAACGATATACTCATCTACTCAAAGACGAAAGCCGAGCATGAGAATCATCTGTCTTACTTTACAAACATTGAGAGAATCGCAGTTATATGCCAAGTTTTGTAAATGTGGCTTCTAGTTGAAACAAGTTAGTTTCTTAGGTCATATAATTTTTGAAGCTAGTATTACCGTTGATCCGGCAAAGATTGAGGCTGTAGTACAATGGAAGCAGCCACAGACAGTAACCGAGATTCAAAGTTTTCTAGGTCTCACAGGCTATTACCGACATTTTGTTGAAGGGTTTTCTTGACTTGCTGCACCACTCACGCCGCTCACTCGAAAGAATGCCAAATTCGAGTAGACTGAGGCATGCGAGCAAGGTTTCTAAGAGTTAAAAAGGAGACTTACCTCCGCACTGTCCTAGCATTACCATCAGGCAGTGGTGGTTTTGTTATCTTCAACAATGCTTCATATAGTAGGTTAGGGTGTGTCTTAAATCAATGGGAATGTGTAATTACATATGGTTCCCGCTAGTTGAAAGATCACGAAAAGAACTATCCCACTCACGACCTGAAACTAGCTGCGGCCATCTTTGCATTGAAAATCTGGAGGCACTATCTGTATGGTGAAACCTTCAAGATTTTTACTGATCACAAGAGTCTCAAATATCTCTTTTCCCAGAAGGAGTTGAATTTGAGACAGAGAAGGTGGATGAAATTCTTGAAGGACTATGATTGTTATATTCGGTACCATCCCTGCAAAGTCAATGTAGTAGCTGATGCGCTTAGTCAAAAATCATCCGCTCAGTTATCCCATCTTGTGACACGGCTACAAAGATGGAAATTACTCAATGATATTGTATCATCGAATGCCACTCTGTGAGCAACGTCAACTGGAGGTTTACTTGCTACAGTAATGATCCAATCTACACTCTTCGATAGGATCAAAGATCTTCAGATGAATGATGCAGAGCTTATTACTATCAGACAGGGAGTAATTGGTGGGTTACAACCAAAATTTTCTATTAAGGATGATGGGTCCTTATTATTTCAAGGTCGAGTTTGCTTACCAGATGATTGCACCTTACGTCAGGAAATTCTTGAGGAGGCTCATAAATCAGCATATGTCATCCATCCTGGTAGCACGATAATATATCAAGATCTCAAGAAGACATTTTGGTGGAACGGCTTAAAGCGAGAAGTGGCAGAATATGTTGCGAAGTGTTTAACCTGTCAACAGGTAAAGGTTGAGCATAAACACCCTTCTAGTCTGCTACAACCATTGCCCATCCCAGAGTGGAAATCAGAGAATATTTCCATGGATTTTATTCTCAGCTTGCTCCGTACTCAGAAGGATTATAATGTGATCTGATTGATTGTTGATCGTCTCACCAAATCCACGCCTTTCTTACCCTATAGTACGCAATACACAGCATCGAAATTAGCCGGGATATATCTGAAAGAGATAGTCCGACTACATGGAATACCCGTGAGTATCATGTTCGATCGCGATCCTTTATATACCTTGCGATTTTGGCAGAGTTTCCAAGAAGGACTGGGTTCCAAATTAGACTTCAGTACTGCATTTCATCCTTAGACCGACAGACAGACGGAGAGGATGAATCAGGTGATAGAAGATATGTTAAGGGCTTGCGTACTAGATTTTCAAGGATCATGGGATAAGCACTTACCCCTGATCGAATTCTCATAAAATAATAGCTTCCAATCAAGCATCGGCATGGCACCATTCGAGGCATTGTATGGACGCCGATGTAAATCTTCGATTAATTAGGAAGAAGCTGGCGAGTGTCTGATTTGGGCCTTGATTTGATAGAAAGTACCAATGTAGTTGTTTACGTTATTCGAGAACGATTGAAGAGTGCTCATAGTTGGCAAAAGAGTTACACCGATATCAAAAGAACGAGTGTTGATTTTTAGGTAATAGCCCACACTGATAAGTCATGTAAATTTGTGAATTCACTGTCGTAGAATGAGCTATCAGCAATGCTCAGCAGACAATTTTACATTTGGTAACATATATTTTAGATTTCCACATTCACTTCTTGAAGCAGATAATAAAGTCAAAGCATAATTTATCAACATACAATCTAAACAATTCATCATTATACGACTAAATAAATCATGCTGACATGTTGAAGAAACTGATGATGTAACATGTATGAGAAATCAAGCTAAAACAAAATACACGTGCAGGCAGAAGCAAAAGAATCAAGCTCCTGAGTTAGCGGGATCACTTGGACCAAGAAAATCAAGCTAAAACAAAATACACGTGCAGGCAGAAGTAAAAGAATCAAGCTCCCGAGTTAGCGGGGTCACTTGTCAAGATCCCGAGTTAGCGGGATCACTTGGACCAAGAAAATCAAGCTAAAACAAAATACACGTGCAGGCAGAAGCAAAAGAATCAAGCTCCCGAGTTAGCGGGATCACTTGAATCAAGACGAAGCAACAACGTCTAAAGGATATCACAGAATCAGGATCTAATGTCTGCAATATGACTTATGCATGGATATTAAAGAACTTGCATGCTCCAACTGAATTGCATTTGCATAGAGTACAATAATTCTATTTAGTATAATACACTACCTCTGCATGTAAAACATGATTATTACTCTGGGTTCATGTATTCAATAGACAATTTCACATGCATTTTGGATCAATAAAATGAATAGGCATGCAGAATAAGTTTCTACTAATCAGCTCTATCTAGTGAGCATTAATTTGTAACCTTGATGCGAATAAGGAAACCAAATAAATGGAAACAACGTAAATTCCCTACCGGTACACACACTTACGTGGATCTGATTGTATGTACGCTCATGCCTCTGAGAACATCATTATCGTATAAAGTTCTCAAAACTGTTCATGTGCTCCACGTTGCACCTATTATATGTATATATATATATATATATGGATTTAGTAGGGTAATGGGTCACCTGAGACCTGATATAAATGCGTGATCAAATAAAAATGCTACATGGTCACCACACATCATCCATATATAGCCCAAGGACCATTGAAGCACTTTAGGCAGCTAGGCATAGGCTTGCCTCGGCAAGCCCTAGAGGTTGTCACGGCAAGTACCCAGTCTGAACACCTTGCCACGGCAAGCTCATAATGTTGCCATGGCAAGCAGCCAGTCTGAGGACCTTGTCGCGGCAAGCCTGGTGCCAACTTGCCGTGTTCTTCTCTGTGCCTTTACTTTATCGTGTTCTTTACAAAAATATATCTATATATATTTTTGTATATATACATATATATATATATATCCTATATCTATTTATTTCAGTAATAATTTTGGCTTCGAATATCCTATACGATTCGGCCTAGAAACTTCAAATTGCACTGATTGTTGAGTTTGGCATATTTCATGTGCCCTTTTTAACATTAACCTTGTCTGTGATGCCGATTCAAGCTACTTAAATCAACACCATAGATCAATAGTTTACGATCTACCAAATTCCATATATTAAGGGGGTAGTTTGTGTACCTTTTTGTCGACTAGCAGTTACAACGATGCCGAAGTAATGAGAAGTGAACTTACCCGATCGTATCATCAGTTCAGCTCTAAGGTTCATAGGTGATGCATGAGTTGGGGTTCTTAGCAATCATTTCATTTCATTGCACTACCTAATTTCACTTTCACTGGTAGGATTTACCTGAGTAGCAGAACTTTCCTGCTCTAATGGTTTGTAGCAGAAAGAAGAAAGGAGACACTGTGTCTTATAGGGATCGAGCTGCACCTTGCGTGCATGGGGTTGAACTCTGACTCACGATGTCATGTAGTCTAGAGAGATGCAAAGCAGCTTATACGTTGATCAAGGTTGGTATCCGCTATAAGACTAGCATTTAGTCTTAACTCTATCAACAGATAAAACAAAAGTATATTAATCTATTCTCTCTTTCGACATGTAAGCTGTAAGGGGTTGGTACCCTTTGTCAAGCCACTACCAATTAGTATGTGTTATCTACCTAAAAGTTAAAATAACTACAAGTAAACAAGTAGCTTATATAAAGCTTTTATTCCATGCAAGACAGTGCTTAGTGCTTGAGTGTCTGTCTGTGCGTGGTTTGGGATTTCATGCAATTCCCACATGGGTTGTTCTTGTGTAGGCATGTAAGCCAAAACATATAGGGAAGGTAATTTATAGCTTTAGTGGTAAGCCTACACACGTATAAACTATCTACATATGAAAGTCAAATAATTTAATACAACAGCTCAAGTGTTTGCTTTTTGAACAGATTAGCTAGGTCCTTTGGGTGTCGTGGTAAGTATTCATACACGACAACACACTACCTGATCAGTGTCTATCATACCCCAGTGTGTGGTTTCAACTAGGGCAGTTGTTACAGGATCACTCATGCAACTCACCCGTTAAAATGTCAAATTCTAGTGGAATGAGTTATGTGAGCAGAGTTTCCAGGAGTTGAAAAGGAGACTCACATCTGCTCCCGTGCTAGCGATACCATCAGGCAGTGGAGGGTTTGTCATATTTAGCGATGCCTCGTATAGTGGGTTAGGCTGTGTATTGAATCAAAGGGAACATGTGATTGCTTATGGTTCCCAACAATTGAAAGATTACGAGAAGAACTACCCCACTCATGACCTGGAGCTAGCAGCAGTATCTTTGCATTAAAAATCTGGAGACACTATCTTTATGGGGAAACCTTCGAAATTTTCACCAATCACAAAAGTCTTAAGTATCTCTTTACGGTGAAAGAGCTGAATTTGAGGTAGAGAAGATGGATGGAATTATTAAAGGACTATAACTGTTCTATCCAGTACCATCCCGGCAAAGCCAATGTAGTTGTTGATGCACTGAGTCGGAAATCATCTGCTCAGTTATCCCATCTTGTGACGCGACTATAGAGATGGAAGTTGCTTAATGAGTTATTTTCAGCAAGTGCCACCCTTGTGGAGAATTCAACTGGAGGTTTACTTGCGACTGTTATGATACGATCCAACCTTTTTGATTAGATCGAGAACTCTAGATGCATGATACAGAGCTTATTGCCATCAGATAGGGAGTACTCAGTGGGCTCCAGCTAGACTTTTCTATTAAGGACGATGGCTCCTTATTATTTTAAGGTCGAGTATGCGTACCGACCGATAGTGCATTGCGCCATGAAATCCTAGAAGAGGCTCATAAGTCGGATTATGTTATTCATCCTGGTAGTACAAAAATGTATCAGGATTTAAAGAAGACATTTTGGTGGAATGGAATGAAATGAGAAGTGGCAAAATATGTTGCCAAATATTTGATCTGCCAGCAAGTGAAGGTTGAGCACAAACATCCTGCCTGCCTGTTACAGCCACTGCCCATCTCAGAGTGGAAATGGGAGAACATTTCCATGGATTTTATCCTTGGATTGCCCCGTACACAGAAGGGTTATAATGCGATTTTGGTGATTGTTGATCGTTTCACTAAATTAACACATTTCTTATCATACAACACGGGATATACAACATTCAAATTAGCCGAAGTCTATCTGAAGGAGATAGTCTAACTACATGGAATACCAGTGAGTATCATGTCAGATCGCGATCTGTTACATACATCACGATTCTGGCAGAGTTTCCAAGAAGGAATGGGTTCCAAGTTGGAATTTAGTTCTACGTTTCATCCTTAGACGGACGAAAAGGGTGAATCAAGTGATTGAAGACATGTTGCAAGCTTGTATGCTGGATTTCCAAGGATCATGTGATAAACACTTACCCTTGATCGAATTTACATACAACAACAGTTTTCAGTCGAGCATCGGCATGCCACTGTTTGAAGCACTCTACGGCCGCTAATGAAAATCTCTAATCAACTGGGAGGAGGCTGAAGAACGTATCATTTTAGGCTCTGATTTGATTGAAAGTATTAATGAAGTTGTACGAGTCATTAGTGAGAGGCTGATGTTCGCTCAAAGTCAACAGAAGAGTTATGCTGATCTCAAGCGAACTAGTATTGATTTTCAGGTAATTAGCATACCTATATGTATACTTGTCATGTTGAATCTAATTATGTTTATAGAATTTCTAACATCTACCACACAGATTGGTGATCAAGTCTTTATTAAAATTTCACCGACAAAGGGTGTTATGCTGTAACAGCTACCACATTTTTATCCTGACAACATCGGGTACTGACTTAAGTAGGGTCAGGCTTGTGCCAAAAACGTGACACAAAGAACTGATTTGGCATTTTGATGATGACTGTTAAATAGTGGAACCTTAGTGGCCCAGTATTAAGTATAAAGGGAAATAACGGTTGATCAGAGTTTAGGTAGAAATTAAAATATTAAGAGCCCTCCTAAGGATGAAAATTTGTGTAACACAATTTTAAATAATGCATAGGACTGCTAGACACTGAGGGGAGTCGACCCTTTAACCGAAGACCCATTAGTGCAGATAAAGAAATGTCAACCAAGGCCTGATGGCCTTGCCTCGGCAACTGAGGCAAGTGAAATTAGTTGCCTCGAGCGCTTGAGGCAAGCAATGTATGTTGCATCAACACCTGAGGCAAGCCCAGAGGTTGCCTCAGCCCCTGAGGCAAGTAAGGTATGTTGCCTCAGCAATTGACGCAACGATATTCACATATTTAATTAAGTTCCTTGAGTTAACTTATATACAAAGGACCTCTCTACATTCATGAGTTCCAAGTTTGGATAGTCAAACTGGTCCTCGTCATACACTTATCCTGGAGGTAGTCATTACACAAGTGAATTGAGCACTTCAAAGTAGTTTCTACACACATTAGTTATAAGTATAAGTGCTTTACACTAAAGCCAACTTGGGTAGCTAATCTCTCAAGCCCAAAGTCAAACCTAGTTTAATTGGTAGGCAGATTCACTAAAAACAAAGCCCATGCAGACATTGCATGGAATTCTAGCTTTTACTCACATATACTCTTCACAAAATGTATAAGAGTAATACATGGGATAAACCTTAATTAACTTACCTACATCTACACTCTTGATTTGTATGGGCTGCGTAGGGAAAAACAACTCGAATCAGCTTATAAGCTGCTTATCTCATTAAGGAACCTCCACGGGTGCATGAGTCATAATCGACTACATGCACGCAAAGAGCAGCCTAAGCTCTACCATAGCTCACTAGCCACTTCCACCTTCTTCCTTCTTCCACTTCAATTCTTGATGAAACCAGTCCCTACACAATCATGCAAACTAGAGATACAACCATTAGAATGGTAACGACACTGTTTCAGCGTTATTGTAATCACAAGTCCACCAAAAGGTATGCCTTAAACACACAACTTTCCTGGACTAGGTTAGTTAAGAAGTTTGTTTAGATAAATGAGAAATCTGTGTTGTCAATTTACTGAGATAGAATCAAGAGAAAGAATCACATATTGAAACGAGTTTTGGAACCCGTATTGGTGAATAAACTACATCGAAATTTTCACACAAAAATGAATAAAAAAATCCAATTTTCTATGCAATATATATATGAAATATATATATGAATAACCAGCCAATTTCCTGAGTTAAAATAAGCCAAAGTGGAGCAGAAAACACCGTGGCAAGCCAAGCTTGATAGGCTTGCCGCAGCAACTTTACAGGCTTGCCGTGGCAACTTTACAAGTTTGTTGCGGTAAGGTGCTTAGGCTTGCCGCGGCAAGCATTGTGCTCAGACCATTGGTCAGTATTTGGATCATAACTTTTGATCCCAAACTCTAAATAGCACAATTCTTGATGCATTAGAAAGGGGACAACGAGCCCTACAACTGTCATGATTTAACAAATTCTTGACTCTAACATTTAAAGGGTCAAAAATTGGAGACAAGTCGCAGCAACATACTCAACTACAAAGCTTGCCGCAGCAACCTATGTTGCTTGCCGCGGCAACCCTGCATCTGACACACTTGGAGACACCTCTGGTAGGGGTTTGTGCTGGGATGACTTGCTGAGTTTGACCATGAGACTTGGGACCATGAATGGTCCATATTTGGGGTCTATGTTGACCTAATAAACAATTAAAATTACTAAAACTATGACTATAAATCTTAGGTATTTGGTGTATATGACGAGTTTGCTTGAAGACATGCGTGCACGGGTAACCAGTTACACGTAAGTCTGGTATAAGGTAGGGAGATTACCTTACTGACTTATATTTTAGTACTTCATTGTACTTCTGAGTAGCATGATAATTGTGTTGTATAGTCAGTGTAAATTGATCATGCTCATGATGCCTCCATATATTTGTCACTATTTTTGTTCGATATATGATCAAGGATTATATGCATCTGAGAATAACTAATAGATAAAGTATGTCCATGATGAGATGTCCATGATTGCACAGTGATGCTAAATTGACACTAATGTATATGGATAATATTAGTACACTAGATACCTACATAGGTGCATGTCGGAGTGAACGATAATGATTGACATATCTATCGGCCTGATATAAAATGAAGATGTCAGTTAATTTGGTATAGTAGTTATTGTCTACAAGTTCGATGAGTGCATGATGATTTACAGACCTGATCTATCTTAGTCTCCGTCATGTCTTATTTTCTTCTGATAGAAGATTAGCAGGATAATATAAAAAATGTAGAGATATCTCATAACTCGTATTAACTAGTATGATGAATGGTTCCATATATGCTAGTGTAGTTTATGTAAAGATAAAGAAATCTGATAACTAGTGCAAATCTGATATACGAGAGCATGTCAAAAGATTGTGCTAAGTATAGCTCAGTGATGAACCAATTTTGATAAAGTTAATTAACAAAAATACTTTTACCTCACTAAGCTACGTCAGCTAGATGAAACACCCATTTAGTTAGTTTTGATGGATGATCTCATATGTTTATTAAAGTTCAGTTCAATAAATGGTTAGGCATGAAAAAGCTAAAGTAGTGCATGATGACGAGAAGATCAGTTTAGACGTATGCTTTTGTGTAATTATTCATGATGCTCAATGTATAGTATACTGATGATATGATACTTAGGAGTTTTATTTAACTATACTCATGTCAGTATTGATAATGATGATAGAGTAAGTTGAAGTGACTATTTTTGCATGACTCGACTCATGATGGTTTTAATGAATAAAGATGCTAGTTCCGCATGATGGTAATAAGATTAGTATTACATATGATCATGCTATGAAATTCAGTTCGATATACGATTATGCAACGACAAAAATAATTCAGTTCTATATATGGGTTATGTAATGATATTACTATATCAGTTTTAATGAATGTTGATGAATAATGATGTACGTTCAAATGTGACGTATGATTAATGTATGCACATGCTAATTTTCAAAGTATGAATATGACTGATGGTGTTAGATCAGTTTCGAGAGCTACAGACTTGATGTATGCTTTGCATAATTATGATGCTAGTTCAGCTTGGATATATGAATATCAATGATTATGATAATTGCAATTATATATGATCATGTGAGTTCAGTTATTCAAATTAGTTTTGCTACATGATATCTATTCACGATGTGCTCGCATATATGTTACCATGCATTGTTCATGTCCTGTTATCCTTGATGTTATGTACACGTCTTTGTTTCATCTTGAGCCAAGTGATCCCGCTAACTCGGGAGCTTGAAATCTCGTCCAAGGGATCCCGCTAACTCTGGAGCTTGATTTTCTCATCCAAGTGATCCCGCTAACTCGGGAGCTCGATATCTTGTCCAAGTGGTCCCTCTAACTCGGGAGCTTGATTTTCTCGGTCCAAGTGATCCCGCTAACCCGGGAGCTTGACAAGTGATCCTGCTAACTCGGGAGCTTGATTTTCTTGTTTCTTGAATATATCTTGTTTCATTATGATATTTGTAATTGTCCAGCATGATTCCTTGTCAGTATGATTCCTTGTATTTGTTCAGCATGAATCTGTCAGCATGATACAATATTTGCATGATTTATTGCTTGTTATACTATATGCTGCTAGAATAAATGCTAAATGTTGCTAGAATAGATACAAGGTGAGATATAATGTGTTTAGTTTTGTGATTTATGCATTTAGAAGTGAATTGGAAATCTAACATATAATTTAGCACTTTAAATTTCCCTGCTGAGCTTTGATGATAGCTCATCCTATGACTTCATGTCTTAGCTGCAGATATTACTCGTGACCCCGAGCACAAAGATGATCCTACCAACCAGTCTGAGGAGGACGAGGAGGAAGGTTCTATTGAGGACTTCTTTCCTTGAGAGGTTTGAGAGATAGAGAGATTTGTTTTTAAACATTAAACATGTATAAACAGCAGTGTGATTTAAGATAGTTTACTATTTCATGTATAAGTTTCTGTTTATATTCCTATTGAGTTTGCTGCTTTAGATAAATGAATAAATATCAGTTATTGCCATATTTCTACGTATCAGAGTTAATTCAATTCGCTTCCGCATATGTAACACTTTGTACACGATGCCCTTATACGACAGGATCATGTTAGGTGATCCAACGGCGTGACCTTTCCCATTTGCGAGAAGGGGAAAAGTCGGGCTGTCAAATATTGCGATTTGAGAAACGAGGCAAGTTAAGTCCTCGCTATGTTGGACCATTTCAAGTCTTGGGCAAAGTTGGTGAGGTTGCGTATTGAGTTGCGTTACCTCTACACTTAGCCAGCATACACGACGTCTCCCACGTGTCTATGTTGAGGAAGTATATCAGAGATCCAACCCACGTGTTGGATTATCAACTACTCAATGTCAAGGAAGATTTGACGGTGACTGAAGAACCAGCCCAGATATTGGATCACGAGACCAAATCCTGCGAACAAAGTGTATTCTACTCATGTTGGTTCAATGGAAAAATCATGGTTCTCATGAGGCTACCTAGGAACGTGAAGCTGACATTCGCGATCAATATCCCCAATTGTTTTCCTAAGGTAAGCAAATTATTGCATCAGTTAGATTGATTTACTACTTTATGATGCAAATTTCCGTATGCGTTACTATTAAGATGTGTGTATAAATTAGGTCTTAATGGCCGAGAACTGAGTATGACATCATTTTATATGATACACACATACCTACTAATATACATAAATGAAAATATTCAACTATGTGTGTCAAAGTTAAACTATGCAAACTATGCTCAACTATGTGTGTCAAAGTTAACTGGCTTAGTTAAGCAACTTTTATCATAGATTTGTTAGGAATTAAAATATTCGGAGCCCTCTTAAGGATAAAAATTATCGTAACACAATTTTAGATGATCCATAGGGAAACTAGACACAGAGAGGTGTCAACGATTTGACCCAAAACTCACCAACTTGCATGGATATCACCAATCCAAGGACTGATGGCCTTGCCGCGGCAAGCATTAAGAGTTGTCGCGGCAACTGAGAACCATATATGTGGGGCCGAAAAGCCCCAAATCCCTATTCTTTGTAATTTTCAGTGTGGGGTCTCTGTAGGGTTCTCCCCCATGAAGAACAATCTCCACTTTCTAGTTCAAACCTCACCCGTTCTCGCGCCAAATCCTTCGTATGTTTGAGAATCGCGTTCGGCGTATCTTCTCCCACTCGATTCTTTGTGCTATTGTTTAAATTTGGGCGCGTAATTGAGGTAAAACCCTAGTTTTTCCTCTCTTTGCTAATTAATTCCATTTCTCGTAATTACAATTCCTCTTAGGAAGACCATTGCCTCTAAACTCACGCCCGTATGCCCAAAGGCGTCAGCAAAATCCAAAGGCAAAGCCCCATCAACCTCCCAATCTCATTCTGATCCACTCGTGGATCATGAAGAGCCCGTTCCGTGGTGAAACACAAAGGCAATTGAACCTAATTGGCTTTTTGACCAGACCTTGCTCGCCCCTACCGACTTGATTGCATGGTCTTTAACTTACCTCAAACGAGCAGGTCTAGAAGCCCTCTTTCAACCAGTACATCCACATTTTTACCCCCGACTTGTACGGCTGTTTTATCAAAATTTAAAGGTATTCGAGTTCGACGGTGAATCAGACACCGAGATTGATGGAAGTAAATTCCACTTCGAACTTCATGACATAGCCGAAGCTATGGATTGTAGTGCAACGTATGATGCTAGTCAAGGTCTCTGAGCCCCTCAACTCAAAGATGTAAAATTTCAGCACATCACCACGAAAATGACTGGAGGACAAACTACACTCGGTCTAGGGGTTCATCGAAGTCAATTACCACAAGATATATGGTTTTTAGATGTTGTATTTAGACACAACCTAATACCCAATGCAACATGAGCGCGAGAGATGTGACGCTCTTTTGCAAGCCCTCTTTGCCGTCCATGAAAATCAGTGGCTCAATGCCCCAAAATTTGTCTGGGAGGGTATTAAATATGCAAGCATTCACCACCTTAGCAATGTTCCCACCCCTATGACGACTCTACCTTATGCGCGTATCATCTCCCGCCTCCTTGAGGGTCATAAAGACGCCAACAATGCAAACCCATATTAGATATTGCCTGGGGAGGAACAATGAACCAATCATATTCACTTATTTACCCTAGCCAAATGGAAGAATATTTATCAACGATGTCGATTTGCTAGTAAAACCCGACAAACTCCTCAGCCACCTGTTCATGTTGAACAAAATATTCCACCACATGCTACCCCGCAACAACCCAGAGCAGCACCCCCAGGGCTGATACCCTCTCAAGGAGAGACCTTTACAATCTCTGAACTTGCTCATCAAATGACGGAGAGCCAACAACAAAACCTCCTCCAATTTGAAAACCTTCACCGAAATAACTACATGCTCCACCAACGCCTAGATTACCATGACGAGGCCGCTACTATTCTGATGGAACATACCTTTAAAACAACCTCATCCTCTTACATTGGTCAGGCACAAAATTTTGAGTCTGCGTACACTCGCAATGTAGCCACCTTGGTGCCGGAGGTCACTCAGACGGGTACCGGACCATCTTCAACTAATAGGAGCCAGAGTGGCCAACAGCCTGGTGAGTACAACACTCTCACTGTTTACATTACATGGTTCTTTTTGCTAAAATATATTGACATATATGTGAATCTGTTATGACTTGACTCTATTTCATCTATTAAAGTTTTCACACTATTTTTCTTGTCTTTATACTTTATATACATGTAGATATATATAGAACTGTCATTGTTGTTGTCTTTCACATAGCTTTCTTTTCGACCAGAATTTTTATGTTATACCCTTCCCTGCCTAATCATTCATATTATAGTTCCATTTCTTTCTTCATTCATTTTCGAGGACGAAAATCCCTTAAGGAGGGGAGGGTGTAACAAATGCCAAATTTTAATCTGACAAGGCTGGGTACGAACTCGGGTAGTGTCGGGATTGTGTCTAACACAGGACACAAAGAGCTATTTTGGATTAGTGTTGATGACTTATAAATTGTAGGACCCTTAGCGGCCTAGTACATTTATTAGAGCTAAACCAGGTACCCCATATACTCAAAATTGTGTATTAAATATACACTTGAAATTGTGTACCAGCCCATAAACCACTAACCAGTGTAACTTCTATATATAGAAGCTAAGCCTTATAAGGCTGATAACAATTATTACGCTAGATGGCTCCATGTTAGCATGAGTCATATGTAAACTTCATGCACGTCAAGTGCTAAAGGAGATAAAACCTTCCGCTAACTTATCTCTCACACTTCGAATTTGCAAAACCAAAGAAAGAAACCCTCTTCATCTCTCAAACTCATTTCTCACCATGGGAAGAATCCCAATTTAATCTCTTCAAAACATTGGATCACCTGGTGACCCTAGGATTCGGTCGGAAGAATATGCACGAAGCAACCGACTGATTCTCTAGAGATTCCTCACAATCCTGCAATCAAGATCTTCGAAATCAACTTCACGATTTCAACACCAACACCATTCCAACGCCATTGCAACCGAAGAAACCACCAAAAAGGTACTCCATAATGCGAGCCACATATTAAATTAGTTTCTTTTGCAATAGATTATAGGTAATTGATGCCGCCTCCATGAGATCAGATCAACATTTAGAGGAATCGGTCATATGTGGGTTCGGAGCCAAAATCTTTGATTTCCAAAGCTCCGGAACCTTGCATACCAATTTATTGATACCAATGAGTTATCTGTTAGAATTTTAATCTAAAAGATAGTGTGAAAGACATGTGTGCATAGTGTAGAAAGCCCAAAAGACTAAGAACCAAAATCAAGAAGAAGACACGTAGTGAGCCATGTCTATCAGGCATGTTGCGGCAACATCAAGCTTGCCGCGGCAAGGGTTAAGCTAAAGGGCTTACCGCAGCACCCCTGTGACCTTACCGCGATAGCCCTGTGTGTGTGTGTATTTGGGTTGTATTTGGGCTGTATTCTATACATTTTCAGACACATGACACATGCCAGTCACCTGATGATGACCCAGTATGTGTATGCATGTGTCTATGGTGACCAAGAATATGTATGCTAAAACATGCTGAACACGTTTATATGCATCTTAGGTGCTCACGAAGAGCTCGTAAAAAGAAAAGGAACATTTGCTCGGATTCATGCACGTGTAACACGTAGGCTTAAATCGTAAGGTAGGGATTTGACCTTAGTTGTTATATGTTGTTTTCTCATTCTGTCTTGATAAGCAAGTTATAATATGTACATATCTAGTCATGCTAGTTTTCAGTTTTGATGCATAAGTATGTCTGTGTTTTGCCTTGTATTGTTTTGAAAACCTCATGCTTGATATACCTGAATACGTTATTTACTCATGATGCTCTCATATGCCAAATTCCATGAAAGTTCCACATCTTGTTGATTTCTTGTACACGCTTGCTTTGTTGTAAGCCAAGTGATCTCACTAACTCGGGAGCTTGACTTCGTATTCATGAACACAAGTGATTCCGCTAACTCGGGAGTTTGACAAGTGATCCCACTAACCCGAGAGATTGAAAATCTTGTTTCTTGTATATGTCTATTTTACGTCTGATAGCTTGTTTAAGCTAAATATGTTTTCAGTATGATTCCTTGTACTCATTCCAACATGACTTCGTTGCATGAGGAAGTTATTAGCATGATTACTTGTTGATTATAATATAAGTTGCTAGAATAGATATAAGGTAAGATAAGAGGTGCTTTGATCTATATTTTATGCATAAAGAACATGAATTTGCATATTAACGTATGGGCTAGCATTGTTAGTTCCCTGCTATGCTTTGATGATAGCTCACCCCATGACTCCATGTCAAACTGTAGGCCTTGATCGGGACCCTAAGCACGAGGGTGATCCCAATTACCAACCCGAGGAGGAAGAAGAAGAGGAAGACGAGGAGGAGAAAGAAGATTCTGTAGAGGACATCTTTCCTTGATAGGTTAGAGAGAGAATGAATACTTGAGAGAAACTTTTTGAGAAAACTTGTATAAAATAACATTACAATGTTTTGATGAGATACTTAGTTCTATACATGTATAGGCTTTCTTTCCATTGTTTAGATGACGGATGGCCATCATCGGGGGAAAGCTATACATAGTTCCTGTTTTATATCTCTTTGTGTCTATTATACTGCTTTTGCATGGAGATCAGATGTGTGCCATATATGTGTCCATGTAAGAGTTATTAATTTGCTTCCACAAAATAATACTTTATACAATATGCACTTGTAAGAAGGGATCATGTTAGGTGATCCGACGACCGAGCTTTCCCGTATAATATAAGGGGAAGGGTAGGGTCGTCTCATAAACTGTGACCCACACAGATTTCTGGGAAAGGCAGACCGTCTGATGCAGATTCAATGTTCAAAGTTCACACTGAATGCTCTGATACCAACTATGATGACCCGACTTTCCCCGCACAGATTTCTAGGAAAAGTTGGATCGTCCTGGTGTGCAAGCCAGAATGGATATCAAATACATAAGCGGAAATCAAATAGATATCAAACTATGGCATTACATTTACATTTCAAAACAAAAATCAAAGCTAAACTGAACCACCGGTGACGGCCGACCGTCACCTAAACAGTGGTTTAATATATACATCATCTATAAGAGTACTGTGCAACCGTAGATTTTATCAATTCGCTATGACCATGCGGTCACTAAAAAAAATGAAGTCGCCACCTGAAGCTTTTGGTGACCCGGGATACCTTAAAATTGATATATGATCACCAAGGTACATAAAAATGACTCCAATTTCTCGGTCTTTTCCAAAGGCTCTTGATTATGGGCTTCAGTTATCGATTGAAAGGTGTTAGGCACCCGATCAACTCATTCGTAAGCGGTCTCTACTTATGGCAAAAGTATATAAACAAAGGAAATAAATTTAATGACACTCCTCCTTGCCTGAAGGCACTATGATCCTATTTGAGACCCCCGTAATCACCGAAATTTCGGCAGCGTAACGGCTCAAATTCTAGGATAGAAGGAAAGTAAAAGAAGGTAGAGGAATAGAGGGGAGAGCCAGAGCTCTCAGGCCCTTGTAGCACTGCTGTGGACCTTCACATGAGAACCTAGGTAGGAGAGGTAGGCTTCTAAGGCTTGAGAGCTAGAAACGGGTTTGAGGAATGAGTCTTGGATTCTAAGGCTTGAGAGCTAGAAAGTAGGAGAGGTAGGCTAAGGCCTAGTTCCTGCAAAATCTAGGGTATTGATGATGGAAAACAAGGTGTGAAGTGAGAACCTAGGTTCTAGAATATTGGAGGATAAATGCTAGAAATGGGAGGAGCAAATCTCTAAAGCTTTCTCTCTTTTGGAAATTTTTTCATGGTCCTAATTAAGGGGGGGGGGGGGGGGGGGGTGGCTCCCTATTTATTTAGTTGGATTAGATTAGAGGGGTACTTAAAGGCTAATGGGTTTAGCAATTAGGTAATAACTAATCTAAGGTTTTTGGGTTTTTAAGGGTTTGGATAGGTGGGAACTTGGGTTTAATGGTAGATGATAGGGTAGTCTTCTAAATGGCAAAAGGATTAAAAAGAGAGCTAGTGGGAGTGTGTTAGTCACTGGTTTTTATCACTTTTTACCTCCTAACCTAGGCTTTACTGGGGCCCAGAGTGTTTAATATTTAAATATGTTTTGCAGCTAGCAATAAATGGCAGCCATAGTGCAGGAATCCATCTAAAAGTGCCAAGAAGGATTGGGAGTCAAGCTTCATACCTGTGGACCTGTTGGAGAGTTGCAGTAGATAGGAATCAAAACACGACCATGCTTCAGCTATGAGCACACATTTAATGAGCACGCTAGAGTAGAAGCATTATTCAGAGCAGCCCAAGCCTCAGCACCTTCAGCTCCAAACTGTCAAAGAAACCATCTTCAGCTCTGTGCACATTGGAACATTTCAGCAAGTGCACACTAGACAACTATAGCAGTATGCATATTAGAGCAGTGCTTGAGTGGTGTAAAGCCTTCAACAGCTGCACAACATTCAGCTTTGTGCACACAAGCTGCACAATAGAGCAGCCATATGGAACACCTTCTAGCTGTACAATAGAGCAGCCATGTGGAACACCTTCTAGCTGCACACAAGAGGAACTGGGCATGCATTTACTAAAAAAAATAGTTGTTCAGCAGCTGCACCTGCTGATATAAAATCAACTCTTGCACCCATAATCATCAGCTCAAGATGTAAACATACTACACTTAAAACCCCATGAACTAAAGATCTAAATAGCAACCTCTCGAGTTGGGTGCAAGAGAACCTAAGAGCATAAGGCATTCAGCTGCACACATGAAAGCTCCAACATCTTCAGCTGCAACACTCAAAATTCAAACACACAAGTGCAGCAATTCACAACAGCTTTAGGTGCATCCAGCAAATCAAGCCTGAGCAGTTCAGCTCCCATTCCAACTTCTTGAATGGATTGCTGAAGACTATACATGAACTTGTCGAGTGGTTCTTTGGAGGATTAAACCTGTCGAGCAGTTTAATAGTGCTAGAAAGGAACCCCACTAATAGTTCTTCATGAAGAGAGTAACTTGTCGAGTGGATTGGTTGAACTCCACAAATGGATTACTGAAAGAGAACTCCATGAATGGATTGCTTCAACCAACCTCTAGAACTCCACATCAGAACCTCTCAAGCAATGCGGAGAACAAACCTGTCGAGTGGTATAGAAGGCAGCAGAAACACCAACCAGTTGACCAGCAGCCTTCAACCTCTCGAGTTGCTTCAACACACTACGTCAAAATGAGGAAAAAACTACTGTAGCTATATAAAATAAACCACTGCTTAAAATAGTGGTGTAATATTCCACTACCTAAAACAATAGTTTTTTAAGTTAAAACAGTGGTTTAATAAACCGTCCTCTTATCACGTGCTATCATCACGTGCAATCCATTGGGCTGACCCCCCAAAGCATCTCTTCTCTCTCTTTACCATTACCCAAAACTCCTCTCTCAACATTTTCTTCCTTTTCTCTCCGAAACCCTAGCCTCTCTCTCGCCTCTCTCTCGTTGTCCTCTCTCTCTAAAACCCTAGCCTCTCTCATGCCTCTCTCTCGTTTTCCTCTCTCTCACCTCTCTCTCTCTGAAACCCTAGCCTCTCTCTCAACAAACCCTAGTTTTTGCTGGAAATTGATATTTGAGAGGTTTTATGCCTCATTTTTTTGGTTCCAAATCCCTAGTAAGCTCTTTTCTTACAAAATCTCTCTCTCCCTCTCTCTCTCTCTCTCTCTCTCTTTTCCTGATTGATTCTAAGAAGGAAAGCGAGTATGGATACGTCCGAAAGGTTCATTTTTATTTTTAATTTCAATTTTTTTTGGCTTTCAATAGTCGATTGTATCTGATTATAGAATCAAATGATTCATATAGGAATTTTATTTGATTAGTAGCTCAATCTGTAATCATCGACTAGTAAATGAGATTTGTTGTGGTTTGATGATTCGGAGGGTTTTTGGTTTGGTTTTAGTAGTAGTATTAGTAGTCTTTATCCTTCGATCTCCTTTAGTAGGATATGTTGTTCAATCTAATTTTGTGGAACAGTTTCAACAGATATTTAGCTATTTGAAGCACAAGACGTTATGCTCAGATTGATCCTGCAGTTTGTAATCATCACTTAGTGGATGATATTTGCTATGATTTTTGATGATTCGGAGGTTTCTTGTCTTGATTCAGTAGTAGAAGCTTCTGCTCTTTGATCTCGTGTAGATTTTTTTTTTTTTTGATGTTCATAGAGGAATTTATTTGATTGATCTCTCAGTTTGTAATCACCGAGTGAACTTTTCCATATTTTTTTAATGATTTGAACGGTTTCTTGTTTCGCATTAGTAATATCTACTCTTCGATCGTATTTAGATATGATTTAAAATTTTGATGATAGATATTCATCTTATTTAGTTGATCTTTGTGGCACGAACGGCTTCAAACCGAAATTTGGCTATTTCAAGAACAACACGTTATTATCATATTGATCTCGCTGTTTGTGATCATCACCCAGTAACTGAGATTTGCTGTGATTTTTTATGACGCGGAGGTTTCTAGTCTTCATTTAGTAGTAGTAGTAGTAGTAATATCTGCTCTTTGATCTCATGTAAATATTTTTGTATAAATTTGACGAGCAATTTCTGAAAGTTTGTTATATGATTTGATTGATCTTAGTGGGATTGTTCCAAAAGGAATTTGGCTATTTGAAACACTATTTCTTTTCATTCAGAGGGAGGTCGCATTTGGAGGATTTCTATTTATGGGGTAGCAACAAAACATTCGCACAACTGATCATCGTCGATGCAAGGAAAGGTTGATTTGAAAATGTTGCATTATGTAAAAGTTGATGAAAGAAGCAGTTGGATTTTATTTTATTGGATTACTGGTTATGGCTGCCTTCTTTGCAGAATATGCTATGACCACATGATTTCTTGGGCATCCAGCTTAATTTTTTATCAATCCCAATTATGAAAGCGGTAGTTTATACTGTGAGCTACCATGGGCCAAATAACACAATGATTGAGGGATTTGAACCATCCTCTATATCACGACCACATGATATCTTGGCCGTGTGGCATAATTTTTTATCAATCTAAATTATCAGAGTGGTAGCTTATATTGTGAATGTGAGCTACCATGACTCGAAAAAACACATTGTTAGAGGGATTTGAACCATCCGATCTATGCTCTCTAATATTAATGGATGTGCATATTTATTTAGCGGTTTAGATTAAAAAGCACTGATCAGATGGTTCCCATCATCTGATGGGAATTTTTTGGAATGTTTACAAAGATGCGCTGCTAGATGGACTCTTGGAACTTGCCAAAGATGTTTGCCATGTGGTGTTATTATATACGGTCATGTCTCTAGCTATGTTTGCTCGATCAGTTGAGTTGGTCTCTGTTTTTTCCAATCTTACTGGCTTCTGTCAGTTGTGGCAGCTTTTTTGGAGTTTATGCTGTGGAACCCTCCAATAATAGAGGTTCTCCTAAAGATAAACCCTTCTTCAATATTGTGCAGTGTTTGGAAAAGTAGTAGTAGAATAGTCGAAGAAAAAGGAATAAAAATATGGAGAACCATGGATTGCATTATAAATTCATGATCCATTTTTTTTTTTGCTTTTAATGATCCAGAATCTTCAGCATTGGAATTCTCTTTAGAACTAAGAAATAAGAGGGTTGAGGGTGGATATAATCAACTTCTTCAAGGGTTCAAACTTGGTTGAAGGTTATTTGAGAAAGTCATTGAGTAGGGTATCCAAGAAAGTTGTGGTCTGTGGAGATTAGCATTGGTTTTCATGAAATTTTTGAATAGGCGTGTCATGTGTGGTGAGTGTGAGGAGTTGGTTGAGCATTTATTTATTAATTGCCAGGTTGCTTACTTTCTGCGGTTTGAGTTTCAATGCGATTTTGGTGTAAGGGGTGCCATTTTCGGTCCTTTGCTATGCTCTTAACCGGGTGGAGAGGTAGTCCATTCTTGGGCAACATGGCCATTCTCTGGAAGCTCCTTCTAGTTCGTTTTTTGGGGGGGATTTGGAAAGAAAGAAATAGATGGATTTTTGAAGGAAAATACAACACCATTGTTTCAATTAGGGACTACATCACAGAGTATATCATCAGCTCTGCCGGGGTTGCGAAATTTTGTTCTGGTATGTCTATGGGTAAATTAAAACAGTGGGAGGTGTCTGCTGCTACTGCTGAATAGGGCCACTAACTATATATTTCAAGGATGATCAATTAACCCATTTGCATCTGTTGTTACTGTTTTGGTGCAGCAATTGCTGGGCTCCTGAATTTATTAGTATTCTCTCTCTCTCTCTCTCTCTCTCTCTTTAATTTCTGCTATTTTTTCCTTGTTACCATCTAATGTTTGGAAGTAGGACTTTACTAGTCTTGTTTTCTATCTCTTTATGGGTACCTTGCTAGCTGCTACTAAGCATCACACTTGACACCCTCTTTTGTTCGAAACTGCTGTAACTATTTTAGCATTTTATTCAATTTACACTTTACCGACAAAAAATGAAAGGTTAGCGTTGATTATCGATAAAATTATTATTTATCCTAAGGACCAAGTTTTGTTTCCATGATTATTTTGTTGTTTGAATGTGAGGCGTGATATTCGAACTCTAATTCAATACTGAGGCTTATGGTTTTAACACATATGGGGAATAATGTGGTTGAGTTTTAATATTTCAGAGTTGCTAGACTTTCCAGCCAGCGCACATTTAGAATCGATTATGAGCTAAGGGAGTTTGTGAACGGAGTTGGTTTTAATGTTTTCTCTCTCTCTAATGGATGGCTGGGCTTACCTGATACCTTTTTAGCCTTAAATTTTGTGAATGTCTCTATTGTTGTTGAGATCATATATAGTATCGCTGCTGTAACAGATTTTGGCAGATTCATGAACTTCTGTTGAAGCTTGGGCTGATCATATATAGTATTGCTGTTGTAACAGTTTTTGGCAGATTCATGAACTTCTATTGAAGCTTTGGCAGATTCATGAACTTTTGTTTCGATGTTCATCAAAAGGGGAATAGAAGAGCTGGTTTCTAGTTCTCAATCAATAGGTGTTCTAATTAGAGTAGGAAACTAAAGTTTGGAGTTTAACTTTAGTTCTCAATCAATATGTATTCTAATTAGAGTAGGAAACTAAAGTTTGGATTTTAACTTTATCTCTTTATATATTGTTAGTTATTTTTGGATTATTATTTTATAAGAGATTCTCGAGAAGAGAAGAAAGGAGTCGAAGCATTTGAGTCTCGCTGGTGCGTCGTGGGACTTTTCAATCCTAACTAATTGGAATTTTGTGACTTTTTAGTCTATCTACAATTCTATACTGCTGCTGTTATCTCCTGCATTTATATTCTGCAACTACAGCTCATGTTGGATCCAGAAATACAAGAATTACTGCAGAATTTTGGCTCGGACTTGTCCCTGTCTTGATCCTTCAAAACTAGGGTACCGCTATTGATTCTGATTGCAACATTTGTACTGTTTGTTGATACTTCTTTATTATTATTTTGGAATTATTTAAACCACAAAATGCTGCTTTAAAGGAGTTTCTTTTTTGATACTTCACTTTTTTCAAGCCCTACGACTCAGGCACCTCAATCTGGTGGCATGTTACATTTCTCCTAAGTCCTTCCTTATCAATAAAAAGCAATGGAATCGGTGGTTACTTCCATGACAAAGTCTTCATTAATAAACACATTAGCTAGGCTAGTCTTTTAAAATAAAACTATCTTTATCCATTAAAAAAAGATTGGTTAAAAGTCACGTCATAGTTACTTAGAAGTGTGTCTTTTGATTGCTTCTGCAAATTTTTTCTCTTTGTTTACATGGTCATTCCAAGTGAATGAACACTGACTAACAAATTTGTGACTAGTTCTATTCATAAATTCAAGGATGCCAAGTTAGTAGTCTGGCTACTATTCAATTCCACTAAATCTTGAGGCATCTTGATTCCAGATATATGAAAATATAATGTTAACTGCATTTTATGACGATAACATTCCTATTTGCAAGCATCGTAGAGATAGGGAATCATCTATAGCCATAGAGAGTGGAATAGAGACATTATTTGACATAATTTCAAAGGCATATGCTGATTTAGAGATCCGGTTATGGATTCCTGCTTCATCAAATGTGAGGCTTCATGTGGATCATCTGGCCCACCAAAATAAGCTACCAAAGGTAACATCTAGAAGTGTTTATGCTAAAGATATTATAATTTCCTTACAATATTGTCGACTCAAATATATGAATGCATGATTAAATTATGGATAATATTTACAAAAATGTCATTCTTATTTTGCATGTGTGCCCCTTGCTTTTTAATTATAAGTAAACAATTATTTTTTTTGGGGTGCATAATGCATTTATTATACAAATGCGAATTTGGGACATTAGCATATCCCTATGCTACCAAAAATCGTATTTGAAAATTTGCCTTGATTATAGATAGGCACACTTACGAATCATACATAAACATTATCTATATTTGAGATAGATAATGATAATCTTCAAATAATAATATTATATTAAAGAGTGGAAACTTGGTTACTGAGTAGTCATCGTCCAATTTGTTTTAAGTCCTCAAGCAATAATAGGTCCATCTGTTCTTTATTCTCAAAACTTATCCCCCATGAATTGTTCAGCTATTCCCAAACAATATTGTGTAGCTGCTTGTGCCAATCATCAATGTTAACTAGTTCACTCCTATTCTCTGACATCAATGTATCCGATTCTACTTCCTTAGGTTGCTCATGGTATTAATGGGTATTTAGGTACTTGTATTAGTGCCACATATTGTACCTCCCCTACACTTAGACTTAACAATCTTTGAAAGCTGTAGCTTGTATCGCTGTGTTAGCTACCACCGATATCCACCGTTGGATCTCTATGCAAAGATTTAGACCATAAAGGCCCATTTTTTAATTTTGCCAAACCAGCATATTAAATGTTGATCCCTCTCCTCTGTTGAGATTGTAGACAAAGCAACATGACAGATATTACTAAGGTACGGTCACCGATAAACATCCCATCTCCTACATATATTCCCTACAGCTCTTTCTATTTCAGATACATTGCACCTGGATCCTTGCATCCTCCAGAAATTCAAACTTTACGCAAGATAGTTAGCTTCCACGTATCTTTTGCAAAGGTTCCCAATCCTTTCCTCAAACAAAGTGCAGGCGGCTGATGTGGCGAGACGCAATTGGCTGCAAGTGCGGTGGGGATCAATTAATGCAAGTCAGTGCAGTCAATTATGTCACGTCACATCAGCCGCCTGATCTTTGTCCTCAACAATATCAACTACCTTTCTTATGGCTTGTTTCTTAATAATACTAAATTTAAACTTCTAACTTCTAATGGCTTTGCCTATATTTCAAGTAGGAATCTCCGTCTTCTCAAACTTCGAGGGAGCTAGTCCCCACCCATCTGTAGATGTACACAGTGTAGTAGGCATATGGTCAGAGATAGGCTATGGTAGTCCTTGTCTCCATGGAGCAGAATATATTGTTTCTATGCACCATCCAAATAGACCCATCCAGTTTACATAATAAAGCAGAGGTCTCTTGTATATTGGATGTAGTGTACATATTTTCGTGTAGGAATATCCACCATAGCACAAAATTCCATGACTTTGAAACCCCTCATACTTTTAGTGATTTGACTACTCCCAATTTTCACATTTCCAAATGGAATCGCCTTGAAATACCCTTGCACACAAAATTCTCCTTGACTCTCAACTAAGCCCAAAAATCACTACTGACGATTTTGGTCATAATATTTGCAATGATCTTTATCCCTGTTGACAGTTTTGGTCATAATATTTGCAATGATCTTTATCCCTGTTAGTGAGAGTCCAAGATAAGTTGGAAATCTAGTTTGAATGCTATCATGATTTTCTGTTTTTTTTCTTTAAGTAGACTTTGTTAGTAGTGTTGAAATTATTTGAAGGAGACTGATTTTTTTCTTTTCTTATTTCTCGAGATCCTTATATCAGAATTTCGAAGCTCCTTAGCTTCAGTTGCCATATTTCGAACCCTAAAATTTCATGGTACTGTTGCTTCTCTTATCCATATCATATACTGCTGCTGTACAGATTTCTAGGTCGTTTAGTGGTTTTCAACGCTGCTTTATTGCTTAGTTTTTACACACTACGTCAAAATGGGGCAAAAACGACTGTAACTATATAAAAAGAACCACTGTTATAAACATTGGAAAAATAATCGACTGCCTATCTGGGTCGAATTTGGCTCGACCCAAACAGCCAACTTACTCAACCCACAATGTATATCTAACTCCTTCATTTTACTTTAGCATTTTCATTTTCATTTAACCAAATTTCCCTTCCCTCTCTCTCTAAGTTCCATTGCCTTAGAGATTTCATTCAATCGCCGATTTTTCTCGCAAGAATTTTGTTCGATCCCGACAGGGATTTCGACACTGGGAATTCATTCTATTGCCACAAGGATTTCATTCAATCGCCACCGAGATTTCAGTCGATCGCCGTAGGGATTTCGTTCGAATCACCATTTCTTATCTACAGATCGAGATTCTATGTGTCAGAGTGTCTATTGATCTCTCTTTTGTTTGATTTGGCTTAGATTTACATGATCAACTCTGAAAATTTGGGTTTTCACCTGAAATTGTGGCCATTTAAGAGGCTTTTCTACGATACTTAAGATCTATATGCAGCTCTCTCTCTCAAAGCAAACCCTAGGAGATGTTGCAGCTCTCCGTTTAGATTTCATCACAGTCGGAATATATATATGCAGCTCTCCATTTAGATTTGAGTCAACCAAGACGAACTCTGTTCCCCCGTTTACACCTTCAAAGTTGGCCATTCGCCTCACAATAAGCAAATCTATTTTCTAGGGTAAGGTTTCTCTTCAATTTCATATCTAATTTATGTTAGGTTTGTAGGGTTTGTCTTCAGTGATTTTTTGTTATTTGATTAGGAGAAGAGAAAGAAGAGGCGCTACTTCGAACCGTCCATACGAAGGCAAGTTGTTGATCCATCTAAAAACCAGATTTATTTTCTTAAAATTATGAAAATTTGTTAGCATATGTTCTTATGAGCTGCATGTTGTTACAAACATAAAAATCCCTACTTAAATCGATCTCTGCTTAAATCGTGATTAGGTATAGGATATACGATATCTGAAAATTAATTATCCCTAGTGTTTTACATGATCTAGTTGAAATTAATTATTGAGTGAGATGGGGATGATTGATGAATGAATGCCTCAAGAATTAGATGTTTGCCCTAAGGTGTTTGATTTAATGCCAATAAGAAATTGAGGTGATTGTATTTAATTTTGCGTTTAGAACTCTAGAGTTCCATGTTTGATTGTCATAGTATTAATGGATTTCATATGGTAATAATTAAATGGGAAATTGATGGTTTCAAGGTCAAATTTATCACTTGTAGCCATGGATCAAAATGCCGGAAAACCGATACGTATCGTCCGAGCCCAAAACCGATACGTATCGGACGATACGTATCGGTATCAGTCTGTATCAAATGATACATATGTATTGTTCGGTATGACCCATACATATAGCCGATACAGTACATTCAATGTACCGTATCGGAGGTCACCAATACTGATACGTATCGGTATCGGACAAAATTTTGATCCATGCTTGTAGCCCCCACCAACAAAAAATTCCTGGCTACGGCCCTGATTGACACCGTATTTTTGCAGAAAATCGTGTCTATTAGGGACAATGTTATGGAGTGGACAATTTTTTAAAGACACTTATGTAGGCAGCTTATATGGCGTGATGTGGCTGGCTGCACATATAGTGGGGCCCAAGCACTGTAGTAGCTTATGTGGTGTGATATGACTCGTTGCACACATAGTGGGGCCCAAGCATTGTAGGCATGTAGAGGGTTCTATATCTATTTTGTCTGTGCTCTCTGTTTTTCTTTCACCATTAATTGATGAGTCAAATTAATAGTTGAGATGTAACATTTTGCATGTAGAGGGTTCTGAATTTGAGCACTAGAAAAATAAAAATAAAAATACAACAAGGCTTCTCTGGTGTCAAAGTCCGCAATAAACATTTTTCATTTGATAAATCCAAAGTTGTCAATTTTTCCTTATATGGATTTGTATTTGTTCTTCTAGATTCTGGTGTCTAAGGTTGCATTGATTATTTATGTTTATATTGCAATGTGCAGGTTCATGCAAGAAAGCACCTGATGGAGCTTGTTATTGTTGTTTGGGTCAAGGACGTGAAACGAATGGACCATGTTATAAGGCGTCAAGTAAATTCGATGATTGACTACTTTCACCTTTCTCTAGTAAAATGGGCTTTTTCTTCTTCTTTTGTTTGTTTTCTTCTCTAGAACATGCCACCAATCATATGTATGATTGATAAGTTTTACAAGAAAGTACATTGCAACTTTCATTCTAAAAGGTGATTTACAATTAAGGCAGTGAGATGAAACACAGTATGGCTCAATAAAAAAATGACTACATCTTAGTCTCTCTGATAATTGTTATTATTAGTATTATTTTCTCTAAACCTTGTTTTTCAATTTCACCATTGAATTCATGGGGTCAGTGATTTGTTAATTAAAGAGTGATGACTAAAGGCTGCATTTTTTACCAAACCGGGGCTTATATATAAAAGAGGCTCTTAGACCTTTTTTTATAAGGATTATTGCCCTTTCTCCATCTGACCACTTTGGGCTTCAAAACACCATCAGCCATCATGAAGACTGCAGCCATGACCCCACAAAACAATAGCAGCTTGACTTTCTCCTAGTCAAACACTAAACCAAATTCCCGATACCATGTCTTCATGCACTTTGCAGAAATTGAGCAGCTCGAAAGTGATCAGCTAAGAGAGTTCAACATATATATGAACGATGAGTTATTTTATGGCCCTTGGAGTCCTCTATACCTATCTACAAAAACTATTTTCAGCACCAACCCCATGAATAGCAGTAGTGGGGAGTATTCATTCTCTATTTATAAGACAATGAATTCAACCCTTTCCCCAATCCTCAATGCTTTGGAGTTTTATACTGCCATAGAGTTATTAGAATCTCCAACCGAATACCAAGATGGAACGAACTGTGCAATTTGTTTTTTTCCTAAAAATTTTTTTTTTTTTACCTTGGGAGTGGATCTATGGACATAAAGTTAGTGGATCTGATGCTCAACATTAATTGTGCAGATATACACATAAATGATGGGAAATGTCATGACGGATGCTTGATCTACTGGCAAATATTTTTCGCTGTAAGTTTACTGATTTTGAAATCTGTTATTCGGATCATGTCTATTGAGTTCCATTGTTTAACATTAAATGATGAAATTATGAGTTCCCCTTCCTCCAGCCGATTGCTACTCTTGCAACGAACTAAGCTTGATGTTAAGCTGTTTTTTAGATTATGGAGCAGAGCGGCCATTCTTGTGTGTGGATCCCGCTGTCCACACACACACACACACACACACACACACACACACATATATATATATTTTTTCACACACACGCACACACACACACACACACACACATATATATATATATTCCTTTTTTGATTTTTTATACTAATATTGATATTTTTTAATGAATGGAGGTTCAATTTATACATATTTAGTCTTTATTTTATTTTTACTTGTTTGCTAACATTGTTCTTAGATGCCAAATATTTTTTCCAATTTCTTAGCATTTTATTTCTGCCCATTTATTGCAGGCTTATACACATTGATCTGGGACATCGAGTGAAGAGCTTCAATGCGTGTATTCGGAGCTACGCAGATGTGATGATAAGAGCCCCAATCCATATTTAGTCCGTCTTTGATTTACATTTTATACATATTTAGTCCGTCTCTGATGTACATTTTCAACTAACAGAGATGATAGGAGCCCCAATCCTCTCAGGAAAGCAAATAAATTACATCATCTCTTGAACTTTTCGCTGGTAATCGCGTACAACATTTGTAGCAGCACCACCGGAAAGAACAGCCTCCTCAAGCTCATGAACAGTTTGGGTTAGCTTTTCGACCTCTGTCACCTTTTGCTTATGCATTTTGTCCAGAATCTTGTTCTCCTTCTCATAAGAAAGCAAATAAATTACATCAGAGACGGACTCTCATCACTGGCTACCTCTAAATAAATGAAAATGTGGTAGCCTTTTAGAGGGTATTATAAGTCAAAAGCTGACATTTACTTATGTCAGTGCCCCTAAAGCTGTACATGCCACCTTTTAGTGATGACAGATCAACTTCAATAGACAGATCTACTGAAGTCAATGAAAAAAATTTAATCCATTATGCAAGCTCATGTTACCAAAACTACAATAACATCTAGTGTAATAGATGTTCTATTGCCAAATATGATTGAAAACAAAAGAAAACATTTTCAACGTGACCAAAGTTTTGTTCACTTATATAAAGTTCAAAATAGTTCACACAAAATATGTCCATATGTCCATACATTTGTATTTATTTATGTATTTATGTATGCATGTGATTCCTTATAATGATTTGTGGCATCTAGACATATAATTATATACCTCCAAATTAGCCAACTTTAGTTTTGCTTCCAGTGGAGTGATAGTGGCCTCAATTGGAGGCATCTCATCCTCCTATTGTGCTGCATGAACTCTTCGAAGTGTGGATTCTACATCTCATCATTCCCTGCATATTAACTTGTGATGATGATTTGTGTAGCAACTCTGGTTGTTCTTATTTTGTGTAGCAACTCTGGTTGTTCTGCAGATTCTTGAATTACCAACTCATCCTTACTTTGTTGGCGTCCAATTTCATACTGAATTCAAATCAAGACTTGGAAAGCCTTCTGCACTTTTCTTAGGTATACTCTCATTCATTTGAAATCTCTTAGAATGGATTTTAATTTAGAAGCATGAGCCAAAGCACCCTTCTCTTTAAGTATTCCTCTAATGCCATGTTTGTATATATATATATATAATTTAACTCTTGAAGCAGCAACTTCTTTATATGAATGAGCAACGAAGTATAAAATAACACGAAACCAATGTGCGGGCTCAACCTTCATGTTGACTGGGTGTTGAAGTTCAATCAATTTTATTACATTTACTATAGTAAGGACCCAGATGAGTGACACAAATGCAAGAAATGGGAGGCTAGAAACATGGATGTCCTAAGAATTATATTCTAAACCTTAGTAGAAAGCTTGGGTCGTTCTTCTTTGTTTTGCCACCTTTGATTATGCGCGACCTTTAGAAATGAGTCTTATTTCTCTTTGGATGCTAGCAAAAAACTTTACTGGATAGCAAATTAGATTAGTTGAACCAATCAAAATTCCCTAATTTTTTATGCCTCCACGAGCCTTTACTTGCTAGATTATGATTTATTTTTTAAATATCTAAATAATCTCATCAGACTTAGGTTCTTCTTTGATAATGCAAAAGGTAGGAAGGATGGCTGGTCAATTTGCAAAACCCATATCTGATCCATTTGAGACCCAGAATGGGGTGAAGCTCCCAAATTACCAGCGAGAATTATCATTGGCGACTCATTTGATGAGAAATCTAGAACGCCAGACCCCCAAAGACTGATAGGAGCCTATACACAATCTGCAGCCACCTGGAATCTTCTCCGAGCATTTGCCACTGGTGGATATGCTTCTATTCAAAGAGTCACACAATGGAATTTGGACCTTTTTTAGCACAACGAGCAAGGAGACAGGTATTCGATATCTTACAATTTCTTTATCCTTCATTTTTGTGCCGTTGGAAATCAAACACTAAACATTATGGTTAACCTAGAGGGAGAATTCATGCCAACTGCATGTGAGTTGGTCGGGTAGTTTGGATTTGATGTTTGATTGAACAACATGATGCTCATGCAACTCCCTCTGATTTTATGCACCCTTAAGAGGGAAATTGTGATCCCTCAAAACCTGGTGTTCCATGAAAGGAGTTAGATAAACTAAATTCTTGCATTCCTTTAGAGAACAGGATAACCTATGTATTGAAAATCAGACTAACAGGTTTGATTTTTAATCCATTGGTTTCTCGTCTTTACCGGTACCTAAATGAGCCCTAAACCTGCATATACAAGAGAAATGGATGAAATGATATATGAACGTTGTTTGACACTAATTTGGCTTCTCTATATTCAGATCTATCCCAACATGTGAGATGCTTTCATTGACATAGTCAGAACTCGTGGCTTTAGAGGATTGTATGCGGTTGACACCGACACTTGCTGAGATAATCCCTTACGCTGGCCTACAATTTGGCACCTATGACACATTCAAGCGCTGGACCATGGTAATTTTCTACACGCTGTTATCCTTTTTGATTTATATATATGGCAAGTGGGACAATGGGGTTGGAACCCATACTGAGGGCGGTGGGTTCGAACCCCAAATCACATGCCACCGTGTGTTTTCTTAGCCGGACCATTGAAACCAGTCAAACTTTGACTTGGGCATTTAAAAAGTTTTTTTGAAATTTATTTTTTTAATTTGATCTAAACCATCCACTCGTGCTCCACGTGGCACCCAAATAGTGTTTGGGTGTCACGTGGACCTCCACGTTGACCTTGGAGGATGGACAACATGTAGCTATTTCAAAAAGAAAATGTTTTGGATCATTTCTTGGACTACCATAATATATATTCACTATAGATTAATGGGGCATTACTAACATCAGGAGGTAGACATGCCCCATCACTTGCCTTTTAGAGGAAGATTCCTATCAAAAGTTGTCTGATGTAGTGGGATGTGTAGTCCTATTTGAACAATCTTCATGATTTGATTACACCTTTGAAGTTTCCATATATGTTTGATGTCTTAAGCTTTATTAAGTTTTGGACCCCGACCTGTTATCCACTTTTGGACTTGACCTGGATCTGTTAAAAAAATGATATACCTATATATTGTGTAGCAAATAGGTACCAGGTTGGGTTCGGGTCGGGTTTGGGCTAACTTGAATACAACCTATTTATATAACAGGTCTATATTTTTAACCCGACCTATTAGATGGGGACTCCTTAGATGGAAGTCATCAATATCTTAGTTTAATGATGTTCTCCTTTTGATTTCAGGCGAAGCTTTTCGATTTGAAGCTCAACTCAAATGGATCACTAGGGAACGGGGACACTTGGCAGGAGAGGCGAAGCAAATTTTATTATTTTTATTTTTTATTTTAAAAATGGGCCATGGGATCAAATTGTTAACTCTCTTTCTTTTGTTCTTCTTTTTGTTTGAATAAAATGATTAGACATGTAGAGTTTAAAATGTTTGGTTGATTTGAAAGGTTAGATCATAGGTTGAGATACAACCTTTTATTTGAATAAAAGAATTGGGCATCTATTTTTTTTATCAATGGAATGATTTGCATTTGAGTTGAATGGATGTATTTAAATATGAGATTAATAGCTTTTTTTCTTTATATAATTTTTTTTAAAGCATAAAAAAAAAGCATTAAAAAATTGCATCAAAAAAATTACATTAAAAAAAAAGCATTAAAAAAACATTAAAAATTTTCATTAAAAAAGCATAAAAAAATATTATTTTAAAAATAATGCATAAAAAATCGTCAACGGAATTTTTTTTTTTTTAAAAGTATTTTTTAAAAAAAGATTTCGCATAAAAAATTCACTGCCTTTTTTTACCACTACACATGACAGTGGTTTATGAACTTCAACAACGACTGCTCTTAACAGTCATAGAAAAAACCACTGCTTTTTTTACAACTGATTAGGACAGTGGTTTTTTGAAGAAACCACTGTTTAAGGCAGTGATTTTTTTGGCTTTTTCACGTAGTGGCAACCTCTCAAGTAGATCATACCAGCAGCCTTCAACTTCTCGAGTTGCTTCAGCAACCTATCGAGTTTGCTTCAAGCTTTAGCCATCCTCTCGAGATACGTTCTCAACCTCTCGAGAACCATTTGAATCTTCAGATTTGATGCTCCAAACTCTTGAAGCTCAAACTTCATGGGGTAGCATTCTCTTAGCTGCAATCAAGCCATTTCAAATTGGCATAAACTGTAATGATTCCATTTTTTCTGATTGACCGGGGCATAGAGCAAGTGGATTGAGCATAAACTTAATAGTTTCTTCTCCTCTCTTATTGGTCAAAATACAAGGCACATGGGTCAATGCAAAGCTATAATAGCAGCATTTTGGGCTGTGATTCTTCAGCAAGGAAGCAAGGAATAACCTCACTATCCTTAGCTCATTTTAGATCTAGTTTTAGGTTTTCTTTTCCCCATTTTTCCCTCTCTTTTCTCTCCCTAATCCAGCCTGTTGGATTAGATCTAGGTAGCAGCATTTTGGGCTGTGATTCTTCAGCAAGGAAGCAAGGAATAACCTCACTATCCTTAGCTCATTTTAGATCTAGTTTTAAGTTTTCTTTTCCCCATTTTTCCCTCTCTTTTCTCTCCCTAATCCAGCCTGTTGGATTAGATCTAGGTAGCAGCGAAAGGCTGATTTGAATTGTAAATGGATCTGTAAATTCATTGTGAAGAGCTTCGGATTCTTGCATAGACTGTAGGCTTGAAGCAGATCATTGTAAGTATTTGTGAATCAATGAAATGTTGTTTTTAAAGTTCCATTAGATCTGTAATTTTTTTAATCAATTGCTTTAGATTTTTAGAGACCTGATGCACCTATGGTTGCCTGAGCTTGTAGCCTTGCAACTATAGTGCCTGCAGTAGTTTTCATGTTCCATTCTTTATTCCCATGGCCGGAGTAAATCTATAGGGTGATCTGTGACCATTTAAGTGGACAGATCATAGCCTTAGGACTAAGCTAGATCTGAGGGTGAAATTGGATTCTTCCTCTTTGCATTTGAGCTAGTAGCCAAGTGAAAGATTGTAGCATATCCAACTCTTGCTCTTATTTCTAGATCTGTTTTCAATGAAGAGATCTAGAATTGTGCAGAGATTACAGCCTTGTGAGCTAGGTCAAGCTGTTTGAAGCAATGACCAGCTGAGTTTAGATCCCCATTCAATTTGTACTTTCTAGTGGTTCTCACTAGATCTGTGTGGATTGTTTGATCCTATGGATGCATGAGCTTGTAGCCTTGTAAACATAATGGCTGCAATGGTTTTCTTATTTCAATTTAAGCCTTTTTATTAAATGAAATCTCTAGGATGCTCTGTAACCATTCAAGTGGACAGATCATACCCTTAAGATTAGTTTAAACCTTTGGTTTAGATTGGATTCTTCTATCTTACACTTGTACTTGTAGCCAAGTGAAGGTCAGTTGTTGATCCATTTTTTAATCTGTTTTCCAATAAAAACCAGTCCCATAGCTGTCTACTTCTCCCCATTTTATATTTTATTTCTTCATTCACACTCATCCTCTTTTAAATCTTTCTTTTATTTCTATTTACTAGTTTAGATTTAGTTTAGATGTGACACCCGAAAAACTCTTTCTTTCCCTGTTTTCTTAAACTAAATCTAAACTATATATAGTGAAGGGAATAACAAGATGCCTTTTCATCTTCAAGCGAAGGGAGTGGAGACGAGCGAGGGGTTAGGGCTAGCTATTTTCGATCTTTTCCGTCCGACTCGAGCCGGATTTAGACAAATCCGATCCGTTAAGACTACTCTTCTAGGTAAAAGCTACCCATCCCTGAAATTTTTCTTTTCTTTTTAAACTCTTTAAATACCAAATGGCTTCAAGCCCAAATCCACAACCTAAGAAGCGGATGGCGATTCGGTCGCCGTCGGCGCGCAACAAAGCGCCGCAAACTTCACAACCATCACCAAACCCATCCTCCACTCCGATCACACTAGATGATTGGTGGGGAGCCAAAATTTTTGAAGCCGAATGGGATATACATCCCTCCTGTTTCGGGGATCCGACGTCCACCCAATGGACATCGGACTTCCTCACCAACAACAATCTTAAGACCACCTCGCCACGTTCGGGGATCGTTATTACCTGAGGCTTGTGAAGTTATTTTATCAAACCCTAAACTTGAACGTGGACGAGGACGCTATCCTCGTCACAATCGATGGTAATGAGCTAATCTTCAGATGTGCCGAAATTTCATCGGTCATGAAATGTCCCCACATCTACACCCCTAGCCCACTTATCCTACCACCTTTTTCTGGGAACGTCGATTTCCCAACGATCATCTCCGACATCACTGGCGGCATGTCCGCTTCGGGACAATCTATTACTCGATCACAACTACCGCCGCGTATGTGGCTTCTAGACGTCATCTTCAAAAAGAACCTACACCCAACCGGTCATGATCAAGAACGCCGAGATGCGTTTCTGCGGGCCCTACACACCGGATTCCATAATAGGTGGATCAACGCACCTATGATCATCATAAAAGGCATGGCGCATGCCTATAAAAGAAATGTAAGGGGTGTTGTTCCTCCACCCATCAACCGACTACCAAATGCTCGGTTGATTTCCCGACTCCTAGACTCACGGAATGGGAAGGGAGGATTTAAGATCCGGGAGGACGAGTTGTTCCTCACCGATAACGTCGTCCCCTATCTCGCCCAAGACTGGAGCTGAAACCTTAAGAGTCTACAAACCAGCGTCAACAAGAAAAGAGACCGTCAGGTCTCCCGACAAACCACCCATCAAGCGCGAGACCACTCCCTCTACCTCAGTTCCACTGCCCATACCCACTACCGACACTGGCATGATGCGGGAGATCCTTCAGCAAGGGCGGGAGATCAGATTGCATCAGAGGTTCCAGGAGGCACTACTTATCGACCTCATGGGCCAGGCTTACCCGCAGTCATACATGCAGCGTGTCGGTGCCATGAGGGATGCTATTTTTGGAGCGTCTAGCTCCGGCCCTGCTATGAGGAACGCCACAGCGGGTACCACAACCGTCAGGGTGGACGACGAGGATGAGGATGGCGAGGACTATGAGGATGATGATGACTCGCACGCATTTATTTACGACTATGAGGGGGATGATGACTAGATAGTAACGTTAATTTTGAACACATAATATGTAATATTTTATTGAGACATTTTGTAATGAGGTGGTTTCCTAGTCAATGTTCTTTTTCCAAACTATCGTGACATGAATGTCACAAATTTTTGTGGATGATTAATATAACGATTGAATGAGTGTGGTGAATGATGATCCCTTTCATCTATGTGGAAATAAATTGACATGGCCAACGCATGTTGTTGCGAAATGCGACAAACCGTTTAATTACTGTTTTAGATATTCAGGGTCGGGTAACAGTAGTGGTACCTGCTTAAGAGAATATCGTCGATTTTCGAGGACGAAAATCTTGTAAGTTGGGGTGATTGTCACAACCCCAGATTTTTGGGATGAGTGCACGTCATGCATTACATATAGGTATATGTGTTTCACAAGGAGACCAAAACGAACCAAAGACACTATGTGTGTACGTGGGAAACACACTAGTATTTCCCTAACTTATATGTATAAAAGTGAAAGAGAGAGGAGAGAAGAACCCTTGCGTAACTTTATTCTAACCTAAATAGAGAGAAGGAGAATATAGAGAGAAAGAAGAGAAGAGCCTAGTAAAGAACTAGGGTTTCGTTGGGACTTAAATCGGCAGAAGAGTTGGAGAAAAGGCTGGAGGAGGAACCTTGGAGGCCTGTTAGCCTAGTAGAATTTCGAATCTTAAATCAAACTTGCGCGAGACTCATCGTCAGAGGTATGTTAAAGGCATGATAAATGCTTAGGCATGTTTTAAATAATAGAAAGAATGTTGGTTGAATGTTTTTAATGATGTTAAGGTTTGAATGAAGGGTGAAATTGTGTTCTCGATCTGATCGAGGAGCAAAAATCATCGCTCCTCGCTCGAGCGTTCTAAAGGGCTCGCTCGAGCGAGGATGAATAGGAAAAATATAGCTCTGGGCTCGCTCGAGCGGTCCCCAAAACTAAGGGAAAGCTCGCTCAAGCGAGGTCCCCAGTAATGCTTCAGTGGCTCAATTTAACCGCTCGAGCGACCTCGATTTAACCGCTCGAGCGAGGTCAGGTGACCGCTCGAGCGAGGTCAAGTGACCGCTCGAGCGAGGTCCAGTGACCACTCAGTTCTTGAAATTATAGGTACAAGAAACATGGGGGTTGTACACCCCAATGGTTCTAGTGTCCTTTCTAAGCCTATGCTAAATTGAAATGTAGGTTTGACGCATGATCATGAAGTATAAACCTCTACGAGAAGGCGTGCTTTGAAATTCGTCGAGGTAGGGAATATTCTTGAAACATGTGCATTATTCCGTGAAATTCATATATGTAGTGTAACCCATTTAAATAGTCAAATACTGCATGATCCTCATGAAAAAAGGGTGTGTGAGTGAGTTTACAACGTGAAAGTCTTGAGGTCCCCAGGGGACGAAAAATCATATAGTTAAAACAAAGAAGGATGCGATGGAAATAAGGGGCATCCCAGGGATGCAGATGAAAACTAACAGAGAAACGTAAGTAATGTGATAAGGCTTGATGTAACATAATTAGCACAATCACGGTGAATAGTATGTAGAGCACATTTGATATTTTTATTATTTAAGGTTTGATTAGAATACCCCACCGACGTGGCGGGATACCCACGACTGACTCGGCAGGATATCCGTGAGCGGTACAGCGGCAGATCCGTACTTTCATAGTACATCCCAGGGATGTAGATCTAAAAATAGACCCCGCCACCTATGAGAAAGGGGCTTGGGCAGTATTCCCAGGGGATACATATAATAACTGTCTAGTTAGATGACGATGGTGGGTATTCCATCGGGGCTCGATGCTATATTGCTCGGAGACTACTTAAGTTAAGATTTAAGTGATTAGGCCAAATTCACAACTAAACTAATAAGGAGATTAAACAAAACCATGCTAAATAACAGTCAAAATTATTAGTTTATTTCCAATTATTTCAATTGTTGTCCATAAGTGATTACTCGATAATTTTTATGCTTGTTAAACTGCTGACATTTTGTTTCCCTACGGAGCTAGGATGTAGCTCACCCCCCTTAGACTATACGTCGTAGGTCCAGGACTAGCGGCAGCAAAGACTTCTGGAGAAGCTGATCCAAGGGTTTCGGATTACGTGCCCACAGAAGAGTCAGAACCTCCTCCTGAGGAATTCTTCTAGGAAACCCACTGCATACTTTGAGAGTGAGTTGAGAGTTTTAGGTATGGCTTGGTATGTCAAGCCTCTTTATTTCGAATGTTTTTAAATACCATTTCTTTGACAAAACGTCTAGGATGAACTGTTATCACTAATGGTTTGGGTAAGTTCTTATGTCCATGAATTGGCATGGGATAAGGACTGCCTTGCGATACCTTGATTATTTTTGAGATTTTATTTAGAGTAGCTACGTGTGCCTCGATTACAGTTTTGGCTTGTATATATCAATGTTTTGTTAGGAACCCAGGGCACGGCCTTGAAGGTCGTGCTGATGGCACGGATTTCGGGGTTCTGAAATTTGGGCTGTCACAGGTATCATACTCAATACTTTGATGCATACTCAATAGTTCTAGTGACAAGTAGTTTATTTTTTTTATATAAAAAAAAG
Source organism: Chloranthus sessilifolius (assembly GCA_021018995.1). Lineage (NCBI taxonomy): Eukaryota > Viridiplantae > Streptophyta > Magnoliopsida > Chloranthales > Chloranthaceae > Chloranthus > Chloranthus sessilifolius. The sequence continues at coordinate 101,186,799 of CM037588.1, forward strand.
TGCATTTTAATTTATGAAATCTAGGGAGTATTACATCAAAAATTTTCTTATGCAAGCATCTAATACCAATCAATTTTCTATGATCAAATGCCACGATCAAATGTCAGGGAGTATTATTTCATTGCAAGCTTTCTCGTAAAGCTAACCTGAGATGATTCCTTTAAAGTTAAAATCTCTAAGAACAGAGTGAAGTTACTTGGTTAACCTATGATAACCTGACTATTGCTAGCATTGGTCGCATAAGAAACTTACTTAGAAGACCAAGGAACTGGGTTAACTTTAGAACCCCAAAAATTGAATGCTAGCTCACAATGGAAGATTTTGGTAAATATGTACTTTTTAACCCAATGCTAGCTCACAATGGAAGCTAGGGTATCTGGATCATCTCATTCATCTATCATGAGCAGCTAGTTGGATTACTTGGCTTGAACAAAGATATGCCCTACATGAAATAGAAGAGCTGTCACTTTCCAATTATGAAGCAAAACTCAAAAGTATAGAGCAATATAGAGAAAAACTCATTTTAGGCCACTTCAGACATTTTTGTAAAATTTCTAGGCACTATGCACTCTAGTATGATCGGTTGTGCACTTTCTTTAAACGCTGAATATGCTATTATGTGTGTAATTTTTGGCTGAACATGAATATAAATGATCATATGGTTCCAATGCTCTGATTCGTGTAATCTTTAGGGAGAGTACCACAAGTAGTGGCATTCTAAATGATCAAAGATGTACAACAAAATGGGTCTTTATCATGGCAATATTTTGACTAAAGTAGTATTCACTGTCATGCCTGTAACACAGGGAAGAGATCATAATTAATCACCAGACTCGAAAAGTTCCAAACAACTACTAAATCAACAATCCATGGAAAAATCTCTTTAACCATTGTTAGGAGATAACAAAAATTTACATTTATGCTCCTATGTAACTTTCCACCTTAAATGTTAGTCTCACTTGAATCCATCCCCGCATTCTTCATCTTTTCAAACTTCACTCCAACAACAAATCTTATGCTCATCTACACGTTGAAAAATGATCAAACTAACCATATTGTTGATTGTAAATAAAAGTAATAATTTGGGTTGGGTAACTAGGATTTAGAAAATGACTTTTCATCACCTGTTTTGGATCGTACACTGCATACTTGTTGAATTCAAAAGGGTTGTCTTTGAACTCGGATGGCACAAGTTTACCGCATGGTACTTTTATGTCCTCTTTCCATGTTGTATCCCCCGATTCGTCTGGTTTCTTCCTTCCTAACCCTTTAACAACCGCTTACTTTGTTTCAAGTAGCTCTGTATCCTACATCCCAAAATAATTTACATGTGCTCTTTCAGGATTCAAGAGGAGCAGAATTGATGTTTTTGCATTCACTACTAGTCCAAATCCAAATACATGTAGAAGGTATATAAAAAATTAAGACTTAGTTAATCTTGCAGGAAATGGGAAGCATAGGCTATTTTTATGGCCAGGATTGTTGCAGTTCCACTGCATTACCCACTGTATTAGGTACGCGAGCTGTGCACCATGGGAAGATCAATCTCCTTCACCAAATCAGTTTGATCATGGGACAAGTGCATATATTTATGAGCCTGAAATAAATGAAAATACACTTTTGACCACTTTGTGTTCAGGGTGCTCATCTACTACCAACTTATGCTGATATCTTAATATATGCATAAAGAAGTAGTTTCACCCGGCCTACCCACTTTGCTAACATTATAGGATGGATAAGTCGGACAAGCTTGATATCTCCATGTGAGAGGAATCCAGCCAACAAATCATCAGAATATACTAATGAGATTTGACTCTCCTCGCTGTCTGAAGTAAAATATATTTAATAGCTGCATGTAGAGTAGCTATCAAATAGAAAAGAAAACAAAAAGCTTCATGAATCTGGTAATCATATTCTCATATCAATATGGACATATGTGATATCCATATTCAAATCTCATAGCTCTGAGTTGATATCCTACAAATAAATATGGCTATCAATATAGGAAACAAGCTTGACAAAATCTGAATTTGATACCATGACTAAACTATTTTGTCAAACAGATTTGAGAGAATTAGTTGGTATAACAAAAGCCCCTTCTTCGAAGTATTGCTCCTTTAGTTCTAGACTTAATGGGGCAACCAATAGACGAAAATGAATTGAGGCTACCACCATCATCAGTGCAAATGGGATCTATGATATGTGCTGGCGATATCATTTTATTACAAAGTAAGAACTCTTCTATCTTTTAGAATTTATGCTCTAAGATGGTGATCCTATCAAACTTTTTGTGTTGGTTAGATGTTAGAGTTTTGCAACATCACATTCTTCTATTTAAGTCTATTTTATGATAAGTTGTTGTGCTTAAGGTCTTTCTAGGAGGTTTGTAGAAACCCCAAAGCCAATAATTTGTTTGTATACTTCTTTGGTTGTGTGCTTAAGCTCTCTTCTAGGATGTTTGTGGACACCCAAATGCAAATAAGTTTTCTATATAATTGTTTCTCTTTTGTTCCATATGTGACTTTGATGTGTAACCTTAAGTTTTTTAGGCTATGTAAATAATCAAGCATCTAATTATGGATACAATGTGTTCTGAAATCATGATAACGAACATGCTGCTATTAATATAGTGAAGCATCTGTTTTTCTCATGCTTAAAAAGGATACTAAGAGGTTAAAAAAACCCCAAATGCTTAAAAGGATACAAAAGTTACTGTTATAGACTACAGTAGCTTGTAGACATTTTGTTACCCTGTAATTTTGTTACCCTGTAAGTGGTTGAAGGTGTTTTAATTATTTTAGATGGGGAGCAATGGCCGTGCAATGCAAAAAGTGGAAGCAATTATTCCTCAGTGTGGTTTACTGCTTCACTGATTTTCTATAGGCTAACTAATTTTGTGTATTACAGGCACCTCATTCAACTGTTTCCGGTAGTACTTGTAATTTGCTTCCCTTGGGAATAGAATCATAAATGAAATGCAATTGGGCTGCATGTTTTGGCAATGAGAAACCATAATATAGACATTGTTCATCTTTTAATTTATTGTAGGGTTGTTAGTTAGTCTGGAGGCTCTGCATTTTATTCTTCTGATGAATATATTGAATGATGGCTTAATCAGGAACTTTAAACATGCTTGCATGCTCAGCTTTTGACATGCAAAATTATTGAGGGCTCTTCTTATCATGTATGTGTGCATGAGAGCATAGTTCCCAATTTAAGTTGTTGTGAATTTTTCTTATTTTACTTGGTGAGTACATTGTAGCAGTACTGTGAACCATGCTGCTGTGTTTTTGCAATATATATATATATATATATATATATATATATATATATAACTTAATACCACTTATGATTTGTATACCATATAGGTAAATCTGCCTATAAATATATATAACTATGCTGCTGTGTTTTTGTAAACCATATAGGTAAATCTGCCTATAAATATATTGCCAATCAACTATCCTAGCCAGAATCACAGTCTGGGTTTGTACACACCAGATGACTTGCCCAAGGCTGTTGTACGGGCCCTAAATCAAGGATCAGCTCCCATGAGCATGGATTTTCATCCTATTCAATAGGCCTTACCCCTTGGTTTGCATTTCTGACTTTCTGTTGTTTTGTTTTCTTCATTTGATGTTCCACTGTGATTATTCTGAATCGGTGCTAGTATCAACTTCGTATGTTTGGTTGTAGGGAGAGATTAGTTCAAAAAACTTTCAAGGTTTGGGATCTTGGATCGTGCTCAATGAACCTCCAAGTATGTTACTTTTCTAACCATGATATTACGAAGTTAACATCACTTAGTAAATTTTTATATTAACATATAAGAATATCGTAATTTTAAATTATTTCAATGAGTTTCAGAGATCTATTAATAAAGACCCCCTATTGTGTCAGTGAACTGTATAATATGAAGTCCTGATGGTTCTTTATTTGGTAATAGAGATGAGGTACAGAGGAGCAGTATTGAATTTCAGCTCTGCAACACAGCTACCAACAATAATTATGTATATATATATATATAATGATAAAATTTACTGCAAGTGGATGTTCAGAAAAAAAAAACCAATAAAATAATCACATTGTCCACCACAGAAACAGGGTCTTAAAAACTGGAAGATCAACACCATTTCATTCTAGAGATTGAATATTCTTAGCAATACCAGAGTAATTTGTCCCTCAAAATCTGCAGGCTATATGGACTCAAAAGTCACAGCAATCAGTAGAGTCAAAACCCTCGAAATGAATTCTCAAAGAAATATTCTCAACATAAAATAATTGCTTGCTAATTTGTTTTTCTTCTGTAGCATTTTACAATATATAAAAGACCCAAGCAAGAGTTCTGCTTAGGTTTTGATATATTCAACTCTTCTTTTTTGACCGTTTGGGAAATCCTTGTTCAAGTATATATCATTGAGCCAGAAGAACCAAACTGCTGATTCCACAAATGAGAAGTCTTCTCACATGAGTTGAGAAATGACGGTGAAAAAATGAGAGAAGGGTTAGCTGAGACCGGCTTGTCTGTGAAAACTGCAAAATCCAACAACACTGGTGTTTCCCCTGTAAAAACTGCACAAGTAGAGCGCCAATCCTCAATAGAAACTGAGGAATCTTCTAACTCAGGTGTGCAACAGTGGGAATCGGGACGATCCCCATCGCAACGATGCGCTCTCTAACAATGAAAATATAGAGTCGCCACCCGGAGCTTTCGGCGTCCCGGGATACTTAGTTCATTTTTATGAGCACCTAAGTGCTAAAAATATGACTCTGAATCCGGTCCACACCAAAGGCTCTTGGGTGGGGGCTTTGGTTATCGATCAAGAAGGTGTTAGGCACCCGACCAACCCGCTTAACGCGGTCTCTACTAATGGCCAAAAATAAAATGAAGTAGAAGCAAGGAAAATAGCTTCCTCTTGCCCAAAAGGGCTTAGAATCCTATTTGTGCCCCTCCGTTCCTACCGAAAAATCGGCGGCGTAACGGCACAAATGGGGGGAAGGAGGGAGCTAGAAAGAGATAGGAGGAGAAAGGGGAGAGCCGGAGCCCTCGGGCCCTTGTAGCACCGTAGAGGAGCCTTGTGTGGCTTGCTTTGATGAGCTCTTGAAGGCTTTGTATGGTGGAAAATGGGGTTCTAACTCCTAGGACTTAAAGCTAAGAGGTGGGGGATGGAGGCTAGGGGATCACACACACCTAGGCTAAGGGTTTTGGATGCAAGAACAAGCTTGAAATGAGGTTGGGAGGTTCTGGAATTTGGGTGAAAATAGTGCACAAAAGGGAGGAAGCACTTCTCACTTTGAGCTCTTTCTCTCTCAAGCAAATTTCTCAACCCCTAAACCAAGGGGTGGGGGGCTCTATTTATAGGAAAGTAATGGATTAGGAGGCTACTTAGATGCTAATTGGGGTTAGCAATTAGGTAATCTCAAATCTAAGGTTTCCTAGGATTTTGAGAGCTTGGAAAGGTGTGAAGGTGGTTCTAATGGTGGGTGATGGGGTGAGGCTTTAAGCCACTTGGAGGGTTACAAATAGGTAAGGAATGGGTGCAACAGAACTATCAAAACACACCCCAAAGGTTGAGGTGGTCAACAAGTCAAACCCCAAATACGAAATTCGGGACAAAAACCCATAGTTACTATTTATATGCCTAGCACAACTAATAGTTGCGCCAGGCAAATGCACAATAAAATAGTGAGGAACAGTGTTGGAAGTTAGCTCACGGGGTCGGGGCCACCTTTTAAACTTGGCGCAACTATTAGTTGCGCCTGGCTTAAATTTAGGGAGGATTGGCCTGGCGTAACTATTAGTTGCGCCAGGCCATTTTTAGGGAGAAATAGCTTGGCGCGACTATTAGTCGTGCCAGATCCCTAGGGGGGGCCACCTCGAAATTACTTTCCTGCCCTTCAGGTTCGGATTGCCACATCTGCTGATATATACCTGCGATTGGGGCGATTCTTAGACCGTTGGAAAGCTGACGACCTCTACTCTTTAATGGTATAAGAGTTGGTCACTGTAGAGGGTCGTAGCCAGTTTCGGTGCTCCCCTCCACCTTATTGCCTGAGAAGATTAGGTTAGGGTTAAGAAAAAGGTTCTAAGGGTCAGGGTCGGTTTCTAAAGGTTTGAGGTAGGTTCCTAGGGGATCTAGGGTGATTTCTAAGGCTTTAGGGTGATTCCTAAGGATTCCATACACGCCATCAAAAGCTCGGAAATGCGCTTCTCTCGAAAGGTGTTTCGATCGGGCCTTGGGCCAACTTTGGGTGTCTACAAATGCCCCTCTTTGATATCCGATCACTAATGATCGTATGCCAAAGAAAAGAGACATCCGAAGATGCCCAAGGTGTTAGTTATGGGTTCGCTGCATTCAGAACAAACTTCAAACATTAGGTGAGTAACATGGTGAGAAAAAGAAAGCCTTGGAGTGCCAGGCTAATCATTCGTTTCTCGAGGTAATCGGTTCCCAAGCTCTTAGCGACATTACTGGGCATAACCGAGGGAATGAGTTGCGAAAGCCTAATAGCTGGGAAAAATGTTCGCCTCTCGAGATGTTTTGAAGGTGATTGATGTTCGAGATTCATTCTGAATGCAACAGCTTCATAAGTAAGAGGGGTGATCGACCCATATTCAAAGATAGGCACGAAGCAAACATACGCAAGGCTCCACAGTTTGCGTCCAATCCTACAAGGCGTTTGGCGACCTTATTGGATCATTCGCGGGTGCCCCTGCTGAAAGCAGGGTTCGAGATCTTTGGGTGAACCCATCGATCCCAAAGTTTATTTAGCATGACCACCTGAGCGAAGTGAATATATGTCACAATGCTTTTTAGGAGTGCGTGCCATTTTTCAAAATGTGCCTTAGATCCACATGACTTAGAGCGTCCAGCTCCCAAATACCACTAAACAGATCCAACCAGTTATCAGGTGTCTACCCAAAAGGGACATCCAATCCTGGTTTCTACCAACAACGATCATAAACATCAATTAACTATGCATAAACATGCACCCATTAGGGGCAATAAGCAACAACAAAGGCAATGGAAGCCCCGACCCGGGCCCGCTGTCCATACAGGTTTTAAGCTTTATAGGCAGGAGCAACAACATGGCATACACTTTATAGGGATACCGCTGTCCATACAGGTTTGAAGCTTGCGAAAAATAAAAGGGAAGTGAACCCTTCTGAATGCATGGTTGCACATAGTTTGATTGACACATAATCTCATTCTCGATAGGTTGGTTTCAACCAACGATTGACCTTTTTTAACGGAGAATCTGAAGCTTAAGGCACTTAAGTTCACATGAGTCCAAGCGCTTGTCGCAAAGATTTAGCAGTGGAGTTGACTCGATCGAAACATTGACTGTTTGACCGGGACTGACACCGTTGCTCCTGCCTTAAGGCAGGATCCAGAGATCTGAGGCGAACCTCCGACTCCGGACTTCGATGTGGCACAGCTGCATTGCTGATAAAACATTGACGTTTTACCACTTTATGCTTGTGCGCTGTGCGGATTGATTTTTCTGCAATTTTGAAATTTTCAACTATTATTTTATGGGATTTTTTTTTTTTGAATTTTGAAGCTATTATCTTATGTGAATTTTTTTTGGAATTTTGGAGTTATTATTTTATGTGAATTTTTTGGAATTTTGGAGTTATTATTTGAAATTTTTTTTAAAATTTTGGAGTTATTATTTTTTGGAATTTATTGTGTAGGACCGGGGTGCTCGTTGTCCTCGACCCGTCCTTATTTTAGCAGGGCTTCCTTGGCAAATCGAAAGATGACCGAAAAGCCGCCTTGGGAGTGCGTGCATCGGTTGGCAGTGACCAAACAATCAAGCAAAAGGAAGTGGGGGGACTGGTCTTCCCATCTGACCCGTACTAGGCCTAAGACCCGGCCAGAGTACCTAGCACAACTATTAGTTGCGCCAGGCCATTATGGGGCCAGAAATAGGCTTGCGCAACTAATAGTTGCGCCAAGCCAAAGGAAGGCAAACATTTGCCTAGCACAACTATTAGTTGCGCCAAGTTTGGCTGGGTATTTAAAACAGCCCAAACTCGGGCAGTGAGGCCACATTTCGAATTCTCCCCCCCTCTTCTTCCTCTTTGAAACCGAAAAACCGTTTCCCCTCCCCCTTAGGGTTCCTTTATGTTGCCTCTAGCGTGCCTTTTGCCATTGTTTCACTTGCAGATCGATCACGGGCCTACGCTAGACCAACGACCCCTTCTTCTTCATAAGGTAATCATCTAGAACTCTTTTTTTTCTTGATTTTTCTTGCTCTTTTTTTTTATATGATCATGATCTTGCATTTCTAGATGGCACATGGGTTATTTTTCTTGTGAGCATATCTATTTATGATGCGGTGATGATATTCCATGAATGGTGTCTTATTTTTGTTGTTTTATGGTATTTAATGCATAATATACAAGTTTTTTTCTTTTTTTTTTTGTGTTTTGTTGTTTTGTCATGCATAGAAAGGGCTCTATTTTAGGTTTTTTTTTGTTCTTCTCTCTTTTTTTTTTTGTCTTCAATCCTAAATATAAAGCAAGGACTTTTTTTTTTGTCTCTCTTTTTTTTCTGTTCTTTTTTGGAAAACTAACGAAAGTGGATTTTTTTTTTTGGGGGGGGATCTCAACTAACTAACAAAATGGTTTGTTGTTTTTTTTGTTTTTGTTGAAGATTTATTAAGGAGCGGGATTTTATCATTTAAAAAGGATTTTGCTTTTCTTTTTGTTGTTTTTTTTTAAAACTAACTAAGGTATATATCTATGTAATATATTTTTTTTTATGTTTCAGTTTTTATTTTTGGTTTTATGGGAACAAAAGGAGGATTTTTTGGTGCTTGTTTTTTTGTTTTTTTTTCTTTTTAATAGTATGCAAGAAGGATTCTCTTTCTTTTTTTTTTTTATGGTCCCTGAAGAAAAGGATTTTTTTTTTTACCTTTTTTTTTTTTTTTTTAACCTGAAAGAGAGAGATGTTTTTTGTTTCTGATTTTAAGAGGCATGATTTTAGGAACATAAAATGAAGGACCTTTTTTGGTGTTTCTAAACAGAAGGAAAGATTTTTTTGTTTTTAGATATAAAGGGAGGATTTCTTTTTCTAAGTGTAAAAGCAAGGCATTTTCCCTTTTTTCTTTTTAGAGTGATAAAAGAACGATTTTATTTGCTTCTAACTTGCTTTATTTTCAAAGATAGGAAAGGAAACTTTTATTTATTATCCTTTTCTGAAGGAAAGATTTTCAGCCTAAAAAAGGATTTTTTTGTTGTTGTTTTGTTTTTTTTTTTTTGTGTATCTCTCATTTTTTTTTTAAAAAAAACATGTGAAAAGAAAGGGGAAAGGTGAGCATACTTACTTCCCTTTTCGCAGCATAGGATATCATGGCTCTTTATCATTGATCTATTCTTACATGATTGCTTTGTTGCCCCAGCATGTCGAGCGGTGATGAGCACGTTCCCGAGGAGGGCCACGAGATAGTGTACGGTCCGCGAAGAGAGCAGTTCCTTTGGGTGGAGCGGAGAGCGGGCCCATGGCTCGAGATACAAGGTGAGGCTGCCCGGGTCGGCCTCGTCCATCAGCAGCACACTCACATCTCCAATTTTGGAATAGCGGGCAAGGTAAAAGATTGGTTCAGTTCCTTTCCTTTGGGCAGTTTTTTTCTTTACCTCTGCTACCTGATGTGTATTTCTTTGGGTGCAGGAGCTGCCCAACATTGTGTTCCGCGGGGGGTGGCTTGATTTCCACGAGTTCTACCTTTATGTCCCCCCTCTGTTGAAAGTTCTGTTGGAGCAAGTGGGCTTCGGGAAGTTCTTGTCCTGCCCTGCCATGAGGGCAGATGCCGCCTATTTGAAGGCCCTCATTGAGCGGTTCCGTCCCGAGACCATGATGTTCCACATGCCGTATGCCTAGCTGACGCTGACGCTCGTTGATTGGTCCACGATTACTGGCATTAGGATCGGCGGAGTCCCGAGATCAACCTTGGCGGTACCGAGCCAGGAGGACATCATGCAGTTGATCGAGGCCTATCCTCCTCGTGGGCAGACCCATGGCACAGAGGTCAAGATGTCCTGGCTAACCTCCCTCTTTTCTGTTGATGAGCTGGTGGACCTGGGCCAGCCAAATCGGGTGCTTTACATCGCGCCAGAGCGGGCGATCGTTCTAGCTCGCATCACCCTCCTACTCTTGCTGGGCAAGACCCCTTTTACAAATGCCAGTGGGGGACAGGTCAGCCTGGCCCTGTTGAGTGTGATGGATAATTGGGGCGATGTTCCCAGGAATGACTGGGGAGGGGCGGGATACGCTTGGCTAAGGTACAACTTATCTCGGGTCACGACCAGGGACTCGAAGTCTGTTGTGGGATTTTGGGCCGTTCTGGAGGTAATTCCTCACCCCTTCGCTTTTGTTTATCGCTATCATTTACTCATCATTTTTCTTTTCTGACTGATCCATCTATATTATTGACCTGCTCTCACGCCATGCCCCATTTTTTTTAGGTATGGGGATACCACCACTTTCACCCTGGGCGCCCGCTCCTTTTCACGGAGGTGCTCACCTATCCCCTCCTCAACAATTGGCATCAGGCCCGAAGTCCTGACGTGGGCCTAAAGCACCCAGAAATGGGCCTAAGGTCCCAACTTGATTTGATGGTGCCTGAGGAGGTGATAATTTCAAACCTAGTTTACTTTCAGCTTGAGCATTTCTTTTGATTGAGGCGTTGCTTATTTGGTTCCTCTTGCTTTTTGATTTTGAGCAGATCCTCCCCGATCAATACCTGACGTCCCCCTTCTGGGATCGAGAAGCCGTGGGTACCTCCCGCCTATTCAATAACCGCCGCGTCGTCTTCTTTTATGGAGCATGGGCCAAATGCTACTATTTGGGGAAGAGGGTGGTGCATCAGTTCCAGGGCTACTATGCCATACCCGTGGACCCGTCGGTTGACGTTTGGAGTCCTGCTGGCAGCATTGAGGAGTTGATAGCAGCCTTTTTCAACAATGGGTTCCCTATTCGCGCTCTCCATGTGCCTGGGGATTATCATGCTTGGTACGAGTGCCTCCCCTACCGGTTCATCCTGCAGCGTTTTGTCCCTAGCGCTAATTTCCTTGCGTTCGGGGGCCCACTTGGTCAGGTAACCTCTTCTCAGCTTGGATTAATTTCTCTTTTGCTTTTTACTCGGCCTAATTCTTATCTGAATAGATTCTTATTTGGTTGACAGTTTGCTCCGGGAGATGGTTCGGATGATGAACGTGGGCCGAGTGCTGTAGATCCCTTTGGTGCTGGTCCTTCTGGTGCGGGTCCCTCGGGCAAGGGTTCATCAGCTGCAGGTCCATCGGGTACCTCTCAGGCGGGTGTCCCTGGTGGGGGTCCATCAGTAGCTTATGGGACCGTTCGGCGTCTTGACGATGGCTTCCTCTCAGATCTCTGTGCAGACGTGGACCAACAGGCACGGCTCTCTGCCGAGGTGGCCCGCGTATGAGAAATAGATTTGATGCCAAGCAAGCAGAGCATAAACCAGGGTACTCCAGATCCGTTCACCTTACTCTCAGTTTGAAGAAATCCGAGTATGAGAAAAGTCTCATTGGGGGGCCTACCAGGTGTTCGCTAAAATTCCTTAAAGAACTTTTCGGTGATGAAAGCCTCCGAAAATTGCCGGTTAGGAATGTCTTTAACGTGAAAGCTCTAGCACTTGGTCTCATCTCTGAAATCCTCTTCTACACCAGGGGAGAAAGCTTCTCATTGGCAGTTTGTGATACTTTGATGGAGCTGGAGGCGGGCCGGTCCATGATGTATTTGATGCTTGCTGAGCTGTATAGATGCCTTGATTCTTTTGCCTTGGGCAAAGTGGAGGGTCTTCGGGGATGCCCCTTGTTGCTCCAGGTCTTGCTGGGTGAGCATTTTGCCATTTTGGGGCCCATGCCTCGCTTCTATGTTGCTCGAGGAGAAGTGGCCCGCAGTTTTTTGGGTAGATGCCACTTGCTCCCCCAGGGTGATACATCGGCTCTAAAACTTTGGTTGGTCAATGCTGAGCTGGAGGCTTCCTTGGTTGGATCGGACCTTCCCAGTGATTCGTTCTAGAGACCATGAGGGTATCACCCTCCTCGGATTGACCGGCAGTACCTTCTATTTCCCATTCCGGGTGTTGCATCAGTTTGGCTGCCCTCAGCAGGTGCCTTGTGAGGCCAGACCCCCCTTTATGTGATTTGATCTTTTCTAGGGGATCCTCTGAAGACATAGACCGGATTTCTACTCTTTGGGAGACGCGACAGTCGACCCTGATGTGTGATTTTAAGCAGGGAGACTCAGTTAGAACTTCTCTTGAGTATGAGGCCTGGCTGTTGACTGAGCGGCCCGCCGCCGATGGCTCGAATTTGTCAGAGAGCATTGAGACTGGAGGCCCCTGGCCAAAGAAAGAAGCGGCGCTCCGGACCCGTATCGAGCTATTGGTGGATGAGAAGAGGGTCCTGCAAGAACTCTTGGCGTGCGAGAGGGTTAGAGCAGACGCAGCGGAGAGCGAGGTTCTCCGTTTGAAAAAATCACTGGGCGTTGCTTTTGGAGCCACCGACTCTTCTCGGAAGAGGTTCAAAAGCATGCATGGTCGTTGGTTGACTGAGAGGAATGTCCAGAGGATGATCTTCATGTTGAGATTAGCGCTTTAAAGTGTGAGTTGGGTCGTTGACTCCTTCCTGCACACAGAATTTTTTGCATAGATCATATACACAGGAAAAAGGGGCGTAGAAAACCCCTTTACAGATACACACATTTTTGGTATACATATTATTTTTTTTTTCATTTGTTTTTTTCTTTTTTCTTCTTTCTATACTTGTAAAAAAGGAAAACACCCTAGTCATCACACCGACTTTTTTGAGATGTGGTGCAAGTGACACAAAAGGCAGTTATATACATCTATACATATTATTTTTTTTGGTTTATGTATTATCTCCTCTTTTTCCTCTCTTTTTTATTTTTTTTTGTTCCTCTTTTTGTGCCTTAATCATTGGGTGATATTGTGAGAAACCTTGGGTCTACCTTTGAGCATGGTCGACCCCCCTTTTTTAGAGTCGGACTTGGATGAGTTTCCGAATTTGCCAAGGCCGGAATATTGATCCCTTTAGATTGAGTTAAACCTTTCTCCTTGCCTTGGGTCATACGTTCCACGGTGTGGGCTTCACTAAGACAATTCTGGTCAGAACCTGATTTGAACTAGCAGGAGCGGCCCAGCGGGACAAGAGGGTACAGGAAGAGTAACAAAAGGATTCCTCAAACATCAATCTTCTCAATCAGTCCAACCCTTTCCTCTTTTACAATTTTTTTCTTCTCTCTTTTTTTTTATTATCTCCCTTTTCTTACCCGTGGCGCCCTTTCGGATTCTCACCACGTCCATGGGTTTAGCTCTCTTACCCCAAGCGCCATTTCGGGTTTTCACCTGGTCCGCACAAGCCCACTGTTTTTACTCGTAATGCCCTTTCGGGTTTTCACTATGTCCATCTTGCTTTGAGCTTGTATTTTTATTTTATTCTTTTATTCTTTTTATTATTATATATATATATTTTTTCAAGAGCCACGACATAGACTTCGATTCCGTCATTCTGGTGTCGTCTCACGCCTCGGCTCATGTTGACTTAATAGATATTATGACTGCTTGCAAACCTACAAAGAGGGCTTCCTTCAGGGTGTAGCTTGACCATGGGTTAGGTTAGGATTTGAAGGTATGCTGGGCTAAAAGGGTTTCTTTGATACGCCTTCAGTTTTCTCAACATACTTTCTTCCTTGGGGGTTTTTACTGTACATGCCCCGTGATTCGTCTATACACATCTTTTGTTATTCTTTTTCCTCGATTTCAGGCAATCTCTTTTTGAGGTTTTGCTTTTTTTCGATTTTTTTTTTTGGATTTGATAGTAACTTTATATACATGCATCTTTTCTCTCTTCTTTTTTTGGTATACGTACACGTATATATATATATATATATATATATATATATATATATATATTTTGGGGGGATGGGTTTATTGAAAGAAAGGCCCAGGCTCAAATGGGGTAGCAAAGGATATCATCATTTTTAGGGATGCTTTTTGGCTACTGTGCTTGGAATGATGGCCTCTTTTGGGTGGTTCTTAAGCAGTCACATATCTGTTTCATCAATCTTATCTTATCGCAATAGACTAAGAGTAGAACCGTCGAACGTATCCAGCGTTGATGGGCTCAGGAAGATGATCTCCGTCCATGGTGGTGAGGCGGATGGCGTATCTCGGCAGCACTTCTCAAATGATGTATGGTCCTTCCCAGTTCGGCTTAAACTTTCCTCTTGGATCGGCGTGGAGGGATGGGAAGATCTTCTTCAGCACAGTGTCTCCTACCTTTAGATCTCGACCGTGGACACATTTATTGTAAGAGCGTGTGATTTGTCCCTGGTAAACTGAGTGTGGCATAAGGCTAGGAGTCTCTTTTCATCCAGTAATTTCAGCTGATCAAAGCGTGATCTCTCTCTTTCTGCTTCGGGTAAGCCTGATTCCATGAAGATTCGGAGCAAAGGTACTTCAACCTCTACCGAGAGGACGGCCTCGGTTCCATACACAAGGGAGAATGGTGTTTTCCCTATAGCGGTACGGATCGACGTTCGGTAGGCCCACAAAGCAAATGGCAGCATTGCACTCCAATCTTGATAAGTGACGACCATCTTCTCAAGGATGCGGATGACTGTCTTGTTTGCGGCTTCCACAGCTCCGTTGGTTTGAGGCCGATAAGGGGATGAGTGATGTTTCTTGATCTTGTATTGCTCGCAGAAGTCTCAGATGCGCTTATTCGCAAAGTTTGTGCCGTTGTCCGTGATGATATCTTTGGGTACTTCGAATCGTCACATAATATTGTTCTTGAGAAACTTCTCGACGTGACTGGCCGTGATGTTGGCATATGACGCCGCTTCTACCCACTTGGTGAAATATTAAATGGCAATGAGGATGAACCGATGTCCGTTTGATGCTTTTGGATTAATCATTCCGACAACGTCAAGGCCCCAGGTAGCAAATGGCCAAGGAGTGGTCATGCAGTGAAGATCAATGGCAGGAGCGTGTATCAGACTGGAGTGTTCCTGACACTTATAGCATTTTTGAACATGTTTGCAACAATCTGACTCCATAGTGGTCCAAAAGTATCCTTGCCGTAGAATTTTCTTGGCGAGCATGTGATCGCTGACGTGGGCTCTGCGTACTCCCTCATGGATTTCTTTCATAATATTAACCGCGTTACTTTCAGTAAGGCACCTGAGTAATATATTATTGTATGATCTCTTGTAGAGGCATTCCCCGCAAATGACGTAGCCTACCGCTAAACGTTGAATGGTTCGTCGGTCTGTCCTGGATGTACCCACTGGGAAAGTCAGGGTCTCGAGGAAATTCTTGATATCTGAGAACAAAGGTGGCTCATCAGGCTTTCTAGGTTCCTCAATCTGGAGGCAAAAGGCTGGCTCATTTCTTTGCTCGATCATGATCGGCTTCATCTCAACACCATAGGGGATTTCAATCATTGACGCCAAAGTTGCTAATGCGTCTGCAAAGAGATTCCTTATTCGGGAGACGTATGAGAAAGTCACATCTTGGAAGCAAGCTATCAGATCTTTGAGGTGTTCATGATAGGGGATCAGTTTCTCATCTTTCATCTTCCAATCACCATTCGTCTGACATATGATTAACTATGAATCACCAAATACTCGAAGGTGAGTTACATTCAGATCGAGAGCCGCCTGTAGACTAGCGGCGCAAGACTCATACTCAACCATATTGTTAGTATAAGGGAAGTTGAGTTTGATAGAGATCGGTACATGGGATCCTTTTGGTGAAATTAGGATGGCGCCAACTCCTTGGCCCTCGACATTTGCTCCCCCGTCGAAGTGCATTACCCATGATTCTTCTGCTTCTTCTGTATCGTCTTCCATCATGAACAAGATATCTTCATCTGAGAACTCGGTCCTCAAAGGTTCATAATCAGGTAAAGGATTGTCGGCAAGATGATCAGCAAGCGCCTGCCCCTTGATCGATTTCTGAGTGACGTACGTGATGTCGAATTCAGATAATAAAAGTTGTCATCGTGAGATTCATCCAGTGAGAGTTGGCTTTTCAAATAGGTATTTCAACGGGTCCATTCGAGCCAAAAGTAGAACGGATTGAGATAGCAAGTAGTGGCGGAGCCTTTGAGTAGCCCATACAAGAGCCAGGCATGCTTTCTCCATATGAGAGTAGCACGTCTCGTAATCAGTAAACTTCTTGCTCAGATAGTAAATGGCCTGCTCTCTTCTTCCTATTTCATCGTGCTACCCTAGGACACATCCCATCGAAACTTCAGTTGTGGAGAGATACATCAAGAGTGGTCTCCCTAGCTCAGGTGGTACCAAAATAGGTGGATTAAGGAGGTAGCTTTTAATTTTTTCAAACGCTGCCTGACAATCGTCATTCCATTCAACGGGTGAATTCTTCCTTAGTAACTTGAAGATCAGCGTGTAGATTGGAGTTAGCTGTGCAATGAACCGACTTATATATTATATTCTGCCCAGAAACCCTCTAACCTCTTTCTCGATAGACGACGGTGCCATTTCAGTGATGGCTTTGACTTTGATTGGGTCGACCTCGATCCCCCTCCTGCTGACGATGAATCCTAATAGTTTTCCTGACATAGCACCAAATGCGCACTTCTGTGGATTCAGACGTAGTAGATACTTCCTCAGTCTTTTAAACAACTTCTGAAGGTTTACCAGATGGTCGCTTTGCTCTGGTGACTTAGCTATCATGTTGTTGACATACACTTCAATCTCTCTGTGCATCATGTCATCAATAGTGCAGTCATAGCTCTTTGGTACGTTACACAAACATTCTTTAGCCCGAATGGCATGACTCGATAGCAAAAGGTTCCCCAGGGGGTAATGAATGTTGTCTTCTCGCGATCAACCTCTGCCATTTTGATCTGATTGTATCCTGAGAATCCATCCATAAAAGAAAGCATCCCGTGCTTAGCTGTGTTATCAACCAAGATGTCGATGTGTGGCAATGGGAAATCGTCCTTTGGGCTTGCTCTATTCAAATTACGAAAATCGATGCACATACAGACCTTTCCATCCTTCTTTGGTACAGGTACAATATTGGCTAGCCATTACGGGTATTTGGATACCATGAGAAACCTTGCATCATACTGCTTGATGACCTCATCTTTGACTTTAAGTATCCATTCGGGTCGGAGAAGTCTCAGCTTCTGCTTGACTGGCTTTATATCAGCGTAGAGGGGCAACTCATGTTTGACCAAATCAGTATCCAGACCAGGCATGTCCTCGTACGATCAGGCAAAAATGTCTTGGTATGACCAAAGGAAGTCGATCATGCTTTTTCTTTCCTCAGGAGACAGTGACATTCCGATCTTGGTTATCCTAGGAACCTCCTCAGTTCCTAGATTGATGTCTTCGGTGTCTTCAACAATGGGAGTAGGGCCATGCTCAAAGTTGGCAAATCGGTCAAGGAGCTCATCGGGGAGCTCCTCGAAGGGGACATCCTCGTCCAGACTCGTGATCCCTACCTCTTCTTGTATTTCTACAGGGAAGGGTCGATTTTATGTGGGACGGGTATTTTGATTAAGGCATCCTTTTGTGGGACATTTTTTGGAATTTTAAATGACAATATTTTTGGACTTTGGATTTTTTCAATGTTTTTAGGATTTTGTGTTTTTTCCATGTTTTTGAGATTTTTGTTTTCTTCGGAGACGGGCCCTTGGCAAGGCGGGTTGCTATATACACAAGGTATTGCCTGCCAAGGGCTTATCTCACTTTTTATAGGTTATTTTTTTTTGGGAAACAGGCGCCAAACTTTAGGCCACTTCCTGCTTCCAGAGTTTGGGGCAAAGATGCCCAGTTGCATACCTGAGGGGCCGCTTCTTTACCTGTTGAGATGGAGGGTACTGACTGATATGGCTCATTGGAGTCAGCCTCCATCATATTGATCCCTATTTCGTCTGAGATCATGTCCTCAAATGATAACTCAGTTTTGTGGTGATTCACTATAGGGGGGGCTTGTTCAGGCACCGACCGTCGTTCCTCGAAAAGGGATAACGCGGCCAAGTCTATCTCCAAGCTGGGAAGGGAGATCTGGGGATTGGTGGGGTGGACTGGGGCTTTAGGTTTGTGTGGGGTCAAGTTACCCCATTTTGATCGATCTTTACGACCCCTGCGCTAACAAAGGAATCCCTGATGTGCGGCCTGGGGCGAGGTTTCTCCTCTATGTTGATTCCTCGAGCTCTTGCCGCCGCGGCGACCCTGAATTTCTCTTTGGCCTCTCGGACCTCTTGGTCTGTGGACTTATATCCTAGCCCGAATCTTACTTTTTATCCCTTAGCCACCACTGGCTCTCTTCTGCCTTATAATTTGGGTCCTAGACCCCTTCCTTTCTGATAGCCCCACTTTTGGAGCATTGCCACTGCTGCTTCCATACCGCCTCCCGTTTTAGACATGATGCCCTCCATGGGTTATGGGAGTATAGCTGACACCTCATACTCAAAACTGTGGAGGTCAACGTCCTTAGCGATGTGTGGTACATCCAACATATTGGGTTTTTCAACGCTATTGGCAGCCTTTTCATTCTCACTATGCCCCTCTCCAATGATCGTGATAATCTTATGCCTAGATGCAAATTTGAGTTTCTGGTGCAATGTGGAAGGTATGGCTTCGACTTCATGTAGCCACGGGCGCCCTAACAACAAATTAAATGAGGATTTGATATCCATGACTTGAAACAAGATGGAAAAGGTCATTGGCCCTATCAGTAGCTCAAGATCAACTTCTCCCATTATTTCTCTCCTGGTATTGTCAAACCCTCTAGCGCTGGTTTGGTGGGCCTTAACATGCACGGATCAACCCTAATCTTGGTGGCGGTTCTCAACGGGCATATATTCAATGCAGACCCATTATCAATTAGTGCCAAGGGGATAATCATATTTCCGAACTCCACGGTTATATTTAAAGATTTTGAGTGGCTACCTCCTTCCTCAGGTAAATCGGCATCAGAAAATGAAATGGCATTTGGAGCCATCACTTGACCAATTAAGTGTCCGACTTCATCTGGGCTAACTTGGAGTGATACATGCGCATTTTTCAACGCCCCCATTAATGCTTGGAAATGGAGTGGGGACGTCATCAATAGATCCCATATAGTGATATGGGCAGGCATTCTTCTCAGCTAAGTCTCCAGTATATGTTCTCGACTCATCTTCTTAAACGGATTCACAGTGCTCTCTTTCTTTCCTTCGGGTTGGGCCTGTGCTGCTGCTAGTGCTTCGGGCTACTTCGATATTCTCCCTGACCTGGTAACAAAATCAATTGCCCCTTCTCTACGGCTGCTTCCGGCATTGATATCTGTCTGTTCGTAGCTTAGTGGGACCTGATGAGGATCATATGTGGGTCCCGAGAGCTGGAAGGGTATGGCTGTCGGTTCTTGAGGTACTTGTACTATTGTCTCAGGAGGTGTGGGCAATACTTGATTCACCCCGGTGGCAGTGGGTTAGGTGGAAAGATTGGGCCAAATGGGGGTGGTGGAGCTTGAGGGTGGTGGCATTGGAGGGAAGGAGGTAAAAGTAGTCCATTGATAGCTAGTGGGTGAGGGTGGTTGATGGGCCGTTAGGTAATTGACCGGGGTGGTGGAACTTGCCGGTGGTTGAGCTGGGGGTGATGGAGTGAGCGCAGGCCATTAATAACTGATGGGTGTGGGTGTCGGATTGGGGGACCTGTTGGCTCATTGGGTAATTGATGGGGGTTGTGGTGTACGGTGGTAGTTGGAATGGGGCAGGCGTGGGCCATTGATGACTGGCGAGTGCGGGTGTAGGATTGGGGGCTTGTTGGCTCATTGGGTAATTGATGGGGGTTGTGGTGTATGGTTGGTATGCATTGATATTCACGTAATTGACGGGTGTGGGTGATGAAAAGTATGCCCTGAGATCCAAGGGTTTAATTTGTGGAGTTGGATTGGGGAAATAATCTAAAAATTTAGGGGTTCAACTACCCCTACATTCCTTTCTTCAACGTTTCTTAACAGCGGTGCTACATAACTCTCCCGATCATTGATGTAATCGGATGGGTTAAATTCAAATTCCTCCTCATCCTCTATAATTTCGATGGTGGGTCTGAGACCTGCTCCTCCGGTAGGATGTGGGGGTAGTGGTACTTGATGAATGTTAGCATGCTGAGAAGGTGCAGGGGGAATGATTTTCCTGGCGTTGATCAAATCTTGGATAACGTGCTTTAATGGGAAGCAGCGATCAGTAGGGTGACCCAGATCCTGATGAAAATTATAGTGGCTATTTGGGTCATAGTTCTTTGGGATCGGGTGAGGAGGAGGTTGCGGTTGGCGGATAGCCACTAGTCCCTTTTCTACTAACAGGGGCAAAAGTACACTCAAAGATTGTCCCAGGGGTGTAAAGACTTTGTCGTAGCGGGCTCTCCTCTGTTTCAGGGTCATTTGCATTCCTTGCCCATTCCCCATTCTTTGCATCTGCTCAGGCCTAACTGGTGCTAGTGGGGTTGCCTGAAATTGAAACGGAGCAGTATTATTATTGGGCCTGGTGTTGGCTATGTTCTGGACATCGCCCCCTGTTCTCTTCTCGTTCCTCTGCTCAAAAAATCTTCTAACCCCGCTAAGGCCCCCTGAAGTATTCTTACTCAGACGTCCTTCCCTGATGGCATCCTCACAGCGGTTGGCATTCCTCACCAAATTAGTAAAACTAGACTGCTGTTGGTACACAAGAAAATCAAAAATCACTGACAGAGTGTTCTTTGAAATCATCTCTATCTGCTCATAATCTGGTATTCTATTTCTGACTTGAGCTGCCAGTGCTCTCCATCGCCCCAAGTAATCGCTGAAGGTTTCGTTCTGATTCTGCTTTAAACGAGCCAAATCAGACTTGCGCGGTTCAATATCAGTATTATAGACATACTATTCTTGGAACAAATGAGCCAAATCTTTCCATGTCTTCATCATGGATGGTTCAAGAGATGTGAACCACCTCAGGGCCGGTCCGGTCAAACTTTTCTAAAAGACTTTTATTAGCAGTCTTTCGTCCCCCCTGTACTGGCACATGTCCCCACAATAGGACTTGAGGTGTGCGATCGAGTTGCCTGTGCCATTGTACTTGTCGAATACCGGCATTTTAAATTTGGGGGGCAAGGGGACCTCAGCGAACAGGCATAGGTCTGTGAAGTCTGTGGTGTGGATTTCAGTACCACCTATTTTCATCAGCTATTTTTGTATTTTGTCTAACTGTTCTTTTAGTTGCTCTGATTCTTTGGACACGGGAGCTGCTTTCTCGACAGTTGGTTGGACTTCACTCTGGGCTACCAGGGGGTGGGCAATTACTGGTGGAGGGTTGAGGCTGGTCAATGCCCCAGCATAGGCCCCGTTGTTCCTAATCTTGTCATCTTCATACTGCTGATTGAAGTAATGTGCAGTGAAGACGGGATTCTCAACTTGTTGCTGTATGGGTTGGATGGGAATGACATGAGTAGGGGTTGGGTGAGCCCATTGGGAGTGTGGAAAGGCTTGTTGGGAGATGGAAATTTGGTTTTGAGGAGGGGCCTAGTAAGGCCATTAGGTTTGGGGGAAGGTTTGGAGATGGCCTTGGCGTGTAGGGCCATAGGGGAATTGGGTTTGGGGGATGACATGGGTTTGACCCAGCTGTGAAGGTTGGGTTAGGTGTTGGGGTGTTGTGGAAGGTATGAGTGTGGGGTTTGGGTTTGGGCCATGAACCCTTGATCATTTTGGGTCATGGGCCACTGATAGGTCTGGGCCATGGATCCTGGATAGCTTTGGGCCAATGGGCCTGGGTAGGTTTGGGCCAAGGGCCTTTGGTGAGCCTGGCCCAATGGGCCTTGGAGGGTTTGGCCTAATGGGCCTTGTTGGGTCTGGGCCATGGGTTCTTGGTGGGTCTGGCCCGATGGGCCTTGTATGGTCTGGGCCATGGACTCTTGATGGGTCTGGCCTGATGGGCCTTGTAGGGTCTGGGCCATGGGTCCTTGATGAGTCTAGCCCGATAGGCCTTGCTGGGTCTGGGCCATGGGCCATTGGTGGATTTGGGCCATGGGCCCCTAATGGGTTTGGATTTGATGGGTTTGGCCCAATGGGCCCTGGGGGATATGGGTAATGGGGTTTTGGGTCAATGGGCCTTGGGGATGATGGGTAGTGGGGTATTGGGCCTTGGGGCCCTGGAGGTCATAGATGGTGGGGTATTGGGCCATGGGGCCCTGAGATATATGGGAAAAGGGGGTTTTGGCCGATGGGCCTTGGGGTATATGGAAGTTTGGAGGTTGGGCCATTTGGCCTTGAGGTGTATGGATGGTGGGGGGATGGGCCATGGGGCCTTGGGGTATGTGAGTGATGGGGGTTTGGGTGGTGTGGATTATGGGGGGTTGATGGGGGTCATGGGGGAGTGAGGCATGGAGATTGCCTAGGGTATGGGATGGGTTCATGGGGTGTGGAGGAGAGGGGGAGTTTTGAGAAGCCATCCATAAGGAGTAGGCTTGGAACATCTCCTCCATCATGGCCATGGAAGGAGGATGGGGAAATAGAAATGAAACTCAAAATCTGGATACCCAAATTAGGCAAATAGTTCATCTATTTATAGTTTTCCCCAAGTCCATCTCAGATGTGCATCAACCAATCAGAATTGGTTAGATCCATATCAGCCAATAGGAGTTGAGCACCAGGATCCAGATCTGTTCTGGCCAATCAAAACTGTTTGATCTGGTTCAGCCAATCAGGAAACAGAGGCATCAATTCTGTTAGGAAATTCAAAAATCTGTTGGAACTTCTAGAAGTTCCCGCCAAGTAATTTCATCTTTGGGTGTTCACATGGGTGGAATATGCCTCTGGTTTGTGCTTCGAATCTTCCAGAATGCCCATGGGTTTTTAAATGCATTAGGGCGCGTGCAGAGATTACCAAATTGCCCTTGCAGATGCTAGGAATCTTCAGGATACCATTTAGCAAAGTTTGAAGACCTTTTCGAAAGGTATTGTAACTTTTGAAACTCTATTCGCACAAATTGGAGACCTTTTCAAAAAGAACTGTAACTTCTGGAGATCTATTCGCAAAGATTAGGGACCTTTTAATAAAGATTGGGGACCTTTTTTAATAGCAT
This sequence comes from Chloranthus sessilifolius, assembly GCA_021018995.1. NCBI lineage: Eukaryota > Viridiplantae > Streptophyta > Magnoliopsida > Chloranthales > Chloranthaceae > Chloranthus > Chloranthus sessilifolius. Next base: position 101,209,928 of record CM037588.1, read on the forward strand.
TCTATAGTGCATTCTTCTTTTCGAATAGCTCCAAACCTCTTTCCAGGTTGAAACCAGGCCTTTGTCCTCTTTATTTTAGGCATTTTGACAGCCAGTGAGGTTGTCCTTTCTCCTTCTTCCTCTAGATCAAAATGGATCATCATCTTTTTGGCACTTTTAAGCTGCTTTTAGGGTTAAGCCTGCCTTTATTGTTAGCTGTAAAACAAACACTTAAAACACTTATTTAGTTCTCTCAAAGGTCTATCAAGACCCAGGTTAAGGGGTGGAAAATGGTATTTTTCAGTTCTCAACACACCCCCAAACCTAAGCTTTGCTAGTCCCTGAGCAAAGACAAAATTTAAACAGAATGAAAAGCCATTTTTGTAGGGAGCACAATTGCATTTAGCATATGCAACAAGCCTTTTAAACCCCTAGGTGATCCCTAGTGGAGGAGTGAAGTCTCCTGAGGGTTTTCAGTGAAGGTACCCACAAACTTCTCTAATAAATCAGTTAAGATCAATGCAGCTCTGTTAAAATAGACTTTCATCCAATCAGATTATTCACACCTGCATCAGTCAAGCTATAAGAGGATCCTCAAGAAAACATCAGTTCAAAACTAAAATTCTGCTGTAATTCCTTTGACCATTCACTCAGTTTGTATCAAAAAGTTTTTACAAGAAAAATTAATGAAAAGCTTGCCTTCTATTTGAGAATCCTGCTATGATGTTACCCCAAATAAGTTGATTTCAAACCCAACTCTCACCAGGGTTTTCACTCAACATGCAGGTAAGAGGGTTGTACTATTTCACACAACTCAAGGCGATTCTGACCCTCAAATGGGATGGCAGGAGCATAAGCATTGCTTTTTAGTTTTGAATTCACTGCTCTTTTCACCATAGATTACACAAATCCTTATCTCCATGTGACAGCTCAATCCATCTTTGATCAGTAAGGACTTTAACTTGGGTTGTAATGTGGCTTATGGGTGAAATTTATCAAGAAAAAAAGGGGTGGAATGGAGTTCAAAAGTTTAGAAGTCAAGGTAAGGAGGTGGTATGGGCACCTTCTTTATTTCAGCACAATTTCATCTTCTTCTTTGAATTTTCAAAGCCAAGGTGGCCAACTTTTTCTCTTTCTTTTTCAAACTTCCAATGAAATGACTTCTCCTTTTCTCTTTTTTTTTTTTTTTTCAAAGCAACATTGACTGGAATGCCACATTTCTTTTGCTGATACATCATTGCCTTCAATTATTTTTATTTTTCTTTTATCAAACTGTTACCCAACTCTCCTTTCTTCAGCTTTCTTTCCTTTACCTTCTGAATTCTCAAAATGAGGTTGATGAGGTTTCAAAGAAATCTTTGATTAATAAAGCTCAAATGGTGTGTATCAAAGGCAGTTTTAAATGGTGGGGCTTTTTGAAGTTCAAACTGTCCAAAAGGAGGTCCTACATCATGTCTTTAATATCATGATTGCTGTCAAGCTATTTTAACTTGGATATGTGTAACTTCTAGTGATAATAAGCAGATTCAAACAGTCCCTAGAGCAGAAAAAATTGCCAATTCATACCTCCAAAGAATACATTTCAGCAGGCCCAAATCTCACTAGGTGTGGTTTTCTATCAAATTCCTGAAGTATATCATCACTGTTTTCTCTCTTTTTAGGTTTACTAAAACATCAATTTTTTTTTTAGAAATTTTCTGACATTCACTTCATGAAAGTATTAGAATTACACTAGAAATCAATTTTAAAAAGTTTTAACTTCCTCATTTTTCAAAACAATAGGTGTGAAATTACTTCATTTTCAAAAATTCTGCTGGTCATAAGCTGCACCAAGCATTAACTTATTTTATTGGCATACTTGCCATACTCCCAAACCTAAGATGAACATTGTCCTCAATGTTCTAGACAGTGAGAAACTAGGGGCAGCAGGGTGAAATGAGAAAGAAGAAAAAAAGAAAAATATGAGCAGAAAAATCTAAACTATGGAGCAGAAAATACAAATGCAAAACTAAATACATGAATAGGGAAAATGGAAAAAATGATATACAAATGCAGGAAATTACTGCTAAACCAGAAAAAATAGCAAAACAAATCTAGAAAAACTGAATGTATGAATAGAAAAAAGAACAGTACTGTGAAGAAAATGAAAGGAAACTAACGCTAATAACAGAAAAAAATAAAAAAAATTCAGATCCAAAAATAGAATTTCAGAATTATAAAAAATCAGGGAAAAAAAATTAGGAACCGAGTACTAAACTACCAAAATGCAAAAAACAATTAGTAAATTTAAGACCTAAGAAAGAAAAAGCAGCGATCTAAAAATAGAATTTTAAACTAAAATTACTAAAATAAAAAATCCTAAAAGAAACTCTAAACCACCTGTGCCAAAAGAAACCCCCCTGCTGCTTGTGTGAGTATGAATCAATATGAACTTGAAGTTGATGAAGCATGGGAGTACACAGTTAAAAATAGGATTCATACATAGCTGAGACCTATTTATGGAGCAGAAATCTTATAGGAAAATAAAGTCAGTGGCTCCATTGAATACTCAAAAGAACCTATGAGCCACTGCTCATTATCCTACATGATGAAAAAATAAAAAAAAACATGATCTCAGCAGGTCCAAATGGGATAATTGGATACAAACAAAGAAAAACAGCCCATCTAGAAGATATATATTTTTTTATGCTTTTATAATTTTTTATTTTATTTTATTTTATTTATTTGTTTTGGGTTAGCCCGGGGTCCATAAGAGCCCTTATTTACTACTGCTGAAAAAAATAATAAGAAACAACTCAAAAAATTTCTAATTGTGTTTTCATTTTCTTTTATTTTTGTATTTGGTTTTATATAAAAAAATCAACATGCCTAAAATACAGCAGAAATTATAATCAAAACAAACATTAAACACAATAGAACTGCTGGTTCTCAAGAATTTAAAATTAGAAAATGAATGCAAAGGAGAAGGGGATGCAAACTCAAGCAGATCTGCTCCACCTTTAGTCCAGATGCTCCTTGTTGGACGGCTGCTCTAGATCTGCAAAAATCCAAAAACTGCAGCAGTACCTTATTCAAGTATATTGACAAAAATAAAAAGAAAAACTCAGGCTACAACCCAAATTTGACAAAAAGACAAAAGAGTGGCAGCAGCATTTATTCAAATAACTAGAAGGCAAAGAATAAAAATTCAGAAAAATAAATAAATTCTGCTGCAGTAAAACAGGTTTTCTATACAAAACTACAGTACACATTTAATAAAGCACTTGGAATACAAAGTGCAGGTTTAAAGCAAAAATTAAAATGAAAATCAGATCTACAAAATTGAAAAACTTAGGTCTACCAATTTTAAAATCTATTCCCCGGCAACGGCGCCAAAAACTTGTTGCTGTTTTAAGTGTGCATGATTTATTTGTGTTTTGAAAACAGATTTACAAATGATGAATTGCACTGAATTTGAAAAAGAATAAAGAAATATCAGCACAGAGAGAACTTAATTAGCCTGCAGGATCAGGGCCAATTGTAGCAAGTTTTAAATATAAGTGAGTAAAAGATCGTCCACAGGGAATTGACTTAACATGTAAGATAAACCTTCAGATCTGAGCTACCAGATCTGACCTCTGATCCTATCTACAAAGCACATAAGATGGGAGGTTGAATTTGTCACATTAACTAAATGATAAAAGTAAAAATTAAAATAAATGATCCAGATTCGAGTTGGGGAGATTTGATGTAAATTAATAAGAATGGATAAATAATATCTAACTTCGACTTAGTACTTGATTGCAGAATGAGAATAAATGTAAAACAAATGAGATATTATCCAATCTTCATCTGACTACCAGCACAGATGCAAGAGAAAGTAATCCAACTCAAGGATTAGAATTGTGTTGCACTTATGGCTATGGTCTATCCACTTCAATGGACACAGATCATCCAATAGTCTTCAATCCGAATCCTTGATTCAGAACAAAAAACACCACTACAAATGCTGTGAGAAATTAGGTTACAAACGTAGATTCTCACAGGGGTAATGAATTAAGGGAAATTGCTTTAAAAACAGTAAATCTAAAGGAATCTAATGAATAAGGAGATCACAGGGAACCCTCAACATGAATCCGATTGAGAACGTACTGCTCACAGTGACCTTTTCAAATTCACCATTATAATTACAGAGCACAGCTCAAACAGCTCTCGAATTTGTAGTCTTGAATACAATTCTCACTTGAATTACAGAAGTATCTCACAGTTCTTAGTTACAAATAAAAGCTAGTAATACAGAAGTTTCAAACAAGCTATCTGAATTGGAAATGGGACAATAGAAATGAAACTCAAAATCTGGATACCCAAATTGGGCAAATAGTTCATCTATTTATAGTTTTCCCCAAGTTCATCTCAGATGTCCATCAACCAATCAGAATTGGTTAGATCCATATCAGCCAATAGGAGTCGAACACTAGGATCCAGATTTGTTCTGGCCAATCAAAACTGCTTGATCTGGTTCAGCCAATCAGGAAACTGAGGCATCAATTATGTTAGGAAATTCAAAAATCTGTTGGAACTTCTAGAAGTTCCTGCCAAGTAATTTCATCTTTGGGTGTTCACATGGGGTGGAATATGTCTCTGGTTCGTGCTTCGAATCTTCCAGAATGCCCCTGAGTTTTTAAATGCATTAGGGCGCGTGCAGAGATTACCAAATTGCCCTTGCAGATGCTAGGAATCTTCAGGATACCATTTCGCAAAGTTTGAAGACCTTTTCGAAAGGTATTGTAACTTCTGAAACTCTATTCACACAGATTGGAGACCTTTTCGAAAAGAACTGTAACTTCTGGAGATCTATTCGCAAAGATTGGGGACCTTTTCACAAAGATTGGGGACCTTTTCGAATAGCATTCTATAGTGCATTCTTCTTTTCGAATAGCTCCAAACCTCTCTTCAGGTTGAAACCAGGCCTTTGTCCTCTTTATTTTAGGCATTTTGGCAGCCAGTGAGGTTGTCCTTTCTCTTTCTTCCTCTAGATCAAAATGGATCATCATCTTTTTGGCACTTTTAAGCTGCTTTTAGGGTTAAGCCTGCCTTTATTGTTAGCTGTAAAACAAACACTTAAAACACTTATTTAGTTCTCTCAAAGGTCTATCAAGACCCAGGTTAAGGAGTGGAAAATGGTATTTTCCAGTTCTCAACAGGAGGTGGTGGAAAAATTAGGCATGGCCACGGTAGGTGGGGGTGTATGGGGTGGATGAGGGGATGTATTTTTGGATGATGGGGGGCATGATGAGGAAGGATGTGGAAAATTGGGCATGGCCCTGGTATAATTGGGCATGACCCGGATGGATGGAAGATCTTGCGGGGGGTTGGATAGGGTGGAAGTGGTGTATGTGAATGTGGGTGGATCGGGTCTATAGGGGGATGATGGGAATTGGGGCATGGATGTGGATTGGGAAAATGGGTTTGGCATGGGCATGGTTTGGGCAAACGATGGAGAATGGGGGGTAGGATTTTGGATATATTGGGGGGTATCTGTTGGGAAAATGGGGGCGCCAAATGGGCCAGTAACGGTAAAAGGGGGTTGGGTGAGGGGAATGATGGAAAAGACTTCTCCCGAATGAGAGTGGGTTGGAGAATGTGGCGGGGATGAATCGGGATCGGCGTAAACCGGGTCCACTACCCACGACATTCTTCTAGAGCGAGTCGGGTAAGGGTGCCTTGGATAAGGCCCAAAAATCCTCCTCCTTCTTCCCCTATGGGACGACGGAGGGCAAGATGATGCCGTTGTGCCGGCACCACAAACTAAATATTTTTTTAGGTTTTGATTATATATTTTTTTTGAATTTGATGAAAACTTCTTTTTTAAAAACAAAGGTTCCGAGGCCATGGAATTCCCTTTTCGGGTGGCTCTCATACCTTAATTCAAGACCCACGGCGACGGTTCCGGTGCACTTCGGAAGAATCGAAGGAGAACCTTCGATCTATTGAAGACACAAAAATTGAGGCAAACGACCCGATCCCCCGAAATGAGCCAAAAAGAAGTTGCCTTCTCTTGACCGGTGGGAGCGTATTGGGTGTCAGAGATGGCGGGGCCTAAACAAGGTACTATGCACACTGATCGGAGAACTCGGGAGGTGGAAAGGGCTAAGGATTCGGGTTGGGTGCTGCCAAACAGACCTGGCGCAACTAATACTTGTGCTCAGATTGCAGGGGAGGACTTTTATACTGGCGCAACTATTAGTTGTGCCAAGGTAAAAATTGGGAGTTTAAAGCTGGTACAACTAATAGTTGCGCCAGTTATAAATTTCAGTGTTTTTACACTGGCGCAACTAATACATGCGCCAAGCAAAAATTGTCTCTCCAGAATAGAGAATAGCAGCCACTGATGTCCGAAATGAGTCTTTTTTTGGTTTTCTTGTGGAAGCTAGGCTTCCGGGAACTGAGCTATTTTATGGTGATCGATTCTCTCCTTACTGCACCTAAAGGATTGAGTCCAGTATAACTCGCTAGCACGCTCCCCAAGGGATTTAAGCTTCGAAATGAGAACCCACCCGATATACCTCCGGCGCAAATGCCTTCTCAGATACTAGGTGGGCTGGGACTTTTCTGGATCATCACCACTAGGGGCTGCAGCCATACTAAGACCCGGGTGTTTGTATGTGTACCTAAACCAACCCTTTTGAAAAATCTACCCCACAAAATAAATTAATTAAGCTCCCTAACTTGGTTCAATTTTAATTTTTTTCAAAGCTTTTCTTTTTTTTTGGAAGTTTTCTTTAGTTCAAAGACCGGGGGTGATTATCCCGTGCCGCCACAATGGGCCGGCGTCCACTATTAGGATATCAATAATAAAAAAGATGGGGCCAGTCAAGCGACTAGGTGGGAAATATAAAGTGTTGAAATTTAAAAGGTGCCAGTCAAGTGACTAGGCAAAAAGTTGCTGAAATTTAAAGTGAAAATGTAGGGGTGATTAAAAGAAAGGTGTCAGTCAAGCGACTAGGCAAAAATTGTTGAAATTTAAAGCAGAATTGTAGGGGTGAGTAAAAAAAGGTGCCAGTCAAATGACTAGGCAAAGATTGCTGAAATTTAAAGCGGAATTGTAGGGGTGAGTAAAAAAGGTGCCAGTCAAGTGACTACGCAAAGATTACTGAAATTTAAAGCGGAATCATAGGGGTGAGTAAAATGACGTAATCGGAAGGGTGAGTGACAAAAAAATAGCAAAAATAATTAAAAAGCAGCAATAAAATATTAGAAAAATAAATAAATCAAAAAGGTCTAGTTCAAGGGGAAGCTCTACTAGCTACTCCCCAGTGGAGTCGCCATCTGTGCAACCGTGGGAATCGGGACAATCCTTGTCGCAACGATGCGCTCTCTAACGATGAAAATATAGAGTTGCCACCCAGAGCTTTCGGCGTTCCGGGATACCTAGTTCATTTTTATGAGCACCTAAATGCTAAAAATATGACTCTGAATCCGGTCCACACCAAAGGCTCTTGGGTAGGGGCTTCGATTATCGATCGGGAAGGTGTTAGGCACCCGACCAACCTGCTTAACGCGGTCTGTACTAATGGCCAAAAATAAAATAAAGTAGAAGCAAGGAAAATAGCTTCCTCTTGCCCAAAAGGGCTTAGAATCCTATTTGTGCCCCTTCGTTCCTACCAAAAAATCGGCGGCATAACGGCACAAATGAGAGGATGGAGAGAGCTAGAAAGAGATAGGAGAAGAAAGGGGAGAGCCGGAGCCCTCGGGCCCTTGTAGCACCGTAGAGGAGCCTTACGTGGCTTGCTTTGATGAGTTCTTGAAGGCTTTGTATGGTGGAAAATGGGGTTCTAACTCCTAGGACTTAAAGCTAAGAGGTGGGGGATGGAGGCTAGGGGATCACACACACCTAGGTTAAGGGTTTTGGATGCAAGAACAAGCTTGAAATGAGATTGGGAGGTTCTGGAATTTGGGTGAAAATAGTGCACAAAAGGGAGGAAGAACTCACTTTGAGCTCTTTCTCTCTTAAGCAAATTTCTCAACCCCTAAACCAAGGGGTGGGGGGCTCTATTTATAGGAAAGTAATGGATTAGGAGGCTACTTAGATGCTAATTGGGGTTAGCAATTAGATAATCTCAAATCTAATGTTTCCTAGGATTTTGAAAGCTTGGAAAGGTGTGAAGGTGGTTCTAATGGTGGATGATGGGGTGAGGCTTTAAGCCACTTGGAGGGTTGCAAATAGGTAAGGAATGGGTGCAACAGAACTATCAAAACACACCCCAAAGATTGAGGTGGTCAACAAGTGTTGGTGTTCTGAGTGTGCATGATTTATTTGTGTTTTGAAAACAGGTTTGCAAATGCTAAGTTATACTAAATCTGGGAAAAAAAAATAAAGAAATATTAGCACAGAGAGAAGGGAATTAGCCTGCAAGATCAGGGCCAATTGTAGCAAGTTTTAAATGTAAGTGAGTAAAAGATCATCCACAGAGAATTTGTTTAAAATGCAAGATAAACCTCCAGATCTGAGCTACCAGATCTGGCCTCTTATCCTATCTACAGAGCACATAAGATGGGAGGTTGAATTTGTCACATTAAATAAATGATAAAAGTAAAAGTTAAAGTAAATGATCCAGATCTGAGTTGGGGGAATTTTGATGTAAATTTATAAAAATGGAGAAATAATATCTAACTTTGATTTGGTCCTTGAAACACAGTGAGAATGACTGTAGGTCAAATGAGAGATGCTCCAATCTTCATCTGGCTACAAGCACAGATGCAAGAGAAGTAAATCTAACTCAAGGATTAAATTTAGGCTTATGGTTATGGTCTGTCCACTTCAATGGACACAGACCATCCAATAGTCTTTAATCTAAACCCTTAATTCAGAACAAGAAATATCACTACAAATGCTGTGAGAGATTAGGTTACAAACACTAATTCCCACAGGGTTAATGAATCAAGGGAAATTGCATGAAAAACAGTTAATCTAAAGGAGTCTAGTGCAATAAGGAGATCAGAGGAAACCCTTAACACGAATCCAATTGAGAACGTATGGTTTACAGCAACCTTTTCAAATTCACATTTACAATTACAAAGCACAGCTTAAACAGCTCTCAGATTTGTAGTCTTGAATACAATCCTCTTTTGAATTATAGAGATATCTCACAGCTCTCAATTGCAAGTAAAAGTTATGCTATTACAAGGTTTCAAACAGGCGAGCTGATCTGGAAATGGGGGAATAGGAATGAAACTCAAAATCTGGATGCCCAAATTGGGCAAATGGTTCATCTATTTATAGTTTTCCCCAGGTCTAGCTCAGATGCGTATCGACCAATCAGAAGTGCTCAGATCCGTATCAACCAATGGTAGTCGAGCACAAAGATCCAGATCTGTTCTGGCCAATCAGAATTGCTCGATCTGGTTCAGCCAATCAGGCGACATAAGCATCAATTCTGTTATGCAATTTGAAAATCTGTTAGAGCTTCTAGAAGTTCCCGCCAAGTGATTTCATCTTCGGGTGCTCACATGGGGTGGAATATGCCTTTACTTCATGCTTAGAATCTTTTAGAATGTCCCTAGGTTTTTAAATGCATTGGGACGCGTGAAAAAGATTACTGAATTACCCTTGCAGAAACTAGGAATCTCCAGAATACCATTTCGCATAGTTTGGGGAACTTTTCGCAATGTACTATGACTCCTGAAGCTCTTTTCGCAAAGTTCAGGTTCTGTTCGCAAGGAGTTCTCTTCTTTTCGAATAGGTCAATCATCCTTTCGAAGAGTTCAGGTGCTCTTCGAAAACTAGGCCTGAAGCTTTTAGTTCTTTTCGCAGAGTTCAAGTTCTTTTCGAAATGTTCAGATTCTTTTTGAAAAGCACTTTGTAGTGCATTTTTATGTTCGAATTGCTCCACATTTCTTCTCTGGGTTGAGACCAGGTCTTTGCCTCTTTAGTTCAGGCATTTTGACAGCTAGTGAGGTTGTCCCTTCTCTTTCTTCCTTTGGATCGACATGGATTATCATCTTTTTGGCACTTTTAGGCTGCTTTCATGGTTAAGCCTGTCTTTATTGTTAGCTATAACACAAACACTTAAAGCACTTATTTAGTTCTCTCAAGGGTCTATCAAGGCCTAGGTTAAAGGGTGGAAAATGGTATTTTCTAGTTCTCAACACACCCCCAAACCTAAGCTTTGCTAGTCCCTTAGCAAAGTCAAAATTAAAAACAGAGTAAAAAGCCACTTTTGTAGGGAACACAGTTGCATTTAGCATATACAACAAGCCTTTTAAACCCCTAGGTGATCCCTAGTGGAGGAGTGAAGTCTCCTGAGGGTTTTCAGTGAAGGTACCCACAAACTTCTCCAATAAATCAGTTAATATTAATGCAGTTCTGTTAAAGCAGACTTTCATCCAATCAGATTATTCACACCTGCATCAGTCAAGTTATGAGATGATTTTAACGAAAACATCAGTTCAAAACTGAAATTCTGCTGTAACTCTTTTACCATTCACTTGATTTGTGTCAAAAAGTTTCTAAAAGAAAAATTAGTGAAAAGCTTGCCTTCTATTTGAGAATTCAGTTTTGATGTTACCCCAATGAGTTGATTTCAAACCCAACTCTCTCCAAGATTTTCACACAATATGCAAATAAGAGGGTTGTACCATTTCACATGGCTCAAGAGCAGTTACAGCCCTCAAATAGGATTGTAAGCATGAGCATAGGCATTGCTCTTTAGTTCTGAATTCACTGCTCTTTTTACCATAGATTACACAGATCCTTATCTCCATGTGACAACTCAATCCATCATTGATCAGCAAGGACTTTTCTTGGGTTGTAATGTGGCTTATGGGTGAAATTTATCAAGAATAAAGGGGTGGAATGGAGTTCAAAATTGAGAACTCAGTCAAGGTAAGGAGGTGATAGACACACCTTCTTCAATTCGGCACAATTTCATCTTCTTCTTTGAATTTTCAGAGCCAAAGTGGCCATCTTTTTTTCTCTTTCTTTTTCAAACTTCCAATTAAATGCCTTCTCCTTATTTTTTTTTTTTTATCAAGGTAACATTGACTAGAATGCCACATTTCTTCTGCTGATACATTATTGCCTTCAATTATGATTCTTCTTCTTTTATCAAACTGTTACTCAATTCTCCTTTCTTCAGCTTCCTTCTCTTTATCTTCTGACTTCTCAGAGTGAGGATTAGGCTAAATGAGGTTGATGAGGTTTCAATGAAATCTTAGATTTATAAAGCTCAAATGGTGTGTATCAAGGGCAGTTTCAAAAGGTGGGGCTTTGTAAGGTTCAAATGTCCAAAAGGAGGCCTTACATCATGTCTTTAATATCATGATTGCTGTCAAGTTATTTCAATTTGAAAATGTGTAACTTCTAGTGAAAAGAAGCAGGTTCATACAGTCCCAAGAGCAGAAAAAATTGCCAATTCCTACCTCCAAAGAACACATTTCTGCAGGCCCAAATCTCACTGGGTGTGGTTTTCTATCAAATTCCTGAAGTATATCATCACTGTTTTCTCTCTTTTTAGGTTCACTACAACATCAATTTTTTTTTTTTTTGAAATTTTCTGACATTCACTTCATGAAAGTATTAGAATAACACTAGAAATCAATTTTAAAATCAATTTTAAAAGTAAAATTTTAACTTCCTCATTTTCAAAACAACAGGTGTGAAATTCCTTCATTTTTAAAAAATAAAATTCTGCTAATCATAAGCTGCATTGATGTTAACTCCATTATTGACATTTCTGCCACACCCCCAAACCTATGGTGAGCAGGGTCCGCACTGGTCCGAAGCAAAGAAAAGAAACAATCAAGCAGAAATCATAATGACAAGAAGAAAGAACAGAAATGCACAGTAATTACACAAGGAAAACCAGGATTTTATATTACAAACTCATAACACAGATAAGTACAATGTGATCTAATAACTGGGATCAAAATCTGTATCATAAGTTGGTTCAATGGGATCAGAACTGGAGTCACTCTCAGAGTCAGAACTAGAATCAGTATTGGAGTCTGAACTCGATTTAGCCTTCTCCTGGATTGTGTTTTGCAGCTCAGTGTATTCCTCAGATTTGATCTTTTTGGTGAGGCCAATATACTTTCCAAGTCTAGTAGTCCTCAGTTTTTCCTGTTCAAGCTGTGCTTGCAACATGGTCACCTTGTGCTGCTCACTCCTAACCATCTGAAAAGTTTGACCCAGCAGGTCCTTCATTTTCTCTCTCTAAAATTTCATGAATAATTTCAATTTCCGAATCTGGTTTTCATAAGGGGTTCTAATGTAAGCTTGCAAATCAGCTAACCCCTTAAGGGCATCTCGACAGATATATGGATTCTCTTCCATAGCCCTTTTGAGAGCGGCAAATCTGGGAATGGGAATGGAATGGTAAGGGACCAAAGGTATCCCAGCTGTGGGAGTGGGAGAAGAGGGGTCCAGAAGAATGACCCTCAAGGTCGGTCTGATTGGCTTGATCCGAGAAAGTGAGGAGAGGTGAAGGGGGCTCAACAAGAGCTACCTCAGGTTCAGTTTGGGTAGCATGGGCAGTAGTGGTGAGGGTGGGTGGATCAACCAATACTACCTCAGGTTCTGTTTGGGTAGCATGGTCATCAACAGCAGGTACAGTGGCTAAAGTAGTTGTGTGGGATGTGGAGGCTAAGGTTTGGAGAAGGTCATTGGTCACAGACTGATTATCTGTGTTGATCTGTAGTTGGGCTTGGATGGATTGGAGAAAGGTAAATATTTGGCTAATAGATTCAGGTGTGGGTGTAGTATGCATAGTAGGGGCTGGTAAAACTGAAGTGGATGGTGGAGGTGCAATGGGTGAAATGGCTGTAAAGGGAGAAGTAGCCAAGTGAGTGAAATGAGGAGGGTCAGGTATAGGGACAGATTCAAGCCCAATTTTTTCAAAAATAGACCCCATCAATGATGAATAAGCCTTTGTAGTGAAAATCTCAGGTTCAGGGGTATGGGTTACTTCAGGTGTGTGGGCTGAAGGAGCAGGTGAACTTGAGAGGCTTTGGAGAAGAGGAGTGCTAGGAGATTGTTCAATAAAATCTGTGGCCAGGTCTTGGGCATTGGTGGGAGAAATTGGTGGTGTGAGTATGGCTGGAGTGGTTGGTGTAGAGGGGGAGTCTGCAATTGGGATAATGGTGGGTATGGGGATGGGACTGCTGGAATAGGTGAAGTGGCAGGAGCTGGACTAGGTGAGGAGGGTAAAATGACAACTTCTTCAAGAATGGGTGCAGCTGAAGAGCTGGTCACCACAGGAAGGACAGCTTCTTCAAGAATGGGTGCAGCTAAAGAGCTGGTCACCACAGGAAGGACAGCTTCTTCAAGAATGGGTGCAGCTAAAGAGCTGGTCACCTCAGGGTCTAGCAGTTCTAAGGAGGCTGCAGGCGGGGTTCATGTATGGCAGTCCACTAGCATTGCAGATCTTGAGCTCAATGTAATTGCAGGCTCACCTTCCTCTCTCATTCTTTTCAGCATTGCTTGGTTTCTAGTCCAAGCCTTTTTCCCAAAAGTATGAGGAGCTATGACTTCAAATGGCTCCTGGTCATCAATGTCAAACTTAGCTCTTAGTAGGGTTGTGATCAGTCTACCAAATGGGATTCCAGCTAATTTCTGCTCCTTTTTCAACTTGGCACTAATATCATCCATGGCTTCAAAAATTAACATAGGGGCATTGAAAAATTGCCCCTTAGAAAAATGAAAGAGAGCCTCTAAAATTGCTATCCTCCTTTCTTGGCTATGCCCAGTGACATAAAAACTTCCCCTCAAAATTGAATCCATCAGTAAAAATTGAGGTGCTAGGTCTCTCCTAATTATGGACTGTCCAGTTCCAACGATCCCTTGGGTTAAATGTGCAGCCATTTCTCTGAAAGAGGCTGCTTCTGGGGCAGCCAATGGACCAGCAGGATCATATTGAAAAGGTATCCCCAAAGCATTCCCATTGTCTTCATATGTGACAGTTAAATCACAATCATCAATGAAAATAACAAGAGTAGGGACATCAGCATCCTTCTCTGTCACTTTTACCATGTTTTGGTACCATAATTTCACCATTCGCGGATAAATTTTCTCTGGCAGTGGGGTAAGGATATTGCTCAGTGAGGCATCCCTAATGTATTTTAAAGATAGCTGACAGTCCGGTTTGTTGACGAAAAAAGTTTCATCCACGATAAGCTCAAGAATCAGCTTCTGAGCTTCAATGAATGGATTTGGCGACCAAATGCATAGGCGAAGGAGGAGGAAGCTTCAGTCAGGACTAGCTCCTCATGTCTAACTTTCTTCCCTTTCTCAATCCTATCACTCTATCCATTGATAGTTTTCTTTTTAAGCTTTGGTTTTTCCTTTTGGGGTTGGTTTGCTAATTTTCTTAGCAGAAGATTTTGGGAACATGGCAGCCAGTGATTTTTCAGCTTTCCCCATTCTAAAGTTGTGTATAAAAATGCCGACAACAAATGCTGACACCAAATCAAACTTTGCAAATGATAAACAGAGGAAATGCACAGAAAAATACCGAAATCTAGGGTTTTGGTTGAACGTGTTGCTTGCTCGCTGAAATCCACCAGAACCAGAAGCTAAAATCCCTCTCTTCAAGCTTAAATGATCGAACAAATGTGAAGAAAAGTGTGGCTGAATTCTAAAATCATGCAAGGAAAGAAAGAAATGGGGTTTCTGTGAAACAGGACGTTCTCAGAAAGCTTTCGAATATGAAACCCTTACTTCGAAAGGGTTTAAATATGCTCAAAGTTATTTTCGCAAAGTAATTTTTAAGTTTTCGAAAAGTTCAAAATAGTCCTTTTTACAACAGAGAATGGCATCAGTACCATTCGAAAGGCTAATAGCTTCAGAAACAACTTTTCGAAAAGCAAATGGCTTCAGAAACAACTATTCGAAAAGCAAATCATTGCTTTCGAGCAGTTCGTTACAAATCCAGATCCTTTTTGAAAGAAAATTGAACTTACGAAAAGAAAATTTTTACTTTGCGAATTAATTTTTCACATATTTAAACTTCTCGAAAAGAGAACAAACATGACAAAAAATAGAGAAATAGAAAACTATGCAAAAACTACAGAACAAAAACATATTGTACAGTTGTATACCATCAGATTTGGGGAGGTTCTTGATGATAGATGGTCAGCACAGGCTCCTGGGTATTTTCAATGCATGGTTTGAGCCTCTGACCATTTACTTTCAAGATTCTTCCATCACTTGGGTCTAAAATTTCAACAGCCCCAGAAGGAGCTGTATGAATGACAGTATATGGCCCTTCCCATCTGGATCTCAGCTTTCCAGGAAAAAACATAAGTTTTGAGTTGAATAGCCATACCTTAGAGCCAGCTATGAACTCTTTTCTCCACAAATTTTTATCATGGAAGGCTTTGACTTTCTCTTTGTAAGATCTTGAATTAGTGTATGCATCCATTCTCAGCTCCTCCAACTCAGCAAGTTGCAGTTTCCTATGATTACCAGCAGTAGTCAGATCCATGTTCAATGTTTTAATAGCCCAAAAGGCTTTATATTCTAACTCCACTGGTAAATGGCATGCTTTGCCATAGACCAATCTGAATGGGGACATGCCAATTGGGGTTTTATAGGCTGTCCTATATGCCCACAATGCATCATTCAGCTTAAAGGACCAATCCTTTCTGTCCTTCTTCACAGTCTTTCCCAGTATATGTTTGATTTCTCTATTGAAAATCTCCACTTGTCCACTGGTTTGTGGATGATATGGAGTAGCTACTCTATGAGTCACAGAGTATTTTTTCAATAAAGCTTCAAAATGTTTATTACAAAAATGGCTTCCCCATCAACGATAATAGCTCGGGAAAACCAAACACGAAAAAATGTTATCCTTTAAAATTTTCAACTACTCATGATCATTGGTTTTAGTGGCTTCAACCCATTTGGATACATAATCCACAGCTACTAAAATGAAATTACACCCATTGGAAGGAGGAAAGGGACCCATGAAATCTATCCCCCAAATATCAAACAATTCAACTACCAAAATGGGCTGTAAAGGCATTGAGTTTCTCTTGGAAATGCCGCCCAATTTCTGACAGTTCTGGCAAGACTTACAGTGCTGTAGAGCATCTTTGAAAAGTGTAGGCCAATAAAATCCACGTTGCAAAACCTTTGCAGCAGTTTTGTTTCCACTAAAATGACCTCCACAGGCCTGTTCATGACACATAGAAAGTATGCTATGAAATTCTTCTTTAGGGACACATCTTCTTATTATTTGGTCTGCACAAATCTTAAACAGATAAGGATCTTCCCAAATAAAATGTTTAACCTTTGAGAAGAAAAGATCTTTATCCATTTTATTCCAATGTTGAGGAATTCTTCCAGTAGCCAAAATGTTGACTATATTTGCAAACCAAGGGGTGTGTATACTAATAGCAAAAAGTTGCTCATCAGGGAAAGATTCATTGATAGGCAGCCTATCAATCTCAGTAGTTAAAATTCTAGACAGGTGATCAGCCACCACATTCTCCACACCCTTTTTATCTTTGATCTGTAAATCAAATTCCTGTAATAGGAGGTTCCACCTGATTAATCCTGGTTTGGTGTCCTTCTTAGACAGAAGGTATTTCAAGGCAGAGTGGTCAGTGAACACCACTATTTGTGAACCCAAGACATATGACCTGAATTTCTCTAAAGCAAAAACAATTGCCAGCAGCTCCTTCTCAGTTGTTGTGTAATTGAGCTGTGCATCAATCATTGATCTACTGGCATAAGCTATGACATGAGGCAGCTTATCCTTTCTCTGTCCAAGGACAACTCCCAAAGCATAATCTGATGCATCACACATTAGTTCAAAAGGCAGTGAATAATCTGGAGACTGTAATATTGGAGCTGAAATCAAACAATTTTTTAAGAATTCAAATGCCTTCATGCATTCATTGTTGAAAACAAAAGGGACATCTTGGCACAATAAATGACAAAGAGGCTTGGTTATTTTACTGAAGTCCTTAATGAACCTTCTGTAAAATCCAGCATGTCCCAGAAAACTTCTGATCTGTTTAACAGTTTTGAGAGGTGGTAAACGTGCAATTAAATCAATTTTTGCTCTGTCTACCTCAATGCCCTTGTGGGAGACAACATGGCCAAGGACAATGCCCTGGGTGACCATGAAATGGCTCTTCTCCCAGCTCAAAACTAGATTGGTTTCTTCACATCTTTGTAACACCAATTTGAGATGATGTAAACACTGGGCAAAACTGTCTCCATAGATTGAAAAATCATCCATAAAAATCTCCATAAATTGGTCAATCATATCTTTGTAATGCAGGAGCATTACAAAGACCAAAAGGCATTCTCCTATAGGCAAAAGTGCCAAAAGGGCAAGTGAATGTGGTCTTTTCCTGATCTTGTGGGTACACAGGAATCTGGTTGTAACCAGAGTAACCATCAAGAAAATAGTAATAAGCTTTTCCTGCTAGCTTATGTAAAATTTGATCAATGAATGGGAGAGGGAAATGGTCTTTTCTGGTCATTGAATTTAATTTTCTGTAATCAATACAGACCCTCCAACTTGTTGTTTGTCTGGTTGACATAAGCTCACCAGAATCTGAGGTTACAATAGTGATCCCAGATTTCTTAGGTACCACCTGTGTAGGTGCCACCCAAGCTGAATCTGAAATGGGGTAAATGACCCCTGCATCCAACAACTTAACAACCTCTTTCATGACCACTTCTTGCATATGAGGGTTCAACCTCCTTTGCATTTCCCTAGAAGGCTTTGCATCTTCTTCCAAATGGATTTTATGCTTGCAAACAGCTGGACTGATTCCTCCCAAATCAGCAATAATCCAGCCAATTGCCCTTTTATGTTGTTTCAAAACAATCAACAGCTCTTCCTCCTGCTCCTTTGTGAGGGAGGAAGAAATAATCGCAGGCAATGATTTATGGTCTCCTAAAAACACATATTTCAAATTTTCTGGCAACTGCTTCAGTTCTACATCAGGTGGGTTGAGAAAAGAAGGTAGTAAAGGTGTCACAACCGCAGATTTTTGAGATGAGTGCACGGCACGCATACACACATAGGTATATGTGTTTCACAAGGAGACCAAAACGACCCAAATACATTAAGTGTGTACGTGGGAAACACACTAGTATATCCCTAAAATTATAGATATAAAAGTGAAGGAGAGAGAGGAGCCCTTACGTAACTCTATTCTAACCTAAATAGAGAGAAGGAGAATATAAAGAGAAAGAAGAAAAGAGCCTAGTAGAGAACTAGGGTTCGTCGAGACTTAGGTCGGCAAAGGAGATTAGAGGAAAGGACTGGAGGAAGAACCAGGGAGGCCAGTTAGTCTAGTGGAGTTTCGAATTATAAATCGAACCTGTGCGTGACTCATCGTCGGAGGTACGTTAAAAACATGATATATGCCTAGGAATGTTTTGAATAGTAGGAAGAATGTTGGATAAATGTTGCTTTGTATGAGATTAAGGTTAAAGGATGGATGGAAATCTGTTCTCGATCTGATCGAGGGACAAATCAGTGTTCCTCGCTCGAGCGGTCCAAAAAGGCTCGCTCGAGCGAGGATGAACAGAGAAAAAATATGACTCTGGGCTCGCTCGAGCGGTCCCTAAAACTAAAGGGGAGCTCGCTCGAGCGAGGGTCCGCAGTATAATTCGAAAGCTTGATTTAACCGCTCGAGCGACCTCGATTTAACCGCTCGAGCGAGGGCAAGAGACCGCCGAGCAAATCTTGGTTTTCGAATGTAAGAAACTTGGGAGTCACACACCCCAATGACTTTAGATCGTTCTAAAACTATTTTTTTTAAATGTAGGTTGATGCATTATAACCCTCTACGAGCAGGCGTGCCTTGAGATTCGTCGAGGTAGGGAATATTCTTGAAACATGTGCATTATTCCGTGAACTCATATGCATAGTATAGTCTATTTAAATAGTTATATATTCCATGAACCCTCATGATAAGGGTGTGTGTGTGTGTTGCAATACGAAAAATCCTGAGGTCCCTGTGGGACGAAAAATCAAGTGGTTAAATCAAAGAAGGTGAAATAGAAGCATGGGGCACCCCAGGGATGCGTAAGAAAACTAACAGAGAAATAAAGGTAACGTGATAAGGCCTAATGTAATATATTTAGCACAATCACGGTGAATAACTATATGTAAAGCACATTGATATTTTTATTATTTAAGGTTGATTAGAATACCCCACCGACGTGGCGGGATACCCGGCCACGACACGGCGGATACCGTGACGATGCAATGACCAATCCGTACATTTATAGCACATCCGAGGGATGTAGAGTGAGAATAGACCCCGCCGCCTATGAGAAAGGGGCTATTCCCAGGAATACATATAACAAGCTGCTCTAGTTTAGACGATGGCGGGTATTCCATCGGGGCTCGATGCTATATTGCTCGAGGACTACTTAAGTTAAGATTTAAGTGATTAGGCCAAATTCACAACCAAACTAATAAGGAGATTAAACAAAACTATGCTAAGTAGTGGTCGGAAATTATTGGGTTATTCCTGTTACTCAAATTATTGTCCATAAGTGACTTCTTGAAAATTCTATGCTTTTTAAGTTGCTGACATATGTGCGAAGGTTGATCTATATGTTCTTTTGTTTTCCCTACGGAGCTAGGATGTAGCTCACCCCTTAGACTATACGTCGCAGGTCCAGGACTAGCGGCAACAAAGACTTCGGGAGAAGTTAATCCAAGTCGGTGTTCGTGGCCACAGAAGAGTCAGAACCTCCTCCTGAGGAATTCTTCTAGGAAACCCGCTGCATACTCTGAGAGTGAGTTGAGAGAGTACTATGTATGGCTTGGTATATCGAGCCTCTTTATTTCGAATGCTTTAATTTCTGTCTCTTGATAAAACATCTAGGATGAATAATCATCATTTAACTTTTGGGTATGTCCTTATGTCCATGAATTGGCATGGGACAAGGACAGCCTTGCGAGACCAAATATATTGTTTTGAGATTTTGATTTAGGGTAGCTACGTGTGCTTCAATTTCAGTTTTGGCTTGTATATATCAATGTGCTGTAAAGGACCCAGGGCACGGCCTTGAAGGTCGTGCTGATGGCATGGATTTCGGGATGCCGAAATTCGGGCTGTCACAAAAGGTACCTTAGCTATTTGTGGAAGGGGAAGAATAGCAGGTTTACAAGAAGAGAAACTTGCGAATTGATTATGAGTTCCTTGCACAGCATTTACTTCCTCAGACTTTGAGGTACAAAATATTTCTTCCTCGGAATTTCCCCAAGCATCTTTAGAATTTGTGGTTAAATCTTCACACTACAAAAACTGTTGTAAAGTCCCTTCCACCAGTTCATCCAATAGATCAACATGAAAACATTCCTCATAGCTGAATTGAGGTTGTGTGACTGCATTATAAACATTTAATTTCACCTTCATATTTCCAAAAGAGACTTCCATAATACCAGACCTGCATTGAATGCAAGCATTTGCTGTAGCCAGGAATGGTCTTCCCAAAATGACAGGGATGGAAGTTTTGCTTTTTGTAGGTTCCATGTCCAAAACTAGAAAATCAGCAAGATAGAAAAATTTATCTACTCCTACCAATACATCCTCAATCATCCCAACTGGCTTTCTTTCAGATCTGTCTGCTAGTTGTAACACCACATGAGTTGGTTTTAATTCTCCCAAACCTAGTTTCTCATATACAGAATATGGAAGCAGGTTGACACTAGCACCCAAATCTAATAAAGCCTTTTCAATGGTATGTTCCCTAATAATGCAAGGGATTGTGGGGATTCCAAGATCTTGAAGTTTAGGAGGTGTGGTAATAGACAACACCTGATTAACTCTTTCCACGGCAAAGACCTTCTTGGATAACTGTATCCTAGACTGTCTTTTGTGAGTGCAAATATCTTTCAAAATTTTTTCATATGCTGGAATTTGTTTGATTGCATCAAGCAAAGGTAGATTTATCTTGACTTGCTTGAAAGTCTCCATCATTTCATCTATTTTTGTGTTCCCTTTATCAAAAGGGGATACAGATTTCATGGCATGAGGAAATGGTAAATGAGGAACTAGTCCTTCATCTACAGCTTTAGAAGCATTATCAGAATCTTTTTGGTTTTTTTGTTTTTCATTTTTTTGATTTTTCTGAGGTACATCAGCACCCCCACTGCTAACATTATGTTGCTCCTGCTGCATATCTTTATCATTTTCCTCACTTTTTTCTTCTTCAGTACCCACTTTGTTATTTATAATTCTTCCACTTCTCAAAGTTGTGACAGTTTTTACTTCTTCATGTGAAATAAAAGCCTCTCCAACCATGAACTGTCCTTTGGGATTGTTCAAAGGTTGGCTGGGTAACTTTCCTTCCTCTCTTTTGGCCAAAGTATTTGAAAGTTGACCCAATGTTTATTCAATCTTCTTTATGCTCTGACTGTGAAAGTTCACAGTCTGAGTTAAAGATCCTAAATTCTGGAGTGAATTTAGGACTTGATCTTCAAAAGAAGGGGACCTGGAAGGGACTTGAACTGGAGCAGATTTTTGTACAGGTTGTTGTGGAATGGGCTGCTGAAAATTTGGCTTGGCATAAAAATTCTGCTGATAAGGCTGAGCAGTTTGGAAAGGCATTTGGTTCTTTGGTTGCTGCTGCTGTTGTGATTGATAATTCCCCTGGCTCCACCTCAAATTGGGGTGCCCTCTCCATGGATATTCATTTGATCGCATTCTCCCAAATGATTGGGCAAGATGAGCTTGTTCCACCACTAGATCTGGGAACGTAGTGCGGTGACATTGGTCAAGTGAATGAGTAGGGGACTGGCATATCAGACATGCCTCCTCTACTCTTGCAACCATTGGATTTTTAAGTGAATCCATCAATCTATCAAACTTTGTGGTTAAATTATCCATCTTTCTTTCCAACTCATTCACCTCATAAATCTTTCCTTTGGTGGTTTGCTGATTGTTCAACCTAGCAGGATTCTCAATATCTCTTGACAAAGATTCCTGTTGAGTTGAGTTTTCACCAATTACTTCAAATAAGTCCCAAACCTCCTCAACTATTTTTTGCAAGTAAGTGCCTCCACAGGAAGCATCTACCATATTCTTGCCTTTTTTTATCAATTCCTTGATAGAAGCTTTGAACAAGCTGCCATTAGGGAATTTGATGATGAAGACATTGCCTTAAAACTTCCTTAAACCTTTCCCATGCTTCATGGAAAGTTTCAGTTGAGTTTTGTGAGAAGGAAATAATACTTTGTCTCAATTGGCTTGTTTTAGACATAGGGAAGTATTTGGCTAAAAATTGACACTGCAAATCATTCCAAGAAGTGATACTATTTGGTGCTAACATAGACAACCATGCTCTAGCTTTGTCCTTTAATGAAAAAGGAAAGAGCCTAAGCTTGGTTGCCTCTTGACCAAGTCCAGCTATGTTGAATGTGGTGCAAAGAGACAAGAATTCATCCACATGTTTGTATGGGTATTCCTTACTCAACCCATGGAAGGAAGGAAGCATTTGGATAGTCGATGATTTGATCTCATAATTTCCTTCAACAGTAGGAAATTGAATACAAAAGGGAGAATTATAAGCACCAGGTGCAAAGTAATCCCTCAAAAGTCGAGGTTCTTCACCCATAGTAATTGTTTCAGCAGAATTCTGTGCTGTTTGTCTGATTCGTAATAGCCTTTCAACTTCTAAATTTAGAGGGACAATCTCAGGGTGAGAGTCCTCCTACCAAACATACAACACAGAACAGAGAATCAGATTATGCACAGCAAACCTTCAGAATATCTTTTAAAGTAGATTCCCCTTTTCAAAATGGATATGAATAACTGCACATATATAAACAATAGAATAGTTTAGCACTGATGTAAAAATAAAAATGAAAACTTAGGTCTACCTATTTTAAAACAAATTTCCCAGCAACGGCGCAAAAAACTTGTTGGTGTTCTGAGTGTGCATGATTTATTTGTGTTTTGAAAACAGGTTTGCAAATGCTAAATTATATTGAATCTGGGAAAAAAAATAAAGAAATATCAGCACAGAGAGAAGTGAATTAGCCTTCAAGATCAGGGCCAATTGTAGCAAGTTTTAAATGTAAGTGAGTAAAAGATCGTCCACAGAGAATTTGTTTAAAATGTAAGATAAACCTCCAGATCTGAGCTACCAGATCTGGCCTCTTATCCCATCTACAGAGCACATAAGATGGGAGGTTGAATTTGTCACATTAACTAAATGATAAAAGTAAAAGTTAAACTAAATGATCCAGATCTGAGTTGGGGGAATTTTGATGTAAATTTATAAAAATGGAGAAATAATATCTAACTTTGATTTGATCCTTGAAACACAATGAGAATGACTGCAGGTCAAATGAGAGATGATCCAATCTTCATCTGGCTACAAGCACAGATGCAAGAGAAATAATTCTAACTCAAGGATTAAATTTAGGCTTATGGTTATGGTCTGTCCACTTCAATGGCCACACACCATCCAATAGTCTTTAATCTAAACCCTTAATTCAAAACAAGAAATATCACTACAAATGCTATGAGAGATTAGGTTACAAACACTAATTCCCAAAGGTTTATGAATCAAGGGAAATTGCATGAAAAATAGTAAATCTAAAGGAGTCTAGTGCAATAAGGAGATCAGAGGAAACCCTTAACACGAATCCAATTGAGAACGTACGGTTTGCAGCAACCTTTTCAAATTCACATTTACAATTACAAAGCACAGCTTAAACAGCTCTCAGATTTGCAGTCTTGAATACAATCCTCTTTTGAATTACAGAGATATCTCACAGCTCTCAATTGCAAGTAAAAGTTATGCTATTACAAGGTTTCAGACAGGCGAGCTGATATGGAAATGGGGGAATAGGAATGAAACTCAAAATCTGGATGCCCAAATTGGGCAAATGGTTCATCTATTTATAGTTTTCCCCAGGTCTAGCTCAAATGCGTATCGACCAATCAGAAGTGCTCAGATCTGTATCAACCAATGGTAGTCGAGCATAAGGATCCAGATCTGTTCTGGCCAATCAGAATTGCTTGATCCGTTCACCAATCAAAGCATAAGCATCAATTCTGTTATGCAATTTGAAAATCTGTTAGAGCTTCTAGAAGTTCTCGCCAAGTGATTTCATCTTTGGGTGCTCACATGGGGTGGAATATGCCTTCGCTTCGTGCTTAGAATCTTCTGGAATGTCCCTAAGTTTTTAAATGCATTGGGACGCGTGAAAAAGATTACTGAATTACCCTTGCAGAAACTAGGAATCTCCAGAATACCATTTCACATAGTTTAGGGAACTTTTCGCAAGGTACTGTGACTCGTGAAGCTCTTTTCGTAAAGTTCAGGTTCTGTTCGCAAGGAGTTCTCTTCTTTTCGAATAGGTCAATCATCCTTTCGAAGAGTTCAGGTGCTCTGCGAAAACTAAGCCTGGAGCTTTTAGTTCTTTTCGCAGAGTTTAGGTTCTTTTCGAAATGTTCAGATTCTTTTCGAAAAGCACTTTGTAGTGCATTTTTCTGTTCGAATTGCTCCACATTTCTTTTCTGGGTTGAGACCAGGTCTTTGCCTCTTCAGTTCAGGCATTTTGACAGCTAGTGAGGTTGTCCCTTCTCTTTCTTCCTTTAGATCGACATGGATTATCATCTTTTTGGCACTTTTAGGCTCCTTTCACGGTTAAGTTTGTCTTTATTGTTAGCTGTAACACAAGCACTTAAAACACTTATTTAGTTCTCTCAAGGGTCTATCAAGGCCCAGGTTAAAGGGTGGAAAATGGTATTTTCTAGTTCTCAATAACAAGTCAAACCCCAAACACGAAATTCAAGGCAAAAACCCATAGTTACTGTTCATATGCCTGGCGCAACTGATAGTTGCGCCAGGCAAATGCACAGTAAAATAGTGAGGAACAGTGCTAGAAGTTAGCTCGCGGGGTGGGGGCCACCTTTTAAACTTGGCATAACTATTAGTTACGCCAGGCCATTTCTGGGGAGAAATACCCTGGCGTGACTAATAGTCGCGCCAAATCCCTAGGGAGGGGCTACCTCGAAATTACCTTCCTGCCCTCCAGGTTCAGATGGCCACATTTGCTAATATATACCTCCGATTGGGGCGATTCTTGGACCGTTGGAAAGCTAACGACCTCTATTCTTTAATGGTATAAGAGTTGGTCACTGTAGAGGGTCATAGCCAGTTTCGGTGCACCCCTCCTCCTTATTGCCTAGGAAGGTTAGGTTAGGGTTAAGAAAAAGGTTCTAAGGGTCGGGGTCGGTTTCTAAAGGTTCGGGGTAGGTTCCTGGGGGATCTAGGGTGATTCCTAAGGCTTTAGGGTGATTCCTAAGGATTCCATACACGCCATCAAAAGCTCAAAAAAGCGCTTCTCTCCAAAGGTGTTTCGATCGGGCCTTGGGCCAACTTTGGGTGTCTACATCAGGTGATGAAGATCAGTCATTTGCAGAAAGAACTCAGCCTCTTATTAGATCTGCATCATCTAGAAGATTAGCATCTCCAATGTGATGACTCAAAATTGGTATATCTGGATCACACAGACCTGTTGTGGTAACCATTAAGAGCCTTCCATTTTTTTCCGCTAGGAACCTGTGTTCATCGACAAATTTTCAAAGCCCAACCCAGTTATCTATAAATTATTTCTAATTTACAAAAATCAGCTCTCTATTAATAAAAATAGAGACATTGATACATTGCAAATATCTATTACTAAGAAAGTGTAGCATTTAAAAATGGAGAATCTATAGTTCTTGAAGTTTTCTTTAAATATTATAAGTGAAACTTAATATACATATCTTAATTTTTGTGTTGGTTCCAGGTTTTTTTATATCTGACCTGAGTTCCTGCACTGATCTGTCGCTCAAAATTATCAGTGAAGATGATGCTTGTATGGTTTGATATTGACTGGTTCTCATTTATGGCATTCGACCGCATGCAGTGTTCTAAGTTTACTTTTAAAACAATGCGGTAATTGGCTTTGTAACTTATCACTATATTGTATCCCCGTAGAGCCTTGACTTAAAGAAAGGCCAAAAAGGAACTGTTGATTCTCAATGATTGAGGTTTTCCTTTTGTACTTTGATATGGAGTCTCTGAGTAAAGCTTTGCATAGGCTTTGATATTCATTATTTGGTAGTTAAAGAGATTTTTTTTTATCGTCTCTCCTGCACTTGCAGATTTGATTTCATGATGAACTAACTGCTTGTTTTTGTTTTTCATTTGAATTGTACCAATACGTAGCTCTTTGATGGCATGGACGATGATGGAAGTGAGTTCAATTTATAACTTTCTTGTTCATGTTTATAATTTTGCTTGTTGATTCTTTCTTATTGGCCTCCCCATGTCTTTAACTATGTTTTTTGTTGTTGGCCTCCCCAATATCCTTAAAGGAAGCAGCAGTATCCACATGCGAAAAATGTGCCTAAGGAGGACAAGGGATAGATGAGGAACCAAGAAACAACATACAAGCACCTATCAAACAATCAATTTTTATTCCACATCTCATAGATCCCTGATCTTCCACACTTTACGAGATATGCATGTTTTACTTTGTTGTTTTGACAAAGTGGATATAAATTTTCTTTAGAAAATTCTCTCTTTTATGGGAAATTATTATAACTTTCACTGTGGTTTAATTATTGTTTCTAGATTGGCATCTACACCAGCAATGTTTAACAACACACTTACACAAGATGAGGAGTTCTTCTGTCCAGTTGATGGAGCCATAATGATTGTTGGATATTTTTAAAATATAAAAAATAAACTTTTGCTTTGAATAAATAGTCCCATACCGTTTAAAAAGTGTTTTGGGTGTTGATTTATATTGAGGAGTTTTAGCTTAAGGCTTGTAGCCTTCACCCAGGGGGCACCAAATTTTATAGCTTCCACCGCCATGCACCACATTGGTCACACACATGAGCGCGCGCAGAGTCGGGTTGGGTCCGGTCGAGACGGGGACGGGCACCAGCACGTGTATGTGATGTGGCGAGGCGGTGCGGTGCATTCAGTTAATCTTTTTGGACAAAAGTGTAACGGAAGATTTTTTTGTTTGATTTTAAATCCATTCAGTTATACTTTTAAGATATGTCCGTTCAGTTATACTTTTAAGATATGTCCGTTGGTTATTGATGAACGGATTTGTCGGTTCAGTTTTGTCAACGGATATGTCCGTTCACAAAACAGTTTCGCACCCGTTGATTCCTATATAAAGACCCGAGACCCTCATTTCTAGATACTGCGTTTTCTTCTTTTATTTCCAATTTTTTTTAAAGCTTTGTAGTTTCAGAGTTCCCTTAATGTTATTTGGTGTTTTGGTTGCATGATTAGATTCACCAAATCTGATCACACGAATACGCTGCTGGTTCGTTGTATCCTGGAACCGATTTGCCAGTAACCTATTGGTGACCACTAGATCACAGTGGTAGGGGAGAATCTTGGTTTAAAGACAACGATATTCAACATGCCTCGAACCAGATCTACGTATTTTTCATTCCACTCCTTATTTTCCTTTGCAACCCGAAACATTTTTCTATCAATTTTAAACCGAGATTTCACTGATAGCCCAGATTACTGATACAACTAAGTTATATCCCACACTGCCCAACAACATCCACAAGTTGGACAGTTTTGATGGTTTGAATTTTAAATGGTGGCAACAGAAATTACATTTTCTGCTGACCACGTTAAAAGTTGTGTACGCTATCACAACTCCGTGTCCGAATGTTACCAAATCGTCCACCCTCAGTGAAGGCCGTAAAAAATAGAAATGGGATGACGACGACTACACTTGTAAAGGCTACATTTTGAATGCTTTGTCAGACTCTTTGTTCGACGTTTATCATGCCTACAACACATCGAAGGAACTCTGGGATGCACTCGAGAAGAAATACAAAACTGAAGATGTAGGGTATAATTCTTACATAATCAGTCAATTTTTTTAAATTTTAAGATGGTTAATGATAAATCGATTCTTAGACAAGTGCATGATTTTCAAGTAATTATAAATTATATGATTGCTAATGGTTCTCATTTTGATGAGAATTTTCTGGTTGGTGCGGTAATCGCCAAGTTGCCTCCATCTTGGCAAGATTATCGAAAAATCCTTAAGCATAATAATGAGAAGATTTCTATGGAAGATCTTCTCCTTCATTTATGTATTGAGGAAGAATTTCGAGTTAGGGACAAAACTGAAGATCACATTGATATGACATCAAAGGTACACTTGATTTTAAACGAGATTGTCGCCTCTTCAAGAAATTGAAGAATCAAACGAATACAGTGGAAGAAAAAGGCAATTTTGTAGCCGTTCTTTTGGAGGTAAATCTGATTGGTGACATCAATAAATGGTGGATCGACACGGGTGCCACAAAACATATTTGTAATAATTGTGACATATTTTTGACGTATGATAAGGCTGACGATGATCAAGATCTCTTCATGGGGAACTCATCTACAGCAAAGATCATAGGGCGTGAAAAAGTGAAATTAAATTTCACATCTGAAAAAGTCGTTACACTTACTGATGTGCTCCATGTACCCGATATCCGTAAAAATCTTGTTTCGGGTGGTTAATGATCAAATATGGTTTCAAACTTGTATTTGAATCAGATAAGTTTATCTTATCCAAGAATGGCGAATTTGTTGGAAAAGGATATGCCATGGGAGGCATGTTCAAACTCAATGTAAATGATTCAATCAATAAAATCTCTCCTTCTTACTCGGTCTCTCTTTCTAATTTATGGCATAATAGATTAGGACATGTTAATTATAGGTCTATGAAATATGTAGCTAACTTAGATTTAATTTCAAAATATGAATCTTTTGCTAGTAATGCTTGTAGTATATGTGCTAAGATTAAAATTACTAGAAAACCTTTTCCTAGTATTATTAGAAATTCATGTTTATTAAATTTAATACACAGTGATATTTGTAATTTAAACAATGTTCCTACTAGAGGAGGAAAATGATATTTTATTACTTTTATAGATGATTTTTTAAATTATGCTCATATATATTTATTAAATACTAAAAATGAGGCTTTTAAAAAATTTAAGATTTATAAAGTTTTAGTAGAAAATCAATTAAATAAAAGAATAAAAGCCATTAGATCTGATCGGGGAGGAGAATACATGTCAAATGAATTCTCCGATTTCTGTGAAGTTCATAAAATTCGTCATGAGGTGACAGCTTCTTATACGCCATAACAAAACGGAGTTGCCGAAAGAAAAAATAGAACATTAGTAGAAATGACTAATGCAATATTAGTTAACGCTAATTCCAATAAAAATTTATGGGGTGAAGCTTTATTAACTGCTACTCATATTTTGAATAGAATTCCACATAAGAAAACTTTAACTATACCATATGAACTTTGGAAGAATCGAAAACCTAGTCTAACCTATTTTAAAGTGTGGGGGTGTAGGGCACTTGTTAGATTAGTAGATCCTAAAAGACCTAAGATAGACCTTAGATCTATTGAGTGTGCATTTGTTGGCTATGCACAAAATAGTAAAGCTTACAGATTTCTAGTCATGAAATCTAATGATAACATAAAAAAAAATACTATAATAGAATCTAGAGATGTTATATTCTATGAATCTAAGTTCACTACTCTAACTAATAAATTAAATATTGAAAGTAAAACTTATGAAGATGAAGAATCTTCTAAATCTAAAGAAGTTATTGAATCTTCAAGTGATAAAGAGGTCATCATTGAACCTCGACGAAATAAACGTCAACGGTTTAAAACTAGACTTTCAAAAGACTATTATATCTATTTGATTGAAGGAAATAGGACCAAAAGCACTAAAAAACATTTGTGTCTAAATGTAAACGATGATCCTACCACTTTTAACGATGCCATGAAATCTAGAGATAGTGCCTTTTGGAAAGAAGCTATTAATGATGAAATGGATTCAATAATGGAAAGCAAAACATAAAAATTAGTAGACTTATCAGAATGATCAAAACCCATAGGATGTAGATGGATATTTAAAAGAAAACTTAGAATAGATGGAACTATAGAAAAATTTAAAGCAAGATCTGTTGCCAAAGGATATAGACAAAAGGAAGGTATTGATTATTTTGACACCTACGCACCCGTTGCTAGAATTTCTATCATAAGACTTCTAATTGCCTTAGCTTTTATTCATAAGTTACAAATCTATCAAATGGATGTTAAAATCGCTTTCTTAAATGGTGATTTAAAAGAAGAGGTCTATATGGAATAACTAGAAGGATTTGTTCTATCTGGACAAGAAAAGAAAGTTTGTAAACTTATTAAATCTCTATATGGGCTAAAACAAGCACCAAAATAGTGGCATGAAAAGTTTGATAATACAATTATTAAATTTGGTTTCAAAACTAATGAAGTATATAAATGTATGTATTATAAATTTTCTAATAATCATGGTGTTATAATATGTCTTTATGTAGATGACTTACTTATTTTTGGAACTAATTTAAAAGTTATTTTAGAAACTAAAAGCTTCTTATGTTCATCTTTTAGTATGAAAGACTTGGGACAAGCCGATGTAATCTTGGAAATCAAAATTATAAGAAATGAGAATACGTTAACTTTAACTCAATCTCTTTATGTTGAAAAGATTTTGAAAATATTTAATTATTTTGATTTGAAACCTGCCAATACACCTTTAGATATCAATCTTAAATTAACTAAAAATGATGGAAGATGTGTGCAACAGTTAGAATATTCAAGGGTTATTGGTAGTCTTATGTATGCAATGCATTGTACAAGGCCGGACATTACATTTTTGGTCAGTAAGTTAAGTAGATTTACAAGTAACCCTAGTTCTATTCATTGGAATGCTATTTCACATATTTTTGGATATTTAAAAGGTACTACTAATTACGGTTTGTATTTTTCTGGATATCCTTAAGTGTTAGAAGGATATAGCGATGCAAGTTAGATATCTGGTTCGGAAGAAGCAAAGTCCACAAGTGAATGGATATTCACTTTTGGAGGTGTTGCGATCTCATGGGGATCAAAGAAGCAAACTTGCATCACATTCTACTATAGAATTAGAATTCATTGCCTTAGCGACAACTGGAAAAGAAGTAGAATAATTAAGGAATTTACTAATCAAAATTTTAATTATGATTAAACCATTGTCACCTATCTCTATACATTGTGATAGTGAAGGAACACTATCAAAAGCTTATAGTCAAACGTATAATGGAAAAAATAGACACATTGGTCTAAGACATAGCTATGTAAAATAATTACTTAGAGATGGAATAATCTTAGTAATTGGAGTCAGTTCTGTAAAAAATCTGGAGGATCCGTTTACTAAAAGTCTTGGCAGAGATGAAATTTATAAAACA
The DNA here is from genome assembly GCA_021018995.1 of Chloranthus sessilifolius. Classification (NCBI taxonomy): domain Eukaryota; kingdom Viridiplantae; phylum Streptophyta; class Magnoliopsida; order Chloranthales; family Chloranthaceae; genus Chloranthus; species Chloranthus sessilifolius. The sequence continues at coordinate 101,241,198 of CM037588.1, forward strand.
TCAATTGGGATGGGTTTAAAGCCAGTAAACCAAAACAGTCACTTATGATGGGAACCCTACCTAATATTTGTTTCATCAATGTTTAGGTTCAAAGGGAAAAAAAAGTCGTAAATACATGGCGGCTATAGGGCATGACATTGATGAGAAATAAAACTCATATACATCCCATAAGGGTCGTGTTTTACCTGTAATGGAAAAAGGGAGGTTGAACATTGCTCTTAAGAGTCCTATAATACTTTCTGTTAAGATGTTAAAATTACAGGGACATCTCTTATTGGTCTACCTATATAAGTGTGAAGGTGAAGCCGATTTCAATGAGATATGGCTTTATCTCATAAACACTTATGAAAGCCAGGGTACTAGCATAAGGCCTAAATGTGCTAACTTTTTATTGAACACCAAATATGTGAAATTCGTGTGTGACATAATTCTGATTTTTCGTATAAGATCATTAGTTCAAGACTTAGTTTCACTAATGACCTTGAAAAACCTTGAATTATTTTCACTAAAATGAAAATTCAAGTCTGTAAGACATTTTCATTTATGCACATTTTTCTAGTTTTTCTCTGATTTTAAATATTTTAAAATAGTGGGGGATTTTGAATATTTTAAAAATTGTAGGGGATTGTTGGATATTTTTAAAATATAAAAAATAAACTTTTACTTTTTGCTTTGAATAAATAGTCCCATACCGTTTAAAAAGTGTTTTGGGTGTTGATTTATATTGAGGAGTTTTGGCTCAAGGCTTGTAGCCTTCACCCAGGGGGCACCTAATTTTATAGCTTCCTCCGCCATGCACCACATCAGTCACACACACGCGCGTGCGCAGGCCGAGCCGAGTCGGGTTGGGTCGGGACGGGCACGAGCACGCGTACGTGTACGTGACGTGGCGAGGCGGTGCAGTGCATTCAGTTAATCTTTTTGGACAAAAGTGTAACCGAAGATTTTTTCATTTGATTTTAAATCCGTTCAGTTATAATTTTAAGATATGTCCATTCAGTTATACTTTTAAGATATGTCCGTTCGGTTATTGACAAACGGATTTGTCGGTTCAGTTTTGTCAACGGATATGTCCGTTCACAAAACGGTTTTGCACCCGTTGATTACTAAATAAAGACCAGAGACCCTCATTTCTAGATACTGCATTTTCTTCTTTTATTTCTAGTTTTTTTTTTAAGCTTCGTAGTTTCAGAGTTCCCTTAGCATTATTTGGTGTTCTGGTTGCGTGATCAGATTCACCAAATCTGATCACACGAATACGCTGTCGGTTCGTTGTATCCTGGAACCGATTCGCTGGTAACCTATTGGTGACCACTAGATCGTAGTGGTAGGGGCAAATCTCGGTTTAAAGACAACGATATTCAATGTGCCTCGAACCGGATCTGCGTATTTTTCATTCCACTCCTTATCTTCATTTGCAACCCGAAACATTTTTCTATCAATGATTACAGGTTAGTTGTAAATGTAATGTTCTATAGTTCTATGTTATGGAATATAAACCTTTAATTTTGTAACAATACCAGCTGCTTTTCAGATTATATGACATCATTTGATCCTATAAAAGATAAAGGACCTGGGTCAAGCTAGGATAGCAGGTTTTCAAGAACATGATATCAGATCTTATATAAGGACATGATATCACTGATAATGGTTGATATGACTGTATGACAATCTTGAGACGTGTACAAATAAGCAATGGTCTATATGTTGGACATAGTGCTATTAGACTGCATTTTTAGTATTGCTATGCACAATTAGTAATATACTTGTTTATCATAAATGCATTATTTTATTAGATGAATCATTTCTGTATTGTTGTTGGGTCTTGCTCAATTATTACATATGAACTATGAAGGATTTTGGCATATAAGTGCTAAATTGGCAGCAAGATCTGATTGATTTCGTTTGTTAAAATTTCAGGCCCCATTATAATCTGAATCTGCAGGGCATTTCAGTCAATGGGCAAAGGCTGCCCATTGATTCATCGGTCTTCGTTTTTATCATTACCTTACATTGTGCATGTTGTGTTCTTTGTGCGGTGTTAATAGCACATTTCCTTCTTTTTCATTAAACTTCATGCCTATTTATTTATATTCATGAATCTTTTTTCCGTTCTCTTCCTGAAACTTCAGAATATCCAAATGTAGGTTCAAATGGCACTGTAATTGTGGTGACGCAGCTCTCATCAAAATCAAAGCAAGGAAATTGTGAATTTGTGAATGAAGTAGGCATGATTTCTGCATTGCAACATCCAAATCTTGTGAAGCTTCATGGATGTTGTATCGAAGGCAACCAATTAACGCTCATCTATGAGTACATGCAAATTAATTGCCTTGCCCGGGCTTTATTTGGTAAGCTAGGCTCATTCCTTTGAAATTTTTACCATGTAGTTGTGCAATCAAATTTGATTTACTGTCTTTAGGGAAGGAAAACTAATTAATTTGATGATCTATAGGTCGGGATTTGCAGTGTCATTTGCAATTGGATTGGCCAAGCAGGCATAACATTTGCCATGGTGTAGCTAAGGGTCTCGCTTATCTCCATGAAGAATCGAGACTGAAGATTGTCCATAGAGATATTAAGGCTAGCAATGTGTTGCTTGATAAGGATCTTAACGCCATGATATCTTACTTTGGTTTGGCTAAGCTTGATGAAGAGGATAAAACCCACATCAGCACTCGAATAGTTGGAACTATGTGAGTCATTGTTCTCTATTTCTTCCTACTCTTCTATTTAAATGTGAGGGGTTATTTGACTTACAAAGCAGATGTTTAGAGCTTTGGAGTTGTTGCATTAGAAATTGTCAGGGGAAAGAGTAACACAAGTTATAGACCAATAGAGGAATTTGTTTATCTCCTGGACTGGGTAATTTAAGCTTCTCATTTAGGTACACTATTTCATTTTTCTTTCTTTTTGTTGTTGCTGTCATCATCATCATCATCATCAAAGGCTTGTCCCATCTATTTGGGGCAGGCTCTGCGAGTCCTATCCACTCCTTTCTGATCATTTGAATAGCTAGAACTTGATTGTAAGGCCACTTCTTTTGGGATCTCTGCCACATAAAATAAATTTCTGACCACGTAAAATCGACTCATTCTGACTCAGTAATTAAATAATAATAATAATAAATAATAAAAATAAAATTTATTTATTTGATTTTATTTTAAATTAAAAAACACCTACACCAACGGCTTTTGGATGAAGCCGTCGGCGTAGGTGGGGAAATAAAAATAAAAAATATATATTTTATTATTATTTTTTAAAAATTAAAAATACCTACGCCATCGGCGTAGGTGAGGAAATAAAATAAAAATAAAAATTAATTTTATTATTATTATTATTTATAAATTTTAAAAACATCTATACCGACGGCTGCAACTGTCGGTGTAGGTCCCCTACTCCTATGCCGACGGAAGTATCACCGACGGTTTGTAGTTGTCGGCGTAGATTTTTGTAGTGGTATACTTTGTAATTAAGACCATTCCATTTCATTTTTAATTTTCTATTGCATTCTAACCATCCATTTTGTAATAAATTCTGACATCACAAAGTAAACAACAAGTTTTTGGTGCCACTGCCGGGGAGTTTTGATCTAGTTAGTAGATATGAGTTTTTCTTATTTAGATCTAAATTTTTTCTGTAATTTAGAAGTAGATCTGAATATTGTCTTTCAGTTATTTGAATAAAGTACTATTATAGTATTTAGACTTTTGCAGATCTGGAGTAGTAGCCAAGAGAGGAGCAAGCAACTTACAGCTGGAACAGATTCACCTCAGTTTGCATTTGCTTCCCCTTTGATTACTGCTTCATTTCTTTGCTTGGTGATGTCAGCAATAGTAGCTGTTTTTGCAATCCTTTATTTCAGCAGTAATGTTTGTATTTTCAGCAATAGTGTTCAAACAAAGGCTGTTGTTAAGCCCCAGTTTTCTTTTCAGACAACTGAGATGCAGATGGGCTGCCAAATTTATTGTCATACATGTACCCCCATCTGGGACTATTGAGATCATGGACCTTATTTCTGGAAGGTTCATGAATGTCCATGGCCAAAGGCTCAAATAATATGTTGAAAATGCTATGGAGCCTCTGAAACCACCCACTTTCAAGAACTTTCCACCTTTATGAGATCTCAGCATTGTACCGTGTGTATCATAGCTATGTTAGTATTTTTTTTTCTGTATATACTACGTTTTTAGTTACATGCTATATTTTTTGTGTTTTTTTGCTGATTTTTCTATTTTCTTTCTTAGAATATATGCGTTTTTTATTTTTCTTAATTTTTGTTTGTTTGAATGTTGTTTTTGACTTTGTTTTGCTGTTTTTGTGTCTGATTTTCTGTTTTTGCAGGAATGTGCTTTTGTTTCTTCCTTTGTATAGCATTCTTTCTATTTTTCTGTCAATAAAGTCAGTTTTGTGCTTTTATTTTTTCTTTTTTTTTCTGCATATAGTTCATTTTTCCACTGCTATAAACCCTATTACCCCTAGTTACTCACTGTGCAAACATTAAGGACAATGTTCATCTTAGGTTTGGGAGTATGGCAGGGTGTGCCAATGGAATAGTAAATGCTAGTACAGTAGTGTTGGATTAGAAATTTTCAAATAAAGTGAATTTCCACCTTATTTTTGAAAAAAGAGGAAATTAAAAACTTTTTTAAAAGTGAAATCTGTTGTAAATCTAACATTTCTATGAAGCAAATGTCAAGAAATTTTTTACAATTGCTGCTTAGTGAACCAGAAAAGAGAGAAAATTTTAAGGATATTCCCTCAGGAATTTAATGGAAGACCATATCCGGTGAGAATTGGGCCTGTAAAAAATTCTTTAAAGAGTGTTTCGACAATTTTTCTGCTCTAAGGACTGATTGAGCCTATTCTTTTTCACTAGAAGTTGTGCACTCTAAATTGAAACAGCTTGACAGTACTCATGACATTAAAGACATAATGTAAGGCCTTCATTTGGACAGTTTGAGCCTAAAAATCCTTACCCTTTGAACTGCCCTTGACACACACCATTTGAGCCTAAAAATTCAAGCTTTTTTTGACAAAAATTAAAGAATTTGAACCCAAAACTCAATGACCTAATTCAACCTGACCCTCACTCTGAGATTTCAGAAAGTAAAGGAGAAGAAGTTGAAGAAAGTGGGGCTGGTTTAACATTTGGTGGAAAAAAAAGAAAGCACATTTGATGACAGCATTGTGTCAGTTGTGGAGCTGTGGCATTCCAGCCCATATAAAAAAAGATGAGAAAAATACAAAGAAAAGCATATAAAAAGAGAAAAATAAAAAAATAAAAAAAAAAAAAGAGAAAGAGAAGTAAAAGTACTTCATTGGTAAATTTGAAAAGAAGAGAAGAAGTTGGCTACTTTGGCTCTGAAAATTTAACAAGAAGATGGAGTTATGCTGAAATGAAGAAGATGAAGTCATGAATCATCTCCTTACCTTGGTTGATTTCTCAATTTTAAATCCTTTTATTCCCCTTTATTCTTTTAAAACCTCAATCATAAGACACATTACAACCCAATAAAAAGACCCTAGTGATCTGAAATGGATTGAGCTGTTATGTGGAGATGAGGAGCTGTGTAATCTATGGTGAAATGAACCAGAGGATTTAAGAACTTAGTAGCACTACCTATGCTCATGCTTGTAGTCCTATTTGTGGGTTGTAACTGCTCTTGAGCTGGAATGAAATTATACACCTTCTATTTTTATTTTGAGTGACAGCCCTGGTGAGACTTGGGTCTGAAATTGAGTTTGTTGAGGGCATTATCCAAACAGAATTCTCAAGGTAATGGTGAGTTGTGCACTAATTTCCACACACAACACCCTTGATATGAACTGATTGGTGAAGGAATTACAGCAGAATTTCAATATTAAACTGCTGTTTTACTATTTTAATCTCCTCTAAAAATTAAAAGAATAAGTTGTGGAATGAAATTTTATTTGTTTAAACTCTGTTTTGACATGTTGCACTGACATTAACTGTTTTATTGAGAAGTTTGTGGATACCGTCACTGAAAACCTTCAAGAGACTTCACTCCACTAGGGATCACCTAGGGGTTTAAAAGGATTGGTCCATATGCTAAATGCATCTGTGCTCCCTACGAAAGTAGCATTTAAGTTTTGTAGAATAATAGTTTAATTTTCACTTTGCTCGAGGACTAGCAAAGATTAGGTTTGAGGGTGTGTTAGTCACTGATTTTTGCCACTTTTTACCTCCTAACCTAGGCTTTACTGGGGCCCAGAGTGTTTAATAATTGTTTTTAAATATGTTTTGCAGCTAGCAATAAATGGCAGCCATAGTGCAGGAATCCATCTAAAGTGCCAAGAAGAGAGGATTGGGAGTCAAGCTTCATACCTGTGGACCTGTGGGAGAGTTACAACAGATAGGAATCACAACATGACCATGCCTCAGCTGTGAGCACACATTTAATGAGCCCACTAGAGCAGAAGAATTATTCAGAGAAGCCCAAGCCTCAGCACCTTCAGCTCCAAACTGTCAAAGAAACCATCTTCAGCGATATGCACATTGGAACATTTCAGCAGGTGCACACTAGATAGCTACAGCAGTATGCATATTAGAGCAAGGCTTGAGTGGAGTAAAGCCTTCAGCAGCTGCACAACATTCAGCTTTGTGCACACAAGCCGCACTATAGAGCAGCCATATGGAACACCTTCTAGTTGCACAATAGAGCATCCATGTGGAACACCTTCTAGCTGCACACAATAGGAACTGGGCATACACTTACTCAAAAAACCAGTTGTTCAGCAGCTGCACCTGCTGATATAAAATCAATTCTTGCGCCCATAATCATCAGCTCAAGATGTAAACTTACTACACTTAAAACCCCACGAGCTGAAGATCTAAACAGCAACCTCTCGAGTTGCGTGCATGAGAGAGCCTAAGAGCATAAAGCATTCAGCTGCACACATGAAAGCTCCAACAACTTCAGCTGCAACACTCCAAATTGAAACGCACAAGTGCAGCAATTCACAACAGCTTCAGGTGCATCCAGCAGATCAAGCCCGAGCAATTCAACTCCCATTCCAACTTCTTGAATGGATTGTTGAAGACTATACATGAACCTGTCGAGTGGTTCTTTGGAGGATTAAACCTGTCGAATTGTTTAATAGTGCTGGAAAGGAACCCCACGAATAGTTCTTCATGAAGAGAGTAACCTGTCAAGTGGATTGCTTGAACTCCACGAATGGATTGCTGAAAGAGAACTCCACCAATGGATTGCTTCAACCAACCTCTCGAATTCCACATCAGAACCTCTCGAGCATTGCTGAGCACAAACCTGTCGAGTGGTATGGAAGGCAGCAGAAACACTAACCTGTCAACCACCAGCCTTCAACCTCTCTAGTTGTTTCAGCAACCTCTCGAGTAGATCATACCAGCAGCCTTCAACCTCTCGAGCTACTTCAACAACCTATCGAGTTTGCTTCAAGCTTCATCCATCCTCTTGATATACCTTCTCAACCGCTCGAGAACCATTTGAATCTTCAGAGTTGAAGCTCCAAACTCTTGAAGCTCGGACTTCATTGGGTAGCATTCTCTTAGCTGCAATCAAGCCATTTCAGATTGGCATAAACTGTAATGATTCCATTTTTCTGATTGGCCAGGGCATAGAGCATGTGGATTGGTATAAACTTAATAGTTTCTTCTCCTCTCTGATTGGTCAAAATATAAGGCACATGGATCAATGCAAAGCTATAAATAGCAGCCTTTTGGGCTGTGATTCTTCAGCAAGGAATCAAGAAATAACCTCACTGTCCTTAGCTCATTTTAGATCTAGTTTTAGGTTTTCTTTTCCCCATTTTTCCCTCTCTTTTCTCTCCCTAATCTAGCCTGTTGGATTAGATCAAGGTAGCAAGTAAAAGCTAATTTGAATTGTAAATAGATCTGTAAATTCATTGTGAAGAGCTTTGGATTCTTGCACAGACTGTAGGCTTGAGGTAGATCAATGTAAGTATTTGTGAATCAATGAAATGTTGTTTTTAAAGTTTCATTAGATCTGTAATTTTTCTAATCAATTGCTTTAGATTTTTAGAGACCTGATGCACCTATAGTTGCCTAAGCTTGTAGCCTTGCAATCATAGTGCCTGCAGTAGTTTTCATGTTCCATTATTTATCCCCATGGCTGGAGTAAATCTATAGGATGATCTATGGCCATTCAAGTGGATAGATCATAGCCTTAGGACTAATCTAGATCTGAGGGTGAAATTAGATTCTTCCTCTTTGCACTTGAGCTTATAGCCAAGTGAAAGATTGTAGCAGATCCAACTCTTGCTCTTATTTCCAGATTTGTTTTCAGTGAAGTGATCTGTAATTGTGTAGAGATTACAGCCTTGTGAGCTAGGTCATTGCAAGTTGTTTGAAGTAATGACCAGCTGAGTTTAGATCCCCATTCAATCTGTACTTTCTAGTGGTTCTCACTAGATCTGTGTGGATTGTTCGATCCTATGGATGCATGAGCTTGTAGCCTTACAAACATAGTGGCTGCAATGGTTTTCTTGTTTCAATTTAAGTCTTTGGATTAAATGAAATCTCTAGGATGCTTTGTGACCATTCAAGTGGATAGATCATAGCCTTATGATCAGTTTAAACCTTTGGTTTAGATTGGATTCTTCTATCTTGCACTTGAGCTTGTAGCCAAGTGAAGGTCAGCTGTTGATCCATTTCTTAATCTATTTTGCAATAAAAAACAGCCCCATAGCTATCTACTTCTCCCCATTTTATATTTTATTTCTTCATTCACACTCATCCTCTTTTAAATCTTTCTTTATTTCTGTTTTGTAGTTTAGATTTAGTTTAGATGTGACACCCGAAAAACTCTTTCTTTCCCTGTTTTCTTAGAATAGGCTAGAATTGCCAGATTTGTGGCAGATCTGGAGACCTACTAGATTTCTTGATCAGTACTCTCTATGGGACAAACACTTACTTACTTTTAAAACATACTACAATACCCCTGTATCTTGCAGGCTATACTTTGTGCTTAAGACCATTCCATTCAATTTTTAATTTTCTGTTGCATTCTAACCATCCATTTTGCAATAAATTCTGTCATCACAAAGTAAACAACATAGTGCAACAGTCCTAAAGAAACCCACCCAAAACTTTGGGGTGGTCAAAAGGTCAAACCCCACATTCAAAATTTGGCATTTTTCAAAAATGTCAAAATTTTAAGCCTTGCATATATAAAATATACGCTAGGCTTAGGAACAGTGTCTCTCGGGAAAACTGGGAAGTTCAGAGCCCGTTCTGAAACAGTTTTGAAGCTAAAAAAGCCAATTTTTACCTTGCATATATAATATATGCGCAAGGCCAATTTCGGTCAAAAATTGGCCTTGCGTATATAATATATATGCAAGTGTAAATTCCAACATCGTTTCGCATTTTTCAAAATGCCATAACTTTTGATCTATAGACTGAAACAAGGCGATTCTTAACTCGTTGGAAAGATGGGAACCTCTACTCTCAAATGGTATAGGTCTTAGCTTCAAAAAATGTGTCTATAAACTTTGGTACTTCTCCTTTCATCCATTGTTCAGGAGGGTTTGAAATGGGTCTGGGAAGGGTTCTATGGGTTAGGGTTGATTCCTAAGGGTTTGAAAAAGGTTCTAAAGGTTTAGGGTTAAGCTATAAGGGTTTGGGAGGTGCTTTCAAAAGCTCAGGGGTACGCATTTCTCGAAGTATGTGTCAATCGAGCATGGGCCAAATTTGGGTGTCTACAGATGTCCATCTTTGGTATCCGATCACTAATGATCATATGCCAAAGAAAGAGACATCCGATGAGGCCCAAGGCACGTTAATAGGTCTGCTATATTCGAAGAGAACCTTAAACGTCAAAAAGTAAAAGAAAAACTAAAAACATGGAGAGTGGCGTAAGCCCATTACATTGAGAAAATGTCTGTCACTCGAATGAAGAGTAGTGGAAGCCCATATCACTGGGGAAACATCTGTTCCTCGAGACTATCGACCCCCATGAGCTTAGCGACATTATTGGGCATAACCGTGATGGTGTAATTGAAGATGCATGATATTTGAGATTCAATTCGAATAAGACTGCCCTGCGAGCTGGAAGGGTGATCGACCTATACTTAAAGATTGGTGTAAAACAATAACGCGAAGATCCAATGGTTTGTGCCCAATCTCATGAGGCATTGATTTTCCCATTTGATCAGCCACGGGTGCTCCTACTCAAGGTAGGGTTCGATATTTTTGAACAAACCCATCGATCCTGAGGTTAATTTAGCACAACTACCCAAACAGAGCGAATATTGATGTCGCAACACTTTTTGGGAGTGTGTGCCACTTTTGACGCTAAACTTACAAGCAGAAGAATTATGCAAAAACATGGACCCATTAGGGGCTATAAATAACAAAGGTGAATGAATGTCCCGACCCAAGTCCCGCTTGAGTACCATTTACAGGAACAGCAACCATCCAACGGTATCCAGACGCATGGATACCGTACAGGTTTTAAGCCTACACCCGAGAATAATTAGGGGAAAAGATCCCTTCTGCATCCATGTTTGAACATAATTGTTCGATATGTAATCTCATTTAGCGGTGGAATCAAACCGATCAAAACATTGACTGTTTGACCAAGCTTGACACGGTCGCTCCAACTTTGAAGTAGAATCCAAAGATCCAAGGTGAACCTTAGACTTAGGACATTAATTTAGCACAGCTGCGTTGTCAGAAAAATATTGATATTTTATCGTATTGAAGCACGCATGTGTAGCTATGCAAAAAAGTACAATGAAAATACGGACATCTTTTTTTCTTTTTCCAAAATGATTTTCTTTTTTTCATTTTTTTGAATAGATCGACATCATAGGTGAGTGATGGAAAGTTTTGGCAACTCAAGAAGTTGCTTGATTCAAGGCTTTGGGCCTTTTGATGTTCCTGCATATTCTCAAGAAAACGTCAGTCCCTTTTTTATTTATACAGATAAAAAATGTGCATTCTAATTAACAGAAGAAGCAAACTTTTACCTACATTTTTTTATTTTTTTCTTTCTTCAAAACTTATATATATATATATATATTTTGCTTTTTCCTTTTTCTCTCTTCTTTGAGTTGAAAGTACGATGCTGCAAATATGTATATGGACATAAAGAAGAGTATATATTTATAAATTTTTTTGAATTTTTCTTTCTTTCTTTCTTCCTTTTTGTTTGATGCCTTACCAATGAGACGAGGTAACGAGTCTCATTTTGAGCATAGTCGATCGTTCATGCAGTCGAACCCGAGTGAGGTTCAGAATTTTTACCAAGGTCAAAACATCCATCCCTTTAGATTAAATCAACCTTTTATCCTTACCTTAGGTCATGCATTTGATGGTGCGGTTGTGAATATATACTTGATCAGGGCCCGAATTGAACTATCATAAGCGGCCCAAATGAAGCCCCGATAACTCAAAAGGGGTAACCGAAGGTGTAACCAATTTTTCTTTTTTTTCTCTCTTTTCAACCTTTTTACTCATAACGCCCAAGATGTGTTTTCTCCATGCCCATTGTCACCCTCTTTTTAACTGGTAGCACTCTTTCAGATTTTCACCACATCCATGTGTATGCATTTTTACCCCAAGCGCCTTTTCAGGTTTCACCTGGTCCGCACAAGCTCGCTCTTTTGACCTGTAGTGCCCTTTCGAGGTTTCATCACGTCCACTATGCTTTGAGCTTATATATTTTCTTTTCTTTTTCTTTTCATTTTTTTTCAAAGGCCACAACATGTACGTTGATTTCGTCATAGCCGGCTGGACGGGGTTCCGTGCTGCCTCTCAGATTTGCTCGTACTGACTTAACGGATACTGTGACTGCTTGTAGACCTTAAAGAGGGCTTCCTTCAGGGATGTGTCGTGTCTACGGGTTAGAAGGGATAGGTTAGGAATTTTGAAGTAATTCTTGGGTTAAAAAGTTTCCTTGATTGAGTTCCAGCTGTCGTAATACGCTTCTTCCTTGGGGGATTTCTACTGTACATGCCCCATATTTTTCTATATCTTTTCTTTTCTATTTGTTAAAAAGTTTCCTTGATTGGGTTCCGGCTGTCGTGATACGCTTCTTCCTTGGGGTATTTCTACTGTACATGCCCCATATTTTTCTATATCTTTTCTTTTCTATTTTTTATTCATTTTTTTAAAGATTTTGATGGTAACTCTTTTTCTTCTTCTTTTTTGTTTGGTATATACAGTTTTTCTTTCTTATTTTTCTGGAGATGGGTTTATGAAAGAAAGGCTAATGGCTCAACGGGTGTAGCAAAGGGTGTGAGCATTCAAGGACACTTTTTAGCTACTTGTCTTTTAAATGATGGCCTCTTTTATGGGGTCCTTAAGCAATTACGTATCTATTTTTATCAAAACTTACCTTGTTGTGGGAGACTTAGGAGTAGAATTGTTGGATGTATCTAGCATTGATTGGCTTAGGAAAGTGATCTTCTTCTATGATGATGAGGCAGAGCGCGTATCCCAGGAGTACCTCTCTGATGACATAGGGCCCTTCCCAATTGAGCTTGATTTCCCTCTTGGATCAGCATGGAGAGAAGGAAGATCTTCTTGAGTACTGTGTCACCCACTTTTAAGTCTCTAGTGCGAACACGCTTATTGTAAGCACGTACAATCCTCCTATCCTCCTCTGATAGGCCTGAGTGTGACACAAGGCTAGGAGCCTCTTCTCATCGATCAAATTTAGTTGTTCGAAATGCAATATTTCTCTTTCAGCTTCTGGTAAATCAGACTTCGACCTCAACTAGTAGCATGACCTCGGTTCCATACATAAGGGAAAACGGTGTTGCCCCCATAGTGGTACGGATCAATGTTCAATAGGCCCATATTGCGAAAGGTAACTTTTCACTCCAATCTCGATAAATGATGGTCATCTTCTCAAGGATGCGGACAATTGTCTTGTTGGCGACTTTGAAGGCTCCGTTGGTTTGCGGCCGATATGGTGATGAGCGGTGATGTTTGATCTTATAGAGTTCACTTAAAGCTCTAATGCGCTTGTTTATAAAGTTGGTGCCATTGTCCATGATGATGTCCTTGGGCATGCCAAATTGATAAACAATGTTATACTTGATAAACTTTTCGACATGGCTGGCCATGATTTTTACATAGGATGATGCCTCTACCCATTTCATTAAGTACTCAATGGGGACGAGGATGAACTAATGTCCATTAGAAGCTTTCCGATTGACCTTTCTGATGACGTCGAGGCCCCATGTGGTGAATGGCCATGGGGTTGTCATGTTGTGTAGATCTATGGTTGGAGCATGTATCAGACTGGAGTGTTCTTGGTATTTATAGTACTTTTGAACGTGCTTGCAACAGTCAGTTTCCATGGTGGTCCAGAAATACCCTTGCCATAGGATTTTCTTGGTGAGCATGTGCCCATTGACGTGGGCCCCACGTACTCCTTCATGGATCTCTTTCTTGATGTTGGCTGCCTCATTTTTAGCTAACCATTGAAGCAGAATATTATTATAGGATCACTTGTAGAGGCATTCGCCATAGATGATGTAGTTTACTGTCAAATGTTGGATAGTCCTCCTGTCGGTCTTGGATGTGCCTTCAGGGAAAGCTCGTGTTTCAAGAAAATTCTTGATATCTGAGAACCATGAAGGTTCATCATCTAGCTTTATAGATCCCTCAATCTGGAGGTAAATGGTCGACTCATTTCTCTATCTAATCATGATCGTCTTCATTTTGACGCCATAAGAGGATTTTAACCATTGATGCCAATGTTGCTAGTGCATCAGCAAAGCAATTTCTTGCTTGAGGGACATAGGAGAAGGTATCTTCATCGAAGCTCGCGATTAGAACTTCAAGGTGCTCATGGTATGGGATCAACTTCTCATCCTTTATTTTCCAATCTCCATTGGTTTGGCATATGATAAGTTGTGAGTCACCAAATACCCTGAGATGAGTTACGTTAGGGTCGAGGGATGCCTGTAGGCCGGCTACACAGGCTTCGTATTCAACCATGTTGTTGGTGCAAGGGAAATTGAGTTTGATGGAGACTGGTATGTGGGATCCCTTTAGCAAGATTAGAATAGCGCCGACTCCTTGACCTTCGACATTTGATGCTCCATCGAAGTGCATTACCCAGGACTCTTTTGTTTATTTTGTGTCATCCTCTGTCATGAACAAGATGTCCTCATCAGGGAATTCAGTTCTCAAAGGTTCGTAATCAGGTAAAGGATTTTTAGTAAGATGATCAGTGAGTGTTTTCCCCTTGATTAACTTTTGGGTGACATATGTGATGTTGAACTCCGATAAGAGAAGCTGCCAGCATACTGTTCGGTCAGTGAGAATCGACTTTTTGAATAAATACTTCAACGGAGCCATTCATGCCAGAAGGAGAACTGCCTGAGATAGCAAGTAGTGATGAAGCCTTTGTGTGGCCCATTTGAGATCCAGGCATGCTTTCTCCAAATGAGAATAGCGTGTCTCGTAATCAGTGAACTTCTTGCTCAGATAGTAGATGGTCTGCTCTCTTCTTTCAGTTTCGTCGTGCTACCCTAGGACACATCCCATCGAGAATTCCATCATTGAGAGATACATTATGAGTGGCCTCTCGAGTACTGAGGGTACCAAAACTGGAGGATTGAGAAGATAACCTTTAATCTTATCGAATGTTGCTTAACAATCATCGTTCTATTTGACAGGTGAGTCTTTCCTTAGTAGTTTGAAGATCGGCGTGCAGATAGGAGTTAAAGTGCAATGAACCGACTAATGTACTGAATTCTGCCCAAGAAGCCTCTGATATCTTTCTAGGTAGATGGTGGTGGTATTTTGACAATAACCCTTACTTTGATTGGGTCAACCTTGATGCCCTTCTGCTGATGATGAAACCAAGTAGCTTTCTTGACATGGCGCCAAAAGCGCATTTTTGAGGATTTAGACATAGCTTGTATTTCCTCAGTCTTTCAAAAACTTTTAGGGATTTAGCAGATGGTCACCTCTCTCTGGTGACTTGGTGATAATGTCATCAACATATACCTCAATTTCTTGGTGCATCATGTCGTGGAAGAGTGTTGTCATCACCCTTTGGTATGTTGCCCCAACATTTTTCAAGTTGAACGGCATGACTCGGCAGCAGAATGTTCCCCATGGAGTGATGAACGTTGTCTTCTCTTGGTCCGTCTCAGCCATTTTGATTTGATTGCACTCAGAGAATCAGTCCATAAATGAGAGCATCCCATGCCAGGCAATATTATCGACCAAGATGTAGATGTGTGGTAAAGGGAAGTCCTCTTTCGGGCTCGCCTTGTTAAGATTTTTGAAATCGATGCACATGTGAACCTTTCCATCTTTCTTCGGCACTGGCACGATGTTGGCTAGCCATTGCAGGTATTGGGAGACCATGAGAAACCCCGCGTCGTACTGCTTTATGACTTTGTCTTTCACTTTTAGCATCCATTCCGGCCTGAGTTGCCTCAATTTTTGCTTGATCGACTTTGCATCGGGATATAGTGGCAACTCATGCTCGACCAAATCGGTGTCCAAACCAGGCATATCCTCGTATGGCCATGCAAAGACGTCTTGGTATGACCGAAGGAAATCAATTATGATTTTTCTTTCCTCGAGCGACAGTGGTGTTCCAATCTTGGTGATTTTAGGATCTTTCTCAGTTCCTAGATTGACCTCTTCAGTCTCTTCAATGATCGGGGTAGGGCCATGCTCAAAATCGGCATATTGTTCAAAGAGCTTATTGGGAAGCTCCTCGATTAAGTCCTCGCCATCCAGGTCCGTCACTCCTACCTCTCCTTGTATTTTTATAGGAAGGAGATCAATTTCATGTGGGGTGAGTTCTTCAATTAAAGCATCATTTTTCTTGATTTTATCAAGAATTTTAAAAGATAATATTTTTGGAGTTTTTTGCATTTTTTTATGGTTTTCCCTTTTTCTAGAGATGGGTCCTCGACAAGCCAGGTTTCTATATACACATGGTGTTGCCTGCTAAGCGCTAATCTCACTTTTTATAGGTTTTTTTGTTTTTAGAAGTTTGTGTTGTATTTATAGCTATTTGATGCTTCTAGAATTAGGGACATTGAAGCCCAATTCCTCTCCTGAGGTGCCACACCTTTACCTGGTCTTGTAGAGGAAATTGATTGAGATGTCTTTTGAGGGTCAGCCTCCATCATATTACCATTGGTTCATCTGGAACCCAGTTATCAAACATTAAGACAGGCTTAGGATGGTTTTAGACTGGCTCTGGTACAGGCAGGGGTATCTCTTCCTCAAAAAGGGATAGGGAGGCTAGGCCAATTTCAATATCGGGGGGAATTATTTTGGGATTGGTTTCATGAATAGTCAACAATTTATGCGGGGTCAACTGTGTTGCCCCATTTTTGTCAATTTTGATGACCCCCGTGCTCATGAATGTGCTTCAGATGTGAGGCTGTGATCGGGGTTCATCTTCCAGGTCTATCCGCCTAGATTTGGCCATCGCAATGGCTCAAGCCTTTTCTTTTGCTTCCTGGATTTCCTCTTCGGTAGGATTGTAGCCTAAGCCGAATTTGACTCATTATCCACCCTTGGCTCTGACTGGGTCTTTCCTACCTTGTAGGTGAGGGTCCAACCCTTTGCCTTTTTGATAGCCCCACTTCTAGAGCATTGCCACTATCGCAATCATTCCTCTGGTTTTTCGATGACCTTTCCAGGGGATTCTGGTACCATTGCCTCTGACACATCGTATTGAAAATTATGAGGCTCTGTGTCTTCAGCTATGTGCGGTACATCCAACATCTTGAGATTTTTTATGTTGTGGGTCATTTTCTCTATTTTTTCTCACCCCTCTCCCATGATGGATACAACTCTCTCTTCTGAGATGAATTTGAGATGTTGGTGTAGGGTGGAGGGCACCGCCCTGATTTCATCCAGTCATGGGCGCCCTAGCAGTAGGTTGAAAGAGGACTTGATGTCCATGACCTGAAACGGGACAGAGAAGGTCATTGGCCCAATGGTGAGCTCAAGATCGACTTCTCCTATCACCTCTCTCCTCGTATTATCGAACCCTCAGGCTCCCATTCTGACCGATCAAAACATAGATAGATCGATCCCAATCTTGGTTTCTGTTCGTAAAGGGCACACATTTAATGCTGATCCGTTATCTATTAACACCAATGGAATCACCATGTTCTCGGTTTTGACCATGATATTGAGAGTTTTGAAGTAGTTCCCTCCTGCTGATAGATCGATGTTCGAAAATGAGATAGCATTGGGAGCCAACATGTGGTCAATCATTTGCCCCACTTCATCTGGGGAGACCTTACCAGATACATGTGCATCTTTTAGCTCCCCTATTAGAACTTGGAAATGGAGTTGAGACGTCATCAGCAAGTCCTAAATGGTGATGTGAGTTGGCATTCTTCTGAGTTATGTTTCTAATGCATGCTCTTGTCTCATTCGTTCCATGGGATGTACCGCTGTAGGTTCTCTTCTTTCTTTTGGTTGGATTGGCACTAGTACCTCAGGCTATTTGGAGATTTTGCCCGACCGGGCTATGAATTCAAATGCCCCTTCTCTGCTCTCGCCCGCATTGGCGTCCGTTTGGTTGTAGTTGAGCGGGACCTGATGGGGATCACATGATGATCAGGGGATTTGAAGTGGGACAGGTGGAGATGTCGGATATGATTGAATTGGCAGGGCTGGTGTGGCAATGTTGGGCCAAATGTGGTTGACTGGTACATGAGGCGGTTGGACTGATGATGATGCGGCAAAATTAGGCCAACTATATTGGGTTGGTGTTGGAGGTGAATATACTAGTGGTAGTGCAACAGTACTGGTCCAACTATATTGGGTTGGTGTGAGAGGTGAAGGTGGATTGACTGATGATGGTGTTGTAAAATTGGGCCATACGTGGTTGATGGGAGTTGATTCTGAAGGTGTGCTAAAATTATGCACCATGTGATTTACGAGGGTTAATGCCGGATATGATTGGTATTACGGAGGTGGGGCCCAATTGTGTTGGACCGGATTAATGAGAGCTGGTGAGGGGAAGTACAACCTCAGATCTAGCGGGGCTGCTTGGGGTGTTGGGCTGGGGAAGTAGTCGGCTAAACTCAGTGGCTCGACTACCCCTATGATTTTGCTCCCCTGGCCCAATTGCCCTGGTGTTTCATTGC
This sequence comes from Chloranthus sessilifolius, assembly GCA_021018995.1. Lineage (NCBI taxonomy): Eukaryota > Viridiplantae > Streptophyta > Magnoliopsida > Chloranthales > Chloranthaceae > Chloranthus > Chloranthus sessilifolius. The sequence goes on from CM037588.1 coordinate 101,259,321, forward strand.
TTTCCCCAGCGCTGATATATTTTGAGGGGTCGAGCTCTTCCATTTCTTCCTTCAGCATGTTAATAGTGGCCCTTGGGTCTATTCTCTCTGTGAGTGTGGCGGCCATGGTGCCTGGAGAATATTGGTGTGCAGGTTTGTTTAGGGAGCTGCTGGAGGAATGAGCTTCCCCATCTCAATAAGGACTTGTATCGCATGCTTTAGAGGAAACCATTGATCGGTTGGGTGACCTGGTCCTTGGTGGAAATTATAGTGTACATTAGGATCATAACTTCTCGAGATTGGATTTGGTGGAGGTCGTGGTTTAAGCTGAGTGACTAAACCCTTCTCGATTAGTAAAGGCAAGAGGAAATTTAGGGATTATCTTGAGTGAATACTTGGTTATATTGGGCCTTTTTCTGTTCAGGAGTCATATGTATCCATGGGCCATTGCCCTGCCTTTGAACTAGATTTGTCAGTGTTGGGGCTTATTGTGCTACCCCAAATCGAAAAGGTACCATGCTGGTGCTAGGCTACGCGATTATTATGGCTTGGACCTCTGCCCCCACTCTTCTCTCAGCCCTCTGTTCGGTAAATTTTTGGACCCCGCTAGCCCCACTGGTCGTATTTTTGTTCATCCGCCCCTCTCGCTCCGCATCTTCATAGCGATTGGCATTTCTTACTAGGTCAACAAAGTTGGCCGACTACTGGTAGACTAAAAAGTCAGAGATAATGAGTAGGGCAGTTTTCGAGATCATCTCGATTTAATCCTCATTCGAGATGTGGTTCCTTGCTTGGGCTACTAGGGCTCTCCACCTTCCAAAGTATTCATTAAAGGTTTCATCAGACTTCTGCCTCAGACAAGCCAAATCGGATTTAGGCGGCTCAATGTCCATGCTGTAGACATATTGCTCTTCGAATAGGTGGGTGAGGTCTTTCCAAGTTTATATCATAAACGGCTCAAGAGAAGTGAACCATCTTAGCATGGGTCCCGTGAGACTCTTTTGAAAAACTTTTATGGCAAGAGCTCATCCCTTCATACTAACACATATCCCCATAATAAGATTTTAGATGGGCAATTGGGTTACTTGTGTCATTATATTTATCGAAAGTAGGCACTTTGAATTTGTGGAGAAGTGGTACTTCCACGAATAGACATATATCGAAGAAATCAGTAGCGTGGATTTCGGCTCCATCAATCTTCATCAGCTATTTTTGGATCTTGTCCATTTGTTCTTTTAATAGCTCTGATTCCCGAAACTGTAGAGTTGGGATTGTTCCCCATTCATTCCCGACTGCCTCCTAGTTAGTGAGGATAGGATGTGGGGGTTGGAGCTGACAAATGCCCTTGCGTAGGCCCTGCTAGTTCGTGCTTCATCCTCTTCGTATTGATGACCCGCATCAATGAAAGGTGGAGGTTGGGTGAGATTTTCAAGCAGATTCTTAATGGCCTGAGTGGGTGCCTGATGAGGCCACTGTATTTGATGATGATTTGGATGACTAGTTTGTGGGGTGAGTTGATGTGTAAATTGGAGATTTTGGATGGTTTGAATAGGTGTCGAATGGGGCCATTATATTTGGAGGAAATTTTGGGGATTGGGTTGAGGGGTAAGAGGATGTATAAATTGGGGATTTTGGATGGTTTGAGACGGGATCCCATGTTGGGTTCGGTATGAGAGATATGGATGGGTAGGGTTCATGTCGGGTTGGGGGGTTGGAAAAAATGGGTTTGTTACTTAGGAGGAAGTAGGTAGTTTTGTTGGGCATGGGTGTATGTGGGGAATTGGGGAATTTGTGAAGGGTTTGAGAATGTGACCCTTAGGTTTGGGCCTTGATGGGCTTGTGGTTGGGTATTGGACCTTTGAGGTCCACTAGGATGGATCCATGATGGGTGTTGGGAGTCTTGGGTGGTATGGACTATGGGTGGTTGATTGAGATTTTTGGGGGAATGGGGTGTGGAGATTTTGTTGTGGATTGGGCATTTGGGATGGATGAGGGGAAGGCTTTGAGAGGCCTTCCAAGATGTATAGGCCTTAACCATATCCTCCATCATGGCCATTGGATTAGTTATTGGGGTGGATGTGGATGGCCCTTCCGATGAAGGGGGTGTATGGGGAAAATTTTGCATGACTTGGGTGAAGGAGGGAAAATTGGATATTGGATTGGATGTGAATGGGGGGAAATTGGGCATTGGATTGGATGCGGATGGGGGAAAATTGGACATGGTTTGGATGAATGATGGAAAATTGGGCATGACTTGGTTAGATGGGTGAGGAAAATTGGCCATGGCTTGGGTAGATGAGGAGAAATATGGTGGATTTGGAATGGATGTGGAGGGACAGTGAGGTGTATGTGGAGCAGATATGGGAAAATTGGGCATGACCTGTGTAGATGTGGGGAAATGTGTTAAGTAGTGAAAAATACCATTTTTCACCCCTAAACATGAGCCTTGAAAGACCCTTGAGAAGACTAAATAAGTGCTTTAGTGTGCATTTTACAGCTAACCAATCAGACAGGTCCAAATCCGAAAAGCATCCCAAAAAGATCAAAAAGCTGACAGCTCATGTCAAGTTTAAAGAAGGAGTGAAGAAACAGCCTCAGCAATGGCTAAAGAGGGTCTAAAAGAGCAGACAAAGACCTGAAGCAAGAGAGAGAGCTATTCGCAAAGAACTTCTACTATTCGCAAAGAAGAATGGGAGCCTAGAGTTCAATTCGCAAAGAACTTCTACTATTCGCAAAGAAGAATGGGAGCCTAGAGTTCAATTCGCAAAGAACTTCTACTATTCGCAAAGAACCTTGAACTTTGCGAAAAGAAGAAAACACTCCTCGAAAAGAAGATTGAACTTTACACGAGCTTGAAGTCATTGAACTTCTGAATAGGCCTCGAACTCTGCGAAAAGGTATTACGGAGATTCGCGGCTTTAACAAGGGCAATTCGATGTCTAACGCACGCGCCCCAATGCATTGAAAAGCCCGAGACATTAGGAAGATTCTAAGCATAAGCGAAGGAATATTCCACCCGTGAGCACCTAGAGAGGGAATAACTTGGCGGGAACTTCTAGAAACTCTAGCAAACTTTCAAAATGCATGAGAATTGATGCCTTTTCACTGATTGGTGAACAGATCAAGCGATTGATTGCCAAAATAGATCCGATCCTCGTGCTCGACTCCTATTGGTTGATACAGATCTATCCAATTCTGATTGGTTGATACACATCTGAGCTGGACTTAGGGAAAACTATAAATAGTCGAACCATTTGCCCAATTTGGGTATCCAGATTTTAGAGTTTTCATCTCTGTTTCCCTCATTCCGGTCAGATAGCTTATCTGAACCCCCTGTAATCCCTTCTTGTAGTTTACCTTTGAGAGCCATTGTGAGTGATTTGTACTTCCAAGTTCGGATTCAAGATCAGAAGTTTGAGGGCTCTCGAGAAGCTCAGATTTGTAAGTCCGAGGGCTCTCTAAAGCCGTGCTCTGTAATTGTAATTTTGGATTTTAAAAGGTTCTTGTAATTTGTGTCTTCTCCATTGGAGTCATGTCGAGGGTTCTCGAATGTTCACCTTAGTGCATTAGACTTCTTTAGATTCACTCATCCGCATGCAACTTCCCTTAATTCATCACCCACATGCGAATTAGCGTTGGTAACCTAATTCGGCATTTACTGATGATGTTCATGTTACGAACTAAAGAATAGGCTGACTAGTATGATCTGTGACCATTTAAGTGGATGATCATACCATAAGTCTAAACCTATTCCTTAATTCGGATTTATTTCTCTTACATCAGGCCTGGTAGCCGATGAAGATTGAATCGCCTCTGTTGAACTACAGATTCTCCATTAAAATTCAGAGGCTAAAGTACATGAAGCTATTATTTCTGCATGTCTTATTTTAAACATCTCCCCAACTCGGATCTGGATCATGTAGTTAGTTCTTTTCTTTATTTGCTTATAGTTAAATGTGACACAATCCAACACTCTCTTTTATCTATTCTTGTTTTTAGATAATTATAGAGCCAGATCTGGTAGCACAGATCTGGAGGTTTATCTCTCAGTTTAGACAAAATTCTCTGTGGACGATCTTGAAATACTTACTTTTAAAACTTGCTACAATTGGCCCTGATCTTGCAGGCCAGTGTTAGCCCCAATGTGCTGATATCCCTTTCATAAGTTAACATCCATATAACCTAGCATTCTTTAATTCTTTAATTTTTGATTCATAATGCACACAATTATGGCACACTTGGAGCGACAACAAGTTTTTGGCGCCATTGCCGGGGCAGTTTGTTCTAAAATAGATAGACCTAAGTTTTTTTATTTTGTAGATTTGATTTTTATTTTTATTTTTGCTTTAAACCTGCACTTTGCATTCCAAGTGCTTGATTAAATGTCTATAGCAGTTTTGTATAGAAAACCTTTCTTTTTGAAATTTTTATTTTTTTATTTTTTTAGTTTTATTCTTTGCCTTCTAGTTATTTGAATAAATCTGCGCCACTCTTTTGTCTTTTGTCAAATTTGGGCGTGCTTTGAGTTTTCATTTATTTTCATTTATTTATCTCATTTATTAATTTTGTTGTTATTTTTATGCGTACCTTGTAAAAGGAAAGGAAAGTTCTTAAATAGACAGTTTGTCGTACCAAACTCTCTCGAGTTGTATGTTTGGTGAGAGAACCCTCAATCTGAGATTCTCCGTTAAATTCGGAAGTTGAAAGACTCTAAGAAACCGACATACATCACGGACATCTCGCTGAAATGGGTGAAGAAATGTAGATTGTTAAGAGACTACTTTGCCCCTCGGTGCTTATAATTCCCCATTTTGCATTCAATTTCCCACAGTGGAGGGAAATTATGAAATTAAGTCCTCCACCATCCAAATGTTGCCTTCATTCCATGGATTGAGTAAGGAAGACCCTTACAAACACATTGATGAATTTCTGGCTTTATGCACAACATTTAACATAGTCGATCGGGTCAGAGGCAACCAAGCTTAGGCTCTTTCCTTTTCATTAAAGGACAAAGCTAGAGCATGGTTATCTATGTTAGCACCAAACAAAGATCGCATCATGGAATGATTTGCAATGTCAATTTTTGTCAAAATATTTCCCAATGACTAAAACCAGCCAATCGAGACAAAGCATCATCTCTTTCTCCCAAAACTCAATCAAAACTTTCCATGAAGCATGGGGAAGGTTTAAAGAATCATTAAGGCAATGCCCTCACCATCAAATTCCTAAATGGCATGGTTCAAAGCTTCTATCAAGGAACCGATCGAAGGGCAAGAACATGGTGGATGCCTCTTGTGGAGGTACCTACTTACTGTAAAACAAATTGAAGAAGTTTGGGACCTCTTTGAGGTGATTGGAGAAAATTCAACCCAAAGCAGAATCTCTCGCCAAGGGACACCGAGAATCCAAATAGGATGAATAATCCCCAATTCACAAGAGGGAAAGTTTATGAAGTCAATGAGTGGAAAGGAAAGTGGATAATTTGACCACAAAATTTGATAGACTGATGGACTCATTTAAAGCTCCAAATGGGTCAAGAGTAGAGGAGGCATGTCCGATATGCCCCCCCACTCATTCCATTGATCAATGTCCTTCGCATCACAATTTTAACTCATGATGGAACAAGCTCATGCAAATTTCACCTTATGGACAGATGCAATCGAATGACTACCCATGGAGATCTCATCCTAATCTCGTGTGGAATGGAAATTACAAAGCAGCAGAAATTTCAAAAATCAATTACCTTTCAAACTCGTCACCATATCGCAGAATTTTATAATAAATCAAATTTTCAAAGAATAACCAACAACAAGCCATGCAAAGAAGACAAGCCCCTCGCCTCCTAGATCCCCGACCTTTGAAGAGCAGTGTCTTGAGTTCACTTCAAAATCTTGAACTGCCTCGACATCGTGAACCTTCACAGAGCATTAAAAAATTGAAGAAACTCCGCCAACTCTCAAATTCATTGGCTAAGAGAGAAGAGGGTAACTACCACCAACTGTGAACAATCCTAAGGGACAGTTCATGGTTGGAGAATCCTCAAATGGCCATGAGGAAATCAAAGCTGACTACTTTGAGAAGTGGAAGAATAATAAACAACACAAGGTAGTGAAGAGGAAAAGATGAAGAACAAGGCAGAACAACAAATGGATAGCAATATGGTCAGTTGATTTACATCGAAAATTCAAAAAATGAAAAAAATAACAAAATTGTTGAAAAAGATGAGGAGGAGAAATTTGTTCCTCACCTCCCATTTCCCCATGCAATGAAGTCGCCTTTTGACAAAGGAAACACAAAATTGAGGAATGATGGAGACATTCAAGCAAGTTAAAATTAATCTACCGCTGATGCAATCAAACAGTCCTCGCTATGCAAAATTTCTCAAAGAGGTGTGCACCACAAAAGGCAACTCTAGGATACATTTATCCAAGAAGGCCTTTCTTTGTGAGAAAATCAACCAAGTGCTATCAATTGCAACACCACCTAAGATGCAAGACCACGGAATCCCCACAATCCCTGCATCATTGGGGAGCACACCATTGAGAAAGCCTTGCTAGATCCGGTGCTAGTGTCAACCGCTTCCCTATTCTCTATGAGAAGCTAGGTTTGGGAGAATTGAAACCCACTCAAGTGGTGTTACAATGACAGATCCGAAGGAAACCTATGGGGTTGATTGAAGATGTTTTGGTAGGAGTAGACAAGTTTTTCTACCTCACGACTTTTTGGTGTTGGACATGGAACCAACCAAAAGTACCACGCCATCCTGTCATTCCGAAGACCATTCCGGCTACAACTAATGCATGCATTCAATGCAGTCCGCATCATGGAGGTGTCTTTTGGAAATATGAAAGTTAAATTGAATGTGTATAATCTGTTACTCAACCTCAATTCTCTCGAGGAATGTTTCCATGTTGACATCATTGATGAGTGGTGGAGGAGTCTTTACAAACATTTCGCAAGGTAAAGACTCCACCACGTAATTTAAAATGATTGGGGATCCACCGAGAAAGAAGGAAAAGGAGATCAAATTCAACGGAGTCTGCTTTGTGCAAGGCACTCACCAACAAAAGTCTTGGAGACACTGCTCCTCTCCCTCTTCCACAAGTTACCAAGGTACCTTTCTTTGCCGCTTTTCTCGGCCCACAATTGGAACTCAACAGCTCCCCAAAAATCTGAAATATGTGTTTTGGGAGATCATCAAACACTACTGTGATTATTTCTTCCTCCCTTACAAAGGAGCAAGAAGAGGAGTTGGTAGTTCTAAAAGACAAGAAAGCAATTGGACCATTCTTGATTTAGGAGGAATAAACCACCAGATGCATGCATAAGATCCACTGAAGAGGATGCCAAGCCTTCTAGAGAAATGCAAAGAAGGTTGAATCCTCACATGCAAGAAGTGGTAATGAAGGAAGTTGTCAAGTGCTAGATGTGGGTCATTTACCCCATTTCAGATTCTGTGGTAGCACCCACGGTGGTGCCTAAGAAATGGCATCATCGTTATAGCAAATTTAATCGTAAACTTATGTCCACCGGACAAACAACTGGATGGAGGGTCTATAGACTACGTAAAATTGAATACCATGACAAGGAAAGACCATTTCCCCTCCCTTCATTGACCAAATCCTTGATAAGCTTGCGCAAAGCTTACTCGCTTCCTTGATGGGTACTGGTTACAAACTGTATCCTCAAAAAAGACCACCTTCACCGCCCCTTTGGCACTTTTGCCTATAGGAGGATGCCCTTTGGTCTTTGCAATGCCCTACTACTTTTCAAAGATGCATGTATGCCATCTTTTGACATGATTGATCAATTCATGGAGATCTTCATGGATGACTTTTCAATTTATGGAGACAACTTTTCCCAATGCTTACACCACCTCAAGTTGGTGTTGCAAAGATGTGAAGAAACCAATTTGGTTCTAAGTCGAAAGAGTCATTTTATGGTCACCCAAGGCATTGTCCTAGGACATGTGGTCTCCCATAAAGGCATAGAGGTGGACCAAGCAAAAATTGATCTAATTGCACATTTGCCTCCTCCCGTAATCATACAAATCGAAGTTTCTTAGGGCATGGAGGATTTTATAGGAGGTTCATCAAAGATTTCAAAGAAAATTTCCAAGCCACTCTGTCATTTTTCTGTGTCAAGATGTTCCTTTTGTGTTTACTAATGAATGCATGATGCCTTTGAGGTCCTTAAGAAATGTCGATTTCAGCTCCATCTTGCAGTCCCCCGACTATTCAAGTGCCCTTTGAGCTGATGTGTGATGCATCGAGACTATGCCCTAGGAGCTGTCCTAGGGCGAGAAAGGATAAGCTTCCCCATGTCATAGCTTATGCCAGATCCATGATAGATGTCGAGCTCAACTACACAACAAGCTGAGAAAGAGCTGTTGGCCATTGTGTTTGCATTGGAAAAATTGCCTTATGTTTTAGGTTCACAAATTGTGGTGTTCTTGACCACCACTGCCCTAAAGTACCTTCTAAGAAGGATACCAAGCCCAGATGTCGGTGGATCCTCCTATTACGGGAGTTTGATCTACTGATTAAGGATAAGAAAGGAGTGGAGAATGTGGTGGTGATCACTTATCCGAATTCTCAATCGAGGATGATAGCTTACCCATTAATGAATCATTTCTCGATGAGCAACTTTTGCCATCAATACCCATCCTTGGTTTGCAAACATAGTCAACTTCTTGGCTATTGGACGATTCCTCAACATTGGAATAGAATGGATAAAGATCTTTTCTTCTCACAAGTTAAACATTTCATTTGGGAAGATCCTTATCTATTCAAGAATTGTGCACCAAGTGATCGTAAAGTGTGTCCCGGACCATGAATTCCGGCATATTGTCAATGTGTCATGAATAACAGCTGTGGAGGCCATTTCAATAAAAGCAGTGCAAAAATTCTGCATGTGGTTTCTATTGGCCCACAATCTTTAAAGATGCCTTCTGACCTTTGTAAATCTTGAATCGCCAAAAATCAAGATTTCCAAAAGAAACTCAATGCCCTCGCACCAATCCTGGTAGTTGAGTTGTTTGATGTTTGGGGCATAGATTTTATGGGCCCTTTCCCCTTCTAATGGAAACAATTTCATCTTGGTAGCTGTGGATTATGTCTCCAAGTGGATTGAGGCCATAGCTACCAAATCCAATGATCACAAAGTGGTTTTAAGATTCCTCAAAGACCACATTTTTCCAGATTTGGATTCCCAGAGCCATCATTAGTGATGGGGAAGCCACTTTTACAGGTTTGACTCTCTATTAAAAAGTACTCATCACTCACAGTAGTAGCCACTCCTATCATCCACAAACCAAGGGTGGGCGGTGGAGATTTCAAATAGAGAGATCAAACACATTTTGGAAAAAAACTGTGAAGAAGGACAAAAGGATCGGTCCTTAAGCTTAATGATGCTTTGTGGGCAGAATCGCCTACAAGACTCCTATAGGGATGTCCCTTTCAGACGGTTTATGGCAAGGCATGCCATCTACCAAGAGAATTAGAATATAAGGCCTTGTGGGCAATCAAAACTTTTAATATGGATCTAATCATCTGGTAACCACAGAAGCTTCAACTCACTGAATCGGAAGAACTGAGGATGGATGCCTACACTAGCTCCAGTTGTACAAAGAAAAGGATAAATCAAACCAAGAGAGGAGCCTCATGAGAAAAGAGATCAGACGAGGGTCCAAGGTATGGTTATTCAACTCTAAACTTAAATTCTTTCCTGGCAAATTGAGATCCAGATGGGAAGGGCCATACACATCATCAAGGCCTCCCCTCGAGGGCTGTGGATATTTCAGATCCCAAAGATGGAAGAATACCCAAGGTAAATGGTCAGAGGCTCAAACCATGCATTGAAAACACCCAGGAGCCCTTGCTGCCCACCTATCATCATGAATCTCCAAAAATCTGATGGTAGAAAAATGTATAATATGTTTGTACAACATTATTTTTCTGATTTTTTGTTTCTGTCTATTTTTCTTGTACGCATAGTGTAAATACACTTCAAAGTTCAAATCGCAAAGTAAAAAGTCCTGTTCGAAAAGTTCAAAGTTCTATTCGAACTGATTCGAGTCAGATGAACTACCGAAAAGAACCATGTTCTGCTCAATAGTTAAGATTTCCTTTTGAATAGAAAATGGAGAAGTCCTTTTGCGAAAAGATCTTTCGAGCCAAATCCATTTCGAATAGACATATCAAGCTGTTCTTTGCGAACTACACTTTCTCAAGATTTTTTATGAATCTTATGAATCTTATGAATCATTTGGCATTAGATTTGCGGTTTTAGGAATTTTAGTTTCAAATTCTGTTTTTAGATCGCTGAATTTTTTTTCTTTCTTAGGTTAATGTGTCCTCGTTTTACTGATTTTCGTCATTTTTCTGTGAGTATAGCTAGTTTCTAACTTTGTTTTCCTATTTTGCATTCACAAATTCAGTTTTTGTATCAACACTTTTCTTTTTCTTTTTTAACTTTGTATTCAGTCCCTTACCTTGCTTTTACTGTTTCTCTGTTATTAGCATTAGTTTCCTTTCATTTGCATAGTAATCCTTCTATTTGTTAGATTTTATTTAGCAGTTCTAGCATTGTTTTGTTGATTTTTCTTGCATTTGTATATCATGTTTTCCATTTCCTTGCTCATATCTTCAGTTTTACATTTTTATTTTCTGCTGCATATAGTTTAGATTTTTTTTGTTCTTAGTTTTTCTTTCTTCTTTTACCCTGCTGCCCCTAGTCTCTCATTGTCTAGAACATTGAGGACAATGTTCATCTTAGGTTTGGGGGTATGGCAGGTATGCCAATGAAATAAGTTAATGCTTGATGCAGCTTATGACCAGCAGAATTTTTGAAAATGAAGTAATTTCACACCTGTTGTTTTGAAAAATGAGGAAGTTAAAACTTTTTAAAATTAATTTCTAGTGTAATTCTAATACTTTCATGAAGTGAATGTCAGAAAATTTCCAAAATAAAAATTGATGTTTTAGTAAACCTAAAAAGAGAGAAAACAGTGATGATATACCTCAAGAATTTGATAGAAAACCACACCCAGTGAGATTTGGGCCTGCTGAAATGTATTCTTTGGAGGTATGAATTGGCAAATTTTTTCTCTAGGACTGCTTGAACACCTTGTTATCACTAGAAGTTACACATGTCCAAGTTTAAATAGCTTGACAGCAATCATAATATTAAAGACATGATGTAAGGCCTCCTTTTGGACAGTTTGAACTTCAAAAAGCCTAACCTTTTGAAACTGCCCTTGATACACACCAATTGAGCTTTATAAATCCAAGATTTCTTTGAAACCTCATCAACCTCATTTAGCCTAACCGTAACTCGAGAATTCGTAAAAGGAAAGAAAGGTGAAGAAAGGTGAGTTGGGTACAGTTTGGTAAAGAAAAAGAAAAATAATTGAAGGCAATGATGTATCAGAAGAAATGTGGCATTCCGTCAATTTTGATTTAAAAAAAAAAAAAAAAAAAAAAGAAGGCATTTCATTGGAAGTTTGAAAAGAAAGAGAAAAGATGGCCACTTTGGCTCAAAATTCAAAGAAGAAGATGAAATTGTCTTTGAATTAAAGAAGGTGTGTCTATCACCTCCTTACCTTGACCGACTTCTCAATTTTGAACTCCATTCCACCCCTTTATTCTTGATAAATTTCACCCATAAGCCACATTACAACCCAAGTTAAAGTCCTTACTGATCAATGATGGATTGAGCTGTCACATGGAGATAAGGATTTGTGTAATCTATGGTGAAAAAAGTAGTGAATTCAGAACTAAAAAAGCAATGCCTATGCTCCTGCTTACAGTCCTATTTGAGGGCTGTAACTGCTCTTGAGCTGTGTGAAATACTGCAACCCTCATATTTGCATGGTGACTGAAAACCTTGGTGAGAGTTGAGTTTGAAATCAAATTATTTGGGGTAACATCAAAACTGAATTTTCAAATAGAAGGCAAGCTTTTCATTAATTTTTCTTGTAAAAACTTTTTGACACCAACTGAGTGAATGGTAAAGGAATTACAGCAGAATTTTAGTTTTGAACTGATGTTTTCTTGAAAATCTTCTTACAACCTGACTGATGCAGGTGTGAATAATCTGATTGGATGAAAGTTTGCTTTAACAGAACTGCATTGATCTTAACTGATTTATTGGAGAAGTTTGTGGGTACCTTCACTGAAAACCCTCAGGAGACTTCACTCCTCCTCTAGGGATCACCTAGGGGTTTAAAAGGCTTGTTGCATATGCTAAATGCACCTGTGCTTCCTACAAAAGTGGCTCTTTATTTTGCTTTTACGTTTCTTTGCTCAGGGACTAGCAAAGCTTAGGTTTGGGGGTGTGTTAAGTAGTGAAAAATACCATTTTTCACCCCTAAACATGAGCCTTGAAAGACCCTTGAGAAGACTAAATAAGTGCTTTAGTGTGCATTTTACAGCTAACCAATCAGACAGGTCCAAATCCGAAAAGCATCCCAAAAAGATCAAAAAGCTGACAGCTCATGTCAAGATTAAAGAAGGAGTGAAGAAACAATTTCAAAGAATGGCTAAAGAGGGTCTAAAAGAGCAGACAAAGACCTGAAGCAAGAGAGAGAGCTATTCGCAAAGAACTTCTACTATTCGCAAAGAAGAATGGGAGCCTAGAGTTCAATTCGCAAAGAACTTCTACTATTCGCAAAGAAGAATGGGAGCCTAGAGTTCAATTCGCAAAGAACTTCTACTATTCGCAAAGAACCTTGAACTTTGCGAAAAGAAGAAAACACTCCTCGAAAAGAAGATTGAACTTTGCGAACAGAGCTTCAGAAGTCATTGAACTTTACGAAAAGGCCCCTGAACTCTGCGAAAAGGTATTCTGGAGATTCGCAGCTTTAACAAGGGCAATTCATCACGCCAGCGCCCCAATGCATTGAAAAGCCCAGAGACATTTCGGAAGATTCTAAGCATAAAGCGAAGGAATATTCCACCCCACGTGAGCACCTAGAGAGGGAATAACTTGGCGGGAACTTCTAGAAACTCTAGCAAACTTTCAAAATGCATAACAGAATTGATGCCTTTTTCACCTGATTGGCTGAACCAGATCAAGCAGTTCTGATTGGCCAAAATAGATCTGGATCCTCGTGCTCGACTCCTATTGGTTGATACAGATCTATCCAATTCTGATTGGTTGATACACATCGAAATGGGCTTAGGGAAAACTATAAATAGGCAGAACCATTTGCCCAATTTGGGTATCCAGATTTTAGAGTTTTCATCTCTGTTTCCCTCATTCCGGTCAGATAGCTTATCTGAACCCCCTATAATCCCTTCTTGTAGTTTACCTTTGAGAGCCATTGTGAGTGATTTGTACTTCCAAGTTCGGATTCAAGACTGTAAGTCTGAGGGCTCTCTGAGCAGCTCGTAAGTCGAGGCTCTCTAAAGCCATGCTTTCTGTAATTGTAATTTTGGATTTTAAAAGGTTCTTTGTAATTTGTGTCTTCTACATTGGAGTCATGTCGAGGGTTCTGAATGTTCACCTTAGTGCATTAGACTTCTTTAGATTCACTCATCCGCATGCAACTTCCTTAATTCATCACCACAATGCGAATTAGCGTTGGTAACCTAATTCTAGCGGCATTTACGATGATGTTCATGTTACGAACTAAAGAATAGGCCACTAGGCTGATCTGTGACCATTTAAGTGGACCGATCATAGCCATACGTCTAACCCTATTCCTTAATTCGGATTTATTTCTCTTACATCTGTGCTGCTAGCCAGATGAAGACTGAATCTGCTCTGTTGAACTCTGATTCTCCATTAAAATTCGAGGCTAAAGTACATGAAGCTATTATTTCTGCATTTGTCTTATTTTAAACATCTCCCCAACTCGGATCTGGATCATGTAGTTAGTTCTTTTCTTTATTTGCTTATAGTTAAATGTGACACAATCCAACACTCTCTTTTATCTATTCTTGTTTTTAGATAATTATAGAGCCAGATCTGGTAGCACAGATCTGGAGGTTTATCTCTCAGTTTAGACAAAATTCTCTGTGGACAATCTTGAAATACTTACTTTTAAAACTTGCTACAATTGGCCCTGATCTTGCAGGCCAGTGTTAGCCCCAATGTGCTGATATCCCTTTCATAAGTTAACATCCATATAACCTAGCATTCTTTAATTCTTTAATTTTTGATTCATAATGCACACAATTATGGCACACTTGGAGCGACAACAAAATGGGGCATGATTTATGTGGATGGGGGAAAATTAAGCATGATTTGGGTGGATGGGAAAGCATGGGGGAGATTTGGAGTGGATGTAGAAGGAAAGGGGGTGAATTTTGGGTGGTAGTGGAGGAAAGATGGGGTGGAAAATAGGGTGGATTTGAGTGGTGGTGGATGGAAAAAAGGGTGCACCGAAGGGTCCGGTGACGTTGAATCGAAATTGGATGGGGGATTCGGAGATGGGTATCTCCTCCATATGGGAATGTAATGAGGAAGGTGGTGGGGATGAATTGGGATTGGCGTAAGCCAGATCGACCACACAAGACATGGTTTGGTGGCGGGTTGGGTATGGATTCCTCGGGTGAGGCCTGAACACTTTCTTTCTCCTTCCCCTACGTGATGATGGAGGGTAAGGTGATGCCATGATTTCAGCACCACAAGCTCTCTTTTTTAGATTTTTGATTTTCTTGATTGATTTTTTTTTGGGTTTTGGATGATAAAAATTTGAACTTCCTTCTCTTGGATCTTTATGGTACTTTTCCTAGGCCTTGGAGCTCCCTTTTCGGGCAGAGTTCACACGCCTAATGCCTCTCACGGCAGGATCCCAATGCACTTTGAAAGAATCAAAGGGAACCCTTTGATCTATGTAAAAGCACGAAAATCCACGCGACGACCCAATCCCTCGGAAGAATCAATAAGAGGGCGACCTCTCTTGACCGGCGAGGGCATTTTGGGTGTCAATGGTGTGAGATTTATTGGGGGTATTACAACCACTAAAGCGAGGGGTTCGAGAACTGTTAAGAAAGGCCCCAAGTTTGGGCTGCTCAGCCAGAATAGGCTAGCGTATATATTATATACGCAAGGCAAAAATTGCAGATTTTTAGCTTAGCGTATAGTTTATATACGCAAGGCTATTTATGGCGGATTTTGGCCTAGCGTATACTTTATATACGCAAGGCTAAAAATTATATTTTTGTGATAGCAGCAGACCCGAGTTGGGCTAGTTTTGGGATTTTGGAAGCAATGCATCCGAGGACACTTCTGTTATTCTTTACTGGTTCTCTCCTTTCCGCGCCTAAGGGATGCAAGGCCTATTCGATTTCGGTAACGCGTTCCCCAAGGGTGTTAAGGCTTTGAAAAGTTTGGTCACCCCCTGATATAACTCCAGCACGAATGTCTTCTCAGATACTGGATGGAGTGGTTCCTTTCGAGATCATCACCACTAGGGCTGCCGCTCTACCGGGAACCGGGACTGGTGTATCGTAACCTATTTTCCCCCCTTTTTGTAAAATCTACCCGCGCAAAAAATTCATTTAAGTCCCCTTTTTAGTTCAATTTTAAGTTTAATTTTAGGGAGTTTGCTTAAGTTCAAAGACAGGTGGTGAGAATCTCGTGTCGCCTCTGTGGGCCGACGTCCACTTTTGATATATGACAAGGAATAAGAAAATGGTGGGGCCAGTCAAGCGACTAGGCGAAATATATAAATTGCATCAAGTAGGTCCGGCCCGCCAATTGGCTAAGATGGTAAATGATAGAATAGTAGGGGTAAGTATAAAAGTGCTCAAGTAGACCCACCAATAGGCTAAGGCATGTAAATGACGGAATCGTAGGGGTAAGTATAAAAGTGCTCAAGTAGGCTCGTCAATCCGCTAAGGCGTGCAAATGACGGAATTGTAGGGGTAAGTATAAACAATGCAGAATTGTATGGATAAGTACAAAAGAAAAGAGACAAAAAAGTTAGTAAATAGAAAAATACAAGCAAGAAGAGGCCAAAACATCAAGGAGAAGCTCTACAAGGTTATCCCCAGTGGAGTCACCATCTGTGCAACAGTAGATTTTATCAATCCGTCATGATAATGTACTCACTAAAAAAAATGGAGTCACCCAGAGCTTTTGGTGACCCAAGATACCTCAAAATCGATATATGAGCACCAAAGTGCAAAAATATGACTCCGATTTACCTGTCTTTGCCAAAGGCTCTTGGGTAGGGACTTCGGTTATCGATCGGGAAGTGTTAGGCACCCAATCAACCCGCTCGTAAGCGGTCTCTACTTATGGCCAAAGTATATAAAAAAAGGAAATAGAATGAACAACACTCCTTGCCCGATGGCACTATGATCCTATTTGAGCCCCCCGCAATCACCGAAATTTCGACGGCGTAACGGCTCAAATTCTAGGATAAAAGGTAGAGGAATAGAGAGGAGAGCCAGAGTTCTCGGGCCCTTGTAGCACTGATGTGGGCCTTTGCGTGGATGTACTTTCGATGAGCTTTCGATAGCAAACGGGTTTTAGGAATAAGTCTTGGCTTCTAAGGCTTGAGAGTTAGAAGGTAGTAGACGTAGGCTAAGGCCTAGTTCTTCTAAAAGTTAGGGTATTGATGATGGAAGACAAGGTGTGAAGGGTGAACCTAGGGCTTGGAATTTTGGAGGGCAAATGCTAGAAATGGGAGGAGAAAATCTCTAAAGCTTTCTCTCTTTTGGAAATTTTTTCAAGGTCCTAATCAAGGGGGGTGGCTCTCTATTTATAAAGTTGTAGTATATTAGAGGGTTATTTAAAGGCTAATGGGTTTAACAATTAGGTAATTTCTAATATAAGGTTTTTGGGTTTTTTAAGGGTTTGGATAGGTGGGAAGTGGGTTTAATGGTAGATGATAGGGTAGTTTCTAAATGGAAAAAAGGTTAAAAAGAGAGCTAGTGGGGGTGCAACAGTCCTAAAGAAACTCACCCCAAAATTTGGTGTGGTCAAAAGGCCAAACTCCAAATTCGAAATCTGACATTTTTCAAAAAAGACAAAATTTTAAGTATTGCATATATAAAGTATATGTTAGCCTTAGGAACAGTGTCTCTCAGGAAAACTGGGAAGTTCAAAGCCTGTTCTGAAGCCAAAAAAGCCAATTTTTGCCTTGCATATATAATATATACGCAAATGTAAATTCCTGCATCATTCCACATTTTTCAAAATGCCATAACTTTTGATCTATAAATCGGAATGAGATGATTCTTAGCTCGTTGGAAAGCTGGGACCCTCTACTTTCTAATGGTATAAGTCTAAGCTCTAGGATATGTCTATGTATGGTACTTCTCTTTCGATCCACTATTCAGGAGGGTTTGAAATGGGTCAGGGAAGGGTTCTATAGGTTAGGGGTCTGGGAAAGGTTCTAAAGGTTTGGGGTTAAGCTCTAAGGGTTTGAGAGGTGCTTTTAGAAGCTCGGGGGGTTGCCTTTCTCGAAGTATATGTCGATCGAGCTTTGGGCCAAATTTGGGTGTCTACGAGTACCAAATCCAAAATACACCCAAATCCCATATACGTAGTCCAGAAGAAAATATCTAAGGATAGAAGTCCTCAGGCAAAAGATCTTCTTTTGTGTCTGGTATGCAATCAGGATTGTCCTCGGGTTTAGGGTCCTGACAAAGCTCTGCACCTGTGACACAAGGTGTCTGGATGAGCTAATAGTCTAAGCTCAATAGAGAAAAATTCAATACCATTGCACATTTTATAAACCAATACATAGATTCAATGATCAAATTCAAAAGGAAATTTCAAATTGAGCAGAGACAATTTTCAAAGGCATTTTCTTATAAAAAACAAAGACTAATTTCCAAAGCATTTTCATAGCAAAACAGAAATCAAAAATCTTGGATACAAATCTTATGGTCAATAATGGTGTTCACATGAATTTCAACAATGGAGTCCAAGTTCATATTTAACATGTAGCCTCTTGGTTCATGAATGACTTAAACTTATAACTTAAGAACCTCCAACATGAGTATAGCATTGTTGAGTGGGATCTCCGATGGGAATCCTCCAGACCATCATTGTTTAATTGAACAATTTACAGAATGTACGGTATAACCCGCTGTGCCGGTCCAAAGTGTACGGTATAACCCATCGTACCGATCCAAACTATATGGTATAACCCGTCGTACCGGTCCAAAGTTTAGGGGATTCGTTCACATAAACCTTAAATTAACATGCAGATTCTAATACATAGTAGGTGTCATATGTTCATAATTAATAGCTAAACAAATAAGAATTTAGAGTTCAAAGAATTCAACT
Source organism: Chloranthus sessilifolius (assembly GCA_021018995.1). NCBI lineage: Eukaryota > Viridiplantae > Streptophyta > Magnoliopsida > Chloranthales > Chloranthaceae > Chloranthus > Chloranthus sessilifolius. The sequence goes on from CM037588.1 coordinate 101,277,552, forward strand.
CACATTCAGAGTTCACATACAGAGTTCATATTCAGAGTTCATAGTTGATGCAATGTAGAAAGTTCATATTCAATGATCAAATTCAGATTTTCAAAATTCAAAGTTCATAATTCAGAGTTCAAATTCAGATTTGAAGTTCATATTCGTATTCAAATTCAGAGTTCATATTCAAATGAATTCTTATACAGAGTTCGGATTCAGAGTTCGGAGTTTGGATTCATAATTCAAATTCACATTTCAATGTTCTAAATTCATTTTCAGAGTTCAAAGTTCAAAATTCAAGGTTCAGATTACATTGATTAAAATCCAAATCAATCATCTCAGAGAAACCTACGAATTGGTGTCAAATGTAATTGTGTAGTGAAATTTTCCCTACCTTGGTTCGGACCTTGCGAAGCATCAAAGTGGTAGCCTTTATCGATGACCTCGGGCTTATCAAATCCTATATTACATTCATACACTACTTTTCAAAGACTAATGTGTCAAACAGATCGAAGTTCTATAGGTTTTACCAAAGAATTCTAAGGCAGCTCAAAACTGCAACATTCACTCGAGCGATTTCCAAATTCGCTCGAGCGGCTCTTATAATTCTCTGTGGCACCTGAACATCTCGATTGAGCGAGTGCTACTCGAACTTTTTAGCCTCAATTTTGGGGAAAATTCGCTTGAGCAAATTTTCCACTTTCATTTTCCTTGTTTCTAAAGGGGTCTTCCTCGAGCGAGACAGTGCGATTTCACACTTCTCTTCTTTTTTCTTCAAAATTTGAAACCCTTAATCCCTCTACAAACCATATCTTAATAGACACTAATCATCTCTACAAGAATTCAATACTTCCAAATCATAATTTCTACCTTCTTAGACAATGGATGCGGAGTTTAGACAGTTAATATCGAGAGATCGATGCCCAAACTCCGAATTACTCAAAAGTCCTTACATGAAATCTAAACACACACACTACTCACGTCTACATTACAAGAATCGAAATTCGTACGATCATGCTACGATGCTTACCTTCTAAAGGTGGTGCATGCGAAGTTTACAATGATCAATATCGACGGATCAATGTCGAAATCAAAGTTTCTTATGGTATGATGCAGATTGAAGATTCTTTAAATGAAGAGGGGGTTTGAGAAACTGAGATCAATGGGGAAAAACAAAGAAAATGCGAGTCCTTTCGCTCGCTTCTCTCTCGGTTTCTTACTTTCACAATTCTCAACAGAGTTCACGCAAGTTTCATTTCAGCGTAAATTGGCTTTATATTTGGTGGGGTTGATCTAGTGTGAAGCCGACACACTGTGGATCAGTGTGCGAACTCTTATCGCATGGTCCAAAAATAATGTCTAAATTGCACTCAATAGTTTTTTATCCCTGGACCTCTTATTTGCAAACCAAGTTCCTAACTGTTGTGCCATCACGTGGCTTGCGTAACTATTTACACAATTATTTATATGAACCTTAGAGATAACAAATTTTGAAATTTCAAGGCGTATAAGTTATCAGACACGTACACATAGGCGTACACGTTATCAGACACATACACATAATCAGTTGTGTTAGTGTTCGAAAAAATCCAGGACATTACATAAACCCATTAAGAAACTCAACCATCATAGATTAGGAACTCAAACTCATTCAGGAAACCAAACAATAAGATCTAACCATATTGTTTTCCTATCTAAAGATTATTGTGTATCCATTGACTTCCATTAATGGACAACGAGGATGAAGATAGATTCAAAAAAACAAAAAGAAAAAAAAAATGCAAAAAACTTCAAGCTTAACTTTGCAATGGCCTAAATGCTTGGTATAAAAGATCCAAAACTCCAAGCTTAACATTGCAATGTGATTCTCCAAATAAAAATGTATGCGAAAAATTCAAAACCTAAAATCTATAATAATGGACAATCTATATGATAATAAAATCTGAAAAGAAAAGAAAAAATAACCAAACTAAAATCTATTTCCTTTATCATTAATAAATGCTACCAAAACTATCAAAATACAAAAATAAAACCCTAATTTACCTCGGATGAGAAATTAAGCGGAGAAGATGGCAATCGATAACAGAAGATGAGAAATACGCTGGAGCTGATGATCTTCGTCGGGGAAGATTAGGAATCGGCCAGAGCTGTTGATTATCGGCTATGAGAAAATAGCCAGAGTTGATGAACTTTGTTGGATATTTGGGCGAAAATACAATTTGTTCCTGCCCTCAACATATTTAGGCGCTCATTTTTTCGTCGAAGGTAAAAGGTTCCAGGTTCAAACCCGCTTTAACCACAAAGTTATGACTTTAATGGGCCATTGAATTTTATAAGCCACTGATTTGGGCCGTTGTATAGTTAGATTTATTTACAACGGCTGATAGCCATTGTTTTCTTTAAGTCACTAATGTTGCAAAATTTTGCATTTCACATAGTGGAGATTTCAACAATTAGGCACTAATTCCAAAGATACTCGGGATTTATTTAGCCCTCATCAAGAATGAGGAAAAAGTTCTAAAGCTTACTGGGTTTAGTCTTTCATAAGATCCTAGAATTCCATATTTGAACTAATCTTTTAATTTCCGGACCTAAGCATGGAGAAGGTGCACAAATTTTTCTAAGCATAAAATTCAGACCGATCTTTAAATGTTCACAATGGAGTTAATTATCCTAAACAACAACAATTTTACCATCGAATGAATATTTAAAAATTAAAATTTACATGCATCAATGACTAGTTTGAAAACTATGCCAAAAAAAAAACAGTAATGGTTTGAAAAACTATATAAAATATGGTATTTAAGGTGTATTTTAAACAGTGATTCAACAGACAATACAAAAGTTAAAGAACATAAACCACACATTAAGCACAACACCCCCAAACCTAAGTGGTGCTATGTCCTCATGGCACAGAATAATAAATAATAGAACAGTAAGATGAGTTGTAGGGGTGTGAAGTAGTCATTGAAGAAGCACTCTAGCCTGGTCCGACCAAGGCCAAAATAATCCAAGGATGCAGTAGGGAATCTGGTTGGACAGGTCAGGGATAGTACCCGAAACATAAGCAAGAAATCCAGGTGCAAAGAGGCTCAATGTGCCTCCCCCAAACCTGTTCAAGAACTATAACCAAAACCACCACAGAAATTAAGCAACCACAAATATTAAAAAGAAAAATAAAATAATATCTAATTTATATTTAACATGTAAAATATACAAACATAAAGCAGACTCCCATGCATAAAAAGTGGAAACCTAAGAAAAATCTAGACACGCTCAAACACTGGCAGCAACCCAAGAAACATAGCAAGATCTCCTTTGAGACTGTCCCTTGGCCTCCACAAAGTTGATCCTCTAAAAAGATATTGCGCTTCCCAGCCCAGGATGCGTGCATCCAATAGAAGGGGAAAAATAACCCAATCCAGAAAGAGGAATTAGGGAGAAGGTGGAGGTGGAGGGGGTGAAGGTGGATGAGGCATGTGACATTTTGGGGGAGGCGGTGGTGGAGAGGGCACAGAATCGAGAAATTCAGCGTCCAAAACAATAAGGAGTAGAGCCTCCCACAGGTCTTTCTCAGCCTCAGGCATTGTGGCTTCTTCCCTCCGTAGCCGATGAGTAATGGCCCTCCGGATATCAGACCAACTAGGTTCGTTTGTCATGGCGGAAAGGGTTTCAAGAAAAAGGGGTGGAAAAAGAAGAAATTGGATGAAATGGGCGAGATGGGGCTGGTTTTATAATGGAAACAGGTGGAGAAGGTGAGGGGTCGTAGTTAATCGGGGAGGTGGAAGGTTGGAAGGTTAAAGGGTGCGCCAAAAATTAAACTAAAATGATGCATAGAGCTCAAGGAAGAAGAAGACGCGGGGAAAACAAGGGCAAGACCGGTCGAAATGAGATTTCGATCGGTCACAAGGACTTTTTCCAGACCAGAGCCCACAGACTCGACCGGTCGAAACCATCTTGACCGATCACAAAATAAGGGAAAATTGATTTCTCCAACAGCGCTTCGCTTCTGAAGCAAAATTCCCAGTCTTGACTCGTCAAAATTTATTTTGACCAATCAGAACACAACAAAATATGACAGTAACGCTGGTTCCTGTAATATTTAAATAAAGTTGATAGGTCGACTCAGACTCAACCGGTCAAAATATGTTGCGTTCCTTTCTTCTTGAGCCAATCAACTGGTTAAAATCTTTTTCGACCGGTCAAAATCTACTAGAGAAATCATTTCTCACGCTAGATTTTACCTACTCAAACCTAATGACCTTAAAACATAGATTAATAATTTACAGGGGGCTTGGGTTGCCTCCCAAGAAGTGCAACGGATGCGTCGGTAGCTCAACAAGGTCAAGGTGCTTATCAGGGCATCTGTGGGTCAGAGGAAAATGAAGTCTCCCTAGCCATTGCTTGAGCTTTTGGGTTATTTACTGGTTGATAGGTCAACCGACCCTCACCTCTCTTGTTTAAAGCAGCCGCTAGTTGCCCAATTTGAGCCCCTAGTGTAGTCGTGGAATGCATGAGAGTATGTAGTAGATGCTCAAGGCGTCGGCCCCGGTGCTGCCAGTTCTGAACGGCCTGCAATGCGGCCTCCTACAAAGTACTACTCTAACGAGACTTATAGTACTGTTGTCCCTCATATGACAAAGAAATTTGTAAAGTGTTCACCAGCTTAGGAGGCTGATTATTTCTCCATATCGGGTTGGTCTACCGAGATAAATTTGAATAGTTCCTCTAGCTTGGATTATAGATATTTACACAACCATAATTAGTATCCCAGTGCTGGAAGGAACTAGCTACAGCAGGATGCTCTTGGGTCATTGTGGGGGCATAGGGGCAGCAAGATGTGTAGGAACCTCTTGAGTGGGGGGTTATGGTTGATACCATAAGCCTCACCTCTTGGAGTTGTTGAGTGCGATTTTATTCCCAACATGGACTGAAATTTTATCTTTCAAAGCTTCAACTTTGGAAGAAAGGCCATCTTTGATTTCAAGTTGTACAACCTTCCTCGCTTAGGAAATGTACTTCTTAATTTATCCAGATCAGTCATTCTCGATGCAAAGTGTTGCACCAATTCCCCACTGAGGGTCTTAAAAAGTTCCCAGGCATCTATTACGGTCAATGAGAGAAACATACCCCCACAAGTAACATCAATCCAATGGCGGGTTTGTTCATTTAGACCTTCATAGAAACTGAGCACCAATTCCCAGCACGAGACCTCATGATGAGGGCACTGATGCAAAAGCTCGTTAAAGCATTTCCATCTCTCATGAAAAGACTCTTTCGGGGTTTGATAGAATGCAGTAATTACCGTCTGAAATCGACTCGTCTTGCAGGTTGGGAAGTACTTATTGAAGAATATGTTTTGCGACTCTTCCCAACTAGTAATCGAGTCAATGGGTAAAGAGTTCAACCACTGCTTTGCCCTGTCTCTAAGTGAAAATGGAAAAATCCTCAAACGAGTGGCCTCTTCTGATAAGTTTTTAATTTTAAAAGTAGCATAGATTTTTAGAAAGCACGTTAGATGCATATGGGGTTCCTCATTACCATGCCCATGAAAAATAGGAAGTAATTGAATCACGTTGGGCTTGATCTCAAACTCCCCATTGTCGGCGGCTGTATGTACATGGATATACTAGGGAGGTGCTAGACTAGCCGGTGTGTAATACTCTCTCAACATTTTAGCCATATGTTCCTCTCTCGACATAATGAATCTGATTGAAAATAGGGCGGAGTGGTTAGAACGTTCAAAACTACGATATATTGAGAAGAACAAGAGCTAGCGTGAATATGTCGGCACATTCTCTTAAGCTCAAGGTTTGGTTGCGAAAGAGAGAGGATCTGCAACCACAACCTTGGCAAAAATGGAAACTAAAAATGAAAGCAAAAATAAAATGGTAATCCTAACTAATGAAAACCCGAAGCACGTACCTCAGCCTCTCACAGCATCCCGTGATAAGCATTTGGTAAGTTAAAGCCTTCGATCTTCCAAGCCTAGAAATAAAAGCCAAAGAAAACTAGGTTTAGTATAATGATACAAAAATAAATTAATAAAACAGAAATCAAAAAAGATAAAGCCGAAATTCCCTGCAAGTACAAGTTTCGAATGTATTAGGGCAAGTACGAGGGTGTCAAATCAGAGGGATTTGTCATTTATATTGATTTAACCACTGTTTTATAAAATAAATTGTAAAATTATATTTCCTAAATTAACCTAAAATAAATAAAAGAAACCTAAAATAGTTTTGAAATAAGAGAGGAGAAGGCAGCCTGGAGTCTCTCTTGGATTTCAGACTTGTAAATAATAAACCCTATTTCTTTTCTATAATGAATCCCAGGTACCCTCGCTCCAGGCTACAATCTCAATCACTTCGTATATAAATTTAATCGTAAAAAAATCATTGCACGAACCAACAAAAACTACCCTACAAGGCCTAGTCCGTCGGTGAATATCCTGTCTAGGCTAACCCTAATCCCTACAAGGCCACTGAGATTATTCTAAACAAGATTATAGTTTACCATCACATTCTCGATATATTCGAAACCTCAAACATGCAATCATACCATAAATAGAATTCAAAAATAGAAAAAAGAAATAAGACTTTATTAAGTACTTATCCAAAATTTGCAAGAGATCCCAGCCTGAAGCTGTAAGCACGCATTGATTGGGAGACCATCATTGTTGAATCAACCTTCCTCCTGATGATTACATTCAATCTCCCTCTATTTCAGAACTACACTAACCTAAACCTACGAATAGTCACGCTAGAAACTCCCTAGAAAAGTCTGCCATGTGAATCCCCTAAACCTAACCCTAGGGTCCTTATTTATAAAGTATAAGGCCCTATCATAGTTATACACGACAAGAAACTCTAAGGATCCTAAGAAATCAGCTTGGAGAAGAGAAATTCAGAGAGGATCTCGGACGTCAGAAGATATTCACAACTGGAACAGTTGAAATCTCGTGTGAAAACTATGTTGTGACCGGTCAAAACTGGATTCCTGACCGGTCAAACTTCAGTTTTAATTCTCCAGGTTAGAGGTGTTTCGTGGGGCTTCAGAATTCTTGAATTTATGACCAGTCGAGTTTTGTGCGTCTGAAGCTTCTGAGAGGTTTGATTTGAAATCCTGACCGGTCAGAGTGACCTTTCGGGGCTTTCCTTTAGCTGCTTTCCCTTGGATTCTTGCCAAAGCTTTGGGTTTCTTCTAAATTTACTCTTTTAACTCATTTTACATTTATTCGGCTTTTGAACCTATTTCAACACAACATGAACTAAAAGCATCCATTAGTAGTTAAACGAGAGCTAACAAGGCCAAAATTTGGGTAAAAAATATATCATTTTGGAGGCTAATCACTATTCCTCTTCAAGGGATAACTCTTCAAGAGATTCGTCTTCAAGGGAAAACTCTTCAGGAGATTCCTCTTCAAGAGACTCTTTTTAGGAGAATATTATGTGGAAAGTTTAGATGGATCAAATATTTCTATTGCCTGCTCTGTGGGTATGACCTCTTCAGGAGCATAATGTTTTTCTCTTCTAGGGAACCTTATCCTTTGCACCAATAGGTCTTCCACGTTTATGAAACTTTACTATTTTCTTATTATTAGTAAATACATCTGATAATTGATTTGTAATACTTTGCAAGTGAATTATCTTTTGAATATTTTGTTAAGCATACTGACAATACTATTTTTTATATAAAACTCGATTGATCAAGTCTCAAATTTATCGATATATCATTTAAGCAATTTTTAAAGGTTGTCTCAGGTCTAAATCGATCGATCGATTGCCTATTGTCAATCAATCAAGAATTATATTTAAAAATTAATATTTTATTCAAAAATTGTGCTCATAATCTAATTATTTGGACAAGAATTCTAGTAAATGCAACATTACGAATGGAAGTAAGACAAATATGTGACCACCGAGTTGATGCATCAATTAATACCATAAAATATTTAAACGGTCCACATGGTGAATGTAGTGGTCCACATTTATCCTTATAAATTTCTCTGTATAATTTTAACTGTGAGCTGATTTTAAAGAGTGCAGAGTTGTACTCACTAACAGTCTTAAAATCTTGCAACCTTAGGTGCAACCAGTCATAACAAGCTTTTAGGAGATTCCAGTCTTCTGGTTCCCGTATCTCTCCCTTAATCTATCCCACAAAGTGAGGGATCCTTTACAGTAAGGTACTTAGTTTTTAATTCTTCATGAATAAAAAATGACTTTAGCGCAATCCTACTGGGATGCTTGATTTCTCTCTTTAATAGTGTTTCCAAGGTTCATAGTCTCAAGATCAAACTCAACATCAATGATCCGAGATAGGTAATTTTGACTAGAAACATCAAAGGTGACAAACTCAATTTTTGTAACATTTGACATTTTCTATAAAAAAATATATATATAGAATTAGATGAGTCATTTAAATTATAACAAACTAAAATTATCAAATATTATACGACTAATATGATAATTTTCTAATCTATATTATCACATGAATATATTATAATATGATTCTCACTACTTTAAATAAATATTAAAATAGAATAATAATTAGGAAATTTGATTACTAAATCATAAAGAAACATACCACTAACAAAGAATATTAAACTGGTAGCTTTTGACGTCAAAGATAAAAGACCCAGTAATTGATCGAAACTTCGTGCTAATAATGAGTTGTAAAATTAAGAGAAAATGAAGACAAAATAAAGAGATTGCAATATATAAAACTAGTTATTCAGGAACTCTATATTCACTTCTCTTAAGTTATCCTCATACTTTCACAAGACTCCTTTATATATAATTACAATGTGAGAATATGAAAGGTTGGGAGAATATGAAGGGTTAGAAGGATACATGTACTTTGTCATAATTTTAAAAGAGTTACATAATAATGGATAAGAATTCTAAGGGACTATGTAGACACCCAAATTTGGCCCAAGGCCCGATCGAGACACATTTCGAGAGAGGCACATTTTTAAACTTTTGATAGCATATATGGAACCTTAGGAACCTTTTAAAAACCTTAGGAGTCATTCTAAACCCTTAGGAATCACCCTAGATCCCTTAGGAACCTTCCTAAACCCTTAAAAACCCATCCCAACCCTTAGAAATCATTCCAGACCTAAACCTAGCTTTCCTGAGTAATGGATGAAGAGTGGTGCATCAGGACTAGCTATGTTATTTTACTATGATCAAATCTCATACTATTGAAAAGTAGAAGTCCTTATCTTTCCAACGAACCAAGGATCACCCCAATCGGAGCTGTACGTAAGAAGTTACGGCATTCCGAAGTTCAAGGGGTAGAATTAAATTATGTGAAATTCCCCTTAGGGATTTGGCACAAGTATTAGTTACGTCAAGCCATTCCTCCCTAGAAATGGCTTGGCGCAACTAATAGTTATGCCAGTTATATGTGGGCCCCCCCGTGGGCAGTCAACTTCCCAAACCACTGTGCAACATTGTTTTACTGTACATATGCCTGACGCATCTATTAGTTGCACCAGGCTTATGAACAGTACCTGTGGGTTTTTACCTTAATTTGAGATTCGAGTTTGACTTGTTGACCATCTTGACCTTTGGGGTGTATTTTACTAGTTCTGTTACACCCATTTACTATCTATGTGTAACCCCTTAAGTGGTTTAAGGCCCCACCCTATCTTTCACCATTGGAGCATCACTTCACACATTTCAAGGCTCCAAAAATCCTAGGAAACCTTAGATGGCTAGATTACCTAATTGCTAATCTAAGTTAGCCTCTAAACACCCTCTTAACCTCTCTTTTTCCTATAAATAGAGAGGCCCCCTCCCTTTACAAAGGCTTGAAAAAATTTACAAATTAGAGATTAAGCAATCCCTTCTCTCTCTCCCCTAGTGCACCATTTTACATACAAATTCCATAACTTAAAAACCCTCTTAAAACCTTAGTCTTTCATAAAAAAGCTTTAGTTTAGGTGTGTGCTACCCCTTAACCACCCTTCTCTACCTCTTAGCTATCCACCCTAGGTGTTAGAATCCATCATCAAGCTATACAAGCCATCAAAATCTCACCGAAGCAAGCCAACGCAAAGCTCCATAGCAATGCAACAAGGGCCTGAGAACAGAGGAGCACAAATAGGAACAGAGGAATTTTGGTAGGAATAGAGGAATTTTGCTAGGAGCACAAATAGGAACAGAGGAATTTTGGTGCTCCTCTACCTACTCGGTTCTTCCTCCATCTTCTCATTTGTACCGTTACGCCGCCGAATTTTTGGTAGGAGCAGAGGAGCACAAATAGGATTTTAAGGCCCTTTGGGACAGAGAAAGGCATTTTTATTTCTTTGATATCATTTTTTATTTTGGCCATAAGTAGAGACCACATTAAGTGGGTTGATTGGGTGCCTAACACCTTCCCAATCGATAATCGAAGCCCCTACCCAAGAGCCTTTGGCGTAGACCGGATTCAGAGTCATATTTGTAGCACTTCGGTGCTTATAAAATTGATCTAGGTTTCCCAAGACACCAAAAGCTCTGGGTGGTGACTCTAAATATTTATAATGAGCACATCGTCGCGACGGGATCGTCAAAAATCCGTGGCTGTACAGATGGTGACTCTGCTGGGGAAAGCTAGTAGAGCTTCCCCTTGAATTTGGCCTTTTATTTTTTATTTTTTCTAACCTTTATTGCCATTTTTTTACTCACCCCTCCGATTATGTCATTTTACTTACCCCTACTTTTACGTTATTTACGAGCCTTAGCCGATTGGCGAGCCTACTTGTGCACCGCATTCAATTTCTTTACGTTTCCGTCATTTCAAGCACCTTAGCTGATCGGCAGGTCTACTTGTGCATTGTCATTTAATTTCCTTACATTTCCGTCATTTTAAGTGCCTTAGCCGTTTGGTGGGCCTACTTACGCCTCTAATTTTTACAATCATATTCCGCTAGTGAACGTCGGCCCGTAGAGGCGGCACGGGATCCTCACCCCCGGTCTTTGAACTTAAGAAAACTTCCTTAAAAGTGAAAAATAAAATTGAACCAACAAAGGGGATTTAAATCAATTTTTGCGGGATAGATTTTCAAAGATTGGGTTATTTAGGCACACATACAAACTCCTGGGTCTTAGTACGGTGGCAGCCCCTAGTGGTGATGATCCGGAAAAGTCCCAGCCTACCTAGTACCCGAGAAAAGTGCTTGCACTTGAGGTATATCGGATGAGTAACCTTCTCATTACCAAGCTTAAAACCCGAGAAAAAAGAGAGCGTTAGCGAACCCAAATTGGCCTTTAAACCCTTAGGATCAGTGAGAAAAGAGACGAATCATATAAATAGTCAATCCCCGGAAGCATAGCTTCCACAAAAAAATCAGTTTGGAGAATCATTTCGGGCCAGAATTGCTGCTGTCAAAAAATTTGGAGACCCATCTTTGTCTGGCGCCACTATTAGTTGCGCCAATGCAAAATTACCCAGAAGTACACTGGCACAACTATTAGTTGCGCCAGCTTTATTCTGGAAAATTTTACACTGGCGCACCTAATAGTTACGCCAGGTTGGTTTCAGGCAGCAACAGCCCAAATCTGAGGCCAGTTTCACACCTCGGACTCCCCGATTAGTGTCTTTAGTGCTTCTGTTTAGGCCCCGCAATCTTCGACACCCAATACGCCCTCGCTAGTCAAGAGAAGATGATTTCTTTTTTACTCATTTCGATGGATCGGGTCATTTGCATCGGTCTTCGTGCCTTTAATAGATCAAGGGGTTTCTCTTTGATTCTTCCGAAGCACTTCGGAACCTTTACCGCGGGACCTATTTAGGGTACGAGAGCCACCCGAGAAGGGAATTCAAAAGACCCTGGAATCCTTATTTCTTTTCACTTATAAAAATTCAAAAAAAAAATTGAAATTAAAAACCCAAAAATAGTCTTGATTGGTGCCGGCACACGGCATCATCATACCCTCCGTCATCCCGTAGGGGAAGAAGGAGGAAGCTTTACGAGCCCCATCCGAGGCATCCATACTCGACCCGATATCGAGCTATGTCGTGGGCTGTGGACCTGGCTTACGCCGATCCCGACTTATCCCCACCACATTCTCCAACCCATTTTCATATCGAAGAAGATTTTACTTCCACCCCCCCTCACCCAATTAACCCTCACCATAACCGGCCCGTTCGGTGCCCCTATTTTCCTTTCCACCACTTCCCAAAATATCAAAAATCTAACTCCCCATTTCCTATTATTTTCCCAAGCCATGCCTTCATCCATGGCCATCTCCAACCCATCTCACCTTCCTTCCACACCCGTGTAAAACCCGGCCCCATCCTCCACTTTAACCAACATACCTTATTTTTCCTCTGCCCAATGCATACCCAATCCACCCACATCTATCCATGCCGCATCCGATCCCCCACGCATCCCTCCACTTACCCAAGTCATGCCCATTTTTTCTTGAACCATAACCAATTTTCCTCTCATTCTCAACATCTATGCCCCATACATCTTCCTCATACATGCCTATTCCATCCACCAATGCCTCACCTCATTTCTCCAACCCACCTCATATCCCACCACTTACCCAGGTCATGCCCAATTTTACTAGGGCCATGCCCAATTTTTCCTCTTCCTCATCCATGCCCCTCCAACCCTCAAATAACCCATCTCCATTTGATCCCCCTTCCATGGCCATGATGGAGGAGATGTTCCAAACTTACAATAGGTGGAAGGCCTCCCAACACATCCCCTCTCATCCACACCATACATCCATGGATCCTTCCCATACCCTATCAAGCCTCCATACCTCATTCCCCCATGACCCCCATCAACCCTCCATCATCCACACCATCCAAACCCCCACTACCCACATACCCCAGGGCCCAATGGCCCAAACCCCCATTACCCACATACCCAAAGGCCCAATGGCCCAAAACCCCATGACCCATACCCATCAAGGGCCCATGGCCCACACCCACTAAGGGCCCATGGCCCACACCCACCAAGGGCCCATGGCTTAGACCCATCAATGGCCCATGGGCCAAATCAATCAAGGGCCTATGTCCCAAACCCATCAAGGGCCCGTGGCCCAGACCCACCAAGGGCCCATGGCCCAGACCCATCAAGAGCCCATGGCCCACACCCACCAAGGGCCCATGGACCAGACCCATCAATGGCCCATGGCCCAGACTCACCAAGGCCCAATGGGCCAGACTTATCATGACTAAGGCTTTATGGCCCAAACTTCCCAAGGACCCATGGGCCAAACCTTCATAGCCCAACACTCCTAAGACTTCGTGGCCCATACCCAAGTCTAGCAAGGCCCTAACCTTGGAGCCTCATACCCATACCCTTCACAATTCCTCTAAAATTTCACTCACCCATAACCCCCATACCCAACTCAAACCCATGCCTTACATCAACCCTAATTCACCCATATCCCAACACCCCAAAGTTAGTTTCAAGCCTTTCCCCATGCCCAATGGCCTCATCAGGCCCCACCCCAAAGTCTGACTTTCACTCATCCCATCACCCAACAAACCTTCCCTCATCCCCAAGGGACTCACCCAACAAACCTTCCCTCATCCCCAAGGGACTCACCCAACCCCCATTTATGTCATTCCCATCTAGTCCATGCAACCCCAGCAAGAGAATCTCGCCCTTACTACACTCTATGTAAGCCACCAGTATGACGAGGATGAGATTAGGAATAGTGGAGCTTATGCTGGGGCATTAACCAGCTTTAGCCCTCCTCCAATAATTTCCCACCCCCTAGTAGCCCAGAGTGAAGCCCAACCGACTGCTAAGAAAGTTGCCCCCATGTCCAAGGAATCAGAGCAGTTGAAAGAGCAGTTAGATAAAATTCAAAAACAGTTGTTGAAGATGGGTGGTGCTGAAATCAATGCCATAGACTTCTTGAATTTATGTTTATTTGCTGAGGTTCCCTTGCCTACAAAGTTTAAATGTCGGCTTTTGACAAATATAACGGCACCGGCAATCCCATAGCACACCTCAAGTCTTATTGTGGGGACATGTGTCAGTATGGGGGGGGGGGGCAAAAGACTATTAATAAAGGTCTTTCAAAAGAGTCTGACCAGTCCGGCCTTGAGATGGTTCACGTCCTTAGAACCATCTATGATAAAGACCTGAAAGGACGTGACGCATTTATTTCAAGAATAATATATCTACAACATAGACATTGAACCACGTAAGTCAGATTTGGCCCGTTTGAAGCAGAACTCAAACGAAACTTTTAGCAATTATTTGGGACGTTGGAGAGCATTGGCATCTCAGATTAGAAACAAGATACTTGATGACGAACAAATAGAAATGATTTTTAAAAATACTTTGCCAGTGATATCAGACTTTCTAGTATACCAGCAACAGTTTAGCTTCGCGGATTTGATAAGAAACGCAAATCGCTATGAAGATGCTATCAGGGAGGGTCGCCTTAGCAAGAATATGCCCAGTAGAACCAGTGGAATTAGGAGGTTCTCAAAGCAGAGAAACCAGAAGAGAGCGGGGGGCCGATGTCCAGAACATTTCCAACACTAGGCCCAATAATAATATAACTCCATTCCAATTCAAGGCAGCCCAACCAGCACCAGTCAGAACTGAACCAATGAAGAAAACAGGGAATGGACAGGGGATGCAGATGAATCTGGAGCAGAGGAGAGCCCACTACAATCGAGTGTTTATATCCTTAGGGCAATCTTTGAATGCACTTTTACCTTTTTTAATAGAAAATGGATTAGTTACTGCTTGTCAACCGCAACCTCCTCCTAACCCAATTCGAAGAATTATGATCCTAATACTCACTGTAATTTTCATCAGGGTCCGAGTCACCTGACTAATCACTGCTTCCCATTAAAGCAAGCGATCCAAGATTTAATTGATGTCAAGAAAATCATTCCACTTGCAACTTCTCAAGTGAACCAGCATGCAAACATTCATCAGGTGCCATTACCCCCACATCCCACCAGAGGAGTAGGTCTCAGACCCACCATCGGGATGATAGAAGAATGTGAGGAGGAATTTGACCCGTTGGACTATATTAATGACCGAGAAATTTATGTAGCACTGTTGCAAAGAGATTGCGAAGAGAGGACTATCGGGGTGATTGAACCCTTGAATTTGTCAGATTATTTTCCCAACCCAGCACCACGAGTTGAACCCTTAGATCTTAGGGCTTATTTCCCATCACCCACACCTGTCAATTATGTGTACATAAATGCATATAAATCATATACAACCACCCCCATCAAT
Source organism: Chloranthus sessilifolius (assembly GCA_021018995.1). NCBI lineage: Eukaryota > Viridiplantae > Streptophyta > Magnoliopsida > Chloranthales > Chloranthaceae > Chloranthus > Chloranthus sessilifolius. Next base: position 101,292,757 of record CM037588.1, read on the forward strand.
TATCCGATAGCCCATTAGGTCCTCCATTCCCCACCATCACCTATCAACTATCAATGGCCCACTCCTACCCCATTACCCCAGGTGCAACCACCCGCAAACCTCATCACCCCAACCTGGCCCAATTTTTCCGCCCAACCATCTATCACTGAGGTGAACCAAGAATTACCCACCCTTCCTGAGCCATCAGTACAAGTGCATCAGTTACCGGCAGCCACTCCGTTTCAGATTTTAGGACCAACCTACGATCCTCATCAGGTCCTGCTGAGTTATGAGCAGATGGATGTCAACATTGGCAGCAGTAGAGAAGGGGCAGTGGACTTTGTCACCAAATCCGAGAGGATTTCTAAGCAACAAAAATCACCAGCAGCAACACAAGCCCAATCAGAGGGAAAGAAAGATAGTACCGTTAATCCTTTTGAGAAAATGAGTCGAGAACATATACTAGAGACTCAATTGAGAAGGATGTCAACTCACATCACTATATGGGATCTATTAATGACGTTCTCACTCCATTTTAAAGCTTTAATGGGGGCGTTAAAGAATGCACATGTTTCACTTCAGGTGAGCCCTTATGAGGTTGGACAAATAATTAGTCAAGTTATGGCTCCAAAGGTAATTTCATTTTCGGATGCCAATTTACCGGATGAGGAAAGTAGTCACTCTAAATCCCTCAATATCACTGTGGAATCCGGTAATATGATAATCCCTCTGGTTTTGATTAACAATGGGTATGCTCTAAACATATGCCCACTGAGAATCGCCACCAAGATTGGGGTAGATCCATGCATGCTAAGATCCACAAGAACTAGTGCCAGAGGATTCGATAATACATGAAGAGAGATAATGGGAGAGTCGACCTTGAGCTATTGATTGGACCAATGACCTTCTCCATACTATTTCAAGTGCTGGACATTAAGTCCTCATTCAATCTACTGTTAGGACACCCATGGCTGCATGAAGTTGGAGCGATCCCATCCACGCTGCCTCAGAAGCTCAAGTTCTCATCCGGGCATAAGATTATCACTATCATTGGTGAAGGGCACAGTGAGAAGGAAAAAGCCACTAACAGCATTGAAAAGCCCAAAGTACTGGATGTGTCGCATACCGCTGAGGATGTCGACCTCCACAGTTTTGAGTACGAGGTATCGACAGTACTCTCGAAGCCCATCGAGGGCATCATTCTAAGAACCAGAGTTGGAATGGTAGCGGCGGTGGCCATACTCCAACAGTGGGGCTATAAAAAAGGAAGAGGACTTAGGCCCAGACCGCAAGGCAGAAGAGAGCCAATCACAGCTAAGGGTGGTCAGAAAGTCAGGTTTTTGTCAAGCCCACGGAAGAAGAAGTACGAGAGGCTAAAAAGAAAGCCCGTGCAACGACAGCTGAGAGAGCTAGGGGAACACATAGAGGAAAATCCCTGTCCCAGGCCTCATATCAGAGATTCATTCGTGAGTGCTGGGGTTGTAAAGATTGACCGGAATGGGGTAACCCAATTAACCCCACACAAGCCTGCAGCACCGATTCACCCCACCAATCCTCATCACCCTTCCCAGCCTAGAAATAGACCTGGCCACATTATAGTTCTTTAAGGAATGATGGTCCATACCTAAACAAACTCCCCCTGTGGTGAATCACCACAAAACTGTGTTAATGTTTGAGGACATAATCTCAGACGAATTTGGGATCAACATGATGGAGGTTGACTCTGAAGAGCCGTATTAGTCAGCACCCTCCATCCAAATAGGTAAAGGAGCGGCCTCTCAGGTACGCAACTAGGCATCTTTGCCCCAAACCCTGGAAGTAGGGAGTAGCCTAAAATTCGACACCCGTTTCCTAAAAAAAATTAACCTATAAAAAGTGATATAAGCCCTAGGCAGGCAATACCTTGTATATATACTAACTTGCACTACCAAGGGTCCATCTCTGAAGAAAATAAAAATCCCAAAAATAATGAAAAAATACAAAATCCAAAAATATTATCATTTAAAATTCTAAATAAAATCTCACAAAAAGATGCCTTAATTGAAATACCCGTCTCGCATAAGATCGACCCCTTTCCTATAGAAATAAGAGAAGAGGTAGGAGTTACGAGTCTGGATGAGGATATCCCTTTGAAAGAGCTCCCCAATGAACTCCTTGACCGATTTGCTAACTTTGAGCATGGCCCAACCCCCATTGTCGAAGAAATAAAGGACGTTAATCTAGGGACTGAGGAGATTCCCCGAGTTACCAAAATTGAAACGTCAGTCTCCCGATGAAAGAAAAAGCATGATCGATTTCCTTTGGTCATACCAAGACATTTTTTCCTGGTCGTACGAGGACATGCCTGGTCTAGACACCGATTTGGTCGAGCATGACTTGCCGCTCTACCTTGATATGAAGCCAGTTAAACAGAAGTTGAGACATCTCTGATTAAGATTGTAGAGGCAGACCGAGAGAAGACGGCGTTCATCACTCCTTGGGGAACCTTTTGCTACAGAGTCATGCCATTTGGGCTGAAGAATGCCGGTGTAATGTACCAGAGAGCTATGACTGCACTGTTTCATGAAATGATGCACTGAGAAATTGAAGTGTATGTCGATGATATGATAGCCAAGTCATCGAAGTGAAGCGATCACTTGGTAAACCTCCAGAAGATATTTGAGAGGCTGAGAAAGTACAGGTTGTGCTTGATTCTACAGAAATGCGCATTTGGCGCAATGTCCAAAAAACTATTAGGATTCATTGTCAGCAGGAGAGGGATCGAAGTCGACCCAATAAAGGTTAAAGTTATCTTAAAAATACTGCCACCATCTATTGAGAAAGAGGTTAGAGGGTTCTTGGGCAGAATACAATATATCAATCGGTTCATTACGCAACTAACTCCAATTTGCACGCCGATCTTCAAGCTACTTCGAAAGAACTCACCCATTCAATGGAACAACGATTGTCAGGTAGCGTTTAATAAAATCAAAAGCTACCTCCTTAACCCACCTATTTTGATACCACCTGAGCCGGGGAGACCACTCGTGATGTATCTCTCCACGACGGAAGTCTCGATGGGATGTGTCTTAGGGCAGCACAATGAGACAGGAAGAAGAGAGCAGGCCATCTACTATCTGAGAAAAATGTTTATCGATTATGAGACGAGCTATTCTCATATGGAGAAAGCATGCATGGCTCTTGTATGGGCTACACAGAGGCTCTGCCATTACTTGTTATCTTAAGTCGTTCTACTCCTGGTCCGAATGGATCCGTTGAAATACCTGTTTGAGAAGCCTGCTCTCACTGGGTGAACCGCACGATGCCAGCTTTTATTGTCTGAGTTTGACATCATGTACGTCACTCAGAAGTCAATCAAGGGACAGGCACTCGCCGATCATCTTGCCGACAATCCTTTGCCAGATTATGAACCTTTGAGAACTGAGTTCCCCGATGAGGACATCTTGTTCATGACGGAAGACGATATAGATGAAGCAGAAGAATCATGGGTAATTCACTTTGACGGGGCAGCCAATGCCGAGGGTCAGGGAGTTGGCGCCATTCTGATTTCACCGAAAGGATCACACATACCAGTCTCTATCAAACTCAACTTTCCTTGCACTAACAACATGGTCGAGTACGAATCTTGTGCCACCGGGTTACAGGCAGCTCTCGAGTTAAATGTAACTCACCTCCGAGTATTTGGTGATTCACAGCTGTTCATTTGTCAGAGAATGGAGATTAGAAGATGAAGGATGAGAAGTTGATCCCCTACCATGAGCACCTTGAGGATCTGATAGCTTGTTTCAAAGACGTGACATTCTCATATGTCTCGCGCATAAGGAATCGCTTTGCCAACCTGTTAGCAACTTTGGCATCAATGGTAGAGATCCCGTATGGTGTCGAGATGAAGTCGATCATGATCGAGTAGAGGAACAATCCGGCCTTCTACCTCCAGATTGAGGAACCTACAAAGCCTGATGATGAGCCACCTTGGTTCTCAGATATCAAGAATTTCCTCGAAACACTAACTTTCTTTGAGGGTACGTCCAAGACAGACTGGCGAACCATTCAATGTTTAGCGGTAGGCTACGTCATTTGTAGTGAATGCCTTTACAAATGCTCCTACAACATCTTGCTCAGATACCTTATAGAAGGTGAGGTGATCAACATCATGAAAGAGATCCACGAGGGAGTATGCGGTGCCCATGTCAGCAGTCACATGCTCGCTAAGAAAATTCTACGGTAGGGATACTTTTTGACCACTATAGAATCGGATTGCTGCAAACATGTTTAGAGATGCTATAAGTGTTAGGAACACTCTAGTTTGATACATGCTCCTGCCATTGATCTTCATTGCATAACCACTCCTTGGCCATTTGCTACCTGGGGCCTTGATGTCGTCGGAATAATTAATCTAAAAGCATCAAATGGACATCGGTTCATCCTCGTCGCCATTGAATACTTTACTAAGTGGATAGAAGCAGTGTCATATGCCAACATCACGGCCGGTCATGTTGAGAAGTTTCTCAAGAACAATATTGTATGCCGATTTGGAGTACCGAAGGATATCATCACCGACAATGGCACAAACTTTGCGAATAAGCACATCCGAGCCTTCTGTGAGCAGTACAAAATTAAGCACCATCGCTCGTTCCCTAATCGGCCTCAAACTAATGGAGCCATAGAAGCTGCTAACAAAACGGTCGTCTGCATCCTAGATAAAATGGTCGTTACTTACTGAGATTGGAGCGAAATGCTGGCATTTGCTCTGTGGGCCTACAGAACATCGATCCATACCGCTACAGGGGCAACACCATTCTCCCTTGTATATGGAACTGAGGCCATCATACCAGTAGAGGTTGAAGTACCCTCGCTCTGAATCCTCATGGAATCGGGCTTACCTGAAGCAGAGAGAGAACCCGCTTTGAGCAATTTGACTTATTGGACAAGAAAAGGCTCCTAGCCTTGTTTCATACTCAAGTTTACCAGGGGCGAATCACACACACTTATAATAAATGTGTTCACGATCGAGATTTAAAGGTTGGAGACAGTGTGCTGAAGAAGATCTTCCCATCCCTCCACACCGATCCGAGAGCGAAATTCAAGCCAAACTGGGAGGGGCCTTACGTCGTCCGAGAAGTGCTGCCGGGATACACCATCTGCCTCACCACCATGGACGGAGATCATTTTCCTGAGCCCATCAATACTGGATACGTCCGACGGTTCTACTCTTAGTCTATTGCGACAAGGTAAGTATTGGTGAAATAGATACGTGACTGTTCAAGAACCACCCAAAAGAGGCTATCATTCCAAGCATAGTAGCCAAAAAGCATCCCTAAAAATGATGATATCTTTTGCTACCCCATTTGAGCCTGGGCCTTTCTTTCAATAAACTCCTTCCCTGAAAAAGAAAAAGTGTGTACATATACAAAAAAAAAGGTGAAGTAGAATCGCTATCAAAAAATCAAAACAATTGGAAAAGCAAAACCTCAAAAAGAGATTGCCTGAAATAAAACAAAGGAAAAAGAAAAAAAATATAGAAGAATCATGGAGCATGCACAATAAAATTCCCCAAGGAAGAAAGTATGTTATGAAAATTTGAAACCGTATCAAGGAAACCTTTTTAGACCAGCATACCTTCAAATCCTTACCTAACCCATGGCCAAGCTACACCCTGATGAAAGCCCTCTTTGTAGGTTCATGAGCAGTCATAGTATCTATTAAGTCAACATGAGCCGAGTTGTGAGACGACACTAGAACCCCATCTAGTTGGCTATGACGGAATCGGCGTCTATGTCGTGGCTTTTGAAAAATGAAAGAAATAGAAAGAAAAAATAAAATAAAAATACAAGCTCGAAGAAAGATGGATGTAGTAAAAACTCGAAAGGGTGCTACGGGTAAAAACATCGAGTTTGTACGGACCAGGTGAAAAGCTGAAAGGGCGCTTGGGATAAGATAGCTAAACCCATGGACGTGGTGAAAGTTCGAAAGGGCGCCACGGGAAAAAAGAGGGCAGAAACTGGCAGGACGAACCCACCTTAGGCGTTCTGAGTAAAAAAGAATTAAAAAGAGGTTGAAAAAGAATGGTTTGAATTGATTGATAAGATTGACGCTTGAGGATCCCTTTTGGTTACTCTCCCTGTTACCCTTTTTCCGACTGGGTCGCTCATGTTAGTTTAAATCGGGCCCCAACCAAAATTGTCTTTGTGAAATTGCTTCGTCGATCGCATGACCCAAGGTAAGGAGAAAGGTTTGAATCAGTCTTGGTAAAGCTGCTGAAACTCACCCAGATCCGACCACTTAAAAGGGGTTCGACCATGCTCAAAAGGGGACCCGAGATCTCACCCTGTGATTGAGGCATCAAACCAAACAAAAAGAGAATAAAGGGCAGGGTGAAAGGCCTCTTTTGTCAAAAGATAATGATTTCCCTTTTCCATTTCCATGCCCAGGCTATGCACATTCCAAAAGGGACCCATCAATAAAAAAGAATAATAAAAAAGAGAAGTCTTTGTAAATATAATAGATTTTCCTTTTCTATTTACAACTGTACCGCTTATACCACATCCCAAAAAATAGTCGGTGTGATGTCTAGCTTTCTTTCTTTGTCTTTTATAAAAACAGAAAAAATAAAAACATAAAGAAAATATGTATACCAAAAAATATGTATCTGTAAAGGGGTTTCTTAAGCCCCTTTTCTGTGAATCTGATCTATGCAAAAAGATATATGCAGGAGGGAATCAACGGCCCAGCCGGTGCTTCAAGGCACTAATCTCCACGCGAAAATCGTCCTCCTGGACATTCCTCTCAGTTAGCCAGCGGCTCTTATACATCTTCCGAGAAGCATCAGTAGCCTCATGAGCAACATTCAAGGATCCTTCCAAACGAAGGACCTCGCACTCGACTATGCCAGCTCTAGTCTCCGCTACCTTTGCTCTAACTTTCTTTTGGGCTAAAAGCTCTTGCAAGACCCTCTTCTCATCAATCAACAACTCAATGCGAGCTCGAAGCGCCGTCTCTTTCTTCGGCTAGGGGCCTCCAGTATCAATACTCTTTGCCTGATCCAGATGATCAGTGGCAGGCTACTCAGTCGATAGCCAAGCCTCGTACTCAAGGGAAGACCGAATGGAATCTCCCTGCTCCATATCACACATTAGCGTCGACTAATGCATCTCCCAAAGAGCAGCAATCCAATCCACGTCCCCAGAGGACTTGTTAGGCTATTTTAGAGTGCTTGCTACTGACTTTATTGAAGACAGTGATATGAATGGGATGAATAAAAATGAATGAAAGGTGGATTGAAAATGACATATCAGCAAGCCTAAAATATGCACAATCCTGCAAGATACAGGGCCTGTTGTAGCAAGTTTTGATAAGTAAGAGTTTGTCCCACAGGGAAGTTGATCTTAAACTCCAAGGGAGCCATCTTTAGTAGGCCCTCCAGATCTGACTACAGATCTGGCAATCCTAAATGGAAGGGGATTTAGGGTCACTAAAATCTAAATTCTAAGGTATCCTAATGTCTAAACTATAGAAAGGTTTAAGAACGAAGATGGAGTGAGAAAATAAATATAAAAGGGTGAGAAGTATTATTAGGTTCAGATCTGATGGGCTTCATGACTCAAATTCAGATCTGCTGCTATAGAAGTCCTGTCCAGTGGCTACATTATTACCACTGAGGAGAAAGAATCCAACTCATCTCTGTGCCATGATCCAATCCCTTTATGGCTATAACCTGTCCACTTAAATGGTCACAAATTATCCAATTGGGGAACCACAGTCCAGAGATGGGTCAGAACAAGTTTATCATTGTAGGCACTACTTCATCCAGGCTACAAGCATAAGAATCCATAGGGAACCTCAACCTCTAAAGTGCTATGTGGGGCTAGGCCTGTATGGGAGCATGTTAGCCCGGACACATAGAACCAACAAGAGTTTAAGTGCAGCCTAAGATCCAGCTGTCCACTACTTTAGAGAGACTGCAGTGATCCAGTCGCAAGCCTACAATCTCTATAACCAAACCAAATCTGCCATCTGATGGCGGGTCTATGGGTTGTCTCAGCACAATCTCTCACATGGCTACAAGCATAAGTGCAGAGAAGAAAAATCCGTCTTAAGTCTGTGGGTTGGCTTCACCCTAAGGCTATAACCTGCCCACTTAAATGGTCATAGACTATCCCAGCGGCTATCCTCCTCACAAAGCTCAAGATAGAACAAGAAACATTGCTACCACCACCATGTTCAAAAGGCTACAAAAGCTCATTGCTCCCATGGGGACTTCAGATCTAGTGGGTCCTGTGGTGGGGCTAGGCCTGTATGGGAGCATGTTAGCCCAGACACACAGGTCACTTAGATCTGAGTAAACCATAAAATCAGTCCTCCATTGCTTGTAATATGTCCTAGCAATGGAGGATCTCAAGGTAATAGCCTTGTACAGAACAACTCACAAAAATCCCATAAAAGTAAAACACCCTATCATGAAACTCCATTAATCTATTCCAAATAGTCATAAAAAGGCATAGCCAGCAAATGCTGGGCTATGGAGAGAAGAAAAAGTAAAAAGAAAACTACCTAAAACTTACTAGAGATATACAGCTACTGTAAGAAGAAGATAGACTAAATTCTATTCTTAGCAGAGAGTCCCCTGAACCTAAACCAGGCTTAGGTTTATATAACAGCTAGTTTGGTGGCACATTAGGGTTAGGAAACCCTAATTTTAATGATGCCACATGGCCTAATATTGTCCCTTGGATGCCTCAAGGTGCGTGCACAAAACTTGGAGTGCTAGAATGCATGCCCTAATTGCTGGAAGTTCCCGGAATGTCCTCTGCAGAGGTGAGGGAGAGTTAGAGTTCAGAGCCTCGCCAGGTAGCACTGGTTTCCAAGACTGTCACATGGTAGCACGGTCTTCGCGAGGTTAGATTAGCTTGAAATTCTAGCCATCACGGGGTTGTCTTAGTTGCAACTGAAGCAGTCGCGCGATAGAGCATTGAATCCTCGCTGGATTGCTCTAATCTTCGCGGGATTGCACTTTCCTTCTGAATGGTGCGGGAATTGCGTGAGCAGTTTGTTTCTCAATGGATCTTCGCGAGGATCCTCGCGAGGACGTGATGTGCATTGGTCTCTGAATTGCGCGAGAGGTTTTTCTAAAGTTTTACATCCATGACCCTTTGTCACGATTCTTGGCGGAAATAACAGCTCTCTCTCCTCAGTTGATCTGAGTGAACTGCGCGAGGTTTGAGAGCTGCTTTCTTGAGCTGCGTGAGACTGTGCAAGCATTTATATTTGAGCTTCGTGAGAGCTGTGCGAAGTATGATTCTGAAACCCCTCTGTCACTCAACTGCGCGAGAACAGTGAGGGCAATTGGAAATGAAGCTTTGGGAAACTCGCAAGGACTGCTCAAGGCTTAATTTCTTAATCCTTTAAAGCTTGTGAAAGTTGTACGAGGTTCAATTCTTGTCTGGGTTCAGCTTTCATCCTTCTGAGGGACTTTTGGGGCAAAAGTGGGCTCCTTAACAGGGTTCATACCTTATTGCAGCTGCTGTTTATTATCTACAGAAATGACTTAACACACATTTATTAGATGGCTAAGGGTCTAACAGAGGCTAAGTTAAGGAGTGAAAAGTGGTACTTTTCATGTCTTAACAAGGACCCCCTAGAAAATATCAAATCACATAGAGGGGGTTTCACCTCGCAGGGCACCTGCTGAGAGCAGCCGAACTGGCGCAACACCCGAAATGGGAAGTAGAAGGTATTGCCAGTCAATCCGAGGAGGGTGATGCCCTCATGGTCTCTGGAATGAACTACTGGGAATGTTTGATCCAACCAAGGAAGCCTCCATGTCAGCTCTGCATCGGTCAGCCAAAGCTTCAAAGCTGACAAAATCCCCCTGCGGAATCAAGTGACACCTACCTAGAAAGCATCGAACCGCCTCACCTTGAGCAACGTAAAAGGGTGGCATAGGTCTTAAGATAGTGAGATGCTCACCTAACTAGACCTAGAGCTGCAAAGGACATCCCCTAAGGCTCTCCACCTTGCCTAGAGCAAATGCATCAAAACATTGGTATAATTCAGCAAGGACCAGGTGCATCACTGATCGACCTCCTACCAACTCAGTCAAAATGTCGCAGAGAGCCAGAGAGAACCTCTCTCCCCCGGCGAAGAAAAGGACTTCCGTGATGAGACTGAGAGCAAAGGCTTTCACATTGAAGACATTCATAACCGACAATTTTTGAAGACTTTCGTCACTGAAAAGTTCTTTGAGGAATTTGATCGAACACCTTGTGGGTCCCCCCAGTGAGACTTTTCTTATCCTCAAATTTCTTCAAACCTAGGGTAAGGTGAACGGATTTAGAATAACCTGACTTCAGCGTGACTCTTGTGAGGCCTCTGTGAAGCTTCAAGCTGGATAAATTGGATAACTCTTCAAGAGTGGGAGTTAGCTCTCGCTTCCCAAAACGAGGTTGCCGCATGAAGTAGGTCCCATCGTGGAGGAACCTCAAGAAAGACGGGATAGTCTAAGCCACTCCAAATCAACGAGCTCGCTCTCATTCAAGCTGCTAAGCCAACTTTTTAGATAATTGGGCCCCAAGCCTAAAAAAAGGAGTAAATTGGTTTTTAGCCCTCCATGTAAGGGAGGGTTGGAAAGCGGGTCCATAGACGTACAAAGATCTTTCAAAAATATAAAATTCAATGTATGTCGATGGACCCACCCTTGGGAAAGCAAGGAGAGGAAAAATAGCTGAAAAGGTCAAGTCAAAGAGAAAAGAGAGAAAATTGTCTTCTCGAGCATATAAAGGGCCCACTGCCCCCCAGGCTAAACTTGGCACAACTAATGGTTGCGCCAGTACAATTTCCCCCCAGGATAAACCTAGCGCAACTAATAGTTTTGCCAGTGCAAATTTCCTCCAGGATTAGCCTGGCGCATGTAATAGTTGTGCCAAGCCAATCTTGCCCCCTTCTATGCCATTTTTGGAGTTTTTTTAGGGGATTTTTGTGTCTTTACTAGCCCCCCTTTAGCCATTTAGCCTGTTCACCTATTTTATGCCTTAAAAGACAGTCACAAACATAAAAATCAAAGGGCACCTAACATTGAAATCATTTGATTTTTGTGCAAAAGAAACTCTCACAGAGGCATGTGACCTCAAAGGGCCATTTTTATGAGCAATCATCAAAACCATCCTGCAAGCAATCAGATATAGTGCAAGGGAAACATAGCATGCAATCAAAGAGAGAGCGCTAAACATTTCCAAGCAGAAAATCATCCAAGGAGTGCCACAATTATCCGTTATGAACTTTTCAAATCCCAATAAAAATCATCCCAAAATGTTTAAAGTGTTCAAAAGCAGAAACTAGGCCTAGTCCTCGTTGGCGCCCTTGGATTTCTTTCACCGGTGCGAGGAGCTTTGGAAGGTTAGCAGATCTCCTACCCAGGACCATGCCTATGAAAGTCGGCTGAGTAGAGAGCGCAATTCCTTTTCGTGTGCACGCTGCAAATCATAGCCAAGGTCACAAATCAGGAACAATTGAAAGGCAAGGATGAAAAAACTATGAGAAAGACTGAGCAGCAAAATACCCACCACCTCCACATACTAGATCTCTACAATTTTACGATAATATGTGGCTTTGTCCATGGCCGACTCGAAATTCTACATTCATAAGTGTAGACACCCAAATTCGGCCCAAGGCCTGATCAATCTGTACTTCGGGAGAGATGTACCCCTGTGCTTCTGATGGCACCCCCCTGAACCCTTAGGAACCTACCTAGACCAATAGGAATCACCCTAAGACCTTTAGATCCATTTCCCCAATCCTTAGAAGTCACCCCTACACCCTAGAATCCCTTCCCAGACCTAACTTAAACCCTTCTGGCGGTTGATGGGAGGAGAGATACAGAATTTCACACTGACCAGTAACATAGATGATCCATATACCATTGGAAAGAGGACTTCTTCAACTTTCCAACGAGCTAAAGATCATCCAATTTGGAGCTATAGTTCAAAAGTTATGGCCGTTTTAAGATTCACATAAAATCATAAGACTTTTACTCAGGCGTAGATATTACATACGCCCAGCCATTTTTGCCCCAGATTAGTCAGGCGTATATATTATATATGCCTACCTATTTTGGGGAAAATTTGGTCGGGCGTATATAATATATACGCCCAGTATAGGTGGGACCCACCACGGGTTTCATCTTCTCAAAACTCCCCTGATTTTGGTGAAAATTACTGTTCCTAAACTGGGCGTATATAATATATACGCCCAGCTTAGCTATAGTAACTGTCATCAGTAGCTCGAAATTTCTCCATCTAGTTTGGCCCTTTGACCATCCCCTTGGTTGAGGTGGGTGTCTTGAGATTGGTTGCACCCCCTTTGAGCTTATTGGCAACCCTTAATCACCCATGGTCTCACCCCATCATCCGCCATTGAAACCAGTTTCCCAAAACCCTAGGACCTTGAAAACCCAAAAAACCTTAGATGGGGGATTACCTAATTGCTAAACCAATTAGCTCTTAAGTAAGCCCCTAACCCATCCCTTCTCTATAAATAGAGAGGCCCCCTTCTTCCCAAAGGGTTGAAGTTTTGTTGAAGGATTAGAGAGTGCTTAAGAGAGAACCCTAGTGAGAGAAAATGCCAATATTTTCTCAGAATTCCAGCATGCATACCTTACCTATTTCAGTCCATTTCCACCATTAGATCACTGCTTTTAGCTAAAACCTAGCCTCTAGCTTCACTCTACACTCCCTACTTTATTGAATCCTAGCATTAGAACTCATTTTCACACCATTTAAGCCATCGGAAGCACGCCAAAGCGAAGATCTTCCACGGTGCAACAAGGGCCCGTGAGCTCCGGCTCACCCCTCTCTTCCTCTACCTTCTTGGTGACTCCTCCGTCCAAGGATTCAAGCCGTTACGCCGCCAAAATTTTGGTTTGGCTCAAAGCTTGATAGGACCGTATTGCCTTCGGGGAAGGGGAAACTCCGCCCTTTCTATTTTTATTTTTGGCCATAGATAGAGACCGCTACGTGCGGGTTGATCGGGTGCCTAAACCCTTCTCGATCGATAGCCGAAGCCCCTACCCTAGAGCCTTTGGCAAAGACCGGTAAATCAGAGTCATATTTAGCACTTCGGTGCTCAAAATATCGATTTGAAGGTTTCTTGGGTCACCAAAAGCTCCGGGTGGTGACTCTACATTTTCATTAAAAGGCGAGCGCATCGCCGCGACGGGTTCGAGAGGATCCACGGTCGCACAGATGGCGACTCTGCAGGGAAAATCACCCTAGCACTTCCCCTCATGTTGGCCTTTCGGTTTGTTTTGTTATTTTACTAACCATGGCTGTTTTTTGTTCTAATTTGCTGCTGTTTTTCGCTATTTTTTGTTGTTTTTACTAACGTACTCACCCCTATGATTCAGTCCTTTAAGTGCCTTAGCCGTTTGGCGGGCCTACTTGCGCCTTAAATTTCAGCTTTTACGATTCTAGTCATTTAAGCCGCCTTAGCCGTTTGGCGGGCCCGCTCGCATTTATTTTCACGTCATTTAAATTTCGGTCATTTACAAGCCTTAGCTGTTTGGCAGGCCTACTTGCGCACTTTATTTCGGTCATCATATTTCACCTTTGAACGCCGGCCCGTTGAGGCGGCACGGGTTTGTCATCCCCGACCCGATTTTGGACTTAATTTCACTCCCCTATAAAAATTTGTAATTAAAAGTGAACCAACAGTATGGGGACATAATTGAATTTATTTTTGCGTTTTTGGGTAGTTTTCAGGGGGTTTAGGCACAGATACAATTTACCTGGTTCCCAGTAAGGCGGCAGCCCTAGTGGTGATGATCCTGAAAAGACCCACCCCTTCCAGTACCTGATAAGGCGCTTGCGCCGGAGGTATATCGGTTGGGTTGCCAATTCCGATCAAGCCGTAAAACCCGTATTGGTGAGAGCGTAGAAAACCCAAAATTTAGCCGTGTATCCCTAGGAAACGGAAAGGAGGGACCCGATAACAAACACGGGATCCCAGGAGCATTTCTCCTAAGAAACCAGTTCAGAGACCGACATTGAACTTCTTTGTCCCTTGTCAAAATGAACCTTTTGCCGGCGTATATATATATATCGCCCAAGACAAAAACTCAGATTTACACGAGCATATATAATATATACGCCAAAATCTCGATTTAAGCGGTGTGTATATGATATATATGCTTCCATCTGCTTTTTGGTTGCATAATATATACGCCCAGTATATACTGGGCTGCAGCAACCCGACCTGAAGCCCAATCCACCACCCCAATTCCCCGATTAGCGGTATTAGTGTCTGCGGTAGCCTCCCACATTCTCTAACACCCAATATGCCCCCGCCCAATCAAAAGAAGGCGACTTCTTATTGATTTGCTCCGGGGGATTGGGTCATTTGTGTGGATTCCCTCGCCTTGAATAGAATGAAAGGGTTCCCTTTCGCTTCTTCCGAAGTGTGTCAGATCCCACCGTGGGACCTACTAAAGGTACATATATCGCCCGAAACGGGAGTTGACCCTGGGCACCAGGTCATCATTCATCTAAGTAGAGGGGAGTTAATTGCAATTTGAAAAAAAAAAAAAAAAAGAGAAAGAAAATCCTCATCTTCAAAAAAATCCACCTTCAAAAAAAAAAAAAAGGAAAAATCAATCAAAATCAAAAATCACAAAATTATCTTTTCAAAAACAAAAAAATAAAATCATCGTCATTTTCCAAAACCCAAAAAAAAAAAAAACACACACAAAGAAAAACAATCAAAAATATACCTTGGTGTGACCAGCACTACGGCAACCTCAAACCCGGCCCGTAGGAGAAGAACCAGGAAGGTATTCGGCCCTTATCCGTGACATCAATACAACACTCGTCAGCGGATCATGTCAAGAGTCGATACATCCCCACCGTCATCCCCTTCCCATTCCCGTACAGCAGAAGACCCGGTCTCCGACACCTTCACCCAAGCCAGGTTCGATATCACGGGCCCATTTGGGGCGCCCGTGTTCACCTCCACCTCATCCCCTTCCCTTACATTCCCCCAACATACCCCTTTTTCATCCCCTACTGAAACCCCTCATTTCCCAGCCGATCGTTACATCCCCATCTCCCATCCAAACACCATTACCGCATCCCCATACTTTCAAAGACCCCCAGGGAGTCCCATCCCCGCCTAGTTCCCACATTCCATCCCTCTCATCACCCATGCCCCCAACATCCTACATCCCATCCACCCCATATCACATACCATTCCCACCACATGGCCCATCCACATCCCAACATACCCCCCCATTTCCCCAGGTCATGCCCAATTTCTCCCAACCACCTCCATCCTTAAGTGATCCATCACCCCCCAATCTCACACCTGAGTCCATGCCCTCGATGGAGGACATGAGAACGATGTATGCTCTGTGGGCTGCTTCTCGCAACCCTACCTCTCAAGCCCCGCATCCAAATTTCCAAAACCTCCATATCCCATTCCCTCCTAACCATGCCCAACCACCCATCATCCATACCTCCCAAAATCCCCCACCTCAATTCCAGACCCAAACCCACACAAATCCATGGGCCCCAGCCCAAACACCTCTAGAGACATGGGCCCAGGCCCAAAACCCATGGGCCCAAGCCCAAGCTTATCAAGCCTAGGCCCCAGCCCAAACACCTCCAAACCCATGGGCTCAAGCCCAAACCCACCAAGCCCAGGCCCCAGGCCAAACACCTCCAAACCCATGGGCTCCAGCCCAAACCCACCAAACCCAAGCCTAAACCCAAGACCCTCAAAACCCATGGGCCCAAGCCTAAGCCCACTAAACCCAGGCCCAGACCCAAGACCCTCAAAACCCTTGGGCCCAAGCCCAAGCCCACCAAACCCAGACCCAAGTCTAAGCCCCCCAAGGCCCATGGACCCAAACCTACCAAACTCAAACCCAGGGCCCATGGACCCAAACCCAGCCCCCTCATGGCCTAGTAGCCCAAACTCAACAAGGCCCATTAGCCCAAAGTCATATTAATCCCCACACCCAGGCCCAGGGCCCGTCGACTCGAGCCTTCCAAAACCATCAAACCCAAATCCCTCAAACCCAAGACCCATCCGCCCACGCTCATCAAAGCCCATTCACTAACCCCATACCCCCCCACCAATACCCTTCGTTCTCCTATACCCCTTACACCCCCATCCCTCCTCCAACGGGAAATCCAATCCATCCCATTCCTCAAAACCACAACATCCCACCACCTCAATCACACCCCCATCACCCCCAGAACGTACACCCAACTTAGCACATCACTTACCCACAAAATGCTCACCCATTTATCCCTTCTCATCCCCTACAAACCATATGGCCCCACCAAGTCATCCAACCCATCACCCCCCAAGTCCAAATAGCAGAGCTCGCCCATCACCAATACCACGACCAACAGTACGAGGAGGACGAGATTCGCAACAGTGGAGGAACTACCAGTTTTAACCCTCCCGGGCCCACCATCATCACACCTAGGGTTGAACCAAATCAGGAGGAAGCGGTCCCCGCCATAGTCTCAAAGGAACCAGAACAGCTGAAAGAACAGATAGTGAATACAAAAGCAGCTGATGAAGATGGGAGGAATGGAACTACACTCGATGGACTTTTCAGACTTATGTCTGTTCTCTGACGTCCCCCTGCCACAGAAATTCAAGATGCCATCATTTTTATAAGTATAATGGCACTGGCAATCCCATTGCCCACTTGAAATCTTACTGCGGGGATATGTGCCAGTATGGCGGAGATGAACGACTCCTCATCAAAGTGTTCCAGAAGAGTTTGGCGCTGACCGAGATGGTTCACATCCCTGGAACCATCCATGATAAAAAATTGGAAAGATCTGACACGCTTATTTCAAGAACAATATGTCTATAACATGGACATAGAACCAAGGAAGTCAGACTTGGCCCGATTAAAGCAAAGGCATGATGAAACATTCAGTGCTTACTTAGGGAGGTGGAGGGCCTTAGCCGCTCAGGTAACTCATCGGATTCCCGATGATGAGCAGATCGAATTGATAACCAAGGGAGTCCTCCCAGTCATCGCGGATATTTTAGTATATCAGCAGCAATCAAGTTTTGCTGATCTAGTCCGAAATGCCAATCGTTGTGAAGACGCCATTAGAGAGGGCAGGTTAGGAAGGAATGTGGCCAATGGGGCCACCGAGTTAAAAGAACCAAGAATTGAAAGAAGACCGAGGAGATGCGAACATTGTTTACCCCCAGGCCAATACTAACGCCCCCCCAATACAACTCTAGGTTACACAACCACCCCCAACCCGTTTTGAGCCAGTACCAAGGCCAAGCAACGGACCAAGAGCCCCGTTTACCCCGGAACAGATGAAAGCACGTTTTGAATGAGTATTCACCCCGTTGGGGCAATCCTTGAGTGTCTTACTGTCGGTGTTACTACAGAAAGGCCTGGTCAATTTACTCCAACCTCGCCCGCCACCCCACCCAATACCAAGGAATTATGATCTGAATCTGCATTGTAATTTCCACCATGGACCGGGTCACCCTACAGACCGGTGCTTCCCGTTAAAGCACGCGGTCCAAGAACTGATAGAGGCGGGAAAGATCATACCCCCGCCACTTCTCCAAGGGCAGAACCAGAATATCCATCAAGCCCCTCTACCATCGCACCCAGGAGGCCCTAGGCCTAACATACATTGGATAGAGGAAGAAGAAGAAGAGTTTGACCCTTAAGATTATATTAGCAATCAGGAGGAATTTTCACTCCCCAGGCCGAACGAAGATGAACTATTTGTTGGGGTGATAAAGCCACTGTATCTTGCCGATTATTTTCCCACACCAGCTTGCCAAGAGGAGCCCTTAGATTTAGGGCAGTATTTTTCCACCCCCGCTCCCGCCTATCAAATCCAAACGGGCACAGCCAGCAATCATCGCATATCCACCCACGCCCAATTTACCCCATACACCCCTCGTCACACATAAATCATCCAATTATCCTACCCATACACACCCTCAAGTCCCTCCACCCAATACATTACTCCGCCATCCCCAAGTTACCCCATTCCATACGCACCTTCAAATCCCACCACCCAATTTACCCCATACACCCTCCATCGCCCCAATTACCCCACTCCATGCACAACTCCATCATCCCCAATCTATCCCATTTCATCTACTAACCTCATCATCCCCAGTACACAAACCCTTTATACCCCCATTCCACCCACTATCCCGCCATATCCAAACCATGCACAACTCCATCGTCCTCAATTTACCCCACTTCATCCACAAACCTATCACCATCCCATCAGACCTCCCCATATACAAACCCTTCATATCCCTATCACCCCGCGCCCACCACACCTCAAACGTCTCCCCATCCCTCCAGCCCAGTCACACTCCCGCCATCCCTTCGCTATTTTGGCCCTAATCCAACTCCACCGCCACCCGGACAAGAAACCCCTCACCCAATCCCCTCATCACCCAATCACCACTGGTCCTACCATGCTCAGGTAACACCAGTACAAGCCCCCTCCGTGCCCATAACTCCAATTCTATCAAGTCCCCCAACTACCATTCCACCCCCCATTGGAGTTAACCTGGTCGGACTCGAGAAACCAATATATCTGGCCCAATACTCCCTGGAATCCTCACGCACTCCATTTCTCATCCCAAAACCTACTTATGACTCGCATCAGGTACCATTGAGCTATGAACAGAGGGACATGAATGTCGGGTGCAACTAAGAAGAGGCTGTTGAATTCGTTACCCGATCGGGCGATTTTACCAACCGTAAGCATCGAGGCGAGGAGAGGAGAAGAAGAAAGAACAGCCACAGAAATCCCTTTGAAAAATGACCGGGGAGCATATCTCGAGACATGACTCAAGAGAACACCCGCACATATTACTGTGTGGGATTTGTTAATCACGTCTCCCCTCCACTTTCAAGCCCTAATGGGAGCACTCAAGGACGCGCATGTCTCCACCCATGTAACTCTGGATGAAGTAGGGGAAATAATAGGGCAAGTGTTGGCCCCAAACGCCATCTCTTTCACTGATGCAGACCTACCGATCGAGGGGAATGACCATTCTAAACCCTTGAATATAACAGTGGAAGTAGGGAACTTGGTGGTACCGTTGGTCCTGATCGACAACGGGTCGGCGCTGAACGTATGCCCTCTAAGGACGGCAATCAAAATTGGGGCGAACCCCGACACCTTTCGACCATCCATATCAAGCGCAAGGGGATTCGACAACACTAGGAGGGAAATCATAGGAGAAGTAGACCTTGATCTGATCCTCGAACCGCAAACCTTCACCACCCCCTTCCAAGTAATGGACATCAAGTCTACCTTCAATCTGCTGTTGGGCCCGCCGTGGATACATAAGCTCGGAGCAATACCATCTACCCTGCACCAAAAGCTCTAATTCATCTCAGAAGGAAAAATTGTCACCATCATAGGCGAGAGCAGAGAGGACATGGGGAAGAGCGCTCTGCACATTGAGAATCCGAAAGTGCTGAACATACCGCACACAGCTGAGGACGCCGATCTCCATCGATTTGAGTATGACTTCTCAGGTGTTACCCTCGAACCAACTGAAAAGACCCCAGATAAAACTAGAGGAGGAATGGACGCAGCTGTGTTCATGCTCCACAGATGGGGCCATCAAAAAGGGAAAGGACTGGGCCCACGCCTTCAAGGAAGAAGAGACCACGTCAAGGCCAAGGGGCAACAAACTAAATTTGGCTTAGGCTACAGGCCCAGAGAAGAGGAAGTCAGAGAAGCCAAGGAAAAGATGAGAGCGCGGCGTGAAGGCCAATCATCTTGGAAGAGGAACCTCACGCTCGCCCCCACATCCGTGAAACCTTTGTGAGCGCCGGGGTAGTAAAAATTGATCTGAATGGGGAGATGAGGGTAACCCCACATAAGCCTACTTCAATCCACCCCACCAATCCCTACATCATCCCCCCAGACTTCGAAATGGACTTAGCCGCCCTTTCCTTGTTTGAGGAAGAAGTTCCCCGATCCACCCCTCACTCCAGCACCAACCACTCTGGGCCCCTCCTAACCGTAGAGGACAAGGTCCCAGAGGATCCCTCTATAAATATGTTGAGGGAAGAAATACAAGAGCCTACCGATGCCGCTCCCGATCAGAGAGGTAAAGGCCAAGCCTCGCAGGTGAGTAACTGGGCATCCTTGCCCCAACTGTTGAGAGCCGCCAAATGCCATGAAAGCGGCACCGACTCTCCAAAAAAAAACAACCTATAAAAAGTGAGGTTAGCCTCTGGACCACTCTACCTTGTATATATAGAGATCCACCTCGCCAGGGGCTGACCTCCGAAAAAACACAAAAGATCATAAAAATAGAAAAAATACTAATTCCAAAAATATTGTCCTTTAAAATTCCCAATAAAATTAAAATCAATGTCGTGATACCCGTCCCATGTGAAGCCAACCCCTTCCCTGTAGAAATACAAGAAGAGGTAGGAGTCACGAGTCTGGACGAAGAAGGCCAAACCGATGAGCTCCTCAAATAATTTGTCGATTTTGAGCATGGCCCTACCCCGATTGTCGAAGAGACAGAGGACGTCAATTTGAGCACCACAGAGGCCCCCAGAATCACCAAAATCAGAATGTCGCTGTCCCCTGCGAAGAGGGAAGGTATGATAGACTTCCTTTGGTCATACCAAGACATCTTCGCATGGCCGTATGAGGACATGCCTGGTTTGGATACCGATCTGGTTGAGCATGAGTTGCCACTCTACCCCGATGTTAAGCCGGTGAAACAGAAGCTGAGACGACTCCGACCCGAATGGATGTTAAAGGTGAAGGATGAGGTCATTAAATAGTATGATGCAGGTTTCCTCATGGTATCCAAGTACCCACGATTGGGCGCCAATATCGTCCCGTGCACTAAAGAAGGATGGAAAGGTTCGAATGTGTATCGACTTCTGAAATCTCAACAAGGCGAGCCCTAAGGATGATTTCCCACTACCACACATTGACATCTTGGTCGATAACACGTCAAAGCACGGGATGCTCTCGTTTATGGATGGATTCTCAGGATACAATTAGATAAAGATGGCAGAGGTTGATCTCGAGAAAGCAGCGTTCATTACCCCCTGGGGAACCTTCTGCTACAATGTAATGCCATTCGGGCTGAAGAATGCTGGGGCAACCTATCAAAGAGCAATGACGGCCCTGTTCCACGACATGATGCACCGAGAGATCGAAGTATACGTCGACGACATGATTGCCAAATCACCAGAAAGGGAGGACCACTTGGTAAACCTTCAGAAGCTATTCGAGAGGTTGAGAAAATACAGATTGCGATTGAATCCCCAGAAATGTGTGTTTGGCGCTATGTTCGGAAAGTTATTGGGCTTTATTGTCAGTAGGAGAGGGATCGAGGTCAATCCGACCAAGATCAAGGCTATCACTGAGATGTCGCCACCATCTACAGAGAAGGAAGTCAGAGGCTTTTTGAGCAGGATCCAGTTTATCAGCTGATTCATCGCACAGTTAACTTTGATATGCGCACCAATCTTCAAGCTGCTGAGAAAGGACTCATCGGTTGAATGGAATGATGACTGCCAGGCTGCATTCGACAAGATTAAAGGTTATCTCCTAAAACCTCCGGTATTGGTACCGCCTGTACCAGATAGTCCCCTGATAATGTACTTATCCACGACTGAGTTTTCCATGGGCTATGTGTTAGGACATCATGATGAGACGGGAAGAAGAGAGCAGGCCATCTATTACCTAAGCAAAAAATTCACTAATTACGAGACGCGCTATTCTCATCTGGAGAAAGCATACCTGGCGCTCGTTTGGGCTACTCAGAGACTTCGACACTACCTGTTATCCCAGGCCGTTCTACTTCTAGCATGGATGGATCCGTTGAAGTACCTATTCGAGAAACCTGCTCTCACTGGCCAAACCGCACGTTGGCAACTACTCCTATCCGAGTTTGACATTACTTATGTCACCCAGAAGTTGATTAAGGGGCAGGCACTCGCCGATCATCTTACTGAGAACCCTCTGCCAAACTATGAGCCTCTAAGGACCGAATTCCCCGATGAAGACATTTTGTTCATGACCGACAAGGATATAGAGGAAACGGAGGAACCCTGGGTAATGCATTTCGATGGGGCATCGCATGTTGAGGGCCAAGGAGTTGGCACCATTCTTAACTCGCCGAAAGGATCCCATATACCCATCTCAATCAAATTGAACTTCCCATGCACCAACAATATGGCCGAGTATGAGGCCTGTACAGCTGGTTTACAGGCGGCTCTTGATCTAAATATAACTCACCTTAGGGTCTTTGGAGATTCATAGTTAATTATATGCCAAACCAACGGGGATTAGAAGACCAAGGATGAGAAACTGATCCCATACCATGAACATCTGGAGGATCTGATAACTTGCTTTGAGGAAGTCACCTTCTCTTATGTGCCACGAGCAAGAAATCGGTTTGCTGACTCCTTGGCTACCCTGGCCTCTATGGTTGAGATTCCATATGGAGTGTTGATGAAGCCGATCATGATAGAACAAAGGAGCAAACCGGCTTTCTGTCACCTGATCGAAGGACCTACGGAGATAGAGGATGAACCACCCTGGTTCTCAGACATCAAGAACTTCCTCAAGACCCGAACTATCTCGGAAGGAACATCAAAGGTAGACAAACGCACCATCCAGTGATTGGCAACAAACTACGTCATCTGTGGCGATCTCCTGTATAGACGGTCTCACGATAATATTCTGCTCCGATGCCTAACCCAGAAAGAAGCGGTTGAGATCATGAAGGAGATTCATGAAGGGGTCTACGGAGCCCACGTTAGCGGTCACATGCTTGCTAAGAAAATTCAAAGGCAAGGATACTTTTGGACCACTTTGGAGACTGATTGCTGCAAGCACGTATAGAAGTGCTACAAATGCCAAGAGCACTCCAGCTTAATACACGCTCCGGCCATCGACCTGCACAGCATGACCACTCCTTGGTCGTTCGCCACCTGGGGTCTCGACGTCATCGGCAAGATCAATCCTAAGGCTTCCAATGGACATCAATTCATCCTCGTCTCTATGGAATACTTTACAAAATGGGTAGAGGCGGCCTCCTATACGAGCATTAAGGCTAGTCATGTTGAGAAGTTCATCAGGAATAACATCATTTGCAGATTCGACATACCCAAAGATATCATCACTGATAATGGCACTAATTTCGCTAATAGGCACATTCGGGCCTTGTGTGACCAGTTCCAGATCAAGCACCATCGATCATCCCCATACAGGCCTCAGACGAATGGAGTAGTAGAGGCAGCCAACAAAACTCTGATCCGCATCCTGGAGAAGATGGTAGTTACTTACAGAGATTGGAGTGAGCAGTTACCCTTCGCACTTTGGGCCTATAGAATGTCTATCCGCACCGCAACAGGGGCAACACCATTCTCCCTTGTGTATGGGACCGAGGCCGTGCTACCCGTTGAGGTCGAGGTACCGTCACTCCGTATCCTTTTAGAATCCCATCTACCTGAAGCTGAGAGGGAAAGAGCCCGTTTTGAACAGCTAGACTTGATTGACGAGAAAAGACTCCTAGCCTTATGCCACACTCAGGTCTATCAGAGGAGAATTGCACGTGCTTACAATAAGCGCGTCCGCGGTCGAGATATGAAGGTAGGAGACACTGTACTGAAGAAAATTTTTTCGTCTCTCCACGCCGATCCGAGAGGGAAGTTTAGGCCAAATTGGGAGAGGTTGCCGAGAGGTCGCCAGATACGCCTCGCCACCATGGACGGAGACCACTTTCCTGAGCCCATCAACGCTGGATACCTCCGTAAGTTCTACTCATAGGTCTTGGGACAAGGTAAGTTTCGATAAAAGTAGATGCGTGACCGCTTAAGGGCTCCATAAAAGAGGCCATCATTTCAAAGTCAAGTAGCCCAAAAGAAATATTCCCTAAAAACCTTCACCCTTTTTTGCTACATACTTCGGGCCAACAACCATTTCTTTCATATACCCCACCCAAAATTCCAAGAAAAAAAAAGAGAAGAAAAAAGAGGAAAAATCCAAACTAAAAGAAGAAGAAAAAAGCAAAACCCCTAAAAAAAAAAACAAAAAAAGAGAGAGAAATAGGGGGACCAAGAAAAAGGAAATGACTGGGGCATAAAAAAAAAAAAAAAGGGGCCTTTGGAAAGAAAGAGGAGTCACCCAATCTAAAATTCACTCAAAGCTTAGATCCAAATTCCCAGAAAAACCCAACCTATTTGAACCCCAACCACATTACAACCCGGAAGAAAGCCCTCTTTAAGGTCCACAAGCGGTTATAACATCTACTGCATCAGAACAAGCCGAGTTAACAAACCACACAGAACTTCATTCGGTTGGCTATGACGGAATCAACGCCCATGTCGTGGCTTTCTGGTTCTTGAAAAAAAAAAATAAAAAAAAAAGAACAAAAAAGAAAAAAAAGAAGAAATTTTTTTTTTGAGTTCAAAGCAAGACGGACGTGGTGAAAACCCGAAAGGGCGCCACGGGTAAAAATAGCGAACTCACGCGGACCAGGTGAAAACCTGAAAGGGCACCTGGGGTAAGAGAGCGAACCCATGGACGTGGTGAAAACCTGAAAGGGCGCTACGGGTAAAAATAGGGATGACAGGCATGGCGAAAACCCGTCTTAGGCGCTATGAGCAAAAATGTCAAGAAAAGAGAGATTAGGAGAAGATCTGTCCTAGCCTTCCTGCTTTTGTTTGGAACCCTTGAGCCTCTTCTCCCCTTCGATGGGCCACTCATGTTGGAAATTGGATCGGATCCCAGTCAAGTATGTCGTCTCTACCGCAACGTCGGGCGCATGACCAAAGGGAAAGACAGAGGACTGAACCAATCCCAGGGCAGCTGACCTTTCCCATGTTTAAAGGAAAAAACCTGTGCCTCACCAACAGGGTTCGACCATGCTCAAAATAGGACCCGCTGGTTTGGCTTCGTAACTGCCAACATCACAAAGAGAAGTGGAGGAGAAAATTCCAAAAAAGATAATAGATTTCCCTTTCCCATAAAAAGCCTCACACTGTGGAGGAGAAAATTCCAAAAAAGATAATAGATTTCCCTTTCCCATAAAAAGCCTCATACTGTGGAGGAGAAAATTCCAAAAAAGATAATAGATTTCCCTTTCCCATAAAAAGCCTCACATTGTGGAAGAGAAAATTCCAAAAAAGAAAATAGATTTCCCTTCCCATAAAAAGCCTCACACTGTGGAGGAGAAAATTCCAAAAAAGAAAATAGATTTCCCTTCCCATAAAAAGCCTCACACTGTGAAGGAGAAAATTTCAAAAATAAAAAAAAAGAAGAAAATAGATTTCCCTTTTCCATAAAAAAAAAAAAAAACCCCACTAGGTGAAAGAGAAAATCCCCATAAAAAGTCTTACATTGCAGAATTACAAAAAGAAAAACACGAGCGCATGTATAGATTTCATTCCATTTCTTTACAAGTGTTGCCTGCAGAGTGTCACGTCCCAAAAAGATAACGACATGACACACTTTCTATTTTGCTGCTTCCTTCACAAAAAAAATAAAAAATAAAACCCAAAATGTATATAGCTGTGTATATATGAAAAAAAGAAGAGAAAAAGATAACCCAAAAAGAGATCTCTGTTAGGGGGCTTTCCCCCCATGTATATGATCTATGATATGTGCAGGAACAGGTCAAGGGCAAGGAGCACGCTTCAAAGCGCTAATCTCTACAAGCAAGGAGTCCTCGCGGGCATTTCGATCAGACATCCACCTACCATGAAGACTCTTCTGCCGTCTCCGTCAAGCTTCAACTGCACTGCGGGACTCAGTCAAAAGACCAGTTAATCGAAGAACCTCACTCTCAGCCGTAGCAGCTCTCACCTTCACAATCTCAGCTCTGGCCCTGTGTATGCCCCATATCAAGGCTCGGACCATCGGTTAAGCCCACGTGTCATCGGCCATGGTGCACGCATCCCCAAATGACCCTTCGAGTTTTCTTCGATTGGCCCAAAGGGACCATGCTATAATAAACGGATCTAGATCCGTAGGCGCCCACCTAATGAGCCCACAAAACCAAAAAAGGAAAAAAATAATAATGAAAGAAAAAAAAAATAATAAAAAAATACAACGTTGGTTCTCAAAAGAGCGTCGCAACGCTTGTTTGCCCCATTCCGAGAGCCGTGTTAAATCAATTCGAAATGATCGGGTTCACCCGAAAGCTCTCGAACCCCGTTTCAGGCAGGGACATTTTGTACCTGACCCGGCAGGCAGGTAATTTTATCTATCTCCGGTCACTGTTCCCTACAGAGTCCCCCAGTAAGAGTCAAGGCCCGATCCGACAGGCAAACCAAGGACCCATCACCAAAATGCACATGTCTCTAAGGTGTATCGACATGGCAAGTTGATTCGCCTAAGGATATGTGCAGAAATAAAGGCAGCTTGAGCATGCCCGGAGTCTCAATCAAAACAAAAAAATGAAAAAAAGAAAAATAAGAAAAATAAGAAGGGGGGAAGAAATAACAACTTGTTGCTGCTTAGTAAAAATCCTGAGTGGGTTGACCCCACCTTCCAACATTCACTCTGGTCACCCCCCTTCGGATCTATGTTGACCAAGAGTGCTCCCGATTTCAGACCATTCGAAAAGTCTATTGTCAGTTGAAACTGACCCGTCAAAAATGAAATTACAATCAACCAAACTATGTGCAAACATACAGACCAAAGGGCTCTTTTCCCTTTTTATTTCCTTTTACACTGGCTTAAAACTTGTATAGGCACGGTGTCCCTATTGAATGTACGCACTTGCGTCTGGGTATCCGCAGGATGGTCGTTGTCCTCGTAAATTGTACCTTAGGGTCGAGGCTTCTGTTCGCGCCTATTTGCTGCTTATCGCCCCTGATGGGTGTCTGTCTGTGCATAGTTAGTAGGATGCGATTTCATTAGGGACGGAGGCTAAAAATTAGCCATCTCTTTCGAGGGATGTTTGGTTCTAGCCCGATCTTTTCAGCTTTGTCTCGAGTTAAGGCATTCCGGTTCATGTGAATCAGGGGCACCTCACCACTGGAACGAGCACATCCCCCAGGTGCACCTATCCCTGGCAGAGCGCACGCATTCTTAAAGCGTATCAATTGACATTTGATCCATTTAAAGAGTTGTACAAAAATAAAGTTGTCAAAGGTCATCAAGCTCTGCTTAGAGGCCTCGAAATAAAAGGAATTCTAAAAAATGACATAAAAAAATCACTCAGAAAATGAGCATGCATTCCCAAGAGGTGTTGCGACATCAATATTCGCTCCACTCGGGTCAATTATGCTAAAGCAACCTCAAGGTTGATGGGTTCACCCAGAAACTTTGAGCCTTACCTAGGTAAGGGCACCCGTGCCCAATCCAATGGAGCTGTCAATATTCCATAGGATTGGACACAGTTTGAAGGCCTTCGCTTTGTATGTTTCGCATCAATTCCGAAGCATAGATCGATCATCCCGTTTCATGGGTATGCAGTTGATTAATACTCAACATCACAAATCTATAATTTCCCTCAGGAAGTGGACGATATTCCGGCTAGCGGGCTTACACTTTTTGTGATCATCACAGTTATGCCCAGTAATGTAGCAATGCACTTGGGAATTTTAGCTACGAGAAATGAGAGGGCTTACGTACGCTCACCATCACCATGAATGTTTGAGAATTGAGTTGAACCAGGCGGACCCATCAAACGTGCCTTGGACCTCTTCAGATGTCTCTTGTCTTTGGCACCCGATCATTAGTGATCGAATACCAAAGAGGGGCATCTGTAGACACCCAAATTTGGCCCAAGGCCCGATCAATCTGTACTTCGGGAGAGATGTACCCCTGTGCTTCTGATGGCACCCCCCTGAACCCTTAGGAACCTACCTAGACTAGTTGGAATCACCCTAAGACCTTTAGAGCCATTCCCCCAATTCTTAGAAGTCACCCCTACACCCTAGAATCCCTTCCCAGACCTAACTTAAACCCTTCTGGCGGTTGATGGGAGGAGAGCTATAGAATTTCACACAGACTAGTACCATAGATGAGCCATATACCATTAGAAAGAGGACTTCTTCAGCTTTCCAACGAGCCAAAGATCACCCAATTTGGAGCTACGGTTCAAATGTTATGGCCGTTTTAAGTTTCACATAAAATCATAGGACTTTTACTCAGGCGTAGATATTACATATGCCCAGCCATTTTTGCCCCAAATTAGTCGGTATATATTATATCGCCTTTGCCTATTGGAAAATTTGGCGTATATATATATCGCCCGATAGGTGGGACCCACCACGGGTTTCATCTTCTCAAAACTCCCCTGATTTTGGTGAAAATTACTATTCTTAAACTGGGCATATATAATATATATGCCCAGCTTAGCTACAGTAACTGTCATCAATAGCTCAAATTTTCTCCATCTAGTTTGACCCTTTGACCATCCCCTTGGTTGAGGTGGGTGTCTTGAGATTGGTTGCACCCCCTTTGAGCTTATTGGCAACCCTTAGGTCACCCATTGTCTCACCCCATCATCCACCATTGAAACCAGTTTCCCAAAACCCTAGGACCTTGAAAACCCAAAAAACCTTAGATGGGGGATTACCTAATTGCTAAACCAATTAGCTCTTAAGTAAGCCCCTAACCCATCTCTTCTCTATAAATAGAGAGGCCCCCCTCTTCCCAAAGGGTTGAAGTTTTGTTGAAGGATTAGAGAGTGCTTAAGAGAGAACCCTAGTGAGAGAAAATGCCAATATTTTCTCAGAATTCCAGCATGCATACGTCACCTATTTCAATCCATTTCCACCATTAGATCACTCCTTTTAGCTAAAACCTAGCCTCTAGCTTCACTCTACATCCCCTACTTTATTGAATCCTAGCATTAGAACCCATTTTCACACCATTTAAGCCATCGAGAAGCACCAGCGAAGATCTTCCAGTGCAACAAGGGCCCGTGAGCTCGGCTCACCCTCTCTTCCTCTACCTTCTTGGAGACTCCTCCGTTCAAGGATTCAAGCCGTTACGCCGCCGAAATTTCGGTTTGGCTCAAAGCTTAATAGGACCGTATTGCCTTCGGGCAAGGGGAAACTCCGCCCTTTTTATTTTTATTTTTGGCCATAGATAGAGACCGCTACGTGCGGGTTGATCGGGTGCCTAAACCCTTCCCGATCGATAACCGAAGCCCCTACCCTAGAGCCTTTGGCAAAGACCGGTAAATCAGAGTCATATTTAGCACTTCGGTGCTCAAAATATCGATTTGAAGGTTTCCCGGGTCACCAAAAGCTCTGGGTGGTGACTCTACATTTTCATTAAAAGGCGAGCACATCGCCACGACGGGTTTGAGAGGATCCACGGTCGCACAATAAGGGAAAGATATTAGTTACAGGGTTTGTTAGCAAACATGGGTATTTATCAAAAGAATCGGAACTAAGAGGGAATGATCAAAAGAGTCTTACCCCCGGAACCACCTCAAGAGGAGGGGCCTGAACTGCTTTAGCTAAGAGGCGTGCCTGCCTATCTACATCAGCACATAGACCTAAGAGAAAGCTGTCGGTGAGGCGTCTGAAGGTCCCATGGACCACGACAGGAGCACCACCGAGGGTATCCACATGGGAAGTACCCGACGGACCATCATCTGAAGAACCCTCCCCTGAGGGACCCACACCAGAAGGACCAATATCTGAGGGACCCGCCTCTGAAGCATCCACAGTACCTGTCGCCGCCCCACCTTCATCATTTGAGTCACCCCCTTGGAAAAACTATGAACAAAATAGAGATTCACTCAGTAGGAACAAAAGCTGAATTGAAAGCAAAAGGATGACTAATCTAAAAGAGAAAGGAGAATTACCTGGGTGTGTGGGCCGTCGAAAGCAAGGAAGTTGACGCTAGGGACAAAGCGCAGTAGAATGAACCGATATGACAAAGACTCATACCATAGCTGATAGTCCCCGGGCATGAGAAGGGCATTAATGGGATTCCCATTATGGGGGAAGGCCGTAGTGAGCTCCTTGATGCTACCCACGGGGTCCAAAACATCTGCAAGAGGATCCATGGGTATGGCAGGATAGCCCTAATACTGGTGAACTACCCGCTCCCCCAGGTAGTAGGCCCTAGCCCACACCCCATAGAAGAAGACAACGCGGCGGTTGTTAAAGAGGCGCAATGGACCTACGGCAGCCCGGTCCCAAAAAACAGAGCCAAGGTATGGGTCATAAATGATCTGTCCAAGTCAAGAGGTGACCAATTAGTCAAAAATTGCAACATAATAACAAAGGAGAATTTTCAAACTGAAATAAATAGAGGTCTTACCTGCTCGGGGATCATCAGGTCAAATTGGGACCTCAGGTCCATCTCCAGATGCTTCACGCCCACATCGCAGTGCCAGAATTTGTTCCAATTGCTAAGGAGAGGGTAGGTGTACAGCTCAGAGTGGAGAAGCGAGCGTTCCGGTTGAAAGTGGAGGTACCCCCATGCCTAAGGAGAGCAGTGCACAAATGAAAAGTCAGTAGCATGCAGTGACCATCCAAATAAACTGATAAAAGCAAAGGAGTTAGAGATTACCTCCAGGGCTGGCCAGAAACCAACAACAGACTTGGCATCTCCAGGAGATACTCGAACTATGCCATACATCAACATCGTATATCCGGCCCCGCCCCAATCGTATCTATGGATGTCGAGCCAGTTATCCATGATGCTTAGTAGTGCCAAGCTGACTTGTCCACCGCTTGCATTTGTAAAGATGGTTTTACCCAACAGGAGCAGAAGCGTGACACGGGCTAGGACGATCGCCTGCTCGGGCACAATGTAAAGCTCCACATCTGGTTGGCCCAGATCTACCAACTCATTCCACCCATAGATCTCAGATAGCAAGGTCATCTTGACCTCGGTACCATGCAAACTTCCACGAGGGGGTAATCCCCTATCAATCTGACAATATCATCTCTGCTAGGCACTGCGAGGATGGCGATCGGAATGCCCCCTACCCTGATATCAGTAATCATCACCCAATCCACGGGCATCAGGGTCATCTCAGCGTAGGCCATGTGGAATGACATGGTCTCCGAGCAAAAACTCTCTATCAAAGCTCTCAAATATGCGGCGTCGGTCCTCATGGGGGGGGGGAGGATAAGAACTCCCCAAAACCTGCCTGCTCAAGCAAATATTTCACAACGAGTGGGATGTAACGGTAAAAGTCATGGAAGGCTAGCCAGCCCCCTCGGAATACGACATGGGGCAAGGCCTGTGTCAAAATAGAAAGATGCATAAGGTCATGGAAATAAAGCAAAATCACACAAAAAAAAGAGAACTGAACTTATCTTTTACCTTGCCCGCGATACCAAAGTTGGAGATGTGGATAAATTGTTGGTAGAGAAGGCCGACTTGGGCCTCGCCCTGCATCTCAAGCAATGGATCGGCCTGGCGTTCTACCACAAAGAATTGCTCCACACAGGGACCATAAACCACATCAGGCCCCTCCTCCTGACCCTCCTCAGGCACGTACTCTTCATCACCAGACATTCTAAGACACAAGCGAGCAGTCATATCAGGGCCGATCAATGATAACGAACCATTTTTGCTACAGGCCAAGGGAAGGTAAGTATGTTCACCCCTTTCTTTTATTTTCAAAAAAATTAAAAAAAAATATCAATAAATAAATAATAATACATACAAAAAAATCCCTTTATTTTTGTTTCCAAAAAAGAATGAAAATACAAAAATCCCTTGCCTTTTTGTCTCCAAAATAAATAAGAATAAAACAAAAATTTTCCTTTCTATCTTCAAAAATAAAGCAAAATTAAAAACACCATCTTCCTTTTCATAGAATTAAACAAAAAAAATTATTTTCTTTATGTTAGTAAAAAAAAAACAAAAAGAAAGTAAAAAAAAAAAAAAAAAAAACAACAATGCAAAACAAAAACAAACAAAACTTTCCTTTCTTTATAATTCTATAATAAAAAAAATAAAAAAATCCTCTATGTTTACAAAAACAAAAAAAACCCTTCCTTTATGTCCCTAAAATAAAAACCCAACAAATAATAATAATAATAAATCGATTCCTTAGTTAGTTTTTCAAAAAAAGAACAAAAAACCAAAAAAACCAAAAATAAACTCTTGTTCCTAATTAATTTTCAAAAATAAAGACCAAAATCCTTGCTTTATATTCAAAAATGAGAACAAAAATAAAATCCTAAAATAGAGTCCTTTTTATATGCACAAATAAAAATAACAAAAAATATATATATTATGTATTAATAAAAACCCATAAAACAACAAAAAAAGGGGCATCATCCATGAAATATCATCAACACATCATTAATAAACATGCTTACGATGAAAATAAACCATTCACCATCTAAAAATGCAAGATCATGATCACATTTGCAAGAAAAATCAAGAAAAATAAAATAAAATGAGTTTTAAATGGTTACTTTTGAAGAAAAAAGGGTCTTTGATCTAGCGCGGTGCGGGCAATCAATCGGCACAAGCAAATGCTGGCGATGAGGCACACGTAGAGGAGATGTAAAGGAACCCTAGGGGAGGCCAGTTTTCGATTTGAAGAGAGGGGGAGAAAA
Source organism: Chloranthus sessilifolius (assembly GCA_021018995.1). NCBI lineage: Eukaryota > Viridiplantae > Streptophyta > Magnoliopsida > Chloranthales > Chloranthaceae > Chloranthus > Chloranthus sessilifolius. The sequence continues at coordinate 101,325,296 of CM037588.1, forward strand.
ACTTTTCGAAAATACACCCCTGCTACCCGAACTAGGGCGCCTTAAATTCGAATCCCCAACTAGGCTTGGTGCAACTATTAGTTGCGCCAAGCTATTTTGGGCCCTCAGTTGGCTTGGTGCAACTAATAGTTGCGCCAAGTTACTTATGGGCTGGGTTTTGGGCCTAGTGCGGGTCACATGCATAGCTTGATACCCCCTCTATTTGTTTCGTTACTCCCGACAGATGCACGTACTCCCGAACGATATGTTGATCCTCATTCGGCTTGCTCGGGAAGCCGTGCTAGAATAAAATGGATCAAGAGCAATAAGTAGCCCGATCCTACATCGGAAAATGTGAAAACGCCCTAAAAATGATGAAAAAATCCCACATAAAAAGTCAAAAATAAGTCACATAAAATGATAGAATAATACGCATAAAATGATAATTTTGAGAAAACCAAAAAAAACCCCATAAAATGATAGCTTAAAAAAAAACCAAAAAATCATGTAAAATGATAACTTAAAAATCTAAAAAATCCAAAAAATAAAAGATAAAGAAAATCCCCAAAAAAAGGGTTTTTTGCAAATACCCCCTATGTTATGCTGAAATTGCATAAAACCCCCTGAGTTATGTCTATTTACACTGTACCCCCTACTTTTATGTTTCCTTTACAAATACCCCCCTGCCATTAAGTGGCAGTTAACTAGGCATCATTTCTTCAATTAAAGGACACATTTGCCCTTTATATTATATATAAAATAGCCATTATATTTTTCTCAACTTTGACCGCATTTTAAAGGGTGGATAAGTATCGGATCTTGCCCAAATTTTTTGGGTGGAATCTGATTGATCTCCTATAAGTTACTGTGTTACCTGATTTTCGATTTGGATGTCCATGATGCTCGCTTGACTTGTGGGTAGCGCTAAAATGCTACCCCCATTTGTACCATCCCGACCCTACCATTGTTACGAACCAACTGGGTATCATGGACACCCAAATTGAAAATCAGGTAACAAAGCAACTTAGAGGTGATCAATCATGTTCCACCCAAAAAATTTGGGCAGGATCCGATGCTTATCCACCCTTTAAAATGCGGTCAAAGTTGAGAAAAATATAGTGGTTATTTTATATATAATATTAAGTAAGGGCAAATGTGTCATTTAATTGAAGAAATGATGCCTAGTTAACTGCCACTTAACGGCAGGGGGGGTATTTGTAAAGGAAACATAAAAGTAGGGGGTACAGTTTAAATAGACATAACTCAGAGGATTTTATGCAATTTCAGCATAACATAAGGGGGTATTTGCAAAGAAACCCAAAAAAAATTCGCCTAAAATAATAGAACTGATAAAGTGATAGAATCACATGAAATGATAATTTAAAATCCAAAAAAATCACATGAAATGATAACTCAAAATCTTAAAAAAATCACATAAAATGATAAATATAAAAAGTCAAAAAATTCTCACATAAAATAATAAAAAATATGTGTTTTGAAGAAAACATCATTACTCCCAAAAAATGTTGCGACATCCATTCGCTCTACTCGAGTAGTCGTGCTAAATAAACGTCGGGATCAATGGGTTCGCCCAAAGACCTTGAACCCTGCTTTAAGCAGGGACACCTGTGACCAATTAAATGAGGTGGTCTATGCCTCATATGATTGGATATAGCTACGCAATGCGTATTTCAAATACGGTAAAATATTAATATTTTATCAGCAACGCGGCTGTGCTATATCAATATCCTAAGTCTAAGGTTCACCTTGGATTTTGGATTCTACTTCAAAGTTGGAGCAAGGGCGTCAATCCCGATAAAACGGTTAATATTTCGATCAGGATGATTCCACTACTAAATCTTTGAGCTAACGCTTTGTCTTTGGATTCATGTGAACTTTAGTGCCCTAAGCTTCAGATTCCTCAGAAAAGGGTCAATCGTTGGTTGAGACCAACCTGTTGAAAACACAACTACATATCAATCAAACTATGTGCAAACATGCATACAGAAGGGTTCATTTCTCTTATTTTCATAGGCTTAAAACCTGTATTGGCACTGTATCCCTGTAAAGTATACACCATGGGTTTCTGTAGGATGGTCGTTTCTTCTCGTAAATTGTATCTGGACGGGATCTGGGTCGAGACTTCCATTGCCTTTGTTGTTTATCACCCCTAATGGGTGCATGTTTATGCATAGTTAAATAATTTATAAGATCATTATCGGCAGAGACCAGGATTGGATATCTCTTTCGGTGGACACCCTATTTTGGCCAGATCTGTTCTGTGTTATTTGAATGTGCAACCGTGGGAAATCGATACTATCCCCGTCGCAACGATGCGCTCTCTAATGAAAAATATAGAGTCGCCACCCGGAACTTTCGATGTCTCGGGATACCTAGTTCATTTTTATGAGCACCGAAGTGCTAAAAATATGACTTTGAATCTGGTCCACACCAAAGGCTCTTGGGTAGGGGCTTTAGTTATCGATCGGGAAGGTGTTAGGCACCCGATCAACCCACTTAATGCGGTCTCTACTAATGGCCAATAATAAAATGAAGTAGAAGCAAGGAAAATAGCTTCCTCTTACCCAAAAGGGCTTATAATCCTATTTGTGTCCCTCCGTTCCTATCGAAAAATCGGCGGCGTAACGGCACAAATGAGAGGATGGAGGGAGCTAGAAAGAGATAGGAGAAGAAAGGAGAGAGCCGAAGCCCTCGGGCCCTTGTAGCACCGTAGAGGAGCCTTGCGTGGCTTACTTTGATGAGCTCTTGAAGGCTTTGTATGGTAGTAAGTGTGGTTCTAACTCTTAAGGCTTGAAGCTAAGAGGTAGGGAAGGGAGGCTAGGGGATCACACACACCTAGGCTATGGGTTTTAGATGTAAGAACAAGCTTGGGAAGAGGTTTTGAAATTCTGGAATTTGGGTGAAAATAGTGCACAAAAGGGAGGAAGAACTTCTCACTTTGAGCTCTTTCTCTCTTAAGAAAATTTCTCAACCCCTAAACCAAGGGGTGGGGGGCTCTATTTATAGGAAAGGAGTGGATTAGGAGGCTACTTAGATGCTAATTGAAGTTAGCAATTAGGTAATCTCAAATTTAAGGTTTCCTAGGATTTTGAGAGCTTAGAAAGGTGTGAAGGTGGTTCTAACGGTGGATGATGGGGTGAGGCTTTAAGCCACTTGGAGGGTTGCAAATAGGTAAGGAATGAGTGCAACAGAACTATCAAAACACACCCCAAAGGTTGAGGTGGCCAACAAGTCAAACCCCAAACATGAATTTCGAGGCAAAAACCCATTGTTACTGTTCATATGCCCGGCGCAACTAATAGTTGCGCCAGGCAAAAGCACAGTAAAACAGTGAGGAATAGTGCTGGAAGTTAGCTCGCGGGGTGGGGGCCACCTTTTAAACTTGGCGCAACTATTAGTTGCGCCAGGCAAAATTTATACCTGACGCAACTATTAGTTGTTCCAGGCCATTTCTGGGGAGAAATAGCCTGGTGCAACTAATAGTCGCGCCAAATCCCTAGGGGAAGGCACCTCGAAATTACCTTCCTGCCCTCCAGGTTCAGATTGCTACATCTGCTGATATATATCTCCGATTGGGGCGATTCTTGGACCGTTGGAAAGCTGACGACCTCTAATCTTCAATGGTATAAGAGTTGGTTGCTGTAAAGGGTCATAGCCAGTTCTGGTGCACCCCTCCTCCTTATTGCCTAGGAAGGTTAGGTTAGGTTTAAGAAAAGGGTTCTAAGGGTCGGGGTTGGTTCCTGGGGATCTAGGGTGACTCCTAAGGGTTTAGGGTGATTCCTACGGATTTCATACACTCCATCAAAATCTCATAAATGTGCCTCTCTCGAAATGTGTTTCGATCAGGCCTTGGGCCAAATTTGGGTGTCTACAGATGCCCCTCTTTGGTATCTGATCACTAATGATCGAATGCTAAAGAAAAGAGACATCCGAAAAGGCCCAAGGCATTACTGACGGGTCCACTGCATTCAGAACAAACTTTAAACATCAGGTGAGTAACACGGTGAGAAAATAAAAGCCCTTGAGTGTCAGGCTAATCATTCGTTTCTCGAGGTAATCGGTTCCCAAGCACTTAACAACATTACTGGGCATAACCGAGGTGGAATGAGTTGCGAAAGCCCAATAGCTGGAAAAAACGTTCGCCTCTTGAGTTGTGAAAGCCCGTTAGTTAGGAAAAATGTTCGCTCCTCGAGATGATTTGAAGGTGATTGATGTTCGAGATTCATTCTGAATGCAATAGCTTCGTAAAGAGGGTGATCAACCCACATTCAAAGATAGGCGCGAAGTAAACATACGCAAGACTCCACAGTTTGTATTCAATTCTACAAGGCATTTGAAGACCTCATTGGATTATTCACGGGTGCCCCTGCTGAAAGCAGGATTCGAGATCTTTGGGTGAACCCATCGATCCCAAAGTTTATTTAGCATGACCACCTGAGCGAAATGAATAGATGTCACAACACTTTTTAGGAGTGCGTGCCATTTTTCAGAACGTGCCCCATATTCACATGACCCAGAGCGTCCAGCTTCAAATACCACTAAACAGATCCAACCAGTTATCGGGTGTCTACCCAAAAGGGACATCCAATCCTGGTTTCTGCCAACAATGATTATAAACATCAATTAACTATGCATAAACATGCACCCATTAGGGGCAATAAGCACCAATAAAGACGATGGAAGCCTCGACTCGGACCCGCCCGAGTATAATTTACGAGGACAAACGACCATCATACGGATACCCATATACATGGCGTACACTTTATAAGGATACCGCTGCCCATACAGGTTTTAAGCCTACGAAAAATAAAAGGGAAGTGAACCCTTTTGAATGCATGATTGCACATAGTTTGATTGACACATAATCTCATTCTCGACAAGTTGGTTTCAACCAACGATTGACCTTTTTTAACAGAGAATCTGAAGCTTAAGGCACTTAAGTTCACATGAGTCCAAGCGCTTGTCGCAAAGATTTTGCAGTGATGTTGACTCGATCGAAACATTGACTGTTTGACCGGGACTGACACCATTGCTCTTGCCTTAAGGTAGGATCCAGAATCTGAGGCGAACCTCCGACTCTGAACTTCGATGTGGCATAGCTACATTGCTGATAAAACATTGACGTTTTACCGCTTTATGCTTGTGTGCTGTGCGGGTTGATTTTTCTATCATTTTATGCAACTTTTGAATTTTTCAACTGTTATTTTATGGGATTTTTTTGAATTTTGAAGCTATTATCTTATGTGAATTTTTTTGGAATTTTGGAGTTATTATTTTATGTAAATTTTTTGAATTTTGGAGTTATTATTTTATGTGAATTTTTTGAATTTTGGAGTGAATTTTTGGGTGAATATTTCGGGCTTCTTTGTGGGGATTATAGTTTTTTTTTGGATTTTCCTTGTGTGTAGGACCACGGTGCTCGTTGACCTCAGCTCGTCCTTATTTTAGCAGGGCTTCCTTGGCAAATCGAAGGATGACCGAAAAGCCGCCTTGGGAGTGCGTGCATCGGTTGGCAGTGACCGAACAATCAAGCAAAAGGAAGTGGGGGGACCGGTCTTCCCATCTGACCCGTACCAGGCCTAAGACCCGGCCAGAGTACCTGGCGCAACTATTAGTTGCGCCAGGCCATTATGGGGCCAGAAATAGGCTGGCGCAACTAATAGTTGCGCCAAGCCAAAGGAAGGCAAACATTTGCCTGGCGCAACTATTAGTTGCGCCAGGTTTGGCTGGGTATTTAAAACAGCCCGAACTCGAGCAGTGGGGCCTCATTTCGAATTCTCCCCCCCTCTTCTTCCTCTTTGAAACCGAAAAACCGTTCCCCCTCCCCCTTAGGGTTCATTTACGTTGCCTCTAGCGTGCCTTTTGCCATTGTTTCACTTGCTGATCGATCACGGGCCTACGCTAGACTAACGACCCCTTCTTCTTCATAAGGTAATCATTTAGAACTCTTTTTTCTTGATTTTTCTTGCTTCTTTTTTATGCAAATATGATCATGATCTTGCATTTCTAGATGGTAAATGGGTTATTTTTCTTGTGAGCATATCTATTTATGATGCGGTGATGATATTCCATGAATGGTGTCTGATTTTGGTTGTTTTATGTTTTTTTTTTAATTTAATGCATAATATATATGTTTTTTTTTTGTTTTGTTGTTTTTTTTTTTATGCATAGAAAGGACTCTATTTTAGGTTGTTTTTTTCTTCTTTTTTTCTTCAATCCTAAATATAAAGCAAGGACTCTCTCCTTTTTTTGTGTCTTTTTTCTTCTTCTTCCTTTTTTTTTTTTTGGAAAACTAATGAAAGAGGCTTCTTCTTTTTTTTTTTTTGGGGGGGATCTCAACTAACTAACAAAATGGTTCGGTTGTTTTTTTTTGTTGAAGATTTATTAAGGAACGGGATTTTATTTTTGTTTTTCTTAACATTAAAAAGGATTTTGCTTTTCTGTTTTGTTTTTGTTTGTTTTTTTTTTAAAACTATGGTATTGATCTATGTAATATATTTTTTTTGTTTTAGTTTTTTTGTAAAAGAGGATTTTTTTGGTTTTATGGGCACAAAAAGAGGATTTTTTGTGTTTTTTATTTTTTTTATAGTATGCAAGAAGGATTCTCTTTTTTTTTTATTTTATGGTCCATGAAGAAAAGGATTTTTTTATCCCCCTCTTTTTTTTTTTTAACATGAAAGAAAGAGAGAATTTTTTTTTCCCAGTTTTTAGAGGCATAAAGAAAGGATTTTTTGTTTTTATGATTTTAGGAAACATGAAAGAAAGAGAGAATTTTTTTTTCCCAGTTTTTAGAGGCATAAAGAAAGGATATTTTGTTTTTATGATTTTAGGAACATAAAATGGAGGCCCCCCCCCCCCCCCCTTTTTTTTCTAAACAGAAAGAAAATTTTTTTTGTTTCCCTAGACATAAAGGGAGGATTTCTTTTTCTAACTGTAAAAGAAGGGGCCTTTCTTTTTTTTCTTTTTAGAGTGATAAAAGAGCAATTTCATTTGCTTCTAACTTGCTTTATTTTCAAAGATAGGAAGGGAAAATTTTATTTATTATCCTTTTCTGAAGAAAAGATTTTTTTTTTTTGCGTTTTCAGCCTAAAAAGGGATTTTTTGTTTTTTTTTTTTTTTTTTTTTTTTTTTTTTTTTTTACATGTGTATCTCTCATCATTTTTTTTTAAAATATGTGAAAAGAAAAGGAAAAGGTGAGCATACTTACCTCCCTTTTTGCAACATAGGATATCATGGCTCTTTATCATTGATCTGTTCTGACGTGATTGCTTTGTTGCCCCAGCATGTCGGGCGGTGATGAGCATGTCCCCGAGGAGGGGCCTGAGATAGTGTATGATCCGCGAGGAGAGCAGTTCCTTTGGGTGGAGCGGAGAGCGGGCCCATGGCTCAAGATGCAGGGTGAGGCTGCCCGGGTTGGCCTCCTCCATCAGTAGCGCACTCACATCTCCAATTTCGGAATAGTGGGCAAGATAAAAGATAGGTTCAGTTTATTTCCTTTGCGCAATTTTTTATCTCCACTGCCATCTGATGTGTATATATATATTTTTTTTGGTGCAGGAGCTGCCCAACTTTGTGTTCTGTGGGGGGTGGCTTGATTTCCACGAGTTCTACCTTTATGTCCCTCCCGTGGTGAAAGTTTTGTTGGAGCAGGTGGGCTTGGGGGAGTTCTTGTCCTACCCTGCCATGAGGGCGGATGCCGCCTATTTGAAGGCCCTCATTGAGCGATTCCGTCCCTAGACCATGACGTTCCACATGCCGTATGTCGAGCTGATGCTGACGCCCGTTGATTGGGCCATGATTACTGGCATTAGGATCGGCGGAGTCCCGATATATCCACCTTGGTAGTACCGAGCCGGGAGGACATCATTCGGTTGATCAGGGCCTATGCTCCTCGTGGGCAGACCCATGGCACAGAGGTCAAGATGTCCTGGTTGACCTCCCTCTTTTCTACTGATGAGCTGGTGGACCTGGGCCAGCCAGATCAGGTGCTTTACATCGCGCCAGAGTGGGCGATCGTTCTAGCTCGCATCAAGCTCCTACTCCTGTTGGGCAAGACCCTTTTTACAAATACCAGTGGGGGACGGGTCAGCCTGGCCCTGTTGAGTGTGATGGATAATTGGGGCGATGTTCCTGTGCATGTTGGGGAGGCGGGATACGCTATCGATGTACAACTTATCCTCCACGGCCACCGGGATTCAAGTCCGAGTGGGATTTTGGGCCATTCTGGAGGTAATTCCCCACCCCCTCACTCTTGTTATCACTATCATTTACTCATCATTTTTCCTTTCTGACTGATCCATTTATATTGCTGACCTGCTCTCATGCCATGCCCCTTTTTCAGGTATGGGGATACCACCACTTTCACCCTGGGAGCCCACTCCTTTTCACGGAAGTGCTCACCTATCCCCTCCTCAGCAACTGGCATCAGGCTCGATGCCGCGACGTGGGCCTAAAGCACCTGGAAATGGGCCTAAGGTCCCAGCTTGATTTGATGGTGCCTGAGCAGGTGATAATTTCAAACCTAGTTTACTTTCAGCTTGAGCATTTCTTTTGATTGAGGCGTTGCTTATTTGGTCCCTCTTGCTTTTTTATTCTGAGCAGATCCTCCCTGATTCGTACCTGGCGTCCCCCTTCTAGGACCGAGTAGCCGTGGGTGCCTCCCGCCTATTCAATAACCGCCGCGTCGTCTTTTTTTATGGAGCGTGGGCCAAATGCTACTATTTGGGGGAGAGGGTGGTGCATCAGTTCTAGGGCTACTATGCCATACCCGTGGACCCGTCGGCTGACGTTTGGAGTCCTGCTGGCAGCATTGAGGAGTTGACAGCGGCCTTTTTCAATAATGGGTTCCCTATTCGCACTCTCCATGTGCCTGGGGATTATCATGCTTGGTACGAGTGCCTCCCCTACTGGTTCATCCTGTCGTGTTTTGTCCCTAGCGCTAATTTCCTTGCGTTTGGGGGCCCACTTGGTCAGGTAACCTCTTCTCAGCTTGGATTAATTTCTCTTTTACTTTTTACTCGGCTTGAGTCTTATCTGAATAGATTCTTGTTTGGTTCACAGTTTACTCCGGGAGATGGTTCGGACGATGAAAGTGGGCCGAGTGCTGTAGATCCCTCTGGTGCTAGTCCTTTTGGTGAGGGTCCCTCGGGCGAGTGTTCATCAGGTGCAGGTCTGTCGGGTACCTCTCAGGCGGGTGTCCCTGGTGGGGGTCCATCTGTAGCTTATGGGACCTTTCAGTGTCTTGACGATGGCTTCCTCTCAGATCTCTGTGCCGACGTGGACCGACAGGCACGACTCTCTGCCGAGGCGGCCCGCGTTCCTCCTCCTGAGGTGGTCCCCGGGGTGAGTTTTTAGATGAGTCACTTCCCATTTATTTTGGTTGCCTTCGATACATGCTTTCAGGGGTGCTCTAACAATTGAATTCTGTATCGTAGGACTTCAACTCGGCTATGGAATATGCGGAGTACCATCGTCATCTGGTAGAGCTTCGGGAGGTGGAGACTGTGAGCTCCTGGCTGCTCAACTCCTCTCTCAGTTTTTTTCATTATCATTGGCCCCTTGACTGATTTTGTCCTTGCCTGTGCCTTGCAGTGTGCCCGGGCTAAGGAGTCGCGTTCCCTGCTCAGTAGGATTTCGCAGGCATGGTCTAGAGTGGGGGACATGAGGACCTATCAGAGCTCCTCTCACCGTCGCAAGAAGTCTAAGGGAGTGAGCAAGGAATAGGCCATTAGTTTCCTTCTGCATTTTGGATTTTATTTTGGGATCTGTTTTTAAACAATTTGGAGAATGGTTGGTGTGGCACTTTTGGAGACAAATTTGATGATTTTTATAATTATTTGGGAAATGGTCTTGCTTTGAATTTTATGCTCTGCTTGCTTGGCATCAAATCTGTTTCTCTGCAGGATGAGCCTGCTTCATACCCTTTGTAGAAAGTGGCCTTTTTGGTCACATGCCTCAATGTAGGATCAATCCTGCACATAATAAAATAATCCACAAGTCATTGATGGTCGGAAATGCCGACATATATAAAAGCCAACAAAATAGGGCAGAAGTCCCCTCTTTAGTTCGGCCTTGAAATGGCTAGAGGGGGGGTTTTAGTCTGGCGCAACTATTAGTTACGCCAGGCTAAAGTGCCAAGGAAATTTCACTAGCGCAACTAATAGTTGCGCCAGGCCAAATTGGGGGTTCAAATGCACTGGCGCAACTATTAGTTACGCCAGGCCAAAATAGGATAAGAATGCTCGCACAACTATCGCTTGCTCCACTTTGGCTCAAGGATGGGGCCTTATATCCCTGAATTGACCCAGAAATTGTTTCTTTTTTGTTTGACTTGGCTCCTTTGACTGGCATCTTTAGCTCTTGTTTCTCTAAGGTGGGTCCATCTTCCTACATTGATTCTTATCTTCCTAAAAGATCCTTGTACGTTCATGGATCCGCCTCCTAACCCTCCCTTACATGGAGGGTCCGGAGCCAATATATCCTCTTTGTCGGGCTTGGGGCCCAAGTTCCTGGCGGCTTGGTTTGGGAGTTTGAACGAGAGGGAGCTCGCCGACTTGGGGCGCCTTGGGCTATCTCGCCTTCCTTCTTTCTTAGCGATTCCTCCTCGGTGGGAGCTCCTTCATGCCGCCGCATCGTGCTGGGATGTGAACCTTCATGTATTCCGTTTTGGGAAGCGAGAGTTGACCCCAACCCTTGAGGAGCCATCCAATCTGTCTGGCCTAAAGCTTCATAGGGACCTTGCAAGAGTTATGCCTAAACTAGGGTATTCCAAATCTGTTCACCTTACTCTCGGTTTGAAGAAATCCGAGTATGAGAAAAGTCTCATTGGGGGGCCCACTAGGTGTTCGCTAAAATTCCTCAAAGAACTTTTCGGTGATGAAAGCCTCCGAAAATTGCCAGTTAGGAATGCTTTTTCCGTGAAAGCTCTAGCACTTGGTCTCATCTCTGAAATCCTCTTCTACACCGGGGGAGAAAGCTTCTCATTGGCAGTTTGTGATATTTTGATGGAGCTGGAGGCGGGCCGGTCCATGATGCATTTGATGCTTGCCAAGCTATACCGATGCCTTGATTCTTTTACCTTAGGCAAATTGGAGGGTCTTCGGGGATGCCCCTTGTTGCTCCAGGTCTGGCTGGGTGAGCATTTTGCCATTTTGGGGCCCGCTCCTCGCATCTATGTTGCTCGAGGTGAAGTGGCCCACTGTTTTTTGGGTAGATGCCACTTGCTCTCCCAGGGTGATACATCGGCTCTGAAACTTTGGTTGGTCGATGCTGAGCTAACATGGAGGCTTCCTTGGTTGAATCAGACCTTCCCAGTGATTCGTTCTAGAGACCATGAGGGTATCACCCTCCTCGGATTGACCGACAGTACCTTCTACTTCCCATTTCGGGTGTTATGACTATTGCCCTCAAGAGAGTGCCTTGTGAGGCCAGACCCCCTTTATGTGATTTGATCTTTTCTAGGGGATCCTCTGAAGACATAGACTGGATTGCTACTCTTTGGGAGATGCGACAGTCGACCCTGATGTGTGATTTTGAGCAGGGAGACTCAGTTAGAACTTCTCCTGAGTATGAGGCCTGGCTGTTGACTGAGCGGCCTGCCGCTGATGGCCTAGATTTGTCAGAGATCATTGATACTAGAGGCCCCTGGCCAAAGAAAGAGGTGGCGCTCTGAACCCGTATAGAGCTATTGGTGGATGAGAAGAGGGTACTGCATGAACTCTTAGCATGCGAGTAGGTTAGAGAAGACACAGCGGAGAGCGAGGTTCTCTACTTGAAGGAATCACTGAGCATTGCTTTTGGAGCCGCCGACTCTTCTCGGAAGAGGTTTAAGAGCCTGCATGGTCGTTGGCTGATTGAGAGGAATGTCCGAGAGGATGATCTTTTTGCTGAGATTATCGCTTTGAAGTGCGAGTTGGGCCGTTGACTCTTTCCTACACACAGAACTTTTTGCACAGATCATATACACAAAAAAAGGGGCGTAGAAAACCCCTTTACAGATACACACACATTTTTGGTATACGTATATATATATATATTTTGTTATTTTTATTTTTGTTTCTTTATTTTTTTTCTATACTTGTAAAAAGGAAAACACGCCAGTCATCACACCGGATTTTTTTTTAGATGTGGTGCAAGTGATTCAAAAGGTAGTTATATACATCTATACAGATCTATTTTTTTTGGTTTATGTATTTTCTCCTCTTTCTTCTCTTTTTTTCTCTTCTTTTTTTTTTTTTTTTTGTGCCTTAATCATTGGGTGATATTTTGAGAAACCTTGGGTCCACCTTTGAGCATGGTCGACCCCCCCCCTTTTGGCGTCGAACCTGGATGGGTTTCCGAATTTTGCCAAGGTCTGAATATTGATCCCTTTAGATTGAGTTAAACCTTTCTCCTTGCCTTGGGTCATACGTTTGATGGTGCGGGTTTCACCAAGACAATTCTGGTCGGGACCTGATTTGAACTAGCATGAGCTGCCCAGTCGGACAAGAGGGTACAGGAAGAGTAACAAAAGGGGTCCTCAAACATCAATCTTCTCAATCAGTCCAACCCTTTCTTTTTTAATTCCTTCTCTTTTTTTTTTATCTCCCCCTTTTTTTACCCGTGGCGCCCTTTCGGGTTTTCACCACGTCCATGGGTTTTAGCTTTCTTACCCTAAGCGCTCTTTCGAGTTTTCACCTGGTCCGCAGAAGCTCGCTATTTTTACCCGTAATGCCCTTTCGGGTTTTCACTACGTCCATCTTGCTTTGAGCTTGTATTTTTATTTTATTTTATTTTTTATTTTTTTTATCTTTTTATTATTTTATCAAGAGCTACGACATAGACGTCGATTCCGTCATAGCTGGCTCGATGGGGTTCTGGTGTCGTCTCACGACTCGGCTCATGTTGACTTAACATATAGTATGACTGCTTGCGAACCTATAAAGAGGGCTTCCTTCAGGGTGTAGCTTAGCCATGGGTTAGGTTAGGATTTGAAGGTATGCTGAGCTAAAAGGGTTTCCTTGATACGGCTTCAGTTTTTTCAACATACTTTCTTCCTTGGGGATCTTACTATACATGCCCCATGATTCTTCTATTTTTTTTATTTTGTTTTATTTTATTTCAGGCAATCTCTTTTTGAGGTTTTGCTTTTTTGATTTTTTTGGATTTTGATAGTAACTCTACTTCATCTTTTCTCTCTTTTTTTGGAATATGTACACGTATATATTTTTTTTGGGCAAATGGGTTTATTGAAAAAAAGGCCTAGGCTCAAATGGGGTAGCAAAGGATATCATCATTTTTAGGGATGCTTTTTGGCTACTATGCTTGGAATGATGGCCTCTTTTGTGTGGTTCTTAAGAAGTCACGTATCTGTTTCACCAATACTTACCTTATCGCGATTGACTAAGAGTAGAATCGCTTGACGATCCAAAGATTGATGGGCTCAGAAGATGATCTCCGCCATGCCGGGCGAGATGGATGATGATCCGGCAGCACTTCTCGAATGACGTAAGGTCCTTCCCAGTTTGGCTTCAACTTTCCTCTCGGATCGACATGGAGGGATGGGAAGATCTTCTTCAGCACAGTGTCTCCTACCTTTAGATCTCGACCGCGGACATGTTTATTGTAAGTGCGTGCGATTCGCCCCTGGTATACTTGGGTATGGCATAAGGCTAGGAGTCTCTTTTCGTCCAGTAAGTTCAGCTTATCAAAGCGTGATCTCTCTCTTTCTGCTTTGGGTAAGCCTGATTCCATGAGGATTCGAAGTGAGGGTACTTTAACTTCTACTGGGGGATGGCCTCAGTTCCATACACAAGGGAGAATGGTGTTGCCCCTGTAGCGGTACGGATAGACGTTCAATAGGCCCACAAAGAAAATGGCAGCATTTCGCTCCAATCTCGATAAGTGATGACCATTTTCTCAAGGATGCGGATGACTGTCTTGTTTCGCGGCTTCCACGGCTCCATTGATTTGAGGCCGATAAGGGGATGAGCGATGGTGCTTGATCTTGTATTGCTCGCAGAAGTCTCAGATGCGCTTATTCGCCAAGTTTGTGTCGTTGTCCATGATGATATCTTTGGGTACTCCAAATCAGCACATAATATTTTTCTTGAGAAACTTCTCGACGTGATTGGTCGTGATGTTGGCATATGACGCCACTTCTACCCACTTGGTGAAGTACTCAATGGCGATGAGGATGAACCGATGTCCATTTGATTCTTTTGGATTAATCATTTCGACAACGTCAAGGCCCCAGGTAGTAAATGGCCAAGGAGTGATCATGCAGTGAAGATCAATGGCAGGAGCGTGTATCAGACTGGAGTGTTCTTGACACTTGAAGCATTTTTGGACATGTTTGCAGCAATCTGATTCCATTGTGGTCCAAAAGTGTCCCTATCGTAGGATTTTCTTAGCGAGCATGTGACCGCTAACGTGGGCTCCACATACTCCCGCATGGATTTCTTTCATAATATTGACCACTTCACTTTCAGTGAGGCACCTGAGTAAGATGTTATTGTATGATCGCTTGTAGAGGCATTCCCCGCAAATGACGTAACCCGTCGCTAAACGTTGAATCGTTCGTCGGTCTGTCTTGGATGTACCCTCTGGGAAAGTTAGGGTCTCGAGGAAATTCTTGATATCTGAGAGCCAAGGTGGCTCATCATCAGGCTTTGTAGGTTCCTCAATCTGGAGGCAAAAGGCCGGCTCGTTCCTCTGCTCGATCCTGATCGGCTTCATCTCAACACCATAGGGGATTTCAATCATTGACGCCAAAGTTGCTAATGCGTCGGCAAAGCGATTCCTTATCCGGGGGACATATGAGAAAGTCACATCTTGGAAGCAAGCTATTAGATCCTCGAGGTGTTCATGATAGGGGATCAGCTTCTCGTCTTTCGTCTTCCAGTCACCATTCGTCTGACATATGATCAACTATGAATGGCCAAATACTTAAAGGTGAGTTACAGTCAGATTGAGACCTGCCTGCAGGCTAGCGGTGCAAGCTTCATACTCAGCCATATTATTGGTGCCAGGGAAGTTGAGCTTGATAGAGATCGGTACATGGGATCCTTTTGGTGAAATCAGGATGGCGCCAACTCCTTGGCCCTCGACATTTGCTGCCCCGTCAAATTGCATTACCCATGATTCTTCTGCTGCTTCTGTATCGTCTTCCGTCATGAACAAGATATCTTCATCTGGGAATTCGATTCTTAATGGCTTATAGTCAGGTAAAGGATTATCAGCAAGATGATCAGTAAGCGCTTG
Organism: Chloranthus sessilifolius; assembly: GCA_021018995.1. Taxonomy (NCBI): domain Eukaryota; kingdom Viridiplantae; phylum Streptophyta; class Magnoliopsida; order Chloranthales; family Chloranthaceae; genus Chloranthus; species Chloranthus sessilifolius. Next base: position 101,340,536 of record CM037588.1, read on the forward strand.
CCCCTTGATCGATTTCTGAGTGACGTACGTGATGTCTAATTCAGATAATAAAAGTTGCCATCGTGCGGTTCGTCCAGTGAGAGCTGGCTTTTCAAATAGGTATTTCAATGGGTCCATTCGGGCCAAGAGCAGAACCGCCTGAGATAGCAAATAGTGGCAGAGCCTTTGAGTAGCCCATACAAGAGCTAGGCATGCTTTCTCCAAATGAGAGTAGCGTGTCTCGTAATCAGTAAACTTCTTGCTCAGATAGTAAATGGCCTGCCCTCTTCTTCCTGTTTCATCATGTTGCCCCAAGACACATCCCATCGAAACTTCCATCGTGGAGAGATACATCAAGAGTGGTCTCCCTGGCTCAGGTGGTACCAAAACAGGTGGATTAAGGAGGTAGCTTTTGATTTTTTCAAACGCTGCCTGACAATCGTCGTTCCATTCAACGGGCAAATTCTTCCTTAGTAACTTAAAGATCGACATGTAGATTGGAGTTAGCTGTGCAATGAACCGACTTATATACTGTATTCTGCCCATAAGCCCTCTAACCTCTTTCTCGGTAGACAGTGGTGGCATTTCAGTGATGGCTTTGACTTTGATTGGGTCGACCTCGATCCCCCTCCTGCTGACGATGAATCCTAATACTTTTCCTGACATAGCACCAAATGCGCACTTCTGTGGATTCAGACAGAGTCGATATTTCCTCAACCGTTCAAACAGCTTCTGAAGGTTCACCAAGTGATCGCTTCGCTCCGGTGACTTAGCTGTCATATCATCGACATATACTTCAATTTCTCGGTGCATCATGTCATGAAATAGGGCAGTCATAGCTCTCTGGTATGTTGCACAAGCATTCTTCAGCCTGAATGGCATGACTCAATAGCAAAAGGTTCCCCAAGGAGTAATGAACGTTGTCTTCTCTCGATCAACCTCTGCCATTTTGATCTGATTATATCCTGAGAATCCATCCATAAAAGAAAGCATCCCGTGCTTAGCTGTGTTATCGACCAAGATGTCGATGTGTGGCAGTGGGAAATCGTTCTTTGGGCTTGCTCTGTTTAAATTGCGAAAATCGATACACATGCGGACCTTTCCATCCTTCTTTGGTATGGGCACGATGTTGGCTAGCCATTGTGGGTACTTGGATACCATGAGAAACCCCGCATCGTATTGCTTGATGACCTCATCTTTGACTTTTAACATCCACTCGAGTCGAAGACATCTTAGCTTCTGCTTGACTGGCTTCATATCAAGGTAGAGGGGCAACTCATGCTCAACCAAATCAGTATCCAGACAAGGCATGTCCTCGTACGACCAGGCAAAAATGTCTTGGTATGACCGAAGGAAGTCGATCATGCTTTTTCTTTCCTCAGGAGACAGTGACGTTCTGATCTTGGTTATCCTGGGAACCTCCTCAGTTCCTAGATTGATGTCTTCGGTCTCTTCGACAATGGGGGTAGGGTCGTGCTCAAAGTCGGCAAATTGGTCAAGGAGCTCATTGGGGAGCTCCTCGAGGGGAACATCTTCGTCCAGACTCGTGATCCCTACCTCTTCTTGTATTTCTATAGGGAAGGGATCGATTTCACGTGGGACGGGCAGATTTTGGCTTGGCGCATATAATACACACGCCAAACCTGTTCTGGGCTAGGCAGCCCGAATCTGAGGCCTTTCTCACTTCTCCGAGTCCCTCGCTTAGCGGTTTAGCATCTCCGATAAATCCCACACTCTTCGACACCCAATACGCCCTCGTCGGTCAAAAGAGGTCACCCCCTTATTGACTCTTTTCAAGGGATTGGGTTATCGCGTGGATTCTCGTGCCTTCACATAGATCAAGGGGTTTTCTTTTTTATTCTTCTGAAGTGTATCGGGATCCCGCCGCGGGAAATATTTGGGGTGCGAACGCCGCCCGAAACGGGAATTCCAAAGGCCCTAGAACTCATCCTATAAAAGTTCATTTTCTTTATCCAAAAACCACAAAAATTAAAAATCAAAAAAAAAAAAAAAAAAAAAAAATCCAAAAAGATTTGTGGTGCCGGCACAACGGCAATGCCTTACCCTCCATCATCCCGTAGGGGGAGGAGAAAACTTTTCGGTCCCACCCGAAGCATCCATACCCAATCCATCCATCATGCCCAATTTTCCCTCATTCACATCCAATATACCCCATTTTCCCTCCACTTCCACCATACCCAATTTTCCACATCCATCCACACAACATACATCCCATTTTTCTCCCATACCAATCCAAAATAACCCCCATGTTTTAAACCAACATACTTCCCATTTTCCCTCCACATCCAATTCAAATCCATCACACTTCCCCTCATCTACTCAAACCTTACCGAAATTTCCTTCCACATCCGATCCAAATAACCCTAATTTTTTCTCATCCACCACCTCTCAAAATTCACCCCATTTTTCTCCCTCCTTTACCCATGTCATGCCCAACTTTCCCCAAACCATGCCCAATTTGCCATTTTTCCAACACACACCATTTCCCCCACACCTTCACCCAAACTATGTCCCAACTTTCTCCATCCATGCCAACCATGCCCATATCCAATCCAAACCTACCACATTCCGTCGCATCTACCCAAGTCATGCACGATTTTACCCAGACCATGCCCAATTTTTCTCTCACACCCATCGAATCCATGTCCCATGCTCCCCCCTTATCGGATGGGCCATCTACATCCACCCCCACACTCGATCCCATGATCATGGTGGATGAAATGGTCAAGGCCTATATAATTTGGAAGGCTTCTGAAAGCCTCCCCCATCCATCCCACACATCTCCAAACCCATCCCATACACTCCAAAACCTCCATGTCTCATTCCCCCAAAATGTTGACCCTAATCAGCCCCCATTGTTCATACCACCCAAGGCACCCATCAATCATGGGATCATTTGAGTGGGCCTCAAGGCCCAACACCCTATACCCTAGCCCACGAAGGCCCAATGGTCAAGACCCAACAAGGCCCAATAGCCCAAGCCCACCATGGCCTAATGGCCCAAACCCAACAAGTCCTAATGGCCCAAACCCAACAAGGCCTAATGGCCCAAGCCCACCAAGGCCCAATGGCCCAAACCCACCCATACCCAATTGCCCAGACCCATCAAGGTCCAATGGTCCAAACCCACCAAGGCCCAATGGCCTAAATCCACCAAGGCCTAATGGTCCAAACCCACAAATGCCCAAACCCAACAAGGCCCAATGGCTCAGACCCACCAAGGCCCAATGGCCCAGACCCACCAAGGCCCAATGGCCCAAACCCATCAAGGCCCAATTACCCAAACCCAATAAAGCCCAATGGCCCATACCCACCAAGGCCCAATGGCCCAGTCCCACCAAAGCCTAATGGCCTAGACCCACCAAAGCCCAATGGCCCAAGCCCATCTAAGCTCCATGCCCTACCCCCAAGCACATCAAGACCCACACTCGGGAGCCCCATTTGCAAACCCTCTATCACTCCCCAAATATCCCACATTCACTTATACCCAACATGTCCCCATTCCTCCTCAAATTATAAACCCATTATTCCTAATTCCTCAAACGGACATGAGCCCCATCCATCCATGTCCATCATACCCATACCAACACAGGAGCCCATCTCCAACCATCCAAAATCCCCAATTTTCACATCCTATTACCCATTCACTCATTCTCCAAAATTCCCAAAATGTAAAATGGTCCATTCAGCACCCACTCAATCCACCCAAAACTCGCCATTCATCCACCCCCTTACCCCACAAGTCACTCATCAAAGTTTTCCCTATTTGCAATGGCCCCATCAGACCCCCATGCAGCCCACTCAGAATCAACAAGATGACCCCATCCCTCCCCCATTCGTTGATATGGATAACCAATATGATGAGGAGGAAGTCAGAAATAGTGGGGCCTATGCAGGGGCATTCGCCAACTTTAATCCCCCACCATCCACACTTACCAATCCCCAGGCCATCCAAAATGAAGGGAGGCAACCTCTTAAGGGAACAATCCTAGCCCCACCATCCAGAGAATCTGAGCAGCTGAAAGAATAAATGGATAAAATTCAGAAGCAACTGAAGAAGTTAGGGGGAACCGAGATTCATGCCACTGACTTCTCAGATCTATGCCTTTTTGCTGAGGTACCACTACCACCCAAATTTAAAGTGCTCGCATTCAATAAATACAATGGCATGGGCAACCCCATTGCACACCTAAAGTCATACTGTCGAGATATGTGTCAGTACGGCGGAGACGAACGACTCCTCATCAAAGCATTCTAGAAGAGCCTTATTGGCCCAGCTTTGAGGTGGTTCACTTCCCTGGAACCATCTATGATTAAAACTTGGAAAGATCTGACCCACTTGTTCCAAGAGCAGTATGTCTACAACATAGACATTGAACCCCGCAAGTCAGATCTAGCGTGGCTAAAGCAAAAGCCTGACGAAATATTCAGTGACTACCTTGGGCGGTGGAGGGCATTGGTAGCTCAAGTAAGAAATAGAATACGCAATGATGAGCAAATTGAGATGATCTAAAAAAATGCTCTATCAGTCATCTCAGACTTCTTGGTATACCAACAGCAATCCAGCTTTGCTGATTTGGTAAGGAATGCTAACCATTGTCGGGACGCAATAAGAGATGGACGACTGAGCAAGAATGTAGCTAGTGGGGTCTGCAAATTTTCAGAACAGAGAACTGAGAGAGGAGCAGGGGCAGAGGTCCAAGCCATAATAACCATGCAGCCTAATACCAACATAGTACCATTCCGGTTTGGGGCAACGCTGCAAGCCCTAGCACCAACAAATCAGGATCTGAGGCAGACAATGCCCCCTGGGGACAGCAGACCCCTGAGCAGAGAAGGGCCCGATATAACCGAGTGTTCACTCCCTTAGGACATTCCCTGAATGTCCTTTTGCCTCTACTAATTGAAAAATATTTAGTCACTCGGCTTCAATCGTATCCTCCGCCGAATCCAATTCTAAAAAATTATGATCCCATCACACACTACAATTTTCATCAAGAGCCGGGACATCCAACTGATCGGAGCTTTCCTTTGAAACACGTGATAGAGGATTTGATAGAGGCAGGGAAACTCATACCCTAGCACCCCCATGCAAACTTGCACACCAATATCATTCAGGCACTGTTACCACCGCACCCCCAGAGAGAAATGGGCCCAAGGGCCACTATTAAAATGCTGGAGGAAGGGATGAAGGAATTCGATCCCTCCGAATCTATCACTAAGGGAGGGATTTTTGCAGTACCCGAGTAGCAGAGTCATGAGAATGAGATCATAGGGGTGATCGAGCCATTAAATTTAACCAATTATTTCTCAAGCCCTATACCGCAAGCAGCACCTTTAGATTTAAGGATGTATTTCCCTACACCCACCCCTTTTTCCCTTGTGCAACCTAGTTTTACTCCACCCTAGCAATACTAAGCATATCCGGCACCAACCCCGGTCAATTACATGGTGCCCAATTTTGCCCCATCTCCAGCACCAGCCCAATACAGTTAGCTTGATTTTGCCACATCATCATCAGTCCAGCTGCCTCCTGCACCAGTCAACCACATCTGGGCTAATTTTGTCACACCAGCCCCACCGAATTAATCATATCAGGCACCCCCATCTTTCCCATTTCAAATCCCTGGACCAACATATGATCCCCATTAGGTCCCACTCAATTACAGTCAAACAGACATCAATGCAGGCAGTCGCACAGGGGGGACAGTTGATTTTGTTACTTAATCAGCGAAGATTTCCAAACAACCTGAGCTATCGATACCAACCCTGCTGGAAGAGAATAAAGAACATACTGCGGTGCACCCCTTTGAAAAAATTATCAGAGAGCACATATTGGAAACATAGTTGAAGAGAATGCCAACCCACATTACCATTTAGGACCTATTAATGACATCCCCGCTTCACTTCCAAGCTCAAATGGGAGCATTAAAAGATGTGCACTTATCCGACAAGGTCTCACCAGATGAAGTAGGGCAAATGATTAGGTAGGTGTTGGCTCCCAACGCCATCTCATTTTCAGATGCCGACCTGTCAAGTGGGGAAAGCAATCATTCCAAACCCCTCAACATCACGGTGGAATCAAAGGACTTAATAATCTCTTTGGTACTGATAGACAATGGTTCGGCATTGAATGTATGCCCCCTTAGAACTGTAACCAAAATAGGGGTTGATCCCTCCACATTTAGACCACTCAAAACAAGTACAAGAGGGCTTGATAATACCAGAAGGGAGGTGATAGGAGAAGTCAATCTTGAGCTCACCATTGGGCCAATGACCTTCTTAATCCCATTCCAAGTCATGGACATCAAGTCCTCCTTCAACCTGCTACTAGGACACCCGTGGCTGCATGAAATCAAGGTAGTGCCCTCCACTCTACACCAACAGCTTAAATTCATATTCAAAGAGAAAGTTATTACCATTATAGGTGAGGGACAAGAGGAAGGAGAGAAGATGGCCCACAATACCAAAAATCCCAAGGTGTTAGATGTACCCCATACAGCTGAAGACACAGATCTCCACAGCTTCAAGTATGATGTGTCAACATTAGTGCCAGAACCTATCAGAGAGATCACCACAAAAGCCAGAAGTGGAATAACTGCAACAATGGCCATGCTCCAAAAGTGGCACTATCAGAAAGGAAAAGGCTTGGGTCCCAGTTTGCAAGGCAGGAGAGACCCAGTCAGAGCGAAAGGCGGCAAACATTCAGATTTGGGTTAAGTTACAAGCCCTACACCGATTGTTGAAGAAACAGAGGACGTTTTAGGGACCGAGGAGATTCCTAGAATTACCAAGATTGGAACGTCATTGTCTCCTAAGGAAAGAAAAAGCATGATTGATTTCCTTCGGTCATACCAAGATGTCTTTGCATGGTCATACGAGGACATGCCTGGTTTGGATATCAATTTGGTCAAGCATGAGCTGCCACTATATCCAGATGTTAAGCCGGTCAAGCAGAAGTTGAGATGCCTCAGGCCAGAATGGATGATGAAAGTGAAGGATGAGGCCATCAAACAGTACGATGCAAGGTTCTCTCACTCTGCATTCTTGTCGAATCTAATCTATCAAAAGTCGAAAGAGAGAGGTCCTACTTGGAGTAACTAAACCTGCTAGATGAGAAAAGGCTCCTAGCCTTATGTCACACCCAGTCCTATCAAGGTGGATTGCACGTGCTTACAACAAACGTGTTCACAGTAGATATTTAAAAGTGGGTGACACAGTACTCAAAAAAAATTTCCCTTCTCTCCACGCTGATCCAAGAGGGAAATTTAGGCCCAACTAGGAAGGACCTTACGTCATCTAAAAAGTACTCCCTAGATATGCGTTGTGCCTTGCCACCATAGACAGAACTCACTTTCCTGAGCCAATCAACACTGGATACGACTGACAATTCTACTCCTAGTCTCCACGGCAAGGTAAGTATTGATAAGATGGATACATCACTGCTCAAGGACCCCATAAAAGAGGCCATCATTTCAAAGTCGAGTAACCAAGAAGAGTCCCTGAATGATCAAACCCTTGTTATTCCTGTTGAGCCATGAGCCATTCTTTCATAAACCCCTCCCCAAAAAGTGGACGAAAAAAGTGTATATACCAACCAAAAAAAAAAAGAAAAAAGAATTACCACCAAATCCAAAAAAAATCAAAAAAGCAAAATCCCAACAAGAGGATGTCTGAAAAAAAAAAAAAAGCAAAAAAGTAAAAAATATATATAAAAGAAAAAGTGGGGCATGTATAGTCAAATTTTCTCAAGGAAGAAGTGTATTACGACAACTGGAACCCTATCAAGGAAACCTTCTTAAACCAAGAATACCTTCAAAAATTCCTAACCTATCCCATGGCCAAGATATATCCCTAAAGAAGCCCTCTTTAAGGTCTACGAGCAGTCACAGTATCCGTTAAAGTTAGCATGAGCCGAGCTGCAAGACAACAAAAGAACTCTCTCCAGCCAGCTATGACGAAATTGACATCCATGTCGTGGCCTTTGAAGAAAAAAGATAAAAAAATATACAAGTTCAAAGAAAGATGGACGTGGTGAAAACTCGTAAGGGCACCACGGGTAAAAATAACAAGCTTGTGTGAACCAGGTGAAAACCTGAAAAGGCACCTGGGGTAAAAATGCATACCCATGGACATAGTGAAAACCTGAAAGGGCGCTATAGGTAAAAAAGAGGGCGACAACAAGCGTGGTGAAAACCCGTCTTGGACGCTGTGAGTAAAAATATTTAAAAGAAAGAGAAGAATCATCAGGTACTCTATTGGTTACAATTGTGAATTATCTGGTCGCCCATTGAGCCACTCATGTTAGCTCAAATCGGATTTTGATCAGGTGTATCTTTAGACCTCACTGTCAAATGTATGACCCAAGGTAAGGATAAAGGGTTAATTCGATCTGAAGGGATGGACGTTTCGACCTTGGTAAAATTCTGAACCTCACTCAAGTCCGACGGCATGAACGGGGTTGGCTATGCTCAAAAAGGGACTCGTTACTTCGTCTCACTGTCAAGGCATCAAACAAAAAAAAGAAGAAAAGCAAAAAAGAAAAAAAAAATCAAGAAAAGCCCAAATACAAAATAATGTATATATTTATACTCTTTTCCATGTACATGTGTACAACATCATACTTCTATCTCAGAATAAAGAAAAAGAACAAAAAATCTAAAAACTAAAATAAAAAAATATATAAATCTTGAAAAATAAAAAACAATATGTAGGTAAAAGTTTGATTCTTCTGTTAATTAAGATGCATATTAGTTACCTATATAAATAAAAAAGGGACTGACATTTTCTCGAGATGTGCAAGAACATCAAATGGTCCGAAGCCTCAAAGAAGGCAACCTCTCGGCGATGGACAAATCAGATGAAGCATCTCACCACCAACGTTCAGTCTATTTGGAAGAAAAAAAAAAGAGAAGAAAAAAGAAAATTATTTTGAAAAAGAAAAAAGAAATCCTGTATTTTCATTGAACTTGTTACACACAGCTACGCACATGCGTGTTTTAATGCAGTAAAATGTCAATATTTTATCGGCAACGCAGCTATGCTAAATCGATGTCCTAAGTCTAAGGTTCGCCTCGGATCTTTGGATCCTACTTTAAAGTAGGAGCAACGGTGTCAATCCCGATCAAGTGGTCAATGTTTCGATCAGGTTGATTCCACTACTAAATCTTCGAGCTAAGCACTCTATCTTTGGATTCATATGATCTTTTGTGTCTTAAGCTTCAGATTCCTCATAAAAAGCTCAATCATTGGTTGAGACCAACCTATTGAAAACGAAACTACATATCAATCAACTATGTGCAAGCATGCATATAGAAGGGTTCTTTTTCCCTTATATTTCCGCACACTTAAAACCTGTATTAGCGCGGTATCCCTGTAAAGTGTACGCCATGCATTTGGGTATTCGTAGAATGGTCATTTGTTCCTTTAATTATACCCGAACGGGATCTGGGTCGGGACTTCCATCGCCTTTATTGCTTATCAACCCTAATGGGTGCATGTTTATGCATAGTTAAAAGATTTGTAAGATCATTGTTGGCAGAGACCAAGATTGGGTGCCTCCTTCGGTGGGCATCCAATTTTGGCTGGATTTGTTCAGTAATATTTAAAGTTGGAAGCTCTAGGTCATGTTGATCAAGGGCACATTATCAAAAAAGGCACACACTCCCAAAAAGTGTTGCGACATCAATAATCACTCCGCTCAGGAATTGTGTTAAATTAACCTCGGGATCGATGGGTTCGCCCAAAAATCTCAAAACCTACCTCGCACAGGGGCACCCGTGGCCAATCAAATGGGGCAGTCAATGCCTCATGAGATTGGACACAAATTGTGGATCTTCGCGTCTTTGCTTCACGCTAATCTTTAAGTATGGGTCGATCACCCTCCCGCTTGCGGGGCTATTTTATTCAGAATGAAAATTGAACATCGAACATCATCAATCATTTCACTATCTCGATTATGCCTAGTAATGTCACTAAGCACTTGAAGATCAATAGTCTTGAGAAACGGACATTTTCCCAATGATATGGGCTTCCTCACTCTCCATTTCTAGTGACGGACGTTCTCCCAATGTGTTGGGCTTATGTCAATCTCCATGTTCCTTTCTATTTTGATGTTTGAGGTTAGTTTGAGTAAAGCGAACCTCAAAGCGGTGCCTTGGTCCTCTTCAAATGTCTTTTTCTTTGGCATGCGATCATTAGTGATCGACCAAAGAGGGGCATCTGTAGACACCCAAAATTGGCCTCAAGGCCCGATTGAAACATACTTCTAGAAGGGCGCACCCCCGAGCTTCCGAAAGCATTCCCCAAACCCTTAGGATTCATCCCAAAACCCTTAGGAGTCATCTCAAAACCCTTAGGAATAATCCCAAACCCTTAGGAATCAACCTTAGCCTTTCCAGACCCATTAGAACCCTTCCCGGGCTAGTTTTGAACCCTCTTGAGCAGTGGTTAAGGAGAAGAATTTTAAAATTTACACAGACCTTTGTTGGAGCTGATACCTATACCATTGGAAATAAGAGTTTTCCATATTTCCAACGAACCAAGAATCACCTCAATCGGAGTTATATATCAAAAGTTATGGCGATTTGAAAATTGGGTTGTTTGACTAGATGTTGCCTAGCGTGGATAATATACATGTCAGGCCATTTCTTCCCAGAAATGGCTTGGCATGGAAAATATACATGCCAGGCCATTTCTTTCCAAAAATGGCTTGGCGTGTATAATACACACACCAGGTAAAAACCGGTCTTCTTCCTCTCGAACAGAGCCCCTCGACGGGCTCTGAACCTCTCGAGGCACTGTAGCTATGCCCGGCATGGATAATACACACGCCAGGCTTAGCTATAGTAACTTCTGGATTTTGCCCGAATGTCACTTTTGGAGTTTGACTTGTTGACCATCCCTATGTTTAGAGTGGGTTTTATTAGGACTGTTGCACCCTCATTTACCCTATTTGCAACCCTCTAGTCATTAAAAACCTCACCCTATCATCTACCATTGAAACCCATTGCCCACATTTCCAAGCTCTCAAAATCCTAGGAAACCTTAGATTAGAAGATTACCTAATTGCTAACCCTATTAGCACTTAAGTAACCTCCTAAATTCCTTTTTTCCTATAAATAGAGAGGCACCCCTTTCTTTCCAAAGGCTTGAAAAAATTTCCTAAAGAGAGAAAAGAGTAAGTGATCCCCCATCTCCCATTTTAGCACTAAACCCATAAAACTCCATAACTGAGTTCATCTCTTTCAATCCCATTTTCCATCATCAATCTCCCAGTTTTGGTAGGAACTAGACCTTAGTCCTCTTCTCCTACCCTCTAGCTTCCTAGCCTTAGAGTTTAGACCCATCCAACAACCTGTTTGCTATCGGAAGCTCACCGGCATCGCTCTCACACAAAGGACCACAGCGATGCTACAAGGGCCGAGAGCTCCAGCTCACCCCTCTATTCCTCTAACTTCTTTGTTTTTCCTCTAACTTCTTTGTTTTTCCTCTATCCTAGAATTGAACCGTTACACTGCCAAAATTTTGGCAAGTGGGAGAGGCTCAATAGGATCGGTGTGCCTTCGGGCAAGGGGAAGTGTCGCTCATTTTCTTTTCTTTTTATATATAAAATTATATATATATATATATATATTTTATATACACATCCAAATAGCCATAGTAGAGACCGCTTATGAGCGGGTTGGTCAGGTGCCTAACACCTTTTCGATCGATAATTGAAGCCCCTACCCAAGAGCCTTTGGCTTAGACCGGAATCAGAGTCATATTTTTGCACTTTGATACTTTCAATATTGATTTAGATTTCCCGGGACACCAAAAGCTCTGGGTGGCGACTCTATATTTTTCACACGAGCGCATCATCACGACAAGTTTGATAAAAATCTATAGTTGCACATGTGCAGAGGAAGAAAATGGACATTGATGTTATTAACGTGTTGGATGAGGAAGTGGAAGAGGAAGAGGAAGAAGAAGAAGAAGAAGAGGAAGAAGAAGAGGCTCCCAAAGCCCGTAAATCCACGAAACTGCTAATTGATGAAAAATGGAAGCAGTCTACCCATTCAAAAATTATAGGCTGTAAGAGGTCAATCAGAGAGTGGAGCAAAGGCTTCGACGACCTCGGTCTAAAGGTTCTCCAATTGGAACAAGAAAACTAGAAGCTGAAGGATCAAAACACCAATATCATAAAGGAGCAAGGTTATATTATGAGGCTGTTTACCATCATCCAGAGGATTAGGCATCTCTGAAGGAGATTGTGAGAAAATCATTCAAGGTATGCTTCTAAACTATGTTGGAGAAATGTTGAACTTGAGGAAATCCAACAATGAAGCGCAAACACTTCGGATGTGAAGCGCCAACGCCTTTACATGACGCGCCAACACTTCGAACATGAAGCATCGATGCCTCTATATTAGGCACATACGCTTCGGATGTGAAGTGCTGAAGACTCTATCTAAGGTGCCTATGCTTCTACATGAGGAGTCAATGCTTCTACATGAGGCGTTGATGCTTCTCTATGAAGCGACAATGCATTGACTATGATGCATCGAAGCTTCGGATATGAAGCGTGAACGCTTCTATATGTTAATTATTGATTAAACATTAACTGATATTCTTCTCATATTGTAGGCCCACAGTGTGGCGGGAAGTCCGCTGGGGCAAGCTGGGGATTATCAGACATTTGTCCCCCAATGACAAAGGTCTGCCTCGGCCCCAACCTCTGGCGATGTGCATTGCCTGCCCGAACCCCAAACCCAGCCCCGACACTAGCCCCAAACCCCAAACCAACGTTCGGGAGGGTTCAGGGAACTGTGAAAAAGGCCCCACATTCGGGCACACAACAGCTAAGCTATGCGTCCATCCTATGCATGCATGTGCAAAAATTTGGGATTTTTTAGCTATGTGTGCATACTATGCACACAAGGCTTCAGAACCCATTTTGTTGTGCGTGCATACTATGCATGTATGGCCTATTATATATATATTTTCTAGATTGTTGTTCCTAGTTGGTCTTGAATTTTAACTCTTGAGGCAATGCCTCCCGCGACTTTTCCTTAACTTTATCGAGTCCCTCCTTAGTGCACCTAGGGATATAAAGTTGTTTCGATTTCAACTAGCGCTCTCCCTGGGATTTAGGTTCCGTAGCAAGTTCAGTAACCCACCCGATATACCTTCGGTGTAAACACCTTCTCAAGTATTGGATGGGGTGGTCCTTTTTGAGATCATCACCACAAGGGTTGTCACTCTACTTAGGACCGGGGTTGGGTGTTTGGCTGCCTAATTTTCCCTCCCTTTTGAAAAAGCTACCCACAAGAATAACGATAATTATGTCCCTTTTTAATTCATTTTATCATTCATTTTGGGGAAGCTTGATTAAGTCCAAATGTTGGGGCCTTTGCTACTGTCCTCAATTCAGGCTATGAGAGTCCCGTGCCGCCACCACGGGTTGGCGTTCAATGGTAATCTATGTTCAAAGATAAAAACAAAACGCTAGTCAAGTGACTAGGCTAAAAATGAAAGTGCTTCGAAGGGAGCCATCCCAATGGTCGCCTGATAGCTATTATTATAGGAGAATTCGATCAGGACTAGGTGCTTATCCCATGATCCTTGGAAGTCAAGCATACAGGCCCGAAGCATGTCTTCAATTATCTGATTCACCCTTTCGGTATGTCCATCGGTCTGAGGGTGAAATGTCGAACTGAAATCTAGCATGGAACCCATTCCTTCTTGGAAACGTTGCCAAAACTGTGAGGTGTACAGTGGGTCTTTGTCTGAAACGATGCTGGTAGGTATACCATGCAATCTGACAATATCCATGAGGTACAACTCTACAAAATTACTGGTTGTATACCTCGTACTATATGGTAGGAAGTGGACAGATTTGGTTAATCGATCCACAATTACCCGAATGGCATTGTGTCCTTTCGTTGGTCTCGACAATCCAAGGATAAAATCCATGAATATGGCTTCCCATTTCCACTTAGGTATCGATAGACCCGAAGGTTTTCAATGGTATACCTTTACTTGTTGACAAACCAAGCATTTGGACACATTTTGTGATGTCTTTCTTCAGGCCTCTCCACCAAAAGCTCTTCTTCAGATCTTGATACATCTTTGTACAACCAAGATGCATGGCGTATCTCGATTTGTGAGCTTCTTCTAGGATTGTGTGCCGAAGCTTGGCATTAGTCAGTATACAAAGTCGGCCTCTAAACACTAGTGAGTCATCTTCCCTAATGGAGAAGTTTGGTCTAATACCACTCATCACACCCTATCTAATGGCCATCAGCTCGTCATCGATCATCTGTAACCTAGGGATAATATCGTTGGCCTGATGGTAATGTTAACCACTAAGGCTCCTGATTGCTTCACCTCAAACTTCATGTCATATGCTGATATATCTTTAAACAATTCCATCTGTGGATTCTCATAATGAGGTTTGACAGTTGAGCGATTGTCTTTCGACTGAAAGTATCTAGCACCACGTTTGCCTTTCTGGGGTGGTACTGGATGGAGCAGTCGTGATCCTTGAGAAATTCCATCCATCTCCTCTACCTCATGTTCAAATCTTTCTGAGTGAAAAAGTATTTGAGGCTTTTATGATCTTTGAAAATCTCAAATATCTCCCCATAAAGGTAATGTCTCCAGATCTTCAATGCAAGCACGACCGCTACCAGTTCGAGATCGTGCGTCGGGTAATTTTTCTCGTGGTCTTTGAGTTATCGAGAGTCATAAGCAATGACTCTCTCGCATTGGTTGAGCACACATCTCAATCTATTGTGTGATGCATCCATGTAAATTACGAAGCCTCCACTGCTTGAAGGTATGGCAAGCACTGGTGCGGTGGTTAGCTTCTTCTGGAGCTCCTGAAAGCTTGTCACACGGTTTGGTCCACTCAAACTTGGAATTCTTTCTTGTGACCTGTGTGAGCAGTTCCGAAATCATGGAGAAGCCTTCGAAAAATCTTTGATAATAACCAGCCAAACCGAGGAAACTATGAACCTCTATCACTATCTTTGGTTGCTCCCATTTCATAATCGCTTCGTTCTTGGCTAGATCGACTGTGTAGACAACCCAAATTTGGCCCAAGGCTCGATCGATACATACTTCGACCAAAGCATACCCCCGAGCATCCAAAGGCATCTCCCAAACCCATAGGAATCATCCCAAAATCCTTAGGAATCACCCCGAACCCTTCAGAATCAACCCTAGCCTTCCCCGACCCATTAGAAACCTTCTCGAGACCAGTTCTAACCCTCTTTAGCAATAGGTATAAAGAGGAGTGTCAAAGTTTACATAGCCCTCTTATGAAGTTTAAGCCTATACCATTGGAAAGAGGGTGTTCCCATCTTTCAAACGAGCTAAGAATCACATCAATTTGAGTTGTATATCAAAAGTTATGGCGGTTTAAAAATTGGGCAGAAATGCAGAAAATTACACTAGCGTGTATATTATATATATACACTTGGAAAAATTGCCTTCTTCCTTTAGAATTGAGCTCCAGAACGGGCCCCAAACTTCCCTATTTTCTCAAGGAACACTGTTCCCAAGCCTAGCTCGTATAATATACACACTAAGCTTAGGAATAGTGTTTTTTGGGAAAACGTCCAGATTTTAAATTTGGGATTTGACTTGTTGACCACCCCAAAGTCCGGGTTGGGTTTCTTTAGGACTGTTGCACCCCCATTAATCCTATTTGTAACCCTTTAGCAATTTAAAGCCCCACCCTATCATCTACCATTAAACCCATTTCCCACCTATCTAAGCTCCCAAAAACCTAGAAAACCTTAGATCCCAATTACTTAATTGCTAACCCAATTAGCCTTTTAACCCTTCACTATTCCCATTCAACTCTATAAATAGAGAGCCACCCCCCCTTACTTAAGGGCTTGAAAAATTTTCAAAAGAGAGAAAATCCTAGAGAGTTCCCTCTTCCCTTTTGAGAACAAAACCTCCAAAATTTTCAAAAGAGAGAAAATCCTAGATCTTATTTTGGCTAGAACTAAGCCTTAGCCTTCTTCTCCTGCCTTCTAGCTTCCAAGCCTTGGAGGTTCAAACCCATTCCTCAACCCATTTGCTATCAGAAGCTCACTGGAAGCGCATCAAGTGAAGGTCCACAGCGGTGATACAAGGGTCTGAGAGCTTTGACTCTCCCCTCTATTCATCTACCTTCTTTTGCTTTCCTTCCATCATCGAATTTGAGCCATTACGCTATCGAAATTTTGGTGATTGCGGGGGGCTCAAATAGGATCGTAGTGCCTTCGAGCAAGGAGGAGTGGCATTCATTTTTATTTTTTTTCATCATTTGGCTATAAGTAAAGATTTCTTATGAGCAGATTGATCAGGTGCCTAACACCTTCCCAATCGATGACCGAAGCCCCTACCCAAGAGCCTTTGGAAAAGACCGATAAATTGGAGTCATATTTTTACATTTCGGTGCTTACGTATTGATTTTTGAGGTATCCCGAGTCACCAAAAGCTCTAGGAGGTGACTCCATCTTTTTTAAAGAGTGTGCAACATCGCGACGAACCCGCAAAGTCCATGGTTGCACAAATGGCGACTCCACTGGGGATTTTTAGAGCTTCTACTTGAAGTTGGCCCCCTTTGCATGTGTTTTTCTTCTTTTTACTAACTTTTTTTTTTTTACTTACCCCTACGATTCTGCATTTGTTTTACTTACCCCGACGATTCTATCATTTACTGCCTTAGCCGATTGGCGAGCCTGTTTGAGCACCTTTCACTCACCCCTATGATTCTGTCATTTACACACCTTAGTCATTTGATGGGCCTACTTGAGTATTTCTGATTCTGTCTTTACACACCTTAGCTGTTTGGCGGGTTACTTGATAGTATAGATCGTATTCCAACAATGGACACCGGCTCGTAGAGGCAGCACGGGATTGTCACCACCCATTTTTTAACTTAAGATAACTCCCTTAAAACTAAATTTAAAATTGAACCAAAAGGGGGACTTAATTCATTTGTACGCGGGTATATTTTAAAAGGAGGGAAATATGTATTGATATACCCATCCCGATTCCCGGTAGAGCGGCAGCCCTAGTGATGATGATCTCGAAAGGAACCACCCCATCGAGTATCTAAGAAGGCGCTTATGCCGAAGGTATATCGGGTGGGTGACCGAGCTGTTACTAAGCCTTAAAACTGGTGGGAGATTGTGTTAGTTGAACCAAACCGGCTTTGTATCCCTAAGTACGGTGAGGAGGGACCAGAAATAACAAGGAAAGACAGTCCCTGAAAGCACTACTTCCAGAAAACCCAAAAAAATAGACCAATTCGGGTCTATTGCTGCTGTCCAATATATATATATATATATATATATATATATATATATATATATATATATATATACTTTTTAGCCTAGCCTGTATAATATACACGCTAAGCCAAAAATCTCCAGATTCAGCCTTGCGTGTATAATATACATGCTAGGCCAAATCTCCAGAATTTTAGCCAATATATATGCTTGTCTCTTCTAGCTCAAGCAACCCAAATCTGAGGCCTTTTTCACCATTCCCGAGCTCCCCACTTAGAGGTTTCAATACCCCCGATAATTCTCACACCATCAACACCCAAAATGCCCTCACCGGTCAAGAGAGGTCGCCCTCTTATTAACTCTTTTGAGGGATCGTGTCGTCGCGTGGACTTTTGCGCCCTTACATAGATCAAAGGTCTTCCTTTGATTCTTCTAAGGTGTATCAGAATCCCGCTGTGGGAGGTATTAAAGGTGTAAACACCCCCTAAAAATGGAGTTTTGACACCCTAAAAAAAGCACCATATTGATCCAAGGGAGAGGAATTTTTTATTTATTATATTCAAAATCCAAAGATAAACCAAAAAAATCAATCAAACTAAAAATTCAAAAAAAGAGAGCTTGTGGTGCCGGAACAACGGCATCACCTTACCCTCCATCATCCCGTAGGGGAAGGAGGAAGAAAGTGTTCGGGCCTCACCCGAGGAATCCATACACGACCCGCCGCCAAACCATATCTTGGGCGGTAAACCCGGCATAAGCCGACCCTGATTCATCCCCACCACATTCCCCAACACATTCCCATATGGAGGAGATACCCATCTCCGACCCCTCAATCCAATCCTCATTCAACGTCATCGGACCATCCGGTGCACCCATTTTCCCATCCACACGCATTCAAAATTTGCCCATTTTTCCATTCTCATCCACATCCACCCCACATACACCCCATTTCCCCTCAAATCCAAATAACCCTAATTTTGCCCCATCCACCACCAGTCAAAATTCATCCCATTTTCCCCCCACATCAACCCCGGTCATTGTTCGACTCTAATATGTGTCTCTAGTTAAGTCTTAACCTTTTGCAACCGCACAGTAGAAATTGTAGAGCTAGTATAGGATCGTTCCCACGAGGAAGTGATTAACCTTTATATGACTATATTTATATTCTTATTCAAAAAATTTCTATTTATCTTTTAAGATTTTAAACTACTCAAGAAATATAATAAAAAAATGGTTTTATTTAAACTAATTTGCAAAAAATAAATTTAAATCCTCTTACTTCAGATTATGATCGTCAATCGCAATCTTCAGCTATCGGATGTTTATAATTTTAACATACCGTTATACCATATTGCAGTCTCTTAGAATTTGGGCGTCAATTAAAAACTAAAATTCTTTACTACAGATTTAATCTAATCAACAATCTCCTAAAATTTGGGCGTCAATCAAACTCTAGAAAATTGAAGATGGGTCGGTTTACAAAACTTCTAATTCTAATAAAAGAAATCACTTAAAATAAAACTATTCTAGTGTAATTCTACTTTTAATTTTATCTTTCCTTGCTTTCCATAGTTGATGTACTTCTAGATTTCTTCACTATTTCAGCGCAATGTCATTTAAGATTCTTCTTCATCAATCTCTTAGATTTGAAATTCACTAGTCTTCTTTTTTAAGAGATCTTCTAACTTTATGCATGGCGGTGTTCTTTCCCATGTTATCAGCAACTTCGGAAGGTGTCTTCTTTGGAAAATCATAAATCACGATTTTCTATTTCTATTGAAACTTCCTCTGGAAAATCATAAATCACGATTTTCTATTCTTTCTTATATAGCTTCCTATTGAACGATTCTTCATTATGATTCATCGCTTCTCTTGTATTGCACTCTGCTGAACAATTTTCTCTTGTAGAATCATAAATTACGATTCTATTCTTCCAGTACTTTGTTCTGCATAATCGTAAAGCACGATTTTTTCATCTTTTCAGTAGGCGATGATTCGTCTTTTGCTTCAATCATCTTTTTATTGCTTTATGAGTTCATTTTGATGAATATTAGCACTTTTGCTTCTCTTTTGTTATTTTTCTTTTATATCTGCACATCAGTATCTTATTAGTAGCAAACTAAGTCCTAGCATCACTAGGTTAAGGGTGATAAAATGATATATTATGTGACTGATCAGTCATGCCCAATTTTTCACATCCCTCCACTTCAAATACACTTAATTTTCCACATACCTCCACCCAAAATATCACCATTTTTTCTCAAACCATGCCCAATTTTCCCCCATCCACATCTCATATACCCCATCTTCGCTCCGATCCAAATACACCCAATTTTCCCCCATCCACCCGGGTCATGCCCAACTTTCTCTCATTTACCTAAGTCATGCCCAATTTTCCACCCACATCCACTCAAGCCATGACCAATTTTTCGTCCACATCCCACCATGCTTTATCACCACTCCACACATCTCCCCCATAACCATCCTTATCCGCACCCATGATTGATCCCATGGACATGATGGGGGAAATGATGAGGGCTTACACCACATGGAAGGTCTCTCAAAGGCTTCCTCATCCATCCCAAATACCTGGTCCCCATCATACCTTCCAAAATCTCCACACCCCATTTGTCCAAAATCCCAATCCTACCCAACCACCCATAATCCATACCATCCAAAACACCCAACATCAGCCATGGGACCATGCAACTGGGCCTTAAAGGCCCAATACTCAATCCCAAGCCCATCAAGGCCCAAACCCAAGGGTCATATTCTCAAACCCTCCACAAATTCCCCAATTTCCCACTTACATACCCCTAACAAACCTCCATTCCCCCTCAAACAATAAAGTCCTCTCATCCCATCCTTCAAACTGACATGAGCTCCATTTATCCACATCCCTCACACCCAACCCAATATGGGGATCCATCCCATATTGTCAACCATCCCCAATTCACCCATCCTCTTACCCCCCAACCCAATCAGGAAAACCCCCACCAAGCACAATGGCCTCACCAAGCACCTATCCAAAACCCTCAGTTTACCCATCCATTTACCCCCCAAATCACCCAACAAGTCTTCCCCCACTCATAATGGCATCACCAAGCAATTGCCCAAACCTTCCAAAATTCAATCAATCCCATTCCTCCCCCCAGTTATTAATGCAAGTAACCAATATGAGGAGGATGAAGCTCGGAACAATGGAGCCTACATAGGGGAATTTACCAATTTCATCCCCTCATAACTCGCATTAACCAACCCACATGCAGTCTAAAGCTAATGGAGACAGCCTGTTGAGGGACCAACCCCACCATCCAAAGAGTCATAGCTGCTAAAAGAAGAGGCGGATAAGATCCAAAAATAGCTGATGAAGATGGGTGGAGCTGAAATCCATGCCACTAATTTTTTGACCTATGCTTATTTGCAGAGGTACATTTACCCCCAAAATTCATGATCCCAACATTTGACAAGTATAATGACACGGGTAACCCTATTACACACCCCAAGTCCTACTATGGGGACATGTGCCAGTACGATGAAGATGAACGACTCCTCATCAAAGTATTTCAAACGAGCCTCATGAGCCCAGCTGAGATGGTTTACTTCCCTTGAACCATCTATGATTATAAAAGATGGAAAGATCTGACCTACCTATTCCAGCAACAGTATGTCTACAACATAGACATCGAGCTTCGCAAATCTGATCTACCCCGGCTAAAGCAGAAGCACAATGAAACATTCAATGACTACCTGGGAGATGGATAGCCTTGGCAGCCCAAGTAAGAAATTGAATACCCGACGATGAGCAAATCGAGATGGTCTCGAAAAGTACTCTGCCAGTCATCTCGGATATCTTAGTGTACCAACAGCAATCTAACTTTGCTAACTTGGTAAGGAATGCCAATCATTATGAGGATGCAATAAGAAGGGGCGGTTAAACAAAATCGTAACCAGTGGGGTCCACAAGTTCACAGAGTAGAGGAACGATAGAATAGCCAAGGCAGATGGGCTGACAATCATAAATACACAACCCAGCACCACTATAACCCCATTCTAGTTCAAGGCAGCACAGCCAGCCCCAAGGCAATGGGCAGGGGGCGCTGATGACCCCAGAACAAAGAAGGGCTTGGTTCAATCAAGTTTTTAGGCCATTGGGGCAATCCTTGAACATCCTTTTATCGTTGTTAGTTGAAAAAGGTCATGTTATGCCCTTCCAATCGTGCACACCGCCCAACCCAATCTCAAGAAATTATGATCCCAATACTCATTGCAATTTCCACCAAGGGTCAGGTCACTTGATTGATCGATGTTTTCCCTTAAGGCATGCAATATAGGATCTGATAGAAGTCGAGAAAATCATCCCTCTGACTCTTCCCCTAGCAAACCAGCATGCAAACATCCATCAAGTTCCATTGTCGCCACATCCACAGGGAGGAATTGACCCAAGGCCCGCTATCACTATGATAGAAGAAGATGCGAAAGAGTTTGATCCTTCAAAATATATAAGTGTCAGGGAGAACTTCATAGCACCAAGGCAAGGAAATCGAGAGGATGAGAAGATAGGAGTAATCGAGCCTTTAAACTTGGCTGATTACTTCCCCAATCCAGCACCCCAAGCAGAGCCCTTAGATCTAAGGATGTATTTCCCAGTACCAGCACCAGTCAATTATGTCAAATCTAGCTTATCTCCATATCAACCATATACAACACCAATTCCCTCCAATTACTTGGTGCCCTGTATTTCCCCATTACCCCCTCTAGCGCCGATTAGCTACCATTGGCTTCACTCCGCAACATCACCACCAATGCAGTCATCCACGATTCCTGTAGACCCCATTTGGCCCACTTTTGTCGCTCCACCAACCTATCCACCTCTAGTAGAACTTAACCATGTCTTATCCAGTTATTTAGCACCACCAATGTAGGAGCCTCCGATACCCTTGTCCAACCTATTTCAGATCTCAGGGCTAACCTATGACCCCCACCAGATCTCGCTCAATCATAATCAGATAGACATCAATGCGGGCAGCAACAGAAAGGGTGGTTGATTTTATTAGACGATCTAGGAGGATCTCTAAGCAACTCGAGGTACTGGTGTAAGCTCGACTAGAAGAGATAAAGGAACCCCAATAGTGCACCCATTTGAAAAAATGAGTCGGGAATACGCACTAGAAACATAGTTTAAAAGAACATCGGCTCGCATCACCGTCTGGGACCTACTAATGACATCTCTGCTCCACTACCAAGCTCTAATGGGAGCATTAAAAGACGCACATGTATCCAGCAAAGTGTCCCCAGATGAGGTAGGGTAGATAAATGGGCAAGTATTAACTCCTAACGCCATCTCATTTTCAGACGTCAATCTTCTGAATGAGGGAAACAATCATTCCAAACCTCTCAACATCACAATAGAAGTAGGAGACTTGGTGATCCTGTTAGTGCTGATAGATAATGAATCAGCATTAAATGTGTGCCCCCTAAGAACTGTAACCACGATAGGGGTTGATCCCTCCAGATTCAGGCCAACCAAAATAAGCACAAGAGGATTCGATAACACAAGGAAAGTAATAGGAGAAGTTAGTCTTGAGCTCATAGTTGGGCCAATGACCTCCTCCATCCCGTTCCAAGTTATAGACATCAAATTAACCTTCAATCTGCTGCTGAGACACCCCTGACTGCATGAAACCAGGGCAATACCTTCATCCTTGCAGCAAAAGCTCAGATTTGTATCAGATAAGAAGGTCATCACCATTCTAGGTGAAGGACAAGAGGAAGGAAAAAAGGTCACACACAATACACACAATAACGAGAACCTTAAGGTATTAGATGTACCTCACTCAGATGAAGACATAGATCTTCATAGTTTTCAATATGATGCCTCAGTAGTGGCACCTGAACCCCTCGAAAGAGTCTCCTTGAGTACAAGAGGTGGAATGACTGTAGCAGTTGCCATGCTCCATAAATGGGGCTACCAGAAAGGAAAGGGCTTAGGTCCTCACCTACAAGGAAGAAGAGACCCAGTCAGGGCCATGGGTGGAAAACAGACCAGATTCAGCTTAGGCTACAAGCCTAATGAAGAGGAGGTCCAGAAGGCCAAAGAGAAGGCCCGCACCACTGCCATAGCAAAATCTAGGGGGGTAGACCTGGAAGATGAAACTCGTCCAAGACCTCACATTCGAAGTACCTTTGTAAGCATAGGGGTTATAAAAATTAATCAGAATGGGGAAACACGGCTGACCCCACACAAACCGGCAGCCACTGTCCACCTAACCAACCCATGAATCATCCCTCCCAATATGGAAATAGACTTGGCCTCCCTATCCCTTTTTGTGGAGGAGGTACTCCCGCCAATACCAACCTCAGGCATAAAACACCACAAACCCTTGTTAACATTTGATGATTGGGTCCTAGACGAACCAATGATAAATATGATGGAAGCTGACTCCCAAAGATCATTTCAATCAGCCTCCTCCATCAAACCAGGTAAAGGTTCGGCACCGCAGGAAAGGAATTGGAAATTAATACCCCTGACTCTAGAAGTATCAAGTCATCGTAAATACGGCACCAGCTTCCCAAAAAAAATAACCTATAAAAAGTGAGATTAGCCCTTGGCAGGCAATACCATGTGTGTATAAAGACCTGCCTTGTCAAGGGCCCATCTTCGAAGAAAAGGAAAACCATAAAAATATAGAAAAAATTTAAAAAACTCCAAAAATATTATCTTTCAAAATTCCCAAAAAAAAAAAAGAAAAATGATGCCTTAATAGAAAAGCCCACCTGACGTGAAGTTGACCTCTTCCCTATAGAAATATAAGAAGAGGTAGGAGTCACGGATCTGGATGGCGACGATTAATTGAGGAGCTTCCCAATTAGCTCCTTGAACGGTATGCCGATTTTGAGCATGGCCCTACCCCGATCGTTGAAGAAATTGAAGATGTCAATCTGGGTACCGAGGAGATTCCTAGAATCACTAAAATCGAAACGTCGCTGTCTCCCGGGGAAAGAAAAAGCATGATTGATTTCCTTTGATCATACTAAGACGTCTTTGCATGGTCATACAAGGATATGTCAGGTTTGGATACTGATTTGGTCGAGCATGAGCTATCACTATATCCAGACGTTAAGCCAGTCAGGAAAAAGTTAAGACGTCTCCGGCCAGAGTGGATGTTGAAGGTGAAGGATTAAGTCACCAAGCAGTACGATGTGGGGTTTCTCATGGTCTCTAAATACCCGTAGTGGTTGGCCAACATCGTCCCGGTACCAAAAAAAGATGGAAAGGTTCTCATGTACATCAACTTTAAAAATCTTAACAAGGCGAGCTTAAAAGACGACTTTCCTTTGCCACACATCGGCATCTTGGTTGAAAATACTGCCAGGCATGGGATGCTCTCGTTTATGGACGGATTCTCAGGGCACAATCAGATCAAAATGGCTGAGGTGGACCAAAAAAAGACAGCATTCATCACCCCATGGGAGAATTTTTGTTACTGAGTCATGTCATTCGGATTAAAGAATGTAGGGGCAACATATCAAAGGGCCATGATGCACTAAGAAATTGAGGTATATATTGACGACATGATAGGAAAGTATCAGGAGAGAGGTGATCATCTGGTAAACCTCCAAAAGTTGTTTAAGAGGCTGAGAAAATACAGGTTGTGTCTAAACCCTCAGAAATGCGCATTCGGTGCCTGTTCGTTGTGTTTGCCTCCCCTCAAATGAGGGTCTAAAATCATCAATA
The DNA here is from genome assembly GCA_021018995.1 of Chloranthus sessilifolius. Classification (NCBI taxonomy): domain Eukaryota; kingdom Viridiplantae; phylum Streptophyta; class Magnoliopsida; order Chloranthales; family Chloranthaceae; genus Chloranthus; species Chloranthus sessilifolius. Next base: position 101,365,547 of record CM037588.1, read on the forward strand.
AAACTACGCAGACACACTCACACAGACCTGCAAGTAGTCAGGGTCTATTGTAGCAAGTTTTACAAAAATGGTGAATAAGGGAATGTCCACATGGAGGTTAGTTTAAAAATATGATAAATCTCCAAATCTGTATTAGATCTGGCACCCTAACTATTGCTAAGTTAGCTAAAAGGCAGGGGAGAGGTTCAAAATGGATTGTCACTTAAACTATGCTAAAATTGAACATAGACTAAATTGGATCGAGTTTAGGAACTTAGATCATGCAGAGGAAGAGAGTAAAAGCAAAAAATGGAGAAGAGTAGCTTAGAGATTGGTCTTCACTGAAATCAGATTCAATTAATCATGCTACATAGGTTTAGAGCACACAAATCCCTCGCTGGCTATAAGCACAGCTGCAGGGTATAAATTCCACTCCAAATCACAGGATCCACCTGGTCTTAAGGCTATGATCTGTCCACTTTAATGGTCACAAGCCATCCTATAGACTTTATCGAATCCATAGATTTGTAGCAGACAAATCCAATTGGAGCCTGAGCTTGGGCTAATCTTAAGGTTATGATTTGTCCACTTTAATGGTCACAGACCATCCTAGGGATCTCCTCCAGAGCTAGAACATCAATTAGAGCAATTAAAACCACTATAAATGCTGCAATTCCCAAGTCACAGACTCAAGGAATCACAGGAGTATCAGATCCAGGGAGATCAGGTGGTATCTAAGAGGCCTACAAGTTAAGTGGGTGAGCTGATCTACAACTCCTCTACACAAATCCGATCTATCACCAAATGGAACCAAAGGAACTTTAGATCTAATTAAAGCATTAAAAATAGCATTTACATTACAATTAAAGTCACTCTACAATAGAAACACTCTCAGATCTGTAGTCTGTGCAACTGAGAACCCACAATAGCAATCTTAACCTTACCCAATTACAGATCTAACCTCTCTCCTTGCTACTCCAGGGGAATTAGCCAACCATTGTTGGGCTAAAGGAGGGAAAATGGAATTGCTCTGTAAGTGTTAATCTCCAGAATTTGGCTCAGATCTCGATCCCACCCCAATGGCAATTGGAGGTCTCTATATATGGCTTTCTCCTCTATTTTTCCTGCCAAAAATCCCTTCTAAAAGGTTATTAGAGTTTGTTAGAGTTCTGTTAGAGCACATGGGTCGGTTAGGGCTTCCTAGGGCATCTTCTAGAACTGTCGTGTCGATCACCAAGTGCCTCAGGTTATGTGCAGCAGGTCACTGAATCACGTGTGCACAGCTGAATTTTTTAGAAGTTCTGCACACGATTTTGATAGGTTTAGGAAGCTTTCGACAGGTTGGAATAGAGCATTTTGATCCTTTCGCTAGGTTCTCAGATCTCTTCGATAGGTTTCGATAGGATGAGCCTTCTCTTAGAGTTTCAGCATTCTCTACCCTTGGCTTGGAGTATTCGATAGGTTGGAAGGGCTCTTCGACAGGTTGGAGAACCATTTCGACAGGTTCCGCTCTGCATTCCACCATTTCGATAGGTTTGCTTTCAGTCTTATCTAAAGGCTCAATCATCCTTCGATAGGTTCAAGAAACCATTCGATAGGTTCCTTTGACGCTTTAGGCAAGTTTTCAATAGGATGATTTCTTCCTTCCTTTCAGCTGCTCGATAGGTTCTTGGATCCTATCGAACTCCTCTATCCACACGAATTCATCCTTCTTCTGCCTTCAGATCCTATTGAAAACCTCTTCAACTGCATGAATTCTTCCTTTCTTTGCTTTTAGCTCCTATCGAAATCTTCAGGTGACCAATCGATAGGACATTTCCAGCCTGTTTTCACTTCCTTCGCCTTGCCCTGCTATAGCCACGCGCTCCAAGAGTCCAGTGATGTGCTACCCTCTGGTGTGTTGTTGCCAGGTTTGTCCTGTGCTGAGAGATAACCCCTTTTTGGGAATTCTTGAGTGGTTTTATGCATTAATGTCCTTTTTTATTGTTGTCTACAAAATGCTCTTGACAGAAGCTTATTAGTGTGCTCACAGGTCTATCAATGGTCAGGTTAGAGGGTGAAAAGTGGCAATTTTCACCACTTAACACACCCCCAAACCTAAGCTTTGCTAGTCCCTGAGCAAAGGAGAATGATAAAACAAAATTAAAATGCCACTTCCGTAGGGAGCACGGATGCATTTAACATATGCACTAAGCCTTTTAAACCCCTACGTGATCCCTAGTGGAGGAGTGAAGTCTCCTGAGGGTTTTCAGTGAAGGTACCCAAAAACTTCTCCAATAATATTAGTTAATCGTAGTACATCCTGCTAAACAGAATCTCAGTAAACTAGAATAAATTCTCACCTTGTCTTTTCAGTTCTAGAGGGTTTTCAGCATAAAAGTCACCAACTTAAATCATAAAATTTTGTAGTAATTCCTTCATCATCAATCAGTTCATGTCAAGGCATTGTGTCTGAAGATCGATGCATTGCTCACCTTTCATTTGAGAATTATGTTTTGATACTACCCCCTCAACTTGAATTTCAGGCTCAAGTCTCACCAGGGCTGTTAACTCACAACACAAATGAAGGGTGTAGAATTTCACACAGTTCAAGAGCAGTTACAGTCCTCAAATAGGGCTGTAAGCATGAGCATCGGCATTGCTCAAATTTCTGAAATTTTCTAACTCTTTTCTCCATAGATTAGACAGATCCTTATCTCCACATGACAGCTCAATCCATTCCAGATCAGTAAGGTCTTTTTATTGGGTTGTAATGTGGCTTATGGGTGAAGTTTTTTTTCTTAAAGAATAAAAGGTAAAATAGGATTCAAAATTGAGAAATCAGTAAAGGTAAGGAGGTGGTCTAGACAACACATTCATCATTTCAGCACAATTCCATTTATTTCTTGAATTTTCAGAGCCAAAGTGGTCAGCTTCTTCTCTTCCTTTCAATCTTTCAATGAAATGACTTCTCTCTCATTCTTTTACTCTTTTTTTTTTTTTTTTTTTTAAAGTTGGAATACCACAAATACCACCAACTGTGTTTTTCTTTCTTTCATCCAGATTTAACACCTTGCTCCTCTAACCTTGCTTCTCCTTCCTCTTCCTGATTTCTCAGATTGGGGGTGAACTGAAATAGGTCAAAAGGTTTTGGGTTTAAAATTTCTGGTTTTCATTAAAGAAAATTGAGACTTTTAAGGCTCAAGTGGTGTGCATCAAGGGCAGTTCAAAGGTGGGACATTTTAAGCTCAAACTGACCAAGGAATGGCCTTACTTCATGTCTTCAATATTATGAATGCTGTCAAGCTGTTTCAACTTGGAGTTGTCTAACTTCTAGTGATTAAAATTAGATCCAGTCAGTCCATAGAGTAGAAAAATTGCCAAGGCACTCGTCAAGGAAACCTTTTCAGGCCTAAATCTCACTGGGCATGGCCTTCCATCTAAATTTCAGGGGTGTGTCTTCATAATTTCCTCTCATTTCATGTTTACTGCACATCAAAATTATTTTTCACCAATTGTTGACATTTGCCTCATGAAGTCTGTTGAACTATGGCTTATTTCAGTTTCAAATAGTTGTTTTCTTAATTTCCTCTTTTTACAAAAATTCCATTGGAAATTTACTCTAATTAATTCCAAACGCTTCATTTTAGCCTAGCTGTACTAAAAGTAACTAATTTATTGGCATACATACATGTCATACCCCCAAACCTAAACTAAATAGTGTCCTCACTGTTTTCAGCATCAGGGGAGTAGCAGTTTATGAACAGAGCAAAACCCAAAGCAAGTAGACAACTAAACAAAAAAAAAATATTATTAACAGCGGTAAACAGAGTAGAAACTAAAGCATTTTATTATAATGGGCAAACAGAAAGAAGCGAAAAGCAGGCCGGTGGGCAAAAATCCCAGACAAATGAAGAAATCTCCCCCCCGGCTCAGGGATATCCCCAGCCTGCATCAGGTGGAAGAGGAACTGTAAGCCAGGAGGGGAGGAAGAAAAGGAAAAAGAAGGGGGTCAGGGGAAAGGGGGGCGGGTGGTGGAGGAGGATGGTGGCGGCAAAGCCGGTAACTTGGTCTTCAGCCTCTTCTTCTCCTATCTATCTTTGTCCGTTTCCTCTGTAGCGAGGATCCGTTGTACCTCCTCATATTCATCCCAAAGGAATTGCAACGGGTCTGGTTCCTTGGGGTGTAATGGCTCCAGCCAGAAGAGGTAAAGTTGCGCAGGAGTGAGCGTGGGCTTGCCATCTACCATAGTTATGAGGAGGAGTGCAGAGGGTAGAAGGGATGGGCCAAAGTCGAGCTATCTACATCTATTTAAGGTGGAAGTGTGAGGGAATATGAAGCGGTGCATTCAATATTGCTGCCGCCATTGAAAAGGGATGAATGGGTACTTCGATCCATTAGCTTGGGGAACAAAAATGTGCATTAACTGGCAACCTATATTTAGCTTGGGGAGTTACAGCACTGGGCAGAAAACCAGGGGGTGCAGAGTTTAAGGCTCGTGCTGTGCGCAGTTATACATGGTATGCGTGGGTAAAATTTCTCGCACAGTGCAAGTGCACAAAAAGCATGGAAGGAGTGAGGGGGGGGCAATTTCGATAGGATGAGTGAAGAGTGTCGACAGGTTAAGGCTTCCTATCGATGTCTCACAAGTATGTTGGCAATTGAATGCTCTCAATAGGTTTAACCCGTCCTATCGAGCAGAATAAACATGCATTCGATAGGCTAGGATGGCTGCTTGCGATAGGTCGATGTCCTGTCGAACGGAGGGTGGATAAAAACATTCACTTCGTTAGGATGCAGGCGAGTGAGAGCAACCTTTCGATAGGTGGGGTATGAAATTTATCACTCTTGTCGATAGGTTCCAAGCAAGAGTTCAGAACCTATTGCAAAGTTGTTCTTACCTATCGAGAAGTCTAAGCACCTATCGAAATCCTCACCAATCCTATCAACATTAGCAGCCGACTTAACGAAAGGTCTAAAGGACCTATCGAGAGGTTCAAATGAGCTCAATAACATGGTCTGTGTGTGCAGAGCCTTTAGCCTTAGCACCCAGCAACTCCTCTACTGCGCTCCCAGTTAGCAAATTGGTCTCTGACTTTATGCCTTTGATTCCTAGACTGCAGGCGATATTGAAATGAAGCATGAACTAGACATGGCCATTTTATTGCACAGAAAATTGTTAGAAAGAATCGAGGTATAAATAGAATATAATACATATGATACAAATCGAAGTCAGTTATTAACCTGGAGGATCCTGAAGATCAATGGTCTCTCCAGGCTCACAAATGTTGTCAACACAAAGTTTCAGCCTCTGCCCATTGACTTTAAGGGTTCTTCCATCTGTAGGATGCATGACTTCGACCGCTCCAGATGGGGAAATGTGTACAACTGTGAAAGGTCCATCCCATCTGGACTGCAGCTTTCCTAGAAAGAATTTGATTCTGGAGTTGAACAACCATACCTTGTCATTGGGCTTAAACTCTTTGCGGAGCAAATGTCTGTCATGGAAGGCTTCAGTCGTCTCCTTGTAACTCCAGGCATTTGCGTAAGCTTCTAGTCGTAGTTCATCCATCTCGGATAACTGGAGTTTCCTGTGAGTACCAGCTGAGTGTAAGTCAGAGTTGATTGCTTTAATGGCCCAATACACTTTGTGTTGCAATTCAACAGGCAAGTGACATGCCTTGCCATATACTAGTCTAAATGGGGACATGCCTATGGGGGTTTTATAGGCTGTTCTATAAGCCCATAAGGCATCAGTCAACTTGTTGAACCAATATCTTCTGTCGGTCCTTACAGTCTTCTCGAGAATATGTTTGATTTCCCTGTTGGAAATCTCTACCTGTCCACTGGTTTGTGGGTGGTAGGGAGTGGCTACTCTGTGGGTAACAGAGTATCTTTCCATCAGTTTGTTAAAGGGTTTGTTACATAAGTGGCTTCCCCCATCACTAATAATAGCTTTAGGAAAGCCAAATCTTGAGAAGATGTTGTCTTTCAGGAATTGAATGACGACTTTGTGATCATTTGTCCTTGTAGCTATGGCTTCTACCCATTTGGATACGTAATCCACAGCGACAATGATGAAATTGTATCCAGCAGAAGGGGGAAAAGGTCCCATGAAGTTGATTCTCCAAATATCAAACAGTTAAACAATAAGTATAGGTTGCAAGAGCATAGAGTTTCTCCTTGTAATACTACCCATTTGTTGGCATCAATGACAAGCTTTACAATGCTGCCGGGCATCCTTGAATAGGGTAGGCCAGTAGAAACCACTTTGAAGAACCTTGGCCGCAGTCTTGTTACCACTGAAATGTCCCCCGCAAGCCTGTTCATGACACATGGTTAGGATGTTTTAAAACTCAGTTTCAGGTACACACCGTCTGATCACCTGGTCTGCACAATGCTTAAACAGGTAAGGATCCTCCCACATATAATATCGAATCTGTGCAAAGAACAGATTTTTGTCATCCTTGGTCCAATGTGGAGGGATCCTACCCACAGCAAGGTAATTGACAATATTGGCAAACCAAGGCAAACTCATCTGGATAGTCAAAAGTTGCTCATCTGGGAAGGAGTCATTGATGGGCAAGCTTTCCAAATCAGTTGTTGGGATCCTTGACAGATGGTCAGCCACCACGTTCTCAACTCCCTTCTTGTCCTTAAACTCTAAATTGAATTCTTGCAAGAGAAGAATCCATCTGATTATTTGTGCTTTGGCTTCCTTTTTGGACAAGAGGTATTTCAAAGCTGAGTGGTCAGTGACCACAATAATTTTTTATCCCAACACATAAGATCTGAATTTTTCTAAGGCAAAGACAATAGCTAATAGCTCTTTCTCAGTTGTGTAATTTAATTAAGCATCAACCATTGATTTACTGGCATATGCTACCATAGAAGGTGCCATGTCTTTTCTTTGCCCCAACACTGCCCCAATGGCAAAATCTGATGCATCACACATCAGCTCAAATGACAGAGAAAAATCAGGGGATTGCAAGATGGGGGCTGTGGTCAAACAAGTTTTTAAAAGTTCAAAAGCAACTCGGCATTTATCATTAAAGTCAAAAGGAACATCCTGGCACAACAGGTGATAGAGGGGTTTGGAGATTTTGTTGAAGTCTTTGATGAACCTCCTGTAGAAGCCAGCATGATCCAGAAATGACCTAACTTGTTTTACAGTTTTTGGAGGGCGCAAATAAGCAATCAAATCGATCTTAGCTTGATCAACCTCGATTCCTTTGTGAGAGATAACATGTCCTAGAACAGTGCCTTGAGTCACCATGAGGTGACTTTTCTCCCAACTCAGAACTAGGTTGGTCTCCTCACACCTTTGCAGTACGGAGCTGAGGTGGTGTAGGCATTGGCTAAAATCATCTCCATAAATGGAGAAATCATCCATAAAGATCTCCAAAAACTTATCAATCATGACAGAGAAGATAACATACATGCATCTTTGGAACGTGGCAGGTACATTACACAACCCACATGGCATCCTTCTGTATGCAAAGGTCCCAAATGGGCAAGTGAATGTGGTTTTTTCTTGGTCCTGGGGGTATACAGGGATCTGATTGTACCCTGAATATCCATCAAAAAAATAGTAATAAGCTTTGCCTGCCAGCTTGTCCAAAATTTGGTCTATGAAGGGCAGTGGGAAGTGATCCTTACTGGTCTTTTCATTGAGTTTTCGGTAATCTTTGCATACCCTCCAACCCGTGGTCTGTCTGGTTGGGATCGACTCACCTAAATCTGCTTCAACAACTGTAATGCCAGATTTCTTAGGTACTACCTAGGTAGGTGCCACCCATTGTGAATCCGAGATGGGATAAATGATCCCAGCATCTAAGAGTTTGACTACCTCCTTCATCACAACCTCCTGCATGTGTGGGTTAAGTTTACTCGGCATCTCTCTGGAAGGTTTGGAACCTTCTTCAAGATGAATTTTATGCATGCACACAGCAGGATTGATTCCCCTAAGGTCTGCAATGGTCCATCCTATTACCTTCTTATGACTTTTTAGTACACAAAGGAGTTCTTTTTCCTGCTCGAGAGTGAGGGAAGAAGAGATTATCACAGGCAATTTGGTGTTGTCTCCTAAAAAGGCATATTTCAAAGATTTGGGGAGTTGTTTTAACTCCACCTCTGGGGGACTCATGAGGGAGGGCAATAGGGGTGCCTTAGAGGGGGGTGGTAGAGGTAACAAAGTAGGCCTCCATGGATGGTGTTGTGTTGGTGGAGCTTCTGAAGAGATAAATTTTACATGCTCAATCTAGAGGTGGGATCCTTCTCTACCTCTGTTTCCTTCCATGTTGTGGCTAGCTCATTAAACCATTCCTTACCATGTAACAACACATTCACATTTTCCTGGACAACCTCATCTATCACATCAAGAGAAAAAAAGTCCTCATCAGGATGGGGTTGATTTTCTACGTTGTATACATTCAATTTGACCTTCATATTTCCAAATGACACTTTCATGATTTCAGACCTGCATTGAATACAAGCATTAGCTGTGGCTAAAAAGGGTCTGCCTAGAATCACAGGTATGGAAGTGGCACTCACAGTTCCATATCCAAAGACCAAAAGTCAGCAGGATAGAAGAATTTATTAACTCCAACCAAAACATCCTCGATTATCCCCATAGGTTTCCTTCAGATCTGTCGACCAGCTGAAGGACCACATGTGTGGGCTTTAATTTGCCTAAACCCAGCTTCTCATATACTGAATATGGAAGCAAATTTACACTGACTCCTAGATCTAATAGGGCTTTGTCAATGGTATGATCCCCAATGATACAGGGGATAGTGGGGAGGCCAAGATCTTAAAGTTTGGGGGGAGTTGCAATCAACAGGACTTGCTTAACTTTTTCTGCTAAAAAGACCTTCTTGGATAGGTGTATCCTAGACTGTCTTTTATGGGTGCACAGGTCTTTTAAAAATTTGGCATAGGCTGGGACTTGTTTAATGGCATCAATTAAAGGCAAATTAATCTTTACTTGCTTGAAAGTCTCCATCATTTCCTCAATTTTTCCTTGCCCTTTATCAAAAGGGGAGGGTGCTTATAGTGCCTTAGGAAATGGCAAACGTGGGATTGCTCCCTCACTTACAGCCTTAGCCAATGGGGCCTCTTTCTTTTTGATTTTTTTCTTTTCTTGAGGATCCTCATTATCCTCTTTATTCATAACTAATTGTTCCTTCAAGTCCACCATTGGTGGTCTTTGTTGTGTGCTGGTAGAAATCACTTCATTTTCTTCCTCCAAGTTCCTCACAGGCTCACAGCCCACTTGGTTGTCCACTAGCTTACCACTTCTCAAAGTTGTAACGGATTTGGCTTCCTCATAGGTGGAAGAAACTTCACCCACTACAAACTGCCTTCGTGGGTTGTCCTGTGGTTGGTTGGGCAGCCTTCCTCCCTCTCTCCTAGTCAGAGCATCAAATAGTTGACCAAGTTGGTCCCCTATCTTTTTGATGCTCTGGTTGTGAGAGTGCATTGTTTGGGTTAAGGTGTTCAAGCTCTGCAGTGAAGATAGAACTTGTTCCTCAAAGGATGGTGTTCTCACAGTTGGAGGAGGTGTAGCTTGCTGCACAGGAGGAGCTACAGGTTGGGCCATGGGTTGCTGATATTGAGGCCTTAGGACATAATTTTCTCTATAGGGTTGAGCACTTTTGTAGGGCATGGACTGCTAGGGCTGCTGCTGCTGGCTGGGGTATGCATCTTGGCGCCACCTCAAATTGGGGTGGTTCCTCCATTGGTACCCAGCAGCAGGCTGTTGCCCATAAGACTAAGCTGCAACCACATGCTTTGTTATAAAATCAAGAAACTAGTCAGCAGATGGGCATTCTTCCAAGGGATGAGCAGGGGACTGGCATATGGCACATGCCTCCTCCACTCTAGCAACCACAGGTAACTGCATTACTCCCATTAGCCTATATAATTTCAGGGTTAAGCTATCCACTTTCCTTTCCAACTCACTTGGCACACTCACTTCATATATCTTTCCCCTTGAGGTGTTCTCCTTCATCACTCTAGGAGGCTCTAGATCTCTTGCTAAGGTTTCCCTTTGCATAGAGTTCTCACTAATAATATCAAAGAGCTCCCATGCCTCCTCAACAGTTTTATAGAGATAGGTGCCACCACAGGATGCATCTATCATATCTCTGCTTTTAGAATCAATTCCCTGATAAAAGCTTTGAACCAATTGCTATTCAGGGATTTGATGGTGGGGGCATTTCTTGAGGAGTTCCTTAAATCTCTCCCAGGATTGATGAAAATTTTTAGTTGGATCTTGGGTAAAAGAGATGATACCCTTCCTCAACTGGCTGGTCTTTGACATAGGGAAGAATTTGGCCAGAAATTGACATTGGAGATCACTCCAAGACTGAATGCTGTTGGGTGGAAGCAAGGACAACCAGGTCCTGGCTCTGTCCTTTAATGAAAAAGGAAAGAGTCTCATCCTAGTGGCCTCTTCCCCCAAACCTATGATATTAAATGTAGTGCACAGTCTCAAGAACTCATCAATGTGCTTGTAGGGGTCTTCTTTGGTCAGGCCATGAACTGACGACAGCATTTGAATGATGGATGATTTTATCTCATAGTTTTCCTGAGCAGCTGGGAATTAAATGCAGAAGGGGGAATTATAGACCCCTGGTGCATTAAACTCCTTAAGGGTTCTTGGCTGCTATTGCTCACCCATTTCTAGATAATCAAATGCAACAGATGTGGGTGTAGTTGGTCTGGATCTGAGAAGTCTTTCAACCTCTAGATTTAGTGGAATAATCTGAGGTTGCAGAGTTCTCCCACCAAACATACAACACTCAAAATATAAATATGAATGCAGAACAGATTTTCAACACCACAAGCAGAATCAACCAAATTTTCTAACTATTCTAACAAAAATTATCAATAGATCTGAAAAATAACAAGGGAGTAGAGGGATGCAAACTACAGAGCAGTATCCAGCACGATTCTCCTCACACTGGTAACCTTAGCTCTGATGAAATGCACACAAACTACTGAAAAATAACAAAACTTACAAATGCAATTAGTAAAAATCAAACAAAAACTATAGATCTATGATCAAAACATAGATCTATCAATTTCTAAACTGCCTCCCCGGCAACGGTGCCAAAAAGTTGTTCGTTGTATTTGCCTCCCCTCAAATGAGGGTCTAAAATCATCAATAAAACTAGGCAGACACACTCACACAGACCTGCAAGTAGTCAGGGTCTGTTGTAGCAAGTTTTACAAAAATAGTGAATAAGGGAATGTCTACAGGGAGGTTAGTTTAAAAATATGATAAATCTCCATATCTGTATTAGATCTAGCACCCTAACTATTACTAAGTTAGCTAAAAGGCAGGGGAGAGCTTCAAAATGGATTGTCACTTAAACTACTCTAAAATTGACCATAGACTAAATTTGATCGAGTTTATGAACTTAGATCTTACAGGGGAAGAGAGTAAAAAGTAGAAAATGGAGAAGAGTAGCTTAGAGATTGGTCTTCACTGAAATCAGATTCAATTAATCATGCTACAGAGGTTCAGAGCACACAAATCCCTCGCTGGCTATAAGCACAGTTGCAGGGTATAAATTCCACTCCAAATCATAGGATCCACCTGGTCTTAAGGCTATGATCTGTCAACTTTAATGGTCACAGACCATCCTATAGACTTTATCAAATCCATGGATTTGCAGCAGACAAATCCAATTGGAGCCTGAGCTTGGGCTAATCTTAAGGTTATGATTTCTCCACTTTAATGGTCACAGACCATCCTAAGGATCTCCTCCAGAGCTAGAACATCAATTAGAGTAATTAAAACCACTACAAATGCTACAATTCCCAGGTCACGGACTCAAGGAATCACAGGAGTATCAGATCCAGGGAGATCGGGTGGTATCCAAGAGGCCTACCAATTAAGTAGGTGAGCTAATCTACAACTCCTCTACACAAATCCGATCGATCACCAAATGGAACCAAAGAAACTTTAGATCTAATTAAAGCATTAAAAATAGCATTTGCATTGCAATTAAAGTCACTCTACAACGGAAACACTCTCAGATCTGTAGTCTGTGCAACTGAGAACCCACAATATCAATCTTAACCTTACCCAATTACAGATCTAACCTCTCTCCTTGCTACTCCAGGGGAATTAGCCAACCATTGTTGGGCTAAAGAAGGGAAAATGGAATTGCTCTGCAACTGCTAATCTCCAAAATTTGGCTCAGATCTCGGTCCCCCCCAATGGCAATTGGGGGTCTCTATATATAGCTTTCTCCTCTATTTTTCCCGCCACAAATCCCTTCTAGAAGGTTGTCAGAGTTTGTTAGAGTTCTGTTAGAGCACGTGGGTGGTCGGTTAGGGCTTCTTAAGGCATCTTCTGAAATCGTCGTGTCGGTCACCAAGTGCCTCGGGTTGCATGCAGCAGGTCACTGAATCACAACGTGTGCACAACTGAATTTCTAAGAAGTTCTGCACACGATTTCGACAGGTTCAGGAAGCTTTCGACAGGTTGGAATAGAGCATTTTGGTCCTTTTGCTTGGTTCTCAGATCTCTTCGATAGGTTTCGATAGGATGAGCCTTCTCTTAGAGTTTCAGCATTCTCTGCCCTTGGCTTGGAGTATTCGACAGGTTGGAAGGGCTCTTCGGTAGGCTGGAGAACCATTTCGACAGGTTCCGCTCTGCATTCCACCATTTCGATAGGTTTGCTTTCAGTCTTATCGAAAGGCTCAATCACCCTTCGATAGGTTCAAGAAACCATTCGATAGGTTCCTTTGACGCTTCAGGTAGGTTTTCGATAGGATGATTTCTTCCTTCCTTTCAGCTGCTCGATAGGTTCTTGGATCCTATCGAACTCCTCTGTCCACACGAATTCATCCTTCTTCTGCCTTCAAATCCTATCGAAAACCTCTTCAACTGCACGAATTCTTCCTTTCTTTGCTTTCAGCTCCTATCGAAATCTTTAGGTGACCAATCGATAGGACATTTCCAGCCTGTTTTCACTTCCTTCACCTTGCCCTACTGTAGCCATGCACTCCAAGGGTCGAGTGATGTGCTACCCTCTAGTGTGTTGTTGTTGGGTTTGTCCTGTGCTGAGAGATAACCCCTTTTTGGGCATTCTTGAGTGGTTTTCTGCATTAATATCCTTTTTTATTGTTGTCCACAAAATGCTCTTGATAGAAGCTTATTAGTGTGCTCATAGGTCTATCAATGGTCAAGTTAGAGGGTGAAAAAGTGGCATTTTTCACCACTTAACTGTGCCATGTCAAGAAAGCTACTTGGCTTCATTGTCAGCAGAAGGGGCATCGAGGTCAACTTAATCAAAGTAAAAGCTATTGTTAAAATGACATCACCATCTACCGAGAAAGAAGTCAGAGGCTTCCTAGGTAGAATACATTACATTAGTTATCTCATTGCACAGTTAACTCTGATTTGCACATCAATTTTCAAACTACTAAGGAAAGATTCACCCGTCAAGTGGAACGACAATTGTCAACTAGCGTTTGACAAAATCAAAGGCTACCTTCTTAATCCTCCAATTTTGGCACCCCCAATACCTGGGAGACCACTCCTAATATACCTCTCTACAACGGAATTTTTGATGGGATGTGCCCTAAGGCAACATGATGAAATCGGAAGAAGAGAGCAGGCCATCTACTACCTGAGCAATAAGTTCACTGATTTCGAGACACGCTATTCTCATCTGGAGAAAGCATGCCTAGCTCTCATATGGGCTACCCAAAGTCTTTGTCACTACTTGCTATCTCAGGCAGTTCTCCTTCTAGCACAAATGGATCCCTTGAAGTACTTATTTGAAAAGTCGGCTCTCTCTGATCGAACTGCATGCTAAAAACTTCTCTTATCTAAGTTTGACATCATGTATGTCACCCAAAAGGGGCAAGCACTCACTAATCATCTTGCCGAGAATCCCTTACCTTACTACGAGCCTCTGAGAATCGAGTTTCCTAATGAGGACATCTTATTCATGATAGAAGATGACACAGAGGAATCCTGGGTAATGCACTTCGATGGGGCATCAAATGTTGAAGGTCAAGGAGTCGGTGCTATTCTAATCTTGCCAAAAGGGTCCCACGTACTAGTATCCATCAAGCTCAACTTCCTTTGCACCAACAATATGGCTGAGTATGAAGCTTGCGTTGCTGGCCTGCAAGCAGCTTTCGACCTGAATATAACTCATCTCAGAGTATTTAGCAACTCACAGCTGATCATATGCCAAACAAAACGGAGACTGGAAGATGAGGGATGAGAATTTGATCTCGTACCATGAGCACCTTGAAGATCTAATCGCATGCTTCGATGGTGTTACGTTCTCCTATGTACCACGAGCAAGAAATTGATTTGTCGACGCCTTAGCAACGTTCGCATCAATGGTCAAAATTCCATATGCCATTGACATGAAGCCTATCATGATTGAGCAACAAAATGAGCTAGCCTTCTGCCTTCAGATCGAGAGATCCACAGATACGGATGATTTCTCAGATATCAAGAACTTCCTCAAAACTCGGGCATTCCCTAAAGGTATGTCCAAGATGGACAGGCGAACCATCCAACGATTAGCAATGAGCTATGTCATCTATTGTGAGTGCCTCTACAAATGATCATATAATAATATCCTACTCCGATGCCTAACTAAAAGAGAGGTAGCAAACATCATGAAAGAGATCCACGAGGGATTATGCGGGGCCTACATCAATGGGCACATGCTCGCCAAGAAGATACTACGATAAGGATATTTCTGGACTACCATGGAAACTAACTACTGCAACCTTGTTTAAAAGTGCTACAAATGTCAAGAGCACTCTAGCCTGATACATGGTCCTACGATAGAGCTCCATTCGCCATGTGGGGCCTCGACATCGTCAAAAAGTTCAATCCGAAAGCTTCTAATGGGCATTAGTTCATCCTAGTCGCTATCCAGTACTTCACAAAATTTGTAGAGGTGGCATCCTATGCAAACATCACAACCAATCAATTCGAGAAGTTCATCAAGCACAACATCGTTTGTCGATTCAGTATGCCCAAGGACATCATGATAGATAATGGCACCAACTTTACGAACGAGCGCATTAGGGCCTTATGCCAGTAGTACAAAATTAAACACCATCGCTCGTCACCATATAGGCCGTAAACTAACGTGGCCGTCGAAGCGGCTAAAAAGATAGTTATTTGCATCCTTGAGAAGATGGTCATCACTTACAGAGATTGGAGTGAAAAGTTACCTTTCGCACTATGGGCCTACCGAATGTCGATCTCTATCACCACAGGGGCAACACCATTTTCCCTTGTATATGGAATTGAGGCAATGCTACCAGTTGAGGTTGAAGTACCCTCCCTCTGTATCCTCATTGAGTCTGATTTATCAAAAGTCGAAAGAGAGAGATCTTGCTTAGAACAGTTAAACCTAATTAACGAGAAAAGGGTCCTAGTCTTGTATCGCACCCAAGCCTATCAGAGGAGGATCGTACGTGCTTACAATAACCGTGTTCGCATTCAAGATTTGAAAGTAGGTGACATCGTACTAAAGAAGATCTTCCCTTCTCTCCACAGCAATCAGAGAGGAAAATTCAAACCCAATTAGGAAGGGCCCTACGTTATCGAAGTGGTACTGCCTAGATACGCGCTCCACCTCGCCACCATGGACGAAGAATATTTTTCCAAGCTCATCAACACAGGATACGTACGACGATTCTACTCCTAGTCTCCCGCAGTAAGATAAGTATTGATAAAATCGATACGTGACTGCTTAAGGACCCCATGAAAGAGGCCATCATTTCAAAGCCAAGTAGCCAAAAAGTATCCCTAAATATTTATGCCCTTTTCTACCCAATTTGAGCCTTTAGCCTTTCCTTCATTAACCCCTCCCAGAAAAGGGAAAATTGTATACACCAAACAAAAAAATAGAGAAAAAGTGTTACCATCAATATCCAAAAGAATTAGAAAAGCAAAATCCTAAAAAAAAGGGGATGTCTGAAAAAAGCAAAAAGAACAAAAAAAAGAGAGAAATATCATAGGGTGTGAACAGTGAAAATCGCTAAGGAAGAAGTGTATTACGGCAACTGGAACCCTATCGAAGAAACCTTTAAAAACCCTAGAATTCCTTAAAAATTCCTAACCTATCCTTGTCAACACATGGCCATGATTCATCTTGAGAGAAAGCCCTCTCTAAGGTCTACAAGCAGTCACAGTATTGTTAAGTCAGTACGAGCCAAGCTGGGCAGAACACCATCCAGCCGGGTATGACAGAATCGACATCCATGTCGTGGCCTTCGATTTTGAAAAGAAAAGAAAATATATATATATATAGGCTCAAAGCAAAAAGGACGCAGTAAAAACTCGAAAGGGAGCCGCGGGTAAAAAGAGTGAACTTGCGTGGACCAGGTGAAAACTTGAAAAGGCACTTGGGCTAAAAGTGCATACCCATGGACATAGTGGAAGCCCGAAAGGGCACTACGGGAAAAAAAGAGGGCAATAACGGGCATGGAGAAAACCCATCTTGGGCGTTGTGAGTAAAAAGGCTAAAAGAAAAAGAGAAAATAAAATTCAGTTACTCCCTTGGTTACATTTCTGGGTTATCTAGTCGCCAACCGGGCCGCTCAGGTTCAATCAAATCAGGTCTTGATCAGGTAGATCGTTAGACCACACCGTCAAACGCATGGCCTGAGGTAAGGATAAAAGGTTGATTCAATCCAAAGGGATGGATATTCTGACCTTGGAAAGATTCTGAACCTCACTCAGATCCGACCACATGAACGGGATTGACTATGCTCAAAATTGGACCTGTCACCTCGTCTCATTGTTGAGACATCAAAAAAGAAGAAGATAATACTTATATAAGATAATAAATTTTCCTTTCCCATTTTCATGCCCATATTTTGCTTGCAGCACATCTCAAAAAGATAATCCGTGTGCAACCTATTTCTCCCTTTACAAGTTTGAAAGGAGAAGCAACAAAAACATCAAAAAAGAAGAAGATAATACTAATATAGGATAATAAATTTTCCTTTCCCATTTTCATGTCCATATTTTGTTTGCACCACATCTCAAAAATATAATCGGTGTGATACCTTGTTTCCCCCTTTACAAATTTGAAAAAAAACAAAAACATCAAAAAATGTATAGATATACCAAAAAGATATCTGTCAGGGATTCTTATGGTGTTTGATCTGTGCAAAAAGTATGTGTAGGACCAGGTCAACGACCCAACTCGTACTTAAGGACATAGATTTGTGCACGCAAAGCATCCTCGTGACCATTCCGATCAGTCATCCATCGAACATGGAGGCTCCTATATTGCTTCCGGGAAGCATCAATAGCACCAAGAGCATCACTCAGAGCCCCTTCTAGGCGAAGGACCTCACACTCTGTAACTTCGGCTCTTATTTTAGTAGCAGCAGTTCTTCCTTGTTCTTTCTCTAAACGCTCATGCAAGACCCGCTTCTCATCTACCAACAACTCAATTTGAATCGGAAGCGCGAACACTTTCTTCAGCCAAGGTCCCTCTGAATCGCTACTCACTACCTAATCCAATCAATGAACAAAAGGCCTCTCAAATAGTAGCCAAGTCTCATACTCTAGAGAAGTCAAAAGGATGGTCCCTCGCTTCAGATCGCACATATGCATCGACTGATGCATTTCCCAAAGAGCGGCTATCCTATCCAAGTCCCTGGAAGACCCCTGAGAGAAAATCAGACCACACAGGGGAGGTATCGCTACATAAGGCATATGCTGAGTATAGTGAAATTGGTGTAGCACCCGAGATGGGACGTAATGAGTACGATCAATCAAACCTAGAAGGGTGATACACTCATAATCACTAGATCAAACTATCGAGAAGGTACTGTCATACCAAGGAAGCCTCCATACCAGCTCAGCCTCAGTCAGCCAAAGACGCATCTCAGGTGTATTCCCTTGAGGCAACTTAGAGCATCGGCCCAAAATCAATGAGCTACATCTCCCCACACCACATAAAACTGGGGCACAAATCCTGTTAATCACCAAAAAATTCCATTTTTCACCTCCTAACCTTGCCACCTTCGAACTGATTAATAATGTGTTTTTAAGTGTATTTTTGTAGATAATAATAAACTATAGCTTAGTGCAGCAATCCATCATTTTAGAGCCAAGAAGAAAGAATTTTGAGTCAAGCTGTGGAGCTAATGGATTTATAAAGAATGCACCATGGTGGTTCACACCATTGGGGGCGTTTTGCAGGCATTGGGGCCCTGAAAGTCCCACTAAGAGAGAGAAGTGGTGCCTAAGCATAGTGGAGTGTTGCTGCTATAAACCATACAAACTGCAAATCTTAAATCCATTGTTGAGCAGCTCTGTGCCTTCAAATAGCAACCTCTCGAGCAGCTCACACTCTCTTGCAGCAAGTCCACACTCAAGTACATCATGTGTGCAGCAAACTAGCACTCTAACAGCTGTGTAGCAGCCTCAAAAGTACACTCAAGCAGTCCATAGAGCTACTGCAATGAACCTGTCGAGTTGATGCCTGAAACCCCCATCCTGTCGAGCTCATTGTTGCAGCATATCAAGTCGTCAAGCAACTGAAACTAGCCTATCAAGTTGCTGGCTGAACCTGTCGAGTTGCTGGCGGAAGTGTTGCGCTGGCTAAAGTGTTGCGCTGGCTGGAGTGCTGCGCTACCTGGTGTAATTCAACCTATCAAGCTATTGAATGAACCTGTCGAGAACCTGTCGAGCTGAAATGCCTGAAGAAATGAACCTGTCGAGCTGCTAAATGAACCTGTCGAGCCCTTTTTCATCCTGTCGAGCACTAAAAAAGGAGCCATTTCATCCTGTCGAGAGCTTATCAAGAACTGCTCGAGATGGAAATTCTGAAGCTGTCATCTGCTCGAGATTTAAAGTGTTGATTCCATCTGCTCGAGAATGCAAATTTGAAGCTGTCTGAAGCCAGTAATCTCTCGAGAACTACTTGAGAATGCGAATATGAAGCACATCTTGTCGAGGCACAGGTTCTAGCAACTGTATTCAAACTTTCAAGGATATTTTCAAGATTTCACAGCTTTTAGGATACACATCCCAATGTGCTTAGCTATCCCACACATCCCAATGCAATTACTTGGCCACAAAAGAGCCACGACAGCAGCTCCAAGCATCTTATTTCTGATTTGCTAAAGCACATAATGGTTGTTTGGATTGTATAAATAAGGCTATAATTGTTTTGTAAAAATATCTAGAATAGCTGGATCAAAACCAGGATTAGCCTGAGTTCATTTAACTTTTTAGGGTTTAGTTTCCCTTTTCTGCTTCCCTTAGCATAGCAGCAATGCTAGGCTAAAGCTTTGTAGTAGCTAGGTTTTATTTTAGTTTTGCAATCGGTTTTGTATAAGCATTGAGAGTAGTTTTGGGGATTTGCACAGACTGTTTCCTTGAGGGAAATCATTGTAAGTTCTCTTTTAACCAATGAAATGCCATACTTAAAGCTTCATTTCATCTCTATTTTTCTATGTTTTTCACGTAGAGCAGTATAGGTTTGATGCACCCATGGTTGCTTGAGCTTGTAGCCCTGCAACCATAGTGGTAGCAGTGGTATCCTTGTTCTATCTCCAACCTCTGTGATTAGGATAACCTCTAGGATAGCATGTGACCATTCAAGTGGGCAGGGTATAGCCCTAAGGTTGGTCTGAATCACAAGGTTGAGATAGATTCTTCTTCTTTGCACTTGAGCTTGTAGCCAAGTGAGAGACAGCTGAACCCAACTCCTCTGTTTTGCATTCCCATCATCGGTGAATAGACCTAAGATTTTGTAGAGATTGCAGACTTGTGAGCTGGGTCATTGCAGGCCTTTTTGTAGCAATGACCAACTGAGCCTAAGTCCCCATTCAGCCTGAGATTTCTTAAACTTTCTACTTAATTTTCAAGGACTGTTTGCTCCTATGAATGCATGAGCATGTAGCTTTACAAACATAGTGTCTGCAATGATTTTCTTGTTTTGATTTAATCCATTGATTGAAGGAAATCCCTAGGGTATTTTGTGACCATTCAAGTGGACAAAATACAGCCCTAAGATCAGTTCATGCCTTTAGGTTAGGTTAGATTCTTCTACCTTACTGATGTGCTTGCAGCCATCTGATGGACTGCTGCAGATCTTGTTCTTGATCTGAGTTGCAATGCTGATTTACCCACAGCTGCCTACTTCCCATTATTTTTACTTTATTTTCCCACTCCATCATCATTCTTCTTCCCCCTTTTTTAGTTGTAGTTTATTCATGTTTTTAGTTTAGTTGTGACACTTAAACACCCTCTTTTTACCTTGCTTTCTAGTTTAGGTTTAGAGTTGCCAGATCTGTAGCTAGATCTGGAGATTTACTATACAACCCTTGTGGCTTAAATCATCACTCCTTGTGGGACAAACTCTTACTTATTAAAACTTGCTACAATAGGTCTGGTATCTTGCAGGACTGTGAGTTTGGTTTTGTGTTTTATTCAATCCATTTTATTTTATTTTTTCTTTTCTTTATTTTCCTCATTTTATTCTTTATCATATTTTTACAATAAAAAGCACAATCAAAACTTACCCAACAAGCTTTTGGCGCCGCTGCCAGGGAGTTTTGATCTAGGTAGTAAATTTGAGTTTAATTTTTTTTATTCTTTGTAGTTGTAGCGTTTGAATAATGTCAGCTATAATTTGTGTTTGATTTTATTTACTTTTTCTTTAGTTTCTGTTTTAGGTAATTTGTGTCTTAGTTGTGTTCGTAGAAATTATAGCTGTAGTCTTAGGATTTTTACTGTTTTTCTTTATTTCCTGTTTTAAATTTATTGCCTGTTTAGTGTTTGAATAAATTCTTGTTGAAGTTCTTGATTTTTGCAGGCTTGGAGCAGTAGCAAATAGAGGAGTTTAACTGTAGCTGGGGCATTCTTGCATCAGTTTGCATCTCTATCTCCCCTATTTTTGTTTCATTTCTGCAGTCTTAAATTCCAGCAGTTGTGTTAGTTTATATTTTTCTTTATCTATTTGCTGTAAGCTACCCTTGTTTTGCTGTGTTGTGTTGTATGCTAGGAAGAAGGTCTCTCAATCATGAGCTAGAACCTTTAAATCCTAAGATTAAGAGTCTTGAGTCGGCCAACAACACACACCCCTACTAAAAATTTAGTAACAGCTGAGATGGGTGAGCAGCCTAGACCCCTTAAGGAATATAATGCACCAAGGGCATACTCATCCCCCTCTTGCATTCGACTCTCTAATGTTGTAGGTAATTATGAGATCAAGGCTCAAATCATCCAAATGTTACCATGCTTTTATGGGTTGAGCAAGGAAGACCCTTACCAGCACATAGATCAGTTTCTTGCTTTATGTACTACCTTTAATATTGCTAATTTGGGAGAGGAAGCCACCAAGCTGAGGCTTTTTCCTTTTTCCCTAAAGGATAAGGCTTGAACTTGGCTCACCATGCTCCCAGCCAACAACATACAGTCTCAGAATGACCTGCAATGCCAATTCTTGGCTAAATTTTTCCCAATTGATAAAACCAGCCAATTGCGGAGGAGCATTATCTCTTTTGCTCAACTCCCAACTGAACAATTTCATGAAGCTTGGGATAGATTTAAAGAGTTGTTGAGGCAATGCCCACACCACCAAATCCCCAAATGGCAGCTTGTACAAAGCTTCTACCAAGAGATTGATGCTAAAAGTAGATCTATGATTGATGCATCAAGTAGTGGCACATACCTCAGCAAAACTGATGTAGAGGCTTGGGATTTGTTTGATATGATAAGTGAGAAGTCCATGAGCAGGAGTCTTTGTCAAGCAATGACATTGAGCCAACAGCTAGAGGTTTAAAAGAACCCACTTCTATTGGGAAATTATATGAATTACTTGTATACAATAACCTAGAGAGGAAGGTGGACAATTTATCTAAAAAATTTGAGAAAGTGTTGAGTGTGTTGCAGCCCCACATGACTGCATACGTTGGAGAGGCATGTTTGATATGCCACTCACCCCAACACTCCCATCTTGATTGTCCCTCTGCTGATCCATTTCCAGAGTTAGTAAATGAGCATGCCAATGTTGTCCAATCATTTGGACAGCAGCCTACTGGGTATACTTGGAGGAACCACCCGAATTTGAGGTGGAGATAAGTTGATTTGCCTCATACCCAGTAGCAGGAGGCATTTCTCTACAATTCCAACCAGTAGCCCCCTCATGGTTATGCACCAAGATAGTATTTCCCACATCAGTTCCCCCAGCCAGGTCAATTAGCTTTGCCCTCATCTCAACCTAGAGCCCCCTCCTTTAAGGAACAGGTTTTATCTTCATTGCAAAACCTTAGCTCCTTATCACAGACTGTGGATTCCCATAGTTAGAGCATCAAGAAAATAGAGGACCAGTTGGGTCACATCTCAAATGCTCTAACAAGAAGGGGTGAGGGCAGGCTCCCAAGCCAAACTGTGAACAATTCTAAATGGCACTATATGATTGGTGAAGCTTCTTCAACCAATGAAGATGCTAGGTCCAATCATGCCCTGAGGACTGATAAGGTGGTGGAGCACGAAGAAGTTTTAATGGAAAAAGGTGTGCAAGAGAGAGAGAGTGAGGACTGAATTCCTGCTGTAGTAGCAGGAGCTGAATAATGGGCTGCTCTTGAGCCCCATTTAAAAAATAAATAAAATAATTAAAAATAAAATAAATAAATAAATAAAAGAAAAATAAAATAAAATACCATGTTGAGCCCCATTTCCTCATGCTTTTATATGGAGCCTTTTCCTTCTTACCAAGGAGAAGGCTATGATGGAGGAAATGAGATTTGTAAACAGTTGCTGCCCTTGCTGGATGAGATGGGCTGAGAAGTGTAAAATTGTGAAGTTTGAACTGAGGAGGTGCCTACCCATTTGCTCCCTCAGTCTTTCTATTGATGGCCCACTTGTTATGGAGCTGGAGTTGCTCCCTGCATCTAGCATGCAACTGTAAACTACTGAGCTGGTGGATCTCAGGTTTGATGCAAATGCAAAGGTATGGCCTTTCATTTTTTTATTATTACAATTCCTTCCAATTCAGCTGAGTTCCAGCTGGGGTAACCAAAATTTTTGACATTCATGCACCCCCATCCGGACTATTGTGTATATGTGTTATTTGTGTGATCTGATTTTGTATGAATCCTGCTCAAAATGTGTGCCATTAATGTTGATAATTCTTTGCCATCAATTTAGATTCATACTCAGATCATGTTTAGGTAGTTGTGTTTAGGATTTCTTGGTTTAGGAGCTAGTATAGCTAATGTTTTGTATATATCTGTTGTTTTGAGTGTAATTTATGTTGAATAAAGTTGTTGTTTTAGGAATTTGTGTGGATGTTTTGTTTTCTTAGTTGTCATGCTTGTATATACTCTCTTTTTGTCTTTCTTAGGATAATTTTCTCCAGTTTTTAGTTAATTTTCTCTTAGTTTACTGTTGTCCTTTCGTGTGTTTTTTTTGTTATACACCCTGTTGTCCCTATACACATCTGTTGAAATAGTGAGGACGATGCTTATCTTAGGTTTGGGGGTATTGCAGGGTGGTAGGCCAATAGAATAGTTAATTCTAGTGCAGTAGTGTGGATTGAATTGAGATAAATAAAGTCAATTCCCGCCCCCATGTGAGAATGAGGAAATTTAAAAAAAATTTGCAGACATTTAAAATTGAAATTTTTGAAAAAATTAGCACTTCAATGAAGCTAACATCAAGAAAAATTTTTAATTGGTACTTAGTGAACTAGAGAGGAGAGAAAAAGGTGAAAATATACCCCATGGATTAAATTGAAGACCAAACCCAGTGAGATTTGGGCTTATCAAATTTCTTTAGAAGAGTGTTTTTGGCAAATTTTTCCTGCTCTAAGGAATGACTGACTCAATATCTTTTCAATAGAAGTTAGGCACCTCCAAATTGAAACTGATGGGTATCACTCATGACACTAAGGAGATGATCTAGGGCCTTCATTTGGACAGTTTGAGCTTAAAATTCCTACCCTTTGAAACTGCCCTTTTGCATACACTCTTTGAGCCTTTAAATCTATTTTTCTTCAACAAACACTAGAGTACTTGAACCCAAACCTCATGACCTGATTCAACCTTACCCTCACTCTAAGATTTCATAAGGTAAAGGAGAATAAGTTGAAGATAGGAGGGTTGGGTTCAACATTTGATGGAAGGAGGAGAGAAGCAACCTAAAAATAGCAGTGTAGCATGTGGCAATTCATCATCAAAAAAAAAATATATGTATATATATATATATATATAAAGAAAAGAAAAGAAAAAAAATAGAAAGAGAATTCAAGTGAAGTAATTCATCTAGAAATTGAAAGGAAAAGAAGAAGTTGGCCACTTCGGATCTAAAAAATATTAAAGAAGATGAAGCAATGCAGAAATGAAGGTTGTGAAGTCATGAATCACCTCCTCACCTTACTAATTTCTCAATTTTGAATCCATTCTATCCCTTTTATTCTTTATAAACCTCACCCATAAGCCACATTACAACCCATTGAAAAGACCTTGTTGATCCAAAGTGAAATGAGTTGTCATGTAGAGATGGTGAGATGTTTAATCTATGGTGAAAGTACTTGAGGATGTCAGAACTTAGATGTAATGCCTATGCTCATGCTTGCAGGCTTATTTGAGGTCTGTGACTGCTCTTGAGCTGATAAGAATGTGAACAACTTAGATTTTCATTATGAGAGATAGCCCTGGTGAGGATTGGGTCTGAATTTTATTTTCATTGGGGTTGTATCTACACCTGATTTTTGAATTAAAGGCAAGCTTAGTACTGATTTTTACACATTGAATTCCTGATGTAAACTGATTGGTGGTGATGCAAATGCATGTTGACTTTGAGTTTTAAATTGTTTGCATTACTGCTGTAATTTCCTCTTATTTTTAAAGAATGGGTACAGAATGATGCTTTATTTATTAAAATATGTGTTGTCATTGGCTGCACTATACTTAACTATTTTAATGGAGAAGTTTGTGGGTATCTTCACTGAAAACCCTCAGGATACTTCACTCCTCCACTAAGGATCACCTAGGGGTTTAAAAGGCTTGATGCATAAGCTAAATGCATCCATGCTCCCTACGAAAGTGGCATTTACTGTTTTGAATAATTGTTTTTAATTTTTCATTTGCTCGAGGACTAGCAAAGATTAGGCTTGGGGGTGTGTTAATCACTGGAAAATGTCATTTTTTACCTCCTAACCTGGCCTTTAATGGGCTTTCGAGCTGATTAATAATGAGTTTTTAAGTGTGTTTTTGTAGATGACAATAAACTGCAGCTTAGTGCAACAATCCATCATTTTAGAGTCAAGAAGAAAGAATTTTGAGTCAAGCTGTGGAGCTGATGGATTTATAGAGAATGCACCATGGTGGTTCACACCATTGGGGGTGTTTTCCATGCATTGGGGCCCTAAAAGTCCCAATGAGAGAGAAGTGGAGCCTAAACACAGTGGAGTGCTACTGCTATGAACTATACAAACTACAAAATCTGAAATACATTGTTGAGCAGCTCTATGCCTTCAAATAGCAACCTCTCGAGTAGCTAACACTCATTTGCAACAAGTCCACACTTAAGTACATCATGTATATAGCAAACCAGCACTCTAGCAGCTATGTAGCAGCCTCAAAAGTACACTGGAGCAGTCCATAGAGATGCTGCAATGAACCTATCAAGCTGATGCTTGAAACCCCCATCCTATCTCATTGTCAGAAGATATCGTCACGAGCAAATTTAAACCAGCCATTTATCGAGTTGTTGGTTGAACTCCGAGTTGTTGGTCAAGTGGAGCTAGCTCAAGTATTGTGTCAAGTGCTACAACCGCGTAAGTGTCAAGGCTAGGGTGTAGTTCAACCTGTCGAGCTACTGAATGAACCTGTCAAGCTGTTAAATGCACCTGTCGAGAACCTGTCGAGCTGAAATGCCTGAAGAAATGAACCTGTCAAGTTGCTAAATGAACCTGTCGAGCCCTCTTTCATCCTGTCGAGCACTAAAAAAGGAGCCGTTTCATCCTATCGAGAGCTTATCGAGAATTGCTCAAGATGGAAATTCTCAAGCTATCATCTGCTCAAGATTTAAAGTGTTGATGCCATCTGCTTGAGAACCTCTCGATAACTACTCGAGACTGCAAATCTGAAGTTGTCTGAATCCAGTAACCTCTCAAGAACTGCTCGAGAACTGCTTGAGAATGCAACTCTAAAGCTCATCTTGTCGAGGCACGGGTTCCAGCAGCTGTATTAAAACTTTCAAGGATATTTTAGGGATTTCATAGCTTCTAGGGCATACATCCCAATGTGCCTAGCTGTCCCACACATTTCAATACAATTACTTGGCCACAAAAGGGCCACGACAGCAACTCCAAGCATTTTATTTCTGATTGGCTAAAGCACATAATGGTTGTTTGGATTGTATAAATAGAGTTATAATTGTCTTGTAAAAATATCCAGAATAGCTGGATCAGAGTCAGGATTATCCTGAGTTCATTTATCTTTTTAGGGTTTAGTTTTCCTTCTCTTCTTCCCTTAGCACAGCTATAATGTTGGGCTAAAGCTTTGTAGTAGCTAGGTTTTATTTCAGTTTTGTAATCGGTTTTGTATAAGCATTGAGAGTAGTTTTAGGGATTTGCATAGACTATTGCCTTGAGGGAAATCATTGTAAGTTCTCTTTTATTCAATGAAATGCCATGTTTAAAGCTTCATTTCATCTATATTTTTATGTGTTTTTCACATAGAGCAATATGGGTTTTATGCACCCAGGGTTGCTTGAGCTTGTAGCCCTGCAACTATGGTGGCTGCAGTGGTGTCCTTTTTCTATCTCCAACCTCTGTGATTAGGATAACCTCTGGGATAGCCTGTGACCATTCAAGTGGGCAGGGTCTAGCCCTAAGGCTGGTCAGAATCACAAGATTGAGATAGATTCTTCTTCTCTGCACTTGAGATTGTAGCCAAGTGAGAGACAGCTACAAAACCCAACTCCTCCTCTATTTTACAATCCCATCATCAGTGAATAGACTTGAGATTTTTAGAGATTGTAGACTTGTGCTGGGTCATTACAGGCCTTTTTGTAATAATAACTAGCTGAGTCTAAGTCTCCATTCAGCCTGAGATTTCTTATAGTTTCTACTTGATTTTCAAGGACTGTTTGCTCCTATGAATGCATGAGCTTGTAGCAAACATAGTGTTTGTAATAGTTTTCTTGTTCTAATTTAATCCATTGATTGAAGAAAATTCCTGGGGTATTTTGTGACCATTCAAGTGAACAAAATACAGCCCTAAGATCAGTTCATGCCTTTGGGTTAGGTTAGATTCTTCTACCTTACAGATGTGCTTGTAGCCATCTTATGGACTACTGCAGATCTAGTTCTTGAACTGAGTTGCAATGTTGATTTACCCACAGCTGCCTACTTCCCATTATGTTTACTTTATTTTCCCACTCCATCATCATTCTTCTTCCCCCTTTTTTAGCTGTAGTTTATTCATGTTTTCAATTTAGTTGTGACACTTAAACACCGTCTCTTTACCTTGCTTTCTAGTTTAGGTTTAGAGTTGCCAAATATGTAGCTAGATCTGGAGATTTACTATACAACCCTTGTGGTTTAGATCATCACTCCCTGTGGGACAAACTCATACTTATTAAAACTTGCTATAACAAGCCATGTATCTTGCAAGACTATGAGTTTGGTTTTGTGCTGTATTCAATCCATTTTATTATGTTTTTGCTTTTCTTTATTTTCCTCATTTTATTCTTTATCATATTTTTACAATAAAAAGAACAATCAAAACTTACCCAACAAGTTTTTGAATTCAAAAATTAGGTGAAAAAATTAGGTTCAATAAAATAGCTAGATGCTCCCCAAGCCAGACCTGAAGAAGAGCAGGGCATCCCCTGAAGCACTCCACCTTGCCCGAGGCAAAGGCACCAGGATCACGGTAAAGCTCGGCCAGCACAAAATGCATCATAGCACGGCCTCTTTCAATCTCTGCCAGTACATCGCAGAGTGCAAGGGAGAAACTCTCTCCCCTGTGTAAAAGAGGACCTCCTAGAGAAGGCAAAGGGCAAAAGCGTTATGAATATTTCTGATCGGAAATTTTTGTAAACTTTCATTGCCGAAAAGTTCTCTAAGGAATTTCACCGAACACCTAGTGGACCTGCAAACAAAGCTCTTCTCATACTCATTTTTTTTTAGGCCCAAAGTCGCGTGGACAGTCTTGGCATAACCCGATTTTGGTACCACCGTAGCGAGACCGCGAGGTAACCTCAAACCAGACAAAGCAAAGAGTTCTTCAAGTGTCGGAGTCAGCTCACGGGTCCCAAAGTGGAAGACATGGGTTTCCTCATCCCAATGATAAATTGCTGCATGGATATAAATACATAAAG
The DNA here is from genome assembly GCA_021018995.1 of Chloranthus sessilifolius. Taxonomy (NCBI): domain Eukaryota; kingdom Viridiplantae; phylum Streptophyta; class Magnoliopsida; order Chloranthales; family Chloranthaceae; genus Chloranthus; species Chloranthus sessilifolius. The sequence continues at coordinate 101,393,868 of CM037588.1, forward strand.
AAAGCCTATATATATATAAATATATATAGATAAATAGATATATATATATAAGCAATAGCAACAGCAAGAAGAAGACCCAGCTGAAGCTCGGCAAGCACCATGTGTTGCCGCGGCAACCCTCCTCCAGCCTTGGGCTTGAGCTAGGTCATGTGCATATCGGACCTTGGGTCCACTTGGGTTCAAATAACCACTTGCTTTGGGTCTTAATGCACTATAAACCATATGTAAACTACTGACTCCACAATAAGATATTAGTTTATTAAAATAAATCTATTTTAATAGCTTGGTGCCACTTGGAGTACAAAACTATTGTGAAGAAATAATAGTGTATGAGGTCCTCGGATACCTGAGCAAGCGTCGACGACAAAACTTGTAAAATTTGACGCACACAGGTAGGGAATTTACGTTCGTATTTTATATTTGTAGCATTGTTGCTAGTTTTCGTAGAAAAAAATTGATGAATATTCATAATAGTATTGTATAGCATAAATGGAGAAAATTTTGAGTTTATGTAAGCTAATGAACTTGGTTAGCTAATGAAGAAGCTCGGTCTTGAATATAAATATAGCAAATATAGCATCAGTAGGTTCAAATCATCTTATAAATCAGTTTAGTAACTTAATATTATTATCTAGCTGTGATAGTTTTTAATACATTGCATCATAAGTCACGTATGCAAATACCTTTCTTGGTAACTCTACGTGAGTCAGTACTCAAATCCTGTTAAATTCAATATTTTTGACACGTTATTGTTCCAGTGTAAATCAAGTTATCCCGCTAACTCGGGAGCTTGAAATTCTTGAGTCAAGTGATCCCACTACCTCGGGAGCTTGACATATTCTAGTCCAAGTGATTCCGCTAACTCGGGACCTTGTTGATATCTTGTTTTCGCCAACATGTATCTTTAGTTCAGTTTACTTCTCATACTTATTATATCGTGCATATTTATAACATATGTACAGCATGTCAGCATAATGGATTATTTTATGTTTCTCTATAAAAATAAATGATAAACTGTCAATATAGAATACAATGCACTATTCTCTACTGAGCTGTGGATGATAGCTCATTCCTCGACTTAATTATCTTAGCTGTAGAGCCCGATCCTGAGCAGGCGGCTGATCCGACCTATGTGCCTGAGGAGGAGGGAGACGAAGACGACGACGGCGGCGGGAAAGACGACTTTCCAGAAGAGTTCTTCGCGTAGTTAGGTTTGTTACTTGGGATTGGGATATGGGGTAGTGGGTAGAGAGATAGAGAGAAAACAAAAGATAGTAAAGATATTTTGGTCTGTATAGCATGTTATATGTTGGTTTTGGATTTCTGATGGGATGTTGGTTTGATGTATAGGTCTCTTTTCACTGTTTAGATGACGGATGGCCGTCATCGGTGAAAAGCCATACATCAGATACATTACTTCTGTTTGTTGCATATATTAGTTTCTAATTTTTATTTCTCAGTTATTTTGCCATCTTTGTTAATAACAGAGTTTAAATACATTGCTTCCGCATTTTTGTATCACTTTGATGTACAATAAAGAACCCTTGATAAAAGGATCATATCAGGTGATCTGATGGCGCGACCTTTCTAGTTGAGAGACTGGAAAACATCGGGTTGTCACAGCCTTGGTATGTTCTTCCGTCCATGGAGACGGATTCTTTTTGAGTATAGAATGTAATAGTTTTGCATCATGTGCAAGATTAGGATAATAATCTATAATATAATTAAGACTTTCCAAAAATCTTTGTAGTTGAGTTTTGTCTAAAATTTCATCAGAAAATTTGAAGGCAATTCAATACTTTGATTAATAGGGATAATTAACCTTGGTGAATAGTATGGCCATGAAATCGAATGGATGTTTGAAATAACTTAATTTTAGGAGCATATATAACCAGTCCATTCTTTTGTATAATATCCTTAACGATTCTTAAGTGTTTAAAATGTTGATCATCAATATAAACTATAGCAAAATCTGTGTATGGAGTGAATATATCATTCATAAAATTTTAAAATTCTGATGGAGCATTTTTAAATCTAAAAGGCATAACATTCCATTCAAAATGTCCAAAGGGAACTGTAAAAGCCGTTTTGTACCTATCAGTGTCCGCCACCTGAATTTTCCAATACCTTGATTTCAGGTAAAATTTGGAGAAAATAGGGGCTGAATGTAATCGATCCGGCAGATATTTTTTGTTAGGAATATGATAACGAATCCATTAGAGGCAATCATTTAATGGTTTCTATTTAATAACTAAACAAGGGGTTCCCCTTTCCCGTTCAGCATTTTTATTAACATAAAAAGTTGTACAACTCCATGGGGAGTGACTTAGACGAATAAGTTGTTTTTGTAATAAACTGATAATTTTAGTTTTACATAATTTCAAATAAGCAAGTTTCATTTGACTTGGCCTTGCTTTAGTTGAAATATGTCGTTCATTAAAATCAACATTATAAGGAAGAGAAATAATATGTTTCTTGCGATTCCAAAAAGCAATTGGCACATCACTACAGATATCACTGTCGTAAGATTTTAGAAGTTGAGAAATCTTTAGTTTGGATTGAAGGAGAATCCAATTATTTTTCTAAAGATAAAAACTTTACTTATTGTTGTAAGAAGTTAAGTTGTTATTTTTTAAATAATAATTAGATTCCATAGAATTGATTACTTTCGTTTGTGGTGGAGTTAAGAATTTGAATATAAGACTATGTTCATGATATTGAGCATAGATACCAATATCATCTACCTTAATTAATGGTAGATTGGAGGTGATAAAAGTAGTATCAAGAATAACGATTTAAGTTAAATCTTTGATAAGTATAAAAGTGGATGGAATACATATTCCATTATTGCAAATTGAGACATAATTTAATTTGTATTTAATCTGCATTTTATAATCACTAGCATTATTAAGGGTTTGAGTAATTTTATCAAAATACTGGGTAGGAACCAATCCTTCCTGTATGCAGTTTAAATCAGCTCCACTATCAATTAGAGCAACAACATCTTTGATAGTAAATTCTTGATTAATAATCAAAGTGACTTGAATATACCACTTTTGAGTTGTTACTTGTCTCATGACATTGATTTGATCTTGCTTGAGTATTAAGAGATTTCTTTTGTTTTCTCATTTCTGTTTTCAATGAATTAATTTCATATTTAAGGTCATTGATGGTAATAGGTCGAGGTATAGACTCTTTATTAGAGTGTTGAGTTTGCGATTCCATTATTGGATTAGTAGTTTTGCTTACTAATTCCAATAAAGTTGGTTGGATAGTTTTATGAATATTGATGCCTGGATTACCAGAATTTTTACAATCAATGTTTGGATTATGAGAAGAACCAGATTTTCACTGAATAATTCTTGGGTCTTTGTCATAAATTTGACCTGATTTCTTCTTAACTTTACATCTATTAGCATAATGACCAAACTTCAAACATTTATAGCATTGAATGTGCACTTGTGATTTTAATTTGGATTTGGATTTCTTCGGCAAAGAAGATTCATAAATCTTTTGAGTTTTTTGCTTATAAAAGCTTGGGGGATAAGATATATATTTAGGATTTTCTGTTGTTTGAGTTCAAACATTTATTTAGAAATTTGTTTGTGTTATCTTTTTCTTACAAGACAATGGTTTTAATCGGGATTTTAATTGTTGAATAAATTCATTTTGGGGATGAGAATCTAATGACTGAATAGCAGTATGAGCTTGTAATGGTGTAGTAGAATCCAAGTTAGTACTAGGAAATTGTACTAACAAATTATAGGATTCAACAGGTTTGATAAAAGTTGTGGCTTCCAGTGTTGATGTTGAATTTGGTTGGGTAAGTTATAAAGCTTCAACAGGAGGGTGAACCGATTGAACAGTTGTACCATCAAGTTTCTGCCATTCTTCTTGAAAATCATCAAGGAGATATATTCTCCTTTCATCCTGGGTTATTTCATGATATTGTGTTGCTTTAAACCAAGTAACAAATGGAATGACTAGGTAAGACATTTCTACATATTGGTAGAATTTTTCTTTAAATTCTTGTAGTTTTTCTTGAGAAAATCTTTTGAAATACCATGCATGAAATTATGCATATTTGTCCTGATTAAATTCAGAAATTATTTCTTATCTATTGATAATAAAATTTTCAGGTTTTGTATAAGCCATAAATATTTTGTTAGGAAATTGAGAAATTCGTCTCGCTATCAGTAGGGGATTCGCTCTGCTGTTAGGTATATATCCCATGAGAAATTTATTATTTAGAAACATGAATTCCTTCAAGATTAGTTTTATTATATTCAAAAGGAACAGATAAGTTAATTTCTGAATAAGATAATCGAGCTGTTGAGGGTATAGAAACTCTATAAGTACCCCGAGATCTCGAATCAGAAAAAGAACTCCTAGAAAAAGTTCTGTGGGATGTAAATCTATCAAATTTTAAGATTACATCTCCTCGGCTATTTTGAATAATTTGTTCAATATCTTGATTTAAAATTAGTTTAGGAGCGACAGCTTGAGATATACGCCAAGAATCTGGAAAATTAATATATTTCCATTCAATTAATTTAGGAGTGGCAACATTAGTGGTTGTACTATTGCTCTCAATTAAGACTGTCTTTCCTGGTTCATTATGATAATTAATTATGGGAGTCAGGGAAGTCATCACCTTATAATGAAGGCAATAGATCAGAGCAATAGTCTTAGATTCAGGCATAAAGTTGTATCTTTCGATTTATAAATTAAGGGTACAGGCATATAAAATATTTTATCAGTTAATGACAAAGTTAAATTTGGAAAAATATTATAGTAGACTGGACCAAGGCATAGGCTGGTCTCAACAGCAGCATCTAGCATCTCTGAGAGTGCTTAGCAGACTACTATCATCAAGACCTAATAAGGTCAACGGTTTGAATGCAACTGGAATACATCCTAAATGTAGGAATTTAAAATGATGAAGGTCATGCAATAAATCTTAATTGGATAATAATTAAAAATCTTCATTTTAACTTGTTTCATTAATACTAAGAGTGTAACATCCTAAAAATTTTGACTTTAAAGAGTGTACCTTGGGATGCATGCCCGACTTTGAATAGTGTGCCTCAGGATGCATGTCCGCCTAGTCATTTGTTTGATCAAGTGAAAATCAACTTGATGAGTTAGGTTAGATTAATTTTGAGGTGAAAGTACATGTGTGTGTGTGTGGTGTTTGATCTGTTAGTAAGGTTGTATACACCTATCAATGTGTATATGTGTTCTATATCCAAGTTTGGGTTATAATAAAAGCTTAAGAGAAGTTATCCCCTTATGTTTAATGTGGGTTGTTAGGAGTTGTGCAACTGTGAGATTTTTGACGATCCCGTCGTGGTGATGTGCTCGCTTGCAAAAACATAGAGTCACCACCCGGAGCTTTTGGTATCCCGGGATACCTATATCATTTTTATAAGCACCGAAGTGCCACAAATATGACTCTGAATCCAGTCCACACCAAAGGCTCTTGGGTAGGGGCTTCGGTTATCGATCGGGAAGGTGTTAGGCACCCGATCAACTCGCTTAATGCGGTCTCTACTAATGGCCAACACAAAAATAAAGTAAAAGAAAAGAAAATGGCTTCCTCTTGCCCAAATGAGCCTCAAATCCCATTTATGCCCCTCCATTCCTATCGAAAATTCGGCGGCATAATGGCACAATGGGAGGATAGGAAGAGTTAGGAGAAGAAAGAAGAGAGCCAGAGCCCTCGGGCCCTTGTAGCTCTGTAGGAGAGCCTTGCGTGGCTTGCTTTGATGAGCTCTTGAAGGCTTTGTATGGTATGGAATAGGGTTCTAACTCCTAAGGCTTGAAGCTAAGAGGTAGAGAAGGGAGGCTAGGGGATCACACACACCTAGGCTAAAGGTTTTTCATGAAAAGCAAGGGTGGGGAAGAGGTTTTTGAATTCTGGTTTTTGTATAGGAAGTGTGCACCAAAGGGAGAAAGATCTTCTCACTTTAAGCTCTTTCTCTCTTAGGTAAAAATTCTCAACTCTTAAACCAAGGGGAGGGGGGTTCTATTTATAGGAAAAAGATGGATTAGGAGAGTGTTTAGATGCTAATCAAGGTTAGAAATTAGGTAATCTAGCATCTAAGGTTTCCTAGGGTTTCAAGGGTTTACAGAAGTGTGAAGATGGGCTTTAATGGTGGATGATGGGTTAATGGTTTAGATCACTTATGGGTTGCAAATAGGTATTAAAAGGGTGCAACAAAGCTATCAAAACATACCCCAAGGACTGAGGTGGTCAACAAGTCAAACCCTAGCTTCAAAATTTGAGGCAAAAACTAAGAGTTACTATTCATATGCTTGGCACAACTAATAGTTGCGTCAGACAAATGTACAATAAAATAGTGCTAAACAGTGCCTGAAAGTTGGCTTGCGGGGGTGAGGTCCACATTTAAAACTGGCACAGTTAATAGTTGCGCCAGGCTTAATTTCTGGGAGAAGTGGCCTGGTGCAACTAATAGTTGTGCCAAGCCAAAGTATGACTGGCGCAACTATTAGTTGCGCCAAATCCCTAGGGGGCCCACTTGAAATTACATTTCGGCCCTTCGGGTTCGGGTTGTCATATCTTTTGATCTGTAACTCCGATTGGGGCAATTCTTGGACCGTTGGAAAGCTGATGACTTTTACTTCTCAATGGTATAAGATGTGATTATAGTAGACAACCATAGTTGGTTTTGGTGCACCCTTCATTTTTCCAAAGCTTGAGAGGTTAGGTTTAGGTTCAAAATGGGTTCTAAGGGTTTAGAAAGGTTCCTAAGGCTCTCATACATGCCATCAAAAGCTCATAAGTGTACCTCTCTCAAAATGTGTTCCGATTAGGCCTTAGGCCAAATTTGGGTGTCTACAGATGCCCCTCTTTGATATCCGATCACTAATGATCGAATGCCAAAGAAAAGAGACATCCGAAGAGGCCTAAGGCACTACTGACAGGTCTGCTGCATTTAGAACGTACTTCAAACATTAGATGAGTAACACGGTGAGAAAATGAAAGCCTTGGATGCCAGGCTAAATATTCATTTTTTGAGGTAATTGGTTCCCAAGCACTTAGCGGCATTACTGGGCATAACTGAGGTGAAATGAGTTGTGAACTCCCTATAGTCGGGAAAGACATTCGCTTCTCAGGATGATTTTGAAGGCATTTGATGTTTAAAATTCATTCTGAATGCAACAACTTCGTAAGTGAGAGGGGTGATCGACCCACATTCAAAGATAGGTGTGAAGTAAACATATGCAAGGCTCCACAGTTTGCGTCCAATCTTACGAGGCATTTGATTGCCCCATCTGACTGTTCGTGGGTGCCTCTGCTGAAAGCAGGGTTCGAGGTCTTTGGACGAGCCCATCGATCTCAAAGTTTATTTAACATGACTGCCCGAGCGAAGTGAATAGTTACCACAATGCTTTTTAGGGAAGACATGCCATTTTTGAAAGCATGCCCTAGATCAACATGGCCAAGAGCATCCAACTTCAACTACCTTGAACAGATCCAACCAAACATTGGGGATCTCTCAAAAAGGGGCATCCAATCCTGGTTTTTACTGAAAATGATCATAAACATCAATTAACTATGCATAATCATGCATCCATCAGAGGTAGTAAGCAACAACAAAGGCGATGGAAGCCCCGACCCGGACCCTCTCGGGTACAATTTACGGGGATAAACAACCATCATATGGATACCCAGACGCATGGAGTACACTTTATAGGAATACCACTGCCCATACAGGTTTTAAGCCTGCAGAAAATAAAAGGGAAATGAACCCTTCTGAGTGCATGGTTGCATATAGTTTGATTGATACGTAATCTCATTCTCGACAGGTTGGTCTTAACCAACGATTGATATTTTTCAATGGAGAATCTGAAGCTTAAGATACTTAAGTTCATATGGATCCAAAACAGGGCGCTCATTGCAAAAATTTAGCAATGGAGTTGACTCGATCAAAACATTGACTGTTTGATCAAGACCGACACCGTTGCTCCTACCTTAAAGTAGGATCCAAAGATCTGAGGTGAACCTCCGACTCAGGACTTTAATATGGCACAGCTGCATTGCTGATAAAATATTGACATTTTACCGCCTTATGCTTTTGCGTAGCTCTATGGGAAAACACAAATTTATTCTTCTTCTCTTTTTTCTTTTTTTAAGGACTGCTTTTTCCATTTTTTTTTAAACAAGCATTATCTGGACCTCGAACCCCGTGAGGCGCACGCCCATACAACGCATACCAAGAGCCCGTGCCTCAGCAATAGTTTGCGATGAAATTGAAGCCAACATAATCAAGTTCATGTGATATCGAAAAGACCGAGTCAAAATTGGGTGTCCACCAAAGGATACTCAATCTTGGCCTCCGTCATCAATGAAGTTACAAATGAACAACTATGCATAAACATGCACCCATTATGAGCGATAAGCAGCAAAGGCGATGGAAGCCCTAACCCGGACCTACCCGAGTATAATTTACGAGAATAAATGACCATCATACGGATACCCAGACGCATGGCGTACACTTTACAAGGATACCACTGCCAATACAGGCTTTAAGCCTACAGAAAAATAAAAGGAATGAGCCCTTTTGCATGCATGTTTGTACATAGTTGTCTGACGTAGTTTCGTATCTGACAGGTTGGAATCAATCCAACAATGGATCTTTTAGAGGGCGGAGTTATCCATACCTCAAACCCTGTAGGGCGCTCACCCAAACAGTGCAGACCAAGAGTTTACACTTCTGAAAATATCACGAGACGAACTTGAAGTACAAGGCACTCAAGTTCACCTGAAATCAAAATATGGAGCGACCAGGGTGAAGATATAGCAGTGGAATCAATCTGATCCAAGCATTGATTGTTTGACCGAAATTGACACCATCACTCCTACTTTGAAATAGGATCTATGGATTTAAGGCGAACCTTAGACCTAGGACAATAATTTTGCACAGCTGCGTTGCCAGTAAAATATTGACATTTTACCGCATCGAAAATATACGAGTGCGTAGCTGTGCATAAAAAGTTCACAGATTTATAATTTTATTTTTTTATTTTTTTTTCACAATGATTTTCTTTCTTCTTTCTCTTTTTTTTTTTAATAGACCTAACGTCGGTGGTGAGGTGCTTCATCTGATTTGTCCATCGCCGAGAGGTTGTCGGTTTCGAGGCTTTAGACCGTTTTGATGTTCCTGCACATTCTCGAGAAAAGGTCAGTCCCTTTTTTGTTTATGCATATAAAGAAAATGCATCCTAAACAACATAAGGAAAAGTAGATTTCTACCTATATTTTTTCATTTTCAAGATATTTTTTTGGATTTTTATTTTCGGATATTTTTTATTATTTTTCTTTATTTTTGAGATTGAAATATGATTCAAGAAATATGAGTAGAAATATATGCACATTTTTTGGTATTTAGATTTTTCTTGATTTTTTGTTTTTGGCTTTCTCTTTTTTTTTATTTTTTTTTCATGTCTTGACAGTGAGGCGGAGTAACGGGTCCCATTTTGAGCATAGTCGAACTCTTTCATGCAGTCAAACTTGAGTGAGTTTTCAGATTTTACCAAGGGCGGAATGTTAATCCCTTTGGATTGAGTCAAACCTTTCTCCTTGCCTCGGGTCATACGTTTGACGGTGCGGTTTCACAAAGACAATTCTGGTCCGGACCCGATTCGAATTAGTATGAGCGGCCCAGTCGGACAAGAGGGTACAGGAAGAGTAAAAAAAAGGGTTCCTCAAACATTAATCTTCCCAATCAGTCCAAACCTTCCTTTTTCAATTTTTTCTCTTTTCTTTTCTTTTTTTTATTTATGCCCTTTTTTTACCCGTGGCGCCCTTTCGGGTTTTCATCACGTCAATGGGTTTAACTCTCTTACCCCAAGTGCCCTTTCGGGTTTTCACCTAGTCCGCACAAGCTCGCTATTTTTACCCGTAATGCCCTTTCAGGTTTTCACCACGTCCATCTTGCTTTGAGCTTGTATTTTTATTTTATTTTTTTATTCTTTTTATTTATTTCATCATTATTTTTTCAACAGCCACGACATAGACGTCGATTCCGTCATAGCCGGCTGAACAGGGTTCTGGTGTCGTCTCACAACTCAGCTTGTGTTGACTTAACAAATATTATGACTGCTTGTGAACCTAAAAAAGGGCTTTCTTCAGGGTGTAGCTTGGCCATGGGTTAGGTTAGGATTTGAAGGTATGCTGGGCTAAAAGGGTTTCCTTGATACGGCTCAGTTTTCTCAACATACTTTCTTCCTTGGGGGTTTTGCTATACATGCCCTGTGATTCTTCTATATTTTTTTTCTTTTTGCTCCATTTCAGGCAATCTCTTTTTGAGGTTTTGCCTTTCCGATTTTTTTAGATTTTGATGGTAACTTTACTTCCTCTTTTTTGTATATGTATACACACATTTTTTTGGGGGAGGGTTTTTTTTGTTTTGAAAGAAAGGCCCAGGCTCAACTTGGGTAGCAAGGGATATCATCATTTTTAGGGATGCTTTCTGGCTATTGTGTTTGGAATGATGGCCTCTTTTGGGTGGTTCTTAAGCAGTCACATATTCGTTTCACCAATACTCACCTTGTCATGATAGACTAAGAGTAGAAACGTCAGACATATCCAGCATTGATGGGCTCAGAAAGATGATCTCCGTCCATGGTGGTGAGGCGAATGGCGTATCCCGATAGTACTTCTCGGACGACGTAAGGTCCTTGCCAGTTTAGCTTAAACTTTCCTCTCGGATCGGCATAGAGGGATAGGAAGATCTTCTTCAGTACAGTGTCTCCTACCTTTAGATCTCGACCGTGGACACGTTTATTGTAAGGGCGTACGATTTGCCCCTGGTAAACTTGAGTATGACACAAGGCTAGGAGCCTTTTCTCATCTAGTAAGTTCAGCTAATCAAAGCGTGATCTTTCTCTCTCTGCTTCGGGTAAACCTAATTCCATAAGGATTAGGAGTGAGGGTACTTCAACCTCAACTGGTAGAACGGCCTCGGTTCCATATACAAGGGAGAACGGTGTTGCCCTGTAGTGGTACGGATTGACGTTCTGTAGGCCCACAAAGAAAACGATAATATTTCACTCCAATCTTAGTAAGTGACGACCATTTTCTGGAGGATGCGAATGATTGTCTTATTCGCAGCTTCTACGGTTCCATTAGTTTGAGGCCGATAAGGTGACGAACAATGGTGCTTGATTTTGTATTGCTTACAGAAGGCTCAGATGCGCTTATTCGCAAAATTAGTGTCATTGTCTGTGATGATATCCTTGGGTACTCTAAATCGGCACACAATATTACTCTTGAGGAACTTTTCGATGTGACTGGCCATAATGTTGGCATATGACACCGCTTTTACCCATTTGGTGAAGTATTCAATAGCGACGAGGATGAACCGATGTCCATTTGATGCTTTCGAATGAATCATTCTGACGACGTCAAGGCCCCAGGTAGCAAATGGCCAAGGAGTGGTCATGCAGTGTAGATCAATGGTAGGAGCGTGTATCAGACTGGAGTGTTCCTGACACTGTACTCTTTCTGAATATGTTTACAGCAACCTGATTCTATAATGGTCCAAAAGTATCCCTGCCATAGAATTTTCTTGGCGAGCATGTGACCGTTGACGTGGGCTCTGCATACTCCTTCGTCGATCTCCTTCATGATATTAATCGTTTCACCTTCAGTAAGACACCTAAGCAAGATGTTATTGTATGACCACTTGCGCAGGCAATCTCCACAAATGACGTAGCTTGCCGCAAGACGTTGAATGGTTCGTCGGTTCGTCTTGGATGTACCCTCAAGGAAAGTTAGGGTCTCGAGGAAATTCTTGATAACTGAGAACCAAGGTGGCTCATCATCAGGCTTCATAGGTTCCTCAATCTGGAGGCAGAAGGCCGGCTCATTCCTCTGCTCGATCATGATCAGCTTCATCTCAGTATCGTATGGAATTTCTATCATTGACGCCAAAGTTGCTAGTGCATCAACAAAGCGATTCCTTATCCGGGGGACATATGAGAATGTCACATCTTAGAAGCAAGCTATCAGGTCCTTGAGGTGCTCATGGTAAGGGATTAGTTTCTTATCTTTCATCTTCCAGTCACCATTCATCTGGCATATGATTAATTGCGAATCGCCAAACACTCAGAGGTGAGTTATATTCAGATCGAGAGCCGCCTACAGACCAGTGGCACAAGCTTCATATTCAGCCATGTTGTTCGTGCAAGGGAAGTTGAGCTTGATAGAGATGGGTACGTGGGATCCTTTCGGTGAAATCAGAATAGTGCTAACTCCCTGACCTTCTGCATTAGCTGCCTCATCAAAGTCCATTACCCAAGAATCTTCTACTTCTTTTGTATCGTCTTCTGTCATAAAAAGGATGTCCTCATCAGGGAATTCAGTTCTCAAAGACTCATAGTCCGACAAAGGATTGTCGGCGAGATGATCAGTGAGTGCTTGCCCTTTAATCAACTTCTGAGTGACGTACATGATATCAAACTCAGACATTAACAACTGCCATCGTGCGATTAAGCCCGATAGAACGGCTTCTCGAGCGAAGTATTTTAATGGGTCCATGCGGGGCTAGGAATGTCTGACTGAGATAATAAGTAATGGCGGAGCCTCTGAGTAGCCCATACCAGCGTCAAACACGCTTTCTCCAGATGAGAATAGCGCGTCTCATAATTAGTAAATTTCTTGCTCAAATAGTAGATGGCCTGCTCTCTTCTTCCCGTCTCGTCATGCTGACCTAAGACGCATCCCATTGAGACCCCCGTCGTGGAGAGATACATTAAGAGTGGTCTACCAGGCTTGGGTGGTACCAACACAGGTGGGTTAAGGAGGTAGCTTTTGATTTTATCGAACACTGCCTGGCAGTTGTCATTCCATTCAACAGGAGAGTTATTCCTTAGTAGCTTGAAGATCAGCATGCAGATTGGAGTTAGTTGTGCAATGAACCCACTGATATATTGTATTCTGCCCAGGAACCCTCTGACTTCTTTCTCGGTAGATGGTGGCAGCATCTCAGTGAAAGCTTGACTTTAACGAGATCGACCTCGATCCCTCTCCTGCTGACGATGAAGCCCAACAACTTTCCGAGCATAGCACCAAATGCACACTTCTGTGGGTTCAGACATAGCTGATACTTTCTCAACCTCTCAAATAGCTTCTGAAGGTTTACCAAGTGATCGCCTCGCTATCATCGACGTACACCTCAATCTCTCGGTGCATCATGTCATGACACAGTGCAGTCATAGCTCTTTGGTATGTTGCACCGACATTCTTTAGCCCAAACAGCATGACTTTGTCGCAGAAGGTTCCCCAAGGAGTGATAAATGCCAACTTCTCTCGATCCGCCTCTGCCATCTTAATCTGATTGTATCCTGAGAATCCGTCCATAAAAGAAAGCATCCCGTGCTTAGTAGTGTTATCCACCAAGATGTCGATGTGTGGCAATGGGAAATCATCCTTCGGGCTCACTTTGTTCAAATTTGAAAATCGATACACATGCGTACCTTTCCATCCTTCTTCGGCACATGCACAATATTGGCTAGCCACTGCGGGTATTTGGATGCCATGAAAAACCCTGCATCATACTACTTGATGACCTCATCCTTGACTTTCAGCATCCACTCGGGTCGAAGATGTCTCAGCTTTTGCTTAACCGGCTTCATATCAGGGTAGAGAGGTAACTCATGCTCGACCAAATCGGTGTCTAGACCAAGCATGTCTTCGTATGATCAGGCAAAAATGTCTTGGTATGACCGAAGGAAGTCGATCATGCTTTTTCTTTCTTTGGGAGATAGCGATGTTTCGATTTTGGTTATTCTGGGAATCTCCTCAGTCCCTAGATTGATATCCTCTATCTCTTCGACAACTAGGGTAGGGCCATGCTCAAAGTCAGCGAACCGGTCAAGGAGCTCATTGGGGAGCTCCTCCAAGGGGATATCCTCATCCAGACTCGTAACTCCTACCTCTTCTTGTATTTCTACAGGAAAGGGGTCGATTTTACGTAGGACGGGTATTTCGGTTAAGGCATCTTTTTGTGAGACTTTATCTGGAATTTTAAAAGACAATATTTTTGGGTTTTATATTTTTTCAACTATTTTGGGATTTTGTATTTTTTTAATGCTTTTGAGATTTTTGTTTTCTTCGGAGACGGTCCCTTGACAATGCGGGTTGCTATATATACAAGGTATTGCCTGCCAAGGGCTTATCTCACTTTTTACAGGTTATTTTTTTTTTGGAAACGGGTGCCAAATGTTAGGCCACTCTCTACTTCTAGAGTTTGGGGCAAAGATGCCTAATTTTGTACCTGACTTGTTGCCCCTTTACCTTTTGGGATGTAGGAGGCTGGTGAATGTGACTCTTTTGGACTGGCCTCTATCATATGGACCATAGGTTCGTCTGAGATTTCATCCTCAAACGTCAGCAAAGTCCTGTGGTGGTTTATCACAGGTGGAGTTTGTTCAGGTATGGAATGTTGCTCCTCAAATAGGGATAGGGCAGCCAGATCTATTTTAAGATTGGGAAGGGAGATGTGGGGATTTGTGGGATGGACAGGGGCTATGGGTTTGTGTGGGGTTAAATGGGTTACCCCATTTTGATCGATCTTTATGACCCCAGCGCTGACAAAGGATTCCCGCCTAGGGCGAGGTTTCTCTTCTATGTTGATCCCTCGAGCTCTTACAGCTGCAGCGACCTGGCTTTCTCTTTGGCCTCTCGAACCTCTTCCTCCTTGGGCTTGTAACCTAACCTGAATTGGACCTTCTGCCCCTTGGCGATAACTAGCTCTTTCCTTCCTTATAATCTGGGTCCAAGCCCTCTGCCTTTCTATTAGCCCCATTTCTGGAGCATGGCCACCGCTGCTTCCATTCTGCCGCCAGTTGTAGAAGTGATGTTTCTCGAGGGTTCTGGGCCTACTGCCGATACCTCATACTTGAAACTATGGAGGTCGGTGTCTTCCTCGATATGTGGCACATCCATTACTTTAGGATTTTCAATGCTGTGAGTGATCTTGTCTTTCTCATCGTGCCCTTCACCAATGATGGTGATCACCTTCTGCTCGAATATGAATTTTAGCTTTTGATGGAGGGTAGAAGGTATCACCCCGACCTCATGTAACCACGGGCGTCCTATCAATAAATTAAAAGAAGACTTGATATCCATCACTTGAAAAGGTATAGAAAAGGTCATGGGTCCAATTACTAATTCCAGGTCGACCTCTCCCATTATTTCTCTTCTTGTATTATCAAATCCCCAAGCGCTAGTCCTTGTCGGCCTTAGCATTCAGGGGTCCACGCCGATCTTGGTGGCAGTCCTCAACGGGCACACATTCAGAGCCGACCCGCTATCAATTAGAACCAAGGGAATTATCATGTACCCATATTCAACAGTAATGTTGAGGGATTTAGCATGACTGTTTCCCTCCTCTGGCAGATTCGCATCCGATAATTAAATGGCATTGGGTGCCATTACCCATCCGATTATTTGCCTGACCTCGTCTGGGCTCACCTGTTGGGACACATGCACATTCTTTAATGCCTCCATTAATGCTTGGAAATGGAGTTGGGACGTCATCAACAGATCCCATACAGTTATATGGGCAGGCATTCTTCTCAGCTGAGTCTCCAATATATGTTCTCGACTCATCTTCTCAAAGGGGTTCACTGCACTGTCTTTCTTTCCTTCGGGTTGGGTTTGTACTGCTGCTGTTGTTGCCTCAGGCTATTTCGAGATTCTTCCTGATCTAGTAACAAAGTCCACTGTCCCCTCCCTATTGCTGTTGCCGGCATTAGCATTGGTTTGCTCATAGCTCAACAGGACCTAATGTGGATCATAGGTTGGTCCTGAGAGCTGGAAAGGTATGGCTACCGATATCTGAAGTGCATGTACCGATGGCTCTGGGATGATAGGTAAGACGTAGCTTACCTCGGTGATGGATGGGTGGGTGGCAAAATTAGGCCAGGTAGGGGTGGTGAAGCTTAACGATGGTTGTATCGGGGGTAGTAGGGTGGGCATAGGCCATTGGTAGTTGATGGGTGCGGGTGGAGGTTGGGGGTTTGATGGGCCACTAGGGAATTGACGGGGATGGTAGAATTTGTGGGTGGTTGAAATGGGGATAATGGGGTGGGTGTAGGCCATTGGTAATTGATGGGTGCGGGTGGAGAATTAGGGGCCAGATGGCTTATGGGGTAATTCAAGCGAGTGGTGGAATATGGTTGATACGCATTTATTTGTGCGTAGTTGATGGGGGTGGGTGATGTGAAATAGGCCCTAAGATCTAGAGGTTCAACTGCTGGTGTAGGGGTAGGAAAATAATTTGCCAGATTCAGGGGCTCAATCACCCCAATAATTCTCTCTTCTTGGTCTCGCTGCCAGGGGACTACAAAATTTTCTCTGTTACTAATATAATCAGAGGGGACAAATTCATACTCTTCCTCAATTTCCTCTACCATCCCTATGGTGGGTCTGAGACCTGCTATTCCGACAGGGTGTGGTGGCAAAGGCACTTGGTGAATATTTGCATGTTGGTTTGCTTGGGTGGGTGCAGGGGGAATGATCTTCCCAGCATCGATTAAATCTTGGATCATGTGCTTCAATGGGAAGCAACGATCAGTCGGGTGACCCGGGCCCTGTTGGAAATTGCAATGTGTATTGGGGTTAAAATTATATGAAATCGGATTGGGAGGAGGTCGTGGTTAAAATTATATGCAATCCTTGAGTGTTCTTTGAAATCATCTCTATCTGCTCATCGTCCGGTATTCTATTTTTGACTTGAGCTGCCAGTGCTCTCCAACGCCCCAAATAGTCGTTGAAGGTCTTGTTGGGATTCTATTTCAAACGGGCTAAATCAGAGTTGCGCGATTCGATATCAGTATTATAGACATACTGTTCTTGGAATAAATGTGTCAAGTCCTTCCATATCTTCATCATGGATGGTTCAAGAGACGTGAACCACCTCAGGGCCGGACCGGTCAAACTCTTCTGAAAGACTTTTATTAGCAGTCTCTTGTCCCCCCCGTACTGGCACATATCCCCACAATAAGACTTGAGGTATGCAATCAGGTTGCCCGTGCCATTGTACTTATCGAATACTGGCATTTTAAATTTGGGGGGCAGGGGGACCTCGGCAAATAGACACAAATCTATGAAATATGTTGCATGAATTTCAGCACCACCCATCTTCAACAATTATTTCTGGATCTTGTCTAGTTGCTCCCTTAACTGTTTCGATTCTTTTGACATGGGGGCTACTTTTTCAACAGTCGGTCGGGACTCGCTCTGTGCTATTGGGGTGGGGTAGCTACCGGTGGAGGATTAATAGTGGTCACTGCCCCGACATAGGCACTACTATTTCTGATCTCGTTCTCCTCATACTACTGATCTATGTAAGGTGTAGTGAGGAAGAGATTCTCAAACTGTTGTTGCATGGACTGGATGGGATTGAATTAGATATGGGTTGGGTGAGTCCCTTGAATGTAAGGGAAGTGTTGTGGGGTGATGGGATGAGTGGTAGTTTGGTTTTGGGGTGGGGCCTGATGTGGCCATTGGACATGGGGGAAGGTTTGGGGATGGTCTTGGGGTATGGGGCCATGAGAAAATTGGGTCTGAGGTATGGCATGGGTTTGACCCGATTGTGAAGGTTTGGGGGTGGGTGGAATGTTTGGGGTATTGTGGAAGGTATGGGTGTCGGGCCTCAAGGTTTGGGCCTTGTTAGGTTTGGGTAAAGGGTCAGGGATTTGGAGGGTCTTGGCCTATTAGACCTTGATGGGTATGGCCCATTGGGCTTTGGAGGGCTTGGGCCATGGGCCATTGGTGGGTATGGGCCTGGGCCAGATGGGTCTGGGCTATGGGCCCTTGGTGGGTTTGGGCCATGGCCATGGGTAGGTCTGGCTCAGTGGGCCTTGGTGGGTTTGGGCCATGGGTAGGTCTGGCCCAATGGGCCTTGATGGGTCTAGGCCATGGGCCCATTGGTGGGTATGGCCCAGTGGGCTTTGAGGGGTATGGGCCATGGGCCATTGGTGGGTATGGGCCATGCGTCCTTAGAGGATGTGGGCTTGGGCCAAATGGGTATGGGCCATGGGCCCTAAAGGGGTTTAGGCTATGGGCCCTTGGGTAAAGGTTTGGGCAATGGGCCCTTGGGGTACGTGGGCCTGGCCCACTGGGTTTTGAGGGGTATGGGTGATGGGGTGTTGGGCCAATGGGCCTTGGAGATCATGGGTGGTGGGGTTTTGGACCAATGAGCCTTGGGGCATATGAGAGATGGGGGTTTGGATGGTGTGAATTATGGGGGGTTGATGGGTGTCATGGGGAGTGAGGCCTGGAGATTGGCTAGGGTATGGGATGGGTTTATGGGCATGGGGTGTGGAGGAGAGGTATTTTAAGAAGCCTTCCATGAGGAGTAGGCTTGGAACATCTCCTCCATCATGGCCATGGAGGGGGGATCGGATGTGGATGGTGGATTTAAGGAGTGATGAGATGTAGATATGTGGGATGTGGAGGAAAAATTGGGCATGGCTCTGGTATGATCGGGCATGGCCATGGTAGGTAGTGGGATATGGGGTGGATGAGATGGGTCATTGGGAAAGGGGAAGGTATGGTGGATGTATGGGGATGATGAAAGGTTAGGTGTAGGTGTTTGGGAAGAATCGGGCATGGCCCTGATAAAAATTGGCATGACCCGGGTAGATGGGGGGATTTGTGGGGGGTTGGATAGGGAGGAAGTGGTGTATGTGAATGTGGGTGGATCGGGCCTATAGGGGGAAGGTGGGAAATGGGGCATGGATGTGGATTGGGAGAATGGGTTTTGTGTGGATGTGGACGGGAAATGGTTTGAACAAAAGATGGAGAATGGGGGGTAGACTTTGGATATTTTGGGGGGTATTGGTTGGGAAAATGGGGGCGCCAAATGGGCCGGTAACGGAAAAGGGGGGTTGGGTGAGGGGGATGGTGGAAAAAACTTCTCCCGAATGGGAGTGGGTTAGAGAATGTGACGGGGATGAGTCGGGATTGGTATAAGCCAGGTCCACTACCCACGACATTCTACGGGAACGGGTTGGGTAAGGGTGCCTTGGATAAGACCCAAAAATCTTCCTCCTCCTACAGGACGGCGGAGGGCAAGATGATGTTGTGCCGGCACCACAAAATGTATCTTTTTTGGGTTTTGGCTTGCTTTTATTATTATTATTTTTTTATTTTTGGAAATTTTTTTTGAAAAAACAAAGGTTCCGAGGCCTTGGAATTCCCTTTTCGGGTGGCTCTCGTTCCCTAATTCAAGACCCGCGACGACGACTCCGACGCACTTCGAAAGAATCAAAGGAGAACCTTCAATCTATTGAAGGTACGAAAATCAAGGCAAACAACCCGATCCCTCAGAATGAGCTACAAAGAAGTTACCCTCTTTTGACCGGCGAGGGCGTATTGGGTGTCGGAGATGGCGGGGCCCAAACAAGGCACTAAGCATACTGATCGAGGGATTCGACAAGTGAAAAAGGCCACGGATTCGGGCTGGTGCTGTGCAGAACAGACTTGGCGCAACTAATACATGCGCCCAAGTTGCAAGACTCCCTTTTTACATTGGCGCAACTAATAGTTGCGGCAAGGTAAATTTTGGGATTTTAAAGCTGGCGCAATTATTAGTTACGCCAATTATAAATTCTTAATTTTTGCACTAGCACAACTAATACTTGCGCCAGGCAAAAAATAGTGTTCCAGAATGTTATGACAGTAGAGGCGGCAGCCCAAAATGAGTCTCTTTTTTAGTTTTTTGTGGAAGCTAGGCTTTCGAGAATTGACCTTTTTTTTTTTGGTGATCGATTCTCTCCTCACTGCACCTAAAGGGTTTGCGTCTGGTATAACTCGCTAGCACGCTCCCCAAGGGTTTTAAGTTTTGGAATGGGAACCCATCCAATATACCTCCGGCGCGAGCCCCGTCTCAGATACTAGGTGGGCTGGGACTTTTCTGGATCATCACCACTAGGGGCTACCGCCATACTAAGACCCGGGTGGTTGTGTGTTTGCCTAATCCCAACCCTTTTAAAATCTACCCCGTAAAAGTAAATTAATTAAGCTCCCTAACTTTGTTCAATTTTAAATTTTTTTTAAAGCTTTTCTTTTTTAGAAGTTTTCTTTAGTTTAAAGACCGGGGTGATGACCCCGTGCCGCCACTATGGGCCGCCGTCCACTGTTGGGATATGAGTGCACAAGTAGGCCCGCCAAACAGCTACGGCACTTTAAATGACAGAAAATTAAATGAATTAAAAGACAATACTCAAGCAGGCCCGCCGATCGGCTAAGGCACTTAAAATGACCGAAAAGTAAGAAATTTAAAGACTTTACGTAAGTAGGCCCGCCAATCGGCTAAGCCTCGTAAATGACGTAAAAGTAGGGGCAAGTAAAGTGACTTAATCGGAGGGGTGAGTGAAAAAAATAGTAAAAAATAAATAAATAAAATAGCAATAAAATGTTAGGAAAATAAAAAAAAAGACCTAGTTCAAGGGGAAGCTCTACTAGCTAGTCCCCAGCAGAGTCGCCATCTGTGCAACCGTGGGATTTTTTACGATCTCGTCGCGGCGATGTGCTCACTTGCAAAAACATAGAGTCGCCATCCGGAGATTTTGGTGTCCCGGGATACCTATATTATTTTTATAAGCACCAAAGTGCCAAAAATATGACTCTTAATCCAGTCCACACCAAAGGCTCTTGGGTAGGGGCTTAGGTTATCGATCGGGAAGGTGTTAGGCACTCGATCAACCCGCTTAACATGGTCTCTACTAATGGCTAACACAAAAATAAAGTAAAAGAAAAGAAAATGACTTTCTCTCAAATCCTATTTGTGCCCCTCCATTCCTACCAAAAATTCGACGGCGTAACAGCACAAATGGGAGGATAGGAAGAGCTAAGGAAGAGATAGGAGAAGAAAGGGGAGAGTTGGAGCCCTCGGGCCCTTGTAGCACCATAGGAGAGCCTTGCGTGGCTTGCTTTGATGAGTTCTTGAAGGCTTTGTATGGTATGGAATAGGGTTCTAACTCTTAAGACTTGAAGCTAAGAGGTAGAGAAGGGAGGCAAGGGGATCACACATACCTAAGCTAAGGGTTTTTCATGAAAGGAAAGGGTGGGGAAGAGGTTTTTGAATTCTAGCTTTTGTATGGGAAGTGTGCACCAAAGGGAGAAAGATCTTCTCAGTTTAAGCTCTTTCTCTCTTAGGTAAAAATTCTCAACCCTAAACCAAGGGGAGGGGGGTTATATTTATAGGAAAATGGTGGATTAGGAGAGTGTTTAGATGCTAATCAAGGTTAGAAATTAGATAATCTAGCATCTAAGGTTTCCTAGGGTTTCAAGGGTTTACAGAAGTGTGAAGATGGGTTTTAATGGTGGATGATGGGTTAATGGTTTAGATCACTTATGGGTTGCAAATAGGTGGTTAAAAGGGTGCAACAAAGCTATCAAAACACACCCCAAGGACTGAGGTGGTCAACAAGTCAAACCCTAGCTTCAAAATTCGAGGCAAAAATCAAGAGTTACTGTTCATATGCCTGGCGCAACTAATAGTTGCGCCAGGCAAATGTACAGTAAAATAGTGTTAAACAGTGCCTGGAAGTTGGCTTGCGGGGGTGGGGTCCACATTTAAAACTGGCGCAGCTAATAGTTGCGTCAGGCTTAATTTCTGGGAGAAGTGGCCTGACGTAACTAATAGTTGCGCCAGGCAAAAGTATTACTGGCGCAACTATTAGTTGCGCCTAATCCCTAGGGGGCCCACTTGAAATTACATTTTGGCCCTCCGGGTTCGGGCTGCCATATCTTTTGATCTATAACTCCGATTGGGGCGATTCTTAGACCGTTAGAAAGCTGATGACTTCTACTTTTCAATTGTATGAGATTTGATTGTAGTAGATAGTCGTAGTTGGTTTTGGTGTACCCCTTCTTTTTCCAATACTTGGGAGGTTAGGCTTAGGTTCAGAACTGGTTCTAAGGGTTCAGAAAGGTTCCTAAGGGTCTCATACATGTCATCAAAAGCTCAGAAGTGCACCTCTCTCAAAATATGTTCCGATCGGGCCTTAGGCCAAATTTGGGTGTCTACAGGAGTTTAAGAAGGGAGAGAGAGAGGTTAGAGAGAAAGAAGAGGAGATCCTTGGGAGTAAATGCAAAAGATTTGTGCGTGGGATTTACAGATTTAAGATCGCACACGAGCTTTAAATTTCGACGGAATCGCACGTGGGATCTCGTGGAGTTGAGGCTAGGAACCCTAGCTCTAGATCCAAGCCCTTGAATCACTCATACGTTGAAATTGAGGTAAGGCTTTGTTAATTGATGATATGTATAATGTTGGGCTTTAAATTAATGTATGGATGTTCGATTAACAAGGGGGAAAAGAAGGAAAAAAATGGAGAAAATGTTGAAAGAGAGATGTACAACCAGAAAGGGCTATTTTTCTGTCAAAATTGATTAATCGATTTTTATCAGAAGGTAAAATCAGGAAACTACAGCTCAAAATCGATTAATGAAATTTAATTCGATTAATCAATTTTTGAATTTCGATTAATCTATTTGGAATCGATTAATCGACTGGGTACTCCAGTGGCTGGAAAAAGGTGGAGTTTGGGAAAATCGTATAATCAATTTTAAAATCGATTAATCGATTTTGGAATTTTGATTATTCGATATTGGGATCGATTAATCGATTTTAACTGTGCTTGCCGACACCCATTTGGTATTTCGGCCGTAACTTTTTACGTCGAATTCCAATTGACACAATTCTTATGGTATTAGAAAGATGGCAATGAAATCTACAACTTTTGTGATTTAACCATTTTGTGAATCCAAAGATTTAAAGGTCAATATTTAGGAGGAAAGTTGCATCAAACTCTATATTATCATGAACTTGCCCATTTCTACCTCGTTTTTGAGAAACACTTAAATAAGTCTAGGTTTTTAGTGAGTAGAGTTAATCCTTGATGCATCATTGTGTGCTTGTGATGTAGATTAAGGGCGGTGGCCATCGATAGAACTTTACTTGGTTTCGCACAACTTCAAGGATTAAGGTAGAGGAAATTTAATATCCTATTGCATTACTGAAATTGATTCATAGATTACTTGATTTAATCAAATGAAAATGATAAGTGTGATTTGAAGTGTTGCCATTCAAAATCTATGCTTGAATTTTATTGGACGTGTAGGGGAACTTCAATATAAACTTACATGTTTGACTTCGATTCATAGTCTTTGATGTGTTTAGTCTTTGATGTGTCTATATGAAAAATGATAAGTTTGACTGTGATTTGAACTAGAACTTGAACTCCTTGAAAATTAGAATTTGAAATCTTTTGAGTTCGAAATGTGAATTTTGAACTATGAACCTAAATCAGGAATTTTACTATGGTATTCAAATTAAAATTGATCTTTAAATGGTGAGTTTTAAATCTTTTGAACCATGAATGTGAACTTTGAACCATGATTTAAGAAGTTGAATGTGAATGTGAATTTTGAAGCCTTTGAGTCTCTTAGAATGGTGTGAATGTATGCCCTTGGACCGCTTTTGCGGGATTTACGTACACCCTAGGACTTCGTTGTGATCTATGTACACCCTTGGACCGCTTTAGCGGGATTTATGTACACCCTTGGACCGCTTTGGAGGGATTCATGTACACCCTTGGACCGCTTTTACAGGATTTACGTACACCCTTAGACTTCGTTGTGATTTATGTACACCCTTGGACATCTTTGGTGGGATTCATGTACGCCCCTGGACCGCTTTTACGGGATTTACGTACAACCTAGGACTTCGTTGTGATCTATGTACACCCTTGGACCGCTTTAGCGGGATTTATGTACACCCTTGGACCGCTTTGGTGGGATTCATGTACGCCCTTTGACCGCTTTTACGAGATTTACGTACACCCTTGAACTTCGTTGTGATTTATGTACACCCTTGGACCGCTTTGGCAGGATTCATGTACGCCCTTGGACCACTTTTGCAGGATTTACGTACACTCTTAGACTTCATTGTGATTTATGTATGCCCTTGGATGCTTTCGTGGGATTTATGTACACCCTTGGACTTCGTTGTGATTATGTATACCCTTGGACAACCTATGCGGGATTCATGTACACCCTTGGACCGCTTTTACAAGATTTTACATACTCTTCGGATTATACTTCAAGAATCACGCCATCAATCATGAGATTAAAGTGGACCGCTATGGGCGGATTATGGGTATGTAGACCACTATGGGCGGATTATGTGTATGTGGACCGCTATGGGCGAATTATGCGTGTTGTGGGCCGCTATGGGCGGAGTATAAGTACTAAGTGGGCCGCTGGGGCAAAAATCGAATCAATTAATGTGTGTGTTAAGGAAGTGTTTTGAGGCAAAATGTTTTTATAAGAAAATGTCTTGAAATCAGTTTTAGTGTGATGAGGAAGTGTATTTATAATCAGTTTTGTATAATCAGGAAGTGTTTTCAAAATTAGGTTTGTGAAATAAGGATGTGTGTATGAAACCAGTTTTGCATAATAAGGAAGTGATTTGAAATCAGTTGTGTGATAAGAAAATGTATTTGAGATCAATTTTGGTGTGTTAAAGAAATGTCTTTGAAATCCATTTTGTGCAATAAGATAGTATGTTGGAAATCAGCTTGGTGTGATAAGAAAAAGTATTTAAAATCAGTTCTGTTTGATAAGAAAAGTTCCTTGAAAGTTAGTTTCAATTTTAATATGAAAACGTTTGATTTTGGCATTGAATCTATGTTTCCTTATGATAAGATGTGAAGTAGTATTGAATTTTCCTCCGCTGAGCTAGGATGTAGCTCACCATTCGACTATACATCACAGGTATAGCTTCAATTTGGACACCGGACTTCCAAACTGGGAAATTGAGGAGTGCTATGGTATTCGGGGTTGTAGATTGAGTACTTTTTGAAGTTTGGTGAGTTCGAACTTGGTACCCTTTTTATACACCATTGTTTGGTGATGGTTGGCCATCACCAGTGGCTTGTTTGAGTTATGTAATATTAGATATTAGAATTGGAGATTTATTTATGTCATATTTTTATACCAAGTAATTTTGTATTGGATTGTGATCTACGATCTGGCGGTCCAGGTTTTCCCATTTGGTTTTGGTGTAAAGTTAAAGAAGGAAAAAAAAATATATCTCATAAAAATTCAGGTTGGGAAAATCCGAGCTGTCACAAAGAGTTTGCTCAGTAGTTTTGATAGACATATCGGTAGACCAATCTTTTCATTCATATTGGTAAATTGTTTTCAGATTAATAGAAGGAATTTTCCATCGATTTAGTTGGTTTTGTTGGTGTTCAATATTAGACCATTTATCTAATTATTTATTTTTAATTAATTTTTTCGTTGAGAAATTAAAAAGAGACATAAAAGAAAGTTTTTCTTTTTTTTTTATAATTAAAATAGTAAAAGAAAGGCTAAAAAGGAGTTTTGGTAAAAACCAACAATAGTATAATTACATATAAGAATAGTAATGTTGGAATAGTTTTCTTATAGTAAATAGTGAATCGAAATACTATTTATAAGCATAATAAAATACTATTTACCTTCTTCTCCATAAATTTTAATGGACTTCAAACAGAAATCAGTTTAGCTTCAATACTAAATTGCTATTGGATACAGCGTCCGCCAACGATTCTCTTTTACGGGGAAAAGTCGATAA
Source organism: Chloranthus sessilifolius (assembly GCA_021018995.1). Taxonomy (NCBI): domain Eukaryota; kingdom Viridiplantae; phylum Streptophyta; class Magnoliopsida; order Chloranthales; family Chloranthaceae; genus Chloranthus; species Chloranthus sessilifolius. The sequence goes on from CM037588.1 coordinate 101,419,535, forward strand.
TCACGCAATCACTGCAACACGTCTATCATCCCAACGTGACTATTAACACGCCAACAGCGTACTAGTGAATTCAAAATGATTATTATAAGTCATCCATTAAATCTTCTTAAAAAGAAGATGAACAGTAGGTCATATGTCCATCAATAGGGTTCCTAATCACTATTTACTAATTCACAAAATTCCAACACTAGCTACCCTCCATATGTAATTATCACAGGTTTAGCCTGACATGGCTCTGATACTAATTACAGAGTAAGGGAGAACGTAGTTACAGAAGACTTAAAAATACAAATGAAATTCTTTAAATCATAAACTAATGCCTAATAAAATAAAGAAAATATAAACCAAAGGAATAATAACAAACTATCACACCAAAGGAATATTACACAACTACTTCAATACTATATAAACATTAAACTAATACAAACTATTAAACACAGAAAGGAAAAGCTTACCGATATGCAAGCTTTCTCCGATACACACTTAAGCAAAGAAAGTAAAGAAAGATTTCTAAGTATTTTTCTAGGTAGAGAATTTTTAGGTGTCTTGGACAATCCCCAAGCTTTCCTATTTATAAATGAGTGCAGACTTGTGTTGGGATATTTCAGTGTGCTGATTTATTATGTAATGATAAAAGCAAAATAAAATCGGAGTAAAATAGGGGATAGATTCAGCACAGCAAAAATATCCTAGACTTGCAAGATATAGGGTCCTTTGTAGTAAGTTTTAATAAGTAAGAGTTTGTCCCACTGGGAGTAGTGATCTAAACCTAGAAGGTGTATAGTATACCTCCAGATCTGGTAATTCTAAGAAGAGAGCTTTTCGGGTGTCACTAGATCTAACTCTACAAAACTGAAATAAACTAAACTAAAAGGTGGAGGAAAATGGATGGAAAATAAAGATCAAATGGATAGAAATAGGCAGCCAGGACTTGGTTCTTATTGCAAAACAGATCAAGATCTGAGGATATGCAACCATCCTTCATTTGGCTACAAGCATAAATGCAAGGTAGAAGAATCCACTCTACACCAAAGGCTTGAACTGATCTTAAGGGTATGATCTATCCACTTGAATGGTCACAGATCATCCTATAGACTTCATCCAATCCAAAGGATTAAGGTAGAAGAATCCGATCTAGACCGGTGGTTTGGATTCATCTTATGGCTATGATCTGTCCACTTAAATGGTCACAGATCATCCAATAGATTTCCTCCATTCCAATGGCTTCGATCAGAGCATTAAAACCACTACAGATACTATGGATGCAAGGCCACAGGCACAGACTCCCACAGGCATATCAAACCTAGGGAAATCAGATGGTCATCAAGAGATCTACCAGTTAAGCGAGTGGGCCTCGGCCCCTCTACACAAATCTGATCGAGAATCTAATGGGATCATAAGATCTTTAGATTTAACTAAGCTTTAAAACCAATAATTTATTGCTTCAAATAAAATAACTTACAATAAACTTGCTCCCAGATCTGTAGTCTGTGCATCGATCCACATTTCTTCATACCGAAATTACAATTACAAACTAGATCTGAGCTACTATCTAGATCTAATCTAACATGATGGATTAGAAAGAGAAGGGGAAAGAGAAAAAGAAAAATAAAAACCTAAAACTAAACCTAAATGAGCTAAGGAGAACTCAGGCTATTCCTTTCTTCCTACTTTCCTTGCTGAAGAAAAATAGCAGAAAGATAGGTATTTATACATATGCATTGATCCTTGTGCCTTAGGTTTCAGCCAATCAGAGAGCAGAGATGGATCCCTTCTGTTGTGCTTCAGTTGCATTCCCGCCAAATATTTATTTACACCCATGTGCAACATTTTTTGTGTATTAGAGTTCCTAATCTGCCCTTGTCAACTACAAAAATGTCTACTACTCATCTTCATACTTGTTGTCTGCAAAATGGACCCAAATTGCCCCTTTTTCCAGTTGCACACCCCAAGTGATTGCCCACAAAATGATTATTCTTGCTGCCCCAAAATGCCCCTGCCTTCCAACACTATTTTTCCTAAACATACACTCCAGCTGCAACCTTAATTAATTGCACAAAATGCTCTTGCCGAAGCTATTTATCAAAACAACCTTTGTATTGATCAAGCCCGAGTTGGTGCAGATTTGATGCACCCATTTGATAAGGTGACTGAAGATCCAATGCGAGCTCGAGGGAATAGATTTTGCAGCTTCTGGGAAAACTAGCTCCATTCGGCAAGATGGTTGCGGTCATGAACTACTGTGCATAGGTTGGATGCTTTGCTGGAGTGAAGGTGTTGACAGGTCCAAAGCTCGAGAGGATTGGTGTGTGCATGGAGCTCATCTGCTCGACAGGTCCAAGGATGCAACTGCCAAAGAGCTGGAGCTATCGGCAGCTTGCAGAAATAGTTGGTGCACTCGATAGGTTGGGCACCTCCTCCCATGGTCGATAGATTAGAAGCTTTGGAGTTCGAATCAACCGGTTGGATAGGATCTTGACTGCACATCGACAGATTGGAGAAGGTCGGAGGTTGGGCATCTCGTCGGATTGAAATATTTAAGCGGTCAACAGGCTTTATGGCCTATTTTGCAGCTGAAGCTTGTATGCAATCGAGAGGGTGAAGGAGCAATTTGAGGAGCTGAAGCTTTCGATAGGTTCAAGGTGGGGCTGCAGCTGTAGGTTTCGACGGGTTGAAGATGAGCTGCTGCCCTTGAAGAGTTTGATAGGTTGGACATGTTGGGTTGCAGCTGGGTGGTTCGATAGGTGCAGGGCTTTGCTTTGCTGTTTCGATACGATAGCTGTAAAGGGCTGCTGCAAGGTGGGCGTAGGAATGTAGTTCGATAGGTTCACTGCAAGGGAGCTTCTCCACTAGTCGACAGGTTCAGGCTGCAGAATTCGAAAGGATTGAAAAGATGCAAGGTTGCAGCTGAGTTGGAGTATTCAATAGGATGGAAGGCTGCAGATTTGCCACCATTTGATAGGTTAGGTGTACCTGTCGATAGGTTCAATAATGCAGCAAGATCAGCTCGATAGGTTGCTGAAAGGATGGCTTTGGAGTTCTGTTGCACGATAGGTTGGATGAATGCAGTAGCTTCAGCTCCAAGTGGTCGACAAGATTGGTTAGAAGGCTGGGCATTTTGCTTTGAGAGGATTGGTGAATGGAGTATGGGTAGCACTCTCTTTGAGCCTTTGACAGGTTCAACAACAGCTCAAGGCTTCAAGCAACTATTTCGATGGGTTCAAGGATCCATTCGACAGGCTCCATGGCTGCTGATGCAGCACGATAAGTTTGCTATTTTTATTACAGCAATGCTCGAGAGGAAGAAAGATGTCGAGCTTTATTCAATGGGATGGCTGAAGTGCAGTTTGGATGTTCTTTACAAGCCACCAGTCGATAGGTCCAAGTTCATGTGTAGCTGCTGAATTTTCTACTCCATTGAAAGCTTCCACTACTGCAGCTTGCTTTCCAAGGTGTGCAGCTAGGTGACTCCCTAAACACTGCTGCTATGTAGGTGGGGTTCCCAGCTTGAAGCTATATTTAGAGAAGTCGGGGATAAAACTGACGTCATTCCGTTCATCCCTCACTCTTAGCTATTGCTTGGTTCCACAACTCCTCTAAATGGCACCTTTTTAACTGAAAACTGCACTAAGGATATATTTACCTCCTTGCTGCAAAAAAACACTAAAAACAAATATCAAATACTCTAAGTTCTCGCAAAAGTCAGGTTTAAAGGTGTAGAAAGTGGCAAAAATCAGTGACTAACAACTTGTAAAGGATTGAAATCTGCCTATGAGTGGAACACGTGTGCTAGATAGATTGGATGCAGTCGCTTAATCCCTAAGTAATTGCTCTATGACATCATGGCATGCATTATAGGAATATTATTTGAATGGTGACTTCATTGCTTGCGTCATCTTTGAATTTATTGCAAAAAGCTAGCAACGATTGTGAGCAACTACTATTATTGACAGCAGTATTGGCTGTTGAGATAATTTATTATCCTTTAGTGGTTGAAGTCATCATTTCTTTTTTACCTGATTAATAATCGAATCCCAAAATTCACCAGTGATGGGTTTGGACTATAGGGTTGAGATTCTCCTGCTAGAACATGAATGGAATTGTTCTTGGACAAAGTCATGGTGTAACATCCCAAAAATTTAGCCCTTTGAATAGTACATCTCAATGTGTGTACCCGATGGGTCGCACGTCGAACAGGATAAAATAATAAAATATTAGTGTGTGAGCCCAGTTAACTTGTGGTGGATAAGAAAAAAGAGATTTAAAGTATGATAAGTGACTAGTTGATGTGATGGCATACACCGAGGTACGGCATATCGACTTAACACCAAACCTATGTTCTTGGATAAGAAGTAGAACATACGAGTGGAATGTATATGTGTTTCACACCGGAGCTAAACACCTTATGTGATTAAGAAATAACACCCAAGGGGTGTGTATGCGTTTTGTATGGGAACCGGCCCCTTTGAGTTAAAAGAATGCAAGACCTACAAGACTTCTTTTAGAAGCCATAGCCGGTTGCAATTTGAGGGTGTAGGTTTGAGAGAGAAGGAAGAGAGAAAGAAGGAGAAGACTCGTTGGGATTGTGTGCTCCGAGGCTTTGGGATCTCGTAAAGATTTGTGAGTGTAAGGTGGAAGATTTGCCGTCGATTTCGACGATTGATGAGTTATAGAATGGATTTAAAACCAAATGGGGTTTTGAGAACCCATTGTTCTTGGTAAGAGATTCGAATGTTTTGAGCTACTAATTGTAGCAAGAATTGTGCGAAGTGTGTATGGAAGGATCGTCTACGATTACGTTGGCTTGGTTGTGATCGTGGAGCTCGTAAGAGATTGATGTGGGTTTTGGAAACCCTTTTGTGCAACGAAGAAGACAATCCAATCGGGGAGTAAATCGTTGGATTAAAGGAAATAATTTTAATTTAAGTTGTGATTTGTATATAGATTAGTCTTTAGTTAGCTTGTGGGTGGAAAAAATTAGAAGAATATGTGTTAGATTTGAAGAAAAATGAGTTGGGGAAGTTAGAACCCGAGTTTGGATGAAATCTGACGAAACTGTTCAATTGAAATTAGTAATCGATCGAATGATTTTGCCAGGAGTGAAATCTGAAGGTTTCTGTTTAGTTTGAAACCGTTGGATCAGTTTTAAAAACCATTCAATCAAAATAAGTAACCGTTCGATCGGTTTGAAACCGTTCGGTCGATTTTGACTGAGCTTACCGACACTATATCGGTATTTCAGCCATAACATTTTACTCCGAACTCCGATTGATGTAATTCTCATGACGTTGGAAAGAGTACAACGAACTCTACAACTTTTGTGTTTTGACTAACTCATGAATCCAAAGTTTTAAAGTTAAAATTTAGGAGAGAAGGTTGCATCAAATTCTATATTAGCATGAACTTGCCTTTTTCTGCCTTGTTTTGAGAAAGCACTTAAATAAGTTTAAGTTGTTAGTAATTAGAGTTGATCCTTGATGCATCATGGTATGTTTTTAATATAGATTAAGGGCGAGAAGCCGTTGATAAGGATTATGGTGTCGTTTTGAACGGTTCTGAGCGTGAGGTAGGGAATACTCTAAATATGTACACTTGATTACGAAAGCATGTATATAGTGATGTGATACATATGTGTGTGTGTTAAGAGTATAGTTATATACTTGTATTTCAAAATTAAGTTTGAGTATGTGAATTTAAGGTGTGTGTGTGTGTGTGTGTGTGCACTAAGTAATAAACCAGTAAGCATATGAGTATGTGACATCCCAGGGATGTATATTTGAAGTGAGCATCTAGGTGATGCATATGAGTATGTGACATCCCAGGGATGTATATTTGAAGTGAGCATCTAGGTGATGCATATGAGTATGTGACATCCCAGGGATGTATAGTCAATGTGAACATCCAGGTAATGTTAAGCCATGTGAATGAGACTTGAATAAACTTTAAATATTATATTTAGCACAATTACATGGTGAATAACTATATGTATTTTGCACAATTGATTTGAGGTTCGGAGAATACCCCACCGACGCTGCGGTATACCCGCGACTGACTCGGCAGGCTATCCGTGACTGATACAACGGTCAATCCGTACACCAATGTGACATCCCAGGGATGTATATGAGTTTTATACTGAGTCGCCTCTGTGAAAGGGACTTGGGTTGTATTACATGAAAAATAGTCTGATTGGACGACGATGGATGGTATTCCATCGGGGCTCGATCCTATATTGCTCTGAGATTATTTAAGTTATTGATTTAAGTTTGTGACATAAGTCTTTGTATGATATGAGAACAAGTTAAGTAAAAGATAAGATGTGTAGTGTGAAAAGATAAGATGTGATATGTGCATTCAGTTCATGCTTTTGGTAATTTAAATGCCTTCAAACTATTTTCAGCTTATGAGATCATGTTTCGCTTATGTCATAAAATATGCGTGAGTAAGATAGATTTACATATTTAGCTATTTCCCTATTGAGCTATGATGTAGCTCATCCCTAGACTATACGTCACAGGTACAGGTGTAGATCGGGAACCAGCTGCGGAGAAAGGCTTAGGATCTCCCGTTTGAGAAATTCTACCTTAGGTGAGGATTTAGGCTTGTTATGTGTTGGGCTGTATAATGGATGTTTTGAGGTCTTTTAGATTTTGGACTTGACATGTCCAGGAATTTAATTGATTTTTGTATGTATGTATGTTTGTAAGTCACTGTTTAGGTGATGGTCGGCCATCACTGGTGGTTTTCTTGTAGGCCCTTTTTATTTAGTTTTTACGTATAGAAGAACCTTTATTGTTGCTATATTTTTACTTTGACTCTACCTTTGTTAGCATACCAAGTAAATTCTGTATTCAAATCGTGATATGTGCGGTCCGACTATCCGATTTTCCCTGAGTTTATGATGTAAGGAAGAAAAAATTTATTGTGCAGGTTTTTATGCCTTGGGAAAAATCAGGCTGTTACACATGGATTCATTATCTGAATGAGATGATTGATTAAAAGTTTGAAGAAAATGGGATTTCATGGATTCAAGACAACATTGATTAATCTGTGTTTCAGATAAATTAGAATTTTGCTTGCGATGATTTTAAAATTTTCAAATGGATTGGACCCTGAAGAGGATAGAGAGGCCTCAGTTTTTATTGTTTTGGCATATTGGGCAATGATGGATGAACTTTCAAGGAGCTTTTTATCAAGGTCGGGGATATTATCCCACCATCTGATCCAATAGATTCTTTAGAGAGTTGGAATATGATCAAGAGTGGAAATCTGAATATTCCACATCCAAATCCAGGGAATGCTACATTCAGTGAAGAAATAAAAATTAATTTTAGAGTGATAAGAATCTTTTTCTTGAATTTAATTCCTTCATAGTGGTTGTATAAAGGAATTAGAGATTTGGGTAAAATTTGGGATTTTGGACCAAAAAGGTTCCACCAATTATAAAACCAATTTGGTATACCAGTTTTGAGAATATCGGGACAAATTTTGATAAATCAAGAATATTTTTGTTTGGGATTCATATAATAAAAAGCATTAGTGAAGGATTGAATATAATCCTAATAATTATATGAGTGCCCTGAGCAAAGTTTTCAAGATTTATTTAGATCAAATCCCCAAATGGCTGGTTTGATTATTTTATGAATAATGGCCTTACTATAAGTAATTGGGCTATCAGGTCTTTGGTTTTCCATATGATGGGTGAAGGTAATGGACCCCGTAGAGGTCATGATGGCCTCTGCGATTAGACGAGTTTTGCCATCTAAAGCAGGGAATCCTTGATTGTCAAGATATCTTCTTTTTATCTCCTAAGAATCAGACATCCATTGTTGGTCTTCTATTCTATTATCAGAATTGGTGTAAATATCTCCTTTTGGATGTATGAAATTTCTTTGATTTCACTTTTCTCTTTATTGAGAGGTGTGTCCTTTTTCACAAGTTCTTTAGAATTAAAACCTCCTTTTGTTGCGCGATACCGATTATTTTGGATTATTATCCAAAGTTGGTAATCATCAATAGATTCTTGATTTTACACTTAGGGGATATTGCCCCTTCCTTTATGTCTGCCTATTCCTCCTGAGGAGGATGCTTCCATTAAGAATTGCCCTGCAAAAATTCTTTGATTAGAAAATCAAGGAGAGAATTTGTCTCTCCATTTATATATTCAATTTGAAAATCAAAGGAAGATAACTCAGCTTGCCATCAAACAAAGATTTATTTTGAAGCTAGATTTTTGACATCCTTTTGTAAAACTAATTTTGCAGCACTGCAATCTATTTTGAGCAAAATTGATTGATAAAGCAAATCATCCTAAAATTTAAGGATACATTTGACAATGGATAAAACTTCTTGTTTTATGGTTGAGTAATTCTTTTGAGTATCTTTCCAAACTCCAGAAGTGTATCGGATTAATTCTTCATTCTGTTTGGAAGGATTTACTTGTTTTAAAATACCACCATAACTAATTTGGGAGGCATCTGTTTCCACAATTTTAGACCAAAGAGGATTGGCTAGAGAGACAGGGAATTTGTTTAACTTTTAACTTTATTTTTCAAACAACATTGGTATGTTCTTCCGTCCATGGAGACGGATTCTTTTTAGTCTAGAATGTAATAGTTTTGCATCATGTGCAAGATTAGGATAATAATCTGTAATATAATTAAGACTTCCCAAAAAACTTTTTAGTTGAGTTTTGTCTAAAATTTCATCAGGATATTTGGAGGCAAATTCAATACTTTGATTAATAGGGATAATTTGGCCTTGGTGAATAGTATGGCAAAGAAATCGAATGAATGTTTGAAATAACTTAATTTTAGGAGTAGATATAACCAATCCATTCTTTTGTATAATATCCTTAAAGATTCTTAAGTGTTTAAAATGTTGATCAATAGAATTGGAGAAGATGAGTATATCATCAATATAAACTATAGCAAAATCTGTGTATGGAGTGAATATATCATTCATAATATTTTGAAATTCAGATGGAACATTTTTAAGTCCAAAAGGTATAACATTCCATTCAAAATGTCCAAAGGTAGCTATAAAAGCTGTTTTGTACCTATCAGTCTCCGCCACTTGAATTTGCCAATACCCTGATTTCAGGTCAAATTTGGAGAAAATAGGGGCTGAATGTAATCGATCCAGCATGTCTTTTTTATTAGGAATAGAATAATGAATCCATTGGAGGCAATCATTTAATGGTTTATAATTAAGAACTAAACGAGGGGTTCCCCTTTCCCATTCAACATTTTTATTAACATAAAAAGTTATACAACTCCATGGGGAGTGACTTGGACGAATAAGTTATTTTTGTAATAAACTGGCAATTTCAGTTTTATATAATTCCAAATAAGCAAGTTTTACTTGACTTGGCCTTGCTTTAGTTGAAATATGTCGTTCATTAAAATCAATATTATAAGGAAGAGAAATAATATATTTCTTGCGATTCCAAAAAGCACTTGGCACATCACTACAGATGTCATTGTGGTAAGATTTCAAAAGTTGATAAATCTTAGTTTGGATTGAAAGATAATCCAATTATTTTTCTAAAGATAAAAACTTTACTTCTTGTTGTAAGAAGTTAAGTTATTTTTCTTTAAATAATAAATTAGATTCCATAGAATTGATAACTTTTGTTTGTAGTGGAGTTAAGAATTTGAATATAAGACTATCCATTATATTGAGCATAGATACCAGTATCATCTACCTTAGTTAATGGTAGAAATAAAAGGAGTACCAAGAATAACGATTTGAGTTAAATCTTTGATAAGTATAAAAGTAAATGAAATATATAATCCATTATTGCAAATTGAGACATAATTTAATTTGTATTTAATCTGTATTTTATAACCACTAGCATTATTAAGGGTTTGAGTGGTTTTATCAAAATACTGGGTAGGAATCAATCCTTCCTATATGCAGTTTAAATCAGCTCCACTATCAATTAGAGCAATAGCTTCTTTCATAGTAAATTCTTGATTAATAACCAAAGTGACTTGAATATACCACTTTTGAGCTGTTACTTGACTCATGACATTGATTTGATCATTTGTTTGAGAATTAAGAGATTTCTTTTATTTTCTCATTTCTGTTTTCAATGAATTAATTTCATATTTAAGGTCATTGATGGTAGCAGGTTGAGGTATAGACTCTTTATTAGAGTGTTGAGTTTGCAATTCCATTATTGGATTAGTAGTTTTGCTTACTACTTCTAATAAAGTTGGTTGGATAGTTGTAGGAATATTGATGCTTGGATTACCAAAATTTTGGCAATCAATGTTTAGATTATGAGAAGAATCAAATTTTGACTGAATAAATCTTGGGCCTTTGTCATAAATTTGATCTGGTTTTTTCTTGACTTTACATCTATTGGCATAATGATCAAACTTTAAACATTTATAGCATGGAATGTGCTCTTGTGATTTTAATTTGGATTTGGAATTCTTTGACAAAGAAGATTCATAAATCTTTTGAGTTTTTTATTTATAAAAGCTTGGGGGATAAGATTTAAATTTAGGATTTTCTGTTGTTTGAGTTAAAACAGTTATTTGGAAATTTGTTTGTGTTATCTTTTTCTTACAAGACAATGGTTTTAATCGGGATTTTAATTATTGAATAAATTCATTTTGGGGATGAGAATATAATGACTGAATAGTAGTATGAGCTTGTAACTAGAATCTAATTTAGTACTAGGAAATTGTACTAACGAATTATAGGATTTAACAGGTTTGATAAAAGTTGTGGCTTCCAGTGTTGATGTTGAATTTGGTTCGGTAAGTTTTAAAGCTTCAATAGGAGGGTGAACCAATTGAATGATCGTACCATCAAGTTTCTGTCATTTTTTTTTTAAATCTTCAAAGAGATATATTCTCCTTTCATCCTGAGTCATTTCATGATATTGCGTTGCTTTAAACCAAGTAATAAATGGAATGACTAGGTAAGACATTTCTACATATTGGTAGAATTTTTCTTTAAATTTTTGTAGTTTTTCTTGAGTAGATCTTTTGAAATACCATGCACAAAATGATGCATATTTATCCTAATTAAATTCAGAATTTATTTCTTGTCTATTTATAATAAAATGTTCAGGTTTTTTGTAAGCCATAAAAATTTTGTTAGAAAATTGAGAAATTTATCTCGCTAGCAGTAGGGGATTCCCTCTGCTCTTGGGTATATATCTCATGAGGAATTTATTGTTCAGAAATATGAATTCCTTCAAGATTAGGTTGATTATATTCAGAAGAAATAGATGAGTTAATTTTTGAATAAGATGATCGAGTTGCCGAGGATATAAAAACTCTATAAGTACCCCGAGGTCTTGAATCAGAAAAAAAACTCCTAGAAAAAGTTATGTGGGATGTAGATCTATCAAATTTTAAGATTACATCTCCTCGGCTATTTTGAATAATTTGTTCAATATCTTGATTGAAAATTGGTTTAGGAGGGACAGCTTTAGGTATACACCAAGAATCTGGAAAAGTAATATTTTTTCATTCAATTAATTTAGGAGTGACAACATTAGTGGTTATACTATTGGTCTCAATTAAGACTGTCTTTCCTGGTTCATTATGATAATTAATTCTGGGAGCTAGGGAAGTCATTACCTTATAATAAAGGTGATAGATCAAAGCAATAGTCTCAGATCCAAGCATAAAGTTGTATCCTTCGTTTGTAAATTAAGGGTACAAGCATGTAAAATATTTTTATCAGTTAATGATAAAGTTAAATTTGGAAAAACATTGTAGTAGACTGAACTAAGGCATAGGCTGGTCTCAACAGCAACCATTAGAGATGAACGCTAATTAAGGCATCTAGCATCTCTGAGAGTGCTTAACAGATTACTATCATCAAGACCTATGCAACCGTGAGAATTGTGACAATCTTGTTGCGGCGATGCGCTTGCTTGTAAAAAATATAGAGTCGCCACCCAGAGCTTTCGGTGTCCCGAGAAACCTAGTTCATTTTTATAAGCATCGAAGTGTTAAAATATGACTCTGAATTCGGTTCACACCAAAGGCTCTTGGGTAGGGGCTTCGGTTATCGATCGAGAAGGTGTTAGGCACCTGATCAACCCGCTTAACGCGGTCTCTACTAATGGCCAACACAAAAATAAAGTAAAAGAAAAGAAAATGGCTTCCTCTTGCCCAAATGGGCCTTAAATCCTATTTGTACCCCTCCGTTCCTACCGAAAATTCTGTAGTGTAATGGCACAAATGGGAGGATGGAAAGACCTAAAGAAGATATAAGAGAAGAAAGGGGAGAGCCAGAGCCCTCAGGCCCTTGTAGCACCATAGGAGAGTCTTGTGTTGGCTTGCTTTGATGAGCTTTTGAAGGCTTGATTAGTGGAAAAAGGGGTTCTAACTCCTAAGGCTTGAAGCTAAGAGGTAGAAAGGGAAGGCTAAGGGATTACACACACCTAACCTAAAGGATTTTAGTAAAATGCTAAGGTTTAAGGGAGATTTTGAAATCTGAAATTTGTATGGGAAGTGTGTACCAAAGGGAGAAAAATCTTCTCACATTAAGCTCTTTCTCTCTTAGGCTAAAATTCTCAACCCCTAAACGAAGGGGTGGGGGTCTCTATTTATAAGAAATGGATGGGTTAGGAAGGTGTTTAGATGTTAATCAAGATTAGGAATTAGTTAATCTAACATCTAAGGTTTCCTAGGGTTTTTGGAGCCTTGAAATGCGGGAGAAGGTCCTCCAATGGTGAATGATAGGGTGAGGCTTTCGGCCACTTAATGGGTTGCAAATAGGGTGTAAAAGGGTGTAACAGAACTAACAAAACACACTTCAAAGGACATGATGGTCAACAAGTCAAACCCCAATCATGAATTTTGAGTCACAAAACCAAGGCTACTGTTCATATGTCTGGCGCAACTATTAGTTGCACCAGGTAAATATACAGTAAAGCAGTTCTATACAGTAGCCTGGAAGTTGGCTTCGCGAGGGGTGGGGGGACCCATTTATACCTGGCACAACTATTAGTTGTGCCAGGCCATTTCTGGGGGAAAAAGGCATGGCACAACTATTAGTTGCGTCAGGCTAATTCTGGGAGAAAATGGCTTGGCGCAACTATTAGTTGCACCAGGAAAAAATTCTTTCAAAATGACCCGACTTTTAAATAATCGTAACTTTTGATATATAACTCCAATTGAGACGATTCTTAGCTCGTTGGAAAGCTAGAGAAGTATTCTTTCCAATGGTATATAATTGGTGAACCACTCTTCATCCATTACCTAAGAAGGTTAGGTTTAGGGTCTGGAAGGGGTACTAAGGGTCGGGATCGGTTTCTAAAGGTTCGAGGTAGGTTCCTAAGGGATCTAGGGTGATTCCTAAAGGTTTGGAGTGATTCCTAAGGGTTCCATACATGCCATCAAAAGCTCAAAAATGCGCCTCTCTCAAAATGTATTTTGATCAGGCCTTGGGCCAAATTTGGATGTTTACAGATGCCCCTCTTTGGTATCCGATCACTAATGATCTAATGTCAAAGAAAAGAGACATCTGAAGAGGCCCATGGCATTACTACCGGGTCCACTATATTCAGAATGAACTTCAAACATCAAGTGAGTAATATGGTGGGAAAATGAAAGTCCTATTTGTCGGGAAAAATGTTCGTCTCTCAAGGTAATCAGTCCCCAAGCGCTTTACGACATTACTGGGCATAACCGAGGTAGACTGAGTTGCGAAAGCCCAATAGTTGGAAAAAATGTACGCTTCTCGAGATGATTTTGAAGGTATTTGATACTTAAGATTCATTCTGAATACAACAGCTTCGTAAGTAAGAGGGGTGATCGACCCATGTTCAAAGATAGGCGCGAAGTAAACATACGCAAGGCTCCACAGTTTGCGTCCAATCCTATGAGGCATTTGATTGCCCCATCTAACTATTTGCTGGTGCCCCAGCTGAAAGTATGGTTTGAGGTATTTGGGTGAACCCATCGATCCTGAAGTTTATTTAGCAAGGTCGCCTGAGCGAAGTGAATAGATGTCACAACCCTTTTTGGGGAGGACGTGCCATTTTCAAAGGCATGCCCTAGATCAACATGGCCTAGAGTATCCAGCTTCAAATACCTTAAACAGATCAGACCAAACATTGGGGTGTCTCCCTAAAGGGACATCCAATCCTGGTCTCTGCTGACAATGATCATTAACATCAACTAACTATGCATAATCATGCACCCATCAGGGGCGATAAGCAACAGCAAAGGCGATGGAAGCTCCGACCCGGACCTGCCCGGGTACAATTTACGGGAACAAATGACCATCATTCGGATACTCAGACGGATGGCATACACTTTACAGGGATACCGCTGCCCATACAGGTTTTAAGCCTACAGAAAAATAAAAGAGAAATGAACCCTTCGAAATGCATGGTTGCACATAGTTTGATTACTATGTAATCTCATTCTCAACAGGTTGGTCTCAACCAACGATTGACCTTTCCCAATGGAGAATCTAAAGCTTAAGACACTTAAGTTCATATGAATAAAAAACAAAGCGCTCATCACAAAGATTTAGCAGTGGAGTTGACTCGATCGAAACATTGAATGTTTGACCGGGACTGACATCGTTGCTCCTACCTTAAAGTAGGATCTAAAGATCCGAGGCAAACCTTAAACTCAGGTCTTTAATATGGCACAGCTGCATTGCTGATAAAATATTAACATTTTACCGCCTTATGCTTGTGCGTAGCTTTGTGGGGAAACACAAATTTATTCTTCTTCTCTTTTTTATTTTTTTCAAAGATTGCTTTTTCCATCTTTTTTTTTTTAAATAAGCATTATCTAGACCTCGAACCCCGAGAGGCGCACGCCCAGACAATGCATACCAAGAGCCCGTGCCTCCGTAATAGTTTGCGATGAAACTGAAGCCAACGTACTCAAGTTCATATGATATCGAAAAGACTGGGTCAGAACTGGGTGTCCACCAAAGGATACTCAATCTTGGCCTCCGTCATCAATGAAGTTACAAATGAACAACTATGTATAAAGATACACCCATTAGGGGCGATAAGCAGCAAAGGCGATGGAAGCCCCTACCCGGACCTGCCCGAGTACAATTTAAGAGAATAAATAACCATCATACGGATATCTAGATGCATGGCGTACACTTTACAAGGATACCACTGCCAATATAGATTTTAAGCCTATAGAAAAATAAAAGAAATGAGCCCTTTTTCATGCATGTTTGCACATAGTTGTCTGACGTAGTTTCGTATCTGATAGGTTCGAATCAATCCAATAATGGATCTTTTTAGAGGACGGAGTTATTTAGACTTCAAACCACATAGGGCGCTCGCCCGGACAGTAAAGACCAAGAGTCTACGCCTCCAAAAATATCACGTGACGTACTCGAAGTACAACGTACTCTAGTTCACCTAAAACCAAAATATGGAGTGATCAGGGCGAAGATATAGCTGTGGGATCTATCCGATCCAAGCATTGACTGTTTGACCGAAATTGACACCATCGCTCCTACTTTGAAATAGGATCCATGAATCCAAGGCGAACCTTAGACCTAGGACATTAATTTTACACAGCTGTGTTGCTGGTAAAATATTGATATTTTACCACATCGAAAATACGCGAGTGCGTAGCTATGCGTAAAAAGTTCACAGATTTATAATTTTATTTATTTATTTCTTATTATTATTATTTTATTTTTTTCACAATGATTTTCTTTTTTCTTTCTCTTTTTTTTTTGAATAGGCCTGACATCGGTGATGAGGTCCTTCATCTAATTTGTCCATCGCCGAGAGGTTGCCGGCTTCGAGGCTTCAGTCCATTTTGATGTTCCTTCACATTCTTAAGAAAATGTCAATCTCTTTTTTTTGTTTATACATATATATATATATATATAATGCATCCTAAATAACAGAAGGAGAAGTAAATTTTTACCTATACTTTTTCAATTTCAAGATATTTTTTGGATTTTTGTTTTCTGAGATTTTTGGTTATTTTTCTTCATTTTTGAGATTGAAATATGATGCCGGAAATATGTACATGGAAATGAGTAGAAATATATGCACATTTTTTAGTATTTGGAATTTTCCTGATTGTTTTATTTTTGGCTCTTTTTCTTTTTTTAATGCCTTAACAGTGAGACGGAGTAACGGGTCCCATTTTGAGCATAGTCAAACTCTTTTATGCAGTCAAACTTGAGTGAGTTTCTAGATTTTACCAAGGCCGGAACGTTAATCCCTTTGGATTGAGTCAAACCTTTCTCCTTACCTTGAGTCATATGTTTGACAAAGCAATTTCACAAAGATAATTCTGGTCGAGACCCGTCATGAACTAACATGAGCGGCCCAGCCGAAAAAAGGGTATCAAAGAGAGTAACCAAGAGGGCTCCTCAAGCATCAACCTTCTGAATCAGTGCAAACCTTTCTTTTCTTCTTCTTTTTTTTTTCTTCTTTTTTACTTATCTCCTTTTTTACCCATGGCGCCCTTACAGGTTTTCACCACGTCCATGGGTTTAGCTCTCTTACCCCAAGCGCCCTTTCGGGTTTTCACCTACTCCGCACAAACTCACTGTTTTTACCCGTAGCGCCCTTTCGGGTTTTCACCACGTCCATCTTGCTTTGAGCTTGTATTTATATTTTATTTTTTCTCTTTTTTTATTATTTTTTCACTTCTTTTTTTTCAAAAGCCATGACATAGACGTCGATTCCGTCATAGTTGGCTAGATGGGGTTCTGGTATCGTCTCACAACTCGGCTTGTGTTGACTTAACAGATATTATGACTGCTTGTGAACCTAAAAAGAGGGCTTTCTTCAGGGTGTAGCTTGGCCATGGGCTAGGTTAGGATTTGAAGGTATGCTAGGCTAAAAGGGTTTCCTTGATACGGCTTCAGTTTTCTAAACATACTTTCTTCCTTGGGAGTTTTTACAGTACATGCCCCGTGATTCTTCTATATTTTTTTTGTTCTTTTTGCTCCATTTCAGGCAATCTCTTTTTGAGGTTTTGCTTTTTTAATATTTTTGGATTTTGATAGTAACTTTACTTCCTTTTTTTGTATATATACTCATATTTTTTTTGGGGAAGGGGGTTATTGAAAGAAAGGCCCAAGCTCAAATGGGGTAGCAAAGGATATAATAATTTTTAGGGATGCTTTTTAGCTACTGTGTTTGAAATGATGGCCTCTTTTGAGTGATTCTTAAGCAGTCACGCATCTATTTCACCAATACTTACCTTATCGCAATAGACTATGAGTAGAACCATCAGACGTATCCAGCGTTGATGGGCTCAGGAAGATGATCTCCATCCATGGTGGCGAGGCGGATGGTGCATTCCGATAGCACTTCTCGAACGACGTAAGGTCCTTCTCAGTTCGACTTGAACTTGCCTCTCGGATCGGCATAGAGGGATGGGAAGATCTTCTTCAATATAGTGTCTCCTACCTTCAAATCTCAACTGCAGACACGTTTATTGTAAGCACGTGCAATTCGCCCCTAGTAAACCTGAGTATGACACAAGGCTAGGAGTCTCTTCTCATCCAGTAAGTTCAATTGGTCAAAGCGGGATCTCTCTCTTTCTGCTTCAGGTAAGCCTGATTCCATAAGGATTCGGAGCGAGGGTACTTTAACCTCAATTGGTAGGACGGCCTCAGTTCCATGTATAAGGGAGAATGGTGTTGCCCCTGTAGTGGTACGGATCGACATTCTGTAGGCCCACAAAGCAAATAATAGCATTTCTCTCCAATCTCGATAAGTGATAACCATCTTCTCAAGGATGCGGATGACTGTCTTGTTCGCAGCTTCTACGGCTCCATTAGTTTGAGGCCGATAAGGTGACGGCGATGGTGCTTGATCTTGTATTGCTCGCAGAAAGCTCGGATGCGCTTATTTGTAAAGTTTATGTTGTTATCTGTGATGATATCCTTGGGTACTCTAAATCGGCACACAATATTACTCCTGAGAAACTTCTCGACGTGACTTGCTGTGATGTTGGCATATGATGCCGCTTCTACCCAGTTGGTAAACTACTCAATGGCAATGAGGATGAACCGATGTCCATTTGATGCTTTTGGATTAATCATTCCGACGACGTCAAGGCCCCAGGTAGCAAATGGCCAAGGAGTGGTCATGCAGCGAAGATCGATGGCAGGAGCGTGTATCAAACTGGAGTGTTCCTAACACTTGTAGCATTTCTGAACATGTTTGCAGTAATCTGATTCCATAGTGGTCCAAAAGTATCCCTGTCGTAGAATTTTCTTAGCAAGCATGTGACAGCTGATGTGGGCTCCGCATACTCCTTCGTGGATCTCCTTCATGATATTGGTTACTTCACTTTCTGTAAGGCACCTGAGTAAGATTGTATTGTAGAATCGCTTGTAAAGGCACTCCCCGCAAACGACGTAGCCTACTGCTAAACTTTGAATGGTTCGTTGGTCCGTCTTGGACGTTCCCTCAGGGAAAGTTAGTGTCTCAAGGAAATTCTTGATATCTGAGAACCAAGGTGGCTGATCATTAGGCTTTGTAGGTTCTTCAATCTTGAGGTAGAAGATCGGCTCATTCCTTTGCTTGATCATGATCAGCTTCATCTCAGCACCATACAGGATGTCTATCATTGACGCAAAAGTGGCTAATGCACCGACAAAACGATTCCTTATCCTGGGGACATATGAGAATGTCACGTCATGGAAGCAAGCTATCAGATCCTCGAGGTGTTCATGATAGGGGATCAGTTTCTCATCTTTCGTCTTCTAGTCGCCATTCGTCTGGCATATGATTAACTGTGAATCACCAAACACTCGAAGGTGAGTTATGTTCAGATTGAGAGCTGCCTGCAAACCAGTGGCACAAGCTTCATATTCTGCCATGTTGTTAGTGTAAGGGAAGTTGAGCTTGATAAAGACGAGTACATGGGATCCTTTCAGCGAAATCAGAATGGCGCCAACTCCCTGACCTTCTGCATTAGCTGCCCCGTCAAAGTGCATTACCCATGACTCTTCTGCTTCTTATGTATCGTCTTCTGTCATGAACAGGATATCTTCATCTGGGAACTTAGTTTTCAAAGGCTCATAATCTAGCAAAGGATTGTCAGCAAGATGATCGGTGAGTGTTTGCCCCTTGATCGACTTCTGAGTGACGTATGTGATGTCGAACTCAGATAATAAAAGCTGCCCGCGCGGTCCATCCAGTGAGGGTCGGCTTCTCGAACAGGTATTTCAATGGGTCCATTCGGGCCAAAAGTAGAATGTCTTGAGATAGTAGGTAATGGCGGAGCCTCTGAGTAGCCCATATAAGAGCCAGGCATGGTTTCTCTAGATGAGAATAGTGTCTCGTAATCAGTAAACTTCTTGCTCATATAGTAAATGGCCTACTCTCTTCTTCCTGTCTCGTCATGCTACTCTAAGACGCATTCCATCAAGACTTCCGTCGTGGAGAGGTACATTAAGAGTGGTCTCCCCGGCTCAGGTGGTACCAAAATAGGTGTGTTAAGGAGGTAGCCTTTGATTTTATCAAATGCTGCCTGGTAGTCGTCGTTCCATTTAATGGGCGAGTTCTTCTTTAATAACTTGAAGATCGACGTGTAGATGGGCGTTAGTTGTGTAATAAATCGACTGATATATTGTATTCTGCCTAAGAACCCTCTAACCTCTTTCTCAATAGATGACAGTGGCATTTCTGTGATAGCTTTGACTTTGACTGGGTTGACCTCGATTCCTCTCCTGCAGATGATGAACCCCAACAATTTCTCAAACATAGCACCAAATGCGCACTTTTGCGGATTTAAACGTAACCTGTATTTTCTCAACCTCTCAAACAGTTTTTGGAGGTTTACCAGATGGTCGCCTCGCTCTGGTGACTTGGCAATCATGTCATCGACGTACACTTCAATCTCTCAGTGCATCATGTCGTGAAACAGTGTAGTCATAGCTCTTTGGTATGTTACACCGGCATTCTTTGGCCCAAATGGCATGACTCTATAGCAACAAGTTCCCCAAGGGGTGATGAACGTTGTCTTCTCTCTGTCTGCCTTTGCCATCTTTATCTGATTGTATCCTGAGAATCCATCTGTTCCCGTGCCTAGCAGTGTTATCGACCATGATGTCGATGTGTGGTAACAGGAAATCGTCCTTTGGGCTCGCCCTGTTCAAATTACTGAAATTGATGCACATGCGGACCTTTCCGTCCTTCTTTGGCACAGGCACAATATTGGCTAGCCACTGCAAGTATTTGGATACCATGAGAAACCCTGCATCATACTGCTTGATGACCTCGTCTTTGACTTTCAACATCCACTCGAGTCGGAGACGTCTCAACTTCTGCTTAACTGGCTTCATATCAAGGTAGAGAGGCAACTCATGCTCAACTAAATCAATGTCCAGACCAGGCATGTCCTCGTAGGACCAGTTAAAAACATCTTAGTATGACTGAAGGAATTCGATCATGCTTTTTATTTCTTTGGGAGATAGTGACATTCTGATCTTAGTTATTCTGGGAATCTCCTCAGTCCCTAAATTGATATATTCTATTTCTTCGATAATGGGGGTAGGGCTATGCTCAAATTTGGCAAACCGATCAAGGAGCTCATTGGGGAGCTCCTCAAAGGGGACATCCTTGTCCAGACTCGTAACACCTACCTCTTCTTGTATTTCTACAGGAAAGGGGTTGATTTTACGTGGGACGGATATTTTGATTAAGGCATCTTTTTATGGAATTTTATCTAAAATTTTAAATGACAATATTTTTGAACTTTGTATTTTTTCAATGTTTTTGGAATTTTGTATTTTTTCAATATTTTTGAGATTTTTGTTTTCTTCGGAGATGGACCATTGGTAGTACGAGTCTGTGTATATACAAGGTATTGCCTTCCAAGGGCTGATCTCACTTTTTATAGGTTATTTTTTTAGGGAAACGGGTGCCAAATTTTAGGCCACTCTCCGCTTCTAGGGTTTGGGGCAAAGATGCCTAGTTGCTTACCTGAGAGGCCGCTTCTTTACCTATTCAGACGGAGGGTGCTAACTGATATGGCTCTTTCGAGTTAGCCTCCATCATGTTGATCCCCATTTCGTCTGAGATCATATCCTCAAACATTAACACAGTTTTATGGTAATTTACCACAGGGGGAGACTGTGCTGGTGGGGGACATCGCTCTTCAAATAAGGATAGAGTGGCCAGGTCTATTTCCAAGCTCGGTAGGGTTATCTGGGGATTGGTGGGATGGATTGGCGTTGTTGGCTTGTATGGGGTTAATCGGGCTTCCCCATTCCGGTCAATCTTTACAACCTCGGCACTTATGAATGAATTCCTGATGTGAGGCCTGGGACGAGATTTTTCTTCTGTGTGGATCCCCCTGGCTTTTGCAGTTACCGTCATACGGACTTTCTCCTTAGCCTCTCACTTCTTTTGTGGGCTTATAACCAAACCCAAATCTGACTTTCTGCCCCCCTTTTGTTGTGACGGGCTCCTTTCTGCCTTGTAATCTGGGGCCAAGTCCCCTTCCTTTTTGGTAGCCCCACTTTTAGAGTATGGCCACAGCCACTACCATACCACCTCCGGTTTTGGGAATGATGCCCTTGATGGGCTCCGAAATTATTGTCGACACCTCATACTCAAAATTGTGGAGGTCGACGTCCTCGGCGGTGTGCGGCACATCCAGCACATTAGGCTTTTCGACGTTGTTGGTGGCCTTCTCTTTCTCACTGTGCCCTTCACCAATGATGGTGATAATGTTGTGCCCTGATGTAAACTTGAGTTTCTGGTGCAGCGTGGAGGGTATGGCTCCGACTTCATGTAGCCACGGGTGCCCCAGTAGCAGATTAAACGAGGATTTGATGTCTATCACCTAAAAAAATATGGAGAAGGTCGTTGGCCCAATCAATAGCTCAAGATCAACTTCTCCCTTTATTTCTCTCCTGGTATTGTCAAAACCTCTAGCGCTGGTTTTCATGGGCCTCAACATGCATGGACCAACCCATATCTTGGTGGCGGTTCTTAATGGGCATATATTCAATGCAGACCCGCTATCGATTAGAACCAAGGGGATTACCATGTTTCCAGACTCGACTGTTATATTCAAAGACTTCGAGTGGCTATCTCCTTCCTCTGGTAAGTCCGCGTCAGAAAATGAAATGGCATTCAGAGCCATCACTTGACCAATTATCTGTCCGACCTCATCTAGGCTGACATGAAGTGACACATGCATATTTTTTAATGCCCCTATTAATGCTTGGAAATGGAATAGGGACGTCATCAATAGATCCCATACAGTGATCTAGGAGGGCATTCTCCTTAGCTGAGTCTCTAGTATATGTTCTCGACTCATTTTCTCGAAAGGATTCACTGCGTTATCTATCTTCCCCTCGGGTTGAGCTTGTTCTGCTGTCGGTGCTTCCGGTTGCTTTGAAATCTTCTCGGATTGGGTCACAAAGTCCACTGCCCCTTCTCTGTGGCTACCAGCATTGATATCTATTTGTTCATAACTCAGCGAGACCTGATGAGGATCATAGGTCGGTCCCGAGATATGAAACAGTATAGCTGTCGGTATCAGATGCACTTGTACTGTGGGTTCAGGAGGTGTGGGCAACACTTGATTTACCTCAGTGATAGCTGGTTGGGTGGCAAAGTTAGGTCAGGTAGGGGTGGTGAAGCTTGCAAATGGTTGTGTCGGGGATAATGGGGTGAGTGTAGGCCATTGGTAGCTAATGGGCGATGGAGGATTGGGGGTTTGATGGGCCATTAGGTAATTGACAGGGGTGGTGGAGTTTGTAGGTGGTTGATCAAAGGTAATGGAGTGGGCGCAAGCCATGGGTAACTGACGGGTGCAGGTGGAGGGTTGGGGGTTTGACTGGCCGTTGGGTAATTGATGGGGGTGGTGCAATATGGTTGATACGCATTTATTTGTACGTAGTTAATGGGGGTGGGTGGTGGAAAATAGGCCCTAAGATTTAGGGGTTTAGTTTGGGGTGCCGAGGTGGGGAAGTAATCTGCTAGATTTAGGGGTTCAATCACCACAATAGTTCCTTCTCCTAGATTTCTCTGCCTTGGTGCCACAAACATTTCTTGATTACAAATAAAGTCTGATGGATCAAACTCAAATTCTTCTTTAAATTCCTCTACCATCCCTATGGTGGGTATGAGGCTTGCTATTCCGATAGGGTGTGGTGGTAAAGGCACCTGATGGATATTCGCATGCTGGTTTGCTTGGGTGAGTGCAGGGGGAATGATCTTTCCAGCATCGATTAAATCTTGGATCGCATGCTTCAATGGGAAGCAGCGATCAATTCGGTGACCAGGATCCTGATGGAAATTGCAATGAGTATTGGGGTCAAAATTATATGGAATTAGATTGGGAGGAGGTCGTGGTTGGAGAACAGTTATTAAACTCTTTTCAATTAATAATGGCAAAAGTACACTCAAGGATTGCCCCAAGGGCATAAAGACTCGATCATAACGGGCTCTCCTCTCTAGGGTCATTTACATTCCCTACCCATTCTCTGCTCTCTGTATTGACCCAGTCCTGACGGGAGCTGGCTGTGCTGCTTGAAATTGGAGCAAGGTTACGTTATTATTAGGCCTGGTATTGGCGACGTTCTGGACGTCGGCCCCGGTTCTCTTTTTGTTCCTCTTCTCTAAAAACCTTCTGACCCCACTAGTTCTGCTTGGTATATTTTTATTCAAGCGACCTTCCCTGATCGCGTCCTCGCATCTATTATCATTTCTTACCAGATCAACAAAGCTGGACTGCTACTAGTACACCAAGAAATCTGAGATCACTGGTAGAGTATTTTTTGAAATCATTTCGATTTGCTTATCATCAGGTTTCCTATTTCTTACTTGAGCTGCCAGTGCTCTCCAGCGTCCCAAATAGTCATTGAAGGTCTCATTCGGGTTCTGCCTTAAGCGGGCCAAGTCTGACTTGCGCGGTTCAATATCTATATTGTAGACATATTATTCTTAGAATATGTGCGTTAAGTCCTTCCATGTCTTCATCATAGATGGTTCTAAAGATGTGAACCATCTCAAAGCAGGACTGGTCAAACTCTTTCTCAAGACTTTTATCAATAGTCTTTCATCCCCTCCATATTGGCACATGTCCCCACAGTAGGACTTTAGATGTGCTATTGGATTGCCAGTGCCATTGTATTTATCAAAGACTAGCATTTTAAATTTGGGGGTAAGGGGACCTCAGCGAACAAACACAAATCTGTGAAGTCCGTGGCGTGGATTTCAGCACTACCCATTTTCATCAACTGCTTTTGTATTTTGTCCAACTGTTCTTTCAGCTGCTCTGACTCTTTGGACACAGGGGCCACTTTCTCGACAGCTGGTTGGATCTCTCTTTGTGCTACCAAGGGGAGGAGGGTTGAGGCTGGTTAATGCCCCACCATTGGCTCCATTGTTCCTAATCTCGTCCTCTTCATACTACTGGTCGGCATAATAGGCAGTGAGGGCGGGATTCTCTTGTTGGTGTTACATGGGTTAGATGGGAATGGCATGTGTGGGGATTGGGTGAGCCCATTGAGGGGAAGTTAGTTGGATGATGGGATGAGTGGAAGTTGGATTTTGGGGTGGGGCCTGGTGAGGCCATTGGGTATGAGGGAAGGTTTGAAGCTGACTTTGAGATGTAGGGGTATGGGTAAAATGGGCATGGGTTTGAGCTGGGTATGAGGGTTGTGAATGGGTGAAATTTTAGAGGAATGGTGAAGGGTATTGGTATAAGGTTCCAAGGTTTTGGGCTTGGGCTATGAAGCCTTGGGAGGGTTGGGTTGTGAAGCCTTGGTCATGATAGGATTGGGCTATGGGCCATTGGTGGGTTTGGGCCATAGGCCCTTGGTGGGTCTGACCCATTGGGCCTTGGTGGGTCTAGCCCATTGGGCCTTAGTGGGTCTGGGCCATGGGCCCTTAGTGAATCAGGCCTATTGGACCTTGGTAGGTCTGGGTCATGGGCCCTTGGTGGGTCTGGCCCATGGGTCCTTGGTGGGTCTAGCCATTGGGCCCTTAGCGGGTCTAGCCCATTGGGCCTTGGTGGGTCTGGCCCATTGGCCCTTGATGGGTTTAGGCCATGGGCCCTTGGGTATGGGTGATGGGGTGTTGGGCCATTGGGCCTTGGAGATCATGAGGGGAGGGGTTTTGGGCCATTGGGCCTTGGTGCATATGGGGGATGGGGGTTTGGATGGTGTGAATTATGAGAGGTTGATGGAGGTCGTGGGGGAGAGAGGCATGGAGATTGGCTAGGGTATGGGATGGGTTCATGGATGTGGGGTGTGGATGAGGGGAGGTATTTTGGGAAGCCTTCCATAAGGAGTAGGCTTGGAGCATCTCCTCCATCATGGCCATGGAAGGAGGACCGGATATAGATGGTGGATTTAAGGGGTGGTGAGATGTAGATGGGGGGATGTGGAGGAAAAATTAGGCATGGCCCTAGTATGATCGGGCATGACCATTGTAGGTGGTGGAATATGGAGTGGATGAGATGGGGCATGGGGAAATGGGGATGTATTGTGTATGTATGGGGATGTTGAAGGGTAAGGTGTAAGTGTTTGGGAAAAACCAGGTATGGCCCCGGTAAAAATGGGCATGACCCGGGGAGATGGGGGTATTGGTGGGGGGTTGGAAGGGTGGAGGTGACATAGGTGGATGAGGGTGGATCGGGCCTATATGGGAAAGATGAAAAATGGGGCATGGATGTGGATGGGGAAAATGGGGTTGGGTTTTGTATGGATGTGGATGGGGAATGTGTTAGATTTGGCATGGGCATGGTTTGGGCAAAAGATGGGGAATGGGGGGTTGAGCTTTTGATGTTTTGGGAGGTAGTAGTGGGGAAGATGGGGGCGCCAAACAGGCTAGTAACGGTAAAGAGTGATTGGGTGAGGGGGATGGTGGAAAAAACTTCTCCCGAATGGGAGTGGGTTGGAGAATATGGTGGGGATGAGTCGGGATCGACGTAAGCCGGGTCCACTACCCACGACATTGTTCGTTGGCGGGTTGGGTATGGGTGCCTTGAATAAGGCCCAAAGATTTTCCTCCTTCTTCCCCTATGGGATGATGGAGGGCAAGGTGATGTTGTTGTGTCGGCACCACAAGAACTCTATTTTTTAGGTTTTTTTTTATTTTTAATTTTTTAGGAAAAAAATTTTTGTAAAAATAAAGGTTCCAAGGCCTTGGAATTCCCTTCTCAGGTGGCTTTTGTACCCTAATTTAAGACCTGCGGCGATGGTTTTGAAGTACTTCAGAAATATCAAAGGAAGACCTTTGATCTATTAAAGGCACAAAAATCGAGGTAAATAACCCGATCCCCTAGAATGAGTCAAAAAGAAGTTGCCTTCTTTTGACCGGCGGGGACATATTGGGTGTCGGAGATGACGGAGCTCAAACAGGGGTACTAAACACACTAATCGGAGGACTTGGGAGGTGAGAAAAGCCTCAGATTTTGGGCTGCTACTGTCCAGGTAGACTTGGCACAACTAATACATGCGCCAAGGTAGCAGGACCTCTATTTTACACTGGCACAACTATTAGTTGCGCTAAGGTAAAAGTGGAGGATTTTAAAGCTGGCGCAACTATTAGTTGCGCCAATTATAAATTCCTAATTTTTGCACTGGTGCAACTAATACTTGCGTCAGGTAAAAATGATGCTCCAGATTCTAAAACAGCAGGGAACAGTAGCCTGAAGATGGGTCTGTTTTGGGTTTTTGTGTAAGTTGCGCTTCCAGGAACTGCTTGACTTTATATGATCGATTCTCTCCTCACAGAATCCTAAAGGTTTGAGTCTGGTATAACTCGCTAGCACGCTCCCAAAGGGTTTTAAGCTTTAGAATGGGAACCCACCCGATATACCTCCGACGCAAGCGCCTTCTTAGATACTAGGTGGGCTGAGCCTTTTCTGGATCATCACCACTAGGGGTTGCCGCCATACTAGGACTCGGGTGGTTGTATGTGTGCCTAAACCCAACCCTTTTAAAATCTATCCCGTAAAAGCAAATTAATTAAGCTCCCTATTCTTGATTCAATTTTAACTCTTTTTTCAAAACATTTTTTTTATGGAAGTTTCCTTTAGTCCAAAATACGGGGGTGATGACCTTGTGCCGCCACTACAGGCCAGCGTCCACTGTCGGAATATGTTTGCACAAGTAGGCCCGCAAATCGGTTAAGGCACTTTAAATGACAGAAAATTAGAGAAATTGAAAGACAATGCTCAAGTAGGCCCACCAATTGGCTAAGGCACCTAAAATGACGAAAATGTAAGGGTGAGAAAATAAAAAAATAATTAAAAAATAGCAACAAGGTTAATAAAATAAAAAAGAAATGGCTAAATTTTAAGGAGAAGCTCTAAAAGCTATCCCCAGTAGAGTTGCCATCTGTGCAACCATGGGATTTATGATGATCCCGTCGCGATGATGCGCTTGCTTGCAAAAAATATAGAGTCGCCACCTAGAGTTTTCGGTAGAACGGGAAACCTAGTTCATTTTTATGAGCACGGAAGTGCTAAAAATATGACTCTGAATCCAGTCCACACCAAAGGCTCTTGGGTAGGGGTTTCAGTTATCGATCGAGAAGGTGTTAGGCACCTGATCAACCCGCTTAACGCGATCTCTACTAATGACCAATAAAAAAATAAAGTGAAAGAAAAAAAAATAGCTTCCTCTTGCCCAAATGGGCCTTAAATCCTATTTGTGCCCCTCCATTCCTACTGAAAATTCGGCGGCGTAACGGCATAAATAGGAGGATGGGAAGAGCTAAAGATGATATAGGAGAAGAAAAAGGAGAGTCGGAGCCCTTGAACCCTTGTAGCACCATAGGAGAGCCTTGCGTTGGCTTGCTTTGATGAGCTTTTGAAGGCTTGAATGGTGGAAAAAAGGGTTCTAACTCCTAAGGCTTGAAGCTAAGAGGTAGAGAGGGAAAGCTAAGGAATTACACACACCTAACCTAAAGGCTTTTAGTGAAATGCTAAGGTTTAAGGGAGCTTTTTGAAATCTAAAATTTGTATGGAAAGTGTGCACCAAAGGGAGAAAGATCTTCTCACTTTAAGCTCTTTCTCTCTTAGGCCAAAATTCTCAACCCCTAAACCAAGGGGTGGGGGTCTCTATTAATAGGAAATGGGTGGATTAGGAGGGTGTTTAGATGCTAATCAAGATTAGGAATTAGGTAATCTAACATCTAAGGTTTCCTAGGGTTTTTGGAGCCTTGAAATGCGAGAGAAGGTCCTCCAATGGTGGATGATAGGGTGGGGCTTTAGGCCACTTAATGGGTTACAAATAGGGTGCAAAAGGGTGCAACAGAACTAAATAAACACACCCCAAAGGACAAGGTGGTCAACAAGTCAAACCCTAATCACAAATTTCGGGGCTAAAAACCAGGGTTACTATTTATATACTTGGCGCAACTATTAGTTGCGCTAGGCAAATGTACAATAAAATAGTTCTATACAGTAGCCTGAAAATTGGCTTCGCGAGGGGTGAGGGGGACCTATTTATACCTGGCACAACTATTAGTTGTGTCAGGCCATTTCTAGGGGAAAAAGGCTTGGAGCAACTATTAGTTGCACCAGGCAATAGTTGCGCCAGGCAAATTCTGGGGGAAATTGGCTTGGCGCTACTACTAATTGCGCTAGGCAAAAATTCCTCCAAAATGACCCAATTTTTAAATGGTCATAACTTTTGATATATAACTCCGATTGAGGTGATTTTTAGCTCGTTGGAAAGATGGAGAAGTATTATTTCCAATGGTATATAATTTGATAGCAGTAAAAGACCTCAACTAGTCCCAGTACACCACTCTTCATCCATTGCCTGGGAAGGTTAGGTTTAGGGTCTGGAAGGAGTTCTAAGGGTCGGGATTGGTTTATAAAGGTTCGAGGTAGGTTCCTAAGGGATCTAGGGTGATTCCTAAGGGTTTGGGGTAATTTTTAAGGGTTTCATACATGCCATCAAAAGCTCAAAAATGCGCATCTCTCGAAATGTGTTTCGATCAGGCCTTGGGCCAAATTTGGGTGTCTACAAGACCTAATAAGGTCAACGGTTTGAATGCAACTTGAATACATCCTAAATATAGGAATTTAAAATGATGAAGGTCATACAATAAATTTTCATTAGATAATAATTGAAAACCTTTATTTTGACTTTCTTCATTAATACTAAGAGTTTGCTTAGTAGTTTTGATAGACATATTGGTGGACTAATCTTTTCATCTATATTGGTAAATTATTTGGGAATTGATGGAAGGAATTGTCCATCAATTTAGTTGGTTTTGTTGGTCTTCAATATTAGACCATTTATCTAATTGCTTATTTTTAATTAATTTTTTGGTTGAGAATTTAAAAAGAGATAAAGAAAAAAAAAAAATTAATTAAAACAGTAAAAGAAAGGCTAAAAGGGAGTTTTTGTAAAAACCAATAATAGTGTAATTACATATAGGAATAGTAATGTTGGAATAGTTTTACTATAGTAAATAGTGAATCAGAATACTATTCATAAGCATAGTAAAATACTATTTACCTTCTTCTCCATAAATTTTAATAGACTTTATACAGAAATCAGTTTAGCTTTACTACTAAATTGATGTTGGATATAGCATCCGTCAACGATTCTCTTTTACAGGGAAAAGTCGGTAAACACACAATCACTGCAACACGCCTATCATCCCAACGCGACTATTAATGCGCCAACAGTGTAGTAGTAAATCTAAAATGATTATTATAAGTCATCCATTAAATCTTCTAAAAAAGAAGATGAATAGTAGGTCATATGTCTATCAATAGGGTTCCTAATCTACTATTTACTAATTCACAAAATTCCAACACTAGCCACCCTCCATATGTAATTACCACGAGTTTAGCGAAACATGGCTCTGATACCAATTAGTTCTTCTTCTTGTTACAGAAAACTTAAACACAAAATAATAACTTATAATAGCATAAATCTAATGCCTAATAAAACAGAAGGGAACACAAATCCAAAGACTTTAATTACAATCCTATTACAACACTATTTTACAACTATGCATTCATATAAGAAATATTAAACAACTAAAGAGAAAAGCTTACCAAGATGCAAGCATTCTCTGATACACACTTAAACAAAGAGAAAAAATAAAGCAAAGAAGAAGAACTAATTTTTTAGGTAGATTTCTAGGTAGAAAATTTTTAGGTGTCTTGGATAATCCCCAAGCTTTCCTATTCATAGATGAATGCGGACTTTTAACGGGTTGAAATCCGCCGATGAGTGGGACACGTGTGCAAAATATAGTGGTTGCAGTTGCTTCGTCCCGAAGTTATTGCTTGGTGACGTCAGGGCATGCGTCACAGATAAATAATTGATTGGTATGACATATGCACTTACGTCATTTCAAACAGTTGTATCTGTTGTAGTTGATTGGGGATTTTATTGGTCGGTCCCACTAACACTCATGGTTCCATGCGATTATCAAGATTATGATAACATATTGAGTCTCCGGAAAAGGAACTATCTTAATCAGGTACATAATGTAACAATTATTCTTCTTGAATTGTGGCTTCAATTTCCAAGTTAGCGGGTAGATGGAGATTACTCTTGGTTCTCATCTATTGTAAAAACTTTTTTGCTTCTTCTTCTTGTTGTGGAGTAGTCAATACTCCATAGGGAGATCAGTGATAAAAATTCTTCTACCATCGGTAATTTTGAAGGAATAGTATTCCTTGAAAATTTCTCTTGCTTCTTGAGAAAAATATATTAAGGTATGGATCTAGTATGATTTGGGGAAAATTGATTGAGCACTAGATTTTGTAGAAGAATCGGTTTTGTGGACATACGAAAATTCATGCATCCTGATTTTACGAGGAATCAAAATTTGGTAAGGTTGAAAGAAATGTTCTCTAGACCTCCATCCAAGGGTGCTAGTGAGCCAGAATGTAAGATGAATGTCTTTTTGTAAACATTTAGAGACATGAAAAAGCATGGATTTGATCATTCTCGAGAAATTTAGAATATTGAAAAGTGGAAAAATGATTTGGTTGATCAATCCCCAATTAAAACATTGCAAAAGATTATATGGATAATTAGGAGTAAATAGAGAAAGTTTTGGGAGACGATAACCCTGGAGATGATTGATAAATTGATAATTCTGCAATACGATTTGTTTAATCTCAACTCTAGGATTCTCAATTTGAGACAAAATAGTTTGAGTAATATCAATGGGAAGGATATGTTTGAGTTTTTCAAACATACAGAATCTTTTAAGACAGTGAAGAATTGGATTATGGAAATTTTGTTCGATTAATTCAATGAGGTCGAGAAAATAGAAAAAAATTCAATGGTAAAAGTTTCTTCTTCCCAATTAAAGTCTTTTAATAAGGAAATCAAACCTTCATATATTTTTTGGGTATTTGCTTCTTGAACCTGAATTTTAGCTGTAAGAGAACTCATATGTTGTCTTACTCTTTTCTTATTATTGATAATATAATTTTTCCATATTTCATTTATGTCTTGATAAATGGTGTGAGAAATTCTTAGGTTATGGAAGTCGGGTATATGTCTGATGCTGAAAATTTCAGATCTTGAATATTCTTTAACCTCCTGAATTGGGGATGTGATTAGTAGCTTCATGGTTTGAAATATTTTAAAAGCATCCCTGCCTTCTCTCATGGAATTATACATCTGATAAGATGGATTCATAAAATTATAAATTTGGCGGTGGCAGGATTGCCATGAGGTGTAAATTCCTAGTTGAAACCCCTTGAGAATAACATAAACTTTTCGTTGAGGAGAAGAATTGTCTTATGAAGATTGGGTAGAAGGGCTACCTGCATGACTGGTCATTTTATGCACAGAAATTATTGGTTAGTTGGTGATCAACTGTGTTGATAGGATCACCACATAAACACAAAACCACTGGGTTAGTGGGTAATATAAAAATATTATGTGGATGCGCATGCATAAGATGTTAATAGGAATAAGCAATTTGAGTATTTTGATGGTTATGGTGATGGTACCCCCAGAATTGGTTATTAACTTGGAAGGAAGCACAACAAAGGTGAGAAAGGGAGTCCCCAGATGGAGAGGATAAAAAATGAAAATTGAGCGGATGACCTGAAATTGAGCAAAAATTTCCTGAGAATCAACCTTGGTAAAGGGAAATATAGAAGACATAAATGGAATTCCTAAAATAAGGAATTGAATTAAATTTGGGAGAACCATAAAAGTAGTAGGAATACAAATACCATTTGTTGTATTGCAGCATGGTCAAGGTTATGACGGATGGGTATTTGATAACCACTAGCATTGGTTAAACTATGATGAGTGGAATTCAAATATTGAGAAGGGACTAATCCAGTCTGAATATAATTCATGTCAGCACCACTATCAATAAAGGCCATGATATCATAAAGAGTATAATTCGAATTAATAAATAAATCTACTTTGATGTACCATTTGGGAGAAGATACTTATTGTAAAGGATTTAGATAAGTAATTGATGTGGAACTGGAAGAAGCTTCTTTATGTTCCAAATGATTGAGTCGAGTATTGATAGTTGTAATTTTTTTTATCTCATTTATCTCAATATTGTCAAGAAGAAGAGGGATTATGTATTTCTTTAGAAAAATGACGATGTCGTCCTAAAGAGTAATGATGATTTGATGTTTCTCTTGAAATTTTATCTTTTCTTTTAGAAGGAAAATTGATTTTGGTGTCATAAGCAAATTGATCACAAAATTCTCATAATTCTTTACAACCAGTGAGTTGTTGTTTTAATTATTTATGTAATTTTAAATCATTACACAATGTTAATCATTCTCGAACAATTATACTTTGGAGTTGTCCATAAGTATAGTGATTATAAGTTATACTTTGATCATCAGGATCACGAAGTTTATTTCTAACCTTTTCAGCAAATAAGCTGGGAAGGCCATCAATGAATTTGGCTTTCCAATATTTAGTATTGGCATCACTTCGTTGCATGACTTTTGTCATAAAAATATCTTTATACCATCTAAAATGGGTTAAAGATGGACAACGAAGATTTTGAAGTAGTTCTCTACTTTCATATTGATGATTCCAAGAACCAAAAAATAAAAAATGATGGTTTGAGTTAAAGTATAAACTACATCTTCTTGAGCTTCAATTTGGCCAGTAATTTTATTTTTAATTGATTTGGTTGAAGTAAGAATTTTATTACGTTGAGTAGCTATGAGAATTTTATCCCACCATTCTTTCAACATACCAGAAAAATCAGTAGTAATATACCGAGCAATTGTGTGGTCAGTATTTTGATGTTATTTTAAAATAGTGTTATACATAAAAATTTTATGTAGAACAGTAAAAATATCATATTCTAATTTTCCATTAATGTTCCATTTATAAATGGATCGATAATCATAAGAATTTTGAATATCTATATGATCTTCTTCATAAAGAAGATCCTTAGGTGTAGGTCTATGGTAGTAATATCTGGTATTGCCACTATCCCAATTATATTGTAGTTTATTAAATTCTAAATTATTTTGTAAAGATTCAAAATTATCTTGAATTTCTTGAATTTTTGCTAGATTAGAATTTTCTCTATCAGTTAAAATATTAATTTGAAAATTATTTTTCTTCTCAGGTTTGAGTGATAAAGCTTGTAATCTAGAAGTTAATTTATCAAGAAATTCATCTTGCTTCATCATATAAGATTTTGATGATAGATTTAATCCAGAAATTTCAAGAGGAGATTTTATGTTTGATTGTTCTATCTTCAGGGTTGATGATTTGTTGATAGGAGATGAAGAAAGAATATTTTCAATTCTATTTAATTGCAAACTAATTATTTGAAGATTAATATTGGTAAAGTTTTTTTGTTTATATAGATTTGATAATTCTATTTTTGTTGAATGTGGGATAGGTTCAACAAGTTTTATGAAAGCTGTAGCTTCCAGAATTGTTGTTGAATTTGGTTGGGTAAGTTTTAAATCTTCAACGGTTGTATCATTAAGTTTTTGCCATTCTTTTTAAAAATCTTCAAGGAGATATATTTTCCTTTCATCCTGAGTCATTTCATGATAGTTTGTTGCTTTAAACCAAGTAACAAAAGCAATGACTAGGTAAGACATTTCTACAATATCGAGATAAACGAGATCCAAGGTTGGTGCTGCAACAGCCACCACAGTGAAGAAAAAGAAGGGCAAATATGAGAAAAAAATATGAATGGACTCCACCCTTTGCATTAAGTTCAGACTTAGATTCTTATGAGGCTATAATATAATTTTTTGTAAATAAAAGTTCTTTGTGTATTTTCTGCTTTAGAATTAGTTTTATATTTTCTGCATGTTGTTTCAATTGTTAACAGTCTAATGTAATATTCCTTTTTGTTAGTGAAAATTGTCTTTTGTGTGCTATTTGTATTGTGTTCCTTTTTTATTTTATTTTTATTTTCTTTCCTTACAGACTGTTCATTCTAGTTTATTTTGTTGCACTGTTGTTGTTTTTTCTGTTATACCACTGCTACCCCTTTACATGTATGCTGAAACAGTGAGGACACTGTTTAACATAGGTTTGAGGGTATGGTAGGGTAGGTAGGCCAGGAAAATAGTTAATTTTAGTGTAGCAGTGATGGTTAAATTGAGATAAATAAAGCAAATTCTTACCTAATCATGTAGAGAGAAGAAATTTAAAAATTTTGCAGACATTTAAAACTGAAAATCTTTGAAAAATTAGCACTACCATGAAGCTAACATCAGGAAAACATTTTCAATTGGTACTTAGTGAACTAGAGAGGAGACAAAAAGGTAGAAACACACTCCACGGGTTAATTTGAGGACCATACCCATTGAGACTTGGGCTAACAAAGTTCTTTTGAAGAGTGTCTTTGGCATTTTTTCTGCTCTAAGGAATGATTTACTCAACATTTGGTTACTAGAAGTCAAGCACCTCCAAATTGAAACTGATTGACAGCACTCATGACACTAAGGAGATGATCTAAGGCTTTCTTTTGGACAGTTTGAGCCTAAAAGTTCTACCATTCAACTTCTCCTTTGCATACACTCTTCGAGCCTTAAATCCATATTTCTTCAACTAACACTAGAGTACTTGAACCTAAACCCCATGACCTGATTCAACCTTACCCTCACTCTGAGATTTCAAAAGGTAAAGGATAAGAAGTTGAAGATAGGTAGGTTGGGTTCAACATTTGGTGAAAGGAGAAGAGAAACAGTCTAAAAATAGCAGTGTATCAGTGGTATATGTGTGGCAATTCATCATAAAAATCATAAAAATATAAAAAGAAAAAGAGAGAAAAAGAAAAGAGAAGTCAAAGAAGTACCTCATCTGAAAATTAAAAAGAAGAGAAGAAGTTGGCTTCTTTGACTCTGAAAAAATACAAATGAAGATGAAGTTGAATGAAGAAGGTGAAGTCATGAACCACCTCCTCCCCATGCTTATTTCTCAATTTTGAATCCCTTATACCCCTTTTATTCTTTTTAAACCTTAACCATAAGCCACATTACAACCCATCAAAAAGACTTTGTTGATCCAAAGTAAAGTGAGCTGTCATGTGGAGATGAGATGTCTAATCTATGGTGAAAATACTTGGAGATGTCAGGAACTTAGATGCAATTCCTATGCTCGTGCTTGCAGACCCATTTGGGGTCTGTGAGTAATCTTGAGCTAAGGAGAATGCGAACACCCTTGGAGCCTTATTGTTGAGAGATAGCCCTGGTGATAATTGGGTCTAAAATTTAACTTCATTGGGGTGCCTTCTAAACCTAATTTTTGAATTTAAGGCAAGCTTAGTGCTGGTTTGTGCACATTGTATTCCTGATGTAAACTGATTGGTGGTGATGCAAAGACATGTTGATTTTGAGGTTTAATTAGCTGCATTACTACTGTAATTCTCTCTGATTTTTAAAGAAGAGGTGTAGAATGAAGCTTTATTCATTGAATTCTGTTTTGTCATAGACTGCACTCTACTTAACTGTTTAAATGTTGAAGTTTGTGGGTACCTTCACTGAAAACCCTCAGGAGACTTCACTCCTCCACTAGGGATCACCTAGGGGTTTAAAAGGCTTGATGCATATGCTAAATGCATCCGTGCTCCCTACGAAATTGGCATTTACTGTTTTGAATAACTGATTTAATTTTTCCTTTGCTCGAGGACTAGCAAAGATTAGGTTTGGGGGTGTGTTAGTCACTAAAAAATGCCACTTTTTACCTCCTAACTTAGCCTTTACTACACCTTAAAGCTATCTAATAATTGTCTTTTAAGCATGTTTTATAGTTAAGAATAAAATTGCAGCTTAGTGCAACAGTTCACACTTTCGAGGCCAAGAAGAGAGGATTAAAAGTCAAATCTTGGAGCTGTTTGAAGACCATAAAGTACACCATGGTGGTACACACCATAGTGATTATTTAGATTGCCTAAGTGGGCCCTAGAAGTCCAATAGATGAAAGGAAGTTTGACCCAAGCAAAGAAGACTGCTACAGCAGGCTCTGCACAGCAATAGACAAGCACAGAGGACTCCTCGCGCAATTGAAATTGCTCTGAAAATCCCCTCGCACAGTTCTCATGAAGCTCAAGCTTGCAGTGCATAAATAGCTCACAAAGATCCCACTCAATTCACTATAGAAGAGCTTCAGAAAAACACCACGCACAGTCCTCGTGAGGATCAAAACTCTAGAAGATTTACGTCGCGCAGATCTCGCACAGACCTCGTGCACTTCAAACATAGAACCAGCCATGCGAGAAGCGCATGTCATCCTGGCAATCATCTGCATGAAGCTCAAAATCCACCCTCGCGAGTCGCAATTCAGCCTAGCGATATCCTTGTGACCTGAGCTACCTGGAGCCCCATCTGCGCGAGCTGTACTATTCATAGTAAGTTGAACCTAGCGAGTGGTTTCAGTAGCTAATCCAGCCCACGAGAACCACGCGAGAGGTAAAACAGGCAAATTTAGCCTCGCGAGGCACGGGCTCCCTACTTCTCAGTCCATACATAGGGGTATTCTGTGAATTCCACAGTAGTTAGGGCATACATCTCGAGGTGCCAAGTTGTTTCCCACTTCCCGAGGCAACACTTGGGCCACGATGGCAGCTAAAATTAGGGCATTTCTCTTCTATATTCTATTTGGCTAAGGTATAAGATATTTTTAGTGGAATTGTATATAAGCTGCAGAGTTCAACGGAAATCTATTTAACTTTTTACCCTAATTTGGTGCTTGCTTAGGTCAGTTAGGGTTAGGTTAGATCATCTTTTTTTCTTTTTCATCTTGCCTTAGCATAGCAGCAATGCTGGGCTAAGTTCTTTATAGAGCCTAGGGTTATTTCTGCATTGTAATTGGTTTTGTAATATAGAATGAGCTATTTTGGGATTCTCTACAAAGGTTGCTGCCTTGAGGGCAGCCATTGTAAGTTCTCTTTATTCAATGGAATGCCCTTTTTAATGCCCATTTTATCTATATTTTTCTGTGCTTTTCACATAGATTTATATAGATTTAATGTTCCCATAGCTGCTTGAGCTTATAACCCTATAACCATAGTGAGAGCAGTAATATTCATGTTCTATCTCCTTCATCTGTGATTAGGATAATCTTTGGGATAGCCTGTGGTCATTCAAGTGGACAGGGTATAGCCCTAGGGCTGGTCTAGAACATAGGGCTGAGATGGATTCTTTTTCTCTGCACTTGTACTTGTAGCCAAGTGAGAGATTCTTGCAGAGCCAAACTCTCCCCTGTTTTGCATCATTTTCAATCAGTGTTTAGATCTGAGTTTTTGTAAAGATTGCAGACTTGTGAGCTGGGTCATTGCAGGCCTTTTGTCGCAATGACCAGCTGAAGTCCTCATTCAGCCTAGGATTTCTTGTGGTTTCCACTTGAGTTTCCAGGACTGTTTGCTCCTATGAATGCATGAGCTTGTAGCCTTGTAAACATAGTGTCTGCAATGGTGTTCATGTTCAGATTTACTCCATTGATTGGATGAAATCTCTGGGATATGTTGTGACCATTACAGTGGACAATATATAACCCTATGATCAGTCCTTACCTCTGGGTTAGGTTAGATTCTTCTACCTAGCAGATGTGCTTATAGCCAACGGAAGGAGTGCTGCCTATTTCTCAGATGTTCTAACACTAAGATGCATTGCTAATTTAACCATAGCTGTTTATTTCTCATCATTTTTACTTTATTTCCTCACTCCATCATCATCCTTCTTTCCCCCTTTCTTTAGTTTTATTCTCTATTTTTAAAGTAGTGTAGATACTGACACCCCAAACTCCCTTTCTTTAGGATTGCCAGATCTGTAGCCAGATTTAGAGGTCTACTATACAACCCTTGTGGTTCTAGATCAGACTTCCCCGTGGGACAACCCTATCTTATCAAAACTTGCTACAACAAGCCCTGGATCTTGCAGGACTGTGTATTTTTAGATTGTTGTTTTGTTCCACTTCATTCCCCATCTTTGATTTATTTTTAACACCATATTTTTATCCATCGCTTCTTTATTAATAACAGCAGAGCAATCTAAAATAAAACCAACAATTAACACAACCAACCACAAAATTCTCATTACTTCCCTCTAGTTTACACTAAGGGATAGCTGGGATTAAGCCAACAATACATTGAAAGGATTAATTACTACAACAAGATTACTAATGTTGGAACATCAGCCCACATTACATCGTTGAATTTTCGTTCCTTAGTACACAATTACCCTTAAAATTTTAACAGATTTCAATCGAAAAGATGTGGGTACTGGTCGCGGATCTCTACTTCACCTTCGCAAGTGGCATCAGCAGTTGAGTGATTTTTCCACCACACTAGCACAAGTGGAATCCACAAGGTCTGCTCCTTACAATCCAAAATCTGTATCAGTTCTCCCGCTACGATCAGACCTTCTTAGAGTTCAATGGGTTGGTAGTCCAAGACGTGAGTCAAGTCCTTCACGTACTTTCATGCATACTCGATAGTTGTGGTGGCAAAGCAACCTGATATGCCACTTCACCGACCCAGCCCAATATCTCAAAAGGTCCAACGTAGTGTGGACTTAGTTTCCCACGTCTTCCGAAACACATCACGCCTTTAGTCGGCAAAATCTTGAGGAAAACGTGGTCCCCGATCTGAAAAGATGTGGGGTGTCACTATCTCGTAGAGATAACGGGAAATAAAGGCAATTAATTATATTAAGTTTACCTGAAACTCGACATTTATTCTCTTGAGATCGGAATAACTCTTCTATATGCTTTGGGTGACCCTCAACCTCTCACAAATTAACCAAATTGCTTCGATCGTTCTTTCAACAATCTCCGGGCTTAACATGAACTTCTCTTCGGCCTCTTCTCAGTTAAGCGAAGATTTATACCTTCGGCCGTAAAGTGCTTCGAAGGGAGCAATCCCAATGCTCACCTGATAGCTGTTATTGTAAGCGAATTAGATCAAGGGTAGGTTCTTGTCCCATGATCCTTAGAAGTCAAGCATATAGGTCCGAAGCATGTCATCAATTATCTGGTTCACCCTTTCAGTTTGCCCATCGATCTGAGGATGAAATGTCGAACTGAATTCTAGCCTGGAACCCATTATTTCTTGGAAACATTGCCAAAATTGTGAGGTGCATAGTGGGTATTTGTCTAAAACGATGCTTATAGGTATACCATGCAATCTGACAATCTCCTTAAGGTATAACTCTGCAAGCTTACTGGTTGTATACCTCGTACTATATGGTAGGAAGTGGGCGGATTTGGGTAATCGATCCACGATTACCCAAATGGCATTATGTCCTTTCGTTGTTCTTGGCAATCCAAGGATAAAATCCATGGATATGGCTTTCCATTTCCACTCAGGTATTGGTAGAGGTTGTAACAAACCTGAAGGGTTCCGATAGTCTACCTTTACTTGTTAACAAACAAAGCATTTGGACACATATTCTGCGATGTCTTTCTTCAAGCCTCTCCACCAGAAGCTCTTCTTCATATCCTGGTGCATCTTTGTACAACCAGGATGAATGGCATATCTCGATTTGTGAGCTTCTTCCAGGATTGTGTGTCGAAGCTCGGCATTAGTTGTATACAAAGTCGACCTCTGAACACTAGCGAGTCCTCTTCCCTAATGGAGAAGTTTGGTTTAATTCCACTCGTCACACCCTGTCTAATGACCATCACCTCCTCATCGGTCATATGTAACTCATGGATATTGTTGAATATCGTTGGTCTGATGGTAATGTTAGACACTAAGGCACCTGATTCCTCCACCTCAAACTCCGTGTCATATGCTGATATATCTTTAAACAACTTGTGCAACTGTGGACTTTGCGAGTCTGTCGTGATGATGCGCACTCTCTAAAAAGAGATGGAGTCGCCACCCAGAGCTTTTGGTGACCCGGGATACCTAAAAAATTAATATGTAAGCACCGAAGTGTAAAAATATGACTCCAATTTCTCAATCTTTGCCAAAGGCTCTTGGTTAGGGGCTTCGGTTATTGATCGGGAAGGTGTTAGGCACCCAATCAACCTACTCGTAAGAGGTCTCTACTATGGCTGATGGCTGCTTGGCTGTGTATATAATATATATACGTATATAAAGAAAATGAGCAGCACTTCCCCTTGCCTGAAGGCACACCGATCCAATTGAGCCCTTCCCACCTACAGAAATTTAGGCAACGTAACGATTCAATTATATGATAGAGGAAAAGCAAAGAAGGTAGAGGAATAGAGAGGAGAGCCAGAGCTCTCGGGTCCTTGTAGCACCGCTGTGGACTTTCGCGTGGGGGCACTTCCGGTGAGTTTCTAATAGCAAGGCGGAATGGAATCTGACCACTAAGGATTGGTGGCTAAGAGATAGGAGGCGAAGGCTAAGGCCCTGATCTTGCTAAAGCTAAGGGTTTGATGATAAAAAATAGGGTATAAAGGATAAAACTCAGTTCTCGAATTTATGGGTTAATGCATGGAAAGGAAGGAGGAAAGCTCTAAAGGTTTTCTCTCTCTTAGAAAATTTTCAAGCCCTTAAGCAAGGGGGTGGCTCTCTATTTATAGAAAAGGAGAGGATTAGTGAAGGTTTAAAGGTCTAATTGGGTTAGCAATTAGGTAATAGGGATCTAAGGTTCTCTAGGGTTTTGGGAGCTTAGATAGGTGGGAAATGGGTTTAATGGTGGATGATAGGGTGGGGCTTTAAATAGCTAAAGGGATGTAAATAGAACTAATGGGGGTGCAATAGTCCTAAAGAAACTTACCCCAGAATTTGGGGTGGTCAACAAGTCAAACCCCAAATTCAAAATCTGGACATTTTCCCAAAAAACACTATTCTTAAGCTTAACGTGTATATTATACACGCTAGGCTTGGGAACAGTGCTCCCCTAAGAAAAAAGGGAGGTCTGGGGCCCGTTCTAGAGCTTAATTCTAGAGGAAGAAGCTAATTTTTCCTAGCATGTATAATATACATGCTAGGCCAACTTCAGTAAAAAATTGGCTGAGTGTGTATAATATACACGCTAGTGTAATTTCCTGCATTTCTGCGCAATTTTTAAATCGCCATAACTTTTGATATACAACTCGGATTGAGGCTATTCTTGGCTCATTGGAAAACTGAGAATATTTTATTTCCAATGGTGTAGGCCTCAGCTCTAGTAGAGGTCTATGTAAACTTTGGCATTCCCCTTTCCATCCACCGCTCAGGAGGGTTCAAAATGGGCTCGAGAAGGGTTCTATGGGTTAGGGTTGATTTCTAAGGGTCTGGAAAAGGTTCCTAAGGGTTTTGGAATGATTCCTAAGGGTTTTAGAGATGCTTTTAAAAGTTCGGGGATACGTCTTAGTCGAAGTATGGTTCGATCGAGCCTTGGGCCAAATTTGGGTGTCTACACAACTACCCCTCTTTGAATTCTCATGATGAGGTTTAACAGTTGAGTAGTTGTCTTTCGACTCAAAACATCTGCCACCACGTTTGCTTTTCCGGGGTGGTACTGGATGGAGTAGTAGTAATCCGTGAGAAATTTCATCCATCTCCTCTGCCCCATGTTCAAATCTTTTTGAGTGAAAAGGTATTTGAGGCTTTTATGATCTGTAAAGATCTCAAACATCTCCCCGTAAAGGTAATGTCTCAAGTTCTTCAATGCAAATACAACCGCTGCCAGTTTGAGATTATGTGTTGGGTAGTTTTTGTCGTGGTCTTTGAGTTGTCGAGAGTCGTAAGCAATGACTCTCTTATATTGGTTAAGCACACAGCCCAATCTACTGTGTGATGCATCATTATAAACCATGAAGCCTCCACTGCCTGAATGTAAGACAAGAACTGGTGCGGTGGTTAGCTTCTTCTTGAGCTCCTGAAAGCTCTTTTCACATGGTTCGGTCCACTCAAACTTGACATTCTTTCTAGTGAGCTGCGTCAGCGGTCCCAAAATCTTAAACAAGCCTTTGACAAATCTCCAGTAATAACCAGCTAAACCGAGGAAGCTATGAACCTCTGTCACCGTCTTCCATTTTTCTCATTTCATAATCGCTTTGATGTTGGCTAGATTGACTGTAATACCAACTTCAAAGATGACATGACCCAAGAAGCTAACTTGTTCTAGCCAAAAATCACATTTGCTCAGGTTTGCATACAGTCAGTGATCATGAAGTGTTTCAAGGGCTACACGTAGATGTTGTTCGTGATCATCTCTCGTCTTCAAATAGATGAGAATGTCATCTACAAAGACGACCACACACTTATTGAGATATGGTTTGAACACCATGTTCATAAGGTCCATGAATGATGCTACTACATTTGTCAACCAGAATGGGATTTCTAGGAACTCATAAGGACCATATCTAGTGTGGAAGGCAGTTTTTGAAACATCTTATGCCTTGAATTTCAGCTGGTGATATCCTGATCTCAAGTCTATCTTCGAGAAAAACTTAGCACCTTGGAGTTGATCGAAGAGGTCATCGATCCGAGGGAGTGGGTATCGATTCTTTATCATCAACTTATTCAATTGATGATAATTAATACAAAGCCACATAAATTCATCTTTCTTCTTGGAAAATAGGACCAGTGTTCCCCATGGAGAGACACTAGGTGTAACATCTCCGAAATTTTGGCATTGAACAGTATCCTCGAGATGCGTGCCCGACTGATCTTAAGTTTGACCAAGTGGAAATCAATTCGATGACTATGATTCAACTTAGGTTGATGTTAATAAACATGTTTGCATAGTATTAGAGCTAGATTAGAGATCACATACACCTATCTTTAGGTATGTGCTTAACACCAAAGCATAAGAAGGGTTAAAGGGGTTAAACAACTAAAGAGAAGTTATTTCTCTTTAAGTTGGGTTGGTGTAGAGAGTTAAGAAGAGAGAGAGAGAGAGAGAGAGAGTAAGAGGCGGAGTAAATGCTAGAGAAGTTGGGTGGATTGCAAATTGAAGAAGGGCTTGAGCAATTATTCCGGATACGACGCATTGGAGTTCGTGGGAGGCGGAGCTAGGAACCCTAGCCTTTGAGCCAAACCATTAAATTAACCAAGGGTTGATTTGAGGTGAGTTTTTATTAGATTTTAATGAATATGTTGTTGTGCATTAGCTCTAGGATAGATTAATTAAATGTCAAATTAAAAATGTAGAAAAGAAAGGAGAAATGAAAGAGAGGAAGGCTGGAAGAAATGCCCGCAAAGGACTGGATTTCTGACCAAACCGATTGATCCATTTGTAAAATCGATCAATCTCTTTTGACCTGAAAGTTAGCTGGGCAAAATTGCCAGAGACCGATTGATCAATTTCAAATCAATCAATCGATTTGTGGATTTCGATTAATCGATTTAAACTCAATTATCGTCTAAGCACTCCCAGTGGCTGGAAACTTAGAGCTTGGGAAAACCGATTGATCGATTTGAGAAATTGATCAATCGATTTTAGAATTTTGATTAATCAATTTTGGATCGATTAGTCGATTTTGAAAATTCGATTGATCGATTTTGGAGACCGATCAACCGATTTGGACAGTATCCTGTTAGCTTTTGTTTTGGACTTTGGGGTTCTAGGAGGGTCTTGTACCTTCATCTTTGCATCTTTCTTGATGTCTTGCTTATGTTATGATGCACCATAGGTTATCTAAGTGAGTGCGAGCATGAGAAATACGTTGGATCGTGACGCTTGAGGAATTATACGCGTGAAGTAGGGAACGCCTTGAACATGTATTTTAATAGCAAGAGCATGTATGTAGTGATATAGAAATGAGTACTTATGCATTAAAAATGTGAATCTTAAATGTGTGTGTGTGAACACAAAGTAAAATAAATATGTGACATCCCCAGGGAATGTGAATATGATAAGAGCATCTGTGTGATGCATTGAGTTAGACATCCTAGGGATGTATGTGAAAGTGTAAAGCAAAGTGAATGAGATTGATAAGGCCTAATCTACTATATTTAGCACAATCACACGGTGAATAACTATATGTAGTACACTTTTCATATTTAAGGTTTGGAGAATACCCCACCGACGTGACAGGATACCCACGACTGACTCGGCAGAATGTCCGTGAACGATACTGCGGCCAATCCGTACACC
Organism: Chloranthus sessilifolius; assembly: GCA_021018995.1. Lineage (NCBI taxonomy): Eukaryota > Viridiplantae > Streptophyta > Magnoliopsida > Chloranthales > Chloranthaceae > Chloranthus > Chloranthus sessilifolius. The sequence goes on from CM037588.1 coordinate 101,463,952, forward strand.
AGTTGCACATCCCAGGGATGTATGTACGTGTGTGTGTATGAGACATAAACCCCCTCGCCTATGAGAAAGGGGCCTGGGTAGTATTGAATGAATGAAAAAGGATATGAAAATAGTATGATTAGATGATGATGGAGGGTATTCCATCGGGCGCCCGATGCTATAGAAAATCGAGGAATATTTAAGTTATGATTTAAGTCTTTAGGCCAAATCATTGTCTTATGTGAGCAAGTTGAGAACAAAATGAATACATGTAAAGTAACAGTAACATCCAGTGCATCTTTTCAGTTATTTAAATTGTTTTTCCAGTTAATTCATTTATACATCATGCTATTAAATATCATGGAATATATGTGAGAGATTAACTTATATGTTCATTCAGTTATTTCCCTATTGAGTTATGATGTAGCTCACCCTTTAGACTATACGTCGCAGGTCATGTTCTTGCAACTGTTTCTACTTCAGGAGGCGTATATTTGAAGGATTCAGATTACGTACCTTGGGAGGATTTGGAGCCCCCTCCTGAGGACTTCTTCTAGAGGACCCCTGTGTACTTTGAACTAGTTTTTGAGAGAGTACTGTACGGTTTGGTATATCAAGCTATTTTGAGAAAATGTAATTAAACAAATGATATATTCTTTTAGCAAACCATCCAGGGTAACTGTTGTTTCGTCACCGATGGTTCGGGTGGGTTCTTTTTCTCATGCGTTGGCATAAGACTAGAAACATCTTTTGGGTTATTTATTTTGATGGTTATATTTATAGAACTTGAGATTTAGTTCGATTCAGTTCTTATACTTTCTTGTTGCTTGGTTATACCAATATTCCGTGCAGGCTTATGGGGCATGGTCTTGAGGGTCGTGCTTATAGCATGAGTTTCGGGGTGCCGAAATCTAGGCTGTCACAGTTGATATCAGAGCCAAGGACGGCTCTTCTATAAGGTGGGGGGATTGTAATAGTCCCACATCGGATAGGGAAAAGTCTTGACCCTGGGCTATATGTGATTGCGAACGTTACATGTCATGACACGTTTTGGATGGGGACTTAAGCCCATGACAAAAATAAAATCGGGCTGAGACCTAAGCCCAGAACCGGACAATATTGTGGTATGTGGGTCTGGGAAGAAACTAGTGAAAAGTTTATTTTGAGACCGGAGTTATTTGAAGATAATGCTATCATGGTCCGTATGATTAGAGAGAGACTTAAGTCGGCTTAGAGCAGACAGAAAAGCTATGCCGATATCAAGAGAACGAGTGTGGACTACACCGTGGGAGAGCATGTGTTTGTGAAAGTATCGCCTATGAAAGACGTTATGAGACTTGGAAAGAGAGGCAAGTTGAGTCCCCGATACCTTGGACCCTTTGAGGTTTTGGGTCGTGTAGGCGAGGTTGCATATCATGTTGGATTACCACCACGATTTGATCGGGTGCACAACATTTTTCACGTCTCTATGCTCAGGAAGTATGTGAATGACCCTTCCCATATCTTGGGAGGTCAACCTTTAGAAATGCATGAAGGTATGAGCATGATAGAGGAACCAGCGGAGATATTGGATAGAAAGGAGCAAGTGTTGCGCATGAAAGTGATTCCTTTAGTGCTTGTTCGATGGAAGATCATCCGGCTGAAGAAGCTACGTGGGAACGAGAGGCAGATGTGAGAGAGCAATACTTGGATTTGTTTACCGAGAGTTGAGAGCCTAATTGTATCTTCACATGTATGCTTGTAAGTTTGAACCGTTTATGTAATCAAAAGTTGAGCGTTTAGGCCAACTTATTCAAGGAATGAATGAAATGAATGTAACTTGTAAATCTACCGTTGTGCAATTTAAATGCATGGCTTAATGGGAATCGCATCATGAGAAATGGATGGCCTAAAGCTTCTAAGGAATAAACGAAAGGTCCGCAAGTGACTTACCTAAAAGCCATAGACAAACGGACGAAAATGACAATAGGAAGTGAAACGAAATAAAATGCAAAAAAATTTTAAATTTGCAATTAAAACCAATTAATCGATTTCGTTCGATCGAACGACTGGCACACACCAGTGAGATGAAAAACCTAGAAATAAATAGTAGAAAATTTTGATTAATCGAGTCAAATTCGATTAATCGATTTTGAAAATTGATCAATCGATTTTGCGAAGCTGATGTTAAGTTGTAAAAATTGATCAATCAATTTTTGCCTATATAAGCCAGTTTTGGGATATTTTTCCCATTCGAAATTCAGTTTGTGTTTTTTTTGTTTGGGCGCCATTTCTTCTTCCTCCTTTGGCTACCAAAACCGCGAGGATTTGAAGGCTTTACGGATCAAAACCCTAACTATTTGGATCGAATACTGGAGGTAAACCCTAGTCCTTCCATTTCCTTTCAAATTTAATCATCACAACCCTAGATTTTTTAGTTTTCTTACTTTTAGACCCACAATGCCACCTAAAACTAGGTTAGCTTCTAAACAAGCTACCTCCATGCTACCAGTTTGGAGTAAGAACGCCGCTCCACCACCACCTGCACCTTCATTATCATCATCACCATCCGCATCAGATTCATCATACTCTACGGACCCGTCATCACGCGAATCGTCGCCCCCACCCCCACCACCCGGAAATTTTCCCCAACCAAATGAATGGTGGGCCACAAAAGAGTTTGAGTATGAGTACATTATCGATGAGGCCTTATTTACCAATCCTGAGGTTGAGGGCGAGACCAAATGGGCCCGACAATACCTCGTAAATGCGGGTCTCGATAATCTTTTGAAACCATTGCATGAATACTACTACCCTAAACTCGTACGGTTATTTTACCAAAACCTACAAAAGGGCCACGTAGATGACACCATGACGACCGAGATCGATGGTCGTAAATACATATTTACCCTACGCCAAGTCCATGAGTCCTTAGAGTGTTACCTAAACCACATGCCCGAGACTAACCTTTTTCCTCCTTTCCCACAACCCGCCAATTTTGAAAAGATTTGAACCAAAATGACCGGGGGAAACAAGGGATCTGGTAAATCTATACAGAGGGTCGACTTACCTCCTTACATGTGGATGCTTGATTCAATAATCAAGTGTAATATTTACCCTATGCGCCACGACACTGAACGGTTAGAGTTGGTCCAACAGGCCCTATACGCGGCATTCCACGGCCGTTGGTTTGACTCTACCAAGATCGTCCTTAAGGGGATGATTTATATAAAGGGGAAAATGTTGAAAGGCATGTTGAGACCCAAGGAGCGTATGCGCTACACTCGGCTGATTTAAAGTACGTTGGAATGCTACTCTTACGCCCCAGAGTATGCGATTTCTCCCGCCGAGCGCAAGGCCACCAACCACGTGAAACATTATTCCATAGCTACGTGGGGCCATAGCTACCGAATGTTGAAAAAGGCCTTACCAGTTGAGGGACCAGCACCTACCCAGGCTGGTGATGCACCACCACCACCACAGCAGGACCCACCAGCAGAGGGGGAGTAGCCTGTTATACCGCCACAGGACCAAGCAGAGGGAGAGCAGCCTCATGACCCAGTGCCACCTGAGGAGCATCCTTCAGTATCATCTCCTAGTCCTGCACAGTCCACTCCTACTGCTTATGCACGAGCTCACCGAAGGCGGGTATCTCAGGCCCCTATGCCTCATACCATTGACAATGTTCTCGCCCGCATGGTGGAGAACAATTGACAAATGCTATAGCACCAGCGGTGTATGGAGGAGACCAGCACACGCATGGACCATCGGCTGGATTTCCACAAGACATTACTCTACCAGACGATGCAGTACATGTATCCCACTGATTACCAGCAGCGCATCGCGGCAGCGAGGACATGGACTCCTGATGCTTCGGGCTCTGGTACACGTGCGGCTAATGAGGAGGACCAGCTAAGGGATGGGACAGCGTGATTATATGTAGTGGCTTTTATTTTTGGATCGTAATTACTTTTGAGGATTGTGATTGTTTTGGAAATATGATGTATGGAACTATCTGGCATGGATGCCATTGCTTTTTGGGATTTTACTTCTTTTGTATCGAATGCAAATCACATTGCAATTTGTAAGTTATTTTGACATGTGCTTATTTACTCCAATAGTTGCAAATCAAATTTGTTTTCATGCGGAATGTGCGATGAATGTTATAGAATGGAACTTCATCTATCAATGTGTGTGAGTATTCCATAGGGAAACCCTTGGGTATATTTTCAAGGATGAAAATTCCAAAGGTGGGGAGAATATAACATCCCGGAATTTTGGGAGTTGAATAGTATCCTCGAGATGGGTGCCCAACTGGTCGTAAGTTTGAACATGTGAAAATCAATTCGATGACTATGATTCAACTTAGGCTAATGTTAATAAACATGTATGCGTAGTGTTAGAGCTAAATTAGAGATCACATACACCAAAGCATAAGAAGGGTTTCCCAATGGATATGTGCTTAACACCAAAGCATAAGAAGGGTTAAAGGGGTTAAACAACTAAAGAGAAGTTATTTCTCTTTAAGTTGGGTTGGTGTAGAGAGTTAAGAAGAGAGAGAGAGAGAGTAAGAGGTAGAGTAAATGCTAGAGAAGTTGGATGGATTCTAAATTGAAGAAGGGCTTGAGCAATTACTCCAGATATGACGCATTGGAGTTCGTGGGAGGCGGAGCTAGGAACCCTAGCCTTTGAGCCAAACCATTAAATCAACCAAGGGTTGATTTAAGGTGAGTTTTTATTGGATTTTAATAAATATGTTGTTGTGCATTAGCTCTAGGATATATTGGTTAAATGTTAAATTAAAAATGTAGAAAAGAAAGGAGAAATGAAAGAGAGGAAGGCTGGAAGAAATGCTCTCAAAGGACTGAATTTCTGACCAAATCGATTGATCGATTTGTAAAATCGATCAATAGATTTTGACCTGGAAGTTAGCTAGGCAAAATTGCCCCAGTGGCTGGAAAATCGAAGCTTGGAAAAACCAATTGATCGATTTGAGAAATCGATCAATCGATTTTAGAATTTTGATTAATCAATTTGGGATCGATTAATTGATTTTGGGAATTTGATTGATCGATTTTGGAGATCGGTCAATCGATTTGGATAGTTCATGTTAGCTTTTGTTTTGGACTATGGGGTTCTAGGAGGGTCTTGTACCTTCATCCATGCATCTTTCTTGATGCCTTGCTTATGCTAGGATGCACCATAGGTTATCCAAGTGAGTGCGAGCATGGGAAACGCATTGGATCGTGACGCTTGAGGAATTATACGCGTGAAGTAGGGAACGCCTTGAACATGTATTTTAATAACAAGAGCATGTATGTAGTGATATAGAAATGAGTACTTATGCATCAAAAATCTGAAGTGTGTGTGTGTGTGTGTGAACACAAAGTAAAATAAATAAGTATGTGACGTCCCCAAGGAATGTGAATATGATAAGAGCATCTGTGTGATGCATTGAGTTGGACATCCCAGGGATGTATGTGAAAGTGTAAAGCAAAGTGAATGAGATTGATACGGCCTAATCTACTATATTTAGTACAATCACACAGTAAATAACTATATGTAGTATATTTTTTATATTTAAGGTTTGGAGAATACCCCACCGACGTGGCGGGATACCCACAACTAACTTGACAGAATATTCATGATCGGTCGGCGGCCAATCCGTACACCAGTTGCACATCCCAAGGATGTATGTACGTATGTGTGTATGAGACATAAATCCCCTCGCCTATGAGAAAGGGACCTGGGTAGTATTGAATGAATAAAAAAGGATATGAAAATAGTCTGATTAGACGATGATGGAGGGTATTCCATCAGGCGCCCGATGCTATAGAAAATTGAGGAATATTTAAGTTATGATTTAAGTCTTTAGGCCAAATCATTGTCTTATGTGAGCAAGTTGAGAACAAATGAACACATGTAAAGTAATAGTAATATCCAGTGCATCTTTTCAGTTAGTTAAATCATTTTTTTAGTTAATTCATTCATATATCATGCTGCTAAATATCATGAAATATATGTGAGAGATTAACTTATATGTTTATTCAGTTGTTTCCCTATTGAGCTATGATGTAGCTCACCCTTTAGACTATGCGTCGCAGATCCTGTGCTTGCAGTTGTTGCTACTTCAGGATGCGTAAATTCGGAGGATTCATATTACGTACCTGAGGAGGATTTGGATCCCCCTCTTAAGGACTTCTTCTAGAGGACCCCTGCGTACTTTGATCTAGTTTTTGAGAGAGTACTGTACGGCTTGATATGTCAAGCTATTTTTAGAAAATGTAATTAAACAAATGATATATTCTTTTGGCGAACATTTCAGGGTGACTGTTGTGTCGTCACTGATGGTTCGGGTGGATTCTTTTGCTCATGCGTTGGCATGAGACTAGAATCATCTTTTGAGTTATTCATTTTGATGGTATATTTATAGAACTGGATATTTAGTTCGATTCAGTTCTTATACTTTCTTGTTGCTTGGTTATACCAATGTTCCATCCAGGCTTATGGGGCATGGCCCTGAGGGTCGTGTTGATGGCAAGGGTTTCGGGGTGCCGAAATTCGGGCTGTCACACTAGGTTTAATAAATCCCTTGTCCAGAAGCTCCTTCAACTCTGTTGGTGCCATATGATATGGTGCCTTCAATATCGGCTCGGTGCTTGGAGCTAGATCAATTACAAACTTGCCTTCCCAGTCCGATGGTAATCCCCGTAAGGCCTCAAGGAACACATCCGAAAACTCATAAGCGATGGGGATGTCGGCAATCAGTCATATAATTTACCATTTCATCACCCTTAACTTAGTAATGCTAGACCTCAGTTTTCTACTAATGATATGATATTGTGCAGATATTAAGAACAGACAGTAAAATTGAGCCAAAGTGATAATCTTTGTCAAAATGGACTCAAAAAGTAGTAATAAAGACGATCGAATGAAAAGACGATTCAAATCATATTTGAAGGCCAGTAAAGAAAGAAATCATACTTACGAATGAACGTAGCTGAAGATAGAAAGGAGAAATCGCAATTTACGATTCTTCAGAAGACGCTTCTGATTGGAGTTTAACAACAAGGAAATACGATTATTCGTATTAGAGAATCATATTAAAAGAAAAGAGAAATTTTATTCACGATTTTGTAAACTTAAAGCTCCTATTATTGTTGATCACATGAGAATTATACCGCCATGCACAGAATGAGAAGATCTCTTAAATTAGAAGTTTGGCAACCCACGGATCTGAGAAGATTGGCGAAAGACTCCTACGGATCTCTGTTATATAAAAGAAGAAGAACAATCCTGAGAATGTCTACCAGTCAAAGCAAGGAAGAATAGAATTAGACATTAGAGTTTTATTAGGAAACATTTATTCTTAGTAGTTTTCGTTTATTAGGATTTGAGCAATGTAATCTATAAATAAAAGGGTTCGGCATAGGAATAAAGTTATCCAAGGAATTTTCAGCATCAATTGACAACTGAGGTTGGAATTCGGGAAGATCAATGTAGAGTAGTTTTTATCAAGTAAAATCGTCCACAGTTCTCTGAAAGTCTTGCGTGATAACCAAGATCGAAGAAGCTGAAAGATCAACCCTTTGAATGGTTCTACTTTTGCTTTCTAGTTTAGATTTAATTTCATGCATTTTTACTTCGTTGTAAACATCTAAAAATTATTAATTTGAATTGACGACTCAAGTCGAGAATTTGCAGATTAGTGTAACGATTTTAATTTTCTTCAATTTTCTTGAGTTTGATTGACGCCCAAATTTCGGGAAGATCATTGATTAGTATAAATCTGTGTTAAGAAATTTTAGTTTTTGATTAACGACCAGATTCTAGAAGACTGCGATACGGTGTAACGGTACTTTATTTTGTAAGCATCCGAGAACTGAAGGATTGTGATTGACGACCATAATCTGAAAGGATGGGAATTTAGAATTATTTTTCGCACTAGTTTAAACAACTCATTCTTTTATTTATATTTCTCTAGTAGAAGATTCTTAAAAGAAAAATACCAGTTTTCGAACATATGAGAAAAATCACCTTCCTCGTGAGAACGATCCTATACTAGTGCTGCAATTTCCATTGTGTGATTGTAATAGGTTAAAGCATAGTACGATTATAGCCACATCAAATTTTTGGCGCCGTTGTCGGGGAAGAATTTTTTATTCTTTTTTTGAAAGACAATATTTGTCTTTCTCTTTTTATTTTTCTTTAAATTTTTATTTTCTTTAATCACTTCCTAATCTTTTGCAGGTTTTATTCGGAGCCGCGAATCAAAGGCTTTAACACTTCTTCTGACAATAGAAGCTAGAGGCTCAGATTTCTCTTCTCTCCCTGATTTCTAAAATAAAAATTAGATAAACTAAAAATAAAAATAGATATTTACAATAATAATTCTAGCCAGCCCGCTTTGTTTCTAATTCCATTTATTATGGCCAAGAAAGACCAACTTGTGGCTAAAACGTTGGGAGAGTATTATGCATTGACACCTGTTACACCTCCCTCACGTATTCAGTTGCCCCCTATGGCCGGTGATGGAACCTTTGAAATCAAACCCAGTGCCCTTCAATTACTCCCTAACTTTTATGGGTTTGGTGAGGAAGGTCCGTATATGCACATAATGAGTTTTCTAAAAATTTGTGCAATTGTTAAAATCAAAAACTTGTAAGAAGAAGCCACTTATTTGAGACTCTTTCCATTTTCCCTTAAAGACAAGGCAAAGCAGTGGCTAAACTCTTTGCCTAGAAATTCAATTGCAAGCTGGGAAGGATTGCAGATGACATTTATTACAAGCTACTTCCCGATTAGTAAGATAAATCAAATCCTGAAGATTATCACAATGTTTTATCAATTTCTGAATGAATCATTTTAGGAGAGCTGGAAGCGCCTTAACGAGTTTCTGAATAAGTGCCCTCATCATGAGGTCCCGCACTGACGAATAGTGCTTAACATTGGATGTAACATCCTCGAAATTTGGGCTTCGAATAATGTCCTCAGGATGCGTGCTAGTCTGGTCGTAAGTTTGACTAAGTGAAAGTCAACTTGACGACTTAAGCTAGACTAGGCTTGAGATGAAAATACACCTAAGTGGGTGGTGTGGATCTTTTGATAAGGTCATATACACCTGTTATGGGTGGATGTGTTTTACACCAAAGCATGAGTTGGGTTAAAAAGTTTAAAAAGCAAAGAGAAGTTATTTCTCTTGGGTTTTTGGTAGTTGGTTGGAGATTTATGAAGAGAGAGAGAGAGAGAGATTAAAGGGAAAGGGGGAGTAAATGCTTGGAAGTTAATGCGAAGGATCTTGCGGGAAGGCCTTGCGAGGACATTTGATTGCGATTACAAGTGGTACGGTTTGTTAGAGTTGAAGCTAAGAACCCTAGCTTTTGATCCAAGCCATTGAATCACTTATAGTTTAGATTTAAGGTAAGATTCCATTAAACTATGATGTGTGTGATATTGAGCATGAATTTATTGAATAAATGGTGGATTAAAGAAATAGGAAAAAAAGGAAAAATTAAAAGAAAGGAAAGCTTAATGAACAGCCCGAAGAGGGTTGTTTTTTGATAAAATCGATTAATCTGATTGAGAATCAATTAATCAATTTTTATCAGGAAGCAAATCTGAAGACTGAAGTACGAAACTGATTAATCAAAATTAATTCGATTAATCAATTTTTAGTTTTCGATTAATCGATTACTCGACTGGGTACTTCCAGTGGCTGGAAAAGTCTGGGTTTTGGAAAACCGATTAATCGATTTTGGGATCGATTAATCGATTTTGGATTTTCTATTAATCGATTTGGGGTCGATTAATCGATTTTGGGATCGATTAATCGATTTTGACAGTTTTAGTGTGGGTTCTGTTTTTGACCGTAGAGTTCTGGGAGGGCCTTGTACCCTCCTTTTATGCATCGTTCTTGATGCTTTGTATATGAAATACTTTGAAGATGTGTCCTTAATTATAAAATCATGTATGTAGTGATGTAATATGTATATACATGTGTAAGAGCATAGTCATTTGCTTGTTAATCAAAATTGAGCTTAAGAATGTGAATTAAAGATGTGTGCGTGTGTACAATAAGTAAGAAATCAGTAAGCATATAAGCGCATGACATCACAGGGATGTGTATGAGATGTGAGCATCTAGGTGATGCATATGAGTATGTGACATCCCAGGGATGTATAGTCAAATGAGAAATTATGTGAATGATCCTTGAACAAACTTTGAATATTATAATTAGTACAATTACACAGTGATAAACTATATATATTTTGCACAATTGATTTGAGGTTCGTAGAATACCCCATCGACTCGACGGTATACCCGTGACTGACTCGACAGAATATCTGTGACCAGTATGGCGGTCAATCCATACACCAGTAGGACATCCCAGGGATGTATATGAGTTATGTGCCCCGTCGCCTATGAGAATGAGACTTGGGTTATGTTAGATTGAAATATAGTTCAATTAGACGACGATGGTGGGTATTCCATCGGGGCTTGATGCTATATTGTTCAAGGATTATTTAAGTTATTTGATTTAAGTTTCAAGACAGATCTTCTGGCCTATGAGAACAAAATTGAAAACAATTTAACACATGTAGAGTAACAGATGCATTCAGTTCATACTTTCAGTAACTTAAACTATTTTCCAGCTATCTTTTATTGATAAATCATATTTCTAATGTCATGGAATATATGTGAGTAAGATAGGCTTATATGTTCATTCAGTTGATTCCCTATTGAGCTACGATGTAGCTCACTCCTTCGACTATACGTCGCAGGTCCAGTGTTAGTTGTTGTTGCTGCTTTGGGAGACATTGATCCAAAAGATTCTGATTACGTGCTTGGGGAGGAGTCAGAGCCCCCTCCTGAGGAATTCTTCTAGAGGACCCTCTGCGTAATTTGATTATTTTGTGAGAGAGATTGTACGGCTTGATATGTCCAGCCTTTTTGTATACGATAATATAAATTTAGTGAGACATTCTTTTGGTGAACCATCTGGGGTGACGGTTGTTTTGTCACCGATGGTTCGGGTTGGTTCTTTTACTCATGCAGTGGCATGAGATCAGAACTGTCTTTTAAGCTTCATGTTTTGACTTTACCTTATAGAACTGGAGATTTAATTTAGTATTAGTTCTTATGTACTTGATTTTCTTTATAGTTGCTTGGATATACCAAATGTTCTGTGCGTGTATATGGGGCATGGCCTCGAGGGTCGTGCCAATGGTACAAGTTTGAGGGTGCTAAAATCTAGACCGTCACAGTTGGTATCAAAGTCTTTTCTTTTAGAATTTCTGACAAGTCTTAATTTTGTTAGAGCATAGGACCTTCTGCTAATGAAACTATAGTTTCATGATTGTAGAGCGTTATGTCTTCTAGAGGGAGGGGCTGACCCAGGGGCGGCCATGATAGAAATTTGCGAAGCAAAGACAGTTTTGTCTCGGCTTCAAATAGAGTGCCGTTGGGGAATAGGGATGCCCCAGGAGGCAGTAGTCAGGAGAACAGAGACCAAGAAGGAAATCAAGATAGAGATCATAGAGAACAAGAAAGGGTAAGAGAAAGAAATGAAGAAAGGGAAGAGCGTCAGAGGATGATGCATACCATGGAAACCATGGCAAATGCCATGGCTCAGCAAGCGGCATCCTTGGCAACACATAATGCCAACGACCAGCATAAGCTACCACCTATGCCTCCAGTGGGTACTGCACAGCCATTGCCCTCAGCGTTCACAGAGTTTCGGAGGATGCGTCCTCCGAGTTTTTTAGGGCCAGCATAGCCAATGGATGTAGAGAATTGGCTAAGTGAGATGGAGAAGGTGTTCAGTGTGCTTACGTGCACTGAAGATGAAAGTGTCCATTGGGCAGCATATATGTTAGATGGGGAAGCAGGCCCATGGTGGAAGTCTGTGTCGAGGACTAGAGCTCAGGAAACCCCTGGATTGCCATGGATATGGGATGAATTTGTGATCGAATTCAACAAATAGTATTTCCCTGAAGTCGTGCGTAACCAGATGGAAGTAAAATTTCTTCAACTTGGACAAGGAAAGATGTCAATAAGGGAATACGGAGTAGAATTTATGAGACTCACGTGCTTTGCCCCTGAGTACGTGGTTACCGACTTGAGGAAAGCTAAGAGGCTTCAACGTGGCTTGAGGCCGGATATCAGGGGGAGAGTGGTGGCCTTTGAATTGAAAACCTATGGAGAGGTTATGAGCAAGGCTCTGGTGATCAAGGAAGATAACGAGGATCGATATTGGAGAAGAGATCAGCAAGGAAGGGGAAGGATGGAGCACAGTAAAGTGGGAAACTACAAGCCGGTGAACAAAAAGTCGTAATTCATAGCACCCATTTAGAGGCAACAGTTTCAGACCGATTTTGTAAGACCGATGCAGACAAACTATTCTAGACTACCTATGCTTGTGTCTGGGAGGCCGATCAGATATGGGAATCCTGTTACCACTATCGGAGTATCAGTTACCCAGGGTTTCTCGCGGGCAGCATCTTCTACTACAGTTGAGACTTGTGCCAAGTGTGGCAAGTCTCACAAAATGGCAGATTGTAGGTGGGGAACTCAGGATTGTTTCAAGTGTGGGAAGATAGGCCACTTGATCCAAGATTGCCTAAGATGAACAAGGAGAGAGCGGCTTCTGCTTCAATGCTGAGACCGATACAATCAAAAAAATCGATCGTGCAAGGAAAAGCCTATGTGGTTTCTACCCAGGAAGCACAGAATGTCAATGACATTATCCAAGGTGAGATTTTCTTTTAAAATTAAGAATTTCAATTACTTAAGGTTTTTAGATAGAGAAGGTGCATCCATGTAGGAAGTAGAATAGACTCATTCCTGTATATAAATTTTGATGTATAAGTATGTTATATATATATATATATATATATATATGTATGATATAGGTACCTTACAATTATATGGAAAGGGAAGCGACGCAGCCTATGAAGCTAGAGTGTTGATAGACCCGGGGTCTACCCATTCATTTACTACTCCTCGATTTGCAAAGAAGATGAAGATCAACCCAAAGATGTTAGATTTTATCTTAGCAGTATCTATTCCAACTGAGAAATCGGTCGATATGGACTTGGTTTGTAAGTCGGTGATAGTAACCATTAGAGATGGGGACGTCTTTGAACTAGCAGCAAATTTAGTTCTATTGGATATGCAAGGATTTAGCGTGATCCTTGGCATGGATTAGTTGTCAACTCATTGTGCAACAATCGATTGTAAGAACAAAGTGGTTATCTTTAGACCGAATATAAGGAGATCATTCCGATTTGTAGGGGTGAGAACGAAGTTTCTACCATTTGTGTCCGTCGTCAGAGCCGAGCGCTTGATCAGAAAGGGGTGCAGTGGTTACTTGGCATGCTTGAAGGAAGACAAGGAAGGAAATAACATCATTTCAGAGATAACGGTTGCGCGTGAGTTTGAGGATGTCGTTCAGGAGGAATTGTCAGGGTTACCTCCTGATAGAGAGGTAGAATTTGCTACCGACTTAGCACCAAGAACGGAGCCTGTTTCCAAAGCACCGTACCGAATGGCTCCTGCTGAGTTGAAGGAATTGAAAGAGCAGTTATAAGAGCTCTTAGATAAGGGGTTTGTAAGGCCGAGCGTGTCTCCTTGGGGAGCACCGATCTTGTTTGTCAAGAAGAAAGATGGGTCGATGCGACTGTGCATCGACTATCATCAACTAAACAAACTAACCATCAAGAATCAATATTCATTGCCTAGGAATGACAATTTATTTGATCAGCTTCAAGGAGCGAGATATTTATCCAAGATCGATCTGAAATCTGGATGCCATCAGCTCAGAGTCAAGGCAGAGGATATTCAGAAGACAGCATTTAAGACGCGGTACAGACACTACGAGTTTTTAGTGATGTCATTTAGTTTGACGAATGCACCGATGTCGTTTATTGACTTGATGAATCGGGTGTTTAAACTACACCTGGACACTTGTATTGTAGTATTCGTTGGCAACATTCTGATATATTCAAAATCGAAGAAGGAGCATGAAGAGTATTTGAGAATCGCTTTACAGACACTGCGTGAACACCAATTGTATGCTAAGCTTAGTAAGTACGAGTTTTGGATAGAGAAAGTTAGCTTTTGGGGACATAGCGTCTCAAAGGAGGGTGTCACAGTAGATTCGGCTAAGATTGAGGCGTGGTGTAATGGGAACAACCCAAGACAGTAACAAATATCTGTAGCTTCCTTGGTCTAGTTGGATACTATCAACGTTTTGTAGAGGAATTTTCAAAAATATCAGGACCGCTTACGAGACTCACAAGAAAGGATGTGAGATTTGAGTGGAATGAAGCTTGCGAAAAGAGCTTTCAAGAACTCAAGAAGAGACTCACTTCAGCACCAGTGCTAGCGATTCCTTCAGGCAGTGGAGGGCTTGTGGTCTATAGTGATGTTTCACATAGTGGTTTAGGCTGCGTGCTCAACTAGAACAAGAAAGTGATTGCTTATGAGTTGAGGCAGCTGAAAGATCACGAGAAGAACTACCCGATACATGACCTAGAACTAGCAACGGTTATATTTGCATTAAAAATATAGAGACATTATTTGTACGGTAAGACCTTTGAGATCTTCACCGACCATAAGAGCCTCAGGTACTTATTTACACAGAAAGAATTAAATATGAGGCAGCAAAGGTGAATGGAGTTTCTCAAGGACTATGATTGTTCCATACAATATCACCCAGGCAAGGCTAATGTCGTAGCAGATGCCTTGAGTCGTAAGAGTTCTGCTCAGTTAGCTAATCTTGTCATGGGGATGCATAGATGTAAGTTATTTAAAGATCTTTCATTATATGATGCAAACATCGAGGTACAACCCTCAGGGGCTTTCTTGGCCAACATCACAGTGAGGCCGACGATCTTTGAGCATATTCACGAGCTATAGATGAAAGACTCGAAGTTAACCAAAATTCGACAAGATGTGATTGAGGGCACCAAACCAGAATTTTTGGTGAAAGAGGATGGTTCCTTACTATTCAGGGGACGCCTTTGTATTCCAGTTGATGCCGATCTGTGGCAAACTATTCTAGATGAGGCTCACAAATCGAGATATGCGATCCACCCGGGTAGCACCAAAATATCAAGATCCGAGGAAGAGTTACTGGTGGAGAGGTTTGAAGTAAGATGTAGCCAAGTACATGTCAAGGTGTTTGACCTGTCAATAAGTGAAAGTAGATCATAGACACCCTGCTGTATTATTGCAACCTCTATTGATAGCGCAGCGGAAATGAGAATCAATCTCCATGGATTTTATTATAGGGTTACCGCGTACCGCAAAGAGATACAACGCTATTTGGGTAGTCGTTGATCGACTGACCAAGTCAGCTCACTTCTTACCCTACAACACAATGTACATGGCAGAAAGACTATCGGAGTTGTATATAAAGGAGATTGTAGGTTTGCATAGGATTCCTAGCAGCATCGTCTCTAATTGTGACCCATTGTATACTTTAAAATTTTGGAAGAAATTTCAAGAAGGCATGAGTACGCGATTGGACTTTAGTTCGGCGTTCCATCCGCAGACCGATGGGCAAACAGAGCGGGTGAATCAGGTGATAGAGGACATGCTCAGAGCGTGTATGCTTGAATTACAAGGATCATGAGATCAACATCTACCATTGATTAAATTTGCATACAACAATAGCTTTCAGGCGAGCATTGGAATGGCACCTTATGAAGCTCTCTATGGAAGGTGATGTAGATCGCCTATCAATTGGGAAGAGACCGTCGACAAGTTCATATTAGGAGCAGAGTTACTAAAAGATAATGCCATTATTGTTCGTATGATAAGGGAGCGACTTAAATTGGCTCGGAGCAGAGAGAAGAGCTATGCCGATATCAAAAGAACGAGCGTGGACTATGTCGTTGGCGATCATGTGTTTGTAAAAGTATCACCCATGAAAGGCGTCAGGAGATTCGGGAAGAAAGGAAAGCTGAGTCCCCGTTACCTTGGACCCTTTGAGGTTTTGGGTCGAGTCGGTGAGGTCGCTTATCGCATTAGATTACCTTCGTTGTTTGTTCGAATACATAACGAGTTTCATGTATCCATGCTCCGAAAGTATGTAAATGACCCTGCACATATCTTGGGAGGTCAGCCAATCGAGATGCACGAAGGCATGACCATGATAGAAGAAGTGGCCCAAATATTTGATAGAAAAGAGCAAGTTTTATGCACGAAGGTGATTCCTTTAGTGCTTGTCAGGTGGAAGAATCATCCGACCGAAGAAGCTACTTGGGAACGCGAGGCAGGTGTGAGGGAAAAGTATCCGAACTTGTTTGAGGAGAACTGAGAGCATGCTTGTATTGTTGCGTTTATTTTTGTAAAATTTAACATGTGTATGTAAGCGAAAGTTCGCATATTTATGTCAACTTTATTGAGGAAATGGAAAGAAAAATGTTTGTTATAAATGGGCCTTTTGTGAAATCAAAAATGTTTAGCATGATGATATTTGCATCATGAAATGAATGGATAATACGTAGTGAGAAGCGTAAGACATGTCAGTGAGTGGATAACTTAAAAGCCATAGGGAACCTGACAAAAAGAAAGAAGCTAATGAAGAAGAATCAGGAATCAAAATTTTAGGAGTTCTGTCAAAATCGATTAATCGATTTTGGATTTTTAATTAATCGAAAGTGGCTCGATTGAACGACTGGCTCACATCAGTGAGCTAAGGAACCTAGAAAAAAAAGTTTTGAAGTTAAATTCGACTAACCGAAGCAAATTCGACTAATCGATTTTTGAAACCGATTAATCAATTTCGGGCAGCTGAGTTAGAATAGTGAGAACCGATTAATCGATTTTAAAAATCGATTAATCAATTTTTTTCCTATAAGTAATAGTTTTGGGGAATTTTTCCCCATTTTAATTTCAAACTATCTTTTTTTTCTTTTGGGCGCCTTTTTCTTCTTCTTTTGGCTAGCGACACCTGCGACGATTTGGGGGCTTTGGGAACAAAATCGAATCAAGAACCCTAGCCATTAGATCGTTTATTCATGGTAAGCCCTAAATCTCACCAATTTCCTTGCTATTGAAGTAAATTAAAGCCCTAGGATTCAAATTTTCACCTTAAAAACCCTAGAATGCCGCCTAAAACCCGACTAGCTTCAAAGCAAGTGGCTTCTAAAATACCCGTACGGCGTAAGAACACTGCGCCACCACCGACGTCACCTTCTCCTTCACTTTCACTTTCCTCTTCGTCATCATATTCAATGGAGGCGTCATCGCGCCAATCGTCACCACCACCACCTCAACCCGGCCAATTACCGCAACCTAATGAGTGGTGGGCCAAGAAAGACTTTGAGAATGAATATATTATAGACGGAGCTCTCTTTAAGGATCCTGAGGTTGACAGTGAGACTAAATGGGCTAGAAAATACCTCATTGAAGCGAGCCTCGGTAATCTCTTGAAGCCCTTGCATGATTATTATTATTACCCTAGGCTAGTTAGGTTATTTTACCAGCATCTAAAGAGGGTAGGGAAACTGGCACCATTACGACCGAAATCGATGGTCGTAAGTATCTTTTTAGCCTGTGCCACATTCATGAATCTTTAGAATGTTTTCTTGTATACATACCCGAGACCAACCTTTTACTCCCGTTTGAACAGCCCATAAGTTTTGAAGAAATTAGAACCGAAATGACCAAGGGAAATAAAGGGTCCAGAAAGTCCATTCGGAGGGTTGACTTACCCCCTCACATGTGGATGCTCGACACCATCATTAAGTGCAACCTCTACCCTATGCACCATGACACTGAAAGGGTAGAGGGGGTGCAATAGGCGTTGTACGCGGCATACCAAGGCCGTTGGTTCGACACTACTAAACTAGTGTTGGAGGACATGATCTATATCAAGGGTAAGATGATGAAGGGACCTTTAAGATCGAAGGAGCGTAAGCCTTATGCTCTTCTTATTTCTAGCATGCTTGAGTGCTACTCTGCTGCCATAGAATATGTTATTCCTCCGACCGAGCCAAGGGCTACAATCATGTCAAAAGTTATTTCATCGCTTCCTGGAGCCGAAGCTATAATCTTTTGAAGAAGGTGCTACCACCGGAGGGACCAGCACCTGCCCAAGCTGATGATGCTCCACCACAGCAGGATCACCCAACAGCAGGGGAGAAGCTTCCTAACCCTATACAGCCTACAGAGGAGCCTCTTACACCACCTCCTGCTCCTACATAGTCTGCTCCTGCTACTCCTATGCGGTCTCACAGGAGACGAGCATCTCAGGCCCCACCACCTGATACAATAGATGACGTTCTCACCCTCATGGCGGAGAACAACCGCCAGATGTTGGCGCACCATAGGCGTATGGAGGAGAGTAACACCCGGATGAACCACCGGCTTGATTTTCATGAGGCGCTGCTATACCAGACCATGCAATATATGTATCCCAGTGATTACCATCAGCGCATAGCGGCAGCGCAGACATGGACTCCTGGCGCATCAGGTTTTGGTACACATGAGCACGATGGGGAGGATCAGCCAGGGGATGGGACTGCTTGATTTTTAGCTTTAGGATATTTGTTTTTGGGGTAATAATTATTTTGTCCATTTTGGAAACATGTGAATGGGTCTTTTTGGGGAATGTAAAAAAAAAAAGGTGTTAGAAAAGTAGTAGAAAATCTGACCTACTAAACTATATGGCATGGCTGCCATTTATTTCTTGTGATTAATGGAATAGCAATTGTTGTTGCTTTATCATGTTATCTACTGTTAAGAATATGCAAATAGTTTAAATTTTTGTTGATGCAGGATGTGTTGTGGATGCTTGGAAATATGCACGTGGTTTGCATTCTGCATGATGTGTAGTGATTGCGATTGTATCCATCACCATATGTTCAAGTGTGTGGGTCTTCCATGAATGGGGAAGCCTTTGGGTACATTTTCGAGGATTAAAATTCCCGAGGTAAGGAGAATGTAACATCCCTGAAATTTAGGCTTCGAATAGTATCCTCGAGATGTGTACCAATTTGGTCGTAAGTTTGACCAAGTGAAAGTCAACTTGACGACTTAGGCTAGACTAGGCTTGAGGTGAAAATACACCTAAGTGGGTGGTGTGAATCTTTTGATAAGATCATATACACCTGTTATGGGTGTATGTGTTTTACACCAAAGCATGAGTTAGGTTAAAAAGTCTAAAAAGCAAAGAGAAGTTATTTCTCTTGAGTTTTTGGTAGTTGGTTGGAGATTTATGAAGAGAGAGAGAGAGAGAGATTAAAGGGAAAGGGGGAGTAAATGCTTGAAAGTTAATGCGAAGGAGCTTGCGGGAAGGCCTTGCGAGGACATTTGATTGCGATGACAAGTGGTATGGTTCGTTAGAGTCGAAGCTAAGAACCCTAGCTTTTGATCCAAGCCATTGAATCACTTATACTTTGGATTTAAGGTAAGATTTCATTAAACTATGATGTGTGTGATATTGAGCATGAATTTATTGAATAAATGGTGGATTAAAGAAATAGGAAAAAAGGGAAAAATTGAAAGAAAGGAAAGATTAATGAACAACCCGAAGAGGGCTGTTTTCTGACAAAATTGATTAATCAAATTGAGAATCGATTTTTGTCAGGAAGTAAATCTAAAGATTCAAGCACAAAACCTATTAATCAAAATTAATTTGATTAATCGATTTTGGGTTTTTGATTAATCGATTTGGAATCGATTACTCGACTAGGTACTTCCAGTGGCTAGAAAAGTCTGGGTTTTGGAAAATCGATTAATCGATTTTGGGATCGATTAATCGATTTTGAATTTTTGATTAATCGATTTGTGGTCGAGTAATCAATTTGGAAAATTTTAGTGTGGATTCTGTTTTTGACCATGGAGTTCTGGGAGGGCCTTGTACCCTTCTTTTATGCATTGTTCTTGATGCTTAGTGTATGATATGATGTACTTTAGATTGAGCACTTGGATATGGACACGTAAAGCTACTTTAGACCTTGATGCTTGGGGTTGAAGCACGTAAGGTAGGGAATACTTTGAACATGTACCCTTGATTACGAAATCATGTATGTAGTGATATGATATGTACATGCGTGTGTTAAGAGTATAGTCATTTGCTTGTTAATCAAAATTGAGCTTAAGAATATGAATTAAATATGTGTGTGTGTACACTGAGTAAGAAACCAGTAAGCATATAAATGCATGACATCCCAGGGATGTGTATGAGATGTGAGCATCTAGGTGATGCATATGAGTATGTGACATCCTAGGGATGTATAGTCAAATGAGAAATTATATGAATGAGCCTTGAACAAACTTTGAATATTATAATTAGCACAATTACACTGTGATAAACTCTATGCATTTTGCACAATTGATTTGAGGTTCGTAGAATACCCCACCGACTCGACTGTATACCAGTGACTGACTCGGTAGAATATCTATGACCGGTACGGCTGCCAATCCATACACCAGTAGGACATCCCAGGGATGTATATGAGTTATGTGCCCCGTCGCCTATGAGAAAGGGACTTGGGTTATGTTACATTGAAATATAGTTCAATTGGACGACGATGGTGGGTATTCCATCGAGGCTCAATGCTATATTGCTCGAGGATTATTTAAGTTATTTGATTTAAGTTTCAAGATAGATCTTCTGGCCTATGAGAACAAAATTGAAAATATGTTAGCACATGTAGAGTAACAGATGCATTCAGTTCATGCTTTCAGTAACTTAAACTATTTTTCAACTATCTTTTATTAATATATTATATTTCTAATGTCATGGAATATATGTGAGTAAGATAGACTTATATGTTCATTCAGTTGATTCCCTATTGAGCTATGATGTAGCTCACTCCTTCGACTATACGTCACAGGTCCAGTGTTAGCGGCTGTTCTTGCTTCGAGAGACATTGATCCGGAGGATTCTGATTATGTGCCTGGGGAGGAGTCAGAGCCCCCTCCTGAGGAGTTCTTCTAGAGGACCCTCTGCGTACTTTGATTATTTTGTGAGAGAGATTGTATGGCTTGGTATGTCCAACCTTTTTGTATAAGATAATGTAAATTTAGTGAGACATTATTTTAGCGAACCATCTGGGGTGACGGTTGTTTCGTCATCGATGGTTCCGGTTGGTTCTTTTGCTCATGCAGTGGCATGAGATCACTGTCTTTTGAGCTTCATGTTTTGACTTTACCTTATAGAACTGGAGATTTAGTTCAGTATTAGTTCTTATGTACTTGATTTTTTTATAGTTGCTTGGATATACCAAATGTTCCATGAGTGTATATGGGGCACGGCCTCAAGGTCGTGTCGATGGCACGATTTTCGGGGTGTCAAAATCCAGGCTGTCACATTGGAAGACAAAAATTCAGTCCCTGTTGGGTATAAAACCACACCCAACATCTCAACAAGGAGAAGCTTGTGGTCCTCACTGCGGCACATCTCTGGAGGCCCCTCAGCACCCTGCTGTACCTTTTTCCCCACACGAATCCATGACCATACTATTGCCATAAACAATGCCATGCTGCAAATATGTGGAAATTGCCAGCAGCATGACCAAAACCAATCAAAGCCACTCCTCGCTCTTCAGTGATTTGTTTTTAAGTTAGAGGCTCAAGTTGAGCAACTATCTATTTTAATTGATAAGAGAGAGAGTAGCTATTCTTCATCATGGCCAGTTAGCACCCAAAGAGGACATATCTTTATGGGAGGCACATTAACTCCCTTGGACTCAATGTAAGCTCCTCATGGGCATTGTCGTGCTACCGACTCATCCATAGCAAAATCCTATAACATATGTGCACTATTAAGAAAAGAAAAAAAATCTTGATAAGAGAGGACCCTAAGATCTAAGGTGTACTGAAACACATCTAATCGTAAGGACCTCTCTTGTCAATAATAATCACGTTAAATGTATGGATTGATGATCTTTCGTGATTTATTAAAGTTGAATCATAGCGACTACAAATCGAAGTGTCACACAGTCTCAATATTGTTTTCTAGAATTGTAAACGAAAATTCTAGGGAACAGACGAATCCAGTGACAAGTCCTATCAGTTACCTTGGATTTCGAACCCACTTAAGTTATAAAGGAAGCAAACATGCATCACATTCAATATTGCCACTTGCCAACTACCTAAACTTAAATGCCTACACCTCGACATTTAACTTGAAGTGATGGTTCAAAGCTCTAGCCTCTTCCCTATAAATCCATACCCTTTCACGGACCTTTACCATTCCATAACCTTTCTTCTTCCTCCGTCCTTAACCCTAAAACCTTATGGCGGCAGAAACAAGACAAAGCGATTTCAGCAAAAGACTTGAACGAATTCTTGAAATGCAATGGATTGAGCTCCTGGCTACAATAAAGAAGGTAGAGAAATTGAAGCGCTAGCGACCCATACCAAATGCTAAATCGTCCACCGAAACTACCCATTACCCTAAACCTAACCTAAATCTAAAATTATTTCCTATGGCTCATCTTCCCCCACTTCCTAACCTGTGACAACCTGAATTTTCCCAACACGGATTCCTGGGATAAATTTTTTTTTTTTTTTACCAATCGAGAAATCTCAGACCGCCAGATCATATATCACAATCTGAAAATAGAATACTTGGTACATCCACATATAAACACGGAAATTACAACAGATATACACGTAATTCAAAAGAAACAACTAAACCACTGGTGATAGCCGATCATCACCTAAACAGTGGTGTATAAATGTATGTACAAAAACTAATACTATAGTTATACAGCCTACCCTCGATGCAGCAAGTCAGAAATCTATAATTCCCAAAATCTTACCAATGTTCACAAACCCTAATCTGAGTAAAATTCTCAAACATAAGATCTCCTTCTTTCGGTACACAAAATTAGACTCTCTTCAAGTTCGGTGCCCTGATCAAGTGCCACACCTATGATGTATAGTCGGGGTGTGCTAACAGTCTAAGCTCAGTAGAGAAAAGATCAATACCAATGTACATCCTATCAATCAATGCATAGATCCAATGACTATAATTCAAAAACATATTCGAATCAAAAATAGAAAATTAAGTTTCAATGGCATTTTCATAAAATGAGGCTAAGACTAAATGGCAAAAGCATTTTCATTTCAAAATAGAAGCGAAATTCTAGAAGTATTTTTAATATCACAAGAAAACGAAAATGACTAATCTTTCGAAGTAATTCCTTTTCATATCTGAAACATAACTGATTTTTCAAAGCATTGGCATATCTAAAATAGAGTTCATAAGTTCTTAACTTCAAAATCAAAGTAAAAATCAGAGTTCTCAAATCAAAATTAGATGTTAGAGTTTTACTTCTAAGTTCAATGTCAAGGGTCAACGTCGGAGTACAAATTCGGATTTCAGAGTTCCAATTCAGAGTTTATAGGGTACAATATTTACATTCGGATTTCAGATTCAAAGTTCATTTATCGGATTTAGATTTTTAGAGTTTCAGAATTTGGAGTTTAAATTTTGGATTCAAAGATCAAGTTCAACTCACTTACATATAATCCGCCCTAGCAGTCCACAATTGTAGGAATAATCTGCCCTAGTGGTCCACAGATACACATATAATCCGCCCTAGCGGTTCATAGACACACATATAATCCACCCTAGCGGTCCACAGACACACATATAATTCACCCTAGCGGTCCACAGACACACATATAAGCCGCCATAGAGGTCCACTTAAATTTACCTAACTTATTATTTGATTCAAAGATATGTTGCCATGCTGGTTCGATTCACGGATTAACTTTCATACTAGTTCGATTCACAGATATGTCATCACGTCGGTTCGATTCACGGATTAACTGACGTACCAGTTTGATTCATGGATATGCCACCGTGCTAGTTTGATTCACTTACATGGCTTACACATTCGATTTATGGATATCCTATCGTGCCGGTTCGATTCACAATTCGGAATTCAAGTTCTTATTCAAATCCAAAGTCCACAAATTCAATGTACAAAATTCAGGGATTCAAGGTTCAGATCAAGATTCAAGTTTGGATTCAAAAATCAAAGGATTCAAGGTTCGAATCAAGATTCAAGTTCGGATTCCAATTTCGTGTCAGAATTTTGATAGTTCAATACACTTTCAAATTTTGAAGATTTCAAATAACCAAAACACAACGCAATACCTTAATACTTCAAGATTTTCACTGTTCAAAAGCAATTCTTAATTAGTATTCAAATGCACTTCAAAAATCTAAAGGTTTCTAATTTCAATTGCTGTCAGTTTTAACAAATTCAAATCCAGTTTTAAACAATCATCTACAGTTCACAAATTCACTTTCAAAAGATTAGAACGAAATCAATATTACAGGACATTCAAATATTCAAAGTTCATATGCAAAGTTCGTATTCAAAGATTCGAAGTTCGATGTTCAATTACTGTTAAATCTGATAAGTTCTAAATCCATTTCTACCAAATCATACTCAATTCAATTATATCAAAGAATTTCATGAATCAAAGTCAAAAATGTAAATGGCATTGAGATTCCCCTACGGTAGTTTCCAAAGAATCCAAAGCGACAATCATTTCAAAGCTTTCAATACATTCGCAAGTTCAAAATCCATTTCAAAATCAAAAGATTCATTTCAATTATATCAGAAAATCTATGAATAAAAATCAAAAATGTAATTAGGTAGTGAATTCTCCCTACCTCAATTTCGAAGTCGTGAAGGAACAGAAGCAAAACCGAGGTCCAATCAACGGTTTCCAACTCTCAATCTACATCACATACATGATGCATTAAGGATTGATCTTAATTACTAACAACTCCAACGTATCTAAGTGTTTTCTCAAAATCGAGGCAGAAATGGGCAAGTTCGTGGTAACTTAAAATTTTGTATTCATTAATTTTTAATTCACAAAAGTTATAGGTCTCTTTGTCCTCTCTCCAATGCCATAAGAATCGCATCAATCCAAGTTTGGAGCATAAAGTTATGGCCAAAATACCGAGATAGTGGCAGTCCTCATTTTGTCCAAGCCGCGCAAGCGACTATTTTCAACACTTTTTTTGCCTGTTTTCTGAAGGCACTTCGACCACACAAGTTTTCAACTCACATGTGCGACTGTGCGAGATTTCACGCATTTTCTCCTTCCTAAAACCCATTTTTCTCTATTTTTAACCCATATCTTTTGCACACCATCTAAGAAACCTAACCTTAGCCTAACACATGAATAAAATACGGTATTTACCTCATCAAATTAGGTACATAATGCCCACGACAATCGTATCCAAGGATCGGCTCTCTATGCCTCATCTCTGCCCGATCATTTGAAACCCTTTGGTTCCTTCGATCGTAGTGGTTAGAGATCAACTCCTCTTAATCACACACAACCCACATTTTCCTTGTATGAAATAGAAGGATCTAGAGATATGTAAATGGGGTTTGGGTCCAAGCTAAAAGAGGGTTTGGGAGAGTTCTCTCACGCACTTGATCGTAATCGCGACAAGAATTGGTGTCCTCTGCACAAACACGCATACGCTCTACATAGGGTACGAGTTGGGATTTATTGCGCTTGGCGCATACCCCTAATTATAAAAATGGGGTTTGAGACCACGTTACCTAGGTCAAATGTTTGACTCAAATCAAACCAGCCAAAAGGTTGCGAATTCGTCAAAGGTCAACAATTCCATATTTTCGACAATTTTGGGTTATTACATAACCTTTAAACCATTACAACCCTCCCAGAGTGCAAGTTCCTTTATGATGATGGTGGGTTGTAATTTCCAATGTCATCTCCCATCTCTTCCTTGTTTTCCTGGCCACCCCTCACCGTTACTCATTCTCTCCTCTAAACTGCGTTACATTCTCTTTACATAGTCTTCGCAAGGGAGTAGTATAGGTTGTGGGAGAATAGAGATGTGTTCACTTCCCACTCTTCAAAGCACTTCCCTCACGTGCATTGCATTTCTTCCAAGGAAGGTATGTGATGTGCTCTATTTGGGGGAGACGTCTGGAAGATAGGGGGTGCAACTCCGCCAAGGTGTGGATTCTCCTTTTGGCGGGGAGGAATGAGACTCTAATTCATGGTGGCTAGAAGCCAAGGGTCGATCTTTATCACAGAAATCTTTTGCCTTTGATGTTGTTGTCGGTGTCATAGTTAGCCTGTGTCTAGATTTTTCCTAGGTTTACTCGCTTATGTACATATTTTTCATTTTCTTGCATTATCTGTAAATATTTTGTTTATTACTAGAAAATAATTTTGTTTATGGTTTCTTATTTTTTATGTGATGTATGTCGGACGTGATTTCTCTCATGTTTGGGGGAGATTGTGAATCCTGTGGTAGATTATAAGCTCGACACACACGCAGTTTCAATGGTAAAATTTTAAGTATCCCATGTTTTGTGCGCAATGAGGACATTGTCTAATTTAAGTTTGGGGGGATACACATCCTCTGTGCATATTAGTCAACTTTTTGTAGAAAATTTTTGTTTTGATTAGTTTTGTGAAATTTATTTCTAAACTTCAGCAGTCTATTTAACCATCACATGTGAGTACGATAGACAAAATTATAATTCCACGCACCTTACGATCCATCGTAGGAGTAGCTCAACCATCAAAATAGAACAGTTATAATTCATGTTTAAGCCCTTTTAAACACTGTATCAGATTAAATGTTTGAAGCTATACTTTGATTTAAACTGTAATATTTAGATTATAGATTCAAAATTATATAACCAGTGAGCTTTAGTGAGCTTTTGTGACTTATCTCCTTTCTTTGGAGAGAGATTGCTATCTATTTGAACTCAAATTTTATTGAACTGCTTAACTATATGAAATCTCATATTGTTGTAACTAGAATCAAATATCCTATGATTATGATAACTTGTCTTTCTAGAATTGTTTATTAGATATGTCAAAACAATATGGCATTTATGCTAGTAAATCGTGAAAATGATAAAAGGCCATCTTTTATTTCGTTTGAGCCAAAAAGCCAAAATCCCATAAATTTATTTATCCCTTGAACCCATATTAGAAGCCTAAACTAAATTTCTTTGTGCCAAAATCTTATCAACCCTTAACCGTATGTACTTCCTAAGGCTTTCAACCTTCTACCCTTATTATCTTCTAAGAATTTAAAATGCGAAAGGGGAGAAGAAGGAGTGAAAGGAGTAAAATAATAATAGATAAGGGATATGTAACAAAGGGTACACCTAAGAAAGAAATAAAATGAAGAAAAATATGGGAAATTAGAAGAAATCATAAAATCTTGTGCAATCATGGGCTCTTGCGAGACCGTTGCGACGATGAGCTCGTAAGAAAACTAGAGTCGCCACCTGGAGCTTTTGGTGTCTCGGGATACCCAAATCAATATTATAAGCACCGAAGTACAAAAGTATGACTCTGATTCACTGGTCTATGCCAAAGGCTCTTGAGTAGGGGCTTCGTTTATCAATCGAGAAGGTGTTAGACACCTGATTGACCCTCTCATAAGCGGCCTTTACTATGGCGAAAGTAAATAAATAAATAAAAATTTGAACGACACTCCCCCTTGCTCGAAGGCACCCCAATTCTATTTGTGCCCCCCGCGATCACTGAAATTTCGACGGCATAATAGAGCAAATTATAGGATAGAGGGAAAGCAAAGGAGGTAGAGGAATAGAGGGGAGAGCCGGAGCTCTCGGGCCCTTGTAACATCATCATGAACCTTTCGCATGAGTGTCGATTCCGATGGACTTTCGATAGCACAAAGGATTAGAGAGGGTTCTATTTGCTAAGGCTTGGAAGAGGGATGATAAGAGAGGTAAGCTAGGGGATATCTCTTACTAAAGCTAAGGGATTGATGATGGAATATGGGATCTAAAAGGCAAAAATATATTATGGAATTTTTATGGGTTAAAGTTTGAAGAAGGAAGAGCGAACTCTCTAAATTTTTCCCACTTTTGGAAAATTTTCAAGCCCTTAAACAGGGGGGGTGGCTCTCTATTTATAGAGAATGGGAGGATTAGTGAAGGGTTTAAGGTTCTAATTGGTTTAGCAATTAGGTAATAGGGATCTAAGGTTTTCTAGGTTTTCGGAAGCTTAGATAGGTGGGAATTGGGTTTAATGGTAAATGATAGGGTGGGGTTTTAAAATGGCTAAAGGGTTGCAAATAGAACTAAAGGGGGTGAAACAGTCTAAAAGAAACCCACCCCAATCATTGGGGTGGTCAACAAGTCAAATCCAAAAAGTAAAATTTGATCATTTTCCAAAAACCACTATTCCTAAGCCTTGCGTATATAAAGTATATGCTAGGCTTAGGAACAGTGCTTCTCAAGAAAATTGAGAAGTTCAGAGCCCGTACATGAAGCTTGAAGCAGAAATAGGCCTTGCGTATAATTTATATACGCAAGGCCAATTTCTGGAAAATTTTACCTTGCGTATATATAATATACGCAAAACCCGGTTCTGGGTAAGGAATTAGCAGGCTTCAAAATTTGGGCCCGGGACAGGTCCACTAAGGGTTCATGGGATTTAATTATGGGTTCTATGGGTCTGATTGGGCCTTCTAAGGGTTTGGGAAGGATTTTAAGGTTTCCGATTAAGCTCCAAAGGTTCAAGAGGCACTTTCAGAAGCTTAGAAGTATACCTTTCAAGAAGTACGTGTTGATCGGGCCTTGGGCCAATTTTGGGTGTCTAAAAATACGATTCTACAAAAGAAGTAAGAAGCTTCCAAACTAAAGAAAATGGGAATTACCAAAAATAAAAATATAAGTAAATGGAAAGAAGTTATCTAACTTTTCTGATACTTACTAAAGCAGAAGTATAGAAAGAAGAGAAGAAGATAGAAGAAAGATGAGCTGAATTCTCAAAAAAAAAAATTGAATCCTTTCTTTCTTTGGAATCTTTTTAACCCGAAACCCCATTACAAGCTGAAGGAAGACCTTCTTGATTTATGATTTACAACAGTGTAAGCCTAGTAGAGATGTATATAATAAATACTATAGAAAAATAAGGAAGCATATGAATAGAATTTATTATCCTTTCCATGAGATTCATCATTCTTAGTCAATTACCCTTTGATTTATTCTTCAAGATACATCATATAGAGAGAACCCAAAAATTTTGACATATTTCGGAGAGTATGCCAATAGTGAGAGTTTGGATGAAAATGTTTTCTAAATTTACAGTTTAGAGAAATTTATGATGAATAAACTGTTCACTGATATGCACACACTCCATGCTTTGTTGAATTGTAATTGTTGGAGTTCTAATCAAGGATAACTGTAAGGATGGAAAGTTATGGTTGTCGAAATTGCACTTTTGAACATAACAACCATGTAATGATTAACTTAGTTAATGTACAGAATTAGTTTAGATTTTTAATCTTTTGTTTTGTTTTAAAAAAAATTTGAAAAAAATAAAAAATAAAAAATCTAAAAATATTTGAAGTTTGTAGGTAACTTCACTAAAAACCTTCAGGAGACTATAACTCCTCCACTAGGGATCACCTAGGGGTTTAAAGGCTTGTAGCATCTACTAAATGCAATCATGCTCCCTATGAAAGTGGCATTTAAAGTTATAAATTAGTATATTTTTCCTTGTTTGTTAGGGACTAGCAAAGATTAAGTTTGGGGGTGTGATTAGTCACATAATTTATCATTTTATCACCCTTAACTTAGTGATGCTAGCCCTTAGTTTGCTACTAATGATATCATGTGTTAAGACTTGAAAAGTACCACTTTTCACCCCTTAACTTAACCTCTGTTAGACCCTTAGCCATTTAATAAATCTGTGTTAAGACTATTTTGTAGGTAATAAGAAACAGCTGCAGATAAGGTCCTAACCCTGCTAAGAAGCCTACTTTTGTCCCAGAAGTTCCTCAGAAGAAAGAAAGTTGAATACAGACAGAACTTGGTTGCAGCATAGGCAAAGCACAGCGCAACGGCAAAGCAAAATAGCAACAAGTCAAGAAATGAGCCTCGCACAGATGTCGCAAGGTTCAATTGATCCAGAGAAAAATGCTTCGCGCAGTTGTCGCAGGTTTCTCAAGGCAGCACACCAACTGCTCGCGTTGTTCTCGTGTAGATTAATGACAGAAGGGATTGAAAAGCAGACTTCACGCAGTTCTTGCGAGGCTCAATTATAAGCGCTCATGCAGTCTTGTGCAGCGCAAGAGAGGAGCCTTTAATCCTCGCGCGATTCTTGAGAGAGAGCTCCGGAACTGCGTCGCTGCCAGCTTGATGGCGCAGGATCTGCGAATCTTCGAGGGCGCCGCATAATCCAAAGGCCGATGCACATTGCTTCTTCGCGGGGATCCCCATGAAATTCACCAAGGAATGAACTGCGCGCCCGATTCCCGCGCCACTCAAATGGAAAGCGCTATCCCACGATGACCAGAGCATTCCCGCCATGACCAAACTATCTATCCTGCAACTGCAAGAGCTTTAAGTCAATTCAATCCCACGACGACAACTCTGTCACGCGACAAGACCTGAAAACCCTTGCTACCTAGCGAGGCTCGGGATCTTAACTTCCCCCCACTTTTGCAGGGGCGGTCTGGGAACTTCTAGCAACTAGGGCACGCACTTGAATGCTCCAATCTTTGTGCACACACCTCGAGGCATCCAAATAATAGAAATGGGCGACGTTTACATCATTAAAATTAGGGTTTTCCTAACCCTAATGCTCCCACAGCCTACTGCTATATATGCAAGGGGAGGTGAGAGCTGAATACATCCGATCTTCTTGAATCAGCTGTAGAGTTCCGTTAGGCTAAGGTTAGGGTTTAGGCAGCTTCTTTTTCCTTTTTCTTCTCTCCATAGCCCAGCACTTGCTGGTTATACCCTTGTATGTCTATTTGGAACAGTTTTAATGAAGTTTTATAATAGGATGTTATACATGTATGGGATTGATGTTTGAGGGTTATTCTGTACAAGGCTGCTGCCTTGAGATCCTCCATTGCTAAGTTGTATTGTAAGCAACGGAGGATTATTTTTAAGGATTTATTTAGATCCAAGTGACATGTGTGTCCAGGCTAGTGCACATATACAGGCCTATGCCCCACCACAGGATCCACTAAATCTGAATCCCCATGGGAGCCTGAGCTAGTAGCCATGTGAACATGGAGGTGGCAGTAATCTACTTGTTCTGTCTCAGACCTCTGTGAAGAGGATAGCCTCTGTGGATAGTTTGTGGCCATTTGAGTGGACAGGTTATAGCCCTAGAGTGAGGCCAATCCATAGATCTAAGACAGATTCTTCTTCTCTGCACTTGTGCTTGTAGCCCTGTGAGAGATTGTGCAGAGACAGACCCCCCTGTATTTGTATAGACCCACCATCAGATGGCAGATCTGATATGG
This sequence comes from Chloranthus sessilifolius, assembly GCA_021018995.1. Lineage (NCBI taxonomy): Eukaryota > Viridiplantae > Streptophyta > Magnoliopsida > Chloranthales > Chloranthaceae > Chloranthus > Chloranthus sessilifolius. Next base: position 101,495,195 of record CM037588.1, read on the forward strand.
TTGTAGAGATTGTAGGCTTGTGACTGGATCACTGTTGTCTCTCTAAAGCAGTGAACAACTAGATCTAAAGCTAGTACTCGAACTCTTGTTGGTCCTGTGTGTCCAGGCTAGTGCACATATACAGGCCTATGCCCCACACACAGAACTTTAGAGGTTGAGGTTCCTATGGATTCTTGAGCTGGTAGCCTGGATGAAGTAGTACCTACAATGATAAACATGTTCTGACCCATCTATAAACTGTGGTTCCCCTATTGAATAGTCTGTGACCATTTGAGTGAACATGTTATAGCCCTAAGGGATTGGATCATGGCACAGGGGTGAGTTGAATCCTTTCTCCTCTTTGGTGATAATGTAGCCATTGGACAGGACTTCTATAGCAGCAGATCTGAGTCTAAGTTATAAAACCCATCAGATCTGTACCTAATAGCTTACTTCTCACCTTTTTTATATTTATTTTCTCACACTCCATCATTCTTCTCAACCATTTCTGTAGTTTAGGCATTAGGTTACCATAGGATTTAAACAATAGTGACCTTAAATCCCCTTCCATTTAGGATTGCTAGATCTATAGTCAGATCTGGAGGACCTACTAAAGATGGCCCCCTTGGAGCTTTAGACCATTTTCCCTGTGGGACAAACTCTTACTTATTAAAACTTGCTACAACAGGCCCTGTATCTTGCAGGTCTAGGCTATTTTAGTTGTGCTGAATCCACCCTCTATTTTATATTGATTGTTATTTTTTTCTCTTATCATTACACAATAAATCAGCACACTAGAAGTCAACAATAAGTTTTTGGCACCGCTGTCGGGGAATTTTGATCTATTAGTAGACCCTAGATTTTTGTATTTTTTTTATTATTCTTTGATAGTTGTGCTTGTGAATAACTGATACTGCTGATTTACATTTGGATTTTTTTTGCAGATCTGGACAGTAGCAGAGAAGGAAAGTTGAACTGTACTAGGAGTCTAGCTACCTATGTTTGCATTTCTCTAACCCTTAAAACTCAGCCTATTTTCCTTGCAAATTTTGTAGCAGTTGATTAGGATAGTCATAATTTTGTTTAGATAATTCTTTTAGTTAATTGTAATGTGTTTGCAAGTAGTCTTCCCTACTGTTGAGCCCCTTACTGAAACCGAGACAGCAGTCATGGGTGAAGAGCAACCCAGAACATTGAAGGAGTTGACTGCTCCTGATGATTATAATTCCCCATTCAGCATTCAATTTCCAGATGTTCAGGGAAACTATGAGATTAAAACCTCAATCATCCAAATGCTTCCCTCTTTCCATGGGCTCAGCAAGGAGGACCCCTACAAGCATATTGACCAATTCTTGGCCCTGTGCACAACATTTTCCATTACTGGTTTGAGACCAGAAGCCACTAGATTAAGGCTCTTTCCTGTCTCCCTAAAGGACAGGGCTAACACCTGGTTAGCTACTTTCCCAAACAACAGCATCAGTTCTTGGAAAGACCTCCAGACCAAATTTTTGACAAAATTCTTCTCAGAGATAAAAACCAGCCAGTTGAGGAAAGCAATACTTGCTTTTGCCCAATCCCCAACTAAAGATTTTAATCGAGCATGGGATAGATTCAAGGAGATGCTCAAACAATGTCCCCACTATAAGATCCCTGACTGGCAGCTTGTCCAGAGCTTCTATAATGGGATTGATGAGAAAAGCAGAGACATGGTAGATGCCTCTTGTGGTGGAACTTACATGCATAAAACAGCTGATGAGGCATGAGAGTTGTTCGAGGTCATCAGTGAAAATGTCTTTCAAAAGATATCCTTGTCAAGAACTGTTCATGAGCCTTCTTCTAAAATGGGACCAGCTGAAATTTCTAAAGGAAAGATGTATGAAGTAACTGGGAATAATGACCTGCAAATACAGATGGCCAATCTTTCAGATAAGTTTGATAAACTATTGACTGTGGTGCAACCCAGACGGGCTGCACTGGTGATGGAGGCATGTTTGATATGCCAATCTCCACAACACACAATGGAAGAGTGCCCAACTGCAGGGCAATATCCTGAGTATGCAATGGAATAAGCTGCTGCTACCCAATCATATGGCCAGCCACAATCTGTTGGCTACAACAAGCAGCCATTTGGATACCAGCACCAAAATGTTGGTTACCAGTGGAGGGATCACCCAAATTTGAGGTGGAGACAAGATAATTACATGCAGCCACAACAGATGTTGGCCTTACCTCAAAGGCCACATCAGCAATTTAACCAGGGATATGCCCCAAGGTCAAATTTCCGATCGCCAGCCTGCCCCAATGACAAAATCAGTTGGTAGTTCCCCCACCTCAGCCCCGAAATGCTTCTTTTGAGGATCAGGTTTTGACCTCATTGCAAAACCTTGAAACCTTGACTCAGACTGTGAACTCTCACAGTCAAAGCATAAAGAAAATGGAAGAGCAGCTAGGCCAAATATCCAATGCCTTGGCCAAAAGAGAGGAGGGCAGGTTGCCAAGCCAGCCAGTGGCCAACCCTAAGGGCCAATATTTGATTGGAGAATGTTTCTCAAGTTTTGAGGGAGCTAATGGCATCACAACCCTAAGGTCTGGCAGGTTGGTGGACAACCAGGTTGGAAAGGAACAAGGAGAGGTCATTCCCAAAGAATTTTTGAATGAATGTGAAAAAGAATATGTTAGAGCACAGAGCCAAGAGTTGCCTGCTACCCTGCAACAAGAGAAAAATAATGAGGCTATAGTTGCGCCTCAGCAGGAAATAAAAGATGATAAAAGAAAAAAATAAAAGTTTAATCATAGGCAAGCAGCTGAGGAACCAGCAGTACCTCAGTTGCCATTTCCTCAAACTTTGAGTGGCTCTGCCCCTTTTGATAAGGGGAATGCACAGATAGAGGAAATGATGGAGACATTTAAACAGGTTAAAATTATTTTTCCCCTGCTTGATGTAATTAGACAGGTCCCAGCCTATGCCAAATTTCTGAAAGACCTTGGTACCCAGAAAAGAAAAGCTAGAGGCCATTTATCCAGAAAGGTCTTTGCAACTGATACAGTTAATTCTGTATTAAACATAACAATACCAGAGAAGTTGCAAGACCCAGGGATACCCACTATCCCCTGCATAATTGGAGACCACACAATTGGAAGGGCCCTTCTAAACCTTGGAGCCAGTGTAAACCTGCTGTCATACAGTGTATATCAGCAGCTAGGTTTAGGGGAGCTAAAACCCACCCCCACTGTGCTGTTAATGGTTGATAGGTCTTAAAGGAGACCTATGGGAGTGGTTGATGATGTCTTAGTAGGGGTGGACAAGTTCTTTTACCTTGCAGACTTCCTGGTTTTGGACATGGACTGCAACAAGAGTACAACCCCTATACCTGTTATTTTGGGCAGGCCATTCTTGGCCACTGCCAATGCTTACATTCAATGCAGGTCAGGGATTATGGAGGTAACTTTCAGACACATGAAGGTTGAACTGAATGTGTACAATAGTGCAAAGTACCCTCAGTTGGACAATGAGGAAAGCTTTGCAGTGGATGTACTAGAGGAAATTGTTGAAGAATTGCCCACTCTGTTGGATTGGGGCAACATTGTCAAAAGTTTAGTTGAAGTTTGGGACATGGTAGAGGAAGATAGCCCAGCTGTTATGACAGAAGACATGACAACATTGAAGTCTTCTGTGAGCTTAGTGCAGCATTCCATTTGGAAACCTACATTACTGCCTCTTCTTCAAACCAACAAAGAACCAATCTTGTCATCCACCCAACAAGCCCCTGATCTGGATCTCAAGAAGCTTCCAGAAACACTGAAATATGCCTTCCTTGAGAAAGGTGAAAAACTTTCTGTAATTATCTCCTCCTCTCTTACCAATGAGCAGGAGGAAGAATTACTAACAGTCTTGAGGAAGCATAAAAAAGCAATTGGCTGAACCATTGCAGATCTCGGAGGGATAGATGCATTAATATGTATGCACAGGATCCATTTAGATGAGGGCTCGGTACCCTCCAGGGAAATGCAGAGGAAATTGAATCCTCACATGCAGGAAGTGGTCCTCAAAGAGATTATTAAATTGCTAGATGCTGGGGTAATTTATCCCATTTCTGATTCTGAATGGGTGGCACCTATCCAAGTGGTGCCCAAGAAATCTGGCATAACAGTTATTACAATTGAGTCTGGAGAGCTAAGACCAGCCAGGGAGACCACTGGCTGGAGGGTTTACATAGATTATCAGAAGCTCAACTCTAAAACCAGAAAAGACCACTTTCCTCTCCCCTTCATAGATCAAATTCTAGATAAGTTGGCTAAAAAAGCTTTTTATTGCTTTCTTGATGGGTACTCAGGGTACAACCAGATCCCTATGCACCCTCATGACCAAGAGAAAACTACATTTACTTGCCCTTTTGGCACCTTTGCTTACCGAAGGATGCCTTTTGGGCTGTGTAATGCACCAGCCACCTTTTAGAGGTGTATGTATGCCATATTCTCTGATATGATTGACAAGTTCTTGGAAATCTTTATGGATGACTTCTATGTATATGGGGACAGTTTTGGCCAATGTCTGCAATACCTCCACCTAGTCTTGCAAAGATGTGAGGAGATTAATCTGGTCTTAAGTTGGGAAAAAAGCCACTTCATGGTAACATAAGGTATTGTGTTGGGCCATGTAGTCTCTAAAGAAGGGATTGAGGTAGATAAGGCCAAAATTGACCTCATTACAAATTTGCCCCCTCCAAGAACAGTCAAACAAATCAGATCTTTCCTTGGGAATGCAAGATTCTACAGGAGGTTCATTAAAGACTTCAGCAAAATTGTTAAATCATTGTGCCACCTGCTCTGCCAGGATGTGCCCTTTGATTTTTCTGCTGAATGTCTTGAGGCTTTTGAAACTTTGAAGATATGCCTCACCTCTGCCCTGTACTCCAAACACCTGACTATGCACTACCCTTTGAGCTGATGTGTGATGCATCTGACTGGGTAATAGGTGTTGTTTTGGGCCAAAGGAAAGATAAGCTGCCAGTGGTCATTGCCTATCTCAGCAAATCACTTGTTGAAGCTCAGCTGAATTACACCACAACTGAGAAAGAGCTTCTGGCAGTGGTTTTTGCTGTTGACAAATTTAGACCTTACTTACTTGGGTCTAAAATTGTAATTTTCACAGACCACTCAGCATTGAAATACCTATTGTCCAAGAAAGATGCTAAGCCCAGGCTGATTAGATGGATACTCCTATTGCAGGAGTTTGACATTGAAATCAAGGACATAAAGGGTGTGGAAAATATGGTGGCTGACCACTTGTCTAGAATTGTGTTGGAAAAATGTGTTGATGACCCTGCAAATTGGACCCTGCAAATTTTCACTGACCACTCCTCGGTTCCTTGGTATGCACACATTATAAACTATTTAGTTATAGGCAAGATTCCTGCCCATTGGACCAAAATGGACAAAGACCTGTTCTTCTCACAGGTCAAATTCTTTTTTTGGGAGGAACCTTGCTTCTACAAATACTGTGCAGACCAAATCATCCAAAAATGTGTTCCAGAAAGTGTTGTCCCCGGTATTCTGGCCATGTGCCATGAAAATGCCTGTGGGGGCCACTTTAGTGGAAGAAACATTAGCTGACAAGATCTTGCAGTGTGGGTTCTATTGGCCTTCTTTATTCAGAGATGCCAATACACACTGCAGGACATGTGAGAGATGTCAAAAATTAGGAGGGCTGTCCAAAAGAAACTCAATGCCTTTGCAGCCCATCCTTGTTATGGAACTGTTTGATGTCTGGGGAATTGACTTTATGGGCCCCTTTCCTCCTTCAAATGATTAGCATTTCATCTTAGTGGCAGTGGATTATGTTTCAAAATGGGTAGAAGTTATTGCCACAAGAACCAATGATCATCAAGTAGTCCTAAAATTTGTAAAGCAGAATATATTCTCGAGATTTGGCACCCCTAGAGCCATTATCAGTGATGGGGGTAGCCATTTCTGCAACAGAAATTTCAAGAGCTTGCTCAAGATATATTCTATCACCCATAGGATTGCTACTCCCTACCACCCGCAAACCAGTGGGCAAGTTGAAATTTCTAATAGGAGATCAAGCACATCCTTTAGAAGACAGTGATGACTAACAGAAAGGACTGGACTGAAAAGCTAAATGATGCATTATGGGCTTATAGGACTGCTTATAAGACTCCCATTGGTATGTCCCCATTCAGACTGGTTTATGGAAAGGCTTTCCATCTCCCAGTAGAGTTAGAACACAGGGCCTATTGGGCCATAAAAAAATTAAATCTAAACCTAACTTCTGCTGGTCATCACAGGTCGCTGCAGCTGTCAGAACTGGATGAGCTGAGGATGGATGCATAAGCCAATGCCCGGATATACAAGGAAAGGTCCAAGGCTTTCTTTGACAAGGGATTGTTAAGAAAGAGCTTCATGGCTGGTGATAAGGTTTGATTGTTTAACTCCAAGCTTAAATTTTTTTCGGGCAAACTAAAATCCAGATGGGAAGGCCCCTATATTGTCATGAATGTTTCCCCATCTGGTGCTGTGGAAATCAAGGATCCCAAGTCTGGGAAAACCTTGAAGGTGAATGGTCAGAGGCTTAAGCCTTGTTTAGAAAAACCTACTGAACCTATGGACACCATTCACTTTCAAGGAGACCCTTCATTAAACTAATCCACAGATGTGTCCATGTTGTATTATATGTACTTTGGTTTTGTTAGGTTTATATTGCCTTCTTTTGTTCAAATTTTTTAGGAAATTTTAGTGGCCTCACTTGAGTCTGAATCTGTCTGGTCTGATTTCTTTTTATGCTTGGTTTGAATGATTACTTCTCTTAAATTGGTGGTTTTTTATTGAATGCACGATGTTTGGATAATGATTTTTGCTGCCTATGCTTGAATGTTTGATGCTATAAGTGGGAGGTCATTTTAAAGTGTCTGGGGGAGCCCCTGGTGGTGAGTTATACCTAGGAACCAGCTACAGCACAAATGGAAATGGCAGAATGAAGAGCGCGTGCTCTCTGTTTAAAGCTTTGCTGTCGCGGGGTCCAAAATGAGGCCTGGGAGCCTCTCGCACAATCCAAATGAAATACTTCACTAGCTGTCGCGAGATCTAAGGTAAACCCTGGGAGCCTCTCGCTCAATCCAAATGGAATACTTCACTAGCTGTCGCGAGATCCAAGGTAAACCTTGGGAGCCTCTCGCGTAATCCAAATGGAATACTTCACTAGCTGTCACGAGATCCAAGGTAAACCTTGGGAGCCTCTCACGCAATCCAAGTTGCAATTACACTGTCGTCAAATTCCATTTCCCATCCCGCGACCATATATTTCCAAAGCGCGCCAAGCCCAGCGATAAGTATTTTAAACCCGCGATTGTCTCCTTTTCCAGTACTCTCTCTCTTCTCCATCCAGCGAAACCCTAGCTTCCGGCGCTCTTCTCCCTCTCTCCTCCAGCGTCTATTCTACAACCCATTATTCACACCAGGATCCTAGAGATTTGTTCCTAACGTCATCCCCATTAGTTGCCCTTTGCTCAGAGATCTCGTGGTTCACTGTGCGTCAGATCAAACCAAACCCTACGATTTTAGGGTAAGCAATCAGATCTTAGTCTCCCTTTTTCATTTTCAAAAGTACTATCTCAGAAAGGAGATTTTTTTCATGGCCCCTAAGAGTGCACCAAAGAAAAGGGCCAAGGATAAGGCCCCTGTTGAGCCCGCTCCTAAGAAGGTCAAGACTTCTAAGGCACCGAAAAAAGGGAAGGAAGTGGTTGAGGAGGTGGAGGAGCCAACCCCTGAGTTTTCTACGCCCTCTGAGCTCATGGCTTCAATCCCCTTGGAGCTTGAAACAGCTTTCGACCTGCCCTTCTTCGAGATGGAGCCTCTCTCTGCCTCTGCCATTGAATTTATGAGCAAGGCTGGTCTGACACCCTTGATGAGAGGAATTCCAACACTAGCCTACCCTAGGCTAGTGCAACTCTTTTATCAGCACATCAGGGTCACCAAGGACCAAGATGGACAACCAGGCTTCCTCATGCTGATTGATGATTTCGATATGTTAATTAACCCCAAGCTGATTGCGAAAGTATTGGGCATCCCAGCTGCATTTGACACTAGCTGTGGATATGGCCCTCCCCTGAGTGCCTTAATTGATACCATTGCGAGGCCTCTTACTAGAGGATTAAAGGCCTCAGGGGATTCCATAAGAAGAAGAGAGTTGGAGCCTAGACTCCTTTTCATTGACCAAGTCTTGAGAAAGAACATCTACTGCTCATGCCATCAGCAGGAGAGGAGGACTCCTATTGCTGATGTTGTTTACTCTTTCTCTTTGGGCCATGGCTTCCATGCAGCCTGGTTAATTTTTGAAGCAATGAAAGATTTGGTGGAAAAATTAGGGCAGAAAAAGAAGCCACACACACACTCCCCTATGCCAGAGTCATCACCAAATTACTTTTGAGGGGGGGGTACAAGATACCAAAAGGAGAGGAGACTACCACCCGAACCCCTACAACTTTTGCCAAGAGGCAATGGGGAATCAGCAGGAGCCTGATGGAAACCCAGAAGAAGAAGAAAGCTAAAGCTCAGGCCCCTCCCAAGCAAAAAGATGAGGCAGCAATTACAAGGCCCACCCCTACTACCAAAGAGGTGGTTCAAGATCCTGTCACTACTACTGCTGCAACAGCCCCCACATCCACCCCACCTTTCACTGCAAGATCCCCTATCCCTACTACATCCCATTTCCCTTCCCCTACCCCATCTCTCTCTCACCCTCCTCTGTCTTCATTGTCCATGCCAACACCCCTTTTTCCAAAGGATTGGTACAGAGGACACCACCCCCATGTCATTCCACACCTTCCCTTCACTACCTCAATACACATTAATACCCCATCATCTTCACAAAACCACAGCGACCCTCCACCGATCTCATACAAGAAAAAGAAAACCACTGACACAACCCCCACCATGTCCCTACCCCCACCCACAATCCCTTTTATCCCCACTGACACACCTCACATTGACCAAGACACCACTCCAGCCATCCCTACTACATCGCCACTCACAGACATAGACCTCAGCCTTAACATAACCACCAGATTCCAAGCCTTTATGGCTAATTTCCTTGATACCATGCCCACCCACTACACCCCCCTCCCGGATTCTCCAAATACATCACCACATCACTCACCAGAACCCCAATCTCCTCCTCCTTCCACTTTTCATCATGCCCCTTCCTCCCCTTTTCAACTTGTTCCATCTTCTGCACAATCTCAACCTCCCAACCTAGACACACTAACACTTATCCTCTCCCTCACCAAAGACATCCAATCACAATTGTCCATAAAAACACACACACACAGGACCAGATGCAAACAGAATCACAACCATCAAATCCACACTTCAGACATTGACAAACCAATCCATCCCTCAACAATCCAATCAAACCCCACTGATCATTTCCCCTTCCAGCCCTGACTCCCCAACCCAACCATTCCCTTTCATACCTTTCACCATTCCCTTTTTCCCTTCCCCACCACCACCTACTCCTAGTGAGCCTACCTCATTTTCTTTCCCCCCTTACCTTCCATCCCACCTCTTATACTACCCCCTCCAACATTCACTGACAAATCCACCCAAACTGACCTTGAACTTTTTGCCCTCCCCCAACAACTAGACTTATCCAATGAAAACACCACTTCACCCACCCAGGACCAATCACATTTTGCTCCTTCAACTTCTTCTCTTCCTATCGCACCCAAACACTCATTTTACATCCCTCCCTATGTCACTATCCTCCATGCCATGAGAGGCAATCCCTACCTTAGGAGGGATGTCCTGAGGGGCATGGCCTAACTTAGGCAATCCATAGAGACCCCTCTGCTGCAGCAGATTACTGAACTAGAGGATGCCCACAGAAAATAATTACTGGGTATCTCACTTGGTTGGACAACCATTTTGGATGCCTTTGAGAAGGAGAAAAAGAAAACGGCTTATCAACAAATGAATGTGGAGCTTGAAAAGGCAAATACAAATGTGGAGAGGATGAAAGCCAGAATGTTTGAAAAAAGACTTTATAATGCCCAGGAAATCCTCCAAATCCACAAGAAAATCTACCAAAATGAACTCCAGCAAGCCCAAATCAAGATAGCCTCTTTGGAAGCTGCATTGGATGCTGCCAAAAGTGCAGCTCAGCAAACCGCCCCACACTCTCACCTCATTCCCAAACTTGAGCCTGAACTTACACATACCCCTGCTGCCCCTCCTTCATCACCTCCTACTGAGCAAACTTATCCTAAACAGAGGAAAGTCACTGCTAAGAGGACTGCTTACACAACATCCTCTATCAAAATTGGCAAAGAGCCAGCTGCCCAGTCTGAGGAGGCACAACCACATGGCCAGCAAGAAAAAGGGAAGTCCCATGTAGCCCCCCCTGAGCAAGATAAAGGAAAATCTCCTATGATCTCTCCTGAACCCAAGACCCGAAAAATGAGGGTGAGGCACCAAAAGCTCCAACCATGAAAAAACCACCAGCCCAACCAAAGAAACCACGGTAGCTAAAGAAAAAGAGTCCAACTGGGAAGCAAGCAAAGCAGAAAAAGACCAAAGCTCCCACAGACAGAACCAAGTCCAAGCTCAGTTCTGAGAACAAAGCTGAACTTAGGAAACATGCACAACAGATGGGCTGGGACTGGTTCACAGACTCAGATTCCAACTCCTCCTCCTCTTAAACTAGATTTTAGTTAGGCTTTTCTTTCCTTTGAATTTTTTTTCTTGTTCTTGTAATTCCCATTGTACATTTCTTTTGAAGATAATAGAATTTTTTTTTTTATATTGCTTTGTGTATATTGTCTGTGTGTTTACTCCTTTTTCATGACTATTACCTTGCACTTTTTAACCTTTGAACCAGTGAGGACACTGCTCCTCAGGTTTGGGGGTGTGGTAGTGTAGGTCTACCAATAGAATAGTTAACTTTTTTGCAGTAGTGGTGCTGTAATTGGGATGAATAAAGTCAATTTCCACCGAACTTCCTGCAATGAGGAAATTTGTGGAAAATCAAACATTTTTGCGGACATTTCGAAAATAAAAATTTTAAAATCTTAGCACCACCATGAAGCTAACATCAAAAATTTTAAATTAGTACCTAGTCAACCTAAGAGGAGAGAAAAAGGTGAAAATACACTCCATGAGTTAAAAAGAAGACTATATCTAGTGAGATTTGGACCCATCAATTTCTGTTGAGGAGTGTTTTTGGTTTTTTTTTTGTCTGCTCTAAGGTTTGATTGACTCAACACTTTTTACTAGAAATTAGGCACCTCCAGATCAAAACTAGTTGACAACAATACATGACACTAAGGAAATGATTCAAGGCCTTCATTTGGACAGTTTGAGCCTAAAAGTACCATGCCATTGAAACTGCCCTTTTGCATAAACATTTTGAGCCTTCAAATCAATTTTTCTTCAAGATACACCAGAGTACCTGCACCTCAACCTGTAGACCTGATTCAACCTTAGCCTCACTCTGAGAATTCATAAGGTAAAGGAGAAGGAGATGAAAGTGGGCAAGCTGAGTGCAACATGTGGTGAATGGAAAAGAGAAGCAATATATGAACATAAGTCTAGCAGTGGTTCAGTTGTGGCATTTCATTAAAATATAAAAATAAATAAATAAATAAATAAAAAGAGAAAAGAGAAGTTAAGAGAATACCTTCATCTGAAAATTGGACAAAAGAAGAGAAGCTGGCCACTTTGAATCTGAAAAATATCACGGAAGATGAAGTATGCTGAATGAAATGAAGGTAGTGAAGTCATGAGTCACTCCTTACCTTGCTGATTTCTCAATTTTGATTTCCTTTTTACCCCTTCATTCTTTATATTCCTCACCTATAAGCCACATTACAACCCATTCAAAAGACCTTGAAGATCCAAAGTGAAATGAGTTGTCAGGTGGAAATGAGGGAGTGTCTAATCTATGGTGAAAAGTCATGAGGATGTCAGAAATTAGAAGCTTTACCTATGCTCATGCTTGCAGGCCCATTTGGGGTCTGTAACTGCTCTTGAGTTGCTTTAAATGTGAACACCCCTAAATATTCATTGTTGAGAGATAGCCCTGGTGAGAATTGGGTTTGACTTGTAACTTCATTGGGGTTGCATCCAACCTGATTTTTGAATCTAAGGCAAGCTTGGTACTTCTATGTGCACATTAAATTTCTAATGTAAAATGATTGATGGAAATGCAAACACATGCTAAAAATTTTGAGTTTTAAATAGCCTGCATTACTGCTGCAATTTCCTCTGAATTCTAAAGAGAAGTGGATTGATGCTTTATTCATTGAAATTTGTTTTGTCATTGACTGCACCACTGTTAACTATTTTAATAGTGAAGTTTGTGGGTATCTTCACTGAAAATCCTCAGGAGACTTCACTCCTCCACTAGGGATCACCTAGGGGTTTAAAAGGCTTGGTACATATGATAAATGTACCCGCGATCCCTACGAAAGTGCCATTTAATTAAGGTGTAGATGTTTAGTTAAAGCTTTGCTAAGGGACTAGCAAAGATTAGGTTTGAGGGTGTGTTAAGACCTAAAAAGTACCACTTTTCACCCCTTAACTTAACCTCTGTTAGACCCTTAGTCATTTAATAAATCTGTGTTAAGACCATTTTATAGGTAATAAGCAGCAGCTGCAGATAAGGCCCTAACCTTGCTAAGAAGCCTACTTTTGCCCCAGAAGTTCCTCAGAAGAAAGGAAGTTGAATACAGACAGAACTTGGCTGCAGCATAGGCAAAGCACAGCAGCAACAAGTCAAGAAATGAGCCTCGCGCAGATGTCACAAGGTTCAATTGATTCAGATAAAAATGCTTCATGCAGTTGCTGCGAGTTTCTCAAGACATCACACCAACTGCATGCGCTGTTCTCACACAGATTAATGACAGAAGGGCTCGAGAAGCAAACTTCACACAGTTCTCGTGAGGCTCAGTTGTAAGCTCTCACACAGTCTCGCGCAGCTCAAGAGAGGAGCATTTAATCCTCGCGCAATTTGCTGAGGAGAGAGAGCTCCAGGCACTTCTGCGTGCAGTGGCCGCGAGATGCAGATCTTCAGGGGACTGCTCACACAATCCAAAGGCCGATGCACATTGCTTCTTCGTGGGGATCCCCACGAAATTCACCAAGGAATAAATTGCGCGCGCGATTCCTGCGCCACTCAAATAGAAAGCGCTATCCCGCGACGACCAGAGCATTCTCGCAATGACCAAACTATCTATCCCGCGACTGCAAGAGCTTCAAGTCAATTCAATCCCGTGACGACAACTCTATCACGGGACAAGACCTGGAAACCCTTGCTACCTAGCGAGGCTCGGGATCTTAACTTTCCTTCACTTCTGTAGGGGCAGTCTGGGAACTTCCAACAACTAGGGCGCGCACTTCAATGCTCTAATCTCTATGCACACGCCCCGAGGCATTCAAGGAATAGAAATGGGCCACATTTGCATCATTAAAATTAGGGTTTTCCTAACCCTAATGCTCCCACAGCCGACTGCTATATATGCAAGGGGAGGTGAGAGCTAAATACATCCGATCTTCTTGAATCAGCTGTAGAGTTTCGTTAGGCTAAGGTTAGGATTTAGGCAGCTTCTTTTTTCTTTTTCCTTTTTCTTATAAATACATCCGATCTTCTTGAATCAGCCAACTGCTCCATAGCCCAGCACTTGCTGGCTATGCCTTTGTATGTCTATTTGGAACAGTTTTAATGAAGTTTTATAATAGGATGTTATACATGTATGGGATTGATGTTTGAGGGTTGTTCTGTACAAGGTTGCTGCCTTGAGATCCTCTATTGGTAAGTTGTATTGTAAGCAATGGAAGGATTGTTTTTAAAGATTTATTCATATCCAAGTGACCTGTGTGTCCAGGCTAGTGCATATATAGAGGCCTGTGCCCCACCACAGGATCTACTAAATCTGAATCCCTATGGGAGCCTGAGCTAGTAGCCTTGTGAACATGGTGGTGGTAGTAATCTACTTGTTCTATCTCAGACCTCTGTGAGGAGGATAGCCTTTGTGGATAGTCTGTGGCCATTTGAGTGGACAGGTTATAGCCCTAGGGTGAGGCCAATCCACAGATCTAAGATAGATTCTTCTTCTCTACACTTGTGCTTGTAGCCCTGTGAGAGAATTGTACAAAGACAGACCCCCCTGTATTTATATAGACCCACCATCAGATGGCATATCTGATCTGGCTGTAGAGATTGTAGGCTTGTGACTGGATCACTGTTGTCTCTCTAAAGCAGTGAACAGCTAAATCTAAAGCTAGTACTCAAACTCTTGTTGGTCCTGTGTGTCCAAGCTAGTGCACATATGCAGGCCTATGCCCCACACACAGAACTTTAGAGGTTGAGGTTCTTATGGATTCTTGAGCTGGTAGCCTGGATGAAGTAGTGCCTACAATGATAAACATGTTTTGACCCATCTATGGACTGTGGTTCCCCAATTGGATAGTCTGTGACCATTTGAGTGGACAGGTTATAGCCATAAAGGATTGGATCATGGCACAGGGGTGAGTTGGATCCTTTCTCCTCTTTGGTGATAATGTAGCCATTGGACAGGACTTCTAAAGCAGCAAATCTGAGTCTGAGTTGTAAAACCCATCAGATCTGTACCTAATAGCTTACTTCTCACCCTTTTTATATTTATTTTCTCACACTCCATCATTCTTCTCAACCATTTCTGTAGTTTAGGCATTAGGTTACCATAGGATTTAAACAATAGTGACCTTAAATCCCCTTCCATTTAGGATCGCTAGATCTGTAGTCAGATCTGGAGGACCTACTAAAGATGGCCCCCTTGGAGCTTTAGACCATTTTTCCTGTGGGACAAACTCTTACTTATTAAAACTTGCTACAGCAGGCCCTGTATCTTGTAGGTCTAGGCTATTTTAGTTGTGCTGAATCCACCCTCTATTTTATTTTGATTGTTATTTTTTTCCCTTATCATTACACAATAAATCAGCACACTAGAAGTCAACAATATGATGATATGCAGGTATTAAGAACATACAGCAAAATAGAGCCAAAGTGATAATCTTCGTCAAAATGAACTCAAAAGGCAGTATAAAAGACGATCAAATGAAAAGACGATTCAAATCATATTTGAAGGCCAGTAAAGAAAGAAATCGTACTTATGAATGAACGTAGCTGAAGAGAAAATGGAGATATCGCAATTTACGATTCTTTAGAGGACGCTTCTGATTGGAGAACGACAACAAAGAAATATGATCGTTCGTATTAGAGCATCATATTGAAAGAAAAGAGAAATCTTATTTACGAATTTACAAACTTAAAGCTCTTGTTGCTGTTGGTCACGTGAGAATTAAACAACCATACACAAAATGAGAAGATCTCTTAAATTAGAAGTTTGGCAACCCACGGGTCTGAGAAGATTGGCGAAAGACTCCTAAGGATCTCAGTTACTGAAAAGAAGGAGAACAATCCTGAGCGCATCTACCAGTCAAAGCAAGAAGAATAGAATTAGAAATTATAGTTTTATTAGGAAACTTTTATTCTTAGTAGTTTTCTTTTATTAGGATTTGAGCAATGTAATCTGACCCCTTATGATCTATAAATAAGAGGGCTCGACATAGGAAAAAAGTTATCCAAGGAATTTTTAGCATCAATTGACAACTGAGGTTGGAATTCTGAAAGATCAATGTAGAGTAGTTTTTATCAAGTAAAATCATTCACAGTTCTCTGAAAGTCTTACCTGATGACCAAGACCGAAGAAGCTGAAAGATCGACCCTTTGAATGGTTCTACTTTTGCTTTCTAGTTTAGATTTATTTTCATGCATTTTTACTACTTTGTAAACATCTAAAAGTTCTTAATTTGAATTGATGACTTAGATCGAGAATTTACAGATTAGTGTAACGGTTTTAATTTTTCATATTCAGTTTTCTTAAGTTTGATTGACGCCCAAATTTTAGGAAGATCATTGATCAGTATAAATCAGTGTTAAGGAGCTCTAGTTTTTTATTAACGCCCAAATTCTAGAAGACTACGATACGGTGTAACGTTACTTTATTTGTAAGCATCAGAAAATTGAAGGATTGTGATTGACGATCATAATCTAGAAGGAGGAGGATTTAGATTTATTTTCTGCATTAGTTTAAACAACTCGTTCTTTTATCTATATTTCTCTAGTAGTTTAGATTCTTAAAAGACAAATATTAGTTTTCGAACATATGAGAAAAATCACCTTCTGTAATTTTCATTGTGTGCTTGCAATAGGTTAAGGCTTAGTACGATTATAGCCACATTAAGTTTTTGGCACCGCTGTTGAGGAAGCATAATTTTTTTTATTATTTTGAAAGCCAATATTTGTCTCTCTTTTTATTTTTCTTTAAATTTTTATTTCCTTTGATCACTTCTTAATCTTTTGCAGGTTTTATTCAGAGCAGCAAATCAAAGGTTTCAACACTTCTTCTGACAATAGAAGCTAGAGGCTCAGATTTATCTTCTCTCCCTACTTTCTAAAATAAAAATTAGATAAACTAAAAATAAAAATAGAAATTTATAATAATCGTTCTAGCCAGCTCACATTGTTTCTAATTCCATTTATTATGGCGGGAAAAGACCAACTCGTGGCTAAAACGTTTAGAGAGTATTATGCATTGACACCTCTTACACCTCCCTCATATATTCAGTTAGGCCCTGTGACCGTTGATGGAACCTTCGAAATCAAACCCAGTGTCCTTCAATTACTTCCTGCCTTTTATGAGTTCGGTGAGGAAGATCTGTATATGCACATAATGAGTTTTCTAGAAATCTGTGCACTTGTTAAAATTAAAAACTTTTCGGAAA
Source organism: Chloranthus sessilifolius (assembly GCA_021018995.1). Taxonomy (NCBI): domain Eukaryota; kingdom Viridiplantae; phylum Streptophyta; class Magnoliopsida; order Chloranthales; family Chloranthaceae; genus Chloranthus; species Chloranthus sessilifolius. Next base: position 101,512,010 of record CM037588.1, read on the forward strand.
AAGCCACTCGTTTAAGACTCTTTCCATTTTCCCTTAAAGATAGGGCAAAGCAATGGCTGAACTCTTTGCCCAATAATTCAATTGCTAACTGAGAGGGATTGCAGACCAAGTTTATTACAAGGTGATTTTTAATTAGTAAGATAAATCGAATCCGAAAGATTATCATAATGTTTCATCAACTTCTGGATGACTCTTTTCAGGAGAGCCGAAAGTGCCTTAACGAGCTTCTGAATAAGTGTCCTCATCATGAGGTCCCTCGCTGGCAAATAGTATTTGATTTCTACGAAAGCCTTAATGAATAAACCTGACACATGATTGATGTTACTAGTGGAGGAATGTTTCGTACATTGACTACAGAGGATGCTTGGAAACATTTTGAGATCCTTAGCGAGGAACTGATGCAGAACCATGCATCGACAGGGATTGATTCGGAGATTTTAAGGAATGTGCCTCTTAATCAAGGAGGATTGGACGAATTAAAGTTATTAACGAATTACCTCCCAAGGTCAAAACTTTGGAAGATAAAAATTCAGTCTGTGTTGGGTATAAAGCTGAACCCAATATCTCAACAAGGAGAAGTTGGTGGTCCGCACTGCGGTCGATCTCAGGAGGACCCTTAGCACCTTGCTGTACCTTTTTGCCCCACAAGAATCCATGACCATACTGTTGCCATAAAGGATTCCATGCTGCAAACATGTGGAAATTGCTAGCAACATGACCAAGCCAAGCAAAGCCACTCCTCGCTCTTCAACGATCTGTTTTTAAGTTAAAAGCTCAAGTTGAGTAACTAGCTATTTTAATTGATAAGAGAGAGAGTAGCTATTCTTCGTCATGGCCAGTTGGCACCTGAAGAGGACATATCTTTATGGGAGGCACATCAACTCCCCTGGACTCAATGTAAGTTCCTCATGGGCATTGTCGTGCTATCTACTCATCCGTAGACAAATCCTATAACATATGTGCACTATTAAGAAAAAAAAAATCTTGATAGGAGAGTACCCTACGATCTAAGGTGTGTTGAAATGCATCTAATCGTAAGGACCTCTCTTGTAAATAATAATCACCTTAAACGTATGGATTTATGATCTTTCGTGATTTATTCAAGTCGAATCATAGCGACTACGAATCGAAGAGTCACACAGTCTCAATATTGTTTTCTACAATCGTAAACGACAATTCTAGGGAACACGAGAATCCAGTGACCAGTCCTATCGATTACCTTGGATTTCAAACCCACTTAAATTATAGAGGAAGCAAACACGCATCACATTCAATATTGCCACTTGCCAACTACTCGAGCTTAAATGCCTATACCTCGACATTTAACTCGAAGAGACGGTTCAAAGCTCTACCCTCTTCCCTATAAATCCATACCCTTTTACGGACCTTTACCATTCCAAAACCTTTCTTCTTCCTCCGTCCATAACCCTAAAACCTTATGGCGGAAGAAACAAGACAGAGATTTCATTAAAATATTTGATTGAATTCTTGAAATACAAAAACGAGCACCTAGCTGCATTAAAGAAGGTAGACAAACTAAAGCGCCAACGACCCATTCTAGATGCTGAATCGTCCATTGAAACTACCCATTACCCTAAACCTAACCCAAATTTGAATTCCCTTTCCTATGGCGCATCTTCTTCCACTTTCTAACCTTTACACCATTACAACCCTCCAAAAGTGCAAGTTCCTTTATGATGATGGTGGGTTATAATTTCCAATGTCATCCCCCATCTCTTCATTGTTTCCCTCGCCACCCCTCTCCATTGCTCATACTCTCCTCCTAACAGCGTTACATTCTCTTTACATAGTCTTCGCAAGGGAATAGAATGGGTTGTGGGAGAATAGAAATATGTTCACTTCCCACTCTTCAAAGCACCTCCCCCAGGTGCATTGCATTTCTTCCAAGGAAGGTATGCGACGTGCTCTGTATGGGGGAGACATCTGGAAGAAAGGGGGTGCGATTTCGCCAAGGTGTGGATTCTCCTTTTGGCGGGGAGGAATGAGACTCTGATTCATGGTGGTTAGAAGCCAAGAGCTGATCTTTATCAGAGAAATCTTTTGCCTCTGACGTTATTGCCGGTGTCATAGTTAGCATGTGTCTAAATTTTTCCTAGGTTTACTCGTCTATGTACATATTTTTCATTTTCTTGCATTATCTATAAATATTTGATTTATTAATAGAAAATAATATTGTTTATGCTTTCTTATTTTTTATGTGATGTATGCTGGATGTGATTTCTCTTAGGTTTGGGGGAGATTGTGAATCCTGTGGCAGATTATAAGCCTGACACACACGCGCTTTCAATGGTAAAATTTTGAGTATCCCCTATTTTGTACACAATGAGGACATTGTCCTATTTAAGTTTGGGGGGGGATACGCATCCTCTGTGTTTATTAGTCAACTTTTTGCAGAAAAAAATAAAATTGATTAGTTTTGTGAAATTTATTTCTGAACTTTAGCAGTCTGCTTAACCATCACATGTGAGTACGATAGACAAAATTATAATTTCACGCACTGTACAATCCATCATAGGAGTAGTTCAACCATCAAAATAGAACAATTACAATTCATGGTTAAGCCCTTTTGAACACTGTATCAGATTGAATGTTTGAAACTATATTATGATTTAAACTATAATATTTAGATTATTGTTTCGAAATTATATAACCAGTGCTTATTTCCTTTCTTTCGAGAGAGACTACTATCTATTTGAACTCAAATTTTCTTGAACTGCTTGATTATATGAAATCACATATTGTTGTAACTAGAATCAAATATCCTATGATTATGATAACTTGTCTTTCTAGAACTATTTATTAGATACATCAAAACAATATGACATATATGCCAGCAAATTGTGAAATCATAAAAGGCCATCTTTTATTTTGTTTGAGCCGAAAAGCCAAAATCCCATAAATTTATTTATCCCTTGAACTCATATTAGAAGGCTAGACTGAATTTCTTTGTGCCAAAATCTTATAAATCCTTAACTGTATGTACTTCCCAAAGCTTTCAACCTTCTACCCTTATTATTTTTTGAAAATTTAAAATGCGAAAGGGAAGACGAGAGAGTGAAAGGAATAAAAGAATAACAGATAAGGGATATGTAACAAAGGGTACGTCTGAGAAAGAAATAAAATGAAGAAAAATATGAGAAATCAAAAGAAATCGTAAAATACTATTCTACAAAAGAAGAAGCAAGAAGCTTCCAAACTGAAGAAAATGGGATTTACTTAAATTAAAAATACAAGTAAATGGGAAGAAGCTATCCAACTTTTTGAATACTTACTGAAGCAAAAGTATAGAAAGAAGAAAAGAATATAAAAGAAAGATGAGCTGAATTCTCAGAATATTTTTTGAATCATTTCTACTTTTCTTTGGAACCTTTTTAACCCGAAGCCCCATTACAAGCTGAAGGAAGACCTTCTTGATTTATGATTTATAATAGTGTAAGCCTAGTAGAGATGTATATAATAAATACAATGGAAAAATAAGGAAGCATATGAATAGAATTGATTATCCTTTCCATCAGATTCATCCTTCATAGTCAATTATCCTTTGAATTATTCATCAAGATACATCATATATAGAGTGCCTAAAAATTTTGATATCTTTCTGAGAGTATACCAACAGTGAGAATTTGGATGAAAATATTTTCTAAATCTGCAATTTCGAGAAATTTATGATGAATAAATTGTTCACTGATATGCACACACTTCACGCTTTGCTGAATTATAATTGTTGGAGTTCTGATCAAGGATAACTGCTAGGACGGAAAGTTATGATTGTCAAAATTACACTTTTGAACATAACAACCATGTGATGATTAACTTAGTGTATGTACAGAATTAGTTTAGATTTTTAATCTTTTATTTTCTTTTGCTTTTAAAAATTTTTGAAAAAAAAAAAATCCAAAAATATTTAAAGTTTGTAGGTAACTTCACTGAAAACCATCAAGAGATTATAACTCCTCCACTAGGGATCACCTAAGGGTATAAGGACTTGTTGCATCTGCTAAATGCAATCGTGCTCCCTACGAAAGTGATATTTAAAGTTATAAATTAGTTTATTTTTCGTTGTTTACTTGGGACTAGCAAAGCTTAAGTTTGAGGGCGTGATCAGTCACATAATTTATCATTTTATCACTCTTAAATTAGTGATGCTAGACCCCAGTTTGCCACTAATGATATGATGATATGCAGATATTAAGAACAGACAACAAAATAGAGCCAAAGTGATAATCTTTGTCAAAATGAACTTAAAAGGTAGTAAGAAAGACGATCAAATGAAAAGACGATTCAAATAGTATTTGAAGGCCAGTAAAGAAAGAAATCGTACTTACGAATGAATGTAGTTGAAGTGAAAAAGGAGAAATCGCAATTTACAATTCTTCAGAAGACGGTTCTGATTGGAGTACGACAATAAGGAAATACGATCATTCATATTAGAGAATCGTACTGAAAGAAAAGAGAAATCATATTCACAATTTTGCAAACTTAAAGCTCCTGTTGTTGCTGATCACGTGAGAATTACACCGCCATACATAGAATAAGATCTCTTAAATTAGAAAGTTTGGCAACCCACAGATTTGAGAAGATTGGCGAAAGACTCCTAAGGATCTTAGTTACTGAAAAGGAGAACAATCCTGAGTGCATCTACCAGTCAAAGTAAGGAAGAATAGAATTATAAATTAGAGTTTTATTTGGAAGCTTTTATTCTTAATAGTTTTCTTTTATTAAGATTTGAGCAATGTCAACAGACCCCTTATGATCTATAAATAAGAGTGATCGGCATAGGAATAAAGTATCCAATGAAATTTTAGTATCAATTGACAACTGAGGTTAGAATTCTGGAAGATCAACGTAGAGTAGTTTTCATCAAGTAAAATCATCCACAGTTCTCGGAAAGTCTTGCCAGATAACCAAGATCGAAGAAGCTGAAAGATCGACCCTTTGGATGGTTCTACTTTTTCTTTCTAGTTTAGATTTATTTTCATGCATTTTACTGCTTTGTAAAAATCTAAAAGTTCTTAATTTGAATTGACGATTATATCAAGAATTTGCAGATTAGTGTAACGGTTTTAATTTTCTATCTTTAGTTTTCTTGAGTTTGATTGAAGCCCAAATTTAGGGAAGATTGTTGATTAGTATAAATCTGTGTTAAGGAATTCTAGTTTTTTATTGACGCCCAAATTCTAGGAGACTACAATACGGTGTAACGAAACTTTATTTTGTAAGTATCCGAGAACTGAAGGATTGTGATTGATGACCAAAATCTGGAAGGAAGAGGATTTAAATTTATTTTCTACATTAGTTTAAACAACCCATTATTTTATTTATATTTCTCCACTAGTTTAGATTCTTCAAAGACAAATACCAGTTTTCGAACATATGAGAAAAGTCATCTTCCTCGTGGGAACGATCCTATACTAGTGCTGCAATTTCCATTGTGTGCTTGCAATAGGTTAAGGCTTAGTACGATTATAGCCACATCAGTCGGTGATATGAATCTTCTCGTCGTGTTGGCCTTGTGTAAAGGCAAGGTATCCTTGGTACCCTTGTTGTAACAATCGTGTGGCTCGAATAGCTAATACCAAAGGCACCCCTTTCGACTTAATGTCATGGAATCGGAAAGACTTCCCTTTTGGAGGGGGAAACATGACTACTTTTCGAAGGTAATCAATGCTTGTATGGTAAGCGGATAGCCAATCCATACCGAGGATTATGCCAAACCCTTCAATATCCAACAGAATTAGATTTGTCATTATCTCATGGTCCTCAATTCGGATGATGACTGACCGACAAATTGTGACTGTGCTAACAGAGTTCCTTGTAGGAACTGACACTACTAAGATTTAGTCTAAGGGCTCAGGAGTGATGCTCAATTCAATCGTAAATTGAGAAGTGGCAAAAGAGTGAGTAGACCTTGAGTCTATCAATACCCGTGGTTTGTGCTGACAAATGTCACATCTTTGGTGCATATATAAGGTGCCTAGAGTTCATGCACTTCAATTAATAAGGGTGCACAATTTGAGTAGTGAGCATGTAACAATATAATTCAGTTTAATCTCTAAAATATTCACTAGCTGAGAGTAAAGATAAATATCTTAGAACTGCAATGTAATTCATGCTTGGATCACATCGTTGGTTGTTTGGGCGTCGTGCACTGAGACAGTAAAAGTGCGACCTTGTACTGTAGGTCGAGAGGGCCTCTATGTAGGTGCCATTGTGGTCTGCCCTTTTTGTGTCTCAAGACAATCCCTTACCCGATGCCCTTGTTTATCACACCCAAAACATGCACCCGTTGCCCAACTACACTCTTCTGTCTTGTGTCAATTCTCGCATTTCGAGCATGATTCTACGGGTGCGAAGGAAGCGACGCGTGAAGTTGGTTGAACCCTTGACGCTCCCATTGTGGTAGGGTTCGAAGAACGGGAAGGTCTTGTTGGTGCAGACACAGTCGGTCTTGAGTAAGTGGTCTGAGTAGGTAGGCTTGGTGCTTGCATCATTAGCCTCAACCTCTTACTCACCTGCTCGGATGGCTTGTTCTCCTCCTATTTTGTTATTCTCTCCTCCTTTGGATGTTCTCAATATCTTGTTCGACGATTAGAGCTAATTCCATAACGTCTGCATAGGTCGTTAGTCTAAATAAGGAGAGTCTCTCCTTAATACTTGGCCTTAGGCCACGCTCAAATTTCTTTGCCTTCATTAGCTACATGGCAACATGCAGGGGTGCGAATTTAGAAATCCTTGTAAACTCGGCTTCATATTCGTGTACTGACATTCGACCTTGCTCCAACGATACAAACTTTACTTCCCATTGATCCCTAACTGCATTAGGGAAGTATTGCTCATTAAATTCTTCAACAAACCGACCCCAGGTCCATGGGGCATTCGGTGTCTCTTGTAGTCTGGTCCTTTCCACAGACTTCCACCAAGATTCTGCTGCTCCTGCCAGATGAAAAGCAGCCCAGTTAACATTTTCTTCTTCGGTGGTCAGAATCACACGAAGAAGCTTTTCCATTTGATTTAACTATTCTTCCGCTTCAAGCGGATCAGCTTGACTATGAAAGCTTGGACGATTCATCCTCCTGAACTCTTGGAATCCAGAAGGTGGGCGTCTTATTGCAAGTTGGGCCATCGTGTTGACCATCATCTCTAATAGTTGCCTAGTCATCCCATTGTTGTTTCCTCCTCCCAACGGAGTATTGTTCGCACTTGTGGTGATTCCTTCACCACTAGATGTCCCCATGCCGCTTGCGGTGCCTCTATTTTGGAAGGCTCTAGGTCTACTGCGTGAGGCCATACTGATTTGTCATGATCAAACACAAGTTTCAATCAGTATCGATCGTGAAAATCTAGTCCATAGTCCTATAGAATCTAAAGTCATCGCTCTGATATCAACTGTGACATTTGGTGTCATAGTTGACCCGCTCTCACGGTGTCACAAAATCTATTGCCAAATCTCTGATACCAATTGAGAGAGCCTGGTTTTCCAACACGGATTTATGGGAAAATCAGACCGTCCGATGCTTCAGTACCCTTTGATACAAACTCTGGCAACCTCAATTTTCTTGCACATATTTCTAGAAAAATCGGACCGTCGTCCGATGTTCGAAAATTAGATCAGATAACATATGCATATGCGGATAATCAAAGAATAACATATACCTGTATGCATAATCCACAAGTATCACATGCATACGAAATCAAAACAGAAATCATATGGCAATAAACAAATTCCATTTATATACAGAGCATAAACTAAAAATCAAAAGTATCATCGCTGACGGCCGACCGTCACCTAAACAGTGGTATGAGTATGCATCACCTAACAAGTATCCAATCCCGAGATATACAAAAGCAAGTTCTATATATACCAAGTCAAATCCCCAATCTATGGGTAAAACTCCTCTGGCGGAAGGTGCTCTTCTGCCTCCGGAACGTAGTCAAGATCCTCCTCAAGTCCAGAGTCTTGATCAGGATCTACACCTGTGACATATAATGTCAGGATGACCTAATAGTCTAAGCTCAGTAGAGCAAATCTCAATACCAATTTCATTTTATCAAACAATGCATAGATTTCAATGACTAAATTCAAAAGCATTTTTCTTGTATCAAATAGTGAATTTTAAAAAAACATTAAGTTCGGAATCACAAGATCTAAAAACGTGTCATTATTCAAGGATTCAGATTCAAGTTGAAGTTCAAAATTCAAGGTTTCATGTTCAGATTCAAGTCAAAGTTCAAAGTTCAAATTCATATTATGATCCATATTCCATTGGGGCTAAGGCATCCCATGAAGCGGGAACAAAACATTCCATTAAAAGGAAACGAGGTCAAAACCTTGGGGCCTCTACCCCTTTCTAGAGCCTCCACTCCTCTTGCCCACTTGGCGTCAGAGATTACATTCAAAGTTCAAGATTCATGTTCATATTCATATTCAAGATTTATATTCAAATTCAGGATTCATAGTTCGATGCTCACACTCATACACAAGGTTCAAAGTTCAAAGAGTTCGATAGTTCGGAAGATTCAATGCAATTCAAAAATCCAGTGAGTTCAAAAATTCAATGTGGTAAGGTTTAACAAATTCTTTTTCAATTCTGATGATCATTAATTCATTTCTATCATTAAGATTTATGGATCAAGTCAAAAATGAAATCGAGCATTAAATTTCCCTACCTTAGGTTCAGTGTCGTTCGAAAGCAATTCGAAGGCCGTTATAGATGGTCTCCCGTTCTCAATCTAGATCACATTAAGTTCATAAACCAAGTGTCAATGACGGAGAAATCAAACGGTTCAAAGCTTCTCAAGCTTCTCCAAAGAAAGATTGAGATAGCCATAAATAGGGTTGCTCTAGCGATTTCCAAATTTGCTCGAGTGATTTTAGCATATTCCTTGTGGCACACTCAAACTCGCTCGAGCGAGTTTGACCCAAACTTTTTTGGCCTGATTTTTGAGGAAAATTCGCTCGAGCAAGTTTTCTCAAGACCTTTTCCTTTGTTTTTGAAGGGATCTCGCTCGAGCGAATTCCAACTCACTCAAGTGAATCTGTGCGATTCTGCATGCAATTGGGACTCTTCTTCCCCAATTCAAACTTCCCAAAATCCTTACATATGATCCTAATCCACACATTATCGAATCTAAAATTCGAAAATAAAATCCGTAATTGAAACAGTTACGACAATTACCTTCCTTATTTGTGCATGCAGAGTTTACGATGATTGATATCAAGAGATATCGATGTTGTGCATGCGGAGTTTACGATGGTCGGGATCGAGTGATATCGGCGCCATGCATGCAGGTCTTACTGTGTTCAGTATAGAAACAAAGCTGAATTCTCATGTGTGATGATCTTCATCTTCACACGTCGCACATGCAGCGTTTTCAATGGTCAGTATCGATGGAATTTGGCGTCAAACCCTCTCGTTCCTCCTATGATTCACTCTCCTCCCTCCGATCATAACGATGTAAATGATCAGAGCTTTCTTGCGATGCAGAATAGAACGAAGACAAGATTTTAGGTGGAGATCAACGGTTGGGATCTCACGAAAGGAAAACGAGAAGGAGAAGAAGAAGCACTCCCTTTCTCTCTCGGTTCTTTCTCTCAAGGCTATTTCTTTTCAACGAGTTTCGCAAATGAGAATTCAGGTACGTGGGTTTTCTTTTAACTTATGGGGTTAATTTGTTGTGAAGCCAACACACCACAAAATAGTGTATAAGCTTTCTTTAAAAAGTTCAAAAAAATAAGGTTAGAGATCCACTCAACACAACTTGATCCCTGGACCTCTTACTTACAAGCAAGACCTCTAATCAGTGGTCCTCTCACAGAGCTTGTGTAACCATTTACACAATTCAATCCATAATCTTAGTACTAAGGTATGTTTATTTTTTAAATACAATATTTAAAATTTATAGCGGGTAACGTATACCCTATCAGACCCGTACACTTAGTCGAGCACATTCGGGTTTGAAAATTTTTCAGGACGTTACAGTGCTAATCCAAGGACTAGGCCAAAAGAGATAAAATAGGTAAAGAAAATGACACACATGCAATGGGGCTAAAACTTAAAGTAGAAGTTCTAAAAAATTATCCCTAGTGGAGTCGCCATCTATGCAACCATGGATCTCGAGGACCCGTTGCGACGATGGGATGAAAAATAAGAAGTCACGCCACCTTGAGCTTTTGGTGTTCTGGGATATCTAAATCAACATCATATGAACCGAAGTGCTAGATTTGACTCTGATTACCGATCAATGCCAAAGCCTCTAGGTAAGGACTTTGGTTACCAATTAGGAAGGTGTTAGACACCTAATTGACCAGCTCGTAAGCAGTCTCTACTATGGCTAAGTATAAAAATAAAGAGAAAAAATGAACAACACTTCCCGTTGCCCGAAGGCACTCGAATCCTATTAAGCTCTCCGCAATCACTGAAATTTTGGTGGCGTAACGGCTCAAATCATAGGATAAGGGAAAAAATAAAAGAGAAATAGAAGATAGAGGAAGAGAAGGGAGAGCCGGAGCTCTCAGGCCCTTGTAGCACTGCCGCTGGATCTTCGCGTTGAAGCTTACTCCGGTGAACTTCCAAAGAAAATGGGGCAAAGAGGCTCCTAACTTGGTAAGGCTTGGAAGTAGGGAAGTTAGAAATAACGGTATGAGAGGGAGCTTGGCTATGGTTTCAAGGCTTGGGAATGATGGAGTTGGAAGTGTGATAGTATGAAAGGGATGAGAGCTAAGGGTTTAACTTAGGAAATTAGGAATGGTCAAGGTAGGGGGTACTTTGCTAGAGTTTCTTCTTTAGGATTTTTTTTAAGTGTTGAAAAGTGAGGGGTTGGGGTCTCTATTTATAGAGTGGGGAGTGATTAGGGAGACTCTTAAAACTCTAATGGAGGTTTAAATTAGGTAATAGGAAAATCTAAGGATTTGGGGTTTTCGGGGGCTGGAGAAGGTGAGAATGGGTTTCAATGGTGGATGATAGGGTAGCCACTTGAATGACATAAGGGTGGTTTCTAAGGCTATTAGGGGCATAAGGGTTCTAAAGAAACACTCCCCAAAGTCCAGGAAAGTCCATAAGTCAAACAACAAAACCCAAAGTCTATCATCTCGGATGTGCAAGTTTTTAAGGCATGCGTGCATGCTTTAAATCCCAAATTTTAAATGAGAAGTTCAAGCCCCGTACTGGAGCTGAATTTCCAGAGAAGTGATAGTTTTGGTCATGTGTGCATACTATGCATGCATAGCCAAATTTTGACAAAAAATGCTCTATGTGTGCATACTATGCACACATAGGTTATTTTTGTCAGCAAACTTTAAATGGTGACTTGTGGGCCCGGGCCTTGTCCGATATGGGTTCTAAGGCTCCGGTATGGGCTCTAAGGGTTCGAGAAGTATTTTCGAAAGCTCGGGAGTACATCTTTCATGATGAATGGGTTGATCATGCCTTGGGCCAAATTTGAGTGTTTATAGTAGGAGTTTGAATTTGACCTGACCTTTACCCCAGATAGAGAAGCCCCGATGTAAATCTTTCATCTGCTCTATCGTGGGAGTCTCCTTCCTTGTGCGATGTGAATCTTGAGATTTCCATAGAAAACGAATTCTACAGGAAGCCTTGGCAACATAGCTCCTTCTATTGCATACGGTCTTGGATTTGAAACTATGGTGTCCGCAGTCGACGCATTTCCAGTCACTGTTGCGCCATTCAAACTCTCTATTTCCATGTTGATAGATCTTCCCTTCAAGTTTCGTTTGTCGCCTGTAATTTGTAGTCCCTTCTTTTGTTGTAGTCGTCCATATTGTCGCCACCATTTGGTTTCTTGCAAATCAGTACACCGAACCGAACCGATTCACAGTTCAATTTGGTTTCGGTTTGTGGTGTACTGAACCGAAAACCGAAAATTTCGATTTTGGTTCGATTCGGTACACCGAACCTGCATCCCTAATATATATATTTTAATTATAATATTTCACTAATAAAAATTTATAATATTTTATAAAAAATCAAATTTTGACCAAAAGTCAAACTTTGACCAAGAAAAATTGCACTAATACGGTATAAATTTATGTAGTAGTAGACTCTATCTATAAGGAGGTTTCGAGTTTGACTAAAACTAAATTTGTGTAAAAGTCAAAGTTTGACTAAAGGTCAAACTATTGACTAATACAATTGAGAATCTAATTTCAAATTATACATCAACGCGGCAGTATCCTTTTTTCGCTATCAAATTATTGGAGTCAGTTTAATCAAAACTAAAATTTTAATTAAAAGTCAAAGTTTGACCTTAAAATCAACCTTTGACCCCCTAAAAATTTGATAATATATTACCAACTTACAACTTATTATCATGTTTCAGTAGTCAAAGTTTGATCAAAAGTCAAGACTTTATATAACTTATAAATTCAATTAAAGTTTGATTAAAACTTTGACTAAAGTCAAATATTAGCTGAAAAGAATATGATACAGATAATGTGGTGGTCATAGTGATCATGCTGGTATGATGGTCATAAAAATTGAAGTTACTTTTTAATAGTCAAAAAATAAATTTTTTTGAAGTTTTTTACAAGTAACTTTAGATTTGCAATAACAAAAAATTAGTAGTTTGTTAGTAGGAAACTTAATTTCAGCCACTTAAAAGGTTGAAATGATTTCCTCCTAAAATGATTTAGTGTATGGAAATTCAATTTCTATGCGGGGCGACTTAATTTCATTTTCATCTCCTTAAATAGCTATTAAACAATAACAATTGGAAACTAAATTTCATTTCCACAATGAAATTATATTTCCATGTTATCAAACAAGGCCTAAATGTAATCTGTTTCGAGTCTTCAAGCTGTCAATATCTCTTTGAATTCCGGAAAATTTCAAAGATGGCTTTCATTGATATCTCTTTGAATTCCGGAAAATTTCCAAGATATCTTTCAATATGAATCTGGATTGCAGTCACAATATCTGAATTAATTTTGCCTTGGATTTGGAAAGCAAAGGCACCACTTTGTGTGATTTCTTTCTCGTGCCTCCTAATGGCGGATAAGTTGTCGACATTGGACAACGTCAAGAGAAGGGGATACAATCTTCCAAAAAAGTGTGTTTTATGTGAAGCTAACTAGGGATGCAAGCTTTGAACCGAACACCGACTCCGAACCAAAAACTGAGCCTCCCGAACCGCTCCAAACTGCACCGAATGAAACTGATCAAACCGAACCGAATTGAAATCGGTCCGGGTGGCTTGAAACTGAAAACCGAGGGGGTAAAAACCCAAAAAAACTGAAAAATATATTAAAAAAATAAAAAAGTAGGTAAAATACCTACACCGAATCGAATCGGTTTCAGTTTCAGAAAAAAAAATAAAAATACCGAGCCGAAACCCTTTCGGTTCAGTTTGGGGTGTACTGAACCGAACAATTTGGGTTCAGTTTGGTACACCGAACTTGCATCCCTAGTTAGAAAGACGGGAAAATAGTTCCTGATTGACATTTAAACACCAAATGGTGTTTAAACACAAAATGGTATTTAAATGATACCAAGTCACTAAAACGTCACCTTTTATCTCACACCATTGACGCATGATTTATCATTGTGCTACGTAACGCACATTTATGATCAATCTAAATTGCCCAAGTGACAATCCATCATTGGAACATGTCCCAACCAAAGGATCATGCTTTTAAGTGGATGTAAACCATCAGATCGGTGAATTTGAATATCAGCCATCAAAACTAAGAACAATCGTTGGTATTAGTATACAGATCGGATAGTATTAGTGTACAACTGTTGGTATTGTGATTTTTGGACCCATATCCTTTCAATTGATGATATATCACTTTGACCGTATGGATTTTTAAGATTATAAGCAAATCAATGGTGTAAGATCGTTTAAACACCATTCAGTGTTTAAATGACGATAGATAGAAAGAAACTGATCTTCCTTTTGGATCTTCAGAAATTTATTGGGCTCCTCCCTAATGTTATGTGGCTATTGTTTTAATTATTTTGATATGTTTAATTTCTGAAAGGATTAAAGGAGTTGGGCTCCAAATATCATTCCTTGAGGAATTATGTTTTAGCTGATGTTTGCAGAAGATGCATGATACTGAGGAGGAGGTGTGAAAAAGAAAAGCAGCGACTAAGGCGGGAACTAAGGCAGCTGATGAGAGATAGTATGCATTTCTTCTATAATGGAATAAATTAATATAAAATTTTTTTGACAGAAATTTTGATGCAAAAGTTGAAATCTTGAAATATGGATGCAACGGATCAGTTGTTCTAAGGACCCTAACCAATTAATTGATAAAGGCTGTTGGGCCCTGTATGTATCCCAAGCATGATAAAGGCCTGCCCTGCTTATTTTTTTGCCCGAATAGGAATCGGGCGGAAACTCTTTATAAAACCCATTGATTGGGTTGGATAAGAGGGAAATCGTGTTTCACTCAGATCTTACACGCAAAGGATCTTGAGATCATGGCACACCTATCAGACGATTAGTTTTTGATTCCATGTGTCACAAATTCCCAAAAATGGCCCTTGAAACATAGGATACACATCACACACAAATATGATTTTAGGGCCATATTTTGAGGATATGTGACATTTGAAATAAAAAACTGACCGTCTGATAAGTGCAACATGATCTCAAGATCCTTTAAGTGGAATATCGGGGTGAAACAAATTCTCCATCATCTGATCCGACTCAATCAATGGGCTTAACTTGGGCGCTTTCAGTAAAGGCGTGGGCTCAAAAAGAGGTACCCATTCTCAAATTCTCCACTGTTATACAATTTTTTGCAAGCAAAGATTCTTGTGGGGCAACCCCTCACACTGTTTACTTCATGGAAGCAGACAGTTATATATTAGCTCTTGGGATCATGACCCTTATACGAGAGGGAAAGATGTTGATTTCACGTTGCACGCATTCCAAAGCCAAAGTGACTGTCATCATGGAATCATCGGTTGCCAGTTATAAAAATCACTGCCCTTTCTCCAGCTTGGGACATTAAATCCCCATACTTCGATCATTAATTGGACAGTGTTAGATTCCTTTATATCTGTAATTAATGTCAATCTCTTAACTTATTACTTTCCCCAATTGAAAATTGCTGTGTGTACGTCAACTGTTTTATTCCCTTGTTCTCCGATGATGGCGCGTTGCGAGCTCAATCTCTCCATCACTCGCTTATCGTTTTCAAATCCAACTTCATCTCCATCGTTAGATCTTCATCTCCCCCGCTAAACCCTAAAGATTTGCTCCTCGCAATCGATCGGGCGATGTAGTCTTACTTCCATCTGGTGACTTTACCTTTTCTTTTGATTTATTTATTTATTAGGGTTACTTCTGAATGAAGAATTTAAGTAGATTTGATCCTTATATGGGTATATTTATAAATCTTGATCATTGTAATTGATGTTCTGAATTAGGTTATTTTCTTGGGAGATCCAAGTGAGAAGATTGATTTGTTGTGTTTGTCGATTCTTTACTCATGTTCTGGATAGCCATGGAAAGCGGCAGCGGCGGCGAGAAAGAAACCAGTTCATTTCTGAGGTTTTATTAGCCATTATTACTATTTTTGGTATATTAATTTTAGCATAGCCTACTGCAATGAACAGTTTGTTTGATTCATATTCTATATAAATTGATAACTTTGGATACCCATCTCAAAACCAATTGGCTATAAGTGGAGGGGCCCAAAATCTTATAAGAGGAGAGACAGGGCTATGAATACCTTATGTGAGACTGAGCTTCAACACGCCCTACACGTGTTGGCCTGATTGAGTCAAATCACCTGAAAAATTAAACAGGGTGACATTGAGTGGAGAAAGGCCGGCTTTGATACCATGATAAATTTGGGTATCTATCTCAAAACAAATTGGCAATTAGTGGGATCTTATAGGAGGAGAGATAAGACTTTGAATACCCGATGTGGGACTCAACTTCAACATAAATTCAGGTGGTTATACATGTGATAGTTAAAGCCACACAATCATGGGTCAAAAAACTGGATTTCCGATACGTATCGTCCTGACCTCCAGGATGATACGTATCGGGTATCGTCCGATACATTGAATTTATCGGCGATACATTGAATGTATCGGTTTGATACATTCAAAAAAAAAAAAAATCCCAAAAAAATCTCAAAAAAATCTGAAAAATTATATTTATTTATTTTGTATTTATTTCAACTATTTTTGCTTTTATTTTTGACTTATTTGATGCATTATTTAGATGAATATATAAGTAACATGCCTATTTTGTGACTTATTTTTGACTTAAGATCACATTTTTGACTTAATGTAATAGATCTTCTAACATTATTTTTGATCAGCTGATCACATGCCTATTTTGTTTCCCCTTTCCCTTCTTAAATTCTTTGAAATGAGGAAATTAGGATTGATGCAAAATTGCTTCACTTTCATATATATTCTTAGAGCTTATACAAATTTAGAAGGAATATACTTTAACTGCCATTAAATCCTCTTAACTAAATGTTTTACCCTGGCATAGATTATTTATTGACAATATTTCATAATTTGATCGACGCAGTCACGCATAAACTAAATTACAATGTATATTAACAAAAATAAATTATATATTGTCAAAATTAATAGGTATGCTGATAAAAATAAATTTAATTGTCTATGGAAAACTTACTTTAGAGCCACATTGAATTTCGTGGTGGTTCTTGGCCCTCGTGATCATCATCATCATCGGTGCGCGAGCTTTCCGGCCTTTGCCTATAATGTTGGCCATATTGATACCCATGATCATATGTGCCCCTTGAACCGAAAGAGCAACGAATATGGCTCGATGTAATGAACGTAAAGGCCGGTCCTCCAAAAATCGACCAACGGTCATATATGGCACCGTAAGTTTGTTGTGGTACGGTAGTATGGGTTACTAGTTGTGAATCTTGAGTATTTTAACGAATCCCCGAAGTCATATAACCCATATCCATATCATCTTGTGGACCTTGTGTTTGATATGATTCCGACGCTTCTCTTCCTTCAACCCCTCCCATTCACAATGCAGGAGTGTTGAACAATGTTAACAGTGTCGAGTCATCGTCCCATGCCGCAATACCTCTATAAGAATCAGAGGTACCAACATCCTCCCCTCCACCATCATGCCCTCTACCATCATCCTCATCACTCCCATTATCACTATCGGGCTGCGTTTCGTCATCAGATCCAACCACTGAATGACGATTCAATCTTCTTTTCCGCCTCGGTGGTTGGGAAGCTTGCTGCTCCGCTACTCTTTCAGCATTGTCCAGCCATTCAGTGCTCTTAGTATTCAAGACTAGCTCTTCTCTCTCTTTGATCCACTGATTCAAAGGGTCATCCTCCTCGAATATATAATCCAACTAGATGGGATCAAAATATTCACTGTCTGCAAGGTAGAATATGATAGATGAATTAGTATAAGATGTAACTAAGACTTCATATAATTGAGGAACTAAGACTTCATATAATTGCTTACCACGGTTGGTCCTCTGCATATTCCTGACCCTTAATCGCATGTTGTAGTGGCAGTAGACTAACTTTTCCAATCGTTCCATAGTTAGTCTGTTCCTTATCTTAGTGTGAATGAGAGAGAAAGTGCTCCAATTCCGCTCACAGTTGGACGAGGAATATGTTTGCGACAATACCCTCATTGCTACCCGCCTTAATATCGGACCATCACCTCCATAATGCATCCACCAATCAGCGGGTTTGTCGCGCTTAATTTGGGATTGCGCCAATGGGGTCCCAAATGATGCATGTCTCTTGCGAAACACGTCAATCTATAAAAATGAAATACAGTAAGGCACATATCAATAAACAGATCATAATATCATATGACATTTGACTTATTAGTTATAAAGTATGATACTATGATTACTCACATCTTTGATCGCTTGACCTTGGTTTGCCAACTCAGGGAGCATTCATTGGATCACATTGAGCAAACCGGTATACACTTCATCTATGTCACTCAACTCGAAACGTCGTGCATACTGGAAGGCCGGATTCAAGTAGTGTGCTACACATCAAATATGAGCAATTTCATCAGTATATGAAAATAATGAATAAATAAATAAAAATCACTACATAAGCAGTTTAACATGTAATACCTACTGCATGCAAGTACTTGTGAAATTGTGCATCCCACCTCTTGTCGATAATCGCTCAGTATCGTTTATATTTTGTAGGACATTTGGTTTTAATAGCCAATTTTGCCTTATCCACTGACTCATAAACGTATCTCATCGTTGGTTTCTCATTACCATCAATCAATCTCAACACTTGCACCAACGGGGTAGTGACGGCGATCAGGTGGTCAACATCTGCCCAAAACTGCGTGTTGTAGATTAGGTCAGCAACTTCAGTGCAAGCTAGTTTCTTGGCTCGTGGGAGTTCTATTTCATATTTATTCCATTCTTCCGATGACACTATGGTTTTCAGCTCACGCTTATATCTAGCCAAACTTTGTAAGGCTAAAAACTGTGTTGCAAAACGTGTAATCGCAGGTCGGAGCAACTCATTGTTCGTGAAGTTTCTCATTAAATTGACCAGCTTGTCCTTTGTTATGCGGTAGGAATGTCGTTCTTCCCTTCTAAATAGTTGCTTGTGCCTTGCTTCTCTTTCCTAAATCCTCAAGAATGAGGTCCACGCAATGAGCGGCACACGGGATCCAGTATAGGTGACGTCTCTTCATCATTAGTTTTAATCCGTGACTTTGTAATTTTTGCCGTATTATGCATTACCACACCGCACAACTGTTGTTTCCGGTCTCTTCAACTACCTTATCCATTAGTTGAAAGAGGTAATCAGCCGTCTTTGCTTGTCTAGAAGCATCAACTGACTTCAAAAATACTGTCCTGACATCGCTGTAGACCAAAAAGTTGATCAAACTCTTCTTTGTGGGACCAGTCCATCCATCGCACATAATTGTGCAACCTCTCTCATCCCATACTTTCTCAAAGCTTTGTACATAAGCACCTATCTCATCGTACTCATCTTGTAGTAAGGGCTCAGATATCTCGTATGCAGAAGGCTTTTTAACTCCTGGACCAACTTCTGCACTTGTATCAATCATGCTTTTGAAGTACGGTGACTCTGCTACTTGGGCCGGAATGTGGTTGTAAATAAAAAACTTGGCAATGGATTTTCCAAGCTTCTTCCCCATTTTTAAAAGTGAGATTGCACTCAATTTGCTTTGTTTGGAGCTTTCAGTGCGATACATGAATGGATCCATGGGGCATGTAGTACGGCCTGTAGTAGACGACCTATAATCCCTCTCGGATGCTGACATACGTAACCCGGCAGTCTGCTCAACATCCTCATCAACATCAACAACATTTGGCCTACGAGTAGATCCATCACCAGCGGCAGGCATGGATGGGCCCCTCAACCTGGACCGAAACCGATAATCGGCTTTTTCCTGATTTTGCCGCTGTTGTGCTTCTCTGAAACTCTCTCTCATAACTCTCGCTATCTGCTCATCCTCATCCTCATAATCCTCATCATCCTCAGGTCCAGGTGATGTAAACGCTGGATCTCCCCTCCTAATTCTCTCATATATTTTCCTATCACGATCGGCTTCAGCTTTTTTCTTTCCCTTTGTCGCTTGTAAACTAGCTCTGACATTTTCTTTCACTTCTCTGGGTACATTGGGACACCATTTTTTCTCTCCTTTTACGTAAGCCAGATGCTCCTTCAACCGTGTGATACCTCCTCCCAGCAGTTTTTTCTCACAAAGCTTACACTCTATCCGGAGTCTATCACCATCTATTGCTGTACCGTATTGCCATGATGGATCTGACGATCGTACTATATTTATTTATTTCACTTGCATGAATGAGCAAACGATTGGATTAAATTAAACATCTAGTTTACACTTGAAAATAAAATTTATTTCATATTATTGCTATTTTAAAAATATTAGATTATATTTTATTAAATTTATTTGATATTTTTCTAATTTTTATAAAATTTAGATTATATTTGAAATTTTATTTCATATTATTCTAATTTTTAAAAGATTAGATTATATTTTACCAAATTTATTTGATATTATTCTAATTTTTGAATATTTATTTGACATTATTATAATTTATGAATATTTATTTGATATTATTCTAATTTTTAAAAATTTATTTGCTATTATTCTAATTTTAAAAAATTTATTTGAAATTTATTTCATATTATTCTAATGTTTTATGGGACATATCCCATTATTTTAATTATTTTAATTACCTGTGACCCATAATATTAATTATTTTAATTATATGTGACCGATAATTTTAAGGGTACATGTGACCCATATTGACCCATATTATTAATTATATTAATTATTTTGTAACCCATAATTTTAAGGGTACATGTGACCCATATTGACTTATATTGACTCATAATTTTAATTATTTAAATTATTTTGTGACCCATAATTTTAATTACATGTGTGACCCATATTGACCCATATTATTAATTATATTAATTATTTTGTGACCCATAATTTTGTGACTCATAATTTTAATTATTTAAATTATTTTGTGACCCATAATTTTAAGGGTATATGTGACCCTAGGAAGCATCGATGCAGGTACGGCATATGGGTACGATACGATACGGGTGCGGCGATACTGTAATTTTTGTACGGGTACGGCGGGGGTACTTATATTAAAAAAATATTTTATTTATATTTTAGCCTAAAATATATATAAATATATATAAAATAATTAATAAATAATTAAATATAAAACAACACAAATAATAATAATTCAAGAGACAAATTCATTCCAAAAGATATATTTAGAGTTGAAGGCTCAAATTAAAATGTAAGGCATGGGTGTTACTATGCAAAATCCCAACAACACTTCAACCTCAACTTGTCATGAATTAAATGTAAAAATAAAAAACAAACTATGTCAATATCCATCTCAGCAGCATCCACATCAGCGAACGTAATAGACTCCAAATCCGATTCATCCAATGAGAGACTTATAATCTCAAGTACCCCAGCACCTCCAAATGGTTCATCCCAAATGTCTCCTGCAATATCCCACATCTTGTTTTCTCCATTGGCATACTCCTCATTCTTTCTCAATAGAAGTCGAAGATTAGTATGAACATAAACTAAATCTTCAGCACGTGTTGGCAAAATTTTGTTTCTCTTTAAAGAATGAATGAAGGAGTATGTACTCCAGTTCCTCTCACAACACGATGATGAACATGGTTGTCCAAGAAGCTTGAAGGTTAAGCTTTAGAGTAATGGCAACGAAGCTCCATGAGTATACTACCAAACTTTTGGTTCTAATGTCCACCTGTCTTTCAAACAATCAAATTCACCAAATTGATCTAGACTTTCGAAACACTTTGCATACTCGACATTCACCCTTGCTCTTTCTAGAGAATTGGGACAAAATCTTTTCAGGCATTTGTTCCTCTCTGCACATATTTCTGCATCCATGTGGGGAGAAACACGATTTGGAGCCTATCCATTTCACACTATAGTATCTGGTTATAAAATACAAAAAAGATTATTAGCATTAAAAAAGTCTATGAAATAAAAAATTGGTACATTATATTGAGTAAACAAACTTACCTAGAATTCAACGACATGGCCAAGCAATGGAGTGGAGTGCAACTCTTAGTCCGTCGATTGACAAGTATACTATGAACTACATCATAGAAAACCGATGTTTGACTTTCTTCCTTGCTTTCAAATCTAAAGATTGTCTTCTTCACATTTTCAATCATCGTATCCCATATATCATACACCATGTGAAGAATAGGCTTATCCGTGTCAGCATGCCTAAGCATTTCATATATAGGATTGGTGAAGGAAACGATGTAATCGACCTTATCCCACCAAATATCACTTAATACTAGCTCTTTCACAGTTGTAGCTTTCCCTGGATCGTCTTCTCTATATGAAGACCATTCCTCACTCATCACCATGCTTTGAAGACCCCTTCTTACAAGCTTTAGTCTTTTCAACATGACTATGACTGAAGCAAATCTTGTCTCAGCAACAACTAACAACTTCAAAGGGCTAAATTCATTAAACAGTGCTAGCCTCCTTGAGTGATTAATGATAAAAATTCGTATGAATGAAGCGTCATCGGCTATTTGAGTGATCCAATTGCATTCATTGTATGCGATCTCATTCCTCTCTGTGTTCTTTGCTGTACAAATATTTTTCAGAGCCAGATTTAAGGTGTGGACAATACAAGGAGTCCAAAAAATATGAGGATATTCGGCCTCAACAAGAGACCCAACTACTTTCATCACAGGTGCATTATCTGTTATGATTTGGACCACGTTATAAGGTCCAACCTCCGTAATAACATCTAGAAGCAGTATAGCAATATAATGTCTATCCTTGTATTCTTTCGTTCCATCAACTGCTTTAAAAAAAACTGGCCCTCCATCCGATGCAGCCATGAAATTGATAAGTGGCCTCTTCTGTGCATCGGTCTACCCATCAGATACTATGCTAACCCCTTTCTCTTTCCATGTCCCTCTAACTGGCTCCAACAACCTCTCTATCTGAGCCTTCTCTCTCTGCAACAATGTGGTCCGTAGAGAATTGTAGCCAGGAGGAATATAGCCATCAAGATTTTTATTTGCTGCAAACTTGAAAGCTGAAACATAACGCGGGTTTCTTGCAAAATGGAATGGTAGGCCATTGGATAAAACATCCTAGCAATAATCGCATTCAATTGTTCGCGCTCCTCATTATTCCATGCTTTTTCCAAGGAAGAATCCCCAATCTGTCTTCTTTTCCCAAGGGCGGGAGGTTCAACAATACCACCAGTACCACTAATCGGAGCCGAGCTACCATGGCTACTTGCAATGGATCGAACAGGTAAAGAAACTTGCTTTGGTTTCTTCATTTTTTCCGCTTCATCCTCTAAATTTCTCATCTCCCTTATATGTTCGAGTAAAACTTAACCGCAAACAACAACTCCCACACCCCTAACTTTGAGTAAATGTGCCTTTACTCTAGAATACAACCCAATATACGTCTTATTGCAGTAATTGCAAGTCCATCTTTGGTTATCACTGTCACCATCAGATGCCCTTAATTTGGTAACGTATCTCCATAGAGGACAAGTATCGTCACTCACACCGGTGCCAAAACTACGAGAAGCGCTCATTGGCAATGCAAAGTTGAAAAAATCTGTCCATAAAAGAAAATTATACTCATAAATATGCATATATGTGAAGTTGTGAACCATCTGATTGATGATCTTTAATATCAACCATTAATAGTGAAAACAATGATTGATATTAAAGTCCATAAATCAGATGGCTTAAATCTCGCCACAATGACATTTCTGGCCCATTATGATTGATATCAAATGACTTAAAGTCCCTAACAGTACAGATCACTACATCGTAAAATGTTGATCGATGATCTTTAATATTAGCTATGAATATTGTAAAGTGTAAACAATGGTTGATATTAAAGTCCACAATCATATGGCTTAAATCACCCTACAATGCCATTTTGGGCCCAGTGTGACTGAAATTAAATGACTTAAATCTCCTTAACGATACAGATCACCACATCTTAGACACATTTTTTCGGTATAAGTCTATATGATTATTTAAACACATTTTTTGGGTATACATGACGGTCACGTGAGTCGGTCAAAAATCTGGTCACATGAGTCGGACCAATCACACATCAAGTTTTATGGGACCGACTATCTTAACCGTCATTTAAGCACCAAATGATGTTTAAATGATCTTATACCATTTATTGGCTTATGATCTTGGAACGGTGGTTCTTAATTTTTGATGGCTGATATTGAACACCATCAAAATTAAGGATATTTAAGATCGGCAATCATTTAAATTAAGAACTATATCAGCCATAAAAAAATCACGCTTTAAGATTGGCGATCATTTAAATTAAGAACCATATCAGCCATCAAAAAATCCACTTTAAGATCGGCGATCATTTAAATTAAGAACCATTAAACCATATCAGCCATAAAAAATCACGCTTTAAATTAAACACTATATCAATATTCTGAAAGGGGCGTTGACACAAGCGCCAAAATTATTACTCAGGTCATGTACCTAATAGGCAAATGCCTAATAACAAAATTTGGTCCCACAGTTGACGTCGTCAATATAGGTAAACTGTGGGCCACCGGTGCTTCTTTTTTAATTCACAGTCGATGCTTCTTTTTTAATTCATAGTCTATGGCGATCTCCAATTGCAAGGTTCAAATTTTTCCACGTGTTTCACAGTTTCACTCCTCTCAATATATAATACATAATTATATATACATATGACTAACGCTGTAACACATCATCTTCATTTGACCCTCCTCTCTCTCTCTCTCTCTCTCTCTCTCTCTCTACCAGCTACCAGATCTAAGGAAATCAAGGAAAAAAAAACCCTTCACAGTAGAGAGGAAGAAGAGGAAAGAAAAGGAAAAATAAATACCTCAAGACGTCCTTCTAGATCTGAGAAGCAGTAGAGCAGCTAGTAGATCTGAGAAGTAGCAGAGCAGACCTTCCCAGGGAGCGTAGAGGTACACCCTTGTTACTTCTTCTCTTTCATCTAATCTTCTTCTTCTTCTTCTATTTTTTTTCCCTCCTTTTGCAACCCTAAAAAAGAGCTAGAGCTTTTGCTTTTGTTCTTCTAATCTTCTTCTTCTTCGTATTTTTTCCCTTCCTTTTGCAACCCTAAAAAAGAGTCGGATCAAATCAGCTGTATACCCTAAAAAATAAGGATTAAATAATTTAAAAAAAAAATTCAAATTACTGAACTCCGTACCCCGACCGTACCCGATTTTTTTTTTTTTTTTGGGAAACTCGTGAGATACGCATGCAAGCGTATCCCACCCGTACCCGTATCCCATACGTATAGGATACGGGTACGGTGCCCTATTAGTTGTATCCGTGCTTCCTAGATGTGACCCTTAAAATTATGGGTCATTATAATTACATGTGACTCATAATTTTAATTATTTAAATTATTTTGTGAACCATAATTTTAATTACATGTGTGACCCATATTGACCCATATTATTAATAATATTAATTATTTTGTGACCCATAATTTTAATTATTTAAATTATTTTGTGACCCATAATTTTAAGGGTATATGTGACCCTTAAAATTATGGGTCATTTTAATTACATGTGACCCATAATTTTAATTATTTAAATTATTTTATGACCCATAATTTTAATTACATGTGACCCATAATTTAAAAATAATTATGGGACATACCCTATTATTTTAATTATTTTAATATCTACCATTAAATATGGTAGATCTACCATATTTATTGGTAGATCTACCATCAAATATGGTAGATCTACCAAATTTATGGCTAGATTTACTATATTTAAGGGTAGATCTACCATATTTATAGGTAGATCTATCCTTAAATAAGGTAGATCTACCTTATTTTAACATTTAAAACGAAATAAAACGATGAAAAAATGATAAAACACGTACTTTTGGCGTTGTTCCCGAGCTTTTTTGTGCGATTCGGCGACGATTTGGGGTGAAAATAAGCAAAAAAGAAGTGTTTAAATGAGGAAGAAGAAGGGAGCTGTTTGAAGGCTGAAAAAAACAAGCTAAAACCGACCCTAAAATCGGCTGAAAAGGGTAGACCATGTGCCTGGGCCCACTTACTGATAATTTTAAATTATCGGACGATAATTTGAAATCAAATTATTGTTCGTATCGGACGATAATTTGAAGACTTTTTTGGCCCACTAAAATTTTTGATATAATATCAAATTATCGGACGATACGGGTGATACTTTCCCCGTATCGGACGATAAATAAGATGTTTTACGGGTGATGCTTTCCCCGTATTGGACGATAAATAGGATGCTTTTGGTAGGGTACGATACATACCCTATGTATCATACCGCTGAGGTCCCAAACCGATACGTATCGGTATAGGACGATATCTTGACCCATGCACACAATTAACAAGAAACGACAATGAATCATGGATTGAGAGGGTTTTAGGAGATAGAAATCCTCTAATTCCTATGAGACTCTAGAGTTTAGAGCTCAATTTATTGCAAATAGAAGCAAATTTTATTATATTAGGCAATGAATACAGTGTACTATAATATATTACAGATTCACCATCACTTATAAGTTACAAGTTTGGCTATCTCTCTCTCTCTCTCTCTCATTTGTGAAAATTCTTAAGCATCAGTCGAGGATATATATATATATATATATATATATATATATATATATATATATATATATATATATATATATATATATATATGGGAGTATGGGAGTGTGCAAGATTTGCTCTTGAAGATCATGTGGAGCTCCATGAGGCATCTAAATTACTGTTTTGGTGCCACATGGAGATCCAACATATGGATAGGTCAAATTTTAAAAAATAGATTCAAAATTGAATTTTAAAGTTTAAAGTCAAAATTTAACTTTGATCCAATGGTCTAGATTTTAAGCCTAAAGAATTACGTGATGGAGATGTTATTTTGAATTTTTTTCTAGAAATGATCTAAATAGCCCAACCTTGCTCCATGTAGCAACTAAAACATGTTTTGGGTGCCACGTGAAGCTCCATGTGGACCTTGGAGTACAGTGAAGCTACTCCATATGAGTACCTTCCCAGGAGCATATATATATATGGGAAAAAGGTCGAACACATGAATGAACTCATGCATTCGAACTCAAGATCACATGTGACGTGGCATGTGATCCCAAAATAATATCCGTTTTTAAAAAAAAGAATTTGGAGACTGTTTTACCCTTTAAAAACTTGATCAAAGTTTGCCTACCGCCTGACAAACGTGGTGCATTGAATTTTGGAAGGTGCTCATATGGAGACTATTTTTAGTATGGATTTGGAGACTGTTTTTAGTATGGATTTCTTTTCGTAAATGGACCTGATCTCCTTGGGCAAGTTGCCGTGGCACCTGATCCCCTAGATCGGTGCCACGTGCAGCCCACCTAGTTCGAACACGTGGATTCACCATGCGGTCGTCGAACCCATATCCCCTTCCCCCTCCCCCTATATATATATATATATATATATATATATATATATATATATATATACACACACACACATACATAATCGATGCTTGACACCATGCACACGATGGTCATTAATGTTTGATCACTTATAATGATCTCCATCTTCTGATTCAATTCAGTCAAAGGCCACCATGCACGCGATGGTCATAAGCTCCATCTTCTGATTCAATTTAGTAAAAGGCCATACAAAATTAACACCATGTTGGATTTTCATGGTGGTCGTTAACTTTATGTGGCCTTTGACTGTAATGAATCAAATGATAGAGATCGTTTTTCGTCCTAATCTTTCACATGACGGTCCTAAGATCATGGGCATATTATCAAACGTATAACATGTTGATTCCATGGGGCATACGTCCCAAATAGTATCCCGAGTAACAAGCTCATTGGCACTCGGCTTGGTAACTCTTCAAGCAGGTTTGTTTCGGTGCATTTTGCACCCAGTAAAATAGACGTTGCATGTAATATTTTGATGATTGGATTACATGCAAAATTCACTTTACATGTACGATTTGGGTGTAAAATAGTTGTTCTTTTGTGACGTGGGACAAAACCCTTGACTACATGAATGATTATGAAGTGAATATTTTATCGAAATTAAACTAAATTAATTGAGCAATAAATTTGAAAATAAACGCGAATACCTTAGGGCTGCATAGTTTTCCATTGATGATCATGTCGGGTCGGGTAGGGTTCAGTATGTGTGCTAGATCCGTTAGTCTCGTGGGAGGAGGATCCTAGAGATAGAACTCTAGCCGCTTCCAGATTAGAGCGCTCTCTCGTGATTCGATGATGGAATCGTTGGTTTTCTTAGGGTGTTTTGATGCGGAATGACTTAATAGTTACGTTGAGATTAAGGCTTATTGAATCAGATTGATTCAATGGTCCATATGGAAACTAGGGTTTGAAATCTGGCTGGTTTTGATTGAAATGGGCTGAGATGGGGTTTACGGGATCTGGAAATAAAGTAGCGAAAAGATAAATCGATATAGAGATAAAGGATAGACAGTTGGGACTTCACACCCTTGGCTTCACACCAAACCCTTCGCGGGAGACTCTTCAAGGATACTCATCTCAAACACAAACCAATTGCTCTTTTCATTAATAAAAAACTAATTAGATTGTTTATTTAGAGACCTTATATAGGAGGCCTAACAAAAGAAAACCTTAATACAAAAATAAACTCAAAAAATACATGTTTGTCCCTAAAATTAAATTTCGAATTCTGATGGATCCCATTCACGCGAAAAATCAATTGATCGATGCCATGCTTCGATCGATCGAGTATATATCTAACTTATAAAATTCTCGGGTTAGAATTCCTATAACTCTCTTTTCATAGTCGATCGATCTATACCATGCTTCGATCGATCGACTGGGAAAACATAACTCCGTCAACATGTAATTTTCCCACTGGCCACAATCGATAGATCGAAGCATGGAATCGATCGATCGACTGTGCAATTCTTCTAGGCTCCTTTCTGCTCAGTTCTGGTTGTCTTTAAGCCCAATTTTGGTTTCCGTCCCGTTTCTTCCGCCGCTGGTACACTCGATATGGTCCATAACCGATGTCCACAATGTCGGGTTCAATGTCCACAAAGTCGGCGTCCCCGTCAACTCTCTCGGACTAAAGAGGTTTCATCACCGATGAAGCGAAGGTATGATATTGACCGAGCATGTCGGGATCAAGGCGACGAACTTCGTCTTCATGTATCCATGCGTTCTCTGATTCCTGCTTGCCCATCCATTTCACCAAGCATGTTTGAAATCTTCCATTATGGGTGGATACCACGAGATCATCCAATATCTCTTCGATTATATCTTTCTGTTGCCTGCTTGGGGAAGGAAGGGGTAAAGGCTGCAAGGGTGGGGTGGGTATGCGGGTAGGGGTTGTTTGGAACTGGTGGGTTGAGCCCACAGAAGGGACGAGGTCCTCCACATTGAACGTTGAGCTGATCCCTATATCCGGAGGAAGCTCAAGAACGTAAGCATTAGGGCTACTCCTTGCCACAGTTTTAAAAGGCCCAGCGCCTCGAGCCTAAAACTTTTTGGCAACTCCCGATGGGAATCGTTCCGGCCTAATCCGAACTATGACATGATCACCAATTTGGAATTACTTGAAACGCTTACGGTGCGAATGCATCTGCGGACTCAGATATTTGATGTGATGCAGACATGGGGAGTAAATCAAGTGGTTTTCTAGGCCTATGACCATGTAGGACCTCAAACGGACTCATGCCTATGGACCTATTGACAAAATTATTGTACGCGAACTCGGCTATTGCCAATGTAGAATCCCTAGTCTTAACATGATCACCGACAAGCTTCTATTAGTCGCTTTCGTTTGGCCATCGGTTTGAGGGTGATAAGCCAAGGAGAACTGTAGCATGGTACCCATCATGTGCCACAAGGTTTTCCGAAAATTACTAGTGAACTTCACACTCCTATCGAACACGATTGTTTTGAGTAACCCATGGAAACGCACAACCTCTTCAAAAAATAATTTAGCTACATGAGCTGCATCAGAGGTTTTAGAATAGGGTATGAAGTGGGCCATCTTGGAAAAACGGTCCACTACTACAAAAATGGAATCGTGCTTGCGCAGAGTCTTAGGGAGTCTGAGCGCGAAATCCATGGAGATGTCTTGCCACGGGTGTGTGGCATGGGCAATAGGGTGTACAAACCAGTATTTTGCCTACTCTGTTTGGCCAGTTGGCATGTACGACATTGTTTCACAACCTGTTGAACATCTCTCATAAGGCTAAGTGATGCGAACTTTAGATCTGCCTGTTTGAATCGTGACCGGATAAAGAGGAAACGTCAAAAGAGAAAGTGGACCCACGAATGGGTTTTTAAAAAATGTCCGTTAAAGACCTGTGTGTACAATAATTTAGGCAATATTTTATCTAGGTTTAGTTTCTTTTCTTATTAGGATTCTTTTAATAAGTGACTTGTTTTAGGACTAGTTTCCTTATTTGAATTATTTAGGGGTCAGACACATATATGTGATATGTGACTGTTAATCCCGTTACTTTCTGCACAACCATCGGAAAAGTGGTCATAAGTCTACCAATATGTGTCGGAATTGTGTGATTCTTGCCTTGTTGGAAAGTTATTTCGATAAGCTTTCAAACAAGACCAATTTCACATCAATTGGACATCGTTTGACCCTTCAAAAGTGATCGCGTAATAAAAAAAATGGATTAATGGTTAAATTAATTATGACCGTTAGATTAAAAAGTTTTAATGATTGATTAGGAGTTTTATTTTAAGTAGTATTCCTAGGGTTTCTTTTCTTTATAAATACACATTGTAATCTCTTATAGGAATTATTATTGATGATGAATGAAAATTTTGAGTTTTGCTTTATGCGAATTCTAGAGAACTTGAGATGAGTTTTTGATAGAAGAGTGATTCTTCTCCAGCTTGCGGTTTGGTGTGAGGCCAACTTTCTTCTTTGGAGGGATTCCTTGAATCTTCTTTTACCCCTATTTTCCCTTTTATTTTTTGTTTTAATTGAATAGTGAGAACCCTAACCCCTATCTTGCGGGATTTACGCTATTTTAGGGTTAGCGTGCGATTTTTCCCGCATCACTAAGCTAGTAAAACTTATCCTCAATGAGCGCAATGGTATTGTTGCGCCCAAAATGGTCGGCAGTCCCTCCGGCATGTAACTCCCAAATGAGGA
Source organism: Chloranthus sessilifolius (assembly GCA_021018995.1). Lineage (NCBI taxonomy): Eukaryota > Viridiplantae > Streptophyta > Magnoliopsida > Chloranthales > Chloranthaceae > Chloranthus > Chloranthus sessilifolius. Next base: position 101,542,745 of record CM037588.1, read on the forward strand.
AGTCACGCAATGAAGTGTTTCCTCATGCAATGAAGTGTGAGGGATGCATAGGCGATTGCCTTTGAACAGATACCCGTCTTGCAGGGTATACTTGGAGTTAGTGTTGGTTGGATTATCAAGGAGAGCAGTGTATTTCACTCCAAAATTTGGGCACTCGAGATAATCTTGTTTCAACTGCTCAAATCCGATGACCTTGGTGCTCATAGTGTGTTAAGTCACTACCTGATGACTAAACGCATTAGCCGCTTTGTTCTCAACACTGGCCTTGTGCTTCAACACGAATGTGAACCCTTGAAGGTACTCGACCCACGTCGCATGCCTTGGGTTCAACTTTTTTTGGGAAGCGAGGAAGCGCAAGGCTTCATGGTCGGAAAACAGTACAAATTCATGCAGTTTAAGGTAATGTTTCCAATACCAAAGAGATCGGACGGCCGCATAAAACGCCTTTCCATAGGTGGAGTATTTTTACTTCGTCTCGTTAAGCTTCTTGCTAAAGTAGGTCACAGGATGACCTTCTTGGCTAATCACTCCGTCTATACCTACACCCGACGTGTCACATGCTACTTCAAAGCTTTAGAAAAGTCTAGTAGGCACATAATGAGTGCAGTAGTCATTCTCTCTTTTATCTTGGCAAAGGCCCTCGTCGCGGCTTTGTTCCACTGAAATTCCCCTTCTTTCATGCAATCGGTAATGGGGAGCCATGATGGTGCTAATGTTTCGGATGAAGGGACGATAGAATGTGGCCAAGCCATGGAAGCTACGGACTTCATGAATATTCATAGGTTCGGGCCACTCCACAATGGCCTTAACCTTCTCGGGGTCCGCAACCATCCCGTCGGCCGATACAATGAATCCCAAGAAGTCAACGGATCGTTGCATGAATGTGCACTCCTTGAAATTCACATATAGTTTTTCTCCCCCCAAGTTATCGCAAACCAGCCTAAGGTGGATCAGGTATTGCTCCTTGTTATGACTATAAATCAAGATGTCATTAAAATACACGACTAGGAATTTGCCTAGGAACGACCTCAACACTTGGGTCATGAGTCTCATGAAGGTGCTCGGGGCATTAGATAGCCCAAAAGGCTTGACCATGTACTCATAAAGACCATCTTTGGTCTTGAAGGCGGTTTTCCACTCATCACCTGGGCGGATTCAGACTTGATGGTAGCCACTTTTAAGGTCTATCTTGGAGAAGATAATAGCACCAACCACCATATCCAGCTTGTCATCGAGCCTTGGTATCAGAAACCGATACTTAACCGTAATCTTATTGATTGCTCGGCTATCCACACGCATGCGCCGAGTACCATCTTTCTTTGGTGCTATTAAAGCAGGTACGATATAAGGACTCAGACTCTCCTGGATGAACCCCTTCCGAAGGAGCTCATTGACTTGTTGAGTTAACTCGGCGTGTTCAACCGGATTCAACTTGTAATGAGGCAAGTTCGGTAGGATAGAACTGAGAACCAAGTCTATGGCATGCTGAATGTCACGAATAGGAGGGAGCTCATTTGGTAAGTCTTCTAGGAAGACATCCGCAAATTCGTTAAAAATTTGCTCGACCTCCTTGCGGTACTCACTCACAGATTCATGGGTATGCTCGACGGTGGCGACAACGTACAGCACACTCTCATCTAACTACGCTTTCTCAGACTCCGAACTCACAATATTGATGGTCTTAGATTGACCACCCTTCTCCATTCTGTTGGTCGATGGTGCTTTGGGAGGCAAAGGGTATAAAGTGAGCTGCTTGCCCTTATGCGTGAACGTGCATACGTTAGATCGACCTAGAATGGTCACATCCAAGTCATAGATCCATGGCCTTCCCAATAGATATGACCCACATCCATTGGCACCACATCACACCATAAGGTGTCGAAATACGAGCCCAAGTGAATTGGCACGCGACACCTCTGTGACACGGGAATGGAAGAAGAGTCGACCCATGCAACCTTGTATGGCTTCGGGTGTAAGCCTTAAGCGGATGATAGTGTGTGTTGACACCACATTGCTGCAACTTCCGCTATCCACGAGAACCTTACAACTCTTTTTTCCACATTTGGCGAAGGTGTGAAAGATATTCTCCCTACGCCAATCCTCTTTTTCATCCGGTTGAGGTTGTGTAAGGGCACACCTCACAACTGGAGCACGACCACTACCATCACCTTCTTCATTACTAGGTGTGACATCCGGCTCAAAGACTTCCTCCTTAAAACTTCCCTCATCTTCATCTCCCTTTCCTTCAATGAAGAGATTCCTTTGAGGGTCTCTTGTGGGGCATTGGGCGACAAAGTGTCCCAATCCCTGACATTTATAGCACTTGACTTGAGAATCGCCCCTCGAGGATTCTCCTACCACACCCTTTCCTTTGTCAAACTGCACATTGGTGGAAGTAGGTTGTGTGGGTTTGGGGGTGGATTTCCCGCATTAAGTCTCACCTCTCCGGTACGATGTTGACTGGTATGAGGTTTAGATCGTCTTACCACCGTCATTTTCAAATATCGTTCAAGGTCCTGAACGACGGTGTAACACTGATCGAGAGTCTAAACGGGGTGAGAGACCAACTCTTTTTGCAGATCAAATTGCAATCTGATGCGAAATCGGGAAAGAGTGACTTGAGGATCTTCCGATATGGTGGTTCTCATCATGTATCCTTCAAATTTGCCTATGTAATTGGCTACGGGCATGCTACCTTGGCGTAAATTGTCATTGATTAAAGAGACGATGGTAGTATAATGAAGGAACGTACTTCTCTGCAAGTCGCTCTTTCATGCCCTCCCAATGGGTAATGGGAGACCCGCGGTCATCCTTATGCACTCAACGTTGACCCAAAAGAGTCGGGCTTGGCCGATGAGTTTCATCTTGGCGAGTCGGACACATCGCTCATCGCTCATGCCATACCACTCAAAGTGGTGATCCATGTTAGATAACCAATCGAGGAAGACTTTAGGGTCCATTCTTCCATCGAAGGTTGGAAACTCAACTTGTACATTTTTGAGGAGCATCCCATTTGGGTCGGGGTCATCTCCTCGGTGACCTACCCTATGATTCTGGTTCCGACCATTTTGATACCCATTACGTTCAAAGCGTGGACCTTCATGCTCACGGGGTTGCTCAAGGTGCTCATCAGCCCCTTCGATCATTGGAAGCCTCAAGTGCTGTTTGGGCTTGCTCAACAGCTGCTATCCGATCATTATCGCACTCAACTCAGGTTTGATGTCCCTAAGGGCATTAGCAACCTCTCTAATATCCATGGTGATCACGACTACTAATACGAGTTCTAAAATGACATGCAAATATAAACCAACAATGAAAGAGGAATTTTATCAAACACTAGATGTGCACATACAAAACTGCAATAGAAAACAATAAATTTAAATGTCACTTAATATGCCCTAACCTAGAACCTAGTATCTGATACCAAAACTGACACAGGAGAAAACCCTAGACTGCATGAATGATTATGAAGTGAATATTTTGCTGAAATTAAACTAAATTAATTGAGCAATAAATCTGAAAATAAACGCGAATACCTTAGGGTTGCGTAGTTTTCTATTGATGATCATGTCAGGTCGAGTAGGGCCTAGTCCGTGTGCTAGATCCGTTAGTCTCGCAGAAGGGGATCCTAGAGATAGAACTCTAGTTGCTTCTAGATTGGGGCGCTCGCTTGTGACTCGATGATGGAATTGCTGGTTTTCTCAGGGTGTTTTGATGCAGAATGGCTTAATAGTTTCGGTGAGATTAAGGCTTATTGAATCGTATTGATTCAATGGTTTAGATGGAAAGTAGGGTTCGACATCTAACGGGTTTTGATTGAAATGGGCTGAGATGGGGTTTATGGGATCTGGAAATAAAGTAGCGAAAAGATAAATCGAAATAGAGAAAAAGGAGAGATAGTTGTGGGCTTCACACCCTCGGCTTCACACCAAACCCTTCGCGGGAGAAGAAGAATCACTCTTCGAGGATGCTCATCTCAAGCACAAAGCATTAGCTCTTTTTATTAATAAAAAAACTAATTACATTGTTTATTTAGAGACCTTATATAGGAGGCCTCACAAAAGAAAACCCTAATACAAAAATAAACTAAAAAAAAGACAAGTTTGTCCCTAAAATTAAATTTCGAATTCTGACGGATCCCATTCACGCGAAAAATCGATCAATCGTCGCCATGCTTCGATCGATCGAGTATATATATATATAACACTTATAGAATTCTCGGGTCGGAATCGCTATAACTCTCTTTTCACAATCGATACCATGCTTCGATCAATTGACTGGGAAAACATAACTCCGTCAAAATGTAATTTTCCCACTGGCCATAATTGATTGATCGAGACATGGAATCGATCGATTGACTGTGCAATTCTTCTAGGCTCCTTTCTTCTCGGTTCTGGTTGTCTTTAAGTCCGGTTTTGGTTTCCGTCCCGTTTCTTCCGCCGTCGGTACACTCGATATGGTCCATAACTGATGTCCACAATGTCGGGTTCGATGCCTACAAAGTCGGCGTCCCCGTCATTTTGGCTGCAAAATCTCCTTGTAAAATCCACTTTTTGATGCTTTTTTTACGTTACAGCCCAAAGAACAAGTTGTGTAATATATTTACATTCTTGTGAAAAATTGACATTCCCCATTCACCGTTGCTAGTATCCGACTTCATCGAGCATGATGGGCAGTGGCGGAGCCATGATTTTTCTAATGTGGGTCTCTCATGAAGATCGATTAGGCCCAACTCCTCAGTCCTTAAAGTGCCATAAAGATTTTTATTTAACGATGGAGGGTCCTAGACCCCCAATCAGATAACGTGGCTCCGCCACTGATGATGGACATGCTCAATGTTGTCGATATTTCACATGTTTCATCTTGGTACCGTCACTGATGCCTCTATTGGTATACATTTGATCTTAGCCCATCAATCTATTGAAGTCTAAGAAGCCCAAAAATTGGTGTTTTCTTCAGATTTGAATCATACCATCTATTTAGTACAGCGTCTATTCGTCTCCCATTATATGGCTGGTGTTCAAATTCATCTATCAGATGGTTCTCAGGATTGAGGAGGAAGATATTGGGTCAGCAGATCACTAAAGTAGCTTTAAAAGTTGTTGGGTATCTGTATTCAACATAAGATTTGATCTCCACAGCCAAGTTTTCAACCGTTAGAATAGTTGACTGCCTTACATGGGATGATGGAGATCGTTTTTTCGGCCCAATCTTCCACAACAGATCCTGAGATCATGACCCTCCTATTGGACGGTCATAGACTACTACTACATCACCTGCTGATGAGAGTAAGAACACTCTTTTTTATGGGAAAGCTAGGTTTAAGTTGTGTATCTCGGAGGAGATGAGAGATGATTCCAGGCCGTTTGGCGATGCTGTCAAGCTGCCGAAGCTCCTCTAATTGAGCAACAATTCCTCGGCCATTTTCAGTTCTAGCTTTTATTTGATTTGCTAACACCAATATACGTAGCCAAATTAACATTGGCTATTAAAATTTCTGAAGAAAAATTCTCATTACATCATTGTCTTTGTACCAACTCGGTTCATTCAACCTGATCATGACCGTTAGATCAAGAGAAGCCACTTTGGAATTTGATCAAACACTTATCACGCATACTTCTCAAGCAAGAATGACAACAATAAAATAGAGTTCATCCCAAGCAAGTAAGAATAGTCTTAAAAAATAAAATTCTGAATAAAAGAAAACAGAAAAAGCAAGAACCAAGGATGGATTTGTAGCTGTATAGCTGTAAGAAACTTAATGGCTGCTTCAAAATCTGAGATGTTATTTGAAGAGGGTCCAATCTCTGTGAACGTACGTTGTTTGAGGAGGAAGATGGGGCTTTTTGGTGGTTGCCTTCTTTAAAAGGTATTTTTTGCTATTGCGAAAGGGCTGTGAGCCAGTGTAAAAAATTGATCTGTTTGATAGCCGTTGCAAGAAACACTGGTAATAATTTGTCGTTACGAGGAGAGGGCCTCGTAAGTCAAAAAAATTACCTGTAATATGAACAATGCTTTACACATAGGCTTTACGTTGAAACGGATGTGAAAGCCTCTTAATTTTTTCGACCGTTGGTGTAAAAAATCTCCAAATACACGTAAAATCAAGGTTTTATGTTGAAACGAATGTCTCCTTAAACTTTTAACAATCGCCTGTAAACTTTTAACAATCTTAGCTTTAAACAAACACACAATCAGAGCAAATCATGGACGATGGTAGCATTTCAAGGAGTGACATTTTGAAGGAGACATGAAACTCTATCTTATACACAAATAACAAATATGTGAGGAAACACAGGATATAATCACATTACCTTTTCCCACTTTCCTTGTGATTAAAATGCGAGTCCAAAGCCCTCCTCTCTGCCCGACGAAACCTTACAAAACCACCTCCAAACCTTAAACGCTCTCTACTTTATCCATCTGACCAAACACCACCATAGCCCAACACCATCATTGGAATCTGAAAAAATCCCTACATATAACTTACATATTTAGCAATCTCCACCGTTCCATTGGCAACTCACTAGAAATAATTTTACGGGTTAAAGCCAATGATACATGTATAGTGTGCACTCAATATGTACGAGCCTGCCCCACATATCTGTTGGAAATGATACCTTAGGATGGATGTAAAGCTAAGAAAATTGCTCTTGCTCCAACAGCAAAGGACTGTGTAGGTTGTAAGCGATGTGAATCCGCTTGTCAAACAGATTTCTTGAGTGTACAAGTTTATTTATTGAATGAGAACTCATAGCATGGCTCTAGCTTATTGAACGTTCCAGAATACTCCACTGGAATCCATTTAATCCTCTTTACCGACAAACCCGTACTTGAAAAAATATATTATTATTATTCCGAGCACGGTTTTTTTAATCTCCACCAGAATATCACCATTCATTAGATTCTTCTTGATTCTCTGCCCCCATATTTTCTTACTATTATACTGAAAGAAGGCTCTTTGTCACCCGGACAAGCCTCTTTAATTAGTTTTTATCAAAATGACCAGCCTGACCTTTATAGGTTACTCTTATATATTCTCTCTCACTTTTCTATACACCGTCATACAAGGTCATTATTAAATAGCTATTAGATACCCGAGCGATTGTTTTGCTAGTCAGTTTTCTTTTCTGGATGTGTCATGTGGAACCACTATATGTTCCATGTGATTTGATACCTTTGATTTCAGGATCTATGATCCAAGATATTGGATTGAAAGGTGATATCCATGTTCTGATTTAAATCTGTTAAAGCCCATCTAAAATTAGAGGGTATCTTAGATTTACATGGTAACATTAATTTTAGATGACATTTGACTACTATGACTCGAATGTTGGTGATCGTTTTTGGTCTCAATCTTCTGCACCAAATATTTTTTTATATCATGATGCACGTATCTGACGGAACGCATGATGATTGCGTGTGGGATACATTCCAAAAAGTAATCGTTATCATGGGCGTACCATCAGACGTGAATCACCTTTTTTAGGATGTGTGCCATGTGGAGTCAACATGTGATTGTCTGATGGTACATCCATGATCTCAAGATCTATTGTATTCAGGTCGGCAGGTCTAATGTTTAAGATAAAAATGTAATCAGTCCGACCAAAGCTCGATTCCTCCAGGTCCAGCCTAGCCAAGCCCGATTAAAAGCTCAAGCAGGACCACATCGTGCCCAGCCAGAACTGGATTTGAGTCAGGTTTGTGCTTAAATAAAAGTTTCAAGCCCGAAAGGACTCGGGCAGTGCCCTGCCCAATTTTTTTATCCGGGCCTGGTTTGGGCCAATCTTTTCAAATGTGCATCTCACGTGCATATTTTGTATATGGATGGAGGGAACGATGTCCATCTATGAAGCGTCTGGAAGGACTCTGGAATTTTTGTCGGAATGATTTGGCGAGGCTAGGACTGACAGAGTGCTTCAAATCCTTGGGGATTTAACTATTCTTGTTCAAGCCTAATCTATAACTACCATGATAATCATTTGTCACTTGACTATGCCAAACATTCGAAAACTTAAGCCGTGAAAAATAAGAAAAAACTTCAAAATTAATTCAAAGGAATCGGAAAAGATATTGCAAAAAACCAAGGCAACAACTTGAAAACTTTGAAGAGTCAACTTGACTGTGGGTTTTGAGTTCCCAAACACTTTTGCGAAGCTTTTTAGAATTGAACCAAACATGTAATTATGGTAGTTTGTTTTAAGGTTGATTTCTCAGTGAGAAATTGTTTGATGAGCTTGGACGATGGAATTCATAGTAAAGGAAAATTTAAAGAATAAGCATATTTGAGAGAATCAAAAGGGTGAGGTCAAACATGGAGATATCAATCACACTAACAGAGTGGAAGGAATTTTATTTTTCCCTACTGATTGAAATTTACTGTCATCATGCGATGTTTGAGCCTGTATCAATCTCCAGCCATGTCGTACTTTTTTTTTTTCCATGACAAGGATATAGGCCACGCCATTCACTGCTCATAGAACTGGAAAGATATCTCCGCTAAGGAAAAATATAAGAACTAGGAAGGAGAGCCCTCACTTATAGTTAGGAAGACTTGAAAATAATTCAAATTGCAATATATATATATATATATATATATATATATATATATATATATATATATATAGATTTTCTTTAATGGCTGTTTGAGGAGGCTAGTCATTTGTTGGTGTGTTGTTCTCCTTACTGATTAATCACATATTGATTTCATCAATTAAGCGACATGGAATATTTTCTCCATGACTACTCCATTGAACTTTTGTTTGCTATTCCAATAAGTGTCTCACATTATCTGACCTTAATTCATTACACTGGTTGAGTATGCTGGGAACAATGATATATATATATATATATATATATATATATATATATATATATATATATATATATATATATACATATATATTTTCTTCACGACTATTCCATTGAACTTTTGTTTGCTATACCAATAAGTGCCTGACATTATCTGGCCTTAATTCTTTACACTGGATGAGTATTCTGGGAACAGTGAACAAAATTAGAAAACAAATAGAAGAAAAAAGTGGGGAAACTCGACGTAAAAAATATCGGAGCTAGTTCTCTACTTAGTGAAGTATCAACTGCTCCATATGCTACATCTTATTTAAGTGTTATTCTCATCTGTTTATTAATGATATGTGGTAAAAGTGTTTGGTCATTAACATTTTCTCTTGAATAATTTTTTTTTCACTTGATATAAAAGTAAGGTTCTTCATTAGTTAGGTCAAGGGAGGTGCACAGGTCAATCTCCCTTTGCCAAACTGGTCAAAGCTCGGGAGATGCACAATTTAAAAAAAAAAAAGAAGGTTTGACCAGTTTGTGGGAGGGAGATTGACCTGTGCACTACCCTTGATGCAGGGGTCGGGTATTTATTAGGAACTTCTAAAATAGTATTTGAATTTCAAAATAGATACAAAATAATTTCAATCATTTTTATCTAGACAAGCCTTGAAAGGGCCCCTGCATTTCTTGTGAGTTTTCAAAGTCCAAAGACCGAGACGAAGAACACCATATTTGTAGTTTTGTACATATGATTATGACCATATCATTGGTCTCGAATTGTGTTTCTTGTATTGAGTTATTTGGAGATCTGATTTTTGAGTTATTTGGAAATCTGATTCTTCTGGAGCCTTTTTTTTTTTTATTCTTTTAGCAGTATGCGAGTAAATATCAGTTTTCCTGAACGTAATCGTGTTCTCCAAGGCTTGGTTTGACCCCGTGTTTATGTTTGTTGGATGTAGTTTGTTTGCTGCCTTTTCTTATGGAATTGCTTCCATGGCCATGGTTTTTATCAACAAGGCAGTTCTCATGCAGTATGCAAACTCGATGACTCTTCTCACTCTGCAGGTACTAGTTGGCAAAGTTGAAGAGTTTGAATTGTTAATAATTCATCTCATAATCTCTTTTCTGTCAGTATAGTTACTGTATATTTTCTTGGAATTGTGTTAGCAATTGGTGACAACACTGCTTATACACTTTGGTCGAGTAACTGGATATACAAAAGCCAAAGATGTAAACCTGATGACTGCAAAGAAACTTCTCCCACTTTCCCTATTCTACAATGCAAATGTGGCATTTGCTCTAGCAAGCTTGAAAGGGGTCAATATTCCAATGTACATTGCAATCAAAAGACTTACACCACTAGCTGTCTTGGTTGCTGGTTTTTTCTCAGGAAACGGGAGGCCTCAAACACAGGTATGTGATGTTTCTGAACTATCCTACCATCGATAGAGCTAGCTTACATTATTTTTTCTATTTATAAAATATTTTTTTGATCCATTATCGATTAAAAAACTACCATGTTATGTACTTGTAATCGTAATGTTTTAAATGAGTTTGCTTGAAAAAGTGGTTATACTTGATGAGTTGTTTATCACGATTTGGGGGCTGGGTATTTTCGATATACCAGGCATACTATGTGCTTGATAGAGCAATTTTTGCCTATATTTTGTGCTGACTATGGTAACCTGTGATGTTTGTAATAGTAGTTCTGATCTAGAGTTCTATCTGATTTTTTTTTTTTTTTTTTTTTGGCATTATACATTGCTGGAAGGTGGATTTATCATATGATTTGGTAATTTATTTTTAATCCTTGTGCATTAAAGGTTGTTCCAATCTACTTAGTTTTTTTTTCCAAAATATATATTGTTGGGTTGAGCATTGAAGTTTTCTGTAAATTTCTCTACGATAAGTTTGTTTATTACAATCGTTGCCCTTCAAATGCTATAAAGCAAAGTCAAGGTTCACATAAGAGAAAAGCTCAGTAAAATATGGTCCTTCCTTATTTTTCATTTTATCTTGTAGAAGATTGTTCATTATACACTGCCCAATTTTGATACAGGTCACAAGCGATGCCACTTTCCATACAATAATCTAGTTTTGGCCCTAATCCACGAGAACTTCACAAAGACTGGGGGAACATCCTTTTGTGTGGTTTGATCAAGGATCAAGCCATCACATACCTCTGTAAGGGTTTTATCACAGGAACACCAAAGATTGACATCAGTCAACTGGGTTTAGTTTCCTAAACTTAAACCCTAATTCGTGAAATACAGGAGTGGGAGCCATTAAATAGGCTTCGCTTGACCAAAGATAAAGAGTCATAAATTAACTAAGCTTCCTAATTAAAATTCTCCTAAACAAATAAAATCCTAAACAATAAGGAAACCAAACATAGTTCTGATAAAATAAGCGCATCCTATTGGCTAAAATAAACTAGTATAAAATAATAAAAGAAACAAATTCTCATTTCACGAAAAGTCCCAACTCCTAAAATTTTTTACTTTGCAGTTCAACCTTCGTAAGCTGATAACTTCTTCAACATTAATCGAAGTTACTTGTTTCTTGGCTTGTTAGAAAGCTAATTCGATAAACTTTCAAATATGACCAATGTCACAACACGATGATGTTGTCTGACATTTGAAGATTGTCAAATGCAAAAATGACATTATTAGAAGTTGACACTTTATGACCATCCAATCAATGACTTTTCATCAATAAAATTTAGTTTTTTTTTTTTTTTTCATCTCGTATTCTAATTCTTCTGTATTTTCTCATTCAGGTTCATCCCTCTTGGAAACCTTAAGCACATCATGAGATTAGATGTTGATTACATCATTCACTCTAATGGGGACGCTGACATTGAGGACCTAGGTTTTGGGCCACACAAGGTGTATTGGCGGAAGAAGAAGCGATGAAGGAGCCACGGGATGCCAACATCTACCGAAGAAAGGCCTTGAGAAGCAGCGAATAAGTTCACTGCCCATGTCCGCTCCAGCGACCACCTTTCTCGCTCAAGCAAGAATGCTTCAAAAAAGGCAGGCCAACTTTCGACCCATCGTTGCTCGAGCGAGGGAGCATAAAAAATCAAACTCAAAACTTGCTTGGGCGATCCCTGGTTGTCGCTGGAGCGACCCTTAGTAAAGATCCCCGCTCGAGCGAGAGCCAAACTTGCTTGAGCGAGCCAAGTGACGTGAGTTGTCCTTTTTGTCATTCTTATAGTTTCTTTTGTGTTAAATGTAAGTTACCCTTTTAGGATAACTTTGTGCTTTTCTATGTTAGGGTTATTCCCATTTGTAATTACTATAAGGCATCTTTTTGTAAGCCATTTTTGGCACTTGTTGATGAATTAATGAAAAATGCTTTGCATTGAGCTTGAGATGAGCTTTGAAGAGTGAGTCTTCTTCCCCATGTGGGTTTGGTGTGAGGCCAAGGGTGAGATGCCTATGTTATCTTTGATCTTCTCTTTATCTCTTTTCCTATTTTCTTGCTAACCTCTCCATCCAATTTTCCCTTTTTTTTATTGTTCAAAATCTCAAACCCTACATCTAGAGCAACCTTGATGTCCATCGTTGTGGATCAACTTCGATCTTAACCCATCGATCCATGACCGTTGTTGGGCTCGAGCTTGTCCGATTTGTGCCATTAATCGATTCAATTCAAAAGCCCTAGCGAGGTGCTACCAATTCCACCTTGAAATACGATCGAACACCCCGACCTAGAGGATGCTAGAGTTCTTTCTCCAGGATTGCATCTTCCGCAAATCCTAACAGATCTCGCGCGTCGGATTGAACCCTACGTGAATCAAGCATAATCATTTAAACGGAATCTCGCAAAACCCAAGGCATCACTTTAATTTGTGCTTCATTATTCAATTAATTAGTTTAATTTCGGCAAACTAGCATATCATGAGCATTCACGTGTTTTAGGGTCTTTGTCCCGCGCCAGTCTTGGTATCAAAGCTTAGGTTCTAGGTTAGGGCATTTGTGTGTTCATTTGTATGCACATCTTGTGTTTGATAAAATTCCTCATTCACTTTTGGTTCATAGTTGCTTGTTCATTTTAGAACCCGTGTTAGTGAGTCGTGGTCACCATGGGCACGAGTGATGTTGCCGATGCTCTTGGGGGCATCCAAGCCATGTTGATCGCGATGAATGAGAAGATGAATGCCATAAAGCAAACTCAAACGACCTTATGTTCCACCAATGAGCGATTGCACGACCGATTAGATCGGTTGGAAGAAGTTGATGAACAAGAAGACTAACACCGTGAGCATGACGGTCCGCACTTTTGAGTGCGGTGGTCGACTTGATGACCGGAACCGAAATCGTAGGGAAGTAGTTCATCGTGGAGATGATTATGACCTGGATGAGAAACTCCTCAAAAATGTCGTGTTTCTGACTTTCGATGGAAGAATGGACCCTAAAGTCTTCCCTGATTGAGTCTCCGATATGGATCACCATTTTGAATGGTATGACATGATCGTTGAGCGATGTGTCAGACTCGCCAAAATCAAGCTCTGCTCTTTTGGACCAACGTTAAAACACATGAGAGCTAATGCGGGTCGCGTTTCCATTACCCATTGGGAGGGCATGAAGGAGCGACTTACGTAGAAGTACGTTCCTTTATCATACTACCATCGCCTACTTGATCAATGGCAAAATTTATGCCAAGGTAGTATGCCCGTGCTCGAGAACATTGGCAAATTTGAAGAATTCATGATGCGAGCCAATGTGTCGGAAGATCCTCAAGTCACTCTCTCTAGATTTTGTACCGGATTGCGATTGGAATTGTAAAAGGAGTTGATCTCTCACCCCGTTCACACTCTTGAAGAGTGTTAAGCCGTTGTGCAAGACCTTGAACGATATTTGAAAATGATCGTGGTGAGGCGATTTTAACCACATGCCAGTGGCCATCGAACCAGAGAGGTGAGGCCTAGTGCTGGGAGCCCACCTCCCAAGCCTACACAACCCACTCCTACGAATGTAAGGTTTAACAAAGGGAAATGTGTGACGGGTGAATCCTCAAGGGGTGGTACTCAAAACAAATGTTATAAGTGTCATGAGTTTGGCTACTTTGCTGCCCAATGCCCTACGAGAGACCCTCAAAGGAATCTCTTGGTTGAGGAAGAGGTTAGCGAGGGAGGAGGTGTTGAAGAGGAAATGTATGAACCAGACGTCACACCTAGTGATGAGGAGGGTGATGATAGTAACAGTACACTAGTGTGCATCTAGGATTGCTTGGTTGTGAGGTGTGCTCTTGCACAACCTCAAGTGATAATAGGGACGATTGGCGTAGGGATAACATTTTCTACACTTTCGCCAAGTGTGGTGAGAAGAGTTGTAGGGTTATCGTGGATAGTGAGAGTTGCACCAATGTGGGGTCGACACACACCATCACCCGCTTAGGGCTTACACCTGAAGCCCACCTAGGCTGTACAAAGTCTGATGGGTCGACTCCTCTTCTATTCCCGTGTCCCAAAGGTGTGGTGTACCGATACAGTTAGCCTCGTACTCGGACACCCTGTGGTGCGATGTTGTGCCGATGGTTGTGGGCCACATCATCTTGGGAAAGCCTTGACTCTATGACATGGGCGTGACCCTCCTTGAGCGGTCTAATGTGTGCACATTCATGCATGAGGGCAAGAAGATCAAATTAAATCCCTTGCCTTCCAAAACACCATCAAGCAAGAAGGTTGAGAAGAGGGGTGGCCCATCTAAGACCATCAATATTGTGAGCCCTTCCGAGTTTGAGAAAACTTGTTTGAATGAGAGCGTGGTATACGTTGTCATCACCGTCGAGTGTGCTCTCGAATCTATGGGCGAGAACCCAAGGGAGGTTGAGCCGATTCTAAAAGACTTTGCGGATGTCTTCCCGGAAGACTTACCTGACGAGCTCCCTCCGATGCAGGATATTCAACATGCCATAGATTTGGTTTCCAGATCCACTCCACCAAACCTACCTCATTATAGGTTGAATCCGATTGAACATGCCGAATTGACTCGACAAGTTGATGAGCTCCTTCAAAAGGGGTTCATCCAAGAGAGGTTGAGCCCTTGTGTTGTACCCGCACTACTCACGCCCAAGAAAGATGGTACTTGGCGAATGTGTGTGGATAGTCGGGCCATCAACAAGATTATAGTCAAGTATCGATTTCTTATACCGAGGCTCGACGATATATTTGATATGATGGTTAGTGCCACTATCTTCTCCAAGATAGACCTTAAGAGTGACTACCATCAAGTCTGAGTCCACTCAGGTGATGAATGGAAAACCACCTTCAAGACCAAAGATGGTCTTTATGAGTGTATGGTCATGCCTTTTGGGCTTTCTAATGCCCCGAGCACCTTCATGAGGCTCACCCAAATGTTGCGACCGTTTATGGGCAAATTCCTTGTGGTGTATTTGGATGACATCTTGATCTATAGTTGCGATAAGGAGCAACACTTGACCCACCTTCGGTTGGTTTGTGAGACCTCGAGGGGAGAAAAGCTATATGCGAATTTCAAGAAGTGCACGTTCATGCAACGATCCGTTGTCTTCTTGGGGTTCATTGTCTAGGCCGATGGGATGGTTGCGGATCCGGAAAAGGTAAAGGCTATTGTAGAGTGGCCCGAGCCTAAGAACATCCACGATGTCTGCAACTTCCATGGATTGACTA
Source organism: Chloranthus sessilifolius (assembly GCA_021018995.1). Taxonomy (NCBI): domain Eukaryota; kingdom Viridiplantae; phylum Streptophyta; class Magnoliopsida; order Chloranthales; family Chloranthaceae; genus Chloranthus; species Chloranthus sessilifolius. The sequence continues at coordinate 101,558,202 of CM037588.1, forward strand.
TATTTTATCGTCGCTTCATTCGAAGCTTTAACACCATTATGACTCCCATCACAAATTATATGAAAAAAGGAGAGTTTCAATGGAGCAAAGCCGCGACGAAGGCCTTTGCCGAGAGTAAGGAGAAAATGATTAGTGCACCTGTCATGCGCCTACCAGACTTTTCTAAAGTCTTTGAGGTTGCATGCGATGCTTCGGGTGTGGGCATAGGAGGAGTGCTCAGCCAAAAAGGCCACCTAGTGGCCTACTTTAGCAAGAAGCTTAATGAGGCGAAGCAAAAATACTCCACCTACGACAAGGAGTTCTATGCAGTTGTTCGATCCCTAGGGTATTGGAAACACTACCTTCGAACGCATGAATTTATCTTGTTTTCCGACCACGAGGGCTTGCGCTTCCTTGCTTCCTAAAAGAAGCTAAACCCGAGGCACGCGACATGGGTCGAGTACCTCTAAGGGTTCACATTTGTGTTGAAGCACAAAGCCGGCATTGAGAACAAAACCGCGAATGCGCTTAGTCGTTGGAAACACTACCTTCGAACGCATGAATTTGTATTGTGTTATGACCACGAGGCCTTGCGCTTCCTTGCTTTGTGCCTAGGGTATTGGAAACACTACCTTCGAACGCATGAATTTGTCTTGTTTTCCGACCACAAGGCCTTACGCTTCCTTGCTTCCCAAACGAAGCTAAACCTGAGGCATGCGACATGGGTCGAGTACCTCCAAGGGTTCACATTTGTGTTGAAGCACAAAGCCGGCATTGAGAACAAAGCCGCGAATGCGCTTAGTCGTTGGGTGGCAACTTTGCAATCCATGTGCACCGAGGTTATCAGATTTGAGCGGTTGAATGAAGAGTATCACGAGTGCCCAGATTTCGAGAAATACTACAACACCCTCCTTAGTGACCCGGAGAGCACTAGCTCCATTTATATCTTGCAGAGTGGGTATTTGTTCATGGGTAATCACCTATGCATCCCTTGCACTTCATTGCGTGACTTCCTCATTTAGGAGTTGCACGCCGGAGGGATTGCCGGTCATTTCCGGCGCACCAAGACCATATTGCTCGTTGAAGATAGGTTCCTTTTGCCTATTGTCATGCGAGATGTCGCCGGGATTGTGCGACAATGCCGTACTTGCCAAATTTCCAAACAAAGGAAGCAAAGCACGGGCTTGTACACACCTTTGCCGGTACCGCACACACCATGACAAGACATCTCGATGGACTTCGTGCCTACTGCGAAAGCACAACTCCATTTTTGTTGTAGTGGACGGCTTCTCCAAGATGACTCACTTCATACCGTGCACTAAAACCTTCGACGCAACCCATATTGCGGAATTATTTTTCGGAGAGGTGGTACATCTCCAAGGGTTACCTAAGACCATTGTGTCGGATGGAGATGTCAAGTTCACTAGTTACTTTTGGAAGACCCTATGGCACATGATGGGTACAATACTCCAATTCTCATCGGCATATCACCCTCAAACCGATGGCCAAACCGAAGCTACCAATATGGGTTTAGGCAATCTCCTTCGATGTCTTGTCGGTGATCACATTAGGACTTAGGACTCCATTCTACCCTTGGCCGAGTTTATATATAATAATTTCTTCAATAGGTCCACAGGTACAAGGCCATTTGAGGTGGTGCACGATCACAAACCAAGAACACCCCTAGATTTGATCCCTATGTCCGCATCTCACTGCACATCTGAGTCTGCAGATGCATTTGCGCAGTATATTCATAATTTGCATGCCGAAATTAGACGTAAAATTAATTTGAGCAATGATAATAACAAGTTATCAGCGGACTCGCATAAGCATTTCAAAGAATTCCAAATCGGTGATCATGTGATGGTTCGGGTTAGGTCTAAACGGTTCCCATCAGGAATCACGAAGAACTCCTAGCCCGTGGCGCCAGACCTTTCAGGATTGTGGCAAGGAGTAGCCTTAATGCTTGTGTTCTTGAGCTTCCTCAAGATACAGGGTTAGTTCAACGTTCAACGTGGAAGACCTAGTTCCTTATCTAGGCTCAAGCCCCCCCCCCCTTGCAATCCTTTTCAAATGTCCTCTATTCACGAACCGAACCTTGCAACCTATACCGCCTCCTCCTCCAAGCGAGCCAAAAAGAGAAGTAATCGAGAAGATCTTGGATGACCATGTGGTCTCCACCCATGGTGAAGGGTTTCAAAAATATTTAATGAAGTGGGTACGTAAGCCGGAAGGTTCCTATAAATAAAGGAGCGACTGAATGAAAAACAAGTTGAACTGGGAAGGTTCCTATAAATAAAGGAGTGATAATTTTTAAAGACTTTACACATGTAGTATCTATATGCTCTGTATCTGAGAGCATCTCTTGTATTTAAACCCGACATCACCTTAAGCTCTCCACGCTCAGGAGCATTCCTCCCATATAAATAGAGGAGGGGTACCTTTAAGAGAACTTTTCACTTTGTGTATTCTTCTATATGAGAGCAGCTCTTATATTTAAACCTGATTTGTCTTTGTATCCCCTCAACCCTACGTCTAATATGCTATCGAGTAGATCATCAAGGATAAAACCTGCAAACTTACTTCCTTGAAGCTATTCCTATTCTATGCTTTGATCTTAATGGGGCACATATTATTTGATTTGCTTGCTCTTATTGTGGTATCATATATCTTCGTTTTGATCCAATCTCTAAGGCTGTTTGGATACCAGGAAAGGAAAGGAGATTGGTGGGAAAGAAAAGAATACTCCCGCCCTTTCTTGCGTTTGGCGAGTAGAACGGGTCTGGAAACCAAGGTGGAAAATATGCCTGTTTTCCTTGGCTTCATGAAAACACAAAATCCTGACTAAATTTCTCCATTTCCGTTGGAAACATGCTCCTCTCTCAGTCTATCTTTACGGACGATTCGTTTTTTAGTACTTCTTTTCGATTAAGCGGTGATTTATGCTTCCTTTCCAAGCACAATCCATCTTTTACAAAAAAGTTAACTTCATCTTGTCTCTTCTGGAACCATCAGATCTCAGCACCCCCATGCGAGCTTTTAAGAATGAGCTTCTAATTCGCCTGGGGTTTTGGAATTCTCCCAATAATCTTATTGACACCAAGAAGCCCTAAATCTACAAAAAGTTCTCTTCATCTTTTCCTCTGGAAATCTCAGTAGAGCTAGGCGAGCTTCTAGTTGCTTAGGGTTCTAAGACTCCCAATAATCGTAGCGAAAAGGAATGGGCTTCAAAAATATTTTTGCTAGTTATAGAAGATGATGGAGCGAACTTACAAAAGGATGGGATTGCTTTTAGGAAATGGGTTTTAGGGATGAGCGATGGGTTTCACTTTGAATATTTTAGAGAAGATGTGACACGGGACAACGACCCTAAAACGCGTGAATGGTGATGAAATGCTGGTTTGTCGAAATTAAACTAATTAAATCAAACATAATCTCAAAATTACTCGCGATATCTTAGGATTTCGTAGATTTTTGCTTGGGTGATCACTTTTGGTTCGGCTAGGGTCTAGTCCAATGCACTAGATCCGTTAGCTTCGCGGAAGGGAATCTTAGAGATAGAACTCTAGTTGCTTCCAGATTAGGGCGCTCGCTCGCAAATTCAAGGTAGAATCACTGGTTCTTTTAGGATTTGTTGATTCGAGTTGGTTTAATGGCTCAGGCGAGATCTAGGGTTTAGGGTTTTCGGGATAATCACAGAGTAAAGGTTGAAATAGGTTGATTGGGATCGGTAAGAAAGCAGAGAATAGATAAGCAAAGAGATAGAGATAGAGATAGGAGATAGAAGATTGTGGGCTTCGCACCAAACCCTTCGCGGGAGAGAAGATTCACTCTTCAAAAGCTCATCTCAAGCGGAAAGCAATTGCTCTTTTTTCATTAATCAATTATTAACTTTTACAATGTTTATAAAAACCTTATATAGGAGGCTTCAAAGCAGAAAACCCTAAAACATAATAATTACGAAACTATTCTGAAGTGCTTACATATGAAACAAAAAAAAAACCTAGGAAAAAGGACTGAAAATGTCAAGTTTGAAGGTGGCTCGCTCGAGCGACTTATTCTAGAGAAAGTCTTCTGCGCTCCTTCGATGTCTCACTCGAGCGACAACCAAACTTGCTCAAGCGACTTTTGGATGAAAGTTTGGCTTTATTTCTGAAGCATCCTCGCTTGAGCGGGAAGTGAAGTCACTCGAGTGACTTCGGGCAGCGTGTTCTCCTTCCTTAAGGCCTAGTTTTGGTTCCCGTTCCGCTTCTTCCGACACCGGTACATGCGATATGGTCTATAGCCGATGTCCACAATGTCGACGTCTTCGTCAATTCCCCCGGACCGAAAATGCTTCATCACCGATGGAGCGATTCGTGATATTGATCAAGCATGCTAGGGTCTAGGCGATGAACCTCGTCTTCATTTATCCACTCATTTTCGGAGTCCGGCTTACCCATCCATTTCACCAAGTATTTCTGAAATCCTCCACCATGGGTGGACACCACAAGATCATCCAATATTGCTTCGATTACATCTTTCCTCTGCTTGCTTAGGGAAGGAAGTGGTAAAGGCTGCAAGGTTGGGTTGGGATTGTGAATTGGGGCCGGTTGGAAAGGATTACAAGGATGGGTGGTTAGGCTCAGAGAAGGAACTAGGTTTTCCACATTGAACGTTGAGCTAATCCCCATATCTAGAGGAAGCTCAAGAACATAAGCATTACAACCACTCCTTGCTACAATTCCTAGTGCTGCGGGCTTGGAGTTTCTTTGCGACTCCCGATGGGAATCACTCTGGCCTAATCCGAACCATCACATGATTGCCGATTTGAAATTCCTTGAAACGCCTATGCTCATCTTGATAATTTGTATTGATCATTGTTTGAATTAATTTTTTGTCTAATTTCAGCATGCAAATTATGAATATGTTGTGCGAATGCATCAGTGGACTCGAACACTCGATGTGATATAGACATGGGGATCAGATCTAAGGGTGTCCTAGGCCTATGACCATGTATGACCTCAAATGGACTCATGCCTCTATCGACCGATTGACTGAATTATTATAATCAAACTAGACCATTGGCAAGATGGAATCCTAAGTCCTAATGTGATCACCGACAAGACTACGAAGGAGATTGCTTAAGCTTCTATTGGTGACTTTCTTTTGGCCATCGGTTTGAGGATGATAGGCCAGAGAGAATTACAACATGGTATCCATTATGTGCCACAAGGTCTTCTAAAAGTAACTAGTGAACTTAACGTCCTTATCTGACATGATGGTCTTGGGCAACCGATGGAAACGCACTTTTCGAAAAACAATTTAGCAACGTGAGTTGCATCAGAGGTTTTGGAGCATGATATAAAGTGGGTCATCTTGGAGAAGCGATCCACTACCACAAAAATGGAATCGTGTTTTCGTGGAGTCTTGAGGAGTTTGAGCACGAAATCCATTGAGATGTCTTACCACGATGTGTGTGGTATGGGTAATGGGGAGTACAGACCAATATTTTGGCTACTTTGTTTGGACACTTGACATGTACGACATTGTTTCACAACCCGAGAAACATCCCTCATTAGGCTAGGCCAATAAAACTTATCCTCAACGAGCTTAACGGTCTTGTTACGACCGAAATTCTCGGCAATCCCTCCGACATGTAACTCCCAAATGAGGAAGTCACGCAATGAAGTGCGAAGGATGCATAGGCGATTGCCTTTGAATAAATACCCATCTTGCAGGGTATACTTGGAGCTAGTGCTGGTCGGATTATTAAGGAGAGCATTGTACTCCATCGTGAAATCTGGGCACTCGGGATACTCTTCTTTCATTCGCTCAAATCCGACAACCTCGGTGCTCATGGCTTGTAAAGTCGCCACCCAATGACTAAGCGCATCAACCGCTTTGTTTTCAACACCAGCCTTGTGCTTTAGTACGAATGTGAACCCTTGGAGGTATTTGACCTATGTCGCATGCCTCGGGTTCAACTTCTTTTGGGAATCAAGGAAACACAAGGCTTCTTGGTCGAAAAATAACACAAACTCTTGCGGTCTAAGGTAATGTTTCCAATACCAAAGGGATCAGACGATTGCATAAAATTCCTTGTCATAGGTGGAATACTTTTGCTTGGCCTCGTTAAGCTTTTCGCTAAAGTAGGCCATTGGGTGACCCTCTTGGCTAAGTACTTCGCCTATACCTACACCCGATGCATCACATGTAACCTCAAAGACTTTAGAAAAATTCGATAGACGCATGATGGGTGCACTAGTCATTCTCTTTTTGATCTTGGCAAAGGCCTTCGTTGTGGCTTTGCTCCATTGAAAATCTCCTTTTTTCATGCAATTGGTGATTGTGGCCATGATGGTGTTAAAACTACGAATGAAACGTCGATAGAAAGTAGCCATGTCATGGAAACTACGGAAATTGTGAATATTCTTAGGTTCGGGCACTCCATAATAGCCTTAACCTTTTTGGGGTCCGCAACCATTCCATCGGTGAATCCCAATAAGACAACGGATCGTTGCATGAATGTGCACTTCTTGAAATTCACATACAATTTTTCTCCCCTCAAGGTTTCGTTTCGCAAACCAACCTAAGGTGGATCAGGTGTTGCTCCTTGTCATGACTATAAATCAAGATGTCATCAAAATACACAACAAGGAATTTACCTAGGAACGACCTCAACATTTGGGTCATGAGTCTCATGAAAGTGCTCGGGGCATTAGAAAGCCCAAAAGGCATGACCGTCCACTCATAAAGACCATCTTTTGTCTTAAAGGCGATTTTTCACTCATCACCGGGGCGGATATGGACTTGATGGTAGCCACTTTTAAGGTCTATTTTGGACAAGATAGTCACACCAGCCATCATATCCAACATGTCATCGAGCCTCGGTATAGAAAACTAATATTTGACCGTAATCTTGTTGATTGCCCGACTATCCACACACATTCGCCAAGTACCATCTTTCTTGGGTGTGAGTAGTGCAGGTACGACACAAGGGCTCAAGCTCTCTTGGATGAACCCCTTTCGAAGGAGCTCATTGACTTGCCATGTTAACTAGACATGTTCAACTAGATTCAACCTATAATGGGGCAGGTTCGGTAGCGTAGATCCGAGAACTAAGTCTATGACGTGTTGAATGTCACGCATGGGAGGGAGCTCATTAGGTAAGTCTTTTGGGAAGACATCTGCAAATTCTTTCAAAATCGGTTCAACCTCCTTACGGTGTTCACCCATATATTAGAGAGCATGCTCGATGGTGATGACAACGTACACCACGTTCTCATCCACAAATGCTCTTTCATATTCGGAAGGGCTCACAATGTTGATGGTCTTGGATTCACCGCCCTTTTTCTCAACTCTGTTGGTCGATGGTATTTTGGGAGGCAAGGGGGTTTAAAGTGATCTTCTTGCCCTTATATATGAACGTGCATACATTCGATCGACCAAGAAGGGTCACATCCTTGTCATAATGATATGGCCCACATCCATCGGCACCACTTCGCACCACAAGGTGTCTGAATACGAAGCCATCAACCCATGCGACTTTGTATGGTCTTGGGTGAGCTTCGGGTGTAAGCCCTAAGCGGGTGATGGTATGAGTCGATACCACTTTGGTACAACTCCTGCTATCCATGGTAGCCCTACAACTCTTTTTTCCACATGTGGCAAAGGTGTGGAAGATGTTCTTCCTACGCTAATCCTCTTTTTCATCCCATTGAGGTTGTGCCTCACAACTAAGGTACAACCACTAACATCACCTTCCTCATGGCTAGGTTGACGTCTGGTTCATACACTTCTTCCTCAACATCTCTGTAATTCTCAGCCTCCTCTCCCTCAATCTAGAGAGTCCTTTGGCGGTCTTGTGTAGAACATTGGGCGGCAAAGTGCCCCAACTCTTGACATTTATAACACTTTACTTGAGAACCACCCCTCGAGGATTCTCCAACCACACCTTTTCTTTTGTCAAACTGCACATTGGTAGGAGTGGGTTGTGTGGGTATGGGAGGTGGGTTTCCAACACTAGACCTTCCCTCACCGGTACTGGTTTGTCATTCAAACCGCCTCACCACCGTCATTTTCAAATACCTTTCAAGGTCTTGAACAACGACGTAACACCCTTTAAAAGTTCCAACTAGGTGAGAGATCAACTCTTTTTGCAATTCCAATGGCAATCCGGTTGGAATCTGGAGAGAGTGATTTGAGGATCTTCCGATACCTTAGCTCTCATCATGAACTCTTCAAATTTTCCAAGGTATTCGGTCACGAGCATACTACCTTGGCGTAAATTTTACCATTGATCAAGTAGGCGATGGTTACATGCTAAAGGAACATACTTCTCCGTAAGTCGTACCTTCATGTCCTCCCAACGGGTAATGGGTGGACAACCTGCATTTACTCTTATGTGCTCGACGTTGACCCAAAAAAGTCGAGCTTGACCGATCAGTTTCATCTTGGCTAGCCTAACACATCGCTCATCGCTCATGCTATACGAGTCAAAATGTTGATCCATATCGAAAAGCCAATCGAGAAAGACTTTCTCCCATCGAAGGTTGGAAACTCAACTCGAACATTTTTGAGGAGTCTCCCATCCGGGTCATAGTTATCTCCGCGATGATCTGCCCTATGGTTCCGATTTCGATCATTCTAATGACCATCGCGTTCATAGTGTGGACCAACACACTCACGACATTGATCAAGGTGCTCATCAACCCCATCTAACCGATTGACTCGGTCAAGCAACCTACCATTGGAAGCCTCAAGCGTTGTTTGGGCTTGCTCCATGGCAGCCATCTTATCATTGATTGCACACAATTCAGCTTTGATGTCCCTAAGGGCGTCGACGACCTCACTCAAGTCCATGGTGATCACGGCTTACTAACACGGGTTCTAAAATAACATGCAACTATGAACCAACAAAGAATAAGGACTTTGTCAAACACTAGACGTGCACAAATGAACACAATTGAAATAAAATGCAATAAAATTAAAATGACATGCAAATATGCCCTAACCTAGAACCTAGTTCTCTGATACCAAAACTGATGCGGAACAACGATATGCATGAATGGTGATGAAATGTTGGTTTGCCGAAATTAAACTAATTAAATCAAATATAATCTCAAAATTACTCGCGATACCTTAGGATTTCGTAGATTTTCGCTTGGGTGATCACGTTTGGTTCAGTTAGGGTCTAGTTTGATGAGCTAGATCCGTTAGCTTCGTAGAAGGAGATCCTAGAGATAGAACTCTAGCTGCTTCTAGATTTGGGCGCTCGCTCGCAGATTCAAGGTAAAATCACTGGTTCTTTCAAGGTTGGTTGATTCGGGTTGGTTTAATGGCTCAGGCGAGATCTAGGGTTTAGGGTTTTCGGGATAATCACCGAGTAAAGGTTGAAATAGGTTGATTGGGATCGGTAAGAAAGCAGAAAATAGATAATTAAAGAGATAGAGATAGGAGATAGGAGATTGTGGGCTTCCCACCCCTTGGCTTCACACCATACCCTTCACGGGGGAGAAGATTCACTCTTCAAAAGCTCATATCAAGTTGAAAGCAATTGCTCTTTTTTCATTAATCAATTATTAACTTTTACAATGTTTATAAAGATCTTATACAGGAGGCCTCAAAGCAAAAAACCCTAAAACATAATAATTATGAAACTATCCTGAAGTGCTTACATATGAAACAAAAAAGAACCTAGGAAAAATGATTGAAAAAGTCAAGTTCGAAGGTGACTCGCTCGAGTGACTTATTCTAGAGAAATTCTTCTGCGCTCCTTCGATGTCTCGCTCGAGCGACAACTAAACTCGCTTGAGCGACTTTTGGCCAAAAGTTTAGCCTTATTTCTGAAGCATCCTCGCTCAAGCGGGAAGGGAAGTCGCTCGAGTGACTTCGGGCAATGTGTTCTCCTTCCTTCAGGTCTGGTTCTGGTTCCCATTCCACTTCTTCCGATGCCGGTACACGTGATATGGTCCATAGCTGATGTCTACAATGTCGGCGTTCCCATCAAGATGTATATCTGGTTAGAAGTTGTTGATGATATTTTAAATTATTTGGGGAGGATATGAATCTTTTTGGTTTGGTGTGTCAAGACACACTGAAGATTGTGCTTTTATTTTATTCCATTATCTTATTTTGCAATCCAAACACCAGAAATTGATATTTTCTTATGGATTGTAAAAGGGTTGGAATCCATGAGATTTTTAAATCCATTTCCACCTTTCCCGTCAAACATCCAAACAAGAGCCTAACATTTCACCCTTGAAAAATCGGGGAGAGTCAAAATTCAGTTACGTTACGTCTTTCCTCAGACAACAAAGCTTGAATTTGGCATGTTGAGGACATACATTAGCCAATTTTTGTACCCAAAGCTGTGAGAGTTTATGGACACAAGTTATAGTAAATATGATAGATCATAAAATGATGGGAGTCGTTGGAACAATGAGGGTAGAGGCTCTGCGTGGCAGAAATAGGTTTGCTCGGTCTTGACTGATTTCAAGCAATGTATAAGGTACAGCCGGGTTATGGGTGACCGGATATTTTTTTTGGGATGATGTTTGGATTGGGGAACACGCTTTGCGGAAAAAATACAGACCTATTTATCTAGTGGTGATATGTATAGCTATGCTTTTTATTGTTTTTTTGATTGGTGAGAAGGAAAACATACTAAAAATAAACAAAAAGGTACTAGGGTTCCCTCAATCCAGTGAGAGACTGGAATAGAGGGGACCTGAAAGGGCACAATGCCACCCCAAAGGGAGGAATACAGACAAAAAAAATCCCCAACCCCAAAGAACAGCCCAAGACTGATGGAGGACCTCCAATAGCTGGAGGGTGAAGATCCTACATATGCATATTATCCCACTGGTCCAAATAATCCATACCCTCCATCGAAAGCTCGCCAGGAGCATGTCGGATCCAATATTGCGCTCATTCCACCGGCCTTCTAATCCTTTGGAAGATCCTAATATTGCGCTCATTCCAGATGCCCAAGGAGCTGCCAGAATGAAGATATCCGAGAAATGTCTTTTGATCCCATAAAAAATCCCCATCTCAAGCTGCAATGAGGAATCCAAAATCCTTAGGGAAGACCCATGCAAGATTGAAGGAAGCACCATATTCCACACATCAGTAGCAACACAACATTGGAGAAAGCGGTGCTGGATCGATTACTCCTCTTGTAGCCACATGACACATCTGTTTCTTAGTCGAAGCCCCTTCTTAGGAGTTGGTCAATGGTGAAAATGCGTCCCCGACCAACGGACCATCCAAAGAATCTGATTTGTGTAGCAATGTTGGGATACAATTGTGTGAAATATCTGCACTTGAAGGAGTTTACGGGATGATGAAACAATTTTATTGGTCAATAGTGAGTTGGTCAATAGTGAGGATGCGTCCCCCGACCAACATACCATCGAAAGAATCTGATTTGTGTAGCTATGTTGGGATACATTTGTGCGGAATATCTGCACTCGAAGGAATTTACAGGATGATGAAACAATTTTATTGGCTGACATTCTGGATTTAATGGGTATGATTACAAGAAATCAGATTGGGGAAGATGATAGAGTCTGAACCTTAGATTTGAAGGGGATTTATATGGTTAAATCTTTCTACACTTCTCTAATCAGACGACCGCTGGTGAGGCTTGTTTGGATTGGGGTCTCGAATGCCTGCATTCTACCTAAGGTGAGATTTTTCGGCTGGAGTTTAGCGTGGGGTATTGGGATTTCATTTTAACAGTTGACCAATTAATAAAAAAAGGGAAGAGAATTCAGAATGTTTCTGTGATGTGTTTGCAAACTGCCGAGTCGACGAGCCACCTTTTTTTATATTGTTGGGTGGCTAGAGGCATTTGGGATATGCTGCTGAAAATCTTCGATATCAGTTGACTTTCCCGGATTCTTGCTGTCAGTTGATTGTGACCTGGCATGGTACCAGTTTTAATGGGATCAAAAGGGCCTTCTGTCGTGGTTAGCTTTGCTATGGGCGATTTAGCTAGATAGAGATGATCAAATTTTTCGAAAGATTAGGGAGCCACTGGCCATGATTATGAAAACGTCTCGAGATGTGGCAACTAGTTGGGTAAGTCTTGATTAAAATTGAACTGTTGGTGAGGGCAGGGACTTGATTGATGAATTGGAGGACCTACCTTTAACCTAATTATACCTTTCATTGATGGGAGGGCCTCCTAGGGAGGGTTTGGTTACCCTTCTGGTCTGGGGAGAGGGGTTCTATATTTTCTTTTTTCTTTGGCACTGTCTTCCGTTTTTTGTCTCCTTCTGTGCTTCAGCTCCTCGCTGTGGCATTAGGGTTGTACCTTTGTCTTCTCTTAATGCGTTTTCTTTTTACCTATAAAAAAGGCAAAAGATTTTAATCGTCGTCCTTTGTCCCTACGAAATGTTTTAGAGCGTGTTTTTATTTTCATATAATGAAGACAGCTACTGCATACATTTTTAACACTCAAATGACTTGGTTCTGGCTGCACATTACATAATTTTATCTGTGGAGAGAGTGGTGATGAAGATTGGATATATGAAGAATACCACTGAGATATAAAAAGAATTTTAATCAACCAGATGATTTTAGTGAGCTACCAGGACTAGAAGATCCTTCCCAAAGTAGACAATGAATGGCTGCTTATGCGATAAAATTGCACAAAAATGTGGAAAGATTATTGTAGATATTGTTGAATGTAAAAGCTTTTAGTCCATTTTGGAATGTTGGACATTAATTGCATGTTTCCTTTTCTTATCTTGTGGACTGTTGAGTATAATGTACTTGTTGATAGATCGTTTGGGCCAATTTTTGATGGACAGTCATTTCCATGGAATCGTACTTGAAATATGCATAATATTTCCTTCTAAATATAAAAATTTAACTTCCAATTGGAGTCTGCAAACAACTTGTGGTTTATGTAGGGTTGCCAAACGGGGAGCATGTGAATAGTCATGTTAATCGGAATTCATTAGAATTTAGAGTTCGAGTTAATCTGAAGGGTGGCGTTATTTGCACCCGTTTTTTCTGTGAAGAACACATGCATTTCCACCGTAAAAAACTGTTCACTGCCTTGAATCAGATGATGGAGATCGTTTTTCGTCGCAATCTTCCACACTACAGATCATGAGGTCATGGCACACCTATCAGATGGTCAGTTCTTGATTCCATGTGACACACATCACCAAAAGTGACACTAGAGATCCCTTTCTCATGGTACACTTGAGAACCCTTTTGGGGATGTGTGCCACATGGAACCAAGATGTGACTGCCTTATAGGTGCGACATGATCTCAAAATCTATTGTGTGGAAGATTGCGACGAAAAACGATCTCCATCATCTGATTCAAGGCAGTCAACGGTTTTTTATGGTAGAAATGCATGTGTTCTTCACAGGAAAAATAGGTGCAAATAACACGACCCTCATCTTAATTGGGATGAATTTAAATCATGTGAATGAAACATCCAAACAGGCCTTTAATCTTCAGCCTCATTTGGTTCTTTCGCCATCGGCATTTGAAATGATGAACTATTATTATGAGGTGCAATAACATAGAGGGAAGCAGCAAAGCTTTGAAATGGCCAATTTGGGATTGCATTAATGACCATTTCATAGATGTGAATCCTGTAGAGTGAATTATTTAAAAAAAGAAGACTTGCATCAAACTCCATTGATTGGTTAAATCCTTACAGATTTATGCGAGAGATAGAATGTGATAAATGTGATTTGCTTCCAAGAAGCACCTTTTAAGTCCTTTACTTCAAATTGGGATGTTCTTCTAACTTCTAAGCCCTTGCTTGCTTTTGTTTGCATTTCAGGTATCTCTTTCAGTTATATTCATTGCTATTGGAGTCATCATTGCAGCATTGGGAGACTTTTCCTTTGACCTCTTAGGATACAGCATGGCTCTTACTTCTGTTTTCTTCCAGGTTAGTATTTGCTTTTGATGGTCCCTTTCCTCATATAGAATTAGTATGGAACTTTGTTCCAAAGCCGTGCTTCTATTTTAATCATGCACCACTATGATTGTTTATTAATTGCATTTTCAGACGATGTATTTGGTGCTGGTAGAGAAGTCAGGTGCAGAGGATGGACTTTCATCTGTTGAGTTGATGTACTATAATGGATTTTTGTCACTTCCATTTTTGCTATTCCTTATTATAGCCACAGGAGAATTCCCACATTCTTTATCTTCATTATTTGAGAAGGTCAGTATATGCACACTTTTTGTTCTCTGACCACAGTTAATTTTCGTAAAGGTGTATCTAGACTCCGGGAGTATACTTTCCTGCATCTATTTATACAAAATTTATTATTATCCTATTATTTTCCCCTGGATTTTATTTACAATGAAATAGAAGAATATTTTGATGAGGACTTTGGTTCATCTTGGATGTGTGTTTTGGTTCCTTTTCATATTTTTTGTTTATTGGTTGGTTATTCACGCCTTTTCTTTTTCTCTAATTACTGTACAAGAATCCATTAGAACATAAATATTGGTCATTTAAATAAGCTCTAGCAAACATTGTGTTACTAAATTTTAATATGTTTGATAGGATCACGCATGCTGACATACAGCCACTGCTAGTCACACTTTTATTCTGCCTTAAAATGTTACAAATTCTTTGAACGGGTATGTATCTACATTTAATGATGGTGCATGCATAGGAATGTGGGATAGTTGGATTTTTATCCATATAGAGAATAACATGCACAAAATAAATTGGTTACTCCAGTCCTTGTAGAAGCTGCCATATGTTTTTAACTTCGTACCATGAGAACACTCGAAAACAACTAAGCTAAATACCCCTGCCTTTTTTGTATAGGTAAAATGAATGGTAAAGTGATCAATGAGTAAATAGCCCTGTCCATCGAGAATCTCATCATCTGTTAGGTGGACCAACTGACCAACCGATAAGGGCTGGGCGTCCATGTCAAAGAACCTTTCTCTAATCAAGAATCCAATTATTGATCGAATCGGAGCAGATCAAATTCTTGGCAAATGAAAAATCTACCGTTTTAACATTCAGAAAAAACCAATTTGTTGAAGCTGACCCGCATGTTTTTCTGTTAGGTGGACCAACCAACCGACCGAGAAGGGCTGGGTGTCCATGTCAAAAAACCTTTCTCTATCCCAGAATGCAATTATTGATCGAATCGGAGCGGATCAAATTCTTGGCAAATGAAAAATCTACCGTTTTAACATTCAGAAAAGACCTATTTGTTGAAGCTGACCCATATGTTTTTTCACTTCGAACCTTGAGAATATTCAAAACAAGTTCAGCTAATATTGTCCAACCTGTCATTCCATTGACTCTTCCACTTAATTTTTCTGCTAGTAAATAGTATGACAGACTAGTTTTATGATAACACAATGCCCAAGTTTCATCCTTAAGTAGAAATTAGACTGAAATGTCATTGTCCGATAGAATCGAGATAGTGGTTGAAGTTCCTGCATAATACTTGTTAATAGGTTGGCATATTTTGTTACTTTTTCTTCAATCTTGATATTGATGAGGTTAGGCACAACCCTTGAAGCACACCAATTTGGATTTGAGTTACACGTCATTTTACGTTTACTCCACCTTCGCTGCTGTGATTCCTGGTAGTCAGGCTAGTTAAACTTAACAGCTGGGCCCACAGCAGGGAATGATGATGTATAGTTTATATTTATATGACACTGCCGACAAACAATAGCCAACATAAATTATCAGGTGTGACTGTTAAACTTTATCCACGTTGAACAAGTCTAGAACCAAATATATATTCCTTTTTGTGACCTGGTTATAGGGCATTGGAGAACCTCATACGAATGGAATGGGTGCAGTGAGGCTTTTTCAGTCACATAATTTTTAAGATGGTGGCTAATAATCTGAAGTAAGTATAGCCTTCTGATCTATAATCTGCATATTTGCTAAATTCTTCGTAAGAATTGAAGACAACTCGAAAGTAACTTGGCTGAAAAAGGATTCTGCACTTTCAGTTTTAGTCAACTTGTAAGGTTTGTGAAGGTGATACCGAAGTCTGGTGTTCAACATCTTCATTTCTCACTTGTCAATGTGAATCATCTTAAATGAGATTTTTCTTCTTGGTGTGTGCTTCGTTCTGGGTAAACCTCTATTGCAAACTCCTTTCATGCTTGTGGGGAGTTCAAACATTCATCTTGAGGTAAAAATCCTTGCCCTGGATATTGAATCCTTCGTAGTTTTGGTAGATGGCGTGGAAGATTCCCACGTACCTGGGGAACTCTGAAACTGAATCTTTAGAGGATTTCTTGGAGTTCAAGATGAAGTTTCAGTCAAGACTTAATGTACACTGGGATTGATTGGGATGAAACAGAACTCTGCTTTCTCCTTGAAAAAATGGGGGATGAAGGCCAGACTTCGGCTACTTGGCTAAATCAGTGAAGCACTTATTGTCAGGGCATGAGAAATGGTAACAGTGGAGAAGGGACTCGCTTTACTTGAATTCACTTCTGGAAAAGCAGAAATAGTAATTTACTTCTGGGCACACCCTCCCATGCTGGGACTCGAGCTTTCAACAGTTTTATGTGATGGGAAATTTGCATTCCCCCATGGAAAGATTTGGGTCAATATGATTGTAAAGGTGGAAATAATTTTATGTATTAGTGTCCTTCATACATGGCGTTGGTGGAACTTGGTTATTTCGGCAAAACCTAATGTTTCCGTACATGGTGGAAAGAAATAGCTCAAGGGAGGGAGCATTTTAGTCACAGGTTTCTACTAAATGGGTTAGTTGAAATTGAGGTTTAGAAGGATTTGGGCTTTTGGAAAATCAAAATTGCTGGACAGGTTATTGCTTAGGCAAACGAAAGCCAATATGAGTTTATTTTAAACTGTTCATTTACTGTAGCAGGTTCAATGAGTTTGGTTGACTTATGACAAAGGAGGTTTATATATAGCAGCTAGTGGGTGCATTCTATGCTACTAGGATGCCTAATGAGTAGCAACCACAAAGCTGAGGGAAAGATGGGTGAGGGTTGGGTTTCTTCAGCTATTACATAGGAAATGTTTTGAACATAGGGGCTTTGTTGTCCTCTAGTTGTTGGCATCAAGCTCTAGTAGCAGACTAGCTTCTTGACGACATCTTTATTTTCCTTTTGGTGGAGTTCATGTAGTGCAAGAATGTTTCCCAAGTTGTGAGACTGCCTTCAAGGAATAGAGAAATTTTAAATAGGTTGTCTTAGGACTTAGTGCGCGCATTCCATATTATCACAATCGCATACTGGTATATCTCCTTTTCTGTTGTGCCTTTTATGGATCAATTGTTGCTTTATGTTTTGTAACTGGTCTTCCTTGAATCTCCTCCAATCTTATTGGAGATTTTAACACCAACAATCCGATACTTGAGTTGATTCCTTTATCTCAATAGATAGGCTATCTTGGCTTGTTGACTTAGTGTAGTGGTCTCTCTCACATAGCAATCTCTCTCTCTCTGAATCGGGAACTTACTAAATGCAATGCTAGGGCTGTGATTAGGATTAAAATTAATTGAATCAATTAAAAAATAACAATTTCTCATAACAAATTCCCATGAAAATTTCTAGAAATCTAATTAGATACTTTAATTCAGGCCCAAAGTAGCGTTACTTTTGTGTAAGTTCCCTATTGCGGATTTAGAAGACTAAGGTTCTTATGAACGGCTAGATCTCCGATAGTTTTAGGGCATCGAACTAACTCGCAAGCGAGTTCTCTCGATATCGAATAAAATTAAAAGGCTAATAATGATTTATGATGAACAAATAGGTTAATTTTGGATTTTATGAAATAAATAAAATAACTAGGGTTACGCTACTTATGCAAACCGTTGATCTAAAGAAGATAGAGATGGACAAACAGTTGACCTCGCACTAAATTGCAAGCGGGAATCGAAGAATTGCTCTCCGTTTGAGAGAATCACACACGAAAGTTTAGAACTCTCAATTTTGCATAAGCAATTTTCATTAACTAAAAAGTTATAATAAAGTTGTTTATAAGCCTTTAAATAGGCTAACCAATGCATAAAACTAGAAATCCTAGTGTATCTCTAATTCCTAGTTCAAATAAAAGAAATATCCTAATTCTTCTAAAATAATAAAATAAAGTCCTAAAACAATAAGAAAACTAATCATATTTTTAATAAAAGAAACAAATCCCATTTTCCAAAAGAAAATAATAAAAGAGACTAGTCGTAATTCAATTAGGAGTCGTGAAATTAAAGAGACTGATCCTAATTCAATTAGGAGTCTGAAATTCGTCACCTTCTTTACAGCTTTCGAAAACTGGCCATAATTCTTCAATACTTGTCGGAATTGCTCATTTTTTGGGTTGTAAGAAAGTTACTGCGATAAGCTTTCAAATATGACCAATTTCGCATCAATCCGACTTTGTTTGACATTTCAAAATAGGCAAAACATAAAAATGACGGGATTGAAAGTTGAAGACCATCTGATCAGAGAATTTCTAGCAATAAATTTCGAATTTTCTTCTTTCTGATTACTTTGATGTTCTTCTTTCGCCTCCGATATGTTATGAGCGGTTGCTTGAATCGGATGTCCCCATCAACTCTCTCCGGGTTAGAAGGATTCACCCCCGATGAATGTTGGGTGTGGTAGAGGTCCAAGAGATCTGGGTTCAAATGTTGAAACTCTTCCTGTGTAATCAAAGTATTATCTGAATAGGCCTTATTCTTCCACTTGACCAAATACTTTTGAAGTCCCCTTAGTTGGTGGACACAATCTGATCTTCCAACACATCTTCGATGATCTCATGAATTTACCGAGTAGGTGGAGGTAATGGCGTGGGTAGGAGAATAATTGGGGCATCAAATGTAGAAGGCTCAAAGTGGTTGGTAGGGATGGTTGAGTGGCCATGGAATGGACCAAGGTCCTCCACGTTGAAAGTCGTGCTAATCCCCAATTCAGGCATAAGATCTAAGATGTAAGCATTTCAAGATCTGATATGGTCCAACACCACGAGCTTGCAACTTTTTTGCAACTCCTTGAGGGAATCACTCAGGTTTATTCTAAACCATCACAAAATCACCCTCTTGGAATTCTTTGAACTGTCTGTGAGAATCTATAGAGAACTTGTATTTTTGATTCTTTAAATGAATTTTTTTCTTAATTTCAGCATGCAACTCATGAATGCAATGCACGAATTTAGATAGATGCAAACTCTTATGACCTATGATGAATGGATATTGGAATAAGATCTACAGGTGTCCTAGGCTTATAGCCATGCACAATTTGGAACGGACTCATGCCTGTGGTTCTATTAACCGAATTGTTATATGCAAATTCAACGACAGGTAAGATGGAATCCCAACTCCTTATGTGCTCACCTATTAGACACCTTAACAAATTTCCTAAACTCCTATTGACAACCTTGGTTTGCCCATTAACTCTCCGGGTTAGAAGAACTCATCTCCGATGAGTTGTAGAACCCACGTATGGTACACTTTAAAAGCTCAGCTCCCGGCTTGCCTTTCCATTTTGTGAGATATGCCTGGTGTTCATTCTTACTGGTAGTGAAGTTTGAAAACTCTAGAGCCTCCTCATTCAACTTTTTCTCATATTGCATAGGTAGGGTACGAGTTATGAATTAGTTAAATGAGCTTGGATTGTTTGTTCGGGTAGCAAGGAATGGATCAAAATACATGGTTGCAGAACTTGGAATGAGTGTAAGATGTTCTACCGAAACGACCGAATGAATGCCCTGGTCTAAAGGAAGATCTAGACCTCCATCTATACCCCTTTTCAAGATTGGAAAAAGTTCCATATGCTCGAGGCTATTATGAGCTAACACAAACTATTCACTATTGAATTCATTAGATAAATTCGCTGTGTTAGTGACATTAGGTGTATGTTTAGCATTCAATAAAATCTGATGGTCAATCCCATGCAAGTTAGTATGCTGACGCGTACCTACCGACTCTAACAATTCGTGTGTGATCGACTCAAGGGGCACTATTGGTTCATGTAGTAACTCGTGCGTACTCGCTTAGTCGCTTCAAGCAAAACCAAAGACTCTGTGGTATTCGATCCCATTGACACTAATGGTTCTTGTGTACCGAGTTTGATGAACTCACGTGTATTCGATTCAAGGGGCACCAACAAGTCGTGTGCACGCAACTATATGGATACCAATGACTCATAGGCAAGTGACTCATTTGGTTTGTGTGTACTCGGTTCGATCAACTTCAAAGATTCACGTGCACTCGACTCTACTAACAATAAGAACTCTTGTACAACTGACTCTACGAACACGAACCAATCGTGCGTACGTGACTTGGTTGACTCACGTGTGGGCGACTGAACATCATTACTCACAAGGGAAATAGAAGTCTCTTTAATACAAACTAGACTTTCTTTAACTTCTTCTATCTCCTCGTCACTCAGCACGGTACTAGGGTATTACACTTCTTCCACTTTCCTCTTCTCCGACTCCTTAGGACTCACTCTTTTAGTCAATAAATTCGGAGTGGGAAATTTTGTGGGGCATTGGTATGCAAAGTGCCTAAACCCTTGACACTTAAGGCAATCGGGACACCTATCTGTCTTGGTTTTCAAATTCCGTAGAAAGTGACGGTGTGTTAAAGAGACATACTTTTCGATAAGTTTTATTGTCATGTCCTCCCATGTGGAGATGTGTTTGTTTCGAAGAGATTCAGTATGATGTTCTACGCGAGTCTAAAAATTTTTGGCATTACCCTCCAACTTTATTTTTGTTAGCTTAATTTTGTATTCATTTGGTACGCCATACCAATCAAAATCTTCCTCTACACTAGGCAACCATTCAACGAAGGTTTTGGGGTTTAACCATCCCTCAAAACTTGGAACCTCATTCCGAATAGATTTGAGAAATTTCTCGGCAGGGTCGTACTCGGGTTCACGGTGATGAGGGTTTCCCCTAACTCTAGTCTCGTCACGATTTTTGGGACTTTGCCAAGAATTTGGAGTGTAGCGGTTTCCTTGTTCGGTTAATACCCTTTCATGACAGGTAAGGAATTCACGGTGACGTGTAAGTGACTCATACATGATGCATGATACAAACACAACTCAGACATAATACTAGAAAAGACACTATGAATCAACAACGGATGAGGATTTTTGTCAAACACTAGACATTCACACTAATGAAATAAAATGCAATAAGATTGAAATGACATGCAATTATGAAACTAAGTGATGCAAGACAAAAGTTAAACAAAGGCTAGAAGAAAGCCAGACAAAAACTAAATGAAAAAACTAGACAAATGCTAGACGGAAAAATAGACAAAAACTAGACAAAAACCAGACAAAAGTTAGACGAAAAAACTTAGACAAAAATCAGACAAAAGCTGGACAGATCTGAAATAATGAATCTAAAATGGTGTAAACAAAACAATAAAAGAAATAAACCCTAAAACCTATATGAACACTGAAACGCTAAAACTAAACTTGTCTCTAATACCAATTTGATGCGGGAACTTACTAAATGCAATGCTAGGGCTTAGATTAGGATTAAAATTAATTTAATCAATTAAAAAATAACAATTTCTCATAACAAATTCCCATGAAAATTTCTAGAAATCTAATTAGATACTTTAATTCCGGCCCAAAGTAGCGTTACTTTTGTGTAAGTTCCCTATTGCGGATTTAGAAGACTAAGGTTCTTATGAACGGCTAGATCTCCGATAGTTTTAGGGCGTCGAACTAACTCGCAAGCGAGTTCTCTCGATATCGAATAAAATTAAAAGGCTAATAATGATTTTTGATGAACAAATAGGTTGATTTTGAATTTTATGAAATAAATAAAATAACTAGGGTTACGCTACTTATGCAAACCGTTGATCTAAAGAAGATAGAGATGGAAGAACAGTTGACCTCGCACTAAATTGCAAGCGGGAATCGAAGAAATGCTCTCCTTTTGAGAGAATCACACCCTCACAAAAGTTTAGAACTCTCAATTTTGCATAAGCAATTTTCATTAACCAAAAAGTTATAATAAAGTTACTTACAAGCCTTTAAATAGGCTAACTAATGCATAAAACTAGAAATCCTAGTGTAACTCTAATTCCTAGTTCAAATAAAAGAAATATCCTAATTCTTTTAAAACAATAAAATAAAGTCCTAAAACAATAAGAAAACTAATCCTATTTCTAATAAAAGAAACAAATCATATTTTCTAAAAGAAAATAATAAAAGAGACTAATTCTAATTCAATTAGGAGTCTTGAAATTAAAGAGACTAATCCTAATTCAATTAGGAGTCTTAAAATTTGTCACCTTTTGTGCAGCTTCCAAAAACTGGCCATAAATTCTTCAATACTTGTCGGAATTGCTCGTTTTTTGGCTCGTTGGAAAGCTACTTCGATAAACTTTCAAATATGATCAATTTCGCATCAATCCGACTTTGCTTGACACTTCAAAATACGCCAAACATAAAAGTGACGGGATTGAAAGTCGAAGACCCTCTGATCAGAGAATTTTTGGCAATAAATTTCGAATTTTCTTCTTTCTGATTACTTTGATGTTCTTCTTTCACCTCCGATATGTTATGGGTGGTTGCTTGAATTGGATGCCCTTATCACTCTCTCTCTTTCTCGTTTGGATCAAATAAAACTATAATTTCGGTAATAAAGCAAAGTTACAGCCACAAATATCTCCATGTAGCAATCTCTCTCATACGAATTGACTTTTTACCTAACTCTATCATAGATGCACACTGTTCTTGTAGTTCTTGTAGTTTGGTCTTCCAATCAAATTCTTGGTATCATTTAATTAAAGAGCTTGAACTTTTCCTCTTCATGGTATGCTTCCTTGTGTTATCTTATTTATTTATTTTAAAATTGACTTCTTTATATTATCTTAGCTCGTGCAATCTATCTACTTTGGATAGGATCAAGCTCAAGTGAGGTTGCACCAAGAGATAAATCTATCAATTAGTCTCCCGACATCCTAATCAAACCCTTATGTATTGCAATTCAATATTTTAAGTGGTTTTAGATGGAGGCGATGATGTTAATTTTATTGTCTTTTCCAGTCATATGGTGTGTTGTGTAATTAACAAATGTCACTTCAATTAAAGGGACATTTTTTATAAAATGATGGTAAGACCAGCCGTATAATTTTATGGTGGAGTGTTGATAGGGTAAATAGGTCATGTAGACCTGACCTGATATGAGTATTTTGTAGGATCGAGCACATAAAGTTAACCTGTCGGATCGGGTCGGGCACGAAGCATCCGACTAGACCTTTTGGTTGGGTCAGGTCGGCGAAAAATTGGGTCAAGTCGAATTGACCCAACTCAACCCGATATTGTTTATAAAACTAAGGAAATAAGGGTGTTCTGGATTGTGTTGGGCGTCGGGTTGGGGTGGGAGCAATATCCTTCGGGTTGGGGTGGGAGTAATATCCTTGACCCGTCAGCTTGGGTTGGATTGAGGTGCACCATCAAGTAAGGCATATACTCAACCCGTTTGGCAACCACAATTTTTGCCTGACCCCGATCCAACCCATTGACAACCCTAAGCATTGTCACCTACTACCTAGCAATTCTACTTTTGGGATTTTCTTGTGCCACACACCTAGTGGTACTTGGACATGTGCCACATATGCCGACACTTGGACACTCCTCAACATAGCACGATACTTCTAGTCTAGACATGTACGAAAATACCACATAATGCCATCAAAATGTTCCTTGTTTTGACACAATAAAATGAATCGTCATTTTATAAAAAAAGATTGTGTGAAGTTTAGTAACTTATAAAAGAAAAGGCTTGGGACCTTGAAAACGATCTCTATAATATAGTATACCTTTAGTTAGGTTCATGACATATATTATGGATCATTACATATCTCAATTGGCTCTCGCAGATTTTCCCTTCCATTGTTTTTGCTATAATCTTCTATTTTTTATGTTATTTTTCTTAAGGCCATACTGCCGAGTTGGAATCTTTAGAAATTGGCTCGCCACACCCATTCCACGTGTCTAGGTAATACTAATCCTAAGTGTTGGGCTACTAAGAAGCAATTGGAAGACACAGTTCATGTGGCTGATCTTATGATGCGTATATTGAGGTGGATGCATGGAGTAATAGGAAATGATAAAATTTAGCAATGAGTGTATAAGAGGAAGTTTAGGAGTGGCCCCAATAGAAGAGAAAATTAAAGAATGGTGCTTGAGATGGTTTGGGCATGCCCAAATGACACCTGAAATAGCCCTTGCATTTTTTATGACAAGTAGGAAGTATCCCATATTCCCATGTATGAAGTAGCCCATGTATGAAAGATTGAAAGAGTATAAGTACAATGACCGAGGAGAAGAGGAAGACCAATTAAGACTTGGCAAGAAGTATTTAGAATCAACATTAAGGATTGTGCATTAGGACGTAGAAGAAGAGGAAGACCAGTGAAGACCTTGATGGAAGCTGTGAGAGAAGGGATACGAAGGATTGTGAACTTACAGTGAGCTTAGCGCTAATCCGAAACGAGTGAAGAGATAGGACTCGCAAAGCCGACCCTAAATAGATGGGATAAGGCTATGATGATGATGATGATGATGATGATCAAGGATTGTGCATTAACAAAGAGTTTAACCTTGAACAAAATCAGATGAAAAAAAGAGATGATGGTGGTGGTGGCGGCGGTGGCCACACAATGCATGATGAGGAATCAGAGTAGAATTTGTGGAAGAGGAAATATCTTGTCGTATCTTCATATTGTCGATAATCCCTTTTCCAATTGGAACAATGGGTTGATACATTCAGATTCAATGGTTAACAATGGAACATCTAGACTCTAGCTGGTTTTGGACGACAACGATAATGATGACCAAATTAACGGTCTCTGAGACCGTTGATATCCTCCTCTATCGTTCGGCGGTAGGAATAGGAGTGAGACCCCGATTATGAAGATTCTTCTAAATAATGCTGGCTTTGCATCAATGTTGCAATAGATCTATGCCCCATTGAGACTTGTTTCGAAGGCTAGAACATGCTCATAATATTTAATGATGACTCAAACAAATGATGTTTCTAGGTCTTTTTACTTTAGACTTTCATGGCTTAGAACATTTGTGGGGACAGAAATAGAACTCAATGTCTGTAGCTAAAAGAAATCTTTATGAAGAGAGAAGAAGAAGACAACTCTACAGGAAGTAAATCCTAACGCCTCCTTAGGTATTTTCTTTTTCATTCAAGATGGGAATAAATTATTTATTGGAAATTCTAAAACTGTTTCATCTCCTTCGTACATAATTTCATAAGCAAAACAAAAGCAAATTATAATCTAGCTTGTAATATCAACCCTAGAGATTCATTTTTTAATCTTGGCTACTAATGTTCCCATAATGCCCAAAATATACCAAAAATTTTGTATAAACTCCAAAACCCATAAGGATAACATAAAATCTCATAAATGCCCTTACACGCTTTCCAGAAAGCTCAAAATTTGTCGCTATTCATGTTACTAAGCTTCGGGTCACATTTTAAATCCCAAAGTGGCATTATTTCGCTATATCTATGGAAATAATTGTGGAAGTTCTCGATGAGCTCTTCAAATAAAGGGGATCTCTCCATTGTCGAGGAGTCCTTTAATTTGATTCACCATCTTCTTGGGAGAACTATTTACCATAGTTTCACTTTGCACTTGTTCCATTTGACTTCTTTGCCAATTGGTGGTGTAGAAACTATGATGTGTCTTCCTTGGATCTATGTACTGCCACAATTAGTGGAATCAACTCTATGGCCATAAGCAACAATTTACCCAAAGACTACTCGAGGAAAGAATTTTCATTGAAGTCAATGTATTCTAGATTTAGCTTATATATATATATATATATATATATATATATATATATATCACCTTTACAGTGACGAAGCCCAATTCCTTATAAAAACAACCAAAGATAAAAAGTTGAAGGAAAAAAAAGAAGGTAAGGTCACATGCAACTGTAAGTACTCACATAACTCCTTTTTTTGTGGGCTTATTTGAATGGGACGAAAGGTTTAAGAGATGCCTATTGGGTCCTCTCAGAAAAGCTTATGATAAGCCTTCATCGGGCTTAATAGGTTAGGCCTCTGGCCTTCTTTGTAGGAAGATCTCTCTCTCTCTCTCCAATTTTGTAGGAAGTGAGAATTTCTCAGTTTCCTTATTGATCAAGGAACTGAGAGTGAGGGGTTTCTTTATTTCTCTATTTGTTCCCATATAACATCTAGGGAAAGAGAGAGAACATATTATTCTCTCTCTCTCACACACGTACAGAATAGAACTTAGATTTCACTTCTCTCTTTTTCACCACTTTTTAAGGGCTCAATTCATTTCTTTTCTTTTTTTCCTTCTTATTTTTCTTTTTTTTTGACTATTAAATAAGATTTAGGGAGTGTTTTTATTTCTTGACAGCCATGTGATTTGTTATGGAACTGAGAGTGGGAGTTTATTCTATCTGGGGATTATTTTAGTTTTTTTCTGTTACGTTTTTAATAGAGTTAGAATTGGTGAAGCTTCCTTTTTTAAAAACTTGTATATATGTTAAACAAAGAGGATTTGACTCCTATACTGCTGCAATATTTGTTTTCTATGTGCTGGAAATTCAGACCTGAGAGATTGCGATTTATCTTATTATTTTCTTGTTGTTATGGGCTATTTCTCTTTCCTTGTGTGATTCTGTTGCTTGAATATTTTTGGGCTGGTTTATAACTTTGCCCAATGGTTCACTTTGGGGGAATTTCTTGTACGGTTCGTACGAGCATCAAGTCAGTGATACTGTCATCTTGACCCTTCACCTCAACCCTACTTACCATTTATATTAAATTCTCTATCTATTTATCATAGGTGGGTAATTTGTCCAAATCAATTCTATGTCTGGAATCTGATTATAGGAAGAGATTTTATAAGAAACCTTACTCTTCTCATTGGAAGCATAAACTCTCATTTATCGTAGGTAGGTAATTTGTCCAAATCAACGAACTTTTCCACCATGATGTCAGGCATGAGAAGGACATTAGCCTCTTCTCCATGGTCTTTAAATCCTTATTTTTCAATTCTATACCTGGGGGTGATTATAGGAAGAGATTCTATAAGACACCCTTGTTTCCTCATTGGAAGAACAAACACCACTAATATTATTTGATCAAATCATTCACTGATTTATTTCTCTTGAAATCCTGTCATGCTTTAGGGTATTTTGATGATTCAATTGGAATTGATTTTTTTTAAGTGTTTTCCTAACTCATATATTTCTTCATTTATTTTGCACAAGCTGTACCCTTCATCTTCGCTTAAAATGGACTTGCTATTGTGGTAGGAAGAGATTCTATAACCCTAGTTTCCTCATTGGAAGAACAATCACTACTAATATTATTTGATCAAATCATTTACTGATTTATTTCTCTTGAAATCCTGTCATGCTTTGGGGTATTTTGATGATTCAATTGGAATTGGGGTATTTTGATGATTCGACTGGAATTGATTTTTTTTCAAGTGTTTTCCTAACTCATATTTCTTCATTTATTTTGTACAAGCTGTACCCTTCATCTTCGCTTAGAATGCACTTGCTATTATGGCCGTCACTTAATGATATAAACAAAAGTACGAGGCAACACACACAGGGGAAAATAAATCCAGACAAGAGGAGACATTAAATAGAAACAATTTATAAACCCTGAAAGGTCTCCTCAGAGACTATCCTCCAGCCTTGAAGAGAATAAATTACAGACTCTTAAGTGCCTGTTGGTTCCGACTGTTTTTCAAAAAGCCTTTCTAATGAAAAAGCCATTCTAGCATAAGCTATCATAAAAGTTCTTTTCATCTAGAGGCCTGTTTGGATGACCTGCTGAAAATGTTTTTAAGCAACTAATGCTGAAATTGCTGTTTGGTTGGTAAAAATCATTTTAAAAATAAATAATTATAAGATATTATCATAAAATATTGACACTATAAAATATATAATGTTAATATTGCAAATTGTAATAAAGCCCTCAAATTGGTAAAGAAAAAGTATAACACTCATCTAACTCAAAATTAATGCTTCTCAAGCACTTGTATGTTACATATAATACTTGAAATTTGATAATAAAGCCCTCAAGTGTCACATTAATCATTATTCAAATTAGTGGCTATAATAGTCCTGCCATATTGAGCTTCATCACCAATCTTTCTTCGCTTACTCCAGTAATCATATTTTGATGGAAACGATAATAATAATTTCATTTGTTACCTATCCAACAAGATATAATCATAACAGTTCATAATCCTACTATTAGCATGTCATTTATATTTAATTCATACAGTTCAGTGTGGTTAATGCAACATGCGAATGATGTCTTCTCATGTCCTTGTATCATAGTTCTTTAGTTCATGCATGACTTAAAGTTAACTTACAGTAACCTCGCACGACTACAGGTGCTAAAAGTTCTTTTAAAACCAATGGTGATCATGTCCATTGTCGTCTGTAGACAACTTTTCCTGTTAGCTGTAACCCCTGTTCAAATGAAGTGGCTTGGGTTGATCTATTTTGTGTCTTGTTATGATGGAATCCAACTTGTAGATATAACATGAAATCATTAATGCATACTAGTTGTCTTCATAGTGTAACATATAGTTCACAGAACTCGTCTTCGGTTCATGCTTGATCTTGTCTTACCATGTCTTAACTCTTATTATTCTTACCACTTGCATCTTGTTGTTAGGTTCTTGATTAAACAATCATATATGGATAGCCATGGTACGATAAAGTCTCCAATCACACTGTACACTGTACCATGGAACCATCGCAAGGAATCTCCAGCATGGCGTCCCATACCACCATGGAAAGGGTTCAATACGATTCACAATGGTAGCGCACCATGACGAAGGCATATCTTAATTCATGTTTTATTCTCTTTAACTTACATGAATGGACATCAACAATCTTAATCATGGGTCAAACATAATTAGACACATAGATCAAAATGAATATGAACAAATATGCATAGATCAAAATAAACATAAATAAACACGTGTATATCAAAATAAGCATAAATAAACATGCATCTCATCATACGAGGGTTACCTGGTTCTCTAGAATTGGTATTGAACTGCAAACAGTTCGATACGAACCGGTTCGGGGTTCGGTTTGGTTCGGTCCGGTTCGCTAGGAGTAGGCGAACCGGACTGCCACTCTTTTATTTATTTATTTATTTATTGTTGGGTATTAATGTAAAAAATTGTGAAAGCAAGGAGTTGAACCTCAGACCTAACTTAAAGAGAAAACATGACAAATCATCAACTCTGTCACCACTTTTTTTGAAAAAAGTGAATTTTTTATGAATATATAACAAATATGTGAAAGTGCCTCTAATATAAGCGAAAATTCATCTTATACCCAGCGAACTGGGTTTCCCTGGCTCTAGCCAATCGCAAGCTACAAATCCGAATTCGAACCCAGGGAACCAGTGAATCATACCATACTTGTCGGGTGTCATATTATAATTAGATTTTTGTCGATCGCAGCTTTTCTACGTATATCTCGAAAAGCTACATGAGATAGGTCACTCACTTTCCAAGGAAAAAATGGTCATTTATTTAAATTTTCTGGTCAGATTTTGAAGATTTGAACCTTTGGATCGACAATTTAGACCAAATCAGGGACATTCATCCTACTAATCTTTTTCCAAAAACGGTTTTGTATTACTAATCTTATTATTCTTATCACCTGCATCTTGTTGTTTGGTTCTTGTTTAAACCATCTTATGTGGATAGCCATTGTACGATAAAGTCACCAATCTGTTCGTACACGGTATCATGGAACCATCGCAAGGAAGCCTCCACTATGGCGTTCCATACCACCCTGGTTTAATCAACCCTGAGACGGTCCCATACAAAGGTTCGGTGTGATTCACACTGTTAGCGCACCATGATGAAGGCATATCTTAATTCATTTTTATTTCTCCTTAATTTACATGAATGGACATCAACAATCTTACGCATGGGTCAAACATAGATTAAAAATCTTCATGAAGGCATTTAAATACATACAGATCAAAATGAATATGAATAAACATGCGGAGATCAAAATAAACATGCATCTCATCATACCATATGGGCCAAAAACATAGACTATACATGTTGGTTGTCAAACTATTATTAAATTTAGGTCACTCGCGGCTTCAATAAGTAGATGTTGAAAAGTTACATGCGATAGTTCACTTGCGTACGTAACTCAGATATTAGAGTGAAGTTATGATCCATCGGGTTTCCAAGGGCTAAAGGGTCATTTAATAAAATATTCTAGGTCATGTTTTGAAAGATCTGAACCGTTGATTGAAAATTTAAACCAAATTAGGGACAATCCCCTCACTGATATTTTACCAAAAATGGTTTAGAAATACCAGAAATCAAAGGGTCAGGGTCTGGTCAAACCCAGATGAGAAATTTTCTGGATTGGCTGGCTGTGGACGCATAGCAGCAACTTAGTGTCAGGGTTGACTGTAGGCACGTTTTCTGAGGTTCTAGGGTCCGAATTTGGACCCGACTGAAACATAGAAATTGAAATGGGTTTAGGCCCGATTTCCAACATATATAATGGGCCTCATGGCCCCTTGTATGTTGGGAGATATGACTCTAGCAAGTTCGACAAAAAGTCAAACTGTTATATAACATAGTTGCTGTCCTCTTTCTGGGCCTGACTCTAGGCACATTTTGGAAGTGTTTTGAATCAGTGAAAACCCAAAACATAACTTTGTAGAGGACTTCTTCCCCTTTCCATTGATATAATGAGCCTTGTGAATCGTTGTATTTTACGAGATACAACTCTAAAAAAGTTTTACCAAAAAGAACATCTGCTATATAATATAGTTGCAGTCCTTTGTAGGTGACGCGGGACGGTAACCCTAAAATGCGTGAATATGATTTTGATGCAATTTTACTGAAATTAAATAAATTAATTCAAGTTTAATCGCAAAATTATCTTAAATACCTTAGGGTTTGA
This sequence comes from Chloranthus sessilifolius, assembly GCA_021018995.1. NCBI lineage: Eukaryota > Viridiplantae > Streptophyta > Magnoliopsida > Chloranthales > Chloranthaceae > Chloranthus > Chloranthus sessilifolius. The sequence continues at coordinate 101,589,112 of CM037588.1, forward strand.
AGAATTTTGATGGGTAGATCACGCTAGAGCCGGCTAGGGTCCAATTCGATGCGTAAGTCCCGCTAGATTTGAGGCTGGATCGACCCTAGAGATAGAATTTTAGCTCTTTCCAGGCTTGGCCGTTCGTCGTCGATTCGTTGTAGATCCTCGGGCTCGAACTAAGGTTTTGGAAGTTGGTCTATGGCTTGGTTTAGGCTTATGGCTTTGATTGGTTTAGGGTTTCAAAAGAGGTTTGGGATTTTGGGATCGAAGAAACTATATAGGCCACCAAAGTGAAATTCAAATTAAAGAGTTCTAATAATAATAAAAGAGTGAAAAAAGGCAATTTCCGCAAAAATAAAAAAGTTCCCGTCGCTGGTGGCACGATGTTCACGGACGTCCGTCCGTGACCTACGGACACAGAACCATGAACGTCTGTGGGGTACTGCGAACGTCCGTGCACCAAAACAGTAAGGTGCACAAAATCCGGACGTTCGTGCTGAATCTATGGACGTTCGTCGCCTAACGCTGTCCTCTGTCTTTGTTTCTCCCTTGAATCTGAGGTACTTGGGCTACTCAGGGTCCCTCTTCATTTCTTTTGACGCCGGTAGAAGCGATGTGGTCCAAAACCGATGTCCACGTACTCGACGTCCCCATCAATTCCCTTAGAGCAAAAATATTTTATCACCGATGAAACACGCTCGTGGTAGATGTCGATCAAGTCAGGGTTCAAACGGCGAACTTCATTCTTGTGGATCCAAGTGTTTTCGGACTCCGGTTTGCCAACCCATTTAACCAAATACTTTTGGAATCCTCCGTTATGTGTAGAGACGACATGATCACTTATGATATCCTCTAGCTCATATTTTCTCTGTCTGCTTGGGGAAGGAAGAGGTACAGGCTGCAAAATTGGGTTGGGGCTATGAGGTGGCTGGAGTGGGTTTTTAGGAGGTAGGGTGATACCCAAGGAACCAAGTCCTCCACATTGAACGTTGAACTAACTCCTGTACCTGGAGGATGCTCAAGCATGCATGCATTAGGACAACTCTTAGCCAAAATTCTAAAAGGTCCAGCGCCTCGAGATTGGAGCTTCTTTGCGGATCCTGATGGGAACTGCTCAGGCTTGACTTGGACCATCACATAATCACCCACGTGATATTCTTTAAAATGCCTATGAACATCTGCACATAACTTATATTGATTGTTGTTTGAATTAATCTTTTGTCTAATTTTGGCATGCAAGCTATGAATGTGTTGTACAAATGCATCGACAGACTTTGACACTATAGGATGCAGACATGGGGATCAAATCTAGTGGTGTCCTAGGCCTATGATCATGTACTACCTCAAAAGGACTCATGCCTATGGACCTATTGACAGAATTATTATAAGCAAACTCAGCTGTGGGCAAAATGGTATCCCAGGTTTTAATATGATCACTGACAAGATTACGAAGGAGATTTTCCAAACTCCTATTGGTACTCTCGGTTTCGCCATCCGTTTGAGGGTGATAAGCCTTTGAAGATTGAAGCATTGTGCCCATCATGTGCTAAATGGTCTTCCAAAAATAACGAGTGAATTTGACATCCCTATCAGACACAATGATTTTGGGCAACCCATGAAGACGTACTACCTCCACGAAAAACAATTTAGCAATGTGGGATGCATCGGAGGTTTTGGAATAAGGTATGAAGTGGGCCATCTTGGAAAATCGGCCCACTACCACAAAGATGGAATCGTGAATCCTCGGAGTTTTGGGAAGTCCGAGCATGAAATTCATGGAGATGTCTTGCCACGGTGTGTGTGGCACGGGTAAGGGGGTGTACAAGCCGGTATTTTGTTTGCTTTGTTTATACACTTGACAAGTACGACAATGTTTGACGACCCGAGCGACATCTCTCATTAGGCTAGGCCAAAAGAACCTATCTTCTACGAGCGCAATGGTCTTATTATGTCCAAAATGACCAGCTATCCATCCAGCATGTAACTCCCAAATGAGAAAGTCTTGCAATGAAGTGCGAATGATGCATAGGCGATTGCCTTTAAACAAGTACCCATCTTGGATGGTGTACACGGAGTGTGCTGGTCGGGTCACTAAGGAGAGCAGTGTACTCGACCCCAAAATTTTGGCACTCGGGATACTTTTCCTTTAATCTTTTGAACCCGACGACCTCGGTGCTCATAGAGTGCAAAGTCGCCACCCGACGACTAAGCGCATCAGCAGCCCCTATTTTCAGTACCAGCCTTATGCTTTAACACGAATGTGAATCCTTGAAGGTACTCGACTCACTTCGCGTGCCTCGGGTTCAACTTTTTCTGTGAAGCAAAGAAGCATAAGGCTTCATGGTCAGAGAACAACACAAATTCCTGTGGTTTAAGGTATTGTTTCCAATACCAAAGAGATTGGACGACCGCATAGAGCTCCTTGTCATAGGTGGAGTATTTTTGCTTCACCACTAAAATAGGTCACTGGGTGACCCTCTTGGCTATGCACTCTTATACCCACACCTGATGCGTCACATGCGACTTCGAAAACTTTGGAAAAGTCCGGCAAGCACATGATGGGTGCACTACTCATCCGTTGTTTGATCTTGGCGAAGGCTTTCGTCGCAGCTTTGCCCCATTTAAAGTCCCTCCTTTTCATACAATCAGTAATTGAGGCCATGATGGTGCTGAAGCTTCTGATGAAGCGACGTTAAAAAGTAGCCATGCCATGCAAGCTGCGGACATCGTGTATGTTCTTAGGCTCAGGCCACTCCACAATGCTTTAACTTTTTCAGGGTCCGCGACTATTCCATTGGCTGAGATAATGAATCCTAAGAAGACGATAGAACGTTGCATGAAGGTGCACTTCTTGAGATATGCAAACCACTTCTCGCTCTTTAGGGTCTCACAAGTCAGCCTAGGGTGGTTCAAGTGCTGATATACAACAAGGAATTTGCCTAGAAACGACCTCAACACTTGGGTCATGATTCTCATGAAAGTACTCAGGGTGTTAGAAAGTCCAAATGGCATGACCCTCCACTCATAAAGACCATCCTTCGTCTTAAAGGCGGTTTTTCACTCATCACCGGGGCGGATTTGGACTTGATGGTAGCCACTCTTAAGGTCTATCTTGGAAAAGATAGTGGCACCAACCATCTTATCGAGCATGTCATCAAGCCTTGGTATGGAAAATCGATATTTAACTGTAATCTTATTGATTGTACGACTATCCACACACATGCACCATGTACCATCTTTCTTAGGACTGAGTAGGGTAGGTACGACACATGGGCTCATGTTCTCTTGGATGAACCCCTTTTGAAGGAGCTCATCGACTTGCCGAGTCAACTCGGCGTGTTCAACCGGATTCAACCTAAGTGGGGTAGGTTCGGTAAAGTGGATCCGGGAACCAAGTCTATGGCGTGTTGAATGTCACGCAGTGGAGGGAGTTCGCTTGGTAAGTCTTCAGGGAAAACAGCCGTAAACTCTTTCAAAAGTGACTCAACCTCCGTGGGGAATTGACCCATAAACTCGAGAGTTTTTCGATGGTGACAACAACATAGACCACGTTCTCGTTCATAGAAGCCTTTTCAAATTCAGAAGGGCTCACAATATTAATGGATTTAGAAGATTCGCCCTTCTCGACTTTGTTGGTCGATGGTGTTTTGGGAGGTAAAGGGTGTGAAGTGATCTTTTTGCCTTTATGCATGAACATGCATATATTTGATTGACCAAAAAGGATCACGGCTATGTCGTAGAGCCATGACTTTCCCAAAATGATATGACTCATATCCATCGGCACTACATCACACCATAAGGTGTCCGAATGAGAACCTAACTAAATCGGTACACGACACCTTTTCGATACGGTAATGGATGAAGAGTTAACCCATGTGACCTTATAAGGTCTCGGGTGGACTTTGGGTGTAAGCCCCAAGCGGCGTATGTCGTGAGTTGACACTACATTGGTGCAACTACCGCTATCCACGATGGCCTTACAACTCTTTACCAAATCTGGCAAAGTTGTGGAAGATGTTCTCCCTTGGCCAGTCATCATTCTCATCTCGTTGAGGTTGTGCAAGGGCACACCTCACAACTAAAGCATGGCCAATAGCATCACCCTCCTCATCACTAAGTGTGCTGTCCGACTCAAACACTTCCTCTTCAACCACTATACCACCTTCATCTTCCTCTCCCTCATTGAAGAGATTCCTTTGGGGGTCTTTTGTAGGGCATTGAGCGTCAAAGTGTCCCATCCCATGACATTTATAACACTTTACTTGAGAGGTACCCATGGATCAAAATATCGTCCGATACCGATACGTATCGGTTTTGGACCTCACCGATACGATACAATGGGTTTTTATCGCCCCCCTGAAAAAACAATCAAATTATCGTTCAATGTATCGTTCGTATCGTCCGTATCGTTCAATGTATCGTTCGTATCGGACGATAATTTGAAATTATCGTCCGATAATTTCAAATTATCGGTTTTAATGTTTTTTTTGTTTTTTTTTTTTTGGGAAAAAATCTGAGAGTATCGTCCGGAACCGATACGTATCGTCCGATACTTATCGGTTTTGGGGCTGGACGATACGTATCGAAAAAACGAGATTTTGATCCTTGGAGCTACCCCTTGAGAATTCCCCGATTACACCTTTTCCCTTTTCAAACCTCGTATTGGTAGGGACAAGTTGTGTAGGTTTGGGAGGAGGATTAAATCGTCCCTCACTAAAGCGATGACCACTATGTTGTGGCTCGATTCTCGTCACCACCAATGTTTTCAAATACTGTTCAAGATCTTGCACAATGGCATAACATCTTTTAAGAGTTTCCACGGGGTGAGAAACCAACTCTTTTTACAAATCAAGTCGTAATCCGGTACGGAATCTAGAGAGGGTCTTCCGATGCTTTGGCCCTCATCATGAACTCTTCGAATTTGGCAATGTAATCGGTTACGGGCATACCACGTTGGCTTAAATTTTGCCACTAGTCAAGGAGGTGGTGGTTGTATGATAAATGAACGTACTTCTCAGTAAGTTGTTCCTTCATGTCGTCCCAACGGGTAATGGGAGGACAACCTGCATTTACCCTAATGTGCTCGACATTGAGCCAGAAAAGTCGAGCTTGACAAACAAATTTTATTTTAGCGAGTCTAACACAACGGTCGTCATTCATGCCATACCAATCAAAGTGTTGGTCCATGTCGGAAAGCCAATCGAGGACGACTGTAGGGTCCATTCTTTCATCGAAAGTCAGAATCTCAACTCTGACATTTTTAAGCAGTTGCACTTCGAGGTCGTAGTCATCTCTACAGGGATTCGTACAATTATGATTCCTATTACCTTGACGACCATTGCGCCCTTGGTGTTGATCTTGAAGTTCATCAATCGCTTCCAGTTAGTTGATTCGATCACGCACTCTATCATTACCAACTCCTAGGGATGTTTGGGCTTGCTTTATGGTATTCAAACGAGTATTAATCACACCCAATTCTTCTTGCATACCTTTAAGGGTATTGAGAATCTCACTCGAATTCATGGTAATCACAAATTCCTATTTGGGTTCTAATATGGAATGCAATATGGACTTACAAAAGAAAAACAAGGCAATAAAATAAATATGACAAGCAAGAATGCCCTAACCTAGAAACCTAGATCTCTGATACCAAAACTGACGCGGGACGGTAACCCTAAAATGTGTGAATATGATTTTAATGCAATTTTGTCGAAGTTAAATAAATTAATTCAAGTTTAATCGCAAAATTATCTTAAATACCTTAGGGTTTGAAGAATTTTGATGGGTAGATCACGCTAGATCCGGCTATGGTCCAATCCGATGCGCAAGTCCTGCTAGATTTGAGGCGGGATCGGGCTTAGAGATAGAACTCTAGCTCTTTCCAGGCTTGGGCATTTGTCGTCGATTCATTGTAGATCCTCGGGTTCGAACTAAGGTTTTGGAAATAGTTTTATGGTTTGGTTTAGGTTTATGACTCTGATTGGTTTAGCGTTTCAAAAGAGGTTTGAGATTTTGGGATCGAAGAAACTAATAGATTTGGGTTCAGAAAGGGTAGATGGATTAGATGAAGATAATAGGGAAGTCAGAGAATAGAAAGGATAAGAAGATACCTTTGGGAATCACTCCCTTGGCCTCACACCAAACCCATCTCGGGAAGAAGAATATTCAAGCATAAAAGCATTCAAAATATTCAATTAACTAATTAAAAAGTATTTATAAGCCTCCTTATATAGGCCACCAAAGTAAAATTCGAAATAAAGAGTCCTAATAACAATGAAAGACTGAAAAAAGGCAATTTCCGAAAAAAAAAAAGTTCCCATCGCTGGCGGCGTGACGTCCACGAACGTCCTCTGTGACCTATGGACACAGAACCACTAACGGACATCCGTGCACCAAAACAGTGAGGTACACAAAATCCGGACGTCCGTGCTGAATCTACGGACGCCTGTCGCCTAACGCTGTCCTCTGTCTTCGTTTCTCCCTTGAAGCCGAGGTATTCGGGCTCCCACTTCGTTTCTTTCGATGCCAGTAGAAGCGAAGTGGTCCAAAACTGATGTCCACGTACTCGACGTCCCCGTCAGAAAGTTTGACTTAGGACACATTTTTCAAGGTATTAGAGGCTGTGTCGATAAAAATCCAAAACATAGAAATTATAGGGGACTTCTTCCTCTTTCCATCAATATATAATGGGCCTCGTGGATCTTTATATTTCGGGAAATCTGGCCCATGAAAAATTTGATATTAGATCTTCAAAATTGAATTCAGGAAATTGTTGGGAAGTGAATCAGTGATGATTTGAAGCACCGATCGGCATCAGATATTCACTGAACTGTTCAAAATCATTCTAAACATTTAATAAATGATTAATATTATTATTTTATTTCTTAACTATTAAATCATGGTTTCCTTGATTGAAACTCATGATTCTGGATTTTTTAAGCCATAATATTGTACCTCGATTTTGATGCGATTAAATCTAAGTGTGTAGGTGGTGATCTGAGTGCACTTTGACATCAATCGAGGTCTCGGAGAAGATTTTTGAGGTTTGCTTGGCCACAAAGCAAACTTATTTTTCTTCTTCTTGGTTGGTCTAGGGTTTCAAAATTCTAATGTTTTTTCTCTCTAACTCTCAAGTCGCTCTCTCTTTCTAAATATTTTTTTTGTATCCCCATTTGAAGTCAATAAAAAATAGTCCAAAGTCCAAACCTAAAATCTAAAAGAAAAAAGTCAACTTTCCTTTTGTTAGTTATAAATTCGCATTTTATCGAGTTTCTAAATTTCTTATCTTCGATTTCTTTTACCGAACATAGTGTTCAGGTAGGGTATTGAGCTATCATATAAGAGGTAAAAAACTTCTGCCCTAATTTGAATGTTTCTTATATTGGTGAAAAATCAAATAGATCTTAGCTAACCTTGTTCATTTATAATTGTGTTACTTCATTATAAGTTCTAGCACAATTAGGGTTCAGGGATATTTATGTTAATTTGTCATCTTCAGGGCGAAATCGTCAATATGCTTTATTTGCATAATTTTGAAATTTTGACTTCACAGATCCTCATTAATATTTTAGAGTATTTAGAATTAAAATTTTAAATATTATGTTAGCAAGTCAACAGGTCAACCATACAAGAACAAGCAGGTAATTTCATACTTGTAGGGCGAAACTGGATGTATAGAAATTGAGGTTATTACACCTTGATTTCACAAGATTTACGCCTGTGGAAAACTGGCATAGTGAGAACTGTCTTAGAAGCCATGAATCAGTGGGGGATAGGGTTTAGGAAGGGTTTATAAGATTGTGTCGAATAGGTGTTTTTCTTGCTTCTCAGGAAAACTCTATAACTATTTGTCTTAAAACTGGGTATGGTTGCATCCTCAACAAACTATTCTGGTCAAATGATTATAGAAATAGTTTCCCGCTCTGGTTTTGAATTTGTTTGTAGCATGTGATTTGTCATATATATATATATGAGTTTTTTTTTGGAAGTTGACGGTTCCTGAGGTGTTGAAACATATTTTCTCTTCACTGCAGGCTCATTCTTTAACATTTTTAGTGATTCTTATTCTTTCATTGGTGATGGGCATTGTTCTCAACTTCACCATGTTCTTGTGCACCATTGTCAACTCAGCTCTAACAACAACAATTGTTGGAGTTCTCAAGGGAGTGGGGTCCACGGTGAGATTACAATTTTTCTTGTTTTTTGTTTTTTGTTTTTTTCCCATACATATTCTACAGTAGAAGTACCATAAATTCAATCTATCATAGCATGAGTTCAAAAATTCTTTGTTTCATTTTTTTGTCCCTTCAGACCCTTGGTTTCATCTTACTCGGTGGCGTGCAAGTACATGCTTTAAATGTGAGTGGGTTGGTCGTTAATACTGCTGGTGGCATATGGTATTCGTGGGCGAAGTATCAACAAAAGAAGAGCAAGCCACGGAGAGCATTATCTGATGAAGAGGCTCATCACAAATAAAATCAATAATCGACGAGTTTACTGTGTGCTGTTTTTTTTCTTCTAAAGAAAAAAAATTGTTTAGTTAGCATCAGCTGTATAGAGTAAGCATATATATATATTCACCACTAAAATGTAATGAATTATTTCGTTGTTATTTGAGAATTCAGCAACATAATAAGGCTTGGTAGTTTCATGGACTGACTTGTTTAATGGAGGGATTTGAGGAATTACCATCTACTTTTGGGGAAATTAAACATACCATATTACCATCATATTTAGCTCTCAATCAATTACTAGTTGTTGAAAATAAATGGATGTGATTCTTTACGATCATAATGGAATTTGATATTCCTCACATTAGAGCTTTTTTTAAACATTTTTATTATTATTTTATTTTTTGAGAATTTTCTTGGGAGAAAGAAAATTATTGTTAGTCATTCAGCCTCGCCATGTGTCTCTCTCCTATTTGATGTGCTATTTCAGAATCTAAAATTTTTCTTGTCATTTCTTACTACTGGGAGAAATGGTTTCTTCGTGGACATAACTTGATGACTGTACCAGGTTCTGGAGCAAATGTATGCACTTTATTCCAAAGGCCATCATTACACGGTGCAGGTCCCCTACATTCCGCATGCTGGGAGCATGGGTTAAAATTTTGGACGGTACTTATCGTTTTCGGAGGTCACCGGGTCGAAACCTTGGCCCATATATATTGCTATGTATCAGCTGATATGTACCAATGTATCGTCCAAAATGGATAAGTATCGGTTTTGGAGCTGACGGGTACGTACTGGAAAACCGAGATTTTGACTGCTGGGAGGGGTGAATGGGATAGACGTAACCCCTGGCTTTGTACGGACAAAGTGGCTGTTCTCCAGGCATATATGCACTTTATTTCGTGTTGAAAAATTCCGATGCATTTTGATCATCTAAAGAACACTGAATGATTATGTCATATAAAAAAGTTTGGTTGGTTGGTAACTTTGAAGGAATAAGTTATTCGTTTCTCTATGAAAATTTTTGAAGTATCTTGGTGGTCTTGTTGAAATCAACCTTCGTTACTGAAAAAATTTCCAGACATTTCTACAAAATGTTGGTTTATTATTATTATTATTATTATTATTTAGGTTAGGATACGTGGGTTGTACATAGTGGTGTGGTCAATTTTGGTCAGGACATCCCTGATATGCTTGTGGGGTAAAGTTTTCCTCTTTAAATTGGCTATCTTAGAGCTGTATAGCCTATTGAAGATGCTTATAGTAGCTTTGATCTTCAGGTGTAGTGACTTTTGAGATGGGCAAAGGAATAAATACAATCTGCCGAGAATTACATCGCTAGAATCCCAACTCAAAGATTATTCCACTATAATGAAGAAATCAAGTGCGAGGTGACTGTTTTAACTTATAAATCGACTTGTATAGTCGACACTTTCTCTGACTTCCCTTGAAGCAGGAAGCCAGCAGGATCCATATATACCTCGAGGAAGATGGTTATATGGAAAAACCTTCTTCACATCGAGTCGATAGAGTACCAGTTTTGATTTACAGTAATGGTCAAGAAAACCTGAACCTAAGTGAGCTTATACACAAGGGCTAGTCACATCATAATTAAGACGATAGGTCTTCATAAACTAACGAGCAACCTATATGGCTTTGTATTAATTAATCATATCATCTACATAATGTTTCATTGTAAATACCCATGACGTCTAACTGGTTTCTTCGTGGGGGGCGGAGGTATCATATCTCATCTATGATTACGTTGAAGGTATCCATCTATTCTATCATGACTGCTTTCCAATCAAAGTGAGAAGGGCGGCATGAATAGAACGGGTGGTAATAACTGTATGAATCAGAGTGAAAAATGCCTTGCATTGGCAATTGGATAGCGAGTAACACACTTACAAACTCTCTTACGAAGAGCAATCGGAAGTTCAAATTCATAAGCAAAATAAGTACGAGTATCAAAGACAAAACTAGACAATTAGGGTTTGTATGCAGAAGAAGAAAGGTTTACGTTTAGGGTTAGAGAGAGGGGGAGGAATATTAGAGTTAGAGTTGCTTATAAACACTACAAAAGAAAGAACTTATGCCGACGGCTAATATAGGGGTGCCGTCAGCCTATATTGTATGTAGATAACCCGCGCGACCCGACCCTCTGTCGCATTCCATTATTATTTTTTCTCAAACACTCTTTTGGAGCTCTATGTGCTTTCGCCCTTTTAAATCTCGAGCAGGGAGCTCGAACAATCCGGTTCAACAAACAAGGAGTGATTCAACCATTGAGCACGCTTCAGATCATTAGGTTTGAATTTTCCCAAATAGTATTTGATTTGACTTTTGGAGCTCGCATATTTGTTTCAATCATTGATTGATTAAATTTTTTCTAGGTTTTGATCGGTGGAGATGAAGATGCTAGGGTTTTGGACCAATAAACAAAACCCAACCCTCTCTCTCAATCTATCGACCTCTCGACCATGTATTTTCCTTAAACTCCATTAATCCAAAGACGTTGATCACCTCTGTAATCGATTCCACGGAGCTCGAGCAACGCACAACAATTCAATGATTGAGCACGCTTCAGATCATTAGGTTTGAATTTTTCCAAATAGTGTTTGATTCTATCTTTTAGAGTTCGTATATTTGTTTCAATCATTGACCGATCAATTTTTTTTCTAGGTTTTGATCGGTGGAGATGAAGATGCTAGGGTTTCAGACCAATAAACAAAACCCAAGCCTCTCTCTCAATCTATCGACCTCCTTTAATACAAAATTTTGATTTGCAGCATAACCCACTTTCCTTGTTGTTGACCATATGGTTCAGGAAAGAAACATTCATGTTACCCAGCTCAATACAAAACCTGACAACATATTGTATGCGTTCACGGGTATTTCCTTGGGAAACAAAAAATAAGAGTGATTTTTTAACCGTTTGCAAGAGAGTTATAAATTATATTCATTCTGCTATCTCACAATTTTTATAGAACTAACTATAAACAAAGCACTTGGTAGGAAGCCATGATACTTAGATAAAAGCTGTGATATGTGCCATGAGATAAATGCTTACAAACTTTATAATAGATGATTTGCATCAAACAAAGGTATGACACACATAAAATACTCATTTAAGAAAATTTCGATAACACTGTTGAGCCGTTGGTTATGAAAAAATGCTTTCCTTTAGGAGGTTGTTGAGGAGAATGAGTGTTGTAAGTCTTTTGCTTCAATTGCAAATATCCTGATCTTTGCCTCGGAATGACATAAATATAATTATATTGTTCAAATCAACATGATTAGGCAACCTTAAAAAATCAACATGATCAATAAACCTTGTGTAGACACCCAAATTTGGCTCAAGGTCCGATCAACTTACACTTCGAGAAAGGCGTACCCTTCGAGCTTCCGAGAGCACTTTTCAAACCCTTAGAACTTAACCTAAACCCTTAGAAGCCTATCCCTGACCCTTAGGAACCAATCCTAACCTGTAGAACCCTGCCCAAACTAATTTTAAACCCTCCCGGGCAGTAGTTGAAAAGAGGAATGCCATAATTTTTATAGACCTCTGCTGAAGCTAATACACATACCATTAGAAAGAGGATCTTTCTAGCTTTCCAACAAGCCAAGAATCGCCTCAATCCGAGCTGTAGATTATAGGTTACAACAATTTAAAATTTGGACAAAAATGCCAAAATTTTGCCTAGCGTATGCATTACATACACTAAGCCAATTTTGGTAGAATTTTGCCTAGTGTATGCAATATATACGTTAGGCAAAGTTAACCTTTCTGTGGACCCTACATCGGGTTTTGAACCTCCAGGTTTCTCAGGAACACTGTTCCTATAACTAGCGTATGTAATACATACACTAGGCTTAGGAACAATGATTTTTAGAATTTTTGCAGGATTTTGAAATTGGGGTTTGACTTGTTGAGTAACCCATCCATTGGGGTTGGTTTTGATAGGACTGTTGCACCACCATTTGTCCTATTTGCAACCCTTTAGCCCTTTAAATCTCCCCTATCATCAACTATTAAAACCCAATTCACACCTATCTTAGACCTAGAAAACCTAGAAAACCTTAGATCCCTATTACCTAATTGCTAATCCAATTAATCCCTTTAACCCTCCACTAATCTATCCTTTCTCTATAAATAGAGAGCCACCCCTCTTGATTAAAGGCTCGAAAATTTCCAAAAAGAGAAAAAATTATTAGTGAGTGCCCTCTCCCATTTTCCAGCATATAGCCCATAAAATTCTAGCACCCTAATTCATCCTTGAGACCCCATTATCAATCATCAATCCTCTAGGGTTGGCTAGATCAAGGGCTTAGCCTATCTCCCCTACCTCATAGCTCCCAAGCCTTAGAAATCTAAGCCCATTTCTCAACCAAGTGCTATCGGAATCTCACAGAATCGACGCTCTCGCACGAAGATCCACATCGGTGCTACAAGGGCCCGAGAGCTCCAGCTCTCCCCTCTATTCCTCTACCTTATTTGCTTTTCTTCTATCATTGAATTTGCGCCGTTACGCCGCCGAAATTTCGGTGATTGTGGGGGGCGTAAATAGGATCGAAGTGCCTTCGGGCAAGAGGAAGTGCTGTTTTATTTTTATTTTCTTTTTTCTTTTGACCATAAGTAGAGACCGCTTACGCCGGGTTGATCTGGTGCCTAAAACCTTCCCGATCGGTAACCGAAGCCCCTACCCAAGAGCCTTTGGCGTAGACCGAAATCAGAATCATAGTTTTAGTATTTCGGTGCTCATCATATCGATTTGGGTATCCTGGGACACCAAAAGCTCCGAATGGCGACTTTAAATTTATCTTACAAGTGCATCGTTGAGACGGGACTCACAAGAGCTCTCATGGTTGCACAGATGGCGACTCTGCTGGGGATATTGTAGAGCTTTCTCTCGAAGTGTTGGCTTTTCTTTTTGTTTGTTTTACTAATCATTTTTATCTTTTTGCATACTTACCCCTCCGATTTCACTCTTTCATACTTACTGCTACGATTCTGCACTATTTTATACCCACCCCTACGATTCAATCATTTACACACCTTAGCAGATTGGCGGGCCTACGTGAGCATCTAATTTACGCCATTTACATACCTTAGTCGATTGGCGGACCTACTTGCGCATTTAAATTCTGTCGTTTACATGCCTTAGTCAATTGGTCGGCCTACTTGCGCATTATTTTGTGTTGAATCATATTTCAACAGTGGGCGTTGACTTGTAGAGGCGGCATGAGACTATCACCACCCGTTTTTGAACATTAACCAAACTCCCTTAAAACTGAATTTAAAATTGAACAAAGAGGGAGACTTAATTGAATTTTGCAGGGCTAGATTTTATAAAGGGGTGGGATTTTAGGCAGCGATATAAACGTCCCGATTCTTAGTACGGTGGCAGCCCCTAGTGGTGATGATCCGGAAAAGTACCACCCCATCCAGTATCTGAGAAGGCGCTTGCGCTGGAGGTATATAAGGTGGATGACCGATCCAAGTACAAAGCTTAAAACCCTTAGGGAGAGTGTTAGTCATCTCGAATCAACCTTGTATCCTTAGGTTCGGAGAGGAGGGACCCGAGATAACAAAGAAAATTAGTCCTAGGAAGCCTTGCTTCTGAGAACCCAAAAAAATAGACTAATTTCGAGCATGCTGCTGCTGTCAAAATATATAGAGTATATAAATTTTGGCCTAGTGTATGTATTCCAGAATTTGCTTAGCGTACCTAATAGATACGCTAAGCCAAAAAATTCTAGAAAGTTGCCTAGCGTATGTATTACATACGCTAAGCCAAATTTTCAGAATTTTTGCCATACGCTAGACCATTCTGGCTTCAGGTAGCCCGAATCTGAGGCCTCTTTTCACTGATCTCGAGTCTCTCGCTTAGTGGTTTAGTGCCTCCAATAGATCCCACATATTATGACACCCAATATGCCCTCACCGGTCAAAGCGGTCACCCTCTTATTGATTTTTTCGAGGGATTGAGTTATCGCATGGATTCCCGTGCCATCACATAGAACGAAAGTTCTCCTTTGTTTCTTCTGAAGTGCATCGGGATCCCACCGTGAGAAATATTTGGGGTGTGAACGCTGCTCGAAACGAGAATTTCAAGGCCCTGGAACTCGTCCTAGAAAGGTTCATATGCTTTATCTAAAAAGATTAAAGCAAAAAAAAACACATAAAAAAGAAAAATCAAACCCCAAAAATATAGAGCGTCTGATGCCACCACAACAGCATCGCCTTATCCTCTATCATCCCGTAGGGGAAGGAGGAAATTGTTCGGACCTCACCTGAGGCATCCGTACCCAACCTGGCACCAAACTATGTCTTGCGGGGTGGATCCGGCTTATGTCGATCCCGATTCATCCCCACCCCATTCCCCATTCATTCCCACATGGAGTAAATCCCCATTTCCGCTCCCACCACCCAATCCCGTTTCGATGTCACCGGACCCTACGGTGTCCCCATATTCCCATCCACGTCCTCCCTGTTCCCTCAAAATTCACCCCATTTCCCTTCCACATCGAACTTACCTGATTTCCCACATTTTCCCAAAATCCAACCTCTCATTCCACCTCATTTTCCCAAACCATACCCAATCCTCTCACATTTTCCCAAAATCCAACATCCCCTTCCCCCTCATTTACCCAGGTCATGCTCAATTTCCCTCACTCTTTTACCCAAGTCATGCCCACATCTCTCCATGCACCCCCTTCATTTGAAGGGACATGTCCATCAACACTCATAACCAATCCAATGGGCATGATGGAAGAGATGGTCAAAGCCTACACCGCTTGGAAGGCTTCCCAAAGCCTTCCTCATACATCCCATATACCCAACCCCAAACAAACCCTTCAAAATCTCCATACCTCATTCCCCCAAAATCCTAATCAACCTCTCATTGTCCATACCATCCAAGGCTCCCATCAATCATGGGACCCTCCAAGTGGGCCTTAAGGCCCAACCCCTATACCCAAGCCCATCAAAGCCCAATACTCCGAGCCCACCAAGGCCCATATGCCCTAGGCCCACAAGCCCAAGGCCCATAAACCCAAGTCACATGTCCACAAGCCCAAGGTCCATATGTCCCTCGCCCACAAGCCCAAGGCCCATATGCCCCATGCCCACAAGCTCAAGGCCCATATGCCCAAGGCCCACAAGCCCAAGGTCCACAAACCCAAGCCCAAGGCCCATATACCTCAGGGCCACAAGCCCAAGGCCCATATGCCCAGGCCCACAAGCCAAGACCCATATGCCCAGGCCCATATGCCCTAGGCCCATATGCCCAAGGCCCACAAAGCCCAATGACCAGGCCTAAGCCCACCAAGCCCGAACCGGACCAAGCCCAAGGCCCACATCATCAAACCATCCACAATTCCCCCAATTAGCCACATTCACCTATACCCAAGAGACCACCATTCCCCCTCAAATTGCCAATTCCCCTCACCCATCTCATCTAACCTATCAACTTGGCATGGGCCCCAGTTATCCGCATATCTCACACCCAACACAATATGGGAATCTGTCCCATGCCATCAACCAACTTCAGTTCACCCATCCCCAAGGATTCCTCCTGACACATTGGCCCCATCAGGCGCCAACCCAAAATCCGCTGTTCACTCTCACAAGCTACTCATCAAAATTTCCCCCATGTATAGTGGTCACACCCACCACCCATCCAACCCACTCAAAGACAACAGGATAATCTCACCCTTCCTCCACCATACATAGACCCACAGTATGAGAAAGATGAGATCAGGAACAATGGGGCTTATGCGGGAACACTCACCAGGTTCAATCCTCCACCACCCGCGATCCCTAACCCACCGACAACCCAAAGTGAATGGAGGCCACCTGTTGAATTACCCCACCGTCTAAGGAGTCGGAGCTGTTAAAAGAATGAATGGATAAGATTCAAAAGCAACTAATGAAGATGGACGGAGCCGAAATCCATGCCACAGAGTTTTCTGACCTATGCTTATTTGCAGAAGTCCCCTTACCTTCAAAATTCAAAGTGCTATTCTTTGATAAATACAACGACACGGGCAACCTCATCGCACATTTTAAATCCTATTGTAGGGACATGTGCCAGTATGGAGGAGATGAGCGTTTGCTCATAAAAGTCTTTCAAAAGAGCCTCACGGATCCAACTTTGAGGTGGTTCACTTCGTTGGAACCTTCCATGATCAAAACATGGAAGAATCTGACCAATTTATTCTAAGAATAGTATGTCTACAACATAGACATTGAATCACGCAAAATAGATTTAGCTCGCCTAAAATAGAAACTCGATGAGACGTTTAACGACTACCTTGGGCGGTGGAGAGCTTTGACAGCTCAGGTTAGGAACAGAATACTCGATGATGAGCAGATCAAGATGATCTCAAAAAGTACCCTATCAGTCATCTCAAATTTTTAGGTATACCAACAGCAACCTAGCTTTGTTGATTTGGTAAGGAATGTTAACCGTTGCGAGGACGCGATTAGAGAAGGATGTTTGAGCAGGAATGTGTCCGGTGGAACCAGTGGGGTTCAAAGGTTCACTGAATAGAGGAGTGATAGAAGAACCGGGGCTGATGTACAGATGGTTGTAAATACACGACCCAATACCAGCACAACCACATTCCAATTTATGGCAGCACAGCCAGCCCCAACGACAAGCCAGCCAATACAGAGGACCGGAAATGGACAAGGGGTATAGATGATCCCACAACAGAGAAGGGCACATTTTGATCGAGTCTTCACACCATTGGGGCAATCCTTGAATATCTTATTGCCTTTATTAATCGAAAAAGATTTGGTCACTGCACTCCAACCACGTCCTCCGCCAAACCCGATCCCAAGGAATTATGACCCCAATACCCATTGCAAATTCCATCAAGGATCGGGCCACCCAACTGATCGCTGGGCCCCCTAACTAATCGCTGCTTCCCTTTGAGGCATACAATACAAGACTTAATAAAGGCTGACAAGATCAGTCCTCTAGCACTTCCCCAGGCCAACCAACATGTCAATATACATCAGGTGCCGTTACCACCACATCCTCTAGGTGGAGCAGGCCCAAGATCGACCATCAGAATGATAGAGGAGGATGACGGGGAGTTTGACTCTTCAGAATATATCCACACCCGGGATGATTTTGTAACACCGAGGCAGAGAGATCAAGAGGATAAAGGCATCAGAGTAATTGGGCCCCTGAATTTGGCTGATTACTTTCCTAATCCTGCACCACCAATAGAACCCTTAGATTTAAGGGTGTATTTTCCATCACCAGATCCCGTCAGCTATGTCCAAATCAGTGCATATCAACCATATGCAGCAGTAGCCCCTATCAATTACTTGATGACTGAATTTGGCCCATACCCCCTCTCGCGCCAGTTACTTATCAATGGCCTACCCCTATCACACCACCCCCAATATAGCCATTCATAATCCCCACTAACCCCACATGGCCCCTTTTTGCCACTCCCCCGATCTATCCAATAAAGGCTAACTGAGTGTTGTCCACCCATTCCATTCAACCAGTCCAAGCACCTTTGAGGCCTATGTCCACTCCATTCCAAATCCTGATACTAAGCTATGATCCTCATCAGGTCCCACTCAGTTACAATTAGACAGATATCAATATGGGCAACAGTAAAGAGGGGTCTGTGGATTTCGTCACTCGGTCGGAAAGAATCTCAAGGCAACCAGAGGTACCGACACCGGTGTTGGTTTTATAATTGTTGTGCACAAAAATAGAATAAAATAGTAAAAATAATAGCTAATATACACTATCCTACAAGATCAGGGCTGTTGTAGTAAGTTTTGATAAGTAAGAATTTGTCCCATAGAGAGTGACGATCTAAAAACCTAAGGGCATATAGTAAACTCCAAATCTAGCTACAGATCTGGCAACTCTAAACCTAAGCTAGAACGCAAGGTGAAGAGAGGGTGTTTAGGTGTCACAAAACAAAACAAAACTAAAACAGAAATAAAACTATAGCTAAAGAAAGGGGGTAGAAGAGAGTGAATGTGGTGTGGTGAAAATAAAGTAAAAATGGGTGAGAAGTAGGCAGCTGTGGGTAAATCATCACTGCAACTCAGTTCAAGAGATGAATCTGCAGCAGTCCTTCAGATGGGTACAAGTACATCTGCAAGGTAGAAGAATCTAACCTAACCCAAAGGCATGAACTGATCTTAGGGCTGTATTTTGTCTACTTAAATGGTCACAAAATGTCCCATAGATTTCATCCAGACAATGAATTAAATCAGAACAAGAAAACTATTACAGATACTATGTTTGCTAGGCTACAAGCTCATGCATCCATAGGAGTATACAATCTTTGAAAATCAAGTGAAAACCACAAGAAATCACAGGCTGAATGGAGACTTAGATGCAGCTGGTCATTGCTACAAAAAGGCTTGCAATGATCCAGCTCTCAAGTATGCAATCTCTAATAAATCTCAGGTCTATTCGCTGAAAATAGTCTTGCAAAACAAAGGAGGAGCTGGATCTGCAGCAATCCCTCCTTTGTCTATAAGCACAAAGGTAGGGAAGAAGAATTCAGCCTCAGCCCTATGATCTGGACTCATCCTAAGGCTATGATCTGTCCACTTGAATGGTCACAGATCATCTCAGAGATGTGATCCAGCCACGGGGATCAAAACCAGAATAATAAATCCACTGCTGTCACCATGTGTGCATGGCTACAAGCACATGTACCCATAGGAGCATCAAACCCATATAGATCTATGTGAAAACACAAAGAAAATACAGATTTAATGAACTTTAAAAATGGCATTTCATTGAATACAAAGGACTTACAATGATCTGTCCTCAAGGCAGTAGTCTGTGTAAACTCCCAAAACTACCCGCTGAGTTATTATAAAACCCGATTACAGATCTGATCTAAACCTAGCTGCTATAAAGATTTAGCTAGCATTGCTGCTGAGCTAAGAAAGAGAAAGAAGAAAATAAAATAAAATAAAATCCTAAACCTAATCCTACGTGATCTTAGGCTAATACCGGATGCTTTTCCAAGACAGAATATGTACTATTTATATAATCCATAAAGCCATGAAAGGCTTTGGCTAATCAGAAGAAAGAAAGAATTAAGTTAGTTATGCCCTACTGACGTGGCCTATTTTTAGCCAAGTGATGCCTCAGGATGTGTGGAATAGCTAAGCACATTGGGATGTGTGCCCTAGAAGCTGTGGAATCCCCAAAATATCCCTAAAGTCTGAAATGGATGGCTGGAACCTGTGCCTCAAGTGGTTGAGGCTTCAGACATGAATCTTGAGTGGTTGGATGGGCTTCAAGACTTCAGCTCGTAGGGTTCAGATTGCAGCTTGATAGGTTGCTCGACAGGTTCATTTACAACATATTTCAGCACTGAAACTACTTGACAGAATGCTTCAGCACCATTTAAACAACTCGACAGGTTATTTTCAGCACAGACCAGCTCGTGGGGTTCAAACAACCACTCGAGAGGTTAGATTTTAAGCCTCTAAACTGCTCGAGTATGTGCTTTTACAGCTGCTGGTCTACTCGAGGGCCTACTTCATTAATGGACTACTCGAATCCTTCAAATATGCAGCTTGAGTGGTTAAGTAGTGCAGCAATGAACTGCTCGAGGTCTGGTTTATAAGCTGCTGCACACAGCTTGCTTCAACTTTCAGCTCGACAGGTTCTTCTCTCATAGCTCGAGTGGTTTAGTATTGCAATTGTGCACTGCTCTACAACTTTAATGTAACTCGAGAGGATTAAATGTGGGCTGTAGGGAACCACTCGAGTGGATTGAATGTGCAGCTCGAGTAGTTGATGAACTGCTCGAGTTGCATGGTTTGCTTCAACAAACTACTTGAGTTCATTAGTGAACTGCTCGACATGTTAAGTCTTCAACTATGAACTGTTCGGGTTGCCTAAATGGTTTCAGGTCTCCAACCTTGCAACTGCTCGAGAGGTTCCTGAACTGCTCGAGCTCATTAAATGTAGGCTGTAAGAACTGCTCGACTGGTTTAACTTATAGCTCCAGGTCTGCTCAAGTGCTTCAAATGCAGTTGATCTGTAGCTTGACAAGTTATGCACTGGTCGAGTTCTCCAAAGCAGTAGCTGTGCTGCTCATGTGTTTAATTTTTTAGCAAGAGCAACTGCTCGACAGCCATACTGCTGCTTCATCAAGTGAACTGCTCGAGATGGTAATCTTCAGGCTGCAGCTCGTGTGACTTTAATTCAGCTGCTGGGCTGCTCTAGTATGTGGCTTCAGTTCTTCAGATGCTCGAGCATATGTATGTTGTTTTAGACTTCACCATTGCAGCTACTTGAGTGCACAATTTTTGCTCTTGCTTCAGTATTGAAGTGCTTGAAGGCCTAGTTTACCTGTTGGAGATTGAAGCTTCTATAGTGTGCCACTTGAGCTGCTGCAATACTAAGTGTGCAGTTTGTATAGTTTGCTGTAGCAACACTATGTTTAATAGCTGTTATCTTTAATCCACTGCAGCAGCACTTCATTAACTCTGAGCTCCATCTCTCTCTCTCTCAGCAGGGCTTCAAAGGCCTTGAAGCATGCTAAATTGCCCCAATGGTGTGAACCACCATGGTGCATTCACTGTGAATCCATCAGCTCCAAAGCTTGACTACAAATTCCTTATTCTTGGCACTAAAAGGATGGATTTCAGCATTAAGCTATATTTTCCTATTATCTATAAAAACACACATAAGAATCATTATTAACTAGCTCAAAGGTCTATTAAAGGTCAGGTTAAGAGGTAAAAAGTTGCACTTTTTAGAGATTAACACACCCCCAAACTTAATCTTTGCTAGTCCTCGAGCAAAGGAAAAATTAAAAATAATTATTCAAAACAGTAAATGCTACTTTCGTAGGGAGCACAGATGCATTTAGCTTATGCATCAAGCCTTTTAAACCCCTAGGTGATCCCTAGTGGAGGAGTGAAGTCTCCTGAGGGTTTTTAGTGAAGATACCCACAAACTTCATCATTAAAACAGTTAAGTATAGTGCAGCCAATGACAAAACATATTTTAATGAATAAAGCACCATTCCACACCCATTCTTTAAAAATCAGAGGAAATTACAGCAGTAATGCAAACAATTTAAAACTCAAAATCAACATGTATTTGCCTCACAACCAATCAGTTTACATCAGGAATTCAATGTGTAAAAATCATTACCAAGCTTGCTTTCAATTCAAAAATCAGGTTTAGAAATCACCCCAATGAAGTTAAATTTCAGACCCAATCCTCACTAGGGCTATCTCTCAAAATGAAAATTCAGGGTGTTCACATTCTCATAAGTTTAAGATCAGTCACAGACATCAAATAGGCCTGCAAGCATGAGCATAGGTATTGCATCTAAGTTATTGAAATCCTCAAGTACTTCCACCATAGATTAGGCATCTCCTCATCTCCACATAACAACTCATTTCACTTTGGGTCAACAAAGTTTTTTCAATGGGTTGTAATGTGGCTTATGGGTGAGGTTTATAAAGAATAAAAGGGATAGAATGGATTCAAAATTGAGAAATCAGTAAGGTGAGTAGGTGATTCATGACTTCACAACCTTCATTTCAGCACTGCTTCATCTTCCTTAATATTTTTCAGATCCGAAGTGACCAACTTCTTCTCTTCCTTTCAATTTTTAGATGAAGTACTTCACTTGACTTTTCTTTCTTTTTCTCTTTTTTTTTTTAATATTTTTATATTTTTATGATGAATTGCCACTCATATACCACTGATACACTGTTATTTTATAGCTTTCTTTTCTTATCCTTCCACCAAATGCTGAACTCCTCTCAACTATCTTCAACATCTTCTCCTTTACCTTCTAAAATCTCAGAGTGAAGGTAAGGTTGAATCAGATCATGAGGTTTGGGTTCAAGTACTCTAGTGTTTCTTGAAAAAAAATGAATTTACAGGCTCAAAGAGTATATGCAAAAGGGCAGTTGAATCGGTAGGTCTTTTAAGCTCAAACTATCCAAATGAAGGTCTTAAATCATCTCCGTAGTGTCATGAGTGCTGTCCATCAATTTCAATTTGGGGGTGCCTAACTTCTAGTGACCAAGTATTGAATTAGTCATTCCTTAGAGTAGGAAAAATTTACCAAAAATACTCTTCAAAAGAAATTTGATAGGCCCAAATCTCACTGGGTATGGTCTTCAATTTAATCCATGGGGTATATTTTCACATTTTTCTCTCCTCTCTAGTTCACTAAGTACTAATTGAAATTTTTTCTTGATGTTGACTTCATGGAGGTGCTAATTTTTTAAAGATTTTCAGTTTTAAAATGTCAGTAATTTTTTTTAATTTTCTCTCTAGCATGATTAGGTGGGAATTAACTTTATTTATCTCAATTTACCAACACCGCTATACTAAAATTAACTATTTTACTGGCCTACCACCCTGCCATACCCCTAAACCTAAGATAAATAGTGTCCTCACTGTTTTAACATACATGTATAGGGACAGCAGGGTGTATAAAAAAAAACATACTAAACTACAGCAGAAAACCAAGCGAAAACTAAACTAAAAGGCTGCTGAAAATCATACTAAGGAAGAGAAAAATAGAATATATACCAAATGACAACTAAGCTAACAAGGCAACTACACAAGTTCCTAAAACATCAACTATATACATCAGAAATTACACTAAAAATAGCAGGTATATACAAACAATTAACTATACTAAACACCTAAAACAAGAAATTCCTAAACACAACTACCTAAAAATGATTTGAGTATGAATCTAAATTGATGACAAATAGTTATCAACATTAATAGCACACATTTTAAAGCAAGATTCATACAAAATCAGATCACACAAACACAACATTTACACAACAGTTCAGATGGGGGTGCATGAATGTCAAAAAATTTGGTTACCCCATCTGGATCTTAGCTGAATTGGAAAGAATTATAATATAAAAATGAAAGGCCATACCTTTGCATCAGCATCAAACTTGTGATCTTCCAACTCAACAGTTGCAGTTGCATGAGAAATGGTGAGAAATGTAAGGAGCAGCTCCAGCTCCACAGCAGGTGGACAGTCAATTAAAAGGCAATAAAGATGCCTTAGATGGCTGAGGGAGGACATGGGTGGGGGCCTCTTCAGTCCATACTTTAAAATTTTGAGCACATACCTCAGCCCAGTCCAACAGATTGGGTGAGGTCACATCCGCCATCTCACCAATGGCAGCAACTGTTAAACAATACTCATTTCCTCCATCAAAGCCTGAAGAAATGGGGCACAACATGGTGTATTTTTATTTATTTATTTTTAAAAATTCTAAGACTACAACTGTAATTTATTCAAACACTACAACTACAAAGAATAAAAAATAAACTCAGATTACTATACTTAGATCAAAACTCCCCGACAACAGTGCCAAAAACTTGTTGGTTAGAATTGCTTGTGCTGTTATTTATTATTTAAAAGAGTGTGGTAGTACAAATATGGCACAAAAGCACAATAAAAAAGGGGAGTGAAATGAAGTGAAATAACACAAAATAATAATCTATACACAACCTGCAAGATACATGGCTGTTGTAGCAAGTTTTGATAAGTAGGAGCTTATCCCACGGAGAGTGATGATCTAAAAATCTAAGGGTATATAATAAACTCCATATCTGGCTATAGATTTGGTAACTCTAAACCAACATTAGAAAGCAATGTTAAGAGAGGGTGTTTAGGTGTCACAAAACTAATCTAACCTAAAAAATAGGAATAAACTATAGCTAAAGAAAGGGGTAGAAGGATGATGGTGTGGGAAAATAAAGTAAAAATAATGGGAAGTAGGCAGTTATGGGTAAATCAGCTCTACAACTTAGACCAAGAATTGAATCTGTAGCAGTCCTTCAGATGGCTAGAAGCACATCTGCAAGGTAGAAGAATCTAGCCTAACCCAAAGGCATGAACTGATCTTAGGGGTATATTTTATCCACTTGAATGGTCACAGAATATCTCAGGGATTTCATCCAATCAATGGATTAAATCAAAACAAGAAAATCATTGCAGACACCATGTGTGCAAGGCTACATGCTCATGCATCCATAGGATCAAACAGTTTGTGAAAATCAAATGGGAACCATAAGAAATCACAAGCTGAATGTGGACTTAGATTCAGCTGGTCATTGCTATAAAAAAGTCTACAATGACCCAGCTCACAAGTCTGCAATCTCTACAAGATCTTAGGTCTATTAACTGAAAATGAGATTGCAAAACAGAGAAGGTGTTGGGTTTGCAACTGTCTCTCACTTGGCTACAAGCACAAGTGCAGAGGAGAAGAATCCAGCTCAACCCTGTGATTCATACCAGCCTTAGGGCTATACCCTACCTACTAAAATAGTCATAGGCTATCCCAGAGGTTATCATAATCACAAAGGTTAGAGATAGAATAAGAATACTATTGCTACCACCATGGTTGCAGGGCTACAAGCTCAAGCAACCATAGGAGCATTAAGCCCATACTGCTCATGTTAAAAACATAGAAAAATATAGATTAAAATGGAGCATTAAACTTGGTATTTCATTACCTAAAAATAACTTACAATGATTTTCCCTCAAGGAAACAGTCTGTGCAAAATCCCAAAACTGCTCACTATATTATTACAAATCTGATTGCAAAGCTGAAATAAACCTAGCTGCTATACAAAGCTTTAGCCCATAATTGCTGTTGTGCTAAGGAAAGAAGAAAAAGAAAATGAAAAAGGAAACCAAAACCCTAACCCTAACCCTAAACTAAAATTTGATCCAGTTATTCTGGATAATTTTACAAAATGAAATATAACTATATATAGACAATCCATATAGTAGTAGTGTGCAATAGCCAATTAGAAATAACCACTTTTGGAGCTGGTGTCATGGCTTATTTTCAACCAAGAGATGCCTTGAGAAGTGTGGGACAGCTCAGCACATTGGGATGTATGCCCTAAAAGCAGTGGAATCTCAGAAATACACTTGAATGTTGAAGACAGTAGCTGGAACCCGTGCCTCGAGCAGATGGGCCTCAGATTTTTCATCTCGAGCAGTTCTCGAGAGGATGGCTTGCTTAAGAAATTCTTCTCGAGCAGCTAGATAGATTCAACATTTGTAACTCGAGAAGTTCTCGACAGGATGAAATAGCTCATTTAAGTGCTCGATAGGTTCTTAGCTTTAGAAAATGCACCTCGAGAAGCTCTTGAGTAGCTGCCCGACAAGCTGAAATACAACATTTTTAAGTGCTCGAGTAGCTCAGACAGTAGCTCTGCAGTTGCTCGACAGCATTAAGGCTTCAGTCACTTACTCGACTGCCCAAATGGCTTTAGAATTTCAGCTCGAGAGGCTGTCGAGAGGATGAGTTTCAAGTGCATGAACTGCTCGAGTGGCTTCAGCGACACACTTGAGAGGTTGGTTTCCACTGCATGAACTGCTGGAGTGTCTATATATTTCAGCTTTAAATCATTCGACTTCAAGTCTGTAGCTCGAGAGGTTGGACTTTCAGCAAGGGCAACTACTCGACTACAAAATTTTTGTGCTTGACAACTTTAGCTTATAACCTTTGATCTGCTCGAGTGCATTAATAGTGCACACTGCAGCTGCTCGAGTTCTGAAATGGCAGCAGCTGAGCTACACGTGAGGTTCATTGGAACTGCTCGACAGCAGCAATACCACTTGATGGGTTTAAGTGTGAAGCTCGACAGGTTCTTAGTTTCATCACTTGAGCTGCTCGACTTCATTAAATATAGCTTGAGTGGTTTATATGTAAGTTGCAAGGAACCATTTGACAACCATAGTGAACTGCTTGAGGGGCTCAATTACTAGCGCTAAAACTCGACAGGTTCAAGGCATCAAGTGTGAACTGCTCGAGGGAATGATATGTGCAGCTTGAGCAGCTCGAGTGCAACATTATAGCATCAGGTATGCTCGAGTGTGTTGAGTGAACTGCTTGATAGGATCATTCTCTTCAGGCTACAACAGCTCAAGTTGCACAAGATAGCCCTATAAACTGCTCGAGAGCTAGGTATGCTTTAGCAAACTGCTTGAATGTGTAGCTCTTTGGATCTTCAACTGTTCCTTCATCAATTGAACTGCTCGAGATCAGCAAGGCTGCTTCAGCTACTACTTGAGGTATTTGGTGCAGCAAGGAACTACTCGAGTTCTTCAAGGCTGCTATGCTTGCTGGATTTGAAACTCGACAGCTTGGTGCATTAGCACTAAAGTGCTCACATCCTTAATGATTTCAGCCACTGTTTGAGTGTGTTGAGGCAGCATCAACAATAGCCTGGCTCTAAGCTTTGGCAGGTTGGTGCAGCTGCCATGCAGATTGGATTTGAATGCATCAGAGCAACAGTTATGTAGCTGCTTTCAACTATTGTATCCCACACACACACTGTTGCATTGCTTCATCTGTTGTTTTGCTTGGTTTTGAAGCTGCTCAAGGTGCAATGTCTGAGCTCCACCTTTCTCTCTCAGTAGGACTCTAGGACCCCAATGCATGCAAAATAGCCCTAATGATGTAAACCACCATGGCGCATTCATTGTAAACTCATTAGCTCAGCTTAACACAAAATTCCTTCTTCTTGGCACTAAAAAGATTGATTGCAGCACTAAGCTATAGTTTCCTGTCATCTACAAAAATACACTTAAAACTTCATTATCAGCCAACTCAAAGGTCCATCAAAGGCCAGATTAAGGGGTGGAAAGTGGTATATTTCAGTGCTCAACAATCGGCCTGGCCAGAAGAGAAGAAAGAACCTACAACTGTAAACCCCTTCGAGAAAATGACTCGAGAGCACATACTTGAAACACAATTGAAAAGAATGCCCACACACATCACGGTCTGGGACCTGTTAATGACCTCCCCACTTCATTTCCAAGCTTTGATGGGAGCATTAAAGGATGCAGATGTATCTATCCAAGTAACCCTGGACAAAGTGGGAGAGATCATCGGGCAGGTGTTGGATCCTAATGTCATTTCCTTTTCAGATGCTGACTTACCAGATGAGGGAAACAATCACTCCAAACCCCTCAACATCACTGTAGAAACTGAGAACTTGGTGATTCCATTAGTGTTAATAGACAACGAATTTGCTTTAAATGTGTGTCCTCTCAGAATCGCTACCAAGATAGGGGTGGATCCCTCTGTTTTCAGGCCTACAAGAACAAGTGGCAGAGGATTTGATAACACAAGAAGGGAGATAATCTGAGAAGTTGACCATGAGCTTGTCATTGGGCCGATGACCTTTTCCATACCCTTCCAAGTTATGGACATCAAATCTACATTCAACCTGCTATTGGGGCGACCCTGGTTACATGAGGTCGGGGCAATACCTTCCACCCTACACCAAAAGCTAAGATTTGTATCAGAACAGAAGATTATCACCATTATGGGTGAAGGGCAGGAGGAAAGAGTGATCGTGCTTTATTATGTATATTAAAATTATGTTAAACTCAAGTCTTAACCTATTGCAAGCGCACAATGGAAATCATCCTACTTAGCATAGGATTGTTTTAACAAGACAGTTTATTTATCTAATTACTTCTTATTTATATCTCCTACTTAAATCCTTATTTTAAAATTTTTTATTTATCTTTAAGATCTAATCTACTGGAGAAATATGAATAAAGAATGGTTTTTTAATCTAAGGTGCATAAAATAAATCTAAATCCTCCTTCTAATTGAGGTCGTCAATCCCAATCTTCAGCTATCGGATATTTATCAATTTAAACAGTACCGTTACACTATCTCTAGTTTCTTAGCAATTGTCGTCAATCAAGTCTAAGATCCTATCAATACAGATTTAATCTAATTAACAACTTCCTAATATCTGGGCGTCAATCAAACCATAGAAAACTGAAGATGGAAAAGTAAAAGTCGTTACACTAATATACAAATTCTAACCTGAGTCATCAATTCAAATTAAAACTTGGAGATGCTTACAAAGATGTAAATTTAAACTACAAAGCAAAGTAAAATATATCCTTCACCCCTCAGCCATAGTCGTCAATTGCTCCTGAGAAACTATAGATATCTACTCTAATCTTCAATACTCAATTGCAGTCGTCAATTGCTCTTAAGAAACCTCTTATATCTAATCTACTCTAACTATTTTATACTACTTTGATCGAAAAAAATCCAACCTCAGGCATCAATTGATGCTGAAATTCTTCGATGTTTATTCCTATACCAAGCTCTCTTATTTATAGATCATAAGGAGTCGGTTTACGAAGACTTCTAATTCTAATAAAAGAAACTACTAAAAGCAAAAGATTCCTAATATAACTCTAATTCTTAATTTTATCTTTCCTTGCTTTCTTTAGTTGATGTACTTCTGGATTATTTCTCCTTTATTTAAGCAACAGAGTCCTTCGGAGTAGATCTTCATCAATCTTCTCAGATCCGTGATTCACCAAACTTCTAATTTCTAGGAGTTTTCTGATTCTGTTTATGATAGTGATAATCTTTACTCACGTGATAAGTAGCAACAACAATAGTAGGAAAGCTTCTTTTCTGAGAAATCGTCAATCACGATTTTCTATTTTTTTTCTTCTCTTTCATAGAAAATTGTCAATCATGATTTTCTATCTTTCATAGCTTCCTATTTAGACGATTCTCTGGATTAAAATTCTTTGCCTTTTTTCCTTCTTATCTCTTTTAAAGAATCATAAATTACAATTTTCTAGCTTTTAGTGCGTGAAAAATGTCTTTTTTGCTCAATCGTCTTTCTTACTGCTATTTGAGTTCATTTTAACGAATATTAACACTTAGGCTCTCCTTTACTGTTTATCTCTAATATCTACACATCAGTAAGTTATTAGTAGGAAATAAAAGCCTAGCATCACTAAGTAAAGGGTGATAAAATGGTAAATTATGTGACTGATCACACCCCCAAACAAAAGTTTTGCTAGTCCCCAACAAACAAGGAAAATTAAACTATCCTAAAACTAAAAATTTAAATATCACTTTTGTAGGGAGCACGATTGCATTTAACAAATGCAACAAACCTTTAAACTCTTAGGTGATCCCTAATGGAGGAGTTGTAGTCTCCCGAAGGTTTTCAGTGAAGTTACCTACAAACTTTCAATATTTTTAGATTTTTCGAAACTACAAATTCAAAATATAAATTTTTATATATTAAATAGTCAGTCATTCATTAGATGCTCATTATTTTTCAAAAGATTTTAAATATTTTATCCTTAGCTTTCCATCATCGTAATTATCCTTTATCAGAACTCAATAATTTCAATTCGATATAGCGTGGAGTGTGTGCATATCAGTGAAAAGTTTATTCATCATAATTTTTTTTTCTAAACTACAGTTTTTATAAAATATTTTCATCCAAACTCTCACTTATTGGCATACTCTAAAAAATAATCAAAATTTTTGAGTTCTCACAATATTGTAGATATATATGTAAATTTTATCAGACAATTAACTAAGAAGAAAAATCTCATAGAAAGGATAATCAGTTTTGTTCATATAACTTCTTCATTTATTCATAGTATCTATTTTATATATCTCTACTAGACTCATATTCTTACAAATCGTAAATCACAAAGGGCTTTCATTCGGCTTGTAATGGGGCTTTGGGTTTTTAGAAGGTTTCAAAGAAAAAGGTAAAGATGATTCAAAATTATTTATAAGAATTTAGCTTTTCCTTCTCTTCTTCTATATTTTTCAGCTTCAGTAAGTATCCTTATTTTGGATAACTTCTTCCCATTTCTTTTCTAGTATAAATCCCATTTTCTTTTCTAGTTGGAAGCTTTTTGCTTCTCTTTTTTTTTTTCATGGAATCACCTTTTTACGATTTTCTTCTATTTATTTTCCCATATTTTCATATAATTATATTTCTTCTTATTTGTTCCCTTTTTAGTAGATCCTTTATCTGTTACACATATACTCCTTTCACTCCCTCTTCTCCCCTTCTTTTATATTCTAAACTCTTAGAAATTATAAGGGTCAAAAATAGAAAGTTTTGGCAGTACATATGGTTAAAGGTTTATAAAATTTTAGTGCAAAGAAATTTGATTTTAGGCTTTTAATATGGGTTCAAAGGATAAAATATTCTGGGATTTTTGGCTTTTTAGCTCTAGTTTAACAAAAGATGGCCTTTGGTTATTTTTATGATTTACTAATATGGATATCTTATTGCTTTGATATATTTAATAGACAGTTCTAAACAAATAAATCATCATATTTATAAAATATCTTGATTCTAAGTTCAGCATTATGAGATTTTAAATAGTAGAGATGTTCAAGGAAATTTAGCATGAATAAAAACAGTCTCTCTTTCTCAGAATAAAAGAGGAAATAGGCTATATAGCTCACTGGTTATATGATTTTGAAACTATAATCTAAAATATTTATAATTCAGATCAATCGTATAGTTTCAAGTATTCTCTTGATATAGTGTTCTAGAGATGCTTTACTTTGCATTGCAACTATTTCTATTTTGATTTTTGAACTACTATTATGATGGATTGCTAAGAATTTTAAATTTTCATATTTTTTTATTATAAATCTCATATAATGATTAACTTTCAAAAAAAAATGTTATAAATTTTTAAAAAAAATTTAAAAAATTTAAAATTAATTATTAAAAAAAACTACTATACTAATATACACATATCCGATGTATCCACCCCAAACTTGAATAGGACAATATCCTCATTGTGCAAAAACATGGGACACGCAAGAAAAATGTTACCTTATGTTACTACTGGGTTAGTTACTGAGTTTATAATCTGTAAAAAAGAATAAAAAATCTTCCCCCAAACTTAGGAGAAAAATACTACCGGTTCTATGGAATAAAAAATGTTAGGTGTTAGTAGCACTGTTAGTAAAAATAAATGAAAATTTCATATAATACTGGATATTTACAATGATTTGTAAGTTAAAAATTAAGAAATGAAAATCTATGGGGATTATACCTGTGAGGTTTGTAATGTTCTATAATATTTTTACTCGTTGGTAGAATATGATACAAGGGTAGAATCAGTGGGTTCATCTTCTCTATCTGACATCTCCCCTATCGAATAACCATCCTTATCTGTAGTTGAATCTCCCTGTGCTGCCAATTCAGCTTCTGTTGTATGTCCTTCGTCTACAATCCTTGGATAAGAAGTACCTTCCGAGCACTATTTTTCTATATCAACCTTTTCTTTGAGATCCGCAGTTAGCTTCTTAATAAAGACAAATTTTAGTTAACTTTCTGTTCTCAGCGTCTCTGCCTCGACCTTTTCCTTTGCTACTGTGATAAGGTAATTCTTAGTTTGAGACTCAATTATTTTTACTTGTTTATCGTTGATTGAGAATAGGGAATCTCTATCCTTTTGAAGTTGTCTTATTGTCCCTTCTGCTATCGTCAGTAAGTGAGTATTTTCTTTTAGCTATTTTTGGAGAGTTTTCTGGTAGTCCTTAAGGGATTATTCTCTCACAATTTCTACATCATCAGGAACTACCATCAAACCTCCAAACTGTTCAAGGATACTGACAATTTTCTCTTCATATACTCTCTTCTCCTCTTCCCAAACCTTATATTTTTCACTCATTTTTGTAGTTTGCTGCACTAGTTGGGTTTGAAGGGATGAGGTAGCATCTTGAACTTTCTTTTTTATCTCTGCCGTCCATCCTACACCTTTCTCTTATACAGCTCTTCTTCGCAAGCTGTCCATTATCTCTGCCCGTTCTTGAGCTGTCAAGGTGGTATCTTGGACTCTTTTTTAGTCCTTGAAATTTCCCCATCCACTTTCTTACTATTCCTGGCAGTTGTATCAAAGGTGGGGCATTTATAGAAATCCAGTGCTCTAGTTCTTTCACCTTTCTATTTACTTATGGTAATGGCAATAGATTAGGTTCATGTGTAAGTTGCCATTGCTCTACTGCCTTTAATCTCCTTTCTAACTCGTGAATTGATGTAGTGGGGATTGGAGGATCCTTGGTGGGCACTTCTTCTCTATGTAGTAATTCTGTAAAGCTCTCTCTTGGTAACTCTGAGCTTTGATCTGCTTCTACCACTTGGGCTGTGAGAGTTTGCTTGGTATTGGCTGTAGGTTGAGCAATAGGTTCTACTGGCACAGGGACATGGCTAGAAGTAGCTATTCTCGCAACCTGTTGATCAATTACGGAAGAAGTTTCTTCTAATCTTTCTAGAATTGGGCTCACAGGGTTTGCTTTCGTAATGATTGGCAGTCTATCTGCCTCTGTTGAAGGGGGCATAGCAGGCCCTACGAGTGAGTCCAAAGCAGGGTCATACAGACTGACTTGGTTTGTAACTAGGGTTCTTAATTTGGTTATTCCTTCAAATATCAGGGAGCTTGACTCTACTCTCTTTTGAGGTGGAGTAATCACACCTTCTAAAACTCCATCTTCTAGCCTCACAAATTCTGCTATCTGTACTAAATTTAGTCTCCTCTCTTTCCTCATGAATTTGAGAGACTTGTTATACAGAGGGGCTACTTTTGGTGTGAGGAGCTAAGGGGATTCTCTTCTTATTTTCAACACCTAAAGTTCTACTATAGGCTAAAACTGTTAAGCCTTCCTCTGGTCTTAGTAAAGTTTTTTCTTTGGGGTCTATACTATACCTTACATTCATCAGTAGATTCATAATAAGCCCTCCAAATTGCAAGGTCAACTTTTTCTTCTGGTATTTTTCTTGACTCAACTTTTCCCTCATGGTAGTGATTATCTCAAAAAGGTAAGAGGGCACATTGAACCAATAGCGATTTGCCATTAAGTACAATGCTTTAGCAAATAATGCTCTTCTCTGTATTCCATGTCTTGTGGGATGAATAGTTTTATGGATAAGTACATTAAAAAAGTGGAGTGATAAGCTCCTTGCTTCTAGATCCTTTCTAAGGAAAAAGGACCTGTTTCGTAGAGTTTTTCCTAATAATTCTATGGCCATTTGGGGGAAATAGGGCAGGGCATATGATGACATCCTCAAAAGTTTGGCCTTTGGGTTATCCTGGGACAATTGTGGTATCTCTAGGGGTACATTCATAACCCTGGAGACTATTTCCTTCAAAATTTTAATCAAAAGTCCATCAATACTAGTGGAGAGGGTAGGGGGTAGTCCTTGGCTGCCTTTGGTCATATTTTGATAAAACAACCTCACCAATCTGGGATAGACTGGTGTGACTCCTGGCTCCAAGAAATAGGTCAACCCGACATCTTTAAAATATTTAATGGCTTCTCCACCCATTTCTAATTTTTCTGAGGATTCAACATCCACTGTAATCTCAGCACCCACAATATGATGCTTCATTGAAATAGGGACGTTATCAACTAGCATAGCAGAGGATGCTGGCTTCTTTCCTTTATCTAATTTTAATCCCTTTTTAGGGACAGACAGATTCTGTCCCAGTTATGGCTTTAGAGGTTTCGCTGATAACTACCCCGGAAGACTTGGGTTTCTTCTTAGGTGGGTTTGTTATTTTTGATTTGCCCTTAAGGGAAGCAGACTGTGTGATACGGTGAATGATTGGGGTGTTATCAGAATCATTACCTTCTTCTTCCACTTCTTCCCTTTCTCGTTTACCCATTTCATTCGTCATACCTCCACTCGCTTTTCTATAAAAATTAATATAAACACTATTAATTAAATTTAAAGTCCGTGTATTGAATAACATCTCTTACAAAAATCCTTTCATTTCATAATTAAAATCATCACCTTACCTTTTTCAAAGATTGAAACCCTAATTTGTAATTATAGAATAAAATGTGCATAGGATTCTTCAGAATCACACAGAGGAAGTGAGGGGTTGTAAGAAAATAAACGGTTAGATTGGGTGGAAGAACGATTAAGATTACGGATAATTTGAAAAAGAGAGAGAAGGTAGGAGGAGAAAACTTGGAAGGTGTTTGAATTACGAATAATTGTAAATCCATATGATCGTCCACTTATAATATATAGTAGGTATGAATTACAATCTATCATTTTTTAATAAAATGGGTCGTGTTATAATACCTATATTAACTAAGAAAAGAAATAGTTTACATAATTTACACATGGTGCTACGGATGAGTCAGTAGCTCGACAATCCATGAGGGTCTTTTTAACTAATATTATGGGGAGCAACTGTCTCCCCCAAGAAAGTTTGGCCTCTAGGATTATTTACTGGCTGCGTAGGTAATTGGCCACTTTCTCTCCTTACTACCTGGGAAGCTAGTTGTCCAATCTGGCTTTCTAATTTTGTGATGGACTGAGTATGTGAATGAAGGGTCTGAGAAAATTGAGCAAGTTGATATAAATCTTTTAAATGCTGGTGCGACTGCTGTTACAAATCTTGAAGGATTTGAACAATCGTAGCGTCAGACATATTACTCCGTGGTTCAATCTGGGGTTGTGCTGCCTGTATTTGGGGTCTCTGGTGGAAAACTTGGGTATGAGAAAATCGGGGCAGCGTAGCTGTTGGTGTTTGATGTGCTCCCACAGTGGAACTGTAGTTAAATTCTGGATGATTTCTCCATGATGGGTTGTCGGTATTCTCGTAATCTCCCCTCTGAAAAGCCATTACTTGTTCCATTTCCACCATCTGTTGGTATTGTGGTGCAGCAGGGTTTTCAGTATATGTGTGAGTCTGGCAATTGGAATGGTTTGCCACGGGTCTATCTAGAGTGTTTGGGTTGGAATTCTTGAGTTGTGGCAATTTTCTGCTCAAGGGCTAAAACTTTTGCACTCATGTCATCCTCAGCTTTCACTTTGTCCTTAATGACCTCATAAACTCCACTTGCGAGCGGGGTATGATGAGCAATATCTAGATCAGTCTGCAACAAAGTCTATTTTTGCTTTGAAGTGTTGCCCAGTTTCTCAAATAGATTTTATGTCTACTGGCTGTTTTGAGCCATGAAGGCTCCTTCACTTACGACATCGACTGTGGACTGGTCAGTCTTAGTCAATCCTTAGTAGAAACTTTATGCTATAGACCAATTTGGCACCTCGTGATGAGGGCATTTTCGTAGCAAATCCTTCATCCATTGCCAACTTTCATGAAATAATTCTCCAGGCTTTTTCCTGAAGCTTTGGATTGCTTGGTGAATTTGGTTTGTTCTACTTATCGAAAAGTATTCACCCAAAAATTTGGGCTATAAATCCTCCCAAGTGGTTATACTTCGGGCCGGTAGTGAAACTAATCATGCCTTCACCCTATCTTTGAGAGAGAAAGGGAACAGACGCAGTCTTATGGCTTCTTTATTGGTCGTGATTTGCAGTATTATGCAAAGTTTTATGAAGTCCCTCAGATGTTGGTAGGGATCTTCCCTATTAATCCCATGAAAAGTAGGTAGAGTTTGAAGTGTGTGGGGCTTGATTTCATAGTTTTGACCATTAGCTGCCTTCAGTATAACTATACAAGAGGGCTCGATCAAAGCTATAGGGTTGAAATGCGCATCAATTGAAAGCTCGTCAACCATGGTTTGAGGATCTTTTGTAGAGGATCGGTTTAATGCGAGTCTGCGCAGGAGAGTCCACTCAATTTTTGGGTCGTATTCAAAATAGTCTAGACTCCTAGATCGGGTATGATGCATACACCAGGAAATCAAAATAAAGTTATATATATATATAATCTTTTATATAATTTTATTTTAGAAGAGCAGGGAGAGAGAACAAATCTAGGCCTCTGACTTCTCTGATCAGGGGAAGTTAAAACCTTGAATTGCTTATTCCGAATAAACCTGCAAAAGAGTAAGAAGTGATCAAAGATTTTTTTTTTTAAATATAAAGAAATATAAAAAGAGAAAGATTAATATTGGTTTCTAAAAGAATAAAAATATTAGATAAAAGTAGAAATAAAGATAAATTCCGCTTCCCCGGCAGTGGCGCTAAAAACTTGATTGTGCTTTATTATATATATTAAAATTATGTTAAACTCAAGTCTTAACCTATTGCAAGCGCACAATGGAAATCATAGTACTAGCATAGGATCGTTCCCACGAGGAAGTTTATTTATCTAATTACTTCTTATTTATATCTCCTACTTAAATCCTTATTTTAAAAACTTCTATTTATTTTTAAGATCTAATCTATTGGAGAAATATGAATAAAACAATGGTTTCTTAATCTAAGGTGCATAAAATAAATCTAAATCCTCCTTTTGATTGAGGTCGTCAATCCCAATCTTCATTTATCGGATATTTTTAAATTTAAACACTACCGTTATACTATATCTCTAGTTTCTTAGCATTGGTTGTCAATCAAGTCAAAGATCCTATCAATACAGATTTAATCTAATCAACAACTTCCTAAAATCTGGGCGTCAATCAAACCTTAGATACTAAAGATGGAAAAGTCAAAATCGCTACACTAATCTACAAATTCTAACCTGAGTCGTTAATTCAAATTAAAACTTGAAGATGTTTATAAAGTTGTAAATTTAAACTAAAAAGTAAAGTAAAATATATCCTTTACCCCTCAGTCGCAGTCGTCAATTGCTCCTGAGAAACTACAGATATCTACTCTAATCTTCAGCACTCAATTGTAATCATCAATTGCTCTTGAGAAACCTCTAATATCTAATCTACTCTAACTATTTTACACTACTATGATCGAAAGAAAATCCAACCTCAGGCTTCAATTGATGTTGAAATTCTTTGATATTTATTCCTATACTAAGCTCTCTTATTTATAGATCATAAAGAGTCAGTTTACAAAGACTTCTAATTCTAATTGTAACAACCCTAATTTTTTTTGCTAAAATTGACTCGTTGACTTTTGATGATGATGTAATCTGCTTTGATCGGTTTGACCTTAGTCAAACTTCTCACCTATGTAACGCATCCTTTGACCCACTTATCTCAATTGAGAGAGAACACCCAAACGCAAGCATAAGACCAATTCCTAATGCGAATTTATCTTTGAAAACCCAGGCTCGAGATTGGGCCAAGTTCAATCTCTATGACCCAAGCCACTGCTAGTGTATGTATATAGACATATAGCATAGATAGCCTAACACTAACACCTTGACTATGTGTGCGAGCCTAACAAGGCATACACTTTAATTTTTAGAATGCTATAATTAAATATGGACATTTTAGTCACCCCATTGGTCAATGCGTTGGTGTGTAACTAAGAGGTCTAGGTATCAGAACTGTAATATCCTGAAAAATTTAACGTTTAACTTTGACCTCAGGAACCGTGCTCGATTAGTCATAGGGTTGATCAAGTGATGGTCAAACAATGTACTCATAAAGTGATGAACTAATGTGAGGTCAATACGACTTAAGAGTAGTGTATAGTGTGAGTTAGTGGTCACATACACCTATCTTTGGTGTATGTGTTTAACACACAAGCAGGAGAGTGAATATAAGGGTTTAATAACCCTATTTCCCTTTTGTTTTGGGCTATTGAAGAGAGAGTTAAGAAGAGAGAGAGAGAAGTAAAGAGGAGTTATGAAGGCTAGAGGTTAATGCAAATCAAGAAGAGGAGTTAGCATTGATTGCCGGATTCAACGCGTTAGGATCATTGAAACGAAAAGCTGGGGCCCTAGCCATTCCAACCTAGATCTTGATCAATTTGAGGATTGATTGAAGGTGAGTTTTAAATTAATGTTAATGCATAGGTTGTATATGATTAAATTTGGTCAAATGTGCATAAAAGAGTAGATTAAAGGCATAGAAAAGAAAGGAGAAAAGATTTGGAAGAACAGCCAGAAAGGGGGCTGAATCGGACCAAATCGATCAATCGAAATTGGGATTCGATTAATCGATTTTGGTCTGGAAGTTGAAAAGTCAGGTAAGCCTGATTTCGATTAATCAAATTTGATTTTGATTAATCGATTTGGATGTTTGATTAATCGATTTGGAAATCGACTAATCGACTGGGTACCTCCAGTGGCTAGAGAAACGTGACCTGGAGAAATCGACCAATCGAGTTGAGAAATCGATTAATTGACTTTGGATTTCGATTAATCAATTTAGAATCGACTAATCGATTTCAGATTTTCAACCACTCGATTTGAGAATCAACCTTATTATATTAGAGACTTCGATTAATCGATTTGGGATCGATTAATCAAATTTGAATCTCGATTAATCAATTTTGAGAATCGATTAATCGATTTTGGGAATCGATTAATCGAATTGCGTTTCGATTAATCAATTTTGGGAATCGATTAATCGACTTTGGCAATTTTACCTAACTTTATAGTTTTACTTTGAGATTCATGGAGGGTCTAGGACCTTCTTCATTACATCTTTAGTGATGTATTGCATGTGTTATGATGTACCATAGGTGGTACGTGTGAAAGTGAGTACAAGGAGCCGTGTGGGACCTTGATGCTTGGACCTTAGAGAATTGAGGTAGGGAACACCTTGAACATGTACTTTAATTTCAAGAGCGTGTATGTAGTGATATAATTATCAGATTTGAAGTTGTTTTAACCATGAAAAGCTTTGTAAGAATGGGTGTGTGTGTAACACCAAGAATATGACAAAAAAAGGCATCTGTGTGATGCAAGTGATTAAGATCAAGTAATCTAATAAGAATGAGACATCCCCAGGGGATGAGAAAGTAAATAAGGCATCAAGTGTGATGCGAGTATGATATACATCCCAGGGATGTATATGTGATTGAATAATTACTGTTGAGGCCTAACTGATATAAGATAGCACTTTACACGGTGAATAACTATATATAAAGCACATGTTATTTTTGTTATTTGAGGTTTGCTTAGAATACCCCACCGATGTGGCGGGATACCCACGACTGATGAGGCAGGATATCCGTGACCAGTATGGCGGCCAATCCGTACACCAGTACAGAGGTTTATCCGTAACAGTAAGCACATCCCAGGGATGTTGAGTGATATTTAACCCCGCTGCCTAGTGAGAAAGGGGCTTGGGTAGTATTCCCAGGGAATATATTAATTACAACTGTCTATTTAGGCGACGATGGTGGGTATTCCATCGGGGCTCGATGTTATATTGCTCGGGGATTACTTAAGTTGAAGATTTAAGTTTTGCTTTAGGCCTGTTCAGTGTCATTCATGATAAATAAACAGTAAAGTAAGACATGCTAATTGCCAGTAAACTTGAATGCAAATTATCAGCTTTTAAAATTCTCTTCTAGTAAATGCATAGACACATCATGCTTAGAATATCATGGAATATATGTGAGTTTTAATTTATATGTTCATTGTGTTTGTCCTCTATTGAGCTAGGATGTAGCTCACCCCTTTAGACTATACGTCGCAGGTCCTTTGTTAGCAGCAGCTGAGGCTTCAGGAGACGTAGATCCGGGTGATTCGGATTACGTGCCTGGAGACTAGTTGGAGCCTCCTCCCGAGGACTTCTTTTAGGAGACTCTGCTGTGTACTTTAACAGAGAGTAGTTTTTAGAGCTAATTGTACGGCTTGGTATGTCAAGCCCTTATTTTTGATAAACATGTAATTAGATTGGATTATTCTTTTGGTGAACCATTTGGGGTGATCAGTTTATCACCGATGGTTCGGGTCGGTTCTCTGTTCATGCAGTGGCATGAAAGTAGAACTGTCTTTTGAATGTGCCAATTGGGCATATTAACTTTTTCCGCTTTATGAGATTATTTTGCTTTATTTATTATCATTGCTTGTTATACCAATGTTCCGTCCATAGTTTTGGGGCACGATCTGTAGGATCGTGTTGATGGCACGAGTTTCGGGGTGCCAAAATTCGGGCTGTCACAGTTGGTATAAAAGTA
The DNA here is from genome assembly GCA_021018995.1 of Chloranthus sessilifolius. Lineage (NCBI taxonomy): Eukaryota > Viridiplantae > Streptophyta > Magnoliopsida > Chloranthales > Chloranthaceae > Chloranthus > Chloranthus sessilifolius. The sequence goes on from CM037588.1 coordinate 101,629,199, forward strand.
TTTTCTTTTAGAAATTCTAACAATCATTCTTTTGTCAGAACATAGGGACTTCTGCTAATGAAAACTTTGTTTCACGTGCAGACCGTTATGTCTTCTAGAGGAAGGGGCCGACCCAGGGGCGGCCATAGTAGAAGTTTGTGTAGTCGAGATGATTTTATCTTGGACGTGAATAGAGAGCCTATAGGACATGGAGGGGCTTCTGGCAGTGGCGGCCAAGGGAGCCAAGATCAGGGAGAGAACCAGGATCGAGATTGTGAGGATCGAGATCAGAGAGAACAGGAAAGAGTAAGAGAAAGAAACCAGGATAGAGAAGAGCGTCAGAGGATGATGCACACCATGGAGACCATGATAGCTGCTATGGCTCAATAGGCAGCATCTTTGGCAGCTCACATACTGTCGAGCAAAGATCACCATCGATACCTTTTACCAAGTTTAGGAGGATGAGACCTCCTAGCTTTTCAGGACAGGCTGATTCTATGGCAGCTGAAAACTGGTTAAGTGAGATGGAGAAGGTGTTTAGTGTGCTTACTTGTACAGAGGACGAGAGCGTCCGTTGGGCAGCCTACATGTTGGACGGGGAGGCTAGGCCTTGGTGGAAGTCCGTCTCACAGACTAGGACTCAGGAGACCCCAGACATGCCCTGAACTTGGGACGAGTTCGTCGAAGAATTTAATAAACAATACTTCCTTGAAGTGGTGAGGAACCAAATGGAAGTTCAGTTTTTACAATTGGTTCAAGGGAAGATGACAGTGAGAGAATACGGAGTGGAGTTCATGCGACTCGCTCGCTTTGCGCCCGACTACGCCATCACAGAGATGATGAAAGCAAAGAGGTTTCAGCAAGGTTTGAAGCCGGACGTGAGGAGAGGAGTAGCACCATTCCAACTGAGGACCTATGGTGAGGTCATGAGCAAAGCGCTCGTAGTAGAGGAAGAGAATAATAATAAATACCGTCAGCGAGAGCAACAAGGAAGGTGGAATACGGATCAGAGCAGAACGGGAAATTATGAACCGGTGAACAAAAAGCTGAGATTCATACTAAACAATCAGAAGTCACTGTTCCAAGGAGGTTATGGGAGACCGGCGCAGCAGACCAACCAACAGAAATTCCCATTGCTTGCATCGGGGAGACCAATTAGAAACGAGAGCCCTGCTATTACTATCGCAGCGACAGTTACATAGGGGTTCTCGTGAGCAGCTTCTTCCACGCCACATGAGACTTGTGCCAAGTGTGGCAAGTCTCATAGAACATCTGACTGTAGGCAAGGAACTCGAGGTTGTTTTCGATGTGGCAAGGTGGGCCACTTGATCAAGGAGTGCCCTGAGATGAACAAAGGAAAGACGGTTTCAGCACCTATTCCACGACCGATACAAGCAAGGAAGCCGATCGTCCAAGGGAGAGGCTATGTAGTCACCACTCAAGAGGCTCAGAATACAAACGATGTCATTCAAGGTGAGCTTCCTTTTAATTAGAAAATTTCAATTCTTGAAATTTTAGATAGAGAAGGTGCATCTGCATATAGAAAATATAAGAAAATCTTGCATGTGATAAATTCTAGTATGATGATAAACACGATATATATATGTATATGTATGATTAGGTACATTACAAATTTATAAGAAGGGAAGCAACGTGACATACGAAGCTCGAGTATTGATAGACCTGGGGTCTACCCACTCATTTGTTACCCTCGCTTCACAAAGTGGATGAAAGTCGACCCAAAGGAGTTAGACTTCATTTTAACCGTGACTGTTCCTACTGGGAAATCGGTTGATACCGAAAAGGGTTGTAACTCAGTGATCGTGAGGGTCATGGATGGAGATGTCTTTGAGCTACCGGCGAACCTAATTCTGTTGGACATGCAAGGATTCGACGTGATCCTTGGCATGGATTGGCTATCGACTCATTGTGCGATGGTAGATTGTAAGAACAAGGTCGTCATCTTCAGACTAAACACGAGGAGATCATTTAGATTTCGAGGAGAGAGGTCAACACACCTACCACTTATCTCGGCAGTCAGGGCCGAGTGATTGATCAGAAAAGGGTGTAGTGGATACTTGGCGTTTTTGAAGGAGCATAAAGAGGAGAAGAATGTTATCTCTGAGATAGCCGTGGTGCGAGACTTCGCTGATATATTTTCGGAGGAGTTACCAGGATTACCTCTAGAGAGAGAAGTAGAATTTGCTATCGACTTAGCACTAGGAACGGAGCCTGTTTTTAAAGCACCATACAGAATGGCTCCTACTGAGTTGAAGGAGTTGAAAGAACAGTCACAAGAATTAATGGACAAGGGGTTTGTTAGACCAAGCGTGTCTCCATGGGGAGCACCGGTCTTGTTTGTAAAGAAGAAAGATGGGTCACTGCGTCTGTGCATTGACTATCGACAATTGAACAAACTTACTATCAAGAATAGATACCCTTTACCTAGGATAGATGACTTATTTGATCAACTGCAAGGAGTGAAGTATTTCTCTAAGATCGATTTGAGATCGGGATACCATCAGTTGAGAGTCAAGGCAGAGGATATTCAGAAGACTGCATTCAGGACTCGATACAGACACTATGAGTTCCTAGTGATTCTGTTTGGGTTGACAAATGCCCCGTTGTCATTCATGGATCTGATGAATAGGGTGTTTAAACCACACCTAGACTCTTGTGTCGTAGTGTTTGTTGATGACATCCTGATCTATTCAAAATCAGAGGAAGAGCATGAGAAGCACTTGAGAATAGCCCTACAGACTCTACGTGAACACCAGTTATACGCCAAGCTCAGCAAGTGTGAGTTTTGGTTAGAAGAAGTTAGCTTTTTGGAACATGTTGTCTCAAAGCTTGGTGTCACTATAGATCCAACAAAGATCGAAGCAGTAGTGAATTGGGAGCAACCAAAGACCGTGGCCGAGATCCATAGTTTCCTTGGATTAGCGGGTTACTATCGACGTTTCGTTGAGGGTTTTTCAAAGATATCAGAACCACTCACGAGACTTACACGAAAAGATGCAAGGTTTGAATGGAGTGAGGCATGCGAAGAGAGTTTTCAAGAACTCAAGAAGAGACTCACTTCAGCTCCAGTGTTAGGTATTCCTTCAGGCAGTGGAGGGTTTGCAGTGTATAGCGATGCTTCATATACTGGTTTGGGCTGTGTGCTTAATCAACACAAAAAGGTGATAGCGTATGGGTCGAGACAGTTGAAAGAGCATGAGAAGAATTATCCGACACATGACCTAGAATTAGCAGCGGTCATTTTTGCGCTCAAGATTTGGAGACTTTACTTGTACGGTGAGACTTTTGAGATTTTTACTGATCATAAGAGCCTCAGATATCTGTTTACACAAAAGGAACTAAATATCAGGTAGCGCAGATGGATGGAGTTTCTAAAGGACTACGACTATTTCATACAGTACCATCCAGGCAAGGCTAATGTAGTAGCCGACGCCTTGAGTCGGAAGAGTTCAGCTCAGTTGGCTAGTCTAATTTTGGGTATGCACCGATGGAAATTGTTTGAAGATCTGGCATTATATGATGCAAACATTGAGTCACAAGCTACAGGAGCCTTCTTGGCTAACTTCTCAGTGAGACCGATGATATTTGAGCATATCTATGAGCTACAGATGAAAGACCCGGCGCTAACCAAGATTCAAGATGTGACTGAAGGCATTACATCTGAGTTTTCAATCAAGGAGGATGGCTGATCGATTTTAAGTGTAACCTTTGCAAGTGCACAAGATCTATTACAGTATGGCAAGAACAAAGGTGTCGAACCCACAGGGAAATGTGAATTTTTAATTAATTCTTTTAGAGACTTAAAAACATCCCCAAGGAAGTACCAAAGGGTAGATTCAATTTAACCAAAAATTTATCACTTTTTCTAAATGCAAGAAAAATAAATTAATCTAAATAACTAATTATTGATTAATCTAAGAGCAATATTAAAATGAGATCAAGGAACATGCTACCCCAGATTTGTACCCGTTTCCTACCATTAAAAAGCCACAGTTTCATTAAAGCATCATTCACACCATCATTCATCTAGAAAAATAATTCGAAATAAAATATGATCATCAATCCGGCATACCCTATCTAAACACAATGACTCAGCCTATCATCGCGGTATCAGTCATGTAAGAAGCATAGCGTATCTCAAGATGTTTAGATCACAACAGTAAACACATAATCGCTCAGCAGCCTAGATCAGTCTGCAGGTCCAGATCTAGCGATTACGGTAGTTGATACGCGCAATCAACGGTCATAACAAGCATTCAACATATTTTCAATAACACAAACTTTGAGCAAAATGATTCCATGATGACAATAATTAGACTATGGTATTAATCATAAATATGGGTACTTATCTGGGGATTGCATCTTCCCCGATCTACTGATTTAGCCGCTCATCTTTGGTGTATGGTCTCCTTGTTCATTCAAAGCCATTCCACTTTTCATTTCTTTCAAAAGATCTTTGTTTACAATTGTTTTTTTCTCTAAATACAATCTATGATTTTCTCAAAGAAAAACAATGCAAATCCTAGGTACAATCTACCCAGATGAAACCCTAGAAGAAGGAGAAAAGAAGAACCCTTGAAGAATGAATAGAGAGTTCTCAAAATTCCAAAAGTAAAAAGCCTAAAATTGCAAAAAATAAAATCCTAATTAATTCCTCCCTAAAATTCCTCCAAAAAGTCCTCTTTACAAAGCCGTAGCTTCCCTTTTATAATGGCCGAACAAACCTAAACCTAATTGCCTCAATCGATTGAGACTTAAATCTCAATCAATTGACTATTAAGTAGGGAAAAAGTTGTATTCATGTGTCAATCGATTGACACTTAATTCTCAATCGATTGACATCTAAGAGCAATTTTCGTGAACTCCCGTCCAACTTTACATCAGACACTATCTTGATATTTTAGCCATAACATTCTGTCTCGAACTCTGACTGATGCGATTCTTACAGAGTTGGAAAGCTGACGACGAGCTCTACAACTTTTATGTTTTGGAAAATTTCTAAATCTAACGTTGTGAAGGTTCAAATTGAGCTGCAAGTTGCCCTAAGTTCTCGATGACCCAAAATTACAGTGTTTTGACATTATTTTCAGAATTCTGGGGCTGTTTTAGAAACTTGGACTGTATTTACCTGAAACACTTAAAATCTAGTAAATCTCATCAGATAGCCTTCATCGGACGACTAAATGTAAGTATTTAGGGGTGAAATATCATCATATTTCACTACTCATCAATGGCTCCTTATTGTTCAAGGGTCGTCTTTGCATTCCGGAAAATACCGATTTACGGTGAATAATACTTGATGAATCTCACAAATCAAGCTATGCTATCCACCCGGGAAGCACAAAGATGCATCAAGATTTGAAAAAGAATTACTGGTGGAGAGGCTTGAAATAAGATGTGGGAAAGTATGTGTCGCAGTGTTTGACGTGCCAACAAGTAAAGATCGATCATAGACATCCCGTAGGCCTATTGCAGCCTCTACCTATACCGGAATGGAAGTGGGAATCGATCTCTATGAATTTTATTGTTGGGCTACCACGTACTGCAAAGAAGTATAATGCCATTTGGGTAGTGGTCGATCGATTGACCAAGTCAGTGCACTTCTTGCCTTACAATACTATGTACACGGCGGGAAGACTGGCAGAGCTGTATATGAAGGAGATTGTCCGTTTACATGAGATTTCGAGTAGCATTGTCTCAGACCGTGACCCATTGTATATATTACAGTTTTGGAAGAAATTTTAAGAAGGAATGGGAACGCGACTAGATTTCAGTACGACATTCCATCCGCAAACCGTTGGACAAACTGAGAGGGTCAATCAGATCATCGAGGACATGCTTAGGGCATGTATGTTAGAATTACAAGGATCATGGGATCAACACCTACCGTTGATTGAGTTTGCATTCAATAATAGTTTTCAGACGAGCATTGGGATGGCACCATATGAAGCACTTTATGGACGGGGATGTAGATCGCCCATCAATTGGAAAGAAATCAGTGAAAAATTTGTTTTAGGACCCGAAATACTTGAAGATAATGCCACCTATGTTCGGATGATAAGGGCCAAACTCAAAGCGGCTCAGAGCAGACAGAAGAGCTACGCTGATATCAAGTGGACGAGTGTAGACTTCAAGGTGGGTGAACACGTATTCGTGAAAGTGTCACCTATGAAGGGCATAATGAGATTTGGAAAGAGAGGGAAGCTAAGTCCCCGCTATCTTGGACCGTTTGAAGTTTTGGGTTGAGTAGGGGAAGTTGCTTACCGCATTGGATTTCCACCGTTATTTGATCAAGTACACAATGTATTCCATGTGTCTATGCTCAGGAAGTACCTTAACGACCCTGATCACGTGTTGAGCGGTCAATCATTCGAGATGCATGAGGACATGATTATGATCGAAGAGCCGGTGGAGATTTTGGATCGAAAGGAACAAGTGTTGCGAACAAAGGTGATTCCATTAGTACTTGTTCAATGGAAGCATCATCTGGCCAAGGATGCTACATGGGAACGAGAGGCCGACGTAAAAGAACAATATCCAAGCTTGTTTGCGACAACTTGAGGGTCAAAATTGCATCACCGCAAGCATGTTTGTGGATTTAAATTATATGTGTAATTCAATGTCGATCTTATGATCAATTTATTAAGAGAACAATTTTATCCACAGAGTCTCAAATGTGGTGTTGAACGCGAAATTGAAACTCATCATGGTCACGACATGGCCATGATGATATATTTTGTTGAACCAATGACCAACTGGTCATCTTTTATCAAGGAACCAAAAGAGACTGAAAAGTTTTTAAATTTGAAGAGTCTGATCAAAACCGATTAATCGATTTTCAAATCGATTAATCGATTTGGGAATTCGATTAATCGATTTTTGTCGATTAGTCAACTAGCTTGTGCAAGTGAGTGGAAATTTGATAAGGATTCAGAAAAAATGACAAAGTGGAATTTCAATTAATCAATTTGGGTCTCGATTAATCGATTTATGATTTCGATTAATCGATCTGGGGATTCGATTAATCGAGGAACTTAAGAATTTAGAAAAAATTTGAAGAATGATATACGATTTTGATTAATCAAAGTGAAATTCGATTAATCGATTTGGAATTTCGATTAATCGAACTGGAGGTTCGACTAATCGAGTCATTTAATGAACTTGGGAGAAAATTGAAGGATTTGATTAATCGAATTTAGAAATCGATTAATCAATTTCGCACTGCTTAACCTAATTTTGAAACTCGATTAATCGACTTTTGAAATCGATTAATCGAACTAGGGCCTATATATATAATTCGAAGGGATTTTCTCCCCATTCAAATTCATTTGGAAATTTTCCTTGCGCGTGTTCTTCTTCTTCTTCTTCTCCAATCGACCGAGCAACCTAGGGTTTGAGCTTTTTGGATCGATTTCGGATTGAAATCACGTTACATCGAATCAAAAACCTAAGGTAAACCCTAGTTTTGTTCAATTCGAGCTATTAAACCCGAGATTCGAGTCTTTTGTTTCAAATTGAATTGATAAACCCTAGTTTCTTAAACTTTTCACGAAAATGCCGCCAAAAATGCGGTTGTCTTAGAAGAAGGCAACCTCCAAGCTTTCGGTCCGGCGTAAGAACTCCGCACCGCCACCACCTACCCCATCACTGGTGAGGACTCCGTCACCGTCGGCATCGGATACCACATCCAGGTCGACGAGCGTGTCTTCGCCCATTCCACCACCACCCACCAATGTACTCCAACCCAACGAGTGGTGGGCAGCTAAAACCTTTGAGATCGAGTACATTATCGATCAAACCCTATTTACAAACCTCGATGTACGGGGCGAGACCCAATGGGCTCGTAATTGCCTTCTAAAAGCTGGCCTCGGCAACATTTTGAAACTAATCTGTGGGTCCTACTACCCTAGGTTGGTTAGACTATTCTACCAGGGGCTGACGGATGGCCCTACCGACGACATCGTCACGACCAAGATAGAGGGTCGTGACTACACGTTCACTCGTCGCCACATCCACGAGGTGCTTGAATGTTACCTCAATTTTGTACCTGAGACCACCCTCTTCCCACCCTTAGAGGAAGAGGTGAGATTTGAGGAGATCATGACTCGGATGACCAACGGGAAGAAGGGGTCGGGATCCTCTATTAGGACGGTTGACCTTCCCCATTATATGTGGATGCTTGATTCTATAATCAAGTGCAACCTCTACCCATTGCGTCACGACACTGAGCGGGTGGAGATGGTGCAGCAGGCACTCTACGCGGCCTTCTGTGGCCGCTGGTTTGATGCCACCATGGTCATCCTCGAGGGGATGAGATACATCAAGGGCAAGTTGATGAAGGGCAACTTGAGGACCAAGGAGAAAATGCCCTATGTTCGGCTCATCTCGAGCATGCTGGAGTGCTATTTCGGTGCTCCAGAATACGTTATATCGCCTCATGAGGAGAGGGCTACAGACCGAGTGAAGACGTTCTCAAACTCTTCATGGAGCTGTAACTACAATCTACTTAAGTGGACCCTACCGGCTCCGGGTCCTGCAGCAGCAGCACCACTAGCACCTCCACCATCGCCACCACCACATCAGGACCCACTCGTGGGTGGGGCACACCCGGTTGATCCACCAGCGGAGGGGGCACCCTCCCATACCACCGCCTCACCTACGCCGCCAACGTTGTCTGCGGCGGCCACACCGACGTCTTCTTACCGCCGGCGAGTAGCTCGCCCGGCACCCAGTATTGAGGATGTGTTGGCCCGGATGGAGGTCAACAATGAGAGGATAAACCGACGGATGGACTTTTTGATGTTTCATACACTGTGCTACATCTATCAGTTGGACTACCAGCAGCGCCTTGCGCAGGAGGTGGAGTGGACAGCAGGTCGGACCGCCTTCCATACGGGTCTAGTCTTCAGTGCGGGTACCTCTACAGCCGATGCATCTGGCTCGGTTCCCCAGCAGCCCGAGCAGCTAGCTGAGACGGGTCACCCACAGCCTACGGAGACGACCCAGCCACCGCTTGAGCCACCAGTCCCGTCAGAGCAGCCCGCCTCAGCATCATATCAGCCAAGAGAGGGGACGACATGAGCACAGGATGATAGTTTATTTTGTAGTTACTTTTTCCATATTTTGTACTATTGTAATCAAAATTGTAAATTGTAGTATCGGCAACAGTTAACCAAACTTGTAATTTTAGAAATTTAGTGAAATACAGATCAATTTTTAATGTACTTACATTAGATTTATTGCTCATACTGCGTAATGTGTAATTACCTTCGGGTGTGGGTACGTGACACCGCTGTGTGTGGGGTACCACACCAGAGCGCCCTTGGGTTATTTTCGAGGATGAAAATTTCCAAGGTGGAGAGAATGTAATATCCTGAAAAGTTTAATGTTTAACTTTAACCTCGAGAACCGTGCCCGATTAGTCATAGGGTTGACCAAGTGATGGTCAAACAATGCACTCATAAAGTGATGAACTAATGTGAGATCAATATGACTTAAGAGTAGTGTATAGTGTGAGTTAGTGGTCACATACACCTATCTCTAGTATATGTGTTTAATACACAAGCAGGAGAGTGAATATAAGGGTTTAATAACCCTATTTACCTTTTGTTTTGGGCTATTGAAGAGAGAGTTAAGAAGAGAGAGAGAGAGAAGTAAAGAGGAGTTATGAAGGCTAGAGGTTAATGCAAATCAAGAAGAGGAGTTAGCATTGATTGCCGAATTCAACGCGTTAGGATCGTTGAAACGAAAAGCTGGAGCCTTAGCCATTCTAACCTAGATCTTGATCAATTTGAGGATTGATCGAAGGTGAGTTTTAAATTAATGTTAATGCATAGGTTGTAGATGATTAAATTCGATCAAATGTACTTAAAAGAGTAGATTAAAGGCATAGAAAATAATGGGGAAAAGATTTGAAAGAACAGCCAGAAAGGGGGCTGAATCGGACCAAATCGATCAATCAAAATTGGGATTCGATTAATCGATTTTGGGCTGGAAGTTGAAAAGTCAGGTAAGCCCGATTTCGATTAATCGATTTGGATGATTGATTAATCGATTTGGAAATCGACTAATCTACTGGGTACCTCAAGTGGCTGGAGAAACATGACCTGGGAAAATCGACTAATCGAGTTGAGAAATTGATTAATCAACTTTGGATTTCGATTAATCAATTTGGAATTGACTAATCGATTTTAGATTTTCGACCACTCGATTTGAGAATCGATCTTATTATGTTAGAGACTTCGATTAATTGATTTGGGATCGATTAATTGAATTTGAATCTCGATTAATCGATTTTGGGAATCGATTAATCGATTTTGGTTTTGATTAATCGATTTTTGGAACCGATTAATCGAATTATGTTTCGATTAATCAATTTTGGGAATCGATTAATCGACTTTGGCAATTTTACCTAACTTTATAGTTTTACTTTGAGATTCATGGAGGGTTTAGGACCTTCTTCATTACATCTTTAGTGATGTATTGCATGTGTTATGATGTACCATAGGTGGTACGTGTAAAAGCGAGCACAAGGAGCCGCGTAGGACCTTGATGCTTGGACCTTCAGATAATTGAGGTAGGAACACCTTGAACATGTACTTTAATTTCAAGAGCATGTATGTAGTGATATAATTATCAGATTTGAAGTTGTTTTAACCATGAAAAGATTTGTGAAAATGGGTGTGTGTGTAACACCAAGAATGTGAAAAAAAGGCATTTGTGTGATGCAAGTGATTAAGATCAAGTAATCTAATAAGAATGAGACATCCCCAGGGGATGAGAAAGTAAATAAGGCATCAAGTGTGATGCGAGTATGATATACATCCCAGGGATATATATGTGATTGAATAATTACTGTTGAGGCCTAACTGATATAAGATAGCACTTTACACGGTGAATAATTATATGTAAAGCACATGTTATTTTTGTTATTTGAGGTTTGTTTAGAATACCCCACCGACGTGGCGGGATACCCACGACTGACACGGTAGGATATCTGTGACCGGTACGGCGGCCAATCCGTACACCATTACGGAGGTTTATCCGTAACAGTAAGCACATCCCAGGGATGTTGAGTGATATTTAACCCCGCCGCCTAGTGAGAAAGGGGCTTGGGTAGTATTCCCAGGGAATACATTAATTACAACTGTCTATTTAGGCGACGATGGTGGGTATTCTGCCGGGGCTCGATGCTATATTGCTCGGGGATTACTTAAGTTAAAGATTTAAGTTTTACTTTAGGCTTGTTCATTCATGACAAATCAATAGTAAAGTAAGAATGCTAATTATCAATAAACTTGAATGCAAATTATCAGCTTTTAAAACTGTCTTCTAGCAAATGCATAGACACATCATGCTTAGAATATCATGGAATATATGTGAGTTTTAATTTATATGGTTATTGTGTTTGTTCCCTATTGAGCTAGGATGTAGCTCACCCCTTTAGACTATACGTCGCAGGTCCTTTATTGGCAGCAGTTGAGGCTTCGGGAGACGTAGATCCGGGTGATTCGGATTACGTGCCTAGAGACGAGTTGGAGCCTCCTCCCGAGGACTTCTTTTAGGAGACTCTGCTGTGTACTTTAACAGAGAATAGTTTTGAGAGCTAATTGTACGGCTTGGTATGTCAAGCCCTTATTTTTGATAAATATGTAATTAGATTGGATTATTCTTTTGGCGAACCATCTGGGGTTATCAGTTTGTCACCGATGGTTCGGGTCGGTTCTCTGTTCATGCAGTGGCATGAAAATAGAACTGTCTTTTGAATGTGCCAGTTGGGCATATTAACTTTTTCTGCTTTATGAGATTATTTTACTTTATTTATTATCATTGCTTGTTATACTAATATTCTGTGCATAGTTTTGGGGCACGGTCTGTAGGATCGTGTTGATGGCACGGGTTTTGGGGTGCCAAAATTAGGGCTGTCACAAGAACACCCCAATGACATCTGACCTTAGTTGGTCTTTCTATTTTATTCCCTAGATTAATTAGACCAGTACATTGAAAGGAGTGTATTGACAGTACACGGTACCAAGATCACATATAGCACCCCGATATGGGTTAATGTGGATAGCAGACCTAGAATTAAGACCCATTAATATGGACTAGGAATTCAGACCAACAGTTGAGGCCCTATGCTAGACCTATACACCAAGCTGGGTGTACCAGTTACACACTGACTTTGAGCACCTCATGTTATAAAACCCACACTTCTCGACCATATGATTTAACGCCCTACAAATTTGAACTCAACTGATACATCGGGATTGGTAAATGAAAGGTTTGGACATCAGAACCAAGTTCAAAGACATCGGATCTTGTTTTCACTTAAGTGTGTGTGACTTGAAAGGTCGTGCACCACGCTTGATGTGCCGAACACAGATCTCAATATTAAATATTAGATATCTAGAACTCTTAGGAGATTATACACCAAGTCCCATATGCTAAGTCACACATTGAATGCAAAATCCACATATAACACACAACTTGGTGTTGCAGCTATACACAGAATCCAAGCCTAAACAAGTATACAATGAATTAAATATAGCTGCCATACATTGGATGCAAGCCTTATAAGGCTTATAACATTAGAAAGCGCCAAATGACTCCACGTGATGGTGAGTCACTCTTGGGCCATGCACGTCAAGTGCAAAACCCTACAAAATTCGCCACCACCGTTCTCCTTCATCACACTTTAAATTTTTGAGGAAACAAACTACATATTACTCTCTCTCTCTAATCCTCCTACAGAACTTCACTATTTGCCACTGTTGCATAAACCAAACCCCCTTCATCTTTCCAAACAACCGGCTCTACACATCTAGCGGTTGACTCATGTGGGAGATCTTATGAAGCAACGATGGAAAAATTCAACGACATCTAAACTCTCCAGCCTCTGTGATCGGAGAGCAGCGCTAAACATCGCCCTCGCACCTCAGATCGTGAAACCATTGCGAGCAAATTCCAACACCGTCGCAACCTAGGAAATACATAAGGAATCCACTAAAAAGGTATGCCGTATATCCAATTTTGGTGCAATATATATATATATATACAATATATAAGCTTTATATATATATATACAAATTACCCAAAATGGAGCAGAAAACACCCCACCCAAAATGGAGCAGAAAACACCCCGGCAAGCCCATCCTGATAGGCTTGCCGCGGCAACCTTACAGGCTTGCCGCAACAAGATGCTTAGGCTTGCCGCGGCAAGCACTGTGCTCAGACCATTGGTCAGTATTTTGATTATAACTATTGATCCCAAACTCGGATTGGCATGATTCTTGATGTGTAGGAAAGGGGACAACAAGCCCTTCAACTTTCATGAAGGAACAAAGTTCTGAATCTAATGTTTAAGGGGTCAAAAATTAGTGACAAGTCACGGTAACATGCTCAGCTACAAAGCTTGCCGCGACAACCTATGTTGCTTGCTGCGACAACCCTGCATCTGACACACTTGGCGACACCTCTGTCAAGGGTTTGTGTTGTGATAAATTTTTGAGTTTGTCCATAAGACATGGGACCATAAATGATCCATATTTGGGGTCTATGTTGACCCAATAAACCACTAAAAATACTAAAATTATGACCATATATCCTAGTTATATGGTGCACATGACGTGCTCATGCTGATGACTTTGTTTGGATGCATGCAAGCACATGACTGCAAGCAAGTCTCATACGTAATGCACATGCTTGATCTTACGATAGGGAATTTACTTTACTAATTTATATTGTGTTTTTCTCACTCTTGTCTAGCTAAGCGAGTTATTACATTGATCATGTAGAAATAGACAAATTGATACGCATATATCATAGTCATGTATGATACTAAAATAAGTTACTATGAGTTCAATTTACTAAGAAGTAAGGATGAATATTCTAAATATTAGTTGAGGAATAAAAATACCAGTTCGATTAATGATAATGATGATAATAGATATCAGTTTTGATGTGTGTGTGCATTACTATAATCAAGTCAGTTTTGAGTGTATAAATGATAATACAAGTTCAGATTTGATATCTGCTTTTGTATACCTATGCTAGATTCAGGTAGGAAATGAGGATAAGAAGTTCAGTTTTGAATTAGTATGAACATGATAGTGCAACTTTGATAAGTGCAGCTTTACTAAGTTCAGTGTTGATAAATAGTTAACTCAGTTTGAAAGAATAGTTGGTAGGCACATGCTAATTCAGTTTTTGTCCAAATATGCTAGTTTTCGTGAGGTATAAGCATGCAAGTTCAGTTATGCTAATGCAGTTAGATGGAAATGATGATACAATCAGTTTCAATGCATGAATATGAATAGTTATGCTAGGTTAGTATGCTAGTTCAGTATTATGCAAGTTTTAGATTATACTAGTTCAAGTTTCGATATATGAATATGAGCATATCAGTTCGATAAGATCAGCTTGACATATATTATTATGTTAGAACTATTGTCAAACCAATTTAGATGACTTTATATAGATCAGTAGATGAATTTGTATGTATGATGATATTAGATGAGTTTAGAGAAAGTATAATTTATGCACATGCTAGTTTTCAATGTATGACTATGACTGGTGGTGTTAGATCAGCTTAGGAAGCTACATACTTGATGTAGGCTTTGTAATGATTATGATGCTAGTTCAGCTTGGATACATGAGTATCAATGATTATGATAGTTACAGTCATATATGATCATGTGAGTTCAATTATTCAAATCAGTTTTGTTATATGATATTTGTTCATGATGTGCTCGCATATATACCATGCATTGTTCATGTTCTGTTATCCTTGATGTCATGTACACGTCTTTAATTCATCTTGAAATAAGTGATCCTGCTAACTCGGGAGCTTGATATCCCGTCCAAGTGATCCCGCTAACTCGGGAGCTTGATTTTCTCGGTCCAAGTGATCTCGCTAACTCGGGAGCTTGATTTTCTTATTTCTTGTTCTTGTACATGTCTTGTTTCAGCATGATTCATTGATCTTACCTGATTCCTTATCAACATGAATATGTCAGCATGAATATACCAGCATGCGTAGCATAGCATGATAAAATAATTGTATGTTTTAGTGTTTGTTCTGTTAAGTGCTACTAGAATAGATTAATGCTAGACTAAACCTAAGATAAGATGACATGTGTTTTATTTTATTTGCTTCTAGACATGAATGAAAAAGTTAACATATGAATTAGTTGTGTAATTATCCCTACTGAGCTTTGATGATAGCTCATCCTATGACTTTATGTCTTAGCTGCAAATATTGCTCAAGACCCTAAGCACGAAGCTAATCCTACCTACTAGTCTGAGGAGGAGGACGAGGAGGAAGGTTCTACTGAGAGCTTCTTTTCTTGAGAGGTTTGGGAGAGAGAGAGATTTGTTTTTAAACATTAAATATGTATAAACAACAGTGTGATTTGAGATAGTTTACTACTTCATGTATAGGTTTCTGTTTATGTTCCTGTTCAGTTTTATGTTTTAGATAAATGAATGAATATCAGTCGTGCCATATTTCTACGTATCAGAGTTAATTCAATTCGCTTCCGCATATGTAACACTTTGTACAGGATGCCCTTGTATGACAGGATCATGTTAGGTGATCCAACGGCGTGACCTTTCCCATTTACGAGAAGGGAAAAAGTCGGGCTGTCACACTAATAAAAGAAACTACTAAAAACAAAAGATTCCTAATATAAATCTAATTCTTAATTTTATCTTTCCTTGCTTTCTTTAGTTGATGTA
Organism: Chloranthus sessilifolius; assembly: GCA_021018995.1. Classification (NCBI taxonomy): domain Eukaryota; kingdom Viridiplantae; phylum Streptophyta; class Magnoliopsida; order Chloranthales; family Chloranthaceae; genus Chloranthus; species Chloranthus sessilifolius. Next base: position 101,644,934 of record CM037588.1, read on the forward strand.
CTTCTAGATTGCTCTCCTTTATTTAAGCAATAGAGTCCTTCGGAGTAGATCTTCATCAATCTTCTCAGATCCGTGATTCACTAAACTTTTAATTTCTAGGAGTCTTCTAATTCTATTCATGGCGGTGATAATCTTCACTCACGTGATCAACAACAACAACAATAGTAGGAAAACTTCTTTTCTAGGAAATCGTCAATCATAATTTTCTATCTTTTTTCTTCTCTTTCGTAGAAAATTGTCAATCACGATTTTCTGTCTTTCATAGCTTCCTATTCGGACGATTCTCTGGATTACAATTCTTCGCCTTTTCTCTTTTTTGTCTCTTTTGTAGAGTCGTAAATTATGATTTTCTGGCTTTTAGTAGGCGGAAAATGTCTTTTTCGCTCAATCATCTTTCTTACTGCTATTTGAGTTTATTTTGACGAATATTAACACTTAGGCTCTTTTTTACTGTTTATCTCTATTTTCTGCACATCAATAAGTTATTAGTAGCAAACTAAAGCCTAGCATCACTAAGTTAAGGGTGATAAAATGGTTGATTATGTGATTGATCAAAGAGACAAAGTTACCCACAGCATCAAGAACACCAACGTATTGGATGTGCCGTATACGACAGAAGACACAGGCCTCCATAACTTTGAGTATAATGTATCAACGGTGATCCTCGAGCCCCTCGAAAGGATCACATTATAAACTGGTGGTGGAATAATCGCAACAGTAGCTATGCTCCAGAAATGGGGTTATCAGAAAGGTAAAGGATTGGGACCTCAATTGCAAGGAAGGAAGGACCCAGTTAGAGCCAAAGGCGGACGTGAGTCAGATTCTACCTAGGCTACAGGCCTACCGAAGAAGACGTCCAAGAGGCCAAGGAAAAGACTCGAACCATTACTACTGTAAAAGCCCAAGGAATAGCCTTGGAAGACGAACCCCGTCCACAACCCCACATTCGGAGTACATTCATAACCGTCGGGGTCGTAAAAATTGATCAGAATGGGGCAACACACTAATCCCGCCCAAGCCGGTAGCCCCGATCCACCCAACCAATCCCCAAATCATCCCTCCCAATTTTGAAGTAGACCTAGCCTCCCTGCCCCTTTTTGAGGAGTTTCCCATGCCTATATAGTCCCCCATGTGGTAAACCACCATAGAACCATGCTGCAGTTTGAGGATAGGGTCCCGAATGAGCCTAGGATAAACATGATGGAGGTTGACTCCCAAAATCTATTTCAATCAGCCTCCTCTATTTGAGCAGGTAAAGGGGTGGCACCGCAGGTAAGGAATTGGGCATCAATGCCCCTAACTCTAGAAGCGTCGAGCGGCCGTAAATAAGACACAGGCTTCCCCAAAAAAACAACCTATAAAAAGTGAGGTGAGCCTTTGGCAGGCAATACCATGTGTATATAGAAATTGGCCTTGCCAACGGTCCATCTCCAAAGAAAACAAAAATCATAAAAACATAGAAAAATTGTAAAATCCAAAAATATTGTCTTTCAAAATTCTGGAGAAAATCAAAGGAAATGATGCCTTAATAGAAAAATTCGTCCCACGTGATATCGACCCCTGCCCTGTAGAAATACAAGAAGAGGTAGGAGTCCCAAGTCTGGATGAGGAGTTCCCTACTGATGAACTTCCTAATGAGTTCCTTGAATGGTACACCGATTTTAAACATGGCCCAACCCCTATCGTTGAAGAAACAGAGGACGTCAATCTAGGGACCGAGGAGATTCCTATAATCACCAAGATCGAAACGTCGTTGTCACTCGAGGAAAGAAAAAATATGATTGATTTCCTTTGGTCATACTAAGATGACTTCACATGGTCATATGAGGATATGCCCGGTTTGGACACCGATTTGGTCAAGCATGAGCTGCCGCTATATCCTGATGTTAGGCCGGTTAAGTAGAAGTTGAGACGTCTCTGACCAGAGTGTATGTTGAAATTAAAAGATGAAATCATCAAGCAGTACGATGCGGGTTTTCTCATGGTCTCTAAGTACCCTCAGTGGCTAGCCAATATTGTCCCAGTACCAAAGAAAGATGGAAAGTTTCGTATGTGCATCGACTTCAGAAACTTAAACAAGGCGAGCCCAAATGATGACTTTTCATTGCCACACATTGACATCTTGGTCGATAACACTGTTAGGCATGGGATGCTGTCATTCATGGATGGATTCTCCAAATATAATCAGATCAAGATGACAGAAGTGGATCGAGAGAAAACGACGTTCATAACTCCATGGGGAACTTTCTATTATCGAGTCATGCCATTTGGGTTAAAGAATGCTGGGGCAACATATTAGAGGGCAATGTCATCACTCTTTCATGACATGATGCACCTAGAAATTAAGGTATATGTTGATGACATGATTGCCAAGTCTCCGGAAAGAGAGGATCATCTAGTGAAAAACTGCCACTATACTACAAAAAATGAGACTATTAGCGGCAGCCAAAAACTGTCGCTATTAACAAAAAACTGCCGCTATTAACAAAAAACTGCCGCTAATAGTCTTAGTAGTTTTTTAGCAGTTTTTTGGTCCAAAAAACTGCCACTAATAGTCTTATTTTTTGTAGTCCTAATACCCTTGCCGCTAATAGTCTTAATAGATTTTTATTAATAGCGGCACCTTTTTCCTCAAAAAAACTGTCGCTAATAGTTTCATTTTTTGTAGTGTTTCTTAGTATATTAGTGACGTGGCTTGTGTGAAGAGAAGGATAGAAATGAGAATAGAACCGAGTTTGAAGTGAGAGTGATGGAAGGCATTGGTTTTTGGCTTTGAATATATTCCTACTGCACTTGCAGATGTCAGGGCCCCTAAAATCTGTTCATATCAATAGGTCTTGAATATGGATTGCTAAACATTGATCATGACCTGTGTCCTTAAATATGTTATAGTGTGCTGGGAGCTGGGACAACCTTAATAGTTATAGTAGTAGTATGTTATAAGGTACTAGGTTTTTCTTCAGCAACAAGGAGCAAATGAAGGGCCTGTGATATGTGTATTTTTTCATATCATAGGTTGCAAATGTAATCAACTTTACAGCTTTTAATATGTGAAGATTTTTAATTTGCTTATGACTTTTAGTATGTGAAGATTTTTAATATGTTCATTTACGGAGGTTTGCTACCCTCATAAGAGTGTATGTGTTATATTCATTTCCCTAGCTCTCAAATGTCGTAGATATAATTTCAAATGGTATAAACAATATGGGGGAATGCATAAATTTTGAGTATGTTTATAAAAAAGTATATTTATTTACAAATGTTTCTATTGCTTTTAGACTTCTATGCTGCCTAGGAGGGTATCTGCTGACTGGTGCTGTTTATCAGTACTTTTTCTTTGGAAGTCGGGGTGTACAAGTATGTTTTCTTCCACTGCGAATGTTCTTTTTCTTTATTCATCTCCATTACTGTCTATTATTAGCCTGTTAAAATATACAAGAAGGCTTACATAAGGTACCCGCCCTAAGTGCCATTTTCGATGCTTGGGTCAATCTCAAACTGGAAACCTTCGTAAATGTCCTGATAACTTTGAACGCCAAATTAGTGAAAAGTCACAAGTAAACTTTCTCTGATTTTAATTGGGGTATGTTTGATACTCACTACTGTAGTATAAACTATAGAACATGCCACATAAATGTGAAACCTAACATATACAATCCCAAATCCAAATATCATTCTCCTAACAAAGTAACCAAAACTTGCTACAATAATTAACCTATAGATAATGTTTCCGAGCTTCTAATTAATTTTCAGTTTGCAAGGTTTTTTGATTGAAAATACTCTCGTGAGACTTGAATCATGTGATTTCATTGCCACTTGAGAGTTGAATCATGTGAACTTCTAATTAATTAAGGCCTCATGGGTCTGTAATTTGAAACCCCATGTATCCCTATTTTCAAACACTCGAATCATGTGATTTCTGGGCTGTTTCCTCCACTTTTCCAACACATTTCTAGCCTTCAAAATAGCTCAAAATCCTTCCTCCATCTTGCACTGCATCATTTAACCCCAGGGAACTGACACCCATAGAATTTTAAATAAAATAGCAAGATGGCAGGCCCCTTGGAGGAAGACCTTTCCCCATGTAGTTTGAGATATTGCAAAATATCTTTTTTTATTATTTTTGGATAGAGGTATTTTGTAGTCTGTCAGAAAACTGTCCGATCATCCCAGTTGGAGTGTCAGCTAAGAGAGATCCTCTATGGTCAAGATCTGAATCATCAAATCTCAACCATTATTCACACTCTATTCAAGGGGTCATGTTTCATCGTCCAGACTTGTGTGCCCGTCTCCTTAGAACTTAAGGATAAGGTATGAAGAGCCTATAGAACATATCCTGTTCAACTAAGAGTAGTTGTTTTTGCTTCATACGACATAGGAGGTCATTTTTTGGATGGGAATGTGTAATAACCCAAATTTTCTTATTCTATTTTAATGGTGTTAGATGTGTTTCGCATCGTGAACGATGTTAGTGCTCCACATCAGAACTCATCCTCTTTTCAAAAAATTATAATTTTACTATATTAAAATTAAACCCATTGTGAAGTGCTCATCGATACGATTCCAATGATATATAATTTGTTGATTTTTGATAAGAATATAAAAAGTTACGCCCATTTTAAGTGATGAAACAAGTTAAAGGGTATAACTATAATTTCGAGAGAGAAACATCAATTGCTTCGGTGCTTACACAAAGTGCTGGAACAAAACCTTTTCTGAAGCTATTTAAGTCACGTATGAATTCTTAATCTGTGTAAAAACTCCTATTTTATTAAATCCCTTACGAAAAGTCTTAATTAGAATTAACCTAAAACTTTCTACCATTATAAATAAAACTTTAAAAGCTCTCTTCTCTTTATAATAAAAAATTATTCTCTCCCAAGACTTAGACGAGCCGACGACTTAGACATCGACCTTTCTAACCTGAACCACCGTAGATCTACCGTTCACGCTTCAAGAGGTGGGAACCCATCAATCCATCTTGTTCTTTTTAGATTCAGTCATGTAGGATGGGTTCGATCACGTATCGACGGGTCTAAAAATCTTATTTAAACCTTAATATCTTATAAATTAATAGATTTGCATATTTAATAATATGCTTTCCCTTGAAAGTTGTATAATTCGTAGGCTGAATAATATTTTGTTTCTCTTTTTAAACAATCCTTTTGTTTGGCTATTAATATTTTACCTTCTATTAGGATTGCATATTTAATATGTTTTCTTCCTCTTAAATCTACATAGTAATTAAATATGAATATCTTTAAGTATGATAAATCTGCATATTTAGTATTTTATTTTTCTATTAAAGTTGCATGATTTGTAAGTCGGGTTTATATTTTATTTCTCTTTTCAAATAATCCCTTTGTTTGGCTATTTAATATTATACTTTTCTATTAGGTCGTCATATTTAATATTTTACCCTCTTTTAAATCAGTAAATTAATTAAACTCTAATGTTTTTAAATCTGACAGATTGACTTAATTGGAATAATACCATATTGATATTGTTTATTTCTAAATCTATATAATTAGTAATTTACCCTTTTACTAAAAACTATAATGACATATTATTGTTACAAGTCTATATTATTATTTATTTAAAACTAATTAAGCCCAAAAGAAAATTACATTCTTATTTTATTTAAAAGAATAATAGATTGCACCATCTTTAAGTTTCGGGTCCAAACTCGCGACTACGAACCCGAGCTTGCGACTATCAATATACTAGTCCTGGTATTTTGGCCATAACTCTTTACTCAGACCTCGGATTGACGTGATTCTTGTGGCATTAAAAAGAAGACAAAGAGCTTTACAAGTTTATGTGAAATAGCTATTTCACGAATCGAACATTTTAGAGGTCAAAATAGAGTAATAAGTTAGGTTCAATTTTAAATGATCCAAGGCTACACGAATTTAGTGTTATTCTCTGATTTTTATGACCAAAGTTTCTGTATATATTATATCTTAAGGTCTTTCACTCGATAGTCATGATAAATCACAACTTAGTAATTATAAATATATTTTAATTTAATTATCCAATTATAGTAATCTATATATCAATTTATCGCTGCAACGCGACCTCTTCGATATTATGAAATATTAGAAATTTGATTCCTCATGAAAATCAAACTCTGACCTTCACATTTTTGAAATCACATTAATAACTATCCTATCCTATAAGTGTATTGGTGTTATGTAAAAAAAAAAAAAAAAAAATATATATATATATATATATATATATATATATATACGTATCAACATAATAAAATTTAAATATAAATCTATGATGTGTATGATAGTGTTATGCTTCTACCTTTATCATGATATATGAGTTATAGGCATGTTAGATTATACGTATGCGAGTATATGAGATCATTCCTATGCTTGGGCGTGGTGATTCGCCGAGATGGTATCAAAGTGAAGAATACATTATATTTACATGCCTACAACTCATGGTGGTATGAGGCATCATGACGAGTCAGGTGAGTGTGAATTTGGTGTAACCTTATATACGGTGGCTTATACGGTGACCCTATCACCTCAAGTTTTAATATAAGAGGAGAGGATAAGATGAGTTATGATATCAGATTCGGGCCATGGGTCTTAGCTATGGTGAGGTTATCCCACTATAACTCGTCTTAGAATTAAGTTATAAGAGTATGATGAGTATGAGTACGAGATAAGATATATTATAATTACGATAATAAGATACCGCTGTGTAGGCCAATAAAAAATTAAGAACTTAAGTCTTTATACGTGTCATTCCTTGCGTCACCACTGGAAGGGTAATAATATCTTTCAAGCAAGACGGGTCTCTGGGAGATCGCATGAGTAGTGTGAGTGTGAGTGTGAGTGTGAGTAAGAGTGTGATATGAGTATGATATGAGTTATGCTTGACCATTATGTCTCCCCATTAGGCTATGGGGAGTATGAGAAGGATAGGGAGGGCGACTAGATAAATTGTAATATGGTGGTATGATATTATGGCGACCCTCACATGGTAGCTCGAGCAGCGGGTCATATAGGATTTATGAGTAGGTTTGTTATATTCATATGATATACAGACATATGTACGAGAATAATATGATATGATATGTTATGAAATATGAGATATAGTGAGGTACGTTAGGATATGAGTGTCTAGATTATGGTCCTGCATTTATGTTATGATATGAGTTTTATATTATGCATATATTTTGATTACATTCTCTTTCAGTTATTTTGTTAAACTATATTTATCACTCACGTGATACACCCACAATACACCCGAGTAGTATGGGATGGATTGGTGGTGCATCCCATTGAGTTTACGGGACTGAGTAAACTCATCCCATAAAAATCTAAACAGCTGCAAGTGATTACGTTGGTGGAGTAGATGCCGGCTATTCAGATCCCATTGATGTTTACTTTGTTCACCCCGTGGATGCTGAGTATCAGGAGCCTTGGGAGGGCAATACCACTGTATGCCAGGAGGACTATGGTGCTGATTTTGATCCAAGCGTTGACTATTGATATTTGTGGACTCGGTATTGAGTTGGTTTTATATTTTATTATTGACACTATGATTTTCTTTTATTGGATTTGTCTCTGACTTTTAATTCTCTTTTATTGGTGGTTTACTTGGATTTTATCACAATTATTTAGTATTTATGACTACTTTATATTCTATCTATATGTGTTGGCTTTCACAAATTTCATGAAATCAGATTACACAAGAACTCTGATTAGGTGTATATCCGCTTAGCATATTCGGGATATGTGCGGGTCATAACTCGAAATTCTAGGCCCTCGGGATGAGGCGGAATTTTGGGTCGTGACAGAGTGGTATTAGAGCCTAGGCTTTACTTTCTGTTGAACTTTAGGAACTTAAGATATTACGAGTTTTAAATCCTTAAATTTTGAAACAGGATTACGATGGCCCTGCGAAGAAATGGTGACAGATCTTCTTCCCAGGGAGAAGAAAGTGAGATAGTGCGTATGTTACGCGAGTTGACGGCTGCACAACAATAGCATTGGCCCAGTTGAATGAGACCTGCCAGTAAGAGACTCTCAGGCTGATCCAAGGGTTTAATCAGCAACTATAATAATAGGCCAAAACTTAATAGGACCTGATTGCCCAACAATTGAACAATCCTGCTAGCCGCAGTTTGGTTACACCACCACCGTCTCGGTTTGATAACAAACTATTGTAATAGTTATGTGACCTTTTCTAGGTTCTGACCTTCGCACTTCCTTAGACAGTTGAATCCTAATACTGTCGATGATTGGATCATATAGATAGAGAAGATTTTCAAAGTCTCTACCCCTGCGGAAAGTGCCTTGGGCCGTGATGTGCCTGCAAGGTGATGCCAACGAAAAGGTTGGTAGACAGGTAAGAAGAACACTGGACTTGGCAACAGTTCAGAGAAGTATTTTATAATAAGTACTTCACTAATGCCATGAAGAATCAGAAAAAGAGCAACTTCTTAGCATTGCAATAAGGAACCTTATCTGTAACCGAGTATGAGGCAAAGTTTGACCGACTCTCCCGATTCACCTCTATGTTAGTAGCTGATGAAGCCAAAAAATGCTACCACTTCTAGAAGGGGCTCAACCCCATTATTAGGAGTAAAATCTCTGCAATGAAAATTTTAACCTATAGAGAGCTTGTAGAATGTGCTCATATCCAAGAGCAGGAAAACAAAGAGCTGCGCACTCAGCATGTAGCCAGCCAGACAGCTCAAAGGGGCAAACTGATTTAAGAAGGCCCTTCACCCTTTACTCAGAGAGCACCTTCTCCTCGACTTGCACCGATACAGTGCCAACAATGTTTCACACCGTACCCTCAGACTCGCCCAATTCAGAGTGCCGCTCCTATCTTCGATTACCAGAGAGTAGCACCATCGTCTGACTACACCCATCCAGGGATGACTACAGCCCCACCTGCTCAAAGAGTATTGTATCTATGACATATCCCAAAAATTCCCCTGCTCAATATCAGAAGACCTCAGCCCCAGCTAGTACCCAGCAGAAACCTTACTTTGTTTCGTATGAAACTTGCACCAAGTGCGGCAAGAAACACAAGCCGGGTGAATGTTTACTATAGTGTGTGTTTCTGATGTAAGAGGTCAGGACACTTCATCCGAGACTACCCAGAACGAGACGAGAGGCCAGTAGCAATAACCACAACAACCTCGAGCGCAGGATCGAGTTTTTGCCATGTCACATCAGGGCGCTTTGGCTACCGATGAGGTCGTTCAGGGTACGAATTTTACCTTGTCTATTTTTCCTTAAGCTTTATTCCTTTTCAATTGCTTGAATAATTTATTTAGTGTACGACTCTATGTTATATTTGATTGAGAAATGCTATGGCCTACGTATAACTTAGACCACGTGTAAACCCTTGTATAATTCAGGAACTATGAAAGTTTCTAGACCTTTCGATTCGATCAATTGTCATGCTTGAATTTTGATCAACTCCGGATCAACCTACTCATTGATTACACCGAGTTTTGTTTCTGAAATTAGAGCTAAGTCCATACCTCTAGATAGTATGGTTGCGATTTCTATGCCGTCAGGAGAAGTAATGATGGCATCTAAAGTTTGTGAAGCTACGGTCCTAGTAATTGGAACACATGAGTTACCCACAGATCTTGTGGTACTCGAATTCTAAGATTTTGATATAATCCTTGGCATGGATTGGTTGACGACTTATCACACCTCAGTTGATTGCTTTTCTAAGGTAGTCATCTTCCAACCTATTGGGAGCCCTTCATTCAAATTTTGTGGCATTAAAAAGGCAGGAGCAGCCCTACTTGCTACACTTGACAGTGATCGCGATGAGAAAGCAGACCCCTCAATTATTCCCATCATTGGGGAGTTCGTCGATGTTTTTTCAAAAGAATTGCTTGGACTTTCACCTGACCGAGAAGTAGAGTTCAAAATTGATCTCGCGCCTAGTACCTTGCCGATTGCGAAAGTCTCGTACCGAATGGCACCAGCAGAACTGAAGGAGTTAGAGATTCAGTTGTGTGAGCTATATGATAAAGGATTTATCTGTCATAGTGAGTCACCATGGAGAGCACCAATCTTATTCGTTAAGAAGAAAGATGGCTCAATGAGACTTTGTATTGACTACCGACAATTGAATAATGTCTCCATGAAAAATTGATACCCTCCTCCTTGTATCAATGACCTATTTGATCACCTACAGGGTGCTACCTATTTATGAAAGATAGATCTCAGGTCCAGATATCATCAATTGAAAGTCAGAGTAGAAGATATTTCGAAGACTACTTTTGGGACAAGGCATGGGTACTACGAGTTCCTTGTTATGCCTTTTAGACTCACGAATGCGCTTGTCGTGTTTATGGATCTGATGAACAACATATTTAGAAAGTTTCTTGATAAATTCATCATTGTGTGTATCGATGATGTCCTTATTTATTCTCGCATGAAAAAAGCTCATAAGAACCACCTTCGTATCGTGCTTTAGACTCTCTATGGGCATAGATTATACACGAAGCTGAGCAAGTATGAGTTTTGGCTCGAGAAGGTATCATTCTTGGGTCTCGTGATTTCTGCTACAGAAATGTTTATGGATCCATCAAAGATTGAAGCTGTTACGAATTGGCAAACACCGAAAAATGTCACCGAAGTGAGAAGTTTTCTCGGCTTAGCCGGATATTACCATAAATTTGTTAAAGGATTCTCTCGTTTGACACTCCCACTCACTATGCTAACTCGTAAGAACAACAAATTTGTATGGGCTGATTAGTGTCAGTAGAATTTTAATCTATTAAAGCAGAAGCTCACGACAGCTTCCATACTCACTTTACCCATCTGGACCTGGTGATTATGAAATTTACACCGATGCTTCACGCCAAGGACTTGGATGTTTGTTGAAGCAATGTAGGCGAGCCATTGCCTATGGTTCGAGACAGTTGAAGCTGCATGAGAAGAATTATCTGATTCATGATCTTGAGTTGGCAGCAGTCATATTTACACTTAAGATTTGGCACTACTATCTATATGGTGAGACCTTCAACATATGGACCACAAGAGCCTCAAATATTTATTCTCTCAGAAGGATCTAAACCTGAGGCAAAGATGATGGATCGAATACATGAAGGACTATGATTATTCTATTAATTACCATCCGAGTAAAACAAATATAGTTGCAGACGCTCTAAGTCAAAAATTCTCAGGACTGCTAGCACGTTTGAAGGCTTGGAAGCCGCTCGATGAGATTTCTCAGTTGGATGTGCGACTTGATAGAATTGGTGGAGTGTACCTAGCCAGTATGATGGCCAAGCCTACATTTGTTGACTGTATCAAAACCGATCAGCCCCTAGATCCCGAAGTTTAGAAGATTGTGGGACAATTAGCCTAGGGCCCTAAACTAGACTTTTCTATGCGCATTGATGGGACCTTCCTATTCCAGGATAGGTTATATATTCTTGATGTTGCAACCTTGTGGAATGAGATTCTTAGGAGGCACACAAATTTAGATATTCGGTGCACCTAGGTAGCACGAAGATGTACCAGAATATTCAAAACCATTATTGGTGGTCGAATATGAAGAGAGAGATTGTCGAATATGTCTCCAAGTGTCTGGTATGCCAGCAAGTGAAAGTTGAGCATCAGAAGCAAGCCGGTGTTTTGCAGCTGTTATCGATTCCTAAGTGAAAGTGGGAGAACATTTCCTTAGATTTCCTAGTTGGACTCTCGAGAACTTCAAAGAAGAACTTCAAAGAAGCACAACACCATTTGGGTTATTGTTGACCGATTGACCAAGTCTGTGCACTTCCTACTGTTCAAAAACACTGATAGCGGAGATAAACTTGTTGAGACATATCTGAAGGAATTAGTCAAGATCCATGGGGTCCCAGTGAGCATTGTGTCGAATAGAGACACGAAGTTCACTTCTGAGCACCGGAAGAAATTTCAAGAAGCATTAGGCACGAGACTCAATTTCAGCACAGCCTACACTATACTTAACTGTTTTAATTATAAAGTTTGTGGGTATCTTCACTTAAAACCCTTAGGAGGCTTCACTCCTCCAGTAGGGATCATCTAAGGGTTTAAAGGCTTGGTACATATGCTAAATGCATCCGTGCTCCCTACGAAAGTGGCATTTACTGTTTTAAATAATTATTTAATTTATCCTTTGCTCGAGGACTAGCAAAGATTAGGTTTGGGGAACTATTAATCTCTGAAAAGTACCACTTTTCATCCCTTAACCTGGCCCTTGATGGACCTCTGAGCATGCTAATAATGAGTTTTAAGTGTGTTTTTATAGATAGTAGGAAAATAAGAGCTTAATGCTGCAATCCATCCTTTTAGAGCAAAAAAGAATGAATTCAAAGCTAAATCTTGGAGCTAATTGAAGAACAGTGAGTGTACCATGGTGGGCCACACCATTGGGACCATTTGGCTTGCCTAAAGGGGTTTTAGAAGTCCAATAAAGGGAAGGAGAATGGACCCAAGCAGAGAAGATTGCTACAGCAGACTGTGCACAGCAGCAGGGAACCAAAAATGAACCTTCGCATAGTTCTCGCAAGGTTAATATAGATCCTAAAGTGCCTCCCGTGGTTCACGTGAGGATAAGGCCTGCAACATTTACATAGCTCATGCAAATCTCGCACAGCTCAATGAAGGAAAGGCTCCAGAAAGTAAGCTCGTGCAGCTCTCGCGAGGTTCAAACATTCCATGTATTATCTGCTCACATAGTTCTCGTGCAGATACAACTTCAGACAACCAGCTTGCGCAGTTCTTGCGCACCACAAAGACTCTACAATTCATCTGTGCGAGCTACATTTCACCCTGGCGAGATCCTCACGAGCTGCATAAGTGAACCTGGCGAGCCTTCTTCAGCAGCTAATTCATCCACGCGAGAACCACGCAAGAGGCTAAACAACCAAATCTAGCATCGCGAGGCACAGGTTCCAGCAACTACACTTCAGCACATAAGTACTTTTTGGGTATTTCACACCTTCTAGGGCACACACCTCTAGGTGCTAAACTATTTCCCAGTTCCCAAGGCATCCAAGGGCAGCAAATATGCCATGAAGCCAACTCCAAGCTCTCTTATTTTTTATTGGTTGAAGCATAAAATGTTGTTGTGGATTGTATAAAGAGATATAGTTTTCTTGTAAACAATCTAGAATCACTGGATCAAAATAGAATTTTAGGGTTAGGGTTAGGGTTTAATTTCCTTATCTTTTTCCTTTTCTTTTTGCCTTAGCACAACAGCAATGTTGGGCTAAGTTCTGTGTAGCAGCTGTTTTTAGTTTTTAGCTTTTGCAATGGGTTTTGTAGACATAGAGTGAGCTGTTTTGGGATTTGCCCAGGCTGCTGCTTTGAGGGCAAACATTGTAAGTCCTTTTTATGCAATGAATAGCCATTTTTAATACTCCATTTAATCTGTATTTTTCTTCTATTTATCAGTTAGATTTGTATGGGTTTTATGCACCTATGGATGCATGTGCTTGTAACCATGCCCACATAGTAGCTGCAGTAGTTTTCATGTTCTATCTCTAACCTCTGTATGGGTTAATCTCTGGGATACCCTGTGGCCCTTTTTTTGGACATAGTATAGCCCTAAGACTGATCTAGGTCATAGGTTGGAGTTGGATTCTTTTTCCCTGCATTTGTTCTTGTAACCAAATGAGAGACAGCTGCATACCCAACTCCTCCTCTGTTTTGCAAATCCATTTTCAGGGATTAGTTTTGAAATCTTGTAGAGATTGCAGACTTGTGAGCTGGGTAATTGTAGGCCTTTTTGTGGCAATGATTAGCTAAGTTTAAGTCCCCATTCAGCCTGAGATTTCATGTAGTTTCTACTTGATTTTAAAGGACAATTTGCTCCTATGAATGCATGAGCTTCTTGCCTTGCAACCATAGTGTCTGCAATGGATTTCCTGTTCTGATTTAATCCATTGATTGGAGGAAATCACTGGGATATTTTGTGACCATTTGAGTGGACAAAATACAACCCTAAGATCAGTCTAGACCTCTGCGTTTGGTTAGATTTTTCTACCTTACAGATGTGCTTTTAGCCATCTGAAGGAATCCTGTAGATTCATTTCTAACACTGAGTTGCAGTGTTGATTTATCCATAACTGTCTACTTCTCCCCATTTTTCCTTTATTTTCTTACACCATCATCATCCTTCATTTTCCCCTTCTTTTAACTGTAGTTTATTCCTTTTTTATTATTTAGTTTTAGTGTAGTTGTGACACCTAAACATCTTCTCTTTACCTTGCTTTCTAGCTTAGGTTTAGGGTTATCAGACCTGTAGTTAGGTCTGGAGTGTACTATACCACCCTTGAGGTTTCAAATCATCACTCTCCGTGGGACAAACTCTTACTTTCAAAACTTGCTACAGCAGGCCCTAGATCTTGTAGGACTGTATGTTTTTAGATTACTGTTTTCATCCATTCTTTTCCACTTCATTCTCCACCTTTGATTTATTTTTGCCACCATCATATTTTTACCTCACATTTCCAATAATAAAAGTAGTAAGCATTTAAAATATCGCCAACTAGCTTTTGGCGCCACTGCCAGGGACTTTTGATCTAAGTATAGTAAACTGAGTTTAGTTTTTATTCTTTATAGTTGTAGGGTTTGAATAAATTACAGCTGTATTTTTCCTGTGATTTTATTATTTTTGAATTTTCCTTGTTTATTTTATATTTTTAGGTCATTTTGGTGTCTTAAGTAAGTTGAATAAAGTACAGCTGTAATCAATTTTGTTTGCATTTATTTGCCTATTATTGCATGTGTAGGGTTTGAATAAATTCTTGCTGCAATCTTTTCCTTTACTTTGCAGTTTTTCCTCATTTTCTATAATAGATTTATTCCCTGTTTTGTGTTTAAATAAATTTTTGCTGAAGTTTTTTATTCTTGCAGCTCTGGAGCAGTAACATAATGGATAGATCAATTGCAGTTGGAGATATTTTACATCAGTTTGCATCTCCCTCCTTTGCTGTCTTTTCATTTCTGCAGTTTTAAATTTCAGCAGCTGTATTTATTCCTTAGTATTTTTATTCTATCTGCTGTGAGGTCCTTGTTTTTGCTGTGTGTGTGTTGCATGCTAGGAAGAAGATCTCTCAATCCCGAGCTAAAATCTTTAAATCCTGAGATTGAGAGAGTCTTGAGCCCTAGGCCAGCAACACACACCCCTGCTAAAATTTTAGTAACAACTGAGAAGGGTGAGCAACCAAAACCCCTTAGAGAGTATTATGCACCAGGGGCATACTCATCCCCCTCTTGCATTCAACTCCCTAATGCTATGGGTAGCTATGAGATCAAGGCTTCAACCATCCAAATGCTGCCTAGCTTTCAGGGGCTAGGCAAGGAGGACCCATACTAGCATATAGAGTTGTTTCTTTCTCTATGTACTACTTTTAATATTGCTGGTTTGGGAGAGGAAGCAACCAAACTGAGGATTTTTCCTTTTTCCTTAAATGATAAAGCCAGAACTTGGCTCTCCATTCTCCCAGGCAACAACATACAATCTTGAAATAATCTTCAAAGCCAATTCTTGGCTAAAATTTTCCCAATTGGTAAAACTAATCAGTTGAGGAAGCGCATAATCTCCTTTTCTCAACTCCCAACTGAAACATTTCATGAAGCTTGGGAGAGATTTAAGGAGTTGCTGAGGCAATGCCCACATCACCAGATCCTTAGGTGGAAGCTTGTTCAAAGCTTCTACCAAGGGATTGATGCAAAAAGTAGATCTATGATTGATGCATCAAGTGGTTGCTCTTACCTTAGCAAGAATGATGTAGAAGCATGGGATCTATTTGATGTGATAAGTGAAAACTCCATGCAGCAGGAGTCTTTGTCAAGCAATGACATTGTGCTAACTGTTAGGGGTACAAATGAACCCATTTACAAGGGAAAAGTGTATGAGTTAACTGCACACAGTAACCTAGAGAGGAAGGTGGACAACTTGTACTTAAATTTTGATAAATTGCTGAGTGTGGTGCAGCCCCACATGGCTGCACAGGTTGGGAAGGTATGTCTGATTTGCTAGTCCCCCACACACTCACATCTTAACTGTCCCTTTTCTGGTCTATTTCCAGAGCTAGTAAATGAGCAAGCCAATATTGTCCAATCATTTGGATAGCAGCCTGCTTGATACACTTGGAGGAACCACCCAAATTTGAGGTAGAGATAAGTTGAATTGCCATAAACCCAGCAGCAGCAGGCACTGCCCTACATGTCTAACTAGCAGTCCCCTCAAGGTTATGCCCTAAGAGAACAATTCCCTCATCAGTCCCCCTAGCCAACACATTTACCATTGCCCGCACCCCATCCTAGAGCCCCCTCCTTTGAGGAGTAGGTTTTGTCTTCATTCCAAAACCTGAGCTCCTTTTCACAGATTATGGATTCCCACACTCAGAGTATCAGGAAAATAGAGGACCACCTGGGTCATCACTCAAATTCTCTGATGAAAAGGGAAGAGGGATAGCCCCCAAGGCAAACAGTGACCAATCCAAGAGAGAAATACTTGGTTGGTGAAGTTTCTTCATCTCATGAAGAAACTATGGCCAACAATGTCTTGAGGAATGGTAAAGAAGTGCAAACCAAGATGTGGTTGATGCTAAGAGGTTGTGTACAATGAGAGAAACTAAATAACATGGGCTGTTGTTGAGCCCTAATTGAAAAAAAAAATGAAAAAAAAACATAAAAATTAAAAAATTAAAAAAAAACAACTTTTTTTTTTTTATTTTTTTTTTACCATGTGGAGCCCATTTTCACATTCTTGTAAAGAGCCTTTTGCTTCTTACAAAGAGAAGGATTTATTGGAGGAAATGAGGACTATTTGTTAGTTGATGTCTTTGTGGAGATGGTGGAAGCTACCTCACCCAAACTGCTGGTCTTGGGTGAGGAATTTGATGAATTTGTTGAAATATGGACTTAGGAGGTGTAACGTCCCAAAAATTTTGTGCCTAAATAGTGCACCTCGGGAAGCAGACCCGACTAGTCATTTGTTTGACTAGGTCAACATTGACTTGGTTGACTTAGGTTGGTTAGTTTAAGTTGCTTAGATCATGTGTGAGAGGTGGAGTTGTGTATAATAGAAAAAGCTTAGTTGGATTATATATATATACATACACTTAGTTAGTTGTATATGTTTTACACCCAAGTCAAATTATAGGTTATAAGGAAGGGCAAAGGGGAATTATTTCCCTTGAAAGAGTTGCTGAGAAAGTTAAGAGAGAGTAAATGAGAGTGAGATTTTGTTGTGAAATTGGGAATGGCGTATTAAATACGAATGATTGATCTAGGATCGGAAAGCTAACGAATTTGCGCTTGGTAATGAGGGGAGATTCGAGATTTGGGGGTACCCTTGTGTGGCTAGAGCTTTGGATCAAAGGATTCAACCGTTGAAAATGGTAAGCTTGATTATTTTAAACTAGTTTTAGCTGCTAGGTTATAAATCTAAGTGATTAGGTTTGAGAAATAAATGAAGAATGGTGTGGATGAAGATGAGATGAGTTCTAGATGATAGAACTCGATCTGCACTAGAAATGGGGAAAATCGATCGAATGGAATTAGTACTTGTTCAATCGATTTTGACCAATGAGGAATGAGGTGAAATATGGATTCTGAAGAAATCGTTCGAACGATTTCAAAAATCGTTCGATCGAATTGTGAACCTGTGCGAACGAAATAAAAATCGTTCGATCGGTTTGCTAAGGGACAAAATTAAGGTGTAATGGATTTATGAGGAAATCGATTGAACAAAATAAAACTCGTTCGATCGATTTTGGGATTTCATTCGATCAATTTAAAATTGTTCGAACGATTTTTCAAATCGTTCGATCGGTTTGGAGTTCAAGCAATTGTTGAGTTTTTACTTATGGACTGTTCATAGTTGGGGTTAGGCTTCTAACCACAATATTTTTATACAAATAGTGACATATTATGTGTGTTTGGCCAGGCCTAGTTTAAGCCGAACCTAAAAATGGTTAAGCACTAGCTAGGATTGGAAGATTCATGGATTTACATTGCGTGTGAGGTAGGGAATATCTGAACTTGTACACTTAATTACGAGAGCATGTATGTAGTGATATTATATGGATGCATGTTCGTTTAAAGCTTAGTTTGAATACTTGTGTTTTAAAATGCTAAGATAAGTACATGAATGTACGGTGTGTGTACACGGTTAAATGAACAAAACAATGAGTGTAAGAATTAAGCCATCCCAGGGATGCATATGTACATTGGGCATCTTAGTGATGCATTGGAATGTGTGACATAACAGGGATGTATGGTGGATGTAAAGATCCACGTTGTGTGAAGGTCCATGAATGGGATTTGAACAGGCTGTGAATTATTAAGTATTTAGCACAATTACACGGTGAATAACTATATGTAGTGCACAATCGATTTAAGGTTTGTAGAATACCCCACCGATGCGGCGGTATACCCGTGACTGACTCGGTAAGATATCCGTGACTGGTACGGTGGCCAATCCGTACACTAGTAGACATTCCAGGGATGTATAGTAGTTATGTGCCCGTCGCCTATGAGAAAAGGACTTGGATAATAATACATAAAAAATAGTCTGATTAGATGATAATAGAGGGTATTCCATCGGGGCTCGATGCTATATTGCTCGGGGATTATTTAAGTTAATGGTTTTAATTCATGAGACCAGCCATGTTGCAAATATGAGAACTAGTGAGTATAAGATTCCATGAGTAGTGTAATAAAAGCATTCTGTTTATCCTTTTTACATTTCAAACTATTTTCTAGTTGTTTTGTAGTGATGAAATCATGCTTTATTTATGTCATGAAATGTATGTGAGTAAGATAGATGTACTTGTTCAGATATTTTCCCTATTGAGCTAAGATGTAGCTCATCCTTTGACTATAGGTCATAGGTGCAGAGTTAGGAGCTGCTTCTGGTGAGGTCGATCTCGAGGACTCAGATTACGTTTCAGGGGAGGAGTCTGAGCCCCCTCCTGAGAGGTTCTTTTAGAAGACCCTCTGCGTACTTTGACATAGTTTTAAGAGAGATATTTACTGCTTGGTATGTCCAACCTATTTTGTAAGGATAATGTAATATAAAGTATTCTTTTGTTGAACCATCTGGGGTGACCGTAGTTACGACACTGATGGTTCGGGTTGGTTCTTTTGCCTATGCAGAGGCATGGAATTAGAACGATCTTTTGGTGTTAAATAGTAGAACTGGAGATTTAGTTATGTGTTAGTTCTTTTGTCTATATTTTGCTTATGGTTCTGTGGATATACCAAGTGTTTCGCTTATTATATGGGCCAGTTGGTATCAAAGCCCTTTCTTTAAAATTTCTGACAAGTCATGGATTTTATTAGAGTGAAGGGATCTTCTGCTAATGAAACTTTGGTTTCATATGCAGAGCGTGATGTTTTCTGGGAGAAGGGGTCAACCTAGACGTAGCCAGAGTAGGAATCCTGGAGGGGAAGATGAGTTTCGTGCAGGGTCTAGTAGAGACCCAAGGAATCCTCATGATGGGGAAGATAGGAGGGGTGATACGACTGATCGTATGGCATTGGCCATGGAAGCTGTGGCCACTGCGATGACCCAATAGATGCAACAAACTGCGTTACTGGCCGAGCAGACGACACTATTAGCGGCTAATAATGCCAATAGTCATCAACCACCACCACCACCTCTTCTAGTGTTGTTGCCCTCGTCATTCGTTGATTTTAGGAGATTGAGACCTCCTAGCTTCTACGGGCAGACAGATTCATTGGAAATTGAAAAGTAGTTAAACCATATGGAAAAGCTTTTGGATAGGCTGCGGAGTACAGAGGATGAGAAGTTAGGCTGGGCCTCCTTCCAGCTTGAGGGAGATGTTGATCCCTGGTGGAAATCAATATTGAGAAAAAGGGAAGTTGAGGACCATCACCGTCTATGGACTTGGGCGGACTTTGTTAGGGAGTTCAACAGAGATTACTTTCCCAAGCAGGTGAGAGTTCAAATGAGGAGAGACTTTGCAAATCTGCAGTAAGGAAGCATGACTGTGCGAGAGTATGGCATGGAGTTTACACACTTGTCACGATTCACATCGGAGTTAGTATCCATAGAGGTAATGAAGGCCGGCAAATTTGGGGAAGGTCTGAGGCCGAATGTCCATGAGAGTTTCAATTTTTGAACTTGAAAACTATGCGGACGTGATGGGAAAAGCGATCGTGGCTGAAAGAGATTAATAACATGTGCAAACGGAGGGAGCAGCAGGAAAAAGGTAGAACAATTCAAGGGAGAGTGGGTGAGTATGACTCGGGGAATAAAAAGCTGAGGTTTACGGCACTAGCTCCAATCCCTAGACAAATTGCATATACAAGTTATTCCAAGCCACCTGTATCCACATTGGCGAGATCGATTAGATATGAGAGCCCTACTGCCACCACAAGAGTGTTCGCTACTCAAGGCTTCTCACGAGCAGCCTCTTCTACATCAAATGAGACTTGTGCCAAATGTGGCAAGTCTCACAGAATAGTTGACTGTAGACGGGGAATGCGGGGATGCTATAAATGTGGAAAGATAGGTCACATAATTCGGGATTGTTCAAAGATGAATAAGGGAAAAATGACTTCTGTTTCTGCACCAAGACCAATCCAAACAAAGAAGCCGGTTTTATAGGGAAGGGCCTATGCAGTTACGGCTCAGGATGCTCAGAACACCAATGATATCATACAAGGTGAGACTTTATTTGGATTAATTTATACATTATATCAAATGTATTGAAATTTTCTTTTTTAGATAGAGAAGGTGTATCTATATAGATTATATGGGTAAGATTAGTTGATCTAATTGATGTCATGCTTTGATATGCGGCATGAGTAGAGTACGAAAATATGTACGCTTTATAGGTACTTTACAAGTGTATGGGAGGGGGAGTGATGTAGTGTACGTGGCTAGAGTATTGATAGACCCAAGGTCTACTCATTCATTTGTCACTCCTCGATTTTCAAGGGAGATGAAAGTTAAGTCATAGACTTTGGATTTTGTCTTGGCAGTGTCTATTCCAACTGAAAAATTGGTTGATACGGACTTAGTCTGCAGGTCGATGATAGTAACCATTAGAGATGGGGATGTCTTTGAGCTACCAATAAATTTGGTTCTGTTAAGACATGTAAGGATTCGACGTGATTCTTGGCATGGATTGGTTGTCACAGCATTGTGCAATGGTCGATTGTAAGATCAAAGTTGTCATCTTTCGATCGAATACAAGGAGATCATTTCAATTCATAAGGGTGAGAATAAAGTTTCTGCCACTTGTGTCCGCCATCAAAGCTGAACGTCTGATTACAAATGGATGCAATGGTTACTTGGAATTTTTAAAAGATGACAAGGAAGGGAAGAATGTTATTTTGGAGATTGCTGTTGCATGTGAGTTTGACAACGTCTTTCCAGAAGAATTACCAGGACTACCTCTGGATAGAGAGGTGGAGTTCGCTATCGACTTCGCACCTGGAACGGAGCCGATTTCTAAGGTACCATACAAAATGGCTCCGACTGAGTTGAAGGAATTGAAAGAGTAGTTGCAAGAGCTTTTAGACAAAGGGTTTGTAAGACCGAGTGTGTCTCCTTGGGGTGCATCGATATTATTTGTAAAGAAGAAGGATGGGTCGATGAGGCTATGTATAGACTATCGATAGTTAAATAAACTAACTATCAAGAATCGATATCCATTGCCTAGGATTGACAATTTATTCGATCAGCTGTAAGGAGCAAGGTATTTCTCCATGATCGATCTGAGATCTCGATACCATCAGCTGAGAGTTAAGGTAGAGGACATCTAGAAAATAGCGTTCAAGATGCGCTATGGACACTATGAGTTCTTAGTGATGCCGTTTGGTTTGACGAATGCACCGGTGTAATTTATGGATTTGATAAATCGGGTGTTTAAACCACACCTGGACTCTTACGTCGTAGTATTCATCAACAATATCCTGATATACTCCAAGTCGAAGAAGGAATATGAAGAACACTTGAGAACTGCTCTACAAACTCTGCGTGAACACTAACTATATGCCAAGCTCAGTAAGTGCGAGTTTTGGTTGGAGAAAGTTAGTTTTTTAGGACATGTTGTCTCAAAGGAGGGTGTCATGGTGGATCCAGCTAAGATCAAGGCCGTCGTGCAATGGGAACAACCAAAGACGGTGATGAATATCCGTAGCTTCCTTGGTCTAGCTGGGTATTGTCGATATTTTGTGGAGGGATTTTCAAAAATATCAGGACCGCTAACGAGGCTCACATGGAAGGATGTGAGATTTGAGTGGACTGAAGCATGCGAAAAGAGCTTCTAAGAACTCAAGAAGAGGCTCACTTCAACTCCAGTACTGGCAATTCCTTCAGGCAGTGGAGGTTTTACAGTTTATAGCGATGCTTCTCATAACGGTTTAGGCTGCGTGCTCAACCAACACAAGAAGGAAATTGCTTATGGGTCGAGGCAGCTGAAAGACCATGAGAGAATTACCTGACACATGACCTAGAATTGGCAGCGGTCATATTCACATTGAAGATTTGGAGATACTATTTATATGGAGAGACCTTTGAGATCTTCACTGACCATAAGAGCCTCAGATATCTATTCACACAGAAGGAACTAAATATGAGGCAGCAAAGGTGGATAGAGTTTCTCAAAGATTATGATTGCTCCATTCAATATCATCCAGGCAAGGCTAATGTCATAGCAGATGCTTTGAGTCGTAAGGGTTCAGCTCAGTTATCTAGCCTTATGTAGGGAATGCACAGGTGGAAATTGTTTGAAGACCTGTCGTTGTATGACGCGAGAATTGAAGTACAAGCTTTAAGGGCTCTTTTAGCCAACATTACGGTGAGACCGATGATTTTTGAACACATTCACGAGCTACAGATAAAAGACTCCGAGTTAGTCAAGATTCGATCAGGGGTGATTGAAGGCACTAGACCGGATTTCTCTATAAGAGAGGATGATTTCTTATTATTCAGGGGATGCCTCTATATTCTAGTTGATGCTTGTCTGCGGCAAACTATTTTAGATGAGGCTCACAAGTCTAAATATGCGATCCATCCTGATAACACCAAGATATATCAAGATATGAGGAAGTGCTATTGGTGGAGAGGTTTGAAACGAGATGTAGCTGAGTATGTGTCAAGATGTTTGACATGTCAGCAGGTGAAGGTAGACCATAGACACCCTACTGGATTATTGCAACCTCTACCCATACCAGAATGAAAATGGGAGACAATCGCCATAGATTTCATCGTGGGGTTGCCGCAGATAGCAAAGAGGTACAATGCTATTTGGGTTGTCATCGATAAACTGACGAAGTCAACTCACTTCTTTCCCTACAACACGATGTATACGGCAGGAAGACTTGTAGAACTCTATATGAAAGAAATCATACATTTGTATGACATTCCAAGCACTATTGTATCTGATCGTGACCCACTGTATACTTCAAAGTTTTGAAAAAAGTTTCAGGAAGGTATGGGCACTCGATTGGACTTTAGTTCGGCGTTAAATCCGCAGACTGTGGGCAAACAGAGCGAGTAAATCAAATGATAAAAGATATGCTCAGGGCGTGTATGCTTGAGATACAAAGATCATGGGATCAACATCTATCGTTGATCGAATTTACATACAACAACAGTTTTCAAGTGAGCATTGGAATGGCGTCGTATGAAGCTCTCTATGGAAGGCGATGTAGATCGCCTATCAATTAGGAAGAAACTGGTGAGAAATTCATATTGGGTCCAGAGTTACTTGAAGATAACGCCATGGTCGTTCGTATGATAAGAGAAAGGCTTAAATCGGTTCAGAGTAGACAAAAGAGCTATGCCAATATCAAAAGAACGAGCCTAGACTTTGCCATTGGCGATCATGTATTTGTGAAGGTATCACCCATGAAGGGCGTGATGAGGTTTGGAAAGAAGGGAAAGTTAAGTCCCCGTTACATTGGACCCTTTGAAGTTTTGGGTCGAGTCTGTGAAGTAGCTTATCGCATCGGATTACCTCCGTTGTTTGATAGGGTATATAATATCTTTCATGTCTCTATGCTCCGAAAGTATTTAAAGGACCCTACACACACCTTGGGAGATCAGCCGAATGAGCTGCATGAGGACATGACTATGATTGAGGAAGCAAATCACATTTTAGATTGAAAAGAACAAACTCTACGCACTAAGATCATTCCTTTAGTGCTTGTCAAGTGGGGGAATCATCCGGCCGAAGAAGTGACTTGGGAGCGTGAGGTTGAAATCAAGGAACTATACCCCCATTTGCTCGAGAAATAGTAGATGATAGGTGCAAGGTGTAGAGTACGAGTAAGAACTTTTTGTAATGATAAGTTAAATTTACAAATTTTTGAAGGATTACCTTTTTAGTGTGAATAGGAACTAGTTCATTAAGGGATTTCAAGGACATGTAAAAGCAACCTCAGCTCCATTTTTGGGAATTTGTTCGATCAAAATTGAAATTCGTTCGATCGAATTTCTATAGGCTAAGGCTGAAGTTTTGCCAGAAATTTTTTTGATCGATTTTCAAATCGTTCGAACGAATGTAATGGCCAGTGGGAATCCAAGTTGTTGCCAGGAAATCATTCGAACGAAATGGATGGGCCAGTGGAGTGAAAAATAGCCTAGAAGTGAGGTTCAGTAAATCATTCGATCAAAATTAGAAATCGATCGAACGAAATTTCGAGGACTACTTTTACTGATGGAATTTGTTCGATTGGAATTAGTATCCGATGGAACGAAATTTGGGGATTTCATTTAATGTGTGAAAACAGATCAAACGAATTTAAAATCGTTCGATCGATTTGGAACCTATATATAGGGCATGCATTTTCTCCCATTTTAAAAATCACAACTCTTCAAAATTTTTTTCTTCTTCTCTTAGAAAGGGGGGCTAGGGTTTGGAAGTGCCACCCGACTAGGTGACTTTTTGGCACTATTTCACCTCGGAGCTTCGCGAGATTCATTCCTTGGAAGCGTAAGGAGGTAATTTCTAACCTCTCAAGCCTTAGAAATTTAAATTTTGTGTCAAAAGACCTTAGGGTTAACAAAGATTAGGTAGAACCCTTGCCCAAAATCCCTTGTTGTAGGGAGATTATAATGCCACCTAAGACTCGCCAAGGCACAGCGGGTGCAGCACCAAAGAAACCCACTATGGGTTCCTCATCACAACCACCACCGAAGAAACCACCGACGGGTTCTTCGTCAGCACTGCCTGCACAGGCACCGTCCCCACCACCTCCACGTGAGAGACCAAATGAATGGTGGGCTGATAAGGACTTTGAGCCTGAATGGATCATTGATCCTAAAATTTTTGCCAAACGAGACGAAACGCACTGGGCTTTCAACTACATTTCCACGGCGAGTTTGACCGGGATACTCCGCTCGTGCAAGGATAGTTTTTACCCTCGAATTGTGAGACTATTCTATCAGAACATGGAATTGGTCACAGACCTGACCATCCTGAGAACCAAAATAGACAATAGGCACTATACGTTCATGTACGATGACGTGGCCGATGCCTTGGAGTGTTTCCACACTTTTAATCATGCAAACATTGCCTTAGCCGAGCCTTACCCAGCCCCTTTAGATTACAAATATGTCGAGACTGAGATGACACATGGCCGGACGGGATCGGGTCACTCGATTAAAAGAGTTGACTTGCCGTATGAGCTTTGGATGCTCGATACAATAATTCATTGCAATTTGTACCCGTTGAGACATAGAACTGAATGGGTGGGTGAAGTTCAAATGGCGCTCTTTGCAACCTTCAGTGGTCGATGGTTTAACGCGCCGAGGGTAGCCATTGAGGGGATGAAGTATGCACGCAAGAAAATGTTAGAGGGCGCTAAGAAACCCATGGAGGACATGCCCTATGCTCGACTGATCTCACTTATGATCGAGGATTACGCGGGGGGCGACATGTACACCTTCTCAAAGAATGAACCAAGACTAACGGGTAATGTCCAACCATACACCATGGTTGATTGGAATCGAACCTACGTGAAGTATATTAAGAAACCACTAGTCGAAGACCAACCATAGCAGGAACCACAAGCTTAAGACCACCCACCATATGACGCTCCTATCCCTAATGAGCTAGCTGCTACCTTCCCACTTCAGCAGCGTGCTAGATGCCGTACACAGACGCAAGCAACACCACCACCCGAGGGCGATCCTACCCCAACCATTACAGATCTTTATGCCCTTTTGGATGCCAACACTCGACAAATGGCAGAGAATAACTGCCTCCTCAACCGACGATTATATTATTACGATGCATTGCATGTCGAGGAGATGCGCTTCATGTACCCCGCCGACTATCTCCAGCATGTCGGTAGCGCAGGTGTGGTTCTTGGATGCGTCGACTTCGAGTGCGGGAGAGCATGGTGGTGATGGCGATCAGTCGGGTGACACATCATTTTGAGAGATGTTTTTATTTGGTTTCAAGTTGGATGGGTTTGTAAAGAATTTTTGGATATTGTCACTATTTAAAACATGTGTTGTTGGACGTATGTCCTTTTTGAACAATCGTGGCATGGCTGCCACCCCAATCTGTGCATACCTTTTTGTTGATGTTATATATGTGCTCCTATTTTGATGTGTGCAATGTTCGGATGTAGTTTAGCTCATTTGGGTGTGCTCTATGGTTTGGTGTTGTTGGGATTACTAAGAAAATTTTGTTATGTAGCTGTTTTATCATGGAATCATATTGGCGATTTTGTTGTGTAGTTGTCGGTATTTTGTTGTAGGATGTGTGATTGCCATTCTCTTTTGAATGGGCTGTGCTGTGTGTGTGGGTTCCCATGCCAGGGTGTGGGGGCCCTTGAGTGCGATTTTCGGAGACGAAAATTCCCAAGGAGGGGAGAATGTAACATCTCGAAAATTTCGTGCTTAAATAGTGCACCTCGGGAAGCAGATCTGACTAGTCATTTGTTTGACCAGGTCAACATTGACTTGATTGACTTAGGTTGGTTAGTTTAAGTTGCTTAGATCATGTGTGAGAGGTGGAGTTGTGTATAATGGAAAAAGCTTAGTTGGATTATATATATATACATACACTTAGTTCTATATGTTTTACACCCAAGTCAAATTATAGGTTATAAGGAAGGGCAAAGGGGAATTATTTCCCTTGAAAGAGTTGCTGAGAAAGTTAAGAGAGAGTAAATGAGAGTGAGATTTTGTTGTGAAATTGGGAATGGCGTATTAAATACGAATGATTGATCTAGGATCGGAAAGCTAACGAATTTGCGCTTGGTAATGAGGGGAGATTCGAGATTTGGGGGTACCCTTGTGTGGCTAGAGCTTTGGATCAAAGGATTCAACCGTTGAAAATGGTAAGCTTGATTATTTTAAACTAGTTTTAGCGGCTAGGCTCTAAATCTAAGTGATTAGGTTTGAAAAATAAATGAAGAATGGTGTGGATGAAGATGAGATGAGTTCTAGATGATAGAACACGATCTGCACTGGAAATGGGCAAAATCGATCGAACGTAATTAGTACGCGTTCAATCGATTTTGACCAATGAAGAATGAGGTGAAATATGGATTCTAAAGAAATCATTTGAACAATTTTTAAAATCGTTCGATCGATTTGTGAACCCGTGTGAACAAAATAAAAATCGTTCGATCGGTTTGCTAGGGGACAAAAGTAAGGTGTAATGGATTTATGAGGAAATCGATTGAACGAAATAAAAATCGTTCGATCAATTTTGAGATTTCGTTCAATCGATTTAAAATCATTCAATCGATTTTTTACTCATGGACTATTCATAGTTGGGGTTAGGCTTCTAACCCCAATGTTTTTAGACAAATAGTGATATGCTATGTGCGTTTGGCCAGGCCTAGTTTAAGTCGAACCAAAGGATGGTTAAGCACTAGCTCGGATTGGAGGATCCGTGGATTTACATTGCGTGTGAGGTAGGGAATATCTGAACTTGTACACTTAATTACGAGAGCATGTATATAGTGGCATTATATGGATGTATGTTCGTTTAAAGCTTAGTTTGAATATTTGTGTTTTAAAGTGCTTAGTACATAAATGTACGGTATGTGTGCGTACACGACTAAATGAAGAAATTAATGAGTGTAAGATTTAAGCTATCCCAAGGATGCATATGTACATTGGGCATCTTAATGATGCATCGGAATGTGTGACATCCTAGGGATGTATGGTGGATGTAAAGATCCACATTGTGTGAAGGTCCATGAATGGGATTTGAACAGGCTGTGAATTATTAAGTATTTAGCACAATTACATGGTGAATAACTATATGTAGTGTACAATTGATTTAAAGTTAGTAGAATACCCCACCGATGCAATAGTATACCTGTGACTGACTCGACAAGATATTCATGACCAGTACGGCGGCCAATCTGTACACTAGTAGACATCCCAAGGACGTATTGTAGTGTAGACACCCAAATTTGGCCCAAGGTCTGATCGAAACACATTTCAAGAAAGGTGCACTTTTGAGCTTTTGATGGCATGTATGAAACCCTTGGGTACCTTTCCAAACCCTTAGGAACCTTCTCGACCCTTAGTAATCAACCCTAACCTTCCCAAACCTATTAGAACCCTTTCTTGAACCAGTGTCGAACCCTCCTGGGCAGTGGTTGGAAAGAGGAGTGCCAAAATTTACACAGACCTCTTTAGGAGCTGAGTTATATACCATTAGAAAGAGGACTTCTCCAGCTTTCCAATAAGCCAATAATCACCTTAATCGGAGTGATATATCAAACGTTATGACCATTTGAAAATCAAACTATTTTTGAGGAATTTTTGCCTGGCGCAACTAATAGTTGCGCTAAGCCATTTTCCCCCAAAATTTGCCTAGCGCAACTAATAGTTGCGTCAGGCCATTTACCCCCAGAAATGGCTACCCCCGCTCCCTGCGGGCTTGCAACTTCTAGGAAATCTTGTCCATTGTTTTACTGTACATATGCTTGGCGCAACTAATAGTTGCGCCAGGCATATGAACAGTAACTGTACTTTTTTGTCTCAAATTTTGAAGCTAGGGTTTGACTTGTTGACCACCTCAGTCTTTGTGGTGTGTTTTAATAACTTTATTGCACCCTTTTAACACCTATTTGCAACCTATAAGTGATCTAAACCATTACCTAATTTCTAACCTTGATTAGCATCTAAACATCCTCCTAACCCCTCCTTTTCCTATAAAAGGAGAGGCACCCCCCCTTACAGAAGTTGAAAAAATTAGGGTTGAGAAATTTGCTTAAGAGAGAAAGAGCTCAAAGTGAGAAGTTCTTCATCCCTTTTGTGCACCATTTTCACATAAATTCTAGAATCTCCTCATTTCAAGCTTACTCTTGCATCCAAAACCCTTAGCCTAGGCGTGTGCTACCCCTTAGACCCCTCACTCTACCTCTTAGCTTTAAGACTTAGGAGTTAGAATCCCATTCTATACCACATAAAGCCTTCAAAAGCTCATCAAAGCAAGCCACGCAAGGCTATCCTATGGTGCTACAAGGGCCCGAGGGCTCCGGCTCTCCCCTTTCTTCTCCTATCTCTTTTTAGCCTTTCCCATCCTCCCATTTGTGCTGTTACGCCATCGAATTTTTAGTAGAAACGTAGGAGCACAAATAGGATTTAAGCCCCCTTTGGGCAAGAGGAAGTCTTTTTTTTTTTTTATATTGTTTCTATTTAGGCCATAAGTAGAGACCGCATTAAGCGGGTTGATCGAGTGCCTAAAACCTTCCCGATCGATAATCGAAGCCCCTACCTAAGAGCCTTTGGTGTGGACCGGATTCAGAGTCATATTTTTAGCACTTCGGTGCTCATAAAAATAAATTAGGTTTCTCGGGATACCAAAAGCTCCTGGTGGCAACTCCATTTTCTTTGTTAGCGAGCGCATCGCCGTGACGGGATTGTCAAAAATCCCACGATTGCACAGATGGCGACTCCGCTGGGGATAACTTTTAGAGCTTATCCTGGAAATTTGGCCATTTTCTTTTTATTTTTACTAACCTTTTTGCTATTTTTTTACTATTTTTGTGGTTTTCTCACCCCTACTTTTCCGTCATTTACATGCCTTAGCCAATCGGCGGGCTTACTTGCGCATAGTCTTTATTTTCCCTTACAATTCTGTCATTTTAGGTGCCTTAGCTGATTGGAGGGCCAACTTGAGCGTTGTCTTTTAATTCCTTTAATTTTTCGTCATTTGAAGTGCCTTAGCCGATTGGCAGGCAAAAATATTCCGCCAGTGGCGGCACGGGATTATCACCCCCGGTCTTTGAACTAAAGAAAACTTTCATAAAAAAAGGCTTTGAAAAAAAAATTAAAACTGAACCAAACTAGGGTACTTAATTAATTTGTTTTTGTGAGTTAGATTTTTAAAATGGTTGGGTCATTAGGCAAACATACAACCACCCGAGTCTTAGTATGGCAGCAGCGCCTAGTGGTGATGATCTAGAAAAGTCCCAGCCCACCTAGTATTTGAGAAGGCGCTTGCGCCAGAGGTATATCGGGTGGGTCCCATTCCTACAAGCTTAAAACCCATTGGGGAGCATGCTAGCGAGTTATACTGGACTCATCCTTTAGGTGAAGTAAGGAGAGAATTGATCACATAAAAATCAATCAGTTCCCAGAAGCTTAGCTTTCACAAAACCCAAAAAAAATAGACCCATTTCAGGCTGCTGTTCCTTGCTGTCAGAAGTTCTGGAGCCTCACTTTTGCCTGACTAAGTATTAGTTGCACTAGTGTAAAAATCTCAGATTTATAACTGGCGCAACTAATAGTTGCACCAGCTTTAAATCCGCCATTTTTTACCTTGGTGCAACTAATAGTTGCGCTAGTGTAAAAAAGAGGCTCTGCTAACTTGGCGCATGTATTAGTTGTGCCAAGCCTACCTAGACATCAGCAGTCCAAATTTTATGGCTTTCTCACCTCCCAAGTCCTTCAATTAGTGCGTTTAGTACCTCTGATTAGGCCCCGCCATCTCCAACACCCAATATGCCTCTGCCGGTCAAAAGAAGGCAACCTCTTTTTGGCTCATTCCGGGGGATCGGGTTATTCGCCTCAATTTTCGTGCCTTCAATAGATCAATGGTTTTCCTTTGATTCTTCTGAAGTACTTCAAAATCGTCACTGCGGGTCTTAAATTAGGGTACGAAGGCCACCCGAGAAGGGAATTCTAACTCCTCAGAACCTTTATTTTCAAAAAAAGGTTTTCTCTAAAAAAATTAAAAATAAAAAAAACTTAAAAAATTAGAAACCTTTGTGGTGCCGGCACAACAACATCATCTTGCCCTCCGGCGTCCCATAGGGGGAGAAGGAAGAGGATTTTTGGGCCTTATCCAAGGCACCCTTACGCGACCTGTTCTCATAGAATGTCGTGGGTAGTGGACCCGACTTATACCGATCCCAATTCATCCCTGTCGCATTCTCCAACCCACTCCCATTCAGAAGAAACATTCACATCCATCCCCATCACCCTATCCCCTTTCACCGTCACCGGCTCGTTTGGCGCCCCCATTTTCCCAACCACCACTTCGTAAAACATCCAAAATCAACCCCCTCATTCCCCATCTTTTTCTCAAGCCACTTTTCCCCACATATCCATGCCAAACCAACCACCCATTCCATCCACATCCCCTCAAAACCCAACACATTTCTCACCCCCATCCATGACAAACCCAACCCCATTTTCCCAATCCACATCCATGCCTCATTTTCCATCTTC
Source organism: Chloranthus sessilifolius (assembly GCA_021018995.1). Lineage (NCBI taxonomy): Eukaryota > Viridiplantae > Streptophyta > Magnoliopsida > Chloranthales > Chloranthaceae > Chloranthus > Chloranthus sessilifolius. The sequence continues at coordinate 101,676,614 of CM037588.1, forward strand.
CCCATATAGACCCAATCCACCATCCTTTACCTATGTCACCTCCACCCTATCTGACCCCCCACAAGTCCCCCCATCTACCCGTGTCATTTTTACTAAGGCTATGCCCGATTTTCCCAAACACCCATACTTCACCCTTCATCATCCTTAAACATCTCCAATACATCCCCCTTTGCCAATGCCCCACCCCATTCCTTCAATCCATCCCATCTCCCATCACTCACCATGGCCATGCCCAATTTTCTCTCCACATCCACCACATCTATACACAATCATCCCTTAAATCCACCACCCACATCCGATCCTCCTTCCATCACCATGATGGAGGAGATGTTCCAAGCCTACTCCTTATGGAAGGCTTCGCAAAACACCCCCCATCATCTACACCCCACATCCATGGACCCATCCCATACCCTAGCCAATCTCCATGCTTCACTCTCCCATGATCCCCATCAACCCCCCATAATTCACACCATCCAAACCCCCATCTCCCATATACCCCAAGGCCCATTGGCCCAAAATCCCACCATTCACCAAGGCCCATTGGCCCAAAATCCCACCACCCATGATCTCCAAGGCCCAATGGCCCAACACCCCATCACCCATACTCAAAGGCCCATGGCCCAAAACCATCAAAGGCCCATGGACCAAACCCACCAACGGCCCATGGCCCAAGCCCACCAGTGGCCCATGGCCCATGCCCCTCAAAACCCAATGGGCCCAACCCACACATCAAAGGCCCATGGCCCAAGACCATTTAGCCCAGGCCCAAACCCACCAAGGGCCCATGGCCCAAACCCACCAATGGCTCATGGCTCATGCCCCTCAAAACCTAATGGGCCTAACCTAAATCCACCAAAGGCCCATGGCCTAGACCCATCAGGCCCAAACCCACCAATGGCCCATGGCCCAAACCCTCTAAAGCCCAATGGGCTATACCCATTAAGGCCTAATGGGCCAAGACCTACCGAATCCCTTGCCCTTTACACAAGCCCAACTTGACCGAGGCCTTATGGCCCAAACATCCCAAGGCTTCATGGCCCAAACCCAAGCCCCACACTCATACCTTCCACAATACCCCCAACATTTCACCCACCCCCAGCCTTCACACCCTGGTCAAACCCATGATCCCAAACCCAATTTTCTCATGGACCCACACCCCAAGACCGTCTCCAAAACTTCCCCCATGTCCAATGGCCTCATTAGGCCCTACCCCTAAACCAAACTACCACTCACCCCATCACCCCACAATACTTACCTTACATTCAAGGGGCTCATCCAACCCCATCCAGTCCAATCCCATCCAGTCCATACATCAACATGAAAATCTCGTCCTCACTGCACCCTATGTAGACCAGTAGTATGAGGAGGACGAGATTAGAAATAGTGGGGCCTATGCTGGGGTAGTGACCAATGCCAATCCTCCACTTGTAATTACCCCACCCCTGGTAGCCCAAAGTGAGTCCAGGGTAATAATTGAGAAGATGGCCCCCATGTCCAAGGAGTCAGAACACCTGAACGAACAGTTGGATAAAATCCAGAAATAATTGTTAAAGATGGGTGGTGCTGAAATCCACGCCACAGATTTCACGGATTTATGTCTGTTTGCCGAGGTCCCCCTATCCCCTAAATTTAAAATGCCAGTATTCGACAAGTATAATGGCACAGGCAACCCAATTGCACACCTCAAGTCCTATTGTGGGAACATATGCTAGTACGGGGGGGACGAGAGATTGCTAATAAAAGTCTTTCAGAAAAGTTTGATCGGTTCGACCGTGAAGTGGTTCACGTATCTTGAACCATCCATGATAAAGACATGGAAGGATTTGACGCATTTGTTCCAAGAACAGTATGTCTACAATACTGATATTAAACCACGCAAGTCTGATTTGGCCCGTTTGAAACAGAATCCCAACGAGACCTTCGGCGACTATTTGGGGCGTTGGAGAGCACTAGCAGCTTAAGTCAGAAATAAAATACTAGACGATGAGCAGATAGAGATGATTTCAAAGAACACTTTGCCAGTGATTTCTGATTTTCTTGTATACTAGCAGCAGTCCAGTTTTACTAACTTGGTAAAGAATGCCAACCATTGTGAGGACGCCATCAGAGAAGGGCAGTTGGACAAGAATGCTTTAGGGGGACCTAGCGGGGTTAGAAGGTTTGCCGAATAGAGAAATGACTGGAGGGTAGGGGTAAATGCGCATAATGTGATCAATACCAGGCCCAATAATAATGTAGTCCCCTTTCAATTTAAGGTGGCGCAACTAGCTCCTGTCAGATCAGGGCCAGTACAGAGAGCAGGGAATGAACAAGGGTTACAAATGACCCCAGAAAGGAGAGCCGGTTATGATCGTGTTTTTTCGCCATTGGGATAATCTTTAAGTGTACTTTTACCTTTATTAATTGAAAAGGGATTAGTAACTGCGCTCCCACCACCACCTTCTCCCAATCCGATTCCATATAATTTTGACCCGAATACTTATTATAATTTCCACCAGGGTCTGTGTCACCCAACAGATTGTTGCATCTCATTGAAGCATGAGATCCAAGACTTAATCGATGCTGGGAAGATAGTTCCCCGTGCACCCACCCAAGAAAACCAACATGCGAATATTCACCAAGTGCCTTTGCCATCGTACCCTATCGGAGTAGCAGGTCTCAGACCCACCATAGGAATGGTAGAGGAAAGTGAGGAAGAGTATGAATTTGACCCATTTGATTACATCAGTAATAGAGAAAATTTTGTGGTCCCAAGGCAGCGAGACCAAGAAGAAAGAACCATTGGGGTGATTGAGCCCCTGAATCTGGCAGATTATTTTCCTACCCCTACACCAACAGTTGAACCCCTAGATCTTAGGGCCTATTTCCCATCACCCACCCCCATCAACTATGTATAAATAAATGCATATTAACCATATTCCACCACCCCCTTGAATTACCCAGTAAGCCATTCGACCCCCAATTCTCCACCCGCACCCATCAATTACCAATGGCCTACACCCACCCCATTATCCCCATTTCAACCACCCACAAATTCAACCACCCCTGTCAATTCCCTAGTGGCCCATCAAACCCCCAATCCTCCGTTCGCTCCCATCAACTATCAATGGCCTACGCCCACCCCACTACCCCCAATGCAACCATCGGTAAACTTCACCACCCCTACTTGGCCCAATTTTGCCACCCACCCATCCATCACTGAGGTAAGCTAGGTCATACATACCCTCTCAGAGCCATCAGTACATGCACTTCAGGTACCGACGGCCATACCATTCCAGCTTTCAGGGCCAACCTATGATCCACATCAGGTCTCACTGAGCTATCAGCAAACCAATGCTAACACCGGCAGCAGCAGTGGGCAGTAGACTTCGTCACCAGATCGGGAAGAATCTCAAAACAACCTGAGGCAACAACAACAGCAACTGCAATAGCAACAGCAACAACACCAGCACCAACACGGCTAGAGGGGAAGAAGGATAGTGCAATCCACCCGTTTGAGAAGATGAGTTGGGAGCACGTTCTCAAGACTCAGTTAAGAAGGATGCCAGCCCATATCATTGTCTGGGATCTTTTCATGATGTCCCCACTCTATTTTCAAGCTCTAATGGGGGCGTAAAAAAATGCCCATGTGTCCCAACAGGTGAGCCCAGACGAGGTTGGGCAAATAATTGGACAAGTGATGGCACCCAATGCAATTTCATTTTCGGACACAGATCTGTCGGAGGAGGGAAACAGTCATGCTAAATCCCTCAATATTACTGTCGAATCTAGGAACATGATAATTCCCTTGGTTCTAATTGATAATGGGTCAACTCTGAATGTGTGCCCATTGAGGACTGCAACCAAGATCGGTGTGGACCCCTGTATGCTAAGACCGACAAGGACTAGCGCTCGGGGATTTGATAATACAAGAAGAGAAATAATGGGAGAGGTCAATTTGGAATTAGTAATTGGGCCCATGACCTTCTCTATACCTTTTCAAGTGATGGATATTAAATTTTCTTTTAATTTACTGATAGGACACTCGTGGTTATATGAGGTTGAGGCGATACCTTCTACCCTCCATCAAAAGCTAAAATTCATATTCGGGCAGAAGGTGATCACCATGATTGGTGAAGGGCATGATGAGAAAGACAAGGCCACTCACATCATTGAAAATCCTAAAGTAGTGGATGTGCCGCATACTGAGGAAGACATCGACCTCCATAGTTTCAAGTATGAGGTATTGACAGTAGGCCTAGAACTCTCGAGAAACATCACTTCTACAACCGGCGGTGGAATGGAAGCAGCGGTGGTGATGCTCTAGAAGTGGGGCTATGAGAAAGGTAGAGGGCTCGAGCTTAGACTACAGGGCAGACGAGAGCCAGTTATTGCCAAGGGATAGAAAGTTCGATTCAGGTTAGGTTACAAGCCCACAGAGGAAGAGGTCCGAGAGGCTAAAGAGAAGGCCAGGGTCGCTGCAGCTGCAAGGGCAAGAGGAATCAACATAGAAGAGAAGCCTCGTCCTAGGCCACACATCAGAGAATCCTTTGTCAGCATTGGGATCATAAAGATTGATTGGAATGGGATAACCCATTTGACCTCACACAAACCCACAACCCCTGTCCATCCCACCAATCCCAACATCTCCCTTCCCAACTCGAAATAGATCTGGCTGCCCATCTCTATTTGAGGAGGAACATTCCATATCTGAACAAACTCCTCCTGTGGTAAACCACCAGAGGACTCTGCTGAAATTTGAGGATGAAATCTTAGATGAAATGGGGATCAACATAATGGAAGCTGACTCCAATGAACCATACCAATTAGCCCCCTCTATCCAATCAGGTAAAGGAGTGACCCCTCAGGTACGCAACTGGGCATCTTTACCCCAAACTCTAGAAGCAGGGAGTGGCTTACAATTTGGTACCTATTTCCCAAAAAAAATAACCTATAAAAAGTGAGATAAGCTCTTGGTAGGTAATACCTTGTATATACATAGACTCGCGCTGCCAAGGATCCGTATCCGATGAAATACAAAACCACAAAAATATTGGAAAAATATAAAACCTTAAAAACATAGAAGAAATACAAAACTAAAAAATATTATCTTTTAAGATTTCAGATAAAATCACATAAAAAGATGCCTTAATCGAAATACCCGTCTCACGTGAAATCGACCCCTTTCCTATAGAATTATAAGAAGATGTAGGAATCATGAGTCTGGACAAGGATGTCTCCTTTGAGGAGCTCCCCAATGAGCTCCTTGACCGGTTTGCCAAATTTGAGCATGGCCCTACCCCCATTGTCGAAGAAACTGAAGACATTAATCTAGGGACTGAGGAGATTCTCTGAATTACCAAGATCGAAACATCACTATCTCCCAAAGAAAGAAAAAGCATGATCGACTTCCTTCGGTCATACTAAGACGTTTTTGCCTGGTCGTACGAGGGCATGCCTGGTCTGGACCTCGATTTGGTCGAGCATGAGTTGCCTCTCTACCCTGATATGAAGCTGATTAAGCAGAAGCTAAGACGTCTCTGACTTGAGTGGATGTTGAAAGTCAAAGACGAGGTCATCAAGCAGTATGATGCACGGTTTCTCATGGTATCTAAGTATCCGTAGTGGCTAGCCAAAATTGTGCCTGTACCGAAGAAGGATGGAAAGGTCTGCATGTGTATCGATTTTCACAATTCGAACAGGGCGAGCCTGAAGGACGATTTCCCATTACCGCACACCGAGATAAGAAGACGTTCATCACTCTGTGGGGAACCTGTTGCTACCGAGTCATGCCTTTTAGGCTAAAGAATGCCAGTATAACTTACCAAAGAACTATGATCGCACTGTTTCACGACATGATGCATCGAGAAATTAAAGAATATGTCAATGATATGATAGCCAAGTCACTGGAGCGAAGCAATCACTTGGTAAACCTCCAGAAGCTGTTTGAAAGACTGAGAAAGTACAAGTTACGTCTGAATCCATAGAAATGCGCTTTTAGTGCCATGTCCGAAAAATTGTTAGGATTCATCGTCAGTAGGAGAGGGATCGAGGTTGACCCAGTCAAGGTCAAAGCTATCATTGAAATGCCACTGCCGTCTATTGAGAAAGAAGTTAGAGGGTTCTTAGGCAGAATACAATATATTAGTCAGTTCATTACGCAACTAATCCCAATCTGCACGTCGATCTTCAAGCTACTTCGGAAGAACTCACCCGTTGAGTGGAATGATGACTGCCAGGCAACATTTGATAAAATCAAAAGCTACCTCCTCAATCCACCTATTTTGGTATCACCCGAGCTGGGGAGATCACTCTTAATGTACCTCTCCACGACAAAAGTTTCGATGAGATGTGTCTTCGGTCAGCATGACGAGGCAAGAAGAAGAGAATAGGCCATTTACTATTTGAGCAAAAAGTTTCCTGATTATGAAATGCGCTATTCTCATCTAGATAAATCATGCCTGGCTCTTGTATGGCCTACTCAGAGGCTCCACCACTACTTACTATCTCAAGCCATTCTACTTTTGGCCCGAATGGACCCATTAAAGTAACTTTTAGAGAAGCCGGCCCTCACTCGGCGGATTGCACACTGGCAGCTCTTATTATCTGAGTTTGACATCACGTACGTCACTTAGAAGTCGATTAAGGGGCAGGCACTTGCCGATCATCTTATCGACAATCCTTTGCCAGATTATGAGTGTAATAACCCTGATTCTATTAAAAATAAGTCCGACAATTTTAGAGGACAAAAATTTTATAAGGAGGAAAGAATGTAACATCCTGAAAATTTCGAATTTAAATAGTGTACCTCAGGATGCATGCTCGACTTTGAATAGTGTGCCTTGGGGTGTGTGCCCGACTGGTCACGTACCTGACTTTGTGAAATTAATTAATTAAGTTACTTTGGGTTAGGTCTTAAGTGGAAAAGATTGACAAAATGGTGTGTTAGTCATTAGATGATCTTAATATACACCAAGCTTTGGTGTATTGGCTCAACACTGAATCCGATGGATAAATGGTTTGGGTGTGTTGGCCCCACACCGAATCAAAAGAGTATTTTATGGTAGATAACACCCTAACTAGGTGTGTTCATTTCATGCGGAAGCTGGTTCTTTAGATAAGAACTAATACCCAAGGATTCATGTATATGCTTTGTAAGGGAAGCAAGCCCTTTGGCTTATAATAAGAGAAGGCAAGGGGTTTCCTTTGGTTACCCGATTTGCAAGAGAAAGGGGTTTTGGGTTTTCTTGTGAAAGGAAGAAGAAGAAGGAGAAGAGGTGCCGGATCCGTGTGCGCGGAGCCTTGGGATTATGTGAAAAAGGCTTGGTGAGATCGTGTGAGAAAGAGAATCCCCAATATTTCAACTTTGAAACCCTAGATCGTTGTGCGAGCTCGTGGATCGAGGTAAAAAATTTTGGTTATGTGTTGTGTATGATCTTTAGGTTTGATTGTGTGAAAATCAATGAAAAAGAAGGATGATAGATATGATTTTTATGAAAAAATGGGTTTCAAGGTTCAAACCCGAGAACTGCTCAAAAAAAAAAACTGTGAAACTCGATTGATCAATTTTAAAAATTGATTAATTGATTTTTGAGAAATTCAAGAGGAACTTCACGAAATCGATTAATCGAAGAGAATTTTGATTAATCGATTTTGAAATTCGATTAATCGATTTTGCCTGGGCTTACTGACATTACTGGAGTATTTTGGCCATAACTTTTTGTGCCAAACTCCGATTAATGTGATTCTTGTTGCGTTGGAAAGAGGACAGCAAGCCCTACAACTTTCGTAATTGACCAACTTGTGAATCAATCATTTTAAAGGTCAAAACTTAGTAATAATCTGGGTCAAATGCTGATTTTTGAGAAACGAAACCGATTAATTGAATTAAATTCGATTGATCGATTTTTAACTTTCGATTGATCGATTTGGAATCGATTAATCGAATGGGTATTTCCAGTAGTTAAAAAAAGGTACAATTTGGGAAAATTGATTAATCGATTTTAAAATCGATTGATCGATTTTGGAATTTCGATTAATCGATATAGGGATCGATTAATCGATTTTGACTGTGCTCGCCAGTACTGTTTTAGTATTTTGATCATAACTTTCTGTTCTGACCCTCGATTGATGAAATTCTTGAGGCGTTGGAAAGATAACAAAGAGATCTACAACTTTTGCGTTTTGACCAACTTATGAATCTAAAGTTTTAAAGGTCAAAATTTAGGGGGAAGGTTACATCAATTTCTATGTTGGCGCGAACTTGCCCGTTCCGACTCGATTTTGAGAAAACACTTAAATAGTCTAAGTGATTAGTGATTAGAATTGATGATACATCTCAATATATTTGTGATGTAGATTGAGGGCGGGAATCTATCGATAAAGCTTAGCTTGTCTTCGCGCAACTTCGAGGTTAAGGTGGGGAAAATTTGATATACACTTGCATTTTTATTTGATTCCATAGACTCTTATGATGTTTTTGATTTGGCTCAAACTATGTTTAGAACTTGGAATATTTTGAAACAATGTTTGTTTTAGAAATCTTTGAAATAATTGAAAGACATGAACCTTGGTATTTGAATTTCAAATTCGACCTTTGTATTTGAATCTAACCTTTGTAATTAAAATTAATGTAAACCTTTGTGGATATAAATGGGGAATACGACTTCGAATATAAATCGAGTATTAGACTTCGAATCCGAACATTGAATCTGAAAGTCATGTAAGCAAATCAAACTCAGAAGTTAAATTTGAACCGAATAATAAATCTTATCATTTGGACCGCTATGGGCGGATTACAAGTAAATTAAAGTGGACCGCTATGGGCAGATTATAAGTATATTGTGGACCGCTATGGGCGGATTATGTGCATTTGTGGACTGCTAGGGCGGATTGTTCGTGGGATCGTGGACCGCTAGGGCAGATTATAAGTAGGTAAATCAAATCAATAAGCCACGTGAATGAATTGAACTTTGCAAATCAGATGTATAAGTCATTTAAGCAAATCAAACTTCGTAAATCAAATCTGTAAGACATATAATATGAACATAAGAACCGTAATTTCATCGGTACGGCTGGTTATCCGTAATTTGAACCGGTACGGCGGGATATCCATAATTTGAATCGGTACGGTGAGATATCCGTAATTTGAACTGGTATGGCAGTTTATTTGTAATTCATTATTTGTATCATGCTTTGAAATCTGAACATTGAATCCGAAACTTTGAACAAGCTATGTAAGAATAAGTAAGGCTGGCAAGGTGGAATATCCGTGATTTGAACCGGCACGGCAGGATATCCGTGAATCGACTTTGTAAGTGATGTAAGAATGTGTAAGACATGTAAGTGAAGCTATGTAAGAATGTGTAAGACACGTAAGTGAGTGTAAGCGAACTCAGTAAATTAAGATAAGACATGTAAGCGAATTGAAAACAGTTTCAGTTTTGTTAAGAAAATGTCTTTGAAATGAGTTTGTTTTTGAAATCAGCTTGTCTTTGAAATCAGTTTATTTTTGAAATCGGCCTGCTTTTGAAATTAGTTTGCATTTAGCTTGCCTTTGAAATCAGTTGCTTTTGAAATCAGTTTACCTTTGAAATCAGCTTCAGTTTTGATAAGAAAATACATTCGAAATCAGTTTTGCTTTTGATAAGAAAATGCTTTTGGAATGCAGATCCCATTATGAGTTTGAAAAATGTCATTAGTTTTTAATATGAAAATATTTTTATCTTTGTCTTTGAATCTATGCATGACTGATGAGATGTACATTGGTATCGATTTTCTCTACTGAGCTTAAGATGTTAGCTCACCCTGACTATACGTCACAGGTATAACATGTCAGGACACCGGACTGGTGGATTGAGGACTTGAGGAGTGCTGAGATTTTTGAGATCATAGATCGAGTGCCTTGTGGAGTTTGGTGAGTGTGGCTTGGTACAATGTGTTATTATATACTAGTTGTGCACCACTGTTTGGTGATGTTGGTACATCATCGGTGGTCATTGTTAGTTATTGTAATATTTAATATTAGAATTTGAGATTTTATTTATGCTATATTTTGTACCAAGTATTCTGTATCAAGTGTGATCTACGATCTGACGGTCCGATTTTTCTGTTGGATTTAGTTTAAAAAAAAAAAAAGACAAAAAAAAATATTGTTTGTTTTTGTGGAAACGAGAAAATCGGGCTGTCACAATGAGCCTTTGAAAACTGAGTTTCCTGATGAGGACATCCTTTTCATGATAGAAGATGATATAGAAGAAGCAGAAGAATCATGGGTAATACACATTGAAGGGGCAACCAATGTCGAAGGTCAGGGAGTTGGTGACATTCTAATCTCATCAAAAGAATCCCATGTACCAGTCTCTATCAAGCTCAACTTCCCTTGCACTAACAACATGGCTGAGTACGAGGCTTGTGCTGCTGGTCTACAGGTGGCTCTCGATCTAAATATAACTCACCTCCGGGTGTTCGATGATTTACAGTTAATTATATGTCAGACGAATGGTGACTAGAAGATGAAAGAAGAGAAATTGATCCCTTACCATGAACACCTGGAGGATCTAATAGCCTGCTTCAAGGATGTCATGTTCTCCTATGTTCCTCGAATAAGGAATCGCTTTGCCGATGCACTAGCAACTTTGGCGTCAATGGTAGAAATCGCATATGGAGTTGAAATGAAGCTGATCATGATTGAACAAAGAAATGAGCAGGCTTTCTACCTCCAGATTGAGGAACCTACAAAGCCTGATGATGAGTCACCTTGGTTCTCAGATATCAAGAATTTTCTAGAGACGTTAACTTTCCCTGAGGGTACGTCCAAGACGGATCAATGAACCATCCAACGTCTAGCAGCAGGCTATGTCATTTGCGGGGAATGCCTTTACAAGCGATCCTATAATAACATCTTACTCAGGTGCCTTACAGAAAGTGAAGCAACTAATATCATGAAGGAGATCCACGAGGGAGTATGCGGAGCTCATGTCAGCGGTCACATGCTTACTAAGAAAATTCTGTGGCAGGGATACTTTTGGACCACTATGAAATTGGATTGCTGCAAACATGTTCAGAAATGCTACAAGTGTCAGGAACACTCCAGTCTGATACACGCTCTTGCCATCGATCCATTCTCTACCTGGGGCCTTGACGTCGTCGGAATGATTAATTTAAAGGCATCAAATGGACATCGTTTCATCCTCGTCTCTATTGAATACTTCACCAAGTGGGTAAAAGCAGCATCATATGCCAACATCATGGCCAGTAACATTGAGAAGTTTCTCAAGAGTAATATTGTGTGCTGATTTATAGTACCCAAGGATATTATCACAGACAATGGCACAAACTTTGTGAATAAATGCATCCGAGCCTTCTGTGAGTAATACAAGATCAAACACCATCACTCGTCACCCTATCGACCTCAAACTAATGGAGCCATAGAGGCTGCGAACAAGACGGTCATCTGCATCATCAAGAAAATGGTCGTCACTTACCGAGATTAGAGCGAAATGCTGCCATTTGCTTTATGGGCCTACAGAATGTCAATCCGTACTCCCTTGTGTATGGAACTGAGGTCGTCCTACCAGTTGAGGTTGAAGTACCCTTGCTCCGAATCCTTATGGAATCAGGCTTACCCGAAGTAGGGAGAGAGATCCCGCTTTGAACAATTGAACTTATTGGACGAGAAGAGACTCCTAGCCTTGTGTCACTCTCAAGTTTACTAGGGGCGAATCGCACGCGCTTACAATAAATGTGTCCGCGGTCGAGATCTAAAGGTAGGAGACACCGTGTTGAGGAAGATCTTTCCATCCCTCCATGCCGATCTGATAGGGAAGTTCAAGCTGAACTAGGAAAGACCTTATGTCGTTCGAGAGGTGCCACCGGGATACGCCATCTACCTCGCCACCATGGATGGAGATCATCTTCCTGAGCCCATCAATGCTGGATATGTTCGACGGTTCTATGCTTAGTCTATCACGATAAGGTAAGTATTGGTGAAATAGATATGGGGCTACTTAAGAACCACCCAAAAGAGGTCATCATTCTAAGCACAATAGCCAAAAAAGCATCCCTAAAAATGATGATATCCTTTGCTATCACATTTTGAGCCTAGGCCTTTCTTTTAATGAACCACTTCCCTGGAAAGAAAAAAGTATGTACATATATAAAAAAAAGAGAGAGGAAGTAAAGTCCCCATCAAAATCTAAAAAATCGAAAAAAGTAAAACCTCAAAAAGAGATTGTCTGAAATAAGATAAAGAAAAAAGAAAAAAATAAAAGAATCATGGGGCATGTATAGTAAAGCCACCAAGGAAGAAAGTATGTGGAGAAAACTAAAGCCTTATCAAGGAAACCCTTTTAGCCCAGCATACCTTCAAATCCTAACCTAACCCATGGCCAAGCTACACACTGAAGAAAGCCCTCTTTTTTAGATTCACAAGCAGTCATAATATCTATTAAGTCAACACAAGCCAAGTTGTGAGACGACACCAGGACCCTATCCAGCCGACAATGACGGAATCGACGTCTATGTTGTGGTTTTAAAAAAAACAATGAGAGAAAAAAAAAAAAAAAAAAAAAATTAAAAAATACAAGCTCAAAGCAAGATGGATATGGTGAAAACCCAAAAGGACGCTACGGGTCAAAACAGCGAGTTTGTGCAGACCAGGTGAAAACTCGAAATGGCGCTTGGATAAGAGAGCTAAGCCCATGGACCTGGTGAAAACTCGAAAGGGCGCTATGGGTAAAAAAGGAGATAAAAAAAAGGAAAAAAAAGGATAAGAAGAAAGGTTTGAAATGATTGATGTTTTGAGGAACCTTTTTGTTACTCCCCCTGTTTCCCATTTTTCAACTAGGCCGCTCATGTTAGATCAAATCGGGTCCCAACCAAGTGTGTCTTCAAAACTGCTTTATCAAACGTATGACTCAAGGTAAGGAGAAAAGTTTGATTCAATCCAAAGGGATTAATGTTCTGGCCTTGGTGAAACTGCTAAAACTCACTCAGGCCTGACCATATAAAGGGGGTTCGACTATGCCCAAAGTGGGACCCGTGACTTCACCTCACTGATAAGGCATCATCAAAACCAAAAAGAGAAAAGATAAAAAAGACCAAAAAAATTAAGAAAAATCCAAATACAAAAAAATGTGTGTGTTTATATTTCTACTCTTTCCCATGTCCATAATTACAACATCGTACTTCCATCTCAAAAATAAAGAAAAAGAACAAAAAAAAAAATCTCTAAAAAAAAAAATCCAAAAAATATATATAAATCTTGAAAATGAAAAAATATAGCTAAAATTTTGTTTCTCCTTCTGTTAATTAGGATGCTTATTGTTACCTATATAAACAAAAAGGGACTGACATTTTTTCAAGGATGCACAGGAACATCAAATGGTCCAAAGCCTCGGAGCAGGCAACTTCTCAGTGATGGACAAATCAGATGAAGCATCTTGCCATCGATGTCAGGTCTATTAAAAAAAAAGGAGAATGAAATTCATTTTGAAAAAGGAAAAAAAAAATCTGTGAACTTTTCATGCACAGCTACACACTTGCATATTTTTTTTTATGCGATAAAATGTCAATATTTTATCGGCAACACAGCTGTGCAAAATTGATGCCCTAAGTCTACGGTTCGCCTCGAATCTTCAGATCCTACTTTAAAGTAGGAACAATGGGGTCAATCATGATTAGACGGTCAATGTTTCGATCAGGACTATTCCACTACCAAATTGTTGAGCTAAGTGCTCTGTCTTTGATTCATATGAACGCGAGAGTCTAAGCTTTAGATTTTTCATAAACTTTTTGGAGGTGTGGACTCTTGGTCTGTATGGTCTGGGCGTGTGCCCTATGGGGTTTGAGGTCTAAATAACTCTATTAGAAAAGGTCAATCATTGGTTAAGATCAACCTGGTGAGAATAAGATTACGTATCAATCAAACTATGTGTAACCATGCATCCAGAAGGGTTCATTTTCTCTTTATTTTATGTAGGCTTAAAACCTGTATTGGCAGCGGTATCCCTGTAAAGTGTATGTCATGAATCTGGGTATCCATATGATGGCCGTTTGTTTCCATAAATTATACTCGGGAAGGTCTGGGTCGGGGCTTCCATTACCTTTATTACTTATCGCCCCTAATGGGTGCATGATTATGCATAGTTAAATAATATTTATGATCATTGTTGGCAGAGACCAGGACTGGATGTCTCTTTTGATAGACACCTAATTTTGGTTGGATCTGTTTAGGATTATTTGAAGTTGGATGCTCTAGGTCATATGGATTTGGGGCACGTTTTTGAAAATGGCACGTACTCCTAAAAAGTGTTGCGACGTCTATTCGCTTTGCTCGGGTAGTCATGCCAAATAAACGTCGGGATCGATGGGCTCACCCAAAGACCTTGAACCTTGCTTCAGGCAGGGGCACCCGCGACCAGTCAGATGAGGCAGTCAATACCTCATAGGATTGGACGGAAACTGTGGAGCCTTGCATAGTTTTACTTAGCGCCTATCTTTAAGTATGGGTCGATCACCGCTCATACTTACGAAGTTGTTGCATTAAGAATGAATCTTAAACATCAAAATACCTACAAATCATCTTGAGAAGTGAATTTTTAGCCTAGCATAGAGGGCTTTCGCAACTCGTTCCACCTCGGTTATGCCCAGTAATGTCGCTAAGCCCTTGGGGACCGACTGGTTGAGAAACGAATGCATGGCTTGGCATACAGGGCTTTCATTTTCTCACCATGTTACTCATCTGATATTTGAAGTTTATTTTAAATATAGAAAACCCGTCAGTAATGCCTTGGGCCTCTTCGGATGTCTCTTGTCTTTGGCATTCGATCATTAGTGATCGGATACTAAAGAGGGGCATCTGTAGACACCCAAATTCGGCCCAAGGCACGATCGGAATACATTTCAAGAGAGGTGCACTTTTGAGCTTTTGATGGCATATATGAAACCCTAAGGAACCTTCCTGAACCCTTAGGAATCAACCCTAACCTTCCCAAACCCATTAGAACCCTTTTTCAGATCAGTGTCGAACCCTCCCAAGCAGTGGTTGGAAAGAAGTGTCAAAATTTATACAAACTTCTATAGGATTTGAGTTATATACCATTAGAAAGAGGATTTCTCCAGCTTTCCAACAAGCTAAAAATGACCTCAATCGGAGTTATCTATCAAAAGTTATGACCATTTGCAAATCAGACTATTTTAAGGAATTTTTGCCTGACGTAACTAGTAGCTGCGCCAAGCCATTTTCCCCCAGAATTTGCCTAGTACAACTAATAGTTGTGTCAGGCCATTTTTTCCCCGAAATGGCCTGGCACAACTAATAGTTGTGTCAGGTATAAATGGGTCCCCCCGCTCCCCGCAGGCTTGCAACTTCTAGGAAATCTTGCCCATTATTTTACTGTACATAAGCTTGGCGTAACTAATAGTTGCGCCAAGCATATGAACAATAACTGTGCTTTTTTGCCTTGAATTTTGAAGCTAGGGTTTGATTTATTGACCACCTCAATCCTTAGGGTGTATTTTGATAACTTTTTTGCAACTCATAAGTGATCTAAACCATTGACCCATCATCCACCATTAAAGCTTATCTTTACACTTCTCTAAACCCTTGAAACCCTAGGAAACCTTAGATGCTAGATTACCTAATTTCTAACATTGATTAACATCTAAACATCCTCCTAACCCCTCCTTTTCCTATAAAAGGAGAGGCACCCCCTCCTTACAGAGGTTGAAAAAATTAGGGTTGAGAAATTTGCTTAAGAGAGAAAGAGCTCAAAGTGAGAAGTTCTTCCTCCCTTTTGTGTACCATTTTTACATAAATTCTAGAATCTCCCAACCTCATTTCAAGCTTACTCTTGCATCCAAAACCCTTAGCCTAGGTGTGTGCTACTCCCTAGACCCCTCACTCTGCCTCTTAGCTTTAAGCCTTAGGAGTTAGAATCCCATTCTATACCATACAAAGCCTTCAAAAACTCATCAAAGCAATCCATGCAAGGCTCTCCTATGGTGCTACAAGGGCCCGAGGGCTCCGGTGCTCCCCTTTCTTCTCCTATCTCTTTTTAGTCTTTCCCATCCTTCCATTTGTGTCGTTACGCCGCCGAATTTTTGATAGAAACGGAGGGGCATAAATAGGATTTAAGCCCCCTTTAAGAAAAAGGAAGCCTTTTTCTTTTCTTTTATATTGTTTCTATCTTGGCCATAAGTAGAGACCACATTAAGCAGGTTGATCGGGTGCCTAACACCTTCCCGATCGATAATCGAAGCCCTTACCCAAGAGCCTTTGGTGTGGACCAGATTTAGAGTCATATTTTTAGCACTTCGGTGCTCATAAAAATGAACTAGGTTTCTCGGGACACTAAAAGCTCCGAGTGGCGACTCTATTTTTTTGTTAGCGAGCGCATCGCTGCGATGGGATAGTCAAAAATCTCATGGTTGCACAAGTACTTATGTGTCCGTCGCCTATGAGAAAGGGACTTGGGTAATGATACATGAAAAATAGTCTATTTAGACAACGATGGAGGGTATTCCATCGAGGCTTGATGCTATATTGCTCGTGGATTGTTTAAGTTAATGGATTTAAGTCATGAGACCAGCCTTATTGTAAATATGAGAACTAGTGAGTATAAGATGCCATGAGTAGTGTAATAAAAGCATTTTGTTTATCCTTTTTACATCTCAAACTATTTTCTAGTTGTTTATAGTGATGAAATCATGCGTTATTTATGTCATGAAATGTATGTGATAAAGGAGATGTACTTGTTCAGATATTTTCCCTATTGAGCTAGGATGTAGCTCACCCTTTGACTATACGTCACAGGTGTGGAGTTAGGAGTTGCTTCTGGTGAGGTTGATGTCGAGGACTCAGATTACGTTCCAGGGGAGGAGTCTGAACCCCCTCCTGAGAGGTTCTTTTAAAAGACCCTCTGCGTACTTTGACATTGTTTTGAGAGAGATATTTACTGCTTGGTATGTCCAGCCTGTTTTGTAAGGATAATATGATATGAAGTATTCTTTTGTCAAACCATCTGGGGTGATCGTAGTTACGACACTGATGGTTCGGGTTGGTTCTTTTGCCCATGCAAAGGCATGGAATTAGAACGATCTTTTGGGTTATATATTTTTGGTGTTAAATAGTAGAACTGGAGATTTAGTTATGTGTTAGTTCTTTTATCTATGTTTTGCTTAT
This sequence comes from Chloranthus sessilifolius, assembly GCA_021018995.1. NCBI lineage: Eukaryota > Viridiplantae > Streptophyta > Magnoliopsida > Chloranthales > Chloranthaceae > Chloranthus > Chloranthus sessilifolius. Next base: position 101,693,778 of record CM037588.1, read on the forward strand.
AGTTGTGTGGATATACCAAGTGTTCCGCTTGTTATATAGAGCATGGCCTCGAGGGTTATGCCGATGGCATGGGTTTCGGGGTGCCAAAATCTGGGCTGTCACAAGAGGCCTCCACCTATGTGCTAAAAACGTAATCATCTTGGGCTTCTCAGTGGGGTTAGTGCTCCAGTCCATTTGGACACTTGCCTTACTGCCCTTCCCTCAGCCATCTAAGGCACCTTTGCCGCCTTTTAAGGGACTATCCACCCTATGTTGTGGAGCTGGAGCTGTTCCCTATATCTCTCAAGCAACTGAAATTTTTAAGTTGGAGAACTGAGGTTTGATGCCTATGCATCTGCAAAGGTATGGCTTTCTAAATTTTTAATTAAAGTTCTTTCCAGTTTAGCTGAGTTCCAGATGGGCTGCCTTTATTCTCTGTCATACATATTCCCCCATCAGAACTGTTGAGATCATGGACTTTAATGTTGGGAAGATTCTGAAGGTTAATGAGTAGAGGCTCATATTCAGTTTTGCATATGCTATGGAGCCTCTGAAATCTTCACCTTCAAGACCTTCCACTATTGTTTGATCTCACCTTGTGTATCATATGTAGTATATTTTCCATGTGTAAAATTTTTCTATTTTATGAGTTAAGTATACCTGCTATTTTTTATGTTTTAATTATTGATTTAAGTAGGTATAACTGTTGTTGTTTTATAGTTTTCTGTTTTAGAAGTGTGTGTACCTGTTTTCTCTTTTTTGTGTCAGTGTTTTGACATTGTCTTTCTCTCTTTATTAGTATAATTTTCTGCAACTTTTCAGTTTAGTTTCTCTTTCATTTTTTGCTGTAGTTTAGTTATTTTTCTTTTACCAACCCTGCTATCCCTATACATTTTTCATGAAACAGTGAGGACACTGTTTAACTTAGGTTTGGGGGTATGGAAGGGTAGGTAGGCCAGGAAAATAGTTAACTTTGGTGCAGAAAATGATGGTTTAATTGAGAAAAATAAAGTCAATTCTCACCTAATCATGTACAGAGGTAATTTAAAATTTTTTGCAGACTTTTTAAATTGATAATCTTTGAATAATTTGCACTACCAAGAAGCTAACATCAGAATTTTTTTTTCGTTAGTACTTAGTGAACCGAAGAATAGAGGAAGAGGTGAAAATACACCCATTGGATTAATTTGAAGACTATACATAGTGAGATTTGGGCCAATCAAATTTCTTTTGAAGAGTGTTTGTGGCAAATTTTTCTGCTCTAAGGACTGATTGATGCAACTTCTTTTCACTATAAGTTAGACACCTCCAAATAGAAACTGATTGACAACACTCATGACACTAAGAAAATGATGTAAGGCCTTCATTTGGACAGTTTGAGCCTAAAATTCCAACCTATTAAAACTGCCCTTGTGTTTACACTCTTTGAGCCTTAAAAATTCATTTTTCTTTAACAAACAATAGAGTACTTGAACCCAAACCTCATGACCGGATTCAACCTTACCCTCACTCTAAGATTTCAAGATGTAAAGGAGAAGAAGTTGAAGATAGGTAGGCTAGGTTCAACAGTAGGTGGAAGGAGAAGAGAAGCAACATGCAAACAGCAGTGTAGCAGTGGTTATGCGTGGCATTTCATAAAAAGAAAAAAAAAATATAAAAAAAAAACTATAAAAAGAGAAGTCAAGAGAAAAACTTCCGTTGAAAATTGAAAAGAAGAGAAGGAGCTGGCCACTTTGACTCTGAAAAATACAAAAGAAGATGAAGTTGTGCTGAAATGAAGATAGGTGAAGTCATGAATCACCTCCTAACCTTGCTGATTTCTCGGTTTTGAATCCATTTTATCCCTCCTATTCCTTTTAAACCTCAACCATAAACCACATTACAACCCATAGAAAAGACCTTGTGGATCCAAAGTGAAATGAGCTGTCATGTGAAAGTGAGGAGTTGTCTAATCTATGGTAAAAATATAAGTGGATGTCAGAACTTAGATGAAATGCCCATGCTCATACTTGCAGGCCCATATGGGGTCTGTGACTGATCTGGAACTGATGAGAATGTGAACACCCTTAGATTTTCATTGTTGAGAGACAGCCCCGGTAAGGATTGGGTCTGAATTTTAATCTCATTGGGGTTGTATTCACACCTGATTTTTGAATTGATAGTGAACTTAGAGCTGATTTGAGCCCATGGTATTTCTAATGTGAATTGAATGGTGGTGATGCACATGCATGTTGATTTTTAATATTAAATGGCTGCATTACTGCTCTAATTTCCTCTGATTTTTAAAGAATAGGTGTGGAATGATGCTTTATTCATTGAAATCTGTTTTGTCATTGACTGCACTATACTTAACTATTTTAATGGTGAAGTTTGTGGGTATTTTCATTGAAAACCCTTAGGAGACTTCACTCCTCCACTAGGGATCACCTAGGGATTTAAAAGGCTTGGTGCATATACTAAATGCATCCGTGCTTCCTACGAAAGTGGCATTTACTTTTTTGATAACTGTTTTAATTTTTTCTTTGCTCGAGGACTAGCAAAGATTAGGTTTTAGGGTATGTTAATCTCTGAAAAGTACCACTTTTCACCCCTTAACCTGGCCCTTGGTGGACCTCTGAGCATGCTAATAATGAGTTTTAAGTTTGTTTTTGTAGATAGTAGGAAAATAAGAGCTTAATGTTGCAATCCATCCTTTTAGAGCCAAGAAGAAGGAATTCAAAGCAAAATCTTTGAGCTGATTGAAGAACAGTGAGTGTACCATGGTAGTTCACACTATTGGGACCATTTGGCTTGCCTAAAGGGGCTCTAGAAGTCCAATAGAGGGAAGGAAGATGGACCCAAGCAAAGAAGACTGTTGCAGTAGACTGTGAACAACAGCAGGGAACCAGAAATGAACCTTTGCGTAGTTCTCGTGAGGTTAATATAGCTCATAAAGTGCCTCGCGTAGTTCTCGCGAGGATAAGGCCTATAACATTTACATAGCTTGCGTAGTTCAATGAAGGAAAGGATCCATAAAGTAAGCTCGTGCAGCTCTCGCGAGGTTGAAACATTCCATGTATTATTTGCTCACATAGTTCTCGCACAGATACAACTTTAAACAACCAGCTCACGCAGTTCTTGCGCACTCCAAAGACTCTGCAATTCATCTGCGCGAGCTACATTTCACCCCTTAACCTGGCCCTTGGTGGACGTCTGAGCATGCTAATAATGAGTTTTAAGTGTGTTCTTGTAGATAGCAGGAAAATAAGAGCTTGATGTTGCAATCCATCCTTTTAGAGCCAAGAAGAATGAATTCAAAGCTAAATCTTCGAGCTGATTGAAGAACAGTGAGTGTACCATGGTGATCCATACCATTGGGACCATTTGGCTTACCTAAAGGGGCTTTAGAAGTCCAATAGAGGGAAGAAAGATGGACCCAAGCAGAGAAGACTGCTGCAGCAGACTGTGGACAATAGCAGCGTACCAGAAATGAACCTTCGCGCAGTTCTCGCGAGGTTAATATAGCTCATAAAGTGCCTCGCGTAGTTCTTGTGAGGATATGGCCTGCAACATTTACACAGCTCCTGCAGATCTCACGCAGCTCAATGAAGGAAAGGCTTCAGAAAGTAAGCTCATGCAGCTCTCGTGAGGTGTTAAGTAGTGAAAAATACCATTTTTTACCCCTAAACATGAGCTTTGAAAGACCCTTGAGAAGACTAAATAAGTGCTTTAGTGTGCATTTTACAGCTAACCAATTAGACAGGTCCAAGTCCGAAAAGCATCCTAAAATGATCAAAAAGCTGACAACTCATGTCAAGCTGAAAGATGGATTGAAGAAACAACCTCAGCAATGGCTAAAAAGGGTCTAAAAGAGCAGACAAAGACCTGAAAAAAGAGAGAGAGCCATTCGCAAAGAAGAATGGGAGCCTAGAGTCCAATTTGCAAAGAACTTTTACTATTCGCAAAGAACCTTGAACTTTGCGAAAAGAAGAAAACACTCCTCGAATAGAAGATTTACCTCTGCGAAAAGAAAAGAAATGCTTTGCGAAAAGAACTTCGAGCCAAGATGCTTTGGAAAAGAACTTCAAGCCAAGATGCTTTGTAAAAGAACTTCAAGCCAAAATGCTTTAAAAGAACTTCGGAGCCAAACTACTTATGAAAAGACCCTTAAAACTCGCAAATGGCATAATCGGGATTTATACCACTTTGAAGGGCATTTCAAGAACTCGTGACGCTCCGCCTAATGTAATTAAAAGCCCGTAGACATTCCTAAGATTCCAAGCACAAACTAAAGGCATATTCCACCCAATGAAAACCCAAAGATGAAATCACTTATGGCGGAACTTCTAGAAGCTCAAACAAACTTTTGAATTCCCATAATGTAATTGATGCTTCTAACGCTCGATTATCGAATCAACCAGATCGTAGCATTTTCATTGGCTGCATCAGATCCGATCCCCGTGCTCAATGTACCATTGGGCAATCCAGACCGAGCACTTCGATTGGTCAATTCAAATTTTGTGCGTGATAGAGGGAAAGCTATAAATTGAGAAGACATTTGCCCAATTGAGGCATCCAGGTTTTAGAGTTTTCATCTCTGCTTCTCCCATTCCGGGCAGAAAGCTCATCTGGTCCCCCTGTAATCCCGTCTTGTATTTTAGCTTTGAGAGCCATTGTGAGTGATTTGTACTTCCAAGTTCGGATTCAAGATCAGAATCGAGGGCTCTCGAGAAGCTCGACTCTGTAAGTCCTGAGGGCTCTCTAAGAAGCCGTGCTCAGTAATTGTAACGTTGGATTTTAAAAGGTTCGTAATTTGTGTCTTCTCCATTGGAGTCATGTGGAGGGTTCTGAATGTTCACCTTAGTGCATTAGACTTCTTTAGATTCACTCACCCGCATCCAACTTCCCTTAATTCATCATCCCTGTGCGAATTAGCGTTGGTAACCTAATTCAAGCAGCATTTACAGTGATGTTCATGTTCTGAACTAAAGAATCGGCCACAACTATTGGATGATCTGTGACAAATCATTGCCATAAGTCTAAACCTATTCCTTAATTCAGATTTATTTCTCTTACATCTGTGCTGGTAGCCAGATGAAGATTGAATCTGCTCTGTGGAACTACAGATTCTCCATTAAAATTCAGAGGTTAAAGTACATGAAGCTATTATTTCTGCATTTGTTTTATTTTAAACATCTCCCCAACTCGGATCTGGATCATGTAGTTAGTTCTTTTCTTTATTTGCTTATAGTTAAATGTGACACAATCCAACACTCTCTTTTATCTATTCTTTATTTTAGATAATTATAGAGCCAGATCTGGTAGCACAGATCTGGAGGTTTATCTCTCATTTTAGACAAACTTCTCTGTGGACGATCTTGAAATACTTACTTGTAAAACTTGCTACAATTGGCCCTGATCTTGCAGGCCAGTGTTAGCCCCAATGTGCTGATATCCCTTTCATAAGTTAACATCCATATAATTTAGCATTCTTTAATTCTTTAATTATTGATTTATAATGCACACTTATGGCACACTTGGAGCGACAACAAGTTTTTGGCGCTGTTCTTAGGGAAGTTTGTTCTAAAATAGATAAACCTATGTTTATTTTCATTTATTTTAATTTTTGCTTTAAACCTGCACTTTGCATTCCAAGTGCTTGATTAAATGTCTACTGCAGTTTTGTAGAGAAAACCTGTTTTACTGCAGCAGAATTTTTATTTTCATTTATTTTCATTTATTTATCAGTCATTTATTAATTTTGTTGTTATTTTTATGCAGCGTACAGCCGTGTAAAAGGAAAGGGAAGTTCTTAAATAGAAGCATTGCAAAACTCTCTGAGTTGTATGTTTGGCAGGAGAACCCTCAATCCTGAGATTCTCCCGTTAAATTCAGAAGTTGAAAGACTCCTAAGAAACCGACATACATCACAGACATCTGCTGAAATGGGCGAAGACCAGAGATTGTTAAGAGACTACTTTGCCCCTGGTGCTTATAATTCCCCATTTTGCATTCAATTTCCCACAGTGGAGGGAAATTATGAAATTAAGTCCTCCACCATCCAAATGTTGCCTTCATTCCATGGATTGAGTAAGGAAGACCCTTACAAACACATTAATGAATTTACGGCTTTATGCACAACATTTAACATAGCCGGATCTGGTCCAGAGGCAACCAAGCTTAGGCTCTTTCCTTTTCATTAAAGGACAAAGCTAGAGCATGGTTATCTATGTTAGCACCAAACAAAGATCACATCATGGAATGATTTGCAATGTCAATTTTGTCAAAATATTTCCCAATGACTAAAACCAAAACCACCAAGAGACAAAGCATCATCTCTTTCTCCCAAAACTCAAGCTGAAACTTTCCATGAAGCATGGGAAAGGTTTAAAGAATAAGGTAATGCCTCACCATCAAATTCCTAAATGGCATTGGTTCAAAGCTTCTATGAGAAGGGCAAGAACATGGTGGATGCCTCTTGTGGAGGTACCTACTAGAAAAGCAGTTGAAGAGGTTTGGGACCTCTTTGAGGTGATTGGAGAAAATTCAACCCAGAATCTCTCGCCAAGGGACACCGAGAATCCAACTAGGATGAATAATCCCCAATTCACAAGAGGGAAAGTTTATGAAGTCAATGATTTGGAAAGGAAAGTGGATAATTTGACCACAAAATTTGATAGATGATGGACTCATTTAAAGCTCCAAATGGGTCAAGAGTAGAGGAGGCATGTCCGATATGCGGTCCCCCACTCATTCCATTGATCAATGTCCTCTACGCATCACAATTTCGAACTCATGATGGAACAAGCTCATGACTCGATCTTATGGACACATGCAATCGAATGACTACCCATGGAGATCTCATCCTAATCTGTGGAATCAAATTACCCAGAGCCCAAAAAATCAATTACCTTTCAAACACCTCGACCATATCAGAAATTTTTATAATAAATCAAATTTTCAGCGACCTAACCAACAACAAGCCATGCGATGCTCAGCCCACCCCTCCTAGATCCCGACCTTTGAAGAGCGAGGTCTTGAGTTCACTTCAAAATCTTGGAACTACATCTCGATCGTGAACCTTCACAATCGAGCATTAAAAATCGAAGAAACTGGGCCAACTCTCAAATTCATTGGCTAAGAGAGAAGAGGGTAAACTACCTAGCCAACTGTGAACAATCCTAAGGACGTTCATGGTTGGAGAATCCTCAAATGGCCATGAGGAAATCATAGTGACTACTTTGAGAAGTGGAAGAATAATAAACAACACAGTGGGTAGTGAAGAGGAAAAAGATGAAGAACAAGTGCAGGAACAACAGCTGGATAGCAATATGGCTGTTGATTTACATCAGAAAATTCAAAAAAATGAAAAACAGAAAAATAACAAAATTGTTGAAAAAGATGAGGAGAAGAAATTTGTTCCTCACCTCCCATTTCCCCATGCAATGAAGTCAGCTTCTCCTTTTGACAAAGGAAACACAAAAATTGAGGAAATGATGGAGACATTCAAGCAAGTTAAAATTAATCTACCTCTGCTTGATGCAATCAAACAGGTCCCTGCTTATGCAAAATTTCTCAAAGAGGTGTGCACCCACAAAAGGCAATCTAGGATACATTTATCCAAGAAGGCCTTTGCTGTGGAGAAAATCAACCAAGTGCTATCAATTGCAACACCACCTAAGATGCAAGACCCTGGAATCCCCACAATCCCCTGCATCATCCCTGTGCGAATTAGCGTTGGTAACCTAATTCAAGCAGCATTTACAGTGATGTTCATGTTCTGAACTAAAGAATAGGCCACAACTATTGGATGATCTGTGACAAATCATTGCCATAAGTCTAAACCTATTCCTTAATTCGGATTTATTTCTCTTACATCTGTGCTGGTAGCCAGATGAAGATTGAATCTGCTCTGTGGAACTACAGATTCTCCATTAAAATTCAGAGGTTAAAGTACATGAAGCTATTATTTCTGCATTTGTTTTATTTTAAACATCTCCCCAACTCGGATCTGGATCATGTAGTTAGTTCTTTTCTTTATTTGCTTATAGTTAAATGTGACACAATCCAACACTCTCTTTTATCTATTCTTTATTTTAGATAATTATAGAGCCAGATCTGGTAGCACAGATCTGGAGGTTTATCTCTCATTTTAGACAAACTTCTCTGTGGACGATCTTGAAATACTTACTTTTAAAACTTGCTACAATTGGCCCTGATCTTGCAGGCCAGTGTTAGCCCCAATGTGCTGATATCCCTTTCATAAGTTAACATCCATATAATTTAGCATTCTTTAATTCTTTAATTTTTGATTTATAATGCACACAATTATGGCACACTTGGAGCGACAACACGAGGTTCAAACATTCCATGTACTCTCTGCTCGCACAGTTCTCATGCACTCCAAAGACACTACAATTCATCTGCGCGAGCTACATTTCACCATGGCGAGATCCTCGCGAGTTACATAAGTGAAACTAGCGAGCCTTCTTCAGCAGCTAATTCATCCACCCGAGAGGCAAAACAAGCAAATCCAGCCTTGCGAGGCATGGGTTCCAGCAGCCACACTTTAGCACAGAAGGACTTTTTGGGTATTTCACACCTTCTAGGGCACACACCCCAAGGTGCTGTGCTGTTTCCCACTTCCCAAGGCATCCAAGGACTGCAAATATTCCATGAAGCCAACTCCAAGCTCTCTTATTTTTGATTGGTTGAAGCACAAAATGTTGTTGTGGATTGTATAAATAGGGATATAGTTTTCTTGTAAACTATCCAGAATAGCTAGATCAAAATTGATTTTTAGGGTTAGTGTTAGGGTTTAGTTTCCCTTTCTTTTTCCTTTTCTTTTTGGCCTAGCACAGCAGCAATGCTTGGCTAAGTTCTGTGTAGCAGCTGCTTTTATTTTTCAGTTTTGTTAATGGGTTTTGTAAACATAGTGTGAGTTGTTTTGGGATTTGCACAGGCTGCTGCTTTGAGGGCAAACATTGTAAGTCCTTTTTATGCAATGAATAGCCATTTTTAATGCTCCATTTAATCTATATTTTTCTTCTATTTATCAGTTATATTTGTATGGGTTTTATGCACCTATGGATGCATGTGCTTGTAGCCATGCACACTTAGTAGCTGCAGTAGTTTTCATGTTCTATCTCTAACCTCTGTATGGGTTAATCTCTAGGATACCCTGTGACCAATTTTGTGGACAGAGTATAGCCCTAAGACTGATCTAGATCCTAGGTTGGAGCTGGATTCTTTTTCCCTGCATTTGTGCTTATGGCCAAATGAGGGACAACTGCATACCCAACTCATCCTCTGTTTTGCAAAGCCATTTTCAGTGATTAGTTTTGGAATCTTGTATAGATTGCAGACTTGTGAGCTGGGTCATTGTAGGCCATTTTGTAGCAATGACCAACTGAGTCTAAGTTCTCATTCAGCCTCAGATTTCTTGTAGTTTCTACTTAATTTTCAAGGACGATTTCCTCCTATGAATGCATGAGCTTGTTGCCTTTCAACCATGGTGTCTGCACTAGGTTTCCTATTCTGATTTAATCAATTGATTGGATAAAATCTTTGGATATTTTGTGACCATTTGAGTGGACAAAATACAACCCTAAGATCAGTCCAAACCTCTGGGTTAGGTTAGTTTTTTATACCTTGCAGATGTGCTTTTAGCCATCTGAAGGAATGTGGCAGATTCATTTCAAATGCTGAGTTGAAGTGTTGATTTATCCATAGCTGTCTACCTCTCCCCTTTTTTCCTTTATTTTCTCACACCATCATCCTTCTTTTTCCCCATCTTTTAACTGTAATTTATTCCTCTTTTTTTTTTGTTAGTTTTATTGTAGTTGTGACACCTAAACATCTTCTCTTTACCTTACTTTCTAGCTTAGGTTTAGGGTTGCCAGACCTATAGTTAGTTCTTGAGTTTACAATGCCACCCTTGAGGTTTCAGATCATCACTCTTCGTGGGACAAACTCTTACTATCAAAACTTGCTACAGCAGGCCCTGGATCTTGCCGGACTACATGTTTTAGATTGTTGTTTTCATCCATTCTATTCCACTTCATTCCCCATCTTTGATTTATTTTTTCAACCATCATATTTTAACCTCACATTTCCAATAATAAAAGCTGCAAGCGTTTAAAATATCACCAACAAGTTTTTGGCACCGCTGCTGGGGAGTTTTAGTCTAAGTATAGTAAACTGAGTTTAGTTTTTATTCTTTATAGTTGTATTGTTTGAATAAATTACAGTTGTATTTTTCCTGTCTTTTTTTTTATTGAATTTTCCTTGTTTATTTTGTATTTTTAGGTCTTTTTGGTGTCTTAAGTAAGTTGAATAAAGTACAGCTGCAATCTCTTTTGTTTGCATTTATTTGCCAATAATTGCATGTGTAGTGTTTGAATAAATTCTTGCTGCAATCTTTTCCTTTATTTTGCAGTTTTTCCTCATTTTCTGTAATAGATTTATGCCCTATTTTGTGTTTAAATAAATTTTTGCTCAAGTTTTTATTTTTGCAGCTCTGGAGTAGTAACATAAGGGATAGATCAACTGTAGCTGGAGCAATTTTGCATCAGTTTGCATCTCCCTCCCTTGCTGTCTTTTCATTTCTGCAGTTTTAAATTCAGCAACTGTATTTAGTCCTTAGTATTTTTATTCTATCTGCTGTGAGGTCCTTGTTTTTGCAGTATGGGTGTGTTGTATTCTGCGAGGAAGGTCTCTCAATCCCGAGCTAGAATCTTCAAATCCTGAGATTGAGAGAGTCTTGTGCCCTAGGCCAGCAACACACACCCCTACTGAAATTTTAGTAACAGCTGAGATGGGTGAGCAACCCCCTTAGAGAGTATTATGCACCAGGGGCATACTCATCTCCCTCTTGCATTCAACTCTCTAATACTGTGGGTAGCTATGAGATCAAGGCTTCAACCATCGAAATGTTGCCAAGATTTTATGGGCTAGGTAGGGAGGACCCATACCAACATATAGAGGTGTTTCTTTCTCTATGTACTATTTTTAATATTGCTGGTCTGGGAGAGAAAGCCACAAAACTAAGGTTTTTTCCTTTTTCCTTAAAGGAAAAAGCCAGAAGTTGGCTCTCCATGATCCCAACCAACAACATACAACATGATCCCAGCCAACAACATACAAGTTGGAATAATCTTCAAAGTCAATTCTTGGCTAAATTTTTTCTAATGGGTAAAACTATTCAATTGAGGAAGAGCATAATCTCCTTTGCTCAACTCCCAACTGAAACATTTCATGAAGGTTGGGAGTTGCTGAGGCAATGCCCACATCACCATATCCCTAGGTGGTAGCTTGTTCGAAGCTTCTACCAGGGGATTGATGCAAAATGTAGATTTATGATTGATGAATCAAATGGTGGCTCTTACCTCAGCAAGACTGATGTAGAAGCATGAGACCTATTTAATGTGATAAGTGAAAACCCCATGCTACAGGAGTCTTTGTAAAGAAATGACATCTAGGGGTGCAAATGAGCCCATTTCCAAGGGAAAAGTGTATGACTTAGCTGCACACAATAACCTAGAGAGGAAGGTGGACAGCTTGTCCTTAAAATTTGATAAATTGCTGAGTGTGGTGCAGCCGCACATGGCTGCACAGGTTAGGGAGGTATGTCTGAATTGCCAATCCCTCACACACTCACATCTTAACTGTCCCTCTGCTTGTCTATTTCCAGAGCTAATAAATGAGCAAGCTAATGTTGTCCAATCATTTGGACTATAGCTTGCTGGGTACACTTGGAGGAACCACCCAAATTTGAGGTGGAGACAAGTTGAATTGCCTTAAATCCAACAGTACAAGGCGCTGCCCTACATGTCTAAGCAGCAGTCCCCTTAAGGTTATGCCCCAAGAGAAAAATTCCCCCATCAGTCCTCCCAGCCAAGACATTTACCATTGCCCCCATCCCATCCTAGAGCCCCTCCTTTGAGGAGCATGTTTTTTCTTAATTGCAAAACCTCAGCTCCTTTTCATAGATTGTGGATTCCCACACTCAAAGCATCAGGAAAATAGAGGACCACCTAGGTCATCTCTCAAATGCTCTGATGAAAAGGGAAGAGGGATGGCCCCCAAGCCATGCAGTGACCAATCCAAGCGGGAAATACTTGGTTGGTGAAGTTTCTTCATCTCATGAAGAAACTATGGCCAACAATGTCTTGAGGAATGGTAAAGAGGTGGCAAACCAAGATGTGGTTGATGCCAAGAGTTTGTGTATAAGGAGAGAAACTAAATAACAGGGTGTGTTGTTGAGCCCCAACTGAAAAAAAAAAGAAAAAACAAAAATGTAAAAATTTAAAAATAAAATCAAATAAAAATAAAAATATATATTTTTTTTTACCATGTGGAGCCCATTTCCACATTCTTTTAAAGAGCCTTTCCCTTCTTACAAAGAGAAGACTTTATTGGAGGAAATGAGGACTATTTGTCAGTTGCTATCCTTTGTGGAGATGGTGGAAGCCACCTCACCCAAACTGTTGGTCTTGGTCGAGGAATTTGATGAATTTATTGAAATATGGACTGAGGAGGCCCCCACCTATGTGCTGAAAAAGTATTCATCTTGGGATTCTCAGTGGGGTTAGTGCACCAGTCCATTTGGACACCTGCCTTGCTGCCCTTCCCTTAGCCATCTAAGGCACCTATGCTGCCATTTAAGTGACTATCCACCTGATGTTGTGGAGCTGAAGCTGCTCCCTATATCTCTCAAGCAACTGAAATTTTTGAGCTGGAGAACTGAGGTTTGATGCCTATGCATCTGCAAAGGTTTGACTTTCTAAATTTTTAATTAAAGTTCTTTCCAGTTTAGCTGAGTTTCAGATGGGCTGTCTTTATTTTCTGTCATACATATACCCCCATTTGAACTGTTGAGATCATTCACTTTAACGTTGGGAAGATCCTGAAGGTTAATGAGTAGAGGCTCATATTCTGTTTTGCATATGCTGTGGAGCCTCTGAAACCATTCACCTGCAAGACCTGCCACTATTGTTTGATCTCACCTTTTGTATCATATGTAATATATTTACCATGTGCAAAATTTTTTTGTTTTAGGAGTTAAGTATACCTGCTATTTTTTATGTTTTAATTACTGATTTAAGTAGGTATAACTGTAGTTGTTTTATAATTTTCCGTTTCAGAAGTGTGTGTACCTGTTTTCTCATTTTAGTGTCAATGTGTCTAAATTGTCTTTCTCTCTTTATTAGCATAATTTTCTGCAACTTTTCAATTTAGTTTCTCTTTCATTTTCTGCTGTAGTTTAGTTGTTTTTCTTTTACCAACCCTGCTATCCCTATACACGTTTCATGAAACAGTGAGGACACTGTTTAACTTAGGTTTGGGGGTATGGCAGGGTAGGTAGGCTCGGAAAATAGTTAACTTTGGTGCAGAAAATGATGGTTTAATTGTGATAAATAAAGTCAATTCTCACCTAATCATGTAGAGAGGAAATTTAAAAATTTTTGCGGACTTTTTAAACTGAAAATCTTTTAATAATTAGCACTACAAAGAAGCTAACATCAAATTTTTTTTTCAATTAGTACTTAGTGAACCTAAGAAGAGAGGAAAGGTGAAAATATACCCCATGGATTAATTTAAAGACCATACACAGTGAGATTTGGGCCAATCAAATTTCTTTTGAAGAGTGTTTGTCGCAAATTTTTCTGCTCTAAGGATTGATTGATGCAAGTTCTTTTCACTAGAAGTTAGGCACCTCCAAATTAATATTGATTGACGACACTCATGACACTAAGGAAATGATGTAAGGCCTTCCTTTGGACAGTTTGAGCCTGAAATTCTAAGCTATTAAAACTGCCCTTGTGTATACACTCTTTGAGCCTTAAAAATCCATTTTTCTTCAACAAACACTAGAGTACTTGAACCCAAACCTCATGACTAGATTCAGCCTTACCCTCACTCTTAGATTTCAAGAGGTAAAGGAGAAGAAGTTGAAGATAGGTAGGCTAGGTTCAGCAAATGGTGGAAGGAGAAGAGAAGCAACATGTAAACAACAATGTAGCAGTGGTTATGTGTGGCATTTCATAAAAAGAAAAAAAATATACATAAAAAAAATATAGAAAGAGAAGTCAAGAGAAAATCTTAATTTGAAAATTGAAAAGAAGAGAAGAAGTAGGCCACTTTGACTCTAAAAAACACAAAAGAAGATGAAGTTGTGCTGAAATGAAGATAGGTGAAGTAATGAATCACCTCCTAACCTTGTTGATTTTTTAGTTTTGAATCTTTTTTACCCCTCCTATTCTTTTTAAACTGCAACCATCAGCCGCATTACAACCCACTGAAAAGACCTTGTTGATCCAAAGTGAAATGAGCTATCATGTGGAAGTGAGGAGTTGTCTAATCTATGGTGAAAATATAAGTGGCTGCCAGAACTTAGATGAAACACCGATGCTCATTCTTGCAGGCCCATTTGGTGTGACTGATCTTGAGCTGATGAGAATGTGAACACCCTTAGATTTTCATTGTTGAGAGATAGCCCCGATAAGGATTGGGTCTGAATTTTAATCTCATAGGGGTTATATCCACACTTGATTTTTGAATTGATAGTGAACTTAGTGTTGATTTTTGTAGATGATATTTTTGATGTGAATTGAATGGAGGTGATGCACATGCATGTTGATTTTGAGTTTTAAATGGCTGCATTACTGCTATAATTTCCTTTGATTTTTAAAGACTAGGTGGGGAATGATGCTTTATTCATTGAAATCTATTTTGTCATTGACTGCACTATACTTAACTATTTTAAAGGTGATGTTTGTGGGTATCTTCATTGAAAACCCTCAGGAGACTTCACTCCTCCACTAGGGATCACCTAGGGGTTTAAAAGGTTTGGTGCAATGCTAAATGTATCCGTACTCCCTATGAAAGTGGCATTTACTATTTTGAATAACTATTTTAATTTTTCCTTTGCTCGAGGACTAGCAAAGATTAGGTTTGGGGGTGTGTTAATCTCTGAAAAGTATCACTTTTCACCCCTTAACCTGGCACTTGATGGACCTCTGAGCATGCTAATAATGAGTTTTAAGTGTGTTTTTGTAGATAGCAGGAAAGTAAAAGCTTAATGTTGCAATCCATCCTTTTAGAGCCAAAAAGAATGAATTCAAAGCTAAATCTTGGAGCTGATTAAAGAACAGTGAGTGTACCATGGTGGTCCACACTGTTTGGACCATTTGGTTTTCCTAAAGGGGCTCTAGAAGTCCAATAGAGGGAAGGAGGATGGACCCGAGCAGAGAAGGCTGCTGCAGTAGACTATGCACAATAGCAGGGAACCATAAATGAAACTTTGCGCAGTTCTCGCTAGGTTAATATAGCTCATAAAGTGCCTCGCGTAGTTCTCGCGAGGATAAGGCATGCAACATTTACATAGCTCGTGCAACTCAATGAAGGAAAGGCTCCAGAAAGTAAGCTCGCGCAGCTCTCGCGAGGTTCAAATATTCCATGTATTATCTACTCGCGCAGATACAACTTCAAACAACTAGCTCGCACAGTTCTTGCGCACTCCAAAGACTACGCAATTCATCTGCGCGAGCTACATTTCACCCTGGCGAGAACCTCGCGAGCTGCATAAGTGAAACTAGCGAGCCTTCTTTAGCAGCTAATTCATCCACGCGAGAGGTAAAATAAGAAAATCCAACCTCGCGAGGCACAGGTTCCAGCGGCCACACTTCAGCACAAAAGGACTTTTTGGGTATTTCAAACCTTCTAGGGCACACACCTCGAGGTACTGAGCTATTTCCCACTTCCCGTGGCATCCAAGGGCTGCAAATATGCCACGAACCCAACTCTAAGCTCTCTTATTTTTGATTGGTTGAAGCATAAAATGCTATTGTGGGTTGTATAAATAGAGATATAGTTTTCTTGTAAACTATCCAGATTATCTGGACCAAAATAGATTTTTAGGGTTAGGGTTTATTTTCCCTTTCTTTTTCCTTTTCTTTTTGCCTTAGCACAATAGCAATGCTAGGCTAAGTTCTGTGAAGCAGCTATTTTTATTTTTCTGTTTTTGTAATGGGTTTTGTAAATATAGAGTGAGCTATTTTGGGATTTGCATAGGCTGCTACTTTGAGGGCAAACATTATAAGTCCTTTTTATGCAATGAATAGCCATTTTTAATGCTCCATTTAATCTATACTTTTCTTCAATTTATCAGTTAGATTTGTATGGGTTTTATGCACCTATGGATGCATGTGCTTGTAGCCATGCACACATAGTAGCTGCAGTAGTTTTCATGTTCTATCTCTAACCTCTGTATGGGTTAATCTCTAGGATACCCTATGACCTTTTTTGTGGACAGAGTATAGCCCTAAGATTGATCTAGATCATAGGTTGGAGCTACATTCTTTTTCCCTGCATTTATGCTTGTAGCGAAATGAGGGATAGCTGCATACCCAACTCCTCTGTTTTGCAAAGACATTTTCAGTGATTAGTTTTGGAATCTTGTAAAGATTGAAAACTTGTGAGCTGGGTCATTGCAGGCCTTTGTATAGCAATGACCAGCTGAGTCTAAGTCCCCATTCAGCCTGAGATTTCTTATAGTTTCTACTTAATTTTTAAGAACTATTTGCTTCTATGAATGCATGAGCTTGTTACTTTGCAACCATAGTGCTTGCAATGGGTTTCTTGTTCTGATTTAATCCATTGATTGGATGAAATCTCTAGATATTTTGTGACCATTTTAGTGGACAAAATACAACCCTAAGATCAGTCTAGACCTCTGGGTTAGGTTAGATATTTCAACCTTGTTGATGTGCTTTTAGCCATCTGAAGGAATGCTGCAGATTCATTTCTAACACTGAGTTGCAATGTTGATTTATCCATAGTTGTCTACTTCTCCCCATTTTTCTGTTATTTTCTAACACCATCGTCATCCTTCTTTTTCCCCCTCTTTTAACTGTAGTTTATTCCTCATTTTTTTGTTTTTTGTTTTATTGTAGTTGTGACACCTAAAAATCTTCTCTTTACCTTGCTTTCTAGTTTAGGTTTAGGGTTGCCAGACCTGTAGTTAGGTGTGGAGTTCACTATAACACCCTTGAGGTTTCAGATCATCACTCTCCATGGGACAAACTCTTACTTTCAAAACTTGCTACAGCAGGCCCTGGATCTTGTGGGATTGCATGTTTTTAGATTGCTGTTTTCATCCATTCTATTCCACTTCATTCCCTATCTTTGATTTATTTTTGCCACCATCATATTTTTACCTCACATTTCCAATAATAAAAGCCGCAAGCATCTAAAATATCGCTAACAAGTTTTTAGCGCCACTGCCGGGGATTTTTGATCTAAGTATAGTAAACTGATTTTAGTTTTTATTCTTTGTAGTTGTAGTGTTTGAATAAATTACAGCTATATTTTCCTGTAATTTTTTTATTTTTTTTTTAATTTTCCTTGTTCATTTTCTGTTTTTAGGTCTTTTTGGTGTCTTAAGTAAGTTGAATAAAGTACAACTGTAATCTATTTTGTTTGCATTTATTTTCCTATTATTGCATGTGTAGTGTTTGAATAAATTCTTGCTACAATCTTTTCCTTTATTTTACAGTTTTTCCTCATTTTCTGTAATAGATTTATTCCTTATTTTGTGTTTATATAAATTTTTGCTAAAGTTTTTTATTTTTACAGCTCTGGAGCAGTAACATAAGGGATAGATCAGCTGCAGTTGGAGCAATTTCGCATCAATTTGCATCTCCCTTCCTTGCTGTCTTTTCATTTCTACAGTTTTAAATTTCAGCAGATGTATTTAGTCCTTAGTATTTTTATTCTATCTGCTGTAAGGTCCTTGTTTTTGCTGTGTGTGTGTGTTGTATGCTGGGAAGAAGGTCTTTCAATCCCGAGCTAGAATCTTTAAATCCTGAGATTGAGAGAATCTTGAGCCCTAGGCCAGCAACACACACCCCTACTGAAATTTTAGTAACAGATGAGATGAGTGAGCAACCAAAACCCCTTAGAGAGTATCATTCATCAGGGGCATACTCATCCCCCTCTTGCATTCAACTACCTAATGCTATGGGTAGCTATGAGATCAAGGCTTCAACCATCCAAATGCTGCCAAGCTTTCATGGGCTAGGTAGGGAGGACCCATACCAGCATATAGAGTTATTTTTTTCTCTATGTACTACTTTTAATATTACTGGTATGGGAGAAGAAGCCACCAAACTGAGGCTTTTCCCTTTTTCCTTAAAGGATAAAGCCAGAACTTGGCTCTCCATGATCCCAGCCAACAACATACAAGCTTGGAATGATCTTCAAAGCCATTTCTTGGCTAAAATTTTCCCAATTGGTAAAATTAGTCAGTTGAGGAAGAGTATAATCTCCTTTGCTCAACTCCGAACTGAAATATTTCATGAAGCTTAGGAGAGATTTAAGGAGTTGCGGAGGCAATGCCCACATCACCAGATCCCTAGGTGGCAGCTTGTTCAAAGCTCTACCAGGGGATTGATGTAAAAAGTAGATCTATGATTGATGCATCAAGTGGTGGCTCTTACCTCAACAAGACTGATGTAGAAGCATGGGACCTATTTGATGTGATAAGTGAAAACTCCATGCAGTAGGAGTCTTTGTGAAGCAATGACATTGCACTAGCTGCTAGGAGTACAAACAAACCCATTTCCAAGGGAAAAGTGTATGAGTTAACTGTACACAGTAACCTAGAGAGGAAGGTGGATAGCTTGTCCTTAAAATTTGATAAATTGTTGAGTGTGGTGCAGTCCCACATGGCTGCACAGGTTGGGGAGGTATGTTTGATTTGCCAGTCCCCCACACACTCACATCTTAACTGTCCCTCTGCCGTTTCATTTCTAGAGCTAGTAAATGAGCAAGCCAATGTTATCCAATCATTTGGGTAGCAGCCTGCTGGGTACACTTGGAGGAACCACCCAAATTTCAGGTGGAGACAAGTTGAATTGCCTTAACCCAGCAACAACAGACACTAGCCTACATGTCTAGCCAGCAGCCCCCTCAAGGTTTTGCCCCAAGAGAACAATTCCCCAATCAGTCCCCCCAGCCAAGACATTTACCATTACTCCCACCCCATCCTAGAGCTCCATCCTTTGAGGAGCAGGTTTTTTCTTCATTGCAAAACCTCTGCTCCTTTTCATAGATTGTGGATTCCCACACTCTAAGCATCAAGAAAATAGTGGACCACCTAGGTCATCTCTCAAATGCTCTGATGAAAAGGGAAGAGGGCTAGCCCCCAAGCCAAACAGTGACCAATCCAAGCAGGAAATACTTGGTTGGTGAAGTTTCTTCATCTCATGAAGAAACTATGGCCAACAATGTCTTGAGGAATGGTAAAGAAGTGGCAAACCAAGATGTGGTTGATGCCAAGAGGTTGTGTATAAGGAGAGAAACTAAATAACAGGGTGTGTTGTTGAGCCCCAACTGAGAAAAAAAATGAAAAATAAAAAAAATGTAAAAATTTAAAAATAAAATAAAATAAAAATAAAATTAATTTTTTTTTTTTACCATGTGGAGTCCATTTCCACATTCTTTTAAAGAGCCTTTCCCTTCTTACAAAGAGAAGGCTTTGTTGGAGGAAATGAGGACTATTTGTCAGTTGCTATCCTTTGTGGAGATGGTGGAAGCCGCCTCACCCAAACTGTTGGTCTTGGTCGAGGAATTTGATGAATTTATTGAAATATGGATTGAGGAGGCCCCCACTTATGTGCTGAAAAAGTATTCATCTTGGGCTTCTCAGTGGGGTTAGTGCACCAGTCCATTTGGACACCTGCCCTGCTGCCCTTCCCTCAGCCATCTAAGGCACCTATGCTGCCATTTAAGTGACTATCCACCTGATGTTGTGGAGCTGAAGTTGCTCCTTATATCTCTCAAGCAACTGAAAATTTTGAGCTGGAGAATTGAGGTTTGATGCCTATGCATCTGCAAAGGTATGACTTTCTAAATTTTTAATTAAAGTTCTTTCCAGTTTAGCTGAGTTTCAGATGGGCTGTCTCTATTTTCTGTCATACATATATACCCCCATCTGAACTGTTGAGATCATGGACTTTTATGTTGGGAAGATCTTGAAGGTTATTGAGCAGAGGCTCATATTCTATTTTGCATATGTTGTGGAGCCTCTAAAATCATTAACCTTCGAGACCTTCCACTATTGTTTGATCTCACCTTGTGTATCATATGTAATATATTTACGATGTGTAAAAATTTTCTGTTTTAGGAGTTAAGTATACCCGCTATTTTTTATGTTTTAATTACTGATTTAAGTAGGTATAACTGCTATTATTTTATAGTTTTCTATTTCAGAAGTGTGTGTTCATGTTTTTTCTTTTTAGTGTTAGTGTGTCTAATTGTCTTTCTCTCTTTATTAGTGTAATTTTCTGCAACTTTTCAGTTTAGTTACTCTTTCATGTTCTGCTCTAGTTTAGTTGTTTTTCTTTTACCAACCCTGCTATCCCTATACATGTTTCATGAAATAGTGAGGACACTATTTAACTTAGGTTTGGGGGTATGGCAGGGTAGGTAGGCTATGAAAATAGATAACTTTGGTACAGAAAATGATGGTTTAATTGAGATAAATAAAGTCAATTCTCACATAATCATGTAGAGAGGAAATTTAAAAATTTTTGCAAACCTTTTAAACTGAAAATCTTTGAATAATTAGCAGTACAAAGAAGCTAACATCAAATTTTTTTTTTAGTTAGTACTTAGTGAACCTAAGAAGAGAGGAAAAAGTGATAAATACACCCCATGGATTAGTTTGAATACCATATATAGTGAGATTTAGGCCTATCAAATTTCTTTTGAAGAGTGTTTGTGGCAAATTTTTCTGCGCTAAGGACTGGTTGATGCAACTTCTTTTCACTGGAAGTTAGGCACCTCCAAATTGATACTGATTGACGACACTCATGACACTAAGGAAATGATGTAAGGCCTTCATTTGGGTAGTTTGAGCCTGAAATTCCAAGCTATTAAAACTGCCCTTGTGTATACACTCTTTGAGCCTTCAAAATTCATTTTTATTCAACAAACACTAGAGTACTTGAACCCAAACCTTATGACTGGATTAAACCTTACCCTCACTCTGAGATTTCAAGAGATAAAGGAGAAGAAGTTGGAGATAGGTAGGCTAGGTTCAACAGTTGGTGGAAGGAGAAGAGAAGCGACATGCAAACAACAATGTAGCAGTGGTTATGTGTGGCATTTCATAAAAAGAAACAAAAAATATATATCTATATATAAATATAGAAAGAGAAGTCAGGAGAAAAACTTTATTTGAAAAGAAGAGAAGGAACTAGCCACTTTGGCTCTGAAAAACACAAAAGAAGATGAAGTTGTGCTGAAATGAAGATAGGTGAAGTTATGAATCACCTCCTAACCTTGCTGATTTCTCAGTTTTGAATCTTTTTTACCCCTCCTATTCTTTTATAGCCTCAACCATAAGCCACATTATAACCCATAGAAAATATCTTGTTGATCCAAAGTGGAATGAGTTGTCATGAGGAAGTGAGGAGTTGTCTAATCTATGGTGAAAATATAAGTGGATGTCAGAACTTAGATGAAATGCCGCCCATTTAGGGTTTGTGACTTATCTTGAGCTGATGAGAATGTGAACACCCTTAGATTTTCATTATTGAGAGATAGCCAAGGTAAGGGTTGGGTCTTAATTTTAATCTCATTGGGGTTGTATCCACACCTAATTTTTGAATTGATAGTAAACTTAGTGCTAATTTGTGCACATGGTATTTCTTATGTGAATTGAATGGTGGTGATGCACATGCATGCTGATTTTGAGTTTTAAATGGCTGTATTACTGCTATAAATTCCTTTGATTTTTAAAGAATAGTTGTGGAATGATGCTTTATTCATTGAAATCTGTTTTGTCATTGACTGCACTATACTTAATTGTTTTAATGGTGATGTTTGTGGGTATCTTCACTAAAAACCCTCAGGAGACTCCACTCCTCCACTAGGGATCACTTAGGGGTTTAAAAGGCTTGGTGCATATGCTAAATGCATCCGTGCTCCCTACGAAAGTGGCATTTACTATTTTGAATAACTATTTTAATTTTTCCTTTGCTCGAGGACTAGCAAGGATAAGGTTTGAGGGTATGTTAATCTCTGAAAAGTACCACTTTTCACCCCTTAACCTAGCCCTTGATGGACCTCTGAGCATGCTAATAATGAGTTTTAAGTGTGTTTTTGTAGATAGCAGGAAAATAAGAGCTTAATGTTGCAATCCATCCTTTTAGAGCCAAGAAGAATGAATTCAAAGCTAAATCTTCGAGCTGATTGAAGAACAGTGAGTGTACCATGGTAGTTCACACTATTGGGACCATTTGGCTTGCCTAAATGGTTTCTAGAAGTCCAATAGAGGGAAGGAAGATGGACCCAAGAAGAGAAGATAGCTGCAGCAGACTGTGCACAACAGCAGGGAACCAGAAATGAACCTTCGCGTAGTTCTCGCGAGGTTAATATAGCTCATAAAGTGCTTCGTGTAGTTCTCATGAGGATACGGCCTATAACATTTACATAGCTTGCGCAGCTCAATGAAGGAAAGGCTCCAGAAAGTAAGCTTGTGCAACTCTCGTGAGGTTCAAACATTCCATGTATTATTTGCTCACACAGTTCTCACACAGATACAACTTCAAACAACCAACTCGCGTAGTTCTTGCGCACTCCAAAGACTCTGCAATTCATCTGCGCGAGCTACATTTCACCCTGGCGAGAACCTCGCGAGCTGCATAAGTGAAACTGGCGAGCCTTCTTTAGCAGCTAATTCATCCACGCGAGAGGCAAAATAAGCAAATCCAACCTCGCGAGGCACAGGTTCCAGCAGTGCTAGGCTAAGTTCTGTGAAGCAGCTATTTTTATTTTTCAGTTTTTGCAATGGGTTTTGTAAACATAGAGTGAGCTATTTTGGGATTTGCACAGACTGCTGCTTTGAGGGAAAACATTGTAAGTCCTTTTTATGTAATGAATAGCCATTTTTAATGCTCAATTTAATATGTATTTTTCTTCTATTTATCAGTTAGATTTGTATGGGTTTTATGCACCTATTGATGCATGTGCTTGTAGCCATGCACATATAGTAGCCGC
Source organism: Chloranthus sessilifolius (assembly GCA_021018995.1). Taxonomy (NCBI): domain Eukaryota; kingdom Viridiplantae; phylum Streptophyta; class Magnoliopsida; order Chloranthales; family Chloranthaceae; genus Chloranthus; species Chloranthus sessilifolius. The sequence goes on from CM037588.1 coordinate 101,716,803, forward strand.
AGTATTTTTCATGTTCTATCTCTAACCTTTGTATGGGTTAATCTCTGGGAGCAATACAAAATAAAGCACCATCGCTTGTCACCTTATTGGCCTCAAACTAATGGAGCCATGGAAGCTGCGAATAAGACGGTCATCCGCATCCTAGAGAAAATGGTCGTCACCTACCGAGATTGGAGCGAAATGCTGTCGTTTGCTTTGTGGGCCTACAGAACATCGATCCGTACCGCTACTAGGGCAACATCGTTCTCCCTTGTGTATGGAACCGAGGCCGTCCTACTGATTGAGGTTGAAGTACCCTCACTCTGAATTTTCATGAAATCAAGCTTACCCGAAGCAGAGAGAGAGAGAGATCCCGCTTCGTACAATTAAACTTATTGGATGAGAAGAGACTCCTAGCCTTGTGTCACACTCAAGTTTACCAGGGGCGAATCGCATGCGCTTACAATAAATGTATCTGGGGTCGAGATCTAAAGGTAGGAGACACTGTACTGAAGAAGATCTTCCCATCCCTCCACGCCGACCCGAGAGGAAATTTCAAGCCAAACTTGGAAGGACCTTACGTCATCCGAGAAGTGCTGCTAGGATACGCCATCCGCCTCGCCACCATGGACGGAGATCATCTTCCTAAGCCCATCAATGGTAGATACGTCCGACGGTTCTACTCTTAGTCTGTCACGATAAGGTAAGTATTGGTGAAGCAGATACGTGACTGCTTAAGAACCACCCAAAAGAGGCAATCATTCTAAATACAGTAGCCAAAAAGCATCCCTGAAAATGATGATATTCTTTGCTATCCCATTTGAGCCTGGGCCTTTCTTTCAATAACCATCTTTCCCAAAAAAATGTGTGTGTACATATACAAAAAAGAGAAGCAAAGTTACTATCAAAATCTAAAAAAATCAAAAAAGCAAAACCTCAAAAAGAGATTGCCTGGAATAGAGCAAAAAGAACAAAAAAATATATATATAGAAGAATCACGGGGCATGTACAGTAAAAACTCCCAAGGAAGAAAGTATGTTGAGAAAATTGAACCCGTATCAAGGAAACCCTTTTACCCTAGCATACCTTCAAATCCTAACCTAACCCATGGCCAAGCTACACTCTAATGAAAGCCCTCTTTTAGATTTACAAGCAGTCATAATATCTGTTAAGTCAACACCAGCCAAGTTATGGGACGACACCAGAACCCCATTTGGCCGCCTATGACGGAATCGACGTCTATGTCGTGGCTTTAAAAAAAAAAAAAAAAAAAAAATACAAGCTCAAAGCAAGATGGACGTGGTGAAATCCCGAAAGGGCGCTACGGGTAAAAATAGCGAGTTTGTGCGGATCGGGTGAAAACCCGAAAGGGTGCTTGGGGTAAGAGAGCTAAACCGATGGACATGGTGGAAACCAGAAAGGGCGCCATGGGTAAAAAAGGAGATAAAAAATAAAAAAGAAGAAAAGAAAAGAAAGGTTTGGACTGATTGAGAAGATTAATATTTGAGGAGCCCTCTTGGTTACTCTCCCCGATCCCCTTTTCTGGGCCGCTCATGCTAGTTCAAATCGGGTCCCAACCAAGTGTGTCTTCAGAACTACTTTGTCAAACGTATGACTCAAGGTAAGGAGAAAGGTTTGACTCAATCCAAAGGGATTGACATTCTGGCCTTGGTAAAATCAAGAAACTCACTCAGGTCCGACTGCATGAAAGAGTTTGACTATGCTCAAAATGGGACCTGTTACTCCGTCTCACTGTCAAGGCATAAAAAAAGAAAGAAGAGAAAGCCCAAAATAAAAAATCAAGAAAAATCCAAATACCAAAAAATGTGCATATATTTCTACTCATATTTCTAGCATAATATTTCAATCTCAAAAATGAAAGAAAATGACAAAAAATCTCCGAAAACAAAAATCTAAAAAAATATCTTGAAAATGAAAAAATGTACGTAGAAGTCAACTTTTCCTTCTATTGTTTAGGATGCATTTTCTTTATATGTATAAACAAAAAAGGGACTGACCTTTTCTCGAGAATATGCAGGAACATCACACGGTCCAAAGCCTAGAAGCGGGCAACTTCTCAGCGATGGACAAATTAGATGAAGCATCTCACCACTGGCATCAGGTCTATTAAAAAAAAGAGAGAAAATTAATTTGAAAAAGAAAGAATAAATCTGTGCTTCCCCACAGAGCTAAGCACATGCGTGTCCTGATGCAATAAAATGTCGATATTTTATCAGCAACACCACTGTGCTATAGTAACGTCCTAAGTCTAAGGCACGCCTTGGATTCTGGATCCTACTTTAAGGAAGGAGCAACGGTGTCAGTCCCGATCAAACAGTCAATGTTTCGATCGAGTCGACTCCCTGCTAAATCTTTGCGATGAACGCTCTGTTTTAAATTCATATGAACTTAAGTGTCTCAAGCTTCAGATTCTCTGCTAGAAAAGGTCAATTGTTGGTTGAGCCAACCTGTTGAGAATGAGATTACCTATCAATCAAACTGTGTAACCATACATTCAGAAGGGTTCATTTCCCTTTTATTTTTCTACAGGCTTAAAATCTGTATGGGCAGCCGTATCCCTGTAAAGTGTACACCATGAGTCTGGGTATCCGTATGATGGTCGTTTGTTCTTGTAAATTATACCCGGGCAGGTCCGGGTTGGGGCTTCCATCGCCTTTGTTGTTGCTTATCGCCCCTGATGGGTGAAAGTTTATGCATAGTTAATTGATGTTTATGATCATTGTCGACAGAAGCGAGGATTGGATGCCCCTTTTTGGGAGACACCCAATGATTGGTTTGATCTATTTAGTGGTACTTGAAGCTGGATGCTCTAGGTCATATTGATCTGAGGCACGTTTTCAAAAATGGCACATCCTCCCAAAAAGTGTCGCGACTTCAATTCGCTCCGCTTGGGTAGTCATGCTAAATAAACTTCGGGATTGTTGGGTTCACCTAGAGATTTTGAACCCTGCTTTAGGTAGGGGCACCCACGACCAGTCAAATGGAGAAATCAAATGCCTTATAGGATTGGACGCAAACTATGGAGCCTTGCGTAGTTTTGCTTAGCGCCTCTTTGAATGCGGGTTGATCACCCCTCTTACTTACGAAGTTGTTGCATTCAGAATGAATCTTAAACATCAAATACCTTCAAATCATATCGAGAAGCGAATGCCTGGCCTAACATACAAGGCTTTCACAACTCGTTCCACCTCGGTTAATCCCAGTAATGTCGCTATGCACTTGGGGACCGATTACCTTGAGAAACGAATGTTTAGCTTGACATCTAGGGCTTTCGTTTTCTCACCATGTTACTAATTTGATGTTTGAAGTTTGTTCTGAATGTAGCAGACCCGTCAGTAATGCCTTGGGCCTCTTCGAATGTCTCTTTTCTTTGGCATTCAATCATTAGTCATCGGATATCAAAGAGGGGCATTTGTAGACACCCAAATTTGGCCCAAGGCCCGATCGGAACACATTTTGGGAGAGGTGCACTTCTGAGCCTTTGATGGCATGTATAAAACCCTTAAAAACCTTCTCAAACCCTTAGGAACCTTCCTGAACCCTTAGGAATCAACCCTAACCTTCCCAAACCCATTAGAACCCTTTCCTAGACCAGTGTCAAATCCTCTCGAGCAGTGGTTGGAAAGAGAAGTGTCAAAATTTACAGAAACCTCTTCAAGAGTTAAATTATATACCATTGGAAGAAGACTTTTCAACTTTCCAACGGTCTAAGAATCGCCCCAATCGGAGGTATACATCAAAAGATATGGCAAACCGAGCCCGGAGGGCATAAGAGTTAAATTAAGTGGCCCCCCTAGGAATTTGGCGCAACTAATAGTTGTGCCGGGCTATTTCTCTCCAGAAATAGCCTAGTGCAACTAATAGTTGCACCAGTAATAATTTTGCCTGGCGCAACTATTAGTTGCGCCAGGCCACTTCTCCTAGGATTTAAGCCTGGCGTAACTAATGGTTGCGCCAGTATTAATTGTGGACCCCACCCTCGTGAGCTAACTTTCAGGCACTGTTTAAACACTATTTTACTATATATTTGCTTGGCGCAATTATTAGTTACGCCAGGCACATAAACAGTAACCTCTGGATTTTACCTCAAAAATCGTGATTGCGGTTTGACTTGTTGACCACCTTCATCTTTGGGGTGTGTTTTGCTAGTTCTGTTGCACCCATTTCCTACTTATTGGCAACCCTTCAAGTGGCTTAAAGCCTCACCCCATCATTCACTATTGGAGGACTTTATCACACATTTTAAGGCTCCAAAAACCCTAGAAAACCTTAGATTTGAGATTACATAATTGCTAAACCTATTTAGCTCCTAAGTGATCTCCTAATCCACCCATTTCTTATAAATAGAGACCCTCACCCCTTGGTTTAGGGGTTGAGAATTTTTGCCTAAGAGAGAAAGAGCTTAAAGTGAGAAGATCTTTCTCCCTTTGGTGCACCATTGCTCATACAAATTCTAGAATTCCAAAACCCCATTCCATGCCTTACCTTTCCTAAAAAGCCTCTAGGTTAGGTGTGTGCTATCCATTTAGCTCCCTTCTCGATCTCTTAGCTAGTAAGCCTTAGTGGTTAGAACCCCTCTTTCCACCATTCAAGCCTTCAAAAGCTCATAAAAAACAAGCCACGCAAGGCTTTCCTACGATGCTACAAGGGCCCAAGGGCTCCGGCTCTCCCCTTTCTTCTCCTATCTCTTCCTTAGCTCTACCTATCCTCTCATTTGTGCCGTTATACCGCCAAATTTTCTATAGGAATGGAGGGGCACAAATAGGATTTGAGGCCCATTTGGACAAGAAGAAGTCATTTTCTTTTCGTTTACTTTATTTTTATGTTGGCCATCAGTAGAGACCACGTTAAGCGGATTGGTCGGGTGCCTAACACCTTCCCGATCGATAACCGAAGCCCCTACCCAAGAGCCTTTCGTGTGGACCGAATTCAGAGTCATATTTGTGGCACTTCGGTGCTTATAAAAATGATATAGGTATCCCGAGACACCAAAAGCTCTGGGTGGCGAATCTATATTTTTGCAAGCGAGCGCATCGTTGCGACGGGATCGTCACAAATCCCACGGTCGCACATATACATATCAACATAATAAATTTTAAATGTAAATCTATGATGTGTGTATGATAGTTCTATGCTTCTATCTTTATCATGATATATGAGTTATGGACACGTTAGATCATACGTACGCGAGTATATGAGATCATGCCTATGCTTGGGTGTGGTGATTCACCAAGATGGTATCGAAGCAAGAAATGCATCGTATTCACATGCCTTATAACTCATGGTGGTATGGGACATTATGATGAGTCGGATGAGTGCAAATTCGGTGTAACTTTATATACGGTGGTATATACGGTGACCCTATCATCCCGAGTTTTAATGTAAGAGGAGAAGATAAGATATGAGTTATGATATGAGATTCGAGACTTGGGCCATAGCTGTGGTGCGGTTATCCCACTATAGTTGGTCTTAGAATTAAGTTGTAAGAGCATATGAGTATGAGTACGAGATAAGATATATTATGAGTACGATAATAAGATACCGTTGTATAGGCCAATAAAAGATTAAGAACTTAAGTCTCTATACATGCCGTTCCTTCATAGCCACCGTAAGGGAAATAACATCTTTCAGTCAAGACGGGTTTCTGGAAGACAGTATGCGTATTTATGTGCTGTGAGTATGAGTATGATATGAGTTATGTTTGATAATTATGTCTCCCATTAGGCTGGATGGAGAGTATGAGGAGGATAGGGAGGGTGATTAGATAGATTATAATATGGTGGTATGATACCTCACATGGTAGCTCGACAACGACCCTAAAACAGGTCGTATAAGATTTATGAGTAGGTTAGTAACGTTCATACGATATACAGATATATGTAAGAGAATAATAAGATACGTTATTGATCGCTACTTATGTATTTATCTAATTAAGTCTTAATCATTTGCAAGCGCACAATGGAAATTATAGAGTTAGTACAGGATCGTTCCCACGAAGAAGTTAATCTTATATATATATATATATATATTTCTATTTTATAGTTTATATTTATCTTTTAAAGGTTCTAAACTACTTGAAAATATGAATAAAAGAATGGTTTCTTAATCTAAAATGCAGAAAATAAATCCTAATCCTCCTTCTAATTGAGGTCATCAATCCCAATCTTCAATTATCGAATATTTATAAAAAAAAGTAGTACAGTTACACTGTATTGCAATATTTTAAAATTTGGGCATCAATCAAAAACTAAAATTATTTAACACAGATTTAATCTAATCAACAACTTCTTAAAATCTGGGCGTCAATCAAACCTTAAAAAATTAAAGATGGAAAAGTAAAAACTATTACACTAATCTGCAAATTCTAACTTAGAGTCGTCAATTCAATTTAAAACTTGGAGATATTTACAAAGAATGCAAATTTAAACTAAAAAGAAAATAAATATACCTTTCACCCCTCAGCCGCAATCGTTAATTGCTCCTGAGAAGCTACAGATATCTACTTTAATCTTCAACACAATTGCAGTCATCAATTGCTCCTAAGAAACCTCTGATATCTAATCTACTCTAACTATTTTACACTACTGATGGAAAGAAAATCCAACCTCAGTTGTCAATTGATGCTGAAATTCTTCGATGGTTATTCATAGGCCAAGCTCTCTTATTTATAGATTATAAGAGGTCGGTTTACAAAGACTTTTAATTCTAATAAAAGAAATTACTAAAAATAAAAGATCCTAATATAACTCTAATTCCTAATTTTATCATTCCTTGCTTCAGACAATAGATATGCTTCTGGATTGTTTTCCTTTATTTCAACAACAGAGTCCTTAGGAGTAGATCTTCATCAATCTTCTCAGATCCGTGATTCACCAAACTTTTAATTTCTAGGAGTCTTCTAATTTTATTCATGGCGGTGATAATCTTCACGTACGTGATCAGCAGCAGTAGAAAGCTTCCATTCTGGGAAATCGTCAATCATGATTTTCTATCTTTTTTCTTCTCTTTCGTAGAAAATCGTCAATCATGATTTTCTATCTTTCATAGTTTTCTCATAGTTGATGATTCTCTGGATTATGATTTTTTGGATTTCTCTTTTTATCTATTTTGAAAAATCATAAATTACGATTTTCTGGCTTTTAGTAGGCAGAAAACATTTTTTTCGCTCAATCGTATTTCTTATTACTTTTTTAGTTTATTTTGACAAATATTAACACTTTGACTCTCTTTTACTATTTTCCTTAATATCTACACATCATTAACTCTTTAGTAGCAAACTAAGTCCTAGCATTACTAAGTTAAGGGTGATAAAATGGTATATTATGTGACTAATCACACCCCCAAACTTAAGCTTTGCTAGTCCCTCGCAAACAATGAAATATAAAATATCTAAACTATGAATTTAAATGCCACATTCGTAGGGAGCACAATTGCATTTATCAGATTCAACAAGCCTTTAAACCCCTAGGTGATCCCTAGTAGAGGAGTTGTAGTCTCTTGAAGGTTTTTAGTGAAGTTACCTACAAACTTCCAATATTTTTGGATATATATATATATATTTTTTCAAAATATATTTTTCAGAAATCTAAAATTTAAAAATACTAAACTAATTTTGTCCACTAATTAAAATAACTAAATTACCCAATTACCTATGTTGTCAAATTGGTCAATACATATTTTATTACGATTTTCCAAAATTACCAATTCTTTTACCCTTACTTTTTATTGTAACAGTTATCCTTGATTAGAACTCCAATAATTTCAATTCATAATAAGCACAAAGTGTATATGCACTAGCGAACTGTTTATTTTTCATAAAATTTTCTAAACTACAGATTTAAAAAATATTTTCATTCAAAAAATTACTATTGACATACTCTCAAAATGGTATAGAAACTTTTGGGATTCTCTCAGTATATTTTTTAGAAGAATTCAGTTAAAGATAATTGCAAAAATAAATCTCATAGAAAAAATAATCTTATCCTATTCTTATGATTTTCTATATAATCCATAGTATCTATTATCCTCATCTCTACTAGGCTTATGCTTTTACGAATTATAAATCAGAAAGGTCTTTCCTTCAACTTGTAATGGGGTTTTTCTAAGAATTGAGTTCTTCCTCCTCCTATCAAGGACAGGTAGAAAAGGATTTAAAGTTTTTCTGAGAATTTAATTCTTCCTCCTCCTATCTTCTTCTACTATTCTATTTCAGTAAGTATCCATTATTGGATAACTTCTTCGCATATACTTATTTATTTTTTTTATTTTTTTATATACACATATCCTAGTTCTTCAGCTATAAAATCGTCTTTTACGATTTTTCTTCTTTTTTTTTTTCACAACTTTTTGCTAAAGAATCGTTCTTCTTTTTCACTCTTTTCCCATAGTTTCTTTTTCCCTTTTTCTTTTTTTCTTCTTCTTTTGTATCTCTTTTCTAACATTCCTTCTCTATTTCATTCTTACTCCTTTCATTCCCTCTTCCACCTTTTTTTGCGATCTAAACTCTCAGAAAATGTAAGGGTTAAAGGTAGAAAGCTTTGGGTAGTATATATGGTTAAAGGTTTATAAAATTTTGGTACAAAGAATTCAGTTTTAAGCTTCTAATATGGGTTCAAAGGGTAAAATGTTATGGGATTTTGACTTTTTGGCTCTGGTTTAAATAAAAGATGGCCTTAAATCGTCTTTACGATTTACTAGCATAGATGCCTTATTGTTTTGATATTTCTAATAGATAGTTATAGACAAAAAAATCAGTTCATCATATTTATAGAATAATTCGATTCTAAATTCAACAATATGAGATTTCATATCAGTATAGAAGTTTAAAGAAATTTTGCTATTTGAATAGAAACAGTTTCTCTCAGAATAAAAGAGGAAATACGGCTCAAAATCTCACTGGTTTATAATTTTGAAATTGTAGTCTCAATTTTTATAGTTTAGATCAATCTATTGTTTCAAACATTCAATCTAATATAGTGTTTCAATGAGTTAAACATGAATTATAATTGTTCTAAATTCTAATTATTAAACTTCTATCATAATGAATTGTAAGTTTTCAGGATTTATAATTTTTTCTATCATAATTCCTATATATTTATCAAAAATAAAATAAAAATAATTTTTAAAAATTTAAATAAAATTACTAAACACAAATTCGTGTCATGGTGTTTGATGTGTCAACAGGTGAAGGTCGATCATAGACATCCTGCTGGATTATTATAGCCTCTACCCATACTAGAGTGGAAGTGGGAATCAATCTCTATGGACTTCGTGGGATTACCGCGTACAGTGAAGAGATATAATGCCATTTTGATAGTCGTAGACCGATTGAGCAAGTCAGCACACTTCTTGCCTTACAACACGATGTATACGGCAGGAAGACTTGCGGAGTTATATATGAAAGAAATCGTGCTATTATACGGGATTCCAAGCAGCATTGTTTCTGATCGTAATTCGTTATATACTTCAAAGTTTTGAAAGAAATTTCAGGAAGGCATGGGAACACGATTGGATTTCAGTTCAGCATTCCATCCGCAAACTGATGGGCAAACAGAGCGGGCGAACCAAGTGATAGAAGACATTCTCATAGCGTATATGCTTGAATTACAAGGGTCATGGGGTTAACACCTACCATTGATTGAATTTATATACAACAACAGTTTCCAAGCGAGCATTGGAATGACACCGTATGAAGCTCTTTATGAAATGCGATGTAGAATGCCTACCAACTGAGAGGAAATCGATGAAAAGTTTATTTTGGGACCGGAGTTACTTGAAGATAATGCCATCGTTGTTAGTATGATCAGAGAAAGACTTAAGTCGGCTCAGAGCAGACAAAAAAGCTATGCCAATATGAAGAGGACGAATGTAGACTACAAGGTGGGTGAACATGTGTTTGTGAAGGTATCGCCTATGAAAGGCGTTATGAGATTTGGAAAGAGAGGGAAGCTGAGTCCTCGTTATCTTAGACCATTTGAGGTTTTGGGTCGAGTAGGATAGATTGCATATAGAGTTGGATTACCACCATGATTCGATCGGGTACACAATGTCTTTCACGTCTCTATGCTCAAAAAGTACGTGAATGACCCTTCCCATGTCTTGGGAAGTCAACCATTGGAAATGCGTGAACATATGAGCATGATTGAAGAACTGACGAAGATATTGGATAGAAAGGAGCAAGTATTGTGCACTAAAGTGATTCCTTTAGTGCTTGTTGGATGGAAGAATCATCCGGCCGAAGAAGCCACATGGGAAAGAGAGGCCGACGTGAGAGAGCAGTATCCGGACTTGGTTGTGACGAGTTGATAGTTAATTGTATCATTGCATGTATGCTCATAAATCTAAACCATTTATGTAATCATACGTTGAGCATTTTGGCCAACTTATTCAATGGGAAGAGTGTGAGTCGTAAACGTGCCTTGATGCGATGAAAAATACATGCCTTAATGTTCATTACGTCAAGCAATGGCTAATGAAGATATACTCCACAAAGCTAATGACCAACTGGTCAAGAAATACCAAGAAAATGAAGGCCAAATAGAGCAGAAATTTTTTGAAAAATCTATCAAAATCAATTAATCGATTTCCAAATTGATCAATTGATTTTGTTTGATTGAACGACTAGCACACGCCAGTGAGGTGGGAAATTTGAAAATTTAATGGCATTAAATTTCGATTAATCGAGTGGAATTCGATTAATCAATTTTGGGAAATCGATCAATCAATTTTTAAATTGATCAATCGATATCGCGAGACTGAGTTTTAGTTGTGAAAATCAATCAATCTATTTTTAAAATCGACCAATCGATTTTTGCCTATATAAGCCAGATTTGGATTTTTTTTCCCATTCAAAATTTAGTTTGTTTTTTTTTTATCTTTTCGGGGCCATTTTCTCCTTTCTCTTTGCTGCAATAACAGCTAGGGTTTTGGGTTTTTGGATCAATTTCGGATTGAAATCCTAAGCCATTCAGATCGAGCACCTTAGGTAAACCCTAGATTAGAATTTCTTTTCAATTTGGACCATCAAAGCTCCAGGTTTTAAATTATTTGATCAAAATGCTGCCTAAAACTCGATTGGCTACAAAACAATCGACGTTTAAGCTTTCGGTACGGCATAAGAATGCCGCACTGCCACCACCATCACCATCACCATCACCATCACCTCCATCATCACCGTCTTCTTCATCAAATTACGAATCTGATTCGACGGATGCGTCTTCACACGAATTGTCGCCAATACCCCAACCGAATGAATGGTGGGCAGCAAAGGAGTTTCAACAGGAATATATCATTGACGAGGCCCTATTTACCGATCCTGACATTGCAGGCGAAACCCAATGGGCCCGACACTACCTCGTCAAGGCCAGCCTTGGCAATCTTTTGAAGCCTTTGCACGAGTCTTTTTACCCATGGCTTGTATGACTGTTTTATCAAAACCTTAAGGTGGGTCGAGTGGATGATACTGTCACTACCAAGATTGACAGTCGGCATTATCTTTTTACCCGACGTCACATCCACGAGTCCCTTGAATGTTACCTAAACTACATTCCCGAGACCACCCTTTACCCTCCATTTGATGAGGAGGTTCCTTTTGAAGAAATTATGGCTGAGATGATCGGAGGCAGTAAAGGTTCCGACCAATCTATATGGAGGGTAGATTTACCTCCCTACATGTGGATGCTTGATTCAATAATCAAGTGTAATCTTTACCCTATGCGCCATGGTACCGAGCGTGTAGAATTGGTCCAACAGGCCTTGTACGCAGCGTACCACGGCCGTTGGATGGATGCTATAAAATTGGTGATCGAGGGAATGATTTACATAAAGGGAAAGATGATGAAGGATCCATTGAGGCCTAAGGAGCGTATGCCTTACGCTTGCCTGATATCAAGTATGCTCGAATGCTACTCTAATGCCCTTGAGTATCATATTTCACCTGTTGAGCGGAAGGCTACCAACCACGTGAAGCATTACTCTATCACTTCGTGGGGCCGTAGCTATCGAATATTGATGAAAGCTCTATCAGTTGAGGGCCCAACACCTACTCAGGACCCACAGGCTGGGAGGGAGCCACCTGTTATACCACCAGTAGGCGGGGAGCAACCTATTGTGCCACCAGCTAAGGGAGCACTGCCTCATGACCTAGTGCCACCTGAGAGGCAGCCCATTGTGCCACCTGCTCCAGCTTCACGATCACCACCAACTACTTCTACACCACCTCACAGTCATCGTACGACCCGTCCCGCCTCTACTATCGACGACGTGTTGGCCCGGATGGAGGCCAACAACCAACAGATGAACCGTCACATGGATTTCCTGATGTACCATACTATGCAGTACATCTATCTAGAGGACTACCAGCAACGCCTCGTGGAGGAGCAGACTTGGACGCTTGACGCTCCTACTGAGGGTGCAGCTGACGCCAGCGCATCTGGTTAGGGGCCATAGTGCCAGGTGCGGCGGATCAGCCAGGGGACGGGACAGCGTGATTGTCCGTTTATGACATTCTTTTTTGTTATAATTACTTTTGGGCGATGTATTGTAATTAAATATTTTGGATTGTAATTATTTGAAATTTCATCTATAGAACTATTTGGCGTGGACGCCATCGTTTACACATGTATTTTCTTTTTGAATGGAATACAAAATCCACTTTTGTTGATACTCAATTCCTCCAAATAGTTGCAACATATAATTTTGTCTCCCTATAGGCTGTACTCGTTGTTCTTAAATGCAACTGTCTGTGTGTGTGGGTTTCCACAGGGGAGACCTTTGGGTTCATTTTCGAGGATGAAAATTCTCAAGGTGGGGAGAATGTAACATCCCCAAAATTTGGGCAATGAACAGTGTCCTAGGGATACATGCCCTACTGGTGGTAGGTTTGACCAAGTGAAAGTCAAACAGAGGACTTAAAAAGGATTTATTAAGTGTGATATGAATGTGTCGTAAGTATGAGATTAGGTGTTAGTTTAAGGGTCACATACATCTATCTCTGATATACGTGCTTTACATAAAAGTTGAAGGAGAGTTAAAAGGGCTTAATAGTTAGGAGAAGTTATTTCTCCTTGTTTGGTTGGTGTGAAGTTAAGAAGAGAGAGAGAGGGAGAATAGGAAGGAGTAAATGCTAAAGGGAGTTAATGCACATTTCAAATTGAAGACGGGTTTGAGCATTTAATATCGGATTCGACGCGTTGGGAACCGTTGAAGTTAAAGCTAGGAGCCCTAGCCTTCAAGCTAAACCATTGAATCAGCCAAGGGTTGATTTAAGGTGAGTTCTTGTTTGATTCAAATGAACATGTTATTGTGCATTCAATTATGGTTTAAATGATGAATTAAAGATTAGAAACGGAGGAAAAAATGATAGGGAAGAAAACTGGATGAAATGCCTGCGAAGGGAAATTCTGACCAAATCGATTGATCGATTTAGGCGTGGAAATTAGTTGGGCAAAGTGACCCAAACTGATTGATCAATTTGAAAATTGATTAATCAATTTTTTGAAATTCGATTAATCGATTGAAAATGGATTAATCGTCTGAGCACTTCTAGTGACTGGAAAATGAGAGCTGGGGGAAACCGATTGATCGATTTGGAAAATCGATCAATCGATTTTGGAATTTTGATTGATCGATTTGAGATCGATTAATCGATTTTGGGATTTCAATTGATCGATTTTGGAGATCGATCAATCGATTTGAATAACTTCTGTAGACTTTTGAATTGAACTTTGAGGTTCTTGGAAGGTCTTGTACCCTCTTTATTGTATCTTTCTTAATGCTTTGCTTGTGCTATGGTGTACCATAGGTAGTACGAGTCAAGGCAAGCATGGGGAACCGCATGGGACCTTTATGCTTGGATATTTAGACGCGTGAGGTAGGGAACACCTTGAACATGTATTTTAATTTCAAGAGCATGTATGTAGTGACATAGAAATGAAAATAAATGCTTAGTAAATGTGAATAAGTAAATGTGTGTGTGAGTGACACAAAGCAAGCAAGTGAATATGTGGCATCCCCAGGGGATGAGAATGTGATAAAGGCATCTATGTGATGCATTGATTTAGACATCCCAGGGATTTATGTGAAATTGTAAAGCAAGAATGAATGAGAACTGATAAGGCCTAATCTATTATACTTAGCACAATCACACGGTGAATAATATATACAGTGTACTTAATACTTTTGTTATTTAAGGTTTTGGAGAATACCCCACCGATGTGACGGGATACCCACGACTGACACGGCGGGATATCGATGATCGGTACGGCAGCCAATCCGTACACCAGTTGCACATCCCAGGGATGTTGATATGTGAATTAGACCCCGTCGCCTATGAGAAAGGGACCTGGGTAGTATTGATGAACGAAAATAGTGATATGAAAACTATCTAGTTAGACGACGATTGAGGGTATTCCATCGGGCACCCGACTCTATAGTAAATTGGCAAATATTTAAGTTACAGATTTAAGTCTTTAGGCCGAATCAGTGGAAGGTTGAGAACAAATGAGAACATGTGAAATAACAATAACACTCAGTGTATTTATTTTTTAGTCATTTAAACTATTGTTTTCTCAGTAAATTCATTAATACATTATGCTGTTTAATGTCATAGAATATATGTGAGAGCTTGACTTATATGTTCATTGTGTTGTTTCCCTATTGAGCTAGGATGTAGCTCACCCTTTAGACTATATGTCGCAGGTCCCGTGCTTGCGGCTGCTGAGGCTTCGAGAGAAGTAGATCCAGGAGATTCAGATTATGTGCCCGGGAAAGAGTTGGTGCCTCCACCTGAGGACTTCTTCTAGAGGACCCCTTGCGTACTTTGAGAGAGATTTTTGAGAGCATTCTGTACAGCTTAGAATGTCAAGCCCTTTTTAGAGAGAAATATAATTATACTCTGATATTTCTTTTGGCGAATCATCTGGGGTGACCTGGTTTTGTCACCGATGGATTTGGACTGATTCTTTTGTCCATGCGTTGGCATGGAATGAGAACTGCCTTTTGAGCTTTTATTACAGAATAATATATCATTAAATGCATCTCCAATTCAGTTCATATGCTTTACTTGATTAGTTGTTGCTTGTTATACCAATGTTTCGTACAGACACATGGGACACGGCCTAGAGGGCCGTGCTGATGGCACGAATTTTGAGGTGCTAAAATCTGGGCTGTCACATTTGATTATTTCAGGTGTGTATATTCTATTTCAATGAGTGTAGACACCCAAATTTGGCCCATGGCCCAATCGAAACATACTTCGAGAAGGGTGCACCCCCGAGCTTCTGATAAGCATCACCCATACCCTTAGGAACCTTCCTAAATCCTTAGAACTAACCTAAACCCTTAGGAACCTAAACCCATTCCCTTGGGAGTTAACCCTACACGACTAAAACCCTTCCCGCACCAGTTTCGAACCCCTCCCGGGCAATGATTGAGAGGATGTGTGCCAAGGCTCGCTGGGACCTCTACTAGAACAGAATCCTATACCATTGAAAAGTAGAGGTCCCAAGATTTCCAACAAGCGAAGAATCGCCCCGATTCGAGTCATACACCGAAAGTTATGGCAATCCGAAGTTTCAGACTGAAGTGAGGGCATTTTGCCTAGCGTGTATAATATGCACGCTAGGCCATTTCTGAAGGAATTTTGTGTACCGTGTATAATATAAATGCTAGGCCATTTTCTGGAAGAATTTGGCCTAGCATGTATAATATACAAGCTAAGCCAAATGGGCCCCACAGTGGGCTCTGAATTTCTCACAGGCACTGTGCATATGCCTAGCGTGTATAATATACACGCTAGGCTTAGCTATAGTAACTGTGAGATTTTACCCAAATTTCACTTTTAGGGTTTGACTTGTTGACCATCCCCATGTTTAGGGTGGGTTTCTTTAGGACTATTGCACCCCCATTTACCCTATTTGCAATGCCCTAGTCATTTAAAACCCCACCCTGTCATCTACCATTGAACCCATTCTCCCACCTATCCATGACCTTAAAAAACCCAAAATCCTTAGATTTAGGATTTCCTAATTGCTAATCCCATTAGCTCTTAAGTACCCCCCTAATCTACTCCTTTTCTATAAATAGAGAGGCACTCCCCCCTAGTACTAATGGCTTGAAAATTTTCCAAAAGAGAGAAAAAGATTAAGAGATCACCTTCTCCCCTTTGGTGTACCAAAACCCATACAAATTCCAAAACTTTAGTTCATCTTTCACACTCCATTACCCATTAAAAACATTTGAGATTTAGCTAGAACTACCCATTAGCCTTCTTCCTCTACCTCTTAGCTACCAAACCTTAGAGGGTAGAACCCATCTTTCCACCTCTCTAGCTATCAGAAGCTCATCAAGGGCACCTACGCAACGGTCCACAGCTGTGCTACAAGGGCCCAAAACCTTCGACTCTCCCCTCTACTCCTCTACCTTCTTTACTTTTCCTTTTCGACTCTCCCCTCTACTCCTCTACCTTCTTTGCTTTTCCTTTCCGACTCTCCCCTCTACTCCTCCACCTTCTTTGCTTTTCCTTTATCTGAGCGTTCCAACCGTTACACGCCGAATTTTCAATGTTTTCGGAGAGCTTGATGGAGGATGTGTTGTTTTATTTATATTTTTGGAAATAAGAAGAGACCGCTTTCAAGCGGGTTGATCGGGTGCCTAACACCTTCCCAATCGATAACCGAAACCCTACCCAAGAGCCTTTGGCGTTAGACCGGTGAATCAGAGTCATATTTTTGCACTTTGATACTTTTAATAATGATTTAGGTTTCCTGGGATACCAAAAGCTCCGGGTGGCGACTCTAAATCTGTTGTAACGAGTGCATCGTCGCGACTGACTGGCGAGAGCGCACAGTTGCACAGATGGCGACTCTGTTGGGGAGTAGCTAGTAGAGCTTCCCCTTGAAGTTTGGCCTCTTTTGTTGTTTTTATTTTTATTTTTACTGACATTTGTTTTTTTTTTTTCCTTATTTCATACTCACCCTACGATTCTGTCAATTTTTCTCACCCCTACGATTCTGTCTATTTTTATTTACCCTTACTTTTTCGTCATTTACGTGCCTTAGCCGATTGGTGGGCCTACTTGAGTATTGTTTTTACTTTTATTTATTTATGGTCATTTACATGCCTTAGCCGATTGGCAGGCTTACTTGCGCATTTACATGCCTTAGCCATTGGCGGGCCTACTTGAGCTTTTAAATTCTCGCAATCATATCCTACCAGTGGACGCCAGCCCATAGAGGTGGCACGGGATCATCACAACCCATTTTTGAACCTAAGCAAACTCCTCTTTAAAATTTGAATTTTAAATTGAACCTTAAAAGTGAACTAAGAGACTTAATTTAATTTGCGTTGGGTAGATTTTAAAAGGGTGGAAATTTAGGCATTGATACAAACGTCTTGGTTCTAAGTACGACGACAACCACTAGTGGTGATGATCCGAAATAGTAACACCCCATCCAGTATCTGAGAAGGCACTTTCGCTGAAGGTATATAGGGAGGGTGACTGATCCAGTTACGAAGATTAAAATCCTTGGGGGAGAGCGCAAGTTGTCCCAAATCAACCTTGTATCCCTAGGCTGGGAGAGGAGGGACCCGTTGCAACAAAGAAAATCAGTCCCCGAAAGCCTCACTTCCTGAAAAACCAAAAAATCAGACCAATTTCGGGCCTGCTGTTTGCTGTCAAACAAAGTTATATAATTTGTTTTTAGCTAGCGTGTATAATATACACACTAAGCCAAAAAATCCCAAAATTACCCTAGCTTGTAAAATATACACGCTAAGCCAAAAATCCTCAGATTTTGCCTAATGTGTACAATAAACACGCTAAGCCAAAATCTTTAGATTTTTGGCCTAGCTTATATATTATATAAGCTAGGTATATTTCTGGTTGGGCAGCCCAAATCTGAGGCCTTTTTTACTTCCCCCGAGTTCCCCACTTAGCGGTTTAGTGCCTCCAATAGATTCCACACGTTCCGACGCACAATACGCCCTCGTCGGTCAAAAGAGGTCACCTCTTATTGATTTTATCTGAGGGATTGGGTTGTCACGTGGATTCCCGTGCCTTCACATAGAACAAAATTTTTCCTTTGTTTCTTCAGAAGCACGTCGGGGTCCCGTCATGGGAAATATTTGGGGTGTGAACACCGCTCGAAACGGGAATTCCAAGGTCCCGGAACACATTATAGAAAGGTTCATTTGCATTTTTCCAAAAATAAAAAGTAAAGAAAAAAAATTTAAATTTAAATCCAAAAATAAAGATAGATTGTGGTGCCGACACAATGACATCGCCTTACCCTCCATCATCCTGTAGGGGGAGGAGAAGACGGGTTTTTAGTCCTCACCCAAGGAACCCATACCCAACCTGCCAATAAACCATGTCGTAGGTGGTCGATCTGGCTTATGCCGATCCCAATTCATCACCGTCACGCTCCCCGACACATTCTCATTTGAAGGAAATTTTTACCTCCATTCCGCTCACCCAACCCCCATTTACCGTCATGGGACCCTTCGGTGCACCCATATTTCCAACCACATCCTCTACTTTTACTCAAAGTCCATCCCATTCTTCCCCCATTACCATTTTGAATCCCCCCCCCCCACATCTAACATACCCAATTTCCCTGCATTTTCCCAAAATCCAACACCTCATTCCCCACTATCTGTTCAAACCATACCACATTTACCCATACCTTCCCAAAATCCAAGTTTCACCCAAGCCATACCCTGTTTTCCTACACCCACATATACCATTTTTTCAAATCCACCACATATCCCCCACTCTACCAAGGTCATGCCCGATTTTACCCTGGTCATGCCCAATTTTTCCCATACACCCACCCAATCCATACCCCATATCCCCCCTCAGTCGGATGCACAATTTACATCCACCCCCTCTCCCAATCCAATGGCCATGATGGATGAGATGATCAGGGCCTATACAATATGAAAGGCCTCTCAAAATAGTGTCTCTCATCCACACCACACATCTCCCAATCCATCCTATACACTCCCAAGTCACCACGCCTCTTTTCCCCAAGACCCCAATCAACTAGTCATTATTCACACCACCCAAGACCACCATGGGGTAATTGGAGTGGGACTCAAGGCCCCATATCCCAAGGCCAAATGGACCAAGCCCATCAGGGCCCCATACCCCAAACCCACCAAGGTCTAATGGACCAAGCCCATCAAGGCCCAATGGCCCAAGCCCATCAAGGCCTAATGGTTCAAGCCCATCAAGGCCCAATGGTATAAGCCCATCAAGGCCTAATGGCCCGAACCCATCAAGCCCCTCAAGTCCCAATGGCCCAAACCCATAGGATCCAATACCCCAAGCCTACCAAGGCCCCATAACCCATACCCAAATCCATCAAGTCCCACACTCGGAAGCCCCACTCTCCCATCCTCCCTCATTCCCCCAGTATCCCACATACCCCCAACAGGCCCTCATTCCACCCCAAATAACGCACCCATATCAGCTAGTCTCTCAGCCCAGCATGGGCCCTACTTTTCCGCAAGTCTCACACCCAACCCAATATGAGAATCCATCCCACAACATCAACCACCCTCAATTCACCCATCCCCATACCTCTCAGACCTATTCCCAAGGATTCCCTCATATATAGTGGGCCCACTAAGCACCCATCCGGCCTACTCAGAACCAACAGGACAATCTCACCCTCCCTCCACCATATATAGACCCACAGTATGAGGAGGATGAGATTAGGAATAGCAGAGCACATGCAGGGGCATTCACTAGCTTCAATCCCCCACCACCCATATTCACTAACCTACTGGCAGCCCAAAGAAAATGGAGGCCACCTGTTAAGGAACCGGTCCTGCCATCCAAAGAGTCTGAGCAGTTGAAAGAGCAAATGGACAAGATCCAAAAACAACTGATGAAAAGATGGGTGGAGCTAAAATACATGCCACAGATTTCTCTGATCTATGCCTATTCGCAGAGGTCCCCTTGCCCCCAAAATTCAAAGTGTCAGTCCTCGACATATACAATGACACGGGCAACCCCATTGCACACCTCAAGTCCTACTATGGGGACATGTGCCAATATGGAGGGGATGAGCATCTGCTCATAAAAGTTTTCCAGAAGAGTCTTACTAGCCTGGCATTGAGGTTGTTCACTTCATTGGAACTTTCCATGATCAAAATATGGAAAGATCAAACCCATCTATTTCAAGAACAATATGTCTATAATATAGACATTGAGCCTTGTAAGTTGGATCTAGCCCGATTAATGAAGAAGCCCGATGAAGCATTCAGTGACTACCTGGGGTGATGGAGGGCATTGGCAGCTCAATTTAGGAACAGGATACCCGATGATGAGCAAATCAAGATGATCCCAAAAAACCCTCAGCCGGTCATCTAAGATTTTCTGGTATACCAACAACAGTCTAATTTCACTGATTTGGTAAGAAATACCAACTGATACGAAGATGCCATAAGAGAAGGACGGTTAAATAAAATCATAAATAGTGGGGTTCGGAGGTTCACTGAATAGAGGGATGATAGAAGAATCGAGATGGATGTACAGACGGTCATAAATACACGACCTAAGACTAGCTAACTCCATTTCAGTTCAAGACAGCACAGCCAACCCCAACCAGAAGTGAGCCAATACAGAGGACCGAAAGTTGACGGGGGGCACAGATGACCCCAAAACAGAGAATGGCACATTTTGATCGAGTCTTCACACCATTGGGGCAATCCTTGAATATCTTATTGCCTTTACCAATCGAAAAAAGTTTGGTCACTGCACTCCAACGATGACCTCTGCCGAATTTGATCCTAAGGAATTACGACCCCAATACCTATTGTAATTTCCATCAAAGACTAGGCCACCCAACCGATCGCTGCTTTCCTTTAAAGCATGCGATACAAGACTTAATAAAGGCTGGCAGGATCATTCCTCCAGCACTTCCCCAGGCCAACCAGCATGCTAATATACATCAGGTGTCGCTACCACCACATCTACCAGGTGGAGTAGGCCCAAGGACAACCGTCAACTTGATAGAGGAGGGTGACGGGGGGTTTGACCCGTCAGAATATATCTGCACCCAAGAAAATTTTATAACACCGAGGTAGAGAGATGAAGAGGATAGAGGCATCGGAGTAATTTGGCCACTGAATTTGGCTGATTACTTTTCTAATCCCACATTACTAATAGAACCCTTAGATTTAAGGGCATATTTTCCATCACCAGCTCCCATCAGCTATGTCCAAACCAGTTCATTTCAACCATACACGGCAGCCGCCCCCACCAATTACCTCATGGCTGATTTTGCCCCATATCCCCCTCCGGGATCGGTTAATTATCAATGGCCTACCCCTATTACACCACCCCCAATATAGCCATTCCCAATCCCCACTAATCCCACGTGGCCTATTTTCGCCGCCCCGCCGATCCATCCAGTAGAGGTTAACCAAGTGTTGACCACCCATTCCAATCACCTAGTTCAAGCACCTTTGAGGTCTACATCCACTCCATTTCAAATCCTGGGACTAAGGTACGATCCCCATCAGGTTCTGCTTAGTTATAATCAAATAGATATCAATGTGGGCACAATAGAGAGGGTCAGTGGATTTTGTGACCCGATCGAGAAAATTTTCAAGGCATCCAGATGTACCAGTACCGACTCGGCCAAAAGAGAAGAAAGAACCTACAGCTATAAACCCCTTTGAGAAAATGAGTCAAGAGCATATACTTGAAACATAATTGAAAAGGATGGCTGAACACATCACGGTCTGGGGCCTGTTAATGACATTACCACTTCATTTCCATGCTTTGATAGGGGCATTAAAGGATGCACATGTATCTATCCAAGTAACCCCGAATGAGGCGGGATAGATCCTCGAGTAGGTGTTGGCTCCCAATGCCATTTCCTTTTAAGATGCTGATTTACCAAATGAGGGAAATAATCACTCAAAACCCCTCAACAATACTATAAAAGCTGGGAACTTGGTGATTCCATTAGTATTAATAGACAACGGGTCTACTTTGAATGTGTGCCCTCTCAGAACCGCGACCAAGATAGGGGTGGATCCCTTTGCTTTCAGGCCAGCAAGAACAAGTGTCAGAGGATTTGATAACATGAGAAGAGAAATAATTAGAGAAGTTGACCTTGAGCTTGTCATTCAGACAATGACCTTTTTCATATCCTTCCAAGTTATGGACATCAAATCTACTTTCAATCTATTGTTAGGGCGCCCTTGGTTACACTAGGTTGGGGCAATACCTTCAACTCTACACCAAAAGCTGAGATTTGTATCAGAACAGAAGATTGTCACCATTATGGGTGAAGGGAAGGAGGAAAGAGATAAAGCTACCCACAGCATTGAGAACCCTAAAGTATTGGATGTGCCATACACGACTGATGACACAAACCCCCATAGCTTTGAGTACGATGTATTGATGGCAATCCCGGAGCCCCTCGAAAGGATCACGTCAAAAACCGATGGTGGAATGGTCATAGCCATGCTCTAGAAATAGGGCTGCTAGAAAGGTAAAGGGTTGGGACCTCGTCTATAAGGATTGAGGGATCCAGTCAGAGCTAGAAGTGGACAGCAAGTCAGATTCAGCCTAGGCTATAGGCCTACTGAAGAAGAAGTCTGAGAGCCCAAGGAAAATGCTTACCGTTGTAAAAGCCCGAGGAATAGACCTGGAAGACAAACCTCGTTCGCGGCCTCACATTCGGAGTACATTCGTGAGCGTCGGGGTCCTAAAAATTGATCAAAATGGGGCATCACAACGAACCCCGCACAAGCCGGTAGCCCCGATCGACCCAATCAATCCCCAAATCATCCCTCCCAATTTTGAAATAGACCTAGCCTCCCTGTCCCTTTTGGAGGAGGAGTTTCCCATGCCCCTATGGTAAACCACCAAAGAACCATGCTGATGTTTGAGGACAGGGTCCCGAACGAGCCCAGGATAAACATGATGGAGGCTGACTACTAAAATCTAGATCAATCAGCCTCCTCCACCTAAGAAGGTAAAGGGTCAGTACCATAGGTAAGGAATTAAGTGTCAATGCCACTAACTCTGGAAGCTTTGGGTGGCCTGAAATTCAGCACCTGCTTCCCAAAGAAAAGCAACCTATAAAAAGTGAGGTGAACCTTTGGCAGGTAACACCATGTGTGTACAGAGACCGGCCTTGTCAAGGGCCCATCTTCGAAGAAAACAAAAATCATAAAAAATAGAAAAAATATAAAATCCAAAAATATTGTCTTTTAAAATTTCAGAGAAAATTAAAGAAAATGATGCCTTGACTGAAATACCCATCCCACTTGAAATCGATCCCTTTCTTGGAGAAATAAAAGAAGAGGTAGGAGTCACGAGTCTGGATGAGGAGATCCCCACCGAGTAGCTCCCAAATGAACTCCTTGAATGGTACGCCAATTTTGAGCATGGCCCTACACCAATTGTTGAAGAAACATAGGACGTCAACCTAGGGACCGAGGAGATTCCTAGAATCACTAAGATCGGAATGTCGCTATCTCTTGAGGAAAGAAGTAGCATGATTGATTTCCTTTGATCATACCAAGACATCTTCGCATGGTCATATGAGGATATGTCTGGTTTGGACACCGATTTGGTCGAGCAGGAGTTGCCTCTAGATCCATATGTTAGGTCGGTCAAGCATAAGTTAAGACGTTTTAGGCCAGAGTGGATGTTGAAAGTAAAGGATGAAGTCATCAGGCAGTATGATGCAGGGTTTCTCATGGTCACTAAGTACCCTCAATGGCTAGCCAAAACAGTCCCAGTACCAAAGAAAGATGGAAAGGTTCGCATGTGCATCGACTTCAGAAACCTGAATAAGGCGAGCCCAAAAGACGACTTCCCATTTTCACACATCAACATCTTGGTCGATAACATTGCAAGGCATGGGATGCTCTCATTCATGGATAGATTCTCTAGATACAATCAAATTAGAATGGTAGAAGTAGATCGAGAGAAGACAATGTTTGTTATCCATTGGGGAACTTTCTACTACCGAGTCATGCCATTCGGATTGAAAAATGCTGGGGTGACATACCAAAGAGCGATGACCGCACTATTCTACAACATGATGCATCGAGAAATTGAGGTGTACGTTGATGACATGATCGCAAAGTCTCAAGAAAGAGTAGATCATCTGATAAACCTCCAAAAGCTATTTGAGAAACGGAGGAAATATAGGCTCTATCTGAACCCTCAAAAGTGCGCATTTAATTCTATGTCAGGAAAACTACTAGGCTTCATCGTCAGTAGAAGAGGCATCAAGGTTGACACAATCAAAGTGAACGCCATTGTCAAAATGTCGCCGCCATCTACAGAGAAAGAAGTCTGAGGATTCTTGGGTAAGATACATTACATTAGTCGTTTCATCACACAACTCACTCCTATCTGCACGCTGTTATGCACTGATGGACCTTGAAGCCCACTAATAATCATTTTTTAAGTATGTTTTGTAGTTAGTAATAAAATGTGCAGCTTAATACAAAATCTTGGCTTTTTAGCACAAAAGAGAGAATACAAGCAAAGATGACAGCTGAGACAAAGCCTAATGGAACACCTTGGTAGTGCTCACCATGGTGACTCACTATTGCTGATCATCATTGACCTAAAGACTAACAGATGACTCAAGTCAGCTGAGAAGGAGGTATGCTACAACAGCAACAAGTGTAGTGCAACAGAGTGCCAGAAACAGACCTTGCAGAGTTGAGAAGCCTCCTTACGAAGCTAAAGTTACAGTGGAAGAAGCTCTCACGCAGATAGGCCACACAGTCAAGAGGAGAGCTATAAAGACATCACAAAGATCTCGCGGTGTGAAACCTTCAAAATTCGTGGTCGTGAAGCTCTCACAGAGATCAAGCCTCAAAGCAGCCGTGCGAGGAACCCAGTGAGCCCATATGCATAGAGAACAAAAAGTCACCTCACGGAGTTCTCGCATGGCCTTGGAAGAGAGAGATGCCCAGAATTCCCCTTGCATAGATCTCACACACTCTAGAGCCTTACAAGTTACTACGCGAGCGTAGGAGCCCACCTGCTCGAGTACTTCGTGAGAGAGAGAGCTCCTGAAGCTCTACTGCGTGAAAGACCCTTGCTCTCAAGATCATCTCTGCGATAGCACTGTGGCGCGAAGCAACTACCCAATTCAATAAAGGTTTACTATGCGAATGAGCCATTCCCATCAGCCAAAGGCAACTCCACGAAAGCAAAGCAACTGCACGAGTAAACTAAAATAGCTTCCAGCCCCGTGAAGCGCGAGCTCTCCACTTCTCAGTTTAACTTAGGGACCCTTTGGGAATTTCCCAAGGCTAGGGCACACTTCCTGAGGCATGGATTTTTAAGCACACATCTCGAGGCATTTAAGAGTTGTAACAGTGCCACGTCTACTGGAAAAATTAGGGTTAATCTCTTTAGAGTCAAGGCCATTTTGACAGAGTATATAAGCTGTACTTAGAGTTTATTATTTTCATATTTCCTTCATCCTCTGCTGGCTGAGAGCTCTAACAGGCTAGGGTTAGGGTTTGATCACCTCTTTTTCCTATTTTGCTTCTCTCTTAGCTCAGCACTTGCTGGCTAATCCCCTTGTAAGCAGCTAGGTTTAGTTTTATTTCAGTCTTGTAATAGATTTTGTATATATTGAGATTGTGGATGAGCAGTTGTGTATGGGTTGCAGCCAGGAAACAGTTCATTATAAGTTTTGCTATTAACAATGAACTGCTATTTTAATGCTTAATCAAATCTATAGATCTTATGATTTCTTTAGATGCTTATAGGACCCATGTATTTGGGACTAGCCCATTCAATTTCTAGTAGATCTATTATTTACCATCTGATTTTCCTTGATTTGATAGACACATGGAAAGCAATGCTGGATCTGTAGTGAGATCTAGGGAGCTCGGAGGCCTGCGGACCATGGTGGTTATAGCAGTTTTCATGTTCTTTCTGAACCCTTTCTGGGATGGACAGACCAATGGGATACCCTGTGACCATTCAAGTGGACAGAGTATAGCCCTAAGGTTGTGTCCATCCACATGTTTGAGAAGGATTCTTCTCCCCTGCACATGAGCTTCTACAGCCTTGTGAGGAGGTCTGTACAGTAACTGGCTCCCCTCTAATCGATATCAGATGTTAGATCTGATCTCTTGTAGTAATTATAGCTTGAGGCTAAGTAATTATAGGTTGTTTATAGCAATGACCAGCTAAGCTAAAAGTCTCATTTAACCTGTTGCATGGTCTTTTTTGTGGGCACTAGTGAGCAGTTAGCCTTAGCAAATCACTTAGGATCTTATGGGTTAGAATACCTATGGATGTCAGCCAGGTCTGTACGCAGATCTGGGAGCTTGTAGCACTGGCATTACATAGTGCTGCAATAGTATTCATGGCTAGAGTTGTTTCAGTGGCTGTGGAAATAATCAGCCCACTCTTCTGGATTAGACTAGTGAATTTCTAGTTTAACTAATGGGATTTGACAGACTTTATCGGATACCCTGTGACCATTATAGTGGACAGAGTATAGCCCTAAGAGCGCCCCAAATGGTATGGGTTAAACTGGGAGCTTATACTTTGTTGAGGCTATTAATAGCATCTCAACAAGGAGTACTACAGAGACAGACTAAATCTAAGTTACATTACTGTATCATTAACTCTAGCTCAACCTACTTACTTCTCATAATTTTTATATTTTATTTTGGCATACACTACCACCATCTTCTTCTTAACCCTTTCTTTAGGATAGGGCTAGATTTTATTTCTTTGCTTTTAGGATTAATTTAGTGCAGTTGTGACACCCAACTCCCTTTCTTTAGGATTGTCTGATCTGTAGCCTGATCTTGAGGCCTACTATTATAGCCCATTTTGGGTTCTAGATCAATTTCTATGTGGGATAAACTCTTACTTATCAAAACTTGCTACAATGGACCCTGTATCTTGCAAGACTGTGTATTTCATACTTGTTGTGCTGACCCATCTCCAATTCCTCACTCTTGATTTATTCTCTCCACTGTTCTTAATAAAATAGCAGCAAGAGTCTCGAAATAAAATTACAATACACGCCAATCTTCAAACTACTGAGGAAAGACTCTCCCGTCGAGTGGAATGACGACTGTTAAGCAACATTTGATAAAATCAAGGGTTACCTCCTCAATCCTTTGATTTTGATGCCGCTCGAGGTCGATAGACCACTCTTAATGCATCTCTCCACAATAAAAGTTTCGATGGGATGTGTCATAGGGTAGCACGATGAGACAGGAAGAAAAGAGCAGGCCATCTACTATCTCAGTAAGGTGTTTACTACCTACGAGATGCACTATTCTCATCTTGAGAAAGCATGCCTAGCTCTCGTTTAGGCTACACAGAGGCTCCACCACTACTTGCTATCCCAAGCCATTCTCCTGCTAGCACGAATGGATCTATTGAAGTACTTATTTAAAAAGTCGGCTTTAACGGGCCGAACCGCATGCTGGTAGCTTCTGTTATCTGAGTTTGGCATCACATATGTCATGCAAAAATCAATAAAGGGATAAGCAATTGCCGATCATCTTGCCGAGAACCCTTTACCTAATTATCAGCCTTTGGAAACTGAATTTCCCAATGAGGACATCTTGTTCATGACTGAGGATGATACAACAGTGATAGAGGAATCCTGGGTAATGCATTTCTATGAGGCATCCAATGTCGAAGGCCAGGGAGTTAGTACTATCCTAATCTCGCCAAAAGGATCTCTCACATACCGGTCTCCATCAAACTCAATTTCCCCTGCACTAACAACATGGTCGAGTATGAAGCCTGTGCAGCCGGCTTACAAGCAACACTTGACCTGATTGTATAACTCATCTCAGGCTACTTGGTGACTCACAGTTGATCATATGCCAGACCAATGAAGATTGGAAGACAAAGGATGAGAAGTTCATCCCGTATCATGAGCACCTCGAAGATCTGATAGCATGCTTTGTTAATATTACCTTCTCCTTTCTCCCACA
The DNA here is from genome assembly GCA_021018995.1 of Chloranthus sessilifolius. Classification (NCBI taxonomy): domain Eukaryota; kingdom Viridiplantae; phylum Streptophyta; class Magnoliopsida; order Chloranthales; family Chloranthaceae; genus Chloranthus; species Chloranthus sessilifolius. Next base: position 101,744,778 of record CM037588.1, read on the forward strand.
GGCCAGAAATCTCTTTCCCGATGCACTAGCAACATTGACATCAATGGTCGAAATCCCTTATGGTGTCGAAATGAAGCCAATCATGATTGATTAGAGAAATGAGCCTGTCTTCTACCTCCAGATTGAGGAACCCCCAAGGTTAGATAATGAGCCTCCATAGTTCTCAGATATCAAGAATTTCCTTGAAACTCATACTCTCCCTGAGGGAATGACCAAGGAACACAGGCGAACCATCCAATGTTTAGCGGCAAACTACGTCATTTGCGGTGAATGCCTCTATAGGCGATCATATAACAACATCTTGCTCAGATGCCTAACTGAAGGAGAGGCGGCCAACATCATGAAAGAGATCCATGAGGGAGTATGCGGGGCCCACGTCAATGGATACATGCTCGCTAAAAAGATGTGACGGCAAGGATATTTTTGGACTACCATGGAAGCTGACTATTGCAAGCACATCCAAAAGTGCTACAAATGCCAAGAGCACTCCAGTCAGATACATGCTTCGGCCATAGATCTACGCAACATGACCATTCCTTAGCCATTTGCTACCTAGGGTCTCGACGTCATCAGAAAGGTCAACCCAAAAGCTTCAAATGAAAATCAGTTTATCCTCACCGCCATTGAATACTTCACCAAATGGGCAAAGGCGACATCCTATACAAATATCACAGCCAACCATGTCAAGAAGTTCATCAAGAATAATATCATTTGTCGATTCAGTGTACCCAAAGACATAATCATGGATAATGGTACTAACTTTGCAAACAAGCGTATCAGAGCCTTCTGCGAGCAATATAAAATCAATCATCATCGCTCCTCGCCATATCAGTCACAAACTAACAGAGCCGTGGAGGGGGCTAACAAGACAGTCTTCTGCATCCTTGAGAAAATGGTCATCACATACCGCGATTGGAGCAAAATGTTACCATTTGCACTATGAGCCTATCGAACGTCAATCCATACCACTACAAGGGTGACACCGTTCTCCCTTGTGTATGGACCTGAGGCCGTCCTGTCAGTCGAAGTTGAAGTACCTTCACTTCGTATCCTCATCGAATCTTGTCTACTAGAAGCCGAAAGAGAGATCCCGCTTTGAGCAACTAAACCTGCTAGATGAGAAAAGGCTCCTAGTCGTATTTCACACCCAGGCTTATCAGAGAAGGATTGCACGTGCTTACAATAAGCGTGTTTGCATTTGAGATTTAAAAGTGGGTGACACTGTACTCAAGAAAATCTTCCCTTCTCTTCACCCCAATCCAAGAGGAAAATTCAAGCCCAACTGGGAAGGACCTTATGTCATCTGAGGGTACTCCCGGGATACGCGATCTGCCTTGCCACCATGGACGGAGATCACTTTCCTAAGCCCATCAACACTGGACATGTATGCCAATTCTACTCCTAGTCTCCACTGCAAGGTAAATATTGATTAGTGGATACGTAACTACTTAAGGACCCCACAAAAGAGGCCATCATTTTAAAGCTAAGTAGTAAAAAAAAAACATCCCTGCACACTTATACCCTTGCAACACCCGTTGAGCCATTGGCCTTTCTTTCAACCCCTCCCTAGAAAAGAAGACATAAATTAAAAAATGAGAAAAAGAGTTACCATCAAATCCAGAAAAAATCAAAAAAGCAAAATCCCAAAAAGAGGATGTCTAAAAAAAGTAAAAAGAACAAAAAAAGAAAAGAAAAAATAGAAATGAAAAAGTGAGGCATGTATAATCAAAATTTTCTAAAAAAGAAGTGTATTACGACAACTGGAACCCTATCGAGGAAACCTTCTTAACCCAAGAATATTTTCAAAATTCCTAACCTATCCTATGGCCAAGATACATCCCGAGAAAAAGCCCTCTTTAAGGTCAACGAGCAGTCACAGTATCCATTTAGTCAGCACGAGCCAAGTTGTGAGATGACAAAAGAACTCCATCCAGCCGACTATGATGGAGTCAACGTCCATGTCGTGGCCTTTGAGAAAATAAAGAAGAAAGGAAAAAAGAAAAAATAAAAAGCTCAGAGCAAAATGGACATGGTGGAAACCCGAAAAGGCCTCACGGGTAAAAATACATGCCCACGGACATAGTGAAAATTCGAAAGGGCGCTACGGGTAAAAAAAAAAAAAGAAGGGCAACGACGAGCACGAGAAAAACCCATCTTGGGTGCTGTGAGTAAGAATGTTCAAAGGAAAGGGAAGAAATCAGTTACTCTGTTGGTTATGATTCCAGGTTCTGGGCCGCTCATGTTAGTTCAAATCGGATCTTGATCAGGGGTATCTTTAAACTACACCGTCAAATTCATGACCCGAGGTAAGGATAAAGGGTCAACTCATTCCAAGGGGATGGATGTTCCGACCTTGGTGAAAGTGGCTGAACCTCACTTGGGTTCGACCGCATGTATGGGTTCGGCTATGCTCAAAATGGGACCCATGACTTCACCTTGTTGTTAAGGCATCAAACAAAGGAAAGGAGAGGACCACATTTGTAAATGATAATAAATTTTCCTTTCCCATTTTCAGGCCGACATTGTGCACACCCTACCCCAAGATGATCAGTTTGATTACCGATGTTTCCCTTTACGGAAAAAGGAGAGGACAACATTTGTAAAGATAATAAATTTCCCTTTCCCATTTTTAGGCCGGCACTACTCGAGATGATCGGTTTGATGACCGGTGTCTCCCTTTATGGAAAAGGGAGAGGACCCCACTTATAAAAGATAATAAATTTCCCTTTCCCATTTTCATCCCCACACTGTGTGCACCACATCCCAAAAGGATGATCGGTGTAATACCCAGTTTCTCCCATTTACAAAAGCAAAGAAAGATAGAATTTGTGTAAGATAATAGATTTCCCTTTTTTCCATTTACATATCTGTCCTACGCTTACACCACATCTTAAAAAATAATCAGTGTGATGCCTTGCGTACCCCTTTACAAAATTGAAAAAAAAACAAAAACAACATAAAAAAAAAACTAAAAAAATGAAGATAACATATATACCCAAAAAAATCTAACAAGTGCTCTTATGCCCCTCCCTTTGGTGATTTGATCTATGCAAAAGGTATGTGCAAGTCTAGGTCAACGATGTAACTCGCGCTTCAAAGCATGAATCTCGACGTGTAAGGCATCCTCCCGAACATCCCGATCTGTCATCCAGTAGCCATGAAGGCTCTTATACCGCTTCCAGGAAGCATCAGTAGCACCAAGAGCATCACTCAGAGCTCCTTTTAGATGAAGGACCTCATACTCTACAAAACCAGCTCTTGCTTCTGTGACATCTGCTCTGACCTTATGTTTCTCTAAACATTCATGTAGGGCCCGTTTCTCATCTACTAGCAGCTCAATCCTAGCTAGAAGTACCGACTCCTTCCTCGGCCAAGGCCCCTCTGCACCACTACTCTCGGGCAGATCCATGCAACGGACAGAAGGCTTCTCTGATAGCAGTCATGCCTCATACCCCGGAGAAGTCAAAAGAGAATCCCCTTGCTCCAAGCCGCACATATGCATTGACTGACGCGTCTCTCAAAGAGCGGCAATCGTATCCAAGTCCCCAGAGGACCCCCGAGAAAAGATCAGTTCGCATAGGGGAGGTCTCTCCGAGTAGGGCACCTGCTGAGTATAACCAAACTGGAGTACCACCTGAGAAGGAAAATAAAGGGTGCTACCAGTCAGGCCAAGAAGGGTGATGCCCTCATGATCTCTAGATTGAACTACTGGGAAGGTCTTGTCCAACCATGGAAGCCTCCACAACAGCTCAGCCTCAGCCAGCCAAGGTTTTAGCTCACACATATTCCCTTGTGGAAACTTATGGCATCAGCCTAAAAAGTAGCAAACCACTTCTCCACGAACCACATAAAAGTGAGGCATAGGCCCCAAAATGGCAAGATGCTCCCCGAGCCAAACCTAGAGTAGAATGGGGCATCCCCAGAGGCACTCAACCTTGCCCAAAGTAAAAGCGTCGAGATAGCAGTAAAGCTCTGCCAGTACCATATGCATCACAGAGCGACCCTCCTCATGTTCCGCCAGCATATCACAAAGTGCAAGAGAGAAGCTCTCCCCACACTATAAAAAAGGACCTCTGAGAGAAGACAGAGAGAGAAAGCTTTTACATTATGGATGTTTCTAACTGGCAATTTTCGCAAGCTTTCGTCACCAAAAAGCTCTCTCAGGAATTTCATCGAACACCTGGTGGGCCCATTGACAAAGCTTTTCTCATAATCTGCTTTCTTAAAACCCAAAGTTGTGTGGACGACTTTAAAATAACCTGGTTTTGGCACTATCCTGGCAAGACCTCTATGCAGCTTCAACCCGATAGGTTGGAGAGTTCTTCAAGGGTGAGAGTTAGCTCATGGTTCCCAAAGCAGAAGACATGACTATCCACGTCCCAATGAGCAGCTGTCGCATAAAGAAAATCCCAAAGCAAAGGAATATCTAGGAAAGAAGAGAGACGAGCCAGCCCGAGTTGATCCAAATCCACAAGCTCACTTTATTTCAGACCGTCGAGCAATTTCTTCAAAAAACTGGGCCCTGCCCCCAAAGAAGGAAGTGTAAAAGTCTTGGACCCCGAAAAAAGGCGGGCTCGGAAAGGGGGTCCATGGTCATGCAAAGATGGTTTGAGAAATCACAATTCAATATAGGACAATAGAGACACCCTCGGGAAAGAGAAAAGAAAAAAATGGCAACAAAAATCCAAAACCCAACTAGAAATAATTAAGTGGGCATTCTGGGTCTTAAAGACCCCACACTAAATTTTGCCTAGCATGTATATTACATACGCTAGGCCAAAAAACCCCAATAAAAAGAGAGGGAATTTGGGAGTTTATTTTTGTTACCAATCCTTTAAACAACCCACATACACTTTCTTTTTTTTATACAAAGCACCCTAGTTTACGTGCTGGGATACCAAAATTTGCCATCTAACCTATCTACGTGGTCTTCTTTCTTGTACCACCTGCATAAACATATAGGGCTTGGCCATGTTTTTTTTTAAAAACTAAATACACAACCCAAGGGCCATTTTCCCAATTCGGGGCCCATCCTGCAGATAAATAAGCCTGTCACATCCAGAAGAGAGAAATGGAAAAAATAGAAGGGGAAAGCAATAACATTCATTCCAAATCATCCAAAATGTGTTCAATCATCCATTACAATTAATTCCTAAAATAAAGAAGTATGCTCCAAAGTTTCAAGTGTTTATAAAAGCAAGAAAGAAAAAGCGAGTTGCTGCTAGTCGATGCCTGGGACAATCATCCATTACGTGGTCCTCTTTCGCTGGCGCGAGGTACTCTGATAGGTCTGCACACCCCCCACCTGGGACCACGCCTGGGACAATCTACTTAGCAATGAGCGTGACTCCTTTTAATGAGCACGCTTCAAGCATCACACCAAAAGGTCAGTTGAGTTTATTGAAAATAAGGCAGCAAAGCAACAAGCAAAATCAATCAGTTCCATACTCACCACTTACACATCTCGAAGGCCAGCAATATTATGGTAGTATTCCGCTTGGTTGATAGTCGACTCATAATCCTGCAAGGGGAAGACAGAAAGAGAGGTCAGCGGCATGGGAAATAAACACAAGAGCTAGCATATCCCTAAATAGAAGGAAGAAAGAAGAAAACTCACCTTCGGAACCAACAAAAGAGGAGGGACCCCAACTGCCTCAGTCGATATACGAGCCCGCTCTGCCACATCAGCACAAAAGCCCGAGAGGAGCGCGCCATCAAAATGCCTAAAGGTCCCCTGGGTCCCCACAGTCAAAGCCCTGAGACCCTTGCACCAAAAGGGTCTGAAGGACTAGCACCTGATGCCTCTATAGGACCCACCTCGGCCACGTCCTCATCAGAATCCTCCTCTCCCTCAAACTAAAGAAAGAGGAAGAAATCTAGTCAGTATGGAAAAATGAAGACAAGTAGGAATACATACGGGAGAAAGAAAAGAAGAAGAATACTTGAGATCGCGAACCTCCAAATGTCAAGAAGTTGGCACCTGGCACAAAGCGTGGGAAGAGGGACCGGTATGGGGGAGACTCATACCATATTTGATACCCTCCATGCTTAAAGAGACCATCAACAAGGTGCCCATGGTGAAGGATTCCATCTGCAACATCCTCAATCGTACCCTCTGGAGACATAACATCTCTGGGAGGACCCTACGGGTACTGATGCACCACCCTCTCCCCCAAGTAATATGCTCTGACCGAGGAGCCGTAAAAGAAGATGATGTGATGATCGATAAATAGTCGAGACTGGCCCACCGCTGTACGATCCCAGAAGGGGGAGCCGACATAAGGATCAAAAGTCACCTTCTCAGAAAAAGAAGGGCCCTATTAGTCAAAGCAACACCATCTAAAAAATCCAAGCAAAAGAGAGAGAGAGGGGAAAGTGAATACCTGCTTCGAGATCATCAAGTCAAACTGGGACCTCAGACCCAGTTTTAGATGCTTCATCCCCAGTTTCGACGACTCTTATGTCAGTTGCCCATAAGAGGATATGTGAACTCATTTAAGAAGAGGAGGGGGCGGCTCGACTGGAAATGTAAATATCCCTAAATATGAAAGGATAAATGAACAGGAAAATATGTTAAAAGAAAGTGAAAAGACAAACCATGAGTGATGGAAAAGTGAAAAAAAATCGCCTCGATCGTAGGCCAGAAATCAAGAATAGAATCCACATCCCCAACTGAGGCCCTAACCAAACTGGCCATCAACACGGCATATCCTGCTCCCCCCAGTCGAAACGATGCACGTTCTCCCAGTTTCCCATCAGACTAAGGAGAGATAGCAAGATCCGACCACCACTTGTATTGACGAGAATGGTCTTACCCAGCAGGAAGAGGAGCGAGATACGGGTGAGCATCAGTTCACGCTCGGGCTCAATGACGATATCCATATCTGGCTGGTCCTGATCCACCAACTTGTCAATATCGAACAAATCGACCAACCAAGATAGCTTGACCTCAGATCCGGTCATATCTCGGGCGGTGGGGTAATCCTCGATCAAATCAATCACCTCTGCATGGTCTGGTATGCGAGGAAGAACCACAGGTATCGCTCCTATCCCGATTCTGGTAATCATGGACCAGTCCACTGGGGTGATGGTCATTTCAGCCATGGACATATGGAAGGTCATTGTCTCAGGCCAGAACCGCTCCACCAGGGCCTTCACGTATGCCATATCCCCCCTCATAGCCAGGCATGACAAGAAGTCCCCAAAGCTAGCCTAGGCCAAAAGGAACCTCACAACCTGGGGAAAATGAACATAGAGGCGCTGGAGGTCGAACCAACCTCCGCGAAGCATGAGCGGGGGCAGGGGCTACATCAAAAGAATAAGGAATGTCATATTCAAAATGAAAGAGGCCCGAGTAGAAAAGAATAGCCAAAGCATACATGTTTTACCTTACTGGCTATACCAAACTTGGAGATATGGGTGGACTGCTGATGTAATAACCCACGGCGTGCGACTTCGCCCTGTATTTCCCACCAGTCGCGAGAAGAGCGCTACACTTGAATAAGACGCTCCCCTCTAGCACCATAAGTCACATCGGGACCACCCTCATGACCAAGGTTCTCTTCACTCAACATTCTAAAAGGGGAACATGCAGCAGGTATATAAAACTCATCAACATCAACCAAAATCAAAATCAAATCATCAAAGGCATTTTTAAGAATATCAGATTGAAGGAAGGTGACTATGCCTCTCTCACACTAGATTTTTTTTTCCAAAAAAGGCACATCAAAAAAAAAAATCAAGTCATACACCCTTCCAAAAAAGAAAAGAAAATCTCTATAAAAATCCTCTAAAAAGTTTGATTAAAAAACCCCACGATGCCTACACATTGAAATTATGGTTGGGGAGGCCTCAAAAATTTTAAATCAAATTTCTTTTTCCATCATGTATTTAAAAAAAAAAAAAAAATCAAGATCACACTTGTGTAAAAAGGAAAATCAAAATTTTTGAACAAAAACCCATCCATTTTTCAAATAGAATTCCTTAAAAAAAAAATCAAAATACACCCTCTTTTCAAACCAATATTCATGCGAATGAATGCAACTGTCATGAAAGAAATCACACATGCGGAGAAAATCATTTAGATAGATCATACATGCAAAGATCATTATCTCTATCCCAAAAAACCCTAACCACATTGGAAATAAATCAAGATAAATCAAAGGAAGTAGGGTTTAAATTGATTACCTTGAATGAGAAATGAACCCTAGAACCGGCAGGAGAAAGCGTGATCAATCAGCGATGTTGAACAACGGTGCGATGTCAAGGTTCAAATCGAATCAATGGAGCAGAAGGAGAGCCTTCCGGTTCGGTTTAGGGGAGAGGGGAGGAAGAAATTTATAAAAAACACCCTTTCTGCTCAGGCCCGACCGATTTAAGGGACCTTTTTGCCTAGCGTGTATAATATACATGCTAGATATAAATCAGCTAGATTTGGCCTAACATTCATAATATACATGCTAGGTTTAAAATCCTCCCTTACACATATGTATGCTCCTTTTAGGTGCATACATATGTGTAACCCTAAAATATAAAAAATTAGAAAAAGAGACAGTGGCACACATCCCAATATGAATTCCGACTTCCATTCGATCCGTTTGGGGTTTGTGCTAAAATAAAATGTTTAAAGACAATGAGCACGCTCAAAATCTTGAACAAACATGAAAAAAAAAACAAAAAAATATATATATACACAAAATAACAAAAATATGTAACTCATCAAAAAGCGGCACGCACTCCCAAAAAGCGTTGCGACATTAATTCGCTTCGCTCGAGTAGTTGTGCTAAATTATCATCGGGATCGATGAGTTCGCTCAGAGACCTCGAACCCTACCTCGAATAGAGGTACCCATGAAGAATCAAATTGGGTAATCAATACCTCTTGCGATTGGGCACAAACTCTGGAACTTCGCATCTCTGCGTCACACTAGTTTTTAGGTACGGGTGGATCACCCTCCCGCTTGCGGGCTGTTTTATTCAGAATGGAACTCAAACATCACACCTCATCAATTCATATCGAGGAGCAGACATTTTTCCTAGCATATTGGGCTTTCGCAACTCGCACCATCTCGGTCACGCCCAATAATTTCGCTAAGCGCTGGGGAACCAATAGCCTTGAGGAATGAACGTTTTTCCTGATATACAGGGCTTTCGTATGCTCACCATATTACCATCTTAATGTTTGAGGTTCACTTTGAATACAGAGGACCCGTTAGCATGCCTTGGGCCTCTTCGGATGTCTTTTTCTTTGGCATTCGATCATTAGTGATCGGATACCAAAGAGGGGCATCTGTAGACACCCAAATTTAGGGTGGGTTTCTTTAAGACTGTTGCACCCCCATTTACCCTATTTCCAACCTCCTAGTCATTTGAAACCCCACCCTATCATCTACCATTGAACCCATTCTCACACCTATCCATGACCTTGAAAAGCCCAAAATCCTTAGATTTAGGATTACCTAATTGTTAATCCCATTGGCTCTTAAGTACCCCCTAATCTACTCCTTTTCTATAAATAGAGAGGCATCCCCCCTTACTAATGGCTTGAAAATTTTCCAAAAGAGAGAAAAAGATTAAGAGATCACCTTCTCCCCTTTGGTGCACCAAAACCCATACAAATTTCAAAACTTTAGTTCATCTTTCACACTCTAGTACCCATAAAAAACCTTTGAGATTTAGCTAGAACTACCCATTATCCTTCTTCCTCTACCTCTTAGCTACTAAACCTTAGAGGCTAGAACCCATCTTTCCACCTCTCTAGCTATCAGGAGCTCATCAAATGTACCAACGCAAAGGTCCACAACTGTGCTATAAGGGCCCAAGAACTTCAACTCTCCCTTCTACTCCTCTACCTTCTTTGTTTTCCTTTATCGGAGAATTCAAGCCATTACGCTGCTGAATTTTTGGTATTTTCGGAGAGCTTAATAGAGGAAGTATTGTTTATTTTTATTTTTGGCCATAAGTAGATGCTGCTTCTAAGCGGGTTGGTCGGGTGCCTAACACCTTCCCGATCGATAACTAAAGCCCCAACCCAAGAGCCTTTGGCTTTAGACCGGTGAATCAGAGTCATATTTTTGAACTTCGATGCTTTTAATATTCGTTTAGGTTTCCCAAGACACCAAAAGCTCCGGGTGGCGACTCTAAATTTATCGTAATGAGTGCATCGTCGCGTCGGACTCCCAAGAGCCCACGGTTGCACAATGAGTAATAGGGATTATGATTGGCACTAGTTGTACCTGTACCTTTATAAATTCTGATTGGATTGTTATGGATTAGTCGGTGTGGATATATTCTCGTTATTGTGGATACGCTGCTTGACTGAGTAATGGCATTTTGGATTAATGAGCAGGAATTGTATTAGATGTCTTTATAAACATTGTGGATGTGTTTATGCTATTGGTCGATGGTTTAGATTCTTTATGATAATGGTTTACATGTTGAGGCGAACTTTAGCAGGAGGTTGCTAACCACCAATTACTAAGATACACACCAAAAGTAGCAGGATAAATTTTTGAGGACGAAAATTCCTATCAGGTGGGGTGAATGTAATGACCCTAATTTTGGGGATGTTGAATTATACTTGTACCTTTTCAAATACGACATGTAAATTTTCAAGGACGAAAATTCTATAAGGTGGGAAGAATGTAACAACCCAAAATTTTCGTAAATGTTCAAACGTTGACCTTTGACAAGAATGCGATCTTTTGATTGATTTGACCCGAGTCAAACATTTGACCTAGATAACGTAGTCTCAAACCCCACTTGTTATAATTGGGTGTACATGCCAAGCACCTTAAATCCCAACTCGTACCCTATGTAGAGCGTATGTGTGTTTGTACATGTTGCACACGGACCAGGGCCCAAATTTTTTAACTTGGGCCTCTGCCCGAATTCGTCAACTGATTGGGCCAACTATTTGAGGCGACTTTGGGCCTCTAGTAGGTGAGCTAAGACTTAATTGGGGTGTGTGAGCTTCACACCGGAACCAAGGCACTTTTAAGTAGATAAGGCTAACACGCTTTTGTGGTGTTATAGCTGAACACTGAATCGACCCCCTTAGAAGAAAACCCAAATACGCCCAATTAGATGTGTGTGCCTAACATGGCATATAATACACACCTTGAAGTTTTGAAATATTTATTTTAAGAAATACATGTTTGTGTCAAAGGGTCATGTAGGATATGGTATTTGGACCGTTTTGCTGAGAGCCCGTACACCGGCCTTTGTGTACCGGCTTACCACATAAGTTAGACCCTTTAAGTTAAGTGGATAAGGTTTTGAAATAAATAAATTAGAGAAATGCATGTGGTGTTAATAGTGTAGGTACCAAATTGAAATTGTTACATGAAAATCTGTAAGAGCATTGCTAGTAAAAAGATTTAGTGATAAGTGAAGATTTGACCATTTTTGGCCTTTGATAGAAAACCCATGCATTGACTCACGGTGTGCATGTTTAACACCGAACTAAATGCCACTATATATATGTGAAACTTCTCAAAGAAGTTTCACTCATTTGGAAACTTGAGAGGGAGAGAGATGGTGAGCTTGAGAGAAAGATCCCCGTTCCCTTCACTTCCAAGATCAAAAGTCGTCGACCTTCCTCGTGAAGTTTCTTTTTTGATTCTTTATTTCACGAGCGCATCTAGTGTTTTGGTGCGGTTACGATCCAAATGATCTACAACCGTGAGAAAGAACGTGAGGTTATGATCCCAAATCCTCTTTTTCTTTGATTTCAAAATTTGTGTCCATCGAGCTCGCAAAGTCCTTTTTCGTGCATGAGTGTTTAGTTGTCGCGGATATCGCGTGCATCCTGAGGATTAGTCATCGATTCCTTTTCGTATCGTTACAATTGCAATCGTAAGGAAGGAAAGAGGATTTCATGTCAAGTCCATCGATTTGGGTCGCTGTGGAGCGTGCGTGCACGTGATTTGAAGGTGAGATTCAATTTAATTTTGTTGGAATTAGTTTAGTGTTGATTTATGTGTGTTTGGGATGCATGTAAATGAGTTTTGAAAGATTCAGAGCAAGGAATATGACACCCAAAGGGTTCTGGATCTGTCAAAATCGATCGATCGATTTGGAAAATCAATCGATCAAATTTGACAGTATAAAATTTTCTGGAGAAATCGATTGTTTGAAATTTTTGCCTTGGAAAAATCGATCATTCGATTTTGACTGAAGTGCCAACATAGCTTCAGTATTTTGGCCATAACACTTTACTCCGAACTTCAATTGATGCGATTCTTACGGTGTTCAAAAGAAGATAAAGAATCCTATAACTTTTATGAATTAATAATTTGATGAATCAAATGTTTCAAGGGTCAAAATTGAGTGGGAAGTTGGGTCAAGTTCCGAGTTAATACGAACTTGCCCATTTTCGCCTCGATTTTGAGAAAATACTTAAATACGTTAAAGTTATTAGTAGTTAAGATCAATCCTTAATACATCATCATAATTGTGATGTAGATTGAGGGTGGGAAGGTATTGATAGGACTTTGCTTTGCTTCATGCAACTTTAAGGCTGAGGTAGGGTAATTTCAATGCACAGTTATATTTTAAACTTTGAAATATATGCTTTGATCTGATGTTTTCAATCTAATGTTTGACCTGATGTTTTGTTCCATTATCTGCTTTGTTTCCATTATATGATATGTTCCTACTCCCGCTATGGAATGCTTTGCTCTGATATTCTGATGTTATGATATTCTGACGTTCTAAATTATTTGGTTTCTAATATGCTCTATTTCTTTTCTGTTATGATCTGATTCGTTCTATTTTTGTTATGATTTGATTTTTCTATTCCTGCTTATGACATGATTTGTTCTATTTAGTTCTATTTTGATCCGACTCGTTCTGTCTAGTTCTGTGTTAATCCAACTCATTTTGCTTAGTTATGCTTTAATCTGATTCATTCTGTTTGATCTGTTTCATTTTGTCTTATCTATTTCATTTTGTTTGATCTAATTTGTTCAGTTTCGGCTTATGACTCTTTTGATATGACATGTTTTTGAACTTGTGAATTTGAATTCTGAATATTTGAACTTTGAATACTGTAAATGAATGTGAGCCTAGACACCCTTGAACCGCTTTGGCAGGTTATACGTACACTCTTGGACAGCTATTGGGGTTATCTGTTCACCCTTGAACTGAGAACTTTGACACCCTTGGACCGCTATGGCGGGTTATCTGTGCACCCTTGAACTATGAACTTTGACACCCTCGGACTGCTATGGCGGGTTATCTATGCATCCCTTGGACCGGTATGACAAGTATCCATACACACATACTTGCATCCCTTTGACTAGTACGGTGGGTATCTGTACACACATACTTGCCCGTTGGACCGGTACGGTGGGTATCCGTACACTCATACACATACATGCATACATATCCCTTGGACTGCTTCGACGGGTTACTGGTACCCCTTAAACCGTTAAGGCGGGTTATTGGTATTCCTTGGACCACTATGGCGGGTTGTTTATACCCCTTGGACCGCTACTGCGGATTATTTGTACACTTTGGTCCCCTTGGGTTGCAAATTAGTTGTGACTCTGTTTCCGCTACATGGAATGTTATGATAAGACTTGTTTTCACTTTCTGATATGATTTGATATTGTTTGCAAATTAGTTGTGACTCTGTTTCCGCTACATGGAATGTTATGATAAGACTTGTTTTCACTTTTTGATATGATTCTAGTCATGCTTTCTGACCTGATTCCTTTTCTACTTTCATTATTGGCTTTGTTCCATTTTATGCTCTGTTCTGCTTTACTGTTTGGACATGATGCTTCGATCTGATGTTTTGATCCGATGCTTGGATTCTAATATGTTTCAGTTTCTTATATGTTTCTGTTTGTGTTTCTGTTATCTGATGCATTATGTTTCTAAGACAACTCTATTTTCGTACAATGTTCCGTTTTGTTTCATTTTCTGACATGAATCTATTTTCGCTTTGTTTATGTGCTCCATTTTTGTTTTGTTCCCATTCTATTCCGCATTCTGATATGATACATCTTTGTTATCTAACATGACACTGTGTTATTTTCTGACGGGATATGTCCATTTTCCTGATTTGACACATTTTAGTTATAATTCCGAACTCAGTATTGTTTTAAATTCTGCATTTGATATTAAAACTGCTTTTAAATTCAGTCATCGAATATATGTTTTTATTTGATAAGATATGATTTTTGTATTAAGCTTTTATCTACTAAGCTTAGACTGTTAGCTCACCCCGACAATATGTCACAGGTATAGATTTGGATCAGGCTTGAAGAACATCCTATAAATCTTTGACATTCGGACTTGGTCTAGTGATCTTTGGAATTTAGACTCGGTATATTCACGAAACTTCGAAGAATTAAAACTCGTATGTATATACATTTTGTACGCCACTGTTTAGGTGATGGTCGGCCATTATCGGTGGTTTTATTTCGGTTATATTGTTTTAGATGTTTTGTATAGAAATGGAGATTTCTAATTTTGCCATAAAGATAATTGCTTGTTACGTGATTATCTTCTGTAAATTCCGCTTAAGTGTGTATGTACCAAGTGTTCTGTAATCAGATTGTGTTATGTGATTTGGTGATCCAGATTTTCTCATTTAGTTTAAAGTTTAAAGAAAAAAAAATATATATATATCTCATAAAATTACGTTGGGAAAATCCGGGTTGTCACAGTTGGTGTCAAAGCAATGACTTTAGATTCTGTAGGACCATGGGCTAGATTTTTACGTAGGCTAGATTCTCACGATCACTTCTAATTAAACCATTTGTTGAACGTGATAGGTCAGTATTCCTCCAAGTGGTAGACCAAGAACCATTCGCACCGAAGGTACGTCTGGTGGTGAGAGAATTCAAATAGAGGCAAAAATGATTCCTTCAGTAGGCGAAAGTGAAAGTGGAAGAGTCGCCCAAGTTTTAGAAACTATGACTAACACGAGGGTGCAACATGGAGCAGCAATGGCACAACAAACAGAGATGTTAGCAACTAGGAATCAGCCTTTTGGGTTTGCAGAGTTTTAGATGATGCGTCCTCCAAAATTTTTGGGTCAAGCTGATCCACTTGAAGCCGAGAAGTGGGTAAATGATATCGAGAAGATCTTCTCTGTGCTTCCTTGCACCAAATATGATAAGGTTAGATGGGCAGCCTTCAAGTTAGATGGAGAGGCAAATTCATGGTGGAAGTCTATATCAAGAGCCAGAGAACAGGGGATTCCTAATAAACTTTGGACTTGGGCCGAGTTTGTTGAAGCATTCAACAAAGAGTACTTCCCCAACACAGTGA
This sequence comes from Chloranthus sessilifolius, assembly GCA_021018995.1. Taxonomy (NCBI): domain Eukaryota; kingdom Viridiplantae; phylum Streptophyta; class Magnoliopsida; order Chloranthales; family Chloranthaceae; genus Chloranthus; species Chloranthus sessilifolius. Next base: position 101,760,063 of record CM037588.1, read on the forward strand.
GAGATCAGTGGGAAGTCCAATTTATTTCACTAGAGTATGGTCAGATGTCGGTACATGAGTACAGAACCAAGTTTACTAGGCTTTCGAGGTTTGCACCTCAACATGTGGCCACAGAGTTGATGAAGGCCAAGAAGTTTCAACGTGGCCTAAGGCCTGACATCTAGGATTTGAGCTAAGAATGTATGCAGGGATAATGTCCAAGGCCCTTATTGAAGAGCAAGACATTGAGAAGATGCACAAAAGAAGAGATCAATAAAATTAGGATAGAGCAAGTCAAAGGCAGTCATATGCCCACGAGTAGGCAAACAGGGAAACGAGACTACTACTGCCAGCATCCCGTCAACCTATTCAGATTACTTATTCTTGACCACCTATGTCCACACATACCGTGCCCTTTCGCCCTACGCATCCTACAACAACTGGGGCATCGAGCGTACAACAAACTTCACACCCCTATTCATTCGCATCAGTTGAGTAATTCCCAACATGCAGGGGATGACATAAGAAGGAGAAGTGTAGGTGGACCATGGGTGCATGCTTCAATTGTAGCTAGGAGGGAAATCGGATAAGGGACTGCCCGGAGTCGAAGAAAGGAACAACATCTTAAGGTATTGAAAATACTTAGAAGTGACGTATCCTGGCTGTCTAAGTTATTAAACTTTTCCATGTATTGATGACTATCAGCGTTCTATTTTTTGCTTAAAAAGGGTTATTAGGAATTACTATTAGTTGTGGATTTATTGCTTAGTTCTAGGTGTAATCATCAGATTAGTTATGGATATTCGTGTTTAGTTATCGATATTATGAGATGTTATTCCACTATGGGGATGTGTGTTTCGATTGATGGTAAAATTTTAATTGATGCATCAACTAGTGAGTTGTCGTCAATAAAAATTTCGGGACGATAAACATTTCGCCTCAAATTGTTATGAATGTGGGTTTTAGATTTCATGTCGATATGCTTTCCTATTTTAGTTGTCGATACTGCTGATTATTCTGGGTGTGTATCTTCTGTTACAATGAGTAACAGGGATTATGATTTGTACTAGTTATACCGGTACCTTTCCAAATTTTTATTGGAATGTTGTGGATAAGTTAGTGTGGATATATTCTTGTTATTTTGGATACGTTGCTTGAATGATTAATGGCATTTTGGATTAATGAGCAAGAATTGTATTGTGTTTATGAACATTGTGGATGTGTTTATGCTATTGGTCGATGGTTTAGATTCTTTATGATAATGGTTTACATGTTGAGGGGAACTTGAGCAAGAGGTTTCTAACCACCAATTACTAAGATACACACCAAAAGTAACAGGATAAATTTCGAGGACGAAAATTCCTATCAGGAGGAGTGAATGTAATGACCCTAACTTCGGGGATGTTGAATATTATGCATACTTTTCGAATACAACACGTAAATTTTCGAGGACGAAAATTCTTTAAGGTGGGAAGAATATAACAACCCGAAATTTTTGTAAATGTTGAATCGTTGACCTTTGAGACGAATGCGATATTTTGATTGATTTGACTTGAGTCAAACATTTGACCTAGATAATGTGGCTTCAAACCCCACTTGTTATAATTGGGGGTACGTCCCAAGAACCTTAAATCCCAACTCGTACCCTATGTAGAGCGTATGCGTCTTTGTGCATGTTGCAAATGGACACGAGCCAAAATTTTTGAACTTGGGCCTCTGCCCGAATACGCCGACTGATTCGGCCAACTATTTGAGGCGACTTTGGGCCTTTGGTAGGTGAGCTAAGACATAACTGTGGTGTGTGAGCTTCACACTGGAACCAAGGCACTTTTAAGTGGATAAGGCTAACACGCTTTTGTGGTGTTATAGCTTAACACAGAATTGACCCCCTTAGGAGAAAACCCAAATACGCCCAATTAGATGTGCGTCTAACATGGCATATAATACACACCTTGAAGTTTTAAAATATTTATTTTAAGAAATAAATGTTTGTGCCAAAGGGTCATATATGAAATAATATTTCGGACCTTTTTGCTAAGAGCCCGTACACCGGTCTTAGTATACTGGCTTACCACCTAAGTGAGACCCTTTAAGTTAAGTGGATAAGGTTTTGAAATAAATAAATCAGAGAAATGCATATGGTGTGAACAGTGTAGGTACCTAATTGAAATTGTTACACGAAAATCCGTGAGAGCATCATCGGTAAAAAGATTTAGTGATAAGTGAATATTTGACCATTTTTGGCCTTTGAATGAAAACCCGTGCACTGACTCATGGTGTGCATGCTTAACACCGACCCGAACCCTGCTATATATATGTGAAACTTCTCAAAGACCCCCGTGTCCTTAGCTTCCAAGATCCGAAGTTGTCGATCTTTCTCGCGAAGTTTCTTTTTTGATTCCTTATTTCACGAGCACATCGAGTGTTTTGGAACGGTTATGATCCACATGATCCACGAGCGTGAGAAAGAATATGGGAAAACTCCCAAACCCTCTTTTTCTTTAATTTCGAAATCCGAGTGTCCATTAAGCTCGCAAAGTCCTTCTGCGTGCATGAGGGGTTAGTTGTCGCGGATATCGTGTGCAGCCAGAGGATTGGATCCTCGATTCCTTTTCGTTTCATTATGATCACAATCGCAAGGAAGGAAAGAGGGTTTCACATCTAATCCATCAGTTTCAGTCATCGTGGAGCGTGTGCGCACGTGATTAGAAGGTGAGATTTGATTTAATTTTGTTGGAATTAGTTTAGTGTTGATTTATGAGTGTTTGGGATGCGTGTAAACGAGTTTTGAACGATTCAGAGCAAGGAAATAGAATCCCAAAGGGTTCTGGATTTGTCAAAACTGATCGATCGATTTGCAAAATCAATCGATCAGATTTGATAGTGTAAAATTGTCAGGAGAAATCGAACATTCGAAATTTTTGCCTTGAAAAAATTGATCGTTCAATTTTGACTGAAGTGCCGACACTGCTTCGGTATTTTCGCCATAACTTTTTACTGCGAACTCTAATTGACGTGATTCTTCCGGTGTTGAAAAGAGGATAACGACTATAACTTTTTTAAATTAACAATTTGATAAATTAAATATTTTAAAGTTCAAAATTGAGTGAGAAGTTGGATCAACTTCTGAGTTAGCACGAACTTGCCCATTTCTTCCTCGATTTTGAGAAAATACTTAAATACGTTAAAGTTATTAGTAGTTAAGACCAATCCTTAATACATCATCATAGTTGTGATGTAGATTAAGAGCAGGAGCTATCGATAGGAATTTGCTTTGCTTCACATACTTCAAGGTAAAGGTAGGGGAATTTCAATGCACGATTATATTTTTAACTTTGAATCATATGCTTTGATCTGATGTTTTCAATCGGGTGATTGACCTGATTCTTTGTTCCATTATTTGCTTTGTTTCTGTTATATGATATGTTCCTGCTCCTGATATGAAATGTTTTGCTCTGATATTCTGACGTTCTAAATTATTTTGTTTCTAATATTGTCTATTTCTATTCTGATATGATCAGATTCATTCTATTTCTGTTTATGATCAGATTGTTCTGTTCCTACTTATGACATGATTCATTCTATGTAGTGCTATTTTGATCTAACTCATTCTGTTTAGTTCTATTTTGATTCAACTCATTCTATTTAGTTCTGTGTTGATCCGACTCGTTCTATTTAGTTTTGTTTTGGTCTGACTCGTTTTGCTTAGTTATGCTTTGATTTGATTCGTTCTGTTTGATTTGTTTCATTCTATTTGATCAGTTTCATTCTGTTTGATCTGATTCATTCTGTTTTGGCTTATGACTCTTATGATATGACATGTTTTAGAATTTGTGAATTTGAACTCCGAAGATTTGAACTCTGAATACTGTAAATGAATGTGATCCTTGACACCATTGAACTGCTTCGACGGGTTTTAAGCACACTCTTGGACCGCTATGGTGGGTTATTTGAACTATGATATTTGACACCCTTGGACCGCTATGGCAGGTTATCTCTGCATCCCTTGGATCAGTACAGTGGGTATCCGTACACACATACTTGCATCCCTTGCACCAGTACGGTGGGTATCTGTACACCTACTTGCATCCTTTAGACAAGTACGGAGGGTATCCGTACACACAAACACATACATGCATTCATATCCCTTGGACTGCTATGCATATTACTTGTACCCCTTGGACCGCTAAGGCAGGTTATTGGTGTCCCATGGAGACCGCTACGGTGGGTTGTTTATACCCCTTGGACCGCTACGGCAGGTTATTTGTACACTTTGGACCCATTGGGTTACAAATTTGACATTGTTTGCAAATTAGTTATGACTCTATTTCCACTACATAGAATATTTTGATATGATTTGATTCTGCTTTCTAATATGATTATGTTCATGCTTTTTTACATGATTTCGTTTCTACTTCTGTTATTAGCTTTGTTCCATTTTATGCTCTATTCTGCTTTGTTGTTTTGGCATGATGCTGCAATCCGATGTTTTATTCCGATGATTTGATTCTGATATGTTTATGTTTCTGATATGTTTTGGTTTCTGCTTCTACTATCTGATGCGTTCAGTTTCTGAGATGACTCTGTTTCTGTACAATGTTCCGTTCTGTTCCGTTTTCTGACTTGAATATGTTTTTTCTTTGTTTCTATACTCCGTTTCTGTTTTGTTCCCATTCTATTCTGCATTCTGATACGATATGTCTTTGTCATCTGACATGACACAATTTTGTTTACTGACCTGATATGTCCATTTTTCTGATTTGACATGATTTAGTTATAATTCCGAACTCAATATTATTTTAAATTCTGCATTTGATATGAAAACTGCTTTTAAATTTAGTCATCGAATATATGCTTTGATTTGATAAGATATGATTTTTGTATTGAGCTTTCCCCTACTGAGCTTAGGCTGTTAGCTCACCCCGACTATACGTCACAAGTACAGATATGGATCAGGTTTGAAGAGGATCCTATAAATCTTTGACCTTCAGGCTTGGTCTAGTGACCTTTGGACATTAGAGTTTGTATATTCAAGAAACTTCGTAGAATTAGAATTCGTATACATATACATTTGTACGCCACTGTTTAGGTGATGGTTGGCCATCATCGATTGTTTTATTTTGATTATTTTGTTCTAGATGTTTTATATATGATCAATCATGGATCTTATTGATTCGTCATGACAATGCACTCGTTATAAAAACTAAAGTCACCCCTCGGAGCTCTTGGTGTCTCGGGAAACCTAAATCAATATTGAAAGCACCAAAGTGCTAAATATGACTCCAATTTACCGATCTACACTAAAGGCTCTTGGGTAGGGGCTTCGGTTATCAATCGGAAAGATGTTAGGCACCCGATTGACCCTCTTGTAAGTGATCTCTACTATAGCCGGGTCTATGTGTGGTTGATTTATAATATATATATATATATATATATATGAAAAAATAAAATAAAATGAGCGACACTTCCCCTTGCCCGAAGGCACGCTGATCCTATTGAGCCGTTCCTGCTTGTCGAAATTTGGGCAGCGTAACGGCTCAATTTTAGGATAGAGGAAAAGCAAAGAAGATAGAGGAAAAGAGGGGAGAGCCGGAGCTCTCTGGCCCTTGTAGCACTCTGGATTTTCGCGCGAGAGCGTCTTGGATGAGCTTTCGAAAGCAAATGGATTGAAGGATATGTTTGAATCTCTAAGGCTTGAGAGCTAAGAGGTAGGGGAAGGAGGCTAAGGCCTTATGCCTATAAGATCTAAGGGATTTATGATGAAAAATGGGTTTTTTAGGATGAACCTAGGTTCTGGAATTTTAATGGACAAATGCTAAAAAGGGAGGAGTGGAATAGCTAAAGCCTTTTCTCTCTTTTGAAATATTTTCAAGCCTTTAATCCAAAGGGGGGGGGGACTCTCTATTTATAGAGAAAGTGAGGATTAGTAAGGAAGTCCTAATTGGGTTAGTAATTAGGTAATGGGTAATCTAATCTTTTTAGGGTTTTCAAGAGCTTGGAGAAGAGGGATTTGGGTTTAGTGGTAGATGATAGGATGGTGACTTGAATGAAAAAAGGGTGATAACTTAAGCTAATAGGGTCACTAAGGTCCTAAACAAACACACCCCAGACTTTGGGATGGTCTACAAGTCAAAACCCCAATGTTAATTTTAGCCAGTTTTTGAAGGAAAATCAGGCCCAAACTATTGGAAGTTGAAGACCCGCAGGGGCCCAACTCGATTTTGTAATTTCCTGCACAAATTTGCGATCTTCATTTCACCATAACATTTAATGTACAACTCTAAATTAGGTGATTCTTAGCTGATTGGAAAGGTAGGAATCTCTTCTCTATAATGCTATAGGCTTCAAGTTGAACAACTGTCTATGAAAACTTTGGCACTCCTCTTTTCATCAGATATTTTGGTTAGTTCGAAACTTTCTCTATGGGTCCGGTTTTATAATTTCCTGCACAAATCCATGATTTTCATTTCGCCATAACTTTTGATGTACAACTCCAAATTAGGAGATTCTTAGCTCGTTAGAAATTTAGGAAACTCTACTTTCCAATAGTATAGGCCTTAGTTTGGGCAACTATTTATAAAAACTTTGGCACTTATCTTTCTAATCGCTATTTAGGAGGGCCTCAAACATAAAAAAATAAAATAACTAAATGGAGAGTGACGTAAACACAATATCAGGGAAAACATGCATCACTCGAGAGTAGCGGAAGCCCCAACATTTAGGAAAAACTTTCGTTCCTCAAGGTTATTGGTTCCCAAGCACTTAGCGACATTACTGGGTATAACCGACATGGTGTAACTTGAAAATGCACAATATTTGAGATTCATTTCGAATGAGACTGCCCCGTGAGTGGGAGGGTGATCGACCCATACTTAAAGATTGGCATAAAGCAATGACGAGAAGATCCACAGTTTATGTCCAATCCCATGAGGCATTGAGTGTAATATCCAGAAATTTTGAGCGTTTAGCAGTGACCTAAGGATCCATGCCCGACTGGTCGTAGGTTTGACCAAGTGATGGTCAAACAGTGGACTCATGAAGTGATGAACTAATGTGATGTCAATATGACTTAAGTGTGGTGTATAGTGTGAGTTAATGGTCACGTACACCTATCTCTGGTATATGTGTTTAACACACAAGCTGGAAAGAGAATAAAAGGGTTTAATAACCCATGGTTTCATTTATTTAGTTGTGGAAGAGAGAGTTAAGAAGAAAGAGAGAGAGGGAGTAAAGAGGAGTTATTGAAGCTAAGTGTTAATGCAAATCAAGAGGAAGATTGAGCATTGATTATCAGATTCAACGTGTTGGGATCGTTGAAGTGAAAGCTGGAACCCTAGCCATCAAACCCAACAAATCAATCCTTTAAAGGATTTATTGAGGTGAGTTTTAATTGAAGTTAATGCTTAGATTGTAGATGATGAAATTCAGTCAAGTAGGGTTAAAGGGGGCTGAAGCTGGCCAAATCGATTAATCGAAATTGAGATTCGATTAATCGATTTTGGTCTGGAAGTTGAAAAGTTAGGGATGCCTGATTTCGATTAATCGAAGTTGAAGGTCGATTAATCGATTTAGGAATCGACTAATCGACTGGGTACCTCCAGTGGTTGGAGAAACAAGACCTGGGGAAATCGACTAATCGAGTTGAGAAATCGATTAATCAATTTTGGATTTTGATTAATCGATTTGGGATCGACTAATCGATTTCGGACTTTCGACCACTCGATTTGAGAATCGACTTTACTATGCTAGGGATTTCTATTAATCGATTTGGGATTGATTAATCGATTTTGGATTTTGATTAATTGATTTTGGGAATCGATTAATCAATTTTGGCAGATTCACTTGACTTCTTAATTGAACTTTGAGGTTCATGGAGGGTCTAGGACCTTTTCTATTGCATCTTTAGTGAAGTGTTACATGTGTTGTGATATACCATAGGTGGTACGTGTGAAAGCGAGCACAAGGAGCCGCGTGGGACCTTGATGCTTGGACCTTCGGAGACCTGAGGTAGGGAACACCTTGAACATGTACTTTAATTACAAGAGCATGTATGTAGTGATATAGAGCTCAAACTGAAAATATTTTAACTGTGTAAATCTTTGTAAAAAGGGTGTGTGTGTGACACCAAGAATGTGATAAAGGCATCTGTGTGATACGAGTAACTAAGACCAAGTAATCAAATGAGAATGAGACATCCTTGGGGGATGAGAAAGTGATAAAGGTATCAGTGTGATGCAAGTAAATTAGACATCCCAGGGATGTAAATAAGATTGAATAACTACTATTGAGGCCTAACTGATATAAGATAGCACTTTACACGGTGAACAACTATATGTAAAGCACATGTTATTTTTGTTATTTGAGGTTTGATTAGAATACCCCACCGACGTGGCGGGATACCCACGATTGACTCGGCAGGATATCCGTGACCGGTACGGCAGCCAATCCGTACACCAGTGCAGAGGTCTATCCATATACAGTAAGCACATCCCAGGGATGTTGAGATGAAATTTAACCCCGCCGCCTATTGAGAAAGGGGCTTGGGTAGTATTCCCAGGGAATACATATAACAACTGTCTATTTAGGCGACGATGGTGGGTATTCCATCAGGACTCGATGCTATATTGCTTGGGGATTACTTAAGTTGAAGATTTAAGTTTTGCTTTAGGCCTACTCAGTGTCATTCATGATAAATCAGCAGTAAAGTAAGACATGCAAATTACCAGTAATCTTGAATGCAATTACCATATTTTAAACTATTTTCTAGCAAATTCATAGACACATCATGCTTAGAATATCATGGAATATATGTGAGGTTTTAATTTATATGTTCATTGTGTTGTTCCCTATTGAGCTAGGATGTAGCTCACCCTTTAGACTATACGTCGCAGGTCCTTTGTTAGCAGCGGCCGAGGCTTCGGGAGACGTAGATTTGGGTGATTCGGATTACGTGCCTGGGGACGAGTTGGAGCCTCCTCCCGAGGACTTCTTCTAAGAGACTCCGCTGAGTACTTTGAGAGAGAGTTTTTGTGAGCATATTGGTACGGCTTGGTATGCCAAGCCTTTATTTCTTTTGTCAAACAATGTAATTAGATAGACATTATTCTTTTGGGCGAACCATCTGGGGTGATCTGTTTATCACCGATGGTTCGGATCGGTTCTCTTTTCATGCAGTGACATGAAAGTAGAACTGTCTTTTGTATGTGCCAGTTGGGCACATTAACTTTTTCCGTTTTATGCAATTATCTGCTTTATCTCTTTATTATTGCTTGTCATACCAATGTTTCGTGCATAGTTTTGGGGCACGGTCTGGAAGATCATGCTGATGGCACGGGTTTTGGGGTGCCAAAATCCGGGCTGTCATAGTTGGTATCAAGGCATTTTCTTTTAGAAATTCTGACAATCATTCTTTTGTCAGAGCATAGGGACTTCTACTAATTAAAACTTTGTTTTCACGTACAGACCATTATGTTTCCTAGAGGAAGAGGCCGACCCAGGGGCAGTCATCATAGAAATTTGCGTAGTCGAGATGATCTCATCTCAGATACCAATCGAGTACCTTTGGGACACAGAGGTGCTTCAGGTAGTGGAAGTCAAGAGGGCCACGACCAAGGAGGGAACCAAGATGGAGATCGACAGGATCAAGATCAGAGAGAATAGGAGAGAGTCAGAGAAAGAAATGAGGATAGAGGGGAGTGTAAGAGGATGATGCACACCATGGTGACCATGGCGGTTGCTATGGCCCAACAGGCAGCATCCTTGGCAGCTCATACCGCTCATGAGCAGCACCAGCCACCGACACCTCCAGTGGCTCCGACACCGCCAATTTCTTTTGCTTTTACTGAGTTTAGGAGGATGAGACCTCGTAGCTTTTCAGGGCAGGCAGAACCCATGGCAGTCAAGAACTGGCTGAGTGAGATGGAGAAGGTGTTCAGTGTGCTCACTTGTACAGAGGACGAGAGCGTCCGTTGGGCAGCCTATATGTTGGATGGAGAGGCTGGGCCTTGGTGGAAGTCCGTTTCACGGACTAGGTCTCAGGAGACTCCAGATTTGCCATGGACTTGGGATGAATTCGTGGAGGAATTCAATAAACAGTACTTCCCTGAAGTGGTGAGGAATCAAATGGAGATTCAATTTCTACAGCTTGTTCAAGGGAAGATGACTGTTAGAGAGTATGGGGTGGAGTTCATGCGACTCGCTTGCTTCGTGCCTGACTACTTCATCACAGAGATGATGAGAGCGAAGAGGTTTCAGTAAGGATTGAGACCAGACGTGAGGGGAGGAGTAGCACCATTCCTGCTGAGGACCTATGGAGAGGTCGTGAGCAAGGCCTTGGTGGTAGAGGAAGAAAATAATAACAAGTACCACCAGAGGGAGCAGCAAAGAAGGTGGAATACAGACCAGAGCAAAACGGGGAATTACGAATCGGTGAACAAAAAGCCGAGATTCGTACCAAATAATCCGAAACCACCGTTCCAGGGAGGTTATGGGAGACCGACACAGCAGACCAACTAATAGAAATTTCCATTGCTTACGTCAAGGAGGCCGATGAGATATGAGAGCCTTGTTATCATGATCGGAGCGACAGTTACACAGGGGTTCTCGCGAGCAGCTTATTCCACACCTCGTGAGAAGTGTGCCAAGTGTGGCAAGTCTCATTGAATAGCTGATTGTAGGTAGGGTACTCGGGGTTGTTTTCGATGTGGCAAGGTGGGCCACTTGATCAAGGAGTGCCCTGAGATGAACAAAGGGAAGACAGCTTCAGCTCCTATGCGACGACCTATACAAGCAAGGAAGTCGATAGTCGAAGGAAGAGCCTACGCAGTCATAGCTCAAGAGGCCCAGAATACAAATGATGTGATCCAAGGTGAGTTTTCTTTTAAATAAAGAATTTCAATTCTTAAAAAATTTTAGATAGAGAAGGTGCATCCATATAGAAAATATAAGAGAACTTGCATGTAATAAATTCGAGTATGATGATAGACATTATATATATGTGTATGTATGATTAGGTACGTTACAAATTTATAAGAAGGGAAGCGACGTGACATACGAAGCTCGAGTGTTGATAGACCCGGGGTCTACCCACTCATTTATTACCCCTCGCTTCACAAAGAGGATGAAAGTTAACCTAGAGGAGTTAGACTTTATGTTAACCGTGACCATTCCTACTGGGAAATCGGTTGATACCGAAAAGGGTTGCAACTCCATGATCGTAAGAATTATGGATGGAGACATCTTTGAACTACCAGCGAACCTAATTCTATTAGACATGCAAGGATTTGACGTGATCCTTGGCATAAATTGGCTGTCAACTCATTGTGCGACAGTAGATTGCAAGAACAAGGTCGCCATCTTCAGACCCAATACGAGGAGATCATTTAGATTTCGAGGAGAGAGGCCGACACACATGCCACTTATCTCGGCAGTCAGGGCCGAGCGATTGATCAGAAAAGGGTGTAGTGTATACTTGACATTTTTGAAGGATTATAAAGATGAGAAAAATGTTATCTTTGAGATAGCAGTTGTGCCAGACTTCGCCGATGTATTTTCGGAGGAGTTACCCGGATTACCTCCAGAGAGAGAAGTAGAATTCACCATCGACTTAGCACTAGGAACGAAGCCTGTTTCTAAAGCACCATACAGAATGGCTCCTACTGAGTTGAAGGAGTTGAAAGAGTAGTTATAAGAACTAATGGACAAGGGGTTTGTTAGACCGAGCGTGTCTCCATGGGGGGCACCGGTCTTGTTTGTAAAGAAGGATGGGTCAATGCGTCTGGGCATTGACTATCGACAATTGAACAAACTTACCATTAAGAATCGATACCCTTTGCCTAGGATAGATGACTTATTTGATCAACTGCAAGGAGCAAGGTATTTCTCCAAGATCGATTTGAGATCTTGATACTATCAGTTGAGAGTCAAGGCAGAGGACATTCAGAAGACTGCATTCAGGACTTGATATGGACACTATGAATTCCTAGTGATGCCGTTTGGGTTGACAAATGCCCCGGCGTCATTCATGGATCTGATGAATAGGGTGTTTAAACCACACCTAGACTCTTGTGTCGTAGTGTTTGTTGATGACATCCTGATCTATTCAAAATCAGAAGAAGAGCATGAGAAGCACTTGAGAATAGCCCTACAGACTCTACGTGAACACCAGTTATACGCCAAGCTCATCAAGTGCGAGTTTTTGTTAGAAGAAGTTAGCTTTTTGGGACATGTTGTCTCAAAGCATGGTGTCACTGTAGATCCAACAAAGATAGAAGAAGTGGTCAATTGGGAGCAACCAAAGACCGTGACCGACGTCCGTTGTTTCCTTGGATTAGCGGGTTACTATCGACATTTCGTTGAGGGTTTTTCAAAAATATCAGGACCACTCACGAGACTTACATCGGAAGACGTAAGGTTCGAATGGAGTGAGGCATGCGAGAAGAGCTTTCAAGAACTCAGGAAGAGACTCACTTCAGCTCTAGTATTAGCGATTCCTTCAGGCAGTGGAGGGTTCGCAGTATACAGCGATGCTTCATATACTAGTTTGGGTTGTGTGCTTAATCAACACAGAAAGGTGATAGCGTATGGATCGAGACAGTTGAAAGAGCATGAGAAGAATTATCTGACACATGACCTAGAATTAGTAGCAGTCATATTTGCGCTGAAGATTTGGAGACATTACTTGTACGGTGAGACCTTTGAGATCTTCACCGATCATAAGAGCCTCAGATATTTGTTCACACAGAAGGAACTAAATATGAGGGAGCACAGATAGATGGAGTTCCTCAAAGACTATGACTGTTCTATACAGTACCATCCAGGCAAGGCCAATGTAGTGGCCGACGCCTTGAATCGGAAGGGTTCAGCTCAGTTGGCTAGCTTGATTTTGGGTATGCACCGATGGAAGTTATTTGAAGATCTGACACTATATGATACAAATATCGAGTCGCAAGCTACAGGAGCCTTCTTGGCTAATATATCAGTGAGACCGGTGATATTTGAGCATATACATGAACTACAGATGAAAGACCCGACACTAACCAAGATTCGTCAAGATGTAACTGAAGGCATTGGATCTGAGTTTTCGATCAAGGAGGATGGTTATTTATTGTTCAAGGGCCGTCTCTGTATTCCGGACAATGCAAATTTACGACGAACAATTCATGATGAATCTCACAAATCTAACTATGCTATCCACTCGGGAAGCACGAAGATGTATCAAGATCTGAAAAAGAATTACTGGTGGAGAGGTTTGAAGCAAGACGTGACAGAGTACGTGTCGCGGTGTTTGACGTGCTAGCAAGTGAAGATCGATCATAGACACCCTGCAGGATTATTGCAGCCTCTACCTATACCGGAATGGAAGCGGGAATCGATCTCTATGGATTTCATTGTTGGGCTACCGCGTACTACAAAGAAGTATAATGCCATTTGGGTAGTGGTTGATCGATTGACCAAGTCAGCGCACTTCTTACCTTACAACACGATGTACTCGGTTGGAAGACTAGCAGAGCTGTATATGAAAGAGATTGTCTGTTTGCATGGGATTCTGAGTAGCATTATTTCAGACTGTGACCCATTATATACATCAAGTTTTGGAAGAAATTTCAAGAAGGAATGGGAATGCGACTAGATTTCAGTACGGCATTCCATCCACAAATCGACGGACAGACGGAGAGGGTCAATCACATCATTGAGGACATGCTTAGGGCATGTATGCTAGAACTACAAGGATCGTGGGATCAGCACCTACCGTTGATTGAGTTTGCATACAATAACAGTTTTCAGATGAGTATTGGGATGGCACCATATGAAGCCCTTTACGGACGGTGATGTAGATCACCCATCAATTGGCAAGAAATCAGGGAGAAATTTGTTTTGGGACCCGAAATACTTGAAGATAATGCTACCTATGTTCATATGATAAGGGCAAAACTCAAAGTGACTCAGAACAGATAGAAAAGCTACGTTGATATCAAGCGGATGAGTATAGACTTTAAGGTGGGTGAACATGTGTTCGTGAAAGTGTCACCTATGAAGGGGGTGATGAGATTTGGAAAGAGATGGAAGTTTAGTCCCCGCTATCTTAAACCATTTGAGGTTCTAGGTCGAGTAGGGGAAGTTGCTTACCGCATTGGATTGCCACCATTATTTGATGAAGTGCATAATGTGTTCCACGTATCTATGCTCAGGAAGTATCTTAATGACCTTGATCACATGTTGAGCGGCAAATCATTTGAGATGCATGAGGATATGAGCATGATCGAAGAGTTGGCGGAGATTTTGGATTGAAAGGAACAAGTGTTGTGGACAAAACTGATTCCATTAGTGCTTGTTCGATGGAAGTATCATCCGGCCGAAGAAGGTACGTGGGAACGAGAGGCCGACGTGAATGAATAGTATCTGGACTTGTTTGCGACAGCTTGAGAGTCAAAATTGTATCACCGCAAGCATGGTTGTGGATTTAATCTATATGTTGTAATTCAATGTCGATCTTTTGATCAATTCATTCAATAAAAACAATTTTAATCTGCATAGTGTTCCTAATGCAATGTTAAATGCGTAGTAGTTAGAATGCATCATAGCCACGACATGGCCGTGATGATGTATTTCGCAGAACCAATGACCAACTGGTCATGTTTTACCAAGGAACCAAAAGAGACAGAAAATTTTTAAAATCTGAAGAATCTGATCAAAATTGATTAATCGATTTTGGTCGATTAGTCAACTGGCATGCGCCAGTGAGTGACTATTGAATGGAAATCCAGAAAATTAACAAAGTGAAATTTCGATTAATCGATCCAGGTTTCGATTAATCGATCTAGAGATTCGATTAATCGAGTGACCTAAAAATTTTGGAAAAGTTTGAAGAACTTTATGATTTCGATTAATCGAAGTGAAATTTGATTAATCAATTTTAAGATTTCGATTAATCAAAGTGAAATTCGATTAATCGACTGGCTCATGCCAGTGAGCTCGAAAAGTTGAAATTTTAAGTGACCACGATTTCGATTAATCGAAATGATTACGATTAATTGATTTTTAATTTCGATTAATTGATTTCGCGCGGCTGAACTTAGTTTTGAAACTTGATTAATCAATTTTAGAATCGATTAATCGAACCAGGGCCTATATATATAAATTGAGGGGGATTTCTCCCCATTTAAAAATTTTGGGGTTTTCGTTCTTGTGCGCCACTCGTTTTCCTCTTCAACCGACTGTGCACCTAGGTTTTTAGGTGTTTTGGATCGATTTCGAATCAAAATAGCTTGACATTGGATCGAATACCTAGTTTTTCTTGATTTATCACGAAAATGCCGCCTAAAACCCGGTTGTCTTTGAAGAAGGCAACATCTAAGCTCCCGGTACAACGTAAGAATGCCGCACCACCACCACCTACCCCATCACCCGTAAGAACCCCATCACCGTCGGAATCGGATACCACATCCGGTTCGACGAGCACGTCTTCGTGCGAGTCTTCACCAATTCCACCACCACGCGAAAATGTCCCCCAACCAAATGAATGGTGGGCGGCTAAGACCTTCGAAGAGGAGTTTATCTTCAATGTGGAGTTGTTTACCAACCCCGACGTGGCGGGTGAGACCCAATGGGCTCGAAACTACTAGGTAAAGGCGGGCCTCGGCAATCTCTTAAAGCCACTCCGCGGGTCTTACTACCCTAGACTGGTCAGCCTGTTTTACCAAGGGTTGAAGGAGGGGCCTACCGACGACATTGTTACAACCACCATTGAGGGTCACGACTATACCTTCACTCGTCGCCACATCCACGAAGTCCTAGAATGTTATTTGGACTTTGTGCCTGAGACCACCCTCTTTCCACCCTTTGCGGAAGAGGTGAAATTTGAAGAAATTATGACCCGAATGACCAAAGGGAAAAAGGGGTCGGGATCATCCATTAGGAGGGTCGATCTCCCCCATTACATGTGGATGCTTGATTCCATAATCAAGTGCAACCTCTACCCGATGCGTCACGACACCTAGAGGGTGGAGTTAGTTCAACAGGCTTTGTACGCGGCCTTCTATGGCAGTTGGTTTGATGCTACAAAGATCATCCTAGAGGGGATGGTCTATATAAAAGGGAAGTTGATGAAGGGCAATTTGAGGCCCAAAGAAAAGATTCCATATGCCGCCTCATTTCGAGCATGCTAGAGTGTTACTCAGACGCTCCAGGGTACGCCATTTTGCCTCATGAGGAGAGGACTACGGACCGCGTGAAGCATTTCTCCATTGCTTCATGGAGCCATAGTTACAACTTGCTAAAGTGGACTCTACCAGCTCAGGGCCCAACACCAGCACCTGCAGCAGCAGCAGCAGCACTAGTAGCACCACCACCACCCCCACCACCACATCAGGACCCACCTGTGGGGGGAGCACACCCCATTGATCCACCAGCTGAGGGGGCGCCCTCCCATAGCACCGCATCGCCTACACCGCCGTCGCAGTCAGCGGCTGCCAAGCCCACTTCTTCATACCGCCGGCGAGCGGCTCGCCCGACGCCCACTATAGAGGATGTGTTGGCCCAGATGGAGGGCAACAACGAGAGGATGAACCAGTGGATGGGCTTCTTGATGTACTACACCCTACAGTACATCTATCAGTTGGATTACCAGTAGCGCCTCATGCAGGAGGAGGCATGGACCGTGGGCCGGACCGCTTTCCATACGGGTGCTGCTTTTCATGCGAGTGCCTCTGCTGCCGATGCATCCCATCGGACCCAGCCCGAGTAGCCTTTGCCGGATGAGTCGACCACCTTTCTGAGACGAAACGACCGCCAGAGCCACTAGTTCAACCAGAGCAGCCCGCCCCAGCATCAGATCAGCTAGGAGAGGGGACGGCATGACCGCCTGACGATGGAATTATTTTGTGATCACTTTTGGGATATTTTGTACTATTGTATTTAAATTATCAATTGTAAGTATAGAGAACAGTAAAAGGAAACACTGTAAATTTTGGAAATTGATAATGAAATCTAAATCATTGTTTTGAGAAATTCATTGCATTACTTTTTGTTTCTTGCAATGTGTGGTGTATACGTCGTCCTTGGTGTGTGGGTACATGACACCGCAGTGTGTGGGGTACCACACCAATGCACCTTTGGATTATTTTCGAGGACGAAAATTTCTAAGGTGGGGAGAATGTAATATCCTAAAAAATTGAGCGTTTAACAGTGACCTCAAGATCCGTGCTCGACTGGTCGTAGGTTTAACCAAGTGATGGTCAAACAGTGGACTCATGAAGTGATGAACTAATGTGATGTCAATATGACTTAAGTGTGGTGTATAGTGTGAGTTAATGGTCACGTACACCTATCTTTGGTATATGTGTTTAACACACAAGCTGGAAAGAGAATAAAAGGGTTTAATAACCCTAGGTTTCATTTATTTTGTTGTTGAAGAGAGAGTTAAGAAGAGAGAGAGAGGGAGTAAAGAGGAGTTATTGAAGCTAAGTTTTAATGCAAATCAAGAGGAAGATTGAGCATTGATTGTCGGATTCAACGCGTTCGGATCGTTGAAGCGAAAGCTGGAATCCTAGCCATCAAACCCAACAAATCAATCCTTTAAAGGATTTATTGACGTGAGTTTTAATTGAAGTTAATGCATAGATTGTAGATGATGAAATTCAGTCAAGTAGGGTTAAAAGGATAGATTAAAGGCTTAGAAAAAGGAAGGGAAAGGAAAAGGAAAAGAATTGGAAGAACAGCTCGAAAGGGGACTGAATCTGGCCAAATCGATTAATCGAAATTGAGATTCGATTAATCGATTTTGGTCCAGAAGTTGAAAAGTCAGGGATGCCCAATTTCGATTAATCGATTTGGAAATCGATTAATCGAAGTTGAAGGTCGATTAATCGATTTAGGAATCGACTAATCAATTGGGTACCTCCAGTGGCTGGAGAAACAAGACCTGGGAAAATCGACTAATCGAGTTGAGAAATCGATTAATCGATTTTGGATTTTGATTAATCGATTTGGGATCGACTAATCAATTTCAGACTTTCGACCACTCGATTTGAGAATCGACTTTACTATGCTAGGGATTTCGATTAATCGATTTGGGATCGATTAATCGATTTTGGATTTCAATTAATCGATTTTGGGAATCGATTAATCAATTTGAGTTTCGATTAATCGATTTTGGGAATCGATTAATCGATTTTGGCAGATTTACTTGACTTCTTAATTAGACTTTGAGGTTCATGGAGGGTCTAGGACCTTCTATATTGCATCTTTATTGATGTGTTACATGTGTTGTGATGTACCATAGGTGGTACGTGTGAAAGCCAACACAAGGAGCCGCGTGGGACCTTGATGCTTGGACTTTCGGAGACTTGAGCTAGGGAACACCTTGAACATGTACTTTAATTGCAAGAGCATATATATAGTGATATAGAACTCAAACTAAAAATGTTTTAACTGTGTAAATCTTTGTAAAAAGGTGTGTGTGACACCAAAAATGTGATAAAGGCATATGTGTGATGCGAGTAACTAAGACCAAGTAATCAACTGAGAATGAGACATCCCCAGGGGATGAGAAAGTTGTAAAGGCATCAGTGTGATGCGAGTAAATTAGACATCCCAGGGATGTAAATAAGATTGAATAAGTACTGTTGAGGCCTAACTAATATAAGATAGCATTTTACACGGTGAATAAACTATATGTAAAGCACATGTTATTTTTGTTATTTGAGGTTTGATTAGAATACCCCACCGACGTAGCGGGATACCCACGATTGACTCGGCAGGATATCCGTGACCGGTACGGTGGCCAATCCGTACACCAGTGCGGAGGTCTATCCGTACACAGTAAGCACATCACAGGGATGTTGAGATGAGATTTAACCCCACGCCTATTGAGAAAGGGGCTTGGGTAGTATTCCCAGGGAATACATATAACAACTGTCTATTTAGGCGACGATGGTGGGTATTCCATCGGGGCTCGATGCTATATTGCTCGGGGATTACTTAAGTTGATGATTTAAGTTTTGCTTTAGGCCTGTTCAGTGTCATTCATGATAAATCAACAGTAAAGTAAGACATGCAAATTACCAGTAATCTTGAATGCAGTTACCATCTTTTAAAGTATTTTCTAGCAAATGCATAGACACATCATGCTTAGAATATCATGGAATATATGTGAGGTTTTGATTTATATGTTCATTGTGTTGTTCCCTATTGAGTTAGGATGTAGCTCACCCTTTAGACTATATGTCGCAGGTCCTTTATTAGTAGCGTCCGAGTTGGAGCCTCCTCCCGAGGACTTCTTCTAGGAGACTCCACTGAGTACTTTGAGAGAGAGTTTTTGTGAGCATATTGGCACGGCTTGGTATGCCAAGCCTTTATTTCTTTTGTCAAACAATGTAATTAGATAGACATTATTCTTCTGGGTAAACCATCTGGGGTGATCTGTTTATCACCGATGGTTCGGATCGGTTCTCTGTTCATGCAGTGGCATGAAAGTAGAACTGTCTTTTATATGTGCCAGTTGGGCACATTAACTTTTTTCACTTTATGCAATTATCTGCTTTATCTCTTTATTATTGCTTGTCATACCAATGTTTCGTGCATAGTTTTGGGAGATTGTCTTGATGGCACAAGTTTAATCAAAATTCATTGAGTGCCTCATTTGATTAGCAAACCCATCGATCCCGAGGTTAATTTAATACAACTACCCGACGGAGCGAATATTGATGTCGCAACGCTTTTTAGAAGTGTGTGCCATTTTTGAAATGTGCCCTGGATCAACATGACCTAAATTATCTAACTTAAAATAATATTTAACAGATCTGACCAAAATTGGGTGCTTACCAAAGGAGACACCCAATCCTGATCTCTGCCAATAATGATCTTACAAATCATTAAACTATGTATAAACATGCACCCATTAGGGGCGATAAACAATAAAGGCGATGAAAGTCTCGACCCATATCCCATCTGGGTATAATTTATAGGAATAATAACTATCCTACAGATATCCAAAGGCATGGCGCCTATCTAAGGGGAACTATGCCAATGCAGGTTTTAAGCCTGCAGAAAAATAAGGAAAATGAACCCTTCTACATGCATGCTTACACATAGTTGATCGATGTGTAGTTTCATTTTCAACGGTTGGTCTCAACCAACGATTGACTTTTTGAAAAGATTTTGCAATGGAATCAACATTTGTAAACACCCAAATTTGGCCCAAGGCTCGATCGAAACATTCTTCGAGAGAGGCGCACCCCCGAGCTTCCGACAGCTTCTCCCATACCCTCAGGAATCTTCCCAACCCCTAAGAACTTGCCCAAAACCCTTAGGAATCTTCCCAAACCCTTAAGAACATGCCCATACCCGTAGGAATTACCCCCGACCTCTCTAGACCCATAGTTAACCCTCCTGGGCAATGGTTAGAGAGATATGAACTAGGGCTGGCAGGGTCGTTTACTAATATTGAATCTTATACCATTGAAAAGTAGAGGTTCCCATATTTCCAAAAGGCCAAGAATCACCCCAATCCAAGTTGCACATCAAAAGTTACGGTGATACGAAGTTCCAGGCCCGAGATTACTCCAAAATACCAAGAGGAGTGAACCTCTCGAGAGGTTCTCGAGGGGATGAGCATGCTTGGCACATATAATACACGCGCCAAGCCATTTTGGGAAGAGTATTGCCTGGTATGTATATTATACATGCCAAACATGGGTGGGCCCCCAGCGGACTCTTGACTTCTCTGTTATTGTACATATGCTTGGCGTGGATAATGCATGCCACAGGCTTAGCTACAGTAACTGTTGGTTTTTACTTGAAATTTACTTTTGGGGTTTAACTTGTTGACCATCCCAATATTTAGGGTGGGTTTCATTAGGACTGTTGCGCCCTCATTTGCCTATTTGCAACCCTCTAGTAATTTGAAACCTCACCCTATCATCTACCATTGAAGACCATTGCCCACTTTTCCAAGCCTCTAAGATCCTAGGAAACTTTAGATTTGAAGGTTACCTAATTGCTAACCCTAATTAGCTCTTGAGTACCCTCCTAACCTCCCTTTTCCTTATAAATAGAGAGGCACCCCTCCCTTTACAAAGACTTGAAAAATTTCTAAGAGAGAGAAAGAGATTAAGAGAGACCTTTTTCCCCCTTTGGTGATCCAATCCCATACAAATTTTAGAATTGATCTATGTCCTTTAAACCTCATTTTCCACCATCAATCTTTGAGATTTAGCTAGAACTACCCCCTAGCCTTCTTCCTCTACCTCTTAGCTACCAATCCTTAGAGATTAGAACCCGTCTCCTAACCCGTTTACTATTGGAAGCTCAACAGTGATGCTCTCGTACAAAGGACCACATCGGTGCTACAAGGGCCCGAGAGCTCCGTCTCTCCCCTCTATTCCTCTACCTTCTTTGGCCTTTCCTCTATCCTCTAATTAAGCCGTTACGCTGCCCAAATTTCGGCAAGCGAGGAGGGCTCAATAGGATCAGTATGCCTTCGGGCAAGGAGAAGTGCCTCTCATTTTACTTTTATATATATATAATTATATATATATCTATATATATATTATATAAACCATCCTCACATAGACACGGACATAGTAGAGACTACTTACGAGCGGATTGATCGGGTGTCTAACACCTTCCCGATCGATAACCAAAGCCCTTACCCAAGAGACTTTGGCGTAGACCAGTGAATCAAAGCCATATTTTTGGCACTTCGGTGCTTATAATATTGATTTAGGTTTTCTGGGACACCAAAAGCTTTAGGTGGCGACTCTATATTTTTCATATGAGCTCACTATCGCGACAAATTTGTTAATAATCCACCGTTGCATAGATGGCGACTCTACTGGGGAGTAGCTAGTAGAGCTTCCTCTTGAAATTTGGCTTTTTTATTATTTTTACTAACCTTTGGTTTTTTCTTATTCTTACTCACCCCTACGATTCCGTCTGTTTTTACTTACCCCAACATTTCCATCGTTTACGTGCCTTAGTCGATTGGCGGGCCTACTTGAACATTGTCTTTACGATTCATTTATTTTTCTGTCATTATATGCCTTAGCCGATTGGTGGGCTTACTTGCACATTTACATGCCTTTGCCGTTTGGCGGGACTACTTGAGCTCTTTACTTTATTGCACTCATATCTCATTTGTGGACGCCGGCCCGTAGAGGCGGCACGGGACCATCACCCCCCGTTTTTGAACATTAAACAAACACCCTTAAAAATTAAAGCTAAAATTGAACCAAGAGGGAGACTTAATTAAATTTTTTCGGGGGTAGATTTTATAAAGGGTTGGAAATTTTAGGCAAAGATACAAATACCCGGTTCTTAGAACGACGGTAGCCCCTAGTGGTGATGATCTGGAAAAGTACCACCCCATCTAGTATCTAAGAACGCGCTTGCGCCGAAGGTATATAGGGTGGGTAACCGATCTTGTTATAAAGCTTAAAATCCTTGGGGAGTGCGTTAGTTGACTCGAAATAGCCTTGTATCCCTTGGTTCGGTGAGGAGGGATCCGAATAACAAAGAAAATCAGTCCCCGGAAGCATTGCTTCTAGAAAACTATAAAAAGAGACCAATTTTAGGCTTGCTGTTTGCTGTCAAAATATAAGTATAAATCCTATTTTGCCTGGTGCATGTAAAATACATGCCAAACCATTTTTATCCAGAATTTGCCTGGCGAGTATAAAACACATGCCAAGCCTTTTTCTGTCCAGAACTACTATTGCGTGTATAATATACATGCCAAGCTAAAATCTCCAGATTTTGGCCTGGCGCATATCATAGACACACGAAGCCTGTTCTAGGTTTGGCAGCCTGAATCTGAGGCCTTTATCACCTCCCCGAGTCCCCGGCTTAGTTGTTTAACACCTCTGATAGGTCCCACAATCTTCGACACTCAATATGCCCTCGCCGGTCAAAAGAGGCCGCTCTCTTATTGACTTGCTCCAAGGGATCGGGCTGTTTGCATGGTTTCTCGTGCCTTCACATAGATCAAAGGGTTTCCCTTTCAATTCTTTTGAAGCACGTTGGGAGCTTGCCGCGGGAGTTATTTAGGGAACGAATACCACCCGAAATAGGAACTCCAAGGCCCTAGAACTCGTATTAAAGGTTCATCTGTTTTATCCAAAAAAAAAAACCAAAAATAATCAAAAATCAACAAAAAAAAAATTAAAACCCAAAAAAGACTTGTGGTGCCGGCACAACGGCATCGCCTTACCCTCCGCCATTCCGAAGGGGAAGAAGGAGAAAATTCTACGGATCCCACCCGAGGCATCTGTACCCAACCCACCACAAGGCCATGTCGTGGGCAGTAGATCCGGCATACGTCGATCCCGATTCATCCCAGCCACGCTTCCCAACCCATTCTCATTCGAAGGAAATGCTCGCCTCCACTCCCCTCACCCAATCCCCATTTACCATCACCGGACCCTTCGGTGCACCCCTTTTTCCATCCACCACCACTCGAAACCCCCAAAATCCGACCACCCATTCCCCCTCCTTTTCCCAAACCATCTCTGCCTCCATCCCAAACCACCTCATATTCCATCCACATCCACCCAAAACCCGACCCCGTTTCCCACCTTTACCACCATTCCCCATTTTTCATCCTCCCAACGTATATCTGATTCTTCCGCATTTACCCATACCACATCCGACCCACCACACATCCCCCCGTCTATCGAGGTCATGCCTAATTTTACTAGGGCCATGCTCGATTTTTCCCACACATCCAACTCATTCGCACCCCACATTCCCTTGGGTGCAAAATCTACACCCACCCCCTCACCCAACCCAATGGCCATGATGGAGGAGATGGTCAAGGCCTACACCAGCTAGAAGGTTTCTCAAAGTAGTCTCCCATATCCACCCATCACAAACCCATCTCATACTCTCCCAAATCTCCGTGCCCCTTTTTTCCAAAACTCTCATCAACCCCCCATTATCCATACCACCAAAGACCCTCACCAACCATGGGGTCATTGGAGCGAGCCTCAAGGCCCAATGGACCAGACCCATCAAAGCCCAACGGGCCAGACCCACCAGTCTCATCGGGTCAGACCCATCAAAGCCCAATGGGCCAGACTCACCAAGTCCCAATGGGCCAAACCCATCAAAGCCCCATGGTCCCAACCCATCCAAGTCCTATGGCCCAAACCCATCCAAGATCCTTACCCTATACCCAAGCTCAGCAAGGCCCAAACCTTAGAACTTCATACCCACACCCTCCACAATTCCCTCAAAATCCCATTCACTCATCATAACCAACCCAATATGGGAACCTATCTCACACCGTTCATCAACCCCAACTCACCCATCCTCCTACAACTCAAAATCATCCCCATGAATTCCCCCAGGCACAATGGCCTTCTCAAACCCTAATCCAAAACCCAACCTCCACTCACCCCATCATTCCACCAAATTTCCCCAATGTACAGTGGTCCCATCAGGCACTTGTCCAGACTACCCAACACCAACAAGAAAATCTCACCCTTCCCCAGTTCTATGAAGACCCACAGTATGAGGAACATGAGATAAAAAAACATCAGGCAACCTCCACTCACCCCAACCCTTCCGCAAGTTAAAACGAATGGAGGCCAATAGTCGAAAGAATGACACCCCCATCCAAAGAATCCGAGCAATTGAAGGAACAACTGGATAAGATCTAGAAATAATTAATGAAGATGGGTGGAACTGAGATCCATGCCACAAACTTTTTCGACCTGTGCTTATTTTTTGAAGTCCCCTTACCCCCAAAATTCAAAGTCTTGATCATCGACAAGTATAATGGCACAGTAACCCCAATGAACATCTCAAGTCCTACTGCGGGGACTTGTGCCAGTACGGAGGGGATGAGCATTTGCTCATAAAGGTCTTCCAAAAGAGTCTTACGGGCCCGACCTTGAGGTGGTTAACTTCGCTTAAACCTTCCATGATCAAAACATGGAAGGATCTGACCCACTAATTTCAAGAACAATATAACATTGACATAGAAGCCCGCAAATCTGATCTAGCTTGCCTGAAGCAGAAGCCCGATGAAACATTCAGTGATTACCTTGGGCGATGAAGGGCATTGGCAGCTCCAGTAAGAAATCGAACACCCGACGATGAGCAAATCGAGATGATCTCGAAAAATACTTTGCTAGTCATCTCAGACTTCTTGGTATACCAACAGTAGTCTAGCTTCACTGATTTGGTAAGAAATGCCAACCATTATGAGGATGCAATTAGAGAGGGACGTTTGAGAAAGAATGTCTTCGGTGGGGCCAGTGGGGTCCGAAAGTTCACCAAACAGAGGACTGAAAGAGGAGCAGGGGCAGAGATACAAAATATAATGAACACACAGCCTAACACCAATATGGTTCCCTTTCAGTTCGCGACAGCACAACCAGCACCAGCACCAACAAATCAGGCTCCAAGGGAGAACAATGTCCCTTGGGAATAAATGACCCTTGAGCAGAGAGGGGCCCAAAATAATCGAATATTCACTCCCCTGGGGCAATCCCTAAATGTCCTTTTACCTTTATTAGTTGAAAAGGGTTTGGTCACCATACTCCAACCATGACCTCCGCTGAATCCGCTCCCTAGAGGTTACGATCCCAACACACATTGCAATTATCACCAAGAACCTAGGCACCCAACTGATCAATGCTTTTCATTAAAGCATGCGATACAAGACCTCATTAAGGAAGGGAAACTCATTCCCCCGGTACCTCCTCAAGCAAATCAGCACACTAATATCATACAGGCACCGTTACCCCACACCTGCAGGGAAGAATGGGTCTAAGGGCTACAGTTAACATGTTGCAGAAAGAGATGGAAGAGGTCGACCCCTCAGAATATATTGGCATAGGGGAAAACTACAATGACTCATGGCAGTGGAATCAGGAGAGCGAGACCGTCGGGGTAGTCGAGCCTTTAAACTTAATCGAATATTTTCCAAGTCTGACACCTCAAGCAACACCACTAGATCTGAGGTCATATTTTCCCTCACCAACTCCCGTTAATCAAGTCCAAACCAATTGGGCCCTATAACCTCCGCAATTCCAAACATATTTAGCATCAACCCTCGTCAATTGCATGGTGCCCAATTTTACCCCGCCTTCGAAATCAGCTCCGACTCCCTACAATTGGTCCAATTTTGCCACACCGTCATCAGCCCATCCATCTTCATCTCCAACACCGATCCAATACGGTTGGCCCAATTTTGTCACACCGCCGCCAGTTTACCCATCTTTGACACCAGTCAACATGATCTGGACCAGTTTTTCCATGCCATCAATCCAGGCATCTCCGATACCCTCACCCACCCAATTTCAGATCTTAGGGTCGACCTACAGCCCCCATCAAGTCCCGCTCAGCTATGAACAGACGGACATCAATGCAGGTAGCTGTAGAGAAGGGGCAATTGATTTCGTTACCCGATCAGGAAGAATCTCTAAAAACCCTAAAGTATCGGTACAAGCCCGACCAGAAGAGAAGAAAGAACCAGTCGCAGTGAACCCCTTCAAAAAAATGAGCAGAGACCACATACTAGAAACTTAGCTAAAGAGAATGCCAGCCCACATCATAGTCTGAGACATATTAATGACATCTCCGCTTCATTTCCAAGATTTGATGGGAGCACTAAAAGATGCACATGTGTCCATCTAAGTAACCCCTGATGAGGTGGGACAAATAATTGGGCAGGTTTTAGTCCCCAACACCATCTCATTTTCAAATGAAGACCTGCCAAGTGAAGGAAGCAACCATTCCAAACCCCTCAACATCAGGGTGGAATCAAAGGACTTAATAATCCCTTTGGTGCTTATAGAAAATAGTTTGACATTGAATGTATGCCCCCTCAAAAATATAACCAAAATAGGGGTTGATCCCTCCACATTCAGGCCAGCCAGAACAAGTGCAAGAGGGTTTGATAATACTAGGAGGGAGGTGATAGGAGAAGTTGATCTTGACCTTCTCAATCCCATTCCGAGTCATGGACATCAAGTCCTCCTTCAACCTGCTACTAGGATGCCCGTGGCTGCATGAAATCAGGGTAATGCCCTCTACTCTACACCAACAATTAAAATTTATATCAGAGCAGAAGGGCACAGTAGTCATGGGAGAAGGGCAAGAAGAAAGAGAGCAAATGGCCCACAACATTGAGAACCTTAAGGTATTGGATGTACCCCATACAGCTAAGGACACGAACCTTCATAGTTATCAATACGATGCATCAACATTATCCCCCAGAGTCCTCTGAAAAGGTTATCGAAAAACTGAAGGACGAATGGACGCAGTAGTGGCCCTGCTCTAAAAGTGAGGCTATTAGAAAGGAAAAGGTTTGGGTCCCCATTTGCAAGGCAGGAGAGACCCAGTCAGAGCGAAATGCGACCAACATGTCAGATTTGGGTTAGGTTACAAGCCCACTAAGAAAGAAGTTCAGGAAGCCAAGGAGAAGGCCTGAACCATAGCCGCTGCTAAAGCCTGGGGGATAGATCTAGAGGATGAACCCCACCCGAGACCTCACATCCTAACCACATTCGTGAGCGGAGGGGTCATCAAAATCGACCAAAATGGGGCAACGCAATTGATCTCATATAAGCAGGTGGCCATCCACCAAACCAATCCCCAAATCATCCCTCTAGAAGTTGAAATAGACCTCGCCTCATTATCACATTTTGAGGAGGAGATACCCATGCCTGTACAGCCATCCATCCTGAACCACCACAAACCTATGTTGACATTTAAGGATCAGGTCCCAGATGAGCCCAGGATAAACATGATGGAGGCTGACTCCCAAAAGCCATCTCAATCAGCCTCCTCCATCAAACCAGGTAAAGGGGCAGTACTGCAGGTAAGGAATTAGGCGTCAATGCCCCTAACCCTGGAAGCTTCGAGTGGCCTAAAATTCGACACCCACTTCTCAAAAATAAATAACCTATAAAAAGTGAGGTGAGCCCTTGGCAGACAGTACCATGTGTATATAGGGACCTGCCTTGCCAAGGGCCCATTTTCGAAGAAAAAGAAAAATCCCAAAAAACAAAAGAAATACAAAATAATCTAAAAAATTTGTGTTTATTCATGAGAAAATCAAAGAAATGAGTGTCTTAATAGAAAAACCCGTCCCACATGAAATCGACCCCTTTCCTGTAGAAATACAAGAAGAGGTAGGAGTCACGAGTCTAGATGGGGAAATTCCAATCGAGAAGCTCCCCAATGAGCTCCTTGCCTGGTTTGCCAATTTTGAGCATGGCCTTACACCAATTGTTGAATAAACGGGAGACATCAATCTAAGGACTGAGGAGATCCCTATAATCACCAAGATCGGAATGTTGCTATCTCCCGAGGAAAGAAGCAACATGATTGATTTCCTTCGGTCATACCAAGACATCTTTGCATGGTCATATGAGGATATATCTGGTTTGGACACTGATTGGGTCAAGCATGAGCTACCACTATATCCAGATATTAAGTCGGTCAAGCAGAAGTTGAGACTCCTCAGGCCAAAATGGATGCTGAAAGTGAAGGATGAGGTCATCAAGTAGTACGATACATGGTTTCTCGTAGTCTCTAAGTACCCTCAATCGTTAGCCAACATTGTCTCGATACTGAAGAAAGATAGAATGGTTTACATATGCATTGACTTCAGAATTCTAAACAAGACGAGCCCAAAGGATGACTTTCCATTGCCACACATCGACATCTTGGTCGATAACACTGCTAGGCATGGGATGCTGTCATTCATGGACGGATTTTTTGGATACAATCAGATCAAGATGGCCGAAGCAGACCGAGAGAAGACAACATTCATTACTCCATGATAAACTTTCTGTTACCGAGTCATGCCATTTGGGTTGAAGGATGCTAGGGCACCATACCAAAGGGTGATGACGGCACGCTGATCCGAGAGGAAAATTCAAGCTCAACTGGGAGGGACCTTACATCATCCGAGACATACTCCCTGGATACACACTCTGCCTCGCCACCATAGACAGAGATCACTTTCCTAAGCGAATCAACGCTAGATACGTCCGACGATTCTATTCCTAAGTCTCATGCGGCAAGGTAAGTACTGATAATATGGATACGTGACTACTTAAGGACCCCATAAAAGAGGCCATCATTCCAAAGCCAAGTAGCCAAAAAGTATCCTTGAACACTTATACCCTTTGCTACCCCATCTTGTGCCAATGGCCTTTTCTTTCATCATCCCCTCCCTAGACAAAGAGAAAGTGTATATACCAAACAAAAAAAGAGAAAAAGAGTTACCATCAAAATCCAAAAAAAATCAGAAAAGTAAAATCCCAAAAGAGGATAAGCAAAAAGAATAAAAAAAATAGAAAAGAAAAAGTGGGGCATGCACAGTCAAAATTCTCCAAGGAAGAAGTATATTACGGAACTGGGACCCTATCAAGAAAATCTTCTTAAACTCGAGAATACCTTCAAAGAATTCCTAACCTTTCCCATGGCCAAGATACATCCTTTGAAAGCCCTCTTTAAGGTCTACAAGCAATCACAGTATCCGTTGAATCAGCATGAGCTGAGCTAAGAGATGACAAAAGAATTCCATCCAGCCGGCTATGATGGAATCGACGTCCATGTCGTGCTCCTTGAAAGAAAAAAAAAAGGAGAAGAAAAGAAAATGAAAATATACAAGCTCAAAGCAAAATAGACGGAGTGAAAACTTGAAAGGACGCTATAGGTAAAAAGAGCGAGCTTGTGCGGACCAAGTGAAAACTCGAAAAGGCACCTAGGGTAAAAATGCATACCCATGGACGTAGTGAAAACCTGAAAATGCGCTACGGGTAAAAAAGAGGGAAACAACGGGCATGGCGAAAACCCCTCATTTTGGTTACTCCTTTGGTTACAATCTCGAGCTATTTGGTCTTCAACTGGGCCGCTCATGTCTGCTCAAATCGGTATTTTGATCAAGCAGATCCTTCAGACTGCACTGTCAGAAGCATGACCTGAGGTAAGGATAAAAGGCTGATTCAACAAAAAGGGATGGACATTCTGACCTCGAAAAAAAATATTAAACTTCACTCAGATCCGACCACATAAAGGGGTTCGACTATTCTCAAAATAGGGCCTATTGCTTCGTCTCACTATTAAGGCATCAAACAACACAAAAAAAAAAAAAAAAAAAAAACAAAAGAAAAAAATCAATCTGTCAAAAAATCTAAAAAATATATACATGTATCCCCACTCTCTTTATGTCCATGTACATATGTGCAGCATCATACTTCCATCTCAAAATGAAGAAAAAAACCAAAAAATCTAAAACCAAAAAATATATAAAACTCGAAAAGGAAAAAGGTGTAGGTAAAAGTTTGCTTCTCCTTCTGATATTTAGGATGCATATTGCTTCCTATATAAACAAAAAAGGGACTGACGTTTTCTTGAGAATGTGAAGGAGCATCAAATGGGCCAAAGCCTCGAAGCAGGCAATCTCTTAGCAATGGACAAATCAGATGAAGCATCTCACCACTAACGTCCAGTCTATTAAAAAAAATAAAAATGGAAAAAACAATCATTTGAAAAAGAAAAAAAATACTGATTTTTCATGGTACTTTTTTGCTACGCACATGCATGCTCCAATGAGGTAAAATGTTAATATTTTATCGACAACGCAGCTATGCTACATTAACGTCCTAAGTCTAAGGTTTGCCTTGGCAACCTCTTAGCGATGGATAAATTAGATGAAGCATCTCACCACCAACGTCCACGCACATGCGTGCTCCAATGAGGTAAAATGTCATTATTTTATCGGCAACACAACTTTGCTATATTAGTGTCCTGAGTCTAAGGTTCACCTTGGATCTTTGGATCCTACTTTACAATAGGGTCAATCTCGATCAAATGGTCAATCTTTCGATCAAGTTGATTCCACTACTAAATCTTTGTGCCAAGCGCTCCATTTTTGGATTCATGTGAACTTAAGTGTCTTAAGCTTCAGATTCCTCAGACAAAGGTCAATTGTTGGTTAAAACCAACCTATCAAAAAGGAAATTACCTATCGAACAACTATGTTCAAATATGCATTTTGAAGGGCTCATTTTAGGGTGCAGGATTAAAACCTGCATTTGTACGATATCCCTGTAAAGTGTACGCCTTGTGTCTTGGTATCCGTTGGGTGTTGTTTATTCTCATAAATTGTACCTAGATGGGTTCTGGGTTGAGACTTCCATCCCCCTTTATTTTTATCTACCCTTGATGAGTGCATATTTTTGCATAATTGTTCGATAATAAGATCATCGTTGATGGAGACCAAGATTGAGTGCCTCCTTCGGTAGGCACCCAATTTTGGCCGGATCTATCTAGTATTATTTGAAGTTGAGTACTCTAGGTCATATTGATTCAGGACACACTATCAAAAATGGCACACACTCCCAAAAATCACTGCAAGCTCAATCCGCTCAGCTCGGGTAATTTGCTAAAATAACTTTAGGGTCAATGGGTTGGCCCAAAAACTTCAAACCCTGCTTCACGCAGGGGCACCTGTGGCTGATCAAATGGGGCAATCAATGCCTCATACGATTGGACACAAATTATGGATCTTCACATCTTTGCATTGCGCCAATTTTTAGGTATGGGTCTATCACCCTCCCGCTCTCAGGGTGATATTATTCAGAATGGAACTCGAATATCGAACATCTTGAATCATCTCGAGAAGCGGACATTTTTCTCAGCATATTGGGCTTTCGCAACTCGCACCATCTCGGTTATGCCCAGTAATGTCGCTAAGCGCTTGGGGACTGATAGCCATGAGGAGCGGACATTTTTTCCGACATATAGGGCTTCTGTTTACTCACCATGTTACCCACCTGATGTTTGAGGTTTGTTCTGAATACAGCGGACCCGTTAATGATGTCTTGGGGCCTCTTCGAATATCTCTTGTATTTGGCATTCGATCATTAGTGATCGGATACCAAAGAGGGGCATCTGTAGACAGCCAAATTTTGCCTAAGGCTCGATCGAAACATACTTCGAGAGAGGCACACCCCCGAGCTTCCAATAGCTTCTCCCATACCCTTAGGAATCTTTACAAACCCTTAGGAACTTGCCCAAAACCCTTAGGAATCTTTCCAAACCTTTAGGAACTTGCCATACCCGTAGGAATTACCCCGACCTCTCAAGACCCATAGTTAACCCTCCCAGGCAATGGTTAGAGAGATATGAACCAGGGCTGGCAGGGACCTCTACTGAGACTGAATCTTATACCATTGAAAAGTACAGGTTCTCATATTTACAAAAGGCCAAGAATCACCCCGATCCAAGTTGCACATCAAAAGTTACGGCGATATGAAGTTTCAGGCCCGAGATGACTCCAAAATACCAAGAGGAGTGAACCTCTCGAGAGGTTCTCTAGGGGATAGCATGCTTGGCGCATATAATACAAGAGCCAAGCCATTTTAGGAAGAACATTGCCAGGCATGTATATAATACACGCCAGACCATTTATTCCCAAAAATGGCTTGGCGTGTATATTATACACGCCAAATATGGGTGAGTCCCCCAGCGGGCTCTAGACTTCTCTGTTACTGTACATATGCTTGGCGTGGATAATAGATGTGGCAGGCTTAGCTATAGTAACTATTGGATTTTGGTTGAAATTTTCTTTTGGGGTTTAACTTATTGACTGATCGGTGTTGAAATATGACTATATTTCACACTTTAAATCCTACATTTAGCTGTTCAATGAAAGCATCTGATGGTTGTTGTGAGGTTTTGATGTTTACAGGTGTTTCTGACAGTTAGATCGTTCAAGTGCATAAAAGAAGGAAATTAAAGGCTATAAAAGAGCTATGGACAAAAAGGTCCAAAGAAGCATTGAAAGCCATGAAGAGAATCAACTTCCATCAAGAAAGGGAAGACTTTGCATTGAAGAGTCAATCGATTGAGGCATTATTGTCAATCGATTGACAGATGGAGTAAAACTCAACCCTAGAAAGTCAATCGATTGAGACATGAAATACAATCGATTGAGACATGAAGGCAGAAGTGCCCTAAGGGAATTCGAACTCAAAGTCAATCGATAGAGACTTCTGTCTCAATCGATTGAGGCAATTAGGGTTAGGTGTGTTCGGCCATTATAAAAGAGAGGCTACGGCTTTTGAAGGGGAGAGTTTTTTCCGAGAGAGTTTTATTTTTGAGGAAAATTTTGTAATAATTAGAGACTCTTGTAAAGGGTTTTCTGAGAGTAATAAAATTGTGTTGAGATTTTCCGAGAATATATTTTATTTTACACCTTCTTTGCTCTTTACTTTGGGAATGGTTTTGAATGTAATTGAAGATCTTGCACCAAGGATGAGAGGCTAAAGGCTGTAGATCAAGGAGGATGCGATCCCCAGATAAGTACCCATATTTTATGTTCAATGCCATAGTTCGATAATTTCATCATCAAATCGTTTTTCTCAAAGTGTAGTGATCATGTTTTTATTGTTTTGATCTAGAATACCATGAGATACGCTATGCTTTTCACATGATTCATACCGCGATTAGGCTGAGTCATTGTTTTTAGATAGGGTATGCCGGGTTAATGATCATGCTTAATTACTAGTCATGTTTCTCTTAGAATGATGGTGTGTTTGATGTTAATAAAATTGTGGGTTTAAAAATAGAAAAGGGTATAAACTGGGGTAGCAAATTCCTTGATCCTGTTTAAAATTTGTTTTAGATTTCTCATTACATAATTTTAGATTAATTTATTTTCTTTCTTGCAATTAGAAAAGTGTTAGTTTTAGTAAAAATTAAATCGCCTTTGGTACTTCCTGGGATATTTTCTAAATCTCTAGGAAGAATTGATTAAAATTTCAGATTTCAGGGTTCGACACCCTTGTTCTTGCCTTACTAGAAAGATCCGTACACTTGCAAGGGTTAATTTAAAATCGATCAAGTTTTTTGGCGCCGCTGTCGGGAAATCGTGAAATTTTGGTTAATTCCGATTAGAGATTTTTGTTTTATAGCCAATCGATTGAGAATAACCCTCAATCGATTGACTCTATTTTGTGTGTGTAGAAAGATTACCTTGTTCTCAATCGATTGACTGTGTGTGTTTTTAGCAATAATTGTGTCTCAATCTATTGACACAACTCTGTCAATAGATTGAAAGCTGAAAATAGAAAAAAAAGAGAAAAAAAAAAAAAAAAAAAAAAAAATCAAAAACAAATTTCTTTCCTTAATTCTTCTCTCTTAGATTAGATTTTGCAATCTTCTTTTAGGAAGTTTAGGTTTTTAGAAGTTCTTAGTTTAGTAGGATTCTTTTTTTTATTTTTTTTATTTTCCTCTTTTAGATTTTATAGGATTTTCTAAAAATAGTTTTTAGGAAGTTTATATTTTTATTTTTTTATTTTTTTATTTTTTTAGGAAGTTTTTATTTTAATTTTTTATTCTTTTAGGAAGTTTTTATTTTAGGAAGTTTATATTTTTATTTTTTATTCTTTTAGGAAGTTTTTATTTTAGGAAGTTTATATTTTTTTTATTCTTTTAGGAAGTTTTTATTTTAGGAAGTTTATATTTTCAGGAAGGTTTATATTCTTGTTTAGAAGTTTTTTTTTTTTTTAGGAAGGATTTTATATTCTTAGTTTATATTCTTAGTTTAGAAGTTTTTCTTTTAGGAAAGTTTTAGTGTAAAAAAAAAAAAAAAAAAAAAAAAAAAATTAGAAAAAAAAAAAATAAATAAAAAAAATTTCTGATTGTTTTTCTTTCCTCTTTCTCCTTACTTTGGTCACTGTGCACCTTTCTCTCAATCGATTGACCAGTCTATGTCAATCGATTGACACTAGATTTTAAACTTTTGTGAAGTTCTTGCCTTCTCTCAATCGATTGAGAGCAGCCCCTCAATAGATTGACTGGCAAAGTCATTAGTATGTAGTTCTGTGTGCTTTGTGACCCTTGAACCTCAATCTATTGAGAGTAGCTCCTCAATAGATTGACTGACAAACTTTTTGTGTGCTCTTTGTTCAATCGATTGACATTCCTATGTCAATCAATTGACACAACTCTTGTGTGCTTTAATCTTGGAACCTCAATCGATTGAGAGCAGCCTCTCAATCGATTGACTGACAAAGTCTTGGTGTGAAATTCTGTGTGTTTTTTTTTTTTTTTTTTTACTCTTGGAACCTCAATCGATTGAGAGCAGCCCCTCAATCGATTGACTGATAAAGTCATTTTTATGCAAATTTTATGTGCTTCTGTCAATCTATTGAGACCACTGTCTCAATCGATTGAGTCTGCTTGAGGACTTATTTTGGGTTCTTCAAACCTTTGATTGTGGGTGTGGTGTATGAGCTTTACTCGTTCTCATCACCCACATTTGCTACCGTTTAATCCGGAGATCGAACGATCTTTGCGAGACAATCATAGAATCCAAAGGAATCAGTATCATCCTACTGATACCATGGCTGATCAAGAGCAAGAAATGAATGAAAACAACAACCAGAATGGCAACAATGTAAATAATGGAAATAATGGGAATAATGATTACTATGAGGGACCTAGAACACTTGAATACTATAATGATCCTGGTTTTTACGAGGATCAGGAGTGTATCATGCATGCTCCCATTCCAGGGAATCATTATGAATTCAAATCAGCGATGATTCAAATGCTACCAATATTCCATGGTTTGGCAAACAAAAATCCGACGCTCATCCGAACGAGTTCACTGGGTATGCAAAATGTTGAGTCCACAATGTTACTTGATGAGATAGCGAAGTCTGACTCTTTCCGTTTCTTTAAGAGACAAGGCAAAAACTTGGTTCTATTCTTTAGAACCGCACTCTATTCGTAGTTGGGCCGAGCTACATCGCCGCCTCAAAAGTATTTTCCCATGACTAAAGCCATAGAGATGCGTCAAAGATCCTTTTCTTTTCCCAACGACCTGAGACATTCCATGAATGTTGGGAACGCTTAAGGAGTTGATCGAAGTTTCCCTAACCATCACGTTCCAAGGTGGCAACAAGTCCAAAGTTTCTACAATGGATCGATTCTCAAGAAAGACGCATGGTTGATGCATCTTATGCGTGGATCTTGTGCCACGAAGGGGCCGATGAGTTGTGGGCATTGTTTGAGAAATTGTATCAAACCTCGATACAAAGTGAGACACTGGGGCGAACCACTTTGGACTTAGCACCTAAATCTCATGTGTTGACCAAAGACGGATTGTATGAGGTCAACAATAATAACTCTGATCTATCAACCAAGGTTGATATGCTGTCCAAACAGATGAACATGTTGTTAGCTGCAACCAAGCAAGCTAAAGTTCTTGTCACCCCATCAGATGCTCAATTTGTGAACACCCAGGTCATATGGCTAATGAGTGCCCAACTACCTTGACATTCCTTCCTGATGAATCAACTCTTCCCGAGCAGATAAATGTCACTCAATCTTATCAACGGCAAGGTAGAAACGTGTACTCAAATACCTACAACCCAGAGTGGAAAAATCACCCCAACTTAGGATGGGGTGGATCAAACCAAACTGGTCAGGTCAACCAGCAATACCGAGCCAATCCTATGAGTGGACAACAAGCGTTTCCACAAAATTTTCAGCAAAATTTCCGTCCACAACAAAATTTTCAGCAGAATTCTAATTTTCACCAGAATTCTAACTTTCAGCAGAATGCTCCATATTCTCATCCAAATTCTGATTTCCGGAAAAATCAGAATTTCAATCAGAATCCTAATCAATCTCATACAAGCGCTTCAAAGGATTATGATCTGGAAGAAAAGGTGATGCGCAATATGCAATCTTTTCAACAGATGATAATCGACCAAGTCAGTCAATTGGCAAATCAACTGAGTCGACGAGAGGAGGGTAAGCTTCCCAGCCAACCCATCAACAATCCTCGCGACCAAGCATCATCTGATGAAGGACCATTAAATAGTCAACAGTTGAAAGCTGTTACTGTGTTGAGAAGTGGACGGGAAGTTCATAAGCAAGTGGAGATGCTCAGAAGCAGAGGAGGAAAGTGAAGGCATAAAGAGCAGAAGCAGAGAGAAAGAGTCAAAAGAAGAGCGGAGAAAGAGAAAAGAAAAGAGAAAGAGGAAGAGAAAAGAAGAGAGAAGGGAAAAGAAAAGGTGATAGAGGATGAGTCTCCCTCAACTGTCCAACAAGGACAAGATGAAGATTCAGAAGGGGAACCCGCACCTTTTGTCCCAAAGGCACCATTTCCTCAATGCCTAACTCCTCCATCAAGAATGGGAAAGGGACCAACAAAAATGGAAGATATTTTCGAAACATTTAAGCAAGTAAAGATAAACCTTCCATTGCTTGAAACGATCAAGCAAGTGCCTGAGTATGCAAAATTTTTCAAAGATTTATGCACTCGGAAGAGAAAGGCACGTAATCATGTTTCGAGGAAAGTGTTCTTGACTAATCAAGTCAGTTCCATATTGCAATTGGAAACCCCACCAAAACTAAAAGACCCTGGAGTGCCTACTGTTCCATGTGTCATTGGTGGGCAACCAGTTGGGAAAGCGTTATTGGATTTGGGAGCCAGTGTTAATTTAATCCCATATTCATTGTACGAGAAACTCGGACTGGGTGAATTGAGACCCACAACGGTCACACTGCAACTGGCAGATAGATCAGAAAGACGACCGAGGGGCGTTATTGAGGATGTCTTGGTTGGAATAGATAAGTTTGTCTTTCCAGTGGATTTTGTTGTTTTGGACATGGACACACCTGTTAAGTCACTTAATCAAGTCCCCATCATCCTTGGACGTCCGTTTCTCGCCAACGCTTGCATTAATTGTTTAACGGAGTCATGGACGCTTCTTTTGGAAACATGAAGGTTCGATTGAATATCTTCCATGCGATGAACCATTTCCCAAATGAGGATGAGGTCGAATGTTTTACATCGATCGAGATAGATGAAGTGGTGGATGAGGCATTACCTTCAATGCTTACCAAAGAGGAATTTGAAAATGCTTTGTTGGCCATCTATGAAGAGAAAGGATCTAAGAGAAGCAACGACGAGATAGAGTCTAGCTCATCATGCCGGGATGATCACTTAGATGCGAGTGTGCACGAGATAGAATCATTACCTATTGAGGTGAAGGAAGTCCTGCCTCCATCACTTGAGCAGCCACCAATTGTGGAATTGAAACAATTGCCAGAGTCCCTTAAATATGCTTTTCTGGGACCTCGTGAAACACTTCTGTAATAATCTCATCCACGTTGTCGTAACAAGAAAAAGAGTTGTTGAAGGTGCTGAAAGAGCACAAGGAAGCTATCGGTTGAACTTTCACTGATCTCAAAGGGATTGACCCATCGGTATGTATGCATAAAATACATTTGGAAGATGAGAGTAAACCTTCAAGGGAACCACAGAGGCGACTTAATCCAAACATGCAAGAAGTCGTTCTAAAAGAAGTCATTAAACTCCTTGATGCTGGAATCATCTATCCGATTTCTGATAGTGAATGGGTTAGTCCAGTCCAAATTGTTCCGAAAAAGTCCGGGATCACTATGAAGGAAACTGCTGAAGGAGAATTGGTCCCCACTCGAGAAACTACTGGATGGCGTGTCTGCATTGACTATCAGAAATTAAACACCGCCACCAGAAAGGATCATTTTCCCCTTCCGTTCATTGATCAAATCCTTGAGAAGTTAGCTGGGCAAGAGTTTTACTGTTTTCTTGATGGGTATTTGGGATACAATCAGGTGCCTGTCTACCCAGCTGATCAAGAAAAGACAACGTTCACATGCTCTTATGGTACGTTTGCATACCGCAGGATGCCATTCGGCCTATGTAATGCCCCGGCCACATTTCAACGGTGTATGTTGGCCATATTTTCAGATATGATCGACAAATTCATTGAAGTATTCATGGACGACTTCTCGGTTTTTGGGAGAACCTTTGATTCTTGTTTGAATCATCTTTCACAAGTGCTGCAATGTTGTGTTGACTCCAAACTTGTTCTTAGCTGGGAGAAGAGCCATTTTATGGTTAAACAAGGGATTGTTCTGGGGCACATTGTTTCACAGAAAGGAATCGAGGTGGATAGAGCAAAAGTTGATCTAATTGCTAACTTGCCACCACTAGCGATGTTGACAAATTCGATCATTTTGGGTCATGCGAGGATTTTATAGAAGGTTCATTAAGGATTTGACAAGGTGGCTAAACCATTGTACCTTGCTTGGCAAAATGATGTTCCTTTTGAATTTACTAAGGACCCATGCAAGCATTTTTAAAATTGCGCGAGCTCTTATCCAATGCACCCATCATCCAGCCACCAGATTATTCTCTCCCATTCGAACTCATGTGTGATGCATCTGATTACGCAATTGGAGCTGTCCTAGGGCAGAGGGTGAATAAATTACCTCACGTAATTTATTATGCTAGCAAGTCATTAATTGATGCCCAACTCAATTACACCACCACCGAGAAAGAATTATTAGTCGGTGTATGCTGGACAAGTTTCGCTCCTATTTGCTTGGATCGAAAATAGTGGTCTTTTCGCACCATTCCGCTCTCAAATATCTTCTAGCAAAGAAGGATACTAAACCGAGATTAATCCGCTGGATCCTTCGCCCAAGAGTTCAATTTCGAGATTAAGGATAAGAAGGGGTTGAGAACGTGGTATTTATCATTTGTCGAGAATTCTACCCAAGAATCTGCAATACCGAGACCATCCGTGACACGCTTCCGGATGAACATTTGATAGCAATTGATGTAGCGTGCAAAGGTTCCATGGTTTGCTAACATTGTGAATTATCTCGTTATCGCGTAATCCCCATCGAAAGTGGGGTAAGAATGATAAGAATCTCTTTTTCTCCCAAATAAAATACTATTTTTGGGATGAACCATGTCTGATCAAATTCTGCTCAGATCAGATCATCAGGAGATGTGTACCCGAAGAGGAGCAAATGAGCGTCCTACACTTGTGTCATCAGCTCGTGGCGGCCATTTCGAAGGACAAGACCTAAAATCCTTCAAAGCGGATTCTCATCGGCCCTCCATCTTCGTGCGCTCAATTTTGCAAGGAATGCCGACGATGTCAGCGGCAATATTTCAAACGGAATATGATGCCCCTTAATCCAATTCTGATTGTTGAAATTTTTGATGTTTGGGGGATTGACTTTATGGGTCCTTTTCCCCCATCCTTTGGGTTTTCATATATTCTAGTGGCTGTTGATTATGTCTCGAAATGGATAGAAGCTGTGGCAACCCGATCGAATGATCATAAGGTTGTGGTCAAATTCCTCAGAGAAAATGTGTTTAACCGATTCGGGATTCCAAGAGCAATCATCAGCGATGGCGGTTCGCATTTTTGTAATAACCATTTTGCCACCTTAATGAAGAAGTACGGCGTCACTCACAAAGTTGCTACATCATCCCATGACTAGCGGTCGGTGGAAGTGTCTAATCGGAAATTCGAAATTCTAGAAAAAACGGTCCGACCGGATAGAAAAGATTGGTCAAACCGGCTCTCAGAGGCGCTGTGGGCCTATCGGACCGCATTCAAGACTCCGATTGGAATGTCTCCGTTTCGAATTGTTTACGGGAAAGCTTGCCATCTTCCTGTCGAATTGGAGCATAAAGCATTCTGGGCGATAAAAAGATTTAATTCTGACATGCAAGCAGCCGGGTCGCATCGCCGATTGCAATTGAATGAATTGGAGGAATTACGCTACGAAGCGTATGAGAATTCGAAGATGTACAAGGAAAGGTACAAAAAGCTGCATGATGCGTCCATTTCTCGAAAAGAATTTCACGTTGGCCAAAAAGTTTGGTTATTCAATTCCCGACTGAAGCTCCACCCGGGAAAATTAAAATCTCGATGGGAAGGCCCATTTCAGGTAGTGTCCATTAGTGCGCATGGTGCCATTGAAATTCAGAGCCTTGCTGACAATCGTATTTGTAAAGTTAATGGGCAAAGACTCAAACCAATGTTTGAGCCGGTCACCCAGTTTAAGATTGAGGCGATGCACCTCCGTGATCCTGAGGAGTGATCACTGAAAGGTCGAGCTGTCGACATGTAAACTCAGCGCTTCCTGGGAGGCACCCCAGTGTGTTTTACTTATTTTTGTTTTCCTTTTTGTTTTTGTTAGTTCTAGAATTTAGTTTTTAGTTTAGTTTAGGTTGTTTTTTACTTTCCAAATACATATAGCCACATTACCTTCAATCTATTTTTGGTCATGTTCTAATTTGATGCATATATTCTCCGATCTTTGTGTGAGGTACTTTTCAACAGGTTTGGGGGTGCCTACTTATTTCAAACAATGAGGACATTGTCATTCTTA
Source organism: Chloranthus sessilifolius (assembly GCA_021018995.1). Classification (NCBI taxonomy): domain Eukaryota; kingdom Viridiplantae; phylum Streptophyta; class Magnoliopsida; order Chloranthales; family Chloranthaceae; genus Chloranthus; species Chloranthus sessilifolius. The sequence goes on from CM037588.1 coordinate 101,801,265, forward strand.
GGTTTGGGGGTATGGTTATCTATCTTATGTTATGTATTTAAAAAAAATAAAAATAAATAATAATAATAATAAATAAACAATTTTAACCATCATACATGATTTACTTTGCAGTAGTTTTCAAACTTTAGTTGATGATGCATGAGAATTTAATTTTGAGAACATTGATGGCATATTTTGATTACTTGTATCTAGGATAATGAAGCTTAATGTGATAATTTGTGGATGACTTTGAAATTCATGCTTAGAATTTGTGCACTTATACCAAGCTAAGATTTAGAAATCGATGAATTATTTTAAACGTTGGATCGTAGGTTCTTAGTGGAGACTAAACCTGGTGAGCTTTAGAGCTAATTTCCCATCATTGATGAGTGAATACATAAACTCCGAGTTTTCTTTGAATACGAATTATTTTGCATAATCTCATACATTTTATTTTTGGCTTGTGACTTTGCATGAAATCAAATTCATATTATTGTGTTAGAATGTACTGTATATCTACTCCAGACAAATAGGCAAGATTACCATCTTTTAAGGATATGATTGAAGGCCATCTTTGGCTCATTTGTGCTTAAAATGTCCCACCTCATATAAATTTATCCTTCTAGTACCCCTTTGAGCCTATTGAAAAATTTACCTTTATACATTCTTTGATAAGCCACATTAACCTTTAACCCTTTACCATTTCTGAAAATTCAGCTTTACCCTTCTTATTTCTGAGACGTTGGGAACGAGGGATGAAAATGAGTGAAAAGAGAGTAAGTGGAGGGATACCGAGTTGTGGTGTTTACTGAGAGTGTATGGCAAAAATATAAAAAGGGGGAGAAAAAGAGAAATTTGACAAAGAATGAAAAATGTGAGGTACCATTAAGAAAAGAAATTCAAAAGAAGAAGAAAGAGTGAGAAAAGAAAAATATTGAAAAAAAAAATGGTGAGAAATTAGAAAAGAAAAAGAAGAGCAATAGAAAGAAAAAGTTAGTACCTTTTCTGATTTCTCAGAAATTTTGAATCTAAATTCCCTTTCTTTCTTACCCTTTCCTGAGCCCCATTACAACCCTACAAAAGACCTTCATGATCTGATCTTGCATTGGTAACTGCCTTGTGGAGAGTAAATATGTGATACCTATGACACTTGATATGACATGCTTAGGATATTCAAGTATCTGTTCTTATGAGATCTATTTTTTTTTTCATTGATTACATCGTGTTTCATTTATCATGTGAGACCTTTTGATTTGTTTTGTATTGATCTCTCACATGTGTGCGAAAACTTACCCATCATCGGAGTGATTTTATTTCGAGAGTATACCTAAAGTGAGGATTGAGTTGAGACATGAGATCCGATGATTTTCCGTTTGGACTAGTTCTAAGATGGATGAATCTTGGTTTTGGTGTATGCACACACTTCACGTTTAAGCATGAATGAATGAGATATCTAACAATTTGAGCATTAGATTAATTTGAATGGATACTAGCATGATTGACATGACATTGGTATTTAAGATTGATGATTCACATGTTGAACCAATTAATGATGTTTTTGTTTTTGAATGGTATATATGTTATAAAAAAATCATGTTTTGAAAACTCAATTTTGCCGATGGTTTGGAAGTTTGTGGGTACCTTCACTGAAAATCTTCAGGAGACACAACTCTTCCACTAGGGATCACCTAGGGGTTTAAAGGCTTGTTGCACATGCTAAGTGCAATCGTGTTCCCTACGAAAGTGGCATTTAATTTTTTAGGATGTTAGTTTTATTTGCGTTTTATAAGTTTATCATTCTCTTTGCTCGAGGACTAGCAAAGTGTAGGTTTGGGGGTGTGATCGGTGTTGAAATATGACTATATTTCACACTTTAAATCCTACATTTAGCTGTTCAATGAAAGCATCTGATGGTTGTTGTGAGGTTTTGATGTTTACAGGTGTTTCTGACAGTTAGATCGTTCAAGTGCATAAAAGAAGGAAATTAAAGGCTATAAAAGAGCTATGGACAAAAAGGTACAAAGAAGCATTGAAAGCCATGAAGAGAATCAACTTCCATCAAGAAAGGGAAGACTTTGCATTGAAGAGTCAATCGATTGAGGCATTATTGTCAATCGATTGACAGATGGAGTAAAACTCAACCCTAGAAAGTCAATCGATTGAGACATGAAGGCAGAAGTGCCCTAAGGGAATTCGAACTCAAAGTCAATCGATTGAGACTTCTGTCTCAATCGATTGAGGCAATTAGGGTTAGGTGTGTTCGGCCATTATAAAAGAGAGGCTACGGCTTTTGAAGGGGAGAGTTTTTTTCCGAGAGAGTTTTATTTTTGAGGAAAATTTTGTAATAATTAGAGACTCTTGTAAAGGGTTTTCTGAGAGTAATAAAATTGTGTTGAGATTTTACGAGAATATATTTTATTTTACACCTTCTTTGCTCTTTACTTTGGGAATGGTTTTGAATGTAATTGAAGATCTTGCACCAAGGATGAGAGGCTAAAGGCTGTAGATCAAGGAGGATGTGATCCCCAGATAAGTACCCATATTTTATGTTTAATGCCATAGTTCGATAATTTCATCATCAAATCGTTTTTCTCAAAGTGTAGTGATCATGTTTTTATTGTTTTGATCTAGAATACCATGAGATACGCTATGCTTTTCACATGATTCATACCGCGATTAGGCTGAGTCATTGTTTTTAGATAGGGTATGCCGGGTTAATGATCATGCTTAATTACTAGTCATGTTTCTCTTAGAATGATGGTGTGTTTGATGTTAATAAAATTGTGGGTTTAAAAATAGAAAAGGGTATAAATCTGGGGTAGCAAATTCCTTGATCCTGTGTTTAAAATTTGTTTTTAGATTTCTCATTACATAATTTTTAGATTAATTTATTTTCTTTCTTGCAATTAGAAAAGTGTTAGTTTTTAGTAAAAATTAAATCTGCCCTTTGGTACTTCCTAGGGGATATTTTCTAAATCTCTAGGAAGAATTGATTAAAATTTCAGATTTCCCTGTGGGTTCGACACCCTTGTTCTTGCCTTACTAGAACAGATCTTGTACACTTGCAAGGGTTAATTTAAAATCGATCATTGACCATCCTAATATTTAGGGTGGGTTTCATTAGGATTGTTGCACCCTCATTTACCCTATTTGCTACCCTCTAGTCATTTGAAACCTCACCCTATCATCTACCTTTGAAGACCATTGCCCACTTTTCAAAGCCTTTAAGATCCTAGGAAACCTTAGATTAGAATATTACCTAATTGTTAACCCTAATTAGCTCCTAAGTACCCTCCTAACCTCCCTTTTCCCTATAAATAGAGAGGCACCCCTCCCTTTACAAAGGCTTGATAAATTTCTAAGAGAGATAAAGAGATTAAGAGAGTCCTTTTTCCCCCTTTGGTGCCCCAATCCCATTCAAATTTTAGAATTGACCGTTGCCCTTTAAACCTTATTTTCCACCATCAATCTTTGAGATTTAGCTAGAACTGTCCCCTAGCCTTCTTCCTCTACCTCTTAGCTACCAAGCCTTAGAGATTAGAACCCGCCTCCTAACCCGTTTGCTATCGGAAGCTCAACGGCGACACTCTCACGCAAAGGACCACATCGGTGCTACAAGAGCCTGAGAGCTCTGACTCTCCCCTCTATTCCTTTACCTTCTTTATCTTTTTCTAGAATTGAGTCATTACGCTGCCCAAATTTCGGCAAGCAAGAAGGGCTCAATAGGATCGGCGTGCATTAGGGCAAGGGGAAGTGTCACTCATGTTGCTTCTTATATATATATATATATATATATATATATATATATATATATATATATATATATATATATATATATATATATATATTATAAAAACTAGCCCCACATAGACCCGGCCATAGTACAGACCGCTTACGAGTTGATTGATCGGGTGCCTAACACCTTTCCGATCGATAACCGAAGCCCCTACCCAAGTGCCTTTGGCATTGACCAGTTAATCATATTTTTGGCACTTCGGTGCTTATAATATTGATTTAGGTTTCCCGGGACACCAAATGCTCCAGTTGGTGACTCTATATTTTTTATATGAGCGCATCGTCGCGACGGATTTGATAAAAATCCGTGGTTGTTGGTGCGCACTTTTTCTGGGTTCCTCTCGGTTCTTGCTGAATCAGTGGCTTCCAATTCTATCCTAGTGGACTCTAGCGATGCGGCATTTTGAATGTTAAAAATAAAGGGGTTTCTAGGAGGATTCCTAGTTTGTTGCGATCACCAGCTACAGATATTTATCGACGCTGCAACACATCAATGTTCACGGTTAAGAATTGGTATGGGTTAGTTCTATACTGAATCGTCCGCCTGCGAACGTCAGACGCAGTGTCTTTTTCTTAATTTAGATAGTTTAATTTCCCTTTTATTTTCCTTCGTGGTTATAATTCTGGTCAGTTTAGACTTCCCTGATTCTATTGTAAATTTAGTTATATAGGTTCATCCTAATCCTGTTAAGAGTCCAGTTATTATTAATTTCCTGGTTTCATTAGATGTCTAATTAATATTGGTATTCTAGTACTACTAAAGGTTCAATTAATTTCAGTCTCTTATTGGTACTAGGACTGCACATGTAATAGTTCTGGTGAAACTCTAATTAAATCAAGCATGCTAATTATATTAAAATTCTAATTAAGCAAGTATGTTTGTTGTATTGGAATTCGAATTAAATCAAGTGTACTAATTGTATCGAAATTCTAACTAAAGCAATTATAACAGTCCTACTAGAATTATAATTGAAATAGAAGACTAATTTTACTGAAACTCTAATTTAAAGCAAATGAATTAATTTTATTAAAATCTAATTAAACGAATAAACTGATTTTATTAAAAATATAATTGAAATAAATGAACAAATTTTATTAAAATTCTAATTAAAGCAATGAATTAATTATACCAAAAATCTAATTAAAGCAATGAAATTAATCCTACTAAATTCTAATTAAAGTAATGAAATTAAACATACCAAATTCTACTTAAGGCAACGAAATTAATCATACTAAATTCTAATTAAAGAGATTAATCATTCATACTAAGGTTTAATGCACTTAATTAATTAAATATGCTGAAATAAGATAAACCTACTAATTAATTATACTAAAAGGATAAAACAAAAGCAATTAATTTATTCTAAAATTTCTAAAAAAGGGGTTTTAGGCCCGCTATGCTAAGGAGGATTGGCCTCATTCCCGATTACCCTCCATAAGCTCCCTTGGGCAAATTGAGTAGCTGAGATTAAAGATAAATTAGATTTTAGACCGTAAAATCGTATTTTAGGTTTTTCAGAGTCGATTTTGGAGTGATAATTATGAATTGAAACATGAAACTAGAATTATAGAAACTGAAATTATATTTAGGATTTTTAGGGATATTAAAATAAGAAATTTAAATTTAAATTTAAATTCTAGGATTGAATTTGGGTCCGAAATCAGAAAATTAGATCGTATGATTAAGGACTGGTTCTAAATTCAGAGAATTAGAATCATAAATTAATGATAGGACTGTAGATTGAGATTTTAGAATGGAATTCGAGCCTAGGGTCGATGAATTAGACCGTCGAATTAAGAACTGATTCCGAATTCGAAGAATTAGAACCAGATATAAAATATTTGCGGTCTGAAAGGGGTGCTACGGTCTCAAACTAAAAATTAAAATCTATGATTAAAACTAATAGAAATCCAAATGGTAACTTCGTCGTTTCTTATCTTCTTTGAGGACAAGCCGACGCTTCTAATATGATTCTTCTTCTAATCCAAAAAAATGCCCCAGCGTCAAGATGTAATGGAGCTTTTTTGGGTTTCGAGATGAGCACTTTGAGTCTACAAGTAGTCATGGGTATTTAGTGAGTTAGTATTGAAGAAAAAGTTGATCGATACTGTCATCAAACCGGGGAGCTTCCAATAATAGATCCCGCAGATCCTGAGTGGCTTTTTGTGAGCCACTCTTCCTTTCCTATCAGTTCGGGGCAAGGGGAAGAGGCTATCACGGTTAGAATTCGCTCAGGGTGCTTTCCTTCTCCAAACTTCTCTGAGATTTCTAGTGTCCCAAATAAATTCGGATTCGGGCATTGCCTGAATGTGCTGATTTCATCTTTCTTATTTTAACTGTATATTCAGAGGGTATGCCCTCGGTGTGTGTTATAATTGTTTTATTGATCTATAAAGTGGTTGTGTTCTCTATATCTCTTGTCGTATTTTGGTTCAACTTTCTCGGTATCGTGTTTGACTCATGTGATGTTTATTTATTTGGGTTTAGTTTAATTTAGATTTATTAAATTCAGGGAGCACCAGGGGTAGTATCCCCTTTTTTTTGTTTTTTTTTAGCTTTAGCTTAAGGGATATAGTGGCGATGGGGGGCAATTTTTTGTTGTATATATTTTTTTGTTAGAATGTATGGAAGATGGGGGCTAACTTTTCTTTTTGGTGTAATTGATGAATGTGAAGGAGAGGGTATTTTTGTCGTCTGGTCTTAGTTTTGGGGCGCTCTCTTTTTCTTTCGAGGTGCATGTTTCTTCCATTTTCTTCAGTTTTTTGAGCTCTTCGTATCAGATGGAGGGTGAGGGTGTTGGTAGGCCGGATCTCACTATTTCAGAGTTAGAGGGGATGTTGATGAGCGATGGAGGTGAGAGTTCAAGGGCACAGGCTAGAGTCGTTGCCATAGAGGTGGATATCAGGGAGATGGTCACGGAGGGAGTCCCCAAGGGTGACCAGATGGTGGTCAGGGAGGAGGTACCCGAGGCTAAGCCAAGGGTAGCCAAGGAGGAGGGCGACAGAGTTGAAGGTGGGCAAGGTGAGGAGCAGCCAAGCGTTGAGCCTCGGGATAGAAGGCATTATCCACTGGAGAATTTCTTTGCCAGAGGCCGGGTAGGTCCCCGTAAGCAAGAGTTCTTCCATTGTCCTAGGCATTCAGGCTATGACATAAGCTCGTTAGGATCTATAAACCCTTCTGATTTATGTCAAACCTGCATTGATTTTGGGTTGTGTTTACTTGTGTATTATACCGGCATGTTCTATTTAGTTGTTCTTATCATGTTTTGTGTGTTCGTTGTAAGTTATTATTATGTGGTTTGGGCATATTTCATTTACTTTGAGCTCTAAATTTGTTTATCTTTCGTCATAGGTATGCGTTAGTCTTTACTGTCATTATTTGTGTTTCGTTCACTAGGAGCCCCCGCAGCTGGTTATCAGCACGGCATGGACCGAGTCTCATACTTGGTATCGTGCCTTGCCGAAGTTTCAGTGGGGGCGGATGGTGTCTTTCGAGTTTGGGATGATTTTAGAGTTGGAGCCTTTTCAGGTCGATCGAGGCTTGATCGTGGCAATTATAGAGAGGTAGAGCGAGAGGCATCAGGTGCTTCTCTTTCTAGTTGGTATGATGTTGCCGACCCCTGAGGACTGGGTCCACATTACTGGTCTTTATTTTGAGGGCGAGCCGATCACGGGGCAGATGGTAGGCAGTTATTTAGAGGTATGTGAGGAGATCCTGGGTGTGCCTTATACGTTGAGTGGATCGGGGCTAGGTGTTGTTTGGGTCACTTGATTTTTTGGTATGTTCGCGAGTGGGTTCACCCCTCCGAGGCATCATTCGGAGGCAGCAACGCTCTATGAGGCACGTTGTGCGAGGGGATGGGCTGGGAGTCTGTGACCAAACCGAGATTGGCCGCGGATAGGGTGCTCTGAGCATTCTTGATGCACTTCTTGGGCGCAGTACTTTTCTCTTCTTTGACTCAGGGATGTGTCACCGGGTTATTTTTGATGATTCTAGGGGATTTAGACCGAGTCCCGACCTATGCATGGGGTACGACCTATGCATGGGGCACATCTCTACGAGCAGTTTTACCATCAGGGTCAGGGGATAGCATCGATCAGAGATTTCCTCCCGTTTCTCCAGGTGAGTTTTAGTTAAATTGGTATCGTGGTGACCCTTTTTTAAACCTTTGGTCATAGTGATGATCTTAATGTTTGTTGCATGTGGTCGTTGTTGTTATGTTATCATTTTCCGTTTTGGGCATACGATCATTTCACTTTTCTACGCTCGGGGGTCCCGTCAGGGATTTTGTTCATGTTCCTGCGGATGCGCGTGTGGAGGGAGGCATTGAGGGGTCGTCGTTGATCAGCTGACCTTCAGACTGCACGAGGCCTCTTCGAGAATATGCATGTGGGGCAGGTATGTATATGACATTATATGTTCATTTGACTTCATCTATTTTTATTTTGGTGGCCCTTAGGCTTCGTTCATGGATTGATTTGTTCCTTTGGATGGGTGATCTGGAGACCCTATGATGGTGCAGAGGACGCTGGTGAGGCAGTGATTGAGTCTGGCCGACCCTTCTTTGATGTGAACATATGGGTCCATTGTTTTAACAAGTGGAGAGGATCAACACCTCTCGGGTGGTACGGGAGCTGGGACTCAATCAGGGAGACCCTCCGGTGACTAGCCACAGGGTGGCTAAGAGGATGATCAGCCCTCCAGGCCAAAATTTTGCAGAGCAGATGGCACTCTAGAAAGATGATTTCAGAGTCGGGGGGACCAGAGTCACGGGGGCACGTGATGATGCTAATGTGCGAGAGTATAGGAGGTGGTTTGGCACGTTGGGTGGTGGGCATCTCTTTATGCGTCCTTTTCATGGTAGTGGTTATTTCGCTGTCGGCGGGCTGGAGTCGGTGTCAGCATTGAGGGAGAGGTTGGTCGCATTGGAGGAGGGCCACCTCACGGCGAGTGTGCGGGGAGCATTGAACGCCCTCCATAGGGCGATGGAGCAGATGGGGCATGCTCCTCGTCCTAATGAGGATATGTTGCATTCTTTGATGAGGCAATTGCCAGGGCCAGGGCAGCGGAGGATGAGTTAGGAGTTCGACTAGCAGAGGCTTGTCAGCTCCTGGTGAGTTAGTTTACTAGTTTTAATTTGTCTATGCATTATATTGGTTTATTCTGGTAATGTTTTTAATATAGTGGTCTTGTTTTCATTGTGGCTAGTTTGAGAGAGAGTCTGAGGTTGCTCACCAGGCGGTGATGATCGAGTTATTGCGTGGCCAGTAGCAGGCGGGTCGTGCAGTGGAGGCTAGTTTATGTTTCGAGATTGAGCGATTGGTAAGTATCTTAGATTGGACTTACTAACTATTGATGGTTCGGGGATCCTTGCTAATGTTGGCATATTGGTGGCATTTTTAGATAGCAGAGCTTTCCGCTGTAGGGACTTCGGCTCGGGCATTTGATCCTTCTTCAGTGGCTTCCTCCAGTCGGGAGGATCCAGTGATAGCTCGTCTGCGGTCTGAGTTGGAGCATTGGGTAAGCTCCATCACTCTTCAGTTTACTTGTGTTACTATACTAGTTTGTTAGGCGTTATTATTATGTTGACTTGATGGTTTACTAACGTGTGCCGGTGTTTCAGCGTCGAGTTGCTTAGGACTTACAGATGAGGGAGGCGACCGTTGCCTCTCTACGTTCCGAGAGTCAGGAATGGTTTAGCGTAATTTAGTTTGGATTGCTCATTTCTATTTATTCTAACGCGTTCGTATTAGCTTGTTGTTTGTTATTTTTTTTTTTCGTTCAGGCAATTTCGAACTCTGCTCCCGAGGCTCCTCCTCAGGGGTCCGTTCCTATCCCTACCCAAGTATGTTTTAGTCATTGGGTGCATAACTTATTTGTTATCGTATTCATCTGATGCATTTGTTTATTCTTATTATAGCCGTCTGCATTTGTCGTCCCTCGGGTGCCATCTGTGGATCCTATGACCACGGAGACAGTCGAGTGACTTCTGGGAGAGAGGCTAGATCTGGTATATATGTATTTTTCATTTCAAATTTTAATGTTGTTCTTATATGCATATGTTCACTTCCTTTGATTCAATAGAGTTATACAGGTTCGTCAGCTCGAGGAGGCACGGCTAGAGGCAACGCGGGCGCGCACCACTCTGGAGGCGAGACGGATCCTCGGAGAGGTGGAGAGTCATGAGGATCTAGTTGTGGAGATGTTGGTCATGCAGAGGACTCATACGAAGGCACTAGCGGCAGGGTGCCAAACGACATGGGTAGAGATGCAGATGTCCCTGGACCGGTTATAGTATCGCCTGACTAGGGGTGAGCAGGGGCCGCGCAGGTCGACTAGTCATCGTGAGGGGTCAGAGTCGAGGGCTACGAATTCTTTTGCTGGGCAGTCTCGTCATACCTCTCGCTGTCACGACAGGAGCGATAGTCGTGAGGATTTCGTCGTTCGGGGGAGTCATGCGAGGCTTCCTCCTCATTCTCAGTCGAGGCGGTCGGTCAGTCAGGCTAGTGAGGGGGGTTCGGTGGTGGGTCCTCGCCATTTAGAGGTTTCGAGGACTCCGGGTGCCGGGATTATGTTTTCAGACGATCAGTCTACTGACCTCCGGGTTGACGATACCGGCTATAGCGGTGCTCGTCCTCCTCAGCGGCAGCGTAGGGATTAGGGGTGTGTGCGTTTGTTTATATTCGTTGTATGTGTGTTGTATATAGGAGGAGTGTCCCCAGTGACAAATGTGAAGAAAAAAGAAAGGACTATTTTTCAGGTATATGTCTATATATAGGGATTTTTGGTTCAGATGTACCTGATTTGCTTCTCCTCCTTTGATTACCTTTTGGTGTTTTCCCTTTTTTTTTTTTGCTTCCGGTGTCGTCAGCCATCACTAGGACTTGGATCCTTTCTGAGTTGGCCTGTTGCTGGTTTGAAGGTCGCTTTGTATCTGCACATGTAAAAGTAATGCTATCAGTAGTTTTGTTTTTCCCCATTACCAGTTGTCAAGGGGGGAAAATATCTCAAATCGAGGTCTGGTGATAGAAAGGTGGATATAAGTTTTTTTCTTTTTCTCTTTTTTTTTTTACTTTCTCTCTTTTTCTTTTCTTTCTTTTTTTGAAATAATAAATAGTGCAACAGGGAAAGCAAATGACAATAAAATAGAAAATAAAAATGCCCCAACGTAGAAGCGTGGTTGAGCTTGCTATACGGTATTTTGATAGTACTCTTTGAGCGATATCTTCATCATCTTTTTCGTGGTCGGGTTAGCGTTTCTGATATAATTTTCCTTCTTCAAAAAAAAATGCCCCAGCGTATGGATGCAATGGAGCTTCCTTGGGCCTTAGATAAGCATTTTGAGTCTATAAATAGTCATGGGTATTAGGTGAATTAGTCTTGTAGAAAAGTGCATCGGTACTGTCTCCGAACTGGGGGGAGGTCCTTCAATTAATAGCGTACGGGGGTCTATCTTAGGGTATTGATCATCCTATCCCGTGGTTATTCGAGAAAAGCATGGTAAGTATAATGGGTGATTGCATCAATAGTCATTCAGTGGTTTTCAGTTTCATTCCTAAGAATATCCTGTGAAGTCTCAGATTCATCATCTAAAATAAAACTAGAAAGGAGAGAGGTAAGGCTTAGTGGTATGGGGGAATAGTTCATAACTAATACCTTTTCAAAAGGGGTAAGTAACAATCTTCTCCTCTGAGGGGTATGGAATGTCATGATCGAGCTTTTCGTCATATTTCGGTACCATCAAAATCTCACATTCTATGGCTAGCAGGGGTTTATCCTCCTCCCGCCACCTTATGATGACATCTAGTAGTATGAGAATATCAGGAATGCCCTCGCAGCTTGCTTATACACTTCCAATAAAATTATCAGAGATGTCCTCATAACCTGCTTATGCTTCCTTGAGTTCATTGACTTGTTCATTCGTCGTAATAGTCTCGCTCGATATATATATATTTTTTTATATGTGTACATCTCTTTTGAAAGCATTCTGCTAGCGCAAGAATGATGAGGTTTGATTGAACCTGACATCTTCATTTTTTTTACTCTAGCGTCTCCTCCAATGGTGGGGATAGGGAATGAGAATCGGGTGTTTCTTATGCTTTTGAAAAAAGCTTTAGGTAGGCCACTAATCCTTCAATCAAATCGTCCGAGTGTAAATGGTGGGCGACAAGTCGAATATTTTTAAGGATATTCTGAGGATTGAAGACATACGACCAATGGATGGGTCATGATGACTACGGGGATGATAAGTATAAGTATTTTAACCACGGGATGTGATGATCATAAGACTAAGGATGGTATTTTCTAAGGTACATGGCATTCCAGGGGCTAGGGAGTTCTTCCCTGTCTTGGTTCACCAATTTGTATGCGTTTTGAGGGTATGCAACTGTTATAACGTCAGGGCCTTCCCAGTTCGGTTTTAGTTTTCCTTTTGGATGGGCATGTTTGGAAGGCATAATTTTCTTTAAGACTAGCTCGCCAATGTTAAAGGTTCGTTCAAGGACTTTCTTATCATAAGCCCTGGCCATTCTCCTATGATATACCTAAGCGTGATTAGTTGCCCTTAGGCGTGTTTCATCGAGTCGCTCTAACTGAGTAAGTAAAGAAATTCTCCTCTCATCTAAGGATAGCTCATCATCGAGTTAGATGCGTAAAGATGGTACTTGTATCTCATATGGTAGGACTGCCTCCATCCCATAGGTGAGGAGGTAGGGAGTTTGGCCAGTGGCCGTACGAATAGAGGTCTTATAGGCCCAAAGTGCTTTCGGTAATCGTTCGAGCCAGTCGGCTCCATTGCTTGTTTCCACAATTCATTTCAGGATTCGAATCAACATCTTGTTCATAGCTTCTGCTTGTCCATTGCCTTGAGGGTAGAATGGCGATGAGTGGCACAAATCAATGTCATATTTCTTGCATAACTTTTTCGTCTTTTTTTCAGTGAACTACCGTCCGTTATCGGTGATGAACATTTTGGGTACTCCAAATCGGGTAATGATATTTCGTACTAGAAACCTCGCGAGCGTCGAAGCGGTGATTCTGACATAAGACTCGGCCTCTGCTCATTTGGTGTAGTATTCGGTCGCTGTAAGTATGAACACATGCTTGTGAGTATTCCCAATGGTGTCTGTAAATGGTCCAATGATGTTGAAGGCCCACATCGAAAATGGCCACAGTGAGGTCATAGTGTTTAGCGCAACTGAAGGAGCTTTGATAAGTGCGGCGTGCTCTTGACATTGTTTATAGGATTGAACGTAGAGGTGACAGTCTCTTATCATCGTCAGCCAGAAATAGCCTTGTCGTATAACTTGATTGACAAGTCTCTGTCAACCGGAGTGGGCATCATAGGCGCTGGCATGTGCTTCTCCGATGATGTATTATCCTTTGACAATTGTGATGCATCGCAGTAGTACTCCCTTGATGAAGGCTTCTTTGTATAATGTTTCGCCAAGTATACAGATCGGGCGCACCGATTTCTTATAGTCTTTCGTTCGATCTTCATGGCGTATGGGGGAACGTGTTGATATTTCAAGAAATTTGAGATGTCAAAATACCATGGTTGTCCGTCGTCGGTTGGTGATTTCTCAAATCAGAACATAGCGACTTCGGTTTCTGGTTCAGTGTGATTTTCTGGAGTGATTATTTCTTTTGATTCTGTGCTGGCAAGGAGAATTGGTAGTTACCTTGTAATGGTCCATGCTACTTGGTGGGCGAGTACTGTTAATCTTTCAATGAAGAAAGTCTTAGTATTTTGGTCGATAAGTATCTGGATGATAGAGGTTAGTGTGGCTAAGGAATCTACTAACTCGTTTTCTAATCTAGGGATGTGTGTGAAAGAGATCTTTTCAAATTTCTTCACCAAATATTGAGCAGTCTCTAGGTATGTCATTAGTATCCTTTCCTTAGTTTTTCATTCTCCTATGACTTGTGAGATTACTAGTTTGAAATCGCCTATGGTTTTTAACTGTTTAACACCTAATTGTAATGTTGTCCGCAATCTAGCTATAAAAGTTTCGTATTGTGCAACATTATTAGTAACAAGAAAGTCTAGTTGGAAAGCCTTGGGTATCACCACTCCTTCCAGGCTTAGAAGGACTATCCCGATGCCCTTCCCATTGTGATTTAGAGTACCGTCGAAATAGAGAGTCCATGAGGTTTTATCGGGCTCTTAGTCATGAATTGTGAGTAAGTCTTCATCGGGGAAGTCCATGTGTATGGGTTCATCATTCGGGAGTATAAAATCTATGAGGTAATCTGCAATGGCTTGCCCCTTGATCGACTTTTGGGTAACGTAAGTGATATTGAACTTTTATAATAGCATATGCCAGCAGGCGATCTTCCCTGATGTGGCGGGCTTTTCGAATATATACTTCAGAGGATCTATTCGGGCTAGCACTAGTATCTTATGTGCTTCGAAGTAATATCGTAATTTAGTTGAAGCCCAACCAATGTGAGGCATGTCTTCTCCACAGGGTGTACCTTCGTTCGTATTCGACCATCATTCTACTAAGGTAGTAAATGGCCTTCTCTCTCTTGCCATCTTCTTCATATTATCCTAAGATTACTCCCATCACTATTAATCTTTGAAAAGTACCACTTTTCACCCCTTAACATGAGCTTTGATAGACCTATGAGTGGACTAATAAATGCTTGTTGAGTATGTCTTGTAGATAGCAGTAAAAGGCAGTCATAGTGCAGAAATCCATCTCTCAGTACAATTCAGACCAAACAATGGCCTACTTAGAGCATGCAGCAACAACAAAACGACTTTGAAGGAGTGAAAACAGGCTGAAAACAACCTGTCGAGAGGTTACTGGAACCTGTCGATAGGATCTGAAGGCTGAAAAAAGGAAGAAGTGGTGAGGATGGGAGAATTCAATAATATCCGGAACCTATCGTGCAGTCAAAAACAAAAAGGGAAAATCTTATTGAATGGTTGCCTGAGCTTGAACAGAACCTATCGAAAAGTCTGAAAACCTGTCGATAGGAGCCAGAAGAGAACCTATCGAAACTTATTGCACAGAAATCAATCTATCAAAAGGATCCCTCAACCTGTCGAACACATAAAATGAAGGTTGTGGATGCTGGAGCTTTATTTTCAGCACAAACCTATCGGAACCTATCGAAAGGATTCTGAATCCTAGCGAAAGGAACAGAAGACTTGTTTGGAACCTGTCGAAAGCCTCAAGAACCTATCGAAAATGATTGAAGGACTTCTCAGAAAAGCTACTGTGCACACACTGCAAGTTGGTAACCTGCTGCACGTAATTCGAGGCACTCTAGTGATCGACATGAAGTTTCTAGAAGTGCCCTGGGAAACCCTAACTAACCCATGTGATCTCCCCCAACTCTAACTAATTGAGAGAGCCTTCTAGAAAGGGAATAAAAGAGGGAATAACATAATTATTCCAGCTGAGCTGTGATTGGCGGGAAAAATAGATCTGAGGCTGTAGGGGAGAACTATATAAGGAGGGAAGCTGCCAGAAAATGGGGGCATCAATTCTCGAGTTTAGAGCTTGTATCAAAATTTTCTATTCTTCCTTTTTGCCCAACAATGGTTGGCTAATTTCTTTGGAGCAGCAAGGAGTGAGGTTGGATCTGTAATTGGGGAGAGTTGAGAGTGTTATTGAGGGTCAGATAATGCACAGACTACAAATCTGAGAGCATTTCATTGTATAGTGAGTTTATTTCAATACAATGCTGGTTTTATTATTTTAATTAGATTCATAGTTCATCTGGTTTCATTTGGTGCTCAATAAGATTTGTGTAGATGGGATTCAGCTCACCCACTTAACTGGTAGACCTCTTGGATACCATTTGATCTCTCTAGGTCTAATATTCCTGCAATTGCCTATGTTTGTGGCCTGACAGTTGCAGCATTTATAGTGATTATAATGTTTTGATGGAAACTTGAGAATGAGGTGAATCTATTGGATGATCTGTGACCATTGAAGTGGACAGATCATAGCCTTAAGATCAATCCAAATCTCTGGCCTAGATCAGATCCTTTTACCCTGCAGTTGTGCTTATAGCCAGATGAGGGATTGATGCACTCTGAATTCTTTGTGACACTATCAGCTCAATCCAATTGCAGCAAGACCAAACTCCAAGCTATTTCTCTCCGTTTTCTATTTCCAATTTCACCAAATATTCCCCTCACTTGCAAGATCTGAACTCTGGATTTAATCTCAATTCATTTCGGCATTTAATGTTATTTCTGTAGTTTAGTTTAAAGTGGCAACCCCTTAAAACCTCCCCTCTCTCTTTTGCTATTTTAGTATTAGGAACGGTTCCATATCTGCTTTAGATATGGAGATTTACTTAATTTTCAACTTACATTTCCCTATGGACATTCCCTTACTTACCCATTTAAAACTTGCTACAACAGGCCCTGAATACTTGCAGGTCTGTGTGTCTGCTTGAGCAATTCTCAGATGTAGAGTTAAAGCAACTCCTAAAATTTTTAAAATATATCTTTTTAGGAGCCAATCACAAATTGCCAGTGATAATCTCTTCTTCCCTCACTCTTGAGCAGGAAGAAGAATTGCTTTGTGTGCTAAAAAGGCATAAGAGAGCAATAGGGTGGGCTATTGCAGATTTGGGAAGGATAAATCCAGCTGTGTGCATACACAAAATTCATCTTGAAGAGGGTTCTAAACCTTCTGGAGAGATGCAAAGGAAGAACCCACATATGCAGGAAGTTGTTATGAAGGAAGTAATCAAACTTCTTAATGCTGGGGTCATTTACCCTATCTCAGATTCTTAATGGGTGGCACCTACCCAGGTGGTGCCCAAGAAATCTGGGATCACAGTAGTTCAAGCAGACTCAGGTGAGCTAATTCCAACCGGACAGACCACTGGTTGGAGGGTATGCATAGACTATCGCAAGCTCAATGAGAAAACTAGCAAAGATCACTTCCCATTGCCTTTTATAGATAAGATCTTAGATAAGTTTACAGGCAAGGCTTTTTACTATTTTCTTGATGGTTATTCAAGATACAGCCAGATTACTGTTTACCCACAAGATCAAGAGAAAACCACATTTACTTGTCTATTTGGAACCTTTGCATATAGAAGAATGTCATTTGGACTATGTAATGCACCTGCCACTTTTCAAAGATATATGCATGCTATTTTTTTTGACATGATTGATAAGTTTTTAGAGATTTTTATGGATGATTTCTCTATTTTTGGGGATGATTTTAGCCAATGCTTGCACCATCTCAGCCTTGTGCTGTAAAGGTGTGAGGAGACAAATCTCATTTTGAGTTTGGAAAAGAGTCATTTCATGGTGACTCAAGGTATTGTCCTAGGACATGTTGTTTCCCAAAGAGGAGTAGAGGTTGATCAAGCTAAAATTGATTTAATAGCACATTTGCCCCCTCCTAAAACTATCAAACAAGTCAAGTCATTCTTGAGCCATGCTGGTTTCTACAGGAGGTTCATCAAGGACTTTAGCAAAATTTCCAAACCTCTTTGCCACTTGCTATGCCAAGAGGTTTCATTTGTGTTCAATGATGAATGCCTAGCTGCTTTTAAACTTCTAAAGATCTGTTTGACTATTGCTCCTATATTGCAAGCTCCTGATTTTTCTTTTCCATTTGAGCTGATGTGTGATGCATCAGACTTTGCCATTAGTGCAGTGCTGGGACAAAGGAAAGACAAAGCACCATGTGTGGTGGCATATGCTAGTAAATCAATGGTTGATGCTTAATTAAATTATACCACAACTGAAAAGGAGCTGCTAACCATTATATTTGCTTTGGAAAAGTTCAGATCATATGTGTTGGGATCTAAGATCACTGTGTTTACTGACCATTCAGCCCTGAAATACCTCCTGTCTAAGAAGGAGGCTAAAGCTAGACTAATTAGATGGATTCTTTTTCTGCAGGAATTCAACTTGGAAATCAAAGACAATAAGGGGGTTGAAAATGTAGTTACAGACCACTTGTCAAGGATTTCAGATGCTAAAATAGAGAGCTTGCCCATCAATGAGTCTTTCCCAGATGAGCAGTTTTTTGCTGTGGAGATAAGTATGCCCTGGTTTGCCAATATAGTAAACTATCTTACTGTGGGAAGGGTCCCCCACATTGGAGTAAGGATGATAAGAATCTGTTCTCCTCATAAATTCAATATTACATGTGGGAGGATCCTTACCTCTTTAAGTATTGTGCAGACCAAGTGATAAGAAGCTGTGTACCTGAAACTGAGTTTGAAAGCATTCTAACCATGTGTTATGAACAAGCTTGTGGGGGCCATTTCAGTGGCAACAAGACTGCTGCAAAGGTGCTTCAAAGTGGTTTCTATTGACCCACTCAGTTTAAGGATGCCATACAACATTGCAAAGCTTGTTCTAAATGCAAGCAAATGGGAAGTATTACAAAAAGAAACTCCATGCCCTTCCAACCTGTGCTTGTTGTTGAACTATTTGACATATGGGGAATTGATTTAATGGGACCTTTTCCCCCCTCCTATGGATATAATTTCATCCTTGTAGTTGTGGACTATGTGTCCAAATGGTTAGAGGCTATAGCTACAAGAACAAATGATCATAAGGTTGTCATTAAGTTCTTAAAGGATAACATCTTCTCTAGGTTTGGCACCCCCAAAGCAATTATTAGTGATGGAGGAAGCCACTTTTGTAACAAACCTTTTGAAAAACTATTGGCAAAATACTCTATGACCCACAGAGTTGCTACTCCCTACCACCCACAAATCAGTGGGCAAGTAGAGATTTCCAACAGGGAAATCAAACACATCTTAGAGAAGACTGTGCGAGCTGATAGGAGAGATTGGTCAATAAAACTGCCAGATGCCTTGTGGGCTTACAGGACTGCTTATAAGACCCCCATAGGGATGTCCCCATTCAAGCTAGTGTATGGCAAGGCATGTCACTTGCCTGTTGAGTTAGAAAATAGAGCATATTGGGCCATTAAAACAGTAAATTCTGACTTAACTTCTACTGGTGTGAACAAGAAACTGCAATTATCTGAGCTTGATGAGTTAAGGTTGGAAGCATATTCAAATGCCCGGATTTACAAGAAAAAAACCAAAGCCTTTCATGACAGACACTTGCTGCAGAAAGAATTCAAAATAGGTGACAAGGTATGGTTGTTCAATTCAAGATTAAAATTCTTTCCAGAAAAATTACAGTCCAGATGGGATGGGCCTTAAACAGTTTTACATGTTTCTCCATCCGGGGCTGTAGAATTCATGGACCCCAAAGATGGTAGAGTCATGAAAGTCAATGGGCAGAGGCTAAAGATTTGTGTTGAAAAAATTTGTGAGCGTGAGGAGACCATTGATTTTTAGGACACTCCAATTTATAAATGATTTCAGTGTGTATCATATGTACTATATTTTGATTTTGTTCTGTTTTGGTGATTTGTTCATTTACAATAAAATTTCCATGCTAGAATTAGGTCAACATATCAATCTTGCCAGTAGTCCAGGGACCATGGGAGTATGTCAATAATGAAAATAACGTGAATGGAAGCACAACAAAGGAGTTTGATGGGTGTTGAGGCTGAACACAACATAAAAATGTAGTTTCTATGAGCATATGGGACCTTTCATAGGTTATTTGACCTTTCGATAGGTCATTTGAGAATTTCGATAGGTCATTTGAGGATTTCGATAGGCATTGAGACTTGTCGATAGGTGAAAACAACTTTTCAATAGGTTCAAAAGGTCGGAAAGAAGTTTTTGATAGGTTCTGGATACTTATTAGGAACGTACCGAAAGGATGAATCATGCGCTACATGAACTTATCGATAGGAAGGATTTGACCTATCGAAGCATTTCATCTACACGTTGTATGTTTTATAGTGTTCGACAGGATGCTTTGACCTATCGAAATCACTCACCTCATCCTATCAAATTCAATTTTCACTCTTTATATACCTGTCGATAGGTCTTTTTTGCCCATTCAACACTTTCTGTAAAACCCTAGCTCTCTCTTCCTCATTTGTCACTGCTCTCTTTCCACCAAATACTCTAAGGACTGTTCACCACTCAGTTTGCCATTCTTCAAGTTCATTCAGCCTGCACTAAGGAGCATTTTGCACCTGATTTTTGTGAAATTGGAATTGTGCATCACAGTTTCTGTAAAACCCTAGGAGTTTTGGGTAAGCTGTCTCCCTGCTTTCACTCTGTTGTTTTTCTAATTGGTTACCTCATAATTTTAATCCAAATTGGTGAGTGAGTTGTAAGAGATTAATTTCTGAGAACAATATGGATGATTATGAAGAAACCCTAGCTGAACTATTTCGGCAACTAGCTTCTTCCACCTCAATGTCTTCTATAAAATCAAAGCCTATCACCAACCCACCTACCAAGAGGAAGCTTCCTGCAGGGAAGCCCAAGAAGGCTCCTAAAGAAAAAAAGGCCAAGTCTGTCGTAATTCAGGAGCATGATGCAGAAATACCCGTGGAGAGATTTGCTCCAACTGGGGAAACATCTTTGCCCAACCCTGACATATTACCTGCGGTGGAGCTTCCCACTGCATTAACCACCCCTAATGAGTTTGTGAATGGGTTGAGCCTTATCCCTGAGATAGATTTTGATCTTGCATACTTTACTGAGATAGAGGAGTGCCAGGGGACACTAATGTATCTAAAGAATGAGGGATTGTTACCCCTACTTACACCCTTGAAGGAGACTGTGTACCCCAGGTTGGTTAAATTGTGGTACCAGAATTTGACAAAGAAGGTGGTGCCTGGGAATGAGGCTGTGCTGGAAATTCTGATTGATGATTGACAAATTACTATGGATTGCAAAGACATTGGGAGTCCCACATCAATTTGACTCCACTAGATCTGAGGGAGCACCCAAAAGGGTTGCATTTAGAGAAATGGCTAAACAGCTCACTAATGGAATTGTGAGATCTGGTGAATCTTTGATGAGAAGAGACCTCCAACCCAGCCAAAAGGGCAATTTTTGAGTGCACCACAGCTGATTTTTGAGACAATGGTAGACATTAATAATAAGGTGCTTAAAAGACAAGCATTTGCTAAAGGTGCTAGGTTACCTTTCAGTAGGCTCATTACATGTTTGCTCAAGGCTGGGAAATATATGGTTAAGAGAAATGAGCCAATCGAGAAGTTGACTCCAAAAGAGTATAGAAAAAAGGCATGGTACACCAACTTGACCCTGATAAAGAAGAGTAAGCCAGCTGAGATGGAGGAGGTTTAGGAGGTGCCCACTACCATTGCAACAGATCTTACTACTGAGATGCCCTCATCCATCCTCTCACCTACCTTACCTACATCATCACCAACACCTCCACCCACTTTGCTTTTCCCCTTTGTATTAGCTCCTCTTCCAACAGACCCCCCTCCTCCTACCTCTGAGCCAGTTTTACCTCCACCCACCACTCCAATTCTCGAACCTGAAGTCCTTGAACCTCCCACACTATCAGAGCCTACCCCTACCCTTTCTTCTCCACCCTTTGACCAACCCATTTCTGACTTCCCCTCTCACCAACCCCTACTTCATACCTAAGGCTTAGACCAGTTTACCACTGCTGGGTTCACTGCCCTAATGACATCCATTGTGGAAGATGTTGGGCATGACTACACCCCACTCCCGGACTCCCCACACCCCAACCCCCCTCATTTCAACCATGCACTCTCCTCCCCTTTCCACCCTATTCAAACACCTGTCCCCTCTAATCCCACCATGCCTGATACTTTAACCCAAATTCTCTCCCTATTACAATCCATCCAAACTCAATTGATCACAAACACCAACAACCAAGCCCTCATGAGCTCCTGCCTTTAATCTATTCAGTCCACCCTTACCCCATCCTCTTCAGCTCCCCAACCCCCTCACACTTCCCCTCTTTCCCCTGTCAAATCACCTATCCATTTATCTCCTCTATCTTCACCCATAGTTCCACCTCCCACAGCTACTACCCAGTCTGAGAAGGTAGCCACTCCATTTTTCCATTTTTCCCCATACCTATCTCATCCCCATCTTTCACCCCTCCATCACCTCCAATAGTAGCCACTGAAGTTGTTGTGTCACCTACCACCCAACCACTCACTCTCACTCCCCTTGTCTTCACAGATGCCTCAACCCAAACTGATCCACTTGAGGAACTAGTTTTCTCCACCCCCTCCTCATCTTCCACTCCACCCCTTTCCTTGCCCATTGTACTCAGATCCCCCATCTACATTCCCCCTTACCTCACTCTGCTATATGCAATGAGGGACAACCCCTACATCCGTCGGGATGTCCTGAGTGGTATGGCTGCCCTCCAAGCTTCCCTGGAAGTCTCCTATGTGGAGAGGATTGCTATCATGGAATTGGAGTAAAGAATCCAGCTCCGAGATATCTCTTAGGGGTGGAAGGAAATCCTGACTTGTTATGAGTCTGCCAAACTACTTGCTGATACTCAGACTCGCATTGTTGAGTTTGAGAAGAAGAATGCTGACAATCTCCAGAAAAAATTAGCCAATGCCAGGGACATAATTAAGGCTACCCAAGCACTGTCTGAGACCAACCAGCTCCATGCTGCGAAAAAATCAAACTGCTAGAAAGAAGGATTGCCTTGATGACTTCTCAACCATATCAACTAGCTCCTCTTGCTACAGTTCCTCTGGACAATCTTACTTCCCTCCATCCCTGTCCACCTTCTTCCACTCAACCTACTCCTACCCCACCTGTAGATGTCCCCCCCCTCCAGCCTAAGATCTTCCTGCAACTAAACCTTCCCCACCAAAACCTAAGAGGACTTATACAAAGAGAAAAGTTACTGCAAAGAGATCTGTTTCCTCTGCTTCTGCTTGTAGTAAAGGGAAGGAACCTGCTACCCAGTCTGAAGAGGTAAGCCCCCACCCCCACATGACACCTCCTCCACTCTACTCTCTAAGGAGGAAAGAAGGCAAGCTGTTACTGCCCTTGGCCTCGATCCTACTGCCCTCTTCCCTTCTAATTTTGATTCTGATTCTCTTATTGCTTCTGCCAAGAATGATAAGAAATCTGCTGTCCAGTCTGAGGAGACCCCCAAGCAATCCCCCAAGAAGTCCCAACCTAAAGGAAAAGCTCCTTTATCAAAGGATGATTTGAAAATTTTGGCAGATTTGTATGATTGACATGATGATGCCTGTTAATAAATATAGTTTATGTTTGTTTGTTTTCTCTTACTGCTTTAGACCATGTACATATTTTATATGTTAATAGTAATTTATTTTCTGTGTTATGTCTTTCTTTGTGCTTATTCTTCCATCTGTTTCTTCATATACCCTGTTCATTGCTAACATGCTCTCTGCACAGTGAGGACACTGTTTAATTTAGGTTTGGGGGTATGGTAGGTATGCCAATGAAATGAGTTAATGCTAGTGCAGCAATGTTGAAAAAGTTTTTGAAAATAAAATGATTTTCCACCTCATTTAAAAAAAAAAAGAAAAAGAAATTAAAAACTTTTTAAAACTGAAATGAGCTATAGTTTTAGCATTTTTCATAAAGAAAATGCCAAGAATTTTCAAAAAGTGATGTTTAGTGAACCTGAAAGGAGAGAAAACTGTGAGGATACACCCCAGAAATTTGATGGAAGGCCATACCCAGTGAGATTTGGGCCTGAAAATTTTTCTTTGAAGAGTGTCTTGACAGTTTTTCTGCTCTAAGGATTGATTGGATCTAGTTTCGATCACTAGAAGGCAAATCCAAATTAAAACAGCTTGACAACATTCATGACATTGAAGACATGAAGTAAGGCCATTCCTTGGACAGTTTGAGCTTAAAATGTCCCACCTTTGAACTGCCCTTGATACACTCCATTTGAGCCTTAAACTTCCTAATTTTCTTTGATAAAAACCAAAAAATTTGAACCCAAAACCTCAGTGACCTGATACAGCCTGACCCTCACTTTTTACTAATTTCTCAATTTGAATCCTTTTTACCCCATTATTCTTTTACAAATTTCACATATAAGCCACATTACAACCCAATAAAAAAGACCCTACTGATCTAAAATGGATTGAGCTGTCATGTAGAGATGAGGATTTATTTAATCTGTGGTGAAAAGAGTTAGAAAATTTTAGAAGTTAGAGCAATGCCAATGCTCATGCTTGCAGTCCTATTTGAGGGCTGTAACTGTTCTTGAGCTGTGTGAGAAATGATGCATCCTTCTACTTTTGTTATGAGTGAACAGCCCGGGTAAGATTTTGGTCTGAAATCAAAAATTGATTGGGGCATTATCAAAATAGAATTCTTAAATTAACGGTGAACTCTACATTAATTTTTAGGCACAATGCCTTGACATGAACTGATTGATGATGAAGGAATTACAGCAGAATTTTAGGTTTTAAACTGATGATTTTTCTGCTGAAAATCCTCTAAAATTGAAGGGACATGGTGTGGAATTTATTTTATTTTACTTGAACTCTGTTTTAGCATGTTGCATGAGTATTAACTAATTTTATTGGAGAAGTTTGGGAGTACCTTCACTGAAAACCCTCAGGAGACTCTACTCCTCCACTAGGGGTTCAAAAGGCTTGATGCATATGCTAAATGCATCTGTGCTCCCTACAGAAGTGGCATTTTAGTTTTCTTTATTCTTTCTTTGATCAGGGACTAGCAAAGCATATGTTAATATCTAAAATGTACCACTTTTCACCCCTTAACATGAGCTTTGATAGACCTATGAGTGGATTAATAAATGCTTGTTGAGTATGTCTTGTAGATAGCAGTAAATGGCAGTCATAGTGCAGAAATCCATCTCTCAGTGTAGTTCAGACCCAACAATGGCCCACTTAGAGCATGCAGCAACGGCAAAACAACTTTGAAGGAGTGAAAACAGGCTGAAAACAACTTGTCGAGAGGCTACTGGAACTTGTCGATAGGATCTGAAGGCTGAAAAATGGAAGAAGTCGTGAGGATGGAGAATTCGATAGGATTCGGAACCTATCGCGTAGTCGAAAACAAAAAGGGAGTATACTATCGAATGGTTGCCTGAGCTTGAACAAAACCTATCAAAAAGTTTGAAAACTTGTCGATAGGAGCCAGAAGAGAACCTATCAAAACTTATTGTGCAAAAATCAACCTATCGAAAGGATCCCCCAACTGGTCGAACACACCAAATGAAGGCTGTGGATGTTGGAGCTTTATTTTTAGCACCAACCTATCAGAACCCATTGAAAGGATCCTGAATCCTAGTGAAAGGAATAGAAGGCTTGTTTGGAACCTGTCGAAAGCCTCAAGAACCTATCGAAATCGACTGAAGGACTTCTTAGAAAAGCTGCTGTGCACACACTGCAAGTTGGTGACCTACTGCACGCAATCTGAGGCACTCTGGTGACCGACATGAAGTTTCTAGAAGTACCCTGGGAAACCCTAACTGACCCACGTGCTCTCCCCCAACTCTAACTAACTGAGAGAGCCTTCTAGAAGGAGAATAAAAGAGGGAATAATAGAATTATTCCAGCTGAGCCATGAGTGGCGGGAAAAATAGATCTGAGGCTAAAGGGGAGAGTTATATAAGGAGGGAAGCTACCAGAAAATGGGGGATCAATTCTCGAGATCAGAGCTTGTATCAAAATTTGCTATTCTTCCTTTTTGCCCAACTATGGTTGGCCAATTTCTTTGGAGCGGCAAGGAATGAGGTTGGATCTGTAATTGGGGAGAGTTGAGAGTGTTATTGAGGGTCAGATAATGCACAAACTATAAATCTGAGAGCATTTCATTGTATAATGAGTTTCTTTCAATGCAATACTAGTTTTATTATTTTAATTAGATCCATAGTTCATCTGGTTTCATTTGGTGCTCGATCGGATTTGTGTAGATGGGATTCAGCTCACCCACTTAATAGGTAGACCCCTTGGATACCATTTGATCTCTCTAGGTCTGATATTCCTGCAATTGCCTATGTCTATGGCCTGATAGTTGCAGCATTTGTAGTGATTATAATGTTTTGATGGAAACCTGAGAATGGGGTGAATCTATTGGATGATTTACGACCATTGAAGTGGATAGATCATAGCCTTAAGATCAATCCAAATCTCTGGCTTAGATCAGATCCTTTTACTCTGTAGCTCTGCTTATAGCCAAATGAGGGATTGATGCACTCTGAATTCTTTGTGACACTGTCAGCTCAATCCAATTACAGCAAGACCAAACTCTAAGTTGTTTCTCTCCATTTTCTCTTTCCAATTTCACCAAATATTCCCCTCACTTGCAAGATCTGAAATCTGGATTTAATCTCAATTCATTTATGCATTTAATATTATTTCTGTAGTTTAGTTTTAAGTGACAACCCCTTAAAACCTCCCCTCTCTCTTTTGCTATTTTAGTATTAGAAAGGGTGCCAGATCTGCTTTAGATATGGAGATTTACTTAATTTTCAGCTCACATTTCCCTGTGGACATTCCCTTACTTATCCTTTTAAAACTTGCTACAACAGGCCCTGAATACTTGCAAGTATATGTGTCTGCTTGCCTTGGTGTGTGCAACCAATAGATCCTTTAATTGTGTGATTTTAAACCTCTTTTTGAACACAAGGTAAGAATCCAACAATCGCTTTATTATTTGCCAAAAGGTATAGGATTAGGGGTCTTCCGGGAATTGGTGGTGATAGTATTGGCTGGTTAAGGTGGTATTTTTTAATGTTATCAAAAGCTTGCTGGCATTGGTCATCCCATCTATACTCGGACCCTCCTTTAAGTAGTTTGTAGAAAGGATCGCATCGATCTGAATGCTGAGAGATAAATCTCCTGATGAATTACAATCTTCCTATCAAACCTCATAATTCCTTGATATTGTTGGGAGGTGACATCTCTAAAATGGCTCTCACTTTCACAGGTTCGACTTCAATCCCTCGGTTGCTAACTATAAAACCAAGTAATTTTTCGGAGGTGACTCCAAAAACATATTTCTTAGGATTCATTTTTAGTTGATATTTCTTAGCTCTCTGTAGCACTAGCCGAAGGGCTTCAGCATGTCCTACTCGTGTTTGAGACTTCACTAATATGTCATCGACATAAACTTCTACACACTTATGCATCTTGTCATAAAAAATAGCTATCATAGCGCGTTGATATGTGGCTCCTACATTCTTGAGCCCAAAAGGCATGATGACATAGCAGTAAGTTCCCCATGGTGTGGTGAAGGAAGTTTTCTCTTCGTCAGACTCTGCTAACTTGATCTAATTATATCCAGAGAAATCGTCCATGAAGGATAGCATCTCATGTCCAGCGGTGTTTTCAACAAGAGTGTCAATATGTGGGAGTGGGAAGCCATCTTTTGGGCATGTCTGATTAAGGTTTTGAAAGTCAATGCAAACCCGTACCCTGCCGTCTTTCTTGGTGACAGGTACTATGTTGGCGATCCACTTGGGGTAGAGGACAACTCGGATGAATTTAGCTTTGTGCAACTTGTCAACTTCCTCTTTGACTTGGAGTGCTGTTTGGGGGTGCATCCTGTCGATTTTTTGCTTAACAGGTTTTGCATCGGGTTCTAAGACAAGATGATGCTCTACTAGACTTGGGTCTAAACCAAGCATGTCCTCATAGGACCATGCGAAAGAGTCAAGATGTTCCTGTAGGACTTGTACAATCTGTTGACGTTCGCTAAGATTGAGCATCGCACTAATCAACAATTTCTTGGGCTTCTTGTCGGTGCCAAAATCTATTTCCTCCGTGGGTTCGACGGTAGCCTGGGTTTGTTCGTCAAAATGTTTAATAACCTGCCGGAAGTCCTGAGTCTCATTAGGGCCTGGTGTTCCTCCTTCATCCTCGATAAGCTCATATACTGTGAAATTACTTGGCTGGGGATTTAATCTTACGCAAGGCAACTCTTCGTCGACATAATTTATGATCGAAAGATCTTTGGTAAAGTAAAGGTCAAGGCTATTGATTCTTCTCTCGAAGTCGTGGAGTATCTCTTCCGGTATGATGACTGGCTTATTACTTAGCCTGCAGGCTTTACGTCCTTGCGGGCAAGACAAGTTAGGAGTTAGAGGAGGGAAGTCCCATCGTTGACTGCAGACTTGAGTCAGAGTAATGAGTTCCCTTTCTTTTTCAAGGTTTTATGATATGTTTGGGTTTTGTATTTCTATCTTTTTAGGGTTTTCTATGTTTTCTATTTTATTGACTTTTGATAATAGATATGGTACAGGGTCGGTGGCCTCAAAGGGCACAGGGAGTGCCGCTTCCACTAGTTGAGGGAGTGAGACGGCTGCTGGAGCCATCGAGGCGATCCTTCAGGGAATGCGAATTTATTGCAAATTTGGCATTTTTTTTTTGAGTTCTCATCCAATGGGATCTTTTGAATAAGTAATGCTGATGACAGGGGTATCATAGTTTGAGTTTCCTCTACTAGGTTGATTGTCTCTTCCCCAAAGAAGCTCGAGAGATCATAATCGATTGAACTATCGTCGTCGAAGTTATGAGATGATAGTCCTTCCCGCGAGGGGGAATCTCCTAAAGGGTCCCCAGGGGGAGGGAGCTCTTTCTCTTGATCTTCATAATATGTCGGGATGAGCGCACATCTCGGCAACGGGGTTGGTAATGGTAAGAAATGCATGGAGATTCCTAAGGACATTCCCATCCTTCCAAGTTAGAGCCGATGATATTATCCAATTTGTTCTCTTGATCTGATAAGGCGTTAAGTTCTAGGTTGGCTTGCTCTACCAATTCGAGTGCAGGGAGGTCTATCCAGTAGTCCTCGTCATCACTTGGTGGAGGTCGCCACTCTTCCTAGAGTGATTGCCAAAATATTTGGAGTTGTGGTGCATCTGGGGATGAGGGAGCGTCTAGTTCAAACTCCTCTTCGGACTCATGGATGTCTCCTGAGTCGAACAACTGACTATCGGATTCTCTCTCTTCTGGTGCCAATAGCGAGGTTGATAGATTACTGGTCGTGCTTATGGTTGTAGGGTTAGCTCCGTTCCGTCCACTTCAGTAGTTAGGGGATGTGTGATCTTGCAAGCAGATTGCTCTAGTATGTGAGTGCATGCTTCGCACTGGGGTTGATATGGGGGAAAGATACAAGGCGAGTCCCATAGGCATTCCCATCCTCCAAGGCCGAGGCAAAGGTGGATGCTATATGAATTAATATTTTCTTACAGGGTGTCATCCCCTTCCCATGGTGAACGTGAGTGTTCTTCATCGTCTCGTAAGGCTGCTATGTGAAAATCTTCATGATCTGTAGATTCCTAATCTTGTAATTGTGGTTTCATTTTTGGAGGGTCCTTCTTTCTTCCTTCTATGGGATTTTCAGTGTCAAACAAAGGTTTGACTCCTTTGAGGGGTTCATCGACGTCATCGTTCAGGTTCGTCAAATCGTTGAATGCTTTGGATATTAGTTCAATTTCTATCTCCCGGGGTTTGGTGAAGGATACTTCCTTCTGCTTCGGCACACCTGCTTTCTCAGTAGTTCCATAGACGAAGTGGTCATAAAGAGACCATTTCGGTTAGGTAGGGAATAAATAGACTAGTTGGCCATTCGATTGGTAACCTAATCCTATGTGCTTGACTATTTTAGTCAGGAATATAGGTCTCACACGACCTTACTTATTCTTATCAAGTCCAGTGTGGGGGACGTATCCGAGTTGGTACATAAGATCCCACCCTTTCATTGCGGTTGGGTTGATGTCGTATAATTTAGCAAGGTCTGGGCTAACCTCCCTCTCATAAGCTCTTGTTGTCGCTCTGGGTGAAAACCAGGAAGGGCAGGTGAGCAGACTCCTACGACAGCTGCTTCATCAGGGATTCGTGTCTTTTGGATGCGGCTTGTGTTTAGTACGGATTCATGGGCTGTCGGATGCTTGCTACATAATCGGTATCCATCTCCTGAAGAGGTTCATCAACGTATATACGGATGATGGAGTCCTCATACGAAAATTTAATGCATTGATGGTATATGGATGCGACAACCTTTATTGATTCTAACCATTTTCTATCTAAAATGAGATTATATGTACTAGCGAAGTCAAGAACATGGAACGTAACCTCTTTTATCACAGGTCCAAGGCGGACCTAAAGTTTAATAGTTCCTTTTACGAAACGACGTGAGCCATCATAGGCTATGAGTGACAAGGCTGAGGGCCTGACATCTTGTTCTGTGTATTCAAGTAATTTCAATGTGGTGAGAGGGAAAATATTGAGTCACACGCCCATATCGACTAGTGCATGGGGTACAGAAAACCCTCTGACTATGACTGTAAGATATATGGGGGCAATGCTCCCGCGAAGTGACTCCTTAGGCATGTCTGCGTCCATGAATGTGAGGGCGGGAGGTTGTGCCATGACAGAGATAATTTGTTGAAGCTCATCCAAGGTCATGTCTTCGTCCACTTGAGTGTCCTTGAGTGTCCTTATTAACAGTCAGTGATGATCAGGCAACTTCATGATGAGTTCTAGTATAGATATCTGGGCTGAAATCTTTTGGAGATGCCGTAACAGTTTGTACTCTTGCTCTGGCTCGAGTGCTATTTTTTTGCCTGGCAGATGGGCCCTAGGTGCAGGTGACTGAGGTGGTTGTGGTACAGGAATTGGTGGTGGGATGACGTGCGGTGGGGGTGGCAAGTCAACTTCTCTTTCTCTCGTGTTCCCCTTGGATAGTTATGCATGCGTGAAATCTTTATTCTGGGGGAAAGGGGGAGGTGGATAGTTGGTTCTCGACTTGAGAATAGGCTAGGCCGATCACTGGTCGAACCTAGCATGACTCGACGTCGGTGCATTTGTGAAGAAAGTGAAGTTAAGGGTCGGAGTGCGTGTCTGTATGGCATTACTCCAAGGTGGGAGGTATTACGTGTGATCCTCTTCGTCTAAGAAAGTGGAGACCAACGTCTCTCATGGATTTAGGTATTCTTTTCATTCATTTTGCTCTTCATCTGACGGATACTTAGTTCTGGCTTCACTCTTTTGGTTGGGAGTCATGTGGGTGACATTGTCTACTCGTGCGATAGTTAGAACGACGGTTTGAAGAGCATAGTTTCCATACTCAAATCCAGAGTCGGGTGAAGGGGATGGTAACACTAGTGATTCAGGATTTGGTGGGGTTAATGGCTCGAGTGGGGAATGATGGAGGAATGGCCTCCTGGCCCTGAAGGAATGGACTCGTATTTGAGTAAACTTTAGATATGGAGGTGGGCTCGGCGGCGCGATCCGTGTGATCAGGGCAGGCGGATGTAAGGAGGGAGGAGTTCCCATAAGGATAGTAATAGTGTTAGAGGGTAGGATAGCAGTGATTAATGCTGAAGGCCAAAAATGGGATTGACTGGGGAGATCTATAGTAGTGACCTGGGCCGGTGTCCCTTGGTTGTGGTTGGGCATGGGGTTATTTATGATCCCTAAATTCTGTTGGGGTTGATTGTTATTAGGGTTAGGGTTCCTAAGCACTTCTCAATCAATTTGATTATGGTCATTCATGTCATAGATCACGTCCCTGAGAACCCAATAGTCCTCTAAGTTGTCCCGCGTACGGATGGAAAGAACAGTATTTACCATAATCTAGATTTGCAGACCATGGCCTAGGCTTTTCTTGTGGGAATCGTAAGAGATTTTGGGTGCTAAGGAGGCAGAAGATGTTGGAAATAGTATTGGGTAAAGGGGGATAGTGGTCCCACTTTGGCTGGTAGGGTCCCCTAGCTGGGATAAAGTTCTGAGGTGGAGGTACGCTGTTATAATTCGGTGCATGGGCCGGTCGATTTTGTGCTGCGTTTTGGGCCTGATAAGTGTTAGGGTATTAATTTCTATTTTGATGTTGGCTTTGGTTCTGATTTTGACCCTAGTTATGGTTTGCGTACCTTTGTTGATTAGCGCCTTGATTTTGACTAGCGTATCGTTGTTGGGTTTGGTTCTACCCAAAGTTGCGTGGTGGGAAGTTCCCGTTATTCAAATTTTGTCCTTGATTGACAACCGTATTAACTTGTTCAGTTCCTGAGGATTTCTTATGATTTTTCGATTTCGACTCGTTTGAGGAGCCCACCTTTGACGTGACTATGGATAATGCAAGGTCTCCGCCCTTTATGTGTCGCGTTAGTCGGGATGCTCGAGAATGAAGTGCAGTGAAGCCGGGGCAATCGCTGATGACTAGGGCACTCCTTAGTGGTTCCTTAGTATTGTCAATGATGATGCCAATTAAATCTTTCTCTTTCATTGAAGTACCAGTTCTAGCAGCAAGCTTTCGCCATCTAGCGACGAAGTCGGTGAATTCTTCATCTTGTCCTTGCTTGACCGCTATCAGGTCGTTGAGGCTAATGGTCTCTTGAATCAAGTGTTTGTATTAGCCTAGGAATCGACCACCTAGCTCATCAAAAGTCTCTATCTTATAAAGTGGGAGCTCCGTGAACCAGTCTAGAGCTTCTCCTTCTAATGAATGTTGAAAGTAGTGAATGAAAAGTCCTTGATTATCTCGTATAGGTCGGCAATCATTACAAAAGAGGGCCAAGTGATGGTTCGGATTTTCGGTGCCATTATATTTAGTAAATTTCTGTAGTTTAAATCCTATGGGTAGGTCAAATTCAATGTCTCGATAGAATTTATCGAATCCGAACGAGCGACTTGGGAATTCCCTCTTAGCCATATATTCATCGAGCATTTTTTGGAGGTTTTCGATCTTTATGGTGTTGTCTTTGGGAGTGATGCGTGAGATACCCTTGTCTGGCAAGCTGTCATTAAAGAACGTGTGAGTATGTTGCCTCAATGGCGTAGTGTGTGCTAACACCGTGCTTGGGGTAGAAGGTGGTCTCTCTTGTCGCTCCTGCTCTCCCAAATTTTGTTGTCCCCTAATGATTTCATATGCAGCAGCCAATCCTCGAACCAACTCTTCAAAATCATCGCCTCCTCTTTGTATTCTTTGGATGCTAAGTTCTACGATTTGTTGAGTGGTAAGATTTTGCCCGATGCGGCTCTCTCTTCCGTTACGACTACTATCGGCGGGTGGAGTAGAGAAAGGATTCTCTTGTTCACCTGCCATATTAACCTCTGGCTATCGTGGGCTAAAATCATAAAGTGGCTCTTCATATGAGGGGTTGTCATGATAGGCCCATAATGGTGGGTCTCCTAAACTTACTCTTCGTACACTTGACATCTCGAATCTTTGGCGAAGACTCATATAAAAAGAATCTAAACGACACGACGGGAAAGAAAATAGGAAAGTAAAATAAAGCTAACTATCTAAAGAAAAAGAAGGGGTTTACAAAAGTGTCCCATCGTGATCGCCAATCAGTTGGTGCGCACTTTTTCTGGGTTACTCTCGGTTCTCGTTAAAAAAGTGGCTTCCAATTCTGTCTTGTTGGACTCTAGCGATGCAATGTATGTGATAAGGTGGGGATAAATAATAATAGGAGGAATTTCCTAGGATGATTCCTAGTTGATTTGCGATCGCCAGCTGTAGATATTTATCGGCGTTGCAACACGTCAATGATCACGCGTTTAAGCGGGTGTGAGTTACTTCTATACTGAATCGTCCGCCTGTGAACGTCAGCAGCAGTGTCCTCTTTTAATTAGATAGTTTCAACTTTCTTTTTAGTTTCCCTTATTGCGGTTATGGTCAGTTTAGATTCTCTTTCTTTTATTTTTAATTATGATTAGGTGAGCTTATTATGATGGGTTATTTTAGTGTCCTGATGCTATCAGGAGTCCAATCATTTTCAGTTTCTCGGTATCATTAGGAGTCCAATTAATATCAAAGTCCTAGTACTACTAAGAGTCCAATCAGTTCCAGTCTCCTACTGGTACTAGGAGTGCATGTGTATCAGTTCCAATAATATTCTAATTAAATAAAAGAGTCCAATTATATCGTAATTCTAGATAAAGCAGGTACGCTAATTTTATTACAATTCTAGATAAGCAGATGTATCAATTGTATGGCAATCACAACTAAACCACTTAAGGTAATCTTACTAGCATTCTAATTTGAAGAAAACAAAGACTAATTTTTTTATTGCGACTCTGATTGAAGCAATAAATCAATTTACTAAAATAGGAATAAATGATCAAGGCAACAAAATTAACGTTTTTTTTTGTAATCATAATCTACGGATCAATTATGGTAAAAATCTAACTAATAACAAACGAATTAACTTTCCTAAATTCTGGTTGAGATAATAAATTGACTGAACTAGAAGACTGAATTGAATCAAAGCAAATAATGGTATGAAAGCTTATTTGATGCGATTAGCCAATTATATTGAAATAGAAAAACTAACTATAACTAATTAGTTAACCTTAAACAATCTAAAAAAAAAGGGGGGTTGGGCCCGCTATGCTAAGAAGGATTGGCCTCGTTCCCGAGTACCCTCCGTAAGCTCCCATGGGCAAATCGAATGGCTGAGATAAAAGATAGGTCGATCGTTAAATAATAAAAGGGGGATTTTTAGAATTAAATTCGAAATTATAATAAAAAATTAGATTGACAAACCTAAGTTATGAACTAAAATTTATATTTTTTGGATTTTTTTGATGGTATGAAAATATAGAATTAAATTATAGATTAAAATTTTAGAATTTGAATTGGTTAAAATCAAAAATCGGTAGTATGATTAAGGATGATCAACTCGAGAGTCAGAACAAGAAATTAATGATAGGACTGTAGATTAAGATTTTAGAGTAGAATCAGAGTATAAGGTGGGTATATTGGACCTCTAGATTAAGGACCAGTTCTAGAAACAGAGAACTAGAACTGGATATAGAGAATTTCGGTTCGAAAAGGGTGCTACGGTCTAAAAATTAGAAATAGAATTGATTAATTAAACTGAGAGGAAATCCTAAGTCTAAAATAAAATTAAATTCTTACCTAGGGTCGGGGCTGCAGAGAGGAATCATCGAAGATTTGGGGGTTTGAATCTCGTAATCATGACTAATTTGCTCTATGGGCTTATCCTCGGAGTTCTCTGGTTTCGAAGTCCCAAAAAAATTCCGTTCTCTCTCTCAAAATTGCCAGCCTCTTCTCTCTCTTCGAGAAAAAAGCTTTTATAGGTTTTCATTCAATTATGCCCCCGTTTCCGAACGTTTAAATGAATTGCGCGCCAGTTTTTTGGCGCTTAATCTCTTTGAGTTGGTCACCAACTCAGTGAGCGACCGACTGAATTACTCAATGTGTTTCCTAGTCCTAACAAAATCAAGACTAATTACGCGCATGATGGGACGTGCGTAATCCTATTAAGCGTGTTACCTGAAGTGCTTAATCGAGGAAACATAGGGGTCAAGGGTAGGAGACTAGGTCGGGCGTAGGCCAATTGCGCGCTGGTGGTGTAGCGCTCAATCCGATCGCGCGTCTATTTCCAGGCGCGTAATCGAGTCTCAAAACGGTCTATGAAAGGAAGATTGGTCTGAAAGGGGACTGATCGTGCGTTGTGGTTGTGCGTGTGATCGAATTACGTGAAAGTTTTCAGGCACTTAATTGAGGGTTGTCTAGGTATGGTCTCAAGAATGGAATGCAGGACTATTATTTCAGTCTACATTCCGACTATATACTAGTTCTTAGTATATAGCCTCCCTATGTTGGGATCTGAGCCACAAAGCTATTGTTTCAGCTTGTGTTCAGCCATGTACAGTGGCATGGTCCCATGTCGAGGGTTAAAAAGGTCAAGCGCTGACCAAACGAATTCGTGTACTCCGAGAGGGCGAAATGAAGGTGTCTACAAGGTGGCGATAGTATTGGCGGGTTAAGGAGGTATTTCTTAATGTTTTTGAATGCTTGCTAACACTGATCATCCCATTTGTACTCAAATCCTCCTTTAAGTAGCCTGTAGAAAGGACTGCATCTGTCCGAATGTTGGGAGATAAATCTTCTGATGAATTGCAATCTTCCTATCAGGCCTCATAACTCTTTGATATTACTGTGAGGCGGCATCTCGAGGATGGCTCTAACTTTTATAGGGTCAACTTCAATCCCTCGCTTGCTATCAATGAAACCAAGTAATTTTCCAGAGGTGACCCCGAAGACACATTTCTTTGGGTTCATTTTTAGCTGGTATTTCTTAGCTCTCTGTAAAACTAGTCGGAGCACTTCAAG
This sequence comes from Chloranthus sessilifolius, assembly GCA_021018995.1. NCBI lineage: Eukaryota > Viridiplantae > Streptophyta > Magnoliopsida > Chloranthales > Chloranthaceae > Chloranthus > Chloranthus sessilifolius. The sequence goes on from CM037588.1 coordinate 101,836,999, forward strand.
ATGTCCTACTCGCATTTGGGACTTCACTAATATGTCATCAACGTAGACTTCTACACACTTATACATCATGTCATGGAAGAAAGCCATCATGGCGTGTTGATATGGGGTTCCTGTGTTCTTGAGCCCAGAAGGCATGACGACGTAACAATAAGTTTCCCATGGTGTGGTGAAGGAACTCTTCTCTTGGTCAGACTCTGCTAATTTGATCTAATTATATCCAGAGAAATCGTCCATAAAGGATAGCATCACATGTCTAGCAGTGTTGTTAACTAGAGTGTCAATGTGTGGGAGTGGGAAATCATCTTTTAGGCATGCCTGGTTGCAGTTTCGAAAGTCGATGTAAACCCGTACTCTGCCGTCTTTCTTGGCGACAGGCACTATATTGGCGATCCACTTAGGGTAAAGGATGACTCGAATAAATATGGATTTGTGTAACTTGTCAACCTCTTCTTTAACTTGGAGGGCGGTTTGTGAGTGCATCGTACAGAGTTTCTGCTTAACAGGCTTTGCATCAAGTTCAAAGACGAGGCGGATGTTCTACTAAACTTGGGTATAAACCAGGCATGCCCTCATAGGACCATGCGAAGGAATTGAAGTGTTCTTGCAGGACTTCTGCAATTTGTTGGCGTTTCTTGGAGTTGAGCGTTGCGCTAATTAGTAGCTTCTTGGGTTTCTCTTCAGTTGCAAAGTTAAGTTCTTCTGTGGGTTCCGCGGTAGCTTTGGTTTGCTCATCGACTTGATAACTCGTTGGAAGTCCAGTGCCTCCTCCACAGCTGGTGCTCCATCTTCGTCCTCGGTAAGTTCATATATTGCGAAGTTGCTACACTGGGGATCTAAATTTGCGAAAGGTAACTCTTCATCGGTACAATCTATGATTGAGAGATCTTTGGTAAGGTGAAGGTCAAGACTACTGATTCTTCTCTCAAAGTCACGAAGTATCTCGTCCAGTATGATCACTGGCTTATTGTTTAGTCAGCATGCCCTACATCCTTATGGGGGTAATGAGATAGAAACTTTAGGAGAAAAGTCTCCTTGTTGGCCACAAATGTGGTTCGGGACAAAGGGTTCCCTTTCTTTTCGAGGGTTTTCTAATTTTTTTTATTTTGTATTTTTGAATTTTTAGGGTTTTCTATTTTTTCTATTTTTTTTATTTTTGATAATAAATATGGTACAGGGTTGGTCACTTCAAGGGGCACCGGGAGAATTGCATCCTCTAGTTGAGGGAGCGAGATGACTGCTGGAGTCGTTCGGGCGATTCTTCGGGAAATGCAGACTTATTGGGAATTTGGCATTTTTTTTTTAGAGTCCTCATCTAATGAGACCTTTTGAATGAGTGACGCGGGTGGTAGTGTCACCGATGTTCGGATTTCCTCTATTATGTTAATGGCCTCTTCATCGAAGAAATTCTGAAGATTATAGTCGATCGAACTATCTGCTTATGAGTTGTAATATGGTTGTTCTTTCCACCGAGGGGGATCTACCAAAGGATTCTCTGGGATAGCGAGTTCTTTCCCTTGATCTTTATGATACGTTAGGATGAGCACACATGCTCGGCAGCGAGGTTGATAATGGTGAAGAATGCAGGGGGATTCCCAAGAGCATTCCCATCCTTCTAAGTTAGAGTCAGAGACAGTGTCGAACTCATTTTCTTGATCTGATAATGCTTGAAGTCCTAAATTAGCTCACTCCGCTAACTCGAGTGCAGGGAGATCTATCCAGTAGTCCTCGTCATCACTCGAGGGAGGTTGTCATTCTTCCTTGACATATTTTCAAAATATTTGGAGTTGCGGCAAATCCGAGAATATAGGAGTGTCTAGTTCGAGTTCCTCTTCAAATTCTATAAGAGCGTGTTGAGTGTTTCCTTTTGGATCAATCGGATAACTGTCAAGATTGTCTACTTCTTGTGCTGGTAGCTGAGCTGGTAGGTCATTGCTAGTTTCTGTCGTCATAGGGTTGGAGTGGTTCGATTCCTCTATCATAGAACGTCGGGTCCAACTGGCGAAATGTTCTAATATACTAGTGCATGCCCTACAGCGGGGCTGGTAACAGTGAACGATACAAGGAGAATTCCACTGGCATTCCCACCCTCCAAGGCCAAGGCCGAGGCGGATGCTATACGGGTTATGATTCTCTTGTAGGGTGCCATCCTCTTCCCAAGTTGAGCACATGTGCTTTTTGTCATCTTGCAAGGCTGCTATGTGAAAGTTTTCATCATTGGTAGATTCCCAATCTTCTGACTGTGGCTCAATTTCTGGATGATCTCTCTTCCTCACCTCTATGGACTCTTTGAGATCAAACAAGGGTGACTCCTTCGAGCAATTCATCCACGTCATCATTGAGACTTGTCAAATCATTGAATGCTTTGGCCATTTCAATTTCCGTTTCCTGGGATTTGGCGAAGGGCACTTCCTTCTGCCTCGGTACACTTGCTTTCTCAATGGTCCCATAGACGAAGTGGTCATACAGAGACCATTTTGGTGAGGTAGGGAATAAGTCGGCTTGTGGGTCATCCGATTGATAATCTAATCCTAGGTGTTTGCATATTTTCTTTGAGATGACAGGTCCTACACGACCTTGCTTATTCTTACCGAGTTCGGTGTGGGGGACGTATCCAAGTTGGTACATAAGATCCACCCTTTTGTCGCGGTGGGGTTGATATCATAAAGTTTGGCGAGGTCTGGACCAACCTGTTTCCTCACTAATTTTTGTTGATGCATTTGGGGAGAACTAGGATGGGCAGGGGGACAGACTTTCGCAACGGTTGCCTCTCAAGGGGTTTGGGTCTTTTGAATGTGGCCTCTGTTTAATATGAAATCATGGGTTGTTGGGATGCTTGCTGCGTAATCAGTATTCATATCCTGGAGGGGTGCATTAGCGTATATACGGACGATAGAGTCCTCGTATGGGAACTTGACGTATTGATGATATATGGACACGACAGCCTTTATCGACTCTAGCATTTCCTTCCTAAGATAAGATTGCACGTACTAGCGGAATCGAAAACATGGAAGGTAACATCTTTTGTCACAGGTCTGAGGTGAACCTAGAGTTTAATAGTTTCTTTCACGAAATGATGCGAGCCATCGTAGGCTATGAGTGATAGTGCGGAGGGCCTAACACCTTGTTCTGTGTATTTGAGCGTCTTTAATGTTGTGAGAGGAAAAATATTGAGTCCCACTCCCGTATCAACCAATACATGGGGTACAGAGAATCCTCTAATTATGACTGTGAGATATATGGGAGCTACAATTTAACGGAGTGACTCTTTAGGCATGTCTGCATCTATGAACGTAAGCGTTGGAGGTTGCGCCATGATCGAGGCGATTTGATGAAGCTCATCTAGAGTCAAATCCTCATCTACTTGTGTGTCTTCAAGTGTCCTTATCAATAGTCGGTGATGGTCAGGCGATTTCTTGATGAGTTCTAGTATGGATATCTGGGCTGAGATCTTCTGGAGATGTCTTAGAAGGTCGTATTCTTCTCCTGGCTCAAGCGTGGTTTCTTTGCCTAGTCAGTGAGCCTTAGGAGCAGGCGGTTGGAGTGGTTAAGGTGCAGGGATCGGTGGAGGGATGATGTGAGGTGGGGGAGGTAAGTTAACCTCTCTTTCTCTCACATTCCCCTCTAGTGGTTGTGCGCTCATAAAATCCTTATTTCGAGAGAAAGGAGGAGGTGGGTAATTGGTTCTTGACTTGAGAATCAGGCACGTCGGTTGTTGGCCAAACCTGACATGACTCGACATTGATGTGTTTATGAAGCGAGTGAAATTGGAGGTCGGAGCGTGTGCCTGCACGACACCGTTCTAAGGTGGGAGATACTGCGTGTAGTCCTCCTCTTCTATGAAAGCAGAGACCAGCGTCTCGCATGGGTCAGGGTGTTCTTGTCGCTCACTTTCTCCTATGTTCAATAAACACTCAGTCTTTGTTTCACTCTCTTGGCTTGGAGTCTTACGGGTGACACTTTCTACCCGTGCAGAAAATTAGGTTGTAGTCCGAAGAACGCACTCTCTGTACTCGGGTTCAGAATCAGATGAAGGGAGTGGTAAGGGTATTGGTTCAGGATTTGGAGGGGTTGAAGGTTCTGGTGGGTGACGATGGAGGAATGGTCTCCTGGTTTTAAAGGAATGGACTCGTATCTGAGTGAATTTTGGATATGGAGGCGGGCTCGAAGGGACGATGCGAATGATCAGGGCCGAGGAATGTAGGAGTGAGTAAGTTCTTGCTTGTGTGGTGAAAGCGGCAGAGGGTTGGCTGCGAGTGATTAAAGTAGAGGGCTAGAAGGGAGGTCGACTGGGGAGATCCACAGTAGTGACCTGGGCCGGTGTTGCTTGGTTGTGGTTGGGCATGGGGTTGATTATTATTAGGGTTGGGATTCCTAAGTGCTTCCCAATCAATTTGATTTTGGTCATTCATGTCATATATTACGTCCCTGAGGACCCAACAATCTTCTAGGTTGTGTCTCACGTATCGATTGAAGGCACAACATTTACTATAGTCTAGATTTGTAGGCTATGGGCGAGGTTTTTCTTGCAAGAATCAAAGGAGATTCTGAGTGTTAAGGAGATGAAAGATGTTAGAAATTGTTCTGGCAAAGGAGGATAGTGTTCTCTCCTTGGTTGGTAAGGGCCTCTAGCTAGGTTAAAGTTTTACGGTGGGGGTACATTATTATAATTCGGCATGTGGGCCGGTCGATTCTGCGTCATATTTTTGTTTTGATAGGTGTGGGTACTGGTTCTTATTTTAGTATTGGCCTTGATTTTGATTCTAGCCTTGGTTTTGGTTCGCGTATCTTTGCTGACTAATACCTTGATTTTGGTTGGTATACCATTGTTGGTTTTGATTATATCCGAAATTTCGTGGTTAGAATTTTCCGTTACTAGAGTTTTATCCTTGGTTGAAAACGGTGTTAACTTGCTCAGTTCTTAAGGCTTTATTATTATTTTTTGATTTTGATTCATTGGAAGAGCCTACTTTTGACGTGACTATGGATAGTGTAAGATCTCTGTCTTTAATGTGTCGCACTAGTCTGGATGCCCGAGAGTGGAGTGCAGTAAAGTCGGGGCAATCACTTATGACGAGTGCGCTCTTTAACGGTTCTCTAGTGTTATCAATGATAATGTCTATCGAATCTTCTCTTTCATTGAAGTGTCGATCCTAGCAGCGAGTTTTCTCCATCTAGTGACGAAGTCGGTAAACTCTTCATCAGATCCTTGCTTAGCTGCCATTAGATCGCTAAGACTAACTGCCTATTGGATCAAGTGTTTGTATTGGTCTAGGAATTGACCGACTAATTCATCGAAGGTTTCTATCTTATAAAGCGGGAGTCCCGCGAACCAATCTGAAGCTTCTCCTTCTAATGAATGTTAGAAATAGTGGATGAGAAGTTCTTGATTACCACGTATGGGTCGGCAATTATTACAAAAGAGGGCTAAGTGATGATTCGAATTTTCGGTGCCATTATATTTGGTAAACTTTGGTGGCTTAAATCCTATTGGCAAATTGAACTCGATATCCCGACAAAATTTGTCGAATCCGAACAAGTGACCGGGGCGCTCTCTCTTGGCCATGTACTCATCGAGAATTTTAGGGAGATCTTTGATTTTAATGGTGCTGTCCCTTGGAGGAACCCGTGAGTAAACCTTGTCCAGAGGGTCATCGTTGAAGAATGTGTGGGTAGGTTGTCTCAATGAGGTGGTGCGATCTAACACCCTGCTCGGGGTAGGTGGTGGCATCTCTTGTCACTCTTGTTCTTCTAAAAATTGTCGTGATCTAATAGTTTCGTATGTGGTGGCCAACCCTCGAAGCAATTCTTCGGAGTCATCTCCTCTTTGTATTCTTTGGATACTGAGTTCTACGATTTGTTGGGCAGTAAGGTTTTGTCCGATGCCGCCATCTCTCCCATCATGATTGTTCTCGGTGTGTGGGGTAGAGAAGGAGTTTTCTTATTCACCAACCATATTAATCTCAGGTTGTCGTGGGCTGGAACCGTGAAGTGGTTCTTCTCCATACATGGGGTTGTCATGATATCCCTACAATGGTGGGTCTCCTAAACTCACTCTTTGTATATCAGATATCTCGAGTCTTTGACGAAGACTCATATATATAAAAGAGAATCTAAACGACATGATGGAAAGAAGAAAATAGGGAAATAGGATGGAAACTAACTATCTAGAAAAAAAAGTTTGCAAAAGGGTCCCATCGCGATCGCCAGTCTGTTGGTGCGCGCTTTTTCTGGGTTCCTCTCGGTTCCCGTTGAATCAGTGGCTTCCAATTCTGTTCTAGTGGACTCTAGCGATGCGGTGTTTGGAATGTTAAAAATAAAGGGGTTTCTAGGAGGATTCCTAGTTTGTTGCGATCGCCAGCTGCAGATAATTATCGACGCTGCAACACATTAATTATCACGCTTAAGAGCGGGTATGGGTTACTTCTATACTGAATCATCCACCTGTGAACGTCAGCAGTAGTGTCTTTTTCTTAATTTAGATAGTTTAATTTCCCTTTTATTTTCCTTCGTGGTTATAATTCTGGTCAGTTTAGACTTCCCTGATTCTATTATGAATTTAGTTATATAGGTTTATCCTAATCCTGTTAAGAGTCCAGTTATTATTAATTTCCTGATTTCATTAGAAGTCTAATTAATATTAATATTCTAATACTACTAAAGGTCCAATTAATTTCAGTCTCCTATTGGTACTAGGAGTGCACATGTAATAGTTCTGATGAAACTCTAATTAAATCAAGCATGCTAATTGTATTGAAATTCTAATTAAGCAAGTATGCTAGTTGAATTGGACTTCAAATTAAATCAAGTGTACTAATTGTATTGAAATTCTAACTAAAGCAATTATAACAGTCCTACTAGAATTCTAATTGAAATAGAAGACTAATTTTACTGAAACTCTATTTTAAAGTAAATGAATTAAGTTTATTAAAATCTAATTAAAACAAATAAACTTATTTTATTAAAAATCTAATTGAAATAAATGAACTAATTTTATTATAATTTTAATTAAAGCAATGAAATTAATCGCATTTAATTCTAATTAAAGCAATGAAATTAATCATTCCAAATTCTACTTAAGGCAACGAAATTAATCATACTAAATTCTAATTAAAAAGATTAATCAGTCATACTAAGGTTTAATGCACTTAATTAATTAAATATGCTGAAATAAGATAAACCTACTAATTAATTATACTAAAAGGATAAAATAAAAGCAGTTAATTAATTCTAAAATTCCTAAAAAAGGGGTTTTGAGCCCACTATGCTAAGGAGGATTGGCCTCGTTCCTGAGTTCCCTCCGTAAGCTCCCTTGGGCAAATCGGGTAGCTGAGATTAAAGATAAATTGGATTTTAGACCGTAAAATCGTATTTTAGGCTTTTCAGAGTCGATTTCGAAGTGATAATTATGAATTGAATCATGAAACTAGAATTATATAAACTGAAATTATATTTAGGATTTTTGGGGATATTAAAATAAAAAATAAAAAATTGAATTTAAATTCTAGGACTGAATTCGGGTTCGAAATCAGAAAATCTGATCGTATGATTAAGGATTGGTTCTGAATTCAGAGAATTAGAACCAGAAATTAATGATAGGACTATAGATTGAGATTTTAGAATGGAATTAGAGCCTAGGGTCGATGAATTAGACTGTCGGATTAAGAACTGATTCCGAATTTGGAGAATTAGAACCAGATATAAAATATTTGCAGGCTAAAAGGGGTGTTATGGTCTCGGACTAAAAATTAAAATCTATGATTAAAACTAATAGATATCCTAAATCTATAGGCTAGAAATTATGGTCGGAACTAAAAGTTAAATTATTACCTAAGGGTCGGGGCTGCGGAGAGAAATCTCGAAGATTAGACGCTTGAATCTCGAAACCATGATTAAGGTGCTCTATGGATTTGTCCTTGGAGTTCTCTGGTTTCGGAATCCGTTCTTTCTCGAAAATTGCCAGCCTTTTTGTCTAACCTCTAGGGCAAATTAAGAAAAAATATTTTATAGTCTTTTCTTCAATTATGGGTTTACCAATAATCGCTTTAATCGCTGAGTCGGCTCGTTGGCGACCCGGCTAACTTGCTCAGTGAGTTTCCTAGTCCTAATAGTGTTAGGGCCAATTGCACACTTGGTAGGATGTGCGCAATCTGATTAAGTGATTCTTCAGAAGCACTCAATCAAGGAAACTTAAGGGTTAAGGACTGTGAGGCTAGGTCAGGTGTAGGCCAATTGCGCGCAGGTGATCTACCTTACAATCCGATCGCGCGTCTGATTTTAGGCGCATGATCAAGTCTTGATATGGTTTGAGAAAGAAAGTTTGGTCTGAAAGGGGGACTGATTGCGCATTTGTGATCCGGTGTGCAATCGAATTACGAGCGGGGTTTTAGGCGCTTAATTCAGGGTTGTCCGGGTCTAGTCTCTAGTTTGAAATGCAAGACTATTGTTTCAGTTTGTATTCCAACTATATACTATTATTTCAGTATATAGTCTCCCTACGTCGAGGTCTGAGCCACAGAGCTATTATTTCAGCCTGTGTTCAGCCATGTACTATTGTTTTAGTAAATGGTTCCCATATCAGGGTTATGAAGTCAAAGGTTGACCAAATAAAAATGTATATTCCGAGAGGGCAAAATGGGAGTGTCTACAATGGTTGCACAATATTTTATCGCATTGAAGCACACATGTGTGTAGCTTTGCATGGCAAAAATACCACGAAGATATAGCTATCTTTTTTTCTTTTTTAAAATGAATTTCTTTTCTCTTTTCTTTCTCTTTTTTTGGAATAGACCGGACATCGGTGGTGAGATGCTTCATCTGATTTGTCCACTACTGAGAGGTTGCTTGCTTAAAGGCTTTGGACCATTTGATGTTCCTGCACATTCTTGAAAAAACGTCAATCCCTTTTTTGTTTATATAGGTAACAATATGCATCCTAATTAACAGAAGGAGAAGCAAACCTTTGCCTACACATTTTCAATTTTCAAGATTTTTATATTTTTGGATTTTTATTTTCAGAGATTTTTTTTACTCTTTTTCTTCATTTTTGAGATAGAAGTACGATGTTGTAAATATGTACATGGAAGAAGTATATATTTTTTGGATTTTTTTAGATTTCTTATTTTGTGGTTTTTCTCTTTCTTTTTTTTTGTTTTTTTATCTAATGCCTTAACAATGAGGCTAAGTAACGGGTCCCATTTTGAGCATAGTCGAACTAGTTCATGGGGTCGGAGCTGAGTGAGGTTCAAAATTTTTACCAAGGTCGGAACATCCATTCCTTTGGATCAAATCAATATTTTCTCCTTACCTCGGGTAATACGTTTGGTGGTGCAATCTGAAGATATACCTGATAAGGTCCTGATTTGAGCAAACATGAGCGGTCCAATTGGCAACTAAATAATTCGGAAATGCAAGCAAAGGAGTCACTAAATAATTTTTCTTTTTCTTTTTTAACCTTTTTTACTCACAGCGCCCAAGACGGGTTTTCGCCATGCCTGTTGTTGCCCTCTTTTTTACCCTAGCGTCGTTTCAGGTTTTCACTACATCCATGGGTATGCATTTTTACCCCAGGCGCTTTTTCAGGTTTTCACCTAGTCCGCATAAGCTCGTAGTTTTTACCCATGGCGCCCTTTCCGGTTTTCACCACGTCCTTTTTAGTTTGAGCTTGTATTTTTTCTTTTTCTTTTTTTCTTTATTTTCTCAACGGCTACAACGTGGACGTCGATTTCATCATAGCCGGTTGGATGGAATTCTTTTATCGTCTCTCAGCTTGGCTCGTGTTGATTCAATGAATACTCTGACTGCTCATAGACCTTAAAGAGGACTTTTTCTCGGGATGTATCTTGGCAATGGGATAGGTTAGAAATTTTGAAGGTATTCTTGGGTTAAGAAGGTTTCCTCGATAGGGTTCCAGTTGCCGTAATACACTTCTTCCTTGGGAAATTTTGATTGTACATGCCTACTTTTTCTTTTCTATTTTTTTTTATTCCTTTTATTTTTTTTCAGACATCCTCTTTTTGGGATTTTGCTTTTGTGATTTTTTTTTAGATTTGATGGTAACTCTTTTTCTCTATTTTTTTGTTTGGTATATATAATTTTACCGTCTTCTTTTATGGGGAGGGGTTTAACGAAAGAAAGTCCAATGGCTCAATGGGTGTCTCAAGGGTATAAGTATTTAGGGATGTTTTTTTGGCTACTTGGATTTAAAATGATAGCCTCTTTTATGGGGTCCTTAAGCAATCACGTATCCATATTATCAATACTTACCTTGTCGTGGGAGACTTAAGAATAGAAACGTCAAGTGTATCTAGTGTTAATGGGCTCAGAAAAGTGATCTCCACCCATGGTGGCAAGGCGGAGTGCATACCCTTGGAGCACTTCTCGAATGACGTAAGGTCCCTCCCAGTTGGGCCTAAATTTTCCTCTTTGATCTGCGTGAAGAGAAGGGAAGATTTTCTTGAGTACAATATCACCCACTTTCAAATCTCGAACACGAACACATTTATTGTAAGCACATGTGATCTTTCTCTGATAGGCCTGGGTGTGACACAAGGCTAGGAACCTTTTCTCATCGAGCAGGTTCAGTTGCTCAAAATGGGACCTCTCTCTTTCGGCATTCGGTCGATCATATTTGATGAGAATGCGAAGTGAAGGTACATCAACCTCAACTAGCAGCACTGCCTTGGTTCCATACACAAGGGAAACTGGTGTTGCCCCTATAGTGGTATGCATCGACGTTTCATAAGCCCATAGTGCATATGGTAACATTTTGCTCCAGTCGTGGTATGTGATGACCATCTTCTCAAGGATGTGGATGACTGTCTTGTTAGCAACTTCTAAGGCACCGTTGGTTTGCAGTTGATATGGTGATGAGCGACGATGTTTTATTTTGTACTGCTCGTAGAAGGCTCTTATGGGCTTGTTCGCGAAGTTGGTGCCATTTTCCGTGATGATGTCCTTGGGTACGCTGAATCGACAAATAATATTATTCTTAATGAATTTCTCGACATGATTGGTCATGATGTTCGTATATGATGCTGCCTCTACCTATTTGGTGAAGTATTCAATGGCAACGAGGATTAACTGATGCCCATTAGATACTTTTGGGCTGACCTTTCCGACGATGTCGAGGCCCCATGTAGTAAATGACCAAGGAGTGGTCATGTTGTATAAATCAATGGCAGGAGCATGTATTAGACTAGAGTGTTCTTAGCATTTGTAGTACTTTTGAATGTGCTTGCAACAGTCAACTTACATGGTAGTCCAAAAATATCCTTGTCGTAGGATCTTTTTAGCAAGCATGTGTCCATTGATGTGGGCCCTGCATACTCCTTCATGGATTTCTTTCATGATGTTGGCTGCCTCTCCCTCATTTCCTAGTATCTTGAAGATCGGCGTACAGATAGGAGTTAGTGCAATCAATCGACTGATGTACTGTAATCTGCCCAAGAAGCCTCTGACTTCTTTCTTGATAGATAGTGATGGCATTTTGATGCCTCTTCTGCTGACAATGAAGCCCAGTAATTTTCCTGACATAGCACCGAATGCACACTTTTGAGGGTTCAGACAGAGCCTATATTTCCTCAATCTTTCGAATAGCTTATGGAGGTTCACCAGATGGTCACCTCTTTTCGGTGATTTGGCCATCATGTCATCAATGTACACCTCAATTTCTTAGTACGTCATGTCATGGAAGAGTGTTGTCATCGCTCTATGATATGTTGCCCTAGCATTTTTCAGTCTGAAAGGTATGACTCGATAGCAAAAAGTTTCCCATGGAGTGATGAATGTTGTTTTCTTGCGGTCTGCTTCTGCCATCTTGATTTGATTATACCCAAAGAATTCATCCATAAATGAGAGCATCACATGCCTAGTAGTGTTATCGACCAAGATGTCGATGTGTGGCAACGAGAAGTCATCCTTTGGGCTCGCTTTATTGAGATTTCTGAAATCAATGCACATGTAAACCTTTCAATACTTCTTCGATACTGGGACGATGTTGGCTAGCCACTTTAGGTATTTGGAGACCATGAGAAACCTCGCATCGTATTGCTTGATGACCTCATCTTTAACTTTCAGCATCCACTCAGGTCTAAGGCATCTCAACTTCTGCTTGACCGGTTTAACATCTGGATATAGCGGCAGCTCATGCTCGACCAAATCGGTATCTAGACCAGGCATATCCTCATATGACCATGAGAAGACATCTTTGTATGACCAAAGGAAATCAATCATGCTGCTTCTGTCCTTGGGAGATAGCGACGTTCCGATCTTGGTGATTCTGGGGATCTCCTCAGTCTCTAGATTGATGTCCTCTGTTTCTTCAACAATCGGTGTAGGGCCATGCTCAAAATTAGCAAACTGGTCAAGGAGCTCATTGGGGAGCTCCTCGGTTGGAATTTTCTCGTCTAGACTCGTGACTCCTACTTCTTGTATTTCTACAGGAAAGGGGTCGATTTCACCCAGGACGAGTTTTTCTATTAAGGCACTATTTTCTTTAATTTTTTCGAGAATTTTGAAAGATAATTTTTTTGAATTATTTTATATTTCTTTTATTTTTTTGGAATTTTATTTTTCTTCAAAAATGGGTCCTCGACAAGGCGGGTCTTTATATACATATTATATTGCCTGCCAAGGGCTCATCTTACATTTTACAGGCTTTTTTTCTTGGGAAGCTGGTGCCATATTTGCGGCCATTTGCTGCTTCGAGAGTTAGTGGCACAATCGCCCAATTTCTTACCTAGGGTGCTGCCCCTTTACCTGGCCCTGTGGAAGAGGCTGAATGAGATGGCATTTGGGGGTCAACCTTCATCATATTTATACTAGGCTCATCCAGGACTCTGTCATCAAACATCAACAAATCTATTTCTCCTGGAAGAGGGACAAGGATGCCCCTTTACCACAGGGGGTTGCATTGACGGGGGAGCTTCCTCCTGGAAGAGGGACAAGGATGCCTGATCTATTTCTCTAGCGGGGGGAATGATTTGGGGATTGGTTGGATTGATAGCAGCTACCGATTTATGTGGAGTTAGTTGTGTTACCCCATTCTGATGAATCTTTACAATCCTTGCGCTCACGAAGGTACTCTGAATGTGAGGTCTAGGGTGGGGTTCTTCCTCTAAGTCTATTCCCTGTGCTTTTGGAGCAACAATGGTTTGGGCCTTTTCCTTTGCCTCTCGGACTTCTTCTTCGGAAGGCCTATAGCCTAAATCGAATCTGACATGTCTGCTCTTGGCCCTGACTGGCTCCCTTCGTCCTTGCAAATGAGGTCCCAACCCTTTGCCTTTCTGATAGCCCCATTTTTGAAATATGGCTATGGCCGCGACCATTCCACCATCGGTCTTCAATGTGATCCTCTCGAGGCGCTCAAGGATTATCGTTGATACATCATATTCAAAGCTATGAAGGTCTGTATCTTCGGTCATGTGCGGCACATCCAACACCTTGGGCTTCTCGATGTTGTGGATAGCTCTTTCTCTTTCCTCCTGCCCTTCACCTAGAATTGTGATGATTTTCTGCTCTGACACAAATCCAAGCTTTTAGTACAGGGTTAAAGGTATTACCCTGACCTCATGTAACCTGGGGTGCCCTAATAGCAGATTAAATGTAGATTTGATGTCCATAACTTGGAAGGGTATGGAAAAGGTCATTGGCCTGATGACGAGCTCAAGGTTGACTTCTCCAATTATCTCTCTTCTCGTGTTATCAAATCCTCTGGCACTTGTTCTTGTTGGCCTGAATGCGGAAGGATCCACCCCTATCTTGGTAGCGGTTCTCAAAGGGCATACATTCAAGGCTGATCTATTCTCTATTAATACTAATGGAATCACTAGGTTCCCAGCTTCTACAGTGATGTTGAGAGGTTTGGAGTGATTATTTCCCTCATCTGACAAATCAGCATCTGCAAAAGAGATGGCATTGGAAGCCAACACCTGCCCAATTATCTGGCCCTCTTCGTCTGGGGTTACTTGGATAGACACATGTGCATCTTTTAATGCTCCCATCAAAGCCTGGAAATAGAGCGGAGATGCCATTAAAAGGTCCCAAACGGTGATGTGGGCTGGCATTCTCTTCAACTGCATTTCTAGTATGTGCTCTCTACTCATTTTTTTGAAGGGGTTTGCCACAATGAGTTCTTTTTTCTCTTTCGGTTAGGATGGTACTGGTACTTCAGGTTGTTTAGATATTCTTCCTGATCGGATAGCAAAATCAATTTCCCTTTCTCTACTGCTACCTGCATTGATGTTAGTCTGCTCATAACTAAGGGAAACCTAATGGGGATCATAGATTAGTCTCGGGATTTGGAATGGAGTGGATGCAAGCCTCGTGGATGGTTGGACTGGTGGACTGGGATGGCTGGGCAACACTTGGTTAACCTCTGGATAGGTCGGAGGAGCAATAAAAGTGGGCCAAATGGGGTTGATGGGGATTATGGATATCTGTATTGGGGGTGATGTGATAGGCCTAGGCCACTGGTAATTAACTAGTGTCGGAGGGGGGATTTGGGGAACACTAGTTATCCAGCAATTGGAGGGAGGTGGTGTTGCATATGGTCGATATGAAGATGAGCTAGGCTGGACATAGTTGACGGGAGCTGGTGATGGGAAATGCATCGTTAAATCTAAGGGTTTTGCCTGGAGTGTGGGATTGGGAAAGTAATCAGCCAAGTTCAGGGGCTCGATTACTCCGATGCTTCTATCTTCTTGATCCCTCTGCTTTGGTGCTATAAAATTCTCTCTAACACTAATATACTCAGAAGGGTCAAAATCTTCACCATATTCCTCTATCATGTTGGTAGTGGGTCTTGGGCCCATTCCTCCCTGTGGTTGCGACGACAATGGTGCTTGCATGATGTTGGTGTGGGGATTTGGCTAGGGAGGTGCCAGAGGTGTGATCTTTCTCGCCTCTATCAAATCTTCTTTTGTGTGCTTCAAAGGAAAGCATCGATCGGTTGGATGTCCCGGCTCTTGATAAAAATTACAATGTGTGTTGGGATCATAATTTTTTTGAATTGGATTCAGAGGAGGTCACTGTTGAAGCAGAGTGACTAAACCCTAATCAACTAGTAGAGGCAAAAGGACATTCAGGGATTGCCCTAAGGGAGTGAACACTCGGTTATATTGGGCCCTTCTCTGCTCAGGGGTCTGCTGCCCCCAAGGGATATTGTTTTACCTCGGAGCCTGATTTGTTGGTGTTAGGGCTTGCGATATTGCCCCAAACCGAAATGGTACAATGTTGGTATTGGGCTACGCGTTCATTATAGTTTGGACATCTGCCTCAATTCTTTTCTCATTTCTCTGCTCGGTGAATTTTCAGACTCCACTGGCCCCACTGGACACATTCTTGCTCTAACGTTCCTCTCTAAGTGCGTCCTCACAACGGTTCGCATTCTTTACCAAATCAGCAAAGCTAAACTACTGTTGGTACACTAAGAAATTCAAGATGACTGGCAGGGTATTTTTTGACTTCATCTCGATTTGCTCATCATCAGGTATTTTGTTTCTCACTTGAGCTGCCAATGCCCTCCAGGTCCAAGGTAATCACTAAAAGCTTCGTCGGGCTAGATCTGACTTGCGGGGTTCAATGTCTATGTTATAGGCATACTGTTCTTTGAATAGGTGGGTCAGATTTTTCTAAGTTTTAATCATGGATGGTTCAAGGAAAGTGAACCATCTCAAAGCTGGACCCGTAAGACTCTTCTGGAATACGTTGATGAGGAGTTGTTTGTCTCCGCCGTACTGGCACATATCCCCGCAATAGGATTTGAGATGTGTAATGGGGTTACCAGTGCCATTGTATTTATCAAAGATTGAAACTTTAAATTTTGGGGGCAAAAGGGACCTCTGCAAATAGGCATAAGTCAGAAAAGTCTGTGGCATGGATTTCAGCTCCACCCATATTCATCAGCTATTTTTAGATCTTGTCCATTTATTCTTTTAATAGCTCTGACTCTCTGAATGGTGGGCTGGCCCCTCAATAGGCTACCTCCATTCACTTTGGACTGTCGGCGGGTTGATGAACACGGGTGGTGGGGGATTGAAACTGGTGAATGCCCTTGCATAGGTTCCACTATTCCTGATCTCATCCTCCTCATACTGTGGGTCCACATATGGTGGGGGGAGGGTGAGATTATCATGTTGGTTCTAAGTAGGCTAGATGGGTGCCTGGTGGGACCACTGTATATGGGGGAAGCTTTAACGGGTGATTTGTGGATGGTTGATGGTATGGGATGGATTCTCATATTGGATTGGGTATGAGGGATGTAGATGAATGAGGCCCATCTTGGGTTGATAGAGTGAATGAGATGGGTTTATTATTTAGGGGGGAATAAGGGTCTGTTGGGTATAGGTGAAGGTGGGATATTGGGAGAATGATGGAGGATTTGAAAATGGGGCTGCTGGGTTTGGGCCTTGATGGGTTTGGGTATAGGGCATGAGGCCTTGGTGGGCTTGGGCCTGGGGTATTAGGCCTTGATGGGTTTGGGCCTATAGCATTGGGCCTTGATGGGCTTGGGGTATTGGGCCTTGGTGGGGTTGGGCCATTGGGCCTTGGTAGGTTTGGGCCATTGGGCCATGAGTCCCACTCAATGGTTTCATGGTTGATGGGAGTCTTGAATGGTATGAACAATGGGGGGTTGATGGGAGCCGTGCGACCATGGATCCTCTCGACCCGTCGCGGCGATGCGCTCGCCTTTGATGAAAATGTAGAGTCACCACCCGGAGCTTTTGGTGACCCGGGAAACCTTCAAATTGATATTTTGAGCACCGAAGTGCTAAATATGACTCTGATTTACCGGTCTTTGCCAAAGGCTCTAGGGTAGGGGCTTCGGTTATTGATCGGGAAGGGTTTAGGCACCTGATCAACCCGCATGTAGCGGTCTCTATCTATGGCAAAATGAAAATAAAAAAGGGCGAAGTTTCCCTTTGCCCGAAGGCAATACGGTCCTATCAAGCTTTGAGCCAAACCGAAATATCGGCGGCGTAACGGCTTGAATCCTTGGACGGAGGAGACACCAAGAAGGTAGAGGAAGAGAGGGGTGAGCCGGAGCTCATGGGCCCTTATTGCACCGTGGAAGATCTTTGCTTTGGCTTGCTTCCGATGGCTTAAACAGTATAAAAATGGATTCTAACACTAGGATTCGGTAAAGTAGGAAGTGTAGGGTGAGGCTAAAGGCTAGGCTTTAGCTAAAGGGAGTGATCTAATGGTGGAAATGGACTGAAATAGGTGGGATATGCATGCTGGAATTCTAGAAAAATATTGGCATTTTTTTTCACTAGGTTTTCTCTTAAGCACTCTCTAACCTTTCAACCAAAATTTTCAACCCGTTGGGAAGAGGGGGGCCTCTCTATTTATAGAGAAGGGATGGGTTAGGGGCTTACTTAAGAGCTAATGGGTTTAGTAATTAGGTAATCCCCCATCTAAGGTTTTCTAGGCTTTCAAGGTCCTAGGATTTTGAGAAATTGATTTTAATGGCGGATGATGGGGTGAGACCATGGGTGACTTAAGGGTTGCCAATAAGCTCAAAGGGGGTGCAACCAACCTCAAGACACCCACCCCAACAAATGGGATGGTCAAAAGGTTAAACTTGATGAAGGAAATTCGAGCAACAGATGATAGTTACTGTAGCTAAGCTGGGCATATATATTATATACGCCCAGTTTAGGAACAGTGAATTTCACCAAAAACAGGGGAGCCTTGGGAAGATGAAGCCCGTGGTAGGTCCCACCTATGCTGGGCATATATATTATATACGCCCAGCCAAATTTCCCCCAAAAAAGGCAGGCGTATATAATATACACGCCTGACTAATCTGGGGCCAAATTGACTGGGCATATGTAATATACACGCCTGAATAAAAGTTTTATGATTTTATGTGAAACTTTAATCGACCATAACTTTTGAACCGTAGCTCTAAATTGGGTGATCTTTGGCTTGTTGGAAATCTGGAGAAGTCCTCTTTTCAATGGTATATGGCTCATCCTCATCAGTGGATTGTGTAAAGTTTTGCAGCTCTCCTCCCATCAATTGCTCAAAAGGGTTTAAGTTGAGCCTGGGAAGGGATCCTAGGGTTTAGGGGTGATCTCTAAGGGTTGGGGGAATGGTTCTAATGAGTTTTAAGTGATTCCTAGAGGTCTGGATAGATTTCCAAGGGTTCAAGGGTGCCATCGGAAGCACAGGGGTACATCTCTCCCGAAGTACAGATTGATCGGGCCCTGGGCCGAATTTGGGTGTCTACAGATGCCCCTCTTTGGCATTCGATCACTAATGATCGGATGCCAAAGACAAGAGACATCCGAAGAGGTCCAAGGCACGTTTGATTGGTCCGCCTGGTTCAACTCAATTCTCAAACATTCATGGTGATGGTGAGTGTACGTAAGCCCTCTCATTTCAGGATATGGTCCGTACCTCAAAGCTAACAGTCCCCAAGCGCATTGCGACATTACTGGGCATAACTGCGATGAACATAAAAAGTGTAAGCCCGCTAGTCGGGATATCATCCACTTCTTGAGGGAAATTATAGATTTGTGATGTTGAGTATTAATCTAAACCAGACAGCTCCATGAAACGGGATGATTGATCTATGCTTCGAAATTGATGCGAAGCACACAAAGCTAAGGCCTTCAAACTGTGTCCAATCCTATGGGATATTGACAGCTCTATTGGATTGGCCACGGGTGCCCTTACCTAGGTAAGGCTCGGAGTCTTTGGGCGAACCCATCAACCTCAAGGTTGCTTTAGCATGATTTACCCGAGTGGAGCGAATATTGATGTTGCAACACTTCTTGGGAATGCATGCCCATTTTTCGAGTAATTTTTTTTATGTCATTTTCTGAATTTTCTTTTATTTCGAGGCCTCTAAGCAAAGCTCAAGGACCTCTGACAACTTTATTCTTGCACAACTCTTTAAGTGGATCAAATGCCAGTTAATACACTTTTAAGAGTGCGTGCGCCATGCCGGGGGTAGGTACACCTTGGGGATGTGCTCGTTCTGGTGGCGAGGTGCTCCTGATTCACATGAACCAGAGAGCCTTAACTTAAGACAAAGCTAAAGATCGGGCTAGGATTGATTATCCCTTGAAAGAGATGGCCAATTCTAGCCTCCATCCCTAATGAAATCACATCTTACTAACTATGCACAGACAGACACCCATCACGGGCGATAAGCAGTAAAATAGGCGCGAATGGAAGCCTTGACCCTAAGGTACAATTTACGAGGACAAACGACCATCCTGCAGATACCCAGACGCAAGTGCGTACATTCAATAGGGACATCGTGCCTATACAGGTTTTAAGCCTGTGTAAAAGGAAATAAAAGGGAATGAGCCCTTCGATCTGTATGTTTGCACATAGTTTGGTTGGTGGTAATTTCATTTTTGACGGGTCAGTTTCAACTGACAATAGACTTTTCGAATGGTCTAAAGTCGGGGGCACTCTTGGTCAACATAGATCCGAAGGGGGGTGACCAGAGTGAATGGTTGGAAGGTGGGGTCAACCCACTCAGGATTTTTACTAAGCAGCAACAGGTTGTTATTTCTTCTCCCTTTTTTTTTCTTTTTTTTTTTTCTTTTTTCTTTTTTCTTTTGTTAGGTTGAGACTCTTGGCATGCTCAAACTGCCTTTATTTCTGCACGTATCCTTAGGTGAATCAACTTGCCATGTTTATATACCTTAGGGACTTGTGCATTCCGGTGATGGGTTCTTGGTTTTCCTGTCAGATTAGGCCTTGACCTTTGCTGGGGGAGATCTGGGGCTAAGTGTATGCTCTCAGGAGTGACCGGTGATGAATGAAATTCATTTGCCTGCCAGATCAAGTATGGGGTGTCCCTGTGTAAGACGGGGTTCGAGAACTTTCGGGTGGACCCTGATCATTCCGAATTGATTTAACACGGTTCTCGGAGTGGTGCAAATGGTCGTTGTAGCGCTCTTTTGAGAACTAGTGTCACTTTCGGCATTTTCTTTCTTCTTTTTTTTCTTCTTTTTTTTTTTATTTGTTTGATTTTATGGGCGCAATAGGTGGGCGCCTACGGGCCTAGATCCATTTATTGTTGCACGGTCCCTTTGGGCCAATCGAAGGAACTCGAAGGGTCATTTGGGGATGCGTGCACCCTTGCCGGATGATACGTGGGCCTCTAAGGGGGGGCTGGACCGGGGTCTATAGCATACAAGGGGGTCCGTCGGGCCTCAAAATTGAAAATGGCCGGGTAGTTAAAAAAACTACCATTTCTGGTCGGGCGTATATATTATATACGCCTGACCAAAATCTGGCGAAAATGGTCGAGCGTATATATTATATATGCCTATCTAAAAACTGGTAGTTACAAAACTGCCCGAGCCCAAGCACAAAAGGGGCCCTCCTTTTCAAATTCTGTCTTTCTCCCTCCTTCCTTCTTGAGTTCGAGACAGCCCCCTAGGGTTTTGCATTTGATTTGGCTTGAGTTCTGTTACCGGCGGTTGCGGGTGTGGATCGAAAAACGCTTATCCTCCGCCGATATTTGTTTTTCTCTCTCATTGAAGGTAATCATTACCCTTCCTTTAATTTTCTTTTGAATTTTTTATGATATTGCCTCTTTTTTTTTTTTTATATGGTGAAATGCTCTGTGATGCCTATATTCCTTTTTCTCTCTTTTTGTTTTTTTTGTTTTCTCCCTTTTTTTTTTGAAATATTTGATTCCTTAAGCCTATTTTCCATCCATCATTCATTTATTTTGTTTTTCTTTCTCTTTTTTGTTTTTGATGGATTAGTCCATTTTATTTAATGGATTGATGCCTCTCCTTTTTTTTTTTTTGGGATTAGTGCATCATATATTAGTATACGTATATATGTATTATTTTATTTTATTATTTTTTTTGTTTGGTGGATTAGTATACACACACACACATTTTTTTTTGCTTGTTGATGGGTTAGTACATTTATACACACATTTTTTTTTTTGGATTAATACGCACACATTTGTTTTGTTAATGGGTTAGTACACAGACATTTTTTTTTGGATTAGTACACACACACATTTTTTTTTTTTTTTTTTTGACGAGTTTATATATTTTTTTTGTTTTTTTTTGTTTTTGTTGTTTTTGTTTTTTTTGTTTTTTGTTTTTTTGTTTTTTTTGTTTTTTGTTTTGTTTTTTATTTTTTGTTTTTTTTGATGAATTAGTACATACACACATGGTTTTTTTTTTTGATGAGATTTTTTTGTCTTTGGATTAGTGCATATATATTTTTTTTCCCTGTTTTTTTGTGTTGGCACCCTTCTCATATGCCGATGCGTCTCATATTTTCAGGATGTCCGGTGAAGAAGGGCATGATCAGCAAGAACGGTCGGAGATGGCCTACGGTCCCCGTGGGGAACAGTTCATCGTGCCTCAGCGCTCCTCCCAGCCTTGGTATGAAATGCAAGGCGAGGCTGCCCATACCGGCCTCCTCTACTGCCAGCACACCCACATGTCCAACTTTGGGATCGTCGGTCAGGTAAACAGATGAGCCCCCCCCCCTTTTTGCTTTTATTTTCCTTTGATGTCTTCATTATACCACCTTGCCCCTATCTGATTGATGCCTTCTGTTTGCAGCCCCTGCCGCACATTATGTTCCAAGGCGGTTGGTTCGACCTCCAGTGTCTCGTGCTTTACCTTCCCCCAGTGATGAAGGACCTGCTCACCGATGCTGGTTTTGGGGATTTCATTTTGTGTCTCGCCGTGACAGCCGATACGGCCTATTTGAAGGCTCTGATAGAGCGTTTTCGCCCCGAGACCATCACATTTCACATGGCCATGGCAGAGATGGCCTTTACACCTGCGGACTGGTCTATGAACACTGGGGTCCGTATTGGAGGGGTGCCCGTGGTACCTACCCGTACACCGGGTAAGGAGGAGGTGATTCGACTGATAGGGGCCTACCCGACCTCTGGGAATATTTGGGGTTCTGAGGTCAAGCTGTCCGGGCTGGTTGATCAATTTGAGCCTCACGAGTTAGTGGACCAAGGCCAGCCTAACATGGCCATATATCTCGAGCCCGCACGCGCACATATGCTGGCCCGCATTGCTCTGCTGTTCCTCCGGGGCAAGACTCTCCTCTCCAACATCAGCGGAGGGAGAGTCTCGTTGTCCCTGCTCAGCCTGATGGTGAACTCGAAAACCGTGCATCGATTCGATTGGGGCGGCACCGGCTATTATGTACTCATGTCCAGCCTAAAGCGAGCCGTTCTTGGGGAGTCTAGCTCCATTGTGTGTTTCTGGCCTGCAATTGAGGTATTTTATCCTTTGGTTTTAGCTTGTCCAATTTTCTTTTATAGCATACCTGTCTTTATCTGCTTGCTTTCTCAGATCTGGGGGTATCTTCACTTCCAACCGGGTCGCCCTCTGCTTCAGTCCGAAGTTGATACGTTCCCCCTCATGAGTAACTGGCACGTGAGTCGTCGTCAGGACGTAGGTATGAAGCATTTGGAGTTAGGGCTGCGCTCTCAGTTCGACCTGTTGATCCCAGAGCAGGTAAAATAATTCCCTTTTTATAAATTTGACAGCTCTTGTGTGCTATGGGTTCTGACCAAATGTGTGTATCCTTCCTCTGTTTTCTCTTCTTTTGCAGGTCATCCTCGACCCCTACATAGGATCTCCCTTCTGGAACTTGGCTTCAGTGGGTCCTTCTCGCTTTTTGCTGGACCGTCGCATCATCTTCCTTTACGGGTCCTGGACTAGGGCCTACTATTTAGGGGAGAGAGTGGTTCATCAGTATCGCCCTCTCTTTGCCGTGCCCCAAGCTCCTCCCGCCGATGTGTTGGCTCCATTGATGAGCTTACTGCTCACTTTCTTCACCATGGGGTTCCTATCGATGACCTTCTCTTGCCCGGGGGGTATCAGTCGTGGTACGATTCCCTGCCCTATCATTTCTTACTGCCCCGCTTCGTGCCTGGTGCTAACTTTTTAGCTTTTGGCGGGCCGCAATCTCAAGTAATGCCCCTTTTCTCTTTTTACTTAGCAGCTTCCTTGTGATTACTTTGATTGACCTACCACCTTTAATGATAAAATGTTTCTCTCTACAGTTTGAGCAGGGCGGCGACTCAGATGAGGGGGATGAGGCGGCTGCTCCTTATGATGCTACAGGTGCTGGACCCTCCGATCCTTTCAGGGCTGGTGCTTCTGACGTGGCTTCAGGTGCTGGACCCTCTGACCCTTCTAGTGCTGGTGCTTCTAGCAGTTCGCCTACTGTGGTCCAGGGGACTTCAAGCGCTTGGATGATGCCTTTTTATCGCGTGTGTGTGCTGATGTGGCCGAGAAGGCACGAATCTCTGCTGAAGCTATCCAGGTCCCACCTCCTAAGCTGATTCCTGGGGTAATCTCTATCTTGTTGCTTTGTTCTCCTTCCCTTTGAATTATGCTGATGGCCTGTGTGACTAACACCTCCTTTTTCTTACTGGCCAGGATTATGAGTCGGCAGTGAGTTAAGCAGAATATTATCGTCACCTTGTTGGGCCTAGGGTGACCGAGATGGTGAGTGAATGCTGACCCAACCAAGTTATTTTCTTTATTTACTTTCTGCCTGTTTCTCTACCTGATGGCTTTCGGTGTGTTCCTATAGCGTGCTCGTGAAAAGGAGTCGCGTTCCCTTCTCAGCCGTATTTCGCTAGCGTGGACTCGGGTGGGGGAGACTCGTACCTTTCAAAGCACGAGTCGGCGTCGGAAGAAGTCGAAGGGGGCTGCCCAGGACTAGTTCATTCTCTGAAAATTTGAAACAATGAAAGAGTTTAGACTTGGCTTTATTGGGGATATGTAATAACTTTTAAACAATAATTTTTTTTTGGATGGTTTATAATTTTTATGCTTTATATGAATGTTTCATTTGGTTATCCTCTTGCTTTGATGGTTTCCCTTTTTTGTTTTTTGTTGGGCCCGACACAGGCCGGCACCCCTCCAATGATGGAGTCGATCTTACAGGTGATTCTCCGTATATAACCTACGGGTAGTGCGTCCTCCGGGGGCTTCCCACGGGTGTGCGAGTATGCCCGCCTGTGGACTACCCCGAGATGAAAGAGTGGGCCAACCAAAAAATAAGTTCCTCCTTAGGGAACAAAAATGGACCACTGTGAGAGGGGGCCTTGCCAGCCCCGGCTTTAAACTGGGCGTATATAAATGTTCAGCAATAATGGTCGGGCGTATATAATATATACGCCTGGCAAATCCATAGTTAAAATGGCCGGGCGTATATATTATATACGCCTGGCAAAATGTTTCAAATTTTTGCCTTGGCGTATATAATATATATGCCCGCTATAATTTGGGCTCAACGGGCTCTTTATAACCCGAGCCTGGTCCCCCCTTGCCTCCTCCATCCTGGTTTGGCCTTTTTGCCCTTCCTTTCATCTTTTCCTTCCCTTTCTTTTTTCTAGTGGGTCCATCGTCATACATTGACTGATTTTATAAAGAACATCTTTGGACGTCGATGAACCTACCTTAGAAAAGGGGCCCAAGCTCTTATACGGGGGCTGGTATACTTCCCTGTTTGGACCTGGGGCCCAGTTTTTTGCAAAAATGGCATGATAGCTTGGCTGAGAGAGAGCTTGCTATTTTGAATTGCCTCGGGTTGTCCCACCTTTCCTCTCTCCTTGCTATCCCTCTGTTGCCCAACCTACTGCAGGCGGCTTTGGCGTCGTGGGACCATAGGGCCCATGTCTTTAGATTTGGGTCTAGGGAGTTGACCCCAACCTTGGAAGAGCTGGCCTCTATTACTGGCTTGAAGATGCATCGAGGCCTTGCTAAAGTGGTGCCCAAACCGGGGTATGCAAAGGCGGTCCACGCAGTTCTCGGTTTAAAAAAGGGTGGGTATGAGAAATTTTTCGCCGGAGGGCCCACTAGGTGTTCGGTGAAATTCCTGAGAGAACTTTTCGGCGACTCGAGTCTCCGAAAATTGCTCATTCGAGATCCCTTCAATGTAAAGGCCTTTGCCCTTTATTTGCTGTCGGAAGTTCTCTTCTTTACTGGGGGCGAGACCTTTTCCCTTGGGTTGTGCGATGTCTTGACTGAGTTGGAGGGAGGCCGCTCATTGGTGCACCTAGTCTTGGCTGAGATGTATCGGGGCCTGGATGCCTCGGCCTCGGGCCGGATTGGGATTCTCAGCGAGAGCCCACTCCTCGTTCAGATTTGGCTAGGAGAGCATTTGGCTATCATGGGGCTTGTGCCAAGATTGTGCTTGATAAGAGGGGACGCGGCTCGGGGCTTTCTGATCCGGTGCTCGAGATTGCCTCATGGGAGCGCCGAGGAGCTGAGTGCATGGCAATCAGATGCGGAGCTGATTTGGCAGCTTCCCTGGTTGGACGGTACCTTTTCGATTGTCCGCTCTCGAGATTATGAGGGTATCACCCTATTGGGGTTGACCGGTAGCACATATTATTTTCCATCTCGGGTGCTTCGTCAGTTTGGGTATACTCAACATGTGCCATGCTCTGTGAGGCCACCTTTGTGCTCTCTGATATTTTCTCGGGGTTCTCTCAGTGATCTCGACCGCATAGCCGCCCTCTGGGAGACCCACCAATCAGCGCACATGTGCAGCTTAGTTCAGGGGGGCGTCGTCTCTCCTAATTACGAGGTTTGGCTGATATCTGAGGAATTACCTACCCCTAGCCCAGTTTCGGTAGATGTGATAGAGACGGGGCCTTGGCCATGTAAGGAAGTGATGCTTCGGACTAGGATCTAGTCTCTTTCTGTAGAGAGGCTGGCTTTGACAGAGGCTTTGGAGAAAGAAAGGGTCAGAGTGGAGATTGTAGAAGTGAGAGCTGCCACAGCCGAGAGTGAGGTTCTTCGGTTAACTGGACTTTTGACTGAGTCTCGCAGCGCAGCTGAAGCTTCACGGAGACGGCAGAAGAGTCTTCATGGTAGGTGGATGTCTGATCGAAATGCCCGCGAGGACTCTCTGCTTGCAGAGATTAGCGCTTTGAAGCGTGCTCCCTGCCCTTGACTTGTTCCTGCACATATCATAGATCATATACACGGAGGGGAGGAATGCCCCATAACAGAGATCTCTTTTTGGGTTATTTTTCTTCCTTTTTTTGTTGTTATATATATACAGATATATATTTTTTTTTAGTTTTTTATCTGTAAAGAAAGCAGCAAAATAGAAAGTGTGTCATGTCGTTATCTTTTTGGGACATGACACTCCGCACGTAATATTGTAAGAAATGGAATGAAATCTATACATACATATATTTTTCATTTTTTAACTTTTTCCTTCGTACGTTTCGCAATGTAAGGCTTTTTATGGAGATTTTCTCCTCCACAATGTGGGGCTTTTTATGAAAAAGGGAAATCTATTATCTTTTTTGAAATTTTCTCCTCCACAGTGTGGGGCTTTTTATGGGAAAGGGAAATCTATTATCTTTTTTGAAATTTTCTCCTCCACAGTGTGGGGTTTTTTATGGGGAAGGGAAATCTATTATCTTTTTTTGAAAATTTCTCCCTTCGGATCTTTTTGTGATGTCAGTAATTACAAGGCCAAACCAGTGGGTCTTTTTTCTTTTTTTTTTTTTGAGCATGGTCGAACCCTGTTCATGAGATACAGGTTTTTTCCTTTAAACGTGGGAAGGTCAGCTTCCCAGGGGTTGGTCTAGTCTTCTGTCTTTCCTTTTGGTCATGTGTCAGACGCCGCGGTAGAGATGACATACTTGATCGAGATCTGATCTAATTTTCACATGAGTGGCCCATCGAAAAGGGGGGAAAGGGGCTCAAGGGGGTCCAACTGAAATGGGCGGGCCAGAGCAGGTCTTCTCCTAATCTCTCCTTCCTTGACATTTTTACTCATAGCGCCCAAGACGGGTTTTCGCCATGCCCGTCATCCCTATTTTTACCCGTAGCACCCTTTCGGGTTTTCACTACGTCCATGGGTTCGCTTTCTTACCCCAGGTGCCCTTTCAGGTTTTCACTTGGTCCGCGTGGGTTCGCTGTTTTTACCCATGGCGCCCTTTCAGGTTTTCACCACGTCCATCTTGCTTTGAACCCAAATTATTTTTTCTCTTTTTTTTCTTTTTTCTTTTTTCTCTTTTCTCTTCTCTTTTTTTTTTTAGAACTAGAAGGCCACGACATGGACGTCGATTCCATCATAGCCGGCTGAATGAAGTTCTACGTGGTTTGTTAACTCAGCTTGTTCTGATGCAGTAGATGTTATGACCGCTTGGGGACCTTAAAGAGGGCTTTTCTTCCAGGTTGTAATGTGGCCGGGGTTCAAACGGGTTGGGTTTTTCTGGGGATTCGGATCTAAGTTTTGAGTGAATTCTAGATTCGGGGACTCCTCTTTCTTTCCAAAGGCTTTTTATGCCCCAGTCATTTCTTTTTTCTTGGTCCCCCTCTTTTTTTGAGGGGTTTTGCTTTTTTCTTCTTTTTTTTTTTCCTTTTTTGGTTTGGATTTTTCCTCTTTTCTCTTTTCTCTTTTTTCTTGGAATTTTGGGTGGGGTATATGAAAGAAATGGATATTGGCCCGACGTGTAGCAAAAAGGATGAAGGTTTTCAGGGAATATTTCTTTTAGGCTACTTGACTTTGAAATGATGGCCTCTTTTATGGGGTCCTTAAGCGGTCACGCATCTACTTTTATCAAAACTTACCTTGTCTCAAGACCTATGAGTAGAACTTACGGAGGTATCCAGCGTTGATGGGTTTAGGAAAGTGGTCTCCGTCCATGGTGGCGAGGCGAACGGCGTATCCTGGCAAAACCTCCTGGATGACGTAGGGTCCTTCCCAATTTGGCCTAAACTTCCCTCTTGGATCGGCGTGGAGAGACGAGAAAATTTTCTTCAGTACAGTGTCTCCTACCTTCAAATCTCGATTGCGGACACGCTTATTGTAAGCACGTGCAATTCTCCTCTGATAGATCTGGGTGTGGCATAAGGCTAGGAGTCTTTTCTCGTCAATTAAATCCAACTGCTCAAAACGGGCTCTTTCCCTCTCAGCTTCAGGTAGATGGGATTCCAAAAGGATACGGAGCGACGGTACTTCGACCTCAACGGGTAGCACGGCCTTGGTCCCATACACAAGGGAGAATGGTGTTGCCCCTGTTGCAGTACGGATAGACGTTCTATAGGCCCAAAGTGCGAAGGGTAACTGCTCACTCCAATCTTTGTAAGTAACTACCATCTTCTCCAGGATGCGGATCAAAGTTTTGTTGGCCGCTTCCACAGCTCCATTCGTCTGTGGCCTATAAGGGGATGATCGGTGATGCTTGATCTGGAACCTCTCACACAAGGCCCAGATGCGCCTATTAGCAAAATTAGTGCCATTATCAGTGATGATATCTTTGGGTACGCTGAATCTGCAAATGATGTTGTTCTTGATGAACTTCTCAACATGACTAGCCTTAATGCTCGTATAGGAGGCTGCCTCTACCCATTTTGTGAAGTATTCCACAGCGACAAGGATGAACTGATGCCCGTTGGAAGCCTTAGGATTGATTTTGCCGATGATGTCGAGACCCCAGGTGGCGAACGACCAAGGAGTGGCCATGCTGTGCAAGTCAATGGCCGGAGCATGTATTAGGCTGGAGTGTTCTTGGCATTTGTAGCACTTCTGCACGTGCTTGCAGCAATCGGTCTCCAAAGTGGTCCAAAAGTATCCTTGCCTTAGAATTTTCTTCGCAAGCATGTGTCAACTGACGTGTGCCCCGCAGACTCCTTCATAGATCTCCTTCATGATCTCAACTGCCACATTCCGGTTTAGGCATCGGAGCAAAATATTGTCATGAGACCGTCTATACAAGAGATCGCCGCAGATGACGTAGTTCGTTGCCAATTGCTGGATGGTGCGTCTGTCTACCTTCGATGTTCCTTCTGGGATAGTTTAGGTCTCGAGAAAATTCTTGATGTCCAAGAACCAGGGTGGTTCATCATCTAACTCTGTAGGTCCCTCGATTAGGTGACAGAAAGCCGGTTCGTTCCTCTGCTCTATCATGATCGGCTTCATCACGACTCCATATGGAATCTCAACCATAGAGGCCAGGGTGGCCAAGGCATTAGCAAATCGATTTCTTGCTCGTGGCACATAGGAGAAGGTGACCTCCTCAAAGCAAGTTATTAGATCCTCAAGATGTTCATGGTATGGGATCAGTTTCTCATCCTTGGTCTTCCAATCTCCGTTGGTCTGGCATATAATTAACTGTGAATCTCTAAAGACCCTTAGGTGAGTTATATTTAGATCAAGAGCCGCCTGTAAACCAGCTGTACAAGCCTCATACTCGGCCATATTGTTGGTGCATGAGAAGTTTAATTTGATTGAGATGGGTACATGTGATCCTCTGGGTGAGATAAGAATGGCGCCAACTCCTTGGCCCTCAACATGCGATGCTCCATCAAAGTGCATTACCCAGGACTCCTCTGTTTCCTCTGTATCCTCGTCAGTCATGAACAGAATGTCCTCATTGGGGAATTCGGTCCTTAGAGGGTCATAGTCCGGCAGAGGGTTCTCAGCAAGATGATTAGCGAGTGCCTGCCCCTTGATTAACTTCTAGGTGACATAAGTAATGTCAAATTCAGATAGGAGTAGTTGCCATCGTGCAGTTCGGCCAGTGAGTGCAGGTTTCTCGAATAGGTACTTTAGCGGATCCATCCGTGCTAGAAGTAGGATGACTTGGGATAACACGTAGTGTCGAAGTCTTTGAGTAGCCCATACGAGTGCCAAGCATGCCTTCTCCAGATGGGAATAGCGCATCTCGTAATCAGTGAACTTCTTGCTCAGGTAATAGATGGCCTGCTCTCTTCTTCCTGTCTCATCATGCTGTCCTAACACACAGCCCATGGAAAACTCTGTCATTGATAGGTACATTATCAGAGGTCTATCAGGTACAAGCAGTACCAATATCAGAGGTTTCAGGAGGTAACCCTTAATCTTGTCGAATGCAGCTTGGCAGTCATCATTCCATTCAATCGGTGAGTCCTTTCTCAGTAGTTTGAAGATTGGTGCGCATATCAGAGTTAACTATGCGATGAATCGACTGATGTACTGGATTCTGCCTAAAAAGCCTCTGACTTCCTTCTCTGTAGACGGTGGCGGCATTTCAGTGATGGCCTTGATCTTGGTCGGGTCGACCTCGATCCCTCTCCTGCTGACAATAAAGCCCAACAACTTTCCTGACATAGCGCCGAAGGCGCACTTCTGGGGGTTCAACCGTAACCTATACTTTCTCAACCTCTCAAATAGCTTCTGAAGGTTTATCAAGTGGTCCTCCCTTTCTGGTGATTTGGCAATCATGTCGTCGACATATACTTCAATCTCTTAGTGCATCATGTCGTGGAACAGGACCGTCATTGCTCTTTGATAGGTTGCCCCAGCATTCTTCAGCTCGAATGGCATTACTTTATAGCAGAAGGATCCCCAGGGGGTAATGAACATTGTCTTCTAGCGATCAACCTCTGCCATCTTTATCTGATTGTATCATGAGAATCCATCCATAAATGAGAGCATTCCATGCTTTACAGTGTTATCGACCAGGATATCGATGTGGGGTAGTGGGAAGTCGTCCTTAGGGCTTGCCTTATTGAGATTACAGAAATCGATACACATTCGAACCTTTCCATCCTTCTTGATGCAGGACAATATTGGCGTATGCGGGTACTTGGATACCATGAGGAAACCTGCATCATACTGCTTACTGACCTCGTCCTTCACCTTCAACATCCACTCTGGTCAGAGACTTCTCAGCTTTTGTTTAACCGGCTTAACATAGGGATAGAGTGGCAACTCATGCTCAACCAGATCGGTATCCAAACCAGGCATGTCTTCATACGACCATGCGAAGACGTCTTGGTATGACCGAAGGAAGTCTATCATGCCTTTCCTCTCCGCAGGGGACAGCGATGTTCCGATTTTGGTGATTCTGGGGGCCTCTTTGGTGCCCAAATTGACATCCTCCGTCTCTTCAACGATTGGGGTAGGGCCATGCTCAAAATCGGCAAATTGTTTGAGGAGCTCATTGGGGAGCTCATCGGTTTGACCTTCCTTGTCCAGACTCGTGACTCCTACCTCTTCTTGTATTTCTACAGGAAAGGGGTCGGCTTCACGTGGGACGGGTATCACGACATCGATTTTAATTTCATTGGGAATTTTAAAGGACAATATTTTTGGAATTGGTATTTTTTCTATTTTTATGGTCTTTTGCATTTTTTCGGAGGTCAGCCCCTGGCGAGGTGGATCTCTATATATACAAGGTAGAGTGGTCCAGAGGCTAATCTCACTTTTTACAGGTTGTTTTTTTTTGGAGAGTCGGTGCCGTTTTCACGATATTTGGCGGAACCCTTTTTCACATATATCCAAGGTCCCAAAAAGGTGGACACTTGGCCGAACATAATTACCGTTATACGGTAGGAGTCACAAAACACATTGTACAAAGGTGTACGGATTGGCCGTCGTACCGGTCACGGATATCCTGTCGCGTCAATCACGATTATACCGTCGTGTGGATTGGGTATTCACATAACCTTAAATCGAAGTGCATACATATAGCTTATCGCCGTGAAAAGTGATAATTACAATTTAGCTCAAAAGTTGGAATGAAATGTGAAGATCACACATATACATAAATCGAAATGAATCTCAAAAGATTCCATAATACTTGCACAATTCAGAAACATAATGATACACATGCCTTTTCAAATTGAAGTTATAAATGAAATTCACAAGATTGAATCCAAATTTGTATCATAATATAACACATGCTAATATAGTAAATGCACATGATATCAAGTATTCCCTACCGCAATATCTTAACCCGCACGCGCTCAATCCGCCGCTTTGGTTTATCTTTCGTTACACAACACCAAGTCACCTAAACATATAAAATCCATGGTTTACACATTAGAACGATGCTAAACATACTCTGACAACTTCCCTCAAAATCTCACAGTCAAAACTTAACAAAATCCTAAATCTGGTAATTACGATCGATCGAATCCCTATTTCGATCGAATAAAACCCGATTTCGATCGATCAAATCTCATTTCGATTGGTTGAACTCCTCAAAGCATATATCACCTCTCAGTTCGATCGAACGATTCTGCCATTTCGATCGAACGAACACAAATTTGATCTATCAAAAATAATTTTGATCAGTCGAATCCTCACAGAGCCAAATGACTACAACACAGTTTGATCGAACGAATCCTAATTTGGTCAATCGAAATCACATAATTCGATCGATCAAAAATATTTCGATCGATCGAATCCCTCATAAGCTAAATAACAATCTATACAGTTCAATCAAACGAATTTCTAATTCGATCGATCGAGGATATTTCGATCGATCGAATCCTAACTACAGACTTTTCCAAAATCTCTGTTCTATACATTTCGATCGATCGAGTGTGGAATTCGATCGATCGAAACACACTTCGTTTGATCAAAATTTATTTTGATTAAACGAATTTCCTCAAACTTCAAATTCTTCCTTCTCAAGTCCATTTTGATCGATCTAACTAAATTTCGATTGGTCAAAATGAATAGATTTCTTCTGTTCTTGTGTTTTGGCATCCTTTCTCTTCTCTTTCCGAAATCAAACCATTTTCTTATGATTCTTTGATTCCAACTTAAATAAAAACCATAACTAACGCAGATTTCAAAATCTATCCCTAATTTCGTACCTTGATTCCGTCCGAATCCTCGATCCTTTCTTCTAGATCGGATTAGGGTTTCACCAAGCGAACAACAGCTATTCATCTTTCCAAACCCTTCGCAGCAAGCCTCGAGATTGGATCGATCACACGTCTTATTCACATTCAATACTTGTTTCACCCACTCTCCTCTTAACTCCTAATCATATGCAGTAAAAGGTATTGCATGCAGGTGATTAAAGGGTATTTATTTCCCCTTTAACAAGCCATAGGTTTAGGTGTAACACAGCTACACCAAGGTTGGTGTACGTGTGTTCATTAACTCATAATCTAACCTACCTATACGAAATCCGATCCGTCGGATTTGTTCTATAGACATTACATAGTCCATCGGTATGGTCCTCGACATATGAATTATCAGGCACGCATACTGAGGCATACAGTTCATAGGTCAGAACTCAGGGACATTACATTCTCCCCACCTTAGGAATTTTTGTCCTCGAAAATTGATCAAACGTGCGGTTAGACACAAGAAGGGTGGCCTCATAAGGCACATCACATGGCTAAACAAACCATTTCGTTATAAAATCCCATCACACACACGTAGTCCACACACAATAAATTATAACTAATTTCGTCCAGACATATGATTGACCATCAAACGATTAACATAATCATGTATAAAAGTTAAAGAAATAACTTATCATGGCAACCATGCCACCATAGTCATGACCACAAAAAAAATGGGTGTGGCAACAATGCCACAACAGTAAAAAAGTTATACATTCATCCATCCAAAATTATATTTCTAAAAAAGAAAATCTCTCAAGCTCGCAAAAGTCTTTGTCTGAAACTCGTCACCCATCCGCCCCTCTCGTCACTCTAGTAGGATCCGCCGCTCCAGTAGGATCCGCCACATCCTCCGTCTCCTCCTTGGCGTGATCCCCACTGGCCGCCTCATCAGGCCATGGGTCCTCTGTAGCAACGCCTGACATAGAAGCTCCAAATACCCATGCACTCATGGCCGCCATCCTCTGAGCGTAGTTGGTAGGGTACATGGCATGCAAAACGTCCTCCACAAGCAGCTCGTAGTAATCGAGGCGCTGATTGAGCTGGCGATTACTCTCCTGAATGAGAGTAGCCAATGCCTCATTGGTGATTGGAGCTACTTGATGGTCGGGTGGTATCGGTATGTCAGCAAGCTGATGTACTGGAGGAATGACCTCAGGTTTCTCTTGAAGAGGCACATTGGGAGCAGGTTGGTCTTGTTGTGGTGCACCCTGGGCAGGTTCTTATTAAGGTTGAGAAGGAATAGGAGGTACTTGAAGAGCTGGCTGAATTTGTGGTTTCAGCCGATTGAAGGTTTTCCTCCATTGCTTGAAGGTATAGAAGATCTCGATATCAGAGGCTTTAGGCTCCCGCGAAGAAACCTTGTGCACCGAGGTTACGGAATACTCATCAAACATCGTGGAGATAAAGCTTGCATAAGGAATGTAATCCTCGGGCTTCTCTACCCCTGCCAACAGTTTCTTCCTTTGATTCCCTCAAAAACTACTGCAGCCGCGTCAAACCATTTGCCCTCAAAAGCAGCAAATAGCGCTTCCATCAACACCCCTAATCTCTTGGTTTTATGGCGGATTGGGTACAGGTTGCACTTGAAGATCGTATCAAGCATCCACATATAGTTCAGCAAGTGGGCTCGCCTAATGGCTCGACCAGGTGCAACCCGCCCTCGAGTCATTCTCTCGACTACGTAAAGATGGGTCAAATTTGGAGGATTTGGGGGCAACAAGTTAATTCCAGGGCCATAGGCTTCAAAACATTCCATGGCCTTGCAGGCCATCACATGAGTAAAAACATATGTCTTCCCATCGATCTTTGTGCAGATGGTGGTTGCAGGATTAGGACCATCAAACATGTTTTGATAAAATAAGCGCACGAGGCGCGGGTAATAGTACGAATGAATGGGTTTCAAAATATTGTCCAAACCAGCTTTACCCAAATAGTCAAGTGCCCAAGCATCAATGTCGGGCAAATTGGGCATTTCGAAAAGCGCTGGATCAATGGTATACTCATAAGCAAATCCCTTCTCTGCCCACCATTCGTTTGGTCGGTCTGGTTGGGGCGCTTGAGAAGGAGTTGGTTGCTCGGTAGTGGTTTGCAGTGGAGGGTTTTGTGGTGGCTGTGAAGAACCCGTAGTGGTTTTGGGTTGCAAA
Source organism: Chloranthus sessilifolius (assembly GCA_021018995.1). Taxonomy (NCBI): domain Eukaryota; kingdom Viridiplantae; phylum Streptophyta; class Magnoliopsida; order Chloranthales; family Chloranthaceae; genus Chloranthus; species Chloranthus sessilifolius. The sequence continues at coordinate 101,871,779 of CM037588.1, forward strand.
GAACCCACTATGGTCTTAGGCTTCTTCGACGTAGGGGTTTTAGAGGCTAATCTCGTTTTTGGAGGCATGGTCAAATCTCAAAAATAGGGTTTCTAATTGAATCCAAAAAATCTTATCTCAAAATAAGAAATTAAGAACTCAAATTTAGGGATTTACCAGTTGGATTAGGTTTAGATTTGATCCTTTGGAAAATCCACGCGTAATCAACCGGTCGCTCAATCCCCCAATCTTGAAAACCCTCAAAAGCCCTAACGAAACCCCCAAACTTTTCAAAAATATTAAACTTAAAATTGTAGTTTTTATATATATACGCGCGATTCAATCAATCGAATTGATTTCGATCGATCGAAATCCACTTTATAAAGAATACTCTGCAATTTCAAAAATAGGGTTTCTACTTAAATCCCAAAAATCTTAGCTCAAAATAAGAAATTAAGAACTCAAATTTAGGGATTTACTAGTTGGATGAGGTTTTGATTTGATCCTTTGGAGAATCCACGTGTAATCAACCGGTCGCTCAATCCCCCAATCTTGAAAACCCTCAAAAGCCCTAACGGAACCCCCAAACTTTTCAAAAATATTGAACTTAAAATTGCAGTTTTTATATATATACGCGCGATTCAATCAATTGAATCTCAAAAATAGGGTTTCTACTTAAATCCCAAAAATCTTAGCTCAAAATAAGAAATTAAGAACTCAAATTTAGGGATTTACCAGTTGGATGAGGTTTAGATTTGATCCTTTGGAGAATCCACACGTAATCAACCGGCCGCTCAATCCCCCAATCTTGAAAACCCTCAAAAGCCCTAACGGAACCCCCACACTTTTCAAAAATATTGAACTTAAAATTGCAATTTTTATATATATACGCGTGATTCAATCAATCGAATTGATTTTGATCGATCGAAATCCACTTTATGAAGAATACTCTGCCATTTCGATCAATCGAAATAAATTTTGATCGGTAAAAATTGGCTTAGTATAAAACTAGACCCCACATTTCGATCGGACGAATTTGAATTCGATCGATCGAGATTCAAAATTCGATCGATCAAATTTTTTTTCGATCGGTTGAACTTCTCAGGCTTCCAAATTTTTTGATCAAAATTCGATCGATCGAAAATGAATTTGATCGAACGAATTTAGAAGATCTTCATGATAATGTCCATTTTCTGCCAGGACATTTCAATCAGTCGATTTACATCTCGATCGGTCAAAATCATATTCGATCGATTGAAAATAATTTTGATCGATCGAAATTATCATAAAACACTTCATTGTTGTATTTTTTATTTTTCTTTCACAATTTTGAGCTTTAAATATTAAATTCACCCATCTTATTCATCATTCAAATTGTTTACATATACTTGGGTCATAATGGACCATTACAAAATTCTTTCCCCTTCTAGATCACAAAAATAAGGAAGGATGCTGAGCGCGAGTCTCGGCTTCGCGTTCCTACATCGCCTCCTCTCTAGAGTGATTCTTCCATTGAACCAACACCAAGGGAATCCATTTTGTGCGTAGCACTTGCTCGGTTCGGTTTAAAATTTACATTGGTTCTTCAATGACCGTCAGATCCCTGTAGACTTCAACTGGTGGTGCATCGAGGATATGAGTTAGGTCGCGCATGTACTTTCATAACATAGAAACGTGAAATACGTCGTGCACTCTATCAAGCTGCGGGGTAATGCTACCCTATATGCAACTTCACCCACTCTTCCTAATACCTCGAATGGTCCAATATAGCGAGGACTCTACTTTCTGCACTTTTCGAAGCGCATCACTGTTGGCGACTTCTGGTGTGCTTACATTATTGGTTGGTGGTGAAAGTTATTAAAAATCAAAGGAAGAGTAAAACAGGGGGTGAATTCAACACAACTTAGAAGTCCTAGACCTGCAAGATACAGGGTCCTTTGTAGCAAGTTTTGATAAGTAAAAGTTTGTCCCACAGGGAAAGGTGATCTACATCTCCAAAGGAGCCATCTCTAGTAGTCCCTCCAGATCTGACTACAGATCTGGCAGTCCTAAAAGGAAGGGAGTTTAAGGTCACTTATTCTAAGTATTCTAATGTCTAAACTATAGAAAGGGTTGAAAGGATAGATGGAGTGTGGAAAATAAATATAAAAGGGTGAGAAGTATTTTATTGAGCCCAGATCAGAGGAGTTTTGTAACCCAGATTCAGATCTGATGTTATAAAAGTCCTGTCCAGAGGCTACATTATCACCACTGAAGAGAAAGGATCCAACCCATCACTCTGCCATGATTCCACCCTTAAGGTTATAACTTGTCCACTCAAATGGTCACAGATTATCCCATAGGGGAGCCACTATCCAGGGAAGGGTCAAAACATAACAAGTAAATCATTGCAAGCACTATTTCATCCAGGCTACCAGCTCAAGAATCCATAGGGAACCTCAATCTCTAAAGTTCTATATGTGGGGCTAAGGCTGTAGGACCATGATAGCCCAGACACATAGAACCAGCAAGAGATTGAGTACAACCTTCGATCTAGCTGTCCATTGCTTGAGTGAGGCTACAATGGTCCAGTCACCAGCCTACAATCTCTATAACCAGATCAGATCCAACATCTGATGGTAGATCTATACAAATATAGGGGGGTCTGCCTCTGTACAATCTCTCACCAGGCTTCTACAAGCTCAAGTGTAAAGAAGAAGGATCCATCTTGGATCGGTGGATTAGAATCACCCTAAGACTATAACCTGTCCACTTAAATGGTCACAGACTATCCCAGAGGTTATCCTCCTCACGGAGCCCAAGACAAAATAAGAATATCGTTGTTACCACCATGGTCACAAGGCTACTAGCTCAAGCTCCCATGGGAATTTCAGATTTAGTGGGTCCTGTGGTGGGGCTAAGGTTGTAGGATCATGATAGCCCAGACACACAGGTCACTTGGATCTGAATGGCCCCTAGAATCAGTCCTCCATTGCTTTGAAACACAGCCAAAGCAATGGCGGATCACAAGGCAGCAGCCTTGCACAGAGCATCTCACACATAAACATAAATCCCATAAAATACAGATCCTATTACAGAATTTCCATTGATCTAATTCAAAAACACATAATAAGCCCGACTACTGGACTATGGAGAGAAGGAAAGAGAAAAAGAAAACTACTTACAGATAAAAAGAAAGAGAAAAGAAAAATGATCTGAGATGTGTTCCCAGATACCTAAACCTAAGCTAGGTATGGGTTTATATAGCAGTGGGGTGGCGGCGCATTAGGGTTAGGAAACCCTAATTTTAACGATGCCACGTGGCCTAATAGTGATCCTTGGATGCCTCGAGGTGCGTGCAAGGAGATTTGAGTGTGGGAGTGCGTACCCTAATCGCTGGAAATACCCAAAAAGTCCTCTACTCAAGAGATGGAAGTTTAGGTTCAGAGCTTCGCTAGGTAGCTGTAGTTTCCCAGACTTGTCGCGTCGTAGCTCTTTGCTCTTCACTAGGATGATTTGACACTGAAGCTTCAGCCGTCGCGAGGTTGCCTTGGTTTGCTCTTCAGGCAGTCGCACGGTAGAGAATTGCGCTCTCACTGGATTGGGCTTCGGAGGTTGAGTAGAAAACACAGTCTGAGGTGTCGCGGGGTTGAAATTCAAGCAGTCGCGAGGTCGCTCGGTGTTCATTGGGCTGATCTTCACGAGAGTGAATTTGAGCAGCGTGAGAACTTCGCGAGCACTTCTCTTTACTGGACTTTGCGAGTTACCTCACGAGGTTCTACTGAGTTCTGAACTGCGCGAGGTTCTATGTCTTACTTGATCTTTGCGAGGTTGGCTTTGCCTTCGCCAGGATGTTTTCTTTCTTGAATGGCACGAGAACTACGTGAGGAGTTCTTCTGATAATTGCATCCCACGGCGATTGCGCGACAGCTGCGCAAGGAATCTTCTGAAGCTCTCTCTCCTCATCCATTTTGAGCGAACTGTGTGAGATTGAGAGAGGTCTGCTTTGAACTGCGCGACACTGCGCGATGTGTTCTACTCTTGAGCTTCACGAGAGCTGCGTGATGTTGAGTTTTTGAAGCTCTTCAGTCACTCATCTGCGCGAGAGGTTGTTGTAAAGTCTTGGGAAGCTCAGTTGAACTACGTGAGGCATATTTCTCCTGAATCCTCTAAAGCTTGGGTCAGCTACGTGAGGCTCATTTCAGGTCTGGATTCAAAGTTCTTTCTTCTGAGGGATTTCTGGTGCCAAAGCAGGCTCCTTAACAGGATTCCTGGCCTTATTTCACTACTGATTATTACCTACACAAAACACTTAACAAGAACTTATTAGGTGACTAAGGGTCTAATCAAAGGTTAAGTTAAGGGGTGAAAAGTGGTACTTTTCAGGTCTTAACACACCCCCAAACCTAATCTTTGCTTGTCCCTTAGCAAAGCTACATTAAATCTACTCTAAAAATTAAATGCCACTTTCGTAGGGAGCACGGATACATTTAGCATATGTACCAAGCCTTTTAAACCCCTAGGTGATCCCTAGTGGAGGAGTGAAGTCTCCTGAGGGTTTTCAGTGAAGACACCCACAAACTTCTCCAATGAAATAGTTAACAAAAGTGCAATATCATCCAATGAGCAATCAAGGAATCAAATTTAGTCTACTCTTGAATCAGTACACATAAAAGAAATTTAATTCATTGGTTGCACAGTAACTTAAACAGCATAAACTCTACATGATTGCACAGCATTTCCAAATAGTTTACAATCACAGAAAATTGCACTAGTGTGTGCGCCAGCACTGTGCTTATCCTTAGGTCAAAAATTAGGTTAAGGTCATACATAATGCATTCAAGTTCAGACCCAAAAACTTTGCAGGGCATACTCTCATAAGGGTTTTGTTGAGGGGTTCATTCTCTCACAGGCTCAAGAGCAGTTACATCCCTCAAATGGGTTTGTAAGCATGAGCATAGGCAGAGTTCTTAAGTGCTGACATCATTGGCAGTTCCTCACCATAGATTGGATAATTCCTTATCTTCACATGATAGCTCACTCAACTTTGGATCACAAGGGCTTTTAACTGAGCTGTAATGTGGCTTATGGAGTAGGGTTAAAAAGAATGGAAGGTTGAAAAGGGGTTCCAATTTGGGAAATCAGTAGGTCACAGAGGTGGTTCATGACTTCACCTTCCAAAATTCAGCTCCCTTCATCTTCTTTGAGATTTTTCAATTTGAAGTGATCAGTTTCTCTTCTTGATTTTGATTTTCCAATGAAAGTTCCTCTTGACTTCTCTCTTATTCCTCTTCATTATTATTTTTGTTTCTTTTTACTGGAGTTTCCTTCTTTTTATTTTATTTTTACTTTTCAGAAATGCCACCGTGTTCTCAGTTACCATACTGCCAGATTTTTGAGATCCTTCTTCTCCATTCACCTAATGTTGACCATAGCTAGTCCATCTTCAACTCTTTCTCTTTTACCTTCTGAATTCTTAGAGTGAGGGTAGGTTGAATCAGGTTCATAGGTTCAGGTTCAAGTACTCAGGTGTATTTTGAAGAAATTTAGGATTTAAAGCTCAAAGGGGGTATGGACAAGGGCAGTTGCTTTAGGATTGGTCTTTTTAGGCTCAAACTGTCCAAGAGAAGGCCTTGATCCTTTCCTCAGTCTCATGAGTACTGTCAGTTGTTTCAACTTGGAGTTACCTAACTTCTAGTGAGCACAGTGACTCAGTCAGTCTTTAGAACTAGAAGGGATTGCCTTGGCTATTCCTCGAAAGATGGAAAAAAATTTTATAGGCCCAATTCTCACTGGATATGGTCTTCCTTTGAATTTTCAAGTATGTCCTCACCTTTTTCTCTCTCGATTCGAGTCGATACAAGTGAGTTTCCTTGGTGATATTATCATGGAAATGTGGAGTATTAGAGGTTTATAATGTCCAAGGTTTGCATAAATTTTAAACTTCTTAATTTCATGATTCTTAAGTGAACAGAGGTCTATTTCCATATTACTCAGATGAGTTTGCTACACTTATGTTAACTATTCTATTGGCAGGGTCTGCCTGCCATACCCCCAAACCTATGAGGAGCAGTGTCCTCACTGGTTCAAAGGTGGCTGTGCAGCAGAGTTATTAGAGCATAGAAGACAAGAACAAGAAATAAAGTAACCAACAATAGAAAACTGTACAGCATATCAGAAAAGGAAGATATCATTAAGATTAAAAGAAAATTACAAAAATGGAGGAGGGAAAAGGAGAGAGATTAGGGGTGAGGGGGTTGAGAAGGTGGGGGAGGGGATGGAGAAGGCGGGGGAGGGGGTGGAGTGGAGGGGGCGGGGGATGGCTCTGTCTTTTGCTTCTTCTTCTGTGGCTGAAGCTGTTCCTCCTCCTCCTTGGCAAGGATTTGCATAACCTCCTCGTATTCATCCCAGAGGGGTTGGAGGGGATCCGGCTCTTTAGGGGCCGGCGGGTCCAACCACATCGGGTAAAACTTGTTAGGCAGTGCGTCCGGCTTGTCATCTACCATTATTAGGATTAGGGAAGGACCGCTAGGGTGAGAGGAGATAGGATGCGATGAAGATGAACAGGGCCTCCCTATGTATTTAAAGGCGAGGATGGTGGAAGATGAAACGGTTGAATAACATCCAAGTCGCCGCAATTAAATGAGAGTGAGTTGGGAAACGTCAAGTCCCAGCAGTCAGCGTGGTAAATGACAAATGCATTAGGCTCGCGCAGCTGGGTAAGGGAATCACGAGAAATCAGAATCGCACGATTATGGGAGTTAGAGCTGGAAGTGCGCGAGAGATTCTGCAGTATTGAAACTCGCGACAGCGAAAGAAATGGTCTATGCAAATTGCGTGAGTCTTCCCAAATCACAATTTGGAATGCGCAAAGGCCAAATCAGTAATTCACAGAAGAAGAAGAATAAATCATACCGATCCCACATAAACTCTATCAAGCTCAACAATATCAAACTCCACATAACCCCTAAAATTTTCTAAAACTTAAGGTAGAAACAAAAGTAGTATAGTACAACATGGACACAACTGCGGGTCAGGTAGATGTAGGGGTCCCATGAAATTGAATAGTGCACATAGGATCTGCAGGTCGTTCAATGCAAGGCTTAAGCCTCTGACCATTCACTTTGAAGGTCCTCCCAGAATTGGGATCCTTGACTTTTGCAGCACCAGATGGGGAAACATTCACGACAACATAGGGACCATCCCATCTGGAGTTTAATTTGCCAGGAAAGAATTTTAGTTTGGAGTTGAATAACCAAACCTTACCACCCGGTTCGAGGCTTTTTCTCAGCAAGCCCTTGTCGAAGAAAGCTTTAGCCCGTTCCTTGTAGATCCTGGCATTAGTGTAAGCATCCATCCTCAGCTCATCCAATTCTGATTGTTGTAATGACCTGTGTTGACCAGCAGAAGTTAGGTCCATGTTCAAATTCTTAATGGCCCAATAGGCCTTGTGTTCTAACTCTACTGAGAGATGGCAGGCCTTGCCATAGACCAGTCTGAATGGGGACATTCCAATGGGAGTCTTATAGGCCCACAGTGCATCATCCAGTTTCTCAACTCAATCTTTCCTGTCAGTCCTAACTGTTTTCTCAAGGATGTGCTTGATCTCCCTATTGGAAATTTCAACTTGCCCACTTGTTTGTGGGTGGTAGGGGGTAGCAATCCTATGGGTCACAGAATATTTCTTGAGCAAGCTCTCAAAATTCCTGTTGCAGAAATGGCTACCCCCATCACTGATAATAGCTCTAGGGGTTCCAAATCTTGAGAAAATGTTGTGCTTTACGAATTTGAGGACCACCTGGTTATCATTGGATCTTGTGACAATGGCTTCTACCCATTTGGAAACATAGTCCACTGCCACTAAGATGAAGTGGTAACCATTAGAGGGAGGAAAGGGGCCCATGAAGTCAATTCCCCATACATCAAACAGTTCTACAACAAGGATGGGCTGTAAAGGCATTGAATTTCTTTTGGACAACCCTCCTAGTTTCTGACATCTCTCACATGCCTTGCAGTGTGTGTATGCATCCTTGAATAAGGATGGCTAGTAAAAACCACACTGCAGGACCTTGTCAGCTATTTTTCTCCCACTAAAGTGTCCTCCACATGCATTTTCATGGCACATGGTCAGAATACTGGGGATATCACTTTCGGGAACACATCTTCGGATGATCTGGTCGGCACAGTACTTGTATAGGCAAGGTTCCTCCCAGAAAAAATACTTGACCCTTGAGAAGAATAGGTCCTTATCTATTTTGGTCCAGTGGGGAGGAATCTTTCCTATAACTAGATAATTGACAATGTGTGCAAACCAAGGGACTAAGGATTGGATGGCAAATAATTGCTCATCAGGGAAGGCATCATTTGTAGGGCCATCCAGGCATTTCTCCAAGATAATTCTGGACAAGTGGTCAGCCACCACATTCTCCACACCCTTTTTGTCCTTGATTTCGATGTCAAACTCACAGAAAGGTGGAGTATCCATCTAATCAGCCTAGGCTTATCATCTCTCTTGGACAGTAGGTACTTCAATGTCGAATGGTCAGTGAAGGTCACAGTTTTAGATCCTAGTAGGTAGGCTCTAAATTTGTCAACAACGTAAACCACTGCTAGAAGCTCTTTCTCAGTTGTGGTATAGTTCAGCTGAGCTTCAGCATGTGATTTGCTAATATAAACAATGACCACAGGCAGTTTATCTTTTCTTTGACCCAAAACAACACCTAATGCCAAGTCTGATGCATCACACATCAGCTCAAAAGGTAGGGTATAGTCTGGTGTTTGGAGTACAGGAGCAGAGGTGAGGCTGATTTTTAATGTTTCAAAAGCCTTAAGACAGTCAGCATAAAAGTCAAAGGGCACATCCTGGCAGAGCAGGTGGCACAATGGTTTAGCAATTTTGCTGAAGTCCTTAATGAACCTCCTATAAAATCCCGCATGCCCGAGGAAAGATCTGATTTGCTTGACTATTTTTGGAGGGGGCAAATTGGCAATGAGGTCCACTTTGGCCTTGTCTACCTCAAGCCCTTCTTTAGAGACTACATGGCCCAACACAATGCCTTGTGTTACCATGAAGTGGCTCTTTTCCCAGCTTAAAACTAAATTGGTTTCCTCACATCTTTGCAAAACTAGGCTGAGGTGCTGTAGACATTGGCCAAAGCTGTCCCCATAGACAGAAAAGTCATCCATAAAAATCTCTAAAAACTTGTCAATCATATAAGAGAATATGGCATACATACACCTCTGAAAAGTGGCTGGCGCATTACAGAGTCCAAAAGGCATCCTTCTGTAAGCAAAGGTGCCAAAAGGACAGGTAAAGGTGGTTTTCTCTTTGTCTTGAGGATGCACAGGGATTTGGTTGTACCCTGAGTACCCATCAAGAAAACAGTAAAAAGCTTTTCCAGCCAATTTGTCCAGAATTTGATCAATGAAGGGGAGAGGAAAATGGTCCTTTCTAGTTTTAGAATTGAGCTTCCTATAATCAATGCACACTCTCCAGCCAGTGGTTACCTTGGCTGGCCTCAACTCTCCAGTTTCAGTTTTAATCATTGTTATGCCAGATTTCTTGGGCACCACCTGGATAGGTGCCACCCAATGAGAATCTGAGATGGGGTAAATCACCCCTGCATCTAGCAATTTAATGATTTCTTTAAGGACCACTTCCTGCATGTGAGGATTTAACTTCCTCTGCATTTCCCTGGAGGGTAGTGCCCCCTCCTCAAGATGAATCCTATGCATACAGATTGATGCATCAATTCCTCCCAGATCGGCAATGGTCCAGCCAATTGCCTTCTTGTGCTTCCTCAAAACTGTTAGTAATTCCTCTTCCTGCTCATTGGTAAGGGAGGAAGAGATAATCAAAGGAAGCTTATCACCTTTCTCAAGGAATGCATATTTTAATGTTTCTAGAAGCTTCTTGAGTTCCAGATCAGGGGCCTGTTGGGCGGATGGCAAAATTGGTGCATTGGAGGTTGGAGGAAGAGGTATCAATGTAGGTTTCAATCGAATGTCAGACCGAGCATGAAGAATTCAATATGGTCATGTCTTTTGATCTCCCATCTAGGCTCTCTTCCTCCACCATGTCCCAAATTTTAACTAAATTCCTGACAATGTTGCCCCACTCCAGCAGAGTGGGCAATTCCTCTTCCACAATTTTCTCTAGTACATCCACTGCAAAGCTCTCCTCATTGTCCATCTCAGGGTACTTTGCACTGTTGTACACATTCAGCTCAACTTTCATATGTCCAAAAGTTACCTCCATTACTCCAGATCTGCATTGAATGCATGCATTGGCAGTGGCCAAGAAAGGCCTGCCCAATATAACAGGTATGGGATTTGGGCTATTGCTGCACCCCATGTCCAAAACTAAGAAGTTGGCAGGGTAGAAGAACTTATCCACTCCCACCAGGACATTCTCAACCATTCCCAGAGGTTTCCTCTCAGATCTATCAGCCATCATTAGCACAATGGGGTAGCTTTCAGCTCCCCCAAACCTAGTTACAGATATACACTGTATGGCAACAAGTTAACACTGGCTCCAAGGTCTAAAAGGGCTTTTCCAATTGTATGGTCTCCAATTACCCAAGGAATAGTGGGTATCCCAGGGTCTTGCAACTTCTCAGGCATTGATATGTTAAATATAGAATTCACTGTATCAATTGCAAAGACCTTCTTGGACACATGGCCTCTAGCCTTTCTCTTTTGGGTGCAGAGGTCTTTCAGGAACTTTGCATAGGCTGGGACTTGTTTAATTGCCTCAAGTAGGGATAAATTGATTTTCACCTGCCTGAAGGTCTCCATCATTTCCTCCATCTAGGCATTCCCTTTATCAAAAGGGATAGGACCATCCAAAGCCTGAGGAAATGGCAGCTGAGGTTTCTTTGGTTCCTCATTTGCTAGCCATGACTAAACTTCATTTCTTTCTTTTTCATGTTTTTCTCCTACTTTGGCTCAACTGACCTCATTATTTTTCTCCTGCTGCAAGGTGGCAGGCACTTCTTGGCTTTGTGGTCCCACAACTTCTCTATCATGATCATTTACAGCATCTGTTGAAAGTGCCTCAGCTGGTCTGTTACCCACCTGGTTGTTTACCAGCCTGCCAGACCTTAGGGTGGTAGTGATAGCATTGGTGTCCTCAAACTTTGAGGAAGCTTCCTTAATTAAAAACTGACCCCTGGGGGGTTAGCAATTGGCTGGCAGGGCAATCTGCCTTCATCTCTCCTAGCCAAGGTTTTTGACATTTGGCTCAGTTGCTCTTCCATTTTCTAGAGGCTCTGACCATGAGAGTCCACAGTATGAGCCAAGGAACCCAAGTTTTGAAATGAAGTCAAGACTTGGTCCTCAAAAGAAACATTTCTAGGCTGAGAAGAGGGTAAGACCAACTGATTTTACGGCTGATGGGGCTGCTGATGGTGCTGGACGGTAGACCTAGGGGCATTCCCTTGATTGAACTGTTGCTGTGGCCTTTGTGGTAAGGCCAACAGCTGCTGGGGCTACATGTAGTTGTCTTGCTTCCACCTCAGATTTGGGTGGTCTCTCCATTGGTAACCAGCATTTTGGTGCTGGTATCCATATGGCTGTCTATTGTAGCCCCCAGATTGTTGTTGGCCATAAGATTGAGCAGCAGCAGCATGTTCCAAAATCAATTCAGGAAATTGCCCTGCAGATGGACACTCCTCCACTGTGTGTTGTGGGGACTGGCATATCAGACATGCCTCCGCCACATGAGCAGCCCTTCTGGGTTGCATCACAGTCAATAATTTGTCAAACTTCATAAAGAGATTTGCCATCTGCAGCTGCAGGTCATTGTTCCCAGACACCTCATAAACTTTTCCTCTTGATCCAACAGCAGGCCCCACCTTTGACTCAGATTCCTGACTAGTTCTTGCCAGGGATGGCTTTTTAAAAACATTCTCACTAATCACCTCAAACAGTTCCCATGCCTCCTCGGTAGGATCCACCACAAGATGCATCGACCATATCTCTATTTTTCTCATCAATCCCATTGTAGAAGCTTTGTACAAGCTGCCACTCAGGGATCTTGTGGTGGGGGCATTGTTTGAGCATCTCCTTAAACCTATCCCAAGACTGGTTAAAATCCTCAGTTGGGGATTGAGCAAATGCAAGAATCTCTTACCTCAACTGGCTAGTTTTGGTCTCAGGGAAGAACTTGGTTAGAATGCAGTGCAGGTCTTTCCATGAAGCAATGCTATTGTTGGGAAGAGTGGTCAGCCAGGTACTGGCCCTATCCTTCAGAGAGAAGGAAAAGAGTCTGAGCCTAGTAGCCTCAGGTCCCAAACCAGTGATATTAAAAGTGGTGCACAAGGCCAAGAACTAGTCAATATGCTTGTAAGGGTCCTCCTTGTTAAGCCCATGGAAAGCTGGCAGCATCTGGATGATTGAAGTTTTTATCTCATAGTTCCCCTGAACATCAGGGAATTGAATGCTAAAAGGGGAGTTATAGTCATCCAGAGCATTCAACTCCTTGAGGGTTCTAGGTTGTTCTTCACCCATAATTGCTATCACAGATTCACTTGGGGGCTCTCCTGTGGTGTGCCTATCTCTTCTAAGTCTCCTTCCCCTTTCTAACTCAGGGTTAAGAGGCTCTAAAGCAGGGCTGAGGGATCTCCTCCCTAGCATACAAGCACACCAACAGCAAGGAAAGCTTCTTGCATGCACATTGCAAAAGAATGATTGTATACTAACAAATTTATCTAACTAGTTTACAACTATTCAAAGAATACATTTAAACTATCCTAGATACTGCTAGAAAATTCTTTTAAGAAAGATAAACAGAGCTTTAAAAGTCAGAGAGTTTGCAAACAGAGGTAGCTAAGCTCCAATTGCAGTCCAACTAACCTTCACTGCTGCTGTCTAGATCTGCAAGAAAGGTTCAAAATTATGTCAGCAGTATCAATTATTCACATGTGCAAAGAATACTAAGAATACAAAAACTAAGGGTCTACTAATAGATCATCTTTCCCCGGCAACGGCGCCAAAAACTTGTTGGCGACTTCTGGTGTGCATACATTATTGGTTGGTGGTGAAAGTTATTGAAAATCAAAGGAAGAGTAAAACAGGGGGTGAATTCAGCACAACTTAGAAGTCCTAGACCTGCAAGATACAGGGTCCTTTGTAGCAAGTTTTGATAAGTAAGAGTTTGTCCCACAGGGAAAGGTGATCTACAGCTCCAAAGGAGCCATCTCTAATAGTCCCTCCAGATCTGACTACAGATCTTGCAGTCCTAAAAGGAAGGGAGTTTAAGGTCACTTATTCTAAGTATTCTAATGTCTAAACTACAGAAAGGGTTGAAAGGATAGATAGAGTGGAAAATAAATATAAAAGGGTGAGAAGTATGTTATTAAGCCAAGATCAGAGGAGTTTTGTAACCCAGATTCAGATCTGATGTTATAGAAGTCCTGTCCATAGGCTACATTATCACCACTGAGGAGAAAGGATCCAACCCATCACTCTGCCATGATTCCACCCTTAAGGCTATAACTTGTCCACTCAAATGGTCAAAGATTATCCCATAAGGGAGCCACTATCCAGGGATGGGCCAAAACACAACAAGTAAATCATTGCAGGCACTATTTCATCCAAGCTACCAACTCAAGAATCCATAGGGAACCTCAATCTCTAAAGTTCTATATGTGGGGCTAAGGTTGTAGGACCATGATAGCCCAGACACATAGAACCAGCAAGAGATTGAGTACAACCTTTGATCTAGCTGTCCATTGCTTGAGTGAGGCTACAATGGTCCAGTCACCAGCCTATAATCTCTATAACCAGATCAGATCCAACATCTGATAGCAAATCTATACAAATATAGGGGGGTCTACCTCTGTACAATCTCTCACCAGGCTTCTACAAGCTCAAGTGTAAAGAAGAAGGGTCCATCTTGGATCGGTAGATTAGAATCACCCTAAGGCTATAATCTGTCCACTTAAATGGTCACAGACTATCCCAGAGGTTATCCTCCTCACGGAGCCCAAGACAAAACAAGAATATCGCTGCTACCACCATGGTCCTAAGGCTACTAGCTCAAGCTCCCATGGGAATTTCAGATTTAGTGGGTCCTGTGGTGGGGCTAAGGCTGTAGGACCATGATAGCCCAGACACACAGGTCACTTGGATCTGAATGGCCCCTAGAATCAGTCCTCCATTGCTTTGAAACACAGCCAAAGCAATGGCAGATCACAAGGCAGCAGCCTTGCACAGAGCATCTCACACATAAACATAAATCCCATAAAATACAGATCCTATTACAGAATTTCCATTGATCTAATTCAAAAACACATACAAAGGCATAGCCAGCAAGTGCTGGACTATGGAGAGAAGGAAAGAGAAAAAGAAAACTACTTATAGATAAAAAGAAAGAGAAAAGAAAAATGATCTGAGATGTGTTCCCAGATACCTAAACCTAAGCTAGGTATGGGTTTATATAGCAGTGGGGTGGCGGCACATTAGGGTTAGGAAACCCTAATTTTAACAATGCCACGTGGCCTAATAGTGATCCTTGGATGCCTCGGGGCACGTGCACAGAGATTTGAGCGTGGGAGTGTGTGCCCTAATCACTGGAAATACCCAGAAGGTCCTCTGCTGAAGAGATGGAAGTTTACGTTCAGAGCTTCGCTAGGTAGCTGTAGTTTCCCAGACTTATAGCGTGGTAGCTCTTTGCTCTTCGCTATGATGATTTGACACTGAAGCTTCAGCCGTCGCGAGGTTGCCTTGGTTTGCTCTTCAGGCAGTCGCGCGGTAGAGAATTGCGCTCTCACTGGATTGGGCTTCGCGAGGTTGAGTAGAAAACACAGTCTGAGGTGTCGCGGGGTTGAAATTCAAGCAGTCGCGAGGTCGCTCGGTGTTCATTGGGCTGATCTTCACGAGAGTGAATTTGAGCAGCGTGAGAACTTCGCGAGCACTTCTCTTTACTGGACTTTGCGAGTTACCTCACGAGGTTCTACTGAGTTCTGAACTGCGCGAGGTTCTATGTCTTACTTGATCTTCGAGAGGTTGGCTTTGCCTTTGCCAGGATGTTTTCTTTCTTGAATGGCGTGAGAACTGCGCGATGAGTTCTTCTTTTGATAATTACATCCCGTGGCGACTGTGCGACAGCTGTGCAAGGAATCTTCTGAAGCTCTCTCTCAGCCGTTCTGAGCGAACTGCACGAGATTGAGAGAGGTCTGCTTTGGACTGCGCGACACTACGCGATGTGTTCTACTCTTGAGCTTCACAAGAGCTGCGCGATTTTGAGTTTCTGAAGCTCTTCAGTCACTCATCTGCGCGAGAGGTTGCTGTAAAGTCTTGGGAAGCTCAGTTGAACTGCGTGAGGCATATTTATCCTGAATCCTCTAAAGCTTGGGTCAGCTGCGTGAGGCTCATTTCTGGTCTAGATTCAGAGTTCATTCTTCTGAGGGATTTTTGGTGCCAAAGCAGGCTCCTTAACAGGATTCCTGGCCTTATTTCACTGCTGATTATTACCTACACAAAACACTTAACAAGAACTTATTAGGTGGCTAAGGGTCTTATCAAAGGTTAAGTTAAGGGGTGAAAAGTGGTACTTTTCAGGTCTTAACAATCACACCCTTCATTGGAGATATCTTCACAAACACGTGATCCCCCACTTGAAAGTTCATGGTCGATCGCTTAATATTTGCATAGCTCTTTTGCCGACTCTGTGCCGTCTTGATTCTTTCTCATATAATATGAACGGTTTCGGCATTTTTACTTATGACTTTCAATCCTAATACATATTTTTCACCTATTTCCTCCCAGTTGATCGAAGACCTACACCTTTGTCCATACAGTGCTTCATATGGAGCCATCCCAATGCTCTGTTGAAAACTATTATTATACGCGAATTCTATTAACCGAAGATGTTGATCCCACGATCCTTGAAAATCAATCATGCACGCTCGAAGCATATCTTCAATTATCTGATTGGCTCTCTGTCTGACCATCAGTCTGCAGATGGAATGCAGAACTGAAGTCCAATCTCGTGCCCATACCTTCTTGAAATCTTTGCTAGAATATCGATGTGTACAATGGGTCACGATTGGACACAATGCTTGCAGGAACACCGTGCAATCGGATAATTTCTTTCATATATAAATCTGCCAATTTGCTTGCAGTATATGTCATGTTGTAGGGCAAAAAGTGTGCCGACTTCGTCAGTCGATCCACTATGACCCATATGGCATTGTGGCGTCTCAACGTTCTCGGTAATCCCACAATAAAGTTCACAGAGATAGACTCCCATTTCCATTCCAGTATTGGTAGAGGTTGCAATAGGCCGGCTGGGTGTTTGTGATCCACCTTTACTTGTTGACACACCAAGCATTTTGACACATATTAATTAATGTCTTTCTTCAACCCTCTCCACCAATAATTCTTCCGCAAATCCTAGTACATCTTAGTGCCACCAGGATGAATGGCGTACTTGGACTTGTGAGCTTCGTCCAATATGGTCTACCTCAGCTCAGCATCAACAGGTATGCATAACCTTCCACGGAATAACAATGATCCATCCTCTTTGATGCAAAAATCTGCACTATCACCGGTAATCACCCATTGTCTAATCTTTAGGAGCTCTGCATCTTTCATCTGCAGTTCATAAATGCGATCAATAATAGTGGGTCTAATCGTGAGATTTTCCAACAACACTCCAGTATCCATGACCTCTATATTCTTAGAATACAAAGAAAGGTCTTCCAATAATTTCCATCGTCGAAGTCCCAAAATGAGACTAGCCAACTGAGCCGCATTCTTCCTACTAACGCATCAGCCATGACATTTGCTTTACCTGGGTGATATTGTACAATACAGTCGTAATCCTTGAGAAATTCAATCCATCTTCGTTGCCTCATATTCAATTCCTTCTGTGTAAATAGGTACTTAAGGCTTTTGTGATCCGTGAAAATCTCAAAGGTTTCACCATACAGGTAATGTCTCCAAATCTTAAGCGCGAAAATCACCGCGACTAACTCTAGATCGTGTGTCGGGTAGTTCTTCTCGTACTCTTTCAACTATCTTGACCCATAGGCTATGACTTTGGCATTCTGATTCAAAACACAGCCCAAACCACCATACGATGCATCATTATAAATAGTGAAACTCCCACTACCTGATGGAATAGCCAACATTGGAGCAGAGGTAAGCCGTTTCTTGAGTCCTTGGAAGCTCTCTTCACATTCACTGGTCCACTCAAATTTAACGTTCTTCCTTCTAAGTCGGGTGAGTGGTCTTTAAATCTTTGAGAATCCTTCCACAAATCATCGATAATATCCAGCTAGACTGAGGAAACTGCGAATCTTTATCACAGTCATGAGTTGTTCCCAATCTAACACTGCCTCAATCTTCGCCGGATCTACAGTCACGCCCGCTTCTGATACTACATGACCGAGAAAGCTCACTTGTTCTAGCCAAAACTCACATTTATTGAGTTTGACATATAACTGATGCTCACGTAGAGTCTGCAAGGCGATGCGTAAATGATGTTCACGTTCTTCTCTGGTCTTTGAATAAATAAGAATGTCGTCTACGAACACCACTATGCATGTATCCAGGTGCTGTTTGAAGACTCTATTCATGAGGTCCATAAATGAAGCTGGTGCATTCGTCAAGCCGAAATGCATCACTAAGAACTCGTAATGCCCGTATCTAGTTATGAACGCCGTCTTCTGCACATCTCCGGCCTTCACCTTTAATTAATGGTACCCGAATCTCAAATCGATCTTTGTGAAGAACTTTGCACCTTGCAATTAGTCAAACAGGTCATCGATCCTTGGTAAAGGGTATTTGTTCCTGATCGTAAGCTTGTTTAACTGACGATAGTTAATACAAAGTCTCATCGACCCGTCCTTCTTCTTAACAAACAAGACCGGTGCTATCCAAGGGGATACACTTGGTCTTATGAAGCCCTTATCCAATAATTCTCGTAATTGCTCCATTAATTCTTTCAGTTCAGTCGGAGCCATACGATAGGGAGCTTTAAAGACTGGTTTCATGTCTGGAGCTAAGTCTATTGCAAATTTAATCTCCCGGTCAGGTGACAATCCGGGTAGCTCATCGGGAAACACGTCCTCGAATTCACAGGCAATCGGAATATCGGTGATAACATTTTTTATTCCCTTTTACTCCTGAAGGAATGTTAAATACCCTTTGCCCCATTCTTCATCATCCGCTCAGCTCGTACCGCGGAGATGATCGGCACTACCTTTCCATTCTCACCAACAAACTGAAAGGACTTTTGTTTTGGTGGACGAAAAGTAACTACTTTCCATAGGCAGCCAATGCTTACGCGATAAGCGGATAGCCAATTCATGCCAAGGAGCACATCAAGTCCTTGTATATTCAACAAAATGAGGTCTGTTATAGCCTCTTGATCCTCCACTTGAACAATGACTGATCGGCAATAGGTGTCTACAATTACTGCACTCCCCGTAGGAATGGACACGTTCAAAATAAAATCTAACTCCTCGGGTACAATTTTCAATTTCCTCGCAAATTCTGGAGTTATATATGAGTGGGTAAACCCTGGGTCTATCATAACTCGTGCAACACAATAATCACCATTGTTTTCTCGATAGAGTTGTTGTGTACCTATATGATTTAATACATACACTAACGTTCAGACATGCATGTAATTTCTACACAATTAGCCAAATGCACCTAAATCTTTTCCTATCAATGCACTTTCTTCATCTAGAAAAATAAGTAATTGAATTTAAGCATAAAAATAAAATAGTACCTTGAATTACGTCATTACTTGCACAGGCGTCTTCAGCTGTTAATGCAAAAGTGCGGCCTTGGATGACAGGTCTCGTAGGTTGTGTCGACCTCTGCGTCATATCAGTAGAAACAATGCCCTCCTTTCTCATCTCGGAACAGTCTCGTATCCTGTGGCCTAATTTCTCACATTTAAAACATCCTCTTGTATCCCGTCTATAGTTCGACATTTTATGTGGTTTGCATAACGGGCACATTTCACTTGCGGACTTGAAGATGTCGCTCTTGAAGATCCCTGGGTGACTAATGCCCCAGACGTCGGAGTCTCAGCAGAACGATCTCGTAGGAGTAAATGTATTAGACCTCTGATAACTTGTATAGGCTGGTCTTAAAACTTGAGTAGGTGCTGACAACCTCGGCTTTTTGTTCCCCGAGTCGTAGTCACTCACTCCCCCCGGATTTACCTTATTCTTCCAATCTTGCCTCTTATTGATATCCCTTTCTGCCATGATGGCCTTCCCCATCACGTCAGCATATGTTTCAAGCTAAAATATCAATACCCATTCTTGAATATTTGGTCTCAGGCCTTCCTCAAATCTACTGGCCTTCATTTCTTCTGTGGCTACTAATTCTGGAGCAAACGTTGATTATCGCACAAACTCATTACTGTACTCCCTTACGGTCATGCTCCCTTGTACAAGATTGTTAAAATCCTTTTTCAACTAATTTCTAACTTGTTTAGGAAAATACTCTCTATTAAATTCCCTTACAAACTCTACCCATGTCCATTGGTCCTGTCGACCTTCCACTTCTCTCTTTCTTAACACCGACTTCCACCAAGCATCGACGTCGCCTTCAAGTTGGAAGGAGGCCCAACCAACTTTCTCATGTTCAGGGCTCTGGAGTCTCTCTAATAACTTCTCCATCTGCTTCAACCATTTTTCCGCTTCAAGCAGATCAGTTTGTCCCATAAATACTGGAGGTCTCAATCTCCTGAAATCCACAAAGGATGATGGCAACAAAGCAGGAGGTGGTGGTGGCTGCTGCTAATGACTGACGTTATTGGAGACTAACAACGCCATCTGCTCAGCCAAAAGAGCAGTCTGCTGGGTCTGCTGAGTCATAGCAGCGGCTATGGCCTCCATAGCCCTAGCCATCCAGTCCGTAGACTCATCACGATGACCCCTCTCCGCCTCAGGAGGTACTCTCTGCTCTCCTCCAAAACTCGAAGGAATGTCATCAATCCTCCTCACACTTCTCTGGTGACCTCCTCTAGACCGACCTCTACTTCTCTGATCCATCAGAATCTGTTACAATGAAACAAAGGTCTCATTAACAGACGGTCCCTAGTATCCAACAAAATCTTAAATCTCTAAACGGTCTAAGTTTTGTCAGACGTCTCTAAAGTCGTTGTTCTGATACCAACTGTGACAGCTCGGATTTTAGCACCCCAAAACCCACGCCGTCAGTGGGTAGGCGCTAAGGCCAAACCCCGAGCTCATTACACAGCATCTCATTGCACAGCGAAAACAAAGTAGAACCACGCTAACTAACTATCATAACAAAATAAAGAACTAGTACTATCCCTCAAAAGCTCAAAATGACGATTCTAATTTCATGTGAATACCTATTGAAAGAGAACCGACGAGAACCACTGGTAAGGACCAATCCTTATCGAAACATGGTTCACCAAAAAGAATTAAGTTACATTTATTGTCCAAAATAAGCATTCTTCACATCATCTCAAAATCCTAATCTCTCAACTTAAGGCCAGATAAATTTGGCATCACACAAAGAAAACAACACTCAGGGGGAAGTTCTTCTATATCCTCACCAGGTGATAACTCAAGATCCTCCCTCTCCATGATCTCTGTTCCAATGCCTTCACCTGAACCTGTGATATTTAGTCGAGGAATGAGCTTCATCGAAGCTCAGTAGGGAAAAACTCATAGCATGCTTATATAACATCAACATATATCTTATGGCATAATGAAATAAAATTTGTCAAAACATATGCACAATGTGATTATCATGATATGAAAGACACATATAATACTTGTTTCAAATTCATAACACATGCTCTCTTTTTTATTCCAACATATGAAAAGAAGACTTAAAGAGCTTTACTTAAAGTATTAGAATGAGAGACTGTAGCCTCATGCCCCCGATGGAATACCCACTATCGTCGCTCATATGAACTCTTTTTCAGATATATCCAAGGTCCCACAAAGGTGGACACTTGGCCGAGCATAATTACTATTATACGGTAGGAATCACAAAACATATAGCACAATGGTATATGGATTGGCCGCCGTAACGGTCACGGATATCTTGCCGCGTCAGTCACGGTTATACCACCGCATCGGTTTGGTATTCACATAACCTTAAATCGAAGTGCATACATATAGCTTATCACCGTGTAAAGTGATAATTATAATTTAGCTCAAAAGTTGGAATGAAATGTGAAGATCACACACATATACATAAATCGGAATGAATCTCAAAAGATTCCATAATACTTGCACAATTCAGAAATATAATGATACACATGCCTTTTCAAATTAAAGTTATAAATGAAATTCACAAGATTGAATTCAAATTTGTATCATAACATAACACACATGATAATGTAGTAAATGCACATGATATCAAGTGTTCCCTACCTCAAAATCTTAACCCGCACGTGCTCAATCCGCCGCTTGGGTTTATCCTTCATTACACAACACCAGGTCACCTAAACATATAAAATCCATGGTTTATATATTAGAAATATGCTAAACATACTCTAACAACTTCCCTCAAAATCTCACAGCCAAAACTTAATAAAGTCCTAAATTTGGCAATTTCGATCGATCGAATCCCTATTTTGATCGATCGAAACCCGCTTTCGATCGATCGAATCTCATTTCGATCGGTCGAACTCCTCAAAGAATATATCACCTCTCAGTTCAATCGAATGATTCTACCATTTCGATCGAATGAACACAAATTTGATCGATCGAAAATAATTTCGATCAGTCGAATCCTCACAGAGCCAAATGACTACAACACAGTTCTATCGAACGAATCCTAATTCGGTCGATCGAAATCATATAATTCGATCGATCAAAAATATTTTGATCGGTAGAATCCCTCACAAGCTAAATAACAATCTGCATAGTTCGATCGAGCGAATTCTAATTCGATCGAGGATATTTCAAACGGTCGAATCCTAACAACAAACTTTTTTAAAATCTCTGTTCTATACGTTTCGATCGATCGAGTGTGGAATTCGATCAATCGAAACACACTTTGTTTCGAACGAATTTTCTCAAACTTCAATTCTTCCTTATCATGTCCATTTCGATCAATCGAACTAAATTTTGATCGATCGAAATGAACAGATTTCTTCTGTTCTTGTGTTTTTCGTATCCTTTCTCTTCTCTTTCCGAAATCAAACTATTTTCTTATGATTCTTTGATTCCAAATTAAATAAAAACTATAACTAACACAGATTTCAAAATCTATCCCTAATTTCATACCTTGATCCCGTCCGAATTCTCGATCCTTGCTTCTAGATCAGATTAGGGTTTCACCAAGCGAACAATAGCTATTTGTCGTTCCAAACCCTTCGCAGCAAGCCTCGAGATCGGATCGATCATGCATGTAATTCACATTCAATACCCATTTCACCCTCTCTCCTCTTAACTCCTAATCATATGTAGTAAAAGGTATTGAATGCAGGTGATTAAAGGGTATTTATTTTGCCTTGAACAAGCCATAGGTTTAGGTGTAACACAGCTACACCAAGGTTGGTGTACGTGTGTTCACTAACTCATAATCTAGCCTACCTATACGAAATCCGATCTGTCAGATTTGATCTACAGACATTACATAGTCCATCAACACGGTCCTCGATGTACGAATCGTCAGGCATGCATACCGAGGCATACAGTTCATAGGTCAAAACTCAGGGACGTTACACACACACAGCTCACCCGTGTAGATTGGGATAGATTAGTTGTGCTACCCACTGAGTAATGATTTTTCGTTACTCAGCCCAAGAGGCCTTTGTTATTTTTAGATTATTATGAGGGAGACATAGCTATCGATGATCTAGCCGCTGTGTATGATGATGGTATAACTATTGAAGATGAGTTGGACCCAAAAGATTATTATGTGCCCTGAGTACTCATAGGAGGTTTCACAGTATTTAATAGTTAGACTTAGTTATTGTAAATTCAGTTTTAGACAGTTACTTAGTTGCTAAGTTATCTAGTTATATTTTATAATTTGTAATTAGTTGGGGAGTTGTTTCACCCTAAACCAATAGATGTAGTTAAAATATTATTGTAGATGAAGACTTAATTTTGTTTTATAGTATATTAGATATGGAACATGTCAGTTATAGTATATTATTATGATCATGTGAATAGGTTAATATGTATTGTAGGAATATAGATTTACATTGAGGGCTCTTGAGAACTTCACTCACAAAAAGATCTCGAGTCGTTTAATGTATCCTTGATTGAACCTGGTCATAAATTAAAAGTGCCAAAGTAAATCAATTCTGTGGAACCTAATAGAATTTTAAACAGCCATGAGAATGGGAAAATTCACAAATTTACAAACTCACAACTAAAGAAAGTGGATATCTTCTGCATGTCTGCTTATCGCATTAACTTACGTGCGGGTCATGACACAAAATTCTATACCATCGAGATAAGAGTAGAATTTTGGGACATGACATGCTATATACATTAATGATCAATTTAAATTCTCCAAGTGGCAAACCATGGTTGGAACATGTCTCAGCCAAAGAATCATGCCTATAAGTGTTGTGAATGATCTACCTATAAGTGGGGTGAACGATCGGATTGGTGAAGTATAATATAAGCAATTAACACTAAGACCAACGGCTAGTATTGGACTACAGAGATCGGATGGTTAAATTCTCCAAAGAGTATGATGTTTGAACCCATTTGCCTTCAATTTATGATTTGTCACTTTGGCAGTATGGATTACCCACATCTAAAGTAAAAAATGTTGAAGATAATTTAAACACCATTTTTGTGTTTAAAAGATGGTCGTGTCCCTCTAATCTTAACTGATGTATAAAATAAGAGTACCTTTATTTCCACCCACAGATTCTTTGAGTTCACCCACGCTCCCACATGCGAGACAAATAATAAAAAAATTTGCCCCAAAAGTCGGGAGCAAAATTCACCCATGGAATTCTTTCAGTACACTCACTTATTAAATCTATTTTCCTATGAGATCCTCTCCTTCATCTTTCTCCAATGCTACGAGTGATTTGAAAGTTTCCACATTCCCCTCGCTCCTACGTTCAATCTTCTTGCTAATATGGACATTCACGACCATCTTCTTCTTCCTCAAGAGATTTTAGTGTTAGGTTTCTTCCTCTCATTTCGGTTAGGTTTAGTGATATTGGGAACACAGAGTGTAACAACCCGACTTTCCCACACGAATTTATGGGAACACCGAGTTGTTAGATACTTGGTACATCCGCACGCATGCGGAAAATCAAAGTAGAGATACAATAACTGGCAGTAATAAAGATTCCACTTCCATGTCGAACATCAAACCAAAAACTAAAATAAACTACCGATGACGGCCATTTGTCACGTAAACAGTGGTATGAGTTGCAATATGTAGAGATGAAATATTGATTCAGATTTTCTACAAAAGTCACTAAAATGTACCAAGTCCAAAATCAAAACCAACTACAGATAATACTCTTCGGGAAGAAGATCTTCTTTTTCTTCCAGTACATAATCAAGTTCGTCCTCAGGTTCAGGGTCCGAACCAATATTTGAATTGTGACACATAGTGTCAGGGTGAGCTAACAGTGTGAGCTCAGTAGGGAGAAGTTCAATACCAACTACATTTCATCCAATTAATGCATAGAATTCAATGATCAATTGTAAGGCACTTTAATGTCAAAACAATTAGAAAGCAATGAATTCAATGATCAACTATAAGGCAACTTAGTGTCAAAACAGCATTCGAAGAATCTTAGGTTCAAAATCACATAATTTGAAATTGAGTTTCAAATGATATTGGATAGCGTCATTTATTAAGTGTCTTATGATTTCTATTTACTTATTTATTCTCACGTTTTACATGCAACCTCTTAGTTCATGTATGACTTAAATCCATAACTTAAACATCTCCAACAAAAATATAGCGTTCGGAGTCTATAACCGATGAGAATTCCCTCCTAAACATCATCATTCAATGAACAATTTTCTAATTGTCGATGCCCTTGCATTGTGAAGGATACTTGTGCGGTTCAAATACCGTCGAAACGGTCCAAAAGTTTCAAAGCACAGGATTTGTTCAAATGTACATCAAATCAAATGCAAGTTCTAATACATAATAAGGTGTTACTAAATCATAACTAATTATCATTTCCTTTCCGAATTCAAAGTTCACATTAGCATTTGATCCAATGATTCGATATTTCAAGATATTCATATGCAACTTAATGTTTCAAAGATTTCAAATGTTCAAATGCAACTAGATTTAATAAATTCTAATTCAACTTCTAATTATCACAATTTCATTCAATTATATTGTAAAAATATATGAATCAAGTCAAAAATGTAATTGTGCAATGAATTTCCCCTACCTCAGTTCCAGTAACGCGAGAAGCCAACAAAATGGACCTTATTGACGGCCTCTGGTTCTCATTCTATATCACATTCACAAGTGGTGGGTCAGTAACTGACCAAGATTATAAAAAATTTGATGTTTCTTAAGTTCTACCAAAAAGGGTGCCAAATTTATTCTAATTCGCTCGAGCGACTTCCCAAATTATTCACTACCTCGCTCGAGAGACAACCAAAATCGCTCGAGCGAGTTTCTCCATAACATTTTTACCTTGTTTCTGAGCGAATCTCGCTCGAGCGAAATTGTGTAATTTTGCATTTGAGCCCCCTTTTCACCAAAATTCGAAATCCCTAATTTTTTTTAATACAATGCTACTAAGCCATGCTACTAAGTCTGAATTTTAGAAACAAACCCATACTACTAATCTACGATGATTACCTTATTTAGTTGTGCATGCAGAGTCTACAATGGTAGGTATTGAAGGAGATCGACACCTAAACTTCTCATTCATCCAATGCTCCGATTTCTTTCTCTCTTCGATCTTAATGGTGTCAAAGATCGATGGTTTCTTGAAGATGAATCAGGCAAAAATCTTCTTGAGTGAAGAAGGAATTGAGAAGTGATCTGATGGCTAGGGCTTTTCTAAAAGGGAGAAATGAGGAGAAATGGAGGTTCTCTCTCAACTCTTTTCTTAACAGAATTCATGAGGTTTATAATTTGGTCTTCTGCATAAAGTGCTTTTTCCTTATAACGTCTTAGAGCTGATTTGGTGTTAAGCCAGCACATCGAGAATCAGTGTATAGGCCTTTATCTCAAGGTTCAAAATAGAGCCTAAAAATTCACTCAGCTGGGCTTGATCCCTGGACCTCTTGCTTACAACTCAAGTAATTGTATGAATAAATACACATGCTATCACGTAGCTTGTGTATTTATTCATACAATTATATATATGAGCCTTTTTACACCAAGATATATATCTTTAAAGTAAAATGTTTCGAAATTCCAAGGCATGTATTGTATAACTTGTACACACAAACACTTAATTAGGTATATTAATGTTCGGAAAAATTCAAGATGTTACATTCTCCCCCCCTTAAAAGAATTTTTGTCCTTGAAAATTTGATAGTATTGTTAAGGTTTGAGGTACCCTGACCGAAGAGAAGGTTGATACCATCATTTACCCAAAGTATACTATCACCACAAAGAAAATTACAACCATCAAGTAACAAAAACCAACCATTAATGAAAGTATGCCATCATCACAAACAAACTTTAACCCATCAACTAATAAAAGTTAATCATTCATCCAAAGTATACCATCATCACAAACAAAATTTAACCCATCAAGTAATAAAAGTTAACCGTTTATCCAAAGTATACCATCATCACAAACAAAATTTAACCCATAGACTAACAAAAGTTAACCGTTTATCCAAGGTACACCATCACCACAAACAAAATTTAAACCATTAATTAACAAAATTTGACCGTTGCTCAAGGTATCCCCAAAAGTTTAACAACCAACAAAACACATCCACAACTAATAAGTTAAATGTTCCAGAACCTCTAACAACCATCAACACCATGAAAATCAAAAGTAATAGAGTTCACCATGACCAGACCAAAAGTACCTACATTTTTTCTTAAACAAACCCAAAAGATACTTAAAATTTTCAAGACCAAACAAAAAAGATCCCCAGATGAGATCTTTCACTAATCTACCTCCTCTCCTATTCGATCAACTTCTTCTTCGCCACCTCCACCAGCCTGTGAACTAGATGCATCGACGGTATAAGCTCGAGCCCTCGAGATATGTAGTGCAGAGTCGGCAGGGAACATGTTCCACATCATCTCTATGAGCATCCCCTCTTGGAAGTTCATCTTTCGCTCATGAGCATCCATCTTATGATCGAACTCCTCTTGGGTGACTACATTACCGTGTGAAGTGGGTGGCGGCTGAGATGGGAACTATTGGCATGGAGGCATCTAGGATGGGGCGGTAGGCTCGGGTTGCGCCGGTTCCTATTGGGCGCACTCTATGATGCGCTAAAAATGCCAATCTTGAACACTCTTGACTAATTTCTGATAATTGAGACTCTAATCATCTACTCCATACTTCTTGGTATTATCTGTTTGTCGTTCCTCATCAGGCGGTACTTCATAGTCATCCTCCTCATCGTGGTATTCATCGATGACTTGGGATATCAGGCTAGTGTATGGCATTGAGTTTAGTGGTTGCTTCTTCGATTCTAACATTTGATCGCAAGCATAAATTTCCCCATCCCAAACAACTTCCGGAGCATTGATCCAACGGGCTTCAAAAACTAACTACAAAGCTTGCAAGAGTACCCCTACCTTTTCTTGCTCATGTCTCAGGGGTATAGGTTCTTCCTGAATATGATGTCATGTAGTCATAAGTTGGCCGATAGTTGCGGCCTTCTCACAGGTTGTCTAGACCTGATTTCTCTGTGGGTCATTCTCGCATGGATGAGGTGAAACAGCATTGGTTCGGGGTTCGGTGGTAGTAGACCCCTATTCTGTAGAAATATCGTGGAGCCACCCATCATTGTGGCAATGTGATTAGCAATGAATCGGAGCACTCTGCCATTAATCTTCATGTAAAGTTTGTCATCGTTCTTATTCAATTCAAGGTTCTGATAAAAGAGCTTAACCCATCTAGGGTAATAGTATTTGTGGAAAGGTGTGAGCAACATTTTCAAGATGGCTCTGATGAGGTAGTTGAATGACCATTGGGTCATTTGGTGGTCCTAGAAAAAGTCTTGATCGCAAGACCATTCCGTTTCAAAAGCTTTTGCATCGCACCACAGAATGGGCTGGTCCTTCCTTGGTGGAGGATCGGTTTTGGGTCGCTTTGAAGTCGTGGCTTTCGAAAGTTGGGGTTTTAGAAGAAGTTTTCTTCTTAGGCGCCATAGAAGAGATTCAAATAATCTAAACAAGAAGGATAGAGGTTACCTTTAGAGTGAAGGAGAATCATGAATCTTGAACTTGGAGAAGATGAACGAGTTCTCGAGGGGGAGGAAAGGAGCTACAACATCTTCTTCCAAATGATTTCGCAAAAGAATGAAGAGAAATGGGCATTCAGCCCATATATATCATTGAGGTCACTCAAGGGGTCATTGGTTATCGCTCAAGCGAGCCTTGAAATGCAAAGGGCGTGTGAATCTCTCAAGCGAACACCAAAAGTCGTTTGAGCGAATTGTAACAGAACTTTTGACTCAAGGTTTCTGAAAGTATCGCTCGAGTGAATTTGTTCAACAGTTCATTGGCTATTCTATGGGTTTTCATGCCTCATTTTTCCATCCTTACCTGCACTAAGAATTTCCATAGCCATACATATATACATACATAAGTGGATCAGGTTCGGGTTGGAAAACAAAAAGAAGTTTAGTGCAAATGCACAAACAAAGATTCTGTAGTCCAAAATTCATGTATTTAATCATTCTTATTATACTCCAACAACATTTTGATTATAGAAGGAAACCCCATGAATCCTATACATCCTGCTGCCATGTCAATTTCCCAAAGGTAGTGTGGCTTAGTCGCATGCTTCAGATCTGATCTCATCTACAAATACACCTAATTAAAAATAGAACTTCGATTGCCATTTAACGATGATATTATAGTGATTAAACTCAAAAATTGATTAGGTGCACATTCCCTAGAATCGATGAGGATCACATGCTTGCCCAAAATTAATTACACTAATTCATATGGTTGAAGTCTTATATATACGCAAGCCTAAGATTAATAGAGTTATCTTGTGGACAAAATCATCAAATATAACCACTAAAGCAACTAATTCCTTTATTATAGTAACCATATTCAACAAGACGAGTCTAGATTTAACAAGAATCAATATGGTTTTTGAAATCTGAACAATCATGCATGCATAAAAATCTCTAGTTGATTTATTAAAGATTAACCAACCATACCCACGTTCTAGATTTTACAAGGATTAGCATACTTTTCCAAACTCAAAGTCGGCTACGATTGTGGCGCATGTGAGCCGACTCACATTCAATGACATCGTTTGATGCATTCAATGGCTGAGCTGAGCTGGAATGAAGTGTTGCAGAGATTTGTAAATAGCTTCAACAAAGGATGCAACTGCCAAAATAGGGGTCTCGTAGAGGTTTTTAAATAGCTGCAATGGAAGTTGAAAAGGCCGCAGGATTTTGGTTTATAGTGACCAATAGAGGTTGAGGGTGGTGGCCCTCAGTGGTCGCTGGAATTGGGGCCAGAGTTCCAATGGGGTTGTGGATGCAAACATTTGAAAAATTTAGATTTTGAGTCCTATCTCATTACTTCATAGCTACTATTCTAGTTTATGGAAAAGAGCGAGATGTTTTATTTCGATGCTTTCTTCAAATTCTAACGCATGTAAATCTACGTTTAACACAGCCGTGGTAAAAATTTGCTAAACTTCCTTTCATAAAAGCTTCATATCTCATTCGAAGAGGTGCGGATATGTATCACGCATATCTGATTCGCATTCCCAGGTGGCCACCTTTGATGAGTGGTTCCGCCACCTTACGAATACCAATGGAATCCACTTGGTAAGAAGAACTTGTTCTTTCTGATCGAGGATCTATACTGGTTCTTCTATGATGGTCAGATCTTCATAAATCTCGAGGAGTTGATAGTCCAAGACATGGCTTAGGTCTCTTACATATTTCCTCAACATGGATATGTGAAACACATTGTACATATTCGAAAGTTGCGGCGGTAAGGCAATCTGATATGCAACTTCGCCGACCCGACCCAATATCTCAAAAGGTTCAACGTAGCGTGGGTTTAGTTTCCCATCTTTTTCGAAGCACATCACACCTTTAGTAGGCGAAGTCTTGATGAAGACACTGTCCCCATTCATAAATGGATGTGTGGTGTCAGTATTGTATATAGACAACAGGGGAATAAAAGTAAGTAATTACATCAAGCTTACCTTAAACTCCATACTCGTCCTTTTGAAGTTGGCATAGCTCTTTTGTCCACTCTGTGCAACCTTTAATATTTCATGAATCAATTGAATTTCTTTTGTTATGCTTTCGATAATCTCTGGACCCAATATGAATTTTTCTTCGATTTCTTCCCAATTGAGCGGAGACTTACACCTACGACCATATAGTGCTTCGAATGGGGCCATCCCAATGCTTGCCTGATAGTTGTTGTTATAGGCAAACTCGATAAGGGGTAGATGTTTGTCCCATGACCCTTAGAATTCTAACATACAAGTTCGAAGCATATCTTCAATGATCTAATTCACCTTTTCTTTTTGCCCATCTGTCTGAGGATGAAATGTCAAACTAAAGTCTAACCTCGAACACATTCCTTCTTGAAATTGTTGCTAAAACTTTGACGTATACAGTGGGTCTTTGTCTGAGATGATGCTACTACGGATACCGTGTAGTCTGATAATTTCCTTGAGATATAATTATGTAAGCTGACTTGTTGTATACCTTATACTATACGAAAGGAAGTGGGCAGACTTGGTTAGTCGATCAATGATTACCTAAATGGCATTGTGTCCTTTCATTGTTCTCGGTAATCCAAGTATAAAATCCATGGATCCACCTTCAACTATTGACACGCTAGGCATTTTGACACGTACTCTGCTATTTCTTTCTTCAAACCTCTCCACCAGAAGTTCTTTTTTAGATCCTGATACATCTTAGTACAACCTTGGTGGATAGCATACTTTTACTTGTGGGCTTCTTCTAGAATCATGTGTTGAAGGTCGGCATTGGTCGGTACACACAATCGACCTCTGAAGAGTAACGATTCGTCTTCCTTGATGGAAAAATTGGGCCGATTCCGACTAGTCACATCCTGTCTAATGGCCATAAGGTCCTCATCGGTCATCTGTAGTTCATGAATGTTATCAAAGATCATTGGTCGGATGGTAATATTAGCTATGAAGGCTCTGGAATCCTCAATATCGAACCTTGTATCGTATAAGGATATATCTTTGAGTAACTGCCATCTTTTTATTCTCGTAATAAAATTTAACAACTGAGAGGACTTTCGACTCAGTGCGTCTGCCACTACATTGGCTTTCCTGGGTGGTACTAAATGGAGCAGTCATAATCCTTGAGGAATTCCATCCATCTTTTCGGCTTCATGTTCAAATCCTTCTGAGTGAAAAGGTATTTGAGGCTCTTATGATCAATATTTTGAATGTCTCCCCGTAAAGGTAGTGTCTCCAGATGTTTAGGGCAAAAATGATCACTGCAAGTTCAAGATCATGCGTCGAATAATTCTTCTCATGATCTTTGAGTTGTCGAGAACCATAAGTAATGACCCTTTTGTTTTGGTTAAGTACACAACCTAATCTATTGTGTAATGCATTGGTAAATACCACAAAGCCTCCATACACCTGACGGTATAGCAAGCACTGGTGCGAAGGTTAACTTATTCTTGAGCTCCTTAAACATCTTTTCACATAATTCGCTTCATTCAAACTTGGTATTCTTCCTTGTAAGCTGAGTGAGCGGTCCCAAAATTTTGGAGAAGCCTTCGACGAATCTCCTGTAGTGACCAGCCAAACTGACAAAACTACAAACTTTCATTACCGTCTTTGGTTGTTCCTATTTTACAATGACCTCGATTTTAGCTAGATTGACTATCATGCCTACTTCAGAGACAGCATGTCCTAAGAAGTTGACTTGTTCTAGCCAAAACTTGCACTTACTTAGGTTTGCATACTATCGATGGTCACGGAGTGTCTGAAGATCGACGCGCAATTATTGTTTGTGATCTTCTCTTGTCTTCGAATAGATGAGAATATCATCTACGAAGATAACCACATATTTGTCGAGATGTCGTCTGAACACTTTGTTCATCAAATTCATGAATGGTGACAATGCGTTTGTTAACCTAAAAGGCATCACTAGAAACTCCTAATAGCCATATCTCGTGTGAAAAGTAGTTTTCGGAATGTCCTCAGCATTGAACTTCAGCTGATGGTAACCTGATCTCAAGTCTATCTTCGAGAAGAATTTTGAGCCTTGGATCTGATCGAAGAGGTCATCGATATGTGGAAGTCAATAACGGTTCTTAATCGTTAGTTTATTCAACTAACGATAGTCGATGAATAGTCTCATCGACCCATCCTTCTTTTCGACAAATAGGATCGCTTGGTCTAATGAAACCCTTGTCCAAGAGCTCTTGTAACTGCTCCTTGAGTTCTTTTAGTTTTGTCGGTGCCATCTGATATGGTGCTTTTAATATCGATTCTATGCCTGGAGGCAAATCAATTGAAAACTCAACTTCCTGATTTGGTGGTAATCCTGGCAAGTCTTCGGGAAACACATCCAGAAACTCGCACACAACGGGAATGTCGGTGATGTTGATCTTTTCTTCCTGTTCATTCTATATGAAAGCGAGGTATCAATGGCATCTATTCTTCATCAGATGTTCACCGCAAATGGCAGAAATAAATGGTGTGATGCTAGACTTAATGCCATAAAATCAAAGTATCTTCCTTTTGGTGGGCGAAAGGTAATAACTTTTTAAAGGCAATCTACGCTTGCATGGTAAGTGGATAGCCAATCCATACCGAGGATTATATCGAATCCTTGCATATCTAACAGAATTAGAGCAACTATCGTCTTGTGGTCTTCAATTAGAATGATAACCGATCGGCAAATTGGGTATGTGCTTACCGATCTCCCTATAGGGACTGACACTGCTAAAATGAAGTCCAAGGGTTCGGGAGTGATACTCAATTCCACCGTGAATTTAAAAGCCACAAAGGAGTGTTGTTGGTACGCACTTTTTCTAGGTTTCTCTCGGCCCTCGAAAAGAGTGGTCCAATTTCATCTATATGGACTCTGGCAGAAGGCGATGAATGGTAAATTATAATATAGGAATAAAGGGGAAAATCCTATAAGGAAAATACCTGGTTCATTGCGATCGCCAGCTATATATTTTTATCGACGCTACAACACGTCACTGATCACGCTTTTCGGGGTATAGGTTCGACTTCTTTACTGAATGGTCGGCCTGTCAAAGTCAGCAGCACTAGGCCACCTAGGAGTTTAGTTTATATAGTTTTCCTATTCCTACTCTAATTCTAGTTGCTTTAGTTTTCCTAATCTTACCAAGAGTTTAATTAATCTAATCTTTTGATTTTTCTAGAAATTTAATTATTCTAAATATGCTAGTCCTATTAGGAATCTGGCTAACTTAAGAGTCCTAATCTTACTGGAAGTCTAATTGGTTTTAGCCACCTAATTCTGCTAGGAGTCTAATCAATTTCAGTATCCTACTTTTACTAGAAGTCTACTTGTTTTAAATATCCTGATTCTATTAGAAGTCTAATTAACTTAGATATCCTACTTATATTAGGAATCTAATTAATCTAAATATCCTAATTATATTAAAAGTCTAATTAACTTAGATATCCTAAGTCTATTAGAAGCCTAATTATTTTAAATATCCTACTTATGCTAGAAATCTAATTTAAATATTCTACTTATACTAGAAATCTAAAAAAGGGGAGTTTGGCCCGCTATGCTAAGGAGGATCAGCCCCGTTCCCGGGTACCCTCCGTATGCTCCCTTAGGCAAATCGGTTTGCTAAGGGTGATTAAAAATAATATAAATTGAAAAACTAATTCTTGAAAATTAAAACTATGGGATTTTAAAGACTAGGGTTATACCAGAAATTATGAACTAGAAAAGATTAAGACTAGAATTTGAAGAAAGAGGCTATGATATAAAGTAATTAGAGACTAAGACCTGGTTCTAGAGATTAAGAACCAGAAATTTAGAGATTAAAAACTAAGAACTGGTTCTAGGAATTGGGACCTAGAACTAGAGATAAAAACTAAAGATCTGAATTTAAAAGTTAAGAGTTGAAATCAATGACCAAGAAATTAAGAGATTAAGGACTAGAAAAAGATTAGAGACCGTGAAGAGAACTAGAGTTTAAAACTAAAATTGAAACTAAATTTTAAGGACTAAAACTAAGAATTGGATTTCAGAAACTAAAAACCAGAGATTAAGAACGAGAATTTTAAAACTTAAAATTGAAACCTAAAATCTAAGG
The DNA here is from genome assembly GCA_021018995.1 of Chloranthus sessilifolius. Lineage (NCBI taxonomy): Eukaryota > Viridiplantae > Streptophyta > Magnoliopsida > Chloranthales > Chloranthaceae > Chloranthus > Chloranthus sessilifolius. The sequence goes on from CM037588.1 coordinate 101,906,141, forward strand.
CTAGAAATTAAGGGCTGAAATTAAAAATATAAGATCTAAGAAATTAAGAACTAAAGCTAGAACTTAAGAACTGGAACCTAGAACTGGAAAATCAATTAAGAACTAGAACTAAGAAATTACCTGAGGCTAAGCGTTGAAGATAGAACCTCAGAGTCCCTAAGCTCGGAAGAAAGGAACTCGATTGCTTGATGTGTTGATGTGTTGGGTAGGGGGTCTATTTATAGATATTCGGGTAATTGTGCACCCTGTGGGAGGTGCGGAATTAGCCGGTCAAATCCAATTACACACCCTGTCTGGTGTGCATAATTGGATTGTGCGTCGTATTCCAGGCGCTTAATATCTTTGAGTCGATGACCGGTTCAGCGAGTGATCGGCTGACTGGTTCAGTCGGGGGTTCGAGTTCTAATCTAATTAGAACTAATTGCGCGCCCTTTTTGGAGCGTGCAATTCTATTATGCGCTAGATCCGGTGCGCATAATCGAGGAATTCAAGCGGTCTAAGGAACTAGAGGCCAGGCTCACTTGGGAGCCTATTGCGCGCGGGTAATGGGATGCGCAATAGGGTCTCAAGGTAGTTTCTAGAAGGTTAAGGACCAGTCCAAGTGGGACCAATTGGGCGTTGGTGATGGAGCGTGCAATTTGATTGCACGCGCAAAGCAGGGCGCAGAATCAACTCCTAAGCAAGGCCACAGGGAGATCAATTGTGCACCAGCTATGGGGTGCATAATCGAATTACGCACACTTGTATGGGCACGTAATTTAGGGCTTTCCCTGGGTTAAGTTGGGTCCGAACCATAAGGCTATTGGTTCAACCTATGCTTCGACTATATATTATTATTTCAGTATATAGTATCCGTACTAGGGTTTTAAAATTCTCAGAGGTGAGTCCCCTCTAATAGAGATGGGCAAGGTCAAAGGTTGACCGAACAAGTCTATATACTCCGAGAGGGCAAAATTGGAGTGTCTATGATCAGTCACATAATATACCATTTTATCACCCTTAACTTAGTGATGCTAGGACTTAGTTTGCTACTAATAAGTTATCGATGTGCAGATATTAAGGAAAACTAATAAAAGAGAGCCAAAATGTTAATCTTTGTCAAAATGAACTCAAAATGGGTAGTAAAAGATGATTAAGCAGTCATAGACGATTCACTACGTATTGAAGACTAGAAAATCGTGAAAAGACGATTAAGCACTATTACAAAAGATAGAAATGAGAAATTATAATTTACGATTCCCAAGAAGATGTTCAAGAAGCTGAAGCGATACAGAATGAAAAGTGATGAACCGTAATCTAGAGAATTGTCTAAGAAGAAAGCTATGGAAAATAGAAAATCGTAATTTATGATTTTCCAGAAAAAGAAAAAGATAAAAAGGGATAATTGTGATTTATGATTACAATTATGAAGCTTTCTTGCTGATCACGTGAAGATTACACCGCCATGAACAGAATTAGAAGAACTCTTGAATTAAAAGTTTGGCTAATCACAGATCTGAAAGGATTGATGAAGATAGACTCCAGAAGATCTCTATTGTGGAATAATTCAGAAGTGCATCGACTAAAGGAAGCAAGGAAAGATAAAATTAGAATTAGAGTATACTAGGATAGTTTTATTTCTTTTATTAGAATTAGAAGTATTGTAAACCGACTCCTTATGATCTATAAGTAAGAGAGCCTGGTGTAGGAATAAATCATCGAAGAAATTCTCAGCATCAATTGACGATTGAGGTTGGGTTTTCTTCCGATCGAAATTAGAGTACATTTTTATTGCTTTGTAGATTAGATATCCAAGGTTTCTCAAGAGCAATTGATGACTTCTATTGGGCACTAAAGATTAGTGTAGATATCTGTAGTTTCTCAGAAGCAATTGACGACTGCGGCTGAGGGTTAAAGGATATATTTACTTTTGCTTTCTAGTTTAGATTTTATATTTTTATTTCCTGCTTTGTAACATCTTGAGATTTTAATTTGAATTACAACTCAGATTGAGGTTTGCAGATAAGTGTAATAGTTTTTACTTTTTCATCTTCAATTTTCTAGAATTTGATTGACGCCCAAGTTTTAGGAGATTGTTGATTAGATTAAATATGTATTAATAGGATTTTAGTATTGATTGACGACCAATGCTAGGAGACATGATATATACTGTAACGGTGTTATTTAAATTTATGAATATCTGATAGCTGAAGATTATGATTGACGACCATAATCTGAAGAAGGAGGATTAGGATTTATTTTCTGTAAACTTAGCTTAAAACAATTCTTTATTCATATTTCTCCAGTAATTTAGGAACTTAAAAGAAAAGTATAAGTTTTCATAAAAATTAAGTTAATATAATTTAACATATCTCTGTGGGAACGATTGTAACAGTTACAAGTTTGGTAGCTACTGGTCCAATCTGATAGTGTGCGGTCAGAACTGATAAAACACTAAGATTTAATGGTCTTGTCATTGTTAGCAAAGTTGATCCTACAGGGAATTAGAGCTACAAAGTTGATCCTACATGTCAAGTATAATAGAGGTACACTGGACAATTATTTTCAGCAAATAGAAGGAATAAAATCGTTGAACAATAAAATAGTAGTCGTATACGAGATTTATATCCAAATTTTAATACGAATCTTTAGTGGCCCTATCCATTGATCATAAAACCCGATCATGTATACACATAAAGATAGTGTATGCAAACACACTAAGAATTTAGTTTAAGTGTTTATATATTTAAGCTGAACTTATACACTGTTTCCGCATATAAGGCTTATTGTCTTATTTGGGAAACACTCAACCACGCTAAGTGATAGCTTCACAGGGAATCAGAACTATCAGTAGCATATAAGTTGCTTGTGTTTTAAATGACCTCCACGACCTCATGACTCATTGAACACTGCCATGCACGCAAGATACCTACGAGTCGGTATAAAAATCCCTTAGAACCTGAGTCATCTTGCTAAACAAAATTGGAAACTGCTTTGTTTTAAATACTCCATATACTTTTTAAACATGACTATTGAGCACATCTATGTTACTTAGTAACACCATGGTTCTCATCCCCAATCTGAAGGGGAGAGTCGACATATTCAGCACTGCATATGTATTCAGCGCCACATCATCGTAACAAAAAATTTATTAAAAAGGTACAATGACTAAGACTGGATTATAGGTAATTTAGTACATCTTAATGATTACTCTATGGTGTTGATTTTTCAGTTTCTGAATCAGCATCACAGACAATGTCTAGTACTGATCAGGAACACGGGATGTATCATGCTGGAATCATGGTGCACTCGGTTCTTCTCTGATGACTTGACAAACTTAATATATATATATATATATATATATATTTATGCAAAATTCCACTTCAAAATATCTATCAAAGACAGATATATATATATATATATATATATATATAGATATATAAAGGCACCAAAAGACACAGACCAACAGAAAGAGAAGGAAGACAACCACGGCAAGCAAGAGTTGCCGTGGCAACCTCACAAGGTTGCCACGACAAAGGACTCACCTGAACTGCTTGCCGTGACAACCTTATAGGGTTGCCATGGCAAGCCTTAAAGCTTGCCGCGACAACCTCCAGCAGAAGGGGTTTTGGGCTGTGCTTTATGCATTTTGAACTTTGGTTCCCTTAGGGGTCTAGGTGATTAAATCTTGGGTCTGAGGCACACAGTGAGCCATCTGTTGAATGCTAACTTCTAATATAAAATTGTTTTATTATAGTTAGGTGCAACATGGTGCACTTAGACAATTTTGAAGAAATATGTTCGCATGATGTTCTCGGATGCCTGAACGTGCATCGACGACAATACCTGTGAGACTCTACACACAGGTAGGGAATATACGTTGTTAATATATAATTGTTTTTTTTCTTTTTCTCATATGGAGTCCTAAATATTTTTCATATATGATTAGATTAGATAAAGAAGTATAGTGATGAATTACGTAAGATTTCAATCACTATCAGCTAAAATGATGAGCATGCTAGGGGTAACCTATAGACCTGATCTTTATTTGACGTGATAAACCTGGTCTAATGTGAAAGACGTAAACTAAAGTATCAATTGATTTGATGAGAAACGCATATCACTGGTTAACACATACTAGTTTTGACCACATAAAATCATAGAATTTAATAGTACATTTATATAACTATATATTAGTTGTATAAATCAGTTTTTCTACTAAGTTTGCATATCAGTCCAATAGAACACAAGTTGTGCATAACAGTTTATAACGTTATGTCAGTTTTGTCATTAGTTTTGGTACAATGCATCATAAGAACATACATGGAATGCATATTTTCTTGTAATTATTCGTGGTTCAATATTCAAATCCTATCATTTGTAATGTCCTTGATACGTTGTTACTCTATTTTAAATCAAGTGATCCCGCTAACTCGGGAGCTTGAGATTCTCTGATCAAGTGATCCCGCTAACTCGGGAGCTTGACAAGTGATCCCGCTAACTTGGGAGCTTGAGTTATCCCGGGCCAAGTGATCTCGCTAACTCGGGAGATTGACAAGTGATCCCGCTAACTCGGGAGCTTGACCTTGTTGTTTACCTATTTTCGCCTGCAAGTATCTCTTGTTTCAGTTTGATTTCTCATACATGTTGCATCATGCATATATTCAGTACATCAGCATGTTATAATAGTTATATTCTTTATTCTGTTATGCTTCTAAATGAGAATGTGATAAATTAACAATGTATGTTAAAAATGTAATATTCTCTACTGAGCTTTGATGATAGCTTATTCCACGACTTAAATGTCTTAGTTGCAGAGCCTGATCCGGAGCACGTTGCCGATCCTACTTACGTGCCCGAAGAGGAAGAGGGAGAAGATGACGACGACAAAGACGAGAAAGATGATTTCCCCGAGGAATTCTTCCCAAAATAGGTTTGTGGCTTGTGGAGATAGAGGAGAGAGAGAGTGAGAGAGAGACAGATAAAGTAAAAGACATGTATAACTGATATATGGTAACTTCAGATATTTGTGTTGTTTTTTGGATGTATAGGTTTTCTTTCCACTGTTTAGGTGGCAGGTGGCCGTCATCGGTGGAAAGCTATACATCAGATCATTTGATCTTATATATATAGTGTTTCTAGGTTCATGCTTATATAAATATCATATATTAGTTCTTTTGTCATATTAGTAACTCCCCGAGTAATTACATTGCTTCTGCATTTGCACAACTTTGTACAAGAAAGGACCCCCTTGATGAAAGGGTCATGTTAGGTGATCCGACGGCACAACCTTTCCCATTTATGAGAAGGGGAAAAGGCGGGTTGTCACAGGTGGTATCAAAGCTTGGCATTAAGTCACTTGGAGACTTACGTCTGGCATAAATATATGGCAAAATAACTGATAGTTTGTTAGAAGTAGAATTAGATTTACTTATGTTGTCTGATTATGTGTTATCTGACCGAAATAGGTTGAGATGCCTCCATGTCATGGAAGAGGTAGGGGTAGACCACCGTTGCCCCACCGCACAGAGCCGAATGCGATTCCAGTCGCAGGTTATGAGCATGACACTGCTTCAGGAAGTGGTGAGAATGCACGCATAGCTGAAAGTTGAACGACGATGGAGAATATTGCAGAACATACTTCGCCAGTGCAGACTCCGTCAGTAGTCAATACTCCTCCAATAGGAAGTACTCCTGGAGTTGAGAAAAATATGGGATATAATCAGCAGTTGATAGAAACTATGGTCAACACTATGGCCATGCTTTCTGTTCGACGTCCCGAGGGTTTTACGGAGTTTGTCCGACTTCAACCACCGAGTTTCCATGGTCAGCATGACCCGATGGAGGCTGAAAAGTGGTTAACGTAGATAGAGAAAATGCTGCAAAGAGTCACGTGCACCAAGGAGGAAAAAGTAAGTTGGGCGACGTATAAACTGGAAAGTGAAGCAGAGCCATGGTGACAATCTGTCGAAAGAACAAGGATGCTTGGAGTACCATGGACTTGGGCAGAGTTCACCGAGGCATTTGATGAAAAATATTTTCCGGCACCCGAAAGATATAAGTTAGAGGTACAGTTTGCAACCTTAGTTCAAGGTCAAATGATTGTACAAGAATATGAGGCAGAGTTCACACGTCTCTCTCATTTTGCACCTTTGTTAGTCGCCACCGAGTTGATGATAACACAAAAGTTTGAGGGAGGTTTCAAACCCTTGATCAAGGAACGCATTTCATTGTTCCAGGCCACGACCTATGCCAATGTGATGAAGTTGGCCTTGATAGTAGAAACCGATGTGGATACTATGTTCAAAAGGAGAGAAGAAAATAGAAGGCTAGAAAAGCTCCATCTCAGTCCTATAGTGCCGATCAAATTAGCAAACGACCGTAATTTCAGGGACAAGCAGCATTTCCACCAATTGCAGGAGCCTATGCACGACCATATGGTTCATCGACATTTCTATTAACACCACGGATTCCACGTGTTCAGAGTCAATCCTTTTCACCAGCGGCCAGAAGTACATCTGGGTTTTCACAAGCACGGCCGACAAGTTCTTGCACGGGATCGTACACGGCTTTATCAGTAGCTTCGAAAGAAATTTGCGGGAAATGTGGAATGGCACACAAAATAGATGAGTTCTGTAAAGCTTCTGGTGCATGTTTTCGATGTGGCAAGATGGGACACCGAATTAAGGAATGCCCAAAACTAGTCAGACTAGCATCTAAGGTGGGACCAGTGTTACGATCGGCACGGCCTACGATACAAGGTCGAGCTTATGTTGTAGTAATGACATCATTCAAGGTATGTTGGTCCATTACATATTTACATTAATATTTGTTATATATTATTTTTTTAGATAGAGAAAGTGCATCTAGTAAACTATAAATACCACAGTATAAATTGTTAGATTTATATATTATTATTTTTAATAAGTAAAAATAATCTAGCTAACCCTAGATGGTATGCTTTAGGTATCCTGCAATTATATCCAAAAGATGCTTATTTGTGTTATGACACATGAGTCTTGATAGATCTCAGATCTACACACTCATTTGTTACACCCCAGTTTGCTGAAAAATTAAAGAAGTTGGGAGGTATCCCAGAGTCTTGACTTTATTCTTGATGTAACACTTTCGACTGGATGGTTTCTCACAACTGATATGGTATTGTTAAGACCTGGAAAGTACCACTTTTCATCCCTTAACTTATCTCTGTTAGACCCTTAATCATTTAATAAATGTGTTTTAAGTCTATCCTGTAGGTAATAAGTAGCAGCTGCAGAGAAGGCCCTAACCATGCTAAGAAGCCTACTGTTGCCCCAAAAGTTCCTCAAAAGAAAGGAGGTTGAACCTAGATAGAGAATTGGCTGCAGCATAGGCACAGCAAAGTAGAAAAATGTCAAGAAGAATGCCTCGCGTAGATGTCACAGGGTTCAATTGAACCAGGAAGAATGCTTTGCGCAGTTGTCAAGGGCTTTTGAAGGCAGCACACCAACTGGTCGCGTTGTTCACGTGTAGATGGATGTCAGCAGGGAGTAAAAAGCATACATCGCACAATTCTCGCGAGTCTCAGTCATAAGTGCTCGCGCAGCACTCTCACAGTCTCGCACAACTCAAGAAATGAGTCTTCAATCTTTGCGCGATTCACTGAAGAGAGAGCTCCAGGCATTCCTGCGTGAAGCTGTCGCGCAGTGGCCGCGGGATACAAACTTTCAAGGAACTGCTCGCGTGATCCAGAAGCCCATGTACATTGTTTCTTTGCGAGGATCACCATGGGATTCATCAAGGAGCGAGTCGCGCGCACAATTCCCTTGCCATTCAAATGGAAAGAGCAATCCCGCAACGATCAGAGCATCCCCGCGATGACCAAAGTACCAATCTCGCGACGACAAGAGCTTCAAGTCAAATCAACCCGGCGACGCCAATTCTATCACACGATAAGACCTGGAAAGCCTTTCTACCTAGCGAGGCTCAGGTTCTTAACTTCTCCCCCACTTCTGTAGGGGCAATCTGGGAACTTCCAGCAACTAGGGCATGCACTCCAATGCTCCAATCTCCGTGCACATGCCCCGAGGCATCCAAGGAATAGAAATGAGCCACGATAGCATTGATAAATTAGGGTTTTCCTAACCCTAATTCTCACAGAGCTAACTGCTATATAAGCCTAAACCTAGTTTAGGTTTAAAGGACTGGTCTTCTATACTCCTTCTTGAAACCAACTGTAGAATTGCAGTAGGCTAAGGTTAGGGTTTAGGCGGTTTCTTTTTTCCTTTTTCTTCTCTCCATAGTCTAGCACTTACTGGCTATGTCTTTGTATGTCTATTTGGAATAAATTTAATAGAGTTTTATAATAAGATTTTATGCATGTATGGGATTGGTGTTTTGTGAGTTGTTCTGTACAAGGCTGGTGCCTTGAGATCCTCCATTGCTAAGTTGTATTGTAAGCAATAGAGAATTATTTTTAAGGGTTTATTTAGATTCAAGTGACTTGTGTGTCCAGGTTAGGCACATTGCAGGCCTATGCCCCACCACAGGATCCACTAAATCTGAATCCCCATGGGAGCTTGAGCAGGTAGCCTTGTGAACATGGTGGTGGCAGCAATCTACTTGTTTTGTCTCAGACCTCTGTGAGGAGGATAGCCTCTGTGGATAGTCTGTGACCATTTGAGTGGATAGGCTATAGCCCTAGGGTGAGGCCAATCCATAGATCTAAGACAGATTCTTCTTCTCTGCACTTGTGCTTGTAGCCCTGTGAGAGATTGCAAAGACAGACTCCCCTGTATTTGTATAGACCCACCATCAGATGGCAGATCTGATCTGGCTGTAGAGATTATAGGCTTGTGACTGGATCACTGCTGTCTTTCTAAAGCAGTGAACAGCTAAGCTTAAAAGCTAGTACTCAAACTCTTGCTAGTTCTGTGTGTCCAGGCTAGTGCACATTGCAGGCCTAGCCCCACACACAGAACTTTAGAGGTTGAGGTTCCTATGGATTCTTGAGCTGGTAGCCTGGAAGAAGTAGTGCCTACAATGATAAACTTGTTCTGACCCATCTCTGGATTGTGGTTTCCCTATTGGATAGTTTGTGACCATTCAAGTAGACAGGTTATAGCCATAAGGGATTGGATCATGGCAGAGGGGTGAGTTGGATCATTTCTCCTCTTTGGTGATAATGTAGCCATTGGACAGGATTTCTATAGCAGGAGATCTGAGTCTGAGTTATAAGACCCATCAGATCTGTACCTAATAGCTTACTTCTCACCCTTTTATATTTATTTTCTCACACTCCATCATTCTTCTCAACCCTTTCTGTAGTTTAGGCATTAGGTTACCTTAGGATTTAGATAATAGTGACCTTAAATCCCCTGCCATTTAGGATTGCCAAATCTGTAGCCAGATCTGAAGGGCCTACTAAAGATAGCTCCCTAGGAGCTTTAGATCAACTTTCCCTGTGGGACAAACTCTTACTTATTAAAACTTGCTACAATAAGCCCTGTATCTTGCAGGTCTGTATATTTTTAGGTTTGCTGCTCTTCAATCCACCTTCGATTTTCACTAACCCCATTCTTATCACTGTCTCTAATAAAGTCAGTAGCAAGCACTTAAAATACCTTAACAGGTATATCAATTGGTTATCATTTGGATCAAGGATATGATGTTATTCTTGGCATGGATTGGTTGTTCAATCACAAAAGAAGAAATCAGCTAAATTCTATGGGGTACCGTCAACAAATCTATCCTTGATATTCGCAATTCGAGCACGACAATTACTTGATGATGGTGCTCAGGGGTATATTGCTTTCGTGTAAAGTAAAGATCGAGAGGTGAAGACACTTTCACTTTCGGATGTACCAATTACCTATGAATTTCCTGATGTGGTTCCTGAAGAGTTACCAGGATTACCTCCTGACAGGGAAGTGGAGTTTTCCATTGAGCTAGCTCAGGGTATCGATCCAGTATCGAAAGCACCGTATAGAATGGCACCGGCAGAGTTGAAAGAGCTCAAGGAGCAATTGCAAGAGCTTCTTGATAAAGGTTTTATTAGACCAAGTGTGTCTCCGTGGGGTGCACCGATGTTGTTTATGAAAATGAAGGATGGTTCGATGCATCTCTACATCGATTACTGTCAACTCAATAAATTGACCATCAAGAATAGATATCCGCTCCTCCGAATCGACAATCTCTTTGATCAATTACAAGGAGCACGTTTCTTTTCAAAAGTTGATCTACGATCAGGATATCACCAAATGAAGGTGAAAGCTAAAGATATTTCGAAAACAGCTTTCCGAACGCGGTACGGTCACTACGAGTTTCTCGTCATGCCCTTCGGGTTGACCAACACACCTGCTGCATTCATGGACTTGATGAATTGAGTCTTCAAACCTTATCTTGATCAATGTATTGTGGTATTTATCAACAATATACTCATTTATTCAAAGACAAAGACAGAGCATGAAGATCATCTACGTCTGGCATTACAAACATTAAGAGATTCGCAGTTGTATGCTAAATTCAGTAAATGCGACTTCTAGTTGAATCAAGTCAGTTTTCTGGGTCATATTATCTCTAAAGCAGGTATTACGGTTGATCCTGCAAAGATAGAAGCTGTAGTATAGTGGAAGTAGCCACAGATGGTAACTGAGATTCGAAGTTTTCTAGGTCTTACAGGTTATTACCGTCGCTTTGTAGAAGAATTTTCACGACTGACTAGACCACTTACGCAGCTCACTCGAAAGAATGCTAAATTCTAGTGGACCGAGGCTTGCGAATAGGGTCTCCAAGAATTGAAAAGGAGACTCACTTCAGCACCCATTTTAGCATTACCATTAGGTAGTGGTGGTTTTGTCGTCTTCAGTGATGCGTCATACAGTGGGTTAGGTTGCGTCCTGAATCAATGGGAACGTGTAATTGCCTATGGTTCCCGTTAGTTGAAAGACCATGAGAAGAACTATCCCACTCACGACCTAGAATTAGCAGCGGTCATTTTCGCGTGGAAATGGGAAAATATTTCCATGGATTTTATTCTCGGTTTGTCCCATACTCAGAAGGGTGATAATGCGATTTGGGTAATTGTTGATCGTCTCACCAAATCGGTGCATTTCTTACTCTATAGTATGCGATATACAACGTCGAAATTGGCTGAAATATATCTGCGAGAGATTATACAATTACATGGAATACCCGTCAGTATTGTGTCAGATTGCAACCCTTTATATACTACGCGATTTTCGCAGAGTTTCTAAGAAGGTATGGGTTCCAAGTTAGACTTCAGTATTGCATTTCATCCTCAGACCGACGGGCAGACGGAGAGGGTAAATTAGGTGATAGAAGATATGTTAAGGGCATGTATGTTAGATTTTCAAGGATCGTGGGATAAGCACTTACCCTTGATCGAATTTGCATACAATAATAGCTTCCAGTTAAGCATCGGTATGGCACCATTCAAGGCACTATATGGACGCTGATATAAATCTCTGATTAACTAGGAAGAAGCTGGAGAGCGTTTGATTTTAGGCCCTGATTTGATCGAAAGCACAAATGCAGTTATTCACGTTATTCTGGAACGATTGAAGAGTGCTTAGAGTCGACCGAAGAGTTACACCGATCTTAAAAGAACGAGTGTTGAGTTTCAGGTAATACCTTACACTAATAAGTCTTTTCCAAATTTACTAAAATTATAGTATCATTCTGATTGAATGATATACAGATTGGCGAACACGTCTTTATCAAAATCTCTCCGACAAAAGGCATGATGCGATTTGGGAAACGAGGCAAGTTGAATCCTCGTTATGTTGGACCATTCCCCGGATTAGGTAGAGTAGGAGAGGTCGCGTATCGACTCGCTTTACCTCCGCACCTAGCAGGCATTCATGACGTATTTCACATATCGATGCTGAGAAAGTATGTTAGCGATCCAACACATGTGTTGGATTATCAACCGTTAGATATCCAAGAAGATTTAACGGTGTCCGAAGAACCAGGTCAGATTTTGGACAGCAGAGATCAAATTTTGAGAATAAAGCGAATTTCACTCGTTTTGATCCAATGGAAAAATCATGGGTCGCATGAGGCAACCTGGGAATGCAAAGTTGATATTCGTGCTCAGTACCCTTTATTATTTATATAAGGTACGTACTTAAAACCCACTTACAATATAATTACACTTGGTCACATGAATATTTCTAGAACTAAATTACTGGATTTATCAATTTATTTTAATATTTGTTGATGCACCCTGCACCAGTATACAAGGAATCACATTCCATGGAATATATTACTTAAGTTTTATGGACCTTGCAAATAGCATCAGTTTATTTTAGCACTCAAATACAATTATTTTTAGATGGATCAAAATTAAATTTTTTAGAACTTGTGAAAAATAATTTGGAAAATACATATGGAGAATAAATAAAGAGCCAAATATGTTAATATGTGACACCGAAGTAAGGACACATCCCAGCATACCGACACATGTCCCAATTGAACAAAACAAGGCCATCTACGGGCCAACATGATATTTTTCCATGAAATGCACTGCAAGATGGATTAAAATTTCATCAAAATAAAAATTTTAACATGGCAATATACATCAAAGAAGCCAACATATATTTTTTGATAGACCCAATAGCTATTAAGAACACCTAGGTACCAAAAGATTTTACACCACAAGTAAAAGGGCCTTGAAATCTGGGCCAGCCAAAGCTGGACCTCCTTGCCGCGGCAAGGAACAGTGCTGGCCGCGGCAAGTCACTTGCCACGACAAGCCTTTAGAGTTGCCGCGGCAACCCTGTGTGGATTTTGTGGGTTCAAAACCCACTTCAAGGTATTTTCAATTGGTTTTTCTATTATAGAATGTGCAGTTTCTGGTTTCTTCAACCTTCCAAGCTCTTGTACTTGCATGCACTCCTCCAAATCCAGCTAAACTCAATTGCATGCCACTAATTTTCTCTTGGCAACCCTCCATTTCCTGCTATTCCACTAATTCAGGCAGATTTTGGTGTCTTGTGAGGTAAAAATTAGAATCCTAGCTCAAGTTTTTTTCTTCTTTGTCCTTGAAATTCTTTAGAATGCCTCCTAAGAAAATCGGGGCATCAAAACCCCCAAAGGCTTCAGCTCAATCAAAGGGCAAGGGCCCTACTCCTTCCCATGAACTAATAGATCCACCCGTTGAGCACGAACAACCCATCCCATGGTGGGCTGCGAAGGCTATGGAACCCGAATGGATCATTGATGATCGCCTACTGACACCAAGCAACCAGACTGCATGGTCTATTCGATATATAGAATAGGCGCGGTTAGACGCCTTATACCAACCATTCCATTCCCAGTTTTATCCGCGTCTCGTCCGTCTCTTTTACCAAAATCTCAAGGTACCACCAACAGTTGGTCAGTTGGAGACCGAAATTGACAATAGGAAGTTTTATTTCAATCTACAACACATAGCCCAAGCTATGGATTGTAGTCATAATTTTGATGTAAGTTTAGGACTGTAAATGCCAAGGCAAAGAGATGTGAAGCTCCTTCACATCACTACTAAAATGACTGATGGGCAGACCTCTTCTGCTCACAGCTTGGCAGTCCGTCGTAGCCAACTACCATAGAAAATGTGGTTTTTAGATTGTGTATTTCGCTGCAATTTGTACCCAATGCAGCATGAGAGAGAGCACAAAGATACGCTCTTTCAAGCTCTCTTCGCTATTTATAAAAACCGATGGTTAAATGCCCCGAGGATAGTATGGGAAGGCATTAAATATGCCAACATCCATTTACAAAGCACTGTCTCAAATCCCATGCCATCCTGTCCCTATCCTCGCCTGATTTCTTGCCTTTTAGAAGGCCATTTTGATAGTGTTAATGAAACCCCGTATCAAGTCCCGTTGGGTGAAGAGGTTCGCACCGATAATATGCGGGTCTTTAGCCCAGCCATATGGAGAAATGTCTGTCAAAGGTCCTCTCACGTCGTGAGCAACCGCCAAGCCACACAAGTCCGTCATCCTCCCCAATCTCAACAAGAAATACCTTCAGCTCCAACCCATGACATTCCTATTCCCCCTCAACCACAAATCGAATCAGTTCCTCCGACACAAGGAACATATACGAATGCTGATTTGGTCCTGCTCATGCCTGAAAACCATGAGCAAACCCTCCTTCAATTCGATAATTTGTATCGAAACCATTATATGCTCCATCAACGCATAGATTATATTGAAGAAGCAACCAACATAATGATGGAGCATACATTCCAAACTGTTGCAAACCCTTACATTGGGCGGGCATGCAATTTTGTCTCCCAATACACCCGCAATGCAGCATTACTGGCGCCGAAATTCCAACAAGATTTTCAGCAGCATGATACGGGTCCTTCCTCAGCAGGCCAACAACAACCGAGTCCAAAGCCCGATAAATTATAATCTCACAAGCTAGTAGTCTATATAAGGCATTTTAATTTTACATCAGATTAAATTGAGTTCATCTCTAACAAGATTGCTTATTGTGATAAATTGGATATTATATACCTCTAATAAATGCTTGATGAATAATGCATGTAGTTGTTACTGATAATGTAGTTCTATATGTTTTATATAGATTTTGATTGCGGTTCTATCTGTTTGATTTTGATCTTGTCTTGTGTTAAATTTTTATTGTTAAGCATCACACATTGTATTGGCATTACGGCATTCATCTGCTGCCCATCGTTGTCTCAATTTATTTTCAAGGACGAAAATTCCTTAAATAGGGAAGAATGTAGCAGTTACAAGTTTGGTAGCTACTGGTCCAATCTGATAGTGTGTGGTCAGAATTGATAAAACACTAAGATTTAATGGTCCTGTCAATGTTAGCAAAGTTGATCCTACAGGGAATTAGAGCTACAGAGTTAGAACCAAGTATATAATGTCAAGTATAACAGAGGTACACTGGATAATTATTTTCAACAAATAGAAGGAATAAAATCGTTGAACAATAAAATAGTAGTCGTATATGAGATTTATATCCAAATTTTAATACGAATCTTTAGTGGCCCTATCCATTGATCATAAAACCCGATCATGTATACACATAAAGATAGTGTATGCAAACATACTAAGAAATTAGTTTAAGTGTTTATATATTTAAGCTGAACTTATACACTGTTTTCGCATATAAGACTTATTGTCTTATTTGGGAAACACTCAACCACTAAGTGATAGCTTCACAGGGAATCAGAACTATCAGTAGCATATAAGCTGCTTGTGTTTTAAATGACCTCCACGACCTCATGACTCATTGAACACTGCGATGCACGCATGATACCTACGAGTCGGTATAAAAATCCCTTAGAACCTGAGTCATCTTGCTAAACAAAATTGGAAACTGCTTTGTTTTAAATACTCCATACACTTTTTAAACATGACTATTGAGCACATTTATGTTACTTAGTAACACCATGGTTCTCGTCCCCAATCTGAAGCGGAGAGTCAACATATTTAGCACTGCATATGTATTAAGCGCCGCATCATCGTAACCACAAATTCATTAAAAAGGTACAATGACTAAGACTGGATTATAGGTAATTTAATACATCTTAATGATTACTCTATGGTGTTGATTTTTTAGTTTTTGAATCGGCATCATAGACAATGTCTAGTACTGATTAGGAACACGGAATGTATCATGCTAGAATCATGGTGCACTCCGGTTCTTCTCTGATGACCTGACAAACTGAATATATATATATATATATATTTATGCAAAATTCCACTTCAAAATATCTATCAAAGACAGATATATATATATATATATATATAAAGACACCAAAAGACACAGACCAATAGAAAGAGAAGGAAGACAACCACGGCAAGCAAGAGTTGCCGCGGCAACCTCACAAGGTTGCCGCGGCAAAGGACTCACTTGCAGAAGGGGTTTTGGGCTGTGCTTAATGCATTTCGGACTTTGGAATCCTTAGGGGTCTAGGTGATTACATCTTGGGTCTGAGGCATACAGTGAGTCATCTGTTGAATGCTAACTTTTAATATAAAATTATTTTATTATAGTTAGGTGCAACATGGTGCACTTAGACAATTTTGAAGAAATATGATCGCATGATGTTCTCGGATGCCTGAACGTGCATCGACGACAATACCCGTGAGACTCTACACACAGGTAGGGAATATACATTGTTAATATATAATTATTTTTTTTCTTTTTCTCATATGGAGTGCTAAATATTTTTCATATATGATTAGATTAGATAAAGAAGTATAGTGATGAATTACGTAAGATTTCAATCACTATCAGCTAAAATGATGAGCATGCTAGGGTTAACCTATAGACCTGATCTTTATTTGACGTGATAAACCTGATCCAATGTGAAAGACGTAAACTAAAGTATCAATTGATTTGATGAGAAACGCACATCACTGGTTAACACATACTAGTTTTGACCACATAAAATCATAGAATTTAATAGTACATTTATATAACTATATATCAGTTGTATAAATCAGTTTTTCTACTAAGTTTGCATATCAGTTGGATAGAACACAACTTGTGCGTAACAGTTTATAACGTTATGTCAGTTTTGTCATTAGTTTTGGTACAATGCATCATAAGAACATACATGGAATGCATATTTTCTTGTAATTATACGTGGTTCAGTATTCAAATCCTGTCATTTGTAATGCCCTTGATACGTTGTTACTCTATTTTAAATCAAGTGATCCCGCTAACTCAGGTGCTTGACAAGTGATCCCGCTAACTCGGGAACTTGGGTTATCCCAGTCCAAGTGATTCCGCTAACTCAGGAGTTTGACAAGTGATCCCGCTAACTCGGGAGCTTGACCTTGTTGTTTACCTATTTTCGCCTGCAAGTATCTCTTATTTCAGTTTGAGTTCTCATACATGTTGCATCATACATATATTCAGTACATCAGCATGTTATAATAGTTATATTCTTTATTCAGTTATGCTTCTAAATGAGAATGTGATAAATTAACAATGTAATATTCTCTACTGAGCTTTGATGATAGCTCATTCCACGACTTAAATGTCTTAGTTGCAGAGCCTGATCCGATGCACGTTCCAGATCCTACTTACGTGCTCGAGGAGGAAGAGGGAGAAGACAACGACGACGAAGACGAGAAAGATGATTTCCCAGAGGAATTCTTCCCAAAATAGGTTTGTGGCTTATGGAGATAGAGGAGAGAGAGACAGATACAGTAAAAGACATGTATAACTGATATATGGTAACTTCAGATATTTATGTTATTTTTTGGATGTATAGGTTTTCTTTCCACTGTTTAAGTGACGAGTGGCCGTCATCGGTGGAAAGCTATACATCAGATCGTTTGATCTTATATATATAGTGTTTCTTGTTTCATGCTTATATAAATATCAGATATTAGTTCTTTTGCCATATTAGTAATTGCACGAGTAATTACATTGCTTCTGCATTTGCACAACTTTGTACAAGAAAGGACCCCTTGATGAAAGGATCATGTTAGGTGATTCGACGGCGCGACCTTTCACTTTTACGAGAAGGGGAAAAGGCGGGCTGTCACAACGATCCTTTGCTAGTACTATGATTTTCATTGGGCACTTGCAATAGGTTAAGACTTAATTAGATATATATACATAAGTAGACGCAATCAGTCTACAGATGCCCCTCTTCTGCGCGTTCTTGTGAAGTAAGAATGTGTCGAAGAAGTAGATACCCTCTTTCAAGGGTGCTTCCTCGTCTCTTTTAGAAAATCACAAAGGTGGGCTGGGGATAATGACAAAATGTTTGGCTTTCTTATCTATAAACGCAAGTTAAAATGGAGCATTCGGAGGCCCAGTGGTAGCTGTCGAAGGGCGTATCAACTACCGTGGATGCAAGGGGTATCCTATCGCATATCGCAACCTGCTGCGAGTGTCAGAAAGGAGAAATTGACATAACCTGATCCATGGGTGAAAGGGGCATCCCACCGTATATTGCGACTTGCTGTAAGGGACAGTCAAATGGGAGGAAAGTCGGCATATCCTAGTCTGTAGGTGAAGGGACAATCAAACAGAGGGATATTCGACATAATCAAGGTACTAGGGGGACATCATACGAATCTTCAGAGGCAAGGTCAAGTGACCTGATAAGATGTAATATCATGTAGTGGCAAAGGCTTTTGCTAGTCATGCCAAATCAGGTGCGTCATTACTCACACCAATGGTGCATCAGGCGCCCCTTTTCTAGTGGACGTTTATGATTTCTTAGAGTTGAGTATTCTTATTGTTTGGATTCCCAGGGGATAGAACGGATTTGAATGATGAGAAGTAAATTTTGATAGATAGGAGAGTTTATTTATTATAATAATTTTTTTTTTTAATATTTTTTTTTGAAAGCTTGGGATTTTTAACTTAAGATCAATTTGATTGTAAAACTGCAAAAAATGTGACTTCCGAGACGCCGCTAAGCAAATCCTCCATTATAGGATTTGTGGACCCGACCGTTTGCATGATTGTCAAGACGACATTTTGTACGTCAGATGCTCTATCTGACCTTCTCGACGAATACTAATGATTGTCTCTTACGAGAGGACTACAGTGATTCGCTAGTTGAGAGAGATGAGTTTTGAAAATGTTTGACTTAATATTATCTAACTATATTTTAAAAGAATATCGAGTAGAAGAATGGGTGTTTTGCTTACCTGATTTGTTATCGGTGGGAGGCTTTTGCTCGAGGTGGGATTGGCCGATTGTTGCTCCCATGATTCTGTCATGATGGGACATTTTTGGGAGGTTCACAACAGGGCATTGGTTGGCTCTCCCCTTCATTCCGTCTGTTATGTGGGGTCACACGATGGGATATCAGGGTGTTTATTCTCCTTTTGTTTCTGCTGTAGCGAGGTCTGATGGCTGCCAGTGTGATGGGATGTCTGAATTGCTTGATGGGATGTTCGAATCGTCAGATGAAATGTTCGGATCACCTGATAAGATGTTGGCAATGAGACTTTATATGTGTTGGGTGCGATGGGATGTCGGAGGGTTTCCTCTCTTCTTCTGATTTCTGTAATGGCAGGGGCTCGCTGGTTATGGGCGCGATGGGATGTTAGAGGGTTTCCTCTCTTCTTCTGATTTCTGTAATGGCAGGGGCTCGTTGCTTATTGGCGCGATGGGTTGATGGAGAGTTTATTCTCCTCTGCTATCAACAGGTGTGTTATTCGGTTGCGGTGGAGTCGGGCGACTGCTGCATGATGGGGCATTCAGGAGTCATCGCGATGGGACGTGATGATTGTCATGGTAAGGCATTTGGGGGGAGATTCGACTCTTTCTGATGGGACTTGGTTGAGCCTCCTCTTCCGGGTTGTATCGCGGCAGGTTGAGATAGGATTTCGAGGAAGTGTAATCGATGATGGGACATTGGTGGTTATGCGATGGGCAAGCTATGTTCGTTCCTTTCTTTGGTAGATCTTGGGTTATATGACGAGATCAGGTTATAGCTGCATCACCACAGGACATGTTTATGAGTGAACGATGGAGTGTTGATCTGATGATTCCTTAGATGTTTTACGATGTGATGGAATAATGATGGTGTCTTGAGGTTGTGATGGGGCTTGCCCTTTGGCCTTGGTGATGTGGCAGGATTTTAGCGTCACGATGGGACATGGGGGGCGTGCGATGAGGTACTAGCGTCTCCCTCTCTCTAGTCGGCGTGTAAGGTCACGTGATGGGACAAGGGAGAGTAATTCAGATCATGATGGAACGAGTAGCGTGATTGGCTACTTCGTCACTGTTACTTTTTGCTCTAGGTCGCGAGAGGGCTTTTATATTTAGCGATGGGGTTGTGAGTGATGATTTTATTTTGTTTTACTTTGTCAGCTTATTTTGTGCAGCGGATGTTAGGGAGTGGTCATTTGTACTAGTGAGTACGCGATGAGGCTCTGCGAAATAATTTTGATCGAGGTGAGACATTATTTGTGGTAGCATCTCAGAGGGTGATTTGGTCACGATGGGACTACAGGGAGATGTCCTCACCCCTAATATGTTTGTGATGGGTCAAGATGATTATGTATGTGTCTTATTGTGATAGGACATGTTGTCTTGCGTATTTGTTTTGTTAGGGTTTTTGTTGAGGGCATATGTTAATTTCGTCCGAAGTACTGTCATGTTTGAAGAGTGCATTATGGCTGGTGAATTGCGCGTTTTGGTCTAGGCGCTAAATTCAATTGCACGCCTAGGATGGAGTGCATGTTAAAGAGGTTCAAATGGTTAATTACACATCAGAGTGTGTGCATGGAATCCAATTACGTGCTCTGATCAGTGTGCGTGATTGAAGCATCACCAGGTCACTGTGTGGGTGACCTTTGGAATTCTGCACATTAGTGTAAGCGTGTAATTCAATTACACGCGGGGTCTTTTGTGCGGGATCGGTTCGTCAGAATTTTTATGGTGACGGAAGATGAATCGTGTGCTTATAGTGTGGCGTTTAATTCAGAATACATGCAGTCGTGTCTGTACTTAATTCGATTGTGCACCGTATTTTGGGTGCTTAATCTGTCCAGCATCTATATATGCTCAAGTTTTCTTCATTTTTCTTCATTCTTTTCTATTTTATTCTACTTTCTATTTGACCTGAGTTCGAAGTATCCCAATTTCTGTGTTTTAGTGATATCGCTTGATCCGACCATCTGATTGTGATGTCGTTTCTTTCGACGCTCATTGTTTCGCGCGTTTTTCATCCTGGAGTGGTCTTAGATGGTGGTGTAATCAGAGATGTCACTGTAGTTTGGGGGGTGTTGGGATTGAGGTGCGATGTACATCCTTCATTATTGTTAGGAGGTGAAGATGGAGGGAGGGAAGTCCTCCAAATGGATGGAAAGGGTGGTACCCAACCAATCCTCCCCTCGCTTTCTGTTTCTTCTGATTAGATGTTTGACACATCATGTTTTGGGTTTGTGTTCATTTTGGGTTCCGTATTCATTTTAAGTTGTATGTACATGTTCTAGGTCTTCATTTTGGGTTGTATGTTCAGGAGATATGCCTCCGGTGGTACTTGTAAAATTTTCGTCATAAATAAAGCGGTGTTCTTTTTTTTTCTTGTGTTTGATTGTTCATGTTTATTATTGGGTTTCTTATTGTCTTATTTTGGACGTTTGTTTTGGGGTCCCATGGTGGAAAAGTAAGAAACAAATTGAAAGTAAAAAAAAAATGCCCCAGTTTGGGGTGTCGTCTCGTGACTTGAGTATAGCTACCACAGTGCTAGCGCTCTTAAAAAAATGACCCAGTGTCAAGTGACGGTGGGGATTTTTATCGGCCTCTCAGATATCCGTGAGTGCGTTAGTAATGATCCCATGTCGGGAAGTAGTTCGATTATTTTGGCCACATTCCAGGCTCGATTTTGTAAGTGTTGAACGATCATCATATATCGTAGTTTTCAACAAGGTAGAGTTGAATGTTAGATAATGTGTGATCACATCGCTTATCATTCAAGAGTTTTCAGTTTTATTCTAAAGAGATTTTAAAAGTCATTTGACTCATTGTTCGAAAAGAAAATAAAGGGGGGAAGGGGAGGTAAGGCTTATTGATCTGGGGATGACTTCTCATACAACCGATTTCTGAAATAGTAGTTAACTACTTTTTTCTCTGATGGATAATGCAGTGCCATAATTGACCTCTCCGTCATGGTCTAGTACCATCAAATCATCAAATTCTATGATTAGCAGGAGTTTTGTCCTCCTCCCACCATCGTACGACGATATCTAGTAGTGTGAAGATGTCAGGAATGCCCTCGCAGATACTTCCCTAATAAGATTACCAAGAATATCCTCACAATTTGCTTATATTTCCCTGAATTCATTGACTGTTCATTCGTCGTATTGCTCTCGCTCACTTGTGCTTATTTTTTGTATATATTTTTTTTAACAACCTGCTAATACAAGAATTATGAGGTTTGATGGACCCTTGCACTTTCATTTTTTCCGCTCTAACATCGACTGCAATGGCTGAAGAGGGTGTATGAGAATTCAGAGCTTTCTATACTTCAGAAAAAGAGTTCTATGATCCACTAGTCCTTTCGATCAATTCGCCTGAATAGGTGGGTGGTCAATGAGTCGGACGATTCCCAAAATGGTTTAAAAGAATAATGACTTATGATTGGCGAATGCTTTGCGATGACTACGAAGGTGATAAGTATAAGTATGCATGTTTAGGCTACGAGACATGATGGTCATTGAGTTATGAATATCACTACAAGGTTTAGGACGTTCTTCTCCTGTAGTTGTTTCCTTGGCATGTTGCTGAGATAATGTGAGTACTTCCCTTATGGGTTTTGATTTCCTCCAGGCGGGGAGTCGTGTGGGTATTGTTCCTTCTCACTAGCTCCTCGACTTCAAGTGCTTGGTCGAGTATGAGTTTGAATGGTTTGGGGTATAAAAGAATATTTTTATTTTTGAGTATTTAGATTTTTGGGCATTTATACTTTTGGTTTTTATGACTTTTCTATTTTTTTGTATTTTTGTTTTGTTATTATTATTTTTGTGTTACAATACAGCATCAGTTCCTTGAGCTGAGGCTGACTTAAAAGGTCGGACAGAGTAAATGATGGATAATTTACTTTCGATCTGGGATGAGAGAGATGTTATGTTTAGATTTGTGTTTTGGATGATATGAGATTTGTCAACATAGATGTGGTGTCTTGTAACTTCTTCTTTTGATAAATCTTTTTTGGTCGAGGCCTCCTTGTCGGGAGGGACCTTCTTTAATTTTTCGATAGGGTTAGGCATCTCCTAGAGTTAGGGCGTAGAGGTATTAGAGTATTTTTTGGGGTGATATGCGGGTGTTTATAAAGTTGTTTGCGAGTGAAGTTGGAGTGGAAACTGTTGAGCGGGAAGGTAGTATTGTAAAGGTAATGATAGGATCAGGCAAAGGTAAAGTGGGAGGAGGAGACGTGAAGGAGTAGGCCAAGGTGGACCTTTCCTTCATGTGGGGCAATTTTGTTTTCTCTTGTTTGGTTTGATGTATATTTTGAGTTTATTGTGAGGTTATTTTAAAGTTTTATTTGTAATATTTTGAGGAGGATTAGCGTCAAAGGTTTGATGTTGTGGTATTATCGCCGGTTGATGTTCTGTGAAGGTTTTGATTGTGAGGTCTATCGAAACCCGAGTTTGGAGGTTAGAAGCGATTTTAGTTTTGATGTCAATTTTCTGTTTGACAGGATTTGAGGATCAGGTGTGTTAAGACCTAAAAAGTACCACTATTCATCCCTAAACTTAATCTCTGTTAGACCCTTAATCACTTAATAAATGTGTTTTAAGTCTATCCTGTAGGTAATAAGCAGCAGCTGCAGAGAAGGCCCTAACCATGCCAAGAAGCCTACAGTTGCCCCAGAAGTTCCTCAAAAGAAAGGAGGTTGAACCCAGATAGAGAACTGGTTGCAGCATAGGCACATCAAAGCAAAAAAATGTCAAGAAGAATGCCTCGCGTAGATGTCACAAGGTTCAATTGAACCAGGAAGAATGCTTCGCGCAGTTGTCGCGGGCTTCTGAAGGCAGCACACCAACTGTTCGCGTGCAGATGGATGTCAGCAGGGAGTAAAAAGCATACTTCACACAGTTCTCGCAAGTCTTAGTCATAAGCGCTCGTGCAGTCTCTCGCAGCTCAAGAAATGAGTCTCCAATCTTCGCGGGATTCACTGAGGAGAGAGAGCTCCAGGCATTCCTGCGCGAAGCTGTCGCACAGTGGCCGTGGGATACAAACTTTCAAGGAACTACTCATGCGATCCAGAAGCCCATGTACATTGTTTCTTCGCGAGGATCACCGCGGGATTCATCAAGGAGCGAGCCGCGCGCGTAATTCTCACGCCATTCAAATGGAAAGAGCAATCCCGCGACGACTAGAGCATCCCCGCGATGACCAAAGTACCAATCCCGCGATGACAAGAGCTTCAAGTCAAATCAACCCCGCGACGCCAATTCTATCACGCGATAAGACCTGGAAAGCTTTTCTACCTAGCGAGGCCCGGGTTCTTAACTTCTCCCCCACTTCTGCAGGGGCAATCTGGAAACTTCCAGCAACTAGGGCACACACTCCAATGCTCCAATCTCTGTGCACACGCCTCGAGGCATTCAAGGAACATAAATGGGCCACGATAGCATTGATAAATTAGGGTTTTCCTAATCCTAATTCTCATAGAGCTGACTGCTATATAAGTCTATGCCTAGTTTAGGTTTAAAGGACTGGTCTTCTGTACTCCTTGAAACCAACTGTAGAATTGCAGTAGGCTAAGGTTAAGGTTTAGGCAGTTTCTTTTTCCCTTTCTCTTCTCTCCATAGTCTAGCACTTGTTGACTATGTCTTTGTATTCTATTTGGAATAAATTTAATGGAGTTTTATAATAAGATTTTATGCATGTATGGGATTGGTGTTTTGTGAGTTGTTCTGTACAAGGCTGGTGCCTTGAGATCCTCCATTGGTAAGTTGTATTGTAAGCAATGGAGGATTATTTTTAAGGGTTTATTTAGATCCAAGTGACCTGTGTGTCCAGGTTAGGCACATTGCAGGCCTATGTCCTACCACAGGATCCACTGAATTTGAATCCCCATGGGAGCTTGAGCTGGTAGCCTTGTGAACATGTTGGTGGCAGCAATCTACTTGTTCTGTCTTAGAGCTCTGTGAGGAGGATAGCCTCTGTTGATAGTCTGTGACCATTTGAGTGGACAGGCTATAGCCCTAGGGTGAGGCCAATCCACAAATCTAAGACAGATTCTTCTTCTCTGCACTTGTGCTTATAGCCCTGTGAAAGATTGTGCAGATACAGACTCCCATATATTTGTATAGACCCACCATCAGATGACAGATCTGATCTGGCTGTAGAGATTGTAGGCTTGTGACTGGATCACTGCTGTCTTTCTAAAGCAGTGAACAGCTACACTTAAAAGCTAGTACTCAAACTCTTGTTGGTTCTGTGTGTCCAGGCTAGTGTACATTGCAGGCCTAGCCCCACACACAGAACTTTAGAGGTTGAGTTTCCTATGGATTCTTGAGCTAGTAGCCTAGAAGAAGTAGTGCCTACAATGATAAACTTGTTCTGACCCATCTCTGGATTGTGTTTCCCCTATTGGATAGTCTGTGACCATTCAAGTAGACAAGTTATAGCCATAAGGGATTAGATCAGGGCACAGGGGTGAGTTAGATCCTTTCTCCTCTTTGGTGATAATGTAGCCATTGGACAAGATTTCTATAGCAGCGGATTTGAGTCTGAGTTATAAGACCCATTAGATCTGTACCTAATAGCTTACTTCTCACCCTTTTATATTTATTTTCTTACACTCCATCATTCTTCTCAACCCTTTCTGTAGTTTAGGCATTAGGTTACCTTAAGATTTAGATAATAGTGACCTTAAATCCCCTTCAATTTAGGATTGCCAAATCTGTAGCCAGATCTGGAGGGCCTACTAAAATTAGCTCCCTTGGAGCTTTAGATCAACTTTCCCTGTGGAACAAACTCTTACTTATTAAAACTTGCTACAATAAGCCCTGTATCTTGTAGGCCTGTGTATTTTTAGGCTTGCTGCTCTTCAATCCACCTTTGATTTTCACTAACCCCATTCTTGTCACTGTCTCCAATAAAGTCAGTAGCAAGCACTTAAAATACCTTAACAAATTTTTGGTGCCGCTACCGGGGAATCTTGATCTATTAGTAGACCCTAGATTCTTATATTCTTTATTCTTTGGTAGTTGTGCTTGTGAATAATTGATACTTCTGATTTATATTTGAAAATTTTCTTGCAGATCTGGACAGTAGCAGAGAAGGAGAGTAGAATTGCACTAGGAGTCTAGCTATCTCTATTTGCACTTCTCTAACCCTCAAAAACTCAGTCTATTTCTCCTTTGAAAATTCCATAGCAGTTGATTAGGATAGTTGTAATTTTGTTAAGTGCAATGTGTCTACAAGTAGTCTTCCCGGTTGTTGGTGTGTGTGCATGTTAGGAAGGAGATCTCTCTGTCTCACATTAGAGCCTCCTAACCCTGAGATAGAAAGGGGCAGAAGACCAAGAAGGCCCAGACACACCACAGTTGAGCCCCCTACTGAAATTGAGACAGCAGTTATGGGTGAAGAGCAACCTAAAACATTGAAGGAATTGAATGCTCCTGATGATTATAATTCCCCATTCAGCATTTAATTCCCAGATGTTCAGAGAAACTATGAGATTAAAACCTCCACCATCCAAATGCTTCCCTCTTTCCATGGGCTTAGCAAGGAAGACCCTTACAAGCACATTGACCAATTTTTGGCCCTGTGCACAACATTCTCCATTGCTGGTTTGGGACCAGAAGCCACTAGGTTAAGGCTCTTTCCTTTCTCCCTAAAGGACAGGGCCAACACCTGGTTAGCTACTCTCCCAAACAACAACATCACTTCTTGGAAAGACCTCCAGACAAGATTTTTGACCAAATTCTTCCCAGAGACAAAGACTAACCAGTTGAGGAAAGCAATACTTGCTTTTGGCCAATCCCCAACTGAGGATTTTAATCAATCTTGGGACAGATTAAAGGAGATGCTCAAACAATGTCCCCACCACAAGATCCCTGACTGGCAACTTGTCTAGAGCTTCTATAATAGGATTGATGAGAAAAGTAGAGACATGGTAGATGCCTCTTGTGGTGTAACTTACATGCATAAAACAGCTGATGAGGCATGGGACTTGTTTGAGGTCATTAGTGAGAACGCTTTCCAAAAGATGTCCTCATCAAGAACTGTTCAAGAGCCTTCTCCTAAGCTGGGGCTTGCTGAAACTTCCAAAGGAAAGATGTATGAAGTTAGGGAAAATGATGACCTGAGAATACAGATGGCCAATCTTTCTTATAAGTTTGATAAACTTTTAACTGTGGTGCAGCCCAGATTGGCTGCACAAGTGATGGAGGCATGTCTGATATACCAATCTCCACAACACACAGTGGAAGAGTACCTATCTGCAGGGCAATATCCTGACTATGTGATGGAACAAGGTGCTGCTGCCCAATCATTTGGCAAGCAACAATCTGGTGGTTACAACAAACAGTCATATGGATACCAGCACCAAAATGCTAGTTACCAATGGAGAGACCACCCAAATTTGAGGTGGAGACAAGATAATTATATCCAGCCACAATAGATGTTGGCCTTACCTCAAAGGCCACAGTAGCAATATAACCAGGGATATGCCCCAAGGTCAAATTTACAGCATCAGCAGCAGCCCCAGCAGTAAAATAAGTTGGTAATTCCCCCACCTCAGCCCCGAAATGCTTCTTTTGAGGACCAGGTTTTGACCTCATTGCAAAGCCTTGGAGTCTTGACTCAGACTGTGACTTCTCACAGTCAAAGCATAAAGAAAATAGAAGAACAGATTGGCCAAATATCCAATGTCTTGGCCAAAAGAGAAGAGGGCAGGTTGCGAAGCCAGCCAGTGGCCAACCCTAAGGGCTAATATTCGATTGGAGAAGGTTCCTCAAGTTTTGAGGGAGCTAATGCCATCACAACCCTAAGGTCTAGCAGGCTGGTAGACAACCAAGTGGGAAAGGAACAAGGAGAAGTCATTCCCAAAGAACTGTCGAGTGAAAGTGAAAAGAACTTTGTTAGAACACAGAGTCAAGAGTTGCCTACTACCCTGCAACAAGGGAAAAATAAAGAGGCTGTAGTTGAGCCTTTGTAGAAAATAAAAGATGAAAAAGGAAAAAAACAAAAGTTTAGTCATAGGCTTGTAGCTGAGGAACCAGCAGTACCTTAGTTGCCATTTCCTCAAGCTTTGAGTGGCCCTCCCCCTTTTGATAAGGGAAATACACAGATAGAGGAAATGATGGAGACCTTTAAGTAGGTAAAAATCAATTTGCCCCTACTTGATGCAATTCGACAGGTCCCAGCCTATGCCAAATTTCTGAAAGACCTTTGTACTCAGAAAAGGAAAGCTAGAGGCCATTTGTCCAAAAAGGTCTTTGCAACTGATACAGTTAATTCTGTATTAAACATGACAATGCCAGAGAAGTTGCAAGACCCAGGGATACCCACTATTTCCTGCATAATTGGAGACCACACAATTGGAAGGGCCCTTCTAGACCTTGGAGCCAGTGTTAACCTGCTGCTATACAGTGTGTATCAGCCGCTAGGTTTGGGGGAGCTAAAACCCACCCCCATTGTGTTGTTAATGGCTGACAGGTCTGAAAGGAGGCCCATGGGAGTGGTTGAGGATATCTTAGTAGGGGTGGACAAGTTCTTCTACCCTGCAGACTTCCTTGATTTGGACATGGGCTGCAACAAGAGTACATCCCACATACCTGTTATTTTGGGCAGGTCATTCTTGGCCACTGCCAATACATGCATTCAATGCAGGTCTAAAATCATGGAAGTAACTTTCGGATATATGAAGGTTGAGCTTAATGTGTACAACAGTGTAAAGTACCCTCAGCTGGACAGTGAGGAATGCTTTGCAGTGGATGTACTAGAAGAAGTTGTTGAAGAAGAACTGCCCACTCTGCTAGAGTGGGGCAACATTGTCACAAGTTTAACTGAAGTTTGGGACATGGTAGAGGAAGGAAGCCCAGCTGTAATGCCAGAAGACATGACCACATTGAAGTCTTCTGTAGGCTTAGTGCAGCATTCCATTTGGAAACCTACATTATTGCCCCTTCCTCAAACCAACAAACCAACAAACCACCACTCCTGCCATCCATCTAACAAGCCCCTGATCTGGAGCTCAAGAAGCTTTCAGAAACATTGAAATATGCTTTCCTTGAGAAAGATGAAAAACTTCCTGTAATTATCTCCTCCTCTCTTACCAATGACCAAGAGGAAGAATTACTAACAGTCTTGAGGAAGCATAAAAAGGCAATTGGCTGGACCATTACAGATCTAGGAGGGATAGATGCATCAATCTGTATACACAGGATCCATCTAGAGGAGGGCTCAACACCCTCCAGGGAAATGCAGAGGAAATTAAATCCTCACATGCAAGAAGTGGTTCTAAAAGAAATCATTAAATTGCTAGATGCTGGGGTGATTTACCCCATTTCTGATTTTGAATGGGTGGCACCTATCCAGGTGGTGCCTAAGAAATCTGGCATAACAGTTATCACAACTGAGTCTGGAGAGCTGAGACCAGCCAGGGAGACCACTGGCTGGAGAGTTTGCATCGATTATCGAAAGCTCAACTCTAAGACCAGAAAAGACCACTTCCCTCTCCCCTTTATTGATCAAATTTTGGATAAGTTGGCTGGGAAAGCTTTTTACTGTTTTCTTAATGGGTACTCAGGGTACAACCAGATCCCTATGCACCCTCTTGATCAAGAGAAAACTACATTTACTTGTCCTTTTGGCACCTTTGCTTACCGAAGGATGCCTTTTGGGCTGTGTAATGCCCCAGCCACCTTTCAGAGGTGTATGTATGCCATATTTTCTGATATGATTGACAAATTCTTAGAAACTTTTATGGATGATTTTTCTGTTTATGGGGACAGTTTTGGCCAATGTCTGCAACACCTCCACCTAGTCTTGCAAAGATGTGAGGAGACCAATTTGGTCTTAAGTTGGGAAAAGAGCCACTTCATGGTAACACAAGGTATTGTGTTGGGCCATGTAGTCTCTAAAGATGGGATTGAGGTAGATAAGACTAAAGTTGACCTCATTGCAAATTTGCCCCCTCCAAGAACAGTCAAATAAATCAGATCTTTCCTTGGACATGCTGGATTCTATAGGAGGTTCATCGAAGACTTCAGCAAAATTGCTAAACCATTGTGCCACCTGCTCTGCCAGGATGTGCCCTTTGACTTTTCTGCTGAATGTCTTGAGGCTTTTGAAACTTTGGAGATTTCCCTCACTTCTGCCCCTATACTCCAAACACCTGACTATACACTGTCCTTTGAGTTGATGTGTGATGCATCCAACTTGGCAATAGGTGCTGCTTTGGGTCAGAGAAAAGATAAGCTGCCTGTGGTCATTGCCTATCTCAGCAAATCACTTGCTGAAGCTCAGCTAAATTACACCACAATTGAGAAAGAGCTTCTGGTAGTGATTTTTACTGTGGACAAATTTAGACCTTACCTACTTGGGTCTAAAACTATAATTTTCACAGACCACTCAGCATTGAAGTACCTACTGTCTAAGAAGGATGCTAAGCCCAGGCTGATTAGATGGATACTCCTGTTGCAGGAGTTTGACATTGAAATCAAGGACAAAAAGGGTGTAGAAAATGTGATGGCTGACCACTTATCCAGAATTGTGTTGGAGAAATGTATTGATGATCGTACAAATGATGTCTTTCCGAATGAGCAATTGTTTGCCATCCAATCCTTAGTTCCTTGGTATGCACACATAGTCAATTATCTAGTTATAGGCAAGATTCCTGCCCATTGGACCAAAATGGACAAAGACCTATTTTTCTCACAGGTCAAATTCTTTTTCTGGGAGGAACCTTGCTTATACAAGGATTGTGTAGACCAAATCATCCAAAAATGTGTTCCAGAAAGTGATGTCCCCAGTATTCTTGTCATGTGCCATGAAAATGCCTATGGAGGCCACTTTAGTGGAAGAAAAATAGCTGACAAAATCTTGTAGTGTGGGTTCTATTGGCCTTCTTTATTCCGAGATGCCAATACACACAGCAGGACCTGTGAAAGATGTCAAAAATTAGGAGGGTTGTCCAAAAGAAACTCAGTGCCTTTACAGCCTATCCTTGTTGTGGAACTGTTTAATGTCTGAGGTATTGACTTCATGGGCCCCTTTCCTCCTTCAAATGGTTATCATTTCATCTTAGTGGCAGTGGATTATGTTTCAAAATGGGTAGAAGCCATTGCTATAAGAACTAATGATAATCAGGTTATCCTCAAGTTTATAAAGCAGAATATCTTCTCGAGATTTGGCACCCTTAGAGCCATTATCAGTGATGGGGGTAGCTATTTCTGCAACAGAAATTTTGAGAGCTTGCTCAAGAAATATGCTATCACACATAGGATTGCTACTCCCTACCACCCACAAACTAGCGGGCAAGTTGAAATTTCTAATAGGGAGATCAAGCACATCCTTAAGAAGACTGTGAGGACTGACAGGAAGGACTGGGCTGAAAATATTAATGATGCACTGTGGGCTTATAGGACTGCCTATAAGACTCCTATTGGTATGTCCCCATTCAGACTGGTCCATGGCAAGGCTTGTCATCTCCCAGTAGAGTTAGAACACAGGGCCTATTGGGGCATCAAACATTTAAATCTAGACCTAACTTCTGCTGGTCATCACAGGTTGCTGCAGCTATCAGAATTGGATGAGCTGAGGAGGGATACATATGCCAATGCCCGGATCTACAAGGAAATGTCCAAAGCTTTCTTTGACAAGGGGCTGTTGAGAAAGAGCTTCATAGCTGGTGACAAGGTTTGGTTGTTTAACTCCAAACTTAAATTTTTTCCTGGCAAATTGAAATCCAGATGGGAAGGTCCCTATATTGTCATGAGTGTTTGCCCATCTGGTGCTGTGAAAATCAAGGATCCCAAGTCTGGGAAAACCTTGAAGGTGAATGGTCAGAGGCTTAAGCCTTGTTTTGAAAAACCTGTTGAACCCATGGACACCATTCACTTTCAAGGGGATCCTTCATTAAACTGATCTATAGGTGTGTCAATATTATATCATATGTACTTTGATTTTGTTTAATTTGTCTTGCTTTCTTTTGTTCAAATTCTCTAGGAAATTTTAGTGGCCCCACTTGAATCTGGACCTATCTGGTTTGATTTTTTTTGGTTTGATGATTACTGCTCTTAGATTGATTGTTTTTGCTTGAATGCATAATGTGAGAGGGTGATTTTTGTTGTCCTTGCTTGACTGGTTGATTTTAATGTGTCTGGGGGTACCCCTGGTGGTTAGAGTTATGCCTAGGATACAGCCACAACATAAATAGAAATGGCAGAACAGAGAGCACATGCTCTATGTTTACTACTTTGTTGTCGCTGGGTTCAAAAGGAGGCCTGAGAGACTCTCATGCAGTTCACATAGAACCATTCAATAGTTGTTGTGAGGTTCAGTAGAAAGCCAGGGAGACTCGCGCAATTCAAAAAGAATACTTCATTAGCTGTCGCGAGATTCAAAGGCTGTTGCGAGATTTAAAGTGAACCTCAGAGCTTTTCGCGCAATCCAAATGGAGACCTGAGAGCCTCTCGCGCAATTCACATGAACTCTTCACATGCTGTCGCGCGCTCCAAGGTCAACCTGAGAAATTGTGGCACAATCCAAGTTGAATAAGCACCTTCGCTAGGTTTCATTCCCAATCCCGCAACCAGATATTCCACAGTGCGCCAAGCTTAGCGAGAAGTATTTTAACCCCGTGCTTGTCTCCCTTCCCAGTACTCGCTCTTCCTTCTTCATCCAGTGAAACCCTAGCTACTGGCGCTCCTTTTCCTCTCTCCTCCAGCGTCGATCCTACAGCCCATCATTCACACCAAGAATCTACAGATTAGTTCCTAGCATCATCTCCATCTATTGACCTCTGCTCAGAGATCTCGCGGTGCCCTGTGCGACAGATCGAACCAAACCCTATAATTTTAGGGTAAGCACCCAAATCTCAGTCCCCATTTCTTATATTCAAAAGTAGAGTTTGGAATGGCCCCCAAGAGTGCACCAAAGAAGAGGGGCAAGGATAAGGCCCCTGTTGAGACCACTCCTAAGAAGGCCAAGACTTCAAAGGCACCTAAAAAAGGGAAGGAAGTGGTTGAGGAGGTGGAGGAGCCAACCCCTGAGTTTTCTACTCCTTCAGAGCTCATGGGTTCAATCCCCTTGGTGCCTGAAACTGCTTTTGACCTGCCATTCATCAAGAAGGAGCCTCTCTCTACCCCTGCCGTTCAATTTATGAGCAAGGCGGGCCTGATACCTTTGATGAGAGGAATTCCAGCACTAGCCTACCCTAGGCTAGTGCAACTCTTTTACCATCACATCAAGGTCAAAAAAGACAAGGATGAACAAGTAGGCTTGCTGGTGTTGACTGATGACTTTGAAATGTTAGTTGGCCCCAAAGTGATTGTAGAAGTATTGGGCATCCCAGCCGCATTCGACCCTAGCTGTGGATATGGCCTCCCTCTGAGTGCCTCAATTGATACAATTGCAAGGGCTTTGATTAGAGGATTAAAGGCCTTAGGGGATTCAATCAGAAGAAGAGAATTAGAGCCTGAACTTCTCTTCATTGACCAGGTCCTGAGAAAGAATATTTACTATTCAGGCCATCAGCAGGATAGGAGAGCTCCTATTGCTGATGCTGTATACTCGTTCTCTCTTGGCCATGGCTTCCATGCAGCATGGTTAATCTTTGAAGCAATGAAGGACTTGGTGGAGAAATTGGGACAAAACAAGAAACCACACACTCTCCTATGCCAGAGTCATCACCAAGCTGCTAATAAAGGGGGGGTACAAGATAGCAAAAATAGAGGAGGCTACCACCCTTGCCCTACTACTTTTGCCAAGAGGCAATGGGGAATCAGCAGGAGCCTGATGGAGGCCCAGAAGAAGAAGAAAGTTGAGGCTCAGGCCCCTCCCAAGCAAGCTGCTGAGGAAGCTGTCCCAAGGTCTACCCCTACTACCAAAGAGGTGCTCCCAGAGCCTGTCATTATCACTGCTGCAGCAGCCACCTCAGCTCCCCCACCTTTTACTCTAGGATCCCCTATCTTGACCACATCTCCTACTCCATCTCTGTCTCACCCTCCTTTGTCCTCATTATCCATACCCACTCCCCCTTCAACTGTGATTGGTATCTGGGAGGATACCACCCCCCATGTCAGCCCCTCACCATCCCCTACCCTACCTCAATACACAGCCCCAATACCCCCATCCTCTTCACATAAACCTGACAGCCCTCCACTCATTTCCTATAAAAAAAGGAAAACCACTGAGACAACCCCCACCATCTCTCAGACACCACCCACAATCCCTTTTATCCCCACTGACACACCTCACATTGACAAAGACACCACCCCGTCCATGCCTACCACATCCTCATTCCCAGACATAGACTTAAACCTTAACACAACCACAGGATTCCAAGCCTTTATGGCTAGTTTTTTTGACACAATGCCCAGCCACTACACCCCCCTCCCGGACTCCCTAATTACATCACCACATCACTCACCAGAACCCCAATCTCCTCCTCCCTCCACTTTCCATCATGCACCTTCCTCACCTTTTCAACCTGTGCCCTCTTCTATACAAACTCAACCTCCCAGCCCAGACACATTGCCACTCATCCTCTCCCTCATCCAAGACATCTAATCCCAACTATCCACCACTACACACACCTAGGACCAGATACACACTGAACTCACATCCATCAAATCCGCCCTGCAGACATTAACCAACCCACCCTGATCCTTTCCCCTTACTCTCACATCCAAGACTTCAGCCCTGACTCTCAACCCCATTCACCACCCACATTCCCTTTTATCCCACTAATCCCACCATTCTCTTTCATACCTTTCACCATTCCCATTTTCCCTCCCCCATCACCCCCTACTCCTAGTGAGCCTACCCCTTTTTTTTTCCCCACCATTCCTTCGATCCCACCTCTTATCCTACCCCCTCCAACATTCACTGACAAACAGACCCAAACAGACCTAAAACCTATTACCCTCCCCCAACAACTAGACTTACCAATTGTTCACTCCACTTCCCCCACCCAGGACCAATCACAGTTTGCTCCTCCCACTTCCTCTCTGCCTATCACACCCAAACACTCCTTTTACATCCCTCCCTACCTCACCATCCTCCATGCCATGAGGGACAATCCCTACCTTTGGAGGGATGTCCTGAGGGGCATGGCCCAACTTCGACAGTCCATTAAGACCCCACTGCTGCAGCAGATTGATGAAATGAAGGAAGCCCACAGAAAGCAACTATTGACTAGCTCCCTGGGGTAGACTAATATCTTGGAGGCCTATCAGAAGGCCCAATCTATGGTTGCTTATCATCAGGTGAATTTGGAACTGGAGAAAGCCAACACTGCTGCAAAGAAGATGAAAGCAAGACTTTTTTAAAAGAGGCTCAACAATGCCCATGAGATCTTCAGACTCCAAAAGGAAATTTATGAAACAGACCTCTTCAAAGCTAAAATTCAGATAGCCTCATTGGAAACTACATTGGCTACTGCTAGAAAGGTAGCTCAGCAACCCACCCCACTCTCTATCCGCATGCCAGAAGCTGAGCCTAAAGCTACCCCACCTGCTGCCCAGTCTGAGGAGGCACAACCAATTGCCCAGCCAGAGAAAGGGAAGGCCCCTGCTGCCCCTCCTTCATCACCTCCTATAGAGCAGCCTCCACCTACCAAGGCCCCTGCTGCACCTCCAACTGAGCAAACTTATCTTAAATAAAGGAAAGTCACTGCTAAGAGGACTGCTTATACAACAGCCTCTATTAAAATTGGCAAAGAGCCAGCTGCTCAGTCTGAGGAGGCAAAACCCCCTGGTCATCCTAAGCCCAAAGCAAAAGGGAAGTCTCCAGTAGCCCCCATTGAGGAAGAGAAAGGAAAATGTCCTATGATCCCTCCTGAACCTAAAACCAGAAAGATGAGGGTGAGGGCACCAAAGGCTCCAACCATGAAGAAACCCCCAGCCCAACCAAAGAAACCAAGGCAGCCTAAGAAAAAGACTCCAGCTGCGGGCAAAGCTAGGAAGAAAACAAGTCCAACTGAGAAGCAAGCCCG
The DNA here is from genome assembly GCA_021018995.1 of Chloranthus sessilifolius. Taxonomy (NCBI): domain Eukaryota; kingdom Viridiplantae; phylum Streptophyta; class Magnoliopsida; order Chloranthales; family Chloranthaceae; genus Chloranthus; species Chloranthus sessilifolius. Next base: position 101,941,752 of record CM037588.1, read on the forward strand.
CAAGAAAGAGAACAAAGCTGCACTTAGGAAACATGCACAAAAGATGGGCTGTGACTGGTTCACAGATTCAGATTCAGATTCCTCCTCCTCTTAGAACCTAGATTATAGATTAGGCTTTTCGTGCCTTTGCAATTCTTTTCTAGTTATTGTAATTACAATTGTACATGTTTTTCCAAGTTAATAGAATTTTTCGTCTTTTTGTATATTCATTTATGTGCCATATCTGTTCTGTGTGCTTGTTTATTTTTATTTTTTTTGTTTGTTCACTTTTGTCAGTAACATGGGAGATGAATTTAGAGAGGCTATTCTCATTATAAATAGGAATCCATGTGAAGGGTAGATGTAGATTGCAACTGAGTGGATGCATGACATTGTGCAAGTACAGGCCTCAGCACAAATGGTGCACAGAGGTCGAGTGTTGATCTCGATCAAGGGATTAAAATGGCCTCATTTTCATAATCGTGGGCCATGTCAGAGCTTGCTCGCGGAGTCCTAAGCGGGCGCAAAGCAAAATTCCACATCTTCCAGTGTGTAGCTACGCGATACACGGGATCACCTTAAATACCAAGGCTAAATTTAGACCATCATTTAGTGTGAGCTCTCTTTTCCCATAATCAGTTAAGCGATTCATCATTTCCCGAACACTCATAATTTATTGCAAAGCTTGGAAATGGACAAAACTTTAATATGTCAATTCATTTTCCACCATCTAAGTATTTTAAATACGAAATTAGTTCGTCTTCATCTCATCCTTTCTCTTCTAACCCTAGTAGTCCGGCCCTCCTCATAACCATGGCGAATGATAAACCCAACGAGTTCCCAAACAAATTCTATCCTATGTGGTTGGACCCCCCACCGCCTAAGGAGCCAGACCCATTACAATTTCTTTGGGATGAGTATGAAGAGGTCCAAAGGATCCTGGCCAAGGAGGAGAAGAAAAAGGAGAAGAGAGAGAAGAAGAAAAAAATCGAACCACCTGCATCTCCCCCACCATCTTCCTCAAACCCTCCACCACCGATTCCCCCTTGATCCCTGTTTCCCCCCCTCCTATTTTGTTTGTTCTTCGGCTTTTATTTTTTCTCTTTTTGTAAATCTTTTTGTAATCTTTTTTAATTCTAATGAAATTTTCTTTTTGTTTTATACTATTCAGTTTCCCATCTTTCCTTAGTTCTCTTTCGCTGCTCTTATGTATTTTTGTTTGTCTTCTTATGTGTTTATTTATTTACATATGGAATCTCTGCACTTTTCACCTTTGAACGGTGAGTGACCTTTGCTTCCTCATGGTTTGGGGGTGTGGCAGGGTAGGTCTGCCAATAGAATAGGTAATTTTAGTGCAGTAATGGTGTTATAACTGGGATGCATAAAGTCAATTTCCACCTAACTTGATACAATGAGGAAATTTGTGAAAAAATTAAAATATTTTTGCAGACTTTTCGAAACTGAAAATGTTAAAATCTTGACACCACCATGAAGCTAACATCAAAATTTTTTTCAATTAGTACTCAGTGAACCTAAGAGGAGAGAAACAGATGAAAATACACCCCATGGGTTAATTTGAGGACCATACATAGTATGATTTGGCCCATCATTTTCTTTTGAAGAGTGTTTTTGGCATTATTGATGCTCTAAGGACTGATTGAGTCAAGACTCTTCCACTAGAAGTTAGGCATCTCCAAATCAAAACTGATTGACAGCACTCATGATACTAAAGAAATGATCCAGGGCCTTCATTTGGACAGTTTGAGCCTAAAAATCCAACCTTTTAAAAGCTGCCCTTTTGCATACACTAGTTGAGCCTTAAAAATCCTACTTTTCTTTGACAAACACTAGAATACTTGCACCTTAACCTCATGACCTGATTCAACCTCACCCTCACTCTGAGAATTCAGAAGGTAAAGGAGAAGGAGCTAAAGATAGTGAGAATGGTCCAACATTCTGTGAAAGGTGAAGAAAAGCAACTTATAAATAGTAGTATATTAATGGTATTTGTGTGGCAGTTTATCATAAAAAAATTATAAAAAGATTGAATAAAAATAAAAAGAGAAAAAGAAAGAGAAGTCTAGAGAAGAACATCATCTGAAAATTAAAAAGAAGAGGAGAAGCTGGCTACTTTGATTCTGGAATATATCAAGAAAGATGAAGTTTTGCTTAAATGAGGGTTGTGAAGTCATGAATCACTCCTTACCTTGCTGATTTCTTAATTTTGATTCCCTTTTTACCCCTTGATTCTTTACATCCCTCACCCATAAGCCACATTACAATCAATTCAAAAAGACCTTGTAGATCCAAAGTGAAATGAGCTGTCATGTGGAGATGAGGAGTTGTCCAATCTATGGTGAAAAGCCATGAGGATGTCAGAAATTAGAAGCTTTGTCTATGCTCATGCTTGCATGCCCATTTGGGGTCTGTAACTGCTCTTGAGCTATTTTGAATGTGAACACCCTCAGGTTGTCAATGTTGAGAGATTGCCCTGGTAAGAATTGAGTCTAAATTTTAACCTCATTGGGGTTGTATCCAACCTGATTTTTGGAATTTAAGGCAAGCTGGGTACTGATTTTTACACATTGAATTTCTAATGTTAAATGAATGGTGGTGATGCAAACACTTGCTAAATTTTGAGTTTTGAATGGCCTGTATTACTGCTGTAGGTCCCTCTAAATGTTAAAGAATGGGTGTGGAATGAAGCTTTATACATTGAAATCTGTTTGTCATTAACTGCACTATACTTAACTGTTCTAATGGTGAAATTTGTGGGTATCTTCACTGAAAACCCTCAGGAGACTTCACTCCTCCACTAGGGATCACCTAGGGGTTTAAAAGGCTTGGTACATATGCTAAATATACCCGTGATCCCTACGAAAGTGGCATTTAATTAATTACAGCTTTGCTAAGGGACTAGCAAAGATTAGGTTTGGGGGTGTGTTAAGACCTGAAAAGTACCACTTTTCCTCCTTTAACTTAATCTCTGTTAGACCCTTAATCATTTAATAAATGTGTTTTAAGTCTATCCTGTAGGTAATAAGCAGCAGCTGCAGAGAAGGCCCTAACCATGCCAAGAAGCCTACTGTTGCCCCAGAAGTTCCTCAGAAGAAAGGAGGTTGAACCCAGACAGAAAATTGGCTGCAGCATAGGCATAGTAAAGCAGAAAAATGTCAAGAAGAATGCCTCATGCAGATGTCATAAGGTTCAATTGAACCAGGAAGAATGCTTCGCGCAGTTGTCGCGGGCTTCTGAAGGCAGCACACCAACTGGTCGCGTTGTTCGCGCGCAGATGGATGTCAGCAGGGAGTAAAAAGCATACTTCGCACAGTTCTCACGAGTCTCAGTCATAACCGCTCATGCAGCACTCGCGCAGCTCAAGAAATGAGTCTTCAATCTTCGCACGATTCACTGAAGAGAGAGCTCCAAGCATTCCTGCGCGAAGCTGTCGCGCAGTGGCCGCGGGATGCAAACTTTCAAGAAACTGGTCGCGCGATCAAGAAGCCCATGTACATTGTTTCTTTGCGAGGATCACCATGAGATTCATCAAGGAGCGAGCCGCACGCGTAATTCCCGAACCATTCAAATGGAAAAAGCAATCCCGCGACGACCAGAGCATCCCCGTGATGACCAAAGTACCAATCCCGCTGCGACGCCAATTCTATCACGCGATAAGACCTGTAAAGCCTTTCTACCTAGCGAGGCTCGGGTTCTTAACTTCTCCCTCACTTCTGCAGGGGTAATCTGGGAACTTCCAACAACTAAGGCATGCACTCCAATGCTCCAATCTCCGTGCATACGCCCTGAGGCATCCAAGGAACATAAATGGGCCATGATAGCATTGATAAATTAGGATTTTTCCCTAATTCTCACAGAGCTGACTACTATATAAGCCTAAGCCTAGTTTAGGTTTAAAGGATTGGTCTTCTGTACTCCCTCTTCTTGAAACCAACTGTAGAATTGCAGTAGGCTAAGATTAGGGTTTAGGCAGTTTCTTTTTCCCTTTTTCTTCTCTCCATAGTCCAGCAGTTGTTGGCTATGTCTTTGTATGTCTATTTGGAATAAATTTAATAGAGTTTTATAATAGAATTTTATGCATGTATGGGATTGATGTTTTGTGAGTTGTTCTGTACAAGGCTACTGCCTTGAGATCCTCCATTGCTAAGTTGTATTGTAAGCAATGGAGGATTGTTTTTAAGGGTTTATTTAGATTCAAGTGACCTATGTGTCTAGGTTAGGCACATTGCAGGCCTATGCCCTACCACAGGATCCACTAAATCTAAATCCCCATGGGAGCTTGAGCTGGTAGCCTTGTAAACATGGTGGTGGCAGCAATCTACTTGTTCTGTCTCAGACCTCTGTGAGGAGGATAGCCTCTATGGATAGTCTGCGACCATTTGAGTGGACAGGCTATAGCCCTAGGGTGAGGCCAATCCATAGATCTAAGACAAATTCTTCTTCTCTGTACTTGTACTTGTAGCCCTATGAGAGATTGTGCAGAGACAGACTCCCCTGTATTTGTATAGACCCACCATCAGATGGCAAATCTGATCTGGCTGTAGAGATTGTAGGCTTGTGACCGGATCACTGCTGTCTTTCTAAAGCAGTGAATAGCTAAGCTTAAAAGCTAATACTCAAACTCTTGCTGGCTCTGTGTGTCCAGGCTAGTACACATTGCAGGCCTAGCCCCACACACAGAACTTTAGAGGTTGAGATTCTTATGGATTCTTGAACAGCTAGCCTGGAAGAAGTAGTGCCTACAATGATAAACTTGTTATCACCCATCTCTGGATTGTGGTTCCCCTATTGGATAGTCTGTGACCATTCAAGTAGACAGGTTATAGCCATAAGGGATTGGATCATGGCACATGAGTGAGTTGGATCCTTTCTCCTCTTTGGTGATAATGTAGCCATTGGACAAGATTTCTATAACAGTAGATTTGAGTCTAAGTTATAAGACCCATCAGATCTGTACCTAATAGCTTACTTCTCACCCTTTTATATTTATTTTCTCACACCCCATCATTCTTCTCAATCCTTTCTGTAGTTTAGGCATTAGGTTACCTTAGGATTTAGATAATAGTGACCTTAAATCCTCTTCCATTTAGGATTGCCAGATCTGTAGCCAGATCTGAAGGGCCTACTAAAGGTATCTCCCTTGGAGCTTTAGATCAACTTTCCCTATGGGACAAACTCTTACTTATTAAAACTTGCTACAACAAGCTCTGTATCTTGCAGGTCTGTGTATTTTTAGGCTTGCTGCTCTTCAATCTACCTTTAATTTTCACTAACCCCATTCTTATCACTGTCTCCAATAAAGTCAGTAGCAAGCACTTAAAATACCTTAACAAGGTGGCATGTTGATTTGGATATTAATCGGGGTCGTACGATTTATGTCTTGTTTGATTTTGAGAGTGGGAGGGATGACGGTTTTTTAGGTTTGTTTGTCGTCAGGTTCAGTGGGGGATCCGAAGGCGATTGAAGTTGGTGTTATAGGGATAAGCTCGATGATAGGTTCGGGCTTGATGATAGGCTTAGTTTCGATAACAGGTTCGCGTTTGATGAAAGGTCTAAGTTTGATGACGGGTTCAAGTTTAATGATGGGCTCGGTTTTGACAATAGGTTCATGGTCAACAATAGGTTGGGATTTGTTGATAGTTCGAGGTTTGATGATAGGTTTGTGTTCGGTGATTGGTTTAGGTTCGACCGTAGGTTCAGGTTTGAGGATCGGTTTGATGATAGGTTTAGGTTCGAGGCTTAGTTTCGTAGTTGGTGGAACGGTAAGTTCAATAGTGGGCTTAAGTTCTTGTTTTGGAGTTGGGGGATGATAAGTTCAGTGGCGAGCTCTGTAGGGGTTGATTCATGAGTTGGTTCTGAAATTAGCCCAACGAGTGATTCTGGAGTGGGTGGTTCGGAGGTCTATTTGGCGATAGAGCCGGATTCGAGGTTTTATTTTGAAGTTGGTGAGGTGACGAGTTCGGTAGTGAGTTTAGGTTTTGAAATGGGTTTTGGTTCGAGAGCTGGTTCCGAGGTTGGTGGGGCAATGTGTTTATTGAGTTCGAGTTTTAAAGCGGGTAGGAATTGATTCAGGAACTGGTTTTGAGAATGGTGTGGCAATGTCTTTAACAATGTGTTCACTTTCGAGGGTTTGTTTCGTAGTTGATTTGGAAGCGAGAGGGCTAGTGATTTTGGGGGTACATTGGATTACGGGTTTGGGTTCAGAGTTTAGTTTTGTGATCGGTTTAAGTATGATCGGCGTCATATAATACCGATTGATTGGTTCGAAAATTACTTCTAGAATTGGCACGTGCATGAGCCTGTTCAGGGGTAGTTTTCATCATTGGTTTGGGCTTCTATTCAGGAGGTGTGGGGATTGATTCGTTCGTTGGTAGGTCGTCGGATTCAAAGGTAGGTTGAGTTGGTTCAGGGGTGAGTGTGTTGAGCTTGGCGATGAGTTTGGTGATGGGTTGAGTTAGTTTAGCGGTTGATTCGGTGATAGGTTGGGTCTTAGTGATCTTGGTGATTGGTTCAAGGCGAAAGGTGATTTCGCGTTTATAGGTACACGGGACAGGGTTGGTTGGGCGTGAATGAATGGTATGGACATGGTCTGAAGGGGGTTCAATCCTCCAAATCAGGCTAGCCGAGTGGAATGGGGCAGGAGTGAGTGAGTGTACGGTATCGTATGTGGGTTGAGTGCTTGATGGAGTTTGTGAAATAAACGGTGAAACCATAGCTGATTTTACCATTCATTTTCCCTGCAATTGGCTATATTTACGGTGCAATTTTATATTTCTTATTTTATTTTTTTTACCATATTCATGATCATTGAGCTGCTCCTCTATGTGGCATCTAATCATGTGATCGGGTGCCACATGGCAAGATACGTATATGACACAAGGTAAATTAGCTAGTCATTAATATCATACTATATTTACCCTTCTTTATTAGTTTGTATGACTTTTGTGTGTGCGAGAGCACCTATGCTGAAAACATTGACCGCTTCAAATCAGACTATGAAGATCAAGACTCATCCATTCTTCCACAAAATGGATCTTGAGAGCATGGGTGCACCAACATAAGATCAATTTTTTATTTTATGTGGCAAACATCTCAAAAAGTGATGCAAAATGATGGGGCACACATCATGCTGAAACGTGATTTCTGATCATTTTTTGGGATGTGTGCCTCATGGAATAAAAGATTAGTTGTTTTATAGTACCCATGTTCTCAATTAAAGATCCATAGTGTGAAAGATTGGGACAAAAAATGATCTCCACATGCAGTCAATGGTTTTTAAGTTTAGCTGCACTCACTAATTTGGTAGTGCAATATAGCAATCCTATTGAAAAGTAAAAAAGGTACCGCCATTTGCACCCACCAGAACTTTAGGAGTACTAATGTCAAAAATCATTGACTGATTTGAATTAGACAATGGAAAACCTCTTGGTCACAAACTTCCACACAAAGGTTCTTAAGGTAACACACATACCACTCGAGGAGCAAATTTGGATTCCATGTAGCATGAGAAAAGTGATTTGAGAATCAAGTTTGATATACGCTTATTTTTACGTTCACTGTTTGAGATGTGTGCCACGTGAAATCAAAATATGACCATTTGAGAGTGTGCATATGATCTCGAGATACATTGTGTTGAAGATTCGGACAAAAAAAGATCTCTATCATCTGATTCAAAACAATCAATGATTTTTTCGTCATTGATACCCTAATAGTTTTGGTGGGTGAAAATAGAGGTAACCCACTAAAAAACTTGCTATTTGTAATTTTTGAAAATAGCTCTCATTCCCTTAATAGTTATGTGTTCCATCAAGGCATGTAGTCTAATTGACAAATTGTGTTGTGCCATCAAAGCATGAAATTTAAAATTATAAATTGTGTGCAAAGGCCTATTATAAATCACTAATAGGAGCATAAATAAGTAGGAAAAATAAGGCCCATATACTATAGTACTCCAAATAAATGAAAGATGATGACATGCATGTTTAACACTCGATCTTTCCACTAAAATTGTTTGTTAAGCAATGTGCCAAACAAGGAGGCCCCTTGGATAAACACCTAAGGTTGAAAGTTGAACAAAGTTGAAGAGATTGTGAGAGACAAGTAGAGAATAAATATGCTCATTATTTTTAGGCTACCTTTATATGCACCAACCAAACTTCTAAAAGCACCAAACCTAAAGACAGCCAAATGGATGCTTTTAGATTTTGGTTGGTGTCACTATGTATACCCTTATTTTTGTTGAAGAAGGAGCAGGGAGCAAAAGAAGATACGAATAGAAAGGTGACAATGAGAGAAATGAAGCCACTTACCATTTCTTCGCATGCAAGCGCACACATAGGAGCATAGGGCCAATATTATCTCCCATAAGTGGCCATAATATATTGAGGAAAAGGTATAGAGTACTTCTGTTAGTATCGCAATCTCTGAAAGCGCCTATGTGTGTAATCCCTTCAAAATCATTGATTGCTTCGGATCAAATGATGGAGATGATTTTTCAACCCTATTTTCTACATAATGGATCAGAAGCTCAATTTTTTATTTCATATGTCAAAAATCACCAAAAAATGTCCCTTGAATCCTGCTGTACACATTGTGCTCAAACGTGATTTAAGGCCTTTTTATGGGGATCTGTGACATCTGGAATAAAAAACAGACGTATAATAGATGCGGCATGTTTTCAAGATCCATTGTGTTGAAGATTGGGGTTAAACACATCTCTATAATCTGATCCGAAGTAATCAATGATTTTGAAGGGCTTTCTGACATGAGCGCTTTCAAATATTGTGTGGGCGCCAATAGAGGTACCCAAAGGTATATACACATATGTAATCTCACAAATGCTGCACTCAGAACACGTGATGCGAGTTGCACTAAAGCGTTCACAATTACTTTAGGGTTTTTATTTTTAAAATGATTAAATGTTTTTACCTTTATTTTACGGGCTAAAATTATGATTTTTCACTAAAAAATTTTGCAATAAAAGTTTTATCCTTTGACTGCAAAATTAATAGTGGAAAAGTAATTTAATGTCTTTGGACGGTCAATAATTGACCTCACATGACACCTAACCAGCATGAGTGCAGCCCAAATGCTTTATCCCCAGCCATATATATATATATATATATATATATATATATATATATTTGTATTATGAAAGCAGCCCAGAGTGTGGGTGACTTAGGCTGTGTTTGAATCCACCGTCCCTTGGCGGACGCCAAGTCTCAGCCAAAGCAAGTTTTATATTCTCTAACAGAGAGCTGTTTTATAAAATAGCAATCTGCCAAACCAAATAGGACAGAGAGAACATCATTTTAGCTCCCTGCCGAAGCTAAAGAGCTGCTCTTTTGCCTGAGAGAGCTAGCTAGCCCAAATGTGACCTTAGTATTTAGATTATGTTTTAGAGTGCATATATGCAATGTGGAATCGCCAGGACGATCGTGTGATTGGCATGTATCGGGATTTAAAGATATTTGGTGCAAAAATTAGAATAAAAAAAATCTCCATCAATTAAGTCAAAGCAGTCAAATATCATCTAAAATTAATGGCTCTCAATAATCGCTCATGCGTTAAAGGCTAGCATACAATGGGAATTGTCTTCTGACCAATCTTTGGCAGTTGGCACCATAGATCTTTACATCATAGAAGTCAAATAAGAGATAATGTATAGTTCCGCATGCATCTATCCTAAAAACTAACCTAATTATAAATGGCCATGGCTAAGCAATTCTAAATTTTAAAAAGCTTAGAGCATATTGGGTGAAAAGCATATTTCACTCAAGGACCTGGCTGGCTGTCGAATGTTGTTTCTCACACAATATTATCTTCAACAATGTGATAAACCTTTTTAAGAATCAGCATTTGAAACGCAGGTCATGTAAAAGTGCTTTTCGGAAGAAAGTTACCAAACAGTGCCTTAAAATATTAGACTCAAAGCCTAAGCCGTCCAAGTCGTATGTGACTTTGTACTAAAAATCAATTTTTTTTCTTTAGTAACGAGATTTGATCCTCAAAAAATCCTATCCAAATCTCTTACCAAAAGATTAGAATAAGAGTGCTCTCTCTCATTTAAGTCAAAGGCACCCGATCTAAACTAACGGCTACCATGCTTTTAAGTTCCATGATTCCATCGTATACTTACAAGCGAGCCGAGTAACAAGGGCTCGGGTTTTGTTCCTAATACAAATTGAAACTTGGAAAAAATATAGAAATTTAAACCGCCGTCTGTGCGATTCGAACCCACATAACATGGTTATCTTATAGTATAGAAATGTCTAATTTAATATTTTATTAACTAATATAACTTTTGTACCGCCTTTCATCTTCTTTGATTACACTAGCAATAATATAACTTTTGTTTGCAAATGCACATGGTCATTAGGACATTTAAATGATCCAAGTGACTCGCGTACTACAAGCGTCAACGGTCCATAACTACATGTACATGGCCCAATTATATAATATTTGGGTATCTTATTTGCACGTGGCCCATTTATGTTATTTGGTAAGAGAATTTAAAGGTAAAAAATAATGGAAGCCAACATTCCCTACAATCCAATAGTTGTAAAAATGATTGAACTCATATCTGGTAGACATTCTGTAATGAGAAAGAATTTCATCACATCACATGATCATTTCGCCATCAACTTAAGTAGAATCTTGAGACCTGTAATTCATTATCCAACTGTGTGACCAAAGTTAATTAGGACATAGGTTCGCTCTGTTCAAATTCGGATTCGCAATTCGCTATATCAAGCAAACGATTTGTTAGGGTTAAGATGAGTTTTTAAAGTATTTATTAATTTTACAATATAAAATTACACACTTTAATATAAAGAAATGAAAGTGAACACTTGGTTAGCTACAAAATTTAAAAGTCCTAAAATATTAGCTCAAACTCCCTCTTTATGCTTTTGAAAATAGTTAGCATTAACCAGTCAATTCGCTTGTCACGTCAAATTTGATCAAATTAAGTGGTTCAATGTACCCAATTCTCTAGGAATTATGCCACTTTCCTCAGGGAGGTCATTCATCCATGACACATAATAGCCCCCCATATCAAGATTGAGAGAACCTTCAACCCAAAAAGGTGTCTCACTACTTGCGAGGTAAATATCTACTTATGCATTAGGGTTAATTCTTTCATTTCTGCTAGGTTAATCCACACCCTCAAAGAACACTACAGTTGGGATATGGTGAACCTTCCAATGAAGTATTTCACATTAGGTGTAAACTAATAGATCGGAGAAAATATCACCTGAAGATAATAAAAAACTATAATCACAAAGTTCGTTCAGTTGACCTTGTCCTATGAATACAATTGATCGAATGATTTATAGTTCAAACTGAATTTATTTGTATCTAATGAGTCATACTTGTGAAACATGCCGCCGATTTGTTATTTCATTTGCTATATCTTCCCTTGAGTTTGCTACAATGAACAACTTTAGTTTCCATAATTCACCATGAATTTTCTTTGCATGCATGCATTGTACATTATATCAATCACCCAACTCCTTTTTCAGATTTTAACATATTAGTGAAGTTATGTATGACAGTAAATATTTAGGTTCCAAATCAATGTGATATTCAAAATAGGCCTCGTGTTCTTGATTCATATATAAATCGGATGCATTGAATTGAACCGGTCGATCATTTGAAAATCTAAAACAATAATCTATCATCCATATAGAAATTAAAACAACTAACAAAAGAAAATTAAAAAATTCCAATGAGTCGCGATCCAAACAGTAAAGTATAAAGAAAGAATACCATAAATGAAGCAAGAGAAGGGCTGCTATTGATGCAATCTTGAAATCCTACAGAGTTCAATGATTAACTAAGATTTAAGGAGGAGAAAATATAGGTGCTCAAGAATTTTATTTGTAGCAAATTAGCAAACAATTTAAGCAAGGACATGGGTTTTATTTGTAGCAAATTAGCAAAGATTTTCAATTGGGAGAAATTCTTGTATGAGCGAGATTCGGCTAAAGATTGTCGGCAAAATTTGAAGGATAAAAATATAGGGTTACGATGAGTGGAGGAATAAGGGTAGATTAGGTAGATGAAGGGTATTTTATTCCTAAAGGGTGGAAACACAAAATTGACCGAAATCAGGGGTGATTCGTGCTTTTAATAGTAAGATAAGATTATCAATAGAAAAAAGATATTTCAATCAGGGAGTTATTTTTAAGACCTCTCTTTATAATAGTGACAAAGTTTATTTTCGGCAATATTTCAGTCGGGGTTCATTTTGGATCATTTCAGATAAATTTAAAAAGAAAAATTAAAAACATTTCGGGAAAATTTGGGGAACGACAAAAAAAAAACATAAATTATGTTTAATATTTATAAAAAAATTTATTTAATTTTTAAAATAATGGAAATTAAAGGAAATATCATCATTTCGACAAAATTTTGTTAATTTCTCTGAAATTAATGAACTTTCGGCGATTTCGGAGAAAATACTAAAACTTCGGCAAACGTTTCACCCAGCCCTTATGTCGGTGAATTTCGAAGAAATTTTGAAAATTTTCAGAGAAATTTGTCACTATGCTCTTTATAAATATTGAAATTACTAAAATATTCTTATAATTATAATTGGATAAAACTAATGATAATATAATATATATTTTGGTAATTTAATTGTCAATAATACAATATATTTTTAACCACAGATTAATATTATGTAATATATAATTAAAGAGACGCAGAGTCTGGGCTATGAGGTTTAACTTGTTAAGCCCTTACCTAATCTGAGAGACAATGACCTTCTAGTTTTGAGACCTTTACCTTATCTTTTTACCTCGTTTTCAGGGGTAGGCGCTTTCAGTAATGATGTAGGCATGAACAGAGGTACCCGGTAGCTGGCTAATACCAAATCACTGAGTAGGCTAGTTGGATGGGCTTTAGGACTCAATTAGTACTGGGCCATATTTTTAACATACCAGTTAGTAACAGGTGGGGCTGGTTCGAAACAACTGTTATTGGACCGGATTAGACCATAACAAGAGCTGTAGAATCTCATTAGCCTAACTCAACCTCAGAAAAGTGGCTTTTAGGATGAGGGGTGAGGGTTGCCCCAGCTTTATATATAGTCCAAGTTTATGATACCCAGGTGATGTGGAGTTATCTGTAATAACCCGAAAAATTTCGAACCCAAACATGTTCACCTCGGTAAGCGTGCCCTAAAATGTCGCACACTAACTTTGGAAGTTATGAGCAGATAAACTTGAAAGAATATTATAGGTGAAAAGAATTTTGATTTAGACTTGGTGAAGACCTATAATCAATTACTCATACACTGACTCGTGTGTGCGTGCTCAACACCGAAGTTCAACTTAAAACTAAGTGGATAGAATTTTAAAAGAAATATCATGATATTTTGGAGAAATATCATGATATTTTAAACTTGCCTTTTTATTTTTTAAGAAGAGAAGAGTGAAGAGCAACTCTCACCCTTTCTATCTCGTGAAACCCAGCTACCATTTGTCCAAAAGGCTTTCCTCCTTCTGTTTTATCACTTGGATTTTTAATCGGTCTCGCGATATCAACTGTAGTGAACTCTGAGAAAGAGTAGTGCAGTTGCATGAATCGATTATGGTGATGCGTTATCAACACGATTTGAGATAAGGTACTGTCTGTGCTAATGCAGAACTCATTCTGGAATCTGCCGGCTTGAGGCTTCGCAAGATTCAATCCGGCGCCTAGGAATTGGATCATCGAAAGTTGTGGGAGTCAACCTTGAGTGGTAGGCTCTTAAATTCGTCTTGCTAGTTATTTTACCTAAATTTAGGTTAGTTTATATTTAAATTTAGAATTAAAGTCAGTTTAGTTTTGGAGAAAATCAAGTCATGAAAAAGAAAACTGTAAGCAACAGAAAACTGTAAGCAACAGAAATCTGAAGGAATCGAATGTTCGAATCTAAATTCGAATGTTCGAAAATGAAATCGAATGATCGATTTTGGCTCAGACTGGCAAGTTCGATTTGAAAACTGAAAGTTCGAATTTGAAATCGAACGCTCTAAAATGAAATCGAACGTTCGAATTTTCTCTGTTTCTGGCTTTTTAATTTTTCTTTGGAAAAACTTTGGGGAAACTTTTGTCTGTTGGTTTTATACACTATTAACACTTATGTGGTGTTAATTAAATATAGGTTAAGTGTGAAAAAACCGTTGGTGAGGACTTTTAGATAGCCTTGATCGAATACGAGTCTAAGGTAGGGGAACCTCAATATTAATTGCATTTTCCTGAAAGAATATGATTTCATTTTCCGAATGCATCTGAATTTGTTTTCGAACATATAATGAACTCCAAATTTAATCTGAATCTGTCTAGAATTTGATTAGCATGAACTCTGAACCATGAATTCTGAATACATTGGAATATGAACTTGAATCTTGAATCCTGAATCCTGAATTCTGTATCTGAAATATGTATTAGAATCTGCATTTAATTTAAGGTTCTTGTGAATGAATCCCAACCGACACGGCAGGATATCCGTGATCGACACGGCGGGATATCCGTGAGTTTGTCTCTGAACCTATTTGACTGTGTTTCTATATAGCACAAGTTATCCTCATAAAGCAGGAGCTTGTTGCATCTCCTTAAAAGGGTTCATTAAACGACGATGGTTTGTTAGGGGTTCCCATCAGTTTTATTCATGCTCTCATGATATAGTATCTTGAGAAGAACTTTAAGTTATGATTTAAGTCATTAATTAGAAAAGCACTGCATAAATAAGAATCCGAAAATATATGAAACCATGACTTACTATGACAACCCGGATTTCCACACCCAGAAATCCATGCCATCAGGATCATGCTCTGGATCATCTCCAGGATAAATCACAGAGTGCCTGCTCGTATAGCAAAAATCAGAGTAAACACGGTCTAATAGTGGCAGATCAAGTCATCATGTATAGCTTTGAAAGAAAGAAGAAATAAGATGCATGTATATATATGTCAAAATAAGATACATCCTCAAAAAGGAACCAATGGTGATGGACATCCATCACCCAAAAATAGTGGTTCCCAATAGTGGTTCCTATAGAATGTACATGAATAAAAGTAACAACATAAAATATAAATAATACAAAAGGTGGCCACCAGGCGCACAGATAATCCAAAAATACATATCCCAAAACCCAAAATAAAACTAATACCGAAACAACTAGTAGAACTCATCAGTTGGGGTATCGGTATCCTCCTCCTCAGCCTCAGCCTCCAAATTGGGGTGGTAATTAGAGTCGCTCTTTGTGTCGGGAGCCCTAGCCACAGAACCTATTAATTTATAGAAAACAGGGTGAGCTACATCTAAGCTCAGTAGAAGAATTTCAGTTAATTTGTATTAAAAATGTAAGACATGATTTGCAAATGGTATTTCAGAACAGATGATTAAATCAGAATATGCAGACAGGATAAATCAGATGGCAAGTAATGAGTTTCAGAGAAAAGAATAGATGCAGAATATTAATTTCAGAGTTTACTAAATTCCATGCATATCGTAATTGGTGACTTAAATCATGCATATTTCTCTAACTTAAGTAACTCCCGTGAATATATATCACGTGATAGCCAGATTTGAGCCGATGGGAACCCCTTTCATCGTTGTTCAGTGAACAATTTTAGATAATGCAACGATGCCTCATCTAAGGAGCACAATCGTGCTAGGAGAACTTTTCAAGCAGATGCACGGATAGTCCGCCGTGCTGGTCATAGATATCCTGCCACGTCAGGGGAGTTCAACCGGTGAACCTTAAATCAGAACAAATAGCAGGGTACAGAAATCAGAGAAGATAACATAATACAGAAATTAGAGCAAATACTTATGATTTATGCAGACATGCTTTTCAAAACAAAAATCATGGTACAAATATGAAGGAATCATGAAATCATATTCATATACATTTTTAAGTTGAATTTCCCCTACCTCAGATAAGACTTTTTTAAGTAAATCCAAAGCTTTTTAAAACGTCACGATTTGATCCTAGACCATATACATAGCATACTTAGTGTCAGACATGATAGGATGTTAACTAGTACAGTGTCCAGTAGCATTTTGTTCAGAAAACTAAAATAGCATAAAACAGGGGTGATTGATCGATCAATGTCCTTGCTTGATCGATCAATCATCGAATTTGATCGATCAATTACATTCCTTGATCGATCAATGCCTACCTTTAACTCACAAGTAATTGAGGGAAATTAATCGATCAACATCCCTGTTTGATCGATCAATCTCTTCATTGATCGATCAATCCTGTCAAACTCAAATTTCCCACCTTATGTTTGCATAATTCACTTATAAAATTTGATCGATTAATGTCAAATTGATCGATCAATCTTCCTCATTGATCGATCAATGTTCACATTGATCGATCATTCTTGCCTTTTGATCGATCACTTCCCTGTGATCGATCAACTTCTCATATTGATCGATCAGTGCTAAATTTGATCGATCAACCTTCAGAATTGATCATTCAAACACCAATTTGATCGATCAATGCCCATCGGGCATTGAACTTCCAGAAAAGCACTCTACTGTCCTCATTATCTCTTTATAAGAATTGATCGATCAATTCTCTACCTTGATCGATCAATTCCAATCTTGATCGATCAATTAACTACCTTGATCGATCAATAATGACAGTTTTCTGTCATTAATGGCGATCAATATTTTTGACCTATTTTGACCTTTAATCCATTAATGATCCCAAACCCATACTCATACTCATCATTTACATATTTATGAGGTCTTAACCTCCACAATTTTAATCTAAAAACTTACCTATTTAAAGTCCCTTTCGGGATCTCGGCAAAGCAATCCGAAGAGGGTTTCAGATCCAGAATCGGGAATTCATCACCGTCATGACTCGGAATAGCAGACACGTGGCTCCACTTCGATACACGGAGATGGCACACATCCTCACATGACAAACACGACGTACCGACGTCGATCCCACACTCCTAACTCAATCAATCTCAACCCTAGGTCTCTCCCAACTGTGGTTTCTCAAATCAACCACCTAAAAACAATAACCTAGCTGCAATTTTCAGGAAAAGCAAGAAGAAGAAAATGAAAGGTAATCATTTCAACCTTCATCCTTCTCTTATAAGCTAACCAAAGAAATATCCTTGATATTTCTAATTTGCTAAATTTACATTACGGTCCTAAGCATACACTTAGTTCTCCGGCATACCACGCCTCATCAACCATCTTACGCAACTTGGATTTACGTACAAAGTTACACATGACCTCGCCTAACTGTGGATTAATATTATTAGCAATAATATTAATTTAAAATTTTAATTAGTCTCGATTTTCGTGACAGGCATGCATATCGAAGCAGTCGGGTTCTTGTTTAGAATTTTAGAGTCGTTACATATTTGATTTTCGTTCATAACACTTTTCATGATATTAGTATTTGAAATTCAGTAAATGACCTACTTTAAAATATATGTTTGAAAACACATTTGCTTCAATTTCAGTCTTTGAAACCACATTTGTTCTGACAAAATGTAAATAAAATTGAGTTTTATTTGCTGAGCTTAGACTGTTAGATCACCTCGACTATACGTTACGGGTGTAGAGACTCAGGCTCAGGGTTACGAGAGTGATCCAGATTACGAGTCAGAGGAGGAGTCAGAAATCCCTCTTGACAAGTTCTTTCCTTGACTTAGGGTATGAGCTTGGTATAATTCTTTTTGGTATATGTTTATGTAGGACTATTTTGAATTATGGGCCCAAGGCCTTGTTTTGTTTCGGTACTTATATCATTTTGAGGAACCACTATTAGGAACCATTGTTTAGGTGTTGGATTGGCCATCACCGGTGGTTCTTCTTGGTTCCTTTTTAAGATATAAATTAATTGAAAGATCTCTTTTGTTTTCTATGTTTAGGTTTTAGTTTTACTTTATATTTGCTATCTACTTTTATGAATGTACCTGTGCCTTGGCTAGCCGACCTTTTCGATAATCTAGGATTGGGAAAGTCTGGTCTCACATATCGGTCAGTAGAAAAGGGATTTGCGCAAACCTCCACTATTCAATCCAATTAATGAAATTGCCACCCTAGCTCAAGGCTGAGTCTTGTCCGGCATGAACCATCAAACTTGACCTTTGACCGGGTCGGGCAAAAATCAGTTTGGATCAAGGTTCTCCTAGCCTAATATTTTATATAGAAAATCAAGGAAAATATGGATTTTTTGAATCGGTATAATCGGTTTTTCAGGTTCGATTGGGCATATACCCTTGACCGAATTTATTTGAATTTTGTCCCTTATTTTTCCGAAGTTGGTTACTACCGATATAAGAGAATTTTTGCTTTGTCACAACGAGCAATGGTCAGGTCCAACTAGGTTGAACCGGATTTGAGTCCAACGACGTCTGCAACCCTTGGAAATAGAAGAATTTTGAGTGCATGTCATCCAATAAAAAGTGAAACCCCTAAAAGTCGAGATTCATCCATATCCAAGGTAGCAGATGTGAAAACCATGAAAGTCACGATTCTTCCATATCCAAGGGCAACAAATGTGAAAATCATGAAAGTTAGGATTCTCCCATATCCAAGGGCAATAGATGGGATTGAACTCGAACTTCGGTTCATCTTGGTTGGACACAAAGTGATTTACAAGATACTATCTAGGAATTTGGCATAAGCTGTTTTATAAATTGGTTAAGAGGTGGTTATAGGTACCCCACCCGAACACTGCTAGCAGTGATCGATTTGGTCACCCTTTGACCAACTTAGTCTTTTTTCAAAATGGCCATTCCGCCGAGACAGTCTTGAGAACCGAGGAGCAGACACGCATACACCTATATTATTAAATTCAAATCAAAATAACCATTTTAATAGAAGGAGATTAGCAGGAGCACCATCTTCTGTATTCAGGTTAGATACCTAATACCAACCAAAATAGTCATGCATGTGAGTACATACATAAAGCTGTTAAATTCTGAACGTTACCTTTACTTACAATCCTGGATTCTTCCTTCCTAACCTGAGTGCACGTGCAACAGTTGACTGCTTTGAATCAGATGGTGGAGACTATTTTTTACCCCGATCTTCCACACATTAGATCATGATATCATGGGCCTCCCATCAGACAATATAATATTGATTCCATATGGCACACATCTCAAAAAGTGGGCGTGATCACATGTTCCATCAAACATAATTCATGTTATTTTTTCAGATGTGTACCACACGGAATCAACATCTGACTGCCTAAAAGTAGAATCATAATCTCAAGATCTATTTTGTGGATGATTGGAACGAAAAACTGATCTACATCCTCTGATTGAAAGCACTCAACAACTTAGGAGTGCAAACCTGGGTTGCAAAGGAAGAATATTAGATTGTAAATAAAGGTACCCAACTCTGAAGGCCTTGTTTGTTTTTCTTTTTTTTTTATAACGAGGGCCTTGCTTGTTGTAACTTGTATTCATGAAAAATAAAGCTCCAATTGGTTACATCGTCATCATCGAATTCATCTACTTGACGTTGACAACAATACAACGTTTGTTGCCTGCCATGCCCTCTCTCACTCTCTTCCTTTAATTTAATGCAATTCGGGACTTGCAACTATATATGAGGGGAAATTTACCTAATCAACCCTGCCAGATGTACCTTTTACGTCAGAGGCCCTATAGTTTCACCTATACCCAAACCGACCCGCTGCGCGCCGAGCCATCTTCCGCCTTTTAGGAAATACCGGATTTACCCCCAATGTAATAAATAGCTGCCTTCACCAAACCCTTCACTGTTTACCTTTTTACTTTTTACTTTTTCGTGCGAAGTCGGTCAAAAGGCGGTCGCAAGTCGCTAGCATTCCGTTCTTCAATCTCCAAGCTACCAAACCTGTGAATAGCAAATAAAATTATCATTAATTGCTATTGAGTTTTTTCTTCTTCTTTCGCCGGTGTCCATTTTGTCATAATTTTTAATGTTCTTATAAATACAATCGATATCAATATATTACAGTTTATTTAACATTTAACCAATGGGTGTTAGTATAGGACTTTGTTCATTCTAACAAGCTGTCAAGATAGAACCCATCATATGAACTCTTCAAAGCCTTCACCCATAATGAATATGATGTTTTATTTATATCAGCCGACGTCCAATTTATTGCCAACTAATCTTCTGTTCAACAATTATGGCAAGAAAGCTCGGAAGGATGAGAAAATTTAATACAACGCTTCGTATTCCACCATCACCAGCAAAATCATTCCCTATTATCCCTACTAGCCCATAGTTCCCAATGTCAGACGACGACGATAAAACCCAATCAAGTTCAATCCTGTATGGGAGGAGCCACCACCACCACCAGAACCAGATCCTCTTCAGTTCCTATGGGACGAATATGATGAAGTAATGAAAATTTTGGCGAAGGAAGAAAAGAAAAAGAAGAAAAGAAAGAAAAAGAAAATGAAGATGACGGAACCACCCACCTCCCCACACCATCCACCACTTGCTCATCTTCTATCTTCCTAATCACTGTTCGATTGTATATACAATCGATATCAATTGTTAATGCGATCGACAACGATTGTTCATACAATCGATGACAATTGTGTAAACAGTCGATGTCGATTGTATAAACAGTCGACGACGATTGTGTAAACAGTCGATGAGGATTGTATAAATAGTCGATGACGATTGTATAAATAGTCGATGACGATCGCATTAACAATCGATATCGACCGCATTAACAGTCGATTCGATTATCTAAGGAATCGGCAATTTTTTATGTAGCCTGATTATAAACAATCTCTTTCAATTTTATTACAGTACGCATACAGATGCCGACAAAATAGTTGTACAACGGGATGTTGGTAAATGTTCTCCTACTGGCATTTCGAAGATCTACGATAACGCTAGCCTGCAGCGGAAGGAGTTGCTAAGTGCATCAGTTTTTAGGGGAATATTCCAAATGCCAAAGGGTGTTAGTTTTGCTGGAGATGTTGTGGATGCCATGTTAAGTTTTTGGGTTGAGAAGAACCACTTCCGAATCGGGAGGAGAGATGTCTATCTTTGGAAGATGGACGTTGCCTTAATACTGGGCCTTGTGGTGGTTGAACCCCAACAGTATACCCCTTCCATTAAAGCACCTGAAGAGAAAACCATTCGATATAAATATTTTTGGGGACTACCGACCGAGAAAATTATTCGGTCTCATATTGAAAATGGATTGAGGCTAGCGCAAAGTGATGACGACTTCATCAAGTTGGCTCTTCTTTTTATTCTATGTACATTCCTTTTTCCTGGGTCCCATCATCAATTGTTGGAAGACCACGTTGAACTCATCAATGACGTAGAGAACTTCAAAAAAACCTCGTGGGGTCTCTACGTCTTCAAAGACTTACTGGAGTATATAGAGAAAGGCGTGGCAAATAGAAAGACTATCGACAATAATAAAGCCCTTAAGCTGTATAATATTTATGGTTGTATGTGTGTACTTCAGTGGTGAGCCTATGAGATGCTGCCTGACATCTCACCTCAAAGAACGTCAATGATAAACCCTTTCCCCCGATTGTTGAAGTGGGCAGAGAAGCCCCAAACGAGGACTAAAGGCTACACTCTTGCGAAGATGGTGGAGAGCAAGGTATGATGTCGTTTTAAATAATTCAAATTTGTAAAGGTAAATTTGTAAGGACTTTAAAGAGTAAAGTGGAGGATTCTTATTACCAAATCAATCGATATCGACTGCCTACGTAGTCGGAATCGACTGACTATGCAATCGTATCGATTGATTAATCAATCGGTATCAACTTTCTACACAATCGGTATCGACTTCATACACAATCGATATCGACTTCCTACACAATCGGTATCGACTGTAGATGAAATTGGTATCCAGTCGTTAAACAGTCATTACATTGCAGTGATTGTTCAATTTTCTATGTTATTTTACAACTTGCCCTTTTTTGTAACAAATTTATGCTCCCCTCGAACCCGTTACCTTAGAGTTGGAGATACCCCTCGTAAGGGATTATCAGCAGGATCTAAAGGCTGTTGGGGGGAAAATTAGGGGGAAGAAGAAAAAGGTTGAGGAGGTTAAGAAAGCTGTGGAAGTTGATCTGCAGCCCAAGAAGAAAAGAAATTATATTCCGATCAAAGAAGTTGAAGAGGAAGAGTTTGAAGACGAAACAACTTCTGACGAAGGCTCTTCGTCAGATGAGGTCCAAGTCCAATTAGACCGGCCTAGAAGGGTCGCCGTAAAGACAAGTGACAGTACACCAACCTCCTCTAATCAAGAGTTGTTGAGGAGGATTGATGGTTTGGAGTTGGATAACTTGAAACTCAACCAAAAAGTGAGCCATTCGAAAGAGTTAGTTAACCAATTGGTGGAAGGGAATAAGCAGTTGGTGGAGGAGAATAGGCTCCTCCGGACACAATGCACCTCCTTTGAAGACCGGCTCACTTCAAGAGATGTTCAATTATAAATGACGGATCACTTCAATATGATGATCCGGAAAGAGCAAGGAAAATTTTTAGAACTCCTTCAAACGATCTTGGAGGTGACACCCAATGTATGATTGGCAGTGTAGTCTGATTTAGTTTAACTCAATTTTTTATTGATTCGCTAACGATTGTATTTACAATCCATACCGATCGCATTTACAATTGATACCGATCATATTTACAGTCAATACCGATTGATTTTCCAATCGATACTGATCATATGTACAATCGCTATCGATTGTATTTACAATCATTATCGATGGTAAATTCAATCGATAGAGATTGTACATATGATCGGTATCGATTGGAAAATCAATCGGTATCGACTGTAAATATGATTGGTATCGATTGTAAATACGATCGGTTGAGATCAATTTTAGAATCGATTTAAATTATTTTTAGAGGTCATTCTATTCTCTCAGTTCTTCTTATTTATCAATTTTTGTCCCACTCCATAGTTACGATCCTTTACATTAGGCGCTTGCGATCGTTAAGGTTTTAGAATGATCGGTAATGATCGTTGATCTAATTTTGGATAGGCCCTCTAAGGAGAAGTATCTCATCCAAATGAACGTCCTGATAAGAATTGTCCACACTTTCAAATCAATTAATTTCTAATTTACGCTTATTTAATCGCCCTCAGAATACGATTGTATCAGCAGTTGACATCGACTGTTAAAACAGTCATTAACGACTGGTTATACGTTCGTTAACTATTGGTTATACAATCGTTAACGACTAGTTATACGATCATTAACGACTGTTTTAACAGTCGATGTCGACTGCTTATATAATCGAAATCTGAGAAAATTCTGAAGGTAGTTGTAAATATTTTCTCTGTCTGCTTATCTTAGCTACTTATCTTATCAAATATTATTTGACATTGCACTTTTCAAAATAGACCAAATATCTTCCTGTGCTTTTACATGTACACGGAGACTCCACTGCATTGAACGCTGAGACCTATTCGTGGTCAAGTTCTGATTACAGGGTCAAATCCGTACCCCGACAGAGCAATGGGTGGGACTGTGGGGTATTTGTTTTGAAATACATAGAGTACTTCATGATGGGGAAGAAATTTGATTTCAGCCAAGGCAATATGAGTCAGATCAGGACAGAAATTGACCAAGCCCTCGCTAAATTTGCTGCCGATGGAGAAGCCGAGAAAGCCACCGATGAAGAAGCTACAACTGATGCAGCACCCTAGTTTTTTTTTAAACTTAAAATTGTATGTAGTTGTAGATTAGAATATTCAAGGATATTTGTAGGGATATTTGTAAATGAAAATTTTAATTTTTCCAACATTCAACTTTTTTTTGGAAATTTTTAATCTCAAGTATGTAAAAATATATAGGCTGGTTAACAATAGGCTGGTTTTGGGCATGTTGCAGACCCTATTGACAGTCATCGACTAAATATAGAGAGTTCAGTAAAGAGTGCTCAAGCAGTCGATATCGACTGCGAATATAATCGATATCGATTGTATAAGAAGTCGATATCGAATGATTATGCAATCGTGTTCGATTTCATATGCAATCGTTATCGACTGTGAATACAATCGATAACGACTGCTTATGAAATCGATATCGATTGTATTCGCAGTCGATATTGATTGTATTCACAGTCGATATCGATTTTATAAGCAATCGTTATCGATTTCATAAGCAATTGTTATCGATTTCATAATCGTTATCGATTGTAAAGGTACTCGATATCGACCTCTTATAAAATCGACATCGACTGTATTCACAGTCAATATCGACCGTATTTACAGTCGATATCGACTATCTGTGCTGACAAAACATTGGAAAAATACTTAAAAGTTTTATTAAAATGTACTTCTTTATATTTTTAATTTATAGCTAGTGGACTATGGCGTGTAGTTGAATATATAGCCGACTTCTTGTCCTTTATCAACTCATCGGCCCAATTTTTGTGCAACTCCTGCGATTGTGATCATACTCACTACACCTGCCACACTGTAGGGCCCTAACCTCACCCTTAGACCTTATCCTTCTCTTTCTTTGATGACCAACTTCCTTTCGACAATTGTAGGGTGGTCTCACTTTCATATTTTCAGGTAATTGCTCAGCTTGGAATGCCCATTGGCTTTTATCGAGGGTGGGAAGCCATTTTTCATCGTATGTTTGTCTAAATCAAACAGTGAAAAACTACTTCTCACAGAAGTTATGGTAATCGTAACTTCTCCGATTGATGGCCGCCATGGAATGAGAGAAAGGCAAGCCATGAATGTGCCAACGGCAGTAAGTACACGTATTGTGTTCCAAGTCGACGTGACAAATGAAATTTTTGGAATTGACCTGAAATTGATCGTGCCCGTATGGTTGAGCACTCTTTCTACAGGCCCATTGCAGCACCTTCTTCATGTGCTCGTCTAATTTTGGGCAGAGGAGGGTGGTCCATTTCTCATATATCTGTCGGCGCTTTTGAAAATGATCGGAGACTTTCTCTCTAGTAGTTCTAATTAAGTCGATAATTAGTCTCTCTCAAGCTATTTTTAGTACGCTATTTAAGCTTTCGGCATTATTCGTAGTCAGGGAATCATATTGCCTTCCTTTCATATGTGCGCGTGCCCAATGTTTTTGGTCTATTTTCAAAATATACTCTACGGACCGAGGATCAGCAGGATCTTCCTTCATTTTGTTAATAAAATAATCAAATTTCTCTACTGAATAAGCACACGCGGCGCACTACCATAAATCCTTCACATTATTCTTGGGATACTTGTATTGCAAATTTTGTGGCATATGTCGCATGTAATTGTTGTGGTGTGAGTTAGGGAAGATATGCTTGACCGCCTTAATTAAACCCTTCGACCTATCTGTGATAAAAATGAAATCTTCGATAAACTCACCGATCACGAACGCACATACCCGTTCAAGAAACCACATTCACGTATCCTCTTCTTCTAATTCGACAACGGCAAATGCTAACGGAAATATATGGCCATTACCGTCTTGCCCCGAGGTGATAAGTAGGATCCCTTTGAAACGTCCTCGTAGGTATGTGCCATCTACAAGCAGTGTGTGACGAAGTGTATTACAGTAGCTTCCAACTCACGAGCTGAAACTCTAAAAAAATCTTTGAAATTTACCGTCAAGCGTTAGTTGAAACGATGTTTGTACATTAGGATCTACCCTCTCCATCTCCTTCACGTAGGCTGGTAGATCCACAAATTGTCCTTCCCAACTATCTCTAATATCATTAAGGGCAAGTTCTTTTCCCCTCCAAGCCTTAGCATATGAGATTTGCACATTAAAAGCTTTTGCAATATCAAATATTATTGATGCCGGGGTGTAGTCGAATCCTTCCATAAGTTTCTCCCGTACATAGTTGGTTACGAAGGAGATTGTTGCATTACGGTGACCGTGCGGTTCGATCATAGCGGCCCCGCATGTGTGAGTACTATTGAACGTCTTGATTTGGAAAGTGTCGAGCCCAGTTAATTTAGACGCATGTATTCGCCATGAACAACCAGGTTCATAGCATGCGGCTGTCACTCGATAATTAGCGGTTTTCAAATGCCGAATTTGGAAGTTTTTCTCCACCGCGTGCTCTTTCTATGCTCTTTGAAATGTTTGTTTTTCTCTGAAGATCTCTCTAACTTCAAACGTCCAATTCCAATATTCGTTTTTCACCTCTTGATCAGAATACTCGTCTGATTTCTCTGACACTTCGTAAGATCCATCTACTAATGGATTATCAATGCCTCTCATAAAACATTTTGGATCCTCTTTTATAAACTCATCTAGTTCGTCATCATAATCTTCGATGTTCTCTTCACTAACAGTGTTTTGAGGTGGTTGACTAGGCCCTTCACGGAACGGGTCATGACATGGTTGACTAGGCCCTTCACTGAATGGGTTCTGACATGGTTGACTAGGCCCTTCACCGAAGGGGTGATTATATGTATAGAAATAGGGTTGAGCTCATTCGTTAATCCCCATCGATGGCATAGTAGAACATAATTCTTGAGTCAGAGAAGTTGTGAATCCACCAGGAAAGATATGATGAAAATCGTCTTCATCCCTTACTCTTAGAGACATGTAGTCTAACTCTTGACTACAATGAGCCCCATGCATATTTTATAGTGGGTCATCATATGATTCAACTGGGGCATGGTTTAGATCAATAGTTGTCTTCATGGTGGATATGTTTGCCGTAAAACCGCCGTCATCGCCTAACTGAATAGTATCATATGTAAGTCCTTCCTCCTCAAACTTACATGGCTGGAAGGAATGGTTACTCACAAAATCAGTCCCACCTAGAAGTACTTGTTCAGCTTCGAATCGGAAGGAGGATGGTTATTTAATGATGAATACCTTTATAATGTCCGACTCAGATTTATAAAATGAAAATAAGGTGGCCAAATCATCCGAATCTAAAATGTCGGCAAGCACAGGGGTATTCACTATCTTCATAGAGAACTTTATGGAAATTATTTCATCTGCTCTCGCAAAACTGACAGCAAAAATTTTCCTTTTGAACTGTTCATAAGATATACCCGTCCAAATTGTAATAACCCTCCGGCGGCCACCTTGATACAAACCATCATCGTTTACAATATGGCCATCAAAGTGACAGAGAAGAGGAATTTCCATACCAGGCATCGCCTGTTTAAGAAGGAGAAAGAAGGAGTCATAAGACAGATGAACAAAAGGAATGACAAATTGGTAGCAAAACAACTGAAAAAAAAAAATCGATATCGATTGCTTATCCAATCGGTATCGACTTCATAAACAATCGTTACCGATTGAGTATCCAATCATTATCGATTCTCTTTACAATCGATATCGATTGGATACTCAATCGATATCGATTGGATACTCAATCGGTAACGATTGTGTATGCAGTCGATACCGATTGGATACTCAATCGTTATCGATTTTTTTAACAGTCGATATCGATTCTATTTATAATCGATATCGATTGTGTAAACAGTCAATGACGATTTTATGCAATCGATATCGACTCTTTGCATATATTTTCCCAGTAAAATCAATTTTTCTAAATAACTTTCGATATGGTTTACACTAGATCTAAACATACCTCGCGTCGGAATGGGAAACTGCAGGATCATCAACTCCCAATGGCAAAATGCAAGAGCTTCTTCTCCCAAACCTCTGTTTTCGTCTTCCAGGTAGTAGATCTGAGGCAGAAGACGTCTTCACCTTCACCACAACTAACTTCTTAGTAACTCTAGCGTAAATTAAAATGAGGAAAAAGGGGATGTATTCGTTGGTTAAAGAAAGTCAGAGAAGGGGGTAATATGGACTTTTTATTCTCCTTAGGGTCAACTCGGCTTTGAGCTGGTCGGTTTGGGTAAAGGTGAAACTATAGGGCCTCTGACGTAAAAGGTACATCTGACAGGGTCGATCAGGTAAATTTCCCATACATGAGATATGAGATATGAGTTAGGGGCATTGTTAGGCATGGAAATTTGACCGGACGTATTTTCACTTTTATGTAGTAGTAAGGATAAGTGAAGCGCTACACTAGAATTAGTAGACTATAGACACTGCTAAAATCTAGAAGGTAGCTTTAATAGCACCCACGGAATCTCATAGGTCATGTATGCCCAAAATCATTGATTGCTTCTATTCAGATGATGGAGATAGGCCATGTACGCCCAAAATCATTGATTGCTTCTGTTCCGATGATGAAGATTGTTTTTCGATCCATTCTTACACACAAGGGATCTTGAGATCAAGGCCCACTTATCAAACGGTCAGTTTTCTATTACACATGGAACAGATCCCCTAAAGTCACGTTTGAATGTGATGTGCACCATATGATTTTAGGGCTACTTTTTTGGAATATGTGCCACTAGGAGTATAAAACTGACCGTCTGATAGGTGTGCCATGATCTCAAGATCCCTTGTGTGGAAGATCGAGGTGAAACATGATCTCCATCATGTAAGCCAAAGCAATCAATGATTTTGAACGTAGGTGCCCAAGAAGATTCCATAGAGACTATTAAAGCTACCCAAATCCAAATGGAGAGTCCAGAGTAACCTCTAATGTAGAATCCATGACTATCCACTGAATGTATTTTTGAGCAACTGGAGTAATATAGATTGTTACTCATATCCTTATCCTTACTAGTATATAAAAGCACAAATGATACTTATTTCTATCAATTTTAGTGTTTTCATATTTTAGGAACAAAATACCCCTAAGCTACTTATCTACCATCATCTTCTTCCTTATGTATCCCTATATTTTTTAATTTTCTATAACTATACTTCTAATTAAATTAGGATTCTTCCAGCTAATTTAACGAACTTCTAATTAAAAGAGTTCTCGGGACAACTTCTAATTAGATTATGCTTGTGCAAAAAGAACTTCTAATCAGATTAGACTAACTAAGAAAATAAATATAAACCGGGCACTACTATTGATCTCAAATATCTTACTACTCTATAAAAGCACGAATCCTCTCCCAATTTTTGTCACTTTTGTGTCTTCATAATTTAGCAACAAAATACCCCTTTAATTGCTCAATTTGCTCCTAAAATCGCATATTCACCCCTATATCGTAGGACTTTAATTAGATTAACGAATCTCAGCCCTTTAAAACCGTTAAGCTCCTTTTGAAAATTGAAATAGAGTTCTTAAATAGGATTCTCCACCTCCTAAACGAAGTACCATAATTTTAAGATTTGTGGCGTGACCGATCTTATAAAAGTTAGTTTGCTTTCACACTTTTTCAATATAAAAAATATCCCTATTCAATAATATCAATAACAAATTTTCTAATCCTATTTGGTAACCTACTATTTTCTTGGGATATATGACATGTGGAATAAAAAAAATGACCGTTTGATAGGTGAGTCATGATCTCAAGATCCCTTAGGTGGAAGATCGGAGGGGAAAACGATTTCTATCATCTAATCTAAAGCAATCAAATTTCCATGGGTGCCTTCAAAGCTATCCTATTTTCTTCCGATTTTTCTCTCACTAAAACAAAAAATCGATGCCTCTTATGTTTGTAATGAGATTCCAACATTTTCATGCAACTTTAAAGTATAATCGCATTCTTATCCTAATAGGTTCTTAAATTATAATTTCAGCAAATACTAAATAAAGATTAACTCTTATCCTTGTGACAGCCCGGATTTCCTAACCACGAAACCCGGACCGTCGGATCGACACTAAAGCCGATCCCCAAAAGGAACACTTGGCACATCCACACGCAAAGCGGAAACAAAGCGAAAACTATACCTAAGAGACATAATCATTATATGCAAAAATTAAATCTCCAGTTCTATATCTCAAAAGCTCAAAATAACGGTTCTAACCCCATATAAAACTCATGGGCAGAAGAACCGAGAAGAACCACCGGTGATGGCCAACCATCACCAAAACATGATTCACCAAAATAATACAATCATTATCCAAAACAAATATGTTATTTACATTACAAAACTCATGAACTAAACCATATCTCCAAAGCCGAACCTACCCGTGCTTTACACACATAAAATAATTCTCAAGATGAGGCTCTATTTCCTCCTCCAAAGGTGTGTATTCGTAGTCCTCCTTTTCAGGGTCCTCCGTACTAAGATCCTCACCTATACCTGTGACGTATAATCGAGGGATGAGCTTCATCTAAGCTCAATAGGGAAACACAAATAGCATGCATATCTCAACAAAACACATGTATCCCATGACATGATAAAAATATGATTTTCTCATGAATATGCACAAATTCAAAGATAACTGAATGAGACAAAGACATTTTTCTTGAATTGGGAAAACTTATTACATGCATTTCTTAGATAGTCAAATTCGTACTTCCAGATCTCAACTTTTTCTTAAAATTTAACTCCCTTCTCTTCTAATTTCCACACACATACTACCCAACTACTTAACACAAACGTAAAACACAATTAGATCAAATTCCTACCCAACCTTAGATAGTCAAATTCGTAGCCCCAGGTGCTCAGCTCAAGCTAGGTTCCAAGATTGAAGCCTCTAATTTTCACGATCCGATTCCAAACTCTCACGTAGAGTCTTAACTCCTTGCATTCACGATCACACGCATTCAAGGCACACTTTCCTTCTCTCTCTTCTCATCTACTCCTCAACAACCAAGGGCAAGAGGGTTAAATTCTCTTAGCCTTTAACTTTTATACTTAATGTCTCTTACTCAAGTGTTGAGCACGTACACCTCACTTCGGTGTATGCCCTTTCTCAATGGTTCCTACATATACAATTCTTTCCTCATCCACAACTAGTCAACTAATTCACATCATTAACTTATTATTTTATCTTACTCGATGTGTGACTAGTCGGCACGCACCTCGAGATGTACCAATCATAGGTGAATATTTTCGGGTGTTTACATTCTCCTCACCTTAGGAATTTTCATCATTGAAAATTGACTAAGGCGCCCCCTTCCCCCCCCCCCCCCCCCCCTGCCCCCATTTCGTGGGGTTTTATCACTCCCCATGGGGTCAAGAAGTTACTACACTAGACATCTAAGAATCAAATGGTTATCCTCGTTAGAGAACCCAATCCTTTAATGAGGACCCATCAAGTCAAAACTTAGATAAAATATGCTAGCCAAGGCTAGACGAACACCTAATTAACCACAACACATCACACGCTGAAAATGATGGCATTCACCATTTCATGATAAACCATGCGGTTCAATTGAACCCATCTATCGTACCTGCACGAGAACTTATTCACAACTAACATATCGTCTCAAAAATTGCACAAGAGAACACCAACATTTATAGAAATGTAGGAGTCACCATTCATTCACGTCCAAAAAGTTATATACATTAGTCAAAGGTGGCAACCATGCCACAATAGTTTCAAAGGATCTACGTCCAAGTCACTTGTTTCAATTACAAAACTTTCACAACAAGAAATATGTGAACTCGAAAAAGAAATACTATAACCTCAATAAACCCATCAAGTACCTCTCAATCTGCGGTATCACCGGGCTAATCCTCGTCTGCATTGTCGCCGCCCGTATGAGAACTCGATGCCTCCAGAATCCAAGCCTGGGCCGCCGCCATATGCTATAGGTAATTAGTCGGGTACATGAAGCACATGGTCTCGGCATGTAAGGCATCATAATAATCTAGGCAGCGGTACATCCGATGATTGTTCTCTTCGATCTGGTGCGTGTTCTCAGCCAACAGCGCGTACACATCAGCAATAGTAGGCATAGGAGCATCCGTGTGTGGTGGTGGCACACGGGCTTGAGTGTGCTGCTGAGGTGGGACAGTAGCAGTGGGCTGCTCCTGAGCGGGTGCATCTTGAACTAGTTGTTCTGGGTCGATGTTGGGTAATTTCAGTGTGCTAATTTATTGTGTAACGATAGTGAAACAAGGGATGGATTCAGTACATCTAAAATATCCTAAGCCTGCAAGATATAGGGTCCTTTATAATAAGTTATAATAAGTAAGGGAATGTCCACAAGGAAGTGAGTTTAAAATATGGTAAATCTCTAGATCTGTAAGAGATCTGACACCCTAACTAATGCTCAGGAAGCTAAGAAAAAGGGGAGAGGTTAAACAGGGTTGTCACTTGAACTAAACTGTACTTGAAATGTAAACTACTGAGATCGAGTCCAGAGATCTAAATCTTGTAAATGTAAGGGTTTAAAAATAAAAAATGGAGAAGAGCAGCTTGGAGATTGGTCTCACTTCGATCAGGTTAAGCTGATCATGTTACAAGGGTTCAAAGCACACAACTCCCTCAGCTGGCTACACACATAGCTGCAGGGTAGAAGATTCCACTCTAAACCAAAGGATTTAACTGATCTTTAGGCTATGGTCTGTCCACTTTAATGGTCACAGACCATCCTATAGACTTCATCAGATCCAAAGGTTTATGGTGGAAGAACCCAATTGAAACCAGAGGTTGGACTGCTCTTAAGGCTATGACCTATCCACTTTAATGGTCATAGATCATCCTAGAGAATTCCTCCAAACCAAAGGTTTCAACCAGAGCATTAAAACCACTACATATGTTGCAATTTCTAGGTCACAGACATAAGAGATCACAGGGATATCAGATCTAGGGAGATCAGATGGTATCCAAGAGGTCTACTAGTTAAGTGGGTGAGCTAATTAACAGACTCCTCTACACAAATCTGATCGAGCACCAAATGAATCCAGAGGAACTATAGATCTAATTAAATCACTAAAAATAGTATTTACATTGTAATAAAACTCGCTCTATAATGAGATGCTCTCAGATCTGTAGTTTGTGCAGCAATTAACCCACAAAACACTCTCAACCTTATCCAATTACAGCTCTAACCTCTCTCTTCACTGCTCCAAGGGAATTAGCCAACCATGATTGCACTAAAAGAGGGAAAATGGAATTTTACTACAAGCTCTGATCTCTAGAAATTGATCCAAATTTTGATCTCCCCCCCAATTGCAATTGGGGATCTCCATATATAGCTTTCTCTCTTGTTTTTCCAGCCAATCTTCCCTTCTAGAAGGTCCTCAGAGTTTGTTAGAGTTATGTTAGAGCACGTGGGTTGGTTAGAATTTCCTAGAGCATCTTTTGGATCGTCATGCCGGTCACCAATGTGCCTCGATTTGCGTACAGCAGGTCACCAAGTTGCAGCGTGTAAATTGTCGATTTTTTGAGAAGTTCTTCACACGATTTCGATAGGTTCAAATGGAGCTTTTTGGTCCTTTTGCTAGGTTCTCATATCTCTTCGATAGGCTCCGATAGGATGAACCTTCTCTTAAAGCTTTAGCATTCTCAGTCCTCTGCTTGGAGCCTTCGACAGGTTGTGGAAGCTTTTTGATAGGTTGGAGGATCATTTCGATAGGTTTCGCTCCCGCGTCTTTATCTCGATAGGTTCAAGAAACCATTCAATAGGTTCCTCTTACACCTTAGGCAGGCTTTCGATAGGATGGTTTCTTCCTTTCATTCAGCTGCTCGATAGGTTCTCAGATCCTATTGAACTCCGCAATCCACACAAATCCATTCTTCTTCTGCCTTCAGATCCTATCGGAATCCTTCCAACTTCATGAATTCCTCCTTTTTTGCTTCCAACTCCTATCGAAGTCTTCAGATGACCTCTCGATAGGATGTTTTCAGCCTGTTTTCACTTCCTTCGCCTTACCCTGTTGTAGCCACGCGCTCCAAGGGCCCGATGGTGTGCAACCCTCTTATGTGCCATTGCTGGGTCTGCATTGTGCTGAGAGATGGACTTCTTTGTGTGGCATTCTTGAGTGTTTTTCTATATTTTTCCTATCTTTTATTGCTATCTACAAAACAGACTCAACAGAGGTTTATTAATGCGCTCACTGGTCCATCAAAGGTCAGGTTAAGGGGTGAAAACTGGCATTTTTCACTACTTAACACACCCCCAAACCTAAGCTTTGCTAGTCCTTGAGCAAAGGAAAATTAAAGAAAAATATAAATGTCACTTTCGTAGGGATCACGGATGCATTTAGCATGTGCATCAAGCATTTTAAACCCCTAGGTGATCCGTAGTGGAGGAGTGAAGTCTCCTGAGGGTTTTCAGTGAAGGTACCCACAAACTCCTCCCATAAAGTTAGTTAATAGTAGTGCATCCTGCTAGAACAGAGTTTCAGTAAATAGAATAAATTCACACCATGTCTATTCAATTCATTAGAGGAATTTCAGCAGAAAAAAAAAATTCAGTTCAAAACTTGAAAGTCTGCTGTGATCCTTCACCATCACTCAACTCATGTCAAGGTATTTCTCCTAAACATTAATGCATGGCTCACCTTTCACTTGAGAATTCCGTTTTGATACTACCCCCATCAAATTGGATTTCAAACCCAAGTCTCTCTAGGGTTGTTCACTCACAACAAAGAAAATGAAGGGTGTAGAATTTCACGCAGCTCCAGAGCAGTTACAACCCTCAAATAGGACTGCAAGCATGAGCATAGGCATTGCTCTAATTCCTGAAATTTTCTAACTCTTTTTATTCTCCACATGACAGCTCAATTTATTTCAGATCAGTAAGGTCTTTTTATTGGGTTGTAATGTGGCCTAGGGATGAGGTTTGTAAAAGAATGAAAGGGTAAAAGGGGTTCAAATTTGAGAAGTTAGTAAGGGTAAGGAAGTGATTTGAAACTCAACCTTCTTCATTTCAGCACCTCTTCACTTTCTTTTTGAATTTTCAGACTTGAAGTGATCAGCTTCAGCTTCTTATCTTCTTGTAGATTTTCAAATGAAGTGACTTCTCTTTCTCATCCTTTTGCTCTTTTTTTTTTTTTTTTTTTTTTTATGGGCTGAAATGCCACAACACCTCCAAATGAGTTTTTCTCTTTCTGAAACCAAAAATCACACCAGCTTTTACCTTCTGAAATCTCAGAGTGAGGGGCAGGCTGTATCAGGTAAAAAAGGTTTTGTGGGTTTGGATTTTCTGGTTTCCATCAAAGAAACTCGGCTCTTTAAGGCTCAAAGTGTGTATCAAGGGTAGTTCAAAGGGTAGGATCTTTAAGCTCAAACTGTCCAAGGGATGGCCTTACTTCATGTCCTCCATGTCATGAGTGTTGTCGAGTTGTTTCAACTTGGATTTGCCTAACTTCTAGTGAGCATAATTGAGTTCAATCAGTCCTTAGAGCAGAAGAATTTGCCAAGACACTCTTCAAAGAAAAATTCTCAGGCCCAAATCTCACTGGATATGGCCTTCCATCAAATTTTTAGGGGTGTGTCTTCACAATCTTCTCTCGTTTCAGGTTTACTACATATCAAAAATATTTTTCAAAAATTGTTGGCATTTGCCTCATGAATCCTTTTGGACTACAGATTATTTCAGTTTCAACAGTTTTTTAATTTCCTCTTTTCCAAAAAAAAATCAAGTGAGAATTTACTCTAACTAATTCCAAACACTCCTTTTTAGCCTAGCTGCACTATCATTAACTCATTTCATTGGCATACCTGTCATACCCCCAAACCAAAATTAAACAGTGTCCTCACTGCTGGGAGCATGGTAGGAAGGACACAAGTAAGACATAATAGTAGAAAAGAAAGAGACACAAAAGTTGAAAGGAGACAAGCACAGAGAACATTAAAAAGACAATGTATTGAAAATAGCACACTACAAATCTAACATTTATCTCTACAGAATAACAAAATTTGGTGCAGGTGGTGGGGTAGTGGTGGAGGATGGAGGTGGGGATGCTGGAGGCTCGGTCTTCTGTCTCTTTTTCTCCCGCTTATTATTTTTCCTTTCCTCCTTGGCGAGGATTCTCTGTACCTCTTCGAATTCATCCTAGAGAAATTGGAGAGGGTCAAGATCGATCGGTGGTGGCGGTGGTGGCCAGATTGGGTAGAACTTGGTCGGCAAGTCTTGAGGTTTGTCGTTGGCCATGAGTATGGGATTGAAGGATTGCACAAGTCCAGGGGAAATGGACATGGAAAGGTTGGACGAGGCTGATATTTAAAGATCATGGGCCTTGGAATATGAATCGTTATAATAAATTTTAGCATTCTTCCAGAATGAAAGTGAAAGTGGGAATAAATGGAGCGGTGGTTGCTGTGTGGGAAATAGAGCGCGAACTGCATGATGGGCTATTTTTAGGAGTGGTAGTTAAGTCAAGGAAGTATGCGCAATGAATGCTGAGACACCAATTTATGGATAAGGATGAACACATGCACGGATAGCGGGAAGGGCAAATGAGGAAGAGGGAGCTAGGGTTTTCAGTAGGTGTCGAATGGAAAAGATTGCCCTATCGAAAGGTTATAGAGAATGAAAGATGATTTCGATAGGATGAGATGAGTGATTCCGATAGGTCAAGGCATCCTGTCGAAATCATAGCGAAGGAAACTTTCAAATGGAATGATTCGATAGGATTCCGATAGGTGGAATCATCCTTTCGATAGGTATTTGGTGGGTCGTCCATCATTTCGATAGGTTCCAGATAGGTATCCAGAAACTATCGAAACCTTCTTTCTGGCTCTCTTGATCTTATCGAAGAGATGATTTTAGCTATCGACCAATATCAGGAACTATCGAAAATCTCAAAGAACCTATCGAAATCATTGACTGTCCTCACGAAAGGTGCAATTAACCTATCGAAAGGTCTCAAAAGCCCAAAAACTGTGTTTCAGCACAGTGCTCAGTCTCAGCACCCAGCAAACTCCTACTGCTATGCTAAAATTTATTTATTGACCTTATAAACATACTCTCATGATCTCTGAACTGCAAGCACTATCAAGATGACAACCTACCCCTAGCATGTGGCAATGTACATGAACAAATTATTAAGATAAAAAAGAAATATGATACATATAATACACAATGAAATCAGGTATTAAGCTGGAGGGCCCTGAGGATCAATGGTCTCCTCAGGCTCAAGAATGTTTTCAACACAAATTTTTAGCCTTTGACCATTGACTTTCATGGTCCTACCATCTCTAGGGTCCATGGTTTCTACAGCCCCAGATGGGGAAACATGTACACCTATGAAAGGTCCTTCCCATCTGGACTACAACTTTCCTAGAAAGAATTTCAATCTAGAGTTGAACATCCATACCTTGTCATTTGTCCTGAATTTTTTCCGTAGTAAGTGTCTGTCATGGAAAGCTTTGGTCTTCTCCCTGTAAATCCAGGCATTTGCATAAGCTTCTAATTGCAGATCATCCAGCTCAAATAACTGGAGTTTCCTGTGTATACCAGCAGAGTTTAACTCAGAATTTATTACTCTAATAGCCCAGTATGCTTTGTGTTCCAACTCAACAGGCAAGTGACATGCCTTGCCATAGACTAGTCTGAATGGGGACATACCTATGGGGGTTTTATAGGCAGTCCTATAAGCCCATAAGGCATCTGTCAATTTTGTGGACCAGTCCCTCCTGTCAGTTCTCACAGTCTTCTCTAGAATGTGTTTGATTTCCCTGTTGGAAATATCTACTTGCCCATTGGTTTGTGGGTGGTAGGGAGTGGCTACTCTGTGAGTCACAGAGTATTTTTCCATCAGTTTATCAAAAGGTTTATTACAGAAGTGGCTTCCCCCATCACTAATAATAGCTTTGGGGATGCCAAACCTCGAGAAGATATTGTCTTTTAAAAATTTAATGACAACCTTATGGTCATTTGTTCTTGTAGCTATGGCCCCTACCCATTTGGACACGTAGTCCACAGCTACAAGGATGAAATTATATCCATAGGAGGGTGGGAAAGGTCCCATAAAATCGATTCCCCAAATGTCAAACAATTCGACAACATGTATAGGTTCCAAAGGCATGGAGTTTCTCTTTATAATGCTTCCCATTTGTTGGCATCGAGGACAAGCTTTGCAATGCTGTTGGGCATCTTTGACCAGAGTGGGCCAGTAGAAACCACTTTGAAGCACCTTCGCCACGGTCTTGTTACCACTGAAGTGGCCCCCACAAGCCTATTCATGGCACATGGTTAGAAATTTTTTGAACTCGGTCTCAGGTACACAACGTCTTATCACCTGATCTGCGCAATGCTTAAAGAAGTAAGGATCCTCCCACATGTAATATCGAATATGTGA
Organism: Chloranthus sessilifolius; assembly: GCA_021018995.1. Taxonomy (NCBI): domain Eukaryota; kingdom Viridiplantae; phylum Streptophyta; class Magnoliopsida; order Chloranthales; family Chloranthaceae; genus Chloranthus; species Chloranthus sessilifolius. The sequence continues at coordinate 101,979,716 of CM037588.1, forward strand.
AAAGAATAGACTTCTATCATCCTTATTCCAATGTGGAGGAATCCTTCCCACCGCCAGGTAGTTTACTATATTGGCAAACCAGGGCACCCTTATCTATACAGTAAAAAGCTGCTCATCTGGAAAAGAATCATTGATGGGCAAGCTCTCTGTTCCAACTTCTGGGATCCTTGACAGATGGTCAGCAACCACATTCTCAACTCCCTTCTTGTCTTTAATCTCCAAGTTGAATTCCTACAAAAGAAGAATCCATCTTATTAGTCTTGATTTTGCTTCCTTCTTGGACAAGAGGTACTTCAAGGCTGCGTGGTGAGTAAACATAGTGATTTTTGATCCCAGCACATAAGACCTAAATTTCTCCAAAGAAAATATAATGGCTAACAGCTCCTTCTCAGTCGTGGTGTAATTCAATTGAGCATCAACCATTAATTTTCTAGCATACGCTACCACACATGGTGCCTTGTCTCTTCTTTGGCCTAAAACTGCACCAATGGCAAAGTCTGATGCATCACACATCAGCTCAAATGGCAAACAAAAATTAGGGGCTTGCAAGATAGGAGCTGTAGTCAAACAAGTCTTTAACAGTTCAAAAGCAGCAAGGCATTCATCATTGAACTCAAAGGGAACCTCTTGGAACAACAGGTGGCAAAAATGCTTGGAAATTTTGCTGAAGTCCTTGATGAATCTCCTATAGAACCCAGCATGGCCCAAAATGACTTGACTTGCTTGACAGTTTTAGGAGGGGGTAAATGTGCAATTAAGTTAATCTTAGCCTGATCAACCTCTATTCCTTTATGGGAGATAACATGTCCTAGGACAGTGCCCTGAGTCACCACGAAGTGACTCTTTCCCCAACTCAGAACTAGGTTGGTCTCCTCACACCTTTGCAGGATAGAGCTGAGATGGTGTAGGCATTAGCTAAAATCATCCCCATAAATGGAGAAATCGTCCATGAAGATCTCTAAAAACTTGTCAATCATGTCAGAGAAGATGACATACATATATCTTTGGAAAGTGGCAGGTGCATTACACAACCCAAATGGCATCCTTCTGTATGCAAAGGTTCCAAATGGGCACGTGAACATGGTTTTTTCTTGGTCTTGGGGGTAGACAGGGATCTGATTGTACCCTGAACATCCATCAAGAAAACAGTAATAGGCCTTGCCTGCCAATTTGTCCAAGATTTGATCTATGAAGGGCAAAGGAAAGTGATCCTTGCTAGTTTTCTCATTGAGCTTTCGATAATCTATGCATACCCTCCACCTAGTGGTCTGTCTGGTTGGAATCAACTCACATCTGTTGTAGCTGAATTTTCAGAAATGGGTGAGTAACAGCAGCCTAGAACTCTCAAGGAATTTAATACACTAGGGGTTTACAATTCCCCCTTCTGCATTCAGTTCCCAGCTGCTCTAGGAAATTATGAAATAAAGTCTTTCATAATCCAGATGCTACCCTAATTTCATGGCCTGACCAAAGAGGAGCCTTATAAACACATTGATGAATTCTTAGGACTCTACACCACTTTCAACATCACAGGTTTGGGGGAGGAAGCAACCAGGATGACTCTTTCCTTTTTCATTGAAGGATAGAGTCAGGACCTGGTTGTCAATGCTTCCACCCAACAGCATTCAGTCCTGGAGTGATCTCCAATGTCAGTTCTCGGCCAAATTCTTCCCCATGTCCAAAACAAGCTAGTTGAGGAAGGGCATCATCTCATTTGCCCAAGATCCAACTGAGGATTTTCACCAAGCTTGGGAGAGATTCAAGGAACTCCTAAAGAAATGTCCCCACCATCAAATCCCTGAATGGCAACTTGTCCAAAGTTTCTATCAAGGGATTCATTCTAAAAGTAGAGACATGGTAGATGCTTCTTGTGGTGGCACCTACCTCCATAAAACTGCTGAGGAGGCCTGGGAGTTGTTTGATATCATTAGTGAGAACTCCATGCAGAGGGAGATCTTGTCTAGGGACCTAGATCCTCCTAGATTGGTAAAAGAGAATACCACCAGAGGGAAGATGTTTGAGGTAAATGTGAAAAGTGATTTGGAAAGGAAAGTGGACAGCCTGACACTGAAATTTGATAAGCTCATGGGAGCAATGCAGTCACCCATGGTTGCTAGGGTGGAGGAGGCATGTGCTATCTGCCAATCCCCTGCTCACTCCCTTGAAGAATGCCCATCAGCTGTCCAGTTTCCAGATTTTGTTACAGATCATGTGGCTGCCACTCAGTCCTATGGGCAACAGCCTACTACTGGATATCAATGGAGGAACCACCCCAACTTGAGGTGGAGATAAGATGCATACCCAAACTAGCAGCAGCAGCCATAGCAGCCCATGCCCTAGAGAAATGCTCAACCCTACCACCAGAGTTATGTTCCCCAATCTCATTACCAGAAGCCCATGACCCAGCCTGTGGGCTAGCCTGTGGGAGAGGTTAAACAGGGTTGTCACTTGAACTAAACTGTACTTGAAATGTAAACTACTGAGATCGAGTCCAGAGATCTAGATCTTGCAAATTGAAGGATTTAAAAATAGAAAATAGAGAAGAGATGCTTGGAGATTGGTCTCACCGCGATTAGGTTAAGCTGATCATGTTATAGGGGTTCAAAGCACACAACTCCCTCAACTGGCTACACGCATAGCTGCAGGGTAGAAGATTCCACTCTAAACCAAAGGATTTAACTGATCTTAAGGCTATGGTCAATCCACTTTAATGGTCACAGACCATCCTATAGACTTCATCCGATCCAAAGGTTTATGGTGGAAGAACCTAATTGAAACCAGAGGTTGGACTGCTCTTAAGGCTATGACATGTCCACATTAATGGTCACAGATCATCCTAGAGCATTCCTCCAAACCAAAGGTTTCAACCAGAGCATTAAAACCACTACAGATGCTGCCATTTCCAGGTCACAGACACAAGAGATCACAGGGATATCAGATGATATCCAATAGGTCTACCAGTTAAGTGGGTGAGCTGATTAACAGACTCCTCTACACAAATCCGATCGAGCACCAAATGAAACCAGAGGAACTATAGATCTAATTAAATCACTAAAAATAGCATTTACATTGTAATAAAACTCGCTCTACAATGAGATGCTCTTAGATCTGTAGTCTGTGCAGCAATTAACCCACAATAACACTCTCAACCTTACCCAATTACAGATCTAACCTCTCTCTTCGCTGCTCCAAGGGAATTAGCCAATCATGATTGTGCTAAAAGAGGGAAAATGGAATTTCGCTGCAAGCTCTGATCTCTAAAAATTTGATCCAAATCTCGATCTCCCCCCAATTGCAATTGAGGATCTCCATATATAACTTTCTCTCTTGTTTTTCCCGCCAATCTTCCCTTCTAAAAGGTCCTCAGAGTTTGTTAGAGTTCTGTTAGAGCACGTGGGTTGGTTAGGGTTTCCTAGGGCATCTTTTAGATCGTCGTGCTGGTCACCAATGTGCCTCGATTTACGTGCAATAGGTCACCAATTTGTAGTGTGTAAATTGCCAATTTTTTGAGAAGTTCTTCACACAATTTTGACAGGTTGGAGAAGCTTTTAACAGGTTCAAATGGAGCTTTTTGGTCCTTTCGCTAGGTTCTCAGATCTCTTCGATAAGCTCTGATAGGATGAGCCTTCTCTTAAAGCTTCAGCATTGTCAGTCCTCTGCCTAGAGCCTTCGACAAGTTGGGGAAGCTTTTCGACAGGTTGGTGGATCATTTCGATAGGTTGGAGGATCATTTCGATAGGTTCCGCTCCCGCGTCTTCATCTCGATAGGTTCAGGAAACCATTTAATAGGTTCAGGAAACCATTCGATAGGTTTCTCTTACACCTCAAGCAGACTTTCGATATGATGGTTTCTTCCTTTCTTTCAGCTGTTCGATAGGTTCTTGGATCCTATCGAACTCCTCAATCCACAGGAATCCATTCTTCTTCTGCCTTTAGATCCTATCGAAATCCTTCCAACTGCTCAAATTCTTCCTTTCTTTACTTCCAGCTCCTATCGAAGTCTTCAGATGACCTCTCGATAGGATGTTTTTAGCCTATTTTCACTTCCTTCGCCTTACTCTGCTGTAGCCACACGCTCCAAGGGCTCGATGGTGTGCAGCCCTCTTGTGTGCCATTGCTGGGTCTACACTGTGCTGAGAGATGGACTTCTTTGTGTTGCATTCTTAAGTAGTTTTTTGCATTTTTCCTATCTTTTATTGCTATCTACAAAATAGACTCAACAGAGGTTTATTAATGTGCTCACAGGTCCATCAAAGGTCAGATTAAGGGGTGAAAACTGTCATTTTTCACTACTTAATAGTCGGGTGGGGCATCATGTGCCACATTGAATTTGGGTGGTGCATGTACTTCTTCTCGTGGCTTGTTCTTGAACCGGTTATAAGTCTTGTTCCACTCCTTAATGGTATAGGGTTTCACATTGCCAGTCAATTTTGGTTCATTCTTCGAAAGGGTATAAGTCTCATCGCCCGCGTAGTCCTCAATCATGAGGGAAATGAGATGGGCATAAGTTATGTCGTCATTAGGTTTTGAACCCCCTTAACATTTTCCTCTGGGCGTATTTCATCCCCTTCAAAATGACTTGTGGTGCACTGAACCATCGACTATTAAACGTCGAAAATAAGGCCATTTGCATCTCCCCCACTCTCTTCGTCTTATGTCGTAATGGGTAAAAATCACACGTGCATATCGTATCGAGCATCCATAGCTCACACGGTAAATCGACTCGCTTAACTATTGTACCAGACCCTAGCCTGCCATGGGTCATTTGAGCCGCCACAACTTTATAGTCCATGGGTGCTGGAAAAGGCTCCGCCAATTCAATTCCATCACCAAACATTTCATAACATTCCAAGGTGTCGGAAACATCAGAATGGGTTAACTCATAATTCCTATTGTCGATTTTGGTGCAAGGGTATTCGTTTTTTGCTTCTCACTCATATTCTAGTAAAATAACCTTACGAGACGAGGGTAGTAATACTCGTTGCACGGTTGTAGTATGCCCCCTAAACCAGCCCTAGTAACATAGTCGAAAGCCTGCCCAATGCTTCTCATCACGCTTCATAAATATATTTTGATCAATGACCCATTCGGGTTCAAAATCCTTGTCTGCCCACCACTCGTCGGGTTGTTCACGTCGTTGGGGTGGTGGCTGTGGCACAGATTGTTGTGGTGGTCGAGGAGTTGTTTGTTGGGGTTGCGAAGGTGGTTGGGAAGAAGAACCCACTTGTGCCGTGGGTTTCTTCGAAGTGGCACTCACCGTTGATTGGCGGGTCTTGGGTGCCATTGCAATCACAACCAAGCAAAATAGGGCTAGGGTTTTTCCTCAACAATAAGGGAAACTAGGGTAGAACAAAGAAATTTCAAATTAAACGTAAAGGAGCATAGGGTTTACCTTTTGAAGTCACTAGGCATTACTCTTGTGGAGATTTAAGCTCCAAAAGATTCCAAATTTAGGTCTAGAAGTCTCCTAAGCCAAGCACAGCGAAACCCCAACCAGAGAAAAATAGTTATGAAAATTTTGAACTAAAAATCGCATGTCCCATTTATATGAAGTGGAAATCGATCGAACGGTTTTCAGATTTTGTTCAAATGATCACTTATTTCGATCGAACGATCACTCTAAAACGTTTAATCAAAAGTTAAATCGATCGAATGATTTTCAAATTTTATTTTCTTGGCCAGATTTTTGCTCACTGTCTTGGCGATTTCGTTCGATCGGTATGTACTTCGATCGATCAGTTTGCATAGACAGTTAGTTCTCCCCTTCTATCAAATCGATCGAACGGTTTTCGATTTCGATCAATTGATTTTGACAGAAAAGTTTCAATTTTGTGTTTTTTCACTCTTTATTCCTTACCACTTCTAATCTTTAAGGCATTTTGTTCCTCATAGCTCCTTAAGTCACATTTACACATAAAATTTAAAATTTTATAACTCTTCAAGATTACAATGTATTGAAATTTTGTTTCAACTCTCCTTAAACAATTAAGGATATTGCTCGCATATCTCCGCCTCGCACTCCCAAGTAGCTTCCTCTGGTGTATAATTTCGCCACTTAACAAGCAATAACGAAATTCCTTTCGTGCGCAATACTTGCTCAGTTCGATCTAATATCTGCATCTCCTCTTCTACAACCGTCAAATCCTTGTAGACTTCAATCGATGGTACGTCTAAAATGTGAGTCAGATCCCTCACATACTTCCTCAGCATAAAGACATGAAACACATCGTGTACTCTATCTAGTTGTGAGGGTAAAGCAACCCTATATGTAACTTTGCCAACTCTCCCCAATACTTCAAAAGGTCCAATGTAGTGGGGACTTAGCTTTTTATGCTTTCCGAAGCGCATTACACCCTTCATCGGTGAAATCTTGTCAAAGACATGATCTCCAACTTGAAAGTCCATGCTAGTTCTCTTGATATCGGCATAACTCTTCTGTCGACTCTGAGTTGTATTACTTATCTCTCGAACAATACGAACAGTTTCTACATTTCTCTTTATCACTTTCAAACCCAATATGAATTTTTCGCCGGATTCTTTCCAATTGATCAAAGATCTACATCTCCGTCCGTATAGTGCTTCATACGGAGCCATCCTGATGCTCTACTGAAAACTATTATTATATGAGAACTCAATCAGTGGTAAATGCTGATCCCATGATCCCTGAAAGTCGATCATACAGGCTCTAAGCATATCTTCAATGATCTGATTGACTCTCTTAGTCTGGCCATCGGTCTACGGATAGAATGCCTAGCTAAAATCCAACCTCGTGTCCATGCCTTCTTGAAATCTTTGCCAAAATATTAAGGTATATAACGGGTCATGATCTGAAATAATACTCATCAGAATACCATGCAATCGGACGATCTCTCGCATGTTCAAATCCGCCAGTTTGCTTGTTGTATATGTTGTGTTGTAGGGCAGGAAGTGGGCTGATTTTGTTAGTCGATCTACAACTACCCGTATGGCATTGTGGCACTTTTCTGTCCTTGGTAATCCTACGATGAAGTCCATGGGGATCGACTCTCATTTCCATTCGGGTATTGGTAGAGGTTCCAATAGACCAGTTGGATGTCTATGATCCACCTTTACTTGCTGACACACCAAGCATTTAGAAACATACTCGGCGATATCTTTCTTCAAACCTCTCCACTAATAGCTTCTTTTCAAATCCTGTTACATCTTGGTACCACCAGGATGAATAGCATACTTGGACTTATGGGCTTCGCCAAATATTGTTTGTTGTAGATCGGTGTCAATCGATATGTATAGACGTCCTTTGAATAGTAATGATACGTCTTCCTTGATTGAAAAGTCTTCTCTGATGCCATCTATCACTCCTCATCTTATTTTCAAGAGCTTTGCATCTTTCATCTGAAGTTCATAGATATGGTAAAAAATTATTGGTCTGATTGTGATGTTAGCCAACAATGCACCTGAAACTTTGACCTTAATATTCTTATCATACAAGGAAAGGTCTTCCAATAATTTCCACCGACGAAGTCCCATAATAAGAATAGCTAACTGAGCCGAGTTCTTCCGACTTTGGCATTTTCTATGACATTTGCTTTACTGAGGTGATATTAAATAGAACAGTCATAGTCCTTGAGAAATTCAATCCATCTCCATTGTCTCATATTAAATTCTTTCTGCGTAAATAAGTACTCGAGGCTTTTGTGGTCTGTGAAGATCTCGAAGGTTTACTGTACAAATAATGTTTCCATATCTTTAATGCAAAGAACACCGCGGCTAAATCAAGATCATGCGTCAGATTGTTCTTCTCATGATCCTTCAATTGTCTCGATCTGTAAGCGATGACCTTTTTGTTCTGATTTAGAACACAACCCAAACCACTGTATGAAGCATCATTATAAAAAATGAATCCCCCACTGCCTAATGGAATAGGTAACACTGGAGTGGAGGTAAGCCATTTCTTAAGCTCCTGGAAACTAACATCTTAAATTTAGTGGTCCACTTAAATTTAACATCTTTTCTTGTAAGTCGTGTGAGTGGTCCTGAAATATTAGAGAATCCCTCTACGAACCTTTTGTAATACCCAGCCAGATCAAGGAAACTGCGAATCTTAGTCATAGTCTTTGGTTGTTCCCAATCTCCTACTACCTCAATCTTTACTAGATCAACTGTTACACCTGCTTCTGACACTATAAGGCCTAGAAAGCTCACTCGTTCTAACCAGAACTCAGACTTGCTGAGTTTGGCGTATAATTGATGTTCACATAGCGTCTATAGTGCTATGCATAAGTGTTGCTTGTGTTCCTCTCTGGACTTTGAGTAAATAAGGATATTGTCCACAAACACAATCACGCATGTATCAAGATGTGGTTTAAGCACCCTGTTCATAAGATCCATAAATGAAGTTGGTGCGTTAGTCAAGCCGAAAGGCATCACTAGAAACTCGTAATGCCCATATTTGATTCTAAATGTTGTCTTCTGAATATCTTCGATCTTCACTTTCAGCTGATAATACCACAATCTCAAGTCAATCTTTATAAAGAACTTTACCCCTTACAACTTATCAAAGAGATCATCGATACTAGGTAAGGGGTATTTGTTCTTTATTGTCAGCTTGTTCAATTGACGATAGTCGATGCACAGTCTCATTGACCCGTCCTTCTTCTTGATAAGCAAGACCCATGCTCCCTAAGGAGACACACTTGGTCTTATAAAGCCTTTGTCCAACAACTCCTATAATTGCTCCTTCAACTCTTTCAACTCGGCAGGAGCCATTTGGTAAGGCGCTTAAGATACTGGCTCAGTGCCTGGTGCTAAGTCAATCGTGAACTCCACTTCACGATCAGGTGGCAATCTCGGCAATTCATCAGGAAACACGTCTGAAAATTCACACGCAATCGGAATATCATTGATGACGTTCTTCACTTCCCGTTGCTCTTATAAAAATGCTAGGTATCCACTGCATCCATTCTTCATCATCCGTTCAGCTTGTACCGCAGAGATGATTGGTATAATCTTACCCTTGTCACCAACAAATCGGAATGATTTTTGCTTCGGTGGACAAAAAGTGACAACTTTTTGTAGGCAGTCCATGCTCGCATGATAAGCGGATAGCAAATTCATGCCAAGGAGTACATCGAATCCTTGCATATTCAACAAAATGAGATCCGTCATCGTCTCGCGATCCTCAACTCATACAATAATAGATCGACAACACGTGTCAGTGGTCACTGAGCTCCCCGTAGGAACGGACACATCCAAAATAAACTCCAATGCTTCAGGAATGACCTTCAATCTTCCCACAAATTCTGGAGTCACAAACGAGTGAGTAGACCCCTGGGTCTATCAGAACTTGTGCATCACAATGATCACCGTCGTTTTCTTGATGTAATTGTAAGGTACCTACAATAATACACATACTAGATAATTAACCATGCTTGGCAATATTAAGCATTCATACAGTACAACCCTAATGGGTCAAGTTTATCTATGCACCTTCATTATCTAAAAAGCCATTAAACTAAATTAAATATATCTAAACACTCATACCTTGGATCATGTCATTACTTGCTCCGTAGCTCAGATCTCAGGCTATTCCTGGATCGAAACCCTAATCCTAGGTGATCAAACCCTAACCCTAACCCTAGTCTACTTGAGCTCTCAGCTGACAGAGGTTGAAGGAGAAAGTGAATGATTTTAGAGGGCTCAATAGAATTTTCAACACAAATTTGTAACCTCTGATCATTAACCCTCATGACTCTTCCCACATTAAGGCTCATGATCTCAACAATCTAGATTGGGGTATATGCATGACAGAAAATTAAGACAACCCATTTGGAGCTTAGCGAAACTGGAAAGAACTGTAATATAAAAATGAAAGGTCATACCTTTACATTTGCAACAAACCTGAGGTCCTCCAGCTCAGCAGCTTATAGTTGCATGAGAGATGCAGGGAGCAGCTCCAACTCCAAATCAGGTGGAAAATCACTTAAAAGGCAACAAAGGTGCCTTAGATGGCTTGAGGGCAGTTGTCCAAGTGAAGTGGTGCACTCACCCCACTAAGAAGCCCAAAATAGCACTTTTTAGCACATAGGTGGGGGCCTCCTCAGTCCATACTTCAAAATTTTCAGCAAATACCTCAGCCCAAGTCCAGCAGATTGGGCAAGGTCTCATCTACTATCTCACCAATTATTGCAACTGTTTAACAAATATCATTTCCTCCATCATATCCTTCCCCTTATAAGAGGGATAAGGACCTTTAAAATTTTGAGGAAATGGCAGATGAGGTACTGCTAGTCCTCATCTGCTGACACATAATTTTTTTTAAAAAAAATTTTAATTTATTTAATTATTATTTTTTATTTTAGATTATAGCTGTACTTTATTCAAACATTACAAAGACACAAAAAATCAAAAACAGAAAATGAAGAAAAATTTGAAACATCACACAAAGACTAAAGCCAACATTTATTCAAACACTACATCTACAAAGAATTTAGCTCAACAAAAACACAGATTACTATACTAGATCAAAACTCCCCGATAGCGACGCCAAAAACTTGTTGTAGTATTTTAGATGCTTACTGCTAACTTTATTTGAAAACAGTGATAAGAATGTGTTAGTAAAAATAAATTAAAAGTGGATTGAAAAACACAAAATAACAAGTCTAAAAATACACACAGACCTGCAAGATACAGGGCCTGTTGTAGCAAGTTTTGATAAGTAAGAGTTTGTCCCACTGGGTGTGATAATCTGAATTACAAGGGTTGTATAGTAGTCTCCAGATCTAGCTATAGATCTGGCAGTCCTAAAGGAAGGATGTTTAGGTGTCACTAAGCTATACTAAAAACTAAGAAAAAATAGAATTATAGCTAAAGAAAGGGATAAAGAAGGATGATGGTGTGTGTGATAAAATAAAGACAAAAGGGTGAGAAGTAAGCAGCTTAGGTTAAAGTTCATTCAGTTATGTAACTCAGATTTAGGGCTCTTTTCTGCAGCAAATCCTTACTGAAGTGCTATCAATAACCTCAGCAAGGTAGAAGAATCCAACTTAACTCATGCCATTTGGGGCGCTCTTAAGGCTATAGTCTATCCACTCGAATGGCTACACTCTATCCAATAGAGTCTGTCAAATCCCATTGATCAAGTCAGAAATGCCAATCTAATCCAAAGGAGTATGCTAATCAAACCTAATCCCATGAATCACATCAGGCCATGAATACCATTGCAGACACTATGTTTGCCAAGCTACAAGCTCTCTAAATCTGCGCACAGATCTAGCTGACATTCATAGAAGTTCCAACCCATAAAATCCTATGTTTATTGTCAAGGCCAGCGACACATTGATGCCCACACAAAGGAAAAGCAACAGGTTGAATAAGGACTTAAGCACAGCTGCTCATTGCTACAAAAGGCCTGCAATGACTCAGCGTCCCAGTCTGCAATCACTACAGAGAAGTCAGATCTAACATCTGATAGCTGTCAAGTAAGATAAAGGGGAGCCTATTCCTACACAATCCCTCACCAGGCTACAAGCTCAAGTGCAGAGAAAAAGAATCCATCTCAGATATGTAACCAAGAATGCCCTAGGGCTATAGTCGTTCACTCTAATAGCCACAGGCTATCCACAGAGGCTCTCTTACCCACAAATGCTGAGATAGAACATTAAAACTACGGTTTGCAACCATGGTCCCAAGGCTACAAGCTCAAGCTTCCACAGGCCTTTCAATAAGCTCAAATCCTAAATGTATGCTATAGCCTGAATAGAACTACGAACAAGTAGGAAAATAACAGATTGAGTAAGCATTCAAATACAAATTTTATTGATCTGATGTTTCTAACAATGAAATCCCACAAGGCAGCAACCTTGTGCACAACAACTTAACACAAAATCCCAATGTTTAAATAACCTATTACAAAACTTAAATGAACCTACACCTAAATGTGTACCAAAGATTTAGCCAGCAAGTGTTGGGCTAAGAGAGAAGAAAAAATGGAAAAGGGAAAAGAAAGCTAAACCCTAAATGAGCACAAGAAATCCTAGCTCAGATCTCATGCTATTCCTGGATCGAAACCCTAATCCTAGGTGATCACAGGCTAACCCTGGATGATTTACAAAATAGGAGGATATTTTATTTATAAGCATTCCTTGAACTTTGGTGTGCCCTTGAAGCAAGTGTGAGGATGTGGAGTTGATTAAGTGGCCCATTTACGACCCTTGGTTGCCTTAGGATACTTGGAATAGATGGGCACCTTGGGAGGTGTGCCCTAGAAATGTGAAATGTCCAAATAGTCCCTGAGAATTGGAAACAGGCAGGTGAGAGGTTGGAATCCCGAGTTTCGCACAACAGACTTGAGTGCAGAAGCAGACTCGCGAGGATGATTTTGCTATGAAGGGAGCTCGTAAGGCTCTACTCTGCTTTGAATGGTGCATCTCGCATGGCTGCAGCTTCAGGTGATGTAGCTCGCTGGGTTCTCGCTAAGCTGTCGCGATGCTGAAGTGTATGATGAAAAGGCTAGTGAGGTTCAACATTGTGTGCAGCTTTCTGCTACTCGCGAGGCTCAGAACCACATCTCGTGTAGCTGATTTTGACGTTGAGGCATACGAGATCTGTGCGACAGGTTCACGTGAAGCTCACGAAGTTCGAGAAGTGTGCACTTTAAAGGCTCGCGAGGTTCCAACTAAACCACGCGATAGAGTGATTTTTAGCTTTCAGCTGTGTAACTTCTCGCGAGATATCTTCTGAAGCTCATTTATCAGTAAGCTATGCGACAACTGCGCGAACAATTTAAATATTGCTGGCCTGCAAACCTCACGATAGTTGTGCGAGGTCACTTCTGAGTGAAATGAACCTCGCAATAGATTCAAATGAAGCCTCGTGAGGGCTTATCTCTGTTACATTGTTGCTGTGCTTAGCCTGCTGCAGTAGCCTCCTTAACTTGGGTTCACCTTCTTCTCATCCATTGGACTTCTAGGACCCACCTCGGCATGCAATAGGGGCACCATGGTGTGTGCCACCATGGTGTGTTCTTTGGTTTTACCTCAGCTCAACAGATTGACATCAGATTCACTCTTCTAGGCTTGAAAAGGCATGGATTGTACATTAATCTCTTATTTTATTGTTTTCTACCAAACATAACAAAAAACACATTATTAAATAGCTCAGAGGTCTATTAAAGGTCAGGTTAAGGGGTGAAAAGTGGTACTTTTCAGAGATCAACAGACATCCTCGACAGTTAATGCAAATCACAGCTAGGAATGGTAGGTCTAGTGGATCGCGTAGGCCTTTGTGCGTTCGTGGTTGAAATAGTACCCTCTTTCCTCAGTTCTGGGCACTCCCGGATTATATGGCCCATATTTCTGCATTTAAAGCAACCCCCGGTGCCCCGTCTATAATCCGAAGTCTTATGAGATTTACCACAACGAGCACACATAACCTGGGGTGTTGAGGATGCTGCTCTCGAGAACCCTTGATTAACGGATGCTCCCGAAGTCTGAGCCTGCATAGGGCCCTCGATACGAAAAGGTCTGACAGGAGTAGATATTATGGGCCTGGGATAACTTGGATAGGTAGGTTGTCTTTAAACTGGAGCTGGTGGTGTGAACCTCAACTTTTTATTCCCCGACTCGCAGTCACTTGCTCTCCCTTGAGCCGCCTTGTTCTTGTTTTGTTGATCCCGCCTCTTTTACATATTGTTTATATCCCTCTCTTCCACAATTGCCTTGCCTATCACTTTGGTATAGGTCTCAAGTTTCAACACCAAAATTCTATCTCGTAGATTCGGCCTTAGGCCTTCTTCAAATTTACTGGCCTTAATCTTTTTCATGGCCACTAATTTTGGTGCGAATCTCGATAATCTCGTAAACTTATTACCATACTCCCGTACGGTCAGATTTCCTTGCTCTAAATTTGCAAAGTCTTTCTTCAGCTGATTCCTCACTTGCTTGGGGAAATATTTTTTATTAAATACTTTAACAAACTCTTCCCAAGTCCATAGGCCATGAGGATTTTCAACCTCTCTCTTTCTCAATATCGATTTCCACCACGGATCGGCATCACCCTCAAGTTGGAAGGAAGCCCAACCAACTTTCTCATCCTCTGTACTCTGGAGTCTCTGTAAAAGTTTCTCAATCTAGTTTAACCATTTTTCTGCTTCTAGCGGATCCGTCTGTCAATAGAAACTAGGAGGCCTCAATCTCCTAAAGTCCACAAATGATGAGGGTAATAGCGTTGGAGGAGGTGGTGGTAGTGGCTACAAATGGTTCACGTTATTGGCAGCCAGTAAGGCCATATACTCAGCCAACAGTGTAGTCTGCTGAGTCTGTTGGGCCATGGGAGTGACCACTGCCTCCATGGCTTGAGCCATCCTGTCTTCATTCCTTTGATCCCTTTCTTCAGGAGCTTGTCTTTGATCTCCACCCGAACCTGAAGGGATATAATCTATACTCCTCAAATTTCTATGACAACCGCCTCTAGGGCGTCTTCTACCTCTCGAATCCATCCTAATCTGTTACAGTGAAATAGAAGTTCCATTAATAGAAGCCCCTATACTCCAACAAAATCTTAAACATTCAGATAAATCTAAGACTTGCCACAAATTTCTAAAGCCTAAGCTTTGATAACAATTGCAACAGCCTAGATTTCCTAATCGCGAAACCTGGACCGTCGGATCGACACTAAGGCTGATCCAAGAAAAGAACACTTGGCACATCCCCATGCAAAGCGGAAACCATAGCTAAGAGACATAATTATTATATGCAAAAATTAAATCTCCAGTTCTATATCTCAAAAGCTCAAAATAACGATTCTAATCCCATGTAAAACTCATGGGTGGAAGAACCGAGAAGAACCACCGGTGATGGCCGACCATCACCGAAACATGGTTCACAAAAAGAATACAATCATTATCCAAAAGAAATATGTTATTTACATTACAAAACTCATCAACTAAACCATATCTATAAAGCCGGACCTACCCGTGCTTTGCACACAGAAAATAATTCTCTGGATGAGGCTTTATTTCCTCCTCCAAAGGTGTGTATTCGGAGTCCTCCTTATCGGGGTCCTCCGTACCAAGATCCTCACCTGTACCTGTGACATATAGTCGAGGGATGAGCTTCATCTAAGCTCAATAGGGAAACACAAATAGCATGCACATCTCAACGAAGCACATATATCCCATGATATGATAAAAATGTGATTTTCTCATGAAGATGCACAAATTCAAAGATAACTAAATGAAACAAAGACATTTTTCTTGAATTACGAAAACTTATCACATGCATTTCTTCTCATTCTCATAACACAAGAAAGGAAACTTAAATTGCTTCACCTAAATAATCCCTCGAGCATATATAGCATCGAGTCCCCGATGGAATACCTACCATCGTCGTTCATATGAACCATTTACACATGGTGCGCAAGGTCCCAACAAAGATGGACGCTTGTGCTGAACACAATTTACCGTTGGCCTATAAGATTCACAATTTTACAAAGATTGTATGGATATCTCGCTGTACTGGTCGCGGATATCCCACCGTGTTGGTCACGAATATACCACCATGTCGGCCGGGTATTCACACAAAACCTTAAATCATACTGTATAACTTATAGTTTATCACCGTGTGATGTGCTAATTATATTTAGATTTTTAAAACTCGCAACATCTAAACTCACCCACACCCATTTCACATTCCGAATGAATCTTGAAAGATTCCACATGCTTATTATCCTATTGTAACGAATCCTGAAGGATTTTCACACGAATAACACACTTGTTTGAACATGATTATTGAAATAAACACACACATACTCACACAGTTGTTTACACATTCATAAGACTCTACACATCCAAAACAACACGTCATATCATAATTCATATGTTATTCATATTTAATGTACATGGTATAAAGTTTGCCCTACCTTCGACGAAGTCAAATGGAAGTTCCTTAATCCAATTTAGCCACTCACATGAACATGGCTACGCTCATACCTAAATACATTCAATTTATAACCCATGTGTCAGAAGTGACGTAAGACATGAAGACATCGAGCCTCCCCAACTTACTCGAAACGAATCAAAGCAAAACTCTGTATTTGGCCAAACCGTTCGATCGATTTCCAAACCAATCGAACTGTTTCTCCAAACCATTCGATCTGTTCCAAACCGATCGAACGGTTTCCTCACTGAGAAACCAAACCCTTTTTCCTAGGTGTCCCAATCCGATCGATCAGTTAGAACGGTTCCAAACCGATCGAACAGATTCACCAAAATGTTCGATCGAAATTATTTTCGATCGAACGATTTTCCTCAGAAGTCCAAATACTTGCTCCTTTGACAAAACCAACCGAACGTTCACTTATTTCGATCGAACGGTTTTGCCAAATTCAACACATTTGTGTGTTCTAACTTCCACATCTCAACTTTTTTTTAAAATTTAACTCCCTTCTCTTCTAATTTCCACACACATACTACCCAACTACTTAACACAAATGTAAAACACAATTAGATCAAATTCTTACCTCTTAGATCATCAGATTCTTAGCCCTAGGTGCTCAGCTCAAGCTAGGTTCCAAGATTGAAGCCTTTGATTTTCACGATCCGATTCCAAACTCTCACGTAGAGTCTTAACTCCTTGCATTCATGATCACACGCATTCAAGGCACACTTTCCTTCTCTCTCTTCTCATTTACTCCTCTCATTTACTCTTCAACAACCAAGGGCAAGAGGGTTAAATTCTCTTAGCCTTTAACTTTTATACTTAATGTCTCTTACTCAAGTGTTGAGCATGTACACCTCACTTCGGTGTATGCCCTTTCTCAATGGTTCCTACATATACAATTCTGTCCTCATCCACAACTAGTCAACTAATTCACATCATTAACTTATTATTTTATCTTACTCGATGTGGTACCACTCGGCACGCACCTCGAGTCGTACCGTTCATAGGACAATATTTTCGAGTCTTTACATTACTACTATATAAAAGTAAAAATAGTTTCTGTCAAATTTTTATGCCTAAAATGCCCCTAGCTCATATATCTTAGTGATAAGTCCAAAATCTTTGGCTACAAATACCGGTACCCTATAAGTCTTTTCTGCAATGATATCCCAAACGTTAAAATAGCTCCTTTGTAACGTTTTCTCAGTAGTGAAAATGGGTCGGGGCAGGTATTAGGAAGGCCATGGGCCGAACCAATTGGGTCCAAATTTAGACTCAAATCCAAGCAGTTAGATGTCTAAAAATTAAGTTCAATCATTTAAAGGTCTCAATATCCACGTGCATTTGCATGCCCCTTTTTACTAGTTCTAACAAATATGGATGAAGAATAAAGGATTGGGCAGCTCTAAATGCGCTCGCGCGTTCTCTAAAAGCGGCTACGTCAGAGACCTCTTAAAACCCATTGATTGGGTCGGATCTGATTCATTCTAATTTTCTACTACATCGGAGACCTCTTAAAACCCATTGATTGAGTTAGATCAAATGATAGGGATCGTGTTTCACCCCGATCTTCCACACAAATGATCTTGAGATTATATTTAACCTATTAGACGATCAATTTTTTATTTTGCATGGCACAAATCCCCAAAATATGGCCTTAAAATAGCATGACGTCTTTCATAGGATTCAAGATATTTGACATGTGGAATGACAAACTGACCGTTTGATAGGTGTGACATGATCTCAAGATCCGTTGTGTGGAAGATCGGGGTGAAACAAAATATCCATCATCATATCCGAAGCAATCAATATTTTTTAAGGGTTCTTCAACATAGATGCTTTAAGAGAACACATGGACACAAACAGAACTACCATAAAATATTTCACCTTCTCTTTAATTCATATTCGCATTAAGTAAAGAGACGCTCCATAACAATCCTGAAAAAAGGGAGCTAAAACTAGCAAAGAGGATTGGTACTATGGCACATGATTAAAAAGTGTCACCTTGAACACCATCCAAGTCGTCTGATTTGAAGAACAAGATGTATAGATCTTTGACAAAAAAGTTTCCACCTAAAATGATCTCTATCATCTGATTTGTGGGAGTCAACAATTAAATTAGGTGGCAATCTTTGACTGTATTGAATAAGATGATAGAGCTCAAGTTTTGGGCTAATTTTTTACCTCAATGATCTTTACATCATGGTCTTCAAATCAGATCTCTTAAAGGGTGTTCCATGTGGCCCATAGCCAAAAACATCAAATTCTCTCTTTTTAATCAGTGCCACGGTACAAATCTTGTGTGGATGTTGTAGCTCCCGAAAATATATGGGACAACTTGAGATTTCATCCTCTTTAAGATCAACTAAAACGACTGTAAAAGTGCCCTTAAAGTCTAGGGAATTGGTATTGGGTACCAATATTTACACTAAAGATTCAGTTTCTCTAATGCTTCCTTGAATCAGACGATGGAGATCGTTTTCATCCAAACCTTTCAAAAAATAGATCTTCAAATCATGTCCCACCTATCAAGCAATCATATCATAATTACACTCGCACATCTCCACATTTGACCATGATCAAGACATACCATCAGAAGGGTTCGTGTGTCACGTGTGGGGATGGGTTCTAGGTTGAATCAACATTTGATCGTTTGAAAGGTAATCCATGATCTCAAGGTCTATTTTGTAAAAGAGTTTGATGGAAAGAGATCTCCATTGTCTTATTCGAAGCAATAAATGCCATTAACGACTGGTTACAGAGATGAAAGCTTTGGTTGTAAATACCATACCCAATGATATTTGGGAGCCATTATTTGCACATCGGAAATTTTCCCTCAGACATAGTCAAAACAAATACTTGGTATTGTAGGGACTGGTGTCATGTGAAATGCCATATGATCCATTTGATTTGAAAGCTATGGTATAGAGATCTTAGGTGTAAAATATTGCCAAGAATCAAGCAGTTTACAATAAGGTTCAATGCAGTCAAATCAAACAGTTTACGAAAAGGTTCAATGCACTCAAATTCCATTATCTAATTCAATAATTGATTGCATTGAATCACATGATAAAGATCTTTTTGAGCTAAATTTTTCTTATTAAATAAAAAATATGAAACCATGCGCTCAAAAGAGTAAATTGTACATAAAATGAACAGTAAAATCACAATTGGTTTTAACGTTCATGTCTCAACACAATTGATGTTATTGACTATAAAGATTTATATTTTATATTTTAACCTTTGTTCACAAAATAGTATGATCATTGAGTCACTCCTATCCATGACACCCTATCATGAGATTGGATACCACGTGATTTAAAATTAGTGTGGGACCAGGTAAGTTACCTGGTACCAAGCTACCTTTACAGATAAAAATCATAGAAAAGATAGGGTTTTTATTGGATCGGGTTTTCGAGTTAGGAGTTAGGTCGGGATAAGTGGTGGCTAATCCTAATTGTCCAATCGAAACTGAAAATGAAAGGTTAAAACAAGATATGATCAAATGTCAACTTAAGATGTTTTCATGGCAAGTTTGAAATCTTCCCATGAACAAATTTTTTAAGATACTTTCATTTGCACCCACCGAATCTTTGAGGACACCCATGTAAAAAACTATTGACTATTTTTAATCATACAAGGGAGATCCTTTACAATTTAAGATATGATGTCATAGGTTTAAGAAAGATATATTTATTTCACTAAGAAAAAAACAACACGTGCAACACACGTGCACTTTTATTAGGGATCTTTCTATCCAGTCCTCCACATAATAGATCTTGAGGTCATCAACATTCAATTTTTACTATCATATTTAAGCAAAAGAAAAGAAAGTAAGAAAATTTATGTGCACCTAAAAGCTGTTATATTAATTTTTTTTTGTTTTACCATATTTTATTTCACTATGTGTGCCAAATGGAATCAAAATTTGAGTGCCCAATGGTAAGCCAATGATCTCACCAAATCTTTTTGCTCATTTCATTTAGTAAGTGGTAGTCCATGCTAGACATTCAAAATGTTTGATTTGATTGTTAGAATCATGTTAACATTAATTTTATATTCAGTGTTGTAGACACCCAAATTTGGCCCAAGGCTCGATCTACGCATACTTCAAGAAGGGCGCACCCCCGAGCTTCCGAAAGCATTTCCCAAACCTTTAGGAATCATCCCAAAACCTTTAGAACCCCTCCCGAACCCTTAGGAATCAACCACCCTAACCTTCCCAAACCCATTAGAATCCTTTTCCGGACCTGTTTCGGACCCTCTTGAGCAGTGGATGGAAAGAAGAGTTCTAATATTTACATAGACCTCTTTCCAATATTTCCCATTGGAAAGAGGACTTCCCCAGCTTTCTAAAGAGCTACGAATCGCCTCAATTAGAGTTGTATATCAAAAGTTACGGCAATTTGAAAATCAGGCAGAAATGTAAGTATTTTACCTAGCGTGTATAATATACATGCTAGGCCAATTTTGACAGAATTTTGCCTAGGAAAACTTTGGAAAATTTTTGCCTAGCGTGTCTAATACACACGCTAGGCAAAATCTGGTCTTTTTGTGGGCTCCAGGGCGGGTTCTGAACCTCTAGCTTATTCCCAAGCACTATAGCTATGCTTAGCGTGTGTAATACACACACCAGGCTTAGCTACAGTAACTGTTGGATTTTGCTCGAAATTCACTTTTGGGGTTTGACTTGTTAACCATCCAAATGTTTAGGATGGGTTTTATTAGGACTGTTACACCCCCGTTTAATCTATTTACAACCCATGTGCCATTTGAAACCTCACCCTATTATCTACCATTGAACGCTATTCACACATATCCATAACCTTAAAAAACCCTAAAACCTTAGATTTATGATTACCTAATTGCTAATCCTATTTAGATTTTAAGTACCCCCCTAACCCTCTCTTTTTCTTTGAATAGAGAGGCACCCCCCCCTTTACTAATGGCTTAAAAATTTTCAAAGAGAGAAAATTCTAGTGAGCTCCCCTCCCATTTGCTTCCACTAAACCCACCTAATTCCAGAACTGAGTTTCATCTTTGACACCTTATTCTTCACCATCCATCCTTGAGATTTAGTTAGATCTAGCCCCTATCCTTCTTCTCCTACCTCTTAGCTCCTTAGCCTTAGAGATCAAAACCCAGTTCTCTAATCATTTGTTTTCGAAAGCTCATCCAAGATGCTCTCACGCGAAGATCCACATCCGTGCTATAAGGGATTGAGAGCTCTGACTCTCCCCTCTATTCCTCTACCTTCTTTGGATTCTCCTCTATCCTAAAATTGAGCCGTTACGCTGCCCAAATTTTGGAAAGCGGGAAGGGCTCAATAGGATCAGCGTGCCTTCGGGCAAGGGGAGGTGCCACTCATTTTTTGTTTCTTTATATATATATATATATATATATATATATATATATATATTATATAAACCAGCCACACATCCAAATAGTCATGGTAGAGACCGCTTTTGAGTGGGTTAATCGGGTGCCTAACACCTTCCTAATTGATAACCGAAGCCCCTACCCAAGAGCCTTTGTCGTAAACTGGAATTAAAGTAATATTTTTGCACTTTGGTGCTTTCAATATTGATTTAGGTTTCCCAGGACACCAACAGCTCCAGGTGGAGACTCTATATTTTATTGAAGAGTGCATCGTCGCAATGGATTCATTAAAAATCCACAGTTGCATAGATGGTGACTCTGCTGGGGAGAGCTTGTAGAGCTTCCCCTTGAAGTTTTGGCCTATTTTTGTTTGTTTATTTTTCTTGTTTACTAACCCTTTTTACTTCATTTCTTTGATACTTACCCCAACGATTTCGTCAATTTTTACTTACCCCTACTTTTCCGTCATTTAAACACCTTAGCCGATTGACGGGCCTACTTGAACATTGTCTTTACTTTCATTTACTTTTCCGTCATTTACACACTTTAGTCAATTGGCGAGCCTACTTGAGCATTGCCTTTACTTATATTTACTTTTTCGTCATTTACAACCCTTAGCCAATTGACAGGCTTACTTGTACATTTTACCCCCTTATCCGATTGGCAGGCCTACTTGGACTTTTACGTTTGTGTTATCATATACCTTCAGTGGACGTCGGCTTGTAGAGGCGACACAGGATCATCACAACCCATTTTTGGACCTAAGCAAACTCTCCTTTTAAAATTGAATTTGAAAATTGAACCTTAAAAGAGAACTAAGGGACTTAATTCAGTTTTATGTTGGGTAGATTTTAAATGGTGGGAATTTAGGCAGTGATACAAACGTCGTGATTTTTAGTACGGCGGCAGCCCCTAGTGGTGATGATCTGGAAATGTACCACCCCATCCAGTATCTGAGAAAGCGCATACGCTGGAGGCATATCGGGTGGGTGACCGATCTGGTTACAAAGCTTAAAATCCTTGGGGAGTGCATTGACCCGAAATAGCTGTGTATCCCTTTAGGTTCGGTGAGGAGGGACTCGAATAATAAAGAAAATTAGTGTCCGGAAGCACCGCTTCCCAAAAACAAAAGAAGCAGACCAAATTCGGGCCTGCTATTTGCTGTCAAAATAGTTTATATAAAATGTTTTTACCTAGCGTGTATAATATATACGCTGAGCCAAAATTCTCCAGAATTGCTCTAGCGTGTATAATATACATGTTAAGCCAAAAATCCTCAGATTTTGCCTAGCATGTATAATATACACGCTAAGCCAAAATCTTCAGATATTTAGCTTCACGTACATAATACACACGATAAGCCTATTCTGGCCCTAGCAGCCCGAATCTGAAGCCTTCTATCACCTTTCCTCGAGTCCCCTGCTTAGCGGTTTAGTACCTTCGATAAATCCCACACTTTTCGACACCCAATACGCCCTCGCCGGTCAAAAGAGGTCACCCTCTTATTAACTTATTTCGAGGGATCGGGTTTGTCACGTGGATTCGCGTACCTTCACATATATCAATGGGTTTCCCTTCGATTCTTCCGAAGTGTGTCGGGATCCTGCCGTGAGAAATATTTGAGGTTTGAACGTTGCTCGAAACGGGAATTCCAAGGCCCCGGAGCTCATCCTAGAAAGGATTCATTTGCTTTTTATCCAAAAAACCAAATAAAAGAAAGAAAAAATAATCAAGAAAAAATCAAAATCCCAAAAGAAAGACTTGTGGTGCCAGTGCAGTGGCATTGCCCTACTCTCCGTCCTCCCGAAGAGGGAGGAGAAGAAAATTTTATGGACCCTATCCGAGGCATCCATACCCAACCCACCGCCAAGCCATTATGTGGGCGATTGATCTGGCTTGTGCCGTTCCCGATTCATCACCGCCATGCTCCCCATCACATTCCCATGCGAAAGAGATTTTTACATCCATTCTACTTATCCAACCCCCATTTTCCGTCACAAAACCCTTTGGTGCACCCATATTCCCAACCACACCCATCCAAAATTTGCTCATCTTTTCATCTACCCAAAATCCATCCACATCCACCCCACATACACCCCATTTTTTACCCATTTTCCCTTAAATCCAAACAACCCTAACTTTCCCCCTTCACCATCACTCAAAATCCACCCCATTTTTCTTCCACCACCACCAAAAATTTATCCCATTCCCCTTCCACATCTAATTTTCCCATATTTTGCCAAAGTCCTACACCCCATTCCCCCTCATTTATCCGAGCCATGCCCCATTTTCCCTCCACTTCCAATCCAACCATACCCCATTTCCCTCCCATATCCACTAATCATACACCCCAATTTCCCTCTACCTTTAATCTAAATTTTCCTTCCACAGTCAATCCAAACAACTCCCATTTTCCCATATTCACCCAAGCCATGCTCAATTCTTCCATATCCACTCCACATTTTTCCCCCAATCCAAATCCACCACATATCCCCCAATCTACCCAGGTCATGCCCGATTTAACCCAGGTCATGCCCAATTTTCCATCTACCCAAGCCACGACCAATTTTCTCTCATCTACCCAGGTCATGCCCATTTTCTTTCATACATCTCCCTCATCAAATAAACTATCCGCCTCCACTCCCATACCCGATTCCATGGCTATCATGCAAGAAATGATGAACACCAAGGCAAGGAGGGCCTCCCAAAACCACCCTAATCCACCCCAAATGCCCAACCCTCAACATACTCTCCAAAATCTCCTCACCTCTTTTATCCAAAATGTCAATCCTAATCAGCCTCCCATAATTGATACCACACAAGGCCCCTCCCATCAACCATGGGGTCATCCGAGTGGGCGTCAAGGCCAAATACCCTATACCCAAGCCCATCAAGGCCGAATACCCCAAGCCCATCAAGGCCCAATTACCGAAGCCCATCAAGGCCCAATACCCCAAGCCCATCAAGGCTCAATACTCCAAACCCATCAAGGCCCAATGCCCCAATCCCATCAAGGCCCATTTCCATATACCCAGCCTATCAAGGCCCAACATCCCAAGTCCATCATGGCCCAAACTTGGGAATCCCGTTTACAAACCCTTCATCATTCTCCCAATATCCCACATTTACCTATTGATCAGTCACATAATTGATCATTTTATCACCCTTAACTTAGTGATTCTAGGCTTTAGTTTGCTACTAATAACTTACTGATGTGCAGATATTAGAGATAACCAGTAAAAGAGAGCCAACGTGTTAATATTCATCAAAATGAACTCAAAAAGCAACAAGAAAGATGATTGAGCAAAAAAAATGATTTTTCACCTACTAAAAGCCAGAAAATTATAATTTACTATTCTTCAAAAAGAGACAAAAAGAGAGAAGCGAAAAAGTATAATCTAGAGAATCGTCAACTATGAGGAAGCTATGAAAGATAGAAAATCATGATTAATGACTTTCTAAGAAAGAGAAGAAAATGAGAAATTGTTAATTACGATTTCCTAGAAAATAAGCTTTCCTACTATTGATCACGTGAGAGCTATCACCGCCATGAATAGAATTAGAAGACTCATAGAATTAGAAGTCTGGTGAATCACGGATCTGAGAAGATTGAAGAAGATAAGCTCTTAGGAAATCTCGGTTGCTGAAATAAAGAAGAACAATCCAGAAGTACATCAACCATTGAAAGCAAGGAAGGATAAAATTAGGAATTATAGTTATATTAGGAATATTTTATTTTAGTAGTTTCTTTTATTAGAATTAGAAGTCTTTGTAAACCGACTCCTTATGATCTATAAATAAGAGAGCTTGGTATAGAAATAATCATTGAAAAATTTCAGCATCAATTGACGCTTGAGGTTGGATTTTTTTCCGATCAAAGTAGTGTAACAGAGTTAGAATAAACTAGATATCAGAGGTTTCTCAAGAGCAATTGGGTGTTGAAGATTAGTGTAGATATCCTAGTTTCTCAGAAGCAATTGACGATTGCGGCTGAGGGGTGAAAGATATATTTATTTGTTTTCTAGGTTAGATTTTATTTACTTTATTTCCATACTTTATAAACATCTTCAAGTTTTAATTTGAATTGACGACTCAAGTTTGAATTTGTAGATTATGGTAACAATTTTTACTTTTTCATCTTTAGTTTTCTAAGGTTTGATTGACGCCTAGATTTTAGGAAGTTATTGATTAGATTAAATCTGCATTGATAGGATCTTAGACTTGATTGACAACCAATGCTAAGAAACTTGAGAAATAGTGTAACGGTACTATTTATTTTCATAAATATCCGATAGTTGAAGATTGGGATTGACAGCCTCAATCTGAAGGAGGATTTAGATTTATTTTTATACACTTTAGATTAAGAAACCATTCTTTTATTCATATTTCTCCAGTAGATAAGATCTCAAAGATAAATAAAAGTTTTTAAAATAAGATTTTAAATAAAAGATATAAATAAGAAGTAATTAGATAAATAAACTTCCTCAGGAGAACGATCCTATGGTAGTACTATGATTTCCATTGTGCGCTTGCGATAGGTTAAGAGTTAAATTTAACATAATTTTAATATACATAACAAGATCAACCAAGTTTTTGATGCTGCTATCGGGGAAGTAGAATTTGTGACAGCCCAAATTTTGACACCTCGAAAATCGTGCCATCGGCACGACCCTCGAGGCCGTGCCCCATATGCCTGCACAGAATATTTAGTATATCCACACAACTAGAAAGCAAAAGATGCACTAACTAATAAATACATAACTAAAACTCCAGTTCTATAAGATTAAGCAAACACATGAAGCTCAAAAGATAGTTATAACCTCATGCCACTGCATGAGCAAAAGAACCAACCCGAACAATCGGTGACTAAACAGTCGTCACCCCAGATGGTTGGCCAAAAGAATGTGTAACAAAATTTATATTATCTTATACAAAAGGGTGGACATACCAAGCCGTACAATCTCTCTCACAAAATAATCAAAGTACACAGAGGGTCCTCTAGAAGAAATCCTCAGGAGGGGGCTCTGACTCCTCCTCAAGCACATAATCTGAATCCTCCATATCTACGTCTCCCGAAGTAGCAGCTAACACTGGACCTGTGACGTATAGTCTAAAAGGGTGAGCTACATCTTAGCTCAATAGGGAAGATATATAAATATGTAAATCTATCTTACTCACATACATTTCATGACATAATGGAAATATGCTTGAATTAATGTAAAACATTTAGGAAATAGTTTGAGATATTAAAAGACTAAACAAAAATGCAATTGCTATACTACACATGTCATCTCATGCTCAATTGGTTCTCATATTACAAGTGGGTTGGTCTCGTGACTTAAATTAAATAACTTAAATAATCCCTGAGCAATATAGCTTCGAGCCCCGATGAAATACCCTCCATCGTCGTCCAATCAGACTATTTTTCATGTGATCTAGCTCAAGTCCCTTTCATATAGGCGACTGACACGTAACTCATATACATCCCTGGGATGTCTTATAGGTGTACGGATTGGTCGCCGTACCGGTCACGGATATCCTATCGAGTCAGTCACGGGTATACCGCTGTGCCGATGGGGTATTCTACAAACCTTAAATCAATTGTGCACTACATATAGTTATTCATCATGTAATTTTGCTAATTATTAGTAGTTCAAATGCATTCACTTGTTTTCCATCACATGTACATCCACATTAACTATACATCCCTGGGATGTCACACATTTAGATGTATCACATAGATGCCCAGTTCCCATACACATCCCTGGGATGTCTCATGACTTATACTTATACTTTCTCATTTCAGTGTATGCACACACCTTATGTTTCACACTTTTCTTAGTATTTTAAATCCAAGCACTTATCTATGCTTTAAATGAGCATGCATACATAAAATATCACTACATACATGCTTTCGTAATCAAGTGTATAAGTTCAGAATATTCCCTACCTCAAAGCAAAGTCATCACTCAATCACATCAATACCATATAAGGGTCAAGCATAACAACCATACTCTAAACCTACATTACATGAATGAAAATACTCTTAGAAAAGCTCACAAGGATCTAGGGAAATATAACTCCAAAGAACTAATCAAAATAAAATAAACATCTATGCTAGACCTCACGCGAGCGACCACTTGGCCTCGCGCGAGCGAGTACTTGTCCTCATGCGAGTGATTACTCACCCTAGCTCGAGCGATTATAACTCGCGCAAGCGACCACTTGTCCTCGCTCGAGCGAGCTCTTACCCTCTCTTGAGGGATTATAATCGAGGTCACCTGAAGCTCACGTGAGCTCTCGCGCGAGTGAGCTTCCCTTTACAAAACTATCTCGCATGAGTGAGAACAGAACTTATTTACTCTCTATATTTGTCTCCTCCTCGCGCGACCGAGCTATTATAACCGCGCGCGCGAGGAATAGCTACCTCTACAGCTCGAGCTTCTCGAGAACTCTAATCTTATCCTGTTTAAAAACACATGTAATACACTAACAACCCATCATAAATACATCAATTAATGATGATAATCAACTAAATACATACCTTAAATACTAGATCTCCCATGGATTTGGTCCATGATCTTCTCAACAAAAGAGGGTTTCAAAACCCTGTTCTCCAACTCCTCTCTTGATCAATCCCAAGCTCAAAACCCTTAGATCATCCTCAAGGGTTTTACCACAACTTCCTCATCTCATAAATTTAACATCCATAAAGTAGATCTTATCTTTGGATCAAAAGAAAATCCCTATCTCTAAATCTCTCTTTCTCTTTATAAATTTCCAACTAACTACAAAAACCCAAGAGAAATAACTTCTCTTTGCTTTTAACTTATTTAACCCCTTCCATACATTTGGTGCAAAGCACATACACCCTCAACAGGTGTACATGACCTTATAACAAGACTCACACCATACACCTAGGTGTACATTTCACCACAAAACTTGTCTAGCCTAAGTCATCAAGTTGACCTCCACTTGGTCAATCTTACGACCAAACTGGCACTCACCCCGAGGACACTATTCGAAACCCAAATTTTAGGGATGTTACATTCTCCCCACTTTGGGAATTTTCGTCCTCAAAAATGTGCCCAAGGGCGTCCACTTCATGGAAGACCCATACACATTTATATAGGGCGATGTATATAACCGTAATTCACAACAGATCCTTCATAAAACTCAATGATTTGTATCTTTTGTAGCAATGACCACCCGTCGTGCATCAAAAGAAAATTTAAACTATTTACATATTTCTATAGAATTACCACGGATCCTGTATAAAAACGTAAATCATAGGCATAATTCTAATCAATGCCCACACAGTACGATGACTCCCTGCATGACAGTACCACACATACCCATATACAAGGACTACAATTTCATGTGCTCCCCATCCTGTCATTCAGATAATTAGACCACAACATCCATAGGCATTCAAAGGTATTTACAAAAACTTAGGTACCTGCGTAATCCATAAGACACACAACACATGTACCTGCAGAAAATTTCATCCATTCATTCTGACATCCATGTCCAATCAATCATCATCCATAAAGATAACCAAACATATATATATATATATAACATTTACATTTAAAAAAAAATAGAAAATTTCATCCATTAAGATAACCAAATAGATAGTTTGAATGATCTCCATTCCCACATTTTGATCAAAATTTTATAGACATAACATTTACATTTTTCAAAAAGAATTTAACTCGCCGATGACGACCTAGTCGTCACCCTACTCGTACTCCTCGTCATCGTCCTCCTCGTCAGAGCCGGAACCAGAGTCATCGTCGTCCTCCTCCTCATCGTCATCATCATCATGAACCTCTTCCCTGATAGCCCCCTCTTCAGCCGTCTCCCTAGCAACAACACCCAATCTAGACGCACGGAAAATGGCACCCCGAAATACATCTACGCACTCCCGGTATGTCTGTGGGAATGCGTGGGTCATAAGATCTATAAGAAGTGCCTCCTGAAACCTCTGGTATAATCTAATCTCCCTCCCCTGTAGAAGGATATCACGCATCATGTTGCCGTCAATGGCAGGGAAAGGCTGTGAAGAAGAAGTGGATGGAGCGGCTAAGCTGGGTGGTGGTGGTTGATCTGCCTGCCGTGCGACCTGACTATCCCTCTTCCTCTTTTGGCTGTTTCATAGGCTCTTTAAGTTTCGAGTTAAATCTTGGGCGATGAATGGAATGATATTGTCTTTTAGTATGGACTTGTCCCCTCGAATCTCAAAACTATCTTTTCCATGGCGTAAGTCAAAGAGTCTTGAAATCAGACGGGCATAGGGTAGGCAATTTATTAGTGGAGGGACGACACCCCTCACAATCCTTTTATAGGCATGCACAATGCCCTTCATAGCCACCCTAGGGGCGCTAAACCACCTGTTGTGAAAGGTGGAGTGCAAAGCCCTCAAAAATGGCCCACGACGCTCCTGCTCGTGGCCGATTGGGTAAAATTTTTTCTTAAAAATAATATCTAAAGGCCACATATGTGGCGGCAATTGGGACCTAGTGATAGATTGTCCTGATGTGGTACAGCCGCTCGTAATGTCAACGACAATTGTTTAAAATTTTACTTCATGGGTGAAAGGGGGTTGTGAAAGCAAGTCCTGGATGAAGGTGTGAGGGCAGTTCATGGCGATGGAATTACCGGTATCGCCAAAAGCAAACGCCCTTCCATCTTCCTCAATGACGAGAGTGGTGTCATCGTTATTAGTTTTAAGGGTCTCATAAAATAGTTTAACAAGCCTCGGATAGTTCAGGCTTTAAACGACGCCAACAATGGTTTCAAACCATTAATGCTAAGATAGTCTGAAGTTCATTTTGTGGACGTAGGATCCCAAAAAAAAAACTTTCATGTATTTCCCACTCGGGCCCAAAATTTTTGGCCCCCCACCAATCATTTGGTTGGGTCAGTGTGGATGATTGAGGTGGTGGAGGTGGTGCTTGTGGTGCCTTGTAACTTGAAGACGGCACCCAAATCATTGTCTTCTTTCTAGGTTAAGGGTTAGGCTTGTAGAAGCCATCAAAAGGTGTTTGAAACCAAATCAACAAAAATAAAGATGAACAAGGGTAGAAATCTCCTTTCTAAGCACTTCTATCAGTTCAGATTCACGAAAAACACGCTCTGAGCATGTCTTCTATCACCTAATTTACCCACTGTTTGCCCATCGGTCTGTGGATGGAATGTTGAACTAAAGTCAAATCGCGTACCCATGCCTTCTTAAAACTTCTTCCAAAATTTTGAAGTATATAACAGGTCACAGTCAGAGACAATGCTACTAGGAACCCCGTGCAACCGTACTATCTCCTTCATATACAACTCCTCGAGTCTTCCTGCTGTGTACATCATGTTGTAGGGTAAGAAGTGAGCTGACTTGGTCAGTCGATCAACGACTACCCAAATAGCGTTGTATCTCTTTGTTGTACGTGGTAACCCTACAATAAAATCCATTGAGATTGATTCCCACTTTCACTCCGATATAGGTAGAGGTTGCAACAATCTAGCAAGGTGTCTATGGTCCACTTTTACCTGCTGACATGTCAAACACCTTGACACGTACTTGGCTATGTCTTGCTTCAGACCTCTCCATCAGTAACTCTTCCTCAAGTTCTTATACATTTTGGTGCTATCGGGGTAAATTGCATATCTAGATTTGTGAGCTTCATCCAAGATAGTTTATCGCAGATCGACATCAACTGGAATACAAAGGCGTCCCCTGAATAGTAAGGAACCATCTTCTTTCACAGAGAATTCAGGTTTGGTGCCGTAATCACATCTTGTCAAATTTTGGTTAACTTTGGGTCTTCCATTTATAGCTCGTGAATATGCTCAAAGATCGTCAGTCTTACTGTGATGTTGGCCAAGAAAGCCCTTGTAGCTTGCACCTCGATATTTGCATCATACAATGAAAGATCTTCAAACGACTTTCATCTACGCATCCCCATGATAGGATTAGCTAACTGAGCCGAACCGTTACGACTTAAGGCATTTGTTACGATATTAGCCTTGCCTAGGTGATATTATATGGAGCAATCATAGTCCTTGAGAAACTCCATCTATCTGTCATGCCTCATATTTAATTCCTTCTGTATAAATAGGTACCTGAGGCTCTTATGGTCGGTGAAGATCTCAAAGGTCTCACCGTACAAATAATGTCTCCAAATTTTTAATAAAAATATAACCGCTGCTAATTCCAGGTCATGTGTCAGGTAGTTCTTCTCGTGATCTTTCAATTGCCTCGACCCATAAGCAATCACTCTCTTGTTTTGGTTGAGCACGCAACCTAAGCCACTATGTGAAGAATCACTATATTCCGCAAACCCTCTACTACCTGAAGGAATTGCCAGTATTGGAATTGAAGTGAGTCTCTTCTTGAGTTCTTGAAAACTCTTTTCTCACGCTTCATTCCACTCAAATCTCGCATCCTTTCTTATGAGTCTCGTAAGTGGTCCTGATATTTTTGAAATTTCCTCCACAAAACGTTGATAGTATCCAGCTAGACCAAGGAAACTACAGATATCTGTCATTGTCTTTGGTTGTTCCTATTGTACCACTGCTTTGATCTTAACTGGATCTACTGTGACACCATCCTTTGAGATGACATGTCCCAAAAAGCTAACTTTCTCCAACCAGAACTCGCATTTACTGAGTTTGGCATGCAATTAGTATTCACGTAGAGTTTGTAGAGTGATTCTCAAATGTTCTTCCTGCTCCTTCTTCGATTTTGAATATATCAGAATGTCGTTGACGAATACTACGACACAAGTGCCCAGGTGTGGTTTAAACACCTGATTCATCAAATCCATAAACGATGCCAGTGCATTCGTCAAATCAAACGACATCACCAAGAACTCGTAGTGTTCATACCATGTCCTGAACGCTGTCTTTTGAATGTCCTCTGCCTTGACTCTCAGCTGATGGTATCCAGATCTCAGATCGATCTTGGAGAAATATCTCGCTCCCTACAGTTGATCAAACAAATTGTCAATCCTAGGCAATGGGTATCAATTTTTGATGGTCAATTTATTTAGCTGACGATAGTCGATGCACAGTCACATCGACCCATCTTTCTTCTTTACAAACAAGACCGGTGCTCCCCAAGGAGACACGCTCGGCTTTACAAACCCCTTATCTAAGAGCTCTTCCAACTGCTCTTTCAATTCCTTCAGCTCAGCAGGAGCCATTCGGTATGGTGCTTTGGAAACCGTCTCCATTCCAAGTGCTAAGTCGATAGTGAATTTCACCTCTCTATCAGGAGGTAACCTTGGCAACTCCTCCGGAAAGACATCCTCAATCTCACACACAACCGCAATCTCTAAAATGATGTTCTTTCCTTCCTTGTCTTCCTTCAAGAATGCCAAGTAACCACTGCATCCCTTTCTGATCAAGCGCTTGGCTCTGATGGCGGACACAAGTGACAGAAACTTCGTTCTCACCCTATGAATAAGAATGATCTCCTTGTATTCAGTCTAAAGATAACCACTTTATTCTTAAAATTGACCATTGCACAATGACTTAACAACTAATCCATGCCAAGGATCACGTCGAATCCTTGCATATCCAACAGTACCAAATTTGCTGCCAGTTCATAGATGTCTCTATCTCTAATGGTTACTATCACTGACTTACAAACCAAGTTCATATCGACCAATTCTCTAGTCGGGATAGATACAGCCAAGATAAAATCTAACGTCTCTGGGTTGACCTTCATCTTCTTTTCAAATCAGAGAGCTGTAAATGAATGGGTAGACTCCGCGTCTATCAACACTCTAGCTTCATAAGCTACGCCACTTCCCTTTCCGTATAATTGTAAGGTACCTATATCATATATGTATATATATAACATACTTATACATCAAAATTTATATACAGAAATGAGTCTACTCTACTTCCTACATGGATGCACCTTCTCTATCTAAAAACCTTAAGTAATTGAAATTCTTAATTTTAAAAGAAAATATCACATTGGATAATGTCATTGATAGTCTGTGCTTCCTAGGCAGTAACCGCATATGCTCTTCCTTGCATGACTGGCTTCTTTGATTGTATCGGTCTCGGCCTGGAAGTAGAAGTTGTTCGCTCCTTGTTCATCTCAGGGAAATCTCGGATCATGTGGCCTATCTTCCCACACTTATAGCAACCCCGAGTACCCCGCCTACAATCTGTCATTTTGTGAGACTTGCCACACTTGGCACAAGTCTCAACTATTGTAGAAGATGTTGCCCGTGAGAAACCTTGGTTAACTGATACTCTGATAGTGGTAACAGGGTTCTCATATCTGATCAGCCTCCCAAACGCAAGCATAGGTAGTCTAGGATATTTTGTCTGTGTCGGTTCAACGAAATTCGTCTAAAACCGTTGCCTCTGAATGGGTGCCACGAATCACGGCTCGTAGTTTCTCACTTTACTCTACTCCATCCTTCCCTTTCCTTGTTGGTCTCTTCTTTGATACCGATCTTCATTATCTTCTTCAATCACAAGAGCTTTACTCTTAACCTCTCCATAGGTTTTCAGCTCAAAGGCCGCACTCTCCCCTTAATATCCGGCCTCAAGCTGCGTTGAAGCCTCTTGGCTTTCATCAAGTCGGTAACCACATAATCAGGAACAAAGCAAGCGAGCCTCATAAACTCTACTTCGTATTTCCTTACTAACATCTTTCCCTGTTAAAGTTGTAAGAACTTTATTTCCATCTAGTTATGCATGACATCGGGGAAATATTGTTTGTTGAATTCGATCACGAGTTCATCCCATGTCCATGGCAATTCTGGGGTT
This sequence comes from Chloranthus sessilifolius, assembly GCA_021018995.1. NCBI lineage: Eukaryota > Viridiplantae > Streptophyta > Magnoliopsida > Chloranthales > Chloranthaceae > Chloranthus > Chloranthus sessilifolius. The sequence continues at coordinate 102,013,798 of CM037588.1, forward strand.
TCCTGAGCTCTAGTCCTCGACACGGACTTCCACCATGGGCATGCCTCCCCATTTAACATATATGCCGCCCAACGGACACTCTCATCTTTAGTGCACGTAAGTACACTGAACACCTTCTCCATCACACATAGCCAATTCTCTACATCCATTGGCTCTGCTTGCACTGAAAAACTCAGAGTACGCATCCTCCTAAACTCTATGAACGCTGAGGGAAATGGCTGTGTAGTACCCACTGGAGGCGTAGGTGGTAGCTGATGCTGGTCATTGGCATTATGTGCTGCCAAGAACGCCGCTTACTGAGCCATGGAATTGGCCATGGTTTCCATAGTATGTATTATCCTCTGACTCTCTTCTCTCTCCTCATTTCATTCTCTTACCCTTTCTTATTCTCTCTGATCTCTATCTTGATTCCCCTCTTGGTCTCTATTCTCCTGACTACTGCCTCCTGAGGCATCCCTATTCCCCAACGGTACTCTATTTGAAGCTGAGACAAAACCGTCTCTGCTTCGCAAGTTCCTATCATGGCCGCCCCTGGGTCGGCCCCTTCCTCTAGATGACATAACACTTTGTAACATGAAACTATAGTTTTATTAGTAGAAGTTCTTATGCTCTGACAAAATCAAAACTTGTCAGAAATTTTAAAAGAAATCGTTTTGATACCAACTGTGACAGCCCAAATTTCAGCACCCTAAAACTCGTGCCATCGGCATGACCCTCGAGGCCGTGCCCCATATGCCTGCACGGAATATTTGGTATATCCACAAAACTATAAAGTAAAACATGCACTAACTAACAAATATAGAAGTAAAACTCCACTTCTATAAGATAAAGCCAACACATGAAGCTCAGAAGACAATTCTAATCTCATGCCACTGCATGAGCAAAAGAACTAACCCGAACCATCGGTGACCAAACAGCCGTCACCCCAGATGGTTTGCCAAAAGAATGTCTAACAAAATTTACATTATCTTATACAAAAGGGTAGACATACCAAGCCGTACAATCTCTCTCGTAAAATAATCAAAGTACATAGAGGGTCCTCTAGAAGAAATCCTCAGGAGGGGGCTCTGACTCCTCCCCAAGCACATAATCTGAATCCTCCATATCTACGTCTCCCAAAGTAGCAGCTAACACTGGACCTATGACGTATAGTCTAAAAAGGTGAGCTACATCCTAGCTTAATAAGGAAGATATATGAATATGTAAATCTATCTTACTCACATACATTTCATGATATAATGGAAGCATGCTTGAATTAATGTAGAACATTTAGGAAATAGTTTGAGATATTAAAAGACTAAACAAAAATGCAATTGCTACACTACACATGTCATCTCATGCTCAACTGGTTCTCATATTACAACTGGGCTGGTCTCGTGACTTAAATCAAATAACTTAAATAATCCCCAGGTAATATAGCATCGAGCCCTGATGGAATGCCCTCTATTGTCGTTAAATCATACTATTTTTCATGTGATCTAGCTCAAGTCCCTTTCACATAGGCGACTGACACGTAACTCATATACATACCTAGGATGTCTTACAGGTGTATGGATTGGCCGCCGTACCGCTCACAGATATCTTGCCGAGTCAGTCAAGGGTATACCGCCGTGTCGGTGGGGTATTCTACAAACCTTAAATCAATTGTGCACTACATATAGTTATTCATCGTATAATTGTGCTAATTATTAGTAGTTCAAGCTCATTCACGTGTTTTCCCTCACATGTACATCTACATTAACTATACAACCCTGGGATGTCTCATGACTTATACTTATGACTTTCTCATTTCAGTGTATGCACACCTTAAGTTTTACACACTTTTCTTAGCATTTTAAACCCAAACACTTATCTATGCTTTAAACGAATATGCATACATAGAATATCACTATATACATACTTTCATAATCAAATGTACAAGTACAAAATATTCCCTACCTCAAAGCAAAGCCATCACTCAATCATATCAATACCACATAAGGGTCAAGCGTGACAACATATACCAAATCTACATTACATGAATCAAAATACTCTTAGAAAAGCTCACAAGGATCTAGGGAAACATAACTCTAACGAACTAATCAAAATAAAATAAACATCTATGCTAGACCTCGGACGAGCGACCACTTGGCCTCTTGCGAGTGAGTATTTATCCGCGCGCGAGCGATCACTCACCCTCGCTCGAGCGATTATAACTCGCACGAGCGACCACTTGTCCTCGCTCAAGCAAGCTCTTACCCTCGCTCGAGCGATGATAATCGAGGTCAACTGATGCTCATGTGAGCCTTCGTGCGAGCGAGCTTTCCTTTACAAAACTGTCTCGCGTGAGTGAGAATAGAACTTATTTTCTCTCTATATTTGTCTCCTCCTCGCGCAAGTGAGCTATTATAATCGCGCGTGCGAGGAATAGCTACCTCTACAGCTCGAGCTTCTCGAGAACTCTAATCATATCCTATTTAAAACTACATTTAATACACTAACAACCCATCATAAATACATCAATTAATGATCATAATCAACTAAATACATACCTTAAATACTAGATCTCTCATGAATTTGGTCCATGATCTTCTCAACAAAAGAGGGTTTCAAAACCCTTTCCTCTAACTCCTCTCTTGATCAATCCCAAGCTCAAAACCCTTAGATCTTCCTCAAGGGTTTCACCACAACTTTGTCATCTCGTAAATTTAATATTCATAAGGTAGATCTTATTTTTGGATCAAAAGAAAATTCCTATCTTTAAATCTCTCTCTCTCTCTTTATAAATCCCCAACTAACTATAAAAACCCAAGAGAAATAACTTCTCTTTGCTTTTAACTTATTTAACTCCTTCCATACATTTGGTGGAAAGCACATACACCCTCAACAGGTGTACATGACCTTATAACAAGACTCACACTACACACCTAGGTGTACATTTCACAACAAACCTAGTCTAGCCTAAGTCATCAAGTTGACTTCCACTTGGTCAAACTTACGACCAGACTGGCATGCACCCCGAGGACACTATTCGAAGCCCAAATTTTGGGGATGTTACAGAATTTATCTTTATTTTTATTTTATATCCAATATTTTTATTCTTTTAGAAACTAATATTTATCTCTCTTTTATATTTCTTTATATTTTTAATTTTCATTGATCACTTCTTAAATCTCTCGCAGATTTATTCGGAGCAGTAAATTAAAAGTTTCCAACTTCTGTCAACCACGAAATTTCGAAGCTTAGATTTTTCTCTCTCCCTGCTTGCTCAAATAAAAAGTAAATAATAATAAAACCAAATCCTAATACAATAAGTGTCTATACCAGTATGACACGCTATAGTCAAAACATGACTAAAATAATGGGGGAACATTATGCTTTAACACTTCTTACACCTCCCCCATGTATGCAATTAACCCTTATGACCGATAATGAGACTTTCAAAATTACGCCCAAAATATTTCAAACACTTCCAATATTTTGTGGGCTAAGGGATGAAAATCCTTATTCACATTTAAGATAGTTCCTCGAAGTGTGCAATCTTATCCAAATCCAAAATTTGTCAGAAACATCTCTTCGTCTAAGGCTGTTTTCAGATTCTCTTAGAGATGAATCAAAGCAGTGAATACATTCTTTGCCTTATAATTCGTTCGCCAATTAGGAGGACTTGAAATGAGGATTTCTCATGAAATACTTTCCAATACATAGAACGAATCAAATCCAGTATCTGATTAGAACTTTGAAACAATCTCCGGATGAATCTCTTCAATAGGGGTGGGCGTGCCTCAATGATCTTTTATATGGGTGTCCTCATCATGAAGTCCCCCATTGGCAAATAGTTCTCACTTTCTATAAAGGTCTGAATGAGAAAAATCAGCTCATAGTTGATGTTGCATGTGGGGGGATGTTCCACACCTTGTCTGCTGAGGTTGCTTGGGCATTTTTGAGAACTTTAGCGAGGAACCAATGCAATGCCAAGGACCGGGAGAGATGGAATCTGAGACTTCAAGGAGTGTACCTCTTAGGCAGAGAGGACTATACAAATTAAAGTCACTGATGAATTGTCTCCCAAAATTAAAACTGTGGAAGACAAAAATTCAATCTCCAGTGGGTGTAAAATTGCACCCAACATCTCAACAAGGAAAAGCCTGTGAACCTAACTACGGCTTAACTCAAAAAATTCCTCAGCACTCTCCTATATTTTGCCCCACACAGACCCAAGACCACACTGACATTGAGGAAGCTTTATCGCAATTAGCCAAAAGCTAGCTGCAACATGGCCATATTCAAACACAGCTACTCAATAATCTCCTGGAATCCATTACACGGTTAGAAACTCAGGTTAAGTAATTAACCATTCTGATTAACACGAGAGAGATGGTAACTATTCTTCCACATGGCCAGTTGCCACCCCAAGAGGAAATACTTTTATGCGAGGGACATCAACTCCCCTTGATTGTCATTGAATTCCTTCTGAATTTGTCAAGCTATCGACTCGCCCGTTGCAAACACGTGTAACATTTATCCATAAGTACTTTTGAAATGACTCCTCTACGATTTGTGAGATATTACTAATCGTAAAGACTCTTTTCTTTATTTTTAATCACTAGAAGCGCATGGATTTGCGAATTCTTGTGAGTTTAGAGTCCAATCGTAGCGAGTACGATTTTTTAGCCATAGATTATCGTGATTGTTATCCAGAATTGCAAACGACAATTATGGGGAATAGAAGAACCTAGTGATCAGTCTTATTTGAAGCATTGGAAGTGAAATCCATTTAAAAGTATATAGGAAATAAACATGAAATGCATTCAATTTTACCACTTCCCAACCACCCTAGCCGAGGAACCTACACATAGACATTTACTCGAAGTGACGGTTCAATACCTTTCCCTATAACTCCATACCCATACATTAACGAAACCTATTCGACAACCTTTCTTCTTTCTCCGTCCTTAGCCCTAAAATCCTATGACGGAAGAACGTAACTAGAGTAATTTCGATAAAAGACTCAATCAAATTCTCGAAAAATATAGAGCTAAGCTCCTAGCTGTACAATAAAAAATATAAGATCTGAAGCACCAGCGACTTATTCGAGATGCTGAATCATCCTCTGAAACTATCCTGGACCCTAAACCTAACCCAAATCTGAAAACATATACCACGAACCCATCTCCCCCACTTCCTAAACTTTACACCATCACAACCCACCCAGAATGCGTGTTTCTTTCTAACAAGGATGGGTTACAATTTCCAATGTCATTTCCCATCCCATCCTTGATCTCCTCACCACCCTTCTCCATTGCTTATCTTCTCCCTTCGCTTGCGCTATAATCTCTTCATAAAATCTTCGCAGGGGAGTAGTATAGGCAGAATGGGGGGCTGAGATGTGTTATCTTTCAACTCTCCTCAACTTCTTCCCATAACTGCATTAACGGTACAGTTGACGAGTCATGGACCAATTTGGAAAATTGAGGGAGAGAGTTCGACAGCTCTTGGAGTAGCGATCTCGATGTGGATTCCCACTCTAAAGAAGAGGAGGGGAGGCAACCCTGCAAAGGAGTGGAAACTCCTTTGGAAGGAAGGAATGTCAAACTTTGATTAAACGTAGTTAGAAGCAGGAGGACCGATCTTTAGCGAAGATTTCTCTCGGACGTTGCTGCCAGTGTCTTAGTTTAGTGTGTGTCTAGATTTTTCCTAAGATTTCTTTCGATGTAATTAGTTTTCTTTCCATATTTCTATAATTAGTTTATATATATATATATATATATATATATATATATATATATATATATATATATATATATATATATATATGAAAAGTATTTTTCTTTCTTTGCTATTTTGACTAATTTACTAATAGTGTTACTAAAATCTAACATTTTTTTTTAGTATTCCATAGAACCGGTAGTATTTTTCTCCTAAGTTTGGGGGAAGATTTTTTATTCTTTTGCAGATTATAAACCCAATAACTAACCCAGTAGTACAAAAAGGTAATATTTTTTGTATGTCCCTTATTTTGCACAATGAGGACATTGTCCTAATTAAGTTTGGGGGGGATACATATCAATTTTGAAAATATAATATATTGGTATAGTTTTCTTTAGAATTTTTTTAAGTTAATCATTATATGAGAATTATGAAAAAAAAAAAAATTATGAAAATCCAAAATTCTTAGCAACCCATCATAGTACTAGTTCAAAAATCAAAATAGAAATAGTTACAATTCAAAGTAAAGCATCTCTAGAATACTATATCAGGAGAATGTTTGAAACTATATGATTGATTTGAACTACAAATATTTTAGATTATAGTTTCAAAATCATATAATCAGTGAGCTATAGAGTCTATTTCCTCTTTTATTCTGAGAAAGAGAGACTATTTTTATTCATGCTAAATTTCCTTGAACTTCTCTGCTATTTGACATCTTATAATGTTGAACTTAGAATCAAGATATTCTGTAAAAATGGTGATTTATTTATTAAAAACTATCTATTAAAATATATCAAAACAATAAGACATCCATATTAGTAAATCATGAAAATGACTTAAGGCCATCTTTTGTTAAACCAGAGGGAAAAAGCCAAAAATCTCAGAATATTTTACCCTTTGAAACCATATTAGAAGCCTAAAAACATAATTTCTTTGTACCAAAATTTTATAAACTTTTAACCATATGTACTACCCAAAACTTTCTGTCCTTGACCCTTACAATTTCTGAGAGTTTAGACTGCAAAAGAAGGGGAGAAGAGGGAGCGAAAGGAGTATAAGTGAAACAGATAAAGGATCGACTGAAAAGGATACAAGTAAAAAAAAATGCTATTGTATGAAAATATGGGAAAAGGAAAAGAAATAGAAGAAATCGTAAAAAGACAATTCCATGAAAAAAAAAGAGAAGCAAAAAGCTTCCAATTGGAAAAAAAAAAAAGGATTTATACAAGAAAATAAATAAGAAGTTTTACAAAATAAGGATACTTGCTGAAGCTGAAAAATATAGAAGAAGAAGAGAAGGAGGAGCTAAATTCTTAGGAATAATTTTTCTTTGAAACCTTCTGAAAACCCAAAGTCCCATTACAAGCCGAAGGAAAGACCTTTGTGATTTACGATTTATAAGAATGTGATTCTAATTGATATATATGAAATAGATACTATGAATAAATGAAGAAGTTATATGAACATAATTAATTATCCTTTCCATGAGATTTATCTTCTTAGCTAATTGCCTGATGAAATTTTCATATATATCTACAATATTGTGAGAATCCAAAATTTTGATTATTTTCAAGAGTATGCCAATAAGTGAGAGTATGGATGAAAATATTTTCTGAAAATTATAGTTTAGAAAAATCTATGATAAATAAACTTTTCACTGATATGCACACACTCCACGCTATACTGAATTGAAATTAGTGAGTTCTGATAGAAGATAATTACGATGATGGAAAACCAAGGATAAAAGATTTAAAATTTTTGGAAAAATAATAGACATATCATTTGACTGAGTAATTAGTGTATATAAAAAAAAAATCTATATTTTGAATTTTTAGTTTTGAAAAATCCAAAAATATTGGAAGTTTGTAGGTAACTTTACTGAAAACCTTCAGGAAACTACAATTCCTCCACTAGGGATCACCTAGGGGTTTAATTTACCATTTTATCACCCTTAACTTAATAATGCTAAGCTTTAGTTTGCTACTAATAACTTACTGATATGCAGATATTAGAGATAATTAGTAAAAGAGAGCCAAAGTGTTAATATTCATCAAAATAAACTCAAAAGTCAATAAGAAAGACGATTGAGCGAAAAAGATGATTTCCTGCCTACTAAAAGCCAGAAAATCATAATTTTCGATTCTTCCAAAAAAGACAAAAAGAGAAGCGCAAAAGCGTAATTTAGAGAATCGTCAACTATGAGGAAGCTATGAAAGATAGAAAATCGTGATTAACGATTTTCTAAGAAAGAGAAGAAAATGAGAAATTGTGAATTATGATTTCCCAGAAAAGAAGCTTTCCTACTATTGTTGCTACTGCTGATCACATGAGAGCTATCACCGCCATGAACAGAATTAGAAGACTCCTAGAATTAGTAGTTCGATCAATCACAGATCTGAGAAGATTGATAAAGATAAGCTCTTAGAAAATCTCAGTTGCTGAAATAAAGGAGAACAATCCAGAAGTACATCAACCATTGAAAGCAAGAAAGGATAAAATTAGGAATTATAGTTATATTAGGAATCTTTTAATTTAGTAGATTCTTTTATTAGAATTAGAAGTCTTTGTAAATCGACTCCTTATGATCTATAAATAAAAGAGCTTGGTATAGGAATAATCATCGAAGAATTTCAGTATCAATTGACGCTTGAGGTTGGATTTTCTTTCGATCAAAGTAGTGTAACATAGTAAGAATAGATTCGATATTAGAGGTTTCTCAAGAGCAATTGACGACTATAATTGGGTGCTGAAGAGTAGTGTAGATATCCTAGTTTCTAAGAAGCAATTGACGACTACGGCTGAGGGGTGAAAGATATATTTATTTGCTTTCTAGTTTAGATTTTATTTGCTTTATTTTCATACTTTTAAACATCTTTAAGTTTTAATTTGAATTAATGACTCAGGTTAAAATTTGTAGATTAGTGTAACGGTTTTTACTTTTCCATCTTCAGTTTTCTAAGGTTTGATTGACACCCAGATTTTAAGAAGTTGATGATTAGATTAAATCTGTATTGATAGGATCTTAGACTTGATTGATGACCAATGCTAAGAAACTTGAGATATAGTATAATGGTACTGTTTATTTTCATAAATATCCGATAGCTTAAGATTGGGATTGACGACCTCAATTTGAAGGAAGATTTAGATTTATTTTTATGTACTTTAGATTAAGAAACTATTCTTTTATTCATATTTCTCCAGTGATTAGATCTTAAAGATAAATAAAAATTTTTAAAATAAGAATTTCAATAGAAGGTATAAATAAGAAGTAATTAGATAAATAAACTTCCTCGTGGGAACGATCCTATGCAAGTACTATGATTTCCTTTGTGCGCTTGCAATAGGATAAGACTTGAGTTTAACATAATTTTAATATACATAACAAGATCGACCACCTATACCCTACAAGTCCCCATTCCTTCTCAAATTACAAACCCATTATTTCCAATACCCCAACCCGGCATAAGCTATACCCATCCACATCCATCATACCCAACCCATCAGGGAGATCCATCCCATACTATTGACCATCCCCAATTCATACATTCACTAATTCCCCAAAACTCCCACAATGCACAATGTTCCCATCTGGCACCAACTCAATCCACCCAAAACCTGTCATTCATCCATCCCCTTACCCCACAAGTCACTCATCAAAGCTTTCCCTATCTGCAATGGCCCCATTAGACCCCCATACAGCCCACTCAGAATCAGCAAGATGACCTCATCCCTCTCCCATTCGTTGATGCAGATAACCAATATGAGGAGGAGGAAGCCAGAAATAGTGGGATCTACATAGGGGCATTTGCCAATTTCAATCCCCCATCATTTGCCGATGCAAGTCATCAGTATGAGGAGGATGAGGTCCAAAATAGCGAAGCCTACATGGGGGTGGTCGTTAGTTTCAATCTCTCACCCCCAAAAGGTCAAGCTATTAGATTGCCAAACGATGGAGACATCATTGATGGTAAGTGTTCTTTGATGACCAAGAGGATGAGGATGAGACATTTCAAAATGAGGATTGTAAGCTAACATATTCTAGTCATCACTTCTCGAAATCAGTGCAATATGAAGGTCCAACCCTGAACCTACTCAAATGTCTCTCATCTATGCCAACTATTGTGTGACCCAAGAAAACTTGGACACGCCAATTCAAAGACCCTTTGCCTTCATCTAATCCAAAGCCCCACGGAAATGTCAAATTCTCCAATGATCCGCAATCGTCGGAAGAACCCGTGGAGGCAATAGATCAGGATGAGGATGAAGGACCATGGCAGAGGCATCCCCAAGGAGAGGCACACCTCTGCCCTGATAAAAAAATGATGATGAAGGAGCAGGGCAATGAACCTCTCGCAACCTCTTTAGAAAAGTTACTCGAAAGCCGAGAGGCATTAGAGTCAAAAGAGATACAGGTCGAGGCGACCATTAAGAATCTATCAATAATGCCATTGAAAATGCCATAGATATTGGTCAAAGGAAAATTTCCAATCAGAGGCCCAACTCTCGCGGCCAAGGGGCAGAAGAATACCATTGTTCCTAATGGCCAAGTAGTTTCATCAAAAGAAATTGTCGGCGTCCCACCAATAGTTCGGGAGAGGGAATTCACCCCCAAACATCTTAATTTTGTCATCCATGATCATCAGGGATCATCCCCTCATCCCTCCATTTCCCGACATCTAAAGTCATTCATTCCCTAAAGTCCAGAATCCCCTATTCTTGCTAATCCAGAATCAATCAGTTTAATAAACCCAAGGTTGTTCATTCCCCAAGAGATAAAATCATTTGTACTCAAGAGCCTAAAAACATCCGCTTCCATCCGCTCAAAGCCATGCAAATCATCCCCATTCACCATCATGAACCTGGGACCATTAATGTCATCCCCATCATTCTTGGTTATTTTAAAGCCAAAACCGTTTTATCTCTCTTTCAAAAACACACGGACGAAGCTCTCCATGTCATACCACCTTTTTTCGGGAGAGCCAGCAGGCCATATTGGGAATCCTATGTGAGGGTTCAATGCTCACAAACACCACTCCATTTGCCAAGCCCGGCTTGTCTGAATAAATAGTCACGCCTTTGCGGTGCCGAATCCCCCACAGGTAAGCAACAAAGGTATGGTGTCATTGGGGAAATTTGTCTCATTCATTAGCCAAGCGGCACATCACCATGATTGAATTGTGTCGAGTCAATTAATATTTTGAGGAGCCCTTGGCAGGCGTAATTGTACAAATGTCTTAAATCCTGTAAAGGGTTGAGCAAAATAAAATAGTTTAAAGTATCTCAAAATAAAATAAAAAAAGAGAAGAAAAACAAAAAAAAACCTATAAAAGTGAGGTGTGCCCTTGGTAGGCAATACCATATGTATATAAAGACCTGCTTTGCCAAGGGCCCATCTCTCACGAAAAAGAAAAATCTAAAAAATAAAATAAATAAAAATAATCCAAAAAAATTATCTTTTAAAATTCTTGATAAAATTAAGAAAAATGATGCCTTAATTGCAAAGCTTGTCTCACGTGAAATCGACTCCTTTCCTATAGAAATACAAGAAGAGGTAGGAGTCATGAGTCTGGATGAGGAGATCCCTCTTAGGAGTGTCCCAGTGAGCTCCTTAACCAATTTACCTATTTTGAGCATGGCCCGACCCCGATCTTTGAAGAAACTGAGGACGTCAATCTAGGGATCGAGGAGTCTCCTAGAATCACTGAGATCAGAACATCACTGTCTCCCGAGGAAAGAAAAAGCATAATTGATTTACATATGAGGACATGCCTGATTTGGATGCCAATTTGGTCGAGCATGAGTTGCCACTTTACCCAGATGTCAGGCTAGTCAAACAGAGGTTATGACATCTCTGGCCTGAATGGATGTTGAAAGTAAAAGATGAAGTTATCAAATATTATGATGTGGGGTTTCTCATAGTCTCCAAGTACCCGCAGTGGCTAGCCAACATCATCCCGGTATTGAAGAAATATGGAAAGGTTTGAATGTGCATTAATTTATGAAACCTCAACAAAGGCAGCTGTTACGTGGTGAAAAATGCCACTTTGCACCCTTTGACCCGACCTTTCATGGACCTGCAAGCACACTAATAAGCCTTTGTTGAGTGCATTTTGTAGCTAGCAGGAAAATCTGGTAATAATGCAGCAAACCACTTAAAAATGCCCACAAAGAAGTCAACTCTCAGCGTCATGCAAACCCAGCAACTCAATAAGGTGAAGGAAGCGAGAATAGGTTGATAACGTCCTATCGATTAGTCACCTGAAGGGTCGACAGGATCAGAAAGCAGAAAAAGAAAGAATTCATGCAGAAGTGAAGAGTTCGGCAGGTTCCAAGACCCTATCGAGCAGTTGAAAGAGAAAGAGAATTCAACCTATCGAAAGCTAGTTGAGGGAAAAAGGAGACCTATCGGAAGGCTCATTGAACCTATCGAATGGTTCACTGAACCTATCGAAATAGAAATGCCGAGACAGCACCTATCGCAGAATGATCTGAACCTTTCGATAAGAATAAAGGTCATCCGATCGAAGCGACAAAATGTAAATATTCAACCTGTCGAATCACTCTTCGAACCTGTCAAAAGCCCCAGATCAAGCGCAGTGAAGCTAAACTCAACCTATCAGATCCTATCGAAGAGACTAGGGAACCTATCGAAAGGAATTACAAGCTTACTTTCAACCTGTCGGAAGCCTCTTCAACCTGTCGAAATCGTGTGCTGAACTTCTCAGAAACCATGCTATGCACATGCTGAGACTTGGTGACTTGTTGCATGCAAACCGAGGCACTTTTGTGACTGACGCGACGTTCTAGAAGATGCCCTAGGAAACCCTAACCGACCCACGTGCTTTAACAGAACTCTAACAAATTCTGACAACCTTCTAGAAGGGATCTTTGGCGGGAAAAATAGAGAAGGAAAGTTATATATTGGAACTCCCAATTGCCATTGGGGGAGATCGAATTTCTGAGCAATTTTCTAGAGACCAGAGCTTGCAGTGAGATTCCCTTTTCCCTCCTTTAGCCCAAACATGGTTGGCTAAACCCCTTGGAGCAGCGAGGAGTGAGTTAGATCTGTAATTGGGTGAGTTTAAGAGTGTTGCTGGGGTTAATTATTGCATAGACTACAGTTCTGAGAGCATTCCATTGTAAGAGTGACCTAGTTTGCAATATAAATGTTGTTTTTAATGTTTTAATTAGATCTAAAACTCTTTTGATTCCTCTTGGGGATGTTACAGAATTTGTGTAGAGGAGTTGCTTGATCAGCTCACCCACTTAACTGGTAGACCTTTTGGATATCATCTGAATTCCCTGGATCTGATATCCCTGTAATTTCCTATGTCTGTGACGTGGAAATTATAGAATCTGTAGTGGTTTTAATTGTTCTAATTGAGGCCCTGGCTCTGTAGGAGATCTCTAGGATGGTCTGTGACCATTAAAGTGGACAGATCATAACCTTAAGGTAAATCTGAGCTCAGGCCTCAATTGGATTTATCTACTGCAATCCATGGATTCGATAAAGCCTATAGGACGGTCTGTGACCATTAAAGTGGACAGATCATAGCCTTAAGGCCAGGTGAATCTTGTGATTTGGAGTGGAAGTTTTGCCCTACGACTGTGTTTGCGAACAGTGCCTGTGGCCGGCTGAGGGACTTATGTGCTTTTGAACCCCTGTAACATGCTTAGCTCAACCTGATTATAGTGAAAACAATCTCTAAGCTGCTCTTCTCCATTTTCTGAGTTTTTAAACCTTTCATCTACAAGATCTGAAGCTCCAGATTCGATCCAAAACAATCTGCATTTTATTGGTAGTTTAGTATAAGTGACAACTCATTTCAAAACTCTCCCCTGCTCTTTAACTAAAGTAGACATAACTAGGGTGTCAAATCTCTTATAGATCTGAAAATTTATCCTATTTCTAAACAACCTCCCTATGGACATTCCCTTACTCTCTATTCTTTTAAAGCTTGCTAGAAAGGACCCTGTATCTTATAGGCCGAGGATATTTAAGCTGTGCTGAATCCATCTCTGTTTTCTCTTGATTTTTACACCATAAATCAGCACACTAAAATTCAACAGCAAGTTTTTGGCACCGCTGCCAGGGAGGTAGATTAGAAATTGATAGATCTAAGTTTTTTTTTATCATAGATTTATAGTTTTTGTCTGAATTTACTAACTGCATTTGTAACTTTTACTGTGTTCCAGTACTCTTTGTGTCCATTTTAGCAGATCTAAGTACAGAATGAGAGGAGAGTTGTGTTGAAGGCTGCTCTATAGTTTGCATCTCTTCTCCCCTGTTTATTTTTAGATCTGGTGATATTTTTTTTAGATTAGTTAATCAATTGTATGTTCCTATTTGTTGTGTGAAGTTTTACTCTGATTTCAGTTGTGGGAGTTGTATGCTTGGTAGGAGAACTCTTCAACCTGAGATTATTTCACTAAATTCAGAGGTTGAAAGACTTCTCAGAACCAGACAAACAACATGCACAGCTGTTGAATTTGAAGCTGTCGAAATGAGTGACCAGCAGCAGCCTCGAACTCTCAAGGAATTCAATGCACCAGGGGTCTACAATTCCCCCTTCTGCATTCAGTTCCCTGCTGCTCAAGGAAATTATGAGATTAAATCGTCCATCATTAAAATGTTACCTTCATTTCATGGCTTGACCAAGGAGGATCCCTATAAGCATATAGATGAATTCTTAGGACTGTGCACCACCTTCAACATCACAGGTTTGGGGGAGGAGGCCACCAGGATGAGACACTTTCCTTTTTTATTAAAGGACAGAGCTAGAACCTGGTTATCTCTGCTCCCACCTAACGATCTGATCTGAGTGATCTCCAATGTCAGTTTTTGGCCAAATTCTTTCCTATGTCAAAGACCAGTCAGTTGAGGAAGGGTATTATTTCTTTTACCCAAGATCCAACTGAAGATTTTTATCAGTCCTGGGAGAGATTCAAAGAACTCCTCAAGAAATGCCCCCACCATCAAATCCCTGAATGGCAACTGGTTCAAAGCTTTTACCAGGGAATTGATTCAAAAAGCAGGGACATGATAGATGCCTCTTGTGGAGGCACTTATCTTCATAAAACTACTGAGGAGGCATGGGAGGTCTTTGACATCATCAGTGAGAACTCTATGCAAAGGGAAACCTTGGCAAGAGCTTTAGAACTATCTAAACTGATGAAAGAGAACACCTCAAGAGGAAAGATATATGAAGTGAATGTGCCAAGTGAGTTGGAAAGGAAAGTGGACAACTTAACTTTGAAGTTTGATAGGCTCATCGGAGCAATGCAGCCACCTGTGGCTGCTAGAATAGAGGAAGCATGTGCTATATGCCAGTCTCCTACTCACTCCTTAGATGAATGCCCCTCAGCTGCCCAATTTCCTGAGTTAATAACAGAGCAAGTGGCTGCAACTCAAACCTATGGGCAGCAGCTTGCTGTAGGGTATCAATGAAGAAACCACCCTAATTTGAGGTGGAGACAAGATGGATACCCCAGTCAACAGCAGCAGCAGCCCCAGCAGCCCATGCACTACAGAAATGCTCAGCCCTATCGAGATGGTTATGTCCCAAGACCTCAATATCAGCAAACCATGGCCCAACCTGTAACTCCTGTGCAGCAAGCTGCATCTACTTCAGCTGTGAGAACACCATCTTTTGAGGAACAAGTTCTATCTTCATTACAGAATTTGAACACCTGGACCCAAACTGTGCATTCTCACAACCAGAGCATCAAAAAGATAGAGGACTAGCTTGGTCAGCTGTCTGACGCTCTGACTAGGAGAGAAGGAGGAAGGTTACCTAGCCAGCCACAAGATAACCCATGAAGACAGTTTGTAGTGGGTGAAGTTTCCTCCACATATGAGGAAGCCAAATCTGTTACAACCTTGAGAAGTGGTAGGCTAGTAGATAATCAAGTGGGCTGTGAGCCTGTGAAAAGTCTGAAGGAAGATAATGGAAGGACTTTTCCGAGAATACAACAGAGGTCACCCGTGGTGGACCTGCAGGAACAACCCAGTGTCAATAAAGAGGATGACATGGATCCTCAAGAAAAAGAAAAAATCAGAAAAAAAGAAGCCCCATTGGCTAAGGCTGCAAGTGAAGGAGCAACCCCACACTTGCCATTTCCCAAGGCATTGCAAGGACCCTCCCCTTTTGACAAAGGGCAGGGCAAAATTGAGGAAATGATGGAGACTTTCAAGCAAGTAAAGATCAATCTACCTTTACTGGATGCCATTAAACAAGTCCCAGCCTATGCCAAATTCTTAAAAGACCTATGCACCCATAAAAGACAATCCAGGATACACCTATCCAAGAAAGTCTTTTCAGCAGAAAAAGTCAAGCATTTACTGTCCATTGCAACTCCTCCCAAGCTCCAAGACCCTAGACTCCCCACCATCCCTTGCATCATTGGGGATCATACCATTGACAAAGCCCTATTAGATCTGGGAGCCAGTTTAAATTTGCTTCCATATTTAGTTTATGAGAAGCTGAGTTTAGGCAAACTAAAGCCCACACATGTTGTTCTACAATTGGCCGACAGATCTGAAAGGAGACCTGTGGGGGTTATAGAGGATGTTTTGGTTGGAGTTAACAAATTCTTTTTCCCTGCTGATTTCTTGGTGCTAGATATGGAACCCAGTAGGAATGTCATTTCCATCCCTGTGATCCTAGGCAGACCCTTTTTGGCCATAGCTAACGCATGTATCCAATGCAGGTCCGGGATAATGGAGGTATCATTTGGGAACATGAAGGTCAAACTGAACGTATACAATGCAGCCACCCAACCTCATCCTGATGAGGATTATTTTTCTCTAGATATAATAGATGAAGTGGTGCAAGAAAATGTGAATCTAATACTGCATGGTAAGGAATGGTCTAATGAGCTCGCGGCAGCATGGAAGGAACCAGAAGAAGTAACATTTTTCACCCCTGAAACTGAGCATGTCCAATTTGTCTCCTCCGGAGCAGAACCAGCAAAGCTCCATCCATGGAGGCCTACTTTGCTACCCCTTCCACCTCCCTCCAAGACACCCCTATTTCCCTCCCTCATCAGCCCCGAGAGGTGGAGTTAAAGCAACTCCCGCAAACTTTGAAATATGCTTTTTTAGGAGACAACAACAAATTACTTGTGATAATCTCTTCTTCCCTCACCATCGAGCAGGAAAGAGAGTTACTTGTTGTGCTCAAAAGGCATAAGAGGGCAATAGTGCAGACTTAGGGGGGATTAATCCTACTGTGTGCATGCATAAGATTCATATTGAGGAAGGTGCCAAACCTTCTCGAGAGATGCAGAGGAAACTTAACCCTCACATGCAGGAAGTTGTGATGAAGGAGGTAGTTAAACTCCTTGATGCTGGCATCATATACCCTATCTCGGATTCCCAATGGGTGGCACCTACCCAGGTTGTACCCAAGAAATCTGGCATCACGGTTGTGGAAGCAGATTCAGGAGAGTTGATTCCAACCAGACAGACCACTAGTTGGAGAGTATGCATTGATTACAGAAAGCTAAATGAAAAAACTAGCAAGGACCACTTCCCACTGCCTTTTATAGACCAAATCTTGGACAAGTTGGAAGGTAAGGCATATTATTGTTTTCTTGATGGATATTCAGGGTACAATCAGATCCCTGTCTACCCCCAAGATCAAGAAAAAACTACATTCACTTTCCCATTTGGGACCTTTGCATATAGGAGGATGCCATTTGGACTATGTAATGCACCTGCCACTTTCCAACGATGCATGTATGCCATTTTTTCTGATATGATTGACAAATTTTTGGAGATCTTCATGGATGATTTCTCCATTTATGGAGATGATTTTGGCTAATGCCTGCACCATCTCGATTCTGTGCTACAGAGATGTGAAGAGACCAACCTGGTCCTAAGTTGGGAAAAGAGTCACTTTATGGTGACTCAAGGCACTGTCCTTGGACATGTGGTCTCCCACAAGGGAATAAAGGTTGATCAGGTTAAGATTGACTTAATTTCCCATCTGCCCCCTCCCAAAACTATCAAACAAGTCAGGTCTTTTCTAGGCCATGCTGGGTTTTATAGGCGATTCATCAAGGACTTCAGCAAAATCACCAAACCCCTGTGCCACCTGCTGTGTCAACAGGTACCCTTTGAGTTCAATGATGACTGCCTGGTTGCTTTTGAGCAGCTAAAAGCTTGCTTGACTACATCCCCTATCCTACAAGCCCCCGATTTCTCCTTACCATTTGAGCTGATGTGTGATGCATCAGACTTTGCTATGGGGGCTGTTTTGGGACAAAGAAGAGACAAGGCACCATGTGTGGTGGCATATGCTAGTAAATCAATGGTTGATGCTCAATTGAATTACACCACGATCGAGAAGGAGCTGTTAGCCATTGTCTTTGCCTTAGAAAAATTCCGATCGTATGTGTTAGGCTCAAAAATCACTGTGTTCACTGACCACTCTGCCTTGAAATACCTCTTGTCTAAGACGGACGCCAAAGCAAGACTAATCAGATGGATTCTCCTTTTGTAGGAATTTCATTTGGAGATTAAAGACAAGAAGGGGGTGGAGAATGTGGTTGCTGATCATCTGTCAAGGATCCAAGTTGCAGAAACAGAGAGCCTACCCATCAATGATTCTTTTCCAAACGAGCAGCTATTTGCCGTAGAGATCAATACACCTTGGTTTGCTAATATATTGAACTACCTTGCTGTGAAAAGGATCCCTCCACATTGGAACAAGAATGATAGAAATCTATTTTTCTCTCAGATCAAGCACTATATATGGGAGGACCCTTACCTTTTTAAGAATTGTTCAGGCCAAGTCATTCGACGGTGTGTATCGGAGACAGAGTTCCACCACATTCTAACCATGAGTCATGAACAGGCCTGTGGGGGCCACTTCAGCGATAACAAGACTGCTGCGAAGGTGCTTCAAAGTGGTTTCTATTGGCCTACTTTGTTCAGAGATGCCCGATAACATTGCAAAGCCTGCCCTCGATGCCAGCAGATGGGAAGTATTACTAAGAGGAATTTCATGCCTTTTCAACCCATACTGGTGGTCGAATTGTTTGATGTCTGGGGCATTGATTTTATGGGACCATTTCCCCCTTCCTATGGATATAACTTCATCCTTGTAGCGGTGGACTACGTGTCCAAATGGGTAGAAGCCATAGCTACAAGGACAAACGACCACAAAGTTGTCATTAAATTCTTCAAAGACAACATCTTCTCCAGGTTTGGCATCCCCAAAGCCATCATCAGTGACGGGGGAAGTGACTTCTGTAATAAACCTTTTGATAAGTTGTTGGAAAAGTACTCTGTGACCCACAGGGTAGCCACCCACAAACCAGTGGACAGGTAGAGATTTTCAACAGAGAAATCAAATACATTTTAGAGAAGACCGTGAGAAGTGATAGGAGGGATTGGTCCATGAAATTGACAGATGCCCTATGGGCTTATAGGACTGCCTATAAGACCCCCATAGGTATGTCCCCATTCAGACTAGTTTATGGCAAGGCATGTCATTTGCCTGTTGAATTGGAACACAAAGCGTACTGGGCTATTAAAGCAATAAATTCTGATTTCAACTCTGCTGGTATACACAGGAAATTGCAGATGGTAGAGCTAGAGGAGCTTAGATTGGAAGCATACACCAATGCTCAGATCTATAAAGAAAAAACCAAAGCCTTCCATGATAGACACCTACTACAAAAAGAATTCAAACCCAATGATAAGGTGTGGTTGTTCAATTCTAGATTAAAATTCTTCCCAGGTAAGTTACAGTCCAGATGGGATGGACCCTTCATAGTTGTACATGTTTCCCCATCTGGAGCTATTGAAGTCAGAGACCCTACAGATGGTAGAGTCATGAAAGTCAATGGCCAGAGGCTCAAACTTTGTATGGACAAGATTTGTGAGCCCGAGGAAAGCATTGATCTTCAAGACCCTCCTGGTTGATAGCTGATAATTGGCTTGTATCATATGTAAAGTATGTGATTTATTTGTATCAACAACGGACGGCTAGTTTCGCAGGAAAATTTTTAGGATGCTGAAACTGAGCACTACACTCACTCTTGGCTTTTAGAGCCTTTCGATAAGACGCCGGATGATTTTGATAGGATGCTGAACATTTTCAAAGGGCACTGGGCCTTGACGATAGGTAAAACAACCCCTCGATAGGTTTAATTTGCCAACTTCCACTTTTCGATAGGTTCTGGGCACCTAACGAAACCTATCGCAATAACAAATCGCTTCAAACTCCAACCTATCGAAAGGAAGGTCTCACCTGTCGAGCTCCTATCGAATTATACCGTTTGTAAGTATGGACTTCCACGCCTGCAATAGGACATAGTCACCTATCGCCGCCATTTCACACCATCCTATCGAAATCGATTCTCTTGTTTAATGGCGCAGTGTTTCAGCATTTATGGCACATGCCGCCCTAATTTAATTGTTCCTCCTAAATTTAGTCTCTCACGTAATCCAACTCCCGCCCAACAACCACCAATCCCTGTATTTCCACCCTTCATTTTCAATTCCCACACCTCGACAACTACACCGTTTTTATTACATCGCTTCATCTTCCAGCACCCATGCACCATAAATATTCACTTTGTCCGGGCCTTCCACATCCCTCCCAGCCCAACCTACCCAACTCTTCCAGCCCCCATTCATGGCCGATGAAAAACCTCCAGCGTTGCCTATCAAATTCTTCCCAGTCTGGCCACCACCACCGTCACCGATCGAGCCTGATCCTCTTCAATTTCTCTGGGATGAATATGACGAGTTCCAGCAGCTCCTCGCCAAGGAGAAAAAGAAAAACCTCAAGAGGGAGAAGAGGAAGCAGAGGACCGCGTCACCAACTGCCTCCCCTCCGTCATCCTCATCATCATCCACCACCCCACCCCTCGCCCTGACCCCTCTCTTTTTTCCTTTTCTTCCCCCCCCCCCCTCGCTTGCAGTTCCTCTTCCACCCGACCCCGGCGGAGAATTTCCCTGTGCCAGGGGCGCAATTTTCCATTCCCAAATCAGATGTTGTCCACATTTCTGTTTTCAGAATATTTATAATAAATTCCTTCTTCATTTTACTTCCTGTTTCTCAATTTATTTCTTGCTTCAATTTATTTTTATGAAATGTTTGCACCACTAAACTCATTCTGCATCCAACAGTGGGGACACTGTTTAGTTTAGGTTTGGGGGTGTGGCATGTATGCCAATAAACTAGTTAATTGTAGTACAGCCAAGTTAAAAAGGAATACTCAGAAAAATAATGAATTCATCTCCTCTTTGTTCTTAAGGAAACCTATAAAACCATTTGCATCTGAAACAAGCTAAAATTTTAACATTCTTCATGAAGAATATGTCAAGAATTTTTGCAGGAAGCCTGTAATGTGTGATAAACCAGAAACAAGAAGAAAGTGTGAAGATACTCTCCAGAAATTGGATGGAATGCCATACCCTGTGAGAATTGGGCGTGAAATTTTTCTTTGAGGAGAGTCTTGGCAATTTTTTTTCTACTCTAAGGACTGATGGGATCTATCTTTAATCACTAGAAGTTAGGCAAATCCAAGTTGAAACAACTTGACAGCATTCATGGCATTGAGGACATGAAGTAAGGTCATCCCTTGGACAGGTTGAGCCTAAAATTTTCCCACCTGTAAACTGCCCTTGATACACACCATTTGAGCCCTGAAAATCCCAATTTTCTTTGATGAAAACCAGAAAATTCAAACCCAAAACCCCTTGACCTATTTCAGTTCACCCTCAATCTGAGAAATCAATAAAAAGAAGGAGAAGTGAGGTTAGAAGAGTAAGGTTCGATATTTGGTTGAAAAAGAAGAAATACAGTCGATGGTGTTGTGGCATTCCAGCCCATAAAAAAAAAATAAAGGAAGGAGAAAGAGAAGTCATTTCATTGAAAGATTGAAAGAAAGAGAAAAACCTAGCTACTTTAGCTCTGAAAATTCAAGAAGTATATGAAATTGTGCTGACATGAAAAAGGTTGAGTTGCAAATCACCTCTTTACTTTTTTGATTTCTCAAAATTTGAGACCCATTCCACCCTTCTTATTCTTTATAAACCTCACCCATAAGCCACATTACAACCCAATAAAAAGTCCTTACTGATCTGAAATGGATTGAGCTGTCATATAGAGATGAGGATTTGTTTGATCTATGGTGCAAAGAATCAGAAAACATCATAAATTAGAGCAATGCCTATGCTCTTGCTTGCAGTCCTATTTGGGGGCTGTAACTGCTTGTGAGCTGAGTGATATGGTCTTCTTTGTACTAATGAGTGAACAACCCTGGTGAGATTTGAGTCTGAAATCCAGTTGATGGGAGAAGTATCTGAGCAGAATCCTCAAAATTGATGGTGAGTTATGCATGAAATTCCAGAAGAAAGTTCCTGGATACAAACTAAGTGATAATGGAGAGATTTCAGTAGACTTTCACATGCCCAAATGGAAATATGAAATTCCCTTAATGAATGGACATGATTTGAATTTATCTTATTCGCTTCAATTCTGCTTTAACATGCAGCACTACTATTAACTAAGTTATATTGGAGAAGTTTGTGGGTACCTTCACTGAAAACCCTCAGGAGACTTCACTCCTCCACTAGGGATCACCTCGGGGTTTAAAAGGCTTGGTGCATGTGCTAAATGCATCCGTGCTCCCTACGAAAGTGGCATTTTATTTTTATTTTGAATTTTCCTTTGCTCAGGGACTAGCAAAGCTTAGGTTTGAGGGTGTGTTAAGCAGTGAAAAATGTCACTTTGCACCCTTTAACCTAACCTTTCATGGACCTGCAAGCACACTAATAAGCCTCTATTGACTGCATTTTGTAGCTAGCAGGAAAATCTGGTAATAATGCAGCAAACCACTTAAAAATGCCCACAAAGAAGTCAGCTCTCAGCATCATGCAGACCCAACAACAGAATAAGGTGAAGGAAGAGAGAATAGGTTGATAACGTCCTATCAATTAGTCACCTGAAGGGTTCGACAGGATCAGAAAGCAGCAAAAGGAAGATTTCATGCAGAAGTGAAGAGTTCGGCAGGTTCCAAGACCCTATCGAGCAATTGAAAGAGAAAGAGAATTCAACCTATCGAAAGCTAGCTGAGGGAAAAAGGAGACCTATCGGAAGGTTCATTGAACCTATCGAATGGTTCACTGAAACTATCGAAATAGAAATGCTGAGACAACGCCTATCGCAGAATGATCTTAACCTTTCAATAGGATCAAAGGTCATCCGATCGAAGTGATAGAATGTAAATATTCAACCTGTCGAATCACTCTTACAACCTGTCGAAAGCCCCAGATCAAGCTCAGTGAAGCTAAACTCAACCTATCGGATCCTATCGAAGAGACCAGGGAACCTATCGAAAGGAATTACAAGCTTACTTTCAACCTGTCGGAAGCCTATTCAACATGTCGAAATCGTGTGCTGAACTTCTCAGAAACCATGCTATGCACACGCTGAGACTTGGTGACCTGTTGCACGCAAATTGAGGCACTTTGGTGACCGACGTAACATTCTAGAAGATGCCCTAGGAAACCCTAACCGACCCACGTGCTTTAACAGAACTCTAACAAATTCTGACAACCTTCTAGAAGGGATCTTTGGTGAGAAAAATAGAGAAGGAAAGCTATATATTGGAACCCCCAATTGCCATTGGAGGAGATCAAATTTCTAAGCAATTTTCTAGAGACCAGAGCTTGCAGCGAGATTCCCTTTTCCCTCTTTTAGCCCAACCATGGTTGGCTAAACCCCTTGGAGCAGCAAGGAGTGAGTTAGATC
Organism: Chloranthus sessilifolius; assembly: GCA_021018995.1. Taxonomy (NCBI): domain Eukaryota; kingdom Viridiplantae; phylum Streptophyta; class Magnoliopsida; order Chloranthales; family Chloranthaceae; genus Chloranthus; species Chloranthus sessilifolius. Next base: position 102,037,263 of record CM037588.1, read on the forward strand.
TGTAATTGGGTGAGTTTAAGAGTGTTGCTGGGGTTAATTATTGCATAGACTAAGATCTGAGAGCATTCCATTATAAGAGTGACCTAGTTTGCAATGTAAATGTTGTTTTTAATATTTTAATTAGATCTAAAGCTCTTTTGATTCCTCTTGGTGCTCGATCCGATTTGTGTAGAGGAGTTGCTTGATCAGCTCACCCACTTAACTGATAGACCTTTTGGATATCATCTGAATTCCCTGGATCTGATATCCCTGTAATTTCCTGTGTCTGTGACCTGGAAATTGTAGCATCTGTAGTAGTTTTAATTGTTCTAATTGAGGCCTTGGCTCTGTAGGAGATCTCAAGGATGGTCTGTGACCATTAAAGTGGACAGATCATAACCTTAAGGTAAATCTGAGCTCAGGCCTCAATTGGATTTATCTACTGCAATTCATGGATTCGATAAAGCCTATAAGATGGTCTGTGACCATTAAAGTGGACAGATCATAGCCTTAAGGCCAGGTGGATCCTGTGATTTAGAGTGGAAGTTTTGCCCTGCGGCTGTGTTTGCGGACAGTGCCTGTGGCCAGCTGAGGGACTTATGTGCTTTTGAACCCCTGTGACATGCTTAGCTCAACCTGATTATAGTGAAAACAATCTCCAAGCTGCTCTTCTCCATTTTCTGAGTTTTTAAACCCTTCATCTGCAAGATCTGAAGCTCTAGATTCGATCCAAAACAATTTGCATTTTATTGGTAGTTTAGTATAAGTGACAACTCATTTCAAAACTCTCCCCTGTTCTTTAACTAAAGTAGACATAACTAGGGTTTCAAATCTCTTATAGATCTGAAGATTTATCCTATTTCTAAACAACCTCCCTGTGGACATTCCCTTACTCTCCATTCTTTTAAATCTTGCTACAAAGGACCCTGTATCTTGCAAGCCTAGGATATTTTAGTTGTGCTGAATCAATCTCTATTTTATCTTGATTTTTACACCATAAATCAGCACACTAGAATTCAACAACACTAGCCCAAAGGATGACTTCCCGTTGCCCCACATCGATATCTTGATCGATAACACTACCAGGCATGGGATGCTCTAGAATTTTTGGGTACAATCAGATCAAGATGGCAGAGGCAGACCGAGAAAAGATGGCATTCATCACTCTATGGGGAACTTTTTGTTACCGAGTCATGCCATTTGGGTTGAAGAATCTCACGTGCTTATAACAAGCATGTTCGCATCCGCGATTTAGAAGTGGGAGACACCGTACTCAAGAAAATCTTCCCATCTCTCCATGCCGATCCAAGAGGGAAATTCAAACTCAAATGGGAAGGACCTTACATCATCGGAGAGGTACTCCCAGGATATGCGCTCCGCCTCGCCACCATGAACAGAGATCACTTTCTTGAGCCAATCAATGCTGGATACGTTCGACAATTCTATTCCTAAGTCTCCTGCGACAAGGTAAGTGTTGATAACATGGATACATGACTACTTAAGGACCCCATAAAAGAGGCCATCATACTAAAGCCAAGTAGCCAAAAAGTATCCCTGAACACTTATACCCTTTGCTACCCCATCTTGTGCCAATGGCCTTTTCTTTCATCATCCCCTCCCCAGAAAAAGAGAAAGTGTATAAGAATCATCAAATTTGGTATTTGATAGATCAAATTTGATATTTGATAGATCAAATCTAGTATTCAATCTATCAACTTAGGAAATGATTGATCAAATTGAAATTCGATCAATCAAATTAAAATTCGATCGATCAAATTTGAGATCCGATCGATCAAATTGGAATCTGATAGATCAAGTTTGACTGTGCCAACACTACTTCGGTATTTTTTCCATAACTTTTTACTCCAAACTCTGATTTATGCCATTCTTATGGCGTTGGAAAGAGGACAACTAAATATACAATTCTTATGAATTAACCAACTGATGAATAAATTTATTTGAGGATCAAAATTGAGCTAGAAATTAAACTAAGTTCTATGTTAGCACGTTTTGACTGAAGTACCAATATAGCTTTTGTATTTTGGCCATAACTCTTTACTCTGAACTCTGATTGATGTGGTTCTTGAGGCATTGGAAAGAGGACAATGAGATATACAAATTTTATGATAACTAACTCATGAATCAAATGTTTTGAGGGTCAAAATTAAGTAGGAAGTTGGATAAATTTTGAGTTAGCGCGAATTTGCCCATTCCCGCCTCATTTTTTAGGTATCATATAAATATGTCAAATTTGTTAGGGAATAGAATTAGTCCTTAATAAATTATCGTATTTGTGATGTAGATTAAGAGTTGGAGACCGTAGATAAGAATATTTGGATTGCTTTGTAATGGCTCCGAGATTAAAGTAGGGAAAAATCAACGAAAATTACATTTTATGAATTTGGTTCATGGTTTCCTTGATATTAGACCTGATGCTTTGTGTTCATTGTGATATATTCTGTTTTCATCCTGTTTCTGCATATGTTTTGATATGTTATGTTTCTGCATATGATCTTATTGTTCTATTTCCGCTTTTGATCCGATTTGTTCCATTCAATTATTCTTTGATTTGATTCGCTTTGATAACCTATTCGTTATGTTTAGTCTGATTCATTTTGCTTTTGTTTGTGATTTAACTTGCTCTATTTTCCCTAGTTGAAATTGCATACAAATCTCGAATTCGAAATAGAAGCTATGGGATGTGAAACTCTAATTACAAAGATTGGACTTTGAACCTTAGAAACAAGAGACTTAAACCTTGAACCCCGTATCTGAGTGTGAATGAGAATATCGAGAACATATCTGAACATTTAACTGTGAGTGGACATTGACAAGTGGACCGATACGACAGTTATCCATACACAGTGTACAGTTCATAGCATACATAGTGGGCATGTACAGGGGAGATCTGTACGCATTGCATAGCATACATAACGGAACGCAATGAAGTGAACACAGTGAACAAAGTGAACAGAGTGAGTGAAGTAAACACAGTGAGTGAAGTGAACACAATGAATAAAGTGAGCATAGTGAGTGATGTGAACGCAATGAGTGGCCAGGGCGCTCTCTCTTTATCATGTACTCATCGAGCATGTTAGGGAGATCTTCGATTTTAATGGTGTTGTCGTTTGGAGCGACCCGTGAGCAAACCTTGTCTAAAGAGTCATCGTTGAAGAATGTGTTGGCAGGTTGTCTCAATGGTGTGGCGCGGGCTGACACCATGCTCGGGGTAGGCGGTGGCTTCTCCTGTCACTCTTGTTCTTCTGAAAATTATTGTGACCTAATGGTTTCGTATGCGACGGCCAACCCTCGAAGCAATTCTTCAGAGTCATCATCTCCTCTTTGTATTCTTTGAATACTGAGTTCTACAATCTGTCCAGCGGTGAGGTTTTATCCGATGTTACCATCTCTCCCATTATGATTATTACCGGTGTGTGGGGTGGAGAAGGGATTTTCTTGCTCGCCGGCCATATTAATCTCAAGTTGTCGTGGGCTGGAATTGTGAAATGGTTCTTCTTTGTACGTGAGATTGTTATGATATCCCCACAACGATGGGTCTCCTCAACTCACTCTTTGTATACCAGACATCTCGAGTCTTTAACAAAGACTCATATATATATAAAAGGAAATCTAAATGACACGATGGAAAGGGAAATGAGGAGATAAGATGAAAACTAACTATCTAGAAAAAAAGTTTGCAAAAGTGTCCCATCGCGATTGCCAGTCTATTGGTGGGCACTATTTCTGGGTTCCTCTCGGTCCCCGTTGAATCAATGGCACTAATTCTGTCCAAGTGGACTCTAGCGATGCGGCATTTGGAGGATTAGAAATAAAGAGTTTTCTAGAAAGATTCCTAGTTCATTGCGATCGCCAGCTGCAGATATTTAACGACGCTGTAATACATCAATGATCATGCTTAAGAGCGGGTATGGGTTACTTCTATACTGAATCGGCCGCATGCGAATGTCAGTAGCTATATATTTTTCTTATAATTTAGATAGCTTAATTTTCCTTTTACTTCCCGTTATTGTTATAGTTCTGTCAGTTTAGACTTCCCTGACTCTATTACGAATTTAGCTGTGAATTTGTTAGAGTGAGTGGATCTATTCTAATATTATAATCCTATTGGGGGTCTAATTAAGTTTAGCTTCCTAATCTTATTAGAATTCCAATTAATTTAGTATCATAATACTACTAAGGGTCCGATTAATTGTAGTCTCTTAATCCCATTAAAAGTCTTATTGTGATCAGGTTTCTGAATTATGCTAGGAGTGCACATATAGTAGTCTTGATGAAACTCTAATCAATTTGAGCATGCTAATTGTACTAGAATTCAGATTGAGCAAGTATACTAGTTGTATTGGAATTCTAATTAAGTCAAGTATAACAGTCTTATGGAATTCCAATCAAAGTAGAAAACTAATTTTACTGAAACTCTAATTTAAGCAAAGGAATTAATTTTATTAAAATCTAATTAAAACAAATAGACTGATTTTCTTAAAAATTTAAATAAATAAAAAAACTAATTTGATTAAAATTCTAATTAAAGTGATGAATTAACTATACTAAAAATATAATCAAAGCAATGAATTAATCATATTAAATCCTAATTAAAGCAAGATATTAACCAATTAAAATCTGATTTGAAGAAATTAATCGATCACACTAAAATCTAATTAACTTAACTAATTAGTTATGATAAAATAAAATCAATCTACAGATTAATTATACTAAAAAATAAGAAAAAGCAATTAATTGATTCTAGAATTCCTAAAAAAAAAGAGGGTTTTGGGCCCGCTATGCTAAGGAGGATTGGCCTCGTTCCCGAGTACCCTCCATAAGCTCCGTTGGGCAAATCGGATGGTTGAGATTAAAGATAAATTAGATTTTGGACCGTAAAATAGTATTTTGGATTTTGCAGAAATGATTTTGAAAGAATAATCATGAATTGAATCATGAACTAGAATTGTAAAAACTAATATTAATATTTAGGGTTTTTGGAGATATTAAAATAAGGAATTAAAATTAAAATCTAAATTTCTAGGATTGTATTCGGGTCCGAAATCAGAAAAATCAGACCGTATGATTAAGGACTGATTTTAGAATCTAAGATCTAGAACCAGAAATTACTGATAAGACTGGAGATTAAGATTTTAGAACGGAATTAAGGCCTAGGGTCGGTAAATTAGACCGTCGGATTAAGGACTGGTTCTAAATTCGGAGAATTAGAATCATATATAAAAATTTGTGGTCTAAAAAAAGGTGCTACGGTCTCGGACTGAAAATTAAAAGCTATGATTAAAGCTAAAAAAAAAATCATAGGTCTAAAACCAAGATTTTTACCTAGGGTCGGGGCTGCGGAGAGAAATCTCAAAGATTCTGCGTTTGAATTTCGAAATCATGACTAGGTTGCTCTATGTGTTCACTCTCAGAGTTCTCTGGTTTTGGAATCCCAAAAAAATCCATTTTCTCTCGAAAATTTGCCCAGCCTCTCGGTCAAATTAGGAAAAAATTCTTTTATAGGTTTTTTTCCAATTACGCGCCCCTTTTTAGGCATTTAACTGAATTACGCGCCAGCCTCCCGATGCTTAATCGCTTTGAGTCGGTCACCGATTGAGTGAGCAATCGGCTGACTTGCTCAACGAGTTTCCTAGTTCTAATAGCGTTAGAACTAATTGCGCGTCCAATTTGGGGTGTGTAATCCAATTAAGCATCACTCTCAAAGCGTTTAATCGAGGAAACTTAGGGATCAAGGACAGTGAGGCTAGGTCGAGCATAGGCCGATTGCGCGCTGGTGATCAGGCATGTAATCCGATCGCGCGTCTGATTTCAAGCTCATGATCTAGTCTTGAGATGGTTTAGGAAAGGAAGTTTGGTCTAAAAGGAGGACTGATTGCACGTTTCTAGTCTAACGTGCAATCGAATTATGCGCGGGATTTCAAGAGCTTAATTCGGGGTTTTCCGAGTCTGGTCTCTAGTCTGAAATGCAAGACTATTGTTTCAGTCTATATTTCGACTATTATTTCAGTATATAGTCTCTCTACATTGGGATCTGAGCCATAGAGCTATTATTTCAGCCTTTGTTCAACCATGTACTATTGTTTCAGTGCATGGTTCCCATATCAGGGTTAAGAGGTCAAAGGTTGATAAAAAAAAATTATATATCCCGAGAGGGCAAAATAGGGGTGTCTACACCCCCGACTATATGTCACAGGTATAGATTTGAGGAAGACACAGATTACATATTGAAGAATAGGAGCTTCCGCTTTTGGTCTTCTCTTTTGGGATCGTAGATTTCGGATTTGTAGATTTGGTAAGTTAAGGCTTGGTACTTTTATTGTACATTATTGTTAGGTATGGTTGGCCATCACTGGTGTCTATTACTTTATGCATATTGGATATTAGAACTGGAGGTTTTAATTATACATTATATTTGTACCAAATATTCTGTATCAGATTGTGATCTACGATCTGGCTGTCCGGGTTTTCCCATTTGATTTTGGTTTAAAAGAAAAAAAAAATATCTCAGAAAAATTTAAGGTTGGGAAAATTCGGGCTGTCACAGTTGGTATCAGAGCCTAGGCATTAGGTCTTCTGGGAAATCAGAGACATGGTATTAGATGTTGAAGAACACCTTATGAGCGGGTCATATGTGACAGCATGTGTCGCAGTTAATGTCAGAGCTTAGGCCTTAGGTCTTATGGGAGATCTGAGGAAATGACATTTGGTTTTGTCAGAACATAGGTAACATAGAAAGGCTTAGTTGATGTTTGACTACGATTAAGGCTTTAGATCTTCACGACCACTTCTGATTGAATATTTCTATTGAACATGACATATCAGTATGGCTCCATGTGTTAGAGGAGGTAGAGGCAGACCGATGACGGTCCACATGATAGATGTTCCTGAAGGCGGGGGTACGTCACGTGGGAATGATAGTGTTAGTGATAGAATGGTATTGGAAGCCTTGGCTAGCAAAATGCCTCAACAGACGGCTTTAATGGCTCAATAGACAGCCTCAATGGCTCAGCATGCAGAGTTACTTGCAGCTAGGAACTAACCTTCAGGGTTTACGGAGTTTAGAAAGATGCATCCTCCAAGATTTTCAGGACAAGTCAATCCACTTGAGGCCGACAATTGGTTGAATGAGACGAAAAAGATATTTGAGGTGTCTTCAAACTGGACGAAGAAGCTGTCCCATGGTGGAAGTTAGTATCCAGAATTAGGGTGCTGGAATCTCCCAATACACCAAGGACTTGGGCAGAATTTGTAGAGACGTTTAATGATAAATACTTTCCCAGTATGATACGAGATCAGTGGGAGGTACAGTTTATAAAACTTGAGCAGAATATGATGACTGTGCGAGAGTACTGGGCTGTGTTTGATAGATTATTGCGATTTACACCTCAGCACGTGGCCACCGAATTGCTGAGGGCCAGGAAATTTCTACTTGGCTTGTGGCCTAACATATAGGAGAGAGTAGCGATATGGGAGATGAAAACCTTTGGGGACATGATGTCAAAGGCTCTCATTGCAGAGGAAGAGATTCAAAAATAGTTCTTCAGGAGAGACCAATAGAATAGGAGCGACGCCAGTCGAATGCAATCTTATGCATCTGAGCCGACCGACACGCGACCAACACTACTGATGCCCGCATCTATCCAGCATGCTCAGACTGCTTACTCGAGACCTTCCATGCCTACGTCTTTGAGACCTTTCCACCTTTCACACCCTACTATGGCTGCAGTATCAGGGGTGCAACAATCTTCACACAGTACTTCATCAGCATCGGTTGAGCCTTGCGTACGGTGTGAAAAAGGCCATAAGTCTAACGACTATTGGTGGGCTAAGGGAGCATGCCTTAAATGTGGACTGGTTTGACATCGGATAAGAGATTGTCCCCACATTCGTAGGTGAGTTGGTCACAAACTCAAGAGTTGGGTTTGCACCTTTTAGGTACTCAATGTCTTTTGTCTTTTATATGAACTACATGAGAAAATGGTTATCTTTGGAGTAAGTTTTTGAGCTGTAAACTTTTGTGGGGGTGATGACTTCTTGTAAATGAATGGTTGAACTTTCTTATAATTAAATGGTTTCGATTCTTGTGCTATTAGTTTCCTATTATACACACCACAGGTATCAGGATTAATTTTTTAGGACGAAAATTCCTTTGAGGAGGTGTGAATGTAATAACTTTGGTTATTTGCGTTAATGTTGAATCGTACTCGTACCTTTTTCAATATGGCATGTCGATTTTCGAGGACGAAAATTCTTTAATGTGGGAAGAATGTAATGACCCAAAAAATTCGAGCCCTAACTCGACTTAGCCTATGTGCATGTCCAGCATGGTGACCGATGTCACCATGGATTTTTATATAATAATAAATCATTAAATAACGTTGGGAAAAAATTGTGTGGAAGGATTAAGGTTTAAAAGTTTATTTGGGCCTTTAGTGGATGAGTCATGCACCAACTTGCGGTGTACCGCTTAACACCGAAACCAAAACCTAAGTTAAAGGATATAACTTAAAGTGTCAATATCCTTGATATTTTCGATGCGTTATAAAGAGAAGAGAATGGGTTGCTTAATGGCTAAGTTTAGCCATTTGGAAATTTGAAGAGAAAAAGAGAATCGAGTCGAACTTTAGAAAGCCCATCGTCTTCAAGACTTGTGAGATTTTTGACCGTGCGATCGCAATCGCGCTGCAATCTCCGCAACCTTTGCAAAGCACATGACGCTGGCATCGCTTGAGTTTCCACCTTTGGTGAATTCCAACCGTTAGAGATCCGAGAACTTCAAGCCGTTCAAACCCTTTTTCTGTCAGATATCCTCTTTCTTTAGAAACCCCATTTTCAAGAAGCGTTCCATCTCACGATCGTTAACCGAGCGTTGAGAAGGTTGAAATCAATGCGTGGATCATTGAAAATTTTGTCTTGAATACATGGTGATCAATCTTTGTGGATTTGCCTAGAAATCTGAAGGTTTCACTTCAAAACCTTAATTGGACAATACTTCTTGGATCCGCGAAATCGATCGACAAAAGGTTAGCTTTCCTTTAATTTTGATGGTTTAAATTCATAGAATAAAAGTCCTAGTATGTGTATGTGTGATTTGTTAAAGATCTGGGTGAAATTTGGAGATAAATAGACCAAGGAAGATGCCCAAAAGGTTCTAAACCCGTCAAAATTCGAACCATCAAATTTGGTATTTGATAGATCAAATCTAGTATTCGATCGATCAAATTAGGAAACGATCGATCAAATTGAAATTTGATCGATGAAATTTGATATCCGATCGATCAAATTGTATCATATATATATAGAACAAAATGTATGGTTTGTTTTGGAGTCCGATCAATCAAATTGGAATCCGATCGATCAAATTGGGAATCCGATCGATCAAATTGAAAATCTGATAGACCATGTTTGACTGTGCTGATACTGCTTCAATTTTTTTGCCATACCATTTTACTCCTAACTCTGATTGATGCGATTCTTATGACGTTGGAAAGAGAACAACTAAATCTACAACTCTTATGAATTAACCAATTGATGAATAAATTTTTTTGAGGATCAAAATTGAGCTGGAAATTATGCCAAGTTCTAAGTTAGCACATTTTGACTTAAGTACCGATACAGCTTTGGTATTTTGGCCATAACTCTTCACTCCGAACTCTGATTGATGTGATTCTTAAGGCGTTGGAAAGAGAACAACGAGATCTATAAATTTTATGATTTAACTAACTTATGAATCAAATGTTTTGACAAGTGAGAATTTGTATCAAATTCTGAGTTAACATGAATTTTCCCATTCTCGCCTCGTTTTTTAGGAAATCATATAAATACACAAAATTTATTAGTAATTAGAATTAGTCCTTAATGCATCATCATATGTGTGATGTAGATTGATAGTTGGAGACCATAGATAAGGACATTTGGATTGCTTTGGAACGTCTCCGAGATTAATGTAGTGGAAAATCAATGAAAATTATATTTTATGAATTTGGTTCATGGTTTCCTTAATATTTGACCTGATGCTTTGTGTTCATTCTGATATATTCTATTTTCATCCTATTTTTGCATATGTTTTGATATGTTCTATTTTCGCATATGATCTTATTGTTCTATTTTCGCTTTTGATCCGATTTGTTCCATTCAGTTATTCTTTGATTTGAGTCGCTTTGATAACCTGTTCGTTATGTTTAATTTGATTCGTTTTGCTTTTTTTTGTGATTCAACTTGCTCTATTTTCCTTAGTTGAAATTGCATACAAACCTTGAATTTGAAATAGAAGCTTTGGGAAGTGAAACTCTAATTAGGAAGATTGGACTTTGAGCCTTAGAAACAAGAGACCTGAACCTTGAACCCCGTATCTGAGTGTGAATGAAAATATCGAGAACATATCTGAACATTTGACTGTGAGTGGACATTAACAAGTAGACTGGTACGGCGGTTATCCATACACAGTGTACAGTGCATAGCATACATAGTGGGCTTGTACGGGGGCGATCCATATGCATTGCATAGCATATATAGTGGGCCTGTATGGGGCGATTTGTACGTATTACATAGCATACATAAGTGAACACAGTGAACAAAGTGAACAGAGTGAGTGAAGTGAACAGAGTGAGTGAAGTGAACACAATGAGTGAAGTGAGCATAGTGAGTGATGTGAATGCAATGAGTGGAGTGAACACGAAAATCTGGAATTTGAGCACAGTGAATAAGAATTACAAGCTTTTATCTTTGTTATCAAATATTTGACCTGTTATTACTTTTGTTATGCCATTCGATTATCTGATCTATTAAATCTTTGAATTTTGTCTTGAATGTTTGATCTATCTCCGCTTTGAACTCTGTCATTAGTAAGATATAACTGCTATTGATATTCTTCTACTGAGCTTAGATGTTAGCTAACCCCCGACTATATGTCACAGGTATAGGTTTGAGGAAGACCCAGATTACATACTGAAGAATAGGAGCTTCTGCTTTTGGTCTTTTATTTGGGGATCGTAGATTTCAGATTTGTGGATTTGGTAAGTGAAGGCTTGGTACTTTTATATTGCTATACATTACTATTGGGTGATGGTTGGCCATCACTGGTGTCTGTTACTTTATGCATATTGGATATTTGAACTGGAGGTTTTAATTATTCATTATGTTTATACTAAATATTTTGTATCAGATTGTGATCTACGAAATGGCGGTCTGGGTTTTCCCATTTGGTTTTGGTTGAAAAGAAATAAAATATATATCTCGGAAAAACTTAAGGTTGGGAAAATTCGGGCTGTCACAGTGACAAAGGAGGCTCTTCTTAACAATTTCATTTTTAAGGTTCTTAACTAAAGCTTGGTTGCTACTATTTTCGAGCACAACAAATGTATTACGAGTCACAAAAACAGCCGATGACCCAGCTCCTCTCTTTGCTTCTTACACAGTGTCACCCCCTACCAACCCTGTCCTTGGGCACCATATAAAGTTCATAAGATGCGCCATCAGCATTTGAACAGACCAAGACATCATTCTCAATGGGGCAGTAATTACAAGACAGAGTTCTTGATCCTTGGTTCAAAGTGGTGAAACCGGGTCGTCTAATTGGATTTATTTGGTTGTCTTTCTGTGAAGAAAACTCCAAAACTCACAAAAAACAGTCTTTGACGTAGTATAATGAATCACCACTTGCTGAAAAAGCAGGTCGTTCTCTCTCCAACTTGAAAACAATCATACCGCTATCGTAACCAGATGCTAAGAGGTTCATCTCCGGATGAGATTCAAGAATCCAGAACTTATCATGTTCCCTAAATATGGAAATTATAACAAGCCAGCACATGCTCAAAATTTATTTAAGATTTTAAGCTGATCACCTAGTATGACATATCAAAAGCACTCTTATAAGCTAAACAGAACATTTACCTATCATATCTTGGGGCATTAAAATGCCCAAAGTGCTCCAAACAAAAGCTAGAGATCAGAGAGGGGCGAGAAGAAGGCCTACTACATTTAACACATTAACAAACTGAGACAACAACAATGACCAAATCTAGAAATGTATTATAAGTAGCAGAAATAGCACATTGACCCTTCAACTGCGTATTCAAATATACTCAAATATTAAGGTAGGGTGGTTTGGACAGACCTAAAATTTTGCCCCATCCAACCCGTTGACACCCCTATTATCGCCCAACACAAAATGATATTGGTTTGTATTACCAAAGTCTGATACTAAGATTAATCTATCAATTTCATAACAACCCCATGAATTTGAAAAAAGCTTCATGAAATCAAACTAGCTAAATAGATTTCAAATGCCTAATCGATAGATCTATTAAATTTCTAGCTTCGTGAAAAAGAGAATTTAACTTACCTGCAACTTAGTGTTGAGATTCTCAGATATTTGCATTATTTGAACCACTTGCAGCCACATGTTCAGGTTGTTTTGCAACTCTCTCAGTATATGATATGCTAAGTTTTTTAGAAGCAATCTGCACTCAGTAGGAAAATAAAGAACATAATTTGTAAAATCAATATAACTTAAATTGACAATAATATATTTTTCAGAAGGATGAATATGAGCACAATTGTCAAGAAAAGAGTCAAATCTCACCTATTCCCAAGTGCTCGAAGAACATGTGATGCTCTTCTTAGCAGTAGCACCAGTACTAATAGGTTCCACAAGAGCAACTGCGAGCGTCTTCTCAATATCATCAGCGTTGTCATCCAAACAAACCGCAGCCATAACAGACAACAATTTTAGGGACTGCAATAAGAAGGCGGGATAATTAGAAATCCTCACATCAAGAAAAAAATACCGATTTGAACTTTAGAAGTAAAGAAAGTAAGGGAGAGATATCACAGCTATATATAAATGAATCAAACACTGTCAATTCCATAATTCACAGTTTCATATGTGAGAAAGTAATGCCTCATCACTAGGGATAGGAAGTTGATGAAACATGTTCACAGATCCCAAGATGTTGAGATCTTGGATTGGGCAGTGATAGAATCCTTAATAATAGCACTAGATTAAAGATAATGACAATTGGCTCTTAAGAATATATATATAGTTTTTCTCTTGGGATGGTTTACTTGTTTAAGTATACCTAACCTTTGTAGATGGTTTCCAAGTTTGGATATCATTTCTGAACAACCTGAAGTAGTTGTTAATCACTAAAAAGTACTACTTTTCACCTCTTAACCTAGCCTTTGCTGGACCTTGAAGCTCACTAATAACTCATTTTTAGGTTGTTTTGTAGTTAGGAATAAACTGTGCAGTTTAACACAGAGTCTGTGCTTTTGGTGTTAAGAAGAGAAAGATTTCAAGCAAAAGATGACAGCTGAACCAGAAGTGATGGAACACCATGTTGGTACACACCATGGTGACTATTTTTTACATGTCATACTGAACCCAGAAAGTCTAACAGATGAGAGAAGGCAAGGTGAGAGTGGGGGAAGCTGCAACAGATGCATGTACATAGCAGCAGAGGAGCCATTGACCTATCTCGCACAGCTAAGGTCTTGCCTCGGGCTGTTTAAGTCACTAGCAGAGCTCCCTCATGTAGCTAAGACATGCAACATGACAGAGCTCATGAAAAAGTCATGCAGTTCAAATGGAGAGTTATGGCAAAGTAGCTCTCGCACAGCAGTCGCACACTTCAGTGGAAAGCATCATATGAAGAAACTCGCGAAGCTTTCGCACACTAAGCCTTCAGAAATACAACTCGTGCAGTTCTCGCGAGGATCAAGCCTTAGCACAGCAGAGCACACTACCTCGGGAGGCTAACTGGCATGAATAACAGTAGAAACCTCACGCGGTCTCGCGTGGCTATGGAAGAGAGAGACGCCCAGAAATCTTCTCGCGCAGTTCTTATGCGCCAAAAATTTCAAGGCTATACCGAGCAAGATGCGCAGGCATCTACTCGAGTACCTTGGGAATGAAGTTTCTGAAGCTCTTCTGCGCAAGCAATCAAGGCGCTGAAAGTCCTGCGGTGCAAGTACATTCAAACATGAGGCAGCCGCGTGATCATCTGAAGCTCTACTGCCCGAGACAACAATATTCCATGCCAAAATCTACCCCGCGAACACTCTGCATGCTGCACGACAGAAGTGAAATGCAGAATCTAGCCTTGCGAAGCTCAGACTCTCCACTTCTCAATCCTAACCTAAGGACCTTTTTGGGATTTCCCCAAGTCTAAGGCATGTGCCCCGAGGCATGGATTATGATGCTTACATCTAAGTGTTGAAACAGTGCCACATCTGCCTAAAAATTAGGGTTTACTCTCCTCACAGCCACAACATTGAGACTAAGTATATAAGTTGTGCTTGTAACTTAAAAAATTATCATACACCTTCTCCTTTAGCCTCTGTCGGCTGAGAGCTCAGGCAGTCTAGGGTTAGGGTTAGGGTTTGATTACCTCTTTTTCCATTTTTTTTCTTCTCTCTTAGCTCAACATTTGCTAGCTAAACCTTTGGTAAGCATTCATGTATAGTTTTATTTTAGTTTTGTAATAGGTCAGTAAACATTGGGATTTGGTGTTGAGCTGTTATGCTCAAGGCTGCTGCATTAAGGGATTTCATTCTTAATAACACCAGATCAATGGAATCTTTGTTTGAATGCTTACTCAATCTGTTATTTTCCTATTTGTTCAATCTGTTATTTTCCTAGTTCTGTTCAGGCTATAGCATACATTTAGGATTTGAGCTTATTAAAGGCCTATGGAAGCTTGAGCATGATGCCCTGGGACCATGGTGGCAGATAGCAGTTTTTATGCTATGTTTTAGTATTTGTTGGTAAGGGAGCCTCTGTGGATAGCCTGTGACCATTTGAGTGGATAGACTATAGCCCTAGGGAAAACTTGGTCATGGATCTGAGATGGATTATTCTTCTCTGCACTTGGGCTTGTGCCTTAGTGAGAGATTGTGTAGGAATAGACTCCCCTCTATTTTACTCGACTGCTATCAGATGTTAGATTTGGCTTCTCTGTAGTGATTGCGGACTGGGAGGCTGATTCATTGTAGGCCTTTTGTAGTAATGATCAGATGTGCTTCAATCCTTATTCAACCTACTACTGGTCCTTTGTGTGGGCATCAATGTGTCGATGGCCTTGATAATACACATAAGGCTTTTTGGGTTGGAACTGCTATGAATATCAGTTAGATCTGTGCGCAGAATTGGGGAGCTTGTAGCCTAACAAACATAGTGTCTGCAATGATATTCATGGTTTGGTTTGATCCATTGGATGAGGTTTGATCAACTTACTCCTTTGGATTAGATTAGCAATTTTTGGCTTGATCAATGGGATTTGACAAACTCTATAGTCTGTCCATTTGAGTGGACAAACTATAGCCTTAAGAGCACCCCAAATGGCATGGGATAAGCTGGATACTTCCACCTTGTTGAGGTTAGTAAAAGCACTTCAGCAAGGACTTGTTGCAGAGTGAGAGCCCTAAATCTGAGTTGCATAACTAAATGAACCTTTAACCTAAGTTGTTTACTTCTCAGCCTTTTATGCTTATTTTAACACACCACCATTCCCTTCTTTATAACCCTTTCTTAGGATAAGACTGCACTTTATTTCTTTCTTTATGTAATTTAGTGTAGGCGTGACACTCAACTCACTTTTTTTAGGATTCTCAGATCTGTAGCCAAATCTAGAGGCCTACTATTATAGCCCATTTTGGGTTTTAGATCAACTTCTCTGTGGGACAGACTCTTACTTATCAAAACTTGCTACAATAGCCCTGGATCTTGCAAGCTTAGGATTACTTTAGTTGTGTTATTTCTATCTTTTATTTTACTTTGCATTTTTTTTTTATTGGTTCTCACCACACAATAAGCAAGCACAGAGTAAAACAATTAACAACAAGCTTTTAGCGCCGCTGCTGGGGATCTTGATCTTTTTAGTAGACCTGAGTTGTATTATATAGTATTATATTGTATTTTAGAAAATTCTTTGTAGCTGTGCCATAGTAGGATATAAGTACTACTGATTCTTTGTGAATTTTGTAGAATTGGACAACAGCAGAAGGGAAAAGATAGAGCTACAATGGGAGTCTAGCTAGCTCTGTTTGAACTTCTTTTACCCTGAAACCTAGTCCTTTAATGTTTAAATTCCTTGTAATTAAGTTAGTATAAATTTGTTTAGTTGTTATTTTAGTTTAGAAATTCTTTAGGTGTTGTAAGCATTTTCCTTACTTGCTGAGCTGGTGGGTGTATGCTTGGAAGGAGGTCCCTAAACCCTGAGTTGGAACCTCTAAATCCTGAAGTGAAAAGGATCCTTAGACCAAAAAACACCCCACAAGGCCCTACTGCTGAGACTGAGCATGCAAACATGACTGAGAGGCAAAGAACCTTAAAGGAATACAATGCACCAGGGGAGTACACCTCTCCCTTCTGCATATAATTCCCTTAAGTGGAAGGAAACTATGAAATCAAAGCCTCCACCATTAATATGCTACCATCCTTTCATGGGCTTAGCAAGGAGGATCCTTACAAGCATATTGACCAATTTTTGGCACTTTCCACCACTTTCAATATTGCTGGCTTGGGTCCTGAGGCAACTAAACTGAAACTTTTTCCTTTTTCCTTAAAGGACAAAGCCAGCACATGGCTCTCTAAGCTTCCAGCCAACAGCGTACAAACATGGAGTGACCTCCAAAGCTATTTCCTGGCTAAATTCGTTCCCATGAACAAGACTAGTCAGATGAGGACAAGTATTTTATCATTTACTCAGTCCTCAATTGGGAATTTTTATGAAGCTTGGGAGAGATTTTAGGAGATGTTAAAACAATACCCCGACCACCAAATTCCAATGTGATAATTAGTATAAGTATTTAATCAAGGAATTAATCCCAAGAGCAGGGATATGGTGGATGCCTCATGTGGTGGTAGCTACCTCCACAAGACAGCTGATGAGGCTTGGGAGCTATTTGACATTATAGAGGAAAACTCCATACAGCAGGAGTCACTGTCTCGCAATGATAGTCAGACCTCTGCTAAGTTGGTGAAAGAGACCACCCCTAGAGGTGGAATATATGAAGTGAAGGTGTAGAGTGAGTTGGAGAAGAAGGTGGACAATTTGAGCTCAAAATTTGATAAGTTGATGAGTATGATGGAGCCTAGAATGGTTGCACAAGTGGATGGGGCATGTCTGATATGTCAATCTCCATCATATTCACTACAAGATTGTCTATCAGCCAACCAATTCCCTAATTTTGTTATGGAGCAAGCCAATGTTGCCCAAACATTTAGGCAGCAACCTACTGGGTACTCTTGGAGGAACCACCCGAATTTGAGGTGGAGACAAGATAATCATCCTCAACTCCAGCAGCAACAGTTGGTAGCTCCATATAGACCTCAACACCAGTTCAACCAGGGGTACCCACCTCGATAAAATTTTCAGTTACCTGCTCCACAGCCCAACCAGTTGGCCTTGCTCCCACAACAGTCCAGATCCTCTTCTTTTGAAGAGCAAATGATGGCATCCATGCAGAATTTGGGGAGCCTAGTCCAGACTGTGAACTCTCATGGGCAAAGCATTAAGAAAATTGAAGACCAGCTTGGCCATATCTAAAATGCTTTGAATAAAAGAGAGAAGGGTAAATTTCATAGTCAGCCCTTGACCAACCCCAAAGGGCAGTATATGATTGAAGAAGCAGCTCTACCAATGAGGATGCTAATGCTATGACTACCCTTAGGAGTAGGAGAGTGGTTGATAATCTTGTGGGTAGAGCAACTAAGGAGGTCATGCATGATAAAAAGGAAAGAAATGATAGTGGTGAAGAGCTAAAGAAGTCAACCCCTGTTGCTGATCAGCAAGGGTAAAATAAAGGGGCTGATGTTGAGCCCCAACAACAACCAATAAGTGAAGATAAAAGAAAAAAATAAAAAATTGATCATGATATGGGTAGGCATGCAGCTGTGGCACCAGCAGTCTCACAATTTCCATTTCCTCAAGTATTAGTTGGCCCATCTCCTCTTAATAAGGGGAATGTTCAAATAGAGGAAATGATGGAGACCTTCCAGTAGGTCAAGATTTATTTGCCAGTACTTGATGCCATAAAATAGGTCCCTGCCTATGCTAAGTTCTTGAAGGACCTCTGTACGCAGAAAAGGAAAGCAAGGGTGCAGTTGTCCAAAAAGGTGTTTGCTATTGAGCATGTTGAGTCAGTCCTATCCATTGCCACACCTAAGAAATTACAAGACCCTGGGGTACCTACTATCCCTTGCATAATTGGAAACCATACCATTGGTAAAGCCCTCTTAGACTTAGGGGCCAGTGTGAACCTGCTTCCATATTTTGTGTATGAGGAACTAGGTTTGGGGGAGCTTAAATCCACATCAGTTGTTCTCCAACTGGTTGACAGGTCCGAGAGGAGACCTGTAGGTATGGTAGAGAATGTTCTGGTAGGGGTGGACTAGTTCTACCATCCTGCTGATTTCCTTATTTTGGACATGGACCCTTGCAAGAGTAAAGTCTCAATTCCTGTCATCCTGAGAAGGCCATTCTTGGCCACTACAAATGCTTGCATACAATGCAGGTCAGGGGTGATGGAGGTGACCTTTAAGAACATGAAGGCCCAGTTAAAATGTGTACCAAGTTGCTAAGCATCCTCAGATGGACATTGAAGATTTCTTTCCAATAGATGTACTAGATGGCCTAATAGAAGAAGACTTATCCAATCTACTAGATTGGGATAATATTGCTGATAACCTGCCAAAATTCTGGAGTTTGTTTGTGAAGGAGGCCCAAGTGTTCATGACAGAAGGCAACACCAAAATAGAGTCTTCTGTGGGTCTAGTGCAGCATTCCAACTAGAAATATACATTGTTGCCCCTTTCTCAAACCACTAAGGCACCTTTATTGCCTTCAATTGAAAGTCCCCCTAAGCTGGAGCTGAAACAGCTCCCAGCCACATTAAAATATGCCTTCTTGGGGCAGAATAACAAGCTTCCAGTAATTATCTCTTCCTCTCTCTCTAGTGAGCAGGAGGAGGTATTATTGAGTGTTCTCAAGAAGCATAAAAAAGCAATAGGGTGGACAATAGCTGATCTTGGAGGCATTGATGCCTCAGTCTGGATACACAGGATTCACCTGGATGAGGGTGTAAAACCCTCAAGGGAGATGCAGAGGAAACTTAATCCTCACATGCAGGAGGTGGTCCTCAAGAAGATAGTGAAACTGTTAGATGCAGGGATAATTTACCCCATTTCAGATTCAGAATGGGTGTCACCTATCCAGGTGGTACCTAAAAAGTCAGGCATAATAGTTATCACTACTGATTCTGGGGAGTTGATGCCAACCAGAGAGACCACTGGCTGGAGGGTCTGCATTGACTATAGAAAACTCAACTCTAAGACTAGAAAGGACCACTTTCCCCTCCCTTTTATTAAACAAATTCTAGATAAACTGGCTGGGAAGGTATTTTACTGTTTTCTTGATGGATACTTAGGGTATAACCAAATCCCCGTAGATCCTCAAGATCAGGAGAAAACTACTTTTGCATGTCCCTTTGGCGCCTTTGCTTACAGAAGGATGCCTTTTGGACTATGCAATATCCCAGCCACTTTTCAGAGGTGCATGTATGCAGTCTTTTCTGATATGATTGACAAGTTCCTGAAAATCTTCATGGATGATTTCTCAGTATATGGGGACAGCTTTAGCCAGTGCTTGTGTCACCTTGAGTTGGTTTTATAAAGATGTGAGGAGACCAATTTAGTCCTAAGTTGGGAAAAGAGTAACTTTATAGTGACACAAGGAATTGTACTAGGCCATGTGGTTTCTCATAAAGGAGTAGAGGTTGACAAGGCTAAAGTGGACTTGATTTCACACCTGCCCCCACCCAAGACTATCAAACAAATCAGATCATTTTTAGGACATGCTAGATTTTACAGGAGGTTCATCAAGGACTTCAGCAAAGTTTCAAAGCCATTGTGCCACCTGCTTTGTTAGGATGTGCAATTTCACTTCTTTGCTGAATGCCTTGAGGTCTTTGAGGTCTTGAAAAAATTCCTCACCACTGCTCCTGTAATCTAGGCCTCAGATTACTCACTCCCCTTTGAACTGGTGTGTGATGCAAGTAGGGTCTAAACTTGTCTTAGGACAGAGGAAAGATAAGTTGCCTGCAGTAATCTATTATGCTAGCAAATCACTAGCTGAAGCTCAGCTGAACTACACCACTACTGAGAAAGAGCTGCTAGTTGTTGTGTTTGTTGTGGACAAGTTTAGACCCTACTTGCATGGGTCTAAAATTGTTGTTTTCATGGATCACTCGGCCCTGAAATACCTATTGGCTAAAAAGGATGCCAAGCCAAGGTTGATCAGATGGATCCTCCTATTATAGGAGTTTGATCTTGAGATCAAGGACAAAAAAGGAGTTGAGAATGTGGTGGCTGACCACCTCTCTAGGATTATTTTGAAAGAATGTGCAGCAGCACTTGTTAATGAGTTGTTCCCTGATGAAAAGCTATTCGTTGTGCAGTCTAGTGTGCCCTGGTTTGCACACATTGTTAATTTTCTAGCTGCTAGTAGGATTCCCCCTCACTGGTCCAAAATGGACAGAGACCTATTTTTCTCTCAGGTCAGGCATTTTCTATGGGAGGATCCATACCTATTTAAACATTGTGCAGACCAGATTGTTAGGAGATGTGTGCCCGAAAGTGAGTTTCACAGCATTCTTTCAATGTGCCATGAGCAACCCTGTGGAGGTCACTTCAGTGACAATAAGACTGCAGTAAAAGTGTTGCAATGTGATTTTTATTGGCCTTCCTTGTTTAAGATTCATTTGTACATTGCAAAGCCTATGAGAGATGTCAAAGGATGGGAGGTATTTCCAAGAAAAATTCTATACCACTGCAGCCCACCCATGTGGTAGAACTTTTTGACATCTGAGGCATTGATTTTATGAGCCCCTTTCCTCTATTTAAGGGTTTTAACTTCATACTTGTGGCAATGGACTATGTGTCCAAGTGGGTGGAAGCTATTTCCAAAAGGACCAATGACCACATAGTTGTCCTTAAATTTTTGAAGGATAATATCTTCTCGAGATTTGGCACCCCCAGAGCTATCATTAGTGATGGGAGGAGTCATTTCTGTAACAGACCTTTTGAGAATATCCTCAAAAAGTACTCTATTACCCATAAAGTTGCAACTCCCTACCACCCACAAACCAGTGGGCAAGTTAAAATTTCCAATAGGGAGATCAACCATATTTTAGAGAAAATTGTGAGGACTGATAGGAAGGATTGGACACAAAAGCTGAATGATGTCTTGTAGGGTTATAGGACTGCTATTAGCATGTCCCCATTTAGGTTGGTTTATGGCAAAGCCTGCCACCTTCTAGTGGAGTAAGGGCAAAGGGCCTATTGGGCTATCAAACCACTGAATTTTGATCTAACTTCTATTGGTTCTCACAGGAAATTGCAGATGGCAGAGCTTGATGAGCTGAGGCTGGAAGTCTATTCAAATGTCCGAATATGCAAGGAGAATTCAAAGGCATTCTTTGACAAGAAGCTAATGCGAAGGGAATTCAATGCTGGCACTAAGGTTTGGCTTGTCAACTGTAGACTGAAATTTTTTTCAGGGAAGTTGAAATTTAGATGGATGGACTTTATATTGTCATTCATGCCTCCCCATCTGATGCTGTGGAGATCTTGGATCCTATGTCTGGGAAGATCATGAAAGTGAATGGGCAAAGGCTAAAAATTGTGTAAAATATTTTGTGGAGCCACCTTAAACCATTCACCTATATGAACCTCCCACTGCTTAGTGATCCACAGCTTTATAACATATGTACCATATGAGTTAACTGATTTGTTTTACCTAGAAGATTTTCCATTCATGAACTTAGGATGTTGATTTGATTCTGTGTTTGATTTCTATTTTATCTGTTTTATGCGTCTTTATTTTGAGTACATGCGCACGGTTGCCATATGAATTTGTTGTACAAGGTTGAGGACTCTCATGATAAATGGCACAATAATAGTGGTCGATAATAGGCACATCATTGTGGTGGTTAAGTAGAGTATATGTGAAAGCGTTGATGCTGATGCACATTAGACAGGTGCATTCCATGTTATGGAAACTGGCCAGCATACAGCATTGAGAAAATGGGTGCATATAGGCTCTCGCAATGCTAACAGGCACAAAGTCAATCTCGCGGAGCTCTAATGACAGTTCGAGCCCCGTGAGGCTCGATCTTGGCAGAATTTTGGTATTGCACAAATGACTGATTCCATAAATTCAACTTCGCGAGGCACTTGACGCTTTACATTTTATCGTATCGCGAAGTTAGACAGCGCAGTTGCGCAAAAAAGAAAGGTCAAATCGCATACCAAGGCCCAGTGTCACCTCCACAAACTATATTGAGAAGTATTTACCTTCTTCTGCATGACAGAACTCCTCGCCGGACTAACTGTGCACTGCTCGAGAAAGGTGCCCCACGAGCACCTATAAGCATCTGCGCGAGGCACGGGTTTGCACTTTAAACCCTGGCGAATCTCTGTAAATTCTTCATTTCATTTATTTCACCTTAACTCCCATTACTAATAATAGGCCAGGATGCACTCGGTGAGATCATTCCCCATAATAAATCGCACGACGTTTTATGTTTCTCACAACCAATGCAGTTATTGCTAACTTTCTTTAATATCATTATTGCAATTAACTTTGGAAGGAGGAGAAAATTTATTACGCCGATGTAAATTCCACCACCCATGCATGTTATATATCAGCGCACTTCACCTCAATCGCATTCATTTTCTTTTGACCCCCAGCACTTTGTCCCTACCCACAACTATGGCGGATGACAAACCCATTGAGTTTTCGATCAAATTCGATCCAGTTTGGGATTACCCACCGCCAAAGGAACCTGACCCCTTATAATTCTTATGGGACGAGTATGAGGAGGTACAGAGGATTTTGGCCAAGGAGGAAAGGAAAAAGAATCGGAGGAAGAAGAAGAAACAGAAGATAGAACCATCTGCACCTTCCAACCCTCCCACTTCACCCCATCCACTACCTGCCCCGCACCATGCTCCTTAGCCCCTATTGTCCCACTCTTTTCTGGCTTGTAATTCCTCTTCCGGAAGCAGCAAGTTTCTTTTATTTTTGCTATAAATCTTCTCCCATCCATGTACAAACTATACTTCATCAATAAAATTTTCTTTTTGTTATGTTTTGTTTGCTTTCCATTTCTATTTCATAACTAGTTTGCGTGTTTTCGTTTGTTTGTGTGTGCCTTGTGTCTTGCTTTTCTTTGCTTTATTTTAGTATTATTTTAGTATTATTTTTGTCTGTTCCCTACTGCACATACCCTCTTCTCTTTGAACCAGTGAGGACACTACTCCTCGTAGGTTTGGGGGTGTCGCAAGGATTGCCAATGATCCATTTAACTTAAGTTGTGACGACCTGACTTTTCCAACCCTTAAGGTATAGGAAAGGCCGGTTCATCAACTTATTGATTTCTCAATAAGCCGTAATCAATCAGAAGCCGGCAGCATAACATAGATCTAAACAGAGGCAAGACATAGAGTAAGCAAGAACAAAAGCTTATACAAAACTATATCATCGTAAGGAACCAAGAAGAACCATCGGTGATGGCCATTCCAACACCTAAAATAGTGGTTCCTAATGATGGTTCCTCAAGAGATATCCAAAAAGACAAAACAAATGGCATAGGGCTCAATATTTAAAGAATAATTCTAAATAAAAGTACCAAAGACAATCTAGGAATTTAGGAGAAAAATTCCTCAGCAGGTGTCTCCAATCCCTCCTCAGGAATGAAATCAGAGTCCTCTGGATCAAGATCATCTGCTCCTAGGTTAGTCTCAGCACCTATGACGTATAGTTGGGGTGAGCTAACATCGAAGCCCAATAGAGGAAACATGCCTATTTGCATTTTATCATAAGTAAAGATTTTCAAAGACAGAAATCGGATCAATTATAGTTTTCGAAAGATGCATTGCAAGCTGAATTTCCAATTCTAAATAGAAAGCTAAAAGCTGAAATAATGTGTCTGATGTTTTCAAATTTTCTGAATTAGGCATGCTTCTTGTCTTAAATTTATAACTTAAAAATAATCTCTCAAATTACATACTAGCATGAGAGCGGAAAAGTCACTGATGGGAAACCCTACGGACCATCGTCGTTCATGAACTCTTTTTTGGAAGTGAAACAAGCCCCTACGTATTAAGGGTAACTTGCACACGCAGAATACCGTCAACACGGCTGGTAGAATCTAGGGTTTCGTTCTTATGTGCCTCAAATCGAATGCAAATGCTAAATATATCAAAGCTTGTATATATAATACATTTACGAATTTTTGGAGTTCGGAGTCGGAGTTCAAAGTTCGAAAGTTCAGATTTCAGAGTTCTTATTTGTGTCATAATTCAAAGTTCTTATGCATGTTGTGTCATTTGAAATTTCAGAATTTATGCTTAATACAAAACAACCTATAATTATAATAGAATGCAAATCAGGTTTTAAGTTCCCCTACCTCAGCATAAAGCGATCCAAAAACAAGCAAGGCAGTCCTCACAATGGACTCTCTATTTCAAATCCTATAAGGATTAACACTACAAGTGTTAATAGTGGTCTAAAAGTCAAACCCGAAAGCTCGTCGATAAAAATTCTGACAAAAATTTAAAAGCCAGAAACAAGGCAAAATTCGACCCTCGAATTCAAATTCAATGGTCAATTTTGAAATTCGACCTCGAATTTCCAAAACATGCATCAGGCTGAAAAACCCAAATTCGACCCTCGATTTTCAATTCGATGGTCGAATTCCAAATTCGACCCTCGAATTTCCCTGGTCTATGTTTATTAAAAATTGGATCTTCGGACCCGTTTGCTCATTCAACCACAGTTTTTTTATCTCTACAAAATTCACTAAGAATCTACTCTAAGCAAAGTTAAAAATATTTAACTCAAAGAGGTTTAAAAGCCTACCTCTTGAAGTTTAGTCCTTCAATCCCGTTGCACCAAATTCAAGCACCAGGACTAATCTTTGAGGTTTAATAGGTCTGAGCCTCCAATCAGTACATTCTAACCTTGCTTCCAGAGCAATAGGTCTGACCCACACAGAACTATCCTCTCCCCTATCCTTCTCTTTCAATGGCTTAAACTGATCAAAAATTAAATACTAAGTTTATCAATGGCTGGGATGGGGAAAGGAATTCACAATCACACATGATCTGAGATCAAAGACAAGAGGCAAGGGTTGCAAATTTAGATTCAAACGAGAGAGGGAGAAGTGAAACTTCTCCTCAAAGCCCCTCTCTTTATAATATTAATTTTACTTGCAAAATATCATGATTTTTTCTTATTTCCAATCCTATCCTCTTATCTTGCATTAATTTTCGGTGTTAAACGCAACATACTACTTAAGGTATATGTTAACCAAACTCTGACTTCCACATGTCCAAAGACAAAATCCTTTGGTCACCAATCTCGTCATACACTAAGTTATCCCAAAACTCATAAATATCCTACAACTTTTTTCTGAGCACGCTTACCAAGGTAAATGAAAATAGGTCCAAAATATTAGGGATATTACAGTCTCCCCTCCTTAGAAATTTTCGTCCACGAAAATGTAAAACCGACGGAAAGCAAAGAGTGAAAACGCAACACACACGCAAAATAAAAACTAATGGAAATACATGGGCCACAGTGCGATGGCCTCACAGGGCACACAAGTCAAGGGATGGGATCCGTAGTAACCTAGATGTACTACATGTGGCACCTGAAGGGCCATAGTGGGTTGCATCCGTACATAGATGCCGACATCTCGAGTGTCACTAGCCGGGAAACAATCTCACCGTGACTCATGAAGAACAGGATGAAAATCAAAATGAAAAGGCGAACGAGCTCGAAGCATAAGTTTATAAATCCAGAATAAAATAACATGATCCCACCACACAAAAGCAGAAACAGAATCGAAGTCACATGCCCGCACAACGAAGTCCATAAATCCAGATCAAAAGCAAGAATGACAAGCAACTAAAAGAGGTAATCACATATAGATAGGACAAGATCCACAGTGAAAAAGGTTATAAAATGAAACAAAACAAATTGATCTCGTCCATATCTCAAAACAAAAAGATATAAAAGAAAAAATAGAGATAGAACCTCCAGGTTCTAAATAATCCATGTAGTATAAAAATAAATAAGTACATGCCCAACAAAAATGACCAAAGAGAATATAATAGCACAAGGCTGATCTAAAGCTCCCCCGCAGTAGCTGGACCAGCCTGAACCGCGTCACCGTCCCCACCATCAGCATCGTCGTCATCCGAACCATCAACACCCTCATCCGTAGGCATGCTAGGACCTGCACCTAATGTCGAAGGGTGGTGCACTGACGCCCGGATATCGGCCATGTAAGTGGCATAGTCTGTGGGGACTGCATGCTGCATCAAATATGTCAGAGCCCCGCCATGAATGTCCAACTCCCGACGCATGGAGCTGGTATGCTGTGTGAGCTCCTGAATCTGCTGGCTCACTACAGTCATCTAGCGAGTGAACTCGGACAAGGTGAGTACGTCAGTCTGTGGGGGCTAGTCGGGTGTAGGAGCGTTAGGCTCTGGTGCTACGTGCTCTGCATCCTCCTCCTCGTCATCCTCATCTGGTCCTATCGCACTCTTGGGAGCTTTAAGCAGCCGATTATAGGTCCGACCCCAACTGACAAGGTCATATAGCTTGAGACAGTCAGTGGATCGTGGCTTAGTAGGGGGGATCTCATATGTTGGGCCCGTACAATAATTTTCAATCATAACTGAAATTAGGCGAGCATATGGGATGCCCTTCTTCGATTTCTTCACCTGCTTGCCCATCTTCTCCATAGCTTTAATAATCCCCTTAAATATAATTTCTAGGGCATTGAACCAACGTTCCTTAAAACCGATGAATAAAATATGTTGAATGGGACCTCGACGCTCAGATTTATGGCCGAATGGGTAAAGGGTTGCCTTGAGAATCATGTCAAGAATCCACATAGTGTCGGGCATTTGTGATCGGGTGATAGCCTTACCAGACCCATGATGACCTTGGGTCACTTGTGCCATAACCTCATGGGCTGGGACAGATTTAGGGAAGGGAGGACCCAAACCCATAGTCGATGAATGTGAGGTCGGGCAGCGCATTGCCACAGCAATGTCCTCTAGGTCGAAGGCATAATCACGCCCATCAATCATGGTGTAAATTTTCTTCCCATCCTCTTTGCACATGCGCTGATAGAACAAGCACACTAGCCGAGGATAAAAATGGTCACGGAAAGCGGAACATAGAGAGGTAAAATGGGCTTTCTCCAAATAGTCGAAAGCCGATTGAGTAGTGGTCTGTTGATCAAACAATTCGAGATGAAAGACCCACTCAGTAGCAAAGCCCTTGATGCTCCAAAATTCATTTGGTTGTTCTCGAATTTGAGGGGGCAATGGTGGCTGAATC
This sequence comes from Chloranthus sessilifolius, assembly GCA_021018995.1. Classification (NCBI taxonomy): domain Eukaryota; kingdom Viridiplantae; phylum Streptophyta; class Magnoliopsida; order Chloranthales; family Chloranthaceae; genus Chloranthus; species Chloranthus sessilifolius. The sequence goes on from CM037588.1 coordinate 102,064,682, forward strand.
GACTGTGGGGGTGGCTGAGCCTGTTGGCTTGAGGATCCAATCTTAGAAGCTGGCCTCTTAGAGGTTGGAACCTAGGAGGTGGTTGATTTCTTAGGCCCCGTAAGAAATTGCCAGAAAAACTATACAATGGGCAAAAATTTAGACTATCAACATGCTAAAAGAAGGGTTTTACCTCCTGAAATGCCCCCAATTTGGTGTCCTATGCAAGCAATCTGAGTCCCTTGTGCAATCTGAGTGGAAACCTGCTTGAAATCTAGCCAAAAATTACAAGAGAAGCCACAGAAATCCAAAAACCCTAATCCCTAAGCTCTATTTCAAGCCAGAAAAATGACAAAAACCTAATTCTAGGTAAACATAACCCAATAAATTTGACCCTCGATTTCAAATTCGATGATCGAATTTGAATTCGACGGTCGATTTTGAAATCGACCCTCGAATTCCCAAAAAAATGTTGCCAGGCTTAAAAATGGCCTCAAACTAGTTGTGCATTGTTCATGCAATTTTGACCCTCCATTTCCACTTTCGACCCTCAAATTTCTCGACTGAAAAATTCCTCCCAAATTCAAAATTTTTGAAATTTGGGCTATAGTTTTGGGCCCGAATGGACTTCTCTGCGGCCCGTTTATGTGAAACATTAATCCCGGCTATTATGTAAGTAGAAAACCGTAATTTTGGCTTATGAACCTTAACCAATTAATTAAAAATTGGCCCAATTATTTCACATGATTAGTAGTGAGAAGAACACCCGCATGTTTGGTCTAAGTCCCAAAAATTTTCCTTTTTCCATGAAATAGGAACTTTTAAGTAGTGATACGGAAAATTAAGCAGGCACATATTTAATAATACATTGGATCGCCAAAATTGTATATGTATAAAAATAATAAGTACATCCCAAAAGGTCCAAATTCTATACATCCCATATGCATTTTCTCAACAAGGTCAATAAAAAAGGTGCGGGAATTATTCTCGGAGCTCAGCTTCGCACTCCCAGGTGTTCCTCTGGTGTATGATTCCTCCATCGGATGAGAACCAAAGGAATCCTCTTAGTGTGTAGGATCTGCTCCTTGCGATCCAAGATCTGAACCGGGTCCTCGATCACCGTCAAACCATCCTGAAGCTCGATGGGTTCAAGCACGTGAGTCGGATCGCGTATGTATCGACGCAACATCAACACATGGAAGACATTGTGCATGCTAGATAATTGCGGCGGTAACGCCACTCGGTATGCAACCTCCCCGACTTGGCCTAATATCTCAAAAGGCCCAACGTATCGAGGACTCAGCTTCCCTCTTTTGTCGAATCGCATAACGCCTTTCGTGGGCAAAATTTGAATAAAAACATTGTCGCCGACCTAAAAATCCACATGTCTCCGCTTGAGATCGGCGTAGCTTTTCTGACGACTCTGAGCTACACGTAGTCTCTCGCGAATCAACCAAACTATCTCGATCATATGCTCGACTATCTCAGGTTTGATAATAAGCTTCTCACCCACTTCTTCCTAGTTTAACCATGATCTGTACCGCCGCCCATATAGAGCCTCGAACAGTGCCATACCGATGCTAGCTTGGAAGCTATTATTGTAAGTGAACTCGATCAGAGGTAAGTGTTGGTCCCATGACCATAAAAATCCAACATGAAAGCTCGCAGCATGTCCTCGATGATCTAATTCACTCGCTCAGTCTGGCCATCCGTCTGTGGGTGAAATGCTGAACTGACAAGAACCCATTCCTTCTTGAAACCGCTGCCAAAAGTGTGAAGTAAACAACGGATCCCTATCTGATACAATACTAGTCGGTATACCGTGTAGTCTAACGATCTCCTTAAGGTATAACTCTGCAAGTTTACTGGCTATATACATAGTATTGTATGGTAGGAAATGAGCAAACTTGGTTAACCGATCAACAATGACCCAGATGGCATTGTTCTTCCTCAGTGTTTTCGGCAAACCTAAGATGAAGTCCATCGAAATGGCTCCACTTGAGTACAGGTAAAGGTTGCAATAAGTCTGCTAGATTTTGATGATCAACCTTAACCTGCTGACAAACCAAGCATCGCGATACGTACTCAGTGACGTCGCGTTTCAAACCTCGACACCAGAAACTCTTCATCAAGTCCTGATACATCTTGGTGCTACCAGGATGTATGGCATACACTGATTTATGAGCCTCTTCCAGAATGGTGTTCGAAAGCTCAGTACTCGTCAGTACGCATACTCGGTCTCAAAACAATAAGGTCCCATCTGCTCGAATGGGAGAAATCCTTCTTGCTTCCACTCTCCACATCTTGTCTGATCGCCATCAGCTCATCGTCGGTCATATGAAGTTTCCTGATATTCTTGAAGAGCGTAGGGCGTAGGACAAGTGTAGCCATCAATGCTCCCGAGCCTTTCACATCAAACCGCGAGCTGCCTAAAGCCATATCTTCCAAAAGCTTTCATCTTTGTATCCGACTAATAAGATGTGATAACTGTGTTGAAGACCTTCTACTAAGAGCATCAGCAATGACGTTCGCCTTTCCCGGATGGTACTGAATCGAGCAATCATAATCCTTCAAAAACTTCATCCATCGTCGCTACCACATATTCCAGTCCTTCTGAGTGAATAGGTACTTGAGGCTCTTGTGATTGGTGAATATATCAAATATCTCACCGTAGAGGTAATATCTCCAGATCTTTAAGGTAAATATAACTACTGCTAACTCGAGATCATGCATCGGATAATTTCTTTCATGGTCCTTCAACTACCTAGAACCATATGCAATGACCCATTCATTTTGATTAAGCACACAACCTAATCCGCCATAAGAAGCATCACTGTACACTGCGAAGCCTCCACTGCCTAAAGGTATATCAAGTATCTGTGTCGTAGTCAATCGACAGTTCAACTCCTGAAAGCTCTGCTCACACTGCTCTGTCCAGTCGAACTTTGCATTCTTTCTTGTAAGTTATGTAAGCAGACCAGATATCTTCGAGAAACCCTCAACAAACCTCCGATAGTACCTGCCAGACCAAGGAAACTTCAGACCTCTGTAACTGTCGTAGGCTATTCCCAGTTCACCATAGAATCGATCTTTGTAAGATCCACTGATACACTAGTCTCAGAGACAACGTGGCCCAAGAAACTGACCTGATCAAGCCAAAACTCACAATTACTGAGTTTGGCATATAGCTGATGGTCCCTGAGTGTTTGAAGAGCCACTCGTAGATGCTGCATATGCTCCTCTCTAGTTTTTGAATAGATGAGGATGTCATCTACGAAAACTACCACAGACTTGTCTAGATGTGGCTTGAACACGCGATTCATCAGGTCCATAAAAGATGCAAGCGCATTTGTCAACCCAAATGGCATCACTAAGAATTCATAGTGGCCATATCGCATACAAAATGCAGTCTTGGATATATCTTCCTCCTTGATCTTGAGTTGGTGAAAGCCTGACCTCAGATCAATCTTTGAGAAGAACTTTACACCTTGCAATTGATTAAACAAGTCATCTATCCGGGGAAGTGGATAAGGATTCTTAATTGTCATCTTGTTGAGCTGGCGATAATCGATGCACAGACGCATCGATCCATCCTTCTTCTTCACAAAGAGTATCGGTGCGCCCCAAGGAGAAGCACTCGATCGAATGAAGCCTTTTTCTAACAGCTCCTATAGTTGTTCCTTGAGTTCTTTCAATCCAGCAGGCGCCATCCGATATGGAGCTTTAGACAATGGTTCTGTACCCAGCGCTAGCTCGATCGCGAACTCAATCTCTGGATCAGGTGGTAATCCAGGTAAGTCTTCTAGGAAGACATCAAGATACTCACAGACCACCGTGATAAGAGCCAAGTCGTTCTTCTTTTCTGTAGGAGCTTACAGGTAAGCAAGATATCCGCTACAACCATTCCTCATCTTGCACTCGGCCTTAATAGCTAAAACAAGCGACGCAACCTTCGATTTAACTCCACAAAAGTGGAAGGATTTTCGCTTTGGCGGTCGAAAGGTCACAATCTTCCGTAGACAGTCCACGCTCGCGTGATAAGCCGCAAACCAATCCATCCCAAGAATTACATCGAATCCTTCCATGTTTAACGTAATCATGTCGGTCACTGTCTCATGCTCATCAATCATCACGATGACTAACTGACAAGCTGCATCTGTGCTCACCGAACTCCCCATAGGAATCTTCATGTCTAAAATGAAAGCAAGGGGTTCGAGAGTAATACCCAACTTCTCGGAGAAAAGAGGAGTAATAAACAAGTGTGTAGACTCGGGGTCTATCAAAACTTGCGCTTCAATTTTACTCAAGTCGCCTCCACGACTCATCATAAGGGTACCTATTTATTAAGAAAGCTGGTTAATTATATGCAATGAGTCCAATTTCCAAAGTTTATTTTAATGAATTTAAACATAAAATAATAGAGCCAATGCAAGAATTGACATCTCAACTTTAATGATACCTTGGATCACGTCATTCGATGTTTGGACATCCTGTGCAGTCACCGCATAGGCTCACCCTTGAATTGTAGGTCGCGTCAATTTCTGCGTAGAGACTGACGTAGTCTTTCCCTTGTCCGTTGCAGGACAATCCTTGATCATATGGCCAATCTGTCCACACCTGAAGCATCCCCCAGTGTTCCTTCGACAATCCTCCATCTTATGTGGTTTCCCACATCGTGTAGATGCTGGCCCCTGAGCCACAGAAGCTCCACTTGCAGTAGTGCTCCCAGCTCTGATAGGTCGCACAAGTGAAGAACTCTGCGGTCGCTGATAGGAAGATGATACTGATCCTGAAGTAACAGCCAGCTTGGAATACGATGGCTGAATAGGATAGTGAGGAGGTTTAGAGAACCTTGGCTTTTTGTTTACCTGCTCAGACGCACTCGACTGTCCCTGGCCAAACCGGTTTCTATTTCCCTACTCTCGCCTCAGATACTATTTCTGAATGTCTTCCTCTCCAATGAGAGCCTTTGACATGACACCTGCATAAGTATCCATCTCCCACATCGACACCCTCTCCTGAATATTTGGCCTCAAACCCCTCTGAAATTTCTGAGCCCTCATCAACTCAGTGGCCACGTGTAAGGGTGCGAATCGAGCAAGTCTATCAAATTCTGTGCCATACTCGCGCAATGACATCTCGTTCTGTTCCAGCTTTATAAACTGGACTTCCCACTGGTTATGCATGATCTTTGGGAGATACTGATCGTTAAATTTCTAGGAACTCTGCCCAAGTCCATGGAGTATTGGGTAGCCCTGCTCCCGTATCCTAGATACAGATTTCCACCAAGGACTGGCTGCACCTAGTAGCTTGAAGGTTGCCCAACATACCTTCTCAACATCAGTACAATATAACACCTCAAAAATTTTCTCCATTTCATCAAGCCATTCCTCGGTTTCCATTGAATCCATCTGACCCATGAAGGTAGGAGGCCTCATCCTCCTGAACTCGGCGAATCCTCCTGACTGATGTCTGGCTGCCAGTAGCTCTGTCTGCTAAGCCATCGCCGCAGTTTGTTGAGCCATGTTGTTGGCCAAGGCCGCCAACACCTGGTTAACATTTCCTCCCTCAGGCCTAGCAGCTCCCAAGGGATCTGCATTAGGGCCAAATATGTGACAGCCCGAATTTTGGCACCCCAAAATCCGTGCCATCAGCATGACCCTCTAGGTCGTGCCCTGGAATTTTTTACGATACATTGGTATATACAAGCCAAAACTATAATTAGGGCCCACGTATCTACTCTAAACAAGTTCTCATATATAAATAATCATGGTATCGAAAGGCAGTCCTTGTCCCATGCCAATTCATGGGCATAAGAACTAACCCAAACCATTGGTGATAAATGTTCATCCCAGACGTTTTATCAAAAGAAACTGTGTTTAATTACATTCGAATAAAGAGGCTTGACATAGCAAGCCGTACCTAATACTCTCAACTCACTCTCAAAGTATGCAGTGGGTTTCCTAGAAGAATTCCTTAGGAGGAGGTTCTGACTCTTCTGTGGGCACGTAATCCGAATCCCCTGGATCAGCGTCTCCAGAAGTCTTTGCTGCCGCTAGTCCTGGACCTGCGACGTATAGTCTATGGGGGGTGAGCTACATCCTAGCACCGTAGGGAAACAAAAAGAACATATAGATTAACCCTCACACATATGTCAACAGTTTTAAAAGAATAAATTATCGAGTAACACTTATGGAAAACAATTGAAATAACTGGAATAAAAATAATGATTTCGACTGTTACTTTGCATGTTTTTGTTTAATCTCCTTATTGGTTTAGTTGTGAATTTGGCCTAATCACTTAAATCTTAACTTAAGTAGTCCCCGAGCAATATAACATCGAGCCCTGATGGAATACCCGCCATCGTCGTCTAACTAGACAGTTGTTATATGTATTCCCTGGGAATACTGCCCAAGCCCCTTTCTCATAGGTGGCGGGGTCTATTCTTAAATCTACATCCCTGGGATGTGCTATGAATGTACGGATTGGCCGCCATACCGGTCACGGATATCCTGCCGAGTCAGTCGTGGGTATCCCGCCAAGTCGGTGGGGTATTCTAATCAAACCTTAAATAATAAAAATATCGAATGTGCTCTACATATATTCACCGTGATTGTGCTAATTATATTACATCAGGCCTTATCACATTACTTCCGTTTCACTGTTAGTTTTCATCTGCATCCCTGGGATGCCCCTGATTCCATCGCATCCTTCAGATGTGTACTTTACAATTTTTCGTCCCCTGGGGACCTCAAGACTATCACGTTTGATCATGCAGTACTTGACTATTTAATTGGATTACACTACATATATGAATTGATGGAATAATGCACATGTTTCAAGAATATTCCCTACCTCAACACAATCCGGCACGTTCCTTTCTGGCAGAAACTTATGCGCAACAACCCACGTTGAACCTACATTGTATGAGACACAGTTTTACTCAGAAGGTCCTTAGACCCCTTGAAAACACAGTTCTCATGAATCATACCCAAAAGAATTTAGAGAGCTGGAAGGAAGTCCTCGTGCGAGCAAGTACTTGACCTCGCTCGAGCGGTTGTAAATCCTCGCTCAAGCGGTCACTATTCATTGCTCGAGCGAGCACTATTTATCGCTCGAGCGATTATTATTCATCGCTCGAGCGAGCACTATTTATCGCTCAAGTGAGCACTATTCATCGCTCGAGCGATTATTATTTGAGATATCTGGGATTTTAAGAGATGCCTCGCTCGAGCGAGCCATTTTTACCGCTCGAGCGAGCCACGAAACGGTGTATATTCTCCATTCATTCGGAGATTATCCTCTTCCTCATGAGAGGATTAATAGTGTCTAAGATTATTCGACCCCTAGTTTAAACTCTTCTAAAAATATTCGAAAACATTTAAATCATACCTTACTCGACGGTCCCCCTATTGTTTGATCCAACTTCTTTCAATCGTGAGGCCCTTCAAGGTCCTCTATGCAAAGACTAAGAACCTCACCTCTTTTGTAAACCTTCTCCTCTAAATTCTCTCCTTTTTCTCTCTATTTTTCCTTCTTTCTATCTAGGTTGATTTAGGTTATGTAGGAGAGACTCTCCTCCCCACTCACTTATATAGTGAAAGCTACAAAATTTCACATAGATACAGTAAGTGTGTATATGTAGTTTTAATTTGGTTTCCTTGTGAGACACTAATACTTGCGTATGAAGTGTGGTATTGTGCATGGTATGTGATGTGTATGGTTTTCAAAAATCTGGGGTTATGACATTCACTCCACCTTAAAAAATTTCATCCTCGAAAATTGACGACCCACTAGGAAACAAAGAATATTATATCCAACACAAAAGAATTCATTCGTAACAACACACCCGACAAATCGAAATCGGATCATGCAACATATGGTTCAAAGACCCCAGATCATACCTGCATGGGAAATTTTCTTTAATCTACACAAAATGAGAAACACTCATATCGATCATCTTAATTATTTTAAAACTCTCTTAACGGTTATTTTCACAAGCAGAAAGGCACTCATTCTACTCCAATTTATGCGAACCTGTACCAGGATTCAGTTACTATTATACAATCAAATATACGTACACATTGTACCAATTAGACTCATTAAAATTTAAATTTATGCATATCCACATTAAGTCACTCTTCATACCGCTCCAGGCATTGTCACGATATATTTTTTTTTTTTAACAAAATTTGTCACCATAAAATTTATAATGATTACATTGAAGATCACAAAACACAAAACAACAACCAATAAGAAAGAGGAGGACCTAGTCGTCACTCTGCTCATACTTCATCATCCTCCTCATCCTCCTCATCCTCATCATCGTCGTCGTCATCGTCCTCATCATCCTCATCCTCGACAACCACCCTGGCAGCAGTGGCACCCACTGTAGTGCTCCTCGTAGCAAGGCCCGAGCTAGATGTTCCAAAAATAGCGCCCCTCATGGCACTGACGCGCTCCTTGTATGACTGTGGATACGCATGGCCCATGAGGTCTATGAGTAGCGCCTCCTGGAACCTCTGATGTAGCCTGATCTCCCACCCCTGCTGGAGGATCTCTTGCATCATGTCAGCGTCGGTGGTAAGTAGGGGCTGTGAAGATGAAGTAGAGGGAGCTGTAGGTGTCACCGGTGTTTGTTGTGTGGCTTGTCGGGAAATTTGGCGATCTCTCTTCTTGTTGATACTAGTTTGGAGGCTCTTTAAATTTCGACTTAAATCTTGGGCGAGGTATGGGATGATGTTGTCGGTGAGTGTGATTTCATTTGTTTTGATTTGAAACCCCTCCTTCTCATGTCGTGATTCGAGGAGTCGGGAAATCAAACGTGCATAGGGTAAACAGTTTATCAGTGGGGGAATAGCACCCCTTAGGTTTCTTTTGTGGGCATGCGCCATGCCCTTGATGACCACCATCGGAGCGCTAAACCACCTATTGTGGAAAGCGGAGTGTAGAACCCGCAAAATCGTCTCGCGGCGCTCTTGGTCATGACCGGTTGGGTTTAGATTCTTCTTAAAAATAATGTCTAGCAACCACATGTGTGGCGGTAATTGCGAGCGGGTGATTGATTGGCCTGATGTGGTGGCGCCGCTGGTAATGTTGGCGACAATGGTAGGGAAACCTACGTTCCCCGAAAAATGTGGTAGAGAAAGGGGGTTTGGTGTGTATGTGTTGGGACAATGCATGACGGAGGAGGCATCGGCACTGCCGAAAATCAGTTCCTTCCGTCAATGGTGACGAGGATAGAGTCCTCAGTCGCATTGGTCTTTAGTGTTTGATAAAACAATTTGACGAGCCTCGAATAGTACCGATCTCCAAAAGGGTTCAACAGTGATCGTAAGCCGTTGTTTGTAAGAAAATCCGAGGTCCATTGGGTGGACGTCGGATCCCCAAAACAGGAGGGATGGATCTCCCATTGGTTTTCAAAACTTTCGATCCCCACCATTCAGTTAATTGTATTGGGGTAGGAGGTGTGGATGGTGTCTGTGGCGCTTGATTGCGCAAGGATGGCGATCGGATCGCCATCCATTTCCTAGGTTGGGTGCTAGGGCTTTGGGATGTCATTTAGATAAAAGAAAATTTTCTAATTGAAAGAAAATAGAAAATAGTGAAGATTTCACCTTTTTGAAAGTTTTCAACGGATCGGATCGTTCGAAACCGACTTGAATTGGATGAAAAAAACTTGGAGGTCGAAGTAAAAGCCCTAACCCTCGCTCGGCTGGCTCTCGCGTGAAGATGAAATACGAAATAGAAGTTCGCTCCTATTTATATTCTGACCTCGCTCGAGCGGTTATAATTTCTCGCTCGAGCAGTCAAAATGTCTCGCCCGAGCGAGCAATAGTTATCGCTCGAGCGAGAGAAATTTGTGATTTTATGTGGTTCGCTCGAGCGAACATAAGTGGTCGCTCGAGCGAGACCAGAAACATTTTTCTAGTACCCTTTTGCTCGTTTTCGGTTACTAATCTCATTACTAGTTTTATATATATTAAAAGTTCAACAAAAAGTTGGTTCTATCATTGCTTGGAGTCAATATACTAAAATTTTCAATAAAAATTTTTTTCAATCATTTGAAAAATATATAGACTTCATACTACCCGCAATCACATATTCTCAATTTGAATAGAACTATTCAGTTGGCAATTCCGAACAATTTGGGATATTGTTCTCTAACATCCGCCTCACGTTCCCATGTTGCTTCTTCGACCGGATGGTTCTTCCATCGGACAAGCACTAAGGGAATAACTTTTGTTAGCAACACTTGTTCCTTTCGATCTAAAATTTCCATCGGCTCTTCAATCATGGTCATATCCTCATGCATTTCAAATGATTGGCCGCTCAGCACGTGATCAGGGTCATTGAGATATTTCCTGAGCATCAACACGTGGAACACGTTGTGTACTTGATCAAATAACGGTGGTAATCCAATGCGGTAAGCAACTTCCCCTACTCGGCCTAGAACCTCAAATTGTCCGAGATAGCAGGGACTTAGCTTCCCTCTCTTTCCAAAACTCATCACCCCCTTCATCGGTGACACTTTCACGAACACATGTTCACCCACCTTAAAGTCTACACTCGTCCGCTTGATATCGGCGTAGCTTTTCTGTCTGCTCTGAGCCACTGAGTTTTGCCCTTATCATACGAACATAGGTGGCATTATCTTCGAGTATTTCAGGTCCCAAAACAAATTTCTCCCCGGTTTCTTCCCAATTGATGGGCGATCTACATCGTCGTCCGTAAAGAGCCTCGTATGGTGCCATCCCAATGCTCGTCTGAAAACTGTTGTTATATGCAAACTCAATCAACGGTAGGTGCTGATCCCACGATCCTTGTAATTCCAACATACATGCCCTAAGCATGTCTTCAATGATTTGATTGACCCTCTCAGTCTGTCCGTCGGTTTGTGGATGAAACGCCGTACTAAAATCTAGTCTCGTTCCCATTCCTTCTTGAAATTTCTTCCAAAACTTTGATGTATATAATGGGTCTCGGTCTGAAACAATGCTACTCAGAATCTCATATAAACGGACAATCTCCTTCATGTACAGCTCTGCTAGTCTTCCCGCCGTGTACATCGTGTTGTAAGGCAAGAAGTGCGCTGACTTGGTCAATCGATCGACCACTACCCAAATGGCATTGTAGTTCTTTGCAGTTCACGGTAGCCCGACTATGAAGTCCATGGAGATCGATTCCCACTTCCATTCCGGTATAGGTAGGGGTTCCAAATGGCATTGTACTATCATGACCACCCCTGGGTCGGCCTCTTCCTCTAGGAAACATAACGGTCTACATGAGAAACCACGGTTTCGTTAGTAGAAATCTCTATGTTCTGACAAGATGGTTGCCAGAACTAAAAAGAAAGGGCTTTGATACCAACTGTGACAGCCCGAATTTTGGCACCCCGAAATCTGTGTCATTAGCACGACCCTCTAGGCCGTGCCCTGGAATTCTTTACGATACATTGGTATATACAAGCCAAAACTGTAATTAGGGCCCACGTATCTACTCTAAACAAGTTCTCATATATAAATAATCATGGTATCGAAAGGCAGTCCTTATCCCATGCCAATTCATGGGCATAAGAACTTACCCAAACCATTGGTGATAATTGTTCATCCCAGACATTTTATCAAAAGAAACGGTGTTTAATTACATTCGAATAAAGAGGCTTGACATAGCAAGCCGTACCTAATACTCTCAACTCACTCTCAAAGTATGCAGTGGGTTTCCTAGAAGAATTCCTCAGGAGGAGGTTCTGACTCTTCTGTGGGCACGTAATCCGAATCCCCTGGATCAGCGTCTCCAGAAGTCTCTGCTGCGGCTAGTCCTGGACCTGCGACGTATAGTCTAAGGGGGGTGAGCTACATCCTAGCTCCGTAGGGAAACAAAAAGAACATATAGATTAACCCTCACACATGTCAGCAGTTTTAAAAGCATAAATTATCGAGTAACACTTATGGAAAACAATTGAAATAACTGGAATAAAAATAATGATTTTAACTGTTATTTGCATGGTTTTGTTTAATCTCCTTACTGGTTTAGTTGTGAATTTGGCCTAATCACTTAAATCTTAACTTAAGTAGTCCCCGAGCAATATAGCATCGAGCCCCGATGGAATACCCGCCATCGTCGTCTAACTAGACAGTTGTTATATGTATTCCCTGGGAATACTGCCCAAGCCCCTTTCTCATAGGTGGTGGGGTCTATTCTTAAATCTACATTCCTGGGATGTACTATGAATGTACGGATTGGCCGCCGTACCAGTCACGGATATCCTGCCGAGTCAGTCGTGGGTATCCCGCCACGTCGATGGGGTATTCTAATCAAACCTTAAATAATAAAAATATCGAATGTGCTCTACATATAGTTATTCACCGTGATTGTGCTAATTATATTACATCAGGCCTTATCACATTACTTCCATTTCACTGTTAGTTTTCATCTGCATCCCTGGGATTCCCCTGATTCCATCGCATCCTTCAGATGTTTACTTTACAATTTTTCGTTCCCTGGGGACCTCAAGACTATCTCGTTTGAAACTCACTCACACACCCTTTTTCATAATGATCATGCAGTACTTGACTATTTAATTAGATTACACTACATATATGAATTGACAGAATAATGCACAAGTTTTAAGAATATTCCCTACCTCAACACAATCCGACGCGTTCTTTTCTCGCAGAAACTTATGCACAACAACCCAAGTTGAATCTACATTGTATGAGACACAGTTTTACGCAGAAGGTCCTTAGACCCCTTGAAAACACAGTTCTCATGAATCATACCCAAAAGAATTTAGAGAGTTGGAAGGAAGTCCTCGTGCAAGCGGTTATTTAGCCTAGCGCGAGCGAGCACTTGACCTCACTCGAGCGGTTGTAAATCCTCGCTCGAGCGGTCACTATTCATCACTCAAGCGAGCACTATTTATCGCTCGAGCGAGCACTATTTATCGCTCGAGCGAGCACTATTCATCGCTCGAGCGAGCACTATTCATCGCTCGAGCGGTTATTATTTGAAATATCTGGGATTTCAAGAGATGCCTCGCTCGAGTGAGCCACGGAAACGGTGTATGTTCTCCATTCATTCGGAGATTATCCTCTTCTCATGAGAGGATTAATAGTGTCTAAGATCATTCAACCCCTAGTTTAAACTCTACTAAAAATATTCGAAAACATTTAAATCATACCTTACTCGACGGTCCCCCTATTGTTTGATCCAACTTCTTTCAATCGTGAGGCCCTTCAAGGTCCTCTATGGAAAGACTAAGAACCTCACCTCTTTTGTAAACCTTCTCCTCTAAACTCTCTCTTTTTTCACTCTATTTTTTCTTCTTTCTATCTAGGTTGATTTAGGTTACGTAGGAGAGACTCTCCTCCCCACTTTCACTTATATAGTGAAAGCTACAAAATTTCACATATACACAGTAAGTGTGTATAGGTAGTTTTAATTTGGTTTCCTTGTGAGACACTAATACTTGCGTATGAAGTGTGGTATTGTGCATGGTATGTGATGTGTATGGTTTTCAAAAATCTGGGGTTATGACAAGATACGTATCTCTCTCGGCCATGTGAGGTGGCTACACCCTCATCAATTTCCTCGATATGAGCCATACGAGGTCCTTCTCTACCTTAGCCTCTGCCTCTAAACCGCGGAGGCATGCTAATCTGTCATTGTTAAAAAACAATAACAATAGATCAGTATTGATTGTCAAGACAATCTATCCCTTAGTCCTAAGACTCTGAACCTATAGTTGTGCTCTGATACCAACTGTGACGACCCAACTTTTCCAACACTTAAGGTATTAGAAAGGTCGGTTCATCAACTTATTGATTTCTCAATAAGCCATAATCAAACAGAAGCTGGCAGCATAACATAGACCTAAACAGATGCAAGGAATAGAGTAAGCAAGAATAAAAACTTATACAAAACTACATCATCCTGAGGAACCAGGAAGAACCACCAGTGATGGCCAATCCAACACCTAAAATAGTGGTTCCTAATGATGGTTCCTCAAGTGATATCCAAAAAGACAAAACAAATGGCCTAGGGCCCAATATTCAAAGAATAATTCTAAACAAAAGTACCAAAGACAATCTAGGAATTCAGGGGAAAAACTCCTCAGCAGGCGTCTCCAATTCCTCCTCAGGAATGAAATCGAAGTCCTCTGGATCAAGATCGTCTGCTCCCAGGTTAGTCTCAGCACCTGTGACGTATAGTCGGGGTGAGCTAACATCGAAGCCCAATAGAGGAAACATGTCTATTTGCATTTTATCATAAGTAAAGGCTTTCAAAGATAGAAATCAGATCAATTATGGTTTTCGAAAGATGCATTGCAAGCTGAATTTCCAAATCTAAATAAAAAGCTAAAAGTTGAAACAATGTATCTAATGTTTTCAAATTTTCTGAATTAGACATGCTTCTTCTCTTTAATTTATAACTTCAAATAATCTCTCAAATTACATACTAGCATGAGAGCGGAAAAGTCACCGATGGGAAACCCTACTGACCATCGTCGTTCATGAACCCTTTTTCGGAAGTGAAACAAGCCCCTACGTACTGAGGGTAACTTGCACATGCAGAATACCGTCAACACGGCTGGTAGAATCTAGGGTTTCGTTCTTATGTGCCTCAAATCGAATGCAAATGCTAAATATATCAAAGCTTGTATACATAATACATTTACGGATTTTCGGAGTTCAGAATTTATCCTCTTCTCTTGCATTAATTTTCCGTGTTAAACGCAACATACTACTTAAGGTATATGTTAACCAAACTCTGACTTCCACATGTCCAAAGACAATCCTTTGGTCACCAATCTCGTCATACACTAAGCTATCCAAAAACCCATAAATATCTCGCAACTTTTTCTCGAGCACGCTTATCGAGGTAAGCGAAAATAGGTCCAAAATATCAGGGATATTACATAAGTGCAGCAGTCTTAACTAAGTAAGGAATAAATATAATGAGTTTCTCCTAAGCAATGTTAAAAGTGATGAAATTTAAACACTGTGCAGACTTTTTTAACACTAAATCATTTGAAAATCAATACTTCCATGAGGTAAACATCAAGAAATTTTTTACAGTAATGAGTGAACCAGTGAGGAGAGAAACAGGTGAAAGCATACCCCTTTGAGTGCAATGGAAGACCATACCCAGTGAGCTTTGAGCCTATAAAATTTTGTTAGGAGTGTCTTGGCAATTTTTCTATTCTATGGATTGATTGAATCCAGTCCTTTTCACTAGAAGCTAGACACTCCAAGTTGAAGCTATTTGACAGTAATCATGAAACGAAGGAAAGGATCAAGGCCTTCATTTGGACAGTTTGAGCCTAAAAGATCCAACCTATAAAACTATCCTTGTGCATACACCCTTTGAGCCTTAAAGCCCTAATTTTCTCCAACAAACACTAAAGTACTTGAACCTGAACCTCTTAACTTGATTCAGCCCTACCCTCACTCTGAGAATTCAATAGGTAAAGGAGAGGATGTTGAAGACAAGTGAGCAAAGTTTAACATTTTGTGAAAGGAGGAGACGAGAGGTGGAGATCTATAAATAATAGTATAGCAGTTGTAGATGCTTGGCAACCATCATAAAAAAAAAAAAAAAAAGAAGAGAGAATGAGAAGTCAAAAGAAGAACTTCATTGAAAATGTTGAGAAAAAGAGAAGAAGCTGGCCACTTTAGCTCTGAAATTTCAAAAAAAGATGAAGATTGTGCTTAAAAGAAGAAGGTGAAGTCATGAATCACCTCCTACCTATGTTTGATTCCTAAAATTTTGAATCCCTTTTTACACCTTTTATTCTTCACAATCATCACCAATAAGCCACATTACAACTCATGAAAAGCCCTTTTTGATCCAAAGTCAAATGATCTATCATGTGAAGATAAGGGAATATTTAATCTATGGTGAGAAGTAATTTGTGATGTCAGAAATTCGAACAGCTGCCTATGCTCATGCTTGCAAACCCATTTGGGTTGTGTAACTGCTCTTGAGCTTGTGTGAAATGATACACACTTATATAAATTTATTTATGAGAGATAGCCCTGGTAAGCATTGAGTCTGAGATTGAAATCATTGGGGCATTGTTTGAACCTAAATTCTGATGTACTTGCAAGCTTAATACTGCTTTGCATCCATTGTTTTCTTGGTGTCAACTGATTGGGTGTAACGAGCATACATGCATGACTACGGTGTTAAATTGTTTACATATACTACTTTAGAACTCCTTTAACTTTGACAGAGCAAGGGTGAAGTTAACTGTACTTATTTCAAACTAATTAACCACTGTTTGCACTTTTGTTAACTGTTTAATTGAGAAGTTTGTGGGTACCTTCACTGAAAACCCTTAGGATACTTCACTTCTCCACTAGGGATCACCTAGGGGTTTAAAAGGCTTGATGCATAAGCTAAATGCCACCGTTCTCCCTATGAAAGTGGCATTTACATTCTTAGAGTAGCTAGCTTTTGCTGGACTGTGAAGTTCACTAATAACTCCTTTTTAGCTTGTTTTATAGTTAGGACTAAATTATGCAGCTTAACACATAGTCTGTGCTTTTGGTGCTAAGAAGAGAGAGATTTCAAACAAAAGATGACAGCTGAACCAGAAGTGATGGAACACCATAGTGGTACACACCATGGCGACTATTTTTTGTATGTCATACTAGACCTAGAAAGTGTAGCAGATGAGAGAAGTATAGGTGAGAGTGGGGGAAGTTGCAACAGAAGTATGTACATAGCAGCAGAGGAGCCATTGACCTATCTTGCATAGCTGAGGTCCTGCCTCGTGCTGTTTAAGTCACTGGCAGAGCTCCCTCACCAGCTAAGGCATGCAACACGATAGAGCTCGCAAAGAAGTCACATAGTTCAAATGGATAGTTATCGCAGAGTAGCTCTCACGTAGCAGTCGCGCACTTCAGTGGAAAGCATCATATGAAGAAACGTGCGAAGCTTTCGTGCACTAATCCTTCAGAAATATAGCTTGCGTAGTTCTTGTGAGGATCAAGCCTTAGCGTAGCAGAGCATACTACCTCGCGAGGCTAACTGGCATGAATAATAGCAGAAACCTCGCGCAGCTCTCGCATGGCTCTGGAAGAGAGAGATGCCCAAAAATCTTCTCGCGCAGCTCTCGCGCGCCTAAAAGTTTAAGGCTATACCGACCGAGATGCGAAGGCATCTACTCGAGTACCTCACGAATGAAGTTTTTGAAGCTCTTCTGTGCAATCAATCAAGGCGCTGAAAGTTCTTCTGCGCTAGTACATTCAAAGCTGATGTAACCGCGCGATCATCTAAAGCTCTACTACACGAGACAGTAATATTCCAAGCCAAAATCTACCCTGTGAACACTTTGCATGCTGCACGATAAAAGTGAAATGCAGAAGCCAGCCTCGCGAAGCTCGGGCTCTCCTCTTCTCAATCCTAACCTATGGACCTTTTAGGGATTTCCCCAGGTCTAGGGCACGCACCCCGAGGCACAAATTACAATGAACACATTCAAGGAAAAGAGTGTCACTTCTGCCTGAAAAATTAGGATTTATTCTCATCTCAGCCACAGCTTTGAGACTAAGTATATAAGCTACGCTTGTAACTTAGAAAATTATCATATTCCTTCTCCTTCAACCTTTATCAGCTGAGAGCTCAGGCAGGCTAGGGTTAGGTTTAGGATTTGATCACCTCTTTTTTCATTTTTTTTCTTCTCTCTTAGCTCAGCATATGCTGGCTAAACCTTTAGTAAGCATTTATGTATAGTTTTATTTTAGTTTTATAATAGGTCAATAAACATTGGGATTTGGTATTGAGCTGTTGTGCACAAGGCTGCTGCCTTGAGGGATTTCATTGTTAATAACACCAGATCAATGGAATCTTTATTTGAATGCTTACTCAATCTATTATTTTCCTATTTGTTTGTAGTTCTATTCAGGTTATAACATACATTTAGGATTTGAGCTTATTGAAAGGCCCATGGAAGCTTGAGTGTGATGCCCTGGGACCATGGTGGCAGACAACAATTTTTATGTTGTGTTTTAGTATTTATGGGTAAGGGAGCCTCTGTGTATAGCCTGTGAGCATTTGAGTGGATAGACTATAGCCCTAGGTCAAACTTGGTCACGGATCTTAGATGGATTATTCTTCTCTACACTTGGGCTTGTGCCTTAGTGAGAAATTGTGCAGGAATAGACTCCCCTTTGTTTTACTCGACCGCTATCAGATGTTAGATTTGGCTTCTCTATAGTGATTGCAAACTAGGAGGCTGAGTCATTGTAGGCCTTTTGTAGCAATGATCAACTGTGCTTTAATCCTTATTCAACCTGTTGTTGGTCCTTTGTGTGGCAATCAATGTCTCGTTGGCCTTGACAATACACATAGGGCTTTATGGGTTGGAACTCCTATGAATGTCAGCCAGATCTGTGTGCAAAACTGGGGAGCTTATAGCCTGGCAAACATAGTGTCTGCAATGGTATTCATGGTCTGATTTGATCTATTGGATGAGGTTTGATCAGCTTACTCCTTTGGATTAGATTAGCAATTTCTGGCTTGATCAGTGGGATTTGACAGACTTTATAGGATAGACTGTGGCCATTTGAGTGGACAGACTATAGCCTTAAGAGCTCCCCAAATGGCATGGATTAAGCTGAAAACTTCTATCTTGTTGAGGTTAGTAATAGCACTTCAGCAAGGACTTGCTGCAGAGAGAGAGCCCTAAATCTGAGTTACATAACTAAATGAACCTTTAACCTAAGTTCTTTACTTCTTAGCCTTTTATCCTTATTTTAACACACCATCACTCCCTTCTTTATAACCCTTTCTTAGGATAGGATTGCACTTTATTTCTTTCTTTAGGTAATTTAGTGTAGGCGTGACACCCAACTCCCTTTCTTTAGGATTGTCAGATCTGTAGCCAGATCTGGAGGCCTACTATTATAGCCCATTTTGGGTTTTAGTTTAACTTCTCTGTGGGACAAACTCTTATTTATCAAAACTTTCTAGAATAGCCCTGGATCTTGCAGGCTTAGGATTACTTTAGTTGTGTTGTTTCCATCTTTTATTTTACTTTGCATTTTTTTATTTATTGGTTCTCACCACACAATAAGCAAACACACTAGTAAAACAATTAACAATAGTAGTCCAATCAGCACCAAGACCTGCATGAGTTGAGCCCTCCCCTAATGTCACAGAGCTGGGTACTGCTCTGTTTGATATAGTACCATTTTATGACAACATTTTTATACATGGTCAGCAATCTGAGATGTTTGGGTGGCTGGTCGTCATGTAGATAAGAGGATTCATCCAAAAATCACACTGATGGCCTGATAATATTGATCAAGAGCATGCAAATTAATTGTTAAAGAGGATGGGAAATGATCCACTTTATTGCTAAAAAAGTTCTATGATCAGATTGTTAGGACTCTATGGTTATAATATTTTATGAGCCAAGTCTACTGTGTGCCATGGACTGCAACCTGGACATCTAACCAGGGGCCATACCATGAGTACCATATGGATGACTTGAGCACCTAATTCCACCATGTAGATGACCTGAGCACCTAAATCCAGCTCCACTTTTTCTTACCACATAATTCAAAACTATTCTGGACCCTTTATATACCAAGAATCTCTATTTATCACATCCACTTGTGGCTCACAGCACAAAAAAAAAAAGAAACCTCTGATCTGATATTCCCGATACTTTGATCAATGACATAATGGGCAACAGTGCAAAACAGAAAAAACCATTTGATCCACAATTAAAATTTCCAGAGCAACATAATTTTTTGTTCACCGATCAATTTGGTTCTATCATTCCTTGATAGTAATAGAAGCTATATTGTATCTCTCCCTTTTTTTGGTAGTAAAGCTGAGGTTTAACTGAAGATCGTACCCATTCAAGTGGCTCTTGTCCTAATGTTGTTGTATGTTCTGCAGAGCTGCTAAAGTTATCGGTGGTGGTGTCGATGTAGAGGAGGCTGGAGGACTTGGAATTGAATACGGAGAGCTCTAAGAGAGATCAACAAGATTGCTCCAAGAGAGTTCAACAAGATTGCTCAAATTGTCCTGGGAAGGCATACTCATACAGACTGTATGTAGCTTAATAAACACATCAATCAATCTTAGCCATCAATCAATCAATTTTTTGGGTGGTACCTGATCGATCTTGTCTAAGTTGCCGTGGCACCCAATCCTCGTGATGGGTGCCACATGACACCCAGCTGATATGGACACAACCCTAACGGCTACATCCGGAGGCATGGTCCTGGGCCTCTAACAATTATATAAAAAAATTCACAGATCTGTAAAAAATTTAAAATATGACCCCAAAAGTGACAGACAAAAAGAAAGCAAAAGAAGAAAAATGATACCAACCTCCACTCTTAAAAAAGTAAAAATCAGATCACCATAATATAAAAGCACAGAGCAGAAACGGGATCGCCATATCATTTTTCTTTCTCTTAAATAAAAATCGCTAAAATTCAGCAATCATTAAAGATCTCTCAAATAAAAAATAATAATCATTAAACTTGCATGAATGTACAGATTTGATTTGGTCTAAGCGTATGAATGCCTACAGTAATGCAAAAAATATGGTAAATTTCATAACATACCTGTGGCTCATCTCTCATTTCCTATTGGCCAGATGCCTGCTCAGGGATATCCCAATCAATGAGGCGGTCCTTCATCTACTCACTAGAGGTCTAATGCCATAGTTGAAATTTGTGCTCACAATAGAGGCCCATGCACTGGTTGCACCATAAGCTTGCCCAACAAGGACACATCAGCTGCTCTTTGTTGTAAAGGGATATCCCCTGTAGAGCATAATTTTTATTAGCAATATAAACACCAAGCTTAAAACATTTGAACTTGAGTTAGAAACTAGTAAGGATATTTCCAAATCGATAAGATCACCTCCAGGATGGCGATTGTGATGAATTTGTCGATATATTGATCTTCCCATTCATGTTTAGGAGTTGGATATCGGTCCGTTCTTCGGACCAATATCTATCAGCCCATTCAAAATGTTTTCTTTTTAAATAAAAAAAATTAGATTGGTTTTTCTGTTTTACCTGAGGTGGTGTCAAAATCTGAGTCCAGCCAAGTGTTTGATGATCCCACCAAAACCAAAAAAGGGCATATAAAAGGTCATGTTAGAGTAGCAGTTTACAACATGAACTGGTATCCTCAAATAATATTGAAGTACAAGTACAAAGGACTTAAAAAAAATCATAGGAAACAAAAGATTTTCCTTGTAATCAACATTAGTTTGGCCAATAATTATCCCCACTCTCTTGTATTATGTGACCTACTGTTATGATCACAAACAGGGCAGAGAATGCAAAATCTATCTTTTATGATCACTGCCCAATCAGCCATGGACGGAACAGGTCACTTTCATTACAAAAAACTGAAAAACAAATTCCAAAAATGGCCAAATTATGGCTCTCCAACATAGCCCACACAAATTCGATGTTGTACATATACATCAAAGTTGCAACCAAAATACTTGTAGATTCCAATTGGCATGATCACAAACAGAGAAAAGAGATAAAGATCTCTCTGATGTGCTCAAGCCTTAAGGTGCCAGAATTCGGTTTGGAAAATTGAAAGAAAAAACTGAACCGAAACTGAATCAATTCATTTTGGTTTGGTTTCGATGCAGGCTGAACCGAACAAAAACTAAAACTTTCAGTTTCGGTATAGGTCAATATTTGTACCGACAAGGTTTCATATCATACTAGATCAGGCCTAAACCCACTACATAACAACATGGCCAAAATTTAAAACCATGAGAACCACACCCAATTGCCAGCAGTGTCACTCATATCATACCAGATCAGGCCTAAAAATCCACTAGTACTATTAAACTCTTGTGATCAAATTCATGTTCTACAAGACAACTCAGTCCCTTAGATGTTCTTGGCTTGCGATAATTTTCTCAAATCATTACAAGTTTATAGAGTCATCATTGTTGTCCATCGTATAAACTACAAAATCATGTCATAAATGGCAAAAATCCCCCTATATGTATCAATTTGGGCAAAAATTGTAACAGCCCGACGTTTCCCCGTCTCTAAACTGGGAAAGGTCGCGCCATCGGATCACCTAACATGATCCTTTCATCTAAGGGGTTATTTCTTTGTTCAAAGTAAGACATTTAAGTCATGGAATGAGCTTTCATCAAAGCTCAGTAGAGAATATTACATTGTTAACATACATTGATAGTTTATCACATTCTCATGTAGAAACATAACTGAATTAAAGCATATGACTATTATAACATGCTGATGTACTAAAATTATGCACGATGCAACAAGTATGAAGAATCAAGCTGAAATAAGATATACATGCAGGTGAAAACAGGAAATCAACAAGGTCAAGCTCCCGAGTTAGCGGGATTACTTGTCAACCTCCCGAGTTCGCGAGATCACTTGGAATAAAACAACTCAAGCTCCCGAGTTAGCGGGATCACTTATCAAGCTCTCGAGTTACCGGGATCACTTGGACCAAGAAAATCAAGCTCCCGAGTTAGTGGGATCACTTGTTACAATACACTTTCAAGCTCCCAAGAAGGCGGGATCACTTAATTTAAACGAAGCAATAGCGTGGAAACCAAGGACGTATAAAGGATAGCAGATCTGAATAATGCCAAATGCCATATGAACTATGCATAAATATTTAAGAACGTGCATGCTTAAACTGAAATGCAATAACATAAGGTAAACTAAGCTTATTTAACATGAAATTATGCCTCTGTATTAATCATATGCCTTAGATATAGATACTGAGCTCACATGCTTTAGTTTCATTTGTTCAAACTACTATGCGGGTATCATCGACATGCATTCACTATCAACACAATAGATAATAATTCAACTCAACTCACCATACTTCAGAATTGATAGGGTTTATAATTAGCAGGTTTGTTAACTATCTTGTTCTTCATGTAAGTTAGTTAAGCACTATATATATATATATATATATATATATATATATATATTTATCTCGTTCTATTCAGGTATGATCAAAAATATGCCATGTGATCTAAATGTAAGGGAACCAAAGATAGGTAAACAAATAAATTCCCTACCTGTGTGTAGAGTCTCATGGTTATTGTCGTCGATGCATGCTCAGGCATCCGAGAACATCGTGCGGACCTATTTCTTCAAAATTGTCTAAGTGCACCATGTGACACCAATCTAGGATAAAATAGAATAAATTTAGCTTAAAAGCTAGCAGTCCACAGATGGCTCACGGTGTGCCTAAGACCCAAGATGTAATCATCTAGACCCCTAAGGGATCCAAGGTCCGAAATGCATAAAGCACAGCCAAAAACCCTTAGCTGTTGGAGGTTGTCGTAGCAAGCTCATCGGCTGGGCTTCTTGTCGCGGCAACCTTATAAAGTTGCCACGGCAAGCCTGAGTATTTTTTTGGCTTGCCGAGGTAGTCTTCTTGACTTCTCCATGTTGGTCTGTGTCTTTCAGTGCCTTTGTG
This sequence comes from Chloranthus sessilifolius, assembly GCA_021018995.1. NCBI lineage: Eukaryota > Viridiplantae > Streptophyta > Magnoliopsida > Chloranthales > Chloranthaceae > Chloranthus > Chloranthus sessilifolius. The sequence continues at coordinate 102,088,139 of CM037588.1, forward strand.
CACCTTGGTGTTTGGTTCTCTGTTTATGTGTATCTGTCAATATCTATATATAAAGATATATATATATATATGCAAATTTTGATTTATTCAATCAGTTGATTACTTCACCCATTATCACCGTCTGCTATCGATGCGATCCGAGATACATTGACACCATAGATCGAGCATTGTATCGTATCAATCCTAAGATAGTACTGTGATTATTTATTGTACCTTTTTGGTAGAGTTGTTGTTACGATAAGGCAGTGTCGACTACGTAGCGATGTTGTCGATCTTGCAAGAGTTTGTATTTGTCGAGCTCATTGACAGAGCAGGAATGATAGGAAGTTGTTGAGATCAAAGTCTGTTGTTTGGTCTCACCATAATACTGAGAGACTTTTGTGTCAAAAGTTAACAAAAATACTATAATGGTTGGCTAAATTTGGTTATATTATCTCCATGTTGTAACAGAAACCAATTGAAGAAGAGACTATTTTATAAGGTTAGTACTTACCTTGCGTGCATGGAGGCTCTCGATGACTCATGCAATCGTGGAGTCAATTTGCAACGCAAGAAGCTTAGTAACTGTTGTGAGATGGATTCGCTTATAAAGCCCACATATACTGATAAATATTACAAGCAGATAAAACAAAGGCAGTTTACCTATTATCTTTCTCACACACACCTTTGATGTGTACAGCTCATTTGTGCAAAAGACTGGAATCTATAGGAGACAACACAGATTTAAAGAGCTATCAGGAATATGTCCAAATAAGCCAAAACATGCTTACTCTATTAAACCATTACATTGGGTGTGAATGTGTCAGCCAGTTAAGGTTCTCTGTGTTAGTAGTTTAGCAAGTATATATGTATAGGCAAGTGTAAGCTATTACACTTTATTATTTTAATACGTACTGATGACGGATGTTTTCTACCCCACTTGGTTGGACCACTATAACATCATACATATATCAGGATTTCCTTATTTCTTATTTTAGGCCCCTGCCTAACCAAACCCGTGGCCTTTCACATAGTGTGGTTGTGATCTATTTACTTTCAACAGGATCTTATTGTGTTCAAAGTGACGGGGCTACCAACTTCTCATATGATTTATCACGTTGAGCCATCCGACTACAAAAATCTTTGATGTCCCGTGGTGGCGAATGCCTAATTGGACTCGTGAATATGGTAAACTTTAGGGCATCCGTTACGTTCTCCCCTATTTAAGGAATTTTTGTCCTTGAAAATAAATCGAGACGAAGATGGGCAGGAGGTTATACCTCAATTGGTAACAATCAAGAGCTTAGTTCATACCATATGTGGCACAAAAAAAAAAAATTATACAGTTGCACCTTAATAATCAAAACAAAATTTAAACGAAACCGATAGAATCGCACTTAACATCGACATAAACTAGATAGAACTACAATAGCAGTAACAACAACATGCATTATTCATCAATCATTTATTAATGACATGATGTATATAATATCCAATTTATCACAATAAGCAATCTTGTGAGAGATGAACTCATTTTAATCAGATATAAAATTAAAATTTCATATGTAAACTATGAGTTTGTGAGGTTATAATTTACTAGGCTGGGGACTTGGTTTGTGTTGGCCTGCTGAGGAAGGACCAGCTTCCTGTTGTTGAAAGTCTTGCGGGAACTCTGGGCCAAGTAACACTGCATTGTGAGTGTATTGGGAGACGTTGTTGCGCGCCCGCCCAATGTAAGGGGTTGCAGCGGTTTGGAATGTATGCTCCATCATGATGTTGGTTGCTTCTTCAATGTAATCAATGTGTTGATGGAGCATATAATGGTTTTGATACAAATTATCGAATTAGAGGAGGGTTTGCTCATGGTTTTCACGCATGAGTAGGACCAAATCAGCATTGGTATATGTTCCTTCTGCTGGAACTAATTCAGTTTGTGGTTGAGGGGTAATAGGTATGTCATGGGTTGGAGCTGAAGGTATTTCTTGTTGAGATTGGGGAGGATGGCAGACTTGTTTGGCTTGGCGGCTGCTCACGGCTTGAGAGGACCTTTGACAAACATTTCTCCATATGACTGGGCTAAAGACTCGCATATTATCGGTGCGGACCTCTTCACCCAACGGGACTTGATACGGGGTTTCATTAACACTATCAAAATGGCCTTCTAAAAGGCGAGTAATCAGGCGAGGATAGGGACAGGATGGCATGGGATTTGAGACAGTTCTTTGTAAATGGATGTTGGCATATTTAATGCCTTCCCATACTACCCTCAGGACATTTAACCATCGGTTTTCATAAACAGCGAAGAGAGCTTGTAAGAGTGTATCTCGGCACTCTCTCTCTCATGCTACATTGGGTACAAATTGAAGCGAAATACACAATCTAAAAATCACATTTTCTGTGATAGTTGGCTACGACGGACTGCCAGGCTGTGAGTAGAAGAGGTCTACCCATCAGTCATTTTAGTAGTGATGTGATGGAACTTCACATCTCTTTGCCTTGGCATTTGCAGTCCTAAACTTACGTCAAAATTGTGACTACAATCCATAGCTTGGACTATGTGTTGTAGATTGAAATAAAACTTCCTATTGTCAATTTCAGTCTCCAACTGACCAACTGTTGGTGGTACTTTGAGATTTTGGTAAAAGTGACGGACGAGACGTGGATAAAAGTGGGTATGGAATGGTTGATATAAGGCGTCTAACCGTGCCTATTCTATATACCAAATAGACCATGTAGTCTAGTCGTTCGGTGTTAGTAGGCGATCATCAATGATCCACTCGGGTTCCATAGCCTTCGATGCCCACCATGGAATGGGTTGTTCGTGTTCAACGGGTGGATCTATTGATTCATGGGAAGGAGCAGGGCCCTTGCCCTTTGCTTGAGCTGAAGCCTTTGGGGGTTTTGATGCCCCGATTTTCCTAGGAGGTATCCTAAGGAGTTTGAAAAACAAAGAAGTAAACACTTGAGCTAGGATTCTGAATTTTACCTCACAAGACACCAAAATATGCTGGAATTAGTGAAATAGCAGGAAATAGAGAGATGCTACGAAGAAATCAGTGGCATGCAGCTGCTTTTGGCTTGATCTGGAGGAATGCATGTAGGAAAGATGGCGTGGAAGGTAGGAGAAACCAGAAACCGCACACACTATAACAAAAAACAGACTTGAAAATACCTGAGACGTGGGTTTCAGACCCACATAATCCAAACAGGGTTGCCGTGGCAACTCTTTATGCTTGCCGCGGCAAGTAACTTGCCGCGGCCAGCACTGTTCCTTGCCGCGGCAAGGTCAGATTTTGGCTGGCCCAGATTTTGATGCCTAAGGTCTTGGATGCGAAAAGTGTTGGTATCTGGGTGTACTTACCAGACATTGGGTCTGTAGAAAAATATATATTGACTATTTTGATGTATATTGCTATGTTAAATAATTTTATTTTGATGAATTTTGGATCCATCTTGCAGTACATTTCGTGGAAAAATATCATGTTGGCCCATAGATGGCTTTGTATTGGTTAATTAGGACATGTGGCGGTATGCTGGGATGTGTCCTCGCTTAGGTGTCACTTTGTAACACATTTGAATTTGTATTTATTATCCAAATTAGTTTTAACACTTTCAAATAATTTTATTGTAGTGCTAAAATAGAATAATGTTATTTTATTTCAGTTTATGTAATTCAAGGTCCATATAACGTCATTAACAAAATGGTACAGGTGCAGGGTGCATCAACAACAATTAAATTAAATTTATAAATGAAGTAATTTATTACTGAAGTAATTTATAAATGAAGTACATACCCTATGTAAATAATAGAGGGTACTGAGCACGAATATCAGCTTCGTGTTCCCAAGTACACTCATGCGATCCATGATTCTTCCACTGGATTAAAACGAGTGGAATTCGCTTTGTTCTCAAAATTTGATCTCTGTTGTCCAGAATCTGACCTGGTTCTTCGGTCACCGTTAAGTCTTCCTGGATATCTAACGGTAGATAATCCAACGCAAGCGTTGGATCACTAACGTACTTTCTCAGCATCGATACATGAAATACGTCATGAATGCCTGCTAGGTGCGGAGGTAAAGCGAGTCGATATGCGACCTCCCCTACTCTGCCTAACAAGGGGAATGGTCCAACATAACGAGGACTCAACTTACCTCGTTTCCCAAACCTCATCACGCCTTTTGTCGGAGAGATTTTAATAAAGACTTGTTCGCCAATCTGTATATCATTCAATCAGATTGATACTATAATTTTAATAAATTTGGAAAAGACTTATTAGTGTAAGGTATTACCTGAAAATCAACACTCATTCTTTTAAGATCAGCATAACTCTTCTATCGACTCTAGGCACTCTTCAATCGTTCCCGAATAATGTGAACAATTGCATTTGTGCTTTCGATCAAATTAGGGCCTAAAATCAAACGCTCTCCAGCTTCTTCTTAGTTAATCAGAGATTTACACCTGCGTCCATATAGTGCCTCGAATGGTGCCATACCGATGCTTGACTGGAAGCTGTTATTATATACAAATTCGATCAGGGGTAAGTGCTTATCCCACGATCCTTGAAAATCTAGCATACAGACCCTTAACATATCTTCTATCACCTAATTTACCCTCTCCGTCTGCCCATCAGTCTGAGGATGAAAAGCAGTACTGAAGTCTAACTTGGAACCCATACCTTCTTGGAAACTCTGCCAAAATCGTGAGGTATATAAAGGGTCGCGATCTGACATAATACTGACGGGTATTCCATGTAATCGTACAATCTCTCATACATATATTTCAGCCAATTTTGATGTTGTATATCACGTACTATAGGGTAAGAAATACGCTGATTTGGTGAGATGATCAACAATTACCCAAATCGCATTGTAACCCTTCTGAGTACGGGACAAACCGAGAATAAAATCCATGGAAATATTTTCCCATTTCCACTCCGGAATAGTTAGTGATTGTAATAGACCAGCAGGGTGTTTGTGCTCAACCTTTACTTGCTGGCAGGTTAAACACTTTGCAACATATTCTGCTATGTTGCGTTTTAAACCGTTCCACCAGAACGTCTTCTTTAAATCCTAGTGCATCTTTGTACTGCCAGGATGAATAACATAAGCCGACTTATGCGCTTCTTTGAGAATTTCTTGATGTAAGGCATGATCATCAGGTACGCATACTCGTCCTCGAAACAATAAGGACTCATCGTCATTAATCGAGAATTCTGGTTGTAGCCCACTTTGTACTCCATGTCGAATGAAAATAAGTTCCGCATCTTACATCTGGAGCTCTCTAATCCTATCAAAAAGTGGAGCCCGGATCATTACTATAGCAAGTAAACCTCCAGTTGACGTTGCTCGCGGAGTGGCACTCAATGATACAATGCCATTGAGTAGTTTCCATCTTTCTAATCGGGTCACAAGATGAGATAACTGAGCAGATGATTTGCGACGTAGTGCATCAGCTACAACATTGGCTTTGCTGGGATGGTACTGAATAGAACAATCGTAGTCTTTCAAGAATTCCATCCACCTTCTCTGCCTCAAATTCAACTCTTTCTGGGTAAAGAGATATTTCAGACTCTTGTGATCGGTGAAAATTTTGAATGTTTCACCATAGAGATAGTGTCTCCAGATTTTTAATGCGAAAATGACTGCTGTTAATTCCAGGTCGCAAGTGGGATAGTTCTTCTCGTGGTCTTTCAACTGACGGAAACCATAGGCAATTACACATTCCCATTGATTCAAAACGCAACCTAACCCACTGTATGAAGCATCACTAAAGACAATAAAATCACCACTACCTGATGATAATGCTAAAACAGGTGCTGAAGTGAGTCTCCTTTTTAATTCTTGGAAACCCTATTCGCATGCCTCAGTCCACTCGAATTTAACATTCTTTCGAGTGAGCTGCATGAGTGGTCCAACAAGTGGTGAAAATCCTTCAACGAAACATCGGTAATAACCTGCAAGACCTAGAAAACTTCAAATCTTGGTTATTGTATGTGGCTGCTTCCACTGTACTTCAGCTTCTATCTTTACAGGATCAACCGTAATACCTACTTCAGAAATAATGACCCAGAAAACTGACTTGATTCAACCAGAAGTCGCATTTACCAAATTTAACATACAACTACGAATCTCTCAATGTTTGTAATGCCAGACGTAGATGATCTTCATGATCTCTCTGTCTTTGAATAAATGAGTATATCGTCGATGAATACTATGATACACTGATCAAGATAAGGTTTGAAGACTCGATTCATTAAGTCCATAAATGCAGCAGGTGTGCTGGTCAACCAGAAGGGCATGACGAGAAACTCGTAGTGACCGTACCGCATTCGGGAAGTTGTCTTCGAAATATCTTCAGCTTTCACCTTCATCTGGTGATATCCTGATCATAGATCAACTTTTGAAAAGAAACGCGCTCCTTGTAACTGATCAAAGAGATCGTCGATTCGGGGGAGCAGATATCTATTCTTGATCATCAGTTTATTGAGTTGACGGTAATCAATGCAGAGACACATTAAACCATTCTTCTTTTTCATAAACAACACCGGTGCGCCCCACGGAGACACACTCGGTCTAAAAAAGCCTTTATCAAGAAGCTCTTGCATTTGCTCCTTAAGATCTTTCAACTCTGCAGGTGCCATTCTATACAGTGCTTTCGATACTGGATCGGTACCCGGAGCTAACTCAATGGAAAACTCCACTTTCCTATCAGGAGGTAAGCCTGGCAACTCATCAGGAACACATCAGGAAATTCACAAGCAATTGGTACTTTTGAAAGTGAAAGTGTCTTCACTTCTCGATCTTTACTTTGCACGAAAGCAATATACCCCTAAGCACCATCATCAAGTAATCGTCGTGCTCAAATTGCAGATATCAAAGATAGATTTGTTGACGGTGCCCCATAGAATTTAGCTGATTTCTTCTTTGTGGTCGAAAAGAGACAATTTTTCGTCGACAGTCAACATTCACATGGTGATTGAACAACCAATCCATGCCAAGGATAACGTCATATCCTTGCATCGATAGTAAGATCAAGTCGGCTACTGCTTCATATCCCCAGTAGTCCTTGATCCAAACGATAACCGATCTATATACCATATCAGTTGTGAGAAACTCTCCAGTCGGAAGTGTTACATCGAGAATAAAGTCAAGAGGCTCTGGGATACCTCCCAACTTCTTCAATTTTTCTGCAAACTGGGGTGTAACAAACGAGTGTGTAGATCCGGGATCTATCAAGACTCGTGCGTCATAACATAAATAAGCATCTTTTTGATATAATTGCAGGATACCTAAAGCATACCATCTAGTGTTAGCTAGATTACTTTTACTTATTAAAAATAATAATATGTAAATCTAACAATTTATATTGTAGTATTTATAGTTTACTAGATGCACTTTCTCTATCTAAAAAGATAATATACAAAAAATATTAACATAGATATGTAATGGACCAACATACCTTGAATGATGTCATTACTAGTGCGTGCATCCTTTGCAGTGACAGCATAAGCTCAGCCTTATACCGTAGGCCGTGCCGATCGTAACACTGGTCCCACCTTAGATGCTAGTCTGACTAGTTTTGGGCATTCCTTAATCCGGTGTCCCATCTTGCCACATCAAAAACATGCACCAGAAGCTTTACGACACTCATCTATTTTGTGTGCCTTTCCACATTTCCCACAAATTTCTTTCGAAGCTACTGATGAAGCCGTGTACAATCCCATGCGAGAACCTGTCGGTCGTGCTTGTTGAAACCCAGATTTACTTCTAGCAGCTGGTGAAAAGGACTGATTCTGAACACGTGGAATATGTGGTGGTGCTGAGAACATCGATGGATTGTAAGGTCGTGCATAGGCTCCTGCAGCCTGATGAAATGTGGCCTATCCTCGGAATTGTGGTTGCTTATTAATTTGACCAGTACTATAGGACTGTGGAGCTTTTTTGGCCTTGTATTTTTCTTCTCTCCTTTTGAACATGGTATCCACATCGATTTCCGCTATCAGGGCTAATTTCATCATGTTGGCATAAGTCGTTACCCGAAACAATGAAATGCGTTCCTTGATCAAGGGTTTCAAACCTCGCTCAAACTTTTGTGTTTTCATTAACTCGGTGGCGACCAACAAAGGTGCAAAATGAGAGAGACGTGTGAACTCTATCTCATATTCTCGTACAGTCATCTGGACTTGAACTAAGGTTGCAAACTGTACCTCTAACCTATATCTTTCGGGTGCCGGGAAATATTTTTCATTGAATGCCTCGGTGAACTCTGCCCAAGTCCATGGTACTCCGAGCATCCTTGTTCTTTCAACAGACTACCACCATGGCTTTGCTTCACTTTCCAGTTTATACGCTGCTGAGCTTACTTTTTCCTCCTCGATGCACGTGACTCTTTGCAGCACTTTCTCTATCTGCATTAACCACTTTTCAGCCTCCATCGGGTCATGCTGACCATGGAAACTCGGTGGTCAAAGTCGGACAAACTCCGTAAAACCCTCGGGACGTCGAACAGCAAGCATGGCCATAGTGTTGACCATAGTTTCTATCAATTACGGATTGTGTCCCATATTTTGCTCAACTCCAAGAGTACTTCCCATTGGAGGAGTATTGACTACTGGCAGAGTTTGCGCTGGCGGAGTATGCTCTGCAACATTCTCCATTGTCGTTCAACTTTCGGCAATGTGTACATTCTCACCACCTACCGAAGCAGTGTCATGTTCATACCCGGCTACTGAAATTGCATTCAGCCCAGTGCGATGGGGCAATGGTGGTCTATCCCTACCTCTTCCACGATGTGGAGGCATATCAACCTATTTCGGTCAGATAACACGTAATTAAACAACATAACTAAATCTAATTTCTACTTCTAGCCAACTATCAGTTATTTTGCCATATCTTTATGCCAGACCTAAGTCTCCAAGCGACTTAACACCGAGCTCTGATACCACCTGTAATAGCCCGACGTTTCCCAGTCTCTAAACTAGGAAAGGTCGCGCCATCGGATCACCTGACATGATCCTTTCATCTAAGGGGCTATTTCTTTGTTCAAAGTAATTGCAATTGCGGAAGCAATGTAATAACTCTGACATTTGATAATATGGAAAATAATTGAGTTTTACTATCTAAGCAGAACTAGCAACAATATAAACAAAATAAAAAAAATCTGATGTATAGCTTGCAACCGATGACGGCCTCCCATCATCTAAACAGTGAAAAGAAAACCTATACATCCAAACATATATCTGAAACTATTATTTATACAAGTCTTGAATTTATCTTTCCCTTTCTCTCTCTACCTTTCCTCACATTCCCAAGATACCAACATATTGTGGGAAGAACTCTTCGACAAAATCTTCTTCCTCATCTTCGTCGTCGTCTTATCCTCTTCCTCGTCGGGCACGAATGTAGGATCTGCAACGTGCTCTAGATCATGCTCTACAGCCAAGACATTTAAGTCGTGGAATGAGCTTTCATCAAAGCTTAGTAGAGAATATTTCATTGTTAACATACATTGATAGTTTATCACATTCTCATGTAGAAACATAACTGAATTAAAGCATATGACTATTATAACATGCTGATGTACTGAAATTATACACGATGCAACAGGTATGAGAAATCAAGCTGAAATAAGATATACATGCAGGCGAAAACAGGGAATCAACAAGGTCAAGCTCCCGAGTTAGAGGGATTACTTGTCAAGCTCCCGAATTAGTGGGATCACTTGGACCAGAACAACTCAAGTTCCCAAGTTAGCGGGATCACTTATCAAGCTTCCAAGTTACCAGGATCACTTGGACTAAGAAAATCAAGCTCCCGAGTTAGCGGGATCACTTCTTACAATACACTTTCAAGCTCCCAGAAGGCGGGATCACTTAATTTAAACGAAGCAATAGCGTGAAAAGTAAGGACGTATAAAGGATAGCAGATCTGACTAATGCCAAATGCCATATGAACTATGCATAAATATTCAAGAACGTGCATGCTTAAACTGAAATGCAATAACATAAGGTAAACTAAACTTATTTAGCATGAAATTCTGCCTCTGTATTAATCATATGCCTTAGATATAGATACTGAGCTCACATGCTTTAGTTACATTTGTTCAAACTACTATGCGGGTATCATCGGCATGCATTCACTATCAACACAATAGATAATAATTCAACTCAACTCACCTTACTTCAGAATTGATGCGGTTTATAAATAGCAGGTCTTTTAACTATCTTGTTCTTCATGTAAGTTAGTTCAGCACTATATATATATATATATATATATATATATTTATCTCGTTCTATTCAGGTATGATCAAAAATATGCCATGTGAGATGAATGTGAGGGAGCCAAAGATAGGTAAACAAAATAAATTCCCTACCTGTGTGTAGAGTCTCACGGTTATTGTCGTCGATGCACGTTCAGGCATCCGAGAACATCATGCGGACCTATTTCTTCAAAATTGTCTAAGTGCACCATGTGGCACCAATCTAGGATAAAATAGAATAAATTTATCTTAAAAGCTAGCAGTCAACAGATGGCTCACGGTGTGCCTAAGACCCAAGATGTAATCATCTAGACCCCTAAGGGATCCAAGGTCCGAAATGCATAAAGCACAGCCCAAAACCCTTAGCTGCTGGAGGTTGCTGCGGCAACCTATAAGGTTGCCGTGGCAAGCTCATCTGTTGGGCTTCTTGCCGTGGCAACCTATAAGGTTGCCGCGGCAAGCCTAAGTATTTTTTTGGCTTGCCGAGGTGGTCTTCTTGACTTCTCCATGTTGGTCTGTGTCTTTCAGTACCTTTGTGCACCTTGGTGTTTGGTTCTCTATAAATGTGTATCTATCTATATCTATATATATATATATGCAAATTTTGATTTATTCAATTAGTTGATTACTTCACCCATTATCACCGTCTGCTATCGATGCTATCCGAGATACATCGGCACCATAGATCAAGTATTGTATCATATCAATCCTAAGATAGTACTGTGATTATTTATTATACCTTTTTGGTAGAGTTGCTGTTACGATAAGGCAGTGTCTACTACGTAGCAATGTTGTCGATCTTGCAAGAGTTTGTACTTGTCGGGCTCATTGACAGAGCAGGAATGATAGGAAGTTGTTGAGATAAAAGTCTGTTGTTTGGTCTCACCATAATACTGAGAGACTTTTGTGTCAAAAGTTAACAAAAATACTGTAATGGTCAGCTAAATTTGGTTATATTATCTCCATGTTTGTAACAGAAACCAATTGAAGAAGAGACTATTTTATAAGGTTAGTACTGACCTTGCGTGCATGGAGGCTCTCGATGACTCATGCAGTCGTGGAGTCAATTGCAACACAAGAAGCTTAGTAACTATTGTGAGATGGATTCGCTTATAAAGCCCACATATACAGGTAAATATTACAAGCAGATAAAACAAAGGCAGTTTACCTATTGTCTTTCTCACATACACCTTTGATGTGTACAGCTCATTTGTGCAGAAGACTGGAATCTATAGGAGACAACACAGATTTAAAGAGCTATCTGGAATCTGTCCAAATAAGCCAAAACAGGCTTACTCTATTAAACCATTACATTGGGTGTCAATGTGTCAGCCAGTTAAGGTTCTCTGTGTTAATAGTTTAGCAAGTATATATGTATACGCAACTGTAAGCTAGTACACTTTATTATTTTAATACATATTGATGACGGATGTTTTCTACCCCACTTGGTTGGACCACTATAACTTCATACTTATATCAAGATTTCCTTATTTCTTATTTTAGGCCCCGGCCTAGCCAAATCTGTGGCCTTTCACATAGTGCAGTTGTGATCTATTTACTTTCAACAGGGTCTTATTGTGTTCAAAGTGATGGGGATACCAACTTCTCATATGATTTATCACGTTGAGCCATCCGACTACAAAAATATTTGATGTCCTGTGGTGACGAATGCCTAATTGGACTCGTGAATATGGTCAACTTTAGGGCATCTGTTACATTCTCCCCTATTTAAGGAATTTTCGTCCTCGAAAATAAATCCAGACAAAGATGGGCAGTAGGTCATACCTCAATAGGTAAAAATCAAGAGCTTAATTCATACCATATGTGGCACAAAAAAAAAAACTATACAGTTGCACCTTAATAATCAAAGCAAAATTTAAATAAAACTAATAGAATTGCACTTAACATCTACATAAACCAGTTAGAACTACAATAGCAGTAACAACATGCATTATTCATCAATCATTTATTAATGACATGAGGTATATAATATCCAATTTATCACAATAACAAATCTTGTGAGAGATGAACTCATTTTAATCATATATAAAATTAAAATGCCATATGTAAACTATGAGTTTGTGAGGTTATAATTTACCAGGATGGGAACTTGGTTGGTGTTGGCCTGCTGAGGAAGGACCAGCTTCCTGCTGTTAAAAGTCTTGCTGGAACTATGGGACAAGTAACACTGCATTGTGAGTGTATTGGGAGACGTAGTTGCGCGCCCGCCCAATGTAAAGGGTTGCAGCGGTTTGGAATGTATGCTCCATCATGATGTTGGTTGCTTCGTCAATGTAATCAATGCTTTGATGGAGCATATAATGGTTTTGATACAAATTATCAAATTAGAGGAGGGTTTGCTCATGGTTTTCACGCATGAGCTGATTGAGTTTGTGGTTGAGGGGGAATAGGAATGTCATGGGTTGGAGCTGAAGGTATTTCTTGTTGAGATTGGGGAGGATGGTGGACTTGTTTGGCTTGGCGGTTGCTCACGGCTTGAGAGGACCTTTGACAGACATTTCTCCATATGGCTGGGCTAAAGACCCTCATATTATCGGTGCGGACCTCTTCACCCAACGGGACTTGATACAGGGTTTCATTAACACTATCAAAATGGCCTTCTAAAAGGCAAGTAATCAGTCGAGGATAGGGACAGGATGGCATGGGATTTGAGACAGTGCTTTATAAATGGATGTTGGCATATTTAATGCCTTCCCATACTACCCTCAGGACATTTAACCATCGGTTTTCATAAACAACGAAGAGAGCTTCTAAGAGTGTATCTCTACGCTCCCTCTCATGCTGCATTGGGTACAAATTGCAGTGAAATACACAATCTAAAAACCACATTTTCTGTGAAAGTTGGCTACGACGGACTGCCAGGCTGTGAGCAGAAGAGGTTTGCCCATCAGTCATTTTAGTAGTGATGTGATGGAACTTCACATCTCTTTGCCTTGGCATTTGCAGTCCTAAACTTATGTCAAAATTGTGACTACAATCCATAGCTTGGGCTATATGTTGTAGATTGAAATAAAACTTCCTATTGTCAATTTCAGTCTCCAACTGACCAATTGTTGGTGGTACTTTGAGATTTTGGTAAAAGAGACGGACTAGACGTGGATAAAAGTGGGTATGGAATGGTTGATATAAGGTGTCTAACCACGCCTATTCTATATACCGAATAGACCATGCAGTCTGGTCGTTCGGTGTCAGTAGGCGATCAACAATGATCCACTCGGGTTCCATAGCCTTCGCAGCCCACCATGGAATGGGCTGTTCGTGCTCAACAGGTGGATCTATTTATTCATGGGAAGGAGTAGGGCACTTACCCTTGGCTTGAGCTGAAGCTTTTGGGGGTTTTGATGCCCTGATTTTCCTAGGAGGCATCCTAAGGAGTTTGAAAAACAAAGAAGTAAACACTTGAGCTAGGAGTCTGAATTTTACCTCACAAGACACCAAGATATGCTGGAATTAGTGAAATAGCAGGAAATAGAGAGATGCTACGAAGAAATCAGTGGCATGCAGTTGCTTTTGGATTGATCTGGAGGAATGCATGCAGGGAAAATGGCATGGAAGGTAGGAGAAACCAGAAACTACACACACTGTAACAGAAAACAGACTTGAAAATACCTGAGAAGTGGGTTTCGGACCCACATAATCTAAACAGGGTTGTCGCGGCAACTTTTTATGCTTGCCGCGGCCAACACTGTTCCTTGCTGCGGCAAGGAGGTCAGATTTTGGCTGGCCCAGATTTTGATGCCTAGGGTCTTGGATGCGAAAAGTGTCGGTATCTGGGTGTACTTACCAGACATTGGGTCTATAGAAAAATATATATTGATTGTTTTGATGTATATTACTATGTTAAATAATTTTATTTTGATGAATTTTGGATCCATCTTGCAGTACATTTCGTGGAAAAATATCATGTTGGCCCATAGATGGCCTTGTATTGGTTAATTAGGACATGTGGCAGTATGCTGGGATGTGTCCTCGCTTAGGTGTCACTTCGTAACACATTGGAATTTGTTTATTATCCAAATTAGTTTTAACACTTTCAAATAATTGTATTGTAGTGCTAAAATAGAATAATGTTATTTTATTTCAGTTTATGTATTTCAAAGTCCTTATAACGTCATTAACAAAATGGTACATGTGTTGGGTGCATCAACAACTGATTAAATTAATTTTATAAATGAAGTAATTTATGACTAAAGTAATTTATAAATGAAGTACATACCCTATGTAAATAATAGAGGGTACTGAGCACGAATATCAGCTTCGCGTTCCCAGGTAGCCTCATGCTATCCATGATTCTTCCACTAGATCAAAACGAGTGGAATTCGCTTTGTTCTCAAAATTTGATCTCAGCTGTCCAGAATCTGACCTGGTTCTTCGGTCACCATTAAATCTTCCTGGATATCTAACGGTAGATAATCCAACACATGCGTTGGATCAATAACGTACTTTCTCAGCATCGATACGTGAAATACGTCATGAATGTTTGCTAGGTACGGAGGTAAAGCGAGTTGATACGCGACCTCCCCTACTCTGCCTAACACGTGGGATTGGTCTAACATAACGAGCACTCAACCTACCTCGTTTCCCAAACCTCATCACGCCTTTTGTCGGAGAGATTTTAATAAAGACTTGTTCGCCAATCTGTATATCATTCAATCATATTGATACTATAATTTTAATAAATTTGGAAAAGACTTATTAGTGTAAGGTATTACCTGAAAATCAACACTCATTCTTTTAAGATCAGCGTAACTCTTCTATCGACTCTGAGCACTCTTCAATCGTTCCCGAATAATGTGAACAATTGCATTTGTGCTTTCGATCAAATCAGGGCCTAAAATCAAACGCTCTCTAGCTTCTTCCTAGTTAATCGGAGATTTACACCAGCATCCATATAGTGCCTCGAATGGCGCCATACCAATGCTTGACTGAAAGCTGTTATTATATGCAAATTCGATCAGGGGTAAGTGCTTATCCTACGATCCTTGAAAATTTAGCATACAGGCCCTTAACATATCTTTTATCACCTGATTTACCCTCTCCGTCTGCCCGTCAGTCTGAGGATGAAATGCAGTACTGAAGTCTAACTTGGAACCCATACCTTCTTGGAAACTCTACCAAAATCGTGAGGTATATAAAGGGTCGCAATCTGACATAATATTGACAGGTATTCCATGTAATCGTATAATCTCTCGCAGATGTATTTCAGCCAATTTTGATGTTGTATATCGCGTACTATAGGGTAAGAAATACGTCGATATGGTGAGATGATCAACAATTACCCAAATCGCATTATAACCCTTCTGAGTACGGGGCAAACTGAGAATAAAATCCATGGAAATATTTTTCCATTTCCACTCCGAAATAGGCAGTGGTTGTAATAGACCAGCAGGGTGTTTGTGCTCAACCTTTACTTGCTGACAGGTTAAACACTTTGCAACATATTCTTCTATGTCGCGTTTTAAACCATTCCACCAGAACGTCTTCTTTAAATCCTAGTACATCTTTGTGCTGCCAGGATGAATGACATAAGCTGACTTATGCGCTTCTTCGAAAATTTCTTGATGTAAGGCATGATCATCAGGTACGCATACTCGTCCTCAAAACAATAAGGACTCATCGTCCTTAATCGAGAATTCTGGTTGTAGCCCACTTTGTACTCCATGTCAGATGGAAATAAGTTCTGCATCTTACATCTGGAGCTCTCTAATCCTATCGAAAAGTGGAGCCCAGATCATTACTGTAGCAAGTAAACCTCCAGTTGACGTTGCTCACAGAGTGGCACTCGATGATACAATGTCATTGAGTAGTTTCCATCATCTTAATTGGGTCACAAGATGAGATAATTAAGCAGATGATTTGCGACTCAGCGCATCAGCTACAACATTGGCTTTGTCGGGATGGTACTGAATAGAACTGTCGTAGTCTTTCAAGAATTCCATCCACCTTCTCTGCCTCAAATTCAACTCTTTCTGGGTAAAGAGATATTTTAGACTCTTGTGATCGGTGAAAAGCCTAGAGATTGCAAAGCTTCGAAGAAAAGTATTTCAGATCAAGCTTCGCTTATATAATGAATTTTCTTCAACAAAGAAAAAGCATTCAAACCTTAGAGATTACAGAGATTTGCACTAGACAGAGATCTATCAAAAGAAAAAGAACAAGCTATAAAACAAATTTAAGAGCTTCCAAGTCCAACAGATCCAAAACCTAATGAGTTTCAAGAGCTACAAAGATCTAATTAACAAAGAAATCGATTCAATAGATTCAAAAAGAAAGAAATAAATATTTGAATCAAATGCAAGGAGCAGAGTTCGTAACCTAGAAATTTCAGAAATTGCTGCTGATTTTTGTCGGAGGGAGATCGTTGTCATGGACAACGAAGAAGAGAGGGAAAGTCGCTAATTTAGGACCTCTGACGCTATAAAAAAAGGGGACAACCATTAGCTCGATCTGAGTTGAGAATAGAAGCAAAAAAATATGAGAGAGAGGCTAGGGTTTGTTGATCGAGAGAGAGAGAGGTTAGGGTTTGTCGAGTTCGAGAGAGAGAGAGAGGCTAGGGTTTGTCAATCGAGAGAGAGAGGTTAGGGTTTGTCGATCGAGACAGAGAGGTTAGGGTTTGTCGAGATCGAGATCGAGAGAGAGACAGAGGCCAGGGTTTTGATGAGAATAAGACGGATTGAGAGAAAAGCGTGTTTAGTGATAAAGAGTGAAAAAGAGAGGCCGGGGGGAGGGAGGGGGGTTGGGCCCGACGATTCGCACGTGATGATAGCACGTGATAGAGAATGATTTATTAAACCACTGATTTAATTTTTAAAAAACATGTTTTAGGCAGTGGTTTATTTTATATTGCTGCAGTGGTTTTTTCCCCATTTTGACACAGTGTGCCCACCACTCAAACACGTGCACACACACATAGATGGTTGAGTAATTGGTGTTCAATCCATCATATTCCCGTATATCAATGGGTTCAAAGTTGATATCTCAACATCAATGCCCAAGAGTTCTCAACTCTGGGATTCAGATCAAATTCAATACCCATGCTCGAGATGGGTTTAGCTTCAGATTTCTTATATCTTTCACGACCCCAGTGTTCATGATTTACGGAGTTAAGGTTCTGTGTGTCATTCCTTATGGTTCATTGTTCATGATTCAAGGTTTACCAGGACCTAATCTATAGGTCAAACATGTGAGGGTTTCAAAGTTCAAGAGATTCAGATACTAGGGACTTAAGAGTTTTCCCAACTCCAACTCATATCAGTCTCATGCTCATAAGATTGAGGTTCAAGTCCTCAAGTGAACTAGGTTCACATATAAGTAGCCAAATTTCAGGATTGTGGGGTATTGTAGGCCAATTTTTTGTCAAAGAGTAACCTATGGCCTTGTGACTTAGGTTATCTGGTCAAGGATCTATTCAATTTTAAGTTTTTCTAACGGTCATAGGGTAGCAACTCATATCTTAATTGTCTAAGCATCAAAAGTTTCATTTTTACTAAAGAGTTCACTTTTGTCTAGTTTTTTTTTATCGCCTTGCTTTTGTCTAATTTTTGTCTGATTTTTTCTCCTAGCTTTTGTCTGGTTTTTCATCTGGATTTTGCTTGGGTTTTTTTGCCTAACTTTTTATCTTTTCTCCTAACTTTTTGTCTATTTTTCTTGTCTAACTTTTATCTTGCATCACTTAGTTTCATAATTGCATGTCATTTCAATCTTATTGCATTTTATTTCATTAGTGTGCACGTCTAGTATTTGACAAAAGTCCTCATCCATTGTTGGTTCATAGTGTTTGCCTTTTCTAGTATTGTGTCTGAGTTATTTTTGTATCAAGCATAATATCTGAGTCACTTACACGTCATCGTGAATTCCTTACCCGTCATGAAAGTGTGACAACCCGACTTTTCCCCTTCTTGATAACTGAGAAAGGTCGCGCCGTCGGATCACCTAACATGATCCTGTCATACAAGGGCATCGTGTACAAAGTGTTATATATATGGAAGCGAATTGAATTAACTCTGATACGTAGAAATATGGCAACAACTGATATTCATTCATTTATCTAAAGCAGCAAACTAAACAGGAATATAAAGAGAAACCTATACATGAAGTAGTAAACTATCTTAAATCACACTACTGTTTATACATGTTTAATGTTTAAAAACAAATCTCTCTCTCTCAAACCTCTGAAGGAAAGAAGTCCTCAGCAGAACCTTCCTCCTCGTCCTCCTCCTCAGACTGGTAGGTAGGATCAGCTTCGTGCTCAGGGTCACGAGCAATATCTGCAGCTAAGACATGAAGTCGTAGGATGAGCTATTGTTAAGACCTGAAAAGTACCACTTTTCGCCCCTTAACTTAACCTTTGATTAGACCTTTAGACACCTAATAAACTCGTCTTAAGTATTTTGTTCAGGAAATAATCAGCAGTGAAATAAGGCCAAGAATCCTGTTATGGAGCCTGCTTTGGCACTAGATGCCCCTCAGCAAGAATGAACATTGAAGCCTCGCACAGATCACCTGAGCTTCCCAAGGCTTTACAGGCAACCTCTCGCGCAGATGAATGACTGGGGAGCTTCAGAAACTCAACTCCGTGCAGCTCTCACGAAGCTCAAGAGTAGAACACAGCGCTCAGTGTCGTGCAGTTCAAAGCAGACCTCTCTCAATCTCGTGAAGGTCGCTTAAGATAGCTGAGGAGAGAGAGCTTTAGAAGATTTCTCGCGCAGCTATCGCACAATCGCCGTGGGGTACAATTCTCAGAAGAAGAACGCCTCGCGCAGTTCGCACGCCATTCAAGAAAGAAAGCATCCTGGCGAAGGCAAAGCCAAGCTCGCGAAGATTGAGTGAGACAAAGAACCTCGCGCAGTTCAGAACTCAAAAGAACCTCGCGAGGCAACTCGCGAAGTCCAAGTAAAGAGAAGAGCTTGTGCAGTTCTCGCGCTGCTGCCCAGCGAAGACTAATCTACCGCGCGACTTCTTGAATTGCAAC
This sequence comes from Chloranthus sessilifolius, assembly GCA_021018995.1. NCBI lineage: Eukaryota > Viridiplantae > Streptophyta > Magnoliopsida > Chloranthales > Chloranthaceae > Chloranthus > Chloranthus sessilifolius. The sequence goes on from CM037588.1 coordinate 102,107,367, forward strand.
CTCGTGACGCTTGAGATTGTGTTTTCTATTCAACCTCGCGAACTCCAACCCAGCGAGAGCTCAACTCTCTATCGCACGACTGCCTGAAGAGCAAACTAAGGCAACCTCGTGACGGCTGAAGCTTCAGTGTCAAATCATCCTAGCGAAGAGCAATGAGCTACCACAGGAGAAGTCTGGGAAACTATAGCTACCTAGCGAGACTCTGAACCTAAACATCCATCTCTTTAGTAGAGGGCATTCTGGAGATTTCCAGTGATTAGGGCATGCACTCCCATGCTCAAATCTCCGTGCACACGCCCCGAGGCATCCAAGGATCAGTAGAAGGGCACATGGCATCGTTAAAATTAGGGTTTCCTAACCCTAATGCGCCGCCACCCCACTGCTATATATACCCAGGCCTAGCTTAGGTTTAGGTATCTGGGAACCTATCTCAAATCGCTTTTCTTTTCTCTTTCTTTTAGCAGTAAGTAGTTTTTCTTTTTCTTTTTCTTTTCTTCTCTCCATAGTCCAGTAATTGCTGGCTATGACTTGTATATGTATTTGAGTTAGATTAATGGAAGTTTTGCAATAGGATTTATACTTTGTGGGATTGTTGTTTATATGTGAGATGCTCTGTGCAAGGCTGCTGCCTTGTGATCCCCATTGCCTTGGCTGTGCTTCAAAGCAATGGAGGACTGATTTTAAGGGCCACTCAAATCCAAGTAACCTGTGTGTCTAGGCTATCATGGTCTTCCAGCCTTAGCCCCACCACAGGACCTACTAGATCTGAAATCCCCATGGGAGCTTGAGCTGGTAGCCTGGTGAACATGGTGGTAGCAGCGATAATCTTGTTTTATTTTGGGCTCCGTGAGGAGGATAACCTCTGGGATAGTCTGTGACCATTTAAGTGGACAGGTTATAGCCTTAGGGTGATTCTGATCCACCGATCATTGATGGATCCTTCTTCTTTTCACCTAAGCTTGTAGAAGCCTGGTGAGGGATTGTACAGAGGCAGACTCCCCCATATTTGTATAGATCTTCCATCAGATGTAGGATCTGATCTGGTTATAGAGATTGTAGGCTGGTGACAAGACCATTATAGCATCTCTCAAGCAATGGACAGCTGGATCGAAGGTTGTACTCAGTCGCTTGCTGGTTCTATGTGTTTGGGCTATCATGGTTTTCCAGCCTTAGCCCCACACATGGAACTTTAGAGGTTGAGGTTCCCGAAATGGTAGCTGGATGAAATAGTGCCTGCAATGATTTATTTTTTATGTTCTGACCCATGCCTGGATAGTGGCTCCCCTATGGGATAGTCTGTGACCATTCAAGTGGACAGGTTATAGCCCTAAGGGTGGAGTCATGGCAGTAGAGATGAGTTGGATCCTTTCTCCTCAGAGGTGATAATGTAGCCTCTGGACAGGATTTCTATAACATCAGATTTAAATCTGAGTTACAAAAACTCCTCTGATCTTGGCTCAAAAACATATTTCTTAGCTTTTTATAATTATTTTCCACACTCCATCCATCCTCCCAATCCTTTCTGTAATTTAGTTGTTAGAATACTTAGAATAAGTGACCTTAAACTCCCCTCATTTTAGGACTGCCAGATCTGTAGACAGATCTGGAGGGACTACTAGAGACAGCTCCCTTGGAGCCTTAGATCACCTTTCCCTATGGGACAAACTCTTACTTATCAAAACTTGCTACAAAGGACCCTGTATCTTGCAGGTCTAGGATTTCCGAGTTGTGCTGATTCATCCCCTGTTTTATTCTGTTTTTGGCTTTTAATTAATTTTCAACACCAACCAATAAGCGAAGCACACTTGAGATCGACAACAAGTTTTTGGCGTCGTTGCTGGGGAAAGATGATCTAATAGTAGACCCTTAGTTTTTGTATTCTTAGTATTCTTTATACATGTGAATAATTGATACTGCTAATATAGTTGTGAATCTTTCTTGCAGCTCTGGATAGCAGCAGTGAAGGATAGTTGGAATGCAATTGGAGCATAGCTACCTCTGTTTGCAAACTCTCTGACTCTAAAGCTCTGTCTATCTTTCTTTTTAAACAAATTTTCCAGCAGTATCTAGGATAGTTTAAATGTATTCTTTGGATAGCTGTAAAATAGTTAGATAAATTTGTTTGTGTATAAGTATTCTTATGCAATGTGCCTGCAAGAAGCTTTCCTTGCTGTGGGTGTGCTTGTATGCTAGGGAGGAGATCCCTCAGCCCTACTTTAGAGTCTCTAAACCCTGAGATAGAAAGGGGAAGGAGACTTAGAAGAGAAAGGCACACCACAGGAGAGCCCCCAGGAAAATCTGCATCAGCAACCATGGGTGAAGAACACCCCAGAACCCTCAAGGAGTTGAATGCTCCGGATGACTACAACTCCCCTTATAGCATTCAATTCCTTGATGTTCAGGGGAATTATGAGATAAAAACTTCAATCATCCAGATGCTGTGAGCTTTCCATGGGCTTAGCAAAGAAGACCCTTACAAGCATATTGACCAGTTCTTAGCCTTGTGCACAACTTTTAATATCACTGGTTTGGGACCTGAGGCTACTAGGCTCAGACTCTTTCCCTTCTCTCTGAAGGATAGGGCCAGTACCTGGTTGGCCACTCTTCCTAACAATAGCATTGCTTCGTGGAAAGATCTGTAGACCAGATTCCTAACCAAGTTCTTCCCTGAGACCAAAACTAGCCAGTTGAGGAAAGAGATTCTTGCATTTTCTCAATCCCCAACTGAGGATTTTAACCAATCCTGGGATAGGTTTAAAGAGATGCTCAAACAATGCCCCCACCACAAGATCCCTGAGTGGCAGCTTGTACAAAGCTTCTACAATGGGGTTGATGAGAAAAATAGAGATATGGTCGATGCCTCCTGTGGTGGATCCTACATGCATAAGACTGCTGAGGAGGCATGGGAATTGTTTGAGGTGATTAGTGAGAATGCGTTTCAAAAGCCATCCCTGGCAAGAACTCATCAGGAATCTGAGTCAAAGGTGGGGCCTGCTGCTGGATCCAAAGGAAAAATTTATGATGTGTCTGGGAACGATGACCTACGGCTGCAGATGGCAAACCTCTCTATGAAGTTTGATAAATTATTGACTGTGATGCAACCCAGAAGGGCTGCTCATGTATGAGGCATGTCCGATATGCCACCCCACAAAGACACTGAGAGGAATGTCCATCCGCAGGCAATTTCAATTAATGTTGGAACATGCTGCCGGTCTTATGGCCAAGAACAACTGGGGCTACAACATATATGGATACCAGCACCAAAATGCTGGTTACCAATGGAGAGACCACCCAAATCTGAGGTGGAAGCAAGATAACTACATGCAGCCCCAACAGATGTTGGCTTTACCACAAAGGCCACAGCAGCAGTTCAATCAAGGGCATGCCCCGAGGTCTACCTTCCAGCACCAACAGCAGTCCCATCAGCAGTAAAATCAGTTGGTTCTACCTCCTTCTCAACCAAGAAATACTTCTTTTAAGGACCAAGTCTTGGCTTCATTGCAAAACTTGGGTTCCTTGGCTTAGACTGTGAACTCTCATGGTCAGAGCATCAAGAAGATGGAGGAGCAGATGGGACAACTAGCGAACACCCTAGCCAAAAGAGAAGAGGGAAGGTTGCCCAGTCAACCAGTGGTTAATCCCAAAGGCCAATTTTTGATTGGTGAAGGATCCTCAAAACCTGAAGGGGATCTTTCATTGCATTGATGATTAGAACTGTGCATCATTGTATAATATGTACTTTACAGTTTGTAGGAATAGTTTGCAATCTTGTTGGAATTTAAGTTTAGTGCTTTAATGCCTACTTTGATACCAACTTCCCCTGTGTGATAATTTTAAGTGATTGAATGATGATTTGAATGCTTTGCGTGACGTGTGACTTTCTTGCCTGGAGAGTATAAGAATTGTTAATGCTTTATAATAACTAGGGGTGTCCCTGGAAGTACGACTGTGAGAGAATTCACCCTTTTGGTAAGGGTCAAACCGCAGACTGGGGGGTGAGTGAATTCCACCTCGATTAAGCCATCGCGGGGTTCTGAATAATGAGTTTGGTCCCATCTCGCGCAGTTCATAAGGAATTACTTTGTTGTGCTGTCGCGAGTTTCAAAGAACTGGGTGGGCTGCATCGCGCAGTTTCAAGGAACATTTAATCTCCCGACCCATTCATTCCCAACCAGCGGACGAACATTTCTAAAGCGCGCCGACCTTCGCAATATTTAAATCCCACCTCGCGCTGCTTTTCCTTACGGCTTTCTCTTTCCTCTCTTACCAGCGAAACCCTAGCTCCCACTCCTCTCCACCTCTCTCCTTTAACACCCTATCCCCAGATCATTGTTCATTTCGAACTTCAGGATTTTTGTTCTTCAAGCTCCCATTAATAGTTGCCCCCTGTTTAGAGCTTTGGAGATCCTTTGCGCATTCCATTAAATAGAACCCTAACTTTTAGGGTTAAACTCAGCTCCTGGTATTTCCTTTCAAATTTGTAACTCCACACTCACCAAGGAAATTGGGATGGCTCCTAAAAGCGCACCTGTGAAGAGAGCCAGGGACAAGGCCACTGTGGAGCCTACACCTAAGAAAGCCAAGTCCTCTACGGCTCTACAAAAAGGGAAGGGGGTGGTACCGGAGCAGGCTGCACCAACATCAGATTATTCTACACCCTCTGAGCTCCTCCTTTCCATTCCCTTAGAGCCTGAAGCCATTTTGATATCTCTTTCTTTGAATCTGAGCCATTGTCAGCACCTGCCATAGAGTTCTTGCGCAAAGGCTGTCATTCTTTTGCAAATGATTCCTGCCCTAGCCTACCCTAGGTTAGTGCAACTCTTCTACCAGCACCTTAGGCTCAGACCTGACACACAAGGGCAGCCAGGCCTCCTTGCATTAGTTGACAACTTTGAGATGCTGTTTAGCCCGGAGTTGATCGCTGAAGTCTTGGGCATCCCTGCCAGATTTGATCCCAAGTGCGGTTATGGTGACCCTGTGAGTGCCCCCATTGACACAATTGCCCATGCCATTACCAAAGGCTTGAAGGCCACAAGGGACTCCATCAGAAGAAGAGATTTGGAGCCCAAACTATTGTTCATTGATCAAGTTTTGAGGAAGAACATCTATTGCTCCGACCATCAGTAAGAAAGGAGGACACCAATTGCTGATGCTCTGTATTCCTTCTCTCTGGGCCATGGATTCAATGCTGCCTGGTTGATCTTCGAGGCCATGAAGGATACAATGGTGAAGCTAGGGCTGCAAAAGAAGAGCCACACTCTCCCCTATGGAAGACTCATCACCAGACTACTTCTGAGAGGAGGATACAAAATACCTGTGGGGGAGTTATCTGTTGACCTCACTCCCACCACATTTGCTAAATGACAATGGGGGATCAGCAGAAGCTTAATGGATCCCCATAAGAAGAAGAAGAAGACTGAAGCTCAAGAGGTCTCCGAGCAGAGAGAGGAAGCTGCTGTGGCAACGGCCACCCCTGCCCCCAAAAAGAAGGCAACAACCCTTGCCCCAAAGAAGGTGGCGTGAGCTTTTGTCACCTCTGCTTCTGCAGCAATTCCTCCATCCACTACTCTGGCCTCTCCTCTCCCTTCTTCACCCATTCCATCTTTCACTTCCCCTCTTTCCTCTCCTTTCTCCATTCCACCTCCAACCCTTATCCGAACCTGGGTAGAAAGTGTTGAACCCCAAGACACCACTCCACCTTCACCCACCCTACCCCAATCAACATCCCCAGTCTCTCCCATAGCCCTTGATCCTCATCCTGATAGCCCTCCCTTGATATCCTACCTCAAAAAGAAAACCTCTCACACTACCCCTGCCCTTCCCACAACCACACCCCTTAGTGACCAAACCTTAGACCAACCTCTCCATGACCTGGACTTTAACCTAGCCACCACCTCTGGGTATCAAGCCTTCATGACCAGTTTGCTTGATACCTTGCCCACCCACGACATCCCTCTCCCTGAGTCTCCTCTCCCTTCACCACATCATTCACCCGACCCCCCATTCCCCCCTACCACTTTCCATCATGCCCTCGCTTCTCCTTTCCAACCTATTCCTTCTTACCCTCCTACCCCCCCTCATCCAACCTCTGATTCCCTTACTCATATCCTTTCCCTTATCCATGACCTCCAAACCCAACTATCCAACACCACAGAGACCCAAGCCAAAATGCAAACTGACATAACCACCCTCCAATCCACCCTTCACACATTGACAAACCCACCAATCCCAACACAACCCCCTTCCACCTCTGCCTCCTTGTTCCCACCCCTACCCCCATTGACTCGCCTCCATCCTTCCCCTCCACGATACCATACACGCCCTCTTTCCCTCTCCCTATCCTTCCACCTCTAATACTACCTCCCCCGCAATTCACCAACACTTCTACCCCGACAGACCCCATTCCATTCCCATCCACCTTTCCCACTCCACCCCCCCTATTTGCATCCCAATTTGCACCCCCCTCCCTTCCATTTCAACCCTTCACCATACACTTCTTCCCCTCCCCTGTACCATCCACATCAGCTGCCCTTCCTTCATTTCATTTTCCACCCATACCTTCCATTCCCCCTCTTCTCCCCCCCCCTCCTAAATTCATTGACCATTCCACCCAGACCACCCAAACCATTTCTACAACCCCACTTCCCCAGGTGCTCAGACCCTCTCTTCCTTCCACTTCATTTCTCCCAATCTTGCCCAGACACTCCTACTACACCCCTCCCTACTTCACCCTCCTCCATGCCATGAGGGATAATCCTTATATCAAGAGGGATGTTCTCAATGGCATGGCCCAACTCCGCCAAGCCATTGAATACCCCTTACTGCAGAAGCTTAGTGATCTGAAGCTTGCTCACAACGAGCAGCTGCGCGATATTTCAAAAGGATGGGAGGCAATTCTGGAGACATCAAATGCGAACAAGGTTGCAGCAACCTACTATAAAGTAACTGTTGGCATGGAAAAGGCCAATGCTGAGAGGGTAAAAAAGCATAACCGGTTATTAGAGAAGAAATTGAACAATGCTCAGGAGATCACCCGTCTCAGTAAGAAGTTTGCGGATACCAATCTCTTGTGGGCTAACAAGAAAATTGAAATCTTGGAACAGCGAGTTGCTTTCCTGCTGGCCCAACCTATCCAAGCACCCCCATTGCCACCGCTCCCCCTGAGGCCCCATCTTCTTCCACACATCCAGGCCCATCTTCTTCCACCACCCCTACACAGTCTGTTCCCCCAACTCCCCCAGCCCCGGCTCCGGTAGCTCCTCCTGTTCCTCCTCCAATGCCTGCTGTCGTTCCTTCTGCAGTACCCACAAAACCTATTGCTCCTGCTGCGACCCCTACGGTAGCTCCTGCTCCTACATCAGTGCCCCCCCCTATTTCCTCTCCTGCTATCAAAAGGAAACGCACCCCTTCCCAGAAAAAGCTCACTTCTAAGAGAGCCACTGCAGCCCAAAAAGGTAAACGGCCGGCCCCTCCATCCCCACCTCCAAAGGTCACCCGAGCCTCCACTCAGGATGATCCCCATGGGCGCCTCCTCTCCAAAGAAGAACACAGACAGGCTGCTGTTGCCCTAGGTTTGGACCCTACTGAGCTCTTTCCATCTGATTCTGACTCCGAGGAGGCACCACCTACGGATCCTAGTGCCCAACCTACTGTGGTTGCCCCTTCAGATGCCCCTGCAGCCCAATCCTATCCTCAGAGACGAAAAGTTGCTGCTAAGAAGACCACTCCCCCATCTCGCTCTTTGAAAATTGGCAAAGAACCATCTGCCCAATCTGAGGAGGCACCACCACCGAGAAAGTCCGCGAAAGGAAAGAGCCCTGCCGTGCCTCCAGCAAAATTACCAGTTTCATCTCCTGTGGCTCCCCCTCTAGCAGAAAAAGGGAAAGGTCCTCTCCTGTCTCAAATGCCAGCTCTAGCCAAATCTCCCGTTGCCCCTCCTGCGCCTCCTCCCGCCCAATCATCTCCTATTCCACCTCGGCCTCAGCCTGGGCAAGCCTCCAAAGGTAAGGGCCCCAAAGGGAAATCCCCCACCAAACCCCCTGAGCCACCCACTATACAATCTTCTAAGATTCCTCCTGAGCCAAAGAAGAGAAAAATGAGAGTTCGGGCTCCTACCATACCCAAAACTCCAGAGCAGAGGAAGGCCGAGAGGGAACGTAAGAAGAAAGAAGAAGAGGCTATCCTTCAAGAACATGCAAGGAAGATGGGCTGGGATAAATTTTAATCCAAATTCTGATTAGATTGCACCTAGGATTTCCTCTATTTCTTTTACAAATGTTCTCTTGTATTTTGTACAGTTTTCATATTTCATAGATTTTCCCACTATCTGTCCTGTCTTGCTTTGTCTGTGTGTTTTGTTTCCTTTTCTGTTATGTTGCAATAACTCTGCTGCACATTAACCTTGAACCAGTGAGGACACTGCTCCTCATAGGTTTGGGGGTATGGCAGGCAGACCCTGCCAATGGAATAGTTAACATAAGTGCAGCAGACTCATCTGAGCAATATGGAAATGGACCTCTGTTCACTCAAGAATCAAGAAATTAAGAAGTTTAAAATTTATGCAAACATTGAACATTATAGACTTCTAATATTCCACATTTTCATAATCATTTCACCAAGGAAACACACTTGTATCTGCACTTAGTGAATCATTAGAGAGAGAAAAAGGTGAGAACATACTTAAAAGTTCAAAGGATGACCATAACCAGTGAGAATTGGGCCTACAAAATTTTTTTTTTTTTTTGAGGAGTAACTAAGGCATTTCTTCTAGTTCTAAAGACTGGCTGAGTCTCTGTGCTCACTAGAAGTTAGGTAACTCCAAGTTGAAACAACTGACAGTACTCATGAGACCTAGGAAAGGATCAAGGCCTTCTCTTGGACAGTTTGAGCCTAAAAAGATCAATCCTATCAAGCGCCTTGTCCATACCCCTTTGAGCTTTAAATCCTAAATTTCTTCAAAATACACCGAGTACTTAAACCGAACCTATGAACTTTGATTCAACCTACCTCACTCACTCGAGAATTCGAAGGTAAAGGAGAAAGAGTTGAAGATGGACTAGCTATGGTCAAAGATTAGGTGAATGGAGAAGAAGCATCTATACAGCGAGAATGGTAGCGAGAACATGGTGGCATTTCTGAGAAGCAAAAACAAAATAAAAAAAAAAGAAGAAAACTCCAGCAAAAAGAAACAAAAAAATAATAATGAAGAGGAATAAGAGAGAAGTCAAGAGGAACCTTCATTGGAAAATCAAAATCAAGAAGAGAAACTGATCACTTCAAATCTAAAAATCTCAAAGAAGATGAAGGAGTGAATTCAAGAAGGTGAAGTCATGAACCACCTCTGCACTCCAATCGAGTTCTCAATTTTTGAACCCCTTTTCAAACCTTCTATTCTTTTTAACCATACTCCATAAGCCACATTTCAACCCAGTTAAAAGCCCTTGTGATCCAAAGATTGAGTGAGTTGTCATGTGAAGATAAGGAATTATCCAATCTATGGTGAGAAACTGACAATGATGCCAGCACTTAAGAACTCTGCCTATGCTCATGCTTACAAACCCAGTTGGGGGATGTAACTGCTCTTGAGCCTGTGAGAAACTGAGCCCCTCAATAAACCTTGATGAGAGTATGCCCTGAAAAGCTTTCTTTTGGGTCTGAACTTGAATATATTATGTATGACCTTAACCTAATTTTCTGACATAAGGATAAGCTCAGTGCTGACATGCACTTGTGCAATTTTCTGTGATCACAAATTATTTGGAAATGCTATGCAAACATGCGAATTATGTTGTCTAAGTTCCTGTGCAACCAATGAATTAAACTTCTTTTATGATGATTCATGAGTAGACTAAATCTGATTTCTTAACTGCTCATTGGAAGACAGTGCACTTTAGTTAACTATTTCATTGGAGAAGTTTGTGGGAGTCTTCACTGAAAACCCTCAGGAGACTTCACTCCTCCACTAGGGATCACCTAGGGGTTTAAAAGGCTTGGTACATATGCTAAATGTATCCGTGCTCCCTACGAAAGTGGCAATTAAATTTTTAGAGTAGATTTAATGTAGCTTTGCTAAGGGACTAGCAAAGATTAGGTTTGGGGGTGTGTTAAGACCTGAAAAGTACCACTTTTCACCCCTTAACTTAACCTTTGATTAGACCTTTAGACACCTAATAAACTAGTCTTAAGTGTTTTATTCAGGAAATAATCAGTAGTGAAATAAGGCCAAGAATCCTGTTATGGAGCCTGCTTTGGCACCAGATGCCCCTCAGCAAGAATGAACCTTGAAGCCTCGCACAAATCACCTGAGCTTCCCAAGGCTTTACAGGCAACCTCTCGCGCAGATGAATGACTGGGGAGCTTCAGAAACTCAACTCCGCGCAGCTCTCGCAAAGCTCAAGAGTAGAACACAGCGCTCAGTGTCACGCAGTTGAAAGCAGACCTCTCTCAATCTCGCGAAGGTCGCTTAAGACAGCTGAGGAGAGAGAGCTTTAGAAGATTTCTCGCGCAGCTATCGCACAATCGCCGCAGGGTACAATTCTCAGAAGAAGAACGCATGCCTTGATTCGCCATTCAAGAAAGAAAGCATCTGGCAAAGGCAAAGCCAAGCTCAAGATTGAGTGAGACAAAGAACCTCTGATTCGAACTCAAAAGAAACTCGCGAGGCAACTCACGAAGCTCAAGTAAAGAGAAGACTAATCTACCATGATCGCTTGAATTACAACCTCACGATGCTTGAGATTGTGTTTTCTATTCAACCTCGTGAACTCCAACCCAGCGAGAGCTCAACTCTCTACCGCGCGACTGCCTGAAGAGCAAACCAAGGCAACCTCGCGACTGCTGAAGCTTCAGTGTCAAATCATCCTCACGAAGAGCAATGAGCTACCACGCGAGAAGTCTGGGAAACTACAGCTACCTAGCGAGGCTCTGAACCTAAACTTCCATCTCTTCAGCAGAGGGCATTCTGGAGATTTCCAGTGATTAGGGCACGCACTCTCACACTCAAATCTCTGTGCACACGCCCCGAGGCATCCAAGGATCAGTAGAAGGCCACGTGGCATTGTTAAAATTAGGGTTTCCTAACCCTAATGCGCCACCACCCCACTGCTATATATACCCAGGCCTAGCTTAGGTTTAGGTATCTGAGAACCTATCTCAGATCGCTTTTCTTTTCTCTTTCTTTTAGCAATAAGTAGTTTTTCTTTTTCTTTTTCTTTTCTTCTCTCCATAGTCCAGCAATTGCTGGCTATGACTTGTATATGTATTTGAGTTAGATTAATGGAAGTTTTGCAATAGGATTTATACTTTGTAGGATTGTTGTTTATATGTGAGTTCTTGCCTTGTGATCCCCATTGCCTTGTGTGCTTCAAAGCAATGGAGGACTGATTTTAAGGGCCACTCGGATCCAAGTAACTTTGTGTGCAGGCTATCATGGTCTTCCAGCCTTAGCCCCACCACAGGACCTACTAGATCTGAAATCCCCATGGGAGCTTGAGCTGGTAGCCTGGTGAACATGGTGGTAGCAGCGATAATCTTGTTTTGTTTTGGGCTCTGTGAGGAGGATAACCTCTGGGATAGTCTGTGACCATTTAAGTGGATAGGTTATAGCCTTAGGGTGATTCTGATCCACCGATCATTGATGGATCCTTCTTCTTTTCACCTAAGCTTGTAGAAGCCTGGTGAGGGATTGTACAGAGGCAGACTCCCCCATATTTGTATAGATCTGCCATCAGATGTAGGATCTGATCTAGTTATAGAGATTATAGGCTGGTGGCTGGACCATTGTAGCCTCTCTCAAGCAATGGACAGTTGGATCGAAGGTTGTACTCAGTCGCTTGCTGGTTCTATGTGTCTGGGCTATCATGGTTGTCCAGCCTTAGCCCCACACATGGAACTTTAGAGGTTGAGGTTCCCTATGGATTCCTGAGCTGGTAGCCTGGATGAAATAGTGCCTGCAATGATTTATTTGTTATGTTCTGACCCATCCCTGGATAGTGGCTCCCCTATGGGATAGTCTGTGACCATTCAAGTGGACAGGTTATAGCCTTAAGGGTGGAGTCATGGTAGTAGAGATGAGTTGGATCCTTTCTCCTCAGAGGTGATAATGTAGCCTCTGGACAGGATTTCTATAACATCAGATTTAAATCTAAGTTACAAAAACTCCTCTGATCTTGGCTCAAAAACATATTTCTCACCTTTTTATAATTATTTTCCAAACTCCATCCATCCTCTCAATCCTTTCTGTAATTTAGTTGTTAGAATACTTAGAATAAGTGACCTTAAACTCCCCTCCTTTTAGGACTGCCAGATCTGTAGACAGATCTGGAGGGACTACTAGAGACGGCTCCCTTGGAGCCTTAGATCACCTTTCCCTGTGGGACAAACTCTTACTTATCAAAACTTGCTACAAAGGACCCTGTATCTTGCAGGTCTAGGATTTCCGAGTTGTGCTGATTCATCCCCTGTTTTATTCTTTTTTTGGTTTTTAATTAATTTTCAACACCAACCAATAAGCGAAGCACACTTGAGATCGACAACAGCTATCATCAAAGCTCAGCAGGAAAATTTAAAGTGCTAAGTTATATGTTAGATTTTTAATTTACTTCTAAATGCATAAATTATTAAACTAAACACATTATATCTCACCTTGTATCTATTCTAGCAATATGTAGCATTTATTCTAGCAGTATATAGTATAACAAGCAATAAATCATGCAAATATTGTATCATGCTGACAGATTCATGTTGAACAAATACAAGGAATCATACTGACAAGGAATCATGATAGACAATTATAAAAGTCATACTGAAATAAGATATATATAAGAAACAAGAAAATCAAGCTCCCGAGTTAGCGGGATCACTTGTCAAGTTCCCGAGTTAGCAGGATCACTTGGACCGAGAAAATCAAGCTCCCGAGTTAGCGGGATCACTTAGACGAGATATCAAGCTCTCGTGTTAGCGGGATCACTTGGACGAGATATCAAGCTCCCGAGTTATCGGGATCACTTGGACGAGATATCAAGCTCTTGAGTTAGCGGGATCACTATCATATAGCAAAACTGATTTGAATAACTAAACTCACATGATCATATATAACTGCAATTATCATAATCATTGATATTCATGTATCCAAGCTGAACTAGCATCATAATTATGCAAAGCATAATCAAGTCTGTAGCTCTCGAAGCTGATCTAACACCATCAGTCATAGTTATACTTTGAAAACTATCATGTACATACAGTAATCATGCGTCACTTTTGAACGTACATTATTATTCATCAACATTCATTAAAACTGATCTAGTAACATCATTACATAACCCATATATAGAACTGAATTTCATAGCATGACCATATGTAATACTGATCTTATTACCATCATGCAGAACTAGCATCTTTATTCATTAAAACCATGATGAGTCGAGTCATGCAAAAATAGTCACTTCAACTTACTCTATCATCATTATCAATACTGACATAAGCATAGTTAAATAAAAATCCTAAATATCATATCATCAGTATACTATACATCGAGCAATAAAAAGCGTAACCATTCATTGAACTAAACTTTAATAAGCATATGGGATCATCCATCACAACTAACTAAATGGGCGTTTCATCTAGCTGACATATCTTAGTGAGATTAAAGTATTTCTATTAACTAACTTTATCAAAATCGGTTCATCACTGAGCTGTATTTAGCACAATCTTTTGACATGCTCTCGTATATCAGATCTAGATATCAGATTTGCACTAGTTATCAGATTTCTCTATCTTTATATAAACTACCATCATACTAGTTAACACGAGTTATGAGATATCTCTACATCTTTTATATTATCCTGCTAATTAGAAGAAAATAAGACATGACGGAGAATAAGATAGATCAGGTCTGCAAATCATCATGCACTCATGAAACTTGTGGACAATAACTATTATACCAAATTAACTGAAAATCTTCGTTGTATACCAGGCTGAATATATATATCAATCATCATCGTTCAATCTGACATGCACCTATATAGGTATCTAGTGTACTAATATCATCCATATACATCACTTTCAATTTGGCATTACTGTGCAGTCATGGACATCACATCATTGACATCCTTTATCTATTAGTTATTCTCAGATACATATAATCCATGATCAAGTATCGAACAGAAATACTGATAAATATATGGAGGCATCATGAGCATGATCAACTTACACTGACTATACAACATAATTATCATGCTACTCAGAAGTAGAATGAAATACTAAAATATAAGTCAGCAAGGTAATCTCCCTACCTTACACCAGGCTTACATGTAACTGGTTACCCGTGCACGCATGTCTTCAAGCAAACCCGTCATGTGCACCAAATACCCATGATTTATCGTCATAGTTTTAGTATTTTTAATGGTTTATTGGGTCAACATAGACCCCAAATATAGACCATTTATGGTCCCAAGTCTCATGGTCAAACTCATCAAGTCATCCCAGCACAAACCCCTGATAGAGGTGTCACCAAGTGCGTCAGATGCAGGGTTGTCGCGGCAAGCTTTGCAGCTGAGCATGTTGTCAGAACTTGTCACCAATTTTTAACCCTTTAAAAGTTGGATTCAGAAATTTGTTGGTTCCTAAAATTTGTAGGGCTCATTTTCCCCTTTCCAACACATCAAGAATCGTGTCAATCGGAGTTTGGAGTCAAAAGTTATGATTAAAATACCGAGTAGTGGTCTGTGCATAATGTTGCCGCGGCAAGCCTATCAGGCTTGGCTTGCCGGGGTGTTTTCTGCTCCACTTTGGCTTCTTTAACTCAGGCAATTGGCTGAGTCATTTATATGTATAATTATCTAATATATTTCTTGTATATTTTGTACAAAGATTGAGTTTCCTTATTAATTTAAGTGCTGAAATGTTGATGCATTTCTATAAGAAATATGGGTTTCGAAACCCATTGCAACCTGTGCTTCATTGTGCTGCCGATTCGGTCTCAGGGAATCGACACCACAGACTGATACTTTATCATCAAGTAAATCCCAAGGAACTAATGTGTTGTTCGTTGTACCTTTTGGTTGACTCGTGGTTACGATAATGCCGAACGTGTGTCGGTGTCGAGTTCGTCGAGCTCGAGAGAACGAAGGCCGCAATGAACTCTTCACGACCCAGTGACTGCCTTCGCACTCCTCGCGATTAAATTGTAAGTCACCTTGTGATCCAAGGTTTTGAATCCACTAGTGTGGGAGGGGTGCAAGGACAAGGGTGCAAGGGAAGTGGGTTTGAGATTTGCTTTAATGGCTGTGTTTGTTATAGTTGCAGGATTTGTTTGCTATGAATTGAAATGTGGAAGATGAAGGGAGTTGTATCTGCTTTTATCCCAGAGTTGTTGCACTTTGCATGAATGAAAATACAGGCTGACTCATTGATTCATGTAGGCAAACGAGCTGCAAAGTAGCTTATGAGCGTATTAGGGTCCTATTCCATATGAGGCTTGCACTTGGTGGTTGAGTATATCCCATAAACGACAACCAGGCTTCCCTTCTATATACGTCTTATAAATTGAACCAGTGTATAAGCTATATAGGTTAGGTTCTCTTGTAAAGCCTAGATGGGCATTTCTTTATATAGGTAGATAAGACAGGGACAGTTTATCTAACTAATGCAAAAAGGGTTGATGGCATAGCTAACTAATGCAAAAAAGGTTGGAATCCCATAGAAGACAATATAGATTAAGATTATATTTTTTTCTATTGCCTATACCGTCATGCAAAGTAGTAATTGTATATGTAGGCAACTATAAGCTCGTACACTACTGAGGACTCAGGTTTCCCAACCCACTTGGTTTGACCACTATGGCCCCATACTCATATCAGGTTTACCTTATGTCTTGTTTTAGGCCCCCGCCTGACCGAAGTCGTGGCCTTTCACATAGTGTGGGTTGACACCCAGGCCATCTATTACAGAAAGGGTACTAGCCGAACATGGAAACCACTACACTCCAAATTCTTGGCAAAGTAAAAAAAAAATCGTGATAAAACTAGAGTTAGGGAATACCCTCATCATCGTCAACCTGAGTACGACCCTGTCGAGAAATTTCTCAAATCTATTCGGAATGAGGTTCCATGTTTTGAGGGATGGTTAAACCCCAAAACCTTCGTAGAGTGCTTGTCTAGTGTAGAGGAATATTTTGATTAGTATGGCATACCAAATAAGTATAAAATTAGGCTAGTAAAAATCAAGTTGGAGGGTGATGCCAAAAATTTTTGGACTCGCATAGAACGTCATACTAAATCTCTTCAAAATAAACACATCTCCACATGGGATGACATGATGATAAAACTTATCGCAAAGTATGTCCCTTTAACAAACCGTCACCTTCTATGAAATTTATAAACTAAAATAGATAGGTGTCCTGATTGCCTTAAGTGTCAAGGGTTCGAGCACTTTACATACCAATGTCCGACAAAATTTCCCACTCCAAATTTATTGACTAAAAGAGTGAGTCCTAAGGAGCCGGAGAATAAGGAAGTGGAAGAAGTGTACGACCCTAGTACCGTATTGAGTGACGAAGAGATAGAAAAAGCTTAAGAAAGTCTAGTTTGTGTGACTTCTATTTTCCTTGTGAATAGTGATATTGAGTCACCCACACATGAACCAATCGAGTCACTTGCCTATGAGTCATTGGTATCCGTAGAGTTGGGTACACAAGACTTGTTGGTGCCCCTTGAATCGAGTACACATAAGTCCATCAAACTAGATACACAAGAACCATTAGGGTTAACTGAATCGACTACATGTGAGCCCAAAGAACTGGGTACACAAGAAGCATTAGGGTCCATTGAATCGAGTACCTAGAGTCTTTAGTTTTGGTTGAAGCGAGTACACACGAGTTAATCGAGTCGTTTGTAGATACACGTACACCTTTTTTTAGCCCAACAATAAAACCTTTAGACTCATTCCTTGATGCCCATCCACCTGAGCCCAATCCCATCTACTCATTAATTTCCAAATACCCACCTGAACAATATATGAAGAGGTTAGATGGAAAAGTTTTGGGAGATTTATATTTTGTTACCAAGGTAAAGACACATCAAGTATATTGAGAGTATCTTTTTAAGTAGAAAGGTAAACAAAAATTGTCAACACTTGGACTGCAAGGAGAATGCAATCTAAGAAACATTAGGCATACCTCATCGACTGGAAGGGTAAGCCAAATACTAGAACACAGATTTTCTCCTAATGTCCATTCATCAAAGGTCATCAGAGTCTGCATCCACTTTGCATATTTCATTCATTAGTTACATGCTGAGATTAAGAAAATAATTAATGCGAACAATGAAAAATATAAGTTTTCTATAGATTCTCATAGACGGTTCAAAGAATTTCAAGAGGGTAATTTTGTGATGGTTCGGAATAGACCCGAGTGATTCCTGCAAGGAGTTGCAAAGAAGTTACAAGCTCGTGGTGCTGAACCCTATCAGATCTTAAAGCATGTTGGTTTTAATGCTTATATCTTAGATTTTTCGCCGGATTTGGAGATTAGCACAACTTTCAACATAGAGGACCTTGTTCCACTCCATGGCCCTTCAACCATCCCTGCCAACCCCTTTGAGCCTTCCACATCTGATGAACGAATAATTACCCTACCCATTGTTAGTAGCTACTCTTTTACACTTACTGATAAAAACAAAGCTACTCTTTACACTTGCGTTTTGGAAATGAACTAGTTTAAGACAAGTCAATTTTGTTTTACATGGATTTGGATGATTCACTATTACTCATCCAAGTCAAACCTTGTATTGGACCGAGTCAGATTAAGTCAGACCTTGTATTATTATTTTTCTTGTATCTTACTTGTGCAGTATGACAATTCATGGGTGGGTGTTTATGATTTATGTTGGATTCAATGCAGCTGCAAGATCAGTTATATATTTACATGTCCTCCTTTTCAGTTGTACTCAGTCTTTTCAATATTTTTGGGGACAGGTTTGCAAGTCCAATTTCTCCACTCATTCCCCATATAAATAATTTTGTTTTGATTTGATTAATAGTGTTTGGGTGAGCAACGAATTGGGAGCAGGGCAGCCGAAGTCGCATCATTCTCTGTACCAGTGGTGACAACTATGTCTTTTATCATTTCCGTGATCTTGGCAATCGCCGTACTTGCGTTACGCCATGTCATTAATTATGCATTCATGGAAGGAAAGGCAGTATTTGTTGTCGTATCGGATCTATGCCCATTGTTTGCAAACACGTCTTGCCAATGCAAGGCATTCTAAGATCGAAGATGCTACTAATGATGATGTGCCCAGCACCTCGAGAAGGCAGTCACCGGAGAGCAGCTCTTTTGAAATGACATACACAAAAAAGTCGAAGGTGGTAGCTGGTAGAACTCGTCTTTCTCTAGTTGTTATGCACCATAAAGGAGAACTTGCACTTCAAACTCATGAATTTAGTTTTTTATGCTGAAATTATCGGTTTCCACATTTGGTTTCGGGAGGGTTACTTCTCTTCACACTACAAAATAAAGGACTTTTGGAGACGATTATTGGAGACGGCTTTTCGAAGCCGTCTCTGATAACCATTTATTAGAGACAATCATTTTAAAAGCCGTCTTCAATTCTTTTATTAGAGAATGCCATTTTAAAAGCCGTCTCGATTTCTTTTATTAGAGACAGCTATGGCTGTCTGCATAAGGTCCACTTATGTATAGGCAGGTGGTAACTTTAGAGACTACATGAAAAACCATCTCTAAAAGTCTCATTAACACCAATAGAGATGGCTTTAGCCCTCTCCATGTGATCTAGTTTGGTCTATATAAGTTGTTAATTATATTTTTGGCAGCTACAAATAACCTAACTCAGCTTGGCCCTATATATAGGCGAAGCTAACAAATCTAATTCATGTCTTCAACTCATCATGAGGGGACAACTGAGACTCCTTCTTTCCGATCTCCGAGAGAGAAAACCCAAACAAAACCCTAACAACAATCTCAGATCTCAAAATCCTATCATCTTCTCACTCTAATTCAACAAAGTGACACCTCAATTTCTGACATTCTTCGATCCTCAAGGAAATCGACGCCTATAAATCCAAACTCATGTCTTCAACTCGTCGCGAGGGGACAACTGAGTCTCGTTCTAGGGAAAACCCAAGCGAAACCCTAACAACGATTTCAGATCTCAAAAACGTAGCATCTTCTCACTCTGATTCCACAAAGAGACACCTCGATTCTGACATTCTTCGATCCTCAAGGACATCGACGCGTCTAAATCCAGACTCTCCAAAAGATACAAGGTAATTCAATTTAAAATTGGCCATCTTCTCGATTTTGATACGCTATTTTGTGGTTTTTGGCCGTCCATAAATCAGTATGACCTCTGTTGAGTTCTGATATTAATATAATGAATTACCAATATTTGTGCTAGATGTCTTATTCTTATTATATTTAATATAATTACGCACGGATCTGATAGTTTTGTGAGAAAATTTTGATGCATCTTCTTGTTTTCCTGTTGATAGTGGTGATGAAATACAGAACATGTAATTAGGAAGCTAATTTGAACTATTCCGTTGTTTCTATTGTCTAATACTAGAGCTTTTGTTGTTATGATGAGATCTATTTTGATCGAACATACTGATGCACAGATCTGATGGTTTTGAAGTAGCATATACAATATTTTCTTCAGATTTTTCTTTTATCATAATGCATTATGGAAACTTGAAGCATATTGGTGGATTGACCTTTCCTGAAATTCTTAAGAATCTGTTGCTATTTATTTTGACTTAATGCACACATGTTTGTGGTGGGAAAAATAAAACTGATAATGACTTACATTATAATGTATAAATATTGTATTAGAAAAGAATTCCAGTGGGGGATATTAAACTGATAATGATTTATCATATTGTGTGTAAGGATTGTATTAAAAGGGGATTTTCCTAGTCATGTAGAATATAAAAATATATGCTGATTCTTTTAACCCCTTTTGAAAAAAATATATTAGTGAAACATCAATACATAGCTCTATGTAATATTATTTTTTAATAAGCTGTGGCTCTAGTGTAGCATAAACTAAATGAAAGGAAGTCACAAGTGGAACTGTCATATTGAAGCTCTTAATGGTCTGAAAACAGAAGAGTTGTAAAAAAGATTACGATCACTAGCCCTGCTGAGCCTATTTTAATCGCAAGTAGCCATTTGGAATTTAACTTTTTGAGGCAGTCCCAAAGTTTGGTAGAATGCAAAATGGGTGAATGGCTATATTAAGGGAATTTAAATTTTTGAGGCAGTCCCAAGATGGGTGAATGACTATATTAAGGGAAGTATAGATTAGTATCTTAATGGCTGATGAATTTTATATCCCCCTTATAAAATTTCATTAAGATCTCCTTGGAGCCCAAGCACTTGTTTTTTACATTAAGAAGATTGAAATATGGCAGTTCAGTAGTTCACAATAATTAGGTAATCGGGTTTGAAAATGCCATTGGCTCGCAGTCCAAGTGAGATGCATTTTTTAATTGATAAATTTATATATTATTCAAATTAAATATTTTATAGGTATTACAATTTCTAGAGTTTTAACAGCCATTTGATGCCCCTAACATGGAACATGGGTGGTGGGTGCCTGATGTGACTAATTAACTAACTTCTAATTTTTTACTTTGGGCATCCCATAACGGGAATCAACTGTTCACTTTTGAAGCCACTCCTGAAATTAGAATCCTGATTAAAAAAAGATCAGGAAGGAGTCACTACCTCAAATTCAGGATCTTAAATGTTTGATCAAAGTGCATTGCATGTGGCAAACCATTCAGCTTGAAAAGCAAGAGTGTGACAATGGGCTTTTAACAAAAGCTTATTTTCCCATTTATCTCCCTCCTCATTGGATTTATAAACCACTTTTCATTCTCTTTTTCTGTAATCTTAGCTGTAGCCACCAGATAATCCTCAATGCTTTCATGTTGCAACTCCATTAAACTATGCAAAAAGGTCTATTCTTACAGTTTAACAAAGCCAACACCTTAAATAACAAGCATTATAGATATGGAGGTCTATTCCCAAACCACCTCTACAACTATAAGCTTAAACAAAGTAGCTTTTAGTTAGGTGTAGAAATTTTTATTGGGAGTTTTTAGTTAGGCATATCAAGTGTTCTTTTTATATATGTAGTTTTTCTTATTTGCATGTGTTAGATGATCTCACTTCTTCTCCAAGGCATGATATTATTTGCATGGTTTTCTTTTGCAACCTTTGGTGTAAAAGTTCACTGATTTGGTCTATGCATTCTGTAACAGGAGGGAAAACCCCTTGTCTTGAATGTAGTGAGACATGCAGAGCAGCTGCTAGTAAATGATCATTGAACCTTGGTGCCATTCTAATGTTCTTGATGCTAGTTTTAACATACGACATGGTAGTGATTGAAATCATGTTTTCATGATATTCAGGTCTCCCAATAAAGAGTATCTTTCTATCACTGGACTGGGATCCTTCAGTAAATTAAGTGGTAAGCTCATTTTTGGCAGTGATAGGTAAGAACAACTATAGATACCATTTTCAAACGCTTTATTATCTGTCAGAAAATTTTGCTGATCTGCTTCCTAAATTAAGCTAGTATATAAATGTACTTGATTATATAGTTCTGCTAAAAGTTGGTCAAAGACAAAATCCATCGGAAAAATAATCAAAGTTGAAGCATCGGTTAATGCTAGTCAAATTCAAATTGCATTTTAGAACTTTCCTTATGTTTTATTTGAGGTGTTCTATGAACTCCTATTTAGGATTACTAGGTTTATTTATTTATTTTTGGACTGATGAGAACTATATTTAATTTAGGGAGATTACGAGCAACTAACACCTTAGTAGGATTAGAGTACTTACTAACACCTTGAGAACTTCTATAGTTTGCAGTTTAGCTATATAATTATTATACTTTTATATTGAAGCCCCTACTGAAACATTGGCAATCCGATGTAAGGGATAGCCTTTTTTAGGCTAACGTGACTCCATATAATGGTTTCAATCTGAATCATGTTGTAGGAACTAAGGTTGGGGCCTCCACGTTTGATAGTAGCGAGCGGCGCCACAACACAGCTGATTTGCTAAATTACATTAAGCTCGATAACATTAGGGTCGCACTGCATGCTAAGTAGAGAGGGTTCTTCTTAATTCCGATGCTGGTAATCTTCCTCTTCCTCAACCTTGCTCTGTTTTTCTGTTTGGGTTTTTTGGGTTTCTTTGGTTTCTTGATTTGAGTGGTTCTATCTATGGTTAAATTTTAACTGCTATCTTTATTATTTGATTAAAGAACCTGAAATAGTGTTGTTTTAAAGAAAACAAGTATATTGAGACTTGTTGGTTAGGACTGTATTTTCATTTAATAAACAGGTTTTGAGTTTCAATCCCCTCTCATGTATATTTTTGAAAAGATAAGAGGAAATGAAGCGAAATGGTTCATATTGAATTAGCGAGACTGCCAGAAAACCGGGCTGGTCCACCAATTCAATAATAAAAAATTATATTTCCTGGTTTTAAGGCCAACTGGTTCAGTAGACCTGCTGGTTCCGGTGGAACCGGCCGGTTCCGTTTTTAAAACATCGCTATGTAGTATTCCATTCTATATGTATGGAATTTCCTTTTATTACCATTGAAAAGAAAATATTGCAATTTTCAGTGAAAAAATATTGTAGATTGACTACTTCTAGCTTGTTTCCATTTGAAATGTGTATGCGCTCTTATTTGGTCCATTTCTGACCCTATTAACCCTCCCTTACCCTATTAACCTGTCTTATTTGGTCAATTTCTTAAGTCTTTTAAATTTCAGATTTTGTAGGCATTAATCATATATTTATTTGGTTTGATCTTTATTATGTAGCGTATGTCCTCTGTTGATTTACCATTTTTCTCTTAGTTAAAATAAACTTTGATTGTTTTGTATGTGTGTGTGTGTGTGTGTGTTTTCTTTCTTTTTTTATTTATTTAGAAAATGGTATACACAGGTACATATATATTCAAATTGGTACCTATTTTGTTTAATTGTTCTTTACTATGTTCTTTTAAGAAAATACAAACTCTTGGGAAAGTTGATCTCTAAGGCTGCATTTGGCTTAGCTCTTTTGGGCCAAACAGCACCTCTTACACTCTTTGGCTCCAGCAAGGAGCTGATTTTATGTTTGGTAACACACCTCCTTGCCCCATTTACTCAGGTGAGGAGCTGTTTAAAGTAATAAAACGGTTCTCTCCCTGCTCTTTGCCAGAGCAGAATCGGCTTTGGTAGAGAGCAGGAAGAGAGTTGCGCCTTCTCTCATAAGAGCTAACCCAAACACATCAAAAATAAATTATCTGTGTTACATTGATATATGATCCTTCTTCTTTGTAATTTTTCGGTTGAAATAGACTTTATACATTCTAAGGTACATGCATATGGATGTAGGTGCATTATACAGTCCTCATCTAATATAATTGCCTTTTATCTTCTTTTAATTAACATAAACATATGTAATTAGCCTATCAAATTCTATATCAAATTATATAAATCTACCGTCTCAAACATCTTCAATGATAAGCAGATGCCCTTGAGCATTTCAAAGACGATGATGGAAATTTCATTTGCTTCAAAGGAGAGGTGCACCGAGGAGTTTTCGATATGTTTAACTTGTATTGATTCTCTCGGATGTCCTTCCCAAGAGAGAAAATACTTAAAGAGGCTAAGGTTTTTGTTTAATAACACTTGAGAAGTTGTTTAGAAACTAATAGTGCATATGACAAATGGTCATTGGAGAACTTGTTCACATGAAGGATTATACCCAAATCGTTTTACTTTGGTATACCCTAATTAGAAATATGTTTTTTGAAATTTCTATATGTTTTTTGATCATCCGAAATATTTTTTGAAATTTGAGAATTAGGGTATACAAAAGTAAAACGATTTTCTGAAATATTTTTTGATCATCCAAGGATCAGCTTCTATAGGGGGTCATTTTTTTTTTGTTAGGTCATGTCTTTAGGGTTTATGTTGATTTAGGATTTTTGTTTGAGTTGTAGAAAATCAAGACTCTAATTCTCATAATCCAACCGTCCTTTCTTGTCCTAAGAAGCGGGAAATCAACTCAACTCCACGTAGAAACGACTCGGTTTTCCCACTTCATCAAAACTGCAGAATCGACTCGGCTCTGTGCACTAATTTGAAGTAGCTCCTCCATCTTCTAAGCCTGCTAAATCCGGTGGAGTCAAACATAAGAAGGTTAGTGGATCTGATACCCATTTATGCTTTCCAGTAATTGATCGTTAATTTTGATAACAAATTGGTGTTATTTTTATTTCTTGTGAAGAAAGGGATCATTTTGTAGGTTTAAATGAAAGATCATAGGATATTGGGTGGTTAGGTTTTTTTTGTGGATCTTGGATGGTTATGGAGTTAAGAAAATGGTGATTTTTGCGCCAATTTTAAATGGCGATTTTTTTGCTACTTGCTTTGAATGGTCTATTTTTTACACAATTTAAAATGGTAATTTAAGTTGAAGAAATGCCAAATTAAATACTCCTCAAAACTAAAATGAAGAATAAACAACCCCAATTGTTTATCATAATAATCCTAGTTATGATTTAAATAAAAAGTTCTAACTTTTTTTTAGTGAAAACTGAAATTGTGTAATTTGACACATAAGTATGATCAATTCACCGTTATAGATTCTGTTAGGAAGTTATTAAATCGATGGTCCCTTCTGTTGTTAATAAATAATGATTTGGAAGTTTAGAGTCCAATGTATATAAAATGTTACTCCCTACTAGCCTCATGGGAAATGCCTACAAGGTTAGTGCTGAAAATATTACTAAGGCTGTCGGGGCTTCATTGATCTAGCTCTGAGTCAAATTGTCTTTAAATAATCTCTAAAGAGGCAATCATTAGCCATTGTTCTTCATACAACAAAAAATCAGAGAAATGGGTCCACAAAACCATTAAAAAAAAATAGAAAATGTGAAAATGGGTGGCGTATAAGCAGAAAGGACACAGACCAAAAGAGGATCCAAGAAAACTCCAATGAATGGGTTTTTATTTGAAACACAATCTTCACAAACTCCAATGAATGGCAATCATTAGCCATTGTTTTGTAGCAGTATTTTTGACATAGTATATGACCATAAAATACTTAGAATCAGATTCTTGCAAAATTCACCAACATAGATTATGAATCCAGTGACCTCCATACCAAATTTCAGCTTAAAACTCAAAATGGATTGGTCTTCACTAATTCAGGATTAGACCCCAGTCTAACAAGGTTCGGCAGATTTGGATCAGGCATGGTAGCCGCTTTGCTGACTAGGAATCACCTCAGTTAACCCACTCAACATTAAAACAAGCACTTGCCCTTCAATTCGGGTGAAGAAAAAAGTCAATTATGCTTCTCTTTATTCACTGAGCTCCTCAAATAGCATGTATGTTATTTCATCCATTGCATGCTCTGCAGTGCTCTCCTACTCGGGTCAATCTCCTTCTAAGCAGAGAAACCAGTTCTCATCTCCCCTTGGATATCAGGAGATAACCTGAGATGAAGTGGTGTAGATGGTGAAGAGGTAAGGTCAAGTGGGGAATATGTAGTGGTTGTGGGCAATGGTGATGTAGATGGAGGTGTGGGTATAGAGTCAAAGGAAATGGAAGTGGGTAATGATGTGGGTGGTGCAGAAGAAGTGCCAGCCTGAGAAGGTCCAGCTGAACTTGGAATTGGTGCAGCAGGGGCTTGAGCATGAGTCTTGATGTGGCTAGACTAATTTCCCATGTCCTCTTACCATAAGGCTCTTAGATATCTGTTTCTCGCTGTTTATATTCCCCTCGAATAGATGGCAAACATCTACCGAATAATCTTAAGTGATGATTTTTTTCACCGGTTTGTTGGGTGTTCCACCTACCTTTGTAGTGTTAAGCATGATAGATAATTCTTGCCCGTAATATCCAAAACCAATATGTATCAGTTTCGGAGCAGGCTGATACATACCGGAAAACCGAGATTTTGAACCTTGCTCAACGTTCATTGAGTGAACAAGCTATCATAACAAAATCAAGTGGCTTAAACATTATTAAGGCCATTAGTAATCCGACTCACCTGGGAATCCCAGTCAGTTCTGTAAGTGACATAAAGAAGTACAAGAGTCTGAGCAGGCTGGCCTAAGATTGTTTACTTATTTAACTGACTTTGTGTATTGATTTAATGTTAATATTGAATCCTAAGATTATATGATATCTAAACTTTTCTTATTTTTGATGACCTTTAGTCCGTTGGTCATTATAAGGATAATGTTTTGTTGCCTTTCTAATTCTGGAAACATATATGATAGTTGTCCTGTTTTTCTTTCATTGTGCAATTGTCATAAAGATTGCTTTCATTTTTTTTTTGGTAGGTATTCCCTTCTAACTACTGTAATAGCGGCCATCTGCCATTTAATATATCCATTCAGGTGGCAGGTAATTTCTTTCAAGTTAAGGTCAATCCTCGTCTCTTTATTTGACAAGAACACCACTGCCTTTCCCAGAGACACATGCAGGCGTCATGGGCTGATGCACCCATGGAATCATCAGTCATATGAAAAATTTTGTTTTGTTAAAAATATCTAAATCCTATGGTTTGATTACTGCAGGTCTAGTTTAAATATTATATGTAATTATGCACTAGTGATGTCATTGATTAGTCATAGGTTCCATTCTAAACTCTCTATCTTTGTTGTGCTGAAGCATGTCTACATTCCACTACTCTTTTTCAGTGGAGTAGACTATATTGATGCTCCTACACCCTACATGATGGGACTTCATTCAGGTGTCGACACAACTGGTCTAACTATGGATGGTGTAAGTTCCTTGCCTTCCACATAAGTTTTTATGATTATTTTGATCTATTTGTTATTTTGAACACATAATGCTGGGACAGTGATATTTTAATTTCTTTGATAGTTATTATTTTCTTCACGTCTGTTATTGACTTAATATATGGTGACTTAATGGCTAATTTGGTGGCTTTCTTTTACTGAATTTTATTTTTGTTAGTTACTAAAATCTATCGATGTAATAATATTAGCATACTCTGTTCAGGTTTCTTTATTTCCCGTTCATATTTTGTTGCATATTTCTGCATGACGTTATATTTTTCATTTTCATATGAGAGGATATAAACAGATACAAGCATATATGAAAGGGTCATCTCACTGCATAAGAGGGACTATCATAATGCTTTAGTCAGATATTGTGTTTTAATGTGTATGCCTTGTTTACTCTCACATGTTTATTTTATTATAAATTCCTCTGCCAAATCGATCCTTGTTATTCTGAGTGCTGATGTCCAATCCAATCAAATTTATTTTAGGAGTCTTTTATTTCCTTGAAATATAGGTGTATATCTTTCCCTTTTTCATGTAGTAATTGATGTATGAATGTTTTGGCTTAGAAACGGTGGCTGGTGTATGCATTATGAAGCTGCATGCCATTACATAGATATGATCGATCAAACAACATTGGGTCACCTCGTGATAAATGAGCAATTCAACAAGGTTCCCCATGTTGGATGGAAAATCTATCCTTTTGGTCACTCTGCTGTGAAGCATACTTATTGGGACCTGAGGTAACAATTCTCTGTTTTTCAGAATATTAATATTGGCAGTTTCTATCCGTGTTTTAGCTGGAGACTTGAAGCCTGGTGCCTTTGTTTTACTCCTCGACCAACAAATAAATGTGGCATTAGTTTTTATTTACATTCTTAATTAAAATTATTCTTTCTAAATTTTTAAAATGTTTGAGTATTGGTATTGGTTAATTATTTTGAGCAGTGCACTCATGGTGTAACTGGATATATTGTACATGTAGCTTGGTTTCGATTCTCTATATTTTGTGAGAATTGATTACGAGGACAAAGTAATTGTTTAATTATATAGTTCTTGTGTATCATCGAGGCCCTCCTTTATATTGTTTAGGGTAATTGTTTAGGTCTTATGGCCATATTGCTAGTGCCAAAAAAAAGTATTGTTGTAGGTTAAGTCTTTAGCCACTTGTTTGGATCATGGTGTGTATCATGACTACTTGACTGCACGATGTTGCACCAAGCTATTGTTGGTGAGTGCAAGTGTTTGCACTAGAATGTTGTTGTCATTGTCATTGTTAGTCTTGCCTGCTTGGGTACAAGGTGTTGGACCATGTTGTGTTATGACCATATCAAGTAAGGAGATGATGGTATAAACATGCATCATTTTCTATTTGTTGCCCTGCCATGGGTGCTCCAACTTGAGGGGGAGTGTTGGAGATGTTCGGGATGTTGGCTCCATATGTGTTTAGGGGTTAGAAGTAATAGGTGGTGTGTCCTTATGTGAGTGCTTAGTTAGATGTTTATTCCCACCTTGTCAAGATTTGAAATATGTATGTAGTTGCTCCTTTATATATTTATTTTTCTCCAAAAGATTCAGTTTATCTAGATCCGATAAATAGGATATGCAAAAATGAGTGAAGACAAATCTGGCCACTTTTCTCACATGAGTGCGAAATTATTATGTAAAGCCAAATATTCAGGCAAGAGAAAATGTGTGTTGCATACAAGTAATGTGATTCTTAATTTCTTAGCCAAAATGGTCTATAAAAGTCTAGTTGTCATCCAATTTCTACCATTACCATTGATCTGATTCTTCCAATTGATACCTATGTTTAGGTGGTACATAGCCTAAAATATCAAGCTGCTAGGAGGATGCAAATTTTCGACCTTCCGATCAATCTGACTTTTAATGAAGCACTCTCTTACAGAATGTCACTTTCAGATTGTAAAGATAAGACGATACAATCTCAAATGATTATTTGTTTAGGGTCATCTAAGATTGACCCGTCAATTAGTTGTCCGGATTTATGGGCATGTAAGTGTCGCGGGTAGAGTTGGGTTATTCAAGTTATTTGTGGAAGCCTGTCACTGAAGTTTTTACCATAATCAATATATTCATTTATTTGTTCATTTCATTTATTTCTAGTTCCTTGTGTTCCCCTGACATCTTTTACATGAAATTATCTTGTGGAGCGCACTGAGTCCGTGGTTCTAGCATACTTACCCCTGATAGAACGACGGTAGGATACACCATTTACAGACCAACACAAGGTGTGCCAGCAACTATGAAAGGGACACTATGTTGAATTCAACCTGGTACAACTGCTAGCTTAAAAACTCGATATAGATGACAACATTTATGATTTACTGAATTAGGTTTTTATTTTATTATTTGTGAAGGTCTATGATTGTGGTACAACCTTTGGACTAAAGATTGGAGGCCGCATAGAGAGTATTCTCGTTTCTCTACCTCTAACAGCCCGATGGGATTACGACCATGTAAGTTTTGATCAATTGGTATAATGAGTTAATATTTGGTGCCTCACCTGTGGACCAAGGGCAACCTAGGGGTCAATCTTCCTCCACCAAACTCGGGAGATATACAAATATTTTTTAGTACCAAATTAGTGAAAATTCAAAAATGAGCTTTCAGTGATTTGCATATTCATAAATATATATATATGCATCTATCTAGGTTTCACCATTTGGGCCGAAGTAGATTGACCCCTGCACCATTTGGGACTTTTTGGACTGTTCAAAGTTCTATAATGGAGTCGTTTCTTGATATTTTATTTCTTTTTTGATTGGTGGAAGTGTAATTTTAAACAAAATATAACTACATCCGGATCTCACTAGCAAGGAGCTAAGCACAAGAAATAAGAAAGAAAAGAAAAGAAAAAGGAGAAAGAAAACAACAGCAAAACCAGCAATCTACTCAAGAGCTTTTGCAATGCCATCAAAAGTTGACTGTCACTAAGTTTTGTGTCTTTGAAATGCATGGAAGCCAGCCAGCTAGCCTTTGACAGGGTTCCGTGTCTAAAAGTTAGTATTAGGTGCCCAACCCGTGCTCTAAGGGTGGTTCATGGGTCAATCTCCCACCATAAACTATTCAAACCATTGAAGATGCACAAATATTAATAGGAGACAAATCAGTCAATGCATGTTTTTTTACTGTTCACTGATTATATATCTGTGTATCTCCCGAGGTTGATCAATTTTGCTGATGGAGATTGGCCCATGCACCACTCTTTGTGCATAAGTGAGGTTGGGCACATAATACCATCTACCTTCATAACTTTGATGTACCTTAAGGTCCCAAATTTTTTACTATTCACTGATTATATATCTGTGTATTGTTGCACATAGTTTAAAAGAAAGACTTGGTAGTTTTGGGACCTATGCCACATGATACCCCATCTAAGCCCTCTGATTTAAGTCCATGATATAAAGATCTTCGGTGCCAAAGATTGGCACAATGTCTATCGTCTGAATCAACACAGTCAACTATGATGATGGGCGTTGATTGTGTTTATTCAGATGACGGGCTTTGACTGTGTTTTATCTTCTATAACAGCTTTGATTTTAATTGTTTCTTTAGTGACCCTTGCACATCTTTAATGACATTAAAATATATATCTTTTGAACCCTAAGGGGTTAGAATTTGGTAATCAATGTTCTTTTTCGTGTGTAGGATCCCAGTTCGAGCAGATTTCTTGCAGCGGACATCAATTATTGTTACCAGAGATCATTTAGAAGAGATTCATGAAGAATTTTAGTTTACATTGTCTTTTGTAAGACTTTTCTTGATTTATGTTATGCAATATTGTGGGCTGGTCCAATCTTGAATTTTAAGATTGTGAAATGCGTCGAAAATTCGAAATGTTGATTTTTATTTTATTTTAGTGAAATTAACGAACTTTTTAAATTTTGGCCATATTTTAATATGAAATAAATTGTCATTCTTCTTATGCTAAATACAAAATAGAATAATTAGTTTTTTATATTATTTGCAGGTTATGGATCTGTAATGTTGTGTGGTAAAATTATTGCCCACAATTGTCGTTCTTGTGCTAAATACAAAATAGAATAATTAGTTTCTTATATTATTTGCAGAAATATTCAATAGAATAATTATTTCTTTTATATTATTTATAGGTTATGGATGTGTATTACTGGGCAAGATGATGCCTGGGAAAAAAGAAACAGCATTAAAAAGAAAAAAAATAAAATTCATTGTAAACGGCCAAAAGCTGTCTCCAATAACAGAGTAAAACTTATTGGAGATGGCTTCAAGCTGTCTCCAATAGTAGAAGAATGTTATTGGGTACGGCTGAAAATTGTCTCCAACATGCGTTAATGTGGAAATGGAGATGGCTTATGGCGGTCTCCAATAAGCTCAAATATTGGGGATGGCCAAAAGTCGTCTCCAATGTTTAGTCTCCAAAGACATTGGAGACGGGGCTATTGGAGACTACATGGAAGCCGTCTCTAATAGTATTAGAGACTATTAGAGATGGCTTAGACATCTTTGGAGATGGCCAAAAGCCGTCTCCAATAAACATATTTTTTGTAGTATCAGTCAGTGACACTACAAAAAATATAACCTACCCCGACGGCTGCCAGCAGTCGGCGTAGAGCTCGCAAGCCGTCGGTTAAAAGAAACGCCGACAGCTTCAAGCACACGGCAATACTTTCGTGGGCGAATACTTACGCCAACGGCTTCTACACCGACGACTTCAACTGTCGGCATAGGGTTGGGGCCTAACGCCGACGGCTATAGCCATTGGTGTAGGGTTATTTTTTTAAAAAAAATTATTTCATACCGACGCCGACGGCGGCAGTCTGTAACCGTCGGCGTAGGTATTTTTTTTTATTTATTTCCCCAGCTCACTAGTAGCTCAACCATCTTCTGATGATTATTTTCAACAACTAAGCCACCAAAAAATATGGCCATGTTATGAATATAGCCCCTGTATCAGCAGGTAAAGTCTAATAGATAATAAATGTGCATGAAACAATTATAAAACAAATGTTAAAATAGTAAACAATTATAGAATCCTTTATGCTTACGGTTTGCTGAGGAACCCTTTTGTACTTTCCAATAACCCTGTGGGCCAACTTCGACTAACTCACTCTCTTTCTGGCAGCCTCCTTTGCAGCAACAATAACTGAACTCGAACTATTTATTTTGTCTTTTCCCTTCAAAATCGATGTAGGAGTGACCCTTCCCAAATTTTTCTAAAGTGCCCAAAATAAAAATTACAGGAAAACCTTTCATTCTGCCAAATTATTTATATACAAGTAAGGGATCGGTATTATTCACGGTAGGCGGTGGTCAGCAAATAAAAACTCCTTTTGGATACAAAAAGCTGAATATGTGACAATGTCAAGCTGGTGAATCACATCATGTCTGCAAGAAGGTGCAGCCTCGGCTATGACCTCATAATAGTTTCATCAAAGTGTCTAATCCACTCCAAAAGCCTCCACTGTTTCCACTTCCCCTTGAACTATAGCAGGCACTAATGATTATTGATTTTCTATCTCTAGAGCTTTCCTGCTTCTCCTGCAACTGCTAGTTTCTTTAGAACAGGTTATTTCCTATATAGTAAGGACCATTGAAACAAAAGAGGATGACAGATAGATTTGAAAACACCATTCTAAATTTACTAATAACCACAAAAAACAATTCATGAATATATATTGCAAGGAAAAACTAATGAGTAGCGATAATTTCATACATTTACCTCAACATGGCCAATGAGGTATGGGAGAGTTCTCTCTGCAAATAAATGCTTGTTGGAGGCTGAGGTCTTCTGGCAAGCACTAATGAGGACATTAGCCATGCATAGTTGAAATGAAAGTGAGATTGCCTCGGATGGACAGTCCAATTTGGCAAACGGAAATTTAATCCTATCACACACCAATCTGTGGATCACGTAAGTCAGAACTGAACTCATTAGGGCAGCATCTCCTGCATTTTAACGTGCAGAGAGGTGAACATAACAAAAGATAAAGTGGATGAGTGAAAGAAAGATTTTCCAAGTTCAATTAGGGATCCCAACGGGGTGGGTCACCCAATTACCTGACCCGCCCAACCCATTTTTTTTACTCAGTCGAGCACACAAACTTGACCTATCGAGTAAGGTCGGCCATGAAGCAACCAACCCGAAATTTGGGTCAGTTGAGATCGATCAATGGTCCAATCAGGCAAAAATCTGCCCTACCCAAAAGTTCATATAAAATATAAAGGGTTTAGGGGGTTTATGAGATTTTGAATGGCCAAACTGACCTGGCCATTCAGGTGGGGTCAGATCAAGTGTAGACCCTTGACCCAACCCAGCCCCCATTGATAGCACAAACTTCAATTCCTATTCTAAGAATTGAAAAACTAACTTCTCAATCTTATCCCAGGTAAAATCTTGGAACGCATCCGGAGCTTGCAGTTTAGCACAAATCATCAATGCTAGACAATCAATGCATCCATGTTGGGGCTTTGGAAACTATAGACACAGAAGGAATTGAAATCATCAGTCTATAATAGGAATACTCTTATTAGTATGAAAACATGGTTCAAAATATCGGAAATCACTGGATTTTTTCCCGTATAAACCGCTACTGGATGAATCAGGGATGGTATATCCCTGTGAACATATAGGATATATATCACCTAGTATTTAAAAAATACAGAATCCCTGGTGGTATTTTGCAGTGTTTTCAACATTTGGGAGTGTTGGAGTTTTAAACCTTCCTAGAAACACAAAGGAAAACTTAGTTGCTTACCTTCATCAGCATCCAGAGAAGGCCACAACAATACCTTTTCCAGCAATATATTGTGTCTTTTCCCTTCAAAATCGATGTAGGAGTGACCCTTCCCAAATTTTTCCCACCATCAGTAATGAAAGGTCCATTAGACCAGAGTCATAAAATTTATTTAACATCTTATAGACTACTATATACCTCAATGTTGCGAACAACTTTAAAATGCCCTTTTGATCTTGCCAAATCTAAAGTAGTCTGACAATCATCATTCATTATTAAAGGATTCACTGAAACATTCAAAACCCAGAAATCCATTAAAATAATACAAAAATCATAATAATGAATGATGATCTATTAAAATAATACAAAAAACATAATAATGACAATACAAAGTTATGGACAGGCCAATAATATATATATATATATATATATAATCCAAATATTGTCTCAATAGAAAGTTTATCTAAATAAAGTTGTTCTGATATACCTTCATAAGAAAGAAGTAAGCTGACAACTTGGTCAAGGTCCCTTTTTGCAGCATGATGTAAAGGAGTTCCCCCATGAGATCCTAGGTACATAACAATAAATGATGGATTTAGATTGATCAAGACTAATGTTGTCTTACTGTTGATTACTTAAAGAAAAAGCTGAGAATAAATTTCAGAACGCATGTAGGTTTACAAATTTATAGAAGAATGCAATGAAGATCTGAGTATGAGATCAACAGATTTTGGCATAAGCCTGTGCAAGAGGGAAATTGTGTGAATATACAACATTTCTGGGGAGTACCCTGCAACTTGCTTTGTTAACATTTGTGTTGAGCATCCAAAACTATTTCAGAAGCACTTACACTTTTGTATAAAAACAACAGAAGCTAATTGAATAAGAGTTTTGATCCCTACCACCATTGACTGATGTAGTGAATGACACCAACTCTTCTGTCCATTTCCAGGCACAAGACAGTTGGCCTCCATCCTTGTGTGAGCTTCAGGACACATACAAATGGAGAACACAAAAGGTGAAAAACAATAATATTGTCCATAATATTCCACAAAATTTAAGAAAAAACCATTATCCTTCATTCATAAGTAAGGGATGAAAAAACTGAAATGCTATTCTATTAGATTTGCACTTTTCTTAAGGGATCTCTGTTGTTGGAAACATAATATTGGGGAATAACTATTTCCTGAAGAACCTTTCATCTTTGATCTATGCCCACCTCGCTATTTATTTCCCTTTTCCTACTGAGGGAGATATGAAATACCACCACATTTTAGAGAAACTAATATTCACCATGCCAAAGTGCTTTTGTTAGGTTATTTCTGTACTCAGGTATACTTCATGCATATATTTTTATCAATTGTTCAATTTCTTTTCTATTTCCTTTTTGCAGAAATAACTTGATCAAATAAAGAAATGCCAAATTGCAAAATTAAATCCAACACTATTTTGCTAGAGTTTTCACCTTATTTTACTTAATTTCTACTTACCTAGCCCCATTACTTCTCTCTCTCTCTCTCCCTATCAAAATTTATGGCATTTATTGAGGTGTCTGCAGCAAATAATTTGAGTGTATTTGGTTTTGTAGTGCCCTGGTATTCTTAAACTTTGTTATTGAGTCTGCGAGAAGGAAGCTTTATTTGTTGTCGATGTTTTTGTCAGATGAAAAATGGTGAGGGGGCATTGCTGCCATAGTGTTGTTGTCATTGTTTTGTTGTCATCAAGCTGTTACTACTACCTATAGGTATCACAGAAGTCAAAATTGTTGATAGTTACCAATTTATGCATAAATTTAATGGTGTGAGTGAGGTCTACTATTAACACTAGTCGGGTTTCAATCAATGTGCTTCCATAGTGCTGTTGAAAATTTAATGGTGTGAGTGAGGCCTACTATTAACACTAGGGGGTATTGCTTCCATAGTGCTGTTGAAAATTTACACATTTTGTTAAAGATTCCCTACTATTAACACTAGGGAATTGATACCTGAAGCTTATGTATTTGTGTTGTGATCTTGTCCATTTGTGTCTCTATTTCCTTCACCTGGAGATTCACATGTAACACAATGTGCATTAGTTGTTGCAATGGGTATGTTAGATTCCTTTCTAGCATGATAACAATACCATTTTTTTATCGAGTAGATAACGACTCTACTGTCATAGCATTAAATATGAACTTACAAAGCATGGTAATAAAATCAAGGTATTGCATCCTTACATTTTGTTGCTCAGTTACCTTTGGCTCTGCTTCTTCTAATAATACAGCAGGAACAAATGCTCTGTATAGATCACAAGAGACAAGAGATAAACATAAAATCGGAATCAATAATTTTCATTTAACAAGACAATGGTGAAGGATAATTTTATCACCAAATTATTTTTAAAATAATCAAAAGCATTAAACAACCAGTTTAACGTATACTTCCGAACAAACCTGAGATCTGGTAAGCATTCATAGAAAGCTCGTGTATCCTCATCATCCCACATAAGCTCAAGGACAGAAGACTTTTTTCCAGCAGAAGGAGATACAACATCTTTTCCTATTGTAACTAGTTGTGTGACCATCCTCTGGCATCACTGGAGGTTGCATATCAAGTGCCTTAGCCAAACTGGAAAGCAAATAACTAATGAGGATATGAAGTGGAAAGATAATAATGGCGTTTTTAAGCGAGTAAGCACGAGCATTCAAAGTTCAAACACACCAAAAAATATATAAAAGAAAAAGAAGAACAAGAATAACCAAACCAAGTAAGTGCATGCGGTGAAGTTTGGAAGAAAAATTTGCATTTTAGCATGCATGTAGTCCATACTACACTAAAGTCGCTAATAATAATCCAGCTATTTGAGTGAGTTCAAACAACCTTTATAAGTATTTCTAGTTAGAAGAAGTTATTTTCTTACCTTTATGAGTATTTTAAAGGATGATACTTTCTTACCAGCACGATGCCTATAGACAAATATGAATGCTTGATAGATTCATTACTCCATGGCTCTATGAGCTTAGGGATTCATCATTTATATTGTCTAGTTTTCTTGGGGATTTTCCTTTGTTATGATGTTTTATTGATCAGATATTGTTGCATATAGCTATAGTTTGCATCAAAATTAGTGTCAGATTCAGTTCGCATAAAGTTACAGTTTACATCAAAGTTTTATCTTCAATTCTGAATCCATATGGAACAATAATATCCTTGCAGACAAATTGCAGCTATGAATACAAATATTGAAATTTTAGTAGCTAGGTAAGAAATAAATATCTTAATAAGCCCAAATAAGCTTAGTTCTCTAATGGGCTATCACAAAATGTGATATTTATTTATTTATTTTTGAATTAGAGTCATGGGCTATCACAAAATGTGAGACCCACTAAAGGATAAGGTGGAGGTGAGGTTCTTGCCTTAAACATGGAGGTGTGAAGGATTAGACCAAAGATGGGCTTTAAAAGTCATATTATCTACTTTATGTGAACTTCAAAAAAAAGAAAAAAAAAAGTGCATTTTCCTGTAATTTGGCAAACCAAGGAAGATGGGTCTTCATACCATGAGAACCAAGGGAATCAAATGGGGTTTGAGAGGTAGTATTAAAGCAAGAGCCAAATGCCACAACAGGCCTTGCTCTACGAGTCCCCTCTGCTCCCTATATTAAACATATCCCTGGAGTGTACCTTTTCCCTCCTGTCTATAATTTAAAATAGCTTTTCCATTTCTAACCATGGGAGCCATATGTTAAAAAACTGTCATATTGGTTAAAGTATAACCTATATAAATAAGATTAATCTTGACTTTCATAGTTTCCATTTTAATAAGTTAACATTACTGCAACAAGAAAGTACGCAATATTCCAACTACAATATGAAGAAGGTCAGTGAAAGGAACACAACTAGAACTAACAGTCAACAGAAATTTATTTATTTTTTAAACAAACAAGTAGGAATTTAGTAGGTGAAAAAATAATTCAGACTTAGCACAAGCTGCTCAGATCAACCATACTACATGTAGCATTGTGTACATTGATCCTATTCATTTGAGATGAAAGGTTTCCATGTGAGTTATATGAAGCCCTAATTTATATCAATAAAAAATCTTAACCATCTAATCAATGCAAGTTTTCATGTTAGATATGGACTATTGACCATATTCAATCAAGCTATTCATTTACATGCTCTGCAAGTGCTTGACTTGATGAATAGGATCATTTGATTAATCTGGTTTTTGAGCTATGGCTAAGATCCCCATCCAAAAACCCTAATTTCTAGAAAAAGAAACTACCACCAATAACAAAGAAACAGAACCCAAATCTTATCAAATATCTTAAACAAAAACAAAAATGAGGAGAAAAACAAGCTACCCACCTCCATAATATGCATCATCTGTATGGAAATCCAGGGATTTGCTCTTGATGTTGAACCATTTCCTGACAGTCCTAGACCAAGAGAGCTTTATCACATAAAACAAATTAAAAAGTCAGCAATCTCATAAACAAATGTCGAAACCAACAAGCTAGAAAACAAAACTAGTACTCAAAGTGTTTCCACAAGTCTCAATACCTTGATATTCTCCATGAGTTTTTTCAATCGAATTTTCCTTGAGATTCTGTGGCTAAGAGGCCCAATCCCCTGTAGCATTTATTTATCTATTTTCACAATGAAGATGTTCAGAAAATTTGTTAATCCATTATAGGCATGGATAAAAATAAAATTATTATTTATATTATTATTTTACACTTCAAAAAAGTTAATAATCCAAAAACTAATGAATTGCATTTTATGCTCCACTATAAAACATAATCGCAGCTATGCAGCTCACAGAAACAAACCCCCGCTTGATACCTTCATTGTGTGTTCAAAACTAATCCTGAAGTATCGAGATGCACGTTGTCCCTCAAATCCCAGTTCAAAGCCTAGATCTTCTATGAGTGATCAACTAGCATAAGGGAATCAACGTCCAACAAAATCATAGGTTGAAATCTCCTCATCTTGAACTTTATTGGGGACTCCTTGTAAAACGGTCCTCTTTGAGGGGTGGTCAGATGATAGGCCTCATAGGGGCCCATTGGTAAGGTTTCAGAATAGGAAGTCTATGTGGACGTGCTGAATTTTTTCACTCGATTGGAGGTCTCTTTTGTATCAAATTGTGAATGTACAATAGAGCTATGTGCCTCGCTCTCTCGCACAAGGAAAATATGCTAATAATGAAGCAATGAGTTGCCCTATTGGTATAAATGCATGGGCTATCTCCTTAGAGCCCGAGTTTGAAAATTAAAAAGATGCTGACTACAACTCATAGAATAGTGAGAGAAGCAGTATAAGAATTTTAAGTGAGAAGCTTTAATTCTTCTAACACCCAGATGACTTCAAGTTCTATAACAATTTTAAGTGGAAAAACATCCTATAGTAATTATTAAGATAATGTTTTAAATGCTTAACAAAACAAATACCTACCTTTATTACTCCATATTCCACACCCCAAAAAGGGGGCAAACAAAGAAAAATGCTATAAAGCATCACCATATGATATGCATATCTAGAAATTGCCAATTATAAAATAAGAGAATGGGGAAAAATAACAATGACTACCATTCCTATTGAACACCGAAACATTCACCAAAAAAATAGCCAAAACATCAATCGGCAACCAAAAACCTATCAGAAAATCAGAAAACTGAATCAAATTATTCCAGATAATCGATACAAATCAAGAAAAAAGAAAACATAACGGAATGGAGTTGAAGAAAACCCTAACCTTCCATTGGACGCTTAACGCCGAAATCAACAGCGGTTGCGGCTGCGGAGACGTCTCCAAAGGATGAGAACCTCAGTCCCTCGTCACTATTGTGGTGATTCAAGAAGTAGAATCGACGGCGGCAGCTACTGCAGAGACGTCTCCAAAGGATCGATCTCTGCCTCAAATGAGTACATACGCAACAAATATTGAAGAAATCAACAAATAAATAAGAGGAAAAAAGGAGTAAAAATCAACATCGAAAATAAATAAATAAATAAGATACTTACTAGTTGAATCTGATTCTTCGGATGCGAGTGACTGATGCGGCGACGAAGCTAGCTAGGGTTTCTTAATCCCATTGACGGAGAAGTTAGAAGGAGAGAGGGATTTAGGGTTTGAGCGAAAGATTTTTGAGCGAGAGGGATTTATGGTTTGAGCGAGAGGGAATGAGGGGAGTTCGATCGTGACAAGGGATAAGGGTTAGGGAGAAGGAAGAAGGGAGAAGGGGGAAGGGAGTTCGTTGGTTAGGGAGAAGGGGGTTCATTTCAAAGGAGGCGTAACTTATATAGTGGCCCGATTGAGTGGGTTGTGGGCGCCGGGTTGGCTCTCAGGGGTTGGCCCAAATCTTGCCTACACCGACAGCGCCTTAATTTTAGCTGTCGGCGTATCCTCTAATTTTTGTAGTGTGAATATTTCATATCTAATGTATATCAGATTTTAAATATTATTTCAATGAACCAAGGAATAAATTTAATAAATAAATATAAAAGACTACGCTGACGGCTGTAGTCGTCGGCATTGGATCTGAAACCTCAGCGTAGGCATTAGCTGACGGCATTATCGCCAACGAAGTCGTCAGCGTAGGGTCATTTTTTTGTAGTGAGAGGAAGAAATTGATGACTATGTCACATATTAATCTTTTCTTTTCTGCAAATTTTATAAGTTGCTACTCTTTCTTATCTCATTCTTCAATGGATTATGACACTAACCCCTTTCATTATTTAGGCCATGAAACGAAGAGATGAAGAATTGTCTAAAGAAGTCGAGCTTCTGAAGCACAAACTCAATGAACTAGAGAGCCTTGCCGGCCTCTCGGGCATTCTTCATTTTCGTAACCCTGCGACTGAAGATACTAAGTCAGCTTCCACAGCTTAATCATATTCGAATTGCGGCGCAGGAGAGTTCTAGCTTGATCCATTAAACGGATTGAATTTCTTCACAAAGAAATCAATTTTGCATCTTGTATTTTACTTTTTCGGCCTAGTAATCTTGGCTTATTGTTTTGGTTTCATGCCATTTTGATTTGTAAATGCAACTGATATAAAACCAATCAATAAATGGGCTAGAGTTTGTTGTTGCCCCTTCAGAACCGACGTGTATCTTGTCAAGTGATGCTTGCTTTACCTGCCCATTTTCAAAGCCAGGTTCATTTTCACACACAACGTGATGATTTTACCTTGCACTGGTTTGTTTTTAGATAGCGATTGAATAAATGGGTTGGTAATAAATGTATTTGTTTAAAAGTGAAGGCAATCAGAAGATATTCAGTCTGATTCATTAGCCAGAGAACACGTTTCCAGCTTGTCATTATGCTGATAACGGAGTCTTTGCTCCTACAGTGACTTCTTTGTATTTATGTTGATTTCCTTTTGAATATAGTTTATAATTGTAATGTCCCTGAGTTTTGACCTATGAACTGTATGCCTTGGTATGCGCGCCTAACGATCCGTATGTCGAGGACCGTACCGATAGACTATGTAATGTCTATAGATCAAATCTGACGGATCAGATTTCGTATAGATAGGTGAGGTTATGAGCTATTGAACCGCGTACACCCAACCTTGGTGTAACCTCTTTGTACCATAGCCTAGGGCTTAGTTATAAATGGGATTAAATACCCTCATTTAATTTGCATTCAAAACCCTTCTTATTGTTGATCATTGAAGTTAAGAAGAGAGAGAGAGAGAGAGAGAATCTTGGGAGTTGAATGCGGACTAAATGCATGATTGATCTGTTCTCGAGGCTTGCTGTTAGGGGTTTGGAGCGACGGACAATAGTTGTTCGCTTGGTGAAACCCTAATTTAATTTTGAAGCAAGGATCGAGGATTCGGATAAAATCAAGGTATGAAATTAAGGATAGGTTGTGAAATTTTGTTAAGGATAGTTTTTATTCAATTTCAGACCAAGAAATCACAAGGATTGAGGTCTGAATTAGGAAAGAAAAGAGAACATGTGCGAAAACCCAAGAACAGACGAAGGTTGTTCATTTCGACCGATCGAAATGGACTTAAAGAGGAAGAATTTGATGTTTCAGGGAATTCGTTCGATCGAAATAAATTTTGATAGAACGAAGTGTGTTTCGATCGATCGAATTCCACACTCGATCGATCGAAATGTATAGAATAAAGATTTTGGAAAAGTTTATTTTGAGAATTCGACCGATCAAAATATCCTCTATCGATCGAATTATGTGATTTCGATCAATCGAATTAAAATTCGTTCGATCGAACTGTGTTAATTGTCATTTAGCTCCTAAAGAATTCGACCGATCGAAATAGTTTTGATCGATCGAATTATGTGATTTTGATCGACCGAATTAGGATTCATTCGATCGAAATGCGTTATAGTCATTTGGCTCTATAAGGACTCGACCAATCGACATTATTTTTTATCGATCGAATTTATGATCCGTTCGATCGAAATGGCTGAATCATTCGATCGAACTGGGAAATGATATATGCTTTGAGGAGTTCGACCGATCGAAACGATATGCGATCGATTGAAAATAGGTTTCGATCGATCGGAATAGGGATTCAATCAATTGAAATTGCCAGATTTTGGATTTTGTTAAGTTTGAACTGTGAGATTTTTTAGGAAAGTGGTCAGAGTATGTTTAGCATAGTTCTAATGTGTGAACCATGGATTTTATATGTTTAGGTGACCTGGCATTGTGTAACGAAGAACAAGCCCAAACGGTGGATTGAGCGCGTGCGGGTTAAGATTTTGAGGTAGGGAATACTTGATATCATGTGCATTTACTATATTAGTATGTGTGTTATGTCATGATGCAAATTTGGATTCAATCTTATAAATTTCATTTATAACTACAAATTAAAAAGGCATGCGCATCATTATATTTCCGAATGGTGCAAGTGTTATGGAATCTTCCGAGATTCATTCTGATTTATGTATGTGGGTGTGACCTTCACATTTCGTTCTGACATTTGATATAAACCATAATTATCACTTTACACGGTGATAAGCTATATGTATGCACAACAATTTAAGGTTATGTGAATACTCGACCGGTACGGCAGCCAATCCATACACCTTTGTGTTATGTGCTTTGTGACTCCTACCGTATAATGGTAATTATGTTCGAACAAGTGTCCACCTTTTTGAGACCTTGGATATATGTGAAAAATGATTCATATGAGCGACGATGGTGGGTATTCCATCGGGAGCCCTCATTCTAATATTTTAAGTAAAGAACTTTAAGTTTTCTTTTCATATGTAGAAATGAAATGAGAGCATGTGTATGAATTTCAAACAAGTATTGTATGTGCCTTTCATGTCATGATAATCACATAGTGCATAAGTTGTGATAAATTTCGTTTCATTATGCCATAAGAGCTAGTTGATGTTATAATAAGCATGCTATGAATTTTTCCCTACTGAGCTTGGATGAAGCTCATTCCTCGACTAAATGTCACAGGTTCAGGTGAAGGCATTGGAATAGAGATCTTGGAGAGGGAGGATCCTGAGTTATCACCTGGTGAGGATCTAAAAGAACTTTCCCCTGAGTGCTGTTTTCTTTGTGCGATGCCAAAAATAGCTGGCCTTAGGTTGAGAGAGTAGTCTTTTGAGACGATGTGAAGAATACTTATTTTAGATGATAATTGTAAATTAATTCTTTTGGGTGAACCATGTTTCGATAAGGAATGGTCCTTACCTATGGTTCTCATCCATTCTCTTTCCATAGGTATTCATATGGAATTAGAACTGTCGTTTTGAGCTTTTGTGGGATAGTACTAGTTCCATTATGACGTTATGATGGTTAGTTAGCATGGTTCTACTTTATTTTCGCTGTGCAACGTGAGGCTGTGTAATGCATTCAGGTTCGGCCTTAGCGCTAGCCACTGACGGCGCAGGTTTTGTGGTGTAGGTGCCAAAATCCGGGCTATCAGAGTTGGTATCAAAGCAATGGCTTTAGAGACGTCTGACAAGTCTTAGACCGTTTGGGGATTTGATATTTTGTTAGATACTAGGGACCGTTTGTTAATGAGTCTTTTGTTTCATTGTAATAGATTCCAATGGATCAACGTGGGAGAGGTCGGCCTAGAGGAGGTCGCCAAAGGAGTGTGAGGAGTGTTGAAGATATTCCTTCAGGTTTTGGAGGAGAGCAAAGACCACCTCCTGAGGCGGAGAGGGGTCATCACGATGAGTCGACATATAGGATGGCCAGGGCTATGGAGGCCATAGCCGCTGCTATGATCAACAGACCCAGCAGACTGCTCTTTTAGCTGAACAGACGACATTATTAGCCGCCAATAATGTCAGTCATCAGCAGCAACCACCACCACCTCCTGTATTCTTGCCCTCATCCTTTGTGGATTTCAGGAGATTGAGACCTCCAGTATTCCAAGGGCAGACTAATCTGCTTGAAGTGAAAAAGTGGTTGAAACAAATGAAAAAATTACTTGAGAGACTCTAGAGCCCTGAACATGAGAAAGTTGGTTGGGCTTCCTTTCAACTAGAAGGCGACGTCGATGCCTGGTGGAAGTCGGTGTTAAG
Organism: Chloranthus sessilifolius; assembly: GCA_021018995.1. Classification (NCBI taxonomy): domain Eukaryota; kingdom Viridiplantae; phylum Streptophyta; class Magnoliopsida; order Chloranthales; family Chloranthaceae; genus Chloranthus; species Chloranthus sessilifolius. The sequence goes on from CM037588.1 coordinate 102,151,469, forward strand.
GAAGAGGGAAGTCAAGGGTCTACAAGACCAATGGACATGCACAGAGTTTGTAAAGGAATTTAACAGGGAGTATTTCCCTAAACAAGTTAGAAATTAGTTGAAGATGGATTTTACTAACCTTGTATAAGGGAGCATGACCGTAAGGGAGTATGGTAATGAGTTTATGCGATTATCAAGGTTTGCTCCAGAATTAGTAGCCACAGAAGAAATGAAGGCCAGTAGATTTGAAGAGGGCCTTATACCGAATATTCAAGAAAGGGTATTAATATTTGAGCTTAAAGCATATGCTGACATGATGGGGAAGGCCATCGTGGCAGAAAGGGATATCAATAAGAGGCGAGATTGGAAGAACAAGGTAAATCTGAGGGGAGTGAGTGACTACAACTCGGGGAACAAAAAGCCAAGGTTGTCAGCACCTACTCCAATTTCAAGACCAACCTATACAAGTTATCAGAGGTCTAATATATTTACTCCAACAAGACTGTTCCGCAGAGAGGGGTCCTACTCCGACTTCGACGTATGGGGCATTAGTCACCCAGGGATCTTCAAGAGCTGCATCTTCAAGTCCGCAAGTGAAATTTGCCCATTGTGGTAAATCGGATAAAACGTCAGATTATAGACGGGACACAGGAGGATGTTTTAAATGTGGGAAAGTAGGCCGCAGGATACGAGACTGCCCTGAGATGAGAAAGGAGGGCATTGTTTCTATCACACAAGCAGAGCCCTGACACAACCTACGTAAACTGTCCCAAGGTCGCTGGCAAAGAATAATCGAAGACGCCCGTGCAAGTAATGATGTAATTTAAGGTATAATTTTGTTTTTTATGCTTAAATTCAATTACTTATTTTTCTAGATGAAGAAAGTGCATTGATAGGAAAAGATTTAGGTGCATCTGGGTAATTGTATAGAAATCACATGCATGTATGAACGTTAGTGTATGTATTAAATCATATAGGTACACTACAACTCTATCAAGAAAATGACGATGATCGTTGTGTTGCACGAGTTCTGATAGACCCAGGGTCTACCCTGTATATAACTCTGGAGTTTGTGAGAAAATTGAAAATAGTAGTCGAGGAGTTAGATTTTATATTGAACGTGTCCATTCCTATGGGGAGTACAGTAATCGCGGACATGTGTTGCCAATTAGTCGTTGTTCAAGTGGAAGATCAAGAGACTATAACGGACCTCGTTTTGTTGAATATGCAAGGACTTGATGTGCTCCTTGGCATGAATTGGCTATCCGCTTATCGTGCAAGCATTGACTGCCTACAAAAAGTAGTTACTTTTCGTCCGTCAAGATAAAAGTCCTTTCGGTTTATTGGTGAGAAGGGAAAGATGGTGTCGATCATCTCTGCGGTACGAACTGAGCGGATGATGAAGAATGGGTGCGAAGGGTATTTAGCACTTCTTCACGAGCAAATGGAAGTAAAGAATCTTATCACCGAAATTCTGATTGCCTGTGAGTTCGAGGACGTATTTCCCGACGAGCTACCCGAATTGCCACCTGACCAGGAGATTGAATTTGCAATAGATTTAGCTCCAGGCACGGAACCAGTCTCCAAATCTCCCTATCGCATGGCTCCGACTGAACTGAAGGAATTAAAGGAGCAATTACAAGAACTATTGGATAAAGGCTTCATAAGACCAAGTGTATCCCCTTGGGGAGCATCGGCCTTGTTTGTTAAGAAGAAGGATGGGTCGATGAGACTTTGCATCGACTACCGTCAGTTAAACAAGCTTACGATTAAGAACAAGAACCCTTTACCAAGGATCGACGACCTGTTTGACCAGTTGCAAGGTGTGAAATTCTTTATGAAGATTGATTTGAGATCCGAGTACCATCAATTAAAGGTGAAGGCCGAAGATGTGCAGAAGACGGCGTTCAAAACTAGATACGGGCATTACGAGTTCTTAGTGATGCCTTTTAGCTTGACGAATGCACCAGCTTCATTCATGGACCTCATGAATCGGGTCTTCAAACAGCACCTGGATACGTGCGTAGTGGTGTTCGTAGACGACATTCTTATTTATTCAAGGACCAGAGAAGAACATGAACATCATTTGCGCATCGCCTTACAGACTCTACGTGAACATCAATTATATGCCAAACTTAGTAAATGTGAGTTCTGGCTAGAACAAGTGAGCTTTCTCGGTCACATAGTATCATAAGCAAGTGTGACTGTAGATCCGAAAAAGATTGAGGCCGTGTTAGATTGGGAACAACCCATGACTGTGACGGAGATTCTCAATTTCCTCGGTCTAGCTAGATATTATCGACGATTTGTGGAAGGATTCTCAAAGATTTCAGGATCGCTCACCCAACTTACAAGGAAGAACGTTAAATTTGAGAGGACCAGTGAATGTGAAGAGAGCTTCCAAGAAACGGCTTACCTCTGCTCCAGTGTTGGCTATTCCATCAGGTAGTGGGGGTTTCACTATTTATAGTGATGCGTCATATGGTGGTTTGGGCTGTGTTTTGAATCAGAATGCCAAAGTCATAGCTTATGGATCAAGACAGTTGAAAGAGCACGAGAAGCACTACCCGACGCATGATCTAGAGTTAGCCGCAATAATTTTCGCGCTTAAGATTTGGAGACGTTACCTGTATGGTGAGACCTTCGAGATTTTCACAGATCACAAGAGCCTCAAATACTTGTTTACACAAAAGGAATTGAATATGAGGCAACGAAGATGGATCAAATTTCTCAAGGACTACGACAGTACTATACAATATCACCCAGGTAAAGCAAATGTCGTGGCTAACGCGTTGAGTAGAAAGAATGTGGGTCAATTAGCTAGTCTTATTATGGGACTTCGACGATGGAAATTATTGGAAGACCTTTCTTTGTATGACAAGAATATTGAGGTCAAGGATACTAGGTTACTGTTGGCAAATCTCACAATCAGACCAACCATTTTCGACCGCATTAATGAACTCTAGATGAAAGACGCATAGCTCTTAAAGATTAGACAAAGCATGACTGTCGGTACAAGTGCGAATTTTTGCATCAAAGAAGATGGATCATTGCTATTCTATGGAAGGTTATGCATATCGGTTGATGCTGAGCTGAGGCAGACCATATTGGATGAAGCTCACAAGTCCAAGTACGCCATTCATCCTGGCGGAACTAAAATGTATCACGATATGCAAAAGAATTATTGGTGGAGAGGGTTGAAGAAAGACATTGCCGAATATGTGTTGAAATGCTTGGTGTGTTAACAAGTAAAGGTGGATCACGGACACCCAACTAGTCTATTGTAACCTCTACCAATACCGGAATGGAAATGGGAGTCTATCTCTATGGACTTCATTGTGGGATTACCGAGAACGTTGAGACGCCACAATGCCATATGGATCATAGTGGATCGACTGACGAAGTCGACACACTTTTTGCCCTATAACACAACATACACTGTAAGCAAGTTGGCGGATTTATATATGAAAGAAATTGTCTGACTGCACGGTATTCCTACAAGCATCGTGTCCGATCATGACCCCTTGTATACATCAATATTTTGGCAAAGATTTCAAGAAGGTATGGGCACGAGATTGGACTTCAGTTCTGCATTCCATCCGCAGACTGATGGTCATACTGAGAGAGTCAATCAAATTATTGAAGATATGCTTCGAGCGTGCATTATTGATTTTTAGGGATCGTGGGATCAGTATCTTTCGTTGATAGAATTCGCGTATAACAATAGCTTTCAGCAGAGCATTGTGATGGCTCCGTACGAAGCACTGTATGGACGAAGGTGTAGGTCTTCGATTAACTGGGAGGAAACAGGCGACAAATTCATGTTAGGACCGAAAGTTATAAAGAAAAATGTCGAGACCGTTCATATTATACGAGAAAAAATCAAGACGGGACAAAGTCGGCAAAAGAGCTATGCAGATATTAAGCGATCAACCATGGACTTTCAAGTGGGGGATCACGTGTTCATGAAGATATCTCCAATGAAGGGTGTGATGCGCTTCAGAAAGTGCGAAAAGTTGAGTCCTTGCTATATTGGACCGTTCCAGGTATTAGAAAGAGTAGGTGAAGTTGCATATAGGGTTGCATTACCCCCATAGCTGGATAGAGTGCATGATATATTTCACATCTCTATGTTACGGAAGTACGTGTGAGATCCAACTCATATCCTTGATGCACCACCAATTGAAGTCTACAGGGATTTGGCGGTCATTGAAGAACCAATGCAAATTTTGGACCGAACCAAGCAAGTGTTACGTACAAAACGGATTCCCTTGGTGTTGATTTAATGGAAGAATCACTCTAGAGAGGAGGCGCCGTGGGAACCCGAAGTTGAGATTCGCGCCCAACATCCTTCATTGTTTTTGTGATCTAGACAGGTAAAGGATTTGTAAAGGTTCATTGTGATCCTAATTATATGTAACCCATTCGAATGATGAATGAGATGGGTAAATTTTAATGTTTAAAGCTCAAAATTGTGAAAGAAAACCAAAAAATACAATAATGAAGTGTTTTCTGATAATTTCGATCGATTTAAATTATTTTCGATCGATCGAATATGATTTCGACCGATCGAGTTGTAAATCGACCAATCGAAATGTACTGGCAGAAAATGGACATTACCTAAATGAAAACTCGTTAAATTCGTTTGATCAAATTCATTTTTGATCGATCGAATTTTGATTTTGATCGAACGAACATTATTTCATTCGATCAAAAATTTTGGGAGCCTAAGAAGTTCGACCGATCGAAAAAAAAAATTTGATTGATCGAATTCAAATTCAACCGATCGAAATGTGGGGTTCAATTTTATGCTAAGCTAATTTTGACCAATCGAAATTAATTTCGATCGATCAAAATCGCGGAGTATTCTTTATAATGTGGATTTTGATCGATCAAATCAGGCATATATATAGAAACTGCATTTTTTTAAGTTCAAATTTTTGGAAATATTTGGGGGTTCCGTTATGGTTTGTGAGGGTTTTCATCTTGGGGGATCAAACAACCAGTTTATTACGCGTGGATTCTCTAAAGGATCAAGTCTAAACCTCATCCAACTGGTAAATCCCTAAATTTGAGTTCTTAATTTCTTATTTTGAGCTAAAATTTTTGGGATTTAAGTAGAAACTCTATTTTGAGATTTGACCATGCCTCCAAAAACAAGATTATCTTCCAAAACCCCTACATCGAAGAAGCCTAAGACGGTAGCGGGTTCTTCATAACCCAAACCCGCCACGGGATCTTTGCAACCACCACCAAACCCTCCACCGCAAACCACTGCCGAACAACCAACTCCTTCTCAAGCGCCCCAACCAGACCGACCAAGCGAATGGTGGGATAAGAAGGGCTTTGCTTATGAGTATACCATTGATCCGGTGCTTTTCAAAATGCCCAATGTGCCCGACATTGATGCTTGGGCACTTGACTATTTGGGTAAAGTCGGTTTGGACAATATTTTGAAACCCATTCATCCATACTATTATCCGCACCTCGTGCGCTTATTTTATCAGAACATGTTTGATGACTCTAACCCTACAAACACCATCTACACCAAGATCGATGGGAAGACATATGTTTTTACCCATGCGATGGCCTATAAGGCCTTGGAGTGTTCTGAAACCTATGGCCCGAGAATCGATTTGTTCCCATCAAACCCTCTAAATTTGACCCATCTCTATGTAGCGGAGAGAATGACTCGAGGGCGAGTTGCACCTGGTAGAGCGATCAAACGAGCGGATCTACCGAGCTATATGTGAATGCTCGATACGATCTTCAAGTGCAACCTATACCCGATCTGCCATAAGACTGAAAGATTAGGAGTGTTGATGGAAGCGCTATTTGTCGCTTTTGAGGGCAAATGGTTTGACATGGCTGCGTTGGTTTTTGAGGGAATAAAACATGGGAGGAAGAAACGGTTAGCGGGAGCGGAAAAGCCTGAGGATTACATTCCTTATGCAAGCTTTATCTCCGTGATGTTTGATGAGTAATCCGCAACTTCGGTGCATAAAGTTTCTTTGAGGGAGCCTAAAGCCTCCGATATCAAGATCTTCTATACCTTCAAACACTGGAGGAAAACTTTCAATCGGCTGAAACCACACCTTCAGCCAACTCCTCAAGTACCCCCTATTCTTCTTCAACCTCAAGAAGAGCCTGCCCAGGGTGAACCACAACAAGACCAATCTGCTTCGAATGTGCCTCTTCAAGAGCAACCTGAGGTCATCCCTTCAGTACATCAGCCCGTTGACATACCGATACCACCCGACCATCAAGCAGCTCCAATCACTAATGAGGTGTTGGCTATGCTCATCCAGGAGAGTAATCGCCAGCTCAATCAACACCCTTATTACTACGAGCTACTCGTGGAGGACGTGTTGCATGTCATGTACCCTACCAACTACGCCCAGAGGATGGTGGCCATGCGTGTGCGGGTATTCGGCGCTTCTATGTCAGATGCTGCTGCTGAGGATTCATGGCCTGATGAGGTGGCCAGTGGGGATCACGCCGACGAGGAGACGGAGGATGTGGCGGTTCCTACTGGAGAAGCTGATCCTGCTGGGGTGGTGGGTGGGGCTGATGCATGACAAGTTTGGAATATTTTGTGAGCTTGAAAGATTTTTATTTTGATATTTAACATTTCGTGGATATGTATAAGTTTTAACTTTGGTGGCATGGTTCCCACGTTTACTTTTCTTTCGTTATAGCTATAGTGGCATGGTTGCCACGATGATCTAAATTTTGATATGCTAATCTTTGATATTTAAGGATGTGTTTGATTGACATTAACTAGAATTTATTGTGTGTGGACTGCGTATGTGTGATGGGGTTTTATAACGAATTGGAATGTTTAGCCATGTGTGGTACCTTACAAGGCCACCCTTTTTGTGCCTAAGCGCACATTGGATCAATTTTTGAGAATGAAAATTCCTAAGGTGGGGAGAATATAATGTCCCTGAGTTCTGACCTATGAACTGTATGCCTTGGTATGCGTGCCTCACGATCTATACGTCGAGGACCATATCGATAGACTATGTAATGTCTATAGATCAAATTCGACGGATCGGATTTCGTATAGATAGGTTAGGTTATGAGCTATTGAATCGCGTACACCCAACCTTGGTGTAACCGCTTTGGTTATAAATGGGATTAAATACCCTCATTTAATTTGCATTCAAAACCTTTCTTATTCCTGATCATTGAAGTTAAGAAGCGAGAGAGAATCTTGGGAGTTGAATGCAGACTAAATGCGTGATCGATCCGTTCTTGAGGCTTGCTGTTAGGGGTTTGGAGCGACGGACAACAGTTGTTCGCTTGGTAAAACCCTAATCCGATTTTGAAGTAAGGATCGAGGATTCAAATAGAATCAAGGTATGAAATTAAGGATAGGTTGTAAAATTTTGTTAAGGATAGTTTTTATTCAATTTCAGAGCAAGAAATCACAAGGATTGAGGTCTGAATTGGGAAAGAAAAGAGAACATGTGCGAAATCCCAAGAACAAATGAAAGTTGTTCATTTCGATCGATCGAAATTCAGTTCGATCGATCAAAATGGAGTTAAAGAGGAAGAATTCGATGTTTGAGGGAATTCGTTCGATCGAAATAAATTTCAATCGAACGAAGTATGTTTGGATCGATCGAATTCCACACTTGATCGATCGAAATGTATAGAACAGAGATTTTAGAAAAGTATATTGTGAGAACTCGATCGATCGAAATATCCTTGATCGATCGAATTATGTGATTTTGATCAATCAAATTAAAATTCGTTCGATTGAACTGTGTTAATTGTCATTTAGCTCTTGAAGAATTCGATCGATCAAAATAGTTTTGATCGATCGAATTCTGTAATTTTGATCGACCGAATTAGGATTCATTCGATCGAAATGTGTTATAGTCATTTGGCTCTGTGAGGACTCGACTGATCGATATTATTTTCGATCAATCGAATTTATGATTCGTTCAATCAAAATGGCAGAATCGTTCGATCGAACTGGAAAATGATATATGCTTTGAGGAGTTTGACTGATCGAAACGAGATTCGATCGATCAAAAATGGGGTTCGATTGATCGAAATATGGATTCGATCGATCGAAATTGCTAGATTTTGGATTTTGTTAAGTTTAGACTGTGAGATTTTTTAGGAAAGTGGTCAGAGTATGTTTAGCATAGTTCTAATGTGTGAACCATGGATTTTATATGTTTAGGTGACCTGGCATTGTGTAACGAAGAACAAGCCCAAACGGTGGATTGAGCGCGTGCCGGTTAAGATTTTGAGGTAGGAAACACTTGATACCATGTGCATTTAATATATTAGCATGTATGTTATGTCATGATGCAAATTTGGATTCAATCTTGTGAATTTCGTTTATAACTTCAAATTAAAAAGGCATGGGCATCATTATGTTTCCGAACGGTGCAAGTGTTATGGAATCTTTTGAGATTCATTCCGATTTATGTATGTGGGTGTGACCTTCACATTTCGTTCTGACATTTGATATAAACTATAATTATCACTTTACACGGCGATAAGCTATATGTATGCACAATGATTTAAGGTTATGTGAATACTCGACCGGTACAGCGGCCTATCCGTACACCTTTATGCTATGTGCTTTGTGACTCCTACCGTATAACGGTAATTATGTTCGGCCAAGTGTCCACCTTTTTGGGACCTTAGATATATGTGAAAAAAGGTTCATATGAGCGACGATGGTGGGTATTCCATCGGGGGCTTGAGGCTATAGTTTCTCATTCTAATATTTTAAGTAAAGCACTTTAAGTTTTCTTTTCATATGTAGGAATGAAATGAGAGTATGTGTATGAATTTCAAACAAGCATTTATGTGCCTTTCATGTTATGATAATCACATAGTACATAAGTTCTGTTAAATTTCGTTTCATTATGCCATAAGAGATTTGTTGATGTTATAATAAGCATGCTATGAGTTTTTCCATACTTAGCTTGGATGAAGCTCATTCCTTGACTAAATGTCACAGGTTCAGGTGAAGGCATTGGAACAGAGATCTTGGAGAGGGAGGATCCTCAGTTATCACCTGGTGAAGATCTAGAAGAACTTCCCCCTGAGTGTTGTTTTCTTTGTGCGATGCCAAACATAGCTGACCTTAGGTTAAGAGAGTAGTATTTTGAGACGATGTGAAGAATACTTGTTTTAGATGATAATTGTAAATTAATTCTTTTAGGTGAACCATGTTTCGGTAAGGAATGGTCCTTACCGGTGGTTCTCGTCGGTTCTCTTTCCATTGGTATTCATATGGAATTTGAACTGTCGTTTTGAGCTTTTGTGGGATAGTACTAGTTCCATTATGTCATTATGATGGTTAGTTAGCATGGTTCTACTTTGTTTCCGCTGTGCAACGTGAGGCTGTGTAATGCGTTCAGGTTTGGCCTTAGCGCTAGCCCATTGATGGTGCGGGTTTCAGGGTGCCAAAATCCGGGCTGTCACAATAATTTATATTGATCAACAGATATGCTTCTCATTTTTTACTTCATCATGTAGATTAGGGAGTCTTTTCACCTGCAATGGTTCACCCTGTTTAAGGTCGAGGTGAACCAATCCCTACCCAACTGGGGTTACCTATAGAGCAACCTCCAAAATGAGCATGAGCCACTTAGTACTGTGAAAGTTCCTATATTGGCGGTTCTTAATAAACTGTCGGTAAAGGATAGATTTACCGACGATTTTCTACCGTATGTGAAGTTGAGCAGAGCGTTGGTAATAGCTCTCATTTAGCGGCGGTTTATAAGCGAAAAACCTGGTTTTGACTTTTGTGGCAGTTTTAGGCCGCCAGGAAAGCCTTATTATTTTGTAGTACCCTTGCCAAATGCACCACCCGTACCATGGACTTGCACCACTCGCCGTCATCCATTACCTTGGCATCCCATGCAACATTTGGGATCTTTAAGCCAATTAAAGAGTTACCAAACAACAATTTATTCCTTACCTTCCTCACGATCTGATGTTGTCGTGCCCACATGTGCCTCTCAAGCAGTAAAATACGTTAAATGACGCATTGCCATAGATGCTGCAATAAATGCGCTTCTCCAACAGGGATCAATGGTTCTTGTACGTCGTACTTCGTCTATGAATGTCCCCGGGTGTAAATGGGTGTTCACCATTAAACAACTAAAAATGGCTCTATTGCACGACATAAAGCCTGCCTTGCCCCCAAAGGATTCAATCAATAGTTGTGGATTGATTACAAAGAGATTTTAGTCCCATAGTCAAGTTTACAACACTACACAACACTACGCAGTCATTGGAATTGCGATTTCCAATGACTAGCCTTTAAAACAATTGGATGTTGACAATGTCTTTCTTCATGACCATCTTCGTGAAAAGGTTTTTATGTTTCAACTACCGGGATTTATTGACCGAAAGTGACCGGCCCAAGTTTGCCAATTGTTGAAATCAATTTATGGGCTGAAGCAATCACCACGTGCATGGTTCCATCGGTTATGTACCTACCTACAGTATATCGATTTCTATGGCTCTATGACTGATGTTGTTGGTGAAATTACACAAATTTTGACAGAAAATAGACCGAAAAATTACTTCAAGGTGCGATTAGATCGCTGTCTTTAAGACAATATTTGCCCCCTATATGCAACGGGATATCGGAAAATTCGCCTCTAGGATACAATGAAGCCTCGGTGAAGCACCGATCTGTCACACACTACGTTGCACTGTAGTGTGCGACCCAACGAAACGAAGACGCAGAATGCTCTGGTTGGCATACGAATTCTGAGGGCTCAGATGTAGGATTTAGAAATTGCAAGTATTTAGAATCCCTCCTCTGACCTCTATTTATAACTTTCGGAGCACCTTTTCAGGGGCAGTTGTGTCTGTCGGTTGCTTGCAATCGAGGGCCCTGATCGATCCGATCAACGATTGCAAGGATCCAACGGTTCACATCCAAACAGTTACACCTTTTGGTCAATTGACTTGTCTGAATTCGAAATTCTAATTGTTTGTTCGAATCCAGAATTCGACCATTTCCATGAACGGTCAGAAACTACCTGATGCACACATGCGGTGCGCATGTGTGAAGGCAATCCGTGCCAGGTCAATAAGTCAACTAATCGGATCATCTCAGTTTAAATAAGAAGGGCTCCTCAAGACGATGCAGTCGTGCGAAGTGCAAAGTGCGCCTTAAAAGCGCCAATTGTGTCATTCATATCGACAAGGCGCTAAGATTGCAGACAAGGGCAACCGTAACCGCTATGAGCTCTTTACCTCTTTTCAAATCAAACAATATGGAAGGTAACCTTCCATATATATGGCATGAATTTTTCTTATAAAATAGTGAGGTGGGACAACTTTTGCAACACTTTAAATTTGTGGTGGGAATATTTTGCCTCCAATATTATTCAAAATCCAAATCACTTTGATTTGAAGGTTAAATGATCAATTTGTTGTCAAAAGCATCCTTTTAATATGGAACCAACCATTTTAAGGATTCATTTAAAAATAAATAAACATTATTAAATTAATAATAAATAAATATTATTAAAGTAATAAATATTTATTTAGTAAATATCCAAGAGATGTTTCCACTTTTTATTTATCACTGTGACCGCATTCTAATTTATTTACTCATCTATGTTGACGATATTCTAATTGCCAACAACAATAGTGCTGTGATTTGTGCACTCATTCAAACTCTTGGGGGTGAATTTGCACTTAAAGATCTCGATGTACCCCACTATTTTTTAGGTATTGAAGTCGTGCCCACTACTACAATCTCGATTCACTCCACTATTTTTTAGGTATTGAAGTCGTGCCCACTACTACGGGTCTCTTATTATCTCAACGCAAGTATATCTAGGATATTTAGTGCGATCTAAAATGGAGGGTGCCGAGCCGATTGGCTCTCCCATTGTTGTAAACTCCAAGGTATCTCTTTTGTTTGGTTTTCCAACGGAGGATGGGACCCTATATAGAAGTATCATCGGTGCCATGCAGTATCTCACTATTACTGGGCAGGACAATGCATTCATCGTCAATAAGGCGTGTCAATTCATGCACCGGCCTACTATGGATCATTGGGCCCTTGTTAAACAGATTCTCTGATACTTGAAAAATACTATTAATCTTGGCCTTGCATTTCATCGATCATCGTCATTGGATTTGTTCGCCTTCTCTGATGCAAATTGAGCAGGTTGTCCGGATGATCGAAAGTCTATCGGAGGATATGCCATCTATATGAGCTCTAATCTTTATCTCGTGGAATGATCGTGGAATAATGTAAACTTTGCAAGTGTACAAGTTCGTGAAACTAAGGCAAGTACTAAGGGTATCGTACCACATGGATTATCTGTTTATCTAAATTAAAGCCTCAATTAGAAAAGGGTTTTAGAATAAATCTAACTAAAATTATCTAAAAAAAGCAATAAAAATAAATTTGGAAAGCAATAGAGAAAGCAGTCAAGGATCTCTCTTAATCGCAGATTCATAATTAATTGGCAATTTTATTCCTACTCTAATTTGAAGTCGGGGTAATAACCCCCTCTTCATTACAAGCTAAAGCTAGGTAAAATAATCAGATCTTATTCATAGTCATGGACTAGTCAGGGCGATATAATTCATCTAATCTCTAGCGATTTAATTTGTAAGCACCATTGCATGAAACCTATCAAACTAGACTACAAGTACTAATTCGATGGTGAATTTCCTATCCAATCTAATCCTAATCCCTACAAAGAGATTATAATTATTAAAAATTGTGACAGCCCGAATTTTCACACCCGAAAACCCCGTGCCATCAGGATCATACTCTAGATGATCCCCAGGGACAAACCAAAGAGTGTCTGCTCGTCTAGCAGAAATCAGAGCAGACACTGTTCAACGTGGCTGATCGAGTCATCATATAAGGCTCTACAAGAAATGAAAGAGTATAAAATAATACATATATGTAAAATCAAAAGAATTTACATCCTCAAAAAGGAACCAAGAAGAACCACTGGTGATGAACATCTATCACTCAAAATAATAGTTTCCAATAGTGGTTCCCATAGAATGTATACAACTATATCTAAAATATCTATAGTATATAATACAGATAGGTGGCCACCAGGCACACAAATAATCTAAAAAATACAAGTACAGGACCCAAAACATAAAACTAATACCAAAGCTGCTAATAAAACTCGTCAACAGGGGTGTCAGTGTCCTCCTCTGCCTCAGCCTCCGGCTCTGGCTGATATTCGGGATCACTCTCCATGCCGGGAACTCTAGCCTCAGAAACTATTATATATAAACAGGGTGAGCTACCATCTAAGCTCAATAGAAGAAACTCAAATAATTTGCATCTAAAATGTAAAACATGGCTTACAGAATATAATTCAGACAGATAATTAAGGTAGAGTGCAGACATAAAAGAATAGATGCAAACAGATGATCAGATATGTAGAATAATTAGAATATAGAACTTTTAGAGAACAGAGCAGATGCAAGGTATAGGGATAGACTTTAATCTCAAAGTGATCAGATGCATGCATACAATAGTTATTGACTTAAATTCTATATACTTAAATAACTCCCGTGAATATAGTACATGGTAGTCAGATGTGTGCCGATGGGTAACCCCGACTATCGTCATTCAATGAATAATTACAGATGATTGCATCAGGTCTCTATAAAGGAGAGCAACTTGTACTAAGCGTTTACAAATTAGATACACGGATATCCTGCCGTGCCAGTCGTGGGTATCCTGTCACGTCAGGGGGATTCGTCACATAAACTTTAAATCAATATACATAAAGACCTCAGAATCAGGTGACAGAAACATATGAGAGAGATAGATAATAATGCTTTTAAAACTGAATAAAATAGATATAGATGCTCATTACAATCATGCAGTCAAAATCATATAAAAGTTAAGTTGAATTTCCCCTACCTCAGAACAGATCTTTCTAAGCAAATCCAAAGCTTTCTAAGATGTCCTGATCTTGACCTAGACCATACTATAGTATATTAAGTGTTAAAATAGTAACTGGCACAAAGTCCAGCCTTACATTCCCCAGAAACCAAAATAGGCAAAACAGGGAAACTCGATCGATCAATCCCTCTATTTGATCGATCGGGTTCACATCTGATCGATCAATCTAATCATTGATTGATCAGATTTTCAAGTTGATCGATCAATTCTCATTATTGATCGATCAACACCAACCCTTTTACCTCTCAGAATAGAGGAAACTTTGATGATCGATTGATTCCTAATTTGATCGATCAATCCCTATGTTTGATCAATCGAATTTCTAAAGGTCAGAATCTCATAAAAATAGGCCTCCTGTTCTATAAGTGCTTATGAAATTCGATCGATCAAATCCCTTATTTTATCGATCAATTTTACAGTTTAATCGATCAATTCCCAATTGATCGATCAGTTCACACCTGATCGATCACTTCTTAATTTGATCAATCAGTTCTAAATTTGATCGATCAAACCACCAGTTTGATCGATCGAGCACATCGGGCTCTAACTTCTCAAGAAAATCATCCTTCTATTTCATAAGGGTCTTATAAAATTCGATCGATCAACTCTCAAGTTTGATCGATCGGATTACAGATTGATCGATCAATTCTCAATTGATCGATCGGATATAACAGTTAAGCTGTCATTAATGGAGTTTGTTGAATTCAAACCCATTTCAACTCTAACCTTAATGATTCTCCCAGAATCATTTAAACACACTTAAATGCATCTTTAAGATATCAAAGACTCTACATGAACATAGTAACTCACCTTTTTTAAGCTGATTGATTCTTGGTTCATGACATCCCAGCTTCAAAGAGGTTTCGGATCCAAACTCGAGAGTTTGTCAAAGTGGGTTCTGTAATGAACCAAAGTGCTAACCCACGTTAACACACAGGTGTGTATGGCACTCTCAAATGGATTCGACATCCAATCATGATTCCTTTACGCTTCAACTCAGAGGTTCCGAAATCTAGGGTTCTTCTCGCACTAGTTCCATAGAGGGTTTTCTAGCAATAGTTTGCAAGCAGAGGTTAGGAGAAAGAAGAGAGATATGTCTTCTCTAACCTTCCTTTATAAGCTAACTAATGGAAATATCTCTAATATTTTCATTTCTAAATAATTCGCTTCGGCGCTGAGCGCATACACCACACTCATGTATATAACACTTTACGATGAAACCCATCGCATCCCAGACTTGTGTCGTAAGTGACGCATCGCTTCGCACACACACAGATTAATAACCCAACTATTAATATTATTAATATGAAAATTTTAAATTAGTCTCGATTTTTGTGCCAGGCATAGATACCAAAGCAGTTAGAACATTTTGGAAATTTTAGGATCGTTACAAAAACAGAAATAAAACGCTTTAGAAATATTGATATCAAGTCACTAATAAGAGTGAATCTCAATCATGCAATCATTACCATAAAAGAATTCAAAAACAGAATAAGAAATATAACTTTAAATTAATTACTTATTTTTTATTTACCAGAGATCCCAAACTTAAGAAACTAGCCACACATCATTGTTCTGATCGTCATCATCGGTGTACAACTCTCTGACTCGACCATATAACAATGGTTTATAATTCCCTCAATCTCACAAACTCTCAAAATCTGGAAAACTATGAAAACTATTTTTAGAAACCTATGAATTGAAAAGCTATATTAAAACTAAACCTAGAGTCCTTTTTTATAGATCCATAAGGCTCTAGTACAATGAGATAAAGTAGGAAAGAAATTTTAAAACGGCTCTAATTATATATAGGAAAGAAAGATTTCTCAGATTGCAACTTTTCCAAAATATCCACTCAATACTGTGCCTAAAATTTCAATCTCGATAGGTCGAGATTGAGCCGTCTGTGAATCTCAGCAGGTCGAGTTACAAACTCGACCGGTCGAGATTCCTTTCTGTTTCTTTCTTTCTTTCTTTCTTCTAATCTCGACAGCTTGAGTTGTGACTCGACCAGTCAAGATTGCTGTTTCTTTGGGTTCTTTCCTTCCTTTCTTTCTTCGGTTCTTTAATGCTTTTCTTTCCTTTCTTCCTTTAAATTCTCCTGCATATGAAAACTAACTAAATAGAAATATTAGTCATCTATCAAGACCTAGCAATCACTACAAAAAATAAGACTATTAGCGACAGATTTTTGCGTTAAAAAATTGCCACTATTAACAAAAAAAACTATTAAAGACTGTTAAAACTATTAGTGGGAAGGGTATTAGTGGCAGTTTTTGGCTGCGGCTCATAGTCTCATTTTTTGTAATGAACATCAAGTTTTGAGCCTTTAATGTAAGGTTTTGAAGGTTGATCATGAAGCTCAGAGCAGCAACTCACAGTTGCTCGCTCAAGTTTGGAGGCCGAATGCTGGGCTATTGCAAGTACTTCTGCCAAACTCTTATGGCTACATTTGCTTCTTGGAGAATTGCAAATTCATCTCCCATACTTTGGTGTGATGACGTTGGCAATCCCACATTTCATGCCCGCACCAACATGTTGAAATCAATTTTCATTTTTTCTGCGATATAGTGGCTAGAAGTTGACTTCGTTCGTTTCTTTTTAACAAAAGACGAAGTTGCAGACATCTTCATAAAGGGTCTCTCCTCTCCACTGCGACGTCCACACTTGCTCGTGACAAGCTCAATCTCTCTCATGGTGAGTTGAATTTGAAGGGGCCTATTAGAAGTATATATATATATATATATATATATATATATATATATATATATATATATATATATATATATATATATATATATGCGTGTGTGTGTGACACACACCAGAAATCCACCACATCTCCCACAAAGAAGCACATGTTTCCTCAACGTCTTCCACTTGTTCATTAGTTGGCGCATATGGGTTCAGTTAAAGCTTTGTAAGTTATAACTTACCTGACAGATACCATAGAGGCATTAGCCCACAATTGTGAGGGAGGAAGTCGTGGGTTTGAATACTCGTTCTTTATATTGTTTCCCATCCTTGTCTTTACAAGATGTGGGTTGGGTTCTGGTAGTTAACCCTCATCATTATATTTGATGCTCCCTCACTTGCTCCTCAGTTCTCAAAGTTGTCTCGCTCAGGTGGCTTTCATGTAATATATTGTAAATGTCAATATATATGTAATAATGTCTAGGAAAACACCGTAATGATCGAATGGTTGAAAATATCTGATCAGTGTACATTTGAGCTATTATCTACCCTTCGTCATGTGTGAAAAGAGAGGGCAAAAGTAACTTATCTAAATGAATTTGCAGCCAGCGTGGACGCTTTTAAATTATTTTATATTTTCTCATATAATTCAAACAGCTATCAATTTCAACGGAGCTTACTTTCAATGGACCGGAAGCCTTTGATTTCTATGGAAATATTTATGGAAAGGGTGTCTTTTTGTGGTTGGATTTAGAATAAGAATCATATATAGTTTAATCTAAATTCAACGATTATTATATTATAAATCAAAAGAGTGTTTCTGCCTTCCTAAGCGTCCACGTGGTGCAACAATAGATGTCTGTTGCCAAAACTGAAAACTAATAATAAAAGGTTACAGTTATTTTCCACTTCTGATTCAATGCAGTCAAAACCTCATCAAGAATTAGTGGCTAATAGGGTACCATTGATATTTCAAGCCTCTCACTAGTTTTTTTTGGTTTTTTTTTTTTATCTCAATTTTTTACACAAAAGACCATGAAATCCGTAGCGACTTTTTAGACAAATGACTTTTCGATTCCTCGTCGCACACATCCCAAGTGACTCGGGAAGGTAGTGTGTTGGCAATCAGATTGGGTGCTCTAGCTACAGTTTTAGTTACACTTTTAGTAGGTGCCAATAACAGTACTATAACAAAAACGGGAACTTTATTTTCCATCCACTTTTTTTTCGCCTTCTTGGCTTGGGTTTTATGTGCTTAAAATTAAGGGCACTTTAAAAAATAATGCCTCAAAAATAAAGTTTTTAGTAAAAAAGACCTAACCTCAAATGTTTTAAAAAAATAGTGCTTTCACGGATTTTGGAACTTCAGAAAATCATGAAAGCGCCGTTTTAAAAAAGATTAAAAAAATATTGCTTTCATGGTTTTCTAAAGTTCCAAAATCCGTGCAAGCAGTGTTTTCTAAAACGTTTGAGGTTCGATCCTTTTTGCTAAAAAGTTTATTTTTGAGACATATTTCTCTAATTATCCCTAAAATTAAATTGTTGACATCTTTGAATCAGATGATGAAGTTCATTTTTCGCCATATTCTTCGATAAAAAGATAATGGTCTTACCCAAGAACAAAATCGGTATTCGACTTGGGTATCGGTCGGCCGAAACCGATACCGTCTCGGCCGATACCCGATATGTATCGGCCTATACGGCCCCGTATTGGCTGATACCGAGTTGGGATATCGATACGTATCGGTTTGCCGAGAAATTGATATGTATCGATATTGACCGATTTTTATATCATGGTTCAAATTTTGATTCCACAAGACACACATCCCGGAAAGTAATTCAAGAATTGTCACGACCTAGAATCCTTACCCGATACCAAGGGCCTAGAATTCCGTATTATGACACCGCACGCTGGTTAAAGCAATAAGCGGATATACACATAATCTATAAATTGACTTGCCATAAGAATTGAGGCATTTAAGATAACATTAAATGATAAATGACTCATAAATTAATAACAGAAAACATACACAATAAATAAAAATTTCTAATCATGCATCTAAGATAGGAAATAAACCAAATCAGTTTCACGTAAGGTAAAATGATCTCAAGCGTAAACTCACAAAAATGTCATAATAACAAGAATATGTCTCTCAAAGAATAAAAGTCTAAAGCAAAAGGACTCTTAAGGCTCGTAGAAATCTGCCGGATCTACGCTCTCCTCCAGATGATAGCTAACGTCTCCATCTACGTAAGCCGCCTCCAAAAATAGCAGCTCCCGCATCATCAAGGACGGGATAAGCAGAATCTTCACCTGAAACTGTTAGATTTTGGGAGCAGGGTGAGTTTACTCAGTCGCGTAAACTCAATGGCTTGCACAATCATCCACCATAAGTTACCCAGGAGATCGTGTGTGCAATCGCTTGAGTTGCAGTATATTTTGAAACTAAAATTAGCATTTAAATAAAATGACTAAATTATCCATAACTCATAACATATCATAATCCAACTGAAAAGCATACTATAACATGAAGGGTACATGATGCTTCTAATTTTCTTATCTCTTTTCCTATCTGTCTCATCAACTTAGCATACGTGGCATATCGTAAGTCTTATTAATTACTCCATACACCTACACAACGTACTTCGTATCTTATCTTATTTAAACGATCTGTGTCAAGATCGCTGCTCGAGCCTACCACGTTAGATCCACGTATAGATAACCACCTAACCTCCATATCATAACATAAACCACCATCCAGCCAGATGAGGTTGCCGGCATAGTAACTATAATGTCCCATTAGTTCGAGACAAGGCTATGATGTCCATAAGACCCATCTTGGCTGCAGACGTTAGGCCTTTACGGTGGCTCGTAAGGTATAGCAAGTGTAGAAACTTAATTCATATTTAGCTGCCATTCACAGCGTATCTTAATATATTATAACATTATTCGGTTCTGGGTTTAGGTCCCTGCCCCGATTTCATATTTGCGTGGGCTTAAGTTCCCACTTTCTAAATATATATGTGTCTTAACATATTATTTTCTCATTTTTTCTTAAAACTTATTTAGAATGGGCCACGATGTGATAGGCTTCACTAAATCATGTTTTCCATGGGGCGGGTTCCGTAGTAACCTGGATGTACTTCAAGTGGTATCCCATACTACCATAGAGGGGTTGCATCCGTACATGGATGCCTACATTCAAAGTTCCACGTGACCGTGAAAGAAATCTCACCGTGACGAAGGCTTATGTCATTGTCATATCTTATTCTTAACTTATATGCGTATGCCCTATCGTGATTTTCTACATGATGAATGTCATATGATAATGGTGAATATATATAAGAATGAACTGTAGCATAAATCCTAAACATTTTATATTTTTGAAGAAAATTAATATAGAACATAATACATAAAGCATTGAAGTAAAAACAGAGAATAAGAAATATTTAACTACATTTATTTTATAATAGAGTTGAAAATATACTTCATTAGGGTTAATTATATCCATAAAATTTGATGATTGACTGGTATAGCGATCCGACATATTTTAAAATTTTAAAGGAGCACATGTGTCCATTCAAAAATTGTATGAGGCTTAAAAGAGGTAATAGAATGATAAATGTTGAAAAACGTTAATATTTGACCCCGTAAACTTATAGATTATTATTCAATGAAAGCTATTTAATATATTTTATATAATTTTAGTGAGTTATAAGTCTGAAGAGAAGTTGAGCATAAAGTAGCCCAAGAGTTTAAAAAATAATGTCAAACCTGTGCAATCTTGGATCATCTAAAACGTATCCCGACTTGTAGCTCGATTTTGACCTTAAAAATATTAAATTTGTGAAATTGCTATTTCAGACAAAGTTGTAGATCTCGTTGTCTTCTTTTCAATGCCACATGAATAACGCCAATTCGAGTTCAGAGTAAAAAGTTATGGCCAAAATACCAAGGCTATATTTGTTGAAGAGTTTGGCCGAATTTTACGAAAATCTGAGAAAAACGATCCTATCGATTTTGGGCCGAATTTTTATGTTTTTAAGATTCGAAATTTATCAAAATTTAGGAAAAAATTAGGGTTCTCTTTCTAAGAAATAACTGAATAATTTAATATGGATTTAGAGGCACCCACTTGTTGAAGCGTGATTCGAATCCTACGATGATTTGGGTTGATAGAGATTGGATTTGAGAGACGATATGCCAGAGTTTTTTCGCGAGAATTCCTTTCTTATGATAGATCGGTCGCGACGATGAGAAACTTTGATGATAGAAGCTTCTCTGATAAAATTAAAAAATCGAAAGAGTTCTGACAAGAAGTTGTGAAAGATGGCACTGTCAGAGTTTTTGTAGAAAAGAGAGTAGAGAGAGACAACTAAGAGAAGAAGTAAATATATTTCTAGTTCTCTTTCTAGGTTAACTCTAATTAAGACTTTCCGTAAAAGATTTAATAAAATAGTAGTTTTTACACGCAAGTAGAATTCATGTGTGACTTGAATAGCTTGATAAGAGGTTTTGTTCCAGCACTTTGTGTAAGCACCAAAGCAAATGGTGATTCTCTCCCGAAATTACAGTTATGCCCTTTAACCTATTTCACTCTTCAAACGGGAGTAACTTTTATATTCTTGTCGAAAATCAATAAATTATATATCGTTGGAATCGTATCGGCGAGTACTTCGTAATGAGTCTAATATTGATATAAAAAAATCAGACTATTTCTAAAATGGGTAGATTCCGATGTGGAGCGTTAGCACCACGCACTGAGTGGTATATCATCAAATACCGTTAAATAAAGTTAAAAAATCTGGGATGTTACATTCTCTCCCCCTTATAATATTCTCGTCCACGAAAATTATGTAAATGAGAGAATGAGCTCGAGGTACTGCTCTATAATCTCAGCTTCTCATCAAAAGTCAAAGGTTCAACGATAATAAAAAAATCATCAGGGTCGTTACATTCTCTCCCTCCAAAAAAAAAATATTTCGTCCCTGAAATTTATGTACCGGTTATTCAAAAAGCTTGGAATGGTTTTCTTTGATGTTATATTCATTCTCCCAGGTCGCTTCCTTTGGTGTGTGATATTACCATTAGACCAACACTAATCTCATCATTTTGTTCTTGAAGACTTGAACTTTCTGATCGGGGATCATGATCGGTCTCGCTATGGTAGTGAGATCCTCCTTTATTTCGACGGGTTTGATCTCCACTATGTGTGATGGGTCATAGATATATCTCCTCAGTATTGATACGTGAAAAATGTCATAGATTCCAGTATATTGTGGCGGTAGAGTGATTTTATAAGCAACCTCGCCTACACATTTTGTGACTTCGAAAGGCCCTACATATCTGGGGCTTAGTTTCCCTCGCTTTCCAAAACGCATGACTCCCTTGGTCAGAGAAATGCAAATGAAAACCTGTTCGCCAACCTATTAAAAGATTTTAGTGATTAACCCCGAACACAATTTGTAAAGAAATTTAAAGTTCGAAAGTTTAAAAGTGTTACCTCGAACTCTAAATTACGACGGTAAGGGTCGGCGTACTTTCTCTGATGATCCTAGGCTATCTTAAGTTGTTCGCGTATCAGTTTGACTTTCTCAGTCGTAGTATGGACTAGTTCGGGTCCAAGCATCTTCCTAACTCCAACCTCATCCCAACATAACGGCGTTCTGCAGCTTCTACCGTATAAAGCTTCGAAAGAGGACATTCTGATACTTGCCTGGTAGCTGTTATTATAAGAGAACTCGATCAGCGAGAGGTGATCGTTCCAGTTCCCTCAAAAGTCAAGCATACGCGCTCGTAACATATCTTCAACTACTTGATTCACTCTTTCCGTCTGGCCATCCGTCTGTGGGTGGAAGGCAGTACTAAAATCTAATCGAGTGCCCAGAGATTCTTGAAAAGCTGTCCAATATTTGAAAGAAAATTTTGAGTCTCGGTCAGAGACAATACTGATTGGGACCCCATGTAGTATGATGATTTCTTTCATATATGTTTAGGCAAGCTTATTCCTATCTGTGGTAGTCTTGAATGGTAAGAAATGTGTTGACTTAGTCAATCTGTCAACTATCACCTAGATTGCATCGTTCTTCTTTATTGTCTTTGGTAGACCAACGATGAAGTCCATAGATATGATTTCCCACTTCCATTCCGGGATGGGTAGCAGTTGTATAAGTCCGGCCAATTTCTGATGTTCTGCCTTGACTTGTTGACATACTAAGCATTTCGACATATATTCGACTATTTCTTGTTTCATATTCGGCCACCAGTACCAATTTCTCATATTTCGATACATCTTAGTACTATCTGGATGTACTGGGTATCCTGATTTGTGACCTTCATCAAGTATCTCCATTTTCACTTGAGGGTCATTGGATACGCACAATCTTTGTCTGAAGAGTAACATCCCATCCGTCCTTAGGCTAAAATCGGATTTCGATCCTATGGTTTTGATAATTTTGAGGATCTCTGGGTCCGTACGCTGTATTTCCCTGATTTTGTCTAAAATGAACAAACTGATCATAATTCATGCCAAATATACACCATCGTCAATCTCTTGGAGGTAAATGTCTTCTTCGGCGAGTTCATTGAAGGGCTTCCAAATTTTTAATCTGGCTAATAGTGTCGAAGATTTTCTATTAAGTGCATCAACGACAACATTAGCTTTTCCGGGGTGGTAATTTACGGAGAAGTCGTAATCTTTCATGTATTTCATCCATCTACGTTGTCTCAAATTCAGGTCC
Source organism: Chloranthus sessilifolius (assembly GCA_021018995.1). Classification (NCBI taxonomy): domain Eukaryota; kingdom Viridiplantae; phylum Streptophyta; class Magnoliopsida; order Chloranthales; family Chloranthaceae; genus Chloranthus; species Chloranthus sessilifolius. The sequence goes on from CM037588.1 coordinate 102,174,831, forward strand.
TGTTGTGAGAAAAGGTACTTGAGACTTTTGTGATCCGTATAAATCATGAACGTCTCGCCGTAGAGATAGTGTCACCATAGTTTGAGGGCGAAGATAACTGTAGCCAGTTCCAAGTCATGAACCGGATAGTTCTTTTCATGAAGTTTGAGTTGTCTTGACTCATAAGCGGCAACTTTCTTACTTTGTTCAAACACACAACCAAGTCCCTGGTGAGATGCATCCGTGAATATTTCAAATTCACTAGCGCTTGAAGTAGAAGGTAGGGTGAGGATTGGTGCAGTAGTAAGCCTCTTCTTCAATTCTAGAAAACTTGCTTCACATTCATTGGTCCACACAAATTTGTCAGTCTCCCGTGTGAGGCAGGTGAGCGGTAGAGCAATGCGTGAAAATCCTTCAACAAAGCGGCGGTAGTAACCTGCCAATCCGAGGAAACTCCTAACTTTGGTGACACTCTTCGGTACTTTTCATTCTATAACTGCTTCGATCTTAGAAGGATCGACGATCACTCCTTCTGCTGATACCACGTGGCCAAGGAAGGTCACTTGTTTAAGCCAAAACTCACACTTACAAAGTTTAGCATATAGCTGGTGATCTCGGAGTGTCTGAAGTGCTAGACGCAGGTGTTTCTCATGCTCTTCCTCCGATCGTGAGTAGATGAGGATGTCATCTACGAAGACGTTGATAAATTCATCAAGATACTGCCTGAACACCCGATTCATTAGGTCTATGAATACAGCTGGGGCATTTGTTAGTCTGAATGACATGCCTAAGAATTCGTACAACCCATTCTTGCAAGCGAAAGCCGTTTTTGGAATATCTTCTTCTCTCACTTTCAGCTGGTGATACCTCGATCTAAGATCAATCTTAGAAAAACACTTGGCACCTTGGAGATGATCGAATAAATCATCGATATGTGGGAGAGGGTATCGATTTCTGATGGTTACACTATTCAACTGACGGTAATCGATGCATAGCCACATCGAACCATTTTTTTTCTTTACGAAGAGGACTAGGACTCTCCATAGTGACTGACTTCGTCTGATAAATTTCTTATCTGATAGTTCATTGAGTTGTATTTCCAATTCCTTTAATTCTGCAGGGGCCATTCGGTATGGTGCCTTGGCAATTGGTGTGGTCCTTGGGATCAGATCGATTTTGAACTCAATTTCTTGGTCGGGTGGTACACCGGGTAAGTCTTCAGGAAATAAGCGGTTAAGGCAATAAGCGGACATACACATAATCTATAAATTGACTTGCCATAAGGATTGAGACATTTAAGATAACATTAAACGATAAATGACTCATAAATTAATAACGAAAAACGTAGACAATAAATAAAAATTTCTAATCATGCATCTAAGATAGGAAATAAACCAAATCAATTTCACATAGGGTAAAATGATCCCAAACGTAAACTCACAAAAATATCATAATAACTAGAATATGTCTCTTAAAGAATAAAAGTCTAAAGCAAAAGGACTCTTAAGGCTCATAGAAATCTGCCGGATCTACGCTCTCCTCCAGATGATAGCCAACGTCTCCATCTACGTAAGCCGCCTCCGGAAATATCAGCTCCCGCATCATCAAGGACGGGAAAAGCAGAATCTTCACCTGAAACTGTTAGATTTTGGGAGCGAGGTGAGTTTACTCAGTCGCGTAAACTCAGTGGGTTGCACAATCTATCCATCATAACTTACCCAGGTGATCGTGTGTATAATCGCTTGAGTTGCAGTATATTTTGAAACTAAAATTAACATTTAAATAATGACTAAATTATCTATAACTTATAACATATCATAATCTAACTGAAAAATATATTATAATATGAAGGGTACATGATGCTTCTAATTTTCTTATCTCTTTTCCTATCTGTCTCATCAACTTAGCATACGTGACATATCGTAAGTCTTATTAATTACTCCATACGCCTACACAACGTACTTCGCATCTTATCTTATTTAAATGATCTGTGCCAGGATCGTTGCTCGAGCCTATCACGCGAGGTCTACATGTAGATAACCACCTAACCTCCATATCATAATATAAACCACCATCCAGCCAGATGAAGTTGCCGGCATAGTAACTACAATGTCCCCTTAGTTCGAGACAAGGCTATGATGTCCTTAAGACCCATCTTGGCTGAAGACGTTAGGCCTTTACGGTGGCTCATAAGGTATGGCAAGTGTAGAAACTTAATTCATATTTAGCTGCCCTTCACAGCGTATCTTAACATATCATAACATTATTCGGTTCTGGGCTTAGGTCTCCGCCCCGATTTCATATTTGCGTGGGATTAAGTTCCCACTTTCTAAACATACATGTGTCTTAATATATTCTTTTCTCATTTTTTCTTAAAACTTAGTTAGAATGGGCCATAGTGCGATAGGCTTCACTAAATCACGCTTTTCACAGGACGGGTTCCGTAGTAACCTGGATGTACTTCGTGTGGTATTCCATACTATCATAGAGGGATTGCATTCGTACATGGATGCCTACATTTCAAGTTCCACGTGACCATGAAAGAAACCCTACCGTGACGAAGGCTTATGTCATTGTTATATCTTATTCTTAACTTATATGCGTATGCCCTATCGTGATTTTTCACATGGTGAATGTCATATGATAATGGTGAATATATATAAGAATGAACTATAACATAAATCTTAAATATTTTATATTTTTGAAGAAAATTAATATAGAACATAATACATAAAGCATTGAAGTAAAAACAGAGAATAAGAAATATTTAACTACATTTATTTTATAATAGAGTTAAAAATATACTTCATTAGGGTTAATTGTATCCATGAAATTTGATGATTGACTGGTATAGCGATCCGACATATTTTAAAATTTTAATGGAGTACATGTGTCCATTCAAAGATTGTATGAGACTTAAAAGAGGTAATAGAATGATAAGTGTTGAAAAACGTTAATATTTAACCCCGTAAACTTATAGATTATTATTCGATGAAAGCTATTTAATATATTTTATATAATTTTAGTGAGTTATAAGTCTGAAGACAAGTTGAGCATAAAGTAGCCCAAGAGTTTAAAAAATAATGTCAAACCCGTGCAATCTTGGATCATCTAAAACGTATCCCGACTTGTAGCTCAATTTTGACCTTAAAAACATTAAATTCGTGAAATTGTTATTTCAGACAAAGTTGTAGATCTTGTTGTCTTCTTTCTAATGACGCATGAATTACGTCAACTTGAGTTCGGAGTAAAAAGTTATTGCTAAAATACCAAGGCTATGTTTGTTGAAGAGTTTGGCCTAATTTCACGAAAATCTGGGAAAAGTGATCCTATCGATTTTGGGCCGAATTTTTATGTTTTTAAGACTCAAAATTTATCAAAAATTTGAGAAAAATTAGGGTTTTCTTTTTAAAAAATAACTGAATAATTTAAGAAGGATTTAGAGGCACCCACTTATTTAAGCGTGATTTAAATCCTACGATGATTTGGGTTAATAGAGATCGGATTTGAGAGACGATATGCCCGAGTTTTTTCGCGGGAATTCCTTTCTTACGATATATTGGTCGCGGTGATGAGAAACTTTGATGATAGAAGATTCTCTGATGAAATTGAAAAATCGATAGAGATCTGACAAGAAGTTGTGAAAGATGGCACTGTCAGAGCTTTTGTAGAAAAGAGAGAACAGAGAGAGACAACTGAGAGAAGAAGTAAATATATTTCTAGTTCTCTTTCTAGGTTAACTCAAATTAAGACTTTCCGTAAAATATTTAATAAAATAGTAGTTTTTACACGCAAATAGAATTCATACGTGACTTGAATAGCTTGACAAGAGGTTTTGTTTCAGCACTTTGAGTAAGCACCAAAGCAAATGGTGATTCTCTCTCAAAATTACAGTTATACCCTTTAACCTGCTTATTATTCAAACGGGCGTAACTTTTTATATTCTTATCGAAAATTGACAAATTATATATCGTTGGAATCGTATCGGCGAGTACTTTGTAATGAGTCTAATATTAATATAAAAAATCTGACTATTTCTAAAATAGGTAGATTCTGGTGTGGAGCGTTAGCACCACACACTGAGTGGTATATTATCTAATACCGTTAAATAAAATTAAAAAATTTGGGATGTTACAAGAACCACATTTAATGTATGCCCATGATTATATTATTTTTTTAGATTCTTATCATGTATGCCCATAATTATATTATTTTTTTGAATTCGTGTCGTGTGTAATTAAAAGATGACTCTCTAATGATAGGCCCATCGTTTGAGTGAAAGCAGTCAAATGTTTAATAAGGTTAACTCCAAGTTGGGAAGGAAGAATCTTTTAATTTTAAATAAAGGTACCACAAAAGAGTGCTGATTCCAATTACTCTCAACTCTCATTCCTTTTTTTTTTTTTTTTTTTTTCTGTTTTTTTGTCCCTTTCTTGGTAATAACTCTCAGTTCTATTTGAGTTAGTATATCATGCTAATGAGCAGCACACTCCATAATTTGGTATTGTAGCTTTTTATTCATTTTTTGATATAGCATTTTAGTTTATTTCTTCAATTTAATTATATCGAATGATGGTTAGAATCATCAGAGATAGTGGTATCGATCTCCATCATCTATATGATGTTCCGAACCGTCCAATCAATCATTAAACCAACCCCTAAATCGTTAACTAATTAATCATAGGATCAAAGCCCTCCATCAATAGAACTTCTTCCGAACCATCTTTATATGCTTTTATTGACCATCCAAAATACGCAATTTATCGAACAGTTAGAATTCTCCAATTAATACAATTTTTCGGTCACGGTTCCACGATCACGATCGAAGAACCATGCCCTGATTATAGTTAAAGATTGAAGTACACAATCCCATTTGATAGTCCTAAGAACCATCACATAACAACTCTTATATTATTCCCTAAGCCGGCCGAAGCCGGCTGTAACTAGTCAGAAAATGACCAAAATACCCCTGACTGCATATAGAAGAAGGAACCTCCTCTATTAGATTCTACATCACAGGTTGAAGAAGACAAAAGGTCAGCTAGATTTGGAGACGTCCCATAGGGCAGCTATGGGATCGTCTATGAGCGGTTGTTGTGGAAATGAGAAGGTTGAAGAAGGGTAAGTTGTAAAGGCACGCATATATATATATATATATATTTCAAATTAAGTTTAGGTGTGTCTCTAAATATAGAGGTGGGTGTTGTTTGTTATAGGTTTGTGCAGGCCAAAGGTAACAGCACGTGGAGGATTTTTACGTATAAGGAGTTGCATGCTGCTACTAATGGGTTTAGTGAGGAAAACAAGCTTGGTGAAGGAGGATTCGGTAGCGTTTACTGGGGAAAAACAAGTGACGGTCTTCAGGTTTTTTTTTTTTTTTGGTTTTTTTTTTTAAAGTTTACTATGGCTTATGGGGGATGAACTACTTGCACACAGAAACTTGGCTTGTGCACACCATGGAAACTGTGAGAATTTTCCATTGGGTACCTCTGGCAGTGCCCACACAATCTCTTAAAGCGCCCACCTGTGCAGCCCCTTCAAAATCATTGATTGCTTCAGATCAGATGATTGAGATTGTTTTTCCAGCCGATCACCCACACAATGGATCTTGAGATCATTTCTCACTAATCTGTCGGTCAGGTTTGTATTCCACATCTCCCTGATCCCAAAAAATGACCCTAAAATCATGTTTGAGCGTGATGTATGTTATAAAAGTCAAGGGACATTTTTTGGGGACCTGTGACATGTGGAATCAAACATTGACCTTCTGGTAGGTGTTATATGATCTCAAAATCCATTGTATAGATGATCTAGGTGAAACACGATCTCCATCATCTAATCTGAAGTAATCAATTTTTAAAGAGGTTGCACACATGGGTGCTTCAGAGTTTGCATGCTCGCTAATAGAGGTACCGTTTTCCATTGCAAATGCTTAATCTCTATGTGAAAAAGCCTAAATTGTGTGAGCATGTAGTTGCTCCTTTTTTTATAGCGAGTAGCTTGCCCATACAAAATTGGCCCAAGCACACGATTTGAAAGGAAAATTTGATATTTTGAAGATCTGTGTCACTTTGGAACACCAATCAAAGCCGTCTGATTTGAAGGCCACAATGTAAAGATTATTTATACAAAAAATTGGCATGAAGCATGATCATTATCATAAGATTGAACATCAGTCAACCGTTGAATCAAGTGATGGCCTTTGATTGTGTTGAATCATATGATAGGGATATTGATTTAGGCCAATCTCTTGCACCCAAGATCTTTAAATCATAGACATCAAATCAGATGGCTTAGATGTTGTTTCCACAAGACAAAGGTCCCCAAAATACCAAATCTTTCTTTTAAATTGTGTGCAAAGGCCAACTTTGGGTATACAAATAATGGCTCCCTTTTTTATATGGCACCTCTATTAGTGCCCATGCAATCTTTGAAACTGCCCACATCAGAAACCCTTCAAAATAATTGACTGCTTTAGATCAGATGATGGAGATCGTGTTTCACACATATCTTTAACACAATGGATCATGAGATCATGTCACACCTATCAAACGGTCCTTTTTTTATTCCACATGTCACAAAACCCCAGAAAATGCCCCTTGAATCCTATAGCACACATCACGTTGAAATGTGATGTTAGTGCCATTTTTTGGGAATCTGTGACATGTGGAATGCAAAAATAATCGTCTGATAGGTGGGACATGATCTCAAAATCTATCTTTTGGAAGATCATGGTGAAACACGATTTCCATCATCTGATTCGAAACAGCCAATGATTTTGAAAAGGTTTCGAATGTGGCACGCCCAAAGATTGTGTGGGCACTAATAGAGGTACCCTATCAAAAATAGCGATTCTTTCTTTAAAATTATATGCAACGATACAAATGATTGTGTGCAAGTAGTTACTCCCCGTTGATGGTTGATAATCCACAGTTTGCAAGTGATGTTGATGGGAGGATAATGAAATAATAACTATGTCCATAGCTACTTATGAGCATACTTTTTAGACTGAAATTAGTCAAATAATTTTTCTACCATTGGAAGGAATTGGAGAGGTTAAAGATGGACAGACTCTTAATGGGGAGTGTTAGGGTTAAACCCGGCTCTACCTGGCCCGGGATAGGGTTTTTTCAGCCCGCCCTGACACGAATGTACAAGACACCAACCCAAGACTGAACCCTAGCAGGTTGGTCGGGCGAGGTTACATGCTTTTTTTTCAGCTAAAAATTATTTTAAATCAAAACTTCAAAATTTTATAGTAGGGTTAGTAGCTATGGTGTCATTTTAAAGTAGGTTTAGTAGCATTGATGAGAATACATGACTTCTTAATGGGCAATGGTAAGGTTCTAGGAGGTAGAATTAGATTTTCAGTCCTATCCTATCTACTACCGGTGGAAATAGGAGAATCTTGACTACACCTCATACTATAAAAAGTGAATCAAGAAAGTCAAGATTTATGTACTTTCAAGGACAGTGGATGAGGTAGGAATGAAAATTCGGTTCTCGGATCTTTTATAATACCCTTCTCTTTCGTCACGCAAATAGAAGAAGTTAGGCAAAACTACCTTTATTGTCAGTAAGGGAAATGACGCTTGGTAAAGACAAGATACACTTTGACCAAACGTGTAATAAAATACCTTTAAATTAGATATATATAGTTATTATGTGATATGCTTATTATGTGAGCCCGGTCCATTAAGAGCCCTAAAGATGGATGCCACGTAACATAGGAGACACTATAATTCCATTTTTTAGTAGTTAAACTTACAAATTAATTTTTCCTATTTATTTTGGAGTAATGATCAAGGATCAAATTTTCAAGTTTAATTTTCAGGGTCATTTCGGCCTAAATTTTAATCCTTGGTAATGATTTTAGGATGTGAACGTTTGCATAATTGAACTTCATGCTACACCCTGGAAGTCAATCCCGACTTATCATTTCTTTGTTGTGCTTCTAATAGACACCCAAAATTGCAACGATGGAATAAATCTATATATTCAGCCAATCAAAATTTTTTAAAATGTATTTAGACATATATTTTTTTTCCATAAGAGGATAAATAAATATATCTATTTTTGTTTGCAATCAAAGGGCGGAATGTGATCTATATAATGACCCAATCAACCATTCGTCATCAGATGGATGGCATCAAAATGATGCCACATGTAGAAAAGTAAAGATCCATATACTGCTACACCTTATCACATCTTCTACCTATTACCTATTAGACAGATTACTTATAGGACAATATTCTAGTACGGTAGGTCTATTGGACCTAGCGAATCTCTTAAGGGAACAACTTTGGAAACCATTGCCTAGTTTAAATAAATGATCGAGATAAACTTATTTGTCCCGCTATTCTACACAATATTTTGAGTTCATATAGCACACATTCTCAAAGTGATTCAAAAACTTAGCAGATGGTTATTTTTGAATCACTATATGGGGAGGATACGTGTCACATGAAATTAAATCTAGCGGTCTAAAAGTACACTCATTGTCTCAAGATCTACTGTGTGTGTCGAAGTTCTTGATATGTGGATCACTTTTTGAGATGTGTGTCACAAGAAACCAATACTACAAAAAATAAGACTATTAGCGGCAGCTTTTAAAAAATCTGCCGCTATTAGTCCTGTCACTACCAAAAATTGTCTTAACAACAAGTGCCGCTGAAACACAATATTTTGCATGGATCACTTTTTCAAATGTGTGTCACAAGAAACCAGCATGCATTACATAGGATTTGACTTTCGTGATCTCAAGATCTATTGTAGAAAATATATGATCAAAAGACCATCTCTATCATTTGATTGTCAAAGGTCATCTAAAATTAATGGTACATTATAAATGTTTGCTTTGGTCTCAATCTTTTGCGCAAAATTTCTTTAGATCATGTTTCGCCTAATAGAAAACACACATGATGATTCTCTGTGCACTGCAAAAAGTAAGACTATTAGTGACAATTTTTTGTTTCAAACAACTCCTACAATTAGTCCTCTCGTTACAAAAAATTGCCCCTATTAGTCGTGCCGCTACCAAAACCTATCTTAAGAGCAAGTATCGCTAAAACACCTTATTTTTATAGTGGTGCAACACATCCCAAAATGTGACCTTAATACCAAGATACCCGGTACTCGAGCAACCGACTGACATTACATTAATTATGACAACCCGAATTTTCTCATCACAATTTTCTGAGGTTTTTTTTTTTTTTTTTACTTTAAACATACTGGGAACATATCCGGACCGTCAGATCGCAACACACAATCTGATTACAGAACATTTGGTATATCCACAAAGATGCAAAAAATTAAAGTAAATATACATATGACAGAACTAAATATTTCTATTTCTATATAGAATATGAAATAAACTAACACAACCCACCAATTATGGCCAACCATCATCCAAACAATGATACTAAAAAATTATATACAAAAACTAATTCTATCATTCTACAAAACAATTGGACGTACCAAGTTCAAAACCTAAAAATCCAAAAGTCACAATACTCAGTCCATGTCCCAAATCTAAGGGTAGAAATCCTCAGGTGAAAGACCTTCGTCCTTCGGTACATACTTTGGGTCGTTCTCAAGCTCCGATGGAACTACACCTATGACGTATAATCGGGGTGAGCCAACAGTTTAAGCTCAGTAGAGAAAAGTCAATGAAAAAATCGTATCTTATCAATTCAAAGCATTGATTCAATGACTGAATTCAAAAGTTGTTTTCTATCAAATACGTAATCTAAAGCAATATTGATTTCAAATTCACAATTAAAAGCGTGTCATGTTAGAGAACAGAAGCATAAATAGAACTAATCATGTCATGTACAGAAATAGAGTAAATCGAATCATAAGCGAAAACAAAACGAATCAGGCTAAAAGTGGAAACAGAACGATTCAGATCAAAAGCAGAAACAGAATGTATCGGGTCAGAACATCGGATCAAAGCATAGCAGAAACAGAACGAATCAGAATGTCAGACATCAGAACAAAGCATCTCATAGAGGAAATAGAGTAAAAATTTCGGAGCCTCAAATGCTCTTTATCACCGATGTTTGAGGAAAATATCATAGCAAATCATCCCTTAGCAGGGAACTGAATATATCAGGTCAAATCAACCCCTAGCGGGAAACATAACATATCAGATCACATAATCAACGAGGGGCCAAAGCATCCCATAACGGAAACAAAGCATTTCATAGCGGAAAATAAGGAAAAATTCCCGGGGACTCAACCCCTCTTCGGAAACTCAACTCCTTTCCGCCACTCGTTTTTCAGATTCAACAGATTAGAATTTGGATTTAGAGTTCACAGTAAATGACAAACTTCAACGTTTAGAAATCAATAACGGGAGTTCAATGAGCGAAAGTTTAAGATTCAGAGTCTGAGTTAGAAAGTCGGTGTTCCTACTTATTTTTCAAATCAGAATTTCAATTTCAAAGAGTTTAATATTTCAAAAAATTCGATGTAAGTTTCAAAGGTTCAATGCATGCAAATTCTCAGACGAAAACAGATTCTTAATAGTCAAAAGCATTTCAAATATGCGAATGTAAACAGATTCAACAAAAATCAAATATCATTTATTGCAAAATTATCAAAGTTTAATTCAATCATATCAAACAAGTTTCAAATTCCATGTTCAAAAGATCACCATTCCATTCAAATCATAAGATCTATGAATCGAAGACAAATACCATTGTGTAATGAAGTTTCCCTACCTTAACCTCGAATTTATGCGAAAACAGAATCAAAGTCCTATCAATAGCTTTTCGCCCTCAATCTATATCACTATTATGATGATATTATTGATTGACCTTAACTACTAATAACGTTAACGTATTTAAGTGTTCTCTCAAAATCTAGACGAAAATGGGTAAGTTTGTGCTGACTCAGAACTTGACCCAAATTCTTATTTAATTTTAACTCTCAAAACATTTTATTTATCATTTGATTAATTCTTAAAAGTTATAGAGCTCATTGTTCTCTTTCCAACGCCTCAAGAATCGTGTCAATCCGAGTTTGGAATAAAGAGTTATGGTCAAAATACCGAAGCTGTATCGGCACATTCAATCAAATTTGATCGATCAAATTTCATCGTGCTTCAACCTCCAAAAAAGCATACTTTTGTTATATAAGTATATTATATAATTTAATCGATCGAATTATAAATTTGATCAATCAAATTCCAATTTGAACCATTCAATACAATTTGGTCAATCAATTCTCAAATTTGATCGATCGAATTTCAATTTGATAGATCGAATTCCAAATTTGATGGTTCAAATTTTGACGGGTTCAAAACCCTTAGGGCATTTTCCTTGGTCTCTATTTTTTCCCTAAATTTTACCCAGATCTTTAACAAATCACACACACACACCACATACATACTAGGACTTTTATTCTATGAATTTAGACCATCAAAATTAAAGGAAAACTAACCTTTTGTCAATCGATTTCGTGGATCTACGAACTATTGTCCAACGAAGGTTTTAAAGTGAAACCTTTAGATTTTCACAGCGATTTCCACAACGATCGATTAAAGCGAGGAACAAGGTGAAGTTCTTCACTAACACGCATCAATATGAGCCTCTTCAAAGCACGAAAGATGATTGTGAGATGGAACACTCATGAAAATAGGGTTTCAAATGGAAAAAGGGTTTGAACGGCTTGAAGTTCCTAGATCTCTAACGGTTGGAAATCACCAAAGACAGAGCTTACGACGATCACGAGACACAAATCTCACAAGAACTCTCGTTATCTCTCTCTCTCTCAATGTTTTGCAAGATACCTTAGCTATTAAGTTATCCCTTCCTTATAACCAAACGAAAGTCCAAAATATCCTTGATATTTTAGCTAAAATTCTATCCTCTTATCTTAGACTTGACTTCGGTGTTGAGCGGCATACAGTGCGTCGGTGTACGACTTTCACACTAAAGGCCTAAACACATAATTAAATCTTAATCTGTCCGCATAAAGTTATTCTAATATCATTTAAAAATTTAATATTATATAAAAGCCCTGACGACATCGGTTTTCGTGCCGAGCACACACACAAGGTCAGTCGAGTTCGGGTCTATTTTTATGGGTCATTACATTCTTCCTACCTTAAAGAATTTTCGTCCTCGAAAATCGACGTGCCATATTCGAAAAGGTATGGATACAATTCAACATGCTCGAAATTAGGGTCATTACATTCAACCCTCCTAATAGGAATTTTCGTCCTAAAAAATTTATCCGATTTCTTTGGGTGTAGATCGTAGGAATTGGTTATTACCTATCACCTGCTAAAAGTATACATTTAAAGCACTAGGATGAAGAAATCGAAACCATTCATTCACAAGGAAGCTAAACCATTCATAAATACGTTATCATTCCATAAAATAACCACAAATATCCATACTAAACATGCATTCGCCACACCATAAAACCCATAATAATCGTGATATCCACAATTAGGTTACAACAATCATTTATCCTGCACTATAGAAACATTTATCCATCATATCCAAATCTAATTGAAAATACTAACGATCACTTGATAACCAAATAAAAAGTAGACCCTTCAAGACCCGATAGTTCTCAAGACCAAATCCAAGTACGTAAAGTTCACTTCTTGCCATAACAAAAAAACAACCATTGACCTGTTCTCTGATACCATCATTGATCCGCTTACCTCGCCTCAGGACAATTTCTCACACAATGTCCTTTCTGACCATAGCCAAAGCACGCACCTGATAGCAACCTACAATACTCAGTCTTATGTTGCTTTCTGCATTTTGAGCATGAATCAATCGGTGTGGATGAAGAGGTACGTAAAGCTTTGGGAACCCTTGATGTTCCAGGTGTCGTAGGGCGTGAAAGGCAGAAAGGCCTTGTAGGTGTAGATGTAGGGGGCCTCGCATAAGCGATTGGAGTAGGCTGAGTAGGCTCTGACATTAAGAGTCTCGATTTCTGGTTCGCTGGCTCATGGGCATATGATTGCGCTCGACTTGCCCTATTCTTTTGATGTTGTTCTCTCCTCAAAAACAGTTTCTAGATTTCTTCCTCAGCAATGAGGGCTTTCGACATCATGCCTCCATAGGTTTCCAACTCCCACATCGCCACTCTCTCCTGTATGTTCATGCTCAGACCAAGTTGAAATTTTCTGGAATTCAATAACTCAGTGGCTACATGCTAAGGTGCAAACCTCGAGAGTCTAGTGAATTCTGGTCCATACTCGCGTACTGACATTTTATCTTGTTCCAGCTTGATGAACTGTACCTCTCATTTATGTCTAACTATTTTGGAAAAGTACTGATCGTTGAATGTATCAACGAACTCTGCTCATGTCCAAGGAGTGTTGGGAATCTCCTGTTCTCTAGTTTTGGACACTGACTTCTACCAAGGTCTAGCCTCTCCTTCCAGTTTGAAGGTTGCCCACCTAACCTTCTCAACATCAGTGCATTGAAGCACCTCAAAAACCTTCTCCATCTCATGAAGCCAACTTTCGACTTTCAACAGATTTGTCTGGCCTGAAAAATTAGGAGGCCGCATCTTTCTAAACTCTGTAAACCCTGATGATTTTTCTGATTGCAAGTAACTCTGCTTGCTGGGCCATTGAAGCTGTTTGTTGAGCCATTGAAGTTGTCTGTTGAGCCATATTGCTAGCCAATGCTTCCAACACTTGTCTATCACTACTTTAGGAACATCCATCCACGCGACGTTCCCACAACTTTAGGAACATCCATCATGCGGACCATCCACGGTCTGCCTCTAACTCCTATAACACATATGGCCATGCTGATCTGTCATGTTCAATAAAAAGATTCCATCGGAAGTAATATCCACAAAGATACGGAAAATCAAAGTAAAGATACGTATGATAGAACTAAAAATTCTATTTTTATACAGAACATGAAATAAACTAATACAACCCACCGATGATGGCCAACCATCATCCAAGCAATGGTACTCAAAAAGTATATATAAAAACTAATTCTATCATTCTACGAAATAATTAGACGTACCAAGCTCAAAACCTAAAAATCCAAGTCACAATACTCAGTTAACGTCCCAAATCTAAGGGTAGAAATCCTCAAGTGAAAGACCTTCGTCTTCCGGTACATACTCTGGGTCGTTCTCAAGCTCCGGTGGAACTACACCTATGACATATAGTTGAGGTGAGCTAACAGTCTAAGCTCAGTAGAGAAAAGTCAACTCAGTAGAGAAAAGTCAATGCAAAGATCATATCTTATCAAGTCAAAGCATGGGTTCAATGACTAAATTCAAAAGCAGTTTTCATATCAAATACGTAATCTGAAGAAATACTGATTTCAAAATCACAATTAAAAACGTGTCATGTCAGAGAACAGAAGCATAAATAGCACTAATCATGTCATGTACGAAAACAGAGCAAATCGGATCATAAGCGAAAACAAAACGAATCAGGTTAAAAGTGGAAACAGAACGATTCAGATCAAAAGCAGAAACAGAATAGACCGGGTCAAAACATCGGATTAAAGCATAGTGGAAACAGAATGAATCAGAATGTCAGACATCAGAATGCATCCCATAGCGGAAACAGAGTAAAAACCCGAGAGCCTCAACTCCTCTTTATCACCGATGTTTGACCAAAACATCATAACAAATCATTCCTTAGCGGGGAATAGAACATATCAGATTAAATCATCCCTTAGCGGAGAATAGAACATATCAGATCACAGAATCAACGAGGGGCCAAAGCATCCCATAGTGGGAACAAAGCATTCCATAGCGGAAATAAGGTAAAAACCCTGGGGACTCAACCCCTCTTCGGAGACTCAACTCCTCTCCGCCACTCGTTTTTCAGATTCAACATATAGAATTTAGATTTAGAGTTCATAGTAAATGACGAAGTTCAACATTTAGAAATCAATAACGGGAGTTCAATGAGCGAAAGTTTAGGGTTCAGAGTCTGAGTTAGAAAGTCAGTGTTCATACTTATTTTTCAAATCAGAATTTCAATTTCAAAGAGTTTAATATTTCAGAAAATTTGATGTAAGTTTCAAAGGTTCAATGCATTCAAATACCCAGACGAAAATAGATTCTTAATAGTCAAAAGCATTTCAAATATGCGAATGTAAACAGATTCAACAAAAATCAAATATCATTTATTGTAAAATTATCAAAGTTTAATTCAATCATAATAAGCAAGTTTCAAATTCCATGTTCAAAATATCACCATTCCATTCAAATCATAAGATCTATGACTCGAAGACAAATACCATTGTGTAATGAAGTTTCCCTACCTTAACCTCGAATTTGTACGGAAATAGAATCAAGGTCCTATCGATAGCTTTTCGCCCTCAATCTATATCACAATTATGATGATATATTATTGATTGACCTTAACTACTAATAACGTTGACGTATTTAAGTGTTCTCTCAAAACTGAGGCGGAAATGGGCATGTTCATGCTGACTCAGAACCTGACCTAATTCCCTACTTAATTTTGACTCTCAAAATATTTGATTCATTATTTGGTTAATTCATAAAAGTTGTAAAGCTCGTAGTCCTCTTTCCAACACCTCAAAAATTGTGTCAATTCAAGTTCGGAGTAAAAAGTTATGGTCAAAATATCGAAGTTGTGTCGGCACATTCAGTCAAATTTGATCGATCGAATTTCATCGAGCTTCAACCTCTAAAAAAATATACTTCTGTTATATAAGTATATTATATAATTTGATCGATCGAAATTCCAAATTTGATTAATCGAATTCCAATTTGAACCATTCAATACAATTTGATCGATCAATTCTCAAATTTGATCGATCGAATTCCAAATTTGATCGTTCGAATTTCGACGGGTTCAAAACCCTTAGGGCATTTTCCTTGGTCTATTTTTTCCCCAAATTTCACCCAGTTCTTTAAGAAATCACACACACACACCACATACATACTAGGACTTTTATTCTATGAATTTAGACCATCAAAATTAAAGGATAACTAACCTTTTGTCGATCGATTTCGCGGATCTACGAACTGTTGTCCAACGAAGGTTTTGAAGTGAAACCTTCAGATTTTCACAGCGATTTCCACAATGAACGATTAAAGCGAGGCACAAGGTGAAGTTCTTCGCTAACATGCATCGATATGAGCCTCTTCAAAGCACGAAAGATGATCGCGAGATGGAACACTAATAAAAATAGGGTTTCTAATGGAAAAAGGGTTTGAACGGCTTGAAGTTCCCAGATCTCTAACGGTTGGAACTCACCAAAGGCGGAGCTTACGGCGATCATGCGACACAAATCTCATAAGAACTCGGGAAGGAGAAGCTCTCGTTCTCTCTCTCTCAACGTTTTGTAAGATAGCTTAGCAGTTAAGCTACCCCTCCCTTATAACCAAATGAAAGTCTAAAATATCCTTGATATTTTAGCTAAAATTCTATCTTCTTATCTTAGACTTGGCTTCGATGTTTAGTGGCACACAGTGCGTCGGTGCACGACTTTCACACTAAAGGCCCAAACACACAATTAAACCTTAATCCGTCCGCACAAAGTTATCCTAATATTATTTAAAGATTTAATATTATATAAAAACCTTGGCGACATCGGTTTTCGTGCCAACCACACACGTGGTCAGTCGAGTTCGGGTCTAATTTTACGGGTCATTACACTAATTCATTTTTTCAAAAGAAAATTGCTCCAAAATAGAGAAAGGTACCTCTGTTGGCGCCTACCAAATTATTGGTGGGCTACCTACACAAAAACTCGTTGATCGCTTTATGCCTATCTTTAACACAACAGATCTTGAGACCATGGGCATGTCATCAGACAGTCAAGTTTTTTATTCCACGTGGCAGCACAACGGATCTTGAGACCATGGGCATGTCATCAGACAGTCAAGTTTTTTATTCCACGTGGCACAGATTCCAAGCTGTGGCTCTAAAATCACATGATACACATCACTCAAATATGATTTTCAGGGGCATGTTTTGAGTTGTGTTAGCAGAAAGTTAATCGCCTAATGGCATGCCCATAGACTTAAGATTCATTTTGCAGAAGATTGGCATGAAAAACGATCACGATCATCAGATTTAAGGCGGTCAACAGGTTTTAGTATAGCCGCCCACCTGTAATTTGGTAGGCGCGAATAAAGGTACCTAAAGAGATATAAAACTCTTGAGACGCCTTTACAAGTGGCCCATTTTTAATAGGTAGCTCTAAACGCGCCCTCTGAAAGCGCCTACGTCGGAACCTCTTAAAAAACATTGATCTTTTGTGTGAAAGATATGGGTGAAGCACAATCTCCATCATCAGATCCAAAGCAATCAACAGTTTTTAAGGGGTTGCACACATAGGGGCTTTGAGAGAAGGGGTTGCCACGAACAGAGCAACCCATATTAGTTAGGTAATCCACTCAAGAAATGGTACTACAAAAAATAAGACTATTAGGGATAGTTTTTTGGAGGAAAAAAAACTGCCGTTATTAATAAAAAACCTATTAAGACTATTAGCGGCAATTTTTTGTTAATAGGTTGCAGCTAGCTAATCTTCTTATTTTTTTGTAGTGTGGGTCTAGTCAATCTCTACTGTCAAAATAGTCAAACTTGGGGAGTTGCCTAATTAGAAGAATAAAATCTATGAAAGTACATATTGACCTTTAAGGTATGGTGCACAAAATTTGGCAGGTAGATGATGGCTGATAGAGCTTTTAGCTGATTTGAGATTAATTTAATTGTTAAGAAAAAACATAAAACTAACTGAGAAATCTAAGTAATAGTACAAAATATAGATATAAAAAAAAGAAATTAACAAAATATAAAATCAAGAAAAATCCACGTGATATTGCCACTAATAGTTAATATGTGGATAGAGAGATATGCAAATATCAGCTTCAACCAGATCGCCTCAAACAAATTAGGGAGGGCTTCAGCTTTGTACTTAAACTTTTGTTAGTGGCAGTCAGTCCACTGCCATGAAGGAGATAAAATAGACCATCTTGTGCTACTGCACTACAAAGGATTTTCTTATACTAAAAGAGCTTGCTAGCTACTAACACATTAAACTTACTTTTCATTTAAAAGATTCAACTTGTATCTTACTACCCGGTTACACCAATATATATAAGGATAAAAGTACATTAAAAAAGTAAAAGACACTTTCAAATATGAAAAGACACCTAGAACCTTGAAAAGACACTTAGGAAATGACTTCTAGGAAACAAAATAAAATAATTATTTCTCTTTTGAGAAATGAAAGGTCTTCTTGACAAATGAAAAGTCACCTTGTAACTTGAAAAAGTTACTTAAAGCATGTCCCAAAATAATTTTTCAAGGTGTGCAATCCAAGACCCACTTTACTTGGGTTTGTATTCCAACACTCCCTCTCAAACCCAAGTTTTGAAGTTACTCCAAGTAAAGTCTTCAATCCTTGAAATGTCTAAAACTTTAAAGGCTTCGTAAAAATGTCCACAATTTGTTCTTCGGACTTGCAATAGATGAGCGTGACTTCATTCTTCTTCACTTGATCTCAGATAAAATGATACTTTATGTCAATATGTTTGCCTCGACCATTAGACACAGGATTCTTTGCTAATGAAATGGCTGATCTATTATCAACATAGATCATTACCGGTTGATTTGTAGAATGATGCAACTCCTTTAATAAATTCTTCAACTAAATAGCTTGACAAGCACATGCTGTAGCAGCTATATATTCAGCTTCACATGATGAGAGAGCAACAACATGTTGCTTTTTTGATGACTACGAGACTGCAACTGAACCAATATTGAAAACATATCCGGATGTTCTTTTTCTTTCATCAAGATCTCCACCAAAGTTACTATCTGTGAATCCTACAAGATCAAAAGCATTAGTAGGCTTATAAAACAAAGCATGATCAATTGTACCCTTGATGTATCGGAAAACCCTTTTAGCAGCCAAGAAGTAACTGTGTTTTGGTGCTTCCATGAATCTACTGATGATTCCAACACTGTGAGCAATGTCAGGTCGAGTGACTGTTAAATATCTAAGACTTCCAATTATGCTTTTGAAGAGTGTAGGATCCACCGAATCGCTTCGTTCTTCCTTTTGTAGCTTCAAACCCACTTCCATAAGTGTGTTTGCCGAATTGCAATTTTTCATTTAAAATTTTTTTTTGCATACTTTTCTTGTGAGATAAAAATTCCTCCCTCTGTTTGCTTTAATGCTATCCCAAGGAAAAATGACATCTTTCCAATGTTGGTCATTTCAAATTTCTTGATGATAGATTTTTTAATATCTTCAATTATAGGAAGATTGTTTCCTGTGAAGATCATGCCATCAACATACAAGCAAATGATCATTATATCCCCAACACCATTTATTTTGGTGTATAAGGCATGCTCATATGGACATTTTATGAACTCATACTTTTGAAAGAATTCATCGATGGGAGTGTTCCATGCTCTTGGTGTTTGATTGAGCCCATACAATGCTTCCTTTAATTGATACACACATACCTCTTGACCCTTTTTTATGTAGCCTTCTGGTTGCTCTATGTATACTTCTTCTTGAAGATAGCCATTCAAAAATGTCGACTTTATGTCCATTTGAAAAATATTCCAACCATTTTGGGCAGCTAAGGCTATAAGGAGCCTTATAGTATCAAATCTTGCAACTGGTGCAAACACTTCTTGATAGTCAATGCTTTGATGTTGTTTGTAGCCTTTGACAACTAGCCTCGCTTTATATTTTTCAACTTCACTTTCTTGATTCCTTTTTATCTTGTAGACCCATTTCACTCCTATCGCCTTTCTTTCCTTTTGGTAGAGTGGTAAGCGCCCATGTATCATTCTTTTCTATTGTTTTGATTTCTTCATCCATAGCATTTTGTCATCTACTATCAATAATAGCTTCTTAAAAGTACAATGGATCATAATTCGCAAGAAGGCAAAATAAAGTGAAATCGAGCACCTCCGTTTGATCGTAGATATCATTGAGACTTCTCATTTTTATCAGTGCCTTTGATTGACTACTTGATGATGCAATATCAGCCAACGAAAATGATGATGGTAAATAAGGAGTTTGAGGAGGAGTTGGGAGAGGAGTTTGATTCTCCTTATCATTTTCTTTGATGACTTCTTTATCAATTAGAATTTTTTCTTTACTTTGTTTTTCACATGTGTTCCATTCCCAAGATGTTTCTTCATCAAAGATAACATTTCTAGAAATAATGATCTTCTCGGTTACACAATTGAATAATTTATAACCCTTTGTAAGTTCATCATATCCAAGGAAGATGCATTTTTTTCCTTTGTCATCAAGCTTCGTTCTTCTTTGACTTGGACTATGTGCATATGCAATGCACCCAAACACTTTGAGGTGCCCAACTCTAGGTTTGTAGCCGCTCCATGCTTCTTGAGGTGCCATGAATTTGACACTTTTGGTGGGGCTTCTATTAAGCAAATAGACAGCACAAGAAACTGCCTTGCCCAAAACTCCTTTAGCATGTTCTTTCCTTTGAGCATACTCCTTGCAATGTCAAGGATGGTGTGATTCTTTCTTTCGGCGATGCCATTTTATTGAGGAGTGTATATAGCCGTCAACTGATGTTTGATTCTATTTGATTTGCAAAATTCTTGAAACACGCTTGAGGTGTATTCACCACCTTTATCAGATCTTATAGTTTTAAGAAAATAATCACTATGTTTTTTCACCATTGATTTAAATTGCATGAAAGTCTCAAATACATCTGATTTTTGTTTGAGAAAATACACCCAAGTCTTTTTGCTGAAATTATCGATAAAAGTGAGAAAATACCTATTTCCTCCTTTTGATGTAACCTCCATTGGACCCACAACATCAGAGTGAATAAGTTGAAGAGGTTCAAAAGCTCTTCTTGATTCTCCCACCGGAAAACTCAATCTATGTTATTTATCCAAAATATATCCTTCACATAATTGTTTTGGATGCTCAATTTTAGGTAAACCTTTCACCATATTAATTTGAGATAACAACTCTAGTCCGTTAAAATCAAGATGCCCGTAGCGCAAATGCTATAACCAAGAGTTATCTTTCACAATAGAGTTGAAATATTTAACTACATCATTCTTGATGTTTAAAATGAAAAGTCTATTCTTTGACATCTCCACCTTTGCAATGACATCATTATTGCAATTTTTAATAACAAGAGTATGGTCCTTCATGTGTATGTCATAACCCTTTTCTAAGAGTTATCCCAAACTCAGAATATTACTTCGCATTGCGGGAACATAATAAACATCGGAAATATATTGATAATCACCATTTTTTAATTGAATTATAATTTTTCCCTTTCCTTTTACTGGAGTTTTAGATGAGTCGTCAAGCGTCACATCACCTTTTATCGACTCATCAAACTTGATAAACATTTCTTTTTCACCACACATATGATTACTGGCTCCAGTATCAAGAAACTAAGTGGTTTGATTTCTTGATTCATCTCTCTTATATGCAAGTAACACAGTAGTTACTTGTTCGACCTTTTCTTCAGAGAGATTAGCTTGTTCATTAACATCATTTGTAGATTTACTTCTACATTCATTACTATAATGACCAAACTTTTGACAATTATAATATTTGACATGGGATTTATCATACCTTGGCTTGTATGATGAATTGGAAAGATCTCTATGACCTATTTCTCTTTGGCCTCGTTCTCGTTCATTTGAAAAATCACCATGATCACCATGTCCTTTTTTATTATGGTAATTATCATGGCCACCATGAGTAAAACCTCTGCTTCGATATCCTCTGTCACGTCCTCTGAAGTTCTTTCTATCTTCTTTAAGGGCCAATTTGCTTGCAAAGCTTGCTCCACTTCTTCATTAGAGTTTTGTTTCATTCTTTGTTCATGGGCTTCAAGTGATCCCATGAGTTCGTCAATTGAAAGACTGGACAAATCTTTCGCTTCTTCAATCGCCACCACAACATGTTCAAATTGTTGTATCAACGATTTTAGAATTTTTTCTATCACCTGCACATCCTCCATGCTTTCAGCATTTCTTTTCATTTTGTTAACAATAATCAAAATGCGAAAAAAATATTATGAAATCGACTCACTTTTGTTCATACAAATGGATTCAAATTCAGCTCGAAGAGCTTGAAGACGAACCATTTTTGCTTTATCAACTCCTTTGAATGAATTTTGCAAGATCTCCCAAGCTTGCTTAGACGATGTGACATTTGAAATTTTTTTCAAAAATTGATGTTTCAACTCCTTGGTAGATTAAGAAAAGTGCTTTCTTATCCTTCTTTCGTACCTCTTTCAATGCCTCTTTTTGAGTTGCTGTAAGTGTTTCTTCCGCTTGTGGTGATTCCGATTCATTGTAGCCATTATCGACGATGTTCCACAAATCTTGCGATCCTAGCAAGACTTTCATTTGGATGCTCCAATTATCATAGATTGTTTTTGTTAAGACTGAAATTTGGGGCTGAATCATATTCGCCATCTTCCTTAATGGAATAGGACTCTGATACCAATTTGAAGGATATAAAATAGACCAGCTTGTGCAATTGCACTACAAAGGATTTCCTTATACTAAAAGAGCTTGTTAGCTACTAACACTTTAAACTTACTTTTCATTTAAAAGATTCAACTTGTATCTTGCTACTGGGTTACACCAATATATATAAGGATAAAGGTACATTGAAAAAGTAAAAGACACTTTGAAATATGAAAAGACACCTAGAACCTTGAAAAGACACCTATGAAATGAATTCTAGGCACCGACTTCTAGGAAGCAAAATAAAATAATTATTTCTCTCTTAGAGAAATGAAAGGTCTTTTTGACAAATAAAAAGTTACCTTGTAACTTAAAGCATGTCCCAAAATAATTTTTCAAGGTGTGCAATCCAAGACCCACTTTACTTCGATTTATATTCCAACATGCCAACGATTAATCCATGGATCTCACAAGGGTAGATTGCGTGGTCCATACCCTAAAAAGATATATAGATGATTAATATGAAGATCGATAGATAGATACATATGTCCACCGTGGTTGGGCTTGCCACTTGGACAGTTTAGAATAATGAAAATGTATAGCATTTAAATGGTTTGGATGAAGGGAAATGCAGAATTGTTTTATATTTTTTATTTTTCATAAGCTAACAGCTAAGGAGAGTAGTAGTAGGATGTGTGATCTCCAAAGAAGTCCTTGCGTTACAACCTCCTCTTTTCGCTTATGCATGAAAGAGTCAATGTTAAGTGCCAGTTGTCCAAGGACTTGTCAGATCAATGATGCTCGCTTGACAATTAATTAAGATTTCAACCTGAAAAAAAAATTGTGTTTCCTTTTCTCCTAACCCCCTCTTTTCGCGTATGCATATAAGATTCAATGTTAAGTGCCAGGTATCCAAGGACTTGTCAGATCAATGATGCTCACTTGACAATTAATTAAGATTTCAACCTGAAAAAAAATTGTGTTTCCTTTTTTCCCCAAACCTCTAAAGCTAGATCAGATTACATGAAGTCCAGTAATATTGAAGAAGATATAGTAAGAAATTATGAAGACAACTAGGGTTACCTGGGCATTGTTACTTTCACCTTGGATTTATCGACATATGATCCTCGACGACGATACCTATAACCCATCCACATATGATTCTCGACGAGGATACCTATAAACCATATATACGATCGAGTCTCTTTAACCACCTCTTGGTTCACTCCAGCCAGTCATTTCCAATAACCAAATAGAAGATCATTTTCATTGGTCCAGATTTACTGTATTTTTGCCCATATTGATGACTTGGATTCTGTTCAGAACATATGCTGCTAGAGACACTTTACTTTGAGTTCATCACACGAGCTTGTCTTTTCACTCTAGTCACATGTTTAGATGTTCAATAGTAAGATTTTCCATTATCAGTGGTGGAGATCGTTCTGGTCGTAAGAGAAAATAATTTGGAATAATTAGACAAGCATGTCTCAAAAATATTTTAGAAAAACCGTACTTTCACAGTTTTCTGAAGTTCCAAAATCCGTGAAAGCACAGTTTTTCTAAATCATTTGAAGTCGGGTCTATTTTGCTAAAATTTTTATTTTTGAGACATTGTTTTCTAAAGTTAGTGTAATGTGTATTAGTGTTAATTTAAATGATGCTTGATTGTATTAAATGAGACAATGGAGATCGCTATCGTTCCAATCGTTTAAGAAATAAATCTTTAGATCATAGTTGTGAAATCATAAGAACCACATGAAACTGGGTATTAAGAGTGTCAGCAGTAGATTAATTAACTAATACTAGCTCAAAATTAAAATGCGTCAATCGGAGGTAAAATGGGTAGCAATTCTCTTTTCGCTAAGTATCTTGTGCTTTAGCTTCACTACGCCTAAGTCGCCTATTAAATATGTTTTCAAAAGATTTTAGCATCCAATTTTTGTTTTGGACATTAACAGATACCATTCATATAATACGAAAACGAATATAATAAATTATATATATATATATATATATATATATATATATATTTCATTATGAAAATTGACCCCTTTTTCTTGGATTTCTTTTTTTCGGCATATTTGCTAACACAGATAGCTGTGAAGAAGTTGAAAGCAATGAATTCGAAAGCAGAGATGGAGTTTGCGGTGGAGGTCGAAGTTTTGGGACGGGTTCGACACAAGAATCTACTTGGACTCCGGGGATACTGTGCAGGAACTGATCAAAGGCTCATTGTCTATGATTACATGCCCAACCTCAGCTTGCTTTCTCATCTCCATGGCCAATTTGCTGGAGAAGTTCAGCTTGACTGGAAAAGAAGAATGAACATTGCGCTTGGCTCCGCGGAAGGCCTACTGTAAGCTTTTCATTTTACTCCTCGATTATTAACTCATTTTTCTTCGCTGAATGATGTCTTCAAGTATAGTTATATGTTGCGTAGGGGCGATTATTAATTTATGCAAAGATTTTAAGACTTCACCTTAGTATTAAACATTAGATCAACCTTAAATCAACCAATTCTAACCCCTCGTTTCAGGTACTTGCACCATGAAGTGACACCCCACATAATCCATAGAGACATAAAGGCCAGCAATGTTCTCCTAGACTCCAACTTCGAACCCCTGGTTGCCGATTTTGGGTTTGCCAAGCTGATTCCAGATGGCGTTAGCCACATGACAACACGTGTAAAGGGCACACTCGGCTACCTGGCCCCGGAGTATGCCATGTGGGGCAAGGTCTCCGAGAGCTGCGACGTCTACAGCTTTGGAATTCTTCTATTAGAGATTGTCACCGGAAGAAAACCAATCGAAAAACTCCCGGGTGGCATTAAGAGGACTATAACTGAATGGGCTGAACCCCTCATAGTGAAAGGGAAATTTAAGAACCTGGTTGATCCAAAGCTGAGAGGGAACTTTAACGAGGAACAGCTTAAGCAAGCAATCAATGTGGCCGCGTTGTGCGTCCAGGGAGAGCCCGATAAGAGGCCTAACATGAAGGAGGTTGTCAATATTCTCAAAGGGTATGACCCCAAAGCGAAGGTAATGCAGACGAGGATACAGAGTGTCAAGTATGGGGAAGATTTAATGGCCCTTGATCAAGCTAGCGAAGACGACGATGGGGGTGTCGATGATGAAAGCAACGCGTATGGTGTTTTTGGTGCTATGGAAATCCAGAAGATGCAGGATCCATACATGCATCATGGATATAGAAGAAGGGATTTTTAATTGGGAGGGCAAGATATAATTGAAACTGTGATCACCACAAATACGCCTTAATTGGGAGGGCAAGATATAATTGAAACTGTGATCACAACATCAAGAAACTGACGTCCTAACCGTTTGGAAGTGTCGCTCGATCCGATCACATCATGTATTTTCAAATTTGCCTTAATCCAGTATTTGACTTTGTTTTCTATTGTGGTTATATTGTGGCCGGAGTAAATGTGTTCTACATTCTTTTTCTATCGTTATGAGTATATATTACATTGCATTTGGGTAATTGGGTTGTTGACAAAAAAAAAAGGCATCTTTCCTAAACTAAACACCTTAGAGGGGATACTTTTAAGGGAAATTTATCTGATCGAACCTGGCAGACACACCTTTTACGTCAGAGGCCCTATATTTTCACCTTTACCCAAATCGACCAGCTGGGAGCCTAGCCGACTCTAAGGATGGCAAAAAGTCCAAATTACCCCCTTTCTTTAAGGCATAAAAACATCATCTTCTTCCTCATTTTAATTTGCTACAGTTTCTAAAAGCCAGAGGTAGCAAAGGTGACGGCGTCTTCTCCTCAATCCAATCTACTCCGATCTGCTATTTGGATCGACCCAGATATACCTTTTTCGTCAGAGACTGTAGCAGATTAGAATGAGGAAGAAGAGGATACACCTATATAATTTTAAATTTTAAATATTTGTATTTTTCTATATTTACGCGATATGAAACGAGATCTATGTTGTCGGATTTGAAGGCCACAATATAAAATCGATAGCCAATAGATATGAAAAAAAGGCGATATCGACTCTATACACAGTCAGTACCGACCATTTTAAGATTCGTAAATGACAGTTTACAGAGTCGCCATCGATTATATTTAAAAAAATTTATTTATTTATTTATTATTTTATTTTTTTTAATAAAATCGATGACGACTTTGTACAGAGTCGTCATCGATTTTATATAAAAATAAAAAATAAAATTTAATTTTTTGTATTTTTTGTATTTTTTTTAATTTTACAATCGATGGCGACTCTATACAGAGTCAATGACGACTGTGTACAGAGTCGATGACGACTCTTAAAATGGTCGATACTGATTGTGTTAAGAGTCGACATCGATTGTTAAAATATATATATTTTTTTAAAAGAGGCGATATCGCCTTTTTTCGTGTCTATCTTTAGTGCCATTTATTTTATTATGTGGCCTTCAAATCAGATGACATAGATTCGGTTTCACATCGTGTAAATATAAAAAAATATAAATATTTAAAATTTTAAATCATGTAGAACGAAAAAAAGTGTAAGAAGGGATATTTCGGACTTTTTGTGCTAGCTAAAAATGGCTTGACTAAAAGCTGGTCGATTTGGGTAAAAGTGAAAATACAGGGCCTCTGACGTAAAAGGTGTATCTGAGAGAGTCGATAAGGTAAATTTTCCTACTTTTAAAATGTACTAACTCTTAAAGAGTTTGTACCCTATATTTTTCGAAAAGTATTTACCACAAATGTCAACTGACATAGCCTCTGAGATATAACTATATTAAAAAATATTTAGCTAAAAGGTATCTGATGTGCCCTCTCAGGTAATTTCATACGGCATAGGCACTCTCAAGTAAATATTTGTAAAACATCCACTTTAAGATTTTGTTTTCCAAATGGTGCCCTCTCAGGTAGATACGCCCATTTCAATAATCACGATGTATTTCGTGCTCAACTTGCTCGTCAGTGATGCCATAGCCACGGTATGCTTCACTTGCCAAGTGACGAAATCTAGGATGACCGACACAATTTGACGATGATTTAGATTTCGTTCAGGTCAATGGTCTCGACAATATAGCTTTTCGCTCTGTTTTTTTTTGTTTTCCTTTGTCTCCCTGCTCGAAAGTTGTTTGGTACTCACCAATTTATCAAAAGAAAAATAAGTAGCTTTACAATCTTCCATATAATTTTGTCTTAAAACAATTAGAAGATGTGGAGCACAAGACTCCCTTTCGACTGCTAGTAGATTGAATCCAGAGGGGCATAAAGTCTTGAAGGTACAGGGACGACCCACAAATCTCAGGGTAAGGGGAACCTCTACAGAAACTTTGATCAAGATTCTAAGAATGTTTTACGTGAATTTGAATGGAGGAGCGGCGATTGGCGTTGTGTGGAATGTGATTACCACAACTTCAAATCGAAGATCAGATGCAACCGACATGGTTGTAGAGTTACATTAGACTTTGGAATTCGGTTTCCGTGGTCATAGCTTGGCTCGAGACATTCAAAGCTACCAGATCCTCCTCTCACAATTGAGCAAATCCATGATCTTCAACAGGGCTTCTCAATTAAGGGTAAAGGAAAACCCAGACTATCTCCTGATTTTTCTAGACCTTTCATCGGAGGTGGTCTCGATCCTGAGGTCATACATTGGGAAGCTGCGTTGTTCAACAGAGGGGTGATCATCGCTAATCCCACTGATAATATTTCCTTATCTAAGATGAAGGCTTAGAGTTCTTCCTGCTGGAGACCTGATGATGTAGTTGGCTTATGGAAGATAAGCCGATTCAACTTTTTGATCTATTTCTATAGTTGTTCTGCTGCCACTAATCGTTTCTAATCTAGATGGGATGAGATTTCAGGCCATAAGGTAGCGTTCATGAGATGGTTCCCAACATGCAATATGATCTCACCACCCCCTGGCGGATCACTGTGGATCTAGGTGAGGGGGCTTCCTATTCACTATTGGAACTCTTATTAGTTTAGCAAAATCAGAGCCAGGTGTGAGGGATTTCTCGAGGCAGATTCCAACTCCACTAACTTCACCAGAGCCGAGTATGTAAGAATTAAGGTTGCTGCTACCCTCTAGTGGCAAATTCCTCGAGCAATAAAATTGAAGCTCAAAGAAGAGTCGATTCTCCTTACCATCGAGATTGAAATCGAAGGGGTATTTCCCCTTCTTCCAACGCCACTAAGATGACCCTGAAGAGAAACCCGATCCCGATCCCTTTACCTATAACTTCCCTATTGTGGATTTTTGCCCACCATTGAAATTAGCATCGTCAACTAGCGGATTGGTCGAGCCGAAATCCAACATCTCCAAAGAATCGGAATCTCCTCCGACAAAAACAAAAGACGATCAGCACTCCTTTCCGACGCCAGAAATGGTCGTCGGCAGATCCATCTCTCGTGAGGTCTCCCTTGCCAAACTTGGGAACTTAGAATTTGAAATTCGGGCCAACATGTCCCATGTCAACACGTGGCACCCTTGCAATATCCCCACAGAAGCTACATCCTCTAACCGATCCACATCCCTTGCTTTTAGGACTGATTCTCCTTCATTAGAACAACTACCCTATCAAAAAGACAAAGCTGCCTTTTTTGCCCCAGCCGTTCAAAATTCAGCATCTCCAATGCAACAACTCCCATTCCAAAAAGACAAAATTGCCTTTTTTGCCCAGCCATTCCAAGCTCAGCAGCTCCAATACAACCTCTCCCATACCCAAAAGCCATAAATACCTTTTTAACCCCGGCCGTTCCGGATCCTATGATTAAAATTCCTCAAGATTGTAACTTTGGCCGACATCCACAGCCGGCTGCTTCCAATCCAGGTCCTGTCCGTGACCCAGACCCAATTTCATCTTCCTCCTCCGACTCCCAAACTGCAAAAACTAGTAACAACAACCCAACTTCTCCAGCGAACGATGCACCTTCCATTGATTTCTGCTCTCCCGCCCTTCATTCAGAGGTCATCCGATCCCCTCCATCCATGCTTATTTTTTCTGCTGAAGCTATATCTCCATCCCTGGGATTTTCATGAAATCTCGATCATGAATTCTTTCAAAACTGTGAACATGCTAGGCATCTACTCACTAACCAAGAGGCTGATGATGGATCCGACAACACTAGTGATGGAGGCAGTAGCTGGAAGGATGAACTACACGATGACTCTGAAATTAATCTATCGTCTGGCGAGGGCCGTTTCGACTTGTCAGAGGCCCTTAAGGATCAATCTAAAACTAGCACTCCAGTGCTCTCTTCTTACGGATCAGTTGCAGTAATCGTGGCCCATAACCCCAACTTGGACGAGCAATTTCTCACTAATAACGACTGCAACGAAGTCTCATCTATTGCCCTTACCAAAACAGAACTGCGCAACAAGAAGATAGCATAGCTCAGGAGACTAAAATGGGCCCTCAATTATTCCAATTGACCAACTTCCTGCCGGCTTCACACTCTTTTTCATGATGATTATATCTTGGAATATCGGAGGACTCGGAAGTGGTAATATATGCGCAGCGGTAAAAAGCACCATTAGTAGACACAAAGCAAGTATTGTTACTTTATAGGAATCCAAACGGAAGGATGCCACTGCTGATAAAATGCGCTCCATCATTCTTAACCCCGATTGGGGGTGGGCTATCAAAGATTCCAATGGTTCCAGAGGGGGCTATCAAAGATTGCAAAGGTCAGTGGATTGGTCTGTTTAATGTTACTGTTTCATTGTTTGATAAGAGAATAAATCATATGTTTCTGCTTACGGCTGTTTATGGTCCTTGTGTTCGAGGTGCGGATTTTGAGTTTTGAGAGGATTTATATCGGTGGAAAGTCTCCTAAACAATAGGCCGTGGCTTGTCTGTGGCAATTTCAATGCCATGGCTCATCCTAGCAAGAGATCTAACAACATTAAATCTTCTCTGTCAATGAGAAGCTTTTCGAAATTTATTAATACTTCAGAGCTCATCGACGTTCCAATGGCAGGGCCCAATTTACATGGACGAATGGAAGAAGCCCTCCGATGCTTTGCCGGTTGGATCGGTTTTTAATTAATGTTAAGTTCGATGCCCTCTACCCTACAACAGACTGCAAAAGCTAACACTCGTGTCACCTTCGACCACACTCCCATACTATTCAATTTAAAAGGCATTGATTGGGGTCCTATTCCGTTCTGCTTCTTCAATCATTGGCTAGAAGACCTTGATTTCGTCAATCTAGTACCCAATTGGTGGTCCGAAGTATCTACCACTAGCTACTCCACTTCAGCCATTTTCCGCAAGTTAAAAATAGTAATCTCCAATTGGAATAAAATGAGAATTTCCAAAGTTAAGGCTACCGAATCAAACCTTTTGACTGAAATCGAAGCTGTTGATAAGATAGAAGAAGCGAGGGCCTTAACCACTGATGAGATCATCAAAAGGGGTAGATCTAAGGCTGATTTGGAAAATATCATCCTCACCGAAGAGATGGAATGGAGACAAAAAGCATGTGTGCGGTGGCTCAAAGAAGGTGATTGCAATACTAGTTATTTTCATGCTTTTGCAAATAACAGAAGAAGGATAAATATTGTTTCTTCGATCCACACAGATGATGTTCTCTTCTCTAAAAATGAAGAAATTGCCCAGATCGCCATTGAGTTCTATTCCAATCTGTTCGAAGAGACCAATATTAATCGGCCTAGACTCCGTAATATCCAACTGAAAAAGCTCAATCCCTCTGAAGCCGACCATCTAGATGTCCCATTTTCTAAAGAAGAAATCCATAATGCTATAAAGGATTGCAAGGCTGATCGTGCCCTTAGTCCTAACGGTTGCACTTTGGTTTCTACCACAAATTCTGGTATACTATTAAAGCTGTAGTTATTGGTATGGTTAATAAGTTTTGGGAGGATGGATTTATCCACAAATCTATAAATGATACTTTTATTACTCTTATCCCAAAGGAGAAAGGAGCAGTGGAAATGAAGAGGTTTAGACCTATCTCTCTAGTGACCAGCCTCTATAGAATCATTGCTAAAATCCTAGCCAACAGAATTAAAAAGGTGATTGGCTCCGTCATTTCTAAGACACAAGGTTCTTTTATCGAAGGCAAACAGATTCTTGATCTTACTGTTATCGCTCAAGAGTGTGTCTCCTCCAAGCATATCTCCAAGCAGAAAGGTGTTCTTATTAAAGTGGACATGGAAAAAGTGTATGACAGGGTCAGCTTAGATTATCTCCTTTGGATGACGAAACAAATGGGATTTGGGAACAAATGGAAGTCCTGGATAGACGGTTGTCTTACCAGTGCTCATTTTTCCATAATTATTAATGGGAAAGCATGCAAATTTTTTGAAGCTTCAAGGGGCCTTAGACAAGGATGTCCTCTATCTCAAATACCTCTTTGACATTGTGAGCGAAGGGCTTTCCCTCCATTTCCAGCAAGCAGACTTTGAAGGATTGGTTACGGGGTTCTCAAATCCAAGGAGTGATTCCAGAGTAAATCTTCTCCAATATGCGGATGACTCTCTTAACATGTGCAATGGCGATTCTATTTACATATATCAGGTTTGCAACATTCTTAAGATCTACGAGGATGTTTTTGGTCAATGTGTGAATTTTGATAAATCTAACATATATGGGCTAAATGTTGATGAAATTACCTTAAGCTCTTGGGCTGCTGACACGAATTTTTCTAAGGCCAAACTCCCTTTTAAATACTTGGGCATTCGTATTTGCACTAGTAAACTTCGAAGCTCCGAATGGGACCCGATTATTTCTAAGGTTAAGAACAGATTGAGTGGGTGAAAAAGTAAGTTAGTCTCCAAAGGAGGTAGACTTACTCTGATCCAATCTGTTCTTAGTGCTATTCCTACATATTTTCTCTCCCTTTACAAGTGTCCCATCAAGGTTTGTAATGAAATTGAGAGGCTTGAGAGGAATTTTCTTTGGGATGATCTCGGAGAAAAAAATAAAATACATCTTATAAGTTGGGATAGGGTCTCTAAGCCCAAATGCTCTGGCGGCCTCTGTATCCGCTCGATTGAAGATATGAATAAAGCCCTTCTTATGAAATGCTGGTGGCATCTGGGGGACGATTCTAATTATTGGTGGAAAGAAATTATCATCAACAAATATCGTATGTGCCAAAAGGGTTGGGAAATCAGCAACAAAAGTTATAGAGCATCTTCCTAGTGGTGGAGAAGCAATCTATTTTTGAGAGATGATTTCTTAAAAAATATCTTTTTTATTTGCGGCAAGGGGGGCAATATTTACTTTTGGTCTGATAGATGGCTAGAAGGAGAACCAAAGTTACTTTCTAAGTTTCCAAACTTATACAACATCGCCATTGTTCCCAATATCAAAATAAGTAATACCTTTAGTTTGGAAAATCCCACACAGTGGCTTATCAACTTTAGACAAAGACTTACGAATGTTGAAATAGATGAGTACTCCTTGTTTTCTAATATCATGGATAATGCTCAATTAGACTTGGATGGTGAAGATCTCAGAGTTTGGAAATACAATAATCATAGAAGGTTCTTCGCTAAATCTGCTTTGAAATCATTGCATCCACATCCCCATATCGTGGATTGGGCTTTCATCTAGGATTACCGCATCCCAACTAAGATAAGTTTCTTCCTGTGGACGGTCTGCTGGAATAAAATCCCTACTATCTCCAATCTTATCAAAAGAGGAATGCAAATTGATCAAA
Source organism: Chloranthus sessilifolius (assembly GCA_021018995.1). Classification (NCBI taxonomy): domain Eukaryota; kingdom Viridiplantae; phylum Streptophyta; class Magnoliopsida; order Chloranthales; family Chloranthaceae; genus Chloranthus; species Chloranthus sessilifolius. Next base: position 102,207,904 of record CM037588.1, read on the forward strand.
AGTGTTTCTTTTGTGGCTGCGCTAAAGAAGACATCAAATACCTCTTCCTTACCTGTGAGAAAATATGGCCCATTTGGGGTGTTTTTTTTAAGCGCTCGGTATCTCATCTTGCATACACAAGAACATAGTTATTTTTCTTTCAAGCTGGGATCAGTGCGATGCTACGGGTATCTAGAAATGGATATGAGATCATCTCTATATTTCCACCCTTTGGAACATTTGGATATCTCGCAACAACATCAAATGGAACAGCTCTTTCTTTAATGCTAAGAGACTCATTCAAAACAATATCATCATCATTTGCAATTGGGAGATAGCAGATGGCAAAGGCGACTCTTTTCTCTTTAACATTAGAAGCTTCAAAGTGGAACAACTGTTATCTTTTTTTCACTCTTTGTAGGGGGGTCATTTTTCTGTTGGGGTTTTTGGTTTTCCATTTTTTGTTTGTTGGGGGTTTTTTCCCGGACATTTCGATTTTTCCCTTTTATTTCCAGCTTCCTATGCCACCCAAGTACTTATTCTGGTTTTCTCCGAGAAGTCCAATTTTCCAAATAGCAATGCTTGGGTGCTACCTAGTGTATTACTGGGACTCTCTGAAGCACTAGGCTAACTTTTATATTCGTAAATAAAAATAAAACAGCCATAAAAAAAAACAATCTTCCATATAATTTACTACATCTATAATTTCTAGTTGATATGGAACATAATAAAATTAGGGAAATTTACCTAATCAACCCTATCAGATATACCTATTCTGCCAAAGACCCTATATTTTCACCTTTACCCAAACCGACTAGCTCCAAGCCAAGCCGATCCTAAGGAGAGTAAAAAGTCGAAGATACCCCTTCTATGACTTTCTTTAACCCATAAAAGCATCTCCTTCTTCCTCATTTTAATACGCTACAGTTAGTAAAAAGTTGGAGGTTACGAAGGTGACGATGTCTTCTTCCACAGTAATATTGGTGGGCGATTTTTCTGGGTTCCTCTCGGTTCCCGTTGAATCAGTGGCTCCCAATTATGTCCTAGTGGACTCTAGTGATGTGGCGTCTGGAATGTTAAAAGTAAAAGGGTTTCTAGGAGGATTCTTAGTATGTTGCTATCGCCAGCTGCAGATATTTATCGACGCCGCAACACGTCAATGATCACTCTTAAGAGCGGATATAGGTTACTTCTATACTAAATCGTCTGCCTGCGAACACCAGCAGCAGTGTCTTTTCCTTAATTTAGATAGCTTAATTTCCCTTTTATTTCCCTATATAGTTATAGTTCTAGTCAGTTAGACTTTCCTGATTCTATGGTGAGTTTAGTTATATAGGTTTATTCTAATCATGTTGAGAGTCCAGTTAATATTAATTTTATGGTTTTATTAGAAGTCTAATTATTAGTGTTCTAGCACTGCTAAGAGTCCAATTAATTCTAATCTCCTATCAGTTCTAGGAGTGCACATGTAATAGATCTGGTGAAACTCTAATTAGTTCGGGCATACTAATTGTACTGGAATTCTTATTAAATTAGGTATAACAATTCTATTGAAATTTTAATTAAGGCAATTATAACAGTCCTGTTAGAATTCTAATTGGGATAAAAGACTGATTTTACTGAAACTCTAATTTAAGCAAAGGAATTAATGTTACTGAAATCTAATTAAAAATAAATAAATGGATTTTTATCAAAATCTAATTAAAATAAATAAACTAATTTTCTAAAAATTCTAATCAGAGCAATGAATTAACTATACTAAAAGTCCAATTAAAGTAATGAAATTAATCATGCTAAATTCTAGTTGAAGCAAGGAATTGATCAATTAAATTCTGATTTAAAGAGATTAGTCAGTCATACTAAGATTTAAGGCACTTAATTAATTAAACATGCTGAAATAAAATAAACCTACTAATCGATTATGCTAAAAGGATAAAACTAAAGCAATTAATTATTTCTAAAATTCTTAAAAAAGGAGGGTTTGGGCTCGCTATACTAAGGAGGATTGGTCTTGTTCCCGAGTACCCTCCGTAAGCTCCCTTGGGTAAATCGGGTGGCTATGATTAAAGATAAATTAGATTTTGGACCGTGAAATAATATTTTTAGGCTTTTCAAAGTTGATTTCGGAATAATAATTATGAATTAAATTATAAACTAGAATTATAAAAACTAGAATTAATATTTAGGATTTTTAGAGATATTAAACTAAGGAATTAAATTTAAAAATTAAATTTTTAGGATTAAATTCGGGTCCGAAATCAGAAAATCAGGCCGTATGATTAAGGGCTGGTTCTGAATCGAAGGATTAGAACCAGAAATTAATGATAGGATAGTAAATCGAGATTTTAGAATAGAATTAGAGCCTAGGGTTGGTGTATCGGACCGTCTGATTAAGGATTGGTTCTAGAAATGGAGAACTGGAATCAGATATAGAGAATTACGGTCCGAAAAGGGTGCTACAGTCTAAGACTGAAAATAAAATTCCTAAATCAGAGATTATAAGCTATGGTTGGAAACTAAAAATTAAATCCTTACCTAAGGGTCGGGGCTGCGGAGAGAAATCTCGAAGATTCAGCATTTGAATCTTGAAATCATTATTAGGGTGCTCTATGGGTTTTTTCTCGAAGTTCTCTAATTTTGGAATCCCAAAAAAATCCATTCTCTCTCGAAAATTGCTAGCCTCTCCTGGCGAAATAGGAAAAAAAATCTTTTATAGGTTTTTTTTCAATTATGCGCCATTTTGCAAGCGTTTAAGTGAATTATGCGCCAGTCTCCCGATGCTTAATCACTTTGAGTCGATCACCGACTTAGTGAGCAACCGACTGACTTGTTCAGCGAGTTTCCTAGTTCTAATAGCATTAGAGCAAATTGTGCGCTTAGTAGGACGTGCATAATCTAATTAAGCGTTTCTCAGAAGTGCTCAATCAAGGAAGCTTAGGGGTCAAGGACTGTGAGGCTAGGTCGAGCGTAGGCCAATTACGCGTGGGTGATCTGGCGTGTAATCCGATAGCGCGTCTGATTTCGGGTACGTGATTGAGTCTTGATATGGTCTGAGAAAGGAAGTTTGGTCTAAAAGGGGACTGATTGCGCATTTGTGGTCTGGCGTGCAATCGAATTACACACAGGGTTTCAAGCGCTTAATTCTAGGTTGTCCGAGTCTGGTCTCTAGTCTGAAATGCAAGACTATTATTTCAGTCTACATTTTGACTATATACTATTATTTCAGTATATAGTCTCCCTACGTCGGGATCTGAGCCACAGAGCTATTGTTTCAGCCTATGTTTAGTCATGTACTATTGTTTTAGTGTATGATTCCCATATTAGGATTATAAGGTCAAAGGTTGACCAAACAAAAAGTTTATTCCGAGAAGGCAAAATGGGGGTGTCTATATTTGCCCCTCTTCGGCGCGCTCATGCGAAGTAAGAACGCATCAAAGAAGTAGACACCCCTCATTCGAGGTGTCTTCTTGTTTCCCTTGGGAATTCACAAATGTGAATTGGTGATGCTGACATGACATGCTTGACTTTCTTATCTATCAGCGCAAGCTAAAATAGAGCATTTAAAGGGCAAATGGTAGCTGTCGAAGGACACATTTTGTGTCTATGGGTGCATGGCGCTTCTTGTCGCATGGCACGAGCTAATAGAGGGATTTTATGCAATCGTGGTACCGAGGCATCAATCAAATGTCCAAAATAAGGTCCAGGGACTGATAATAATAAAATAAAGTATCATATAATATCAAAAGCTTTTGCAAGTCATGTCAGAGGGGGCGCATCATTGCTCACACTCATGCGCATCAGGCGTTCCTTTTCCAATAGGTGTTTGTACGTTCTTAGATTAAATATACTCAATGTTTAGTTTCTCATGGGAATGGCTGATTTGGGCTAGTAATTGAGGTGTCTTGTGAGGTATGCTCAGTAGAATTCTGTGCAGTGGCGTATGCGCTCGATTCATCTGAAGTCGGCCTCTAGGTTGGAAATTCTAATCCTAAGGTGTTTGAACTAACGATTCTGTTCAGTGGCGTTTGCGCTTGATCCAATTCCGCACAGTGGGATATGGGCTTGATTACAAGTTCAGACGGTCTCGGTGGTAAAATGACAGAAAACATGGCTTCCGAGACGTCGCTGAGCAGATCCACCAGTATGAGATTTGGGGATCCGACTGTTATTATGGTTGTCAAGATGACACTTGACATGCCGGATACTCTGTCTAACCTTCTTTGCAAGTACTGATGATTGTCTCTTATGGGAGGACTACAGTGATTCGCGAGTCGAGAGAGACAAATTTTGAAAACATTTGATTTCATCATAGCTAACTATATATATTTGCAATATCGAGTAACTGAAAAGTAGGTAGTACTTATCTGGGGGTGATACTTACCTAAGTTGTGCGTAGCTTGTGGCAGGATTGGTGGTGTTGTAGTGTCGCGCTAGGACTTTGGAGGTTGCTTCTCTTCAGGTTTGCTGTGGCAGGGCTTGGTGGTTTGTGATGTGATGTCTTGGGGTGTGATGTTGCGATGGGACCTGGGGGATCCTTCCTTTCTTTGGTTGTGTGCTAGGTGAGTCCTGGTGGGACGTGAGGATCCATTAGGGAGAAAGAGAGTCCTTTGCCTTAGCGATGGGACATGATCGAGCTTTCCCTCTTTTCATCATACAGTGTGGAATATGCTGTTTGAGCTTTCTTTTCCAGGTAGCGAGGTTCGCGATGGGATGTCGATTGAACGTAGTTAGCGATGTGACGTTGGTAAGTTATTATTTGCGCGATGGGATGTTGGTGTCTATCTTTGGCCAATCTTGGGTTATAAAAGAAATGACGTTGTGGTTGCGTTGTGATTGACTTCGTCTTTGGGCGGTTTGCTTTTGGCTTTTCACGATGGGACACGAGGGTATGGTTAATTTAATCTGATGAGACTTGGTATTGAGGTGATGTCGCATGTGTGCACATTATCACGGTGGGGTCCTCCTTCTCTGGTGGGATCGTGAGGGTACTGCGGTAAGGGGCATATACCTCTCCGTGATGGGACTAGGGGATGATAAACACTATAGGACGGGTGAATAGGTCTTTCTTTTTCATTGGGACAACCCATGAGCCTACGTGATGGGATAGGAAAATCTTAACCGCAATGGGATAAAAGGTCTTGAGGGAGTAAACTTCATCCAAAGTCAGGTATTATGCGCCTATTTTTGAGCACTCAATGTGATTGCACGCCTGAGTTTCGGCATGCGATCTCAGGCTTTATGGGTCGTTTACGCTCGTGTATGTGTGCGTGCAATTTGATTATGTGCCATAATCATAGCGCATGATCGAGGCGTCACCTGGTCAGTATACGGTTAGTGCACAGGTGACCTTTCGTATTACGCGTCTAAAGTGGGTCGTTTGATCAATTTGTGCGGTTCATTAACTATGCGTGATCGGAGCGTCGCGCCGTTCGCGCGGGCGATGGTTTCATTACGCGCTTGGATCGGAGCGTGTATTTTGTATTGTGTGCCACGTGCGTGGCATGCGATCTAATTAAGCACACGTGTTCTGGTGCGTGATTATGTTCGTACTCTATTTAAGTGAAAAAGCTTTCATTTGTTTTTCATTCTTTGGTTTAGTCTCAAGTTTTGACCTTTTTTGTATATCTTGTATTTTGAAATTTGTATTTTAGTGATATTGAGTGATCTAACCGTCTGATTGGGATGTCATTTCTTTCTATGTTTGTTATTTTGCATGATCTCTGTCCTAAGGTGATGCTCATGGACTATATTATTCTGGGAATGGGCGGTATTGGGAATGAGTGCACTTGTCTTTACATCGATCCTTTTTAGGGAGCAGTGAAGGCGACGTTGAGGAGGCGGCGGTGGAGGAGGCGAAGATAGCGGAAGAGCAGGAGTAAAAAATGGAGGGATGTATTTCCCAACCAATGCTCCCTGAAGTCTCTGATTGGACGCTCAGGGCAGGATCTGCTCCTCGCTTTGTCTCAGTTTTAAACCCAATCTTCGTTTTGGGTTGTAGGTTAAAGTTTTAGGTTTTCATTTTGGGTTGTAAATTCAGGAGGTATGCTTCCGGTGATAGTTGTAAAATTATAAATTATAAATAAAGGGGCATTTCTTTTGTTTTATCGTACTTGTTTATTCGTTTAAATTTATTAGTGGAATTAGTTGGATTTATCTTATTTATTTGACTTATTTCTGATTTAGTTTAGCTTGAAGTTCAGCTTGTTTTTATGGGGTTTCTTTGCTTGGTCAGGTTTTATTTAGAGAGTTTGCTTGGTTTTGTTTAGTTTGTTGGGCATTTTCTTAGTCCTAAACAAGTTAGGGTCTCATTTTAGAGATTTTTTTTTTGTTTAATAATTTTTGGTTTAAGGTTTGATTTTACTTGAGTTTTGGTCTTTTGTTTGATTCAACATGAGGTTAAAAAGGTGTGAGTTTTCAAAGGTTCTAGATAGGTGTTAAATGTTTAAATCCTATTGTTTATCTTGACTTGGGGGGATTGGTGTTTCTTAGGGGGTTAATTGTTACGTAATTATTGGTCCATCTAGGTTTGTCATGGATTGTGGTCTTTCAAAGGGGGTATGTGTTTGGTTTAGATTCAATTAGTTAGAAAGGTTTGAAGGGGTGACACTTCCCATTTGGTAATTCAGGAGGTATAGTTTATAAATGTGTGAGTGAAAAGTTTTGGGTTCTTGTTGTTTTGAATTTTGTTCCAGGTTTTGGAATTAAAAGTTTTGGGGCATTTTCTTGTGATTTTGGGCATGTCTTTTCTTCCTTTCTTTTTTGTATCTCGGGTGTTGGACCCGAAGAGTAGTGTTTGCATGGGTTCTTGAGAATGGAAGGGATTGGGAATGTAAAGTAGCGGTTGAATTGCTGTCATGCTAAGGGAAGAGATGGAGGAGAAAAAGGTGGTAGAAAGGAAACCTAAGAGAACAAGGCAGGTTATTTCATCGGTAGGCTCTTCAGGCGAGGGAGGCGACTGCTGCCTCTCTACGCCTGGAGAGTCAAGTATAGTTTTTTTGGTGTGGCGTAATTCTGTTTCGGTTATTTCATCTTTGTTTTGTTCTGACATGTCTTGTGTTGGTTTGTTTGGTTCTTTGTGGAGGCTGTTCCGGACTCTGCTCTCGAGGTTCCTTCTCAGGAGTCTATTCCTATCCCTACTCAGGTATATTTTAGTTATTGTGTTCGTGGCTTATTTGTCATTATAGTACTTTTGATGTATTTGTTTGTTCTTATTGCTGACGCCTACATTCACTGTTCCTTTCGGGCCTCCTACTGATCTAGTGACTGCTGAGACGGTTGGGTGACTTCTGGAGGAGAGGTTAGATCTGGTATAATCCTTTCCTTTCAAAGTTTCTTACTTTGTTCATGTATATATTAGTTTTCTTTTGACTTGGTGTGGTCATGCATGTCTGTTAGCTTGAGGAGGCGCGTCTAGAGGCGGCGCGAGTGCGCGCCACTCCCGAGGCGAGACGAGTCCTTGGAGAGATGCAGAGTCAGGAGGACCTGGTCATTGAGATGATGGTCACACAGAGGACTCAGACCGAGGCATTAGAGGGGGCACATTGAACGACGTGGGCGGAGATGCAGGTAATCCTAGATTAGCTGCAGTATCGTCTGATGAGGAGTGAGTGGGGGATATATAGGCTAGCGCATCAGCTTGGTGGATCGGATTTGACCGCTGCGGGTTCCTCGGCCGGGCAGTCTCGTCACACGTCATATGATCGCGCTAGGGGTGATGCTCGTGAGAATGCTATTGTTCATGAGGTTCTTGCAAGGTATCCTCCTAGTTCTCAATCAAGGCGGTCTGTTAGCCAGACGAGTGAGGGAGGATCTGTGGCGGGGCCTCATCATTTAAAGGTTTCAAGGACTCTGGGTGTCAGGATTGTATTTTCAAAGGACTAGTCTACGAACCTCCGAGCGGATGATACCGGGGACAACAGTGCTCGACCGTCCCAGCGATAGCGTAGGGAGTAGGTGATGTGCATGCGTTTATGCATCTATAGCATGTGTGTTGTATATATAGGGGGGGTGTCCCTAGTGATAAGTGTAAAAAGAAATGAAAAGATTTGTCATATTTAGAGAACTTTTTGATTCAGATGTACCTGATTGGATCCTTTTCTTTTAGTTACCTCTTGCATCTACTTTTGCTTTTTTTAGCTGCTTTAGTACCGTCAACCGTCATTGGGACTTGGATGCTTCCTGAGCTGGCCCGGTGATGGTTGAAGGTTGCTTTATATCTGCACATGTGAGAGTAATGCAGTTAGTAGTTTCGTTCGCCCCCCTACTAGTTGTCAAGGGGGGTAAGTGTCTCAGACTGGAGTTTGATAGCAAAGGATGGATATATGCTCTTTTTCTTTTTTTTCTCTTTTCTTTATTTTTCTTTTTTTTGAAATGACAACAATGCAACAGAGAAAGCAAATAGCTAAGATAGAAATAATAACAAAACAATAAAAATAAAAATGCCCCAGTGTAGGAGCGTGGTAGGATCGACAGTATGGTATCTTCGATAGCACTTTATGGATGGTAACTTCGTCGTTTCTTATCTGCTTTGTGGACAAGTCGGTGCTCCTGATATGATTTTTCTTCGGAAAAAAGATCCCAACGTCAAGATGCAATGGAGCTTTTCTTGGTTTCAAGATGAGCACTTTGGGTCTATAAGCAGTCATACGTATTTAGTGAGTTAGTTTTGAAGAAAAAGTTGATCGGTACTGTCACTGAACCGGGGAGGTCTCCTTGCTTAGGTCAGTTGTATACGGGAGTCTATTCTAGGGTAGTGGTCATCCTATCCCGTGATTATTAGGGAGATGTATGGTAGGCATAGTAGGTGATTGCATCAGTCATCATTCATCAATTTTCAGTTTTATTTCTAGGAGTATCTTGTGAGGCTTCTGATTTATCGTCCAATATAAAAATAGCAGAGGGGAGTAAGGCTCAGTGATGCGGGAAATAGTTTGTATCTAATGCTTCCCAAAAGGGATGAGTAACAATCTTTTTCTCATAGGGGATATGGGATGCCATGATCGAGCTCTTTGTCATGCGTCAGCACCATCAAAATCTCACATTCTATGGTTAGCAGGAGTTTTATCCTCCTCCCGCCACCTTACGACGACATCTAGTAGTATGGGAACATCAGGGGTGCCCTTGCAGCTTACTTATACACTTCTAGTAACGTTACCAGGGGTGTCCTCACGGTCTGCTTATGCTTCCCTGAGCTCATTGACTTGTTCATTCGTCGTAATACTCTTGCTCGATTTTTTTATATGTATTTTGAAAGCATCTTGCTAGCGCAAGAATAATGAGTTTTGATTGAACCTACCATCTTCATTTTTTTTGTTCTAACGTCTCCTCCAATGGCGAGGGAAAGGGAAATGAGGATCAGGTGTTACTTATGCTTTTGAAAGGGGTTAGATAGGTCACTAGTCTTTTAATCAAATTGCCCGAGTGAGAAAAGGTGGGCAATAGATCGGAGGTCTTAAGGATTTTCTAAGAATTGAAGGCGTACGACCAATGAATGGGTCGTGACGACTACGAGGGCGATAAGTATAAGTATTTAATCACGGGATGCGACGATCATAGGGCTAGGGATAATATTTTCTAAGGTACATGGCGTTCCAAGGACTAAGGATTTCTTTCCCATCTTGGTTTGCTAGTTTGTAGGCATTTCCAGGGTATGCAGCTATTATGACATATGGGCCTTCCTAGTTCAGTTTCAATTTTCCTTTCGGGTGGGCGTGTTTGGAAGGCATGATTTTCTTCAGGACTAATTCCCTAATATTAAAGGTTCATTCAAGAACTTTCTTATCGTAAGCCCTGGCCACTCTCCTCTAATATACCTGAGCATGATCAGATGCCCTTAGGCGTGTTTCATCAAGCTGCTCTAGCTGTGTGAGTAGGGCAATTCTCCTCTCATCTAATGATAGCTCATCATCGAGTTGAATACATAAAGATGATACTTGTATCTCATATGGTAGGACTGCCTCTATTCCGTAGGTAAGGAGGTAGGGAGTTTGGCTAGTAGCCATACGAATAGAGGTCCTATAGGCCCAAAGTGCTTCTGGTAGTCATTCAGGCCTGTCAGCTCCATTGCTTGTTTCTACTGTGCGTTTTAAGATTCGAATTAGCATTTTGTTCGTAGCTTCTGCCTGTCCATTGCCTTGAGGGTAGAATAATGATGAGTAGTGTAGATCGATACCGTACTTCTTGCATAACTTCTTCGTCTTCTCTGCGATGAACTATGGTCCATTGTTGGTGACAAACGTCCTGGGTACTCCAAACCTGGTGATGATATTTCGAACGATAAATTGATCGCTGTAAGTATGAACACGTGCTTGTGAGTATTCCCAACGGTATTTGTGAAAGGTCTAATGACATTGAAGGCCCACATCGAAAATGGCCATGGCGAGGTTATAGTATTCAATGCAACTGATGGACCTTTCATAAGTGCGGGTGTTCTTGGCATTGCTTGCAGGATTGGATGTAGAGGTGGCAATCTATGATCATTGTCGGCCAGAAGTAGCCTTGTTGTGTAACTTGATCAGCGAGTCTCTGTCTACCGGAGTGAGCACCGCAGGCACCGGCATGTGCTTCTTGGATGATGTATTATCCTTTGGTGGTCGTAACACATCATAGTAGTACTCCTTTAGTGAAGGCTTCTTTGTATAATGTTTTATCGAGTATGAAGAATTAGGCGCATCGATTCCTTATAGTCTTCCGTTCAATCTTTGTGGCATATGGGGGGACGTGTTGATGTTTCAAGAAGTTCCAAATGTCAAAATACCATGGTTGTCCATCGTCGGTTGGTGATTTTTCAAATCTGAACATAGCGACTTCGGTTTCTAACTTGACATGCTTTCCCGAGGTGATTACTTCTTTCGGTCTTGTACTTATGGGGAGGACGGGTAATTATCTCTTGACGGTCCATGCTACTTCGTGGGCGGGGACTGTCAGCTTTTCGATGAAGAAGGTTTTGGCATTTTACCCGATGGGTATTTTGATGATCGAGGCCAGCGTGGCTAACGAATATATGAGCTCGTTTCCTAATCTATGAATGCACGTAAAAGAGATTCGTTCAAATTTCTTTACTAAATATTGAGCAGTTTCTAGGTATGTCATTAGTCTCCTTTTCTTAGTTTTCCATTCTCCTATGACTTGTGAGATTACTAGTTTGGAATCGTCGATGGTTTTTAACTATTTAACACCTAATTGAAGTGCCACTTGTCGTCCAGCTATAAAGGCTTCGTACTCTGCGTTATTATTAGTGACAGGGAAATCTAATTGAAAAGCTTTAGATATGATAGCTCCTTTGTGATTTAGAGCGCTATCGAAATAAAGGATCAATAAGGTCTTGTCGGGCTCTTCGTTATGAATTGTGAATAGGTCCTCATCGGGGAAATCTGCGTGTATAGGTTTATCACTCGGGAGTGGGAGGTATGCAAGGCAATCGGTGATGGCTTGCCCTTTGATCGATTTCTTCGTGACGTAAGTGATATCAAATTCTTGCATGAGCATATGCCAGCGAGCGATCTTTCCTGATGTGGCGGGCTTTTCGAATACGTACTTCAGAGGGTTCATTCGGGCTAGTACTAGTATTTTACGTGCTCTAAAGTAGTGTCGTAATTTGGTGGAGGCCCACACCAATGCGAAGCAAGTCTTCTCCATTGAAGTATATTTTCGTTCGTATTCGGCCATCGTCTTACTGAGGTAGTAGATAGCCTTCTCTCTCGTGCCATCTTCTTCATATTGTCTCAGAATTACTCCCATTGCTTTGTCATTCGCTGAGAGGTATAGGATTAGGGGTCTTTCGGAGATAGGTGGTAATAGTATTGGCGGATTAAGGAGGTACTTCTTGATATTGTCAAAGGCTTGCTAACACTGGTCATCCTATTTGTACTCAGTTCCTCCTTTAAGTAGTCTGTAGAAAGGATCGCATTTGTCCGAATGCTGGGAGATAAACCTTCTGATGAATTGCAATCTTCCCATCAGGCCTCATAACTCTTTGATATTACTGGGAGGTGGAATCTCAAGAATAGCTCTGACTTTTGTAGGGTCAACTTCGATCCCTCGCTTGCTAACTATAAAACCAAGTAATTTTTCGGAGGTGACTCCGAAGACGCATTTCTTTGGGTTTATTTTCAGCTGGTATTCTTAGCTCTTTGCAAAACTAGTTGAAGCGCTTCAACATGTCCTACTCGTGTTTGGGACTTCACTAATATGTCATTGACGTAAACTTCTACACACTTGTGCATCATGTCGTAGAAGATAGCTATCATGGCACGTTGATACGTGGCTCCGGCATTCTTAAGCCCAAAGGGCATAATGACGTAACAGTACATTCCGTAAGGTGTGGTGAAGGAAGTCTTCTCTTGGTCGAACTCTACTAATTTGATCTAATTATATCCAGAGAAACCGTCCATAAAGGATAACATCTCATGTCCAGCGGTGTTTTTAACTAGAGTGTCAATGTGTGGAAGTGGAAAGTCATCTTTTGGGCATGTCTGGTTGAGGTTTCAGAAGTCGATGCAAACCCATACTTTGCCGTCTTTCTCGGTGACAGACACTATGTTGGCGACCCACTTAGGGTAAAGAACGACTTGGATAAATTAGCTCTATGTAACTTGTCGACTTCCTCCTTAACTTGGAGGGCATTTTGTGGGTGCATCCTACGGAGTTTCTGCTTAACAGGCTTTGCCCCAGGTTCTAAGATGAGGCGATGTTCTACTAAACTTGGGTCTAAACCGGGCATGTCCTCGTAGGACCATGCAAAGGAGTCCAGGTGATCTTGCAGGACTTGTGTAATTTGCTGGCGTTCCTTGGAGTCAAGCATTGCGCTAATCAACAGTTTCTTAGGTTTCTCCTCAGTGCCAAAGTTAAGTTCTTTGGTGGGTTCCACGATAGCTTAGGTTTGCTCATCAAAATGCTTGATTACCCATTAGAAGTCTGACGCCTCCTCGGCATTTGGTATTCATTCTTCGTCCTCGGTAAGTTTATATACTACAAAATTGCTACACTGGGGATCTGAGTTTGCAAAAGGCCACTCTTCATCGGCATAATCTATGACTAAGAGATCTTTGGTAAGGTGAAGGTCAAGACTACAGATCCTTCTCTCAAAGTCATGAAGTATCTTGTCTGGTATGATCACTGGCTTATTACTTACCCGGGATGCTTTACGTCCTCGTGCGGGTAATGGGACAGAAACTTTAGGAGAGAAGTCTCCTTGTTGGCCACAAATCTGGTTTGGGACGAAGGGTTCCCTTTCTTGTCTGAGGTTTTCTGATTTTTTTAGATTTTGTATTTCTGAATTTTAATGGTTTTCTATTTTTTCTATTTTTTTGATTTTTGACAATAAATATGGTAAAAGGTCGGTCGCCTCAAGGGGCGCCGGGAGAATTGCTTCCTCTAGTTGAGGGAGCGAGACGACTGTTGGAGCTATTCGAACGATTCTTCAGGAAATGCAGACTTATTGTGAATTTGATATATTTTTTTTGGAGTCCGCAACTAATGAGACCTTTTGAATGAGTGACGTGGGAGATAGTGGCACCGACGTTCGAATTTCCTTTATCGCGTTAATGGCCTCTTCATCGAAGAAACTTTGAAGATTGTAATTGATCGAACTATCCACTTCTGAGTCATAATATGGTTGTTCTTCCCACTGAAGGGGATCTCCCAAAGGATCCCCAAGGGTAGCGAGTTCTTTTCCTTGATCTTCATAATACGTTAGGATGAGCACGCATGCTCGACATCGAGGTTGATAATGCTGAAGAATGCTGGGAGATTCCCAAGGGCATTCCCACCCTTCTAAGTTAGAATCAGAGACAGTGTCGAACTCGCTTTCTTGATTTGATAACACTTGAAGTCCTAAATTAGCTCGCTCCGCTAACTCGAGTGCAGGGAGATCTATCCAATAGTCTTCGTCATCACTCAGGGGAGGTTGCCATTCTTCGAGAGAGATTTCCAAAATATTTGGAGTTGCGGTGAATCCGGGAATGTAAAAGTGTCTAGTTCGAGTTCCTCTTCAAACTCTATAAGAGCGGGTTAAGTGTTTCCTTCTGGATCAACCGGATAACCGTCAGGATTTTCTGCTTCTTATGCCGATAGCTGAGCTGGTATGTCATTGCCGATTTCTGTTGTTGCAGGGTTGGAATAGTCCGATTCCTCCATCGCAGAACATTGGGTCCACTTGGTGAAACGCTCAAATATACTAGTGCATACCCTACAGCGGGGTTGGTAAGGGTGAACGATACAAGGGGAATCCCACGGGCATTCCCACCGAGGCGGATGCTATATGAGTTAAGATTCTCTTACGAGGTGTCATCCTCTTCCCATGCCGGGCGTAAGTGCTCTTCATCATCTTGCAAGGCTGCTATGTGAAAATCTTCGTCTTTAGTGGATTCCCAATCTTCAGATTGTGGCTCGGTTTTTGGAGGATCTCTCTTCCTCTCCTCTATGGACTCTTTAGGATCAATCAAGGGTTTGACTCCTTCGAGCGATTCATCAACATCGTTGTTGAGACTTATCAAATCATTGAATGCTTTGGCCATTCATTCAATTTTTGCCTCTGGGATTTGGCGAAGGACACTTCCTTCTGCCTTGGTACATTTGCTTTCTCGGTGGTCCCATAGACGAAGTGGTCATATAGAGACCGTTTTGGTGAGGTAGGGAATTAGTCGGCTTGTGGGTCGTCCGATTGATAACCTAACCCTATGTGCTTGCATATTTTCGTTGGGACGACAGGTCCTATATGACCTTGCTTATTCTTACCGAGTCTGGTGTAGGGGACGTATCCAAGTTGGTACATAAGATCCCACCCTTTCGTCGTGGTGGGGTTGATGCCATAAAGTTTGGCGAGGTCTAGACAGATCTCTCTCCTCACTAAGTCTTGTTGACACTTTGGGGGAGAACTAGGACGGTCAGGGGGAGAGACTCTCGCGACGGTTGCCTCTCTCAGGGTTTGGGTCTTTTGAATGTGGCTTGTGTTTAATACGGAATCATGAGCTGTTGGGATGCTTGCCGCTTAATCAGTATCTATTTCCTGAAGGGGTGCATCGGTGTATATATGGACGATGGAGTCCTCGTATGGGAATTTAACGCATTAATGATATGGTAGAGGGATGATGTGAGGTGGGGGAGGCAAGTTAACATCTCTTTCTCTCACATTCCCCTCTAGTGGTTGTGCGCTCGTGAAATCTTTACTCCAAGGGAAAGGAGGAGGTGGGTAATTGGTTCCTGATTTGAGACTCATGCAAGTTAGTTGTTGGCCGAACCCTATGTGGCTTGATGCGGATGTATTCATAGAATGGGTGAAATTCGAGGTCAGAATGCATACCTAAATGGTGCCGCTCCAAGGTGATAGGTACTATGTGTAATCTTCCTCTTCTATAAAAGCAGAGACCAGCGCCTGGCATGGGTCGGGGCGTTCTTCTCACTCAGTTTCTCCTGCGTTTAGTAAACACTCAGTTTTTGTTTCACTCTCTTAGCCTGGAGTCTTATGGGTGACACTTTCTACGCATGCAGCAATTTGTGCCGCAGTCTGGAGAACGAGCTCTCCGTACTCAGGTTCAGAATCAGACGAAGGTAGTGGTAAGGGTGTTGGTTCAGGATTTGTAGGGGTTGAAGGTTCCGATGGGTGACGATGGAGGAATGGTCTCCTGGTCCTAAAGGAATGGACTCGCATTTGAGTGAACTTTGGATATGGAGGCGGGCTCGGCAGGGCGATGTGAGTGATCAGGGCCAAGGGATGTAGGGGTGAGGAAGCTCTTGCTAGTGTGGCGGAAGCGGTAGAGGGTTGAATGCAAGTGATTAAAGTAGAGGGCTAGAAGGAAGGTTGACTGGGGAGATCCATGGTAGTGACCTGGGCCGGTGTTGCTTGGTTGTGGTTAAGCATGGGGTTGTTTATGATTCCTAAATTTTGATGGGATTGGTTATTATTAGGGTTGGGATTCCTAAGTGTTTCCCAATCAATTTGATTTCGATCATTCATGTTATAGATTACGTCCCTGAGGACCCAACAATCTTCTAGGTTGTGCCCCACATATCGATGGAAGGCACAATATTTACTATAGTCTAGATTTGTAGACCATGGGTGAGGTTTTTCTTGCAGGAATTGGAGGAGATTCTGAGTGTTTAGAAGACTGAAGATGTTGGGAATCGTATCCAGTAAAAGGGGATAATGTTCCCGCCTTGGTTGGTAAGGGCCTCTGGCTGGGTTAAAGTTCGGTGGTGGGGGTACGTTATTACAATTCGGCACATGGGCCGGTTGACCTCATGTCGTGTTCTGATTCTTATAGGTGTTAGGGTACTAGTTCTTATTTTGGTATTGGCCTTGATTTTGATTCTGGCCTTGGTTTTGGTTTGCGTATCTTTGCTGACTAGCACCTTAATTTTGGTTGGTATACCGTTGTTGGTTTTGACTCTGTTCAAAATTTCACGATTGAAAGTTTCCGCTACCAGAGCTTTGTCCTTGGTTGACAACGGTGTTAACTTGCTCAGTTCCTAAGGCTTTCTTATTATTTTTTGATTCCGATTCATTGGAAGAGCCTATTTTTGACATGACTATAGATAACGTGAGATCTCCACCTTTAATGTATTGCGCTAGTCGGGATGCCCGAGAGTGGAGTGCAGTGAAGTCGGGGCAGTCACTTATGACGAGTGCGTTCTTTAAAGGTTCTCTAGTGTTATCAATGATAATGTCTACTGAATCCTTCTCTTTCATTGAAGTGCCGGTCTTAGAAACGAGTTTTCTCCATCTGGCGATGAAGTCGATAAATTCTTCATCAGGTCCTTGCCTGGTTGCCATTAGATCGCTGAGACAGACCATCTCTTGGATCAAGTGTTTGTATTGGTCTAGGAATTGACCGACTAATTCATCGAAGGTTTCTATCCTATAAAGTGGGAGTCCCGCATACCAATCTAAAGCTTCTCCTTCTAATGAGCATTGAAAATAGTGGATGAGAAGTCCTTGATTATCTCGTATGGGTTGGCAATCATTACAAAAAAGGGTTAAGTAATGATTTAGATTTTCAGTGCCATTATATTTGGTAAACTTTGGTGGCTTAAATCCTATTGGCAAATTGAATTCGATATTCCAACAAAATTTGTCGAATCCGACTGAGTGACCGGGGCGCTCTCTCTTGGCCATATACTTATCGAGCATTTTAGGGAGATATTTGATTTTAATGGTGCTATCTTTTGGAGCAACTCGGGAGCAAACCTTGTCCAAAGGGTCATCATTGAAGAATGTGTGGGCAGGTTGTCTCAATGAGATAGCGCGGGTTGACACCGTGCTCGGGGTAAGCGGTGGCCTCTCTTGTCGCTCTTGTTCTTTTGAAAATTGTTGTGACCTAATGGTTTCGTATGCGGCAACCAACCCTCGAAGCAATTCTTCAGAGTCGTCGTCTCCTCCTTGTATTCTGTGAATATTGAGTTCTACGATTTGTTGGGCAGTAAGGTTTTGTCCGATGCCACCATCTCTCCCATCATGATTATTCCTGGTGTGTGTGGTAGAGAAGGGATTCTCTTGCTCACCAGCCATATTAATCTCAGGTTGTCGTAGGCTAGAATCGTGAATTGGTTCTTCTCTGTACATGGGGTTGTCATGATATCCCGACAATGGTGGGTCTCCTAAACTCACCTTTCTATACCGGACATCTCGAGTCTTTGGCGAAGACTCATATATATATATATATATAAATATAAGAAAATCTAAATTACACGAAGGGAAGAAGGAAATAGGGAAGTAGGATGGAAACTAACTATCTAGAAAAAGAGTTTACAAAAGCGCCCCATCGCGATCACCAATTTGTTGGTTTGCACTTTTTCTGGATTCTTCTCGGTTCCCGTTGAATCAGTGACTTCCAATTCTGTCCTAGTGGACTGTAGCATTGCGGCGTCTGGAATGTTAAAAGTAAAGGAGATTTTAGGAGGATTCCTAGTTTGCCAGCTGTAGATATTTATCGATGCTACAACACATCAATGATAACGCTTAAGAGCGAGTATGGGTTACTTCTATACTGGATCGTCTGCCTGCGAACGTCACCAGCAGTGTCTTTTTCTTAATTTAGATAGTTTAAATTCCCTTTTATTTCCCTTTATAGTTATAGTTCTGGTCAGTTCAGACTTCGCTGATTCTATGCTGAGTTTAGTTATATAGGTTTATTTTAATCTTGTTGAGAATCCAGTTAATATTAATTTCCTGGTTTTATTAGAAGTCTAATTATTATTAGTATTCTAGCACTGCTAAAAGTCCAATTAATTTCAATCTCCTATCGGTACTAGGAGTGCACATGTAATAGTTCTGGTGAAACTCTAATTAGTTCGGGCATACTAATTGTACTAGAATTCTAATTAAATCAGGTATAACAATTCTATTGAAATTCTAAATAAGGCAATTATAACAGTCCTGTTAGAATTCTAATTGGGATAAAAGACTGATTTTACTGAAACTCTAATTTAAGCAAAGGAATTAATGTTACTGAAATCTAATTAAAACTAAATAAACGGATTTTTATCAAAATCTAATTAAAATAAATAAACTAATTTTCTAAAAATTCTAATCAGAGCAATGAATTAACTATGGTAAAAGTCCAATTAAAGTAATGAAATTAATCATACTAAATTCTAGTTGAAGCAAGGAATTGATCAATTAAATTCTGATTTAAAGAGATTAGTCAGTCATACTAAGATTTAAGGCACTTAATTAATTAAACATGCTGAAATAAAATAAACCTACTAATCGATTATGCTAAAAGGATAAAACTAAAGTAATTAATTAATTCTAAAATTCCTAAAAAAGGAGGGTTTGGGCCCGCTATGCTGAGGAGCATTGGCCTCGTTCCCGAGTTCCTTCCGTAAGCTCCCTTGGGCAAATGGGTGGCTAAGATTAAAGATAAATTAGATTTTGAAACATGACATAATATTTTTAGGCTTTTCAGAGTTGATTTCGGAATAATAATTATGAATTAAATTATAAACTAGAATTATAAAAACTAGAATTAATATTTAGGATTTTTAGAGATATTAAACTAAGGAATTAAAATTAAAAATTAAATTTTTAGGACTGAATTCAGATCCGAAATCATAAAATCATGCCGTATGATTAAGGACTAGTTATGAATTGAAGGATTAGAACCATAAATTAATGATAGGACCGTAAATCAAGATTTTAGAACAGAATTAGAGCCTAGGGTTGGTGTATCGGACCACCATATTAAGGACTGGTTCTAGAAACAGAGAAATGGAACTAGATATAGAGAATTACGGTCCGAAAAGGGTGCTACTGTCTAAGACAGAAAATAAAATTCCTAAATCTAGAGATTATAAGCTATGGTCGAAAACTAAAAATTAAATCCTTACCTAAGGGTTGGGGCTGCGGAGAGAAATCTTGAAGATTCGGCACTTGAATCTTGAAATCATGATTAGGGTGCTCTATGAGTTTGTCCTCGGAGTTCTCTGATTTTGGAATCCAAAAAAAAATTCGTTCTCTCGAAAATTGCCAGCTTCTTCGGGTGAATTAGGGAAAAAAATCTTTTATAGGTTTTTCTTTAATTACGCACCATTTTGCAAGCGTTTAATTGAATTACGCGCCAGTCTCCCGACACTTAATCGCTTTGAGTCGGTCATCGACTCAGTGAGCGACCGGCTGACTTGCTCAGCGAGTTTCCTAGTCCTAATAGAATTTGGGCAAATTGCACGCTTAGTAGGACGTGCGCAATCAGATTAAGCGTTTCTCAGAAGCACTCAATCAAGGAAGCTTAGGGGTCAAGGATTGTGAGGCTAGGTCAGGCGTAGGCCAATTGCGAGCGGGTGTCTGGCGTGCAATCTGATCGCGGGTTTGATTTCGGGTGTGTGATCGAGTCTTGATATGGTTTGAGAAAGAAAGTTTGGTCTGAAAGGGGGACTGATTGCGCGTTTGTGGTTTGGCGTGTAATCAAATTACGCGCGGGGTTTCAGGCGCTTAATTCAGGGTTGTCCGGGTCTGGTCTCTAGTCTAAAGTGCAAGACTATTGTTTTAGTTTATATTTCGACTATATACTATTATTTCAATATATAGTCTCCCTACGTTGGGATCTGAGCCACAGAGCTATTATTTAAGCCTATGTTCAACCATATACTATTGTTTCACTGCATGGTTCCCATATTAGGGTTATGAGGTCAAAGGTTGACAGAATAAAAAGTATATTCCGAGAAGGCAAAATGGGGGTGTCTACAAGTACGTGTAACATCCCAAATTTTTTTGAAACTGAACGTACCCGACTCCGTGTACAAGTTTGACAAACCACACGATGACATCTTGAATTTTGAAGAATGATTAATTTATGAGGAACATAGAGTGGAAAGTAATTTTAGAATCTTAATTGGACCTTTAATGGATAACCGTGCACCGATGTGCGGTGTGTCGGCTTAACACCGAAGTTAGGCTCTTTAAGTTAAAGGGATAAGGAATTAGATATTTGGTTGTTTAGTTCTTTTGCCTTGTAAGAGAGAAGAGAGAAGAGCAAGCTTACTCTCCTCAAACCCCCCTCCTTGAAACCCATTTTCTTCCCAAACTTCTCGTGAGATTCGACCGTTAGATTTCTTGTTTGACATTGCCATCTTCGCAGGGAAACATAACAACTACTCTACAAGAGCTTCACCTCCCTCCTCCTTGATTCTGATTTCAAGTAAATTCCGACCACGAGAGATCCTTTAATTTCGTTATCGATAGATCTCGGAAAGGGTGGAAGTGTAGCGTGGCTTAGATGATGAGATTATTGCTTGTTGGTGATTGAACTTCTTTGTTTTGGATCGATCGCCGTGAGATCCCGTAAATTCACTTTGAAACCCTCTCAGGCAACCTTTCTCGAAAGTCGCATAATTGGCCAACAAAAGGTGACCATCTTAGTGTTTTAGTGTGATGATTATTGTCCTAGGTTTTAATTAATGAGTGGATAATAATGGATGGAGTATATTTGAAGATTTGGGGGAAAATGAACAAAAGAAAAAGAAGCCCGAGTGGGCTGCAAAATCTGCCCAAACCGATTGATCGGTTTTGGAAATCGATCGATCAATTTTGACAGGATAGAGATATGCAAGATTTTTGAAGAAATCGATCGATCGATTTGCTCTGTTTTGGTTGGTTCAGTGTTTCTTGGAAAAATTTTGAGAAATTTTGAGCCAATCCATTTTTCAACACTATTGACACGTAGTACGATCTTAATGTTATCTAGGTTAAGAATGGGAGACCGTAGATGAGGACCTTCGGATCGCTTTGAACGGCTCCAAAATTTAGGTAGAGGAACCTCAATACCAATTGCATTTTGTCTTAATTTACATGAATAACATGAAATGATCGATGTGAAAAATGATAAATCTGAATTTGCTTATGAACAAGATCATGAACTCTGAAATTGTTTTGAATCCTCTTTGAATTTGAATTGCATATGAACTCTGGATTCAGAACTCCGAATTTAGCTATATGTTTAAATACACTGAATTATTAGTTAGAACCCACATTTGATTCAAGGTTCATACGAATGAACCCCTCCATTCTTTGAATCGTGTTTACGGTGAATTTGAATAACGCAAGTTTCCCTCATAACGTAGGGGCTTGTAGCACTTCTGAAAAGTGTTCATTGAAAGACGATGGTTAGGTAGGGGTTCCCATGGGAAATCTCTAGCTCCCAATGATATATTTGCATGGGAGATGTTTTAAGTTATGATTTAAGTCACTGATAAGATAAGCATTGCATGTACAAATTAAGAACAAATGAGAACCTGCCACTATTTGAAATCCTAATTATTGAATTCGAATATGAATTGTGAAATGATATTCTGTCAAAGAAACTGCATTTGATCTTAGTATTTGGAAATTCAGTTATTTGATCTATTTCAAACATTTGCTTGAAGTTTCTGTCTTTTGAAACCATGTTTGTTCTGATAAGATATAATTGAGATTGAGTTTCTTCTGCTGAGCTTAGACTATTAGCTCACCCTGACTATATGTCACAGGTGTAGAGACCACGCAGGAACAGGGCTATGAGAGTGATTCAGATTACAATCTGGAGGAAGAGTCGGATATTCCACTTGATGAATTCAACCCAAAGGGTGATATTTGGGTCATTAGTTTGGAGTTTTCGATACTCAGGACTTGGTGCGTCTAGTAAAATTTGTAAGTTACTGATATTATTACAATTATGAATACATTTTGTGAGCCATTGTTTAGATGATGGTCAGCCATCATTGGTGGCTCATTTTGGTCTTTGTTAATAGGTATTGTATAGAGATAGAATCTTTCTTTTCATTATATGTTTATATATGCTTAGTTTCTACTAATATTAAGGAAGTACGATTCGATGGCGAGCCAGCTTTCCCGGTATTCCGGGACCGGGAAAGTCAGGATCGGGAAAGTCTGATCGTCACAGTACGATCTGCGCCTTGGAAGTAGAAAACACCCTACAGTTTGCCATTGCGACTGGAGGTATGCTCAGATTATTTAGTTTCTTAGAGTTTCGTAATGGTGCAGTATAAAAAACAACCATATTTTATTGGTTATTTTTTTAAAGAAACGTTCACGCATTCGTAGACAGAGTAGTCTATAACGGTTTTTACAAAGGTTGATGCCGATTGTATAAATGGCTGATACCGATTGTATAAACGGTCGATATCTACTGTATATACAGTCGGTAGCGACTGTATATATAATCGATATCGACCGTTTATACAGTCGGCATCGACTGTTTATATAGTCGACATCTATTGTCTAGGCAGGCTTCATCTTCCCTTTGTGTCATCTATATTATGACCCCTTCCTCCGCATTCTCAAACAAGCGATGGACATTCCTCTTCTCTATCACTATAATGGTCTTCTTGTGAGCGAAAAATGGCTTGTATGAAGGTGGTCGGCCGAGGTTTCTTTCCATTTCGATTGGTATTTCCTATGAACAATTCATAAGGCGAATGTATGCTGTCAATTTTACGAGGGTAGATGAAACAATTTTTATAAAGTTCTCTATGATGATAGTAAATACCCCTGTGCTTGCCGACATTTGGACTCGGATGATTTGGCTTCCCTATTTACGTTTTATAATGCCGAGGTCGATGTCATAAAGGTAATCATTATTAAAGAACCGTCATCCTTTCGAGTCGAAGTTGAACAAGTACCTCTTGCCAGGATTGATTTGGTGAGCAACTATTCCTTTCAATCATGTAAGTTTGAGGAGGATGGACTTATATACTATACAGTCCATTTAGGTGATGAAGACAATATTACGATGATTAGGAAAGCAACTACTGATTTAAACGATGCTCCAGTTGAATCAAAACTATGGTGCATCTATACTACAGTCCTCCATGGTTACTTCCCCTCCATTGTGCTTGTATGTAGCCAAGGCATGACCAATTTCTGCCCTAAACCTACTCATATCTTTTTACACGAAGTCAAATTTCTTTCTCACCAACTACTTCACATACTTCAACACGATGACCCCACAGTCCCACGAATTGCTCTGTCGAGGAACAAATTTGATCCGATAGTCAGTACTTCACCAAGGATAGGATGTAACTTTCAGTGCAGTGGAGTCTCAGTATAAATATAAAAGTACGGGAAGGTAATGCGTCTGTTTCAAAATAGTGGAATGTCAGATAAGCTAAGCAAATAATAAAAATTTGTGAGTTTGGTTGAATTCGTATTATATATACTTACCAGCGCTGTCAATTGCTTCGGATATTTGTCCTTAGAGGGCTTATCATAAATAGGGTCGACGACCACTACCGATGGTTCGACAACCTTCACGATCGCAAGTGCCCAGTGTAATGTTGGTTAGAATAAATTGGGACAAATATCTAGGAAGAAAAATATAATGGTAGAGGCTACGATTTGAAAATTTTAAAAGTTGTTGGTAGCTATTGTAACATACCGTGCTACAATCGTGAGTCCACAGATTCTGCAACCGGTTGAAAAAATTTTGTAGCAGCTTTCTGCCTTGGTTCACTTCGAGCTTATGGGCAGACCACCATTCGAATTGTATCTCAAATGATTCTCCGTACAATTTTTCAAAAAGAAGAAATTATTGAAATCCCTCAGCTCTAACCCTATGTAGGTTAAAATCGTGGGGCCCATAAGAAAGCATTTCTCCTTTCTATCAGGATGATTAGTGTCATCAATGACTTTCAAGAGTCTTAGATAGGCTCCCATTATTTGAAAGCAATACAAATAAAGCGTTAAGCAAATAAATGATCGTATAAAGAGGCGATACCAATTTTATACGGAGTCATTATTGAATGTCTACTGAGTCGTCTTTGACTCTTTATACAATCGATAATGACTCTGTATGAAATCGATTTCGCCTCTATATATAGTTGATACCGACTATATAAAGAGTCATCGACGACTGAAATGACAATCATCAACGACTTTATATTGAGTCGATGACGACTCTTTAAAGAGTCGTTCGACTGGCTACAGTATTGTTGACGATCGTCTATTCGATACTTACAGTAGCAAAAAAGAGAGAAGTCATGCATGAACAACCCAAAACTAAATATATGAGTTCTAAGGTTATTTTACTTACGATACTGTCAAGGTATGTCGTGCCTGCCAAACATCTGAAAGACTGCACTAGTAGCGTATAATCACTGATGGTGCTTACATAGGTGCTACATAAATACCGGCCAACGTTGAAATTCAAAACTAAATAAACTACTAACTAAAAATCATGGCAAAAATGACTTACTTATCCTCATAAACAAGCTTGTTCCAAAGATCCATCATGTATTTATGCTCTTTTGTCTGTTCAACAGTACCAACAGCCAACCACTCCTCAATGGCCCTCTCTGTTACAAGCTTTTTCGTCGTGGCTTCCTTTCGATATTTCCTAGGTTTGACGATAATGTGTTTCTTGAGTTTCCCTTGCTGAGGTCTCAAGCGAGTGTCAATTTATCGCTCTGTCACCTTATCGGCTTGAGACTCGGGCTGCTTGTCACCAGCTGCTGCTTCCTCATGCATAGGAGGAGCCGAATCCTTATCGGCTTGAGACTCGAGCTGCTCGTCACCAGCTACTGCCTCCTCATACATAGGAGGAGCTGAACCCTTATTGGCGTGAGAGTTGGGTTGCTCGTCACCAGCTGCAACCTCCTCATGCATGGGAGGAGGCGGTCCCTTATCTAAGGACTTTTTAGCGAAAGATGGGATATCGAAGGCTGTGCCAGGCACCTTTGATAGCAGCTCCAAAATAGCAGCAACCTGAACATCAAATAAAATATTATTAGAAAGTTGGCTGGTATTATATTCACTTATACAAACTCCGTTACAACACATACCTAGGTGTTGCCTCCAAAATCATTTCAAGAAGTTCTTTAGAATTGCTTCATCCTTTCTGACCAACTTGTTGAGGTGATTCATCATCTGCAGCTCCACATCTCTTGAAGTAAGCCACTAATCCAAGGACTTGCATTGTGTCTCCAAGGAGCTATAACGTGTCGCGAGGACCTTATTCTCTCACTCCAAATGGCTCACTCTCAGGGTTAGTTTCAAGTTGTCAAGCACCAGACCATTAATCCTCCTCAATAACTATTCATTAGAGGAGGTCGGGCCATTGGCGCTCTCCTTCGTGGTCCCCCTTATTCTCGGCCGCTCTGCATGGACGGGACCGTCTTCCGAGGATGATTCTTTATCTGACGTCGAATGGATGCCAAATTCTTTCTCGTCAATATTATTGATCGGAATGTAATTTGTCTTCTTCTTTGGCTGCACATCCACTTCCACAACTTTCTTAACCGCTCCGTCAACCTATTTCCTCTTCCCCCCAACGACCTTTCGATCCCGTAGATATTCTCGTACAACGGGTATCTCTAACTCAAAGGCAACCGGTTCGAGGGAGGCACAAACATTTTCCAAAAAAAAAGGAAACACCCAAAATATTAGAATACTAAATCGAAAATAGAATATAAGCACAAGGTATCGACTCTTTAATAGTTCATTATCGACTCATTAAGAGGTCGGTATTGACTTTTTACGCAGTCGATATCGACTCCTTAAGAAGTCGGTACCCTTATTGTGACAGCCTGCATTTTCGAACCCAGAAACCCATGCCATTGGACCACCGTTAAGGCGATCCCCGAATCGAATCTCACTAAACACTTGGTACATCCACACGATGTAGAAATTAAAGCATATAATTCTAGCTAAGCAGATACAGTTATCATAAGGAATTTAAATCACCAATTCTATATATGACTATATCAAGACCATGACAAAAGACAGTTCTAATTCCATACAAAAAAACATGGACAAAAGAACCCAACTGAACCGAACCACCGGTGACGGTTGACTGTCACCGAAACATGGTTCACAAAATAATAGTGTATAACATAATTACATGAGTTCTCACAAAACTGGTTGGACATACCAAGCCTAATCCACGCAAATCACAAAATCTATCAGACAAATATCTCAACTCTCAAAAAAACTCCTCTGGAAAGGGCTCAGTCTCCTCCTCCGGAACGTATTCTAAGTCCTCAGGATCAAGGTCCTCAATACATGTATCGACACCTGTACCTGTGACGTATAGCCGAGGGATGAGTTCACATCTTAAGCTCAAGAGGGAATTATCAATAACACGCAGATTATCACATCACACATATATCTCATGGCATAATTCGAAACATGCTTTTCAAATAAAAACTCACAAGTTTAAGTCTATTGAGTTTAAACAACATAAATCTTACATGAAATTTCAAAGCTGATTCACATGATTTTTCTAAATCTTTTTTCATAACAAAACAAAAACTTAAACTGATCACTTAAATACAATCTCATGCATATATATCATCGAGAGCCACACATATACAGATGGGAACTCCAACCATCGTCACTCAGTGAACCTTTTTCATGATGCCCAAGCCCCTTCGAATGAGGGAAACTTGTGCTGAATGAAGTTTACCGCAGATCGGTAAGAAAGAACAGATACCCCACCGTACCGGAGGCCAAGGGGTTCATTCAGCATGAACCATAAAATATAGTGTTAGCTTATAGTTTATCACCGTGAAATGTGGTATTTTATAACTAGATTTAAAATTTGGAAATCTCGAAGCTCACACACACACACACATATATACACATCTTACGTGGTTCACACACTCACACACATTGTCATGTTGAGAATCCATTTACAAAGCTCATGCTTATTAAATGGCAAAATTCATGATTTACACACTTAATTTCATTATAGCATAATATTCATGCTAGTTGTAATCAAATGCACATGTTAGAGCATTTTCCCAACATCAATGCAGAGCTAAAACGAAGAACTCATTTTTTCAAGGTAGCCCTCCTAGTATGCACCCATGATCACACCTAGAACACAACCATTTCACATCCTATATGTCAGAAGTGACAAAAAATGGGAAGTCCTAAAGTCTCCCTGAGTCCCCATACCGAAAATAAAAATCTATGAATTTGTCCAAATTGAGTGCTCGAATCCCAAATCGATCAATCAATTTTCAAAATCGATCGATAGAAATCCATTTTGATCTGTTGGTTTCTCCATAAAATCCACATATCACTGTTGTCACAATCCAATCGATCGGTTCCTGAATCGATCGATCAAAATCTATTTCGATCAGTGTGTTTCTCTCAAAAATTCACATATCTTTGTTTCCACAATTGAATCAATCGGTTCCCAAATCGATCGATCGAATTCCATTTCAATTGGTCGATTTCCTCAGGGCACTCATTCCTTCTCTATTTCACAATCCGATTGATCAGTGCACAAATCGGTCAATTGGTCTCCAAAATCGATCGATCGAATTCCATTTTGATCGATCGATTTCTCTAGAAACCTTTCACATTTTTGTCCTATCAAAATCGATCGATCTGATAGTTATTTTGATCGATCGGTTTTGACAGATTCTCAAAAATACGAGCTTCTTCTTCCTTGACTCATTTTTTCGCAAATTTAAATCCTATGCTTCTAAATTTTCAATCATATCTTAACTAAAGCTTAACATAACTATAAATCACAATTCAATATATCCTTGCTCACCTTCATTTGGTCGATCACACGCCTTTCACGAGTAGTTGCCACAGAGGGTTTCGAAGCAAAATTTGTGAATCGAACGCAGCCTTACGACGAATCTCCGCTCCAACACATACTACTCTTCATTTTACTTATCGCGTATGATGCGATCGCATGATTGACTCACACGTTGTATGATGGGATGAGAAATTTTAAACTCCCTTCCTTCCTTCAGTCACAAAACAAGCCAAGCAAAAATGGAAATACCTTATCCATTTGCTTTTATATTAAATGGACATTTTTTGGGTGTCAAGCTGGTACACCGCACGTCTGTGTATGTTCATTCATCTAACGGTCAATTTATCATTTATTCCTTCTTTCTTTTCACTCAAGGTGCATTCTGGTAACTTAACTCAGTTCTCTAAAATCTATGGTGTTAATAGCGTGACCTGTCGGACACGCACACTGAGTCCAACTTGTTCAGAAATCAAAAATTTTCGGGACGTCACATTCTCCCCTCCTTAGGAATTTTCATCCCCGAAAATGGACCTAAGTCACCTGGTCACAAGATATAAATTAAAAGATTACGTCGAATCTAGTCACACACATTCAATACGAAAATATCCACAAGGTGACACTAAGACCATGCAAAAATGTCCATACCTTGGATGAAAATCCATTCACAATGCACACATGTATACATCTAGCTCATTCACTACACACGTCTAGCAAGTAACTGGGAGAGAATTGGATCACACATTCATAACAACATCTGGTCAATTTGACCCTATGATCATACCTGCATGAAATCTACTATCTAAAAGATTGCATAACTATCACACATTCATAAACCACTAAAAGATAGCATAACTATCACACAATCCAAAATAGAAATTCCCATCAATATGCAAAACTAAAATTTCCATAGACGAAGTCATGATCACACATCCAAAATATACGCTATCCACAGGTGGCAATCATGCCACAATAGTTTTAAGATTTACAAGCCAAAAGATTTAGAATTCACGTGTGATAACCATACCAACATAGTTTTGGGACTTAATTACATAAAATTTCAAAATAACATCCTTTTGATATTCAAAAAAATATTTCTTAAATAACCGCTAGAGGCCAGAGTCTCTCCTCAACCCTCAGCATCACCAGCCTGCTCGTCCTCATCGTCAGGTCCTCCCGCTATGGAACTGGAAGCTTTGGGTATGTAGGCTCATGCCGCCGCCATGCGCTCTAGATAATCTGTAGGGTACATATAGCGCATCATATCGGCCATCAATGCCTCATGGTAGTTCAAACGATGGTTCAACTGACGATTGTTCTCAGCAATGAGGGCTAGAACATCGTCAATTGTAGCAGCAGATGCAGGCTGAGGTGGGGGCACATGGATCGTAGCAAGTCGCTGAGGTGGAGCTGCTGGTGCGGGCTGGTCCTATTCTTGTGTGGCAGGTGCAGGTTGTACTTGTTCCCTCGTGTCCTGACTTTTCTGTAATTGATTAAAACTTTTTCTCCACTCTTTCAAGGAGTAGAGCTTTACGTTGTCATTTAATTTTGGTTCATCCTCCGAAATCACATAGTCCGCACCTCCTGGATAATCTCAATCATGCTGGAAATAAGGCAAGCATATGGTATCTAATTTGTAGATTTTGCTCCCCTTTCTAGCATCTTTCCTCGAGCATATTTAATGCCATAAAAAATGACTACAGGAGCATTAAACCACTAGCCTGCGAAGGCCAAAAATAGTGCCTATTGTACAATCCCGACCCTCTCGATCTTTTGTCTCAATAGTTAAGGTTGCATTTAAAAATTGTATCTAACATCCATAGGTGACTGGGCAAATCAACTCTTTTTATTGCCTGGCCTGATCCTTACCTGCCCCTGGTCATTTTCTCTATCACAATATGAAAGTCAATTGGCTCTGGGTTCGGCTCCATCAAATCGATTCCGTCACCATACTCGACATAACACTCTAGTGCGTCGGCAGTATGGCCATAGTTAAACTCATATACTATACTATCTATTTTTGTACAAATGGTGGGTGCTTTATCACCCAAGTACATGTTTTGGTAAAATAGTTTTACCAAACATGGGTAGTAGTAGTTAATGAAAGGGTGGAGTAAGCTCTCCAATCCGGCCTTGCGAGATAATGAAAGGCCCAATTCGTCACACCCTGCTCGCGGAAGAGAGCTTGGTCAAAGGTCCATTCAACCTCAAACCCTTTCGCTGCCCACCACGCGTTGGGTTGTTCTAGTGGTGGTGGTGGAGGTGGTTGCGAAGAATCTGCCCGCGAAGTGGGTTCCTTCGACGTAGGAGGTTTTGATGATTGTCTAGTTTTGGGAGCATATCGTTTCTAGAAATAAAATGAAAACTAGGGCTTGAACTTGAAATCAAAATATTAATCTCCAAAGAGGTTAGGGTTTACCTTTGGAAGAGATTCAATCTCAATCCTGTGAAGAATCAAGTTCCTACGGCTGCAAATTGAATGGTGGAAATCTCCAAAAGTGAAAGCAAAGAAAAACCCCAAAGAAAACCCAAAGAAAATTCTGAATTTTCGAAACAGAAAAACACGTTTCCGTTATATATTGTCCAAATTGATCGATCGGTTTCCCCTTTGAATACTCCAAAATCGATCGATCGGTTTCCCCTTTGAACTACACCAAAATTGATCAATCGGTTTCCCCTTTGAACTACGCCAATCGATTATTTTGATCGATCGGTTTCCAAAATTGATCGATCGATTTAGTTCGATCGATCGGTATTCAAATTTTTTTTACTATCTCACTTTTTGGTCTCTGTTTTGTCAATTCGATCGATCAGTGTGCATTTTGATCGATCAGTTTCCAAATCGATCGATCAGTTTCCATTTCGATCAATCGATTTTCATAAAAAAAACATGTTTCTCTATTTTGTCAAATCGATTGATCGGCTTATATTTCGATCGATCGATTTTGATCGAAAACCTTATAATTTGTGTTTTCACATTCTCAACAGAATGCAACCCTTTTTCAACACTAATTGTATAATCTCATTAAAATTTACAAGTCCAGAAATATCTCTTGACTCTCATTGAAACAATAGTGGGTATTGATCGCGGATCTCCGCTTCGTGCACCCAAGTAGTCTTTTGCTGAGTGATTCTGCCACTTAACAAGCACTATGGGAATACGTTTTGTGCGCAATACTTATTCCTTCTGACCAAGTATCTGAACCGGTTCTTCTCTGATGGTCAATTCCTCACAAGTTTTAATAGGTTGATCATCGAAGATGTGAGTCGGGTCTTTCACATACTTCCTTAGCATCGATACGTGAAATACATTATCCACCCGATCAAGTTGCGGGGGTAGGGCAACCCTATATGCAACTTCACCAACCCATCCCAAAATGTCAAAAGGTCCTATGTAGCGCGAGCTTAGCTTTCCCCGCTTTCCAAAAAACATCACACCTTTCATTGGTGAGATCTTGACGAACACGTGATCTCCAACCTGAAAATCGACGCTTGTCCTCTTTATATCGACATAACTTTTCTATCTACGCTGAGCTATCTTGATCCTTTCATGAATCAGATTAATGGCTTCGGTATTGCTCTCAATAACTTCTGGACCTAATATAAACTTTTCTCTGATCTCTTTCCAATTAATCGGTGATCTACATCGTCATCCATATAGTGCCTCGTAAGGGGCCATACTGTTGAGAACTGAAAAATACCATTTTTCACCCCTTAATCTGGGCCTTGATAGACCCTTGAGAGAACTAAATAAGTGTTTTAAGTGCCTATGTTACAGCTAACAATAAAGACAGGCTTAACCATAAAAGCAGCTTAAAAGTGCAAAAAAGATGACAATCCATGTCAGTCCAAAGAAAGGAAGTGAAGAAACAACCTCATCAGCTGTTGAAAGGTCTAAAGTAAAGAGGCAAAGACCTGTAGGCGAAGCAGGGAACAATTCGAACAGAGAAATGCACTACAGAGTTCTTTTCGCAAAGAACCTGAACTTTTCGTAAAGAACCTTGAACTCTGTGAAAAGGACTAAAACTCCAGGCATAGCTTTCGAAGAGCATCTGAACTCCTCGAAGAGAAGATTGAACTTTGCGAAAAGGTCCCCAAGCTTTGCGAATAGATCTACAGAAGTTACAGTTCTTTTCGAAAAGGTCTCCAATCTGTGCGAAAAGAGCTTAAGAAGTCACAGCACTTTGCGAAAAGACCCTTAAGCTTTGCGAAAAGGTATTCTGGAGATTCGCAGCTTTAACAAGGGCAATTCAGTAATCTGTTGCACACGTCCCAATGTGTTTTAAAACCCAAGGACATTCTGAAAGATTCTGAGCACGAACCAAAGGCATATTCCACCCCATGTGAACACCCAAAGATGAAATTACTTGGCGGGAACTTCTAGAAGCTCAAACAGATTTTTGAATTACATAACAGAATTGATGCCTCTGTTTCACGATTGGTGAACCAGATCAAGCATTTCGATTGGCGAGCAGATCCGGATCCCGGTGCTCAATTCTATTGGTTGATACAGATCTATCCAATTGATTGGTTGATACACATCCGAGTGGCTTAGGGAAAACTATAAATAGAGAACCATTTGCCCAATTTGGGTATCCAGATTTTGAGTTTCATTTCTAATCCCCATTTCCCGACTAGACAAATTGTCTCAGAATCCTCGTAATAGCTTTACTTTGTACTTGCATTTGAGAGTCAGTGAGACATTTCACGTAATTCAAAAGAGAGTTGTATTCAAGACTACAAATCGAGAGTCATTTAAGTCGCGCTCAGTAATTGTAATGGATTTGAAAAGGTTGCTGCAAACTATGCATTCTCCATTGGACTCATGTCAAGGGTTCCCTCTGATCTCCTCAGTACATTAGACTCCTTTAGATTCATTGTTTTGCATGCAATTTCCCTTGATTCATTAATCCTGTGAGAATTAGTGTTGGTAACCTAATCTCTCACGGCATTTGTAGTGATGCTTCTTCTTCTAAACTAAGGCTTTGGATTAAAGACTGTTGGATGGGTTGTGGCCATTAAAGTGGACAGACCTTAGCCATAAGCTTAAACCTAATCCTTAAATTAGATTTATCTCTCTTACATCTGTGCTTGTAGCCAGATGAAGATTGGATCACCTCTGTTGAGCTGCAATTATTCTCATTAGATTTCAAGGGCCAAATCAAAGTTAGATATTACTTCTCCATTTTTTGTATAAGTTTACCTCAAACGTTTCCCCAACTCAGATTTGGATCATTTAGTTTAATCTTTACTTTTATCATTTAGTTAACGTGACAAATTCAACCTCCCATCTTATGTGCTTTGTAGATAGGATCAGAGGCCAGATCTGGTAGCTCAGATCTGGAGGTTTATCTTAAATTTTAAATCAATTCCCTGTGGACGATCTTTTACTCACTTATATTTAAAACTTCCTACAATTGGCCCTGATCTTGCAGGCTAATTATGTTCTCTCTGTGCTGATATTTTCTTATTCTTTTTAATATTCAGTACAATGCATCATTTGCAAGTATGTTTTCAAAACACAAATAAATCATGCACACTTAGAACAACAACAAGTTTTTGGCGCCGTTGCTGGGGAATAGATTTTAAAATTGGTAGACCTAAGTTTTTCTATTTTGTAGATTTGATTTTTTATTTTAATTTTTGCTTTAAACCTGCACTTTGTATTCGAAGTGCTTGATTAAATGTCTACTGCAGTTTTGTATAGAAAACCTGTTTTACTGCAGCAGAATTTTTCTTATTTTGCTGAGTTTTTATTCTTTGCCTTCTAGTTATTTGAATATATGTTGCTGCCATTTTTTTGTCTTTTTGTCAAATTTGGGGAGCACGAGTTTTCTTTTATTTTGTCAATATACTTGAATAAGGTGCCGCAGCTTTTTGGATTTTTAGATCCGAGCAAATTCCCAACAAGGAGCATCTGGACAAAAGTCGAGCAGATCCGCTTGAGTTTGCATCCTTCTCCTTTGCATTCATTTTCTATTTTTAAATTCTTGAGAACCAGTTCTTTGTGTTTAATGTTTGTTTTGATTATAATTTCATTGCCTTTTAGGCATGCTGATTTTTTTTTCCAACACCAAATACAAAATAAAAGAAAATGAAAACACGAATAGAAAATCTCTGAGTTGTTTCTCATTATTTTCAGCAGTAGTAAATAAGGGCTCTTGTTGAGCCCGGGCTGATCCAAAACAAGTAAAAAAATATATATATATAGAAAATTATAAAAACAAAAAATATATATATATATATATAGATATCTTCCGGATGGACTGTTTTTCTCCATTTGCATCCACTTTTCCCATCTGGACCTGCTGAGATCATTTTTTTTTTAGGAATCTTGTTGGATAATGAGTAGTGAATCATAGGCTGTTTTGAATATTCAATGGACCCACTGATTTTATTTTCCTTCGAGATTTCTTCATCATAAATGGGTCTCAGCTGTGTGTGAACCCTGTTTTTAATATGTGCTCCCATGCTTCATTATTTTTTTTTTTTTTTTTTTAGTCATACACATCATCAACATTATGAATCTTGTTTTTCACTCTATTCCTGCTAATCATTTTTATAATCACTTAGATTCATAAGTATCTCAGGCTTTTGGGTTTGTTTCTTTGGGCTTAGGATGTATCATTTGGCATTAGATTTTCTGTGTTAGGAATTTTAGTTTCAAATTCTGTTTTTAGATCGCTGATTTTTTTTCTTTCTTAGGTTAATGTGTCCTCGTTTTACTGATTTTCGTCGTTTTTCTGTGAGTATAGTTAGTTTATAACTTTGTTTTCCTATTTTGCATTCACAAATTCTGTTTTTTTTGTATCAACACTTTTCTTTTTCTTTTTTAACTTTGAATTCAGTCCCTTACCTTGCTTTTACTGTTTCTCTGTTATTAGCATTAGTTTCCTTCCATTTGCTTTGCAGTTCTTTTATTTTTCTGATCATATATTCAGTTTTTAGATTTTATTTTGTAGCAGTTCTAGCTTAGTTTTGTTATTTTTCTGTTTTATCAGTAATTTCCTATATTTATATAACATTTTTTTCCCCTTTCCTGCTCATATATTCAGTGTTATTTTCTTTATTTTCTGTTGCACATAGCTGAATTTTTTTTTTCTGCTTAGTTTTCCTTTCTTCTTTTATCCTGCTGCCCCTCGTTTCTCAGTGTCTAGAACATTGAGGACAATGTTCATCTTAGGTTTGGGGGTATGGCAGGTATGCCAATAAAATAAGTTAATGCTTTTTTATGATCGCAGAATTTTTGAAAATGAAGTAATCTCACACTTTTTTTGAAAATGAGGAAGTTAAAACTTTTAAAATTAATTTCTAGTGTAATTCTAATACTTTCATGAAGTGAATGTAAAATTTCCAAAATAAAAATTGATGTTTTAGTAAACCTAAAAGAGAGAAGGATGATATACCTCAAGAATTTGATAGAAAACCACACCCAGTGAGATTTGGGCCTGCTGAAATGTATTCTTTGGAGGTATGAATTGGAAATTTTTTCTGCTCTAGGGACTGTTTGAACCTGCTTGTTATCACTAGAAGTTACACATATCCAAGTTCAAATAGCTTGACAGCAATCATGATATTAAAGACATGATGTAAGGCCTCCTTTTGGACAGTTTGAACTTTAAAAAGCCCAACCTTTTGAAACTGCCCTTGATATACACCAATTGAGCTTTATAAATCCAAGATTTCTTTGAAACCTCATCAACCTCATTTAGCCTAACCCTCACTCTGAGAATTCAGAAGGTAAAAGAAAGAAAGTTGAAGAAAGGTGAGTTGGGTAACAGTTTGGTAAAAGAAAAAGAAAAATAATTGAAGGCATTGATGTATTAGCAGAAGAAATGTGGCATTCCAGTCAATGTTGCTTTGAAAAAAAAAAGGAGAAGGCATTTCATTGGAAGTTTGAAAAAGAAAGAGAAAAAGATGGCCACTTTGGCTCTGAAAATTCAAAGAAGAATATGAAATTATGCTGAATTGAAGAAGGTGTGTCCATCACCTCCTTACCTTGACTGACTTCTCAATTTTGAACTCCATTCCAACCCTTTTATTCTTGATAAATTTCACCCATAAGCCACATTACAACCCAAGTTAAAGTCCTTACTGATCAATGATGGATTGAGCTGTCACATGGAGATAAGGATTTGTGTAATCTATGGTGAAAAAAGTAGTAAATTTAGAACTAAAAAGCAATGCCATACCCTATTTGAGGATCAGAATCGCTCTTGAGTCAGAAATAGTGCAACCCTCATATTTGCATGGTGAGTGAAAACCACGTGAGAGTTGAGTTTGAAATCAAATTATTTGGGGTAACATCAAAACTGAATTCTCAAATAGTAGGCAAGCTTTTCATTACTTTTTCTTGTAAAAACGTTTTTGACACCAACTGAGTGAATGCTAAAAGAATTACAAAGAGAATTTTAGTTTTGAACTGATGTTTTCTTGAAAATCTTCTTACAACCTGACTGATGCAGGTGTGAATAATCTGATTGGATGAAAGTTTGCTTTAACAGAACTGCATTGATCTTAACAGATTTATTGGAGAAGTTTGTGGGTACCTTCACTGAAAACCCTCAGGAGACTTCACTCCTCCACTAGGGATCACCTAGGGGTTTAAAAGGCTTGTTGCATATGCTAAATGCAACTGTGCTCCCTACAAAAATAGCTTTTCATTCTATTTTTAAATTTTGTCTTTGCTCAGGGACTAGCAAAGCTTAGGTTTGGGGGTGTGTTGAGAACTGAAAAATACCATTTTTCACCCCTTAATCTGGGCCTTGATAGACCCTTGAGAGAACTAAATAAGTGTTTTAAGTGCCTATGTTGCAGCTAACAATAAAGACAGGCTTAACCATAAAAGCAGCTTAAAAGTGTCAAAAAGATGACAATCCATGTCAGTCCAAAGAAAGGAAGTGAAGAAACAACCTAATCAGCTGTTGAAAGGTCTAAAGTAAAGAGGCAAAGACCAAGGAGCAGGGAACAATTCGAACAGAGAAATGCACTACAGAGTTCTTTTCGCAAAGAACTTGCACTTTTCGTAAAGAACCTTGAACTCTGCGAAAAGGACTAAAACTCCAGGCATAGCTTTCGAAGAGCATCTGAACTTCTCGAAGAGAAGATTGAACTTTGCGAAAAGGTCCCCAAGCTTTGCGAATAGATCTCCAGAAGTTACAGTTCTTTTCGAAAAGGTCTCCAATCTGTGCGAAAAGAGCTTCAGAAGTCACAGCACTTTGCGAAAAGACCCTTAAGCTTTGCGAAAAGGTATTCTGGAGATTCGCAGCTTTAACAAGGGCAATTCAGTAATCTGTTGCATGCGTCCCAATGTGTTTTAAAACCCAAGGACATTCCGAAAGATTCTGAGCACGAACCAAAGGCATATTCCACCCCATGTGAACACCCAAAGATGAAATTACTTGGCGGGAACTTCTAGAAGCTCAAACAGATTTTTGAATTACATAACAGAATTGATGCCTCTGTTTCCTGATTGGCTGAACCAGATCAAGCATTTCTGATTGGCCAGAACAGATCTGGATCCTGGTGCTCGACTCCTATTGGTTGATACAGATCTATCCAATTCTGATTGGTTGATACACATCTGAGCTGGCTTAGGGAAAACTATAAATAGACGAACCATTTGCCCAATT
Source organism: Chloranthus sessilifolius (assembly GCA_021018995.1). NCBI lineage: Eukaryota > Viridiplantae > Streptophyta > Magnoliopsida > Chloranthales > Chloranthaceae > Chloranthus > Chloranthus sessilifolius. The sequence goes on from CM037588.1 coordinate 102,245,495, forward strand.
TGGGTATCCAGATTTTGAGTTTCATTTCTAATCCCCCATTTCCCAGCCAGACAGCTTGTCTGTAATCCCTGTAATAGCTTTACTTTGTACTTGCATTTGAGAGCTGTGAGACATTTCTGTAATTCAAAAGAGAGTTGTATTCAAGACTACAAATCTGAGAGCTGTTTAAGCTGCGCTCTGTAATTGTAACGGTGGATTTGAAAAGGTTGCTGTAAACTATGCATTCTCCATTGGACTCATGTCAAGGGTTCCCTCTGATCTCCTCAGTACATTAGACTCCTTTAGATTCATTGTTTTGCATGCAATTTCCCTTGATTCATTAATCCTGTGAGAATTAGTGTTGGTAACCTAATCTCTCACGACATTTGTAGTGATGCTTCTTCTTCTAAACTAAGGCTTTGGATTAAAGACTGTTGGATGGGTTGTGGCCATTAAAGTGGACAGACCTTAGCCATAAGCTTAAACCTAATCCTTAAATTAGATTTATCTCTCTTACATCTGTGCTTGTAGCCAGATGAAGATTGGATCACCTCTGTTGAGCTGCAATTATTCTCATTAGATTTCAAGGGCCAAATCAAAGTTAGATATTACTTCTCCATTTTTTGTATAAGTTTACCTCAAACGTTTCCCCAACTCAGATCTGGATCATTTAGTTTAATCTTTACTTTTATCATTTAGTTAACGTGACAAATTCAACCTCCCATCTTATGTGCTTTGTAGATAGGATCAGAGGCCAGATCTGGTAGCTCAGATCTGGAGGTTTATCTTAAATTTTAAATCAATTCCCTGTGGACGATCTTTTACTCACTTATATTTAAAACTTCCTACAATTGGCCCTGATCTTGCAGGCTAATTATGTTCTCTCTGTGCTGATATTTTCTTATTCTTTTAATATTCAGTACAATGCATCATTTGCAAGTATGTTTTCAAAACACAAATAAATCATGCACACTTAGAACAACAACACATACCGATGTTCGTCTGAAATCTGTTATTGTATGTGAACTCGATCCATGGTAAGTGTTGATCCCATGATCCCTGAAAATTAAGCATACACACTCTGAGCATATCTTCAATAATTTAATTCACCCTTTCAACTTGTCCATCCGTCTATGAGTGAAATGCCGAACTGAAATCTAATTTCGTACCCATTCCCTCTTAAAACTTCAGCCAAAACATTTTGAGGTATATAATGGGCAATGATCAGAGACAATGCTGACTGGAATACTATGCAATCGAATGACTTCTTTCATATATATCTCTGCGAGTCTACTTGCCGTATACGTCATGTTGTATGGCAAGAAGTGAGCTGATTTGATCAGTCTATCAGAGACCACCCAAATAGCATTATGCCACTTTGTTGTCTGTGAGAATCCTAAAATAAAGACCATGGAGATTGACTCCCATTTCCACTCTGGTATTGGCAAAGGTTGTAATAAATCTGATGGATGTCTATGATCCACCTTCACTTACTGACATACCAAACACTTAGAAATGTATTCAGCAACATCCTGTTTCAAACCTCTCCACCAATAATTCATCTTCAAATCCTGGTATATCTTGATACCACCAAGATGAATAGCATACTTCGACTTGTGGGCCTTGTCTAGAATAGTTTGTAGAAGATCGGCATCGGTTGTTATACATAGACTCCCTCTAAAAAATATCAATCCATCCTCCTTGATGGAGAAATTTGGTCTACTGCCATCGGTCACACCCTATCTGATCTTTACCAACTCTGCATCTTTCATCTATAACTCATAAATATGATCGAAGATCATCGATCGGATCGTGATGTTTGCTAATAAGACACCTAAATCTTGCACCTCGATCTTCGTTTCATATAGAGAAATATCTTCTATCAGTTTCCATCTACGGATCCCCATGATAAGGCTAGACAGTAGAGCTAAACTCTTCCAGCTCAAAGCATTCGCTACAACATTTGCCTTGCCTGGGTGATACTGAATGGAGCAATCATAATCCTTGAGAAATTCGATCCATCTCCGTTACCTCATTTTTAATTTCTTCTATGTAAATAGGTACCTGAGGCTCTTGTGATCCGTGAAGATCTTAAAGGTTTCTCCATACGGATAATGTCTCCATATTTTCAATGCAAAGATCACTGCTACTAGTTCCAAATCATGCGTTTGATAATTCTTTTCATGGTCCTTAAGCTATCTCGACCCATGTGCAATAGCTTTCTGATATTAGTTGAGCACACAACCTAAGCTACTGTGTGAAGTGTCACTATACACATCAAACCCTCCACTGCCTGATGGAATAGCTAACACTGGTGCAGAGGTCAATCTCTTCTTGAGTTCTTCAAAACTCTTTTCACACTCTTCAGTCCACTCAAACTTCACATCTTTTCTTGTAATTCTCATGAGTGGCGTTGAAATCTTGGAAACTCCTTGCACAAATCATCTATAATACCCAGTCAGATCCAGGAAACTGCGAATCTCAGTCACAGTCTTTGGTTGTTCCCATTCCACTACAACCTCGATCTTTGATGGATCCACTGTACCACCTTCTTCTGAGACTACATGCCCCAAGAAGCTCACCTTCTCTAACCAAAATTCACACTTACTCAGCTTAGCATAAAGTTGGTGTTCGCATAATATCTAGAGAGCAATCCTTAGATGCTGGTCATGCTCCTCTTTTATTTTTGAGTAGATGAGGATGCCATCTATGAACACGACTACACAAGTATCGAGGTGTAGTTTGAACACCCAGTTCATGAGATCAATGAATGAAGCTGGTGCATTAGTTAAGCCAAAAGGCATCACTAGAAACTCGTAATGCCCATATCTGGTTCTGAACGCCATCTTCTGAATATCCTCGTCTTTGACTCTCAACTGATGGTATCCAGATCTCAAGTCGATCTTGGAAAAGAATCTTGCACCTTACAACTGATCAAAGAGATCATCTATCCTGAGCAAAGGGTATCGATTCTTGATAGCCAACTTGTTTAATTAACGGTAGTCGATGCACAATCTCATTGACCCGTCCTTCACAAATAAGACCGGTGCTCCCCAAATAGACACGCTTGGTCTTATGAACCCTTTATCTAAGAGTTCCTATAACCGGTCCTTTAGCTCCTTCAACTCAGCTAGAGCCATTCGATAAGGTGCTTTAGATACTGGCTCCGTACCCGATGCTAAGTCGATGGCGAACTCCACTTCTCAATCAGGTGGCAATCCCAATAATTCGTCTAAAAACACGTCATGAAACTCACAACCAATCAGAATTTCTACTATTATGTTCTTCTCTTCCTGTTGCTCCTTCAAAAAATTGAGGTATCACCTGCATCCGTTTCTCATCAAACGTTCTCCTCGGATTGCGGAGATAAGTGGCATGAAACTTGAATGATCTACTCCTATTCAGTTGAAAAGTAACTTTCTTTCTCCCACAATCAACATTCGCCGCATGCGTGGATAACCAGTCCATGGTAAGGATTACATCGAATCCTTGCATATCCAATAGGATCAAATCTGCCATCAATTCATGACTTTCGTAATCCTTGATGGCGACTATAACTGACTGACATACCGTATCGGTACTGACTGAATTTCCCGTTGGGACTGATACTGCCAAAGTAAAAGCTAAGGTCTCAGGAACAACCTTCAGTCTCTTCGCAAACTGTGGCATCACAAACGAGTGAGTAGACTCTGGGTCTATCAACACTCTTGCTTCATAATAATAATAATCGCCTTTACCATACATTTGCAAAGTACCTACATCACATACATATTTAAACAATCACATGTGCACCAAGAGCTAAATATGTAAACATTAGGATTTAAAAGACTGCTTTTAAATTTATGCACTTTCTTCATCTAAAATTTTGATTAATGATATATATTAAATTTAATTAGGAAATGTTTTACCTTGGATTATATCATTGCTGGCTTGAGCATCCTGTGCTGTCACAACATGCGCATGCCCTTGCATAATAGGCCTCGTAGTCCGTATAGGCCTTGGCGTAGCAACTGATGTCGTTCTCTCCTTTCTCAATTTCGTGCAATCCTTGATCATATGACCCATTTTTCTGCATTTGAAATATCCTCCCATACCCCGTCTACAATCCGCGGTCTTGTGAGACTTATCACATCGGGCACATATCTCAACTAGAGTGAATGATGTGGCCCTAGAGGACCCCTGGGTAACTGATACTCCTGTAGTAGTAGCATGGTCCTCATAACGGAAAGGTGTAGCTGAAGTGGGCATAGGTGGCCAAGAATAATTACGCTGGGTAGGTTGTCTTAGGACTGGTGCTGCAAATCTTAGCTTTTTATTGACCAACTCGTAGTGCTTGGTCTCCATTGACTTGCTTTGCCCCTATTCTACTGGTTCCTCCTTTTGTACATATCCTCTGTCTTTCTTGGCAAACCAGTGCCTTACCCATCACTGCTCCGTAAGTCTCCAACTCTAATACGGAGATTCTATCACGTATAATAGACCTTAAGTCGCTTTCAAATTTATTGGCCTTCATCAATTCCGTGGCCACACACTGCAGAGCAAACCTAGACAACCTTGTAAACTCTGTACCGTACTCTCGTGCGGACATTCCCCCTTGCTCCAATGTCATAAGTTTCACTGCCATTTGGTTTCTCACCTGCTTGGGAAAATATTCTTTGTTGAACACTTCAACAAATTCCTCCCAAGTCCATAATCCATCTAGATTCTCTTGAACTCTAATCCTCAACACCGATTTCCACCAAGGATTGACTTCTCCTTCAAACTGAAAAGAAGCCCAACTCACTTTCTCCTCTTCAATACATGGTTATCTTTGGAGAAGTTTCTCAATTTGATTCAACCATTTCTCTGCTTCAAGCGGAATCATCTGACCATAGAAACTAGAAGGTCTCAATCTCCTAAACTCAACAAAGGTCGATGGCGTGTGTGGAGTCGAAAGTGGAGGCGGCTGCTGATGGTTATTGACATTATTTGTAGCCATCAACACCGTCTGGTGAGCTATAGCATTAGGCATGGCTTCCATGGCTTGCGCCATTCTCTCTCTTGATCTCTTTCTTGGTCTCTCTCTTCTGGAATACTCCCTTCCGGAACATCTTTGTTACCAAGTGGAACTCTATTCGTCCCAACTTCTCAAGTTTCGACCATGACTGCCTCGGTCTACCACTACCTCTAGTGGACATAATGTTCTGCAAACGTGAAACCAAAAGATTCATTTGCTGAAGGTCCCTACATTCGAACAAAATCTTAAACATATGATCTAAGCCTAAGATCAGTTAGAAATCTCTAAAGCTAGAGCTTTGATACCGAATGTGACAGCCTGGATTTTCGAACTTGAAAACCCGTGCCGTCGGATAGCCGCCAAGGCGATCCCCGAACAAACTCTCACTGAACACTTGGTACATCCACATGATGCAAAAATCAAAGCATATATTTCTAGCTAAGCAGATAGAGTCATCATAAAGAATTTAAATCTCCAATTCTATATATGACTATATCAAAGACCATGACAATAGACGGTTCTAATTTCATGCAAAAACACATGGACAAAAGAATCAAACCGAACCACTGGTGATGGCTGACCGTCACCGAAACATGGTTCACAAAATAATAGTGTATAACATAATTACATGAGTTCTCACAAAAACTAGCTTGACATACCAAGCCTAATTCATGCAAATCACAAAATCTATCAGACTAATCTCTCAATTCTCAGAAAAAACTCCTTTGAAGAGGGCTCAGTCTCCTCCTTTAGAACATACTCTGAGTCCTCAGGATCAACGTCCTCAGTACCCGTATCTACACCTGTACCTGTGACGTATAGTCAAGAGATGAGCTAACATCTTAAGCTCAATAGGGAATTATAAATAACATATAGATTATCACATCACACATATATCTTATGACATAATTCGAAACATGCTTTTCAAATAAAAACTCACAAGTTAAAGTCTATTGAGTTTAAACAACACAAATCATACATGAAATTTCAAAGCTGATTCACATGATTTTTCTAAATCTTTTCTCACAACAAAACAAAAGTCTAAACTGATCACTTAAATACAATCTCGAGCATATATAGTATCGAGAGGCACACATATACTGATGGGAACCCCAACCATCGTCGTTCAATGAACCATTTTCATGATGCTCAAGCCCCTTTGAATGAAGGAAATTTGTGTTGAACGAAGTTTACCACAGATCAGTAAGAAAGAATAGATATCCCGTCGTACAGGAGCACATGGGGTTCATTCCGCATGAACCTTAAATCATAGAGCTAGCTTATAGTTTATCGCCGTTAAATGCAAATTTTTATAACTAGATTTGAAATTTGAAAATCCTGAAGTTCACACACACACACACACACACATACACAGCTTAATTAGTTCACACACACACACATTGTCATGTTGAGAATCCATTTACAAAGCTCATGCATATTAAATGGAAAAATTCATGATTTACACACTTAATTTCATCATATCACAATATCCATGCTAGTTGTAATCAAATGCATATGTTATAGGATTTTCCCTACATCAATGCGAAGCTAAAACAAAGATCTTCTTTTTCCAAGGTAGCCCTCCTAGTACGAACCCATGATCACACCTAGAACACAACCATTTCACATCCTATACGTGAGAAGTGATGAAAAATGGAAAGTCCTAAAGTCTCCCCGAGTCCCCATACCAAAAATAGAAAAATCTCTGAATCTGTCCAAATTGATCGGTCGAATCCCAAACTGATCGATCGGTTTCCAAAATCGATCGATCGAAATCTATTTTGATTAGTCGATTTCTCCATAAAATCCACATATCTCTGTTGTCACAATCTGATTGATCGATTCCAAAATTGATCGATCTCTTTCCAAATCGATCGATCAAAATCCATTTCGATCGGTGTGTTTCTCTAGAAAATTCACATATCTATGTTGTCACAATCCGATTGATTGGTCCCAAATCGATCGATCGGTTTCAAATCGATCGATTGAATTCCATTTTAATCGATCGGTTTCCTCAGGATACTCATTCCTTCTCTATTTCATAATCCGATCGATCAATGCACAAACCGGTCGATCGGTCTCCAAATTCGATAGATCAAATTCTATTTCGATCGATTGGTTTTTGCGGAAACCTTTCACATTTTTGTCCTATCAAAATCAATCGATTAGATACTTATTTCGATCGATCGGTTTGATAGATTCTCAGAAACACGGGCTTCTTCTTCCTTGACTCATTTTTCCTCAAATTTTAATCCTATGCTTCTAAATTTTCAATCATATCTTAACTAAAGCTTAACATAACTATAAATCATAATTCAACACATCCTTGCTCACCATTATTTGATCGATCACACGCCTTTCACGAGTAGTTGCCACGGAGGGTTTTGAAGCAAAATTCGTTGAATCGAACACAGCCTTAAGACGAATCTCCGCTCCAACACATACTACTCTTCATTTTACTTATCACATATGACACGATCACACGATTGGCTCACATGTTGTATGATGGGATGAGAAAGTTTAAACTCTCTTCCTTCCTTCTTTCACAAAGTAAACCACACAAAAATGGAAATACCTTATCCATTTGCTTTTAAATCAAATGGACATTTTTCGAGTGTCAAGCCGGTACACCGCACGTCGATGTATGGTCATTCATCTAACGGTCAATTTATCATTTATTCCTTCTTTCTTTTCACTCAAGGTGTATTATGGTAACTTAACTCACTTCTCTAAATCTATGGTGTCAATAGCATGACCTGTCGGACACGCACACCTAGTCGAAATCAAAATTTTTTGGGATGTCACACTTATTCAATCGACATTGATACTCTTTACAGTCCTTAGCTTTATAAATTTAACGTATTAAATAGACATCAGACCTTGTTGTTCAGCCTCATCCCGAAAGTGTAGCCATTTATCATCGATTGCGCCTTCTCTGCCCATTTCAACAATCATGGGAAAGGGGGGCGCCCGTTCATGCAAGATTTCTGGTAGCATCTCATAAGCCCAGCATTGCAGTACACATATGCATCCATATGTGCTGTACGACTTAAAGGCTTTATCCAAGTTGGCAACCTTTCTATTTGCGACACCCTTTATTATATACTCGAGCAAGTCATGGTACATGTGGAGACCCCATGAAGTTAGATTGAAGTTCCTGATGCCATCGATGAGGTTGACGTGCTCTTCCACTAATTGAAGGTGGGACCCTGGAAAAAGAAATATACACAACACAAATAGAAGAGACAACTTTACGAAGTCATTGTCACTTTCCGCTCGCCTAATTGCACTATCTATATGAGATTGGAGAATTTTCTCGGTAGGCATTCCACAAAAATATTTATAGCAAATGGTTTGTTCTGCCGGTGGTTTAACGGAGGGGGTATACTGTTTGGGGCCAACCACGGCGAGACCCAATATTAATGCAATATCCAACTTTCGGAGATAGACATCAGTCTTCTTGATTCGGAAGTGGTTTTTTTCAACAAAAAAAGTCAACATTGCATTGACGACATCTCGAAGAAAATCCACTCCCTTTGACATTTAAAATATTCCACCAAAAATTGATGCTCTCAACGACTCCTTTTGCCTCGGGCTAGCGTCATCGTAGAGCTTCTAAATGCCAATGGGGGAACATTTGGCAATAGCTCGGTGTACTACCATCTTGACAGCTTGTTCAAATGAACTATAATAAAAAGGAATGGAGTGAGTCCCATGACACAGATTGTTTAAATGAACTATAATATATAATCAGGCTTAGATAACGATGTCGACTATATAAACAATCGATATCGACTATATATACAATCGATATCGACTATATATATAGTCGATATATACTTTATACATAGTTGATACTGATTGTTTATAGGGAAAACAAAAAAAAAATTAATTCAAAATATAGACCGTCAAAAGAAGAAGAAAAAATTCTACAACAATAGAAGATAATTTGATTTCTAACTTACAGATTTGGTAGCTTGAAGATTGAACCTTGTGAGCGTCACCGACTTCGAATCAACTCCGACTTCCACCGCCTTCGAACAAAAAGTAAAATAGTAATGATTTGAATTTTTGACGGCTATTTATTACCTTGGGGGAAATTTTGGCCTTTCATAAAGGCATGCGTCGGCTGGGCTTGGAGCTGGTCGGTTTGGTCAAAGATGAAAATATAGGGTTTGCTCGCCAAAGGTGAAAATATAGGGTCTCTGGCGGGAAAGGTGTATCTAACAGGGTCGATTAGGTAAATTTCCCAAAATTTAATGGCATAAAGAAATCAAACACAAACTTCTATATGATACACCTAGCAAGACAAAGTTAGTGAATTTGATTGTTTCAACTGTCAAGGAAATGGATGGTGTGAAGAGGGGCAGCTCTAGTGAGCTATTGATTTTGCGATGCAATCTACAAATACTGGGAACCAAGATCTGGTCTTCAACAGGAGTGGACGTTTAAAGATTATGTATTGGGGAACAATGAATTGTTGTAAACACTACAAAAAAATGTTTATTGAAGATGCCTTTTGGCCATCTCCAAAGATGTCTAAGCCGTCTCCAATAGTATTGGAGACGACTTACATTTAGTGTCAAAGAGTCTCCCCTCCATTGTCTTTGGAGACCAAATGGGGCCTGCCCCTAATAGTCAAGGTTATTGGAGACGATGGTCGTCTCTAAAGATATGTTGGAGATAGCTTAAAGTCGTCTCTAATAGGTCATCTCTTGTTATTGGGGACGGCTTTTGGCTGTCTCTAATAAGTGATCTGATCTTATAGGAGACAACTTTATTAGAGACGGCTTAAAGCCATCTCCAATAAGTGATCGCCTGTTAATTTATTTTTTTTAATGCTATTTAATTTAAAAAAAAAACTTGTTGTGATTTTAAATGAGTTTTACTTGCAAGCACACGAATCGAGACGTAGTTAGTGGGTGCGAAGTACGAGATCGTTCCCACGGAGATTGATTAGAAAATTTAAAGCTACGAAATAGAAATTAATCAAAAGAATAACTATAGATTAAGCACAATATTTAAACTAGCTTGTTGATTTTCAAGGCTTTGATGAGAATAAAAACTAAACAATAAAATTAAATTAAATGATGAATAAAAGAGAGGATCGGGATGCTAACTCCTCCCATCCTTGGTTTACTATTTATAAAATACAGATCTAACGGTTGAGATACAATATCATCACAAGATGCAAAACACATAAATATTGAACTCAATCAAATAATTACGAAAAATAAATCATTAAATCCACAAAACCAAATCTAAAGTATGCTCTTCCTACTGGCGCAAAGGAAATGAAGCAAAACATTCACCGTAAAAGTGACTTCTAACGACGATAACTTAACGACGCAAAATAGGGTAAAACATCTATTGTAAAAGAGAGACCTAATGACGATGAATTAATGTCGCAAATATTATCAACAAAGAATCTGGAGTAGATTCCCTATTGCAGGTCTAGATCATGGGAGTGTGACTAGCACCCCTATCTTAGATGGCAATTGGAAATTTATTAATTCGATAAGAGCAATAAAACATTAATAATCTCAGCATCTGTTAATGAAATAATATCACAACTATAGATCTATATTATTATAAATAAAAACCTTGGATGGGGTTCATTAGATCCCAACCCTCAAAGAAATTTAGCCACACATGATTGAAGTAGACAACAAAATAAAGACATAAATTGAAAATGATATTAAAATACTATAGAAAGCTTCAATAAAATCCACCAATTCTTTAATCCAATCGGTACAATCCTTCTTCAAATATAAAAATTAAACTAATCTAGGCCCTAAAACTAGAAAATGGAAAGATCAATGCTTGGAAAATAAAAGGAAAAAATTGAAAGAAACTACAAATACTAAGAAAAATAAAAGGCTCCTCAAAGGGAGAGACCCCCAAAACTAATTCCCAAGTTTGTTTAAATGGGTCTCAGTTCTATATTTGAAATTCAAAAATCAAATTTGAATTTTAAATTTCAGAGACCATCAACTCCTTTGCTCCAATGTTCCTGCGTTTGCTGGTCTTATGCTCTTTTATGCTTCTAAATGCATCTAATGTGCAAACTTTCTTGAAACAATTAGAGCTTCACAAATATATCAAATTGCTCTCATTGGATGGCTAAATGTAGGCTTGAAGGGGTGAAATATGATCATATTTTACCACTCATCAAGGACCATATTGCCTAGTAATACACACCTATGACAACCCAAATTTCTGTGCCCGAAAATCTACGCCGTCAGATTAGCCATTAAGGCCGATCCCCTTATACGAACGGAACACTTGATACATCCAAACGCAAAGCGGAATAAAGCATAAATTTAAATAAGCAGATAGAGTCATCATAGGAAATAAATCTCTATTTCTATATAAAGACAACTCAAAGATAACAAAAGACAGTTCTAATCTCATACATGCAACTCACATGGCCAAAAGAACCGAGTCGAACCATTAGTGACAAACAATCGTCACCAACACATGGTTCGTAAAATAATAAATTGTGAGACATATACAAGTATTCTTACAAAACTAAACTGGCTGGACGTTCCCAGCCTTACAATTAAACTCTCAAATAAGTCTAGTGCAACACAAATATATTAGAAGAACTCCTCTGGATGGGACTTAGTCTCTCAGGAATATACTCTAGGTCCTTAGGATCTACGTCTTCAGCCCTCGCCGCTAACTTTGAACCTATCACGTATAGTCAAAGGGTGATCTACATCTAAGCTTAATAGGGAAATAAAAGTAACATGCATATTATGATATCAAACATATACTTCATAGCATTATTGGAAACATGCTTATCTTACGAGATTCATAATTTCTTACAAGGATTTATAATTTAAAAGTATTTAAATTGATGATAACGAATATATGATGCAAAGTATCAAAACATACTATTCATGGTTACTCAAATTGTTCTCTTAATGCACACACTTAAACAAATCACTTAAATAATCTCTCGAGCAATTATAGCATCGAGAGCTGCATGTAATACCAATGGAATACCCCAAACATCGTCATTCAATGAACAATTAACAAAAAGTTGTCCAAACTCCTTCGAATTAGGGGACTTGTGCCAAATGAAGTATTTCCATAGATTAAAAATCAAAGAACAGATATCTTGCCATACTGGAGCACAAGCACGGATATCCGGCCTTACCGGTCATGGGTATACCGCCGTGTCGGTAGGGTATTCAACACATCAACCTTAAAATAAAGTGCAAAATTTATATATAGTTATTCACCATGTATTTGTGATAATTTATAATAGGGTTGCCTTCAAAGTCACACGCACACTTATCCCATTTACTGATTTCGCACACACATATTCTTGATGTCACACACACATATCATAGCTTCTTATTGAGGTCCCATGCTCACTTATCAAGTTTCACACATGCACACACTTATAGTTTCTTTTTAGTGCACATCCTCACATACTTTTCATGTTTAAAAAGCCATGTCAAAATTCATGCTGAATGACGGACAACGACTACACAATCACATACATATTCTTATCATATCACAAAGTTCATGTTGAATGAAATTAAATACACAAGTAACAAAAATTTCCCTACCTCACACGAAGTCACACGTAAGTTTCCTTATCCCAATCTAGCTCTCCTAGCCCATAGCTCAAGCTTACACCTAACATACAAAAATTCATAAACCATACATCAAAATGACGTAAAACAAGAAGATATAAAGTCTCCCCAAAGTCACCTCCACAAACAAAATAGACGACTGAGACTACCAAAATCGATCGATCAATTCCTAAATCAATTGGTTGATTTCCAAAATTGACCGATTGAATCATTTTCGATCGATCGGTTTCCTTCAGAAACCAAACCTCTGGCACACAAATACCTATTGATTGATTCCCAAATTGATCGATCGGTTTCCAAAATCGATCGATCAATTCCCAAATCGATTAGTCAATTTCTCGAGAAACCAAATTACACGCACACTATTTTTCATCAATCGATCGGTCGTGCTCATTTCGATCGATCGACTTCCTTCAAAAATCGACACATTCTTAACTTGACAAAATCGATTGATTGATTTTGTCAGATTTCACCCATTTTCGAGTTCTAATTTCTCAAACCCATTTTCTTCAAAACTTATTTCCTAATCTTCTAATTCTCTCTCACATACATATACAAAAACAAACATAACTGTAATTTACAATTTCACATAAATTCCTTACCTTAATTTGATCAATTACTCGGTCCACATGCTCGCACACAGCTAGGGCTTCATAGTTCGAAGCTTCGGATTCTTCACGATCCCAAGTCCGTAATTAATGCACAATCTTGACTCCTTGCATGCATGAACACAACACATTTCAAAGCTCCCTTCCTTTCTCTCTTCTCATAAATCTTCTTAACAACCAAGCAAGAGAAATAACTTCTCTTACATTAAATCTTTTTTATGTTTTTAAGGATAGGCTTGTGTGTTAAGTAGATACACCATAGTTAGGTGTATACAAATCCATCATAACGTCCACACACATCCTAAATCACTCCTTTTCACTTACGACTTAATCCAATCATAACTTAATTATTTTTACACTGTCAGGTGCGTGACCAATTGGGCACGTATACTGAGGCGTACTGTTCAAAGGTCAAATTTCGGGACATTACATTTATCCCTCCTTGGAAATTTTTGTCCCTGAAAATATACCAAAAGTATTTCACTTCCCAGACATGTCTGAAAAGGTAAGTCCTAGACACATTGAGTCGCGTTCAAACATATTTTAGCACACACGTATAAGACATTTCATACGTAACACACCCACCAACCTATCAAATCACCCTCATAGTTAACCCAGCCCCACTCAGCATGAAAACTTGATCACCATATTAAAATGGCATTCATTTACAAAAATGTAAGATATATATAGATAAAGCATTGAACCCCACAAATGTCCTACAATATCCACATCAAAATAACCATGCAAAGGGGGCAACCTTGCCATAATAGTTTAATCATTCTCAGAGTGGCAACCATGCCACGATAGTTTTAAAGATCACAACCCATGCTCCCTATATTAATTATAGAATTTTTCTGAAAAGAAAATATATCCCTGCACATCCAAAACATATGATTATACCCCAAAAACATCCGCTCAAGTTGCCGCATCACCCGATTGTTCATCTATAGGTCCCGCCTCCTCCTCAGCAGCATCATCTCCAACAGCGCCGCTGGATGTTGACACACCCGTGGTGAAGTACCATGGGTCTGGTACTAATGCACGAGCATCTGCGAGCTGCAACTCATAGTCCATCGGACATAGATGCTGCATCACATGCGTAAACACCTCCTCATGGTAGTCTAGGCGTCTGTGTAAATGACAATTGTTCTCAGCCATAAGGGTGAGAACATCATCAACAGTAGTAGTCGAGGAGTGCTGTGGTGGTGGCATTTGAAACTAGTTATGGCTCGGGGCTGGAGCTGCTTGCTGATCCCCAACAGGCCATTCCTGGTCTTGTTGGGAATCCGATGCAGGTGGTACTACTGTCTCACCAGGAGGAAAGCTCTTCTTTAACTAGTTATAAGTTCGATTCCAATCCGCGAAGGTATACAATTCCACATGGTCACTCAATCTCGGCTTGTCGTCAAAAATTTGATAATCTTCTCCCCCAAGGTAGACCTCTATCATGCTCGATAGAAGGCGAGCGTATGGGATATGCTCTTTCGATTTAGCTCCCCCTTTCACTAACTTTCCCTTGGCATACCTAATCCCTTCAAAAAACATCTTTGTGGCATTAAACTATCGGCCTGTAAAATCTGAATACAAGGCCCATTGCACCTCCCCTACTCTTTCGGTCTTATGGCGCATCGGGTAAAGGTTGCACTTAATAATCATATCGAGCATCCACATGTAATGAGGCAAATCAACCCGCTTGATTACCTTACCCGATCCTTGTCGTCCCTGGGTCATCTTCTCTTTAATTACTAAGAAATCAACCGGTGTCCTGTATGGGGGTAGCAATTTAATCTCGCTCCCATAAGAGTCATAGCACTCTAAAGCTTTACAAGCATGGTCTTCAGTAAATTCATAATCACAACCATCGATATTGGTAGTAATCATGTTGGGATTATCGGTCTTGCGCATATTCTGGTAAAACAATTTCACCAGGCGAGGGTAATAATAGTCATGAAGTGGCTTCAGTATATTATCCAAACCAGCCTTAAGAATATACTCCTTAGCCCACAGAGTATTTCCTTGTACATCCTATTCTTGGAACAGGGCCTCATCGATAATGTACTCGACCTCAAAATCCTTACTTTCCCACCGCTCATTGGGTTGTTCAAGTTGTGGTAGTGATGGTGGTGGCATAGAATGGTGCGATGATGATGGTGAAAGTGGTGGTGATAGAGGTGGGGGAGGTCACGAAGCGCTAGGGCACCTAGGAGGTAGTTTCGAAGCCGGAGCCTTCGAAGTTTCTCGCATTTTGGGTGGCATTTCTAAGGCTTTTCAAAGGAAAAATCAAAACTAGAGTTCAAAAATAGAGATGCAACCCAAATGCAAGAGCTTAATATGTTAGGTTTATCTCAGTGAAGTGATTTCGATTCGATTCCCCAAAAAATCCAAGCTAAAAATCCTTCAAAATCACCTCTGTTATCTCCCTAAAGAAAACAAGAAAAAAAAACCTAAGGAAAGTAAAAACCAACTCTGAAATTTTGATCCAAAAAAAAAATCCAACTTGTATATATACGCAAAAATCGATCGGTCGGTTTGTTACTTAACTTACTTACTCGACGAATTCGATCGATCGATTTCAAAATCGAATGGTTGGTTTCAAAAATCGATCAGTTGGTTTCCATTTTGATCAGTCGATTTTCATAAAGTATATTGTTGCCTTATAATTTCGATCGATCGATTCTCAAATTGACCAATCGATTTGCAAAATCGATCTTGCGCGTTTCGATCGATCAATTTCCAAAATCGATCGATCAATTTCCATCTCGATCGATCGATTTTCACAGATTGAGCCTGAGTCTCAGTTCTGTCAAATCGATCAATCAGTTTCAATTTTCGATCGATTAGTTTGAACAGAAACCCCTATACTTGTGTTTTTCACTTCAATTTGAAGTGTAACTTCTACACTTTGATACACTTATTTCTTATAACTTCATCAAGCTATTTTCTTTTACCATGAAAGCATCAAGTTTATAACCCAACACCAAGTTTACACATTACGAAGTTACGATAAAAAGAAAGTTACAATTAACTCTCTCTCAACTCTCATTGAACAAGTGAGGGTATTGTTCTCTAATCTCCGCCTCGCTCTCCCAAGTGGCCTCCTCAGCTGAATGGTTCCTCCACTTGACAAGCACTAACGGAATACTCTTTGTACGTAAACATTGTTCTTTCCAATCAAGTATTTGAATTGACTCTTCTATCATTGTCATATTCTCATACATCTCGATTGGTTGATCATCCAAAACATGAGTCTGATCCTTCACATACTTTCGAAGCATAGATACATGAAATACGTTATGTACCCTATTCAGTTGTGGAGGTAACGCAATTCTGTAAGCAACTTCACCAACTCTTCCCAAAACTTCAGAGGGTACACAGTAGCGTGGGCTTAGCTTTCCCCGCTTTCCAAATCTCATGACACCATTCATCGGTGAGATCTTAACAAATACGAGATCTCCAATGTGAAAATCAACACTTGTCCTCTTGATATCGACATAACTTTTCTGTCTGCTCTGAGCCAACTTGATTTTTTATCTAATCACATGAACTATAGTGGCATTGCTTTCAATTATTTCTGAACCCAAAACAAACTTTTCTCTAGTCTCTTCCCAGTTGATCGGTGATCTACATCGCCGTCCATATAGTGCCTCATAAGGTGTCATACCGATACTCGTCTGAAAGCTATTATTATATGTAAACTTGACCAATGGTAAATGTTGATCCCATGATCCCTGAAAATCAAGCATACATGCTCTGAGCATATCTTCTATGATCTGATTCACCCGCTCTTTCTATCCATCTGTCTATGGGTGGAATGTCGAACTGAAGTCTAACCGTGTACCCATTCCCTCGTAAAACTTTTGCCAAAATTTGGAAGTGTATAACGGGTCACGATTCGAAACAATACTAACTATAATATCATATAATCAGACAATCTCTTTCATGTACATCTTTGCTAACCTCCCTGTCGTATACATAGTGTTGTATGGTAAGAAGTGAGCTGACTTGGTTAATCTATCAATAACTATCCAAATGGCATTGTGTCGCTTTGCTGTCCGTGGTAATCCCAATATGAAGTCCATAGAAATTGACTCCTATTTCCACTATGGTATTGGTAGAGGTTGCAATAAACCTACCGGATGTCTATGATCTACCTTCACTTGCTAACATATGTTGTTTGACTTCTAGTGTGCTAATTTATTGTGAAATGATAAGAGTAAAAAAAATAAAAATCAAAGAAAGATAGAGGGTGGATTCAACACAACTAAAATAGCCTAGACCTGCAAGATACAGGGTCCTTTGTAGCAAGTTTTGATAAGTAAGAGTTTATCCCACAGGGAAAATGGTCTGAAGCTCCAAGGGAGCCATCTTTAGTAGGCCCTCCAGATCTGACTACAGATCTGGCAATCCTAAATGAAAGGAGATTTAAGGTCACTATTGTTTAAATCCTATGGAAAGCTAATGCCTAAACTACAGAAATGGTTGAGAAGAATGATGGAGTGTGAGAAAATAAATATAAAAAGGGTGAGAAGTAAGCTATTGGGTACAAATCTGATGGGTTTTATAACTCAGACTCAGATCTGCTGCTATAGAAGTTCTGTCCAATGGCTACATTATCACCAAAGAGGAGAAAGGATCCAACTCACCCTTGTGTCATGATCCAATCCCTTATGGCTATAACCTGTCTACAAAAATGATCACAGACTATCCAATAGGGAAACCACAGTCCATAGATGGGTCAGAACATGTTTATCATTGTAGGCACTACTTCATCTAGGCTACCAGCTTAAGAATCTGTAGGAACCTCAACCTCTAAAATTCTGTGTGTGGGGCATAGGCCTGCATATGTGCACTAGCCTGGACTCACATGACCAGCAAGAGTTCGAGTACTAGCTTTAGATCTAGCTGTTCACTGCTTTAGAGAGACAGCAGTGATCTAATCACAAGCCTACAATCTCTACAGCCAGATTAGATCTGCCATCTGATGGTCGATCTATACAAATACAGGGGAGTCTGTCTCTGCATAATCTCTCACAGGGCTACAAGCACAAGTGCAGAGAAGAACATCCTATACATGTATAACATCCTATTATAAAACTTCATTAAAACTGTTCCAAATAAACATACAAAGGCATAGCCAGGAAGTGCTGGCTTATGGAGAGAAGAAAAAGGAAAAAGAAGCTGCCTAAACCCTAACCTTAGCCTAATGGAACTCTACAGCTAATTCAAAAAGATTAGCCTCCACAAACCTAAACTAGGCTTAGGCTTATATAGCAGTCGGCTGTGGGAGCATTAGGGTTAGGAAAACCCTAATTTTAACGATGCAAACATGGCCCATTTATGTTCCTTGGATGCCTTGAGGCACGTGCACAAAGATTGAAGCATTGGAGTGCGTGCCCTAGTTGCTGAAAGTTCCCAGACTGCCCCTACAGAAGTGGGGAAAAGTTAAGATCCCGAGCCTCGCTAGGTAGCAAGGATTTCTAGGTCTTGCCGCATGATAAAGTTGTCGTCGCGGGATTGAATTGACTTAAAGCTCTTGCAGTCGCGGGATAGATAGTTTGGTCATCGCGGGATTACGCTTTCCATTTGAATGGTGCGGGAATTGCGCGCGTAGTTCGTTCTTTAGTGAATCTCGCGAGGATCCTCGCGAAGAAGCAATTGCATTGTCCTCTAGCTTGCGCGAGCAGTCCCCTGAAGATCTGCATCCCGCGGCCACTGCGTGACAGCTGCGCGCAAGAGTGCCTGGAGCTCTCTCTCCTCAGTGAATCACGCGAGGATTAAATGCTCCTCTCTTGAGCTGCGCGAGTAGTTGGTGTACTGCATTGAGAATCCCGCGATAATTGCACAAAGCATTTTTCTTTGAATCAATTGAACCTTGCGACATCTGCGCGAGGCTCATTTCTTGACTTGTTACTACTGTGCTTTGCCTATGCTGCAGCCAAGTTTTGTCTAGATTCAACTTCCTTTCTTCTGAGGAACTTCTGGGGCAAAAGTAGGCTTCTTAGCAGGGTTAGGGCCTTATCTGCAGCTGCTGCTTATTACCTACAAAATGGTCTTAACATAGATTTATTAAATGACTAAGGGCCTAACAGAGGTTAAGTTAAGAGGTGAAAAGTGGTACTTTTCAGGTCTTAACAACATACTAAACACTTTGACACGTACTCAGTAACATCCTATTTCAAACCTCTTCACCAGTTGTTCTTCCTCATATCCTGATACATCTTGGTCCTAATAGGGTGTATGACCTACTTAGACTTGTGGACTTCGTCTAAGATGGTTTGTCGAAGGTCGGCATTCGTATGCATAGACATCCCCTGAATAATAAGGAACCATCCTCGTTAATTGAGAAATCTGGTCTACTACCATCCATCACACCCTGTCTAATCTTTACTAACTTTGGATCTTCAATCCTTGTACTATACAAAGAATGATCCTCTAGCAGTCTCCACTTGTGAATCCCCATGATAAGCCTAGATAATAGAGCCAAACACTTTTGACTCTAAGCATTTGCTACAACATTAACTTTGCTTGGGTGGTACTGAATGGAGCAATCGTAGTCTTTGAGAAATTCCATCCATTTGTGTTGCTTCATATTAACTTTCTTTTGTGTAAATAAGTATCTGAGGCTTTTATGATCCGTGAATATCTCAAAGGTCTCTCTATACAAGTACTGTATCCATATCTTCAATGCGAAGAGCATTGTTGTTAGTTCCAAATCATGTGTTGGATAATTTTTCTCGTGGTCCTTAAGCTGTCTCGACCCATAAGCAATAACCTTCTTATTATGGTTAAGCACACAACCTAAGCCACTGTGTGAAGCGTCACTGTATACACTAAACCCTCCACTACTTGAAGGAATAGCCAACACTGGTGTTGAATTAGTCTCTTCTTGAGTTCTTGAAAACTCTTCTCACACTCTTCAGTCTATTCAAACCTTATATCTTTTCTTGTAAGCTTCGTGAGCGGTCTAGAAATCTTTGAAAATCCCTCTACAAATTTACTGTAGTACCCAGACAGAGCAAGGAAACTGCGAATCTCAGTCATAGTCTTTGGTTGTTCCCATTCCACTACTGCCTCGATCATTGCTGGATCCACTGTAATACCATCCTTTGATACTACATGTCTCAAGAAACTAACTTTCTCTAACCAAAACTCACACTTACTGAGCTTTGCATATAATTAGTGTTCACGCAGTGTCTATAGAGCAATCCTCAGATGTTATTCATGCTCCTTCTTTATTTTCGAGTAGATGAGGATGCCATCTACGAACGCTACTACACAAGTATCAAGGTGTGGTTTAAACACCTGATTCATTAGATCCATGAATGATGTCGGTGCATTGGTTAATCCAAATGGCATCACTAAGAATTCGTAGTGCCCATATCTTATCCTGAATGTCGTCTTCTGTATGTCCTCGGCCTTAACTTTCAACTGATGGTATCCAAATCTTAGGTCGATCTTGGAAAAGAATTTTGCACCCTGTAACTGATCAAAGAAATCATCTATCCTAGGCAAAGGGTATCAATTCTTGATATTTAATTTGTTCAGCTGACGATAGTCGATGCACAGTCTCATCGACCCATCCTTCTTCTTCATAAACAAGACCGGTGCTCCCCAAGGAGACACACTAGGTCTTACAAATCTTTTATCTAGGAGTTCCTGTAATTGATCCTTCAACTCCTTCAACTCAGCTGGAGCCATTCGATATGGTGCTTTAGATACTGGCTCCGTACTGGATGCTAAGTCAATGGCAAACTCCACTTCTCTATTTGGTCGTAACCCCAACAACTCATCTGAAAAAACATCCTCAAACTCGCATTCAATTGGAATCTCAGTTATGATGTTCTTCTCATCTTTGTGCTCTTTTAGAAAAGCTAGGTTACTACTGCATCCCTTCTTTATCAAACATTCAGCTCCGATCGTAGAGATAAGCAATACAAACATCAATTGCATTCTTAGAAACCTGAATGATCTTCTCGTATTCGGTCTAAAGGTAACCACCTTTCTCCAACAATCGACACTTGCACAATGCGTGGATAACCAATCCATACCAAGGATTATGTCAAATCCTTGCATATCCAACAGGATCAAATCCGCCACCAATTCCGTCAGAATCCTGTGATGGCGACTATGATCGATCGACAAACCATATCAAGATTAATCAATTCTCGTTAGGGATCGACATCGCCAAAATAAAGTCCAAGGCCTTGGGAACTACCTTCACTTTCTTCGTGAATTGCAGCGTAATAAATGAGTGGGTAGACCCTAGGTCTATCAACACTCTCGCTTAATAACAAAAAAAATCTCCTTTACCGTACATTTGCAAGGTACCTACATCGTACACATATTTAAGCAATTTACTTATGCATCAAAAGTTAAGCACGTAAGAAATTAGATTTAAAAACTACTTCCTAATATTGATGCATCTTCTCTATCTAAAATTTAAATCAATGACATAATTTAATTTAAAAAGTATTTCACCTTGAATGATGTCATTACTATTCTGGGCATCCTGAGCTGTTACGACATATGCTCATCCTTATACCGTAGATTTTTTCGTCTGCAATGACCTAGGCATAGGAGATGATGCCGTCTTTTCCTTTCTCATTTCTGGGCAATCCTTGATCATATGTCCCATTTTCCCACATTTGAAGGATCCGCCGGTACCCCGTCTACAATCTGAAGTCTTGGGAGACTTTCCACACCTGGCACACGTCTTAGCTGGAGTAGATGATGATGCCCTAGAGAATCCCTGAGTAACTGACCTTCCAGTAGTAGTCATAGGGCTCTCATAACAGATCGGTCTCACAGACATAGGCATAGGTAGCCTAGAGTAATTGGTCTGAGGTGATCTGGAGTAATGGGTCTGTGTAAACTAACTCTGACTAGGTGCTACGAATCACAACTTTTTGTTCACCGGTTTGTAGTTGCCTGACATCCCTTGACTTGCCTTACCCTTGTTCTATTGGTCCCATCTCTTATACATATCTTCTATGGCTTTCTCGGCAACCAGTGCCTTTCCCATCTTTTCCGTGTAAGTCTCTAGTTCTAACACAGCGATTCTATCACATAGAATCGGCCTCAAACCACTTTCAAATTTATTGGCCTTCATAAGTTCAGTGGCCACATAATCCGGGGCAAACCTTGATAACCTTTTAAACTTTGTACCATATTCTCGTACAGTCATCGCCCCTTGCTCCAAGGTCATAAAGCTTGCTGTCATCTGATTTCTTATCTGCTTTGGAAAATACTCTTTATTGAACACTTCAACGAATTCTTCCCATGTCCATAAACCACCTGGGTTCTCTTGCTCTCTCCTCAATAATACTGACTTCCACCACGGATCGACATCTCCCTTTAATTGAAATGAAGCCCAACTCACCTTCTCTACCTCGATACAAGGAAATCTTTGGAGGAGCTTCTCAATCTAATTCATCCATTTCTCTGCCTCAAATTGGTCCATTTGACCATAGAAACTAGGAGGTTTCACTCTCCTAAACTCTACGAATTCGGTCTGATGTGGTAGAGTAGGTGAAACTGGAGGTGTAGGTGGCATCTGCTGATAGTTATTGGCATTATTAGCTGCCAATAATGCTGTCTATTGAGCCATGGCAGTCGCCACGGCTTCCATAGCCAATGTCATCCTCCGTCTATCTTCTCTTTCTTCGTTCCTTTCCTGATTTATCTTCTCTGGAGTACACCTTTCCAGAACCTCTCTATCCCCCAATGGTACTCTATTGGAACTAGAGGGAAACTCATCCCACTCCTCAAGTTCTGACTATGGCCGCCCCTTGGTCGGCCCCTTCCTCTATCAGACATGACACTCTATAATATGAAACCAAAGTTTCATTAGCAGAAGGCCCCTATACTCTGACAAAACCTCAGACTTGTCAGAAATCTCTAAAGTAAAATGATTTGATACCAACTTTGACAGCCCAAATTTCCGCGCTTGAAAATCCGCACCGTCAGATCAGCCATTAAGGTCGATCCCCTTATACGAACGAAATACTTGGTACATCCACACACAAAGCGGAGCAAAGCATAAATTTAAATAAGAAGATAGAGTCATCATAAGAAATAAATCTCCATTTCTATACAAAGACAACTCAAAGATAATAAAAGACGGTTCTAATCCCATGCAACTCATATGGCCAAAAGAACCGAACGAGATCATTAGTGACAAACAATCGTCACCAACACATGGTTTGCAAAATAATATACTATGAGACATATACAAGTATTCTTACAAAACTAAACTGGATGGACGTACCAAGCCTTACAATTAAACTCTCAAACAAGGCTAGCACAACACAGATCTACTAGAAGAACTCCTCTGAAGGGGGCTCAGTCTCCTCCTCAGGAATGTACTCTGGGTCCTCAGAATCTACGTCCTCAATCCCCACCGCTAACTCTGAACTTGTGACGTATAGTCGAAGGGTGAGCTACATCTAAGCTCAATAGGGAAACAAAAGTAACATGCATATTATGATATCAAACATATACTTTATGGCATAATCGAAAACATGCTTATCTTACGAGATTCACAATTTCTTACAAGGATTTACAATTTAAAAGTATTTAAATTGACGAAAATGAATATATGATGCAAAGTTTCAAAACAAACTATTCATGGTTACTCAAATTGTTCTCTTAATGTACACACTTAAACAAATCACTTAAATAATCTCTCGAGCAATTATAGCATCGAGAGCTGCATGTAATACCAATGGAATACCCCAAACATCATCATTCAATGAACGATTCACACAAAGTTGCCCAAATTCCTTCAAATTAGGAGACTTATGCCGAACAAAATATTTTCATAGATTATAAATCAAAGAACGGATATCCTGCTGTACCAGAGCACAAGTACGGATATCCCGCAGTACCGACCACGAGTATACCGCCGCATCAGTAGGGTATTCAACACATGAACCTTAATTCAAAGTACAAAATTTACATGTAGTTATTCACCGTGTATTTGTGATAATTTATAATAGGGTTGCCTTCAAAGTCACATGCACACTTATCACATTTACTGATTTTGCACACACATATTCTTGATGTCACACACATATATCATAGCCTCTTACTGAGGTCCCATACTAACTTATCAAGTTTCACACATGCACACACTTATAGTTTCTTCTTAGTGCACATCCTCACATACTTTTCATGTTTAAAAATCCATAACGAAATTCATGCTGAATGATGGATAAGGACTACACAATCACATACATATTCTTATCATATCACAAAGTTTATGTTGAACGAAATCAAATACACAGGCTACAAAAATTTCCCTACCTCACACGAAGTCACACGTAATTTTTCTTATCCCAATCTAGCTCTCCTAGCCCATAGCTCAAACTTACACCTAACATACACAAATTCATAAACCATACCTCAAAATGAAGTAAAACAGGAAGATATAAAGTCTCCCCAAAGTCTCCTCCATAAAACAAAACAGATGACTGAGACTGTCAAAATTGATCCGTCGATTCGTAAATCCATCGATTGATTTCCAAATTGATCGATCGATATCCAAAATCGACCGATCAAATCATTTTTGATCGGTCGGTTTCCTTCAAAAATTGAACCTCTGGCTCACAAATACTGATCAATCGATTCGCAAATCGATCGATCGATTTCCAAAATTGATCGATCGATTTCTCCAGAAACCCAATTACACGCACACTGTTTTTCATAAGTCGATTGGTCGTGCTCATTTCAATCGATCGGTTTCATTAATCGATCGATCGAATTTAAATTCGATCAATCAGTTTCCTCATAAATCAACACATTCTTAACTTGACAAAATCGATCAATCGGTTTTGTCAGATATCACCCATTTTCGGGTTCTAACTTCTCAAACCCATTTTCTTCAAAACTTATTTTCTAATCTTCTAATTCTCTCTCACATACATATACAAAGACCAACATAACTGCAATTTATAATTTCACGTAATTTTCTTACCTTAATTTGATCGATTACTTGGTCCACATGCTCGCACACAGCTAGGGCTTCGTAGTTCGAAGCTTTAGATTCTTCACGACCCCAAGTCCACAATTAATGCACAATCTTGACTCCTTGAACGCATGAACACAATGCATTCAAAGCTCCCTTTCTCTCTCTTCTCATAAATCTTAACAACCAAGCAAGAGAAATAACTTCTCTTGCATTAAATCTCTTTTATGTTTTTAAGGATAGGCTTGTGTGTTAAGCTGATACACCATAGTTAGGTGTATACAAATCCATCATAAGGTCCAAACATATCCTAAATCACTCTTTTTCACTTACAACTTAATCCAATCATAACTTAATTATTTTTACACTGTCAGGTACGTGACCAGTCAGGCATGCACACTGAGGCGTACTGTTCAAAGGTCAAATTTTGGTACATTACAACATCTATAACCTACATTTCATTTATTTATTTTTTATGAAAATTCATAACCTACTTTTGCATACTCATATTTTTGTTCACATTAGCATAAACACATTAGCATGCTCAAAACTCATTCAAAAAAGTAAACTTTAATTCACAACACCACAATTTCATTCCCAACAAATTTATGTGTATAAGTAACGACTCCTATTTTTTCTTTCTACAGTGTTACAAAAGAAACATGCATAGCATATTCTAGTTTGGTAATTTTTTTCATCACCCAAAACCTTGTTTATATGTCTCATTCCACCTGTATTCGGACTTGTATCACCATCATTGACTCATTTATAGTCTTGTAAAGAAAGAAGCTTCACACCATCCACCATAGCAAAAAAAGTAACTTCCTAGCCTTCAAGAAATTCCTCAATGATGACTTGGCAGCCAGCATCCCCAAAAATCAACAACTTTGAATGAATACTCCACCTAAAAGAGAAAAAGCTTGATGGTAAAACTTAAACCATAACTTCAATGAACATAGATAACTTCACAAAATTGGATTATTGAGTTTGACAAAACTAAGCACAAAGAAATATTGATCAGTCATAGAATATACCATTTTATAACCCTTAACTTAGTGATGCTAGGACTTAGTTTGCTACTAATAAGTTGAAGATGTACAAATATTAAAGAAAAATAGTAAAAGAGAGCCAAAGTGTTAATATTCATCAAAGTGAACTAAAAAAGCAGTAAAAAGGCGATTGAGCGTAAGAAGATGATTTGCAACCTACTGAAAACTGAGAAATCGTATTTTATGATTGAGCGCTAATACTGAAGCCAAAGAAGAGAAAAATGAGAAATTATAATTTATGATTCTTTAAAAAGTGAAAAAAGAGTAAAATGCGATACAGAAGAAAGCAATCGTTCGTTATAGGGAATTGTCTAGTATGAAAGTCATGAGAGCTGAAGAAAGAGAATATCGTGATTTAAGATTTTCTGAAGAAAAAAAGGGTAATCATGAATTATGATTATGATTATAGAAGCTTTCCTATTATTGCTAATCGCGTGAGAATTTCCACCGCCAAGAAAAGAATTAGAAGAACTCTTTAATTAGGAGTTTGGCTAATCACATATATGAAAAGATTGATGAAGATAGACACCTAAGGACTCTGCTGCTGCTCTTAAGGAAAGAAATCCGAAACACATCAAACATTCAGAAGCAAGGAAGAATAAAATTAGAATTAGAGTTATATTAGAAATCTTTTATTTTAGTAGTTTCTTTTATGAGAATTAGATCTCTGTAAACCGACCCTTATGATCTATAAATAAGAGGGCTCGGTATAAGAATAATCATTGAAGAATTTCATAGCATTAATTAAAAACTGAGGTCTGTGCTTTCTCCCAATCAAAGTAGTTTAGGATTTACAAAGTAATATCGTCCATAGTTCTCTGAGGTTTTTCCTGACAACCAGGACTGAGGAAGCTGAAAGATCAACCCTTTGGATGGTTCTACTTTTAATTTCTAGTTTAAATTTTATTTTATTTTTAGTTTAGAATTTATATGCTTTGTAAACATCTTCAAATTTTTATTTGAATTGATGACTCAAGTTAAAGTTTGCAGATTAGTGTAACGGTTTTACATTTCCATCTTCAATTTTGAATTTGATTGATGCCCAGATTTTAGGAGATTATTGATTAGATTAAATCTGTGTTAAAGAATTTTAGTTTTTGATTGACGACCAAATTCTGGAAGGCTACAATACTGCGTAACGATATTTTAAATTTGTAAACATCCGATAGTTGAAGGTTGAGATTGATGACCTCAATCTGAAGGAGGATTAGGATTTATTTTTATGCAATTAGATTAAGAAACCCATTCTTTTATTCATATTTCTCCGGTAGTTTAGGACTTAAAAGATAAAGATAGTTTTTAAAAAAGGAATGTAAAAATCTATAAAAAGATAATCACTTCTTCGTGGGATCGATCCTATCGCTACGCTATAATTTTCATTGTGCACTTGCAATAGGTTAAGGCTTGATTTTAATTTAAATATATACATATTATAAGTCGGTCAAGTTTTTGGCACCGTTATCGAGGAAGCGCTTTATCTTTTATTTTTATTTATATTCCTATTTTTAAAATAAATATTCAATTTTCTCTTTTTATACTTTATATTTTTAACTTTCTTTGAATCACTTCTTAATCTTTCGCAGGTATTTGGAGCGATGACTCAGAGTCTCAACTTCCCCTGATCAGCGAAGCTCTAGGCTTAGATTTGTTCTCTCTCCATGGTTTCTAGAATAAAAATTAGATAAAATTAAAATTCAAAGAGATTTTTATAATAACTATTTTTTGCCACCCTGCTGTGATCTCAGTATGGTAGGAAGAAACCAATATATGGCTAAAACCATGGGAGAATATTATACATTGACACCTCTTACACCTCCCCCATGTATTCAAATATACCTTGCAGCCGGTAATAGGACCTTCAAAATTACGCCCAATACACTTCAAATACTTTCAACTTTTCATGGGCTAATGGATGAAGACCCCTATTTGCATTTAAATAAGTTCGTGAAAGCATGTACTATCATTCAAATTAAGAACTTAACGAAAGAATTCACTTGGTTAAGGTTATTTGTATATTCCCTTAGAGATGAAGCAAAACAGTGGATAAGCTCTTTGCCTCATAATTCGATTGGTGATTGAGAAGGTCTGGATTGTATGTTTCTTACAAAATTCTTTCCAATCTACAGGATGAATAAAATTCGATATCTTATCGTAACATTCTACCAATTCCCGAATGAATCTCTTCAGGAATGTTGGAATCGTCTTAAGGACATTCTGCACAAGTGCCCTCACCATGGGATTGCGCATTAGCAACTAGTGCTCATTTTCTATGAAGACCTTGGAGATGTAACCCGACATATGATTGTTGTGGCCTGTGGTGGTATGTTTCATAACTTAACATCAGAAGAAGCCTGGGAACTCTTTGAGACCCTTAGCGAGGAACCAGTGCAACACCATGCACTGGGTGAGGCTGACTCGGAGGCTTTAAAAAGTACGCTTCCTAAGCAAGGAAGACTTTACAAATTAATGTCAATGATGAAAGGTTTTTTGAGACTGAAGTTTTGGAAAATAAAAGTTCAACCTCTGGTGGGTATAAAATCATACCCAACATCTCAACAAGGAGAAGCCTGTGGTCCTAACCATGGCCCAACTCAATCAGTCTCCTGACTTCCTTCTATTTCTTCTTCCCACACAAAGGCCCAATACCACGCTGCTTTAGGGGATACTTTGTAGCCAATAGCTTACAGTTGGATGCAACAGAGTCGTATCTAGACACAATTACTTAACCACCTTGGGCAATCTGTCGTATCTAGATTGGAAACTCAGTTTGAGCAGCTGTTACCTTTCGATAGAGAAAGTAACGCACTACCTTTATATGTAGTTGGTATATCTAGAGGACGTATATTTATGGGAGGCACTTCAACTCCCTTTATTTTTAATTAATTCCCTCTAGAACCTGTCGAGCTACCTACTCACCCGTAGTAAACACTTGTAATATATGTATATAATATTGGAAAAAGAGTATTCTATGATTTATGGTATATAATAGTCCAGTCAATCATAATAGTCTCTTTTGTTATATCACAATCACTTAAATCGTATGGATTTATGGTTGTGGGTGATTCATAGAGTCAAATCATAGTGAATACGATTTGAAGCATCATAGAGTTTCACTTTCGTTCTACAAAATTGCAAATGACAATTTTGGGGAACAGATGATTCGAGTGATCGATCTTATCGGGTACATTAGAATTCAGACCCATTTAACTTGAAGAGGAATCAGACATGTAGTGCATTCAATTTCGCCACTTTCCAACCACCCAAGCCTAAAAACCTATACCTCGGCATTTAACCCGAAGTGACGGTTCAAGCTTAACCTCTTTCCTATAAATCTATACCCATCTATAGACTAACCATCTCACAACCTTTCTCTTCCTCTGCCCTTAACCCTAAAACTTTATGACGGAAGAGCATAACCCAAGTGATTTCAGCAAGAAACATGATAGAATTCTTGAGATACATAGAGCTGAGCTCCTGGCTGCAGAACAAAGAGGGGAAAATCTGAAGCGCCAGCGACCTATTCAAGAAGTTGAATCATCCACCAAGACTACCCTTGACCCTCAACCTAACCCAATTCTTAAACCTTTTTCCTACGCCTCATCTACTCCCACTTCCTAGCCTTTATACTATCACAACCCACCCCGAATGCGTTTCTTTTACAATGAGGATGGATTGTAATTTCCAGTGTCATTTCCCATCCCATCCTTGATCTCCTCGCCACCCTTCTTCATTGCTTATACTTTCCCTGCCAACAGTGTATATTCTCTTCACATAGTTTTCATAAGGAAGCAGTATGAGTAAAGGGTGATCTGGCGATAAGATCTGGAAATGTGTTCACTTCCTTACCCTTCGAAGCACTCCCACTATGGCATTGCATTTCTTCCACGGAGGAAATACGAGATACTCTTTTTTGGGGGGATGCAAGATAAAGAAGGGCACAGAGAAGTATTCCGATAGTTCTTAGAGTAGCAACCCTGCCAAGGTGTGGATACTTCTTTGATAGGAAGGAATGAGAAACTCTTATTGAAGGTGGTTAAAAGTCGAGGATGTGACGACCCGACTTTTCCAATCCCTCAGGTATAGGAAAGGCCGGTTCGCCAACCTATCGAATAAACGATAAGCCGGACAAACAGGGTACATATCAGAGTAAAGCGCAATAAATATCCATAGCTAAAATAAATGCGGAAGCAATTAAAAGTAAAGAACCACCGATGATGGCCGACCATCATCGAAACATGGCTCATAACAGAAATCAACGTCAAATATAGAACTATGGTATCCAACTAAAATGGGCCCACAAATTCAAGTCTAACTCTCATCACAAATAAGAAAATCAGTAAGTTCTATACTGGGAAAAACTCCTCAGGAGGAACCTCAAGCTCTTCCTCAGGCACGTAGTCAGGATCAGTCTCACAGCCCTGAATAGCCACGTCAATACCTGAACCTGTGACGTATAGTCGGAGTGAGCTAACCAACAAAGCTCAGTAGAAGAAAGACATCTAAGGCATTTTACTTTAACTAATATGGTTTCAAAACAAATATTGGAATATAGCTTGTCAAACATATAAGCAGATAATAAACTGAATTTAGGTGCGGAAATCATATGTAAGATTTATTTCTAAATGTGTGAAAACAGCCAAGAATGATGCAAGGTCTCAAAGGTCTTAGTTTCTCTAACTTCTATATGCAAAGTTCAGTAATTCATGACTTAATCCTCAACTTAAAATACCTTCCGAGTAAACTATATCTCGAGAGCAGGAATATAGCCGATGGGAACCCCTACCTACCATCGTCGTTCATGAACCCTTTTTCAGGATGCAACAAGCCCCTACGTAATGAGGGAAACTTGTGCCAGGAAATTGTTCAGGAATTTTTGAGGGGTCGTTCAGGTCAATCATAAAATAAATGCAGATACTAATATAAATCAGATGCAAGTCTCTTATACATAGTTCAGGTTCTTGATTTCAGATTTTCAGAGCTTAAGCAGATTCAGGTTTCAGGATTCAGGTAGATTTAGATTTTCAGTCATTCATATCAATTTCAGTTTACAGATGTGATTTCAATGGCATATGCAAGTTTAAAGATTTTAATTTAAAATATCCATGCAAATTAAAATAAAATACTGTAAAGATGAGATTCCCCTACCAAAACTCGGAGTAATGCGAAGTCAAGCAAGGTCCTATTGATGGCCTCTCGCCCTCAATCTACATCACAATATACGTTCATGCATTAAGATTAACTCTAATTACTAATAATATAGACCTATTTAAGTGTTTCCTCAAAAACAAGTCAAAATAGGCAAGTTGCGCCAATCCTAGAATTTGACGTAGCATTCTGATATATTTTTGACCATCAAGACGATTGATTCATGAGTTGGTCAAAACATGAACGTTGTAGATTTTTCTATTATCTTTCCAACGCAAAAAGAATCGTCTCAATCGGAGTTCGGGATAAAAAGTTATGACTAAACTACTAAGGCAATGTCGGAGTTCGGCAATACCTCGCTCGAGCGATGATAATAGCTCACTCGAGCGATTTGACGTAACATTCTCATATTTTTTTAACCATCAAGACGATTGATTAATGAGTTGGTCAAAACATGAAAGTTGTACATTTTTCTATTAGCTTTCTAACGCAAAATGAATCGTCTTAATCGGAGTTCAGAATAAAAGGTTATGACTAAAATACTAAGGTAATGTCGGAGTTCGGTGATACCTCGCTCGAGCGATGATAATAGCTCGCTCGAGCGATTTGACGTAACATTCTCATATTTTTTTAACCATTAAAACGATTGATTCATGAGTTGGTCAAAACATGAAAGTTGTAGATTTTTCTATTAGCTTTCCAACGCAAAAAGAATCGTCTTAATCGGGGTTCAGGATAAAAAGTTATGGCCAAAATACTAAGGTTGTGTCTGTTGAAGAGTTTGGCCGAATTTCACGAAAATCTGGGAAAAACGATCCTATCGATTTTGGGCCTAATTTCTATGTTTTTAAGACCCGAAATTTATCAAAACTTAAGGAAAAATTAGGGTTTTCTTTTTAAGAAATAACTGAATAATTTAAGATGGATTTAGAGGCACCCACCTGTTGAAGCGTGATTCGAATCCTACGATGATTTGGGTTGATGGAGATCGGATTCGAGAGACGATATGCCCGAGTCTTTTCGCGAGAATTCCTTTCTTACGATAAATTGGTCGCAGCGATGAGAAACTTTGATGGTGTAAGATTCTCTGATAAGATCGAAAATCGATAGAGATCCGACGAGGAATTATGAAAGATGGCACTGTCAGAGCTTTTGCAGAGAAGAGGGAATAAAGAGACAACTGAGAGAAGTAAATATATATCTAATTCCCTGTATAGGTTAACTCTAATTAAGATTTTCCTATAAGATTTAATAAAATAGTAGTTTTACATGCAAGTAGAATTCATACGTGACTTGAAAAGCTTGAGAAGAGGTTTTGCTGCTGTGTAAGCACCAAGGTAAATGGTGATTCTCTCCGAATTTACAATTGCGCCTTTAACCCGCTTCACTCTTCAAACGGGCATAACTTTTTATATTCTTATCGAAAATCGACAAATTATATATCCTTGGAATCAGACGACAAGTATTCAAGAATGAGTCTAATATTGATATATATAAAAATTAGACTATTTCTAAAGTGGGTATATTCCGGTGTGGAGCGTTAGCACCACGCATTGTATGGTACATCATCTAATACCATTAAATAAAATTCAAAAATCTGGGTTATTACATTCTCTCCCCCTTATAATATTTTCGTCCTCGAAAATATACGGATAGCTAAACCAAACTACGGTAAGTCCTTATCCTAACACCAGTATAAAGTAAAATCGAAACAGTCTAAAGTCAAAGAAATTTGGTCGCGATGCGGTAGGCTTCACCAAGCACGCTTTCAAGGGTCGGGATCCGTAGTAATCGGATGTACCGCGTGGCATCCCATATCGCCATAGAGGATTGCATCCGCATATGGATGCATACCTTCCCAAGTGTCACGTGTTCGGAAATATACTTCACCATGACACAAACCTAGACACACACCTACCTCACCGTTTTGATAATTATTTGAGCAGAAATTTCAGATGTCAGAATGGAACACTTATTCAAAGGCATGATCACGTGCCTGGTAACATGTTCTAACTGATGACACGGGTTCCAATAGACATATGGTTCTAACCGAGAATGAATAAATATGACATTTAAGATTTTATTGTGTGATCGTTATAGATATATATGAAGCATCGATGTTATGAACTAATTTAACATCAAGAATTTGAAGAAATTCTCCTTTTTTTTTTTTTTTTGTTAGAAGCAAATTCAAGAATTTAAAGGTACGTATGGTTTTCTTACATAACTATAGTTTACATACCTTCACTAAAAAAGTTGTGGAAATTGCTCGTGAATCTCCGCTTCACGCTCCATGTGGCTTCCTCTCAAGAATGGTTCCGCCACTTCACGAGTACTAAGGGAATGGTCTTTGTTCGTAAGATTTGTTCTTTACGATCCCAGATTCGTATCGGTTCCTCAACCAAGGATAGGTCTTGTCGGAGCTCAATGGGTAGTCCAATACGTGAGTCGGGTCCTTAACATATCTTCGTAACATGGACACATGAAACACGCTAGCATTTCGATAGTTGCGGTGGCAAGGCTACTCGATAGGCAACCTCGCCGACTCGCCCAATACCTAAGGTCCAACATAGCGGACTCAGCTTCCCACGCTTCCCAAAATGCATCACGCCTTCTGTAGGAGAGATTTTGACGAAGACGTTATCTCCCACCTTAAACTCTACATGCTTGCTTTTCAGATCGGCGTAGCTCTTCTGACGACTTTGAGCAGTCCGGAGTCTCTCACGGATTGACCGAATCGTCTTGGTTGTATTCTCCACGATCTTGACCTAAAATGAGTTTCTCACCCACTTCTTCCCAATTGCGAGACCGCACTGCCGTCCCATACAAAGCTTCAGAGGGTGCCATGCCGATGCTAGCCTCGGTAATCGTTATTGTAGGCTAACTCGATCACGCAGTAAATGTTGGTCCCATGACCGAAAATCCAACATGCAAGCACGTAATATATCTTCTATAACTGATTCACCTCTCACCGCCCATCGGTCGAGGATGGAATGTCAGACTATAATCGAGCCTAGAGCCCATTCCTTCTTGAAATCGCTACAAACCGAGATGTACATCGGTCTCTATCGACACGATAATCGACCGGTATACCATGCATTTAACTATCTCCTTGATATATAATTTCATGAGATTGTTGGCGGTATACTGACATTATAAGGAAGGAAGTGTGGACTTAGTCAATCGATCCACAATGACCCAGATGGCATTGTATTTTCTTAATGTTCTTGGCAATCCTAAAATAAAGTCCATAGAAATGGCCTCCATTTCCACTCGTATCGGTAGTGGTTGCAAATCTGCCGGATTTCGATGATCCACCTTTACTTGGCGACACAAGACATCTCGAGACATACATGACATCTTTCTTTAAACCTCTCCACCGTAAGCTTTTCTTTAAGTCCCGGTACATCTTGGTAATCGCCAGGGTGAATAGCGATATAGACTTATGAGCCTCTTCCAAAATAGTGTCCCAAGCTCAAGATTAGTTGGTACGCATACCGGTTTCTAAACAATAAAGTGCCATCATATTTTATAGAAAAATCTATTTTGCTTCCCCAATCACATCCCGTCGATAGCCATAAGTTCATCATCCGTCATCAAGTCCGCGAATGTTCTCATAGAGGGTCGAACGAATCACCAGCGTAGCCATTAATGCACCTGAACCTTTTACGTCAAATCTCATGCTACTTAGAGCCATATCTTCCAAAAGATGCCATCGTCGCACCCTTGTGGTGAGATGTGATAACTGAGCAGAGAACTTTCGACTTAACGCATCTGCCACTACGTTTGCTTTCCCGGGGTGGTACTGGATGGTACAATCATAATCTTTCAAGAACTCCATCCATCGACGCTGTCTCATATTCAACTCCTTTTGTGAGAAGAGATACTTGAGGCTCTTATGATCGGTAAATATATCGAAGGTCTCCCCATAAAGGTAATGCCTTCAGATCTTCAGAGCAAAAATCATCACGCCAACTCAAGATCATACGTCGTAATTCTTCTCATGGTCTTTCAGCTGTCTAGACCCATAAGCAATGACTCTCTCATTCTGGTTAAGCACACAGCCTAAACCCCCATATGATGCATCACTGTATATTGCAAAGCCTCCCCTGCCTGATGGTATAGCAAGTACTGGCGCAGTAGTCAATCGTTTCTTGAGTTCCTGAAAACTTTGCTCACACTGCTCTGTCCAATCAAATTTAGTATTCTTCTTCGTAAGTTGTGTAAGAGGACCTGATATCTTGGAGAAGCCCTCCACAAACCTTCTGTAGTATCCTGCCAAACCGAGGAAACTACGAACCTCTGTAACGGTCTTTGGCTGTTCCCAATTCATCACTGACTCAATCTTTGCTGGGTCAACTGTAATACCGGTCTCAGAGATAACATGGCCTAGGAAACTGACCTGCTCAAGCCAAAACTCACACTTACTAAGTTTTGCATATAACTGATGGTCTCTAAGGGTTTGTAGAGCCACTCGCAGATGTTGCTCATGTTCTTCTCGCGTCTTTGAATAGATGAGGATGTCATCTACAAAAACTACTACAGACTTG
This sequence comes from Chloranthus sessilifolius, assembly GCA_021018995.1. Lineage (NCBI taxonomy): Eukaryota > Viridiplantae > Streptophyta > Magnoliopsida > Chloranthales > Chloranthaceae > Chloranthus > Chloranthus sessilifolius. The sequence continues at coordinate 102,281,397 of CM037588.1, forward strand.
TCCAAATGTGACTTGAATATCCGGTTCATCAAGTCCATAAATGACGCGGGTGCGTTTGTCAACCCAAATGGCATGACCAAGAACTCGTAGTGCCCATATCGGGTTCTGAACGCTGTCTTCTGAATGTCTTCAGACTTAACTTTCAACTGATGGTAGCCTGACCTCAAGTCGATCTTCGAGAAGAACCTTGCTCCTTGTAACTGATCGAACAGATCATCAATTCTTGGAAGTGGATAACGGTTCTTAATTGTCAACTTATTTAGCTGGCGGTAATCGATGCAAAGCCGCATTGAACCGTCTTTCTTCTTTACAAATAGAACCGGTGCTCCCCAGGGTGACACACTCGGTCTAATAAAGCCCTTATCTAGCAGTTCCTGAAGCTGCTCCTTCAACTCTTTCAATTTTGCAGCGCCATTCGACACGGAGCTTTTGATATCGGTTCAAGATCCGCTAACTCAATTGCAAACTCAATCTCCCTATCGTGGTAATCTGAGATCTTCGTGAAAAACATCGAATACTGCAAGCAATCGTAATATCTCGCAATATTTTTCTTCTCCTCCTTATGATCTTGCAAGTAGGCGATAACCACAACACCGTTGCTCTCATCATACGTTGCCGAATGGCAGAGATAAACGATATCACACAAGATTTGACTCCGCAGAATCGAAAAGATTTTCTCTTCGGCGGGCGGAATGTTACAATCTTTCGAAGACAATCCACGCTCGCATGGTAAGTAGATAACCATTCCATCCCTAGTATCACGTCGAACCCTTCCATGCTCACAATGATCAAATCGCCACCTTTGTCTCGTGGTCTTGATCATCACAATCACGATTGACACATGGTATCGGTGCTCACCGAGTTGCCGAGGAATTGACACCGCCAAGATGAAATCAAGGGCCTTGGGAATGATTCCCAACTTCTCAAATAACAATGGAGTAACAAAAGAATGTGTAGACCCAGGGTCTATCAACACTCGCGCTTCGGTTTTGCTTACATCGCTCCCCCGATGCATAAAAAGGGTACCTTAGTTTAGACAAGCGTTTCAATTAAAAAAGATCGCGATCACCACGGCCCTAGGTTCCGACAAAAATCTAAAACTTTATTCACCTACTATTACCGTACATCTATCACGATCATCACTTATCTCCACTCAAAGTGATAGCGAGATCTACAACTCAGGTTCTAAATATAACCTACAACCCTAGCTGTGAGTCCCTTAAAAGACCTAAGGCCAAAAATTCTACTAACTTTGACAAGGTCTTAATTGAGTCTCTTATGTCTTGATAGAACCTACTGCCATATTCTCGGGTCCCAACAAGACCTAATATCTAAGCTCTGATACCAACTGTGACGACCCGACTTTTCCAATCCCTCAGGTATAGGAAAGGCCGGTTCGCCAACTTATCGAATAAACGATAAGCTGGACAAACAGGGCAGATATCAGAGTAAAGCGCAATAAATATCCATAGCTAAAATAAATGCGGAAGCAATTAAAAGTAAAGAACCACCGATGATGGCCGACCATCATCGAAACATGGCTCATAACAGAAATCAACGTCAAATATAGAACTATGGTATCCAACTAAAATGGGCCCACAAATTCAAGTCTAACTCTCACCACAAATAAGAAAATCAGTAAGTTCTATACTGGGAAAAACTCCTCAGGAGGAACCTCAAGCTCTTCCTCAGGCACGTAGTCAGGATCACCACATACAATAGCCACGCCAATACCGAAACTCGTGACGATAGTCGGAGTGAGCTAACCAACAAAGCTCAGTAGAAGAAAGACATCTACGGCATTTTACTTTAACTAATATGGTTTCAAAACAAATATTGGAATATAGCTTGTCAAACATATAAGTAATAAACTGAATTTAGGTGCGGAAATCATATGTAAGATTTATTTCTAAATGTGAAACAAGAATGTATGGTCTCAAAGGTCTTAGTTTCTCTAACTTCTATATGCAAAGTTCAGCAATTCATGACTTAATCCTCAACTTAAAATACCTTCCGAGTAAACTATATCTCGAGAGCGTGAATATAGTGGGAACCCCTACCTACCATCGCTGCTCATGAACCCTTTTTCAGATGCAACAAGCCCCTGCGTAATGAGGGAAACTTGTGCCAGGAAATTGTTCAGGAATTTTTGAGGGGTCGTTCAGGTCAATCATAAAACAAATGCAGATACTAATATAAATCAGATGCAAGTCTCTTATACATAGTTCAGGTTCTTGATTTCAGATTTTCAGAGCTTAAGCAGATTCAGGTTTCAGGATTCAGGTAGATTTAGATTTTCAGTCATTCATATCAATTTCAGTTTACAGATGTGATTTCAATGGCATATGCAAGTTTAAAGATTTTAATTCAAAATATCCATGCAAATTAAAATAAAATACTGTAAAGATGAGATTCCCCTACCAAAACTCGGAGTAATGCGAAGTCAAGCAAGGTCCTATTGATGGCCTCTCGCCCTCAATCTACATCACAATATACGTTCATGCATTAAGATTAACTCTAATTACTAATAATATAGACCTATTTAAGTGTTTCCTCAAAAACAAGTCAAAACAGGCAAGTTGCGCCAATCCTAGAATTTGATGTAGCATTCGTATATATTTTTGACCATCAAGACGATTGATTCATGAGTTGGTCAAAACATGAACGTTGTAGATTTTTCTATTATCTTTCTAACGCAAAAAGAATCGTCTCAATCGGAGTTCGGGATAAAAAGTTATGACTAAACTACTAAGGAAATGTCGGAGTTCGGCAATACCTCGCTCGAGCGATGATAATAGCTCACTCGAGCGATTTGACGTAACATTCTCATATTTTTTTAACCATCAAGACGATTGATTCATGAGTTGGTCAAAACATGAAAGTTGTACATTTTTCTATTATCTTTCTAACGCAAAATGAATCGTCTTAATCGGAGTTCGGGATAAAAAGTTATGACTAAAATACTAAGGTAATATCGGAGTTCGGTGATACCTCGCTCGAGCGATGATAATAGCTCGCTCGAGCGATTTGACGTAACATTCTCATATTTTTTTAACCATTAAAACGATTGATTCATGAGTTGGTCAAAACATGAAAGTTGTAGATTTTTCTATTATCTTTCCAACGCAAAAAGAATCGTTTTAATCGGAGTTCGGGATAAAAAGTTATGGCCAAAATACCAAGGCTGTGTCTGTTGAAGAGTTTGGCCAAATTTCACGAAAATCTGGGAAAAACGATCCTATCGATTTTGGGCCTAATTTCTATGTTTTTAAGACCCGAAATTTATCAAAACTTAAGGAAAAATTAGGGTTTTCTTTTAAGAAATAACTGAATAATTTAAGATGGATTTAGAGGCACCCACCTGTTGAAGCGTGTTTCAAATCCTACGATGATTTGGGTTGATGGAGATCGGATTCGAGAGACGATATGCCCGAGTCTTTTCGGGAATTCCTTTCTTACGATAAATTGGTCGCAGCGATGAGAAACTTTGATGGTGTAAGATTCTTTGATAAGATCGAAAATCGATAGAGATCCGACGAGGAATTATGAAAGATGGCACCGGAGCTTTGCGAGAAGAGGAATAAAGAAAGACAATCGAGAGAAGAAGTAAATATATATCTAATTCTCAGATAGTTAACTCTAATTAAGATTTTCCGTATAAGATTTAATAAAATAGTAGTTTTTACACGCAAGTAGAATTCATACGTGACTTTGAAAAGCTTGAGAAGAGGTTTTGCTCCAGCGCTTTGTGTAAGCACCAAGGTAAATGGTGATTCTCTCCCGAATTTACAATTGTGCCCTTTAACCCGCTTCACTCTTCAAACGGGCATAACTTTTTATATTCTTATCGAAAATCGACAAATTATATATCCTTGGAATCGTATCGACAAGTACTCCGCAATGAGTCTAATATTGATATATATAAAAAATTAGACTATTTCTAAAATGGGTATATTCCGGTGTGGAGCGTTAGCACCACGCATTGTGTGGTACATCATCTAATACCATTAAATAAAATTCAAAATTCTGGGTTATTACAGAGGACCAATCTTTATTAAAGATTTCTTTTCAGACGTTGCTGCCAGTGTCATATCTAACTTAGTATGTGCCTAGATTTTTTCTAGGTTTACATTCTTTTATGTAAATAGTTTTTCTTCGTTGCTGTTCATTGTAAATATTCAGTTATATATAAAATTTTCCTTTTACTAACTATCATTTTTTTTCACTAACAATGTGTGTTACTAACAACACTAACATTTTTTTCTTCTTTCTAACATTTTTGTTATTAATACCCCAAGAATAGGTCGTGGATATTTTCTCTCAAGTTTGGGAGAGAGTATATATCTGGTTACAAATTTTTTTTCCGGTAAACAATCAGTATATCAATAATTTTTTATTTTGTGTCCCCTATTTTTTATGCCAATGAGGTCATTATCAAATTTAAGTTTGGGAGGATTCATAATTTCTGTGTATAGTAGTTTTATTTTTAGTAATTTTAAATATTTTTCTGATCAGTGCATAGGAATTATGATAGAAGTAATTACAAATCCCGAAAACTTACGATTCATTATAATAGAAGTTTAATAATTAGAATTTAGAACAATTATAATTCATACTTAGCTCATTGAAACATTGTATTAGAATGAATGCTTGAAACAATAGATTGATCTAAACTACAAAAAATTATACTATAGTTTCAAAAATTATAAATGAGGGAGATTTTGAGCCATATTTCCTCTTTTATTCTGAGAGAGACTGTTTCTATTCAAATCGCAAAAAATTTTCTTGAACTTCTATACTAATATGAAATATCATATTACTGAATTTAGAATTGAATTATTCTATGAATATGATGAACTAATTTTTTATCTAGAACTATCTATTAGAAATATTAAAGCAATAAGACATATATACTAGTAAATCGTAAACATGATTTAAGGCCATCTTTTGTTTAAATCAGAGCCAAAAAGCAAAAATCCTAGAACATTTTATCCTTTGAACCCATATTAGAAGTTTGAAATGAAATTTCTTTTTACCAAAATTTTATAAATCTTTAATCATATTTACTACCCAAAGCTTTCTACCTTTGACCCTTACAATTTATCAGAGTTAAGAAGGGAAGAAGAGAGAGTGAAAGGAGTAAAAGAAGAGTAGATAAAGGGAATGCTAGAAGAGGTACAAAGAAAGAAAATAAAAGAAAATATGGGAAAAGAAAGAAAAATTGTAAAAAATGATTTTTCAAAAAGAAAATTACGATTTAGCAAAAAGATATAAAGAGAAAAATCGTCAAAGGCGATTTTATAGCTGAAGAACTGGGATATATATAGAAAAAGAAATAAATGGAAAGAAATTATCCAATCATGGATACTTACTGAAGTAGAATAGTAGAAGAAGATAGGAAAAAGAAGAGTTAAATTCTCAGAGAAACTTTGAATCATTACAAGCTAAAGGAAAGACCTTTCTAATTTACGATTTGCAAAGGTATAAACCTAGTAGAGATAAGAAGAATAAATATTATGGATTGTATAGGAATCATAAGAGTAGGATAGGATTATCTTTTCTATGAGATTCATTTTTGTAATTATCTTTGACTAAATTCTTCTGAAAAATATACTGAGAGAACCTAAAAGTTTTGATATCTTTTTTAGAGTATGTCAATAGTGAGTTGTTGAATGAAAATATATTCTAAATTTGCAGTTTAGAAAAATTTATGAAGAATAAACTGTTTACCAGTGCATATATACTCTGTGCTTATTGTAAATTGAAATTGTTAGAGTTCTAACCAAGGATAACTGTTGTAATGGAAAATAAGGATAAAGGACTAGTAATTTTAGAAAATTATAGTAGACTATGTATTGACCAATTAAGTAGATTAGTTAGATTTTTATTTACTTAAATTTTTTTTTTTAAATATATATTTATAAAAAAAAAAATATTGAAGTTTGTGGGTAACTTCTCTTATAACCTTCATGAAACTACAACTCCTCCACTAGGGATCACCTAGGGGTTTAAAGGCGTGTTACATCTGCTAAATGCAATCGTGATCCCTACGAAAGTGGCATTTAATTTCTTAGTTTATATTTCCTTTTTTGTCATGGACTAGCAAAGCTTAAGTTTGGGGGTGTGATCAGATATTAAAGAAAAATAATAAAAGAGAGCCAAAGTATTAATATTCATCAAAGTGAACTCAAAAAGCAGTGAAAAGACGATTGAATATAAGAAGACGATTTTGACACCTATTGAAAGCTGAGAAATCGTATTTTACGATTGAGCACTAATACTGAAGCCAAAGAAAAGAAAAATGAGAAATTGTAATTTATTATTCTGCAAAAAGCGACAATAGAGTAAAAGGCGATACAGAGGAAAGCGATCATTTGTTATAGACAATTGTCTAGTATGAAAGTCATGGGAGCTGAAGAAAGAGAAAATCGTGATTTACGATTTTCTGAAGAAAAAAAGGGTATTCGTGAATTATAATTACGATTATAGAAGCTTTCATATTGCTGCTGATCACGTGAGAATTTCTACCTCTAAGAACAAAATTAGAGGAACTCTTTAATTAGAAGTTTGGCTAATCATGGATCTGAGAAGATTGATGAAGATAGCCTCCTAAGGACTCTACTGCTGCTATTAAGGAAAGAAATCCAAAACACATCAAACATCCAGAAGCAAGAGAGAATAAAATTAGAATTAGAGTTATATTAGGAATCATTTATTTTAGTAGTTTCTTTTATTTGAATTAGATCTCTATAAACCGACCCTTATGATCTAATAAGAGGGCTCGGTATAGGAATAGTCATCGAAGAATTTCACAACATCAATTGAGAACTGAGGTCTGTATTTTCTCTTGATCAAAGTAGTTTTTGATTTAAAAAGTAACATCGTCCACATTTCTTTGAGGTTTTGCCTGACAACTAAGACTGAGGAAGCTGAAAGATCAACCCTTTGGATGGTTCTACTTTTGCTTTTTAATTTAGATTTTATTTTATTTTTAGTTTAGATTTTATATGCTCTGTAAACATCTTCAAATTTTGATTTGAATTGATGACTCAGGTTAAAGTTGGCAAATTAGTGTAACGATTTTACTTTTCCATCTTTAATTTTCTCGAATTTGATTGACGCCCATATTTTAAGAGATTGTTGATTAGATTAAATCTGTGTTGAAGAATTTTAGTTTTTGATTGACGACCAAATTCTGGAAGGCTACAATACGGTGTAACGGTATTTTAAATTTGTAAATATCCGGTAGCTGAAGGTTGAGATTGGCAACCTCAATCTGAAGGAGGATTTGTACTTATTTTTATGCAATTAGATTAAGAAACCCATTCTTTTATTCACATTTCTTCTCTAATATAGGACTTAAAAGATAAAGATAGTCTTTAAAAAAGACATATACAAATCTATTAAAAGATAATCACTTCTTTGCGGGATCGATCCTATCGCTACGCTATAATTTCTATTGTGCGCTTGCACTAGGTTAAGATTTGATTTTAATATAAATGTATATATACTATAAGCCGGTCAAATATCATATAAGAAAATTTTTTGGCCCCAGGCATCATATTACACATCCATAACCTACAAATAAAAATAAATAATAAACAAATAAAAAATATACAGTAATTTTTACCACCCAATTATACATTAATTTCAATTAAATTTTCATTGAAGAGAAAGATATTATACTGTAATTTCAATTAAATTATCATTGAAGAGAAAGATCATCTCAAAACCAAGTACACCTCGCACTCTCCAATCCGATTCACGTTCCTAAAAATAGTATAACATTTATATGTACTATATAAAATAAAGTATTCCAAAGCAAAATCCAACTAACAAGATGGTAATGCAAGATGCAAGTCTTTTCAACCTGAAGGCATAATGTTTTCATATCTATTTGCAATAAGAAGTTAAAGAAAAAGAAGCGTATTTTATAATCTATGACAATTTATAAGAGATTTGCTGTGCTCATTATTTTAAAACTAATAATCACCAATCCAAAAAATTTGGACATTGAAAATTCAACAATGAAATTGAATAATAAATTAAAATTTCTAAATCAAATGAGGATTATAAGCATGCAGAGTATTCTCCCTCATTCACTCGTTGAAAGGGCTTCTCAAGCTTTATCTAGTAGTGAATTGTCAGCCATTTTGAATATTTTAATATAAATGGAGGTGTTTTGATATTATTATAACTAAAAGGCATTAGGCTTCCAACAATTGAAGGTGATGGAAAAAGCTTACTTTCTTCAACTCCACCTTGGGAGGTGCAAGTTCGTGATAGAAACTAGGCACAGGAGTTGCTTTAAAAATTAAGCTCTTCCTAAGCACTTTAAGCTCAACATCTTCAATCTCCTATAAAAGAAAGGAGCCTTAAATTATAATAATATGTAGAGTTCAGTATAAAAAAAAATAACTGAGACCCATTTGACTCCTATATATATAATGATACCACTTTAGATTGGCCTATAAGCTATTTTTCTCAACTTCCTTAGCATGAATTTTTTCCTCAAGCTTTGAGCATGCTAATGTGTTTATGGTTTCTGATTCTGTGTTCAACAGACAAAAATTCAGAATCAGAAAGGCATCACATTAAATGTAGCCTAAATGGCTCTAGAGAATTTTTTAGTTGAACTAGTGAATGACTACCAATTGAAAAGAAAATCTTCTACCGAGAAATAAATAATAATAGTAAATATATTTTTTAAAATTAAAATACCATAACTTGAATTTGGTGCAACCTTCAGCCAACACATTCTGCGCATATGATGGCCCGACTTTCCCCACAGGAATCTCCAAGAAAGCCATGTCATTGGATCATAGATGTCATGACCCAAAATCCTTACCCGACCTCGAGGATCTAGAATTCCGTGTTATAACACCACACGCTCGTTAAGGCGATAAGCAGACATACACATATTCTATAAATTGACTTAGTATATCGATCGAGGAATTTAAGATAGCATTAAATGATAAATGGCTCATAAATTAGCGGCGAAAACCGTAAATGACAATAACAATAAACTTTCTAACCAGGCATCTAAGATAGGAAATAAACTAAGTTCTACGTAGGGTAAAATGGTCCCACACGTAAACTCACAAAGTATCAAATGACTAGAATATGTCTCTTAAAGAAATAAAGTCTAGAGTAAAAGGGCTCTTAAGGCTCATAGAAATCTGTCGGATCTATGTTTTCATCTGAGTGGTAGCCAATGTCTACATCTACTTAAGCCGCCTATAGAACAGCAGCTTCCGTGTCATCATAAATAGGATAAACGGAGTCTTCACCTGAAATTATTAGATTTGGAAGGGGTGAGTTTACTCAGTCATGTAAACTCAGCGGGTTGCACAATCGATCCACCATAACCTACCCAGGTGATCGTGTGTGAAATCGCTTGAATTGCGGTGTATTTTAAAAATAAAACCAATATTAAATAAGATGACAAAACTATCCATAACTCATATCATATCATAATCAAAACAGAAATGTATAATATAAAATAAAAAGTACATGATGCTTCTATTTTCTTATCTTTTTTCCTATTCGTTTCATTAGTATAGCATACATGACATATCGTAAGTGTTATTATTACTCCATACACCTATACAATATACTTCGTATCTTACTTATCTTATTTAAACGATCTGTTCCATAATCGCTGCTGTTGAGAACTGAAAAATACCATTTTTCACCCTTAAACTTAAGTCTTGATAGACCTTTGAGAGAACTAAATAAGTGTTTTAAGTGCCTATGTTGCAGCTAACAATAAAGACAGGCTTAACCATAAAAGCAGCTTAAAAGTGCCAAAAAGATGACAATCCATGTCAGTCCAAAGAAAGGAAGTGAAGAAACAACCTCATCAGCTGTTGAAAGGTCTAAAGTAAAGAGGCAAAGACCTGTAGGCGAAGCAGGGAACAATTCGAACAGAGAAATGCACTACAGAGTTCTTTTCGCAAAGAACCTGCACTTTTCGTAAAGAACCTTGAACTCTGCGAAAAGGACTAAAACTCCAGGCATAGCTTTCGAAGAGCATCTGAACTCCTCGAAGAGAAGAATGAACTTTGCGAAAAGGTCCCCAAGCTTTGCGAATAGATCTCCAGAAGTTATAGTTCTTTGTGAAAAGACCCTTAAGCTCTGCGAAAAGGTATTCTGGAGATTCGCCGCTTTAACAAGGGCAATTCAGTAATCTGTTGTAAGCGTCCCAATGTGTTTTAAAACCCAGGGACATTCCGGAAGATTCTGAGCACGAACCAAAGGCATATTCCACCCCATGTGAACACCCAAAGATGAAATTACTTGGCGGGAACTTCTAGAAGCTCAAACAGATTTTTGAATTACATAACAGAATTGATGCCTCTGTTTCTTGATTGGCTGAACCAGATCAAGCATTTCTGATTGGCCAGAACAGATCTGGATCCTGGTGCTCGACTCCTATTGGTTGATACAGATCTATCCAATTCTGATTGGTTGATACACATCTGAGCTGGCTTAGGGAAAACTATAAATAGACGAACCATTTGCCCAATTTGGGTATCCAGATTTTGAGTTTCATTTCTAACCCCCCATTTCCCAGCCTGCATGCCTGTCCTGTAATCCTACTTTGACTAGCAATTGAGAGCTGTGAGATATTTCTGTAATTCAAAAGAGAGTTGTATTCAAGACTGCAAATCCGAGGGCTGTTAAGCCGTGCTCTGTAATTGTAACGGTGGATTTTAAAAGGTTGCTGCAAACTATGCATTCTCCATTGGACTCATGTCAAGGGTTCCCTCTGATCTCCTCAGTACATTAGACTCCTTTAGATTCATTGTTTTGCATGCAATTTCCCTTGATTCATTAATCCTGTAAGAATTAGTGTTGGTAATCTAGTCTCTTACAGCATTTGTAGTGATGTTTCTTATTCTGAATCGAGGATTTGGATTAAAGACTATTGGATGGTTTGGGGCCATTAAAGTGGGCAGACCATAGCCATAAGTATAAGCCTAATCCTTGAATTAGATTTATCTCTCTTACATCTGTGCTTGTAGCCAGATGAAGATTGGATCACCTCTGCTGAGCTTCAGTTTTTCTCATTAGATTTCAAGGACCAAATCAAAGTTAGATATTACTTCTCCAATTTTTGTATAAGTTTACCTCAAACGTTTCCCCAACTCAGATCTGGATCACTTAGTTTAATTTTTACTTTTATCATTTAGTTAATGTGAAAAATTCAACCTCCCATCTTATGTGCTTTGTAGATAGGATCAGAGGCCAGATCTGGTAGCTCAGATCTGGAGGTTTAACTTAAATTTTAAATCAATTCCCTGTGGACGATCTTTTACTCACTTACATTTAAAACTTGCTACAATTAGCCCTGATCTTGCAGGCTAATTCGCTTCTATCTGTGCTGATATTTCTTTACTCTTTTTAATATTCTAGATTCATTATAACTTAGCAGTTGCAAACCTGTTTTCAAAACACAAATAAATCAAGCACACTTAGAATAACAACAAGTTTTTGGCGCCGTTGCCGGGGAATAGATTTTAAAATTGGTAGACCTAAGTTTTTCAATTTTGTAGATTTGATTTTCATTTTAATTTTTGCTTTAAACCTGCACTTTGCATTCCAAGTGCTTGATTAAATGTCTCTCTGAGCTTTTGTATAGAAAACTGTTTTTATAATTTTTTATTTTTTTGAGTTTTTATTCTTTGCCTTCTAGTTATTTGAATAAATGCTGCTGCCACTCTTTTGTCTTTTTCTCAAATTTGGGCAGGAGCCTGAGTTTTTCTTTTTATTTTTGTCAATATACTTGAATAAGGTACTGCTGCAGTTTTTGGATTTTTGCAGATCTGGAGCAGCCGTCCAACAAGGAGCATTTGGACTAAAGTTGGAGCAGATCGGCTTGAGTTTGCATCCCCTTCTCCTTTGCATTCATTTTCTCTTTTTAAATTCTTGAGAACCAGCAGTTCTGTTGTGTTTAATGTTTGTTTTGATTATAATTTCTACTGTCTTTTAGGCATGCTGATTTTTTTCTTTTTTACAAAACCAAATACAACATAAAAGAAAATGAAAACACAAATAGAACATCTCTGAGTTGTTTCTCATTATTTTCAGCAATAGTAAATAAGGGCTCTTGTTGAGCCCGGGTTGGTCCAAAACAAGTAATAAAAAAGAAAAAAAGAAAAAAAGAAAAGAAAAAATATATATATATATATATAGATATCTTTCGGATGGGCTGTTTTTCTCCCTTTGCATCCACATTTCCCATCTGGCCCTGCTGAGATCATTTTTTTCTTTTTTAGGAATCATGTAGGATAATGAATAGTGGATCATAGGCTGTTTTGAATATTCAATGGACCCACTGATTTTATTTTCCTTCGAGATTTCTTCAACATAAATGGGTCTCAGCTGTGTGTGAACCCTGTTTTTAATATGTGCTCCCATGCTTCATTATTTTTTTTATTCATACACATCATCAACAAAGGGGTCAGTCTTATGAATCTCGCTTTTCACTGTATTCCTGCTAATCATTTTTATAATCACTTAGATTCATAAGTATCTCAGGCTTTTGGGTTTGTTTCTTTGGGCTTAGGATGTATCATTTGGCATTAGATTTTCTGTTTTAGGAATTTTAGTTTCAAATTCTGTTTTTAGATCGCTGATTTTTTTTTCTTTCTTAGGTTAATGTGTCCTCGTTTTACTAATTTTCATCATTTTTCTGTGAGTACAGTTAGTTTCTAACTTTGTTTCCCTATTTTGCATTCACAAATTCTGTTTTTGTATCAACACTTTTCTATTTTTTTTAACTTTATATTCAGTCCCTTACCTTGTTTTTACTGTTTCTCTGTTATTAGCATTAGTTTCCTTCCATTTGCATAGTAATCCTTCTATTTTTTAGATTTTATTTAGCAGTTCTAGCGTTGTTTTGTTGATTTTTCTTGCATTTGTATATCATGTTTTCCATTTCCTTGCTCATATCTTCAGTTTTACATTTTTTTTTCTGCTGCATATAGTTTAGATTTTTTCTCTTCTTAGTTTTTCTTTCTTCTTTTACCCTGCTGCCCCTAGTCTCTCATTGTCTAGAACATTGAGGACAATGTTCATATTAGGTTTTGGGGTATGGCAGGTATGCCAATAAAATAAGTTAATGCTTGGTGCAGCTTATGATCAGCAGAATTTTCGAAAATGAAGTAATCTCACACCTATTTTTTTTGAAAAATGAGGAAGTTAAAACTTTTTAAAATTAATTTCTAGTGTAATTCTAATACTTTCATGAAGTGAATGTCAGAAAATTTCCAAAATAAAAATTGATGTTTTAGTAAACCTAAAAAGAGAGAAAACAGTGATGATATACCTCAAGAATTTGATAGAAAACCACACCCAGTGAGATTTGGGCCTGCTGAAATGTATTCTTTGAAGGTATGAATTGGCAATTTTTACGCTCTAGGAATTTGTTTGAACACCTTGTTATCACTAGAAATTACACATATCCAAGTTCAAATAGCTTGACAGCAATCATGATATTAAAGACATGATGTAAGGCCTCCTTTTGGACGTTTGAACTTCAAAAGCCCAACCTTTTGAAGCGCCTTAATATACACCAATTGAGCTTTATAAATCCAAGATTTCTTTGAAACCTCACCAACCTCATTTAGCCTAACCTCACTCGAGAATTTAGAAGGTAAAGGAAAGAAAGTCAAGAAAGGTGAGTTGGGTATCAGTTTGGTAAAAAAAAGAAAAATAATTGAAGGCAATGATGTATCAGCAGAAGAAATGTGGCATTCCAGCCAATGTTGCTTTGAAAAAAAAAAAAAAAAAAAAAAAAAGAAAAAAGAAAAGGAGAAGGCATTTCATTGGAAGTTTGAAAAAGAAAGAAAAGATGGCCACTTTGGCTCTGCAAATTCAAAACAAGAAGATGAAATTGTCTTTGAATTGAAGAAGGTGTGTCTATCACCTCCTTACCTTGTTGACTTCTCAATTTTGAACTCCATTCCACCCTTTATTCTTGATAAATTTCACCCATAAGCCACATTACAACCCAAGTTAAAGTCCTTCTTGATCAATGATGGATTGAGTCACATGGAGATAAGGATTTGTGTAATCTATGGTGAAAAAATTAGTAAATTCAGAACTGAAAAGCAAAGCCTATGCTCCTGCTTACATTCCTATTTGAGGACTGTAATTGCTCTTAAGCTGTGTGAAATAGTGCAACCCTCATATTTGCATGGTGAGTGAAAACCTTGGTGAGAGTTGAGTTTGAAATCAAATTATTTAGGGTAACATCAAAACTGAATTTTCAAATAGAAGGCAAGCTTTTTGTTAATTTTTCTTATAAAACTTTTGACACCAAGCGAGTGAATGGTAAAGGAATTATAGCAGAATTTTAGTTTTGAGATGTTTTCTTGAAAATCTTCTTACAACTTTGTTGATCTGCGGTGTGAATAATCTGATTGGATGAAAGTTTGCTTTAGAGCGCATTGATCTTAACTAATTTATTGGAGAAGTTTGTGGGTACCTTCACTGAAAACCCTCAGGAGACTTCACTCCTCCACTAGGGATCACCTAGGGGTTTAAAAGGCTTGTTGCATATGCTAAATGCAACTGTGCTCCCTACAAAAATGGCTTTTCATTCTATTTTTAAATTTTTTCTTTGCTCAGGGACTAGCAAAGCTTAGGTTTGGGGGTGTGTTGAGAACTGAAAAATACCATTTTTTACCCGTAAACTTAAGTCTTGATAGACCTTTGAGAGAACTAAATAAGTGTTTTAAGTGCCTATGTTGCAGCTAACAATAAAGACAGGCTTAACCATAAAAGCAGCTTAAAAGTGCCAAAAAGATGACAATCCATGTCAGTCCAAAGAAAGGAAGTGAAGAAACAACCTCATTAGCTGTTGAAAGGTCTAAAGTAAAGAGGCAAAGACTTGTAGGCGAAGCAGGGAACAATTCGAACGGAGAAATGCACTACAGAGTTCTTTTCGCAAAGAACCTGCACTTTTCGTAAAGAACCTTGAACTCTGCGAAAAGGACTAAAACTCCAGGCATAGCTTTCGAATAGCATTTGAACTCCTCGAAGAGAAGAATGAACTTTGCGAAAAGGTCCCCAAGCTTTGCGAATAGATCTCCAGAAGTTACAGTTCTTTGCGAAAAGGTCTCCAATCTATGCGAAAAGAGCTTCAGAAGTCACAGCACTTTGCGAAAAGACCCTTAAGCTCTGCAAAAAGGTATTCTGGAGATTCGCCGCTTTAACAAGGGCAATTCAGTAATCTATTGTACGCGTCCCAATGTGTTTTAAAACCCAGGGACATTCCAGAAGATTCTGAGCACGAACCAAAGGCATATTCCACCCCATGTGAACACCCAAAGATGAAATTACTTGGCGGGAACTTCTAGAAGCTCAAACAGATTTTTGAATTACATAACAGAATTGATGCCTCTGCTTTCTGATTGGGTGAACCGGATCAAGCATTTCGATTGGCGAAACAGATCCGGATCCGGTGCTCGACTCCTATTGGTTGATACAGATCTATCCAATTCGATTGGTTGATACACATAAATGGCTTAGGGAAAACTATAAATAGACGAACCATTTGCCCAATTTGGGTATCCATTTTGAGTTTCATTTCTAACCGTCGTAAGTTTCCTAATTGCACCTGTGGATTTTAAAAAGGTTGCTATAAACTATGCATTCTCCATCGGACTCATGTCAAGGGTTCTCCATTCCCCAAGACATTAGACTTTTAGATTCATTAATGCATGCAATTTCTTGATTCATTAACCTGTAAGAATTAGTGTTGGTAGCTCAGTTCTTACAAGATTTGTGGTAGTGATGTTTTGCTCAATTGATGATTTGGATTTTAAAGACTATTGATGGTTTTAAATATTAAAGTGACGCACTATAGCCATAAGTGCTCAATCCTTGAATTAGATTTATTCTCCTTACATCCGGGTGTCGTTGCATGAAGATTGGATCACCTCTGCTGAGCTTCAGTTTTTCTCATTAGATTTCAAGGACCAAATCAAAGTTAGATATTACTTCTCCAATTTTTGTATAAGTTTACCTCAAATGTTTCCCCAACTCAGCGATCTTTTACTCACTTACATTTAAAACTTGCTACAATTGGCCCTGATCTTGCAGGCTAATTCGCTTCTATCTGTGCTGATATTTCTTTACTCTTTTTAATATTCTAGATTCATTATAACTTAGCAGTTGCAAACCTGTTTTCAAAACACAAATAAATCAAGCACACTTAGAATAACAACAAGTTTTTGGCGCCGTTGCCGGGGAATAGATTTTAAAATTGGTAGACCTAAGTTTTCAATTTTGTAGATTTGATTTTCATTTTAATTTTTGCTTTAAACCTGCACTTTGCATTCCAAGTGCTTGATTAAATATCTACTGCAGTTTTGTATAGAAAACCTTTCTTTGCAGAATTTTTTTATTTTTCTGAGTTTTTTCTTTGCCTTCTAGTTATTTGAATAAATGCTGCTGCCACGTTTTTGTCTTTTTGTCAAATTTGGGCAGGAGCCTGAGTTTTTCTTTTTATTTTGTCAATATACTTGAATAAGGTACTGCTGCAGTTTTTGGATTTTTGCAGATCTGGAGCAGCCGTCCAACAAGGAGCATTTGGACTAAAGCTGGAGCAGATCTGCTTGAGTTTGCATCCCCTTCTCCTTTGCATTCATTTTCTCTTTTTAAATTCTTGAGAACCAGCAGTTCTGTTGTGTTTAATGTTTGTTTTGATTATAATTTCTGCTGTCTTTTAGGCATGCTGATTTTTTTCTTTTTTACAAAACCAAATACAACATAAAAGAAAATGAAAACACAAATAGAACATCTCTGAGTTGTTTCTCATTATTTTCAGCAGTATTAAATAAGGGCTCTTGTTGAGCCCGGGCTGATCCAAAACAAGTAAAAAAAAGAAAAAAAAAAAAAAAAGAAAAAATATATATATAAAGATATCTTTCGGATGGGCTGTTTTTCTCCCTTTGCAACCACTTTTCCCATCTGGCCCTGCTGAGATCATTTTTTTCTTTTTTAGGAATCATGTAGGATAATGAATAGTGGATCATAGGCTGTTTTGAATATTCAATGGACCCACTGATTTTATTTTCCTTCGAGATTTCTTCATCATAAATGGGTCTCAGCTGTGTGTGAACCCTGCTTTTAATATGTGCTCCCATGCTTCATTATTTTTTTTATTCATACACATCATCAACAAAGCGGTCAGTCTTATGAATCTCGCTTTTCACTGTATTCCTGCTAATCATTTTTATAATCACTTAGATTCATAAGTATCTCAGGCTTTTGGGTTTGTTTCTTTGGGCTTAGGATGCATCATTTGGCATTAGATTTTCTGTTTTAGGAATTTTAGTTTCAAATTCTGTTTTTAGATCGCTGATTTTTTTTTCTTTCTTAGGTTAATGTGTCCTCGTTTTACTAATTTTCGTCATTTTTCTGTGAGTACAGTTAGTTTCTAACTTTGTTTCCCTATTTTGCATTCACAAATTCTGTTTTTGTATCAACACTTTTCTATTTTTTTTAACTTTATATTCAGTCCCTTACCTTGTTTTTACTGTTTCTCTGTTATTAGCATTAGTTTCCTTCCATTTGCATAGTAATCCTTCCATTTTTGAGATTTTATTTAGCAGTTCTAGCGTTGGTTTGTTGATTTTTCTTGCATTTGTATATCATGTTTTCCATTTCCTTGCTCATATCTTCAGTTTTACATTTTTTTTTCTGCTGCATATAGTTTAGATTTTTTCTGTTCTTAGTTTTTCTTTCTTCTTTTACCCTGCTGCCCCTAGTCTCTCATTGTCTAGAACATTGAGGACAATGTTCATCTTAGGTTTGGGGGTATGGCAGGTATGCCAATAAAATAAGTTAATGCTTGATGCAGCTTATGATCAGCAGAATTTTTGAAAATGAAGTAATCTCACACCTGTTTTTTGAAAAATGAGGAAGTTAAAACTTTTTAAAATTAATTTCTAGTGTAATTCTAATACTTTCATGAAGTGAATGTCAGAAAATTTCCAAAATAAAAATTGATGTTTTAGTAAACCTAAAAAGAGAGAAAACAGTGATGATATACCTCAAGAATTTGATAGAAAACCACACCCAGTGAGATTTGGGCTCGAAATGTATTCTTTGAAGGTATGAATTGGCAATTTTTTCGCTCTAGGACTGTTTGAACTCCTTGTTATCTCTAGAAGTTACACATATCCAAGTTCAAATAGCTTGACAAAGAATCATGATATTAAAGACATGATGTAAGGCCTCCTTTTTGGACATTTGAACTTCAAAAGCCCAACCTTTTGAAAGCGCCTTAATATACACCAATTGAGCTTTATAAATCCAAGATTTCTTTGAAACCTCACCAACCTCATTTAGCCTAACCTCACTCGAGAATTCGTAAGGTAAAGGAAAGAAAGCTGAAGAAAGGTGAGTTGGGTAACAGTTTGGTAAAAGAAAAAGAAAAATAATTGAAGGCAATGATGTATCAGCAGAAGAAATGTGGCATTCCAGTTAATGTTGCTTTGAAAAAAAAGAAAAGAGAAAAAAGAAAAGGAGAAGGCATTTCATTGGAAGTTTGAAAAAGAAAGAAAAGATGGCCACTTTGGCTCGAAAATTCAAAGAAGAAGATGAAATTAGTCTTTGAATTGAAGAAGGTGTGTCTATCACCTCCTTACCTTGTGACTTCTCAATTTTGAACTCCATTCCACCTTTATTCTTGATAAATTTCACCCATAAGCCACATTACAACCCAAGTTAAAGTCCTTCTTGATCAATGATGGATTGAGTCACATGGAATAAGGATTTGTGTAATCTATGGTGAAAAAAGTAGTAAATTCGACTGAAAAGCAATGCCTATGCTCCACCTTACATTCCTATTTGAGGACCTGTAATTGCTCTTAAGTCAGTGTGAAATAGTGCAACGCTCATATTTGCATGGTGAGTGAAAACCTTGGTGAGAGTTGAGTTTGAAATCAAATTATTTGGGGTAACATCAAAACTGAATTTTCAAATAGAAGGCAAGCTTTTCATTAATTTTCTTGTAAAAACTTTTTGACACCAAGAGTGAATGGTAAAGGAATTACTGAGAATTTTAGTTTTGAGCGATGTTTTCTTGAAAATCTTCTTACAACTTTGGTGATGCAGTGTGAATAATCTGATTGGATGAAAGTTTGCTTTATGAGCGCATTGATCTTAAGCGATTTATTGGAGAAGTTTGTAGGTACCTTCACTGAAAACCCTCGGGAGACTTCACTCCTCCACTAGGGATCACCTAGGGGTTTAAAAGGCTTGTTGCATATGCTAAATGCAACTGTGCTCCCTAAAAATGGCTTTTCATTCTATTTTTAAATTTTGTCTTTGCTCGGGGACTAGCAAAGCTTAGGTTTGGGGTGTGTTGAGGCTGGAAAATACCATTTTCACTTAAACTTAAGTCTTGATAGACCTTGAGAGAACTAAATAAGTGTTTTAAGTGCCTATGTTGCATTAACAATAAGACAGGCTTAACCATAAAAGCAGCTTAAAAGTGCCAAAAAGATGACAATCCATGTCAGTCCAAAGAAAGGAAGTGAAGAAACAACCTCATCAGCTGTTGAAAGGTCTAAAGTAAAGAGGCAAAGACTTGTAGGCGAAGCAGGGAACAATTCGAACAGATAAATGCACTACAGAGTTCTTTTCGCAAAGAACTTGCACTTTTCGTAAAGAACCTTGAACTCTGCGAAAAGGACTAAAACTCCAGGAATAGCTTTCGAAGAGCATCTGAACTCCTCGAAGAGAAGAATGAACTTTGCGAAAAGGTCCCCAAGCTTTGCGAATAGATCTCCAGAAGTTACAGTTCTTTGCAAAAAGGTCTCCAATCTGTGCGAAAAGAGCTTCAGAAGTCACAGCACTTTGCGAAAAGACCCTTAAGCTCTGCGAAAAGGTATTCTGGAGATTCGCCGCTTTAACAAGGGCAATTCAGTAATCTATTATATACATCCCAATGTGTTTTAAAACCCAGGGACATTCCAGAAGATTCTGAGCACGAACCAAAGGCATATTCCACCCCATGTGAACACCCAAAGATGAAATTACTTGGCGGGAACTTCTAGAAGCTCAAACAGATTTTTGAATTACATAACAGAATTGATGCCTCTGTTTCTTGATTGGCTGAACCAGATCAAGCATTTCTGATTGGCCAGAACAGATCTGGATCCTGGTGTAGATAACTACCTAACCTCCATATCATAACATAAACCACAATGTCCCCTTAATTCTAGACAAAACTATGATGTCCTTAAGACCCGTCTCGACTGTAGACATTAGACCCTTACGGTGGCTCGTAAGGTATGACACGTGTAGAACTTAATTCATATTTAGTTGGCCTTTACAACGTGTCTTAACATATCATAACATTATTCGGTCCTTGGCTTAGGTCCCTGCCCTCACTTTATTATGGACATAGGCGCTACGTATTGCCGTCCCCATTTCTTATTTGCATGGGCTTAAGTCCCCACTTTCGTCACGTATTGTATCATATCTGAACATGTTCATTTTTTATTTTTACTTAAAGCTTAATTATGATGAACCACAACATGATAGGCTTTACTAAATCACACTTTCCAAGGGATAAGTTCTGTAGTAACCTAGATGTACTTCGTGTGGCATGCCATACTATCTTAGAGGGTTGCATCCGTACATGTACACCTATGCTCCAAGTTTCACGTGACTGTGAAAGAAACCTCACCGTGACAAAGGTTTATATCATGTTTCATGCCTTTATTCTTGACCTAACATGTTCATGCCCTAATGTAGTTTTTCTACATGATGCATGTCGTATGATGATGATACAACATATATCAGAAAGAAACTAAGCGTACATCATAAGCATTGGTATTCATAAAGAAGATTAATATGACATATGTAGACACCCAAATTTGGCCCAATGCCTAATCGAGACACATTTCAAGAGAGACGCATCTCTGAGCTTTTGATGGCATGTAAGAAACCCTTAGGAACCTTTTCAAAACCTTAGGAGCCATTCCAAACCCTTAGGAATCACCCTAGATCCCTTAGGAACCTTCTTGAATCCTTAGAAACCTATTCCAACCCTTAGAACCCATTTCGGACATAAACCCAATTTTCTCGAGCAGTGGATGAAGAGTGGTGTAGTGAAACTAGCTGCGACCTTTTACTACGATTGAATCTCATACCATAGAAAACTAAAAGTCCTTAGCTTTCCAACGGGCCAAGAATCACCCCAATCCGAGCTGCATATAAGAAGATATCGCATTTCAAAACCGAAGGACAAAATGATAAATTCCCCAAGAGATTTGGCGCAACTAATAGTTGTGCCAGTTATAAAGTGGACCCCACCCGCGGGTAGCCAACTTTTAGGCACTTTGCAAGCACTGTTTTACTGTGCATATGCTTGGCGTAACTAATTGTTGCACCATGCATATGAACAGTAACCTAGGGTTTTGTCTTGAATTTTGAGATCAGGGTTTGACTCGTTGACCATTTTGACCTTTGGGGTGTGTTTTGCTAGTTCTGTTGTACCCATTTACTCTCTATGTGTAACCTCTTAAGTGGTATAAAGCCCCACCCTATCATCCACCATTGGAGCAACTCTTCACATTTTTCAAGGCTTCAAAAACTCTAGGAAACCTTAGATTTCCTATTACCTAATTGCTAATCCAAATTAGCTCGTAAGCACCCTCATAACCTCTCTTTTACCTATAAATAGAGAGGCACCTCCCCTTGCAAATGACTTGAAAAAAATTGCAATTAGAAGATTAAGGAATCCCTTCTCTCTCTCCCCTCTAGTGCATCATTCCCATACAAATTTTAGAACCTTAAAAATCCCTTTAGACTTTAGCATTTCATCCAAAAGCTCTAGGTTAGATGTGTGTTACCCCTTAGCCTTCCCTCTCTACGTCTTAGCTATTAATCCATAGGAGTTAGAACCCCATTTCTCATCATACAAGCCTTCAAAAGCTCACTAAAGCAAGCCAACATAAGGCTCCACCACGGTGTAATAAGGGCCCGAGAGCTCCGTCTCTCCCCTCTATTCCTCTACCTTCTCGATTATTCCTCTATCCTCCTATTTGTGCCGTTACGCCACCAAATTTTTGGTAGGAATGGAGGGGCACAAATAGGATTCTAAGACCCTTTAGGCAAGATAAAGTCTTTTTCTTTTCTTTCATATTATTTTTATTTTGGCCATAAGTAGAGACCGCATTAAGCGGCTTGATTGGGTGCCTAACACCTTCCCAATCGATAACCCCTATCTAAGAGCCTTTGGCGTAGACCGGATTCAGAGTCATATTTGTGACACTTTGGTGCTTATAAAAATAATCTAGGTTTCCTAGGACACCAAAAGCTCTGGGTGATGAGTCTAAATATTTTATTAGAGAGAGCATCGTCACGACGGGATCATCAAAAATCCCACGATTGCACAGATGGCGACTCTGCTGGGGAGTAGCTAGTAGAGCTTCTCCTTAAATTTGGTCTCTTTATTTTTGATTTACTAACCCTTTTATTACTATTTATTTATTTATTTTTTTTACTCACCCCTCCGATTAAGTCATTTTACTTACCCCTACTTTTACGTTATTTACGAGCCTTAGCCGTTTGGCGGGCCTACTTGCACACCATCATTCAATTTCTTTATGTTTCCGTCATTTCAAGCACCTTAGTCGATCGGCAGGTCTACTTGTGCATTATCATTTAAATTCCTTATATTTTGGTCATTTCAAGTGCCTTAGCCGTTTGGCGGGCCTACTTGCGCTTTTAATTCCACAATCATATTCCGCTAGTGAACGCCGGCCCGTAGAGGCGACACGGGATCATCACCCCTATTGGATTATTTAGGCACACATATAAACTCTCGGGTCTTAGTAAGGTGGCAGCCCCTAGTGGTGATGATCTGGAAAATTCCCAACCCACCTAGTACCTGAGAAAAGTGTTTGCACTTGAGGTATATCGGGTGGGTAACCTTCTCGTTACTAAGCATAAAACATGAGAAAAAGAGAGCGATAGTGAAATTTGCCCTCTAAACCCTTAGGATCGGCTAGGAAAGAGGTGGATCATATAAACAGTCAATCCCCAGAAGCCTAGCTTCCACAAAAAGCCAGTTTGGAGACCCAATTCGGACTAAGCTTGCTGCTGACAAACAATCTGGAGAACCATTTTGCTCTGGCATCACTATTAGTTGCGCCAATGCAAAATGTCCCAAAAGTACACTGGTGCAACTATTAGTTGCGCTAGCTTTAATCTGGGAACTTTTACTCTGGTGCCACTAATAGTTGCGTCAGGTTGGTTTTAAGCAACCTCAATCTGAATCTGTGGCCTATTTCACATCCCGAACTCCCCGATCAGTGTCTTTAGTACCTCTGTTTAGGCCCCACAACTTTCGACACCCAATACGCCCTCGCCGATCAAAAGAAGGTGACTTCTTTTTTATTCATTTTAGGGGATTGAATTATTTGCATTAGTTTCCGTACCTTCAATAGATCAAAGGGTTTCCCATTGATTCTTCTGAAGTGCTATGAAACCATTGCCATGGGACCTATTTAGGGTACGAGAGCCACCCGAGAAGGGAAGTCAAAAGGCTCCGGAATCCTCATTTCTTTTCACTTATAAAAATTAAAAAAAAAATTAAAATTAAAAATCCAAAACTAGAGTCTTGATTGGTGCCGGCACAACGGCATCATCGTACCCTCCGTCATCCCATATGGGAAGGAGGAAGCTTTACGGGCCCCATCCGAGGCACCCGTACCCGACCAGATATCGAGATATGTCATGGGCCGTGGACCCAGCTTATGCCAATCCTGACTCATCCCTGCCACATTCTTCAACCCATTCCCATGCCGAAGAAGCCTTTACTTCCATCCCCCTTACCCAATCAATCCTCACCATAACCGGCCCGTTCGATGGCCCTATTTGCCCTTCCACCACTTCCTAAAATACCCAAAATCCAAATTTTTCGTCTTTCTCCCAAGCCATGCCTTCATCCATGGCCATCTCCAACCCATCTCACCTTCCTTCCACATCCAATCCCCCACACATCCCTCAATTTACCCAAGTCATGCCCAACCTTCCCGTAGGCATGGCTAATTTTCCTCTCTCATTCTCCACCTCCATGCCCCATACATCTTTCCCATATATATGCCCATTACATCCACCAATGCCCCACCTCATTTCTCCAATTCACCCCATATCCCGCCTCTTACCCAGGTCATGCCCGATTTTACTGGGGCCATGCCCAATTTTTCCTCTTCACACACCCCATCCATACCCCTCCAACCATCAAATAACCCATCTCCATCTGATCCCCCTTCGATGGCCATGATGGAAGAGATGTTCCAAACCTATAATAGGTGGAAGGGCTCTCAACACACCCCCCCTCATTCTACCACACACCCATGAATCCATCCGAGACCCTATCAAGCTTCCATGCCTCATTCCCCCATGCCCCCCATCAACCCCCCATCATCCAAACCATCCAAACTCCCATTTTCCACAGGCCCCAAGGCTCAATGGCCCAAACCCCCATTTCCCACATACCCCAAGGCCCAATGGCCCCCATTTCCCACATGCCTCAAGGGCCCATGGACCATACCCACCAAGGCCCAATGGGCCATACCCATCAAGGGCCCATGGCCTCAGACCCACTAAGGCCCAATCGGCTAGACCAAATAAGGGCCATGGCCTAGACCCACCAAGGCCTAATGGGCTAGACCCATCAAGGCCCACTGGGCCAGACCCATTAAGGCCCACTAGGCCAGACCCCACCAAGGTCCCATGGCCCAGACCCACCAAGGGCCCATGGCCCAAACCCATCAATGGCCTATGACCCAAACCCACCAATGCCCCCCAGGCCACACCTATCATGACCAAGGCTTTGTGGCCCAAACTTCCCAAGGACCCATGGGCCAAACCTTCCTAGCCCAACCCTCCCACTGCTTCATAGCCCAAACCCAAGCTCAGCAAAACCTTGGAGCCTCACACCCATACCCTTCACCCATATCCCAACATCCCAAAGTATGTTTCAAGCCTTTCCCTAGGCCCCACCCCAAAATCTTACTTCCACTCATCCCATCATCCAACAAACCTTCCCTCACCCCCAATGGACTCACCCAACCCCCATTCATGCCATCCCCATCCAGTCCATGCAACACCAGCAAGAAAATCCTGCCCTCACTGCACCTTGTGTAGACCAACAGTATGAAGAGGACGAGATTAGAAACAGTGGAGCCTATGCTGGGGCATTGACTAGCCTTAACCCCCCACCTATAATTACCCACCCCCTGATAGCCCAGAGTGAAGTCCAACTGACTGCTGAGAGAGTGGCCCCCATATCCAAGGAATCAGAACAGTTGAAAGAACAGTTGGACAAAATTCAGAAGTAATTGTTAAAAATGGGTGGTGTTGAAATCCACGCCATAGACTCCACAGATTTGTATTTGTTCACTGAGGTCCCTTTGCCTCCAAAATTTAAAATTCTGACTTTTGACAAATACAACGGCCCCGGCAATCCCATAGCACACCTCAAGTCTTATTGTGGGGACATGTGCCAGTATGGAAGGGATGAAAGACTATTGATAAGGTCGTTCAGAAGAGTTTGACCTGTCCAGTCTTGAGATGGTTTACATCTTTGGAACTATCTATGATGAAAACTTAGAAGAACTTGACGCACTTGTTTCAGGAACAATATGTCTATAATATAAACATCAAACCGTGTAAGCCAGACTTGGCCCGTTTAAAGCAGAATCCGAATGTGACCTTTAGCGATTATTTGGGGCATTGGAGAGCACTGACAGCTCAGGTTAGAAATAGGATACTTGATGATGAACAAATAGAAATGATTTTCAAAAATACTTTGCCAGTGATCTCAGATTTTTTAGTGTACCGATAGCAATCAAGCTTTGCTGATCTGGTAATGAACACCAATCGTTGTGAAGATGCTCTCAGGAAAGGTCGCCTAAACAAGAATGTACCAAGTGGAACCAGTGGGGTTAAAAGATTTTCAGAATAGAGGAACAAGAAAAGAACAGAGGCCAATGCTCAGAACATTGCCAACACCAAGCCTAATAACAATATAACCCCGTTCTAATTTC
Source organism: Chloranthus sessilifolius (assembly GCA_021018995.1). NCBI lineage: Eukaryota > Viridiplantae > Streptophyta > Magnoliopsida > Chloranthales > Chloranthaceae > Chloranthus > Chloranthus sessilifolius. Next base: position 102,307,484 of record CM037588.1, read on the forward strand.
AAGAAGCCTCGCCAGCACCAGTCAGAACTGAGCGGATGCAGAGAGCAGGGAACAGATAAGGAGTGCAGATGACTCTGGAGCAAAGGAGAACCCGCTACGATCGAGTGTTTACACCCCTAGGGAAATCTCTAAGTGTAATTTTACCTTTACTAAAAGAAAAGGGATTAGTTACTATTCATCAACCGCAACCTCCTCCTCACCCGATCCCAAAGAACTATGACCCTAACAGTCACTGTAATTTTTATAAGGGTTCGGGTCACCCGATTGATCGCTGCTTCTAGTTGAAGAACGTGATCCAAGATTTAATCGATGTCAGGAAAATCATCCCACCTACACCTTCTCAAGTAAATCAGCATGCGAATATTCATCAGGTGCCAATACCCCCACATCCTACCGGAGGAACAAGTCCTAGACCCACCATCGGGATGATAGAAGAATGTGAGGAGTTCGAATTTGACCCGTCAAACTACATCAATGATCGGGAGAACTATGTGGCACTATTGTCGAGAAATTGTGAGGAAAGTAATATTGGGGTGATTGAACCCTTGAATTTATCGGATTATTTTCCCAACCCGACACCACAAATTGTACCCTTAGATCTTAGGGATTATTTTCCATCACCCACACCCGCCAATTATGTGTACATAAAATCATATCAACCATACACCACCAGCCCCATCAATTACCCAATAGCCCATCATTCCCCCAATCTCCCGCCAGCACCTATCAGCTACCAATGGCCTACTCCTATCCCTTTACCTCTAGTGCAACCACCACTAGCTTCACCACCCTCATCTGGCCCAATTTTGTCACCCAACCAACTATCACAAAAGTGAATCAAGTGTTAACCACACCCTCGGAGCCCGCAGTGAAAGTGCATCCGATTCCGACATCTATATCATTTTAAATTTCAGAAATAACCTACGATCCTCATCAGGTCCCACTAAGTTATGAACAAACAGATATCAACACTGGCGGCAACAGAGAAGGGGTAGTGGACTTGGTTACCCGATCCGGAAAGATTTCAAAGTAGCCAAAAACATAGCGGTAGCACAAGCCCAACCAAAGGGAAAGAAGGATAGCGCCGTGAATCCTTTTGAGAAAATGAGTCGAGAACATATACTGGAGACTCAATTGAGAAGAATGCTTGCCCATATTATTGTATGGGATCTATTAATGACATCCTCACTCTATTTTCAATCATTAATGGGGGCATTAAAGAATGCACATGTGTCACTTCAGGTTAGCATAGATCAAGTCGGGCAAATAATTGGTCAGGTTATGGCTCCAAATGCCATTTCATTTTCGGATGCCGATTTATCAGATGAAGGGAGCAGCAGTCACTCCAAATCCCTTAACATTACTGTTGAGTTTAGAAATATGATAATTTCCTTGGTTTTGATCGATAACAGGTCTGTATTAAACATATGCCCACTAAGAACCGCTACCAAGATTGGGGTAGATCCGTGCATGCTAAGACCCACGAGAACCAGTGCCAGAGGTTTCGATAATACACGAAGAGAGATAATGGGAGAAGTTGACCTTGAGCTATTGATTGGGCCAATGACCTTTTCCATATTGTTTCAAATGATGGACTACAAGTCCTAGTTTAATATGCTGTTAGGGCGCCCGTGGTTGCATGAAGTCGGAGCAATCCCATCCACACTACACTAGAAGTTCAAGTTTGCATCCGGACATAAGATCATCATAATCATCGGTGAGGGGCATGGTGAGAAGGAAATGGCCACCAACAGCATTTAAAAGCCCAAAGTGCTTGATGTTCAGCACACCATGGAGGACGTCGACCTCTATAGTTTCGAATACGAGGTGTCAACGATAATCTCGGAGCCCATCGAGGGCATCATTCTAAGAACCGAAGGTGGAATGGTAGCGGCAGCAGCTATGTTCTAAAAGTGGGGCTATCGAAAAGGTAGAAGACTTGGGCCTCGACTGCAAGGTAGAAAAGAGCCTGTCACAGCTAAGGGTGGTCAAAAAGTCAGATTTGGGCTAGGTTACAAGCCCACGGAAGAAGTGTAGGAGGCTAAGGAGAAAGCCCGTGAGACGGCAGCTACAAAAGCTAGGGGGATCCACATAGAGGAGAAACCCCATCCCAGACCTCATATTAGAAATTCATTTGTGAGCACCGGGGTTGTGAAGATTGACCGGAATGGGGTACCCCGATTAACCCCAAATAAGCCTATAGCACCGATTCACCCCACCAATCCCCACATCACCCTTCCTAGCCTCGAAATAGACTTGGCCACGTTATCCCTCTTTGAGGAGTGACGACCCGTACCTGAACAAACTCTCCCTGTGGTGAATCACCACAAAACTATGTTAACGTTTGATGATATCATCTCAGATGAGATGGGGATCAACATGATGGAGGCTGACTCCAAAGAGCCATATCAGTCAACACCCTCCATCAAAATAGGTAAAGGAGCATCCTCTCAGGTACGCAACTGTCTTTGCCCTAAACCCTGGAAATGGGGAGTGGCCTAACATTTGGCACCTGTTTCTAAAAAAAAATAACCTATAAAAAGTGAGATAAGCCCTTGGCAGGCAATACCTTATATATACACAGACTCGTGCTGCCAAGGGTCCGTCTCCGAAGAAAATAAAAATCCAAAAAATATTGAAAAAATATAAAGTCTTAAAAATATTGTCATTTAAAATTCTAAATAAAATCCCATAAAAGATGCCTTAATCGAAGTACCCATCCCACGTAAAATTGACCCCTTTCCTATAGAAATACAAGAAGAGGTAGGTATTACGAGTTTGGACGAGGATATCCCTTCAGAGGAGCTCCCCAATGAACTCCTTGACCAATTTGTTGAATTTGAGCATGGCCCTACCCCCATTGTCGAAGAAACCGAGGACGGTAACTTGGGGATTGAGGAGATTCCCCGAATTACCAAGATCGGAATGTCGCTATCTCCCGAAGAAAGAAAAAGCATGATCAACTTCGTTCGGACATACCAAGATATTTTTGCCTGGTCGTACGAGGACATGCCTGGTATGGACACCGATTTGGTCGAGCATTAGTTGCCACTCTACCCTAATATGAAGCCGGTTAAGCAGAAGCTGAGACATCTTCGACTCGAGTGGATGTTGAAATTCAAGGACAAGGTCATCGAGAAGTATGACACGGGGTTTCTCATGGTATCTAAATACCCACAGTGGCTAGCCAATATTGTGCCTGTGCTGAAGAAAGATGGAAAAGTCCGCATGTGCATTGATTTTAGAAATTTGAACAAGGCGAGCCCGAAGGACGATTTCCCATTACCACACATCGACATCTTGGTCGATAACACTGCTAAGTACGTGATGCTTTCTTTTATAGACGGATTCTCAGGATACAATTAGATAAAAATGGTAGAGGTAGATCGAGAGAAGAAGACATTTATCACTCTGTGGGAGACCTTTTGCTATCGAGTCATGTCGTTCGGACTGAAGAATGCCAGAGCAATATACTAAAGAGCTATGACTGCGCTGTTTCATGGCATGATGCACCGAGAAATTAAAGTGTATGTCGATGATATGATAGCCAAGTTACTAGAGCGAGGCGATCACTTGGTAAACCTTCATAAGCTATTTGAGAGGTTGAGAAAGTACAGATTACGTCTGAATCCACAAAAGTGCGCAATTGGTGCTATGTCCAAAAAACTATTGGGATTCATCGTCAGCAGGAGAGGGATCGAGGTTAACCCAGTCAAAGTCAAAGCTATCACCGAAATGCCACCACCATCTACTGAGAAAGAAGTTAGAGGGTTCTTGGGTAGAATACAATATATCAGTCAGTTCATTACAAAGCTAACTCCAATCTGTACACCGATCTTCAAGCTACTAAGGAAGAATTCACCCATTAAATGAAATGATGATTGTCAGGCAGCGTTCAATAAAATCAAAAGCTACTTCCTTAACCCACCTATTTTGGTACCACCTGAGCCGGGGAGACCACTCTTGATGTATCTCTCCATGATGGAAGTTTTGATAGGATGTGTCTTAGGGCAGCATGACAAAACAGGAAGAAGAGAGCAAACCATTTACTACATGAGCAAGAAGTTTACTAATTATGAGACGCGCTATTCTCATTTGGAGAAAGCATGCCTGGCTCTTGTATGGCTAACTCAGAGGCTCCGCCATTACTTGCTATCCCAAGCCGTTCTACTTTTGGCTCGAATGGACCCATTGAAATACCTGTTCGAGAAGTCGGCTCTCACTGGACGAACCGCACGATGGCAGCTTTTATCGTCTGAATTTGACATCATGTACGTCACTTAGAGGTCGATCAAGGGGCAGGCACCTGCTGATCATCTTGTCGACAATCCTTTGCTTGATTATGAACCTTTGAGAATTGAGTTCCCCAATGAGGACATTCTGTTCATGATGGAAGATGATACAGAAGAATCAGAAGAATCTTGGGTAATGCACTTCAACGGAGCAACAAATGTCGAGGGTCAGGGAATTGGTGCCATTGTGATTTCGCTAAAAAGATCCCATTTATCAATCTCCATCAAGCTCAACTTTCCTTGCACTAACAACATGGCCGAGTATGATGTTTGTGCCGCTAATTTATAGGCAGCTCTCGATCTAAATATAACTCACCTCCGAGTATTTGGCGATTCGCAGTTGATCATATGCCAGACGAATGGTGATTGGAAGATGAAAGACGAGAAACTGATCCCCTACCATGGACACCTCAAGGATCTGATAGCTCGCTTCAAAGATGTGACATTCTCATATGTCCCCCGGATAAAGAATCACTTCACCGACGCATTAACAACATTGGCATCAATGATAAAAATCTCGTATAGTGCTGAGATGAAGCCAATCATGCTTGAGCAAAGGAATGAGTCGGCCTTCTGCCTCAAGATTGAGGAACCTACAAAGACTGATGATGACCCACCTTGGTTCTCAGATATCAAGAACTTCCTTGAGACACTAACTTTCCCTGATGGCACGTCTAAGACGGACTGACGAACCATTCAACGTTTAGCGGCAGGCTACGTCATTTGTGGGGAATGCCTTTACAAGCGATCGTACAATAATATCTTGCTCAAGTGCCTTACAGAAAGTGAAGCAATCAATATTATGAAGGAGATCCATGAGGGAGTATGCGGAGCCCACGTCAGCGATCACATGCTCGCTAAGAAAATTCTACGGCAGGGGTATTTTTGGACCAATATAGAATTAGATTGCTGCAAATATGTTTAGAAATGCTACAAGTGTCAGGAACACTCCAGTCTGATACACACTCTTGCCATCGATCTTCATTGCATGACCACCCCTTGGCCATTTGCTACCTGGGGCCTTAACGTCGTCAGAATGATTAATTTGAAAGCATCAAACGGACATCGGATCATCCTCGTCACCATTGAGTACTTTACTAAGTGGGTAGAAGTAACATCATATGCCAACTTCATGACCAGTCACGTCGAGAAGTTTCTCAAAAATAATATTATGTGCCGATTTGGAGTACCCAAGGATATTATCATGGACAACGGCATAAACTTCACGACTAAGCGCATCCGAGCCTTCTGCGAGCAATAAAAAATCAAGCACCATCGCTCGTCACCTTATCGGCCTCAAACTAATGGAGCCGTGGAAGCTGCGAATAAGATGGTTGTCCGCATCCTCGAGAAGATGGTCGTCACTTATCGAGATTGGAGCGAAATGCTGCCATTTACTTTGTGGGCCTATAGAATGTCGATCCGTACCGCTCTAGGGGCAACACCATTCTCCCTTGTGTATGGAACCGAGGCCGTCCTACCGGTTGAGGTTGAAGTACCCTCACTCTGAATCCTCATGGAATCAGGCTTACCTGAAGCAGAGAGAGAGATCCCACTTCGAATAATTGAATCTGTTAGACGAGAAGAGACTTCTAGCCTTGTGTCATACTCAAGTTTACTAGGGGTGAATCGCACACGCTTACAATAAACGTGTCCGCGGTCAAGATCTGAAGATAGGAGACACTATGCTGAAGAAGATCTTCCCATCCCTCCTTATCGATCCGAGAGGAAAGTTCAAGCTAAACTGGGAAGGACCTTACGTCGTCCGAGAAGTGCTGCCGGGATACGCCATTCGCCTCGCCACCATAGATGGAGATCATCTTCTTGAACCCATCAATGTTAGATATGTCTGACGGTTCTACTCTTAGTATATCACGATAAGGTAAGTATTGGTGAAACAGATACGTGACTGCTTAAGAACCACCCAAAAGAGGCCATCATTCCAAGCACAGTAGCTAAAAAGCATCCCTAAAAATGATAATATCCTTTGCTACCCCATTTTGAGCCTGAGTCTTTCTTTCAACAAACCCTTTCCCCGAAAAAAGAGGAGAAAAAGTATGTATATATACAAAAAAGGGGAAATAAAATCAAAATCCAAAAAAAATTGGAAAAGCCAAACCCAAAAAGAGATTGCCTGAAATAAAACAAAGAAAAAAAAATTAAAGAATCATGAGGCATGTACAATAAAATCTCCCAAGGAAGGAAGCATGTTGTGAAAAACTGAAGCCATATCAAGAAAACCCTTTTTAGCCCAGCATACCTTCATATCCTAACCTGACCCATGGCAAAGATACACCCTGAAGAAAACCCTCTTTGTAGGTTCACAAGCAATCATAGTATCTGTTAAGTCAATACAAACAAAGTTGTGAGACAACACCAGAGCCCCATCTAGCTGGCTATGATGGAATCGATGTCTATGTCGTGACTTTTAGTAGAAAAAAAAAGAAATAAAAAGAAAATAAAATAAAAATACAAGCTCAAAGCAAGATGGACGTAGTAAAAACCTGAAAGGGCACTATGGGTAAAAACAACGAGCTTGTGCGGACCAGGTGAAAACCTGAAAGGGCGCTTGGGGTAAGAGAGCTAAACCCATGGACGTGGTGAAAACCCGAAAGGGCGCCACAGAAAAAGAGGGCAAAAATGGGCATGATGAACCCACCTTGTGCGTTGTGAGTAGAAAAGATTAAGAAAAGAAAATTAAGAAAGAAGGTTTAAATTAATGTTTGAGAAGCCCTCCTGGTTACTCTCCCTGATATCCTTTTTTTCGACTGGGCCACTCATGTCAGTTCAAATTGGGCCCCAACCAGAATTGTCTTTGTGAAACTGCTTCGCCAAATGTATGACTCGAGGTAAGGAGAAAGGTTTGACTAAGCCTAAGGGGATTGACGTTCCAATCTTGGTAAAGCTGCTGAAACTCCCTTAGATCCGACCACTGAAAAGGGGTTCGACTATGTTCCAAAGAGGACCTGAGATCTCACCCAGTGATTAAGGCACCACACCTAAAAAAAAAACACCAAAAAAAAAAAAACAAAAAGAGAAGTCTTTGTAAATATAATAGATTTTCCTTTTCCATTTACAAAAGCAGAAAAAATAAAAACATAAAGAAAATATGTATACCAAAAAATGTGTATCTGTAAAGGAGTTTCTTATGCCCCTTTTCTGTATATATGATATATACAAAAAGATGTATGTGCAAGAGGGAATCAACGGCCCAGCTCGCGCTTCAGGGCATTAATCTCAGTGTGAAAACCATCCTCCCGGACATTCCGCTCGATCAACCAATGACCATGCAAGCTCTTGTAGCTCTTTCGAGAAGCATCAATAGCTCCAAGGGCAACACTTAAAGATTCTTTTAGATGATGGACCTCGCTCTATGCTATCCCTGCTCTAACTTTCTCTTATGCTAAAAGCTCGTGCAGGACCCCCTTCTCATCAGCCAACAACTCAATATAGGCTTGGAGCACCATCTCCTTCTTCGGCCAGGGGCCTCCCATGTCAACACCCTCCATCTGATCCAAATGATCGGGATTAGCTCGGCTAATAGCCAAGCCTGTACTCGGGGAAGACTAACCGAATCTCTCCTACTCCATATCACACATCGGCGTCGTGATGCATCTCCCAAAAGAGCAACAATCCGATCCACGTCCCGGAGGACCCTTAGAAAGATCAAGTCACATAGGGGGTTTTCCTAGGAGGGTGATGCCATCATGATCTCTGGAATGAACTATTGGGAAGGTCTAGTCCAACCAAGGAAGCCTCCATATAAACTCAGTGTCGATCAACCAAAGCTTCAAAGTTGATAAATCACCCTATAAAAGCAGGTGACACCTACCCAGAAAGCATTGAGCTGCCTCACCTTGAGCGATGTAAAAATGGGGCTCGAGTCCCAAGATAGTGAGATTCTCACCTAACCAGACCTAAAGCAGCAAAGGAAATCCCCTAAGGCTCTCCACCTTACCTTGAGCAAATGCATCAAGGCATCGGTATAATTCGGCAAGGACCAGGTGCATCACTGATTGGCCCTCTACCAGCTCAGTTAAAACATCACAAAGAGCCAAAGAGAAGCTCTCTCGCCCAGTAAAGAAAAGGACTTCCGAAATGAGACTAAGAGCAAAGGCTTTCGCATTGAAGATATTCCTAACCGGCAATTTTCAAGGACTTTTGTCACCGAAAAGTTCTTTGAGGAATTTGATCGAACACCTTGTGGGCCCCCCAATGAAACTTTTCTCGTACTCATATTTCTTCAAACCAAGGGTAAGGTGAACAAATTTAGAGTAACCTGACTTCGACGTGACTCTTGCGAGGCCTCTGTGAAGCTTAAAGACAGATAAATTGGATAGCTCCTCAAGAGTGGGAGTTAGCTCTCGCTTCCCAAAACGGAACACATGAGCATTTGAATCCTAAAAGGAGGCTGCCGTGTGAAGTAAGTCCCACCATGGAGGAACCTCCAGAAAGAGGGGACGACGTGATAGTCCGAGCTGCTCATGTTTAACGAGCTCACTCTCATTGAAGCTCTCAAGCCAATTTTTTTGAAAATTGGGCCCCAGGCCTAAAGAAAGGGATAAATTGGTTCCAAACCCTCCATGTAAGGAAGGATTGGAAAGCGGGTCCATAGATGTACAAAGATCTTTCAAAGATATAAAATTCAATGTATGTCAATGGATCCACCCTTGAGAAAGCAAGAAGAAAATAGATCAGCTGAAAAGGCCAAGTCAAAAAGAAAAGAAAGGAAAAATGAGATGTCTTGGGCATATAAGGCCCCACAGCTCCCCAGGCCAAAACTGGCACAACTAATAGTTGTGCTAGTACAAATTTTCCCAAGGCTAAGCCTGGCACAACTAATAGTTGCGCTAGTACAAACCTATCCCCTTTTTACCTTTTTGAGCTATTTTGGGGGACTTTTTGTGGGCCTTTGTTGGCCCCCCTTCGCCAGATAGCCTAATTCACTTGCTTTATATTATAAAGACATTCAAAAGTGAAAATTAAAAGGACACCTAACATTGAAATAATTTAACTTTTTATGCAGGAGAAACTTGCACCAAGGCATGTGACCTCGAGGGCCGCTTTCATGAGCAATCGTCAAAACCATCCTGCAAGCAGTCGGATATATGCAAGGGATGGATAACATGCAATCAGAGGAATAGCACCAAATATTTCCATGTAGAAAAATATCCAAAATATAATATAATAATGCCACAATCGTCCATCACAATTTGTTTAAACATCCCAAAATTATCCCAAAATGCACTAAATGTTTGAATTGTTTGAAATGTAGAAGCTAAGGCTTAATCCTTGATGGCCTCCTTCGACTTTTTCCGTCGATGCGAGGAGCTTTGGAAAGTCAGCATATCCCCTACCTGGGATGACGCTTGGGAAATTCAACTGAGTAAAGAGCGCGACTCATTGGCACATGCACGCTGTAAGTCATAGCCAAAATCAAATATCAGGATCAATTGAGGAACAATGGATAGAAGAACCAATGAGAAAAATGGAACAACAAAACACTGACCACCTCCACGTCTCGGAGCTCTGCAATGTTACAATAATACGTCGTATGCTCCATAGCCTAGTCAAAGTTCTACATTCAGAGAGGAAGGATGTCAGTTCCAGAGATTAGTAATAAAATGCTTACATTGATCAAAGGAGCCAAGATAAAGGAAGAGTGATCATAAGAGGGCTTACCCCTGGAACCACCTCAGGAGGAGGAACCCAGGCTGCTTTAGCTGAGATGCGTGCCTACTTATCCACATCAGCACATAGACCTGAGAGAAAGCTATCGTCGAGGCATCGAAAGGTCCCATAGACCACGGGCGGAGCACCACCAAGGGCACTCACATGAAAAGTACCCGATGAGCCAGTACCTGAAGCACCCTCACCTAAGGGACCCACACCAGAAGGTCAGGCACCTGAGGGACCCGCACTAGAAGGTCAAGCACCTAAGGAACCCGCCCCTGAAGCATCCGCGGTACCCCCCGCCGCCCCGCCTTCATCATCTGTGTCGTCTCCCTGCCTAAACTATGAACAAAAAAGAGATTCACTTAGTAGGAACCAAAGCTAAATCAAAACCAAAAAAGGACTACACTGAAAAAGAAAAGAGAATTACCTGGGAGTGCGAGCCACCAAAAGCAAGAAAGTTGGCTCTAGGGACAAAGTGCGGTAGGATGAACCAATACGACAGGCACTTGTACCATAGCTGATAATCCTCGGGCACGAGAAGGGCAATAGTGGGGATCCCATTATGGAGGAAGGCTGCAATGAACTCCTCAATACTACCAACAAGATCCAAAACATTTGTAGGAGGGTCCATAGGTATGCCATGGTAGCCCTGGTACTAGTAGACTACCCGATCCCCTAGATAGTAAGCCCTGGCCCACCCCCCGTAGAAGAAGTCCACGCGACGGTTGTTGAATAGGCGCGATGGACCTACGACTGCTCAATCCCAGAAAAGGGAGGTAAGGTACGAGTCGTAAAGGATCTGACCAAGTCAAGAGGTGGTCAATCAGTCAAAACATGCAGCATAATAACAAAGGACAATTTTTCAACTGGAATAAACAGAGTTGAAAAGGCCTTACCTACTCGGGGACCATCAGGTCAAGTTGGGACCTCAGGCCCATCTCTAGATGCTTTATGCCCACATTGCGGCATCGAGCTTGGTTCCAATTGTTGAGGAGAGGGTAGGTGTATAGATCTGAATGGAGAAGCGGGCGCCCAGGCTAAAAGTGATGGTAACCGCATACCTGAGAGGAGCAGTGCACAAAGAACAAGTCAGTAGCATACAAAGATCATCCAAGTAAAACTGATAAAAGAGAAGGAGTTAGAGATTACCTCCAGAGCTGCCCAGAAACCGATCACAGAGTTGACCTCCCCGATAGACACTCAGGCTACACCATACATCACCCATGCGTATCCAGCCCCACCCCAGTCATACTATGGACGCCGAGCTAGTTGTCCATAATGCTCAGCAATGCCAAGTTGACTAGACCACCGCTCGCATTAGTAAAGAGGGTCTTACCCAGCAGAAGCAGAAGCGTGATACGAGCCAGGATGATAGCCTGCTCGAGCATAATGTAAAGCTCCCTATCTGGCTGGCCTAGATCTACCAACTCATCAGCCCCATAGAGCCTAGATAACCAGGTCATCTTGACCTCGGTGCCATGCATCTGCCCACGAGGGGGATAATCCCTTATCAATCTAACAATGCCCTCTCTGCTCGGCAGTGAAAGGCTGGCTATCGGTATGCCCCCCACCCTAATGCCAGTAATCATCGCCCAATCTATGGGAGTCAATGTCATCTCGACATAGAGCATGTGGAAGGTCATAGTCTCAGGACGAAACTGCTCTATCAGGGCCTTCAGGTATGCAACATCGGCCCTCATGGGGGGGCGCAAGACAGGAACTCCCCGAAACCCACCTGCCCTAGCAAATACTTTACCCCAGGGGGAACGTAGTGGTAGAAATCGTGAAAGTCCAACCAACCCCCGCGGAACACGATAGGGGGCAAGTCCTGCGTCAGAAGAGAAAAATGCATCAGATCGTGGAAATGAAGTAATGCTGCACAAAAGGAAGAACTGAGCCTATCTTTTACCTTGCTTGCTATGCTGAAATTGGAGATATGGACGTACTACTGATGAAGAAGGCACTGCTGATGAAGAAGGCCAACTTGGGCGGCCTAACCTTGCATCTCCAGCCAGGGACCCGCTTTTTGCTTTATCACAAAGAACTGCTCCCCCCGCGAGCAATAGACTTTATCGGGCCCCTCCTCATGGCCCTCCTCAAGCATGTATTCTTTGTCGCTGGACATTCTGGGGCAACAAAAAATAATCACATCAAGGCAGATCAGTGATAAAGAGCCATTTTAGCTACAGGCCAAGGAAAGGTAAGTATATGCTCTTCCCTTTTCTATCATTTTCAGAAACAAAGATACACACATATATAAACAAAAAATATCCCTTTTTAATAAAATGAAAATGCAAAAAAAAAGGGTCCCTTCCTTTTTATCTTCAAAAGTAAATAAAAACAAAACAAATTTCCCATTTCTATGTTTAAAAATAAAACAAGTTAAAATAAAAAAAATTCATTCCTTTATGCTTCTAAAAATCAAAACCAAGGAAAAGAGTCCTTCATTTATGTTTAAGAAGAACAAAAAATCAAAGAAAAAATCCTTCCTTTATGTTTAGAAAAGCAAAAACAAAAAAAAATCATTTCTTTATGTTCCTAATAACAAAAACCAAAAAAGAGAAGTCTTATTCTTTTAGGTCCTTCTTTTATGTTCAGAAAAACAAAAACAAAAAAAAGAATCACTTCTTTATGCTTCTAAAATCAAAACCCAAAAGAAATCTCTTTCTCTTATGTTAACAAAAAAAACAAAAACTTCAAAAAAACCCCTCAGTCTATGCCCATAAAATAAAATAAAAAACCAACACAAAAATAATAAATAATAGCAAATCAATGCCTTAGTTTTTGAAACAACAAAAAAATATATAAAATCCTTTGTTTTCTTAAATTTAAGAGAACTCAAAAATCATTTTTCCTTAATTAAAATTCGAAAAAAGAAACAAAAAATCCTTTTTTCCTAATTAATTGTCAAAAAAAAACAAAACCCAAAATCCTTGCTTTATGATTCAAAATAAAAAACCAAAATAAAAAATAAAACCCCGTTCTTATATAAAAACAAAACAAAAAAAAGTATATAAAAAAAAAAATAAAATAAAAAAAATATATATATATATATATATATTTAGGCACCAATAAAATCCATAAAATAAAAAAAATAGGGCACCATTCATGAAAAGTTGCCAACACATCATCAATAAAGAAACATACAACAAAAATAAACCATTATTCATCAAAGAATGCAAGATCATAACCATATTTGCAAAAAAAAAGCAAGGAAAATCAAGAAAGATGGGTTTTTAATGGTTACCTTGTGAAGGAGATAGGGTCCCTGATCTAGCGTGAGGCGGCAATCAATCGGCGCGAGCGGATGCTGGCAATGAGGCACACGTAGAGGCAATGTAAAGGAACCCTAGGGAGGCCAGTTTTCGATTTGAAGAGGGGGGAGAAATAAAATTTCAAAAATTTGCCCTTGCTGCCCGAACTCGGGCTGCTTAACTTCGAAACGCAGCTAGGCCTGGAGCAACTATTAGTTGCGCTAGGCTATTTTGGGCCTTCTTTTGGCATTTTTTGCACCAGCCACTCGCGGGTCAGGTCTTTCGGCCTGGTGCAGCTTAGATGCATAACTCGATACATCTCTCTCTTCGTTTTGTTACTCCTGGTAGATGCATGCGCTCCCAAATGGCATGTCGATCTTCATTCAATTTGCCCGAGAAGCCGTGCTAGAATAAAATGGATCGAGATCAATAGGCATCCCGATCTTACACAGAAAAATGTGAAAAAGTATAAAAAATGATAGAAAAATCTCACATAAAAAGTAAAAAATAATTCACATAAAATAATAGAATAATTCACATAAAATGATAGGATAATTCACATAAAATTATAGTTATGAAAAACCAAAAAATCTCATAAAATGATAGCTTCAAAAGACAAAAAAAAAAAAAAAATCACATAAAATGATAAACTTAAAAAAACTAAAAATCCACAAAAAAAGAAAGATAAAGAAAATCCAAAAAAAAAATAATTCGCATAAAATAATAGAAGTAATAAAGTGATAAAATCATAAAATAATAACTTAAAATCCAAAAACAAATCACATGAAATAATAACTTAAAATCCAAAAAATCACATGAAATGAAAAAACCCAAAACATCACATAAAATGATAACTCAAAAATTTAAAAATCACATAAATTGATAAACATAAAAAGTCAAATTTTCACATAAAATAACAAAAAAAAAATGTGTGTTTTGGAAAGACAACATGTACTCCCAAAAAGCATTGCGATATCTATTCGCTCCTCTCGGATAGTTGTGCTAAATAAATTTCGAGATCAATGGGTTTGCCCAAAGACCTCGAACCCTGCTTCAAGCAGGGACACCCGTGACCAGTTAAAAGAGGCAGTTTATGCCTCATATGATTGGACGCACAGTGACACACATGCATGCTCCGTTATGGTAAAATGTCAATGTTTTATCGACAACACAACTGTGCTACATTAACATCCTAAGTCTAAGGCTCGGCTTGGATCTTTGGATCCTACTTAAAAGTAGGAGCAATGATGTCAATCCCGATCAAGCGGTCAATGTTTCGATCGGATCCACTCCACTGCTAAATCTTTACGATAAGCACTCAGTTTGTGGATTCATAGGAACGTGAGTGTCTAACTTGAGATTCATCACATGTTGTTTTGGAGGCGTGGACTTTTAGTCTGCACAGTTTGGACGTGCGCCTTACGGGGTTTAAGGTCCAGATAACTCTGTTATGAAAAAGATCAATCGTTGGTTGAAACCAACCTGTTAAAAATGAAACTACAGATCAATCAAACTATGTGTAAACATGCATGCAGAAGGGTTCATTTCATTTATTTTTGCAGGCTTAAAACCTGTATTGGCACGATATCCTAGTAAAGTGTACACCTTGCATTCGGGTATCCGTAGGATGTTCATTTGTTCTCATAAATTATATCTGGACGGGATCTGGGTTGAGACTTTCATCGCCTTTATTGCTTATCGCCCCTAATAGGTGCATGTTTATACATAGTTAATGATTTGTAAGATCATTGTCGACAGAGACCAAGATTGCATGCCCCCCTTATTATTCACTGAAAAGTACCACTTTTCACCTCTTTACCTAGCCTTTGATAGACCTTGAAGTAGTCTAATAATCATTTGTTAAGTTTATTTTGTAGTTAGCAATAATCTATGCAGCTTAACACAAAATCTATCCTTATTAGCCCAAAGAAGAGGAAGAAGACATGCAAAGATGACAGCTGAACCAAAGCCTAATGGAACACCCTAATAGTTCTCACCATGGTGACCAAGTGTTGATCATCATTGACCAAATGCCTAACAGATGAATGAAGTTGGCTGAGAGTGGAGAAATCTTAAAAGCAGCAAGTGCAATGCAGCAGAGCATAGAAAGATAGATCTTGCAAAGTTGAGAAGCTGTCTCACGAAGCTGAGGATACAGTGGAAGAAGCCCTCGCACAGATAGGATGCGCAGTTAAGAGAAGAGCTGTAAAGACATCGTGAAGACCTCACAGATTAAAATCCTCAAAATTTGTGGTTGTTAAGCTCTAGCGGAGATCAGGCCTTAAAGCAGCTGCGCGAAGAACATAGTGAGTCCTTGTCTGAACTAGACTAAGATTCACCTCGCAGAGTTTGTGCGTGGCCCTGGAAGAGGGAGATGCCCAGAATTCTCCTCGCGCAGATCTCGCACACTCTGAAGCCTTACCAATTACTATGCGAGCGTAGAAGCATAACTGTGCGAGTACCTAGCGAGAGAGAGAGCTTCTAAAGCTCTACTGTGCGAGAAGTATAGGCACTCCAGATTATCTCTACGATAGAATTGCAACGCAAAGGAACTATGCGATTAACTGAAGATTAACTGCGCGAGTGAGCACTTCTCACCAACCAAAAGCTACTCCGCGAAGGCTCGGCAACTGCACAAATGAGTAAATGCATATGCCAGCCCCGTGAAGCACATGCTCCCCACTTCTCAGGTTTAACTCAAGGACCTTTTGAGAATTTTCCAAGGCTATGGCACACATCCCGAGGCATGGATTTTAAGGTGCATGACTCAGGACATTCAAGGGATGTAACAATGCCATGTTTGCTAGAAAAATTAGGGTTAATCCCTTCAGAGCCAAGGCAGTATGGACAGTGTATATAAGCTACACTTAGAGTCTAGTTTTATCATCAACCCTTCTTTTCAACCTCTGTCGACTGCGAGCTCCAGCAGACTAGGGTTAGGGTTTGATCACCTCTTTTTACCCTTTTTCCTCTTTCTTAGCCCATCACTTGCTAGCTAATCCCCCTGTAAGCAGCTAAGTTTAGTTTTATTTAAGTTTGTAATAGGTTTTATATACATTGGAATTGTGGATGAGCAGTTGTATACAGGCTACAGCCTGGAGGCAGATCATTGTAAGTTTTATATTTATCAATGGATTATTATTTTAATGCCTAATCGAATCTAAAGATCTTATGGTTTCTATAGATGTCTATAGGATCCATGCATTTGGGACTAGCCCATTCAGTTTCTAGTAGTTCTATTATTTATCATCTGATTTCCCTTAGTTTGATAGCCCAAGGGAAAGCAATGCTAGATCTGTAGTGAGATCTAGGGAGCTTGGAGGCCTATGGGCCATGGTGGTTGCAGCAGTTTTCATGTTCTTTCTCAAGCCTCTATGGTATGGACAGACCAATGGGATACCCTGTGACCATTCGAGTGGACAAAGTATAGCCCTAAGGTTGTGTCCATTCACATGTTTGAAAAGGATTCTTCTCCTCTGCACATGAGCTTCTAGAGCCTTGTGAGGAGGTTTGTACAAGAACTGGCTCCCCTCTATTTTACCTAGCCGACATCAGATGTTAGATTTGATCTCTCTGTAGTAATTGCAGCTTGTGGTTGAGTCATTGCAGGCCATTTGTAGCAATGCCCAATTGAATCTAAAGCCCTATCCAACATATTGCATGGTCCTTTTTATGGGCACTAATGAGCCGTTGGCCTTAGCAGAGAACTTAGGATCTTATGGGTTTGAATACCTATAGATGTCTGTCAGATCTGGGCACAGATTTAGGGAGCTTGTAGCATTGACATTACATAGTGCTGCAATAGTATTCACGGCTTAATCTGGTCTAGTGGCTGGGGAAATGATCAGTCCACTCCTCTGGACTAGAAGGGCAACTTCTGGTTTAACAAATAGGATTTGACAGACTCTATAGGATAGGTTGTGACCATTCGAGTGGACAGCCTATAGCCTTAAGAGCACCCCAAATGGCATGGGTTAAAATAGATATTTCTACCTTGTTGAGGCTTTTGGCAGTGTCTCAGCAAGGAGTACTACAGAGATAAACTAAATCTGAGTTACATTATTGTTTTAACTCTAAACTTAACCTGCTTACTTCTCACCATTTTTTATATTTTATTTTGGTATACACCATCACCATCTTCTTCTTAATCCTTTCTTTAGGATAGGGCTAAATTTTATTTCTCTGTTTTTAGGATTAATTTAGTGTAGTCATGACGCCCAACTTCATTTCTTTAGGATTGTCAGATCTGTAGCCAGATCTGGAGGTCTACTATTATAGCCCATTTTTGGGTTCTTGATCAACTTCTCTGTGGGACAAACTCTTACTTATCAAAACATGCTACAATAGGCCTTGTATCTTGCAGGTCTAGGAGTACTCTAGTTGTGCTGAATCCATTCTTTTATTTCACTTTATTTTTTTATTTTGTTTTTATCATTACACAATAATCAGCACATTAGAAGTCCGCAACAAGTTTTTGGCGCCGTTGCCGGGGATGTTGATCTTTTTAGTAGACCTGAGTTGTACTATAATTTAGATTTCCAAATTCGTTTTAGCTGTACCTAAAGTAGAATAAAAGTACTACTGATTCTTTGTGGAAATTTGTAGAAATGGACAACAGAAGAAGGGAAAAGCTAGAGCTGCATTTAGAGTGAAACTAGCTCTGTTTGCACTAACTTTCCCCTAAAATCTCAGTCCATTTATGTTTACTTCCCTATGTTTATTTAGTGTAAATCTGTGTAGGTGTTAATTTTTGTTTGAACTATTCTTTGTACGTGCTTGTGAGTATTTTTTATACTTACTGTGGGTGTGAGTATATGCATGGTAGAAGGTCTTTAAACCCTAAGCTAGAACTTCTAAGTCTAGAGGTTGAAAGGATCCTTAGACCTAGACGCATCCCACAGGGCCCTGCTATTGAAACTGAACTAGCTATCATGGCTGAGAGGTAGAGAACATTAAAGGAGTATAATGCACCTGGGGAGTACACCTCTCCCTTCTCCATTCAATTCTCCTATGTTGAAGGAAATTATGAGATTAAATCCTCCACCATCAATATGTTGCCTTCATTTCATAGGCTTAGTAAAGAAGATCCTTACAAGCATATAGACCAATTTTTAGTACTTTGAACTACCTTCAATATTGCTGGCTTGGGGCCAGAGGCCACCAAACTGAGGCTTTTTCCTTTTTCACTAAAGGTCAAAGCCAACACATGGCTATCAAAGCTCCCAGCCAACAGCATACAGTCATGGAGTGACCTTCAAACCAAATTCCTGGCCAAATTCTTTCCCATGAACAAAACTAGCCAGATGAGGACAAATATTTTGTCATTGACTCAGTCCTCAACTGAGGATTTTTATGAAGCTTGGGAAAGATTCAGGAGATATTAAAACAATGCCCCCACCACCAAATCTCAATGTGGCAACTTGTCCAAGTGTTTTATCAAGGAATTAATGCCAAGAGCAGGGATATGGTGGATGCTTCCTGTTGTGGTAGTTACTTCCACAAGACAACTGAGGAAGCATGGGAGCTGTTTGACATATTAGGGGAAAATTCCATGTAGCAGAGTATCTATCACGTAATGATAGCCAGACTCTAGCTAAGATGGTTAAAGAGGCCACCCCTAGAGGTTGAATATATGAAGTGAAAGTGTAAGGTGATTTGGAGAGAAAGGTGGACAACCTGAGCTTGAAATTTGACAAACACATGAATGTGATGCAGCCCCGGGTGGTTACACAGGTGGAGGAAGCATGTCTGATATGCCAGTCTCCCACACATTCTATTCATGATTGTCCATCTGCCCCCTAGTTTCTAGATTTTGTTATGGAGCAAGCCAATGCTGCTCAAACTTTTGGGCAGCAGCTTGCTGGGTATTCTTGGAGGAACCCCCCAAATCTGAGGTGGAGACAAGATTCATATTCTCAACTCCAGCAGCAATAAACGGTAGCTCCTTACAGACCCCAGCACCAGTTTAATTAAGGTTATCCACCAAGGCAAAATTTTTTATTATCTGCCCCACAGTCTAACCAGTTGGCCCTGCCCCACAACAATCCAGATCCTCTTCATTTAAAGAGTAGACGCTGGCTTCAATGTAGAAATTGGAAAGCTTGGTGCAAACTGTCAATTCTCATGGACAAAACATCAAGAAGATTGAGGACCAGCTGGGACATATTTGTAATGCTCTGAATAGGAGGGAAGAAGGAAAATTGCCTAGTCAGCCTCTGACAAATCTGAAAGGTCAGTATATGATTGGTGATGCATCCTCTACTCAGGAGGAAGCTAGTGCTCAGTGATCCAAACATTGGTAATAAGTTTACCATATGTATGAAAATTCTATTTTGATTTGTGTTCTATAGAATTCTATCAGTTATGTTTTTAGTGTTATGATGATTTGCTTGTCTTGCTTTATCTATTTTTGAATTTTGTGTTAGATACATGTGCATTTTTGTCATTGGAATTTGCTATTTATGATTGTGGATGATTGGTTGAGATGCTCTCATCATAATTGCATTGAACTTGATCTGAAAAACTATCTTTAGAATCCTGTAATGTTGATAATTTGTTGATTTAAATGGGCATATGTGTTTCATGATTAAAGTGAATTACCTGTCTGAGGTTTGGTGCCCATGCACAATGGTTGGGTGCACAACAGCATGAATGCACTAACCAATGTGCTGCACTGAGCTAATTAATTAAAGGTCGAAAAGATATGATATCCCGCAGAGCTAGAATGCTTAAATTTGCTATGAGAACCATCACTTGGCTTCATCGCACACTAAAAGCCTGAGCAATGGCTATCAAAATGCCTCACGGAGCTGCCTTTCTCCGCGAGCTCAAACTGTAAGAGAAGCATGGCTCAGTGTTGTTCTACATGAGCACCACGTGAGATAAATTTTTGAGGCAACACAAGGCCTTGCACACTAAGGTAAAAGATTCATTTCCGCGAGTTTTCAATGTGAGGCAGTTTGCTCTTCAGCGCAACAGAAGTCTCGCGATCTTAAATGCCAACTACTCAAGAATTTTACTCCGCGAGCACCTCTTGCCAACTCCGCGAACCACAGGATTTGCTCTATAAACTCAGTGAAGCCCCTCATTTTCTTCATTTCCTCTGTTTGCCCTAGTTTCTCAGCACAAGAACCAATGTCCCTTTCCCCTCTTTTCTTCTCTACTTTGTAATCCACACTACCTCAGGTATTTTCCTCCCATCATTTTGTTCCCTAGCTACTCTTGGTTACTTTGAACGAGGTTTGGGGGATTTGAGCTACTGTGCACAATTTCCAGTGGAACCCTAGCTCTCAACTAGTACGATCTCTGTTTCTCTCTCTACCCTATGCTTGATTTAGTTAAAAGAAGATAAGAAGGGGAGAATTTAAAGATTTTGTGCATACTCTGAGTAAGTGGAATTTTCTCAAGGTTGTAAACCCAAATTTTTGCTAATCTAAGCACTTATGGCCACGGGTTCAAAATTTGTAGATACCCTTGTTGCGATGCTGAACCCATCTGTTAGTGGCAGTCCTGTGGCCACTAGAAAGTCTGCTAGGATTGCAGAGGCCTCCACATTGGAGGCCTCTGAGGCTCCCTCACCAGTTGTTGAGCCCTCCATTTTAAAAGAAAAGAAGAAATCTGCTCCAAAGAAGAGGGCCAGAGAGCACCCACCTTTTAAGAGCCCTGATAAATCAAAGAAGAAACAAAAAAAGGGCATACCAGTGGCCCCTGAGATCCCTGAGGTTGAGGAAGGAGAGACTACTGAACACTTCAGGGTCCCTTCTGAATTTGTGGAAGCAATTCAGCTGGAGGCTGAAACCATTTTCGATAAGGCCTATGTCGAGAAGCTACCTGAAACTTCTGCCTCTATTGAATATCTGGCAAAGGCATCACTTCTGCTCTTGTTGAGACCCTCAATGCATCTGGTTTTCCCAAGATTGATATGATTATTTTATCAGAATATGAAATTAAAAATTGGTGATGATGGGAACCCAGCACTGCTGGTTTTAATTGATGATTTTGAGATGCTATTCAACCAAGCAGACATTACAAGGATACTAGGGATACCAGCCAGGTTTAACCTTGAGTGGGGCTTGGGTCCTCCTTTGACAACCACCATTACTGATATAGCCAAGGAGTTAACTGGAGGGATCACTGCCTCAGGTGACTCAATCCGAAAGAGGGATCTGCACCCCAACCTCAAGCTAATGGATGTTGTATTATGGAAAAAGGTATATTGCTCTGGGCATGAGCAAGAGAGGAGGTACCCCATAGCTGATTCCCTCTCATCATTTCACAGAAACCACTACTTGGATGCATCCAAGTTAGTTTTTGAGGGGATTAGATATTTATGCGAGAAGGTGAAGATAATGAAGAAACCTCATGCCCTTCCCTACTGTAGATTGATTACTGCATTGTTGAAGTGAGGGAAGTACCCATTTAAAAGGGAGGAGGAGACTGTGGCACTGAACTCCAAACAGAGTGGAAAGAAGCAATGGGGAATCAGTGGCACCATGATGGAAATGAAGAAGAAGAGGAGGGAGGAGTTACTGAGAGATGCATCCCCCACCATTCAAGAAGTAGCAGTTGCTGCTACTGCAACCTCTCCCTCACTTGTGCTAGCCAGCACCACACTCACCCCCTCATCCATTACCTTTACCTCCAGGCCACCTGCACTTTCAACCCAGACATCCAAGCCCATCACAAGTCCACTACCCTTACCTAACCCTATACCACCAACCATCATAGCCACATCCACCCTACCTAGATCTACCCCCCTAGCTATTTTTCTAGCCCATCCTAGCCCACCTATCAAGATCCCATACCAGAAGAAAATGAAAACTTATAAAACCCCTATTGCACCCCAACCCACCTATATAACCCTAACAATTCCAATCCCTAAAACCACTACCATTCCAGAACCCATACTCACACCTTATGAACCTCAAGCCCACACCTTTGAAGTCTCACATTATTGTTTGTTTACTTTCCAATCTATCTTTCTTTACATCTATGTGTTTGTTTTTATATTGTTTGTTATGTGTTTTTCTCTCTTGTAGTTTCTGCTCTGTTAATGTCTATGTCTTGAGCCTGCTGCATATCCACCTTTGAATCAGTGAGGGCACTGCTCCTCATAGGTTTGGGGTGTGGCAAGCTAGCTCTGCCAATGAAGCAGCTAACTTTAGCGCAACAACGTTGGTTTAATTAGGATGAATAAAATCAATTCCCACCTTACTTGTTAGAATGAGAAAATTTGTGAAAAATTAGAAATTTTTGCAGACATGTTGAAACTGAAAAATTCAAAATCTTTGCACCACCATGAAGCTAACATCAGAAATTTTTTTCTGTTAGTACTTAGTGAACCTAAGAGGAGAGAAAAAGGTGAAAATACACCCCATGGGTTAATTTGAAGACCATACCTAGTGAGATTTGGGCCCATCATTTTCTTTTGAAGAGTGTTTTTTGTATTATTTATGCTCGAAGGACTGATTGAGTCAAGACCGTTTCAGTAGAAGTTAGGCACCTCCAAATCAAAACTGATTGACAGCATTCATGACACTAAGTAAATGATCCCAGGCCTTCATTTGGACAGTTTGAGCCTGAAAATTTAATCTTTTAAAAGTGCCTTTTGTATACACTTGTTGAGCCTTAAAAATCCTACTTTTCTTTGACAAACACTGGAATACTTGCACCTTAACCTCTTGACCTGATTCAACTGTACCCTCACTCTGAGAATTTAGAAGGTAAAGGAGGAGTTGAAGATAGTGAGAGTGGTCCAACATTTGGTGGAAAGAGAAGGAAAGCAACATATGAGCAACAGTGTATCAGCGGTTTTTGTGTGGCAGTTCATCATAAAAAAAATAAAAATAAATAAATAAAGGGAAAAAGAAAGAGAAGTCTAAAGAAGGACATCATCTAAAAATTGAAAAGAAGAAGAGAAGTTTGCCACTTTGATTCTGAAATATATCAAGTAAGATAAAGTTGTGCTGAAATGAAGGTAGTGAAGTCATCAATCACTCCTTACCTCGCTGATTTCTCAGTTTTTGAATCCCTTTTTACCCCTTCATTCTTTATATCCCTCACTCATAAGCCACATTACAATCCATTCAAAAATACCTTGTAGATCTAAAGTGAAATGAGCTGTCAGGTGGAGATGAGGAGTTGTCTAATCTATGGTGAAAAGTCATGAGGATGTCAGAATTCAGAAGGTTTGCCTATGCTAATTCTTGCAGGCCCATTTGGGGTCTGTAACTGCTCTTGAGCTGATAAGAATGTAAACACCCTTTTGATTTTCATGATTGAGAGATAGCCCTGGTGAGAATTGGGTCTAAATTTTAACTTCTTTGGAGTATTATCCAACCTGATTTTTGAATTTAAGGCAAGCTTTGTACTGATTATATGCACATTGTATTTCTGATGTGAACTAATTAGTGGTGATGCACATACATGTTGATTTTTGAGTTTTAAATGGCTGCATTACTGCTATAATTTCCTCTGATTTTAAAAGGATAGGTGTGGACTGAGACTTTATTCATTGAAATTTGTTTTGTCATTGACTCCACTACTTTTAACTGTTTTAATGGTGAAGTTTGTGGGTACCTTCACTAAAAACCCTTAGGAGACTTCACTCCTCCACTAAGGATCATCTAGGGGGGCTTGATACATATGCTAAATGTATCCGTGCTCCCTACGAAAGTGGCATTTAAATTCTTAGAATAGTTATTTTAAATTTTCCTTTGCTCAGGGACTACCAAAGATTAGGTTTTGGGGTTTGTTCTTCACTGAAAAGTACCACTTGTAACCTCTTAACCTAGCCTTTGATAGACCTTGAAGCAGTCTAATAATCATTTGTTAAGTGTGTTTTGTAGTTAGTAATAATCTGTACAACTTAACACAAAATCCATCCTTATTGTCCCAAAGAAGAGGAAGAAGACATGCAAAGATGGCAGCTAAATCAAAGCCTAATGAAACACCCTGGTAGTGCTCACCATGGTGACCAAGTGTTGATCATCATTGACCAAATTCCTTGCAGATGAATGAAGTTGGCTGAGAGTGGAGAAACTATAAAAGCAGCAAGTGAAATGCAGCAGAGCACAGAAAGATAGATCTTGCAGAGTTGAGATGCTCCCTCAAGAAGCTGAGGATGCAGAGGAAGACGCCCTCGCACAGATAGGATGCGCAATTAAGAGGAGAACTGTAAAGACATCTTGAAGACCTTGCAGATTAAAATCCTCAAAATTTGTGGTTGCGAAGCTCTCGCAGCGATCAGGCCTTAAAGCAGTTGCGTGAAGAACATAGCGAGTCCTTGTGTGAACTGGACTAAAATTCACCTCACAGAGTTCGTCCACGGCCCTAAAAGAGAGAGATGCCCAGAATTCTCCTCGCATAGATCTCTCGCACTCTGAAGCCTTACCAATTACTATGCGAGCGCAGGAGCATAACTACGTGAGTACCTAGCGAGACAGAGCTTCTGAAGCTCTACTGTATAAGAAGTATAGGCATTCCAGATCATCTCCGCGATAGAATTACAGTGCAAAGGAACTCTACGATTAACTAAAGATTAACTGCTCGAGTGAGTACTTCCTACCAACCAAAAGCTACTTCGCGAAGGCCTGGAAACTGTGTGAATAAATAAATGCATATGCCAGCCCCGCAAAGCATGGGCTCCCCACTTCTCAGGTTTAACTCAAGGACCTTTTGAGAATTTCCCATGGCTAGGGCACACATCTCGAGGCATAGATTTTGAGGTGTATGACTCAAGACATTCAAGGGATGTAACAATGTCACGTTTGCTAGAAAAATTAGGGTTAATCCCTTTAGAGCCAAGGCAGTATGGGTAGAGTATATAAACTACACTTAGAGTCTAGTTTTATCATCAACCCTTCTTTTCATCCTCTGCCGGCTGCGAGCTCCACAGGGTAGGGTTAGGGTTTGATCACCTCTTTTTCCCCTTTTTCTTCTCTCTTAGCCCAGCACTTGCTGGCTAATCCTCTTATAAGCAGCTAGCTTTAGTTTTATTTCAGTTTGTAATAGGTTTTGTATACATAGGGATTATGGATGAGTAGTTGTGTACAGACTGTAGCCTGGAGGCAATTCATTGTAAGTTTTGAGTTTATCAATGGATTATTGTTTTAATGCCTAATCAAATCTAAAGATCTTATGGTTTCTTTAAATGTCTATAGGATCCATGTATTTGGGACTAGCCCATTCAGTTTCCAGTAGATCTATTATTTATCATCTGATTTCCCTTGGTTTGATAGCCCCATGGAAAGCAATGCTGGATCTATAGTGAGATCTAGGGATCTCAAAGGCCTGTGGACCATGGTGGTTGCAACAGTTTTCATGTTCTTTCTCAAGCCTCTATGGTATGGACAGACCAATGGGATACCCTGTGATCATTCGAGTGGATAGAGTATAGCCCTAAGGTTGTTCCCATTCATATGTTTGAGAAGGATTCTTCTCCCCTACACATGAGCTTCTAGAGCCTTGTGAGGTGGTTTGTACAGAAACTGGCTCCCCTCTGTTTTACCTAGTCGACATCAAATGTTAGATCTGATCTCTCTGTAGTAATTACAGCTTGTGGTTGAGTCATTGCAGGCCATTTGTAGCAATGCCTAGCTAAATTTAAAGCCCTATTCAACCTGTTGCATGGTCCTTTTTATGGGAACTATTGAGTCATTGGCCTTAGCAAAGCACTTAGGATCTTATAGGTTGGAATACCTATGGATGTCAGCCAGATCTGTGCGTAGATATGGGGAGCTTGTACCACTGGCATTATATAGTGTTGCAATAGTATTCATGGCTTGATCTGGTCTAGTGGCTGAGGAAATTATCAGTCCACTCCTCTGGACTAGATGGGCAACTAGTTTAACTAATGGGATTTGATAGACTCTATAGGATAGGCTATGACCATTCGAGTGGACAACCTATAGCCTTAAGAGCACCCCAAATGGCATAGGTTAAATTAGATATTTCTACCTTGTTGAGGGTTTTAATAGCGTCTTAGCAAGGAGCATTGCCGAGACAGACTAAATCTGAGTTACATTACTATTTTAACTCTGAACTTAACCTGCTTACTTCTCACCATTTTTTATATTTTATTTTGGTACACACCATCACCATCTTCTTCTTAGCCCTTTCTTTAGGATAGGGTTACATTTCATTTCTCTATTTTTAGGATTAATTTAGTGTAGTCGTGACACCCAACTCCTTTTCTTTAGGATTGTCAGATCTGTAGCCAGATTTGGAGGCCTACTATTATAGCCCATTTTTGGGTTCTTGATCAACTTCTCTGTGGAACAA
Organism: Chloranthus sessilifolius; assembly: GCA_021018995.1. Classification (NCBI taxonomy): domain Eukaryota; kingdom Viridiplantae; phylum Streptophyta; class Magnoliopsida; order Chloranthales; family Chloranthaceae; genus Chloranthus; species Chloranthus sessilifolius. The sequence goes on from CM037588.1 coordinate 102,333,987, forward strand.
ACTCTTACTTATCAAAACTTGCTATAATAGGCCCTGTATCTTGCAGGTCTAGGAGTACTCTAGTTGTGCTGAATCCATTCTTTTATTTCACTTTGTTTTTTCTTTTGTTTTTATCATTACACAATAATCAACACATTAGAAGTCCCCAACACCCCTCGTGGGGCACCTGATTTTGGTCGGATCTGTTCTGTGTCATTTGAGGTTAAATACTCTAGGTCATGATGATCCGAGACACATTGGATAAATAGCACATACTCCCAAAAAGCGTTGTGACCTCTGTTTGCTTCGCTCAGGTAGTCGTGCTAAATAAACTTCAGGATCAATGGGTTTGCCGAAATACCTCGATGAGGCGATCAATGCCTCATATGATTGGACACGAACTGTGGAGCCTTGCGTACTTACTTTGCGCCTATCTTTGAATGTGGGTTGATCACCCTCCTTACTTATGAAGCTGTTGTATTCAGAATGAATCTTGAACATCAAACTCCTTCAAAACATCTCGAGAAGCGATTATTTTTCCTAGCTATTAGCCTTTCACCTTTCGTAACTCATTTTCTACCTCGGTTATGCCCAGTAATGTTGCTAAGCGCTTGGGGAATGATTACCTTGAGAAACGACCATTTTTCTCGACATACAGGGCTTTCATTTTCTCACCATATTACTCATCTGATGTTTGAAGTTCATTCCGAATACAGCGAACCCATTAATAATGCCTTAAGCCTCTTCAAATGCCTCTTTTCTTCGGCATTCGATCATTAGTGATCGGATACCAAAGAGAGGCATCTGTAGACACCCAAATTTGGCCCAAGGCCCGATTGAGACCCATTTTGAGAGAGACGCATCTCTGAGCTTTTGATGGCATGTGTGGAACCATTAGGAGCCTTTCCAAAACCTTAGGAGCCATTCCAAACCCTTAGGAATCATCCTAGATCCCTTAGGAAGCTTTCTGAACCCTTAGAACCCATTCCGGACCTAAACCAAGCTTTCCCGAGCAATGGATGAAGAGTGGTATATTGGGACTAGCTGTGACCTTCTACTATAATCAAATCTTATACCATGGAAAAGTAAAAGTCCTCAGCTTTCTAATGGGCCAAGAATCACCCCAATCGAAGCTGTATATAAGAAGATATCGCATTCCGAAATTGAAGGGCAAAATGGTAAATTCAAGTGAACCCCCTAGGGATTTGGCGTGGGCAGCCAACTTCCAGGCACTGTGCAAGCACTATTTTACTATGCATATGCTTGGCACAACTATTAGTTGTGCCAGGCATATGAATAGTAACCCAAGGTTTTTGTCTCGAACTTCGAGATTAGGGTTTGACTTATTGACCATCTTGACCTTTGGGATGTGTTGTGCTAGTTTTTTTGCACCCATTTACTATCTATGTGTAACCTCTTAAGTGGTTTAAAGGCCCACCCTATCATCCACCATTGGAGCAACTCCAAAAACCCTAGGAAACCTTAGATTGCCCATTACCTAATTACTAATCTAAATTAGCTCTTAAACACCCTCCTAACCTCTCTTTTTCCTATGAATAGAGAGGCACCCCCCCTTGAAAATGGCTTGAAAAAAATTACAATTAAGAGATTAAAGAATCCCTTCTCTCTCTCTCCTCTAGTGCACCATTCTCATACAAATTTCAAAACTTAAAAATCTCTTTAGACCTTAGCATTTCATCCAAAAGCTCTAGGTTAGAGGTGTGTTACCCCTTAGCCTTCCCTCTTTACCTCTTAGCTATTAAGCCATAGGAGTTAGTACCCCATTTCTCATCATACAAGCCTTCAAAAGCTCATCGAAGCAAGCCAATGCAAGGCTCCACCATGGTGCAACAAGGGCCCGAGAGCTTCGGCTCTCCCCTCTATTCCTCTACCTTCTCGGTTATTCCTCTATCCTCCCATTTGTGCCGTTACGCCGCGGAATTTTTGGTTGGAACGGATCCTTTGGGCAAGAGGAAGCCTTTTTCTTTTCTTTCATATTATTTTTGTTTTGGCCATAAGTAGAGACCGCATTAAGCGGCTTGATTTGGTGCCTAACACCTTCGCAATCGATAACCGAAGCCCCTACCTAAGAGCCTTTGGCATAGACCGGATTCAGAGTCATATTTGTGGCACTTTGGTGCTTATAAAAATGATATAGCCGGGACACCAAAAGCTCCAGGTGGCGACTCTAAATGTTTTATTAGAGAGCGCATCGTCGCGACGGGATCGTCAAAAATCCCACAATTGCACAGCATAAGACATGAAGCATTGAACACAAAACAGAGAATAATAATTTTTTTAACCATCTTTATTCGATGATTGAATCTATTTATTGGGGTTAGTTGTGCCGATGGAACTTGGTGATTGATTGGTAAACGATCAAAAATATTTCTGGTCCTAAAGCGGCACATGCGTCCATTCAAGGGCTATAGGAGCCTTAAAAGGGATAACAAACATTCTCATTTTGTTCAGAAGGGCAAAAAACTTTACGATTGAGTCTTGTCTTGCTTAGATCGGATGTCCCAGCAAAAAGGGACTCAAAATCAAATTTGTAAAGAAAACAGTTTAGAATAGTCAATCTCAACTAGTCGAAAAGAGAGGAAGTTTCTATAAAACCGAGCCGGGCCCTATTGGGTAATAAATATTATTATTTTTAGTTGAACCTTACGCCAACCTGAACCGGCCCATTCAACTGAACAGAATTTGAAGTAATTATCCCGGCTAGACCCTTTAATTTTGATGATCATTAGTTTTCCCTCATTGATCAAGTGACGATAGAAGATAAATCAACTGTCCAAAATGTTATAAAGGCTTCCACATAAGGTGGGCTAATAATAAAGAAAAGGCTTGCCGGAAACTATACCTAATCTAGACCTGCTAAGATCTGGCATGGACCTTAGTTTAATCCACTATATTCCTAGCCTGGGTCAAATCAGACCTGATTTCCTGGGTGTTGCTGGCGGCACATGAACCGTATACCGCCTAAGAAATAAAAACATAGAAGAATTGCAGGTCCTAGATATATATGTATAGAGAGAGAGAGAGAGAGAGATGGCTTAGTACTATATAAATTTGTTTCCTAATTTGGGAAGGAAGACATTAATGGCGTCAGAGGTGTTAATTACTTCGGGAGTATCGAATTCAATGATGATCATTGTTTCCTTAACTACTGCACTTAGTAGCCATATGTAGCACACATGCCACAAGGTAGCCACCTACTACAATAAAATAATAGGTGGCATCAATTCCTTACGTAGCACCATATACATGATGGGATCTCAAAATGACTCTAACACCACAAAAAACAATGAATCTAACACCATTAAAACAATGAATCTGATGGATTCGGTATGTACGTTTATGTACTCTCAGATTAAGTCAACAAACTGCTGGCTGGATGTATTAACCCCAAATTCGGCTCACGGCCCGATCGAAACACATTTCAAGAGAAGCGCACCTCTGAGCTGTTGATGGCATATATGGGACCCTGAGGAATCTTACCGAAACCTTAAGAGCCATTCCTAACCCTTAAGAATCACCCTAGATCCCTTAAGAACCTTCCCGAACCCTTAGAAGCCAATCCCCATCCTTAAAAGCCATTCCGAACCTAACCCTAGCTTTCCCAGGCAATAGATGAGGTGTGGTGAACTAGGGCTAGGTACGGCCTTCTACTATAATCAAATCTCATAACATTGAAAAGTAGAAGTCGTCATCTTTCCAACGGTCCAAGAATCACCTCAATCAGAGCTATGTACGCAAAGATATGACGGTCCGAACTCTAGGGGCAAAGAGGTAATTTCATGTGGCCCCCTTAGGGATTTGGCGCAACTAATAGTTGTGCCAGTTATATTTGAAGCTTGGTGCAACTATTAGTTGCGCCAAGCCATCATCTCCCCAGAAATGGCTTGGCGCAACTAATAGTTGCACCAACATTAAGGTGGGTCCCCCACGGGCAACCAACTTCTAGGCCACTGTGCATCACTATTTTACTGTGCATATGCCTTGCGCAACTAATAGTTGTGCCAGACATATGAACAGTAACCTCTGGTTTTGCTCCGAAAATCATGATTGAGGTTTGGCTTGTTGACCACCTGGGTCTTTGGGGTGTGTTTTGACAACACTGTTGCATCCTTTTAAAAGCTTATTTGCAGCCCCTAAGTGCCTTAAACCCTTTACCCTATCATCCACCATTAGAGCTTCATTTCACACATCTCCAAGCTCTCAAAATCCTAAGAATCTTTAAATGTTAGATTACCTAATGACTAAACCCAATTAGCATCTAAACACTCTCCTAATCCACCGTTTTCCTATAAATAGAGCCCCCCTCCCTTTGGTTTAGGGGTTGAGAATTTTTGCCTAAGAGAGAAAGAGCTTAAGTGAGAAGATCTTTCTCCCTTTAGTGCACTATCCCCATACAAAAAATAGAATTCAAAACCTCTTTCCCACCCTTGCCTTTCATGAAAAGCCTCTAGGTTAGGTGTGTGTTCTACCCTAGCACCCTCCCTCTACCTCTTAGCCATCTCCCCTAAGAGTTAGAACTCATTCTCAAGTCATTCAAGCCTTCAAGAGCTCATCAAAAGCAAGCCCCATAAGGCTCTCCAATGGTACTACAAGGGCCCGAGGGCTCCGGCTCTCCCCTTTCCTCTCCTATCTCTTTATAGTACTTCTCATCCTTGCATTTGTGTCGTTACACCGCCGACTTGTCGGTAAGAGCGGAGGGGTACAAATAGGATTTTAGAGCCCTTTGGACAAGAAGAAGCTTCTTTTGCTCTTAGCAATTTCTTTTTCTCTTGGCCATAAGTAGAGACCGCTTCAAGTGAAACTGTGGGAATTGAGACGATCCCGTCGCAACGTTGCGCTCTCTAACGATGAAAAATATAGAGTCGCCACCCGGAGCTTTCGGTGTCCCGGGATACCTAGTTCATTTTTATGATCACCTAAGTGCTAAAAATATGACTCTGAATCTGGTCTACACCAAAGGCTCTTGGGTAGGGGCTTCGGTTATCGATCGGGAAGGTATTAGGCACCCGATCAACCCGCTTAATGCGGTCTGTACTAATGGCCAAAAATAAAATGAAGTGAAAGAAAGGAAAATAGTTTCCTCTTGCCCAAAAGGGCTTAGAATCCTATTTGTGCCCCTCCGTTCCTACCGAAAAATCGGTGGCGTAATGGCACAAATGAGTGGATGGAGGGAGCTAGAAAGAGATAGGAGAAGAAAAGGGAGAGTCGGAGCCCTCAGGCCCTTGTAGCACCGTAGAGAAGCATTGCATGGCTTGCTTTGATGAGCTCTTGAAGGCCTTGTATGGTGGAGAATGGGATTCTAACTCCTAAGACTTAAAGCTAAGAGGTAGGGAAGGGAGGCTAGGGGACCACACAAACCTAGGCCAAGGGTTTTAGATGCAAGAACAAGCTTGAAATGAGGTTGGGAGATTCTGAAATTTGGGTGAAAATAGTGCACAAAAGGGAGGAAGAACTTCTCACTTTGAACTCTTTCTCTCTTAAGCAAATTTCTCAACCCCTAAACCAAGGGGTTAGGGACTCTATTTATAGGAAAGGAGTGGATTAGTAGGCTATTTAGATGCTAATTGGAGTTAGCAATTAGGTAATCTCAAATCTAAGGTTCCCTAAGATTTTGAGAGCTTGGAAAGGTGTGAAGGTGGTTCTAATGGTGGATGATGGGGTGAGGCTTTAAGCCACTAGGAGTGTTGCAAATAGGTAAGGAATGGGTGCAATAGAACTATCAAAACACACCCCAAAGGTTGAGGTGGTCAACAAGTCAAACCCCAAACATGAATTTCAGGGCAAAAACCCATTGTTACTGTTCATATGCCTGGCGCAACTAATAGTTGCGTCAGACAAATGCACAGTAAAATAGTGAGGAACAGTGCTGGAAGTTAGCTCGCAGGGTGGGGGACACCTTTTAAACTTAGCGCCACTATTAGTTGCGCCAGGCTTAAAATTGGGGAGGGTTAGCCTGGCACAACTAATAGTTGCGCCAAATCCCTAGGGGGCCACCTCGAAATTACTTTCCTGCCCTCCGAGTTCGGATTGCCACATCTGCTGATATATACCTCCGATTGGGGCGATTCTTAGACCGTTGGAAAGCTGACGACCTCTACTCTTCAATGGTATAAGAGTTGGTCACTGTAGAGGGTCATAGCCAGTTTCGGTGCACCCCTCCTCCTTATTACCTGGGAAGGTTAGGTTAGGGTTAAGAAAAGTTTCTAAAGGTCAGGGTCAGTTTCTAAAGGTTCAGGGTAGGTTCCTGGGGGATCTAGGGTGATTCCTAAGGGTTTAGGGTGATTCCTAAGGATTCCATACACGCCATCAAAAGCTCAGAAATGTGCCTCTCTCGAAATGTGTTTCAATCAGGCCTTGGTCCTAATTTGGGTGTCTATAAGAGGGTTGATCGGGTGCCTAACACCTTCCCGATCGATAATCAAAGCTCGTACCCAAGAGCCTTTGGTGTGGACTGGATTCAGAGTCATATTTTTAGCACTTTGGTGCTCATAAAAAATGATATAGGTATCCTGGGACACCAAAAGCTCTGAGTGGCCACTCTATATTTTGGTTAGCGAGTGCATCACCGTGATGGGATCGTAAAAAAAACTCACAGTTGCACAGATGGCGAGTCTGCTAGGGATAGCTTTTAGAGCTTCTCCTTGAAATTTGGCCATTTCTTTTTATTTTACTAACCATTTTTGCTATTTTTTTTACCGTTTTTGTTATTTTATCACCCCTACTTTTCCGTCATTTACATGCCTTAGCCGATTGGCGGGCCTACTTGAGCATTGTCTTTTAATTTCTCTAATTTTCTATCATTTAAAGTGTCTTAGCCGATTGGCGGGCCTACTTGTACAAACAATATTCCGTCAATGGACGCCGCCCCAAAGTGGCAGCACGGGGTCATCACCCCCGACTTTTGGACTAAAGAAAACTTCCAAAAAAAAGAGAATATTTTGAAAAAAAAAAAGTTAAAATTGAATCAAGAATAGGGAGCTTAATTAACTTGTTTTTACGGGGTAGATTTTAAAAGGGTTGGGTTTAGGCACACATACAACCACCCGGGTCTTAATATGGTGGCAGCCCCTAGTGGTGATGATCCAGAAAAGTCCCAGCCCACCTAGTATCTGAGAAGGCGCTTGCGCCAGAGGTATATCGGGTGGGTTCCCATTCCCAAAGCTTAAGACCCTCGGGGAGCGCACTAGCGAGTTATATCGGACTCAAACCTTTAGGTGCGGTAAGGAGAGAATCGACCATATAAAAACAGTTAGTTCCCGAAAGCCCAACTACCACAAAAAACCAAAAAAACAAACCCATTTTCATGTTGCTGTTCCCTACTATCAGGAGTTCTGGCGCTTCATTTTTGCCTGGCGCAAGTATTAGTTGCGCCAATACAAAAATCGTGAAATTATAACTAGCGCAACTAATAGTTGCACCAGCTTTAAATCCGCCCACTTTTACCTTAGTGTGCTCAGTGCCTTCGTCTGGGCCCCGCCATCTCCGACACCCAATACGCCCCCGTCGGTCAAAAGGTGACATTTTTTTGGCTCATTCTGGGGGATCGGGTTATTTGCCTTGGTTTCTGTACCTTTAATAGATCAAAGGTCTTCCTTTGATTCTTCCGAAGCACATCAAAATCGTCAGCATAGGTCTCGAGTTAGGGTACGAAAGCCACCCGAGAAGGAAATTCTAAGGCCTCGAAACCTTTGTTTTCTACAAAAAAAATTTCTCTCCACAAAAATTAAAAATCAAAAACCAAAAAATTAGAACTTTTGTGGTGCCGGCACAACAACATCATCTTGCCCTCCATCGTCCCGTAGGGGAAGAAGAAGGAAGACTTTTGGGACCTTATCCAAGGCACCCTTACCCAACTCGTTCCCGAAGGATATTGTGGGTAGTGGACCCGGCTTACGCCGATCCCGACTCATCCCCGCCACACTCTCCAACCCACTCCTATTCGGGAGAAGCCTTCACATCCATCCCCATCACCTTATCCCCTTTTACCGTTACCGGCCCATTTGGTGCCCCCATTTTCCCAATCACCACTTCCCAAAACATCCAAAATCCAAGCCCCCATTCCCCATCTTTTTCCCAAGCTACCTTTCCCCCCATGTCCATGTCAAGCCAACCACCCATTTCATCCACATCCCCTCAAAATCCAACACCTTTCCCATCCACATTCATGACAAACCCAACCCCATTTTCCCAATCCACATCCATGCCCCATTTTCCACCTTCCCCATATAGGCCCAATCTGCCCTCATTTACCTATATCACCTCCACCCTATCAAACCCCCCACAAGTCCCCCCATCTACCCGAGTCATGCCCATTTTTATTGGGGCCACGCCCAATTTTTTTCAAACATCCACACCCCACCAATCATCATCCCTAAATATCCCTAATCCTTCCCCATCTTTTTCCCCACCTCAACTCTCCAATCCACCCCATAGCCCATCACATACCATGGTCATGCTTGATTATACCGGGGTCATGCCCAATTTTCCTTACACTTCCATCCCATCCATACCCAATCATCCCCAAATTTACCATCTTCAGCTGATCTTCCTTCCATGACCATGATGGAGGAGATGTTTCAAGCCTACTCCTTATGGAAGGCTTCCCAAAATACCTCCCCTTATCCACACCACACAGCCATGAATCCATCCCATACCTTAGCCAACCTCCATGCTTTACTCCCCCATGACCCCCATCAACCCCCCATAATTCACACCATCCAAACCCCCATCTCCCACATGCCCCAAGGCCCATTGGCCCAAAACCCTACCATTCACCAAGGCCCATTGGCCTAAAACCCCACCACCCATGATCTCCAAGGCCCAATGGCCCAACACCCCATCACCCATACCCAAGGGCCCATGGTCCAAAACCATCAAGGGCCCATGGCCCATGGCCCATACCCCTCAAAACCCAGTGGGCCAGATCCACATACCCCAAGGGCCCATGGCCCAAACCCAACTAGGGCCCATGGCCCAAACACATATGGCCTAAGCCCAAACCCTCTAAGGGTCCATGGCCCATCCCCACTAATGGCCCATGGCCCATACCCCTAAAAACCTAGTGGGCCAGGGCCACATACCACCAGGGCCCACAGCCCATACCAACCAATGGCCCAAGCACTCCAAAGCCCAATGGGCCCTACCCATCAAAGCCTAATGGGTCATGATCCTCCAACTCCCATGCCCTTTACCCAAACCCAATTTGATCAAGGCCTTGTGGCCCAAACTTACCCCGGGCCCATGGCCCAAGCCCAAACCTCTTACCCACATCAATACCCCCAAAACTTCACTCACCCCCAACCTTCACAATCGGGTACCCATGCCATACCTCAGACCCAATTTTCCCATGGCCCCACACCCCAAGGCCATATCCAAACCTTCCCCCATATCCAATGGCCCCTTCAGGCCCCGCCCCTAAACAAAACTACCACTCATCCCATCACCCCACAACACCTCCCTTACATTCAAGGGGCTCACCCAACCCATATCCAATCCAATCCCCTCCAGTCCATGCAACAACAGTTTGAGAATCCCGTCCCTACTGCACCTTATATACATCAGTAGTATGAGGAGGACAAGATCAGAAATAGTGGGGCCTATGTTGGGGTAGTGACTAATGCCAATCCTCCACTGGTAGCTACCCCACCCACAATAGCCCAGAGTGAATCCCGGCCAGCTGTTGAGAAGATGACCCCCATGTCTAAGGAGTCGAAACAGCTGAAAGAATAGTTGGATAAAATCCAGAAGCAATTACAGAAGATGGGTGGTGTTGAAATCTATGCCACAGACTTCACAAATTTATGTCTGTTCTCTTAGGTCCCCCTGTCAACCAAATTTAAAATGCCAGTACTCGACAAGTACAATGGCACGGGCAACCCAATTGCACACCTCAAGTCCTATTATGGGGACATGTGCCAATATGGGGGGGACGAGAGACTGCTAATTAAAGTCTTTTAGAAAAGTTTAACTAGCCCAACTCTGAGATGGTTTAGGTCTCTTGAACCATCCATGATGAAGACATGGAAGGACTTGACGCAGTTGTTCCAGGAACAGTATGTCTACAATATTGATATTGAGCTGTGCAAGTCCGATTTATCCCGGTTGAAACAGAATCCCAACGAGACCTTCAGTGACTATTTGGGGCGTTGGAGAGCCCTGGTAGCACAAGTCAGAAATAGAATACCAGACAATGAGCAGATAGAGATGATTTCAAAGAACACTCTGCCAGTGATTTTTGATTTTCTTGTCTACCAACAGCAGTCCAGTTTTACTGATTTTGTAAGGAATGCCAACCGCTGTGAGGATGCCATCAAGGAAGGACGGCTTAGTAAGAATGCTTCAGGGGGAGGTAGCGGAGTTAAAAGGTTTGTCGAACAGAGAAATGATAGGAGGGCAGGGGCAGAGGCGCAGAATGTGACCAATACCAGGCCCAATAATAATGTAGTCCCCTTTCAGTTTAAGGCAGCGCAACCAACTCCCGATAGACCAGGGCCAGTGCAGAGAGCAGGGAACGGAGAGGGGGTACAAATGACCCCAGAAAGGAGAGCCCGTTATGATTATGTTTTTACACCCTTGGGGCAATCTTTAAGTGTACTTTTATCTTTATTAATTGAAAAGGGATTAGTAATTGCGCTCCAACCATAACCTCCTCCCAATCCGATTCCATATAATTTTGACCCGAATACTCATTATAATTTCCACCAGGGTCTGGGTCACCCAACTGCTCGCTACTTCGCATTGAAGCACGTGATCCAAGATTTAATCGATGTTGGGAAGATCATTCCCCTTGCACCCACCCAAGCAAATCAGCATGCGAATATTCACCAGGTGCCTTTGCCACCACACCCTATCGGAATAGCAGGTCTCAGACCCACCATAGGGATGGTAAAGGAAATTGAGGAAGAGTATGAATTTGACCTTTAATTACATCTGTAACAGAGAAAATTTTATGATCCCAAGGCAGTGAGACCGAGAAGAAAGAACTATTGGGGTGGTTGAGCGCCTGAATCTGGCAGATTATTTTCCTACCCCTACACTAGCAGTTGAGCCCCTAGATCTTAAGGCCTATTTTCCACCATCCACCCCCATTAACTACGTACAAATAAATGTGTATCAACTATATTCCACCACCTCCATCAATTACCCAATAAACCAATAGGCCCCCAATCCTCCACCACCAATGAATTGCCAATGGCCTGCACCCACCCCATTACCCCCGGCATAACCACCTGCAAACTCCACCACCCCTGTCAATTACCTAATGGCCCATCAAACCCCCAATCCCCTGCCCGCACCTATAAACTACCAATGGCCTACCTTTACCACCTTTCCCCTAGTACCACCACCCTCAAGTTTCACCACTCCCATTTGGCCCAATTTTGCCACCCAACCAACACCATCGATATATATCAAGTATTGCCCACACCTCCTGAGCCATCAGTACATGCACTTCAGGTGCCGATAGCCATACCACTTTAGCTCCCAGGACCAACCTATGATCCACATCAGGTCCCCCTAAGCTATGAGCAAACCAATGCTAACACTAACAGTAGCAAAAGGGAGGGGGCAATGGACTTCATTACTAGATTGGGAAGAATCTACAAAGAGCCTAAGGTAACAACAACAGCAATTGCAACAACAACAGCAATAACACCAGCACCAGCACTATTTTACTGTGCATATGCCTGGCGCAACTAATAGTTGTGCCTGGCATATGAACAGTAACCTCTGGTTTTGCTCCAAAAATTATGATTAAGGATTGACTTGTTGACCACCTGGGTCTTTGGGGTGTGTTTTGACAACACTGTTGCACCCTTTTAAAAGCTTATTTGCAACCCCTAAGTGTCTTAAACCCTCTACCCTATCATCCACCATTAGAGCTTCATTTCACACATCTCCAAGCTCTCAAAACCTTAGGAATCTTTAGATGTTAAATTACCTAATGATTAAACCCAATTAGCATCTAAACACTCTCCTAATCCACCGTTTTCCTATAAATAGAGCCCCCCGCTTTGGTTTAGGGGTTGAGAATTTTGGCCTAAGAGAGAAAGAGCTTAAGTGACAAGATCTTTCTCCCTTTGGTGCACTATCCCCATACAAAAACCAGAATTCAAAACCTCTTTCCCACCCTTTCCTTTCATGAAAAGCCCCTAGGTTAGGTGTGTGTTCTACCCTAGCACCCTCCCTCTGCCTCTTAGCCATCTCCCCTAAGAGTTAGAACTCATTCTCAAGTCATTCAAGCCTTCTAAGAGCTCATCAAGAGCAAGTCCTGCAAGGCTCTCCTATGGTGCTACAAGGGCCCAAGGGCTCAAGCTATCTCCCTTCTTCTCCTATCTCTTTAAAGTACTTCTCATCCTTGCCTTTGTGTCGTTACACCGCCAACTTTTGGGTAAGAGCGGAGGGGCACAAATAGGATTTTAGAGCCATTTGGGCATGAAGAAGCTTCTTTTGCTCTTAGCATTTCCTTTTTCTCCTTGCCATACGTAGAGACTGCTTCAAGTGGGTTGATCAGGTGCCTAACACCTTCCTGATCGATTACCGAAGCCCCCTACCCAAGGGGAATGGTTTGAAATGATTGATTGATGTTTAGGGAACCTTTTTGTTACTCTCCCTGATTCCCTTTTCTGGGCTGCCCATGTTAGAACAAATTGGGTCCCGACCAAGTGTTCTTCAGAACTGATTTGTCAAATGTATGACTTGAGCTAAGGAGAAGGGTTTGACTCAGTCCAAGGGAATTGACGTTTTGGTGTTGGTAAAACTGTTGAAACTCTCTCAGACCCAACCATTTAAAAGGGGGTTCGACCATGCTCAAAAGAGGGCCCGAGACCTCACCCAGTGATTAAGGCACCACACCCAAAAAATACACAAAAAAAAAGAACAAAAAAGTCTATGTAAATATATAACTTCCCTTCTTTTACAAATGTACCGCTTACACCACATCCCAAAAAAAAAAGTCGGTGTGATGTCTAGTGTTCTTTCTTTCCTTTCTTACAAACAACAACAAAAAGAAATAACAAAAAAATAAAGAAAATATGTATTCCAAAAAGATGTGTGTATCTATAAAGGGGTTCCTTACGCCCCTTTTTTGTGTATCTGATCTATGTAAAAAGTTATGTGTGCAGGAAGGAATCAGCGGCCCAGCTCGCGCTAAAAGGCGCTAATCTCAGCACGAAAATCATCTTCCCAGACATTTCACTCAGTCAACCAACGACCATGCAAGCTTATACCTCTTCCGAGAAGTATCAGCGGCTCCAAGGGCAACACTCAAAGATCCTTCCAGATGAAGGACCTCGCTCTCTGCCATCTCTGCTCTAACCTTTTCCTACGCTAAAAGCTCGTGCAGGAGCCTCTTCTCATCCACTAGTAGCTCGATGCGGGCTCGGAGTACCGTCTCTTTCTTTGGCTAAGGGCCTCCCGTGTCAGTACTCTGCGCTAGATCTAGACAATCAGCAATAGGTTGCTTAGTCAATAGCAAGGCCTCATACTCGGGAGAAGATTGAACCAAATCTCCATGCTCCATATCACACATTAGTGTTGACTGACGCATCTCCCAAAGAGCGGCAATCCGATCTATGTCCCCAAAAGACCCTCTAGAAAAAATCAAGTTGCATAGAGGGGGCTTTGCCTCGCAAGGCACATGCTGAGAGCAGTTGAACTAATGCAACACCCGAAATGGGAAGTAGAAGGTGATGTCAGTCAATCCTAGGAGGGTGATGCCCTCATGGTCTCTGGAGTGAACTATTGGGAAGGTCCGGTCCAACCAAGCAAGGCTCCATATCAGCTCGACGTCGGTCAACCAAAGCTTCAAACTGACGAATCGCCCTGCAGAAGCAAGTGACACCTACCCGCAAAACATCGAGCTGCCTCACCTCGAGCGATGTAAAAGCATGGAACGGGACCCAAGATAGCGAGATGCTCACCTAACTAGACTTGAAGGGGCAAAGGGCATCCCCTAAGATTCTCAACCTTGCCCGGAGCAAAGGCATCGATATAGTTCAATAAGAATCAGGTGCATCACTGATTGGCCCTCCACCAACTCGGTCAAGACGTCGCAAAGAGTTAGGGAGAAGCTCTCCCCCCCAATAAAGAAAAGGACTTTCGAAATGAGATCGAGAACGAAGGCTTTCGCATTGAAAATATTCCTAACCAGCAATTTTCAGAGACTTTCATCACCGAAAAGTTCTTTGAGGAATTTAACCGAACACCTTGTGGGCCCCCCAACAAGACTTTTCTCATATTCAAATATCTTAAAACCGAGGGTAAGGTGAACGGATTTGGAATAACCCGACCTCGGCGTGACTCTGGCAAGGCCTCTATGAAGCTTCAAACCGGACAAATTGGATAGCTCCTCAAGGGTTGGAGTTAGCTCCCGCTTCCCAAAATGAAATACATGGATATTTGCATCCCAAAATGAAGCGACGGCGTGAAGAAGGTCCCACCATGGAAGAACATCGAGGAAGAAGGGAAGGCGTGATAGGCCAAGCCGCTCGAGCTCAACAAGCTCGCTCTCATTTAAACTCCCAAGCCAACTTCTAAGAAAATTGGGCCCCAAGCCTAAGGAGATGAATAAATTGGTTCCAGGCCCTCCATGTAAGGGAGGGTTGGAAAGCGAGTCCACAAACCTACAAGGATCTTTGAAGAATATAAAATTTGATGTATGTTGATGGACCTGCCCCTAGGAAAATGAGAACAAAAAGAATCAGTAAAAAAGACCAAGTCAAACAGAAAAGAGAAGGATTTTTGGACTGGCTCGGGTATATAAGGCCCCACAGCTCCCCAGGCTAAAATTGGTGCAACTATTAGTTGCACCAGTACAATTTTCCCTTGGATTTAGCTTGGCGCAACTAATAGTTGTGCCAGACTAAAATTCCCCCCTCCAAAGCCAATTTTAGGGCCTGATCGGGGGGAATTCCGAAGCCTTTTTACCAGCCCTTTAAAAATCTGTCAACCTGTTGATAGTCATGTGCAACATTCACAACTCTTTAGATACCCCTAACATTTTGAAACTAGTTTGTTTCTTTGGGCGCAGGTTTGATCCTACATCAAATCATGTGACCGAAAAGGTTGCTTTCTGTAAATATTTGGCAAACACATCCTATAGAAAAATAGATACCGTACAAGGAAACCATGGCATACAATCAAGACAAAGCACTAAAATATTTTCAAAATAAATCCACAAAGTGCCACATCATCCATCCCAAACTGTTTAAAATTTCAAATCATCAATCCCAAAAGTGCTAATGTTTAAAAAATGGAAACTGGGGCCTATTTCTTATTCGTGCCCTTGGATTTCTTCCGACGACGAGAGGAGCCCAGGTAAGTCCGCATATCCCCCACCCGAGACCGGGCCTGAGAAATCCTACTAAGCAAAGATCACGACTCCTTGGCACGCGCACACTGCAAGTCAGGGCCAAAAATTAGGGATCAGGGCCAATTGAGGGATAAGAGCAAAAACTGAAGGAACTAATAACAGGAAAAGAGGAACATCAGAATACTCACTGTCTCCACATCCCGAAGCTCCGCAATGTTATGATGGTATGCCACAAACTCCATAGCCGAATCAAAGTTCTACATTCAGAGGGATACAATGTCAGCTATTAGGGCAATCATAAGACATGTGCAAAAAGGAGGCCAAAACAAGAGAGAGACGGGTCGTCAGAAGGCTTACCCCTGAGATCACCTCAGGAGGAGGGACACGGGCCGCTTCAGCAGAGATAATCACCTGCCTATCCACATCGACACACAGGCCTGAGAGAAAGCTATCATCTAGGTGTCGGAAGGTCCTGTAGACCACGGTCGGATCACCCCCAGGGGCACCAGCTTGAGAAGTACCTGACAGACCAATGCCAGAAGAACCCTCGCCCGAGGGACCCACACTAGAAGGGCCCTCACCAAAAGGACCTGCACCTGAGGAATCCGTAGTACTCGCCACTACCTCGCCTTCGTTATCTGAGCCATCCCGTTGAGCGAACTGTGGACACAACAAAGACCTGCTTAGGAAGAACAAGGGCCAAATTAAAATAGAGGGAGACTAATCTGAAAAGAGAAAGGAGAGTTACCTACCCAAGTGGGCCTCCGAATGCAAGGAAGTTAGCACTAGGAACGAAGCGCGACAAGATGAATCGATATGGCAGGCACTCGTACCATATGTGATAATCGTCGGGCATAAAAAGGGCATGGATAGGGAGCCCATTATTGAGATAAGCCGCTGTTAGCTCCTCAAAGCTACCAGTAGGGTCCAAAACATCGGCAGGCCGTGGGTATGGCATGAAAACCCTGATGCTGGTGCACCACCCGCTCCCCCAAATAGTAAACCCTCGTCCACGCCCCATAAAAGAAAATGATGTAGCGGTTATTGAGAAGGCGCGATGGACCCACGGCTGCCTAGTCCTAGAAGGCCGAATTGAGGTACGGATCATGGAAGATCTGTCCAAATCAAGAGGTAACTAATCAATCAGACACACAACATAGCAAATCAGGGAGAATTTCTGAGCTGAGGTACATAGAGCTGAAAAGGGCTTTACCTACTTAGGGACCATCAGGTCAAGTTGGGACCTCAGGCCCATCTCTAGGTGCTTCAGGCCCACATCGCGATGTCGGGCATGGTTTCAGTTGCTAAGAAGAGGGTAGGTGAATGCGTCCGAGTGAAGGAGCGGGCATTTGGGGAGAAAATGATGGTACCCCCATACCTAAGAGGAGCAGGGTGCAAGAGAGAAAGTCAGTAACATACAAAGTCATCCAAATACAACTGATAAAAGCAAAAGGTTAAGAATTACCTCCAGGGCCATCCAAAAGCCAACAACAGATTTGGCTTCCCTGATAGCAGTACAGGCTACGCCATACATCAACCATGCGTATCTAGCCCCACCCCAGTCATACCTATGGGCATCGCCCTAGTTTTCTATAACACTCAGCAATGCTAGGCTGACTCAGCCGCTACTCGCATTGGTAAAAAGGGTCTTACCCAGCAGTAGCAGGAGAGTGATGTGGGCGAAGATGATCGCCCGCTCGGGCATAATATAGAGCTCCCTATCAAGTTGCCCTAGATCCACCAACTCACCATCTGTGAAGAGGCTAAACAACTTGGACATCTTAACCTCGGTGCCGTGTATCAGTCGAATAATGTCCTCTCTACTCGGTACTGCGAAACTGGCTATTGGTACGCCCCCCATCTTAATACCCGCTATCATTGCCCAAACAATGGGCGTCAAGGCCATCTCAGCGTACGACATATGGAAGGTCATGGGCTCGGGGCGGAATTGCTCAATTAGCGGCTTCAGGTACGTCGCATCGGCTCTCATAGGCGGGCAGGATAGAAATTCCCCAAAGCCCGCCTGTGCCAGTAAGAACTTCACCACGGGGAGGACATAGAGGTAGAAATCATGGAAATCAAGCCAACCCCGGCGGAATACGATAGCGAGCAAGTCCTGCGCACCAAGAAGAAAACGCATAAGAGTAATGGAAGTAAAGCAAAGTTGTACAAAAGGAAGAACTGAACCTTGTTTTACCTTGCCCGCTATGCCAAAATTTGAAATATGGGTGTATTGCTGATGTAGGAGTCCGACTCGGGTGGCCTCGCCCTGCATTTTGAGCCAAGGCCCGCTTTCTGCTCTACCCAAAAGAATTGCTCTCTCCGCGGACCGTAGACTATCTCGAGCCCCTCTTCCTGGCCCTCCTCGGGAACATGCCCATCACCACCCGACATGCTGAGGCAACAAAACACAATCCCATCAGAGCAGATCAGTGACAAAAAACCATTTTATGCTATGCTACAAAGGAAGGTAAGTGGCGCTCGCCCTTTTTCTTTCAGAAGCCAAGATGCACACACAAAAACAAAAACCAAAAAAAATCCTTTTACTTTATTTGTAAATATAAAAACAAAAAAAAATCCCTTTACTTTATTTACAAAATCAAAATAAATAAAAAATAAAAAACAAAAACTAAAAAAAAATCCCTTTACTGTATTTACAAAATAAAAATAATAATAAAAACAAAAACCCAAAAAAATCCCCTTCATTTTAGTTGCAAAATCAAAAAAAAAAAAAAACAAAAACCAAAAAAATCCCTTTCTTTATATGAAAACAAAAACAAAAATAAAAACCCTTATTTTTCCTATTTTGCATAAATAAAAGAAAAAAAAAGAACAAACACAAAAAGAAAAAGAAAAAAAAAAACAAACAAACAAGAATAAAAGCCCCTTTCTCATATGTACAAATAAAAACAACAAAAGAAGGGGGGAGAGCATACAAATATATATTAGGCATCAATAAAATCCATAAAGCAACAAAAAAGAGGGCATTATTCTTAAAAATTATCAACACATCATCAATAAACTTGTTTAAATAATTACCTTTCAAGAAAAAGGGGCCTTTGATCTAGCGCAAGCCGTCAATCCATCAGCATAAGCAAGCAATGGCAATAAGGCACGCGTAGAGGCAATATAAAGGAACCCTAAGAGGGTCGGCTTTCACTTTTAAAGAGAAGGGGGGGGGGGGAATTTCGAAAAAATACCCTATAGCCTGAACCCGGGATGTTTAAATTACTCCCCAGCCAAGCTTGGCACAACTATTAGATGCGCTAGGCAATCTTGGAGCACTTTTTAGCCTGGCACAACTATTAGTTACGCCAGGCAATCTTGGCCTCTTTCTGGCTTGGCGCAACTAACAGTTGCATCAGCCATTAGTAGGTCTAGCCTTGGGCCTGGTACGGGTCAGATGCGTAACCCGGTCCCCTTGTCTTCGTTTTGTTTACTCTCGACTGATGCACGTGCTCCCAAGTGGTGTGTTGATCTTTGTTTGACCTACCCAGGAAGCCACGCTAACAACAAAGTGGACCGAGAGCAATAGGCGTCCCGATCCTACATAGAAACATATAAGAAAGTCTAAAAAATGATAAATAATCCCCACAAAAAAGCCAAAAAGATAATTCACATAAAATGTTAGAGTAATTCACATAAAATAATAACTTTTAAAAAAAAAAAAAAAAAAGAGAAAAAAGAAAACAAAAAAAAAAAAATCCATAAAATAATAAACCAAGAAATAATAACTTTGAAAATTAAAAAAAAACACATAAAATGATAGAAAAATCATAAAAATAAACAACCTGTTTGTGTTTCCCCACAGAGCTACGCACATGCATAATGCGGTAAAAGGTCAATGTTTTATCAGCAATGCGGTGGTGCCATATTAAAGTCTCGAGTCTAGGGTTTGCCCTGGATCTTTGGAACCTACTTCAAAGCAGGAGCGACGATGCCAATCCCGATCAAACGGTAAATGTTTTGGTTAGGTTGGCTCCACTACTAAATCTTCGAGCTAAGCACTCTATTTTGGATTCATATGAACTTAAGTCTCGTAAGCTTCAGATTCCTCAGAGAAGGTCAATTGTTGGTTGAAACCAACCTATTAAGAATGAAATTACATATCAATCAAACTATGTGCAATCATGTATTCGGAAGGGTTCATTTCCCTTTTATTTTCTCTACAGGCTTAAAATCTGTATGGGCAGCAGTATCCCTATAAAGTGTATGTCATGCGTCTGGGTATTCGTATGATGGTCGTTTGTTCCCATAAATTGTACCCGGGTAGGTCCGGGTCGGGGCTTCCATCGCCTTTGTTATTGCTTATTGCCCTGATGGGTGCATGTTTATGCATAATTAATTGATATGTATGATCATTATTGGCAGAAACCAGGATTGGATGTCCCCTTTTGGTAGACACCCAATAACTGGTTAGATCTGTTTAGTGGTACTTGAAGTTGGGTGCTCTAGGACTTGTTGATCCGGGGCATGTTTTCGAAAATGGCACGTCCTCCCAAAAAGTGTTGTGATTTCTATTCACTCCGCTCGGGTAGTCATGCCAAATAAACTTCTGGATCGATGGGTTCGCCCAAAGATTTCGGACCACCTCATCATGCGGGGCACCATGAATTTCAATCGGATGAGGCAATCAAATGCCTCGAACCAGTAGGAAACCTTCGTATGTTTACTTACACCTATCATTGAATGTGGGTCGATCACCCCTTTTACTTACAAAGCTGTTGTATTCAGAATGAATCTTAAACATCAAATACCTTTAAATCATCTCGAGATGTGAATGTTTGGCTTGGCATACAGGACTTTCGCAACTCGTTCCACCTCGATTAGGCCCTGTAATGTCACTAAGCGCTTGGGGACCGATTACCTTGAGAAACGAATATTTGGCCTGGCATACAGGGCTTTCATTTTCTCACCATGTTACACATTTGATGTTTAAAATTCATTCTAAATATAGCGGACTTGTCAGTAGTGCCTTGGGCCTCTTCAGAGGTCTCTTGTCTTTGGCATTCGATCATTAGTGATCAGACACCTAAATTCGGCTGAAGGCCCGATTGGAACACATTTCAAGAGAAGTACATCTCTGAGCTGTTGATGGCATGCATGAGACCATGAGGAACCTTACGAAAACCTTAGGAGCCATTCGTAATCCTTAGGAATCACCCTAGATCCCTTAAGAACCTTCTCGAACCCTTAGAAACCAATCCCCATCCTTAAAAGCCATTCCAAACCTAACCCTAGCTTTCCCGAGTAGTGGATGAGGTGTGGTGAAGCAGGGCTAGCTGTGGCCTTCTACTATAATCATATCTCATACCATTGAAAAGTAGAAGTCGTCAGCTTTCCAGCGGTCTAAGAATCCCCTCAATCAGAGCTATGTATGCAAAGATATGACGGTTCGAACCCAAGGGGCAAAGAGGTAATTTCATGTGGCCCCCTTAGGGATTTGGCGCAACTAATAGTTGTGCCAGGTCATTTCTCTCAAGAAATTTCTTGGTGCAACTAATAGTTTTGCCAGTTATATTTGAAGCTTGGCGCAACTATAGCTGCGCCAAGCCATCATCTCCCTAGAGGCAGCCAACTTCCAAGCCACTGTGCAGCACTATTTTACTGTGCATATGCCTGGCACAACTAATAGTTGTGCCTGGCATATGAACAGTAACCTCTGGTTTTGCTCCAAAAATTATGATTAAGGATTGACTTGTTGACCACCTGGGTCTTTGGGGTGTGTTTTGACAACACTGTTGCACCCTTTTAAAAGCTTATTTGCAACCCCTAAGTGTCTTAAACCCTCTACCCTATCATCCACCATTAGAGCTTCATTTCACACATCTCCAAGCTCTCAAAACCTTAGGAATCTTTAGATGTTAAATTACCTAATGACTAAACCCAATTAGCATCTAAACACTCTCCTAATCCACCGTTTTTCTATAAATAGAGCCCCCCCCTTTGGTTTAGGGGTTGAGAATTTTGGCCTAAGAGAGAAAGAGCTTAAGTGACAAGATCTTTCTCCCTTTGGTGCACTATCCCCATACAAAAACCAGAATTCAAAACCTCTTTCCCACCCTTGCCTTTCATGAAAAGCCCCTAGGTTAGGTGTGTGTTCTACCCTAGCACCCTCCCTCTACCTCTTAGCCATCTCCCCTAAGAGTTAGAACTCATTCTCAAGTCATTCAAGCCTTCTAAGAGCTCATCAAGAGCAAGTCCCGCAAGGCTCTCCTATGGTGCTACAAGGGCTCAAGCTATCTCCCTTCTTCTCCTATCTCTTTAAAGTACTTCTCATCCTTGCCTTTGTGTCGTTACACCGCCAACTTTTGGGTAAGAGCGGAGGGGCACAAATAGGATTTTAGAGCCATTTGGGCATGAAGAAGCTTCTTTTGCTCTTAGCATTTCCTTTTTCTCCTTGCCATACTTAGAGACTGCTTCAAGTGGGTTGATCGGGTGCCTAACACCTTCCTGATCGATTACCGAAGCCCCTACCCAAGAGCCTTTGGTGTGGACCGGATTTAGAGTCATATTTTTAGCACTTCGGTGCTCATAATAAATGATATAGGTATTTTGGGACACCAAAAGCTCCGAGTGGTGACTCTATATTTTTGTTAGCGAGCGCATTGTCAAAAAATCCCACGGTTGCACAGGTATGTACGTTTATGCACTCTTAGATTAAGTCAACGAACTGTTGGCTGCATATATTAACCCCATAAAAGTTCCATCTTTAAATTGATTTAGATATAGTTCAAGTTTAATGCTTAATAACATATCTTAGCCTAAAAAAATAATGTAAGAAAAAAAAAACAAAGGGAGGGTAATTCCATCAATTAATGGAAGGTCATTATCAAGCTTAACTGCTGACATCATCCATTTATATATTTAATAAATATCCCTTATTAGATACATACAACTTAACTAATATAAATAAATAAAAAACCTACCGATCTAAGATTTAGCTATGCACTGATATAGACGAAAATGTTCTATAGAGATTTAAAAGCAATTTATTTTGGCACGTGAGGTCTTCTGAATGTAAAATCCTTCAATCTTCGATTGAAGGGTGCTAGATTCTTATATCTCAACATACCTAGTTAAGATTGATCTTATGATCTTAAGATTGATTTAGGGTTCTTTTCATATATATATATATATATATATATATTTATATTGAATAATTTAAGATGGATTTAGAGGCACCCACATGTTGATGCGTGAATTGAATTCCACAACAATTTGGGTTGATGGTGATCTGATTTGAGCGACGGATTGCCTGAGTTTAATTGCGAGAATCATTTTCTTACGATCGGACCTTCGCAATAGTGAAGATTCTTGACGGAGAAGATTAGGCTTCGGAAAATAAGGAGAAGAGGTGGTGCACGTCGGATTGTTTGGAATTATCGATGTGCAGTTGGTGAAACTTTGTTGTATCGGCACGTGAAACAGTTCGATTGCCAACTTCTTCCTTTTATTTTAACAATATAAAAATGGTGTGTGGCTTACGATAGAAGGAGGTAGGGCTTGTTTGCTTTGGTTATTGTGTGGGTGGCTGCACGAATCAAGAGGAGTTCTTGAGGATAGAAAAAGAGTAGCTGCTGTTGACCTTGTTGAATGTGCACCATGAACATTAAAGGTAGGTGGGTTGTTATTGCGTGATTGAAGAGGAGGGATTCGGTGGGGAGTTGGGCTCTTGAATTGGTGCTTAATATTGTGTGGAGATAAATGGTTGGGGCTATGCTACTGGAAGAAGAAGAGACAAACAGAGAGAGATGGCTGGGAGAATGAATTAGAAAATTTAAATCTCTCTATGTTCTCTATTTAAAAAGGAAGAGGGAATTCCAAACGACAGGTTGACCTTGCTAACAAAGCAAGAGTCCTTTAAGGACTCTAATTGCTTGCCATTTCAAATCCCAAGGATATTTCGATTGAATCTTGCCTTAGTTGTTTAAGGTAAAACTACTCTTGGAAATTTGGTTACTATTTTGTGTAGCCGAAATATAAATAGAAATTTCTAATTTTAAAATAAGTGGGCCACGATAAGGTGTATGCTCAAACACCAAAATTGGTGCTTCTGACATCTAATACCATTAGATAGGGTCAAAAGAGACCCGGGTCATAACATTCTCCCCCCTAAAAAAATTTTCATCACCGAAAATTAAGTACCAGTGATTCAAAAATCTCGGGATGGTTCTCTTTGATGTCGTATTCATTCTCCCATGTTGCCTCCTTTGGCGTGTAATGTTGCCATTGGACCAACACTAATGTCATCATTTTATTCTTGAAGACTTGAACTTTCCAATCGAGAATTCTAATCGGTTTTGTTATGATGGTGAGATCCTTCTTTATATCGACAATTTCGATCTCCACTATGTGTGAGGGGTCATAGAAGTATCTCCTCAACATTGATACGTAGAAAACATCATGGATTCCAGTGTATTGCAGGGGGAGAGTGACTTTATACGCAACCTTGCCAATACGCTTCGTGATTTTGAAAGACACTACATATCTAGGGCTTAGTTTCCCAAAGGAGTTATGCTTTCCAAAATGCATAACTCTTTTGGTTGGGGAGACACGAATGAATACCTGCTCGCCAACCTACTAAAAAGATTTTAGTGTTTAACCATGAACACAATTGCAATAAAATTTAAAGTTCAAAAGTTTAAATGTGTTACCCCAAACTCATAGTTACGACGGTGAGGGTCGGCGTACTTTCTCTGACGATCCTGGGCTATCTTAAGCCATTTGCAAATCAATTTGACTTTCTCAATAGTAGTCTGAAGTAGTTCAGGTCCAAGCATCTACCTAACTCTAACCTCGTACCAACACAACGACATTCTGCAACTTCTGCCGTATAAAACTTAGAATGGGGACATTCCGATACTTACCTGGTAGCTGTTATTATAAGAGAACATGATTTGCGAGATGTGATCATCCCAGTTCCCTTGAAAGTCTAGCATACACACTCATAATATATCCTCAATTACTTGATTCACTCTTTCCGTCTGGCCGTCCGTTTAGGGGTGGAAGGCAATACTAAAATCTAATCGAGTGCCCAGTGCTTCTTGGAAGGTTGTCCAGTATTTGGAAGTAAATTTTGAATCTTGATCGAAGACAATGCTAACTGGGATCCCATGTAGTTTGATAATTTCTTTCAGATATGTTTCGGCAAGCATGTTCCCATCTATGGTAGTCTTGAATGGTAAGAAATGAGTTGACTTGGTCAATCTATCAACTATCACCCTGATGACATCACTCTTCTTCATCATTTTTGGTACACCTACGATGAAGTCAATAGATATATTTTTCCACTACCATTTTGGGATGGGTAAGGGTTGTATAAGTTCGACCAATTTATGATATTCTGCCTTGACTTATTGGCACTCTAAGCACTTCGACACGTATTTGGCTATTTCCTGCTTCATATTCGGCCACCAATACCAATTTCTCAGATTCCAATATATCTTAGTGCTGCTTGGATGTATTGAGTATCCTAATTTATGACTTTCATCAAGTATCTCCTTTTCACGAACTAGTTAGTTCATTTCGTGAGATTTGAGTTGTCTTGGGCCATAAGCGACAACTTTCTTACTTTACTCAAGCACACAACCAAGTCCCTGGAGAGATGCATCCGTGAATATTTTAAATTCACTAGTGCTTGAAGTAAAAGGTAGGGTGAGGATTGGTGCAGTAGTATGCCTCTTCTTCAATTCTTGAAAACTTGCTTCACATTCCTCAGTCCACACAAATTTGAAATTTTTCCGTGTGAGGTTGGTGAGTGGTAGAGCAATGCATGAAAATCCTTCAACAAAGCGATGGTAGTAGCCCACCAATCCGAGAAAACTCCTAACTTCGGTAATACTCGTTGGTGCTTTCCATTATGTAACTGCTTCGATCTTAGAAGGATCGATGGTCACTCCTGCTGATATCACGTGACCTAGAAAAGTTACTTGTTTAAGCCAAAATTCACATTTACTAAGTTTGGCGTACAACAGGTGATCTCGGAGTGTATGAAGTGCCATATGAAGGTGTTCTATATGTTCTTCCTCTGATTTTGACTAGATGAGGATGTCATCTATAAATACGATGATGAATTCATCAAGATACTATCTGTAACGTCTAAAAAAAATTATGGTCTTTGAACAGTACACCTCGATGTGTGTGCTCATCAGGTCAAGTGCTTGACCTTGTGAATGTAATGGATAAGTCATGATTAGGTTATGGGTTAAGTGAAACTGAAAATGAATATAGATATTATGTAAAGACCCTTGTGTAAATTCAAATATACCTATTATGGGTGTATGCGCTTAACACCTATGTCTAGGTTATAATGAAGGTGTTAAACTTAAAGAGAATTTAATTTTGTTGTGAAATTGTTGTTGAGAGAGTTACTAAGAGAGAGAGAGAGAAGAGGGAAGAACAATCAATACGGTAGTGTGAGAGTGTGTATGAAGAATTATGATGGCGTATTGAATTGAGAGATTGATTATGTGGAATCTATGAAGGCTCCATGCTACGAAGCCAAATTGTGAAGCTCGGATCGAGGAATCGATCAATTTAAGAAGGTAAGATTTATATGAATTTTGTATAGACTAAGTTGATAGCTTAGTTATGATTATGGGAAAATAATTGAGGGAAGAAAGAGAGAAAAATGAAGGAAAAAAAATTAGAGAAGTACAAACCCGAACGGGGTGAAGTCTGTGAAAAACCGACCGGTCGAATCACAAAATTCACCGGTTGATTTTTTCCAAATTGTGAGATCGGAAGGCCTTATGCGATTCCGACCGGTCGAGTAAAAACCGACCGGTCAATTTGGAAAACCAACTGGTTGAAAGTAGCGTTGACCGGTCGATTTAGGAAAACAGTGAACATTTAAAGTTGGTTTTTGAGGAACCGACTGGTCTAATAGAAATTGATCGGTCGATTTTATTAAACAGACAGATCGATTTGAGATCCACTGGTCGATTTCGGTGTGCATAAGGTCTTGTTTTCTAAAGGAAAACCGACCGATCGATTTGGGAATCAACCAATTGTTTTGTGACAGTTTTGGGGTTTTATTTTGTTTCTCTTGTGGATTTAGGGAGACTTCGTATTTCCCTATTTTATGTCATATATGACGTTTTATTGTAAATTTAGGCATGATAGGTGTGAGCTTGGACTATGTGTTGAGAAAAATATGGTTGAGCTAAGGGACATTGTGTGCAACTTCGTGTGAGGTAGGGAAAACACCTTAACATGTGTATTTGATTTTAGCAGGCATGTGTGTAATGATATGATGTGAATGAGTGCCTTACGATATGCTTTACCATAGCATGGATTTTTCATACTTTTGAATGTGTTTGAACGTGTAAGTTCGGTATGTGCAATCACTAAGAGAAAACACGCGTGTGTATGCGTGTGAAATACGATAAGTATGTGTGTGCCTTCGACAAGAAATCATAAATCAGTTATATATGTGTGTGTGACATCGGAAGGATGTGAATATGTGTGTGAACTTTGAAGTTAGAACCTATTATAATTAGCAGAAACTCACGGTGAATAATTATATGTAGATTTAGCACTTTGATTTAAAGTTTTCGTGTGAATACGTGACCGACACGGTGGGATATTCGTGACCGACACGACGGGATATCCGTGACTGGTACGGCGGGATATCCGTACAGACTTGTGCTCCGGTGCGGCGGGATATTCACTCTTTGATTACCATTCTGCGGTATTATTTGTTCGGCAAATCACCTCCATTGGGGGGGCTTGTGTAATTTGTGCAAAGGGTTCAATTGAACAACGATGGTAGGTATTCCATCGGGGCTATATTTACTCGGGGAACTATTTAAGTGATTGATTTAAGTTTTGTGAAGTAAGAAGAGGATTCATGGTTTATGATAAATATGATTTTGAAGTGTGCATTAGTTATTAGTTTCATTCAATTTAAATACTTTTAAATTGTGTTCTTCATTCAAGAAATATATGATTTGTGTTATTTCATGAAATATATGTGTGACGTTGAAAATAAGCATGCTATATTAGTTTTTCCCTATTGAGCTATGATGTAGATCACCTTTCGACTATACATCACAGGTTCTGAGGATGCAGTAGGTACTGGGGATTTAGACCTAGAGGATTCTGAGTACATTGTTAGAGAGGAGACAGAGCCGCCTTCGGAGGAGTTCTTCTAGTAGATTTCTTATTGTGTAGCTTTATTTTGAGAGGTAGAATTGTAAGACTTGGTACGTCCTGTCATTTTATATTAGAAATGATGTATTTATGAGATATTGTAATTCTTTTAGCAAACCATCATAGGGTGACTTTTGGTTATCACAGATGGTTCGGTTCGGTTCTTTTGCTCATGCAATTAGCATGGGATTAGAACCATATTTTGATATGTTTTAGGTATATTATTACATAGAATTGGAGATTTCTTTCTTATGCTGACTATATCTGTTTACATTATGCTTTGTTTCACTTTGCATGTGGATGTACCAAGTGTTCTGTGAGTTATACGAGGTACGACCTTATGGGTCGTACTGATGGCACGGGTTTCAGGGCAATCAAAATTTGGGCTGTCATAGTTGGTATCAAAGCATTTTCTTTTAAAAATTTTTGACAAGTCTTGGATTTTGTTGGAGTATAGGGACCTTCTGCTAATGAAACCTTTGTTTCGTTGTAGAGCGTCATGTCTACTAGAGGAAGGGGCCGACCAAGGGACAACCATGGTAGGAATTTGAGGAGTGGAGACGGGTATGTCTCAACTTCAAATAGGGTGCCATTGGGAAATAGAGAAGTTTTGGAAGACAGTAATCAAGAAAATAGACATCAAGAGGGGAATCAAGACAGAGATCAGGAAAGGGTTCGAGAAAGAAATGAAGAGAGAGATAGGAAAGGCAAAGGATCATGCACACTATGGAAACCATGGCAAATGCCATGGCTCAACAGGCATCGTCATTGGCAGCCGATAATGCCAATGACCATCAGTAGATGTCACCTACGCCTCCAATTACTACTACTCCACCACCATTACACTTGGCATTTACAGAGTTTCGGAGGATGCGTCCTCCAAGTTCTTCAGGACAAGTAGACCAAATAGAAGTAGAGAACTGGCTCAGTGAAATGGAAAAGATATTCAGTGTTCTTACGTGCACTGAAGATGAGAGTGTTCGGTGGGTTGATTTTTTGTTAGACGAAGAGGTAGGCCCGTGGTGGAAGTCCGTGTCTAGGACTAAAGCACAAGAGACTCCAGATGTGTTATGGACCTGGGATGAATTCGTAGAAGAGTTCAATAAATAGTATTTCCCTGAGGTAGTGCAGAATTAGATGGAGGTGAAATTCCTTCAACTAGAGTAAGAGAAGATGTCAGTGAGGGAATATGGAGTGGAGTTCATGAGACTCGCACGTTTTGCTCCTGGGTATGTGGTCTTAGATCTGATGAAGGCCAAGAAACTCCAAAGCAGTTTAAGGCCGAATATCAGGGGTAGAGTCTCGGCTTTCAAACTAAAGACATATGGAGAAGTCATGAGCAAGGCCCTCATGATAAAAGAAGATATCATAGACATATATCGGAGAAGAGACCAGTAAGGAAAGGGAAGGATAGATCAGAGTAAGGTGGGCAACTACGAACCGATGAATAAAAAGTTACGCTTCGTAGCAACTATACAAAGCTAGTTTATGTAGACACCTTATACTAGACTAACCCAGATCAGTTAGACTAGGACACCTATGTCTACTTTCGTGAGACCAATCTGTTATGAGAACCCTGTGGCCACTACAGGAGTATCAGTTACTGAAGGTGTCTCTACAGCAGGATCGTCAACTCCAGCTGAGAGTTGTGTCAGGTGTGGCAAGTCTCATAAGACTTTTGATTGTAGGTAGGGTATTGGTGGATGCTTCAAATGCGAAAAGATGGGGCACATAATTAGAGATTGCCCGGAGATGCGAAAGGAAAGGACGAGATAAGCTCCTATGCCTCGACCGTTGCAAACAAAGAAGCCAACAATGCAAGGGCGAGCATATGTTGTAACTGCCTAGGATGCCTAAAATTGTAATGACATTATTCAAGGTGAAAATTCTTTTAATTTAATTAAAATGTTGATTGAATTTTAGATAGAGAAGGTATATCATAGTAGGAAGTAGTCTTAAATTAAGTTTCCTTAAATACATCACTTTTGATACATAAGTCAACTTCTTAAATATGTATTCGATATAGGTACCTTGTAAATATATGGTAAAAGAAGTGACCTTAGTTATGAAGCGAGAGTATTAATAGACCCAAGGTCTACCCAGTTGTTTATCACGCCACGGTTTGCAAGGAGTATGTGGGTTGTTCCGGAAGTATTGGACTTTGTTTTTGTAGTGTTAGTCCCGATGGGGAATTCTGTTAATACTAAGATGATTTGTCGCTCAGTTGTTGTTGCCATCGAAGATTATAACATTCATGAATTATTGGCAGATTTAATTTTGTTAGACATGCAAGGATTCTACACAATCCTTGGCATGGATTGGTTGTCCAAACATTGAACAAGCATTGATTGTCAGAATAAGGTGGTTATCTTTAGACCAAATATGAGTAGATCATTCAGATTCCTTGGAATGTGATCAACCTTTATACCGCTGATCTTCGCAGTCAGAGTTGAACGTTTGATAAAGAAAGGGCGCAGTGGGTACCTAGCATTTCTAAAAGAGGATAAGGAAATGAAGAATGTCATGGCTGAAATGTTGATAGCGTGCAAATTTGAGGATGTGTTTCCAGAAGAAGTGTCAGGGTTACCACCGGATAGGGAAGTGGAGTTTGCTATTGACTTAGCACTGGGTATGGAGCTCATATCTAAAGCACCATATCGGATGGCTCCAGCTGAGCTGAAGGAATTGAAAGATCAATGGCAAGAACTCTTCGATAGAAGATTCGTGAGACCTAGTGTGTCTCCTTAGGGAGCACTGGTCTTATTCGTGAAGAAGAAGGACGGGTTGTTGAGATTGTACGTCGACTACCAACAGCTGAACAAAGTAACTATTAAGAACCGATACCCTTTGTCTAGGTTTGATGATCTATTTGATCAGTTACAAGGTGCAAGGTTTTTTTTCCAAGATCGATCAGAGATCTGGATGCCATCAGTTGCGCATTAAAGAAGAGGACATATAGAAGATGGTGTTCAGAACAAGATATGGACACTACGAGCTCTTAATGATTCCATTTGGATTGACAAATGCACTGGAATTGTTCATGGACCTGATGAATCGGGTGTTTAAACCACACCTAGACACTTGCATAGTAGTGTTCGTAGATGACATTCTCATCTACTCTAATTCCAAGGAAGAGCATGAAGAACATTTGAGGATTGCTCTGCAGACGTTGAATGAACACCAATTATATACAAAGCTCAGCAAGTGCGAGTTTTGGTTGGAGAAAGTCAACTTTTTAGGACATATTATCTCAAAGGATGGTGTTACCATAGATCCAGCAAAGATCGAGGCAGTAGTGGAGTGGGAACAACCAAAGACTGTGACGGAGATTCATAGTTTTCTTGGTCTGGCTGGATATTACAGACGATTTGTATAGGGATTTTCTAAGATCTCTGGACCACTCACTAAGCTTACAAGAAATAATGAGAGATTTGAATGGACTGAAGAGTGAGAAGAGTTTTCAAGAACTCAAGAAGAGGCTAACTTCAACTCCAGTGTTGGCTATACCTTCTGGCAATGGAGGCTTTGTTGTATACAGTAACGCTTCACGTAGTGGGTTAGGTTGTGTGCTCAATCAAAATAACAAAGTGATTGCTTATTGTCGAGACAGCTGAAATACCACGAGAAGAATTATCCAACATACAACTTGGAACTAGTTGCAATGATCTTTGCGCTAAAGATATGGAGACACTACCTATACGGTGAGACATTTGAGATATTCACTGATCACAAAAGCCTCAGATACTTATTTACACAAAAAGAGCTTAATATGAGGCAACACAAATGGGTGGAATTTTTTAAGAACTACGATTTCTCCATTCAATACCACCCAGGCAAGGCTAATGTGGTAGCAAATGCTTTGAGTTGGAAGGGTTCGACTCTATTGTTTAGCCTTATCATGGGGATTCAGAGATGGAAGCTGCTAGAGGACCTTTCGTTGTACAACACCAAGATTGAGGTACAACCTTTAGGGGCCTTGCTGGCTAACATCACAATACGATCGATGATCTTTGAGCACATTCGAGAACTATAGATGAAAGATCCAGAGTTAGTAAAGATTAGGTAGGGTGTGATTGATGGCAGTAGGCCAGATTTCTCAATTGAGGACGGCTCATTATTGTTCAGGGGATGTCTATGTACACCCATTGATGCCGACCTTCGGCAAACCATCTTAGATGAGGCCCACAAGTCTAAATATACTATACACCCTAGTAGCACCAAGATGTACCAAGACATGAGAAAGAACTACTAGTGGAGAGGGCTGAAACAGGATGTGGCTGAGTACGTATCAAAATGCTTAGTATGTCAGCAGGTGAAAGTAGATCACAGACATCCGACAGGTTTATTACAACCTCTACCTATACCAGAGTAGAAATGGGAGTCGATCTCTATGGATTTCATTGTGGGATTGCCACAGACAGCGAAGCGATTCAGTGCCATTTGGGTAATCGTGGACCGATTAACCAAGTCAGCTCACTTCTTACCTCATAACACTGTGTATACGGCGAGGAGGCTTACAGAGATGTACATGAAGGATATTGTCCGACTACACAGCATTCCAGTTAGCATCATTTCAGATCGTGACCCATTATACACTTCCACGTTTTGACAAAAGTTTCAAGAGGGTATGGGTACACGATTAGACTTCAGTTCGACATTCCACCCGCAGACAGATGGACAAACAGAGAGGGTGAATTAGGTCATCAAATATATGCTCAGAGCATGTATGCTTGACTTTTAGGAATCATGGGATCAACATTTACCATTAATCGAATTTGCATACAAGAATAGCTTTTAGACGAGTATCGGTATGGCACCGTACGAAGCTCTATATGGACGGCAATGTAGATCGTGGATCAACTAGAAAGAGACTGGTGAAAAGTTTGTATTGGGTCCGAAAATACTTGAAAGAAATACGAAGATCGTTTGTATGATAAGAGAAAGAATCAAGTCCGCTCAGAGCAAACAAAAGAGTTATGCCGATATGAAGAGGACAAGCATAGATTTTTCACGTTGGAGATCACGTGTTTGTTAAGATTTCACTCATGAGGGGTGTCATGAGATTTTGAAAGCAGGGAAAGCTAAGCCCACGCTACTTTGGACCTTTTGTGGTTTTAGGCTGAGTGGGTGAAGTAGCTAACAGGATTGGGTTATCTCCACTATTCGATAGGGTACATAATGTCTTTCATGTATCCATGCTTACAAAGTATGTGAAGAACCCCACTCATGTCTTGAGCGAGCAACCGGCGGAG
The DNA here is from genome assembly GCA_021018995.1 of Chloranthus sessilifolius. Taxonomy (NCBI): domain Eukaryota; kingdom Viridiplantae; phylum Streptophyta; class Magnoliopsida; order Chloranthales; family Chloranthaceae; genus Chloranthus; species Chloranthus sessilifolius. The sequence goes on from CM037588.1 coordinate 102,366,705, forward strand.
ATGTGTGAGGATATGACTATGATAGAGGAACCAATAAAAATACTAGATCGAAAGGAGAAAGTACTGCGTACGAAAAGTGTTCTGTTAGTGCTGGTTAAGTGGTAGAATCATTCAGTTAAGGAGGCCACTTAGGAGTGTGAAGCGGATGTGAAGGAACAATACCCCCAATTGTTTGCAGCGAGTTGAGCAAAAGTTGTACTTGTAATGTTAAATTTTCCTTGTAAAAGTTCACTAATGAACTAGTGTATAAACTAGTGTATGAGTTATAAATGAACTAAGTTTGAGTTATAAAGGAATGTGAAGTATTCAGTACCTAGGTGTAACGTGACAGAAAATGTAAGGAGTCAATTACATTAAATAGTGAAGGTTTCAAAATAATTAAAGAGAAAAATAGGGACTGAAACTTTCTGTTCAACACCGACTGATCGAAAGTCAAATCGATCGGTCGAATTTGAGAAAGCAGATTTTGCACTGAGGTAAAATAGGTTAAAACTGACTGGTCAAAACCCAAACCTACTAGTCGATTTTGGAATCTGACCGGCCGAAATTAATTCGACCAGTCGAAATCGTGAAGCTAGGGTTTTAAGTGAAAGATCGACCGGTCAATTTTTGAGTTCAACCGGTTAATTTTTGACAAATGCCTATAAGTTGGGTTTTTAAGTGTGGATTTAAAAAATTCAAATTTGGGCTTTGGGTTAGAGTTTTCCTTGGTGTTCTTGAGAGAAGAAGAAGAAGGATTTTTGAGGGTTTTGAGCTCAAAAATTTTCCGTGGGATTGAATCAAAAATCGGATCCAAAAGGTAAGATCTAGTTTCTAAACCTTTGGTATTTGACATTGAATTTTTATTTTGGAGCCCTAGTTCTATTTTTCTTGAAGAAACCTAGGAATGCTGCCCAAAACTCGTCAAGCATCGAAGGCTTCGACTTCGAAATTATCGTTTCAACACCCTAGTGCGTCTAGAGCACCACCACCTCCATCACCTCTGCGATCACCGTCGCCACCATCATCACCATAGTCTTCTTCTTCATCTTCTTCTTTGTCATCCGAGTCATCTTCGCAACAATCTTCGCCACCACCAACACCACATTTGGAACAAACCAATAAGTGGGGGGCGAGTAAGGCCATTGAAGATGAGTATGTAATCGATGAGGCCCTGTTTCAAGACACAGAGGTTCAAGGAAACACAGTTTGGGCTAGAGAATATCTCACTAGGGCTGGTTTAGAGAATATTTTAAAGCCATTGAATGAGTAATATTATTCGTGGTTGGTGCGATTGTTCTACCAACATATGCGGTTGGGAGGTTTCGATGACACGATTGTGACCAAGGTGGATGGTCGCGAGTATAGGTTCACTCTCGAGCACGCCGCGAGTGCCCTTGAATTCTATGACAAATATGGGTGTAATCTGCAATTGTTACCCCTATTTTCAACACCCGTAGATTATTTGGAGATTAGACGGTAGATGACTTGAGGATGAGATGGGTCCGGTACGGCTATTAGGAGGATTGATTTGCCTCCTTATCTATGGATGTTAGACTCAATTATTGAATGCAACCTTTACCCTTTATGCCACAACACCGAAAGGGTAGGAGAGGTTCAACAGGCTTGGTATGCAGCGTTTAGGGGTCGATGGTTTAGCATGACCAAGATAGTTTTTGAAGGGATGAGATATATACGAGAGAAGTTGATGGAAGGAGGAGTGAAACCAAAGGATAAGCTTCCATACGCTCGGCTGATATCAGTAATGTTTGATGAATATTCAGATGCGGATGCATACCAAATTTCTGACGATGAACCGAAAAGGTCTAACCACGTCTTACTCTATAACTTTGTGAATTGGAACCGAACCTACAACCAATTTAAAACAGTTTTTCCTCTGGCTGAAGGGCAAGTACCACCTCCTAAATTGCATGCCCAACAAGACCAACCGGCATAAGGAGAATAAGGCCAAGAACAAGAACAACCTGTGCCACCAGCTCAAGTACCACCAATCCAGCAGTAGGCTCAATATGATATGCCTCCACCACCACAGCATACTTTAGCTACTATTGATGTTGTTCTCGCTCGTATGACTCAGCTCGAAGAGAGCAATTGATTGTTACATCATCGGATGGATTACCATGAGGATATTTATACACAATGGATGTAGCACACATACCCTCAGGATTATATGACACGCCTTGCGGATGCTCGTGCATATGTATCGGATCCATGGTACTATTCCACTCGAGCATCTTCTTCTGGCGGTGTTCGAGGCGACGAGGTGCCAACCGAAGGGGAGGCTGGACTTGCTGAGGACAATGTGCCGCCGGGAGATGCGGAGACTTGAGCTACGATTTAAGGATTTAAAGTGTTTGTTTTGTGGTATGCTGGGATAATTTATATTTTGTAATTAATACAGGTTATGTTTATGGGCTTGGAATTATTGTGGCATGGGTACCACCCTAGTTATTTCCATATAAATAACTTTTTGAATGTGAATGGAAAATGATGTTTACTTGTGATGTATTGTATTTGATTAGTAAGGTGTTTGGCCTAGCCTTGGCTAGGAATTTTATGTATGTTATGACTTATTAAGTCATCGTTCACGAATTGGATTCTCTAAAAGGGGGCACCTTTGCATTTATTTTATATGTGTGATTGACACCGAGGGTGGGGGGGACCACTATCAAACAAAGCACCTTAGTCCATTTTTGCGAATGAAAATTCCTAAGGTGGGTAGAATGTAACGTCCCGAAAAAATTATGATCTTTGAACAGTACACCTCGATGTATGCTCGTCAGGTCAAGTGCCTGACCTTGTGAATGTAATGGATAAGTCATGATTAGGTTATGGGTTAAGTGAAACTGAAAATGAATATAGATATTATGTAAAGACCCTTGTGTGAATTCGAATATACCTAGTATGGGTGTATGTGCTTAACACCTAAGTCTAGGTTATAATGAAGGTGTTAAACTTTAAGAGAATTTAAATCTCTTGTGAAATTATTGTTGAGAGAGTTATTAAGAGAGAGAGAAGAGGGAAGAACAATCAATACGGTAGTGTGAGAGTGTGTACGAAGAATTATAATATCGTATTAAATTGAGAGAGTGATTGTGTGGAATCTATGAAGGCTCCAAGCTACAAAGCCAAATTGTGAAGCTCAGATCAAGGAATCGATCAATTTAAGAAGGGAAGATTTATATGAATTTTATATAGACAAAGTTGATAGCTTAGTTATGATTATGGGAAAAGAATTGAGGGAAGAAAGAGAGAAAAGTGAAGGAAAAAGAATTAGAGAAGTACAAACCTGAACGGGGTGAAGTCTGTGAAAAATTGACCGGTCGAATTACAAAACCGACCGATTGATTTTTGAAAATTGTGAGATCGAAAGGCCTTACGCGATTCTGACCGGTAGAGTAAAAACTGACCGGTCGATTTGGAAAACCGACCGGTCGAAAGTAACATTGACCGGTCGATTTAGGAGAATAGTGAATGTGTAAAGTTAGTTTTTGAGGAACCGACCCGTCAAATAGAAATCGAACAATCAATTTTAGAAAACCGACCGGTTGATTTGAGATCGACTGGTCGATTTTTGTGTGCATAAGGTCTGGTTTTCTAAAGGAAAACCGACCAGTCGATTTGGAAATCGACCGATCGATTTTTGACAATTTTGGGGTTTTGTTTTGTTTCTCTTATAGATTTAGGGAGCCTTTGTATTTCCCTATTTTACATCATTCGTGATGTTTTATTGTAAATTCATGCATGATAGGTGTGAGCTTGGACTATGGGTTGAGAAAAATAAGGTTGAGATAAGGGACATTGTGTGCAACTTCGTATGAGGTAGGGAAAACTTCTTAACATGTGGATTTGATTTCAGCAGGCATGTGTGTAATGATATGATGGGAATGAGTTTTTACGATATGCTTTACCATAGCATGGATTTATCATACTTTTGAATGTGTTTGAACGTGTAAGTTTGGTATGTGCAATCACTAAGATAAAACGCATGTGTGTATGTGTGTGAAATATGATAAGTATGTGTGTGCCTTCGACAAGAAATCAGAAATTAGTTGTATATGTGTATGTGACATCGGAAGGATGTGAATATGTGTGTGAACTTTGAAGTCAAAACCTATTATAATTAGCAGAAACTCACGGTGAATAACTACATGTAGATTTAGCACTTTGATTTAAGGTTTTTGTGTGAATACCTAACCGACACGGCGGGATATCCGTATAGACTTGTGCTCTGGTGCGGTGGGATATCCACTCTTTGATTACCATTTTGCGGTAATATTCGTTCGGCAAATCACCTCCATCAGGGGGGCTTATGTAATTTGTGCAAAGGGTTCAATTGAACGACGATGGTGGGTATTCCATTGGGGCTCGATACTATATTTGCTCGGGGAACTATTTAAGTGATTAATTTAAGTTTTGTAAAGTAAGAAACGGATTTATGGTTTATGATAAATGTGATTTTGAAATGTGCATCAGTTATCAGTTTCATTCAATTTAAATGCTTTTAAATTGTGTTCTTCATTCAAGAAATATATGATTTGTGTTATGTCATAAAATATATGTGTGATGTTGAAAATATGCATGTTATATTAGTTTTTCCCTATTGAGCTATGATGTAGCTCACCTTTTGACTATACGTCACAAGTTCTGAGGATGCAACGGGAACTGGGGATTTAGACCTAGAGGATTCTGAGTACATTGTTGGAGAGGAGATAGAGTCCCCTCCGGAGTTCTTCTAGTATATTTCTTGCTGCATAGCTTTATTTTGAGAGCTAGAATTGTAAGGCTTGGTACGTCCGACCATTTCATATTAGAAATGATGTATTTATGAGATATTATAATTCTTTGGCGAACCATCATAGGGTGACTTTTGGTTGCTATGGATGGTTCAGTTCGGTTCTTTTGCTCATGTGATTAGCATGGGATTAGAACCATCTTTTGATATATTTTGAATTCATCATTACATAGAATTGGAGATTTCTTTCTGATGATGACTATATCTATGATATTGCATTATACTTTGTTCCACTTTGCGTGTGGATGTACCAAGTGTTCTGTGAGTTATACGAGGTACGACCTTAAGGGTCGTACTGATGGCATAGGTTTCGAGGCAATCAAAATTTGGGCTGTCACACTATCTGAACACCCGATTCATTAGGTTCATGAATACAATTGGGGCATTTGTTAGTTCGAATGGCATGACTAGGAGTTCGTACAACCCATTCTTGCAAGCGAAGGCCGTCTTTGGAATATCTTCTTCTCTCACTTTTAACTGGTGATAACCCGATCTCAAATCAATCTTAGAAAAGCACTTGGCACCTTAGAGTTGATCGAACAAATCATCGATACGTGGAAGGGAGTATCAATTTCTGATGCCTATACTATTCAACTGACGGTAATCGATGCATAACCTCATCGAACCATCTTTTTTCTTTACGAAGAGCGTTACGGCTCTCCATGGTGGATGACTACATCTGATGAATGTTTTATCTAACAGGCCCTTGAGTTGTATTTCTAGTTCCTTTAATTCGGCAGGGGCCATCCGGTATGGTGCCTTGGAAATTACTGTGATCCTTGGGATCAAATCAATTTTGAACTTGATTTCTCGATCGAGTCGTAGACTAGATAAGTGTTCAGGAAATACGTCGACAAAATCTCTTATGACTAGAATTTTTGTAAGATCGACTCTCTTGTCTTGCTCTTTCACAAAATAAAAAGTTCTCGAACAAACCTGAATACATAAAGAAAGAAGTTGATTAGAGTTATACCTTGATCTTCATCACACCATGTCAGCCTCGCGACATTGCAGCAGGTCCTAGCTCAAGGCTGGCTTGAGTTTGAGTTTGATTCTCGGTGAAGTCTTGATGTCCTCTTTCACACCAAAACATTTCCTGTCTTACATGCATACTTTCTTTCACATCTTGATGGTTTGTAGGTGAACTCCTAGTCGATGTGGCTATGGAACAACATTTCACTGAGGAGCCACTTGTTCATAGTCACGGCCTTTGATTTTGTAGCGTCTTGTATTTTTGGGAGCATGGTCTCATGGATAAAGTGCCCATTTGAATTGCTTGTTTTGACCTTCATCCGCATTTCTTCCTGCTGAGCATTTGTTTTATTCTTTCTAGATCTGTGCATGATCCACGAGCTCTCCATATGTTTCAATCTTCATAGTGGCAAACTTCTTACAAAAGAATGGTCATAAGTCATTCTGAAATGCGAAGAGCTTATCGCCTTTGTCCGCGATCAAATTCCCAGCAAATCTGGATAGCTGGTTAAACTTGGCCTCGTACTCTGTGACAATCATGCTCCCTTATCAAAGGTCTATGAATTATTTCTTTTCCTAAGCCCTGGTGGCTGCCGAGAAATACTTTTTAAAGTAAGCTTCCCTAAACTACTGCCACGTCCATTCTTCTTCATTATTTCGATTAGCAACTCTTATCGCTCCACCGCGCTTAGTTCAGATAGAATGTTTCACTTCACCTTTCATGTTTTGCAACCCAAGAGATCTCAATAATTTCTTGATTGATGTCCATGATCATGAATGAAAATAAGGTTGAGTTTATTGAATACCTGTAATATCATTGATTGATAAACTCTAGATTAACTTGTTTTTGCTGTTTTTTGTACCTCCATCTGCAAGAAGTTGAGTCCTTTGTCGGTGTATCGCTGGTCGAGTCATTTGCTAACTGAAAGTGGTCGTCATCTCGCGTAATAGGCGCATCGCTTCTGATTCTTGAGGGCCTTCATATGATGAGGCCTCGTTCACCTGAGAGCTATCCGTTTCTTTGCGTCGTTGGAGCCATCAAGCCTTGATTTTACAAAATGTCGTTTGTTAGTGAATTTATACAAAATGGCCTATACTCCACAAGAATTTAAAGCGATGCACCTTTTACATGAGATGGCGACCACTTTCAGTCAATAAATGACTCAGCTAACACAGTCACACAAGTAAGAAAGGACTCAACTACTGCATGAGATGGAGGTGCCAAGAGAGCAACAAAGACAAGCCGTCCAAGAGCTTGTCAATCAATGTCAGCCTACACCTCAACAGGAGAACCCACCATACACACCTGTCGGATTTAAGGTATTCAGTAGAGCTTAACCTCCCTATTTTCATAGTCAGCTCGACCCAATCGCTGCTAAAGATTGGACAAATATAATCGAGAAATTCTTTGGGATCTCTTCACCTGCAGAACATGAAAAGGTGAAGTGGTCAACATTCTATCTGGACCAAGAAAGAACGAACTGGTGGAAAGTAACAAAGAGAGCCGTTGATCGAAATAATGAAGAAGAATGGTTGTGGCAGCAGTTTAGGGAAGCTTAATTCAAAAACTAATTCTCAGTGGCAACCAGGGCTCAGAAAAAGAAAGAATTCATGGACCTACAACAAGGGAGCATCACTATGGCCAAGTACGAGGCCATGTTTGACCAGCTATTCAAATTTACTACTAATTTGATCACGTACGAAGGTGATAAGCTCTTTGTATTTCAGAATGGCTTGCGACCATTCTTTCACGAGAAGTTAGCTGCTATGAAGATTGAAATATAAGGAGAGCTCGTGGATCGTGCACAGATCTAGGAAAGGGAATCAAGCGATATGCCCAATAGAAGAAATGCCATATTGGAGGTCCACAAGAGCAAGGCTATTCAAAGGGGCTCTTCTATCCCACAAAGACCCATGCCAACTTTCACCCAGAGAACACAACTTCCTCAGGCCCTTTCAGAAAATAAAAGGCCCCGTGTCACACCCCCGCAGACCCAAGTGGCTCTCAGGAAGAAATATTGTTCCACAGCCACGTCAGCCATAAAGGGAGTTCACACCCTATGAACCTTGCACAAGATGAAGCAAGAGACACAGGCTCGGAGTATGCATGCAAGGCCTCGGGAAATGGTTTTAGTGTAGAAAAGAGGGACACATGGTTAAGGACTCCCTCGAGAGAGCTCCAGTATCAGGCTCTCAATAGAGTACTTAAGTGAATCCTACGAGCTAGGGTCACGTATTTGCAATGTCGCAGTAGGACACTATGGCAAGCGACGAAGTTATTCAAGGTACCTTTACTACTTCGAATCAAGTTATCTTTCTTTATGTATTTCAAGGTTTATTATCATAAACATTCATTTTATGAAATCGCTTGTATAAATTAGATAAAGCTCTAAACTTTTGTTGTTACACTTGAAAACATTTTAACACGCCTTATGCTAACTGCTAACCTCTCTGTTTATCAACAGAAATGTGACATTAAACACTTAGCTCTCGTTCTTATAGAGTCAGGGTCTACACATTCATTCATTAGTGTAGGGTTTATGTCAGAGATTCAAGCTAATCTCGTACCCTTAGGAAGGAGATTGACTATCTCGACACCATCCAAGAACACCATGATGGCTACCTTAATTTGTCGAGACTCGATAATCAATATTAAAGGCCATGATCTTTCGGTAGTTCTCATCGTGTTAGAATTTCAGGATTTCGACATCATTGTAGACACCCAAATTTGGCCCAAGGACTGATCGAAGCACATTTTGAGAGAGGCGCATTTCTGACCTTTTGATGGCATGTATGGAACCCTTAAGAACCACCCCAAACACTTACAAATCACCCTAGATTCCTTAGGAACCTACCCTGAACCTTTAGAAACCAATCCCAACCCTTAGAACCCCTTCCAGACCCTAAACCTAACCTTCCCAGGCAATGGATGAAGAGTGGTGCACCAGTACTAGTTGAGGCCTTCTACTGCTATCAAACAATATACCATTGGAAAGCAGACTTCTCCAACTTTCCAACGAGCTAAGAATCGCCTCAATTGGAGTTGTATATCAAAAGTTATGGCATTTCGAAAATCAAGAAAAAATTCAAGTTTGTTGCTTAGCGCAACTAATAGTTGTTCCAATTTTAAAGTGGACCCCACCCCTCGCGAAGCAAGCTTTCAGGCTATTGTATAGAACTATTTTACTGTACATTTATCTGGCACAACTAATAGTTGCGCCAGGCATATGAACAGTAGCCTCTAATTTTACCTCGAATTTTGTGTCTGGGGTTTGACTTGTTGACCACCTAGGTCTTTGGAGTGTGTTTTGTTAGTTCTGTTGTACCCTTTTAATGCCTATTTACAATCCTCAAGTGGTTTGAAACACCAACCCATCATCCACCATTAGAACTACCTTCACACCTTTCCAAGCTCTCAAAATCTTAGGAAACCTTAGATTAGAGATTACCTAATTGCTAAACCCAATTAGCATCTAAGTAGCCTCCTAATCCACCCTTTCCTATAAATAAAGCCTCCATCCCCTTGGTTTAAAGGTTGAGAAATTTGCTTAAGAGAGAAAGAGCTCAAAGTGAGAAGTTCTTCCTCTCTTTTGTGCCTCATTTTCACATAAATTCCAGAATCTCCCAACCTCATTTCAAGCTTATTCTTGCATCCAAAACCCTTAGCCTAGGTGTGTGCTACCCCCTAGACCGCTCACTCTACCTCCTAGATTTAAGCCTTAGGAGTTAGAATCTCATTCCATACCTTACAAGGCCTTCAAAAGCTCATCAAAGCAAGCCACGCAAGGCTCTCCTATGGTGCTACAAGGGCCCGAGGGCTCTGGCTTTCCCCTTCCTTCTCCTATTTCTTTTTAGCATTTCCCATCCTCCCATTTGTGTCATTACGCCGTCAAATTTTTGGTAGGAACGAAGGGACATAAATAGGATTTAAGGCCCATTGGGGAAGAGGAAACTATTTCCTTTTCTTTTACTTTATTTTTTTTTTTGGCCATTAGTAGAGACCACGATAAGCGGGTTGATCGGGTGCCTAACACCTTCCCGATCGATAACCGAAGCCCCTACCCAAGAGCCTTTGGTGTGGACTAGATTTAGAGTCATATTTGGGGCACTTCGGTGCTTATAAAAATGATATAGGTATCCTAGGAGACCAAAAGCTCTGGGTGGCGATTCTATTTTTTTGTTAGCGAGCGCATCGTCGCGACGGGATCATAAAAAATCCCATGATTGCACAGATGGCGACTCTGCTGAGGGATAGCTTTTAGAGCTTCTCCTTGAAATTTGGCCATTTCTTTTTATTTTACTAACTTATTTTGCTATTTTTATTTTGTTTTATTATTTTTATTTTCTCACCCCTACTTTTCCGTCATTTACATGCCTTAGCCGATCGGAGGGCTTACTTGCGAATTGCCTTTTTTTTTCCTTACATTTTCATCTTTTTTAGTGCCTTAGCCGATTGGCGGGCCTACTTGCGCATTGTCTTTTAATTCTCTTTAAATTTCTGTCATTTAAACTGCCTCAGCCAATTGGTGGGGCCTACTTGTGCACCCATATCCCAACAGTAGACGTCGGCCCGTAGTGGCGGCACGGGGTCATCACCCCCAGTCTTTGAACTAAAGAAAACCTCCATAAAAAAAAGTGTTTTGAAAAAATTAAAATTAAACCAAGAATAGGGAGCTTAATTAACTTGTTTTTACGGGGTAGATTTTAAAAAGGTTGGGTTTAGGCACACTTACAATCACCCGGGTCTTAATATGGCGGCAGCCCGTAGTGGTGATGATCCAGAAAAGTCCCAGCCCACCTAGTATCTGAGAAGGCGCTTGCGCCGGAGGTTATCAGGTGGGTTCCCTTTCCAAAGCTTAAAACCCTTGGGGAGCGCGCTAGCGAGTTATACAAGACTCAAACCCTTTAAGTGCGGTGAGGAGAGAACCGATCACAAAAATAGCTCAGTTCCAGGAAGCCTAGCTTCCACAAAACCCAAAAAAAAAGACCCATTTTCAGGCTGCTGTTCCTTGCTATCATAAACTCTGGAGTATCATTTTTGCATGATGCAAGTATTAGTTGCGCCAGTATAAAAATTGAGAAATTATAACTGGCACAACTAAATAGTTGCGCCAGCTTTAAATTCTCCACTTTTACCTTGGCATAACTAATAGTTGTGCCAGTGTAAAAAAGAGGCCCTGCTACCTTGGCGCATGTATTAGTTGCGCCAAGTCTATTTGGACAGCAGCAGCCCGAAATCTGAGGCCTTCTCACCTCCCGAGTCTCCCGATTAGTGTGTTTAGTACCTTTGTTTGGGCCCTGCCATCTCTGAGACTCAATATGCTCTCGTCAATCAAAAGAATGCAACTTCTTTTTTATTTATTTCGGGGGATCAGGTTATTTACCTCGATTTCTGTGCCCTCAATTGATCGAATGGACTCCTTCGATTCTTCTGAAGTGCGTCGAAATCATCACCGCGGGTATTGAATTAGGGTATCAGAGCCACCCGAGAAGGGAATTCCAAGGCCTCGAAACCTTTATTTTTCATAATTTTCTCCAAAAATTAAAATTGAAAAAATAAAAATCAAATCAAAACCTAAAAATAGAGTTCTTGTGGTGCCGACACAACGACATCTTCTTACCCTCCGTCATCCCGTAGGGGAAGAAGGAAGAGGATTTTTGGGCCTTATCCAAGGCACCCTTACCCAACCCGTTCCCAAAGAATGTCGTGGGTAGTGGCCCCGGCTTATGCTGATCCCGACTCATCCCTGCCACACTCTCTAACTCACTACCATTAGGGAGACATTTCCACATCCATCCCCCTCACCTAATCACCCTTTACCTTTACCAGCCCATTTAGCGCCCCCATTTTTCCAACCGCTACTTCTCAAAACGTCCAAAGTCCAACCCCCAACTCCCCATCTTTTGCCCAAACCATGCTCATGCCAAATCCAACACCTTTCCCCTCCACATTCATGGCAAACCCAAACCCATTCTCCCAATCCACCTCCATACCCCATTTCCCATCTCCCCCCTATAGGCCCGATCCACCCACATTCACATACACTACTTCCACCTTATCCAACCCCCCACAAATCCCCCCATCTATCCAGGTCATGCCCATTTTTTCTGGGGCCATGCCTGATTTTTCTCACCCCTCCACACCATACCCCCTTTCATTCCAAAACATACCCCATACATCCCCTCATCCCTCCAATCCACCCCATATTCCCTCACTTACCCGGGTCATGCCCAATTTATCCTCCACATCCATCCCATCTATACCCCATCACCACTTAAATCCACCATCCATATCCGACCCTCCTTCCATGACCATGATGGAGGAGATGTTCCAAGCCTACTCCATGTGGAAGGCTTTCCAAAATGCCTCCTCTCCTCCACACCCCATGTCCATAAACCCATCTCACACCCTAGCTAAGCTCCATGCCTCACTCCCCAATGACCCCCATAAACCCCCCATAATCCACACCATCCAAACCCCCACTACCCACATGCCCCAAGGCCCAGTGGCCCAAGCTCTCATCTCCCACATGCCCCAGGCCCATTGGCCCAAAACCCCACCACTCATGATCTCCAAGGCCTAATGGCCCAACACCCCATCACCCATACCTAAGGGCCCATGGCCCATACCCCTCAAAACCCAATGGGTCAGACGCACATACCCTAAGGGCCCATGGCCCAAAACCATCAAGGGCCCATGGCCCAAACCCACCCATGGCCCATACCCCTCATACCCCATTTGGCCCAAACCCACATACCCCATTTGGCCCAAACCCACCAATGGCCCATGGCCCATACCCCTCAAAACCCAATGGGCCAGACCCACATACCCCATTTGGCCTAAGCCCAAACCATCCAAGGGCCCATGGCCCATACCCTCAGAACTCAATGGGCCATAACCATCAAGGCCTAATGGGCCAAGATCCTCCAAATCCCACAACCTTAACCCAAGCCCAACCCAACCAAGGCCTTATGGCCCAAACCTACCTTGGGCCCATGGCCCAAGCCCCATACTCATACCCTCCACAATCCCCCCAAAATTTCACCCACCCCCAACCTAACCTTCACAATGAGGTCAAACCCATGCCATACCTCAAACCAAATTTTCCCATGGCCCCACACCCTAAGACCATCTCCAAACCTTCCCCCATGTCTAATGGCCTCATCAGGCCCCACCTAAACCAAACTACCACTCACCCCATCGCCCCACAACACTTCCCTTACATTCAAGGGGCTCATCCAACCCACATCAAGTCCAATCCTATCCAGTCCATACATCAACATAAAAATCTCGTCCTCACTACACTCTATGTAGACCAGTAGTATGAGGAGGATGAGATCAGAAACAGTAGGGCCTATGTCGGGGTAGTGACCAATGCCAATCCTCCACCTATAATTACCCCACCCCTAGCAGCCAAAAGTGAGTCCAAGCTAATAATTGAGAAGATGCCCCCCATGTCCAAGGAGTCGGAACAACTGAAAGAACAGTTGGATAAGATCCAGAAGCAATTACAGAAGATGGGTGGTGCTGAAATCCACGCCACAAATTTTACAGATGTATGCCTATTTGCTGAGGTCCCTCTACCCTTAAAATTTAAAATGTCGACATTCAATAAATACAATGGCACCGGCCCACCTATTGCACACCTTAAGTCCTACTGTAGGGACATGTGCCAATAAGGCGGAGATGAACGACTCCTCATCAAAGTGTTCGAAAAAAGTTTAACCGACCCAACTTTAAGATGGTTCACATCTCTTGAGCCATCAATGATTAAAACGTGGAAGGATCTGACCCACCTATTCCAAGAGCAATATGTCTACGACATAGACATTGAGCCCTGCAAGTCAGATCTAGCGCGATTGAAGCAGAACTCCAATGAAACCTTCAATGATTACTTAGGGCATTGGAGAGCACTGGAAGCTCAAGTCAGAAATAAGATACCTGATGATGAGCAGATAGAAATGATCTCAAAAATATCCTGCTAGTGATCTCAGATTTTCTTGTATACCACCAGCAGTCCAATTTTGCTGACTTGGTATGGAACGCCAACTGCTGTGAGGATGCCATCAGAGAAGGGCAGTTGAACAAGAACGCATCCGGGGGATCGAGCGAGATTAGGAGGCTTTCCGTACAGAGAAATGATAGAAGAACAGGGGCAAAGGTACAAAATATTTCAAACACCTGGCCCAACAATAACAATATAGCCCCGTTCCAATTCCAAGTAGCACAGCTAGGGCCAGTCAGAACTGAGCAGATATAAAGGATAGGGAATGGACAGGGCATACAAATGACCCCGAAAAGGAGAGCTCGTTATGATCATGCTTTTACGCCCTTGGGGTAATCCTTAAGTGAACTTTTACCTTTATTAATTGAAAAGGGATTAGTAGCTGCGCTCCAACCACGACCTCCTCCCAATCCGATTCCATATAGTTGTGACCTGAATACTCATTGTAATTTCCACCAGGGTCTGGGTCACCCGACTGATCGCTGCTTCCCATTGAAGCACGCGATCCAAGATTTAATCAATGCTAGAAAGATCATTCCCCCTACACCCACCCAAGTAAACCAGCATGCGAACATTCCCCAGGTGCCTTTACCACCACACCCTACTGGAATAGCAGGTCCCAGACCCACCATAGGAATGGTAGAGGAAAGTGAGGAAGAGTATGAATTTGACCCCTTTGATTACATTAGTAACAGAGAAAATTTTGTGACCCCAAGCCAGCGAGACTACGAAGAAAGAACCATTGGGGTGATAGAACCCCTGAATCTAGCAGATTACTTTCCTACCCCTACTCTAGCAATTGAACCCCTAGATCTTAGGGCCCATTTCCTATCACCCACCCCCATCAACTACGTACAAATAAATGTGTATCAACCATATTCCACCACCCCTTTGAATTACCCCATAAGCCATCCGGCCCCCAATTCTCCACCCGCACCCATCAAATACCAATGGCCTACACCCACCCCATTATCACAATTTCAACCACCTACAAATTCTACCATCCCCATCAATTCCCTAGTGGCCCATCAAACCCCCAATCCTTTGCCCACACCCATCAACTACCAATGGCCTACACCCACCCCACGACCCCCGATACAACCATCGTTAAGCTTCACCACCCCACTACCCCCGCCCCAATTTTGCCACGAACCCATCCATCACAGAGATAAGCCAGGTCTTACTTACCCTCCCAGAGCCATCAGTACATACACTTCAGGTGCCGGCAGCCATACCATTTCAGCTCTCAGGACCAACCTATGGTCCACATCAGGTCCTACTGAGCTATGAGTAAACCAATGTTAACGTCAGCAGCAGCAACAGGGAGGGGGCAGTGGACTTCATTACCAGATCAGGAAGAATCTCAAAATAGCCTAAGGCAGCAATAGTAGCAGCACCAGTACGGCTAGAGGGGAAGAAGGATAGTGCAGTCCACCCGTTTGAGAAGATGAGCCGGGAGCACATTCTCGAAACTCAATTAAGAAGGATGCCAGCCCATATCACTGTCTTGGATCTTCTGATGACATTCCCACTCCATTTCCAAGCTCTAATGAGGGTGTTAAAGAATGCACATGTGTCCCAACAGGTGAGCCCGGACAAGGTCGGACAAATAATCGGGCAGGTGGTGGCACCCAATGCCATTTCATTTTTAGATGCGGATCTGCCGGAGGAGGGAAACAGTCATGCTAAATCCCTCAACATTACTGTCGAATCTGAGAACATGATAATTCCCTTGGTTCTAATTGATAACGGGTCGACTCGAAATGTGTGCCTGTTGAGCACTGCCACCAAGATCGGTGTGGACCCTTGTATGCTAAGGCCGACAAGGACTAGTGCTCGAGGATTTGATAATACAAGAAGAGAAATAATGGGAGAGGTCGATCTGGAATTAGTAATTGGGCCCATGACCTTCTCTATACCTTTTCAAGTGATGGATATCAAATCTTCTTTTAATTTTCTGATAGGACGCTCGTGGTTACATGTGGTCAGGGCGATACCTTCTACCCTCCATTAAAAGCTAAAATTCATATCTGGGCAAAAGGTGATCACCATCATTGGTGAAGGGTACGATGAGAAAGACAAGGCCACCCACAACATTGAAAATCCTAAGGTAGTGGATGTGCCACATACTGACGAAGACATCGACCTCCACAGTTTCAAGTATGAGGTGTCAGTAGTAGGCCCAAAACCCCCGAGAAACATCTCTTCTACAACCGACAGCAGAATGGAAGCAATAGTGGCCATGCTCCAGAAGTGGGGCTATAAGAATGGCAGAGGGCTCGAGCCTAGACTACAAGGCAGAAAAGAGCTAGTTGTTGCCAAGGGGTAGAAAGTTCGATTCGAGTTAGGTTACAAGCCTATAGAGGAAGAGGTTCGAGAGGCCAAAGAGAAAGCCACGGTCGTTGCAACTGCAAGAACTTGAGGGTCAACATAGAAGAGAAACCTCGCCCTAAGCCGCACATCAGAGAATCCTTTATCAGTGCTGGGGTCATAAAGATCGATCGAAATGGGGTAACCCATTTGACCCCACACAAACCCATAGCCCCTGCCCATCCCACCAATCCCCACATCTCCCTTCCTAATCTTGAAATAGATCTGGCTGCCCTATCCCTATTTAAGGAGTAGCATTCCATACCTGAACAAACTCCTCCTGTGGTAAACCACCACAGGACTCTGCTGACATTTGAGGATGAAATCTCTGATGAACCTATGGTCTATACGATGGAGGCTAGTCGAGAAGAGTCACATTCACCAGCCTCCTACATCCAAAAAGGTAAAGGGGCAGCAGGTCAGGTAAACAATTGGGCATCTTTGCTCCAAACTCTGGAAGCAGGGAGTGGCCTGACATTTGACACCCGTTTCCCAAAAAAAACAACCTATAAAAAGTGAGATAAGCCCTTGGCAGGCAATACCTTATATATACACTGACTCATGCTGCCAAAGGTCCATTTCAGAAGAAATCATAAATCTTAAAAACATTAAAAAAATACAAAATTCCAAAAACATTGAAAAAATATAAAATCCCAAAAATATTGAAAAAGTACAAAGTCCAAAACTATTATCATTTAAAATTCCAGATAAAGTCCCACAAAAAGATGCCTTAATTGACATGCTCGTCCCATGTGAAATCGACCCCTTCCCTGTAGAAATACAAGAAGAGGTAGGAATCACGAGTCTGGATGAGGATGTCCCTTTCAAGGAGCTCCCCAGTGAGCTCTTTGTTCGGTTTGCCAAATTTGAGCATGGCCCTACCCCCATTGTCGAAGAAATAGAAGATATCAATCTCAGGACTGAGGAGATTCCTCGAATAACCAAGATCGGAACGCCACTATCTCCCGAAGAAAGAAAAAGCATGATTGATTTCCTTCGGTCATACCAAGACATTTATCCCTGGTCATACGAAGATATGCCTATTCTAGACACTGATTGGTCGAGCATGAGTTACCACTCTACCCTGATGTGAAGCCGTTTAAGTAGAAGTTGAGACGTCTATGACTCGAGTGGATGCTAAAAGTCAAAGACGTGGTCATCAAATAGTACGATGCGGGTTTCCTCATGGTATCTAAGTACCCGCAGTGGCTAGGCAATATCGTGCCTGTACCGAAGAAGGATGGAAAGGTCTGCATGTGTATCGACTTTCACAATTTGAATAGGGCAAGCCCGAAGGATGATTTTCCATTGCCGCACATCGACATCTTGGTCGATAACACTACTAAGCACGGGATGCTTTTTTTTATAGATAGATTCTTAGGATACAATCAGATAAAGATGGCAGCATTCATCACCCCTTGGGAAACCTTTTGCTAGAGAGTCATGCCATTTGGGCTAAAGAATGTCGGGGCAACGTACCAAAGAGTTATGGCTGTGCTATTTCACAACATGATGCACTGAGAGATTGAAGTGTATGTAGATGATATGATAGCCAAGTCGCCAGAGCAAAGCGATCACTTAGTAAACCTTTAGAAGCTATTCGAGAGACTGAGGAAGTATAAATTATGCCTGAATCCATAAAAGTGCGTGTTTGGAGCTATATCTGGAAAACTATTGGGATTCATTGTCAGTAGGAGAGGGATCAAGGTCGACCCAGTCAAAGTCAAAGCTATTGTAGAAATGCCACCACCGTCTACTGAGAAGGAAGTTAGAGGGTTCTTAGGCAGAATATAATATATCAGTCGGTTCATTGCATAGCTAACGCCCATCTGCACGTCGATCTTCAAGCTACTAAGGAGGAACTCGCCCATTGAATGGAATGATGATTGTCAGACAGCATTCAATAAAATAAAAAGCTACCTCCTTAACCCACCTGTGTTGGTACCACCTGAGCCAGGGAGACCACTCTTGATGTATCTCTCCACGACAGAAGTCTAGATGGGATGTGTCTTAGGGCAGCATGATGAGACGGGAAGAAGAGAATAAGCCATCTACTATCTGAGCAAAAGGCTTACTGATTATGAAACGCGCTATTCTCATATGGAGAAAGCATGCCTGGCTCTTATATGGGCTACTCAGAGGCTCCGCCATTACTTGCTATCTCAAGTCGTTCTACTTTTAGCTCGAATGGACCGGTTGAAATACTTGTTCGAAAAGTCAGCTCTCACTGGACTAACTGCATGATGGCAGCTTTTATTATCTGAGTTTGACATCACCTACATCACGCAAAAGTCGATTAAGGGGTAGACACTTACTGATCATCTTGTTGACAATCCTTTGCCAAATTATGAGCCTTTAAGAACTAAATTCCTTGATGAGGACATCCTGTTCATGACGGAAAATGATACCAAGGAAGTAGAGGAATCTTGCTAATGCACTTTGACGGGCAGCCAATGCCAAAGGTCAAGGATTTGGTGCCATTCTAATCTCACCAAAAGGATCCCACATAACCATCTCTATCAAGCTCGATTTCCCTTGCACTAACAACATGGCTGAATACGAAGCTTGTGCCGCCGGTCTGCAGGCAGCTCTCAATCTAAATGTAACTCACCTTCGAGTGTTTGGCGATTCGCAGTTAATCATATGCTAGACAAATGGTGACTGGAAGATGAAAGACGAGAAACTAATCCCTTACCATGAGCACCTCGAGGACCTGATAGCTTGCTTCCAAGATGTGACATTCTCGTATGTCCCCCGGATAAGGAATTGCTTTGTCGATGCACTAGCAACTTTGGCGTCAATGATAGAAATCTCGTACGGTGCTGAGATAAACCCGATCATGATCGAGCAAAGGAATGAGCCGGCCTTCAACCTGAAGATTGAGGAACCTACCAAGCCCGATGATGAGCCACCTTAGTTCTCAGATATCAAGAATTTCTTTGAGACCCTAACTTTCCCTGAGGGTACGTCCAAGATGGACCGATGAACCATTCAATGTCTAGCGACAGGCTACGCCATTTGCGTGGAATGCCTTTACAAGCGATCCTATAATAACATCTTACTCAGGTGCCTTACTAAAAGTGAAGTGATCAATATCATGAAGGAGATCCACGAAGGAGTATGCGGAGCCCACATCAGCGGTCACATGCTCACCAAGAAAATTTTACAACAGGGATACTTTTAGACCACTATGGAATTGAATTGCTGCAAATATGTTCAGAAATGCTACAAGTGTCAGGAACACTCCAGTCTGATACACGCTCCTGCCATCGATCTTCACTGCATGACCACTCCTTGGCCATTTGCTACTTGGGGCCTTGACATCGTCGGAATGATTAATATGAAAGCATCAAATAAACATCGGTTCATCCTCGTCACCATTGCATACTTCACCAAATGGGTAGAAGCAGCGTCATATGCCAACATCATGGCCAGTCACGTCAAGAAGTTCCTCAAGAGTAATATTGTGTGCCGATTTGGAGTACCCAAAGATATCATCACATACAATGGCACCAATTTTATGAATAAGCACATCTGAGCCTTCTACAAGCAATACAAAATCAAGCATCATCGCTCGTCACCTTATCGGCCTCAAACTAATGGAGCCGTGGAAGCTGCAAACAAGACGATCGTTCGCATCCTTGAGAAGATGGTCGTCACTTACTGACATTGGAGTGAAATGCTACCGTTCACTTTATGGGCCTACAGAACATAGATCTGTACTGCTACAGGGGTAAACCATTCTCCCATGTGTATGGAATCAAGCCCGTCCTACCAGTTGAGGTGGAAGTACCCTCGCTCCGGATCCTTATGGAATCAAGATTATCCGAAGCAGAGATAGAGATCCCGCTTTAACCAGCTGAACTTACTAGATGAAGAAAAGACTCCTCGCCTTATGTCATACTCAGGTTTACCAGGGGTGAATCACACACGCTTATAATAAACCTGTCTGCGGTCGAGATCTGAAGGTAGGAGACACTATTCTGAAGAAGATCTTCCCATCCCTCCATGCCGATCCGAGAAGGAAGTTCAAGCCGAATTGGGAAGGAACTTATGTTGTCCAAGAAGTACTACCAGGACATGCCATCCGCCTTGCCACCATGGACGGAGATCATCTTCCTGAGCCCATCAATGCTGGATACGTCCGACGATTCTACTCTTAGTCTATCGCGATAAGGTAAGTATTGGTGAAATAGATATGTGACTGTTTAAGAACCACCCAAAAGAGGCCATCATTCCAAACATAGTAGCCAAAAAGTATCCCTAAAAATGATGATATCCTTTGCTACCCCATTTGAGCCTAGGCCTTTCTTTCAATAACCGCCTTCCCCAAAAAAAATATGTGTATATATACAAAAAAAGGGAAGTAAAGTTACTATCAAAATCCCAAAAAAATTGAAAAAGCAAAACCTCAAAAAGAGATTGCCTGAAATGGATCAAAAAGAATAAAAAAAAATGTAGAAGAATCACGGGGCATGTACAGTAAAAACCTCCAAGGAAGAAAGTATGTTGAGAAAACTGAAGTTGTATCAAGGAAACCCTTTTAGCCTAGCATACCTTCAAATCCTAACCTAACCCATGGCCAAGCTACACCCTGAAGAAAGCAGTCATAATATCTGTTAAGTTAATACAAGCCGAGTTGTGAGACGACACCAGAACCCCATCCAGCCGGCTATGATGGAATCGACGTCTATGTCGTGGCTGTTAAAAAAAGAAATAAAAGAAAGAAATAAATAAATAAAATAAAATAAAAATACAAGCTCAAAGCAAGATGGACATGGTGAAAACTAGAAAGGACGCTACGAGTAAAAACAACGAGTTTGTGCGGATCAGGTGAAAACCCGAAAGGGCGCTTGGGGTAAGAGAGCTAAACCCATGGATGTTGTGGAAACTCGAAAGGGTGCCATAGGTGAAAAAGGAGATACATAAAAAAGAAGAAAAAAAAAAAAGAAAGGTTTGCACTGATTGAGAAGATTGATGCTTGAAGAGCCCTCTTGGTTACCCTCTTTGATACCCTTTTTTCGGCTGGGCCGCTCATGTTAGTTCAAGACGGGATTGTCTTTGTGAAATTGCTTTGTCAAATATATGACTCAAGGTAAGGAGAAAGGTTTGACTCGATCCAAAGGGATTAACGTTCCGGCCTTGGTAAAATCCAGAAACTCACTTAGGTTCGACTGCATAAAAGAGTTCGACTATGCTCAAAATGGGACCCGTTACTCTGCCTCACTGTCAAGGCATTAAAAAAAAAACCAAAAATAAAAAAATCAAGAAAAATCCAAATACCAAAAAATGTGCATATATTTCTACTCATTCTCATGTACATATTTCCAGCATCATATTTCAATCTCAAAAATGAAGAAAAATAACAAAAAATCTCCGAAAACATAAATCCAAAAAATATCTTGAAATTGAAAAAGTGTAGGTAAAAATTTACTTCTCCTTCTGTTATTTAGGATGCATTTTCTTTATATATGTATAAATAAAAAAAAAGAGACTGACGTTTTCTTAAGAAAGTGCAGGAACATCAAAACGGTCCAAAGTCTCGAAGCCGACAACCTTTAGGCGATGGACAAATCAGATGAAGCACCTCACCACCGACGTCAGGTCTATTCAAAAAAAGAGAAAAAAAAAAAGAAAATCATTGTGAAAAAATAAAATTAAAAAAAATAAAATAAAATTATAAATCTGTAAACTTTTTACGCACAGCTACGCACTCACATATTTTCGATGCGGTAAAATATCAATATTTTACCGACAACGCAGTTGTACAAAATTAATGTCCTAGGTCTAAGGTTCGCCTTGGATCCATGGATCCTATTTCAAAGTAGGAGTGACAGTGTCAATTTTGGTCAAATAGTCAATACTTGGATCGGATTGATTCCACTGATCGCCCCATATTTTGGTTTCAGGTAAACTTGAGTGCCTTGTACTTCAAGTTCATCATGTGATATTTTCGGAGGTGTAGACTCTTGGTTTGCACAGCTATTGCGAGTGCCCTACGGAGTTTGAGGTCTGGATAACTCCGTCCTCTAAAAGATCCATTGTTGGATTGATTCCAACCCATTAGATATGAAACTATGTTAGACAACTATGTGCAACCATGCATCGAGAAGGGTTCATTTCCCCTTTATTTTCTGTAGGCTTAAAACCTGTATTGGCAGCGGTATCCCTATAAAGTGTACGACATGCATCTAGGTATTCGTATGATGGTCGTTTGGTCCTGTAAATTATATCTGGGCAGGTCCGGGTTAGGGCTTCCATCGCCTTTGCTGCTTATCGCCCATAATGGGTGCATGTTTATGCATAGTTATTCATTTGTAACTTCATTGATGATGGAGGCCAAGATTGAGTATCCTTCGGTGGACACCCAATTCTGACCCAGTCTTTTCGATATCACATGAACTTGAGTACGTTGACTTCAGTTTCGTCGCAAACTATTGCAGAGGCACGAGCTCTTGGTATGCGTTGTCTGAGCGTGTGCCTCCCGGGGTTCGAGGTCCAGATAATGCTTATTTTTAAAAAAATTGGAAAAAGTAATCTTTGAAAAAAGAAAAAAGAGAAGAATAAATTTGTGTTTCCCCACAGAGCTACGCACAAGCATAAGGTGATAAAATATCAATATTTTATCAGCAATACAGTTGTGCCATATTAAAGTCCTGAGTCTAAGGTTCGCCTCAGATCTTTGGATCCTGCTTTAAGGTAGGAGCAACGGTGTCAGTCCCAGTCAAACAGTCAATGTTTCGATCGAGTCGACTCTACTGCTAAATCTTTGCGATGAGCGCTTTGTTTTGGATTCATATGAACTTAAGTGTCTTAAGCTTCAGATTCTTCATTGGAAAAGGTCAATTGTTGGTTGAGACCAACTTGTTGAGAATGAGATTACGTATCAATCAAACTATGTGCAACCATGCATCCAGAAGGGTTCATTTCCCCTTTATTTTCTGTAGGCTTAAAACCTATATTGGCAGCGGTATCCCTATAAAGTGTATGCCATACATTTAGGTATTCGTATGATGGTCATTTATTCTCATAAATTATACCCGGGCAGGTCCGGGTCAAGGCTTCCATCGCCTTTGTTGCTTATCGCCCCTAATGGGTGCATGCTTTTGCATAGTTAAATGATGTTTATGATCATTGTTGGTAGAAACCAAGATTGGATGTCCCTTTTAAGAGATGCCCAATGTTTGGTTAGATCTGTTCAAGGTAGTTAAAGCTAGATGCTCTAGGTCATGTTGATCCGAGGCACATCTTCGAAAATAGCATGCTCTCTCAAAAAGCGTTGTGACATCTATTCACTTTGCTCAGGCAGTCATGCTAAATAAACTTCAGGATCAATGGGTTGGCCCAAAGACCTCAAACCCTGCTTTCAGCAGGGGCACCCATGAATATTCAGATGGGGTAATCAAATGCCTCGTAGGATTGGACGAAAACTAAGGAGCCTTACGTATGTTTACTTTCCGCCTATCTTGAATGTGGGCCCATCACCCCTCTTACTTACGAAGCTGTTGCATTCAAAATAACTCTTAAACATCAAATACCTTCAAATTATCTCGAGAAGCGAATGTTTGGCTTGGCATACAGGGTTTTCGCAATTCGTTCTACCTCGGTTATTCCCAACAATGTCGCTAAGCGCTTGGGGACCTATTACCTTGAGAAACGAATGTTTAGCCGGACATCCAGGGCATTCTTTTTCTCATCATGTTACTCATCTAATGTTTGAAGTTTGTTCAGAATGCAATGGACCCGTCAGTAATGCCTTGGCCCTCTTCGGATGTCTCTTTTCTTTGGCATTCGATCATTAGTGATCCGATACCAAAGAGGGGCATCTGTAGACACCCAAATTTGGCCCAAGGCCTGATCGAAACACATTTCGAGAGAGGCATATTTTTGAGCTTTTGATGACATATATGGAACCCTTGGGAACCACCCCAAACCCTTAGGAATCACCCTAGATCCCTTAGGAACCTACCCCAAACCTTTAGAAACCAATCCCAACCCTTAGAAACCCTTTCGGACCCTAACCTAACCTCCCAGGCAATGGATGAAGAGTGGTGCACCGGTACTAGATGAGGCCTTCTACTGCTATCAAACCATATATCATTGGAAAGAGAACTTGTCCAGCTTTCCAACAAGCCATGAATCGCCTCAATCGTAGTTGTATATCAAAAGTTATGGTGTTTCGAAGATCGGATAAAAATTCAATTTTTTTGCTTAGCGCAACTAATAGTTGCGCCAGTTTTAAAGTGGACCCCACCCCTCGCGAAGCCAACTTCTAGGCTTCTGTACAGAACAGTTTTATTGTACATTTGCCTGACATAACTAATAGTTGCACTAGGCATATAAACAGTAGCCTCTAGTTTTACCTTGAATTTCGTGTCTAGGATTTGACTTGTTGAGCACTTGGGTCTTTGGGGTGTGTTTTGTTAGTTTTGTTGCACCCTTTTAATGCATATTTACAACCCTCAAGTGGTTTGAAACACCAACCCATCATCCACCATTAGAACCACCTTCACACCTTTCCAAGCTCTCAAAATCCTAGGAAACCTTAGATTAGAGATTATCTAATTGCTATACCCAATTAGCATCTAAGTAGCCTCCTAACCCACCCTTTTCCTATAAATAAAGCCCCCCTCCCCTAGGTTTAAAGGTTGAGAAATTTGCTTAAGAGAGAAAGAGCTCAAAGTGAGAAGTTCTTTCTCCCTTTTGAACCCCATTTTCACATAAATTCCAGAATCCCCCAACCTCATTTCAAGCTTATTCTTGCATCCAAAACCCTTAGCCTAGGTGTGTGCTACCCCTTAGAGCCCTCACTCTACCTCTTAGCTTTAAGCCTTAGGAGTTAAAATCCTATTCCATACTATACAAGGCCTTTAAAAGCTCATCAAAGCAAGCCACACAAGGCTCTCCTACGGAGCTACAAGGGCCCGAGGGCTCCGGCTCTCCCCTTCCTTCTCCTATCTCCTTTTAGCATTTCCCATCCTCCATTTGTGCCGTTATGCCACCAAATTTTTGATAGGAACGGAGGGGCACAAATAGGATTTAAGGCCCATTTGGGCAAGAGGAAACCATTTTTTTTTCTTTTACTTTATTTTTATTTTGGCCATTAGTAGAGACTGCGATAAGCAAGTTGATCGAGTGCCTAACACCTTCCTAATAGATAACCGAAGCCCCTACCCAAGAGCCTTTGGTGTTGACCAGATTCAGAGTCATATTTGTGGCACTTCGGTGCTTATAAATATGATATAGGTATCCCGAGACAATAAAAATTCTGGGTGGCGACTCTATATTTTTGTTACCGAGCGCATCGCCGCGGCGAGATCGTCACAAATCCCACGGTTGCACAATCATTTTGGGCATGGACTAGCTAGCCACATATCATGCCACGCTTGACTGCTTCTCTAAAGTGGTCACCTTCCAACCACTCAGAGAGCCTCCATTCAGACTTCGAGGAATTAAAAGGAAGGGAGCACCTTTATTGGCAGCATTAGGCGAGGAGAAAGACAAGACAATCAATCTTATAAAAATTCCAGTTGTCAGAGATTTTATCGACGTATTTTCTGAAGACTTACCCGGTGTACCACGTGACCGAGAAATAGAGTTCAAAATTGATTTGATCCCAGGGACCACACCAATTGCCAAGGCACCATACCGGATGGCCCATACCGAATTAAAGGAACTAAAAATACAACTCAAGGAACTGTCAAATAAGAAATTCATCAGACGCAGTCAGCCACCATGGAGCGCCCCAGTGCTCTTCGAAAAGAAGGAAGATAATTCGATGAGGTTATGTATCGATTACCATCAGTTGAATAGTGTAGCCATCAGAAATCGATACCCCATTCCACGTATCAATGATTTGTTTGATAAACTCCAAGGTTCCAAGTGTTTTTCTAAGATTGATCTGAGATCGGGTTATCACTAGTTCAAAGTGAGAGAAGAAGATATTCCATAGACACCCTTTGCTTGAAAGAATGGGTTGTACGAATTCTTAGTCATGCCATTTAGACTAACAAATGCCCCAGCTGTATTCATGGACCTGATGAATCGGGTGGTCAGACAGTATCTTGATGAATTCATCATCTTATTTGTAGATGACATCCTCATCTACTTGTGATCGGAGGAAGAACATGAAGAACACCTTCGTATGATACTTCAGACACTCCGAGATCACCAGTTGTAGGCCAAACTCAGTAATGCAATTTTTGGCTTAAACAAGTAACTTTCCTAGGCCACGTGATATCAGCAGAAGGAGTGACCGTCAATCCTTCTATGATCGAAGCAGTTACAAAATGAAAAGCACCGACGAGTGTTACCAAAGTTAAGAGTTTTCTTGGATTTGTGGGCTACTACCATCGCTTTGTTGAAGGATTTTCACGCATTGCTCTATCACTCACCAACCTCACACGAAAGAATGTTAAATTTATGTGGACCAAGGAATGTGAAGCAAGTTTTCTAGAATTGAAGAAGAGTTTTACTACTGTACCAATTCTCACCCTACCTTTTCCTTCAGGCACTATTGAATTTGAAATATTCACAGATGCATTTCGCTAGGGACTTGGTTGTGTGCTTGAGAATAGTAAGAAAGTTGTCGCTTATGGGCCAAGACAACTCAAACCTCATGAAAAGAACAACCCAGTTCATGACTTAAAACTGGCTGCAGTCATCTTCATCCTCAAACTATGGCAACACTATCTCTACGGCGAGACGTTCGAGATTTATGCGGATCACAAAAGTTTCAAGTACCTTTTCTTACAAAAGGACCTGAATTTGAGATAACATAGATGGATGGAATACATGAAAGATTATGACTGCTCCATAAATTACCATCCTAGAAAAGCAAATATTATTGCTGATGCACTCAGTAGGAAATCTTTGGCACTGTTAGTCAAATTAAAATAATGGAAACTCACCAACGAAGACATTTACCCTCAAGAAATCGAATAGGAGGTATATTTGGCAAGAATCATGATGATTATGTTCATTTTGAACAAAATCAAGGATTTACAGCATACAAACCTCGAAATCCTAAAAATCATTGACATTGTCGGATCAAAACCTGATTTCAGCCTCAGGACGATGAGACATTACTCTTCAGGCAAAGACTGTGCATACGAAATGATCCCCAAGTGAAAAAGGAGACACTTGATGAAGGTCACAAATCAGGATACTCAGTTCATCTATGCAGCACTAAGATATATTGGAATCTGATAAATTGGTATTGGTGACTGAATATGAAGCGGGAAATAGCCAAATATGTATTGAAGTGCTTAGTGCGCCAATAAGTCAAGGTAGAACATCAAAAATTGGCTGGACTTATACAACCCTTACCCATCTCTGAATAGAAGTGGGGAAACATATCTATGAACTTTATCATAGGTCTACCACAAATGATGAAGAAGAACAATGTCATCTGGGTGATAGTTGATAGATTGACCAAGTCAGCTCATTTCTTACCATTCAAGACTACCACATATGGGAATAAACTTGTCGAAACATATCTGAAAGAAATTGTCAAACTATATGGGGTCCTAGTCAGCACTGTCTCTGACTGAGACTCAAAATTTACTTCCAAATACTGGACAACCTTCTAATAAGCACTGCGATTGAATTTTAGTACTGCCTTCCACCCCCAGACGGACGGCTAGACAAAAAGAGTTAATCAAGTAGTTGAGGATATGTTACGAGCATGTATGCTCAACTTTTGAGGGAACTGGGATGATCACCTCTCGCTGATCAAGTTCTCTTATAATAACAATTACCAGGCAAGTATCGAAATGTCCTCTTTCGAAGCTTTATATGGCAGAAGTTGCAGAACGTCATTGTGTTGGGACAAGGTTAGAGTTAGGAAGATGCTTGGACCCGAACTAGTCCAAACTACGACTGAGAAAGTCAAATTGATACGCAAACAACTTAAGATAGCCTAGGATCATAAGAGAAAGTATGCAGACCCTCATCATCGTAATTTAGAGTTTGAGGTAACACATTTAAAATTTTGAACTTTAAATTTCATTGCAATTGTGTTCATGATTAAACACTAAAATCATTTTAATAGGTTGGCAAACGGGTATTCATTCGTGTCTCGCCAACTAAAGGAATTATGCGTTTTGGAAAGCGAGGGAAACTAAGCCCCAGATATATAGGGCCTTTCAAAGTCATGAAGTGTATTGGTGAGGTTGCATATAAAGTCGCTCTCTCGCCGCAATACATAGGAATCCATGATGTTTTCAATGTATCAATGCTGAGGAGATACAACTATGATCTCTCACACATAGTGGAGATCGAACTTGTCGATATAAAGGAGGATCTCACCACCATAGCGAAATCAATTAGCATTCTCGAACGAAAAGCTCAAGTCTTCAAGAATAAAATGATAACTTAGTGTTGGTCCAATGGCAACATCACACGCCAAACAAGGCAACCTCGGAGAATGAAGACGACATCAGAGAGAACCATCCTGAGATTTTCTAATAACTGGTACGTAATTTTTGGGGATAAATTTTTTTTTTCAGGGGAGAAGAATGTTATGACTGAGACCTTAAGAGGGTCATTTGATGGCGTGAGACGCAGTGAAGCACCGAACTACCGAACTTTGTGTGTATGCTCCACATAGTACCCCGACCCACACGACAATAGAAAGAAAGGTTTTTGAATAGGATTCGATCACCTTAGTTGGCACCAAATCCTCATGGGATTCCACCTTAGGCAATTAGATCCTATCAAACCCATGAATCTTTGGATTGCTTGCCATCAATTAGAGCCCTTATTGGACTCTAGCCAAACCGAGCAAGTCAAAATTTCCCAATCCGACTCCCTTCTCTCTATGGATACCCAACCAAGCATATCTTTGGGATTTAAAGCAATCCCACCGCCATTAATCTCAGCCCTCCATCCAATTTAGCGTCCGCAATTAGAATTTAAATAGTCAAATAATCCCACACAAGAAATAGAAAGAATCCAAAATAATATATATCTTGTTGTTCTCGAAACCTCCAAAACGAGAGTCCCTTCCTTTTAGTCCTTCTATACCCAGAATAGCTGCCAACCTAGTAAATTATGGAAACAAATTGGATGCCAGGATTGGCTACCCTAATTACAGATGGATCCTTCTAATTAGTACTCCATTGAGTCCAAAATTGGACTGTTCCTTCTTTAAAGTGTTTAAGGTGAGGAGACCATTGACCCACTCTTCTACGTCCTTACATAGCAACCCACACAGCAGCTTGTGGCAGCCAACACCATAGAAGCTTCGTCGTTCTACATCTCCTTCCTTCTTCAAGACAACCACCTCAATCACCATTCGAATTCTTTCGAGTGATCTTCACCCGAGACGTCGACCAAAAGGGCCAGCCATTTTCAAAGCATCATCAAACTATCATTGCATACACCACTTCCTACGTCCCCTACGTCGAATCACTCGCGGAACTTCATTCATTATCACTACTACCACCGAGGTACTAAACACAACCACTTTGCTCATCACCCGACCGTGAGAACGACAAAGACGAGAGGTTACTGTAAAAACCAAGGTGGGAAGAGCGAATAGTGCAAGATCACCGGATTTGACACTTTGGGCATCGCGAGCCACTCGAACTCACGTGCACGCTCCAACGGGTGGGTGCCCCTCAATCTATCATAGGTTATTCGGTTATTTTAAATATATATATAAAACATGTTTTAAAAACTCCATTAATGGAGTTCTGTGTAGTGGAAGAAGATGAAATAAATAAAATAAAATAAAATAAATACCTATTTATTTTATATGGGTACTTTAAACTCTAATAATATATACACTATATATGTATATTTATATATACATATATAGGCGTGTACATGCGTACACTAAGCCAAATCCCCTCCATCTTCCTCCTTTCCCATGAGTCTACACGCCTCTGACAAAGACTTTTCGAAAAAAAAAAAAAAAAGGAAGGGAAATTATAGATACAAATATATAATAGTAATATATATACTATTTTATATTGTATGTTTATATATATGTTTATAAATATATAAAACCTATAATACATATATATACTGTTTAAAATATATTTATATTTACATATTATGAGAAGTGTGCATTTGGCACAAAAAGAAACCCCCACCTGTGACCTCATCTTCTTCTCCATGTTAGGTCCTTGTTACAGCAAGATCTTATTTGTTCCTTGTCCCTGCAATAAAATTCACAAAACATGGAATAAAATAATGTATAGAAACATATAGATATGTATATAAGGCAGAAATTTAGAGAGAAGTGACAACAAAATTTTAGAGGGAGAGATAGGATCCAAATAAAAAATTAGAGAGAGAGGACCCAACTTTTAATACAGGGAAATTTAGAGAAAAAGTGAAGACCCAGCCTCTAGCTCAGAAATTTAGAGAGAGAGAGAGATAGAATAGGAGAGATTTAGAGAGAGAAACTCACAAGAGCTTCCTCCTCTTTATATATATATATATATATATATATATATATATATGTGACAGCCCGAATTTTCATACTCGAAAATCCGTGCCATCAGGATCATCGTCACCGACAATTCCCAGAACAAACACACACGTGCTTGCTCATATAGCGGAGTCAGAGCAGACGCCATCCATAGAGGCAAATAGAGTCATCATATAAGGCACTTACAAAAAGAAAATAATATATAAATATGAAACTATGTATATATCCTCAAAAAGGAACCAAGAAGAACCACTAGTGATGGTCATCCATCACCCAAAATAATAGTTCCAAATAATGGTTCCTATTAGATGTACAAAACAAAAACAAAAATATCTCCAGAAATAATACAAAACAGAGTAGGCCACCACGCTCAAATAATCCAGAAGTATTAAGTATAGATCCCAAAAATATAAAACAAAACTAAATACACCAACTACGAGTAGTACTCGTCAGCAGGGATATCGGTATCCTCGTCCTCGGCCTCAGCTCCAGCTTGATAATCCAAGTCAATCTCAGTGCCTACGCCTTGAGCCTCGGAACCTATGATTAATAGTCAGGAATGTGCTACATCTAATCTCAGTAGAAGAAACTCAATTAAATTATATCTAAACTGTAAAACATGGTTGTCAAAAACATATAATAGAACAGATAATAAGTGTGGAGCAGATGTTTCATAGATTAGACATATGCAGATGCTGATGTTTTGATATAATAGATGACAGTTACTGGATAACAGGAATCAAACTTATGCTCAAGGTTTCAGATGAAGTGTATAGTTTATATTAAATGACTTAAATCATTTGCTTAAGTAACTCCAGTGAATATAGCACGTGGTAGCCAAATGTTTGTCGATGGGTAACCCTGACCATCATTATTCAATGAACAATTGCAGGAATACAACAAGCCTCTGTGTAATGAGAGCAACTTGTGCCAGACAGATCACCGAACAGATACACGAATATTCCACTATGCCGGTCACAAGTATACAGCTACATCGGTAGGATTCGTCACATGAACTTTAAATCAAATGCATATCACATAATATCGAAAATCAGATAACAGGAATCAGATGACGGGAATCAGATAACAGGAATCAGATAAGACAGAACCTTTATTCATATGCAAGGCATGCTTTTAAAAACAGAAATCAGAACATGTGTCAGGGTACAAGCCTTACGCCCATGAATTCCGAGTAAATGCAATTTAGAGTGAATTCTCCCCTACCTTAAATCGTGTCTTTCTAAGCAAATCTAAAGCTTCTTTAAGCGTCTCGATTTTAACCTAGACCATACGTACCATGTATTAAGTGTCAGAGGTCTTAGAAAGTCAATTGGTATAATGTCCAGCAGTGTTTTTCCCAGAAAATCAAAAATAGACAAAACAAGGGAATTTGATCGATCAACGTCCTTATTTCATAGATCGGATTCCCATTTCGATCGATCATTCTTATAGTTTGATCGATCGGATCCCAGAATTCAACATATACTGAATAGAGGAATTTGAATGATCATTTCCTTTATTTGATCTATCGGATTCCAAGTTTGATCGATCAATCCTCAAATTTGATCGATCGGATCTTACAGAACCTAAATTCTTAAATTTCAGACCTCCTGTTTGTAAACTATTATATACAATTCGATCGATAAATTTTCTAAAATGATCGATCAAATCATTTATTCAATTGATCATTTTCCACTTTGATCGATCAATCCTAAATTCGATCGATCAAATCCCAAATGTGATCGATCGGATTTATCGGGCTTCAACCTCTAGGAAAACACCCTTCTGTTCTATAGTTGCATATATAATTTGATCGATCATTTCTTAAATTTGATTGATCGAATTTCAATTTGATCAATCAAATTATTGGATTTCAGTTTGTTCGATCAATTACCAAATTTGATCGATCAGTTATGACAGTTTCTGTCATAAATTTCGTTCGTTAATTTAAACCCATTTTTTTCATCCCTACGTCCAATGATTCCCAATGAATCATTCACGATCATACATCCCCACATTTTAACACATCAAAACTACAAAAGTACATATTAACTCACCTCTTTAGAGTTGTTTCTGTGGATTACGACAACTTTGGCTCAAGCTGGGTTTCGTATTCAACATCCGAGTTTCCATCATTGTTGAAGATCCTAGGAGTTAGGAGCCCTATGCTAATGCAAAGAGAGGTATTCTCCTCCAAATTCAACACGATTGATCAAACGACTTTTTCACACACTTGGATACAAGATCTCTAGGTTCCTCAAGCCTATAGTTTCATAATAGAGTTCTTTAGAACTCGAGTCATCAACACAAGAGGCATTAACAACACAATATGTGATCTCACAGCCAGGAACTAGATCAAAGAGGAAGGAAAATGAGGAGAGATGAAGTTCTAAACTCTTCCTTCTCTTATAAGCTAACCTAGGGGAATATATATGATATTTCCATGTCTAAGGTTCGGTTTCCATAGTTGAGCAGGTACACCACATTCAGGTGTATGGTATCTTATCGAGGTCTCCTGACATATTAGATTTGTATCACACATGACACGTGGATTCACCCACAAACAGATTACCGTGATATATATAAATATTATTATTATATAAAAATTTAAGTTTGTCTTGATTTTTGTGTCAAACACGTACACTAAAGCAATCACATTTGTTTCAGAAATTCAGGGTCATTAATTCTCCCCTCCTTAGGAGTTTTTGTCCTCAAAAATGTTAGACATACTTAGAAAAGCCTACGGTGAGTCCTAATCCGAACGACCCCTCATAACAAAACACAAGTAACACAATCCAACTGTAAAGAGTGGGTCATAGTGCAATAGACTCCACTAAGCATGCTTTTCAATGGTCGAGATCCGTAGTAACCTGGATGTACTGCGTGTGGCATCCCATGCTGCCAGAGGATTGCATCCGTACATGGATGTATACCTTCCCAAGTGTCACGTGCTCGGAAAAACACTCCATCGTGACTCACACTAAACACACACATATCAGTCATACGTGTAATTAACAGAGTTAACTCAATGGTCACAGATAGAAGCATAATACATGGTATATACACAGCAGACATAGAAAGCAGGCAAAACAGAAAACTAATATGATAGGGGATACAGTCAGAGAATATCAAACAAACCATGCAGGAAAACGTACATGAACCAAAATGAAGTTAAATATAGAAACCGAAGTATATTTATATAAATATATCATAAAAATAAAAAGGAATTACCTACCGGCGGAGCAGATGGTCCAGCAACATTGGGTGCAGGTCCACCGGGTGCGGGTGGTTGGGTGTGATAGTCGCACGAATCAGTGACGTGTAGGCGAGCGTGACCAATCATGGGTGTAGCAGTAGTGCGGTATGCCTGTTGCATCAACTGTAAAAGCATACCCTCATAAAAATCCAACCGACGATACACTTGACGGTTGTGCTCCTCCATCCCATCCAAATGCTCATGGATCCGCCTATTGCTTTCAGTGAGTGTGGCTATCGCAACGGCAACATCAGTGGTGGGCACCTCGCGACGTCTAGATGTCCGAGCAAGAGTAGGACGCGGGGTTCAAATGGGAGTTGGTCTAGCAGGCACGTCACCCTGAGGTGGAAGGTCAGGCTGGGCCTCCCCTAGATCTGGAGTTTGTCCTGCAGGCTCGGCCACTGCTTGGTCTCGTACCACACCCCCTCTTCAAGTAATCTCCTCACCAATAGGTTATAGCTCTTTGTCTAATCCTTAAGCTTAAATATTTTAACATTATTATTTAATCACAGTTCCCTAGGAGCCATACTATACTCGGTGCGTAGCGTGTTATACTGCTCAACCATGCGTGTAATCAAATGAGCATATGGTATTTCCTCCTTCAGAATCGCCTTCTTCTCAGCCATACTATCTTTGGCATTTATTATGCCATCAATGACTATGTTGGCAACCGAAAACCAACGGTCCTTAAACACTGAATACAATGCTTGCTAGATAACCCCACTACGTTCAGACTTGTGCAAAAATGGATATATTGTGCACGATAAAAGTATTCAGCATCCATAATTTATCATGGAGCTGAGCTCGAGTTATAGATTGACCCGACCCCTGTTGACCATGCGTCATCATGGTGATGACATCCTGGAATGATACATCCCTAATGTACGGTGCCAACAAGCCACATGTTTCAACATACCCAGAGGGGCACTATAAGGCTGTAGCGACGTGAAATTGATTAAATTTATATTCATGATCATCTATTTTGGTGGTCAATTGATGATGGTCATTGCCCCGCTAAAGGTATTGATAAAATAGACTCACTATTCTAGGGCAATAGTGAGAGTGGGAAGGTTCATGCATGGGTTTCAACCCTAATTTTGTGATATAATTGATCACCTAAATCATTTCGGGTCGATCCTCAAACAATGTCGGGTCAAAGGAATATTCGAGAAGAAAGGTTTTAGAAGCCCACCATTCCTGTGGAAGCTCTCGATTAATTTATGGTGGCTGTTGGGGTTGAACAGGTAGCACGGGTTGAATGGGTGGGGCCACAGGTTGCACAATGGGTTGTGCGATCGGTTCCACGGGTGGCACGGGCGAACAAACCCGTGACATAGGGACCTTGTGTGAGGCATTCTTAGTTCGCGGTCTCATAGTTTGAAATGTGTAAAAATGCATAAAAACCCCAAAATAACAAAGAAATTTAGGGATTTACTATGAGAGATGATCAATACGCGACCCACGGAGTTCAAATGCGAAGCGTCGGCAGTCAGGAGTAGCCAGAAATGACCTTCGAACAGAAAGGAGAAAGGAACCCTCGAACAATTGGTTTTCTTGATCATGCGCATGGGGAAAATAAAACCCCAACGATAACTTAAATCGATAGATTGGATCGATCAATTGTCAAATTTGATCGATCGAATGTCAAATAGAAATAGCCTAACCCGACAGATATGATCGATCTATTCTATAAATTGATCAATCGGATTTTAAGTTGATCGATCAAATCTTAAATTTGATCGATTGGATAGTTCAAAACATAGAACACAGCTCGAACTGTGTTCTAATCTTGATACCAAACTATGACAACCCGATAATCTTGATCGATCATTTTCCAAATTGATCGATCGGATTACAGTTTGATCGACCAACTCCTAAATTTGATCGATCGGATGTGACAGCAAAGTTGTTTCTTACTTGACAGGTTTTAAACCCTTGTTAACTTAGTTTGAGGAACCATAGGTTAGCTCCTAATGTTGTACCAGTATTATGTGCATGGCATACGCATCTAAAATGCGCCTAATTTTATTTAACAAATATACAACACAATAATGAATTAAATCCAAACATCAACAATTACCTTGCATATCAATTAAACAATTATGGGTGCTGCTCACAAATTTTGGCTTTGCGCTCCCAGGTAGCCTCTACAGCCAAATGGTTCCTCCACATTACTAAGACTAGTGGAATCAGCTTGGTCCTCAAGACCTGCTCTTTACGGTCTAAGATCTGCATAGGTTCTTCAACCATAGTCAAATCTTCTTGAAGCTCAATAGGCTGAAAATCCAAAACGTAGGTTGGATCTTTCATGTATTTCCTCAGCATAGAAATGTGGAATAAGTCGTGCATGCTTGCCAACTGTGGTGGCAAACCAATCTGATATGCAACTTCTCCAACTCGGCACGACACTTCAAAAGGTCTAACATAATGTTGACTTAGCTTTCCACGTTTACCGAAATGCATCACGCCCTTTGTTGGCGAGATCTCTACCTGAAAACAAGTGTTAATTTCATCCCAAAGGATAAATAAATAAGGTGTCAGGTATTGAACACAATCAAACTCACCTGAAACTTGACATGCGCCCTATGAAGATCGGCATAACTCTTCTGGCGACTTTGAGCCACTCGTAATCTCTCGCGGATCAACCAAACTATCTCAGTTGTATTGTCCACGATATTAAGACCCAAAATAAGTTTCTCGCCGACTTCCTCCAATTCAAAGGAGATCGGCATCGTCGTCCCTACAAGGCTTCATACGATATTATTGTAGGCAAACTCAATCAGAGGCAAACGTTGATCCCATGACCCGTGAAAGTCTAACATGCATACACACAACATGTCCTCTATGATTTGGCTCACTCTCTCAGTCTACCCATTAGTCTGAGGATGAAGCGCTGAACTAAAAGTCTAGACCTCATGCCTTCTTAGAACCTCTACCAGAATTGTGACATGTAGAGCGGGTCTCTATTAAATAATATACTGACTGGTATGCCATGAAGCTAAACTATCTCTTTAAGTTATAGATCTGTGAGCTTGCTGGCAGTATACGTAGTATTATACGACAAAAATTAAGCAGACTTCATCAATTTATCCATAATACCCAAATGGCATTGTGTTTCCTCAATGTCTTCAGCAACCCTAGAATAAAGTCCATAGAAATGGCGCCTCTCATTTCCACTCAGGTATCGGCATTGGTTGCAACAATCCCTCTAGATTTCAATGATTTACCTTTACTTGCTGGCAGATCAAGCATCTGAACACATACTCCGCAACATCCTTCTTCAAGTCTCTCCACCATAAGCATTTCTTCAAATCTTGATACATCTTGGTACTCCCAGGATGTATGTCATATGCTGACTTATGAGCCTCTTCCAAAATCGTGTCTTGTAGCTCTGTATTGCTTGGCATGCATATCCGGTCTCAAGACATCAAGGTTCCATCATCTCTAATAATGAACTCTGTCTTATGGCTACCCATCTCGGCCTATCTATTGCAGAAATTTGCCTCACGTCTACGAATCACATCTCGTCTAATGGTCATGTGTGCATCGTCAGTCATTTGTAGCTTGCGGATGTTTTCAAATAATGTGGGTTCGATGAAGATGGTAACCAGCAAAGTTCCTGAACCTCTAACATCGAACCTCATATCACATAAGGTCATATCCTCAAGTGCCATCGATGTACACGAGCAATGAGATGTGACAATTGAGTAGAAGACTTTTGACTCAGTGCATCAGCTACAACATTAGCTTTCCCAGGGTGATACTGGATGGAACAATCATAATCTTCAGACACTCCATCCAATAATGTTGCCTCATATTCAAGTCCTTCTGAGTGAACAGGTACTTGAGGCTCTTCTGATCGGTGAAGATATTAAACGTCTCACCATATAAGTAATGCCTCTAGACCTTTAAAGCAAAAATTACTGCTGCTAACTCAAGGTCATGTGTAGGATAATTTTTCTCATGATCCTTAAGTTGTCTAGAGCCATAAGCAATGACTCTCTTATCTTTATTCAGCACGTACCCCAATCTACCATACGACGCATTGCTATACATTATGAAACCTCCACTGCCTGAAGGCACATCTAGTACTGGTGCAGTAGTCAATCGCTTCTTGAGCTCCTGAAATCTCTACTCGCACTGCTCAGTCCAATCAAACTTAGCATTCTTCCATATAAGCTGCATAAGTGGACCTGAGATCTTAGAGAAACCCTTTACAAATCGTCGATAGTATCCCGCCAAACCAAGGAAACTACGGACTTCAGTTACTGTCTTTGGTTGCTCCCAATTCACCTCAGATTTGATATTTGCAGGATCGACCATTATACTTGTCTCAAAGACAACGTGGCCTAAGAAACTGACTTGCTCAAGCCAAAACTCACACTTGTTGAGTTTTGCCAATAATTTATGATCCCTGAGGGTTTGTAGAGCCACTCGTAGGCCTTATTCATGTTCTTCTCGTGTCTTCAACTAGATGAGAATGTCATCTACAAAAACCACTAGGGACTTGTCTAAATGTGGTTTAAATACACGATTCATTAAGTCCATGAATGATGCAGGAGCGTTTGTCAAACCAAATGGCATCACCAAAAATTCATAGTGTCCATATCGAGTTATGAACGCTGTCTTATGAACATCCTTAGATTTGACTCGCAGCATGTGGTAGCCTGATCTCAAGTCAATCTTAGAGAAGAACCTCACTCCCTGCAACTGATAAAAAAGATCATCTATTCTCAGAAGCAGATAACGATTCTTAATCGTCAACTTATTTAGTTGACGGTAATCAATGCAAAGACACATCAAACCGTCCTTTCTAACAAATAACTCTGGTGCTCCCCAAAGAGACACACTGGGTCAGATAAATCCTTTGTCTAAAAGCTCTTGCAGCTATTCTTTTAGCTCTTTTAACTCAGTAGACGCCATTCGATATGGGGCCTTTGACATTGGTTCTGTAGCTGGCACTAACTCGATCGCAAATTCAATCTCTCGATTAGGTGGTAATCCAGGCAGTTCCTCAGGAAACACGTTTGGATAGTCACACGCAGTGGTGATGTCAGCAATGTTCTTCTTCTCCTCCTTATAATCTTGTAAGTATGCGAGGTATCCGTTGCACCCATTCTTCATCATTCATATAGCTTGGATAGCGGAAATGAATGGCGCAACATTACATTTACCACTACAAAATCGAAATGACTTCCTTTTTGGAGAAAAGAAGGTTACCACTTTTCGAAGACAATCTATGGTTGCATGGCAAGTAGATAACCAGTCCATTCCCAGGATTATATCAAACCCTACCATGCTCAAGAAAATCAGGTCGGTGACTGTCTCATGGTCTGCAATCATCATGGTCACTGATCGACATACTTTATCTATACTCTCTGAGTTACTTGTAGGTACGGATACTTCCAGTGTGAAATCAAGGGTCTTGAGAACGAAGCCTAACTTCTTTGAGAATAAAGGTGTGATAAATGAGTGAGTAGACCCCGCATCTATCAATACTCATGCTTCTATTTTGCCTACATTGCCATTACAACGTATAACAAGTATACCTATAATTTATTACAGAGAAATCGGATTAATTGTACACCAAACATACAGTATTAGAAGTATCCCTACATACCTAATTTATTAGTACTATTGCTATCAAGTATATATCAAAGAAGAAAGCCTCAACTCCCAAAGCGTAAAGGTACCTTGGATCACATCATTTGATTTCAGAGCATCAGCAGTCGTGATGACATATGCTCGACCTTGAACAGTAGGTCGAGAAGATCTCTGGGTGGATGCCGATCCAATTCTCTCTTTACTTTCCTCAAGATAATTCCTCACCATATGGGCCATCTTGCCACATCTGAAGTAGACTCTTGTATCTCTCCTGCAGTCTTCTATCTTGTGTGACTTCCCACACTTGGCACATGATGGAGCCAGAGAAAACGATGAGACTCATGAAGATCCCTGTGGAAGGGAAGCTCCACTAGCTGATGAACCAGAAGGGTGCCTAAGAGGTCTCGAGAACTTGGCCCTGAAGACACAGCTGACCGAGAGTACGTACGGTGCCTAGGAGGTCTTGAGAATCTAGCCCTCTTGTTTGCCTGATCAAGAGCATTCATTCATCCTTGAAATGAGCTCTCCTTGTTCTGTTGGTCCCTCCATGCAAACTATTTCTGATTCTCTTCTTCCGCAATGAGAGCCTCAGACACCACGCCCCTTTAAGTCTCCATCTCCCACATAGCCACTTCCTTCTGTAGATTTGGCCTTAAGCCAAGCTGAAATTTCTGAGCTTTCATCAACTCGGTGGCCACGTGTTGAGGTGCAAACCTAGAGAGTCTCATGAACTCCACACCATAATCACGTACCGTCATGTTACCTTGCTCCAGTCTAATAAACTGAGCCTCCCACTGGTGTCTCACTATCTTGGCAAAATATTGGTCGTTGACAACCTCAATGAATTCTGCCCAGGTCCACGATACATTGGGAATCTCTTGCTCCCTAATCTTGGACAGTGATTTCCACTAGGGACTAGCTTGACCGTCTAACTTGAAGGTTGCCCAGTGCACCTTCTTAACATTGGTGCACTGTAGCACCTCAAATATCATCTCCATTTCATTAAGCCAACCCTCAGCTTCCAATGGATCAGTCTGACCCAAAAAGTTAAGAGGTCTCATTCTCCTAAACTCTGTAAAACCTCCGGGTTGTCTCGCTGCTTGTTGATTCATTGCCTCAGTCTGTTGAGCCACATTGGTAGCTAATGCTTCCAACACCTGCTCCATCCATTCATTTCCACCTCTCCCTCTTCTTGTTCCTAAGGGAACAATATTTGAAGCAGAAGTAAACCCTGCTCCATGTAAAGGACCGATGCCCTCATCTATTTCTTCCATACGAACCGTCCTCGGTCCAACTCTACCTCGTACTCTACCTCTGAACCTTGGGGCCATACTGATCTGTCATTATGAAAATAATAACTTTGATCAGTATATAGACTATAAAACAATCAAACATAGTTTTCTCGTGGTTCTTGACCTAAAGCCATATATCTGATACCAACTGTGACCGCCCGAATTTCCGGCCATCCGGATCATCATCACCGACGATCCCCAAAACAAACACACACGTGCCTGCTCATATAGAGGAATCAGAGCAGACACCATCCATAGATGCAGATAGAGTCATCATATAAGGAACTTACAAAAAGAAAATAATATATAAATATAAAACTATGTATACATCCTCAAAAAGGAACCAAGAAAAACCACTGGTGATGGTCATCCATCACCCAAAATAATGGTTCCTATAAGATGTATAAAAAAAAAATATATCTACATAAATAATACATAACAGACTGGGCCACCAGGCCTAAATAATCTATAAGTATCAAGTACAGATCCCAAAAATACAAAACAAAACTAAATACCCCAACTACGGGTAGTACCCGTCAGCAGGGATATCGGTAACCTCCTCCTCCTCGGCCTCAGCTCCAGGCTAATAATTTGGATCCCTCTCAGTGCCTACGACCTGAGCCTCGAAACCTGTGACATATAGTCGGGAGTGAGCTACATCGAAGCTCAGTAGAAGAAAATTAATTAAATTATATCTAAACTATAAAACATGGTTGTCAAAAACATATAACAGAACAAATAATTAGAGCGGAGTAGATATTTTAAAGACTAGACATGTGTAGATTATGATGTTTTGAAATGATAGATGACAATTACTGGATAACAGGAATTAGACTTATGCTCAAGGTTTCAGATGAAGTGTATACTTTATATTAAATGACTTAAATCATATACTTAATTAAATCCCGTGAATATAGCACGTGGTAGCCAAATGTTTGTCGATGGGTAACCCCGACCATCGTCATTCAATGAACAATTGCAGGAATGCAATAAGCCTTTGCGTAATGAGAGCAACTTGTGCCAGGCAGATCACAGAACAGATACACGATCCCGCCGTGCTAGTCACGGGTATACCGTCGCATCGTTGGGATTCGTCACATGAACTTTAAATCAAATGCATATCACATAATATCAGAAATCAGATAACAGAAATCAAATAAGACAGAACCTTTATTCATATGCAAGGCAAGCTTTTGAAAATAGAAATCAGAACATGTGTCAGGGTACAAGTCTTATGCCCAAGAATTCTGAGTAAATGCAATTTAGAGTGAATTTTCCCCTACCTTAAATCGCATTTTTCTAAGCAAATCCAAAGCTTGTTTAAGTGTTCCGGTTTTTACCTAGACCATATGTACCATTTACTAAGTGTCAGAGGTCCTAGAAAGTCAACTGGTACAATGTCTTGCAGTGTTTTTCCCAAAAAATCAAAATAGACAAAACAGGGGAATTTGATCGATCAACATCCCTATTTGATTGATCGAATTCCCATTTCGATTGATCATTCTTGTAGTTTGATTGATCGGATCCCAAAATTCATCATATACTAAACAAGGGAATTCAATTGATCATTTCCTTTATTTGATCGATCAGATTCTAAGTTTGATCGATCCAATCTTACAGAACCTAA
The DNA here is from genome assembly GCA_021018995.1 of Chloranthus sessilifolius. Lineage (NCBI taxonomy): Eukaryota > Viridiplantae > Streptophyta > Magnoliopsida > Chloranthales > Chloranthaceae > Chloranthus > Chloranthus sessilifolius. Next base: position 102,409,067 of record CM037588.1, read on the forward strand.
ATTCTTAAATTCCAGACCTCCAGTTTGAATATTGTTATATACAATTTGATTGATCATTTTTCTAAAATGATCGATCAAATCCTTTATTCGATTGATCATTTTCCACTTTGATCGATCAATCCTAAATTCGATCGATCAAATCGTAAATTGATCGATCGGATTTATCGGGCTTCAACCTCCAGAAAAACACCCTTTTGTTCTATAGTTACATATACAATTCAATCGATCATTTCTTAAGTTTGATTGATCGAATTTCAGTTTGATCGATCAATTACCAAATTTGATCGATCAGTTATGACAGTTTCTGTCATAAATGTGGTTCGTTAATTTAAACCCATTTTTTTCATCCCTACGTCCAATGATTCCCAACGAATCATTCATGATCATACATCCCAACATTTTAAAACATCAAAACTATAAAAGTACATATTAACTCACTTCTTTAGAGTTGTTTTCATGGATTACGATAACTTCGGCTCAAGATGGGTATCGTATTCGACATTCGAGTTTCTGTCGTTGTTGAAGATCCCAGGAGTTAGGAGCGAGACCCTATGCTAATGTAAAGAGAGGTATTCTCCTCCAAATTCAATACGATTGATCAAACCTCTTTTCACACGCTTGGATCCGAGATCTCAAGGTTCCTCAAGCCTATAGTTCAAAACAGTGTTCTTTAGAACTTGAGTCATCAACACAAGAGATATTAACAACACAATACATGATCTCACAACCAGGAACTAGATCAAAGAGGAAGGAAAATTAGGAGAGATGAAGTTCTAAACTCTTCCTTCTCTTATAAGCTAACCCAGGGAAATATCTCTGATATTTCCATGTCTAAGGTTCGATTTCTATAGTTGAGCACATACACCACATTCAAATGTATGGTATCTTATCAAGGTCTCCTGACATATCAGATTTGTATCACACATGACATGTGGCTTCACCCACAGATAGATTATCATGATACATATAAATATTATTATTATATAAAAATTTAAGTTTGTCTCGATTTTCATGTCAGACACGTACACCTAAGCAGTCACATTTGTTTCAGCAATTTAGGGTCATTACAATATATATATATATATGCGCGACTTCTCCGGTGACTTGTTACCTCCGGATGTAATCAACTGGCAACCGTCCCGACCAAACAATGCAGGTGTCGGCCGTTCCAATGGGTTTCTCTACTCATAATATTATAATGGATGCGTGTTGCACCAATAGTTCGGAGCAAATTCCCTTACAGCCTTTGATCTAAAAAGAAATTAAAATATTAATATATGGATCCTTATAGGTGCCATTTGAAAAATAAAATCCTAGAGACGGGAACCCTTTAGAATCGCCAAAACTTTCAATCTAAGTGAAGAAAACATTAGGTTCTGATCTTGTCATTATATTCGCTATATATTGTATGGACCCATGTGCCACTTTCGAGTTTGAAACATACCCGATCTCTATACTGATCAACCATTGTGTATGCTGACACGATTTTCCTCCAATGATGAGAAATTGAACTCACGCATAAAATAAACATAGCTAAATAATTTCTATTTTCTGATTTTACTCAATGTTTCACATTTTATGCTCCCTATTGATTTTTTATTGAATATACAAAATTTAGGGTGCATGTTGTAGTTTCTTTCATATATATGTTTCACCATAATCACATGACAGCCATCATATAGAAAATCGTGTTAGGTCATGCACATGTTAAGTTAAAAATAATGTATGACACATGATATAAGCCTTTGCCATGGTGGGATTTCTTTCACGATTATGTGAAACTTAGAATATATGCGTCTATGTACGGAAGCAACCATCTACGGTAGTATGCGATGCCACACGAAGTACATCGAGGTTACTACGAAACTCATCCCTTGGAAAGCATGGTTTAGTGAAGCTTATGACACCGTGGCTCATCCTAATTAAGTTTTAAGAATAGATGAGAAATAAACTTGTCAAGATACGATATATTAAGAAAATGGGGACTTAAGCCTACGCAAATATGAAATGGGGACGGCGATACGTAGCGCCCATGTCAGAAATAAAATTGGGGCGGGGACCTAATCCTAGAATCAAATAATGATATAATATGTTAAGATACACTGTGAAGGCTAGTTAAACATAAATTAAGTTCTACACATGCCATCCCTTCCGAGCCACCGTAAGGGTCCAACATCTGTAGCCGAGACGGGTCTAAAGGACATTATAGCTTTGTCCCAAACTTAGAGGACATTGTGGTTATTATGCCAACAACCTTATTTGGCTGGATGATGGTTTATGTTATGATATAGAGGTTAGGTGATTATCTACACGTGAACCTCGCGTGATAGGCTCGAGCAGCGATCTTGGCACAGGTCGTTTAAATAAGATAATTAAGATTAAAATATATTGTGTAGGCATATGGAGTAATAAAAAGACTTACGATATGTCACATATGCTAAGTTGATGACAAAAATAGGAAAAGAGATAAGAAAGTAGATACATCATGTACTCTTCATTTTATATTATGCCTTTCAGTTTAATTATGATATACTATAAGTTATGGATAGTTTTATCATCTTATTAAAATTCTAATTTTATTTTTAAAATGTATCGCAACTCAAGCGATGCACACACGATCACTTGGGTAAGTTATGGTGGATCAATTGGGTAACCCACTGAGTTTATGTGACTGAGTAAACTCAACCCCCTCCAAAAATCTAACAATTTTAGGTGGGGAATTCGATCATTCTGCCTATGATAATATGGAGGTTGTTGTTGTACCGGAGGTGGCTCATGTAGATGATGACGTCGGGTACCACTTGGATGAGAGCGTAGATCCGGCTGATTTCTATGAGCCTTGAGCGCTCTTTAGGTCTAGATTTTTGGTTTTATTTCTTTTGAGAGATATATTTTAGTCTTTGATACTTTTGTGAGTTTATGTTTGGGACCATTTTACCCTATATAAAACTTGGTTTATTTCCTATCTTAGATGCATGATTAGGATTTACCTTTTATTATCATTTTTTATTTTCGTTATTAATTTATGATTCAATATTTAATGTTATCTTAAGGCCTCGATCCATATGCTAAGTCAATTTACAGATTATGTGTGTGTCCGCTTATCACCTTAACCAATGTGCAGTGTCATAACACAGAATTCTAAGCCCTCGAGATCGGGTAAGGATTCTGAGTCGTGACAAAGAAGGTATCCTTAGGCAGTTCACCATTATCTATACTCCATAATAGAATGGAGTGGCTGAAAGAAGGAATAGAACTCTTCTTGACATAGATCGATGATGGCACATGCTAATCTCTCTGCGATCTTTTGGGGTGATGCGCTGCTAACGACCGTGTATGTATTGAATAGAGTCCCTTCTAAGTCGATTCTAAAATCTCCGTATGAATTTGGACAGGAAGGCCACCTTCTCTGGGTAATCTACGCCCTTGGGGATCTCTAGGTCATATACTGATCCCTGTGCCCAATCGAAGTAAATTGGATAGTCGAACTGTCGAGTGTATTTTGTACACTATCCAGATAATTAAAAGGGTTATATCCTAGTCCATGAAGAGCGTGGAGGTTCGATTAAGGTCGAATCTCGTGATGTTACCTTTATAGAGGATAAATATCCCAGTAGAAAGCATCCCAAGGATCTGAAATTAATGAGAATTCCCTTGTTGATCCCATAAACTGTGGGAGCAATCTTCAAGGTGATCCTGAGGTTCGAAGGAGTACACGTGGTAGAATTCCTCGCAAATTTTTTGAGATTGAAGAAGAATTATTCTCGTGTGTAGCCATGAATGATGATAAACCTGAAATTTATTAACATGCCATGACTTCTCCTAATTGTGATGATTGGGTAATAACAATGAATGAAGAAATGGAATCTATGAGGAAGAGCCTTGTGTGGGAGCTTGTTGATTTACATCCTAATCATAAAGTCATTGGTAATAAATGGGTCTTTAAAATTAAGAGGAATATAGATGGTTCCATAGATAGATTTAAGGCTCATTTAGTCGCCAAAGGATTCACGCAGATTAAGGAAAGTGATTATGATGAAATATTTTCTCCTATGTCTCGATTTCCCTTAATTCGAATGATCTTATCTTTGGTTGCATGCATGGACTTAGAACTCCATCCGATGGCTGTTAAGACAGCTTTCCTAAATGGTAATCTAGAGGAAGAGATTTTCATGCAATAACCCATTGGTTTTATCGAGAAGGGTATGACCTCCAAAGTGTGTAGACTTTTAAAGTCTCCTTATGTGTTGAAGCAGTACTCTAGAAAATGGTACATGCGTTTTCATGCGACCGTTATCTCGTTTGGCTTTCTTATGAGTGAGGAAGACAACTATGTGTATATTAAACGGTCTGATAGACATTTTATTATTTTGTTATTATATGTCGATGTCATCCTCTTAGCTGGTAATGATAAGTATTTACTTGCTTCTAGCAAAGAATGGTTGTCATCTAACTTTGAGATGAAAAACTTAGGTGAGGCCAATTTCATTTTGCGCATTAAAATTATTAAGAATCGTTCTAAAAGGTTCTTAGGTCTTTCTCAGATTTCTTACATAGAAAGAATCCTTGAGCATTTTTGTATGAGTAATTTCAAACTGGTAGAGACTCTAATGGATAAATATGCGAAGTTGAGAAAGGATATGTGTCCCAAAATAGATGCTGAGAAATTGGCTATGTCTGTTGTCCCTTATGTTAGCACTGTTGGTAGTCTCATGTATGTCATGCAGCACACACTTCTTGACATATGCTATATGGTTAGATTGGTCAGTCGTTACTAGAGTGATCCAAGTCAATTACATTGGCATGCTGTCAAACGACTCTTTCTATATCTTAGAGCCACTAAGGATTTGATGTTATGCTATGAAGACACTAATTTAAGAGTGCACGCATACTCTGATGCTGCTTATGGAGATGATCTTGATAAGGGAAAATCTACCTCTGACTTTATATTTTTAATGGGAGGTGGAGCTATTTCATGGAGTAGCAATAAACAGGGGTGTAACGCGCTCTCCACTATGGAAACTGAATATGTTGCTGCTTGTGCTGTGGTTTAGAAAGGAGTTTGGATCCTAAGATTTTGCAAAGGCTTGGGTGTTATTCCTCATGCCCAATATGCACTTTATCTCAGGATGGATAATAAATCTGCCATCGATTTCACGAAGGATCCCAAATTCTAGAAGAAATCGAAGCACATCGAAGTCCAGTATCATTACATCAGAAATCTTGTTAGGGATAAGCAGATCATACTCCATCAAATTCCTTCCAGAGAAATGTTGGCAGATCCTATGACAAAACCCATTGTGAGAAATGTCTATGAGATTCATATTAGGCATATGGGTTTATGTAGACTTTGAGTGAGTAGACTCAAAGTTGTGCAGGGGTCAGTGGGAGTTATGATTCCATTACTATTTCATATTTTTATTTTATACATGGTTGTTATTTATTTGACACGGATATCATTTTATAATTACATTTTATTTTTACATTACATTTTAGTTGTTTATGCGTAATATGGATAATTTGTTATTTTTATCAGTATTTATATATATTCTTATATTGATCGTTGTGTGATTGAGTGAGTAGGTGTAATCACCTCCACATGGGAAAAATGATCTTTCGTCAGCAGGCCACTTGCCCACTCTCACGGGCTAATCACAAATCTAGAGCAGAAGAAAGCAATAGGTCACCCGAGTAGGTGATAACCACCTCCAAACAACTCTATGCGGGAGTATCACCTGTTAAACACCATTGCACATGTGTGTGAGTTGCATTTGGGGATGAGACCTAGAGTCGAATGACGCATTCACGGATATGATCTAGTAATGATGTCATGGCCTGAATGAGAACCAGGCTAGTGTTGCTAATAGATGTCAGTTAGCCTGCGTACTTTAGAATTGGCAAGCTCTTATTGAGTTCAATTTGTCTACTTTACGATGTGGATGAACGACCACGTGCTCGAAGCATCGAGTGCTCCTGTACTTCCTTACCTACAGTTGCCTGATCCGATCTGATTAGTGTATAGTGTGAGCTGCCAGTCTTGTAGGTGACTCTCGTGACCTTAGCTGCCCACCTTTATGTATGTGAGGATTAGATTAGGTGTCTCTACTTTAGTGTATAATGACGATGATTGTGACTAATATGATTAGATGCATGCACTAATAGGAATGTGGCTTAGTCGAAATTTGAACTTCGTAGTTGCATGGGTCAGCCTCCTAGGGCCAATGATATGCACTTGTAAGATTTATCTATCGGCATCATAAATTATAAAATATTTAAATGACAATTTTTTTTTTAAAATGTATATATTTATTAAATATTTTAGTTTCAAAATAGATTTGAAGAAACTATTTCAAAATTCTTTTGATAAGTTAAGTAAGTGCATATATTATGGGATTGCGATTTTAGATTGAAAGTTGTATATTCCAGTGTGGTCATGTTGACTAGGGCAGGCATTGAAAAGCTTGGGTGATAGCGCACTAGAAAGATGACAACTTAGTGCATGCACACTTGTGTGAGATATGCGATCTCAACTGGTCCCACTCCACAGGTAATTTATTCTGTAAGGACTATCACGATTCTATTTTTGGGCTCTAGAGAACTTATTAATCATGGTACTACTTCCTACAGGATTGAGTGGGAGATGTTGGCTTGAGTGGCTGAGATGCCACTTGTACAACCCCTAAGGTGTGCTTGATATACACTGTATAACAACCATATTAGGGTTACCTATTAATATATGGCTTTAGAGATTATAACCTATGAATGTGAAAAACTTCTTTCTCATCAATAGGGACTATGTCGTATTTCCTTACCAGATCTCGAGGGCCTAAAATTCCATGCTATGACACCATACACTGGTTAAGGCGATAAGCGGAGATACGCATAATTTATAAATTAACTTAGCATATGGATTAAAGCATTTAAGACAACATTAAATGATAAATGACTCATAAATTAGGAGCAAAAATCGTAAATGAGAATAAAAAGAAAATTCCTAACCATGCATCTAAGATAGGAAATAACCCAAGTATTGTGTAGGGTAAATGGTCCCAAACGTAAACTCATAAAAGTATCAAATGACTAGAATGTCTCTCAAAGAAATAAAGTCTAGAGTAAAAGGGCTCTCAAGGGTCGTAAAAATCTATCGGATCTACGCTCTCATCCGAGTGATAGTCAACGTCTTCATCTACGTAAGCTGCCTTTGGAACACCAGCTTTTGTGTCAATATAAATAGGATAAATAGAGTCTTCACCTGAAATTGTTAGATTTGGCAGGGGGGAGTTTACTCAGACGTGTAAACTTAGCGGGTTGCACAATCGATCCACCATTACCTACCCAGGTGATCGTGTGTACAATCGCTTGAATTGTAGTGCATTTTGAAAATAAAATCAGTATTAAATAAGATGACAATATTATCCATAACTCGTAGGATATCATGATCCAAACTGAAGGTATAATATAAAATAAAGAGTACATGATGCTTCTATTTTTTTATCTCTTTTCCTATTTGTCTCATCAACTTAGCATATACAACATATCATAAGTGTTATTATTACTTCATACGCCTACACAACGTACTATGTATATTACTTATCTTATTTAAATGACATGTGCCAGGACCGCTGCTCAACCTATCATGCGAGGTCCATGTATATATAACCACCTAACTTCCATATCATAACATAAACCACCATTCAGCCAAATCAGATTGTCGACATAGTAACCACAATGGCCCCTTAATTCGAGACAAATCTATAATGTCCTTAAGACTCATCCCAGCTGTAGACGTTGGACCCTTACAGTGACTCGTAAGGTATGGGATGTGTAGAACTTAATTTATATTTAACTAATCTTTACAGCGTGTCTTAACATATCATAACATTATTCGGTCTTGGGCTTAGGTCCCCGCCTCGACTTTATTTCTGACGTGGCACTATGTATCGCCGTCCCCATTTCTTATTTGCATGGACTTAAGTCCCCACTTTCTTAACGTAACATATCATATCTTAACATATTCATTTCTCATCTTTACTTAAAACTTAACTAGGATGAGCCACGGTACGATAGGTTCACTAAACCACGCTTTCCAAGGGACGGGTTTTATAGTAACCTAGATGTTCTTCGTGTGGCATCCCATACTATCATAGAGGGTTGCATCCGTGCATGGACACCTACGTTCTAAGTTCTACGCGATCGTGAAAGAAACCCCACCGTGACGAAGGTTTATATCATGTGTCATGTCTTAATTCTTGACCTAACATGTTCATGCCCTAATTTAGTTTTTCTACTTGATGCATGTCCTATGATGACGATGCAACAAATATCAGAAAGAAACTAAGCATACATCATAAGCATTGGTATTCATAAAGAAGATTAATATGGCATAAGACATGAAGCATTGAACACAAAATGGAGAATAAGAGCTTTTTTAACCATGTTTATTCAATGATTGAATCTATTTACTCTTTATTGGGGTTAGTTGTGTCGATGGAACTTGGCGATTGATTGGTAAAATAATCGGGAATGTTTCTGGTCCTAAAATGGCACACATGTCAATTCAAGGGCTGTAGGAGCCTTAAAAGGGGGAACTGACATTCTCATTGTGTCTGAAAGGTCCAAAAAGATTGAGTCTTATATTGCTTAGATTGGATGTCCCAGCAAAAAGGAGCTCAAAATCAAATTTGTAAAGAAAATAGTTCAGAACAACAATCTCAACTGGTCGAAAAGAGAGGAAGTTTCTATAAAACAAACTCAGGCCCTATTGGCTAATAAATATTATTGTTTTTAGTCGAACCTTATGCCAACCTGAACCGGCCCATTCAACTCAATAGAATTTGAAGTAATTATCTCAGCCAGACCCTTTAATTTTGACGATCATTAGTTTTCCCTCATTGTTCAAGTGATGATAGAAGATAAATCAATGGTCCTGATTTTATAAAGGCTTCCACGTAAGGTGGGCCAATCACAATAAAAGGCTTGCCCGAAACTATACCTGTGACAGCCCAGATTTCAGCATTCGAAAACTCAAGCCATCGGACTGCCGATAGGGCGATCCCCGAACGAACTGAACATTCGAAACACTTGGTACATCCACACACAACGTGAAAAAGCAAAGAACAACTCTAACTATGCATATAGAGTTATCATATAAGTAAAGAAATCTCCATATCTACTATCAAAGTGTGCTCAAAATAACGGTTCTAATCCCACGTAGAACACATAGAGAAAGAACCGAAAAGAACCACCGGTGATGGCCATCCATCACCGAAACATGGTTCACAAAATAATATTTATAATATTTATATGAATCTGAAATCTAAACAAAAGTCTAAGACCACAACTTCTCCCTTAAGGGAAATAATCTTCAGGGGAAGGTTCTAACTCTTCCTCTGGCAGGAACTCAGGATCGTCAAACTCTCCATCCTCCGTACCAAAATCTACACCTATACTTGTGACGTAAGTCGAAAGGTGAGCTAACAGCTGAGCTAAATAGGTAAAATATCCATAGCATGCTCATTATCACATCATACATATTTTCATGATAGATATCAAAATAATTGTGGAACTGAACTCAAAAGAATTTGAATCAAAATGAACCTGATGTAGATGCAGTCTTCAAAGTGGATCACATGATTTGCTAAGTCGTTCACACACAAGAAGAAACATAAATTGATTACTTAAATACAACGTCGAACATATAAAGCATCGAGAGCCACGTATATATCGATGGGAATACCCACCATCGTCGTTCCATGAACTATTTCGCAAAGCCAATCCCCTGAGCTATGTGATGCAGGAACTTATTAAATGCAATGCTAGGGCTGAGATTAGGATTAAAATTAATTTAATCAATTAAAATAATAATTTCTCATAACAAATTATCACGAAAATTCTAGAAATTAAATTAGGTGATTTAATTTCGGTCCAAAATAGTGTTACTTTCGTGTACGTTCCCTATCGCGGATCTAGAAGACTAGGGTTCTTATGAACGGCTAGATCTCCGATAGTTTTAGGGCGTCGAACGAACTCGCAAGCGGGCTCTCTCGATACCAAACAAAAATAAAAGGTTAATAAAACTAATGATGAATAAAATATTGATTTAGGACTTTTATGAGATCAATAAAATAATTAGGATTACGCTACTTACGTAAACCGTAGATCTAAAGAAGATAAAGATGGAAAAAGAGTTGGCCTCGCACCAAATTGCAAGCGGGAATCGAAGAATCGCTCTCCGTTTTGAGAGAATCACATCCTCACGAAAGTTTAGGACTCTCAATTTACATAAGTAATTTTCATTAACCAAAAACTAATAATAAAAGTATTTACAAGCCTTTAAATAGGCAAACCAATGAATAAAATTAGAAATCCTAGTATAACTCTAATTCCTAATTCAAATAAAAGAAATATCCTAATTCTTGAAAAACAATAAAGTCCTAAATAATAAGGAAACTAATCCTATTTCTAATAAAAGAAACAACTCTTACATTCTAAAATAAAATAACAAAAGAGACTAATCCTAATTCAATTAGGATTCTTGAAATTCGTCACTTTATGTGCAGCCTCTAAAAACTGACTATAACTTCTTCAATACTTGTCGGAATTGCACATTTTTTGGCTCGCTAGAAAGCTACTTCGATAAGCTTTCAAATATGACCAATTTCGCATCAATCCAACTTCGTTTAGTACTTAAAAATAGGCCAAACATAAAAGTGACAGATTAAAAGTTGAAGACCCTAATAAATTTTGGATTTTCTTCTTTTTGATCAAACGGGTCTTTAACGGGCCTTTTTTTAAAAACCCATTCATGGGTCCACTTTCTATTTTGACATCTCCTCTTTATCCGATGACGATTCAAAGAGGTGGATCTAAAATTTGTATCACTATATTAATAGGGTCACTTGTGCTTCACATTGACCATTCACGGTTCACAATGTACGGACATCCCGCCGTACTGGTTACACGAGTTGTACGGATATCCGGCCGTACCGTTCATGAATATGCCGCCGCGTCGGTCAGGAGATGTACCGTCGCGTCGGTTGGATATTCACACACAAACTTAAAATCAAAGTGCAAAATTTAACTTATAGTTTAACACCATGAATTGTAGTTATAGATAGCTAGGTTTAGGATTTTGAAAACTGAAGCTCATACACACACATATACTCATGTCTGACTGAGTTCGCACATACACGTATTTGTGTCTTACTAAATTTATGCACACACGTATTTTCACACACACACATGTTTACACATGAATATGTGTACAAAGCTCATGCATGTTAAATAACGAAGTTTCATGATTTTCACACACACATTGATCATATCAGAATTCACATGCTCATTGTAACAAGGCACATGTTATAGGATCTTCCCTACCTCATGTGAAGTTCACACAAAGGTCATTCTTTGTCAAGGTACTCCCTTCATCACGCACACATGATCTCAACCTAAACATATCACATTTATGTCTTACATGTCAGAAGTGACGAAGAAAAATAGGTCTCAATAGTCCTTTTTCTCAAAAAAGGCTAATGCCAGAATCCGGCAAAATCGATCGATTGAACTCCAATCCGATCGATCGGTTTACAAAATCAATCGATCGACATATATTTCGGTCGGTTGGTTTCCTTCCAAAAACACACACATCTTTGTTTATACAATCTGCCCCACACTCGATCGATCGATATCAAAATCGATCAATCGATTTCTAAATCGATCAATCGGTTTACTCAGAAACTAATCCCTTCTTCACATCTTATCTTGTCAACTCTACAGGAACCTGTCTACCCTTCAATGGAGCCTGTCGAGACACGAATCAATCGATTGAATTTCCATTTGATCGATCAATTTTCACTCAGAAAATCTTCTCTCTCTGTGTTATAAATTTTTCTTCACATTCTGTCAAAATCGATCGATCGATTCTCCTTTCGATCGATCGGTTCTGACAGACTCTTTGCAACACGGGTTTCTTCTTTTAAGTTTATTTTTCTCCAAAACTTATCACATTTATTTCTTATCTTTTAGGGCATTCATTGCCCAACTCAATAACATAACCACACATTTATTTCAAGTCTTTTAGGGCATTTCTTGTCAATCTACAATCATAAATAGCATGATTAAACACAAGCCTCACCTTAGAATTAGAAATCTTTGCATATTGATAACCTAGACCTTTAAATATTTGGCTTCTCTTTCCCCACACATAAAAGGGTTTGCAAATCCTCCTCTCACCGTCGATTCGAACACACACGAGATCAACCCCTCCTTTTACACGTTGGTAGGAAGAAAGAGCCCTCTTCTCTCTTCATAAGGCTTCTTCCTTATACAAAACTCAAGCCACAAGGTAAAGAAACTAATTTCTTATCAGAGTTAGACCTTTATACTTAAAGTTTTTGTTTGGGTATTAAGTCGATACACCATACTTTGGTGTACGTTATCTCATCTAACGCTCATCATCACTTTAGTCTTCATCCTTGTTCACTTAACTAATCACCTTTATCATCTCGAATTGTGTGACCTGGCGGACACGCATCCCTAGTTGGATAGTTCGGAAATCAAAATTTTTGGGACGTTACATTCTTCCCTCCTTAGGAATTTTCGTCCGCAAAAATTGGCTAAGGTCCTTTGATTTGAAAGCAAGTTGTCACTCCCTATTGAGTCCCACACATACGAATGAAAGTCACCTAATGAAAACAAAATTTTTCCCTCTTTTTGAGAAACCAATCCTTTAACGGGTTCTTAACTAGACATATCTTATGTAAAAATTGACGCACAACATACACACATATATATCAACATTACCATCAGAGAACATTTAATCACATATCTAAGTCATGCGAGTCAATGTGACTCGTTTATCGCACCTGCATGAAATTCAACATTTAATAGTAACATCGACACATGCCCAACATTCACATCCATATGGAAATAAAACATGCATTTCAAACAAAATACTGAAATTAAATATAAACAAAGCCAAAAAGGAATTCTTGTAGGTCTAGCAAGACCAAATAGTTCACCCACTTACACAAAACATTTCAAATTCAAACAACTTAAAAAGTTATCATTCATTTCCCCCGGTCTCATTGATCTGGTTGTGCATCCGAAGGTCCATCCTGCTCCTCATCAGCCTCCCCACTGCCAAAAATAGACGCTCTGGTGTCGTGGTACCATGGGTCAGGTACATAGGTATGAGCATCCGCAAGTTGCGTCATATAGTCGTAGGGTAGGCATGTTGCATGAGGTGTGCTTAAAGATTCCCTCATGGTTGTCCATGAGACGATGCAACCACTGATTGCTCTCCTCCAGTTGAGTCATGTGAGTGAGAACACCATCCATCATCGCCGTCGCTGTACGTTGAGGTGTTGGTACACGTCAAGGTACTTGCTGCTGTGGCGGCTGAGCTGGTGGTACTGGCTGCTCTCCTTGTTGTCCTTGTGCCGCAGTTGGTCCTACTGGCTCCAAACCTCTGGCTTGCACACTCTTCACTAATTGGTTGTACATTTTCTTCCAATCCTTAAACATGTAGAGTTTCCCATTATCCATTTTTTGTAGTTCTGAGTCCAGTATATCATACTCCTCTCCCTCTCCAGAATAATCCTCAATCATTCTCGATATCAAGTGAGCATAGGGTATTTTATCCTTAGGGCTTGCTCCATCCTCTAGCATTCTTCTCCTAGTGTTTACAATGCCATCTCGTATTAACTCTGGGGCATGAAACCATCTACCCGTAAACGTTGAATGTAGTGTTAGTTGCAAAACTCGAACTCGTTCGGTTTTATGCCTCATAAGGTGAAGATTACACTTGAAGATAGTGTCTAACATCCACATATCATGGGGTAAATCCTCTCTTTTTATGGCATGGCCTGACCCGTGTTAGCCTTGCGCACACCTCGTGAAATTCTACTTCTTCCGAGTAGGGTTCCAATAATTTTAAGTTAGTGCCCCATTCCGCATAGCATTCTAAGGCATCTGTTATATAGTCGTAGTCAAATTTGTACTCTCTATTATCAAACTTAGTATAAATCAATGTGTCGTCTTCCCCCTCGTACATGTTTTGATAAAACACTCTCACCAATCTAGGGTAATAAAAGTCTCCTAAGGGTTTGAGCACATTGTCGAGTCCAACCTTTTTAATATAGTCCACAGACCATTGAGCAGTTTCTACCTCACTTAACAACGCTAGGTCAAAATTTCTTTCAGGCATAAAGTCCTTCGTGGCCCACCACATGTTAGGTCTCTCCAATGGTGGTGGTCGACACAAGGAACCCGCATTGTCGCAGTTTGCTTCAAAGTAGAAGGGTTTGCAGTCTATTTCCCTTTTGGTGCCATTATAATTCAAGAAAAACTCCAAAACTAGGGTTTGAACTCAAGAACTTTAAGAAATTACAAATGAAATGTATGATCTTACCTCTAAAAGTGATTTGGAGTCGAACTTGTGAAGACTCGGATCCTTAAAGGTTGAAGATTGACGACTAGAGATTGGCGCTTGAAAACCCTCAAGAAATAGCAACAAAACTCCCAAAGAAAATTCCAAAAGTTTTGAGTAAATGAAAAAATAAATCTTGATTTCTTTTTATACTACCCGAATCGATCGATCGGTTACTCAAATCGATCAGCCGATTTGCACATTAAATGAGTCTGTCAGCCACTTAAACTCAAACTGTTGCCTCTTAAAACTGAGCCTCTCAAGAATTTTCTATCGATCGATTTCTAGTTTGATCAATCAGTTTCCTATAATGAGCCTATCGACTTTAATCGAACTTATCGATATGAAGAACTGAACTGCTCAACATAATTCGAGCGATCGGTTTACAATTCGATCGATCAGTTTCTAAATTGATCGATCGATTTGGACTTCGATCGATTGATTTTCACTGATAAACACCTGATTCTTTGTTTGGTTACTTAATCATTTGATTTTCACACTCGTTCGATCGATTTCAAAAGTCGAAATTCATTTCGATCGATCGGTTTAGACAAAAAACCCTCAACTTGCTGGGTAAGTCTTCCTCTACCTATTTTTGTAAGTTTGATTTCAGATTTTTAATTGCTCATTATCATATAACTAAAAATGGTGCCTTTTCATAGATGAAACAGTTACATAATCTACAACACCATGCATACAAAGTCTTTGTATCAATAATTACATGACATCAAAAGTCCCTCGAGTCTCATTGAAACAAGTGTGGGTATTGCTCAAAAGTTTTTGCTTCACGCTCCCAAGTAGCCTCCTCTCAAGAATGATTCTTCCACTTTACCAACACTAGAGGAATGTGCTTATTAAGTAACACTTGCTCCTTTCGATCAAGTACTTGCATAGGTTCTTCTCTAACAGTCAAGTCCTCGTAAATCTCAATCGACTGATCATCGAGAACATGAGTCGAGTCTTTCACGTATTTTCTTAACATTAATACGTGAAATACATTGTGTACCCTATCAAGTTGTGGGAATAATGCGACCCTATATGCAACTTCTCCAACTCTTCCCAAAATCTCATAGGGTCCCATATTGCATGAACTTAACTTCCCACGCTTCCCAAAATGAATTACACCCTTTAAAGGTGAAATCTTTAGGAATACATAGTCCCCGATTTGAAAGTCCACACTTGTCCATTTTAAATCAGTGTAACTCTTCTGTGGGCTTTGTGTAGTCTTTAATCTCTCTCTAATCCAATGGATTGCTTCAGTAGCTTGTTCAAGGATCTCTGGCCCTAAAACAAACTTCTCTTTGGTTTCTTCCTAGTTGACCAGAGATCTACATCGATGCCCATATAAAGCTTTGTAAGGAGCCATGCCAATGCTCGCTTGGTAACTGTTATAATATGCAAACTTGATCAATGGTAAGTGCTAATCTCATGATCCTCCAAAATTGAGCATACAACCTCTGAGCATATCTTCAATTACTTAATTTACCCTTTCAGTCTGTCCATCTGTCTGAGGGTGGAATGCTGAACTAAAATCTAATCTCGTACTCATTCCTTCTTGGAACTTTTACCAAAACTAAGGGGTATATAATGGGTCACAATCTGAGACAATGCTCTTTAAAATACCGTGTAATTGGACAATCTCTTTCATATATAGATCTATCAATTTACTAGCTATATACATAGTGTTAGAGGGCAAAAAATGTGCTGATTTGGTTACTCTATGAACGACCACCCAAATGGAGTTATGATGTCTTGCCGTCCGTGGTAATCCCAAAATGAAAATCATGCATATTAACTCCCATTTCCACTCTAGTATCGGCAGAGGTTATAGCAAACCGGATGGATGTCTGTGATCTACTTTCACTTGCTGACATACTAGACATCTTGAAACGTACTCAACCACATCTTTCTTCAAACCTCGCCACCAGAAATTCTTCTTTAAGTCTTGGTACATCTTCGTACCACCAGGATGAATGACATATTTTGATTTGTGTGCTTCATCTAAGATAATTTGTCGGAGATCGACATTAGTTGGTACACATAGACGTCCTCTAAACGTTAGTGATCCATCCTCTCTTATGGGGAAATTTGAATCTATGCCTTCTGTCACCCCTTGTCTGATCTTTACTAACTATGTATCGTTCATCTGAAGTTCATACATTTGATCAAAGATCGTTGGTCGAATTGTAATGTTTGCCAACAAAGCACCTGAATCTTGGACCTCGATCTTTTTGTGAGACAAGGAAAGATATTCTAGTAGTTTCCATCTACGAATCCCCATAATCAGACTAGACAATTGAGGTAAACTTTTCTAACTCAATGCATCTACCACAATGTTAGCCTTGCCTGGGTGATATTGAATAGAGCAATCTTAGTCTTTTAGAAAGTCGATCCATCTCTGTTGCCTTATATTCAATTCCTTCTGTGTAAACAAATACTTGAGGCTCTTATGATCTGTGAAAATTCAAATGTTTCTCTATATTGGTAGTGCCTCCATATCTTTAACGCAAAAATCACTGCTGCTAATTCCAAGTCATGTGTTGGGTAATTCTTCTAGTGGTCCTTCAGTTGTCTAGGCCCGTATGTAATGACTTTCCGGTGTTGGTTCAACACACATCCCATCACACTATAAGAAGTGTCACTATAAACTACAAATCCTCCACTGCCTGATGGAATAGCTAAAACTGGTGCGAAGGTAAGTCTCTTTTTAAGCTCTTGGAAACTCTTCTCACACTCCTCAATCCACTCGAAATCATCTTTCCTTGTGAGTTTGGTAAGTGGCCCGGAGATCTTGGAGAATCCATCTATAAACCTTTGATAATATCTAGATAAACCGAGGAAACTGCGAATTTCTATTACCGTCTTTGGTTGCTTCCAATCTACCACTGCCTCAATCTTTGTTGGATCTACTGTAACACCATCCTGAGAAACAACGTGTCCCAAAAAGCTCACTCGCTCTAGCCAGAACTCACACTTGTTGAGCTTTGCATAAAGTTGATGCACACACAGCATCTGTAGAGTTATTCTCAGATGCTGCTCATGTTCTTCCTTAGACTTTGAATAGACTAGGATGTCGTCCACAAACACAACCACTCACGTATCGAGATGTGGTTTAAATACCCTATTCATGAGATCCATGAATGAAGCTGGCGCATTCGTTAACCAGAATGGCATTACTAAGAACTCGTAGTACCCATATCTGGTTCTAAATGCCGTTTTTGAAATATCCTCTGTTTTGACCTTCAACTGGTGATAACCTGATCTCAAATCAATCTTAGTAAAGAATCTTGCACTAACAACTGATCAAAGAGGTTATCTATTCTTGGCAAAGGATACCGATTCTTTATGTCAACTTTTTCAATTGACGATAGTCGATGCACAGCCTCATCGACCCATCCTTCACAAACAAGATCGGTGCTCCCCAAAGAGACACAGTAGGTCTTATGAATCCCTTATCTAGGAGTTCTTACAGTTGTTCCTTTAATTCTTTTAACTCAGTCGGAGCCATTCGATAAGGTGCTTTAGAAATTTTCTCAGTACCTAGTGCTAAGCCAATTACGAACTCCACTTCTCTATCCGGTGGCATTCCTGGTAACTCATTTGGAAATACATCCTCAAACTCACAAGCAACCAGAATATCGATTATGATGTGCTTCTCCTCCCTTTGCTCTTATAGAAAAAAAATGTATCCACTACATCCATTCTTTATCAAGCGCTCTGCTCAAATCGCAAATATATTGGTATGATGGTTGATCTCATACCAAAGAACCTTAATGATTTATTTCTCTTGGGACGAAACGTGACTATCTTTCTTCAGCAATTAATGCTCGCATTATGAGTGAATAACCAATCCATGCCAAGGATCACGTCAAATCCTTGCATATTCAACAGAATCAAATCAACTGCCGCCTCATGAACTATGTAATCCCTGATCGCCACAACCATCGATCTACACACCATAGCGGTGCTCACTAAGTTTCCCGTCGGAAGTAATACCTCCAATATAAACTCTAATAGTTCGAGAATGATTTCCATATTTGGTGCAAATTGAGGTGTTACAAATGAGTGGATAGACCTTGGGTCTATCAACAATCGAGCCTCATAACAATAATAATCACTCTCCTTGTATATTTGTAAGGTACCTAGTTGCAAACACAAATCTACTTAGTTGTATGCAAAAATATCAAGTAATCCTAAACTAGCAATGAAAAGAAAGCATAATGATTGTCTACTATCCTATCATGTTTCATGCACCTTCTCGATCTAAAATCTAATAGAATAGCTTGACCACATATATGATGTCATACCTTGGATCACTTCATTGGTATGCTGAGCATCCTGAGCGGTGACTGCATACGCATAACCCTGAATCGTGGTCCTTATTGGTCGTGGTGTAGCAGTTGTAGTCATCTTTTCCCTCCTCAATACTGGGCAATCTTTGATAATGTGCCCCACCTTTCCACATTTAAAACACCCCCCAGTTCCCCGTTTGCACTCTGTCGTTTTGTGTGCCTTGCCGCATAAGGCACAAGTCTCTGTGGGAATGGATGATGCAACTTTGGAAAATTGTCATGTAACCGATGCTTCAATGGTAGAAGCAGGGTTTTCATGACAGAAAAGTTTCGCCTGTACAGGCATAGGTGGCCTCGTATAGTTCACTGGAGTAGGTGGTCTCGAAAGTGGTGTCGTAAATCTTGGCATTTTATTCACCGATTCGTAATTTCTAATTCTCCCTTTACTAGCCTTGCCTTTACTCTATTGATCACGCCTCTGAGATAGTTCCTGAATATTTCTCGATAACTATGGCCTTCCCCATAATTGCTCCATATGTCTTTAGCTCTAATACAGAAATCCTATCCCATATATTCAGCCTCAAACCGCGTTAAAATTTGTTGGCCTTCATTAACTCCGTGGCCACATACTCAGGAGCAAATTTGGAAAGCCTCGTAAATTTCGTACCATATTCCCGTACAGTCATCCCTCCTTGTTCCATGGTCACGAACCTTGCTGCCATTTGATTCATAACTTATCTTGGGAAATACTCTTTATTGAATATCTCAACAAACTCATTCCATGTCCATGGTTCATCTTGACTCTCATGCTCTCTCCTCACCAACATTGCCTTCCACCAAGGATCGGTGTCTCCCTCTAATTGAAATGAAGCCCAACTCACCTTCTCCTCTTCAGTACATGGCAATCTCAGTAGGAGCTTCTCTATCTGATTCAGCCATTTTTCTGCCACTAGTGGATCTTTCTGACCATAGAAGCTAGGAGGTTTTAACCTCCTAAAATCTACAAATGATGATGCTTGTGGTGGCACAAGAGTTGGTGTCGGAGGTTGTTATTGATGGCTATTTGCATTGTTAGCTGCCAACAATACCGTCTGTTGAGCCTTAACGGTTGCCACCACTTCCATGGCTTGAGTCATCCTTTGTCTCACTTCTCTATCTCGCTCCCTTTCCTGATTACCTCCTTCTTGATTCCTTTCTTCCAAAATATTTGTTTCTAGTACAGCCCTATTACCGATTAGAACTCTATTTGAACTAGTGGGAACCTCGTTCCCACTTCTTAGATTCCATCTACAACCAACCCTCGGCCGTCCTCTACTTCTATTAGACATACGTTCTGTAAACATGAAACCAAGGTTTCATTAGAAGACGGTCCCTATACTCTGATCATGTATCTCAAAGCTAGGTCACGTGTGTAAGATAAATAAGAAATTTCTAAAGCTTAGCTCTGATACCAACTATGACCACCCAGATTTTTGCATCCGAAAACCCGCGCCGTCGGACCACCAATAGGGTGATCCCCAAACGAACTGAACATTCGAAACACTTGGTACATCCACACACAACGTGGAAAAACAAAGCGCAACTCTAATAATGCAGATAGAGTTATCATATAAGTAAAGAAATCTCCAGATCTACTATCATAGTGTGCTCAAAATAACAGTTCTAATCTCATGGGAAACACATGGACAAAAGAATAGAAAAGAACCACCGGTGATGGCCATCCATCACCAAAATATGGTTCACAAAATATTATATATAATATTTACATGAATCTAAAATCTAAACAAAATGGCTGGATGTAACAAGCTGAATCTACGATAAAAACTCAAAAGTCTGAGACCTAAACTTCCCCCTTAAGGAAATAATCTTCAGGGGAAGGTTCTAACTCTTCCTCTTACACGAACTCAGGATCCTCAAGCTCTCGATCCTGGGTACCAGAATCTACACCTATACCTATGACGTATAGTTGAAGGGTGAGCTAACAGCTAAGCTCAATAGGGAAAATATCTATAGCATGCTCATTATCACATCACATATATTTTCATGACAGATATTAAAATAATTGCGGAACTAAACTCAAAAGCATTTGAATCAAAATGAAGCTAATGTAGATGCAGTTTTCAAAGTTAATCACATGATTTGCTTAGTCTTTCACACACACAAGAAGAAACTTAAATTGATTACTTAAATACAATCCCGAGCATATATAGCATTGAGAGCCTCGTATATACCGATGGGAATACCCACCATTGTCGTTCAATGAACTATTTCACAAGGCCAAGCCCCTGAGCTACGTTAACAGGGTCACTTGTGCTTCACATTGACCATTCGCTATCTACAATGTACGGATATCCCACCGTACTGGCTACACGAGTTGTATTGATATCCCGCCGTACCGGTCACGAATATTTCGCCGTGTTGGTCACAGATATACCGTCGTGTCGGTTGGGTATTCACACACAAACCTCAAATCAGAGTACAAAATTTAACTTACAGTTTATCATCGTGAATTGTGGTAATATATAGCTAGGTTTAGGGTATGGAAAATTGAAGTTCACACACACACATACTCATGTCTGACTTAGTTCGCACAAACACGTATTCGTGTCTTACTAAATTTATGCACACACGTATTTCACTCACACACACACATGCTTACACTTGAATCCACGTACAAAGCTCATGCATGTTAAAGAACGAAGTTTCATGATTTTCACACACCCATTGATCATATCAGAATTCAAATGCTTATTATAACAAGGCACATGTTATAGCATTTTCCCTACCTCACGCGAAGTCCACTGAAGGTCCCTCTTTGTCAAGATACTCCCTTCATCACGCACACATGATCTTAACCTAAACACATCATATTTATGTCTTACACATAAGAAGTGATGAAGAAAAATAGGTTTCAAAAGTCCTTTTTATCAAAATAGACAAATGCCAGAATCTAGCAAAATCGATCGATCGAATCCCAATCCGATCGTTCGGTTCACAAAATTGATCGATCGACATATATTTCGGTCGGTCGGTTTCCGTCCAAAAATACACACATCACTATTTATATAATCTGTCCCACACTCAATCAATCGGTATCAAAATCGATCGATCGATTTACTCAAAAAACCAGTCTCTTCTTCACATCTCATCCTGTCGACTCTACAGGAACCTGTTGACCCTTCAATGGAGCCTGTTGAGACATGAATCGATCGATCAAATTCTCATTCGATCAATTAGTTTTCACTTAGAAAACCTTCTCTCTCTATTCTGTAATTTTTCTTCACATTCTGTCAAAATCGATCGATCGGTTCTCCTTTCGATCGATCGATTTTGACAAACTCTTAGCAATATGGGATTCTTCTTTTAAGTTTATTTTTCCCCAAAACTTATCACATTTATTTCTTATCTTTTAGGGCATTTATTGCCCAACCCAATAACATACCCACACCTTTATTTCAAGTTTCTAGAGCATTTCTTGTCCATCTACAATCATAAATAGCATGATTAAACACAAGCCTCACCTTAGAATCATAAATCTTTGCACATTGATAACCTAGACCTTTAAATCCCTGGCTTCTCCTTCCCCACACATAAAAGGGTTTGCAAATCCTCCCCTCACTGTTGATTTGAACACAAACAAGATCAACCCCTCCTTTTACACGTTGGTAGGAAGAAAGAGCCCTCTTCTCACTTCACAAGGCTTCTTCCTTATACAAAACTCAAGCCACAAGGTAAAGAAACTAATTTCTTATCCAAGTTAGACTTTTATACTTGAAGTTTTTGTTTGGGTGTTAAGCCGGTACACCAGACTTCGGTGTACGTTATCTCATCTAACGGTCACCATCTCTTTAGTCTTCATCCTTGTTCACTTAACTAAATACCTTTATCATCTCGAATTGTATGACCTCATGAACACGCATCCCTAGTTGGATAGTTCGGAAATCAAAATTTTTGGGACGTTACATTCTTCCCTCCTTAGGAATTTTCGTCCGCAAAAATTGGCTAAGGTCCTTTGATTTGAAAGCAAGTTGTCACTCCCTATTGAGTCCCACACATACGAACGAAAGTCACCTAATGAAAACAAAATCTTTCCCTCTTTTTGAGAAACCAATCCTTTAACGGTTTCTTAACAAGAAATATCTTATGTAAAAATTAACACACAACATACACACATATATATCAACACTACCATCAGAGAACATTTAATCACATATCTAAGTCATGCGAGTCAATGTGACTCATCTATCGCACCTGCATGAAATTCAACATTTAATAGTAACATCGACACATGCCCAACATTCACATCCATATGGAAATAAAACATGCATTTCAAACAGAATACTGAAATTAAATATAAACAGAGCCAAAAAGGAATTCTTATAGGTCTAGCAGGACCAAATAGTTCACACACTTACACAAAACATTCCAAATTCAAATAACTTTAAAATTTATCATTCATTTCCCCCCGTCTCATTGATCTGGTTGTGCATACAAGGGTCCATCCTGCTCCTCATCAGCCTCCCCACTGCCAGAAATAGACGCTCCAGTGTCGTGGTACCATGGGTCAGGTACATAGGCACGAGCATCCGCAAGCTGCGTCATATAGTCCGTAGGGTAGGCATGCTGTATGAGGCACGTAAAGATGCCCTCACGGTAGTCCATGCGACGATGCAACCACCGATTGCTCTCCTCTAGTTGAGTCATATGAGAGAGAACATCATCCATTGTTGCTATCGTTGGACACTGAGGTGCTGGTACACATCGAGCTACTGGCTGTTGTGGCTATTGAGCTGGTGGTACTGGCTGCTCTCCTTGTTCTCCTTCTGCCGCAGTCAATGCTACTGGCTCCAAACCTCTGGCTTGCACACTCTTCACTAACTAGTTGTAGTCTTCCAATCCTTAAACATGTAGAGTTTCTCATTATCCGCTTTCCATGGTTCTAAGTCTAGTATATCATACTCCTCTCCCTCTCCAGAATAATCCTCATTCATGCTCGATATCAAGCGAGCATAGGGTATTTTATCCTTAAGGCTTGCTGTGCCCTCTAGCGTTTTTCCCCTGGTGTTTACAATGCCATCTCGTACTAACTCTGTGGCATGAAACCATTTGCCCATAAACGCTGAATATAGTGCTTGTTGTAAAACTCTAACTCATTCAATTTTATGCCTCATAGGGTATAGATTACACTTAAAGATAGTGTCTAACATCCACAGATCACGGTGTAAATCTGCCCTTTTTATAGCATGGCCTGACCGGTGTCTGCCTTGGGTCATCCTTGCACACACCTTGTGAAATTCTACTTCTTCTGGGTAGGGTTCCAACAATTTTAAGTTAGTGCCCCATTCCGCATAGCATTCTAAGGCATCTGTTATACAGTTGTAGTTAAATTTGTACTCTCTATTATTGATTTTAGTATTAATCATTGTGTCGTCTTCCCCCTCATACATGTTTTGATACAAAATCTCACCAATCTAGGGTAATAAAAGTCTCCTAAGGGTTTGAGCACACTGTCGAGTCCAACATTTTTAATATAGTCCACAGCCCATTGAGCAGTTTCTACCTCACTTAACAGCGTTGGGTCAAAAGTTTGTTCAAGCATAAAGTCCTTCACAGCCCACCATGTGTTAGGTCTCTCCAATGGTGGTGGTCGATGCGAAGAACCCGCATGTGTCACTGTTTGCTTCAAAGTAGAAGGGTTTGCAGTCTATTTCCCTTTTGGTGCCATTATAATTCAAGAAAAACTCCAAAACTAGGGTTTGAACTCAAGATCTTTTAGAAATTCCAAATGAAATGTATGATCTTACCTCTAAAAGTGATTTGGAGTCGAACTCGTGAAGACTCGAATCCCTAAAGGTTGAAGATTGATGACTAGAGATCGGCGCTTGAAAACCCTCAAGAAATAACAACGAAACCCCCAAAGAAAATCCCAAAAGCTTTGAGCAAATGAAAAAATAAAAATCGATTTCCTTTTATACTGCCCGAATCGATCGATCGATTACTCAAATCAATCGGTCAATTTGCGCATTAAATGAGTCTGTCAGCCACATAAACTCAACCTCTCGCCTCTTAAAACTGAGCCTCTCGAGAATTTTTGATCGATCGATTTCTGGTTCGATCGATCGGTTTCCTATAATGAGCATATCGACCTAAGCAGAACTCGTCGATTTGAAGAGTTGAACTATTTGAAATAATTCGATCGATCAGTTTACAATTCGGATGATCAATTTGGACATCGATCGATCGGTTTTCACTGATAAACACTTGATTCTCTGTTTGGTTACTTAATCGATAAGATTTCACACTCGTTTGATCGATTTTAAAAATCAGAATTCATTTCGATTGATCAAATTTGATAGAAAACCCTCAACTTGCTGGGTAAGTCTTCCTCTACCTATTTTTGTATGTTTGATTTCAGATATTTAATTGCTCATTATCATATAACTAAAAATGGTGCCTTTTCATAGATGAAACAGTTACATAATCTACAACACCATGCATACAAAGTCTTTGTATCAATAATTACATGACATCAAAAGTCCCTCGAGTCTCATTGAAACAAGTGTGGGTATTGCTCAAAAGTTTTTGCTTCACGCTCCCAAGTAGCCTCCTCTCAAGAATGATTCTTCCACTTTACCAACACTAGAGGAATGTGCTTATTAAGTAACACTTGCTCCTTTCGATCAAGTACTTGCATAGGTTCTTCTCTAACAGTCAAGTCCTCGTAAATCTCAATCGACTGATCATCGAGAACATGAGTCGAGTCTTTCACGTATTTTCTTAACATTAATACGTGAAATACATTGTGTACCCTATCAAGTTGTGGGAATAATGCGACCCTATATGCAACTTCTCCAACTCTTCCCAAAATCTCATAGGGTCCCATATTGCATGAACTTAACTTCCCACGCTTCCCAAAATGAATTACACCCTTTAAAGGTGAAATCTTTAGGAATACATAGTCCCCGATTTGAAAGTCCACACTTGTCCATTTTAAATCAGTGTAACTCTTCTGTGGGCTTTGTGTAGTCTTTAATCTCTCTCTAATCCAATGGATTGCTTCAGTAGCTTGTTCAAGGATCTCTGGCCCTAAAACAAACTTCTCTTTGGTTTCTTCCTAGTTGACCAGAGATCTACATCGATGCCCATATAAAGCTTTGTAAGGAGCCATGCCAATGCTCGCTTGGTAACTGTTATAATATGCAAACTTGATCAATGGTAAGTGCTGATCCCATGATCCTCTAAAATCGAGCATACATACTCTGAGCATATCTTCAATTACCTGATTTACCCTTTTAGTCTGTCCATCTGTCTGAGGGTGGAATGTTGAACTAAAATCTAATCTCGTACCCATTCCTTCTTGGAAGTTTTGCCAAAACTGAGAGGTATATAATGAGTCACGATATGAGACAATGCTCTTTGGAATACCGTGTAATCGGACAATCTCTTTCTTATACAAATCTGCCAATTTACTAGCTATCTACATAGTGTTATAGGGCAAGAAATGTGCTGATTTTGCTAGTCTATCAACGACCACCCAAATGGCATTATGTTGTCTTGCCGTCCGTGGTACTCCCAACATGAAAATCGTGGATATTGACTCCCATTTCCACTCTGGTATCGGCAGAGGTTGTAGCAAACCGGATGGATGTCTTTGATCTACTTTCACTTGTTGACATACCAAACATCTTGAAACGTACTCAACCACATATTTCTTCAATCATTGCCACTAGAAATTCTTCTTTAAGTCTTGGTACATCTTCGTACCACCAGGATGAATGACATATTTTGATTTGTGTGCTTCGTCTAAGATAGTTTCTCAGAGATCGACATTGGATGGTACACATAGGCATCCTCTAAATGTTAGCGATCCATCCTCTCTTATGGAGAAATTTGAATCTATGCCTTCTGTCACCCTTGTCTGATCTTTACTAACTCTGTATCGTTCATCTGAAGTTTATACATTTGATCAAAAATCGTCGGTCGAATCATAATGTTTGTAAACAAAGCGTCGAAACCAAACTGAACTTTTCAGTTGTTCTTTTTGCCAAACCAAACTCAAACAGGTACTCGTCCAAACCAGTGGTTTGGTCCAGTTTGGTCGGTTCTGCCCAAAAAATGCACAGCCCTACATTCAAGTATAATAGGTATAAAACAACGTTCACAAATTATTGATTTATTTTCTTTTCATGATTATCGATTGATCATCGGTCTTAAAAACAAATAATATTGCACAACATCAAATTATTTTTAGGTTTCAAAAAATAATAAATTCAGATTTATGACTTTACATTTTGCATGAAACTAGAAGATCAACCCACACGAATCCCTTCATGTTTCCCTAAGGGTACAACATCAACACATAATTCCAGCTTCTTAATATTTCAATTGATGTATAAACTGTATTAATTGCTTTTGGTTTTTAGGTTTCATTACTACTACTGGTATCAAAATTTCGTATTTAAAGGTGTCACTGAAAGTGGAAGGAAGTCCTCACTGTCGCGCCAGCTTTCTTTAAAGGCATTAGTTACAAGTGTTCCACCGACAAAACCATCAAGTTTTGGGATGACAAGTGGGCAACGTTTCACTCTTTTAAAACTCTTTATTTGTCGATCTATGCTTTGAGCAGAGTTAAGGGAGCATATGTGGCTGACTGGGCCCTTCTATAGCATCTGTGGGTGGTTGGGATGTTATTCTTAGAAGGGATCTCCGTGGAACTGAATTAACGGAATATGCCCAACTCTTAGAAGACCTCAATCTCACTCCTATCCTTGGCTATGGAGAAGATTCCAGAATTTGGTTAAGCAACATGGTAACTTCACTGTGAAAACAACTTTTGACAGATTATGGAAAAGACTCATTATTACCTGCCTTTGAATTGTTGTGTGGAAAGTTAAAGCCCCCCAAGAGCTCTTCTCTTTGTCTGGTTCGCTGCTATTAACTAGATAAAATCAGTTGATGTTCTCAGACGTCGCGGCTGTCGACACCCCCATTTTGCCCTCTCGAAATATACAAGCCTATTTGGTCAACCTTTGACCTTGCCCACAATCTCCGAGAAAAGACTAACCTTTTTGGAAGACTTTAAAACCCTAAACAGGGACCATGCACTGAAACAATGGTACATGGTCGAGACCCAGGCTAAAACAATAGCTCTGTGGCTCAGACCTGGCTCAAACGCAAGAAAGTCCTGAATTATGCACCCTGTATAGCGCGCATAACTCAATTGCACGCCCCATGGCCGATGCACAATTGGTCCCTCTTGGACCAGGATTGCACTTCCTGAAGATCGCTTAGACCATGATTATCGCCTACCTCAGCGCCCAATCAGTATGCTTCACCATCGACATTAGTGCCTTGTACCCTTCTAGAAACCACTTAAGACACGATTGTACGCTTTACCTAGAGCATGTAATCAGATTATGCGCCTCAACACCAGCGTATAATTGGTTCCTAAGCCAACCTGGTCTTTAACTCCCTAGACCGCCTGAAAATTCCCTATTAAGCGCATTAATTCATGCACTTAATTAATTGTGCGCACTAATCAGGGCGTGCAATTAGTCTAATTAGACTAGGATTAGGCTACCCAACTGAGCCAGTCAGCCGGTCACTCACTAAGTCAGTCACCGACTCAAAGTGATTGTGCGTCGGATACTGGGCGCATAATTCAATTGAGTGCACCAAACAAGGCGCATAATTGAAATTCACCGACCAACTATGCGCACCCCACAGGGCGCGCAATTGGCCAAATATATATAAATAGAACCCACCATCATGACTCAAACACACAATTTTCGACACAGATTTCTCTCTCAAGATCCTCGCTTTCAAGCTTAGGATTTTGAATTCCCCTCTGCAGCCCTGGCCTTAGGTATACTTCCCTTCTAGTTTTTAATTCTTCTAGTTCTAGTTCTTAGTTCTGGATCATTAGTTTGAAACTTTAGGTTCTTAAGCTTTTTGTCCTAGATCTTAGGCTTTAAACCTCTTTAATCCTTAATTCTTACCCTTTTTTCTTGGTTCTAGTTCTTAGGTTCTAGAACCAGTTCCTCTTTTTTTTAATTTTAGTTATAGATTTAGGTTCTAGCCCCCTAGTTCTTAAATTCTAGATCTTAGATCTTTGGTTTTAATCTAAATTTTTAATGTTTTTAGTTTTAGTTCTTAGTTTTTAGAATCAGTCCTTAATTTTAGTCTTAATTTCCATATCTAGTTCTAGAATTTTAATTCTAAATTTGATTCCCTAACTTCGATCCGTAAATTTAAAATTTATTTATTTTTCAATCTATATTAGTTTTAAAATAAACCCTAACCAACCGATTTGCCCAAGGGAGCTTACGAAGGGTACCCGAGAACGGGGCCGTCCTCCTTAGCATAACAGGCCAAAACCCATTTTTTTTAGATTTTCAGTAAAATTAGTATATTCACTTTAATTAGAACTTTAATACAATTAGTATATTTTTAATTAATTAGAATTTCAATAGAAGTAGTACATTCCTAATTAATTTTCATAGAATTAACGTATTTGCATTCCTAGTAGGATTAGGAGATTTAATTAATTAGATTTTAAGAGGATTAAAATATTTAAATTAATCAGATTCCTAATAGGATCAGGAAGCCTAGTTGAATTCCTTGATTATTTAGACTTCTAATAGGATTAAAATTGATTAGATCCCTAATAATCATAGCAAGAGCAGGAAAGGTAAAATAGTTAGAAGAGAATTAGGAAAACTAGCTTAACTAAATTTACAGGCGACCCAGTGCTACTGACATTGACCAGCCGATGATTTAGTAAAGTGAACAACCCATATTGTGCAACCGTAGGATTTGTGACCATCCCTTCACGACGATGTGCTCGCTTGTAAAAAATATAGAGTCGTAACCCGGAGCTTTTGGTGTCCCAGGAAACCTAGTTCATTTCTATGAGCACCGAAGTGTCACAAATATGATTCTGAATCCAGTCCACACCAAAGGCTCTTGGGTAGGGGCTTCAGTTATCGATCGGGAAGGTGTTAGGCACCCGATCAACCTGCTTAACATGGTCTCTACTTATGGCCAAAAATAAAATGAAGCAAAAGAAAGGAAAATAGCTTCCTCTTGCCCAGAAGGGCTTAGAATATAATTTGTGCCCCTCCGTTCCTACCGAAAAGTCGGCGGCGTAATGACACAAATGGGAGGATTGAGGGAGCTAGAAAGAGATAGGAGAAGAAAGGGGAGAGCCGGAGCCTTTGGGCCCTTATAGCACCATAGGAGAGCCTTGCGTGGCTTGCTTTGATGAGATTTTGAAGGCATTGTATGGTGGAAAATGGGGTTCTAACTCCTAAGGCTTGAAGCTAGGAGGTAGGGAAGGGAGGCTAGGGGATCACACACACCTAGGCTAAGGGTTTTGGATGCAAGAATAAGTTTGAAATGAGGTTGGGAGATTCTGGAATTTGGGTGAAAATGGTGCACAAAAGGGAGGAAGAACTTCTCACTTTGAGCTCTTTCTCTCTTTGGCCAAAAATCTCAACCCTTAAACCAAGGGGTGGGGGACTCTATAGGAAATGGGTGGATTATGAAACCACTTAAGAGCTAAATGGGTTTAGCAATTAGGTAATCTAAAATCTAAGGTTTCCTAGGATTTTGAGAGTTTAGAAAGGTGTGAAGGTGGTTCTAATGGCGGATGATGGGTTAGTGTTTCAAATCACTTAAGGGTTTCAAATAGGCATTAAAAGGGTGCAATAAAGTTATCAAGACATACCCCAAGGACTAAGGTGGTCAACAAGTCAAACCCCAATCATAATTTTTGGGGCAAAATCCATAGGTTACTGTTCATATGTCTGGCGCAACTAATAGTTGCGCCAGACAAATGTATAGTAAAACAGTTCTGTACAATAGCCTGGAAGTTGGCTTTGCGAGGGGTGGCGGGACCCATTTATATCTGGCGCAACTATTAGTTGCGCCAGGTAATTTTTGGGGGAAGAAAGTTGGGCACAACTAATAGTCACGCCAGGCAAATTCTGGGGGAAAATAAAAAATTCTCCAAAATAGCCCAATTTTAAAATGCTCATAACTTTTAATATATAACTCTGATTGAGGTGACTATTGGCTTGTTGGAAAGCTAGAGAAGTCCTATTTCTAATGGAATATAATTTAGCTCCTTAAGAGGTTTGTGTAAATTTTGTCACTCCTCTTTCCAACCACTACTTGGGAGGGTTTGACACTGGTCCAGGAAAGGGTTCTAATGGGTTTGGGAAGGTTAGGGTTGATTCCTAAGGGTTCGGAAAGGTTCCTAAGGGTTTAGAAAGGTTCCTAAGGATTTCATACATGCCATCAAAAGCTCGAAAGTGCACCTCTCTCGAAATGTGTTCCAATAGAGCCTTGGGACAAATTTGGGTGTCTACAGATGACCCACTTTGGTATTCAATCATTAATAATCGAATGCCAAAGAAAAGAGACATCCGAAGAGGCCCAAAGCATTACTGACGGGTCCGCTGCATTCAGAACTAACTTCAAAGTTCAAATGAGTAACATGGTAAGAAAACGAAAGCCCTGAATGTCAGGCTAAACATTCGTTTCTAAAGGTAATCGGTCCCTAAGCGCTTGGCGACATTATTGGGCGTAACCGAGGTGGAATGAGTTGCGAACTCCCTATAGTCGGGAAAGACATTCGCTTCTCGGAATGATTTTGAAGGTATTTGATGTTTTAAATTTTTTCTGAATGCAACAGCTTCGTAAGTAAGAGGGCTGATTGACCCACATTCAAAGATAGGTGTGAAGTAAACATATGCAAGGCTCCACAGTTTGCGTCCAATCCTATGAGGCATTTGATTGCCCCATCTGACTGTTCGTGGGTGCCCCTGCTGAAAGCAGAGTTCGAGATCTTTGGGCGAACCCATCGATCTCAAAGTTTATTTAGCATGGCTGCCCGAGCAAAGTGAATAGATGCAACACTATTTTTTGGGAGGACGTGCCATTTTTGAAAATGTGCCCCGGATCAATAGGACCTAGAGCATCTAGCTTCAAGTACCGCTTAATAGATCAAACCAATCATTGGGTGTCTCCTAAAAAGGGGCATCCAATCCTAGATTCCACCAACAATGATCATGAATATCAATTAACTATGCATAAATATGCACCCATCAGGGGTGATAAGCAATAATAAAGGCGATGGAAGCCCCGACCTAGACCGGCTTGGGTACAATTTACGGGAACAAACGACCATCATACGGATACCCGGACACATGTACACTTTATAGGGATATCACTGTCCATATAGTTTTTAAGCCTGCAAAAAAATAAAAGAGAAATGAACCCTTCTAAATGCATGGTTGCATTTAGTTTGATTGATACGTAATCTCATTCTCAACAGGTTGGTCTCAACCAATGATTGACCTTTTCCAACAAAGAATCTGAATCTTAAGACACTTAAGTTCATATGAATCCAAAACAGAGCGCTCATTGCAAAGATTTAGCAGTGGAGTCAACTCGATCAAAACACTGGCTGTTTGACCGGGACTGACACTGTTGCTCCTTCCTTAAAGTAGGATCCAAAATCCAAGGCATGCCTTAGACTTAGGACATTACTATAGCACAGTGGTGTTGCTGATAAAATATTGACATTTTACCCATCAGAACACGCATGTGCGTAGCTGTGCATGGAAGCACAGATTTATTCTTTCTTTTTCAAAATGATTTTCTCTCTCTCTTTTTTTAATAGGCTTGACGTCAGTGGTGAGATGTTTCATCTAATTTGTTCATCGCTGAGAAGTTGCCGGCTTCGAGGCTTTGGACCATGTGATGTTCATGCATATTCTCGATAAAAGGTCAGTCCCTTTTTTGTTTATACATATAAAGAAAATGCATCTTAAACAACAGAAGGAAAAGTAGATTTCTACCTATATTTTTTCATTTTCAATATATTTTTTTAGATTTTTGTTTTCAAAGATTTTTTTTTATTTTTCTTCATTTTTGAGATTGAAATATGATGCTAGAAATATGAGTAGAAATATATGCACATTTTTTTGGTATTTGGAATTTTCTCGATTTTTTGTTTTTGGCTTTCTCTCTCTTTTTTTTTTTCTGCCTTGACAATGAAATGGAGTAACGGGTCCCATTTTGAGCATAGTCGAACTCTTTCATGCAGTTGGACCTGAGTGAGTTTTCGGATTTTACCAAGGACGGAATATTGATCCCTTTGGATTGAGCTAAACCTTTCTCCTTGCCTCGGGCCATACGTTTGACGATGAGGTTTCACATAGACAATTCTGGTTGGGTCCCGATTCGAACTAGCATGAGCGGCCCAGTCAGACAAGAGGGTATAGGAAGAGTAATAAAAGGGCTCCTCAAACATTAATCTTCTCAATCAGTCCAAACTTTTCTTTTTCAATGTTTTCTCTTTACTTTTCTTTTTTTTTTTACCCGTGGTGCCCTTTCGGGTTTTCACCACATCCATGGGTTTAGCCCTCTTACCCCAAGGGCCCTTTCGGGTTTTCACCTGGTCCGCACAAACTCACTATTTTTACCCTAGCGCCCTTTTGGGTTTTCACCACATCCATCTTGCTTTGAGCTTGTATTTTTATTTTATTTATATATATTTTTTTATTTCTTCTTCATTTCTTTTTTCAATAGTCATGACATAGACGTCGATTCCATCATAGCCGGCTGGATGGGGTTCTGGTGTCGTTTCACAACTCGGCTTGTGTTGACTTAATAGATATTATGATTGCTTGTAAACCAAAAAGAAGGCTTCCTTCAGGGTATAGCTTGGCCATGGGTTAGGTTAGGATTTGAAGGTATGCTAGGCTAAAAGGGTTTCCTTGATACGGCTTCAGTTTTCTCAACATACTTTTTTCCTTGGGGGTTCTACTGTACATGCCCCGTGATTCTTTATTCTTATCGTTTTATTTCAGGCATTCACTTTTTGAGGTTTTGCTTTTCTGATTTTTTGGATTTTGATGGTAACTTTACTTCTATCTTTTTTTTGTGTATGTACATACATCCATTTTGTTTTGGGAGAGGGGGTTATTGAAAGAAAGGCCCAAGCTCAAAGTGGGGTAGCAAAGGATATCATTTTTTCAAGGATGCTTTTTGGCTACTGTGTTTGGAATGATGGCCTCTTTTGGGTGATTCTTAAGCAGCCACACATCTATTTCACCAATACTTACCTTATCGTAATAAACTAAGCGTAGAACCGTTGGATGTATCTAGCATTGATGGGCTCAGAAAGATGATCTCCGTCCATGGTGGCGAGGCGGATGGCATATCCCGGTAGTACTTCTTGAATGACATAAGGTCCTTCCTAGTTTGGCTTGAACTTGTGTTGCTCCCCCAGCTGTGCTTTCTTTATTTGTTTGTGGTAAAAGAAATTTAAAATCAAAATAAAACAAGGGATGAAATCAGCACAACTGAGAAGTCCTAGACCTGCAAGATACAGGGTCCATTGTGGCAAGTTTTGATAAGTAAGAGTTTGTCCCACAGGGAAAGATGATCTACAGCTCCAAGGGAGCCATCTCTAGTAGTCCCTCCAGATCTGTCTACAGATCTGGCAGTCCTTAAGGGAAGGGAGTTTAAGGTCACTTAGTTTACAGATCCTAAGGTAGCCTAATGTCTAAACTACAGAAAGGGTTGAGAGGACGGATGGAGTGTGGAAAATAAATATAAAAGGGTGAGAAGTATGTTATTGAGCCTAGATCAGAGGAGTTTTGTAACTCAGATTCAGATATGATGTTATAGAAATCCTGTCCAATGGCTACGTATCACCACTGAGGAGAAAGGATTCAACCCATCTCTGTACTATGATCCAATCCCTTAAGGTTATAACCTGTCCACTCAAATGGTCACAGACTATCCCAAGGGTAACCACAATCCAGAGATGGGTCCAAACAAGTTAATCATTATAGGCATTATTTCATCCAGGCTACCAGCTCAAGAATCCATAGGGAACCTCAACCTCTAAAGCTCTATGTGTGGGGCTAAGGCTGTATAGGACCATGATAGCCCAGACACACAGAATCAGCAAGTGATTGAGTATAACATTCGATCTAGCTGTCCACTTGAGTGAGGCTACAATGGTCCAGTCACAAGCCTACAATCTCTATAACCAGATCAGGTCTAACATCTGATAGCGGATCTATACAAATATAGGGGAGTCTGCCTCTGTACAATCTCCCACCAGGCTAATACAAGCTCAGATGCCGAGAAGAAGGATCCATCTTGGATCGATGGATTAGAATCACCCTAAGGCTATAACCTGCCCACTTGAATGGTCACAGACTATCCCAGAGGCTATCGTCCTCACGGAACCCAAGACAAAACAAGAATATCGCTACCACCACCATGGTCACAAGGCTACCAGCTCAAGTTCCCATGGGGATTTCAGATCTAGTGGGTCCTGTGGTGGGGCTAAGGCTATATAGGACCATGATAGCCCAGACACACATGTCACTTGGATCTGAGTGGCCCTTAGAATCAGTCCTCCATTGCTTTGAATCACAGCCAAAGAAATGGCGGACCACAAGGCAGCAGCCTTGCACAGAGCATCTCACAATCAAACACAAATCCCATAATGTAAAAATCCTATTACAAACTGCCATTAAACTAGTTCAAAATGCATACAAAGACATAGCCAGCAAGTGTTGGACTATGGAGAGAGGGAAAGAGAAAAAGAAAAACTACTTACAGCTATAAAAGAAAAGAAAAAATGATCTCAGATTAAATCTCCAAGAGATGGGATGTCTTCCCAGATCTGTTTTGAGATATTCCAAGATGTCTAAACCTAAGCTAAGTATGGGTTTATATAGCAGTGGTGTGGCGGCGCATTAGAGTTAGGAAACCCTAATTTTAACGATGCCACATGGCCTAATAGTGATCCCTGGATGCCTCGGGGTGTGTGCACGGAGATTTAAGCGTGGGAGTGCATGCCCTAATCGCTGGAAATTCCTAGAAAGTCCTCTGCTGAAGCGATGGAAGTTGGAGTTTAGAGCTTCGCTAGGTAGCTATTGTTTCCCAGACTTGTCGCATGGTAGCTCTTACCTTTCATGAGGATGGTTTAACATTGAAGATTCAACCATCATGAGGTTGAGTAAACATCAAAGCCTCAGATGTCGCGGGGTTGGAGTTCAAGCAGTCGCGAGGTAGTTGAGCATTCGCTGGGTTGATCATTGCGAGGATGGATTTGAATAACGCGAGAACTGTGCGATCACTTCTCTTCAATGGACTTCGCGAGTTACCTCGCGAGGCTTTAATAAGTTCTGAACTGCGCGAGGTTCCTTGGTCTTCGTAAGGATGCTTTCTTCTTGAATAGCGTGAGAACTGTGCGAGGAGTTCTCTTCTGATATTTACATCCCACGGTCACTGTGTGACAGCTGTGCGACGAGTCTTCTGAAGCTCTCTCTCCTTAGCCGTTCTTAGTGAACTGCGTGAGGTTGAGAGAGGTCTACTTTGAACTGCGTGAGACTGCGCGATGTGGTCTACTCTTGAGCTTCATGAGAGCTGCGTGAGTTTGTGCTTCTGAAGCTCTTCAGTTACTCAATTGCGCGAGAGGTTATTGTAAAGTCTTGAGAAGCTCAGTCGGACTGCGCGAGGCATATTTCTCCTGAATCCTCTAAAGCTTGGGTCAGCTGCACGAGGCTCATTTCAGGTCTGGATTCAGGGTCCATCCTTCTAAGGGACTTCTGGCGCCAAAGCAGGCTCCTTAGCAGGATTCCTGGCCTTATTTCACTGCTGATTATTACCTACATAAAACACCTAACAAGAACTTATTTGATGGCTAAGGGTCTAATCAAATGTTAAGTTAAGGGGTGAAAAGTGGTACTTTTCAGGTCTTAATAACTTGCCTCTTGGATTGGCGTGGAGGGATGGGAAGATCTTCTTCAGTATAGTATCTCCTACCTTCTGATCTCGACCGCGGACACATTTATTGTAAGCACGTGCGATTCGCTCCTGGTAAACTTGAGTATGACACAAGGCTAGGAGTCTCTTCTTGTTCAATAAGTTCAATTGTTAGAAGCAAGATCTGTCTCTCTACTTCGGGTAAGCCTGATTCCATGAGAATTCAAAGCGAGGGTACTTCAACCTCAACTGGGAGGATGGCCTCAGTTCCATACACAAGGGAGAACGGTGTTGCCCCTGTAGCAGTACGGATGGATGTTCTGTAGGCCCACAAAGCAAATGGTAGCATTTCACTCCAATCTCTGTAGGTGACGACCATTTTCTCAAGGATGCGGACGACCGTCTTGTTCGCAGCCTCCACGGCTCCATTAGTTTGAGGCTGATAAGGTGACGAGAGATGGTGCTTAATTTTGTATTGCTCGTAGAAGGCTCGGACGTGCTTATTCGCAAAGTTTGTGCCGTTGTCCATGATGATATCTTTGGAGACTCCAAATCGGCACATAATATTATTCTTAGGAAACTTCTCGATGTGACTGGCCGTGATGTTGGCATATGATGTCACTTTTACCCATTGATAAAGTATTCAATGGCGACGAGGATTAACCAATGTCCATTTGATGCTTTCGGATTAATCATTTCGATAACGTCAAGGCCCTAGGTAGCAAATGGAAAAAGAGTGGTCATGCAGTGAAGAACGATGGCTAGATCATGTATCAGACTGGAGTGTTTTTGACACTTGTAGTATTTCTGAACATGTTGGCAGCAATTTGATTCCATAGTGGTCTAATAGTGTCCCTGCCGCAGAATTTTCTTGGCGAGCATGTGACCGCTGACGTGGGTTTCGCATACTCCCTCGTGGATCTCCTTCATAATATTGATTGCTTCACCTTCTGTAAGGCACCTGAGTAAAACATTATTTTAGGATCGCTTGTAAAGGCATTCCCCGCAAATGACGTAGCCTGCCGCTTGACGTTGAATGGTATGTCGGTCCATCTTGGACGTACCCTCAGGGAAAGTTAGTGTCTCAAGGAAATTCTTGATATCAGAGAACCAAGGTGGCTCATCATCAGACTTCATAGGTTCCTCAATCTGGAGGCAGAAGGCCAGCTCATTCCTCTGCTCAATCATGATCGGCTTCATCTCGGCACTGTATGGGATTTCTATCATTGACGCTAAAGTTGCTAGTGCATTAGCAAAGCTATTCCTTATCCAGGGGACATATGAGACTGTCACATCTTGTAAGCAAGCTATCAGGTCCTCGAGGTGCTCATGATAAGGGATCAGTTTCTCGTCTTTCGTCTTCCAGTCACCGTTCGTCTGGCATATGATTAACTGTGAATCGCCAAACACTCTGAGGTGAGTTATATTTAGATCTAGAGCCACCGGAAAACCAGCGGCACATGCTTCATATTTAGCCATGTTGTTTGTGCAAGGGAAATTGAGCTTGATAGAGACGAGTACGTGGGATCCCTTCGGTGAAATCAGGATGACACCAACTACTTGGCCCTCGGCATTCACTGCCCGATTGAAGTGCATTACCCATGATTCTTCTGCCTCTTCAGTATCGTCTTCTGTCATGAACAAGATATCCTCATCAGGGAACTCAGTCCTTAAAGGTTCATAATCTAGCAAAGGATTGTAGGCAAGATGATCGGTGAGTGCCTGCCCCTTGATCGAATTCTGAGTGACGTACGTGATGTTGAACTCAGACAATAAAAGCTACCATCGTGCGGTTCGCCTAGTGAGAGTTGGCTTCTCGAACAGGTATTTCAATGGATCCATTCGGGCTAAGAGTAGAATGGCTTGAGATAGTAAGTAATGGCGGAGCTTCTTAGTAGCCCATACAAGAGTCAGGCATGCTTTCTCCAGATGAGAATAGTGCATTTCATTATCAGTAAACTTCTTGCTTAGATAGTAAATGGCCTGTTCTCTTCTTCCTATCTTGTCATGCTGCCCTAAGACACATCCCATCGAGATTTTCGTCATGGATAGATACATCAAGAGTGGTCTCCCTGGCTCAGGTGGTACCAAAATAGGTGGATTAAGGAGGTAGCCTTCGATTTTATCGAACACTGCCTGACAGTCGTTGTTCCATTCAACGGGCAAGTTCTTCCTTAGTAGCTTGAAGATCGACGTGCAGATTGGAGTTAGTTGTGCAATGAACCGACTGATATATTTTATTCTGCCTAACCCCCCTCTAACTTCCTTCTCAGTAGACGATGGTGGCATTTCTATGATGGCTTTAACTTTGACTAGGTCGACCTCGATCCCTCTCCTGCTGACGATGAATCCTAATAATTTTCTAGACATAGCGCCAAAAGTGCACTTCTATGGGTTCAGACGTAACCTGTACTTCCTCAGTCTCTCAAACAGCTTCTAAAGGTTTACCAAGTGATCACCTCGCTCCGGTGACTTGGCTATCATATCGTTGATATACACTTCAATCTCTCCGTACATCATGTCGTGAAACAGCGCAGGCATAGCTCTCTGGTACATTACACCGGCATTCATTAGCCCAAATGGCATGACCCAATAGCAAAAGGTTCCCCAGGGGGTAATGAATGCTATCTTCTCGCGATCAACCTCTACCATCTTTATCTGATTATATCCTGAGAATCCATCCATAAATGAAAGCATCCTGTGCTTAGCAGTGTTATCGACCAAGATGTCGATGTGTGGCAATGGGAAATCATCCTTCGAGTTCGCTCTGTTCAAATTGCGAAAATTGACCTTTCCATCTTTCTTTGGCACATGCACAATATTGGCTAGCCACTGCGGGTATTTGGATACCATGAGAAACCCTGCATCATATTCCTTGATGACTTCATCTTTGAATTTCAACATCCACTCGGGTCGTAGATGTCTCAACTTCTACTTAATCGGCTTCATATCGGGGTAGAGAGGCAACTCATGCTCAACCAAATTAGTGTCCAGACCAGGCATGTCCTCATAGGACTAGGCAAAAACATCTTGGTATGATCGAAGAAAATTGACCATGCTTTTTCTTTCTTTAGGAGAAAGCGACATTCTGATCTTAGTTATTCTGGGAATCTCCTCAGTCCCTAGATTGATATCCTCTGTCTCATCGACAATCAGGGTAGGGCCATGCTCAAAGTCGACGAACCGATCAAGGAGCTCATTAGGGAGCTCCTCCAAAGGACTATTCTCATCCAGACTCGTAACTCCTACCTCTTTTTGTATTTCTACAGGAAAGGGGTCGATTTTACGTGGGACGGGTATTTCAGTTAAGGCATCATTTTGTGAGACTTTTTCTAGAATTTTAAATGACGATATTTTTAGACTTTGGATTTTTTCAATGTTTTTGGGATTTTGTATTTTTTCCATGTTTTTGAGATTTTTGTTTTCTTCGAAGACAAACCCTTGGCAAGGCGGGTTACTATATATACAAGGTATTGCCTGCTAAGGGCTTATCTCACTTTTTATAGGTTTTTTTTTTGGGAAACGAGTGTCAAATGTTAAGCCACGCTCTGCTTCCAGGGTTTGAGGAAAAGATGCCCAGTTGCATACCTGAGGGGCCGCTCCTTTACCTGTTAGGATGGAGGGTGCTGACTGATATGGCTCATTAGAGTCAGCTTTGATCATGTTGATCCCCATTTCGTCTGAGATGATGTCCTCAAATGATAACTTAGTTTTATGGTGAATTACCACAAGGGGAGTTTGTTCAAGTACTTGCCATCATTCCTCGAAGAGGGACAACGCAGCCAAATCTATTTCCAGGCTAGGAAGGAAGATCTGGGGATTGGTGGGATGTATTGGGGCTGTGGGCTTGTGTGGGGTCAAATGGGTTACCTCCCATTTCGATCAATCTTTACGACCTCAGCGCTGACAAAGGATTCCCTGATGTGCAGCCTAGGGCGAGGTTTCTCTTCTATGTTGATTCCTAGAGTTCTAGCAGCTGTAGTGACCTTGGCTTTCTCTTTAGCTTCTCGGACCTCTTCCTCTGTTGCCTTGTAACCTAACCCGAATCGGACTTTCTACCCCTTGGCAACAATTGGCTCTCTTCTACCTTGCAGTCTAGGCTCGAGCCCTTTGCCTTTTTGATAGCCCCATTTCTAAAGCATGGCCACCGCTGCTTCCATTCCGCCGCCGGTTGTAGAAGTGATATTTCTCGAGGATTCTGGGCCTACTGTCGATACCTCATACTCAAAACTATGGAGGTCGGTGTCTTCCTCAGTATGTGACACATCCATTACTTTAGGATTTTCAATGTTGTGAGTGGCCTTGTCTTTTTCATCATACCCTTCACCAATGATGGTGATCACCTTCGGCCTGGATATAAATTTTAGCTTTTGATGGATGGTAGAAGGTATCGCCCCGACCTCATGTAACCACGGGCGTCCTATTAATAAATTAAAAGAAGATTTGATATCCATCACTTGAAAAGGTATAGAGAAGGTCATGGGCCTAATTACTAATTTCAAATCGACCTCTCCCATTATTTCTCTTGTTGTATTATCAAATCCCTGAGCGCTAGTCCTTGTCGGCCTTAGCATATAGGGATTCACACTAATCTTGGTGGCAGTCCTCAACGGGTACACATGCAGAGCTAACCCATTATCAATTAGAACCAAGGGAATTATCATGTTCCCGGATTCGACAGTAATGTTGAGGGATTTAGCATGACTATTTCCCTACTCCAGTAGATCCACATCCGGAAATGAAATGGCATTGGGTGCCATTACCTGTCCGATTATTTGCCTGACCTTGTCTGGGTTCACCTGTTGGGACACATGCGCATTCTTTAACGCCCCCATTAATGCTTGGAAATGGAATGGAGACATCATCAACAGATCCCATATAATTATATGGGCAGGCATTCTTCTCAGCTGAGTCTCCAGTATATATTCTCAACTCATCTTCTCGAAAGGGTTCACTGTGCTATCTTTCTTTCCTTCGGGTTAGGTTTGTGCTGCTGCTATTGTTGCCTCAGGTTGTTTTGAGACTCTTCCAGATCTGGTTACGACGTCCACTGCCCCCTCCCTATTGCTGCTGATGTGGATCATAGGTTGGTCCAGAGAGTTGGAAAGGTATGGCTGCCGGTATCTGAAGTGCATGTACCGATGGCTCTGGGATGATAGGTAAGACCTGGCTTAGCTCGGTGATGGATGGGTGGGTGGCAAAATTGGTCCAGGTAGGGGTGGTGAAGCTTAATGATGGTTGTACCGGGGGTAATGGGGTGGGCGTAGGCCATTGGTAGTTGATGGGTACGGGTGGAGGATTGGGGGTTTGATGGGCCACTAGGGAATTGACGGGAAAGGTAAAATTTGTGGGTGGTTGAAATGGGGATAATGGGGTGGGTGTAGGCCATTGGTAATTGATGGGTGCAGGTGGAGAATTGGGGGCCAGATGGCTTATGGGTAATTCAAGGGGGTGGTGGAATATGGTTGATACACATTTATTTGTATGTAGTTGATGGGGGTGGGTGATGGCAAATAGGCCCTAAGATCTAGGGGTTCAACTGCTGGTGTAGGGGTAGGAAAATAATCTACCAGATTCAGGGGCTCAATCACCCCAATGGTTCTCTTCTTGGTCTTACTGCCAGGGGACCACAAAATTTTCTCTGTTACTGATATAATTAGTGGGGTCAAATTCATACTCTTCCTCAATTTCCTCTACCATCCCTATGGTGGGTCTGGGACCTGCTATTCCGATAGGGTGTGCTGACAAAGGCGCCTGGTGAATATTTGCATGCCGGTTTGCTTGGTTGGGTGCAGGGAGAATGATCTTCCTAGTATCGATTAAATCTTGGATCGCGTGCTTCAATGGGAAGCAACGATCAGTCGGGTGACCCGGGCCCTAGCGGAAATTACAATGAGTATTCAGGTCTAAGTTATATGGAATCGGATTGGGACGACATCATGGTTGGAGCGTAGTTACTAATCCCTTTTCAATTAATAAAGGTAAAAGTATACTGAAAAATTACTCCAAGGGCGTAAAAATACGATCACAATGGGCTCTCCTTTCCAGGGTCATTTGCATTCCCTGCCCATTCCCGGCCCTCTATACTGGCCCTGTCCTGACGGGAGGTGGTTGCGCTGCTTGAAATTGGAACGGGGTTACGTTATTATTGGGCCTGGTATTGATCACGTTCTGGACGTCGACCCTGATTCTCTTATCGTTCCTCTGCTCTATAAACCTCCTGACCCCACTAGTTCCGCTTGGAGCATTCTTACTCAACTGCCCTACCCTGATGGCATCCTCACAGCGGTTGACGTTCCTTACCACATAAGAAAAATTGAACTGCTGTTGGTATATAAGAAAAGCGAAAATCACTGGCAGAGTGATCTTTAAAATCATCTCTATCTGCTCATCGTCTTGTATTCTATTTCTAACTTGAGCTGCCAGTGCTCTCCAACGCCTCAAATAGTCGCTGAAGGTCTCATTGGGATTCTGTTATAAACGGGCTAAATCAGACTTGTGCGGTTTGATATCAGTATTGTAGACATACTGTTCTTAGAATAAATGCGTCAAGTCCTTTCATGTCTTCATCATGGATGGTTCAAGAGACGTGAACCACCTCAGGGCCGGACCGGTCAAACTCTTCTGAAAGACTTTTATTAGCAGTCTCTCCTCCCCCCCATACTGGCACATGTCCCCACAATAGGACTTGAGGTGTGCAATCGGGTTGCCCGTGGCATTGTACTTATCAAATACTAACATTTTAAATTTGGGTGGTTGGGGGACCTCGGTAAACAGACACAAATCCATAAAATCTGTGGCATGAATTTCAGCACCACCCATCTTTAACAATTGTTTATGGATTTTGTCTAGTTGCTCCCTTAACTGTTCCGATTCTTTGAACATGGAGGCCATTTTTTAAACAGCCAACCGATACTCGCTCTGTGTTATCGGGGGTGGAATTACTACCGGTGGAGAATTAATAGTGGTCACTGCCCTGACATAGGCACCATTGTTTCTGATCTCGTCCTCCTCATACTACTGATCTATGTAGGGTGCAGTGAGGACGGTGTTCTCATATTGTTGTTGCATGGACTGGATGGGATTGGATTGGATGTGGGTTGGGTGAGCCCCTTGAATGCAAGGTAAGTGTTGTGGGGTGATGGGATGGGTGGTAGTTTTGTTTAGGGGTGGGGCCTGATGGGGCCCTTGGATATGGGAGAAGGTTTGGATATGGTCTTAGGGTATGGGGCCATGGGAAAATTGGGTGTGAGGTACGACATGGGTTTGACCCGGTTGTGAAGGTTGGGGGTGAGTGAAGTTTTGGGGGTATTGTGGTGGGTAAGAGGTTTAGGATTGGACCATGGGCCCGGGGTAGGTTTGGGCCACAAGGCCTTGATCAGGATGGATTTGGGTAAAGGGCATGGGATTTGGGGGATCTTGGCCTATTAGGCCTTGATGGGTATGGCCCATTGGGCTTTGGAGGGCTTGGGCCATGGGCCCTTAGTTGGTATGGGCCTTGGCCAATTGGGTCTAGGTTGTGGGCCCTTGGGATATGTGGGCCTGGCCCACTAGGTTTTGAGGAACATGGGCCATGGGCCATTGGTGGGTATGGGCCATGGGCCCATGGAATGTTTGGGCTGGGGCGAAATGG
Organism: Chloranthus sessilifolius; assembly: GCA_021018995.1. Classification (NCBI taxonomy): domain Eukaryota; kingdom Viridiplantae; phylum Streptophyta; class Magnoliopsida; order Chloranthales; family Chloranthaceae; genus Chloranthus; species Chloranthus sessilifolius. The sequence goes on from CM037588.1 coordinate 102,453,219, forward strand.
GTTTGGGCCATGGGCCCTTGGATAAGGGTTTAGGCAATGGGCCCTTGGGGTATGTGGCACAATCCCACTAGGTTTTGAGGGGTATGGACCATGGGCCATTGGTGGGTTTGGGCCATGGGCCCTTAATGGGTTTGGGACATGGGTCCTTGGGTATGGGTTTGGGTAATGGGCCCTTGGGGTATGTGGATCTAGCCCACTGGGTTTTGAGGGGTATGGGCCATGGGCCATTGGTGGGTTTAGGCCATGGGTCTTTGATGGTTTTGGGCCATGGGCCCTTGATGGGTTTGGGCCATGGGCCCTTGGGTATGGGTGATGGGGTGTTGGGCCATTGGGCCTTGGAGATCATGGGTGGTGAGGTTTTAGGCCAATGGGCCTTGGTGAATGGTAGGGTTTTAGGCTAATGGGCCGTAGGGCATGTGGGAGATGGGGTTTTGGATGGTGTGAATTATGGGGGGTTGATGGGGGTCTTGGGGGAGTGAATCATGGAGGTTGGCTAAGGTATGGGATGGGTTCATGGATGTGTGGTGTGGATGAGGGGAGGTGTTTTGGGAAGCCTTCCATAAGGAGTAGGCTTGGAACATCTCCTCCATCATAGTGATAGAAGAAGGATCGGATGTGGGTGGTGGATTTAAGGGATGACTGGGTATAGATGGGGTGGATGTGGAGTGAAAATTGGGCATGCTAAGTGATGGGACATGGGATGGATTGAAGGAATGGGGTGAGGCATTGGCAAAGGGGGATGGGTTGGGGATGTTTAAGGGTGATGGAGGGTAAAGTGTGGGGCCCTTGGATATGGGAGAAGGTTTGGATATGGTCTTGGGGTATGGGGCCATGGGAAAATTGGGTGTGAGGTACGACATGGGTTTGACTCGGTTGTGAAGGTTGGGGGTTGAGTGAAGTTTTGGGGGTATTGTGGTGGGTAAGAGGTTTAGGATTGGACCATGGGCCCGAGGTAGGTTTGGGCCCAAGGCCTTCATCAGGTTGGGTTTGGGTAAAGGGCATGGGATTTGGGGGATCTTGGCCTATTAGGCCTTGATGGGTATGGCCCATTGGGCTTTGAAGGGCTTGGGCCATGTGCCCTTAGTTGGTATGGGCCTCGGCCAGATGGGTCTGGGTTGTGGGCCCTTGGGATATGTGGGCCTGGCCCACTAGGTTTTGAGGGGCATGGGCCATGGGCCATTGGTGGGTATGGGCCATGGGCCCTTGGAGTGTTTGGGCTAGGGCGAAATGGGTTTGGGCCATGGGCCCTAGATGGGTTTGGGCCATGGGCCCTTGGATAAGGGTTTAGGCAATGGGCCCTTGGGGTATGTGGGCCAAGCCCACTAGGTTTTGAGGGGTATGGACCATGGGCCATTGGTGGGTTTGGGCCATGGGCCCTTGATGGGTTTGGGACATGGGTCCTTGGGTATAGGTTTGGGCAATGGGCCCTTGGGGTATGTGGATCTGTCCCACTGGGTTTTGTGGGGTATGGGCCATGGGCCATTGGTGGTTTTGGGCCATAGGCCCTTGGGTATGGGTGATGGGGTGTTGGGCCATTGGGCCTTGGAGATCATGGGTGGTGAGGTTTTAGGCCAATGGGCCTTGGTGAATGGTAGGGTTTTAGGCCAATGGGCCTTAGGGCATGTGGGAGATGCGGTTTTGGATGGTGTGAATTATGGGGGGTTGATGGGGGTCTTGGGGGAGTGCAGCATGGAGGTTGGCTAAGGTATGGGATGGGTTCATGGATGTGTGGTGTGGATGAGAGGAGGTATTTTGGGAAGCCTTCCATAAGGAGTAGGCTTGGAACATCTCCTCCATCATAGTGATAGAAGAAGGATCAGATGTGGGTGGTGGATTTAAGGGATGACTGGATATAGATGGGGTGGATGTGGAGTGAAAATTGGGCATGCTAAGTGATGGGACATGGGATGGATTGAAGGAATGGGGTGAGGCATTGGCAAAGGGGGATGGGTTGGGGATGTTTAAGGGTGATGGAGGGTAAAGTGTGGGTGTTTGGGAAAAATCGGGCATGACCCTAATAAAAATGGGCATGACCCAACTAGATGGGGGGGGGACTTGTGGGGGGTCGGATAGGGTGGAGGTGACATAGGTAAATGAGGGTGGATTGGGCCTATATGGGGAGGGTGAAAAATGGGGCATGGATGTGGATTGGGAAAATGGGGTTGGGTTTATCATGAATGTGGATGAGAAAGGTGTTGGATTGGGCATGGATATGGGAGGGAGAATGGGCATGATTTGGGCAAAAGATGGGGAATGGGAGGGGTGATTTTGGATATTTTGGGGGGTAGTGGTTGGAAAAATTGGGGTGTCAAATGGGCTGATAACGATAATGGGGGGTTGGATGAGGGGGATGGTGGAAAAAACTTCTCCCTAATGGGTGTGAGTTGGAGAATGTGGCGGGGTTGAGTCGGGATCGGCGTAAGCCGGGTCCACTACCCACGACATTTTACGGGAACGGGTTGGGTAAGGGTGCCTTGGATAAGGCCCAAAAATCCTCCTCCTTCCCCTACGGGACGGCAGAGGGCAAGATGATGTCATTGTGCCGACACCACAAACTATATATATATATTTTTTTTGGGTTTTGATTGTATATATATTTTTTGAAATTTTTTTTGAAAAAGTTTTGAAAAACAAAGGTTCCGAGGCCTTGGAATTCCATTTTCAGGTGGCTCTCGTACCTTAATTCAAGACCAGTGGAGATGATCCTGACGCACTTTGGAAGAATTGAAGGAGAACCTTCGATCTATTGAAGGCACAAAAATTGAGGCAAACAACTTGATCCCCCAGAATGAGCAAAAAAGAAGTTGCCCTCTTTTGACCGGCGGGGGCGTATTGGGTGTTGGAGATGGCGGGGCCTAAACAAGGCACTAACCACACTGATCAGCGGACTCGGGAGGTGAAGAAGGCCGCAGATTCAAGCTGGAGTGCTGTTAAACAGACCTAGCGCAACTAATACATGCGCCCAGTTTGTAGGACACCTTTTTTACACTGGCGCAACTATTAGTTGCGCCAGTTATAAATTCTAATTTTTTTGTACTGGCGCAACTAATACTTGCGCAAATAAAAAATGGTGTTCCAAAATGTATAACAGCAGAGACAACAACCCAAAATGAGTCTCTTTTTGGGTTTTTTGTGCAAGCTAGGCTTCCGAGAACTGAGTTGTTTTTCAGTGATCGATTCTCTCCTTACCGCACCTAACGGGTTTGAGTCCGGTATAACTCGCTAGTGCACTCCCTGAGGGTTTTAAGCTTCGGAATGGGAACCCACCCGATATACCTCTGACACAAGCGCCTTTTCAGATACTAGGTGGGCTAAGACTTTTCTGGATCATCACCACTAGGGGCTGCTGCCATACTAAGACCCGGGTGGTTATGTGTTTTCCTAATCCCAACCCTTTTAAAATCTACCCCGTAATAACAAATTAATTAAGCTCCCTAACTTTGTTCATTTTTAATTTTTTTCAAAGCTTTTCTCTTTTTTTGGAAGTTTTCTTTAGTTCAAAGACCGGGGGTGATGACCCCATGCCGCCACTACGGGCTGGCATCCACTGTTGGGATATTCTTGCACAAGTAGGCCCGCCAATCGGCTAGGACACTTTAAATGACGGAAAATTAAAAAAAATTAAAAGAAAATCTTCAAGTAGGCTCGCCAATCAGCTAAGGCACCAAAAATGATAGAAATATAAGGAAAAAATAAAAACAATGCACAAGTAAGCCCGCCGATCGGCTAAGGCATGTAAATAACGGAAAAGTAAGGGTGAGTAAAATAAAATAAACAATAAAAAAAATAGCAAAATGGTTAGTAAAATAAAAATAAACAGGCCAAATTTTAAGGAGAAGCTCTACAAGCTATCCCTAGTAGAGTCTCCATCTGTGTAACCGTGGGATTTGTGACCATCCCGTTGTGGCGATGCGCTCACTTATAAAAAATATAGAGTCGCCACCCGGAGCTTTCGGTGTCTCGGGAAACCTAGTTTATTTTTATGAGCACCGAAGTGCCACAAATATGACTCTGAATCCGGTTCACACCAAAGGCTCTTAGGTAGGGGCTTTAATTATCGACCAGGAAGGTGTTAGGCACCCGATCAACTCGCTTAATGCGGTCTCTACTTATGGTCAAAAATAAAATGAAATAAAAGAAAGGAAAATAGCTTCCTCTTGCCTAAAAGGGGCTTAGAATCTTATTTGTGCCCCTCCATTCGTACCGAAAAGTTGGCGGTGTAACGGCACAAATGGGAGGATTGAGGGAGCTAGAAAGAGATAGGAGAAGAAAGGGGAGAGCCGGAGCCCTCGGGCCCTTATAGCACTATAGGAGAGCCTTGCGTGGCTTGCTTTGATGAGCTTTTGAAGGCCTTGTATGGTGGAAAATAGGGTTCTAACTCCTAAGGCTTGAAGCTAAGAGGTAGGGAAGGGAGGCTAGGGGATCACACACACCTAGGCTAAGGGTTTTGGATGCAAGAACAGGTTTGAAATGAGGTTGAGAGATTATGAAATTTGGGTGAAAAGGGTGCACAAAAGGGAGGAAGAACTTCTCACTTTGAGCTCTTTCTCTCTTAGGCCAAAATTCTCAACCCTTAAACCAAGGGGTGGGGGGCTCTATTTATAGGAAATGGGTGGATTAAGAGATCACTTAAGAGCTAAATGGGTTTAGCAATTAGGTAATCTCAAATCTAAGGTTTCCTAGGATTTTGAGAGCTTAGAAAGGTGTGAAGGTGGTTCTAATGGTGGATGATGGGTTAGTGTTTCAAATCACTTAAGGGTTGCAAATAGGCATTAAAAGGGTACAATAAAGTTATCAAAATACACCCTAAGGACTGAGGTGGTCAACAAGTCAAACCCCAATCATAATTTTCAGGGCAAAATCCAGAGGTTACTGTTCATATGTCTGGCGCAACTAATAGTTGCACCAGGTAAATGTACAGTAAAATAGTTCTGTACAGTAGCCTGGAAGTTGGCTTCACAATGGGTGGGGGGACCCATTTATACCAGGCACAACTATTAGTTACGTTAGGCCATTTATGGGGAAAAAAATCCTGGCACAACTAATAGTCGCGCCAGGCAAATTATGGGGGAAAATGGCTTGGCGCAACTATTAATTGTGTGAGGTAAAAATTCCTCCATAATAGCCCAATTTGCAAATGATCATATCTTTGATATATAACTCCGATTGAGGTGATTTTTAGCTTGTTGGAAAGCGGGAGAAATCCTCTTTCCAATGGTATATAATTCAGTCCTTGAAGAGGTTTGTGTAAATTTTTGCACTCCTCTTTCTAACCACTACTCAGGAGGGTTTGACACTAGTCCAGGAAAGGGTTCTAATGGGTTTGAGAAGGTTAGGGTTGATTCCTAAGGGTTCGGGAAGGTTCCTAAGGGTTTGGAAAGGTCCCTAAGGGTTTCATATATGCCATCAAAAGCTCGAAAGTGTACCTCTCTCGAAATGTGTTTCGATCGGGCCTTGGGCCAAATTTGGGTTCTACACATATCTCCAACCTGAAAGGCGTGATCAGTGACGTGTTGCAGCATCGATAAATATCTGCAGCTGGTGATTACAACGAACTAGGTATTTTCATGAGATTTACCCCTTTTATTTTCAATACTTAATTCCCTCTAAAAATACTGCTTTTACCAGAGTCCACTTGGACCGAATTCAGCAACTCTTTTGTGGGACCGAAAGGAACCCAAAAAAAAGCGCGTACCAACAAACTGATGATCACGATGGGACATCTTATCCCCAAAGATAACAATGTTTAGTTAAGTTTCCTTTTATTCTAGTTAATTTTTTAGTTTTATTACTTTTTGTATTTAAGTCTACTATCGAGAGCACATGAGCCTACACCAGAGGCTCAAGATGTCAGGAATACGAAAGATTAGAATCGGTGACCCACCGTTATGGGGGTACCATAATAACCCGCTATACCATGAGCAGCCCCTCGAGGATTCAACATGATACAAATTGGAAGTCGACATGGTTAGTGGTGAGGAAACCCCTTTCACACCTCCGAGCACTAGCCACAATGACGGACATAGAGACAACAGCTTCGGGCAGAACTTCATAGCTCGACAACTTGTAGACCTCAGCATCCAGAAATTGCGAAGGGGAGGAGATGAAGCTGACAAACTACTCCATGGCTTAGCTGCAACATACGAGACTATCAAAGAATGATGGGAGGTGGAAGAACAAGAACGACAAAGACAGGAGAGGCCATTCCAATTTTGACAATGATATCACCGCACGTGTCACCACTTAGGCACACTCTCCACACACTCCTCAGTAACGGACGTAAAGACATAATTCGTTCCCAAACCGCTAGGCCAGATACTGTCGTAAGGGTAGACGATTTCCCCAAGATGGTCGATGAATACATGACTAAGAAAAATTGCCCTGGTTTGTCATTTGGATTCGATAATTTTTGCCAAGACCTTAAATTCAATCTACCTGTAAGATTGAAACCCCCAAAATTTAGTAAATACAACGGCACTGAGAATCCGAACCATCATCTGGCATTGTTCTGCAATGATTTTCGGCCTATTCACAATAATCATGGACTTCTGATACAATACTTTCAGAGGTCGCTCGAAGGGGAAGCCCTCGACTGGTTTGTCGGGCTCTCGCTACATAAAATTGACACATTCGAAGAATTAGCCGGACAGTTCTTAGATCAATACAAGCATCTGATACAGGAGGCCGTCAATCTCAACGACTTGATGACAACAAAACAAAAAATCGAAGAAGACTTCACCGATTTCGTATTACGCTAGAGGAAGCTCGTGGCTCACACAGGAAGTCAAATGAGAGAAAAGGATGCAATCGACATCATCATAGATAACGTCAGAGAGCCCCTTTGAAGCGGTCTGATCATAAGCGATTGCACAAACTTCGCTACTCTTCATATACGTGCCACTCGCATTCAACGGCATATAAATGGAGGGGACCTCGCCTTTTCGATCACAACACCGAAGGCATCGACTTCTGATGATTCAAAGCCCCGAAATAACAAGAAAGGCTCAAGCTCCGAGCAGGTTAAAACAGTCACTAATCAAATTCAAGGCGATGGGAATAATCAGCAAAGGAACTCCGATCAGGGTCAATACCAAAATCAGCAATGCTACACCAATCAAAATCAGAATCAATATCCTAACCGATACCAGTATCCTAACCAGAACAAAAACGCTGCCCGAAACCGTCCTTCTAATACCCAAGGCTATAATAATGTACCTCCGCCCCAAAACTTTAATCAACAGACCCGAGGTCCCTATCAGCCCAGGCGAGATCGTTATCCTCCATTACCCAATACCATCCCTAAGATTTTCTGCCTCCTAAGTGACCAGAACCTCATTCGTTTCCTACCAGAGCAGCCACAGCCCTAGCCTCCTAACCTTTATTACACCAAATTCTGTGCTTTTCATTGGTACACGAGACATTACCTAGAAGACTATTGGGTGTTGAGAGATATGATATACGACATGAGCGATCAGAACCAAATTAATTAAGAATCCCTTCAAAATTCTAACTAAAATAACCAACAACCTCCGCAGAACCTTCGAATCATTAATAACCCTCTGCCAAACCATAATCAAGGATCGGTCACCCATGTCACCACGGTAGACCTTCCGGGCCAAGCTCCTTTTCATCCATCTACTCTCATCACGCGAGCTAGCCATCCTAATGCTACAGCCAGTCCAAATAACCCTCCAAGGTCCACCGTCATAACCTGAGTTGAACTGCCAACTCTGCCGCCCTACCTAAACTTCACTCGAGTTTGAGTTTAATCTTTCCGAGCTCGAAGATTTACCATTCAACCCATAGAGCCTTCTACACCCCTGAACTTTGACGTAGCTCCCGATAATGCTAAGGCAGAATATGAAGGCAATGTCCTTCAAATTGTAGAACAGATCGCGACGTTGGTAGATAGCGTCACCCAAAATACTATCAACCAACAATGCAAGGAGGCAACGGAAGAACGTCCATCAGCGAAAGAGATAAGACAGCAGGGGGGAGAGCCCACTAAGGAAAAAGTACTAATCTCCGCATTCCTTGAAGAGGAAGATTAAACTCAATAGCTCCCACCTTGGAATGGCATAGCTCCAGTATGCATTCCTTCGTCCAATTTTGCTCCTTTCACCACAAGTACCGCACTGAATCCTCCAACACCCTAAGGTCAGCAGTAGACATGCCCAGTCCTTAAATCAGGAACCAACTATCCACCCCCACCATTCCCTAAGGAAAAGCAGAGCAACAACGCATAGTCGTATGACCGGATAATCAAAGAACGAGGTGCGAGCTTGCCCCTTCCACCTCATATAATCCCTCCGCCTCCAGCAGCCGTCCCACTTCCCCAACTAGGAGAAGTAATCTCACCGGTTCTACCTCACGAAACTGACCCTGTACCATACCTATTATCAAAAATTTTAAAAATAGAAATCCTAAAATCCATAAAAATATAAAAATAGAAAATCCCAAAAAATTAGAAAATCACAGAAAAGGGGGGAGCCCTCCATCCCAGGCCCATTCAGCGACCAACAAGGAGACTTTTCTCCAAAAGATAGGAGTAGTGATCACCTCAACGAAATCAAAGGAGTAACCGACATGATCACACCCGGTCATTGTCCTACCCTCAACATCGAAAAGCCTTGCCCTAACTCAGTTCGAAGTGACCCTACTACCTCTCCCTCGCGAAACCGCCGAGTGTCCCGATGAAGTAACAAGCCCGTAATCATACTTGACAAGATACTCCACGACTTCGAAAGGAGGATGAATAACCTCGACCTGCACCTAACAGAGGATGTCGCAATCATAAATTACACCAATGAAGGGCTACCTCCAGCAAAACAAACCCCTCAGCGTAGTTCTTTTACACTGTATGAACTCACAGACGATGAAGAAAGAGCACCAGTCGCCGAGGAAGCCCAGGACTTCCAACGGTCATCAAGTGCTTCGACGACCAAACACAAGCTGCTGCAGAACCTACTAAAGAGATAAATTTTGGCACCAAGGAAGAGACCAAAAAGCTGCTGATCAGTGTAACACTCAAACCTAAGGAATGACAACAAATTGTCCAAGTCCTTCAAGATCACCTCAGCTCTTTCGCATAGTCCTATGAGGATATGCCTGGATTGGACCCGAGTTTAGTAGAACATCGGTTGGTCATGGAACCTGATGCTAAACCCGTCAAGCAGAAACTTCGAAGGATGCATCCCCAAACAGCGCTACAAGTCAAAGAGGAAGTCGACAAGCTACACAAAGTAAAATTCATTCGAGTTATCCTCTACCTGAATGGATTGCAAACATAGTACCTGTTACCAAAAAGGATGACATAGTGAGGGAATGCATCGATTTCCATAATCTCAACAAAGCATGCCCAAAAGATGACTTCCCACTACCACACATTGACACCCTAGTCGATAACACTGCCGAACATGAGATGTTATCCTTTATGGATGACTTCTCCAGATACAACCATATTAAATTAGCAGAGTCAAACCAAGAAAAAACTTCATTCACCATGCCATGAGGGACCTACTGCTATGTCGTCATGCCTTTTGGGCTTAAGAATGTAGGAGCCACATATTAACGTGCCATGATGGCCATATTTCATGACATGATGTCAAAATGTGTTGAAGTCTATGTCGATGACATACTAGTGAAGTCTTAGACACGAGTGGGACATGCTGAAGTACTATGACTGGTGTTACAAAGAGATATGTGTGTCCGAGTAATATCAACTGAAGATGAATCCAAAGATATGTGTATTTGGAGTAACCTCTGGAAAACTATTGGGATTTATAGTCAGCAAACAAGGTATCGAAGTCGACCCGGTGAAGGTCAGATCCATCCTTGAGATCCACCTCCCAGCAACATCAAAGAATTACGAGGCTTGATTGGAAGGTTGCAGTTCATTAGGAGATTCATCTCCGAGCACTCAGATAGATGCAATCCTTTCTATAAGCAATTTAAAGGAGGAGCCGAGTACAGATGGGATGACTAGTGTCAGCAGGCCTTCGACAGCATCAAGAAGTACCTCCTCAACCCGCCAATACTATCGCCACCTGTTTCTGAAAGACCCCTAATTCTCTACCTCTCAACAAATGACAAAGCAATGGGAGTAATTCTTAAACAATATAAAGAAGACGGCAAGAGGGAGAAGGCTATTTACTACCTCAGTAGGACGATGGTCTAGTACGAACAGAAATACACGCCAATGGAGAAGACCTGCCTCACCCTAGTGTGGGCCTCAACAAAACTACGACACTACTTAGGAGCACAAAAAATATTAGTACTAGCACGCATGGATCCGCTGAAGTACATGTTTGAGAAGCCCGCTACCTCCGTGAAGATAGCCCGATGGCACATATTACTGTAAGTATTTGACATCACCTATGTCACATAGAAATTTGTCAAAGGACAAGCGATCATTGATTGCCTCGCCGACTTACCACTCCCAAACGACGAGCTTGTGCAGGCAGACTTCCCTCATGAAGAGCTACTGTCGATTCACAATGAAGAGCCTAATAAGACCTCATGGACTTCATATTTTGATGGCGCTCTCAACCATAAAGGGAAAGGCATTAGGAGAGTCCTACTAAGCCCAGAAGGAGTTGTCATACCAAAAGCCTTTCAACTCAACTTCTCGATAACCAACAATGTTTCAGAATATGAATCTTTCATCGTCGGACTACGAGCAATGCTACAGCTGGGGGTCAAGAAATTGAAGAAATCAATGACTCCAAACTTGTGATATCACAGGTTATCGGGGAGTGAAAAACCAAAGAAATACGACTAATGGACTACTTGGAGATATCACAGTTATTAATAAAGAAATTTGAACTAATCTGCTTCACGCACATTCCTAGATTAGAGAATGAACTCGCAGATCAGAATGAACTCGCAGATCACATTCCTAGATTAGAGAATGAACTAATCTCGCCACACTAGCCTCAGCCATTCATATACCAGTTGGACAACGTAAGAAATCCTTTTTCATCGAGAGGTTGACAATGCCAACACACGAAGTAGCTTGGAAACTGAGATTAGAACTACCGATTGCATCAGAAGCTCACAAGAATGAAGGGCAGCCCGCCCCAAAAACTTCCACGGAGAAAGAAGCCACCATCGCCTTGTTCAGATTCAAAAATTCACAATTCGATGATGGGAAACCATGGTACTTCGACATCTGGAATTTCATAAAGCATAAACATATCCCTCCTTATGCTATAAAGATCGAATGAAAAACTATAAGGAATCGATGTGCAAGATTCTGTATACTCGACAAAACCCTATACAAAGAAGCCTTCACCAAAGGAGTACTACTGCGATGTGTCACGACAGCCGACGGATAATACATCATTCGAGAAGCACATGCTAGCTCTTATGGCACCCACGCTGGTAGACAGAGACTCGCAGATCAGATCATACGACAAGGCTACTTCTGGTCGATAATGATAAGAGATTGTCACCTCTACGTCCAATTCTGTAAGCAATGCCAAGAACACACCATGCTTATTAGAGCTCCATCAGTTGTATTGAACCCTATAACCTCACCATGGCCATTCTCGATGTGGGCCTTCGATATCAACAGACCCTTCACGGACACAGTTGGGAATAATCACAAGCACCCGTATATACTCACTGCAACTGAATACTACACCAAATGGGTAGAAGTTGAATCTTACATCAGAATCACCGCTTTGACACTCACAAGGTTTATCATTCAGAAAATTATCACCCGGTTTGGAGTACCCAGGATGTTCGTCATCGACAATGGACCACAATTCATCACAGAAAGGACAAATAAGCTATGCAAGAAATTTGACATCGATCTACACCACTCATCACCGTTCTACCCTCAGGAAAATGGACTAGCAGAAACTACAAATAAAATACTAATTCAAATTCTGAAACGAACAGTAAAGATGAGCAATGGAGCCGACTGGCCTAAATGATTACCAGAAGCACTCTGAGCTTATAGAACTTCTATTCGCATGACCACTAGCCAAACCCCTTACCTTCTCACATACGGGATGGAAGCAGTCCTACCCTATAAGATGCAGATACCATCCTTATGAATTCAACTTAATGAAAAGCTATCCTTAGACGAAAGGAGAATTACTCTACTCACCGAGCTAGAGCAACTTGATGATTTGTGTCTAAGGGCAACTGATCATGCTCAGGTATATCAAAGGAGAGTGGCTAGGGCTTACGATAAGAAAGTCCTCGAGCGAAATTTTGACAGTAGAGAATTAGTCTTGAAGAAAATCATGCCCTCCAAAGTTGCTCATCCAAAGGAAAAATTGAAACTGAACTGGGAGGGCCCATATGTTATAGTAGTCGAATATCCAGGAAATGCATACAAGTTGGTGAACCAAGATGGGGAAGAACTCCTAGTCCTTGGAACGCCATGTACCTTAGGAAATACTACCCTTAACCCTTTGATCATCACATCCCGTAGCCAAATACCTATATCTATCGCCCCCGTAGTTGTCAGGACCCATTCATCTGTCGTACGCCCTCAATTCCTGGAATATCCTTAAGACTTCCAATTTACTACCCACCATCCTATTTGGACAATTTGATTAAAGGACTAGTGACGTACCTGACCTCTTTCAAAAGTAAAAGTAACACCATATTCTTATCCACCTTCCTCGCCATTGGAGGAGATGTTAGAGCGCAAAAAATGAAGATTCTAGGCTCAATCAAAACTCACCATTCTTGTGTTAACAGGTTGCTTTAAAAATATATATATATGCATATGCAAAAAATCGAGTGAGAGCAATACGACGAATGAACCAGTCAATGAGCTCAGGGAAGCATAAGCAAACCATGGGGACATATCTGGTACCTCTACTAGAAATGTATAAGCAAGCTGTGAGGGCATCCCTGATGTCCCGATGCTATTAGATGCCGTCGTAAGGTGGCGGGAGGAGGACAAACTCCTGCTCACCATAGAATGTGAGCTTTGATGGTGTTGAAAAATGACGGAGAGCTCAAGCATGGCACCCCATACCCACTCTAAGAAAAAGACTGTTAGAAAGTGTCAAATACAAACTATTCCCTCACATCACTGAGCCTTTTCTCTCTCACCCTTAATTTTATTTTCAAACAATGAGTTGAAAGCCTTTTAGGATATTCCTAGAAGTGAAACAGAAAGAAGATGAATGATGACTGATACAATCACCTGTTATACTTACCGCACGCCCCTATAACAGTGACCACGGGATAGGACGACCACTATCAAAGGTAGACCCCCGATATACGGATGATATGACAATCCCCCTGGTTCGATGACAGTCTTAAGATAATTTTTTTTTTTTCAAAACTAACTCACCAAATACATATGGCCACCTATAGGCCCAAAGTACTTATAAAAAATCCAGAGAAGTTCCATTTCACCTCGACACTAGGGCATTATTTTTAGAATCACATTAAAGGCCCTGCTTGCCCATAAAGAAGATGCAGAACGACGAAGTCACTACCCGAGGAATATCACTGAAGATATCGCATTGCTTATTCCATCACGCTCCTACACTGGAGCAATTTTTTTAATATTAGAATTTTCTTTCAGTTGTTTGCTTTCCCTGTTGCATTATTTTCCTTTCCTTTTAATGAAAAAAAAAAAAAAAAAAGAAGGAAAAAAGAAAAAAAAGAAAGAAAAAAAGAGCCCTCTTTTATTACTAGACCTCAGTCTGAGACACTTCCCCCCTAAACCATCAGCAAGGGAAAAAATAAAATTACTAATGCCTTTATCCTCATGCGCAGATACAAGACAACCTTCGACTATTACCGGGCTAACTCAAGGAGCATCCAAGTCCCAATAACAAGTGACAGTACCAAAAATATGACGCTAGAAGGTAACAAGAAAACGAAGCAAAGTCTAGGTACATCTAAACCAAAATCTCTTTTTATATATCAAAAGTTTCTTTTACATGTGTCACCGGGGGCATACCCCCTGTATATACAACAAAAAGAGAGAAGAAACAATAAAAACGCCCTACTCCCTCTGCTGTCTTTGCGAAGGGCGATCACTACCATCTCTCGTATCCTCAACCCCTAGGTCTGGGGTATCATCTCCCGACAACTCAATACCAGCAATAGAACCTCCCTCGCTCACCTAGCTTGAGGCCCATCGAGAATGTTAATGCAGAGGACCAAAAGTAAGCATAGGCCCTAGGGCCTAGTCTGCCTGCGCATAAGCTCTCATGCGCTCACAAACCTGTTGATGATTCATTGCCAGTGAGCCACTGGCCCTCGACCCCGACCCTAGAAAATGGTCGATCATCTCTCGCACTCTCCCACCAACTCTCACCAACTCGTGCTGTAAAAGATCTATGGTGGGGTTCTTTTCACGGTCACGAGGAGCTTGGAATGTAGGCATTCATGTATGAATACAACACCTCTATGGGAGTATGGGCTGCCACACAAAAGTATGTTCTGATTACTACGAAACTTATCCCTCGGGAGGTGTGGTCTGTAAAGGCTATCTTACTATGGCTCATTTTAATCTAAGAATCTGATAAGATATATAAATATTCTATACGATAAGAAAATTGAGACGTAAGCCCACGTCAATAATGAAATCGGGGTGGGGACCTAAGCCCATAACCGAACAATAATATGATAAGACATGCTATGAAGGCCAGTTGAACACGAATTAATTTCTATACTCGCAATACCTTACAAGCCACCGTAAGGGTACAACGTCTGTAACCAAGATGGGTCTTAAGGATAATATATTTAGCTTTGTCTCGAACTAAGGGGACATTGAAGGTTTTGACTTAAAGAAACCTGCTGTACTGATTGCTGCAACCTCATCGGGCTGGGTGGTGGTTTATGATACGATATGATACAAAGGTTAGGTGATTATCTACACGTGGACCTCACGTGATAGGCTCTAGCAGTGGCCTTGGCACAAGTCATTTAAGTAAAATAAGGATGATACGAAATACGTTATGTAGGCATATGAAACTATAATAAGATTTAAGATATGCCATGTAAGTTAAGTTGACAAGACAAAGTAAGAAAAGTGATCATAAAAATTAGAAACATCATATGCACGAAAAATTATTACATTCATTTAGTTTTATTAATATGAAATATTTATGAGAATTTCATTTTGTTGTATAAAATTGTAAAGGATTCACGTCCATTGACGAGGTTGCACCTACGATCACCTGGGTAGATTATGGGGGATCGGTTGTGCAATCCACTAAGTTTATATGACTGAGTAAACTCATCCCACTAAACTTGCAGTTGTAGGTGAAGATATGGACTACACAGCTCCGGTGGACTTGATGCATTGGTAGATGATACGGTTTATAACGGTGACAACATGGATGACGAGCTAGGCGATGTCAAGTATGTATTAATTATTTAGAAAGACTTTCCAGTAGTTGATCATACTTTTATTTTTGGTCATTTAGTATCGTGGACTCAAAATTCAATGTAAGCTTAATGAAGGAGATTTTAATGTGAGAAGAAATTTTGGTTTGTAATTTTTGGGATTCCAGTTATATATAGGTCTAGTAAGATATGTATGTCCACTTATCGCCTTAACAAGCGTGCGAGGTCATGACACTGGATTCTAGATCCTCGAGATCGGGTAAAATTCTAGGTCGTGAGGGATGTTTTCATCTTTCAAATAGCAATGTTCCCTTTTTTCTTACTCTAATCATTCTCTCTCGCTCCCTCTCCCTCTCCCTCTCCCTCTCTCTCTCTCCATATTTATTTGCAACAACAAAGAGCAGGAGCTGCTCATTTTTATTCTTCCAAAGCTCAATGCTAAACACCAAATATTCGGCACTAACTAGCTGAAAATCACTTTTTATCTTGCATTCTCTCAATCAGGAATCATCCTTCATCCTTTAGGTTGTTGTTTCTTCTCCTCACCTAAAGTCAACCCAAAAAGAATCTCTCCATGATATCTAGTTAGAAATTGGATATTGGGAATATATAGGTCAATAGCAAAAAATACATTTTGGTATATAGGGCACGTTTGATTCGAGGTATTCACATAAAATAGAGTCGTTTGACTTAACATGTCGCTTATGAAGGCTTGCTTGCGAGGGTATAGTCTCGTATTCAATTCTTTGTCAATTGTGCCAAGGATTTTTGCCCTAAAAACAATAAATCATTGTAACACATTTATCTCCTTTTTGAAATGCATCAAACACGCCTATGAAGTTGGTATTAGGTTAGACTAGAGTGTCAAATGCTCATACTCGAGTCAATCTCCCAATGCCAACATTGGGGAATGCACAAATATTGTTCAATGCAAATTTGATGCCTATAAAATCATGATCAACGGCATATATAAATCCACGTACATAACGCATTATCTAGTTCTTTTACGAAATGCATCAAACATGCCTATAAAGTTGGTATTACATCCTAGACTAGAGTGCCAAGAACTCGAGTCAATCTCCCAATGCCAACATTGGGGAATGCACAAATATTGTTCAATGGAAATTTGATGCTTATAAAATCATGGTCATCGGCATATATAAATGCACGTACATAACGCATTATCTAGCTCTTTTACGAAATGCATCAAACATGCCTATAAAGTTGGCATTACGTTCTAGACTAGAGTGACAAGAACTCGAGTCAATCTCCCATTGCCAACATTGGGGAATGCACAAATATTGTTCAACGCAAATTTGATGCTTGTAAAATCATGGTCAACGGCATATATAAATCCATGTACATAACGCATTATCTAGCTCTTTTACGAAATGCATCAAACATGCCTATAAAGTTGGTATTACGTTCTATACTAGAGTGCCAAGAACTTGAATCAATCTCCCAATGCCAACATTGGGGAATGCACAAATATTGTTCAATGCAAATTTGACGCTTATAAAATCACACTACATGAAAAAGCCACAAAAACCACTGCCTTAAATAGTGATTTTTTCAAAAAATCACTATTTTTCACAGTGTTTTTTTCAAAACACCACTGCCCTAAACAGTTGTAAAAAAAGTAGTGGGTTTTTTTTTACCACTACACATGACAGCGGTTTATGAACTTCGATAACGACTACTCTTAACAGTCATAAAAAAAATCACAACTTTTGGCAATAATTTTTTTATGCAAATTAAAAAAAAAAAAAACTATTTTAAAAAAAAAATATTACGTTGACAATTTTTTACGTAATTTTTTTTAAAATAATATTTTTTTTTATGCTTTTTTTAATGCAATTTTTTTAATCTTTTTTTTAATGCTTTTTTTAACACTTTTTTTTAATGCTTTAAAACAAATTATATACAGAAAAAAACTATTAATCTCATATTTCAAGACATCCATTCAACTCAAATGAAAATCATTCAATGCCATTAATAAAAAAAATAGATGCCCAATTCTTTTATTCAAACAAAAGGTTGCATCTCAACCTATGATCTAACCTTTCAAATTAGCCAAATATTTTAAACTCTACATGCCCAATCCTTTTATTCAAATAAAAAGAGGAAGAAAAGAAAGAGAGTTAACAATCTAAAGACCCCATGGCCCATTAATTTTCAAAATAAAAGAAAAAATAAATAAATTTGCTTCGTCCTCTCCTGCCAAATGTCCCCGTCCCCTAGTGATCCGTTTGAGGTGAGCTTGAAATCAGAAAGCTTCGCCTGCAATAAAAAAGAAAACATCATTAAACCAAGATATTGATAGCTTCCATCTAAGGAGTCCGGCCGGGTTGAAAATATAGACCTGTTATATAAATAGGTTGTATTCAAGTTAGCCCCAAAACCGACCCGAACCCAACTTGGTACCTGTTTGCTACACAATATATAGGTATATTATTTTTTTAACAGATCTAGGTCAGGTCCAAAGGTGGATAACAGGTCAGGGTCCAAAACTTAAAATGTAATTATGTTAGGTCTAGGTCGGGTTCAAGTTGGGTGTAGGTCTAGGTCTAACTAGTAGGTTGAGTAAAGGTCGAGCTCTTTTTAACAGGCCGGGTTCAGGTTTTGCTCAAGGTTTATTTTGTTAACAGGTTGGTTCAGGTTCGGGTCAAGAGAACTGATATGATCAACAGGTCAGGTTCAAGTTGACCATAAGCCCGACCCGAACCCAACCTGCTTGCATCCATGTTCATAGGTAAGCAAGAATCATATTAAGCAATTCAATTGATTCATAAAAAATTCAGCACTAGTGTAAAATTCAGGAGTGAATGTTGAATCGAACGCTCATTCATTTTGAATCGTAGGATTCGGACTTGAATCATAAGATTCAAACAACACTTTCAATGAGCGGTTCAGAGCAATCTTGAACAAGCACAAAAACCGAATCTTGATATTACTTACGAGATTAATTTCTTTAAAGTAAGAAGGATGAAACTTACCAAACCTTAATAGATCCTCCTTGTACCCAAAACCCAAACATCACATCGTAACTATCGACATTTCAAAATCCATCATTATTAGTCAATATATTAAACAAGCAGATTCGTAATAAAAAATAAGCAGGGCAACACTAAAATCTAGAACATACTGCCAATTACATATTTTAGGTACCATACTAAGAGAGACTTTTCCCATATGCTCTTAGCAGTATAATCCACCACAATCCTAAAACAAAAATTGAAGGTATACAAAAAAAATATCCAAGTTAGGAAACATTCCAGTGGATCGGAATTACTCATAGTTACCTGGCTCGCACTAACCGAGCATGAAATGAAATATACTTTAATTAATAGTGTAAGATCAAATACTGATTCTGCACACCATTTAAAACCATGATCACAAAACCATCTTATTCAATTAAATTTCCTTTAGTTAGTGAAAATTTGACTTTGTAAAATGGAAAAACTTACACCTGATATAAACCCCATAAGATAAACTTGTCTTCATTACTATGAAATTCAAAATTTACATTTATAACCTTACTCAGACCAATATAAAAAGACATAATATAAAACATGCAAACTAAAAATAAAAGCATTTAAAAACTCTCTCCGTATAATATGGTAGGGTGGTAAAGTCCACGTCTGCCAACTGTCTAAAACAAAACATATCAGCCTACAATAGTAGACCTCTATCAAATTAAAATGGCAATATTGATAAGAACCATTTAAAAAATTAGCCCTTTCAATATTGACCCCAATCACTGCTAAAAATGCTAATTACTATAGCTAGGTATAGAGGCTCTGCTAAACTTAGCAGAATTGGAGCCCACTAAAGGTCTGCCCAAAGGACCATCCAGCAGGAGCCACATTATAAGACACCACAGTTCGTCCATCACTTGTTGCGACTTTAAATGAAAGGCTTTGGCCATTTAGGTAGGCATTGCTTTGCCAATTTTGACCCCAATTTCTTGACATTGATTGCAACCCCGTTCTGGACCATTTGGTGGAGATAGAATCCACATCATCAGCTCCTCCAATGTTAGTTATAAGGACTTGGCTGAAGTAAGAGTGGCCATTAATGGTGAACCTTATCCCTCTTTTCTTCCTACATGGTACCCTATAAGAAGAGACCCATCAACACAGAAGAAGCTATCAGCCTCAAAAGAAAACTTAGAGAACAGTAAAAAAAAATGAAAAGAGGAAAATTCACAAAAGACTTAGAAAAGGGGGTCAAGAATTAAAAAAAGACAAAACAGAAGTGACCCACAAAAAGTAAAGAATAATAAAAAAGACAAAATCAAGTGACCCACCAAAAAGATTTTTAAAGAAAAGGTTATGGAAGATAAAACACAAAGAAAGGTTATAGTGAATCCTTAAGGCCATCTAAGTCAAACAAAATAAATTCTAAGGAAGAAGGATTTTTGGGCTGAAAAGGGGTAAAATAGACAAAATTTTAACACATTAACACTCAAATGGCCTTAAGAAGCACCAAAATAAATTTATGGAACATAAACACAAACATTGTCTTATAGTGAACCCTTACAGGCCATCTAAGGCAAACAAAATAAATTTTAAGAAACAAGGTTTTTTGGCTTGAAAAGAGGTAAAATAGACAAAATTTTAACACTAAAATAGTCTTAAGAAGTACCAAAAAAAAGGGCACATACCTCCTATAAGACACAGGAAAAGGTGCTAGAAGACAGTCTGAGAGAGGTCAAAATGATGTCGTGGAAGGTTGCACCAACCCCCTGTAGTGTTTGGGAGGGCGTCATTTGGTGGGCAAAAATTTGGGGCAGTGACCACAATAAAGCCATTTTCCTGCACATAAAAATATATAACACACAACATAACATTTTCCAAAAAAAATAATCAATAAAAATTTCAAGTAAGAGAACATTTTAAGAGTTGAGGTCAAGAGTGTAGCATTGAAGTCAGGGGTTCAAATCCTGTGCTTACCTACAAAAAAAAAATAAACAGAACATTTTTCAAAATTGTTAAAAAAGAATTAATGGCTCCTCACAAGCAGTCTAAGATGCACTCCTCACAAACCCAGTATTAAGCTATTTGTCACAAGACGGAATTTTAATGGCACTTATATGCATTTTCATATAAAGCAGATATGCAAAGACAAAGCAAAAAAAATGAAATCAAATTGTTCATCAATCACATGCAGTTCTTATAATGTGACCATCATTGCATACTATTTTCCAAGATGACATTTGTTCACAAGATATTAAACAGCAACTTAAGATGTTTATGAGAAGAGAATTCATGACATTAAATTCTATCCCCCACACAAATCTCTTAAATTAATCGACGGCATCACAATGCCAGTAATGGTCATCAGTGAAAAACTAGAAGATGAAGAATACATGACATGAAACTCTATCACCCACCACTCATCTCATAAATTCCTTTGATTTAGAGTTGTATTTAGTTAAACATCATAGCAAAAGCAACAAACTTTATTTTTTATATCACAAAAGCAGTTGAGAAGGCACCATCCAATGAATTTTGTGCTAAGTCTTATCTACATTTTAGGACCAGTGGGTTCAACTTGACCAAATCATTAAAAAGTCATGTCAATTGTATATCGTAAATTCATAATTAATTATCACTAAATTAACCTTTATAGTAAAAAAACAATTTATTATAATTATTGAGTGCTTCAAGGAGAGCATTTTTTTTTTCTTAATATATCTCTTGGATCATTTTGGTTACACAGCTGTGCATATCGATTAGGTTGAACCATGCATATCCATTAATGGATGAAAAGGAAAAGGGGTGGGTAGAACCCATGGCTAAATTGAGATATCAGTGAACCAATATTATCAAGAACATGTACAAAAATGGATTTAAAAATAGAAGATAGCAGTGGTTAATTCCTGGGGGTTACAGTAAGTGGTATCGAGGATGACTGCATGTATGCGACAAGACTGCAACACAGAGCTGCTCAACATTTCTTCACTAAATCGGAAATCTGCAGTGTGTAGAACTGCCTAAATTCATTACACAGGCCCCGGGATCAATTCAAGGAACCAAACACAATAGGTTAAACACCAAAAATAAAATGAGAAGTCATATTGGCATATCTTAAGGAATCATATGAGAGAAAACGCTGTTATTGGATGGTTCAAAAAGAATAATAATGGATCCAGGGCAGTGATTTGCATCTAAGTATGTCACATCAATACCCGCAATGTTAACGTTTTGGTTGAGGAGTAAGACTTGCAATCTATCCATTGGAACCCCTATCTTCATATGTACATATACAATGTTTAAAATGTTTAAAATGTTGCATTGGAACCCCTATCTTGAAAAGGAGAGGACAAAGGAATCGTGCATTCAAGAATACAACTCAGCTGTATTCGAGAATATAGCATGAATTGTTTCCTGATTGGTTGGTGTTAGATCACCATCTTTATTTCATTTCTAGTCATGAATCTTTTTAGCCAATTTCAAAGAAAAAATAGAAGTAGAAAGTTTATTTATTTTAAACAACTCCAAAAAAAATTATTATTTGGATTATTTTTAAAATATGATGGTGATCTTCTATCAAGATTTCAGGGAATCTAAAATCGTTAAACACTACCTGTCAAACAAGTTCTTCGTGTATAGTAACCCGTACACCGCCAATTCTCTCCACACTTACACTGAGCTCATCTAGTTCTTCATCTTGCTGCCTAAAAGGCACAATTGATAGTAAGTATATAAACATAATAAATAAATAGAAATAGTCAGTTTTATTAGCCTTCAGAAAAAATCGGAGAAAAGAAAATATAAATATTGGTGGAAGCAAGAAAAGGAATAAAAATTTACTTCATAACCAACAGCTGCCTATCTGATTCTGACGATATGAAATCATCATTGTCTTGGGCATCATAGTGGTTGGTTTTGCCTCCTTGATGAGGATGGTTATTTGGAATCCTCATTAGATCTTGGCACATCCCATTTAGACTGGCGCTGACAGGATTGCCCTGCTCCTCTCCAGTTTCTA
Source organism: Chloranthus sessilifolius (assembly GCA_021018995.1). Taxonomy (NCBI): domain Eukaryota; kingdom Viridiplantae; phylum Streptophyta; class Magnoliopsida; order Chloranthales; family Chloranthaceae; genus Chloranthus; species Chloranthus sessilifolius. The sequence goes on from CM037588.1 coordinate 102,475,548, forward strand.
AGGCTTTCCGCACAATGTCCACCTAACAAAGTAGTAAAACCTCTCAGGAGATTCAAAATGATTTTCCTATTTGAAACTCCAAAATGAATTGAGGCAAAAAGTTCAATATATTAAATGCTAAAAAGTTATTTGCAAGACCTACCGAGGATTATGCTATAATTTCACCCCCAAAACCATGACTTACAGTGCTTAGGCTGTATTTAGGATAGCTCTTTGGAGGCAAAGAGCAGCCCACTTAAAAGAGTAGGTTTCAATTGCTCCTTTAAAGAGACCCAAATTCAGCTCTTTCACTCTCCGAAATAGCTGAGAGTACTTACAACCAAACCCAGTCCCTTACTAAAGTGCTTTGCGCCAAAGCAGAGAGCTGCTCATTGCCTCCAAAGAGCAATCCCAAACACAGCCTAAATGTAACAACCCTTAAAAGATGAATTTAGCCTAAGAATTTAAATTTTGGATGGGGAAAATGCAATGTGAATAAGATTATATCTAAATGAGATGCGGGTAGTTTACTCACAAGGACGTAAATTCCCCACTGTATGCAAAATGTCAAATAGTTTTGTGCATTTGGAGTTGTGAATGTGTCCAATAGATCAGATTTGAAAGGAAAAAAGGAACATCATCAAATTATTAAAGTTCAAGAAATAATAATTTGACTCGTTCTCACAAAATTACCCCTTGTTCCATAGTATGTCTAAAGTGCCCTGAATTTATTAAAGATCTGTGTTAAAAGGGAATATGAGTAGCATTCATTATTTTGGAGTCTTGACACTGGATCATCCCATCCATAAATAAGCCTCAATTTATAAAAAAATTTAGAACATTGAGCACTTGCCGAACAAAAGATAAAATATCATAGAAAATGCAATATAATCTTCACTTGCACTTTACTACAACATTGGGAATTATACCTGATTTCGATCAGGACTAGTCCACCTCCTACGGTTTTCAAGTTCGGCCTCATCAACATTATTGCACCCAGCTTGAGGGGCAAGCTCAATCCTAGCTTACCCATCGGAAAAAAAGGAAAGACTAAAAAAAGACATTCAAAATGACATTGCATGTACCAGGATAAAACTGCTGTTTAAAGTGATGAAACTGCTCTATCCCAGAGCAGATTTTATCTACTCTGACAGAGAGCAGCCAAAGAGCTGCTTCTGCTCTTATAAGAGCTAACCCAAACACGGCCTAAGGAACTCTTAAAAGAGTCAATGTGCAGATTAGATTATAACTATCTGCAAGGGACAAGGCATGGTCATTTTCAAAGACTTTTCATATAAATGAGAGTTTTTAAAGAAGATGGGCAAAATGTTATCATAAAAAAGATGTAAAAACAAAAGTCTGATCTAATATCCTACGATGGGCTGCAAGTTGAACAACTTGGATTGACCAACAGTGTGTGACAAATTGGTTGTCATGACCCAAATGAGATGTAGCTTTGTCAGCAACTGTTGTGGCAATGGATAGATCATTGTTACCAGGTTCGCTGGTTCACGTTACCTAGTAAACCTATTCTCTAGGGCAGGAAGGGCTTAAATAAAAATATTAAATATTTACAATAACCTTTAACTTTTGTAAAATCCTAATTTAGAATAATAAAGTTTAGGTCCAAATATTTTAACCAACAATTTCATATTAAAAAAAAAAGTTTGTGAATGACTATCTAACTACTTAGCATATAACTGGCACACGACGAGCCAGCTCAAGTTAAGCCAACCTACCACATTGAGTTCCTAGGGGTCTCAATTAGCCAGTCCGGGCCGATCATGACAAGGGCCAATTCCTAAAAAGTAAAAACTAATGTAGATAAAACTCTCAGTATAATAGCACATGGCATTCTACCATAGAAATAAGCATCCTGCTCTAATCTATAATAATATATATGTATAGAGGTTTGGGACTATATGTTTGGACATGGTTGTGCGGGCTGCATCCACATCAGATGGCCACCATGTGGCACCCATCACAAGGATCAGGTGCCACGGCAACTCAGACAAACCACTCACAAACTTTGGGCATGATCTAGTGCACAATCACCTTTGAAAATGTGGTCAATCGTGCTAAAAAATAATGCACCAAGTTGCTTTGGCGTAACCTTATTTTTGACCCATCAAACGCAGGGCAAAAAAGTCGAGAAAATAATTTTATTTTTCTAAATCACATGTCCCGTGGCTGATCAACTCAAACTGATGTTGTTTGGGTTGATCATGCCACCTGGCATCTGGGAGTAGCCCTCCAGGGCTACGCCCGGATTCATTTCCCCAACTCTCATATATATATATATATATATATATATATATATATATAGATCTTACCTCTTTGGTTAGGAAACAACATGCATTGGCTTCCTCCGCAATTTCCTCAATTGTCTCAAGCTTTTGATCCAACTCCAGCATTTTAACTTCAAACAGTTTTTCTTTATCATCCATATCCCTTTGCAATCCGAAAATTTGAGCTGTGAGACATTCCATGCTATCGGGCCCCATTAAGTCTAGACAACAAATCGAGTACGAGGTGTACAACTTGAAATTTATTATTATTATTATTATAATCAACAAAGAACACCCAAAATTTTGTGAGTTGGCACTAGAATTAATTACAAGATTAGAACTGCAGTTCGACAATATACCCTTATGAATATTGTTTTTGGACCCTAAAACAGAATTCACGGCTAATTGATGGCCAGTTTGGACCCTCTAACAGAATTCACAGCTAATTGGTGGCAATTTTTGACCCTAAAACAGAATTCTATTTTGCAATAATAATAATAAGAAGAAGTCTTAGATATTACAAAAATAGATATAGAGACCGAAGTTGTACCTTCACTCTTCAGTACTGAATATGATACAACTTCCTGATCTTAAGGTTGCAACAGTACCAAGTCTGGGCTTCTTTTCATCAATGATAAACTTTACCTTTACAAAGATCACAACATATAATAGGTCATAATAAGCAGCCTGTAATCTAAAATACAACAGATGAGATCATGGTGAAACAGTCGAAGTTTGGAACCCGGTCGGTAAGAGACAAATTTGGAAAAAATCATAGAAGATAGCTAATAAATAATATATATAGTGCTTTTTAATATTAATTGTATAGTTCATATTTTTATTTTTTGTTTTTCTTCTTTGCCAACTCAGCATATGAGAAGAGGAGATGAGATGAATTGAGTTAGTTTTAATATGTTTCTGTTCTTTTTCTGTTTTCCCCCCTCAAACCGTGTCGCAGCTTTTTAAATAAATTGCAATTTATTTGTGATTAAATCACAAACTTTGCATTTTCTACAAAAGTCATGATATTAGAATTAGTCACGATTTATTCACCGTTATTTGTTTCATGAATAAAATCCCAATTGAAACGCTACTTTTTCAAAATGTCAGCCAAAACTCGGCCTACCTCGTATCAACCAGGATACAACCTTAGAGTCAAAGAAAAGATGTTGGCACCAGACCTTTCCATCCTTCTCTGCAGCACAAAATAATTCCAGTTATTATATAGGACTAATAATTCCAGTTATTATATAGGACGGATAAATCCTCCATCGTCTCTGTGGCATACCGATGCCATATCCATCCATGCCCAGGAACTAGGCATTGTAAGTGTGCTTATTATAGGGTATACCAATAGATAGTTGGTACAATATTTTAATTAGCCGAGTGGAGGATTTTTTATATGTTTAATTAATTTTTAAATATCTTCACTTTTAACATCTACATATATGTTCAAAAAAATTCCTTGAGATATGATAGATTAATAAAACTAACTACCTCATACCCGATTTTAAGAGATTGGTCTCTAAGCATGCATATGTCTTACTCCACATTCATACCTATTCCTAGGTAACACAGATTGATACACCTTCGGCATGGTTACTGCAAGTCATGAAGCATGTGGAAGGTCTGCGGCATCTTGTATGGCTTGTCCAATGCAGGGAAGCCCTGTTGGGGTGGCCCTAGGCAGCTGCAGTTCCACAAGATCAGCAACAGCCTAGGAGAAAATAGCCCAACAAGCAGCTCTTTAACGCTAATGGAGAATGCCACCAGCCATGTGTGCCTACGATTGTGCCACCCATTACTTGTTCACAGGTTTTGAACGTGAATATTATCCAGATTTCTTTGTCTGAGACTCATATGACCTAAATAATCAAGTTGGCAAAGAAAGAGTTCTCATTGAAGTCTTTCACCTATTCTGAGAAAAGAAAATTATGACCTAGCTCAAACAGTTCTTTCCCTCAGTCGTAGTGCCTATGTTCGACAGCTGAAGGCCGAATCCTTCAAACCCTAGATTGAATGAAACAATCTAGGGTTTCACACATAAACGAGGAATGCCAACAGAAATTTGCTTGTAATCTGATCTCATCGATTTAAAGGAAACATTCAGAGTCACAAAAAAAATGACTGACAATGCTCACCAATGATGTAGCCTACAAGATGAATCCTAAAATTTATGAGCACATACGAAATTATGTTCTATTAACCCCAAATTTTGCATATGTAGGATTCCATATCTCGATTTGATGGGACAAAAATGCTCGATCTCAGCAAGCAAAGTTCCAGTCCATAGCACAACAGTGTAATTGCTTTGAAAACTATTTATTAATATTGTTGTTGTTGACCGATAAGAGATCTACCTGCTTACTTACAACAAGTGCAGTCTGAATACTAGATATTTACATGTCCCCACAATAAGGATGATTAAAATTGATTCTTGGTGGATGAACTAGCGGAAATCTGGATCAATCTAGCTTAGGTGGTACCATAACTAACAAAAACAATGAAGAATTAGAATATGTGGTCGCTTGGGCGAACATGTTGAATCAACTACTGGTAAAATGGTAGCGTTTTAGACAGGTATAAATCATGATCATTCCTTGACCCAGAGATGGATTGATTTGGATGGACCAATTGAGGGAAACTCCCTCAATGTGATTGGATTGAATGATGGATACCCATCTTTCTAATCGATCCTCAGGGTTTGCAGAAAATATTGGAGATATGGACCAATTGCTAAGCCATTATTTTCATTTCATCTTCTCTCAGTCATTGAGAGGCAAAATGCTAGCATTTATGGATTTTAATTGGTAGTCCTAATCTACCAACTAGGGCAATAATTGTTTTACTGACGTACCTAATCAAATCGTTGACATTGGTTTCTGGAAAGCAACAAATTGTTGGACTCCTAAAAATCCCACTAAAATTGTTCAGATGCCCAGACTTGAGTCATCTATCAGTCCATCAATTTTCAAATTTTAATTGGCAAAGTCAATGGATAAGTATTACCAACAATGTAGTCAATGGCTCATTATTTGTGGAAGGGCCCCATAATGCCTGAGGCCCAAGGTCAGGCAGGCATAATTCTTTTCTAACTATACATAAGTATAGCCTCCCAAAATTCCCTTATTTTAAGTGGTTAGGTTTCCGTTGTATCATTTTTTTATTGGACACTATACCTAGATTTTGAGATAGACCGAGTGGATTAAATTGGCATCCCAAACTTAACATATAGATAGATAAGTGAGACAGCACTGATGCGTCTAGATATAAATTTAATGCATTAATGGCTAAATAGTTCTTGCACCCCTACCGGCTGTCGATTAGTGACAAGTGGAATTGGGTGTAGGGAATCGTGCCTAGAAGAATCTGATATAACAACATCTTCTCCCCACCCTCGAATTTTCCGCTGACGCATTTCCTTGCCACTTCAATGAGTGTAACTGAACTTGTAACAGCCAGGATTTCCTTATCCTAAAATCTATGCCATCAGATCAAGCATGATCTGAATTACAATGCTATTATGGTATCGAAATATGACCATCACTTCACAACCGCACGATCTTTCCACTTTAATGAATCGGAAGGATCGAGCCATCTCTTTAAGGTAAGCATATGAAACAGAAGCAAAGTGCGCATTTGATAGCAGATAGGGCTATCGAGTAAAATGCAATAACCACATAACCCATAAAATAAGTCCATCTAAAAAGAACTATTCATCAAGAGTCATCCATCCACCGATGAAGGCCGACCTTCACCTAAACAGTGGATCACATAGTGCAGAATATTCGGTTACATATCACTTGTCGAATTTCTCAAAAACCCAAAATGAAACCCAAAATAGCCAAAAATAACCCAAAATGTCTCGTCCGTATACCATTTCAAAATGTCTCTACGACAACGGGAAATGCCTTTCGGGTTGATCCTCCTCCTCCTCTCCAGGATTATAGTCCAAATCCTCCTCTTCGCCGGAGACACGCTCCACGTCTACTCCTGCAGCTGTGACGTATAGTTAAGGAATGAGCTTCATCCAAGCTCAATAGGGAATAAGATTTTGCGAAACAACTCATTTAACATATTCAATTCATGAATTCTTGATGCAATTAAATATAAAAGCAATCCTTTAATTGAATTAAATAAATAAACAAAAATCATAGCTTTGACCACATTATCAAGCCATATCTTTTCAGGTAATGCAAGTAAACGTGTTCAAAATAATGCATGTCAGATAGACAGGAATTATACGTGCTTGGAGGCATGCAGATCAGTAAGTTTCAAACACACATAACGAGAATTCTTACCAAAGAAAATGTGTCAATTACTAAGCCCCTGAGCTCCCTTAACAGGGTCCCTTGGGCTAAGAATCAAAGCCCTTGAGCTACGTTAATAAGGTCACTTGGGACAAGAGTTCAAGCCCTTGAGCTTCGTTAACAAGGTCACTTGAAATAAAACGTCAAGCCCCTGAGCTACGTTAACAGGGTCACTTGCACTGAGACTATTAAGCCCCTGAGCTACGTTAACAGGGTCGCTCGATCAGAGACACAACAACGTACTAGAGTCGAATACATGAGCAAAGTGGGTAATAGTGAAGTAACTTGAAGTATAAAAGCCTCATACTATGAAATCAAATGAATGGTTTATGCCACAAGATGCCATTTAATAAAACAGTAAAACTAAACATGTACGATTCACATTTAAAATTGCAAGAGCATTATTAGGTTTTTATACATTAATCTTGACAATTTAAACATATGTACCATGCAAGTCAATATCAAGAATTCGAGGAAAAATAAGGAATCTTGCATCAGGTTACTCCCTACCTAAATCGTTGAAAATGTCTGTGAGTACACTTGTCTGAGAACTCTACGCTTCACCTAATTAATAATAGACTCATAAGTTCATATGCCTGATTAGGTCACTAAACCCAACTGGGTCATTTACTACCGAATCTGGTCTTGATCTCACTAGATTTGACGAAGGAGGAACTCCTTTGGTTGGCCTTATCGATTCTAAGTGGCACACAAGGTTGCCTCCTTCAAGTGGCACTTGAAGTTGCACTTTCAAAAGACCCTAAAGTCATTCCCTTTTGAAAAACACCTAAAGTTGCTCGGGCAACTCATTAAAGTCGCCCGACGGCTTCACTTAAAAGTCCTAAAAATTGGTTAAAGTCGCCCGGGCACTGTCCGCCCGAAAGTTTTGGCTTGCGAAAGTCATCCGAGCGAGTTTCACTAAGAATCTAAGCTCTCGCGTCATAAGGCAACTCGCTCGGCCACTTAAATGGTCGCCTGCGTGACTTTGTGACTTATCCAAGTCGCTCGGGCGGGTTCTGACCGAACATTTTAGCCTAAAGAACCCACCTGGCTAGCTCTTGCTGAGCCCGGGCAGTATCGACCAAACAGGCTCTTCGTTTACCCCTTTTTCATGCCTGATTTCTGGACTTCTTTTCCCTAAACTTTATTGCATATGATCATGGTTCATATCATGATCATTGTTAATCAGTGAAAATTACCACTTTTCACCCCTTAACATGAGCTTTGACAGACCTATGAGTTGACTAATAAGTACTTGTTAAGCATGTTGTTTAGGTAGCAGTAATAAGCAATCATAGTGTAGAAATCCTCCCTAAAGTGCCCTACAAGAAGGCCCATCTCTCACCATAGCTCTGACCCAGCTATGGCACACAAAAGGGCCCCACTCTAATGACCACTTGGGGCATGCAGCAATAGCAAAGCACTGGTGAGGAAGGAAAAAGAGGCTGAGAAGAACCTATCGATAGGTTACTTCAACCTATCGATAGGATTTAAAGGCTGAAAAGGAAGAAGTCATGGAGATCAGAGTATTTCGATAGGATCTGAAACCTATTGGGAAGTTGAAAGAAAGTAGGAAGCATCCTATCGAAAGGTCCCCTGGAGCTTAAAGTGATCCTGTCGACAGGATCCTGGAACCTATCGCGAAAATGCCACCTATCGAATGGTTGCTACAGATCAGTGGGAGAACCTATCGAAAGCAATTAGGTAAGAGCTCAACCTATCGAGAGGATCGCTCAACCTATCAAAAACATCAATTAAAGGTTGCAGATCCTGAAGCTCTAATTGCATGATGCCACCTATCGGAACCTTTCGATAGGATCCTAAATCCTAGCGAAAGGACTAAAGTACTGAATTTCAAACTATCGAAAGCCTCTTCAACCTATCGAAATCAATCTAAACACTTCCCTGAAAAGCTATTGTGCACACGCCTTGAGTTGGTGACCTATTACACGCAAATTGAGGCACCTTGGTGACCGATGCGAGGATTCTAGAAGTGCCCTGGAAAATCCTAACCGATCCACGTGCTCTCCCCCAGCTCTAACGAACTGACAGAGCCTTCTAGAAGGGGAATAAAAGAGGGAATAATAGAATCATTCTGGAGGCTGCAATTGGCAGGAAAAATAGATCTGAGACCCAAGGAGAAAGCTATAAGTAGGAAGGAAGCTGTCAGAAAAGGGGGTCGATTCCGGAAACTAGAGCTTATAGCAAAATCCTTTAATTCCTTTAGTCCAGCTATGGTTGGCTAACTTCTAGAGAGCAACAAAGAGAGAGGTTAAATCTGTAATTAGGAAGAGTTGAGAGTGTTGTTGAGGGTTAGATGATGCACAAACTATAAATCTGAGGACATTTCATTGTATGGTTAGTTTAATTCAATGTAATGTTGGTTTAATTGTTGTAATTAGATCTATAGTTCCGTTGGTTTTATTTGGTGCTCGATCGACTTTGTGTAGAGGAGAATAGCTCACCCACTTAACTGGTAGACCTCTTCGATGCCATTTGATCTCCCTGAACCTGATGTTCCTACAATTGCTTATGTCTGTGGCCTGATAATTGCAGCATTCACAATGATTTTAATGCTCTAATTGAACCCCTTTGTTTGGAGGAAATTCCTAGGATGATCTGTGGCCATTGAAGTGGACTGATCATAGTCTTAAGATCAATTCAAACCTCTGGTCTAAATTAGATTCGTCTACCTTAATCCTTTGCTTTGGAGGAAGTCTATAGGATGATCTGCGACCATTAAAGTGGATAGATCATACCCTTAAGATCAGTTCAAGCATTTGGTGTAGGATTCTTCTACCCTATAGCTGTGGCTATGGCCAGATGAGGGATTGGTGTACGCTAAACTCTCTGTAACTCTAGCTGCTCAACCTAATTGCAGCAAGACCAAACTCCAAGCCGCTTCTCCCCATTTTTTGTGTTTAATTCCCCCTCTCTGCAAGATCTGTACTCTGGATCTGATCCTACCATCCATCTCTGCAATCTTACTTATTTTTTAGTTTAGTTTAGAAGTGACAACCCCTTAAATCTCTCCTCTTTCTTTTACTATTTTAGAATTAGGAAGGGTGCCAGATCTACCACAGATATGGAGATTTACCTAATTTTAACTCACATTTTCCTATAGACATTCTCTTACTTTTTCAAAACTTGCTACAACAGGCCTTGAATACTTGCAGGACTGTGTGTGAGCTTTCCTTGGTGTGTGCTATCCATAGACCCTTTAATTGTGTGATTTTAAACCCCTTTTTGAACACAAGGTAGATTCTTAACAAGTTTTTGGCGCCGCTGTCGGGGTAATGTGTGCTTGAAATTGGTAGATCTAAGTTAGCTTTAGCATAGATTGTAGATTTGCAATAGATTGTTTAGTTTTCCACTAATTGCTGTTGAAATTTCTGTTGTTTTGTAGTAGTTTTATTATTTTTAACAAATTGGAAGCTGTGTTTTCAGAGGAACATTGTGCTTGAGGCTGTGCTAAAGTTTGCATTCCTCTACTCCTTTTATTTTTCTGATCTGTGGATTTGTATTGTGTTGATTCCTGATTGTTGTGATAAATTGGTTGTGCATTGTGTGTACATTACGATTGTGAGTGCTGTATGTTTGGAAGGAGAACTCTCAATCCTCAGATTGTTCCATTAAATCCAGAGGTTGAAAGAATCCTTAGGACTAAACGAAGTTCACCCACATCTGCTGCACCTGGATTTACTGAAATGGGTGAGCAACAACAACCTAGAACCTTGAAGGAATTCAATACACCAGGGGTTTACAACTCTCCCTTCTGCATTCAATTCCCTACCGCTCAAGGGAACTATGAGATCAAGTCACCCATAAGCCAAATGCTGCTCTCATTTCATGGCCTAACGAAAGAAGACCCATATAAGTACATTGATCAATTTCTAGGACTGTACACTACATTCAATATCACAGGTTTGGGAGAGGAAGCAACCAGGATGATACTCTTTCCTTTTTTACTAAAGGATAGGGCCAGGACTTGGTTGTCAATGCTCCCAACCAACAGTATTCAATCCTGGAGTGACCTTCAATGTCAGTTTTTTGCCAATTTTTTTCCCATGTCCAAGACAAGCCAGTTGAGGAAGGGCATTATCTCATTTGCTCAAGACCCAATTGAGGATTTTCACCAAGCTTGGGAGAGATTCAAAGAACTCCTGAAGAAATGTCCCCATCATCAAATCTCTGAATGGGAACTTGTCCAAAGTTTCTATCAAGGGATTAATCCTAAAAGCAGGGATATGGTCAATGCCTCTTGTTGTGGTACCTACCTCCACAAAACTGCTGAGGAGGCTTGGGAGTTGTTTGACATTATCAGTGAGAACTCCATGCAAAGAGAGACATTGTCCAGGGATTGGGACACTCCTAGACTGGTGAAAGAAAATACAACAAAAGGAAAATTGTATGAGGTAAGTGGACACAATGATTTATATAGGAAAGTGGAAAGTTTGACCCAGAAATTTGACAAGCTCATCGGACCAATGCAGTTACCCGTGGCTGCTAAAGTGGAGGAGGCATGTACTATATGCTAGTCTCCCACTCACTCCCTTGAGGAATGCCCCTCAGCTGTCCAATTTCCAAACTTTGTGATAGAGCATGTGGATGCCACCCAGTCTTATGGGCAACAACCTACTGCTGGTTACCAATGGAGAAACCACCCCAACTTGAGGTGGAGACAAGATGGTTTTTAAAACTAGCAGCAGCAACCACATCAGCTCATGCCTTACAAGAATGCTCAGCCATACCACCAGAATTACTTCCCAAGGCCTCAATACCAACAGCCTATGGCTCAGCCTGTGCAACAATCTGCACCCCCGCCAGCTGCTAGATCCCTTTCTTTTGAGGAATAGGTTCTGGCTTCATTACAGAACTTAGGACCCTTGACTCAAACTGTGCATTTTCATAGCCAAAATATTAAAAAGATAGAAGACCATCTTGATCAGCTATCTAATGCTTTAGCCAAGAGAGAGGAAGGGAGGCTGCCTAGCCAACCCATGGATAACCCAAGGAGACAACATGTGGTCGATGAAGTTTCCTCTTCCCATGAGGATGCCAAATCTGTCACCACATTGAGAAATTGAATGTTGGTAGATAATCAAGTAGGCAGTGGGCCTTTGAGTAATTCAGAACAAGAGAAAGAGGTGGTCAAAGAGAAAGTGCAACAGGAGCAACCCATGATGAATAAAAAGGATAGTGATGATTCTCAAGAAAAAAATAAAATAAAATAAAGAGATGATGAGTTGACAAAGGCTGCAAATGAGGGAGCAGTCCCACATTTGCCATTTCCTAAGGCAATGCAAGCACCTTCCCCTTTTGATAAAGGGCATGCCAAACTAGAGGAAATGATCGAAACCTTTAAGCAAGTGAAGATTAACCTACCTCTCCTTGATGCAATCAAGCAGGTTCCAACCTATGCCAAGTTTGTAAAAGATTTGTGCACCCACAAAAGACAATCAAGGATACATTTGTCTAAGAAAGTCTTCGAAGCAGAAAAAGTGAGACAGATATTGACTATTGCCACCCGAACCAAACTCCAAGACTCTGGAGTCCCCACTATCCCCTGCATCATTGGGGATCATACCATTGAAAAGGCCTTGTTAGATCTAGGAGCTAGTGTAAATTTGCTTCAATATTCAGTATATGAGAAGCTGGGCTTAGGAGAGTTGAAGCCCACACATGTGGTCTTGCAACTAGCTGATAGATCTGAAAGGAAGCCTATGGGGATCATTGAGGATGTCTTGGTTGGGGTTGACAAATTCTTTTTTCCTGCTGATTTTCTGGTGCTAGAAATAAAGCCAAGTAGGAGTGCTACTTCTATCCCTGTGATCTAAGGCATGCTCTTTTTGGCCACTACAAATGCTTGTATACAATGTAGATCAGGGATCATGGAAGTATGTTTTGATAATATGAAAGTCAAGCTGAATGTGTACGATGCAGCTAATCAATCGCACTTAGAGAATGAGGATTGTTTCTCCATTGATGTGCTGGATGAGTTTGTATAAGAAACTCTGCCTCAGCTGTTGCACGGTACTAATTTGTGTAATGTTTTTGACGAGGTATGGAATGAAACTGGGAAAGGGAAAGCTCTCACACCTGAGCTTGAGCAAGTGAAAAATGTCAATTATGATGCGGAGCCAGCAAAGCACCACCCATGGACTCCTGCTTTATTACCCCTTCCACCACCCTCTAAGGAACCCCTATTGCCTTCACTTATCAGTCCCCCAATTGTGGAATTGAAGCAACTCCAAAAATCTTTGAAATATGCCTTTTTAGGGGCCAATCACAAACTGCCAGTGATAATTTCTTCTTCCCTCACCCTTAAGCAGGAAGATGAATTGCTTTGTGAGCTAAAAAGGCATAAAAGAGCAATAGGGTAGACTATTGCTGATGTGGGGGGAATAAATCCAGCAGTGTGCACGCACAAAATCTATCTTGAAGAAGGTTCTAAACCTTCTAGAGAGATGTAAAGGAAGCTCAACCCACACATGCAGGAAGTTGTAATGAAGGAAGTACTTAAACTCGTTGATGCTGGGGTCATTTACCCCATCTCAGATTCTCAATGGGTGGCACCTACCTAGGTGGTGCCCAAGAAATCTGGGATCACAGTTGTTCAAGCAGACTTGGGTGAGCTGATCCCAACTAGACAAACCACTGGTTGGAGAGTATGCATAGACTATTGCAAGCTTAATGAGAAAACCAGCAAAGATCACTTTCCATTTCCCTTTATAGATCAAATCTTAGATAAGCTGGCAGGTAAAGCTTTTTACTATTTTCTTGATGGTTATTCAGGGTACAACCAAATTCCTGTTTACCCTCAAGATCAAGAGAAAATCACATTCACTTGTCCATTTGGAACCTTTGCATACAGACTGATGCCATTTGGACTACGTAATGCACCTGCCACTTTTCAAAGATGCATGTATTCTATATTTTCTGACATGATTGACAAGTTTTTAGAGATTTTTATGGATGATTTCTCTATTTTTGGGGATGATTTTAGCCAATGCCTGCACCATCTCAGCCTGGTGCTGCAAAGGTGTGAGGAGACCAACCTTGTTCTGAGTTGGGAAAAGAGTAATTTCATGGTGACTCAAGGAACTGTCCTAGGACATGTTGTTTCCCAAAGAGGAAGAGAGGTTGATCAAGCTAAAATTGATCTAATAGCACATTTGCCCCCTCCCAAAACTGCCAAACAAGTAAGGTCATTCTTGGGCCATGCTGGTTTTTACAGGAGGTTCATCAAAGACTTCAGCAAAATTTTCAAGCATTTTTGCCACTTGCTATGCCAAGAGGTTCCATTTGTGTTCAATGAGGAATGCCTAGCTGCTTTTGAACTTCTGAAAACCTGTTTGACTACTGCTCCTATATTACAAGCCCCTAATTTTTCTCTGCCATTTGAGCTGATGTGTGATGCATCAGACTTAGCCATTGGTGTAGTACTGGGACAAAGGAGAGACAAAGCACCATATGTGGTGGCATATGCTAGTAAATCAATGGTTGATGCTCAATTTAGTTACACCATGACTGAAAAGGAGCTGCTAGCCATTGTATTTGCTTTAGAAAAGTTTAGATCATATGTGTTGGAATCCAAGATCACTGTCTTCACTGACCATTCAGCCTTAAAATACCTCTTGTCTAAGAAGGAGGCCAAGGCCAGACTAATTAGATGGATTCTTCTTTTACAAGAATTCAACTTAGAAATCAAAGATAAGTAGGGGGTTGAAAATGTGGTTGCAGACCACTTGTCAAGGATTCCACATACGGATGTAGAGAGCTTGCCCATCAATGACTCTTTCCCAGATGAGCAGCTTTTTGCTGTAAAGATAAGTATGCCCTGGTTTGCCAATTTTGTAAACTATCTGGCTGTGGGAAGGATACCCCCACATTGGAGCAAGGATGATCAAAGTCTGTTCTTTTCACAGATTCGATATTACATGTGGGAGGATCCCAACCTCTTTAAATATTGTGCAGACCAGGTAATAAGAAGATGTATACCTGAAACTGAGTTTGAAAATATTCTAACCATGTGCCATGAACAGGCTTGTGGGGGCCATTTTAGTGGCAACAAAACTGCCGTAAAGGTGCTCCAATCTGGTTTCTATTGGCCTACTCTGTTCAAGGATGCCATACAACACTGCAAAGCCTGTTCTAAATGTTAGCAAATAGGAAGTATTACAAAGAGAAACTCCATGCCCTTGCAACCTGTGCTGGTTGTTGAACTATTTGACATATGGGGGATTGATTTCATGGGACCTTTTCCCTCCTCTTATGGTTATAATTTCATTCTTGTAGCTGTGGACTATATGTCCTAATGGGTAGAGGCCATAGCTACAAAAACTAATGACCACAAGGTTGTCATTAAGTTCTTAAAAGAAAACATCTTCTCTAGGTTTGGCAACCCCAAAGCTATTATTAGTGATAGAGGCAGCCATTTTTGTAACAAACCTTTTGAAAAACTGTTGGAAAAATACTCTGTGACTCACAGAGTTGCTACTCCCTACCACCCACAAACTAGTGGGCAAGTAGAGATCTCCAACAGAGAAATCAAACACATCCTAGAGAGGACTGTGCGAGCTGATAGGAGGGATTGGTGCCTTGTGGGCTTATAGGACTGCCTATAAAACCCCCATAGAGAAGTCCCTATTCAGGTTAGTGTACGGCAAAGCATGTCATTTACCTGCTGAGTTGAAACATAGAGCATATTGGGCCATTAAAACACTAAATTCTGACTTGACCTCTGCTGGTGTGAACAGAAAATTGCAAATAGCTGAACTTGAGGAGTTGAGAATGGAGGCATATTCAAGTGCAAGGATTTACAAAGACAAAACCAAGGCCTTTCATGGCAAGCACCTGCTGCGGAAAGAATTCAAAACAGGTGCCAAGGTATGGCTATTCAATTCCAGATTGAAACTCTTTCCAGGCAAATTGCAGTCCAGATGGGATGGGCCTTACATAGTCATACATGTGTCTCCATCTGGAGCTATAGAAATCAAGGACCCTAAAGATGGTAGGGTCATGAAAGTCAATGGCCAAAGGTTAAAAAATTGTGTTGAAAAAATTTGTGCACTTGAGGAGACCATTGATGTTTAGGACCCTCCAAGTTTTACATCATTTCCGTTTGTACCATATGTACCATAGTTTGATTTTGCTTAGTTTTGTTCTGTTGTGTTCAATAAAGTTACTGGGATTAGGTCATCATCTCGATATGGCCAATAGTTCAGGGACCATGGGAGTGTGTTAATAATGCAAACTTAGTGAATGGAAGCACAGCTACAGAGTTGGCTGGGTGCTGTGGTTGAAAACAACACAAAAATGCCATTTGTATGTGCATATGAGACCTTTTGATAGGTCATTTGACGGTTTCGATAGGTCATTTGAGGATTTTGATAGGTCACTTGACGGTTTCGATAGGTCATTTGAGGATTTCGATAGGCACTAAGATTGGTTGATAGGTGAAAAGAACTCTTCGATAAGTTCAAAAGGTCATAAAGAAGCTTTCGATAGGTTCTGGGTACTTATTGGGAACCTATCGAAAGGATAAATCTTACGCTACATGAACTTATCGATAAGAAGGATTGACCTATCGAAGTATTCCATCTGCACGTTGTACTTCTATAGCGTTCGACAGGACGCCTTGACCTATCAAAATCATTCAATTCATCCTATCAAAATCATTTTTTTCATCCTTCATAAACCTATCATTAGGCCAGTTTCTTCCATTCGACACCTACTGCAAATCCTAGCTCTCTCTCCTCATTTGTTGTGGCTATGGAGCCAACCCTATCAAAGCTCGTTCTCATCCTTATCCACAAATCGGGTCTCCGCATTCATTGCACATACTTCCTAGACGTAACTACCATTGCTAAAATTAGCCCAACAGGCAGCCCGCTATCTATTCCCCATACAACAACCACCGCTCCATTTATCCCCATTTTCAGTTTCAACAATTAGGCATGGAAGAATGCGACCAATTTATTATACCGATTCATATTCCACCAGCCATGCGCTTTAAATATCAGCCTCGTCCAGTCCTTTCACATCCATTCCCTCCTGAACTCTTCAGCCCTTCCATAACCCCAATCATGGCCGACAACAAACCCAAAGACTTGCCGACCACGTTCTATCCCGTCTGGCCACCACCGCCACCATCAGTCGAGCCTGATCCCATACAATTTTTATGGGATGAGTACGACGAAGTGCAGCGAATCCTCACAAAGGAGAAAAAGAAAGAAGAATAGAGAAAGAAGAAGAGGCAGAAGACCGAACCACCTGTATCACCACCCCCATCTTCTTTAGCCACTCCACCACCCGCCCCCAGACTCTTATGTTCTTCGTTACTTCTTTTTCCTTTTCTTCCCCCACCCTCCTGGCTTGCCGTTCCTCTTCCACATGAAGTTGGTTGAGGATATCCCTGAGCCAGGCGGAAGAATCTTTTGTCGTGCATTTGCTTTGTAATCTTTTTTTTGGTCACATTTATATTAAAATATCTTGTTAATACTCTCTTTTTTGTGATGGTGGTTGTATTTTTGTATACTGCATGTTTGGTAATCCCAGTGCCCCTTTAATATTATGTCTAGATTATTCACTGCTACATCCAAGATGTTAAAATAGTGAGGACACTGTTTAGTTTAGGTTTTGGGGTGTGGTGGCAGGTGTGCTAATAAAAGAAGTTAATGCTAGTGCAGCTATGCTATGTTGGAAACAATTTTTTTTTTAAATAAAGTAATTTCCCACTTGATTTTTGGAAAAGAGGAAATAAAAAAAAATTAAAGATTAAAAATTAAAATAAAAATTAAAATAAAAATAAAATAAAAATAAAAAACTTCTGAAATGAGCTGTAGTCTTAACATTTTTCATGAAGCAAATGTCAAGTATTTTCAAAAATTGATGTTTAGAGAACCTGAAAAAGAGAAAACTATGAGGATACACCCTAGAAATTTGTTGGAAGGCCATACCCAATGAGATTTGGGCCTGAAAAAATAATTTTCCTTGAAGAGTGTTTTGGCAATTTTTTTGCTCTAAGGACTGATTGGATCTACTTTGGATCACTAGAAGTTAGGCAAATCCGAGTTGAAATAGCTTAACAACACTCATGACATTGAGGACATGAAGTGAGGCCATCCCTTGGACAACTTGACCTTAAAATGTCTCACTTTTGAACTGCCCTTGATACACACCACTTGATCCTTAAAAAGCCCCAGTTTTCTTCGATGAAAACCAGAAAATTTGAACCCAAAACCTTTTGACCTATTTCAGCTCACCCGCAATCTGAGGAATCAGGAGATAAAAAGAGAAATGAGGATAGAGGAGCAAGGTTTAAAAATTTGGTTGAAAAAGAAGGAAACACATTTGGTGGTATTGTGGCATTCCAGCCCACACAAAAAATAATAATAAATAAATAAAATATCGAACAAAAATAATGTGAAAGAGAAGTCATTTCATTGAAAAATTGAAAAGAGAATTAGAAACTTGTCACTTCAAATATGAAAATTTAAGAAGTAGATGAAGAAGGTGAAGTCATGAATCATCTCCTTACCTTATTGGTTTCTCATTTTGTATTCTTTTTATACCCCTTCATTCTTTATGAACCTCACCCATAAGCTACATTGCAACCCAATAAAAAAAACTTACTGATCTGAAAATTGATTAAGCTGTCATATGGAGATGAGGATTTGTTTAATCTATGGTGAAAAGAATTAGAAAATCTCATAAATTAGAGCAATGCCTATGCTCATGCTTGCAGTCCTATTTGAGGGCTGTAACTGCTCTTGAGCTATGTGAAATGATGCACCCTTCTATTTTTGTTGTGAGTGACAGCCCCGATAAGATTTGGGTCTGAAATTAAAATTTAGTTGGGGCATTATCAAAACAGAATTCTTAAATTAAAAGTGAACTCTGCATCAATATTTAGGCACAATGCCTTAACATGAACTGACTAATGATGAAGGAATTACGGCAGAATTCTAGGTTTTGAACTGATGATTTTTTCTGCTGAAAATCCTCTAAAACTGAATGGATATGGTGTGAAATTTATTTTATTTACTTATACTCGGTTTTAGCATGCTGCATGAGTATTAACTGATTTTGTTGGAGAAGTTTGTTGGTACCTCTACTGAAAACCCTCAGGAGACTTCACTCCTCCACTAGGGATCACCTAGGGGTTTAAAAGGCTTGATGCATATGCTAAATGCATCTATGCTCCCTACAAAAGTGGCATTTCAGTTTTCTTTATCTTTCCTTTGCTCAGGGACTAGCAAAGCTTAGGTTTGGGGGTGTGTTAATCAGTGAAAAGTTCCACTTTTCACCCCTTAACATGAGCTTTGACACACCTATGAGTTGACTAATAAGTGCTTGTTAAGCATGTTTTATAGGTAGCAGTAACAAGCAATCATAGTGCAGAAATCCACCCTAAAGTGCTCTACAAGAAGGCCCATCTCTCACCACAGCTCTGACCCAGCTATGACACTCAAAAGGGCCCCACACCAATGACCACTTGGGGCATGCAGCAACAGCAAAGCAACGGTGACAAAGGAAAAATAGGCTGTGAACAACCTGTCGATAGGTTACTTCAACCTATCGATAGGTTACTTCAACCTATCGATAAGATTTGAAGGCTGAAAAGGAAGAAGTCATGGAGATCAGAGTATTTTGATAGGATCTGAAACCTATCAGGCAGTTGAAAGCAAGCAGGAAGCATCTTATCGAAAGGTCCCCTATAGCTTAAAGTGATCTTGTCAACAGGATCTTGGAACCTATCACGAATATGCCACCTATCGAATGGTTGCTACAGATCTATGGGAGAACCTATCGAAAGCAATTATGCAAGAGCTCAACCTGTCGAGAGGATCGCTCAACCTATTGAAAACATCAATTGAAGGCTGCAGATCCTGAAGCTCTAATTGCAGGATGCAATCTATTGTAACCTTTTGATAGGATTCTGAATCCTAGCGAAAGGACTAAAGTACTGGATTTCAAACTATCGAAAGCCTCTTCAACCTATCGAAATCGATCTAAATACTTCCCAGAAAAGCTGTTGTGCACACGCCCCGAGTTGGTGCCCTGTTGCACACAAATCGAGGTTCCTTGGTGATTGGCGCGAGGATTCTAAAAGTGCCATGGGAAACCCTAACCGACCCACGTGCTCTCCCCCAGCTCTAATGAACTGATAGAGCCTTCTAGAAGGGGAATAAAAGAGGGAATAACATAATCATTCTGGAGGCTGCAATTGGAAGCTATAAGTAGGAAGAAAGCTGTCAAAAATGGGGGTCGATTCCGGAAACTAGAGCTTACAGTGAAATCCTTTAATTCCTTTAGTCCAGCTATGGTTGGCTAACTTCTAGAGAGCAGCAAAGAGAGAGGTCGAATTTGTAATTAGGGAGAGCTGAGAGTGTTGTTGAGGGTTAGATGATGCACAAACTGCAAATCTGAGGATATTTCATTATATGGTCAGTTTAATTCAATGTAATATTGGTTTAATTATTGTAATTAGATCTATAGTTTCTTTGGTTTCATTTGGTGCTCAATCGGCTTTGTGTAGAGGAGAATAGCTCACCCACTTAACTGGTAGGCCTCTTGGATGCCATTTGATCTCCCTGGACCTGATGTTCCTGCAATTGCCTGTGCCTGTGGCCTGGTAATTGCAGCATTCGCAGTGATTTTAATGCTCTAATTGAACCCCTTTGTTTGGAGGAAATCCCTAGGATGATCTGTGACCATTGAAGTGGACTGATCATAGCCTTAAGATCAATTCAAACCTCTAGTCTAAATTGGATTCGTCTACCTTAATCCTTTGCTTTGGAGGAAGTCTATAGGATGATTTGTGACCATTAAAGTGGACAGATCATACCCTTAAGATCAATTCAAGCCTTTGGTGTAGAGTAGATTCTTCTACCCTGCAGCTGTGCCTATGGCCAGATGAGGGATTGTTGTACTCTAAACTCTCTGTAACCCTAGCTGCTCAACTTAATTGCAGCAAGACCAAACTCCAAGCTACTTCTCCCCATTTTCTGTGTTTAATTCCCCTTCTCTGCAAGATATGTACACTGGATCTAATCCTACCATCCATCTCTGCATTCTTACTTGTTTTTTAGTTTAGTTTAAGAAGTGACAACCCCTTAAATCTGTCCTCTTTCTTTTACTGTTTTAGCATTAGGAAGGGTGCCAGATCTATCACAGACCTGGAGATTTACCTGATTTTAAGTCACATTTCCCTGTGGACATTCCCTTACTTTTTCAAAACTTGCTACAACAGGCCCTGGATACTTGCAGGACTGTGTGTGAGCCTGCCTTGGTGTGTGCTATCCATAGATCCCTTAATTGTGCGATTTTAAACCCCTTTTTGAACACAAGGCAGATTCCCAACAATCATCAAACCACACAAATCATGCATTTAGTTTATCATTTCATCTTGAATCAAGTCACATGCAACGTCTTCAACCATCTTTTTCTCGGAGATTAGCGTTTCTCCCACGTAGGGTCGTCGAACCCATTGCTTGCGATTAAGCTAACGTTAGTTTTCTATCCTAACAACTATAGAGTAAGATTTTACGCGATCACAATGCCACACATACCTTTGATGCACAGTTTGTATGATCAGCGTGTTCATGATTTCGACTGAGCTTGGGACATATCCATCACTTTTGATCACTACTCTCGACCAGACCGTGGAGTTCGCTCTGTCGATCTCTGACCCCAACCATCTCACAATGGCTGGAGCAGATGATATCACCCAATGGAAAGATAATGAGCTGAGTTCAAAGCTTGGTTTTCAAGAGTGGAGTAAATAGGGGAAGGTTCTATTCCTCCTTGTTTCCAACGAAAAGGGTAGGTGCTTAATGCGTCTAAGCCTGGCCTTATAGTGCAAATTTATGCTATGGAGTAAAGCTTATACACTCAAAAGTTGTGTGCGGGTCATCCTATGGCTCTCCACAATTGGGTCTTAAGGGTGGGTCCTTTATGGGTCTGAGTGCCTTGTGTTTCCACTCAATGGGTCTTTAGTGTTTCAGTCACATGGGCCATAGCATGGGCCAGACCTAAATACCACAAGGCTTCTTATTATTTCCAAGATACTTGTTCTAGTGTGAGACTTATACACTAAACCAATTAGGTGCGGGTCCACATGTCTTCTATGCATTGGTCAATCGAGGATTGGATCCGATACGTGGCTTTTTCCCTAGACTACGATCGACACCGAAACAAGTGTGTGTGACTTAGCTACTTGCGGGTACACTGTCATTCAAGAAGTCGACTTTCATAGCACTGATTAGCTATACAGGACGAGATATTGTGCACCAACATCCGTTACCGAATATTAACACGATATACTGGGTTCGGATTGTCGAGGTATTACAAAACTCATTCTCAATGTCATCAACACCATCCTCTTCAGCATCTCCATCCACTCGAGGACTCCCTAAAATTTATATGAACCAATAACTTAGTGACCAGCCATTTTGATCCAAATATAAGTACCACAAGAAATAAAGTGTAAAAACTAACTTATAAAATGAGAAGACTTAAATATAACAACATATTAAAGGAATTGGGGATAAAAAGAAGTCAAAAGAGAATGAGCTAACCTTTTGGTCTTTTACATCTAGACTTGCTGAGGACAAGACTGGTTCCCATCTTTTCACTCATATTCATAACAAGGCCGGCAAACTAGGAAGGCGCACTCCTTGCAAGCAACAAAAACATCACCAATAGTTGTAAGGCCAACAGTATCTCCGCAGATCTGACAAACTTTGCCATTCAAATGCTTCAAGGGAAAATCAATATAATTTAAAATAATAAAAAAAGAAAGGGGCATTACTCATATAAACCAAAAATTACATCCAAAAAACATAATCTAGCTCAAAAAATGTTGTCAACAATGTTTCAAGAAAACGCAAATAAGTCAGAGTTAGTGATAGGAGCCTGCCCTATGCACCAAAGGTGATGTAGAGGCCAATCTTTGTCTACCAAACTGTTCAAACCTTTAGAGATGCACTCATATTCTATGAATGCCAAATCGGTAGAAGGCCAAAAATCACTAAAACAGTGCAAATAAATATTTGTACATGTTATATATATAACAACTAAAGAGGTTTGAACCTTTTAGCGAAGGGAGATCTCCCTGTGCACAGCCCTTGGTACATTGGTTAGGCACCTAATACCCACTCAATTAGTTATAGGAACTCATAATTACTTATAAACCTAAGAAAAAAGGACATTAAAAACTTCCAAAATCTAATTACATTATCTCATTTCATGGATAGAATCTGAATAAACATAGCTTGAAAAAACTAAGAATGCAATGCAATCAATCCGATGCTACTATCTCACTATCAGCTAAAACCCCTCAAAAAATATGAATTACCCAAACATAGTCAACATCTTGGCTTTAAACACTAATACCCAAACACCAAAATGCTCAACAGAGGAATGCAACAAGCCCCAAGTACAACTCAAAAGCTTGGATAATATCCCACCCATATAGCCCAGAAGACCATAAGTATTTTTAAGCTATAGATTAATTTGATCACCCACCCATATAGATTTCCCCCTCCATGTGCTCTGTTGTAGCTGTGTTGTGCTATGATTTCCCCCTCCCTGTGCTCTGTTGTAGCCCTCACTCTATCCCCAATACCTAGGAGAACCAGGGGAGCCACACAATATTTTTCCCAACCCTTTTAATGAATTTTCTTCTTTTTCCCAACTTCCTAAATGTATGAAAAAAATACAAAAATCAACAACTTCCAACTATATCTTTAAGTTATAACACTCCCTGTAAGCTGTTTGAAGATTAACTAAACTTTTCTTTTGTCAGACATGTCGTAGTTCACAGACATGGTGCTGAGTACAAACATATCATAGTTTAGAGACAAATCATGGTCAGACACATGTAGAGGTTCACAAAAACAAGTTGCGATCAGCATAGTCAAAGTTCATGTCATGGTTCACAGAAAGAAGTTGCGATCAAGAAGCAAAGTAGATTTCATGGTCAGAATCATGTCATGGTTCACAGTGAGAGGACATACTCACAAGAGTAAGCCTGATGACATAAAACAAAGGTTCGCAAGATGCCATAACACAAAGGACCACAAGATGGCATAACACAAAGGTCCACAAGATCTCAGAATTCACAAATATGAAGTCAAAACTAAGATAGCGACATAACATAAATCACCATTTTGGCTCACAAACCTATTAGTGACTTGACAAGGTTCATGATTTCATCCGTGAGGTGACAAATCACTCGTATATGATTCACAATGTCTCCACGAGGTACATACTAAAAATATAGCTCAAAAATAGGTAAAGAGGTAAGAGAACTTGAAGATATCATTCAGAAGTTGGTAAATATAAAAGAACTTAAAATATTAGAGCATAGAATAGTACTTCCACAAATCAGCATTAGGCTTCAGAAAATTGCCCTAGTTTCATAAATCCCTATCATTTCTAAAATTCCAACTCAGTTTTGTCAAAATCATAGGGATCTCATTCTTCCATTGAAAAGCAACTATTTGCATAACCTTATCGACTCAAACAGAATGTCACCAAGTTTAGAAATCCCTCATTCATTTACAAAACCAAGTATTTACATAAAAATCTAGGTACTTTCGCGAAATCTAGGTATTTTCATGAAAACCTGAAAAGACTAGAAGTTAAAATAGAATCACGATTCAATGACCTATTATAAGAAAAATACCAGCAAATAAATAGAGGAATGCCCTTAAAACCTATAGTCAGAAGAACCAAAAAAAAGGAAAAAAAAAAACAAATAAGGTCCGATCCGGATACTCCGATTTAGGGTTTTGGATCGGAATAAAAAACAATAACTCGAGCCCTAAATCCGACTCCGATTTAGGGTTTTGGATCCGAAAAAAAAAACAAAAGATAAATAAGATTGTAAGAAAAAAAATAAAAATAAAAAAAATCCCCAGATCAACGAACACATATAAAGAGGGAAAAAACAAAAATAAAAATCCTCACTACCTACCTCAGCTTCAGGAGATATTGCGGTTTCGTCGTGAGCATAATCCACAATTGCAAGTGCTCCTTTTCTAGATGTGTGAGCATCCAAATAACCCAAAAAATTAAAAAAAATTAAAATCCTCAGATCAACAAACACATATAAAGAGGGAAAAAACGAAAATCAAAATCCTCACTACCTACCTCAACTTCGGGAGACATTGCGGTTTCATCGTGAGCATAATCGACCATGGTAAGAGCTCCTTTTCTTGATGTGCGAGCGTCTAAATAACCTAAAATAGGCAGCGGTGGTAGTGTTGGTGATGGAGAAGGTAATGAAAGCTGTGGCTGTGGAGTTAATTGCACCGGACTTTTTAGGGTGATGCCGTTGTCAGGGACGGGGGTTTTGAGATTGAAAGAGAGGAGTGTTTGAAGGGGCAGATAAGGAAGGAACCACATCAAAATATAGGGCAAATAAGGGATTTTATTAGAGAGAAGAGTGGGAGATGGAGGCTAGGGTTTCGTAGAGGGAGATGGAGGCCAGGGTTTTGAAGAGAGAGAGAGAGAGAGAGAGAGAGGGAAGGAGGCAGTCTTAGCATTCTTTCGAAGAGAGTTTAACGAAATGAAATTTAATTTTTTGGTTTCACAATATATAATGGCATGGGATCGGGATTAACAAATTAAACCACTATCTTAAGATAATAAATAGTTGGTTTTGGCAATGGATTATTAAACTACTACTTGGGCAGTGGTTTTTTTGATATTGCAAAAGTGGTTTTTTCATCATTTTAACGTAGTGTCATGGTCAACGGCATATATAATTGCACGTACATAACGCATTATCTAGCTCTTTTACGAAATGCATCAAACATTCCTATAAAGTTGGTATTACGTTCTAGACTAGAGTGCCAAGAACTCGAGTCAATCTCCCAATATTGCCAACATTGGGGAATGTAGGAAATAGTTCAACAAATTTGTATGCTCATAAATAAGTGGCATTTTCTCTTGACTTGACATTTGGTAAGGAATTGACCTGAGTACTGCCACTGGCACTCAATTCAATTTACATACCCATGTCTTTGAGAATATCTAGTTATGCATATGTAGTTACAAAACTTTCTTGACTGTTAAAATGAAGAAACATCGCTAGCATCAGTAGCTTAAGTTCATGAAGCAAAGGTGGCTGGAGCAGGATCATCAGTAGTACCTTTAGTTGATTCAGTTCCTTTCAAAGTACGTTGTTTCAATAGCAGTTCTTGATGCAATGGACGAGATAAAGATGCAACGGCTACAGAGCATGCAAGTCATGGCTTTTCAGCCGTTGTGTGCAAGAGCAACAAACGTGCAAGTGTAGGCTGATTTTCTCCTTCTCATGATCGTAATGAATTGTGTTTGAAATTAAGTTAATATTTAATGGTTAAATCATAACACAATGTTTTTAAAATTAAGAATAATTTTAAGTTTAAATTAAAAATGGTAAACTTAAGTTTATATGAAATTTAGGCTTATTTACCAATAAAATCCTCACGAAACCCCATACCGTTAAATTAAATGTGAAACTTCACAACTCCCATATATAGAGGACCTTTGTACAATGTGTGTTATTAGAAAATGTCATAAATTCTCTCAAAAGCTAAGAGTGAAAACATCTCTATTAATTTCTCTCTTACATTTTTTTTACAAGCTACTTACTAAGAGCAAGCTATCAAAGCTAATCTATCAAAACTATCCAAGCATCAAAGCAAAGCTATCAAACTTATTAAATCTATCTAATCTATCAAGGGGACAATAATCAAATGGAGGCAAAGCTACTCTTATGTAGTTGGGACTCATTGGGCACATTACAAAAAAACTAGGTTATCCCGACAGCTCTTATTAAGCAGCGGTCGACGTAAATGTACCCTATGCCGACGGTTATTATGGATGCCGTCGGCGTAGGGTCAGAGTATATAAGCTACGCCCAACACATGCTCTCTACTATTTTTCTGAAATCGTCTCCTCTCTCTCTCTCTCTCTCTCTCCCTTCTCTCTTCAAATTCCTAGTTGTTCGTCACACATCAGAGATCATCGTGATAAATTCCCACTTACTAATCAATTTATAAATTCCCATTTTCAGCCCTAACCCTCCCTCCCTCTCTCTCTCTCTCTGCAAAACATGAAACCCTAATCCATTTTCTCTACTCAAATCCCATCTCTCTTCATCACCATCTTAATGACACTGGTGAATCGGTGACCCTAATTTAGAGGTCCTCTCTATGATGGTATTCAATCGAAGCTCCAGAGAAGCTCTCTAATGGCGTTCTCTACTACTCTCGCCAGATCTGCATCTCCATTGATTGATCTCACTTATACTCTCCTTCTGATCACGGATCCCAAGCTCTCAATCGATTTAAGGCAAGTTCTATTATTGAGGATGTGTTTTGTCTAATCTAAAATGAGTTTCTATAAATTTTCTTTGTTTATTTTTTTGGATGGTTGTTGTTTCTTCTTATGTGAACGGATTTGTTTTTTTTTTTCTTTTATGTTTTATTTTATGGTTTTGTGGTTTTGCTATTTTCAGGTATCTTGCTACAGTGGTAATCACATTACAAATTCTTCAAGAATATATGAGCACTTTGGATCTCATGTTTCCCTTTTAGAAGTATCTTCCCAATAGTTAAAGATTTGGTTATATCCTTTTATCTTTTTTAGATAAGATTAGGGGTTGTTTGGATATTAGCCAATTTAAGAATAAGATGAAAATGGGATCATTTAGTATTGGATTAGTGAGTGTAGCTTGTTTAGTTGGCTACCTAAACGTGAGCATATGGTTCATTCCACTACTAAATGGAATGAATTTTGCAGATATCCTTTTTGGATAAAAGGGTAATAAGATTTGCATCCAAGCAGTTCCCACATGTTAAATGTTTTATTACAGTATGAAATTAGAATTATTTATTCATTGTAATTACACAGGAAATGTGTTTTGAGAAGTATTTAGCCTATCCGAGCCACAGATACTGAAACCCGGCCCGCAGAGAGTTCAGAGTGAGAAAGATTACACTCTACTTTAATGCTTATAATTTTACCCGTGAAGACCATCATCTAACAATAAATGAACTATAACTTTCATGTTGTGAGCTGATCTGCCTGATTTTCAAATGGTCAAATCAGCCGCCATCATCCTAGATTGCACTTTCTTCATGAAAATCAGGGTGTAAATATTAGGAGTAGAAAAACGATAATGCTCTGCTTGGATATTTAGAATTTCAAGAACAGGAAACAACGAACCTGTTTCAGCAGGATAGGGATGAAAATTGCGAAAGATTAATATTAAATAAATTTGTATGTGTGAATTTAATTTTTTAAACAGAACAATGTTACTCCTTTTGTCAAGCTTGGGTTGAATAAATTGTTTTTTTCTTTTCTTGTAGAAGTCATGTGTGCCCCATTCAAGCATGTGGGAAAGTTAAATATTTCGAACTTGATTTGGAAGGACTGCCATTTTGTATTTATTTTGCAATCCTATGTATAAGTTTACTCTCTTCACATTATTACGATAATTAAGTTTGTAGCATATGGCTTGATTGACCGGTCTGTGATATTTTATAAGTAGTTGTTTGACTGCTTCACTCTCTATTATCTGTTTCTGCTAAACCTCTAATGGTAACATAAAATACCTTCCAGACCTCATTACCCATATTTATAAAGCATGCCTATATTTCTAGTCAAATCTGGTTTTTTTAAAGCTATAATTGATAGAATTTTTTTATGGTTCTGGTTATTTATACTCTGATTATGTTTTATGTTTACATCTAAACTGCCTCATTTAGCATATAGTTTAACTCCTCATCGATAGCATGTCCTAGCATAAAATTTTGATAATGATTTCCCAAATCATTTATGGCAGTTCAGTTCAGCCTCCTTTAGCATATATTCATACGGTGACTTTTTGCTAAAACTATTGGCGAAGTTTCACTGTATCTGAAATGGGTTGAGGAGGTATACTCAGTTTCTTGTACATTAGCAAGTGTGATTGTTGATGACTGTCCTACTACACAAGTGTATCATCAAGACTATGGATTGCAACCAGCATTGATTTGGGCCAAGGTAGTAGTGTGATTGTTGATGACTGTCCTACTACACAAGTGTATCATCAAGACTATGGATTGCAGCCAACACTGATGATGGCTGCTAATTGGAGCCTTCTAATGGGGGCTGAAAATTGGAGACATAAAGTTTCCTACGGATAAAATTTTAAGATAATTGAAAAAGAAATGATAATTGATAATCGTCATATTCAAGCCCAATATGACGATTACTTGGGCATAATGGTTGCTGGGTTATCCAGGTTAGTTTAGATTTTATGAAATGCATCCCATCAGCTTGAATTTGATGGAGACGAGCTAGAGCTGAGTAGTTTTAGGCTCGAATATAAAAGAGTCGATCTCAAGCTAACCTTTGCTCAGCTTGAACTTGGCTCATTGAGAGCCCTACTTTTCGGTATTCACCGCTTCCATGCTATCAAAGGAAATAAGACCAAAAAATAATTTATGCATTACATTTCAGTAGAAGAAAGAAAAATAAAACAAAAAACCTTTAATTATTCTATTTTGCAGTTTATACACCAGAGCAATTGGCAGAGAAATATAGCAGCCTTATATTCCTACTTTATTGCCTAATGTTGATGTTGATTGTTGCAGTCAATCACTCCATTTACAAGTCTGTGTACCATATTGTTTATAGGATGGATATCAGCTAGCATGCTCTATTTCCGAGGAGTTTTTCTAATTTTTTTAATGGTTCCATGATACATTGTTGGACACCCATTAATGGGATCTTCTTGACAATCAAACCTAAAAAATGCAGGAGGGGGGATCATCTGCCTTCTATTTCTAGACATGACCTTAGTCCATATTGGCACATGTTTCTGCCTTTTTCATACGCCACAGTTTCTGGTGTTGTAGGATCATGTTCGGTGTTGTTTGCAAAATCACTGTATGTTTGGTTGTTTAGAAGGATATTTTAACAAAATCTTGTGACTTCTGGCCATGGTACACTATAAAAATAAGGGGTTTTAGCGGCACTTGCTATTAAGGCATTTCTTGATTTTCGATTTCTTTAAATATTATTCACTTTGGCTTGAGGGGTAAAATTCTTGAGGTATTGAAAAATTGGCCTGAAAAAAGTATTCAAGTTATTGTTGTCACTGATGGTGAATGCATTTTAGGGCTTGGAGACCTTGGATGCCAGGCAAATATCCCGGTACAAGAAGCCTGATGTGTTGCCGTTCAATCGCCATAATTGTAGGTTCCTTGCTTGAAATGTCGACAATTTTATATTTGATTAATTTTTTTTTATAATGTTTTAAACTAGATTGATCCCTATTATCCATTAGTTTAACGCATATTATGACTTCTCTGCAGTTCATGATTCTTTTGATGTTGCGTCATACTCTTCTGATCATAATCAATGGAGTTGACGAGTACTCATTCACCTTACTCATAGTAAGAAGCCGAGAAGAGACCCTTTTTCACAGTAAACTATGGTCACCGTTCCTGACTGATCAAACCCTTTTTCTTGTGACATATAATCTATTCTGGTCCATCTTATGCAGCTTTTATTATTGAGGACAGTGGGAATTCTTGTGTCGATTTATATAATGGCACAAGCAGTTACTGCAATTCAAAGGCGGCGCCAACAACAGGTAGATGCATGTCCTTTCAGGTTCCTTGCCTGAGACAAAATTTGTAAAAGACAAGGTGGCAGCTGCTGATATGCATTGAAAATTTTCTATTGTTTCTCCTTGACCTTTTAGTAGTAAATTATATGAGCAATGATAAGTTAGCAAGGGGAAGATTTTGAGGAGCCCTCTTTCTTTACTTCTAGATTTTATGTGCTAGAGTTTATATGGTATTTTTCTTGCAACCAAGCATGAGCTGGAAAATGTAGAAACTGATCATGCATTATCTCTGGGCAGTGGCATGCCCAAATGTAAACTTGGCCTAAATGACAGTACTATTAGAGGCTCAAGGGAGATCAACCAAAGGAAAAGCCATTGATTTGGATGATATCAAATTTCATCAGTAAGTGACTGAAGTCTTTATCTCCTAACATTGTGTTCCAGTTGGACTCTTTAGTTAATTTGTGGAGTTGTTTATTCCTAACTTATTATTCTTAGTGACACTTAACATTTTGACATTTGTCTTTTGGTGCAGATGTGTCCGATTGGCCCGCTTCGAAATGACAGGACAATATCCTTCATATCACCTGATGGGTTTTTGATCTGATGACATATAGACTTAGTACTCAGGTTTGCCTTTTGTCATTTGTTTGCTCATCAATGATATATCTATCAATTAATCAAGTATTTAAACCTACAGTTTCAGTTGAGGTTCATTTTCTGTACGCTTTTAGGTCAAACCTCTACTTTGGGTGGAGGCTCAAGTTGAGAGGCATTCGAGAAGCCGTATAGAGGTCATGGTAAAGGCAAGGAGCCAGTTCAAGGAAAGAAGGTACACTTTTTACAATCATTTATTTTGATATGCCATAAGATATGCCGATGGCTACAAAACACTATGGCGGTGGCTGGAAGACTATAATTCTCATATTGCGGAAAAGGCAATGCTTCATAGGTAAGTTTCAAAGATGGGTTAGACACTTATTTTCCTTAGGTTTCTACTAAAAAGGACTTTCACACCTCTCAAGGAAAACTTTATATTTGTTCAGCTTTAAAATCAATAATATTCAAAATTTTCATGATATTCTATAACTAAAAGGCATATACTTTCTTTGTAAAATAGCTCACAACTCTTTCATGAGGACATGCTGGAGAAGCATCCACTTATTTGTTTGCAGAACTTATATTGGTGTTTTTTTTTTTTTGGTTTCTTTTTGTTTTTTCCTTGGTTGGATACGTTTATCCTGTGTTGCTTATGAAAATTCCAACGGCGGATGGAATTTTAGTGTTGACTTTGGTTCCTATCCTATGACTTGGACAACTTCAGATTCATAGTATTAATTAAATATGGCTTGAATTTTAGAAGCCAGGGCTATATTCATAAAATATTAAGTAATTCTTGTACATAAATACTTTCAATTGTCATTGTTACATCATCATCATCATCATTGCTTTGTCTTGTCTATTTGGGTTCAACTTTTGGAGTCGTATTTCCCCACTCATTTATGTTTAAGGTTAAATTCTTTGCCACTTGCATTCATTCATATAACTTCTTGCTCCTTACCTCCACCAAGTCCTTATTTCTCCTCCAATGCTCCTGCTTCTTGTGTTTATATCATTTCAATCTTTTGTATAAGGGTTGTTTCCGGTCTCTGATGGGCATGTCAAAGCCACCTCAAACAACAGGCCTTAATTTTTTTTCTTTTACCTTTGCTAGCATACATCTCAGCTGCATGCATTGTAGCCTTTTTTTTTTGTTTCCTTCTTCTTTTCCAGTAATAAAGAAATTTTATTGAAATTAAAAAAGGAACAGAAAAAATAAAATAAAAAAATACTTGGGACTAGCGAGATGCTAGTAAACAACGAAGACACATAGCTAATAATCACCTACCACTATAGACCAACTACATCGGGCCAGTGCAAAGACTAGAAACCTCGATCTGATACCCAATCTGGCAGCTCCAGGGTACACAAAGTCACAAGGTTATCCCACTGATCTCTCACAGTTGAATCCCCGGCTTGCTGAACATTATATTCTTCCCCAACTCAATCCAATATGTACTTTGATATCCCCTTTTTTATCAATGAACAAGGCTGTTTTCCACCCCTAAATTTTCTATCATATCTTTCCAACCTTATCGTCCACATTATTTCCAACGGAACAATAGATTCCCAACCTGGCCCTAAAACCTAACCCCCCTCCACGCACACGACATTCCTGGAAGGTTCTTGGGGTCGTCCAATTGATCCTAAGAACCTGTAGTACCCAATTTCAGACCTCCCCAGCCAAGTTACAATGCAGAAGTAAATGGTTGCAACATTCTTCAGATAAAGCTTCCAGTCTACCAGCAATCATCCCAACAGTAGCTAGCCTATCAACAGCCTCAGCTGCAATAATAGCAGCCAACTCAACATCAATCGTAGACCAGAGGCAGGGTCGGTTTAGGCTGAATAGAGTTTTCACCCCATTAGGGAGACTTATGAGTGTGATCCTTCCAATCCTAGTTGAGAGATATCTAATTACTTCTCAACCCTGTCCCTCTCTTTATCAGCTGGTCTGTAGTCAAGACATCTCAAATGATGTCATCCATCTAAAGAACTTAATTTTGGGAGGGGCAACTGCCTTCCCTATGACCATCCCGTCCTTCCGTTTCCCATTTGATTCACTGAGCACCTTATAAAACACCCATTATAAAGCAGCCATAAAGTACTACCCACCTTGCATTGATCTTGTTTGTCACACAAAACATATACAAAAACTACCCCCCCTACGAAAACCCCAAATCACAAGTTACTAATGCAAAGCTACATGTAAAAAAGCAGAAACTCTATTAGCTACTTGAGTAATTGACAGGAGCTAGGCAACCAATCTTTGAAGAATGGATGAAGACAGCTTGAGGCCACCCTTCTTTTATTGCCTGTGAAGGCAAGTAGACCCACTCTAAAGGCAAGTATCATTGCTAATGTGCTACTGTGAAGGCAAGTAGACCCACTGTAAAGGTAAGTATCATTGCTAACGTGATACTGGGTCCAAACCCCTTCTGATTCTTAAAGCGGCCAGCTCTAGGTCCTCTGTTTAGCTCATTCATTCCATCCATGTTTTCATTGCCATAGCCAAATAATCAATTGCTTCTGCCCCTCGGTTTGTACTTGGTCTCTTGTTAATCCTTGAATCAAGGTGGTTAAACCACTTTAATCTATAGCTCTTCCCTATGAAAATAAAGATCCTAATTCATAATTAATAATAAACCGATCAAGCCAATGTAGTATTGATCCCATTAACCAAAACAATCAGACACGAAAAAAGAATCATTTTTTTAGAATTCACCCAACTTGACGCATATTGGGTGAGAAGCACTTTCCTCCCAAAGAATTGTCCACCTATAACTGAAAATGGAGAAACATCCTCGGGTTGCTTCTGCAAACACACCATTTTCAGCTATGTCGCCATATCCTTGGATGGAAAATGCTTCTCGCCCAATATTTTACCCTGAAAAGAATTTTTCAGAAGTAACTTTACAAAACAAGGTGCTAATTACCTAGGTTGGCTTTTTTTTTCCAATCTGGGTTTTCATTTATTTTTTTGAGCTTCAATTTAACATGGCTATGTTGATATTGATAGAAAAAACAGTTTTGAACAATAGGGTTTTGGGTCTCCTTTCTGACAACCCTGTTTTACATGATTTGTTGTTATTGGGTTTTGTCGCATCAACATGATGTTGTAGGCTTGCTTTATGGACACTTCCAAATTCAGCTCTTAGCACTTTACAACCAAAAATAGTCCCATACTAAAGTGCTCTGTGCTAGAGCAGAGAGCTGCTCTTTGCCTCCAAAGAGCAATCCCAAATACAGCCTTAGAAACTACATACTTGGTCTGGTTTGAGTTATGTGCTATCAACTTAAATGATTATTTTGTTTTGTCTAATCTTAGAGGAGCAGGGCTCTATCCCTATAGGCAGAGCCCTACAGCAAATGAATGACACTATTGGATCAAAATCCAATAGTGCAGTTTCGTTTGGGACACCCATCTAGGGGAGAGGGAGACTCAAACCTGAAACCTGCCCATCTTATAATTATTGACACTAATGCATATGAATTTTTGATTGGTTCATTTATATTTGTGGAAGATCGCGTGAGCATAATTGGAGCATAGTTGACTGTAGTTGCCCAGGCCTCAATCAATAAATACTTTTATTAATACTTTTATAATATGAATTCTATACATATATATTAAAAGGAGGGTTGCTTTTGAAAGGCCTAAAGTATATTGGGAGTTGTTGATTAGGACTTGGTGTTTTCATTTCATTAATAGGTTTTGGCAGTGAGATCAGTTCCGTAAGATAGGGTCTAACTGAGTTTGGCCAGTCTGGTTTAAGAAAAGATTTATTAATACTTACTATGTAAGCTTTAAGCTTGTATATTAAAAATAGTGTTGTTTTAAAGAAATCCAGTATATTAAGACTTGTTGGTTAGGACTGTGTTTTCATTTAATAAATAAGTTTTTAGTTTGAATCCCCTCTCATGTATATTTTTGAAAAAATAACAGTAAATGAAGCAGACGGTTCATATTGAATCAGCGAGACTGCCAGTTTAATCAAAAACTAGGCTGGTCCACCAGTTAAATAATAAAGGATCTGATGACATATAGACTTAGTACTTACCTAGTCCATTGTACCAGGGTGCCTATACTCTCTCTCTCTCTCTACAAGTTTTTTAGAAAACATTAACTGAATTTTTTAAAATAACAAATTTAATTTGTGTTTTAATTTCCAAGTGAATAATACTCATTTTAAAAGCAGTTTTTTTTTGTAACTATGTAGTTATATGGTGATGAGGTCCTTTTGATTTGGTTATTGAATTTTGTGTGCCTTAATTTAATTGATGTTTATTAAATTTTGGAAATTAACTATATGTTATTGTAATACCCATCATTCAGAGATCCAACTTTGCAGAACCTTGAGCTAAATTTCCATTCATGGTGTTCGTGATAGGGACTGGTCTGCTGAAAAGTTGAAGGAAGTGAAAGTTGCTAATGCTTTGAAGCATCCTAATTGGAATATGGGGAACAAAATCATAGTGGACTCTGCAACCCTTTTCAACAAGGCACGCTACTTTTTCATGGGCACCTTCTAAGATGTAGCTTAATACTATGTCATATTATTCAATTTTTTATGTTGTTTGGTTTGGTTAACAGGGTCTAGAAGTTATTAAATCTCACTATCTTTTTGGGCCAAAATATGATGATATCGATATAGTGATTCATCCACGGTCAATCATACACTCAATGGTCGAGACACAGGTATGGATATCTTTAGATTTTTCTGTCCTGAATTTCTGCCTAAGCTATGTAAATTGGAAGAACATTTGATTGCTTCCCTCTTTTTTGGTTAGGTAAGCTGGAACTGAACCTATGACCTCAAGGCTGTGTCATCGTCCATCTTGCAGTTGAGCTACATGTCCAATGATCCACAACTACAATGAATTGCATGAGCATTGAGACATGATCTCAACCACGCGCCAATAGTTGACACCAAAATTTCTACATTTACTCAATACATTTTATTAATAATCCAATTAGTGCAAATATTTCATTAATGCTAATGAATTTACAGCAGATCCCAGTGGGGACTAGGCTTGTAAGATGTCGAAGTAACTACTTGTTTATCGTTTGTATGTGTTCTTTGCATGGTTTAAAAACCCAAAAACTTGATTTGACTCGAAAGTCAGTTAGGTCGAGTTAACTTTAAGACTCGGGTAAAATCGACTCGTTCTGACTCCATAATTTAGTAAATACATTTAATTAATAATTATTATTATTAATTAAAAAAAATTAATTATTTTCTTTATTTAATAATTTTTTTTTAATTAAAAAATACCTACGCTAACGACTTCAGTTGTCGGCATAGGTGGCAAAAATTAATATATATATATATATATATATATTATTTTTTTAAAATTGAAAACACCTATGCCGACGGCTTCAGCGGTCGGCGTAGGTGGGGAAATTTTAAATATATATATATATATATATTATTATTATTTAAATTAAAAATACCTACGGCGATGGCTGCAACTGTCAGTGTAGGACCTTCTTATCCTATGCCGATGGAATTATCACCGATGGTTTGAGAACTCTACACCGACGGTTGGCAGCCGTCAGCGTAAGATACACCGACAATTGGGGAACTCTACACCGATGGCTGGGAGCCGTCGGTGTAGGTCCCTTTTTTTTTAGTGTTACTATGACTAGGCGCCATGATTCATTGCTCATAGCAAAGCTATCATTAGTCATATAAACTTGATGATTAAAATCGGATGTCATATGATCTAGTGTCCACTATTGTGTTGGAAAATACTAGATGGCATGGGTTAGACTGCATTTTGATTGCTCAACAGGGATTGGTCCTGTAGCCCAATGGAAGGTTAACAATATTGCAACCTCTAGCTCGCAGCTGGTTCAATCTATCTCAGCTTACCTATCAAAGAATATGAAATAAAATAAGAAACTTATTACTCTAGAATGATCGGACCACTAGTGTAATGACCTGGATCTTTCACCAAGTTGAATCATTGACTTTTGATGAGAATGCGATCTTTTAACTAATTTGACCTTAGTCAAATCTTTCATATATGAGACGTGGCCTCAGACCCACCATTTTGTGGAGTGTGTGAACCCATGCTTGGCCCGAACCCAAGTTGAGGGCCCAAGTGGCACTACAAAAAATAAGACTATTAGCGGCAACTGCTGCTATTAGCATTGTCACTACAAAAATCTATCGCTAATAGTCCTGTCGCAACCAAAAAATGCCTTAATAGCAAGTGCCGCTGAAACCCCTTATTTTTGTAGTGTGGACTCTACTACTTTTAGCGCCCAAATGCTAACAAGAATAAAACAACAAAATAATATTTAATTTGATTTACTAATTTATGTGCAAAGTGGGAAAAGTGGTGTGTGTAATCGAGTAAGACTATATGTACCATAAAATCGAACCTAAGGCGATCCCGAAACTTATATATATATATATATATATATATATATATGTGTGTGTGTGTGTGTGTGTGTGTGGTGATAGATGCCTCATACACTGCCTTATACTGTTGGTGCCCAACACACTAACTCAACCCATTGCCCACCTTATGGAAACCTCCTTATTTTAGAAAAGGAATTAGAGTCCTTTTGGGACTATTCCCATTTCAATTGACTAGCCCAACCAGGCTATCTCTCTTTCTAAAATTAATTCTCTCTCTCTCTCTCTCTCTCTCTATATATATATATATATATATATATATATATCTTACTCTCTCCCTACCCTAACTCTCTCTTTCTCCCTCTTCTTTCTCTCTCATCGACCCAAGCAGCAACATCCATAGCAGCCAAAGCTATTAGCCCATCTCTCTCTTTTACTCTCCCTCTAGCATGCTTAACCACAGCAGCCCAAGCCCCTATCTCTCTCTCTCTCTCTCTCTCTCTCTCTCTCTCTCTTTCTCTAAGCCCCCACTCAGCCAGCGAATCATCCTGCGTGACCTAAATAGCAGCCCCCAATTAATACCCTTTCCGCATTCTCTCTCTGGGTTTGTGTTAATTGGGGAGAGGAATATTGGGTTTTTATAGAATTTTATTTGTTGTTCTTATTTTCAGATTTTGGGTCTGTAAGGAGTAATCACGGATGAAGAAATCATAACCCATTATCTTTTAGAGAAAGGTTTTGAAAACCAGCTTCAGTGCATGAGCAATTGGAGAAGTGGATTTGAACAAGTGTGGGCCATGGGATCTACCATGTAAGGGTCAGATGGGTCTGCCTAAGAGATAGAAAATATCCAATCGGGATGAGAACAAACAGAGCTATACAAGCTGGGAATTGGAAAGCCACAGAGATGACCGACTAGGACTTGCATGAATTTAGACTAGATGGCAAGTTCTCCTATTTCAATCTCTCTAAATCTTCAAAGGATTAATGGGTGGTGTGTAATGTATTTCATAAGAACACAGAAATCGGGAAAAGTAGGGATGTTGAGGTTGAACTCTTTGGAGAGGATTTATTGGATGCATCTCCTTCATCGCCACCTCTCTTGGATTCACCTTTCATTTGTTTTATCTGCGGCGATGGTGGGCCTAATACATCACCAATGAGGGGATCAGATGGAATTCACGTGCTCTACTTCTCCATGGATCATCAATAAAATTAGAAGGGTTTTCTTCCAAATAACTACTTCAACACCGTTCACCAATTTAACCCAAGCACAGCCACACAACAGCCATGACCCCTTTCTTAGCTTCCCTGGTTTAGCCACCAAACACCTCTACTCCTTCTTCAATGAGATCGACATCCGAGCAACCATCTTCTTCACCACTTTTTCTCCTTCAACAATTACTCACGACAACACAAACTGCACCACCGTGGGCGATCATCGAATGACAACGGATGATAAAGCTGGATTTGTTCCCATGCAACCGATCAAAGGCTCATATAAGGTGGGTGCCCTTCTATCCATCCAAATCTACGCTTTAACACTTTTTATGAAATTATATAAAAACTGTAATTTTCCATTCTTAGGTTTTGTGTGGATTCACAAGACGGTTATGGTTAAAGGGTTGACCCCCATGGTTGAACCCATCGGCCGGGAACTATAGGACACTATACCCTTCTATATGGCACACAAGTGTAATAACCCCAATTTTTGTAAATCGTGTAAGTCAGGTGATGTGTGTGTAGGAATGTGGTGTGTGTGATTCACAAGGGAACCCATGCAATGTAACACACCTTGGTGTGTACGTGTCTCACACCAAGTGGGAGTTGTGGATAAGGGTAACACATAACTCAAATATTATTTTTAACATTGTAGCAAAGTCAATTGCTAGGATAAGGAGGTGTCTCACACATGAGACCCATTTGTTGGGTTTTAAGATTTCCAGTGAGAGAGAGAAAAGAAGAAAGGGAAAGGAGTTTTTCTTGAATCTATAGGTTAGATCCACTTGAATTAGTGAGTTATATGTGAAGGAAATGAATGTGTGAATGGTTTCCTACGATTGTGTTGGCTGGATAGTGTTTGTGGTGCCCGGTGGGATTGGAGTGGGTTTTGAAAACCCCTTTTGTCATAACAAAGAGGACGATCCAATCTACAGGGAGATCGCCGAGCCAAAGGTAAGAAATCAATGCTCAATGTGTTTTAAGTGGGTCATTTAATATTTATTAGGATGTAAATAAATATGGATGAGGTGTGATAAAGATTGAGTTGAAGAAAAACTCGGATCTGAAACATCTCTGGTTCTCGCACGCACGAGCCCAGAGCTCACTCGCGCTAGGGACCTTTAGAAGGCATAAGTCAGCCCGTGAGGCTTTGAGACTTGGTCGCGCAAGGTTTAAGTGACTTAGAGGCTCGCTCGCACGAGGCCTCGCGTGACCACCTCTAGTGCACTAGAAATCCAGTCGATCGCTCGAGTTTCAGACCTCGTGTGGTGCTCACGCGCCAGAGTCAAATCTATTTTGTTCCTTTCGGTCTAAATTTTTTAGAAATGTGTACCTTAGGTTATTTTAAGCATTCCTAAGTACGTATTTAAATATTTTGAATGTAGGATTAGCGTGTGAACATACATATGGACTTTCGAATGAGCTATGTATGGATTGAATTGAGCACGACTCGAGGTAGGTGTTTGAGTGTTTGCCTTCCCTCAAATGAGGGTCTAAAATCATCAATAAAACTAGGCAGAACACACTCACATAGACCTTCAAGTAATCAGGATCTGTTGTAGCAAGCTTTACAAGAATGGTGAGTAAGGGAATGTCCACAGGGAGGTCGGTTTAAAAATATGATAAATCTCCATATCTGTATGAGATCTAGCACCCTAACTATTGCTAAGTTAGCTAAAAGATAAGGGAGAGGTTTAAAATGGATTGTCACTTAAACTAGGCTAAAATTAAACATAGACTAGCTTGGATCGAGTTTGGGAACTTAGATCTTGCAGGGGAAAAGAGTAAAGAAAATAGAAAATGGAGAAGAGTAGCTTGGAGATTGGTCTTCATTGAAATCAGATTTAATTAATCATGCTACAGAGGTTCAGAGTACACATTTCCCTCAACTGGCTATAAGCACAGCTGCAGGGTAGAAAGCTCCACTTAAAATCAAAGAATTCACCTAGTCTTAAGGCTATGATCTGTCCACTTTATTGGTCATAGACCATCTTATAGACTTTATCGAATCCATGTATTTACAGCAGACGAATCCAATTGGAGCCTGAGCTTGGACTAATCTTAAGGTTATGATCTGTCCACTTTAATGGTCACAGACCATCCTAGGGAACTCCTCCAAAGCTAAAGCATCAATTAAAATAATTAAAATCACTACAGATGCTGTAATTCCTAGGTCACAGACTCAAGGAATCACAGGAGTATCAGATCTAGGGAGATCGGGTGGTATCCAAGAGGCCCACCAGTTAAGTAGATGAGTTGATCTACAGACTCCTCTACACAAATCCGATCGATCACCAAATGAAACCAAAGGAACTTTAGATCTAATTAAAGCATTAAAATCAGCATTTACATTACAATCAAAATCACTCTACAACGAAAATACTCTCAGATCTGCAGTATGTGCAGCTAGGAACCCACAATAGCAATCTTAACCTTAGCCAATTACAGATCTAACTTCTCTCCTCGCTACTCCAGGGGAATTAGCCAACCATTGTTGGGCTAAAGGAGAGAAAATAGAAGTGCTCTATAAGCGCTAATCTCCAAAATTTGGCTCAGATCTCGATCCCCCCCCAATGGCAATTGGGGTTCTCTATATATAGCTTTCTCCTCTATTTTTCCTGCCAAAAATCTCTTCTAGAAGGTCCTCAGAGTTTGTTCGAGTTCTGTTAGAGCACGTGGCTCGGTTAGGGTTTCCTAGGGCATCTTCTGGAACCGTCGTGTCGGTCACCAAGTGCCTCGGGTTGCGTGCAGCAGGTCACCAAATCACAATGTGTGCATGTAGCTAATTTAGAAGTTCGCACACGATTTTGATGAAGTTGAGAAGCTTCGGCTGAGTTCAAATAGAGCTTTTTGGTCCTTTCGCTAGGTTCTCAGATCTCTTCGAAAGGTTTCGATAGGATGAGCCTTCTCTTAGCGTTTCAGCATTCTCAGTCCCTGGCCTGGAGTATTGAACAGGTTGGAGGGGCTCTTCGACATGTTGGAGAACCATTTCGACAGGCTCCGCTTTGCATGCCATCATTTCGATAGGGTTGCTCTCACTCCTATCGAAAGGCTCAAGTTCCCTTCGATAGGTTCTGCCCAGCGTCTTCATCTCGATAGGTTTTAAGAAACCATTTGATAGGTTCCCTTGACGCCTCAGGTAGGTTTTCGATAGGATGGTTTCTTCTTTCCTTTCAGTTGCTCGATAGGTTCTTGGATCCTATCGAACTCCTCAATCCACATGAATTCATCCTTCTTCTGCCTTCAGATCTTGTCGAAACTTCTTCAACTGCATGAATTCTTCCTTTCTTTACTTTCAGCTCTTATCGAAGTCTTCAGGTGACCAATCGATAGGATGTTCTCAGCCTGTTCTCACTTTCGTCGCCTTGCCCTGTTGTAGCCGCGCACTTCAAGGGTTCAGTGATGTGCTACCCTCTGGTGTGCTTTTGCTGGGTTTATCCTGTGCCGAGAGATGGCCCCTTTTTGGGCATTCTTGAGTGGTTTTCTGCATTAGTGTCCTCTTTTATTGCTGTCTACAAAATGCACTTGACAGAAGCTTATTAGTGTGCTCACAGGTTTATCAATGGTCAGGTTAAAGGGTGAAAAGT
Source organism: Chloranthus sessilifolius (assembly GCA_021018995.1). NCBI lineage: Eukaryota > Viridiplantae > Streptophyta > Magnoliopsida > Chloranthales > Chloranthaceae > Chloranthus > Chloranthus sessilifolius. Next base: position 102,517,518 of record CM037588.1, read on the forward strand.
GGCATTTTTCACCACTTAACACACCCCCATACCTAAGCTTTGCTAGTCCCTGAGCAAAGGAGAATTAAAATGCCACTTTCGTAGGGAGCACGAATGCATTTAGCATATGCACCAAGCCTTTTAAACCCCTAAGTATCCCCTAGTGGAGGAGTGAAGTCTCCTAAGGGTTTTCAGTGAAGGTACCCACAAACTTCTCCAATAAGGTTAGTTAATAATAGTGCGTCCTGCTAAACAGAGTTTCAGTAAACTAGAATAAATCCTCATCATGTCTTTTCAGTTCTAGAGGGTTTCCAACAGAAAAATCACCAACTTAAAATAGGAAATTTTGCAGTAATTCCTTCATCATCAATCAGTTCATGCCAAGCCATTGTGTCTGAAGATTGATGCATGGCTCACCTTTCACTTGAGAATTCTGTTTTGATACTACCCCCATCAAATTGGATTTCAGGCCCAAGTCTCACCAGGGTTGTTAACTCACAACAAAAATGAAGGGTGTAGAATTTCACACAGCTCAAGAGCAATTACAGTCCTCAAATAGGGCTGTAAGCATGAGCATAGGCCTTGCTCTAATTTCTGAAATTTTCTAACTCTTTTCACCATAGATTACACAATTCTTTATCTCCACATGACAGCTCAATTCATTTCAGATCAGTAAGGTCTTTTTATTGGGTTGTAATGTGGCGTAGGGATGAGGTTTGTAAAAGAATGAAAGGGTAAAAGGGATTCAAATTGAGAAATCAGTAAAGGTAAGGAGGTGGTCTAGACAACACCTTCTTCATTTCAACACCTTTTCACTTTCTTTTTGAATTTTCATACTTGAAGTCATCAGCTTCTTATCTTCTTGTAGATTTTCAAATGAGGTCACTTCTCTTTCTCATCCTTTTTGCTCTGTTTATTTTATTTTATTTTATTATTATTATTATTTTTTTTTTTTGAAAGCAGGAATACCACAACACCACAAAATGTGTTTTTCTTTCTTTCAACCAGATTTAACACCTCACTTCTCCTTCCTCTTCCTGATTTCTCAGATTGGGGGTGAACTGAAATAGGTCAAAAGGTTTTGGGTTTAAAATTTCTGGTTTTCATCAAAGAAAATTGGAACTTGTAAGGCTCAAGTGGTGTGCATCAAGGGTAGTTCAAAGGTGAGACATTTTAAGCTCAAACTAACCAAGGGATGGCCTTACTTCATGTCCTCAATGTCATGAATGCTGTCAAGCTGTTTCAACTTGGAATTGCCTAACTTCTAGTGATTAGAATTAGATCCCATCAGTCCTTAGAGCAGAAAAAATTTCCAAGACACTCTTCAAAGAAACTTTTTTCAGGCCCAAATCTCACTGTGTATGACCTTCCATCAAATTTTCCAAGGGTGTATCTTCACCATCTTCTCTTACTTCAAGTTTACTGCACATCAAAATTATTTTCACAACTTGTTGACATTTGCCTCATGAAGTTTGTTGAACTACAACTTATTTCAGTTCCAAACAGTTATTTTTAATTTCCTCTTTTTATTCAAGTGAGAATTTATTCTAATTAATTCCAAACACTTCCTTTTTAGCCTAGCTGCACTAAAATTATCTAATTTATTAGCATACATGCCATATCCCCAAACCTAAACTAAACAGTGTCCTCACTGTTTACAGCTTAGGGGGTGTAGCAGTTTATTAACAGAGGCTAAACAGAGCATAAAATAGAGCATTTTATTATAATGGTCAAGCACAAGGAAGCGGGAAGTAGGATGGTGGACAAAATTTTCTTGGCAAACGAAAATGCCTCCCCCTGGCTCAAGGGTATCCTCCGCCTGCATCAGGTGGAAGAGGAACTGTAAGCCAGGAGGGGAGGAAGAAAAGGAAAAAGAAGGGGGTCAGGGGCAGGGGGACGGTTGGTGGAGAAGCCAGTGGCTCGGTCTTCAACCTCTTCTTCTCCTTCCTATCTTTGTCCTTTTCCTCCTTAGCGAGGATCCACTGTACCTCCTCATATTCATCTCAGAGGAATTGCAACAGGTCTGGTACCTTGGGCAGTAGTGGCTCTAGCCAGAAGAGGTAGAGTTGAGTAGGAGTGAACATGGGCTTGTCATCTGCCATAGTTATGAGGAGGAGTGCAGAGGGTAGAGGGAAAGGAATGGGCCGAAGTCGAGCCATCTGCATCTATTTAAGGTGGATGGGTGAGGGAATATGAAGCGGTGCATTCAATATCGTCGCCGTCGATAAAAAGGAATGATTAGTTAATTCGATCAATCAGCATGGGGAACGAAATCGTGCATTAACTGGCAGCCTATATTTAGCGCAGGTAGTTATGGCGTGGGGCAGAAAACTAGGGGGTGCAGAGTTTAAGGCTCGTGCTGTGCTCAGTTGTACATGGTACACGGGGGGTAAAATTTTTTACGCCGCGTAAGTGCACAATAAGCATGGAAGGAGTGGGGGGGGGGGGCGATTTCGATAGGATGAGTGTAGAGTGTTGACAGGTTAAGGCTTCCTATCGAAGTTGCGCAAGTATGGGGCTTGCAGTTGAATGCTCTTGATAGGTTTAACCCGTCCTATCAAATAGAATAAACATGCATTCGATAAGCTAGGATGGCCGCTTGCAATAGGTCGGTGTCCTGTCGAACGGAGGGTGGATAAAACATTCACTTCGTTAGGATGCAGATGGGTGAGAATAACCTTTCGATATGTGGGGTATTACATTTATCACTCTTGTCGATAGGTTCCAGGCAAGAGTCCAGAACCTATCGAAAGTTGTTCTCACCTATCGAGAGGGCTCAACACCTATCGAAATCCTCACCAATCCTATCGACATCAGTGGCTGACCTAGCGAAAGGTCCAAATGACCTATCGAGAGGTTCAATGAGCTCAATAACATGGCTTGTGTGTGCAGAGCATTTAGCCTTAGCACCCAGCAAATCCTCTGCTGCGCTACCAGTTAGCAAATTTGCCTCTGACCTTATGCCTTTGATTCCTAGACTGCGGGCGATATTGAAACGAAGCATGAACTTGACATGGCCATTTTATTGCAAAGAATATCGTTGGAAAGAATCGAGGTATAAATCAAATATAATATATATGATATAAATCAAAGTCAGGTATTAACCTGGAGGATCCTGAAGATCAATGGTCTCTTCAGGCTCACAAATGTTGTCAACGCAAAGTTTCAGCCTCTGACCATTGAACTTAAGGGTTCCGCTATCTGTAGGATGCATGACTTTGACAACTCCAGATGGGGAAACATGTACCACTGTGAAAGGTTCATCCCATCTTGACTGCAGCTTTCCTGGAAAGAATTTCATTCTGGAGTTGAACAACCATACCTTGTCATTGGGCTTGAACTCTTTGCGGAGCAAATGTCAGTCATGGAAGGCTTTGGTCCTCTCCTTGTAACTTCGGGCATTTGCATAAGCTTCTAGTCGCAATTCATCTAGCTCGGATAACTGGCATTTCCTGTGAATACGATACCAGCTGAGTGTAAGTCAGAGTTTACTGCTTTAATGGCCCAATATGCTTTGTGTTGCAATTCAACAGGCAAGTGACATGCCTTGCCATATACTAGTCTGAATGGGGACATGCCTATGGTTATTTTATAGGTTGTTCTATAAGCCCATAAGGCATCAGCCAACTTGTTGGACCAATCTCTTCTGTCGGTTCTCACAGTCTTCTCGAGAATATGTTTGATTTCCCTGTTGGAAATCTCTACTTGCCCACTGGTTTGTGGGTGGTAGGGAGTGGCTACTCTGTGGGTAACAGAGTATCTTTCCATCACTTTGTCAAAAGGTTTATTACAGAAGTGGCTTCCCCCATCACTAATAATAGCTTTAGGGAAGCCAAATCTTGAGGAGATGTTGTCTTTTAGGAATTGAATGACGACTTTGTGATCATTTGTCCTTGTAGCTATGGCTTCTACCCATTTGGATACGTAATCCACAGCGACAAGGATGAAGTTGTATCCAGCAGAAGGGGGAAAAGGTCCCATGAAGTCGATTCCCCAAATATCAAACAGTTTAACAACAAGTATGGGTTGTAAGGGTATAGAGTTTCTCCTTGTAATACTGCCCATTTACTGACATCGATGACAAGCTTTACAATGCTGCCGAGCATCCTTGAATAGGGTAGGCCAGTAGAAACCACTTTGAAGAACCTTGGCCGCAGTCTTATTACCACTGAAGTGGCCCCCGCAAACCTGTTCATGACACATGGTTAGGATGTTTTGAAACTCAGTTTCAAGTACACAACGTCTGATCACCTAGTCTGCACAATGCTTAAACAGGTAAGGATCCTCCCACATGTAATACCGAATCTGTGCAAAGAATAGATTTTTGTCATCCTTGGTCCAATGTGGTGGGATCCTACCCACAGCAAGGTAATTAACAATATTGGCAAACCAGGGCATACTTATCTGGACAGTCAGAAGCTGCTCATCTGGAAAGGAGTCATTGATGGGCAAGCTTTCTATGTCAGTTGTTGGGATCCTTAACAGATGATCAGTCACCATGTTCTCAACTCCCTTCTTGTCCTTAATCTCTAAATTGAATTCTTGTAAGAGAAGAATCCATCTGATTAGTCGTGCTTTAGCTTCCTTTTTGGACCAGAGGTACTTCAAAGCTGAGTGGTCAGTGAACACAATAATTTTTTATCCCAGCACATAAGATCTGAATTTTTCTAAGGAAAAGACAATAGCTAATAGCTCTTTCTCAGTTGTAGTGTAATTCAATTGAGCGTCAACCATTGATTTACTGGCATATGTTACCACAAAAAGGTGCCTTGTCTTTTCTATGCCCCAACACTGCCCCAATGGCAAAATCTGATGCATCACACATCAGCTCAAATGACAGAGAAAAATAAGGGAATTGCAAGATGGGACCTGTGGTCAAACAAGTTTTTAATAGTTCAAAAGCAACTCGACATTCATCATTAAAGTCAAAAGGAACATCCTGGCACAATAGGTGATAGAGGGGTTTGGAGATTTTGCTAAAGTCCTGGATGAACCTCCTGTAGAAGCCAGCATGACCCAAAAATGACCTAACTTGTTTGACAGTTTTCGGAGGGGGCAAATGAGCAATCAAATCGATCTTAGCTTGATCAATCTCGATTCCTTTGTGAGAGACATGTCCTAGAACAGTGCCTTCAGTCACCATGAAGTGACTTTTCTCCCAACTCAGAACTAGGTTAGTCTCCTCACACCTTTGCAGTACGGAGCTGAGGTGGTGTAGGCATTGGCTAAAATAATCTCTATAAATGGAGAAATCATCCATAAAGATCTCTAAAAACTTATCAATCATGCTAGAGAAGATAGCAAACATGCATCTTTGGAACATGACAGGTGCATTACACAACCCAAATGGCATCCTTCTGTATGCAAAGGTTCCAAATGGGCAAGTGAATGAGGTTTTTCTTGGTCCTGGGGGTATACAGGGATCTGATTGTACCCTGAATATCCATCAAGAAAGCAATAATAGGCCTTTCCTGTCAGCTTGTCCAAAATTTGGTCTATGAAGGGTAGTGGGAAGTGATCCTTGCTGGTTTTTTCATTGAGTTTTCGGTAATCTATGCATACCCTCCAACCAGTGGTCTGTCTGGTTGGGATCAGCTCACCTGAATTTGCTTCAACAACTGTAATGCCAGATTTCTTGGGTACTACATAAGTAGGTGCTACCCATTGTGAATCCGAGATGGGATAAATTATCCCAGCATCTAGGAGTTTGACTACCTCCTTCATCGCGACCTCCTGCATGTGTGGGTTAAGTTTTCTCTGTATCTCTCTGGACGGTTTGGAACCTTCCTCGAGATAAATTATGCATGCACACAGCAGGATTGATTCTCCCAAGGTCTATAATGGTCCATCCAATTGCCTTCTTATGCCTTTTTAGTACACAAAGTAGTTCTTTTTCTTGCTCGAGAGTGAGGGAAGAAGAGATTATCACAGGCAATTTGGTGTTGTCTCCTAAAAAGGCATATTTCAAAGATTTTGGGAGTTGCTTTAACTCCACCTCCGGGGGACTGATGAGGGAGGGCAATAGGGGTGCCTTAGAGGGGGGTGGTAGAGGTAACAAAGTAGGCCTCCATGGATGGTGCTGTGCTAGTGGAGCTTAAGAAGAGACAAGTTTCACATGCTCAATCTCATAGGTGGGACCCTTCTCTACCTCTTTTTCCTTCCATACTTCGGCTAGCTCATTAAACCATTCCTTACCATGTAGCAGTATATTCACATTTTCCTAGACAACCACATCTATCACATCAAGAGAAAAGCAGTCCTTATCAGGATGAGGTTGATTTGCTGTGTTGTACACATTCAATTTGACCTTCATATTTCCAAAGGACACTTCCATGATTCCAGACCTGCATTGAATACAACCATTAGCTGTGACCAAAAAGGGTCTGCCTAGAATCACAGGTATGGAGGTGGCACTCCTACCTGGTTCCATATCTAGCACCAAAAAGTCAGCAGGATAGAAGAATTTGTTAACTCCAACCAAAACATCCTCGATTATCCCCACAGGTTTCCTTTCAGATCTGTCAGTCAGCTGGAGAACCACATGTGTGGGCTTTAATTTGCCTAAGCTTAGCGTCTCATATACTGAATATGGAAGCAAATTTACACTGGCTCCCAGATCTAATAAGGTTTTATCAATGGTATGATCCCCAATGATGCAGGGGATGGTGGGGAGGCCAAGGTCTTAAAGTTTGGGGGGAGTTGCAATAGACAGGACTTGCTTAACTTTTTCTGCTGAAAAGACCTTCTTGGATAGGTGTATCCTAGACTGTCTTTTATGGGTGCACAGGTCTTTTAAAAACTTGGCATAGGCTGGGACTTGTTTAATGACATCAAGTAAAGGCAAATTGATCTTTACTTGCTTGAAAGTCTCCATCATTTCCTCAATTTTTCCTTGCCCTTTATCAAAAGGGGGAGGGTGCTTGTAGTGTCTTAGGAAATGGCAAATGTGGGATTGCTCCCTCACTTGCAGCCTTAGCCAATGGGGCCTTGTTCTTTTTTATTTTTTTCTTTTCTTGAGGATCCTCATTATCCTCTTTATTCACAGTTGATTGTTCCTTCAAGTCCACCACTGGTGGTCTTTGTTGTGTGCTGGTAGAAATCACTTCATTTTCTTCCTCTAGGTTCCTCACAGGCTCACAACCCACTTGGTTGTCCACTAGCTTACCACTTCTCAAAGTTGTTGCAGAGTTAGCTTCCTCATAGGTGGAAGAAACGTCACGCACTACAAACTACCTTCGTGGGTTGTCCTGTGATTGGCTAGGCAGCCTTCCTCCCTCTCTCCTAGTCAGAGCATCAGACAGCTAACCAAGTTGGTCTTCTATCTTTTTGATGCTCTGGTTGTGAGAGTGCACAGTTTGGGTTAGGGAGTTCAAATTCTGCAGTGAAGATAGAATTTGTTCCTCAAAGGAAGGTGCTCTCGCAGTTGGAAGAGGTGCAGCTTACTGCACAGGAGGAGCTACAGGTTGGGCCATGGGTTGCTGATACTGAGGCCTTGGGACATAACCTTCTTGATAGGGCTGAGCATTTCTGTAGGGCATGGGCTGCTGCTGTTGGCTGGGCTATGCATCTTGTCTCCACCTCCGATTGGAGTGGTCAGCAAATGGGCATTCTTCAAGGGAATGAACCGGGGACTGGCATATGGCACATGCCTCCTCCACCCTAGCAGCCACAGGTGATTGCATTGCTCCCATCAGCCTATCAAATTTTAGGGTTAGGTTGTCCACTTTCCTTTCCAACTCACTTGGCACACTCACTTCATACATCTTTCCTCTTGAGGTATTCTCCTTCATCAATCTAGGAGGCTCTAGATCTCTTGCTAAGGTTTCCCTTTGCATAGAGTTCTCAATAATAATATCAAAGAGCTCCCATGCCACCTCCGCAATTTTATGGAGATGGGTGCTACCACAGGAAGCATCTATCATATCTCTGCTTTTAGCATCAATTCCCTGATAAAAGCTTTGAACCAATTGCCATTCAGGGATTTGATGGTGGGGGCATTTCTTTAGGAGTTCCTTAAATCTCTCCCAGGATTGATGCAAAATCTTCAATTGGATCTTGGGTAAAAGAGATGATACCCTTCCTCAATTGGCTGGTTTTTTACATAGGGAAGAACTTGGCACGAAATTGACATTGGAGACCACTCCAGGACTGAATGCTGTTGGGTGGAAGTAAGGACAATCAGGTCATGGCTCTGTCCTTTAATGAAAAAGGAAAGAGTCTCATCCTGGTGGCTTCTTCCCCCAAACCTATGATATTAAATGTAGTGCACAGTCCCAAGAACTCATCAATGTGATTGTAGGGGTCTTCTTTGGTCAGGCCATAAAATGAGGGCAGCATTTGAATTATGAATGATTTTATCTCATAGTTTCTCTGAGCAGCTGGGAATTGAATGCAGAAGGCAAAATTTTAGACCCCTGGTGCATTAAACTCGTTAAGGGTTCTTCGCTGCTGTTGCTCACCCATTTCTACAGAATTAGATGCAACAGAAGTGGGTGTAGTTGGTCTGGATCTGAGAAGTCTTTGAACCTCTGGATTTAGTGGAATAATCTAAGGTTGGAGAGTTCTACCAAACATACAACACTCAAATTCTGAATGAAAAACAGATTCTCAACACAACAAGCAGAATCAACCAAATTTTCTAACTACTCTAACAAAAAATATCAACAGATCTAAAAAATAACAGGGGAGTAGAGGGATGCAAACTACAGAGCAGTCTTCAGCATGATTCTCCTCTCACTGGTAGCCTTAGATCTGATGAAATGCACACAAAATACTGAAAAATAACAAAACTCACAAATGCAGTTAGTAAAATTAAACAAACAACTACAGATATATGATCAAAACTTAGATCTATCAGTTTCTAAACATGCCTCCTCGGCAGTGGCGCCAAAAACTTGTTGGAGTGTTTGCCTTCCCTCAAATGAGGGTAAAAAATTATCAATAAAACTAGGCAGAACACACTCACACAGACCTGCAAGTAATCAGGATCTATTGTAGCAAGCTTTACAAGAATGGTGAGTAAGGGAATGTCCACAGGGAGGTCAGTTTTAAAATATGATAAATCTCCAAATCTGTATGAGATTTGGCACCCTAACTATTGCTAAGTTAGCTAAAAGACAGGGGAGAGGTTTAAAATGGATTGTCACTTAAACTAGGCTAAAATTAAACATAGACTAGCTTGGATCGAGTTTGGGAACTTAGATCTTGCAGGGGAAAAGAGTAAAGAAAATAGAAAATGGAGAAGAGTAACTTGGAGATTAGTCTTCACTCAAATAAGATTTAATTAATCATGCTATAGAGGTTCAGAGTACACATTTCCCTCAACTGGCTATAAGCATAGCTGCAGGGTAGAAAGCTCCACTTCAAATCATATGATCCACCTAGTCTTAAGGCTATGATCTATCCACTTTAATGGTCACAGACCATCCTATAGACTTTATCAAATCCATGTATTTACAGCAGATGAATCCAATTGGAGCATGAGCTTGGACTAATCTTAAGGTTATGATTTGTCCACTTTAATGATCATAGACCATCCTAGGGATCTCCTCCAAAGCTAAAGCATCAATTAGAATAATTAAAACTACTATATATTTTGTAATTCTCAGGTCACAGACTCAAGGAATTATAGGAGTATTAGATCCAGGGAGATCGGGTGGTATCCAAGAGGCCTACCAGTTAAGTGGGTGAGCTGATCTACAGACTCCTCTAAACAAATCCGATTGATCACCAAATGAAACCAAATGAACTTTAGATTTAATTAAAGCATTAAAATCAGCATTTACATTGCAATAAAAATTACTCTACAATGGAAATACTCTCATATCTGTAGTCTGTGCAGCTAGGAACCCACAATAGCAATCTTAGCCTTACCCAATTACAGATCTAACTTCTCTCCTCGCTACTCCAGGGGAATTAGCCAACCATTGTTGGGCTAAAGGAGAGAAAATAGAAGTGCTCTACAAGCGCTAATCTCCAGAATTTGGCTCAGATCTCAATCCCCCCCCAATGGCAATTGGGGTTCTCTATATATAGCTTTCTCCTCTATTTTTCTCGCCAAAAATCCCTTCTAGAAGGTCCTCAGAGTTTGTTAGAGTTCTGTTAGAGCACGTGGGTCAGTTAGGGTTTCCTAGGGCATCTTCTGGAATTGTCGTGTCGGTCACCAAGTGCCTCGGGTTGCATGCAGCAGGTCACCAAATCACAATGTGTGCACAGCTGAATTTCTGAGAAGTTTTGCACACGATTTCGACAGGTTTAGGAAGCTTTCGACAGGTTCAAATAGAGCTTTTTGGTCCTTTCACTAGGTTCTCAGATCTCTTCGATAGGTTTCGATAGGATGAGCCTTCACTTAGCGTTTCAGCATTCTCAGTCCCTGGCCTGGAGTATTGGATAGGTTGGAGGGGCTCTTCGACAGGTTGGAGAACCATTTCGACAGGCTCCGCTCTGCATTGCCATCATTTCGATAGGGTTGCTCTCACTCCTATCGAAAGGCTCAAGTTCCCTTCGATAGGTTCTGCCCAGCGTCTTCATCTCGATAGGTTTTAAGAAACCATTCAATAGGTTCCCTTGACGCCTCAGGCAGGTTTTCGATAGGATAGTTTCTTCTTTCCTTTTAGCTGCTCGATAGGTTCTTGGATCCTCTCGAACTCCTCAATCCACACGAATTCATTCGTCTTCTGCCTTCAAATCCTGTCGAAACTTCTTCAACTGCACGAATTCTTCCTTTCTTTACTTTCAGCTCTTATCGAAGTCTTCAAGTGACCAATCGATAGGATGTTCTCAGCCTGTTCTCACTTCCTTCGCCTTGTCCTGTTGTAGCCACGCGCTCCAAGGGTTCAGTGATGTGCTACCCTCTAGTGTGCTTTTGCTGGGCATTCTTGAGTGGTTTTCTGTATTAGTGTCCTCTTTTATTACTGTCTACAAAATACACTTGACATAAGCTTATTAGTGTGCTCACAGGTCTATCAATGGTCAGGTTAAAGGATGAAAAGTGGCATTTTTCACCACTTAATAGTAGGGGAATTCAATACCATGACTTCCTATATGAATAGTATAGATGAATCATGAATGAGATAAACATGTGTGTGCGCGTGTGTATGAATGAGATAAGTAATGTGTTAAGCATGATAAGTGTGAAATGTAAATACGTATTTGAATATGATAAGTGAATGTGAACCATGTGATGAGTAAGTGTGTATGTGAATAAAATGTGCAAGCATGTGAAACTCCAATTCTAGCTATAATTAATCACACTGATTCATTACACAGTGATTAACTATAAGTTAGTTGCACTATGATTTACGGTTTTCTTGAAACGAATCCCCATTGTGTTATAGTTCTGGACCGGCTAGCGGTCATCGTGATACAAGCGACTCTACTAACTAAGCTCAGGGGCTTGTAGTCGTGGCTCAAGCGGCCCTGTTAACTAAGCTCAGGAGCTTGACAAGTGTATAAATTGTTCATTGAACGATGATGGTTGGGGATTCCCATCGATATTACTTGGGATCTCAATGCTATATATGCTTGGAAGGTGAATTAAGTTAATCTTTTAAGTACATTCGACACGTGTGAAGTCATAAGAAAAGGAGTTAATTTAGAACAAGAAAATTAAGTACAAGTGTGTGTGTGTGCACTATAATTCAGTAATTCTATGCATATGCCTAAAAGATTTAATTCCGTGATATGTGCTTTAAATTTCAGTCATATGATCTATGCTTTATGATATGCTATGCATGCTAGTGATAATCCTCTATTGAGCTTTGATGCTAGCTCACCCTTGAACTATACGTCACAGGTACAAATACAGAGTTAGGCCCTGAGGATTCTGGCTGTGAAGAAGATCTTGACTATACACCAGAGGAGGAGTCAGATCTTTTGCCAGAGGACTATTTCCCTTAGTGGATAAATTCGAGATAGTTTTGTGAGATTTATTTACAAGGCTTGGTATGTCCAGCCTCATTATTTTGTCAGAACATGAATTCAGTACTTCGTAACGATTATTGAACCACTGTTTGGATGATGATTATTCATCATCAATGGTTCGTTTCGATTCTGTCGGGCTTATGTTTCTCATATGGACAGAACCGTTATTTTGCCTTTTTGGTCTTCTGTCTTTTTGCTTATCAGTTGGAATGGAATTGTCTTTTGGCCACATTTTGAGGACTCTATCGGGTTTATTAGAGTAATTTGCTTTATTCCACATCTTGTCGACGCACCAAGTGTTCTTCGTAATAAGGGGTCACCTTAACGGACGATCTGATGGTCTGGATTTCGAGTTAGGAAATCCGAACTGTCACAGTTGGTATCAAATCTCTGGCTTTAGAAAATTTTGACAAGATCTAGATATGTGTTTTAGTGTGTGAATTTGTCAGAGTATAGGGACCTCTGTTGATGAAACTTTTGGCTTCATGCTAACAAATCAGGATTGACGCTGGAGGAAGTGGTCGAGGAAGAAATACAAGGCGTGTGGAAAATATTCCCACGAGTTCAGACCGGGTTCCTCTTAATAATAGAAACCCACTTGAAGAAGAGAGAAATCAGGAAAGAGAAGGAAATGAGGGAATAGCTCAAGCCATGGAGGTTGTGGCCAACGCAATGGCACAACAAACGGCAGTGATGATTGCATGTACAATACTCATCAACCACCAACTCCTCCACCGATACTAACAGCACAACCCATACAGTCTACATTTGTGGAATTTATGAGATTAAGACCTTCGAGTTTCTATGGCCAGAATGATCCGTTTGAAGCTGAGAAGTGGCTTAATCAAATAGAAAAACTACTTGATAGACTACCGTGCACAGATGAGGAGAAGGTATGTTGGGCTTCCATCCAGTTAGAAGGGGATGCAGATCCGTGGTGGAAGAATGTGTTGAGGGTAAGAGAATAGGAAAATCCTAATGGGATTTGGACGTGGGAAGAGTTTGTGAGGGTATTCAATAAGGAATACATTCCCAAACAAATCAGAAATCAGTTGGTGGTAACATTTATGAACCTTAAGCAAGGTAACATGTCAGTGCGAGATTATGCAATAGAGTTTACAAGATTGTCCCAAATTGCCCCAGAGTATGTGTGCACTAAGCAGATGAGGGTAAACGAATTTGAGAGAGGACTGAGGCCAATTATCAGGGATAGGATTTCCATGTTGCAATTGGAAACCTATGGGGCCTTCATGGGCAAAGAGATAGTAGTGGAAAGGGACATTAAGGAAATGTACCAGAGAAGGGACCATCAGGGAAAAGTAAGGACAAGTCAATGAGGGTCGGGTGGCTATGAACCGATGAATAAGAACCCAAGATTCATGACACCAATGTAGGGGCAACCGAACCAAAGCAATTATTTTAAACCACCCTTGCCACCACCTACAAAGTCTTATCACTCGCTAGGTCCTACCTTCGTGTCAGGGGCATCGATCACCTAAGGATTTTCACGTGTTGCTTCATCTAAAACGGTAGAAAAATGTACTCATTGTGGGAAGCCACACAAGACCTCCTAGTGTAGAAGGGTTATCGGCGCATGTTTCAAATGAGGCAAAAATTGGGCACATGGTAAAGGACTTCCCAATGTTGAAGGGTGAAGGAAGAGTGACTAATGCAGGACAGCCATGACCTACGCAACCAGCATGACCCACAGTGTAAGGCCGAGCGTATGCAGTTACAGCCAAGGATGCCAACACAAGCAAAGACATCATACAAGGTATAAATAATTTTATTAAAGTCATTGAATTTCTAATTTAAATTTTAGATAAATAAGGTGCATACATAGAAAAGTAGAAATTATTTTTATTGTGTATTATGTTGACATCTATGTTTAATTAATTATGTGCTTAAATTCGTAGTGTATATATACGTAGGTACGTTACAAATGTATAGAAAGGACAACTACCTTTGCTATGAAGCACGAGTTCTTATAGACCTAGGGCATTCATAGTGAGGGTGAAAGTCATTCCTTAGCCTTTAGACTATATTTTAGACTTGTCAATCCCAACGGGGAGTTCAGTTAAAACCGATATTGTGTGCCAATCTGTGATGGCAAACATCAAAGGATATATAGACTATAAATTAGAGGCGTATTTGATACTATTAGATATGCAAGGATTTGATGTAATCCTTGGCATGGATTAGCTATCAACCCATGGTACAAGTGTGGATTGCTGGAGGAAGATTGTTACATTTCGCTCAGATAAGGGTAGATCATTCAACCTTTTCGGCATGCGAGCAATGTTTGTACCACTCATTTCTGCAATACAAGATGATCATTTGATGAGAAACGGTTGCAGTGGATACCTTACATTCATAAAAGAGCAACAAGTGGAGAAGAATGACATCGCAAAGATCTTGGTAGTTTGCAATTTTGCCACTGTATTTCCGGAAGAACTACCAGGACTACTACCAGATAGGGAAGTGGAGTTTGCTATTGACTTAGCTCCAGGTATCGAGCCAGTGTCAAAAGCTCTTTACTGAATGGCTTCACCTGAGTTAAAGGAAATGAAAGAACAACCATAAGAGCTTCTCGATAAAGGGTTCAGAAGACCTAGTGTATCTCCTTGGGGAGCAGCGGTCTTGTTCGTGAAGAAGAAGGACAGGTCGATGAGATTATGCATCGACTATCATCAGCTGAATAAATTAACAATTAAGAACCAATATCCGTTTCCAAGGATTGATGATTTGTTTGATCAGTTAGAAGGAGCTAGATTATTTTCAAAGATTAATTTACGATCCAAGTATCACCAGTTGAAGGTCAAGGCTGAAGATATTCAGAAGACGACATTCAAGACTAGATATGGCCATTATGAATTTTTAGTGATGCCTTTTGGCGTGACTAATTCACCAAACTCTTTCATGGATTTCATGAATAGGGTGTTCAAGCCACACCTTGACACGCGTGTCATAGTATTTGTGGATGACATACTTATATACTCAAGGACAAAGGAAGAGCATGAGCAGCATCTCCGGGTTGCATTGCAGACATTACGAGAGCACTAGCTGTATGCCAAGCTTAACAAATGTGAATTTTGGTTAGAACAGGTGAGCTTTTTAGGACATGTTGTCTATAAAGCAGGAATCAAAGTTGACCCAACTAAGATAGAGGCCGTGGTACAATGGGAACAACCGAAGATGGCCACCGAACTCAGAAGTTTTCTCGGTTTGGCTAGGTACTATCGTAGGTTTGTGGAAGGGTTTCAAAGCTTTCCGGTCCACTTACACAATTGACAAGGAAGAATGTGAAATTTTAATGGACTGAAGCATGCGAGAAGAGTTTTCAAGAATTAAAGAAAAGGCTTACTTCAGCACTAGTGCTTGCTATTCCTACCGGCACTGGAGGATTTGTAGTGTTTTGTGATGCGTCACATAGCGGCTTAGGTTGTGTGCCCAACCAAAACAAACAGGTTATTGCTAACGGATCTAGACAACTTAAGGATCATGAGAAGAACTATCCGACACATGACCTTGAGCTAGCAGTCGTGATTTTTGCACTGATGATTTTGAGACATTATCTATACAGTGAAACCTTTGAGATTTTCATGGACCATAAAATTCTCAAGTAATTATTCACATAGAAGGAGAAGGTGAATTGAATTTCTTAAAGACTAATTTCTCCATAGAATATCATCCTAGCAAGGCCAACGTGGTTGCCGATGCCTTGAGTCGTAAGACTTCGACCTAGTTGTCAAATTTTATTTTGGGGCGTCACAGATGGAAGTTGTTGGAAGACATATCCTTATGCGATAAGGTGAAGGCTTTAGGAGCTTTTCTAGCAAATGTTATGATCAAACTAGTGATCTTCAATCAGATTGGTGAGTTACAGATCAAAGACACCGAGTTATTTAAAATCCGACAAGGAGTGACGGGCGATACTAATCAAGATTTCTCCATCTAGAGTGATGAATCACTATTGTACAAGGTGAGGTTCTGTGTACCCACAGATGCTGGTTTACGACAAACCATTGTGGATGAGGCACATAAGTCACCATATGCTATCCACCCGGGAGGTACTAAAATGTATCAAGATTTAAAGAAAGGCTTCTGGTGGAGAGATTTGAAAAAGGACATTGCTGAGTACGTTTCAAGGTGCTTAATATGTCTACAGGTAAAAGTGGGTCACTGACACCCATATGGGTTATTATAACAATTACCTATTCCAGAATGGAAGTGGGAATCGATTTCAATGAAGAAGCACAATGCTATTTGGGTGATTGTTGATAGACTCCCAAAATCAGCCCATTTCTTGCCTTACAACACCACCTATACTGCAACTCAACTTGCAAACATATACATGAGGGAGATGGTCCGATTGCACGACATTCCCTTAAGCATTGTTTAAGATAGAGATCTGTTGTATACTACTCAATTTTGGCAAAAATTTTAAGAAGGGATGGGCACTAGACTCAATTTCAGTTCAGTATTTCATCCACAAACAGATGGCGAAATTGAGAGGATAAATCAAATCATAGAAGATATGATGCGGGCCTGTATGCTTGATTTTCAAGGATCATGGGATCAATTCTTACCATTGATCGAATTTGCATATAATAATAGCTTCCAAACAAGTATTGGCATGGATCCCTATGAGGCATTATATGATCGAAGATGCCGATCTCTGATCAATTGGGAAGAGATGGGAGAGAAGTTTAATTTGGGGCCAAAGAATCTAGAAAGTACCATCGGGACGGTTTGCATGATAAGAGAACGATTAAAGGTTGCACAAAGCAGACAGAAGAGCTATGCGGACCTAAAGAGGAAGAACATAGAGTTTCAGGTACACTTAATCTTATTTTTCGGTGGATTTTATGTTATAGACATATGTAAGTTATTAGAGTTGACATAATATGTTCCTTGCAATTGAGAGACAATGTCTTCATTAGGATTTCTCCGACTAAGGGTGTTATGCATTTCAAAAAATGTGGCAAGTCGAATCCACGATGCGTTGGACCATTTGAAGTTTTGGGATGTGTTGGAGAGGTCGCTTACCGAGTTGCACTGCCACCGCAACTCAAGCATGCATGATGTATTTCACGTCTCGATGCTACGATGATATGTCAAGGATTCAACGCATGTATTGGATTACCAATTGATCAAAATTCAAGAAGACTTGATGGTCAAGGAAGAACCGATGCAAATTCTTGATCGAAAGGAACAGGTACTCAGCACAAAGAGAATTCCACTGGTACTTGTTAAGTGGCATAACCATTCACAAGAAGAAGCCACATGGGAATGTGAGTCGGATGTGTGTGAAGCTTATCCAAACTTATTTTCATGAATTTTATCGAAATGGTTTAAATTTTGAATGAATGTATGAATATGAGGTTGAATTTTATCTTGATAGTGCAAGTATGCATGTATGATGAACTCATTGGCTATTGGCCGTGTATTTAATCGATTACTATGGTTCGCTAATGGGTAATGAATTGCGCAAGATGACACAACTTATACGAGGTGAAATTTAGGGCTAAAAGTAAAAGAAAGGGAAAATTGAAGCAAAACTGCTTCAAAAGCTATGTCTAAGTCTCGCTCGTGCGAGACTCTTAGAAACGACAAAAAAAAAGGGATGAAAGGGATTTCGAGATCCAGTGGCTATCTGTGACTCATGCGCCCGAGTGACTAAGCTCGCTCGTGCAAGTGACAGACTATATAAGGGTTTTTAACCTTCCATCGCCATTTCATCTAGAATGTTAGAGAGGGAGCTCAAGGGTTTGGGATTTCGACACGAGGGGAGCCTTCCATATACGTTCTTCGTCGGATTTCTTCGTCGTTGAGGTGGATTTCGCTCACAAATAGGTAATCTTCATTAGATTTACCTTACAGACCCTAGAATGGCTACTCCATCACCAAATCCTCAAATGAGGAAGAAATTGGCGGTGCGACCGTCAACTTCTCGCAAGAGGGCAACTCCTCCACCAACTCTATTGACCCAACCCACCCCATGGTTGGAGGATAAAATATTTAAGCCCGAATGGTCATTTCATAAGGATTTCTTTGAATGTAGCTGCCCGAATTTCGACACCCTAAAGTCTGCCCCATCTGTACGACCCTCAAGGCCATACCCCATATGTCACATGAAACACTTGGTATAACCGCACACGAAGCGGAACAAGCTCAAGACTAAAACAAATAAAATCATCATAAAAAAAACAGATCTCCATTTCTATATCAATAATTGTAAAGACCTCAAAAGACGGTTTAGATCTCATGCCAATCGCATGAAAAAAAAAATCGAACCGAACCATACGTGACCAGACAAAAGTCACCCGAAGATGGTTCGTCAAAAAGAATAATGTATTACGTGAAATGCCTTCTTAGAAAACATAAGTGGCTGGACGTACCAAGCCTTACAATTAAGCTATCAAAATACACAAAGCGACATAACAGATCTACTAAAAAAACACCTCTGGAGGTTGTTCGCCCTCCTCCTCTAGAACGTACTCCGAATCCTCTAAATCTAGATCCTCGATACCATCAAAGATCTCCGAACCTGTGACGTATAGTCGAAGGGTGAGCTACATCATAGCTCAGTAAGGAAAAGTAATAGCATGCATATCTTCTATCATCACACATATCTTTCATGATGTATCTCAAAACATAAGAATCACAATTCTGGAAGCATTTGAATGATCCAAAATAAATATCTGATACATAGTTTCAAACACATTGATCAAGGTTTCTAAAACACCCTTTATTACACACGCACTTAAATCAGTTATTTAAATAGTTCCTCGAGCATGTATAGCATCGACCCCCTGATGAAATACCCACTATCGTCATTCACATGAACCATTGCACAATGCCCAAGTCCTTTTGCATTAGGTGACTTGTGCCGAACGAAGTATTTCCACAGTTGGAAATCAAAGAACGGATATCCCACCGTACTGGTACACAAATTTGTATTGGATATCCCGCCATACCGGTCATGGATATCCCGCCGTGTCAGTCACGGTTATCCAACCGTGTCGGTTGGGTATTCACACAAAAAATCTTAAATCAACATGCAAAAAGTTATATATGGTTTAGCACCATGAGTTTGTGCAAATCATAGTAGTTCGAAATTCTCACATATTCCACAGCTTACTTATTCACATTACTTCTGATGTCACACTCATTGTTTATCAAAAATCACACACATCACACACACACACCTGATTCTTCTCTTAGTGATCACATATACTAATTTCACATGTTCAAAGGCTAAAAACTGAATTCATGCTATTATGAAAACAAAAGTCGTAAAGCACACATATTCTTATCATATCACTATACACATGCTAGCTGAATTCAAATATACATACTAAAGAGTTTTTCCTACCTCAAATGAAGTCACACCATGGTTAACCCAACCATATTCCTCATGAGTACACACATGTATCCACATGTCAAACCTGTAATAAAATGCCCAAACATTCCATGAGAATGCTTAAAAGAACCTAAGGTATACCTTGTTAAATATTTTAGAGTGAAAGGACCAACTTAAGTACTTTGTTTCTCGCATGAGCACAAAACTGGTCATTCTCACGCGACCGACCTGCATTTCAGTGCATTGATGATGGTCACACAGTGCCTCGTGCGAGCGAGGCTTACTTAACTTAAGTCCTTGCATGAGCGAGGCACAGGGCCCCACGGCTTACTTCTTCCTTCAAAAGGGTTCTCAAGCCTTCACAAGGTCTCTCGCGCGAGCGAGCTTTGAAGCTCATTCGCGCGAGAACTAGAGAAATTCATATAAGAGTTTTTCTCTTCAACTCGGTCTCTACCAAATCTCATCCATATTCCACATGCATCATAATGAATATTAATTGACCCCTTATAAATGCAATGAGTATCGATTTCATACCTTAAACACGGTGATCCTCTCGTAGATCGATTTGTTCTTCATGAAAGAACGAAAAGGGTTTCAAAAACCCAATTTGTCCATGCCAAGCACTCTGATCACCCCCAAAGTCAACGAAATCGCACGGCTATCCTTCCCACACACATTTACACCAATTTACATGATCTAATGGATCAACAATCCATGACTCAAGTAATTCCCCTTTTTATTTTCTCTTCAAACCCTCTTTCTTTCTATCTCTCTAACTCACAATAACTCAAACAAGCAAAAGAAGGCTCACGTCGAGACCCCCCCTTATCCAAGCAATGAGTTTGCTTGCATGTCAAACACTAACATCTAAAATAGATGTTACCTTATCCACTAACTACTTATGGTGCTAGACAGATGCACACCAAGGTATAAAATTGTGCATGGGTTCCCTTGTGAACCACATACACCAAGTCCTGTACACATGTGACTTAAATGGTTTATGAAATTTTGGGGTTATTACGTTCACCCCACCTATAAAATTTTTGTCTTCGAAAATTGACGTAAGGCGTACTAACAAATCGATGTTCGTAATTGAAATGCACATGGGAGCGAATAAAAGAAGTAACTGCCCAACCGTGGCAGAATTACCCATGCACGACAAGAAAATACACCTGTAATGCATTGTTCACATTCCATATTCACATGGCACCTGTACATAATATGTCCACAATCACCTTACATAATATGTCCTACTCCTCCTACATAAAAGTAGTCATTTCGGCATCAATATGACACATAATAACTATCACACATTCACAGGTGAAATTAACATGGTCATTGAAAGTAAACACATACACATTTAACCCAAAAGCATACAACGAAACAAAGAGTACTCGCATTTAATATAACGATCCATTCATAAAAACACAAAAACAATAAAAGTTACCATTTATGATAAAGTAAAACCATTCATAATTCCTGAAACCATTTACATAAAAAAGTAATCAATGTGACACCCATGTCACGATAGTTCAAAGGTGATACTTCAAAATTACAAAAATTTATTTCTCATTGTATCTCAAAATTTGGAAATTGGCTCAAGAATATGTCCACAACAGCCAAATCTACTCGTCATCCTCAACATTGTACTCCTCATCCTCATCCTCCTCTTCGCCATCATCCTCATCCTCCTCTTCACCGTCATCACCTTCATCCTCATCAACCTCCTCGTCCTCGTCATCAACGTCCGCCACCGCGCCAGAACTAGAAGAGCCAAAAATGGAGTCCTTCATTTTTGCAAGATGATCCTCATAAGTTTCTGAAAAGGAATGGCACAACAGGTCTATACCGATGGCCTCCTGAAATCGCTGATGTAGTCGAATGTTGTCCTGATGCAGCCTAATATCACGGGTCTGTAGCAGCACCTCGCGAACCATGCCCTCCATGGTATCAGGCATCGGTTGAGATGAAGATGGTGTCGAAGTATGAGTACCCGTGTGTGGTACGGATCCCGAATGGAGTGGTTGTGCAGCCTATTGGGTAATCTGGCTATCTCTCTTTTTCTTCAGACTAGTCCTTAGGTTCTCAGGTTCTAGTTTAAGTATTTGAGTCAGTAATGTTCTACGTTATCGGTAAGTGAGGGTTCATGAGCTTGAATTTCAAAGCCATCACTCCCATCGCGAAGCTCAAAGAGTTTGGAAATTAACCGGGCATAAGGCAGACTGTTTACCAGTTTGGGAATGACAACCGATTTTTTTCTCCCCAGGACTTGTTGAATGGCTTTTCGAACATGGATAGGGGTGCGAAACCTCCTATCATGATAGGCCGAATGGATAGCTTGTAGAAACAGAATCCGTCACTCTTGTTCGTGACCCAACAAAAATAAATTTTTCGTGAATATAATGTCCAAGGGCCACATGCGTTGAGGTAATTGGGCCTGGGTGATGGACTTCCCCTTAGCCGTCACCCCTGCATTATATCGGCCATAATATCTTGAAATCCAATGTCTTGGAGGAACAGGGGTTTGGAAAACCCATCCTCAATCTAGTCTAGAGGGCATCGCATAGCATGGGCAATGTCCTTAGCTTCGAAGGAAAATGCTTTCCCATCAATCTCACAATTGAATTTGGTTTCGGTGGGATTGGTTTGGAAGGTTTGGTAAAAGACCTTCACCAAATGAGGGTAGTAATGTGCGATAACCGTCGACAAAAGTGCTTTTAGTTCATTTATGGTGATATAATCCGAGGTCCATTGGGTGGCGAAGGGTCCTAAAAGAAACTCTTGTGAATCACCCATTCTTTTTCAAATATCTTGGCTTCCCACCATGGGGTGGGTTGGGTCAAAGGGGTTGACGCTGGAGGCCCCCTTTTTCGAGAAGATGGCGACAGAACCGCCTGTTGCTTCCTTGGCCTAGGGTTTGGTGACTTATTGGCCATTCTAGGGTTTTTAAAAATAAAATAGAATGGAAATGAAGGAAAATGTTGATGGAGATTACCTTTTATGAGTTGAAATCGGATCGAATCATGAAGAAAATCAAGTATTCACGCGTAGAAGGAACTCCCACACTAGAAACCCCAAAGCCTTAGCACTCCCTCTCTCAATCGTTTGCGAAAATGACAGGGAAAAAGGTTTTAATCGCTATATATAGTTTGTTCCTCGCACGAGTGAGGCTCGAACTTCGCGCGAGTGAGTCACAAACAGCCACTAGCCCTTGAAATCCCTCCTTTATTCAAGGTTGTTCGAAGCTTACGCGAGCGAGCTATAAGTTGTCGCCCAAGCGAGGCTCAGACACAACTTTTGAAGCAATTTTCCTTTAATTATCTATTTCCTTCACTTTTAGCCTCAAATTCTATTTCATATGAGTCATTCTATCATGTCTAATTCAGTACCTTGTGACGAAGGACACTGATCGACTATTTTGATAGTCATCCACCTACTATTTAACATTGTATTTGTAAATGTAAATTACCATGAAATTCATTAAAATATTCATACAACTATATAACTTTCACAAAATTAAAATAAATTTAAAGTAAACAACACCGGATAAACTTTTCATACATCCAACTCACATTCCCATGTGGCTTCTTCCCGCTTATGGTTCCGCCACTATACAAGTACCAATGGAATTTTCTTAGTGCATAGAATTTGCTCCTTCCGATCAAGAATTTGTACCGGGTCCGCTCTGACGGTCAAAACTTCTTAGATTTCAATCGGTTGATAATCCAACACATGTGTTGGGTCCTTGACATATTGTCTTAACATTGAAATATGAAATACATCATGCATGTTGGAGAGATGTGGTGGTAGTGTAATTTGGTAAGTGACCTCTCCAACATGTCTCAAAACTTCAAATGGCCCCTTGCAGCACGGTGCTTGGGGCACGACATGTGGTGCCAGGAGGGCATGCGACATGGGGCCAAGAGGGCCTTGTGACGTGGTCGCGCTGCGAGGATGCGACATGGTCGCATGTGGGTAAGACGCGGGAGCGACGCGGACGCGACATAGCCAAGATAGGCTAACGATGCGGAGGCATTGCGGTATGTCAAACCGATAGATTTGAGGTTCTCCTGCCATTCTGGCTGAATGACTGTTTTACCCTTCTATGTGGGAGAGGAGCTGGAGAGTTGCCTTCCGCCCACACGGGGCCTTGCGTTGCCAGAGGGGGCACAAGTGTCTCCTAGGCAAGAAAGGGTGGGCCTAGGACGTCGACGCAGTGATGGCGTGTGGCACCCAAGGGAGGTTGATGTATGGCTCCGGACTACGCGTCGCGATGCATACGGCTGGGCAACATCGTGAGAACATGAACGTGCTACGTGGGACTCAGTTGAGCATGACAACACGTGGGCCAAGGATGAACGAGTGCTAGTAATTCAGAACACACACGAAGGCAAGCTGCGTGGGACTCAGTTGAGCACGCGAGCACGAGGCACAAGGTTGTGGGCTTGGTTCGGTATGTGAGCAAGACATGATGGCATGGAGAGCTGCATGCCAAGACTATTTTGCGGCCTACCACCCAGCTTATCGTGCCCCTTACAACCCCACAAAGCGCGGGCTCAACTTGCCATGCTTCCCAAAATGGATAACGCCCTTTATCGGTGAAATCTTAATGAAGATGTTGTCTCCCAACTAAAAGCATGATACCGTGTTAGCATTAGTGGTTTG
The DNA here is from genome assembly GCA_021018995.1 of Chloranthus sessilifolius. Lineage (NCBI taxonomy): Eukaryota > Viridiplantae > Streptophyta > Magnoliopsida > Chloranthales > Chloranthaceae > Chloranthus > Chloranthus sessilifolius. The sequence continues at coordinate 102,541,450 of CM037588.1, forward strand.
TACATGCCTATATACATGTTATTCATTTGAATGCACAATTAAGTTTTACCTGAAAGTCCACGCTCGTCCTCTTTAGGTCCGCATAGCTCTTCTGTCTATTTTGACCGACCTTTAATCGTTCTTGAATCAAGCATACAGTCTCAGTGGTGCTTTCTAAAATCTCGAGCCCCAATATAAACTTCTCTCTCGTCTCTTCCCAATTAATTGGAGATCGATATCTTCGGCCATGCAATGCCTCATATGGTGCCATGCCAATACTTGCCTGAAAGCTATTATTATAGGAAAACTCGATTAATGGCAAGTGCTGATCCCATGATCCCTGAAAATTAAGCATGCAGGCTCATTACATATCTTCTATAATCTGATTTACTCTCTCGGTCTAGCCATCTGTTTGTGGATGAAACGCTGAACTGAAGTCTAGTCTAGTGCCCATCCCTTCTTGAAATTTTCTCCAAAATTGATAAGTATATAGTGGATCTGTATTTGACACAATGCTTAGGGAAATGTTGTGCAATCGGACAATCTCCCTCATATACAGATTTACTAGCCTACTTGTCGTATAGGTGGTGTTATAAGGTAAGAAATGGGCAGATTTTGTAAGTCTATCAGCAATCACCCAAATTACATTGTGCTTCTTTGGTGTTCATGGCAATCCTAAAATAAAATTCATTGATATGGACTCCCACTTTCATTCTGATATAGGTAAGGATTGTAATAACCCTGATGGTTGTCGATGATCCACTTTCACTTACTGACATACCAAACACCTTGAAACATACTCAACAATGTCTCTTTTTAAACCTCTCCACCAGAAGCCTTTCTTCAAATCTCTATACATCTTAGTGCCTCCTGGGTGGATAGCATAAGGTGATTTATGTGCTTCATCCAAAATCGCCTACCACACATCGGTATCTATTGGTATACACAATCTCCCTTTGTACAATAATTAACCATCGCTCTTTATGGAGAATTCCTGCTGAGTATCGTCCTTCACTCCTTGTCTAATTTTTAGTAATTCAACATCTTTTCATCTGTAGGTCACAAATTTGATCGAAGATGACTGGTCTGATCGTAACGTTCACCAAGAAAGCTCTTAGAGCTTTCACCTCTATTCATGCATCGCATAGAGTTATGTCTTCTAATAATTTCCACCTGCGCAGCCCCATGATCAAATTTGACAATTGTGCTAAAGCCTTGCGACTCAAGGCATCGGCAAGAATGTTCGCCTTGCCTGGATGATACTATATGGAGCAATCGTAATCTTTAAGAAATTCAATCCACCTTCTTTGTCTCATGTTTAAGTCTTTCTACATGAATAAATATTTGAGACTCTTGTGGTCCGTAAAGATCTCAAAGGCTTCACCATATAAATAATGTCTCCATATCTTCAACGCAAAAATCACGGCTGCTAACTCACAGTCATGCGCCAGGTAATTCTTTTCATGATCCTTAAGTTGTCTGGATCCGTAAGCAATAACCTTCTTATGTTGATTGAGTACACAACCGAAGCCGTTGTGTGACGCATCACTGAACACTAGAAATCCTCTAGTGTTGTTTGGGATGGCGAGCACTGGTACCGAAGTAAGTATTTTCTTCAATTCCTGAAAACTCTTCTTGTATGCCTCGATCCATTCATACTTCGTATTCTTCCTTATCAACTTTGTAAGCAGACCGGAAAGTTTTGAAAACCCTTCCACAAACCTTCGATGGTATCCCGCCAAGCCTAGAAAGCTTCTCACCTCGATAACCGTTCTAGGTTGTTCCCATTGAACCACAACTTCTATCTTAGCTTGATCTACTTTAATTCCTTCTTTAGAGACAACATATCCCAAAAAGCTTACTTTTTCTTACCAAAACTCACATTTGCTAAGCTTGGCATACAGCTGATGCTCTCGTAATGTTTGTAATGTGACCCATAGATGTTACTCATATTCTCCCTTTGTTTTTGAGTATATCGGTATGTCGTCAACAAATACTACTGCACACGTGTCAAGGTGATGCTTGAACACCCTATTCATGAGATCCATAAAAGATGCTGGTAGATTAGTCAAGCCAAAAGGCATCACTAAGAACTCATAATGCCCATATCTAGTCCTAAATGTCATCTTCTGAATATCCTCAGCTTTGACTTTCAACTGGTGATATCCAGATCTCAAATAAATCTTCCAAAAGAATCTAGCTCCTTGTAATTAATTAATCAAATCATCGATTCTTGGGAGTGGATATTGATTCTTAATTGCCAGTTTATTCTGTTGACTGTAGTCGATGCATAATCTCATCGATCCATCCTTCTTCTTTACGAACAAGACCGGTGCTCCCCAAGGAGAAACACTACTCTCGAAAAACTTTGAATGACTGACACTCTAGTGGGGGTAGTAGGATTCTCATAGCGGATAGGCCTCACCAAAGTAGACATAGGTGGCCTAGGATAACTGATCTGAGGAGGTCTAGATTAGTGGGTCTATGTAAACTGCCTCTAACTAGGCACTACAAAATGCAACTTTTTATTCACCGGTTCGTAGTTTCCTACTCTACTTTGATCCATCTGTCCCTTTCCTTGTTGCTCCCTCTTCTTGTACATTTCATTAAGCGATTTCTCCACCACTAGTGCGTTTCCCATGACTTCCGTATAAGTCTCCAATTCAAATGCCACAACCCTATCATGTAGGATCGGCCTCAACCCGTTCTCGAATTTGTTGGCCTTTATAATTTCTATGGCAACATAATCAGGAGCAAATTTGGACAATCGAATAAACTTTGTGCCATACTCTCTCACGGTCATTGCCCCCTACTCCAAGGACATGAATCTTGCAATCATCTGATTCCTTAACTGCTTTGGGAAGTATTCCTTGTTAACCATTTCAACAAATTCTTCCCACGACCATAAACCTCCTGGGTGATCTTGTTCTCTTTTTAATAATTTTGACTTCCACCGCGGGTCGGCATCTCCTTCCAAATGACACGAAGCCCAACTGACATTCTCTACACCCGTCCATGACATTCTCTCTAATAGGTTCTTAGTTTGATTCAACCACTTTTTTGCCTCCAATGGGTCAGTCTCACCATAAAAGCTTGGAGGTCTTAGCTCCTGAACTCAACAAATCAAGAGTGCTATAGATTTACAGTGGCAATAAGAGGTAGAGGTGGTGTATGTTGATGATTATTGGCAGTCAACATTGTTGCTTGCTAAGCCATGGTACTTGCCATGGCCTCCATGGTCTGCATCATTCTTTGCCTTTCCCTTCTATCTTCATTTATCTCCGGATTCCTCCCTTCCGGATTCGTTACTTCTAGATTTCTCACTTCTTGAACACTTGTCTCCGGAATCTCTCGATTTCTCAATGGAACTCTATTCATAGCCGTGGGAATTTCATCCAAACTCCCCAAATTTCTCCTATGGTTGCCTCTTGGTCAACCCCTTCCTCTAGCAGACATTGACGCTCTGCAATGTGAAACCAAAGTTTCATTAGCAGAGGTCCCTATACTCCGAAAAAATCAAAGACTTGTCAGAAATTTTAAAGAAAAAGCTTTGATATCAACTGTAGCAGCCCAAATTTTGGCACCTTGAAACCCGCGCCGTCGGTACGACCCTCAAGGCCATACCCCATATGTCACACGGAACACTTAGTACAACCGCACATGAAGCAGAACAAGCTCAAGACTAAAACAGATAAAATCATCATAATGAAAATAGATCACCATTTCTATATCAATAATTGTAAAGACCTCAAAAGACGGTTCAGATCTCATCCCAATCGCATGAAAAAAATAATCGAACCAAACCATCCGTGACCAGACAAAAGTCACCCGAAGATGGTTCGTCAAAAAGAATAACGTATTACATGAAATGCCTTCTTACAAAATATAAGTGGCCGGACATACCAAGCCTTACAATTTAGCTCTCAAAATACACAAAGCGACACAACAGATCTACTAGAAAAACTCCTCAGGAGGTTGTTCATCCTCCTCCTCGAGAAAATACTTTGAATCCTCCGAATCTAGATCCTAGGTACCCTAAAAGATTGCCGAACCTGTGACGTTTGGTCGAAGGGTGAGCTACATCATAGCTTAGTAAGGAAAAGTAATAGCATGCATATCTTCTATCATCACACATATCTTTCATGACATATCTCAATACATAAGAATCAGAATTTTAGAAGCATTTGAATGATCTAAAACAAATATATGATACATATTTTCAAACACATTGATCAAGGTTTCTAAAACACCTCATATTACACACACACCTAAATCAATTACTTCAATAGTTCCTCGAGCATGTATAGCATCGAGCCCCTGATAGAATACCCACCATCGTCGTTCACATGAACCATTGCACAATGCCCAAGTCTCTTTGCATTAGGTGACTTATGCCGAACGATGTATTTTCACTGTTAGAAATTAAAGAAGGGGTATCTAGCTATACTGGTACACAAATTTGTATCGGATATCCCCAGTATCGGTCACAGATATCCCGACGTGCCGGTCACGATTATCTCGCCGTGTCGATTTGGTATTCACACAAAAAATCTTAAATCAACGGGCAAAAAGTTACATATAGTTTATCACCGTGAGTTTCTGCTAATCAAAGTAATTCAAAATTCTCACATGTTCCACACACATACTTCTTCACATTACTTCTGATGTTACACTCATTGTTTATCTGAAATCACAAACATCACACACACACCCGATTCTTCTCTTAGTGATTACATATACTAATTTCACATGTTCAAAGGCTAAAAACTGAATTCATGCTATTATGAAAACAAAAGCCGTAAAGCGCACATATTCTTATCATATTACTACACACATGCTAGCTGAATTAAAATATACATGATAAAGAGTTTTCCTTATCTCAAATGAAGTCACACCATGGTTAACCCAACTATATTCCTCATGAGTCCACACATGTATCCACACGTCAAACCTATAATCAAATGCCCAAACATTCCATGAGAATGCTAAGACCCTAAGGTATACCTTGTTAAAGAATTTAGTGTGAAAGGGCCAACTTAAGTACTCTGTTCCTCGGACGAGCAAGCTCTGAATCCCGGGGCGCGTGAGCACAAAACTAGTCATTTCTCGCGCGACCGACCTACATTTCAATACGTTGATGATTTTCATGCAAGGCCTCGCACGAGCGAGGCTTATTTCACTTAAGTCCTCACACGGGTGAGACACAGAGCCCACGGGCTTACTTCTTCCTTCAAAAGGGTTCTCAAGCCTTCACGAGGTCTCTCGCGCGACCAAGCTCTGAAGCTCATGCGCGCGAGAACTAGAGAAATTAAGATATGAGTTTTTCTCTTCAACTTGGTCTCTACCAATTCTCATCCATATTCCGCATGCATCATAATGAATATTAATTGACCCATGATAAAAGCAATGAGTATCGATTTCATACCTTAAACACGGTGATCCTCATGTAGATGGGATTGTTCTTCATGAAAGAATGAAAAGGGTTTCTAAAACCCAATCCGTCCATGCCAAGCACTCTGATCACCCCCAAGGTCAACGAAATCGCACGACTATCCTTCCCACACACACATTTACACCAATTTACATGATCTAACGGATCAACAATCCATGACTCAAGTAATTCCCTTTTTTATTTTCTCTTCAAACCCTCTTTCTTTCTTTCTCTCTAACTCACAATAACTCAAACAAGCAAAAGAAGGCTCACGTGTGAGACCCCCCCTTATCCTAGCAATGAGTTTGCATGCATGTCAAACACTAACATCTAAAATAGATGTTACCTTATCCACTAACTACTTATGGTGTTAGACACATACACACCAAGCTATAAGATTGTGCATGGGTTCCCTTGTGAACTACATACACCAACTCCTATACACATGTGACTTAAATGGTTTATGAAAATTTGGGGTTATTACATTCACCCCACCTTATAAAATTTTCGTCATCGAAAATTGACGTAAGGCGTACTAAGAAATCGATGTTTCGTAATTGAAACGCATAAGGGAGCAAATAAAAGAAGTAGCTGCCCAACCATGGCAGAATTACCCACGCACGACAAGAAAATGCAACTGCAATGCATTGATTCACATTCCATATTCACATGGCACCTGTACATAATATGTCCACAATCACCTTACATAATATGTCCTACTCCTCCTGCATAAAAGTAGTCATTTCGGCATCGATATGACACACAATAACTATCACACATCCATAGGTGAAATTAATATGGTCATTGAAAGTAAACACATACACATTTAACCCAAAAGCATACAACGAAACAAAGAGTACTCGCATTTAATATAACGATCCATTCATAAAAACACAAAAACTATAAAAGTTACCATTTACGATAAAGTAAAACCATTCATAATTCCTGAAACCATTTACATAAAAAAGTAATCAATGTGACACCCAGGCCACGATAGTTCAAAATGATACTTCAAAATTACAAAAATTTATTTCTCATTGTATCTCAAAATTTGGAAATTGGCTCAAGAATATGTCCATAACAGCCAAATCTACTCATCATCCTCAACATCGTACTCCTCATCCTCATCCTCCTCTTCGCCATCATCCTCATCCTCCTCTTCACTGTCGTCACCTTCATCCTCATCAACCTCTTCGTCCCCGTCATCAGCATCCGCCACCGTGCCAGAACTTGAAGAGCCAAAAATGGAGTCCTTCATTTTTGCAAGACGCTCCTCATAAGTTTGCGGAAAGGCATGGTGCATCAAGTCTATACCGACAGCCTCTTGAAATCACTGATGCAGTCGAATGTTGTCCTGATGCAGCCTAATATCGTGGGTCTGTAGTAGCACCTCGCGAACCATGCCCTCCATGGTATTAGGCATTGGCTGAGATGAAGACGGTGTCGGAGTATGAGTACCCGTGTGTGGTACGGATCCCGAATGGGGTGGTTGTGTAGCTTGTTGGGCAATCTGGCTATCTCTCTTTTTCTTCAGACTAGTCCTTAGGGTCCTCAGGCTCTGGTTTAAGTCTTTAAGTCAGTAATGTTCTACGTTATCGGTAAGTGAGGGTTTGTGGGCTTGAATTTCAATGCCATCGCTCCCTTCGCGGAGCTCAAAGAGTTTGGAAATTAACCGGGCGTAAGGCAGCCTGTTTACAGGTTTGGGAATGGCACCCTATTTGTTTCTCCCCAGGACTTGTAGAATGGATTTTCAAACAAGGATAGGGGCGAGAAACCACCTATTATGATAGGCCGAATGGATAGCCTATAGAAACAGAATCCGTCGCTCTTGCTCGTGACCCAACAAAAATAAATTTTTCCTGAATATAATATCCAAGGGCCACATGTGTTGAGGTAATTGGGCTCGGGTGATGGACATCCCCATGGCCGTCACCCCCAGCATTATATCGGCCACAATATCTTGAAATCCAACTTCTTGGAGGAACGGGGGTTTGGAAACGCCATCATCAATGTTGTCTAGAGGGCATCGCATAGCATGGGCAATGTCCTTAGCTTCGAAGGAAAATGCTTTCCCATCACTCTCACAATTGAATTTGGTTTCAGTGGGATTGGTCTTAAGGGTTTGGTAAAGGAGCTTCACCAAACGAGAGTAGTAATGCACAGTAACCGTCGAAAAAAGTGGTTTCAGTTCATTTATGGTGATATAATTCGAAATCCATTGGGTGGTGATGGGTCCTCAAAGAAACTCTTGTGAATCACCCATTCTTTTTCAAAAATCTTGGCTTCCCACCATGGGCCGGGTTGGGTCAAAGGGGTTGACGCTGGATCCCCCCTTTTTCGAGAAGATGGCAGTCGAACCGCCTGTTGCTTCCTTTGCCTAGGGTTTGGTGACTTATTTGCCATTCTAGGGTTTTTAAAAATATAATAGAATGGATATGAAGGCAAATGTTGATGGAGATTACCTTTTATGAGTTGAAATCAGATTGAATCACGAAGAAAATCAGGTATTCACGAGTAGAAGGAGGTCCCACACTAGAAACCCCAAAGCCCTATCTCTCCCTCTCTCAATCGTTTGAGAAAATGACAGTATATAGTTTGTTCCTCACGCGAGTGAGTGACAGACAGCCACTGGCCCTTGAAATCCCTTCTTTTTTAAAGGTTGTTCAAAGCATACGCGAGCAAGCTATAAGTTGTCGTGCAAGCGAGGCTTAGATACAACTTTTGAAGCATTTTTGCTTAAATTCTCTATTTCCTTCACTTTTAGCCTCAAATTCTAATTCATATGAGTCATTCTACCATGTCTAATTCAGTTCCCTGTGACGAAGGACATTGATCGATTATTTTGATAGTCATCCACCTACGATTTAACATTTTATTTGTAAATGTAAATTACCATGAAATTCATTAAAATATTCATACAACTATATAACTTTCACAAAATCAAAATAAATTTATGGTAAACAACACCGGATAAGCTCTTCATACATCCGACTCACGTTCCCATGTGGCTTCTTCCCGCGTATGGTTCCGCCATTGTACAAGTACCAATGGAATTTTCTTAGTGCATAGAATTTGATCCTTCCGATGAAGAATTTGTACCAGGTCCTCTCTGAGGGTCAAATCTTCTTGGATTTCAATCGGTTGATAATCCAACGCATGTGTTGGGTCCTTGACATATTGTCTTAACATTTAAATATGAAATACATCATGCATGTAGAAGAGATGTGGTGGTAGTGCAATTTGGTAAGCGCCCTCTCCAACACGTCTCAAAACTTCAAATGGCCCCACAAAGCACGGGCTCAAGTTGTCATGCTTCCCAAAATGCATAATGCCTTTCGTCGGTGAAATCTTAATGAAGATATTGCCTCCCAACTAAAGGCATGATACCGTGTTAACATTAGTGGTTTGTACATGCCTATCTACATGTAATTCATTTGAATACACAATTAAGTTTTACCTGAGAGTCCACGCTTGTCCTCTTTAGGTTTGCGTAGCTCTTTTGTCTACTTTGAGTGACCTTTAATTGTTCTTGAATCAAGCGTACAGTCTCAGTGGTGCTTTCTACAATCTCGGGCCCCAATATAAACTTCTCTTTCGTCTCTTCCCAATTAATTGGAGATCGACATCTTCAGCCATGCAATGCCTCATATGGTGCCATGCCAATACTGGACTGAAAGTTATTATTATAGGCAAACTGGATTAATGGCAAGTGCTGATCCCATGATCCCTGCAAATTAAGCATGCAGGCCTGTTACATATCTTCTATAATCTGATTTACTCTCTCGATCTAGCCATCTGTTTGTGGATGAAATGCTAAACTGAAGTCTAGTCTAGTGCCCATCCCTTCTTGAAATTTTCTCCAAAATTAAGAAGTATATAATGGATTTGTATCAGACATAATGCTTAGGGGAATGTCGTGCAATCGGACAATCTCCCTCATATACAGATCTATGAGCCTACTTGCCGTATAGGTGGTGTTGTAAGGCAAGAAATGGACAGATTTTATAACTCTATCAATGATCACCCAAATTGCATTGGGCTTCTTTGGTGTTCGTGGCAATCCTAAAATAAAATTCATTGATATGGACTCCCACTTTCATTCCGATATAGGTAAGGTTTGTAATAACCCTAATGGTTGTCGATGATCCACTTTCACTTACTGACATACCAAACACCTTGAAACATACTCAACAACGTCTCTTTTTAAACCTCTCCACCAGAAGCCTTTCTTCAAATCTTGATGCATCTTAGTGCCTCCTGGGTGGATAACAACAGGCAAAAAGTTACATATAATTTATCACCGTGAGTTTGTGCTAATCATAGTAGTTCAAAATTCTCACATGTTCCACACACATACTTCTTCACATTACTTCTAATGTTACACTCATTGTTTATCTAAAATCACACACATCACACACACACCCGATTCTTCTCTTAGTGATTACATATACTAATTCACACGTGCAAATCCTAAAAACTAAATTCATGCTATTATGAAAGCAAAAGTCATAAAGCACACATATTCTTATCATATTACTACACACATGCTAGTTGAATTAAAATATACATGATAAAGAGTTTTCCTTATCTCAAATGAAGTCACACCATGGTTAACCCAACCATATTCCTCATGAGTCCACACATGTATCCACACATCAAACCTATAATCAAATGTCCAAATATTCCATGAGAATGCTAAGAACCTAAGGTATACCTTGTTAAAGAATTTAGTGCGAAAGGGCCAACTTAAGTACTTTGTTCCTCGCACGAGCGAGCTCTGAAGCTCGGGTGCGCAAGCATAAAACTAGTCATTTCTCACGCGACCAACCTACATTTCAGTGCGTTGATGATGGTCATGCAAGGCCTCGCACAAGCGAGGCTTATTTCACTTAAGTCCTCACACGGGTGAGACACAGAGCCCCACGGGCTTACTTCTTCTTTCAAAAGGGTTCTCAAGCCTTCATGAGGTCTCTCGCGCGAGCAAGCTCTGAAGCTCGTGCGCGCGAGAATCAGAGAAATTCATATCTGAGTTTTTCTCTTCCACTCGGTCTCTACCAAATCTCGTCCATATTCCACATGCATCATAAGGAATATTAATTAACCCATTATTAATGCAATGAGTATTGATTTCAGACCTTAAACATGGTGATCCTCTCGTAGATCGGATCGTTCTTCTTGAAAGAACTAAAAGGGTTTCTAAAACCCAATCCGTCCATGCCAAGAACTCCTATCACCCACGAGGTCAACAAAATCGCACGGCTATCCTTTCCGCACACACATTTATACCAATTTACATGATCTAATGGATCAACAATCCATGACTCAAGTAATCCCCCTTTTTATTTTCTCTTCAAACCCTCTCTCTTTCTATCTCTCTAACTCACAATAACTCAAACAAGCAAAAGAAGGCTCACGTGTGAGACCCCCCCTTATCCTAGCAATGAGTTTGCTTGCATATCAAACACTAACATCTAAAATAGATGTTACCTTATCCACTAACTACTTATGGTGTTAGACTCATACACACCAAGGTATAAAATTGTGCATGGGTTCCCTTGTGAACCACATACACCAAATCCTGTACACATGTGACTGAAATGGTTTATGAAAATATGAGGTTATAACATTGAAGATAAACCGTCCACCCAATGGGCATCGGATTACCAAAATACGAATGACCTAAAACCTTGATTAGCGTCATTTCACGACCGCTATTTTCCCCGATTGGTGAAATTTTTTACCAAACCTTCAAAACAAATATCACCGAAACCAAGTTAATTTGTGAGATTGATACAAAGGAGTTTTCTTTTGATGCTAAGGACATTTCCCATGTGATGGGATGCCCGCTTGACTATATTGAGGATGGTGTTTCAAAACCCCATTTCTTCAAAATGCTAGTTTCCAAGACATTGTGGCCGCCGTCACTCGTGGCATGACTGCCACGGGAAAATCTATAACTTGGGTCCAGTTGCCCGAGCATATGTAGCCCCTGGACATAATATTTAAGAAAAATTTGTACCCCTTGGGTAACGAGCAAGAGCGTCGGGACACTTTTCTCCAAGCTCTCTTCATGGCACATCAAGATAGGTGGTTCAGTACACCAATTCTTGTTAGGAAAGCAATTCTGCATGCCTATTAGAGGAACAAACCGGGTGCTATTCCCGCACCAATAAATCGGTTACCATATGCAAGGTTGATTTCCTGACTATTTGAGCTGCGTGATGGGATCGACGGTTTTGAAATTCAAGCCCATGAGCCTACATCGACCGATAACATAAACCAATACCGGACTAAGGATTTAAATCAGAGCCTTAGAAGCCTACGGAACAGTGTCAAGAAGAAAAGGGACAACCAGTTCATCCAACAAGCAGCACAACCACCTCATCCTAGATCAGTACCACCCATGCCAACCCACACCAGTATGCCACCTCCACCCCAGCAGATGCCTAGTACTTAAGAAGGCATGCTCCATGACATACTGTTGTAGACCCCAGGAGTGCCTTGCCACCATGCGAGATGCAATTTTTGGTGCTTCCAGCTCTGGCGTAGCTGTCGAGGCGGAGGTCGATGAGGACGCTGATGAGGAGGGTGAGGAGGAGGACGAGGAGGGGGATGACTCTGGTTCTGAGGAGGACTCTGAAGAGGAGTATGATGAGGGTAATGATGATTAGATATTGATGCTGGTTGCGACCAGAGGAGTCATTTGGTGAAAATTTTCAAATTTTGAAATATTATGGGAGAAATTATATGTAATTTTGATGTATCACCTTAACTATCGTGACATGGCTATCACACCTATTACACTTTCATGTCTATTTTTTTGTCATATGGATGGTTTTCGGTTCATTTTAAATAGTTAATCTTATCATTTTTAGTATACATTGGTTTATAGTTGGATTTTCTATGCTTTAGTGGTGAAATTGGTCACACATATTAGTTTCATGTGCTTGGAAATTTAAATTTGACATGACGGAATTCTAAATTACTTGATGTGTGGGATGTGTGTACAAACATGATGTTTTTCTGCAGGATGGCTACGAGCGTGCTATTTTACGTGTGCAAGATAGTTATGTCTATTCTAGGTTATGAGTGTGCAGGTGCCACGTAAATGTGGGGTATTTTCTTGCATTTGCAGGAATCTTATTGCTATGCATTCTACACTGGTATACACATTCCAGTTTCATGAGTCTCGATTAGCTCGAGTGACATAGGACAACTTTTTAGGACAAATGTTGTATAAGGTGGGGTGAATGTAATAACCCCAATTTTTGTAAACCGTGTAAGTCAGGTGACGTGTGTGTGATTCACAAGGGAACCCATGCAACTTAACAGACCTTGGTGTGTATGTGTCTCACACCAAGTGAGAGTTGTGGATAAGGGTAACACACAATTCAAATATTATGTTTAACATTGTAGCAAAGTCAATTGCTAGGATAAGGAGGGGTCTCACATGTGAGACTCATTTGTTGGGTTTTAAGATTTCAAGTGAGAGAGAGAGAAAAGAAGAAAGGGTTAGAAGAAAGGGAAAGGAGTTTTTTCTTGAATCCATAGGTTAGATCCACTTGAGTTAGTGAGTTATATGTGAAGGAAATGAATGTGTGAATGGTTGCCTACGATTGTGTTGGTTGGATCATGTTCGTGGTGCTCAATGTGATTGGAGTGGGTTTTGGAAACCCCTTTTATTGTAACAAAGAGGACGATCCAATCTATGGGGATATCGCCGAGTTAAAAGTAAGAAATCAATGCTCAATGTATTTAAAGTGGGTCATTTAATATTTATTAAGATGTATAATAAATATGGATGAGGTGTGATGAAGATCGAGTTGAAGAAAAACTCGGATTTGAAACATCTCTGACTCTCGGGCGCACGAGCCTCAGAGCTCGCTCGCGTGAGGGAACTTCAGAAGGCATAAATCAGCCTGTGAGGCTCTGAGACTCGCTCGCGCGAGGTTTAAGTGACTTAGAGGCTCACTCGCATGAGGCCTCACGTAACCACCTCCAGTGCACTAGAAATCTAGTCAGTCGTGCGAGTTTCAAACCTCGCGTGGTGCTCGTGCGCTCGAGCTCCAGGGCTCGATCTCATGAGAAACAGAATCAAATCTGTTTTGTTCCTTTCGGTCTGAATTCTTTAAAAATGTGCACCTTAGGTTCTTTTAAGCATTCCTAAGGGGTATTTGAATATTTTGAATATAGGATTAACGTGTGAACATACATGTGGATTCCCGAATGAGCTATGTATGGATTGAATTGAGCATGACTTGGGGTAGGGGAATTCAATACCATTACTTCCTATATGAATAGTATAGATGAATCATGAATGAGATAAGCATGTGCATGCGTGTGTGTATGAATGAGATAAGTAATGTGTTAAGCATGATAAGTGTAAAATGTTAATAAGTATTTGAATATGCAAAGTGAATGTGAACCATGTGATAAGAAAATGTGAACCATGTGATAAGTAAGTGTGCATGTGAACAAAATGTGCAAGCATGTGAAACTCTAATTCTAGTTATAATTAATCACACTGATTCATTACATGGTGAATCACTATAAGTTAGTTGCACTATGATTTAAGGTTTTCTTGAATGTCTGGTTTGTTGCGATCGCCTGTTCCAGATATTTATCGACGCTTTAACACGTCACTGATCACGCTTGTGAGGAGGTGAAGGTTTCTACTTTACTGAATCGTCGGTCTGCCAACGTCAGCAACACTGGGTCACTTGGATGTCTAGATAGCCTATTCTCCTTTTGTTGCGTTGATTAATTAAGTTTAGCTTCCTGATTCTACTGGGAGTCTAATTATGCGTAGGATTCCTAGTACTATACTAACTCTAACTATTCTTTTAGTCTTTTACTTTTAGTTTGAGTAACTCTCTTAATTATATTTGACTAATCTGAATTTTCTAATTCTGTTATGAGTCCAGTTCTTCCAAATGTCTTCTACAAGGATCCAATTACTTTATGTGTTCTAATTATGTTAGGTATTTAATTAATTTCAAGTATCTTAATTCTATTAGGAGACTAATTAATTTTGAGATGCCTAGTACTACTCTAACTCTCCTAATTCTACTAGGAGTCTAATTAATATCTTAATCTAATTGAGTCTCTTAATCCTACTAGGAGTCTAATTAATTTCAGTGTCCTAATCTTATTAGGAATCTAATCAATTGAGTCTCCTAATACTATTAGGAGTGCAAATATGTTAATTCTATGGAAACTAATTAGGAATATACTAATTCTATTGAAACTCTAATTAATTAAAAATATACTAATTCTATTAAAACTCTAATTAAAGTAAATATATTATTTTTACTGAAAATTTAAATAAATGGGGTTTTGGCCTGCTATGCTAAGAAGGATCGGCCCCATTCCTGGATACCCCCTGTAAGCTCCCTTGGGCAAATATGGTGGCTAAGATTAAAGTAAACTAAACTTGAATTATAAGACAATATTTTTGGATTGAAAAGGCAATAATTTTTGGATTATAATTACGGATTAATAAATCAGGATTTAAAATCTAGAACTATAAGGAATCCATAAATTAGGACTAGAATCTAAAATTTAAAGACTAAAATCAGGACCAACATCAGAGAATCAAACCGTATGATTAAGGACCGGTTCTAGAAAGTGAGAACTAGAACTAGAGATTAATGATAGCACTGAAAGTTGAGATTTCAGGGTAAAAATAAGATTTAAAATAATGATTTGAATGATCGGGTTAAAACTGGTTCCAAAAATTAAGAACTGGAGCCCGATATTGAAATTACAGATTAAAAGAAGGGTGTTACGGCCTAAGACTAAAAATTAAAACTAATAGTTGAAATCTGAGATCTAAGAAACTAAGAACTAAGAACTAGAACCAAAAATTAAAAACTAAAAGGAACATTATACCGAAGGCCGGGGCTGCAAAGAGGAATCTCGAAATCCTGAGGTTAAAGGCAGGGAACTCGAAACTCGAATCTCGAAATCCTGAGCTTGAAGGCAGGGAACTCGAAACTCGAATCTTGAAGTTATTGTTGTATTTTTTGGTCGTGGTAAAGGGATCTATTTATAGGTATTTTACTAATTATGCGCCTTGTAGGGTGCATATAATTAATCAGTCAAGTTCAATTACGCGCCCTATCTAGGTGCTTAATGGAGTTGTGCACCCTGTATCAGGCGCTTAACCACTTTGAGTCGGTGACCGACTCAGTGAGTGACCGACTAACTGGCTCAGCCGGGGTGTCCCACTCCTAGTCCGATTAGACTAATTATGCGCCAGTGTGGAACAATCCGATTAAAATCGTACTAACTGCATTTAATCGTGGAGTTTTAGCAGTCTTAGGAGTTAGAGACCAGGTCTGAAACAGACAATTAAGCGTCGGTGGTGGGACGCTTAATCTGATTGTGCATGCTTGTCGGAGCGTGCAATCGGTCTCGAGGCGGTCAAAAAGAGGGGATGTTTGGTCTGATGGGACTGATTGAGCGTTAGGGGTGTGGCATTCAATTGAATTGCGCGCATGATTCAGTGCGCATAATTTAAGACTGTCTCTAGTCTGGGTCGAGTCCGAGGCGCAATGCTATTATTTCAACCTGTGTTTCGGCTATATACTATTATTTCATTATATAGTCCCTGCCCCTAGGGTTATGGGATCTGAGCCACAGAGCTATTGTTTCAGCCTGTGTTCAACCATATACTATTAGTTTAGTATATGGTTCCTACCTTTATGGGATCTGAGCTACAAAGCTATTGTTTCAGCCTGTGTTCAACCATATACTATTGTTTCAGTATATGGTCCCATATTGGGTCATGGGGTCTGAACCACAGAACTATTGTTTCAGCATGTGTTCAGCTATATACTATTGTTTCACTATATAGTCCCTGTGTAGAGGTTTCAAAACCCTCGAAGAAGGTAAGTCCTTTTCTAAGAGTCACAGTTGAGGTCAAAGGTTGACCGAACAAACTTATATACTCCGAGAGGGTAAAATGGGGGTGTCTACAGATGCCTCTCTTCGGCGTGCTCTTACGAAGTAAGAGTGCATCGAAGAAGTAGACACCCCTCTCCTGAGGGTGCCTCTTGTTCTTCTTGGAAAATCACAAATGTGAACTGGGGTTGTTGACATGACATGTTTGGCTTTCTTATTTATCAGCACAAGCTTAAATAAAGCATTCGAGAGCCCAGTGGCAGCTATCGAAAGGAATATTTTTGACCGTGGATGTGAGAGTGCATCCCGTCACGTATCAAGACTTGCTACGAGTAGCTGTCAATAGGGGAAGTCAGCGTATCCTAATCCGTTGGTGCAAGGGGCATCTTGTCGCATGGCGTGACCTGATGTGAGTGGCAGTCAAACGGAAAGGAGAATCATTAGATCCTAATCTGTGGGTGCAAAGGGCATCCCGCTCCATGTCACGACCTGCTGTAAGGGGCTGTCAAAAAGAGGAAAATGACACAGTCGAGGTACTAGTGGGCGTCATACGAATGTCCATAGACAATGTCCAGAGACCGATAATAAAATAAAATGTCATGTAATGGCGAAGGCGTTCGCAAATCATGTCAGATCGGGTGCGTCATTGCTCACACCAATGGCACGTCAGGTGTTCCTTTTTTAGTGAACATTTAGGATTTTTCAAAGATGAATATATTCATTATTCGGTTTCCCAAGGGAATGAATAGATTGGGGCAATAAGTGAATTTTGACTGATAGGAGTATATGTATTTATATTTATTTATTCGTTAATCTTTTTGGAAATATTTGTTTTTTTTTTTGTTTTGTTTGAGAGTTTGGGAATTTAACTTAAGATCAATTTCGGTTGTAAAATTACAAAAAACATGGCTTCTGAGATGTTGCTGAGTAGATCCACCAGTACAGGATTTGTGGACCTGACTGTTTACATTGTCAAGACGACACTTGATATGTTGGATGCCCCATCTAGCCTTCTCGATGAATACTGATGATAGTCGCTTATGGGAGGACTACAGTGATTTGCGAGTCGAGAGAGACGGGTTTTGAAGACATTTGACTTAATCATAGTTAACTATATTTTATAAGGAATATCGAGTAATTAAAAAAGGGGTGGTACTCACCTGATCTGGGCGGAAGGCCCTTGCATTGATTGTGATGGGACTTGATCGGCTGTTGTAGTGATGTCACGATGGGACATTAGAGGGTCCCCTCTCTGTTCTTCACTTTGGTTGTAATGGGACCTGACGGTCGTTTATGTGAGGAAGGGTCTTGGAATGATGAAATTTTTGGTGAGACATGGTGGTTCTCCCGTTATGGTCGTGTAGTGAGGTGAGTCCTATTGGTTGTTGGCACGGTGGGATATAGGGGGACTCTGGTGAGATGTCTGTGCTGAGACGGGAAGTGGCAGGACGTCAGAGAGATATCTTCGTCCTTATATTTCTACTGTAATGGCATCTGGTGACTGTTGCGTGGTGAAGCATTCGGGGATTAGGCTCCCAGCTTAAGCGACGGGACATGGTTGAGCCTTCCCTTCTCGATTGTGTATTGTGATGGGGCGTGTCCGAGTGTTTTGGGTAATAGTGTCACGAGAGAATGAGTTTGCAAGATGCTTGAGTTGTGGTGGCTTTATGATGGGATAAGCATGACGTCGTCGATTCCCTAATTGTTTCAATTTCGTGATAAGACAACAATGGTGTTTCTTTCTTTGGTAGATCTTGGGTTATATGAGATCACGTTATGGTTGTATCACGATGGGACGTGTTTATGAGAGTGTGGTGAAGGGTTGGTCTAGTGACTCCTTGACTCTCGCGATGGGCCAATGATGATGTTTTTGGAGTCACGATGGGACTTGCCTTCGGTCTTGGTGTTGTGATAAGATTCATCCTCGCGATATGGTATGATAAATTTATGCTGATATGTCCGGCTATAATGGGACATGAAGATGATCAACATCTCTCTATTTCTCTCTTTTTGTTGAATAGCTTGGGAGGTAACGCGATGGGACGGAAGAGAAGGAGAGATCCTAATCGTAATGGGATGTGCAAGTTATCAAAAGGGGTAATTTGGCTGCGATGGGGCTTTTGGGAGAATATACTCGTCTCTGGTCGGTCGGTGATGGGTTAGGGGGATTTGGTGTATGTCATATTGCGACGGGGTATGTTTATTTTGTCGGTGGCATATGCTGTAGTTGAGGATTACACGCTTGATTCAAGGTGTTGAATTGATTTTTAGGTCTTAAGGTGTCAATTAAGTGTTTGGATTTGTGTGTGTATTGTATTCGCATGCTTCTGGCGTGGTGCATGATCGAAAGGTCACCGGGTTGGTAAAGTGGCAGTGTTCAGGCGTCAATATGGATTTTGCATATGGGTAATAGTGTGTAATCTAATTAAGTGGCTAGGCTATAGCGTGTAATTGGAGCATCGCCGGGTCACTGTGCGGGTGACCCTTCGGATTCTGCGTAGTTTATGGGGCATGTAATGAGATTAAGCATCCTATATTGGGTACACGATTGGAGCATCGCGTTGATGGCATGAGCGAGGGTTTTAATATGCGCATCTTGTGGTACGCATAATTCAGTTTCCGCACAGACTGCTTGGCGCATGACCTAATTGTGCACCGGGATTTGAGCGTGCGATTGAGTCCGTACTCTATATAAGCAAAGGGATTTTCATTTTCTTTGTATCCTTCAATTTACGATTTTACCTTCTCTAGTTTCTCTGCACTCAGGTATCTGTGTAATGATATTATGCGATCCAATCATCCGTTCGGGATGTCATTTCTTTCGATGTTCTTCGTTTTGCACTTTCTTTGACCTAAGGTGGTGCTTGGTGATGGCATAACTCTGAGAATGGGCGGTATTAGGAAAGAGGAGGTTAGCCTTCACATCGTCCCCTTTTAGGGAGCAGTGAAAGGAGCGTTGAGGCGGCGGCGGTGGAGGAGGTGAAGATGGTGGAAGAGGAGGCGTTACAAGTGGAGGGATGCGTTCCCCAGCCAATCCACCCTGAAGCCTCCGATTGGACGCTCCAAGTTGGGTGTTGCTCCTCACTTGGTCTCTGTCTTAGGTTTAGTTTTTATTTTGGGTTGTAGATTAGGTATTTTGGTTTTCATTTTGGGTTGTAATTCAGGAGGTATGCCTCCGGTGACACTTATAAAAAAATCTTTGTTAAATGAATGAAGAGATGTTTATTATATTTGTTTTTGGTGCATATGCATTATTTAATTTTTAGGCTTGAGAAGTCTTGATTTTTGTCATGATGATAGCATGAGTCTCATGTTTAGAGTTTAAAATTTATTTTGGTCTTATGTTTGGATACTTGTAAGAAATGTGTGAATTTGGAGTTTGATTTTTGGATTTTTAGATGAGTGTTAGATTGCTTGATCTTATTGGTCTATCTACTTCAAGGTGGATTTGTGTTTCTTGTATGGTGAGTGTTTCGCATTGCTTGGTTCATCTATATTTATCATGGATTGTAGCCTTTTAAGGGGGGCATGTGTCTGGCTTTGGTTGAATCAAGTGGAGGGTGCTCATAAGTGTGGGACTTGTCATTCTATGCTGAAAGGGGTATAAGTTTATAAATAGGGTCTAGGGGTCTAGTTTTTTTTTTCATTTTGCATCTCATTGAAGATTTAGAGGTTTAGGGGCATTTTTTCTTTTTTTCTTTTAGTTTATTCTTGTTTTTGTTAATGTCTTTTCTTCCTATTTACTTTGTATCCCGGGTACTAGACCCTAAGGAAATTGTAAATTTTTTTTGGGAATGTATGGAATTGGGAATGCGAGGTAGCAGTCGAATTGGTGATGTCAAGCTGATCCGAAGTGACACCCCCTTGGGAGAAGAGGTGGAAGGGTAAAGGTGGAAGAAAGGAAACCCAAGGATAAGGTGGTGTTAGAATTCGCGTGATCGACGCTAACTGCTCCTTGGTAGGGTCTGCAGATTCAATGTTAGTTGCTCTTTTCTGGGGAGTTTCCAAGACCGGTCTTCTATAAGGGAATTCGTCATATCCTGAGTGGCTTCTGGTGAGCCGCACCTTCTTTGCTACCGGCTCGAGAGGGGAAGGCGAGATTCGTTCAGGGTGTGCTTCTTCTCCAAGCGTCTCTAGGATCTCTTCTTTCTCGAAGAAATCCATATTCGGGCATGGCCGAAGGTGCTGGTTTTAGATTTCACGTTTTAAATTGTGTATTCATAGGGTATGCCCTTGGTGTATTTTGTAATAATTTTATTTATGAAGCAAAGGAAATTTATGATTACTCATATTTTTGCACTGTTTTGGTTCGGTTTTAGTTTTAGTTCACTTTGTTTGGGTGTGTTGTTTATTTATTATTTTTGTTTGAGTTTGGGTTGATTCGGTTTATTTTTTTTGTTTGCTTTGGGGTGTGTTGGGAACATTTATTTGGGTTTTGTTTAGTTGGTCTAATCAAGTAATTCACTTTGGGGATGTTGGGGGTATTTTTTTTTAGTTTTCGGAGTGTATGTTTTCTAAGTTTGAAGTGTGTTTTTTTTTTCTTTTTAGACTCGTCATAGCAATTGCGTAGTTTGGAGTCAGTAATCAGTGTTTAAAATGTCCTTATTTTACCCTTTAAATCTACTGTTCTGGGTATCTATTTTTGAATTTCACCTAGGGAATTACACGCTTAAAACCGGGCACATAACTAAATTGAGCGTCGGCATAGTCGCGTGCATTTGAGGAGTCTAGAGGATTATTGCGCGTCGGTAAGATGTCGTGTAAACAAATTACATGTTCATTCTGGGACGCGGGATTGGGGCGGCACCTGGTCACTATGCAGGTGACCTTTAGGATTTACGCGTGATGTTGCAGGCGTGTGATATGATTACCCGTGTGGTCAGCAGCGTGCAAGCGGGGCATCGGGTTATTTTGAGTGGGCGACTAATAGATTAAGCGCTCTAAGAGAGGCGTGTAATGGGAATTAAGAATGAGAGTTTTGGTGAGCAATTTCATTGTACGCCCTAAGCGAGGCACCTGATTTAACTGCGCTCTATATATACCTAGAAAATGTTCATTCTTCCCGTGCTATCCATTTTTTTTTTTCGATTCTCTGTTTCCTCGTCTTCTTATGCTCTAATTTTTGTGTTTTCATGATATTTTGCGATCCGACCAACTATTTTAGGTGCCATTTCTTGCGTTCTTCCTAGTTTTTCGAGCTCTTTCTTTTGAGATGGAGTCCGGATAAATTATATGGGACCATTTCGAAGGTTGAGCGGATGCTAGCGGCAGAGATTGGTGAGTCTTCCAATGCTCGGACCAGTGCTGGTGCCGTGGAGGAGGATGTTGGGGTGGTAGTGAGAGAGGAGGTACCTAAGGGTGATGAGATGGTGGTCAGGGAGGAGGTACCTGCGATTGGTGAGGATAGATGTTGGTTGTTTTACCTTGTAATTATTAAGATGTTAAAACAAAGCAAGAAAGGACAGAGGAGAGGTTTTTGAGGTTGTCACTTTGAACTAAACTACAAAAAATTTAATCTAAATGCAGATGATCTAGAGATGAGTAGAAATAGATTTGAAGAAATAGAGAGAAGGTTTTGGGAAATTAAAATCAAATGTGGAGAATAACAGCTTGCGATTGGGTCTCACTGCAAATTGATTGGTTAAATGACAATGCAGGAGATTGATCTGCAGTTATCCTTCATCTAGCTACAAACACAGATGCAAGGTAGAAAAATCCAATCTAAACCAGAGGGTTGAATTGATCTTAAGGCTATGATCTGTCCACTTCAATGATCACAGATGATCCTACGGATTTCCTTCAATCCAAAGGTTTTAATTAGAACAATAAAATCACTACAGATGATGTGGATGCAAGGCTACAAGCTCAGGCATCCACAGGAATATTAAACCAGGGAAAATTAGATGGTAATCAAAAGATCTAAAGGTTAAATGAACGGGCATTCCCAAATACATAAATCCGATTGAGAATCTAGTGGGACCAAAAGATCTATCGATTCAAATGAACATCAAAACTAACAATTCATTGATTCAAATACATCTTATAATAAATTGTCCTCAGATCTGTAGTCTCTGTATCATCCAATCCTCAACAAAGCTCTCAAACCTCTCAATTTTACTGATCTACCTCACCCTAGCTGCTATAAGAGTTTAGCCAACCATAGTTGGGCTAAAGAGAGAATGGAGAAGAGGAAAGAAGGCTGGAATTTTTTACGAAAAGTAATTCAAATTTGATCTCTGACCTCTCTCGATTTCGGGATGCCTCTTCTGTTAGGCTTCTCCAGTATTTATACTCTTCCCCTCTGTCTAAGATCTGTTTCAACCAATCAGAACTTAAGGGAATAATTCTATTATTTTGGGCTGCTGAGGTGGCTAACTTCACTTTTACAATTCCCCACAAATTGGTTAGAATTGGACAAGTACATGTGGGGGAGTTAGAGAGTTTCTCATTCGTGTCCCTGGACTTTCAAAATACCCTCAAAGGTTGTTAGCATGCCTCGGGACATATGCAACAGAGTACTGAAGTGATGTGCATTCTCAGCTGAAACTGAGAAGTTCCAAAATTGTGCCTCGAGATGTTCAGAGAACCTCTCAACAGGTTCTATGTATGTTTCTTTGCTCCATTCGACAGGTTGAAACTAGCCTTCGACAGGTTCAGATGAACTGCTGGACAGGTCATTTAGCTCTAGTAATCTTTTCGACGGGTTCATGCAACCTCGTGAGATTCAGTGTAGCTTTAGGTATCCTCTCGCTAGGTTGGCTCTGTCTGTTCGATAGGTTCCGGGAACCTCTCGACAGGTATAGTTTTGGCCTTCTACACTTCGCGAGGATGGCTCCTTCACGTGACCTCTCGATAGGTTCATTTGAACTATTCGATAGGATCTTCTTCCTCAGTTAAAACAATTCGATAGGTTTTGTAAACCTCTCAACAAATTCATTTCTCATTGGCATAACCTCTCGATAGGTTGAAATAACCTCTCGACAGCTTCATTTCAGTGCCCAGTCTTGACATCTTCATTCCTTTGCTTTCCCCAGCTTGTACACAACTTGAGGGGTTGCTTTCATCTGTCCAACACTTAGTAGCCTTTGAGGGGTTCATTCTACATCAAATGTAGCTGCTTTTGCTCCCATGTGTACACAGTTGGACACATGCCATTGCCATAGAATTCTGAGGCTCAGTGTATCTGCTTGATGGCTGGCCTTTTGAACTGCATGAGCACATGTTGAAGCTGTTCTGTATTGACGCAACTCTCCAGCAGGTCTCTTATTGGCATTTTTAGATGGATGTCTGCACTATAACTGTAATTTATTGCTAACTACAAAACATACTTAAGACACCTTATTAGTCAACTCGAAGGTCCATCAAAGGTCAGGTTAGGAGGTGAAAATTGGTATTTTTCACTGATTAACATACCCCCAAACCTAAGCTTTGCTAATCCCTGAGCAAAGGAAAAATTTAAAACAAATATTGAAAACAGAAAATGCCACTTTTGTAGGGAGCACAGATGCACTTAGCATATGCTTCAAACCTTTTAAACCCGTAGTTGATCCCTAGTGGAGGAGTGAAGTCTCATGAGGGTTTTCAGTGAAGTTACCCACAAATTTCAATATGAACATAATTAAATCCAGTGCAACTAGTTACAAGTTAGATTCCAACAAATTCATCTTCATTCCATACCTTGCTCATTCAAATTCAAAAGTTCCAAAGAAATAAATATAAACAATTTAATACCTAAATAATTTTTCAAACTTATCACAACCAATTTGAAGTTATCAAGAGATTAATATGTGCAAAATAGTATGAAATTTACCATTAATTAGAGAAGCAGTTTTAAACAATGCCTAAATAAATCCAATTTCAGACCCAATGTTCTCACAGGCATACTCTCACAAATGATTTCAAAGGTATTCAATTTCACTCAAACTCAAGAGCAGTTACAGTCCTCAAATAGGACTGCAAGCATGAGCATAGGCAGTTGCTCTAATTCCTGAAATCTTCTAACTCTTTTCACCATAAATTACACAGCTCCTCATCTCCACATGACAACTTAATCAACTTCAGATCAGTAAGGTATTTTTATTGGGTTGTAATGTGGCTTATGGGTGAGGTTTATAAAGAATAAAAGGGTAAAGAGGGATTCAAAATTGAAAAATCAGTAAGGTAAGGAGGTGGTCATGACATCACCTTCTTCATTTCTGCACAATTCATCTTCTTTGATATTTTCAGATTTGAAGTGATCAACTTCTTAACTTCTTTTTCAACATTTTCCAATGAAGTGACTTCTCTTTCTCTTTTTGTATTTTTTTTCTTATGTTTTTCTTCTTTTTGTATGCTTTCCTTTGTATTTTTCTCAAATTTTTAATATATGTGCTACAATGCCACAACTCCACAACTGAACGCACAACTGTCACAATGTCGTTTCTTCTTCTGCCACCAAATGTTAATCCAGCTCAACCTTCTTCAGCTTCTTCTCCTTTACCTTCTGAAATCTCAGAGTGAGGGGCAGGCTGCATTAGGTCATTGAGGTTTGGGTTTACATTCTCTGGTTTCTGTCAAAGAAAACTTGAAATTTTAAGGCTCAAATTGTGTGTATCAAGGGTAGTTGAAAGATGGGAAATTTTAAGCTCAAACTATCCAAGGGATGGCCTTACATCATATCTTCAATGTCATGAGTGCGTTCACTTTGCTTTAATTTGGAGTGCCTAACTTCTGGTGAGAAGAACTAAATTCAAACAGTCCTTAGAGCAGAAAAAAAAAGCCAAACACTCTTCAAATAGAATTTTACAAGCCCAACTCTCACTAGGTATGGTGTTTCTTTGAATTCACAAGGCATGTTCTTACTTTTTCTCTCCTAGATGGTTCACTATATATTGATTATGACAAAAATTTCTTAATGATCTCCTTCAGGGAAGTGCTAAATTTTCAAAATATCCTAGCATTAAACAGTCTATCCTACATTTTAAATCTACCTTTTTCAAAATCACTCAGTTGAAATTCTGCTAAATTTATTTTGATACTATTAACACCATTGCACTTGGCTAAACTACCTCATAATTTTTCAAAATTACCCTGCTATACCCCCAAACCTATGAGGAACAGTGTCCTCACTATTTTAGAAATATAACAACTAGAAACAGCGGGGTAAACGCAAAATAAAACTACACAAAGCAAGATAAAAATGAACAACAGAGATATATACAATGGCACATAAAAGGAACATTTCATTAGAATGAACTGTATAAAAAATAGTTACAAAGATGGCAAAATTCAAAAAGAAAATTATATACAACCAAACTACATAGAAACAACATTAAGACAGAATCTAAACACACCAATTACTCGACACCTAATCAGACTCAGTATCTGAACTTAAAACAAAAGGAGGGGTCCAGGCAAATTTCTTTTCATAAGGATTCTTGTCCTTCTTCAATGGCTCTGCACTGGAAGCATCAGGTGTGGATTTGATTGCAGCTGACTTCTTCTTCTTCTTTGGCTTTGGGCCAGGCTCCTTGATGGAAATATCAGTTGACTCAACAGATTTCAGGACTGGATAGAGGGATAAGGTTTCTATAAGTGTGGACAGCAGGATGTATTTTTATTTGTAGACCTTATACAAATTAAGGGAGTTGAGGACCATCTGCCATAGATTCCATTCCTCTTTTCTATGAGCCTCTAAAATAGGTTCAATTTCTACTTCATGGGCCTATTGTGTCAAGGCCAGGATTGCTTCCACTAAAATTTTGACAACCTCCCCAACATAGGGGTTGGTCTCTATGGCTTTGGTGAGGGATGGAAAAGATGAAATGGTGTTGGATCCATATGGGACAATGGCCCAATGGTGAGGGTCATCATCCATGGAGGAAGGGGTGGTGATGGGCAGTATAGGTTGTGGAAGTGGTGGTAAGATGAAGGAAAGTGGCAGCTCCTCCTCCCCAACAACTTACTTAGGTGGGTGGAAGGGTAGGTGAAGGGTAAAAATTGGAGGTCTGGTTCAGTTAGGTCAATTTGAGTAAAAGGCAGGGGTGAGTCTTCCTCCTCAAAATCAGTTTGAGTAGCAGCATTGCAAGTAACTACTATAGGAATCAGATGAGGAGATGAAGGTGTGGTAGCAACTATGGAAGTGACCGCCACAGGGGAAGATGGAGGAGAAAGATGTGGTGGTGATGGACTAGGTATAAGGGTAGGAGTAGTAAGAGGTTGGGTGGCTGAGGTAGATGGAATTAAGGTGGATTGAATGGTACGCAAACAGGTGGTTATGAGAGATTGGTTTTCTGTGTTATTTTGAAGCTGGGCTAGGATGGGTGTGAGAAGGGAAAGGATATGGGCAGAGGCATCTAGTAAGATTTGAGCTTGGGTAATTGGTGGAATGGATATAATAGGTTGGAAAGGAGATGTGGAAGCATGATGGAAAGATATAGGGTGTGGAGAATCTGATAAAGGGGAGTATTCATGCCCAATATCTCCCACAATGGAATTTATTAGGGATGAATACCCCTTAGTGATGAAATGTTCCAGCTCCTGAGTATGGATAGGAGAACTGGATATAACAGGGTCAGTAGCAAAAGGTAGGGATGATGAAGTGGGTGAAATAGAAATAATTGGGTCAAATGGAAGTGGTGCTGCTAGTTCAGGGCTTAAAGGTTCTACAAATGGGATTGATGGACTAGCTGAGGGGGTTGGGGATGTGGCTTGCATGGTTTTTCTTTTGTAGGTGGTTTTTATGGGTGGTGAAGGCAAGGTTGATATTGGGTCAGTGGTTGGAGGAGCTGACACAGGGGCAATTGTGGTGATTGTAGAGGGAATGGATGTGCTGCTAGAAGGGATTGGGACATATATGGATGGTATGAAAGTGGATGGGATGATACTGGCAGAACTAACAATGAAAGAAGTCACAGCCGTTGGAGTGACATATATATATGCAGAGGTCACAAGTAAAGGAACTGAACTACTACCAGCAGAGGTAGGCAAAGGTACTGAGCTAGCTGCTGAAGCTGTAGAGATCACAGGAGCAGGTATTGAGCTGGGCACCTGAGGGGCTTTTTTCTCTGGACTCTCAGGTTTCTTATTACTCCTCCCAATCAAAGTCATACTAGTGGACCAGGCCCTCCTCCCAATCTCCTTTGGTTTCAACTCCTCAGTTGGTTCATCTTTCTTCACCACATATTTTCCTAGCTTGAGCAGAGCAGTAATGAGTCTGTTGTAGGGTAACCCTGGCAAAATCTATCCCTTTTTTGATTTTTTCATGCACATCCACCATGGCCTCAAATATCAGCTGAGGTGCATTAAAGAATTGGCCCTTGAAGAAATAGAGGGCATCCACTATGGTGGTTCTCCTCTCTTGTTGATGCTCACTGACATACACAGTCTTCCTCGAGTCTAAATCTCTCCTCATCAAAGTCTTCCTAAATGACACACTGTCAGGGGCTCCCAAACTGCTGGCTGGATCATATAAATATGGGACTCCCAACACCAGACCAATGTCTTTGTAATCCACTACTAGCTCCCAGTCATCAACCAACACCACAAGTACAGGATCAGTTAACCCTGACATCTTCTTTTCCTTGATGTTCTGATACCATAATTTGACCAATGTTGGGTATTCCTTCTCTTTTAATGGAGTCAAGAGAGGTGTCAAGGATGCCTTTTCCAAATAGGCCAAGGTCTCCTTGCTCTCCTCTACCTTAGTAAAAAAAGGTAGGTCAAAGTCTGCCTCAGGAATCAAACTTAAAGAGTCCACAAACTCATTAGGAGTTGTCAAGGTCACAAGTAACTCAATCCCGGGCTCAAGGTTAGTTCTAGGCAATTCCTCAGTAACCTCCTCAACAATTTTTGCTTTCTTGGCTTTCTGGGCCTTCTTGGGCTTGTCCACAACTAGTTTCCTCTTAGTAGGTGGGTCAACCTTCGGCTGTGTGGCTAACCTACTAGACTTCCCAGTGGATTTCGGGGTGGATTGGGAAGGGGATTGGAGCAAATCGATCAAGGTGCCCTCAAATTCGGCCATTGGGACTCAAAATTCTAACAACACTTCTCAAACACCACAATAATCTGCCTTTCCTTAATCAATTTACCACACACATTGCAAATCCTCTAAAGATATAGAACTACAATACTGAGATTTCACAAGAATGAAGTGGAAGAAGAACTTACTCAAAAACCTAGGGTTTCTCGAAAATAGCAGCACACAGAACCAAATCAGAAAAAGCCAAGTGTAAAATATCAGCCTTGCAAAGCTGATGCAACTAGAACAACGACAAGGTAATTGGAACTGGAACCAGGGAGATGGAGAAGAAAGAAGAAGCTGGAACTTGTGCAGAGGAGGAACAAGAATTTCAGCTCAAAGTGTCGAATGGATGGAATGAACATGTCAATAGGTTTTAACAAGCAAAACTTGATTTCGATAGGTTGGAAAGAAGCATTCGACATTATGAATCAACCTCTCAAACAATTAAAATCACTTGAATATGTTGGACTCTCAGACTGAAAGTTTTGAGAGGTTGTTCAAACCTCTCGCAGGTACACCAGCTTCAGAAGTTGCAATTCAAGAGGTTCATCCAACCTCTCAACAAGTTTAAATTTTTTAGCAATTAAGGTCCTAAGAGGTTTCTCAACTTCTTGATAGGTACACAGAACCTATCGAAATCTTTGCAAGTACCTTCAGTGCCTATCGAATTCCTATCTCATCCTCTCGACAGGTCTCAGTACCTGTCGAATTTCACCTCAAACCTCTCGACAGGTTATTTTGCAGTCCAAAATTACTTCACATCAGTACACACTCTACATTCGACACAGATTCATCAATCATCCTCATTTCCCATTTATTTCTCATGCATTAAAGACCTTCCTGACCCCAGCACAACTGAATTATTACACTAAATGAAAAACTAAACAAAATTTGTAACATATATACAAGGACAAGCAGAATTGAAGACAACAACATCATTCTAACTGTCAGCTATGGTACATAATGTACAATGTTGAAAATCATTCACACTTGTGAAGTTCTTAAAGATTAATGGTCACCACAAGCTCCACTATATTTTCAACACAGATTTTGAGCCTTTGACCATTGACTTTCATGATCCTATCATCCTTGGGATTCATGATTTCAACAGCTCCAGATGGGGAAACTTGAATCACAATGTAGGGCCCCTCCCATCTAGATTTCAACTTTGAATTGAACAACCATACCTTATTACCTACAACAAACTCCTTTCTCAGCAAATGCTTATCATAAAAATTTTTGCCCTTTTCTTTGTAAATCCTTGCATTGGAGTAGGCATCCAATTTCAGCTCTTCAAGTTTTAACAACTGCAGCATCCTGTTCATACCAGTAGCAGTTAGATTAAAATTTAATGACTTAATAGCCCAATAGGCTTATATTCTAACTCTAATGGTAAATGGCATGCCTTGCCATACACCAACCTAAAGGGAGACATTCCTATTGCGGTCTTATTGGCAGTTCTATAAGCCCAAAGAGTATCAATCAACTTCAGAGACCAATCCTTTCTATCAGCTCTCACAATTTTCTCCAGAATGTGCTTAATCTCTCTGTTAGAAATTTTCACCTGCCCATTGGTTTGTGGGTGGTATGGAGTGGCAACTCTGTGTGTCATAGAGTATTTTCTAAGCAGATTTTCAAAATGCCTATTACAGAAATGGCTTCCCCATCACAAATGATAGCTCTAGGGGTACCAAACCTAGAGAAAATATAATCTTTCAAGAACTTGATGACAACTCTGTGATCATTGTTTCTTGTGGCTATGGCTTCAACCCACTTGGACACATAGTCCACAGCTACAAGAATAATATTATATCCATAAGAAGGAGGGAAAGGACCCATGAAGTCAATCCCCCAAATATCAAATAATTCAACTACAAGAATGGGCTGTAAAGGCATGAAATTTCTTTTTGAAATACTTCCCATTGTTTGACATTTTTCACAGGTTATGTACTGTTGCCATGCATCTTTAAATATAGTAGGCCAATAGAATCCACTTTGAAGTACTTTTGCAACAGTCTTATTTCCACTTAAATGGCCTCCACAAGCCTGTTTATGACACATTATTAGTATACTGTGAAATTCATTTTCAGGTACACACCTTCTCACAACCTGGTCTGCACAGTTCTTGAAAAGGTATGGGTCCTCCCACATATAATATTTGATCTGAGAGAAAAATAGATCCTTGTTCATTTTAGTCCAATGTGGGGGAATCCTACCCACTGCCAGATAGTTCACTATGTATGCAAACCAAGGTACACTCATGTTGACAACAAACAGTTGCTCTTCTGGAAATGAATAATTGACAGGCAGTCCATCAAACTCAGTAGCTAGGATTCTAGACAAGTGGTCTACAACCACATTTTCAACCCCTTTTTTGTCTTTAAATCTCAAGATCAAATTCCTATAATAGGAGGATCCATCTGATTAATCTTGGTTTGGCTTCCTTTTTAGACAAAAGGTATTTTAGGGCTGAATGGTCTGTGAACACCACTTTTAGATCCTAACACAAAAGACCCGAACTTCTCCAAAGCAAAGACAATGACTAGTA
The DNA here is from genome assembly GCA_021018995.1 of Chloranthus sessilifolius. NCBI lineage: Eukaryota > Viridiplantae > Streptophyta > Magnoliopsida > Chloranthales > Chloranthaceae > Chloranthus > Chloranthus sessilifolius. Next base: position 102,572,314 of record CM037588.1, read on the forward strand.
GTTCCTTCTCAATTGTGGTGTAGTTTAACTAAGCATCAATCATTGTCTTGCTTGCATAAACAACCACACAAGGTAACTTGTCCTTTCTCTGCCCCAAAACTGCACCAATTGTAAAATCTGATGCATCACACATCAGCTCAAAGGGCAGAGAATAATTAGGGGCTTGTAGGACAGGTGCAGAGGTCAAACATCTTTTCAAAAACTCAAAAGCAGTGAGACATTCATCATTGAATACAAAAGGAACCTCTTGACACAGCAGGTGACAAAGAGGTTTTTAAATTTTACTGAAATCTTTGATGAATCTCCTATAAAACCAACATGCCACAAAAAGGATCGAACTTGATTGATAGTTTTAGGAGGGGGCAGATGTGCAATCAAATTAATTTTAGCCTGGTTAACCTCTATGCCTCTGTGGGAAACAACATGTCTAAGAACAATGTCTTGGGTAACCATAAAGTGACTCTTTTTCCAACTTAAGACCAAGTTGGTCTCTTCACATCTCTGCAGCACTAGGTTGAGATGATGTAGGCACTGACTAAAACTATCCCCAAAAATAGAAAAATTATCCATGAATATCTCTAAAAATTGGTCAATTATATCTGAGAAGATAACATATATACACCTTTGGAAAATTGCAGGGGCATTGTACAATCCAAATGGCATCCTCCTACAAGCAAATGTGCTAAATAGACATGTGAAAATTATTTTCTCTTGATCTTGTCTATACACAAAAATCTGGTTATACCTAGAGTATCCATCAAGAAAATAATAAAAAGCTTTGCCTACTAATTTATCCAAAATCTGGTCTATGAAGGGCAAAGGAAAATGGTCTTCTCTGGTGTTTGAATTGAGCTTTCTATAATCAATGCACACCCTCCAACCAGTAGTCTCCCTGGTTGGAATTAGCTCACCAGAATCTGATTTAACCATAGTAATTTCATATTTTTTAGGTGCCACCCATTTAGAATCTGAAATGGGATAGATGACTCCTGCATCAAATAATTTAACCACCTCCTTCATCACTACTTCTTGCATGTGAGGCTTTAACTTTCTCTGCATCTCTCTAGAGGGTTTAGAACCCTCTTTTAGGTGGATCTTATGCATACACACAGCAGGATTGATTCCTCCAAGATCAGCAATAGTACACCCTATTGCTCTCTTATGCTTTTTCAACACACACAATAGCTCTTCTTCCAGCTCCTCAGTGAGGGAAGAAGAAATTATTACAGGAAACTTGTGATTTGCTCCCAAAAATGCATATTTCAAAGACTTGGGAAGTTGTTTCAATTCCACATCAGGTGAACTTATGAGTGAAGGCACAAAGGTTCCTTAGAAGGTGGTGGAAGAGGCAACACAGCTGGTTTCCAAGGAGGATACTTTGCTGCTGGCCCCACTTCAGAATTTAAGGTTTTCACCTCTTGAATCATAGGTGTGGGGGTTTATTCCAAACATTTTCAAAAACATTAAACATGTCATCACAATGTAGCAGCTTGGGTAAAGTTTCTTCCACAAGCTCATTCAACACATCAATCATAAAGCAGTCCTCATTATCCAAGTGAGGCTGATTTGCTGTATTATAGACATTCAATTTTACTTTCATATTACCAAAGGATACCACCATTACACCTAATCTATATTATATACAAGCATTGACATTGTCCAAGAATGGTCTGCCCAAGATTAAACGAATGAAGGTAGTGCACTTGCTTGGTTCCATGTCAAGAACCAAAAAATCTGCTGGGTAAAAAAATTTATCAACCCCAACTAACACATCTTCTATAATTCTCACTAGCCTCCTTTCAAACCTGTCAGCCAGCTATAATACCATATGTGTGGGCTTCAATTCTCTCAAACCTAACTTCTCATATATTGAATATGGAAGTACATTCACACTGGCCCCCAGATCATACAAGGCTTTTCCAATGGTGTGATCCCTAGTGATGCAAGGGATTTTGGGAACTCCAGGATCTTAGAGTTTTGTTGGGGTTGTAATGGATAACACTTGGTTCACATTCTCAATAAAAAAGACCTTCTTGAATAAATGTATCCTTGACTGTCTTTTGTAGGTGCACAAGTCTTTCAAAAACTTTACATAGGCTGAAACTTTCTTGATTGTATCAAGTAAAGGCAAGTTGATCTTTACATGTTTAAAAGTTTTTATCGTTTCCTCAACTTCAACATTCCCCTTATCAAAAGGAGAAAGTTCTTGAAGGGCATTGGGAAATGGCAAACTAGGGACTGATCTCTCATTTGCTACCTTAGCAATCTCATTAATTCTTTCCTTATTTTTATTTTTATTTTTTAGTTGGGGTTCATCAACACCCCCCTTATTTCTCGTATGTTGCTCCTGCTGCATATCATGATGGGATATTCTCTCTTTTTCTACACTCCTATCAGGCTCAACACCAACCTTGTTATCAACCAGCCTCCCACTTCTCAAAGTGGTGATGGATTTAGCTTCTTCATCTGATGAAGAGACCTCACCCACCATATACTGCCCTTTTGAATTATTCAAAGGCTGACTAGGTAGTCTTCCCTCTTCTCTCCTAGTCAAAGTATTGGATAGCTAACCAAGGTGGTCCTCTATCTTCCTAATACTTTGGCTATGGGAGTTAACAGTTTGACACAATGATCTCAGATTCTGCAATGAAGCCAGAACCTACTCCTCAAATGAGGGTGTTCAAGAGGGTGCTGGGGCTGGTGCATTTTGATGCACAGGTTATGCCATTGGCGGGGCCATAGGCTCTTGATATTAGGGCCTTGGGAAAAAATTCTGTTGGTAAGGTTGAGTAGTTCTATAGGGCATTGGTTATTGCTGTTGGTTATGGAAATTGCCCTGTCTCCACCTCAGGTTGGGGTGGTTTCTCCAAGGATAACCAGCAGTTGGCTGCTGTCCAAAGGACTGAGCATCATTTGCATGATCCATAATCAGATCTAAAAATTATGTAGTAGAGGGACATTCTTCAAGGGAGTGAGTGGGAGAATGGCATATTAGACACGCCTCTTCCACTTTGGCAGCCATTGGAGACTGCGTTGCTCCCATCAACTTATCAAATTTCTGAATCAAACTATTTATCTTTCTCTCCAAATCATTATAACTAGTGACCTCATGCATTCTCTCTCTTGTTGTGTTCTCTTTCATCAATTTAGCTGGAGACTCAATGTCCCTAGATAAGGTCTTCTACTGCATTGAATTCTCTCCAATAACCTCAAACAACTCTCAGGCTTCATCAGCTATTTTATGAAGGTAAGTACCTCCACAAGAGGCATCCACCATATTTTTACTTTTTGGATCAATTCCTTGATAGAAACTTTGTACAAGTTACCATTGAAGAATTTGGTGATGGGGGCATTGCCTTACAACTCTTTGAATCTTTCCCAAGCCTCACGGAAGCTTTCAGTTAAGAATTGAGAAAATGATATGATGCTTTTTCTCAACTGACCTGTTCTAGACATGAGAAAGAACTTAGCCAGAAATTGACATTGCAGGTCATTCGAAGAGGTAATATTGTTTGTTGGGAACATAGACAGTCTGGCTCTGGCTTTTTCCTTTAATGAAAAAGGAAAGAGCCTAAGCTTGGTGGCTTCCTCCCCCAAACCAGCAATATTAAAAGTAGTACACAAAGCAAGAAATTTATCAATATGTTTGTATGGGTCCTCTTTACTCAACCCATGGAAAGAAGGTAACATCTGAATTGTTGAAGACTTGATCTCATAATTTTCCTCCACTGTAGGAAATTGTATACAAAAAGGAGAATTATATGCACCAGGTGCAAAATATTCTCTTAACAATCTAGGCTGCTCACCCATTTCTGCAGTCTCAGATTCAGCAGGTATATGTGTAGCACATCTAGACCTAAGAATCCTCTCAACTTTAAGGTTTAATGGTAAAATCTCTGGGTTAAGAGTTCTTCTTCCAAACATACAACACACACAAACACAATGTACATCACACAAAATTACAGCACAGATTTCAACAAACAAACACACAAAAAAAAAAAAACTATTGCTACAGATCTAAAAATTCACAGATCTAAATGTATAAAAGAGTGAGGAAATGCAAACTCAAGCACAGCTTGCTCCTCCTTTTAGCGAAATTTCTCCTCTCAGCCATAGCTCTAAATCTGCAAAAATTCAGAAAACTACAAAATATTATAGAAGCAATAAGTCAAACACTAAACAAACAATTACAAATATAAAATCTAAAATAAGAAAAACTTAGATCTACCAATTCAAAAAACACAGATCCCTGACAGCGACGCCAAAAACTTGTTGGTTGCTTTACCTTGTAATTATTATGATGTTAAAAATAGTAACCTAAAAAGAAAGATCACAGTAAAATAGAATTTGGACACCTAGGTAAGGCACAGGCCTGCAAAAATTTAGGGCTGTTGCAGCAAGTTTTAAAGAGGCAAGTAGGGGTATGTCCACAAGGAAATGTGTTGAAGAATGTAGTAAATCTCCAGATATAGAACAAATCTGGCACTATAACTTATTATAATTTAAAAACAAAGCAAGAAAGGACAGAGGAGAGGTTTTTGGGACTGTCACTTTGAACTAAACTACAAAAAATTAAATCAAAATGCAAATGATCTAGAGATGAGTAGAAACAGATTTGAAGAAATAGAGAGAAGGTATTGGGGAATTAAAATTAAATGTGGAGAATAGCAGCTTGGGATTTTGTCTCACTGCAAATTGATTGGTTAAACAGCAATGCAGGGGATTGATTTACAACTATCCTTCATCTAGATACAAGCACAGATGGAAGGTAGAAAAATCCAATCTAAACTAGAGGGTTGAATTGATCTTAAGGCTATGATCTGTCTACTTCAATGGTAACAGATCATCCTAGGGATTTCCTTCAATCCAAAGGTTTTAATTAGAATAATAAAATCACTATAGATGCTGTGGATGCAAGGCTACAAGCTCAAGCATCCACAAGAATATTAAACCTAGGAAAATCATATGGCAATCAAAAGATCTAAAGGTTAAATGAATGGGCATTCTCAAATACATAAATCCGATTGAGAATCTAGTGGGACCAAAAGATCTATAGATTCAAATGAACATCAAAACTAATAATTCATTGATTCAAATACATCATACAATAAATTGTCCTCAGATCTGTAGTCTTTGTATCATCCAATCCTCATGTAAAGCTCTCAAACCTCTCAATTTTATAGATCTACCTCACCCTAGCTACTACAAGAGTTTAGCCAACCATAGTTGGGCTAAAGAGGGAATGGAGAAGAGGGAAGAAGGCTGGAATTTTAGAGGAAAAGGAATTCAAATTTGATCTCTGGCCTCTCTCGATTTCTAGATGCCTCTTTTCTTAGGCTTCTCCTCTATTTATACTCTTCCCCTCTGTCTCAAATCTGTTTCAGCCAATCAGAACTCAAGGGAATAATTCTATTATTTGGGCTACTGATGTGGCCGACTTCACTTCTATAATCCCCCACAAATTGGTTGGAATTGGACAAGTACATGTGGGGGAGTTAGAGAGTTTCTCATTCGTGTCCCTGGACTTCTAAAAATACCCTCGAAGGTTGTTAGCATGCCTCGAGACATGTGCAACAGAGCACTGAAGTGATGTGCATTCTTAGCTGCAACTGAGAAGTTCCAAAATCATGCCTCGAGAGGTTCAGAGAACCTCTCGACATGTTTCGAGTATGTTTCTTTGCTCCATTCGACAGGTTGAAACTAGCCTTTGACAAGTTCAGATGAACTGCTCGACAGGTTCATGCAACCTGGTGAGATTCAGTGTAGCTTTAGATATCCTCTCGCTAGGATGGCTCTGTCTGTTCGATAAGTTCAGGGAACCTCTTGACCGATATAATTTTGGCCTTCTACACTTCACGAGGATGGCTGCTTTAGGTGACCTCTCGACAGGTTCATTCACACTATTCGACAAGATCTTCTTCCTCAGTTTAAACCATTTGATAGGTTCTGTAAACCTCTCAACAGCTTCATTTCTCATTGGCAGAACCTCTCGATAGGTTGAAATAACCTCTCGGCATCTTCTTTTCAGCACCTAGACCTCTCAACATCTTGATTTCCTTACTTTCCATAGCTTGTACACAACTTGAGGGATTGGCTTTCATCTTTCTAGCACTTAGTAGCCTTTGAGGGGTTCATTCTTCATGAAATACATATGTTTTTACTCCCATGTGTATACAGCTGGACACATGCCATTGCCATAGAATTCTGAGGCTCTGTGAATCTGCATGTTGGCTGGCCTTTTGGACTGCATGAGCACATGTTGAAGTTGTTCTGTATTGATGCATCTCTCTAGCAGGTCTCTTATTGGCATTTTTAGATGGATGTCTGCAATATGACTGTAATTTATTTCTAACTACAAAACATACTCAAGACACCTTATTAGTCAACTTAAAGGTCCATCAAAAGTTAGGTTAGGAGGTGAAAATTTGTATTTTTTACTGATTAATAGTAGAGTGGATGAGGTGCTGAGGATCAGGGCATTGCGGGATAGGACGGGAGGCGCATCCCATTGGAGGAGTTCTTTGCACAAGACTAGGTAGGTGCTCGCGAGTAAGAGTCCCTTTTATTTCTTAGGCATTTAGGTTGTTACGTAGGCTTCCTAGGATCTAGAAACCCTTTTATTTATGTCGAACTTGCACTTGTTATTGGTTGTGTACATCCATGCATAATGACTATATCTAGTGTTAGGCCATGTCTAAGTTACTATTTTATAGCGCTTTCATCGTATTTTTCTTAAATTATCATGGTGGTTTGCCTTTCATTGCTTAGTGTAGTCGTGCTTTGCCTTTCATTGCTTATCAGGGCATTGCGGGATAGGACGGGAGGCGCATCCCATTGGAGGAGTTCTTTGCACAAGACTAGGTAGGTGCTCGCGAGTAAGAGTCCCTTTTATTTCTTAGGCATTTAGGTTGTTACATAGGCTTCCTAGGATCTAGAAACCCTTTTATTTATGTCGAACTTGCACTTGTTATTGGTTGTGTACATCCATGCATAATGACTATATCTAGTGTTAGGCCATGTCTAAGTTACTATTTTATAGCGCTTTCATCGTATTTTTCTTAAATTATCATGGTGGTTTGCCTTTCATTGCTTAGTGTAGTCGTAGCTACTAATCTTATGTTATTTCTTCCTTTTCTCTATTCTTAATTTTCAGTAGGAGCCTCCGTAGCTGGCTATCAGCTCGGCGTGGTCTGAGTCTCATATGTAGTATTATGCCTTGCCTGAGTTCCAACGGGCACGGCTAGCGTCTTTTGGGTTCGGGTTAATCCTGGAGTTGGAGCCCTTTCAGGTTGATCATGGTCTAATCGCTGCGATGCTAGAGAGGTGGAGGGAGGAGCAGTAGGCGTTGCTCTTCCCACTTGGGATGATGCTGTTGACCCCGGAGGATTGGGTCTGCATCACGGGGCTCCGATTCAAGGGGAAGCCTATTATGGGGCAAAAGGCTAGAGATTATCTGAGGGTATGTGAGGAGATCCTTAGGGTTGCCTATTGGTCAAGTGGCTCAAGGCCAGGGATGGTCCGAGTCACATGGTTTTTTGACACTTTTGCCAAAGGGTTCACCCTAAGAGGTGTCATTTGGAGTAGAGGGCAATATTTGAGGCACATTGCGTGGTGATGGCATGTCGAGAGCCTATGGTTGAGTTGGGGTTAGCGGCAGATTGAGTGCTGTGGGCCTTTTTGATGCACTTCTTTGGTGTGGTTCTCTTTTCTTTATCGACTTGGGGGTGTGTTACTTGGTTGTTTTTTAAACTTCTTGGGGATCTAGACCGGGTCCCTACTTATGCTTGGGGTGTGGCCGTGTTGGCGCATGTCTATGAGCAGCTTTCTTGTCGGGGGCGAGGTGCCGCGACGATCGAAAGTTTCCTTCCTTTTCTTCAAGTAGGTTTCAGTTAATCTTGGTGTTATGATATCTTTGTTGTCTAGTCTTTCATTGTAGTAACATTTTTTCATATTTGGTTGGGCATTTCATGTGTTCTAGTTTTGGGCGTATGATATCTTTACCTTCCTTCACCAGCGTGTTCCGACGGAGGTCACTTTCACGTTCTCGCCGATGCATGTGTGGAGGATAGCATTGGGGCGTCGACGTTGGTCTTCGGATCTTTAGACCGTGTGTGGTATTTTCGTGGCATGCATGAGGGGCAGGTATATATTATCATGTATACATTTTTGTTTCATTTTGCTTTGGGTTTTAGGCTCTAAGACTTTACTGATGGGTTGGGTTGCCTGTTTGGTTGTAGGTGATTTAGAGGTCGTACGTGGCCGAGGAGGATGCTGATGTGCCAGTGATACGATCTAGTCAGCCTTTCTTTAACATGGACATCTGGGTCCATTACTTTGAGAAGGTGGAGTGAATCCACCAATCCCAAGTGACATGTCAGTTGAGACTTCCACAGGGAGTCCCTCCGGAGATTCACCACAGGGTGGCAAAGAGGATGATCGGTCCCCTTGGTAGGGACTTTGCGAGACGGATGGCGATTGTGATGCATGATTTTAGAGATGGAGGGACCAGGGTGATGGGGGCGCATGATTAGGCGGATGCCCTAGAGTTTGTGAGATGGTTTGGTGTGTTGGGCAGTGGGTGCCTCTTCACACGTCCCTTCCATGGGAGCAGCTCTTTTACGATCGATGGACCTGAGTCATCGTCGGCATTGAGGGAGAGATTGGCTGCACTAGAGCAGGCTATCTTACGATGGGTGTCCGTAGAGTGTTAGGTGCCCTTCATAGGGCGATGGAGCAGATGGGGTGCGCTCCTCATCCTAATGAGGAGATGTTGCATTCCCTAGCTACCTTGGTCGCTCAGGTTAGGGCAGTAGAGGATGAGTTGAGGGTTCAGCTAGCGAAGACTCAGTGACTCCTGGTGAGTTAGTTCACTTAACTAGTTGTTTGCACTATGTTGATTCAATTTCTGATTATTCTAACGTGGTTGTCCTATTTCATTTTCATCTGTCAGTCCAAGAGGGAGGTTGAGGTTGCCAGTCATGCGGTGATCATTGAGCGGTTACGCGGTCAGTAGCAAGCTTGCCAGTAGGTAGAGGCTAGTTTGAAATCTAAGAATGATCAATTGGTAAGTGTCTACCTTGCTTTATCGGTTGTTGATATTTTGTTAATTCTTATTAGGTCTGGTGTGTTTGTTAATGTTTACAGAGGGCGAAGCTTTTTGTCGCAGGGGTTTCTGCTCACGCATTCGATCCATCTTCAACTGCTTCTTTCAGTCGGGAGGATCCGATGATGGTTCAGATTCGAGCTGAGCTAAAGCACTGGGTGAGTTCCTTTAATCTCCTAAATTGTCTGACTTTATGTGGTTTTGGTAATTTGTTGATGTCGAGCATTATGTTTTGTTTTGCTTGATAGTTTACTAATATCGTGTGTTATTTCAACGTCAGGTCACCGAGGACCTTCAGACGAGGGAGGCGACCGCTGCTTCTCTACGCCCTGAGATCCAGGTATGTTTTTGTTATTTTGTGTAATTCAATTCAGATTATTTTACTCATTTTGTTCTAACATATCTTATGTTGGTTTGTTAGGCTTTTATGCAGGTCCTACCAGACTCTGCTCCTGAGGCTCCCCCTTAGGGGTTCGCTCCTGCTCCTTCTCAGGTGTGTCTTAGTTAGCATATTTATTTGTGATTGCTCATTAGGGGTTTGGTCATTTGATGCATTTATTATTCCGCGTTGCAACCGTCCACATTTGCTATCCTTGATTACACCATGATCAGAATATTTGTGGCTTGAGAGTGGAGTGCATACTTCTCTTTCTTTGACTTTTCTTTCTTTTATAGATGTATTGGTCTTTTGACTTGTTGTAGATGTGCAGGTTCAGCAGCTTGAGGAGTCACGTCTAGAGGTAGCACAGGCACATGCTACTCTAGGGGCGAGGCGGGTCCTTTGTGACACGCACAGCCGTGAGGACCTGCTAGTAGATCTGATCATTGCACAGGGGACTCAGACTAAGGCATTGGAGGTGTCAGACAATGCGGGCACACATGCAGGTGATCATAGATAGACTGCAGTACCGTCTGATGATGAGTGAGCGGGGGTGTGCGGGATGATTGGTCAGCTTGTTGGATTGGAGTCAAGGGCTATGGGTTCCTTGGCGGGGCAGCCTCATCGTACGACACGTGATCATTTCAGAGATTATGTCTGTGAGGACTTCATTATCCAAGAGCTTCTTGCTGGGTATCCTCTTCATTCTCGGTCGAGGGGGTCCGCTAGTCAGGATAGTGAGGGGGGTTCAGTTGCGGGGCCTCCTCATTTTCAGGGTTGTCCGTCGACTTCAGGTGTTGGGCTCGTGCTTTCGGAGGATCAGACTCCCATTCTTCGAGTTGATGATACAGGGGATAGTGGTGAGCGACCACCCCAGAGGCAGCGCAGTGAGTAGAGGTGTATGTGTATTTTTTGTACTCATTGTTCGTATTCATTGTATATATAAGGGGTATGCCTCCGGTGATAGGTGTAAAAAGAAAATTTTGATGTATATATATTTGGTTCAGATGTACCTGATTTGGCTATTCCTTTTGTGTTACCTCTTGTACTTTTCTATTTGTCTTTGGCGCCGTCAGCTGTCTTTGGGGCATGGTGGCGATAGCTGAAGGTTGCTTTGTATCTACACATGAGGGGGAAGGCTGTTAGTAATTTTATTTTCCCCTTTGCTGGTTGTCAAGGGGGAGGTGTCTCAGACCAAGGTTTGGTAATAAAAGAGGGGCGTTATATTTTTTTTTCTTTTTTTACCTTTTTATACTTTTCATTATAAGGAAAGGGAAATAATGCAATAGGGAAAGCAAATAACTGAAAGAAAATTCTAATACTACTAAAGAAATGCCCCAGTGTAGGAGCGTGATGTAATAAGCAGTGCGACGTCTTCAGTGATATTCCTCGGGTGGTGACTGTTATTCACTGAAAAGTATAACTTTTCACCTCTTAATCTAGCCTTTGCTGAACCTTAAAGCTGACTAATAACTCCTTTTTAGCTTGTTTTGTAGTTAGGAATAAATTGTGTAGCTTAACACAAAGTCTATGCTTTTAATGCCAAGAAGAGAGAATTCAAGCAAAAGATGATAGCTGAACAAGAAAGTGATGGAACACCATGGTGGTACACACCATGGTGACTATTTTGCATGTCATAATGGACCAAGAAAGTTCAGCAGATGAAAGAAGTTTAGGAGCTGAGTGGAGGAAGCTGTAACAGAGGCATGTGCATAGCAGCAGAGGAGGCAAGGACCTCTCGTAAAGCTAAGGTGCTGCCTTGCGCTGTTCAATTCACTGGCAGAGCTCCCTCACACAGCTAAGACATGCAACACATTAGAGCTTGCGAAGAAGCCACATAGCTCAATGAAGGGGTTATCACAAAGAATTCCTCTCGCACAATAGTCGTGCAGTTCAGCTGCAAGCTACATGTGAAGAAACTCGCAGAGCTCTCATGCACTAAGCCTCTAGAAATATAGTTCGTGAAGTTCTCGTGAGGATCATACCTTAAAGCAGCCACGCGCACTACCCTGTGAGACCAATTGGCGCAAACAACAATAAAGACCTCACAAATTTCTCGCATGCCTCTGGAAGAGAGAGACACCCAGAAATTCTCTCGCGTAGCTCTCGCGTGCCTAGAAGCTGAACCTTGAACCGAGCGAGATGCAAAGGCATTTGTGCGAGTACCATGCGAAAGGAAACTTTTGAACCTCTACTGCACGAGTGCACATAGAGCTGAAGGAATTGCGCAATCACCTAAAGCTCTAATGCGCGAGACAACAATATTCAAAGCTAAACTCTACCCCATGAACACTCTGCAACTACACGATAGAAGTGATATGCAGAAACCAACCTCGTGAAGCTTGGGCTCTCCACTTCTCAACCTTAACTCAAGGACCTCTTGGAGATTTCCTCAGGTTTAGGGCACACACCCCGAGGCATGGATTCTGATGCATGCATCCCAAGACATCCAAGGGTTGTAATAGTGCCACATCTGCTTGAAAAAATTAGGGTTTACTCTCCTCTCAGCCACAGTATTACGACTAAGTATATAAGTTACGCTTGTAACTTAGAAATTTATCATTCACTTTCTCCTTCAACCTCTGTCGGCTGAGAGCTCAAGCAGGCTAGGGTTAGGGTTAGGACTTGATCACCTCTTTTTCAAATTTTTTTCTTCTCTCTTCACCCAACACTTGCTGGCTAAATCTTTGGTAAGCATTTACGTATAGTTTTATATAAGTTTTGTAATAGGTCATTTAAACATTGGGATTTAGTGTTGAGCTGTTGTGTAAAACGCTACTGCCTTGAGGGATTTCATTGTCAATAATGTCAGATCAATGGAATTTATGTTTGAATGCTTACTCAATCTGTTATTTTCCTATTTGTTTGTAGTTCTATTCAGGTTATAGCATACATTTAGGATTTGAGCTTATTGAAAGGCCCATGGAAGCTTGAGCTTGTAGCCTGGGGACCAAGGTGGTAGCAACAATTTTCATGTTCTATCTCAACATTTGTTGGTAAGGGAGCCTCTGTGGATAGCCTGTGACTATTATAGCGGACAGACTATAGCCCTAGGGCAAACTTGGTTACATATCTGAGATTGATTCTTTCTCTCTACACTTGAGCTTATAGCCTAGTGAGAGATTGTGTAGGAATAGACTCCTCACTATCTTACTTGGCCGCTATCAGATGTTAGATCTGGCTTCTCTGTAGTGATTGCGGACTGGGAGGCTGAGTCATTATAGGCCTTTTATAGCAATGATCAGTTCTGCTTAAATCCTTATTCAACCTGTTGCTGGTCCTTTGTGTGGGCATCAATGTGCCACTGGCCTTCACAATACATATAGGACTTTATGGGTTGGAACTCCTATGAATGTCAGCTAGATCTATGCATAGAACTGGGGAGCTTGTAGCCTAGCAAAGATAGTGTCTGCAATGATATTCATGGCCGAATTTGATTCATTGGATTAGGTTTGATCAGCCCACTCTGTTGGATTAGGGTAGCATTTCTGGCTTAATCAATTGGATTTGACAAACTCTATTGGATAGACTGTGACCATTTGAGTGGGCAGACTATAGTCTTAAGAGTGCCCCAAATGGCATGGGTTAAGTTGGATTCTTCTACCTTACTGAGGTTAGTGAGAGCACTTCAGTAAGGACTTGCTACAGAAGAGAGCCCTAAATCTGAGTTACAAAACTTAATGAACTTAATGAACTTTAACCTAAACTGCTTACTTCTCACCCTTTTATCTTTATTTTAACACACCTTCACCACCTCCTTCATAACCCTTTCTTAGGATAGGACTGCACTCTATTTCTTGGTTTTTTTTTAGTTGGTAATTTAGTGTAGACGTGACACCCAACTCCCTTTCTTTAGGGTTGTCAGATCTGTAGCCAGATCTGGAGGCCTACTATTATAGCCCATTTTGCATTCTAGATCAATTTCTCTATGGGGCAAACTCTTACTTATCAAAACTTGCTACAACAGCCCTGTATCTTGCTGGTTTTGGATTATTTTAGTTGTGCTGCTTCCACCTTTTATTTTATTTTATTTTGATGTTAATTTGTCTCACCACACAATAAAAATAGCACCTCAAAAATCCGACAAGTTTTTGGCGCCGTTGCAGGGGATATTGATCTTTTTAATAGACTTGAGTTGTATTATATTATATTTAAAAAAATTCTTTGTAGCTGTGCCATATGTAGAATAATAAGTGCTACTAATTCTTTGTGGAATTTTACAGAATTGGACAATAGCAGAAGGGAAAGACTAGAGCTGTAGCTAGAGTCTAGCTAGCTCTGTTTACACTTCTTTTACCTTGAAACTTAGTCCTTTAATGTTGAATTCCTTGTAATTAATTTAGTGTAAATTTGTTTAGTTGTTATTTTAGTTTAGAAATTCATTGAGTGCTGTAAGCATTTTCCTTACTTGCTAAGTTTGTGGGTGTATGCTTGGAAGAAGGTCCCTTAACCCTAAGTTGGAACCTCCAAATCCTGAGGTTGAAAGAATTCTTATGCCAAGAAACACCACACAAAGCCCTACTGTTGAAACAGAGCAAGTTAACATGACTGAGAGGCAAAGAACCTTGAAGGAGTACAATGCACCAGGGTATTACACTTCTCCCTTCTGCATATAATTCCCTTCAGTGGAAGAAAACTATGAAATCAAGTCCTCCACCATCAATATGCTGCTATCTTTTTATGGGCTTAGTAAGGAAGATCCTTACAAGCACATTCACCAATTTTTGGCACTTTGCACCACCTTCAATATTGCTGGCTTGGGACCTGAAGCCACTAAACTGAGGCTTTATCCTTTTTCCTTAAAGGATAATGCCAGCACATGGCTCTTTAAGCTCCCAGCTAACAACATACAAACATGGAGTGACCTCTAAAGCCAATTCCTAGCTAAATTCTTTCCCATGAACAAGACTAGCTAGACGAGGACAAGTATTTTGTTTTTAACTGAGGATTTTTAAAATAATGCCCCCACCACCAAATTCTAATGTGGCAATTAGTACAAGTATTTTACCAAGGAATTAATCCCAAGAGCAGAGATATGGTGGATGTCTCATGTGGTGGTAGTTACCTCCATAAGGCAGTTGATGAGGCTTGGGAGCTGTTTGAAATTATAGGGGAAAACTCCATATAGCAGGAGTCACTGTCTCGTAATGACAGCCAGACCCCTGCTAGGTTGGTGAAAGAGTCTACCCCAAGAGGTGGAATATATGAAGAGAAAGTGCAAAATGAGTTAGAGAAGAAGGTGGATAATTTGAGCTTGAAGTTTGATAAATTGATGAATGTGATGCAGCCTAGAATGGTTGCACAAGTGGAGGAGGCATGTCTGATATGCCAATCTCCCACATATTCACTACATGATTGTCCACGAGCCAACCAATTTCCTGATTTTGTTATAGAGCAAGCCAATCCTGCCCAAGCATTTAGGCAGCAACCTGCTAAGTACTCACGGAGGAACCACCCTAATTTGAGGTAGAGGCAAGATAATTACCCTCAACTCTAGCAGCAGCAGTTGGTAGCTACAGATAAACCTCAGCACTAGTTTAAACAGGGATACCCACCTCGGTAGACTTTTCAGTTGCCTACCCCACAGCCCAACCAGTTGGCCTTGCCCCCACAACAGCCCAGATCCTCTTCATTTGAAGAGTAAATGGTGGCATACATGCAGAGTTTGGGGAGCCTAGTCCACACTGTGAACTCTCATGGGCAAAGCATTACGAAAATAGAGGACCAGCTTGGTCAGATCTGTAATGCTTTGAGCAAGAGAGAAGAGGGCAAATTGCCTAGTGAACCATTAGCCAACCCCAAGGGGCAGTACATGATTGGTGAAGCTTCCTCCAACCATGTGGATGATGGTTTAGTAGGCCAAGGCAACTGAGGAGGTCATAAAAAGTGAAGGTGAGTGATGAATAACCAAAAGAATGTGCGTACCATATGTATTGACTGTGTGTTTTGCTTTAAGTTACTTAGAAATTGTTCATTTATTGCTTTAGAATAATGATTTGCTTGTGCGTCTGATTGTGTTTTGTCATTGTTGTTTTGAGTACTTGTGCATGTCTGTCATCTGAATTTTGATACTCATGTCTGTTGGTGATAGTTAAGATACTCTCACAATACATTTCTTGAATTTGGTCTGAATTATTATCTTTGGAATTCTGAATTTATGATGTTTCAATGTTGATAAAGAGTAACTTCACTATCATGATGAATTGGAGTACATGTCATGTGGTGGTGCTGATGCACACTGCAATGGGTGCATAACTATTTACATGCACAGGTCGGGGAACCAGCTCAGAGAATAGCCTTAATTTCAAGCTCGCGAGGCTAAATTGCCTGAATTTCATGCTCACGAAACCTGAAGCTTTCTCACAGAATTCTGATGAATATTTTATATCGTGCAAGAGCTTCGTGACTACAAGGACATATTGTGCAACCTGATAGCGAGCTCCGTGAGATGCTTGAGACTCGCATTTTAATGCTCGCGAGACTTCGCTACTATAGCTGCGCGAGATATGAGCAATTGCTTTGTGTTCTTAGGCCTGAAGTTAACTCTGCAAAGAGCCTCATGAGGCACCTGAAGATTTAAATTTGTATTTGTGAGGCTCTGCTTTTCTTCATGACAGAACCTCTAGCGAGGTCGATTCTGTACTGCATGAAAAATTCACTCCGCGAGAGCCTCGCGACAGCCGCGCGAAGCATGGGTTTAGGCTTATAAACCCAGCGATTTCTCCTTTTTCTTCATTCATCTCTCTTTGCCCTAATTTTCCCTATGCACTTCGGAGCTTCCCTTTTTTCTCCTTTCTTCAAAACTACCCTTTCCACTAAACCCCAGCCAGTTTCCTCATACATTTTTGCTCCCCATCACCTTCTGGTCATTTTCAGCTAGGTTGGGGGGATTTGAGCATCTGTGCAATGTGTGAAGTGAAACCCTAGCTATTATTTGGTAAGATTTCTCACTCTCACTTAGTTGATTTAATTGCACATTACTCTAGTGTCAGTTGAGAGCAATTTGGGGTCTATTTTATTTGTGAAGAGTGCATTACATTTGCTGGGATTTTGAAACCCTAACTTTGAGAATCTGAATAGATATGGCCACGGGTTCAAAATTCTCAGATACCTTATCTGCTTTGGTAACCCCACCATCTGCTAGGAGCCCTGTGGCCACTAGGATATCTTCAAGGATTGTAGAGGCCTCCACTGTGGAGACTCCTATAGTAACTACACCCCTTGAAGAGCCCCAAATTGAGAAAACTTTGAAGAAAGACAAAGGTGTGACCTCTATTACCCAAAGTGCCAAAAAGAAGTCTGCCCCAAAGAAGAGGGCTAGAGAGCACCCTCCATCTAAAAGCCCTGAGAAATCAAAGAAGAAAAAGAAAATGAGCAAGGAAGTAGCCCCTGAGGTCCCTGAGGGTGAAGAGGAAGAAGATAATGAATACCTCAAGGTCCCATCTGATTTTGTTGCAGCAATTAAGCTAGAACTTGAGATAGTATTTGATAAGGCTTTCTTTGAGGAGATATTTAAAGCAGATGCTTCCATGGAGTACCTCACCAAAGCCTCATTGCTGGCCCTACTAAGACCCCCAATGCAACTAGTCTTCCCTAGACTAGTGCAATTGTTTCACCAGAATATCTAAGTCAAAACTAGAGATGATGGGAACCCAACACTGCTGGTGCTCATCGAAAAATTTGAGATGTTGCTCAATCAAGCTATCCTTACTAGGATCCTTGGGATACCAGCCAAGTATAACCCTGAATGTAGCTTAAGTCCCCCTATGGCAGCCACCATCCCAGAGATAGCTAAGGAGCTGACTGGAGGGGTCACTGCATCTGGAGCATTAATCAGGAAGAGAGATCTGCACCTTCACCTTAGATTTATGGATGGGGTGCTAAGGAAAAATGGATATTGCTCTTGCCATGAGCAGGAGAGGAGGTTCCCTATTGCTGATGCACTATTCTCCTTCCACAAGGGCCATTACTTGGATGCTGCCAAGTTAATCTTTGAGGGAATGACTGACATTATGGAGAAGGTGAAAACCAAGAAGAAACCCCATTCCCTTCCCTACTGCAGGCTCATTATAGCCTTGCTGAAGCTTGGAGGGTATCAATTTCAAATGAATGAAGAGACTATTGCCCTGAATCCCAAAAATTGTGGCAAAAAGTAATGGGGGATCAGTGGTACTCTCATTGAGAAGAAGAAGAAGAAGAAGAAAGCTGATGTAGGAGCAACCTTTGATGCTATTGTTGATGTAGGAGCAACCTCTGATGTTGTTGTTGTTGCTGCCTCTATGGCCCAAAGCTCTGCTGCCCTCTCTCAGGCAGACCTTTCATTTGTGCCAGCCAGCACCCCCACCACATTCGTAGCCATTACCTTACCAGCCACCCCTTCACCTTTCATACCAGCCACTACCCCAGCCCCACAACCTTCCATAGTCCCATTACCCTCAGCCCAGCCCACGTCATCCTTCCCCACAGCCTCCTTACCTGCAACCACCTTATCCTTTTTACTCTTACCTACTTCTACCTTCACCATACCCTCACCCATCCATTCCACATCTAAAGAAACCATACCAATCCCTTAATCATCCTTACCTATGTTGGCAACCTATAAAAAGAAAAGAAGATCAACCATGGCACAGAAGCAACACCAACCTCCCTATATCCCCCAAACTATCACAATTCCTGCAACCTCCACCATCCCAGACCCAACCATTGACCTACCACTACACCCCACCCAGCACACTGAAACCCCCACACTTATTCCTCCTGAATTCTTTCAACTCTTAGACCATTTCATTCCAGTTCTACCTACCCATGACCAAATCCCTCTTTCAGATGAGGGATACTCACCCATAATGTCCTCTATCATAGAGGACATCAACTATGAGTTTACACCTCTCTCAGACTCACCACCCCCTCCCTATTTGACCCCTCCTCTACAGACCCCCCCTGGCCACCACTTTCACTCATGCACCCACTTCCCCTTTTCAACCAATTCCACCCCCACCCCTGATTTCCTACCCTATATGTTTAACCTACTACTTTTCATCCAAGCCCAAATATTGGCCAATACCTAAACCCAATCCTCAATTACAACCAATCTGCACTCCATGAACTCCAACCTCCAAAACCAAGTGTCCATTCAAACTAGCTTACATGCCATTCAATCCACACTGTCCCTTTTAACCCAACCTTCCCAATAGGCATTTGTCCCCTCAACTTCCCATTTGCCTACACCACCCCAATCCACCCCCCCCCCATTACCCTTAAAAATGCCTCCACCCAAACTGACCCTGAGGTGATAGAACTCACCCTACCCTCTACTCCCACCCCAACCATGCCACCACCCAACCCTTCACCATTGTTGGCTGACCCTTCCTTTAGTGATACCCAACCCATATCACCAGCCGCTTTCAACCCTCGACCTCCATACTGCACACTCCTTTTTGCAATGAAGAAAATTTCTTACATCAAGAGGGATGTGGTAAAAGGAATGGCTGACCTCCGAGCATCAGTGAGATAACCTCTTCTTGATAAACTCTAAGCAGTACTACTATCCCACAAGTTAGAGAAAAAGAAAATCAAACATGGTTGGTAAGAAATAATGATACAATACAATGAAGAAAAGACTAGGGCTGAGGGGATGGAGGATGTAATAAAGAAATTGCAGGCAGACCTGAGAGTAGCAGAGGACAAGGCCTATGATTATGTAGTGACTATTACTGCACTGCAGAAGAACCTAACTTAACGTAGTGACCGGGAGTTAGCTGAAGCTATTTCCAAATAATTAAATCCTGATGTCCCTCACCAGGAAACAGCCCCTCCACCCAAGGATCCTAGCAAAGTCAGGCCTGGAATCAAAATCCAGGAACCTACCTCAAAACCAAAGCCCACTCCCAAAAAGAAAGGCCCCTCCAAGCTAAGAAGCACTACTTCCAAAAGGTCACACTCTACTATTGCTTTGAGGTAAGCAAAGGGCAAAGGAATTCAAGATCCACCTGTTGTAGCAGAGGATTCAGATGATTAGATTTGGACGTGCCCTTAGCTAGGATTTACTTTTTGTACAACACCTTCCCTTGCATTGTACACATGTTTGTTTTAGAAATGCAATTCCTTTTTGTTATGTTTTGTTTGTTCCATTTTTTCTCATAAATAGCTTGTTTATTTTAGTTGTTTAAGTGTGCCTTGTTTCTTGCTTTTATATGTTTTCCTTAGTTAATTTTATTTTAGTTGTTTGTTTTAGTGTCAATTTTGTCTTTGTTCCCTGCTGCACATGCCCTCTTATCTTTGAATTAGTGCGGATACTGCTCCTCATAGGTTTGAGGGTGTGGCAAGGATTGCCAATGATCCATTTAAGCTAAGTGCAGCAATCTTAACTAACTGAGGAATAAGTGGAATGAATTTCACCTAAGCAATATTGAAAGTAAGGAGATTTAAAATTGTGCAGACCTTTTTAACACTAAAATCATTTGAAAATTAATACTTCTATGAGGTGAACATCAGAATTTTTTTTTTATCTAAACAGTAGTTAGTAAACCAGTAAGGAGAGAAACAGGTGAAAGCATACCCCTTTGAGTTCAATTGAACACCATACCCAGTGAGCTTTGAGCCTACAAATTTTTTTTAGGAGTGTTTATGGAAATTTTTTCTGTTCTAAGGACTAACTGAGTTAAGCCCTTTTCACTAGAAGTTAGACACCCCAAGTTGAAGCTGTTTGATAATAATCATTACACTAAGGAAAGGATCAAGGCCTTCATTTGGGCAGTTTGAGCCTAAAAGATCAAACCCTGAAACTACTCTTGTGCATACACTTGTTGAGCCTTAAAGCCTATTTTTCTTTAACAAACATCAGAGTACTTGAACCTGAACCTCTTAACCTGATTCAGCCCGACCCTCACTCTGAGAATTCAGAAGGTAAAGGAGAGGATGTCGAAGATAGGTGAGTAAAGTTTAACATTTGGTGAAAAGATAAGAAAAGAGAAGGAGATCTGCAAATAATAGTGTAGCAGTTGTAGATAGGTGGCAACCATAAATATATATATATATATATATATATATATATATATATATATAAATACAAGAAATAAAAACAAAAAAAAAAATAGAGAAAGAGAAGTCAAAAGAAGAATTTCATTGGAAATGTTGAAATGAAGAGAAGAAATTGGCCACTTTAGCTCTGAAATTTTAAAAGAAAATGGAGTTGTGCTGAAATGAAGAAGGTGAAGTCATGAATCATCTGCTACCTGTGTTGGTTTCTCAATTTTGATTCCCTTTTCACCTCTTTTATTCTTTTCAACCCTCACCATTAAGCCACATTACAACCCATGAAGAGCCCTTGTTGATCCAAAGTCAAATGAACTGTCATGTGAAGATGAGGGAATGTCTAATCTATGGTGAGAAGTACTTTATGATGTCAGAAATTGGAATCAATGCCCATGCTCATGCTTGCAAACCCATTTGGGGTATGTAACTGCTCTTGGGCTTATGTGAAATGATACACCCTTTAATTCATTTATGAGAGTCGGCCCTGGTGAGCATTGGGTCTGAGATTGAAATCATTAGGGCATTGCTTGAACCTGAATTTTGATGTATTGGTAAGCTTAGTACTATTTTGCACATATTGTCTTTCTTGGTGTCAGCTGATTGGATGTGATGAGCATGCATGCATGACTGAGGTGTTAAATTGTTTGCATGTACTACTTTGGGACTTCTTTAATTTTGACAGAGCAAGGGAGAAATGGACTATATTTATTTTAAACTGATTGACCACTGTTTGCACTTTTGTTAATTGTTTCATTGAGAAGTTTGCGGGTACCTTCACTAAAAATCCTCTAGGAAACTTCACTCCTCCACTAGGGATCACCTAGGGGTTTAAAAGGCTTAATGCATAAGCTAAATGCATCCGTGCTCCCTACGAAAGTGGCATTTACACTCTTAGAGTAGCTGTTTAAATTTTTGCTTTGCTCAAGACTAGCAAAGATTAGGTTTGGGTGTATTTTATTCACTGAAAAATACCACTTTTCACCTCTTAACCTAGCCTTTGTTAGATCTTAAAGCTGTCTAATAACTCCTTTTAAGCTTGTTTTGTAGTTGGAATAAATTGTGTAGCTTAACACAAAGTCTATGCTTTTGGTGCCAAGAAGGGAGAGAATTCAAATAAAAGATGACAGCTGAACCAGAAAGTGATGGAACACTATGGTGGTACACACCATGGTGACTATTTTTCATGTCATAATGGACCAAGAAAGTCCAGCAGATGAAAGAAGTTTAGGAGCTGAGTGGAGGAAGCTACAATAGAGGCATGTGCATAACAGCTGTGCATAATAGCAGAGGAGCGAAGGACCTATCTCGCATAGCTAAGGTGCTATCTCGCGCTGTTCAATTCACTGGTAGAGCTCCCTCACGTAGCTAAGACATGCATCACATTAGAGCTCACGAAGAAGTCGTGCAGCTCAATGAAGGGGTTATCACAAAGAAGTCCTCTTGAGCAACAGTCGCACAGTTAAGCTACAAGCTACATGTGAAGAAACTCACAAAACTCTCACACACTAAGCCTCCAGAAATACAGTTCGCGATGTTCTCGCGAGGATCATACCTTAAAGCAGCCCCACACACTACCCCATGAGACCAATTGGCGCGAACAACAGTAAAGACCTCGTGAAGTTCTCGCAAGGCTTTGGAATAGAGAGATGCCCATAAATTCTCTCGCATAGCTCTCGTGCACCTGGAAGCTAAACCCTGAACCGAGCGAGATGCAAAGGCATCTGCGCGAGTACCTAGCGAAAGGAAGCTTTTGAAGCTCTACTACACGAGTGCACACAAAGCTGAAGCAGCTGTGCGAGACAACAATATTCAATGCTAAGCTCTACCCCACGAACATTGTGCAACTGTGCAACAGAAGTGATATGCAGAAGCCAACCTCGCGAAGCTTGGGCTCTCCACTTCTCAACCTTAACTCAAGGACCTTTTGGGGATTTCCCTAGGTCTAGGGCACACACCTGAGGCACAGATTTTGATGCACGCATCCCAAGACATCCAAGGGTTGTAATAGTGCCACATCTACTTGAAAAAATTAGGGTTTACTCTCCTCTCAGCCACAATATTACGACTAAGTATATAAGTTATGCTTGTAACTTAGAAATTTATCATTCACTTTCTCCTTCAACCTCTGTGGACTGAGAGCTCAAGCAGGCTAGGGTTAGGGTTAGGGTTTGATCACCTCTTTTTTCATTTTTTTTCTTCTCTCTTAGCCCAGCATTTGCTGGCTAAATCTTTGGTAAGCATTTAGGTGTAGTTTTATTTAAGTTTTGTAATAGGTCATTTAAACATTGGGATTTGGTGATGAGCTGTTGTGAACAAGGTTGTTACCTTGAGGGATTTTACGGTCAATAATATCAGATCAATGGAATTTATGTTTGAATGCTTACTCAATCTGTTATTTTCCTATTTTTTTGTAGTTCTGTTCAGGCTATAGCATACATTTAGGAATTGAGCTTATTGATAGGCCCATGGAACCTTGAGCTTGTAGCCTGGGGACCATAGTGGTAGCAGCAATTTTTATGTTTTATCTCAGCATTTGTGGGTAAGGGAGCCTCTGTGGATAGCCTATGACCATTAGAGTGGACAGACTATAACCCTAGGGCAAACTTGGTTACAGATCTGAGATGGATTCTTTCTCTCTGCACTTGAGCTTGTAGCCTAGTGAGAGATTGTGTTGGAAAAGACTCCCCTCTTTCTTACTTGGCCGCTATCAGATGTTAGATCTGACTTCTCTGTAGTGATTGCAGACTGGGAGGCTGAGTCGTTATAGACCTTTTGTAGCAATGATCAACTGTGCTGAAATCCTTATTCAACCTGCTGTTGGTCCATTGTATGGGCATCAATGTGCCGCTAGCCTTGACAATACACATAGGACTTTATGGGTTGGAAGTCCAATGAATGTCAGCTAGATCTGTGTGTAGAACTAGGGAGCTTGTAGCCTGACAAACATAGTGTTTGTAATAATATTCATGGCCTGATTTGATTCATTGGATTAGGTTTGATCAGCCCACTCTGTTGGATTAGGTTAGCATTTCTGGCTTAATCAATTGGATTTGACAAACTCTATTGGATAGACTGTGACCATTTGAGTGGACAGACTATAGTCTTAAGAGCGCCCCAAATGGCATGGGTTAAGTTGGATTCTTCTACCTTAGTGAGGTTAGTGAGAGCACGTCAGTAAGGACTTGCTACAGAAGAGAGCCCTAAATCTAAGTTACATAACTTAATGAACTTTAACCTAAACTGCTTACTTCTCACCCATTTATCTTTATTTTAACACACCTTCACCCTCTCCTTTAGAACCCTTTCTTAGGATAGGACTGCACTTTTTTTCTTCCTTTTTTTTTAGTTGGTTATTTAGTGTAGACGTGACACCCAACTCCCTTTCTTTAGGATTGTTAGATCTGTAGCCAGATCTGGAGGCCTACTATTATAGCCCATTTTGGGTTCTAGATCGATTTCTCAGTGAGACAAACTCTTACTCATCAAAACTTGCTACAGCAGGCCCTATATCTTATAGTCTGTGTGTATTTATAGACTTGTTGTTTTGTATTTTTCAATCAATTTTTGATTTATTTTTACTAACACATTCTTATCACTGTTTTCAAATAAAGTTAGCAGCAAGCATCTAAAATAACCGACAACAGTGACTTCGTCATTCCGCTTCTTCTTTAGGCAAGCCAGAGCATTTAACATGATTCTAAAAAAAATGCCCCAGTGTCGAGGTGCAATGGAGCTTCTCTGGGTTTTTGATAAGTACTTTGGGCCTATAAGTGGCTATGTGTATTTGGTAAGTTTTTTTTTTTTTTTTGAGAAAAATGTGTATTTGGTAAGTTAGTTTTGGAAGAAACATCGGTTCATACTGTCATCAAACCATGGGCATTGTTTTGATTACAGTAGCTGTATATCGAGGGTATACCCTTGGTAAAGATCATCCTATCTCGTGGTCATTATTCTAGAGTAGTGCGGTGAGTGTAGTAGGTGATTGCATCAGTCCTCATTCACTAGTTTTCAATTTCATTTATAGAGATATCCGAGAGGCTTTCAATTTAGTGTCCGAAAATAAAAAATGGAAGAGGGGTAAGGCTTAGTGATTTGGGAGAATAGTTTGCAGCTGACACTTTCTAAAAGAGGTGAGTAATAGTCTTTTCCTCATATTGGGTATGGGTGCCATGATTGAGCTCTTCGTCATGTTTCGGTACCATCAAGGTTTCACATTCTGTCGCTAGCAAGAGTTTATCCTCCACTCACCACCTTACAACGACATCTAGTAGTGTGGAAACCAGGGATGCCTTCACAGTTTGCTTATACACTTCTAGTAGAGTTACCAGAGATGTCCTCATGGCCTGCTTATGCTTCCCTGAGCTCATTGACTGGTTCATTCATCGTATTGCTCTCACTCGATTTCTTTTTCTTTTTTTTTAATATATTTTTTTAAAGCAGCCTGCTAATGCAAGAATGCTAAGTTTGGATTGAACCTAGCATCTTTATTTTTATTTTTTTTAACTTCTCCAATGGCACGAAAGGGGAATGAGTATGGGGTGTTACTTATGCTTTTAAAGGAGGTCATGTATGTCACTAGTCCTTTGATTGCTCGAATAAGAAGGTGAGCAAGAAATCAAAATTCTCAAGGATATTTTGAGAATTAAAGATGTACGACCAATGAATGGGTCGTGACAACTACGGGAGTGGTAGATATAAGTATTTGGCTACGGGATGTGATGATCACAGAGTTTAAGGATAGTATTTTCTGAGGTACATGGCGTTCCAAGGGCTGGGGAGTTCTTCCCCATCCTGGTTCACCAACTTGTATGCATTCCTAGGGTATGCGGCTGCTATAACATATGGGCCTTCCCAGTTTGGTTTAAATTTTCCTTTTGGATGGGCATGTTTAGAGGACATGATTTTCTTCAAGACTAACTCTCCAATGTCAAAAGTTTGCTCGAGGACTTTCTTATCGTAAGCCTGGTCACTCTCCTTTGATATACCTGAGCATGGTCAGCTGCCCTTAGGCACGTCTCATCAAGTTGCTCTAGCTCGATGAGCAAAGAAATTCTCCTTTTATCTAAGGATAGCTAATCATCAAGTTGAATCAGTAAGGATGGTATCTGTATCTCATAGGGTAGGACTGCTTCCATCCCGTATGTGAGGACGTAAGGAGTTTGGCTAGTGATAGTGCGAATAGAGGTCCTATATGCCCAAAGTGCCTCAGGTAATCGTTCAGGCTAGTCTCCGTTGCTCGTCTCTATTGTGCATTTAAAAATTCAAATCAGAGTTTTATTTGTGGCTTCTACTTGTCCGTTGCCTTGAGGATAGAACGGTGATGAGTGGTGTAAATCGATGCCAAACTTCTTGCATAGCTTCTTCGTCTTTTCTGTAATAAATGGTGATCCGTTGTCGATGATAAACATCCTAGGTACTCTAAATCAGGTGATCATGTTTCGAATGATAAACCTTACAACCGTTGAGGCGGTGATTCTGACATATGATTCAACTTCTGCCCATTTGGTGTAGTACTCAGTTGGTAAATGCATGCTTGTGAGTGTTCCCAACTGTGTCCATGAAGGGTCCGATGATGTCGAAGGTTCACATCAAGAACAACCATGGCGAGCTTATAGGGTTCAATGCAACTGTTGGAGCTTTGATGAGCGGGGCGTGTTCTTGGCATTGCTTGCAGAATCGGACTTGAAGGTGGTAATCTCTTATTATTGTTGGCCAGAAGTAGCCTTATCATATGATTTGATCTACGAGTCTCTGTCTACCGGAGTGAGCACCACAGGCACTAGCATGTGCTTCTTTGATGATATATTGTCCTTCGGTTGTCATAACACATCATAGCAGTACTCCTTTGATGAAGGCTTCCTTGTAAAGTATCTCGCCTAATATGCAAAATCTGGCGCATCGATTTCTTATAGTCTCCCATGTAATCTTTGTGACATACAGAGGGACATGCTGATGTTTCAGAAAATTTCATATGTCAAAGTACCATGGTTGTCCATCGTCTGTGGGTGATTTCTTGAATCTGAAGGTTGCAACATTGGTTTTTATTTTGGCAAGGTCTTCTGGCATGAGTTCTTCATTTCGTTCTTGTGTCCCGGGGAGGGTTGGCAACTCTTACTTAACTATCTATGCTACCTCATGTGCGGGTACTGTCAGCTTTTTGATGAAAAAAGATTTTGTGCTCTGTCTTATTGGTATCTGAATGACCGAGGCTAATGTGGCGAAGGAATCCGTGAGCTCATTTTCTAGTCTAGGGATGTGTGTGAAAGAAATTTTCTCAAACATCTTTATCAGGTAATGAGCTATTTCCAAGTATGCCATCAGTCTTCTTTCTTTGGTTTTCCATTCTCTGATGACTTGTGATATTATGAGCTTGGAGTCGCCAATGGTTTTTAGCTGCTTAACGCCTAATTACAATGCTGCTCGTAGTCCAGCTATGAAGGCTTTGTATTCTGTGACATTACTAGGGGCATGGAAGTCAAATTGAAAAGCTTTGGGTATGACAACTCCTTCTGGGCTTAGCAGAACTATTCCGATGCCTTTCCCTTTGTGGTTGATAGCTTCGTCGAAGTAGAGTGTCCATGAGGACTTGTCGGACTCTTCGCGGTGAATCATGAGTAGGTCTTCATCGGGGAAATCTGTGTGTACGGGCTCGCTATCTAGGAGGGGGAGATCTGCGAGGTAATCGGCAATTACCTATCCTTTGATTGATTTCTGCGTAACATAGGTGATTTCAAATTCTTGTAGTGGCATGTGCCAGCGAACGATTTTTCCAGATGTGGCGAGCTTTTCGAATATGTACTTCAGCAAGTCCATGCTTGGTAACACTAATATCCTATGCACTCCGAAGTAATGTCGTAGTTTCGTCGAGGCCCATACCAGTGCGAGGCATGCCTTCTCCATTGGAGTGTATTTCCGTTCATATTCAACCATCGTCCTGTTGAGGTAGTAAATGGCCTTCTCTTTCTCACCGTTTTCTTCATATTGTCCTAAGATTACCCCCATCGCTTTCTTATTGGCTGACACGTAGAGGATCAGGGGTTTTCTGAGGATTGACGATGATAATATCGGTGTATTGATGAGGTACGTCTTGATGCTATCGAAGGCTTGCTGACACTGGTCATCCCACTTGTATTCAGCTCCTCCTTTGAGTAGTCTGTAGAAAGGGTTGCATCTATCTGAGTGATGGGAGATAAATCTTCTAATAAATTACAATCTTCCTATCAGGCCTCATAATTCTTTGATGTTGCTAGGAGGTGGCTTCTCAAGGATGGCTCTGACTTTTACAGGGTCAACTTCGAATCCTCGCTTACTGACTATGAAGCCGAGTAGTTTTTTGAAAGTGACTCCGAACACGCATTTCTTTGGGTTCATCTTTAGTTGATATTGCTCGGATCTTTGTAGCACGAGTCGGAGTTCTTCAACATGTCTTGCGCATTTGGGACTTCACTAATATGTCATCGATGTAGACTTCTACACATTTATGCATCATATCCTGAAAGATAGCCATCATGGTGTGTTGATAGGTGACACCTGCATTCTTGAGGCTGAAAGGCATGACGACATAGCAATAAGTTCCCCATGGCATGGTGAAAGAAGTATTCTCTTGATTGATCTCAGCTAATCTAATCTAATTATACCCAGAGAAGCCATTCATAAAGGATAGTATCTCATGTACGACAGTGTTATCGACTAGAGTGTCAATGTCAGAGAGTAGGAAGTCGTCTTTTAGGTATGCCTGGTTGAGGTTTCGAAAGTCGATGCATACCCGAACTCTGTCATCTTTCTTGGAGACTGGTACTATGTTGGCGACCCATTTGGGATAGAGGATGACTCGGATGAATTTTGCTTTGTGTAATTTGTCAACTTCCTCTTTGACTTGAAGTGCTACTTGTGGGTGCATCCTTCTATGTTTTTGCTTAATAGGTTTCACATCGGGTTCCAGGACCAAACAGTGTTCTACTAGGCTTGGGTCTATACCAGGCATGTCTTCATAGGACCATGCAAAAGAGATGAGGTGGTCTTGCAGGAGTTGGATAATTTGTTGTCATTCCTTGGGGTTAAGTTTTACTCTGATTAGTAGCTTCTTGGGTTTCTCCTCAGTGCTGAAGTTAATTTATTCAGTGGATTCTGTAGCGGCTTGGGTTTGTTCCTCGAAGCGCTTGATGACCTGTTGGAAGTCCCTTGTTTTCTCAGTGGCTGACGCTCCTTCATCATCTGTGAGTTCATAAACTGCAAAATGGCTACACTGGGAGTTAGTTTTGCGAGAGGTACCCCTTCATCAGGGCAACTAATGACTGTAATGTGCTTAGTCAGGTGTAAATCGAGGCTATTGATTCTCCTCTCGAAATCGTGGAGTATCTCGTTGGGTATGATTACCAGCTTATTGCTTCATCAGGACGCTCGGCGACTTTGTGAGGAAGAGGTAGTAGGGTCGCGCCGGCAGGAGTTGAAGTAAGGCTCCATAGGGTGATTCTATATATCTGCTATTACTCCCTTACCGGTGTGGCCGATGCCTATAGCCTTAAGGGAAAGGTCCCTTGGTGGGTCGTTAGATGGTCTTTTGAATGAAAGGCTCCCTCTCTTTTATGAAATTTTCTACTTTTTAGGCTTTTGTATTTTTAAATTTTTATGGTCTTTTAGATTTTCTATTTAAATCTTTTTTTATAATAAGTATGGTACAGGGTCGGTTGCCTGAAAATGAACCGATAAAGTTGTTTTATCTAGTTGAGAGGGCAAGACGGCTGCTGGAGCCGTTCGTGCGATTCTTCTTGTAATGTGGACTCAATCTGAGTTTGGCATTTTTTTTTTTAGTCCTCATCGGTCGCAATCCTATGGATGAGAGACGCTAGTGGTAGTGTTGCTTATACCCTCGCTTCTTCTAGCATGTTGACCGCTTCTTCTTCGAAAAGGCTTTGGGGATCATAATCGGCTAGGCAATCATCCTCTGATCTAGAGTGAAGTTGTCCTTCCTGTCGGGGGTCATCTTCTTGATGATCCCCGGGGCTGACGAATTCTCTTCCTTGATCTTCATAGTATGTTAGGATAAGCGCACATGCGCGGCAGCGAGGCTGGTATGGGTAAGAGATGTAGGGAGATTCCCAAGGGCATTCCCATTCTTCTAGGTTAGGGTCAGAACTAGCAATGAGTTCGACTTCGTGGTCTGATAGTGCCTGAAGGCCTTGGTCAATTTATTATGTTGATTCAAGCGCGGGGAGATATATCCAATAGTCTTCATCATCGCTTGGTGGCGGTTGATATTCTTCCTAGAGAGATTTCTAAAATATTTGAAGTTTTGGTGCATCCCAGGTTTGGGGAGTATCTAGTTTGAGTTCCTCCTCGAACTCTATGAGGGCGATGTGAGTTTCTTCTTTGTGGTTGTTCACTGAATTTCTTGTAGGATGGCCCTTTTGCATCGAGTCAGGATGGATGCACACATGTTACAGTACGAGGATTCTAAGTAAGGACAATGGGATAATGGTGTGGGCACCGCCAATGATGAAGTATAGGTCGGTAGTCAAATTCATCGTCAGATCCTAAATCTTCTTCCCGGGATTGGTTAATTTCCTCAAGAAAATTCAAGCGTTCTGCCCTCAGGTGATCTTCTAATTCAATGTCAGTAAGGCTCCTCTAGTGGTCTTCTTCTTCGCTCGACATCGAGAGCAAGTCCTCTTCTGCAGATAAATGAGGCTGGGGTAATTAGGAAGATTGAGGGGCATGCAATTCCGATTCTCCCTCATTCTCTAGAGTTGCGATGTGAAAGTCGTCCTCGTCGGCCAACCTCCAGTCATCTATGTGTGGCCTAAGCTCCAAAGATTCTTTCGTTCTTTCTTCCGTAGGTTTCTTAGTGTGGAACAGGGGTCCGACTCCCTTGAGTGGTTTGTCGACGTCGTCATTTAGGTTTGTCAGATCCGCGAATGCCCTAGCCATTTGCTCCATCTCGACTTTCTACTATTTTGTAAGAGGTATTTCTTTCCGTTTCTGTATGTAAACTTTTTTTATAGTCCCGTAGACAAAGTGGTCGTACAGAGACCATTTCAGAGAGGTAGTCAGTATATCAGTTTGTTGGTTGCATGACTCATCCAAATCCAAAGCGCTTACGAATTTTCTTTGGGAAAACAGGCCCTATGCGGCCTTGCTTATTCTTGCTAAGTCCAGTGTGAGGGATGTATCCAAGTTGGTACATGAGGTCCCACCATTTTTTCACAGCAGGATTGAGGTCATAGAGTTTGGCGAGGTCAGGGCCGACCTCTCTTCTTGTTAATTTTGGTTGATGCATCGGAGGAGGGCTAGGAGGGCTAACTTCTGCGATAGTCACATTCTCTTGATGTGGCCGGTGTTCAACATGGAGTCATGCATTATAGGGATACTCGCTGTCTAATCAGTGTCTATCTCCTGGAGTGGTGTGTCGGCGTATATGTGGATAATGGAATCTTCATATGAAAACTTGACACATTGATGGTATGTGGATGCCTCAGCCTTTATGGATTCTAACCATTTCCTACCTAGGATAAGATTGTAAGTGATAGAGGAGTTAGATACATGGAAGGTGGCGTCCTTTGTTATGGGTCCGAGGCAGACTTGAAGCTTGATAGTCCCTTTAACGAAATGACGCGAGCCATTGTAGGCTATGAGGGATAGGGCTGAGGGCCTAATGTCTTGTTCTGTGTACTCAAACGTCTCTAGTGTAGTGATAGGGCAGATATTAAGTCCTGCTTTGGTGTCGACTAGTGCATGGGGTACAGAGAATCCCCTGATTATAACTGTTAAGTATATGGTAGTCGAGCTTCCTCAGAGCTACTCCTTAGGCATGTTTGCATCTGTGAGGGTAAGTGCTGGAGGTTGTGCCATGACTGAGGCAATTTGATGCAATTCATCCAGGGTAGTATCTTCATCTACTTGTGTGTCCTCTAATGTCTTGATTAGTAGTCGATGGTGATCAGGTGACTTCTTGATGAGTTCCAGGATTGACATCTGGCTTGGGATCTTCTGGAGATGTTGTAGGAGATCATACTCCTGTCCTGCTTCGATTGTAACCTCTTTACCTGGCCGGGGAGCCTTGTGTACGAGTGGTTGGGAAGGCTGAGGCGCGTGAATTGGTGGAGGAATGATGTGAGGCAGGGGAGGTACGTTAGTCTCTTTTTCTCTTGCGTTCCTCTCTGGTGGTTGTGCATTCATAGGCTCCTTACCCCGAGGAAATGGTTGTGGGGGATAGTTAGTTCCTGATATAAGGATTGGGCAAGTTGGTTGTTGACTAAGCCAGGCAACGCTTGGTGCCGATGTATTAGTGTTAGTGTTTGGCGTGAAGGGGGTGAAATTCGAAGAAGGGATACATATTTGTGCTAGGCCGCTCCACTGTGGGAGGTACTGTGTGTAATCTTCTTCCTCCATGAAGGCAGAGATCAATGTTTCTCCTTTGACTGGTTCTTCTTTTGAGTATTCTATCTCTACCGTCGATGGACGCTCTTTAGTTGTCTCCTCACGTTGTCCACTGACAGTGTTCTTGGTGACACTGTCTACCCATCCTGTGATCTGCTCTATGGTTTGAAGGACATGATCCTCGTATTCCGATTCATAATCAAATTAGGGAAATAGTAATGGCATTGGCTCGGGATTCATTAGGGTTGGAGGTTCTGGCGAGTGACTATGAAGGAAGGTCTTTGAGCCCTGAAGGACTGAACTCGTACCTCAGTTAAATTCTGATAGGGAGGTTGATTCGGAGGGGCAACCCGTGTAATCAGGGTCGAGGGATGTGGGGGTTAAAAAATTCCTACGGGGTTAGTGGGGGTGCTAACAGGTTGGAGGCGGGTGATCAAGGTGGAAGGTTGGAAAGAGGGTCGATCGGGGAGGTCTACTGTAGTGACGTGGGCTGGTTCATCTTGGTTGTGGTTTTGCATGAGAGTGTTAATAATCCCCAGGTTCTATGGTGGTTGGTTATTATTGTTGTTAGAGTTCCTGAGCACTTCCCAGTCAATTTGGTTTCGATCGTTCATGTCATAGATTATGTCTCCGAGGACCCAACAGTCTTCCAAATTGTGTCCCGCATATCAATGGAATGCACAATACTTGCTATAATCCAGGTTTGTCGGTCAAGGCCGGGATCGTTCCTACGGAAATCTAAGAAGGTTCTAGGTGTTGAGGAGACAGAAAATGTTGGGAATGGTATCAGGCAATGGAGGATAGTGTTCTTGTCTTGGCTGGTAGGGGCCCCTGATTTGTTGGCTAAAGTTTTGTGGCGGAGGTACATTATTGTAGTTTTGGGTGTTGGCGGGTTGATTCTGTGTCGTATTCTGATTTTGGTATGTGGTGGGATATTGGTTCCTATTTTGATATGGCCCTTGATTTTGATTCTGGCCTTAGGTTTGATTTGAATATCTTTGTTGATTTAGGTCTTTGTACTAATTTGTGTATCGCTGCTGGCCTTGGTTTTGTCCAAAGTTCCTTGGCTAAATGTTTATGTTTCCTGAATTCTGTCCCTGATTGGCAACAGTATTAACCTACTCGGTTCCAGACGCTTTCTTATTGTTTTCCAACTTTGATTCGCCTGAAGAGCCTGCTTTTGATGTAACTATGGATAAGGCGAGGTCTTCGCCTTTAACGTGTCGCGCCAAACGAGAGGCTCGGGAATGAAGCGCTGTGAAATCGGGGCAATCACATATAACGAGTGCACTTTTTAAGGGCTCTCTAGTATTGTCAATAATAATGTCGACCGAGTCTTTCTCTTTCATTGAGGTACCAGTTCTAGCATCAAGTTTCCTCCATCTTGAAACAAAATCAGCGAACTCTTCATCAGGTTCTTGCTTTGCGGCCATAAGATCGCTAAGGCTGACCGTTTCTTAGATTAGGTGTTTATATTGGTCGAGAAATTGATCGACTAGGTGGTCTAACGTATCTATCTTATGCAGTAGTAGTCCTGCGAACCAGTCTAGAGCTTTTCCTTCTAATGACCACTGGAAATAGTTGATGAGAAGCCCTTAATTATGGCGTATGGGCCGACAGTCATTGCAGAAAAGGACGAGATGGTGATTGGGATTCCCAACACCATTGTACTTATTAAATTTATATGGTTTAAATCCTATAAGTAAGTTAAATTCGAGTTCTCGAAAAAACTTGTCGAATTCGAATGAGAGGTCAGGAATTCTCTCTTAGCCATATATTCGTCAAGCATCTTAGGAAGATCTTCGACTCTTATAGTGGTGTCTCTTTGAGCAGTCTGCAAGTGAGCTCTGTCTTCTGGATTGTTGTTGAAGAGGGTGCGAGCGGCCGGTCTTAGGGGTGACACGTGGGCCGATATCGTGCTTGGCATAGGTGGCGACCTCTCATTCTCTTGTCGTTCTCGTTCATCTAAGTCTTCTCATCCCTTGACCATCTCGTATGCAGCGGCCAATCCTCAGAGTAATTCTTCAACGTCATCGTCTCCTTTTTGTATTCTTTGAATGCATCCTCTACAATCTGTTAGGTCGTGATGTTCTGTCCACTACTGCTTTCCCCTCTACTATGGTTATTGTTAGGGTTCGGGGTAGAAAAGGGGATTTCTTGGTCACCGGCGGCCATGTTAATCTCCGGTTATTTTAAATCGTGGGGTTATTCTTCCTCGTCTATAGGGTTATTGTGGTATCCCCATAGCGGAGGATTTCCTAATCTCAATCTCCGTTTCCCGAACAGCACGAGTCTTTGGCGGAGGTTCATATTCTCTTCGCTTTTTTATATTTTATATTTTATTTATATATATTTTTTATTATTTTATATTTTTTTTTCGTATCTTCTATTTTATTTGTTTATTTGCAACTAGTTAAAAGAACATAAGCTGCAACAAAATAAAACTAATTATCTAGGTAGGAGCAACTTTGACAATAAGAGGTCCCATCGCGATCTCCAATCTGTTGGTACACGCTTTTTTTGGGTTCCTTTCGGTCCTCAGAATTAGTGGCCCAATTCGGTCCCAAGTGGACTCTGGCGATGGGTGGTGGAGTAATTAATTAGAGAATAATAAATGTTAAAATTAAATAGGTAAATTCATGATGAAAATGTCTGGTTCGTTGCGATCGCCAGCTGCAGATATTTATCTACATTGCAACACGTAACTGATCACGCTTATGAGGAGGTGAGGGTTCCTTCTTAACTGAATCGTTGGCCT
Organism: Chloranthus sessilifolius; assembly: GCA_021018995.1. NCBI lineage: Eukaryota > Viridiplantae > Streptophyta > Magnoliopsida > Chloranthales > Chloranthaceae > Chloranthus > Chloranthus sessilifolius. The sequence goes on from CM037588.1 coordinate 102,606,964, forward strand.
GGCAACATCAGCAGCACTGGGTCAATCGAATGTCTAGATATAGCCTATTCTCCTTCTGTTGCGTTGATTAATTAAGTTTAGCTTCCTGATTCTACTAGCAGTCTAATTATGCGTAGGATTCCTAGTACTATCCTAACTCTTATTATTCTTTTCATCTTTTGCTTTTAGTTTCAGTAACTCTCTTAATTATATTTGACTAATCTGAAATTTCTAATTCTGTTATAAGTATAGTTATTTCTAATGTCTTACTTCTACTAGGATCCAATTACTTTAAGTGTTCTAATTTTGTTAGGTGCTTAATTAATTTCAAGTATCCTAATTCTATTAGGAGTCTAATTAGTTGTGAGATGCCTAGTACTACTCTAACTTTAGTTGTTTTTGGTCTTTTTGCTTTTAATCCTAGTGTAATTAACTCTCCTAGTTCTACTAGGAGTCTAATTAATATCTTAATCTAATTGAGTCTCCTAATCCTACTAGGAGTCTAATTAATTTCAGTGTCCTAATCCTATTAGGAATCTAATCACTTGAGTCTCCTAATACTATTAGGAGTGCAAATATGTTAATTCTGTAGAAACTAATTAGGAATATATTAATTCTATTGAAACTCTAATTAATTAAAAATATACTAATTCTATTAAAACTCTAATTAAAGTAAATATACTATTTTTACTGAAAATTTAAAAAAAAGGGGTTTTGGCCTGCTATGCTAAGGAGGATCTGTCCCGTTCCCGGGTACCTCTGTAAGCTCCCTTGGGCAAATCAGGTGGCTAAGATTAAAGTAAATTGAACTTGAATTATAAGACAATATTTTTTGATTGAAAAGGCAATAATTTTTTTATTATAATTACGGATTAATAAATCAAGATTTAAAATCTATAACTCTAAGGAATCAGTAAATTAGGACTAGAATCTAAACTTTAATGAAATCGGGACCGAAATCAGAAAATCAGACTGTATGATTAAGGATTAATTCTAGAAACTGAGAACTAGAACCAGAGATTAATGATAGGACTGAAAGTTGAGATTTCAGGGTAAAAGTAAGATTTAAAATAATGATTTGAACGATCGGGTTAAAATTGCTTCCAAAAACTAAGAGCTGGAGCCCAGTATTGAAATTACGGATTAAAAAGAGGGTGTTATGGCCTAAGACATAAAATCAAAACTAATAGTTGAAATCTGAGATCTAAGAAACTAAGAACTAAGAACTAAGAACTAGAACCGAAAATTAAAAATTAGAAGGAACATTATAGCTAAGGCCGGGGCTGCAGAAAGGAATCTCGAAATCCTGAGCGTGAAGGTAGGGAACTCGAAACTCGAATCTCGAAGTCGTTATTTTTTTGGGGTCATGGTAAGGGGGTCTATTTATAGGTATTTTACATATTACGCACCCTGTGGGGTGCGTGTAATTAGTCTGTCAAGTTCAATTACGCACCCTATCTGGGGTGCTTAATTGAGTTGTGCTCCCTATATTAGGCGCTTAACCACTTTGAGTTGGTGACCGACTCAGTGAGTGACCGGCTGACTGGCTCAGTTGGGGTGTCCTAGTCCTAGTCTGATTAGACTAATTATGTGTCAGTGTGGAACACACAATCCGATCAAACGTCGTACTAACTACGTTCAATCATGGAGTGTGAGCAGCCTTAGGAGTTAGAGACCAGGTTTGAAATAGACAATTAAGCGCCGGTGGTGGGACACTTAATCCCATTGTGCCCGCTTGTTGGAGCATGCAATTGGGTCTTGAGGCGGTCTAAAAGAGGGGAAGTTTTGTCTGATAGAACTGATTAAGCGCTGGTGGTGTGGTGTTCCATCGAATTGCGCTCATGGTTCAGTACGCGTAATTTGGGATTGTCTCAGTTCTGGGTCGGGTTTGAGGCGCAAAGCTATTGTTTCAGCCTGCGTTTCGGCTATATACTATTATTTCAGTATATAGTCCCCGCCCCTAGGGTTATGGGATCTAAGCCACAGAGCTATTATTTCAGCTTGTGTCCAACCATATACTATTGTTTCAGTCTATGGTCCATACCTTTATGGGATCTGAGCCACAAAGCTATTGTTTCAGCATGTGTTCTGCCATATACTATTATTTCAGTATATGGTCCCATATTGGGTCTTGGGGTCTGAACCACAGAGCTATTGTTTCAGTCTGTGTTCTGCCATTTACTATTATTTCAGTAAATGGTCCCTGTGTAGGGGTTTCAAAACCCTCGGAGAAGGTAAGTCCTTTTCGAAGAGTCACAGTAGAGTTCAAAGGTTGATCGAACAAACTTATATACTTTGAGAGGGAAAAATGGGAGTGTCTACACTCACGTACCTTCATTGTAGGTCGCCTTCTTCTCTCTCTTAATGATGAGCGAGGCGTCCGAATTATGAGTAATATAAGTACCCTTATAGTTAGATATTTTCTTATTATATGCTTCATTTGTATTGTGTGTCATTCATCACTTAGAAGTACGTTAGAATATATATATATATGTTAAGAAAAAGGAATAAGATACGACACACGACTTTTGAGCCTTCGTCATGGTGGGGTTTCTTTCACGGTCACGTGGAACTTAGAATGTTGGCATCCATTTACAGATGCAACTACAAAACCCATCCCTTGGAAAGCGTGGTTTGTGAAGCCTATCGCACTGTGGCCCATTCTAATTAAGTTTAAGAAAAGTTGGAATATGAATATGCTAAGCTACGAGATGTTAAGAAAGTGAGGACTTAAGCCCACACAAATATGAAATCGGGGCAGGGACCTAAGCCCAGAACCGAATAATGTTATGATATGTTAAGACACGCTGTAAAGGCCAGCTGAATATGAAATTAAGTTCTTACACGTGCCATGTCTTACGTGCCACCGCAAGATCCAATGTCTGCAGTCAAGACGGGTCTTAAGGACAATATGATATGACAGTGTTTCAACTTAAGGGGACACTGATTTTTATGCGCACAACCTTATTGGGCTGGATGGTGATTTATTTTATGATATGGAGGTTAGGTTGTGACGACCTGACTTTCCCATATCTGAAATAGCCGGCTCACCAACCTATCGATAAATCGATAAGCCGGACCAATCAATCAAATATCAGAGTGCAAATGAGCTCCATTGAAGAACATAATAATGTAAACATAATTCTATGTCTAAACAATGATATGCAAAAGAGATCTCACATAAATAGGTCATATCTCAAAAAAGAACTAAGAAGAACAACCGGTGTTGGCCAATCCAACACCAAAACAATGGTTCCTAATAATAGTTCCTCAAAATGATATATGGAATTGAAAAACATGGCCTCGGGCCCATAATTCAAACAATATCCAACTCAAAATCACAAAAAGAATATACCCAAAACACAAATCTAAACCAAGGGAAAGAACTCGTCAGGAGAGATTTCTGGCTCCTCCTCTAGCTCGTAATCCGGATCACTCTCGAAACCCAAAGCCTGAGTCTCCACACTTGTGACGTATAGTCGGGGTGAGCTAACATCTAAGCTTAGTAGAATAAACTCAATTTATCACATTTGTCAAAAAAATATGGGTTTCAAATACTGAAATTAAATCAGATATGGTTTTCAAAATAGGTATTCCTGTCCGAAGTTCCAATTCTAAATGATCAAAGGCAACGTAATGAATGGGAAATCACCTGAATCTAATGTTCATACAGTTTTCGGATTTCGATGCATGCATGCTCCTTTGATAATTGACTTAAAACTTAACTTAAAGTTCTTCTCATATTACTATATCATGAGAGCAGGAATAAAACAGATGGGAACCCCTAACTAACCATCGTCGTTCAATGAACCCATTTTCAAGTAAAATGCATCAAGCCCCTACATTCTGAGGGTACTTGTACCATATAGATACTCAATCAAATAGGTTCAAAGTCAAACTCACGGATATCCCGCCGTGTCGGTCACAGATATCCCGTTGCGTCAGTTGGGATTTGTTCAGGGGAACCATAAATCAAATGCAGATTTGAATACGTATTTCAAATTTAGATTCATATTCAGAATTCAGATGCAGTTTCTATTCCTATCTCCGATGCGAGGTTTCACAATTTAGGCTTCACATTCATGTTCAAGAGTATTTGGGATTCATAGTTTATAATTCATGCGAATTATGTTCAAGACAAATTTATATCCAATTTGGAGTTCAAGATAAGTTCGGAAACAAATTCAGATGAGTTAAAAAAAAACATAATCTTTTGAAAAATGTAAATGAAATTGAGTTTTCCGTACCTGATATGAATCTATTCCAACAGTCCTCACCAAGGTTTTCCCTCACTTAACCTATATGTAATTAACACCACGTAATTGTTAATAGTGTCTAAAAACATCAAACAAAAGTTCCCACAGTTCTTATCCAAGAAAATTTAAAAAACTAGAAATAAGGCAAAATCGAATGTCAATTCCATTTTTCGAATGTTCGATTTTGAATTCAAATTTCGATTTTCAAATCGAATGTTTGATTTCCTCAGAATTTGAACCTGTCAGAACAAAGCCAAAATCGAACTTTGATTCCATTTTTGAGCGTTCAATTTTGATTTCAAACTTCAAATTTGGATTCAAATGTTCGAATACTTCAAATTTCTGTTGTTTTTCAGTTTTCATTCACAACTTGAATCCCTCATAAACTAAACTGACATCTATTTTAAATTCATATATAAACTTACCTAATTTAGGTAAATATAACCAACAAGATGAATAAAAAAGCCTACCTCTTAAGGTTGGCTCTCGTGATTTCCGATGATCCAATTACTTAACACCGGATAGAATCTAACGAAACCTCAAGCAGGCAGATCCCCAACTAAGCTCCATATTGGCATATACAGAGCCTCACCTTTAGACACGTGGATTCACACACGATTGACACTACTCTCCCTTAATACCTTCAATCCAATCAGCGGTAGATTCCAAGGCTTTTCTACGGTCATGATCATGAGGTGATCGAAATTTTAAGCAATGAAAGTGGGGAAGGAATTGGAGTTAGCAACAACTTAAGGCTTGGTTCTCACGAGAGGAAGAGAAGTGAAAACTTCCCTTTCACTCTTCTATCTTTATAACCAAAATAAGCAACCAAAATATCTTTATATTTTCCCAAAATATCAAGATATTTACTTTACAAATTCTATCCACATGGTTTAAGTCTGACTAGGGTGTTGAGCACGCACACATAGCTCGACGTATGAATTTCTAACCAATGGCCTGAAAGATATTCTAAGTCAACTTTTCACAAAATAATTCTTTTCAATTAATTATTCCAAAACCTATGATGTCAACATCTGACTTTTCAGGCACATATATCGAGGTGACCGGATTCAGTTTCATAAATTTTTGGGATATTCACCCCTCCTTAGGAATTTTGGTCCTTGAAAATGCTAACAGGTACAGGTCAGGTCTATGGGTAATCCTCATCCTAAACAAAGTTCTTAACATAGCAAATTCAAAACTATTATAGGTTTAATGAAGATGGGTCACAGTGCAATAGGCTTCACGAAACACGCGAGTCAAGGGACGGGACCTGGATGTACTGCGTGTGGCATCCCATACTGCCATAGAGGATTGCATCCGTACATGGATGCCTACACCCCAAGTGCCACATGCTAGGAAACATACCCCACCATGACTCAAGTTAAACAGTCTCATATGGAATCAATTTACATTGGCAGATTACACAAACACATATATGTGGAACCTAAACTAATTAGGCAGTGATTAGCAAAATTGATCTAATCAAACAATTATGGCAAAAACAGATAACTCACAGAATGTAAAGTAACTACAAGAATTACCAAATAGATTAATATAACAGAGGCAAAGCCCAAGACATAACTTTGATCCAAGGATCAAAACTAATAGACAAAATGAAGTAGAACAGTTAATTATATGAAGTAAACAAAAGAAGTAGAACCACCAGGTTCCAATAATCCATCAAGAATCCACTACAGCTTCACTAATCCTCCCCACCCTCATTTGATCTAGCCTCCTGATCAGTCTCTGCATGATGGTCGTCCTCAGCCTCCTAATCAGCAGTGTCTCCAGCTCTAGAAGTAGAAGCACGAGTAGCGGAGGCACGAATATCAGCCATATAGGTAGCATAGTCTGTAGGGTATGCATGCCGCATCAAATAGGTCTGCATGCCATCGACTTCCAACTGACTACTCAATGAATGTACCTGCTGACTCACCGCAGCCATCTGTCTAGTGAACTCTGATAGGGTAAGGACATCAGCATGTGGGGCCAGTGGCTGGACTGGTGGTGGTATATGAATAGGTGGTGGCTGCATTGACTCCGGTGTAGCTTGTTCAGCAGGTGGTTGATCAGCCTCTTGAGGAGCTTTAAATAACTTTTTATTGTCCCTAACCGAAGTAGACAATGTATATGTCTTAACACTGGTGGTGGACTTGGGTTTGTCCTTTGGAATCTCATATTCAACCTTGCTATTGTAATCCTCGATCATAAGAGATATCAATCGGGCATATGGGATCTCTTTGGCAGGGGCTTTTATCTTCTTTCCCATTTTCTCTTGAGCTGCTATTATGCCCTTGAATACATCCTCTGGGGCATTAAACCATTTGTCTTGAAAATAAGAATATAGAGCTTGTTGGATGATGCCCCGCCTTTTCGATTTATGACCAAACGGGTAGAGACTACTCTTAAAAATCACATCAAGCATCCACATTGTGTCCGACAATTGAGCTCAGGTTATCGATTTCCCGGACCCATGTAGGTCGTGTGTCATCCTTGCCATGACATCATGAACTGCTACAAGTTTGGGGTTTGGTGCAGCCAAACCCATGGTTGGGGAATGCTTGGTAGGACAAGCCATCGCCTCAGCAATATCACCGAGATCAATAGTATAATCTCGTCCATCTATTGATGTGTAAATATTCTTCCCATCACCCCTACGCATGTGTTGGTAAAACAATTTTACCAACCGAGGGTAAAAATGGGTGTGAAAAGGTTGAAGTAGGGTTTTCAATTGAGCCCTCTCCAAATAATCATATGCCCACTGTGTGGTTGGTTGTTGGTCGAATAGCTCAGGATCAAAGGTCCACTCGTCATCAAAAACTTTTACACTCCACCACTCATTGGGTTGTTCACGAGGTGGTGGAGGAGGTCGTATCGGTTGTGGTGGTGGTGGGGGTGGTTGGTTAGAAGAACCAGCCTTGGATGCAGGCCGCTTTGAGGTAGGGGTCTTGGAAGCCGATTGCTTCTTAGGTCCCATAGATAAACTCAAAGAAAATTCAGAAATTGAAAGAACAAATTTACTAAGAAAGTAGGGTTTACCTTTTTGAGAGTCTAAATCTAGTGCTTGCAAGTGAAAATTGAAGCCCTTTGCGAATCTGGGTTGTAGCACCTTGATTTCGCACAAAAAGGGAAGAAAAACCCTAATCGCTGCTCAAAGAAGGCATGCGAATGGGGAAAATAAAACCAAACATAAATCGATAAATTCGAACGTCGAATTTATTTTCGAACATCGATTTTAAATTCGAACGTCGATGTAATTTTCGAATGTTCGATTTTGGCCCAAAGTTTCTTAGGTGCCTGCCAATTTCGAACTTCGATTTTTATTTCAACTGTTCGATTTTGAAAATCTAACGTTCAGTTTTTAATTTTGAACTTCGATTTTAACGGAAACTGTCAACATTGAAATTTTTTAATTTTGAGGATTTTGAGGCCTCTTTAAGGTTCAATACTTGCAGTTTAAATCTTGTACAAACCTAAAAATCAACCAATTCAATTATTCAGCTGCTCGGTCCTTAAATTCCCTATTTCTAGGCGACCAAGCAAACGATACGCGGTTTGATCGGTTGCATATATATTCTCCAAAGTGGAACAAATTATATAACCGACTTAAAATAATAGAAACATCATTTACTCATTCATTTAAGAAATGTGTATACAATACAAGTGAGATTGAATGTAATCCAAAATAAAGTGCCATCACATCTTTAATCACACCACATTTACAAAATTTCCAATCTCACTCAAAGAAACGCGAAAATTGTTCCCGAATCTCAGCTTCGCACTCCCAAGTGGCTTCCTCTAATGTATGATTTCGCCAATTTATGAGAACTAAAAGAATCCTCTTGGTTGGTAGGATCTACTCCTTGCGGTCTAAGATCTGCACTGGCTCCTCGACTACCGTCAGACCATCCTGAATCTCAATGTACCTCCATAAAATTAGTCGGGTCTCTAATGTACCTCCGCAACATGGACACATGAAATACATTATGCATGCTCGATAGTTGTGGCAGTAAAGCCATCTGTAAGCGACCTCCCGTATCTGAAATACCAAGAAGGCCGGCTCGCCAACCAATCAATAAATTGATAAGCCGGATAGATTAGTTAGATATCAGAGTGCAAAGGAGCTCCATTGAAGAACATAATAATATAGACATAATTCTAAGTCTAAACAATGATATGCAAAAGAGAACTCACATAAATAGGTCATATCTAAAAACGGAACTAAGAAGAACCACCGGTGCTGGCCAATCCAACACCTAAAAAATGGTTCCTAATAAAAGTTCCTCAAAATGATATAAGGAATTGCAAAACATGGCCTCGGGCCCATAATTCAAACAGTATCTAACTCAAAATCATAAAAATAATATACCCAAAACACAAATCTAAACTAAGGGAAAGAACTCGTCAGGAGGGATTTCTGGCTCCTCCTCTGGCTCGCAATCTAGATCACTCTCGTAACCTTGATCCTGAGTCTCTACACCTATGACGTATAGTTGGGGTGAGCTAACATCTAAGCTCAATAGAATAAACTCAATTTATCACATTTATAAAAAAAATATAGTTTTCAAAGACTGAAATTGAATCAGATATGATTTTCAAAACAAATATTCCTTTCCTAGTTCCAATTCTAAATGATCAAAAGCAGTGTAATGAATGGGAAATCAGGTGAATCTAATGTTCAGAAAGTTTTTGAATTTTGATGCATGCATGCTCCTTTGTTAATTGGCTTAAACCTTAACTTAAAGTTCTTCTCACGTTACTATATCATGAGAGCAGAAATAAAATCGATGGGAACCCCTAACTAACCATCATAGTTCAATGAACCAATTTTCAGGTAAAATGCATCAAGCCCCTGCATTATGAGGGAACTTGTGCCATACAAATACTCAATCAAATAGGTTTATATTCAAACTCACGGATATCCCACCATGTCGGTCACGGATATCCCGCCGCGTCGATTGGGATTCATTCACAGGAATCATAAATCAAATGCAGATTCTAATACCCATTTAAAATGTAGAATCAAATTCATAATTGAGATGCAGATTTCTGTTCATATTTCAGATGAGGGATTTCACAATTTAGGGTTCACATTCATATTCAAGAGTTTTCGGGGTTCATAGGTTATAATTCATGTGAATTATGTTCAAGACAGATTTATATCCGATTTGGAGTTCAATATAAGTTCAGAAACAAATTCAAATGAGTTCGAAAAAAAAAAGACACTCTTTTGAAAAATGTAAATGAAATTCAGTTTTCCCTACCTTAGACTTGGATCCCATCTAATCTATTCCAACAGTCCTCACCAAGGTTTTCCCTCACTTAACCTAGATGTAATTAACACCACATAAGTGTTAATAGTGTCTAAAAGCATCAAACAAAAGTTTCCATAGTTCTTATCCAAGAAAGATTTAAAAACCAAAAACAGGGCAAAATCGAACATCGATTCCATTTTTCGAATGTTTGATTTTGAATTCGAACTTCGATTTTCAAATCGAATGTTTGATTTCCTCAAAAATTGAACTTGTCAAAATAGAGCCAAAATCAAACTTCGATTCCATTTTCGAGCGTTTGATTTTGATTTCGAACTTCAAATTTGGATTCGAATGTTTGAATTCTTCATATTTCTGCTATTTTTTAGTTTTCACTCACAACTTGAATTCCTCCAAAAACTAAACTGGCATCTATTTTAAATTCATATATAAACTTACCTAATTTAGGTAAATATAACCGACAAGATTAATATAAAAGCCTACCTCTTAAGGTTGCCTCCCACAGTTTTCAATGATCCAATTACTTAGCACCAGATAGAATCTAATGAAACCTCAAGCCGGCAATCCCCAACTAAGCTCCATATTGGCATATACAGAGCCTCACCTTTAGGCAATTGGATTCACACACGATTGGCACTACCCTCCCTTAATACCTTCAATCCAATTAGTGACAGATTACAAGGCTTTTCTACGGTCAAGATCGTGAGGTGATTGAAATTTTAAGCAATCAAAGTGGGGAAGGAATTAGAGTTAGCAAAAGCTTAAGGTTTGGTTCTAACGAGAGGAAGAGAAGTGAAAACATCCCTTTCACTCTTCTCTCTTTATAACCAAAATAAGCAACAAAACTATCTTGATATTTTCCCAAAATATCAAGATATTTACTTTACAAATTCTATCCACTTGTTTTAATTCCGACTAGGATGTTGAGCGCGCACACATAGCTCAGCGTATGAATTTCTAACCAATGGCCTAAATGATATTCTATGTTAACTTTTCACAAAATAATTCTTTTCAATTAATTATTCCAAAACCTATGATGTCAACATCTGACTTTTTGGGATATTACAAAGCTGGTTGTCTACACGTGAACCTGGCGTGATAGGCTCGAGCAGCGATCCTAGCACAGATCATTTAAAGAAGATAAGTAAGATACAAAGTATGTTGTGTAGGCGTATGGAGTAATAATAAGACTTCCGATATATCACGTAAGTTAAGTTGATAAGATAAGTAAGAAAAGTCATAGGCCTTAGAAGCATCATATGCATGGAAACCTGTTACATTCTTTCAGCTTATTTGATATGAAATGTTTATGAGATCTTTCTTTATGTTAGTTATATGTATATTCCTAATGGATTCACTTCCACTCACAAGGTTGCACCCACGATTAACCGGGTAGATTGTGGTGGATCGATTGTGCAACCCACTGAGTTTACATGACTGAGTAAACTCACCCCCCTTTCCAAAAACTAACAGCTGCAAGTGAAGATATGGATTACACTACCCGGTGGACTTTATGCGCTAGTAGACTGCGATTTATGAGGGCGATGACGTCGAGGACTAGTTAGACGACATCAGGTATATATTAAATATATGGAAAGACTTTCTAGTAGTTGATTGTACTTTTATTTATGGTCATTGTATAATAGACTCCAATTTCAATGTAAGCTTAGTGAAGGAAAATTTTCATGTGAGAAGAAAAATTTATTCACGATTTTTGGGAGCCCCATTTTACGTAAGATCTAGTAAGATATGGATGTCTACTTATCGCCTTAACAAGCTTGGGGTGTCAAAACAGGGAATTCTAGGCCCTCGAGATCGGCTAGGATTCTGGGTCATGACAACTAGCTTCATTGAACATATGATTTCGTCGATAAGCTTAATGGTTAAAATCGGATGGCATTCAAACTTTTTTATTAATATTGGGCAGTTCAAATCAAATTTTAAAAATTGTATCACTGTAAATGTGGCTACAAGCTTGATGGTTAAGATTGGATGACATGATCTAGTGTCCACTATAGATTGGGAACTATTGGACGGTTTGGATCATGTTGGTGTGTAGCCATGATTGCTCTAACATGATCAGACGGCTGGGATTAATTGGTCATCTAATTTGGACAATGAGATTGATAGTTAAAAACACATGTCATAATCTCTTTTTCGGCATTGAGTAGGCTATATTGGATAGTTCAGATTTGAATTCCATATTGCATCACCATGAATGGACAATTTGGTTTTATTGGCCATTTAATGTGGCCATTTAATGGACAAGAATTATGAATTTTTGTGTAACTTCATATTTATATTTTTAATAGAGGACTAGAACTATGGTGGGGTTCAAACTCACCCCGAGGCGCTAGGTTTGAATTAGTTGGGGTCCAAGTGGAATATATCTGAGCAGTCGGGTTCTACGGCAGCTTGCTCAAGGACGATTTGAGGCCACCCAAATTTTTTTGTCATTATCCAATGCATTTATTGTTATTTGGCTCGAGCGACCATGGTTGTCGCTCGAGCGAGGTGGGTCACCCATAGGGGAAAAGTTAAGGGTGAAAGTCGCTCGAGCGAGTTTGGTTCTCACTCGAGCGACCAACGCACTATTCAAAGGGGTGTTTTCTCTAGTTTTAGTCACTCAAGCGACTTTGGCTGTCGCTCGAGCGACCAACAACGTCTGAGTTATGTGCAGACTCCGCTATTGGGCAGTTTCTCTTGGGTTAGAAGTAAGATTCGGGACTTATAAATAAAGGGAAAGCTCATGGATGAATTGGAAAAAGGTTGAGATCATTATAAAACATTGGAAACCTATCAAGGGTTTTGAGCAGAGCTTTGGTGATGTGACGACCCAACTTTCACTACAAAAAATAAGACTATTAGCAGTACTTTTTTTAACAAAAAATTGCTGCTATTAGTCCTGTCACTACCAAAAATTAACTTAACAACAAGTGCCGTTAAAACACCTTATTTTTGTAGTGTTTCCCGTGTCTGAAATACCGGGAAGGCTGGCTGGCTGGCCAACCTAACGATAAATCGATAAGCCGAACAAAAAATCAAGCAAATAATCAGAGTATAACAAAAGAAAGTTCCATTTCTACACAAAATGTAATAAAAATATAACGGTTTTTATTTCATTTGAAAACACAGGGATAAAAGAACCGAAAGGAACCACCGGTGCTAGCCGACCATCATCGAAACATGGTTCACAAAAATAACGTATAATAATTACATATTTCAAAAATATAAATTAAAGAGGCCGGACGTACCAAGCCCAAACGTCTAGTTTCTCAAAAGTAAACCAACTAAGGCAGAAATCCTAAGCAGGAAAGAATTCCTCAGGAGGAACCTCTAACTCTTCCTCAGGAATGTAGTCTGGATCACTCTTGTAACTCCAATCCTGCATATCTACACCTATGACGTATAGTCAGGGTGAGCTAATAGTGTAAGATTAGTAGAAGAAACTCAATTTCTATTACATTTTAACATATAAAATGCGGTTTCAAAACTAAAGTCGAAGCATAACTATTTTCAAAATAGATATTCCAAAGCATGTTCATTTACTGAATTTTGAGAATTTATATCCAATGCAATTTTCCGAACAAATATCAATTAAAGTGTCATGAACGGGATTCAAACAAATCAAGATTTTAAATATTTTTGGATTCTTATTCATGCAATGCTCGTTTGTTTAATGACTTAAATCATAACTTCAATTTCTTCCCAAGTTACTATATCATGAGAGCAAGAATAATACCGATGGGAACCCCTACCTAACCATCGTCGTTCAATGAACCCTTTTTAGGAAATACAACAAGCCCCTGCATTATGAGGATAACTTGTGCCAGGCGGATTTACCATCAACAGAGTTCAAGAAAATTCAGGGGATTCTAGTGAACCTTAAATCAAATGCAGATGTTAACATATAATTCAATGTATTTAATACATAATTAGATTCGGAGTTCTGGGTTTCAGGATTCATATGAAAATTCAAGATGTATTCGAAATTCAAAGTTCAGAGTTCATGCTAATCAAATTCAAAGCAGATTCAAATCAAATTTGAAGTTCATGATCAAATAACAAAAACAATTTCATATTACCTTATTTGATCATATTATCATATTATCTGTTCCAAGCTATCCAAAGATCCTCACCAATGGTTTCCTAGTCATAACCTAGATTTATTATTACCACACTAGGCGTTAATAGCATAAAAAACAGATAGCTTAAAGTTCCTAGAGTTTTTCCAAAGAAAAAGAAACACAACCAGAAATAGGGGAAATCTATCGATCGATTTCCCAAATATATCGTTTGATTTCAAATTCGAACGGTTGATTTCCATAATCGATCGTTCGATTCCTTCAGAACCTGGCACCTCTGTTGTGTCAAAATCTATCATTCGATTTTGAATTTGAACATTCGATTTTGAATTTGAACGTTTGATTTCAAATTCGAACGTTCCATTTTGAATTCGAACGTTTGATTTCTACAATTTTTATAGTTTTTCAGGTTTTCTCTTCCTTGAATTGTTTCTCCTTAACCAAACTGATTTCTTCCTATTTTTACATGCTAACTAACCTAAACTTAGGTATAAATCAACTATCATGACGACATTAAGAGCCTACCTCTCAAGGTTGATTTTCATGGCTTCCGATGATTCTCTCACAAGGTGTCAGATTGCATCTTGTGAAATCTCGAGCCGGTAGATCCCAAAATAAGCTCCACGTTAGTACGTACAAAGTCTAACCTTTCCAGTATGCGGACTACACGGATCACGCATCCACCATGGATGTTTCACATCCGATCGGAACAACTCTTCTTTACCAATCTCAATCTAAATAGCAATAGAAATCAAAGTTTCTCTATGGCTGAGATCGTGAGAGTGATCGAAAACTTTGGCGATCTTTGGGAAGAAGATGAAGAAAGCTTTAAAATATCACACTGTTTGGTTCTCACGAGAGGAAGAGAAGTGAGAAGTGCTCTTCACTCTTCTCACTTTATAAAGCAAAACTAAGCCAAAAATATCATGATATTTATACAAAATATCATGATATTTATTTTAAAAATCTTATCCATTTAAATTAAGTCTAATTTGAGTGTTGGGCACGCACAACTCAATTTGGTATACAGGTTTCCAATTAACATTTATAATGACATCTAATTCAACTTTTCACTAAAATATTTATTTAATTTAATTATTCTAAAATTTAAGATGTCATCTCTCTACTTACCGGACACGCAAATCGAGGTTAATTTGTTTGGGTTCAAAAATTTTTAGGACATTACATTCTCCCCTCCTTTAGAAATTTTCGTTCTCGAAATTTCACCACGTACAACTCAGATCTACGGTAACACTCATCCTAAAACAAAGTCTATTCGTGTAAGAGAACACTTAATGAGATTGAAAGTCAGTATATCAAGAGAATCCAATCCTTTAACTAAATTCAAAAGTTGAATAAAGTTTATTCCAAACTAAGGGAATCGAGTATACGATGATGCATATGGCATCAACGTTCATTCGACCAGGTAATCATACATAGAGTCAAACTAACTCAGATTCAAAAAGTAGAACACACACCCATAATTATTAAAAGTATTCCTATAGGAATTAATTAGCAAGTAATCTCACACAAAGTGAAATAGTCATAACCATAGGATTTCCAGCATCAAGATAACTGGTTGTTATCCATTAGACAACTCATACACCTACAGTAAACCTAAATAGCGACAACAAATTATACAAACCTGGAGCAATCCTAGATAGTGACAACTAGGAAAAGATTCATCGTAAAAGAAAAGGATCCACAATGAAAGCATACTCATAATTCCATCCATGATAACCACAAATCATTCACGAACTAAACTAAATGTATCAAGCATCCATAAATAGTTACAAAACTATTATCCAAAAATTAAAATTAGGCCTCCAAGACCCCATAGTTCATACAAATTTATTTTACATTCCCAAAATATTAACTCCCAAAATCCTTTGACCACAGCTGTCCCACTAATCTGTCTAGTCTGCTTCAGGTTTCGCTCCCTGGTCTGATGCATCCCTTGCTCCAGATGTAGATGCTCTAGCAATGGAAGTGCATACCTCAGCCATCTACATCGCATAGTTAGCAGGATATGCATGTATCATTAGGTGGGTAAGCATACCCTCGTGGAACTCCAACTAACTGTTCATCGAGCTCATGTGTTGAATCAGTGTGTTTATCTGCTGACTCATCACAGTCATCTATCGGGTGAATTAAGACAAAGTGAGTACATCACCCTAAGGTGCATGTGGTTGCATAGGTGGTGGCATCTGAACTAAGGCAAGCTGATGTGGCTACGCTGTGGGTTGTTCTTGCTCCTGTGCAGCATGTTCAGCAACTTCCTGATTGGCTGTCTGAGGGGCATTTCTCAGTAATTGCTTATAGCTCTTTTTCCAATCCTTCAACTTATATTTCTATACGTTGGCGGTGGACTTTGGTTCATCCTCGTCTATTTTGTAGTCATCCCTACCATCATAATTCTCAATCATGAGTGAGATAAGGCGTGCATAGGGCATTGCATTTGTAGGGGGCCTTCCTACCTTTTGACATATTCTCTCGGGCTGTTTCGATACCCTCATACACTATAGCCAGCGCATTGAACCATTTCTCTCTGAAGGCTAAAAATAAAGCCTGTTGAATGGCACCTCCCCGTTGTGATTTGTGTCCTAACGAGTAGAGGTTACACTTAAAGATGACATCTAGCATTCACATGGTGTCTGACAATTGAGCTCTAGTTACAGACTACCCGGATCCATGTCATCCGTGAGTCATCTGTGCAATGACATCATGAAAGTGGACCGGCTTGGGGTTGGGCCCTAACAAACCCATGTCTTGGGCGTATTCCGAAGGACACAAGATTGCCTCAACGATGTCATCTAGGTAAAATTCTCTCTCTCATCAATCTTGGTATATATTTTTGTACGGTCATTGCCCCGGCGCATATGCTGATAAAACAGTTTTACCAAGTGAGTGTAAAAATACTTATGGAATGGTTGGAGCAAGGTGGTCAATCCTGCTTTCTTGAGGTAATAAAAAACCCACACAGTGGCCTCACGTTTCGGCGTAGGGCTCTAATAGCAAGTTGCTTCTTAGGACCCATTGAAATCGAAAGAATCGAATGAAAACTCAAAATGCAAAGAAATAAATCAGGCAAGTTATGGTTTTACCATTTTAAGAGAGCCCTACACCAAAATGTGAGACCACTGTGACGTGGTCTCGAAGATGGAATGGAAATTTCGCACTAAGAAGGAAAGAAAAAGAAACCCCCTAAAAAAACTCTAACTGAGTTTGCAAATGAAGGAAATAAACCCTTGACCCTAACTTAAATCGCCAGAATCGATCATTTGATTTCTAAAATTGAACGTTCGATTTCCAGTTAATTGCTTAGGTGCCTGATAAAATCAATCGATCGATTTCAAAATCGATCGTTCGATTTTTGCATAAATTTTCAATTTTCAATTTTCTGTTTTGAATACTTTGGGGTCGCAATCTTGTTCCGCATCCGCACCCCAAATATGGTACACACTCATACATCATCTAAATTTACATAACCATTCCCTTGGCCCATAAATTTCCTATTTTTCATTTCACTTATACAATTTATGCTTGGTATATTCATTTGCACA
Organism: Chloranthus sessilifolius; assembly: GCA_021018995.1. NCBI lineage: Eukaryota > Viridiplantae > Streptophyta > Magnoliopsida > Chloranthales > Chloranthaceae > Chloranthus > Chloranthus sessilifolius. The sequence continues at coordinate 102,624,123 of CM037588.1, forward strand.
CACTTTCACTCAATTGGAGCAGACCTCATAACACAATTTGTAATACCTAAAACAAAACTGAATAGTACTCCATGTATATTAAGAAACTTGCATACCAGTTAAGATACATCGAATGTAATTACATAATCTAAGTATCACTACGCTCTTTAAACAACAACCCTTTACAAAAATATTGATCTCACATAAAAATAAATGTGGAAATTACTCGCGGATTTCAGCTTCACACTCCCAAGTAGCTTCCTCCGATGAGTTGTTCTACCACTTCACAAGCACTAAGGGAATCCGCTTGGTCCGTAAGATCTGTTCTTTATGATCCAATATCTGTATCGGTTCCTTAACCAATGTTAGACCATCCTGAAGTTCAATGGGTTGGTAGTCTAACACATGAGTCAGGTCTTTAATATACCTCTGCAATATTGACATATGAAATACATTGTGCATGCTAGATAGTTGCGGCGGTAAGGCTACTTGGTAGGCGACTTCACTGACTCGGCCCAGTATCTCAAAAGGCCCAACATAACTCGAACTCATCTTTCCATGCTTGTCAAAAAGCATCACGCCTTTCGTAGGAAAGATTCTGACAAAGACATTGTCCCCTACTTGAAATGCAGGGTATTAGCTACTACATTACATTTTAATGGAACGTAAAGGTTATGAATGCTATAATGCTCACCTAAAACTCACCATATTTCTTTTTAGGCCGGCATAGCTCTTTTGGCGACTTTGAGCAACCCGTAACCTCTCGTGGATTAATTGAACTATTTCAGTCATACTTTCCATGATCTCAGGACCCAAAATAAGTTTCTCGCCAACCTCCTCCCAATTAAGAGGAGACCTACATCTCCATCTATATAAGGCTTTGTAAGGATTCATGTCGATGCTAGCCTGAAAGCTATTATTGTAGGCAAACTCAATCAGAGGTAAGTGTTGGTTCCATGACCTTGGAAATCCAACATGCAAGCACGTAGCATGTCCTCGATGATTTAGTTCACCCACTAAGATTGCCCATTAGTCTGAGGGTGAAATTTCAAGCTGAAATCAAGCCTAGAACCCATCCCTTCCTGAAATCGCTACCAAAACTAAGACGTGTATAGTGGGTCTCTGTCGAATATGATACTGATCGGTATACCATGCAACCTGATTATCTCCTTGGGGTACAACTCTGTGAGTTTGCTGGCGGTATAAGTCATATTATATGGCAGGAAATGAGCGAATTTAGTCAACCTATCAACAATGACCCAGATGGCACTGTGCTTCCTTAATGTCCTCTGCTACCCCAGAATGAAGTCTAGAGAAATGGCCTCCCATTTCCACTCGGGTATCGATAATGGTTGTAACAATCCAGCTAGATTTTGATGATCAAACTTGACCTGCTGACATATTAAATATCTCAACACGTACTCAGCTACATCTCTCTTTAAGCCTCTCTACCGAAAACTTTTCTTTAAATCCTGGTAGATCTTGGTACTTCTAGGATGAATGGCATACATAGATTTGTGAGCCAATTTTAAAATGGTGTCTGGAAGCTCAATATTGGTTGGTACGCATACCCGATCTTGAAACAGTAAGGTTTTATCTTCTCTGATGGAGAAATCTGTCTTACTTCCACCAACCGCATCCTGTCTGATAGCCATAAGATCATCATCGGTCATCTGTAGCTTATGGTTGTTCTTGAATAGTGTAGAATGAACCGCAAGTGTAGTCATTTGTGCCCCCGAGCCTTTAATGTCAAACCTCATGCTGCATAATGTCATATCTTCAAGTAATTGCCATCATGCACTCTAGTGATGAGGTGCGACAACAGAGCAGAAGACTTTTAGCTCAGTGCATCTGCTATGACATTTGCCTTTCCAGGGTGATACTGGATGGAACAATCATAGTCCTTTAATAATTCCTCCATCTTCGCTGCCTCATGTTCAGATCTCTTTGAGTGAAAAGGTACTTGAGGATTTTATGATTCGTAAAGATATAAAAAATTTTCCCATATAGGTAACGTCGCCAGATCTTTAGTGCAAAGATAACAGGTGCCAACTCCAGATCATGAGTTGGATAGTTCTTCTTGTGATCTTTGAGCTGTCGAGAGCCATAAGCAATGAATCTCTCATTCTGATTAAGAACATAGCCCAACCCACTGTATGAAATGTCACTGTATACCGCGAAACCTCTACTACCTGATGGTATGGCAAGCACTAGCGCGGTGGTTAGTCTCGTCTTGAGCTCTTGAAAACTCTGCTCACACTGTTCAGTCCACTCAAACTTAGCATTCTTCTTAGTAAGTTGCTTGAGGGGGCCTGACAGTTTAGAGAAACCTTCTATGAATCTCCTATAATATCCAGCCAAACCAAGGAAAATCTTAACCTCTATTACCGTCTTAGGCTATTTCCATTTCAAAATAGCTTCAATCTTAGCTGGATCAACTGAAATGCCAGTCTCAGAGACGACATGTCCCCAAGAAACTAACCTGCTCAAGCTAAAACTCACACTTGCTAAGTTTTGCATATAACTGGTGGTCTCTGAGTGTTTGAAGAGCCACTCGTAAGTGTTATTCATGACCCTCTCTTGTTCGCGAATAGATGAGAATGTCATCTACGAAAATAATCATTGATTTGTCGAGGTGTGATTTGAACACCCGGTTCATCAAGTCCATAAACGATGTTGGTGCGTTAGTTAGCCCAAAATGCATCACCAAGAACTCATAGAGACCATACCTCATGCGAAAAGTTGTCTTTGAAATGTCTTCCACCTTAATCTTTAACTGATGGTAGCCTGACGTCAAATCAATCTTTGAAAAGAACTTTACGCCTTGTAGCTGATAAAAGAGGTTATCTATCCACTGAAGTGGATAATGATTCTTAATCGTCATCTTATTTAAATGGCACTAATCAATGCAAAGCCACATCGGCCCATCCTTCTTCTTCACAGATAAAGTCGGTGCTCCCCAAGAAAACACACTCAGCTTGATAAACCCTTTATCTAACAACTCTGAAAGTTGTTCCTTTAGTTCCTTCAACTTAGCTGGCGCCAGGCGATACAGAGCTTTTGACAATGGTTCAATACCTGGCGCTAACTCAATCGCAAACTTGATCTCCCGATTAGGTGGCAGTCCAAGTAGATCTTCAGGAAATACATTTGGATACTCGCATGTAATTGTAATGTCTACGATATTCTTCTTCTCCTCCTTTTGATCTTGCAAGTAAGCGAGGTATCCACTACACCTGTTCCTCATCTTACACTCTGCTCGGATAGTTGCGATGAATGGTGCAACACCTGATTTCACTCCACAAAAGCGAAATGATTTTCTCTTTGGATGGCGGAATGTTACCACTTTTCGAAGGCAATCTATGCTTGCATGGTAAGCAAATAGCCAATCCATTCCCAGGATCACATCGAACCCTTCCATATTCATTATAATAAGATTGGCTATCATCTCGTGGTCTTCAATTGCTATGATCACCGATCGACACATTGTATCTGTGCTCACTGAGGTTTTCATAGGAACTGATACTGCTAGTATGAAGTTTGAAGACTTGGGAATAATGCCCAATTTTGTTGAGAATTGAGGGGTGATAAAGGAGTGAGTAGACCCTAGGTCTATCAGCCCTCGTGCCGTAGTTTCACATATGTCATCGTCTTGGCGCATAACGAGGGTACCTTAATTTTTATACAATAAAGTTTATTAATTGTTCATAAGGTGTGTGGTGTTCATGCATGTCATAATAAATTTTTTTTATTAAAAACACTAATCAACGGAAACCAAAATAAATTAATATCTGAAATTTAATTATACCTTGGATCACGTCATTTGACGTTTGAGCATCAAAAGCAGGTACATCATAAGCTTGACCTTGAATAGTAGGTCGAGAAGATCTCTGTGTAGAAGCTGAAGTGGTCCTTCCCTTTCCCTCCTCAGGACAATCCTTGACCATGTGTCCTATAATACCACACCTAAAGCATGCTCTAGTGTTCCTCCTGTAGTCCTCAGTTTTGTGTAGTTTCCCACACCTTTTACATGATGGAATTGTAGCGAAAGATGAGACACATGAGGATCCTTGGGTCACTAAAGCTCCACGTGTAGTAGTGCTAGAAGGTCGGAAGGGTCGTACAGGTGAAGAACTCTATGGTCTCTAATAGGAGACAGGTCTTGAAGAAACAACCCGTCGCAAGTACGTTGGCTGAGTAGGATAGCGACATGGTCATGCAAACCTCTGCCTCTTATTTGCCTGTTCATAGGCACTTGATTGCCCCTGTGAAACCCTATCCTTACTCTGTTGGTCTCTCCTCAAAAACTATTTCTAAATCTCCTCCTCAACAATGAGGGCCTTTGACATCACGCCCCCATAGGTTTCCATCTCCCACATTGCTAGTCTCTCCTATATATTTGGCCTTAGACCAAGTTGGAATTCTTTGGCCCTCATTAACGCTATGGCCACATGCTGAGGTGCAAACCTCGAGAGCCTAGTAAATTCTGCCTTGTACTCACGCATTGTCATCTTATCCTGTTCTAGTTTTATAAACTGGACCTCCCATTGATTTCTCACTATCTGGGGAAAGTACTAATTGTTGAATGTCTCAACGAACTCTGCCCATTTACAAGGAGTGTTGGGAATTTCCTATTCCCTGGCTCTGGACACCGACTTCCAGCAAGGGCTAGCCTCTCCATCAAATTTGAAGGTCGCCCAACGGACCATCTCAACTTCGGTTCATTATAGTGCTTCAAAGATCTTTTCTAGCTCATCTAGCCAACTCTCGACTTCCAGCGGATCCGTTTGACCTCAGGATCCATCTGACCAAAAAAGTTAGGAGGTCACAATCTCCTAAATTCTGTAAACCCGAAGGGTTGATTCCTAACTGCAAGTAACTATGTTTACTGAGCCACAAATGTCGTCTATTCTGCCATGTTGTTGGCCAAGGCCTCCAACACCTACTCAACACATCCGTCACTACCCCTACCACCAATAGGAATATCATTAGGATTGGTAGCGATACCAACTCCTCTAGAAGTACCGACCCCCTCTAGAACATTCACCAACGAAACCGTTCTCAGTCTGTCTCTTCCTCTGCCTCGGCCTCAGAACCTTGGGGCCATGCAGATCTATCATTATTAAATAAAAATAACATTTGATCAGTATCGATTGTAAAGAGAATCATGTCCACAGTCCTATGGAATCCGGATCTAGAGTCATATCTCTAATACCAACTGTGACCACCCAACTTTCTCATATCTGAAATACCAAGAAGGCCGGCTCGCCAACCTATCAATAAATCGATAAGCCAGACAAAAAATCAAACAAATAATCAGAGTATAACAAAAGAAAGTTCCATTTCTACTCAAAATGTAATAACAAAATAACGGTTCTAATTCCATGTGAAAACACATGGATAAAAGAACAGAAAGAAACCACCGGTGCTAGCCGACCATCTTCGAAACATGGTTCACAAAAATAACGTATAATAATTACATATTACAAAAACATAAATTAAATAGGCCGGGCATACCTAGCCCAAATGTCTAGTTTCTCAAAAGTAAACCAAACAAGGCATAAATCCTAAGCAGGAATGAATTCCTTAGGAGGAACCTCTGACTCTTCCTCGAGAATGTAGTCTCGATCACTCTCGTAACCCTGATCCTGCGTATCTACACCTGTGACATATAGTCGGGGTGAGCTAACAGTCTAAACTCAGTAGAAGAAACTCAATTTCTATTACATTTTATCATATCAAATGTGGTTTCAAAACTGAAGTCGAAGCATAAATGTTTTCAAAACAGATATCCCAAGGTAGGTTCATTTACTAAAATTTGAGGATTTATATCCAATGCAATTTTCTAAACAAATATCAATTAAAGTGTAAATCAAGATTTCAAATATTTTTGGATTCTTATTCATGCAATGCTCCTTGGTTTAATGACTTAAATCATAACTTAAATTTCTTCCCAAGGTACTGTATCATAAGAGCAGGAATAATACTGATGGGAACCCCTACCAAGCCATCATTTTTCAATGAACCCTTTTAAGGAAATGAAACAAGCCCCTGCTATTAAGTGGTGAAAAATGTAACTTTTCACCCTTTAACCTAACCTTTGATAAACCTGTGAGCACACTAATAAACCTCTGTTGAGTTTATTTTGTAGATAGCAATAAAAGATGAAAACAATGCAGAAAATCACTCAAGAATGCCCACAAAGAAGCCATCTCTCAGCACAGTACAGACCCAATAATAGCACACTAGAGGGCTGCACACCATTGGGCCCTTAGAGCGCGTGGCCACAGCAGAGCAAGGCATAAGAAGTGAAAACTGGCTGAAAACATCCTATCGAGAGGTCATCTGAAGACTTTGATAGGAGGTGAGAGTTAAACTGGAGGAATTCGTGCAGTTAGTGAGGTTTTGATAGGATCTGAAGGCTGAGAAAAGAAGGATTCGTGAGGATTGTGAAATTTGATAGGATCCAAGGACCTATCGTACAGCTGAAAGAAAGATAGAGTTCATCCTGTCGAAGGCTGCCTAAGGTGAAAAGGGAACCTATTGGAAGGTTTCCTGAACCTATCGGAGGACCACCTGGACCTATCGAAATGGAGATGCTGGAATAGCTCCTATCAAAGGATACTTGAGTCTTTCGATAGGAGTGGGAGCCATCCTATCGAAGTGATGGCATGCAAAGATAAAACCTATCAAAATGGTCATCCAACCTATCGAAATGCTCCTCCAGCCCATCGAATGCTCCAGATAAAGCGCAGTGAATGCTGAAGCCTCAAGGCTCATCCTATCAGAACCTATCGAAGAGAGTGGAGAACCTAGCGAAAGGACTAAAAATCTCTACTTGAACCTGTCAGAAGCTTCCCCAACCTGTCGAAATCGTCTGCAGTACTTCTCAGAAAATCAACTATGCACATGCTGTGATTTGGTGACCTGCTACACGCAACTCGAGGCACTTGGTGACTGGCACGACGATTCTAGAAGATGCCCTAGAAAATCCTAACCGACCCATGTGCTCTAACAGAACCCTAACAAACCTTGAGGACCTTCGAGAAGGGAGTTTTGGCAGGAAAAATAAGAGAGAAAGCAATATATAGAGATCCCCAATTGAAATTATGGGGGATTGAGATCTGAACCAAATTCTGGAGATTGGAGCTTGCAGAGAAATTTCATTTTCCCTCTTTTAGCTCAACAATGGTTGGCTAATTCCCTTGGAGTAGCGAGGAGAGAGGTTAGATATGTAATTGGGTAAGGTTGAGAGTGCTATTGTGAGTTCAATGCTGCACAGACTACAGATCTGAGAGTATTTTCATTATAGAGTGAGTTTGATTGCAATGTAAATGTTGATTTTAATGTTGTAATTAGATCTAAAGTTTCTTTGGTTTCATTTGGTGCTCGATCGGATTTGTGTAGAGGAGTCTGTAGATCAGCTCACCCAGTTAACTGATAGACCTCTTGGATAGCATTCGATCTCCCTGGATCTGATATTCCTGTAATTCCCTGAGTCTGTGACCTAGAAATTACAGTATCTATAGTGGTTTTAATGCTCTAATTGATGCCTTTTCTTTGGAGGAAATCCCTAGGATGATTTGTGACCATTGAAGTGGACAGATCATATCCTTAAGACTAGTCCACTCTCAGGTTTCAATTGGATTCTTCTGCTGTAAATCTTTAGATCGGATAAAGTCTATAGGATGGTCTGTGACCATTAAAGTAGACAAATCATAGCCTTAAGACCGGTTAGATCCTTTGATTTGGAGTGGAGTCTTCTACCCTACGGCTGTGCTTGTAGCCAGTTGAGGGATTTGTGTGCTTTGAACCCCTGTGGCATGATTAACCTAACCTGATTTCAGTAAAACCAATTTCCAAGCTACTCTTCTCCATTTTCTACTTTTAACTCTACTCTCCTGTAAGATCTAGATTTCTAAACTCGATCCCAACTAGTTTTCATTTTATTTTAGTATAGATTAAGTGACAACCCTTTTTAAACCTCTCCCCGTCTTTTAGCTAATTTAGCGTTAGTTAGGGTGCCACATCTCTTACAGATTTGGAGATCTATCACATTTTAAATCAACCTCCCTGTGAACATTCCCCTACTCACCATCTTTTTAAAACTTGCTACAACAGGCCCTGATTACTTACAGGTCTGTGTAAGGGTGATCTGCCTAGATTTATGAGTGAATTTTAGACCCTTTTTGAAGGGAAGGCAGACACGCCAGCAAGTTTTTGGCGCCGCTGCCAGGGAGGTGTGTTTTTGAAATTGGTAGATTTAAGTTTTGATTTTGTTTAGACCATAGATCTGTAGTGGTTTGTTTGATTTTACTAACCGTGTTTACAAGTTTTATTGTTTTTCAGTCTTTTGTGTGCATTTCATCAGATCTGAGGTTGCTGTGTGAGAGGAGCATTGTGCTGGAGGCTGCTCTGTAGTTTGCATCCCTCTACTCCCCTGTTATTTTTCAGATCTATTGATTTTTAGATTAGTTAGTCATTTGTGTTGTTTCTACTTGATGTGTTGAGGTTTTGCTCTGCATTCAGACTTTGACTGTTGTATGTTTGGTAGGAGAACTCTCCAACCTCAGATTGTTCCACTAAATTCAGAGGTTGAAAGACTTCTCAGATCCAGAAAAACTCCACCCATATTTGTTGTGATTGACTCTGTAGAAATGGGAGAGCAACAGCAGCCGAGAACCCTCAAAGAATTTAATGCACCAGGGGTTTACAATTCCCCCTTCTGCATTCAATTCCCAGCTGCTCAAGGAAACTATAAAATCAAATCTTCCATAATCCAGATGCTACCATCATTTCATGGCCTGACTAAGGAGGATCCCTATAAGCACAATGATGAGTTTCTGGGACTATGCACTACATTCAACATCACAGGTTTGGGGGAGGAGGCCACCAGGATGAGACTCTTTCCTTTTTCATTAAAGGACAGAGTCAGGACCTGGTTGTCAATGCTTCCACCCAACAACATTCAGTCCTGGAGTGACCTCCAATGTCAATTCTTGGCCAAGTTCTTCCCTATATCCAAAACCAGCCAGTTGAGAAAGGGTATCATCTCATTTACCCAAGACCGAACTGAAGATTTTCACCAATCCTGGGAGAGATTCAAGGAACTTCTAAAGAAATGCCCCCACCACCAAATCCCTGAATGGCAATTGGTTCAAAGTTTTTATTAGGGAATTGATTCTAAAAGCAGAGACATGGTAGATGCTTCCTGTGGTGGCACCTACCTCCATAAAACTGCTGAGGAGGCATGGGAGCTATTTAACATCATTAGTGACAACTCTATGCAAAGGGAAACCTTGGCTAGGGATCTAGAGCCTCCTAGGTTGGTGAAGGAAAATACTTCAAGAGGGAAGTTGTATGAAGTGAGTATGCAAAGTGATTTGGAAAGGAAAGTGGACAGCCTGGCACTGAAATTTAATAGACTTATGGGAACAATGCAGTCACCAATGGCTGCTAGAGTGGAGGAGGCATGTGCTATATGCCAGTCCCGTGCTCATTCCCTTAAAGAATGCCCATCTACTGACCAGTTTCCTGATTTTGTAATAGAGCATGTGGTTGCAACTCAGTCTTATAGGCAGCAGCCTGCTGTTGGGTATCAACGGAGGAACCACCCCAATTTGAGGTGGAGACAAGATGCATACCCAAGCCACCACCAGCCCATGCCCTACAGAAATGCTCAGCCCTATCACCAATGTTATGTCCCAAGAGCCTAGTACCAGCAGCCCATGGCCCAACCTGTGGCTCCACCTGTGCAGCAACCTGCACCCCCTCCAGCTGCGAGAGCATCTTCCTTTGAGGAACAAGTTCTGGCTTCACTATAGAATTTGAATTCCTTATCTCAAACTATGCACTCTCACAGCCAGAGCATCAAAAAGATAGAGGACCAACTTGGTCAGCTGTCTGATGCCTTGACTAGGAGAGAGGGAGGAAGGCTGCCCAGCCAACCACAGGATAACCCACGAAGACAGTTTGTAGTGGGTGAAGTTTCCTCTACCTATGAGGAAGCCAAATCTATTTCAACATTGAGAAGTGGCAGGCTAGTGGACAACCAAGTGGGCTGTGAGCCTGTGAGGAGCTTGGAGGAAGAAAAAGAAGTGATTTTTGTAAGAACACAACAAGGGCCACCAGTGGTGGACCTAAAGGAGCAACCAACTGAGAATAAAGAGGATAAAGAGGATCCTTAAGAAAAAAAAAATTAAAAAGAAAGCTGATCAATTGGCCAAGGCTGCAAATGAGGGAGCAATCCCACATTTGCCATTTCCTAAGGCAGTGAAAGCACCTTCCCTTTTTGATAAGGGGAAAGGTAAAATCGAGGAAATGATGGAGACCTTCAAGCAAGTAAAGATCAATTTGCCTTTACTTAATGCAATTAAACAAGTCTCAGCCTACGCCAAATTTTTGAAGGACATATGCACCCATAAAAGAGAATCTAGGATACACCTATCCAAGAAGGTCTTTTCAGCAGAGAAAGTGAAACAAATTCTGTCTATTGCAACCCCAACCAAAATGCAAGACCCTGGAACCCCTACTATCCCCTGCATCATTGGGGATCACACTATTGACAAAGCCTTATTAGATCTGGGAGCTAGTGTAAATTTGCTTCTATATTCACTATATGAGAAGCTGGGCTTAGGAGAATTGAAGCCCACACATGTGGTCCTACAGCTGGCTGACAGATCTGAAAGGAAGCCTGTGGGGATAATTGAAGATGTTTTGGTTTGAGTTGACAAATTCTTCTATCTTGTGGATTTTTTGTTACTAAATATAGAACCAAGTAAGTATGCCACTTCCATACCTGTGATTCTAGGCAGGCCCTTTTTGGCCACTGCTAATGCTTGCATACAATGCAGGTTTGGAATCAGGGAAGTGTCATTTGGAAACATGAAGGTTAAGCTGAATGTGTACAACACCGGCCATCAACCCCCTCTTGAAGAGACTTGTTTTTCCATTAATGCACAAGAGAAGGTGATGCATGAAAATACACATCAGCTGTTGCAGGACAATGCTTGGTTCACAGATGGAAAACTGCACCCAGGGGAGGGATACATGCTGAGGAAAGGATCCAAGAAAGGTACCAAAATTGATGACTATGAAGAGACCATGGACCTTCCAGATCCTTCAGATTAGCCCCTGAAGTCCAGTATGTACCATATGTACTATATTTTTCTGTTGTTCTAGGTGTTTACTTTATGTTTCAATTGAAGTTCTTTTTGCAATAAACATGCCATCATAAATCATTTCAATTTGGCCTGAGATAATGGGAGTTTGTCCACCAGAGAAACAAACTATGGAGCAGCGTAATAGGAACGCCTACTAAGTGCTGCAGCTGAGAGTGTCTGGAAATGCAGTTTATGTGGTTTTTGGGAGCTTTCGATAGGTCAATTGAACTTTTCGTTCGGTCGCTATATGGTTTTGATAGGATAATTGCCCTGAGCTGATCGATAGGTGAAATCAACTTCTCGATAGGTCAACAGGGGTAAAATAATGATTTCAATAAGTTCTGGATACCTATCGGAAACTTATCGAAAAGATGGGTCAGGTCCCACTTAAACCTATCGGAAAGATGATTCCACCTATCGTGAACCTATCATCCACTCTGAAAGCCTTGACTGTTAAGCTTTCAATAGGACACATCAACCTATCGAAACCAACCTATTCATCCTATCAAAATCGTATTTCATGCTTTAAATACCTATCGATAGGTCATTTTTACCCCATTTGGTACCATTTGCAAACCCTAGCTCTCTTCCTCATTTTTCTCCTCCCCCTTCTCTCTGCTAAATCCCACAGAAACCTTCAGTTGTTCAGTCTGCCATTTTGTCTGTACATTTAGTCTGCGCAAAGGGGCATTTTGCCTCGGTTTTTAGAGAAATTGGAGCTGTAAAATGCGACATCTAAAAAAAAACCCTAGGATTCTCGGGTAAGTTGTCTTCTTGCTTTCCCTTTGACACTTTCCTAGCAGTTAATTCAGTGTTTCCCTACATACTGTTCCATTTTCGAAAGCAATAATGGCCGATTTTGAAGAAACCCTAGCTGACCTGTTTTAGCAACCAACTGCTTCCACCCCTAAATCCGCCAAGAAAGCAAAGCCTCTCACCAAACCACCTACCAAGAGGAAGCTCTCGGAAGAGACATCCAAGAAGGCCCATAAAGTGAAGAAAGCCAAAGTCGTTGAAATTCAGGAGCCTGTGGTAGAAACGCCCTTAGAGAGAGCTGCTCCTGCTGTGAAAATACCTGTGCCCACCCTTCCAGCTGGGTTAACTACCCCCAATGAATTTATGGACACTTTGAGTCTTGTCCCTGAGACAGACTTTGACCTGGCATACTTTGCCAACATTGGGGAGTGCCAGGGGACATTGAACTATTTAAAGAAAGAAGGTTTGTTACCCCTGCTTTCGCCTTTGAAGGAAATGGCTTTTCCCAGGCTGGTGAAATTGTGGTATCAAAACCTGACCAAGAAGGTGGTGCCTGGGACTGAGGATGTCCTTGAGATTTTGATCGATGATTGGCAGCTGATTGTAGACTGCAAAGACATTGGGATGGCTTTTGGAGTCCCATATCAATTTGACTCCACCAGAGCTGAGGGAGCACCTATTTGGTTTACCTTTAGGGAAATGGTGAAGCAGCTCACCAATGGTATTGTGGGCTCTAGTGAATCTCTGATGAGAAGAGACCTCCCTCCTACCTTAAGACTCATGGACATAATTTTGAGGAAAAATGTCTATGTCACTGGGCATTTACAAGAGCGGAGGGCCCCATTAGTGGATGCCCTATACTATTGTTCAAAGGGGCAATTTGTGAATGCACCCAAGTTAATTTTTGAGGCAATGGTGGACATCAATGATAAGGAGCTGAAATGGCAAGCTTTTGCAAAGGAAGGTGGTCTGCCCTTTAGTAGACTCATCACATGCCTGCTCAAGGCTGAGAAATATGCAATCAAGAAAAATAAGCCAGTGAAGAAGGTGACCCCTAAGGTATTTGGAAAGAGGGCATGGTCCACAAGCCTCACCTTGATTCAGAAAAATAAGCCAGCCAGAGTGGAGGAGGTTGAAAAGATACCCACTACCATGACAGCAGATCTCCTTGCTGAAATACCCTCATCCACCCTTTCACCTACCATACTTGTCCCATTACCCACCCCTCCACCCTTGTTGCTCTTTCCCTTTGTATTAGTCCCTTTTCCAACAGACCCCTTTCCAACCACCTCTGAACCACTTTTACCTGAACCCACCACTCAGGTCTCCCCACCTGAAATCCTTGTACTTCCCCCATTCTTATAGCCTACCCCTACCATGACATCTTGTTAAGACCTGAAAAGTACCACTTTTCATCCCTTAACTTAATCTCTGTTAGACCCTTAGTCATTTAATAAATGTGTGTTAAGCCCCTTTTACAGGTAATAAGCAGCAGCTGCAGATAAGGCCCTAACCCTGCCAAGAAGCCTACTTTTACCTCAGAAGAAAGGAAGTTGAATCCAGACAGAACTTGGCTGTAGCATAGGCAAAGCACAACAACAATAAGTCAAGAAGTGAGCCTCGCGCAGATGTCGCAGGGTTCAATTGATGCAGAAAGAATGCTTCGCACAGTTGTCGCGGGTCTCTCAAGGCAGCACACCAACTGCTCGCGTTGTTCTTGCGTAGATTAATGACAGAAGGGCTTAAAAAGCAGACTTCATGCAGTTCTCGTGAGGCTCAGTTATAAGCGCTCACACATCACTCGCGCAGTCTCGCGCAGCTCAAGAGAGGAGCATTTAATCTTCGCGCGATTCACTGAGGAGAGAGAGCTCCAAGCATTCTTGTACGCAGCTGTCGCGCAGTGGCCGCAGGATGCAGATCTTTAGGGAACTACTCGCACAATCCAGAGGCCTATGCAATTTCTTCGTCACGAGGATCCCCGCGAGATTCACCAAGAAATCAACTGTGCACGCGATTCCCGTGCCACTCAAATGGAAAGCGCATCCCGCGACAACCAGAGCATTTTCGCGATGACCAAAGTATCTGTACCGCGACTGCAAGAGCTTCAAGTCAATTCAATCTCATGATGATAACTCTATCACGCAACAAGACCTGGAAACTCTTGCTACCTAGCGGGTCTCGGGATCTTAACTTCCCCCCTTCTGCAGGAGCAGTCTGGATACTTCCAGCAACTAGGGCACTCACTCCAATGCTCTAATCTCCGTGCACACGCCCTGAGGCATCCAACGAACAGTAATGGGCCACATTTGCATCATTAAAATTAGGATTTTCCTAACCCTAATGCTCCCACAGCCAACTGCTATATAAGCCTAAGCCTAGTTTAGGTTTAGGGGACTGAGGATGGAATTTGGGCCGATCTTCTTGAATTAGCTATAGAGTTCTAGTAGGCTAAGGTCAGGATTTAGGCAGTTTCTTTTTCCTTTCTCTTCTCTCCATAGTCCAGCACTTGCTGGCTATGCCTTTGTATGTTTATTTGGAACAGTTTTAATGAAGTTCTATAATAGGATCTTATGCATGTATGGGATTGATATTTGAGGGTTGTTCTGGACAAGATTTCTGCCTTGAGATCTTCCATTGCTAAGTTGTATTGTAAGCAATGGAGGATTACTTTTAAGGATATATTTAGATCCAAGTGACCTGTGTGTCCAGGTTAGGCACATTGCAGGCCTCTGCCCCACCACAGGATCCACTAAATCAGAATCCCCATGGGAGCTTTAGCTAGTAGCCTTGTGAACATGGTGGTGGCAGCAATCTACTTGTTCTGTCTCAGACCTCTGTGAGGAGGATAGCCTCTGTGGATAGTCTATGACCATTTGAGTGGACAGGTTATAGCCCTAGGGTGAAGCCAAACCACAGATCTAAGATAGATTCTTCTTCTCTGCACTTGTGCTTGTAGCCCTGCGAGAGATTGTGCAGAGACAGACTCCCCTATATTTGTATAGACCCACCATCAGATGGCAGATCTGATCTGGCTGTAGAGATTATAGGCTTGTGACTGGATTACTGCAGTCTTTCTAAAGCAGTGAACAGCTAGATCTAAAGCTAGTACTCAAACTCTTGCTGGTCCTGTGTGTCCAGGCTAGTGCACATTGCAGGCCTATGCCCCACACACAAATCTTTAGAGGTTGAGGTTCCTATGGATTCTTGAGCTGGTAGCCTGGATGAAGTAGTACCTACAATGGTAAACTTGTTCTGACCCATCTATGGACTGTGGTTCCCCTATTGGATAGTCTGTGACCATTTGAGTGGACAAGTTATATCCATAAGGGATTGGATCATGGCACAGGGGTGAGTTGGATCATTTCTCCTCTTTGGTGATAATGTAGCCATTAGAAAGGACTTTTATAGCAGCAAATCGGAGTCTGAGTTATAAAACCCATCAGATCTGTACCTAATAACTTACTTCCCACCCTTTTTACATTTATTTTCTCATACTCCATCATTCTTCTCAACCATTTCTGTAGTTTAAGCATTAGGTTACCATAAGATTTAAACAATAGTGATCTTAAATCCCCTTCCATTTAGGATTGTCAAATCTGTAGTCAGATCTGGAGGGCCTACTAAAGATAGCTCCCTTGGAGCTTTAGATCATTTTTCCTTGTGGTACAAACTCTTACTTATTAAAACTCGCTACAACAGGCCCTGTATCTTGTAGGTCTGTGTATTTTTAGACTTGCTGCTCTGTAGTTTTCAATCAACCTTTGATTTATTTTCACTAACCCATTCTTATCATTGTTTTCAATAAAGTTAGTAGCAAGCATCTAAAATAGCTTAACAAGTTTTTGGCGCCGCTGTCGGGGATTCTTGATCTATTAGTAGACCCTAGATTTTTGTATTTTTTATTCTTTGGTAGCTGTGCTTGTGAATAACTGATACTGCTGATTTACAGTTGGAATTTTTCTTGTAGATCAGACGATGCTTGAAGAAGACGATTGAACTGCACTAGGAGTCTAGCTACCTCTGTTTGCATTTCTCTAACCCTCAAAAACTCAGTCTATTTCTCCTTTACAAATTCCATAGCAGTTGATTAGGATAGTTGTAATTTTGATAATTCTTTGAGTTAATTGTAATGTGTCTGCAAGTAGTCTTCCCTGCTGTTGGTGAGTGTGCATGTTAGGAAGGAGATCCCTCAGTCCCACATTAGAGCCTCCTAACCCTGAGATAAAAAAGGCCAGAAGACTAAGAAGGCCCAGACACACCACAGTTGAGCCCCTTACTGAAATCGAGACAGCAGTCATGGGTGAAGAGCATCAGGAAAACTATGAGATTAAAACCTCAATCATCCAAATGCTTCCCTCTTTCCATGGGCTCAGCAAGGAAGACCCCTACAAGCACATTGACCAATTCTTGGCCCTGTGCACAACATTTTCCATTACTGGTTTGGGACCAGAAGCCACTAGATTAAGGCCATTTCCTTTCTCCCTAAAGGACAGGGCCAGCACCTGGTTAGCTACTCTCCTAAACAACAGCATTAGTTCTTGGAAGGACCTCCAGACCAAATTTTTGATAAAATTCTTCCCAGAGACAAAAACCAGCCAGTTGAGGAAAGCAACACTTGCTTTTTCCCAATCCCCAACTGAAGATTTTAATCAAGCATGGGACAGATTTAAGGAGATGCTCAAACAATGTCCCCACCACAAGATCCCTAACTAGCAACTTGTCCAAAGCTTCTATAATGGGATTGATGAGAAAAGCAGAGACATGGTAGATGCCTCTTGTGGTGGAACTTACATACACAAAATAGCTGATGAGGTATGGGATTTGTTCAAGGTCATCAGTGAAAATGCTTTCCAAAATATGTCTTTGTCAAGAACTGTTCATGAGCCTTCTCCTAAAATGGGACTAGCTGAAACTTTCAAAGGAAAGATGTATGAAGTAACTGGGAATAATGACCTGAAAATGCAGATGGCCAATCTTTCTGATAAGTTTGATAAACTATTAACTATGGTGCAACCCAGATTGGTTGTACAGGTGATGGAGGCATGTCTGATATGCCAATCTCCACAACACATAGTGGAAGAGTGCCCATCTGCAGGGCAATATCCTGAGTATGTGATGGAACAAGCTGTTGCTGCCTAATCATTTGGCCAGTAACAATTTGTTGGCTACAATAAGCAACCATTTGGATACCAGCACCAAAATGCTGGTTACCAGTGGAGAGACCACCCAAATTTGAGGTGGAGACAAGATAATTATATACAACCACAACAGATGTTAGCCTTAGCTCAAAGGCCATAGCAGCAATTTAACCAGGGATATACCCCAAGGTCAAATTTCTAGCATCAGTAGCTGCCCAAGCAGCAAAATCAGTTGGTAGTTCCCCCACCTCAGCCCCGAAATGCTTCTTTTGAGGATCAAGTTTTGGCCTCATTGCAAAACCTTGGAACTATGACTCAGACTGTGAACTCTCACAGTCAAAGCGTAAAGAAAATGGAAGAGCAGCTAGGCCAAATATCCAATGCCTTGGCCAAAACAGAAGAGGGCAGGTTGCCAAGCCAGCCAGTGGCCAACCCTAAGGGCCAATATTTGATTGGAGAAGGTTCCTCAAGTTTTGAGGGAGCTAATGCCATCACAACCCTAAGGTCTGGCAAAGGGGTGGACAACCAGGTTGGAAAGGAATAAGGAGAGGTCATTTCCAAAGAATTTTTGAATGAAAGTGAAAAAGAATTTGTTAGAGCACAGAGCCAAGAGTTGCCTACTACCCTGCAACAAGAGAAAAATAAAGAAGCTGTAGTTGAGCCTCAGCAAGAAATAAAAGATGAAAAAAGGAAAAAACAAAAGTTTAGTCATAGGCTTGCAGCTGAGGAACCAGCAGTACCTTAGTTGCCATTTCCTCATGCATTGAGTGGCCCTCCCCCTTTTGATAAGGGGAATACACAGATAGAGGAAATGATGGAGACCTTTAAGCAGGAAAAAATCAATTTGCCCATGCTTGATGTAATTAGACAGGTCCCAGCCTATGCCAAATTTTTTAAAGACCTTCGTACCCAGAATAGAAGAGCTAGAGGCCATTTTTCCTAAAAGGTCTTTCCAATTGATACAGTTAATTCTATATTAAACATAGCAATACCAGAGAAGTTGTAAGACCCAGGGATACCCACTATCCCCTGCATAATTGGAGACCACACAATTGGAAGGGCCCTTCTAGACCTTGGAGCCAGTGTAAACCTGCTGCCATACAGTGTATATCAGCAGCTAGGTTTGGGGGAGTTAAAACCCACGCCCATTGTGCTGTTAATGGCTAATAAGTCTGAAAGAAGACCTATGGGAGTGGTTGAGGATGTCTTAGTAGGGGTGGACAAGTTCTTTTACCCTACAGACTTCCTGGTTTAGGACATGGGCTGTAACAAGAGTACAATCCCTATACCTGTTATTTTGGGCAGGCCATTCTTGGCCACTGCCAATGCATTTAATGTAGGTCAGGGATTATGGAGGTAACTTTCAGACACATGAAGGTTGAACTGAATGTGTACAACAGTGCAAAGTACCCTCAGCTGGACAATGAGGAAAGCTTTGCAGTGGATGTACTAGAGGAAGTTGTTGAAGAAGAATTTTCCACTCTGCTGGATTGGGGCAACATTGTCACAAGTTTAATTAATTTTTGGGACATGGTAGAGGAAGGAAGCTCAGTTGTTATTATAGAAGACATGACCACATTAAAGTCTTCTGTGGGCTTAGTGCAGCATCCCATTTGGAAACCTACATTGCTGCCTCTCCCTCAAACCAACAAAGCACCAATCTTGCCATCCACCCAACAAGTCCCTGATCTGAATCTCAAGAAGCTTTCAGAAATATTGAAATATGCCTTCCTTGAGAAAGGTGAAAAACTTCCTGTAATTATTTCCTCCTCTCTTACCAATGAGCAAGAGAAAGAATTACTAACAGTCTTAAGGAAGCACAAAAAGGCAATTGGCTGGACCATTGCGGATCTAGGAGGGATAGATGCATCAATATGTATGCACAGGATCCATTTAGAGGAGGGCTCAGTACCCTCCAGGGAAATGCAGAGGAAATTGAATCCTCACATGCAGGAAGTGGTCCTCAAAGAGATTATTGAATTGTTAGATGTTGGGGTAATTTACCCCATTTTATGATTCTGAATGGGTGGCACCTATCCAAGTGGTGCCCAAGAAATCTGGCATAACAGTTAATACAACTGAGTTTGGAGAGCTGAGACCAGCCAGGGAGACCATTGGCTGGAGGGTTTGCATAGATTATCAGAAGCTCAACTCTAAAACTAAAAAAGACCATTTCCCTCTCCCCTTCATAGATCAAATTCTGGATAAGTTGGCTGGAAAAACTTTTTATTATTTTCTTGATGGATACTTAGGGTACAACTAGATCCCTGTGCACCCTCATGACCAAGAGAAAACTATATTTACTTACCCTTTTGGTACCTTTGCTTACCGAAGGATGCCTTTTGGGCTGTATAATGCACCAACCACCTTTCAAAGGTGTATGTATGCCATATTCTCGGATATGATTGACAAGTTCTTAGAAATTTTTATGGATGATTTCTCTGTATATGGGGACAATTTTGGCCAATGTCTGCAACACCTCCACCTCGTCTTGCAAAGATGTGAGGAGACCAATCTGGTCTTAAGTTGGGAAAAGAGCCACTTCATGATAACAAAAGGTATTGTGTTGGGCCATGTAGTCTCCAAAGAAGGGATTGAGGTAGATAAGGTAAAAGTTGACCTCATTACAAATTTGCCCCCACCAAGAACAGTCAAACAAATCAGATCTTTCCTTGAACATGCAGGATTCTACAGGAGGTTCATTAAAGATATTAGCAGAATTGCTAAACCATTGTGCCACCTGCTCTGCCAGGATGTGCCCTTTGATTTTTTTGCTGAATGTCTTGAGGCTTTTGAAACTTTGAAGATATGCCTCACCACTGCCCCTGTACTCCAAACACCTGACTATGCACTACCCTTTGAGCTGATGTGTGATGTATCCGACTTAGCAATAGGTGCTGTTTTGGGCTAAAGGAAAGATAAGCTGCCAGTGGTCATTGCCTATCTTAGCAAATCACTTGCTGAAGCTCAGCTGAATTACACCACAACTGAGAAAGAGCTTCTGGCAGTGGTTTTTACAGTTGACAAATTTAGACCTTACCTACTTAAGTCTAAAACTGTAATCTTCACAGACCACTCAGCATTGAAATACCTATTGTCCAAGAAAGATGCTAAGCCCAGGCCGATTAAATGGATACTCTGGTTGCAGGAGTTTGACATTGAAAGTAAGGACAAAAAGGGTGTAGAAAATGTGGTGGCTGACCACTTGTCCAGAATTATATTGGAAAAATGTGTTGATGACCCTGCAAATGATGTTTTCCCGGATGAACAATTGTTTGCCATCAAATCCTTGGTTCCTTTGTATGCACACATTGTAAATTATTTAGTTATAGGCAAGATCCCTGCCCATTGGACTAAAATGGAAAAAGACCTGTTCTTCTCACAGGTCAAATTCTTTTTCTTGGAGGAACCTTGCTTATACAAATACTGTGCAGACCAAATCATCCAAAAATGTGTTCCAAAAAGTGATGTCCCCAATATTCTGGCCATGTGCCATGAAAATGCCTGTGGGGGCCACTTTAGTGGAAGAAAAACAGCTGACAAGATCTTGCAGTGTGGGTTCTATTGGCCTTCTTTATTCAGGGATGCCAATACACACTGCAGAACATGTGAGAGATATCAGAAATTAGGAGGGCTGTCTAAAAGAAACTCAATGCCTTTGCAGCCCATCCTTGTTGTGGAACTGTTTGATGTCTAGGGTATTGAGTTTATGGGCCCCTTTCCTCCTTCAAATGGTTATCATTTCACCTTAGTGGCAGTGGTTAATATTTCAAAATGGGTAGAAGCTATTGCCACAAGAACTAATGATAATCAAGTTGTCCTCAAGTTTATAAAGCAGAATATCTTCTCAAGATTTGGCACCCCTAGAGCCATTATCAATGATGGGGGTAGCCATTTCTGTAATAGAAATTTCGAGAGCTTGCTCAATAAATATTCTGTTACCCATAGGATTGCTACTCCCTACCACCCGCAAACCAGTGGGCAAGTTGAAATTTTTAATGGGGAGATCAAGCACATCCTTGAGAAGACAGCGAGGACTGACAATAAGGACTGGGCTGATAAGCTAAATGATGCATTATGGACTTATAGGACTGCCTATAAGACTCCCATTGGGATGTCCCCATTCAGACTGGTTTATGGCAAGGCTTGCCATCTCCCAGTAGAGTTAGAACACAGGGCCTATTGGGCCATAAAAAATTTAATCTAGACCTAACTTCTACTGGTCATCACAGGTTGCTGCAGCTGTCAGAACTGGATGAGCTGAGAATGGATGCATATGCCAATGCCTGGATATACAAGGAAAGGTCCAAGGCTTTCTTTGACAAGGGTTTGTTAAGAAAGAGCTTCATGGCTGGTGATAAGGTTTGGTTGTTTAACTCCAAACTTAAATTTTTTCCTGACAAACTGAAATCCAGATGGGAAGGCCCCTATATTGTCATGAATGTTTCCCCATCTGGTACTATGGAAATCAAGGATCCCAGGTTTGGAAAAACCTTGAAGGTGAATGGTCAAAGGCTTAAGCCTTGTTTAGAAAAACCTGCTGAACCTATGGACACCATTCACTTTTAAGGGGACCCTTCATTAAACTGATCCACAGGTGTGTCAATATTGAATTATATGTACTTTGGTTTCGTTAGATTTATATTGCTTTTTTTTGTTCAAATTCTATAGGAAATTTTAGTGGCCTCACTTAAGTCTGAATCTGTCTGGTATGATTTCTCTTTATGCTTGATTTGATGATTACTGCTCTTGAATTGGTGGTTTTTGCTTGAATGCACGATATTGGATAATGATTTTTGTTGTTTATGCTTGAATGGTTGAGTTTAAAGTGTCTGGGGGTGCCCCTGGTGGTAAGTTTGATCCAGCCACAGCACAAATACAAATGGCAGAATGAAGAGCGCATGCTCTTTGTTTAATGATTTGCTGTCGCGGGGTCTAAAAAGAGGCCTGGGAGACTCGCGCAATCCAAATAGAGCACTTCAATAGCTTTCGCGAGATTCAAAATGAACCCTGGGAGCCTCTCGCGCAATCCAAGTAGAACACTTCAATAGTTGTCGCGATATTCAAAATGAACCCTGGTAGCCTCTCGCACAATCCAAGTGGCGATTACACCGTCGCTAGGTTTCATTTCCCATACCGCGACCAGATATTTCCAAAGTGCGCCAAGCCTAGCGACAAGTATTTTAAACTTGCGCTTGTCTCCCTTTCCAGTACTCTCTCTCTTCTCCATCTAGCGAAACCCTAGCTTCCGATGCTCTTCTACCTCTCTCCTCCAGCGTCCATTCTACAACCCATTATTCACACCAGGATCCTAGAGATTTGTTCCTAACGTCATCCCCATTAGTTGTCCTCTGCTCAGAGATCTTTTGGCGCACTGTGCGTCAGATCGAACCAAACTCTATGATTTTAGGGTAAGCACTCAGATCTCGGTCCCCCTTTTTCATCTTTAAAAGTAGAGTTTCTAATGGCCCCTAAGAGTGCACCAAAGAAAAGGGCCAGGGATAAGGCCCCTGCTGAGCCCACTCCTAAGAAGGTCAAGACTTCTAAGGCACTGAAAAAAGGGAAGGAAGCGGTTGAGGAGGTGGAGGAGCCAACCCCTGAGTTTTCTACACCCTCTGAGCTCATGGCTTCAATCCCCTTGGAGCCTGAAACAGCTTTTGACCTGCCCTTCTTTGAGAAGGAGCCTCTCTCTACCCCTGCCATTCAATTTATGAGCAAGGCTGGTCTGATACCCTTGATGAAAGGAATTCCAGCACTAGCCTACCCTAGGCTAGTGCAACTTTTTTATCAGCACATCAGGGTCACCAAGGACAAAGATGGACAATTAGGCTTCCTCGTGCTGATTGATGATTTTGAGATGTTGATTAACCCCAAGCTGATTACAGAGGTATTGGGCATCCCAGCCGTATTTGACACTAGCTGTGGATATGGCCCTCCCCTGAGTGCCTCAATTGATACCATTGCAAGGGCTCTTACTAGAGGATTAAAGGCCTCAGGGGATTCCATAAGAAGAAGAGAGTTGGAGCTAAGCCTCCTTTTCATTGACCAAGTCCTGAGAAAGAACATCTACTGCTCAGGCAATCAACATGAGAGGAGGGCTCCTATTGCTGATGTTGTTTACTCTTTCTCCCTAAGCCATGGCTTCCATGCAGTCTGATTAATTTTTAAAGTAATGAAGGACTTGGTGGAGAAGCTAGGGCAGAAAAAGAAGCCACACACACTCCCCTATGCCAGAGTCATCACCAAACTGCTTTTGAGGGGGGGGGGTACAAGATACAAAAAGGAGAGGAGACTACCACCCTTGCCCCTACAACTTTTACCAAGAGGTAATGAGGAATCAGTACGAGCCTAATGGAAACACAAAAGAAGATGGTTGAGGCTCAGGCCCCTCCCAAGGAGACAATAGAGGAAGTTGTTACAAGGCCCACCCCTACTACCATAGAGGTGGTTCAAGATCCTGTCACTACCACTGCTACAGCAGCCCCCACATCCCCTCCACCTTTTACTACAAGATCCCCTATCCTGACAACATCCCATCCCATTACCCCATCAACATCTCTCCCTTCCTCCCTTACACCCCTTTTTCCTGTGATTGGTACCTGAGCGGACACCACCCCCCATGACAGCTCCACAACTTCCCCTACACTACCTCAATACACAGCCCCAATACCTCCATCATCTTCACAAAACCCTGACAGCCCTCCACTGATTTCATATAAGAAAAAGAAAACCACTCACACAACCCCCAACATGTCCCTACCCCCACCCACAATCCCTTTTATCCCAACTGACACACCTCACATTGACCAAGACACCACTCCAGTCATGCCTACTACATCCCCACTCACAGACATAGACCTCAACCTTAATACAACCATAGGATTCCAAGCCTTTATGGCTAGCTTCCTTGATACCATGCCCATCCACTACACCCCCCTCCCGGATTCCCCAAATACATCACCACATCACTCACCAGAACCCCAATCTCCTCCTCCTTTCACTTTCCATCATGCCCCTTCCTCCCCTTTTCAACCTGCTCCATCTTCTATCCAATCTCCACCTCCCAATCCAGACACACTGACACTTATCCTCTCCCTCATCCAAGACATCCAATCCCAACTATCCACCACAACACACACACGGGACCGGGTGCAAACCGAAATCACATCCATCAAATTCACACTTCAGACATTGACAAACCAACCCATCCCTCAATAATCCAATCAAACCCGACTGATCCCTCCCCCTTCCAGCCCTGACTCCTCAACCCAACCATTCTCTTTCATACCTTTCACCATTCCCTTTTTCCCTTCCCCAGCACCACCTACTCCTAGTGAGCCTATCTCATTTTCTCTCCCCCCATGCCTTCCATCCCACCTCTTATACTATCTCCTCCAACATTCACTGACAAATCCACCCAAACAGACCCAGAACCTGTTACCCTCCCCCAATAACTAGGCTTTCCCACTGATAACACCACTTCCCCCACCCAGGACCAATCACATTCGGCTCCTTCCACTTCTTCTCTTCCTATCACACCCAAACACTCCTTTTACATCCCTCCCTAACTCACCATCCTCCATGCCATGAGAGACAATCCCTACCTTAGGAGGGATGTCCTGAGGGGCATGGCCCAACTTAGGCAATCCATAGAGACCCCCCTGCTGCAGCAGCTTACTGAACTTGAGGAAGCCCACAGAAAACAATTACTGGGTATTTTCCTTGGCTGGACTAACATATTGGAGGCCTATGAGAAGGCAAAAACTATGGTTGCTTATCATCAGATGAATCTATAGCAGGAGAAAGCTAATACTAATGTGGAGAGGATGAAAGCACGAATGTTCGAAAAAAGACTCAACAATGCCCAGAAAATCTTTCGACTCCAAAAGGAAATCCACGAAACTGACCTCCTGAAAGCCCAAATCCAGATATCCTCTTTGAAAGCTGCATTGGCTGCTGCCAGAAGTGCAACTCAGCAGTCCACCCCACTCACTGTGCTCATGCCATAACCTGAGCCTCAAACTACCCAAACCCCTGCTGCCCCTCCTTCATCACCTCCTACTGAGCAAACTTATCCTAAACAGAGGAAAGTCACTGCTAAGATGACTGCTTCCACAACAGCCTCTATCAAAATTGGCAAAGAGCCAGCTGCCCAGTCTGAGGAGGCACAACCACAGAGCCAGCCTGACAAAGGGAAGTCCCCTGTAGCTCCCCTGCATAAGATAAAGGAAAATCCCCTATGATCCCTCCTAAACTCAAGACCAGAAAAATGAGGGTGAGGGTACCAAAAGCTCCAACCATGAAGAAACCTCCAGCCCAACCAAAGAAATCAAGGCAGCCAAAGGAAAAGAGTTCAGTTGAGAGCAAAGCAAAGAAGAAAAAGACCAAAGCTCCCACAGACAGAACCAAGTCCAACCCCAGTTCTGAGCACAAAGTTGAACTTAGGAAACATGCATAACAGATGGGCTGAGACTGGTTCACAGATTCAGATTCCGATTCCTCCTCTTAAACTAGATTGTAGTTAGGCTTTTCTTTCCTTTCAATTTCTTTTCTTGTCATTGTAATTACAGTTGTACATTTCTTTCTAAGATAATAGAATTTCTTTTTATATATTACTTTGAGTATATTGTTTGTGTGTGTTTACTTTTTTTTTCTTCCTAACTATTACCCTGCACTTTCTGACCTTTGAACCAGTGAGGACACTGCTCCTCATGGTTTGAGAGTATGGCAGGGTAGGTTTGCCAATAAAATAGTTAACTTTAGTGCAGTAGTGGTGCTATAATTGGGATGAATAAAGTTAATTTTCACTTAACTTGTTGCAATGAGGAAATTTGTGGAAAATTAAAATATTTTTTTACAGACATTTCGAAACTGAAAATTTTAAAATCTTGGCACCACCATGAAGCTAACATCAGAAATTTTAAATTAGTACCTAGTAAACCTAAGAGGAGAGAAAAAGATGAAAATACACTCCATGAGTTAAAAAGAGGACCATACCTAGTGAGATTTAGGCCCATCAATGTTTGTTGGAGAGTGTTTCTGATATTTTTTATGCTCTAAGGTCTGATTGACTCAGCACTTGTTACTAGAAGTTAGGCACCTCCAAATCAAAACTGGTTCACAGCACGCATGACACTAAGGAAATGATTCAAGGCCCTCATTTGGATAGTTTGAGCTTGAAAACCCAACCTTTTAAAACGACCCTTTTGCATACATTCTTTGAGCCTCAAAAAGTCCTATTTTTTTTTAACAAACACTGGAGTACTTGCACCTTAACCTCATGACCTGATTCAACCTTACCCTCACTCTGAGAAATCAGAAGGTAAAGAAGGAGTTGAAGGAAGTGTGAGTGGTCCAACATTTGGTAGAAGGAGAAGAAAAGTAACCTAGGAACAACAGTGTGTTGGTGGTATTTGTGTGGTAGTTCATCACAAAAATCATAAAAATAAAAAGAAGAACAATAATAAAAAGAGAAAAAGGAAGAGAAGTTTGGAGAAGAACATCACCTGAAAATTGAAAAGAAAAGGAGAAACTGGCCACTTTGATTCTGAAATATATCAAGTAAGATGAAGTTGTGCTTAAATGAGCGTAGTGAAGTCATGAGTCACTCCTTACCTTACTGATTTCTCAATTTTGATTTCCTTTTTACCCCTTCATTCTTTATATCCCTCACCCATAAGCCACATTACAACCCATTCAAAAGACCTTGAAGATCCAAAGTTAAATGAGCTGTCAGGTGGAGATGAGGGAGTGCCTAATCTATGGTGAAGAGTCATGAGGATGTCAGAAATTAGAAGCTTTACCTATGCTCATGCTTGCAGGCCCATTTGGGGTCTGTAACTACTCTTGAGCTGCTTTAAATGTGAACACCCCTAGATATTCATTGTTGAGAGATAGCCCTGGTGAGAATTGGGTCTGACTTGTAATTTCATTGGGGTTGTATCCAATCTGATTTCCGAATTTAAGGCAAGCTTGATACTGATATGTGCACCTTGAATTTCTAATGTAAAATGATTGGTGGAAATGCAAACACATGCTAAAAAAAAAAAAAAAAATTTGAGTTTTAAATGGCCTGCATTACTGCTACAATTTCCTCTGAATTCTAAAGGAAAGTGGATTGATGCTTTATTCATTGAAATTTGTTTTGCCATTTACTGGACCACTTTTAACTATTTTTATTGTGAAGTTTGTGGGTATCTTTAGTGAAAACCCTTAGGAGAGTTCACTCCTCCACTAGGGATCACCTAGGAGTTTGAAAGGCTTAGTACATATGCTAAATGTACTCGTGATCCCTACGAAAGTGGCACTCAATTAGTTAAAGCTTTGCTAAGGGACTAACAAAGATTAGGTTTGGGGGTGTGTTAAGACCTAAAAAGCACCACTTTTCACCCCTTAACTTAATCTCTGTTAGACCCTTAGTCGTTTAATAAATGTGTGTTAAGCCCCTTTTGTAGGTAATAAGCAGCAGCTGCAGATAAGGCCCTAACCATACCAAGAAGCCTACTTTTGCCTCAGAAGAAAGGAAGTTGAATCGAGACAGAACTTGGTTGCAGCATAGGCAAAGCACAGCAGCAACAAGTCAAGAAGTGAGCCTCGCGCAGATGTCACAGGGTTCAATTGATGCAGAAAGAATGCTTCGTGCAGTTGTCGCAAGTCTCTCAAGGAAGCACACCAATTGCTCGTGTTGTTCTCGCACATATTAATGACAAAAGGGCTTAAAAAGCAGACTTCGCACAGTTTTTGTGAGGCTCAGTTATAAGCTCTCGCGTAGCTCAAGACAGGAGCATTTAATCTTCGCGCGATTCACTGAGGAGAGAGAGCTCTAGGCATTCCTGTGCACAGCTGTCGCACAGTGGTCGCGAGATGCAGATCTTCAGGGAACTGCTCGCAATCTTGAGGCCTATGCAATTGCTTCGTCATGAAGATCCCCGTGAGATTCACCAAGAAATTAACTACATGAGCGATTCTCGCGCCACTCAAATGGAAAGCACATCCCGCGACAACCAGAGCATTCCCGCGATGACCAAAGTATCTGTCCTGTGACTGCAAGAGCTTCAAGTCAATTCAATCTCGCGACGAGAACTCTATCACGTGATAAGACCTGGAAACTCTTGCTATCTAGCGAGGTTCAGGATCTTAACTTCCCCCCTCCTTCTGCAAGGGTAGTCTGGGAACTTCCAGCAACCAGGGCGCGCACTCCAATGCTCCAAGCTCCGTGCACACGCCCCGAGGCATCCAAGGAATAGCAATGGGCCACATTTGCATCATTAAAATTAGGGTTTTCCTAACCCTAATGCTCCCACAGCTGACTGCTATATAAGCCTAAGCCTAGTTTAGGTTTAGGGGAGTGAGGACTGAATTTAGGCCGATCTTCTTGAATTAGCTGTAGAGTTCCAGTAGGCTAAGGTTAGGGTTTAGGCAGTTTCTTTTTCCTTTCTCTTCTCTCCATAGTCTAGTACTTGCTAGCTATTCCTTTGTATGTTTATTTGGAACAGTTTTAATGAAGTTTTTTAATAGGATCTCATGCATGTATGGGATTGATGTTTAAGGGTTGTTCTGTATAAGGCTGCTGCCTTGAGATCTTCCATTGCTAAGCTGTATTGTAAGCAATGGAGGATTATTTTTAGAGATTTATTTAGATCCAAGTGACCTGTGTGTCTAGGTTAGGCACATTACAAGCCCATGCCCCACCACAGGATCCACTAAATCAGAATCCCCATGGAAGCTTGAGCTGGTAGCCTTGTGAACATGGTGGTGGCGGCAATCTACTTGTTCTGTCTCAGACCTCTGTGAGGAGAATAGCCTCTGTGGATAGTTTGTGACCAATTGAGTGGACTGGTTATAGCCCTAGGGTGAGGCCAAACCACAGATCTAAGACAGATTCTTCTTCTCTGCACTTGTGCTTGTAGCCCTGTGAGAGATTGTGCAGAGATAGACTCCCCTGTATTTGAATAGACCCACCATAAGATGGCAGATCTGATCTGGCTGTAGAGATTGTAGGCTTGTTACTGGATTACTGCAGTCTTTCTAAAGCAGTGAACAGCTAGATCTAAAGCTAGAACTCAAACTCTTGCTGGTCCTGTGTGTCCAGGCTAGTGCACATTGCAGGCCTATGCCCCACACACAGAACTTTAGAGGTTGAGGTTCCCATGGATTCTTGAGCTAGTAGCCTGGATGAAGTAGTACCTACAATGGTAAACTTGTTCTGACCCATCTATGGGCTGTGGTTCCCCTATTGGATAGTCTGTGACCATTTGAGTGGACAGTTGATAGCTATAAGGGATTGGATCATGGCACAGGGGTGAGTTGGATCCTTTCTCCTCTTTGGTGATAATGTAGCCATTGAACAAGACTTCTATAGCAGCAAATCTGAGTCTAAGTTATAAAACCCATCAAATCTGTACCTAATAGCTTACTTCTCACCCTTTTTACATTTATTTTCTCACACTCCATCATTCTTCTCAACCATTTCTGTAGTTTAGGTATTAGGTTACCATAGGATTTAAACAATGGTGACCTTAAATCCCCTTCCATTTAGGATTGTCAGATCTGTAGTCAGATCTGGAGGGCCTACTAAAGATAGCTCCCATGGAGCTTTAGATCATTTTTCCCTGTGGGACAAACTCTTATTAAAACTTGCTATAACAGGCCCTGTATCTTGTAGGTCTGTGTATTTTTAGACTTGCTGCTCTGTAGTTTTCAATCCACCTTCGATTTATTTTTACTAACTCATTCTTATCATTGTTTTCAATAAAGTTAGTAGCAAGCATCTAAAATAGCTTTACACATCTCCACCCACTGACCAACCCCTTTTGCATACATAGGGTGTGGACCAGCTCACCACTACTAGATTAACCGCCCTCATGACTTCCATTGTGGAGGATGTGGCTCATGAATACACCCCACTCCCTGACTCCCCACACCCTACTCCCCCCCATTTTAACGATGCACCCTCTTCTCCCTTCCATCCCATTCAAACACCTGTTCCCTCTACCCCCACCATGCTTGACACTTTCGCCCAAATTCTATCACTCCTCTAGTCCATCCAATCCCAATTAACCCTAAACATCGACAACCAAGCCCTCATGAGCTCCTGCCTCCAATAAATTCAATCCACCCTTATCCCATCATCTCCAGCCCCTCAACCCTCTCACACTTCCCCTCCTTCTTCCCCTATCCACCTACCCATCCACTTATCCCCTCCTTCTTCACCCATACGTACACCACCCCTTGCTGCTGCCCAGTCTGAGGAGGTAGCGGCACCATCTCTCCCCATACCTTCCTCACCACCAGCTACTCTACCATCATCCCCAGATATAATTGCCTCTGCAATAGCTAAATCACCTATCACTCACACCACCCCTCCACCTGTTTTCCAAGATGCCTCCACCAAAAATGATCCATATGAGGTTCTTAACTCTTCCACCCCCTCCTCTTCTTCCACCCCACCCCCATCCTTGCACATCATCCCCAAATCCAACATCTACATCCCCCCCTACCTCACCCTACTGTATGCCATGAGAGACAACCCCTTCATTCGAAGAGATGTCCTGCATGGTATGGCAGCCCTCCGCGCTCACCTGAAGGTTTTATATGAGGAAAGGATTACCCTACTGCAATTGGAGCAGAGAATCCAGCTGCGTGATATATCGGAAGGATGGAAGGAAATACTCACTCGTTATCACACAACCAAACTTCTTGCTGAAGCTCAAACTCGTATTGTCAAGTTTGAAAAGAAGAATGCTGACAACATCAAGCAATAATTAGCCAGTGACAAGGACGTCATTATGGCCACTCAGGAACTCGCTTAAACAAACGAACTCTATGCTAAAAAGAAAATTGAAATACTGGAGAGAAGGATTGTTGTGATGCTTTCCCAGCCTTATCAACCAGCTCCTCTGGCTTCGGCTCCTCTGGGCATTCCTCCCTCCACTCAACCTCCTCCATCTTCTTCTTCCACTCAGCCTACTACTCCACCACCTGCAGATGTCCCCACTCAACCTATTCCTTCCCCACCTGTACCTATTCCCCCTCCTCCATCCCAAATTCCTCCTCCTTTCCAACCTTCCCCTCCTAAACCCAAGAAGACTTACACAAAGGAAAAGGTCACCGCAACCAAACCTTCCCCTGCTTCTGCTCGCAAAACAGGGAAGTAGCCTGCTACCCAGTCTGAAGAGGTAACCCCCACAAAACCACCACCCCCTCCAGTCACCCCCTCCACTTTTCTCTTCAAGGAAGAGAGAAGACAAGCTGCAGCAGCCCTTGGACTTGTTGCCTCTGCCCTCTTCCCATCTAATTCTGATTCAGATGATTGGTCCACTCCTCTTGCTGCTTCTACTAAGAAGAATAAGAAATATGTTGCCTAGTCTGAGGAGGCACTCCAGCAGTCCACCAAAAAGTCTCAACCAAAACCCAAAACTCCTTTATCAAAGCTCGAGTTGAAAAATCTGCAAGATTTATATGATTGCCCTGATGATGCATGTAAGTAACTGTAGTTTAGTTTTTTTTTTCTTCTGTTATGCCCTTTGTATATATTTTTGCTGCTTAAATATAAATTTCTTCTTGGTAATGTACTTTCTCTTTCATTGTTTTCTTTTCTATTCTTCATAGGGTTTACCTTCTTCCATTACTCTCATGCTATACACAGTGAGGACACTATTTAGTTTAGGTTTGGGGGTGTGGCATGTATGCCAATAAATTAGTTAATTTCAGTGCAGCCAAGCTTAAAAAGGAGCTTATGAAAATAAAGTGAATTCTCACCCAATTTAGAAAAAAAAAAAAAAAAACCATTTGGAACTTAAATAAAACGGCAATTTTAACATTGGTCATGAAGTAAATGTCAACAAGTTTTGAAAATTTTTTGATGTAAAGTAAACCTGAAATGAGAGAAAGTTGTGAGGATATCCCCAAGAATTTTGGATGGAAGGCCATACCCAGTGAGATTTGGGCCTGGAATTTTTTTTCTTTGAAGAGTGTTTTGGCAATTTTTCTGCTCTGAGGACTGGGTGGACCTAATTCTGCTCACTAGAAGTTAGGCAAACCCAAATTGAAACAGCTTGATAGCATTCATGATATTGAGGACATGAAGTAAGGCCATCCCTTGGACAGTTTGAGCTTAAAGATCCTACCCTTTTAACTGCCCTTGATACACCCACTTTGAGCCTTAAAGATCCCAGTTTCTTTTATGGAAACCAGAAAATTCAAACCCAAAAACCCTTTGACCTAATGCAACCTGACCGTCACTCTGAGAATTTAGAAGGTAAAAGGTGAAGAAATGAAAGAAGGTAGAGCTGGTGTGATTTTTGGTTCAGAAAGAGAGAGACTCATTTGGTGGTATTGTGGCATTCCAACCCATAAAAAAAAAAAAAAAAAAAAAAGAATAAAAGGTTGAGAAAGAGAAGACATTTCATTACATGATTGAAAAGAGGATTAGAAACTGATCACTTCAAATCTGAAAATTCAAGAAGTAGATGAAAGTGTGTTAAAATGAAGAAGGTGTTGTCTAGACACCTTACCTTTACTGATTTCTCAATTTGAACCCCTGTTATCCCTTTCACAAACCTCATCCCTAAGCCACATTACAACCCAATAAAAAGACCTTACTAATCTGAAATGGATTGTGCTGTCATGTGGAGATAAGGATCTGTTTAATCTATGGTGTAAGGAGTTGGAGAAGTCAGAAATCAGAGCAATGCCTATGCTCATGCTTGCAGTCCTATTTGAGGGATGTAACTGTTCTTGAGATGAGTGATATGATGCACCCCTCTTCTTTGTATTGATGAGTGAACAGCCCTGGTGAGACTTGGGTCTGCAATCCAATCTGACAGGGGTAGTATCAGAATAGAAATCTTAAATGAATGGTGAGCTCTGCATCAAATTTTGGAGAGAAATGCCTTGACATGAACTGAGTGATGATGAAGAAATTGCAGCAGACTTTCATATTCAAAAGGGATGTTTTTCTCTGTTGAACTTCCTCTAATAAATGTGTACGGTGTGAATCTATTTTATCTACTTAAACTCTGCTTTAACAGGTTGCACTATGATTAACTAAATTTCATTGGCGAAGTTTGTGGGTACCTTCATTGAAAACCCTCAGGAGACTACACTCCTCCACTAGGGATCACCTAGGGGTTTAAAAGGCTTGGTGTATATGCTAAATGCATCTGTGATCCCTACGAAAGTGGTATTTTAATTTTCTTTAATTGTCCTTTGCTAAGGGACTAGCAAAGCTTAGGTTTGAGGGTGTGTTAAGTGGTGAAAAATGCCACTTTTCACCTTTAACCTGACCTTTGATAACCCTGTGAGCACACTAATAAACCTCTGTTGAGTTTATTTTGTAGATAGCAATAAAAGATGAAAACATTGCAGAAAACTACTCAAGAATGCCTACAAAGAAGCCATCTCTCAGCACAGTATAGACCCAGCAATAGCACACTAGAGGGCTGCACACCATTGGGCCCTTGGAGCGCGTGGCCATAGCAAAGCAAGGCTCAGGAAGTGAAAACAGGCCGAAAACATCCTATCGAGAGGTCATTTGAGGACTTCAATAGGAGCTGAGAGTTAAACTGGAGGAATTCGTGCAGTTAGTGACGTTTCTATAGGATCTGAAGGTAGAGAAAAGAAGGATTCGTGAGGATTGTGAAATTTGATAGGATTCAAGGACCTATCGAACAGCTGAAAGAAAGATAGAGTTCATCTTGTCGAAGGCTGCCTGAGGAGAAAAGGGAACCTATCGAAAGGTTTCTTGAACCTATTAGAGGACTGCTTGGACCTATCGAAATGGAGATACTGGGACAGCACCTATCGAAGGATACTTGAGCCTTTCTATAGAAGTGAGAGCCATCCTATCGAAGTGATGTCATGCAAAGATAAAACCTGTCGAAACAGTCATCCAACCTATCGAAATGCTCCTCCAGTCTGTCGAATGCTCCAGATAAAGTGCAGTGAATGCTGAAGCCTCAAGGCTCATCCTATCATAACCTATCGAAGAGATTGGAGAACCTAGCGAAAGGACTAAAAAGCTCTACTTGAACCTGTCAGAAGCTTCCCCAACCTGTCGAAATCGTGTGCAGAACTTCTCAGAAAATCAACTATGCACACGTTGCAACTTGGTGACCTGCTGCATGCAACTCGAGGCACTTGGTGACCGGCACGACGATTCTAGAAGATGTCTTAGGAAACCCTAATCGACTCAAGTGCTCTAATAGAACCCTAACAAACTCTGAGGACCTTCGAGAAGGGAGTTTTGGCGGGAAAAATAAGAGAGAAAGCTATATATAGAGATCGCTAATTGAAATTTGGGGGGGGATCGAGATCTAAACCAAATTCTGGAGATTGGAGCTTACAGAGAAATTCTATTTTCCCTCTTTTAGCTCAAATATGGTTGGCTAATTCCCTTGGGATAGCGAGGAGAGAGGTTAGATCTGTAATTGGGTAAGGTTGAGAGTGCTATTGTGGGTTCAATGCTGCACAGACTACAGATCTGAGAGCATTTTCATTGTAGAGTGAGTTTGATTGCAATGTAAATATTTTTTTAATGTTGTAATTAGATCTAAAGTTCCTTTGGTTTCATTTGGTGCTCGATCGGATTTGTGTAGAGGAGTCTATAGATCAGCTCACCCACTTAACTGGTAGACCTGATGGATACCATCCGATCTCCCTAGATCTAATATCCCTATAATTCCCTGAGTCTGTGACCTGGAAATTACAGCATCTGTACTAGTTTTAATGCTCTGATTGATGCCTTTGCTTCGGAGGAAATCCCTAGGATGATTTGTGACCATTGAAGTGGACAGATCATAGCCTTAAGACTAGTCCACTCTCAGGTTTCAATTGGATTCTTCTGCTGTAAATCTTTAGATCGGATAAAGTCTATAGGATGGTCTGTGACCATTAAAGTGGACAGATCATAGCCTTAGGACTGGTTAGATCCTTTGATTTGGAGTGGAGTCTTCTACCCTGCGGTTGTGCTTATAGTCAGTTGAGGGATTTGTGTGCTCTGAACCCCTGTGGCATGATTAACCTAACCTGATTTCAGTAAGACCAATTTCCAAGCTACACTTCTCCATTTTTTACTGTTAACTCTTTTCCCCTGCAAGATCTGGATTTCTAAACTTGATCCTAGCTAGTTTTCATTTTATTTTAGTATAAATTAAGTGACAACCCTTTTTAAACCTCTCCCCTGTCTTTTAGCTAATTTAGCATTAGTTAGGGTGCCAGATCTCTTACAGATCTGGAGATTTACCACACTTTAAACCAGCCTCCCCGTAGACATTCCCCTACTCACCATCTTTTTAAAACTTGCTACAACAGGCCCTGATTACTTTCAAGTCTGTGTAAGTGTGATCTGCCTAGATTTATGAGTGAATTTTAGACCCTTTTTGAAGGGAAGGCAGACATGCCAACACCTGCGTTATGAGGGTAACTTATGCCAGGCAGATTTACCGTCAACAGGTTCAAGAAAATTCAGGGGTTCGTTCTAGTGAACCTTAAATCAAATGTAGATGCTAACATATAATTCAATATATTTAAATACATAATTAGATTCGGAGTTCTGCATTTCAGGATTCATATGCAAATTCAAGATGTATTCGGAATTCAGAGTTCAGAGTTCACGCTAAGCAAATTCAAAGCAGATTCAAATCAAATTCGAGTTCATTATCAAATAACAAAAACAATTTCATATTTTCTTATTTGATGATGATTGCAGTAAGTTATTCATCTCATTTTTGACAAAAATGAAATTAAGATAGAGGTTTCCCTACCTTAGACTCAAATCCGTTCCAAGCTATCTAAAGGTCTTCACCAATGGTTTCCCATTCGTAACCAAGATTTATTAACACCACACTATGTGTTAATAGCATCAAAAACAGATAG
Source organism: Chloranthus sessilifolius (assembly GCA_021018995.1). Taxonomy (NCBI): domain Eukaryota; kingdom Viridiplantae; phylum Streptophyta; class Magnoliopsida; order Chloranthales; family Chloranthaceae; genus Chloranthus; species Chloranthus sessilifolius. Next base: position 102,660,034 of record CM037588.1, read on the forward strand.
CTTGAAGTTCCCCGGAGTTTTCCCAAAGAAAAACAAACACAACTAGAAACAGGGGAAATCGATCGTTCGATTTCAAATTCGAACGGTCGATTTTCATAATCGATCGTTCAATTTCCTTCCGAACCTGGCACCTCTGTTGTGTCAAAATCGATCGTTCAATTTCAAATTTGAATGCTCGATTTTGAATTCGAACGTTTGATTTCTACAGATTCTGCACTTTGTCAGGTTTTCTCTTTGAATAGTTTTTCTCCTTAACCAAACTGATTTCTTCCTATTTTTACATGCTAACAAACCTAAACTTAGGTATAAATCAACTATCATAACGGCATTAAGAGCCTACCTCTCAAGGTTGATTTTTGTGGCTTCCACAAGGTGTCAGAATGCATCTTGTGAATTCTCGAGCTAGCAAATCCCAGAATAAGCACCACGTTAGTACGTACAGAGTCTAACCTTTCTACTATGCGGACTACACGGATCATGAATCCATCATGGATGGTTCACATGCGATCGGAACAACTCTTATTTACCAAACTCAATCTAAACAATAATAGAAATCAGAGTTTCTCCAAGGGTGAGATCGCGAGAGTGATCGAAAACTTTGGCGATCTTTGCAAAGAAGATGAAGAAAGCTTGAAAATATCACACAATTTGGTTCTCACCAGAGGAAGAGAAGTGAGAATTGCTCTTCACTCTTCTCTCTTTATAAAGTAAAACTAAGGTAAAAATATCATGATATTTATACAAAATATCATGATATTTATTTTAAAAGTCTTTATCCATTTGAATTAAGTCTAATTTGAGTGTTGGACACGCACAACTAGATTCGGTATACAAGTTCCCAATCAACGTTTATAATGACATCTAATTTAACTTTTCACTAAAATATTTATTTAATTTAATTAAAAATTTAAGATACCATCTCGCTACTTATCAGACATGCAAATCGAGGTGAACGTGTTCGGGTTCTAAAATTTTCAAGACGTTACAGGTGAGGCTTGAGTGTTCTTGTATTCTTGTGTGATCATCAATATAGTGAATCATCACTGCCCATGGACATAGGCATATTGCTGAACCACATAAATATTATCTCTTGTGTGTTTGTGATTGATTTTCTTATTTTTGCGTTCTTATTGATCGTTCATCGTGAGATCATTGGTTAGTTTGTGAACTTCCGCACAACAAATTGGTATCAGAAATATTAGGTTTCTGTTCTCGATCTGAGATGGCATCAAAGTCCACAAAAGTTTTGAATGCAAGGTTCAAGGTTGAGAAATTCGACAAGAAGATCAATTTCGACTTGTGGCAAGTACAAGTCCGGGATATCTTGTATCAACAAGGGTTGCACAAGGCATTAAAAGTGCTTTTAGGAAAGCCGATGGATGTGTCCGATGGTGATTGGGAAGAATTCGAGCTTCAGGTGTGTAGTACGATTTAACTATGTTGAGCGAAGGAGATTACGTACAGCGCACTGTGTTAACAACTTGTACATGTCATTTAATTAAGTCATAACCTAGAGACTGCACAATGTATAGTATTAGCAAAGGATCGTTCCCACAGAGATAGGTTAAACTATATTAATTTAATTTTTATGAAAACTTAGACTTATCTTTTAAGTTCATAAACTACTAGAGAAATATGAATAAAAGAATTTGTATCTTAATCTAAATTGCACAAAGTAAATCCTAATCCTCCTTCTTTAGATTATGGTTCAAAAACTTGTTGGCTTCTTACCTTGTGTTCAAAAAGAGGTTTAAAATCACACAATTAAAGGATCTATTGGTCGCACACACCAAGGCTAGCAGACACAAAGACCTGCAAGTATTTAGGGCCTGCTGTAACAAGTTTCAAAAGGGAAAGTAAGGGAATGTCCACAGGAAAATGTGAGCTAAAAATTAAGTAAATCTCCATATCTAAAGCAAATCTAGCACCTTACCTAATACTAAAATAGCAAAAGAGAGAGGGGAGATTTTAAGGGGTTGTCACTTTAAACTAAACTATAGAAAGAACATTAAATGCAAAAATGGATTGAGATTAAATCTAGAGTTCAGATCTTTGCAAGTGAGGGGAATTTTTTTGGTGAAATAAAAAAAAAAAAAAAGAAAATGGAGAGAAGCAGCTTGGAGTTTGGTCTTGCTGCAATTGGGTTGAGCTGCCAGGTTTACAAAGAGTTCAGAGTGCACCAATCCCTCATCTGGCTATAAGCACACCTACAGGGTAGAAGAATCTGATCTAGGCCAGAGATTTGGCTTGATCTTAAGGCTATGATCTGTCCACTTCAATGGTCACAGATCATCCAATAGATTCACTCCATTCTCATGCTTCCATCAGAATATTATAATCACTACAAATGTTGTGACTACTAGGCCACAAACATAGGCAATTGCAGGAACATCAGATCTAGAGAGATCAAATGGTATCCAAGAGGTCTACCAGTTAAGTGGGTGAGCTATTCTCATCTACACAAATCCGATCGAGCACCAAATGAAACCAGTTGAACTATGGATCTAATTAAAACAATAAAACCAGCATTGCATTGAAACAAGCTCACTATACAATAAAATGCCCTCAGATTTATAGTCTGTGCATCATCTGACCCTCAATAACACTCTCAACTCTCCCCAATTACATATCCAACCGCACTCCTTGCTGCTCCAAAGAAATTAGCCAACCATAGTTGGGCAAAAAGGAAGAATAGAGAATTTCGATGCAAGCTCTGATCTCGAGAATTGATCCCCCCTTTTTCTGACAACTTCCCTCCTTATATAGCTCTCCCCTTCAGCCTCAGATCTATTTTTCCCGCCAATCACAGCTCAGCTGGAATAATTTTGTTATTCCCTCTTTTATTTCCCTTTTAGAAGGCTCTCTCAGTTTGTTAGAGTTGGTGGAGAGCACATGGGTCGGTTAGGATTTTCTAGGGCACTTCTAGAAATGTCGTGCTGATCACCAGAGTGCCTCGGATTGTGTGTAGCAGGTCACCAACTTGCAGCATGTGCACAACAATTTTTCTGAGAAGTCCTTCAGTCAATTTGATAAGTTCTTGAGGCTTTCGATAGGTTCCAAACAGGCCTTCTGTTCCTTTCGCTAGGATTCAGGATCCTTTCGATAGGTTCCAATAGGTTGGTGTTGAAAATAAAGCTCCAGCATCCACAACCTTCATCTGGTGTGCTCAATAGGTTGGGGGATCCTTTCAATAGGTTGATTTCTGCGCAATAAGTTTCGGTAGGTTCTCTTCTGGCTCCTATCGACAGGTTTTCAGACTTTTCGATAGGTTCTGTTCAAGCTCAGGCAACCATTCGATAGGATGCTCCCTTTTTATTTTCGACTGCGCGATAGGTTCCGGATCCTATCAAATTCTCCCATCCTCACGACTTTTTCCTTTTTCAGTCTTTAGATCCTATCGACAGGTTCCAGTAACCTCTCGACAGGTTGTTTTCAGCCTATTTTCACTCATTTAAAGCTGTTTTGTTGTTGCTGCATGCTCTAAGTGGGCCATTGCTGGGTCTGAACTACACTGAGAGATGGATTTCTACACTATGACTGCCTTTTACTGCTATCTATAAGACATACTCAACAAGCATTTATTAGTCCACTCATAGATCTATCAAAGCTCATGTAAAGAGGTGAAAAGTGATACTTTTAAGAGATTAATAGTTGTCAATCACAATCTTCAGCTATCGAATATTTATGAATTTAAATAGTACTATTACACTATATCTCAAATATCTTAGTATTGGTCGTCAATCAAAACTAGAATCCTATCAATACAAATTTAATGTAATCAATAATCATCTAAAACTTAGGTGTCAATCAAATTCTAAAAATTAAAGATGGAAAAGTAAAAACTGTTACACTAATTTGCAAACCCCAATCTGAGTCATCAATTCAAATTAAAATTTGAAAATGTTTACAAAGTAGGAAATAAAAGAAAATAAAATCTAAACTAGAAAGCAATCAAAATTATATCTTTCACTCCTTAGCCGTAGTCACAATTGCTTATGAGAAACTATAGATATCTAATCTAATCTTCAACACCCAATTGCAGTTGTCAATTGTTCTTGAGAAACCTTGGATATCTAATCTACAAAGTAATAAAAATCTACTTTAAATTGATCGAAAGAAAACATAATCTCAGTCGTCAATTGATGCTGAAAATTTCTTCGATGATTATTCCTATACTGGGCTCTCTTATTTATAGATCATAAGGAGCCGGTTTACAAGACTTCTAATTTTAATAAAAGAACAAAACTATCCCAATATAACTTTAATATTAATTTTATCTTTCCTTGCATTCTTTAGTTGATGTACTTCTAGTTTGTTCGGTACTAGAGATCTTTTGAAGTCTATCTTCATCAATCTTCTTAGATCCGTGATTAGCCAAACTTCTAATTCAAGAGTTCTTCTAATTCTGTTCATGGCGGTGGAATCTTCACGTGATCAGCAGCAGTGAGAAAGCTTCTATTAGTACAATCGTAAATTACGATTGTTTCTTTTCTTCTCTTTTATTGGAAATCGTAAATTATGATTTTCTATCTTTCATACCTCTCTCTGGACGATTCTTTGAATTATGATTGTTCGCTTTCTTTTCTGTATCGCTTCAAATTCTTGAACGTCTTCTAAAGAATCGTAAATTACGATTTCTTTTTTTCTTCTTTAGTAGCAACGCTCAATCGTCTTTTCACGATTTTCTACCTCTCAGTATATAGCAAATCATCTTTTTATGCTTAATCATTTTTTACTGCTCTTTTTGAGTTCATTTTGACTAGTATTAACACTTTAACTCTCTTTTACTAATTTTTCTTAATATTTGTACATCATTAACTTATCAGTAGCAAACTAAGTCCATCACTAAGTTAAGGGTAGTAAAATGGTATATTATGTGACTGATCACACCCCCAAACTTACGTTTTTCTAGTCCCTAGCAAACAAGGAAACATAAACATTCTTATTAAAAATTAAATTGCCACATTCATAGCGAGCATGATTGCATTTAGCATATGCAACTAGCCTTTAAAACCCCTTGGTGATCCCTAGTGGAGGAGTTGTAGTCTCCTGAAGGTTTTCAGTGAAGTTACTTTTAAACTTCAAAATATTTTTTTATTTTTCAAATATTTTTCAACAATAAAAATTCTAAGCTAATTTTATACACTAATTATATTAACTAAATTGCCTAAGTGGCCAAATTAGTCACTACATAGTTTATTGTGATCTTCTAAAATTACCAGTCTTTTATCCTTACTTTCCATTACAATAGTTATCCATGATTAGAACTCCAACAATTTCAATTCATAATAACCAGGAGATATATGCATTAGTGAACAGTTTATTCTTCATAAAATTTTCTAAACTGCAGATTTAGATAATATTTTCATTCAAAAACTCACTATTAACATACTTCAAAAGGGTATCGAAACTTTTTCGCTCCTCTTAATATATTTTTTTAAAATATTCAATCAATGATAAAATTGTCAATCTCATAGAAAAGGATAATCTACTTTATTCATATGAATCCTTGTACAATCCATAGTATCTAGTATCCATATCTCTACTAAGCTTATGCTTTTGTAAATCGTAAATCAGAAAGGTCTTTCCTTCGGCTTGTAATGGAGCTTTGAGTTTTAGAAGGTGTCAAAGAAAGGTAAAAAAACATTCAAAGTTTTTTCTGAGAATTCAGCTCTTCTTTCTCCTATCTTTTCAGCTTCTTCTTCTATTTTCTTCAGTAAGTACCCATAAATTGGATAACTTCTTCCCAATTTTTTTATATTTTTTTTTACTTAAGAATCATAATCTTCTTTTTCAGAAAGCATTCTTCGCGATTTTTCATTCTTTTTCTATATTCTTCTTTTAATTTCTTTAGTTGTACCCTTTTTAGCATTCCCCTTTTTCTATTTTTGCTTTTTACTCCTTCCACTCCCTCTTCTTTGCTTCTTTTGTATTCTAAAATCTCAGAAAATATAAGGGATAAAGGTTAAAAGCTTTGGTTAGTATATATAGTTAAAGGTTTATCTGATTTTTGATATAAAGAAATTCGGTTAGGCTTCTAATATGGGTTCAATATAACCTCAAGGGGTTAGGGCTAGCTGGCCAGGTACCTCCTTCCAAAAGCAAGAGACCTGAGTTCGAATCCCCTCCCCCCCTTGAGGCTACCCTAGGGATCTATATCTTATGCTGACCCAAAGATGTCTGAATTTAAAGTGATGTGCCCACAGGATTAAGGCAGTGCTCTAAGAGGCAGGATACTGTGTTATAAAAAAAAACAAAATATTTTTTTAAATATGGGTTCAATAGATAAAATTTATTATGAGATTTTGGCTTTATTTTGCTTTGGTTTAACAAAAGATGGCATTTAATCATCTTTACAATTTACTAGCATAGATGCCTTATTGTTTTGATATTTCTAATAGATAGTTCTAGATAAAAGATCAAGTTATCATAGAATATTTTAATTTTAAATTCAGCAGTGTGAGATTTCTTATCAGTATAGAAGTTTAAGGAAATTTTTTGACCCTAATCAAAGAAACAGTCTCTTTGAATAAGAAAGGAAATATGGCTCAAAAGCTCACTGGTTTACAATTCTGAAACTATAGTCTAAAATCCTTGCAGTTTAGATCAATCTATTGTTTCAAACATCGTTTCTAATACAGTGTTCAACAAGCTAGGCATGAATTGTAGCTATTTTTTTTTCTAATTATTGAATTCCTACTATAATGAATTGTAAGTTTTCAAGAATTGTAATTTTTTTTATCATAATTCCTATGTAATGATCAACTAAAATTCAAAAAATTTTGAAGAAATGTTTTACAAAAACTAAACGACTTACTGCTACACTACTTATAAAACTATTGTACCCAGAAATTGTGTATCCCCCCAAACTTAAATCGGACAATTCCCTCATTGGCACAAAAACATGGGACACTAAAAAATGATTTACCTAAAAAACTTAATGATATCTCTAATTGCTTACCGGTTGTGAAAAAAAAATTTGTCAAGAATATTCTCCCAATCTTGAGGAAAACACAATGGTATTACTTCTCAGGGACAAAAATAACAAAAATGTTAGTGGTGTCAGTAATAATTACACAGTCAGTAAAAAGAAAAGTTTGTCAAAAAGAAAGAAAATTTTATATATTCACTGAATATTTACAATGAACATGAAAGGAAAATATAAAGAACTAAATAATTAGAAACTAATTAGAGAAAAAAAAAATACCTAGGAAAAATCTATTGAGATCATACCTATGATGTTTATGATGTGTTGTTATAATTTTACTCAATTAGTGATGACTGGTATGGTACACAGATAGAAGTAGTAGGGTCATCGTCCGAGTCAGATACCTCAACAGTAAAATAACCATCTTCATCTTCATCTGAAGGTAAATCCCCATGTACTGACGGTTCAGTCGCATCTGTGTTTTCCTTCTCATCAATCTTTTGGCAAGAAGTTTCATCCTTGCACTGCTGCTCTATGTCAACCTTTTCTTTTAAATCCGTAGTCAGCTTCTTGATCACAGTAGATTTAAGTTGTATCTCTCTTCTCAGCTTTTCTGCTTTATCCTGTTCTTTTGTTATGGTGACCAAGTTGTTCTTTGTTATAGACTCAATGATCTGTTGTTGTTCTGTATTGATTGAGTTTAGGGAGTCTTCAACTTCTTGCAGTTGCAGAATTTTTCCTTCAGCTATGTTCAGTAGATGATCCTTTTCACTTAGCTGCTGATGGAGCTTTTACTAATAGTCTTTGAAGGCTTTTTCTCTTACAGTTTCTGCATCGTCATATGGTACCATCAACCCTCCAAATTTTTCAAGTATAGTTGCCATTTTATCTTCATACACCTTTCTTTCTTGTTCCCAAGCTTGTTGATTTTTGCTCAGTCTTCTATTCACTGCTTGTACCTGGGTGATCTGTGCTTGAAGAGTTGAAGTGGCATATTAGACTCTTTTCTTTGTTTCTACTGCCCATGTCACATGATGTTCTTGCACAGCTTTTCATCTCAATCCATCCATTATTTTTGTGTGCTCTTGAATCGTCAGTGTAGTATCAAAGACTCTCTTCTTTAGTCTTTGATATTCCTCCATCCATTTCTTTACCAAATTTGGTAGTGGTGTTAATTTTGAGCCAAGTTAATTTAACCATCGTTCTACTCCCCTAAATTTTTTCACTGCCTCTTGGAATGGCAATAATGTTGGTTCATGTGTAAGTTGTCATTGCTCTACTACCTTTAATCTCCTTTCTAACTTAGGGATTGATGTGGTGGTGAGTGGAGGATCCACAAGGGGAACTTCTTCTTCATTTTATAATTTTGTAAATCTCTCTCTTGGTAACTCGGAGCTTGGTGCTGCTTCAACAGCTTGAGCTATGAGGGTTTGCTCTGTAGTGGCTGCAATTATAGGCTGAGCAACAGTTTCTATTGGGATATGGCTAGAAGTAGCCACAAGTTGTTGGTCACTCGAAGGAATTTCTTTTGTCCTCTCTATATTTGGGCTCACCGGGTCTACTTCAGCAACAGGTGGCAGTGTGTCTGCCTCTATGGAGTGGGGCATAGCAGGCCCTACTAGTGAGTCCAAAGCAAGGTCATAGAGGCTGGCTTGGTCTGCAAAAGAAACTCCTGACTCGGTTATTCTTTCTGATTCTTGAGAGATAATCTCTACTCCCTCCTGAGGTTGAGTAGAAGTACTCACACCTTCTTCCATAACTACTACTTTTGGGGCTTCAATTTCTGCTGGCTGCTCTATGGCAGTTTCCTCTTGGTCCACATGAATTTGTGGGACTTGTGGTGTAGAGGAGGTACTTTTGGTATGAGTGAGTGAGATTTTCTTTTTATTTTTAGCACCTAAAGTTCTCCTACAGGTTGCGATTGTTATGCCTTCCTCTGTTCTTGGTAAAATGTTTTCCTTGGGGTCTATATTATACCCCACATTCATCAGCAGATTTGTGATAAGGCCTCCAAATGGCAAGGTCAACTTCTTTATCTGGTATTTTTCTTGACTCAGTTTCTTTCTCACGGTGGTGATTACTTCAAAAAGATAAAAGGGCACATTAAACCAATAGCGATTTGCCATTAAGTACAATGCCTTGATAAATAGTACCCTTCTCTGTGTTCCATGACCCATGGGGTGAATTGTCTTATGAATTAGCATGTCGAACAATTGTAGTGATAACCTCCTTGCCTCTAGGTCCTTTCTTAGGAAAAATGACCTGTCCCATGGAGGTTTTCCTAATAATTATGTTGCTATTTGGTCAAAGTCAGGGAGGGTATCTGATGGCATCCTCAAAAGGTTGGCCTCTGGGTCATCTTGGGATAATTGTGGTATCTCTAAGGGGGCATGCATCACCCTGGCGACCATTTCCTTTGTAATATGGATCGAAAGTCCATAGATACTAGTGGAGAGGATTGGGGATGGTCCCTGACTGCTTTTGATCATATTTTTGTAAAACAGCCTCACCAATCTAGGATTGACAGGTGCGACTCCTGACTCTAAGAAACAATTCAGCTTGACATCCATAAAATATTTGATTGCCTCTCCACTCATTTCCAATTTTTCTAAAGACTCAATGTCTACTGTAATTTCAGCTCCCACGATATGGTGTTCCATTTATGTAGGGAGTCTATTTGCTGGTGTGGCAGAGGATATTGACATTTTTCATTTATCTAATTTCAGCCCCTTTTTAGGGGCAAACACATATTCTGTCTCATTTGTGTCCTTAGGATTTTCTCTGATAACTACTCCGAAAGATTTGGGTTTCTTCTTGGGTAGGTTTGCTACTTTTAAATTGGCCTTAAGAGCAGCAGACTATCCAATACGGTTAATAATTGGAGTATTATCAGAACTATTACCTTCTTCTTCCTCTTCTTCTTGCCTTTCTCGCATGCCCATATCATTAGCCATGCTATTTCTCTTTTCCTTTCTGCAAGAACCAATAAGACATTATTAATTGATCATGAATTCCATGCATTGAGTAAAAATTTCTTGCAGAAACCCTTTCATTCAAATCATTAAAATCGTCACCTTGCCCCTGTGATGATTGAAACCCTAAATTGTAGATGCTAACTAAAATGCACTCAGGGTTCCCGAAATAAAATAGGGGAAGTAAGGGATGTATAGAAAATAAAACAGTTTGGTTGGGTAGGAGAATGGTTAGGATGAGGAGCCTTTTGAAAAAGAGAGGGAAGGTAAGAGAAAAAAATTAGAGAAGTTGAAATTGGGGCCGACAAATCCTTTTTAGAATATGTAAGCCCTGTTTTTGGTGACGACTTGTTGAATCGGTCGTCAATTGGGTTCTGAGCTAGAATCGTCAGTTTAGTCTAGTACAAGCCATAGCCTCAGTGAATCGTAATCACTACTCTTCACTGAAAGACCAAATGACGATCAATCGTACATCCATACGATTGTTCGCTATAATGTATAATAGTTATGATATTACGACTCGTCGTCTGTCAATGATTTGGGTCATAGTATGATACCTAAAGTAAAAAGAAAGAGAAAAACATAGTTTACATAATTTACATTGGTGCTACGGATGAGTCGGTAGCTCGACAATCCATGAGGTGTTTATATTTGATTTTGGGGAGCTAATGTCTCCCTCAGGAGCACTTGTCCTCTAGGATTATTGACCGAGTGCATAGGCAATTGGCCACTGTCTCTTCTTGTGACTTGAGAAGCTAGTTGGCCCATCTGGCTTTCCAGCTTTGTGATGGACTGGGTATGTGAGTTGAGTACTTGAGAGAATTGAGCAAGCTAATGTAAGTCTTTTGAGTGTTATTATGACTATTGTTGTAATTCTTGAAGGATTTGAACAATTGTGGCATCAGGTGCATTGCTCTGTGGTCCAAATTGGGTCTGTGCAGTGGGCATTTGAGGTCTTTGGTGGAAAACTTGAATCTGGAAAAATCGACGTTGCACAACTGATGGTGCTAGCTGTGCTCCGCCTGCGGAACCATAATTAAATCCAGGGTGGTTCCTCCACGTTGAATTATATGTGTTTCCAAAGTCTCTCCTCTGAAAAGCCATTATTTGTTCACTTTCCATCACCTCTTGGTGGGTTGGCGCAGCTAGGTATTCAGTATATGTCTGAATCTGGCAATTAGAGTGGCTTGCCAAGGATCTATCCGGGGTGCTAGATTTGGCAATCATTAATGTTGCAATTTGTTGTTCGAGGGCTAAAACTTTTATATTCATGTCCTCCTCCTTCTTTACTTTGTCACTGCTGATAGCTTATAGTCCACCCCTCGCAACCGGGGTGTGGCGAGTGACATCTGATTCAGATCTAAGCAGAACTTGCTTCTATTTTGAGTTGTTGGCTAGTTTCTCGAATAAATTCCAGAGCTGCTGGCCGCTCTGAGCCAAAAAGTCCCCTCCACTCACGACATTGACTGTAGACTGGTTAGTCTCAGTCAACCCTTGTTAGAAGCTTTACGCTATCGACCAATTGGGTACCTCGTGATGAGGACACTTTCGTAACATATCCTTCATCCGTGACCAACTCTCATGAAATAATTCTCCTGGCTTTTGCCTGAGTCTTGAATTGCTTGGCGAATTTGGTTAGTTTTACCAATTGGGAAGTACTCTCCCAAAAACATGGACTGCAATTCTTCCCATGTGGTAATACTTCTAGCAAGTAATGAAATTAACCATGCCTTCTCCTTGTCCTTGAGAGAGAATAGGAACAAACGTAGTTTTACGGCCTCTTTATTGGCAGTCGATAATTGCAGCACTGTGCAAAGCTCTATGAAGTCCCTAAGATGCTGGTAGGGATCTTCTCGATCAAGCCCATGAATGGATGGTACAAATTGAAGTGTATGAAGCTTGATTTCATAATTTTGACCTGCATGCACCTTAGGTATAACTATACAAGAGGGCTCGGTCAAAGCTACTGGGCTGAAATTTGCCTGGATTGACAAGTCGTCAGCCATGGTGAAGGATTCTCTTGCGGAAATTCAGTTTGCTACCAAATTATGTCGGAAAGTCCTCTCAATTTCTATATCACACTCGAAGAAATCTAGACTTCGAGATCGGGTGTGATGCATACAAAAAGAAAAACTCTGTTTTTGATATTTTTAATTTTATTTAATATTTATTCTAGAAGGCAAGTAGAGAGAGCAAATATAAGCCTCGAGCTTCTCTGATCGGGGGAAGTTAAAACTCTAATTCGTCACTCCGAATGAACCTGCAAAAGATTTAAGAAGTGATCAAAGAAAATTAAAAATATAAAGAAATATAAAAAGAGAAAGATAAATACTTGTTTTCTTAAGTTAATATATTCAAATGCTATCCCCAGCAGCGGTGCCAAAAACTTGTTAGCGACTTGTATGCGTCATTTAATTAAGTCTTAACCTATTGCAAGTGCAGAATGAAAATTATAGTACTAGCAAATGATCATTCCCACTAAGATAGGCTAAACTATATTAATTTAATTTTTATGAAAACTTATACTCATCATTTAAGTTCCTAAACTATTGGAGAAATATGAATAAAGGAATTCTTAATCTAAATTGCAAAAAGTAAATCCTAATCCTCCTTCATATTATGGTCATCAATCAAAATCTTCAGCTATCGGATATTTATGAATTTAAACAGTACCGTTACACTATATCTCATGTACCCTAGTGTTAGTCATCAGTCAAAACTAGAATCTTATCAATACAAATTAAATCTAATAAAAAAATTTATAAAACTTAGGCGTCAATCAAATTCTGAAAAATTGAAGATGGAAAAGTAAAAACCGTTACACTAATTTGCAAACCTCAATCTGAGTCATCAATTTAAATTAAAATTCAAAGATATTTATAAAGTAGGAAATAAAAGAAAATAAAATCTAAACTAGAAAGCAATAAAAATTATATCTTTCACTCCTCAGTCGCAGTCATCAATTGCTTATGAGAAACTACAAATATCCAATGTAATCTTTAGCTCCCAATGGTAGTCGTCAATTGCTCTTGAGAAACCTTGGATATCTAATCTACAAAGTAATAAATTTATACTCTAAATTGATTGGAAGAAAACCCAACCTCAGTCGTCAATTGATGCTGAGAATTTCTTCGATGATTATTGTTATACCGGGTTCTCTTATTTATAAATCATAAGGAGTCAGTTTACAAGACTTCTAAATCTAATAAAAGAAATAACTAAGAACAAAACTATCCTAATATAACTCTAATTTTAATTTTATCTTTCCTTGCTTTCTTTAATTGATGTACTTCTGATTTGTTCACTAGTAGAGATCTTTTGGAGTCTATCTTCATCAAGGTTCTCAGATCTGTGATCAATCAAACTTCTAATTCAAGAGTTCTTCTAATTCTGTTCATGGCGGTGGAATCTATACGTGATCAACAGCAGTGAGAAAGATTTTTAGTATAATCATAAATTATGATTGTTTCTTTTCTTCTCTTTTACTAGAAAATCGTAAATTACAATTTTCTATCTTTCATAAATTATGATTAGACGATTCTCTGAATTACGATTGTTCGCTTTCTTTTCTGTATCGCTTCAACTTCTTGAATGTCTTCTAAAGAATCGTAAATTATGATTATAATTTTCTTCTTTAGTAGCAACGCTCAATCGCCTTTTCATAATTTTCTAGCTCTCAGTATACAGAGAATCACCTTTTTACACTTAATAATCTTTTACTACTCTTTTTTAGTTCATTTTGACGAGTATTAACACTTTGGATCGCTTTTACTAATTTTCTTAATATCTGCATATCATTAACTTATTAGTAGCAAACTAAGTCTTAGTGTCACTAAGTTAAGGGTAGTAAAATGGTATATTATGTGAGTAATCATAATTCCAGATAACTCGGCGGCCTCGTTGTGTGCCAAATTGGAGTCTCTACAGGAAAAAATATCTAACGAGTTGTCTATATCTCAAGAAGCAACTGTACAAGTTGCCCATGATGGCAGGTACTTCTCTCAACGAACATCTTAATGAATTCAATATAATAATATTTCAATTATTAAATATTGGAGAAGAGGCTAAAGATGAAGAGAAAGTACTATTAATTTTGTCTTCCCTCCCCGATTCCTATGAGCCCCTAGTTACTACGTTGCTCTGTGGGAAGGATAGTATTGAATTGGAGTCAATTACAGCAACACTACTTTGTAACGACATAAGGAAGAAATGCTCAGATAGTGACACACAAGCAGAGGATTTGTTGTTAAGGGGAAGAGCAGAGGACCGTAAATCCAGAAGGGATAGATCAAATTCCTTATCTAAATAAAAAAATAAAAAGATAGTTGAATGCTACAAGTGCCACGAAAAGGGTCGCATCAGAAAGCGTTATCCATAGTTACAAATAAAGAAGGACGATGCTCAGGATAAGAAGCAAAAAAGGGTCGTTGATGACACTGGTATAGCCGAACAATCTCCAAATGATGATGAAAACATGTTGTCTATGGCTTCAGACAAATACTCGCAGAATGCATGGATACTTGATTCATGGTGCTCCTCTCACATGTGTCCAAATAGGGACTGGTTCACATTTTATAAAGTGGTCGATGGTGGAAGGGTTTAGATGGGTAACAATATGGCCTGTAAAATAGTTAGAAATAAGAGTATCAGAATAAAGATGCACGATGGAGTTGTGAGAATATTGACCGATGTACACCAATGTCTAGAAGTTAAGAAGAACCTCATATCGCTTGATACACTAGAATCTAATGGGCTCAAGGTAGAGTTTTGAAGGTCACAAAGGGATGTCTGGTTGATATGAAAGAGAAAAAGGTTGGGAACCTTTACTTTCTATCAGGGAATACAGTGGCAGGTGGAGCAGCAGTATCTATGTCAGATGATAATAGTTTGTCCTCTACACAACTATGGCACAGGCGCCTAGGGCACATGTCAAAGAGAGGGATGACAGAGTTGAGCAAGCAGGGCTTGTTGAAAGGTGTAAAAGTCGACAAGATTGACTTTTATGAGCATTGTATCTTCAAAACATAGTGTAGGGTTAAGTTCAACACAACGGTTCACAGTACAAAAGGCACAGTGGACAATATATATTCAAATATATGGGGGCCATCAAAGGTCCCTTCTAAAGGTGGTGCCAAGTACTTCATCTCCTTCATCGATACTTACTCTCGATATGTATAAATCTATAAGATGAAGAGTAAGGATGAGGTGTTATAAATCTTCAAGTGGTGAAAAATATTATTTAAGAACCAGACTGGAAGGAAGGTCAAGCAGTTGAGAACCGATAATGGTGGTGAGTACACTAGTGGACAATTCTAGGAGTTCTGTGAAGAGAAAGGTATTGCTAGGTACAATATAGTGAGGAATATACCGCAATAGAATAGGGTCAAAGAATGTATGAACAAAACTTTACTTCAAAAGGGAAGATGTATGTTATCTGATGTAAGATTGGTTAGAGAGTTTTGGGCCGAAACAGTTAATACAACGTGCTATCTAGTGAGCAGATCACCCTCTACAATAATAGAATGTAAGACTCTAATTGAGATATGGTCAGGGAAGCCTGCAGATTATAGTGCCTTGAGGGTTTTTAGATGTACAACTTACTATCATGTCAGAGATAGTAAAATTGGCCCAAGGGCTATGAAAGTGAGTTTCTTAGGATATGCAAATGGTATGAAAGGGTATAGGCTATGGTGTCCTGAGTAAAATAAAGTTGGAATCAATAAAGATGTGACCTTTGATGAACTTTTTATGCGAACTTCTAGCAAATAGATCATGAAAATTGGAGAAGAGGTGGCAGAAGATCAGTTTGAGGTGGAGTTAAAAACTCCTACAGCTATTACAACAAAGGAAACTGTAGAAATAGTTTAGAGAGAGCCAGAACAATCCTCAACTAGTGGAAGACCCAAAAGGAATGTTAAGTACCAATTCGCTATGGTTACGAGGGTATGGTCGCCTACACATTGACGTTGGATGGCAATGAGCAGTCTTCATTCAAGGATGCAATCAGAAGTAGAAGTGCACGGGAATGGAAGACCACAATGGGTGAAGAGATGAATTCTCTTACAAGAATTAAACTTGAAAACTAAGAGAGTTACCTAAGGAAAAGAGAGTGATTGGGTATAAGGGGGTAGATAAGAAGAAAGAGGGTTCTTTGAAAAGTAGTGGTGTAAAAGGCTATGCGTAAAAGGAAGACATTTATTACTTAATAAAGAATCATGTATAAGAATATGATGACAAAAGTGGAACTAGTGGTCAAGACTAAACATTATTTTGATTTGATCAATGTTCAGCAGGTTTGAGTGCCCTCGGGGTGCTGGTGGTACTGGTAATATGAGAATAACGATGATCGGGAGAAAGAGTACATGGTGAAGCTTAGAGTCAGGTGGAGAATTGTTATTTGGATCTAACTTAAGGTTGACTCGCTCGAGCGAGGTGGGTCACCCCAAGGGGAAAAGTTACGGGTGAAAAACGCTCGAGCAAGTTTGGTTCTCGCTCGACCGACCAACGCACTATTCAAAGGAGCATTTTCTCGGGTTTTAGTCGCTCGAGCGACTTTAGTTGTCACTTGAGCAACCCGCGACGTCCGAGTTACGTGCAGACTCCACTTTTGGACAGTTTCTCTTGGGTTAGAAGTAGGATTCTAGACTTCTATATAAAGGGAAAGCTCATGGACAAATTGGAAGAAGGCTGAGATATCATTGTAAAGCTTTAGAAAATATATCTAGGGTTTTGAGCAAGGCTTTGGTGAGGCTTGAGTGTTCTTATATTCTTGTGTGATCATCAACATAGTGAATTATCGATGCCCGTGGACGTAGGCATATTGCCAAATTACGTAAATGATGTCTCTTATGTGTTTGTAGTTGATTTTCTTCTTTTTACATTCTTGTTTGATCGTTCATCGTGACATAGTTGGTTACTTTGTGAGCTTCCGCATAATATATATATATATATATATATATATATACCGATCAAATTGTGGTCAAATGGGGAAAATTTCAATGCACTAGGATATCTAAGAGGTACCAAAACTTTGACTACTAAAAGAACTATTTTTTTTTTAATATTTTTTTACAGATCACATGCTATATGGCACATGATCCAAAAATGGATGCTGGTTTGAAATCATGTCACATGGCATGTGATCTGGGGTTCTCACCCATTGCCGTCCGTATGGGTTCAAGACGATTGTCCTATACTCCCATTTTCCTTTTTAAAATTATCAATAGAATAAAATATCTATAAATATTGTATTGAAGTAATACGAATTTAAAATTTACGAGAAGTCTAAAAAATTATATGTATTCTATGAAGAATTTAGTTACTTTAAAAGTAGAGCACCTTCACCATACATCGAGGTCCACGAAGAAAAAAAGATGCTGCTCAGATCATATACTTATTTATTTTTCTTCTAATACGGGTCTGCCTTTGTGAGTTTGGAGATTAGAAAACTGAACCATTGGAGTTCAATCAGAATTTGACTGTTACCCTCATCTCTTTTTTAATTTATCCATACAATATCAGGGTGCTCCACGTGACAACAAGACAGAATAATGAGCCTGCAAACATTTCAAACTTAATTTTGAAGCACTTTAGAGCATCTCCAGCAACTGGAGCATTTTGTGAAAATAATACTTCCCCTCAACAGCTCTCTTTTCACAACTGCTCCATTTCTCCAAAGAAAATAATATTTTAATACATGATTCCCTAAAATAAATAATACTCTTGGATTATTTTGCGAAAAAACCACTACAAAAATAAGGTGTTTTAGCGGCACTTGCTGCTAAGGTAATTTTTGGTAGCGGCAGTTTTTGACAGCGACAGGACTAATAACAGTAGTTTTTTATTAAAAAAACTACCGCTAATAATCTTATTTTTTGTAGTGAACATTATACAAAATGTATAACCATTATGAAAATTGTCCTTTATATAACCAAACTTACATAAGTTGTTGGAGATGCTCTTAGGCATATGGATAACTTGATTTTGAGGAACGCAAGGCACATGGATATCATTCGATATGGCCAATTACTAAAGAGCTGGTATGGGGTAACTAACTCGGAATTTGTCACTTTCTGAGATGTCTGACATGTAGAGTCAACATGTGTGCCTTAAAATCATACACCCAAGGTATAAAAAATCAGCCGATACCGATAGGTGTTGATGATACGTATCAGTTTTTCGATAAACTGATACGTATCGGCACCAATACTGTTATGACCTGAAATTTCATTGACTCTATTTAATGGTGTAAGATGGGCGAAGCACCAAGACCAAGTACTTGTGTGCACACAATATCATGGCCCACACACTCTTAAATTAGAAAATTCTGTTATGATCCGTTACACAATGAAGGCAATAGAATCCCTCCAAAATTGGAATTCGTTTTAACAAGCAAGTAGAGTCCGTAAAGGACTCTTTATTTCACAATCAGAGACGATCACTTATCTCTATTAGGACCTCTTTTGCTCACATCTATCTCTTCTTTAGAGCCCTCTTTCTCTCGCATCTCTCTCCACCCGACTTATATCGCTCACATGGGCTCTCTTCTTCTCGCATCCCCCTAGCACCACACCGATCCACCACCGAGGCCGCATCACCAAACCAATGCGCAAACCAAAAGCAACTCGATCCGAGTCATCCGGAACCTTTGTTCATGCTGCGAGAAGTGGGTACCCCTCAATCTATCATAGGGTATTCAGCTTGTTGTAAACAAAAAAAAAAAAGAAGCTTGTTTATTGAAATCCATTAATGATTGCTTAGCCATGAAGAAGAAGAAGACTATACATATATGTATATGTAAATATATATCTAAACAAATATAGAAAATAATAATAACAATAATAAATAATTAAATAAACATCTAATTATTATGTATGGGTAATCCAAATTAAATAATGTAGATGATACATATATATAATCTGTATGTGGTGCTGTTTTCTTCTTCCCTTGCTAATTAATGCCCCTCTCTGTGATATTTTAATTTTAGGAAGAAAGATAAATAAAGCAATTTAAAGGTATCTTATATATATAGCTATACATATATAAAGGTGTATGTGATTACACCAAACCGTTTTCCCCACTCTCCATCCTTCTCCAAGCAGCCTCTCCCACACACCTTTGTTACACGTCCCTGAAGAAGACATGCCAAATCTGAAGTGAGCATGAGCCCACTTGATTTGTATAATTACAAACTATATATGACAAAAATTTCTCGATCTAATAGCTCAATGGACTGTAGAATGGCATGCTTACTTGTTGGTATGTTTTTTTTTTTATAGATCATATTGTCTCCCTCTAGTCCCTTAACTAACATCATCAACAATGAAAGTGGGAAATGGTTAGGACCAACCTTCCAAGATTGGCTTAGAAATCAGCCTTGTACATGATGTTGATAAGATAATGCATGTTATTAAAATTTCAGGATTTGAAAGAAAACAACCGAACCTTAGAAGAAAGAGACAGAGACCCATGCCAACTTTCGCCTAGAGAACACAACTTCCTCCGGCTCCATCAGAAAACAAAAGGCCATCATGGTGTTCCCGGACAGTGTCAAGATAGTCAATCTCCTTCCTAAGGGTACGAGTTTAGCTTGAATTTCTGCAAACACTCCACGAGCACCAATTGTACGCCAAACTCAATAAATATGAGTTTTGGCTTAAGCAAGTAACCTTCCTAGGCCACGTGTTATCAGTAGAAGGTGTGACCGTCGATCTTTCTAAGATTGAAGCAGTTACAGAATGGAAAGCACCAATAAGTGTTACCAAAGTTATGAGTTTCCTCATATTGGTAAGCAACTACCATCACTTTGTTGAAGGATTTTCACACATTGCTCTATCGCTCACCCACCTCACTCGGAAGAATGTTTAATTTGTGTGGATCGAGAAATGTGAAGCATGTTTTCTAGAATTGAAGAAGAGGCTTACTACTACACCAATCCACACCCTACCTTCTACTTCAGGCAACAGTGAATTTGAAATAATCCAGGATGCATCCCGTCAGAGACTTGGTTGTGTGCTTGAGCAAAGTAAGAAAGTTGTCACTTATGGGTCAAGAGAAATCAAGCCTCACCAAAAGAACTATCCAGTTCATGACTTGGATCTGGCCGTAGTCATCTTCACCCTCAAACTATGGCAACACTATCTCTACGGCGAGATGTTCAAGATTTATACGGATCACAAAAGTCTCAAGTACCTTTTCTCACAAAAGGACCTAAATTTGAGACAACGTAGATGGATGTAATACATGAAGAATGCGATCCTGGGAAAGCAAATGTCATCGCTGATAGACTTAGTAGGAAATCCTCGGCATTGTTAGCTTGATTAAAAACATGTAAGCCCTTTGATGAACTCGTCGACGATGACATTTACCTCCAAGAAATTGAAGATGGTATCTATTTGGCAAGAATTGTGATGAGTCCATTCATTTTGGAAAAAATCAGGGAAACACAGCGTACGAACCAAGAGATCTAAAAAGATCATTGAAACCATAGGATTGAAACCCAATTTCAGCCTCAGGATGGATGAGACGTTACTCTTTAGGCAAAGATTGTGTGTACCCAATGACCCCGAAGTGAAAAAGGAGATACTTGATGAAGGTCACAAATTAAGATACTCAGTACACCCAGGCAGCACCAAGATGTATCAGAATCTGAGAAATTGGTATTGGTGGCCGAATATAAAGCGGGAAATAGCCGAATATGTATTGATGTGCTTAGTGTGCCAACAAGTCAAGGCAGAACATCAGAAATTGGCTAGACTTATACAACCCTTACACATCTTGGAATGGAAGTGGAAAAATATATCTATGGACTTTATCATAGGTCTACCAAATATGATGAATAGAAACGATGCCATCTGGTTGATAGTTGACCGATTGACCAAGTCAACTCATTTCTTACCATTCAAGACTACCACAAATGGGAACAAGCTTGTCCAAATATATCTTAAATAAATTATAAAACTACATGGGGTCCCAATCAGCATTGTCTCCAACCGAGACTCAAAATTTACTTTCAAATACTGGGCAGCCTTCCAAGAAGCACTAGGCACTCGATTAAATTTTAGTACTGCCTTCCACCCCCAGACGGACTGTCAGACAGAAAGAGTGAATCAAGTAGTTGAGGATATGTTACGAGCGAGCATGCTCGACTTTCGAGAGAACTTAGACGATCACCTCCTGCTGATCGAGTTCTCTTATAACAATAGTTACCCGACATGTATCGGAATGTCCTCTTTCGAAGCTTTATATGGCAGAGGTTGCAGAACGTCGTTGTGACAAAGTTGGAATTAGAAAGATGCTTGGACCTAAACTAGTCCAAACTACGACTGAGAAAGTCAAATGATACGCGAACGGCTTAAGATAGCCCAGGATTGTTAGAGAAAGTACGCCAACCCTCACCGTTGTAATTTAGAGTTCAAGGTAACATATTTAAAATTTTAAACTTTAAATTTCATTTCAATTGTGCTCTTGATTGAATACTAAAATTTGTTTAATAGGCTGGCAAATGAGTATTCATTCGCGTCTCCTCGATCAAAGGAGTTATGTGCTCTGGAAAGCGCGGGCAACTAAGCCCCCGATATATAGGGCCTTTCAAAGTCACCAAACATGTAGGTGTGGTTGCGTATAAAGTCACTCTACCACCACCATACTCGAACGAAAGGTGCAAGTTTTTAAAAATAAGACGATTACATTGGTGTTGGTCCAATGGCAACATCACACTCCAAATGAAGCAACCTGGGAGGACGAAGCCGACATCAAAGAAATCATCCATAGCTTTTTGAATAACTGGTACGTAATTTTTGAGGACGAAATTTTTTTTTAGGGGGGAAGAATGTTATAACCCAAAATTTGTTGACTCTGTTTAATGGTGTAAGATAGGCGAAACACCAAGACCAAGTCCATGTGTGAATACCATTCAAACCTGTTCAATCAACCTTTGACCCTACCCACTATCTCTGGAAAAGAACTGACCTTGTCCGAAGACTTTAAAATCCTAAACAGGAGACCATATATTGAAACAATAGTATATGGTCGAAGCACAGGCTGAGACAATATCTCTATGATTAAGACTGGCTCAGCCTTAGGAAGATCCCGAATTATGCGCCCTGTATAGCGCATACATTTCCATTATACATCCTGTTAGTGGCGCGTAATTGGTCCAACTTGGACTAGGCCTGTTCTCCCTATGGGTCTCTTAGGACTTGATTACGTGCCCTGTCAAGCGTGCGTGATCAGATTGCATGCCCCATCACTGGTGCGCAATTTGTCCAACTCGGACTAGTCCATATCCTTCTAGAGGCCGCCTTAAGACCCGATTGTGCGCACAAAATAGCACACACAATCGATTGCGCGGCCCACCGCCAACGCGCAATTAGTTCTAATTAGGCTGGAACTAGGACACCCGGCTCAACCACTCAACCGGTCACTCACTGAGTCGGTCACCAACTCAGAGTTATTAAGTGTCCGAGATAAGGCACGTAATCTAATTAAGCGCACCAGACAGGGCGCGTAATTAGATTTGATCGAATAATTACGCACCTCCCACAGGGCGCATAATTACTCGAATATTTATAAATAGACCCCCCTACCCCACACAACAACACATCCAGCAATTGAATTTTGAGTTCCTCTCTTCCGAGCTTAGGGATTTCGGGATTCTCTCTTCGGCGCTTAGCTTCAAGTAATCTCTCTTAGTTTTTAATTTCTAGTTCTTAGTTCTTAGTTCAAATTTTAAATTCTTAGTTTCTAGTTTTAGATCTTAGATATTAATTTCTAGATCTAGTTTCTAGTTGTTAATTTCTAGTTCTTAATTTTTGGTTCTACTTATCAGTCGCTAGAACCAGTTCTTAACCCCTAGTCATTAGTTTCTAGATTCTAATCTTTAATTCTAAATTTCAATTTTTTCTTGATTTCTAAGTTCTAATATCTTAGATTTTAATTTCTAATTCTAATTCCTAGCTTCTGGTTCTAGTTCTTAATCCCTAGAACTAGCTCTGAATTATTTTAGATCATAGTCTTTATTTTTAAATTCTATTTCTTAAATTTCTTCTAGTTCATAATTTTTATTTCTAATCTTAATCTTCAAAGTCCTTTTGATCTTCAAAATCTTAACATTCAAATTCAAATTCAGTTTTCAATCAATAATAGTTTAAAACCAATCCTTAGCCACCCGATTTGCCCAAAGGGAGCTTATGGTGGGTACCCGAGAACGGGGTCGATCCTCCTTAGCATAACGGGCCAAAATCCCTTTTTATAATTAAATTTCTAGTAGAATTAGCATACCTACATTAATTAGACTTTTAATAGAAGTAGGATATTTAGATTAATTAGATTCCTAGTAGAATTAGGAGACTAATGCCAATTGGACTTCTAATAAGATTAGGATACTTAGGTTAATTGGATTCCTGATAGAATTAGCACATCTAAATTAATTAAACCTCTAGTACAATTAAGAGATCAGATTTATTAGACTCCTGGTAGGACTAGGAAAACTAAAGCAATTAGACTTAGAGTAGGAATAGTAAAATTATATAAACTAAACTCCCTGGTGACCTAGAGCTGCTGGCGTTGGCCGGCCATCGATTCAGTAAAGAGAACAACCCATATCACCACTCGCATGATCAGTGACGTGTTAAAGTGTCAATAAATATCTACAGTTGGCGATCACATTAACTAGATGTTTTCCTCTTAGAATTTACCTTTTATTTTTCGCACTTTATATTATTTCCTCGCTTTTGCCAAAGTCCACTCGAACCGAATTGGGCCACTTATTCCGAGGACCGAGAGAGACCTAGAAAAAGTGCTTACCAACAGATCTGTTACACAATGAAGACAATAGAATCCCTCTAAAATTGGAATTCGTTTTAACAAGCAAGTAGAGTCCATAAAGGACTCTTTATTTCACAATCAGAGATAATCACTTATATGTCTCTCGGGACCTCTTTCGCTCACATCTCTCTCTTCTCTAGAGCCCTCTTTCTCTTGCATCTCTCTCCTCCCGACTTATATCGCTTACATGGGCTCTCTTCTTCTCGCATCCCCCTAGCACCACACCGATCCACCACCGATGCTGCATCGCCGAACCAACGCACAAACCCAAAGCTACTCGGTCCAAGTCATCTGGAACCTTCGTACATGCTCCATGAAGTGGGTGCCCCTCAATCTATCATAGGGTATTCAGCTTTTTGTAAACAAAAAAAAAGAAAGCTTGTTTATTGAACTCCATTAATGGCTGCTTAGCCATGAAGAAGAAGAAAACTATACATATATGTATATGCAAATATATATCTAAACAAATATAGAAAATAATAATAACAACAATAAATAAATAAATATCTAATTATTTTGTATGGGTAATCCAAATTAAATAATGTATATGATACATATATATAATCTGTATGGGGTGCTATTTTCCTCTTCCCTTGTTAATAAATAACCACGTCTATGAAATTTTAATTTTAGGAAGAAAGGTAAATAAAGGAATTTAAAGGTAAATTATATATATAGCTATAAATATATAAAGGTGTACGTGATTACACCAAACCGTTTTCCTCACTCTCCATCCTTCTCCAAGCAGCCTCTCCCACACACCTTTGTTACACGTCCCTGAAGCAGTGATGCCAAGTCTGGAGTGAGCATGAGCCCACTTGATTTGTATAATTACACACTATCTATGACAAAAATTTCTGGATCTAATAGCTCAATGGACTGTAGAATGGCATGCTTACTTGTTGGTATGTTTTTTTTATAGATCATATTGTCTCCCTCTAGTCTCTTAACTGACATCATCAAGAATGAAATTGGGGAATGAGTAGGATCGACCTTCCTAGATTGGCTTAGAAATCAGCCATATACATGTTGCTGATACGATAATGCATGCTATTAAAATTTTAGGATTTGAAAGAAAAAGACCCAACCTTAGAAGTAAGAGAGAGAGACCCAACCTACAATAAAGGAATTTAGAGAGAGAAAGTGAGAGACCCAACCTATGAAAGAAAAATTTAGAGAGAGAAAGAGAGAGACCCAACCTATAATTGAGAAATTTAGAGAGAGAAAGAGAGAGAGACCCAACCTTTAATAGAGAAATTTAAAAAGAGAGAGAGAGAGACCCAACCTATGAAAGAGAAATTTAGAAAAAGAAAGAGAGAGAGACCCAGCCTATAAAAGAGAAATTTAAAGAGAGAAAGAGAGACCCAACCTATGAAAGAGAAATTTAGAGAAAGAAAGAGAGAGACCCAGCCTATAAAAGAGAAATTTAGAGAGAGAAAGAGAGACCCAATCTATGAAAGAGAAATTTAGAGAGAGGAAGACAGAGACCCAACTTATAGTGGAGAAATTTAGGGAGAAAGAGAGAGTCCCAAACTATAATAGAGAAATTTAGAGAGAGAAAGAGAGACCCAAACTACACTAGAGAAATTTAGAGAGAAAAAGAGATGGTGACCCATATTTTTAGAGAGAGAAACCCATAGTGAGAAAGAGAAGGTGCCCATGACACTGTTATGACTATTATAAGGAAATGATTGAACAGTGCATATATTGTTGCATACTTCTGGTGTGCTTTCATTATTGGTTGGTGGTGAAAGTTATTTAAAAAACAAAGACAGAGTAAAACAGGGGGTGAATCCAGCACAACTCAGAAGTCCTAGACCTGCAAGATACAGGGTCCTTTGTAGCAAGTTTTGATAAGTAAGAGTTTGTCCCACAGGGAAAGGTGATCTAGAGCTCCAAGGGAGCCATCTCTAGTAGTCCCTCCAGATCTGTCTACAGATCTGGCAGTCCTAGAAGGAGGGGAGTTTAAGGTCACTTATTCTAAGTATTTTAATATCTAAACTACAGAAAGTGTTGAGAGGAAGGATGGAGTGTGGAAAATGAGTATAAAAAGAGTGAGAAGTACGTTATTGAGCCAAGGTCAGAGAAGTTTTGTAACTCATATTTAGATCTGATGTTATAGAAATCCTGTCCAGAGGCTACATTATCACCTCTGAGGAGGAAGGATCCAACCCATCACTCTGC
Source organism: Chloranthus sessilifolius (assembly GCA_021018995.1). Taxonomy (NCBI): domain Eukaryota; kingdom Viridiplantae; phylum Streptophyta; class Magnoliopsida; order Chloranthales; family Chloranthaceae; genus Chloranthus; species Chloranthus sessilifolius. Next base: position 102,685,945 of record CM037588.1, read on the forward strand.
CATGATTCCACCCTTAAGGCTATAACCTGTCTACTTGAATGGTCACAGATTATCCCATAGGGGAGCCACTATCCAGGGATGGGTCAAAACATAACAAGTAAATCATTGCAGGCACTATTTCATCCAGTCTACCAGCTCAAGAATCTATAGGAAACCTCAACCTCTAAAGTTCTATATGTGGGGCTAAGGCTGTAGGACCATGATAGCCCAGACACATAGAACCAGCAAGAGATTGAGTACAACCTTCGATCTAGCTGTCCATTACTTGAGTGAGGCTACAATGGTCCAGTCACCAGCCTACAATCTCTATAACCAGATCAGATCCAACATCTGATGGCGGATCTATGCAAATATGGGGGAGTCTGCCTCTGTACAATCTCTCACCAGGCTTCTACAAGCTCAGGTGTAAAGAAGAAAGATCCATCTTGGATCGGTGGATCAGAATCACCCTAAGGCTATAATCTGTCCACTTAAATTGTCACAGACTATCCCAGAGGTTATCCTCCTCACGGAGCCCAAAACAAAACAAGATTATCACTGCTACCACCATGCTCACAAGGCTACCAGCACAAGCTCCCATGGGGATTTCAGATCTAGTGGGTCCTGTGGTGGGGCTAAGGCTGTAGGACCATGATAGTCCAGACACACAGGTCACTTGGTTCTGAGTGGCCCTTAGAATCAGTCCTCCATTACTTTGAAACACAGCCAAAGTGATGGCGGATCACAAGGCAGCAGCCTTGCATAGAGCATCTCACACATAAACACCAATCCCACAAAGTGCAGATCCTATTACAGAACTTCCATTGATCTAATTCAAAAACACATACAAAGGCATAGCCAGCAAGTGCTGGACTATGGAGAGAAGGAAAGAAAAAGAAAACTACTTACTGCTAAAAAGAAAGAGAAAAGACAAAATGATCTGAGATGGGTTCCCAGATGCCTCAACCTAAGCTCAGGTATGGATTTATATAGTAGTGGGGTGGCAGTGCATTAGGGTTAGGAAACCCTAATTTTAACGATGACACGTCGCCTGATAATGATCCTTGGATGCCTCGGGGCACGTGCACGGAGATTTGAGCGTGGGAGTGCATGCCCTAATCGCTGGAAATACCCAGAATTTCCTCTGCTGAAGAGATAGAAGTTTAGGGTCAGAGCTTCGCTAGGTAGCTATAGTTTCCCAGACTTGTCGTGTGGTAGCTCTTTGCTCTTCTCTAGGATGATTTGACACTGAAGCTTCCGCCGTCGCTAGGTTGCCTTGGTTTGCTCTTCAGGCAGTCGCGCGGTAGAGAGTTACGCTCTCGTTAGATTGGGCTTTGCGAGGTTCAATAGAAAACACAGTCTCAACTGTCGCGAGGTTGAAATTCAAGCAATCGCGTGGTCGATCGGTCTTCGCTGGGCAGCAACGCGAGAACTTCACGAGCACTTGTCTTTACTTGGACTTCACGAGTTACCTTACGAGGCTCTGCTGAGTTCTGAATTATGCGAGGTTCTATGTCTCACTTGATCTTCGCGAGATTGGCTTTGCCTTTGCCAGGATGTTTTCTTTCTTGAATGGCGCGAGAACTGTGCGAGGCATTCTTCTTCTAATAATTACATCCATTGCGTGATCGAGGAATCTTCAAGCTCTCTCCTCGTGATTACGAGCGACTGCGAGATTGAGAGAGGTCTGCTTTGAACTGCACGACATTGTGCGATGTGTTCTACTCTTGAGCTTCAGGAGCTGTCAGCGAGTTTGAGTTTCAAGCTCTTACATCATTCATCTGCTGAGAGGTTGTAAAGAAGCCTTGGGAAGCTCAGTTGAACTGCGCGAGGCTTATTTCTCCTGAATCCTCTAAAGCTTGGGTCAGCTGTGCGAGGCTCATTTCAGGTCTGGATTCAGAGTTCATTCTTCGGAGGGATATCTGGTGCCAAAGCAGGCTCCTTAACAGGATTCCTGGCCTTATTTCACTGCTGATTATTACCTACACAATACTTAACAAGAACTTATTAGGTGGCTATGGGTCTAATCAAAGGTTAAGTTAAGGGGTGAAAAGTGGTACTTTTCAAGTCTTAACACACCCCCAAACCTAATCTTTGCTAGTCCCTTAGCAAAGCTACATTAAATCTACTCTAAAAATTAAATGCCACTTTCGTAGGGAGCACGGATACATTTAGCATATGTACCAAGCCTTTTAAACCCCTAGGTGATCCCTAGTGGAGGAGTGAAGTCTCCTGTGGGTTTTCAGTGAAGACACCCACAAACTTCTCAAATGAAATAGTTAACAAAAGTGCAATGTCATCTAATGAGCAGTTAAGGAATCAGATTTAGTCTACTCTTGAATCAGTACACATAAAAGAAATTTAATTCATTGGTTGCACAGTAACTTAAACAGCATAAACTCTCATGATTGCACAACATTTTCTAATAGTTTGCAATCACAGAAAACTGCACAAGTGTGTGTCAGCACTGAGCTTATCCTTATGTCAAAAAATTAGGTTAAGGTCATACATAATGCATTCAAGTTCAGACCCAAAAGAAAGCTTTGCAGGGTATACTCTCATAAAGGTTTGTTAAGGGGTTCAGTTTCTCACAGGCTCAAGAGCAGTTACATCCCCCAACTGGGTTTGTAAGTATGAGCATAGGCAGAGTTCTTAAGTGCTGACATCATTGTCAATTCCTCACCATAGATTGGATAATTCCTTATCTTCACATGACAGCTCACTCAACTTTGGATCACAAGGACTTTTAACTGGGCTGTAATGTGGCTTATGGAGTAGGGTTAAAAAGAATGGAAGGTTGAAGTGGGGTTCCAATTTGAGAAATCAGTAGGTCACAGAGGTGGTTCATGATTTCACCTTGCATAATTTAGCTCCCTTCATCTTCTTTGAGATTTTTCGACTTGAAGTGATCAGTTTCTCTTCTTGATTTTGATTTTCCAATGAAAGTTCCTCTTGACTTCTCTCTTATTCCTCTTCATTATTATTTTTGTTTCTTTTTACTGGATTTTCCTTCTTTTTATTTTGTTTTTGCTTTTCAGAAATGCCACCATGTTCTCAGTTACCATACTGCCAGATTTTTGAGATCCTTCTTCTCCATTACCCTAATGTTGGCCATAGCTAGTCTATCTTCAACCCTTTCTCCTTTACCTTCTGAATTCTCAGAGTGAGGGTAGGTTGAATCAGGTTCATAGGTTCAGGTTCAAGTACTCAGGTGTATTTTGAAGAAATTTAGGATTTAAAGCTCAAAGGGGGTATGGACAAGGGCAGTTGCTTTAGGATTGGTCTTTTTAGGCTCAAACTGTCCAAGAGAAGGCCTTGATCCTTTCCTAGGTCTCATGAGTACTGTCAGTTGTTTCAACTTGGAGTTACCTAACTTCTAGTGAGCACAGTGACTCAGCCAGTCCTTAGAACTAAAAGAAATGCCTTAGTTACTCCTCAAAGAATAGAAAAATTTTGTAGGCCCAACTCTCACTGGTTATGGTCATCCTTTGAACTTTCAAGTATGTCCTCACCTTTTTCTCTCTCTAATGATTCACTAAGTGCTGATACAAGTAGGTTTCCTTGGTGATATTATCATGGAAATGTGGAATATTAGAAGTTTATAATGTCCAAGGTTTGCATAAATTTTAAACTTCTTAATTTCATGATTCTTAAGTGAACAGAGGTCCATTTCCATATTGCTCAGATGAGTCTGCTGCACTTATGTTAACTATTCCATTGGTAGGGTCTGCCTGCCATACCCCCAAACCTATGAGGAGCAGTGTCCTCACTGGTTCAAGGTGAATGTGCAGTAGAACTATTACAACATAAAAGACAAGAACAAGAAATAAAGTAACCAACAACAGAAAACTGTACAGCATATCAGAAAAGGAAGATATCATTAAGATTAAAAGAAAATTACAAAAACAGAGGAGGGAAAGGGAGAGAGATCAAGGGTGGGGGGTTGAGAAGGTGGGGGAGGGGGAGGAGAAGGCGGGGGGGGGATGGCTTTGTCTTTTGCTTCTTCTTCTGCGGCTGAAGCTTTTCCTCCTCCTCCTTGGTAAGGGTTTACAGAACCTCCTCGTATTCATCCCAGAGGGGTTGGAGGGAATCCGACTCTTTGGGGGGCGGCGGTTCCAACCACATCGGGTAAAACTTGTTAGTGCGTATGGCTTGTCATCTGCCATGATTAGGATTAGGGAAGGACCGCTAAGGTGAGTGGAGATAGGATGCGATGAAGATGAACAGGGCCTCCCCATGTATTTAAAGGCGAGGATGGTGGAAGATGAAACGGTTGAATAACATCCAAGTCGCCGCCATTAAATGAGAGTGAGTTGGGAAACGTCAAGTCCCAGCAGTCAGCGTGGGAAATGACAAATGCATTAGGCTCGCGCAGCTGGGTAAGGGAATCACGAGAAATCAGAATCGCGCGATTATGGGAGTTAGAGCTGGAAGTGCGCGAGAGATTCTGCAGCATTGAAACTCACGACAGCGAAAGTAATGGTCTATGCGAATTGTGCGAGTTTTCCCAAATCACAATTTGGAATGCGCGAGGGCCAAATCAACAATTCACAGAAGAAGAAGAATAAATCATACCGATCCCACATAAACTCTATCAAGCTCAACAATATCAAACTCCACATTTCCCCTAAAATTTTCTAAAACTTAAGGTAGAAACAAAAGTAGTATAGTACAACATGGACATAACTGCGGGTCAGGTAGATGTAGGGGTCCCATGAAAATGAATAGTGCACATAGGATCTGCAGGTCGTTTAATGTAAGGCTTCAGCCTCTGACCATTCACTTTGAAGGTCCTCCCATATTTGGGGTCCTTGACTTCCGCAGCACCAGATGGGGAAACATTCATGACAACATAGGGACCATCCCATCTGGATTTTAATTTGCCAGGAAAGAATTTTAGTTTGGAGTTGAATAGCCAAACCTTACTACCCGGTTCGAGGCTTTTTGTCAGCAAGCCCTTGTCGAAGAAAGCTTTAGCCCGTTCCTTGTAGATCCTAGCATTGGTGTAAGCATCCATCCTCAGCTCATCAAATTCCAATTGTTGTAATGACCTATGTTGACCAGCAGAAGTTAGGTCCATGTTCAAGTTCTTAATGGCCCAATAGGCCCTATGTTCTAACTCTATTGGGAGATGGCAGGCCTTGCCATAGACTAGTCTGAATGGGGACATTCCAATAGGAGTCTTATAGGCAGTCCTATAGGCCCACAGTGCATCATCCAGTTTCTCAGCCCAATCTTTCCTGTCAGTCCTAACTGTTTTCTCAAGGATGCGCTTAATCTCCCTATTGGAAATTTCAACTTGCCCACTTGTTTGTGGGTGGTAGGGAGTAGCAATCCTATGGGTCACAGAATATTTCTTGAGCAAGCTCTCGAGATTCCTGTTGCAGAAGTGGCTACCCCCATCACTGATAATAGCTCTAGGGGTTCCAAATCTTGAGAAAATGTTGTGCTTTACGAATTTGAGGACCCCTGGTTATCATTGGTTCTTCTGGCAATGGCTTCTACCCATTTGGAAACATAGTCCACTGCCACTAAGATGAAGTGGTAACCATTGGAGGGGGGAAAGGGGCCCATGAAGTCTATTCCCCATACATCAAACAGTTCTACAACAAAGATGGGCTGTAATGGCATTGAATTTCTTTTGGACAACCCTCCTAATTTCTGACATCTCTCACATGCCTTGCAGTGTGTGTATGCATCCTTGAATAAGGATGGCCAGTAAAAACTATACCGCAGGACCTTGTCAGCAGTTTTTCTCCCACTAAAGTGGCCTCCACAGGCATTTTCATGGCACATGGCTAGAATATTGGGGATATCACTTTCGAGAACACATCTTCGGATGATCTGGTCGGCACAGTACTTGTATAGGCAAGGTTCCTCCCATAAAAAATACTTGACCCTTGAGAAGAACAGGTCTTTATCCATTTTGGTCTAGTGGGGAGGAATCTTTCCTATAACCAGATAATTGACAATGTGTGCAAACCAAGGGACTAAGGATTGGATGACAAATAATTGCTCATCAGGGAAGGCATCATTTGTAGGACCATCCAAGCATTTCTCCAAGATAATTTTGGACAAGTGGTCAGCCACCACATTCTCCACACCCTTTTTGTCCTTGATTTCGATGTCAAACTCCTGTAGCAGGAGTATCCATCTAATCAGCCTCGGCTTAGCATCTCTCTTGGACAGTAGGTACTTTAATGCCGAATGGTCAGTGAAGATCACAGTTTAGATCCTAGTAGGTAGGCTCTAAATTTGTCAACAGCGTAAACCACTGCTAGAAGCTCTTTCTCAGTTGTGGTATAGTTCAGCTGAGCTTCAGCAAGTGATTTGCTGCTATAAGCAATGACCACAGGCAGTTTATCTTTTCTTTGGCCCAACACAGCACCTATTTCCAGGTCTGATGCATCACACATCAGCTCAAAAGGCAAGGTATAGTCTGGTGTTTGGAGTACAGGAGCAGAGGTGAGGCATATTTTCAATGTTTCAAAAGCCTTCAGACATTCAGCAAAAATGTTAAAGGGGACATCCTGATAGAGTAGGTGGCACAATGGCTTAGCAATTTTGCTGAAGTCCTAAATGAATCTCCTGTAAAATCCTGCATGCCCCAGGAAGGATCTGATTTGCTTGACTGTTTTTGGAGGGGGCAAATTGGCAATGAGGTCCACTTTGGCATTGTCTACCTCAAGCCCTTCTTTAGAGACTATATGGCCCAACACAATGCCTTGTGTTACCATAAAATGGCTCTTTTCCCAGCTTAAAACCAAATTGGTTTCCTCACATCTTTGCAAAACTAGGCTCAGGTGCTGTAGATATTGGCCAAAGCTGTCCCCATAGACAGAAAAGTCATCCATAAAACTCTTTAAAAAATTGCCAATCATGTCAGAGAATATGGCATACATACACCTCTGAAAAGTGGCCGGCGCATTACAGAGTCCAAAAGGCATCCTTCTGTAAGCGAAAGTGCCAAAAGGACAAGTAAAGGCGGTTTTCTCTTGGTCTTGAGGATGCACAGGGATTTGGTTGTACCCTGAGTATCCATCAAGAAAACAGTCAAAAGCTTTTCCAGCCAATTTGTCCAGAATTTGATCAATGAAGGGGAGAGGGAAATGGTCCTTTCTAGTTTTAGAGTTGAGCTTCCTATAATCAATGCACACTCTCCAGCCAGTGGTTGCCCTGGCTGGCCTCAACTCTCCAGTTTTAGTCTTAATCACTGTTATGCCAGATTTCTTGGGCACCACTTGGATAGGTGCCACCCAATGAGAATCAGAGATGGGGTCAATCACCCCTGCATCTAGCAATTTAATGATTTCCTTAAGGACCACTTCATGCATGTGAGGATTTAGCTTCCTCTACATTTCCCTGGAGGGTAGTGCTCCCTCCTCACGATGAATTCTATGCATGCAAATTGATGCATCAATTCCTCCCAGATCGGCAATGGTCCAGCCAATTGCTTTCTTGTGCTTCCTCAAAACTGTGAGTAATTCCTCTTCCTGCTCATTGGTAAGAGAGGAAGAGATAATCACAGGAAGCTTATCACCTTTCTCAAGGAAAGCATATTTTAATATTTCTGGAAGCTTCTTGAGATCCAGATCAGGGGCCTATTGGGTGGATGGAAAAATTGGTGCATTGGAGGTTGGAGGAAGAGGTAGCAATGTAGGTTTCCAACTGGAGTGCTGCACTGAGGCCACAGGAGACTTCGATATGGTCATGTCTTTTAATCTCCCATCTGGGCTCTCTTCCTCCACCATGTCCCAAATTTTAACTAAATTCCTAACAATGTTGCCCCACTCCAGCAGAGTGGGCAATTCTTCTTCCACAATTTCCTCTAGTACATCCACTGCAAAGCTCTCCTCATTGTCCATCTGAGGGGTACTTTGTGTACATTGACTCAACTTTCATATGTCCAAAAGTTACCTCCATTACTCGGACTGCATTGGATGCGCATTGCGATGTACAAGAAAGGCACCTTGATATATGGTATGGGGTTTGGGCTAGTCTTGCTGACCCCATATCCAAAACTAAGAAGTCGTTGAGGTAGAAAAACTTATCCACACCTACTAAGACATCCTCAACCATTCCCAGAGGTCTCCTCTCAGACCTGTCAGCCATCATCAGCACGATGGGGGTAGCCTTCAGCTCCCCCAAACTAGTTGCAGATATACACTATATGGCAACAGGTTAACACTCGCTCCAAGGTCTAAAAGGACTTTTCCAATTGAATGGTCTCCAATTACGCAGCGAATAGTGGGTATCCCTGGATCTTGCAACTTCTCAGGCATTGATATGTTAAATACACAATTCACTGTATCAGTTGCAAAGACCTTCCTGGACACATGGCCTCTAGCCTTTCTCTTTTGGGTGCAGAGGTCTTTCAGGAACTTTGCATAGGCTGGGACTTGTTTAATTGCCTCAAGCAGGGGTAAATTGATTTTTACCTGCCTGAAGGTCTCCATCATTTCCTCCATCTGGGCATTCCCTTTATCAAAAGGGATAGGACCATCCAAAGCCTGAGGAAATGGCAGCTGAGGTTCTACTGGTTCCTCAGCTACTAGCCCATGACTAAACTTCTGTTTCTTTCTTTTTTCATGTTTTGCTCCCTGCTGCGGCTCAACTATAGCCTTATTATTTTTCTCCTGCTGTAAGGTGGCAGGCACTTCTTGGCTTTGTGGTCCCACAACTTCTCTATCATGATAATTTGCATCATCTGTGGAAATTGCCTCAGCTGGTTTGTTACCCACCTGGTTATTTACCAGCCTGCCAGACCTTAGGGTAGTGACAGCATTGGTGTCCTCAAACTTTGAGGAAGCTTCCTCAATTAAAAACTGACCCTTGGGGTTAGCAATTAGGTGAGGCAACCGCCTTCATCTCTCCTAGCCAAGGTTTTTGACATTTGGCTCAGTTGCTCTTCCATTTTCTGGAGGCTCTGACCATGAGAGTCCACAGTCTGAGCCAAGGAAGCCAAGTTTTACAATGAAGTCAAGACTTGGTCCTCAAAAGAAACATTTCTAGGCTGAGAAGGGGGTAAGACCAACTGATTTTGCTGCTGATGGGGCTGCTGATGGTGCTGGAAGGTAGACCTAGGGGCATTCCATTGATTGAACTGCTGCTGTGGCCTTTGTGGTAAGGCCAACATCTGCTGGGGCTGCATGTAGTTGTCTTGCTTCCACCTCAGATTTGGGTGGTCTCTCCATTGGTAACCAACATTTTTGTGCTGGTATCCATATGGCTGCCTATTGTAGCCCCCAGATTGTTGCTGGCCATAAGATTGAGTAGCAGCAGCATGTTCTAACATCAATTCAGAAAATTATCCTACAGATGGACATTTCTCCACTGTGTGCTGTGGGGACTGGCATATCAGACATGCCTCCGCCACATGAGCAGCCCTTCTGGGTTGCGTCACAGTCAATAGTTTATCAAACTTCATAGAGAGGTTTGCCATCTGCAGCTGCAGGTCATTGTTCCCAGACACCTCATAAATTTTTCCTTTTGATCCAGCAGCAGGCCCCACCTTTGACTCAGATTCCTGACTAGTTCTTGCCAGGGATGGCTTTTGAAAAACATTCTTACTAATCACCTCAAACAATTCCCATGCCTCCTCAGCAGTCTTGTGCATGTAGGATCCACCACAAGAGGCATAGACCATATCTCTATTTTTCTCATCAATCCTATTGTAGAAGCTTTGTACAAGCTGTCACTCAGGGATCTTATGGTGGGGGCATTGTTTGAGCATCTCTTTAAACCTATCCCAGGACTGGTTAAAATCCTCAGTTGGGGATTGAGCAAACGCAAGAATCTCTTTCCTCAACTGGCTAGTTTTGGTCTCAGGGAAGAACTTGGTTAGGAATCTAGTCTGCAGGTCTTTCCATGAAGCAATGCTATTGTTGGGAAGAGTGGTCAGCCAGGTACTGACCCTATCCTTCAGAGAGAAGGGAAAGAGTCTGAGCCTAGTAGCCTCAGGTCCCAAACCAATGATATTAAAAGTGGTGCACAAGGCCAAGAACTGGTCAATATGCTTGTAAGGGTCCTCTTTGCTAAGCCCATGGAAAGTGACAAGATCTCGGATGATTGAAGTTTTTATCTCATAGTTCCCCTGAACATCAGGGAATTGAATGCTAAAAGGGGAGTTATAGTCATCCGGAGCATTCAACTCCGTGAGGGTTCTGGGTTGTTCTTCACCCGTAATTGCTGTCACAGATTCACTTGGGGGCACTCCTGTGGTGTGCCTGTCTCTTCTAAGTCTCCTTCCCCTTTCTAACTCAGGGTTAAGAGGCTCAAAGGTGAGGATCTCCTCCCTAGCATACAAGCACACCAACAGCAAGGAAAGCTTCTTGCAGGCACATTGCAAAAGAATAATTGTACACTAACAAATTTATCTAACTAGTTTACAGTTATTCAAAGAATACATTTAAACTATACTAGATACTGCTAGAAAAAAAAAAAAAACTGTTTAAGAAAGATAGACAGAGCTTTAAAAGTTAGAGAGTTTGCAAACAGAGGTAGCTAAGCTCCAATTGCAGTCCAACTATCCTTCACTGCTGCTGTCTAGATCTGCAATAAAGGTTCAAAATTATGTCAGCAGTATCAATTATTCACAGGTGCAAAGAATACTAAGAATACAAAAACTAAGGGTCTACTAATAGATCATCTCTCCCCGGCAACGGCACCAAAAACCTGTTGCATACTTCTGGTGTGCTTTCATTATTGGTTGGTGGTGAAAGTTATTTAAAAATCAAAGACAGAGTAAAACAGGGGGTGAATTCAGCACAACTCAGAAGTCCTAGACCTGCAAGATACAAGGTCCTTTGTAGCAAGTTTTGATAAGTAAGAGTTTGTCCCATAGGGAAAGGTGATCTAGAGCTCCAAGGGAGCCATCTCTAGTAGTCCCTCCAGATCTGTCTACAGATCTGGCAGTCCTAAAAGGAGGGCAGTTTAAGGTCACTTATTCTAAGTATTTTAATATCTAAACTACAGAAAGTGTTGAGAGGATGGATGGAGTGTGGAAAATGAGTATAAAAAGGGTGAGAAGTACGTTATTGAGCCAAGGTCAAAGAAGTTTTGTAACTCAGATTTAGATCTGATGTTATAGAAATCCTGTCCAGAGGCTACATTATCACCTATGAGGAGGAAGGATCCAACCCATCACTCTGCCATGATTCCACCCTTAAGGCTATAACCTGTCCACTTGAATGGTCACAGATTATCCCATAGGGGAGCCACTATCCAGGGATGGGTCAAAACATAACAAGTAAATCATTGCAGGCACTATTTCATCCAGGCTACCAGCTCAAGAATCCATAGGGAACCTCAACCTCTAAAGTTCTATATGTGGGGCTAAGGCTGTAGGACCATGATATCCCAGACACATAGAACCAGTAAGAGATTGAGTACAACCTTCGATCTAGCTGTCCATTGCTTGAGTGAGACTACAATGGTCGAGTCACCAGCCAACAATCTTTATAACCAGATCAGATCCAACATCTGATGGCGGATCTATACAAATATGGGGGAGTCTGCCTCTGTACAATCTCTCACCAGGCTTCTACAAGCTCAGGTGTAAAGAAGAAGGATCCATCTTGGATCGGTGGATCAGAATCACCCTAAGGCTATAATCTGTCCACTTAAATGGTCACAGACTATCCCAGAGGTTATCCTCCTCACGGAGCCCAAAACAAAACAAGATTATCGCTGCTACCACCATGCTCACAAGGCTACCAGCACAAGCTCCCATGGGGATTTCAGATCTAGTGGGTCCTGTGGTGGGGCTAAGGCTGTAGGACCATGATAGCCTAGACACACAAGTCACTTGGATCTGGTGGCCCTTAGAATCAGTCCTCCATTGCTTTGAAACACAGCCAAAGTGATGGCGGATCACAAGGTAGCAGCCTTGCATAGAGCATCTCACACATAAACACCAATCCCACAAAGTGCAGATCCTATTACAGAACTTCCATTGATCTAATTCAAAAACACATACAAAGGCATAGCCATCAAGTGCAGGACTATGGAGAGAAGGAAAGAAAAAGAAAACTACTTACTGCTAAAAAGAAAGAGAAAAGACAAAATGATCTGAGATGGGTTCCCAGATGCCTTAACCTAAGCTCAGGTATGGGTTTATATAGCAGTGGGGTGGCGGCTCATTAGGGTTAGGAAACCCTAATTTTCATAATGCCACGTGGCCTGATAATGATCCTTGGATGCCTCGAGGTGCGTGCACGGAGATTTGAGCATAAGAGTGCGTGCCCTAATCGCTGGATATACCCAGAAGGTCCTCTGCTAAAGAGATGGAAGTTTAGGGTCAGAGCTTCGCTAGGTAGCTGTAGTTTCCCAGACTTATCGAGTGGTAGCTCTTTACTCTTCGCTAGGATGATTTGACACTGAAGCTTCAGCCGTCGCTAGGTTGCCTTGGTTTGCTCTTTAGGCAGTCGCGCGATAGAGAGTTGCGCTCTCGCTAGATTGGGCTTTGCGAGGTTGAATAGAAAACACAGTCTCAAGTGTCACGGGGTTAAAATTCAAGCAGTCGCGTGGTCGATCGGTCTTCGCTGGGCAGCAGCGCGAGAACTTCGCGAGCACTTCTCTTTACTTGGACTTCATGAGTTACCTCACGAGGCTCTGCTGAGTTCTGAACTGCGTGAGGTTCTATGTCTCACTTGATCTTTGTGAGATTGGCTTTGCCTTTACCAGGATGTTTTCTTTCTTGAATGGCATGAGAACTGCGCGAGGCGTTCTTCTTCTGATAATTGCATCCCGCGGCGATTGCGCGACAGCTGCGCTAGGAATCTTCTGAAGCTCTCTCTCCTCAGCCGTTCTGAGCGAACTGTGCGAGATTGAGAGAGGTTTGCTTTGAATTGCGTGACACTGTGCGATGTGTTCTACTCTTGAGCTTCGCGAGAGCTGTGCGAGTTTGAGTTTTTGAAGCTCTTCAGTCATTCATTTGCGCGAGAGGTTGCTGTAAAGCCTTGGGAAGCTCAGTTGAACTGCGCGAGGCATATTTCTCCTGAATCCTCTAAAGCTTGGGTCAGCTATGCGAGGCTCATTTCAGGTCTGGATTCAGAGTTCATTCTTCTGAGGGATATCTGGTGCCAAAGCAGGCTCCTTAACAGGATTCCTGGCCTTATTTCACTGCTGATTATGACCTACACAAAATACTTAATAAGAACTTATTAGGTGGCTAAGGGTCTAATCAAAGGTTAAGTTAAGGGGTGGAAAGTGGTACTTTTCAGGTCTTAACATATATACATTCAACTTTTAATGCATCACAATTTCTGTTATTGATGATGCTAATATTACTAAGGAGATAGCAAGTGTAATAGAGTTTCATTCATTTATATATGGAGTAGCAAGAATACATCAATATGCTTATGCCATGTTGATCGATTATAAGATGACAATTCATCCATAAATGCTTTGGCAAAATACTTGATCTTTTGCTATGGCAGTTATAATTCTTTCATGGTATGGATCTTCACTATTGGATATTTGTCAAAATGACATCCTATATTATGTTCTAGTATTTTCATCACAGCAGCCTTCCTATGTCTCCTCTAAAGTTTCATACTATTGTAACTTTTGCAGTGGTCTCATTTGGCAATGGATCGTCATAGGTTCAGGTTTCTTCCCTTTGAATTTGTTTATTTAATTGTTTTAAGCACCTTGTAGCTTTTAACCACATGAAGCAATACTTGCAAGTAGCCAAAGATCGCTAAAGAACAATACTGGGTCTAAACTTTGCTAATGACTCTCACTGTATTGCTATGACTGTGAGTTCAAATTTTCTCAAGGTTACTTATTTAATACTGGCATGACTATGGTGTTATGCAGCCAAATATTAGTAATTGTCTTTAAATAGATGGGGTGTTAGCACTCCCTTACTTCTAAGATGCTTAGTGGGCAGCGCCTCGAAGCCGGGACTCTCTTCCCTCAATGAAACTGTCATGACTAGAAGACTTCCATAGATAAAAAACCTGATATGGTGTAAACCCCAACATCTCTGAACAGTACATCATTTTAGTGTTCGGTATCGGGTGTGTCGCATGCCGCGTAGGATCGATTAGTCGGCCTAAAAGAAAGTCAATTGCACATCTGGTGGCTAAGTGCACATGAGTCAATTAGAGACTTTGGTTTGGTAATTGACTTTGATTTGACCCATACACTAGCCTTATTATGGCTGCTAAACACTAAAACTAGCCAGGTATGGGAGCAATCAAGTAGTGGACTGATTGAAGTTAGATCTTATAGAAATTGAATGGACCACTTGAGAACCAACATCTATTTTAGTATACCCACACAACTCTGAATCGACCTTGAGCCGTACACAACTCGTGTGTACTTCTTACAAACAGAAGCATCCCTTAATATTAAAAATCCAAGTCTCACACATAGTCCCATGCATGAGTTCATGGAGAGGTGAAAGGAGTTGAGAATCTCATAATCTTCTCTGCTCTCTCTCTTGAAACCGGTCACTAGGAATCGATTGAGCAGCAAACGACCTTTGATAATCCAACCATTACGATACAACTAGATCGGTGATCAAAGCCTCATGTGGAGGATAAGCTTTAGGGCCTACCCTCCTTGACACCGAACATGGCGTCGGCAAGAGAGATGGTACGCACAGAAATCAATTGTGAGAGCATGAAATATAGGAATTAGAGATTTAAATGGTTAACGCTTAGATTGCATGCAATGGGTTCGGCAAGTGGACGTGTGAGGAACACGAGGATTGGAAATTCTGATGATCCATCACTGAAATGGGGTCGCTTGCCTATAATCTGGTGGCAAGATTACACATCTGATATGATAGGATGGGCATAGGTTTGATTTTGATGAGGTTAGTGGTAACATGCTAAGAAATCAGGGAGGTTTTAGATGAAATGCTACGAAAAGTTAGTGAAGTTCGATGGGAAGAAGAAAGGGGCAATCGACCTCTGAAGCATCATACTCGCCCGGGCAAGCTGAAGCTCGCCTGGGCGAGATGGCTTCACATCGTGAACAAAGAAGGCTTGAGAACTCGCCCGGGCGAGTTTTCCAGGCTTAATTTTTTAGGTAAACATTGCCCGGGCAAGTTCTGATGGCATATGACTTCTGAAGGACCAGCCCGGGTGATATCTTAAATTCGCCAGGGCAAGTTGACTTGAGTGCGTGAGTTTAAGTGACTTGGTGAACTCGCCTAGGCGAGTTTCACATGCCATTTTGTTATGGATAAAGTCGCTCGAGCGACTTTTGGTGCCCATGAAACCTGAAGAGGGCTTCCCGGGCGACCTTCTTATCTTTCCAGGGCGAGTTTGGTTGCAGCCTTAGCTTCTGGCCTTAGCCTTGAAAGATAGTATAGGGACTTCGTGTGCATGGTGTCTTCACCAATGGCCACTAACGCTATGACTACTCTAACTTAGGTTGAATGCAGGACTTATTGCTCCGAGTTAAGCACGTTATCGACCTTGAGGTAGAAAAAATTCACTGCCACTCGTACTTGGAAACTGAATCGTAAATTTCCATGATGGAATCAACTGCATAAGCCATATGCATAATTTTACATGTGATTTCTGAGCTTCTAAACTTGCATCTGACTCATAGAATTTCGAGCATGCTTATGAATATTAACCACGAACTCTGAAATTGCTTTTGTATAGGTTCACTTCTGCAACCGGTCGACCACTACCGTTAACCTATCGAATGCTTAAGAATGCAACAGCAAGCAACCTATCGAGCACTTCATATATTAACCTTGTCGATTGGTTCAAGGCTCGAGCTGCAACCTATCGAACTCTTTTATGAAGCTTCCAGCTGATCCTATCGAGCAGTCCTCTAGTTTGCACCTATAGAATGCATCTGCTGAAGCCACAACCCTGTCGACAGCTTGAGGCTGTAGCAGTAAAAAATCAATGGACTGCAGGGGCAAATTTGGGAACTCCAATGCACAGGAAATTCTGCACATGGGTGTGAAATAATTTTTGGTGGGGAATAAATTAGCTTCAGCTAGGCACAACTAAAACTAGTTCCCTATCTCTTCTCTGATTGGTTGAAACTCTTAAATAGGGATTAAGCTTAAACTGAAATCCTCTCTTTTGATTGGCTGCAATCAAAAGCACACGGATCACTACAAATGTATAAATAGAACTCCTTTCTGCTATTTTTCTTCAGCAAAGAAAGTAGGAACAAAGGAATAGCTTGAGTTCTCCTTAGCTCATATAGGTTTAGTTTTAGGTTTTATTTTCCCCTTTTCTCTTTCCCCTTCTCTCTCTAGTCTAGCCTGTTGGATTAGATCTAACTAGTAGTTCAAATCTGGTTTTTGATTGTAATTTAGCATGAAAGTCTTGTGGATTGATGCACAAACTACAGATCTGAGGACAAGGTCATTGTAAGTAATTTTAAAGCAATAAATTATTGGTTTTAAAGCTTAATTAAATCTATAGATCTTGTGGTCCCATTAGATTCTCGATCTGCTCTTGTGTAGATGGGTCAAGCCTGCCACATCTCCGGTAGATCTCTTGATGACCATCTGATTTCTCTGGGTTTGATATGCCTGTGGGTGCCTGTACTTGTGGCCTTGCATTCACAACATCTGTAGTGATTATCTTGTTCTGATCGAAGCCATCAGGATGGAGGAAATCTATTGGATGATCTGTGACCATTAAAGTGGATAGATCATAACCTTAAGATCAATTCAAACCCCTAGTCTAGATTGGATTCTTCTACCTTAAACCTTTGAATTGGATGAAATCCCTAGGATGATGTGTGATCAGTAAAGTGGACATATCATACGCTTAAGATCAATCCAAGCCTTTGGTTTAGAGTGGATTCTTCTGCCTTGCATTTGTGCTTGTAGCCAAATGAAGGATTGCTGTAAATTCACATACCTTGATCTGTTTTGCAATAAAAAATCAGGCCCTAGCTGTCTATTTCTCCCCATTTTATATTTTATTTTACCATCCATCTTCCTCCATCTTTTAGTTTAGTTTTATTTCAGTTTTGTAGAATTAGATCTAGTGACACCCAAAAAGCTCTCTTTCTTCTTAGAATTGCCAGATCTGTAGCTAGATCTGGAAGTCTATTATACACCTTCTAGGTTTAGATCACTATTCCCTGTGGGACAAACTCTTACCTATTAAAACTTGCTACAAATGGACCCTATATCTTGCAGGTCTAGGATATTTGAGATGTGCTGAATCCATCCTCTGTTTCACTTTGATTTTATTTTGCTTTTATCATTACACAATAATCAGCACACTGAAATTCTCCAACAAGTTTTTGACTCCGTTGCTGGGGTTTTTTTTATCTAGGTAGTAGATCTGAGTTTTTCATTTTTGTAGATCTAATTTTTATTTTTATTTTGTAGATCTGATTTTTTAGCTTTTATTACAGTTCTGTTTTAGATTTTTATATTGCATTCCAACTGTTTGATTTAAGGTTTGCTGCAGCTTTTGTATAGAAAACCAGTTTTAAACTGCAACAATTCTGAATTTTCTGAGTTTTTATTCTTTGCCTTCTAGTTATTTGAATAAATGCTGCTGCCACTCTTTTGTCTTTTTACAAAAATGAGGCAGTAGCCTGAGTTTTTCTTTTTTTTCTTCTCACTATGCTTGAATAAGGTACTCCTGCAGTTTTTGGATTTTGGCAGATCTGGAGCAACCGCCAAACGAGGAGCAGATGGATTGCAGTAGGAGCAGATCTACCTGAGTTTGCATCCCTTTCTCCTTTAATTTATTTTTCACTTTTTCAATTCATGAGAACTAGCAGTTTTGTTGTGTTTGATGTTTGTTTTGATTATAATTTATGCTATTTTTTAGGCATGCTAAATTTTTTTTACAAAACCAAATACAAAAATAAAAGTAAATGTAAACACAAATAGACATTTCTGATTTGTTTTCTTATTAATTTTCAGCAGTAGTAAATAAGGACTCTTGTGGAGCCCGGGCTGATCCAAAACACATAAAAAAGTAAAAAATTATAAAATCATAAAAAATTTCTCCAGATGGGTTGTTTTCCTTTGCCTTTATTCATTTTCTCCCATCTGAACCTGCTGAGATCATGATTTTCCTTTTTGAGGAATCATGTAGGATACTGAGCAGTGGATCATATGTTGTTTCTAATATTCAATGGACCCACTGATTTTATTTTCCTTTGAGATTCCTTCATTATTAATGGGTCTCAGCTATGTATGAACCCTGTTTTTAATGTGTGCTCCCATGCTTCATTATTTAGAAATTCTTTTTGATTCATACACATCATCAACAAAGGGGTCAATCTTATTAATCTTGCTTTTCACTGCATGTTAGTACTGTTGATCATTTTTAAAATCACTTAGATTCATAAGTAGATGATTGGCTCAGGCTCTTAGGGTTTTCTTTAGGCTTAGGGGATTTATGATTTGGTATTAAGATTTTCTATTTTAGGAATTTTAGCTTAAAATTTTGTTTTTAGATCGCTGATTTTTTCTTTCTTAGGTTAATGTGTCCTAGTTTACTGATTTTTTGTATTTTTCTATGATTATAGTTAGTTTCTAACTTTGTTTTCCTATTTTTTATTATCTACAACTCTGTTTTTATATCAATATTTTTCAGTTTTGTAGCTTTGTATTCAGTTCCTTACTTTGCTTTTACTATTTTTTTGTTATTAGCATTAGTTCCCTTTCATTTGCATAGTAGTTCTAACTTTATTTTACTGATTTTTTCTATTTTATCAGTAATTTCCTGCATTTGTATAGCATATTTTCCATTTTCTTGCTCATATATTCAGTTTTGTTTTCTTTATTTTTTGTTGCACATAGCTGCAATTTTTCTGCTTAGTTTTTCTTTCCTCTTTTGCCCTGCTGCCCCTAGTTTCTCATTGTGTAGAACATTGAGGACAATGTTCAACTTAGGTTTGGGGGTATGGCAGTTGTGCTAATAAAATAAGCTAATGCTAGTGCAGCTATGTTGAAAAAGTTTTTGAAAATAAAGAGATTTCCCACCTGATTTTTGGAAAAAGAGGAAATTAATAAACTTTTCAAAACTGAAATATGTTGTAGTTTTAACATTTTTCATGAAGCAAATGTCAAGAATTTTCAAAAATTGATGTTTAGTGAACCTGAAATGAGAGAAAACTGTAAGGATACACCTCAAAAAATTTGATGGAAGGCCATACCCAGTAAGATTTGGGCCTGAAAAATTTTCTTTGAAGAGTGTCTTAGCAATTTTTCTGCTCTATGGACTGATTTGATCTAATTTTGCTCACTAGAAGTTAGGCAAATCCAAGTTGAAACAATTGACAGCTTTCATGACATTCAGGGCATGAAGTAAGGCCATCCCTTGGATAGTTTGAGCTAAAACTTTCCCACCTTTGAACTGCCCTTGATATACACCATTTGAGCCCTAAAAATCTCAATTTTCTTTGATGAAAACCAAAAAGTTTGAACCCAAAACCTCTTGACCTATTTCAGTTCACCCTCAATCTAAGAAATCAGGAAAAAGGAGAAGTGAGGTTAGAGGAGCAAGGTTCGATTATTGGTTGAAAGAGAAGAAAACACATTTGGTGGTATTTGTGGCATTCCAACCCATTAAAAATAAAATAAAATGAAGAAATATACAAAAGCAAAAGCATACAAAAAGAAAAGAAAAATAGAAAAGCAAAGCAAAAGAATGAGGAAGAGAAGTCACTTCATTAGATATTTTGAAAGAGAAGAGAAAAAGCTGGCCACTTTGGCTCTAAAAATTCGAAAAGAAGATGGATCTTTGCGAAAATGAAGAAGGTGTATATGTCACCTCCTTACCTTGTTGATTTCTCAATTTTGAATCCCATTCCACCCTTTTATTCTTTATAAACCTCACCCACAAGCCACATTACAACCCAATAAAAAGACCTTACTGATCTGAAATAGATTAAGCTGTCAAGTGGAGCTGAGGATTTGTGTAATCTATGGTGAAAAGAGTTAGAAAACTTCAAAAGTAGAGCAATGCCTAGGCTCATGGTTACAGTCCTATTTGAAGGCTATAATTGCTCTTGAGCTGTGTGAGAAATGATGCACCCTTCTAATTTTATTGAGAGTGACAACCCCGATAAGAATTGGGTCTAAAATCAAATTTGGTTGGGGCATTATCAAAGCAGAATTCTTAAATTAAAGGTGAACTCTACGTAAATTTTCAGGCACAATGCCTTGATATGAACTAATTGATGATGGAGGAATTACAGCAGAATTTCAAGTTTTAAACTGATGATTTTTCTGCGAAAAATCCTCAAAAAATTGAATGGACATGGTGTGGAATTTATTTTATTTTTCATGAACTCTGTTTTAGCATGTTGCATTAGTGTTAATTGATTTTATTGAAGAAGTTTATGGGTACCTTCACTGAAAACCCTCAGGAGACTTCACTCCTCCACTAGGGATCACCTAGGGGTTTAAAAGGCTTGGTGCATGTGCCAAATGCACCCATGTTTCCTACGAAAGTGGCATTTAATTTCATAGGTTAGTTGTTTTAAATTTCACTTTGCTCGAGGACTAGCAAAGGTTAGGTTTGGGGGTGTGTTAATCACTGATTTTTACCACTTTCTACACCTTTAAACTTGACTTTTGCTAAGCTTTAGAGCTATTTATAATTACTTTTAGCTTGTTTTGCAGCTTAGGAAGAAATTGCAGCATAGTGCAGATATCAAGTTAAAAAGCTCCATAAAGAACAAAAAATGGAGCCATTCATTTGGAGTTGAAGCAGGTGAAGACCAATGGTCTGAAAAAGACCTATTGCTGCTGTAATTTTAATGATGCAAGCTGCACTTAAAGCTCATAAGTTGAAGAGAGCATTTGCCAAATAGTGCTGAGACAGAAATACATCCTATCGAGCAGTGCTTTGTGGCAGCAATTGAGCCTATCGAAAGCTTCAATAAACTTGTCGATTGGTTCATAAAAATTGGAGTCACAACCTGTCGCAGTGGAGCAAAGCTGGGTTTGCCAACCTATCGAATGGCTTCAATGCAAAATACACCAACCTGTCGAATGCTTTAGGAACTCAGCAGCTTGGGAACCTATCGAATAGTTCAGCAATAGAGTCCTCCAACCTATCGAATGGTTGTTTCAACCTGACGAGAGGTTCTGATGCTGAAAATGAACTTATCGAGCATCCTATCGAATGGTTGAATGAACCTGTCGACTAGGATACACAGCAAAAACCCTCAACCTATCGAATGGTTCATTGGAGGCTTTCAGTCAACCTATCGAATGGACCAAGCTATCTTCAAACCTGTTGAATGGAACTCCTCAGCAGCTCTTGTCATCCTATCGAGCAGTCCCTCAATGCATCAGCCTTGAACCTATCGAATGGTTCACTTCTGCAACCGGCCAACCACTACCATTAACCTATCGAATGCTTAAAGAATGCAACAGCAAGCAACCTATCAAGCACTTCATGTATTAACCCTGTCGATTGGTTCAAGGCTGGAGCTGCAACCTGTCAAACTCTTCTATGAAGCTTCCAGCTGATCCTATTGAGCAGTCCTCCAACTTGCACCTATCGAATGCATCTACTAAAGCCACAACCCTGTCGACAGCTTGAGGCTGTAGCAGCAAAAAATCAATAGACGGCAGGGGCAAATTTGGGAACTCCAATGCACAGGAAATTCTACACATGGGTGTGAACTAATTTTTGGCGAGGAACAAATTAGCTTCAACTGGGCACAAACAAAACTAGATCCTTATCTCTTCTTTGATTGGTTGAAACTCTTAAACAAGGATTAAGCTTAAACTGAAATCCTCTCTTCTGATTGGCTGCAATTCAAAGCACAGGATCACTGCAAGTGTATAAATAGAACTTCTTTCTGCTATTTTTCTTCAGCAAGGAAAGTAGGAACAAAGGAATAGCCTTAGTTCTCCTTAGCTCACATAGGTTTAGTTTTAGGTTTTCTTTTCCCCTTTCTTCTTCCCCCTTCTCTCTCTAGTTCAGCTTGTTGGATTAGATCCAAGTAGTAGTTCAGATCTGGTTTTTTATTGTAATTTGGCATGAAGGTCTTATGGATTGATGCACAAACTACATATCTGAGGACAAGGTCATTGTAAGTAATTTTAAAGCAATAAATTGTTGGTTTTAAAGCTTAATTAAATCTATAGATCTTGTGGTCCCATCAGATTCTTGATCGGCTCTTGTATAGATGGGCCAAGCCTGGCACATCTCCGGTAGATCTCTTGATGACCATCTGATTTCCCTGGGTTTGATATGCCTGTGGGTGCCTGTGCTTGTGGCCTTGCATCCACAACATCTGTAGTGATTATCTTATTCTGATTGAAGCCATCGGAATGGAGGAAATCTATTGGATGATCTGCGACCATTAAAGTGGACAGATCATAGCCTTAAGATCAATTCAAACCCCTGGTCTAGATTGGATTCTTCTACCTTAAACCTTTGCTTTGGATTAAATCCCTAGGATGATCTATGACCATTAAAGTGGATAGATCATACCCTTAAAATCAATCCAAGCCTTTGGTTTAGAGTGGATTCTTCTACCTTGCATTTGTGCTTGTAGCCAAATGAAGGATTGCTGCAAATTCACATACCTTGATCTGTTTTGTAATAAATAACCAGGCCATAGCTGTCTATTTCTCCCCATTTTATATTTTATTTTACCATCCATTTTCCTCCATCTTTAGTTTAGTTTTATTTCAGTTTTGTAGATTTAGATCTAGTGACACTCAAAAAGCTCTCTTTCTTCTTAGAATTGCAAGATCTATAGCTAGATCTGGAGGTCTGCTATACACCTTCTAGCTTTAGATCACTACTCCCTGTGGGACAAACTCTTACTTATTAAAACTTGCTACAAATAGACCCTGTATCTTACAGGTCTAGGATATTTTAGATGTGCTGAATCCATCCTCTGTTTTACTTTACTTTTATCATTACACAATAATCAGCACACTAGAAATTTCCTAACAGCAACCAAGCCTGCAAGAATCAGGGCTGTTGCAGCAAGCTTTAAAAAGGTAAGTAGGGGTATTTCCACAGGGAAATGTGTTTCAAAATATAGTAAATCTCCAGATCTAGAACAGATTTGGCACTTTAACCTATCCTAATTTAAAATAATCAAGAAAGGAAAGAGGAGAGGTTTTTATTGTTGTCACATTACTAAACTACAGAAAATTAAATCTAAATGTAGATGATCCAGTGATGAGTAAAAAACATATTTAAAGAAATAGAGAAAAGGTTCTGGGAAATTAAAATCGAATGTGGAGAATAGCAACTTGGGATTTGGTCTTCACTGAAAATTGATTGGCCTAGCACCAATGCAGAGGATTGATTTGCAGCTATCCTTCATTTGGTTACAAGCACAGATGCAAGGTAGAAAAATCCAATCTAAACCAGAGGATTGAATTGATATTGAGGTTATGATCTGTCCACTTCAATGGTCACAAATCATCCTAGAGATTTCCTTCAATCTAAAGGCCTCAATTAGAATAATAAAATCACTACAATTGCTGTGGATGCAAGGCTATAAGCTCAGGCATCCACAGGAATATTAAGCCTGGGAAGATTAGATCACTATCCAGAGATCTAAAGGATAAATGAATGAGAATTCCCAAATACATAAATCCGATTGAAATTCTAATGGAACCACAAGATCTATAGAGTTAAATGAACTTTAAAACCAACAATTGATTGATTCAAACAACTTACAATACATTGTTCTAAGATCTATAGTCTGTGCATCATCCAATCCTCATACAAAGCTCTCAAACCTCCATACTTTCAGATCTACCTCACCCTAGCTGCTACAAGTATTTAGCCAACCATAGTTGGGCTAAAGAGGGAATGGAGAAGAGGGAAGAAGGATGGAATTTATGAACGAGCAGCAGTTCAAAATTGATCTCTGAACTCTCTCAATTTTTAGATTTCTCTCCATCGTTCTTTTGTAATGCTTCTTCTCCATTTATACTCTTCCCTTTTGTCTCAGATCTGTTTCAACCAATCAGAGCTCAAGGGAATAATTCTACTGTTTTGAGCTGCTGATGTGGCTGATTTAACTTCTAGATTCTCCCACCAATTGGTTTGAATTAGACAAGTACATGTGGGGGAGTTAGAGAGTTCCTCATTCGTGCCCATGGACTTCCAAAAATTCCCTCCAAGGTTCTTAGCATGCCTTGGGCCATGTGCAATAGAGCACTGACTTGATGTGCTTCTCAGCTGGAACTAAGAAGTTTCAAAATCGTGCTTTGAGAGGTTCAGAGAACCTCTCGATAGGTTCTGAACAAGATTTCTTCTCCATTCGATAGGTTAAATGTAGCCTGCGATAGGTTCTGTTGAACTGCTCAACAGGATAAATTCAATGCTTAACTCCTACACTAGCTTCAGCCATCCTCTTGATAGGTTGATGCAACCTCGCGAGATCCAATACAGCTCCAGGTATGTCTTCGACAGGATCTCTCCCTCTGTTCGATAGGTTGGAAGTACTTCTCGACAGGGTAATGGCAACCTCACGAGATTCAATGCAGCTTCAAGTATCCTCTCTCTAGGTTGGCTTTGATTGTTTGATAGGTTCGGGGAACCTCATGATAGGTATAGTTTTGGCAATCTGCACCTCGCGAGGATGGCTTCTTCAGGTGACTTCTCGACAAGATCTTCTGCACTATTCGATAGGTACTGTAAACCTCTTGATATGTTCATTTATCCTCAGCAGAACCTCTCGACAAGTTGAAATAACCTCTCAACCTCTTCCATTCAACACCTAGACCTCTCGATAGGTTGAAATAACCTCTTGACAGATTTTGTTATTTACTTCCACAGCTTGTACACAGCTTGGGGTGTTGACTTTCATCTGTCCAACACTCAGTGCCCTTTTGAGGGGTTCATTCTTCATCAAATACAGCTGCTTGTTTGCTCCCATGTGTACACAGCTAAACAAATGCCATTGCCATCGAATTCTGAGGCTCTGTGATGCTTGATGGTTGGCCTTTTTGGGCTGCATGAGCACATGCTGAAGCAGCAGGTCTCTTCTTGGCATTTTTAGATGGATTTCTATATTATGACTGCAATTTATTGCTAACTACAAAACACACTCAAGACACAGGTCCCTCAAAGTTCAGGCTAAGAGGTGAAAAATGGTATTTTTCACTGATTAACACACCTAAGCTTTGCTAGTCCCTGAGCAAAGGAAAAATTAAAAATAAGTATTGAAAATAGAAAATGCCACTTTTGTAGGGAGCACAAATGCATTTAGCATATGCATCAAGCCTCTTAAACCCCTAGGTGATCCCTAGTGGAGGAGTGAAGTCTCCTGAGGGATTCCAGTGAAGTTACCCACAAACTTCAATATGAACCAATTAAATCAAGTGCAACTAGTTATAAGTTGGATTCCAACAAATTCAGCTTCATTCCATACCTTGCTCATTCAAATTCAGAAGTTTCAAAGCAATAAATGTAAAAAATTTAATACCAAAATCCTTTTTCAAACTTATCACAACCAATATGAAATCATTAAGAGAACAATATATGCAAAACAGTATGTAATTTACAATTAATTGGAGAAGCAGTTTTAAACAATGCCTAAATAAATCCAATTTCAGACCCAATGTTCTCACAAGCATGCTCTCACAAATGATTTCAAAGGTGTTCAATTTCACTCAAGCTCAAGAGAAGTTACAACCCTCAAATAGGACTGCAAGCATGAGCATAGGCAGTTGCTCTAATTCCTAAATTCTCTTAACTCTTTCCATCATTGATTACACAGCTCCTCATTTTCATATAACAGCTCAATCCATTTCAGATCAGTAAGGTCTTTTTATTAGGTTGTAAAATGGTTGAGAAATCAGTAAGATAAGGAGGTGGTCATGACATCACCTTCTTCATTTCAGCATTGCTCCATCTTCTTTGATATTTTTTAGATTTGAAGTGATCAGTTTCTAATCTTCTCTTCAATTTTCCAATGAAGGAACTTCTCTTTTTCTTTTTTTTTTCTTTTTTTTCTTTTTTTTTTTTTCTCTTTTTATATGCTTTTCCTTTGTATTTTTCTCATTTTTTTTCCATATATATGTGCTACAATGCCACAACTCCACAACTGAACACACACTGTCACAATGTCATTTCTTCTTCTGCCACCAAATATTAACCTAGCTCAACCTTCTTTAGCTTCTTCTCTTTTACCTTCTGAAATATCAGAGTGAGGGTCAGGTTGCATCAGGTCACTGAGGATTGGGTTTACATTCTCTGGTTCCTGTCAAAGAAAACTTTGAATTTTAAGGCTCAAATTGTGTGTATCAAGGGTAGTTGAAAGCTGGGGAATTTTAAGCTCAAATTGTCCAAAGGATGGCCTTACATCATGTCTTTAATGTCATGAGTACTGTCAAGCTGTTTCAAATTGGAGTGCATAACTTCTAGGGAAAAAGAATTAGTCTAACCCAAGTCTCACTGGATATGGTCTTCCTTTGGACTCTCAAGACATGTTCTTACTTTTTCTCTCCTTAATGGTTTACTACATACTGATTATGACAAAAATTTCTTGATGATATCTTTCATGGGAATGTTGAATTTTCAAAGGATCCTAGCATTAAATACTCTATCCTACATTTTAAATCTTCCTTTTTCAAAATCACTCAGTTGAAATTCTGCTGAATTTATTTTGACCCTACTGACACCTTTGCACTTGGCTTAACTACCTCATAATTTGTCAAAATTACCATGCTATACCCCCAAACCTATGAGGAACAATGTCCTCACTATTTCATAAATATAACAACTAAAAACAGTAGGGTACAAGCCGAAAAAATAAAACTACACAAAGTAAGAGCAAAAATAGAGATATATAAATGGCACATAAAAGGAACATTTCATTAAAATGAACTATATACAAAATAGTTACAGAGATGACAGAATGCAAACAGAAAATTATATACACCAAACAGCCTAGAACAACAATAATACAGAATCTAAACACACCAACTACTCTACACCTAATCAGACTCAGTATCTGAACTTAAAATAAAAGGAGGGGTCCAGGCATATTTTTCTTCATAAGGGTTCTTGTCCTCTTCACTGGCTCTGTACTAGAAGCATTAGGTGTGGATTTGATTACAACTGGCTTCTTCTTCTTTGGCTTTGTGTCAGGCTCCTTGATGGAAATACCAGCTGACTCAGCAGATTTCAGAGTTGGATAAAGGGATAAGGTCTCTACAAGTCTGGAAAGCATGATGAATTTGTCTTTGTAGACCTTGTACAAATTGAGGGAGTCGAGGACCATCTGCCATAGCTTCCATTCCTCTTTCCTATGGGCCTCTAAAATAGGTTCAATTTCTACTTCATGGGCCTGTTGTGTTAAGGCCAGGACAACATCCACTAAAAATCTTATATGCTCCCCAACATAGGGGTTGGACTCTATGGCTTTGGTGAGGGATGGTAGAGGTGAAATGGTGTTGGATCCATATGAGACAATGGCCAAATGGTGAGGGTCATCCATGGAGGAAGGGGTGATGGTAGCTTAGGTTGTGGAAGTGATGGTAAGATGAAGGTAAGTGGCAACTCCTCCTCCTCAACAACTGACTCAGGTGGGGTGGAAGAGTAGGTGAAGGGTAAAATTGGGAGGTCTCTCTAGGTTAGGTCAATCTGGGTAATAGGTAGGGGTGAATCTTCCTCCTCAAAATCAGTTTGAGTAGCAGCATTGCGAGTAACTACTACAGCAGTCAATAGAGGAGATGAAGGTGTGGTAGCAGCTATGGAAGTGACCACCACAGGGGAAGATGGAGGAGAAAGATGTGGTGGTGATGGACTGGGTATAAGGGTGGGAGTAGTAAGAGGTTGGGTGGCTGAGGTAGATGGAATTAAGGTGGATTGAATGGTATGCAGATAGGTGGTTATGAGAGATTGGTTTTCTGTGTTGGTTTGAAGCTAGGCTAGGATGAATGTGAGAAGGGAAAGGATCTGGGCAGAGGCATATGGTAAAATTTGATCTTGGGTAACAGGTGGAATGGATATAATAGGCTGGAAAGGAGATGTGGAAGAATGATGGAAAGGTATAGGGTGTGGAGAATCTGGTAAAGGGGAGTATTCATGCCAAATATCTTCCACAATGGAATCTATTAGGGATGAATACCCCTCAGTGGTGAAATGTTCCTTCTCCTGAGTATTGATAGGTGACATGGAGGTAATGGGGTTAGTATCAAAAGGTATGGATAGTGGGGAGGAAGTAACTGAGTCAGATGATGTAGATGTGAGTGGAGCTATTGGCTCAGGGTTTAAAGGGTCTAAGGTTGGGGATGTGGCTTGCTTGGTTTTTCTCTGGTAGGTGGTTGTTATGGGTGGTGAAGGCAAGGTTAATATTTGGTCAGTGGTAGGAGGAGTTGACACAGGGGTAATTGTGGTGATGGTAGAGGGAATGGATGAGCTGCTGGAAGGGATGGGGATAGAAATGGAAGGTATGGTGGTGGATGGGAGAATACTGGCAGAACTGACAATAGCATAGGTCACAGGAATAGGAATGACAACAACAGAGGTAACAACAGTAGGGATGACTTATATAGATGCAAAGGTCACAGGTAGAGGCACTGAACTACTACCAGCAGAGGTGGGTAAAGGCACTGAGCTAGCTGTTGGAGCTGTAGAGATAACAAGAGCAGGTGTTGAGCTGGGCAACTGAGGTGCTTCCTTTTCAGAACCCTCAACTAGCTTCTTCTTGCTCTTCCCAATCAGGGTCATCCTAGTGGACCAAGCTCTCCTCCCAAATTTTTTTTGGACTCAAACCCTCAGTAGGTTCATCTTTCTTCAATACATACTTCCACTGCCTTAGCAGAGTAGTAATGAGTCTGCTGTAAGGGAACCCTGGCACCATCTATCCCTTTTTTATCTTGTCATGTACATCCACCATAGCCTCAAATATCAGTTGAGGGGCATTAAAGAATTGGCCCTTGGAGAAGAAATAAAGGGCATCCACTATAGGGGTTCTTCTCTCATGCTGATGTCCACTGACATATACATTCTTTCTCAAAATTGTATCAATGAAAAGCAGGCTGGGGTCTAAATCTCTCCTCATCAATGATTTTCCAGATCCAACTATACCCTGAGTCAAGTGTCTAGCCATGTTCCTAAAGGACACACTGTCAGGGGCTCCCAAACTGCTGTCTCATATAAAAATGGGACTCCCAATGCCAACCCAATGTCCTGGTAATCCACTACTAGCTCCCAATCATCAACCAACACCACAAGGGTAGGATCAGTTAAACCTGACATCTTCTTTTCCTTGATGTTCTGATACCAAAATTTGATCAATCTTGGGTATACCTTTTCTTGTAATAGAGTCAACATAGGTGTCAAGGATGCCTTTTCCAAGTAGGCCAAGGTCTCCTTGCACTCATCTACCTTAGTAAAATAAGGTAGGTCAAAGATTGTCTCAAGAATCAGACTTAATGAGTCCACAAACTCATTAGGAGTTGTCAGGGTCATAGGCGCTCAATCTTGAGCTCAAGGTTGGATCTAGGCATTTCCTCAGTAACCTCCTCAACAACTTTGGCTTTCTTGGCTTTTTGTGCCTTCTTGGGTTTGTCCACAGCTAGCTTCCTCTTAGCAGGTGGGTTGGGCTTAGGCTGTGAGGCTAATCTACTAGACCTCCTAGTGGATTTTGGGGTGGATTGGGAAGGGGATTGGAGTAAATCGGTCAAGGCGCCCTCAAATTCTGCCATTGGGACTCAAAATCCTCACAACACTTCACAAACACCCACAACAATCTTTCTTCCTCAATTAGCCACACACACCGCAAACCTCCAAAAATATAGAACTATAATGCGAAAAAATCACAAGAATGAAGTTGAAGAAGAACTTACTGAAAAGCCTAGGGCTTCTCGGTACTTGCAGTACCTAAAACCAAATCAGCACAAACCAGGTGCAAAATGTCGGCCTTGCAAATCTTATGCAATTGGAACAATGACAAAGTACTTGGAACAGGAACTAATGAGATGGAGAAGGAAAAAGAAAATGGAAACTCGGGCAGAGGAGGAACAAAACTTTCTGCTCAAGGTGTCCAATGGATAGACCGAACCTATCGAAAGGTTTTAAACAAGTAAAATACTATTTTGATAGGATGAAACAACCTGTCGAATAGTTAAAATCACTTGAAAATGCCGACTCTCAGGCTAAAGGTTTCGAGAGGTTCATCAAATCTCTCGACAGGTACACAAGGCTTCAGAAATTTCAATTCGAGAGGTTCATCCAACCTCTCGACAAGTTGTAAAATTTCCAACAATTAAGGCTCCGAGAGGTTTCTCAACTTCTCGACAAGTTCAGAGAACCTGTCAAAATCTGATTAAATGCCTTCAGTACCTATCGAATTCATCTCACATCCTCTAGATAGGTCTCAGTAACTGTCAAATTTCACAAGAGGCGCCTTCAGTACTTGTCGAATTTCACTTCTAACCTCTCGACAAGTTGTTTTGTAATCCAAAATAACTTCTCATCAGCACATAGTCCTCATTCTACATAGATTCATCAATCCTCCTCTCTTTCCATTAATTTCTCATGCATTATGGACCCTCCTAACCTTAGCACAACTGACTTATTATACTAAATGAAAAACCAAGCAAAATTGGCAACCTATATACAATGGCAAACAGAATTGAAAACAATAAACATCATTCTATTGACAGTAATAATACATAATGTACAATATTAACAATCATTCACACTTTGGAGGTTCTTAAAGGTGAATGGTCACCACAGGCTCTACTACATTTTCAACATAGATTTTGAGCATTTGACCATTGACTTTCATGATCCTACGATCCATTGGATCCTTGATCTCAATAGCTCCAGATGGGGAAACATGCATTACAATGTAAGGTCCCTCCCATCTAGATTTAAACTTGCTTGGGAAAAATTTTAACCTTGAATTAAATAGCCATACCTTGTTGCCTACAGTAAACTCCTTTCTCAATAAATGCTTATCATTAAAAGCTTTGGCCATTTCTTTGTAGACCCTTGCATTGGAGTAGGCTTCCAAGCTCAGCTCTTCAAATTCTGACAGTTGCAACCTTCTCTGCACACTAGCAGCAGTTATATCAAAATTCAATGTCTTAATATCCCAGTAAGCTTTATGTTCTAACTCTATTGGTAAATGGCATGCCTTGCCATACACCAACTTAAAGGGAGACATCCCTAGTGGGGTCTTATAGGCAGTCCTATAAGCCCAAAGAGCATCAGTCAACTTTAGGGACATATCCTTCCTATCTCCTCTCACAGTTTTCTCTAAAATGTGTTTGATCTCTCTGTTAGAAATTTTCACTTGCCCACTGGTCTGTGGGTGGTATGGGGTGGTAACTCTGTGTCACAGAATACTTTCTAAGCAGATTTTTAAAATGCCTATTTTAGAAATGGCTTCCCCCATCACTAATGATAGCTCTGGGGGTACCAAACATAGAGAAAATGCTATCTTTCAAGAAATTGATGACAATTCTGTGATCATTTGTTCTTGTGGCTATGGCTTCAACCCACTTGGACACATAGTCCATAGCTACAAGAATAAAATTATACCCATAAGAAGGAGGGAAGGAACCAATGAAGTCAATCCCCCAAATATCAAACAATTCAACTACAAGAATGGGCTATAAAGGTATGGAATTTCTGTTAGAAATACTTCCCATTTTCTGGCATTTTTCATAAGCCTTGCAGTACTACCATGCATCTTTGAATATAGTAGGCCAATAGAATCCACTTTGAAGAATTTTTTTGGTAGTCTTATTTTCACTGAAATGGCTTCCACAAGCCTGTTTATGACATATTATTAGTATGCTGTGGAATTCATTATCAGGTACACACCTTCTCATAACCTGGTCTGCATAGTTCTTGAAAAGGTATGGATCCTCCAACATATAGTATCTAATCTGAGAGAAGAATAGATCCTTATCCATTTTATTCCAATGTGGGAGAATCCTATCCACTGCCAAATAATTAACTATTTTTGCAAACCAAGGTGAACTCATGCTGACAACAAAAAGTCGCTCATCTGGAAATGATTCATTGATAGGCAGTCCATCAAACTCAGAAGCTAGGATCCTGGACAAGTGGTCTATAACCACATTTTCAACCCCTCTTTTATCTTTAATCTCAAAATCAAACTCCTGTAATAAGAGGATTCATCTAATTAGTCTTGGTTTGTCATCCTTTTTAGACAAAAGGTATTTCAGGGCTGAATGGTATGTGAACAGCACAATCCTAGATCCTAACACATAAGACCTGAATTTTTCTAAAGCATAGACAATGGCTAACTATTCCTTCTCAGTTGTGGTGTAGTTTAACTGAGCATCAATCATTATCTTGCTTGCATAAGCAATCACACAAGGTAACTTGTCCTTTCTTTGCCCCAAAACTACCCCAATTACAAAATCTGATGCATCACACATCAGATCAAATGGCAAAGAATAATTAGGGGCTTGTAGGACAGGTGCAAAGGTCAAACATCCTTTCAAAAACTCAAAAGCAGTGAGACATTCATCATTGAATATAAAAAGAACCTCTTGAAATAGCAAGTGATAAAGAGGTTTTTTAATTTTACTAAAATCTTTGATGAATCTCCTATAAAAACCAGCATGCCCTAAAAAGGATGTGACCTATTTGACAGTCTTGGGTGGGGACAGATGTGCAATCAAATTAATTTTAGCCTGGTCTACCTCTATGACTCTGTGGGAAACAACATGGCCAAGGGCAATGCCTTGATTGACCATAAAATGACTCTTTTCCTAACTTAAGACCAAGTTGGTCTCTTCACATCTCTGCAACACTAGGCTGTGGTGATGTAGGCACTGGCTAAAACTATCCCCAAAGATAGAAAAATCATCTATGAATATCTCTAAAAATTGGTCAATCATATCTGAGAAGATGGCATACATACACCTTTGGAAAGTTACAAGGGCATTGTACAATCCAAATGGCATCCTCCTATAAGCAAAGGTGCCAAATGGATATGTGAAAGTTGTTTTCTCTTGATCTTGTGGATACACAGGAATCTGGTTATATCCAGAGTATTCATCAAGAAAATAATAAAAAGTTTTGCCTGCTAACTTATCCAAAATCTGGTCTATGAAGGGCAAAGAAAAATGATCTTTTCTAGTTTTTGAATTGATCTTTCGATAATCAATGCACACCTCCAACCAGTGGTCTCCTTGATTGGAATTAGCTCACCATAGTCTGATTTAACCATAGTGATTCTAGATTTCTTAGGTACCACCCATTCAGAATCTGAAATGGGATAGATGACTCCAACATCTAATAATTTAACCAGCTCCTTCATCACTACTTCTTGCATGTGAGGGTTTAACTTTCTTTGCATCTCTCTAGAGGGTTTGGAACCCTCTTTCAGGTGGATCTTATGCAAACAAACAATAGGATTGATTCCTCCAAGATCAGCAATAGTCCAACCTATTACTCTCTTATGCCTTTTCAACACACACAATAACTCTTCTTCCTGCTCCTCAGTGAGGGAAGAAGAAATTATCACAGGAAACTTTTGATTTGCTCCCAAATATACATATTTCAAAGACTTGGAAAGCTGTTTAATTTCACATCAGGTGGATTTATGAGTGAAGGCAACAAAGGTGCCTTAGAAGGTGGTGGAAGAGGCAACACAGCTGGTTTCCGAGGAGGATACTTTGTTGTTGGCCCCACTTAAGAGTTTAAGGTTTTCAGCTCTTGAATCTCAGGTGTGGGGGCCTTTTCCTCCATAATTTCACTCCAAACATTTTCAAAAATATCAAATATGTCATCACAATGTAACAGCTTGGGTAAAGTTTCTTCCACAATCTCATCCAGCACATCAATCATAAAGCAGACCTTACTATCCAAGTGAGGCTGACTTGCTGCATTGTAGACATTTAATTTCACTTTCATATTGCCAAAGAATACCTCCATTACACTTGATCTATATTATATACAAGCATTGGTAGTGGCCAAGAATGGCCTGCCCAAAATTACAGGAATAGAGGTAGTTCAGTTGCTTGGTTCCATGTAAAGAAACAGAAAATCTGCTGGATAAAAAAATTTGTCAACCCCAACAATACATCTTCTATAATTCTCACTAGCCTCCTTTCATATCTGTCAACCAGCTGTAATACCACATGTGTGGACTTCAATTCCCCCAAATCTAACTTCTCATATATTGAATATAGAAGTAGATTCACACTGGCCCCCAGATCTAACAAGGTTTTTTCAATGGTGTGATCCCCAATGATCCAAGGGATTGTGGGAACTCAAGGATCTTGGAGTTTTGTTGGGGTTGCAATGGACAACACTTGGTTCACTTTCTCAGCAGAAAAGACCTTCTTGGATTGGTGTATCCTAGATTACCTTTTGTGTGTGTATAAATCTTTCAAAAACTTTACATAGGCTAAAACTTGCTTGATTGCATTAAGTAAAGGCAAGCTGATCTTTATTTATTTAAAAGTTTTCATCATTTCCTCAACTTTAGCATTCCCCTTATCAAAAGAAGAAGGTGCTTGAAGTGCATTGGGAAATGACAAATGAGGGACTGATTTTTCATTTGCTGCCTTAGCAATCTCATCAGTTTTTTTCTTATTTTTATTTTCACTTTTCTGTTGGGGTTCTTTAACACCCCCCTTATTTCTCATATGTTACTCCTGCTGCATATCATGATGGGCTATTTCTTCTTTTCTTGCATTCCTCTCAGGCTCAACATCAA
This sequence comes from Chloranthus sessilifolius, assembly GCA_021018995.1. Classification (NCBI taxonomy): domain Eukaryota; kingdom Viridiplantae; phylum Streptophyta; class Magnoliopsida; order Chloranthales; family Chloranthaceae; genus Chloranthus; species Chloranthus sessilifolius. The sequence goes on from CM037588.1 coordinate 102,720,541, forward strand.
CCTTGTTGTCAACTAGCCTCCCACTTCTCAAAGTGGTGATAGATTTTTCTTTTTCATGTGATGAAGAAGACTCACCCACTATATACTGCCCTTTTAGATTATTCATAGGCTGACTGGGCAGTCTTCCCTCTTCTCTCCTAGTTAAAGTATTGGATAGCTGACCAAGGTGGTCCTCTATCTTCTTAATACTTTGACTATGGGAGTTAACTGTTTGAGACAAAGAGCCCAGGTTCTGCAATGAAGCCAGAACCTGTTCCTCAAATGAGAGTGCTCTAGAGGGTGTTGGGGCTAGTCCATTTTGGTGCATAGGTTGTGCCATTGGCTGGGCCATAGGCTGCTGGTATTGGGGCCTTGGAAAGAAATTATGCTGATAAGGCTGAGCATTTCTATAGGGCATTGGCTGCTGTTGTTGTTGGTTTTAGAAATTATCTTGCCTCCACCTCAAGTTGGGGTGGTTTCTCTAAGGATAACCAACAACTGGTTGTTGTCCAAAGGACTAAGCAGCATTTGCATGCTCCATAACCAGATCTAAAAATTATGTAGCAGAGGGACATTCTTCAAGGGAGTGAGTGGGAGACTAGCATATCAGACATGCCTCTTCCACTTTGGTAGCCATTAGAGACTGTATTGCTCCCATTAGCTTATCAAACTTCTGAGACATACTATCTACCTTTCTTGTCAAATCATTGTAACCAGTGACCTCATACATTTTTCCCCTTGTTGTATTCTCTTTCATCAATTTAGCTAAAGACTAAATGTCCCTAGAAAGGTTTCCTGCTGTATTGAATTTTCTCCAATAACCTCAAACAACGCCCATGCTTCATTAGCTATTTTATGAAGGTAAGTACCTCCACAAGAGGCATCCACCATATTTCTGCTTTTTGAATCAATTTCTTGATTAAAACTTTATACAAGTTGTCATTGAGGAATTTGATGATGGGGACATTGCCTTAATAGCTCTTTGAATCTTTCCCAAGCCTCATGGAAGCTTTCAGTTAAGAATTGAGAAAATGATATGATGCTTTTTCTCAACTGACTTTTTCTAGACATGGGAAAGAACTTAGCTAAGAATTGACATTGCAGGTCATTCCAAGAGTTAATACTGTTGGTTGGGATCATGGACAACCAGGCCCTGGCTTTGTCCTTTAATGAAAAAGGAAATAGCCTAAGCTTTGTGGCTTCTAGCCCCAAACCAACAATATTAAAAGTAATACACAAAGCAAGAAATTCATCAACATGTTTGTATGGGTCCTCTTTACTCAACCCATGGAAATAAGGTAACATTTAAATTGTTGAAGATTTGATTTCATAATTTCCCTCCACAACAGGAAATTATATACAGAATGGAGAATTATATGCACCAGGTGTAAAGTATTCTCTCAACAATCTAGGTTGCTCACCCATTTCAGCAGTCTCAGATTCAACAGGTGTATGTGAAGTTTTTCTAGACCTAAGAATCCTCTCAACTTGAAGATTTAATGGTAAAATCTTAGGGTTGAGAGTTCTTCTTCCAAACATACACCATACAACACAAAATTACAGCTACAGATTTCAACAAACAAACACAAACACACAAAACTATTGTTGCAGATTTAAAAATTCACAGATCTAGAAATATAAAAGAGTAAGGAAATTAAAACTCAGGCACAGCTTGCTCCTCCTTTTAGCAAAATAGTTCCTCTCAGCCATAATTCTAAATCGGTAAAAATTCATATAACTATAAAAAACTACAGAAGCAATTAGTCAAATACTACGCAAGCAATTATAAATCTAAAATATAAAATAAGACAAACTTAGATATACCAATTTTAAAAATACAGATCCCCGACAGCGACGCCAAAAACTTGTTGTATTGCCTACCTTGTAATTATTAAGACATTAAAAATAGCACACTAACAGAAAAATTACAGAAAAAAATACCAAGGTACGATAACCAGGCCTGTAAGAACCAGGGCTGTTGCAACAAGCTTTAAAAAGGTAAGGGTATGTCCACAGGAAAATTTATTTCAAAATATGTTAAATCTCTAGATCTAGAACAGATCTGACACTCTAACCTATCCTAATTTAAAATAAAGCAAGAAAGGAAGAGGAGAGGTTTTTACAGGTTGTCACTTTACTAAAATACAGAAAATTATTTCTAAATATAGATGATCTAGAGATGAGTAAAAAACATATTTAAAGAAATAGAGAAAAGGTTTTGGGAAATTAAAATCAAATGTGGAGAATAGCAGCTTGCGATTTGGTCTTCACTGAAAATTTATTGGTTGAGCAGCAATGCAAAGGATTGATTTTCAGCTATCCTTCATCTGGCTACAAGCACAGATGCAAGGTAGAAAAATACAATCTAAACCAGAGGATTGAATTGATCTTAAGGCTATGATCTATCCACTTCAATGGTCACAGATCATCCTAGGGATTTCCTTCAATCCAAAGGCCTCAATTAGAACAATAAAATCACTACATATGTTGTGGATGCAAGGCTACAAGCTTAGGCATCCACAGGAATATTAAACCTAGAAAGATCAGATGGATATCCAGAGATCTAATGGTTAAATGAATGGGAATTCCCAAATACATAAATCTGATTGAGAATCTAATGGAACCACAAGATCTATAGATTTAATTGAACTTTAAAACCAATAATTGATTGATTCAAAATAACTTACAATACATTGTTCTCAAATCTGTAGTTTATGCATCATCCAATCCTCATACAAAGCTCTCAAACCTCTCAATTTACAGATCTACCTCACCCTAGCTGCTACAAGTATTTAGCCAACTATAGTTGGGATAAAGAGGGAATGGAGAAGAGGGAAGAAGGATGGAATTTTGGAAGGAGAAGGAGTTCAAAATTGATCTTTGAACTCTCTCAATTTCTGGATCTCTCTCCATTGTTCTTCTGTAATGATTCTTCTCCATTTATACTCTTCCCTTCTGTCTCATATCTGTTTCAACAAATCAGAGCTCAAGGGAATAATTTTGTTATTCTGAGCTGCTGATGTGGCTCATTTCACTTTTATAATCTCCCACCAATTTGTTCTAATTGGATAAGTACATGTGGGGGAGTTAGAGAGTTTCTCATTCGTGCCCATGGACTTCTAAAATTGCCCTCGAAAAGTTCCAAAATCATGCTTCGAGAGGTTCAGAGAACCTCTCGACAAGTTCTGAACATGATTTCTGAACCATTCGATAGGTTAAATATAGCCTTCGATAAGTTCTATTGAACTGCTCTACAGGATAAATTCAATGCTTAACCGCTACACTAGCTTCAGCCATCCTCTCGACAAGTTGATGCAACCTCACGAGATCCAATATAGCTCCAAGTATATCTTCGACAGGATCTCTCCCTCTATTCGACAGGTTGGAAGTACTTCTCGACAGGTTGATGGCAACCTCATGAGAATCAATGCATCGTCATGTATCCCCTCGCTAGGTTGGCTCTGACTGTTCGATAGGTTTAGGGAACCTCTCGACATGTATAGTTTTGGCAATCTATACCTCGCAAGGATGGCTGCTTCAGGTGACTTCTCGATAGGATCTTCTGCACTATTCGACAGGATCCTCTTCAGCAGTTCAAACCATTCGATAGGTGCTATAAACCTCTCGATATGTTCATTTACCCTCAACAAAGCCTCTCGACAAGTTGAAATAACCTCTCGACCTCTTCCATTCAGCACCTAGACCTCTCGATAGGTTGAAATAACCTCTCGACAGTTTCTGTTCTTTACTTCCACAGCTTGTACACAGCTTGGGGTGCTGGCTTTCATTTGTCCAGCACTCAGTGCCCTTTTGAGGGGTTCATTTTTCATCAAATGCAGCTATTGGCTTGCTCCCATGTGTACACAGCTGAACACATGCCATTGCCATCAAATTCTGAGGCTCTGTGATGCTTTATGGTTGCCCTTTTTAGATTGCATGTGCACATATTGAAGCATCATATCTCTTCTTGGCATTTTTAGATGGATTTCTGCACTATGATTGTAATTTATTGCTAACTACAAAATACACTCAAGACACATTATTATTTAACTCAAAAGCCCATCAAAGGCTAGGTTAGGAGGTAAAAATAGTATTTTTCACTGATTAACACTCACCGAAGTTGGAGAAGATCGAGTTATCGCTATGACCACTAAAGTACCCTAATATCAGGTTGACATCATAAACTAAATCCTGCCATACGATCTGACAGCATGGATTTTTGAGTAAGAAAATACATGCTCTCATAGTTGGTATCAAAGCCTAGGTTGTAGTTCTTAAATGGAGCTAAAGTTATGGCTTACATGCGACACAATGATAATTACGTCTGTCATTGCGTAGGCTAGGTTATTAGGAGCATCTCGACTAAACATTTGCATGGTCATGACAGGTCAGAATACTTCCACATAAGGGAAGACCAAGGACCCTAAATACTAGGGATACCACCAATAGTGTGAAGGTGTTGCCGCGACATCAAACGCGATTTCGATGGGCAACAACAATAATACATCCAGGGCGGAGAACAACCTCGAAATCAGAAATATTTCAAGAGATGACAACAACTAACAGCTATTGGAAACAATGGTGAATGCTATGGCGTTGCTTACAGAGAGACGTCAACCATTGGGTTTTCAGGAGTTCAAGAGGATGAGACCTTGTTAAGCAGTGAAAAATACAATTTTTCACCTCCTAACCTGACCTTTGGTGGACCTTTGAACTAACTAATAATGTGTTTTAAGTGTATTTTATAGATAAGGAATAAATTGCAAGCTTAGTGCAGACATTCACTTAAAATAGCCAAAGAAGCTATTCATGTATCTTAACAGGTGACCTTCCAACCCAAAGGCTAGCCAATCATGCAGTCCACAAGAGCCTTAGAAGTTCATGAGATTGTCTTTAGCCCAGCTGAGAATGCTTGAGGATGAGTGCAGTTGTAAGGAAAGAGGATTGAATCCACCAAGAGGTGGCTGAGTGTTTCAAAGGAAGAACAACACACTAGAGATGTGTGCCAGCAGTGGAAGCATAAGAGTAAACCTATCGAGAGGTTAGCTTTAGCTGCCAAGAGGATCTGATGCCTAAAAACTAAGATATTGAGAGGTTCCATGGAGCTGTCGAGAGCTTCCCAGTACTTGTCCAGAGGTTCTATACGCAATAGCCAACCTATCGAGAGGAATGGAGTTAGAATCATGAAGGTCTCGCGAGGTTTCAGTACCTATCGAGAGGTTGGAGGTGCAATTGGGGATCATGTCGAGAGGATACCTAGAGGTGTAGAAGAAGTCGAGAGGTTCCAGATACTTATCGTGAGGTTCAACTGAACCTATCGAACAACACAAGTCAACCTATCGACAGCTTGCCGGAAGCTATGCTCATTCTCACGAGGAATGAGACAACCAATCGAGAACTCAATGGTAGATTCTATAACAAGTCGATAGGTTGATTATAACTTGTCGAGAGGATGGATGAAGAATTGGACAGAAGGTTGAATTAAACTCCAATCCTATTGACGAGTGCAAATCAACATCTCGAGATGTTTCCAACCCTGTCGAGAAGCCTCCAGATCCTATCTAGAGCCACCCAATCTTGTCGAAAGCCACAAAGAACCTATCAAAATGAAGAACAAACATACTCAGAACCTGTCGAGAGGTTCCCTGAACCTCTCGACACTCAAACTGGGAACTTCTCAGCATGTTTCTTCAGTAGCTGCCAATTTCAGAAGTCTGTATACATATCCCAAAGCACGTCAGTGACCCTCGGGGATATTTTTGGTACTCAACTAAGCACGATTGGAAATCCTAACTGCCTCACGTGTATTTACCGGTTGTGGACAAAAGGGAGAAGAATTTCTAGAAGAGAAATCAGCCACATCAGTAGCCCAGAATAATAGAATTATTCTCTTGGGCTCTGATTGGCTAAAATAAATCTGAGACAGAGGAGGAAGGTATAAATAGAAGAGAAGTTTTACAGAAGAACCATCCTGAATTTGAGAGAACCAGAGCTTAGTTAAAGATCCATTTTTCCTCCAAAAAACTCCCTCTCGCTTCCTTCTTCTCCCATTCTCACTTTAGCCAATCATGGTTGGCTAAACTCTTTTCAGTAGTTACGGTGAGGTCTTGAGCTATAAATTGAGAGTTTCAGAGGCTTGTAAGATATTATATGTTGCACAGATTATAGATCTGGGCACAATAGGATTGTAAGTTATATTATTACAATGTAATTATAGTTTTTAAAGGTAATTTTAATCTACATTTCACTTCTTCATATTTGATTTCCCTGGATTGGATACTCCTGTGAATGCAAGCCTGAAATGGGGAGCTGGTAGCCTGGCACCCGCAGTATCTGTAATAGTTTACCTGTTCCAATCAAGATTAATATATTGGAAAAATCTCTAGGATGAACTGTATCTAGTAAAAGGGCATATCATAATCCTAGGATTGCTTCAATTCATTGGTGGAGATTGGATTCTTATACCTTGCATTTTTTGGGGGAACTCGGAGAGCTGATAGCCAGATGGAGGATTGTTGCAAATATGTCCTCTACACTGCCTTTGATTCCTTTGATTTTTAGTAAGTGACCAAGACCCCTAGCTGTTGTTCTTCATCTTTTGAATTTTCATCTTTTCTCTATCTCCCCTCATCTCTATGTTTGATCAGATCTAGATCATTTGCATTTAACCTCTGTAGTTTGTAGTAAAAGTGACAAAAACCTAAAACCTCTCCTCATTCCTGTTTTAGTTAGTTTAAATTAGGATAGAGTGCCAGATCTACCATAGATCTGGAGATTTACTATAGTTAAAACACATTTCCTTATGGACATACCCTTACTTACCCTTTAAAACTTACTGCAATAGCTCTACTGGTTCTTACAGGACTGGTTGCTCACCTTAACTCCCTACATCTATAATTTGTGCCTTTTAATTTACTGTTTTAATTATATATTAATGGCAAGGTGGGTAGCACAACAAGTTTTTGGCGCCGCTTTCGGGGAGCGATATTTTTAACTTGCTAGATCTAAGTTTTTCTCATTTTTAAAATTAGATTTTTAATTGCCTGTTTAGTGTTTGACTAATTGCTGTTGTAGTTTTTTATAGTTTAATTGTTTATTTCAGATCTGGATCTATGATGTTGAAAAGAGCATTGTACCAATTGGAGGAGCAAGCTTTGCATAAGTTTGCATTTCCTAACTCTGTTTACATTTCTAGATTTGTAGCTTTGTAGATCTGCAACATTAGTTGTGTATTTTATGATTGTTTTGTTGAATTATGTGTGTAATTTTCTGTGATTATTTTGAGTCTTTGGTGTGTATGCTTGGGAGGGGATCTCTTAATCCTGAGTTTGCTCCTTTAGATCTTGAAATTGAAAGACTTCTCAGACCTAAAACCACCTTATACACTCCTTCTGTTGATTCTGATATTGTTGCAACGGGTGAGTAGCCTAGGACTTTAAAGGAATTTAATGCACCAGGAGTTTACAATTATCCCTTTTGCACTCAATTTCCTGTTGTCCAAGGGAACTATGAGATCAAGTTTTCTATCATACAAATGTTACCCTCATACCATGGCCTGAGCAAAGAAGACCCATACAAGCATATTGATGAATTTTTAAGACTGTGCGCTACCTTCAATATTGCAAGTTTGGGGGAGGAAACAACCAGGTTGAGACTCTTTCCTTTTTCACTAAAGGATAGAGCCAAAACTTGGTTATCAATGCTCCCACCCAACAATATTCAGTCCTGGAATGACCTTCAATGTCAGTTTTTGCTAAATTTTTCCCATGTCTAAAACAAGTCAGCTGAGGAAGAACATTATCTGATTTGCTCAAGCCCCAACTGAAGACTTTCACCAAGCCAAAGAGAGATTTAAAGAACTCTTGAAGCAATGTTCCCATCACCAAATTCTTGAATGACAACTTGTCCAAAGTTTCTATCAAGGAATTGATCCCAAAAGTAGGGGTATGGTTGATGCCTCGTGTGGTGGTACATACCTCCACAAGACAGCTAATGAGGCTTGGGAGTTGTTTGATATTATTAGTGAAAACAACATGCAAAGGGAGACCTGGACAAGAGATTTTGATACCCCTAGAGTGGTGAGAGAAAATACCACTAGAGGGAAAATGTATGAGGTGAGTGGACATAATGATTTATAGAGGAAAGTGGACAGCTTGACCTAAAAGTTTAATAAGCTCATGGGAGCAATGCAGACTCCAATGGCTGCCAAAGTGGAGGAGGCATGTGTCATATACCAGTCCCCCACTCACTCCCTTGAGGAATGTCCCTCAGCTACCCATTTTTAAGACTTTGTGATGGAACATGTGAATGTTTCTCATTCTTATGTACTACAACCTACTGCTGGTTATCATTGGAGAAACCACCCCAACTTGAGGTGGAGACAAGATACCTTCCAAAATCAATAGCAGCAACAGTAGTAGCCACAGCAACAACCCATGCCTTATAGGAATGCCTAGCCATACCAGCAGAGTTACTTTCTAAGGCCCCAATACCAACAGCCTATGGCCCAACCAATGGTTGAACCTGTGCATCAAAGTGCACCAGCCCCAGCACCCTCTAGGTCCCTCACATTTGAAGAGCAAGTTCTGGCTTCACTGCAGAATTTGGGCTCTTTATCTCAAACTATTAACTCCCACAGTCAAAGCATCAATAAGATAGAGGACCACCTTGGTCAGCTATCTAATTCTTTGACTAGGAGAGAGGAGGGGAGACTGCCCAGTCAGCCCATGAACAATCCAAAGGAGCAGTACATGGTTGGTGACACTCCTTCCCATGAAGAAGCAAAATCTGTCACCACCTTGAGGAGTGGGAGGCTGGTGGATAACCAAGTTGGTATTGAGCCTGATGAGTCAAGTGCAGAAAATGAAGAAACAACTCATGAAAATATACAGCAAGAGCAGCATATAAAAAATAAGGGGGGTGATGTGTCTCAATAGAAAATTGAAAATAAATTTTTTTTAAAATCTGATGAACTTGCTAAGGCTGCAAATGGGAGGTCAGTTCCCCATCTATCATTTTCCAATGCATTAAAAGAAGCTTCTCCTTTTGACAAGGGGAATGTTACAGTTGCCTTTACTTGCTGCCATCAAGCAAGTTCCAGCCTATGCAAAAAATTTGAAAGAACTGTGCACCCACAAAAGACAGTCTAGGATACACCTATCCAAGAAGGTCTTTTATATTGAGAAAGTGAACCAAGTGTTGTGTATTGCAACTCCAACCAAGCTTCAAGACCCTGGAGTTCCCACAATCCCCTACATCATTGGGGATCATACTATTGAGAAGGCCTTATTAGATTTGGGAGCTAGTGTAAACCTACTTCCATATTCTGTTTATGAGAAGTTAGGTTTGGGAAAATTGAAGCCCACACATGTGGTGCTACAATTAGCAGACAGATCTGAAAGATGGCCTGTGAGAATGATAGAGGATGTTTTAGCTGGAGTTGATAAATTTTTCTATCTAGCAATTTTTTTTATTCTTTACATGCAGCCAAGCAAGTGTACCACCTCTATTCCTGTGATTTTGGGCAGACCTTTTTTGGCCACTGACAATGCTTGTATTCAGTGTAGATCAGGATTAATGGAGGTGTCTTTTGGCAACATGAAGGTTAAATTGAATGTTTACAATGCAGCAAATCAGCCTCACTTAAATGTTGAGGATTGTTTTTCAATTGATTTATTGGATGAGCTTGTGGAAAAGACATTGCCCAAGCTGCTGCATTGTGATAATTTTTGTGACGATTTTTGTGATGGTTTTAGTGATATTTTTTAGAATGTGTGGAGTGAGATTGTGGAAGAGAAGGCCCCCACACCCATGGTTCAAGAGGTGAAAGCCTTAATTTCTTATGTGGAGCCAACGACAAGGTATCCTCCTTGACAACCTACTGTGATGCCTCTTCCACCACCATCAAAGGCACCTTCATTGCCTTCACTTGTATGTCCACTAGAGGTGTAGTTGAAGCAGCTGCCTAAGACCTTGAAGTATGCCTTTCTGGGGGCAATCCAAAAATTACCAATGATTATTTCTTCCTCTCTCACTGATGAGCAAGAGGAAGAGTTGTTGTGTGTTTTAAAGAAGCATAAGAGAGTAATTGGCTGGACCATTGCAGACCTTGGGGGCATTAGCCCTACTATGTGCATGCATAAAATTCACCTGGAAGAGGGTTCCAAACCCTCTAGAGAAATGCAGAGAAAATTGAATCCGTACATGCAAGAAGTGGTGATGAAAGAAGTGGTCAAATTGCTAGATGCTGGAGTCACCTACCCAATTTCAGATTCTGAATGGGTACCTACTCAGGTGGTACCTAAGAAACTAGAATTAATGTGATTAAAACTGATGCTGGTGAGCTTGTTCCAACTAGGGAAGCCAAAGGTTGGAGGGTGTGTATAGACTATCGAAAGCTCAATATGAAAACTAGAAAAGACCATTTTCCTTTGCCCTTCATTGACTAAATCATGGATAAGTTAGCAAGAAAGTCTTTTTATTGTTTTCTTGATGGATATTTGGGGTATAACCAAATCCCTGCTTATCCATAAGATCAAGAAAGGATAACTTTTACATGCCCATTTGGCACCTTTACTTATCGAAGGATGCCATTTGGATTGTGTAATGCACCTGCAACTTTCCAAAGGTGCATGTATGCTATATTTTCTAGGATGATTGAGCAGTTTTTAGAGATTTTCATGGATGATTTCTCTATTTTTGGGGATAGTTTTAGCCAATGTCTACACCATCTCAACCTTGTGTTACAAAATGTGAGGAAACCAACTTGGTTTTAAGTTGGGAGAAGAGCCATTTGATGGTCACTCAAGGCATTGTCCTTGGCCATGTGGTTTCTCACAGAGGCATTGAGGCAGACGAGGCTAAAATAGATCTGATTACACATTTACCCCCACCAAAAACTGTGAAACAAGTCAGATCATTCTTGGGGCATGCTGGCTTCTATAGGAGATTTATCAAAGATTTCAGCAAGATCTAAAAATCTCTTTGCCACTTGTTGTGCCAGGAGGTTCCCTTTGATTTCAATGATGAATGCCTTAAGGCCTTTGAGCTATTGAAGAGTTGCCAAACCTCTGCACCTATCCTTCAAGAACCTAATTTTTCTATACCTTTTCAGTAGTTAGGGTGAGGTCTTGAGCTGTAAATCGAGAGTTTCAGAGGCTTGTAAGAGATCGTATGCTGCACAGATTACAGATCTGGGATTGTAAGTTGTATTATTGCAATGTAATTGTGGTTTTAAAAGGTAATTATAATCTACATTTCACTTCCTCATGTTTGATTTCCCTGGATTGGATACTCCTATGGATGCCAGCCAGAAATGAGGAGCTGGTAGCCTGGCACCCGCAGCATCTATAATAGTTTACCTGTTCCAATCAAGATCAATATATTGGAACAATCTCTAGGATTAACTGTATTCAGTAGAAGGGCAGATCATAATCCTAGGATTGCTTCAATTCATTGGTGGATATTGGATTCTTATACCTTGCATCTGTCAGGGGAACCCAGGGAGCTGGTAGTTAGATGAAGGATTGTTGCAAATATGTCCTCTACACTGCCTTTCATTCCTTTGATTTTTAGTAAGAGACCAAGACCCCTAGCTGCTTTTCTTCATCTTTTAAATTTTCATCTTTTCTCTATCTCCCCTCATCTCTGTGTTTGATCAGATCTGGATCACTTGCCTTTAAACATTGTAGTTTGTAGTAAAAGTGACAAAAACTTAAAACTTCTATTCTTTCCTGTTTTAGTTTAGTTTAAAACTTGCTGCAACAACCCTGGTTCTTGCAGGATAGGTTGCTCACCTTAACTCCCTACATCAGTAATTTGTGCCTTTTAATTGGCTATTTTAATCATATATTAATGGCAAAGCAGGTAGCACAAAAGACCTCATAGCTTCTATGGACAGAACGATCCGATGGAGGCCGAACAGTGGCTCAATCAGATAGAAAAGGTTCTTTAGAGGATCAAGTGCATAGAGGAGGAAAAGGTTAGTTGGACATCATTCCAACTCGAAGGCGAGGCGGATCCATGGTGGAAATCCATCGAGAGAACATGAGCATAGGGAACACCGTGGACGTGGGCACAATTCACCGAGTTATTCAATGAAAAATACTTTCCTGCAACGGAATGAGCCCAAACGGAGTTATGGTTTGCCACATTGAAATAAGAACAAATGACCTTACGTGAATATGAGGCCGAGTTCACCTTGCTCTCTCGATTTGCACCAGCGCTAGTGTCCACCGAGCTGATGAACACGCAAAAGTTTGACTATGGTCTAAATCCAGTCATTAAGGAGAGGATATCCCTATTTGAGGCAACAACGTACAAGCGAGTGCTACGACTAGCCCTCATAGCGGAAAGGGACATTGAAGATATATACAAAAGGAGAGAAGAACATAACCAAAGCAGAAGAAGTAGAATCCAAACCCACCAGTCAGAGCAAGCCAATAAATGGCCAAGATTTCTAATGCCACCACCGTCCCACACTATCCAAATGGAATCTTCAAAGGCACCCACTCCTACTTCTACGAGATCATTTGGCACCTCAAACACTACAACCACGGGTGTGCCAATATTTTAGCAAACCTCCCGTAACGCCTATTCAGCACTGAAAGAGACATGTTCAACATGTGGAAAGTCTCATAGAACCAAAGAGTGTCGAAGAAACACCCGAGGGTGTTTTAGATGCGTTAAAATGGGACATCGGATTAAAGAATGCCCAAATATGAAGGTGGACGCAATGGCGAAAGCACCTCCTCAAAGGTCTCTACAGCCTACTGTACAAGACCGGACGTATGTTTTTACGGCACAGGGTGCCCAAACTAGCAACGACGTAATCCAAGGTATGTAAATTGTGGTTATAAGTTTTAATTTTATTTTAGATGAAGAAGGTGCATTAGGTAAAATAATCCTTGCTATTCCATTTTTTGATGATGCTAGAACACTTGGGTATTGTGCGTAACATGGATCCTCTCAAACCCAACGCGGCGATGCACTCGCGATGGAATAAAATGTAAAGTCGCCACCCGAAGCTTTTGGTGACCCGGGAAACCTTTAAATCGATATTTTGAGCACCGAAGTGCTAAATATGACTCTCATTTACCGGTCATTGCCAAAGGCTCTAGGGTGGGGGCTTCGGTTATCAATCGGGAAGGGTTTAGGCACCCGATCAACCCGCACGTAGCGGTCTCTATCTATGGCCAAAATGAAAACAATTGGGCGGAGCTTCCCCTTGCCTGAAGGCAATACGGTCCTATCAAGCTTTGAACCAAACCGAAATTTCTGCGGCGTAATGGCTTGAATCCTTGGACGGAGGAAACACCAGGAAGGTAGAGGAAGAGAGGGGTGAGTCGGAGCTCACGGGCCCTTGTTGCACTGTGGAAGACCTTCACTTTGGCGTGCTTCCGATGGCTTGAAATGGCTTGAATAGTAGAGGAATAGGTTTTGATGCTAGGATTCGGTAGATAAGAAGTGTAGGATGAAGCTAGGGACTAAGCTTTAACAAAAAGGGGTGACCTAATGGTTGAAAAGGGTTAAAAAAAATGATCTATGCATGCTGGAATTCTGGTTAAAAATATAAGAAAAGAACTTTCTCTCACTAGGGCTCTCTCGCTCCTAACTCAAGCTTTCACCCTAATCTTTTCAACCTTGATTTTTTCAACCCTTTTGGGAAGAGGGGGGCCTCTCTATTTATAGAGAAGAGGTGGGTTAGAGGGTTACTTAAGAGCTAATTGGTTTAGTAATTAGGTAATCTTCCATCTAAGGTTTTTTAGGTTTTTAGGGTCTTAGAGGTTTGGAAAATTGGTCTCGATGGCGGATGATGGGGTGAGACCATGGGTGACTTAAGGGTTGCCAATAAGCTCAAAGGGGGTGAAACCAACCTTAAGACACCCACCTCAACCAAGGGGATGGTCAAAGGGTCAAACCAGATGGAGGAAATTTGAGCATTTAATGACAGATACTGTAGCTAAGCTGGGCGTATATATTACATATGCCCAGCTTATGCACAGTAAAACTCAAGAAAACCAGGGGGATCTGAGAAGATGGGTGCCCGCGTTGGTGGCCACCAATGCTGGGCTATGTATTATATACTCCCAACCAAATTTGGCCCAAAAATGCCAGGCGTATATAATATATACGCCTAACCAATCTGGGGCCAAATTGGCTGGGCGTATGTAATACATACGCTTGAGCAAAAGGTTGTCATTTTATGTGAAACTTCAAACGGCCATAACTTATGAATCACAACTCCAAATTAAGTGATCTTTGGCTCGTTGGAAAGATGGGGAAGTCCTCTTTCCAAAGGTATGTGGCTCATCCTCAGAAGTGGTTAGTATAAAAATTTGTAGCTCTCCTCCCATCAAATGCTCAAAAGGGTTTAAATTAAGTTTGGGAAGGGATCCTAGGGTTTAGGGGTGATCTCTAAGGGTTGGGGGAATGGTTCTAATGGGTTTTAGGTGTTTCCTAAAGGTCTAGATAGATTTCCAAGGGTTCAGGAGTGCCATCGGAAGCACAGGGGTACATTTCTCCCAGAGTACAGATTGATCAAGCCTTGGGCCGAATTTGGGTGTCTACAGATGCCCCTCTTTTGGTATTCGATCACTAATGATCGGATGCCAAAGAAAAGAGACATCCAAAGAGGTCCAAGGCACGTTTGATGGGTCTGCCTGGTTCAACTCAATTCTCAAACATTCATGGTGATGGTGAGTGTACGTAAGCTCTCTCATTTCGGGATATCGTCCGTACCTTAAAGCTAACAGTCCCCAAGCGCATTGCGACATTACTGAGCATAACTGCGATGATCACAGAAAGTGTAAGCCCGCTAGCCGAGATATCATCCACTTCCTGAGGGAAATTATAGATTTGTGATGTTGAGTATTAACCTGAACCAGCCAGCTCCATGAAATAGGATGATCGATCTATGCTTCGGAATTGATGCGAAGCACACAAAGCGAAGGCCTACAAACTTGTGACCAATCCTGTGGGATATTGACAGCTCCACTAGATTGGCCATGGGTGCCCTTACCTAGGTAAGGCTCGGAGTCTTTGGGCGAACCCATCATCCTCGAGGTTGCTTTAGCATGATTTACCCGAGTGGAGCGAATGTTGATGTCGCAACACTTCTTAGGAATGCATGCCCATTTTAAGAGTAATTTTTTGTGTTTCCTTTTTCTTAATTTTCTTAGTTTTGAATCCTCTAAGCACAGCTCAAGGACCTCTGGAAACCTTATTCTTGCGCAACTCTTTAAGTGGATCAAATGTCAGTTTATACGCTTTAAGAATGCGTGCGCTCTGCCGGGGATAGGTGCACCTTGGGGATGTGCCCGTTCTGGCGGTGAGGTGCTCCTGATTCACGTGAACCGGAGTGCCTTAACTCAAGACAAAGCTAAAAAGGATCGGGCTAGAACCAAACATCCATCGAAAGAGATGGTCAATTCTAGCCTCCGTCCCTAATGAAATTACATCTTACTAACTATGCACAGACAGACACCCATCAGGGGCGATAAGCATCAAATAGGCACGAACGGAAGCCTCGACCCTAAGGTACAATTTACGAGGATAAACGACCATCCTGCGGATACCCAGACGCAAGTGCATACATTCAACAGGGACACCGTGCCTATACAGGTTTCAAGCCTGTGTAAAAGGAAATAAAAGGGAATGAGCCCTTCGGTCTGTATGTTTGCACATAGTTTGGTTGGTTGTAATTTCATTTTTGACGGGTCAGTTTCAACTGATAATAGACTTTTCAAATGGTCTGAAGTCGGGGGACACTCTTGGTCAACATCAATCCCGAAGGTGGATGACCAAAGCGAGTGCAAGAAAGGTGAAGTCAACCTACACTGGTTTATATTTATTTTTTTCTTTCTTTTTCTTTTTATTATTCTTTTTCCTTCCCCTTTTTTTTCGTTTTTGTTTTTGTTTTTCTCTTTTTTTCTTTTCTTTTTTTCCTTTTTTATTATTTTTTCTTCTTTTATTTATTTTATTTTTTCTCTTCTCTCTTTTTTTTTTCTTCTTTTTTTTTTTTGCATGTATCCTTAGGCGGATCAATTTGCCACGTCGGCGCCCCCTAGGGACGTGTGCATTCCAGAAATGGGTCCTTGGTTTGCCTACCGGATCAGGCCCAAGGTGTCCCTATATAAAATAGGATTCGAGAACCTTCGGGCGAGCCCGACCATTCCGAATTGATTTAATACGGTTCTCGGAGTGGGGCAAACAGGCGTTGCGACACTCTTTTGAGAACTAGTGCTGCATCTTTCTTTTTAATTTTTATGATTTTATGGGGGCATTTGGCGGGTGCTTGCTGATCTAGATCCGCTTATTGTAGCACGGTCCCTTTGGGCCAGTTGAAGAGAGCTCGAAGGGCCGTTTGGGGATGCGCGCACCATTGCTTGATGGTACGTGGGCTCCTAAGGGGGACCAGGCCGGGGTCCATAGCATAGGGGATCCGTCGAGCCTCAAAGCCAAAGAGAATGGCCGGGCAGTTTTAAAACTTCCATTTATGGTCGGGCGTATATAATATATACGCCTTACCAAAATACAGTGAAAAATGGCCGGGCGTATATATTATATACGCCTGACTAAAATTGGCAGTTTTTAAAACTGTCCGAGCCCGAGCACAAAGGGGACCCCCTCTCTTTCAAACTCCTTCTTCCCTCCTTCTTTCTTTGGTCCGGGACAGCCCCTTAGGGTTTGGCATTCGATTTTTTCTTGAGTTTTAATACCGAGGGTTGTGTGTACGGATCAAGAGGCGTTTATTCTCCGCCGATTGGATCTATTTCTTCTCCCTATTGAAGGTAATCGACCCTTCCTTTGAACTTTGTGTTGTTTTTTTTTTTTTAATTATTATATATATATATTTTTTGGATGTTCCTTCTTTGTTTGTGTTTTTTTTTTTTTTTGTATGATGCTTCTCCTTTTTCTATTATGTGATGCCTTTTGTTGTTTTTTTTTTTTGATATGTAATGCCCCTTTTTTGGTTGTTTAGTTTTTTTTTTTTTTTTTTTTTTTTTTTTTTTTAATAATATGTGATGCTTCTTTTTGTTTTTTTTTTTTTTGTTTCTTTTCGTATATGATGCCTTCTTTTTTTGTTTTTTGTTTTGTATATGATGCCTTCCTTGTTTTTTGTTTTTTTTTTTGCATTTTTTTTTGTATATGTGATGCTTTTCCTTTCTTTTCTTTCCCCCCTTTTTTTTGTATATATGATACTCTTCCTCCTTTTTTTGTTTTTTTTTTGTTGTCTTTTTTCTTATGATTACATATGTGATGCCCCTTCGTTTTTTGTTGTTTGTTTTTTTTTCTTCTTTTTTTTTTTGTGATGGATTAGTGCACATGTGTTATTGTTATTATTTTATTTTTGTTTTGTGCATTTTTGTCACTTTTAACTTTCTATTTTTTTTGGTTTGGAATGCCTGATGTTCTTTCTTTTTGTAGTGAATTTTTCTTTCTCTCTTTTTTTTTCAGATATACGTGGTTCTTTTAGGCTCATGCTCCTCTTTCCCTTTTTTATTTCTCTCATCACTCATCGCCATTCATTTTTTCCTTCATTTTTTGATGATGGATTAGTGCATTTTTTTTGGTGTTATTCTCTTTTTTCCCTTCTCTTTTTTTTTGTAGCCTCCTCTTATACTGATGTGTTCTATAGTTTCAGATGTTTGGTGACGAAGGGCAAGGTCCACAGGAGGGGCCCGAGATGGCCCATGGTCCTCATGGGGAACAGTTCATTGTTTCACAGCGCTCATCTCAGCCTTAGTATGAAATGCAAGGTGAGGCCGCTTGTACTGGCCTCCTGCACTGTCAGCATACCCACATGTCCAACTTTGGGATCACCGACCAGGCAAACAGATGAGCCCCCCCTTTTTTTCTTTTGTTTTCCTTTGATGCCTGCATTATACCACCTTGCCCCTATCTAACTGATGCCTTCTGTTTGCAGCCCCTACCACACATTATGTTTCGGGGTGGTTGGTTTGACCTCCAGTGCCTCGTACTTTATCTTCCCCAGGTGGTGAAGGACCTACTCGCCCAGGTTGGTTTTAGGGACTTCATTTCATGCCCCGCTGTGAGGGTTGACACGGCCTATCTGAAGGCCCTGATAGAGAGTTTCCGCCTCGAGACTATGACATTTCTCATGGCCATGGTTGAGATGGCCCTCACGCTCGCAGACTGGTCCATGATCATTAGGGTTCGTGTTGGAGGGGTGCCGGTGATACATGTTCGCACGCCTGATAGGGAGGAGGTGACTCGGCTGATAAGGGCCTACCGGACCTCCGGGAATGTTCGTGGCTCCGAAGTCAAGTTATCTTGGCTGGTCGGTTTGTTCGAGCCTCACGAGCTAGTGGACCTGGACCAACCTGATGCGGCCATTTACCTTGAGCCAGAGCATGCATTGATGTTGGCTCGCATTTCTCTGCTGTTCCTCTTAGGCAAGACTCTCCTCTCAAACACCAGCGGGGAGCAGGTCTCGCTGTCCCTACTTAGTCTTATGGTGAACTGGGACACCGTACATCGGTTCGATTGGGGAGGTGCTAGCTACACGGTTCTCATGTCTATCTTGGTGCGAGTCGTTCTTGGGGACTCCAGTTCCGTTGTGGGCTTCTGGCCCGCTCTTGAAGTAATTTATCCTTTGGTCCCAATTCGCCCCCCCCTTCTCTTTTTTAATATTTGTTTATATCTGTTTGCTTTCTCAGGTGTGGGGGTATCTGCATTTCCAACCCGGTCGCCCTCTGCTTCTCTCCGAAGTCCCCACATTCCCCCTTATGAGAAATTGGCATGCAAACCGTCGTCGGGACGTGGGGATGAACCACTTGGAGTTAGGGCTGCGCTCTCAGTTCGATCTGCTGATCCCAGAGCAGGTATAACACTTTCTCTCTTTATAATATTTGATAGCTCTTTTGTGCTGTGGGTTTCGACCAAATGTATAAATCCCTTCTCTTTTGTTGAGCAGGTCATCCTTGATCCCTACGTTGGATCCCCCTTCTGGAACCTGGCTGCAGTGGGCCCCTCTCGCCTTTCGTTAGATCAGTGCATTGTTTTCTTCTATGGGTCCTGGGCTAGGGCCTATTACTTTGGGGAGAGGGTGGTTCATCAGTATCGAACTCTCTTTTCCGTGCCCCAAGCTCCTCCAGATGATGTGCTGGCTCCCGAAGGTTCTATCGAGATGCTCACTGCTCGCTTTCTCCACCACGGGGTCCCCATTGACAACCTTCTCTTCCCTGGGGGATATCAGATGTGGTATGAGTCCTTACCCTATCGTTCCTTGGTGCCCTGATTCATGCCCGACGCCAACTTTTTGGCTTTTGGTGGTTCGCGCTCTCAAGTAATGTTCCTTCCCCTTTCTATCAGTAGCCTTCCATATGACTACCTTAATTGCCCTGCTTTTTGAACAAAGATTGTTTCTCTCTATAGTTTGGACAGGGTGATGATTCAGATGAGGGGGATGAGGTAGCTGTTCCTGGTGAGGCTATTGGTGCAGGACCTTCTGACCCTTCTGGTGCTGGTGCTTCCGACAGTTCGCCCACGGAGGTCCAGGGGACCTTTAAGCGCTTAGATGATGCCTTTCTGTCGCGTATGTGTGCCGATGTGGCTGAGAAGGCGCGTATATCCACTAAAGCTATCCGGATTCCAACCCCTGAGCTGATCCCTGGGGTAATCTCTCCCTTGTTACCTTGCCCGCCTGTTTCCTTGAATTATACCTGATGGCCTATGCGACTGATACCTCTCTTTTTATCTTTTTTTTTTTTTGCAGGATTATGAGTCGGCGGTAAACCAAGCCGAATATTACCGTAACATTGCTGGTCTTAGGGAGGTCAAGGTGGTGAGTGAATGTTGACCGTATTTACTTTATGCTTGTTTCCCTAACTCATATTTACTTTCTGCTTGTTTCCCTAACTGATGACCCTTCGTGTGCTTATGCAGCGTGCTCGTGGGAAGGCGTCGCGCTCTCTGCTTGGCCGTATCTCTCAGGCGTGGACTCAGGAGGGGGAGACCCGTACCTTTCAAAGCGCGACCTAACGCCAGAAGAAGTCAAAGGGGGCTGCCCAGGACTAGTTTTCTTTTTTCTGAAAATTTGGAACATTGAAGTAGTTTAGGTTTTTGAAATATTTGGGGGATATGTAATAATTTTCTTTGGATTTTTGTTTTGGATGGACTTACAACTTTTAAGGTTTATATGAATGCTCCATTTAATTATTCCTCTGCCTCTCATGATGATGTTCTTTTTGTTTTCTTATTTTCTTGCACGAAGCGGGCCAGAGCCCCCTTCCAATGATGGGGGGGAGCTCGCGTGTGACCAACCTCATGTGTCCCAAGGGTGCCACGTCATCCATGAGCGTGCCTGCCTGTGGGCTGCCCCGAGGTAAAAAAAAGAGCAGACTAAGCGAAGTCCGCTCCTCTCTTGTGAAGTAAAAAGAATGGGATGACGCAAGGGGGGGCTACACTTCCCTGCCCCTTATACTGGGCGTATATATTATATACGCCTGGCTAAAAATTTGAAAATTTGGCTGGGCATATATATTATATATGCCTCCTATAATTGATGCCCGACGGGTTCCTTATAACCCGCGCCCAGCCCTCTTTGTCATACTGTTCACTCGGGCTTTGCCTTTTTGCTCCTCCTTTTCTTTCTTTTCATTTTTCTCTTTTTCTTTGATAAGTAGGTCCATCGCCCTACATTGATTGAGCTTTATATAGGAAATCTTTGTGCGTTTATGGATCCGCTTCCCGGCCCAAATTTTCATACGGGGGACGGGGTTAGTGTACGTCCCTGTTTGGACTCGGGGCCCAGTTATTTACAAAAGTGGTGCGCTAGCTTGGCTGAGGGCTTCCTCTCTCCTTGCTGTTCCTTTGTTGCCCAACCTCCTAAAGGCGGCGTTAGCGTCATGGGACCATAGGGCTCATGTCTTCAGATTCGGGTCTAGGGAGCTCACCCCAACCTTGGAGGAGCTAGCCTCTATCAATGGCTTGCGAATGCATCGGGAGCTTGCCAAAGTGGTGCCCAAACCAGGGTATGCAAAGGCGGTCTACGGGATTCTTGGTTTGAAGAAGGGTGGGTATCAGAAGGGCTTCGCCGGCGGACCTACTAGGTGCTCGGTGAAATTCCTGAAAGAACTTTTTGGTGACTCGAGTCTTCGAAAGTTGCTGGTCCGAGATCCTTTCAATGTGAAGGCCTTTGCCCTTTACTTGCTATCGAAAGTTCTCTTCTTTACTGGGGGCGAGACATTTTCCCTCGAGTTATGCGACATTTTGATCGAATTGGACGGGGGTCGCTCATTGGTGCACCTAGTCTTGGCTGAGATGTATCGGGGCCTGGACGCCTTGGCCTCGGGCCAGGTTGGGATTCTCCGCGGGAGTCCACTCCTCATTCAAATTTGGCTAGGGGAGCATTTGGCTATCATGGGGCCTGTACCGAGATTCTGCTTGGTAAGAGGGGATGTGGTTCTGGGCTTTCTGACATGCTATTCGAGGTTGCCCCATGGGAGTATCGAAGAACTAAGCCTGTGGCTATTTGAGGCGGAGCTGGTCTGGCAGCTTCCCTGGTTGGACGGCACCTTTCCGATTGTCCGCTCTCGAGATTGTGAGGGCATCACACTTTTGGGGTTGACTGGTAGTACTTACTATTTCCCATCTCGGGTGCTTCGTCAATTCGGATATACCCAACACGTGTCATGCACTGTGAGGCCGCCCTTGTGTTCCTTGATATTCTCCTGGGGTTCTCTCAGTGACCTAGATTGCATAGCAGCACTCTGGGAGACCCGCCAATCAGCGCATATGTGTAGCTTGACTCAGGGAGGTGCCCTCTCTTCCGATTACGAGGTTTGGTTGGCATCTGAGAGCTTACCTTGGGGAAGGAGAGGGCCAGAGCTGAGATGGCGGAGGTGAGAGCTGCTATGGCTGAGAGCAAGGTCCTTTGGTTGACTGGGCTTTTGGCTGAGTCTCGCAGTGCAGCTGACGCTTCACGGAGGCGGCAAAAGAGTCTTCATGGTAGGTGGTTGACCGATGGAAATGCCCGTGAGGACTCTCTTCTTGTAGAGATCAACACTTTGAAGCGTGGTTCCTGCCCTTGACCTATTCCTGCACATACCATAGATCATATACACAGAGGAGGGGTCGATACCCCTTAACAGAGATCTACTTCCTTTTTGGGTTGTTTCTTTTTGTTTGTTGTTTTTTTTTATATATATATACCTGTAAAGATGGCAGAAGATAGAAAGGGTGTCATGTTGTTATCTTTTTGGGACGTGACACTTCATACGTGATACTTGTAAGAAAAGCAATGAAATCTGCTATATACATACATCTATTTTTTTGTGTTTGAATTTTCTTCCATACGTCTCGCAACGTAGGGTTTTTCTTATGGAAAAGGAAAACCTATTATCTTTTTTTTTTTTTTAAATTTTTCTCCTGCACAGGGTGAGGCTTCTTATGGGAAAGGAAAATATATTATCTTTTTGAAATTCTCTCCCTTTTGCGATGTCAGTATTTTCAAGGCCAACCAGCGGGTCCTCTTTTTTAGCATGGTCAAACCCCGTTTAGGAGTTTCCGATGCTTTATTTTAAACATGGAGAGGTCAGCTCCCCCGAGATTGATTGGTCTTCTGGCCTTACCTTTTGTCATACGTCGGACGACGTGGTAGAGATGGCATGCTTGATTAGGATCTGATCTAATTTTAACATGAGCGGCCCCACAAAAAAGAAAAGGGGCTCAAGGAGTCCAAACTAAAAAGGTGAGCCATAACAGATCCTCTCCTAATCTCTCTTTCTTGACATTTTTTGCTCACAGCGCCCAAGATGGGTTTTCGCCATGCCTGTCATCCCTATTTTTACCCGTAGTGCCCTTTCGAGTTTTCACTACTTCTGTGGGTTCGCTCTCTTACCCCAAGTGCCTTTTCAGGTTTTCACCTGGTCCGCGTGAGTTCGCTGTTTTTACCCATGGTGCCCTTGTGGGTTTTCATCACGTCAATCTTGCTTTGAACTCAAATTAATTTTCTTTCTTTTCTTTTTTTCTTCTTCTTTTCTTCTTTTTTTAGAACCAGAAAGCCATGACATGGACAAAGATTCTGTCATAATCGGCTGGATGGGGTTCTACTGTCGTCTTACGACTCGGCTCATGTTGACTTAACAGATATTATGACTGCTTGCGAACCTACAAAGAGGGCTTCCTTCAGGGTGTAGCTTGGCCATGGGTTAGGTTTAGGATTTGAAGGTATGCTGGGCTAAAAGGGTTTCCTTGATACGGCTTCAGTTTTCTCAACATACTTTCTTCCTTGGGGGTTTTTACTATACATGCCCCGTGATTCTTCTATACACATCTTTTGTTATTCTTTTTCCTCCATTTCAAGCATTCCCTTTTTGAGGTTTTGCTTTTTTTGGATTCTTTTTTTTGGATTTGATAGTAACTTTATGCACATGCATCTTTTCTCTCTCTTTCTTTTGGGATGGGTTTATTGAAAGAAAGGCCGAGGCTCAAATGGGGTAGCAAAGGGTATCATCATTTTTAGGGATGCTTTTGGGCTACTGTGCTTGGAACAATGGCCTCTTTTGGATGATTCTTAAGCAGTCACATATCTGTTTTATCAATACTTACCTTATCATGATAGACTAAGAGTAGAACCGTCGGACGTATCCAGCGTTGATGCGCTCAGGAAGGTGATCTCCGTCCATGGTGGCGAGGTGGATGGCATATCCCGGCAGCACCTCTCGAATGATGTATGGTCCTTCCCAGTTCTGCTTAAACTTTCCTCTCGAATCGGCATGGAGGGATGGGAAGATCTTCTTCAACACAGTGTCTTCTACCTTTAGATCTCGATTGCGAACACGTTTATTGTAAGCGAGTGCGATCCTCCCCTGGTAAACTTGAGTGTGGCACAAGGCTAGGAGTCTCTTTTCGTCCAATAAGTTCAGCTGATCAAAGCGTGACCTCTCTTTCTCTGCTTCGGGTAAGCCTGATTCTATGAGGATTCGGAGTGAGGGTACTTCAACCTCCACTGGGAGGACGGCCTCGGTTCCATACACAAGGGAGAATGGTGTTGCCCCTGTAGCAGTACGGATCGACATTCGATAGGCCCAAAGTGTGAAGGGTAACTGCTCACTCCAATCTCTGTAAGTGACTACCATCTTCTCGAGAATGCGGATCAGAGTTTTGTTGGCTGCCTCTACGGCTCCATTCGTCTGAGGCCTATACGGTGATGATCAATGATGCTTGATCTTGTATTGGTTACAGAATTCTCGAATGCGCTTGTTTGCCAAGTTCGTGCCGTTGTTTGTTATGATATCCTTGGGTACTCCGAATCGGCACACAATATTGTTTCTGAGAAACTTCTTGACGTGACTGGCCGAGCTGTTGGCATATGACGCTGCTTCTACCCACTTGGTGAAGTATTCAATGGCGACGAGGATGAACCGATGTCCATTCGATGCTTTCGGATTAATCATTCCGACAACATCAAGGCCCTAGGTAGCAAATGGCCAAGGAGTGGTCATGCAGTGAAGATCAATGGCAGGAGCATGTATCAGACTGGAGTGTTCCTAACACCTGTAGCATTTTTTAATGTGTTTGTAGCAATCTGATTCCATGGTGGTCCAAAAGTATCCCTGTCGTAGGATTTTCTTAGCGAGCATGCGACCGCTTACGTGGGCTCCGCATACTCCCTCATGGATTTCTTTCATAATATTGACCGCTTCACTTTCAGTGAGGCATCTGAGTAAGATGTTATTGTATGATAGCTTGAAGAGGCATTCCCCGCAAATGACATAACCTGCCGCTAAACGTTGAATGGTTCTTCGGTCTGTCTTGGATGTACCCTCTGGGAAAGTTAGGGTCTCGAGGAAATTCTTGATATATGAGAAACAAGGTGGCTCATCATCAGGCTTTGCAGGTTCCTCAATCTGGAGGCAGAAGGCTGGCTCATTCCTTTGCTCAATCATGATCGGCTTCATCTCAACACCATAGGAGATTTCAATCACTGACACCAAAGTTGCTAATGCATCGGCAAAGCGATTCCTTATCTAGGGGACATATGAGAAAGTTACATCTTGGAAGCAAGCTATTAGATCCTCGAGTGTTCATGATAGGGGATCAGTTTGTCGTCTTTCGTCTTCCAGTCACCATTCGTCTGACATATGATTAACTGTGAATCGCCAAAAACTCAAAGGTGAGTTATATTCAGATCGAGAGCTGCCTGTAGACCAGTGGCGCAAGCTTCATACTCAGCCATATTGTTAGTGCAGGGGAAGTTGAGCTTGATAGAGATCGGTACATGGGATCCTCTTGGGGAAATTAGGATGCGCCCACTCCTTAGCCTTCGATATGTGATGCCTCGTCAAAGTGCATTACCCATGGTTCCTCTTCCTCTTTTGTATCGTCTTCCGTCATGAACAAGATTTCTTTATCTAGGAATTTAGTTCTTAACGGCTCGTACTCAGGTAA
Source organism: Chloranthus sessilifolius (assembly GCA_021018995.1). NCBI lineage: Eukaryota > Viridiplantae > Streptophyta > Magnoliopsida > Chloranthales > Chloranthaceae > Chloranthus > Chloranthus sessilifolius. The sequence continues at coordinate 102,745,936 of CM037588.1, forward strand.
AGGGTTCTCCGCAAGATGATCGGTGAGCGCCTGCCCCTTGATCGATTTCTGAGTGACGTACGTGATGTCAAATTCGGATAATAAAAGCTGCCATCGTGTAGTTTGGCCAGTGAGAGCAGGTTTCTCAAATAGGTACTTCAAGGGATCCATCCGTGCTAGAAGTAGGACGGCTTGGGACAACAGGTAGTGACAAAGTCTTTGGGTAGCCCACACGAGCGCTAGCCATGCTTTCTCCATATGAGTGTAGCGCATCTCATAATCAGTGAACTTCTTACTCAGGTAGTAGATGGCCTGCTCTCTTCTTCCTGTCTCATCGTGCTGCCCTAACACACAGCCCATGGAAAACTCCGTCATGGATAGGTACATTATCAGGGGTCTACCAGGTACAGGTGGTACCAATACTGGAGGATTTAGGAGGTAACCCTTGATCTTGTCAAATGCAGCTTGGCAGTCGCCATTCCACTCAACTAGTGAATCCTTTCTTAATAGTTTGAAGATTAGTGCGCATATTGGAGTTAGCTGTGCGAAGAACCGACTGATTCACTAGATTCTGCCTAAAAAGCCTCTGACCTCCTTCTCTGTAGACGGTGCTGGCATTTCAGTGATGGCCTTGATCTTGGTCGGATCGACTTCGATGCCTCTTCTACTGACGATAAAACCTAATAGCTTTCCTGACATAGCGCCGAATGTGCACTTCTGGGGATTCAATCGCAACCTGTATTTTCTTAACCTCTTGAACAGCTTCTGAAGGTTTATGAAATGGTCATCCCTTTCTGGTGATTTAGCAATCATGTCATCGACATACACTTCGATCTCTCGGTGCATCATGTCATGGAATAGGGCCGTCATTGCTCTCTGGTAGGTTGCCCCAGTGTTCTTGAGCCCAAATGGCATCACCCTGTAGCAGACGGTTCCCCATGGAGTGATGAATGCGGTCTTCTCTCGGTCGGCCTCTGCCATCTTAATCTAATTGTAGCCCGAGAACCCATCCATGAAAGAAAGCATCTCGTGCTTAGCGGTGTTATCGACCAGGGTATCGATGTGGGGCAATGGAAAGTCATCCTTAGGGCTCGCCTTGTTGAGATTTCAAAAATCAATGCACATTCGAACTTTTTCGTCTTTCTTTGGTACGGGGACGATATTGGCCAGCCACTGCGGGTACTTGGATACCATAAGGAAACCCGCGTCATACTACTTAATGACCTCGTCCTTGACTTTCAACATCCATTCAGGGTGGGGGATGGGGTGGATGCGAACACGGGTGCCCTAAATGGACCAGTGACATCGAACTGGGTTTGGGTGAAGGTGTTGGAGATCGCGTATTCTCCTATATGGGAATGGGATGGGGATGATGGCGGGGATGTATCGGCACTCGACATGATCTGTTGACGAGTGTTGTATCGATGTCTCGGGTAAGGGCCGAATACCTTCCAGGTTCTCCTTCTACGGGCTGGGTTTGAGGTTGCCGTGGTGACGGTCACACGAAAATATATATTTTTTATTTTTCCTTTTTGTTTTTTTGGGTTTTTTGTTTGGTTTTTGAAAAATGATTTTTTTTTGGTTTTTGAAGATGATTTTGTTTCATTTTTCTTTTTTTTTAAGATGATTTTTTATTATTATTATTATTATTTTGATTGATTTTTTTAAGATGGAAATTAACTCCCCTCTACCTGATGAAAGATGACCTGGTGCCCAGGGTCAATTCCCGTCTTAGGTGGTATGTGCACCTTTAGCAGGTCCCACAGCGGGATCCGACACACTTCGAAAGAAGCAAAAGGGAACCCTTTCATTCTATTGAAGGCGAGGGAATCCATGCAAACGACCCGATCCCCCGAAGCAGATCAATGAGAAGTCGCCTTCTCTTGACCGGGCGGGGGCATGTTGGGTGTTGTAGAATGCGGGAGGCTACTGCGGGCACTAATACTGCTAATCGGGGAATTGGGGTGGTGGATTGGGCCTCAGATATGGTTGCTGTGACCCAGTTTATACTGGGCGTATATATTATATACGCCTGGCTTAAATCTGGGGATTTTGGCTGGGTGTATATATTATATACGCCTGGCTATTTTCTGGGGATTTTGGCTAGGCGTGTATATTATATACGCCTGACAAAAATAGCTCTGTCAGTTAATTTTGATAGTGAACAGCAATCCCGAGATGGGTCTTTTGGACTAGTTTTCTGGGAGAGATGCTCTCGGGGACTACTGTGTATGTTATCGGGCCCCTCCTTTCCGCTTCCTAGGGATACACGGCTGAATTCGGGCTGTCTACGCTCTCACCATTGCAGGTTTTACGGCTTGATTGGAATTGGCAACCCAACCGATATACCTCCGGCGCAAGCGCCTTCTCAGGTACGGGAAGGGGTGGTTCTTTTCAGGATCATCACCACTAGGGCTGTCGCCTTACTGGGAACCGGGTAAATTATATTTGCGCCTAAACCCCCCAAAAAATTGCCCAAAATATGCCAAAACAGATTTGATTATGTCCCCGCACTGTTGGTACACTTTTAATTATAGATTTTTTAAAGGGGAGTGAATTTAAGTCCAAAATCGGGCCTGGGATGACAAGCCCATGCCGCCTCAACGGGCCGGCGTTCAATGGTGAGATATGATGACTGAAATAAAGAGCGCACGTAGGCCCGCCAAACGGCTAAGGCTCATAAATGACTGAAATTAAAATGACGTGGAAAGTAGATGCGAGCAGGCCCGCCAAACGGCTAAGGCGGCTTAAATGACAAAACCGTAAAAAATTGAAATTGAAAAGCGCAAGTAGGCCTGCCAATCGGCTAAGGCACTTAAAGGACTGAATCGTAGGGGTGAGTATGTCAGTAAAAATAACAAAAAATAAAGAAAAAAAATAGCAGAAAATTAGAACAAAAAAACAGCCATGGTTAGTAAAAAAATAAAAATAAAGAGAAAGGCCAACAAGAGGGGAAGCGCTAGGGTGACATCCCCAGCAGAGTCGCCATTTGTGCGAACATGGATCCTCTTGAACCCGTCGCGGCGATGCACTCGCGATGGAATAAAATGTAGAGTCGCCACTCGGAGCTTTTGGTGACTCGGGAAACCTTTAAATCGATATTTTGAGCACCGAAGTGCTAAATATGACTATGATTTACCGGTCTTTGCCAAAGGCTCTAGGGTAGGGGCTTCGGTTATTGATCGGGAAGGGTTTAGGCACCCGATCAACCCGCACGTAGCGGTCTCTATCTATGGCCAAAATGAAAACAATTGGGCAGAGCTTCCCCTTGCCCGAAGGCAATACGGTCCTATCAAGCTTTGAGCCAAACCGAAATTTTGGCGGCGTAACGGCTTGAATCCTTGGACAAAGGAAACACCAAGAAGGTAGAGGAAGAGAGGGGTGAGCCGGAGCTCACGGGCCCTTGTTGCACCATAGAAGACCTTCGCTTTGGCGTACTTCCGATGGCTTGAAATGGCTTGAATATTAGAGGAATAGATTTTGATGCTAGGATTCGGTAGATAAGAAGTGTAGGATGAAGCTAGGGACTAAGCTTTAACAAAAAGGGGTGATCTAATGGTTGAAAAGGGTTAAAATAAATTATCTATGTATGCTAGAATTATGGTTGAAAATATAAGAAAGAACTTTCTCTCACTAGGGCTCTCTCTCTCCTAACTCAAGCTTTCACCCTAATTTTTTTAACCATGATTTTTTCAACCCTTTTCGGAAGAGGGGGGCCTCTTTATTTATAGAGAAGAGGTGGGTTAGAGGGTTACTTAAGTGCTAATTGGTTTAGCAATTAGGTAATCCTCCATCTAAGGTTTTCTAGGTTTTTAGGGTCCTAGAGGTTTGGGAAATTGGTTTCGATGGCGGATGATGGGGTGAGACCATGGGTGACTTAAGGGTTGCCAATAAGCTCAAAGGGGGTGCAACCAACCTTAAGACACCCACCTCAACCAAGGGGATGGTCAAAGGGTCAAACCAGATGAAGGAAATTCGAGCATTTAATGACAGATACTATAGCTAAGCTGGGCGTATATATTACATACGCCCAGCTTATGCGTAGTAAAACTCAAGAAAACCAGGGGGATCTGAGAAGATGGGTTCCTGCGTTGGTGGCCACCTATGCTGGGCGTATGTATTATATACGCCCGGCCAAATTTAGCCCAAAAATGCCAGGCGTATATAATATATACGCCTGACCAATCTGGGGCCAAATTGGCTGGGCGTATGTAATACATACGCCTGAGCAAAAGGTTGTCATTTTATGTGAAACTTCAAATGGCCATAACTTTTGAATCACAACTCCAAATTGGGTGATCTTTGGCTTGTTGGAAAGCTGGAGAAGTCCTCTTTCCAAAGCTATGTGGCTCATTCTTAGAAGTGGTTAGTATAAAAATTTGTAGCTCTCCTCCCATCACATGCTCAAAAGGGTTTAAATTGAGTTTGGGAAGAGATCCTAGGGTTTAGGGGTGATCTCTAAGGATTGGGGGAATGGTTCTAATGGGTTTTAGGTGATTCCTAAGGGTCTGGATAGATTTCCAAGGGTTCTGGGGTGCCATTGGAAGCACAAGGGTGCATTTCTCCTGGAGTACAGACTGATCGGGCCTTGGGCCAAATTTGGGTGTCTACAGGTACTCATCGCCCAAATACTTACATATATGCATTAAACTCAGGTGCTATACAAATATTTTTAAAGAGTGATACTACGATGGATATCTGCTCTCACAGAGCTCGAGAGTGTTGATAGACCTAGGGTCTACCCACTCTTTTGTAATCCCTCAATTCGCAGTGGAACTGTGCATCGAGCCTGAACCCTTGGAATTCGTTCTGAAGGTTTCAGTTCCAATCGAGGATTCTATGAAGACAGATACCGTGTGTCGATCGATAGTCACCCTTATTGAAGACTATGAGACCTAGGTAGATCTGATTTTACTAAATATGCAAGGATTTGATGTAATCCTTGGCTTGGATTAGTTATCCACGCACCATGCTAACGTTGATTGTCTTCGAAAAATCATCACTTTTCAGCTGAAGAAAGAGAAATCTTTCATGTTCTATGATAACCAACCAATTGTCACATCGTTAATATCTACCATCCGATCCGAACGACTACTAAACAAGGGATGTAGTGGGTATTTGGCTTTCCTACCAGAAGGGAAAGAGGAAAAAGCTAACCTTATCGATATCCCTATAGTGTGTTATTTTCCATAAGTGTTTTTGAAGGAGTTGTCAGGTTTACCACCAGATCGAGAAGTCAAGTTCGTAGTGGAGCTCCAGGCACAAAACTAGTGTCAAAAGCACCATATCGTATGGCACCTGCGGAGCTGAAAGAACTCAAGGAACAATTGCAAGAACTTCTTGACAAGGGGGTCATCAGGTCAAGTGTCTCACCATGGGGAGCACCAGTGCTTTTTGTCAAAAAGAAAGATGGATCCATGCGACTATATATTGACTATCGGCAGCTGAACAAGTTCACTATAAAGAACTGATACCCACTCTCGAGAATTGATGATCTCTTTGATCATCTACAAGGAGCAAAGTTCTTCTCCAAAATAGACTTGAGGTTTGGTTATCACCAATTGAGGGTGAAAGCTGGGGATATACCTAAAATAGCCTTTCGCACAAGGTATGACCACTATGAATTCTTAGTGATGCCATTCGAGTTGACAAATGCCCCAGTGTCTTTCATGGAATTGATGTTAAGCAGTCAAAAATACCATTTTTCACCTCCTAACCTGACCTTTGGTGGACCTTTGAGCTGACTAATAGTGTATTTTGAGTGTATTTTATAGATAAGCAATAAATTGCAAGCTTAGGGCAGACATCCACTTAATATAGCCGAAGAAGCTGCTCATGCATCTCAACATGTGACCTTACAGCCCAAAGGCTAGCCAATCAAGCAGTCCACAAGAGCCTTAGAAGTTCATGAGATTGTCTTAAGCCCAGCTGGGAAGGCTTGAGGTTGAGTGCAGTTGCAAGGAATGAGGATTGAATCTACAAAGAGGTGGTTGAGTGTTGAATAAAGGAAGAACAACACACTAGAGATGTGTGCTAGCTGTGGAAGCACAAGAGTAAACCTATCGAGAGGTTAACATTAGCTGCCGAGGGGATCTGATACCTAAAAACTAATATTTCAAGAGGATACAGAAGCTGTCAAGAGGTTGTGATGTTCAAGAGCTAAGATGTCGAGAGGTTCTGTGATAAGAAAGTAAAGTGATCGAGAGGATGTCAGTAGCTGTTAAGAGGATGGAAGTGCAGTAAGGATCCTTTCAACACCTTACCTGAAGGTGCAGGGGAAGTCGAGAGGTTCTAAACACTTGTCAAGAGGTTCAGCTGAACCTGTCGAGCAGTCTAAGCCAAGTTATCGACAACTCACCTGAAGCTACGCTTAGCCTCGCGAGGATCAACCAACCTGTCGAGAGCTCAAAAGAAGTCTATAAAGTTGTCGACAGGAATTTGTATAACCAATCAACAAGTTGATTATAACTTGTCGAGAGGATGAATGGAGAAATGGACAGGATGGTGAAGCGGGCTTCCAATCCTGTCGAAGGCCACATAGATCCTGTCGACTAGTCATCCAATCCTATCGACTATTGTAATTCAACTCCTCAAGAGGTTCCCAAACCTATAAAAATAAAGAGCAAGCAGACTGAGAACCTGTTGAGAGGTACTCTGAATCTCTCGACACTTGAACTGGCAACTTCTCAAAGCCCTATTTCAGCAATTGGCAACTTCTGACTTTTGTGCACACATCCCAAAGCACGTCAGCGACCCCTGGAGGTATTTTTGGTACTCAACTGAGCACGATTGGAAACCCTAACTGCCTCACATGTATTTACCGATTGTGGACCAATGGGAGAAGAGTTTATCAAAGAAAAGTCAGCCACATCAGCAGCCCAGAATAACAGAATTATTCTCTTGGGCGTTGATTGGCGGAAACAGATCTGAGACAGAGGAAGAAGGTATAAATAGAAGAGAAGTTTTACAGAAGAACCATCCAGAATTTGAGAAAACCAGAGCTTAGTTCGAGATCCATTTTCCCTCTAAAAACTCCCTCTCTCTTACTTCTTCTCCCATTCTTTCTCTAGTCAATCGTGGTTGGCTAGTTAGGGTGAGGTCTTGAGCTGTAAATCGAGAGTTTCAGAGGCTTATAAGAGATTGTATGTTGCACAGATTGCATATCTGGGCACAATAGGATTGTAAGTTATATTATTGCAATGTAATTATGGTTTTTAAAGGTAATTCTAATCTACATTTCACTTCTTCATATTTGATTTCCCTGGATTGGATACTCCTGTAGATGCCAGCCAGAAATGGTGAGCTGGTAGCCTGGCACCTGCAGCATCTACAATAGTTTACCTGTTCCAATCAAGATCAGTAGATTGGAACAATCTATGGGACGAATTGTATCCAGTAGAAGGGCAGATCATAACCCTAGGATTGTTTTGATTCATTGGTGGAGATTGGATACTTATACTTTGCATCTACCGGGGGAACCCGAGGAGTTTGTCGCCAAATGGAGGATTTTACAAATCTGTCCTCTACACTGCCTTTGATTCCTTTTATTTTCAGTAAGAGACAAAAAACCCTAGCTGTTGTTCTTCTCCTTCTTTTGAATTTTCATCTTTTCTCTATCTCCCCTCATCTCTGTGTTTGATCAGATCTGGATCACTTGCATTTAACCTTTGTAGTTTATAGTAAAAGTGACAAATCTTAAAACCTCTCCTCTTCCTATTTTAATTTAGCTTAAATTAGGATAGAGTCCCAGATTTACCATAGATCTGAAGATTTACTATAGTTAAATCACATTTCCCTATGGACATACCCTTACTTACCTTTTTAAAACTTGTTGTAACAACCCTGGTTCGTGCAAGACTGGTTGCTCACCTTAACTCCCTACATCTGTAATTTATGCCTTTTAATTGGTTGTTCTAACCATATAATAATTGCAAGGTGGGCAGCACAACACTTGATAAATAAGGTTTTTAAACCTTATCAAGACCAGTGTGTGGTGGTATTCGTGGATGATATTCTTATTTACGCAAAGACGAGAGAAGAACACGAACATCACTTACGCTTAGCTCTCCAAACACTTCGAGATCACTAGCTCTATGTGAAGCTAACAAAGTGTGAATTTTGGCTAGAGCAATTGAGCATTCTGGGGCATGTTGTTTCGCAAGCAGGCATAGCAGTGGACCCATCCAAGATAGAGGCCGTTGTGAAGTGGGAGTAGCTAAAAACCATGACAAAAATCCATAGCTTTCTAGGATTAGCTGGATACTATTGGAGATTCGTGCAAGGTTTCTCCAAGATTGTCCGGCCACTCACACAACTCACCAGGAAGAATGCTAACTTTGAGTGGACTCAGAAGTGTGAACAAAGCTTTCAGTAGCTCAAAAGAAGATTAACCGCCACACCACTTCTCACCATACCATCAGGCATTGGAGGTTTTGTAGTATTCAGCGACGCGTCCCATAGTGGATTGGGATGTGTATTGAATTAGAAGGATAAAGTCATAGCCTACGGGTCGTGACAGTTGAAAGACCATGAAATTAACTACCCCACTTATGATCTCGAGCTAGCAGCAATTATATTTTCCCTGAATATATGGAGGCATTATCTCTATGGTGAAACTTTCGAAATATTCACGGACCATAAGAGCCTTAAATATTTGTTCACTCAAAAAGACTTCAATCTGAGACAGAGGAGATGGATGGAGTTTCTTAATGATTCTGACTGCTCCATTTAGTACCATCCGGGCATGGCCAAGGTGGTGGCAGATGCCCTTAGCTAAAAGTCATTCGCTCTCTTGTCACACCTTGTCACAAGGATTCAAAGATGGCATCTACTTGAGGACATAACACTAATTGACACAAGCTTCGATGTGAAGGAATCTAGAGCTTTAATGGCCAACATTTCCATTCGGTCAACACTCTTCAAAAAGATCCATGTAATGCAATTCACAGATGTAGAGCTCATGGTCTTCAGACAAGAAAAGATTTAGGGTAAATGACTCGACTTCTCCATTAGAGAAGATGGATCGTTAGTGTTCAAGGACAGACTGTGCATACCAACCAACGCCGATCTACGACATGAGATCTTGGATGAATCTCACAAGTCAAAGTATGCCATCCACTCAAAGAGGTTCTTTCTAAAGATGATGTCGAGAGGCCACATATGACTATGTCAATCCCTTGGTCATATTGACAACTATTTCCTGAAAAGGTACCTTGGGCGGGTTTGGGGGTTGCAACGGTCCACCCTCAGTGTATCTCGATGGGCATCCCATCACAATCGAGATTTATAGCCATCGATCTCGACCACAAACTCCGTTTGATTGTTGTTCATTCTTAACTTCTGATAAAATAGGTGTACGAGGCTAGGGAAGTAGTGGGTGTGGGATGGTTCCATAAGTGATTTTAAGTTAGCGACAGTTAAACACTTGACGGTCCACTTGGTCAAATTGTGATCCTCGAATAAACTACCGTGAATCACCCACTCGGTTTCAAATTTTCTAGAATCCCACCATTATTTGGGTTGTTCCCTCACAATTGGTGGAGGCCTTGTTTTAGGTCACTTAGAGGGTGGGGGTTTAGAACCAGAAACCTTTTTTGGTCTCATTTCTAGTAATTTACAACAAATTCTCTAAGAAATTTAAGTTAAAGGATAGATCTTACCCCACTTGTGGAAGAAAAACTAAAAGAAAACCTTGAGGGTAGAGATTCTGATGCAAATTCGATGCGAAATCAATGCGAGAATGGGGTTTGGAACATTGGGGAAACAAAACCCTAGCTTTTGAATTCTTCGCACCCAAAATTCTTAAAGAAATGAGGTCTGCATGCCTCATATAGGTCAACATACATGAGCGACATTTTGAAAACCTAAAAGTTTGACAAGCAGCTTGAGCAATCGAGATGTCCAGTTTCTCATGACTGAATAGTCGCAAGTTTGGCTTGATTTGTTTCAATTTTCTGTTCCGGTTCTTCTTCCTCGGTTCTTACACTCTCTTTTTACTTCACTTATACCCTTTTAATGATTTTGTTATAGACCTATATCTATTTATTTAAACACATTATTGCTCAACCATTCCTGAATTAAATTATAACAACACACTTGAATAATGTTTTAGACAAAGGATGTAAGGGCTCGACCCGATTTTGTGTGGACCCAACCTGACCCGATTCTGCATGAGATCATTTGTTTCTGTGTTTATTTAATAGCCGATATTAAAGTACATTAAATGGATGGTTAACATCCACTGCTAAGCATGATATTTTTACAGGGAAGTGCGTTACGATATCAAATCATAGGGGCATTGTTGATCTTGAGCTAAGCTAATATAACAATATAAAAGAATATAATATAACAATATAATATTAATATACCACTAATATAATATAATATACTATTAGAAAATAAGAGAGGAGCTGAGAAGTTTATGGAAGGTGAAAGAAGAGGAGAGAGAGTGTTGGTGTGTGGGTTTGGTTTGTAAAGCAAGACAAGACATAATAAAAAAAAGGGTCAGAGAAAGAAAGGTAGAGAGAGTGTCTGAGAAACAAAAGGAAGAAAAGAAAGAGAGCTAGAGAAAAAGAAAAGAAAGAGAAAGAAAAGAAAAAAAAGAAAGAGAAAGAAAGAAAGAGAGAAAAGTGGGCGTTCACAATGACGACGAACCCTATAGTTGTGCGATTTCTTGTGAGGCAAGCACTTACTCTCATACATTTTATTTCAACCCTGATTCAGGATGTACCTATATTGATTTATCGGTTAGAAATTGGCATTTGTTAGAAATCGGACTTTATTACGTCATGTATATTTGGAATTGTACATCTATGTACTGCTTGTTATACCTGTATAAGATTGCTTAATACTATAGTTTATCCATTCATTAACATATTAATGCTGGATTTATGTGTTAAAAGCTGGATTGATGTGTCAATGTTTGTGCGACCGTGGGATTTTTGACAATCTCGTTGTGATGATGACCTCTCTAACAAAATTATAGAGTTGCCACCCAGAGCTTTTGGTGTCTCGGGAAACCTATATCATTTTTATAAGCACCGAAGTGCCACAAATATGACTCTGAATCCGGTCCACACCAAAGGTTCTTAGGTAGGGGCTTCGGTTATCGATGGAAAGGTGTTAGGCACCCAATCAACCCACTAAATGTAGTCTTTACTAATGTCTAAAATAAAAATAATATAAAAGAAAAGAAAATGACTTCCTCTTGTCCAAAAGGGCTTAGAATCTTATTTGTGCCCCTCCGTTCCTATCAAAAATTCGGCGGGGTAACGGCACAAATGGGAGAATGGAGGAATGACCGAGAAGGTAGAAGAATAGAGGGGAGAGCCGGAGATCTCGGGACCTTATTGCACCATTGAGGAGCCTTGCGTTGGCATACTTTGATGAGCTTTTGAAGGCTTGTATGGTATAAAATGAGGTTCTAACTCCTAAGGCTTGAAGCTAAGAGGTAGAGAAGGAAGACGAGGGGATCACACAAACCTAACCTAGAGGTTTTTAGTGAAATATTAAGGTCTAAAGGGTTTTTTTTACTTATGAAATTTGTATGGGGATGGTGCACCAAAGGGAGAAAGATCTTCTCACTTAAGCTTTTCTCTCTTAGATAAAAATTCTCAACCTTTAATCCAAGGGGAGGGGGGTTCTATTTATAGGCAAAGGGTGGGTTAGGAGAGTATTTAGATGCTAATTGGGTTTAGCAATTAGGAAATCTAACATCTAAGGATTCCTAGGGTTTTTAGAGCCTTGAAACATGTGAAGAGATGCTCCAATGGTGGATGATAGGGTGAGGCTTTACACCACTCAAGGGATTGTACGTAGGTAGTAAATGGGTGCAACAGAACTATCAAAACACACCTCGAGGGTCAAGATGGTCAACAAGTCAAACCCCAATCATGATTTTCTGGGTAAGAACCAGAGGCTACTATTCATAAGCCTGGTGCAGCTATTAGTTGGCCAGGCATATGCACAATAAAATAGTGCATATACAGTGCCTGGAAGTCAGCTCCCCGAGGTGGGGCACACCTTAATGCTGGCGCAACTATTAGTTGCGCCAGGCTTAATTTGGCGAGAGATGGCATGGCACAACTAATAGTTGCGCCAAGCTATCACCTAACTGGCGCAACTATTAGTTGCGCCAAATCCCTAAGGGGGTCCACTTGAAATTACCTTTCTGCCCTTCGGGTTCAGACTGCCATATATTTGCATACACAGCTCCGATAAAGGTGATTCTTGGACCGTTGGAAAGATGACGACTTCTACTTTTTAGTGGTATGAGATTTGATCATAGTAAAAGGCCATAGCTGATCCTAGTGCATCACTCTTCATCCATGGCTCGGGAAAACTAGGTTCAGATCCGTAACGAGTTCTAAGGGTCAGGATTGGTTTCTAAGGATCCGGGAAGGTTCTTAAGGGATCTAGGGGGAATCCTCAGGGTTTTGGAAGGGTTCCTAAGATTGTGAGAGGGTACTTAAGGGTTTTATACATGCCTTCAAAAGCTTGGTGACGCGCCTCTCTCGAAATGTGTTTCGATCGGGCCTTAGGCCAAATTTGGGTGTCTACAGATGCCCCACTTTGGTATCCAATCACTAATGATCGAATGCTAAAAAAAAGAGACATTCGAAGAGGCCCAAGGCATTACTGACGGGTCCACTACATTCAGAACGAACTTCAAACATCAGATGGGTAACATGGTGAGAAAACGAAAGCTCTGCATGGCAGGCTAAACATTCGTTTCTCAAGGTAATCGGTCCCTAAGCGCTTAGCGATATTACTGGGCATAACTGAGGTGGAAGGAGTTGCGAAAGCCCTGTATGCCAGGCCAAACATTTGCTTCTCAAGATGATTTGAAGGTATTTGATATTTAAGATTCATTCTGAATACAACAACTTTGCAAGTAAGAGGGGTGATCAACCCACATTCAAAGATGGGCGCGAAGTAAATATACGCAAGGCTCCACAGTTTGCGTCTAATCCTATGAGGCCTTTGATTGCCCCATCTGACTATTCGTGGGTGCCCCTGCCTGAGGAAAGGTTTGAAATATTTGGGCAAACCCATCGATCCCAAAGTTTATTTAGCATGACTACCTGAGTGGAGCAAATAGAGGTCGCAACGCTTTTTGGGGAGTACGTGCTATTTTTAAAAATGTGCCCCGGATCAACATGACCTAGAGCATCCAGCTTTAATCACCTCGATCAGGTCCAACCAAACATTGGGTATCTCCCAAAAGGGACATCCAATCCTGGTCTCTGCCAATAATGATCATAAATATCATTCAACTATGCATAATCATGCACCCATTAGGGGCGATAAGCAACAAAGGTGATGGAAGCCCCGACCCGGACCTGCCTGGGTTTAATTTATGAGAACAAACGACCATCATACGGATACCCAGACACATGGTGTACACTTTACAGGGATATCACTACCAATACAGGTTTTAAGCCTCTAGAAAATAAATGGGAAATGAACCCTTCTTGATGCATGATTGCACATAGTTTGATTGATGCGTAATCTCATTCTTAACAGGTTGGTCTCAACCAATGATTGACCTTTTCCAGTAGAGTTATCCGGACCTCAAACCCCATAGGGTGCGTGCCCAGACCATGCGGACCAAGAGTCCATACCTTTGAAAAGTTCATGAAAAATCTAAAGCTTAGACTCTCACATTCATATGAATCAAAGACAGAGTGCTTGGCTCAAAAATTTAACAATGGAATTATCCTAATCAAAACATTGATCATCTGATCAAGATTGACACTGTTTCTCCTACTTTGAAGTAGGATCCCAAGATCCAAGGCGAACCTTTAGACTTAGGACATTAATTTAGCACAGCTACGTTGTCGATAAAATATTGAAATTTTACCGCATTAAAAGTATGCAAGTGCATAGCTGTGTGTGAAAAGTTAACTGATTTCTGTTTTTATTTTTCAAAATGATTTTCATTCTCCCTCTTTTTTTTTTAATAGACCTGACGTCGGTGGCAGGATGCTTCATCTGATTTGTCCATCGCTGAGGAGTTGCCTGCCTCGAGGCTTTGGACCGTTTGATGTTCCTGCACATCCTTGAGAAAACGTCAGTCCCTTTTTTGTTTATATAGGTAACAATAAGCATCCTAATTAATAGAAGGAGAAACAAACTTTTACTTATAATTTTTCATTTTCAAGATTTATATATATATATATATATTTATTTTTTTAGATTTTTATATTTAGAGATTTTTTGTTCTTTTTCTTTATTTTTGAGATGGAAGTACGTTGCTGTTACTATGTACACGGGAAAGAGTAGAAATATATATACGCACACACATTTTTTTTGTATTTAGGTTTTAACAATTTTTTTGTTCTTTTTTGGCTTTTCTCTTTTTTTTTTATGCCTTATCAGTGAGGTGAAGTCATGGGTCCCACATTCGGCATAGTCGAACACCCCTTTTAAATGGTCGGGTTTGAGGGAGTTTCAGCAGCCTTACCAAGACTGGAAAATCAATCCCTTTGGGCTGAGTCAAACCTTTCTCCTTACCTTGGGTCATATGTATGACAAAGCCATCTAACAATGACAATTCCAGTCGAGGCCCGATTTGAACTAGCATGAGTGGCCCAGAAAAGGGGATCAGGGAAAGTAACTAAGAGGGCTCCTCAAGCATCAATTCTATCGACCCATTCCAACAATTATTTTTCTTTTAAAACCCTTTTACTCACAACTCCCAAGGTGGGTTCGTCATGCCCGTTTTTGCCCTCTTTTGACCTGTGGCGCCCTTTGGGGTTTTCACCACGTCCATGGGTTTAGCTCTCTTATCCCAAGCGCCCTTTTGGGTTTTCACCTGGTCCACACAAACTCATTGATTTTACTCGTAGAGCCCTTTCGGGTTTTCACCACGTCCATCTTGCTTTGAGCTTGTATTTTTATTTTATTTTTATTTTTATTTTTATTTTTCATTTTCCTTCTTCTATTTTTTTTCAAAAGCCATGACATAGACGTCGATTTCATTATAGCTGGCTAGACGGGGTGTAGTGTGGCCTTAGAACTCATCTCGTGTTGATTTAACAAATACTATGACTGCTTGTGAACTTAGAAAGAGGGCTTCCTTCAAGGAGTAGCTTGGCCATGGGTTAGGTTAGGATTTGAAGGTATGCTGGGCTAAAAATGTTTTCTTGATATGACTTCAATTTTTCACAACATAGTTTCTTCCTTAGGGGATTTACTGTACATGCCCTATGATTCTTCTACTTTTTCTTTTTCTTTATCTCATTTCAGACAATCTCTTTTTGAGGTTTTGCTTTTTCGATTTTTTGAATTTTGCTAAGTAACTTTACTTCCCCCCCTTTTTGTATATGTGCACAATTTTTTTTTGGGAAGGGGCTTATTGAAAGAAAGGCTTAGGCTCAAATGGGGTAGCAAAGGATATTATCATTTTTAGGGATGTTTTTTGACTACTGTGCTTGGAATGATGGCCTCTTTCGGATGGTTCCTAAGCAGTCACGCATCTATTTCACCAATACTTACCTTATCGTGATAGACTCAGCGTAGAACCGTCGGACGTATCCAACATTGATGGGCTCAGGAAGATGATCTCCATCCATGGTGGCGAGGCAGATGGTGTATCCCAGTTGCACCTCTCGAACGACATAATGTCCTTCCCAGTTCGGCTTGAACTTTCCTCTCGGATCGGCGTGGAGGGATGGGAAGATATTCTTCAACACAGTTTCTCCTATCTTTAGATCTCGACCGTGGAAAGTGATACACAAGGCTTGGAGTCTCTTCTCGTCCAATAAGTTCAATTGTTCGAAGCGGGATCTCTCTCTCTCTGCTTTGGGTAAGGCTGATTCCATAAGGATTCGAAATGAGGGTACTTCAGCCTCAATCGGTAGGACGACCTCGGTTCCATACACAAGAGAGAATGGTGTTGCCCCTGTAGTGGTACGATTGACGTTCTATAGACCCACAAAGCAAACGGCAATATTTTGCTCTAATCTCGATAAGTGACGACCATCTTCTCTAGGATGCGGACGATCGACTTGTTCGCGGCTTCCATGGCTCCATTAGTTTGAGGCCTATAAGGGGACTAGCGATGGTGCTTGATCTTGTATTTCTCGTAGAAAGCCCATATGCATTATTCGTAAAGTTTGTGCCATTGTCCGTGATGATATCCTTGGTTACTCCAAATTGGCACATGTTAATCACTGATTTTTACCACTTTCTACACCTTTAAACCTAGCTTTTGCTAAGCTTTAGAGCTGCTTATAATTAATTTTAGGTTGCTTTGCAATTTAGGAAGAAATTGCAGCATAGTGCAGAAATCCAGTTAAAAAGTGCCACAAAGAACAAAAAATGGAGCCATTCATTTAGAGTTGAAGCAGGTGAAGCCCAATGGTCTGAAAAAGAGCTGTTAATGATGCAAGCTACACTTAAAGCTCATAAGCTGAAGAGAGCATTTGCCAAATAGTGCTGAGATAGAAATGCATCCTATCGAGCAGTGCTTTGTGACAGTAATTGAGCCTATCAAAAGCTTCAATGTACTTGGTGATTGGTTCATAAAAATTGGAGTCACAACCTGTCAAAGTGGTGCAAAGCTGGGTTTGCCAACCTATCGAATAGTTCAGCAATAAAGTCCTCCAACCTATCGAAGGGTTGTTTGAACCTATCGAGAGGTTCTGATGCTGAAAATGAACCTATTGAATGCTTCAATAAACCTATCGATTGGTTCATGAAGCTGGAGCTCAACCTATCAAATGGTTGCAATTCAACCTATCGAATGCTTAAAGAATGTTGCAGTTTTGTACCTATCAAGCAGTCCCTCAATGTATCAGCTTTGAACCTATCGAATGGCTCAATCCACCAACTTGTCGAAGGGTTCCTTGGACTACATGCTTCATCCTATCGAAATGCAGTAATATGAACCTATCGAATGGTTCACTTCAGCAACCTATCGAGCACTTCATGTATTAACCCTGTCGATTGGTTCAAGGTTGGAGTTGCAACCTGTCAAGCTCTTCTATGAAGCTTCCAGCTGGTCCTATCAAGTAGTCCTCCAGCTTGCACCTATCGAATGCATCTGCTGAAGCCACAATCCTGTTAACTGCTTAAGGTTGCAGCAGCAAAAATCAATGGACGGCAGGGGCAAATCTAGAAACTCCAATGCACAGGAAATTTTGCACATGGGTGTGAACTAATTTTCGATGGGAAACAAATTAGCTTCAGCTGGGCACAAACAAAACCAGATCCCTATCTCTTCTCTGCCTGGTTGAAACTTTTAAACAGGGATTAAGCTTAAACTGAAATCCTCTCCTCCGATTCGCTGCAATCCAATGCACACGAATCACTACAAATGTATAAATAGAATTCCTTTACGCTGTTTTTCTTCAACAAGGAAAGTAGGAACGAAGAAATAGCTTGAGTTCTCCTTAGCTCATTTAGGTTTAATTTTAGGTTTTATTTTTCCCTTTTTTTTCTTCCCCCTTCTCTCTCTAATCCAGCTTGTTGGATTAGATCTAGATAGTAGTTTAGATTTGGTTTTTTATTGTAATTTGGTTTGAAGGTCTTGTGAATTGACACACAGACTACAGATCTGAGAACAAGGTTATTGTAAGTTGTTTGATTCAATAAATTATTGATTTTAATGTCTAATTAAATCTATAGATCATCTAGTTTCACTTAGTTCTTGATCGGATTTGTGTAGATGGGACTAGCCCATACACTTAACTAGTAGATCTCTTGAATACCATTTTATCTCCCTTGATTTAATATCCCTATGGATGCCTGAGCTTGTAGCCTTGCATCCACGACATCTGTAGTGATTTTAATGCTCTAATTGAAACCATTGATTTGGAGGAAATCCCTAGCATGATCTGTGACCATTTAAGTGGACCGATTATAGCCTTAAGATCAGTTCAAACCTCTAGTCTAAATTGGATTCTTCTACCTTAATCCTTTGGATTTGATGATGTCTATAGGATGATCTATGACCATTCAAGTGGATAGATCATACCCTTAAGATCAGTTCAAGCCTTTGGTTTAGAGTGGATTCTTCTACCTTCCACTTGAGCTTGAAGCCAAGTGAAGGACAGCTGCAGATTTACATACCTTGATCTGCTTTGCAAAAGAAAACCAAGCCCTAGCTACCTATTTCCCCCCATTTTATATTTTATTTTACCATCCATCTTCCTCCATCTTTTAGTTTAGTTTTATTTCAGTTTTGTAGAATTAGTTCTAGTGACCCCCAAAAAGCTTTCTTTCTCCTTAGAATTACCAGATCTGCAGCCAGATCTGGAGGTCTACTATACACCTTCTAGGTTTAGATCACTACTCCATGTGGGACAAACTCTTACTTATTAAAACTTGTTACAAAGGACCCTGTATCTTGCAGGTCTAGGATATTTTAGATGTGCTGAATCCATCCTCTGTTTTACTTTGATTTTATTTTGCTTTTATCATTACACAATAATCAGCACACTGAAATTCCCCAAACAAGTTTTTGGCGCCACTGCCGGGGAGTTTTGATCTAGATAGTAGATCTGAGTTTTTCATTTTTGGTAGATCTAATTTTTTTAGTTTTTATTGCTAATTAGTTTTTAAAATTTTAGAGTGCATTCCACCTGTTTGATTAAATGTCTGTTGTAGTTTTTGTACAGAAAACATGTTTTACTGCAACAGAATTTTTTATTTTTCTGAGTTTTTATTTTCTGCCTTTTAGATGTTTGATTAAATGCTACTGTAGCCTTTTGCATTTTTGCATAAATGAGACTGCAATTTGAGTTTTTCTTTGTATTTTTGTCAATATGCTTGAATAAGGTACTGCTGTAGTTGTTGAATTTTTATAGATTTGGAGCAACTGCCAAACGAGGAGCAAATGGATTGCAGTAGGAGCAGATTCGCTTGAGTTTGCATCCCCTTCTCCTTTGCATATATTGTTAATTTTTAAACTCTCTAGAACCAGCAGTTCTGCTGTGTTTGATGTTTGTTTTGATTATAATTTCTGCTGTCTTTTAGGCATGCTGATTTTACAAAACCAAATAAAAAAAAAATAGAAGAAAATGTAAACACAAATAGAAAATTTTTGTTTCTTATTATTTTTCAGAAGTAGTAAATAAGGGCTCTTATTCAGCCCGGGCTGATCCAAAACACATAAACAATAGAAAATCATAAAATCATAAAAAAAAAATAATAATAATTCTCCAGATGGGCTGTTTTCCTTTGCTTTTATTCATTTTTCCCATCTGAACCTACTGAGATCATGGTTTTTCATTTTGAGGAATCATGTAGGATAATGAGCAGTGGATCATATGCTGTTTCAAATATTCAATGGAGCCACTGATTTTATTTTCCTTCAAACTTTCTTCACCATTAAATGGATCTTAGCTGTATGAATCCTATTTTTAATGTGTGCTCCCATGCTTCATTATTTTGAAATTCTTTTCAATTCATACACATCATCAACATAGGGGTCAGTCTTATGAATCTTGCTTTTCACTGTATGTTGTTTGTGCTGATCATTTTTATAATCACTTAGATTCATAAGTATCTGATTGGCTCAAGTTGTTGGGGTATTCTTTGGGCTTAGGGGATTTATGATTTGGTATTAGGATTTTCTGTTTTAGGAATTTTAGTTTAAAATTCTGTTTTTAGATCGCTGATTTTTCTTTCTCAGGTTTAATGTATCCAAGTTTTACTGATTTTTGTTGCATGTTTCTGTGATTATAGTTAGTTTCTAACTTTGTTTTCCTCTTTTTTTATCTACAACTCTATTTTTGTATCAACACTTTTTTGTTTTCTTTGTAGCTTTGTATTCAGTTCCTTACGTTGTTTTTTACGATTTTTCTGTTATTAGCAATAGTTTCCTTTCATTTGCATAGCAGTCCTTATATTTTTCTGTCCATATATGTAGTTTTAGATTCTATTTTGTAGCAGTTCTAGCTTTGTTTGTTGTTTTATCAGTAATTTCCTACATTTGTATATCATTTTTTCCTATTTTCCTACTCATATATTCAGTTTTGCATTTTGATTTTCTGCTGCACATAGCTACAATTTTTCTACTTAGTTTTTCTTTCTTCTTTTACCCTGCTGCCCCTAGTTTCTCATTGTGTAGAACATTGAGAACAATGTTCATCTTAGGTTTGGGGGTATGGCAGGTGTGCCAATGAAATGAGTTAATGCTAGTGCAGCTATGTTGAAAAAGTTTTTGAAAATAAAGTAATTCCACACCCGATTTTTGGAAAAAAAAGAGGAAATTAAAAAAAATTTAAAACTGAAATGAGCAGTAGTTTTAACATTTTTCATGAAGCAAATGTCAAGAATTTTTTAAAATTGATGTTTAGTGAACCTGAAATGAGAGAAAACTGTAAGGATACACCCCAGAAAATTTGATGGAATGCCATACCCAGTGAGATTTGGGCCTGAAAAATTTTCTTTGAAGAGTGTCCTGGCAATTTTTCTGCTCTAAGGACTGATTGGATCTAGTTTCGATCACTAGAAGTTAGGCAAATCGAAATTGAAACAACTTGACATCATTCATGACATTGAGGACACGAAGTAAGGCCATTCCTTGGATAGTTTGAGCTGAAAATATCCTTACCCTTTGAACTGCCCTTGATACACACCATTTGAGCCTTGAAATCATAGTTTTTCTTTGATAGAAACCAGAAATTTTGAACCCAAAACCCCTAGACCTATTTTAGTTCACCCCCACTCTGAGAAATCAGGAGATAAAAGGAGAAGTGAGGTTAGAGGAGCAAGGTTCGATGATTGGTTGAAAGGGAAGGAAGCACAATTGGTGGCCATTGTGGCATTTCAGACTTTAAAAAAAAAAATAGAATGAGAAAGAGGATTAGAAACTGACCACTTCATTTCTGAAAATTCAAAAAGTAGATGGAATGGTGCTGAAATGAAGGTGTCATGACCACCTCCTTACTTTACTGATTTCTCAATTTGAATCCCTTGTACCCCTTTATTCTTTTATAAAAATTTTACCCATAAGCCACAGTACAACACAATAAAAAGTCCTTACTGATCTGAAATTGGATTGAGCTGTCGTGTGGAGACAAGAATTTGTTTGATCTATGGTGAAAAGAGTTAGAAAATCTCATAAATTAGAGCAATGCCGATGCTCATGCTTGCAGTCCTATTTGAGGGCTATAATTGCTCTTGAGCTGTGTGAAATGATACACCCTTCTATTTTGTTGTGAATGAATAGCCCCGGTAAGACTTGGGTCTGAAATCTAGTTTGTTTGCGGCATTATCAAAAAAGTATTCTTAAATTAAAGGTGAACTCTGTATTAATTTTCAGGCACAATGCCATGACATGAGCTGATTGATGATGAAGGAATTACAACAGAATTTCAGGTTTTAAACTGTTGATTTTTCTACTATAAATTCTCTAAAAACTGAATGGACATGGTGTGGAATTTATTTTATTTACTTAAACTCTCTTTTAGCATGTTGCAATAATACTAACTAATTTTATTGGAGAAGTTTGGGAGTACCTTCACTGAAAACCCTCAAGAGACTCCACTCCTCCACTAGAGATCACCTAGGGGTTTAAAAGGCTTGGTGCATGTGCCAAATGCACCCGTGTTCCCTACGAAAGTGGCATTTAATTTCATAGGTTAGTTGTTTTAAATTTCACTTTGCTCGAGGACTAGCAGAGGTTAGGTTTGGGGGTGTGTTAATCACTGATTTTTACCACTTTCTACACCTTTAAACCTGACTTTTGCTAAGCTTTAGAGCTGTTTATAATTACTTTTAGCTTGTTTTGCAGTTTAGGAAGAAATTGCAGCATAGTACAGAAATCCAGTTAAAAAGTGCCACAAAGAACAAAAAATGGAGCCATTCATTTGGAGTTGAAGCAGGTGAAGCCCAATGGTCTGAAAAAGAGCTGTTAATGATGCAAGCTACACTTAAAGCTCATAAGCTGAAGAGAGCATTTGACAAACAGTGCTGAGACAAAAATGCATCCTATTGAGTAGTGCTTTGTGGCAGCAATTGAGTCTATCGAAAGCTTCAATGACCTTGTCGATTGGTTCATAAAAACTGGAGTCACAACCTGTCGAAGTGGAGCAAAGCTGGGTTAGCCAACCTATCGAATAGTTTAGCAATAGAGTCCTCCAACCTATCGAATGGTTGTTTGAACCTATCGAGAGGTTCTGATGCTGAAAATGAACCTATCGAATGTTGCAATAAACCTATCGATTGGTTCATGAAGCTGGAGCTCAACCAATTGAATGGTTGCAATTCAACCTATCGAATGCTTAAGGAATGCTGCAGTTTTGTACCTATTGAGCAGTCCCTCAATGTATCAGCTTTGAACCTATCGAATGGCTCAATCCACCAACCTGTCGAAGGGTTCCTTGGACTACAAGCTTCATCCTATCGAAATGCAGCAATATGAACCTATCGAATGGTTCAGTTCAGCAACCTATCGAGCACTTCATGTATTAACCCCGTCGATTGGTTCAAGGCTGGAGCTGCAACCTGTCGAACTCTTCTATGAAGCTTCCAGTTGATCTTATCGGGCAGTCCTCTAGCTTGCACCTATCAAATGCATCTGCTAAAGCCACAATCATGTTGACAGCTTGAGGTTGCAGCAATAAAAATCAATGGACGGAAGGGGCAAATTTGGGAACTCCAATGCACAGGAAATTCTGCACATGGGTGTGAACTAATTTTTGGTGGGAAACAAATTAGCTTCAGCTGGGCACAAATAAAACCAGATCCCTATCTCTTCTCTGACTGGTTGAAACTTTTAAATAGGGATTAAGCTGAAACTGAAATCCCCTCCTCTGATTGGCTGCAATCCAAAGCACACGGATCACTGCAAATGTATAAATAGAACTCCTTTATGCTGTTTTTCTTCAGCAAGGAAAGTAGGAACAAAGGAATAGCCTGAGTTCTCCTTAGCTCATTTAGGTTTAGTTTTAGGTTTTATTTTTCCCTTTTTTTTCATCCCCCTTCTCTCTAATCCAGCCTGTTGGATTAGATCTAGATAGTAGTTCAGATCTAGTTTTTGATTGTAATTTGGCATGAAGGTCTTGTGAATTGATGCACATACTACATATCTAAGAACAAGGTTATTGTAAGTTGTTTGATTCAATAAATTATTAATTTTAATGTCTAATTAAATCTATAGATCATCTAGTTTCACTTGGTTCTCGATTGGATTTGTGTAGATGGGACTAGCCCACCCACTTAACTGGTAGATCTCTTGAATACCATTTTATCTCCCTTGATTTAATATCCCTGTGGATGCCTTAGATTGTAGCCTTGCATCCACAACATCTGTAGTAATTTTAATACTCTAATTGAAACCTTTGATTTGGAGGAAATCCCTAGGATGATCTGTGACCATTAAAGTGGACAGATCATAGCCTTAAGATCAGTTCAAACCTCTGGTCTAAATTGGATTCTTCTACCTTAATCCTTTGGATTGGATGAAGTCTATAGGATGATCTGTGACCATTCAAGTGGACAGATCATACCCTTAAGATAAGTTCAAGCCTTTGGTTTAGAGTGGATTCTTCTACCTTGCACTTGAGCTTGTAGCCAAGTGCAGGATAGTGGCAGATTAACATACCTTGATTTGTTTTGCAAAAGAAAACCAGGCCCTAGCTGCCTATTTCCCCTCATTTTATATTTTATTTTACCATCCATCTTCCTCCATCTTTTAGTTTAGTTTTATTTCAGTTTTGTAGAACTAGATCTAGTGACACCCGAAAAGCATTCTTTCTCCTTAGAATTACTAGATCTGGAGGTCTACTATATACCTTTTAGGTTTAGATCACTACTCCCTGACAAACTCTTACTTATTAAAACTTGCTGCAAAGGACCCTGTATCTTGCTGGTCTATGATATTTTAGATGTGTTGAATCCATCCTCTGTTTTACTTTTATTTTATTTTGCTTTTATCATTACATAATAACCAGCACACTAAAATTCCCCAACAGCACACAATATTACTCTTGAGAAACTTCTCGACGTGACTGGCCGTGATGTTGGCATATGATGCCGCTTCTACCCACTTGGTAAAATATTCAATGGCAATGAGGATGAACCGATGTTTGTTTGATGCTTTTGGATTAATCATTCCGACGACGTCAAGGCCCAAGGTAGCAAATGGCCAAGGAGTGGTCATGCAGTGAAGATCGATGGCAGGAGCATGTATCAGACTGGAGTGTTCCTGACACTTGTAGTATTTTTGAACATATTTACAGCAATCTGATTCCATAGTGGTCCCAAAGTATCCCTGCCGTAATATTTTCTTGGCAAGCATGTGACCGCTGACGTGGGCTCCGCATACTCCCTCGTGAATCTCCTTCATAATATTGGTCGCTTCACTTTCAGTAAGGCACCTGAGAAAGATGTTATTGTAGGATCGCTTGTAAAGGCACTCCCCGCAAATGACGTAGCCTGCTGCTAGACGTTGAATGGTTCGTCGGTTTGTTTGGGACGTACCCTTAGGGAAAGTTAGTGTCTTGAGAAAATTCTTGATATCTGAGAACCAAGGCAGCTCATCATCAGGCTTTGTAGGTTCCTCAATCAGGAGGCAAAAAGTCGATACATTTCTTTGCTCGATCATGATTGGCTTCATCTCAGCACCAAACGGGATTTCCATCATTGATGCCAACGTTGCTAGTGCATCGGCGAAGTGATTTCTTATCCGGGGGATATATGAGAAAGTGGCATTCTCGAAGCAAGCTATCAGATCCTCAAGGTGCTCATGGTAAGGGATCAGTTTCTCATCTTTCATCTTCCAATCTCTGTTCGTCTGGCATATGATCAACTGTGAGTCGCCAAATACCCGAAGGTGAGTCACTTTTAAGTCCAAAGTTGCCTGTAGTCCAGCCACACAAGCTTCATATTTGGCCATATTGTTTGTGTAGGGGAAGTTAAGCTTGATAGAAACTGGTACGTGTAATCCTTTCGACAAATTTAAAATGGCGCCAACTCCCTGACCTTCGGCATTTGCTGCCCCGTCAAAGTGCATTACCCATGAATCTTCTGCTTCTTCAGTATCGTCTTCCATCATAAAAAAGATGTCCTTATCAGGGAATTCAGTCCTTAATGGCTCATAGTCTGGTAAAGGATTGTCGACAAGATGATCAGCAAGTGCCTGCCCCTTGATTGACTTTTGAGTGATGTACGTAATGTTGAACTCGGATAAAAAGAGCTGCCAGCGTGTAGTCCGTCCAGTGAAAGCTAGCCTTTCGAACAAGTATTTCAGCTGATCCATTTGAGCTAAAAGTAAAATGGCTTAAGATAGCAAGAAATGGCGGAGCCTCTGAGTGGCCCATACAAGAGCTAGGCATGCTTTCTCCAGATGAGAATAACGCATCTCGTAATCAGTAAACTTCTTACTGACATAGTAGATGGCCTGCTCTCTTCTTCCCGTCTCGTCATGCTGCCCTAAGACACATCCCATCGAAACTTCCATCGTGGAGAGATACATTAAGAGTGGTCTCCCTGGCTCGGGTGGTACCAACACAGGTGGGTTAAGGAGGTAGCTTTTGATTTAATCGAACACTGCCTGACAATCATCATTCCATTCAAAGAGCGAGTTCTTCCTTAGTAGCTTGAAGATTGGTGTGTAGATTAGAGTTAGTTGTGCAATGAACCAACTGATATATTGTATTCTATCCAAGAACCCTCTAAATTCCTTCTTAGTAGACAGTGGCAGAATTTCTGTGACAGCCTTGGCTTTGACTGGGTCGACCTCAATCCCTCTCCTATTGATAATGAATCGCAACAGTTTCTCTGACATCACACCAAATGCGCACTTCTGTGAATTCAGACATAACCTGTACTTTCTCAACCTCTCAAACAGCTTCTGAAGGTTTACTAGATGATTGCCTCACTCTGGTGACTTGGCGATCATATCATCAATATACACTTCAATTTTTCAGTGCATCATGTCGTGAAAGAGCGCAGTCATAGCTCTTTGGTATGTTGCGCTGGCATTCTTCAGCCCAAAAGGCATGACTCTATAGCAAAAGGTTCCCAGGGGGTGATGAACGTAGTCTTCTCTCGATCCACCTTTGCCATCTTAATCTAATTATATCCTGAGAATCCGTTAATAAAAGAAAGCATCCCGTGCTTAGCTGTGTTATCGACCAAGATGTCAAAGTGCGCTAATGGCAAATCATCTTCGGGCTTGCCTTGTTCAAGTTTCTAAAATTAATGCACATAAAGACTTTTCAATCTTTCTTTGGTATAGGTACAGTATTGGCTAGCCACTGCGGGTATTTAGATATCATGAGAAACCCTGCATCATACTGCTTGATGACCTCATCTTTGACTTTCAACCTCCACTCGGGTAGGAGACGTCTCAGCTTCTGCTTAACTGGCTTCATAACAGGGTAGTGAGGCAACTCATACTTGACCAAATCGGTATCTACACCAGGCATGTCCTTGTATGACTAGGTAAAAATGTCTTGGTATGACCGAAGGAAGTCGATCATACTTTTTCTTTCTTTGGGAGACAACGACATTCCGATTTTGGTATTTCGGGGAATCTCCTCAGTCCCTAAATTAACGCCCTCGATTTCTTTGACAATGGGGGTAGGGCCATGCTCAAATTCAGTAAAGGGATATCCTCGTCTAGACTCGTAACACCTACCTCTCCTTGTATTTCTACAGGGGCGGGGTCGATTCTATATGGGATGGGTATTTCGATTAAGGCATCTTTTTGTGAGATTTTATCTGGAATTTTAAATGACAATATTTTTGGACTTTATACTTTTTCAATGTTTTTGGGACTTTGTATTTTTTTAATGTTTTTGAGGTTTTGTATTTCTTCATTGTTTTTGAGATTTTATATTTCTTCAATGTTTTTGAGATTTTTGTTTTCTTCAGAGACGGACCCTTGGCAGCACGAGTTTGTGTATATACAAGGTATTGCCTGCCAAGGGCTTATCTCACTTTTTATAGGTTATTTTTTTTTAGTAGGAAATGGGTGTCAAATATTAGGCCACTCCCTACTTCAAGGGTTTAGGGCAAAGATGCCTAGTTGCATACCTAAGAGGCCGCTCTTTTACCTAATTAGATGGAGAGGGTTGACTGATATAGCTCATTAGAGTTAGCTTCCATCATGTTGATCCCCATTTTGTCTGAGATAATGTCCTCAAATGTTAAAACCATTTTGTGGTGATTTACCGCAAGGGGAGTTTGTTCAGGTACGGGTCGTTGTTCCTCAAAGAGGGATA
This sequence comes from Chloranthus sessilifolius, assembly GCA_021018995.1. Lineage (NCBI taxonomy): Eukaryota > Viridiplantae > Streptophyta > Magnoliopsida > Chloranthales > Chloranthaceae > Chloranthus > Chloranthus sessilifolius. The sequence goes on from CM037588.1 coordinate 102,773,097, forward strand.
ACGCGGCTAATTCTATCTCGAGGCTCGGAAGGGTGATGTAGGGATTGGTGGGGTGAACTGGTGTTTTAGGCTTGTGTGGGATTAATCGATTTTTCCCATTCCGATCAATTTTTACAACCCTGGCACTTATGAATGAATTTAGGATGTGAGGCCTGGGTTGGGGTTTCTCTTCTATGTGGATCCCCCTGGCTTTTGTAGCTGCCGTCACACGGACTTTCTCCTTAGCCTCTCATACTTCTTCTGTGGGCTTATAACCAAGCCCGAATCTGACTTTCTGCCCTTCGTTTGCTATGACGAGCTCCTTTCTGCCTTGTAATCTAGGCCCCAGACCCCTTCCTTTCTGATAGCCCCACTTTTGGAGCATGGCTACAGCCGCTACAATACCACCTTCGGTTTTGGGAATGATGCCCTCGATGGGCTCCGAAACTATCATCGATACCTCATATTCAAAACTATAGAGGTCGATGTCCTTAGCGGTGTGCGACACATTCAACACATTGGGTTTTTCGACGCTGTTGGAGGCCTTCTCTTTCTCACTGTGCCCTTTACCAATGGTGGTGATGATCTTATGCCTAGATGTAAATTTGAGTTTCTGGTGCAGTGTGGAGGGTATGGCTCTAACTTCATGTAGCCACGGGCACCCCAGTAATAGATTAAACGAGGATTTGATATCCATCACTTAAAACAATATGTAGAAGGTTGTTGGCCTAATTAATAGCTCAAGATCATCTTCTCCCATTATCTCTCTTCTGGTATTGTCAAAACCTCGGGCGCTAGTTCCGTGGGTCTCAGCATGCAAGGATCTACCCCGATCTTTGTGGTTGTTCTTAAGGGGCATATATTCAATACAGACCCATTATCAATTATAACCACAGGGATTACCATTTTTCCAGACTCAATTAGAACCACAGGGATTCAAAGACTTCGAGTGGTTACCTCCTTCCTCTAGTAAGTCGGTGTCAGAAAATGAAATGGCATTTGGGGCCATCACTTGACCAATTATCTGCCTGACTTCATCCGAGCTAACCTGAATTGAGACATGCGCATTCTTTAACACCCCCATTAAAGCTTGAAAATAGATTGGAGATGTCACCAACAGATCCCATATAGTAATATGGGCAGGCATTATCCTTAGCTGAGTCTCCAGTATATATTCTCGACTCATCTTCTCGAAGGGATTCACTGTGCTATCTTTCTTCCTTTCGGGTTGGGCTTGTGCTACTGCTGGTGCTTCTAGCTACTTTAAATCTTCCCAGACCGGGTAACAAAGTCCACTACCCCTTCTTTGTGGCTGTCGGCGTTGATATATGTTTGTTCATAACTCAGCGGGACCTGATAAGGATCATCAGTTGGTCCCGAGATCTAAAACGGTATAGTTGGTATTGGAGGTGCTTGTATTGCCGGTTCAGGAGGTGTGGGCAACACTTAATTTATTTCGGTGGTAGCTGGTTTGGTGGTAAAATTGGACCAAATGGGGGTGGTGAAGCTTGAGGTGGTACTGGGAGAAATGAGGTGAAAGTAGGCCATTGGTAGCTAATGGGTAGTGGAGGATTGGGGGTTGGATGGGCTACTAGATAACTTACACGGATGGTGGTGTATGGTTGATATGCATTTATGTGCACATAATTGACGAGTGTGGGCGATGGGAAGTAAGCCCTAAGATCTAAGGATTCAATTTGAGGAGTCGGGTTGGGGAAATAATCTAACAAGTTTAGGGATTCAATCATCCCAATGTTCCTTTCTTCAACATTTCTCGGCAGTGACGCCACATAGCTCTCCCGATCATTGATATAATTGGACGGGTCAAACTCAAATTCCTCCTCATTTTCCTCTATCATGCTGATGGTGGGTCTGGGGCCTACTCCTTCGATAGGATGTGGGGGTAATGGCACCTAGTGGATATTTGCGTGCTGGTTCCCTTGAGATGGTGCTGGTAGAATTATTTTCTTGACCTCGATCAAGTCTTAGATCGCGTGCTTCAATGGGAAGCAACAGTCAGTCGGGTGACCCAGGCCCTGATGAAAATTATAGTGGGTATTCGGGACATAGTTCTTTGGGATCGGGTGGGGAGGAGGTTGCGGTTGACGAATGATACCTAATCACTTTTCTATTAATAAAGGTAAAAGTACACTTAAAGATTGCCCCAAGGGTGTAAAAACTCAGTCATAGCGGGCTCTCCTCTGCACTGGAGTCATCTGCATTTCTTGCCCATTCCCTATTCTCTGTATCTGCTCAGTTCTGACCAGCACTGGTTGTGCGGCTTGAAATTGGAATGGGATTATGTTATTATTATTGGGCCTAGCATTGGCAATGTTTTAAACATTGGCCCCTGTCCACTTCTCAGTTCTTTGTTTTGAAAATCTCCTAAGCCCACTAGTTCCACTCGGTACGTTTTTATTCAGGCGACCTTCCTTGATAGCGTCCTCACATTGATTAGCATTTCTCACCAGATCAGTAAAGCTGGATTGCTGCTGGTACGCCAAAAAGTCTGAGATCACTGGCAGAGAATTTTTTTAAATCATTTTGATCTACTCATCGTCAGGTATCATGTATCTGACCTGAGCTGCTAGTGCTCTCCATCCCCCCAAATAGTCGTTGAAGGTCTCATTCGGGTTCTGCCTCAGACAGGTTAAGTCTGACTTACACGGCTCAATGTCTATGTTGTAGACCTATTGCTCTTCACCATGGATGGTTCCAAGGATGTGAACAACCTTAGGGATAGACCTGTTAGACTCTTCTGAAAGACTTTTATTGGCAGTCTCTCGTCCCCCCCGTATTGGCACATGCCCCCACAATAGGACTTGAGATGTGCGATTGGGGTGCCTGTGCCATTATACTTGTCGAATGTCGGCATTTTGAATTTTGAGGGTAGGGGGACCTTAGCAAACAAGCACAAGTTTGTGAAGTTTGTGGCATGAATTTCAGCACCACCCATCTTCAACAATTGTTTCTAGATCTTGTCCAACTGTTCTTTCAGCTTCTCTAACTCCTTAGATACGGGGGCTGCTTTCTCGACAGTTAGTTGGATTTCACTTTGTTCTAGGGGGGAAATGATTGGGGAGGGTTAAGGTTGGTCAACGCCCCACCATAGGCTCCATTGTTCCTAATCTCATCCTCTTTATACTGCTGGTCGGCATAGTGTGCAGTGAGGGCAGGATTCTCTTGTTGGTGTTGCATGGGTTGAATGGGAATGGCATGAGTGAGGGTTGGGTGAGCCCATTGGGGATGAGGGAAAGTTTGTTGGATGATGGGATGAGTGGAAGTTAGATTTTCGGGTGGGGCCTGGTGAGGCCATTAGGTATGGGGGAAGGTTTGAAGTTGACTTTGGGATGTGGGGGCATGGGTAAATTGGGGTTGATGTAAGATATGGGTTTGAGCTAGGTATGCAGGTTGTGAATGGGTGAAGTTTTGGAGGAATTGTGAAGGGTATTGGTGTGAGGTTTCAAGGTTTTGGGCTTGGGCTTGGGCTTGGGCCATGACACCTTGGGAGGGTTGGGTTATGAAGCCTTGGTCATCATAGGTTTGGGCTATGGGCCATTGGTGGGTTTGGGCCATGGGCCCTTGATGGGTCTAGCCCGATGGGCCTTGGTGGGTTTGAGCCGTGGCCCCTTGATGGGTCTGGCCTATTGAGCCTTGATGGGTCTGGCCCATTGGGCTTGATGGGTTTGGCCCATTGGGCCTTGATGGGCTTGGGTCATGAGCCTCTTATGGGCTTGGCCCATGGGCCCTTGGGATATGTGGGAAATTAGGGTTTGGGCCATTGGGCCTTGGGATGTATGGGTAGTGGGGGTTTGGGCCATGGGGCCTTGGGACACAGGAAATGGGGACTTGGGCCAATGGGCCTTGGGACATGTGGGAAATGGGGGTTTGGATGGTGTGGATGATGGGGGTATGGAGGAGTGAGGCATGGAGATTGGCTAGGGTATGGGATGGGTTTATGGGTGTGGGGTGTGGATGAGGGGAGGTATTTTGGAAAGCCTTCCATAAGGAGTAGGCTTGGAACGTTTCCTCCATCATGGCCATGGAAGGAGGATCGAATGTAGATGATGGATTTAAGGGATGATGAGATGTAGATGGGGGATGTAGAGGAAAAGTTGGGCATGGCCTCGGTATGATCGGGCATGGCCTCGGTATGATCGGGCATGGCCATGGTAGGTGGCAGGATGTGGGGTGGATGAGATGGGGCATTGGGAAATGAGGATGTATTGTGTATATATGGGGATGATGAAGGGTAAGGTATAGGTGTTTGGGAAAAACCGGGCATGGCTTCGGTAAAAATGGGCATGACCCGAGTAGATGGAGGGATTTGTGGGGGGTCGGATAGGGTGGAGGTGACATAGGTGAATGAGGCTGGATCAGGTCTATATGGGGAAGATGGAAAATGGGGCATGGATGTAGATGGGGAAAATCGGGTTGGGTTTTGTATGGATGTCGATGGGAAATGTATTAGATTTGGCATGGGCATGGTTTGGGCAAAAGATGGGGAATGGGGGGTTGGACTTTGGATGTTTTGAGAGGTAGTGGTTGGAAAAATGGGGGCGCCAAAAGGGCCGATAACAGTAAAGGGTGATTGGGTGAGGGGGATGGTGGAAAAGACTTCCCTCGAATGGAAGTGGGTTGGAGAATGTGATGGGGATGAGTCAGGATCGGCGTAAGCCAGATCCACTACCCACGACATGTCTCGGTATTGGGTTGGGTATGGGTGCCTTGGATAAGGCCCAAAAAATTTCCCCCTTCTTCCCCTACAGGATAATGGAGGGAAAGATGATGCCATTGTGTCGGCACCACAAGAACTCTATTTTTTTAGATTTCCTAATTTTTTTAATTTTTTGGAAAAAAGTTTTTGTAAAAATAAAGGTTCTGAGGCCTTGGAATTCCCTTCTCGGGTATCTTTCGTACCCTAATTTAGGACTGTGACGACGATTCTGAAGCACTTCGAAAGAATCAAAGGAAGACCTTTGATCTATTGAAGGCACATAAATTGAGGCAAAGGACCCGATCCCTCGAAATGAGTCAAAAATAAGTTACCTTCTTTTTACCGACAGGGGCGTATTGGGTATCGGAGATGGCGGGGCCTAATCGGAGGTACTAAATACACTAATCGAGGGACTTGGGAGGTGAAAAAGGCCTCAGATCTCGGGTTGCTATTGTCCAAAAAAGATTGGCGCAACTAATATATGCACTAAGTTAAAAAAGCCTCATTTTTACCTTGGCGGAACTAATAGTTGTGCCAAGGTAAAAGTGGTCGGATTTAAAGATGGCGCAACTAATAGTTGTGCTAGTTATAATTCCGGGATTTTTACACTAGCGCAACTAATACTTGTGCCAGGCTAAGCGCCAGTTATAATTTCGGGATTTTTGCACTGGCACAACTAATACTTGCGCCAGGCTAAAATGGGGCTCCAGAACTCTTGACAACAAGGAACAACAGCCTGAAATGAGTCTGCTTTTTTGGTTTTTGTGGAAGCTAGGCTTCCGGGAACTGACCGATTTTTATATGATCGATTATCTCCTTACCCCCCCTAAAGGACGAGCTCTCCCACAGGTTTTAAGCTTCTAGGAATGGGAACCCGCCCGATATACCTCTGGCGCAAGCACCTTCTCAGATACTAGGTGGGCTAGGACTTTTTTAGATCATCACCAGTAGGGGCTGCTACTATACTAAGATTCGGGTCATTGTATGTGTGCCTAAGCCTAACCCTTTAAAAATTTACCCTACAAAATAAATCGATTAAGTCCCCTATCTTGGTTCAATTTTAATTTTTTTCAAAGCTCTTTTTTTTATGGAAATTTTCTTTAGGTCAAAGATCGGGGGTGATGATCCCATTCCGCACTACGGGCCGATGTCCACCGTTGGAATATGCTTCCACAAGTAGGCCCACCAATTGGCTAAGGCACCTTAAATGATAGGAATTTAAAGGAAATTAAAAAACAATGCACAAATAGGCCCACCAATTGGCTAAGGCACTAAAATGATGAGAAAAGTAAAGAAAATTAAAAGACAATGCGCAAGTAGGCCCGCCAATCGGCTAAGGCTCGTAAATGACTTAAAAGTAGGGGTAAATAAAATGACTTAATCAGAGGGGTGAGTAAAAATAAAAAAATAATAATAATAAAAAGGTTAGTAAAATAAAAAATAAAGAGGCCAAGTTTCAAAGAGAAGCTCTACAAGCTATCCCTAGCAGAGTCACCATTTGTGCAATCGTGGGATTTTTTACGATCCCGTCGCGACGATGCCCTCTCTAACAAAAATATAGAGTCGCCACTTGGAGCTTTTGGTGTCTCGAAAAACCTATATCATTTTTATAAGTATCAAAGTGCCACAAATATGACTTTGAATCCGGTCCACACCAAAGGTTCTTGGGTAGGGGCTTCGGTTATCGATTGGGAAGGTGTTAGGAACCCAATCAACCCGCTTAATGCTATCTCTACATATGGCCAAAATAAAAATAATATAAAAAAATAAAAATAAAAATGACTTCCTCTTGCCCAAAAGGGCTTAGAATCCTATTTAAGCCCCTCCATTCCTATCGAAAATTCGGTGGCGTAACAGCACAAATGAGAGGATGGAGGAATGACCGAGAAGGTAGAGGGATAAAGGGGAGAGTCGGAGCTCTCAGGCCCTTGTTGCACCGTTGAGGAGCCTTGCGTTGGCTTGCTTTGATGAGCTTTTGAAGGCTTGTATGGTATGGAATGGGGTTCTAACTCCTAATGCTTGAAGCTAAGAGGTAGAGAAGGAAGACTAGGGGATCACACACACCTAACCTAGAGGTTTTTAATGAAATACTAAGGTCTAAAGGGTTTTTTTGAATTCTGAAATTTGTATGGGGATGGTGCACCAAAGGGAGAAAGATCTTCTCACTTAAGCTCTTTCTCTCTTAGGCAAAAATTCTCAACCTTTAATCCAAGGGGAGGGGGGGTTCTATTTATAGGCAAAGGGTGGGTTAGGAGAGTGTTTAGATGCTAATTGTGTTTAGCAATTAGGTAATCTAACATCTAAGGACTCTTAGGGTTTTTGGAGCCTTGAAACATGTGAAGAGATGCTCCAATGGTGGATGATAGGGTGAGGCTTTAAAACACTTAAGGGGTTGCACATAGGTAGTAAATAGGTGCAACAGAACTATCAAAACACACTCCAAGGGTCAAGATGGTCAACAAGTCAAACCCCAATCATAATTTTCAGGGCAAAAATGAAAGGATACTGTTCATAAGCCTGGCACAACTATTAGTTGCGCCAGGCATATGCACAGTAAAACAGTGCATATACAGTGCGTGAAAGTCAACTCCTCGAGGTGGGGCCCACCTTAATGGTGAATAGTTGTGCCAGGCTTAATCTAGGGAGAGATAGCTTGGAATAACTAATAGTTGTGCCAAACTGTCACATAACTGGCGCAACTATTAGTTGCGCCAAATCCCTAAGGGGGTCCACTTGGACCATTGGAAAGTTGACGACTTCTACTTTTCAATGGTATGAGATTTGATCATAGTAGAAGGCCATAGCTGGTCTCAGTGCATCACCCTTCATCCATGGCTCGAGAAAACTAGGTTTAGATCCAGAATGGGTTCTAAGGGTCGAGATTGGTTTCTAAGGATTCGAGAAGGTTCCTAAGGGATCTAGGGGTATTACTAAGGGTTTTGGAATGGTTTCTAACATTTCTGGAGGGTTCCAATGGGTTCCATACATTTCATCAAAAGCTCGGTGACGCGCCTCTCTCGAAATGTGTTTCGATCGGGCCTTGGGCTAAATTTGAGCGTCTACAGTGTTGTACCCTCTGAGACATATGAAGAGATTCAAGTGGTTTGATATGTTAGTTTCATGAATACTTTATAACCTAAAATCAGCCGAATCAGTTACACCTGATAGTGTAAATATTTGTTACTTGAATCGGTGACACCTGAAGGTATAAATAGTTATTATATGAGTATACTACACCTGAAAGTGCAAATATTTATTACCTGAATCGGTGACACCTGAAAGTGTAAATAGTTATTATCTGAGTATGCTACACCTAAAAGTGTAAATATTTATTACCTGAATTGGTAACTCCTGAAAGTGTAATGTAAAATTTGGTAACTTAATATGTTATACCGGTTACACCTGTTTGTGTAAAAATTTGGCAACTGAATATGTTATATCAGTTATACCAGTTTGTGTAAAAATTTGGTAACTGAATATGTTATACCGATTACTCCTATTTGTGTAATAATTTGGTACTGAATATGTTATACTGGTTACACCTAATTGAATGTCGTAACTACATATTGTATATCGATTACATCTAATTGTGTAAAAATTTGGTGATTGAATATGCGATACCCGTTATACCTAACTGTGTAAACATTTGGTAACTGAATATATTATACCTGTACATCTGATTGTGTAGACATTTGCTAACTGAATCTGTACGGTGGTAGACTTGCATGTGTAACATGCATAAATTACATGTGTTATGAGTGGTTAGATATGTTCTAAGACCAATAGAGTTTTGGGACATATAAGTTTATGTGTTCTGATGTTTTCTAATATTTTTGTACTGAATTTGAATACAATAATATCTTAAAGGCAATGAGATGATACCTCTGAGTCTGTAGTGGACAATTGTAAGAGCTTGGCCAGGTCGTAAATTTGATATCTGCTCTATTATCTATTATTTGATCTCAACTAACAGCTTAGTTGAGGAAAGCACTTAGTATTCGTGCGATTAGCTATAAAATAAGTCCCCACAGCGATAAGTTTGTTGTGGTAGTTTAAGTGTAAATTTCTAAGTTATTTGCCTAACATGGAATTACCTTTCTAATTTATTTGTCTGGTCTGAAACTATTTGTCTGAATTATCTGTATGGTCTGAGAAACGTTAATACCAACCTAAGTTCAGTAAAAACATCAGACTGCAAAGTACAGTGACACACAAAATCCAAAATGTTGGTGTTAGTGGTAATTCCGTTATCTTATATGAATTTGTCATCTGTGCTCCGAGAATTCTATTAATTGCTCTAAATTTGTTATCCGATCTTTACGAAAAGCACCCTGTAGTTGATGATGCTAGATTCGTATCTATATATGATATTGACTTCTGTACGAGATTTGTTTACAACCACATATAGTCATGATGGTAACTGCATTATTTAATTAGTTTGAACAATAAAAAGAGACGTTAAGACTGCCATTTGATAATTTGAAACTAGCGGCATGCTAGTGGTTTAGTCAATATGTATTAGAATGGTTACTTACGGAGCATGTGGATTAGCTCTTACGGTGGTTTAACCACCCTGCAGGTGAAGGAAAAGGATTGGAGAAAGATCAATTGATGAAAATTTAGCAGTATTATCTAGCACAGATCTTTGTGAGTGGTACATAGTGTTTAGTTTAATGTATTAAGGTAGTGTAACCTATTAAGAGAAGGAAAAGTTTCTCTGTTTATCATAACTTTGGTTATCTAAATTTTTGGTTTGAAATTTTTATTCAGATGCAATGTTTTCTTCTTATCTGTTAGGATGACGACTCGAAATCAAGGTGCGTGGATTTAGGGTCATGACATTGTGGTATCAGAGTAAGTGCGATTAGGGTGTGGACCCATAGGCTAGAAGTACTTTGTGTACTTGCTATCTAGTTGTGATATTGTGTTCCTTGTGGTGACCAGGAAGCGATGGAGTATATGGTAGCAAAAAAGAAGACTAGGTTTTCTCACTCAGTGTGTTATAGACTGACTAGTCGTTATGTGCCCCAAGGGGTGTCGGGGATTATTGATGTTACAAGAAACCATCAACACCATGAAGAATACACTTTTCCTCTGGCTTTTGTGTTCAACTTTCAATGGGTCAAGGAAGTAGTAGCAGATCATCTTGACGATTTCGAACATGACATAGACAATCTAGACTACAGCGAAGGCGAGCTGACTGACCCAGGTGATAATGAACAAGATATTGAGGACCTAAATATTGAAGAAGATAAACTAGAGAACTTAAGCGAAGGAGAGGAGACAAACCTAAGCGAAGGAGAGAAGACGGACCCAAGCGAGGAGGAAGAAGACGCTAAAAATGCCCAGGATATGAATAATGAGTACCCAAGTGAGGAAGATGTCAAAGAGGATGTCGAAGAAGACATTGAAGAAGTTGATTATAACGAAGAACACATTATTACAATCTCTGACGACATTGCTTTCGCCTTAGAGATGACTGAGGCAGAATCCTTTGAGCATTAACGTACCGACTGGACCATTATGAAGCTCAATTAGAGAAGATCCTTGTAAAATATCGGACTGGCATATAAAATTTTTACCATTGATGTTGGTGCAAAGATAAGCAAGGCCTTGAGAATCGAACATAAAGCTGTAGCGTCAGGCCCTTTTTTTCTGCAAAATTATGCAAATGAAATTTTGTACTAATATAGATATGACTGAATGAAATTTTGTACTATGAATACTCTTTTGGTACTAAGTATGCTTCTGTAATTACCACGTGATGAATGAAATGAATTGTTTTCTCTTCTTTGTACTTAACTGTGTAAAGTGTATTAGTCTTGTCTTGTTTGCATTAGATATGATTTTGATGTGGTTGAGTTTGGATTGACTCTCTGTTTGTCATGCTACTACGAACTATTTTCATACGAATGTTACTATTCATGTTTCTGGTCTGTATGAATTTCATTATAGAGGAATAGAAAATTCTGTTAGACCGAGTTGGCATTCTGGTTTACAAGCAACTCATCTATGACACAAACGTGTGTCACGGCTAGTTAGGCGATATTGTTGATAAGCAAATGAATAAGTTAAGAATTTAAAATAGTTTGATCATTACCAATTGCATAGTGCATCTGTATTTTCAAAACTTGATCTGAGATCGTGATATTATCAGTTAAGAAAAAATATATATATATATATATATATATATATATTATTGCTTTTTGTTCCTGCTTTGGTTACTGAGTTCAGAGTAATTCCACTGGGATGGACCAATGTACCTACCATGTTTATGAATTTTCTGAATTGAGGTTTTAAATTATATCTGGACCAGCTTATTGGTGTTTGTGTATTCTATGTTTTATGTTGATCATGAACAATATCTGTGATTAGCCTGACATGTATTGCGAGAAAATAAATTATTTGATAAAGTGAGAAAAAGTGAGTTCTGGTTTGAAAAAGTTGCTTTCCTAGGCCTTGTGATATCGAAAGAGAGTGTCGCTATTGATCCCTCTAAAGTAGAAGCTATCTGGGATTGGGACAGACCAAGTTCAATAATTGAGATCAGGCATTTTCTGGGATTGGCAGGTTCTATCGAAGCTTTGTTCAGGACTTTTCTCGTATTGTAGCTCCTTTAACTCAATTAATTCGGAAATATGTGAACCTAGTATGGAGTAATCAATGTGCAGCAAGTTTTCAGGAGTTGATGAATAGAGTAACATCTGCGTTAGGGTTCACCTTTCCTTCAGGAAGTGAGGGATACAGGATCTATAATGATGCATCTCGATTTGGGTTAGGATGTGTGCTGATGCAGTTTCGTCATGTTATGCTTCTAGACAACTCAAGTTCATGAGCAAAACTATCCGATGCATGATCTGCAACTGGTTGCCATCATGGTTGCCTTACAATTTGGAGGCAATATTTTTATGGGGTTAAAAAATAGTTGTGTGCGATATTTGTTTGACCAGAATGAGTTGAATATCCAACAAAGGAAATGAATTGATTTTCTGGAATTTGCCAATGATGTCTAAATTGGGATTGTAGAATTCAAAGGGGGAAGCCTAAAATTCTATTTGCAAATCTGATTGGTTGATCTACCATTCGTCAAGAAAGTAAAGAGGCTCAACAAAAGAATTCTGGAATGACGATACTAACAAATGTGATTGCAGGATTTAAGTCAGATTGTAATATCTATAAGGATGATAGTCAAGGTAGATTGTGTGTACCTGACATTCCTGCATTGCTTAGTATATTTCAAGTTGTTTGATCTGAGAGCCCTCGATATGCTGACATAAAAGTGAAATGATACTGTTCCTTAGGAAGAATGCCCCATTAACCTACTTGGCCCAGTTATTTGTTACTAAGATTGTGTGAGGTTCCATAGGATTCCAAAAGCATTTGTCTCTGATAAATATTCACGTTTCACATCAGAATACTAGAATGGTCTGATCTAAAAGTTTGATACGACAACTAACAACTAAAGTCAGACCCTAGAAGACTTGTTGTGGGGTTGTGTGCTAAGGTGAGATCAATTCATGCCTTTGAGTGAAATTGTATATAATAATAGCTACCAGGCCAGTATTCAAATGGCACCATGTGAAGCTCTGTATGGTCGACCTTGTTGTTCACCTCTTTGTAGGGACAAGGATGGTGAAAGAAAATTGGTAAGGCCGAAATTAGTGTAAGAACGACAGAGATGATTCAACGCATTCAAATCGACTTCAGCCAGTTAAAAGTAGACAAAAAAGAATAAGTACATCGGAACAAGAAGTTTCACATGACAAAAGTTATTGACAAAATTAGTCTGAAAGGGAAGCAAATCGTCAATTTCAAAGAAAAAATTTTATAAGGAGGGGAGGATGTAAGGAACCGACCCGATTTTGCATCATATTTTAACAGGGCACAAAAAGGTGTTAAAAATATTTGACTTTGTTAGATCAAACCATGGAGATCAGAATTGGGCATGTGTGCCATGTGACACAATGACCCATTTGGTGGGCTCTGTACCATGTGATCGGATCAGTAAGCATAAACTAACCGTCTGATGGCAAGGCTAAGGTTTCAAGATCCACTGTATGAAAAATTGAAATGAAATTAGATCATCATCATGTGATTAGGGGCAGTCACCATATGTTAGACATGGGTTTCTGCCAGTAAAATTGGTTGGTGCCACAAGTGGGACCCAATCCGTTGATCCATTTAATGTGGAGGTGCGTTATGATATCAGATCATAGGGGTATTGTTGATTTTGAACTAAGCTAATATAAGAATATAAAAGAATCTAATATAATAATATAATATTAATATACTACTAATATAATATAATAATATAATATATAATATAATATACTATTAGAAGATAAGAGAGAGACTGAGAAGTTTCTGGAAGGTGAAAGAAGGGGCGAGAGAGTGTTGGGGCGTGGGTTTGATTTGTAAAGCAAGACAAGACAAAAAACAAAAAAAATAGAGTCAGAGAGGGAAAGGTAGGGATAGCGTCTGAGAAACAAAAGGAAGAAAAGAAAGAGAGCCAAAGAGAAAAAGAGAAGAAAGAGAAATAAAAGAAAGAAAAAGAAAGAGAGAGAGAAAAGGAGAGGAGAGAGAGAAAGAAAGAGAGAGAAAGAGAGAGAGAGAGAAAGTGGCGGTGCACGACGATGGCGGACCCTATAGTTGCACGATTTCTTGCCAAGCAAGTACCTATTCTCATACATTTTGTTTAAACCCTAATTCAGGCTGTACCTATATTGATTTATCAATTAGAAATCGGCATTTGTTAGAAATCGAACTTTGTTATGTAGTGTATATTTTGAATTGCACATCTATGTGATGCCTGTTATACCTATATAAGAAGGCTAAATACTGTAGTTTATATATTCATTAACATATTAATGCTGGATTTATGTGTTGATAGCTGGATTGATGTGTTAGTGTTGTACCCTCTAAGGAATATGAAGATCTTCATGTGGTCTAATATGTTAGTTTTATGAACACTGTATAACCTAAAATCAATCGAATCAGTTACCCATGACAGTGTAAATATTTGTTACCTAAATTGGTAACACCTGAAAGTGCTAATAGTTATTATTTAAGTATGCTACACTTGAAAGTATAAATATTTATTACCTGAATCGGTGACACCTGAAAGTGTAAATAGTTATTATCTGAGTATGCTACACCTGAAAATGTAGATATTTGTTACATGAATTGATGGCACCTGAAAGTGTAATGTAAAATTTGATAATTGAATATGTTATACCGGTTACACATGTTTGTGTAAAAATTTGATAAATGAATATGTTATACTAGTTAGACCTGTTTGTGTAATAGTTTGGTACTGAATATGTTATGTCGGTTACACCTGATTGTGTACAAATGTGGTAACTACATATTGTATACCAGTTACACCTGATTGTGTAAAAATTTGGTGATTGAATATGTGATGTTGGTTATACCTAATTGTGTAAATATTTGATAACTGAATATATATTATACCTGTACACTTGATTGTGTAGAAATTTGCTAACTGAATCTGTATTGTAGTAGATTTGCATATGTAACATGCATAAATTACATGTATTATGAGTGGTTAGATCTATTCTAAGATCGATGGAGTTTGGAGACATATAAATTTATGTTCGGACATTTTCTGATATTTCTGTACTGAATTTTAATACCATAATATCCTAAAGGCCAAGAGATGATACCTCTGAGTCCGTAGTGGGCAATTGTAAGACCTTGGCTAAGTCGTCAATCTGATATCTGCTCTGTTAAATGTTCTTTGTTATCTAATTTCAATTAACAGCTGAGTTGAGGAGAGCACTTGGTATTCATGCGGTTACTATAAAATAAGCCCCAATAACGATAGGTCTATTGTGGTAGTTTAAGTTTAAATTTCTAAGTTCTTTCCCTAACGTGGAATTACCTGTCTGATTTATCTGTCTGGTCTGAAACTATTTGTCTGAATTATCTGTATGGTCTGGGAAACGTTAATACCAACCTAAGTTCAGTAAAAACATCGGACTATAAAGTATAGTGATACACAAAATCTGAAATATTATTGTTAGTGGTAATTCCGTTATCTGATCTGAATCTGTGATCTGTGCTCTGAGAATTCTGTTAATTGCACTAAAATTGTTATCTGGTCTGTAAGAAAATCACCCTGTAGTTGATGATACTAGATTCGTATCTATATATGATATTGACTTCTGTACAAGATTTATTTACAAATATATATAGTCATGATGGTAACTAAATTATTTAATTAGTTTGAACAAGAAAAAGAGACGTTAAGACTGGCATTTGATAATTTGAAACTAGCGGCATGTTAGTGGTTTAGTTAATATGTATTAGAATGGTTACTTGTGAAGCATGTGGATTAGCTCTTACAATGGTTTAACCTCCCTGCAGGTGAAGGAAAAGGATTGGAGAAAGATCAATTGATGAAAATTCAGTAGTATTATCTGGCACAGATCTCTTGCAATCCCATTAAAACTTACAATTCCATTTACATCAAATTTACTCAAAAAGTTGTGGATACGCGTCACAGATATCTTATTCGCGTTCCCATGTAGCCTCTTTCGATGCATGATTTTTCCACTTCATAAGTACCAATGGAATATGTTTGGTACGCAGTACTTGTTCTTTCCTATCTAGAATCTGCATGGGGTCTTCTCTAACGGTCATATCTTCATAGAGCTTGATCGGTTGCTCATCAATGATGTGAGTCGGATCCCATACGTACTTCCTCAACATAGATACATGGAATACATTGTGTACTCTCTAATTACGGAGGTAGCGCAATCCGATATACAGTTTCACCAACTCGACCCAAAATGTCGAATGGTCCAATGTAGCGAGGGCTAAGTTTTCTACGCTTCCCGAAACGCATTACACCTTTCAAAGGTGAAATCTTTAGGAACACATGGTCTCCAACCTGAAAGTCCACACTCATTCATTTTAAATATGCATAACTCTTCTATTTACTCTAAGCAATCTTCAAACTCTCATGGGTCCAACATACCTCTTCAGTAGCATTCACAAGAATTTTCAGACCCAATATAAATTTTTCTCCTATTTCTTCCCAATTTAGAGGAGATCAACATTTTCGCCCATACAATGTCTCATAGGGAGCCATACCAATACTCGTCTGGTAACTATTATTATAAGCAAACTCAATCAAAGGAAAATGTTGATCCCGTGACCCTCTAAAATCAAGCATGCATGCTCTGAGCATATCTTGAATGATCTAGTTTACCCTTTCGGTTTGTCCATCCGTCTGTGGGTGGAATGCTGAGCCAAAATCTAATCTTGAACCCATTCCCTCTTGAAATTTTTGCCAAAAACATGACGTATACAATGGATCACAATCAGAAATGATACTTGTCAAAATGTCATATAATCGAAGAATCTCTTTCAAATACATCTCGGCCTTTCTACTGGATGTATATTGAGTGTTATAAGGCAAGAAATGTGCAGACTTGGTCAATCTTTCCACTACAACCTATATGGCATTGTGACCCTTTGCCATCCTTAGTAATCCCATAATAAAATCCATGGAAATGGACTCCCACCTCCACTCTAGTATTGGTAGAGGTTATAATAAACCTGATGGATGTCGGTGATCTACTTTCACCTGCTGACACACTAGGCACCTTAAAACGTACTCAGCAATATCCTTTTTCAAACCTCTCCACCACAGACTTTTTCTAGATCTTGGTACATCTTAGTACCACCCGAATGAATCGCATACTTGGACTTGTGCGCCTCTTCGAGTAAGTTATGCCTCAAATCGGCATCAGTCAGTATACAAAGATGCCATCAGAATAACAATGATCCATCCTCCCTGATGTAGAAATCTAGTCTAGTATCTTCGGTTACACCTTGTCTGATCTTCACCAGTTTGGCATCTTTCATCTGTAGCTCATAAACATCATCATAGATTGTTGATCAGATCACGATGTTTGCTACTAGGGCTCCTGACTCTTGCACTTCAATCTTAGTGTCGTATAGTGCAACGTCTTCAAAAAGTTTCTATCGGCATATTCCCATAATAAGACTTGCTAACTGAGTTGAACTTTTCCAACTCATTGCATCTGCCACGACATTTTCTTTACTTGGGTGATATGAAATGGAGCAGTCATAATCCTTGAGAAACTCAATCCATCTTTGCTACCTCATATTCAAATCTTTCTGCGTGAACAAGTACTTGAGGCTCTTATGATCTGTGAAAATTTCAAAGGTCTCTCTATATAAATAATGCCTCCATATCTTTAATGCAAAAATCACCGCGGCAAGTTCAAGATCATGTGTGGGATAATTATTCTCATGATCCTTGAGCTGTCCTAATCCTTAGGCGATAACTTTCTGGTTATGGTTCAATACAGAGCCTAACCCGATTTATGATGCATCGCTAAATACAATGAACCTTCTAGTGCCCGTTGGGATAGCAAGCACTGGTTCAGAAGTAAGCCTCCTCTTAAGTCCTTGAAAACTTTTCTCGCACGACTCGGTCCATTCAAACTTTGCTTTTTTTCTTCTGAGTTGTGTAAGCAGATCTGAGAGTTTTGAGAATCCCTCGACGAAACATCTGTAGTAGCTAGTTAAACCTAAAAAACTTCTCACTTCTATAACCATCTTTTGTTGTTCCCACTGTACCACGAACTCTGTCTTATCTGGATCTACCTTGATACTTGCTTTAGAGACAACGAATCCTAAGAAGCTCACTTGTTCTAACTAGAACTCACATTTGCTAAGCTTTGCGTATAGCTGGTGTTCATGTAGTGTCTGCAAGGCAATTTGTAAATATTGTTCATGCTCTTCTTTTGTCTTTGAGTACACAAGGATATCATCTACAAATACTACCACGCATGTGTTCAGATGTGGTTAAACACTATTCATGAGGTCCATGAAAGAAGTTGGCGCATTAGTTAAGCCAAAAGGCATCATGAAGAATTCATAATGCCCATATCTAGTTTTGAATGCAATCTTCTGAATATCTTCGGCCTTGACTTTCAACTAGTGATAGCCAAATCTCAAGTCAATCTTCGAAATAAACTTTGCTCCTTGTAATTTATAAAAAAGATCATCGTTCCTTAGAAGCAGATAACGGTTCTTGATTGTCAATTTGTTGAACTGACGATAGTCGATGCATAATCTCATTGACCCATCCTTCTTCTTAACAAATAAGATCGGTGCTCCCCAAACAGAAACACTTGGTCTTATAAACCCTTTGTCTAAAAGTTTCTATAGCAGCTCTTTCAACTCCAACTCAACTGGAGTCATCCGATAAGGTTCTTTCAATACTGGCTCCATGCCTGGAGCTAAGTCAATTGCAAACTCTGCTTCTCGATCTTATGGCAATCCTGGTAGTTCTTCTAGAAACACATCTACAAACTCACGAACTACCGGAATCTTGGCGATATCATTCTTCTCCTCTTATCGTTCTTTTAAAAATGCCAGATAGCCACTACAACCACTTCTCATCAAACATTCTGCTCATATTGCGGAGATGAACGATACAACCTTAACCTTGTCACCGATGAATCGAAACGACTTCTCCTTTGGTGGACGGAATACAACGACTTTCCTTAGGCAATCAATGCTTGCATGGTAAGTGGATAACCAATTCATGCCAAGAATTACATCGAATCTTTGCATATCCAATAGAATGAGATCTGCTACTATTTAGCGATCTTCAACTCATATAATGATCGATCAATATAACAGCTTCGTATTCACTGAATTTCCTGTAGGAATCAGACACGGCCAAAATAAAATCCAATGACTCGGGAATGACCTTCGATCTTTTCGCAAACTGAGGAGTTACAAACGAGTGAGTAGACCCTAGGTCTATCAAGGCTCGTGCCTCATAACTACAATAATATTTTTCTCTATACAATTGTAAGGTACGTACGGTATTACATATGCTAAATGATCAGGTATGCATGATAGTATTTAGCATTCAACATACGTAGGAATTAAAAGATCATTTATATCTATGCACCTTCTTCATCTAAAAATTCTTAAAGAAATATATTAATAATCAATAAGAATATATACCTTGGATTACCTCATTATTAGTTTGGGCATCCTGGGCATTGACCGTATACGCACGTCCTTGAACTATAGGCCTCGTGGATCGTATAGGCCTAGGCGTAGCGGCTGTGGATACTCCTTCCTTTCTTAGTTCCAGGCAATACCTGATTATGTACCCTATCTTGCCACATTTGAAGCATGCCCCCGTACCACATTGACATTCAAAAGTCTTGTGTGACTTCTCACAACGCGTACATGTCTCCACAGGCATAGATGATGCAGCACTTGAAAATCCCTGAGTAATCGATGCCCCTGACGTGAAGGTAGGACCTGGCGGACGATAAAATCTCATAGGTGGAGGCAAGGGCAGCCTAGAATAATTACTTTGATTCTGTTGCCTTGGTGCTGGTACCATGATCCTTGGTTTCTTACTTGTAGGTTCATAGCTGCCTGATTTTCCTTGATTTGCCTTTCCTTTGTTTTGTTGGTCCCACCGTTTATACATGTCCTCGATATCATTCTCGACAACTATTTCCTTGCCCATCACAGCCCCATAAGTCTCCAATTCCAATACATAAATCCTATCATGTATGCTTGGCCTTAGACCATGTTCAAATTTATTGGCCCTCATTAGCTTCGTGGCCACATACTCTAGGGCAAATCTTCATAATCTGGTAAACTTCATACCATAGTCTCGTACGGACATTGCTCCTTGCTCCAAGTTCATAAATCTTAAAGCCATTTGACTTCTTACCTATTTGGGAAAGTATTCCTTGTTGAATACTTCCACAAACTCTTCCCAAGTCCACATCCCATTGGGATTCTCCTATTCTCTGATTTTTAGCACACTCTTTCACCATGGATTAGCTTCACCTTCTAATTGAAAGGAAGCCCAACTTACTTTCTCTTCCTTAGTACACAGCAGCCTCTAAAGAAGATTCTCTATCTGGTTTAGCCATTTTTTCGCTTCAAGCGGATCGGTCTGGCCATAAAAACTAGGAGGTCTCAATCTCCTAAACTCGACAAAGGTTGATGTAGTAGATAAAATCAGAGGTGGAGGTGGAGGTTGATGGTTATTAGGATTGTTTGTAGCTAATAATTCCGTTTGCTGAGCCATAGTATTTGCCACGACTTCCATGACCTGAGCCATTCTCTCACTTTCACTTCTTTCTTGATTTTCCTCCTCTTCAAGAGGATTCCTCTGGCCATTAGGGTCACGGTTAGAACTCGTGGGAATATCTTCCACATGTCTTACACCTCTTCCCAGACCGCCTCTCAGTCTATCTTTATTTCTTGTAAACATACTGCTCTGTTAACATGAAACAAACGTTTCATTAATAGACGGTCCCTATACTATGACATAAACTAAGAATCTAAGTCTAAGTCTTATCAAAATTTTCTAAAGCCATAGCTTTGATTCCAACTGTGACAGCCCAAAATTTCTGAACTCGAAAACCCGTGCCATCGAACCGCCGATAGGGCAATCCCGAAACTCACAAACACTTGGTACATCCACATGAAGTAGAAACAAAGATGATATCTCTAACTATGCACATAGAGTCATCATATATACATGGCAAAATATATTCCAATTCAATAAAACAACAAAATGACAGTTTTGTCCTTATGTGAACCATAAGCTTGACAGAACCGAAACGAACTACTAGAGATGAACCATCATCACCTAAACAGTTGTTCAAAATAACCATTTATATATCATTCTAAACAAAATAAAAAGGCTGGACATACCAAGCCTTATACAAAATCTCAAAAATATCTCTCAAAGTCCCCTAAGGGAAACAATCCTCTGGCAGAAGATCCAATTCCTCTTCTGGTATGTAATCGGGATCATCTTCTCGGCCAGAATCCTCAATGCTTATATCTGCGTCTGTACCTATGACGAATAGTCGAAGGGTGAGCTAACATCGAAGCTCAATAGGGGAATATCACTAGCATGCATAGCATATTTCAAACCATAAATCTCATGACTGAATGCAAAGCACATTTCACATTTAAATTGAACTTTTAGATGCTTGAAATTGAATAACTAAACTTACAATACATAAACACGTGATTTGTCTCTTATTTCTCAAGTTGCTTACTTAATTCATTTTCATATGCTTCTCATGCTTCAAAATGACTTAATACTTTAACTAAATAATCTCCCAAGCGTATATAGCATTGGGAGGCACATTAATACCAATGGGAATCCCCAAACCACCGGAGTTCAATGAATAATTTACACGATTGCCAAGCCCCTGAGCTATTTTAACAGGGTCGCCACTTGAGCCACATTGCCAAACCCCGGAGCTAAGTTAGCGGGGTCACTTGTGCTTCACATTGACCGCTGGCCAGTCCACATGTACTGATATCCTGCTATACCAGATACACAATCGGGATTCATTTCGCGAAAAACTCAAATCATGGTGCCATTCTAACTTATAGTTATTCACCGTGTGGTTGATCAGTGTGATTAATTATAGCTAGGTTTTTGAGTTTCACATGTTTGCTTATCACATACACTCACGTTCTTCATCTTAACACAAGCTTACTTATCACGTTCACACATGCTTACTTGCCTACTCATTTTGTTCATGCACATCACATATCATGTTAACATGCTTGTCACATACACATGCCCACACATGCTTAATCACATTCACATTATCTACACAATTCATATCGCAATCCATGTTATTGAATTTCCCGTACCTCTTATGAAGTTCACGCTGATGCATGCTAAAACGGAGTGAATTTCCTTAGGCAAAAGTCCACATCAGACCTACATTTTAAGGTATTCAAAGATCATTAACTAATGCCTAATAGACCACACACACCGAAGATTTGGAGAGTTCATGAAGATAAATCTAAAATTGCCTTAACTTTCTCAGTCGTGCTCGCGAGATCCAAGGTCACGCAAGCAAGTGATATGGCACCTCACAGTCACACGAGCTCGCTTAAGCAATTGTGGCTTGCTTGTCTTTCTTGAGCTCATGGCCAAAGACAGTCGCCCAAGCGAGATTGATGTCACACGAGTGAGATTGCTGTGGCGCGAGTGACTTCTCCAATTCTTTCTCAGTCGTGCAAGCGACTGTTCAAACACATTTTCACACCCATTCTGAAGCTTCACTTGCGCGAGCAAGTCTCAGTAGCACAAACGAGGATCAAAGTCGCGCGAGTGACTTTTGAGATTTTGAGGTTTCTTCATCAAATCGAATTTTATTTCTCTTTCCTCCTTCACCTAACTTCTTTACAAAATCAATACACTACTTCTAAGGCAATAAATGCCCCTATTCATGGCCATTAATCCACACTTTAATGCATACTAATTCACACATTCTTACCTTATTTAATAGGCATGGATTTATGATCAATGGAGGTATCCTTTGATGTCTTCGGACGGTTTCTGAGTCCACGCTCCCGCGATCACTACCACGATCCTCTCCTCTCTTCTCTTGGGGTATTCGAAACTATAAATGAAAGTTTTGAGAGGGAGATCAACAATCCTAGGTTAAGAAATGTTCTTCTTAATCTCTTCACAAATCTCCAACACACACTCCTTAGATCACCTTTACATCAACGATCAAGAAGGAAGAGCAACACGCATGGTCATTCACCCACCAATCTCGATCTACACCCGCTGTTAACACAACTCTCTTCCTCTCTCAATCACTCTCTCTCTCTCTCTCTCTCTTTAGAACTTCTAAGTAAAATAAGAGAAAGGAAAAGGGGTTTTACACTTATCTTATAACTCACATGGCTACCTTCTTAACCACCAAGACCAATGCTTGGTGTTTTACAAAAGGTTGGTTCTTTTGTGAACCTCATACACATATGCCAGGTGTTACTCTGCTCTCACTCACACTCAAGTCAAATCTGACACAGCATACTGCACCGCACGAACACACATTCCTAGTTGGTCTACACGGTTTCCCAAGTTTGGGGTTGTTACATATATACCTTGAGAATTAAGCCGACTTCTACCTTCCTCGGAAAGCCTTAAATTCGGATAAGGAGAGGTAAGGTGAATTGGAAATTCTAAACAACATCTATTTCACAAAACCATTCAGTGTTGTCATGAGTACTAACCACCTTAGAAAGATTGCACTAGAGTATGACCTCCGGGGGGTGCCGATGGCACACACCTGTGCAAACGTTAACAGACATGTTGTAACATTTCCAAGGACGAAAATCCTTTGAGGGGGGAGGATGTAAAACCCCGACATCTTTGAACCGTACATCATTTTAGTGTTCGATATCAGGTGTGTCGCATGCCACGTAGGGTCGATTAGTCGGCCTAAAAGAAACTCAATTGCACATCTGGTGGCTGGGTACACATGAGTCAATTAGAGACTTTGGTTTGGTAATTGACTTTGATTTGACTCATACACTAGCCTTATTATGTCGACTAAACACTGGAACTAGCCAGGTATGGGAGCAATCAAGTAGTGGATTGATTGATGTTAGATCTTATAGAAATTGAATGGACCACTTGAGAACCAACATCTATTTTAGTATACCAACACAACACTGAATCATACCTTGAGCCGTACACAACTCTTGTTTGTACTAGGTACACACAGAAGCAATCCTTAGTATTAGAAATTCAAGTCTCACGCATAGTACCATGCATGAGTTCGTGGAGAGGTGAAAGGAGTGGAGAATCTCTTAATCTTCTTTGTTCTCTCTCTTGAAAGCGGTCAATAGGAATCGATCAAGCAGCAAGTGACATTCGATAATCCAACCATTATGATAACGCTGGATCGGTGATCAAGGCCTCGTGCGAAGGATAAGCTTTAGGGCCTACCCTCCTTGACACTGATCATGACGCTAGCAAGAGAGAAGGTATGGATCGAAATCAATTGTGAGAGCATGGAATATAGGAATTAGAGACTTAAATGGTTAACATTTAGATTGCATGCAATGGGTTTGGAGAGTGGAATCATAAGGAATGCGAGGATCGAAATCTCCGATGATCCATCGCTGAAATGGGGTTGCATGCTTGTAATTTGATGGCAAGATTACAGATTTCATATGATAGGATGGGCATAGGTTTGATTTTGATGAGGTTAGTGATAACATGCTAAGAAATCAAGGAGGTTTTAGATGAAATGCTAAGAAAAAATTACAGAAGCTAGATGTGAAGAAGAAA
Source organism: Chloranthus sessilifolius (assembly GCA_021018995.1). Taxonomy (NCBI): domain Eukaryota; kingdom Viridiplantae; phylum Streptophyta; class Magnoliopsida; order Chloranthales; family Chloranthaceae; genus Chloranthus; species Chloranthus sessilifolius. The sequence goes on from CM037588.1 coordinate 102,796,958, forward strand.
GGCGTAATCGAGCTCTGAAGCATCAAACTCGCCTGGGCTAGCTTATGCTCGCCTGGAGGAGATGGCTTCAGATCGTGAACAAAGAAGGCTTGGAGAACTCGCCCGAGCGAGTTTTCTAGGCTTAATTTTTCGAGTAAACATCGCCCGGGCGAGTTCTGGTGCCATTTGACTTCTAAAGGACCAGCCCGAGCGATATCTTCAATTCGCCAAGGCGAGTTGACTTGAGCGCGTGAGTTTAAGTGACTTGGTGAACTCGCCTGAGGGAGTTTCACAAGCCATTTTGTTTAGGATAAAATTGCCCGGGCGACTTTTGGTGCCCATGAAACCTGAAGAGGCCTGCTCAGGCAACCTTCTTATCTTGCCAAGGCAAGTTTGATTGAAGCCTTAACTTCTGGCCTTAGCCTAGAAAGAGAGTATAGGGACTTTGTGTGCTTGGTGTCTTCACCAATGGCCACTAACGTTGTGACAACTATGACTTAGGTTGAACACGGGACTTATTGCACCGAGTTAAGCACGTTACTGACCTTGAGGTAGATGAAATTCACTGCCACTCGTACTTTGAAAGCGAATCGTGAATTTCCATGATGGAATCAACTGCATAAGCCATATGCATAATTTTACTTGTGATTTCCGAGTTTCTGAACTTACATCTGACTCATAGAATTTCGAGCATGCATATGAATATTAACCGCGAACTTTGAAATTGTTTCGTGAATATGAAATTGAATCTTAATGTGATTCTTCTATACTTTGAATGTGAAATATGATTATGAAATTTGATCTCTGAATTTAGAATCTTTTTTAAAATGCTTATGAATTATACATGCATGTCACCCTCTATGTATTACTGTTCATTGGTTTAAGGTTCATATGAACGAATCCCCCACGGATGCGGCGGGTTATCCGTGACCGACACGCGGGATATCTGTGACCGGCACGGCGGGATATCCATACACTTGTCTGTGAACCAACACGGTTCTACTTACCTTTGGTCCGACATGGACACAGTAGAAAGCGTTCATTGAGCGACGGTGGTTAGGTGGGGATTCCCACCGATAAACACTTCGGCTCCTTATGCTATATCTGCATAGGAGATTATTTAAATTAAATTTAATATCATATCCTATAATGAGGAGTTTCACTTAAATTTTTGATTACTTTTAACCGCATAGTCTTGGACATGAGTAAAAGTTCCTTTTGAGTCTTGAACTTTTGCGTTCAACATCTGATGAGATTTCTATTTGAAACCATGTTCTATATGCTATAACGTGTTCTTAGAATCAAACGTACATTAGCACTGATATTTTCTCTATTCGGCTTGGGCTGTAGCTCATTCCGTTTGACTATATGTCATAAGTACAGGAGTTGACCCAAGCTGGGACCTTGAAATCGACCCCGAATTAGTAGCAGACCCTGATTACAGCCCAAAGGAGGATGAGGAGCTGCCTCCTGGAAAGTAATATTAGTGGAGATTCTTGTTTGAGATAGTGCAGGTACTTTTTGTTAAAACTTGGTATAGCTCTTTTTGTGGAGAAAATTCTTGTATTTGTATATATGTTTTGTATATTTTCAACCACTGTTTGGATGACGATTGGCCATCACTAGTGGTTGAATAGCTTTCATATTGGTTCATGTGACAGAACGTTTCTTTTGACTCTATGGCCATGGGAATTATTCCACCTTGTGCTACGCTTATTGGAATTATCAAATACCAATGGCCGACCTTCCCACTCATCGAAGTTAAAGAAGATTGAGTTGTCGCTAAGACCACTAAAGTACCCTAATATCAGGTTGGCATCGTAAACTAAATCATGCCCTACGAACCAATGACACGGATTTTTGGGTAAGGAAATCCGGGCTGTCACATATGGAGTACTAGAGATTATCAAACTCTAAAGTCTCAATGTATTAGGTGGTTCAGAAAAGAATAAAATATAAAAAAAATGTTGTTTGGAGGTGACTGATCATAAAGTCTTAAAAGACTATTCAAGTTGTGGACCACACTACCAATGCACTCACAAAAGGAGGAAAAGAAGCCGACACATTGTTCCAGTCCCAAAGACAAGTTACTCCAAGGAACAGACAAGAGGAAAGGGCGCCGAATCCCCCACATGCTTCGACTCCCTTGACACATAACATATATACCTCTCACACCTACAACAACAACCACTGAGGACAACCCTCTCTCTAGACACCTAGAAAAGACACCGCCATAAATATAAACAACCTCCATCGATTTCTAGACACCTACATGGCTAAGGGAGGACGCTCTAACCAATTTTGCACGTTCGACAAATTTTGCCGAGACATTGACTTCACTGTACCCATCAGGTTCAAACCTTCAAATTTTAACAAATATAGCTGTACAGGAAACCCAAAGCACCACTTGGCCCTATTCTGTAATGACTGTCGACCAATCCGCACCAATCATGGGCTCTTGATCCATTACTTTTGGAGATCGCTAGAAGGAGAAACCCTTGACTGGTTCGCTACCTTACCTCTAGCCGAAATCGAGACATTCGAAGACTTAGCTGATAGATTCCTAGACCAGTATTAACACTTAATTCATGAAGAGATCAGTCTCACCGAGTTGATGCACACAAGACACGAGGACGACGAAGACTTTACGACATTCGCCAACCGCTAGAGAAGGCTCATCGCCCGAACGGGGAATCAAATCAAAGAAAGCGATGCGATAGAAATCGTGATTAGCAATACCCCAGATCCCCTTCAGAGCGTTCTCATCCTAAGCGACTACTCTTATTTCTCTAGCCTCCGAGAACGCGCTTCATGCATAGAGCGTTGCCTAAAGAATGGGAGCTTCAATCTCTCTACACTAACATCCAACGAACCCTCTTCGACAACCCTGAGATAAACACCCTGACTAAAACTCTGAGCCCTGAATAAATCAACACAAACCAAGAACATAACCAAATAAACTCTCAACCATACCACCCATATGACCGAGCTCAAGATCTATACCTAAACCTATACCCTAACCAAAACCAACCACTATACACCAACCAGTACACAAACCCATACTATGACCAAAACCAGTGCCCAAACGACACACAAACTAACATCACCTATTACAACCCATTGTTCGATCAAACTCAACTCGCGTATGATACCATACACTCACTAACTCCTAGCTCATTCCACCCAGCTATGCTGATTCGCAGAATTGAACCCCCTTCGAATCATGCCCATACTGTTCACTCAAAACCAACAACCCTATCCCACGTACCAATAAACGTGAAATTACCTTTCGCCCAAGGCTGGTCACTAAGATCACTAAAATTTAAACTATCACCGAATCCACTACTAAACTAACTCAACCTATCACCAAACTCATCGCCAAGCTCAACACACTTATCTCCGAACCAACTCAACCTACCCTTGAATCCGATAACTACCAACAAATGAATCAATCCCCACACCTCCTAAACAAGCGCCCAAACCAATGACGCAAACTACCCCCGAACAAGCTCGCGTGCCGATTCTAGAAGTCATTTTTGAACCAATCAATCGGTATTATACGATGCCATTCATACTTAAACCAATCACAAAACTAAACTCTGAACCCAAACCCATAATTCAATGTACTCCCGAAATCACTAGCCCTCTCGCTTCCAAATCAACTCCGAAACCAACCCCCAAAATCAAACATATTGTCAAACACATTGCCCCACCAATCTCAAAACCAGTCCCTGAATCAATTCCTCCACCTGATTTAAAACATGAACTCAACAACAAACACATCACTCCACTAACCTCAGAATCAACTCTCAAATTAACTTCTACTCTCACTTCTGAATCTAAACTCACTGCCACCTCAACAACTTTAAACCCAAACCCAAATCTGTTACCAAATAAAATCTCAAACCCGAATCTGTTACCATACATACCTCCGAACCACCCACTCCAAACTTACTCGTTGGGCTAATTTCAGAATCAACTCATGAATCAACCCCTACAGAACTCACCACCGAACTTATCATCCCTTCAACTCTTAAACAAGAACTTAAACCCGCTATTAGCTTGCCATTCCACTAACCACGAAGCTGAACCCCAAACTCAAACCTGTTACAAAAACTAAACCTATCATCAAAACTAAGCCTATTATAAAACCTAAACTTATCACTAAACCTAAACCTAAACTTATCATCAAACCTAAACCTACTATCAAAACTAAACCTATTATAAAACCTAAATTTATCATCAAACCTAAACCTACTATCAAAACTGAACCTATTATCGAATCTAAACCTATTACGAATCTAAACCTATCCTCAAACATGAATATTAAGACCTGAAAAGTACCACTTTTCACCCCTTAACTTAATCTCTGTTAGACCCTTAGTCATTTAATAAATGTGTGCTAAGCCCATTTTTGTAGGTAATAAGCGACAGCTGCAAATAAGGCCCTAACCATGCCAAGAAGCTTACCTTTATACCCCAGAAGGGCCTTAGGAGAAACAAAGTTAGACTCAGACAGAACTGGCTGCAGCTTAGACACAGCAAAGCAGAAATAAATCAAGAAGTGAGCCTCGCATAGATGTCGTAGGGCTCAATTGAACCAGAAAGAATGCTTCGCACAGTTGTAGCGGGCTTCTAAAGGCAGCACACCAACTGGTCGCGCAGTGCTCGCGCAGATTGATGACAGAAGGGAGTAAAAAGCATACTTCACATAGTTCTCACGTTGCTCAGTCAGAAGCTCTCGCAAAGTCTCGCGCAGCTCAAGAAAGGCGCCTTTAATCTTTGCGCGATTCACTGAGAAGAGAGAGATCTAGGCATTCCTGCGTGCAGCTGTCGTGCAGTGGCCGCGGGATACAGACCTTCAGAGAACTGCTCGCGCGATCCAGAATCCCATGCACCTTACTTCTTCGCGAGGATCCCTGCGGGATTCACCAAGGAATGAAAGGCGCGCACATTTCTCGCGCCATTCAAATGGAAAGAGCAATCCTGCGACGACCAGAGCATCCCAGTGATGACCAAAGTATCAATCCTGCAACTATAAGAGCTTCAAGTTAATCCAATCCCGTGACGCCAATTCTATCACGCGACAAGACCTGAAACCCATTTCTACCTAGCGTGTTTCGAGATCTTAACTTCTCCCCGGGGTAATCTGAGAACTTTCAGCAACTAGGGAACGCAGTTTAATGCTCCAATCTCCGTGCACACGCCCCGAGGCATCCAAGGAACAGAAATGGGCCATGATAGCATTGACAAATTAGGATTTTCCTAACCCTAATTATCACAGAGTTGACTGTTATATAAGCCTAAGCCTAGTTTAGGTTCAAGGGACTTCTGTACTCCTTCTTGAACCAACTATAGAATTGCAGTAGGCTAAGGTTAGGGTTTAGGCAGTTTTCTTTTTCCCTTTTTCTTCTCTCCATATTCCAGCACTTGCTGGCTATCCCTTTGTATGTCTATTTAGAATAGTTTTAATGGAGTTTTTATAATAGGATTTTATGTATGTATGGGATTGGTGTTTTTGTGAGTTATTTTGTACAAGGCTGCTGCCTTGAGATCCTCCATTGTTATGTTGCATTGTAAGTAATGGAGGATTGTGTTTAAGGATTTATTTAGATCCAAGTGCCCTGTGTGTCCAGGTTAGGCACATTGCAGGCCTATGCCCCACCACAGGATCCACTAAATCTGAATCCCCATGGGAGCCTGTCCTGGTAGCCTTCTGAACATGGTGGTGGCAGCAATGTTTTTGTTCTGTCTCAGACCTCTGTGAGAAGGATAGCCTCTGTGGATAGTCTGTGACCATTCAAGTGGATAGATTATAGCCCTAGGGTGAGGCCAATCCACAGATCTAAGACAGATTCTTCTTCTCTGCACTTGTGCTTGTAGCCTTTTGAGAGATTGTGCAGAGACAGACTCCCCTGTATTTGTATAGACCCAATATCAGATGGCAGATCTGATCTGGCTGTAGAGATTGTAGGCTTATGACTGGATCACTGCAGTCTTTCTAAAGTAATGAACAGCTATACCTAAAGCTAGTACCCAAACTCTTGCTGGTCTTGCGTGTCCAGGCTAGTGCACATTGCAGGCTTAGCCCCACACACAGAACTTTAGAGGTTGAGATTCCTATGGATTCTTGAGCTGGTAGGCTAGATGAAGTAGTGCCTACAATGATAAACTTGTTCTTACCCATCTCTAGACTGTGGTTCCCCTATTGGATAGTCTGTGACCATTTAAGTGGACAAGTTACAGCCATAAGGGATTGGATCATAGCACAGGGGTGAGTTGGATCCTTTCTCCTCTTTGATGATAATGTAGCCATAGGATAGGATTTCTATAGCAGCATATCTGAGTCTGAGTTATAAGACCCATCAGATTTATACCTAATAGCTTACTTCTCACCCTCTTATATTTATTTTCTCACACTCCATCATTCTTCTAAACCCTTTCTGTAGTTTAGGCATTAGGTTACCTTAGGATTTAGACAATAGTGACCTTAAATCTCCTTCCATTTAGGATTGCCAGATCTATAGCCAGATCTGGAGGGCCTACTAAAGATAGCTCCCTTAGAGCTTTAGATCAACTTTTCCTATGGGACAAACTCTTACTTATTAAAACTTGCTACAACAGGCCATGTATCTTGCAGGACTGTGTATTTTTAGGCTTGCTGCTCTGTAATCCACCTTTGATTTTCACTGACCCCATTCTTATCACCATTTCCAATAAAGTTAGCAGCAAGTACTTAAAATAAATTAACATGTTTTTGGCGCCGCTATCGAGGAATCATGATCTATTAGTAGACCCTAGATTTTTATATTCTTTATTCTTTGGTAGCTGTACTGGTGATTAATTGATACTGCTGATTTATATTTAGAATTTTTCCTGCAAATCTGGATAGTAGCAGAGAAGGAAAGTAGAACTGCACTGGGAGTCTAGCTACCTCTGTTTGCACTTCTCTAACCCTCAAAAACTCAGCCTATTTCTCCTTTGAAAATTCCATAGCAGTTGATTAGGATAGTTGTAATTTTGTTAATTGCAATGTGTCTGCAAGTAGTCTTCTCTACTGTTGCTGTGTGTGCATGTTAGGAAGGAGATCTCTCAATCCCACATTGGAGCCTGCTAACCCTGAGATAGAAAGAGGCAGAAGACCAAGAAGGCCCAGACACACCACAGTTGAGCCCCCTACTGAAATTGAGACAGCAATCATGGGTGAAGAGCAACCCAGAACATTGAAGGAATTGAATGCTCCTGATGATTATAATTCTCCATTCAGCATTCAATTCCCAGATGTTTAGGAAAACTATGAGATTAAAACCTCCATCATCTAAATGCTTCCCTCTTTTCATGGGCTCAGCAAGGAAGACCCTTACAAGCACATTGACCAATTCTTGGCCATGTACACTACATTCTCCATTGCTGGTTTGGGACCAGAAACCACCAGATTAAGGTTGTTTCCTTTCTCCCTAAAGGACAGGGCCAACACCTGGTTAGCTACTCTCGCAAATAACAGTATCACTTCTTAGAAAAACCTCCAGACAAGGTTTCTGACCAAATTCTTCCTAGAGACAAAAACCAGCCAGTTGAGGAAATCAATACTTGCTTTTGCCCAATCCCCAACTAAGGATTTTAATCACTCATGAGACAAATTTAAGGAGATGCTCAAACAATGTCCCCACCACAAAATCCCTGACTCACAGCTTGTCCAAAGCTTCTATAATGGGATTGATGAGAAAAGTAGAGACATGGTAGATGCCTCTTATGGTGGAACTTACATGCGTAAAACAGCTGATGAGGCATGGGACTTGTTCGAGGTCATCAGTGAAAATGCTTTCCAAAAGATGTCCTCGTCAAGAACTGTTCAAGAGCCTTCTCCTAAACTGGAACTTGCTGAAACTTCCAAAGAAAATATGTATGAAATATCTGGGAATAATGACCTGAGAATGCAGATGGCCAATCTTTCTGATAAGTTTGATAAACTATTAACTGTGGTGCAACCCAGATTGGCTGCACAGGTGATGGAGGCATGTCTAATATGCCAATCTCCACAACACAGTGGAAGAGTGCACATCTGCAGGGAAATATCCTGAGTATGTGATGGAACAAGCTACTGCTACCTAATTATTTGGCCCGCAATAATCTGTTGGCTACAACAAACAACCATTTGGATACCAGCACCAAAATGCTGGTTACCAGTGGAGAGACCACCCAAATTTGAGGTGGAGACAAGACAATTACATGCAGCCACAATAGATGATGGCCTTACCTCAAAGGCCACAGCAGTAATTTAACTAGGGATATGCCCCAAGGTCAAATTTCTCGTGATCGCCAGAAGCCCCAAGAAAGAAAAATCGGGCCAGCCCAACCTCAGCCCCGAAATGCTTGTTTCGAGGACCAGGTTTTGACCTCATTGCAAAGCCTTGGAGTCTTGACTCGGAATGTGACTTCTCACAGTCAAAGCATAAAGAAAATGGAAGAACAGCTCGGCCAAATATTCAATGCCTTGGCCAAAAGAGAAGAGGGCAGGTTGCCAAGTCAGCTAGTGGCCAACCCTAAGGGCCAATATTCGATTGGAGAAGGTTCCTCAAGTTTTGAGGGAGCTAATGCCATCACAACCCTAAGGTTTGGCAGGCTGGTAAACAACCAGGTTGGGAAGGAACAAGGAGAGGTCATCTCCAAGGAATTTTTGAATGAAAGTGACAAAGAATTTGTGAGACCACAGAGCCAAGAGTTGCCTACTACCCAGCAACAAGGGAAAAATAAAGAGGCTGTAGTTGAGCCTCAGCAGGAAATAAAAGATGAAAAAAGAAAAAAACAAAAGTTTAGTCATAGGCTTGCAACTGAGGAACCAGCAGTACCTCAGTTGCCATTTCCTCAAGCTTTGAGTGGCCCTACCCCTTTTGATAAGGGGAATGCACGGATAGAGGAAATGATGGAGACCTTTAAGCAGATAAAAATCAATCTATACCTGCTTGATGCAATTAGACAGGTCCCAGCCTATGTCAAATTTCTGAAAGACCTCTGTACCCAGAAAAGGAAGGCTAGAGGCCATTTGTCCAAAAAGGTCTTTGCAACTGATACAGTTAATCCTGTATTAAACATGACAATGCCTGAGAAGTTACAAGACCCAGGGATACCCACTATTCCCTGCATAATTAGAGACCACACAATTGGAAGGGCCCTTCTAGACCTTGGAGCCAGTGTAAACCTGTTGTCATACAGTGTGTATCAGTAGCTAAGTTTGGGGGAGCTAAAACCCACCCTCATTGTGCTTTTAATGGCTGATAGGTCCTAAAGGAGACCTATGAGAGTGGTCGAGGATGTCTTAGTAGGGGTTGACAAGTTCTTTTACCCTGCAGACTTCCTTGTTTTGAACATGGGCTGCAACAAGAGTACATCTCCTATACCTGTTATTTTGGGCAGGCCATTCTTGGCCACAGCCAATGCATGCATTCAATGCAGGTCAGGGATCATGGAGGTAACTTTTATACATATGAAGGTCGAACATAATGTATACAATAGTGCAAAGTACCCTCAGCTGGACAATGAGGAAAGCTTTGTAATGGATGTACTAGAAGAAGTTGTTGAAGAAGAACTGCCCACTCTACTGGAGTGGGGCAATATTGTCACAAGTTTAACTGAAGTTTGAGACATGGTAGAGGAAGGAAGCCCAGCTGTTATGCCAGAAGACATGTCCACATTGAAGTCTTCTGTAGGCTTAGTGCAGCATTCCATTTGGAAACCTACATTGCTGCACCATCCTCAAACCAACAAAGCACCAATCCTGCCATCCACCCAACAAGCCCCTAATTTGGATCTCAAGAAGCTTCCAGAAACATTGAAATATGCTTTCCTGGAGAAAGATTAAAAACTTCCTATAATTATCTCCTCTCTTGCCAATGAGCAAGAGGAAGAATTACTACAAGTCTTGAGGAAGCAAAAAAAGTCAATTGGCTGGACCATTGCAGATCTAGGAGGGATAGATGCATCAATCTGTATACACAGGATCCATTTGGAGGAGGGCTCAACACCCTCCAGGGAAATACAGAGGAAATTGAATCCTCACATGCAGGAAATGGTCCTCAAAGAAATCATCAAATTGCTAGATGCTAGGATAATTTACCCCATTTCTGATTCTGAATGGGTGGCACCTATCCAAGTGGTGCCCAAGATATCTGGCATAACAGTTATCACAACTGAGTCTGAAGAGTTGAGACCAGCCAGAGAGACCACTGGTTGGAGAGTTTTCATAGATTATCGAAAGCTCAACTCTAAGATCAGAAAAGACCACTTTCCTCTCCCATTCATTGATCAAATTCTGGATAAGTTGGCTAGAAAAGTTTTTTACTGTTTTCTTGATGGGTACTCAGGGTATAACCAGATCCCTGTGCACCCTCTTGATCAAGATAAAACTATATTTACTTGCCCTTTTGGCACCTTTGCTTACAAAAGGATGCCTTTTGGGCTGTGTAATGCCCCAGCCACCTTTCAGAGGTGTATCTATGCCATATTTTCTGATATGATTGACAAATTCTTAAACAATTTTATGGATGATTTTTCTGTATATGGGGACAGTTTTGGCCAATTTCTGCAACACCTCCACCAGGTCTTGCAAAGATGTGAGGAGACCAATCTGGTCTTAAGTTGGAAAAAGAGCCACTTCATGGTAACACAAGGTTTTGTGTTGGGCCATGTAGTCTCTAAAGAAGGGATTGAGGTAGATAAGGCCAAAGTTGACCTCATTACAAATTTGCCCCCTCCAAGAACAGTCAAACAAATCAGATCTTTTCTTGGACATGCAGGATTCTATAGGAGGTTCATTAAGGACTTTAGTAAAATTGCTAAACCATTGTGCCACCTGCTTTGCCAGGATGTGCCCTTTGACTTTTCTGCTGAATGTCCTGAGGCTTTTAAAACTTTGAAGATTTGCCTCACCTCTGCCCCTGTACTCCAAACACCTGACTATGCATTGCCCTTTGAGCTGATGTGTGATGCATTGGACTTGGTAATAGGTGCTGTTTTGGGCCAAAGGAAAGATAAGCTGCCTGTGGTCATTGCCTATCTCAGCAAATCACTTGTTGAAGCTCAACTAAATTACACCACAACTGAGAAAGAGCTTCTGGCAGTAGTTTTTGCTGTGGACAAATTTAGACCTTACTTACTTGGGTCTAAAACTGTAATCTTCACTGACCACTCAGCATTGAAGTACCTATTATCCAAGAAGGATGCTAAGCCCAGGCTTATTAGATGGATACTCCTGTTGCAGGAGTTTGACATTGAAATCAAGGATAAAAAGGGTGTAGAAAATGTGGTGGCTGACCACTTGTCCAGAATTGTATTAGACAAATGTATTGATGATCCTATAAATGATGTTTTCCCGGATGAGAAATTATTTGTCATCCAATCCTTGGTTCCTTGGTATGCACACATTATCAATTATCTAGTTATAGGCAAGATTCCTACCCATTGGATCAAAATGGACAAAGACCTTCTTTTCTCACAGGTCAAGTTCTTTTTCTAGGAGGAACCTTACTTATATAAGTATTGTGCAGACCAAATCATCCAAAAATGTGTTCCAGGAAGTGATGTCCCCAGTATTCTAGCCATGTGCCATGAAAATACCTATGGAGGCCACTTTAGTGGAAGAAAAACAGCTGACAAAATCTTGCAGTGTGGGTTCAATTGGCCTTCTTATTCAGAGATGTCAATACACACTGCAAGACCTGTGAAAGATGTCAGAAATTAGGAGGGCTGTCCAAAAGAAACTCAATGCCTTTGCAGCCCATCCTTATTGTGGAACTGTTTGATGTCTAGGGTATTGACTTCATGGGCCCCTTTCCTCCTTCAAATGGTTATCATTTCATCTTAGTGGCAGTGGATTATGTTTCAAAATAGGTAGAAGCCATTGCCACAAGAACTAATAATAATCAGGTTGTTCTCAAGTTTATAAAGCAGAATATCTTTTCAAGATTTGGCATACCTAGAGCCATTATCAGTGATGGGGGTAGCCATTTCTACAACAGAAATTTTGAGAGTTTGCTCAAGAAATATTCTATCACCCATAGGATTGCTACTCCCTACCACCCACAAACCAGTGGGCAAGTTGAAATTTCTAATAAGGAGATCAAGCACATCCTTGAGAAGACTGTGAGGACTGACAGGAAGGATTGGGCTAACAAGCTAAATGATGCATTTTGGGCTTATAGGATTGCCTATAAGACTCCCATTGGTATGTTCCCATTCAGACTGGTTTATGGCAAGGCTTGTCATCTCCCAGTAGAGTTAGAACCCAGGGCCTATTGGGCCATTAAACATTTAAATCTAGACCTAACTTTTGTTGGTCATCACAGGTTGCTGCAGCTGTCAGAATTGGATGAGCTGAGGATGGATGCATATGCCAATGCCCGGATCTACAAGGAAAGGTCCAAGGCTTTCTTTGACAAGGGTCTGTTGAGAAAGAGCTTCATGGCTGGTGACAAGGTTTGGTTGTTTAACTTCAAACTTAAATTTTTTCCTGGCAAACTGAAATCCAGATGGGAAGGTCCCTACATTGTCATGAGTGTTTCCCCATCTGGTGTTGTGGAAATCAAGGATCCCAAGTCTGGGAAAACCTTGAAGGTGAATGGTCAGAGGCTTAAGCCTTGTTTTGAAAAACCTGCTAAACCCATGGACACCATTCACTTTCAAGGGGATCCTTCATTAAACTGATCCACAGGTGTGTCAATATTGTATCATATGTACTTTGGTTTTGTTAGATTTGTCTTACTTTCTTTTGTTCAAATTCTCTAGGAAATTTTAGTGGCCCCACCTGAATCTGGACCTGTCTGGTTTGAATTCTTTATGCTTGGTTTGATGATTACTGCCCTTGGATTGATGACTTTTGCCTGAATGCACAATGTTGGATAGTGATTTTTGCTATCTATGCTTTAATGTTTGATCTTAATGTGTTTGGGGGTACCTATGGTGGAGAGTCATGCCTAGGATCCAGCTACAGCACAAATGGAAATGGAAGAACAGAGAGCACATGCTCTCTGTTTAGTACTTTGCTGTCGCTGGGTTCAAAAGGAGGCATGAGAGACTCTCACGCAGTTCACGTTGAACCCTTCTATAGTTGTCACGAAATTCAAGTAAACTTGGGAACCTCTCACGTGATCCAAATGGAGGCCTGAGAGCCTCTTGCACAATTCACATGGAATTCTTCACATGCTGTCACACGCTCCAAGGTCAACCTGGGAGATTGTTACGCAATCCAATTTGAATAGCACCTTCGCTAGGTTTCATTTCCAATCCCGCGACCAAATATTTCCAAAGCGTGCCAAGCTTAGCGACAAGTATTTTAACCCCACGCTTGTCTCCCTTTCCAGTACGCTTTCTTCCTTCTTCATCCAGTGAAACCCTAGCTTCTAGCGCTCTTCTCCCTCTCTCCTCCAGCGTCCATCCTACAACCTAGCATTCACACCAGGAATCTATAGAGTTGTTCCTAACGTCATCCCCATCAATTGCCCTCTGCTCAGAAATCTCGTGGTGCCCTATGCAATAGATCGAACTAAACCCTACAATTTTAGGGTAGGCACTCAAATCTCAGTCCCCATTTCTCATATTCAAAACTAGAGTTTGGAATGGCCCCTAAGAGTGCACCAAAGAGAAGGGGCAAGGATAAGGCCCCTGTTGAGCCCGCTGCTAAGAAGGTCAAAACTTCAAAGGCACCAAAAAAAGGGAAGGATGTGGTTGAGGAGGTGGAGGAGCCAACCCTTGAGTTTTCTACACCCTCCGAGCTCATGGCTTCAATCCCCTTGGAGTCTGAGACAACTTTCGACCCGCCCTTCTTCGAGAAGGAGCCTCTCTCTACCCCTGCCGTACAGTTTATTAGCAAGGCTAGCCTGACACCCTTGATGAGAGGAATTCCATAACTAACCTACCCTAGGCTAGTGCAATTCTTTTACCAGCACATCAGGGTCACCAAGGATAAAGATGGACAAGCAGGTCTACTGGTGTTGATTGATGACTTCGAAATGGTAGGTAGCCCCAAGGTGATTACAGAGGTATTGGGCATCCCAGCCGCATTTGACCCTAGCTGTGGATATGGCCCCCCCTGAGTGCCTCAATTGATACAATTGCAAGGGCTTTGACTAGAGGATTAAAGGCCTCAGGGGATTCTATCAGAAGAAGAGAGTTGGAGCTTGAACTCCTTTTCATTGACCAGGTTCTGAGAAAGAACATCTATTGCTCAGGCCATCAGCAGGAGAGGAGAGCTCCTATTGTTGATGTTGTCTATTCATTTTCTCTAGGCCATGGCTTTCATGTAGCCTGGTTAATCTTTGAGGTAATGAAGGACCTGGTGGAGAAATTGGGGCAGAGCAAGAAGCCACACACACTCCCCTATGTCAGAGTCATCACCAAGCTGCTAAACAGAGGGTACAAGATACAAAAATAGAGGGGACTACCACCCTTGCCCCTACTACTTTTGCCAAGAGGCAATGGAAAATCAGCAGAAGCCTGATGGAAGCACAGAAGAAGAAGAAAGTTGAGGCTCAGGCCCCTCCCAATCAATCTAAAGAAGCAGCTGTTACAAGGCCCGCCCTTGTTACTACAAAGGAGATTCTAGAGTTTGTGACCACCACTGCAGCAGCAGCCACCTCAGCCCCCCCTCCTTTTACTCTAGCATCCCCTACCCTTATTCCATCTCTCTCTCACCCTCCTATGTCTTCATTATCCATCCCCACACCCCCTTCTCCTGTGATTGGTACGTAGGAGGACACAACCCCCCATGTCAGCCCCTCCCCATCCCTACCCTACCTCAATACACAACCCCAATACCCCCAGCATCTTCACATAAACTCGACAACCCTTCATTCATTTCCTACAAGAAAAGGAAAACCACTGAGACAACCCTCACCATCTCCCATACACCACCCACAATCCCTTTTATCCCCACTGACACACCTCACATTGAAGAAGACACGACCACTGCCATGCCTACCACATCCCCATTCCCAGACATAGACCTCAACCTTAACACAACCACAGGATTCCAAGCCTTCATGGCTAGTTTCCTTGACACTATGCCCACCCACTACACCCCCCTCCCGGACTCCCCTTCTACATCACAACATCACTCACCAAAACCCCAATCTCCTCCTCCCTCCACTTTCCATCATGCCCATTCCTCACCTTTTATACCTGTGCCTTCTTCTACACAAAATCAACCCCCCAGCCCAGATACACTGACACTCATCCTCTCCCTCATCCAAGACATCCAATCCCAACTATCCACCACTACACACACCCAGGACCAGATGCAGACAGAACTCCCATCCATTAAATCCACACTTCACACTTTGACAAACCCACCCATCCCTCAACAAACCACTCCAACCTTGTCCCCATAATCTCACCATTCTCTTTCATACCTTTTCCCATTCCCTTTTTCCCTTCCCCATCACCCCCTACTCGTAGTGAGCCTACCCCATTTTCCTTTCCCCCCATGCCTTCAATCCCACCTCTTATCCTACCCCCTCCAACATTCACTGACAAACAGACCTAGAACCTATTACCCTCCCCCAATAACTAGACTTACCCACTGTTAATCCCACTTCCCCCACCCAGGACCAATCACATTTTGCTCCTTCCACTTCCTCTCTTCCCATCGCACCCAAACACTCTTTTTACATCCCTCCCTACCTCACCATCCTCCATGCCATGAGGGACAATCCCTACCTTAGGAGGGATGTCCTGAGGGGCATGGCCCAACTTAGGCAGTCCATTGAGACCCCCCTGCTACAGCAGATTGCTGAAATGGAGGAAGCCCACATAAAGTAATTACTGGGTATCTCCCTGGGGTGGACTAATATCTTGGAGGCCTATGAGAAGGCCAAATCCATGGCTGCTTATCATCAGCTAAATTTGGAGTTGGAGAAAGCCAACACCGCTGCAGAGAAGATGAAAGCCAGGATGTTTGAAAAGAGGCTCAACAATGCCCAAGAGATCTTCAGACTCCAAAAGGAAATCCATAAAACTGACCTCCTCAAAGCTAAAATCTAGATAGCCTCATTGGAAGCTGCTTTGGCTGCTACCAGAATAGCAGCTCAGCAGCCCACCCCACTCTCTATCCGTGTGCCAGAACCCAGCTGTCAAGTCTGAGGAGGCACAACCAATTGCCCAACTAGATAAAGGGAAGGCCCCTGCTGCCCCTCCTTCATCACCTCCTATAGAGCAGCCCCCACCTACCCAAACCCCTGCTGCACCTCCAACTGAGCAAACTTATCCTAAATAGAAGAAAGTCACTGTTAAGAGGACTGCTTACACAGCAGCCTCGATTAAAATTGGCAAAGAGCCAGCTGCCCAGTCTGAGGAGGTAAAACCCCCTGGCCAACCTAAGCATAAAGAAAAAGGGAAGTCCCCAATAGCCACCACTGAGCCAGACAAAGGAAAATCACCTATGATCCCTCCTTAACCCAAAACCAAAAAGATGAGGGTGAGGGCACCAAAGGCTCCAACCATGAAGAAACCACCAGCCCAGCCAAAGAAATCAAGACAGCAGAAGAAAAAGAGCCTAACTGAGAAGAAAGCCCGAAAGAAAAAGACCAAAGCTCCCTCAGATAGATCTAAGTCCAAACCCAGTTCTGAGAGCAAAGCTGAAATGAGGAAACATGCCAAACAGATGGGTTGGGATTGGTTTACAGATTCGGATTTTGATTCCTCCTCCTCTTAGACTAGATTGTACTTAGGCTCTTCTTTCCTTTCCCTTCTTATCTTCTCATTGTAATTACAGTTGTACATATCTTCTCAGTTAATAGAATTTTTCTTTTTGTATATTGATTTATGAGCCATATCTGTTCCGTGTGCTTGTTTATTTTTTTAAAATTAGTCTTAATATTATTCACTTTTGTCAGTAACATGGGAGAGAATTTTGAGCAAAGTACTAGCACTGCAGCTATTTCGACTCTGTTTGCATCAAAGTGTTTTATCATTTGTGATTTTGTACTCGCGGAGCTATGATTCTTCTGCGCGCTTTTCCTTCTCATAAATGTACCATTATACTATGCGAGAATATTAGTTCGCGAATACCAGTGTGCAGCTACGCGATACACATGATTACCTTAATTACCAAGGCTAAAATTTGACCATCATTTAGTGTGAGCTCTCTTTTCCCATTATCAGTTGTGCGATTTATCATTCCCTTAACAATCACAATTTATTGCCATCCTTGGAAAGGGATAAAACTTTAATATGCCGATTCATATTCATCCATCCAAGTATTATAAATACGTAGTTAGTTCATCTTCATCTCATCCTTTCTCCTCTAACCTTAACGGTCCGGCCCTACCCATAACCATGGCGAATGAAAAACCCATCGAGTTCCCAAACAAATTCTATCCTATGTGGTTGGACCCCCCACCACCTAAGGAGTCAGACCCATTATAATTTCTTTAGGATGAGTATGAAGAAGTCCAGATGATCCTGGCCCAGGAGGAGAAGAAAAAGGAGAAGAGAGAGAAAAAGAAGCAAAAAATTAAACCACCTGCATCTCCCCCACCATCTTCTTCCAACCCCCCACCACCTGCTCAACTCCCATCTCCATAATCCTCATCTTCCACCTCCTCCCGGCTTATAGTTCCTCTTCCATGGTAGGCTGAGAATATCCCTGAGCCAGGAGGAAGAACCATTTTGTCTGACCAGAAGTGTTGCTTAGATTGTTCTTAGGTTTATAATTTTCTATCTTTTTGTAGTCTATTTGCTTTCATCTCTATAATAAAATTTGTCAATATTTTGCTTATATGAGTGCGTAAATCCTCATTCATTTTTGTGTGTTCTTTTTCTCTTTTATAGTTTCTGTTTTCTTATTTTTTAGGTTTTATACTTGCTGCACATTGCACATTTTGAACCAGTGAGGACACTGCTCCTCATGGTTTGGGGGTGTGGCAGGGTAGGTCTACCAATAGAATAGTTAACTTTAGTGCAGTAATGGTGGTGTAACTGGGATGAATAAAGTCAATTTCCACCTAACTTGATACAATGAGGAAATTTGTGAAAAAAAAAAAATTAAAATATTTTTGCAGACTTTTCAAAACTGAAAATGTTAAAATCTTGACACCAACATGAGGCTAACATCAGAAAATTTTTTAGTTGGTACTCAGTAAACCTAAGAGGAGAGAAACAGGTGAAAATACACCCCATAGGGTTAATTCGAGGACCATACCTAGTGAGATTTGGGCCCATCATTTTCTTTTGAAGAGTGTTTTTGGCATTATTTATGAGGACTGATTGAGTCATGACCTTTTCACTAGAAGTTAGGCACTTCCAAATCAAAATTGATTGACAACACTCATGACACTAAGGAAATGATCCAAGGCCCTCATTGGATAGTTTGAGCCTGAAAACCCAACCTTTTAAAACTACCCTTTGGTATACACTCTTTGAGCCTCAGAAAGTCCTATTCTTCTTTAACAAACACCAGAGTACTTGCACCTTAACCTCTTGACCTGATTCAACCTCACCCTCACTCTGAGAATTCAGAAGGTAAAGGAGACAGAGTTAAAGACAGTGAGAGTGGTCCAACATTAATGGTGGAAGGTGAAGAAAAGTAACTTATGAACAGCAGTATATCAATGGTATTTGTGTGGCAGTTCATCATAAAAATCATAAAAATATTGAATAAAAATAAAAAGAGAAAAAGAAAAAGAAAGAGAAGTCTAGAGAAGAACATCATCTGAAAATTGAAAAGAAGAGGAGAAGCTGGCCACTTTGATTCTGGAATATATCAAGTAAGATGAAGTTTTATTGAAATGAAAGTTGTGAAGTCATGACTCACTCCTTACCTTGCTGATTTCTTAATTTTGATTCCCTTTTTACCCCTTGATTCTCTATACCCCTCACCCATAAGCCACATTACAACCCATTCAAAAAGACCTTGTAGATCCAAAGTGAAATGAGCTGTCATGTGGAGATGAGTTGTGCAATCTCTGGTGAAAAGTCATGAGGATGTCAGAAATTAGAAGCTTTGCCTATGCTCATGCTTGCAGGCCCATTTAGGGTCTGTAACTGCTCTTGAACTGTTTTGAATGTGAACACCCTCAGATTTTCAATGTTGAGAGATAGCCCTGGTGAGAATTGGGTTCTAGTTTTAACCTCATTGGGGTTGTATCCAACCTGATTTTTGAATTTAAGGCAAGCTGGGTGCTGATTTTTACATATTGAATTTCTAATGTAAAATGAATGGTGGTGATGCAAATATATGCTAATTTTGAGTTTTAAATGGCCTGCATTACGTTGCAGTTCCCTCTAAATGTTAAAGAATGGGTGTGGAATGAAGCTTTATACATTGAAATTTGTGTTGTCATTAACTGCACTATACTTAATTGTTCTAATGGTAAAGTTTGTGGGTATCTTCACTGGAAACCCTCAGGAGACTTCACTCCTCCACTAGGGATCACCTAAGGGTTTAAAGGGCTTGGTACATATGCTAAATGTACCCGTGATCCCTACGAAAGTAGCATTTAATTAGTTAAAGCTTTGCTAAGGGACTAGAAAAGATTTGGTTTGGGGGTGTGTTAAGACCTGACAAGTACCACTTTTCACCCCTTAACTTAATCTCTGTTAGACCCTTAGTCATTTAATAAATATGTGCTAAGCCCATTTTGTAGGTAATAAGTAGCAGCCGCAAATAAGGCCCTAACCATGCCAAGAAGCTTACTTTTGCCCCAAAAGTTTCTCATGAGAAAGGAGGTTAAAACCTGACAGAGAATTGGCTGCAGCATAGGCACAGCAAAGCAGAAAAATGTCAAGAAGTGAGCTTCACACAGATGTTGCAGGCTTCAATTATTTCAGAGAAAAAGGCTTCGCGCAGTTGTCTCTGATTTCTGAAGGCAGCACACCAACTGCTTGCACTGTTCTCACGCAGATGAATGAACGAAGAGCCAAGAAAGTGGACTTCGTGGAGTTCTCACGAGGCTCAGTCATAAGCTCCCGCGTAGTCTCGCACAGCTCAAGAAAGGCGCCTTTAATCTTCGCGCGATTCACTGAGGAGAGAGAGCTCCAGGCATTCCTGCGCGCAGTGGCCACGAGATACAAACCTTCAGGGAACTGCTCGTACGATCCAGAAGCCCATGCACATTGCTTATGTGCGAGGATCCCTGCGCGATTCACCAAGGAATGAACCGCGCGCGCGATTCCCGCGCCACTCAAATGGAAAGCGCAGTCCCGCGACAACCAGAGCAATCCCGCGATGACCAAATTATCAATCCCGCGATTGCAAGAGCTTCAAGTCAAACCAATCCCGCGACACCAATTCTATCACGTGATAAGACCTGGAAATCCTTGCTACCTAGTGAGGCTCGAGATCTTAACTTCTCCCGACTTCTGCAGGGGCAATCTGGGAACTTCTAGCAATTAGGGCACGCACTCTAATGCTCCAATCTCCATGCACACGCCTCGAGGCATACAAGTAATAGAAATGGGCCATGATTGCATTGATAAAATTAGGGTTTTCCTAACCCTAATGCTCCCACAGCTGACTGCTATATAAGCCTATGCCTAGTTTTGGTTAAAAGGTCTTCTGTACTCCTTCTTGAATCAGCTGTAGAAATCTAATAGGCTAAGGTTAGGGTTTAGGCAACTTCTTTTCCCCTTTTCTTCTCTCTATAGTCTAGCACTTGCTGGCTATACCTTTGTATGATTATTTGGAATAGTTTTAATGGAGTTTTATAATAGGATCTTATGCATGTATGTGATTGAAGTTTGAGGGTTGTTCTATATAAGGCTACTGCCTTGAGATCCTCCATTGCTATGTTGCATTGTAAGCAATGGAGGATTGCTTTTAAGGATTTATTTCGATTCAAGTAACCTGTGTGTCCAGGCTAGGCACATTGCAGGCCTATGCCCCACCACAAGATCCACTAAATCTGAATCCCCATGGGAGCTTGAGCTGGTAGCCTTGTGAACATGGTGGTGGCAGTAATCTTCTTGTTCTGTCTCAGACCTCTGTGAGGAGGATAGCCTCTGTGGATAGTTTGTGACCATTCAAGTGGACAGGTTATAGCCCTAGGGTGAGGCTAATCCACAGATATAAGACAGATTCTTCTTCTCTGCACTTGTGCTTATAGCCTTGTGAGAGATTGTGCAGAGATAGACTCCCCTGTATTTGTATAGACCCACCATCAGATGGCAGATCTAATCTGGCTGAAGAGATTGTAGGCTTGTGCTTGGATCACTGCTGTCTTTCTAAAGCAGTAAATAGCTAGGCCTAAAAGCTAGTACTCAAACACTTGCTGGTCCTGTGTGTCCAGGCTAGTGCACATTGCAGGCCTAGCCCCACACACAGAACTTTAGAGGTTGAGGTTCTTATGAATTCTTGAGCTGGTAGCCTGGATGAAGTAGTGCCTACAATGATAAACTTGTTCTGACCCATCTCTGGACTGTGGTTATCCTATTGGATAGTCTATGACCATTTAAGTGGACAGGGTATAGCCATAAGGGATTGGATCATAGCACAGGGGTGAGTTGGATCCTTTCCCCTCTTTGGTGATAATGTAGCCATAGGACATGATTTCTATAGCAGTAGATCTGAGTCTGAGTTATAAGACCCATCAGATCTGTACCTAATAGCTTACTTCTCGCCCTCTTATATTTATTTTCTCACACTCCATCATTCTTCTAAACCCTTTCTGTAGTTTAGGCATTAGGTTACCTTAAGATTTAGACAATAGTGACCTTAAATCCCCTTCCATTTAGGATTGCCAGATCTGTAACCAGATCTAGAGGGCCTACTAAAGATAGCTCCCTTGGAGTTTTAGATCAACTTTCCCTGTGGGACAAACTCTTACTTATTAAAACTTGCTACAACAGACCCTGTATCTTGTAGGACTGCGTATTTTTAGGCTTATTGCTCTGTAATCCACCTTTGATTTTCACCGACCCCATTCTTATCACCATTTCCAATAAAGTTAGCAGCAAGTACTTAAAATAAATTAACAATGAACCTATCACTGAATACAAACATGTCATCAAACCTCAAACTATTAGCAAATCCACACCTATCATTGAACATGAACCCATCGTCAAAATTGAGACCATCGTTAAACTCAAACCCATCATCCAACTTGGACCTGTCATCAAAAGTGAACCCGTTATCGAAACTAAACCTATCATCAATCTTGAACCTATCATCGAACCTATCCCTACAACACCAAACACACCTACCTTCGAGCCAATCATTGAACCTATTAATAAACTAATCAAGAACTCCATCACTCCTCCCACTCTCGAAACTAAACTAAGCTTAAATCCTACGACCCAAATCAACATCCAAATCAATATATCACCAAATCCTCAAAACTCGCCATAACATGAAATCAACGTCACAACTAAGATCGATTCTAACCACCGGATCCAGACTTCCATAGACCTCACAATCAAGACCTTCATAGAACACCAACTAGTAACAAAACTACTACACCAAACTCTCGACACTAAACCTCCTCCAAAAATTACAAACAAAACTTTAAAACAACATCATGATAAATCCAAAGTGCGAATCAAACGAAACAAGCATAATCAAACAAAACTGAACCGCCCCACACAAAGGGAGGTCAACCTTGGCCTACACCTTCACATCTCCTCCTCTTGCTTTACCTTTGTCTTATCTTATCATTACCTTTACAAAACCAACAGATTCCACTCCAACTTCACAGGCAAATAACTTCTTGACAACTCGAAAACCACTCTAACAACTCTACACTCCAACTCTACGAGATGCCTCACTTCGTCAAAAAATAGAAGAAGATCCCTCCTGACAAGGAAACCATGGCCATAAAATACTTATCAAAAGAAGAAATCAAATGACACCATGTTTATTTCGACAAATTTTATATCATCCAAGACACCAACTCAAACATAACATCTCTTTCATCCCAGATTGACCAAATTGAGAGAGATCGAGGACCCCGAAACGGATCACCCAATTTCCACTTGGCCCATTCAACCTTCTGAGTGAGTCTTTGCTTAAGGAACTGATGTTGTACCATAAAACAATAATAATAACAAAAATACTACAAAAATATACAAAACAAAAAAATATATACATATGTCACCTGCCCAATAATATCTCTGATTCATAACCCTTACCCGGCCGAGAACTCAAAGTTGGGGAGCTAGTGCTAAGAAACAAGCCTACATAATCGCCTCGCATGGTGGAAATTAAAACCCTCGAGGAAAGTACTCACATTATTCTGGCAGCAAGCCTCAGGAAACAACTACAAGGGAAAGACTTCCTAACCCTTGGAATCACGACTCAATGATTATCATATCTCGTAGCCTAAATAGGCATACTTATATACTTATCATCCTCGCAGTCATCACAAGGCATTTGCCAGTTGTAGAACATTATTTTTGACAAATATTTTAGAAATCAGCTAACTCATTAACCGTCCTCTTATTCGGGCAAATTGATTGAAACGACTAATGGATCATGAAACTCACTTTCTGAAATATAGAAAATTCTGGATTCTCATACACCCTTCCAACCATTGGAGTTGATGTTAGAGCACAAAAAATAAAAATGTAAGGTTCCATCAAACCTCACAATTCTTGTGTTAGCAGGTTATTTTAATATATATATATGTAGAAAAGAAGCACAACCGAGTGAGGGCAATACGACGAATGAACAGTCAATGAATCTAGGGAAGCATAAGCTAATTGTGAGGGCATTCCTAGTATTTTTACTAGGAGAGCATAATACTAGGAGAGCATAAGTAAACCGCGAGGGCCTCCCTGATATCTTCACACTACTAGATATCATCGTACGGTGGCGGGAGGAGGACAATACTCCTGCTAACCATAGAATCTGATGATTTGATGGTACTAGACCATGATGGAAAGCTCAAGTATGGCACCGCATTACTCTCACGAGAAGAAAGTAGTTGATTACTATTTCAAAATTTGATTGAATAAGAAGCTACCCTCAGATCAATAAACCTTACCTCTTCTTCACCCTTAATTTTCTTTTCGGGCAATGAGTCAACTGCTTTCAAATCTCTTTCAGAATAAAATCGAAAACTCTCAAATGACAAGTAATGGAATCACCCATTACCTATCGTTCACCTCAATCTTGTTGAAAGCTACCATACATGATGATTGTTCAGCACATACAAAATCGAGCCTGCCATGTGGCCGAAATAATCAAACTACCTCCCAACATGGGATCATCACAAATACACTCTAGGACATCTGTGAGGCAGATAAAAGTTCCACTATCACTTGACATTGGGGCATTTATTTTTAAAGACCGATACCCCAAATTGAGGCATTTTTTTTATTTTTCAATTTAATTATTGCTTTTCCACCTCAGATACCCCAAACTGGGGCAGTTTTTTTAATTTTCAGTTTAGTTCTTACTTTTCTGCCGTGGGACCTCAAAATGAACACCTGAAATAGAAAAACAGAGATATACCCAAAAAATAAACACCACACTCTGAACATACAACCCAAAACGAAACCTAAAATCCTAACCTACAACCCAAAATGAAAATCGAACGCAAAATGAACACAAAGCCCAAGCGCGGAGTGTCCAATCAAAAGCAACAGAGGGGGAAGGGAAGGATTGGTTGGGGACCACCCCTTTCCATCCATTTTGAGGACTTCCCTTCCGTCGCCTTCACCTTCTAACAATAATGAAGGGTGTATCAATCACCTCATTCCCAATACTACCCATCCTCAAAATCACATCATTATCCCCAAGCATCACATCGGGTCGAAGATTGCTCGAAATCATAAACATAGGAAGAAACGACATCACAATTGGACAACTGGATCACAACATATCACTAAAACACTAATATTAGAGTAAAACAGGCATGAATAAACAAAAATAAAAGAGACTCGATTATATATAGACACCTGCCTAATTGAGCGCCTGTTAGGATATTTTAAATGCTTGCTGCAAACTTTATTGAAGACAGTGATAAGAATGTGTTAGTGAAAATAAATCAAAGGTGGATTGAAAACTATAGAGCAACAAGTCTAAAAATACATAGACCTACAAGATACAGAGCCTATTGTAGCAAGTTTTAATAAGTAAGAGTTTGTCCCACAGGGAAAGTTGATCTAAAGCTCCAAGAGAGCTATCTTTAGTAGGCCTTCCAGATCTAACTACAATTCTAAATGGAAGGGAATTTAAGGTCACTAATGTTTAAATCCTAAGGTAACCTAATGCCTAAACTACAGAAAGGGTTTAGAAGAATGATGGAGTGTGAGAAAATAAATATAGGAGGGCGAGAAGTAAGCTATTAGGTACAGATCTGATGGGTCTTATAACTCAGACTCAGATCTGCTGCTATAGAAATCCTGTCCTATGGCTACATTATCACCAAAGAAGAGAAAGGATCCAACTCACGCCTGTGCTATGATCCAATCCCTTATGGCTATAACCTGTCCACTTAAATGGTCACAGACTATCCAATAGGGGAACCACAGTTCAGAGATGGGTCAGAACAAGTTTATCATTGTAGGCACTACTTCATCCAGGCTACTAGCTCAAGAATCCATAGGAATCTCAACCTCTAAAGTTCTATGTGCTCTAGCCTGGACACACAAGACCAGCAAGAGTTTGAGTACTAGCTTTAGGTATAGTTATTCACTACTTTAGAAAGACTGCAGTGATCCAGTCACAAGCCTACAATCTCTACAGCCAGATCAGATATGCTATCTGATATTGGGTCTATACAAATACAGGGGAGTCTGTCTCTACACAATCTCTCACAAGGCTACAAGCACAAGTGCAGAGAAGAAGAATCTGTCTTAGATCTGTGGATTGGCCTCACCCTAGGGCTATAATTTGTCCACTTGAATGGTCACAGACTATCCACAGAGGCTATCCTTCTCACAGAGGTTTGAGACAGAACAAAAACATTGCTGCCACCACCATGTTCACAAGGCTACCAGCACAGGCTCCCATGGGAATTCAGATTTAGTGGATCCTGTGGTGGGGCATAGGCCTGCAATATGCCGAACCTGGACACATAGGGCACTTGGATCTAAATAAATCCTCAAACACAATCCTCCATTGCTTACAATGCAATATAACAATGGAGGATCTCAAGGCAGCAGCCTTGTACAGAACAACTCACAAAAACACCAATCCCATACATGCATAAAATCCTATTATAAAAACTCCATTAAAACTATTCCAAATAGACATATAAAGGCATAGCCAGCAAGTGCTGGACTATGGAAAGAAGAAAAAGGGAAAAAGAAAACTACCTAAACCCTAACCTTAGCCTACTGCAATTCTACAGTTGAGTCAAGAAGGAGTACAGAAGTCCCTTAAACCTAAACTAGGCTTAAGCTTATATAGCAGTCAACTCTGTGATAATTAGGGTTAGGAAAACCCTAATTTATCAATGCTATCGTGGCCCATTTTTATTCCTTAGATGCCTTGGGGCGTGTGCACAGAGATTAGAGCATTGGAGTGCCTGCCCTAGTTGCTGAAAGTTCCCAAATTGCCCCTGCAAAAGTGGAGAGAAGTTAAGATCCCGAGCCTCGCTAGGTAGAAATGAGTTCCGGGTCTTAACGCGTGATAGAATTGGCATCGCGGGATTGAATGAACTTGAAGCTCTTGCAGTCGCGGGATGGTACTTTGGTCATCGCAGGGATGCTCTGGTCATCACAGGATTGCTCTTTCCATTTGAATGGCGCAGGAATTACGCACGCAGTTCATTCCTTGGTGAATCTCGCAGGGATCCTCGCGAAGAAGTAAGGTGCATGGGCTTCTGGATCACGTGAGCAGTTCCCTGAAGGTTTGTATCCCACGGCCACTGCACGACAACTACGCGTAGGAATGCCTGGAGCTCTCTATCCTCAGTGAATCGCACAAAGATTAAAGGTGCCTTTCTTGAGCTGTGCGAGAGTGCACGAGACTTCGCGAGAGCTCCTGACTGAGCCATGCGAGAACTGTGCGAAGTATGCTTTTTACTCCCTTCTGTCATGAATCTGTACGAGAACGGTGAGACCAGTTGGTGTTCTGCGTTAGAAGCCCGCGACAACTGTGCGAAGCATTCTTTCTGGTTCAATTGAGCCCTATGACATCTGCGCGAGGCTCACTTCTTAACTTGTTTCTGCTTTGTTGTGCCTAAGCTGCAGCCAGTTCTGTCTGGGTCTAACTGTCTTTCTCCTGAGGCACTTCTGGGATAAAAAGGTAAGCTTCTTGGCATGGTTAGGGCCTTATTTGCAGCTGCCGCTTATTACCTACAAAATGGACTTAGCACATATTTATTAAATGATTAAGGGTTTAACAGAGATTAAGTTAAGGGGTGAAAAGTGGTACTTTTCAGGTCTTAACACACCCTCAAACCAAATCTTTGCTAGTCCCTTAGCAAAGCTTTAACTAATTAAATGCCACTTTCGTAGGGATCACGGGTACATTTAGCATATGTACCAAGCCTTTTAAACCCCTAGGTGATCCCTAGTGGAGGAGTGAAGTCTCCTGAGGGTTTTCAGTGAAGATACCCACAAACTTTACCATTAGAACAGTTAAGTGTAGTTCAGTTAATGACAACACAGATTTTAATGTATAAAGCTTCATTCCACACCTATTCTTTAGCATTTAGAGGGAACTGCAGCAGTAATGCATGCCATTCAAAACTAAAAATTTAGCAAGTGTTTGCATTTACCATTCATTTTACATTAAAAATTTAATGTGTAAAAATCAGTATCTAGCTTGCCTTAAATTCAAGAATCAGATTGGATACAACCCCAATGAGGTCAAAATTTAGACCCAATTCTCACCAGGGCTATCTCTCAACATTGATAGTCTGAGGGTGGTCACATTCAAAATAGCTCAAGAGCAGTTACAGACCCCAAATGGGTCTGCAAGCATGAGCATAGGCAAAGCTTCTAATTTCTGACATCCTCATGGCTTTTCACCATAGATTGGACAACTCCTCATCTCCACATGACAGCTCATTTTACTTTGGATCTACAAGGTCTTTTTGAGTAGGTTGTAATGTGGCTTATCGTTGAGGGATTTAAAGAATCAAGGGGTAAAAAGGGAATCAAAATTAGGAAATCAGCAAGGTAAGGAGTGATTCATGACTTCACAACCTTCATTTCAGCAAAACTTCATCTTTCTTGATATATTCCAGAATCAAAGTTGCCAGCTTCTCCTCTTCTTTTCAATTTTCAGATGATGTTCTGGCAATCCTAAATGGAAGGGGATTTAAGGTCACTAATGTTTAAATCCTAAGGTAACCTAATGCCTAAACTACAAAAATGGTTGAGAAGAATGGTGGAGTGTGAGAAAATAAATACAAAAGGGTAAGAAGTAAGCTATTAGGTATAGATCTGATGGGTCTTATAACTCAGAATCAGATCTGCTGCTATAGAAATCCTGTCCAATGGCTACATTATCACCAAAGAGGAGAAAGGATCCAACTCACCCCTGTTCCATGATCCAATCCCTTATGGCTATACCCTGTCCACTTAAATGGTCACAGACTATCCAATAGGATAACCACAGTCTAGAGATGGGTCAGAACAAGTTTATCATTGTAGGCACTACTTCATCTAGGCTACCAGCTCAAGAATTCATAGGAACCTCAACCTCTAAAGTTCTGTGTGTGGGGCTAGGCCTGCAATGTGCACTAGCCTGGACACACAGGACCAGCAAGAGTTTGAGTACTAGCTTTAGGTCTAGCTGTTCACTGCTTTAGAAAGACAGCAGTGATCCAGTCACAAGCCTACAATCTCTACAGCCAGATCAGATCTGCCATCTGATGGTGGGTCTATACAAATACAGGGGAGTCTATCTCTGCACAATCTCTCACAAGGCTATAAGCACAAGTGCAGGGAAGAAGAATCTGTCTTATATCTGTGGATTGGCCTCACCCTAGGGCTATAACCTGTCCACTTGAATGATCACAAACTATCCACAGAGGCTATCCTCCTCACAGAGGTCTGAGACAGAACAAGAAGATTACTGCCACCACCATGTTCACAAGGCTACCAGCTCAAGCTCCCATGGGGATTCAAATTTAGTGGATCTTGTGGTGGGGCATAGGCCTGCAATGTTCCTAGCCTGGACACACAGGTTACTTGAATCTAAATAAATCCTTAAAAATAATCCTCCATTGCTTACAATGCAACATAGCAATGGAGGATCTCAAGGCAGCAGCCTTATATAGAACAACCCTCAAACTTCAATCACAAACATGCATAAGATCCTATTATAAAACTCCATTAAAACTATTCCAAATAATCATACAAAGGTATAGCCAGCAAGTGCTAGACTATAGAGAGAAGAAAAGGGAAAAAGAAGTTGCCTAAACCCTAACCTTAGCCTATTAGATTTCTACAGCTGATTCAAGGAGTATAAAAGACCTTTTAACCAAAACTAGGCTTAGGCTTATATAGCAGTCAGCTGTGGGAGCATTAGGGTTAGGAAAACCCTAATTTTATCAATGCAATTATGGCCCATTTCTATTACTTGGATGCCTCGAGGCATGTGCATAGAGATTGGAGCATTAGAGTACGTGCCCTAATTGCTAGAAGTTCCCAAATTGCCCCTGCAGAAGTCGGGAGAAGTTAAGATCTCAAGCCTCACTAGGTAGCAAAGATTTCCAGGTCTTATCGCATGATAGAATTGGTGTCACGGGATTGGTTTGAGTTGAAGCTCTTGCAATCGCAGGAATGATAATTTGCTCATCGCAGGATTGCTCTGGTTGTCGCGGGACTGCGCTTTCCATTTGAGTCGCGCCGGAATCGCGCGCGCGGTTAATTCCTTAGTGAATCGCGCGGGGATCCTCATGCATAAGCAATGTGCATGGGAAAGATACGTATCTCGTAGCCCTTCTTGTGATAGTTGAGAATGCAGGAGCTCTCTCTCCTCAGTGAATCGCGCGAAGATTAAAGGCGCCTTTCTTGAGCTGTGCGAGACTACGCGAGAGCTTATGAATGAGCCTCGTGAGAACTCCACGAAGTCTACTTTCTTAGCTCTTCTTTCATTCATCTGCTTGAGAATAGTGCAAGCAGTTGGTGTGCTGCCTTCAGAAACCCGAGACAACTGCGCGAAGCCTTTTTCTCTGAAATAATTGAACCCTGCGACATCTGTGTGAAGCTCACTTCTTGACATTTTTTTTCTTTGCTGTGCCTATGCTGCAGCCAATTCTCTGTCAGGTTTCAACCTCCTTTCTCCTGAGGAACTTCTGGGGCAAAAGTAAGCTTCTTGGCATGGTTAGGGCCTTATTTGCGGCTGCTACTTATTACCTACAAAATGGTCTTAACACATATTTATTAAATGACTAAGGGTCTAATAGAGATTAAGTTAAGGAGTGAAAAGTGGTAATTTTCAGGTCTTAACACACCCCCAAACCAAATATTTTCTAGT
The DNA here is from genome assembly GCA_021018995.1 of Chloranthus sessilifolius. Lineage (NCBI taxonomy): Eukaryota > Viridiplantae > Streptophyta > Magnoliopsida > Chloranthales > Chloranthaceae > Chloranthus > Chloranthus sessilifolius. The sequence goes on from CM037588.1 coordinate 102,827,301, forward strand.
CCCTTAGCAAAGCTTTAACTAATTAAATGCCACTTTCGTAGGGATCACGGGTACATTTAGCATATGTACCAAGCCTTTTAAACCCTTAGGTGATCCCTAGTGGAGGAGTGAAGTCTCCTGAGGGTTTCCAGTGAAGATACCCACAAACTTTACCATTAGAACAATTAAGTATAGTGCAGTTAATGACAACACAAATTTCAATGTATAAAGCTTCATTCCACACCCATTCTTTAACATTTAGAAGGAACTGCAGCGTAATGCAGGCCATTTAAAAGTCAAAATTAGCATGTATTTGCATCACCACCATTCATTTTACATTAGAAATTCAATATGTAAAAATCAGCACCCAGCTTGCCTTAAATTCAAAAATCAGGTTGGATACAACCCCAATGAGGTTAAAACTCGAACCCAATTCTCACCAGGGTTATCTCTCAACATTGACAATCTGAGGGTGTTCACATTCAAAACAGTTCAAGAGCAGTTACAAACCCTAAATGGGCCTGCAAGCATGAGCATAGGCAAAGCTTCTAATTTCTGACATCCTCATGACTTTTCACCATATATTGCACAACTCCTCATCTCCACATGACAGCTCATTTCACTTTGGATCTATAAGGCCTTTTTGAATGGGTTGTAATGTGGCTTATGGGTGAGGGGTATAGAGAATCAAGGGGTAAAAAGGGAATCAAAATTAAGAAATCAGCAAGGTAAGGAGTGAGTCATGACTTCACAACTTTCATTTAAGAAAAACTTCATCTTACTTGATATATTCCAGAATCAAAGTGGCCAGCTTCTCCTCTTCTTTTCAATTTTTAGATGATGTTCTTCTCTAGACTTCTCTTTCTTTTTCTCTTTTTATTTTTATTCAATATTTTTATGATTTTTATGATGAACTGCCACACAAATACCATTGATATACTGCTGTTCATAAGTTGCTTTTCTTCACCTTCCACAATTAATGTTGGACCACTCTCACTGTCTTTAACTCCTTCTGCTTTACCTTTTGAATTCTCAGAGTGAGGGTGAGGTTGAATCAGGTCAAGAGGTTAAGGTGCAAGTACTCTAGTGTTTGTTAAAGAAGAATAGGACTTTCTGAGGCTCAAAGAGTGTATACCAAAGGGTAGTTTTAAAAGGTTGGGTTTTCAGGCTCAAACTATTTAATGAGGGCCTTGGATCATTTCCTTGGTGTCATGAGTGTTGTCAATCAGTTTTGATTTGGAGGTGCCTAACTTCTAGTGAAAAGGTCATGACTCAATCAGTCCTCATAAATAATGCCAAAAACACTCTTCAGAAGAAAATGATGAGCCCAAATCTCACTAGGTATGGTCCTCAAATTAACCCATGGGGTGTATTTTTACCTGTTTCTCTCCTCTTAGGTTCACTAAGTATTAACTAAAAAATTTTCTGATGTTAGCTTCATGGTGGTGTCAAGATTTTAACATTTTCAATTTTGAAAAGTCTGCAAAAATATTTTAATTTTTCACAAATTTCCTCATTGCAGCAAGTTAGGTGGAAATTGACTTTATTCATCCCAGTTACACCACAATTAATGCACTAAAATTAACTATTCTATTGGCAGACCTACCCTGCCACACCCCCAAACCATGAGGAGCAGTGTCCTCACTGGTTCAAAACTGAGAAGGTGCAGGGTAATAGTCAGGAATAAAATAGTAAACACACACAGATCAAATACACAAAGCAGAATACAAAAAGAATTCTATTAATATAGAAATAAATGTATAACTGTAATTAAAATGACAAGAAAAAAAAGTGGAAAGGAAAGAAAAGCCTAAGTACAATCTAGTCTAAGAGGAGGAGGACTCGGAATCTGAATCTGTGAACCAGTCTCAACCCTTCTATTTTGCATGTTTCCTCATTTCAGCTTTGCTCTCAGAACTTGGCTTTGACTTGGTTCTATCTGAGGGAGCTTTGGTCTTTTTCTTCCGGGCTTTCTTCTCAGTTGGGCTCTTTTTCTTTTGTTGCCTTGGTTTCTTTGGTTGTGGTGGTTTCTTCATGGTTGGAGCTTTTGGTGCCCTCACCCTCATTTTTCTGGTTTTGGGTTCAGGAGGGATCATAAGGGATTTTCCTTTGTCTTGTTCAGTGGGGGCTACTAGGGACTTTCCTTTATCTGGCTCCATGGGAGCTACTAGGGACTTCCCTTTGGCTGACCGGCCATGTGGTGGTGCCTCCTCAGACTGGGCAGCTAGCTCTTTACCAATATTAATAGAGGTTGATGTGGAAGCAATCCTCTTAGAAGTGACTTTCCTCTGTTTAGGATAAGTTTGCTCAGTAGGATGTGTAGCAGGAGTTGGGGTAGGTTGAGGCTTCTCAGTAGGGGTTGCAGCAGGTGGGGCAGCAGGGGACTTCCCTTTATCTAGCTGGCCAAGTGGTTGTGTCTCCTTAGACTGGGTAGCTGGGGTTTGAGAAGGTTTAGGCTCAAGGCTAGGCATGAGTACAGAGAGTGGGGTGGGCTGCTGAGCTGCAGTTCTGGCAGCAGCCAATCCGGCTTCCACTGGCATTTTCATAGCACATGACCAGAATACTGGGGACATCACTTTTTGGAACACATTTTCAGATAATTTGGTCTGTACAGTACTTGTATAAGCAAGGTTCCTCCAACAAAAAGAACTTGACTTGTGAGAAAAACAGGTCTTTGTCTATTTTGGTCAAATGGGCAGGATCTTCCCTATAACTAGATAATTTACAATGTGTCCATACCAAGGAACCAAGGATTGGATGGCAAATAATTGCTCATCCGGGAAAACATCATTTGCAAGGTCATCAACACATTTCTCCAACACAATTCTGGACAAGTGGTCAGCCACCACATTTTCTACACCCTTTTTTTCCTTGATTTCAATGTCACACTCCTGCAAAAGGAGTATCCATCTAATCAACCTGAGCTTAGCATCTTTCTTAGTCAATAGGTACTTCAATGCTGAGTGGTCTGTGAAGATTACAGTTTTAGACCCAAGTAGGTAAGGTCTATATTTGTCCACAGTAAAAATTACTACTAGATGCTCTTTCTCAGTTGTGGTGTAATTCATCTGAGCTTCAGCAAGTGATTTGTTGAGATAGGCAATGACCACTGGCAGCTTATATTTCCTTTGACCCAAAACAGCACCTATTGCCAAGTCGAATGCATCACACATCAGCTCAAAGGGCAGTGCATAGTCAGGTGTTTGGAGTACAGGGGTAGTGCTGAGGCATATCTTCAAAGTTTCAAAAACCTTAAGACATTCAGCAAAAAAATCAAAGCGCACATTCTGGCAGAGCAGGTAGCACAATGGTTTAGCAATTTTACTGAAGTCTTTAATAAACCTCCTGTAGAATCCTGCATGTCCAAGGAAAGATCTGATTTGTTTGACTGTTCTTGGAGGGGACAAATTTATAATGAGGTCAACTTTGGCCTTATCTACCTCAATCCCTTCTTTAGAGACTACATGGCCCAACATAATACCTTGTGTTACCATGAAGTGGCTCTTTTCCCAACTTAAGACCAGATTGGTCTCCTCACATCTTTGCAAGACCAGGTGGAGGTGTTGCAGTCATTGGCCAAAACTGTCCCCATATACAGAAAAATCATTCATAAAAATTTCCAAGAATTTGTCAATCATATCAGAGAATATGGCATATATACACCTCTGAAAGGTGGCTGGGGCATTACACAACCCAAAAGGCATCCTTCGGTAAGCAAAGGTGCCAAAAGAAAAAGTAAATATAGTTTTCTCTTAGTCATGAGGGTGCACAGGGATCTGGTTGTACCCTGAGTACCCATAAAGAAAATAGTAAAAAGCTTTTTCAACCAACTTATCCAGAATTTGATCAATGAATGAGAGAGGGAAGTGGTCTTTTCTGATTCTAGAGTTGAGCTTCCGATAATCTATGCAAACCCTCCAGCCAGTGGTCTCCCTAGCTGGCCTCAATTCTCCAGATTCAATTGTAACAAATGTTATGCCAGATTTCTTGGGCACCACTTGGATAGGTGCCACCCATTCAGAATCAGAAATGGGGTAAATTGCCCCAGCATCTAGCAATTTAATGATTTCTTTGAGGACCACTTCCTGCATGTGAGGATTCAATTTCCTCTGCATTTACCTGGAGGCTGTTGAGCCCTCCTCTAAATGGATCCTGTGCATACAGATTGATGCATCTATCCCTCCTAGATCTGTAATGGTCTATCCAATTGCCTTTTTGTGCTTCCTCAAGATTGTTAGTAATTCTTCCTCTTGCTCATTGGTAAGAGAGGAGGAGATAATTACAGGAAGTTTTTTACCTTTCTCAAGGAAGGCATATTTCAATGTTTCTGGAAGCTTCTTGAGATCCAGATCAGGGGCTTGTTGGGTGGATGGCAGGATTGGTGCTTTGTTGGTTTGAGGAAGAGGCGGTAATGTAGGTTTCCAAATGAAATGCTACACTAAGCCCACAGAAGACTTCAATGTGGTCATGTCTTCTAGCATAACAGCTGGGCTTCCTTCCTCTACCATGTCCCAAACTTCAATTAAACTTGTGACAATGTTGCCCCACTCTAACAGAGTGAGCAATTCTTCTTCAACAACTTCCTCTAGTACATCCACTACAAAGCTTTCCTCATTGTCCAGCTGAGGCTACTTTGCACTGTTGTACACATTAAGTTCAACCTTCATATGTCTGAAAGTTACCTCCATGATCCCTGACCTACATTGAATGCAAGCATTGGTTGTGGCTAAGAATGGCCTGCCCAAAATAACAGGTATAGGGGTTGTACTCTTGTTGCAGCCCATGTCCAAAACAAGGAAGTCTGCAGGGTAGAAGAACTTGTCCACCCCTACTAAGACATCCTCAACCACTCTCATAGGTCTCCTTTCAGTCCTATCAGCCATTAACTGCACAATGGGAGTGGGTTTTAGCTCCCCCAAACCTAACTGCTGATACACACTGTATGGCAGCAGGTTTACATTGGCTCCAAGGTCTAGAAGGGCCCTTTCAATTATGTGATCTCCAATTATGCAGGGAATAGTGGGTATCCCTGGGTCTTGCAACTTCTCTGGCATTTTCATGTTTAATACAGAATTAACTGTATTAGTTGCAAAGACCTTTTTGGACAAATGGACTCTAGCTTTTCATTTCTGGGTACAAAGGTCTTTCAAAAATTTGGCATAGGCTAGGACCTGTCTAATTGCATCAAGCAGGGGCAAATTAATTTTTACCTACTTAAAGGTCTCCATCATTTTCTTTATCTGTGCATTTCCCTTATCAAAAGGGGCAGGGCTACTCAAAGCTTAAGGAAATGGCAACTAAGGTACTGCTGGTTCCTCAGCTGCAAGCCTATGACTAAACTTTTTTTTTTTTCTTTTTTCATCTTTTATTTCTTATTGAGGCTCAACTACAGCCTCTTTATTTTTCCCTTATTGTAAGGTAGCAGGCAGCTCTTGGCTCTGTGCTCTAACAAATTCTTTTTCACTTTCATTCGAGAGTTCTTTGGAAATGACCTCTCCTTATTCTTTTCCCACCTGATTGTCTACCAACCTGCCAGACCTCAGGGTTGTGATGGCATTAGCTCCCTCAAAACTTGAGGAACCTTCTCCAATCGAATATTGGCCCTTAGGGTTGGCCACTGGCTGGCTTGGCAACCTACCCTCTTCTCTTTTGGCCAATGCATTAGAAATTTGGCCTAGTTGCTCTTCCATTTTCTTTATGCTTTGACTGTGAGAAGTCACAGTCTGAGTCAAGACTCTAAGGATTTGCAATGAGGTCAAAACTTGGTCCTCGAAAGAAGCATTTCGGGGCTGAGGTGGGGGAACTACCAACTGATTTTATTGTTGGGGCAGCTGCTGATGCTGAAAATTTGACCTTGGGGCATATCCCTGATTAAATTGCTGCTGTGGCCATTGAGGTAAGGCCAACATCTATTGTGGCTGCATGTAATTGTCTTTTCTCCACCTCAAATTTGGGTGGTCTCTCCACTAGTAACTAGAATTTTGGTGCTAGTATCCAAATGGCTGTTTGTTGTAGCCAACAAATTATTGCTGGCCAAATGATTGGGCTGCAGCAACTTATTCTATCACATACTCAGGATATTACCCTGCAGATGGGTACTCTTCCACTGTGTTGTGGAGATTGGCATATCAGACATGCCTCCATCACCTGTGCAGCCAATCTGCGTTGCACCACAGTTAATAGTTTATCAAACTTATCAGAAAGATTGGCCATCTGCATTCTCAGGTCATTATTCCCAGTTATTTCATACATCTTTCCTTTGGAAGTTTCAGTAAGTCCCAATTTAGGAGAAGGCTCTTGAACAGTTCTTGACAAGGACATCTTTTGAAAAGTATTTTCACTGATGACCTAGAACAAGTCCCATGCCTCATCAGCTGTTTTGTGCATGTAAGTTTCACCACAAGAGGCATCTACCATGTCTCTGCTTTTCTCATCAATCTCATTATAGAAGCTCTGGACAAGCTATCAGTCAGGGATCTTGTGGTGGGGACATTGTTTGAGCATCTCCTTGAATCTGTGCCATGCTTGATTAAAATCCTCAGTTGGGGATTGGGCAAAAGCAAGTATTGTTTTCCTCAACTGGCTGGTTTCTGTCTTTGGGAAGAATTTGGTCAAAAATCTTGTCTGGAGGTCTTTCCAAGAAGTGATGCTGTTGTTTGGGAGAGTAGCTAACCAGGTGCTGGCCCTGTCCTTTAGGGAGAAAGGAAATAGCCTTAATCTAGTGGCTTCTGGTCCCAAACCAACAATGGAGAATGTTGTGCACAGGGCTAAGAATTGATCAATGTGTTTGTAGGGGTCTTCCTTGCTTAGCCCATGGAAAGAGGGAAGCATTTGGATGATTGAGGTTTTAATCTCATAGTTTCCCTGAACATCCGGGAATTGAATGCTGAATGGGGAATTATAATCATCAGGAGCATTCAATTCCTTCAATGTTCTGGGTTGCTCTTCACCCATGACTGCTGTCTCAGTTTCAGTAAGGAGCTCAACTGTGGTGTGTCTGGGCCTTCTTGGTCTTCTGCCCCTTTCTATCTCAGGGTTAGGAGGCTCTAATGTGGGACTGAGGGATCTCCTTCCTAACATGCACACACACCAACAGCAGGGAAGACTACTTATGCATATTACTGCAAGAATTAACAAAATTACAACTATCCTAATCAACTGCTATGGAATTTTCAAAAGAGAAATAGACTGAGGTTTTGAGGGTTAGAGAAGTGCAAACAGAGGTAGCTAGACTCTCAGTGCAGTTCTACTTTCCTTCTCCGCTACTGTCCAGATCTGTAAGAAAATTTTCAAATGTAAATCAGCAGTATCAATTATTCACAAGCACAGCTACCAAAGAATAAAAAATACAAATATCTAGGGTCTACTAATAGATCAAGAGTCCCCAGCAACGGTGCCAAAAACTTGTTAGGATATTTTAAATGCTTGCTGCTAACTTTATTGGAGATAGTGATAAGAATGCGTTAGTGAAAATAAATCAAAGGTGGATTGAAAACTACAGAGCAGCAAGTCTAAAAATACACAGACCTGCAAAATACAGGGCATGTTGTAGTAAGTTTTAATAAGTAATAGTTTGTCCCACAGGGAAATTTGATCTAAAGCTCCAAGGGAGCTATCTTTAGTAGGCCCTCCAGATTTGACTATAGATCTGGCAATCCTAAATGAAAGGGGATTTAAGGTCACCAATGTTTAAATCCTACGGTAACCTAATGCCTAAACTATAGTAATGGTTGAGAAGAATGGTGGAGTGTGAGAAAATAAATACAAAAGGGTGAGAAGTAAGCTATTAGGTACAGATCTGATGGGTCTTATAACTCAGACTAAGATCTGCTGCTCTAGAAATCCTATCCAATGGCTACATTATCACCAAAGAGGAGAAAGGATCCAACTCACCCCTGTGCCATGATCCAATCCCTTATGGATATAACCTGTCTACTTAAATAGTCACAGACTATCCAATAGGGGAACCACAGTCCGGAGATGGGTCAGAACAAGCTTATCATTGTAGGCACTACTTCATCCAGGCTACCAGCTCAAGAATCCATAAGAACCTCAACCTCTAAAGTTCTGTGTGTGGGGCTAGACCTGCAATGTGCATTAGCCTGGACACACAGGACCAGCTAGAGTTTGAGTGCTAGCTTTTAGGCCTAGCTGTTCACTACTTTAGAAAGACAGCAGTGATCTAGTCACAGGCCTACAATCTCTAAAGCCAGATCAGATCTGTCATCTGATGGTGGGTCTATACAAATATAGGGGAGTCTGTCTCTACACAATCTCTCACAAGGCTACAAGCACAAGTGCAGAGAAGAAGAATCTGTCTTAGATCTGTGGATTGGTCTCACCCTAGGGCTATAACCTGTCCACTTGAATGGTCACAGACTATCCACAGAGGATATCCTACTCACAGAGGTCTAAGACAACAAGAAGATTACTGCCACCACCATGTTAACAAGGTTACCAGCTCAAGCTTCCATGGGGATTCAGATTTAGTGGATCTTGTGGTGGAGCATAGGCCTATAATGAGCCTAGCCTGGACACACAGGTCACTTGGATCTAAATAAATCCTTAAAAACAATCCTCCATTGCTTATAATGAAACATAGCAATGGAGGATCTCAAGACAGCAACCTTGTACAGAACAATCCTTAAACTTCAATCCCATACATGCATAATATCCTATTATAAAACTCCATTAAAACTATTCTAAATAATCATACAAAGGAATAGCCAGCAAGTGCTGGACTATAGAAAGAAGAAAAGGGAAAAAGAAGCTGCCTAAACGCTAACCTTAGCCTATTAGAATTCTACAGCTGATTCAAGAAGGAGTACAGAAGACCTTTTATCCTAAACTAGGCTTAGGCTTATATAGCAGTCAACTGTGGGAGCATTAGGGTTAGGAAAGCCCTAATTTTATCAATGCAATCATGGCCCATTTCTGTTCCTTGGATGCCTCGAGGTGTGTGCACGAAGATTGGAGCTTTGGAGTGTGTGCCCTAGTTGCTGGAAGTTCCCAGATTGCCCTTGCAGAAGTGGGGAGAAGTTAAGATCTCGAGCCTCTCTAGGTAGCAAGGATTTCCAGGTCTTGTCGCGTGATAGAATTGGTGTCACGGGATTGGTTTAACTTGAAGCTCTTGTAGTCATGGGATTGATAATTTGGTCATCGCGGGATTGCTCTGGTTGTCGCGAGACTGCGCTTTCCATTTTAGTGGCGCGGGAATCGCGCGCGTGGTTAGTTCCTTGGTGAATCTCGCGGGGATCCTCGCGCAGAAGCAATGTGCATGGGCTTCGATCGGATGAAAGCGATTCCCTAAAGGTCAGATCCCGAGGCCATCAGGCAACAACTAGAATGCTTGGAGCTCTCTGTCCTCAGTGAATCGCGCAAAGATTAAAGGCACCTTTCTTGAGCTGCACGAGAGCTTATGACTGAGCCTTGCAAGAACTGCGCGAAGTCTACTTTCTCGGCTCTTTTGTTATTCATCTGCGAGAGAACAGTGCGAGCAATTGGTGTTCTACCTTCAGAAACCCGTGACAACTGCGCGAAGCCTTTTTCTCTTTAACAATTGAGCCCTGTGACATCTGCGCGAGGCTCACTTCTTGACATTTTTCTGCTTTGTTGTGCCTATGCTACAGCCAATTCTCTATCAGGGTTCAACCTCCTTTCTCCTGAGGAACTTCTGGGGCAAAAGTAAGCTTCTTGGCACGGTTAGGGCCTTATCGGCGGCTGCTGCTTATTACCTATAAAATGGGCTTAGGACATATTTATTAAATGACTAAGGGTCTAACAGAGATTAAGTTAAGGGGTGAAAAGTAGTACACGTAATTCAATTGAAATGGAACACACAATTCAATTATGCGCATCTACATAAGTGCTTAAACACAACCATGTGCACCCCAAGGGTTGTGCAATTGATCTTCCGCCCATACACAAGCTCCGACAAAACCATCACGCGGAGCTATGCCTGCGCACAATGAAATCAAGCGCCTATGTTACCACGCGGAAACCCAAGGGACACCCGCCCAGTGACCTGGAGATGCTTTGATTGCACACACTTACCCTAGCGCATAATTGGATTAAACGCTAAACCTCATGTGCGTAATCCAAATCGACACTTGAACACCTCCACTTTGCCAGCCACGCGATGCTTCGATTGCACACTATCCATAGAGTGCATAATGATATTGCACGCACACACACTAACGTGCAATCACCTCTCTAATCTGATAATCACGCGCATGTGGCCCATCGTTCAATGTAATCAAATGCTTGGTACCCTATGCGCAATACTCAACTACGACCACATTCCAAATAAAATGCACACCCTCACACCCCTTTGTCCCATCTCGATCAAAATCCCTCTTTCTCTTCCGTCCCATCGTGTAGCCTCACAGGCCGTTTATAGAGAGAGAGCCTTGACCACACCTACATCCCACCGCGGGAGGACTTGCAACATCTAGACACATCAGCATAAATTAGCTATGTCCCACCGCAACCTAACACATCAATGCGACCAAAGGAAGGCTCGACCAATGTCTCATCGCGAAGAGTTAAGAAAGAGCCTCCCGAAAATTCTACAAGACCAAAGCCAAATCCCATAACAATCCCGACACCATTCAAATTTAGTCCAACCCATTACATAAGCAAGATCTGCCAAAGAAAGAAACACCATCATTGCCCCATCACGACATTGAGACAACTAAAGAATCATCAACCACTCACATGTCTTGTCGCGATGCAACTATAACTTGATCTCATCACAAACCTGTCCTATCGCGACTCTACTACCCAAAGTGATCAGACACAACCCGTCACAATGCACAATCAAGAAGGGAAGGTTAGTCAATGTCCCATCACAGAGAGCCGAACCTTCCAAACCCCATTGCAAGTCACACCTCCCCGAAATCCCATTGCATAGCTTTGCATAACCAACAGAGGAGAAGGCTTGATCATGTCTCATCGCGAAACCAGAGAGCCCACTTCCCAAATCCCTTGTCACATAGCAATCATCAGACTCAACTGCAACCAAAACACACGCTCCCTAGCAGTAGAGGCCTCCACCGTCCCATCGCGTGATAATCAGCGAGCCCCTACCATTACAAAAATTAGAAAATGAGAGGAAGCTCTCTGACATCCCATTACACCCATACCACATTCCAGCGAGAACATATCATCAGAGTCCCCCTCAGGTCCCATCGCACCTACAACCGACAGGACTCATTATAACACAATCATAAGGGGAGGACTACCATGTCCCATCGCGAACCTCACCTCCCCAAGACCTCCTACCACATTGGTGACAATCAGGTCCCACCATAATAGAAGTGAAGACAAAAAGAGGAAGCCCTCTTATGTTCCATTGCGACGCCATTGTGACAATTAGCTTGTCCCATCACATACAAAAAGCCCCAGCAGGCAATAAATTAGGTAAGTATTATCACCCCTCTTATACTCGATGTTTCTATAATATATAGTTAAATAATATTAAGTCAAATGTTTTCAAAACCTATCTCTCTCTATCTGTGAATCACTATAGTCCTAGCATAAGAGACAATCATCAGTATTCACGAGAAGGTTAGACAAAGCATCCGGCATACCAAGTGTCGTCTTGGCAAGCACATAAATGGTTGGGTCCACAAATCTGGTACCGGTGGATCTGCTCAGCGGTATCTCGGAAGCCACATTTTCTGAAGGTTTACCACCGAATTGATCTTAAGTTAAATCCTCAAATTTTCAAAAACAAAAAAAACAAATAAAATAGTAATGAATAAAAAATGAATAATAAGGTAAATGAACTCCTATCTACCAAACTTTCACTTTTCACACGCCAATCCATTCTTTCCTCTAGGAAATCAAACATTAAATATATTCAACTATGAGAAATCATAATTGTCCCCTAGAAAGGGACGCCCAACGCTCATTGGTGTGAGCAATGATGCGTCCGGTCTGACATGACTTGCGAAAGCCTTCGCCATTACATGATATTCCATCTTATTATTGGTCTCTGGATATTCGTATGATGCCCCCCGATATATCGATTGTGTCGGATATCCCTCTGTTTGATTGCCCCTTGCACCTACAGATCAGGATGTCTACTCTCCTACCATTTGATTGTCCCTTCCAGCAAGTCACGATGTGCGGCAGGATGCCTCTTGCACCCACGAATTAGGTTATGCCTCTTTTCCTCTGTTAATTGCTACTAGTAGCACGTCACGATATGCGGCGGGATGTTACTCACATCCACGGCATAGAATACACCTTTCGATAGCTACCACTGGGCCCCCGAATGCTCCATTTTAGCTTGCACTGATAAATAAGAAATCCAAGCATCTCATGTCAGCATCCCTAGTTCACATTTGTGATTTCCTAAGAAAAACGAGAAGGCACCTTGGATGGGGGGTGTCTACTTCTTCGACGCATTCTTATTCCTCAAGAACGCGCCGAAGAGGGGCATCTATAGATACCCCCGTTTTGCCCTCTCGAAGTATACAAACCTGTTTAGTCAACCTTTGACCTCACCCACGATCTACAGAAAAGGGCTAACCTTCTCCGGAGACTTTAAAACCCTAAGACAGGGGACATTGCACTGAAACAATAGTACATGGTTGAGACCCAGGCTGAAACAATAGCTCTGAACCTCGGACCTAACTCAAACCCAAGTAGATCCCTAATTACGCACCCTATATATAGTGTACAATTTGATTGAACGCCCAACACCTGGCGCACAATTGATCACCTACGGACCGCTTAAGAGCTGATTAAGCACCCTGTTAGGAGCGCGTAATAATATTGTGCACTCTATAACCAACGCACAATAGGCTCATTTCGGACTAGTCCTTAGCCTTCTAGAAATTGGATTATGTGTCTCAAAAGTTGCGCATAATCGGTTCCTAAGAAAACCTAGTCTCTAACTCCCTAGACTGTCAAAACTCCTCTAATAAATGAAGTTGACATGGCATTTAATTGGATTGTGCACACTAAACAGGGTGCACAATCAGTTTAATTAGACTAGGACTGGGATACCTGGCCGAGCTAGTCAGCCTGTCACTCACTTAGTCGGTCACCGACTCAGAGTGATTGAGTGCTTGGTGTAAAGTGCTCAATTCAATTATGCGCACTCGCCATGGCACGTAATTGAAATTATGCACACCCCACAGGGCGCGCAATTAACCAAATACCTATGAATAGACTTCCTTACCTCGACCCTAAACACACAATTTTCTCCTCTCTTCCAAGCTTAGGGATTTGGAGCCTCTCTTCGGCGTCCACCCTCAAGTAATCTCCTAGGTTCTAGTTTCTAGTTGTTAAATTTCTAGTTTCCAATTTTTAGGTTCTAGTTCCTAATTTTGGCCTCAGTTCTTAATTTTCATTCTAGTTCTTAATTCTTAAGTTCTAGATTTCAATCCTTAGTTTATGATCCCAACCTTTCCCAATTGTCAATCCTGTCACTTTCATGTTTGACCTATTTTGAAATACCAAGTGAAGTCAGAGTGGTGCAAAATTGGTCATGTTTGAAAGCTTATCGAAGTAGCTTTCCAACAGGCTAAAAATCGTGCAATTACGACAAGTATCAAACAAGTTATGGTCAATTTTCGGAAGCTGCACAAAAAGTGACTTTTCAAAACTCCGAGTTGAATTAGGATTAGTCTCTTTATTATATTATTTTAGAAAATAGGATTCATTTCTTTTATTAGAAATAGGATCAGTTCCCTTATCTTTCTTGGACTTTACTTTATTACTTTAGAAGAACTAGGAATTAGAGTTACACTAAGATTTCTAGTAAAAGCTTATAAATAAGACCTTTACCCCCTAGCCATTCAATACATAATTTATCTCTATACGATTTTATTCTACACAATTTACATGATTCTTACACACAATTTTAGCATCTAATAATCGAATTTTCGAGTTCCTCCTCTACAACACTTGGCTTTAGGTATTTCCTTAGTTCTTAATTTTTTGGTTCTAGTTCTTAGGTTCTAGAACCAGTTCCTCTTTTTTTAATTCTAGTTCTAGATTTAGGTTCTAGCCCTCTAGTTCTTAAATTATAGATCTTAGAACTTAGGTTTTAATCTAAATTTTTAGTTTTCTGATTCTAGTTCTTAGTTTCTAGAACCAGTCCTAAATTTCAGTCTTAGAATTTCAATTTTAGTTTTAAATCTCTAGTTTTAGATCTTAGGTTCTTATTCTTAGACCAATTTTGATGTTCTAGTTCTAAAATTTTAGTTCTAATTATTAACTTGATTCCCAAAATCCTCGATTTTCGATCCATAAGTTCATAATTTATAAATTCAAAATTCATTTTTCGATCTATATTATTTTTAAAGTAAACCCTAATCAACCAATTTTCCCAAGGGAGCTTACAGAGGGTACCCGGGAGCAGGGCCGATCTTCTTTAGCATAGTGGGCTAAAACCGATTTTTTTTTATTTCTAGTAAAATTAGTATATTTACTTTAATTAGAATTTTAATAGAATTAGTATATTTTTAATTAATTAGAGTTTCAATAGAATTAGTATATTCCTAATTAGTGTCCGTAGAATTAATATATTTGCATTCCTAGTAGGATTAGGAGGCTTAATTAATTAGATTTATAATAGGATTAAGATATTTAAATTAATTACACTCCTAGTAGAATCAGAAGACTCTCCTTAAATTAGGCTCCTAGTAGAAGTAGGAGACCATTTTTTAATCAGATTCCCAGTAGGATTAGGAGACCAAGTTAATTAGAATTCCAGCAGGAATAAGAAAATAAAACCAGTTACATGAAAGGCAACCCACAACTGCTGATGTCGGCCGGCCGGTGATTCAGTAAAGGAGTTCAACCTGCAAGCCCCCGCTCCCCTTAAAGCATGATCAATGACGTGTTGCAGTGTCGATAAATATCTACAGCTGGCAATTGTACCATTCAGGTATTCTCCATTTAATATTCTCCTATTTAATTTTAGCAATTTAATATTTTCTAATTTATTACTCCTTCATCACTTGTGCCAGAGTCCACTTGGACCGGATTGGGCTACTCTTTTCAGGGATCTAAAGGAACCAAAAAAAAGCGCGTTACCAACACCCATTCCTTGAAAAATGTAGTTTGTGAAGCCTATCACACCGTGGCCTATTCTAATTAAATTTTAAGTAAAGATGAGAAATGAATACGATATATGTATGTTAAGAAAGTGGGGACTTAAGCTCACGCAAATATGAAATGGGGACAACGATGCATAGTGCCCATTGGATAAATGATATAGGAATGGTGATACGTAGCACCCATGTTAGAAATAAAATTGGGGCAGGGACCTAAGCCCAGAACCGAGTAATGATAAGATATGTTAAGACGCGCTGTGAAGGCCAGCTGAATATAAATTAAGTTTCTACAGATGCCATACCTTACGAGCCACCGTAAGAGTCCAACGTTTGCAGTCGAGACAAGTCTTAAGGATAATATAGTTTTGTCTCGAACTAAGGGGACATTGTGATTACTATGTCGACAATCTTATCTGAATTGATGGTGGTTTATGTTATGATATGGAGGTTAGGTGGTTATCTATACGTGGACCTTGCGTGTTAGGTTTAGCAGCGATCCTGACACAGGTCGTTTAAAGAAGATAAGTAAGATACGAAGTACGTTGTGTAGGCGTATAGGATAATAATAAAACTTACGATATGTCATGTATGATAAGTTGATGAGACAGATAGGAAAAGAGAAAATATAAGCATCATACACTCTTCAGTTTATATTATGCTTTTCAGTTTGATTATGATATGCTATGAGTTATGGATAGTTTTGTCATCTTATTAAAATATTGATTTTATTTTCAAAATGAACCGCAACGCAAGCGATTTCACATAGGTTCACTTGCATATGTTATGGTGGATCGATTATGCAACCCGCTGAGTTTACGCGACTGAGTAAACTCACCCCCTCCCAAATCTAATAGTTTCAGGTGAAGACTTCAAGTATCTTGTTTATAATGACACGGAAGTTGTTGTTCCAGAGGCTGCTTACCTAGATGAAGATGTTGGCTACCACCCGGATGAGATCATAGATTCGACAGATTTGTATGGGCATTGAGAGTCCTTTTACTTGAGACGTTATTTCTTTGAGAGACATATTCTAGTCATTTGATACTTTTGTGAGTTTACGTTTGAGACCATTTTACCCTACGTAAAACTTTATTTATTTCCTATCTTAGATGCATGGTTAGGATTTACTCTTTCATTGTCATTTACGATTTTTACTATTAATTTATGAGTCATTTATTATTTAATGCTATCTTAAATGCCTCAATCTATGTGATAAGTCAATTTATAGATTATGTGTATGTCCGCTTATCGCCTTAACCAGCATGCAGTGTCATAACACCGAAATCTAGGCTCTCGAGATTAGGTATCTTAAATGCCTCGATCTATGTGATAAGTCAATTTATAGATTATGTGTATGTCCGCTTATCGCCTTAACCAGCATGTAGTATCAAAACACGGAATTCTAGGCCCTTGAGATCGAGTAAGGATTTTAGGACTTGACAAATACGTATCGGTCCTCAAACTCGGTATTAATATCAGCCGATACGGACCCGTATCAGCCGATAAGCATCAATTTGAGCCGAGACATGCATTTTTTTATTTTTTTTAAAGGGTCAATCTGTATCGGTATTGGCGGATACATATCGGCTAATTCATATAAGCCGATTTGTATCGGTCCGCCATGGATCGATACCTGATACCAATACCAGGTTTAACACCTTAGGTACACCCACGATCAAAAGTTTTGCATTATTAAATATTGGGAAAAATATATATATATATATTTCTGTCATCTAATTCAACACAAACAACGCCCCTTAAAATGAACGGCTAAACAGATTTACATATTATCATTCATTTTAGTGCTTTGAGCCAAATAATAGACACCTTTCTTTTCATCCCGATCTTTTACACGGAAGCTTTTAAATTAACCAACGATCTCATGATGAACGATCAAATAAGAACATAAAATAAAAGGAAATCAAACACAATCACACAAGAGACAATATTTACGTGTTTCAGCAATTTGCCTATGTCCACGGGAAACGATGATTCACTATTTTGATGATTCCACAAGAATATAAGAACACTCAAGCCTCACCAAAGCTGTCCACAAAACCCTAGATAGGATTACCAAAGCTTTCAATAAAATCTCAACTCCATGATTTGTCCAAGAGCTTTTTCCCTTATATAGAAGATCTAAATCGTACTTCTAATTAAGAGAAACCAACCTTATATAGAAGATCTAAATCATGCTTCTAATCTAAGAAGTTAGAGCCTAAAATAATAATTCTCCACATGACTCTAACTTTCACCATGCACTCTTTCCTCCGATCATCGCTAAACTCTTATCATCGCTGCCACCAGCACCCCAAGGGCACTAAAACCCGCTGAACATTGATAAAATCTAAATAATGTTTATACTTTACCACCAGTGTCACCTTTATCATTATATCTGCTGGATTGTCCTTCGTACTCACCTTCAAAGATATGTCGCTATCTTTGATTACTTCCCTGTACAAAGTGATATCATATATCAATAAACTTGGTACGAGAATGATATACATGATTCTTTGCTAAGCGTATAGCACTCTCGCTATGGCAGAACACACCAATACTTTCTTGTGCGATCCCCAAATTACCAACTAAGCCTGAAAGCTATAATGCTTCTTTTGTTATTTTTGTTACTGTCATATACTCTGCTTCGTAGTAGACAAAGTTACTGTATCTTGTAACAACAACCTCTAGCTAATTGGACCACCTGATAGTGTAAAATATATCTTGTTGTAGATCAACACTTATCCAAATCACCCGTGTAATCTGAATCTATGTAACCACACAATTAGTGATCTATACTACTGTGAAAAATCAACCTGACATCCATGGTACCGTGTATGTACCTCATAATCTATTTCACCATTTGCTAATACTTCTTGCCTGGATTAGCCATATACCTGCTAACCACACTATCGGCCTGTGAAATATTTAACTGAGTGCACATCATAGCATACACCAAGCTACCAATCGCACTCGCATAGGGAACATGAGTTATATACTCACGCTCCTCATCTATAGTAGGAGACATGCTAGCCGAAAGATGAAAGTGAGCTGCCAATGGAGCACTCACTGCCTTTGAGTTCTTCATCCGATACCATGATAATACCTTCTCCAAATAACTCTTCTAAGTTGAACACAACTGTCCTTTCTTTCTATCTCTTTGAATCTTCATCCCAGTAATCTTTCTCACCGTGCCAGGAGCCGTCATTGTAAATTTCATGCCAAGTTAAGATTTCAACTTATTAATCTCCACCATGCTCTTTACAACTATGAGCATGTCATCAACATATAAGAGAAGATAAATATATGAGCCATCTGTTCGCCTTTTAAAGTAAGCACAGTTGTCGTATTCACTTCGAATGTAATTTTAATTTACCATAAACGTGTCAAATCTCTTGTACCAATTTCTCGGTGACTGCTTCAATCTGTACAAGGACATTTTTTAGTTTGCACACTAACCTCCCTTCTCTAGGAGACTTGAACCCTTTAGGTTGGTTCATACAGATTTTACCCTTCAAATCACTAAGTAGAAATGCTATTTTTACATCAAGTTGCTCAACTCTAAGTCCAATTGTACTACAATTGACAAGAAAACCTAGATTGAAATGTGTCTCATAATCGGTGAGCACACTGTATTGTAATCAATGCCTTCCTTTTGCACATAACCCTTTGTTGTCAACCGTGTCTTATACCACTACTTTTTAAAGAACCCTCTTTCTTCTTATAAACTCACTTGCACCCAATCACTCTCTTATTCTTAGGTAATGCTGTTAGTTCCTAAGTTTGATTCTTGTAAAGAGAATCCATCTCTTCACCCATTGCGGCTTTCCATTCCTGTGCACATCTTTCGTTGATTACATCCTTGAATGAAGACGACTCTTTTTCATCCAATGCCAAATCGTAGGTGACCATATCCTCGTAATCATAGCGAATTGGTGCTCTAATATTTCTTTTGGGGCTTCCACCCACTATAGATTGCCCGAACTCTCTCTCAACTGTTTCTTCAGTTGAAATTTCTACACCTTTTTCTAATGTAGTAATTATAGGAGTTTCTAAGTCCACCTCAAACTGATCTTTCGTTACCTCTCCAATTTTCATGCTCTGTTTGTTAGAAGTTCACATAACAAATTCATCAAAGGTCACATCTCTGCTAATTACAGCCTTATTCTACTCGGGGCACCATAACCTATATCCTTTCATGTCATCTGCATAACCTAAAAAGTCACCTTCTTAGCTCTTGGGTCAATTGTACTATCTCTAACATGATAGTAAGTTGCGCAACCAAAGACCCTCAATGCACTGTAATCTGTAGGCTTCTCTGACCAAATATCAATCAAAGTCTTGTAGTCTATTGCCGTAGACGGTGATCTGTTTACTAAATAGCATGTCGTATTGATTGTCTCAGCCCAGAACTCTCTACCCAGTCTCGCATTGGATAGCATACATCTTGCCTTTCAAGCTGAGTTTTGTTATGAATTTAAAAGTATTACTCATAAATGCATCAGTTGTGTCATAGTAAATAGGTGTAGAGTACGAGGTTGATCCCACGAAGATGTCAAATAGAAATTAAAAGGATACAAATACCAATCTAACAACTTACTTGAACTAAAAAAAATCTTAACCTAACCTCCCAAAGTTTGGAGATAGAAATATAAACAAAGCACACAATAATGACTATAATCACTAGAAAGGAGATATGCAATATTAAATCCGGCGGTTGTAATTAACTAGATGCAAAACTACATAGATTAGTAAGGCCAATCAATAAGCTATGGAAAATATGATAATTAAATCAAAATAAATCTATAATGTATTGGCCTTCCAAATCTCTAAACAATAGAACCTTTCACTGTAATTGAAATGAATCTTATCACAATGAAGTCTACTCTATTCACTAGAATTCATACTAGGATTTCTAATCATAGGCCTAAGATCATCGAAAGAGCATGATTAAATCCCATATCTCGGATCCGCAATTAGATTCCAACAATAGGCAAGAACAAATGTCAATAAAATCATATACACATCTAATTTATTTCCAACCATAGTTCTATTCTATGAATAAGTCGTCAGATGGGATTCATTAGATCCTAAAACCCTAGAAATTTAGCAATACATCTCTACCCAAAACATAGAATGAATGAAATAAAGTAATAAAAATTTATTAAACTACCCGATTACGTTCCATAAAAATTGCTCTTCAATCAACAAAATGGCTATACTTCAATGTTCCGTACAAAAGTTCTTACAAAATGAAGGCTAATCCCATTTCTAAAAGCTAAAACTAATGAAAAAATGGAGAGAAAAATAAAGACAATGTGAAAACGAGAGCTCTCAAGCCTAACTCTAACTTTGCCTTTTATAGGGTTATCACATTTCAAATTTTAAATTTAGCGTTCCCGATCGATCAATTTTCATAATCGATCGATCGATTTTAGTCCAAACAATAAGTTTTCTTTTTTCATAATTTGTCGATCGATCGATTTTATAAAAATCGATCGATCGATTTCGGTCCAAGCAGAAACTACAATTCTCTTCTTTATCTTTCGATCGATCGATCGTTCTCTCTCTGATCGATCCATTTTCCCTGATTTTTGTGCGAAGTGATCCATTGGGTCCATATTCCAATGAATGTCTTCAATATGCTAATTTATTTCCTTTCAAATTGATCTACGGGTCAGATTCTCCCTCATCGGACAACTAAGTGTATATCCTAGGGCATGAATATCATCTTATCTTAACACTTATCAAGTTCCATTCATGCATTTTGCTTCCCCATTCTGTTGCGGTGTATTCCTCATTGTGAATTGCCTACCAATACCATTCTCTTCACAAAACTTCTGGTACTATCCACTGGCGTACTTGCCACCATTATCGAATCTCAATTACTTGACCTTCCTTCTAGTCTGATTCTCAAACAATATTTCTACATCTTGAAGATTTTTAACACCTCATCCTTATTCTTCATCATGTAGATCCATATATACTGAAAGCAATCGTCGTTGAAGGAAACGGAGTACTTGACACCACCTCTAGAAGGAACTTTTGAAGCCCTCCATACATCTGAGTGTATATAATCTAGTATACCTTTTGTAGTGTGAACCGCTGTGTTAAACTTAACTCTGCACAGTTTTTCGAAGACACAATACTAACAAAAGTCAATCTTGCCAGCCATTAAACCTTTTAATAAGCCCTGCTTACTCAAATCTGTCATCCTTTTTTCTGACGTGCGCCCTGGGCGCATGAGCCATAGCTATGTAAAAGATAAATTGCTATCTTATAACGTAGATACTACCGCTCCATCTGTCACTGTACTCCCTGATAGAAAGTAAAAGTTCCCAACCATTCCCCCTTTCCTGACAACCAGAGATCCCATTGTCACCTTCAAAACACCACTTTGAGTTGCAAACTTGAGCCCATTGGAGTTTGTGTACCAAGCGATATGAGGTTCTTCTTCAGTTCCAGAATATGGCGTACATCGGTTAATGTTCTCACAACCCCGTCGTACATCTTTATTTTAATACTCTCATTTCTAATTATTTTGTAGGTCATATTGTTACCCATCAAAACTATTTTCCCATTCACCTCTTTATAAAATGTGAACCAGTCCCTATTTGGACACATGTGATAGGAGCACCTTGAATCAAGTATCCATATATTATGTGAGTATTTATCGAAAATCGCTGACAATACGTTCCCATCATCATCCTGAGTTTATTGGACTATACCAGCCTCATCAATAACCCCTTTCTGCTTCTTATCCTAAGCATCATTTCTCTTAGCTTGTAACAGAGGATAATGCCTTCTGATGTAACATTTCTCATGACACTTGTAATATTCTACAGTGTTTCAATTTCTGGATTTAGATATGAACTTTGATTTATCCCTCCCTCACGATCCTCTGATCTCCCCATAACAAAACAAGTCATCAACTTATGTATCACTATCTGAACCGTTCTACCTCATGTCGTTACAAAGAAGGTCACTGTAATCAAATCCAATTCAATAGTCTCATTCCCATAGAACATTGTAGTAACTAGGTGCTCATAAGAATTACGGAGGGAAGACAAAAGCAATAGTGCTTTTTTCTTCATCTTTGACCTCTCCTTTAAAATTTAATAATTCAGATATTAATCTATTAAATTCATTAAGATGTTCATTGAGAGAAGTACCTTGCTTCATGTGCAACTTATGCAGTTGTTTCTTGATATACAAACTGTGATGACTCGACTTTCTCGTTCTCAGAGTACCGGAAAAGTCGGCTCGCCATGACACCGGTACATCCACACGAGTACAGAATTCAGAGAAGATATTAGAAACGAACTAATATCTAATATGTGAAAAGAAAAGACTTCCAATTCTATACATAACCATAGACAAAAAGGAATCAATAAGAACCACCGGTGATGACCTACCATCACCTAAATAATGATTCCCAATAGTGGTTCCCAAAAACATATAAACAATTTCTCAATGTAACAAGTTAGAGCCCAAATCCACACTGTATCTAACTCAAAATAAACAAAAAGAAACTATACCGAGTTCAAGATCCCAAATCTATGGGTAGAACTCATCAGGAGGGATGTCCGACTCTTCCTCCAGGTTGTAGTCTGGATCACTCTCAAAACCTTAGTCTTGAGTAGAGTCTATACCTGTGACATATAGTCGGGGTGGTTAACAGTCTAAACTCAGTAGAAGAAAGTTCAATCTCAATTATATCTTACCACAACAAACATGGATTCAAAAGACTGAAATCGAAACATATGAATTTCAAAACAGATATTCAAGGCAGATTACTTGACTAAATTTCAAAGACTAAGTTCGGATGCAAATTCTCATTTTCATGTTCTATAAATTGAATTCAAACAAATCAGGATTTCAGATGGTTTTAGATTCTTACTTATTCTTAGTTAGTACATGCAATGAATCTCTTATTAGTGCCTTAAAACATAACCTAAGTCAATCTCCTAAGAAACTATAGCTTGGAAGCCGGAGATTTTACCAATGGGAACCCCTACCTAACCATCGTTGTTCAATGAATATTTTTCGAGAGATGCTACAAGCCCCTACGTTATGAGGGTAACTTGTGCTATTCAGATTTACCACCAATACAGTTCAAAGCAGAGAGAGGTTCGTTCATGTGAACCTTAAATCAAATACAGATTCTAGCATATAATTCAATGTATTTTAATATATAGTTAGATTCAAAGTTCTGAGTTTGGAGTGTCAAATTTTAAGATTCAGAGTATCAGAGTTCAAATTATTTCCGGATTTAACTTCAGAGCTTGTATTGAGAGGTTCAAAACCAAAGTTCAATTCATATTCAAAATAGAAATCAGATATCAAATGCTAGAAGTTTTAAATTACAAAAACCTATGATATCAGGAAATATATAAGTGATGTTGAGTTTTCCCTACCTTAAATCTCGAAGTCGTGCGAAACGGAAGCAAAGCAAAGGTCTTACTAATGATCTCCAATCCTCAAACTATATCACATCACATGACAATGCATTAAGGATTGATTCCAAATACTACTGACTTCGACGCATCTAAGTGTTTTCTCAACACTGAGGCGGAAATGGGTAAATTCATGTTAACTTCGAACTTGACCCCACTTCCTACCCAAATTTTTCCTTTATAATACTTGATTCATAAATTTGTTAATTCATAAAAGTTATAGGGCTCATTGTCCTCTTTCCAACGCCATAAGAATCATGCCAATCGGAGTTTGGGGTCAAACGCTATGACCAAAATACCAAGCAGTATTTAACACCTTGCTCGAAACTGAATCGATCGATTTTCTCCAGAATTCCCCATTTCCTATGTTCACAAATCGCTATGGGTTTCATGACAGCGCGCTGTGGCCTTCATGACGGTGCACTATGGTAGAATGAGCACAGCTGTGTATATCGCTAACTCTTCCTGTTTGTGGGCGAATAAAGGCGCTTACTATTTCTCGTGACAAAGACGTCGTTATCATTCACAATATGTCGATGTATCTTAACAAATACGTGGATCGAAAGGTTACTTTCAATTCTCATGACAGCGGGCTATGGGTATTTTCATGGCGTGCTATCATCCGAAATTTCAGGATTGGGATTTCTTTGAGAACTCTAAGTTCCAAAACTCATTTTTTAAATCTAAGCTCTATACTTTGAGCACATTCCACCCAATATAACCCTAGTCAAATGCATCAATAATATGTGATATTTACCTCCTTAAATAGGGCATACGACGCTCATGACGATTGTATCCATAATCGACGCTTCGCGCTCCTACATTCGTCAAATGGTTTGAAACCCACCTCTCTATCAATCACAAGGAATCGAAGACCAATCCAAGTGCTTGCACAACACAACTAAAAGCACTCTTGTGCGAATAGGGTGGACCTTGAAAGAGATCGATGGCGTTTGGATCTCAAATGCAAAAGAGGGTTTAGAACTCTCTTTCGCTTTAATCGTAGCCGCGCCAAAGGTCGAAATCTCCTTGCGGTAAGAGTGAAGAACGACTTGAGAGGGGGATCAACACTCTTCAAGGAGGGCAATGGGAGAGCTCCTCTTCTTTCCTCTTTTTCTCCTCTCTCTTCTCTCTTCTCTTTCTTTAGCAAATGAGCAACCCACGTGTGGGGCTTGCGTTTATACATGGGGTTGGTTCATTGTAAAGCATACACGCCGAAGCGAGGTGTTAGCTTTCCATCCAAGAGTCTAACATGCAAAGCATCAAGTTGGTGGCCTATACCTTGCTAACACTATGTCAAAATGGGCAATAAACCACACTACTTAGAATTAAAAAAACGACTGACTAAACAGTAGTTTAAGGGTTTTACAGGATAAGCGGGTAATATTAAATTAGTTAAAAGGGCAAACGTGTCGTTTTAATAAATATGCCGGACATATATATACTACAGAAAGACCTCTTCTGTTCCTATTTTCAATCCCGTGGTTAGGGTTTGAAGAACCGACGATCCTCTCTCTCGTTGGAACCATTAGGGTTTGTCGTCAAGCGCCGAATCCGTTGTTAGGGATCGATCAACTTTGGAATCTACAGAGCATTGGAGGTCTTCACCTTTTCTTCCTAATTTTATTGTTTTTTATAAGCATTTGTGTATTGGAGGATTGAAATTGAAGCTATTCGAAAGACGGCTCCACGGTAGTTCATTGGAAACCTTAGCTCATGGAATTTCAGAGGATGTTTTGGTAACAGCACCTAGGATGTTTAATCCGTTTCAGATCTTAAAGCACTATATTTTTCGTAACAACAGCTGTTAGTTTTCCAGGTATGTTTTTGGATCTTCTGCTTGTTTTTTTTTTTTTTACAATATTTTCTTTCTGATTTTTTTGAGGTTAATATCGTTTATAAACGCTATGGCTTTGACCTGCTTTGTATTTTTTCGTTTGTTATTTATTTATTTATTTGTATTTTTGTTTTGGAGTTTTATGTTTATTTTGAGGT
Organism: Chloranthus sessilifolius; assembly: GCA_021018995.1. NCBI lineage: Eukaryota > Viridiplantae > Streptophyta > Magnoliopsida > Chloranthales > Chloranthaceae > Chloranthus > Chloranthus sessilifolius. Next base: position 102,852,802 of record CM037588.1, read on the forward strand.
TAAACTCACTGTAATAGGCTTTTTTTTTTTATGCTTTTCACTGTTTTTTATTGTTTTATTATTTTTTCTGCTGCAAATTTGTATTTTTGATTGGATCACTTGGATTGTATGATTTGTGTTTTTTTTTAAAGGCATTTTTTGGTATTTGGAGGATACCATGACCTTTGTGGTGATCCCCTTCTAGGCTACGACTAGGGATGCTAATCGCCTTACCGACACAACCGAAATCGAAAATTTCAGTTTTTGGTTCGGTTTAGCTCGAACCGAAATTGAAACGAATCAGTTCGACTTTTGTTTCTTCTTTTGTTCTTTTCTTTTTTCAATTTCCCATATTCAAACCAAAAAATACCGATTTGGTTAAGTCTCGGTCTCATTTTTTTCTTTTTTTTATGTTTTCCAATGTGCTTCTATTTTATAATGCTAGCTAATCGGTTTTCAATTTGTGCCATCCAAAATCGAAATTGAAGTGATATTGGTTTGGTTCAGTTCAGTTTTGAATCGGTTCGATTTTGAATCAGTTCAGTTTAAGAGGAAATACTTTTCTCGCTAGGATCAACGTCAGGCATGCTTGTTTACCTATCTGGGCCGTCCAATTCACGGTGACATACAGAATGGCCTATAGTCCAAAACTCTTATTTAGTATGGTCGAAGCACGTTGGGTATAATGTACATGTCTGTTATTAGGAGCTGTAATTGATTTTCTCTGTTACAGATCTCTGATAGTATGGTCTCTCAATGACTGATAACAGGTCTTTGCCCTCTTCTCTTTGATTAGGCATCAATAAGGTCTCCAATAAAAATAAAAGAACTCTCAGGCCTCACCAAAGCTCTCAACAAAATCCTATATATGTTTACCAAAACTTTATTATTAATGATATGTCTACTCTTTTATTCGTCCAAAAGCTTTTCCCTTATATAGAAGATTTAAATTTTACTTATAATCTAAGAGATACTTGTTTTATATAAAATATTCAAATCCTACTTCTAATCTAAGAAGTTAGAGCCTAAAACAACACTATAATCTCTATCAATCCAATATAAAATATCAAATACCAAATTACCATTCGAAAACAATTGTTGAAGACGTTCTGTGAGGGTCATTTCTATACCATATTGCATAACCACATCTTATATTTGTTAGGGCCCAAAATTTATACTTTTCGATAAACATCTAAATAGTTGACTTATTTGTCATTGTTTTTGTGGGTTTTATTAGGGAGCCATTACTTCCACACACACAAAGGTTGCCCACGCACACAATCTAAAAAGCAAGACATGATATCGGTACCTACGAATCTTTCGCCACTGTCCGTTAACTGGGCCGCCATGTCTAAAATCAATTGAAAATTATTGACGGCTTGAAATCAAATGATGGAGATCATTTTTCATTCCAATCTTTCCCCAACGGATCTTGAGACTATAAGGTTGTCATCAGACGGATAATTTCTTATTATATGTGGTACAGACCCCAAAAAATCCCTCCAAATTTACTTTTCAGCATGATGTGCGCCACGTAAGTTTAGAGCTACCTTTTGGGATGTGTGTCATGTGAACAAAAAAAACTTTGCGTCTGATGATATACTCATAGTCTCAGGATCCATTGTGTGAAAGATTGAGGTGAAAAATAATCTCCATCATTGATTCCAACCAATCAATAGGTTTCCCTGGGTTGCAGACGTAGGCACCCTAAATAATCCTACAGGTGCAAACAAAGGTACCGACTCTATGATATTTTGAGATCTATGTCATGTGGAAACACCATTAGACTAATTTGGAAGTCATGAGCTAAACCTTGTTTATGGTCACTTTTTTGGGATGTATGCCACGTAAAATGAAAAATTGACCTTCTAATGGTTTATTTATAATCTCAAGATTCTTTGTGTGAAAGATTAGGACGAAAAATAATCTCCATCGCTTGATTCAAAGAAGTCAGCGTGGGTGAACTCAATGATTCAGTGGGTGAATTTAAAGGTACTATTTTTTAATGGTACCTCTATTAGCGTCCATGCAATATCTGAAAGTGCCCACTTGTGCAACCCTTCAAAATCATTGATTGCTTCGTATCAGATCATAGAGATCATGTCGCACCTATTAAACGGTCAGCTTTTTACCCCACATATCACAGATCCCCAAAAAATTGCTCTAAAATCCAATGGCACACATCATGCTCAATCGTGATTTTAGGGCAATTTTTTCGGGATTAGTGACATGTGGAATAAAAATTAACCGTCTAATAGGTGCGACATGAACTCAAGACCCATTGTATGAAAGATCAGAGTGAAACACAATCTCCATCATCTGATCTAAAGCAATCGATGCTTTTGAAGGGGTTTTCGACGTGCGGGCATTCAGAGATTGTGTGGGCGGTAATAGAGGTACCCGTTTTTTAAACATTATGTAAGACCAACTTTGTTTTTTGAAAAATTGTGTTCTTGCACATAATTTAAAATAAATCTTTGATATTTTTAGGACCTGTGCCACATGAAAACATCATCTAAGCCATCAGATTTGAAGGCATGTAATGATCTTTGTGCCCAGAGATTAGCACCAAACACGGTCCTCATCATATGATTCAGCTTAGTCAAAGCCATTATTCGATTCAATGGTTGACTTGTTGAATTAAATTATATAGAACGTGTTTGGTCCCCCTCTTTGGCACCAAAGATTTTTACATCAAGGCCTTCAAATCAGACGACTTAGATAGTGTTTCCATGTGCAACGGTCCCAAAAATATTGGGTCTTTCTTTTAAATTAGGTGCAAAAATAGAATTTTTGGTGCAAGTAGTTGCCCCCATTTTATAATGGGCAGCTCTATTTGCGCCCACACATTCTCTATTAGCGCCTACGTCTGAGACCCCTTAAAAAATTGTTGATTGCTTCAGATCTATGATGGAGATCGTGTTTCACCCTGATCTTTCACACAATGGATCTTGAGATCATATCGCACCTATATAATGGTCAGTTTTTGATTTCACATGTCACAGATCCCCAAAATATGGATCTTGAATCCTATGGCACACTTCATGCTAAAATGTGATTTTAGGGCCATATTTTGGGGATTTGTGATAGGTGGAATAAAAATCTGACCGTCTGATATGTGCAACATGATCTCAAGATCCTTGGTTTGGAAGATTGGGATAAAGAATGATCTCCATCATCTGATGGGACCCAATCAATGGATTTTAAGGGGTCTCCGATGTAGGCGCTTTCAGAAAGCGCGTGGGGCGTTTAGAGCTACCCATTTATAATCACCCAAAAAAAAAGTCAGGTTAATCAGATTATCAGGATCGTTGGATAATCCTATATATTCTAGTAAGTGCATGGATCGTTGTATAATCCATCGTGATTTTAGGGCCATATTCCGGTGGGTGCATGTAGTCAGTCTGAGTTCGGGTCTGGCTTAAGCGGGCAGATTTCAATCTGGTTTTGAGTTAGCCCATACCCGGCCTGACTGACTAACCAGGTACCCGGCCCAACTTACCAACTGGGGCTACCCACCTTAGCCCTTACCTGGTCCATTGCAGGCCGGGCCGGGCTAAAACCTGTCCCGTTGAGATACCTATCCCTGTGCCGCCCACAAATTTGAAACATCTAGCCCCGTCCCAGCCCACGGGCGGATGTCGATTTGCCCCTCTATGCACCCACGGGAATGCCGGACTCTGGTCAGGTGGCTAAGTGTGGCCCATGCACTACACAATTGGGTGACCATGGACTAGGGAGTGGTGGGTGGGGGGGGGGAGTCCACCAAGGCTTTTACTTTTACAAACTGCACGTATTATAGTTTTGGCTTGAACAACAAAACAAATCATCTCCACCTTTGCTTCCATTCTAAACCAACCAACCAACCAACCATAAAACAAATGATGCCAAAGAATCAATAAGAAAACAACACCACCCTCATCCACTATACAACACTCCTCTCCCATGCCACATGTAGTCAAAAGCTTGTTATTGCTTGTTAACCAAGTAATTTTGAATGAGAGCTATGGGTAGTTACACTTCCACTTTTCATTCCAATCATTGACCAACCTCCTCTGCTTTACAAATTCCAACTCCAAGCTCCACTTCATGCATTTCTAAACAGTAGGAAGTCGAGAGAGAAGATCTCAAATTGAAGAGTGATAATGGTTCCTTCTTCCACCAACATACTCATTGGCATCTCCCTCAGTGCAGAGTCAGCGATGGAGCTTCTATCATGGGCAGTCGGATTCGCTGCTCGTCCAAATGATACCATTGTTGCACTACACGTTCTTGGTAATTCGAACTTGATTGTAAAAATGGCTAGGTCCATGTCAAGGGTATTTTAATCATGCCCTTGTGTCATGGAGTTCTAGCCATTTTTTCAATCTCAATTGAGTAATAGCTTAGTAAATTCATGTTAATAAGTTTTCCTACTGAATTTTCTTACAGTTTCTTACTGAATTTGTCTACAATGAGCTAACGGCTCACTGAGTGGACCCTGAGACATCCGGAGACTTCAAAGAGAACGGAAATCGTGCATGTCTCAAGGTCACAGCTGACAAGACAACAGCTCATTGTGTACAATGACTCTGCAATGGGCCGTTGCCTCATTGGAGACTAATTTTTATCAGCTCCAACTCGGCTGATCTAACAAGCACCTGGTTCAAATTTGAATTCTTTATTAGAGTCTCAAAGTTGTCCATCAATTGTGTGCACTGAACTAATCACCGAGTTCTGATTTACTAGGATGAACTGAATTCAGTTTATTGATAAATGAAATAACTAACAATTAAATTTTTTTATTTCTTCCATTTTGATCTCAGGTTGAATTGCATTTTTCATTTAATTAATAAGTTTTCTTATCGAACTTGTCTACTATGGGTTTACGGCTTACTACGGACAATGAGCTGAGTCTTATCAGTTGTGCCTTGGGTGGACCTTGAGGCATGCAGATTTTAAAGAGCATGGAAATCCGTGCATGTATCACAGTCCTCATGGCTGCAGAGCTAACTAGACATCCGCTCATTGTCTAGAATGAGTCTGCAATGCGCCTTTCTGCTCATTGTAGACAAATTCTTTTCTTATCAGCTTCAAAATCAGGTTATCCAACATGTTCCTGGTCTGAATTTGTATTCTATGTGAGACTGTCAAAATTTTCCATAAGCTCTGCTCACTGAACCAATCACCGAGTTCTGATTGACTAGGATGAGTTGAATTCGGAAATTGAACCATAAATCTCTAACTTGGGTCTGCCTTTTTTCATCAAACAAATGTATAATTAACCATTTGGTTTTTAAATTTCATCCAATTTTACGAGACTCTAAATCTCAGTTTCAATTGCACTTTTCATTTATTTAATTAATAAGTTTTTTTATCGAATTTGCCTACAGTGAGCTAATGGCTCATTTCAGACAATGAGCTGAATCTTTTCAGTTATGCATTGAGTGAGCCTTGAGACATGTGGAATCTTTAAAGAGAATGGAAATCTGTGCATGTATCAAAGTTCGCGTGGCTGCACAGCTGATAAGGCATCAGTTCATTGTCTAGAATGAGTCTGCAATGTGCTGTCAGCTTATTGTAGTGAATTTCTATTCTTTTCAGCCCCAAACTCAGCTGATCCGAAAAGTACCCTGTCCAAATTTGAACTGTGTTAGATGGTTGACAAGGTTGTCCATCAACTCTTCTTACTAAACCAATCACCAAGTTCTGGTTGACTAGGATGAGTTGAATTCAGAAATTGACCGATAAATCTCTGACTTGGGTCTATGTTTTTTTATCAATTTAATATATAACTAACAATTTGGTTTTCAAAATTTCATCCAATTCGATGAGACTGAACCTCAGTTTGAGTTGCATTTTTTTGCTTAAATACAGTTGGTAAGGAGGAGAAGAATCCCTACTCCATAGCAACCCAAAAGAATAAAATGCGCCACGCGAAAGCCTTTGTGATATCCATGCTTGGAGAATTTGCCGAAACTTGTCAAGCTATGCAGGTAGATTAGAAAAATCCATAAACTCATCGCGAGAATCGGCCCCATACGTAAATTTAGCAATTCCTTAATATTTCATTCCAGGTGAATCTGGAGGCAAAAATTGTACATAATTCCAGTATCGGAAAAGGACTCATCGATGAAGCCATATCCCTCGAAGCTTCCTTTCTTCTTGTTGGGAGTTCGAAAAACAGATCACATAAGTAAGGTTTTTTATTTTTGAATAATTTATTTTAGTACAAAAGTAGTGCAGTAGTACTAATATCTCATAATCATCTCTACCATGAATCAGAACGCCCCTTGAAATTACTAACTACTGCTTCAAGCATGCCCCCAAAGGCTGTGCGGTGATCGCAATCCAAAAAAGAAGTCTCCACCCTCACCGAGATTTGGATTCAGACTCCATACCTTCTGAAGGTTGGAAGAATCAACTACCCTCAATAATCAATTTGGATTTACTCTGATCACTTTATGATTTATGAACATCATTAAAATTGTAACAGGATTCGATCAATTGAGCACTGGATGGCACAATAAGGACACCCATATCGGTGAATCTCTCTCACCTTTGCAGAAGATTTTTACATCAAAGAGGAGAGATAATTCATTCAATAAGGAGAAGAGTCTAGAGAACATTAATTCCCCAATTCAAAGAGTAGAGGAGAAGCCTTCGCCTAGAACTGTGCTGGATGGACCCGAAGGAGGGACCCAACTTGAAGACAATGACTGCATTAGTCTAGCAGATTCGAGCATCACGGAGTCCCCCCCTCTAGAACCAAAGATTAGCGAGTTTGACCATGGAATCAGAGGCCACAGTGGCTCGAACATCCGCAAACATAAATCTATGATCAAACATCTCTTTCCCTTCTTCCGTTCTAAATTCGGAGAAAACGGAAGGGAGAGTGATGAATGCCTATCCAACAAACAAATTCCACAGCTTTCATGGAGGTGCTTCAATTACGAGGAAATTTCGCGTGCTACAAATAGTTTCCACCCAGGTAATAATTAGTACCCACAACAGGGATTATCCGAAGGATTTTGATTTAGATTTTTTTTTTTTATGTGGGTTGCTTTTTACGCAGATAATGTAGTGGGAAGAGGAGGATTTGCAGAGGTGTATAAAGGAAATCTAGAAAACGGACAAACCATAGCAGTGAAAAGACTGGCGAAAGACAACACGGACGGACAAAAGGAGAAAGGGTTTCTTATGGAATTGGGGATAGTAGGGCATGTTTGCCACCCTAACACGGTGTTCTTGATCGGGTGCTGCTTCAAAAATGGACTCCATCTGATATTCGATTTCTCCCCCAATGGAAGCTTGTCATCGGCTTTGCACGGTGAGGTCTTAAACCATCTTCAAATTCTCCACAGGTCTCTTCACAAGGGGATCTAATAATTTGGACACAATTTCTAAATTGAAGTCACGTATTTCTTTATCAAAATGATAATATGGGTATTTGCAGGCCGAAATTGTAAGGCACTGGAATGGCCAATCAGATACAAAATCATCGTCGGAGTAGCAAGAGGTTTACACTACCTCCATAAATGTTGCAAGCACCGTATAATTCATCGAGATATCAAGGCCTCAAATGTTCTTCTTGGACCGAATTTTGAACCACAGGTAAATCAAACAAACTGTTTAGCCATAGTCCCTATGAAACACGAATTCATTCGGTTTTTCTTTCTCATAGATTTCAGACTTCGGGCTCGCGAAATGGCTCCCCACGCAATGGACCCATCACTCTGTCATTCCAATTGAGGGCACATTCGGGTATCATCTTCGTAGCAATTTGCAAGAAATTTTTGTCAACTAATACAAATTTCAACAAGACTTAAGAAAATAACGATGCGATTTTTGAGCAGTTACTTGGCTCCAGAATACTTCATGCATGGAATCGTTGACGAGAAAACAGATGTTTATGCATTTGGGGTTCTTCTATTGGAGATCATCACAAGTAGAATGCCTGTGGACTCCTCAAAGCAGTGCCTTCTTCCGTGGGTCAGTAAATGAACTTGACGCTTATCATATGATCTATCGAAAGTCTAATTCATTGGCATTTTTTTACCCGTAAGTGATTCTAATTCATGGGTTATCACTAAACTTGATGTCTTTATAGGCGAAACGTATTATAGAGTCTGGGGACTTCACCGAACTGGCAGATCCAAAACTCGAAGGCAAATATGACATCGATCAGATGCAGAGAATAGCCCTTGTAGCTTCGTACTGTGTAAGACAATCATCAGTGAGACGCCCTTCGATGAGTGAGGTAAACAAATAATTGGTTTTTTTTGTTCAATTTGTTCATGCTAAGTATCAAATCCTAATATTCGTCGGATACGGATTTTTAGGTCTTGCAGATTATAAATGACGGGCTCGACTCTAAGATGGCAGAGAGCTGGAGGATGCCAGAGTACAAGGTTGATGAAATGGATGATTACATTCTGGACCTCAATTCCCAGTTTCAAACTAGCATAAATTTCGAAGATTTGATGAGTTGAGGGTTTAAAGGTTTTCTATCAGTAGTTGGTTCAATTTGTTGTGGAAGGTGATACGGCTGACTAGTAGAATATTTATAACTGTGTTCAACGTGAGAAGTAGAACCTTCATAAGCATTGCTGGCTTGTAATTTATATAATTATAAGTTTTGGTCTCACACTATACTTCAAAACTGAAATTTTCGTTACTGTTACTGATATTAACAGAATGTATCGACTTCACATTACATACTGCTCTTTCGTCATCGAACAATTTTGAATGCACCATAAGCCCTCGTAGTTTTTGCAAGATTAAGGTCTGAAAAAAAGTTTAGTACTTTTAAATCAGCGAAGATGTAAATTTATTAAAAAAATAAAGTAATAAAACTACACCTGGATTGACCAAGCAAGAAGTTTAGGGAAATTTTCATTAACCCCCCCGAACTTTCACCACAATATCCTACGGGCACCTAAACTTTAGGAAATCCAACCTAGACCCCAAAAAAACACTAACCCCCAAATTTTAGCCCCTACTGTCATTGTCCGTCTCCTATTTGACGGAAAATCATTGAGTAAGCGTGAAACGACCGTCAAGTTTGTGGACGTGTCTACTAGGTTTTGCACTTACTCAGCTATTCCCATCGAATAGGAGATGGACGTTGACGGTCGGAACCAAAATTTGGGCATTTGCATTCTTTGAGGGTCTAAGTTGGATTTCCTAAAATTCAAGTGCCCCATTGCGATGAATGTTCAGGGGGTTTCACGAAAATTTTCCAGAAGTTTAATAGAGAAAAATGAAAAGCAAAAATAAAGAACAAAAAAAGGTCAACCCTCGGAGAGCTTCCGCATTGCCATCACCTGTGGATCGGCAGACAGTAAAATAAAACAACTTAGATAGAAGCAAAGATAGCTCCAAGTAATCTAGCTGCTAGCATTAGATATTGGGTACTTAAAATTTTAAATGCCTATAGCATCACACAGGGGCTTTTGGTTTAAAAGAAAGAGAGTTGGCCTAAGGCTTGGAGGGGATATGTCATTAAAGGTTATATCAGTGATTAGTAGTGATATTTTGGTGTTATGAGAAACATGAACAAATTCAAAAAATCCGTCACAAGAATACAAACCCGATTCATTGTATCCTGGAACCAATTTATTGGGATCCCCATTAGTGAATACTTTAGAAAGTCGTGGGGGCAGATATTGGATTAAAGACAACGATATTTCTCATGCCTCGGACTGATTTCTTGTATTTATGTAATCATGTCTTCCAGTTTCCGCACTTTTGTTTTCTTATTACTTTCCCAACGTTAGGGCCCCCTAAAACTCATCCATCTCCACCATGGACCACCCGAACCACTCCATAGAAAGGGCAGACCAGAAGAGTTAAATTGCACTTAACACCATCATTCATGTTGAAGATTTGTCTATGCTTGCCTTCAAACCATTCAGGCTAACAGGAAATGAATCATAAGGTGGTCCACTAACTAGGCGCTACCATTGCACATAATACAGTGATTACTGACAGGTAGTATCTTATTCCATACTAAGCACTAAACTAATATTTGATCCTTAGAGGGAATTTTTACATTCACAATAAGTTAAGTTATTGTACTTTAATAGACCTTTTTCTTTCTTCTATCTATCTGCAAGTACGTAGTGATAAGTTTAGTCCCACATCCGGTAAATTATAGCCTTGTCTCCTTAAAATATCCCTGGCCTCTCTACTAATAGCCAAATATTGGTTTTAAGTGGGATGCACAAATTTATCATGCTATCAGAGCAGACCCTTCTCCACTCCATGTCACCCAGTTCAACTGTTTGCATGATTTGGCTCAGTCCTGCCAGCACGTGTAGGGGTATGTTAAAGTTTAGTCCCACATCGGATAAATTATAGCATTGTCTATCCCCTTATAATATCCTGGGCCATGTAGCAAAAAAATGTAATAACAGCTCTTGGGATGATTTTTTCATCACAATTGGATTTGAGAGGCGATGAACTAGTGAGGCCTCCATGATGGTTTCTGAGCTCACTTTCTTGCAAAATGAAGTGGGTCCCTTTAACTAGACAAACAACCAACCTCTGCTCAAACCATGTTACCTGAGTCCTATTCACCCAGTATCCGAGCAACCAAACAAACCCTTAGGGCCTGTTCGTTTGTGCGGAATCACTTTGATTCTGAGTGGTTTCCTCAGGAACCACTCCTTTTTTCGAGTTTGAAGCAATTTCTGCAGTTCACGAACCCAGATTCCAAGTGAATCTGTGTGTCGTACCAAAATTGGCATACGACTGAACTAATCGAAAAGCACTGAGATTCTAGGGCGGTTGTCAAGAGAGGCATTATGGGATCAACTCCTGCATGCATGGATCCTCTCTCTCTTTTAAATCCACTTGCAGCTAGTAACCCCCCATTTAAGCTTTGTTAAACTTGAAACAGAACATTAAGCTGAGATTAAAAGCTGGACGGAAAATAAAAGGGCAAATCAGCTTTTTGAGGACAGGTTATCCAACTTATTTGAGCTCTCGAGTAAGTCTTTGGGTACATGCGATCCCTGCACATCACACATACCAGTCAGAAGGGATAAATCCCTGCGAGTGGCAAATAGGGTATGGAATTCGAACTCCAAACCTCCACTTGTTGAGGCGTGGTCTACTGCGCCAACAAACCCCCACCCTCCGGTTGGGCAAATCAACTCGTATTGCATTAAGAGACTACTACTTGATAACAAATGTCCCAAACACTCACAAGATGGTACGTAGCAAGCCTGGTAAAAATAAAAACTTAGAAAGTTGCCATTGCACCAAAGATAATGATGACATGCATTATCGAGATAGTGGGAGGAAATCTCTTCACTCGGTTAATCAAAACGTAGACAAATCAGAAACAAACAAAAACTACAACAACTCAAGGATCTTGGTGGACCAATAAAAAATAAATGAAGACTCCAACAATGTTTTTTGATTTATTGATTGTCTTCTCCATATGTGAAAGCCATTAACGAGATTGACCATGGAAAGGCTTTCTAGGGGTTTTTGCACAACAAACTGGTATCAGAGCCTGGGTTTTGAATTAGACGTTGTCTTGCTTCAGCGAGAAATTTCTGCTGGTTGTTGGTGGTTTTTTTTACTAATGGCAGTGTCAAGGATTAGATGTGACAGAGAAAGAATGTGACAAGGTTAATCGACAGGCTTGTGGCACAATCCAGTTGTGTCTTGAGAAAGATCAGTGAAAATTTGGGGTAATCGATGATATACTTAGCGAATAAATTATGTAGACAATGCTCGTATTCAATCACAACCACAAAATTGTACACAAACAATTTTTACGTGAAAAACCCTTTCTCAGGTAAAAATCACGTGATCTATCTGAGATCTAAGGCAAGCAATCCACTATGAAAATAAATGCTTACAGTGGTATGAATGAAATGACTTATCACACAGCACACTAACAACGATCGCATCCCATGAATGTCCTTTTCACAATGCTGAAAGTTATTACCTTCAATCGACGTCTCTCCCGAAGGTTCATTCAAGTCACACGAGCCTTCAACGAGCTTGAACCACACAAGCTCAAACCTCAAAGAAAAGAGGTAAGATTCTCTTTGAGATTGATTGGTTGACAATTATATTTAATTATCTCAAGGAGCAAGGATGCTAAGGGATTCCGGAAATTAGAAATGTTCAGAGAAATTTTTCCAAGAAGTGAAAATTTCGATGCCCTAGCTAAACGGATGTCCGTGAATATCTCACGGAAGTCTGTGAAGTGGTCACAGAGATCTGTCCTGGTCGACTTAGATGAGGATCAACTCCATCATGAATCTGGAATCCAAAAACGTATTTTGACAGAAGTTGCTCTTTCTAGTTAATTATACTTGACATTCTAACACATTTGGGAGTGTATCTAGGTTCGATCATGATTGTGACAATAAAAAAAACCTAGCAATAAAAAATAGTTCCTGATGAAGGGCACTATTTGCAAGGAAGCACTATGTTAGGTGGAGCAGCCATCATTGCTGATATGTAGATTGACACTGCAAATAACCCTACATACTTGTTGGCTAAAGTGGGCATTGGGGCTAAGTTCTGACATCATTTGGATTTGACCCATAGGAAGCGTATTTGAGCACCTGCACTGGTGCTATTTGGCACATTTGATGGCAGTTTTAAAATTTGAAATTGAATATGCTTAGTTTGTTTTCTTGGTTTGAATGGTGTGAGATTTCACACCAAGGTTGATATTGTTGTTGGTTTGAAAATCTCACTAAGGTGGAGATTTATGGTATTTTGGCTCAGTTTAGCTAAAGTAAGTTGATTCATTTTTTCAACATTGCTTGGACTTAATCAATACGGAGCATTGGGAACTTTCGTGTGCATGGGCAGTTTGGCACTTTCGGGTGCATTGATGGTTTGACGCTTTCAGGTGTATTAGCAGTTTGACACTTATAGGTGCATTAGTAGTTTGACACTCACTTTCGGGTGCATTGGCATTGACAATTTGGCACATTCTATTGCGGTGAAGCCTACGAGAACATGTGCAAGATGTTTGAAACTTTTAAACTTGATGGCAGCGATGACATTGGTTTAAAGGTGATCGATAGATGAAGTATATGGTAAAGCTTAGAGCCATGTGGGGAATTGTTAAAAGGGCTCTAACTTTGGAGTCTAACCTGAGCGAGAATTGTTCGTGCCCAAGCGAGAGTAGGAGCTAATGGAGTCTTAGGCCACTTGAGTGAAACTAAACTCACCCGAGTGGCAAGGGGAGAGATATTGGGTTCCCTTGGGTCAACCGAGCTAGTTCGTACCATGCAGTTGCGTCTTGGTTCTGCAATTAGTAGTTTTGCTGGGTAAGGAATCTAATTGTCAAGGCTTCTATATAAGGGAAACCTTATAGATAGACTTCAGTGGAGAAGAGCTTAAGAGATTGAATAGGAAACCTTGGGAAAACCCATCTAGGGTTGATTGGGGTCGCTCTTGTGTATGTGAGTTAGAGAGAACCTTGAGATTTGATTTTGGTTGTATGGCTCTCTTTTGAGTTTCGGCACTTGGTAGACAATTTGGTCTCTGTTTTTTGTGAGAGTGCGCTGTAGGTATTTGGTGTTAGAGAACTTTGGAGTTTTGTATTTGTGCTTGGATCTTTGTGGCTCTCTTGACTTGGGTAAGTTTGGGGGATATGTTCTCCATTGTTTGTAGCTCTTTGAGCATCTTCTTCTTGTTAGTGGAACCACTTTGTTAGACTGCCCGTGGACATAGACTTAGGCCAAACCACGTAAAAGGCCTTCTAGCGGCTTTTGCACACCAGACTCGTTAGAGTCAAGGCTCTCGGTAGAAAATCACTAGGATAAACCAAACCTTACTAGCTAAATATATCTGTTACAAATAAGGAGTTTTAAATAACATTTCTCGTTGAAGATGAAATGACACGAAAAAATAAAATAGTTGTGGACGTAGGTTGTATTGCTGAACCACATAAAACTGGGCCTTCGGATGCGATTTTAAAAGTGTAATACTCGCAAGTGCACAAGTCGTGGCATAGTAAATCCATGCAGAGTAAGAAGTTGTTTCCACAAGGATTTTAAATAGATTTTTAAAAAGGAATAACTATCAATCACAAAATTCCCTAGAATTATCATAATATTAATCTAGCCTAACAAGTTTGATGAATGTAAAAGAAGAATGAACTAAACAAGATAATATTAATCAAAGAAAAACAGATGAGGTTTAGGATACTAAATTCTCCCATCCTTGGTTATCATCCATGAGTCAGATTTAAAGGATGGAATATTAGAGATGAAGAATGACATAAAGATTAAAATCAATTAAAACTTTATAGAAGATTAAAACAATGAAATTGGCATAAAAATCTAAGGTAATGCTTTTCCAAATTCATGAATGAAAAGAACCAAAACATCAACTGTTTTACAAATAAATCTAATCACAATGAATTAATGACTCTGATTTTTTTATGAAAATCAAGATTAGGATACCTACTCATATATCTAAGATCATGAGAAAAACATGACTAGTTCCCATATCTCGGATTGATGATTAGATCATGAAAACGGTAAAAGCATATAGGCATGAAAATCACATAGGCATCTACTAACATTCCAATCATAGATCTAAATTCATGGATGAATCTCTCAGATGAGATTCATTAGATCCTAAAACTCTAGAATTTTAGCTACACATTTCAATGTAAAAATTATAAATAAATAAAATAAATTGAAAATAATTCATTAAAATACTCAATTCGAGTCTCCAACTTGATCCACACAGTAGCTTTAATCAACGCGCTATGATTCTATCGAAGACAATTGTTAATCTACCTTCTAAAAAGCTAAAGAATGATAAAAAAAAAAAAAAGACTAAAAACTAATGTACAAAAAAAGAGCTCCCTAATTCAACCTCTAATTTTGCCTTTAATAGGGTTCTTTTTTGAAACCCTAATTTTTCTTCTAATTTTGTTTAATTTCGAGCCTTAAAAGCATGAAATTTTAGCTTAAAATCGATCGATCGATTCTGAAAATCAATCTATCGATTTCCGTAAAATTCAACCCAACTCTTCAATAGACATTGACTCTGTATTTTGATCATAACTTTTTACTCCGAACTTGGATTAACATGATTTTTCTAAAATTGCAACGAAGACAATGATCTTTACAACTTGGTGTGACATAGCAATTTCACGAATTCGATGTTTTAGAGGTCAAAATTGAGCTCCAAGTCGGAATAAGTTCTAGATAATTCAAGACTGCACGGATTCGTTGTTATTTTCTTATCTCTAGGGTTATTTTATGCTCAACTTATCTCCATACCTGTAAATCACTAAAACTATACAAAATATATTATATAGCTTTCATCGAACGACAATCTATAAGTTTAAGGGTTCAAATATTAACACTTTTCAACACTTATCACAACTCCAAATGTGACAGCCCGGATTTCGGTACCCCGAAACCCGTGCCATCAGCACGATCATCTTGACCGTGCCCTTTAGCTAAGCATGGAACATTGGTATATCAAGCACAAAAATTGAAATAGTAAATGAACTGCGGAATTAGATCACTATATAAGAACTTCTCAAAAGACAGTTCTACCCTCATGCCTCTGCATGAATGGAGAACCGATCCGAACCATCGATGATAGCTAATCATCACAGATGGTTCGCCCAAAAGAAAAATCACGAGTTTATACATATACAGTGTTTAATCAAACAAGGCTTGACATACCAAGCCGTACAAAATCTCCCCAAAAACCCTCAAAGCGGCACAACGGAGTCCTCTAGAAGAAGTCCTCAGGAGGTGGCTCCAGCTCGTCTCCGGCCGCAAGGCCCGACTCACTGGGGTCAGCGTCTCCTGAAGCCTCGGCAGCTGCTAGTAGTGGACCTGCGACGTATAGTCTATAGGGTGAGCTACATCCTAGCTCAATAGGGTACAAAACATAGTTGAACATATAAATTATTACTCATATATATTCCATGATATGCCATGCATGATGTGTCTATGCAATTTCTGATGAAAACAGTTAAAAAGCATCACATTTTACTGGTAGTTTACTCATGTCTTTTATTTATTCATGAATGATGCAGAAAAGGCCTAAAGCAAAACTTAAACTTTTAACTTAAGTAATCCCCGAGCAATATAGCATCGAGCCCCGATGAGATACCCATTATCGTCATCTATATAGACAGTTTTAACGTATTCCTTGGGAATACAAATAGTACCCAAGCCCCTTTCCCCTGGGGATTGGTGGCTGGATTTCACTAGTCTCAATCAATACCCCTGGGGTGTGCTTATTGTGTACGGATAAGCCTCCACACTGGCCTACGGTTTCGTCGCCATATTTCCACATATCGATATCCATATCAAACCTCAAATAACAAAAATATCGGTGCCTTACATATAGTTATTCACAATGTAAATGTGCTATCTTATATCAGTTAGGCCCTATCAAACATGATTCAATCTTGGATACATCCTTGGGATGTATCCATTCACTTGCATGACACCTGATGCTCTTATCTCTTTACTTCCTCATCCCCTGGGGATGGCTCATTATGATTACTTTTATTGATGTCACACACACACACTTCTTCACAAAATCTTTAAGCAATAAACCATTTGAATTTAAATCTATATCACTACATGCATGCTCTTGTAAAATAAGGTACATGTTCAAGGAGTTCCCTACCTCAAGTCTTCGTTTGATCAGTGCATCAAGGTCCCACGTGGCTCCTTGTGCACTAGCTTACACGTACCACCTATGGTACCACATAACATGTGAAACACATCACTAAAGATGCAATAAATGAGGTCCAAGACCCCCCAAGAATCTAAAAGTCAAACTCAGAAGTCAACATAAACTGGCCCAGTCGATTAATCGATTTCCAAAATCGATTAATCGAAAGTCAATATCGATTAATCGATTCTCAAATCGATTAATCGAGATTCCCATTCGAATAATCGAAACCCAATTCGATTAATCAAAATTCTCTGCTCTATCCAGTCGATTCTCAATTCGAGTAATCGAATTCCCAAAATCGATTAATCGATCCCAAATCGATTAATCAAAATTATAAATCGATTAATCGAATTCTCATTTCGATTAGTCGATTTCCTCAATCTAAATTCTTTTCTCCACTGGAGTCCACTGTAGGTTCCCAGTCGATTAATCGATTCTCAATTCGATTAATCGAAATTCAAAGTCGATTAATCGAAACCCAATTCGATTAATCGAGATCGGGGTCCTCTGACTTTTCAACTTCTTGGCCAATTTCAATTAATCAAACACAATTTCGATTAATCGAAATTGCCAGATTTAGTCCCCTTCTGGCTGCTCTTCCAAATCTTTCTCCATTTATTTTCTTTCTTTTTATAAGCCTTTAATCTATGATTTTAACCATTCCTAACTACGATTAACCTCCCATAACTTATGCATTTAATTCACAAGAAATTTACCTCAATCAAATCTCAATTTGATTAGATCTAGTGGTTGGAAAGGCTAGGGTTCCCGCTTTGGCTCTAACGGATCCAAACCGTGTCGAATCCGGCTTTTATCGCTTGAATCCCCCCTTCCAATTAGTTGCAATAACTCCTCTCTCTCTCTCTCTCTCTCTTCTTTACTCTCCTTCAAGAACCAAAACCATTAATTTTAGGGTTATTAAACCCTTTTTATCTCTCCTCTCACTTGTGTGTTGAGCACATACACCGGGATAGGTGTATGCGACTTCTCATTCACATCACACACCACATAATCACTCATACCATCACATCTCATCCGTTCATCATACTCTATGCTAACCCTTGATCTCCTAATTGGTAAAACTTGTGACCAATCGGGCACGGATCTCGAAGTCACTGTTTAACGCAATTTTTCAGGATATTACACCAAATCTATACTTTTCTATTCCTCGACCAAAGACAAGGGAAAATATAGCAAAACATAAATAAATAAATAAATAAACAAATAATCTAGAAAAAATGAGGGCCACTTTCGTAGGGAATACGTTTGCATATAGCATATGCAACAAGCCTTTAAACTGCTAGGTGAACCCTGGTGGAGGAGTTTTGTCTCCTGAGGGTTTACAGTGAAGTTATCCACAAACATTCAAAAATTTCAAAACCATCGGTAAAATTGAGTTTTCAAAAGCATATTTTTTTATAACATATTTGATTTAAAAGTACAAAATTATTAATCAATTCAACATGCGAATTCTCAATTTCAAATATCAACGTCATACCAATCATACTAGTGTCCATTCAAATTAGTCTAATGCTCTAATTATTAGATAACTCCTTCAATCATGTCTAAACATCTAGTGTGTGAATTTTCACACACTACATGCTTAGAAGTACTCCAATGATGGATAAATTTTTACACACATTTGAGAGATTAATACAAAACAAATGAAAAGGTCTCACATAATAAAAGAAACACAATGCAATCAATGAACAAATAAGAATCTCATGAGAATGATACTTGTATATTTTAAGCATATCACATGAAGTATCATAGATGCAGTATATTTACTCTCCACAAGGCAATTACGAAAGCAACATCGGATCATGAAGGTCTTTTGTCGGGTTGTAATGGGGTTTAGATAAGGGTAAGAAAGAAAGGGAGTTGAGAAACAAAATTTTTGAGAAATTTGAAAAGGAACTAATTTGTGATTTTTATTTTTTCTTCACTTATTTTCTAATTTCTCTCTTCAAAACATTTCAATACTTTTCTTTTCCTCTTTCTCTTTCTTTTCTTATTCATTTATCTTCTTTTGAATTTCATTTATTTTTCTTTTCTTTTCTCTTTCTCCCTTTCTCACTAATATTTCGGTCATACACTCTCAGTAAGCACAATAACTCGGTATCTCTTCGCTTACTATCTTTTCATTCATTATCATCACTCGCTCCTAATTTCTCAGAAATAAAAAGGATAAGGCTAAATTTTAAAAAATTGTGTAGGGGTAAAGGTTAACGTGACTTATCAAAAAATGTATAATGAAAATTTTTTCAATGGGCTCAAAGGGGTACTAGAAGGATAAAGTTATATGAGGTGAGGCATTTTAAGCACACACGAGCTAATGATGACCTTCAATTATATCCTCAAACGATGGAAAACTTGTCTATTTATTTTAAGTAAACATAAAACATATTCTAGCACAATTATATGAATTTAATTTCATGCAAAGTTACAAGTCAAAGCAAAGATGTATGAGATTATGGAAGAATTATTTTGCATTTAAAGAAAAACTCTGAGTTTATGTAAACACTCATCAACGACAGATATTTGGCTCTAAAGCTTACCAGGTTTAGTCTCCACTAAGAACCTAAGATTCAAAGTTTAAAATAGTTCTGCAAATTTCTAAATCCTAGCTTGGTATAAGTGCAAAATATTTTAAGCATGGATATTTAAATTGTCCAAAAATTATCGCATTAAATTTCATTATCGTAGATACAAGCATTCAAGATATGGCATTAATATTATCAAATTCACATGCATTATCAATTAAAGTTTGAAAACTCTAGCAAAATAGCATGTGATGGCTTAATATTTTTTTTCAGATGGGATTTAAATGTATAAAAAATAGTGGTATATCAAAATAAAGCACCGACCTACCAAAAGATGAATATATGCAAAATAAAGACCATAAAATAACCGCTGGATACCCCCAAACCTGAACAAAATAATGCCCTCATTATTTCGGATAGAAGTGCAGATATATACAATCAGTAGAGTTCTCCCCCAAATCTGCAGTAATTATTTTTTGTCACAAAAGATTAAAAGATGAGTGTCCACAAGATAGATATGACATATGGCAGCAATGGGGTATTCTAGAACAATGCAAAGACAATGAAAAATACTTAAATTTTCATTAATTGAAAATTGTGATTACACTTATTAAATGCAACCTACGAAATAAACCTAACAACTGAATACATAACAAATCTTAAAACGAAAAAGAAATTAAATCATAAAATGCAAAACAATGAAAAAGAACTAAATCCTATTTATCCTAAGCATTCTTTAACTAGCTTAACTGATCCGATGGTTAATTAAAGAAAATAAAAAAATTGCAGAAATTGCTAGAAACAAAAAATAATGAAAAACCAACTTAGTCCCTGTGAAGAATCGACCGATCTATTATGAGACTAAAGGTGTACTTCTCAGTAGCCTATTAATCGATCGATCGATTATGGAATCAATCGATTGATTATAGGCCGAGAGTAAGACACAATATAGAACAAAGGACACAAATTGGCAAGGAAAATAAATTATTTTCTTTTAACTGAAAATTGTGAAACTAATCTTCAAGGTGTAATGACAATCCGAGTCCACCAGGAACCGAAATTTGCATGAAAATTTTCTAATTAGGATCAGTGACTAAGTTAATAGTCTCTGCATTTCTATATCTAGGACATGGTTACAGCCCCATGTTGTTCTCACGTTCCACAAATATTGTAACGTCCAGAAAATTTCGAGCCCGATTGCAACCGACCACTTGTGCGTGTTCAGCATGGCGACCAATGCCGCCTTGAATTTTTCGACTAAATAGTTATGAGAATATAATATGTGTGCGAAGTAGGTATAAAATTCTTATTTGACATTTAAGAAAGAGCCGTGCACCGAATCACGGTGTGCCTGCTCAACACCTAATGTGTCCCCTTAAGTCAAGTGGATAAGTTTAGATATTTATTTCCTTGTTTTTGTTTTATTTTTGCTTTGTAAGAGAAAAGAGTAAAGAGCAAGCTCCCTCTCTTCATGCCCACTCGTGAGACCCTTTGGGGGTGATTGTTCCACAAGCTTCAGCCTTTTCACAAGGAGCGCGCTGATCATCGCAAGAGTTCCCCCTTCTTGTAAATTCTGATCGCAAGAAAGTTTTGAGCTCCAACATCACATAGATCTAAGAGCGTGAGAGAGTGTGGTTTTGAATAAGGGAAAGCCGACCATCATAGATGCGTCATTCGTGACTTGAGAAAGTGATGATCGTGCGTACATCTGCGGAGCATCGTGTTGAGCTCTGTTTCGATCTCGATTGCCACAAGAAACTATAAGATTTGCTCCGAAACTCTCTTTGGCAACGATTACCGCAAGACGCGTTAACGATCTAGAAAGATGAGCATCATAGTGTCATCGTGTTATATTAGTTATCCTGAGCTTAGATTAATGAGTGTGTGAAAATTGATGAAGATCATTTGAAATTTGGGGAAAATGAACCAAAGAAGAAGAACCCCGAGGGGCTATAGAATCTGTCAAAATTGATCAATCGGTTTAAACCGAGCGATCGGATTTGACAAAACAGGGATGTGTTGGATTTCTTGAGAAGCCGATCGATCGGATTTCTCTGCCTTTGGAAATCGATTGATCAGTTTGCCCTATCTCTGGTTGATTCAATTTTTCTTTGGAAAAAACTTTGAGAAACTTTGAACCATCTGATTTTTCCATCGTTGACACATAGCGTACAATCTTGGTGTGATCTAGGTTAAGAGCGGGGGACATTGATAAGGACCTTCGCATTGATAAGGATCATCGTTTTGCACCGAACCTAAGGTAGGGAAAACTTAATACTAAATTTTCTCCTTTAATTTTGATCCATAGATCACTTGATTTGATTAACATGAATTGAATATGAAATTGATTGCATGCTTCGTTGAAAATAGAAATTTGAACATATTCTTTGAATACTAACTGAAATGTTAGAATCTCGAACTATGAACTATTGCATCTGTACATCGATTATGAAAATTTGAATCATCAACTCTATGAATGGAGAAATCTTTGAACTATGAAATTAGTTATATATTACAACTTTGGTTTAAGCATTAAATATCAATATTGCATAATGATTTAAGGTTATGTGAACAAAAACCCCATAAGGACCGGTATTACGCTTTATACCATCCACACCATGGACCGGTATGGCGGTTTATACCATACACTTGTAAGTGTTTAAGGAACAATGTTGGTTAGGGGGATTCCATCGATAAATTGGCTCAACAATGCTATACCGCATTGGTGTTACTTAAGTTACGATTTAAGTCATTAATGAACTAAACATATCATGTAAGATAGGAGAAATGAATAGAAAAAAGAAACCATATGAAATTTCGAAGTTTGTCTGAATATCGCTTTGAAATTTCAGCTCTTTGAATTCTATTTGAAGATGAAATGACATTGAAAGTTCATCATTTGATTCAGTTTGATATGAGAATGCCGTTGATTATCGTCATTTAACCTATGTTTCAAATTAATGCAATGTGAGTTAATATTGATCTTTTTCCTACTGAACTTTGACTGCTAGCTCATCCCGACATTTTGTGTCACAGGTTTAGCTTTGGATCGGGATGCTGAGTTAGAAGAGGATCCTGCTTACGTTCCAGAAGCGGAAGAGGAGCTTCCACCTGAATACTATTTTCCTTAGTCAACTTGTGATAGATTTTGGCTTAGAAATTTGAGGTAGTTGAAAGTAAAACACTTGAATTAAGAATTGTTTAACTTGGTATAGTTTTGCAACCACTGTTTAGGTGATGGTCGGTCATCACCGGTGGTTATTTATTTGTTTTTGATTACGTTATGTATAGAACTAGAATCAAAGTGGTGCCATATGTTATTTTCTTTGCCTTCTATATAAGTACATATGAATTAGAAAGCATTGGATGATCCGATTCTTCCTAAGTTTCACGTGCAGGAAGAATCGGATTGTCACCTGACAACCTGACCATTCCTAGAAATTCGTGTGGGAAAAGTCAAACCGTCATAATTGGTACCAAAGCACTGGCTTTAGATTCGAATTCTATAAGACGAAGGGCCTAATATTGTCAGTATGGCCCCACGCATCAGTATGGCCCCATGCATCAGAGGTAGCGGTAGAGGCAGGCCGAGGACAATCCGCATGAGAGATGTATCAAGTTGTGAGGGCCCCTTAGGTGGTGCCAGAATCACCACTGGCCCTAATACCATCCCATTGGGGGGAGGAAATAATGATGGGGGTCCTGACACCATCCCAATTGTTGGGGCAAGTAACGATGGACTACATGGGCAATTGTTGGAGACAATAGTCAACACAATGGCCCAACTTGCAACGAGACGCCCACCCTCGGGATTCCACGAGTTCAGGAGAATGAATCCTCCAAGCTTCTAAGGCCAACCTGATCCACTTGAGGCGGAAGATTGGTTAAATTAGATGGAGAAGATCCTTCTGTTGATTCTGAACACTGAGGAAGAGAAAGTTAGTTAGCTACCTTCCAATTGACAGGAGGGCCAGATGCTTGGTGGAAATCTACAGAGAGGATCAGATTACAAGAGACCCAAATTCCCCCATGGATGTGGGCACAATTTATTTATGAGTTTAACAAACAATACTTCCCCGATGTAGTAAGGGATCAATGGGAAGTGAAGTTCATGTCGTTAGAGCAGGGTCAGATGACCGTGCGAGAGTATGAAGTTGAGTTCACGAGGCTTGCCAAATTCGCACCTCTTCATGTCACCACAGAACTTGTGATGACGAAGAAGTTCGAGAGTGGCTTGAAACCCACCATCAAAGGACAAATTTCCTTGTTCAGAGCAAAGACCTATGCAGAAGTCATCGAATTGGCACTCATTGTCGAGCAGGACATTGAGGATATATATCAGAGGAGAGAGATACAGAATAAGAATTGAGTGAGCAAGACACAATCATATGCTTTCGAGCAATTGAGCAAGAAACAAAGGATATTGACGCCGACACCGATTCGACCTTCTTAGTCCACTTACTCAACACCGAGTCGATCTACGCATTTCGCGTATTCGAGCCCAGTTGGCTCAACGCCCACAAGGCAATTCCACCCTTCCACTCCTACTACTACTGGGATGTCAAGAGGGTAATAGGATTCACATGCTGCTTCATCTGCGCTAAATTAGAAGTGTATGCGGTGTGGGAAACCGCATAGAATAGAGGAATGCAGGTGGACAACTGGTGGATGTTTTAAATGTGGCAAGCAAGAACATTTGATCAAAGATTGTCTTGAGTGGAAGAAGGAGCTAATGACAGTAGCAATGACTCAGAAACTTTGGACATCGATTCAGAGGCCCTCACGACCTACAGTACAAGGTAGAGCCTATGTTGTCTCGGCACAAGATGCTTAGGCAACAAATGATGTGATCCAAGGTATGATTTCACCATTAGTGGTTAAATTATTATCTTATTGTTTTAAAGTGTGTTTGTAATTAGAATAAGTTATGAATGCTAAGACGCCATCAGACATGCTTAACTGAACCATGTTCTTTAAAACATAGGCACTGATTGGGCTACTTATATGTGTATTTAATTAAGTCTTAACCTATTGTAAGTGCACAATAGAAATTATAGTACTAGCAAAGGATCATTCCCACAGAGATAGGTTAAATTATATTAACTTAATTTTTATGAAAACTTGTATTTATCTTTTAAGATCCTAAACTACTGGAGAAATATGAATAAAGAATTGTTTTTAAACTAAGTTTGCAGAAAATAAATCCTAATCCTCCTTCTTTAGATTATGGTCGTCAATCACAATCTTCTGCTATCGGATATTTATGAAATTAAACAGTACAGTTACACTATATATCAAGTTTCCTAGTATTGGTCGTCAATCAATACTAAAATCCTATAAATACAGATTTAATCTAATCAACAATCTCGTAAAACTTGGGCGTCAATTAAATTCTAGAAAATTGAAGATGGAAAAGTAAAAACCGTTATTAAAATGAAAGAAAATAAAATAAAAAAATGCAAGCTCAAAGCAAAACGAACTTGGTGAAAACTCGAAAGGGCACCATGAGTAAAAACAGCGAGCTTGTGCGGACCAGGTGGAAACCAGAAATGGCACCTAGGGTAAAAATGCATACCCATGGACATAGTAAAAACCGAAAAGGGCGCAACGGGTAAAAAAGAGAGAAACAATGGGCACAGCGAAAATTCATCTTGGGCGCTGTGAGTAAAAATGTTATAAAAGAGACGAGAGAGAAAGTCTTTAGCTACTCCCTTGGTTACAACCGTCATCCATCTGATCCTCCTAGGCCGCTCATATTTATTCAAATCGAGTTTGGGCCAAGCATATCATCACGACTGCACCATCGAACGAATGACCCAAGGCAAGGATAAAAGGTTGATTCGAGCCAAAGGGATGGACGTTCTGAACATCACCTAGGTTTGACCTTGAACGGGTTCGACTATGCTCAAATTGGGGCCTGTTGCTTCCCCTCACACTTATGGCATCAAAGAAAAAGACCACATTTGCAAAAGATAATAAATTTTCCTTTCCTATTTTTCAGGCCGTCACTATGCACCCTCCACCCCGGGATGATTGGTTTGATGATTGGAAAGACCACATTTGCAAAAGATAATAAATTTTCCTTTCCCATATTCAGACCGACACTATTGCTCCCCCCACTCCGGGATGATTGGTTTGATGACCGGAGGGACCACATTTGCAAAAGATAATAAATTTTCCTTTCCCATTTAAGGCCGACACTTTGTGTGACATATCTCCAAAGGAATAACCAGCACAATTTCCCCCTTTACAAAAAAAAGAGAAAAGATAAAACTTTTGTAAAATAATAGATTTCCCTTTTTCCATTTATAAGTCTGTACTTTGCTTATACCATATCTCCAAAAAAATAATCGGTGTGATGTCTCGCTCCCTTTCCCTTTTACAAAAAAAATTGAAAAAAGATAAAAACATAAAGAAAATATATATACCTAAAAATATCTGGCAGGGATTCTTATGCCCCTTCATGTGGTAATCTGATCTATGCAAAAAGTATGTGCAGGATGGAATCAACGACCCAACTCATACTTTAGGGCACAGATCTCTACACGTAAGGTGTCCTCCCGAACATCTCGCTCTGTCATCCAGTGGCCATGAAAACTCCTATGCCGTTTCTTGGAGGCATCAGTAGCACCCAGAGAGTCACTTAAGGATCCTTCTAGACGAAGGACCTCGCACTCAACTACATCAGCTCTGGCTTTTGCCGCCTCTGCTCTGACTTTTTATTTCTCTAAATGATCATGTAGAGTTCGTTTCTCATCCACCAGCAGCTCAATACAGGATTGAAGCATCGACTCCTTCTTTGGCCAAGGTCCCTCCACATCACCACTCTCGGGCTGATCCAAGTGACAAGCAAAAGGCCCCTAAGATAGTAACCAAGTCTCATACTCTAGAGAGGTCAAAACCAAATTCCCATGCTCTAAATCGCACATATGCGTCAACTGATGCATTTCCTAGAGAGCAGCTATCCTATCCAAGTCCCCAAGGTATCCCTGAGAGAAAATCAAATCGCATAAGGGTGGGGTCACCGCAGAGGGCACCTGCTGAGAGCAACCAAACTGGCGTAGCACTCAGAATGGGAAATAGTAAGGGTTGTCGGTCAAACCCAGAAGAGTGATGCCCTCGTAATCCCTAGAGCGCACCACGGGGAAAGTCCTGTCAAACCAGGGAAGCCTCCACTCCAACTCAGCTTCAGCTAGCGAAAGCTTTAGCCCTTGTATATCCCCCTTTGGAAGCATGTGGCATCTACCCAAAAAGTAGCGGGCCACCTCACCTCGAATAACATAAAAGTGGGGCACGAGTCCCAAGATAGCAAGATGCTCCCCAAGCCAAATTTGGAGCAAGACGGGACATCCTTGGAGACTTTCCACCTTACCCAGAGTAAAGGCATCGAGGCAGTGATAAAGCTCCGCCAGCACTACATGCATCACAGAGCGGCCTCCCTCTAATTTTGCCAAGATGTCGCAGAGTGCAAGCGAGAAACTCTCTCCCCCAGTATAGAAAAGAACCTCAGAGATAAGACAAAGGGAAAAGGCCTTCACAATATGAGGATTTTTTATCAGTAATTTTCACAAGCTTTCCTCTCCAAAAAGTTCTCTCAGGAATTTCATCGAACACCTGGTGGGCCCACTAATGAGGCATTTTTCATAATCATTCTTCTTCAAGACCAAGGTGATCTAGATGGCTTTAGTGTAACTCAGTTTTTGCAATACTCTGGATGGCTTCAGCGTAACTCAGTTTTTGCAATACTCTGGCAAGGTCTCTATTCAGCTTCAGACTCTATAGATTGGAGAGCTCCCCGAGAGTAGGAGTTAACTCATGATTCCCAAAACGGAAGACATGGGTGTCAACTTCCCAAAATGAGGCCGTTGCATAAATGAAATCCCAAAGCGGAGGTACTTCAGGGAAAGATGAGAGATGGGCCAATCCAAGCCAATCCAAACCTGTGAGCTCACTCTCATTCAAGCTCTCAAGCCACTTCTTTAGAAAATTGGGCCTCATGCCCAAAGAGGGAAGTATAGTGGTCCCGGATGCCCCACGAGAGGCGGGGTCGGAAAGCGGGTCCATTGTCATACAAAGATGTTCCTGAGATACAATTCAATGTAGGACGATGGACCCACCCTTGGACAAGTAAAAGGAAAAAAGGCAGCAAAAATACCAAGTCTAAAATAAAAGAGGGAGAAATAAGTGAATTCTTGGGCTTAAAAGGCCCCACATTTTCCCCAGAAGGCACTTGGCGTGTATAATATACACACCATGCCTGTTTTGGCCATATTTGGCTTGGTGTGTATAATATACACTCCAAGCTATTCTTGGCCCAAATTTGGCCTGCCGCATATCTTACACACGCCAAACCCCTATTGCCACCCAAAGAGAAAAAGAGAGGGTAGGGGAGGTTCTTTTTGTTGCCCCTTAGCTAGCCCACCTGCATTTCCTGCAATGTATTTTCAATGCACCCCAGACCACATGCTGGGATATAGGGAATTAACATCTAACCGTTATAAAACTGTCTTCTTTCAGGAACAGCCCGCACAAAGATTAAAGTCTTGGCCGGAATTATCCAAGGCATGACTTGAAAAGAAAAGGCCGAGCCTATCTTGCTAATGAACCAGTATTTTACAACAAGGAAAAGGGGGATAGAACATGCAAACAAAAAGAGGGCACTAACATTCATCCTGAAAAAGAGGAAACCATCCAAACATAGTGTCATATCATCCATTACATATTTCCAAAACCAAAAGACGTATGTCCCCAAAGCCTAAAATGTCTAATTAAATTAGAGAAGGCCTAATCCTTATCAGCATCGTTGGATTTCTTACGACGGCACAAGGTACTGTGGTATGTCCGAACCTCCCCCACTCGAGACCACGCCTGCGATTGCCTCCCGAGCAACGATCGCGACTCCTTCTCATGAGCACGCTGTAAACATCACACCAAGAGGTCAGTTTGAGTACAAGTAAGAGTAGCAAACCAAGAAGTCAGAGCTGATCAACAAGGCACTTACCATCTCCACATCCTGAAGATTGGTGATATTGCAATAGTACTCGGCTTGATTCATGGTCGACTCCTAGTTCTGCATAAAAAGCGATATCAGCTATAGAGGCCGTAAGCGCAAAAACTAGCATTTCTCGAAAAAGAAAACGTATAAGAAAGAAAACTCACCCCTGAGACCAATTCAGGTGGGGGGACTCGGACCTCTTCAATAGATAGGCGGGCTCGCTCGGGGACATCGGCGCATAATCTCGAAAGAAAGGCATCATCAAGGTGCCTGAAGGTCCCTAAACCTCAGTAATCGAGCTACCAGAAGCACCCGTGCTAGAGGGGTATGAAGGCCAGCACCCATAGACTCAGCAGGACCTGCGTCCACCTCATCATCGTCGTCAGAATCATCTCCCCTGCTAAAGTATGAAAAGAAGCAAGAATTCAGTCAGTAGAAACAAAATTACATCAAAACCATTGGAAACTTGCCTAAAGAGAAAGGAGAACTACCTGAGATCGCAGATCGCCAAAGGCCAAAAAGTTGGTGGCGGGTATGAAGTGTAGAAGGAGGGACCGGTAGGGCAATGACTCATACCACATCGGGTATCCTTCAGGTACGAGAAGATCATCAATAGGAACCCCATGATGGAGGAATCCGGTGAAGAGCACCTCGATAGTACCCTCAGGAGACATAACATCTACGGGAGGAGCCTGCAGCATAGTGAATTGATTTCGGTACTAACATACAACTCTCTCCCTCAAGTAATATGCCCTAGCCCATGCCCTGTAAAAGAAAATGGCACGACAATCAATGAAAAAGCGGTACGGACCCTCGATCCCAGAAGGGAGAATCAATGTACGGGTCAAAGATGACCTATAATAGCAAAGAGAATCCTATCAGTCAATAGTCGCCATCAAACCCTGAAAAAGGGGGAGGGAAGAGAATAGTATACGTACCTGCTCTAGGATCAGCAAGTCAAATTGGGACCTCAGGCCCAACTCTAAATGCTTCATTCCAACATCCCTGTGGTGACTCTTGTGCTAGTTACTCATGAGCAGATATGTGTAAACGTTGGAGAAGAGGAGAGGGCGACTAGGTTGGAAGTGTAGGTACCCCCAAATCTGAAGAGAGCTGTAAACATAAAAAGATGTGTTAGAGACAGGATGAATGACTAGCAAAAAAAAAGAAATAAGGGAGGTGAGTCAGGGGTTACCTCAACCACAGGCTAGAAACTGACAACAGAACCTTGATCCCCAACTGAGGCTCGAGCCAAGCCAGACATCAGCATGGTGTATCCGGCCCCGCCCCAATTGTATCGGTGCACATTGTCCCAATTGCCCATGATACTAAGTAATGACAATGAAACCCGGCCTCCGCTGGCGTTGGCAAAAAACTGTCTTTCCTAGGAGGAAGAGGAGTGAGATGTGAGCCAACATTAAGGCATGCCCAGGCTCGATGGGGATATCCTCATCCGACTGACCCAGATCCATCAGTTCATTCTCATTATACAAATCGGCCAGCCAGGATAACTTAACATCAGTGTCATGCATATTCTGAGAATGGGGGAAATCCTTGATCAATTGAACCACCTCGTCCTGACATGGCACGCGAAGGCGGGTCACCAGTGTGCCCCTATCCGAATACTCGTAATCATCGACCAATCAATCGGGGTGATGGTTGATTGGTTTTAAATTGTACCCTTGCAAGTGCACAAGATCTATCGTAGCACGGTAAAATCAAGGGTATCAAACCCACAGGGAAGCGTGAAATTTAATTAATTTTTAAAAGTATCAAATGAATCTAAGGAAGTACCAAAGGCAAGATCTTTGTCACGATAAAAATTAACAACTATACAAATATAAAAATAAAAATATCTAAACAAAGCTTAAGCAAGGAAAACAATGAAAAATCAAACAACGATGAAAAGATGATCAAGGAGTCCGCTAACACTCGATTTGTAATTTTTCTACCAACAATCAATCACACATTTCAATGTCAAATTATTTACCATCCTTTTACTACAAGCAAAATGAATCTAATAGAATGTGATTATTGATCTGGCATACCCTATCTAAACACTATGACTCATCCAACCATGACATGAATCATGCAAAAAGCATAGCGTATCTCACATTCAAAATCACAACATTAAAATCAATCGTATGACACCCTAAATCAGTCTATCAAATCAGATCTAGGTGGAATAACTCGTTTATTGTCGCCAATCACACGGTCAACGATTATAAATGATTATTCAATGACAATACAATATGCTCAAACTGAAGGTCGTACGATTCAATAATTAATACAAGGAATACAAATATTAACCCTCATTTAACTACAAGAAAAATGATTCAAAAAGAATGTGATTATTGATCCGGCATACCCTATCTCAACACTAGGATGCATCCAATCTCGACATGAATCATGCGAAAGCATAACATATCTCACATTTGAAATCACAGCAGTAAGAACCAATCATACGGCATCCTAGATCAGTTTACAAGATCAGATCTAGGTGGAATAATTCTTCTATTATCATCGATAACCAAGATCGAGAGCTATAAATAAGCATTCGATGATAATATGATAAGCACACACTATTAGCCATATAATTCAATATTTGTAAAAAGACATGATTGAATTAAAATAAATTAACTACTTATCTAGGGCTCGCTTCCTCCTTGAATGAGTAATTTTAGCCGCTCATCTCCGATCCACACACAAGGCACAAATTCGAAACCATCAAATATGTTCTTTAATTTATCAAATATTCAGATCTTTTAGGAAATGATTCGGAACCTTACAAAGCTTTGGTTCCTACTTATAAACTAATTATCATAAACTAAAATTAAGCACTAAAAATATAAAGAAAAACTTAAGAAAAAGACTAAGAAAGTTGGCCAAAAAGGCTCCTAAAAGAAGCATACTCAAACCCTAAACATTGCTCTGTTTATATAAGGCTCGGATGGAAGAGTTTCCATATATAGTTCAATCGATTGAATTCCAAGATTCAATCGATTGAATTCAGAATTTTAATTTTGGTGGACTTATTTGAATTTGAAATAAATCAATTGATCTTAGGAAATCAATCAATTAAATTTAAATTCGAATTTGAGAGGGAAATAGTTGTCATCCAACTCAATCGATTGGTTTATGAAATTCAATCGATTGATTTTAAATTCAGATTTTGGGTAGCAGAATAGTTGTCATAACCTCAATCGATTGATTTTCAGAATTCAATAGATTGAGTTAGACCTGTGACATTTTTAATTCTCTTAGAAATGGCTGGATCAATCGGTTCTTCTACGAATTTTTGTGCTCTCGTTGGCTTCATGGTTCAATGCTCCCATATAGCCTTAATTATGCACTTTTATGCTCTTGTAAGATCCAACAGTCACGAACACCTGAAACCACTAAGACTAAATAACAGCCGTCAGATAGCCTTCATTGGATAGCCAAATGTTGGTATTAGGGTGCGAAATATAGTCATATTTTGGCACAGATCAATGGTCATCTTAGCTATCGGCATGTGAAAAGTCATGGTCTCAAGCCAAAAGCATTCAAGTAGGGCCTTCAGATAGGCCGAGTCTCCCCTCATGGCAGGACCAGAAAGGAAATCCCTGAAACCAGCCTGGGTAAGGTGAAACTTTACAACCGGAGGAAGGTAGAGGTAAAGGCGCTAAAGGTCGAACCAACCCCCACGAAACATAATTGATGGCACGGCCTACATCAAGATAAAGAGGTATCAGATCCTGAAGATAAAGCAAGCTCACACAAAGAAAAGACAAAGCGGTAAAATAAAACTTGTTTTATTACCTTGTGCGTAATCCCGAAGTTTGAGATATGGACATACTGCTGATCGAGTAGACCGATACGGGCCGCCTCACCCTACATCTCGTACTGTTGCCCGAGGTGGTCTATGGCAGTAGCAGAAAATCGATTGCGATGATCCAAAAGAAGGTAAGTATACCCCCTTTCATTTTCCATCAATCATATTCATCTTCATGTTTAAATAAATGCATCAAAAAAGGGAGGGGGGGGAGGAGAGTCCCAAGCCCCCCACATTTCAAGAAAACAAGTTTCAAAAAAGAAAAAGAAGAAGAAAAAGTTTCAAAAAAATATAAGAATATGTATATGCATACATAAATAATAAAAAAAGGAAGAAGAAGTTTCAAAAAAATATATATAACAAAATGTGTACACATACATAAACAAAAAAGAGAAAAAGTTTCAAAAAAAAAGAAAAAGAAGAAAAAGTTCCAAAAAAATATAACAATATGTATATGCATACATAATTCAAAAAAAAAAGAAGAAAAAGTTCCAAAAAAATATAACAATATGTATATGCGTTCATAAACCAAAAAAAAAAAAAAAAAATAGAGAGAGAGAGAGAGAGAAGAAGAGAAAGAAGATTCAAAAAGAAATCCAATGAAAAAAAGAGAGAAGGATAGGGCATCATTCAAAATCATCACAACCAATCCACATAAAATGAAATCAAACGGGTCATAAATAATCACACTTGCAAAAAATCATTCATCCATCATCTAAAAATGCAAGAATCGTAACCACATTGCAAAATAATTCAAGAAGAATTAAAAGAAATAAGGTTAAACAATGAATACCTTTAAGAAAATGGTTCTTGATCTGACGTAGAACGTGTGTTTGATCGGCGAGAGCGGACGTCGACAATGAAGCAAAGTTTAAATCAATCCAAACAAACCCTAGGAAGAGGTTCCGTTTCGGTTGAGAGTGGGGGAGGAAGAGATTTTGACAAAAAAAACCAAAAAGACCCTTTTGGCTCGAGCTCGACTAGTTTAAAAATCCCCCCAGTTCTTGCTTGGCTTGTATAATATACACGCCAGGCCTGTTCTGGCCAGATTTGGCTTGGCGTGTATAATATACACACCAGGCTATTCCTAGCCCAATTTGGCTTGGTGCATATATTATACACGCCAAGATTGATCCTCCTTAGATACGAAAAGGTGCACACACCTCCGGGAAGCACGTCAACTTCCATTTGATCTGCTCGGGAGGCGGTGCTAAAATAATTGGTTTGGGATCGATGAGCATGCTCAAACATCTCGAACAAACATACATAAAATAAAATAAAATAAAAAAATTAAAAATATATATATATATACATAAGATAACAAAAAAAATACAAAATAATAAAAAAATCCACATAAAATAACAAAAAACATATAAAATAGCAAAAATTCACATAAATTAACAAAAAAATACATAAAATAACAAAAAATAATATATATATATATATATATATATATATATATATATATATATGTGACTTTCAAAATAAGGCACATACTCCCAAAAAGCGTTGCGGCAATAATTCGCTCCGCTCAGGTAGTCATGCAAAATTAACTTCGGGATCGATGGGTTCTCCCAAAGTCCTCGAACCCTGCTTCACGCAGGGGCACCCATGGCTAGTCAAAATGGGGCAATCAATGCCTCATGGGATTGGACACAAACTATGAACCTTCGTGTATTTTGTCTCACGCCTATCTTTTATGTATGGGTCGATCACCCTCTTACTTACGAAGCTGTTATATTCAGAATGAAACTCGAACATCAAACATCTTCAATCATCTCGAGAAGCAAAAATTTCTTCCAGCATATTGGGCTTTCGCAACTCACTCCATCGCGATTATGCCCAATAATGTCGCTAAGTGCTTGGGGACCGATAGCCTTGAGGAACGAATATTTTTCCCGATATACAAGGCTTTCGTTTACTCACCATGTTACTCACCTGATGTTTGAGGTTCATTCTGAATATAACGGACCCATTAGTGTTGCCTTGGGCCTCTTCGGATGTCTCTTATCTTTGGCATTCAATCATTAGTGATCAGATACTAAAGAGGGGCATCTGTAGACACCCAAATTTGGCCCCCAAAGCCCGATTGAAACATACTTCAAGAGAGGTGCACCCCCGTTCTTTCAATAGCATGTCTTGTACCTTTAGGAACCTTCACAAACCCTTAGGAACTTACCCATGCCCTTAGGAACCTTCACAAACTCTTAAAAACCTGTCTAAACCCTTAGCAATTACCCTCGGCCTATCCCGGACCCATAGTTAACCCTGCCCGACAATGGTGAGAGAGGGATTTATTAGAGTTAGCAGAGACCTCTACCGAGACAAAATCTTATACCATTGAAAAGTAGAGGTTCCCAGCTTTCCAACAAGCCAAAAATTACCTCGATTCGAGTTGCACATCAAAAGTTACGGCGATCCGAAGTTTCAGGCCTGAGATGACTCCAATATACCAAGAGGAGTGAACCTCTCGAGAGGTTCTCGAGGGGTTGAGCATGCTTGGCGCATATAATAC
This sequence comes from Chloranthus sessilifolius, assembly GCA_021018995.1. Classification (NCBI taxonomy): domain Eukaryota; kingdom Viridiplantae; phylum Streptophyta; class Magnoliopsida; order Chloranthales; family Chloranthaceae; genus Chloranthus; species Chloranthus sessilifolius. The sequence goes on from CM037588.1 coordinate 102,887,334, forward strand.
ACACGCCAAATCATTTTTGGAAGAATATTGCTTGGCATACATATTATACACACCAGGCCATTTATTCCCAAAAATGGCTTGGCGTGTATATTATACACGCCAAACATGGGTGGGTTCCCCAGTGGGCTGTGGACTTCTCTGTTACTGTATATATGCTTGGCGTGGGTAATACATATGCCAGGCTTAGCTATAGTAAATCTTAGATTTTGACTGAATTTCACTTTTAGGGTTTGGCTGGTTGACCATCTCAATGTTTAGGGTGGGTTTCATTAGGACTGTTGCACCCTCATTTACCCTATTTGCAATCCTCTAATCCTTTGAAACCCACCCTATCATCTACCATTGAAGACCGTTGCCCATTTTTCCAAGACCTTAAGATCCTAGGAAATCTTAGATTACAGGATTACCTAATTGCTATAGAGAGCCATCCCCCCCCGTTGTTTAGGGCTTGAAAAATTTCCAAGAGAGAGAAAGAGATTAAGAGATCCTTTACTCCCCTTTGGTGCACCAATCCCATACAAAATCTAGAATTCAAAATCCTCCTTTAGATCCCATCTTCCATCATAAACCTTGGAGCCTACATGAGATCTAACCCCTCGTCTTCTTCCTCTACCCCTTAGCTATCAATCCCTAGAAGATAGAACCCATCTTCCAACCCCTCAAGCTATCGGAAGCTCGTCAAATGCACCTATGCGAAGGTCCACAACTATGCTACAAGGGTTCGAGAGCTCCGGCTCTCCCCTCTACTCCTCTACCTTCTTTGCTTTTCCTTTATCCAAGGATTCAAGCCATTACGTCGTCGAATTTTTGGTGTTTACAGAGAGCTTGATAGGATCATAGTGCCTTTGGGCAAGAGGAAGTGCTATTTTTTCATTTTATTTTTCCTTTTATTTTAGCCATAAGTAGAGACCACTTCCGAACGGGTTAATCGGGTGCCTAACACCTTCCTGATCGATAACCGAAGTCCTTACCCAAGAGCCTTTGGCATTAGACCAGTGAATCAGAGTCATATTTGGCACCTCAGTGCATTTAATATTGATTTGAGATTTCTCGAGACACCAAAAGCTCTGGGTGGCGACTCTAGTTTTTTTATGAAATGAGCACATCGTCACGACAGACTCGCGAGAGCCTACGGTTGAAAAGTAAATTATGATTTTCTATTTTTCATTGCTTCCTCTCTAGACGACTCTCTAAATTACGATTCATCGCTTTTTATTCGGTATTGCTTCAGCTTCTTGAATGTCTTCTGGAGAATCGTAAATTACAATTTCTCATTTTCTTCATTAGTAGCAGCCCTTAATCATCTTTTCATGATTTTCTAGCTCTCATTATATAGCGAATTATCTTTTTACACTTAATCATTTTTTACTATTCTTTTTGAGTTTATTTTGATAAAGATTAATATTTTGGCTCTCTTTTACTGATTTTTCTTAATATTTGTACATCATTAACTTATTAGTAGCAAACTAAGTCCTAGCATCACTAAGTTAAGGGTAGTAAAATTGTATATTATGTGACTGATCACACCCTCAAACTTATATTTTGCTAGTCCCTAGCAAACAAGGAAACATAAAATATCTTATTAAAAATTTAAATTGTCACTTTCGTAGGGAGTACGATTGCATTTAATAGATGCAACAAGCCTTTAAAACCCCTAGGTGATCCCTAGTGGAGGAGTTGTAGTCTCCTGAAGGTTTTTAGTAAAGTTACCTACAAACTTTAAAATATATATTTTTTTATTTTTATTTTTTTGGATTTTTCAAAAATTAAAATAAAAATTCTAAACTAATTTTGTACACTAACTATAGTAACTAAATTACCTAAGCGGCCAAATTGGTCACTACATAGTTTATTGTGATTTTCTAAAATTACCAATCTTTTATCCTTTATTTTCATTACAACAGTTATCCTTGATTAGAACTCTCACAATTTTAATTCATAATAAGCAGGAGATATATGCATTAGTGAATAGTTTATTCTTCATAAATTTTTCTAAACAGCAGATTTAAAAAATATTTTCAATCAAAAACTCACTATTTTCATACTCTCAATAGGATATCGAAACTTTTTGGGTTCTCTCAATATATTTTTCAGAAAAATTCTATCAAAGATAAATTTGTCAACCTCATAGAAAAGGATAATCAATTTTATTCATATGAATTCCTGTACAATTCATAGTATCTAGTATCCATATCTCTACTAGGCTTATGCTTTTACAAATCGTAAATCAGAAAGGTCTTTCCTTCGGCTTGTAATGGGGCTTTAGTTTTCAGAAGGTATCAAAGAAAGGTAGAAAAGGATTCAAAGTTTTTCTGAGAATTTTAGCTGTTCTTTCTCCTATCTTTTCAGCTTCTTCTTCTTTTCTTGAGTAAATATCCATAAATTGGATAACTTCTTCCCATTTTCTTTTGTAAAATCGCATTTTACGATTTTTCTTCCCTTAAAAGCTTTTTACTTAAAAATCGTTCTTTTTCAGAAATCATTCTTCACGATTTTTCATTCTTTCCCATATTTTTATTTTTTGATTTCTTTAGTTGTACCCTTTTTAGCATTCCCCTTTATTTGTGTTTTCTTTGTACTCCTTCCACTCCCTCTTTTTCCCTTCTTTTGCATTCTAAAATCTCAAAAAATATAAGGGTTAAAGGTTGAAAGCTTTGGGTAGTACATATAGTTAATGGTTTATCTGATTTTTGGTACAAAGAAATTTGATTTTAGGCTTCTAATATGGGTTTAATAGATAGGATTTATTATGAGATTTTGGCTTTTTGGCTCTGGTTTAACAAAAGATGGCCTTTAATCATCTTTATGATTTACTAGCATAGATGCCTTATTGCTTTTATATTTCCAATAGATAGTTCTAAATAAAAAATTTGGTTATCATAGAATATTTTGATTCTAAATTCAGCATTATGAGATTTCATATCGTTATAGAAGTTCAAAGAAAATTTCTAATTTGAATAAAAGAAATAGTCTCTCTTAATAAAGAGGAAACATGGCTCAAAAGCTCACTGGTCTATGTGTTGAAACTATAGTCTTAAATTTTGCAGTTTAGATCAATCTATTATTTCAAACATCCATTCCAATACAATATTCAACAAGCTATGCATGAATTATAACTGTTCTTTTTTCTGATTATTAGATTTTTACTAAAATGAATCATAAGTTTTTCAAGAATTGTAATTTTTTTTGTCATAATTCCTATGTTGATCAACTAAAATTCAAAAATTTAGAAAAAAAATTTCTCCAAAAATAAGTTAGCTAAAACTATTTACTGCTATACTACTTATAAAACTACTGAACACAGAAATTGTGTATCCCCCCAAACATAAATCGGACAATGCCCTCATTGGCACAAAAACATGGGATACTAAAAATTATTTTCCAACAAATTATTGATATCTCTGATTGCTTACCGGTTGTAAAAAAAACTTATGTAAAGAATATTCCCCCAAACTTGAGGAAAACACAATGGTTTTATTTCTCAAAAACAAGAAGAAAAAATGTTAGTGGTGTTAGTAACAATTACATAGTAAAAAGAAAAGTTAGTCAAAAAGAAAGAAAATTTTATATATTATTGAATATTTACAATGAACATGTGACACCCCATAAAATCACCAGCGTGAAATTTGGACATGTGGTGTTTCACCAACCACGAGGAACCAGTAAAGCCCTCGTTTGAGATTCATGTGTGACTTAGGCACATTATGAGCGGATTGGATCCAGGCCCATAGATCCTTTTCTTTTGGAACCAAACCTACCTTGGGTCTGTATAAGAAGCTAAACCCTCATGGACCACCATGGATGCAGGGGGGGCAGGAGGGAGATTAGTCACTGATGACCCGGGAGAACCATCAGGGCACTAAGACCCGTGAAGGGATTGGACGAATTGAGACCCATTCGGCCCGAAGCTTTGAACCCATGAATTTGAGGTCAAGTGATGTGGACACACGCATATATGTGTATATATGTGTCACACACCGGAACTAACCTCCCTATTATATCAGCCTTCACATTACCATGCAAATGATCATTTGAATTGTGAAGAGAAGCCAAGCGTGGAGAAGTCGAAGTGAAGAAGAGAAGCCAACTCCTTCTTCTTCCTGTTCGATCCAACTTCTTGCAAACTAAGCCTCGGAGCTGCCCCGAAAACTCTTCTATTTCAAGGAAAAATATAAACCTATAACCTCTGAGTACCCCAAGCTCTTTGACTTGCTTGACCAAAGGGAAAACAAATCGTGGAATCGGCGTGTTGAAGATATCGACCCAACACCATTGAGTCGTGGAACTTCGTGTAATAACCCGAAAAATCACGTCAACGAGGACCTCGGGATCCATGCCCGATTGGTCTTAGGTTTGACCATGAGATAGTTCATTGATGAACTTAGGATGAGATGAGCGGATGTGATGTGTGAACCAGTGTAGAAGAGTGGAGAGATAGAGGAGTGTGTAGAGTAACATACACCGATGGGTGTGTATGTGCTCCACACCGAGAAAAGAGATAAGATAAAAAGGGTTGAAAACCCTAATTTTCATATTTTGGTTGTTGAGAGGAGTAAAGAAGAGAGAGAGAGATAAAGAGAGGAGTAAAGGAGCTAGTGAGGAATTATTGCAAGTTGTTGGAAGGGGATTTCTTGGGATTGGAGGATCCGTTGACAAGGTGGAAACCCTAACCTTCCAACCTACATTTAAATCAATCGAGGATGATTTAAGGTGAGATTCTTGTAAATAAATGGTGTAGATTTATAGAATAAATTGTGGTTAAAATGGGTGGAAATTGTAGGAATATTGCTAGAAAAATAAGCGAGAAAAGATTGGGAAGAACGACCAAAGAAGGTTTGACTGGGATTCGACTAATCGAAATTGGGATTCGATTAATCGAAATTCGCCAAGAAGTTGAAAAGTCAGATGACCACGAATTCGACTAATCGAATTGAATTTCGATTAGTCGACTTTGAATTTCGACTAGTCGAGTTGGGTGCCGACTAGTCGACTGAGAGTCTCCTGTGAGGAGTAAAAATGGGTTGAGGGAGGTCGACCAGTCGAAATTGGATTTCGACTAGTCGAGTAAGGATTTCGACTAGTCGAATTGGACTCGATTAGTCGATATTGTATGTTCAATTACTCAAGTGAAAATTGGGCCGGTTAGAGGGAGGATTTCGACTAATCGATTTTGAGAATCGATTAATCGAAATTGGACCTCGACTAATCGATTTTGAGAATCGACTAGTCGAGTTGGATTTCGACTAGTCGAACCAGGAACTCGACTAGTCGACTGACTTAGTTTTTGTTGACTTTTGATTCTTACTTCAAGACTCTAGGGGGGTCTTGAGACTTATTCATTACATCTTTTGTGATGTTTCGAGTGTGTTTAATGGTATCATAGGTGATACGTATGGAATTGGGCACAAGGAGCCGAGTGGGACCTTGATGCATTGAATCGATAGAGACCTAAGGTAGGGAACACCTTGAACATGTACCTTATTTTACAAGAGCATGTATGTAGTGATATAGATTTCCATTCAAATATTCTACTGCTTAAAGGATTGTGAAAAGTGTGTGTGTGTGTGTGTGATATTCATAAGAGTAAACTAATGAGCCATCCCCAGGGGATGAAGAAGTAAAGAGAAAAGAGCATCAAGTGTGATGCAAGTAAATGGATACATCCCAGGGATGTATCCAAAAGGATTGAATCATGTTTGATAAGGCCTAACTGATATAAGATAGCACACTTACACGGTGAATAACTATATGTAAGGCACCAATATTTTTGTTATTTGAGGTTTGATAGGTTACCCCACCGACGTGGCGGGATATCCACGACTGACACGGCAGGATATCTGTGACCGATACGGCGGCGAAACCGTAGGCCAGTGCGGAGGCTTATCCGTACATAGTAAGCACACCCCAGGGGTGTTGATTGAGACAAGTGAAACCCCGCCACCAATCCCCAGGGGAAAGGGGCTTGGGTACTATATGGTATTCCCAGGGAATACATTAAAACTGTCTATATAGATGACGATGAAGGGTATCTCATCGGGGCTCGATGCTATATTGCTCGGGGATTACTTAAGTTGAAAGTTTAAGTTTTGCTTTAGGCCTTTTCAGCATTATTCATGAGTAAATGAAAATACAAGTAATCACAGTAAAACAAAATGCTTTTAAATTGTTTTCATTAACAATTGCATAGATACATCATGCATGACATATCATAGAATATATGTGAGTTATAATTTATATGTTCAACAGTGTTTGTTCCCTATTGAGCTAGGATGTAGCTCACCCTATAGACTATACGTCGCAGGTCCACTATTAGCAGCTGCCGCGGCTTCAGGAGACGCTGATCCCGGCGAATCGGACCTTGCGGCCGGCGAAGAGTTGGAGCCACCTCCAGAGGACTTCTTCTAGAGGACTCCGTTGTGCCACTTTGAGGGATTTTTAACAGAGAGTTTTGTACGGCTTGGTATGTCAAGCCTTTATTTTTGTTTGAAACCATGTATATAAGGAGTCTGGATTATTCTTTTGGGACGAACCATCCGTGATGATTGCTATCATCGATGGTTCGGATCGGTTCTCCATTCATGCAGAGGCATGAGGGTAGAACTGTCTTTTGGGAAGTAATTAATATAGATATAAAATTTCGCAATTGCATTTATAGTACTTTTTGGATGCTTGATATACCAATGTTCCGTGCTTAGCTAAAGGGCACGGTCAAGATGATCGTGCTGATGGCACGGGTTTTGGGGTGCCGAAATCCGGGCTGTCACACTTCGCGTGCGAGGAAAACTCGTAGAGGTAACCCTCGTAGCGCATGCGTCGTGTGTTAGAGTTCGTACATTTTTGCTATAGAGCAATAGTCGAGGCCGCATGCAAGGATTTCAAGGATCGAACATGTATAAGTTACGACAAGGGGAGCATTGGATGAAACCCTTGCAAGAGCGGTGAAATTGGGGATAAATCGTAGGTTTAAACTTCGCAAATGCATGAGTTATGGTGTACAAATTGTCTTGTTTTTCAAAGAATAGTCTTGTATATGTGTGATAACTCGTTTAGAGCGTGTTGTGATGTCATTGAACCACCTCGGGAAGCCATAAAGGCCAGCTCGAGTAGGAAGGATGAACTGTTAAAGATGACAGCTCTGCATGGTACACTCGAGTGTGAATAGGGACCGCTCAAGCGAGACATCACTTGAAGCCTATGCTCGAGTGAGATCTCTAGGCTATTTTGGCTCAGGTCAAAACCGCTCGAGCGCGACTTAAAGGGTTTATATTGGGAACATGCTCGAGCGTCAATAGGACCGCTCGAGCGAGCAACATTCTGAAACATACGCTCGAGTAGGATTCATAGGTTTATTTCTCTCCGGTTAAAACCGCTCGAGCGAGACCTAGGATTTTTACTGGGACTAGGCATGAGCATAAATGGCACCGCTCGAGTGGGATATCATATGAAACCTACGCTCGAGCATGAATTTTAGGCTTATTTCGCTCGGGTTAAGACTGCTCAAGCGTGAAGCATGGGTGCCACTAGGAATCGCTCGAGTGGGATCAAGCCACGCTCGAGCGTGAGCCTCTGTTTTGACCTGAATTAAGGTATGCACTAGGGACTTGACTAGCGTGCTTGTGAGTTGCTCATGTGTGAATGCCTTAAGTATTTTAGACTAAGACTTGCTGTGGACATTGTGATTCAGGATAAACTCACAAGGGACTAAGGTTTCGAAACTCGTTGGCCTTGTGAATCGTTAAACATATGTTCGACGCAAATTCAAGTAGGGAAAACACCTTGCCAACTTATATGTCCTCTCGAAATCATGCTTATGATGAAATTTTCAAATGAATGATATTCTCACTATAATTTACATTTATGTATCTTGCCATAAATTATTTAGGTACTTTGAAATTGTGAAACATGAAAACTTGATATTATTTTTGCATTCACGTCTTGCATGACCTCTTGCTTATATTTCTAGATCTCATGTGTAATTGTCTTGTGGTGTTTTCGTTCACAAATGTAGACACCCCCATTTTGCCCTCTCAAAATATACAAATTTGTTCGATCAACCTTTGACCGCATAACCCTGATATGGGACCATATGTTGAAATAATAGTATATGGCTAGACACAGACTGAAATAATAGTTCTGTGGCTCAGGCCTCATACCCCTAATACAGGAACCATGCACTGAAACAATAGTACATGGCTGAACACAGGCTGAAACAATAGATCTGTGGTTTAGATCCCAATGTAGGGAGACTATATACTGAAACAATAGTATATAGTTGAAATGCAGACTGAAACAATAGTCTGGCATTTCAAGCCCGACTCAAACCCGGACAACCCCGAATTAAGCGCCTAAAACCAAGCACTCAATTCAATTGTATGCTAAATCACACGCATGCAATCAGTGACTCCTTAGACCAGACTTCCTTTCCCAGACCATCTCGAGACTCGATCATGTGCTTCATATGAAACGCGCAACCAGATTGAGCGACCACCGGCGTGCAATTGGCCTATGCCCGGCCTAGCCTTACCGTCCTTGACCCCTAACTTTCTTCGATTAAACACTTCGAGAGTGGCGCTTAATTTGATTACACACCCCAAGATGGATGCGCAATTAGTTCTAACACTATTAGGACTAGGAAACTCGCTGAGCAAGTCAGCTGGTCACTCACTGAGTTAGTGACCGACTCAAAGCGATTAAGCACCGAGAGATCGGCGCGTAATTCAATTAAATGCCTGAAGCAGGACATTTAATTGAAGAAAAACCTATAAAAACTTTTTTTTCATTTCGACGAAACAGAACATGAGAGGCTGGACAATTTTCGAGAGAGAACGGACATTTTTGGGATTCCGAAACCAGAGAACTTTGAGAACGAACACATAGAACAATCTAACCATGATTTCGAAATTCAAGCGCAGAATCCTCGAGGTTTCTCTCTGCAGCCCCGGTCCTAGGTAAAAACCTTAGTCTTAGACTGAGGATATTTCTCTTAGTTTTAATTATAGATTTTAATTTTCAATTCGAGACCATAGCACCCTTTTTTAGACAGCAAATTTTTATATCTGGTTCTAGTTCTCCAAATTCAGAACCAGTCCTTAATCCGACGGTCTAATTTACTGACCCTAGACTAAATTTAGTTCTAAAATCTCAATTTCCACTCCTATCATTAATTTTTGGTTCTAAGTCTTAGATTCAAGAACCAGTCTTTAATCATACGACCTGATTTTCTTATTTCAGACTCAAATTCAGTCCTAGAAATTTAAATTGCTTAGTTTAATATTTCTAAAAATCTTAAATATTAATTTTAGTTTCTATAATTCCAGTTTCTCAATTCAATTCATAATTATGACTCCGAAATCAATGCCAAAAATCCAAAAATACTATTTTACAGTCTATAATCCAATTTATCTTTGATCTCAACCATCCGATTTGCCTAAGGGAGCTTATGGAGGGTACTTGAGAACGAGGCCAATCCTCCTTAGCATAGCGGACCCAAAACCCCTTTTTTTTAGAATTACTTAGTTACTTTAATTAGGTTTATAATATCAGTTCCATAATTTCTTCTTAGAATTTTAGTATTGTTAATTTACATGCTTTATATTAATTAAATCCTTAGAATAATTCCTTCGATTAGAGTTCTAATAAAATTAGTTCATTTATTTTAATTAGATAATTCTATCATAGTTAATTCCTCGCTTTATTAGACCCCAGTATCAGTAATCAGTCCTTTTATTTTAATTAGAATCTCAGCATAATTAATTCATTGCTTTGGTCATAATTCTAGTCAAATCAGTCCTTTATTTTAATTACAATTTAGTATGATCAGTTCCTTTATTTTAATTAGAATATAGTATAGTCAATTCATTGCATTAATCAGAATTTTAGCAAAATTAGTTTATTTGCTTTAATTAGAATTTTAATAAAATTAGTATATTTACTTTAATTAGTCTTAGTAAAATCAGTCTTCTATTTCAATTAGAATTCTGGTAGAACTAGCATATTTGCTTTAATTAGAATTTCAATACAACTAGTATACTTGCTTTACTTAGAATTTCAGTATAACTAGCATTCTCAATTTAATTAAAGTTTCATTAAAATTAATACACCTGCACTCCTAGTACAATTAGGAGACCGATATTAATTGGACTTTTAGTAGTATTAGGACACTATATCAATTAGAAATCTAATAGCGCTAGGAAACCAAAATTAATTAGACTCCTGATAGAATTAGAATGCTAAATTAAATAAACTGTAATAAATTTCCATCTAGCTAAACTCACAACAAAGTTGGAAAGTCTAAACTGATCAGAACTATAACAATAACGGGAAGGGAAGAAAAATTAAATTATCTAAATTATAAGAAAAGACATAGCTGCTGACGTTCGCAGGCGGACGATTCAGTAAAGAAGTAACCTACACCCGCTCTAATGCATGATCATTGACATGTTGTAGTGTTGTTAAATATCTGCAACTGACGATCGCAACAAACTAGGAACCTTTCTACTTTCCAAACGCTTTATTTCTAACATTTCAAACGCCGCATCGCTAGTGTCCACTTGGACAGAATTGGAGCCACTGATTCAACGGAGACCTAGAGGAACCTAGAAAAAGCGCGCACCAATAGATTGGCAATCACAATGGGACACTTTTGCAAACTCCTTTTCTAGATAGTCAGTTTTCATCTTATCTCCCTATTTTTCTTTTTATCATGTCATCTAGATTCCCTTATATATATATGAGTCTTTGTCAAAGACTTGAGATGCCTGGTATACAAAGAGTGAGTTTAGGAGACCCACCATTGTGGGGATATCATAACAACCCCGCGTATGAAGAAGAACCACTTCACAATTCCAGCCCACGATAACCTGAGATTGACATGGTCGACGAGCAAGAAAATCCCTTCTCTACCCCACACACCGGGAATAATCATAATGGGAGAGATGGTGGCATCAGACAAAACCTTATTGCTTAACAAATCATAGAACTCAGTATTCAAAGAATTCAAAGAGGAGATGACGACTCTGAAGAATTGCTCTGAGGGTTGGCCGCCGCATACGAAACCATTAGGTCACGACAATTTTCAGAAGAACAAGAGCGACAGGAGAGGCCACCGCCTACCTTGAGCACGGTGTCAACCTGTGCCACAACATTGAGACAATCTGCCCACACATTCTTCAACAATGACTCTTTAGACAAGGTTTGCTCATGGGTCACTCTAAAAGACAGCACCGTTAAAATCGAAGATCTCCCTAAAATGCTTGATGAGTACATGGCTAAGAGAGAGCGCCCTGATCACTCATTCGGATTCGATAAATTTTGCTGAGACGCCGAGTTTAATTTACTAATAGGATTTAAGCCATCGAAATTTGCCAAATATAATGGCACGGGAAATTTGAATCATCACTTGGCCCCTTATAATGATTGTCGACCCATACGTGATAATTAAGGACTTCTCATTCACTATTTCCAATGCTCATTTGAAGGGGAAGCTTTAGATTGGTTTCCAGGACTCCCGCTTTATAAGATAGAAACCTTCGATGAATTAGTTGGTCAATTCCTAGACCAATACAAACACTTGATCCAAGAGACAGTCAGTCTCAGGGATCTAATGGCAGCCAAGCAAGGACCTGATGAAGAATTTATCGACTTCGTCGCCAGATGGAGAAAACTCGCTGCTAGGACCGACACTTCAATGAAAGAGACAGATTTAGTGGACATTATCATCGTTAACACTAGAGAACCATTAAAGAGCACACTTATCATAAGTGATTGCCCCGACTTCACTGCATTCCACTCCCGAGCATCCCTACTAGCGCGACACATTAAAGGCGGAGACCTTGCTCTATCTATAGCCACATTGAAAGTGGGCTCTTCTAGTGAATCAAAATAAAAAAATAATAAGAAAGCCTTAGGAATCGAACAGGTCAATACCATTGTTAATCAAGGACAAAACTCTGGGAACGAAAATTTCCACCCATGAAACTTTGGGCAAAATCAAAATCAGCAATGATATACAAACTAAAACAAAGATATGCAAACCAAAAGCAAGAACCAGAATCAGGGACAGTATCTAAATAAAAATCAATACCCCAACACCTACTAGAATCCGAACATGACACAAAATCGACCAGCCCACGTGCTGAATTACAATAGTGTGCCCCCACCGCAGAACTTTAACCTAGCTAGAGGCCCCTAGCAGCCAAGGCGGGAACACTATCCCCCTTTACCGAATACGATTCCTAACATCTTTCATCTCCTTAACACTTAAAATCTCCTCCGATTCCCGCAGGAAAGACCCCACCAATGGCCGACAAATCTAGACTATAGTAAATACTGTGCCTTCCATTGATACGTAGGATACAACCTAGAAGATTGTTGGGTCCTTAGGGATGTAATCTATGACATGAATGATCGGAGTCAGATTGATTGGGAAGGGCTTAGGATTCCCAACCCTAATAATAACCAACCCCAAAAAATTTAGGGATCGTTAGTAACCCCATGCCCAACCACAACCAAGCAACACCGGCTCAGGTCACCACCGTAGACCTCTCCGGTCGATCCCCTTTCCACCGTTCCACCTTAATCACTCGTATTCAACCCTTTGCTACTTCAGCCACACTAGCGAGGTCTCCTTAACCCCCGCATCCCTCGGCCATGATCACTCGCATTGCCCCACCAAATCCACCTCCTTATCCAAAATTCACTCAGATACGACTCCATTCCTTTAAGGCTAGGAGACCACTCCTCCGTAGTCACCCATCAGAGCCTTCAACCCCTTCAAATCCTGAACCAACGCCATTACCGCTCCCTTTGTTCGATTTTGAACCCGAGTATGGAGATCACTTTCTTCAAACTACAGCCCAAATTACTGCATGGGTAGAAAGTGTCGCCCGAAAGATTCCAAGCCAAGACAATGAAATAACCACTGAGCGTTCGCTAAACCTAGAAGAAAATGAGCCAGAAGAACATCCTGACCTGTGCGAGACACTGGTCTCTGTTTTCCTAGAAGAGAAAGATTACACACAGTACCTCCCACCTTGGAGCGACACCATTCAGGTACATGTTCGAACCTCGAATGTCACCCATTTTATAAATACATCCGCGTCAAGCCGCGCCGAGTTCGGTCAACAACCGACGTGCCTAATTCTCAAGTCGGGAACCAATTACCCACCTCCACCTTTTTCTCGAAATAAGGATTTGACGAACGCACAACCACCAGAGGGGAATGTGAGAGAAAGAGAAATTAATTTGCCTCCCCCACCTCACATCATCCCTCCACCAAATCCTGCACCTCAACCATTCTAGCCATTCACACCTAAGGCCCATCGGCCAGGCAAAGAAACTGCGCTCGAGCCAGGGCAAGAATACAACCTTCTGCGGCATCTCCAAAAGATTCCAGCCCATATATCCATACTAGAACTCATCAAGAAATTGCCTGACCATCACCGATTGTTGATAAGGACACTCAAAGACATGCAAGTGGATGAGGATACGACCCTAGATGAGCTTCATCAAATCACATCGTGTTGTGTAGCCTACCTTACAATTATTAAATGGATAAAATTAGCAGATTAACTGCACAAACTACAACAAGGTAGAACTAAGGTAAGCTGCTAGTCTTGCAAGAACCAGGGCTGTCGTAGGGAAATGTGGTTTAACTTTAGCAAATCTGTAGAACTATAGTAGAGCTGGCACTCTATCCTAATTTAAACTAAGTCAAAATAGGAGAGAGGAGAGGTTTCTAAGGTTTGTCACTTTACTAAAAACTACAAGTTTAAATGCTATTGATCCAGATCTAATTACACACAGAGATGAGGGAAAATAAGGAAAAAATGAAATTCAAAGGATGAAGAACAACAGCTAGAGATTTTGGTCTTTTACTGAAAATCAAAGGAATCAAAGGCAGTGCTCAGAATAGATTTGCAACACTCATCTGGCCACAAGCTTAGATGCAAGGTATACGAATCTAATCTCAACCAAAGAGTTGAAGCAATCCTAAGGCTATGATCTGTCCACTTGAATGGTCACAGATCATCCCAGAGATTGTTCTAATTCAAAGATCTTGATTAGAGCATGTTAACCAGTGCAAATGTTGTGGGTGCCAGGCTATAAGCTGCCCATTTCTGGCTGGCATCCATAAGAGTATCCAATCCAGGGAAATCAAATATGAAGAAGTGAAATGTAGATTAGAATTACCTTTAAAAACCATAATTATATTGTAATAATACAACTTACAATCCTATTATGCTCAGATATGCAATCTATGTAACATATAATCCCTCACAAGCCTCTGAAACCCTCAATTTATAGCTTAAGACCTCACCCTAACTACTGGAAAGAGTTTAGCCAACTATGATTGGCTAAAGAAAGAATGGGAGAAGGAGGAGAGAGGGAATTTTCGGAGGGAAGATGGATTTCGCACTATGCTCTGGTTCTCTCAAATTCTGGATATCTTCAATATAATTTATTCAAGCTTTTATACTCTCCTCCTCTGTCCTCAGATTTATTTTATCCAATCTGTGACAGCCTGTATTTTGGCACCCCAAAATCCATGCCATCGGCACGATCCTCTAGGCCGTGCCCCATGGATATGTACAGAATATTGGTATAACAAGCAATAATAAAAAGAAATAAGACAATTAACAACATATACGAAAACATATCAGTTGATCTAAAGCATAAGCTCAAAAGACAGTTCTTCTTCCATGCTAACGCATGAACAGAAGAATCGACTCGAACCATCGGTGATAAACAGATCACCCCAGATGGTTTGTCAAAGGAATATATCAATTAATTATATTTCTAAAAATTAAGGCTTGACATACCAAGCCACACAAAATACTCTCAAAACTCTCTCTATCAAAGTACGTAGTGGAGTCTCCTAGAAGAAGTCCTCAGGAGGAGGCTCCAACTCTTTCTCGAGCAAGTAAAACGAATTTCTCGGATCCACGTCTCCCGAAGCCTCATCAGCTGCAAGCAAGGGACCTGCGACGTATAGTCTAAAGGGGTGAGCTACATCCTAGCTCAATAGGGAAACCACAATTGAACATATAAGTTAAGCTCTCACATATATTCTAAAATAGTTTAAAGGCATGCTTCTTCTGAAGGAACTTTTGAGAAATAATTTAAATGCACAGAAAAGATATGATAGATGTAATTTCAACTGTTACTTTACATGATTATGTTCATTCTCAACTTACTAGTATTAGTTATTGATTCGACCTAATTACTTAAATCTTAACTTAAATAATCCCCGAGCAATATAGCATCGAGCCCCGATGGAATACCCACCATCATCTTCTAAATAGACACTTGCCATATCTGTTTCTTACTTGAATACTACTCAGGTCCCTTTCTCATAGGTGACGGGGTTTCAAATCTCATCACTACATCCCTGGGATGTTAAAACTGGTGTACAAATTGGCCGCTGTACCGGTCACGGATATCCTGCTGAGTCAGTCATGGGTATCCCGCCACGTCGGTGAGGTATTCTATTCAAACCTTAAATAACAAAAATATCACATGCACTACATATAGTTATTCACCTTGTAATTATGCTAATTCTAGTATATTAGTCCTTATCACTTTATCTTTTACTTCACCGATAGATTTTATCTGCATCCCTGGGATGCCACTGGTTCAACGCATCACTTAGATGCTCATTATCACATTTCATGTCCCCGGGAAATCGTATGAGTTCATTTAGTATTCACAAACACACACACTTCCTTAGAAATCACATTTTGATGCATAAATGTTCATTTGAATAACTCTACATACATGCTTTCAAAAATTAAAGAACATGTTCAAGGTGTTCCCTACCTCACGTGTTCAATCGATAAGCATCAAGGTCCAATGTGGTTGAACATGCTCAAGTTTGCTCGTACCACCTATGGTACATCATAACACAAGCAAAGCATCAATAAGGATGCACAAAAGAAGGTCCAAGACTCTCTATGAACCTCAAATTCCAAATAAAAAGTCAAGTAAAACTGTCAAAATTGATTAATCAATCTCCCAAAATCGATTAATCGAAATCCAAAATCGATTAATTGAAATCCAAAATCGATTAATCAAAAAAACAAAATCAATTAATCGATTTCTCATCTCTTGATTTTTACAGCCACTGGAGGTACTCAGTCGATTAATCAATTTCTAAATCGATTAATCAAATTCAAAAATCGATTAATCAAATTTAAAGTCGATTAATCGATTTCGGGGTTTCTTGCCCACTCAACTTCCAGACTGAAATCGATTAATCGATTAATTAATTTGGTCAGAAACTCAGCCCCTTTGCGGGCCTGTCTTCCAAATCCTTTCCTTATCATTTCTCTTCCTTTTCTATGTCTTTAATTCACCATTTAATATTAATTGACTGTATTTAATCATCACAACTTATACATTTAAATCTAACAAAACTCACCTCCAATCAATCTCTTAAATGATTGAATGGTTGGTTTAATGGCTAGGGCTCCAAGCTTTGGTTTCAACGGATCCCAATACGTCGAATCCGATATTAATTGCTTGAATCCTCCTTAAATCTGGAACCCACATTAACTTCTCATGCAATTTCTCCACTTCTTACTCTCTCCCTCTCTCCTCTTAACTTCTCTCACCAACCAAACAAGAGAAATCACTTTTCTTTCGGTTATTATGATCTTATAACTCTTCTTGTTTTTTTGTTAAGCACATACACCAAAGATAGGTGTACGTGACCCTTAACTAACCTCTAACTCCATACTTAGGTCACATTTACATCACATTAATGCATTCCTTCTTAAGTCCACTGTCTGACCATCACTTGGTCAAACCTACGACTAATCGGGCATGGATCCCGAGGTCACTGTACATTGTCCAAATTTCGGGGAGTAGGCATTTCTGTCAAGACCCAGACCCACATGCCATAATATTGTCTGGTTCTGGGCTTAGGTCCCCGCCCTGATTTTATTTTTGGCATGGGCTTAAGTCCCCACCCAAAATGCGTCATGATATGTAGCGTCCGCAATCACATATAGCCCAGGGTCAGGACTTTTCCCTATCCGATGTGGGACTATTACAATCCCCCCACCTTAAAGAAGAGTTGTCCTCGGCTCTGATACCATTCTGTCAAGACCCAGACCCACATGCCACAATATTGTCCGATTCTGGGCTTAGGTCCCCGCCCAAATTTTATTTTTGGCATGGGCTTAAGTCCCCACCCAAAATGCGTCATGACATGTAGCGTCCGCAATCACATATAGCCAAGGGTCAGGACTTTTCCCTATCCGATGTGGGACTATTACAATAATGTAATATCCTCAAAATTTATATAATGTACAGTGACCTCGGGATCCGTGCCCGATTGCTCGTAGGTTTGACCAAGTGATGGTCAGACAGTGGACTTAAGAAGGAATGTATTAATGTGATAAATCGATTGAGAGTTAAACCATTCAGAAGAGATTGATTTGAGAGTTAAGATTTAAAGAGTTGTGATAATTAAATATAGTCAATTAATGTTAAATGATGAATTAAAGACATAGAAAAGGAAGAGAAATGATAAGGAAAGGATTTGGAAGAAAGGCCCCCAAAGGGGCTGAGTTTCTGACCAAATCAATTAATCGATTTGGAAAATCGATTAATCGATTTGGGTCTGGAAGTTAAGTGGGCAAGAAAGCCCGAAATTGATTAATCGACTTTAAATTCGATTAATCGATTTTCCAAACCGAAATCAATTAATCGATTTTCCAAATCGGTTAATTGATTTGGTCAGAAACTCAGCTCCTTTCCGAGCCTTCTTCCAAATCCTTTCCTTATCATTTCTCTTCCTCTTCTACGTCTTTAATTCACCATTTAACATTAATTGACTGTATTTAATCATCACAACTTATACATTTAAATATAACAAAACTCACCTCAAATCAATCTCTTAAACGATTGAATGGTTGGTTTAATGGCTAGGGCTCCAAGCTTTGGTTTCAACGGATCCTAATATGTTGAATCCGATATTAATTACTTGAATCCTCCTTAAATCTGGAACCCACATTAACTTCTCATGCAATTTCTCCACTTCTTACTCTCTCCCTCTCTCCTCTTAACTTCTCTCACCAACCAAACAAGAGAAATCACTTTTCTTTAGGTTATCAAGTTCTTATAACTCTTCTTGTTTTTGTGTTAAGCACATACACCAAAGATAGGTGTACGTTACCCTTAACTAACCTCTAACTCCATACTTAGGTCACATTTACATCACATTAATATATTCCTTCTTAAGTTTACTGTTTGACCATCACTTGGTCAAACCTACAACCAATTGGGCACGGATCTCGAGGTCACTATACATTGTCCAAATTTCAGGGATATTACACAATCAGAACTCAAGGGAATAATTCTGTTATGCTGATGTGGCTGATTTTTCTTCTAGAAGCTCTTCTCCCATTGGTTCACAATCGGAGGGTACACGTGAAGCAGTTAGGATTTTCAATCATGCATAGTTGAATGCTAAAAATACCCCTAAGGGTTCCTAATGTGCTGTGGAACTCGTGCATAAAATTTTTGCATTGGCAGTTATTGAAGAAAGAAAGCTGAGAAGTTGCCAGTTCGAGTGTCGGGAGGTTCAGGGATCCTCTCGACGGGTTCTGAATTTGCATTGTGTTCACATCGACAGGTTGTAGTGGCTGTCGACAGCTTTGTAGACTTCTCGAGAGGTTTTGAGTCTTCTTGACAAGATGCGTGGCACTCGTCGATAGGATTAGAGTAGCCCTTGACATGTTCAGATTGACTAGTCGACAGGATTGGAGAGTATTCTCACCCTCTGTCTAGTTCCACATTCATCCTCTCGACAGGTTATAGAAAATCCTGTCGACATCTTCGTGAAGTTCCTGTCTGAGCTTTCAACAGGTTGCCTGAACCTCGTGAGGATGAGTGTCGTTTAGCTTCAGGTGAGTTGTCGACAGGTTCAGCTGAACCTCTCGAGATGTAACTTAGAACCTCTCGATTTCCCCTGCATCTCCAGGTATCCTCTCGACAGGATCCACAACTGCATCTCCAACCTCTCGATAGGTAACTGGATCCTCACGAGATGTTCACAATTCTAACTCATTACCTCTCGACACACTGAGCTAAACTTTTGGATCCTCCCGATAGCTTAATGGCACCTCTTGATACTTAGCTTTCGAGCATCAGAACCTCTCGACAGCTAGACTTAATCTCTCGATAGGTTCTACCTTGTGTTTCCACAGCTGGCACACATCTTGGGTGTGCTGTTCTTCGTTTGTTCAACACTCACCAGCCTCTTAGTAGGTTCAATCTTTATTCCTTACAGCTGGACTTTGTCCCAAGCATTTCCAGTTGGGTCCATGACCTTATCATGAATCTCTAAGGCTCTTGTGGACTGCTTGATTGGCTGGCATTTAGGCTGTAAGGTCACCTATTGAGCAATAAATTGCTTCTTTGGCTCTTTTAAGTGAATATCTACACTAAGCTTATAATTCATTGCTTATCTATAAAATACACTTAAAACACATTATTAGTCAGCTCAAGGGTCCACCAAAGGTCAGGTTAGGAGGTGAAAAATGGTATTTTTACTGCTTAACACACCCCCAAACCTAAGATTTGCTAGTCCTTAAGTAAAGGAAAAATAAAAACAATTATTGAAAATAAAACATGCCACTTTTGTAGGGAATACAGATGCATTTAGCATATGCATCAAGCCATTTAAACTCGTAGGTGATCTCTAGTGGAGGAGTCAAGTCTCCTGAGGGTTTACAGTGAAGTTACCCACAAACCTCTCTAATAAAATTAGTTAATATCGGTGCAACATGTTAAAACAAAATTCAAGCAAAATAAAAATTCATTCCACTCCTTGTCCATTCAGTTTTAGAGGATTCTCGACAAAAACATGACATATTAAAACTAGAATTCTGCTGTAATTCCTACACAGTCAATCAGCTCATGTCAAGGCATTCTGTATAAAAATTAATGCAAAGCTTACCCTCTAATTGAGAATCATGTTTAGATAATACCCCCATCAATCCTACTTTCATACCCAAAGCTTAGCAGGGCTGCCACTTTCAATAAAAATAGAAGGGTGTATCAATTCACATAGCTCAAGAGCAATTACAGCCCTCAAATAGGACTGCAAGCATGAGCATAGGCATTGCTCTAACTTCTGAAATTTTCTAACTCTTTTCACCATAGATCAAACAAATCCTTATCTCCACATGACAACTCAATTAATTTCAAATCTGTAAGGACTTTTTATTGGGTTGTAATGTGGCTTATGGGTGAAGTTTATACAGAATAAAAGGGTGGAATAGGATTCAAAATTGAGAAATCAGTAAGGTAAGGAGGTGATTTGCAACTTCACAACCTTCATTTCAGAATAAATCCATCTACTTTTTGAATTTTTAGATTTGAAGTGATCAATTTCTAATCCTCATTTTCATCTTTCAATGAACTGACTTCTCTTTCTCACTCTTTTGTTTTGCTTTTTTGTTTTTTTTTTCTTTTTTGTATGCTTTTTCTTCTTTTAAATATATATATATATATTTTTATTTATTTATTTAAATTTTTTATTTTTTTTTCTTTTCATGAGCTGGGATGCCACAACTATATCTCACACTTGCCTTCAAATGTATTTTCTTTATTTTTCAACTAAATATCAAACAAGCTCCTTTAGTCTCACTTCTCCTATTTCCTAATTTCTCAGATTGAGAGTGAACTGAAATAGGTCAAGAGGTTTTGGGTTTAAATTTTTGGATTTCATCAAAGAATATTGAGATTTTTAAGGCTCAAAAGGTGTGTATCAAGGGCAGTTCAAAGGTGGGGAGTCTTAAGCTCAAACTGTCCAAGGGGTGGCCTTACTTCATGTCCTTCATGTTATGAGTGCTATCAAGTTGTTTCAACTTGGATGTGCCTAACTTCTAGTGAGCAGAGATAGATCCAATGAGTCCTTAGAGTAGAAGAGATTGCCAAACACTCTTCAAAGAAAATTTTTCAGGCCCAAATCTCGCTGGGTATGGTCTTCCATCAGATTTCTGGGGCATATCTTAACAATTTTCTCTCTTTTCAAGTTTACTAAGCACTAATTTTTGTACATTCCTGACATTTGTTTCATGAATATGTTAGAACTATAACATGTTCCAATTTTAAAAAGTTTTTAATTTCCTCAAAGAAAAAAAATCAGGTGAGAAATTATTTTATTTTCTCAATTTCTGAGCAAACCTTGCCACAGTACCATTAACTATGAGCAGTGTCTTCATTGATTTAAAGATAAAGAAATATACAGCATGAGAAAAACATACATAGAGAAGCAAGGAAAGAAAAATAAACAAATAAATTGTAGCTAAACAAAGAACAATAATACACAAACAAAATAAGAACCAGTAGGAAACAAAACACAGAACTAATGAAAAGAAAGTAGACACTAAAATAGAAAGAAAGCAAGAAAATCACAGTAAAATAGACTAAAGAGAAATCTATTGATAATATAAAAAGATGGAGAAAAATACAAAAGCAACCTAAGCAACTGTAGAAAGCGTATAAAACCCAGTAAAAATTTGAAAAATAAGCTAAAACTACTCAGAGTCAAAGGTGAAGATGTCAGTGAATCCTTGTTGAGCAGCGTAAGCTTTTAACTCAGCTCTCCTCCCAGCCTTGGACTGCTCTGTAGTAGCTACCTCCTTAGACTGGGTAGTTGTCTCCTCTTCAATCTGTAGGGCAAGCTCAATTTGCTTGACATCTTGACGTGATCAAGTGAGCAATTCTTCTTTCGAGGATTTCAATCTTCTTATCAGATAGTGCAACTTGACTGTCATACAATTCCTGGACTACCTTGTTATGAGATTGGGAGGCAGCCAATCTCTTCTCTAATCCATCTGCTCTTGATTTCTCAGTGGCTGCAATGAGCTATTCATCTTCATAGTGGAGTAAAATGCTTTGCCAGCCCTTGGATATTTGCATCATCTCAAAGTTGTAATCCACCTGCATTTGACTCAACTTTGCTTCATAGGGCATCTCGATTGATCTGCGGAGGGCAACCATACCTCGCTCAACATCATTTTTAAGGTAGGGGGGGTTCTGTTTCATGACATGGAAGAGGGTAGAGTATATAGGGAGAGTGTTCAAGGTCAGGATCTGGGTCAGTTTGGGTTGGATTTAAGGAGATAAGGATTAGGTCCTGCACATCTGTGGTAGCATCAAAGGCAACAACAACAGGCGGGAGATTAGGTTGGAATTGTGTGAGGGTTGTTGGCAGAGGTAGGGGAATAAAGGGAGGTAGGATAAGGGCAGGCTGGGGTTCTGGTTCAGGGTCAGTTTGGGTAGAGGCATCCTTATAGGTAGGAGAAGGGATGGCTGGTTGTTGGGAAGGTTGGGTTAAAAGTGTTAAGGTGGAGTGGATGGCTTGGAGGCTAGTTGGAAGGGAGGATTGACTTTGGAGTGTGGGGTGCATGGCTTGGAGTGTGGCCTCAATTGATGATGGGGTTCGGTTGTTGGCCATTACTTGGGATTGAAGGGAAAGTAAAAGGTTGAGGATTCGGTGTGACAGGTGAGGTTGGATTGATGGAATAGGTTGGAAAGGGGAAGTGTGGGTATGGGTAAAAGGTGGGGTGGGTGAGGTGTGTAAGTGGGTTGACTATGGAGAGTCAGGTAGGGGGGTATATTCATACCCAATGCCCTCCACAATGGAGTCAATTAGGGATGAATATCCCTCAGTGGTTATTTGGTCTTGGGTGTGTGGAGGTGATATGAAAAAGGGTGGGTCAATGTGAAAGGACATGGAAGGGGGGGAAGTGATGGCTGGTTCAGTTGTAGGAGAAAGTTGTGGGCTTGAAGGTTCAACAGCTGAGGTGGATGGGCTGGGTAAGGAGGTTGAGGTAAGGATGGGGTCAATGGTAAAAGGAATGGATAGAGGTATTGATGTGGTGATGGTGGAAAAATATGATGAGGTGTTGGGAGGTAGGAATGGAAGGTAGGGAAACTGAGATGGATGGTGTGATAGAAGGGGGGATGGTGAGGCTGGCCCTCTCAGAGCTGACAGAGGATACAACTAGGGAAAATTGGGGCAAAGCTTACCATCAAATTGAGAATCATGTTTAGATAATGCCCCCATCAATCCTACTTTTATACCCAAAGCTTAGCAGGGCTGCCACTTTCAATAAAAATAGAAGGGTGTATCAATTCACATAGCTCAAGAGCAATTACAGCCCTCAAATAGGACTGCAAGCATGAGCATAGGCATTGCTCTAACTTCTGAAATTTTCTAACTCTTTTCACCATAGATCAAATAAATCCTTATCTCCACATGACAGCTCAATTAATTTCAGATCTGTAAGGACTTTCTATTGGGTTGTAATGTGGCTTATGGGTGAAGTTTATACAGAATAAAAGGGTGGAATAGGATTCAAAATTGAGAAATTAGTAAGGTAAGGAGGTGATTTGCAACTTGACAACCTTCATTTCAGCATAAATCCATCTACTTTTTGAATTTTTAGATTTGAAGTGATCAATTTCTAATCCTCATTTTCATCTTTTAATGAATTGACTTCTCTTTCTCACTCTTTTATTTTGCTTTTCTGTTTTTCTTTTCTTTTTTGTATGCTTTTTCTTTTAAATATATATATATATATATATTAAATTTTTTTTTTTTCTTTTCATGGGCTGGGATGCCACAACTATATCTCGCACTTGCTTTCAAATATATTTTCTTTATTTTTCAACCAAATATCAAACAAGCTCCTTTAGTCTCACTTCTCCTATTTCGTAATTTCTCAGATTGAGAGTGAACTGAAATAGGTCAAGAGGTTTTGGGTTTAAATTTTTGGTTTTCATCAAAGAAGACTGGGATTTTTAAGGCTCAAAAGGTGTGTATCAAGGGCAGTTCAAAGGTGGGGAGTCTTAAGCTCAAACTGTCCAAGGGGTGTCCTTATTTCATGTCCTTCATGTTATGAGTGCTATCAAGTTGTTTCAACTTGGATATGCCTAACTTCTAGTGAGCAGAGATAGATCCAATCAGTCCTTAGAGTAGAAGAGATTGCCAAACACTCTTCAAAGAAAATTTTTCAGGCCCAAATCTCGCTGGGTATGGTCTTCCATCAGATTTCTGGGGCATATCTTAACAATTTTCTCTCTTTTCAAGTTTACTAAGCACTAATTTTTGTACATTCCTGACATTTGCTTCATGAAAATGTTAGAACTATAACATATTCCAATTTTAAAAAGTTTTTAATTTCCTCAAAGAAAAAAAATCAGGTGGGAAATTATTTTATTTTCTCAATTTCTGTTAAAACCTTGCTGCACTACCATTAACTATACATTGGAAAACCTTGCCACACCCCCAAACTTATGAGGAGCAGTGTCTTCATTGATTTAAAGATAAAGAAATATACAGCATGAGAAAAACATACACAGAGAAGCAAGGAAAGAAAAATAAACAAATAAATTGTAGCTAAACAAAGAACAATAATACACAAACAAAATAAGAACTAGTAGGAAACAAAACACAGAACTAAAGAAAAGAAAGTAGACACTAAAATAGAAAGAAAGCAAGAAAATCACAGTAAAATAGACTAAAGAGAAATCTATTGATAATATAAACAGATGGAGAAAAATACAAAAGTAACCTAAGCAACTGTAGAAAGCGTATAAAACCAGGTAAAATTCCGAAAAATAAGCTAAAACTACTCAGAGTCAAAGGTGAAGATGTCAGTGAATCCTTGTTGAGCAGCGTAAGCTTTTAACTCAGCTCTCCTCCCAGCCTTGGACTGCTCTGTAGTAGCTACCTCCTTAGACTGGGTAGTTGTCTCCTCTTCAATCTGTAGGGCAAGCTCAGCTGCTTGGGCAGGCTGGCCAGCAGTCAAGTGAGCAATTTTTCTTTCAAGGATTTCAATCTTCTTATCAGACAATGCAACTTGACTGTCATACAGTTCCTGGACTACCTTGTTATGAGATTGGGAGGCAGCCAATCTTTTCTCTAATCCATCTGCTCTTGATTTCTCACTGGCTGCAATGAGCTATTCATCTTCATAGTGGAGTAAAATGCTTTGCCAGCCCTTGGATGTTTACATCATCTCAAAGTTGTAATCCACCTGAATTTAACTCAACTTTGCTTCATAGGGCATCTCGATTGATCTGCGGAGGGCAACCATACCGCGCACAACATCTTTTTTGAGGTAGGGGTTCTGTTTCATGACATGGAGGAGGGTAGAGTATAGAGGAGGTAAGGGGAAAGAAGAGGTAGGGAGTATGGAATGAGAGTGTTCAAGGTCAGGATCTGGGTCAGTTTGGGTTGGATTTTAGGAGATAGGGATTAGGTCCTGCACATCTGTGGTAGCTTCAAAGGCAACTACAACAGGTGGGAGATTAGGTTGGAATTATGTGAGGGTCGTTGGCAAAGGTAAGGGAATAAAGGGAGGTAGGATAGGGGCAGGCTGGGGTTCTGGTTCAGGATCAGTTTGGGTAGAGGCATCCTTATAGGTAGGAGAAGGGATGGCTGGTTGTTGGGAAGGTTGGGTTAAAAGTGTTAAGGTGGAGTGAATGGCTTGGAGGCTAGTTGGAAGGGAGGATTGACTTTGGAGTGTGGGGTGTATGGCTTGGAGTGTGGCCTCAATTGATGATGGGGTTCGGTTGTTGGCCATTACTTGGGATTGAAGGGAAAGTAAAAGGTTGAGGATATGAGGTAAACGGTCAGGTGTGACAGGGGCTGAGGGTTGGATTGATGGAATAGGTTGGAAAGGGGAAGTGTGGGTATGGGTAAAAGGTGGGGTGGGTAAGGTGTGTAAGTGAGTTGACTGTGGAGAGTCAGGTAGGGGGGTATATTCATACCCAATGCCCTCCACAATGGAGCCAATTAGGGATGAATATCCCTCAGTGGTTATTTGGTCTTGGGTGTGTGGAGGTGATATGAAAAAGGGTGGGTCAATGTGAAAGGACATGGACGGTGGAGAAGTGATGGCTGGTTCAGCTGTAGGAGAAAGTTGTGGGCTTAAAGGTTCAACAGCTGAGGTGAATGGGTTGGGTAAGGAAGTTGAGGTAAGGATGGGGTCAATGGTAAAAGGAATGGATAGAGGTATTGATGTGGTGATGGTGGAAAAATATGATGAGGTGTTGGGAGGTAGGAATGGAAGGTAGGGAAACTAAGATGGATGGTGTGACAGAAGGGGGGATGGTGAGGCTGGCCTCTCAGAGCTGACAGAGGATACAACTAGGGAAAATGGGGGCACAAATGGAGGAGTAGCAAAAGTAAGCAAAGGCTCAAAGGGGATTGATGCAGTGGTTTCAGGTGGAGGTATGGAGGTAGTGATAGTTGTAGGGTTATGCTCTGAGCTCACAGAAGCAAATGGGGCTGCATGTGGTGCTTCTAACTCAGTATCTTCACTAGACTTGTTTTTACTCTTGCCAATGAGGGTCCTACTGGGAGACCAGGCCCTCTTCCCAAAAAATTTAGGGGTCACCTTTACCACTAACTTATCTACTTTGAACACAAACTCCTTTCTCTTTAGTAAGGCAGTGATGAGCCTGCTGTAAGGGAACCCAGGTAGGGCTTGCACTCTCCTGATTTTATCATGTACATCTACCATTGCATTAAAAATTAATTTTATAGTATTATAAACTGGCCCTTGGAGAAGAAATATAGGGCATCCACTATTGGCACTCTCCTCTCTTGTTGGTGCCCACTCACATAGATAATCTTTCTCAAAATTGTGTCAATGAAATGCATGTTGGGGTGTAAATATCTTCGCATAATTGACTCCCCAGACCCCACAATGCCTTGAGTAAGGTGCCTGGCCATTGCTTTGAAGGAGACATTCTCAGGTTCAGCCAGGCCATAAACTGAATAAAAAATAGAAGGGACCACCAATGCTATCCCTATATCTCTATAGTCCACCACCATTTCCACATGATCAATAAAAATTACAAGGTAGGGCTCAAGTGAATCTAGCTTGGTTTGTTTCATGAGATTATGATACCACAACTTAACCAGCCTTGGGTAAGATTTTTCATTCAGTGGGCTCAACATGGGTGTCAGGCCTGCCTTCACCAAATAATTTTAACTATCCTGACACTCCTCTACCTTAGAGAAATAGGGGGTGTCGACAACAGTCTCTGGGATCAGTCCTAATGCATCCACAAATTTATTGCGTGTGGATCTGAGCAAAGGGACTTCAGGCATGAAGTTAGGTGTCGAGAGGTTGATGTAACCTATCGAAGAATAGAAAGTCACTGATCCTCGCGCGAGGTTCACGCAATTATGTCAACGGGTTCAAGTAGACAACAACAACCATTCTGAGAGGTTCATAGAACCTCTCGACAGGTTCTTTGAACTCAATATGCACTCCTCTCGATAGGTTCTAGGCTCTAAAAAAGTTACTTCGAGGGGTTCACGGAACCTCTCGATAGGTACCCTGAACCTCTCGAGAATTCAACCAAAAGTCTTCACAACCTGTCGAAATGCTCCTGGATCCTATCAACAATCATTTTGACACCTTCAAAACCTGTCAAGAATTAGTTCACACCTCTCGATAACTTCTAGATCTTGTCAAAAAGCAGACTGGGAACTCTCAGAATCTGTCAAGATGTTCATAGAACCTCTCGACAGGTTATACTTCAGTTTAAACAGCTTGTAATCAATTCCTAGTTCATTTCCCAATAGATTTAACACTCCAACTCAGTTTACTTGACCAATTTGACTCATTATCCTACCTGAGGTACAGACATACATGGCAAAAAAAATCATGTACAATACCAAACAGAAATGAAATAAAAGAAACAGAAATAACCAACACATGAGTTATTATACATATTATACATTATGGAAACTCAGACATGTTATGGAGGTTTATGATAGTGAATGGTCATTACAGGCTCCACCACATTTTCAACAACAAGCTTGAGCCTTTGCCCATTCACTTTTATGGTCCTTCCATCTTTTGAATCCTTGATTTCCACAGCTCTAGATGGGGATGCATGCTTAACTATGTAAGGTCCCTCCCATCTGGATCTCAACTTACCTGGAAAATTTTTTAATCTAGAGTTGAACAGCCATACCTTGTTTCCAGCTATGAACTCTTTCCTCAACAGATGCTTGTCATAGAAAGCCTTGGTTTTCTCCTTGTAGATCCTAGCATTTGAATATGCTTCCAACCTCAGCTCTTCTTGTTCTGACAACTGGAGTTTCTTTTGCATGCCAGCAGATTTTAAGTCAGTATTCAATGCTTTAACAGCCCAATAAGGCTTGCGCTCAAGCTCTACTGGTAAATAGCATGCCTTGCCATATAACAGCCTGAAGGGAGACATGCCTATTGGGGTCTTATATGCAGTCCTATAAGCCCACAGAGCATCAGGTAACTTCAAGAACCAGTCCTTCTTGTCCACTCTTACTGTTGTCTCCAAAATGTGTTTGATTTCCCTATTAGAAATTTTCACCTGCCCACTGGTTTGTGGGTGGTATGGGGTGGCAACTCTGTGTGTTATAAAGTTCTTTCTAAGTAGGTTTTCAAACTGTCTATTATAAAAGTGGCTCCCTCCATCACTATTGATAGCTCTGGGGTACCAAACTTAGTGAAAATGTTGTCCTTCAAAAAGTTGAGGACAACCTTCTGATCATTTGTTCTTGTAGCTATGGCGTTGGACACATAGTCCACAACTACAAGAATATAATTGTATTCAAAGGAAGGAGGGAAAGGACTCATGAAGTTTATCCCCCAAATGTCAAAGAGTTCAATCACAAGTATTGGCTGTAAAGGCATAGAGTTTCTTTAGGAGATACTTGCCATCTTTTGACATCTTTCACAAGTTTTACAATGAAGCCATGCATCCTTGAAGAGAGTGGGTCAGTAGAATCCACTTTGGAGCACCTTGACAGCAGTTTTGTTCCCACTGAAGTGGCCTCCACAAGCCTGTTCATGACACACAGTTAGCACATTGTGGAATTCCTCATCAGGGACACATCTCCTCACCACTTGGTCTGCACAATGCTTGAATAGGTATGGATCCTCCCACATATAATGTATGATCTGTGAAAAGAACAGATCCTTGTCCATTTTGTTCTAATGTGGGGGATCTTCCCTACTGCCAAGTAATTCACAATATTTGCAAACCAAGGTGTAGAGGTGCTGATAACAAATAGTTGTTTATCCGAAAAGGAGTCATTAACAGGTAGCCCATCAAATTCCTCTGCTAGAATCCTAGACAAGTGGTCTGCAACCATATTTTTAACCCCTTTTTTTTCTTTGATCTCAAGATCAAACTCCTGTAGTAAGAGGATCCATCTGATCAATCTAGACTTTGCATCCTTTTTTGATAAAAGATATTTTAGGGCTGAGTGGTCTATGAAAACCACTATCTTGGATCCCAGCACAGAAGACCTGAACTTATCTAAAGTAAAAATAATTGCCAACAGTTCCTTCTCAGTTGTGGTGTAATTTAATTGAGCATCCATCATGATTTTGCTGACATATGAAATCACAAAAGGGGCCTTATCCTTCCTTTGCCCCAAGACTGCACCAATTGCAAAGTCTGATACATCACACATCAGCTCAAAAGGTATTAAAAAATCAGGTGCTTGAAGGATAGGTGCAGAGGTTAGGCAACTTTTTAATAGCTCAAAGGCCTTAAGGTATTCATCATTGAAATTAAAGGGAACCTCTTGGCACAACAGGTGACAAAGAGGTTTTAAGATTTTGCTGAAATCTTCGATAAATCGCCTATAGAAGCCAACATGCCCCAAGAATGATCTGACTTATTTCACAGTTTTTGGTGGGGGTAAATGTGCAATCAGATCTATTTTAGCCCTATCTATCTCAATGCCTCTGTGAGAAACCACATGGCCAAGGACAATGCCTTGAGTGACCATAAAATGGCTCTTTTCCCAACTTAAAACCAAGTTGGTTTCTTCACATCTTTGTAGCACAAGGTTGAGATGGTGTAGACATTGGCTAAAACTATCCCCAAAAATAGAGAAATCATCCATGAAAATCTCTAGAAACTGCTTAATCATATAAGAAAATATAGCATACATGCACCTTTGGAAAGTTACAGGTGCATTACACAATCTAAATGACATCCTTCTATAGGCAAAGGTGCCAAATGGGCATGTGAAAGTTGTCTTTTCTTGGTCTTGTGGATAAACAGGGATTTGGTTATACCCTAAATACCCATCAAGAAAACAATAAAAAGACTTTCCTGCTAACTTATCTAAGATTTGGTCAATGAAGGGCAAAGGGAAATTGTCTTTTCTGATTTTCAGATTGAGCTTTTGATAATATATACACACCCTCCAACCTGTGGTTTTCCTAGTTGGAACAAGCTCACCAGCATCAATTTTAATCACAGTAATTCTAGATTTCTTAGGTACCACCTGAGTAGGTGCCACCCACTGAAATTGGATAGATGACTCCAACATATAGCAATTTGACCACTTCTTTCATCACCACTTCTTGCATGTGGGGATTCAATTTTCTCTGCATTTCTCTAGAGGGGTTGGAACCCTCTTCCAGGTGAATTTTATGCATGCACATAGTAGGGCTTATACCCCCAAGGTCAGCAATGGTCCAACCAATTACTCTCTTATGTTTCTATAAAACACACAACAACTCTTCCTCTTGCTCATCAGTGAGAGAAGAAGAAATAATCGCTAGCAATTTCTAGTTTGCCACCAAAAAGGCATACTTCAGGGTCTTAGGTAGCTGTTTCAACTCCACCTTTGGTGGACATACCAGTGAAGGCAACAAAGGTGCCTTTGATGGTGGTGGAAGAGGCATCACAACAGATTTTCAAGGAAGAAACCTTGTTGCTGGCCACACATTAGAAGTTAAGGCTTTCAACTCTTGAACCATGGGTGTGGGGGCCCTCTCTTCCACAATCTCATTCCAAACATTCTCAAAAATATCACCAAAATCATCCCAAAATTCATCACAATGTTGCAACTTGGGCAAAGCTTCTTCCACAAGCTCATCAAAAATATCAATTAAAAAGCAATCCTCACTATCCAAGTGAGGCTGATTGATGTTGAGTAGTGAAAAATTCTATTTTTCACCTCCTAATCCGACCTTTGTTAGGCCCTTGAATTGAATAATAAGGTGTGTTAAGGATGTTTTGTAGATAAGCAATAAAATTCAGCCTTAGTGTAGATATCCACCTAAAAAGTCCAAAGAAGAAATCCGTTCCTCAGCGTGGTTTCACAACAGCCCAAAAACCTGTCAGTCAAGCAATCAGATTTGTATAAATTCATGAGAAGGTCATGGGCTCAATAAGTCATGCTTGAGACCAAGCACAGTTGCAAAAAAGATAGATTGAACCCACCAAGAGGTTGCTGAGTGCTAATAGATGGAAGATAGTGCACCAAAAATAGGTGTCAGCTGAGGAAAGTCAAGGAAGAATTTGTCGAGAGGATCCCGTAAACTATCTCAAGGTTTCAACTACTTGTCGATAGGTTGTGATTGTAGATAGAAAGATTCCTGTTGACACCTTAGCTGAAGGTGTAGTGGAAGTCGCGAGGTTCAGATAAACCTATCAAGCAGAAATGAGATGCCTTCGACAAGATCCTTCAGAACTTGTCTAGATGATCCCCAATATATCGATCACCTCACTAAGGCGACAGGATGGTTGTAACCTTTCGACAAGATGGAGGGAGAACTAAACAGAGGGTATCAAGATCTATTTCAAACCTGTCTAGAGAGGCTAATCCTAGCGACGAGTACACTTCAACCTAGTGAGAGGATATCCCAAACCTATCGAAAGACTGAGCATACAAACAAAGAACCCATCGAGAAGTTCTCTAAAACCTCTCGACATTCATTCTGGGAACTTCTAATGACCCTTCTTCAATAGTCACAACTTCTAGATTCTGCACACATACTCCAAGGCACGACAGCGACCCCTGAGGGGTATTTTTGGTATTCAACTGAGCACGAGCGAGAACTCTAACTACCACACATGTACTTGTTAGTTGTGGACCAATAGGAGGAAAAGCTTCTAGAAGAGGGATCAGCCACATCAACATAACTGCATTATTCTTCTGAATTCTGATTGGCTGAAATAGATATGAGAAAAAGGTATAAATAGGAGAGTGATGACATTGAAAGGCATCCAGAAATTGAGAGAGCAGAGTCGAGATCGAATTCATCTTTCCTTTAATTTTTCCCTCTCTTTTCCTTCTTCTTCCTCACCATTAGCCAATGATGGTTGGCTAAAAACCTCTTCAGTAGCTAGGGTGAGGGTATGATCTGTAATTGAGAGTTTTAGAGGCTTTGTGAGGGATTGAATGCCGCATAGATTGTAGATCTGAGTAGATCATTATAAGTAGTAGCATTATAATAGAAATGTGGGTTTTAGAGTTAATTATGAGCTAGATTTCATTTAGTCATATTTGATTTCCTTAGTTTGGATACTCCTGTGAGCTAGTCAGAAATGGGGAGCTTATAGCCTGACATTCACAACATCTACAATGGTTAACCTGTTCTAAATAAAATCATTGGCTTAAGACAATATCTAGGATGGTCTGTGACCATTAAAGTGGATAGATCATAGCCTTAGCATTGCTTTGATTTATTGGGACAATCTCTGGGATGGTCTGTGACCATTAAAGTGGACAGATCATATCCTTAGGATTGCTTCCCATTCTCTGGTTGAGATTGGATTCTTTTACCATGTATCTGTCGGGGTAAAACCTGGGGATCTTTTAGCCAGATGAAGGATTGTTGTAGATCTAATCTAAGCATTGCCTTTGATTTGATTCATTTCCAGTGGAATACCAAATCCCTAGCTGCTGACTTTCACCCTTTTGATTTTTAATCCATTTCCTCTTACCTTTGTGTTCTCTTAAGCTCTAGATCAACTATATTTAAAATCTGTAGTTTATAGTAACAAAAACCTGAAAACCTCTCCTCTCTCCTATTTTAGAGTAGCTTAAAGTAGGATAGAGTGCCAGATCTATTGTAGATTTGGGGATCCATCATAGTTTATTCACAATTTCCCTATGGACATACCCTTACTTACCTATAAAACTCACTGCAATAGCCCTATATCTTGCAGGTCTAGGAGATTGTAGTTGTGCCAAATCCATCATTTGTTTTGATTTGATTTTATTTTGTTACACACTAAATCAGCACACTCCATTTTCCCAACAAGTTTTTGGCGCTGCTATCGGGGATCATGTGATCTGAACTCGGTAGATCTATGTTTTCTTTCTAATTTTTTTAGATTTATAATTTTGATTACTTGTTAAGTGTTTGACTAATTGCTCCTGTAGTATTTTGTATTGATTTTCTTTTCAGATCTAAGTCTGTGGTGCTTCGAGCATTGCGCTAGAGGTTGTGCTAAAGTTTGCATCTCTTTACTCCGCCATTATTTTTTGGATCTGTGCATTTGTAGATTTATTAGCTGTTTATGCTTGTTCCTGGTTGTTGTATTTATTGTGAACTGTATCTTGTGCATTGTGTGAGTAGTGTATGTTTGAAAGAAGAACTCTCAACTCCCAGATTTTGCCATTAAATCTAGAGGTTGAAAGGATTCTTAGACCCAAACAAACCCCATCTACATCTGCTGAAATTGAATCTGTTGCAATGGGTGAGCAACCGAGGTTGTTGTTGAAGTATTATTATGTACCTGGTACATATAACTCTCCTTTTTGTATCCAGTTTCCTACTGTAGAAACTAATTATGTGATTAAGTCCTCAACCATTCAGATGTTGCCTTCTTTCCATGGTTTGAGTAAAGAGGACCCATACAAGCATGTGGATGAATTCCTTGCTTTGTGTACCACCTTTAACATTACAGGTTTAGGGCCAGAAGCCACCAAGCTTAGGCTATTTCCTTCTTCATTAAAGGACAAAGCTAGGGCCTGGTTATCTCTGCTTCCCCCTAACAGTATCAACTCTTGGGATGACATGCAAAGCCAATTTCTAGCTAAATTCTTCCCCATGTCTAGAACCAGTCAGTTGAGGAAGAATATCCTGTCATTTTCTCAACTCCTAACTAAAGGGTTCCATGAGGCATGGGAGAGATTCAAGGAGCTGTTGAGGCAGTGCCCCTACCCCCAAATGCCAACTTATCCAAAGTTTCTGTCAAGGAATTAACTCAAAGAGTAAAAATATGGTGGATGTTTCTTATGGAGGAACATACTTTCATAAAACAGCTGAGAAAGTATGAGAATTGTTTGATGTTATTAGTGAAAATTCATTACAGCAAGAGTCTCTTGCTAGGGATGTGGACACCCCAGGAGGAATAGTGAAGGAGAATACATAAAGAGGAAAAGTGTATGAAATTGGTGGGTATAGTTATTTGGAGAGAAAGGTAACCAGCTTAACTCAAAAGATGGAGAACATGATGGAGGAGAGGCAGTCTCCATTGGTTGCTAGTGTGGGAGAGACATGTCCCATTTGTCAATCTCATACTCATCCCATTCAGGATTGCCCCTATGCTGGGCAATTCCCAGAATTGGTAATGGAACATGTGGCTATTGCTCAGTCTTATGGTCAGCAGCCAACTGCTGGTTATTTTTGAAAAAACTACCCTAACCTGAGGTGGAAGCAAGATAATGTGCAAAATCAAAACTAGCAGCAGTTCCAACATCAGTTCTATCAGCAACCATAGCAAATGCCTTTTAAACCTGCTCCCTAGACTTACCAACAACATTTTGTTCTAAGGATCCCATACCAGCAACCTATGACTCAGCCTATGGTTTAGCCTGTGCAACCAAATGCCCCAACTCCAGCTTCTAGAATACCCTCTTTTGAAGACTAAGTTCTGGCATCATTATAGAACTTAGGTTTTTTATCTCAAACAGTTCACTCTCATAGTCAAAGTATCAAAAAGATAGAAGATCATCTTGGTCAACTGTCTAATGCATTGATAAAGAGAGAGGAAGGTAGGCTGCCTAGTCAGCCCATAGACAACCCAAAGAGACTATATGTGGTGGGTGAAGTTTCTCCTTCCCATGAGGAAGCTAAATTTTTCACCACATTAAGAAGTGGCAGGCTGGTGGACAATCAGGTAGGTTGTGGGCCTTTGAAAATTTTATAGACAGAAGATGAAGCAGTTCCAATGAATGTACAACAGGAGTAGTCCAGTTTGCATAAGGGGGATGTTAATGCTCTCGAACAGAAAAAAGAAAAAAAAAGAAGAAAAAATTGAAAACAAAAATAAAGAAAAAATTGATGAGTTGGCTATGGCTGGAAATGGGAGGCTAGTTCCCCATTTACCATTTCAAAATGCTTTAAAAGCAGCTTCTCCTTTTGATAAGGGGAATGCTAAAGTAGAGGAAACGATGGAAACCTTTAAGCAAGTAAAGATCAACCTGCCTTTACTTAATGCAATCAAGCAAGTGCCAACCTACGCAAAGTTTTTAAAAGATCTTTGCACCCACAAAAGACAATCAAGGATTCACCTATCTAAGAAAGTCTTTTCAGCAAAAGAAGTGAACCAAGTTTTGAATATAGCAACCCCAACCAAGCTCCAAGACCCTAGAGTTCCCACTATCCCCTGCATCATTGGGGATCATACCATTGAAAAAGCCTTATTAGATCTGGGAGCTAGTGTGAATTTACTTTCATATTCAGTAAATGAGAAGTTGGGCTTAGGTGTGTTGAAGCCCACACATGTGGTCATATAACTAGCTGACAGATCTGAAAGGAAGCCTATGGGAATCATAGAAGATGTCTTGGTTGGGGTTGACAAATTCTTTTATCCTACTGATTTTCTGATGTTAGATATGGAGCCGAACAAGTGTGCTACTTCCATCCCTGTGATTTTGGGCAGACCTTTCTTGGCCACTGCCAATGCATGCATTCAATGTAGATCAGGACTCATGAAAGTAACCTTTGGTAATATGAAAGTCAAATTGAATGTGTATAATGTAGCTCATCAGCTCGATTTAGATAATGGGGACTATTTTTCCATTGAGCTGCTAGATGAGTTAGTAGAAGAAACTCTATCCCAACTTCTGCTCAATAATGATCTGTTTGATGTTTTTGATAAAGTTTGGAAGGAAACTGTGGATGAGAAAGCCTTCACCTCTGAGCTTGAGCAAGTGCAAACTGTAAATTCTGAAGTGGAGCCAGCAAAGCATCACCAAGGGAAACCAACTTTGTTATCTCTTCCACAACCTTCTAAGGCACCCCTATGTCCTTCACTCATTAGTCTCCCAGATGTGGAGCTGAAGCACCTCCCAAAATCTTTAAAGTATGCTTTCCTAGTAGATAATAAGAAATTGCCAGTCATAATTTCTTCCTCCCTCACTCTTGAGCAAGAGGAAGAACTGCTTTGTGTGCTGAGGAAGCATAAGAGAGCAATAAGGTGAACTATTGCAGATCTTGGAGGTATAAATCCTGATGTGTGCATGCACAAGATTCATCTTGAAGAGGGTTTTAAACCTTCTAGAGAGATGCAAAGGAAATTGAACCCACACATGTAGGAGGTTGTTATGAAAGAAGTTGTCAAGCTATTAGATGCTAGGGTCATTTACCCCATCTCAGATTCTCAATGGGTGGCACCTACCCAGGTGGTGCCTAAGAAATCTAGGATAATTATAGTTTAAACAGACTCAGGAGAGCTGATCCCAACCAGACAGACCACTGGTTGGAGGGTGTGTATAGATTACAGGAAGCTCAATGAGAAAATAATAACATGCCTTCCTGTAATCTATACACACCCTCCAACCAGTGGTCTGTCTGGTTGGGATCAGCTCTCCTGAGTCTGTTTGAACTATAGTTATCCCAGATTTCTTAGGCACCACCTGGGTACGTGCCACCCATTGAGAAGATAATGCCTTCCTATTGGGATAAGCTGGCAGGCAAGGCATTTTATTATTTTCTTGGATAAGCTGCAAGCAAGGCATTTTATTATTTTCTTAATGGTTATTCAGGATACAATCAGATCCCTATATACCCATAGGATCAAGAGAAAACAACCTTTACATGCCCCTTTGGAACCTTTGCATACAGAAGGATGCCTTTGGACTATGTAATGCATCTGCCACCTTTCAAAGATGTATGTATGCTATTTTCTCTGACACGATTGATCAGGTTTGGAGATTTTTATGGATGATTTTTTCATTTATGGGGATGATTTCAGTCAATGCTTACAGCACCTTTGTCTGGTGTTGCAAAGATGTGAAGAAACCAACCTAGTCTTAAGTTGGGAAAAGAGTCACTTCATGGTGACTCAAGGCACTGTCTTAGGGCATGTTGTCTTCCACAAAGGGATAGAGGTTGATCAAGCTAAAATTGACTTAACTACAGATCTACCCCCACCCAAAACTGTCAAGCAAGTCAGGTCATTTCTGGGTCATGCTGGTTTCTATCGAAGGTTCATCAAAGATTTCAGTAAAATTTCCAAACCTCTTTACCACCTGTTGTGCCAGGAGGTTCCATTTGAATTCATTAATGAATGCTTGGCTGCCTTTGAATTGCTAAAGAGGTTTAGCAATTCGAGATGATGTGTGACTACTGCTCTCATTTTACAAGCTCCTGATTTCTCCTTGCCATTCGAGCTAATGTGTGATGCATCAGACTTTGCTATTGCTGTAGTCTTGGGACAAAGGAAAGGCAAGACACCAAGTATAGTGGCTTATGCAAGCAAATCAATGGTTGATGCCCAGTTGAACTATACAACAACTGAAAAGGAGTTGTTGGCTATTGTATTTACTTTGGAGAAATTTTGATCATATGTGCTGGGATCTAAGATAATTGTGTTTACTGACCACTCAGCCCTAAAATATCTCTTGTCTAAAAAAGATGCCAAAGCCAGACTGATAAGATGGGTTTTACTTTTGCAGGAATTTGATTTAGAGATAAAGGACAAGAAGGGGGTTGAGAATGTGGTAGTAGGCCACCTATCCAGGATCCCAACTATTGAACAAGAGAGCTTGCCCATCAATGATTCCTTCCCAGATGAAAAGCTCTTTGCTGTAGAGATGAGTGTGCCCTGGTTTGCCAACATAGTAAACTATCTAGCTGCAGGTAAAATTCCCCCACATTGGAACAAGGATGATAAGAATCTATTTTTCTCACAGATTTTATATTACATGTGGGAGGATCCTTACCTTTTTAAGTATTGTGAAGACCAAGTGGTAAGAGGATGTGTGCCTGAAACCGAATTTAAAAACATTCTGACTATGTGCCATGAACAGGCTTGCGGAGGCCATTTCAGTGGCAACAAAACTACTGTAAAGGTGCTTCAAAGTGGCTTCTATTGGCCCACTCTTTTCAAGGATGCCTTTCAACACTGCAAAGCCTGTTCTAGATGCCAACAAATGGGGAGTATTTCCACATGAAATTCCATGCCCTTGCAGCCCATTCTTGTGATTGAGCTTTTTGATGTTTGGGGGATAGACTTTATGGGCCCATTCCCTCCTTCCCATAGTTATAATTACATTCTTGTGGCTGTGGACTATGTGTCCAAATGGGTCGAGGCCATAGACATAAAAACTAATGATCACAAGGTTGTCCTCAACTTTTTGAAGGATAATATTTTCTCTAGGTTTGGCACTCCCAGAGCCATCATTAGTGATGGGGGGAGCCATTTCTATAATAAACAGTTTGAGAACCTCCTTAGAAAGAACTCTTTGACACACAGAGTTGCCACCCCATACCACCCACAAACCAGTGGGTAGGTAGAGATTTCTAACAGAGAGATTAAACATATTTTGGAGAAAATAGTGAGAGTGGATCGGAAGGATTGGTTTCTGAAGATATCTGATGCTTTATGGGCTTATAGAACTACTTACAAGACTCCCATCAGGATGTCTCCTTTTCGGCTCGTATATGGCAAGGCATGTCATTTACCAATGGAGCTTGAGCACAGGGCATATTGGGCCATTAAAGCTTTGAATACTGACTTAACTTCTGTTGGCATTTAGAGGAAACTCCAACTGTCTAAGTTAGTTGAGTTGAGGTTGGACGCTTATTCCAATGCAAGAATTTACAAGGAGAAAACCAAGGTCTTCTTTGACAAGCAACTGTTAAGAAAAGAGTTCATTGTTGGCTGCAAGGTATGGCTTTTCAACTCTAAGCTAAAAATTTTCTCAGGAAAATTGAAATCCAGATGGGAGGAACCCTACATAGTTGAGCATGTATTCCCCTCTGGAGTAGTTGATATTAAGGATCCCAACGATGGCAGGATCATGAAAGTAAATGGTCAGAGGCTCAAGCCTGTTGTTGAAAATGTGGAGCCCATAGTGACCATTTCCCTTCAACATCTTCCATTACTTAACTGATTCTCAGCAATGTATCATATGTATCATAGTTGTTGTTTTGGTGTGCTACTACTATTTCGCATAGTCATTAGGGTTAGTATGAGTATGTACATATCAGGTGTCCGTCATAGACCAACTTGGGGCTGGGAACTTCCTGAGTTGACTAAGGGATGTGTAGCATGGTCGTGGGACAGGATATAGGCCTATTTGTATTGATTTATATCCTGTCGAGAAGGTTTGGGTTGCTTGTCGACGGGTTCCGAAAGCTCTAAAGGAATGTATCGATGGGTTTTACTAGTGCATCATTGTCTGTCGATACGATCGCTGAACCTATCGATAAGATCTGAGGGCCCTCCTTTGTAATTCTTAATAGGTTCATAATACCGATAGAAGGGCTCCATGTACCCCTCAAGAGGACTCAGCCGCGTTTCCCTCTTTCGTGTCCGAGAATTAATTCCTCTTATCTCCTTGCATTAAACCCCATGGCTAAAAATAGTCAAGCATGCACTCCACAGTGTCATTCCCCATAATAATTCACACGACATGTCGTGCTTACCGCCATCATCATGCCATTATTGCCACCATCATTTTAACAGTTAAGCTTTGAAAAAATGTGACCATTTATTCTGATGATCCCTATTCCACCTACCTCGCCTTTTAAATAATAGGTCCGTCCCCCTCCGTGGTACTCATTCTCTGTCGACTTTGTCAGTTCATCCCCACTTCCAGCCATGGCGGATGACAAACCCATCGATAAGCCAAACAAGTTCTACCCAATCTGGTTGGACCCACCACCACCTAAGGAGCCAAACCCACTGCAATTCCTGTGGGATGAATTCGAGGAGGTACAACGAATTCTGGCCTATAAAGAGAAGAAAAAGGATAAGAGGAAGAAGAAAAAATAGAAGATAGAACCCCCTGACTCCTCTCCCCCTCCCTCGCCTCCCCATCCACCATCTGCTAAACTTCCTTCCTCCTAGGCTTCTCATCCCCTCCCCTTGCTTGCAGTTCCTCTTCAAGAGGCAATAGGTTGAGGATATCCCTGAGCCAGGGGCGCAACTTTTTGAATGGGATATTTTGTTTGAGGCTATAGACGTTGCCGCCTGAGCCGTGTCAATATTAGAATGTGTCTAGGTTTTTTTTTCTACTTTTTGTTTTATGTACTCATTTGGCGCTTATGCATACTCCCTGTATATATTTTAATACAATTTCTTTTTTATGTTAAGTAGTTTTTGTGATATTTCTGTCTTTATTTATTTTCTTTCTATGTGTATCTTTTTTTTTTTTCCCGTGCTGCACACCCACTGTTATCCTTAACACAGTGAGGACATTGCTCCTCATAGGTTTGGGGGTGTGGCAAGGTATGCCTTACCAATGGATAGTTAATAGTGGTGCAGCAGGGTTCAATAAAAAACTAAGAAAATGAAGTAAATCCCCACCTAAATTTTTAACATTGGAATAATATTGCAGCTCTAACACTATAATGAAGCAAATGTCAGGAACTTCTATTAAAAAATAAACACTTAGTGACCATTAGAGGAGAGAAGATCTGTGAGGATACTCCCCAGAAAATTTGATGGAAGACCACACCTAGTGAGATTTAGGCCTAAGAACTTATCTTTTTAAAGAGTGTCTTGGTAATTTTTCTGCTCTAAAGACTGATTGGATCCAGCTTTGATCACTAGAAGTTAGGCAAATCCAAGTTAAAATAGCTTGACAACATTCTTGACATTGAGGACATGAAGTAAGGCCATCCCTTGGAAAGTTTGAGCTGAAAATATCCTTACCCCTTGAACTGCCCTTGATAAATACCATTTGAGCCTTGAAATCCAAGCTTTTCTTTGACATAAACCAAAAGTACCTTAATGACCAGATGCAGCCTAACCCTCACTTTGAGATTTCAGAAGGAAAGGTGAAGGAATTGAAGAGGTTAGAGGAGTAAGTTTTGACAATTTGGTACAAGAAGAAGAAAACACATGTGAAGGTAAGAGTGATGTGTAATTGTGGCATGCCAACCCATAAAGAAAAAAAAAAGATAAATAGAAAAGCAAAACAAAAGAGTGAAGTCATTTCATCAGATATTTTGAAAAAAAAAAAAAAGGAAAAAAAAAGAAAAAAGAAAAAGAAAAAGAAGAAGCTGGCCACTTTGGCTCTGAAAATTCAAAAAGATGGAATTATGCTGAAATAAAGGTTGAGAAGTTTAAAATCACCTCCTTACCTTACTGATTTCTCACATTTGAATCCTTTCATTCCCTTTTATTCTTTATAAATTTCACCCATAAGCCACATTACAACCCAATAAAAAGTTCTTACTGATCTGAAATTGATTGAGCTGTCATGTGGAGACAAGGATATGTCTGATCTATGGTGAAAAGAGTTAGAAAATTTTATAAATTAGAGCAATGCCTATGCTCATGCTTGCAATCCTATTTGAGGGTTGTAACTGCTCTTGAGCTGAGTGAACTGATAAACCCTTCTAGTCTCCTTCTGAGTGACAAGCCCTGGTGAGCTATGGGGTCTGAAATTAAGTTTGTTGGGAGTTGTATCATAACAGACATTCTCAATTTGATAGCTAGCTATGTATTAAATTTTGGATAAAATGCCTTGACATGAGCTGATTGATTGTGAAGGAAATGCAGTAGTATTTCAATTTTTAAAAGACTGTGTTTTTGATAAAAACCTTCTGAACTCAAAGGAACAAGGTGTGGAATGAACTTCATTTTGACTTGACTTTTGTTCTGAACATGCTGCATTAACATTAACTGGACCATTGGGGAAGTTTGTGGGTAACTTCACTGAAAACCCTTAGGAGACTTCACTCCTCCACTAGGGATCACCTACGGGTTTAAAAGGCTTGATGCATATGCTAAATGCATCTATGTTCCCAACAAAAGTGGCATATTTTTCTTTTCATTTTCAAT
The DNA here is from genome assembly GCA_021018995.1 of Chloranthus sessilifolius. Lineage (NCBI taxonomy): Eukaryota > Viridiplantae > Streptophyta > Magnoliopsida > Chloranthales > Chloranthaceae > Chloranthus > Chloranthus sessilifolius. The sequence continues at coordinate 102,929,418 of CM037588.1, forward strand.
AATTGTTTTGAATTTCTTCTTTGCTCAGGGACTAGTAAAGCTTAGGTTTGGGGGTGTGTTGAGTAGTGAAAAATATCATTATTCACCTCCTAACCCGACCTCTGTTAGGCCCTTGAATTGACTAATAAGGTGTGTTAAGGATGTTTTGTAGATAAGCAATAAAATCCAGCCTTAGTGCAGATATCCACCTAAAAAGGCTAAAGAAGCAATCTGTTCCTCATCACAGTTTCACAATAGCCCAAAAGCCTGTCAGTCAAGCAATCAAATTTGTATAAATTCATGAGAAGGTCATGGACTCAACAAGACATGCTTGAGACCAAGCACAGTTGCAGAAAAGATAGATTGAACCCACCAAGAGGTTGTTGAGTGCTAACAGATGGAAGATAGTGCACTAGAAATAGGTGCCAACTGAGGAAAGTCAAGGAAGAAGCTACCGGGAGGATCTAGTAAGCTATCCCAAGGTTCCAGCTGCTTGTCGATAGGTTGTGATTACAGAAAGAAAGAATCCTGTCGACACCTTAGCTAAAGGTGCTGTAGAAGTTGTGAGGTTCAAACAAACCTATCAAGCAGAACAAGAGAAGCCTTCGACAAGATCCTTCAGAACCTGTTGAGATGATCCCCAGCATATCGATCACCTCACCAAGGCGACAGGATGGTTGTAACCTATTGACAGGATGGAGGAAGGACTAAATAGAAGGTATCGAGAGCTACTTCAAACCTGTCAAGAGAGGCTAATTCTAGCAATGAATACACTTCAACCTAGCGAGAGGATATCCCAAACCTATCGAAAGCCTGAGCATACAGACCAAGAACCCATTGAGAAGTTCTCTAAAACCTCTCGACATTCGTTCTAGGAACTTCCAATGATCCTTCTTCAGTAGTCATAACTTTTAGATTTCATGCACACACTCCAAGGCATGACAGCGACCCCTGGGGGGTATTTTTGGTATTTAACTGAGCACGAGTGGGAACTCTAACTACCTTACATGTACTTGTCAGTTGTGGACCAATAGGAGGAAAGCTTCTAGAAGAGGGATCAGCCATATCAGCATAACTTTATTATTCTTTTGAATTCTGATTGGCTGAAACAGATATGAGAAAAAGGTATAAATAGAGGAGCAACAATATTGAATGGCATCCAGAAATTAAGAGAGTAGAGCCGAGATCGAATTCATTTTTCCCTCTCTTTTCCTTCTTCTTCCTCGCCATTAGCCAATGATGGTTGACTAAAACCCTCTTCAGTAGCTAGGGTGAGGGTATGATCTATAATTGAGAGTTTCAAAGGCTTTGTGAGGGATTGGATGCTGCACAGATTGTAGATCTGAGCACATCATTGTAAGTAGTAGCATTGTAATGGAATTGTAGGTTTTAGAGTTAATTCTGAGCTAGATTTTATTTATTGATATTTGATTTCCTTAGTTTCGATACTCCTATGGGTCAGCCAGAAATGGGGAGCATGTAGCCTGGCATTCACAGCATCTACAATGGTTAACCCGTTCTAATTAAAATCATTGGCTCAAGGCAATCTCTAGGATGGTCTATGATCATTAAAGTGGATAGATCATAGCCTTAGGATTGCTTTGATTTATTGGGACAATCTCTGGGATGGTCTATGACCATTAAAGTGGACAGATCATAGCCTTAGGATTGCTTCCCATTCTCTGGTTGAGATTAGATTGTTTTACCATGCATCTATCGGGGTAAAACCTGGGGAGCTTGTAGCCAAATGAAGGATTACTATAGATCCAATCTAAGCATTGCCTTTGATTTAATTTATTTTCAGTGGAATACCAAATCCCTTGCTGCTGACCTTCATCCTTTTAATTTTTAATCCATTTCCTCTTACCTCTATGTTCTCTTAAGCTCTACATCAACTACATTTAAAATCTATAGTTTATAGTGACAAAACCCTAAAAACCTCTCCTCTCTCCTGTTTTAGAGTAGCTTAAAGTAGGATAGAGTGCCAGATCTATTGTAGATCTGGGGATCCATCATAGTTTATTTACATTTTTCTTGTGGACATACCCTTACTTACCTATAAAACATGCTGCAATAGCCTTGTATCTTGCTGGTCTAGGAGATTGTAGTTGTGCTAAATCCATCCTTTGTTTTGATTTGATTTGATTTTGTTACACACTAAATCAGCACACTCTATTTTCCCAACAGCTGTATTGTAAACATTCAATTTCACTTTCATGTTGCCAAATGACACCTCCATTACTCCTGATCTACACTGAATGCAAGCATTGGCAGTAGCAAAGATGGGCCAGCCCAAATTTATAGGAATAGAGGTGGTGCACTTGCTTGGCTCCATGTCAAGCACCAGAAAATCTGCTGGGTAAAAGAACTTATCAAACCCAACTAACACATCCTCTATCATTCCCACAGGCCTCCTTTTAGATCTGTCAGCTAGTTGTAGCACCACACATGTGGGCTTTAATTCTCCTAAGCCTAACTTCTCATAAACTGAGTATGGAAGTAGGTTGACACTAGCTCTCAGGTCTAATAAGGCCTTCTCAATGGTATGATCTCCAATGATGTAGGGAATTGTGGGAACTCTAGGGTCTTGAAGTTTGGTTGTGGTTGCAATGGTTAGCACTTGGTTCACTTTCTCAACACAGAAGACCTTCTTATATAAATGTATCCTAGACTATCTTTTGTGGGTGCACAAGTCTTTCAAAAATTTTACATAGGCTGGAATTTGCTTGATGACATCAAGTAAAGGCAAGTTAATCTTTACTTGTTTAAAAGTTTTTATCATTTACTCTACTTTATCATTCCCCTTGTCAAAAGGAGAAGCTGCCTTCAATGCATTGGGAAATGGAAAATGGGGGACTGATCTCCCATTTGCAACCTTAGCAAGTTCATCAGAATTTTCTTTGTTTTTGTTTTCAATTTTCTGTAGGGGCACATCACCCCCCTTATTTTTTATATGTTTCTTCTGCTACATATTTTTATGGGTTGTTACTTTATTTTATTCACTTAACTCATCAGGCTCAATACCAACTTGGTTATCCATCATCCTCCCACTCCTCAAGGTGGTGACAGATTTGACTTCTTCATGGGAATGAGTCTCACCAACCATGTATTGCCCCTTTGGATTGTTCATGGGTTGACTTGGCAGTCTTCCCTCCTCCCTCCTAGTCAAGAAATTAGATAGCTGACCAAGGTAGTCATCTATCTTCTTGATGCTTTGACTGTGGGAATTAATAGTTTGAGATAAAGGGCCCAAATTCTGCAGTGAAGTCAGAACTTGCTCTTCAAATGTGATGGACCTAGAGGGTGCTAGGGCTGGTGCACTTTGATGCGCAGGTTGAACCATTGGCTGAGCCATAGGTTGTTGATATTGGGGCCTTGAAAAATAATTCTGCTGGGATGGCTGTGCATTCCTATAAGGCATGGATTGTTGTGGCTGCTGGTTTTAAAAATTATCTTGTCCCCACCTCAAGTTGGGGTGGTTTTTCCAATGATAGCTAGCAGTAGGCTATTATCCATAGGACTGAGCAACATTCACGTGTTCCATCACAAAGTCTGAAAATTGGGCAGCTGAGGGGCATTCCTCAAGGGAGTGAGTGGGGGACTCACATATGACACATGCCTCCTCTACTTTAGCAGCCATTGGAGACTGCATTGCTCCCATGAGCTTATCAAACTTTTGGGTTAGGCTGTCCACTTTCCTCTCCAAATCATATGTCCACTCACTTCATATATTTTTTCTCTGATAGTATTTTCTCTCACCAATCTAGGGGTCTCAACATCTCTTGCCCAGGTCTCCCTTTACATGGAGTTTTCACTGATGATATCAAATAACTCCCAAGCCTCATCAGCTATCTTGTGGAGGTATGTACCACCACAGGAGGCATCAACCATATGCCTGTTTTTGGGATCAATTCCTTGATAGTTACTTTGGACAAGTTGCCATTCAAAAATTTGGTGATGGGGACATTGCTTCAAGAGTTCTTTAAATCTCTCCCAAGCTTGGTGAAAGTCTTTAGTTGGGGCTTAAGCAAATGAGATAATGCTCTTCCACAGCTGACTTGTTTTGGGCATGGGAAAAACTTGGACAAAAACTAATATTGAAGGTCCTTCCAGGATTGAATACTATTGGTTGGGAGCATGACAACCATGTTCTGACTCTATCCTTTAGTGAAAAAGGAAAGAGTCTCGACCTGGTTGCTTCTTCCCCCAAACCTATAATATTGAAGGTAGTGCACAGTCCTTGAAATTCATCAATATGCTTGTATGGGTCTTCTTTGCTCAGGCCATGGTATGAAGGTAATATCTGTATGATAGAAGACTTGATCTCATAGCTCCCTTGGACAACAGGGAATTGAATGCAGAAGGGAGAATTGTAAACCCCTGGTGCATTGAATTCCTTTAAAGTCCTAGGTTGCTCACCCATTGCAGCAATTTCAAAATCAACTAAAGGTGTGTGTATGGTTTGCTTAGGTCTAAAAAGTCTTTCAACTTCAAGATCTAAAGGAGCAATCTCAGGATTAAGAGATCTCCTCCCAAGCATGCACGCAGCAGAAACCAAATTCAAAGCAGAAAATCACAGCACAAAATTCAATCAAAACAATCACAAAATACACAACTAATGCAGCAGATCTATAAAGCTACAGATCTAAAAATGTAAATAGAGTTAGGAAATGCAAACTTAAGCAAAGCTTGCTCCTTCAATTAGTACAATGCTCTTTTCAACACCACAGATCCAGATTTGAAATAAATAATTGAACTACAAAAAAAACTACTACAACAATTAGTCAAACACTAATTAGGCAATTAAAAATCTAATTCTAAAAATGATAAAAACTTAGATCTACCAAAATAAAAACACAGTTCCCCAGCAGCGGCGCCAAAAACTTGTTGTGCAGCCTACCTTACAATTATTAAATGTATAAAATAGTAGATTAACTGTACAAACTACAGCAAGGTTGAACTTATGTAAGTTGCCAGTCCTGCAAGAACCAGGGATGTTGTAGCAAGTTTTAAAAGGTAAGTAAGGGTATATCCATAGGGAAATGTGGTTTAACTATAGCAAATTTCTAGATCTATAGTAGATCTGGCACTCTATCTTAATTTAAACTAAGTCAAAACAGGAGAGAGGAGAGGTTTCTAAGGTTTGTCACTTTACTAACAACTACAAGATTAAATGATATTGATCCAGATCTGATTACACATAGAGATGAGGGAAAATAAGAAAAAAATGAAATTCAAAGGATGAAGAACAGCAGCTAGAGATTTTGGTCTTTTACAGAAAATCAAAGGAATCAAAGGCAGTGCTCAGGATAGATTTGCAACACTCCCTCATCTGGCTACAAGCTTAGATGCAAGGTATAAGAATCTAATCTCAACCTAAGAATTGAAGCAATCCTAAGGCTATGATCTGTCTACTTGAATGGTCACAAATCATCCCAGAGATTGTTCCAATTCAAAGATCTTGATTAGAGCAGGTTAACCATTGCAAATGCTGTGGGTGCCAGGCTACAAGCACCCCATTTCTGGCTGGCATTCACAGGAGTATCCAATCTAGGGAAATCAAATATGAAGAAGTGAAATGTAGATTAGAATCACCTTTAAAAACCATAATTACATTGTAATAATATAACTTACAATCCTATTGTGCTCAGATATGCAATCTGCGCAACATACAATCCCTCACAAGCCTCTGAAACTCTCAATTTATAGCTTAAGGCCTCACCCTAACTATTGAAAAGAGTGTAGCCAACCATGATTGGCTAAAGAAATATTGGGAGAAGGAGGAGAGAGGGAATTTTCGGAGGGAAGATGAATTTCGCATTATGCTCTAGTTCTCTCAAATCCTGGATATCTTCAATGTAATTTCTTCAGGCTTTTATCCTCTCCTCCTCCATCCTCAGATTTATTTTAGCCAATCAAAACTCAAGGGAATAATTCTATTATGCTGATGTGTCTGATTTCTCTTCTAGAAGCTCTTCTTTGATTGGTTCACAATCGGAGGGTACACATGAGGCAGTTAGGATTTCCAATCGTGTATAGTTGAATGCCAAAAATACCTCCAGGGATTGTTGATGTGCTTTGGAACTCATGCACAAAATTTTGGGATTGGCAGTTGCTGAAGAAAGAAAGCTGAGAAGTTGCCAGTTCGAGTGTTAAGAGGTTCAGGGATAATCTCGACAGGTTCTGAATTTGCATTGTGTTCACATCGATAGGTTGCAGTGGCTGTCGACAGCTTTGTAGACTTCTCGAGAGGTTTGGAGTCTTCTCGACAGGATGCGTGGCACTTGTCGATAGGCTTAGAGTAGCCCTCGACATGTTCAGCTTGACTAGTCAATAGGATTGGAGAGTATTCTCACCCTCTATCTAGTTCCGCATTGATCCTCTCGACAGGTTATAGAAAATCCTATCAACATCTTTGTGAAGTTCCTATCTGAGCTTTCGACAGTTTGCCTGAACCTCGCGAGGATGAGCGTTGTTTAGCTTCAGGTGAGTTATCGACAGGTTGTCTTGGATTGCTCGACAGGTTCAGCTGAACTTCTTGAGATGTAACTTAGAACCTCTCAACTTCTCCTGCATCTCAAGGAATCCTCTCGACAGGATCCACAACTACATCTCCAACCTCTCGATAGGTAACTAGATCCTCACGAGATGTTCACAATTCCAACTCATTACCTCTCGACAAGTTGAGTTAGACTTTTGGATCCTCACGACAGCTGAATGGCACCTCTCGATACTTAGCTTTCGAGCATCAGAACCTCTCGACAACTAGACTTACCTCTCGATAGGTTCTGCCTTGTGCTTCCACAGTTGGCACACATCTTGGGTGTGTTGTTCTCCATTTATTCAACACTCAGTAGCCTCTTAGTAGGTTCAATCATTATTCCTTGTAGCTGGACTTGGTCCCAAGCATTTCCAGTTTGGTTCAAGACCTTCTCATGAATCTCTAAGGCTCTTGTGGAATGCTTGATTGGCTAGCCTTTGGGCTGTAAGGTCACCTATTGAGCATCAAATTACTTCTTTAGCTCTTTTAAGTGAATATCTGCACTAAGCTTGTAATTCATTGCTTATCTATAAAATACACTTAAAACACATTATTAGTCAGCTCAAGGGTCCACCAAAGGTCAAGTTAGGAGGTGAAAAATAATATTTTTCACTACTTAACACCTCAGTCATGGCGCAACCTCCGACGCTCACTTTTACAGACGCAGACATGCCTAAAGAGTCACTCTACGGGAGTGTGGCCCCCATATATCTTATGATCATAATCAGAGGATTCTCTATACCACAAGCACTAGTTGACACGAGAGCAAGACTCCCTCTCACCATGTTAAAAATGCTTGAATACACGGAGTAGGATGTCAGGCCCTCCGCACTATCACTCACAGCTTATGATGGGTCGTGTTGCTTTGTAAAAGGAACTATCAAGCTACAGGCTCACCTCAGACCTATAATGAAAGATGTTACCTTCCTTGTTTCTGATTTCGCTAGTACATACAATCTCATTTTAGGTAGAAAATGGCAGGAGTCAATGAAGGTTGTCACGTCCACATACCATCAATACGTTAAATTCCCATACGAGGACTCTATTGTCCGTATATACGCTGATGCACCCCTCCAGGAGATGGATACTGATTACGTGGCAAGCATACCAACTGCTCACGATTACGTGTTGAACATGGGTCATATTCAAAAGACTCGAATCCTTGATGAGACAACCGTTGTGGAAGTTCGTCCCCCTACCCCTCCTAATTTTCCCCCAACGAGTCGACAAAAATTAATGAGAAGAGAGGTTGGCCTAGACCTCGCCAAACTCTATGCCATTAACCCTATCACGACCAAAGGGTGGGACCTTATGTACCAACTTTGATATGTTCCCCACAAAGGAATCGGTAAAAATAAGTAAGGTTATGTAGGACCCGTTGTCCCAACGCAAATACATAAGTGTAGACACCCTCATTTTGCCCTCTTGAAATATACAAATTTGTTCGGTCAACTGCATAACCCTGATATGGGACCATATGCTGAAATAATAGTATATGGCTAGATATAGGCTGAAATAATAGTTTTATGGCTCATGCCCCATACCCCTAACGCAGGGACCATGCACTGAAACAATAGTACATGGATGAGCACAGGCTGAAATAATAGCTCTGTGGCTCAGAACCCAACGTAGGGAGACTATATACTGAAACAATAGTATATAGTCAAAATGCAAGCTGAAATAATAGTCTGGCATTTAATGCCCGACCCGAACCCAGACAACCCCGAATTAAGCGCTAAAACCAAGCACTCAATTCGATTGCATGCCAAATCACATGCGTGCAATCATTCCCTTCTCAGACCAGACTTCCTTTCCCCATACCATCTCGAGACTCAATCACGCGCTTCATATGAAATGCGCAATCGGATTGAGCACTCGACCACCGGCTCGAAATTGGCCTACGCCCATCCTAGCCTTACTGTCCTTGACCCATAAGTTTCCTTGATTAAGCGCTTGGAGAGTGGCGCTTAATTGGATTACGCACCCCAAAATGGGCGCGCAATTAGTTTTAATACTATTAGGATTAGGAAACTTGTTGAGCAAGTCAGTCGGTCGCTCACTAAGTCGGCGACCGACTCAAAGCGATTAAGCATCGGGAGACCGATGCGCAATTCGATTACACGCCTGAAACATGGCATTTAATTGAAGAAAAACCTATAAAAGCTTTCTTTTAATTTTGACAGAACAGAAGACGAGAGGTTGGACAATTTTTGAGAGAGAATGGACTTTTTTAGGATTTCGAAACCAGAGAACTCCGAGAACGAATACATAGAACAACCTAACCATGATATCGAAATTCAAGCGTAGAATTTTCAAGGTTTCTCTCCACAGCCCCGGTTCTAGGTAAAAACCTTAGTTTTAGACTTAGAATATTTCTCTTAGTTTTAATTATAGATTTTAATTTTCAGTCTGAGACCTTAGCACCCTTTTTTAGACCGTAAGATTTTTATATCTGGTTGTAGTTCTCCGAATTCAGAATCAGTCCTTAATCCGACGGTCTAATTTATCGACCCTAGACTAAATTTAGTTCTAAAATCTCAATTTCTAGTCCTATCATTAATTTCTGGTTCTAGGCCTCAGACCCGAATTCAGTCCTAGAAATTTAAATTTAAATTTTTATTTCTTAATTTAATATTTCTAAAAATCCTAAATATTAATTTTAGTTTTTATAATTCTAGTTTCTCAATTTAATTCATAATTATTACTCCAAAATCAATGCCAAAAATAAAAAAATACTAATTTACAGTCTAAAATCCAATTTATCTTTGATCTCAGCCACCCGATTTGCCCAAGGGAGCTTACGGAGGGTACTCGGGAACGAGGCCAATCCTCTTTAGCACAGCTAGCCCAAAACCCTATTTTGAGAATTACTTAGTTACTTTAATTAGGTTTATAATATCAGTTCCATAATTTCTTCTTAGAAATTTAGTATAGTTAATTTACATGCTTTATTTTAATTAAATCCTTAGAATAATTGCTTCAATTAGAGTTCCAATAAAATTAGTTCCCTTATTTTAATTAGATAATTCTAGCATAGTTAATTCCTCGCTGTATCGGACCCCAGTATTAGTCATCAGTGGTTTTATTTTTATTAGAATCTCAGCATAATTAATTCATTGCTTTGATCATAATTCTAGTCAAATCAATCCTTTATTTTAATTGCAATTTAGTATGATCAGTTCCTTTATTTTAATCAGAATTTAGTATAGTTAATTGATTGCTTTAGTCAGAATTGTAGCAAAATTAGTTTATTTGCTTTAATTAGAATTTTAATAAAATTAGTATATTTTCTTTAATTAGAGTTTTTAGTAAAGTCAGTCTTCTATTTAGATTAGAATTTCGATAAAACTAGCATACTTACTTTACTTAGAATTTCGGTATAACTAGCATGCGCGATTTAATTAAAGCTTCATTAAAATTAATACACCTGCATTCCTAGTACAATTAGGAGACCGATGTTAATTGGACTTTTAGTAGTATTAGGACACTATATCAATTAGAATTCTAGTAGCGCTAGGAAACTAAAATTAATTAGACTCTTGATAGAATTAAAATGCTAAATTAAATAAACTATAATAAATTTCCATATAACTAAACTCACAACAGAATTGGGAAGTCTAAACTTATGAGAACTATAACAATAACAGGAAGGGAAGAAAAATTAAACTATCTAATTTATAAGAAAAGATATAGCTGCTGACGTTCGCAGGCGGACGATTCAGTAAATAAGTAACCTACACTTGCACTCAAGTGTGATCATTGACGTGTTGCAGCGTCATTAAATATCTGCAGTTGGTGATCGCAACAAAATAGGAACCTTCCTACAAAACCCTTTATTTTTAAAATTTAAAATGCCGCATCGCTAGAGTCCACTTGGACAGAATTTGAGCCATGGATTCAACGGGGACCGAGAGGAACCCAGAAAAAGTGCGCACCAACAGACTGGCGATCGCGATGGGACACTTTTGCAAACTCCTTTTCTAGATAGTTAGTTTTCATCTTCTCTCTCTATTTTTCTTTCCATCATGTCATTTCGATTCCCTTATATATATATATATATATGAGTCATCATCAAAGACTCGAGATGTCTGGTATACGAAGAGTGAGTTTAGGAGACCTAACATTGTGGGGAGATCATAACAACCTCACGTACAATGAAGAAGCACTTCACAATTCTAACCCACAAGAACGTGAGATTAATATAGCCGGTGAACAAGAAAATCCCTTCTCTACCCCACACACCGGGAATAATCATAATGAGAGAGATTGTGGCATCGGACAAAACCTTACTACTCAACAAATCATAGAACTCAGTATTCAAAGAATACAAAGAGGAGATGACGACTTTGAAGAATTGCTTCGAGGGTTGGCCACCCCATACGAAACTATTAGGTCACGATAATTTTTAGAAGAACGGGAGCGACAAGAGTGGCCACCGCCTACCCCGAGCACGATGTTAGCCCACGCCACACCATTGAGACAACCTGGCCACATATTCTTCAGTGATGACTCTTTAGACAAGGTTTGCTCACAGGTTGCTCCAAAAGATAGCATCGTTAAAATCGAAGATGTCCCTAAAATGCTCGATGAGTACATGGCCAAGAGAGAGCGCCCTGGTAACTCATTCGGATTCGACAAATTTTGCTGGGACGTCGAGTTTCATTTACCAATAGGATTTAAGCCATCGAAATTTGCCAAATATAATGGCACGAGAAATCCAAATCATCACTTGGCCCTCTTTTGTAATGATTGTCAATTCATACGTGATAATCAAGGACTTCTCATTCACTATTTTCAATGCTCATTAGAAGGAGAAGCATTATATTGGTTTGTAGGACTTCCGCTTTATAAGATAAAAACCTTCGATGATTTAGTCGATTATTTCCTAGACCAAAACAAACACTTGATCCAAGAGACAGTCTGTCTCAGCAATGTAATGACTGCCAAGCAAGGACCTAATGAAGAATTTACTGACTTCATCGTCAGATGGAAAAAACTCGCTGCTAGGACCGACACTTCAATAAAAGAGAAGGATTCGGTAGACATTATCATCGATAACACTAGAGAACCATTAAAGAGTGCACTTGTCATAAGTGATTGCCTTGACTTCACTGCACTCCACTCCAGGGCATCTTGACTAACGCGACTCATTAAAGGCAGAGTCCTTACTCTATCCATAGCCACATCCAAAGTGGCTCTTCTAGTGAATCAAAATCGAAAAATAATAAGAAAGCCTTAGAAACTGAATAGGTCAACACCGTTGTTAACCAAGAACAAAATCTTGGAAAGGAAATTTCCACCCATGAAACTTCGAGTAAAATCTAAATCATCAACGATACACGGACCAAAATTAAGGCACTAATCAGCAAAGATATGCAAACCAAAATCAAAGTTAGAATTAGAATCAGGGCTAGTATCATAATAGGAATCAATATCCCAACACCTACCTAAATCAGAACACGACGCAGAATTGACCGGCCCACATGCCGAACTACAATAGTGTGCCCCCACGCAGAACTTTAACCCAGCCAGAGGCCTCTACCAGTCGAGGCGGGAACACTATCCCCCTTTACCGGATATGATTACCAACATCTTCCGTGTTTGTAACACTCAGAATCTTCTCTGATTCTCGGAGGAAAGACCCCCCCCATGACCGACAAACTTAGACTATAGTAAATATTGTGCCTTCCATCGATACGTGAGATATAACCTAGAAGATTGTTGGGTCCTCAGGAATGTAATCTATGACATGAATGACCAAAGTCGGATCGATTGGGAAGTGCTTAGGATTCCTAATCCAAATAATAACCAACCCTAACAAAATTTAGGGATCGTTAATAACCCCATGCCCAACCACAACCAAGCAACACCAGCTCAGGTCACCACCGTAGATCTCTCTGGTCGATCCCCCTTCCAACCTTCCACCTTATCACTCACATTCAACCCTATGCTACTTCCTCCACACAAGTGAGAGCTCCTTCACCCTCGCATGCCTCGACCTTAATCATTCACATCGGCCCGCTGAATCCACCTCCTTATCCAAAATTTACTCAGATACGAGTCCATTCCTTTAGGGCCAGGAGACCATTCCTTCGTAGTCACCCATCAAAGCCTTCAGTCCCTCCAAACCCTAAACCAATGCCATTACTCCTTCCTTCGTCCAATTATGAACCTGAGTATGGAGATCACGTTCTTCAAACTGCGTCCTAAATTACTGCATTGGTAGAAAGTGTCACCCAAAAGACTCCAAACTCAGAAGACAGAATAAAGACTGAGTGTTTGCTAAACATAGAAGAAACTGAGAGAGAAGAACACCCCGACTCGTACTTGCTACCAGTCTCTGCCTTCCCAGAAGAAGAGGAACCTTCAACCCTTCCAAATCTCGAACCAACGCATTACCGCTCCCTTTCTCCTATTCACTGAATCTAGAAGATAGTGAACCAGAAGAACATCCTGACCCATGCGAGACGCTGGTCTCTGCTTTCTTAGAGGAGGAAGATTATACACAGTACCTCCCACCTTGGAGCGGCACCATTCAGGTACGCGTTCCACCCTCGAATTTCACCCATTTTACAAATACATCTGCTTCAAGCCATGCCGGGTTCAGTCAACAACCAACTTGCCTGATTCTCAAATCAGGAACCAATTACCCACCTCTGCCTTTCCCTCGAAATAAAGATTTCACGAACACACAACCACCAGAGGGGAATGTGAGAGAAAGTGAAGTTAACTTACCTCCCCTCCTAACATCATCCCTCCACCAATTCTTGCACCTCAACCATTCCAACCACTCACACCTAAGGCCCATCAGCCAGGCAAAGAGATTGCGCTCGAGCCAGGGTAAGAATACGACCTTCTGTGGCATCTCCAGAAGATCCTACCCATATATCCATACTATAACTCATCAAGAACTCTCCTGACCATCACCAATTGTTGATAAGGACACTTGAAGACATGCAAGTGGATGAGGATACGACCCTAGATGAGCTTCATCAAATCACCTCAGTCATGGCGCAACCTTCAGTGCTCACTTTTACAAACGTAGACATGCCTAAAGAGTCACTCCGCGGGAGTACGGCCCCCATATACCTTACAGTCATAATTAGAGGATTCTCTATACCACACGCACTAGTTGGCATGAGAGCAGGACTTAACATCTGCCCTCTCACCACATTGAAAATGCTCGAATACACGAAGCAGGATGTCAGGCCCTTCGCACTGTCACTCATAGCTTGTGATGGACCTATAACGAAAGATGTTACCTTCTATATTTTTGAATCCGCTAGTACGTACAACCTCATTTTAGGAAGAAAATGGCTAGAGTCAATAAAGGCCGTCGCATCCACATACCATCAATGCATCAAATTCTCATAAGAGGACTCCATCATTCGTATATAAGCTGATGCGACCCCTCCAGGAGATGGATACTAATTACACGACAAGCATACCAACCGCCCATGATTATGTGTTGAACATGAGTCATATTCAAAAGACTCGAATCCCTGATGAGACGACCGTTGCGAAAGTCCATCCCCCTACCCCTCCTAGTTTTCCTCCAACGCGTCAACAAAAATTAATGAGCAGAGAGGTTGGCCCAGACCTCGCCAAACTCTATTCCATTAACCCTACCACAACAAAAGGGTGGGACCTTATGCACCAACTTGGATACGTTCCCCACACCGGACTTGGTAAACATAAGAAAGGTTGTGTAGGACCCGTTGTCCCAACGCAAATACGTAAGCACATAGGGTTAGGTTACCAATCGGATGGCCCGCAAGCCGACTTGTCCCCTACCTCACCAAAATGGTCTCTATATGACCACTTCACCTATGGGGCCACTGAAAGAGCAGATGTGCCAAAGCATGAAGAAGTGTCCTTCACTAGATCCCAAGAAGTAGAAATTGAGCGAATGACTAAAGCGTTAAGTGATTTAACCAATTTAAACGACAATATTGATAAACCGCTCGAAGGAGTCAAGCCCATATTTGACACTAAGGGATTTACAAAAGAGAGGAGAAAAGAACCTCCGAAACTTGACTCACAAGTAGAAGATTGGGAATCCACTGACGATGAAGATTTTCACATAGCAGCCTTGCAAGATAGTGAAGAGCACTTACGCTTAAGATGGGAAAGAGATGACACTCCACAAGAAAATACTAACTCGTATAGCATCTGCCTCGGCCTTGGCCTTAAGGGATGGGAATGCCCTTGGGACTCCCGTTGTATCGGTCACCCATACCAACCCCGTTGTAGGGCATGCACTAGCATATTGGAACAATTTGCTAGCTGGGTTCGACATTCCACCACGCTAGAATCGAATGACTCCAACCTCATAACAACGGAAGTAAGTGACGACCCACTGTTGGTATATTTTAAGTGCTTGCTACTGACTTTATTGAAGACAATGATAAGAATGGGGTGAATGAAAATGAATGAAAGGTAGAGTGAGGATTACGGAGCAGCAAGCCTAAAATATGCACAGTCCTGCAAGATACAGGGCCTATTGTAGCAAGTTTTGATAAGTAAGAGTTTGTCCCACAGGGAAGTTGATCTAAAGCTCCAAGGGAACTATCATTAGTAGGCTCTCTAGATCTGACTACTGATCTAGCAATCCTAAATGGAAGGGGATTTAAGGTCACTATAATCTAAATCCTAAGGCAACTTAATGTCTAGAGTACAGAAAGGGTTAAGAAGAATGGAGGAGTGAGAAAATAAATATAAAAGGGTGAGAAGTATGTTATTAGCTACAGATCTAATGGGTCTTGTAACTCAGACTCAGATCTGTTGCTATAGAAATCCTGTCCAATGGCTACATTATCACCAAAGAGGAGAAAGAATCCAACTCACCCCTGTGCCATGATCCAATCCCTTATGGCTATAACCTGTCCACTTAAATGGTCACAGACTATCCAATAGAGGACCACAATCCAAAGATGGGTCAGAATAAGCTTACCATTGTAGGCACTACTTCATCCAGGCTACAAGCTCAAGAATCCATAGGAACCTCATCCTCTAAAGTTCTGTGTATGGGGCTAGGCCTACAAAGTGCACAAGCCTGGACATACAGGACCAGCAAGAGTTTGAGTACTAGCTTTCAAGCATGGCTATTCACTGCTTTAGTAAGACTGCAGTGATCCAGTCACAAACCTACAATCTCTACAGCTAAATCAGATCTGTAATCTGATGGTGGATCTACACAAATATAGGGGAGTATGTCTCTGCATAATCTCTCACAAGGCTACAAGCACAAGGGAAGAGAAGAAGAATCTATCATAGATATGTGGATTGGCTTCACCCTAGGGCTATAACCTGTCCACTTAAATGGTCACAGACTATCCACAGAGGCTATCCTCCTCACAAAGGTCTAAGACAGAACAAGAATATTGCTGCCGCCACCATGTTCTCAAGGCTACCAGCTCAAGCTCCCATGGGAATTCAGATTTAGTGGATCCTGTGGTGGGGGAAGGCCTGCAATGTGCCTAACCTAGACACACAGGTCACTTGGATCTAAATGAAACCTTAAAAACAATCCTCCATTGCTTACGTTACAACTTAGCAATGGGTGATCTCAAGGCATCAGCCTTGTACAGGCACGAGCAGTTCCTTGAAAGTGTGTGTCCCGCGGCTACTGCGCGACAACTGCGCGCAGGAGTGCCTGGAGCTCTCTCTCTTTAGTGAATCGCGCTACGATTGAAGACTCCTTTCTTGAGCTGTGCGAGACTGCGCGAGCGCTTAAGACTGAGCCTCATAAGGACCTCGTGAAGTCTGCTTTTTAATTCTTTCTAGCACCAAACCACGCGAGAACGGTGCAAAAACTGCGTGACTAGTTTGTGTGCTGTCTTCAGAAGCCCGCGATAACTGCGTGAAGGCATTATCTTTGGTTCAATTGAACTTTACGAAATCTGCGCGAGGCATTCTTCTTGGTTTATTTCTGATTTACTGTGCCTATGCTGCAGCCAACTCTTTGTCTAGGTTCTACCTTCACATTTTTGAGGGGCTTTTGGGTCAAAAGTGAGCTCCTTGGCATGGTTGGGGGGTTATTTGCAGCTGCTGCTTATTACCTATAAAATAGACTTAAAACACATTTATTAAATGATTAAGGATTAAGTTAAGGGGTGAAAAGTGGTACTTTTCAGGTCTTAACACACCCTCAAACCTAATCTTTGCTAGTCCCTTAGCAAAGCAGTAAGTGCCACTTTCGTAGGGATCACGGGTACATTTAGCATATGTACCAAGCCTTTTAAACCCCTAGGTGATCCCTAGTGGAGGAGTGAAGTCTCCTGAGGGTTTTCAGTGAAGACACCCACAAACTTCACCATTAGAATCAGTTAAGTATAGTGCAGATAATGACAACACAGATTCAAATGTTTAAAGTTTCATTCCACACCCATTTAACACTTAGAGGAACTGCAACAATGTTTGCAGGCCATTTAAAACTCACAAGTTACATGTGTTTGCCTTATCACCATTCATTTAACATTAGAAGTTCAATGTATAAAAATCAGTACCCAGCTTGCCTTTAATTCAAAATCATGGTTGGATATTACCCTAATGAGGTTAAAATTCAGACCCAATTCTCACTAAGGTCATCTCTCAACATTAACAACCTGAGGGTGTTCTCATTCAAAACAGCTCAAGAGCAGTTACAGACCCCAAATGGGTCTGCAAGCATGAGCATAGGCAAAGCTTCTAATTTCTGACATCTTCAAGAATTTTTTACCATAGATTGGACAACTCCTCATCTCCACATGACAACTCATTTAACTTTGGATCCACAAGGTTTTTTTTTGAAAGGGTTGTAATGTGGCTTATGGCTGAGGGGTGTAAAGAATAAAGGAGTAAAAAGGGAATCCAAATTGAGAAATCAGCAAGGTAAGGAGTGGTTCATGACTTCACAACCTTTATTTAAGCAAAAACTTCATCTTCCTTTTTATATTTCAGACTCAAAGTGGCCAGCTTCTCTTCTTTTCAATTTTTAGATGATGTTGTCCTCTAGACTTCTCTTTGTTTTTCTCTTTTTAGTTCTTTATTCATTCTTTTGATAAATGCCACACAACTGCCCTTGATACACAGCTATTCACAAGTTGCTTTTCTTCCCCTTCCACAGAATATTGGACCATTCTCAGTATCTTTACCTCCTTCTCCTTTACCTTCTGAATTCTCAGAGGGAGGGTAAGGTTGACTCAGGTCATGAGGTTAAGGTGCAAGTGTTATGGTGTTTGTGAAGGAAAATTATGATTTTAAGGCTCAACTAGTGCATACAAAAGGGCAGATTTTAAAAGGTTGGATTTTCAGGCTCAAACTGTCCAAATGAGGGCCTTGGCAGGCCAAAAACACTCTTCAACAGAAAATGCTGGGCCCAAATCTCACTAGGTATGGTCATCAAATTTAACCCATGGGGTGTATTTTCATCTGTTTCTCTCCTCTTAGGTTCACTGAGTACTAACTGACAAAAATTTCTAATATTAGCTTCATGGTAGTGCCAAGAATTTTTAACTTTTTATGTTTCGAAAAGTCTGCAAAAATGTTTAAAATTGTTTTTACAATTTTCCTCATTGTCTCATTGTATCAAGGTAAGTGGAAATTAACTTTATTCATCCCATTTATTGCCACCATTACTGTACTAATATTAACTGTTCTATTGGCAGACCTATACTTCCACACCCCCAAACCTATGAGGAGCAGTGTCTGCACTGGTTCAAAGGTGAGAAAATGCAGTAGGTTTCAGGCAAAGAAACAAAAATAAATAGAGAAGTCAGAGAAACGGAAAATGCTATCTGAATAGTGTGGAACTAAGAGAGACTTTCATTAAAATAAAAAAGAAAAAATTACAAAAAGAGGGAAAAAGAGGAGACAAAATGGGGGGAGGAAGGGGGATCGAGGGAGAGCCAGTGGGGGAGGGTGGAAGGAAAATGGTGGGGGAGATGCAGGTGGATCAATTTTGTTTTTGCTTCTTTTTCTCTCGCTTCTTTTTCCTCTCCTCCTTTTTCTTCGCTTCCTTGGCAAGGATCCGCTGGACCTCGTCAAACTCGTCCCAAAGAAATTGCAAGGGGTCCGACTCCTTTGGGGGTGGGGGATCCTCCTAGATGGGCTAGAATTTGATTGGGAACCCGAAGGATTTGTCATCCGCCATGGGTGTGAGGAGGTATGGACCGCTAGGGTTAGAATAGGAGGGATGAAATGAAGAGGAAATAAGGGCTGATTTAAAAGGGTTGGACAATGGAACATAAATCGGCGGAATTAAAGTTGTTCCTAATCCGAAGCTTAGCAATAAATGATCCCTGTGTGGGGAAGGAAGAGACGCACAACCATTTGTGGGAAAAGAGAGCACAAAATAAATGAAGGTTTAAAGAGAGGCTTGTGAGTGGATGGGATCCTGTGTGTCTCGCAGCTGCATAGGGGCCACCCTAAATACATCTCCCATGAGAAAATGGCACAAAGATAAAAAAAAAAACTTAAACACCCACACAGAACAGATTAATAGACAAAAATTTGAAACTTATATTAAATATAAAAACATGTACAATGGGAATCTAAAATTTATGGTCTAATCTGAACCCGAATCTGTGTAGAAATCCCAGCCCATCTTTTTAGCATGTGCCCTAAGGGCAGCTCTGTCCTGTTTCTTCTTTTCCTCCCTTTCCTTTTTCTTTTCGACTGGTGTTTTCTTTGCAGTTGGAGCTTTAGGTGCCCTCACCCTTACTTTTGGTTGCTTGGGTGCTTTTGGTTTCGTGGGTTCTTGAGGGGCTTTTCCTTTGCACTTAGTAGGGGGGGTGGTAGGAGATTTTCCTTTGCCTTTGGGTTTGGCTTTCTCTGTAGGGACCACTAGGGATTTCCCTCTTTCTTGGGACTCAGGCTGGCCAGGGAATGTGCCTCCTCAGACTGGGCAGCTGGCTCTTTGCCAATTTCTAAAGGGGCAGCTTTGGGAGCAGTCCTCCTAGCAGTGACTTTCCTCTGCTTAGGATAAGTTTGCTCTCGTGGAGGTGTAGAAGAGGCCTTGGGAGGTGGAGGCTGCTCTAGAGGAGGTGATGGAGGAGGGGCAGCTGGGGTTCTGGGGAGTGATGCTGTGAGGTAGTTGGGGAGTCTAGGAGAGGGGTGTAGTAGGTAGGCATTATTTCAAGGAAGGTAGACAAAAAGGCTTGGAAGCCTAGGGATGTGTTAAGGGTTAAGTCAATGTTTGTGAGGGGGGATGTAGTAGGTATGGCTGGGGTGGTGGTTTCTTCAAGGTGTGGTGTGTTAATGGGGATAGAAGGGATGGAGGGTGGTGTTCGGGATATGGTTGGAATTGTCTTAGTGGGCTTTCATTTTTTGTAGGAAATGAGTGGAGGGCTTATAGGTTTATGTGTAGCTGATGGGGGAATTGTGGCTGTGTATTGAGGTAAGGTAGGGAATGGGGAGTCCTCCCAGGTACCAAGCATAGGTGAAGGGGGAGTGGGCATGGAGAATGGAAACAGAGGGTGGTGAGAGAAGGATGCAAGAGGGGTAGTGGATGCAGGAGTATAAGGTGGAGGTGGAATGGGTGCTGCTACAGCGATGGTACTGATAGGCTCTGGGGGCACCTCCTTGGTAGCAGGGGTAGATCCTGATTTGGCTGCCTCTTCTACTTACTTGGGCAGGGCCTGAGCCTCAACTTTCTTCTTCTTCTAGGCCTCCATCAAGCTCTTGCTGATTCCCCATTGCCTCTTGACAAAGGTAGTAGGGGCAAGGGTGGTGGTCTGCTTAGTCTTTCCTATCTTGTATCCCCCCTTGAGTATCAGTAAAGTAATAATCCTGGCATAAGGGAGTGTGTGAGGCTTCTTGTTTATCCCTATTTTCTCCACTATGTCTTTCATTGCCTCAAAAATTAGCCAGGCTACATGGAAGCCATGGCCCATGTGGAAGGAGTAGACAGCATCCGCAATGGGGGTTCTCCTCTCCTGCTGATGTCCTGAGCAATATATGTTCTTTCGCATGACTTGGTCAATGAATAGGAGTTCAGGTTCCAATTCTCTCCTTCTGATTGTGTCCCCTGTGGCTTTTAATCCTCTAGTTAAGGCCTGTGAAATTGTATCAATCGATGCACTCAGAGGGGGGCCATATCCACAGCTATGGTCGAATGCTGCTGCGATGCCCAAAACTTCAGCAATCACCTTGGGGCTCACTAACATATCAAAGTCATCAATCAGCACGAGCAAGCACTCTTGTCCATCTTTGTCCTTCTTGACCCTGATGTGCTGGAATTCCTTTCATTAATGGCATCAGGCCTGCTTTGCTCATAAACTGTACGGCAGGGGCAGATAGAGGTTCCTTCTCAAAAAATGGTAGATCAAAGGCTGTCTCAGGCTCTAATAGAATTGACATCATGAGCTCAGAAGGAGTAGAGAACTTAGGGGTTGGTTCCGTCGCCTCCTCAATCACTTCCTTTCCCTTTTTTGGGGACTTTGAAGTCTTGGCCTTTTTAGGGGTGGTCTCAGCAAGGTCCTTGTCCTTCCCCTTTCTCTTCTATGTAATTTTTGGAGCCATTTCTAACTCTGTCTTCTAGTATGAGAAACGGAGGCTGAGATCTAGGGTTTGGTTTGATTTGACGCACAGGGCACCTCGGGATCTCTGAGTAGAGGGCAATGGATGGGGGTGATGCTAGGAACAACTCTGTAGATTTGTGAAGTGAATGATGAGCTGTAGGATTGATGCTGGAGGGGAGAGGGGAGAGCACCAGACGCAAGGGTTTCGCAGAGGGAAGAAGGAAGAAAATAATGGAAAAGGAACCAAGCACGAGGTTAAAATACTTATCGCGAAGCTCGGTGCTCTTTGGGGCATCTGGTCGCGGGGTTGGAAATGAACCTAGCGAAGGTGTTGATTCAATCTGGATTGTGCAACAATCTTCAGATGTCCTTGGAGCGCGCGATAGTGTGAGATTAATTCATGTGAATTGCGCGAGCGGCTCCTAGGTCTCTATTTGGATTGCGTGAAAAGCTCTGAGGTTTATTTTGAATCTCGCGACAGACTTAGAATCTCACGATAGTAAATGAAGTATTTTTGTTGAATTGCACGAGGGTCTCCCAGTTTACCTTCTGAACCTCGCGATAGTCTTGGAATCTTGCGATAACTAATGAATAGCTCAATGTGGATGGCGCGAGAGGTTATCAGGTACACATGAATCTCGCGATAGCTATTGAATGTTTCCATGTGAACTGCGCGAAATGCTCTCAAACTCCCTTTTTAACCTCGCGATAGCCTGAGAATCTCGCGACAGCAAATGAAGTATGTTGTCTGTAGTGCGCGAGAGTGTCTCAGGCTTCAATTTGGACCTAGCGACAGCAAGGTATAAAGCAGAGAGCATGTGCTCTCTGTTCTGCCCTTTTTGCATGCTAGCTGTGGTTGGATCCTAGGCATGACCCTCACTATGGCTACCTCTAGACACTCAATCATACAATCAGGGACAACAAAAATCGACCTCCCATATTAGGCATTCAATAGAAGCTATCAATTGAAGAGCAGTAAGAATCAAACCAAGCATCTACAGTTTAAAACAAATAGGTCCAGATTCCGATGGGACCACTAACAAATCCTAGAGAATATAATCAAAAGAGAGCAAGATAAATCGACCAAAAACTAAGTACATATGATACAGTAATGACACACCTGTGGATCAGTTTGAAGAAGGATCCCCTTGAAAGTGAATGGTGTCCATGAGTTCGGCAGGTTTTTCAAAACAAGGCTTAAGCCTCTGACCATTCACCTAGGTTCTTCCAGACTTGGGATCCTTGATTTCCACAGCACCAGATGGGAAAACATGCATAACAATGTAGGGACCTTCCCATCTGGATTTCAATTTCCCAGGAAAAAATTTAAGTTTCGAGTTAAACAGCCAAACCTTATCACCAGCTCTGAAACTCTTTCTCAACAGCCCTTTGTCAAAGAAAGCTTTGGACCTTTCCTTGTAGATCCTGGCATTAGCATATGCATCCATCCTTAGCTCTTCCAATTCGGACAGCTGCAGCAACCTGTGATGACCAGCAAAGGTTAGATCTAGATTTAAATGTTTGATGGCCCAATAGGCCCTGTGTTCTAACTCCACTGGGAGATGACAGGCCTTGTAATAAACTAGTCTGAATGGGGACATACCAATGGGAGTCTTATAGGCAGTCCTATAAGCCCACAGTGCATCATTAAGCTTGTCAGCCCAATCTTTCCTATCAGTCCTCACAGTCTTCTCAAGGATATGCTTGATCTCCCTTTTTGAAATTTCAACTTTCCCACTGGTTTGTGGATGGTAGGGAGTAGCAATCCTATGGGTGACAGAATATTTCTTGAGCAAGCTCTCAAAATTTCTGTTGCAGAAATGGCTCCCCCCATCACTGATAATGGCTCTAGGAGTGCCAAATCTAGAGAAGATATTCTGCTTTATGAACTTGAGGACAACCTAATTATCATTAGTTCTTGTGGCAATGGCTTCTACCCATTTGGAAACATAGTCCACTGCCACTAAGATGAAATGAAAACCATTTGAAGGAGGAAAGGGGCCCATAAAGTCAATACCCCATACATCAAATAGTTCTACAACAAGGATGGGCTGTAAGGGCATTGAATTTCGTTTGGACAGCCCTCCTAATTTCTGACATCTTCCACAGGTCTTATAGTGTATATGGGCATCTCTAAAAAGAGAAGGCCAATAGAACCCACACTGTAACACTTTGTCAGCTATTTTTTTCTCACTAAAGTGACCCCCACAGGCATTTTCATGGCACATGGCCAGAATACTGGGGATATCACTTTCGGGAATACATTTCTGAATGATTTGGTCGGCACAATACTTGTATAGGCAAGGTTCTTCCCAGAAAAAAAATTTGACCTGTGAGAAAAACAGGTCTTTGTCCATTTTTATCCAATGGGCAGGAATCTTGCCTATGACTAGATAATTAACAATATGTGCATACCAAGGAACAAAAGATTGGATGGCAAACAGTTGCTCATCCGGGAAGACATCATTTGTAGCAAGGTCATCAATACTTTTTTTCAACATAATTCTGGACAAGTGGTCAGCCACCACATTTTCTACACCCTTCTTGTCCTTGATTTCGATGTCAAACTCCTGCAACAGGAGTATCCATCTAATCAATCTAGGCTTTGCATCCTTCTTGGACAGTAGGTACTTTAATGCTGAGTGGTCAGTGAAGATGACAGCTTTAGACCTGAGTAGGTAAGGTATGAACTTGTCCACAGCAAAAACCACTGCCTGAAGCTCTTTCTCAATTGTTTTGTAGTTCAACTGGGCTTCAGCAAGTGATTTACTGAGATATGCAATGACTATAGGCAGCTTATCTTTTCTCTGGCCCAGGACAACACTTATTGCCAAGTCAGATGCATCACACATCAACTCAAAGGGCAAGGTATAGTTAGGTGTTTGAAGTATAGGGGCAGAGGTGAGGCAGATTTTTAGAGTTTTAGAAGCCTCCAGACATTCAGCAGAGAAGTCAAAGGGCACATCCTGGCAGAGCAGGTGGCACAATGGCTTAGCAATTTTACTGAAGTTTTTGATAAACATCCTGTAGAATCCAACATGTCCAAGGAAGGATCTGATTTGCTTGACTATTCTTGGAGGGGGCAGATTAGCAATGAGGTCAACTTTGGCCTTGCCTACCTCAATTCCATCTTTAGAGACCACATGGCCCAACACAATTCCTTGTGTTACCATGAAGTGGCTCTTTTCCCAACTTAAGACCAAATTGGTCTCTTCACATCTTTGTAAGACCTGATGGAGGTGTTGTAGACATTGGTCAAAGCTATCCCCATAAACTGAAAATTCATCCATAAAAATTTCTAAAAATTTGTCAATCATATCAGAAAAGATGGCATACATACACCTCTGAAAGGTGGCTAGGGCATTACACAATCCAAAAGGCATCCTTCTGTAAGCAAAGGTGCCAAAAGAACAAGTAAAAGTAGTTTTCTCTTGATCAAGAGGGTGAACAGGGATCTGATTGTACCCTGAGTATCCATCAAGAAAATAGTAAAAAGCTTTCCCCGCCAACTTGTCCAAAATTTGATCAATAAAGGGGAGAGAGAAGTGGTCTTTTCTGGTCTTGGAGTTGAGTTTTCGATAATCGATGAAAACTCTCTAGCTAGTGGTCTCCCTGGCTGGTCTCAACTCTCCAGACTCGGTTGTGATCACTGTTATGCCAGATTTCGTAGGTACCACCTGGATTGGTGCCACCCATTCTGAATCAGAGATGGGGTAAATTACCCCAACATCCAACAATTTAATGATTTCTTTCAGGACCACTTCCTGCATGTGAGGATTCAGCTTCCTCTATATTTCCCTGGAGGGTGTTGAGCCCTCCTCTAGATGAATCCTATGTATACAGATCGATGCATCAATCCCTCCTAGATCAGCAATGGTCCAACCAATTGCTTTCTTGTGCTTCCTCAAAACTGTTAGTAATTCCTCCTCTTTCTCACTGGTAAGAGAAGAGGAGATAATCACAGGAAGTTTCTCATCTTTCTCAAGGAAAGCATATTTCAATGTCTCTGGAAGCTTCTTGAGCTCCAGATCAGGGGCTTGTTGGATGGATGATAGGATTGGTGTATTATTGGCTGTAGGAAGGGCTAGCAATGTAGGTTTCCAATTGGAATGCTGCACTAAGCCCACAGAAGACCTCACTAGGGATATGTCTTCTGGCATTAAAGCTAGGCTTCCTTCCTCCACCATGTTCCAAACTTCAGTTAAATCAGTGACAATGTTGCCCCACTCCAGCAGAGTGGGCAGTTCTTCTTCAACAATTTCTTCTAGTACATCCACTGTAAAGCATTCCTCATCGTCCAGCTGAGGGTACTTTGCACTGTTGTACACATTAAGCTCAACTTTCATATGTCCGAAAGTGACCTCCATGATCCCAAACCTGCATTGAATGCATGCATTGGCAGTGGCCAAAAATGGTCTGCCCAGAATAACAGGTATTGGGGATGTACTCTTATTGCAGCCCATGTCTAAGACAAGGAAGTCTGTAGGGTAGAAGAACTTGTCTACCCCCACTAGGACATCCTCGACCACTCCCATGGGTTTCCTCTCAGACCTATTAGCCATCAATAGAACAATCGGGGTGGGCTTCAACTCCCCCAAACCTAGCTGCTGATACACACTGTATGGTAGCAGGTTAACACTGGCTCCAACGTCCAAAAGGGCTCTTCTAATCGTGTGGTCTCTAATAATACAGGAAATAGTGGGTATCCCTGGGTCTTGAAACTTCTTAGGCATTGTCATGGTTAATACAGAATTAACTGTATCAGTCGCAAAGACCTTTTTGGACAAATAGCCTCTGGCCTTCCTTTTCTGAGTACAGAGGTCTTTCAGAAACTTTACATAGGCTGGGACCTATCGGATTACATCAAGCAGGGGTAAATTTATCTTGACCTGCTTAAAGGTCTCCATCATTTACTCGATCTGTGCCTGACCCTTATGAAAAGGGGCAGGGCCACTCAAAGCTTGAGGAAATGGCAGCTGAGGTACTGCTGGTTCCTCAGCTGCAAGCCTATGACTAAACTTTTGTTTTTTTCTTTTATTTATTTTTATCTCCTGCTGAGGCTCAACTACAACCTCTTTATTTTCCCTTGTTGAAGGGTAGCAGGCAATTCTTGACTCTGTGATCTAATAAAGTCCTTATCACTTTCACTTGACATTTCCTTGAGAATGATCTCTCCTTGTTTCTTTCCCACCTGGTTGCCTACCAGCTTGCCAGACCTTAGGGCTGTGATGGCATTGGCCCCCTCAAAATTTGAGGAGCCTTCTCAAATCGAATACCGGCCTTTAGGGTTGGCTACTGGCTAGCTTGGCAGCCTGCCCTCTTCTCTTTTAGCCAAGGCATTGGCTATTTGGCCAAGCTGCTCTTCTATTTTATTAATGCTTTGACTGTGAGAAGTCACAGTTTGATTCAAGGGTCCAAGGCTTTACCAATTGATTTTATTGCTGGGGCTGCTGTTGCTGCTGGAAATTCGACCTTGGGGCATAACCTTGGTTGAACTGCTGCTGTGGCCTTTGAGGTAAGGCCAACATCTGTTGTGGCTGCATATAATTGTCTTGCCTCCACCTAAAATTTGGGTGGTCTCTCCATTGGTAACTAGCATTTTGGTGCTAGTATCCAAATGGTTGTTTATTGTAGCCACCAGATTGTTGTCCAAAAGATTGGCAGCAGCAGCCTGTTCCATTACGTACTCAGGGTATTGCCCCGCAGATGGGCACTCTTCTACTGTGTGTTGTGGAGATTGGCATATCAGACATGCCTCCATCACTTGTGCAGCCATTCTGGGCTGCACCACAGTCATAAGTTTATCAAATCTTTCAGTAAGATTGACCATCTGCATTCTCAGGTCATCATTTCCCCTAACTTCATACATCTTTCCTTTATAAGTCTCAGCAAGCCCCAACTTAGGAGAAGGCTCTTGAATAGTTCTAGATGAGGACATCTTCTAAAAAGTATTTTCACTTATGACCTCGAACAAGTCCCATGCCTCATCAGCTGTTTTATGCATGTACATTCCACCACAAGAGGCATCTAATATGTCTCTGCTCTTCTCATCAATCCCATTGTAGAAGCTCTGGATAAGCTGCCAGTCAGGGATCTTGTGGTGGGGACATTGTTTGAGCATTTCCTTAAATCTGTCCCAGGCTTGGTTAAAATCTTCAGTTGGGGATTAGGCAAAAGCAAGTATGCCTTTCCTCAACTGGCTGGTCTTGGTCTCTGGGAAAAATTTAGACAGAAATCTGTTTGGAGGTCTTTCCAGGAAGTGATGCTGTTGTTTGGGAGAGTAGATAACCAGGTCATGGCCCTGTCTTTTAGGGAGAAAGGAAAGAGCCTTAACCTGGTGGCCTCTAGTCCCAAACCAGCAATGGAGAATGTCGTGCACAGGGCCAAGAACTGGTCAATGTGCTTGTAAGGGTCTTCTTGCTAAGCCCATGGAAAGACGGAAGCATTTGGATGATGGAAGTTTTGATTTCGTAGTTTCCCTGAACATCTGGGAATTGAATGCTAAATGGAGAATTGTAATCATCCAGAGCATTCAGTTCTTTCAATGTTCTAGGTTGCTCTTCACCCATCACTGCTATATCAATTTCAATAGGGGGCTCGACTGTGGTGTGTCTGTGCCTTCTCAGTCTTCTACCCTTTTCTATCTCAGGGTTAGCAGGTTCTAATGTAGGACTGAAGGATCTCCTTTCTAACATGCACACACACCAACAACAGGGAAGACTATTCGCAGGCACATTGCCCTTAAAAAAAATTGCAACTATCCTAATCAACTGCTATAGAATCTTCAAAGGAAAAATAAACTGAGGTTTTTGAAGGTTAGAGAAGTGCAAACAGAGGTAGCTAGACTCTAGTGCAACTCTAATCTCCTTCTCTGCTACAGTCCAGATCTGCAAGAAAAATTCCAAATGTAAATCAACAGTATCAATTATTCACAAGTACAGCTACCGAAGAATAAAGAATACAAAAATCTTGAGTCTACTATTATATCAAGATTCCTTGGCAGCGGCACTAAAAACTTGTTGGTATATTTTAAGTGCTTGCTACTGACTTTATTGAAGAGAGTGATAAGAATGGGGTGAATGAAAATGAATGAGAGGTAGAGTGAGGATTACGGAGCAGCAAGCCTAAAATATGTACAGTCCTGCAAGATACAAGGCCTGTTGTAACAAGTTTTGATAAGTAAGAGTTTGTCCCATAGGGAAGTTGATCTAAAGCTCCAAGGGAGCTATCGTTAGTAGGCTCTCCAGATCTAACTACAGATCTAGCAATCCTAAATGGAAGGGGTTTAAGGTCACTATAATCTAAATCCTAAGGCAACTTAATGTCTAGAGTACAGAAAGGGTTAAGAAGAATGGTGGAGTGAGAAAATAAATATAAAAGGGTGAGAAGTATGTTATTAGGTACAGATTTGATGGGTCTTGTAACTCAGACTCAGATCTATTGCTATAGAAATCCTGTCCAATGGCTACATTATCACCAAAGAGGAGAAAGAATCTAACTCACCCCTGTGCCATGATCCAATCCCTTATGGCTATAACTTGTCCACTTAAATGGTCGCAGACTATCCAATAGGGGAACCACAATCCAGAGATGGGTCAAAACAAGCTTACCATTGTAGGCATTACTTCATCCAGGCTACAAGCTCAAGAATCTAGAGGAGTCTCATCCTCTAATGTTTTGTATGTGGGGCTAGGCCCACAAAGTGCACAAGCCTGGACACACAGGACCAGCAAGAGTTTGAGTACTAGCTTTCAAGCATGGCTGTTCCCTGCTTTAGTAAGACTGCAGTGATCCAGTCACAAGCCTACAATCTCTACAGCCAAATCAGATCTACAATCTGATGGCGGATCTATACAAATATAGGGGAGTTTGCCTCTGCATAATCTCTCACAAGGATATAAGCACAAGTGAAGAGAAGAGAATCTGTCTTAGATCTGTGGATTGACTTCACCCTAGGGCTATAACCTGTCCACTTAAATGGTCACAGACTATCCACAGAGGCTATCCTCCTTAGAAAGGTCTAAGATAGAACAAGAATATTGGTGCCGCCACCATGTTCACAAGGCTACCAGCTCAAGCTCCCATGGGAATTCAGATTTAGTGGATCCTGTGGTGGGGGAAGGCCTGCAATGTGCCTAACCTGGACACACAGGTCACTTAGATCTAAATGAAACCTTAAAAACAATCCTCCATTGCTTATGTTACAACTTAGCAATGGGGGATCTCAAGGCAGCAGCCTTGTACAGAACGACTCACAACAAAAACATTATCCCATACATGCAATAAATCCTATTGCAAAACTCCATTAAAAACTATACCATCTAATCATACAAAAGGCATAGCCAGCAAGTGTTGGACTATGGAGAGAAAGAAAAAGAAAAGAAAAAACTTCTAAACCCTAACCTTAGCCTATTGTAATTCTACAGTCGGTTTCAAGAAGAAGCACAGAAGTTGAGAACAAAAAAGTCCCTTAAACCTGAGCTAGGCTTCGGCTTATATAGCAGTTGGTTCTCTATCAATTAGGGTTAGGAAAACCCTAATTTCATTAATGCAATTGTAGCCCATTCTTGTCCCTTGGATGTCGCGAGGTGTGTGCACAGAGATTGGAGCATTGGAGTGCGTGCCCTAATTACTGGAGATTCCTAGATTGCCCTTGCGGAAGTGGGGAGAAGTTTAGAACCCAATCCTCGCTGAGTAGAGAGGATTTGTAGATCTTGCCGCACGATAGAATTGGCATTGCGGGGTTGCTTTACCTTGAAGGTCTTGCAGTCGTGGGGTTGCTTTGCCTTGAAGCTCTTGCAGTCGTGGGGTTGGTACTTTGATTATTGCGGGAATGCTTTGGGCATCGCGAGATTGGTACTTTACATTTGAATGGCGCGAGGAGTGGCGTGAGAATGGCCCACGCAATTCATTCCTTGTGAATCCTGCGGCGATCCTCGCGAAGAGAACAATGTACATAGGCTTCTAGATTACGTGAGCAGTTCCTTGAAAGTGTGTGTCCCGCGGCTACTGCGCGAAAACTGCGCGCGGGAGTGCCTGGAGCTCTCTCTTTAATGAATCGCACGACGATTGAAGACTCCTTTCTTGAGCTGCGCGAGACTGTGCAAGCGCTTAAGATTGAACCTCGTGAGAACCTCGCGAAGTCTGCTTTTCAATTCTTTCTGGCACCAAACCACTCGAGAACGGCGCGACTAGTTTGTGTGCTGTCTTCAGAAGCCCACGGCAACTGCGCGAAGGCATTATCTTTGGTTTAATTGAACCCTGCAACATCTGCGCGAGGTATTCTTCTTGGTTTGTTTTTGATTTGTTGTGCCTATGCTGCAGCCAACTCTCTGTCTGGGTTCTACCTTCACATTTCTAAGGGGCTTCTGGGTCAACAGTGAGCTCCTTGGCATGGTTGGGGGGTTATTTGCAACTGCTGCTTATTACCTATAGAATAGACTTAAAACACATTTATTAAATGATTAAAGGTCTAACAGAGATTAAGTTAAGGGGTGAAAAGTGGTACTTTTCAGGTCTTAACACCCACCAAGTTAGCTACCAGAATAAGAAGTAAAAACTCTTAATAATCATTCGGTTGACCCAGGGGAAACACCCCCATCGCCCTCGTCGAGTTTGAAGAGGAACTTAAACTTGACACTTCTACATCCCCGAATTCACCGCAACTCCAAATATTTTGGAAATCTCTAGAGGAAGAGTGGCAACCTCCCCCAAGTGATGACGAGGATTACTAGATAACCCTCCCGACACTCGAGTTAGTGGAGTGAGCCAATCTAGGACTTCACGCACTATCAAATCAAGAAGATGAATTCAATACCATCTTCGACTCTAACCTAAAAGGATGGTAATGTCCTTGGGGACCCCCCTGCATTCTTCACCACTGTCAACCTCATTGTCGAGCATGTGCGCTCATCCTAACAGATTATGAAGATCAAGGAAAAGAACTCGCTACCCCTGAGGATCCTTTGGGAGATCCCCCTCGGTGGAAAGAACAACATTATTGTAACTCAGAGGATGATAGTCCAATTGACTACGATCTTCAGAGCTTCTTCGAAGAAGAGGCGATCAATGTGGCAGAAGAAATCCAAGTGTTAGTACCGCTGTCACCAACTAATTCAAAAGATCTCATCAGATGAGGACTCTAAAAAAAAATGCCAAATTCACAACAAGTCCGCATTTCTTGAAGAATCACCCAAATGGCTCCAGCAGCCGTCTCGCTCCCTCAACTAGAGGAAATAATTCTCTCGGCGCCCCTTGAGGTGACCGACCCTGTGCCATATTTATTATCAAAAATAAAAAAACTTAGAAAAAATAGAAAACCCTAAAAATTTAGAAATACAAAATTCAAAAAAATCAGAAAACCCTAGAAAAGAAAGGGAACTCTTCATCCCGAACCAAATTTGTGGCCAACAAGGAGACTTTCTTCCTAAGGTTTCCATCCCATTGCTCGCATGAGGACGTAAAGCATCCCGGCTAAATAATAAGCTAGTGATCATACCAGACGAGATACTTCATGACTTTGAGAGAAGAATCAGTAGTCTTGACCTTCACCTTACCAAAGATCTCTCAATCATAGATTGTGCCGATGAAGAGTTACCTTTTGCAAACTAAGATCCCTAGTGTAGCAATTTCGCAGTATACAAACTTACCGAGGACAAAGACGGAACACTAGTTGCTAAAGATGCACTAGACTTCCAACGGGTTATCAAGCATTTCGATGAGCAAACCTAATCTACCGCGGAACCCACGAAAGAACTTAACTTTGGCATTAAGAGAAACCCAAGAAGCTATTGATTAGCGCAACGCTCAACTCCCAGGAATGCCAACAAATTGCACAAGTCCTACAAGAACACCTCGACTCCTTCGCATGGTCCTACGAGGATATGCCCGACGTTGACCTAAGCATAGTAGAACATCGCCTCATCTTAGAACCCAATGCAAAGCCCATTAAGCAGAAGCTCCATAGGATGCACCCACAAACCGCCCTCCAAGTTAAAGAGGAAGTCGACAAGTTACCCAAAGCTAAATTTATCCGAGTCATTCTTTACCCTAAGTGGGTCGCCAACATAGTACCTGTCTCCAAGAAAGATGGCAGAGTACGGGTTTGCATCGACTTTTGAAACCTCAACTAGGCATGCCCAAAAGATGACTTTCCACTTCCCCACATTAACACTCTAGTCGACAACACCACTGAACATGAGATGCTATTCTTTATGGACAATTTCTCTAGATATAATCAGATCAAATTAGCAGAGTCTGACCAAGAGAAGACTTCCTTCACCACACCATGGGGAACATACTATTACGTCATTATGCCTTTTCAGCTCAAGAACGCAGGAGCCACGTATCAACTCGCCATGATGGCTATCTTTCACGACATTATGCATAAGTGTGTAGAAGTCTGCGTCAATGATATATTTGTGAAGTCCCAAACGTGAGTAGGACATATTGAAGCACTCCGACTGGTGTTATAAAGAGCTAAGAAATATTAGTTAATAATGAACCCAAAGAAATGTGTCTTAGGGGTCACTTCCGAGAAATTACTTGGTTTCATAGTTAGCATGCGAGAGATAGAAGTTGACCCTGCAACAGTCAGAGCCATCCTCGAGATGCCTCCTCCTAGTAATATCAAAGAGGTACGAGGCCTGATAGGAAGATTGCAATTCATTAGAAGATTTATCTCCTAGCATTCAGACAGATGCGATCCTTTTTACAGACTACTTAAAGGAGGGAGTGAGTACAAATGGGATGATCAGTGTCAGCAAGCCTTCGACAGTATCAAGAAATACCTCCTTAACCCATCAATACAATCGCCACCAGTCCCCGAAAGACCCCTAATTTTATACCTCTCAACGAACGAGAAAGCAATGGGAGTGATTATGGGGCAATATGAAGAAGATGGCAAGAGAGAGAAGGCTATCTACTACCTTAGTAGGACGATGGTCGAATACGAACGAAAATATACTTCAATAGAGAAGACTTGCCTCACATTGGTGTGGGCCTCAACCAAATTATGACACTACTTCGAAGCACATAAAATACTAGTACTAGCCCAAATGGACCCTCCTAAGTATGTATTCGAAAGCCCGCAACATCAAAAAAGATCGCTAGCTGGCATATGCTTATGCAAGAATTTGATATCACTTATGCCACGCAGAAATCGATCAAAGGGCAAGCACTCGCGCATTACCTCGCAGATCTCCCACTACCGAGTGATGAGCCCGTGCATGCAGATTTCCCCGATGAGGACCTATTCACGATTCATAACGAAGAGCCCGACAAGACCTCATGGACCCTTTATTTTGATGGTGCTCTAAATCATAAAGGAAAAGGCATTGGGATAGTCCTCCTAAGCCTAGAAGGAGCTGTCATACCTAAGGCTTTTCAACTAAATTTCCCTGTCACTAATAATGTCGTAGAATACGAAGCCTTTATAGCTGGACTATGAGCATCACTACAATTAGGTGTGAAACAGTTAAATACTATCAGTGATTCTAAACTAGTAATTTCACAAGTCATAGGAGAATGGAAAACTAAGGAAAGAAGACCAATGGCATACCTAGAAACCGCTCAATATTTGTAAAGAAATTTGAAGGAATCTCTTTCATGCACATCCCTAGATTAGAAAATGAGTTCGCAGATTCTTTAGCCACACTAGCCTCGGTCATCCAAATATCCATTGGGCAAAATACCAAGACCCTCTTCATCGAAAAGCTGACAGTACCCGCCCACGAGGTAGCATGGACTGTCAAGAGAGAATTACCCATCCTCCCCACGAGTAGAGGACCAAGAGAAGCAATCACCTCGGAAAAGCACGTCAAGACAGAAACTGAAGTCGCTGTTCAAATTTGAAAAATTACCAATCGATGATGGGCAACCGTGGTATTTCGACATCTGAAACTTCTTGAAACATCAACACGTCCCTCCATGCACCACGAAGATCGAACAGAAGACTATAAGGATTCGATGCGCCCAATTCTTCATACTCGACGAAACATTATACAAAGAGGCCTTCACTAAAGGAGTACTACTATGATGTGTCACAACTACCGAAGGACAATACATCATCCGAGAAGCACACGCCAGTGCCTGCGACGCCCACTCTGGTAGACAGAGACACGCCAATCAAGTTACACGACAAGGCTACTTCGGGCCGACAATGATCAGAGATTACCACCTCTACGTCCAATCCTGCAATGCTAAGAACACGCCACACTCGTCAAAGCTCCATCAGTTGCATTGAATACTATGACCTCACCATGGCCATTTTTGATGTGGGCCTTCGATGTCATTAGACTTTTCACAGACACCGTTGGGGACACTCACAAGCACGCATTCATACTTACAGTGACCGAATACTACACCAAATGGGTAAAAGTTGAATCCTATGTCAGAATCACTGCTTCAACACTCATAAGGTTTATCACTTAGAATATCATCACCAGGTTTGGAATACCCAGGATGTTTGTCACCGACAACGGACCACAGTTTATCATAGAGAAGACATTGAAGTTATGCAAAAAGCGCAACATCGATCTATGCCACTCATCACATTTCTACCCTCAAGTCAATGGATAGGTAGGAGCTACAAACAAAATGCTGATTCGAATCCTAAAATGCACAGTAGAAATAAGCAATGGGGTCGACTACCTTAAACGACTACCAGAAGTACTCTGGGCCTATAGGACCTCTATTCGTACGACCACTGGCCAAACTCCCTACCTCCTTACCTATGAGATAGAGGTAGTCCTATCATATGAGATACAAGTACCATCATTATGGATTTAACTCGATGATGAACTATCCTTAGATGAGAGGAGAATTGCCCTACTCACGCAGCTAGAGCAGCTTGATGAAACCTGTCTAAGGGCAGCTAATCATGCTTAGATATATCAAAGGAGAGTGGCCAGGGCTTACGATAAGAAAGTCCTTGAACGAACTTTTAATATTGGGGAATTAGTCTTGAAGAAAATCATGCCTTCCAAGCATGCCCATCCAAAATGAAAACTGAAACTGAACTGGGAAGGCCCATATATCATAACAGCCGCATACCCTAGAAATGCCTACAAACTGACGAACTGAGATGGGGAAGAACTCCCTAGCCCTTCGAAAACAATGTACCTTAGAAAATATTACCCTTAGCCCTGTGATCGTCACATCCCGTGGATAAATACCTATACTTATCACCCCTATAGTCGTCACGACTGTTGTACAGCTAACTTGTACTTCAAAAAGGGGTTAAAATAAAAAAATTAAAGGTTTATGGACTGCACACCAAGGTAAGCCTACACAAAGTCTGTAAGTAAACAGAGCTGTTATAGCAAGCTTTAAAGAGTAAGGGTATGTCTACAGGGAAATGCGTGCTAAAATTTAGTAAATCTCAAGATCTGAGAAAGATCTGGCACTCTACCTTATATCTAAACAAAAATAGTAAAACGGAAAAAAAGAGGTTTTAAGGGGTTGTCACTTTAAGCTAGACTACAAAAACAAAAGAAAACTAATTGCAGAAATAAATTGGGATTAACCAGAGAGTTTAGATATAGCAAATGAAGGGAAATGTGGTGAAAATAAAATAGAAAAAATGGAGAAGAGTAGCTTGGGATCTAGTCTCACTGCTACTTGGGTGATTTGGCAGCATTATATGCAGCAATCCCCCATCTGGGTACAAGCACAGCTGTAGGGTAGAAGAATCTGATCTCAGTCAGAGAATTAGATTACTCTAAGGATATTATCTATTCACTTTAATGGTCACAGACCATCCAATAGAGTCCCTCCTTTCTAGGACCTCCATCAGAACATGATAACCACTACAAATGTTGTGAATGTCAGGGCACAGGCACAAGCACTCATAGGAGTATAAGATCTAGGAAGATCAAATGACATTCAAGAGATCTACCAGTTAAGTGCGTGGGCTGGTCCCATCTACACAAATCCGATCGAGAATCAAGTGAAGCAAGATGATCTATAGATCTAACTAAGCAATAAAATCAATAATTCATTGAATAAAATAAGAAGTACAATGAAGTACGCTCAGATTTGTAGTCTGTGCAACAATTGTACTCACAATAATCCTCTCAAGTTCCCCAAGTTACAAATCCACCTCACCCTTACTGCTAAAAAGAGTTTAGCCAGTCATGATTGGCTAAAGAGAGACTGGAAGAAGGAATTTGAGCTCTGGTTTCTCCCTTATTTTCGTGTATGGAATCCCTCTGAAAAGAACTCCCCGTATCTGGATTGTTCTTCTCTTTTTATACCTTCCTCCTCTGTCTCCGATCTGTTTCAGCCAATCAGAGCCCAAGAGAATAATTTTGTTATTTTGGGCTTCTGATGTGGCTGATTTCTCTTCTAGAAGCTCTTCTCCCGTTGGTCCACAATTTGTAAATGCACGTGAGGCCGTTAGAGTTTCCAATCATGCGCAATTGAATACCAAAAATACCCCCAGGGGTCGCTGACATGCTTTGGGATGTGTGCGCAAGCTTCTGAAATTGATAGCTACTGAAGGACATGATGAGAAGTTGCCAAATCGAGTGTCGAGAGGTCCAGGGAACCTCTCGACAGGTTCTGAGTGTACTTGCACTTCATTTTGACAGGATCTCTGTGGCCTTCAACAGGATTGGCTAGCTCTTGACAGGATCTGGAAACATGTCGAGATGTTGAACTGTACTTGTCGATAGGATTGATGACTCGTCGACAGGATTGAAAGCTCGTTGCATCATTCTGCCCATTTCTTCATTCATCCTCTCGACAGGTTATACTAATCCTGTCGACTAGTTATACAACTTAACACTGAGCACTCGACAGGTTGGCTCCATCCTCGCGAGAATGAGTTATAGCTTCAGGCAACTGTCGATAGGTTGAATTGGATTGCTCGATAGGTTCTACTGAACCTCGAGATGAGTATCTAGAACCTCTCGACACCTTCTTGTTTCCTACTCCAATCCTCTTATAGGTTTGCTTACGGCACTTGTCAACAAGTATTTTAGAGCCTCACGACATCTTCTGCACCTTAATGCAAGGTGTCGATAGGATCCACACTGCACGTCCATCCTCTCGACAACTACTGACATCCTCTTGATAGCTTTATAGATTCCCATCAGAACCTCTCGACAGCTCTGGCTAACCTCTTTACAGGTTTATCCTTATGCTTCCACAGCTGGCACATATCTCACTTGTGCTTGTTCTTCATTTGTTCAACATCCAACAACCTCTTGGCGGATTCAACCTTCATTCTCTACAACTGTACTTAGCCTCAAGCCTTCCCAGTTAAGCTTAAAACAATCTCATGAACTTTTGAGGCTCTTGTGGATTGCTTGATTGGCTGGCCTTTGATCTATAGGGTTACATGTTGAGCAGCAAATTGCTTCTTGGGCTCTTTTAAGTGGATATTTGCATTAAGCTTGGAATTTGTTACTTATCTATAAAATACACTTAGAACATATTATTAGTCATC
This sequence comes from Chloranthus sessilifolius, assembly GCA_021018995.1. NCBI lineage: Eukaryota > Viridiplantae > Streptophyta > Magnoliopsida > Chloranthales > Chloranthaceae > Chloranthus > Chloranthus sessilifolius. The sequence continues at coordinate 102,966,889 of CM037588.1, forward strand.
TAAAAAGTCTATCAAAGGTTAGGTAAGGAGGTGAAAAATGAAAATTTTCACTACTTAACACACCCCCAAACCTAAGCTTTGCTAGTCCCTGAGCAAAGGAAAAAGTAAAAACAATTATTGAAAATGAAAATTGCCACTTTTGTAGGGAACACAGATGCATTTAGCATATGCATCAAGCCTTTTAAATCCCTAGGTGATCCCTAGTGGAGGAGTGAAGTCTCCTGAGGGTTTACAGTGAAGTTACCCACAAACTTCTACAATGCCTAGTTAATATTAGTGCAACACATTAAAACAAAATTCAAGCAGTATAAAATTCGTTTCACACCTTGTCCATTCAGTTTTAGAGGATTCTCAACAAAAACATGATAGTTTAAAACTAAAATTCTGTTATAATTCCTGCACAATCAATCAGCTCATGTCAAGGTATTTTGCATGAAAATTAATGCAAAGCTTACCCTCAAATTTAGAATCATGTTCTGATAATGCCCCCATTAACTCTAATTTCAGACCCAAAGCTCACCAGGGCTGTCACTCTCAACAAAAATAGAAGGGTGTATCAATTCACATAGCTCAAGAGCAGTTTCACCCCTCAAATAGGACTGCAAGCATGAGCATAGGCATTGCTCCAATTTCTGAAATTTTCTAATTCTATTCAATAGAGATTAAATAGATTCTCATCTCCACATGGCAGCTAAATCAATTTTTAGATCAGTAAGGACTTTTTATTGGGTTGTAATGTGGCTTATGGGTGAAGTTTATAAAGCATCAGAGGGTGGAATAGGATTCAAAATTGAGAAATTTGTAAGTTAAGGAGGTGATTTGCAACTCAACCTTCTTCATTTCAGCACAGTCTTCATTTTCTTTGAATTTTCAGACTTTAAGTGATCAGCTACATCAGCTTCTTATCCTCTCATAAATTTTCAAATGAAGTAACTTCTATTTCTCATTCTTTTTTTTCATTTTTTTTTTATATATATGGGCTGGAATGCCACAACTGTACTTCTGATACACAACTACCTTTTGATATGTTTTCTTCCCTTTTAACCAACTGTCAAACCTTGCTCCTTTAACCCCACTTCTCCTTCCATTTCCTGATTTCTCAGGTTGAGGGTGAACTGAAATAGGTCAAGAGGTTTTGGGTTCAAATTTTCTCGTTTTCATCAAAGAAAAACTAGGATTTTTAAGGCTCTGTACGAGCATGGATCCTCTCAAACCCGTCGCGACGATGCGCTCACGTTAGAATGAAATGTAGAGTCACCACCCGGAGCTTTTGGTGACCCGGGAAACCATTAAATCAATATTTTGAGCACCGAAGTGCTAAATATGACTCTGATTTATCGGTCTTTGCCAAAGGCTCTAGGGTAGGGGCTTCTGTTATCGATCGGGAAGGGTTTAGGCACCCGATCAACCCGCATATAGCGGTCTCTATCTATGGCTAAAAATAAAAATAAATGGTCGGAGTTTTCCCTTGCCCGAAGGCAATACGGTCCTATCAAGCTTTGAGCCAAACCGAAATTTCGACGGCGTAACGGCTTGAATCCTTGGACGGAGGAATCACCAAGAAGGTAGAGGAAGAGAGGGGTGAGCCGGAGCTCATGGGCCCTTGTTGCACCGTAGAAGACCTACGCTTCGGCGTGCTTCCGATGGCTCTGAATGGTTTAAACTATAGAAGAATAGGTTTTTAATGCTAGGATTCGGTAGATAGGAAGTGTAGGATGAAGCTAGGAACTAAGCTTTAACCAAAAGGGATGATCTAATGGTGGAAAAGGATTGGAAAGGATGATCTATGCATGCTGGAATTCTGGTTGAAGAGATAAAAAAAAAAAACTTTCTCTCACTAGGTCTCTCTCTCTCCTAACTCAAGCTTTCACCCTAATCTTCTCAACCTTGATTTTTTCAACCTTTTTGGGAGGAGGGGGGCCTCTCTATTTATAAAGAAGAGGTGGGTTAGAGGGTTACTTAAGAGCTAATTGGTTTAGCAATTAGGTAATCCTCCATCTAAGGTTTTCTAGGTTTTTAGGGTCCTAGAGGTTTGGGAAATGGGTTTCAATGGCTGATGATGGGGTGAGACCATGGGTGACTTAAGGGTTGCCAATAAGCTCAAAGGGGGTGCAACCAACCTTAAGACACCCACCTCAACCAAAGGGATGGTCAAAGGGTCAAACCAGATGGAGGAAATTCGAGCATTTGATGACAGATACTGTAGCTAAGCTGGGCGTAAATATTACATACGCCCAGCTTATGCATAGTAAAAATCAAGAAAACTAGGGGAAACTGAGAAGATGGGTGCCCGCACTGTTGGCCATCTATGTTGGGCGTATATATTATAAACGCCCGGCCAAATTTGGCCGGGCGTATGTAATACATACGGCTGAGCAAAAGTTGTCATTTTATGTGAACTTCAAACGGTCATAACTATTGAACCACAACTCCAAATTGGGTGATCTTTGGCTTGTTGGAAAGCTAGAGAAGTCCTCTGTCCAATGGTATGTGGCTTATACTTAATAATGGTTTGTATAAAAATTTGTAGCTCTCCTCCCATCAAATGCTTAGAAGGGTTTAAGTTGAGTCTGGGAAGGGATCCTAGGGTTTAGGGGTGATCTCTAAGGGTTGGGGGAATGGTTCTAATGGGTTTTAGGTGATTCCTAAACATATGGATAGATTCCTAAGGGTTCAAGTGTCCCATCAGAAGCACAGGGGTGGATATTTCCCAGAGTACAGACTGATCGGGCCTTGGGCCGAATTTGGGTGTCTACAGATGCCCCTCTTTGGTATTCGATCACTAATGATCGGATGCCAAAGACAAGAGACATCCGAAGAGGTCTAAGGAATGTTTAATGGGTCTGCCTGGTTCAACTCAATTATCAAACATTCATGGTGATGGTGAGTGTACGTAAGCCCTCTCATTTTGGGATATCGTTCGTACCTCAAAGCTAACAGTCCCCAAGCGCATTGCGACATTACTGGGCATAACTGCGATGATCATAAAAAGTGTAAGCCTGGTAGCCGGGATATCGTCCACTTCCTGAGGGGAATTATAGATTTGTGATGTTGAGTATTAATCTGAACCAGACAGCTCCATGAAACGGGATGATCGATCTATGCTTTGGGATCGACACGAAGTACACAAAGCGAAGGCCTAAACAATGTGTCCAATCCTATGGGGTATTGACAGCTCCATTGGATTGGCCACGGGTGCCCTTACCTAGGTAAGGCTCGGAGTCTTTGGGTGAACCCATCAACCTCGAGGTTGCTTTAGCATGATTTACCCCAGTGGAGTGAATATTGATGTCGCAGCACTTCTTGGGAATGCATGCCCTTTTTCTGGGTGAATTTTTTTGTGCTTTTGAGTTCTTTTGGTTCGAGGCCTCTAAGCGAAGCTTAAGGACATCTGACAACTTTATTCTTGCACAACACTTTAAGCAGATCAAATGTCAGTTGATACGCTTTAAGAATACGTGCGCGCTGCCGGGGATGGGTACACCATAGGGATGTGCTCGTTTCGGTGGCGAGGTGCTCCTGATTCATATGAACTGGAGTGCCTTAACTCGAGAAAAAGCTAAAAAGGATCGGGCTAGAACTAAACATCCATCGAAAGAGATGGTTAACTCTAGCCTCCGTCCTTAATGAAATCACATCTTACTAACTATGCACTGACAGACACCCATCAGGGGCGATAAGCAGCAAATAGGTGCGAACAAAAGACTTGACCCTAAGGTACAATTTACGAGGACAAAAGACCATCTTGCGGATACCCAGACACAAGTGCGTACATTCAACAGGGACACCGTGCCTATACAAGTTTTAAGCCTGTGTAAAAGGAAATAAAAGGGAATGAGCCCTTCGGTCCGTATGTTTGCCATAGTTTGGCTGGTTGTAATTTCATTTTTGATGGGTTAGTTTCAACTGACAATAGACTTTTCGAATGGTCTGATGTCGGGCACACCTTTGGCCAACCATGGATCAGAGGGTGGATGGTCAGAACCAAAACATGGAAGGTGGGGTCAACCTACTTAGGATTTTATATGCATAACAGCAGGTTGTTATTCTGAACCTTCTCCTTCTTTTTCTTTTTTCTCTTTTTTCATGTAAGTTCGAGACTTTGAGCATGCTTAAACTATTTTTATTTTTGCATGTATCCTTAGGCAGATCAACTTGCCATGTTGATATACCTTAAGGACGTGTGCATTTCGGTGATAGGTCCTTGGTTTGCTTACCGGATTAGGTCTCGACTTCTGCTGGGGAAGATCTTGGGCTAGGTGTATGTTCCTATGAGTGATTGGTGATGGATAAGTTTATTTGCCTGCCGGATCAGGTGTGGGGTGTCCCTGTATAAGACAGGGTTTGAGAACTTTCGGGTGAACCCGATCATTCCAAATTGATTTAAGACGGCTCTCGGAGTGGGGAAAACAGTCGTTGCGATGCTCCTTTGAGAACTGGTGTCATTTCAGCATTTTTCCTTTTTCTCATTTTTGATTTTATGACTTTATGGAGCACTCAACAGGCGCCTATAGATCTAGGTCTGTTTATTGTAGCACGGTCCCTTTGGGCCAATCGAAGAGAGCTCGAAGGGCCATTTGGGGATGCGTGCACCATCGCTTGATGGTATGCGGGCTTTTAAGGGGGATTGGGCCGTGGTCCATAGCATGCAGGGGGGGTACGTCGGGCCTCAAAGTCAAAAAAAAAAATGGCCGGGCAGTTTCAAAAACTGTCCTTTTCTGGTCGGGCGTATATAATATATACGCCTGACCAAAATGCAACGAAAAATGGGCGGGCATATATATTATATACGCCTGACTTTGAGAGGCTGGCTTTGACTGAGGCTTTGGAGAAAGAAAGGATCAGAGCTGAGATTGCGGAGGTGAGAGCTGCGACAACATAGAGTGAGATTCTTCGGTTGACTGGGCTTTTGAATGAGTCTCGCAGTATAGCCGATGCTTCTCAGAGACGGCAGAAGAGTCTTCATAGTAGGTGGATGTCTGATCGAAATGCTTGTGAGGACTCTCTTCTTGCAGAGGTCAGTGCTCTGAAGCGTGGTTCCTGCGCTTGACCTGTTCCTGCACATACCATAGATCATATACACGGAGGGGGGCTGATGCCCCATAATAGAGATCTCTTTTTGGGTTATTTTCTTTTTTTGTTGTTCTATACTTATACAGAAGGCAGAAAGTAGAAAGTGTGTCATGTTGTTATCTTTTTGGAACGTGACACTTCATACGTGATGCTTGTAAGAAAAGAAATGAAATCTGCTATATATACATATACACATTTTTTTTTGTATTCGAATTTTCTTCCATACGTCTCGCAACGTAAGGTTTTTCTTAGGGAAAAGAAAAATCTATTATCTTCTTTTTTTTTTTTTTTTTTTTTAGTTTTTCTCCCACACAAGGTGAGGCTTTTTATGGGAAAGGAAAATCCATTATCTTTTTTAAAATTTTCTCCCTCACAGTGTGAGGCTTTTTATGGGAAAGGAAAATCTATTATCTTTTTTTTTTTTTAATTTTCTCCCTCACAGTATGAGGCTTTTTATAGGAAAGGAAAATCTATTATCTTTTTTGAAATTCATTATCTATTTTTTGAAAATTTTCTCTCTTTTGTGACGTCGGTATTTTTAAGGCCAACCGGCGGGTCCTTTTTTTAGCATGGTCGAATCCCGTTTAGGAGTCTCTGGTGCTTCTTTTTAAACGCGGATAGGTCAGCTTCCCCCGAGATTGATTGGTCTTCTAGCCTTACCTTTGGTCATGTGTCAGACGACGCGGTAGAGACGACATACTTGATTAGGATCCGTTCTAATTTTTAACATGAGTGGCCCCCTCAAAAGGAGGGGGAAGGGGCTCAGGGGGGTCCAGACTAAAATAGGCGAGTCGGAATAGATCCTCTCCTAATCTCTCCTTTTCGACATTTTTGCTCACAACACCCAAAACGGGTTTTCGCCATGCCTGTCATCCCTATTTTTACCCGTAGCGCCCTTTCGGGTTTTCACCACGTCCATGGGTTTGCTTTCTTACCCCAGGTGCCTTTTCAGGTTTTCATCTGGTCCGCGTGAGTTCGCTGTTTTTACCCGTGGTGCCCTGGCGGGTTTTCACCACGTCCATCTTGCTTTGAACTCGAATTAATTTTCCTTCTTTTTTTTATATTCTTTTTATTCTTTTTTCTTTTTTTTATATTCTTTTTTTATTCTTTTTTCTTTTTTTTAGAACCAGAAAGCCACGACATAGACAGAGATTCTGTCATAATCGGCTGGATGTGGTTCTGATGTCGTCTCACAACTCAACTCATGTTGACTTAACAGATATTATGACTGCTTGCGAACCTACAAAGAGGGCTTCCTTCGGGGTGTAGCTTGGCCATGGGTTAGGTCAGGATTTGAAGGTATGCTGGGCTAAAGAGTGTTCCCTTGATACGGCTCCAGTTTTCTCAACATACTTTCCTCTTGGGGGTTTTTACTGTATATGCCCCGTGATTCCTCTACATTTTTTGTTCTTTTTGCTTCAATTCAGGCAATCTCTTTTTGAGGTTTTGCTTTTTCAATTTTTTTGGATTTGATAGTGACTTTATACACATATATCTTTTCTTTCTCTCTCTTTTTTTTTTGGTATATGTACACGTATATATATATATATATATATATATTTTTTGGGAATGGGTTTATTGAAAGAAAGGCCCAGGCTCAAATGGGGTAGCAAAGGGTATCATCATTTTTAGGGATATTTTTGGGCTACTGTGCTTGGAATGATGGCATCTTTTAGGTGGTTCTTAAGCAGTCACGTATCTGTTTCATAAATACTCACCTTATCGCGATAGACTAAGAGTAGAACCGTCGGATGTATCCAGCGTTGATGGGCTCAAGAAGATGATCTCCGCCCATGGGGTGAGGCGGATGGCATATCCCAACAGCACCTCTCGAATGACGTACGGTCCTTCCCAGTTCGGCTTAAACTTTCCTCTCGAATCGGTGTGGAGGGATGGGAAGATCTTCTTCAGCACAGTGTCTCCTAGCTTTAGACTAGACCGCGGACACGTTTATTTTAAGCCTGTGCGATTCACCCCTGGTAAACTTGAGTGTGACACAAGGCTAGGAGTCTCTTCTCATCTAATAAGCTTAGTTGATCAAAGCGTGATCTCTCTTTTTCTGCTTCGGGTAAGCCTGATTCTATGAGGATTCGGAGCGAGGGTACGTCAACCTCTACCGGGAGGACGGCCTCGGTTCCATACACAAGGGAGAATGGTGTTACCCCTGTAGCGGTATGGATCGACTTTCTATAGGCCCAAAGTGTGAAGGGTAACTGCTCACTCCAACCTCTGTAAGTGACTACCATCTTCTCAAGGATGCGGATGACTGTCTTGTTCGCGGCTTCCACGGCTCCATTAGTTTGAGGCCGATAAGGGGATGAGCAATGGTGCTTGATCCTGTATTGTTCGCAGAAGTTTCGGATGCGCTTATTCGAAAAGTTTGTACCATTGTCCGTGATGATATCTTTAGGTACTTCAAATCGGCACACAATATTATTCTTCAGAAACTTCTCAATGTGACTAGCTGTGATGTTGGCATATGACGCCGCTTCTACTCACTTGGTGAAGTATTCAATGGCGACAAGGATGAACTGATGTCTGTTTGATGCTTTCGGATTAATCATTTCGACAACGTCGAGGCCCCAAGTAGCAAATGGCCAAGGTGTGGTCATGCAGTGAAGATCAATGGAAAGAGCGTGTATTAGATTGGAGTGTTCCTGACACTTGTAGCTTTTTTGAACATGTTTGTAACAATCTGATTCCAGGGTGGTCCAAAAGTATCTCTGTCGCAAAATTTTCTTAGCGAGCATGTGATCATTGACGTGGGCTCCGCATACTCCCTCATGGATTTCCTTCATAATATTGACCACTTCTCTTTCAGTGAGGCACTTGAGTAAGATGTTATTGTATGATCACTTGTAGAGGCATTCCCCACAAATGGCATAACCTGCTGCTAAACGTTGAATGGTTCGTCGGTCTATTTTAGATGTACCCTCTGGGAAAGTCAGGGTCTCGAGGAAATTCTTGATATCTGAGAACCAAGGTGGCTCATCATCAGGCTTTGTAGGTTCCTCAATCTGGAGGCAGAAGGCCGGCTCATTCCTCTGCTCGATCATGATCGGCTTCATCTCAATACCATAGGGGATTTCAATCATTGACGCCAAAGTTGCTAATGCGTCGGCAAAGTGATTCCTTATCCGAGGGACGTATGAGAAAGTCACATCTTGGAAGCAAGCTATCAAATTCTCGAGGTGTTCATGATAGGGGATCAGTTTCTCATCTTTCGTCTTCCAGTTTCCATTCGTCTGGCATATGATTAACTGTGAATCGCTAAATACTCGAAGGTGAGTTACATTCAGATCGAGAGCTGCCTGTAGACCGACGGCGCAAGCTTCATACTCAGCCATATTGTTAGTGCAGGGGAAGTTGAGCTTAATAGAGATCGGTACATGGGATCCTTTTGGTGAAATCAGGATGGCGCCAACTCCTTGGCCTTCGACATGTGATGCTCCGTCAAAGTGCATTACCCATGATTCCTCTGCTTCCTCAGTATCCTCGTCAGTCATGAACAGAATGTCCTCATCGAGGAATTCGGTCCTTAGAGGCTCATAGTCCGACAAAGGGTTCTCAGCAAGATGATCAGCGAGTGCCTGCCCCTTAATAGACTTCTGGGTGACATAGGTAATGTCAAATTTGGATAGGAGTAGTTGCCATCGTACAGTTCAACCAGTGAGAGCAGGTTTCTCGAAAGGTACTTCAACGGATCCATCCGTGCTAGAAGTAGAACGGCTTGGGATAACAGGTAGTGTCGAAGTCTTTGAGTAGCCCAAACGAGTGCCACCCATGCTTTTTCCAGATGAGAATAGCGCGTCTCATAGTCAATGAACTTCTTGCTTAGGTAATAGATGGCCTGCTCTCTTCTTCCTGTCTCATCATGCTGTCCTAACACACAGCCCATGGAAAACTCTGTCGTGGACAGGTACATTATCAGGGGTCTACCAGGTACAGGAAGTACCAATACTAGAGGATTTAGGAGGTAACCCTTGACCTTGTCAAATGCAGCTTGACAGTCATCATTCCACTCAACTGGTGAGTCCTTTCTCAGTAGTTTGAAGATTGGTGCATAAATCAGAGTTAACTGTGCAATGAACCGACTGATGTACTGGATTTTGCCTAAAAAGCCTCTAACCTCTTTCTCTGTAGACGGTGGTGTCATTTCAGTGATGGCCCTGATCTTGGTCGGGTCGACCTCGATGCCTCTCCTACTGGCAATAAAACCCAATAGTTTTCCTGACATAGCGCCGAATGCGCACTTTTGGGGATTCAATCGCAACCTGTACTTTCTCAACCTTTCGAACAACTTTTAAAGGTTTACCAAGTGGTCGTCCCTTTCCGGTGATTTAGCAATAATATCATCAACATACACTTCGATCTCTCGATGCATCATGTCGTGGAATAGGGCCGTCATTGCTCTCTCGTAGGTTACCCCAGCATTCTTGAGCTTGAATGGCATCACCTTGTAGCAGAAGGTTCCCCAAGGAGTGATGAATGCGGTCTTCTCTCGGTCGGCCTCTGTCATCTTAATCTGATTGTATCTTGAGAATCCATCCATGAAAGAAAGCATCCTGTGCTTAGCAGTGTTATCGACCAAGATATCGATGTGGGGTAATGCAAAGTCATCTTTAGGGCTCGCCTTGTTGAGATTCCAGAAATCAATGCACATTCAAACCATTCCATCTTTCTTTGGTACGGGGACGATATTGGCCAGCCACTGCGGGTACTTAGATACCATGAGGAAACTCGCATCATACTGCTTAATGACCTCGTCCTTGACTTTCAACATCCACTCAGGTCGAAGACGTCTCAGCTTCTGTTTAATTGGCTTGTAATCAAGGTAGAGTGGCAACTCATGCTCAACCAAATCGGTATCCAAACCAGGCATGTCTTCATACGACCACGCGAAGACGTCTTGGTATGACCAGAGGAAGTCTATCATGCCCTGTCTCTCTGCAGGGGACAGTGATGCTCCAATTTTGGTGATTCTAGGGGCCTCTTCGGTGCCCAAATTAACATCCTCTGTCTCTTCGACAATCGGGGTAGGGCGATGCTCAAAATCGGCAAATTGTTTGAGGAGCTCATTGGGGAGCTCATCGATTTGACCTTCCTCATCCAGACTCGTGACTCCTACCTCTTCCCGTATTTTTACAGGAAAGGGGTCAGCTTCGCGTGGGACGGATATCACGACATCATTTTTAATTTTATTAGGAATTTTAAAGGACAATATTTTTGGAATTGGTATTTTTTCTATTTTTATGGTTTTTTGCATTTTTTCGGAAGTCAACCCTTCGCGAGGTGGATCTCTATATATACAAGGCAGAGTGTCTCAGAGGCTAACCTCACTTTTTACAGGTTATTTTTTTTTGGAGAGCCAGTGTCGTATTCACGGCATTGGGCGGCTCCCAGGAGTTGGGGCAAAGATGCCCAGTTACTTACCTGCGAGGCTTGGCCTTTACCTCTTTGGTCGGAAACGACATCGGTTGGCTTTTACGGTCCCTCCCTCAGCATGTTTATGGAGGGATCCTCTGGGACCTTGTCTTTGAAGGTTAAGGTGGGCCCAAAGTGGCTGATGCTAGAGTGGTGGGCAGTCCCGGGGGTTTCTTCCTCAAATAAGGAGAGGGCAGCCAAGTCTACCTCAAGGTATTAGGGGATGATGTAAGGGTTGGTGGGGTGGGCGGAAGCAAGCTTATGTGGGGTTATCCTCGTCTCCCCATTCAGATCAATCTTTACCACCCCGGCACTTACAAAGGTTTGGCGGATGTGGGGCCGGGTGGGAGGCTCTTCTTCCAGGTAGATTCCCCTGGCCCTAGCGATCGCTATGGCCCTTATCTTCTCCTTGGCCTCTCTGACTTCTTCTTCATCGGGCCTATAGCCCAAGACAAATTTGGTTTGCTGCCCCTTGGCCCTGACAGGGTCTCTTCTTCCTTGAAGGCGCGAGCCCAGCCCTTTCCCTTTTTGGTGGCCCCATTTGTGGAGCATAAACACTGCTACCTCTGTCCCTCCTCTAGTTTTGGTAGGGGTTTTCTCAGGTGACTCAAGGGTAACGGCTGAAAAGTCGTACTCAAACCGATGGAAATCAGTGTCCTCTGCTGTATGCGGCATGTTAAGCACTTTTGGATTCTCAATATGTAGAGCGCTTCGCTCCCTGTCTTCTCTGCTCTCACCCACGATGGTGATGATTCTTCTGCCTGAGATGAATCAGAGTTTTTGGTGTAGAGTTGACGGTATTGCCTCGATCTCATGTAGCCACGGTCGGCCTAATAATAGATTAAACGTAGATTTGATGTCCATCACCTGGAAGGGGACAGTGAAGGTTTGCGGCCCGATGATCAGGTCGCGGCCTACCTCTCCTATGATCTCTCTCCGGGTATTGTCGAATCCCCTGGCGCTTGTTATTGATGGCTGAAAGGTGTTGGGGTTCGCCTCAATTTTGATTGCCATCCTTAGAGGGCAGACGTTCAATGCCGACCCGTTGTCTATTAAGACTAACGGCACCACCAGGTTCCCTACTTCCACTGTTATATTCAGGGGCTTAGAATAGTTGTTCCCTTCGAGCGACAGATCCGCATCAGTGAATGAGATGGCATTTGGGGCCAATACTAGCCCAATTATCTCTCCTACCTCATCTGGGGTCACGTGGGCGGAGACATGTGCATTTTTGAGCGCTCCCATTAATGCTTGAAAGTGGAGCAGGGACGTGATTAACAAATCCCAGACAGTAATATGGGCGGGCGTTCTCTTGAGCTGTGTTTCCAGCACGTGCTCTCTGGCCATTTTCTCGAAAGGGTTCCCTGTGGCCTGCTCTTTCTTTTTTTCTTCTCCTCTACTGGCCCCTGATATTTCTGGCTGTGTAGAAATCCTGCCTGATTGGGTGATATATTCGACTACCTCTTCTTGGTTGCAACTAGTATTCATGTCCGTCTGCTCGTAGCTTAACGATACTTGATGTGGGTCATAGGCGGGTTTCGGGATGAGGATGGGAGTGCATGGTGATTCTGGGGCGGATTGGGCTGGGTGTGTCGGATTCTCGGGCCCAACCAGGTTGACTCCAATAGGGGGCTAAGTGGTATTAGTTGGTTTTGAGGGTGCAGGGTGGGTTTGTGCAGGTGTTATCGGGCGTGGTAAGACCAGTGGTGATTGGGGGTGGGTGATAAGAGTGGGTGAGGGGTTGTTTGTTTGGATGGGAGCAGAGCTAGATTGGGGGCAAAATAATGCAGGGATGGTGGAGGTGTGACGGGGATGGGGTGGCTGAGAAATGTCAGAGGCGCAGGTGGAGCAGGGTGATAGGAGTATGACGAGGTAGCGGATGGAACAGGGGGTACTGATATGAAGGGTTCGTAAATTGGGTGTCATGATGGGGCGATGACGAGTTTGTGGATGAAACAAGGTAAATCAGAGATGATGGAGTCGTGCGTGGGGCGGGGTGATTTAGGGATGGTGGAGTTGTGTATTGGGTGAGGTGATTTTGGGATGGCGGGGGAGTATGCTGGGCGGTGGGATTTGGGGGTGTGTATGGGGCGGGGTAGTATGGTGGTGGATTTATGTATGGCGTAGGGTGACTTGGGTGTGACGGAGAGGTATGTGGGGTGGTTGATGGCGGGATAGTGTATGGGATGGGGTGATTGGGAGGTGGTATGTACTCTGGGATAAATTGGGAGTGGGGCAGATATGCGTATGATTGCGACGGGGCTGTGCCCATTTGGATTTGATAGGTGGGAGCGGGAGTGGAAAAATACTGCCCTAGATCCAGGGGCTCCTCTTGGTATGTCGGGGTGGGGAAGTAATCAGCTAAATATAGCGACTCGATTACCCCTACACTTGGTTCAGCCTCGTTCAGCCTGGTAAATGAAAACTCTTCTTGATTACTGATATAATCTTAGGGGTCAAACTCTTCCTCTTCCTCTTCTACGCAGTGAATGTTAGGCCTGGGGCCTCCTGGATGCGGTGGCAGAGGGGCTTGATGGATGTTCTGGTTTTGCCCTTGAGGAAGCGGCGGGGGAATAATTTTTCCCACCTCTATTAAATCTTGGATTGTGTGCTTTAGTGGGAAGCACCGATCCGTAGGGTGACCTGGCCATTGGTGGAAGTTACAATGCAGGTTCGAGTCGTAGTTCCTTGGTATCGGATTGGGGGGTGGGCGAGGCTGGAGTAAATTGACCAGACCCTTTTGTAGCAACACTGGCAATAAGACACTTAATGATTGTCCTAACGACATGAAGACCCGTTCGAATTGTGCTTTCATCTGTTCCTGGGTGAACGGGGCCCTCTGTCCGTTATTCGGCCTTGGCGCTTGTTAGAAACGGGCCGGGGTGGGTGTGCGGCCTAGAGCTGTATCGGGGTGGTATTGACCTGGGGATAAATGATGTTCTGTACTTCTGCCCTAGGCCTTCTTTCAACCCTTGGTTCGGCAGCTTTCCAAACCCCAGCGGCCCCGTTGGCCATATTCTTTTCCAATCTGCCCTCTCTAACGGCGTCTTCACAACGGTTGGCATTTCAGACTAAATCAGTGAAACTGGACTGCTGTTGATATACCAAGAATTCTGCAATGATTGAGAGCGCTCCCTTGGTTATTAATTCAATCTGCTCGTCATCCAGAATTTGGTGGGTCACTTGGGCGGCCAATGCCCTCCACCTCCCTAAGTAGGCACTGAAAGTTTCATCATGCCTTTGCTTCAAATGGGCCAGATCCGACTTCCTTGGCTCTATGTCCATGTTATAGACATACTGTTCTTGGAATAAGTGTGTCAGATCTTTCCAAGTTTTGGTCATGGATGGTTCAAGGGATGTGAACCATCTTAGTGCCAGGCCCGTTAGACTCTTTTGGAACACTTTGATGAGGAGTTGTTCATCTCCGCCGTACTGGCACATGTCCCCACAGTAAGATTTTATGTGGGCGATGGGGTTGCCAGTGCCATTATATTTATCGAATAACGTCATCTTAAATTTTGGTGGTAGGGGGACATCCGAGAACATACACAAGTCTGAAAAGTCTGTCGAATGTTCTTCTAGCCCTCCCATCTTCGTCAGCTGCTTTTGTATTTTGTCTATCTGCTCTTTCAGCTGCTCTGATTCTTTTGTAGCTGGGACTACCTCCCCCTGGTTTGGCTCGACCCTAGGTGTGACGATGACGGGCCTGGGGGGGCCGAAGCTAGCAGCTCCTCCACTGTTGCGGATCTCATCCTCCTTGTACTGTTGGTCATTGTACTGGTGAGGGGTGAGGTCTGCTATTTGGACTTGGGGGGTGATGGGTTGGACAACTTGGTGGGGCCACAAGGCTTGTAGGGGATGGGATGGAGTGAATGGATGAGTGGTTTGCGGATGAATGATGTGCTGAGCTAGGTGTATATTCTGGGGGTGTGGTTGATGTGGTGGGATGTTGTAGGCGTGGTTTTGAGGCATTGGGTGGATCAGATTTTCCGTTGGAGGCGGGATGGGGTCATAAGGGGTGTAGGTGAATGGAGGGTATTGGTGAAGGGGTACGGGGTTTGTGAATGGGCCTTGGTGAGTGTGGGTGGATGGGCCTTGGGTTTGGGCTTGATGGTTTAGGAAAGCTTGGTTTGATGGGCCTTGGGCCTGGGCATGGAGGTTGATATGATTTTGGGCCAATGGGCCTTGCTGTGTTTGGGCTAACGGGCCATGTGGGTATTGGGTGTGGGATGATGGGCCTTGGGCTTGGGTTTGGTAGGTTTGGGTCCAAGGGCCCTGGGGGGTTTGCAATTGGGCCTGGGCTTGTGTCTGATGGTTTTGGGCCTGGGGCCATGGGCCTTGAGGGTTTTGGGCTTGGGCCTGACTCTGTTGGGTTTGGGGCCATGGGCCTGGAGGGTTTTGGGCCTGGGTCTGGGTCTGATGGGTTTGGGTTTGGGCCCATGGGCTTTGAGGATTTTGGGCCGGGGACTGAGTCTATTGGGTTTGGGGCCATGGGCCTTGAGGGTTTTGGGCCTGGACCTGGGTCTGATGAGTTTGGGTTTGGGCCCATGGGCTTTAAGGATTTTAGGCCTGGGCCTAGGTCTGTTAGGTTTGGGGCCATGGGCCTTGAGGGTTTTGGGCCTGGGCTTGGGTCTTATGGGTTTGGGTTTTGGCCCATGGGCTTTGAGGATTTTGGGCCTGGGCCTGGGTCTGTTGGGCTTGGGCCTGGAATTGAGGTGGGGGATATTGAATGGTGTGAATGATTGGTGGTTGGGCATGGCCATGGGGGAATGGGGTATGGAGGTTTTGGAGACCTAGATATGGGGTTTGGAACGTAGGATTCCGAGAGGTAGCCCACAGGGCATACATCATTCTCATGTCCTCCATTGAGGGCATGGATTCAGGTGTGAGATTGGAGGGTGATGGCCCATTCAAGGACGGAGGGGGTTGGGTGAAATTGGGCATGACCCGGGTATGAGTGATTGTGCTTGGAGGGTGTGGATGTATGGCTATGGAAGATGGCGGGTTACTGGTCACACCCTGGGAAAAGTTGAGCATGCCCTGGGTAAATAGGGAGGTATGTTGGGATGTGGATGGGCCATGTGATGTGGGGGGTATGTGAGATAATGTGGATGGGATATAAGATGTAGGGGGCATGGATGATGAGGTGGATGGGAGGTAGACGGGGGATGGGGCTCCCGATGGGGTCTTTGGGAATAAGGGGGTGCGGTAAGGGTGTACGGATGGGGAGTGGGGGTGTATGGGTTGGTTGAGAAATGAGGTGTTTCAGTGGAGGATGAGGTAGTGGCATGTTGGGAAAATGTAAGGGCGGGGGATGGGGTGGATGGGAACACGGGTGCCCCAAATGGACCCGTGACATCGAACCGGGTTTGGGTGAAGGTGTTGGAGATTGGGTCTTCTCCTATATGGGAATGGGATGGGGATGATGGTGGGGATGTATCGGTGCTTAACATGATCTGTTGACGAGTGTTGTACGGATGCCTCGGGTAAGGGCCAAATACTCTCCTGGTTCTTCCGCTACGAGTTGGGTTTGAGGTCGCCGTAGTGACGGTCGCACCGAAATTGCGCGTATATACTGATTTTTAATTTTTCTATATATTTATTATAATATTTTTTTGATTTTTCAAATGAAAATTATCTCCCCTATTTAAATGAATGATGATCTTGTGCCTTAGAAAAATTCCTGTCTTGGGCAATATATGCACCGTTAGTAGGTCCCACGGCGGGATCCGACACACTTCGGAAGAATCGAAAGGGAACCGTTTCGTTCTATTGAAAGTGAGGGGATCCACGCAAATGACCTGATCCCCCGAGGAAAATCAATGAGAAATTGCCTTCTTTTGACTGGGCGGGGGCATATTGGGTGTTACAGAATGCGGGAGGCTACTGTGGACGCTTAATACCGTTAATCGGGGAACTCGGGTGGTGGATTGGGCCTCAGATCGGATTACTGTGACCCAGTATATACTAGGCGTATGTATTATGCACGCCCGGCCAAAAAAGGGGAAGATTTAACTGGGCGTATATATTATATACGCCTGGCTTAAATATGAGGATTTTGGCTGGGCGTATATATTATATACGCCTGGCAAAAACAGCTTTGTCAGTTTGTTTTGACAGTAAACAGCAAGCCCGAGATGGGTCTTTTGGACTGGTTTTCTGGGAGAGCTGCTCCCGAGGACTACTGTGTATGTTATCGGGTCCCTCCTTTCTGTTTCCTAGGGATACACGGTTGAATTCGGGCTGTTGACGCTCTCACCAATGCGGGTTTTACGGCTTTATCGGGATTGGCAACCCAGCCGATATACCTCCGGTGCAAGCGCCTTCTCGGTACTGGAAGGGGTGGTTCTTTTCAGGATCATCACCACTAGGGCTGCCGCCTTACTGGGAACCGGGTAAGATATATCTGTGCCTAAAACCCCCCAAAAAACTACCCAAAATACGCAAAAATAGATTTGATTATGTCCCCACACTGTTGGTTCACTTTTAATTACAGATTTTTAAAGGGGAGTGAAATTAAGTCTAAAATCCGGTCGGGGATGACAAGCCCGTGCCGCCTCAACAGGTCGGTGTTCAATGGTGAGATATGATGACTGAAATGAAAAGCGCACGTAGGCCTGCCAAATGGCTAAGGCTCATAAATGACTGAAATTTAAATGACGTGAAAAGTAAATGCGAGCAGGCCTGCCAAACGGCTAAGGCAGCTTAAATGACAAGAATCATAAAAACAGAAATTTAAAAGCGCACGTAGGCCCGCCAATCGGCTAAGGCACTTAAAGGACTAAATCGTAGGGGTGAGTACGTTAGTAAAAACAACAAAAATAGAGGAAAAACAACAGGAATAAAATAAAAAATAGCAATGGCTAGTAATAAAAAAGAAAGGCCAACAAGAAGGGAAGCGCTAGGGTGATATCCCCAGAGAGTCGCCATCTGTGCGAGCATGGATCCTCTCAAACCCGTCGCGACGATGGGCTCACGTTGGAATGAAATGTAGAGTTGCCACCCGGAGCTTTTGGTGACCCAGGAAACCTTTAAATCAATATTTTGAGCACCGAAGTGCTAAATATGACTCTGATTTACCGGTCTTTGCCAAAGGCTCTAAGGTAGGGGCTTCGGTTATCGATCGAGAAGGGTTTAGGCACCCGATCAACCAGCATATAGCGGTCTCTATCCATGGCCAAAAATAAAAATAAATGGGTGGAGTTTCCCCTTGCCCGAAGGCAATACGGTCCTATCAAGCTTTGAGCCAAACCAAAATTTCGGCAGCATAACAGCTTGAATCCTCGGACGGAGGAATCACCTAGAAGGTAGAGGAAGAGGGGTGAGCCGGAGCTCACGGGCCCTTCTTGCACCGTAGAAGACCTTCGCTTCGGCGTGCTTCCGATGGCTCTGAATGGTTTAAACAGTTGAAGAATAGGTTTCTAATGCTAGGAATCGGTAGATAGGAAGTGTAGGATGAAGCTAGGAACTAAGCTTTAACTAAAAGGGATGATCTAATGGTGGAAAAGGGTTGGAAAGGATGATCTATGCATGCTGGAATTATGGTTGAAGAGATAAAAAAAAAACTCTCTCACTAGGTCTCTCTCTCTCCTAACTCAAGCTTTCACCCTAATCTTCTCAACCTTGATTTTTTCAACCTTTTTGGGAGGAGGGGGCCTCTCTATTTATAGAGAAGAGGTGGGTTAGAGGGTTACTTAAGAGCTAATTGGTTTAGTAATTAGGTAATCCTCCATCTAAGGTTTTCTAGGTTTTTAGGGTCCTAGAGGTTTGGGAAATGGGTTTCAATGGCGGATGATGGGGTGAGATCAAGGGTGACTTAAGGGTTGCTAATAAGCTCAAAGGGGGTGCAACCAACCTTAAGACACCCACCTCAACCAAAGGGATGGTCAAAGGGTCAAACAAGATGGAGGAAATTCGAGCATTTGATGACAGATACTGTAGCTAAGCTGGGCGTATATATTACATACGCCCAGCTTATGCACAGTAAAAATCAAGAAAACCAGGGGGAAACTGAGAAGATGGGTGCCCGCGCTGTTGGCCATCTATGCTGGGCGTATATATTATATACGCCCGACCAAATTTGGCCGGGTGTATGTAATACATACGCCTGAGCAAAAATTGTCATTTTATGTGAAACTTCAAACGGTCATAACTTTTGAACCACAACTCCAAATTGGGTGATCTTTGGCTCGTTGGAAAGCTGAAGAAGTCCGCTTTCCAATGGTATGTAGCCCATCCTCAGTAATGGTTTGTTTAAAAATTTGTAGCTCTCCTCCCATCAAATGCTCAGAAGGGTTTAAGTTGAGTCTGGGAAGGGATCCTAGGGTTTAGGGGTGATCTCTAAGGGTTGGGGGAATGGTTCTAATGGGTTTTAGGTGATTACTAAAGGTTTGGATAGATTCCTAAGGGTTCAGGGGGTGCCATCGGAAGCACAAGGGTGCATCTTTCCCGGAGTACAGACTGATCGGGCCTTGGGCCGAATTTGGGTGTCTACAGGCTCAAATGGTGTGTATCAAGGGCAGTTTAAAGGTGGGAAATTTTAAGCTCAAACTATCCAAGGAATGGCCTTACTTCATGTCCTCAATGTCATGAGTGTTGTCAAGCTATTTCAACTTTGATTTACCTAACTTCTATTGAGCAAAGGTAGATTCAATCAGTCCTTAGAGAAGAAGAAATTGTCAGACACTCTTTAAAGAAGAATTTTTTAGGCCCAAATCTCACTAGGTATGGTCTTCCATCAGAGTTCTGGGGTATATCCTCACAATTTTCTCCCTTTTCAAGTTCACTAAGCACTCATTTATGAAAAATTCCCGACATTTTCTTTATGAGAGTGTTAGAGCTATAGCATGTCTTAGTTTAGAAAAGTTTTTAATTTCCTCTATATATAAAATATCAGGTGTGGAATTATTTAATTTTTATTTTTTTTAATTTATGTTAAAACCTTGCTGCACTTCCATTAACTATCCATTGGCAAGCCTTGCCACACCCCCAAACCTATGAGGAGCAGTGCCCTCACTGCTTGAAAGATCAAGAGATGTGCAATAGGCGATACAGACAAAAGCAGACACAAAATAAAGGAAGTAGAAGTATAAAAGAAAATGTACACAAACAGATAAAACAAGCAAACTAGCGGTGAGCAGAAAATAAAACAGATAGAACATAACAAAAAAAAAAAGGAAATTTCATTAATGCAACAAAAAATTTTTATTGACATTATTCGGAAAAAAGGAAAAAAAAAAAAAAACAAACATCCTAACTAACTGCTGTCCTTTGGTGGTGCAGTCTTGGCTTTGGGGCTTTTGCCTTTCTATGGAGTGGTAGTAGGGGGGAGAGCATGGGGTGGATGGAGTGAAGGGGAAGAAGATGCAGAAGGAGCTATCTTCTACTTCTTTTTCTTTCTCTGATCCTTTTTCTTTTTCTCCTTGGCCAAAATCCTTTGTACTTCCTGGTACTCATCCCACAGGAGTTGTAGTGGGTCAGGTTTCTTTGGTGGTGGTGGGTCCTCCCAAACTGGATCAAATTTGATTGGTAGATCAATGGGTTTGTCATCCGCCATAGTTGTGGGTAAGGACGAATTGATGAGGTTAAAAGAGAAGGAATGCAATGGAGGTGAAGGGGCCTTGTATTTAAAATGCATGGGTGGTGGAATATGCAACGTCATATTAAATTTTCTCCTTCTTCCAAGGTTAATTGCCAAAATGATATTAAAGAAGGTTAGTTGGCAACAAATACGTCAGCAGGGATAAACATAAGACGTTGTGAGATTTATTATGGTGGGACCAATGCAAAGGCGTGTGGAATAGCAACCAGCGAAGTAGAGGAACAAGGGAATGGCTGAATGGAGGTGTCGTTAGGTTTAAAAAGGAGGGAAATCGCGTTTCGACAGGATTAGGGGAAAGGTGCCGACAGGTTGATGCAACCTGTCGAAGAGTAAAAGGCGACTGATCCTCTCGAGAGGTTCAATCCATCCTGTCGAGAGGTCTAAGAAGACAGAATCAATCATTTCGAGAGGTTCACAGAACCTCTTGAAGGGTTCTTTGAATTCATGATGTACTCCTCTCGATAGGTTCCAATTTCCTTAGAAAATTAGTTCGAGAGGCTCACAGAACCTCTCGACAGGTACACTGAACTTATCAAAAATTTAAACCACAACTTTCAGAACCTGTCGAAATGGTCTTGGATCCTATCAAGAGGTTGCTTTCACCTATCGACAAGTTTCAGTACCTATCGACAACACCTAAATGGCCTTCAGGACCTGTTGAATTCTACAAACATCCTATCGATAGGTTCATTTGGGACTCCACCTTGTATTTTGACAATGTATTCTCCCTCAGCACTCAGCATGGGCCTTTCTTGTGTTCCCATTCAATATATTCTAAAATATTTCAACACTCTAAAGCTCCCTAAACTGCAGGCACCAAAAGGATGATGTCCCAATCCCATCATGACAGTTTTATTATCATCAAACAAATTCAAAAATAGATTGCAATCAACTTGAGAAGATACATATGGTTCGTATGATACAATCACTAGAAATTAATTACATGTTGGAGGGTCTTGAAGGTCAATGGTCTCCTCAGGCTCACTGATTTTGTCAACACAAATTTTTAGCTTTTGCCCATTGACTTTTATGGCCCTACCATCTTTAGGGTCCATGATTTCCACAGCCTCGGATGGGGAGACATGTAGAACTGTATAGGGCCCATCCCATCTAAATTGTAATTTTCCTGAAAAGAATTTCAACCTAGTGTTGAACAGCCATACCTTATCACCTGTTGTGAATTCTTTCCTCAGCAAGCGCCTATCATGAAAGGCTTTGGCTTTCTCCTTGTAAATCCGGGCATTTGAGTGTGCTTCTTACCTCAACTCCTCGAGCTCAGGTAACTACAACTTCCTGTGCTAACCCGCAAAAGTTAGGTCACAATTCAATGCTTTAATGGCCCAGTAAGCCTTGTGCTCTAACTCTACAGGTAGATGACATGCCTTGTCATATACTAGCCTGAATGCGGACATCCCTATTGGGGTAATATAGGTAGTCCTATAAGCCCACAGGGCATCCATTAATTTTATAGACCAATCTTTCCTATCAATACTCACAATCTTCTCTAAAATGTGTTTGATTTCTCTGTTAGAAATCTCCACCTGCCCATTGGTTTGTGGGTGGTATGGAGTTGCAACTCTGTGGGTCACAGAGTAATTTGCCAATAGTTTGTCAAAATATTTGTTGCAAAAGTGGCTTCCTCCATCACTAATAATAGCTCTGGGGATGCCAAACCTCGAGAAAATGTTGTCTATTAAAAACTCAATGACAACTCTGTGATCATTTGTTCTTGTAGATATGGCGTCAACCCATTTGGACACATAGTCCACAACTACAAGGATGAAATTGTTCCCATAGGAAGAAGGGAAAGGTCCCATAAAATTGATTCCCCATATGTCAAATAATTCAACATCTAGCACAAGTTGTAAGGGCATGGAGTTTCTCCTAGAAATGCTTCCCATCTACTGACATCTAAAACAGGCTTTGCAGTGCTGTATAGCATCTTTAAAAAGAGTGGGTCAGTAGAAGCCACTTTGCAGCAGTTTTATTGCCACTGAAATGGCCCCTGCAAGTCTGTTCATGGCACATTGTTAAAATATTTTCAAATTCAATTTTAGGCACACATCTTCTTATCACCTGGTCTGCACAAGTTTTAAAGAGGTAAGGATCCTCCCACATATAATGTCAAATCTGTGAGAAAAATAGATTCCTATCATCCTTATTCCAATGGGGGGGTATCCTTCCCACAACTAGGTAGTTTACTATGTTGGCAAACTAAGGTACACTCATCTCCACAGTAAAAAGTTGTTCATCTGGAAAGGACTCATTGATAGGCAAACTCTCTCTATATCAGCAGTTGGGATCCTTGATAGGTGGTCTGTAACCACATTTTCAGCCCCCTTCTTGTCTTTGATTTCCAAGTCAAATTCCTGCAAAAGAAGAATCCATCTAATTAGTCTAGCTTTGGCTTCTTTCTTAGACAAAAGATACTTTAAGGCTGAATGGTCAGTAAACACAGTGACTTTGTATCCCAATACATATGATCGAAATTTCTCCAAGGCAAACACAATGGCCAACAACTCCTTTTCAGTTGTAGTGTAATTCAATTGAGCATCGACCATTGATTTCCTAGCATATGCCACAACACATGGTGCCTTTTCTTTCCTTTGTCCCAATACTAGACCAATATCAAAGTCTGAGGCATCACACACCAGCTCAAATGGCATGGAGAAATCAGGAGCTTGCAGTATAGGAGCAGTAGTCAAACAGGACTTCAAGAGTTTAAAAGCAGGTAGGCATTCATCATTGAACACAAATGAAACCTCATGGCACAACAAGTGGCAAAGAGGCTTGGAGATTTTGCTAAAGTCTTTGATGAACTTCCTATAAAAACCAACGTGTCCCAAGAATGATCTGACTTGTTTGACAGTTTTGGATGGAGGCAGATGTGCTATCAAATCAACCTTAGCCTGATCAACCTCTATCCCTCTTTGGGAAACAACATGTCCTAGGACAGTGCCTTGAGTCACTATAAAATGACTCTTTTCCCAGCTCAAGACAAGGTTGGTCTCCTCACACCTTTGCAGTATAAGGCTGAGATGGTGCAAGCATTGGCTAAAATCATCTCCAAAAATAGAGAAATCATCCATGAAGATCTCTAAAAACTGATCAATCATGTCAGAAAAAATTGCATACATACATCTTTGAAAGGTGGCAGGTGCATTACATAAACTAAAAGGCATCCTTCTACATGCAAAGGTTCTAAATGGGCATGTAAATGTAGTTTTTTCTTGGTCTTGTGGGCATACAGGGATCTGGTTATATCCCGAATAACCATTAAGAAAATAATAAAAAGCCTTACCTTCTACCTTATCTAAGATCTAATCTATGAATGGCAATGTGAGATGATCCTTGCTGGTTTTCTCATTGAGCTTTCTATAATTAATATATACCCTCCAACCAGTGGTCTGCCTGGTTGGAATCGGCCCACCTGAGTCTGCTTGAACTAATGTGATCCCTGATTTCTTAGGCACCACCTAGGTAGGTGCCACCCATTGAGAATTCAAAATAGGGTAAATGACCCCAACATCAAGAAGTTTGACTACTTCCTTCATGACCACTTCCTACATGTGTGGGTTAAGTTTCCTCTGCATCTCTCTAGAAGGTTTAGAGCCCTCTTCAAGATGAATTTTATCCATGCATACAACAGGATTTATCCCTCTCAAATCAGCAATAGTCCATCCTATTGCTCTACTATGCCTTCTTAGTACACAAAGCAGTTCTTCTTCCTGTTCAAGAGTAAGGGAAGAAGAAATTATAACTGACAATTTTTTATTGGCTCCTAAGAAGGCATACTTCAAAGACTTTGGGAGTTGTTTCAGCTCCACATTTGGAGGACTGATGAGTGAAGGGAAAAGAGGTGCCTTAGAGGGTTGTGGAATAGGTAGCAAAGCTGGTTTCCATGGGTGTTGCTGTGCTATCCCCATCTCTGAATTTAAGGTTTTGATTTGCTCAAGCCCAGGTGTAGGGGCTGTTTCTTCCACTATTTCATTCCACACTTCTTCAAAAACATCAAACAAATCATAACCAGCCAGCAGTTGGGGAAAAGTTTCTTCGACAAACTCATCCAACACATCAATGGACAGACAGTCCTCATTATCCAAATGAGGTTGATGGGCTGCATCATACACATTTAACCTGACCTTCATAATGCCAAAAGTTACCTCCATCACCCCTGATCTACATTGTATATATATATATTTGTAGTGGCTAAAAATGGCCTACCCAAGATCATGGGGATGGAGGTAGCACACTTGCTTGCTTTCATATCTAGCACCAGAAAATCAGCTGGGTAAAGGAATTTATCAACTCCAACTAACACATCCTCTATGATCCCCATTGGTTTCCTCTCAGACCTGTCAGCTAGTTGCAAGACCACATCTGTGGGCTTCAACTCTCCTAGGCCTAGCTTCTCATAAATTGAGTATGGAAGCAAATTCACACTAGCTCCTAGGTCTAGTAATGTTTTTTCAATGGTGTGATCCCCAATGATGCAGGGGATTATAGGGACTCCAGGGTCTTGAAGCTGGGTTGGGGCTGCAATGGTCAGCACTTGGTTCACTTTCTCAACACAAAAGATCTTCTTGGATAAGTGTATCCTAGACTGTCTTTTGTGGGTGCACAATTCTTTCAAAAATTTTGCATAGGTTGGAACTTGCTTGATGGCATCAAGTAAAGGTAAGTTGATCTTTACTTATTTGAAAGTTTCCATCATCTCCTCAACCTTAGCATTCCCCTTGTCAAAAGGAGAAGCTGCTTTCAATGCATTAGGAAATGGCAAATGGGGAACTATCCTCCTATTTCCATCCTTAGCAAGTTCATCAGATTTTTCTTTATCTTCTTTTTCAATTATTCAGGCTATGCTGTTCCTGCTGTATATATTTTTGGGTTGTTTCTTTTTCTTTTTCTTTTTCAACATTTTGCACAGGCTCAATACTAACTTGATTGTCAAATGTCCTCCCACTTCTCAAAGTAGTGACAAATTTAGCTTCTTCATGTGAAGAAGAAACTTCACCCACCACATAGTTCCTCTTTGGTTTATCCATGGGCTGACTATGCAGCCTCTCCTCTTCTCTCTTTGTCAAGGCATTAGATAGCTAACCAAGATGCTCTTCTATCTTTTTTATGCTTTGACTGTGAGAGTGGACTGTTTGGGGTAAAGAGCCGAATTCTGCAATGAGGCCAGAACTTGCTCTTCAAAAGAGTGTGATCTAGAAGCTGGAGCTTGTGCAGTTTGTTGCACAGGCTGAGCCATGGTCTGCTGGTATTTGGGCCTTGGGATAAAATTCTGCTGATAGGTCTGGGGAGCAGGTTTATAAGGCATTAGCTGCTGTGGATAGAACTGCTATTGGAACTGCTGTTGTAGGCTTTGAACATTGCCTTGCCTCCACCTTAGATTAGGATGATTTCTCTAAGAGTAACCAGCATTTGGCTGCTGTTCATAGGATTGAGCAGTATTCACATGTTCCATCACAAAATCTGGAAATTGGGCAGTTGAGGGACATTCCTCAAGGCAGTGAGTGTGGGACTAGCATATGACACATGCCTCCTCCACTTTAGCAACCATTGGAGACTGCATTGCTCCCATGAGCTTATCAAACTTTTGGGTCAGGTTGTCCACTTTTCTCTCCAAATCATTATGTCCACTCACCTCATACATTTTCCCTCTGGTAGTATTTTCTCTCACCAATCTAGGGGTCTCAACATCTCTTGCCCAGGTCTCCCTTTGCATGGAGTTTTCACTGATGATATCAAATAACTCCCAAGCCTCATCGGCTGTCTTGTGGAGGTATGTACCACCATAAGAGGCATCAATCATATCCCTACTTTTGGGATCAATTACTTGATAGAAACTTTGGACAAGTTTCCATTTAGGAATTTGATGATGGGGACATTGCTTCAAGAGTTCTTTAAATCTCTCCCAGGCTTGGTGAAAGTCTTCAGTTGGGGCTTGAGAAAATGAAATAATGCTCTTCCTCAGCTGATTTGTTTTGGACATGGGGAAAAACTTGGCCAAAAACTGATTTTGAAGGTCATTCGAGGACTGGATACTGTTGGTTGGGAGCATTAAGAACCGAGTTCTGGCTCTATCTTTTAGTGAAAAAGGAAAGAGTCTCAACCTTGTTGCTTTATCCCCCAAATCTACAATATTTAAGGTAGTGCACAGTCCTAAAAATTTATTAATATGCTTGTATGGGTCTTCTTTGCTCAGGCCA
The DNA here is from genome assembly GCA_021018995.1 of Chloranthus sessilifolius. Lineage (NCBI taxonomy): Eukaryota > Viridiplantae > Streptophyta > Magnoliopsida > Chloranthales > Chloranthaceae > Chloranthus > Chloranthus sessilifolius. Next base: position 102,993,202 of record CM037588.1, read on the forward strand.
TGGTATGAGGGTAATATCTGTATGATAGAAGACTTGATCTCATAGTTCCCTTGGACAGCAGGGAATTGAATGCAGAAGGGAGAATTGTAAACCCCTGGTGCATTGAATTCCTTTAAAGTCCTAGGTTGCTCACCCATTACAACAATTTCAGAATCAGCTATAGGTGTGTGTATGGTTTGCTTAGGTCTAAGATGTCTTTCAACTTCAAGATCTAAGGGAGCAATCTCAGGATTAAGAGATCTCCTCCCAAGCATACACACAGTAGAAACCAAATTCAAAGCAGAAATTTACAGCACAAAATTCAATCAAAACAATCACAAAATACACAACTAATGCTGCAGATCTACAAAGCTACAGATCTAGAAATGTAAACAGAGTTAGGAGATGCAAACTCAAGCAAGGCTTGCTCCTCCAATTGGTACAATGATCTCTTCAACACCACAGATCTAGATCTGAAACAAACAATTGAACTATAAAAAACTACAGCAGCAATTAGTCAAACACTAAACAGACAATTAGAAAATTAAAATTAGAAATGATAAAAACTTAGATCTACAAATTTTAAGCACACAGATCCCGGACAGCAGTGCCAAAAACTTATTGTCCGGCTACCTTGTGCTTCAAAAAGGGGTTAAAATCAGAAAATTAAAGGTCTATGGACTCCACACAAAGGTAAGCCTACACAAAGCCTGCAAGTAAACATGGCTATTGTAGCAAGTTTTAAAGAGTAAGTAAGGGTATGTCCATAGGGAAATGTGTGCTAAAATTTAGTAAATCTCTAGATTTGAGACAGATCTGGTACTCTACCTTATACTACTCTAAACAAAAATCTTAAAAAGGAAGAGGAGAGGTTTTAAGGGGTTGTCACTTTAAGCTAAACTACAAAAACAAAATAAAACTAATTGCAGAAATAAATTGGGATTAACCAGAGAGTTCAGATCTAGCAAATGAAGGGAAATGTGGTGAAAATAAAACAGAAAAAATGGAGAAGAGCAGCTTGAGATCTGGTCTCACTGCTACTTGGGTGATTTGACCGCATTATAAGGGTTCAATGTGTAGCAATCCCCCATCTAGCTACAAGCACAACTGCAGGGTAGAAGAATCTAATCTTTGCCAGAGAATTAGATTGCTCATAAGGCTATGATTTGTCTACTTTAATGGCCACAGGCCATCCAATAGAGTCCCTCCTTTCTAAGACCTCCATCAGAACATGATAACCACTACAAATGTTGTGAATGTCAGGCCACAGGCACAAGCACCCACAGGAGTATCAGATCTAGGAAGATCAAATGGCATTCAAGAGATCTATCAGTTAAGTGGGCGGGCTGGTCCTAGCTACACAAATCCGATCGAGAATCAAGTGAAACAAGATGATCTATAGATTTAACTAAGCAATAAAATCAATAATTCATTGAATAAAATAAGAAGTACAATGAAGTGCTCTTAGATTTATAGTCTGTGCAATAATTGACCCACAATAAAGCTCTCATGTTCCCCAAGTTACAGATCAACCTCACCCTTACTACTCAAAAGAGTTTAGCCACTCATGATTGGCTAAAGAGAGAATGGAAGAAGGAAGAAGAAATCTGAGCTCTGGTTTTCTCCCTTATTTTTGTCTATGGAATCCCTCCGAAAAGAACTCCCCATTTTTGAATTGTTCTTCTCTTTTTATTCCTTCCTCCTTTGTCTCCGATCCATTTCAGCCAATCAGAGCCCAAGAGAATAATTCTGTTATTCTAGGCTATTGATGTGGCCAATTTCCCTTCTAGAAGCTCTTCTCCCATGGGTCTACAATTAGAAAATGTACGTGAGGCCATTAGAGTTTCCAATCGTGCACAGTTAAATACCAAAAATACCCCCATGGGTCGCTGACATGCTTTGGGATGTGTGCGCAAGCTTTTAAAATTGGTAGCTGCTGAAGGACATGATAAGAAGTTGCCAAATCGAGTGTCGAGAGGTCCAAGGAACCTCTCGATAGGTTCTGAGTTTACTTGCTTTTCATTTTGATAGAATCTCTGTGGCTTTTGACAGGATTGGCTAGCTCTCAACAGGATTTGGAAACATCTCGAGATGTTGAACTACACTTGTCGATAGGATTGATGACTCGTCGACAGGATCAGAAGCTTGTTGCATCATTCTGCCCATCTATTCATTCATCCTCTCGACAGGTTATACTAATCCTGTCAACTGGTTATACAACTTAACACTGAGCTCTCGACAGGTTGGCTCAATCCTCGCAAGAATGAGTTATAGCTTCAGGCAACTGTTTACAGGTTGAATTGGATTGCTCGATAGGTTCTGTCGAACCTCGCGATGAGTATCTGGAAGCTCTCGACACCTTCCTATTTCCAACTCCATTCCTCTCAATAGGTTTGCTTACAGCACCTGTCGACAAGTATTTTAGAGCCTCGCGACATCTTTTGCACCTTAATGCAAGGTGTCGATAGGATCCACACTGCACGTCCATTGTCTCGACAGCTACTGACATCCTCTTGATAGCTGTACAGATTGTCATCAGAACCTCTCGACAGCTCAGGCTAACCTTTCGACAGGTTTATCCTTATGCTTCCACAACTGGCACATATCTCACTTGTGCTTGTTCTTCATTTATTCAACATCCAGCAACCTCTTGGCGGATTTAACCTTCATTCTCTACAACTGCACTTAGCCTCAAGCCTTCCCAGTTAAACTTAAAACAACCTCATGAACTTCTGAGGCTCTTGTGGCTTGCTTGATTGGCTAGCCTTTGATCTGTAGGGTTACATGTTGAGCAGGAAATTACTTCTTGGGCTCTTTTAAGTGGATATCTGCATTAAGCTTGCAATTTGTTGCTTATCTATAAAATGCACTTAGAAAATATTATTAGTCAGCTCAAAAGTCTATCAAAGGTCAGGTTAGGAGGTGAAAAATGGTATTTTTCACTACTTGACAATGACCCATTCATTGGTCGTACGCCTTCAATTCTCAGTGTATCCTTAAGACCTCTGATTTATCGCCCGCTTTTTTTTCCACTCGTGCAATCTGATTAAAGGACTAGTGACCTATCTAACCTCTTTCGAAAGCATAAGTAACACCCGATCCTCATTTCCCTTCTCAAGCCATTGGAGGAGACGTTAGAGAAAAAAAATAAAGATGTTCGGTTCAATAAAAACTCATTATTCTTACGCTAGCATGATGCTTTCAAGAATACATACATCAAAAATTTTGAGTGAGAGCATTACAACGAATGAACAAGCCAATGAGCTCAGGGAAACATAAGCAGACCGTGAGGACATCCCTGGTAACGTTACTAGAAGTGTATAAGCAAGCTATGAGGGCACCCCTGATGTCCCCATTCTACTAGATTTTTTCATAAGGTGGCAGGAGGAGGATAAACTCTTGCTAACCATAGAATGTGAGATCTTGATGGTACCAAAACATGACGAAGAGGTCGATCATGGCACCCCGTATCCCCCTGAGAAAATGATTGTTACTCATCCCTTTTGGGAAGGCTTAGATACAAACTATTCCCCACATCACTGAGCCTTACTCTCCTATACTATTTTTATTTCAGACGATAAATCAGAAGCCTTACAGAATGTTCCTAGAAATGAAACTGAAAATCGATGAATGATGACTGATGCAATCACCTACTATACCTACCATACTTCTCCCTAATAATCACAGGATAGGATGACCACCACCCCAGGATAGTCTTATAACTGACCTAATCAAATAGACCTCCCCGGTTCGATGACAGCACCAATCAACTTTTCTTCAAAACTAACTCACCAATACCCATGACTGCTCATAAACCTAAAGTTCTCATCTCGAAACCCAAAAAAGCTCCATTGCTTCTTGATGCTGGGGCATTTTTTGGGATTAAAAGAAGAATCGTATCAGAAGCACCGGCTTGTCCATAAAGAAGATGAGGAATGACAAAGTTATCATCTGGAAAGTGCTACCGAAGATACCATACTGCCAATCCTACCACGCTCCTATGCTGGGGCATTTTTATTTTTATTATTTTGTTATTATTTTTATCTTAGCTATTTGCTTTCCCTATTGCATTATTGTCATTTCAAAAAAAAAAAAAACAGAAAGAGAAAGAAAAAAAAATACATATCTATCTTTTGCTACTAGACTCCAGACAGAGACGCTTACCCCCCTTGACAACTAGCAAGGGGGAGAATAAAAACTACTGATAGTATTACTTTCACATGTGCAGATACGAAGAAACCATCAACCATCACCGGGACAGTGCAGGAAGCATCCAAGTCCCAATGACGATCGATGGCACTGAAGTAACTAAAGAGCAAAATTAGTCGCAAGAGGTAACTAAAAGAAAAGGAGCCAATCAGGTAACCAAAAAATCTCCATATATATATATATATATATATGTCAGAAATTTTCTTTACTTTTTACACTTATCACCGGGGGGCATCCCCCCTATATATACAACACACATGCCATGAATACAAAAAAAATACACGCACACATCCCTACTCCCTACACTGCCGCTGGGATGGACGAGTGCCGCTGTCCCCAGTATCATCAGATTGAAGGTCCGTAGACTGGTCCTCTGAAAACACAATCCTGGCACCCGAAGTCCTCAGAACCTCTAAGAGACGAAGCCCTACTACAGAACCCCCCTCACTCGTCTGGCTAACAGACTGCCTCGATCGAGAACGAGGAGCATACCCTGCAAGAATATCACGAACGGTCGAATCCCTACGAGCATCATCCCTGTCGCGATCATGAGATGTGTGACGAGACTACCCAGCCGAGGAACCTATAGCCCTCGACTCCGAGTCATCAAGATGACTACCAACCTATGTACCCCTCGCTCGCTCCTCATCAGATGATACTGCAACTGATGACATCTGCATCTCCGCCAGTGTCATCTAACGTGTTGCCTCTAATGCTCCAGTCTAAGTCCTCTGTGACCATCATCTCAATGACCAGGTCCTCACGACTCTGCGTCTCCCCTAGGATCCGTCTCGCCTCAGGAGTGGCGCATGCTCGCGCCGCCTCTAGATGTGCCTCCTCAAGCTGACAGACCTGCATAACCACACCAAGTCGAAGGAATATTACTATATACATGAACAAAATAAGTAACATTGAAAAGGAAAGGATTATACCAGATCCAGCCTCTCCTCCAGGAGTCGCCCAAGCTTCTCAGTCGTCACTGGATCAGCAGGATGCACGAAAGGAACAACAAACGTAGGTGGCTGCAACAAGAACAAATAAATATATTAGAAAAATACTAGAATGACAAATAAACCACGAACACAATAATTAAAATATACATGAGTAGGAATAGGAACAGACTCCTGAGGGGGAGCCTCGGGAGCAGAGTCTGGAACAGCCTGCACAAAGAACTAAACAAACCAATACAAGACATGTCAGAATAAAATAAAGATGAAATAACCCAAACAGAATTACGCCCCATAAAAATAAAAAAAAATTGTACCTGACTCTTCAGGTGTAGAGAGGCAGTAGTCGCTTTCCTCTTCTGAAGATCATCAACAACCCAACGCTGAAATACCGCATGATATTAGTAAGCTACTAAGAAAGTGAAACAATGACACCCAACAAACTAATGCAATGACACAAACAAGATAAAAGATTAAATGGAACTTATCCAATGATCTAGCTCGGCTTGAAGCCAAGCCATTGCTGGATCCTCCCAACTGGAGGAAGCAACTGAAGATGGATCAAATGCTGAAACGGGACCATCAGCAGCGACCTCGGCTCTCTACGAATAACAATAAACACGTCAATTGGCAAGCTCACAATGCTAACAATGCTAAATTATATTTATAAAGACACCTACCAATCGATCAATCTCAGATTGTAAGCTGGCCTCCACCTCTCGGCCGACCTGCTGCTAACCGTGTAACAACTTAATCATTGCCGCCTGATGAACAACCTCACCCTCTCTCACAGACTGTCCAAAATAAAAGAAAAAGAGACACCACAGCTATGTTAGAATGTCCAGAAGACCAAGTCCACATAATACAAAAAACCCATAGATTAACTCACCAGGAGCCGTCGAGTCTCCCCTAGCCTAAGCAACAGAGGAGGCCAAGGAGTGCAGCATCTCCTCATCCGGACGAGGAGCACACCCCATCTGCTCCATCACCCTATGGAGGGCGTCTAATGCCCCCCGCACACTCGTCGTGAGATGAACCTACTCCAACGTAGCCAACCTCTCCCTCAAAGCCGACGCCAACTCCAGCCCACCAATCCCGAAAGAGCCACTCTCATGGAAGGCACATGTGAAGAGGTGCCGGCCACCTAATGTACTAAACAACCGCACATACTCCCAGACATCTGCCTCGTCACACGCCCCTATAACCCTGGTCCCCCCAGCTCTAAAATCTGCTATTTGAAGCACCATCCGCTCGGCAAAATTCCAGCCATGAAGGCCGGTCATCCTCTTTTCCACTCTATGGCGAATCTCTAGAGGGACTCCCTGAGTGAGCCCCAGCTATCGTACCACTCGAGATATGTGGATCCTCTCCACCCTCTCAAAACAATGGACCCATATGTCTACATCAAAGAAGGGTCGGCCAGACTGAATCACTGGCACACCCGCATCCTCCTCATCCGCATACGGCCTCCAAATCACCTATAACCAAACAAATGAGCCAACCCCTCAATGAAGCCTCAGATCCTGAAAGATCGAAATAAAAAAAAATATATACGTATGACGATCTATACCTTCCCCGCGTGCATATCCTCAAAGAGACCGTGTGCGGTCTGAAGATCCGAAGACCAACGGCGACCCCTCAACTCCTCCCTCCACACATGCATCCACAAAAATGTGAACCTCACTTCCAACGGAACCCCCGAACGAAGATAAAAGAAGTGATCATATACCAAACCTAGAAAGTAAAATAGAAGAAACGTTAAGTAGATGCTACTATCAAAAGACCAAGAAAAGAAAAAAAAAAATTAGAAACCCTATGACATTAATTAACTAAAACTCACCTGGAGGAAGGGAAGGAAACCTCCGATTGACGCGATGCCCTATCCCTGACACTAAAACTGCTCATAGAGATGCGCCAATATGGCCGCACCCCACGCATATGTGGGGACTCGATCCAAGTCCCCGAAAACCATTAAAAATAACCCGGTGACACATCTCCTAGTCTAAGAGGAAAAGAGTACTGCACCAACGAATTGCATCAAGAATGCTCAAAGTACCCTATTTGCAACAAATCCCGGCTCCACCACGGGTCCCGACCCACCACTATCACACAACCAGCCTCATAAGACGCCTTCGCCTCTGAATGGTGCCTCGAAGGGATGAAGCCACTCACAAACATATCAAAAATCTAAGTGGCACGAACTACACATGACCTCGATCCACTCGATCTATACGGCACACCTAAGATCTCCTCACACACCTCCAAATAATGTCCTGCCATCCGCCCTGTGATCGGCTCACCCTTGAAATGAAGATCGATAATGTGGACCCAATCCTCTTGAGTCGGCAACATCATACCAACTGGAAAGAGAAGCGCCTGGTGCTCCTTCCGCCACCTCTCCAAGATCGCCGCGATTAGGCCGCGATCAACCTGAAAGGGCTCCAGCGCTAGGATCGGCTCGAAATTGAAAAACACCAGCCACGCTCGCTGAAACTCTGGCAAGGCACGGTACCAAGTATGAGACTAAGCCTATGCCGAGCTGATATCTAGCTGCGAGAGCTCCTATTGAAAGAAACACAAACAATAGCAGTAAGACTAACACATACCCATGACGAAAGACAAATAAACATAAAACTGAAAGCAAATCAAATATGCCCCAAACACAAAAACAATTTACAATAAACACACAAAACATGATAAGGGCGACTGAATAGAAACATGACCTATCTCTAGATACTGTCATGATGCATGAGTGAGCACACAACCAAGGAACAATGCAGGTTTGACATGAATTAGAAGGGTTTCCAAAGCCTAATAAGCCTATGTCATAACCTAACTGGCTAAGAAAATGAAAGAACTCTCGCTCATTGGTGCTTACCTAGCGTCCAGCGAAGAAATCCTCCAACAGGAAGTGTCTGTGATCTCGATGCCCCTCACCCTGGTGCTCCTCAGCCGCACCCTCAGCTCTCTCACCCTCAACCTTCTCACCCTCATCCTCAGCGACCCCCTGCTCAATCTCGAGCATCTCCCCCCTGACCTGCGACTGGTCAACCTCCAGTACCTCCTCTCTAACCACGTCCCCAACATCCACCTCCTCGATAATGTCGGTCCGAGCCTCGAAAGTCTCACCTATCTCCGCCCCTAACATCCTCTCCAACCCAAAAATAGTAAGATTGCACCCACTAATACCCTCACCCTCAAACCTAAAACGAAGAGCTCAAAAAACTGAAAGAACAAAGGAAACGATGCCTGAAACGGATGGTCGGATAGTAAAATTTCATGAAAATATAAAAATTAGAGCATAAAGAAATAAGGAAACAGGGAATGGAAGACAAACAGATCTCATGACAAAAAAAATGAAAAGTTTTGAACTATTTATAAGACACCCCAAAATCGCACGCTTAAATTCTAGCGCTCAAACCAATCACGCACCACTCTAACTGTGCTTAATTCGGATCAAATGATTGGTCTCGAGCACGTAACCAAATAGTCGCCCGCTCAAACCAACCCGACCATCTGGTTGTGTGCAGTCTACTAGGAGCTCCACACAGTGATGCACGAATGCCAATGGTCACCTGTACAGTGACCACCCACCGCCCTAATCACGCGCCCGGTACCATACGTTTAATTCGGTCAAACGACCTGAAACTGGCGCTTAATGACATTCTGACGCTCTGAACGCGTGTCCACCCTCTGGCGCCCAATTAATTTATGCGCTCGGAGTGAAGCGCGCAATTCCCCAGAAACACAAAAAAAAAAGCTCAGGACAGCACGTTCACAGACCTAAATTAGGTGATCTCCGATACTAATTATTAGCCTAAACCACGCCCTTGTTAAGCCTGATCCAAAACATTTCAGACTTAAAGAAATATGCACCCCCATAACTAAAATAAAATACTTCAGACTAAGACCAAACTAAACTAAAAAAATGCCCCAACACCATTTCCACACGTTCCAACCAAAACAAAAAAAATAAAAAATTTGCCCCAACTAATACCAAACTATAAAAAAAATGTCCCCCATTGTCTATACACTTGAACCTAAACTAAACTAAACAAAAAAAAACTGCTCCCAACACACCCCAGATCAAAATAGATAAATAGGATCAGACCAAATTTAAATTCATAAGCATCACACTCAAAACAAGTCGAAGCAAGCCACCAAAAAAACCAAATTTGCCAAATAGAGATGCCCACAAATGAAATAAAATCATAATCACTTCATAAATAAATGACATAATTACAAAACACACCGAGGACATACCCTCTAAATATACAACTTAAAACAAGAAACTTAAAAAACCAGCACATTCAGGCAGTGCCCGAATTCGGATTTATTTGGGAAACCAAAAATCTCATCTTCCCCTCTTCCCTTAGCATGGCAACAATTTGACTGCTACCTTGCATTCCCAATCCTGTCCATTATCAATAATCAACTCAATAAACACAACTCTTCAGGTCCAACACTCGGGATACAAAAGAGAATGGAAGAAAAGACATTAATGAACAAGAAAATGCCCAAAACAAATGCCCCAAAATTTTCAATCCCAAACTTGGAATAAAATTCAAAACCACAATAACTCAAATTTTTAGCTCACACATTTATAAAGTATACCCCCTGAATTATCAAATGATAAGTGTCACACCTTTAAACCCTTCCAATCTAATTAAATACAAACCAAACACATACCCCCCTGAAAGACCACAATCCATGACAAACCCAGAGGAACCAATAATCACACAATGCTTACCCCTTCAAGGAAACACAAATCCCAAAGCAAAGTAAACAAGCCAATAAGATTCAAAAACTTAACACCCATCCAAAACTTTTGAAAACTCACACCTTTTAACAAGTGTCACTTCAAGTCTAACAAGAGACCAAAATAAAGAACCTTAAACTTTAAACAAAAAATTCTCTAAAGTAAGACCCCGCCAAGAAAAATGCCCTAACCAAACCCATCGGAACCAAGTAAACCCTCTAAACAAACCCCATAAAACAAACTAAACCCCAAGCTAAACTAAATCCTAAAATAAGTAAAACAAATTAAATAAATCAAACTAATCCGCTAACAAGTTTAAACAAATGAACAAGCACGAAAAAAAAAATGCCTCTTTATTTATAACTCAAAAGTTTTACAAGTATCACCGGAGGCATACCTCCTGAATTTACAACCCAAAACAAAAATCTAAAACTTTAACCTACAACCCAAAACGAAGACTGGGTGTAAAACTGAGATGAAGCGAGGAGCAGATTTCGCTTGGAGTGTCCAATCGGAGGCTTCAGGGAGAATTGGTTGGGAAACACATCCCTCCACTTTTTACTCCTCTTCCACTATCTTCACCTCCTCTGCTGCCGCCTCCTCAATGTTGCCTTCATCGCTCCCTAAAAAGGGATCGATGTGAAGACTAGCACCCTCATTCCCAATACCTCCCACTCACAGGATAACACCATCCATGAGCATCACCTCGGGACGAAGATCATGTGAAATAATGAATATAAGAAGAGAAGACATCCCAATCAGATGATTAGATCGCCCAATATCGCTAAAACACGAATTTTAGAACACAAAACATCCATAAAAAGGTCAAAACTCGAGACTAAAATAGAGAATGAAAAATAAATGAGAGCTCCTTCGCTTTTATGGAGAATGGACTCAATCTCGCGCCACGCACATCGCACACAATAAAAAATGCGTGCCCTAACCAGAGTGCGCAAATAAGCCATCGCCAACGCCAACCGTGCGACACTCTGATCGCACACACTCTATGGATTGTACAAATTTATCAAATGACGCATTGCCGCCCCGCGACCTGAAAGGTCACCCGTACACTGACGTGGTGACACCTCAATCACGCGCTACGATTGTAGAGCATAATACAATCACACACACTCTGACACGCGTAAATGGCCCCTCAAGCTTGAGATCGCACTCCCTAAAATAAGCGTACAATCATATTAAGCAACCTAAAACAGGCGTGCAATACCTGACTTTGGATAAAATTTACACCCTCATACATTTGTATCCCATCTTGGCTAAAATTCATCAGTCCCATCGCGTAGCCTCACAAGTTGTTTCGACGAAAAATGAAGACCTACTCACCCATCCCATCGCATACCCATGCATGAGAAGGAAGCATCGATAGCACCTGTCTCCATCACGATAACATGTACACATGCGATATCACCTCAATATCTAGTCCCATCATAATAAGATAACCATACCCTCACGTCCCATCGCGGGAAGTTGAAAGCAAATATCCTGAGAACGCGAGCACGCCACCGCTAACTATGCTCAGTCGATATCCCATCGCGAACATCACTACCTGAAAATAAAAAAAACTCAGACAGCACATGCCACGCTGTATGACAAAAAGTGGGAAAGCTTGATCGTGTCCCATCACTAAGGCAAAGAGCTCTCTCTCTCCCAAATTGATCCTCACGTCCCACTAGAACTGACCCAACCGTAGCAGACCTGAAGAGAAGAAACCTCCAAAGTCCCATCATGACATCGCCTCTCCTAAGACATCACACCACAACTGCTAAGCCCTGCCACAGCAGACCTGAAAAGAAGAAATCTCTAAAGTCCCATCGCGGTACCGCCCCTAATAACCCACCGGTCCCATCACGGACCACACAAGCTATGTACAATCCAGGTAAGTACTACCCACTATTTTTCTTTTTACTCGATATTCCTCGTAAAAATATAGTTAGCTATGATTAAGTGAAATGTTTTCAAAACCCGTCTCTCTTGACTCGTAAATCACTTTAGTGCTCCCATAAGAGGCAATCATCAATATTCGTTGAGAAGGTTAGACGGAGTATCCGGCATGCCAAGTGTCGTCTTGACAACCACAACAACGGTCTGGTCCACAAATCCCGTATGGGTGGATCTGCTCAGCGATGTCTCGGAAGCCACGTTTTCCACCGTTTTACCACTAAATTGATCTTAAGTTAAAATCCCTAAAATTTTAAATTTTCAAATTTCTCGAATCATCAAAATCCCCTTACTAAAAAATAAAAATAAAAAATACACAAAAGAGAGAAGAAAAGAAAAGCAAAGCAGTAAGATAAATAGACCCAACTCACATTTCTTTATATACCAAAAAAAAAAATTAATTAAGCGCCCCATCACCCGCGCATAATAAGCTATACTTAAACCTAACCTTTAACTCCTAAGACCACTGAACTCACAATCAAGCGCATATCCCACTGTGCAGAATTGGATCAAGCGCACACTCCATTGCACAAAATCATTTATTCAGATGCCTTAGGACTAGAGTTCCCAACTTACAAACTAACCCCTGAACTCGCAATCAAGCGCATATCCCACTATGCAGAATTAGATCAAGTGCACACTCCACTGAACATAATCGTTTGTTCAGATGCATTAGGATTAAAATTCCCAACTTAGAGGCCGACTCCAGATGAATCAAGCACAAGTGCCACTACACAGAATTCAATTGAGCACACCTCACAAGACCCCCAACTAATCTCACCCAAACCAGCCATCCCCCTTGGAAGCCAAACATTGAGTATATTTAATCTAAAAACTTACAAACATCTATTGGAAAAGGAATGCCTAACGCGCATTGGTGTGAGCAATGACGGGCCCGATCTGGCATGACTTGCAAAAGCTTTTAATATTATATGATACTTCATTTTATTATTATCGTGCCCTGGACCTTGTTTTAGACATTTGATTGATGCCCCAGTACCTCGATTGCGTAAAATCCCTTTGTTAGCCCGCACCATGCGGCGGGATGCGTCATGCACCCACAGACCTGGGATGTGCCCTTCGACAGCTACCATTTTAGCTTGCGCTGATAGATAAGAAAGCTAAACCTGTCATGTCAGCATCACTAATTCACATTTGTGATTTCCTAAGAGAAATGAGAGGACACCTCGAATGAGGGGTGTCTACTTCTTCAATGCGTTCTTACTTCGCAAGAGCACGCCAAAGAGGGGCATCTGTAGACACTCCCATTTTTTCCTCTAGGAATATACAAATTTGTTCGATCAACCTTTGACCACATAACCCTGATATGGTACCATATGCTAAAACAATAGTATATGGCTGGACACAGGCTGAAATAATAGTTCTGTGGCTTAGGCCCCATACCCCTAATGCAAGGACCATGCACTAAAATAATAGTACATGGATGAACATAGGCAGAAACAATAGCTCTATGGCTCAGATGCTAATGAAGGGAGACTATAGACTAAAATAATAGTATATAATCGAAATGCAAGCTAAAACAATAGTCTAGCATTTCAAGCCCAACCCGAACTCAGACAACCCCGAATTAAGCGCCTAAAACCAAGCACTCAATTCGATTGCACGCCAAATCACAAGCGCACAATTAGTCCCTTCTCAGACCAGACTTCCTTTCCCCAGACCATCTCGTGACTTGATCACGCGCTTCATATGAAATGCGCAATCAGATTGAGCGCCTGACCACCGGTGCGCAATTGGCCTACGCCCGGCCTAGTCTTACCTTCCATGACCCATAAGTTTCCTCGATTAAACACTTTGAGAGTGGCGCTTAATTAGATTACGCACCCCAAAATAGGCGCGCAATTAATTCTAACACTATTAGGTCTAGGAAACTCGCTTAGCAAGTCAGCCGGTCGCTCACTGAGTCGGTGACCGACTCAAAGCGATTAAGGACCGGGAGACCGGTGCGTAATTCGATTAAACACCTGAAACAAGGTGTTTAATTAAAGAAAAACCTATAAAAGCTTGTTTTTAATTTTGACAAAATAGAGCACGAGAGGCTGGAAAATTTTCAAGAGAGAACGAACTTTTTTGGGATTTCGAAACCAAAGAACTCTGAAAATGAACACATAGACAACCTAACCATGATTTCAAAATTCAAGCACAGAATCTTTGTGGTTTCTCTCCGCAGCCCCAATCTTAGGTAAAAACCTTAGTTTTAGACTTAGGATACTTCTCTTAGTTTTAGTTATAGATTTTAATTTTCAGTCTGAGACCGTAGCACCCTTTTTTATATCGCAAGATTTTTATATCTACTTCTAGTTCTCCAAATTCAGAACCAGTCCTTAATCCGACGGTCTAATTTACTGACCCTAGACTAAATTTAGTTCTAAAATTTCAATTTTCAGTCCTATCATTAATTTTTGGTTCTAGGCCTTAGACTCTAGAACCAGTCCTTAATCATACGGTCTGATTTTTTGGATTTTGGAGACGAATTTAGTCCTAAAATTTTAAATTTCTTAGTTTAATATTTCTAAAAATCCTAAATATTAATTTTAGTTTCTATAATTCTAGTTTCTCAATTTAATTCATAATTTTTACTCCAAAATTAATGCCAAAAATCCGAAAATACTATTTTACAGTCCAAAATCTAATTTATCTTTGATCTCAGCCACCTGATTTGCCCAAGGGAGCTTACGGAGGGTACTCGAGAATGAGGCCAATTCTCCTTAGCATAGCGGGCCCAAAACCCCTTTTTGTAGAATTACTTAGTTACTTTAATTAGGTTTATAATATCAGTTCCATAATTTCTTCTTAGAATTTTAGTATAGTTCATTTACATGCTTTATTTTAATTAAATCCTTAGAATAATTGCTTCGATTAGAGTTCCAATAAAATTAGTTCCTTTATTTTAATTAGATAATTCTAGCATAGTTAATTCCTCGCTTTATCGGACCCCAGTATCAGTAATCAGTCTTTTTATTTTAATTAGAATCTCAACATAATTAATTCATTGCTTTGATCATAATTTTAGTCAACTCAATCCTTTATTTTAATTAGAATTTAGTATGACCAGTTCCTTTATTTTAATCAAAATTTAGTATAGTTAATTCATTACTTTAGTAAGAATTTTAGCAAAATTAGTTTATTTGCTTTAATTAGAGTTTTTAGTAAAGTTAGTCTTCTATTTCAATTAGAATTTCGATACAACTAGCATACTTGCTTTACTTAGAATTTCAGTATAACTAGCATGCTCCATTTAATGAAAGTTTCATTAAAATTAATACACTTACATTCCTAGTACAATTAGGAGACCGATGTTAATTGGGCATTTAGTAGTATTAGGACACTCTATCAATTAGAATTCTAGTAGCACTAGGAAACTAAAATTAATTAGACTCCTGATAGAATTAGAATGCTAAATTAAATAAACTATAATAAATTTCCATATAACTAAACTCACAACAAAATTGGGAAGTCTAAACTGATCAGAACTATAATAATAACGGAAAGGAAGAAAAATTAAGCTATCTAAATTATAAGAAAAGATATAGCTGTTGACGTTCGCAGGCGGATGATTCAGTAAAGAAGTAACCTACACCTGCTCTCAAGCGTGATCATTGATGTGTTGCAGCGTTGTTAAATATCTGTAGCTGGCGATCGCAACAAACTAGGAACCTTCTTAGAAAACCCGCTATTTCTAACATTTCAAACGTCGCATCGCTAGAGTCCACTTGGACAGAATTGGAGCCACTGATTCAATGGGGACCGAGAGAAACCCAGAAAAAGTGTGCACCAACAGTAAGCACATAGGGTTAGGTTACCAATCGGATGGCCCGCAAGCCGACTTGTCCCCTACATCAACAAAATGGTCTCTCTATGACGACTTCGCCTATGAGACCATTGAGAAAGCAGATGTGCAAAAGCATAAGGAACTGTCCTTCACGAGATCCCATGAAGTGGAAATTGAGTGAATGACTAAAGCATTTAGCGATTTAACCAATTTAAATGACGATATTGATAAACTGCTCGAAAGCCCATGTTTGACACTAAGCGATTTACAGAAGAGAGGAGAGAAGAACCTCCAGAACTCGACTCATGAGTAGAAGTTTGAGAATCTACTGACGGCGAAAATTTTCGCATAGCAGCCTTGCAAGATAGTGAAGAGCACTTACGCTTAACATGGGAAAGAGATCACACTCTACAAGAAAATACTAACTCGTATAGCATCCACCTCGGCCTTGGCCTTAAGGGATGGGAATGCCCTTGGGACTCCCCTTGTATCACTTACCCATACCAACCCTGCTATAGGGCATGTGCCAGCATATTATATCGCTTCGCTAGTTGGACCCGACACTCTACGATAGAAGAATCGAATCACTCCAACCTCGTGACCACCGACATAAGCAATGACCTACCAACTCAGCTATCGGCATAAGAAGCCAAAAATCCCAACGGTCATCCGATTAAGTTAGGGGGAAACACTCACATCACCCTCATAGAATCTAAAGAGAAACTTAAACTAGACACTTCTACATCCCCAGATTCTCCGCAACTCTAAATATTTTGGAAATCTCTAGAGGAAGAGTGGCAACCTCCCCTGAGTGATGACAAGGACTTCTGGATAGACCTCTCGGCACTCGAGTTATCAGAGCGAGCTAATCTAGGACTTCAAGCACTATCAGATTAAGAAGATGAATTTGATACAGTCTTCGACTCTAACCTAGGACGGGAATGTCCTTGGGGATCCCCCTGCATTCTTCACCATTATCAACCTCGCTGCCGAACATGCGCGCTCATCCTAACATATCATGAAGATCAAGGAAAAAAACTTGCTACCCCTGAGGATCCTTTGGGAGATCCCCCTCGGTGGGAAGAACAATATTATTACGACCCAGAGGATGATAGGTCAATTGACTGCTGGCTCCTCCACTCATGGCATCAACTGTAGACTGGTTAGTCTCAATCAACCCTTGGTAAAAGCTTTATGCTATTGACCAATTTGGTACCTCTTGATGAGGACACTTTCCTAACAAATCTTTCATCCGTGCCCAACTCTCATGAAATAATTCTCCTAGATTTTGCCTGAAGTCTTGAATCGCTTGGCAAATTTGGTTAGTTTTATCAATTAGGAAGTACTCCCCCAAAAACTTGGATTGTAATTTTTCCCATGTGGTAATACTTATGGCAGATAATGAAATTAATCATGCCTTTGCCCTATCCTTGAGAGAGAATGGGACCAAATATAGTTTTACGGCCTCTTTATTGGTAGTCAATAATTACAGCACTGAGCAAAGCTCTATGAAGTCCCTTAGATAATAGTATAGATCTTCTCGATCAAGCCCAAGAAAGGTTGGTGAAGATTGAAGTGTATGGAGCTTGATTTCATAATTTTGACCCGTAGGCACCTCTGGTATAACTATACAAGAGGACTCGATCAAAGCTACTGGGGTAAAATGTGCCTGAATTGACAAATCGTTAGCCACAATAAAAGATTCTCTTGCCGAAATTCAATTTGCTACCAAATTACGTCGGAAAGTCCTCTCAATTTTGTATCACACTCGAAGAAATCTAGACTTCGAGATTGGGTGTGATGCATATAAAAAGAAAAACATTGTTTTTGATATTTTTGACTTTATTTAATTTTTATTCTAGAAAGCAGGGAGAGAGAAAATCTAAGCCTCAAGCTTCTCTGATCAGGGGAAGTTGAAACTCTGATTCATCATTTTGAATAAACCTGCAAAAGATTTAAGAAGAGATCAAAGAAAATTGAAAATATAAAGTAATATAAAAGAGAGAAAGATAAATACTTATTTTCTTAAGTTAATACAATCAAATGCTGGTCCCCGACAGCGGTGCTAAAATCTTGATTGGGCTACTTATATGTGTATCTAATTAAGTCTTAACCTATTACAAGTGTACAATGGAAATTATAGTACTAGCAAAGGATCGTTCCCACAGAGATCGGTTAAATTATATTAACTTAATTCTTATGAAAACTTGTATTTATCTTTTAAGATCCTAAACTACTGGAGAAATATGAATAAAGAATTGGTTTTAAACTAAGTTTGCAGAAAATAAATCCTAATCCTCCTTCAGATTATGGTCGTCAATCACAATCTTTAGCTATCGGATATTTATGAAATTAAACAATACTATTACACTATATATCAAGTTTTCTAGAATTGGTCGTCAATCAATACTAAAATCCTATCAATACAGATTTAATCTAATCAACAATCTCCTAAAACTTGGGTGTCAATCAAATTCTAGAAATCTGAAGATGGAAAAGTAAAAACCATTACACTAATCTGCAAACCTCAATATGAGTCATCAATTCAAATTAAAATCTAAAGATGTTTACAAAGTAGGAAATAAAAGAAAATGAAATCTAAACTAGAAAGCAATAAAAATTATATCTTTCACTCCTCAGCTACAGTCATTAATTGTTTATGAGAAACTACAAATATCTACTCTAATCTTCAGCTCCCAATTATAGTTGTCAATTTCTCTTAAGAAACCTTGGATATCTAATCTACGAAGTCAATAAAAATCTACTCTAAATTTGATTGGAAGAAAACCTAACCTCAGTCGTCAATTGATGTTGAGAATTTCTTCGATGATTATTCCTATACCAGGCTCTCTTCTTTATAGATCATAAGGAGTCGGTTTACAAGACTTCTAATTCTAATAAAAGAAATAACTAAAAACAAAATTATCCTAATATAATTCTACTTCTATTTTTATATTTCCTTCCTTCCTTTAATTGATGCGCTTCTGGATTATTTAGTAGTAGAGATCTTCTGAAGTCTATCTTCATCAATCTTCTCAGATCCTTGATCAACCAAACTTCTAATTCAAGAGTTCTTCTAATTCTATTCATGGCGGTGGAATCTTCACATGATCAACAACAATAGCAGCAACATGAAAGCTTTATAATCTTATTCGTAAATCACAATTATCTCTTTTCTTCTCTTTCTCTGGAAAATCATAAATTATGATTTTCTATTTTTCATAGCTTCCTCTCTGGACGATTCTCTAAATTACGATTCATTGCTTTTTATTCTGTATCGCTTCAGCTTCTTGAACGTCTTCTGGAGATTCATAAATAATGATTTCTCATTTTCTTCTTTAGTAGTAGCGCTCAATAATCTTTTCATGATTTTTTAGCTCCCAGTATATAGCGAATCGTCTTTTTATGCTTAATCATCTTTTCTTGCTCCTTTTGAGTTCATTTTGACAAAGATTAACATTTTGGCTTTCTTTTATTGATTTTCCTTAATATCTGCACATCATTAACTTATTAGTAGCAAACTAAGTCCTAGCATCACTAAGTTAAGGATAATAAAATGGGATATTATGTGATTGATCAGGTACCTTATAGTTGCACAAGAGATGTGATATCTGTTATCATGATGCATGAGTATTGATAGACCCAGGGTCTACTCACTCTTTTATAACTTCTCAATTTGCTACTGAATTGATTATCACTCCTGAGCTACTAGGCTTCGTTTTGGCAGTGTCAGTCCCTACGGGAAACTCAGTGAACACAAACATGGTGTGTCAATTGGTCATCATTATGGTTGAGGACCACGAGACATTGGCTGATTTGATCTTGCTAGATATGGAGTGATTCGATGTAATCCTCGGTATGGATCGGCTATCCGCATATCACGCAAGCATTGATTGCCTTTGAAAAGTGGTCATTTTTCACCCTCCAAAGGGAAAATCTTTTAAGTTTCACGGCATAAAATCCAGTATTGCTCCATTTATTTCAGCCATCCGAGCAAAATGTTTGATTAACAACGAATGTCATGGATACCTCGCATTGGTGAAGAGCCAACAAGAAGGGGAAATTAATATCCTCGATTTTCCCGATGTATCCGAATTCCTGAACGTATTTCCCGAGGATCTCCCTGGACTACCACCGGATAGGGAAATCGAGTTTGAAATTAACTTAGCTCCAGGCACCGAGCCGTTATCTAAGGGACCATACCGTATGGAGTCAGCAGGACTGAAGGAACAATTGCAGGAGCTACTGGATAAACGATTTATTAGGCTTTGTGTGTCTCCATGGGGAGCACCTATTTTGTTTGTAAAAAAGAAGGATGGTTCAATACGACTCTGTATTAATTATCATCAATTGAACAAGTTGACGATCAAGAACCGCTACCACTTCCTTGTATCGACGACCTCTTCGATCAACTACAAGGCACAAAATTCTTCTCGAAGATCGACTTGAGGTCTGGTTACCATCAATTGAAAATCTAAGTAAAAAATATATCGAAGATAGCTTTCCGCATGAGGTATGGTCACTATGAGTTTCTAGTAATGCCATTTGGTTTGATGAATGCACCAACGCTGTTTATGGGTATGATGAAAGGGGTGTTCAGACCAGTTTACGATTGTCTTCGTAGATGACATCCTCATCTATTCGAAGACAAGAGAGGAGCATGAACAACATTTGCGCACCGCTCTCCAAACATTTCGTAATCATTAGTTATATGCCAAGCTAAGCAAGTCAAGTTTTGGCTTGAACATGTCAGCTTCTTAGGACATCATGTTTTTGAGGCTGGCATAACCATCAATCCAGCCAAGATCGAAGTAGTTGTAAAATGGAAACAACTGAAGACAGTGACAAAGGTTTGTAGTTTCATTAGTCTGGCTAGATACTATAGGAGATTCGTGGAGGGTTTCTTCAAGATTTTAGGTCCACTGACACAGCTCACGAGAAAGATTGTCAAGTTTGAGTGGACTGAATAGTGTGAGAAGAGTTTTCAAGAACTAAAGAGTAGGCTAACCACCGTGCCAGTGCTTGCCATACCATCAGGCATTGGAGGTTTTGCAGTATTCAGTGATGCGTCACATAGTTGATTAGGATGTGTGCTTAATCAGAATAAGAGAGTTACTGCTTACGGCTATCGATAGCTTAAGGACCACGAAAAGAATTATCCGACTCGTCACCTTGAATTGGCAGCAATCATCTTTGCCCTGAAGATTTGGAGGCGTTACCTTTACAAAGAAATATTTGACATATTTACGAATCACAAGAGGCTCAAATACCTTTTCACACAGAATGACTTGAACATGAGGCAAAGAAGGTAGATGGAATTTCTCAAAGATTATGATTGCTCCATCCAGTAACACCCTGGGAAAGCTAATGTTGTGGCAGATGCACTGAGCCAAAAGTCTTCTACTTAGTTATCACACCTCATCGTAAGAATGCATCAATGACACTTACTCGAAGATATGGCCCTAAGTGATACGAGGTTCGATGTTAAGGGTTTGGGAGCTTTAATGGCTACTATTGTTATTCAGTCGACTTTTTTTGAGAACAACCGTAATCTACAAATGACAAATGGTGAACTCATGGCCATAAAAAAAGATCTGATTAGTGGGAATCGACCAGATTTCTCCATCAAGGAGGATGTATCACTACTATTCTGAGGTCGAGTGTGTGTGCCAATAAACGTCGAGCTTCGAGACACCATTCTAGAGGAAGCTCACAAGTCGATGTACGCCATCCACCCTGGATGTACCAAGATGTACCAGGATCAAAGAAAGATTTTTTGGTGGACAAGTCTGAAGAAAGACGTAGCGGACTATGTTTCAAAGAGCTTGGTGTGTCAAAAAGTTAAGATCGATCATCGTAATTCATCTGGTCTATTACAGCCATTGCTGATACAAGAATAGAAATAGGAAGCCATATCAATGGACTTCATTATTGATTTTCCAAGAACAGTGAAGGGGCACAATGCTATTTGGGTAGTCGTTGATCGATTAACCAAATTTGCACACTTCTTATCATACAATACAAGGTATATAGCCAGTAAACTTGTAAGGTTGTACCTCAAGGAGAATGTTAGACTGCATGGTATATCAATTAGCATAGTATCAGACAAAGACCCTTTGTATACATCATAGTTTTGGCAACATTTTAAGGAAGGAATGGGTTCCAAGTTAGATTTTAGCTCCGCATTTCACCCTCAGACCGATGGGCAGATCGAAAGGGTGAACCAAGTAATTGAAGACATGCTACAGGCTTGTATGTTGGATTTTCAAGGATTATGGGATAAACATCTACCCCTGATCGAGTTCACGTACAACAATAGTTAATAGACGAGTATTAGAATCACAACATTTGAAGCTTTGTGTGATCGGAGATGCAAGTCTCCACTCAATTGGGAAGAAGTTGGCGAGAAACTCATTTTGGGACTAGAAATCGTGAAAAGCATGACTGAGATAATTCGGTTAATCCGTGAGAGGTTGCGAGTTGCACAAAGTCACCAAAAGAGTTATGCCGATCTTAAGAGAACAAATGTCAAATTCCAAATTGGGGACAACGTGTTCATTAAGATCTCTCCCACAAAAAGAGTAATGCGGTTTGAAAAGCGTGGAAAGCTAAGCCCATGTTATGTTGGCCCTTTCGAGGTATTGGGCCGAGTTGGAGATGTCGTATATAGGGTTGCTTTGCCACCGCAACTATCCAAGATGCACAATGTATTCCACATATCGATGTTGCGAAAATATGTGAAAGATCCGACTCATGTCTTGGCTTACCAACATATTGAGCTCCAAGAAGACCTACTGGTGATCGAAGAACCGATACAAATTTTATATCGTAAAGAGAAGACCTTACTAACATAATAGATCCCCCTAGTACTGGTGAAGTGGCGGAACCACTCTTCAGAGGAAGCCACTTGGGAACACAAAGCAGAGATCCGCGACCAGTATCCACACCTATTTGAATGAACTTCATTAATTATGTGGGCACTTTTGATCTAGCTTCAATACAATTTCCTTCGATATATGTACTTGTTGTTTCGTTTTCATGGTAGCTGGTACTTGTTGTATGCTATGGTTCTTTTGCAAAATTCAAGAGAATGTGTGCTAAGGACATTGCACTAAGAATTTGGAAATTTTGTTTTCTTTCTATAATATCATAGCAATAAAAAATTGACGACCCAAAATTTTATTTAATGTGCTGTGGATGGATGTGTGTGTGTGTGCCAAGTGTAGGATGCAGGTACGAAGGAAGTTAGAGGACTTAGCGTCCGCAAAACAGGTGAGAAGAGTTTCACTCAAAACTTCAAGCTTCAAATTTTCTGAGAAAACTGATCGATCGGATTTTCTCTTTGGATCAATTGATCGATCGATTTTGTCTATTGGTAGTGTGTACAGAGAAGCTGATTGATTGGTTTTAGAAACCAATCGATCGATTTTGACAGTATAAGAAGGGTCGTGGGTTCTTTTCTTCTCCTTCAAAATTTTTAGGGCTTTTCTCCTCCTTCTTGTGAGAACTCACCACGCCTCATTCAAGATCCACGAGAACTTCGATTTATTCCATGGGAAATGGATTCAAGCACTCTTGAAAGGTAAACCCTACCTTTTCCTTGAGTTAATTCTTAAGATTGTCAATTACCTTCTTCAAATATTTGGTTTCAATGGCACCTAAGGCGAAGGCAACCATTAAAAACCCCACTTCTAAGGTTCCCACTTTGAGGGCCACTTCCTCGAGGTGCGCCAATGTTAACCCTCCATTGCCGCCATCAAAAGAGCAACCGAATCAATGGTGGGATGCGAAGGAGTTTGAGGTCGGGTGGTCTTTCGACCATGATCTCTTTGAAAACGAAGAGATGATCGAATGGGCATCTGAATATATTGAAAAGAGCCAGGTTAAAACCTTTGCTTCAATCCTTTCATGATTATTTCTACCCACGGATGGTGAAACTATTTTACCAAAATATGTACCTTGGCGAGGACAAGGATACACTATACACCAAGTTAGACAATAAGGTCTATGAATTTACCATTGATCACATCACCGAGGAAATGGAATGCCCCTCAGTATTCGCACAAAAAATGGGTTTATTGGCACTAAACCCTTGACCAGTACAGTTTCATATAGTTATTGAGAGGATGACTGATGGATAACATGGATCCGGAAAGTTGGTGACGAGAGCCCAGTTATCGAAAAAATTGTGGATGACGGATACTATCTTCAAATGTAACCTATATCCATTAAGACACAAACAGGAGAGAGTAGGAGTCATTCAGTAGATTCTATTCTTGGCCTTTAAAGGAAAATGGTTTAGTGCATCGATAGTAGTGTTTGAGTGGATAACTTATGCCCGTGAATGGATGTCGAAGGGAGGAAGGCACCTCTGAAGACAATGCCCTATGCTCGCCTTATCACCCGCATGATCGAGGAGTATCAGGCCGACTGAGACGATTATAAGATATCACAGGATGAGCAATAGTGGACCGATAATGTTAAGAGGTATAGGATGAAGGATTGGAGGAAAGGTTTCAAGAAATTAGAGAGAAGTGTTCAGGATAGAGAAAATCAAGAGGCGGTCGAGTGCACCTAACCAGAACAGGCACAGTTGAGACCAGCAGCATAGCTTGATCTGGCAGTCCCACCTCATATGCCCCCACCTCAACAGGTACTAGCAACCTCAAACGCCGATGTGCTTGCCTTGTTAGCAGAAAATAATCGTCAGCTGAACTGGTGATTGGATTTCCACGAAGGCTTACTGATGCACCTGATGTGACACGCGTGCCCTACTTCCTATGCTCCATATGTCGCTGAGGCACGCAACTATATCATGGGTGCATCTACTTCTAGAGCCTGAGGTACCACGGACTGGGATTTTGGACCATCTTACGAGCCGACAGGTTAGTAGAGAGAGTTATTGGTAAAAAAATTTGGTTAAAATTTTTGATGATTTAAGTACTTTTCATGTGGTTTTGGGAATTATTGGGTCTTGGAGGCCCTACTTTCGCTTTGGGTTTTATAGTATCGTAATTAGTTTTCAGTGCTTTTAATTGGTTATGGAAAGCTTATGAGTACTTTATGAACAAGGTTTACTAGTGAATGTTTAACTTAGTTGTGGATAATTTAGTTGTTTGGAGGTTTCATGTTTAGATGTTAGATGTGGATGATTGCTAGATGTGGATAAATTAGTTGTGGCTAATTCTCTCTAGTCGTGGATAATTCGTCACCTGTGGATTATTTGGTGGTGTTATTGTGTTAAGATGATTTAGTGGTGGATAATTTCTCCTAGTCTAGTTATGGATATTCTGATTTTACAAGTGTCTATGATCGGCCCTAAGGAGTAATAGGGATTGTAATTGGTACTAGAAGTACCGTGTTGTGTGAAATTATGAATGTGTGCTCTTTTTCAAGACTGCATATTATACGCTGAATGATTTTGAATGGTTAATTGTGAATGCTTATTAGCTATTGTGAAAGTATTTTTATTTCAATGCATGATTGGATGATTGGCTGAACCTCAAACCTACTTGTGAGCGATTTTGTATAACCCAGTGTAGATATGCTCTTGTTACCTATGAATAAGTACGTGATTGTTCAACTTTTAAATGAACATTGTTGATTTTAACTGCATGATGTGGATCTTCAGTTAAAGGATTGTATTCTTTTCCTATAGAGAATTTCAAACTCCGTATGTGTCCTATGTGTTCTCTTGCTATATAGTGCAGGGATACGTTTAGGACAAAGGACAAGTACTAAATTTTCGTGGATGAAAATTTCTTAAGGGGGGAAGAATGTAACAACTCAAAATTACGAACTGAACGCGACGACCAATTAATGCAGGCAGAGTTCAAACCGACTAAATAGTTATGAGAATATAATGTGTGCAAAGTAGGTATAGAATTCTTATTTGACCTTTAAGAGAGAGCCATGCACCGAATCACGGTGTGCCTGCTCAACACCCAATGTGTGCCCTTAAGTCAAGTGGATAAGTTTAGAAATAAATATCTAAGATATTTATTTCCTTGCCTTTGTTTTGTTTTTACTTTGTAAGAGAAAAGAGCAAAGAGCAAGCTCCCTCTCCTCAAACCCACTCGTGAGACCCTTTGGGGAAGATTGCTGCACAAGCTTCGGCCTCTTCGCAAGGAACGCATCGATCATCGCAATAGTTCTGCCTTCTTGTAAATTTCTATCGCGAGAAAGCTTTGAGATCTGATTTCACTTAGATATAAGATCGTGAGAGAGTGTGGTTTTGAATGAGGGAAAGCCAACCATCATAGATGCGTCATCCGTGACTTGAGAAACTGAAGATCGTGCGTAAAAGTGCGGAGCTTCGTGTTGAGCTCTGTTTCGATCTCGATTGTCGTAAGAAACTAGAAGATTTGCTCTGAAACCCTCTTTGGCAATGATCCCCACAAGACGCATTAACAATCTAGAAAGGTGATCATCGTAGTGCCATCATGTTATAATAGTTATCCTGACCTCAGATTATTAAGTGTGTGAAAATTGAAGAAGATCATTTGAAATTTGGGGAAAATAAACCAAAGAAGAACAAGCCTGAGTGGGCTACAGAATCTGTCAAAACCGATCGATCATATTTGATAGAAGAGGGTGAATTTTTAGAGAAATCGATCGATCAGATTTCTTTGCCTTTAGAAATCGATCGATCGATTTGCCCTATCTTTTGGCTTCTTCAGTTTTCTTTGGAAAAAACTATGAGAAAATTCGAACCATCCGATTTCGCCACCATTGGCACGTAGCCTACGATCTTGGTGTGATCTAGGTTAAGAGCGGGGGACATTGATAAGGACCTTTGCATTGATAAGGACCTTCATTTTGTACCGAACCTAAGGTAGCGAAAACTCAATACTTAATTCTCGCCTTGGATTTTGGTCCATAGATATCTTGATATGATTGACATGAATTGAATATGAAATTGATTGCATGCTTCATCGAAAATAGAAATTTGAACATGATCTTTGAATACTAACTAAAATGTTAGAATCTCGAACAATGAACTATTGCATTTGTACATTGATTATGAAAATTTGAATCATCGACTGTGAATGGAGAAATGTTTGAACTCTGAAATTAGTTATATATTACAACTTTGATTTAAGCATTGAATATCAGTATTGCGTAATGATTTAAGGTTATGTGGACAAAAACCCTATAAGGACCGGTATGGCGGTTTATACTATCCACTGTCGACTGGTACGGCAGTTTATACCGTACACTTGTAAGTGTTTAAGGAACAACGTTGGTTTGGGGGATTCCCATCTATCAATTGGCTCAACAATGCTATATCACATTAGAGTTACTTAAGTTACGATTTAAGTCATTAATGAACTAAGCATATCATGTAAGATAGGAGAAATGAATAAAAAAATGAAACCATATGAAATTTTGAAGTTTGTCTCAATATCGCTTTGAAATTTAAGCTCTTTGAACTCTATTTGAACATGAAATGACATTGAAAGTTCATCGTTTGATTTAGTTTGATATGAAAATGCCATTGATTATTGTCATTGAACCTATGTTTTAAATTAATGCAATGTGAGTTAATATTGATCTTTTTCCTACTGAGCGTAGACTGTTAGCTCATCCCGACATTTCATATCATAGCTTTAGATTGGGATCGGGATCCTGAGTTAGAGGAGGATCCTGATTACGTGCCAGAGGCGGAAGAGGAGCTTCCACCTGAAGACTATTTTCCTTAGTCAGCTTGTGATAGTTTTTGCCTTAGAACTTTCGGGTAGTTGCAAGTAAAACACTTGAACTAAGAATTGTTTAACTTGGTATAGTTTTGCAACCACTGTTTAGGTGACGGTCGGCCGTCACCGATGGTTATTTGTTTATTTTGGATTATGTTATCTATAGAACTAGAATCGAAGTAGTGCCATATGATTTTTTTTTTGCCTTCTATATAAGTACGTATGAATTAGAAAGCATTGGATGATCTGGTTCTTCCTAAGTTTCAGGCAGGAAGAATCGGATTGTCACCTGACGACCCGACCTTTTCTAAAAATTTGTGTTGGAAAAGTCGGGCTCTCACAAATATGGTCAATCTCTATCGTATACTTTACATCCATGGGATCGCACTCCTTATTCAAACTCATTAGCCTTTTTTGGGGCTTCTGTTGATTGTTTATGTATTCTAGAAATGGACAACATAGTAGAAATTCATCTTTCCCCCCAAACTAAATTCACATTTATCAGAAAAGATTATTTCTCCCTTATAACAACATCCTAAGAATGGATGTTCGACTAACATGACCCTCAATCCTTTAGGTGCTGACTCGACATCGAACTCCTTAGTCATGTTGGATAGATAAGTGTAATGACCCTAAAATTCTAAGAACTTTCTGACTACTTTGGTATCCGTGCCTGACATGAAAATCGAGACAAATTTAAAATTTTAAAATATATGATTATTAATATGAAGACTTTTAATCTGTGAGCAAGTGAAGTGATGCGTCACATGTGACACAAGCCTAAGATGCAATTAGATCCTTTATCAAATGTTGTATACGTGTGTGGTGTGTGTGCGCTCAGCACCGGAGCGAAATATTAGAAATGGAAATATCCTGGATATTTCTATGAGTAGCTTATAAGAGAAGGAAGAGAGTTAGGATTCTTTCCCTACCCTTTCTTCCTTGTCTTCCTTGAGAGTTGGAATTTTGAACTTTCTTTTATGAAACAAGGCTAGAGGAAACCTAGATTTGGATAGCTTGGCTTAGAACATGAAGGGGTCAACTTGAATAGGCCGTATCTTTTCAGAGAGAGTGTGCCATCCCTGTGTGTTGAAGCCAAGTCGCGCATTTGCTATTACGGATCACAAATGGCAACGAACCTTTGAGTTTGAATCCAAAACCCACCTCGAGTCGAAATCTCCGAGAACCAAGGAAACAACCATTAAAGAGGTGAGTCATTATGGATTTTAGTAGACTTTGAATGTCATAAATACGTGTTTTTCGTGTGCTTGAATGATTCGTGGATAATCATAAAAGCTAGGGTTGAAAAAGGGTTATGATCAATAACCCCATTTATGACAGCTTTACTGTCAAATCCGATCGATCAATTTAAGTAATTGATAGATCAATCTATAGTCCGATCAATCAAATTTAAGTTTTGATCAATTGATTTGTACATGCTCCATTTGAAATAGAAGGGCAGTATTTCTGAGAAGTTCAGGCCCGATGTGCTCGATCGATCAAATGGTTATTTTGATTGATCAAATTTGGCACTGATCGATTAGAAAATGAAGTGACCGATCAGGTGTGAATTGATCGATCAATTGAGAATTGATCGATCAAACGGTAAGATTGATTGATTAAATAGGGGATTGGATTGGTAAAATTTTATAAATAGACTATAGAATAGGAGGCGTGTTTTTCAGAATTTCTGACTTTAAGAAATCCGATCGATCAAGCATAGGGATTGATCTATCAAACATGGAGATTGATTGATCAAAATTTCCTCTATTCTAGAGGTGTGGAAGTTTGGTTTCGATCGATCAAGTATGGAATTGATCGATCAAACTATGAATTTGATCGATCAAACATGGAGTTGATCGATCAGATTCCCTCTTATTTCTCTGCTTAAGAGTGAGGCATTCGATTGATCAAACACTGAGATTGATCGATTGAATTCCCTGTTTTTGCTTGTTTGGGTTTTAAGGGGAAAACACTAATAAACATTATACAAGTTGATGTCCTGACATATCTGACACTTAGTATACTATGTTTATGGTCTAGGATGAGACCGTGATGCTTTAAAAAGGCTTTTGATTTACTTAGAATGGTCTAATTTGAGGAAGGGGAAATTCAACTTAACTTGTATCTGATTTTGACTGCATACTTTCTGAGTATTTGTATCTGATTTCCATCTTTTAAAAGCATGCCTTACATATGACGAAAGTTTTGTTATCTATTTCTGTCATCTAATTCTGCTATCCAATTACGTCTTTTGATCCAGTAATCTGACTTTGAGGTATTTATATGTATTGATTTAAAGTTCATGTGACGAATCACCCTGATCAGGCAGGATACCTGCGACCAGCACAGCGGGATATCCGTGTATCTGATTTGAAAACCCGATGGCACAAGTTGCTCCCCTTAGTAGAGGCTTGACGCAAATACCCTAAAATTATTCATTGAACGACGATGGTCGGGGTTACCCAACGGCACACATCTGGCTACTATGTGCTATATTCACGAGAGTTACTTAAGTATACTATTTAAGTCACTAAATACTATATGCATAGCATCTAAAAGCTCTGAAACATCTATCTGATGTTTGACACTCTGCATCTGTTCTATTCTTTAAAATTTAGCATCTACCATCTGATTATTTTTGTCTGCATTCTTTGTTCTAGATCATCTATTCTGAGTTATATTCTGCAAATCATGTTTTATATTTTAGATGCAAATTTAACTGAATTTCTTCTATTGAGCTTAGATGGTTAGCGCACCCTGTTTTTAATATCTTAGGTTCTGAGGCTCGAACGCCAGGCACTGAGAGTGAGCCAAATTACCAGCTTGAGGGAGAGGCTGAGGAGGAGGACACTGATATTCCAGCTGACGAGGTTTATCTGTAGCTAGGGTATTTAGTTTTGTATTTTTGGCTTCTGTATTAGCATTTTGGATTATTTGGTCTGGTGGCCGCCGTTTTGTATTAACCTCTGTAATTACTTTTAATTATTGTATACATCTTATGGGAACCATTATTGGGAACCATTGATTTTGTGTGATGGATGTACATCACCGGTGGTTCTTCTTGGTTCTTATTTTGTTGATGTATATTCTTTTGATATATATACTTGGGTCTCTCTTTCTTTTAAATGTCTTATATGATGACTCTATTTGCCTCTTTGATTGTGTCTGCTCTGATTTCTGATAGATGAGCAGACATTCTTTGTCTTATTTTGGGGATCATCCAGAGTATGATCATGATGGCATGGGTTTCCAAGTGCAGAAATCTCGGCAGTCACAATTGGTATGAGAGCCTAGGCTTTAGGTTGAACCACGGGTTCAGGTTGGATTGTTTTTGCAATCTAGGTACTGATCAATGTTGTTGTTTTCACAATGACTGACCAGTATTTTGGGCCCAAGGTTTAGAGGCAGGCGTAGTGGAGGCAGAGAAGGATAGAGAGAGGTTCCACTGTGAGAGATTCTTGATGTTACCGGTAAATCCAGGGGATTAGGGTTCTTAACGGGTGAAAATGTGGTTCTCATAGGACCCAGAGGAAGAAGGGGAGGTGGTAATAGCATAACGGAGCAGGTGTTGGAAGCTTTGGCTGCCAATATAGCTCAACAGACTGCTGCTTTAAATCAACAAGCAGCTATACCACCTCACCAACCTGGAGGCTTCGCTGAGTTTAGAAGAATGAGACCTCCTAATTTCTCAGGTCAGATAGACCCGATTGAAGCCGAGGGATGGATAGAGGAGATGGAAAAAGTTTTTGATGTGCTACAATGAACTAATGTAGAGAAAGTGTGGTGGGCAACCTTCAATCTAGATGGAGAAGCGGAACCTTGGTGGAAGTTAGTATCAAGACACCGTGTGTAAGAGCTTCCCAATGTCCCTTGGACATGGGCTGAATTCATTGAAGTCTTCAATGAGAAGTAGTTCCCCAAGATAGTGAGGCATCATTGGGAGGTGAAGTTTATCAAGTTGGAACAAGGTGCTATGACGGTGCGCTAGTATAGTGCGGAGTTTGATAGACTATCGAGGTTTGCTCCACAGCACGTAGCCACCGAGTCGATGCGAGCTCAAAAGTTTCAGCTTGGCTTGAGGCCAAACATACAGAAAGAAGTGGCCCTATGGGATTTAGAGACATATGCGGCAGTTATGTCTAAGGCTCTCATATCTGAGGAAGAAAATTAAAAATAGTTTGCTTGGAGAGACAAGCAAAACAAAGAGAGGTCATTTCAGGGACAATCTCAGGACCCTGAATAGAACAAGAGGGCTAAATTCTCCAGACCTCCTAGATACCCTACTCACTCCCGACCAACAGTATTTTTAGGACAGATTTCTTACCAGAGGCTATCTGTACCGGTATCGTCTAGACCATTCAGCCCTTCTGGTTCTTTAGGTAGCGGAGCTTCCATTTCACATGGATCTTCTAGGGTCTCATCTTTCACTCTGGCCCTGCCATGTGCAAAGTGTCGGAAGCCACACAAGACAGAGGACCGCAGAAGAGATACGAGAGCTTGTTACCGGTGTGGCAAGCTGGGTCACATTGTCAGAAATTATCCTGAGGAGAGTAGAGAGAGTAAAGAAAGAGCTAGATCGGCATCCACTCAAAAGTCATCTCGATCAAAAGTTCAAGGTCGAGCATATGCCGTCACAGCGACTAATGCTCTGACATCGAATGATGTCATTCAAGGTATCATTACGCTTTGAGAGTTAATTTATGTCATTGATTTCATATATTATTGAATGTGTTAATAAATTTTGATACATAGAAATATTAGTGACTACTGTATATTAGATTATATACATGACCGTGTATATTTGATATATAAACTAAGGTACTCTTCCTATACGTCAAGAGCAAGATATATGTGAGACTGAAGCAAGAGTACTGATTGACCTTGGGTCTACACATTCCTTTATTACTCCGACATTCTCACCACATATAGGTATTACACCCGAGAAATTAGATTTCATTTTGGCAGTAACGATTCCTACGGGTAATTCAGTGAGAACAGACACAGTGAACAAGTCATTGATTATTAGAGTTGAAGAGGAAACTCGAGCGGACCTGATATTGTTGAATATGGTAGGCTTCGATGTGATCTTGGTTATGGACTGGCTATCCGTATACCATGCTAACGTAGATTGCCTACGAAAAATTGTAGTCTTCCATCCTCCAAAGAGGAAGTCGTTTAGATTTTTTGGGGTGAAGTCCAAAGTAGCACCGTTTACATCAGTTATTCGGGCTGAGAATATGATGAAGAATGGGTTCAGTGGCTACATGGTCTTTATGTAAGAGCAATGGGAAGAGAAGAATGTTATTTTAGACATTCACGTCGCTTGTGAGTACCCTGATGTATTTTCGGAGGATTTACCCGGACTACCACCAGCTCGAGAGATTGAATTTGCTATTAATTTAGTTTCGGGTACTGAGCCATTATCTAAAGCTTCATATCGTATGGCTCCTGTAGAGTTGAAAGAGTTCAAGGAGCAACTGCAAGAGATAAGGAGTTTATTCAACCGAGTGTGTCTCTTTGGGGAGCACCAGTACTGTTTGTCAGGAAGAAGGATGGTTCGATGCGACTCTGCATTGATTACCGATAATTGAAGAAGTTGACAATTAAGAATCATTACCCGCATCCAAGGATAGATGATCTTTTTTATCAGTTACAAGGAGCGAGGTTCTTCTCCAAGATTGACTTACGATCGGGTTCCCATCAACTAAGAGTCAAAGCAGAGGATATTCAAAAGACGGTGTTCAAAACCAGATATGGGCACTATGAATTTTTGGTTATGCCATTTGGGTTGACGAACGCACTGACATCTTTTATGGATTTAATGAACCGAGTGTTTAAACCACACTTGGATAAATTAGTGGTCGTTTTGATAGATGACATTCTCATCTATTCGAGAATGAAAGAAGAGGATGAACGACATTTTCATGTGGCTCTACAAACTCTCAGAGATCACAAACTATATGCAAATCTTAGTAAATGTGAGTTTTGGCTCGATCAAGTCAGCTTCATAGGTCATGTTTCCTCTGAGAAGGGTATAACAGTTGATCCGACTAAGATTGACTCTGTAGTGAATTGGGAGTAACCGAGGATGGTAACTAAGTCTATAGTTTCCTTGGCTTGGCAGAATACTATAGACCATTTGTAGAAGGTTTCTCTAAACTTTCAAGTTCGCTTACTCAGCTCACGAAGAAGAATGCTAAGTTTGATTGGACTGAGCAGTGTGAAGAAAGTTTCCAAGAACTCAAGACGTGGTTAACTACAACACCAGTGTTAGCTATACCTTCTAGTGGAGGGGGTTTTACAGTTTACAGCGATGCACCTTATAGTGGTTTGGGTTGTGTACTCAATCAAAACAAGAAAGTTATTGCATATGGTTCTAGACAACTGAAAGACCACGAGAAGAATTATCTCACACATGATCTTGAGTTAGCAATTGTCATTTTTGCTTTGAAGATCTGGCGACATTACTTGTACGATGAAACGTTTGATATTTTCACCGACCATAAAAGCTTCAAGTATCTTTTCACCCAGAAGGACTTGAACATATGACAGCTCAGATAGATGGATTTCTTAAAGGATTACAACTGTTCCATCCAGTATCACCTTGGGAAGGCCAATGATATGGCAGATGCTTTGAGCATGAAATCTTTGGTTCAGTTGTCACACCTTATCACCAGAATACAAAGGTGGCATCTACTTGAGGACCTAGCCTTATGTGATACATGGTTTGATGTCAGAGGTTCAGGAGCACTGATGGCTACCCTTGTGATATGGCCCACATTATTCGATAATATGCTTAAGCTTCAGATGATTGATGATGAGCTTATGGCCATTAAAATGAATATGATCAACAGGATCAGAACAGATTTCTCTATCAAGGATTATGATACTTTGTTATTTTGAGATGAGACGTGCATACCTACTAACAAGGAGCTTAAAGACACTATCTTAGAAGAAGCTCATAAGTCAATGTATCCTATACATCCTGGGAGTACCAAGATGTATTAAGATTTGAAGCGAAGCTTCTGGTGGAGAGGATTGAAGAAAGATGTTGCAGAATACGTGTCTCGATGTTTGGTCTGCCAATAAGTTAAAGTAGATCATTGGAACCCTGTAGGGTTATTGCAACCATTACCAGTGCCTGAATAGAAATGGGAAGCCATTTCTATAGATTTTGTATTAGGATTACCGAAGACATTGAGAAAACACAATGCCATCTGGGTTATTTTGGATAAACTGACTAAGTCGACACATTTTTGGCTTTATACGACTATGTATACAGCCAACAAGCTCACATAGCTATACATGAAAGAGATGGTTCGGTTTCATGGTATACGAGTTTGTATTGTGTGTGATAGAGACCCGCTTTATACGTCGCAATTCTGGCATCGATTTCAAGAAGACATGGGGTCTAAACTGGAATTCATCTCAACTTTTCATCCTCAGATAGATGGGCAGACTGAGAGTAACCAAATCATAAAGGATATGTTGTGTGCATGTATGTTGGACTTTCATGAGTCATGGGATCAACAGTTGTGTCTGATTGAGTTCGCTTATAATAACAGTTATTAGTCCAGTATTGGTATGGCGCCTTACGAAGCCTTATATGGACGTTGATGCAGATCTCCTTTGAATTGGGAGGAAGTTGGTAAAAAGCTTATTTTGGGACCTGATATCATGGACAGTGCAACTGAGATGGTTCCGTTGATCCGTGAGAGATTACGGGTTGCTCAAAGTCGCCAAAAGAGTTATGTTGATCTTCATCGGACGCACGTTGAGTTTCAGGTATACTTAATTGCATTCAAAACATTAGGTTTCCCTGTTTGTTCAAGTGGTATGAAATTAATACTTGTTTTCAGGCAGGAGACAAAGTATTCGTGAAAGTCTCGCCAACTAAGGGCGTGATGCATTTTGGAGAATGTGGAAAGGTGAGTCCACGTTATATTGGACCTTTTGAAGTACTAGGTCGGATTGGTGAAGTCGCATAAAGAATTACTTTGCCACCACAATTGGCAACTATGCATAACGTCTTCTATGTTTTCATATTACGAAAATACATGAGAGACCCAACTCATGTATTGGATTTTCAGCCGTTTAAACTTCAAGAGGATCTGACTCTGACTGAGGAACCTGTCGGGATCTTAGATCGTAAAGATCAGGTTTTACAGACTAAGATGATCTCACTTGTACTAGTAAAGTAGAGAAATCATTCATCTGCGGAGGCTACCTGGGAGCGCGAAGCCAAAATTTGCGAGCAATACCCTCAATTGTTCAACTGATATGCGAGGTAATTGCGATATTCAGTTTAATCCTTCTTTTGTACTGTGCCCTTGATTAGATCATTTGAGCATATGTTAGATGTGTATGCATGCTTTTAAGCACTAGTATAACCTTGTAGTATCACCGTTGGGCTATGGCGATACTCTCAAGTCAGTTATACCTGCGTTTGTGGAAGACAGCTTTGTTGTCAGATTCGATCGATCAAATGTGAACTTGATCAATCAATGTGATTAGTTGATCGATCAATCTTGAAATTTCAATTTAGACCAATCTGATCAATCAATTTAAGGATTGATCGATCAAGTGGAATTTGGTTTTCATACATATCCGATTGATCAATTGGACGAATTAATCAATCAATTTTGGAATTCGATCGATCAACATAGAGGATTGATCGATGAATCTGTCGGGTTAGGATTTTTTCATTTTTCAAATCCGATCGATAATTTGAGCATTGATCGATCGAATTTATCAACTTAAGTGGTACCTGGGTTTTTAAAATGCCATTTGAATGATCGAAAGAGGGCTATTGAGCGAGAGTGCTTTGATCCCTTTGAGTTCGAACGGGGTTTCCGGCTACTTCCAACTACAACCGCTCCTCGTTTCGACTTCCTAAGATCACGGTTTGGATTCCTCATCTCGGAAAACCCTAAACTTCTCAATTTCCTTGGGTTTTTTTTAATTTAGTTTGGGTATTATTAAACCATGGGACCACGCACGAAGAGCGCCTCGCGCAAGGTTCCTATGTCACGGGTTCGTGCACTCACCTTGCACGTTGAACCGGTCGTACAACCCATTGTGCCACCTGTGGCACTACCATGACCAAATGTGCCACTCATTCAACCACCCCAACCACCACTCATCAAGCGAGAACATCCAAAGGAGGGGTGGAACACCAAAATATGAGTTCACCCTGACTCTATTCGAGGATCGCCCCTAGATGGCGTGGGCGAATGATTATATTGGTAAACTCGGGCTTAAACCCATGCTCAAACCATTCCACGACTTCTATTGTTCAAGAATAGTATGTCTATTCTACCAACACCTTCGACTGGGTGGTAGCCGCCAGCAAATGGTTACCACAATCAATGGGTTGGAATATAGATTCAACAAATTCCACATCTCCGTCGCGATGCAATTCCCATCCGGGTACGTGGAGACGTGTGGTTTGGCAACACCCTACATCAAGGAGGTGCCCTTTGAGGATGTCATCGCTAAGATGACACATGGGCTACATGGATCGGGCCAATCCATCAAGCGGGCCCAACTACCCGACAACCTAAGGATGCTTGACACCTATGTTAAGTGTGCCATTTATCCATTCTTACATCAGTCGCAGCGTACGGGCATTATACAACAGTTCCTATTTTCTGCCTTCGAGAACCGTTGGTTCTCCGTCGCCGACATCGCCATTAAGGGCATGCTCGATGCCTTTGATCGGATGAAGAGGAAGGCAAAGCTGAAAGGGGAGATGCCTTACACCCATCTGATCATACGCATGGTGGAGCAATATAACTTCGTGTGTGAGGCCTATAGCATGGCTCCTGGCGAGCCGAGGAGAAACGACAATGTTAAAGTCTTTTTGCTCAAAGGCTGGACCAAGAGTTATAACTTTTGGTCAAGAGGTTACCCGATGAGGAGGTTCCTCCAGTTGAGGCGGGAGCAAAGGCGACAGAGAGAGCTCCCGATGTGGGGGAGGCACAACATGACTGTCCAACTTAGCCCAAGGTGCCTACTAGACCGGCCCCTAGTACTTCACGCCGATTTGCCTGTGCCACTACTTCACGCAAACCCGAGCCTTTGACCATTACCCTCGAAACTCTGCTTGCCATGATGAATGAAAACACAAGCGAGTGCACGAGAGGTTGGACGTGATGCAGGAGTTCCATCGTCAGGTGCATCGACGATTAGATTATCATGAGGGGATGCTCGAGCTACTGATGCAACACTCCTATGTTACCAATGCCACTCCTATGCTCGGACATGCCCATTTGCACACTATGGATCCCCACGACTATCGCACGAGCCACCCAGACTGAGCCTACTAGATGTACCTACGGAGCTAGGTTCATCATCAGCTCCACCGACAGGTAATCACTATACCTTTTATGTTCTTCTATAATTATCGGTGTATATTTTAAACTTTGTTTTCCATATAAATTTCTATTCTGCATGCACGACTATTTCCTGCATGATTCTGATTTACCTCTTTGTTTGTGTTTTATTTGCTATCTGCTTTGTTCTGCACGTTAGGGTCAGGATATCTCGTAGACTTGTCTGAGACTCCCTGACATTTTCAAGGACGAAAATTCCTAAGGGGGGGAGAATGTAACGACCCTAAAATTCTGAGAACTTTCTGACTACTTTGGTATCTGTGCTTGGCACAAAAATCGAGACAAATTTAAATATTAAAAATATATGATTATTAATGAGCGTGTGAAGTGATGCATCACTTGAGACACAAACCTGAGATGCGATTAGATCCTTGATCGAATGTTGTATACGTGTGTGGTGTGTGTGCGCTCAGCATTGAAACGAAATATTAAAAATAGAAATATCCTGGATATTTCCATGAGTATCTTATAAGAGAAGGAAGAGAGTTAGGATTCTTTCATCTATAGCTGAGACTTGGAATTCTGAAGTTTCTTCTGTGAAACAAGGTTAGAGGAAGCCTAGATTTGGATAGCTTGACTTAGAATATGAAGGGGTCAACTTGAATACGTTGTATCTCGTCGGAGAGAGTGTGCCATCCCTCTGCGTTGATGCTAAGTCACACATCTGCTATTACGGTTCACAAATGGCAACGAACCTTTGAGTTTGAATCTGAAACCCACCTCGAGTCGAAATCTCTAAGAACCAAGGAAACAACCATTAAAGAGGTGAATCATTATGGGTTTTAGTAGAGTTTGAATGTCATAAATACGTGTTTTTCGTGTGCTTGAATGATTTGTGGAGAATCATAAAAGCTAGGGTTGAAAAAGGGTTATGGTCTACAACCCCATTTATGACAGCTTTACGGTCAAATTCGATGATCAATTTAAGTAATTGATCGATCAATCTATAGTCCAATCGATTAAATTTAAGTTTTGATTGATCGATTTGTATATGCTCCATATGAAATAGAAGGGCAGTATTTCTGAGAAGTTTAGGCCTAATGTGCTTGATAGATCAAATGGATATTTTGATCAATGAAATTTGGCACTGATCGATCAGAAAATGAAGTGATCGATCAAGTGCGAACTGATCGATCAATTGATAATGGATCGATTGAATTGTAAGATTGATTGATCCAATAGGGGATTTGATCGATCAAATTTTATAAATAGATTATAGAACAGGAGGACCGTTTTTCTGAATTTCTGACTTTAAGAAATCCGATCGATGAAGCATAGAATTTCCTCTATTCTAGAGGTGTGGAAGGTTGGTTTTCGATCGATCAAGTATGAAATTGATCGATCAAACTATGAATCTGATTGATCAAACATGGAGTTGATCGATCAGATTCTCTCTATCTGTCTGCTTAAGTGTGAGGCATTTGATCGATCAAATGATGAGTTGATCGATCATATGTGAATTTGATCAATCAAACACGAAATTGATCGATCGAATTACCTATTTTTACTTGTTTTAGTTTTAAGGGGAAGGCACTACTGGACATTGTACCAGTTGATGTCCTGATATCTTTGACACTTAGTATACTATGTTTATGGTCTAGGATGAGACCGTGATGCTTTAAAAAGGCTTTGGATTTGCTTAGAACGGTCTGATCTGACGTAAGGGAAATTCAACTTAACTTGTATCTGATTTTGACTGCATACTTTCTGAGTATCTGTATCTGATTTCCATTTGTTAAAAGCATGCCTTACATATGACAAAAGTTCTATTATCTATTTCTGTCATCTGACTCTGCTATCCGATTACGTATTTTGATTTAGTAATCTGATTCTGAGGTAATTATGTGTATTGATTTAAAGTTCATGTGACGAATCCTCCTGACTAGACAGGATACCCGCGACCAGCATAGCGGGATATCCGTGGATCTGATTTGGAAACCTGATGGCACAAGTTGCTCTCCTTATTAGAGGCTTGATGCAAATACCCTAAATTATTCATTGAACGACAATGGTCGGGGTTACCCATCGGCACACATCTGGCTACCACGTGCTATATTCACGAGAGTTACTTAAGTATATTATTTAAGTTACTACATACTGTATGCATAGCATCTGAAAGCTCTGAAACATATATCTGATGTTTGACACTCTGCATCTGTTCTATTCTTTAAAATTTAGCATCTACCATCTTATTATTTTTGTCTGCATTCTTTGTTCTCGATCATCTATTTTGAGTTATATTCTGCAAATCATGTTTTATATTTTAGATGCAAATTTAACT
This sequence comes from Chloranthus sessilifolius, assembly GCA_021018995.1. Lineage (NCBI taxonomy): Eukaryota > Viridiplantae > Streptophyta > Magnoliopsida > Chloranthales > Chloranthaceae > Chloranthus > Chloranthus sessilifolius. The sequence goes on from CM037588.1 coordinate 103,033,219, forward strand.
GAATTTCTTCTATTGAGCTTAGATGGTTAGCTCACCCTGTTTTTAATATCTTAGGTTTTGAGGCTCATGCACCAGGCATTGAGAGTGAGCCAGATTACCAGCCTGAGGGAGAGGCTGAGGAGGAGGACACTGATATCCTAGCTGATGAGGTTTATCCGTAGCTAGGGTATTTAGTTTTGTATTTTTGGGTTCTGTATTAGCATTTTGGATTATTTGGTCTGGTGGCCACCGTTTTGTATTAACCTCTGTAATTAATTTTAGTTATTATTGTATACATCTTATGGGAACCATTATTGGGAACCATTGATTTTGTGTGATGGATGTACATCACCGGTGGTTCTTCTTGGTTCCTATTTTGTGGATGTATATTCTTTTGATATATATACCAATGTCTCTCTTTCTTTTAAATGTCTTATATGATGACTCTATCTACCTCTTTGATAGTGTCTGCTCTGATTTCTGTTAGATGAGTAGACATTTTTTGTCTTGTGCTGGGGATCATCCAGAGTATGATCCTGATGGCACGAGTTTTCGGGTGCGAAAATCTGGGCTGTCACAATAAGTTCCAACGGGTCTATAAGGGTACTATTTTACCTCTATCGACTTAATTTGATTCTCAATTCCCTCCTCGACATAAGAAACGCTTCATTCTTTACCCTCTCCTTCTCGCACTTGTACTACCTCAACACTCATTGTGTCAGTCTCAAAGCGTAGTGACCAATTGAGCTACTCATATTCCTGAACAAAATCAAAGGGATCGTCTTGAAGATGTTCTTCATTTAGATTGGTGTCACTAAAGGACTCCTCTATTTCTTCTTCATTTTACAAGTGCTTGGTCAACTAACTAACTTGAAATTCTAACATAGAAAGTGTCTAATTTATGATTTGCATACAATTTTTTAAATATTCTTCAGAGGAAGAAGAAGTTTGGGCTGGTCCATAGTGTTATGTATCATGAAAGTATTGAGTTTTTTGTGAAAACTCTTAAGGGAAGTTGTTGCGATAAGAACTCCAATCAGAGTAAGGCATCATATCAAACATTGGAGGTTGATTAAACCCCCATATGTCATTGGGTTCTGCCAGTCACTAGTGTTCCAAACAGGATTTCGGTAGACTTGTTCAGAGTAGATTTTAGGATTGTTAAGGGGACACATACGTGCAATGTGCATCGAATTTCCACAAATAGCACATGATTCTGAATTGAACCCATGCATTGACATTAGAGTTTACCAATGGCTCCAACAATTTTTTACTTTTTAATTTTTTTAAAGACTAGTAGTAAGAAGATTGATTTAAATCTAGAAAATTCTTAAGACTGATTTTCAATTCCTAAAATTTTCTATTTGCAATCTCTAACAACGACGCTAAAAACTTGATGTGATTTCAAAAGTGTAATACTCGCAAGTGCACAAGTTGTACCGTAGTAAATGAGTGCAGAGTAAGAGGTCATTCCCACAAGGATTTTAAAAAAGGAATAACTACCAATCACATAATTTCCTAGAATTATAGCAATATTAATCTAGTCTAACAAGTTTGATGAATGTAAAAGAAGAATAAACTAAACAAGATAATATTAATCAAAGAAAAACAGGCGAGATTTATGATAATAAATCCTCCCATCCTTGGTTATCATCCATGAGTCAGATCTAAATAGTGGGATATTAGAGATAAAAAACGATATAAGGATTAAAATCAATTAAAATTTTATGGAAGATTAAAACAATTAAATCTGTATAAAAATTTAATGTAATACTTTTCCAAATCCACAAATGAAAAGAACCAAAACATTCACTGTTTTAAAAATAAATCTAATCACCATGAATTAATGACTGATTTTTGCATGAAAATCAAGATTAAGGTAGCTCATAGATTTAAGATCATGAGAAAAGTATGACTAGTTCCCATATCTCGGAATGATGACTAGATCCTGAAAACGGTAAAAGCATATAGGCAAGAAAATCACATAGGCGTCTACTAATATTCCAACTATAAATCTGAATTCATGGATGAATCTCTCAGATATGATTCATTAGATCCTAAAACTCTAGAATTTTAGCCACACATTTCAATGTAAAAATTATAAATAAATGAAATAAGCTGAAAATAATTCAGTAAAATACCCAATTGGAGTCTCCAACTTGATCCATAAAATAGTTTTAATCAATGCGCTATGATTGTTTCGAAAACAATTGTTAATTTACCTTCTAAAAAATTAAAAGTTAAAAGAAAAAAAGAACACGAAAAACTAATGTATAAAAAGAGAGATCTCCCTATTCCAACCTCTAACTTGGCCTTTTATAGGGCTCTTTTTTTAAACACTAATTTTTCTTCCAATTTTGGCTAATTTTGAGCCTTTAAAGCATGAAAATTCGACCCAAAATCGATCGATCAATTAGGAAAATCGATCTATCAATTTTCTCAAGTTTTCGTGAAATTTGGTCCAACTCTTCATAGCTGATAGTTCTATTATTGTGACAACCCGACTTTTCCAATCCTTAAGGGTATAGGAAAGGCCGGTTCATCAACTTATTGCTTTCTCAATAAGCCGTAACAAACAGAAGCCAGCAGCAGAAGCATAGGACAGAACAAAAGTAAAACCAAAATAAGCAAGAACAAAAGCTCATTCAAAATAATATATCACCCTGAGGAACCAGGAAGAACCACCGGTGATGGCCAATCCAACACCGAAAATAGTGGTTCCTAATGATGGTTCCTCAAGTGATATCCAGAAAGACAAAACGATGGCCTAGGGCCCAATATTCAAATAATTCTAAACCAAAAGTACCAAAAGTGTAAATCTAGATCAAGGAAAGAATTCCTCTGCTGGGGTCTCCAATTCCTCCTTAGGAATATAGTCGGAGCCCTCCAAATCTAGATCTTCAGATCCCAAGTCAGTCTCAGCACCTGTGACGTATAGTCAGGGTGAGCTAACATCGAAGCTCAATAGAGGAAAGTTATCGAATTACATTTTATCACAAATAAAGGTTTTTCAAAGACAAAATCAGATCAAATATGGTTTTCAAACGATGCTTTGCAAACAAAATTTTCAATTCTAAATAGAAAGCCAAAAGTTGATTCAATGAGTCTGATGTTTTCAAATTTCTGAATTAGGCATGCTTCTTGTCTTAAATTTATAACTTAAAAATATTCTCTCAAATTACATACTAGCATGAGAGCGGGAATATCACTGATGGGAAACCCTACTAACCATCGTTGTTCATGAACCCTTTTTTGGAAGTGAAACAAGCCCCTACGTATTGAGGGAAACTTGCACACGGCTGAAATACCGTCAACACACTTGGTGGAACCTATGGTTTCCTTCGGATGTGCCTCAAATCAAATGCAAATGCCAAATATATCAAAGTTTGTATATATAATACATTTTCGGATTTTCGGAGTTCTGATTTGAAGTTCAAAGTTCGAAAGTTCAAATTTCTGAGTTCTTGTTCATATCAAAGTTTCAAAGTTCATATTTGTGTCACATTTCAAAGTTCTTATTCATGCTGTGTCAAACAAAATTTCAGAATTCATGCTTTATGCAAAACAACCTATACTTATAATAGAATGCAAATCAGGTTTAGGGTTCCCCTACCTCGACTCAAAGTGATCCAAAATACACAAGGAAGTCCTCACAATGGACTCTCTACCATCAACCCTGGAAGGATTAATACTACTAGTGTTAATAGAGGTCCAGAAGTCAAAGGCCGAAAACAGGGCAAATTTCGACCCTCAAATTTCAAATTCGATGGTCGAAATAAAATTCGACCCTCGAATTTCCAAAATTGCATCAGGCTATAAAAGCCCAATTTCGACTCTCGAATTTCAATTCTATGCTATACACACCATTCTTCTACTCTAAGCAAGGCAGAAATAATTAACTCAAAGGGGTTTATAAGCCTACCTCTTGAAGTTAGATCCTTTGGTTCCCATTGCACCAAATTCAAGCACCGGAACAACCAACAAAACAATTGGACCCCAAAGATCAGTCCAACCCAAACATTGCTTCAAGAGCAAGAGACCATAACGTCCAACGAAATATCCTCTCTCCCCTATCCTTCTCTCTTAATAGCTTAAACAGATCAGAATTCCAATACGAAGCTATTCAATGGTTGAGATGGGGAGAGAGATTCCATAACATACGGGATCTAAGATCAAGAAATGAGGCAAAGGGTTGCAAAGGGTTCAAAATCAGTCTCATACGTGAGGGAGAAAATGCAACTTCTCCTTCAGACCTCCTCTTTATAATACTAATTTGCAAACCATTAATATCTAGATTTTTTTTAAGTTACAATCCTACCTACTTAAATTGCATTAATTTTCGGTGTTAAACACAAACACCTGCCTTAGTGTATATGTCATCGAGTATATGACTTACACAAGTCCAAAACCAAAATCCTTTGGCCACACCTCTCATCATACTCTAACCTACCAAAATCAACCAGGTTCATCTCGTAAATTTTTTCGGGCACGCATATCAAGGTAACCAAAATCAGGTAAAAAATATCAGGGATATTACATTCTCCCCTCAGGAATTTTCGTCCTCAAAAATTGAAAAGACACACCAACAAGGCAAGAAAGAAAACCCACCCAGAGGAGAAAACCGGAAAGCAACGTAACCTACAAAACCAAAACAAGCAAAAAGACATGGGTAACAGTGTGATGGCCTCACAGGGCACACAAGTCAAGGGATGGGACCCGTAGTAACCTCGATGTACTACATGTGGACCCGAAGGCCCATAGTGGATTGCATCCGTACGTGGATGCCAACACCCCGAGTGTCACGTGCTGGGAAACAACCTCACCGTGACTCATGGTGAACGAAAATGCCAAGGACAAAACCAAATGCCAAAACAAAATGTCAAGACAAAGATCAAACAAAGTGAAAGACCACCTACATGAATGAACCCAGACCAGAACTCAAAGGTAAAACAGACATAGGCATAATCGCAGAAACCAGAAACTATGATAAATAGGAGACAACCACAAATTCACATAGTAAGCATACATAAAGCGGAGAAGCCATATCGAAAAGAACAGAGCTATCCATAAAAAATATAACAAACAAAAAGTTATAAAAAGTGTAGCAAAAGAAGAACCACCAGGTTCTAGATAATCCATGGAATAAGTACAATCCATAAGAACCATTCAAAAAGTACTATAATAGCACACTGGCTGATCTAATCCTCCCCCTCAGCAGCCTGACCAGTCGAAGCCTGGTCATCATCTCCACCATCAGAATCATCATCGTCCGTGCCGTCGTCACCCACATCTCTAAGGACACTGGGACCTGCGCCTGACGTAGAAGGGTGATGAATCGATGCCTGGATATCAACCATGTAAGTCGCATAGTCGGCTGGAAACATGTGCTGCATCAAGTATGTCAAAGCCCCGCCATGAACATCCAACTCCCAACTCATGGAGCTGGTATGCTGAGTGAGCTCCTGAATCTGCTGGCTCATAGAAGTCATCTGACATGTAAACTTGGATAAGGTGAGGACATCAGCTTGTGGGGCCTAATCAGGTGCAAGAGCGACAGGCTCTGCTACTGCGTGCGCTGCATCCACCTCTTCATCCTCGTCAGGAACCACCGCACCTTTGGAAGCCTTGATTAGTCGATTGTAAGTTGAACCCCAATTGACTAAATTATAAAGTTTTAGACCGGCCGTGGACCATGGCTCAGTAGGGGAAATCTCATAAGCTGGTCGCGCTTTATAATTCACTATCATAATAGAAATCAAGCGAGCATATGGAATGCCCTTCATTGGTTTCTTCACTTTCTTTCCCATTTTCTCACGAGCCTTAAGAATCCCTTAAAAATGATTTCTGGGGCATTGAACCAACGTTCTTTAAATGCCACAAACAAAATCTGTTGAATGGGGCCCCGACGCTCCGATTTATGGCCAAAAGGGTAAAGGGTGGCCTTCAAAATGACGTCCAACATCCACATGGTCTAGGGCATTTGAGAGAGTGTAATTGCCTTGCCGGACCCATGTTTACCCTGGGTTATTTATGCAATGACCTCATGAACCGGGACAGATTTAGGGTGGGGAGGAGCCAGACCCATATTCGATGAGTATTTGTTCGGGCACCACATTACTATGGAAATGTCATCAAGGTCAAAGGCGTAGTCTCGACCGTCAAGGGTGGTGTAGATTTTCTTGCCGTCTTCTCATCTCATACAGAGATAGAATAAGCATACCAGGCGAGGATAGAAATGTGAGTGTAAAGGCTGCAATAGAGAGGTCAATTGGGCTTTTTCAAGGTAATCAGAAGCCAACTAGGTAGTTCGCTGCTGATCGAAGAGCTCGGGATCGAAGCTCCACTCATCAGCAAAACCTTTAACACCCCAAAATGCACTAGGATGTTCACGGATTTATGGGGGTAGGGGTGTCTGAACCGCTTGTAGGGGTGGCTGAACCAGTTGTGAGGGTTGGCTTGAGGACGCAGCCTTAGAAGTTGGTCTCTTTGAAGTTGGGACTCGAACAGGGGTCTGTTTCTTAGGCCCCATATTAAGATACCAGAAAAACAACACAAAAAATGCAGAAATTTAAAGCACAAATCGACAAAAGTAGAGGGTTTTACCTCTTGAAATGCTCCCAAATCAGTTGCCTGTGCATGCAATTCAAGCCCAAAATAAATTTGAGTGCAAGCTCTCTTGATTTTGGCCAAAAAGTGCAAGAGAACCCAAGGAAATCCGAAAACCGTCAAGAACCCTAAGGTTGGTTCTGTTTCCCGAATGTGAAATGCCAAAACCCCCAAAACAGAAGCCACTTAAAACCTGAAAAATTCGGCCCTCGAATTCCTCAAAAGTTTGTCAGGCCTAAAATTTGGCCCCAAACTGGTTGTCCACTATTCATTCAAAATTGACCCTCCATTTCCACTTACGACCCTCGAATTTCTCGATTGAAAATTTCCTCCCAAATTCAAAAATTTTGAAGTTTTGGCTATAGGTTTGGGTCCAAATTGACTTCTCTGTGGCCCGTTCATGTGAAATATGTATCCCGACTATTATGTAAGTAGAAAACCATAATTTTGGCATATGAATCTGAACCAAATAAATAAAAATTTTGGCCCGGTTATTTCACATGATTAGTGGTGAGAAGAACACCCACGTGTTTGGTATAATTTCCAAAAAGTTTCATATAATAATATGAAGTAAGAAAATATAATGTATAAGCTGAAAATAATTTAGTAAAATACCCAATTGGAGTCTCCAACTTGATCCATAAAATTGTTTTAATCAACGTGCTATGATTGTTTTGAAAACAATTGTTAATTTACCTTCTAAAAAATTAAAAGTTAAAAGGAAAAAAAGAACACTAAACACTAATGTATAAAAAGAGAGATCTCCCTATTCCAACCTCTAACTTTGCCTTTTATAGGGCTCTTTTTTGAAACACTAATTTTTCATCCAATTTTGGCTAATTTTGAGCCTTAAAAGCATGAAAATTCGGCCCAAAATCGATCAATTAATTTTCTAACATTTTCGTGAAAGTCGGCCCAACTCTTCATAACTGATGGTTCTATTATTGTGACAACCCGACTTTTCCAATCCTTAAGGGTATAGGAAAGGCCGGTTCATCAACTTATTGATTTCTCAATAAGCCGTAACAAAAAGAAGCCGGCAGCATAAGCATAGGACATAACAGAAGCAAAACCAAAATAAGCAAGAACAAAAGCTCATTCAAAATAATATATCACCCTGAGGAATCAGGAAGAACCACCGCTGATGGCCAATCCAACACCTAAAATAGTGGTTCCTAATGATGGTTCCTCAAGTGATATCCAGAAAGACAAAACGATGGCCTAGGGCCCAATATTCAAATAATTCTAAACCAAAAGTGTAAATCTAGATCAAGGAAAGAATTCCTCTGCTGGGGTCTCTAATTCCTCCTCAGGAATATAGTCGGGGTCCTCCAAATCCAGATCTTCAGATCCCAAGTCAGTCTCAGCACCTCTAACGTATAGTCGGGGTGAGCTAACATCGAAGCTCAATAGAGGAAAGTTATCCAATTACATTTTATCACTAATAAAGGTTTTTCAAAGACAAAATTAGATCAAATATGGTTTTCAAAAGATGCTTTGTAAACTAAATTTTCAATTCTAAATAGAAAGCCAAAAGCTGATTCAATGAGTCCGATGTTTTCAAATTTCTGAATTAGGCATGCTTCTTGTCTTAAATTTATAACTTAAAAATATTCTCTCAAATTACATACTAGCATGAGAGCGGGAATATCACCGATGGGAAACACTACTGACCATCATTGTTCATGAACCCTTTTTCGGAAGTGAAACAAGCCCCTACGTACTGAGGAAAACTTACACACGACTGAAATACCGTCAACACAGTTAGTGGAACCTAGGGTTTCCTTCGGATGTGCCTCAAATTAAATGCAAATGCTAAATATATCAAAGTTTGTATATATAATACATTTTCGGATTTTCGGAGTTCGGACTCGAAGTTCAAAGTTCGGAAGTTCAAATTTCTGAGTTCTTCATATCAAAGTTTCAAAGTTCTTATTTGTGTCACATTTCAAAGTTCTTATTCATGCTGTGTCAAACAAAATTTTGGAATTTATGCTTTATACAAAACAACCTATACTTATAATAGAATGCAAATCTGGTTTAGGGTTCCCCTACCTCGACTCAAAGAGATCCAAAACACACAAGGAAGTCCTCACAATGAACTCTCTACCATCAACCCTACAAGGATTAACACTATCAGTGTTAATAGAGGTCTAAAACTCAAACCCGAAAGCTATCCAACAGAAATTTTGACAAAAATTCAAATGCCGAAAACAAGGCAAAATTCGACCCTCAAATTCAAATTCAATGGTCGAATTTGAAATTCGATGGTCGAAATAAAATTCGACCCTCGAATTCCCAAAATTGCATCAGGCTACAAAAGCCCAATTTCGATGGTTGAATTTCAAATTCGACCCTCGAATTTCTCCAGGTCTGTGGTTTTTGAATTTTGTTCCTTTCATGCAATTTTACTCTTCCAAAAACAAAACTTGATATCTATGCTATACACACCATTCTTCTACTCTAAGCAAGGGAGAAATAATTAACTCTAAGGGGTTTATAAGCCTACCTCTTGAAGTTAGATCCTTTGGTTCCCGTTGCACCAGATTCAAGTACCGAAACAACCAACAAAACAATTGGACCCCAAAGATCAGTCCAACCCAAACATTGCTTCAAGAGCAAGAGACCATAACGTCCACCGAAATATCCTCTCTCCCCTATCCTTCTCTCTTAATAGCTTAAATAGATCATAATTCCAATACGAGGCTATTCAATGGTTGAGATGGGGAGAGGGATTCCAAAACACAAGGGATCTAAGATCAAGAAAAGAGGCAAAGGGTTGCAAAGGGTTCAAAATCAGTACTACGTTGCATGGAAGAAGGATACACACCTTAGGAGTTGGCTAACTGCTACAATGATGAAGAAATTCTCACCATGGTTAACAAATGGGCTTGGCCAATGTTATGAAGGATTTGTTACAACTATGTTGATAAAACAGTCATTTCCCACATGCACCGAATTAGTTCTGGCACTTCAAACCCATGAGCACATAAGAAAACTTATGCTTTGGATAGTCCCCATGTTGATATTGTTGCAGCCTTTGTGGGCCAAAGAAATACTTGGAAGGGCAACAATTCAAGTTCGATAAAAAGAACTAATGCATCCCAAAGCCTTTAACTCTAAGGGATGATGAGGATTCATATCAGCTGGTAAAGTTAAATATAATTTTCTTTCTAGAAATAGAGCATGGATATCATTCACAAAATAGATGAGTACATCTTCTAATACTTAAGTGCAAACACATCCTCATTCTCCTAATCCAAATGCAACCGGTCCCCCTCACAACCTACTCAGGGATACGCTAAACTTGGATGGAACTTTCATGCCAATGTGTAGTGTCTGTTAGAATTATAAGCTAGACCAGCCTATCTCGCCCATTTTGTCTTTTGGGTCATTGGCCCATTTGGAGTTATATTGGTCAATCTTGAAATTGTTTTTTGTCATAGGAAATTGGTGTAATTAATGTGGTGTCTTGAGAATATGGAATATACTTTGTGAATGTAATGTTTTCACTTTTTCTAGGTTAGGTTGTTGCTTTAGAGGTGTATGCTTATTCATTTCCGGATTTGTATTTTGGGCTATATTTATTAGTCATGTATTTTCATTTAACAAGTCATATGAATGAAATTTGAAAGGTTCTAAGTAGTATATTACTTTAGTCTTCATTTTTTGTGTTTTTCTACACAGGAGAACAACTTTCTTCCCTTTACAATGCCATCTTCTTCCAATCCTAATTGGTGAAATCCAACAAAGTGGCATCAAATCTTGAGATTCATGGCTTCCAATATGTTGCAACCTCAACTTCCTCGTTTCACTGGAAAAAACTACAATCAATAGAGTATTCAAATGAAGGTTTTATATGGGTGTTAGGTATATTTTAAGTGCTTGCAGCTAACTTTATTGGAAACAGTGATAAGAATGTGTTAGTGAAAATAAATCAAAGGTGGATTGAAAACTATAGAGAAGCAAGTATAAAAATACACAGACCTGCAAGATACAGGGCCTGTTGTAGCAAGTTTTAATAAGTAAGAGTTTGTCCCACAGGGAAAATTGATCTAAAGCTCCAAGGGAGCTTTCTTTAGTAGGTCCTCCAAATCTGACTACAGATCTGGCAATCCTAAATGGAAGGAACCCAGACACAGATATGCTGCTGTAGAAGTCCTGTCCAATGGCTACATTAACACCAAAGAGGAGAAAGGATGCGACTCACCCTTGTGCCATGATACAATCCCTTATGGCTATAACCTGTCCACCCAAATGGTTACAGACTATCCAATAGGGGAACCACAGTTCATAGATGGGTCAGAACAAGTTTATCATTGTAGGCACTACTTCTTCCAGGCTACCAGGTCAAGAATCCATAGGAACCTCAAACTCTAAAGTTCTGTGTGTGGGGCATAGGCCTGCAATGTGCACTAGCCTGGACACAGGACCAGCAAGAGTTTGAGTACTAGCTTTAGATCTAGCTGTTCACTGCTTTAGAGAGACAGCAGTGATCCAGTCACAAGCCTACAATCTCTATAGCTAGATCAGATCTGTCATCTGATGGTGGGCCTACACAAATACAGGGGAGTCTGTCTCTGTACAATCTCTCACAGGGCTACAAGCACAAGTGCAGAGAAGAAGAATCTATCTTAGATCTGTGGATTGGCCTCACCCTAGGGCTATAACTTGTCCACTTAAATGGCCACAGACTATGCACAGAGGCTATCCTCCTCACAGAGGTCTGAGACAGAACAAGTAGATTACTACCAGCACCATGTTCACAAGCCTACCAGCTCAGGCTCCCATGGGGATTCAGATTTAGTGAATCCTGTGGTGGGGCATAGGCCTGCATATGTGCCTAGCCTGGACACACAGGTCACTTGGATCTAAATAAATCCTTAAAAATAATCTTCCATTACATAAAAGACAACTTAGCAATGGAGGATCTCAAGGCAGCAGCCTTGTACAGAATAACCCTCAAACATCAATCCCATACATGTATAAGATCCTATTGTAAAACTCTATTAAAACTATTCCAAATAAATATACAAAGGCATAGCCAACAAGTGTTAGACTATGGAGAGAAGAAAAAGGGAAAAAGAAGCTGCCTAAACCCTAACGTTAGCCTAGTGGAATTCTACAGTTTATTCAAGAAGATCCGCCCCCTTCAACCTAAACTAGGCTTAGGCTTATATAGCAGTTGGTTGTGTGAGCATCACGGTTAGGAAAACCCTAATTTTAATGATGCAAATGTGGTCTATTACTGATCCTTGGATGCCTCGGGGTGTGTGCAAGGAGATTAGAGCATTGGGATGCGTGCCCTAGTTACTGGAAGTTCCCAGACTGCCCCTGCAGAAGTGGGGGGAAGTTAAGATCTCGAGCCTCGCTAGGTAGCAAGAGTTTTCAGGTCTTGTCACGTGATAGAATTGTCGTTGCGGGACTAAATTGACTTGAAGTTCTTATAGTCGCGGGATAGATAGTTTGGTCATCGCGGGATTGCTCCGGTCGTCGCGAGACTGCTCTTTCCATTTGAGTGGCGCGGGAATCGACCGCGCAGTTCATCCCTTGGTGAATCTCATGGGGATCCTCATGAAGAAGCAATGTGCATAGGCCTCTGGATCGCGCGAGCAATTCCCTGAAGGTCTGCATCCCGCGGCCACTGCGCGACAGCTGCGCACAGGAATGCTTGGAGCTCTCTCTCCTCAGTGAATCACGCGAAGATTATATTCTCCTCTTTTGAGCTGCGCGAGTGCTCACAACTGAACCTCTTGAGAACTGCGCGAAGTCTACTTTCTGGGTCCTTCTGGCATTAATCTGTGCGAGAACAGCGCGAGCAGTTGGTGTGCTGCCTTTAGAAACCTGCGACAACTGCGCAAAGCATTCTTTCTGATTCAATTGAACCCTGCGACATCTGCGCGAGGCTCACTTCTTGACTTATTGTTGCTGTGTTGTGCCTATGCTGCAGCCAATTCTCTGTCTGGGTCCAACTTCTTTTCTTCTGAGAAACTTTTGGGGCAATAGTAGGCTTCTTAGCATTGTTAGGGCCTTATCTGTAGCTGCTGCTTATTACCTACAAGATGGGCTTAACACACATTTATTAAATGACTAAGGGTCTAACAGAGATTAAGTTAAGGGGTGAAAAGTGGTACTTTTCAGGTCTGAACACACCCCCAAACCTAATCTTTGCTAGTCCCTTAGCAAAGCTTTAACTAATTAAATGCCACTTTCGTAGGGATCACAGGTACATTTAGCATATGTACCAAGCCTTTTAAACCCCTAGGTGATCCCTAGTAGAGGAGTGAAGTCTCCTGAGGGTTTTCAGTGAAGATACCCACAAACTTCACAATAAAAAAAGAATAGTTAAAAGTGGTGCAGTCAATGGCAAAACAAATTTCAATGAATAAAGCATCAATCCACTTTCCTTTGAAATTCAGAGGTAATTGTAGCAGTAATGCAGGCCATTTAAAACTCAAAAAAAAAATTTAGCATGTGTTTGCATTTCTACCAATTATTTTACATTAGAAATTCAATGTGCACATATCAGTACTAAGCTTGCCTTAAATTTAAAAATCAGGTTGGATACAAACCCAATGAAGTTATAAGTCAGACCCAATTCTCACCAGGGCTATCTCTCAATAATGGATATCTAGGGGTGTTCACATTTAAGGCAGCTCAAGAGCAGTTACAGACCCCAAATGGGCCCGCAAGCATGAGCATAGGTAAAGCTTCTAATTTCTAACATCCTCATGACTCTTCACCATAGATTAGGCACTCCCTCATCTCCACCTGACAGCTCATTTCACTTTGGATCTTCAATGTCTTGTTGAATGGGTTGTAATGTGGCTTATGGGTGAGGGATATAAAGAATGAAGGGGTAAAAAGGAAATCAAAATTGAGAAATCAGCAAGGTATGGAGTGACTCATGACTTTACTGCCTTCATTTCAGCACAACTTCATCTTACTTGATAAATTTCATAATCAAAGTGGCCAGTTTCTCCTCTTCTTTTCAATTTTCAAATGATATTCTTCTCCAAAGTTCTCTTTCTTTCTCTCTTTTTATTATTTTTCTTTTTCTTTTTTCTTTAATTTTATAATTTTATGATTTTCATGATGAACTGCCACACAAATACCACCAACACTATTGTTCATAGGTTACTTTTCTTCTCCTTCTACCAAATGTTGGACCACTCTCACTTCCTTCAACTCCTCCTTTACCTTCTGGTTTCTCAGAGTGAGGGTAAGGTTGAATCAGGTCATGAGGTTAAGGTGCAAGTACTCCAGTGTTTGTTAAAGAAAAATAGGACTTTTTTGAGGTTCAAAGAGTGTATGCAAAAGGGTAGTTTTAAAAGGTTGGGTTTTCAGGCTCAAACTATCCAAATAAGGGCCTTGAATCATTTCCTTAGTGTCATGAGTCTTGTAGTGTATATGGGCATCTCCGAAAAGAGAAGGCCAATAGAACCCACATTGTAACACTTTGTCAACTGTTTTTTTCTCACTAAAGTGACCCCCATAGGCATTTTCATGGCACATGGCCAGAATACTGGGGACATCACTTTCAGGAATACATTTTTGGATGATTTGGCCTGCACAGTATTTATATAGGCAAGGTTCCTCCCAGAAAAAGAATTTGACCTGTGAGAAGAAGAGGTCTTTGTCCATTTTGGTCCAATGGGCAGGAATCTTGCTGATAACTAAATAATTTACAATGTGTGCATACTAAGGAACCAAGGATTGGATGGCAAACAATTGGTCATCCGAGAAAACATCATTTGCAGGGTCATCAACACATTTTTCTAACATAATTCTGGACAAGTGGTCAGCCACCACATTTTCCACACCCATTTTGTCCTTGATTTCAATATCAAACTCCTGCAATAGGAGTATCCATCTAACCAGCCTGGGCTTAGCATCTTTCTTGGACAATAGATATTTCAATGATGAGTGGTCTGTGAAGATTATAGTTTTAGACCCAAGTAGGTAAGGTCTAAATTTGTCAATAGCAAAAACCACTGCCAGAAGCTCTTTCTCAGTTGTGGTGTAATCCAGCTGAGCTTCAGTAAGTGATTTACTGAGATAGGCAATGACCACTAGCAGCTTATCTTTCCTTTGGCCCAGAATAGCACCTATTGCCAAGTCGGATGCATCACACATCAGCTCAAAGGGCAGTGCATAGTCAGGTGTTTGGAGTACAGGGGCAGTGGTGAGGCATATCTTCAAAGTTTCAAAAGCCTCAAGACATTCAGCAAAAAAATCAAAGGGCACATCCTGGCAGAGCAGGTGGCACAATGGTTTAGCAATTTTGTTGAAGTCTTTAATCAACCTCCTGTAGAATCCTACATGTCTAAGGAAAGATTTGATTTGTTTGACTGTTCTTGGAGGGGGCAAATTTGTAATGAGGTCAACTTTGGCCTTGTCTACCACAATCCCTTCTTTAGAGACTACATGGCCTAACATAATACCCTGTGTTACCATGAAGTGGCTCTTTTCTCAACTTAAGACCAGATTGGTCTCCTCACATCTTTGCAAGGCCAGGTGGAGGTGTTGCAGACATTGGCCAAAACTGTCCCCATATACTGAGAAATCATCCATAAAAATTTCCAAGAACTTATCAATCATATCAGAGAATATGGCATACATACACCTCTGAAAGGTGGCTAGGGCATTACACAACCCAAAAGGTATCATTCGGTAAGCAAAGGTGCCAAAAGGGCAAGTAAATATAGTTTTCTCTTGGTCATGAGGGTGCACAGGGATCTGGTTGTACCCTGAGTACCCATCAAGAAAGCAATAAAAAGTTTTTCCAGCCAACTTATTCAGAATTTGATCTATGAAGGGGAGAGGGAAGTGGTCTTTTCTGGTCTTAGAGTTGAGTTTCTGATAATCGATGCAAACCCTTCAGCCAGTGGTTTCCCTGGCTAGTCTTAGCTCTCCAGACTCAGTTGTGATGACTGTTATGCCAGATTTCTTGGGTACCACTTGGATAGGTGCCACCCATTCAGAATCAGAAATGGGTTAAATTACCCCAGCATCTAGCAATTTAATGATCTCTTTGAGGACCACTTCCTGCATGTGAGGATTCAATTTCCTCTGTATTTCCCTGGAGGGTGCTGAGCCCTCCTCTAAATGGATCCTGTGCATACAGATTGATGCATCTATCCCTCCTAGATCCGCAATGATCCAGGCAATTGCCTTTTTGTGCTTCCTCAAGACTGTTAGTAATTCTTCTTCTTGCTCATTGGTAAGAGAGGAGGAGATAATTATATGAAGTTTTTCACCTCTCTCAAGAAAAGCATATTTCAATGTTTCTGGAAGCTTCTTGAGATCCAGATCAGGGGCTTGTTGGGTGGATGGCAAGATTGGTGCTTTGTTTGTTTGAAGAAGAGGCAGCAATGTAGGTTTCTAAATGGAATGCTGCACTAAGCCCACAGAAGACTTTAATTTGGTCATGTCTTCTGTCATAACATCTGGGCTTCCTTCCTCTACCATGTCCCAAACTTCAATTAAACTTGTGACAATGTTGCCCCAATCCAACAGAGTGGCCAATTCTTCTTCAACAACTTCCTCTAGTACATCCACTACAAAGCTTTTCTCATTATCCAGCTGAGGGTACTTTGCACTGTTGTATATATTCAGTTCAACCTTCATATGCCCGAAAGTTACCTCCATAATCCCTTACCTGCATTGAATGCATGCATTGGCAGTGGCCAAGAATGGCCTGCCCAAAATAATAGGTATAGGGGTTGTACTCTTGTTACAGCCCATGTCCAAAACTAGAAAGTCTGCAGGGTAAAAGAACTTGTCCACCCCAACTAAGACATCCTCAACCACTCCCATAGGTCTCCTTTCAGATCTGTTAGCCATTAACAGCACAATAGGGGTGGGTTTTAGCTCCCCCAAACCTAGCTGCTGATACACACTGTATGGCAGCAAGTTTACACTGGCTCCAAGGTCTAGAAGGGCCCTTCTAATTGTGTGGTCTCCAATTATGTAGGGAATAGTGGGTATCCCTGGGTCTTGCAACTTCTCTGGCATTGTTATGTTTAATACAGAATTAACTGTATCAGTTGCAAAGACCTTTTTGGACAAATGGCCTCTAGCTTTTCTTTTCTGGGTACAAAGGTCTTTAAGAAATTTGGCTTAGGCTGGGACCTGTCTAATTGTATCAAGCAGGGACAAATTGATTTTTACCTGCTTAAAGGTCTCCATCATTTCCTCTATCTGTGCATTCCCCTTATCAAAAGGAGCAGAGCCACTCAAAGCTTGAGGAAATGGCAACTGAGGTACTGCTAGTTCCTCAGCTGCTAGCCTATGATTAAACTTTTGTTTTTTTCTTTTTTCATCTTTTATTTCCTGCTGAGGCTCAACTATAGCCTCTTTATTTTTCTCTTGTTACAGGGTAGCAGACAACTCATGCCTCTGTGCTCTAATAAATTATGTTTCACTTTCATTTGAAATTCTTTGGAAATGACCTCTCTTGTTCCTTTCCAATCTGGTTGTCCACCAGCCTGCCAGACCTTAGGGTTGTGATGGCATTAGCTCCCTCAAAACTTGAGGAACCTTCTCTAATGAAATATTTGCCCTTAGGGGGTTGGCCACTGGCTAGCTTGGCAACCTGCCCTCCTCTCTTTTGGCCAAGGCATTGGATATTTGGCCTAGCTGCTCTTCTATTTTCTTTATGCTTTGACTGTGAGAAGTCACAGTCTGAGTCAAGATTCCAAGGCTTTGCAATGAGGTCAAAACCTAATCCTCGAAAGAAGCATTTCGGGGCTGAGGTGGGGGAACTACCAACTGATTTTGCTGCTGGGGCAGCTACTGATGCTGGAAATTTAACCTTGGGGCATATCCCTGGTTAAACTGCTATTGTGGCCTTTGAGGTAAGGCCAGCATCTGTTGTGGTTGCATGTAATTATCTTGTCTCCACCTCAAATTTGAGTGTTCCCTCCACTGGTAACCAGTATTTTGGTGCTAGTATCCAAATGGCTATTTGTTGTAGCCAACAGATTATTGCTGACCAAATGATTGGGCAGCAGCAGCTTGTTCCATCACATACTAGGATATTGTCCTGCAGATGGGCACTCTTCCACTGTGTGTTGTGGAGATTGGCATATCAGACATGCCTCCATCACCTGTGCAGCCAATCTGGGTTGCACCATAGTTAATAGTTTATCAAATTTATCAGAAAGATTGGCCATCTGCATTTTTAGGTCATTATTCCCAGTTACTTCATACATCTTTCCTTTGGAAGTTTCAACTAGTCCCATTTTAGGAGAAGGCTCATGAACAGTTTTTGACAAGGACATCTTTTGGAAAGCATTTTCACTAATGACCTTGACCAAATCTGATGCCTCATCACCTGTTTTGTGCATGTAAGTTCCACCACAAGAAGCATCTACCATATCTCTGCTTTTCTCATCAATCCCATTATAGAAGCTCTGGATAATCTGCCAGTCAGGGATCTTGTGGTGGGGATATTGTTTAAGCATCTCCTTGAATCTGTCCCATGCTTGATTAAAATCCTCAGTTGGGGATTGGGCAAAAGCAAGTATTGCTTTCCTCAACTAGCTGGTTTTTGTCTCTAGGAAGAATTTGGTCAAAAATCTTATCTGGAGGTCTTTCCAAGAAGTGATGCTGTTGTTTGGGAGAGTAGCTAACCAGGTGCTAGCCCTGTCCTTTAGGGAGAAAGGAAAGAGCCTTAATCTGAGGGCTTCTATTCTCAAACTAGTAATGGAAAATGTTGTGCACAGGGCCCAAAATTGGTCAATGTGCTTGTAGGGGTCTTCCTTACTGAGCCCATGGAAAGAGGGAAGCATTTGGATGATTGAGATTTTAATCTCATAGTTTCCTTGAACATCTGGGAATTGAATGCTTAATGGGAAATTATAATCATCAGGAGCATTCAACTCCTTCAATGTTCTAGGTTGCTCTTCACCCATGACTGCTATCTCAATTTCAGTAAGGAGCTCAACTGTGGTGTGTTTGGGCCTTCTAGGTCTTCTACCCCTTTTTATCTCAGGGTTAGGAGGCTTTAATGTGGGACTGATGGATCTCCTTCCTAACATGTACACACACCAACAGTAGGGAAGACTACTTGTAGACACATTGCAATTAACTTAAAGAATTATCTAAACCAAATTACAACTATCCTAATCAACTGCTATGGAATTTGCAAAGGAGAAATAGACTGAGTCTTTAAGGGTTAGAGAAATGCAAACAGAGGTAGCTAGACTCCAAGTGCAATTCAACTTTCCTCTCTGCTACTGTCCAGATCTACAACAAAAATTCCAAATGTAAATCAATAGTATCAATTATTCACAAGCACAACTATCAAAGAATAAAAATAAAACAAAAATCTAGGGTCTACTAATAGATCAAGATTCCCCAGCAGCGGCGCCAAAAACTTGTTAGGTATATTTTAAGTGCTTGCTACTAACTTTATTGGAAACTATGATAAGAATGTGTTAGTGAAAATAAATCAAAGGTGGATTGAAAATTACAAAGCAGCAAGTCTAAAAATACACAAACCTGTAAGATATAGGGCCTGTTGTAGTAAGTTTTAATAGGTAAGAGTTTGTCCCACAGGGAAAATTGATCTTAAGCTCCAAGGGAGCTTTCTTTAGTAGGTCCTCAAGATCTGACTACAAATCTGGCAATCCTAAATGGAAGGGGATTTAAGGTCATTATTGTCTAAATCCTAAGGTAGCCTAATGCCTAAACTACAGAAATGGTTGAGAAGAATGGAGTGTGATAAAATAAATATAAAAAGGGTGAGAAGTAAGCTATTAGGTACAGATCTGATGGGTTTTATAACTCAGACTCAGATCTGCAGCTGTAGAAGTCTTGTCCGATGGCTACATTATCACCAAAGAGGAGAAAGGATCCAACTCACCCTTGTGCTATAATCCAATCCCTTATGGCTATAACCTGTGCACTCAAATGGTCACAGACTATCCAATAGGGGAACCACTATCCATAGATGGGTTAGAACAAGTTTATCATTGTAGGCACTACTTCTTCCAGGCTACCAGCTCAAGAATCTATAGGAACCTCAACCTCTAAAGTTCTATGTGTGGGGCATAGGCTTGCAATGTGCACTAGCCTGGACACACAGGACCAGCAAGAGTTTGAGTACTAGCTTTAGATCTAGTTGTTCACTGCTTTAGAGAGATAGCAGTGATCCAGTCACAAGCCTACAATCTCTATGCCAGATCAGATCTGCCATCTGATGGTGGGTCTATACAAATACAGGGGAGTCTGTCTCTGTAAAATCTCTCACAGGGCTACAAGCACAAGTGCAGAGAAGAAGAATCTATCTTAGATCTGTGGATTGGCCTCACCCTAGGGCTATAACCTGTCCACTTAAATGGCCACAGACTATCCATAGAGGCTATCCTCCTCACAGGGGTCTGAGACAGAATAAGTAGATTACTGCCACCACCATGTTCACAAGGCTACCAGCTCAGGCTCCCATGGGGATTCAGATTTAGTGGATCCTGTGGTGGGGCATAGGCTTGCATATGTGCCTAGCCTGGACACACAGGTCACTTAAATCTAAATAAATCCTTAAAAACAATCCTCCATTGCTTACAATACAACTTAGCAATGGAGGATCTCAAGGCAGCAACCTTGTACAGAACAACCCTCAATCATCAATCCCATACATGTTTAAGATCCTATTGTAAAACTCCATTAAAATTGTTTCAAATAAACATACAAAGGTATAGCCAGCAAGTGCTAGACTATGGAGAGAAGAAAAAGGGAAAAAGAAGCTGCCTAAACCCTAACCTTAGCCTAGTGGAATTCTACAGTTGATTCAAGAAGTTCTGCCCCCTTCAACCTAAACCAGGCTTAGGCCTATATAGCAGTTGGCTTTGTGAGCATTAGGGTTAGGAAAACCCTAATTTTAATTATGCAAACGTGGCCCATTACTGTTCCTTGGATGCCTCGGGGCATGTGCACGGAGATTAGAGCATTGGGATGCGTGCCCTAGTTCCTAGAAGTTCCCAGACTACCCCTGCAGAAGTGGGGGGAAGTTAAGATCCTGAGCCTCGCTAGGTAGCAAGAGTTTTCAGGTCTTGTCACGTGATAGAATTGTCGTCGCGGGACTAAATTGACTTGAAGTTCTTGTAGTCGTGGGATAGATAGTTTGGTCATCGCGGGATTGCTCTGGTCGTCGCGGGACTGCGCTTTCCATTTGAGTGGAACGGGAATCACACGCGCAGTTCATTCCTTGGTGAATCTTGCAGGGATCCTCGAGAAGAAGCAATGTGCATAGGCCTCTAGAGCATCCTGACGCCAGCCTTGCATCGCACCAATTGCGTGCAGGAATGCCTGGAGCTCTCTCTCCTCAGTGAATCGCGCGAAGATTAAATGCTCCTCTTTTGAGCTGTGCGAGACTGCGCGAGCGCTCACAACTGAACCTCGTGGGAATCGTGTGAAGTCTACTTTTTGGGTCCTTCTGGCATTAATTTGTGCGAGAACATCGCGAGTAGTTGGTGTGCTACCTTCAGAAACCCGTAACAACTGCGCGAAGCATTCTTTCTAATTCAATTGAACCCTGCGACATCTGCGCGAGGCTCACTTCTTGACTTGTTGCTGCTGTGTTGTGCCTATGTTGCAGCCAATTCTCTGTCTGGGTCCAACTTCCTTTCTTCTAAGGAACTTCTTGGGCAACAGTAGGCTTCTTGGCATGGTTAAGGCCTTATCTGCAGCTGCTGCTTATTACCTACAAGATGGGCTTAACACACATTTATTAAATGGCTAAGGGTCTAACAGAGATTAAGTTAAGGGGTGAAAAGTGGTACTTTTCAGGTCTTAACAATGGGTCTCAAGATCTGTGGGATATTGTTGAGATCGGATATGTGAACGAAGGATCAAGCAAGTGTCACACAAGCTCAACTTAGTGAGTTGAAAGAAAATAGCAAGAAGGACAAGAAGGCTTTGTTCTTTATCTATCAAGCTGTGGATGATGTTATCTTTGAAAGAATTTCATCGGTGTCATCGGCAGAGTAAGCATGGGATACTCTCTATCACTATGTGAAAAAGTCAAAAAAACCACTGCCTCAAACAATGATTTTTTCAAAAAACCATTGTCTTTGACAGTAGTTTTTTTCAAAAAAACCACTGCCCTAAATAGTTATAAAAAAAGCAATGATTTTTTTTTACCACTATACAAGACAGTGGTTTATGAACTTCAACAACGACTGCTCTTAACAGTCATAGAAAAAACCACTACTTTTGACAGTGGTTTTTTTATGTAATTTTTTTAAAAAAAATACTATTTTTAAAATAAAATAAAAAATCGTCAACGATTTTTTATGCAATTTTTTTTAAAGTAATATTTTTTTATACTTTTTTTTTTAATGCAATTTTTTAATGAAATTTTTTAATATTTTTTTTAATGCAATTTTTTTATTACTTTTTTTTAATGCTTTTTTTGGGAAAGAGGAAACACTACTTGATCTGTATCATCTGGAAAAGGCATCTAGATTTGAGGAGTCTATGAAGCTTAAGAAACTAACTAATGCACAACGCTCTGGGCTCAACCTATATCTCAGAGCAAATAGAGCAAACTTACATACTAGTCAATAATATATAAAATAAAAAAAGAAATGTGAAAATGTGAAAAAGTAAAAACACCATTTAATGAAATTTTATTCACTGTTGATAGTTACATGAAACAAAAAAACCTTCTTTTTCCATATTTAATTAATTTTGTCAGCCATCAATGTCATTACCAACCTATTTTGACCAACTCATTTCCTAAAATAGTAAATTAGCACACAGCTCTAGCTCTTCAGCTCCTCCTGAGGATTTGAAGTTGTTGGCCATGACGATGTGGCTCACACTCCTTAACCTCCCATTTGTGAGTACCTGAATTCATACAGTAAAAAAAATTATCTTAGAAAAAGGACTCACCCACAAATACCAATACAAAAAGAGAGAAATTAAAAAATAAATTAACCAGTAAGCTTCAATCATCATTTCAGATAACAAAATTATTAATGGCGATACCAAAAACAGAATAAAAAAACATGCAGTAGAAATGAAGTTTATCTCTTATAATTGGTAGATTGGTCTTTTTGAAGAAGAATAATAAGAATCATAAAACACCAATCTAAACCCAATAAGTGAATAAATCAGAACTAACTCCTGCTTGGACATCAAATCACAAACACGATAAAGAGCTGTAAGAAACAAACCTCAATTTGAGTCCGAAGGTTTGCTATGCAAATAAACTTCTTCAAAATGTTTTTCGGCATGATGTATGTGTAGCTAGTCTCCTACTTGGAAAAAATAACTTGCAAGATCAGTTGTGCACCTCAATTTTTTTTAGTTTAGAAGAGCTAAAGAAGAAATAGTTCAATTTGTAACTTAAATGTCTTGCAAGTTCACGTATATGTGATTAACTCTAAGATAAAGGTTTGTAGGAGAAATTGCCCTTACTCGCCAATCAGTTTTAGACCCAAATGCTGCTTGCTTGTAGGGGCTTGTTGTGGTGACAATGAGCTCATCACCATGCACATTTGTTGTCCTTGTAGTAACTGCTATCAGCTGGCTCACTTCTTTCACTTGCATAAAAATAAAATGCAGATGATTAGTAAAATAAAAACAGCACGGAAGCTTGAAAGAAATCAGCTAGGTCAACGCATTTCACCTGCTTCTCAATATCCGCAATCTGTTGTCTCTGCTGCGAGAGTGGAGTTATCTCAGCCCCAAGTATTATGTCGCAAATTTCAGACTGGGTCAACGCCGATGTGTTTACATTATTCTTCTTGGCATAATCTAAGAGTATAAGATCTCATAGAGCAACTTCAACCTGCATTGAAGGTCATCTCAGCAATCCTCATAACACTAAAAGGAAAAGATGGTACAGATCAAGGCATCTAGATTTGATAAAATGGAGTCAAAGGTTATTATATAATTCAACAGTTGACTACAATAGATCATACAACAAGTATCGTGTTTTATTTCAATTTTATATACCAGAGATCTATTGATCATGAACACCAAATCAGATGGCCCTTATTGCAATTTTACATATCACATGTCTCTAAAATACCAAGTCTTTCTTTAAATTTGGAGCAATCACTTGAAAAACGTGTGCAAGTAATGACTCCCTAGCTATTTTATTAGTATACATAATATTCAATGGACTAGTAGATTTTATGGCCCAAAACGTGGCATGATCATGGCTGTTTCACTTGACATGGAGGCATCTAACCTCCCCCCATATATATGTAGCATTATAACTGAAATCCGCAAAGAAAATTCCTATAGAAATTCATCTTTTATGTTATTTTCTAAATGTTCCAGTGGCTCGAAATATTCAGCCAAACCTAAACATTCAAATTATGTCTATTGGTCATTTTAGAAAATTTCTGTGAATCTTATGGGGGTTACGACTATTTGATGACCTCAATAAATATTTTCAAACTATAAAATTTAAATTTTGTTACTTGAACGACTTTAGAAACCAATTTTGTTCACCAAAATGCCTTTCCATTCCTTGTCACATGTAACTAGGGAATCGCTTGTATGGAATCCTTTATAAGATATTTAATTGTGAAGATAGACAAAAACAACTTAAATAAAACTAAGATATATAAGCACCAACAGAGGTTTTCTGTACCTGTCTAGGCATTCCTTTAAAAGCACCTTAGCTTGAACCAACTTAGAGAGAAGGTTTCGATACACGTCAAGGTCCCTGTCCACGCTTCACTTGCTTACATTTAACATTGCACAAAGCTGTTAATAAGAAGTGATCAGGAGGACGACAAAGAATGGCCTAGAAGCAACTTCCAATATGGTAGGGCTACAAAGGGGGATTAGGTTGACCCAATTGGTTGAGTACCTCGACCCACCATGGGTTGAGTACAAAGGGGAATCTACCCTGCAGTCATACGAATCACCCTGAACGATTCCCTAACCCTTAGGAATCACCCCTAAACCCTAGAATCCCTTCCCATACCTAACTTAAACCCTTCTGGCAGTTGATGGGAGGAGAGTTATAGAATTTTATACGAACCACTACCAAGGATGAACTTTATACCATTGGAAAGAGGACTTCTCCAGCTTTCCAACAAGCCAAAGATCACCCAATTTGGAGTTACGGTTCAAAAGTTATGGTCGATTGAGGTTTTACATAAAATCATAAAAATTTTGCTCAGGCGTGGATATTACATACGCCCAGCCAATTTAGCCCCAGATTAGTCAGGCGTATATATTATATATGCCTACCTATTTTGGGGGAAATTTGGCCGGGTGTATATAATATATACGCCCAACATAGGTGGGACCCACCACGGGCTTCATCTTCCCAAAGCTCCCCTGTTTTTGGTGAAATTCACTGTTCCTAAACTGAGCGTATATAATATATACGCCCAGCTTAGCTACAGTAACTGTCATCAGTTGCTCGAATTTCTGTCATCTAGTCTAACCCTTTGACTATCCCCTTTGTTGGGGTGGGTGTCTTGAGGTTGGTTGCACCCCCTTTGAGCTTATTTGCAACCCTTAAGTCACCTATGGTCTCACCCCATCATCCGCCATTGAAATCAGTTTCCCAAAACCCTAGGACCTTGAAAACCTAGAAAACCTTAGATGGGGGATTACCTAATTGCTAAACCAATTAGCTCTTAAGTAATCTCTTAACCCCTCCTCTTCTCTATAAATAGAGAGGCCCCCCTCTTCCCAAAGGGTTGAAAATTTGGTTGAAAGGTTAGAGAGTGCTTAAGAGAAAACCCTAGTGAGAAAAAATGCCAATATTTTTCCAAAATTCCAGCATACATATTCCATCTATTTCACTCCATTTCCACCATTAGATCACTCCCTTTAGCAAAAGCCTAGCCTTTAGCCTCACCCTATACTTCCTATTTTGCCGAATCCTAGTGTTAGAATCCATTTCCATACCGTTTAAGCCATCGGAAGCACGCCAAAGCGAAGATCTTCCATGGTGCAACAAGGGCCCGTGAGCTCCGCCTCACCCCTCTCTTCCTCTACCTTCTTGGTGTCTCCTCCGTCCAAGGATTCAAGCCGTTACGCCACCGAAATTTCAGTTTGGCTTAAAGCTTGATAGGTGTTAAGTAGTGAAAAATACCATTTTTCACCCCTTAATCTGGGCCTTGATAGACCCTTGAGAGAACTAAATAAGTATTTTAAGTGCCGATGTTGCAGCTAACAATAAAGACACGCTTAACCATAAAAGCAGCTCAAAAGTGCCAAAAAGATGACAATCCATGTCAGTCCAAAGGAAGGAAGTAAAGAAACAACCTCATCAGCTGTGGAAAGGTCTAAATAGAAGAGGCAAAGACCTGTAAGAGAAGCAGGGAACATTTCGAACAGAGAAATGCACTACAGAGTTCTTTTCGCAAAGAACTTGCACTTTCAGAAAGAACCTTGAACTTTGTAAAAGAAGAAAACACTCCTAAAAGAAGATTGAACTTTTAACGAGCTCGTAAGTCATTGAACTTTGCTAAAAGGCCCTAAACTCGCGAAAAGGACTAAAACTCAGTGTAGCTCAAGAGCATCCAACTCCTCGAAAAGAAGATTGAATTTTGTAATGAGCTCAAGTCATTGAACTTATGAAAAGGCCTCAACTCGCTAAAAGGTATTCGAGATTCGCAGCTTTAACATGGGCAATTCAAGAACTTTGCACACGCCTAATGCAATCAAAAGACCAGAACATTCCTAAGGTTCCAATCAAGATCCAAGGCATATTCCAACCCATGTGAGCACCCAAAGTTAAATTACTCAAGGAACTTCCAAGCTCAAACAAACTTTCAAACTCATAATGTAATTGATGCTTCGCACCGATGATTAACCAGATCGTAGCATTTCCATTGGCCAAAACAGATCCGATCCTGTGCTCAACCTCATTGGGCAATCCAGATCTAAAGCATTCTCGATTGGTCAATCCAAATGGCGCAGGATGGAGGAAAAGTATAAATAGAGAAGCCATTCGCCCAAATTGGGCATCCAGATTTTAGAGTTTTCATCTCTGCTTCTCATTCCTACGATAGCTTATCCGAACCCCTCAGAATCCCTTCTTGTAGTTTACCTTGAGAGCCATTGTGAGTGATTTGTACTTCCAAGTTCGGATTCAAGACTATAAGTCCGAGGGCTCTCTAAGAAGCCGTGCTCAGAATTGTAATTTTGGATTTTAAAAGGTTGTCAGAATTTGTGTCTTCTCCATTGGAGTCATGTCGAGGGTTCTAATGTTCACCTTAGTGCATTAGACTTCTTTAGATTCACTCATCCGCATGCAACTTCCCTTAATTCATCACTTCGCATGTAATTAGCGCTGGTAACCTAATTCTAGCAAAGATTTACAAGGATGTTCATTCAACTAAAGAATAGGCCACAACTATTGGATGATCTGTGACCATTTAAGTGACAAATCATAGCCATAAGTCTAAACCTATTCCTTAATTCGATTTATTTCTCTTACATCTGGCCGGTAGCTGATGAAGATTGAATCGCCTGCTGAACTATGATTCTCCATTAAAATTCGTAGGCTAAAGTACATGAAGCTATTATTTCGATTTGTCTTATTTTAAACATCTCCCCAACTCGGATCTGGATCATGTAGTTAGTTCTTTTCTTTATTTGCTTATAGTTAAATGTGACACAATCCAACACTCTTTTATCTATTCTTTTTTAGATATTATAGAGCCGATCCGTAGCATGTATCCGGAGGTTTATCTTAAATTTTAGACAAAATTCTCGTGGACGATCTTGAAATACTTACTTTTAAAACTTGCTACAATTGGCCCCGATCTTGCTGCCGTTGTTAGCCCCTAATGTGCCGATATCCCTTTCATAAGTTAACATCCATATAACCCAGCATTCTTTAATTTTTAATTTTTGATTCATAATGCACACAATTATTAAGCGACAACAAGTTTTTAGCGCTGTTCTTGGGAAGTTTGTTCTAAAATAGATAGACCTATGTTTATTTTCATTTATTTATCAGTCATTTATTAATTTTGTTGTTATTTTTATGCATGTACAAGCGTGTAAAAGGAAAGGAAAGTTCTTAAATAGACAGTTTCTTGTGCCAAACTCTCTCTCGAGTTGTATGTTTGGCGGAGAACCCTCAATCCCGAGATTCTCCGTTAAATTCGAAGTTGAAAGACTCTAAGAAACCGACATACATCACAGACATCTCATTTGAAATGGGTGAAGAACGAGATTGTTAAGAGACTACTTTTGCCCCCTGGTGCTTATAATTCCCCATTTTGCATTCAATTTCCCACAGTGGAGGGAAATTATGAAATTAAGTCCTCCACCATCCAAATGTTGCCTTCATTCCATGGATTGAGTAAGGAAGACCCTTACAAACACATTGATGAATTTCGGCTTTATGCACAACATTTAACATAGTCGATCGGGTCAGAGGCAACCAAGCTTAGGCTCTTTCCTTTTTCATTAAAGGACAAAGCTAGAGCATGGTTATCTATGTTAGCACCAAACAAAGATCACATCATGGAATGATTTGCAATGTCAATTTTGTCAAAATATTTCCCAATGACTAAAACCAGCCAACCGAGACAAAGCATCATCTCTTTCTCCCAAAACTCATTCAAACTTTCCATGAAGCTTGGGAAAGGTTTAAAGAACTAAGGCAATGCCCTCACCATCAAATTCCTAAATGGCAGCTGGTTCAAAGCTTCTATCAAGGAACTCGATCAAGGGCAAGAACATGGTGGATGCCTCTTGTGGAGGTACCTACTTGCGTAAAACCGTTGAAGAGGTTTGGGACCTCTTTGAGGTGATTGGAGAAAATTCAACCCAGCAGAATCTCAAAGGGACACGAGAATCCAAAGGATGAATAATCCCCAATTCACAAGAGGGAAAGTGTATGAAGTCAATGAGTCGGAAAGGAAAGTGGATAATTTGACCACAAAATTTGATAGGTGATGGACTCATTTAAAGCTCCAAATGGGTCAAGAGTAGAGGAGGCATGTCCGATATGCCACCCCCACTCATTCCATTGATCAATGTCCTTCATCACAATTTCTAGAACTCATGATGGAACAAGCTCATGCACTTATGGATGATGCAATTGAATGACTACCCATGGAGATCTCATCCTAATCTCGTGGAATCAGAAATTACTACAAGCGGCAGGTTCAAAATCAATTACCTTTCAAACCCGTCACATATCAAGAATTTTATAATAAATCAAATTTTAGCAACCTAACCAACAACAAGCCATCGATGCGACACTCAGCCCCCCTCCTAGATCCCACGACCTTTGAAGAGCGTGTCTTGAGTTCACTTCAAAATCTTGAACTACTCTGTCCATCGTGAACCTTCACAACAGAGCATTAAAAAATTGAAGAAACTCTGGGCCAACTCTCAAATTCATTGGCTAAGAGAGAAGAGGGTAACTACCCAGCCAACCTGTGAACAATCCTAAGGGACGGTTCATGGTTGGAGAATCCTCAAATGGCCATGAGGAAATCAAAGCTGTGACTACTTTGAGAAGTGGAAGAATAATAAACAACACGGGTAGTGAAGAGGAAAAGATGAAGAACAAGTGCAGAACAACAATTGGATAGCAATATGGTCATT
Source organism: Chloranthus sessilifolius (assembly GCA_021018995.1). Taxonomy (NCBI): domain Eukaryota; kingdom Viridiplantae; phylum Streptophyta; class Magnoliopsida; order Chloranthales; family Chloranthaceae; genus Chloranthus; species Chloranthus sessilifolius. Next base: position 103,062,361 of record CM037588.1, read on the forward strand.
GATTTACATCGAAAATTCAAAAAATGAAAAATGTAAAAATAACAAAATTGTTGAAAAGATGAGGAGGAGAAATTTGTTCCTCACCTCCCATTTCCCCATGCAATGAAGTCAGTTTTCCTTTTGACAAAGGAAACACAAAATTGAGGAAATGATGGAGACATTCAAGCAAGTTAAAATTAATCTACCTCACTTGATGCAATCAAACAGTCCTCGCTTATGCAAAATTTCTCAAAGAGGTGTGCACCCACAAAAGGCAATCTAGGATACATTTATCCAAGAAGGCCTTTGTGGAGAAAATCAACCAAGTGCTATCAATTGCAACACCACCTAAGATGCAAGACCCGAATCCCCACAATCCCCTGCATCATTGGGGAGCACACCATTGAGAAAGCCTTGCTAGATCTGGTGCTAGTGTCAACTGCTTCCCTATTCATCTATGAGAAGCTAGGTTTGGGAGAATTGAAACCCACTCAAGTGGTGTTACACTATGACAGATCCGAAGGAAACCTATGGGGTTGATTGAAGATGTTTTGGTAGGAGTAGACAAGTTTTTCTACCTCGACTTTTTGGTGTTGGACATGGAACCAACCAAAAGTACCACCGCCATCCCTGTCATTCGGGAAGACCATTCACAGCCTGACTAATGCATGCATTCAATGCAGTGCGGCATCATGGAGGTGTCTTTTGGAAATATGAAAGTTAAATTGAATGTGTATAATGTCATTACTCAACCTCAATTCTCTGGCGAGGAATGTTTCCATGTTGACATCATTGATGAGGTGGAGGAGTCTTTACAAACATTTCGCAAGGTAAAGACTCCACCACGAATTTAAAATGATTGGGGATCCACCGAGAAAGAAGGAAAAGGAGATCAAATTCAAAGGAGTCTGCTTTGTGCAAGGCACTCACCAATATCATCAAGTTCTCTCTTGGAGACTGCTTCCTCTCCTCTTCCACAAGTTACCAAGGTACCTTTGCTGCCCTCTTTCTCACCCGAATTGGAACTCAACAGCTCCCCAAAATCTGAAATATGTGTTTTGGGAGATCATCAAACACTACTGTGATTATATCTTCCTCCCTTACAAAGGAGCAAGAAGAGGAGTTGGTAGTTCTAAACAAGACAAGAAAGCAATTGGTGGACCATTGCTGATTTAGGAGGAATAAACCCACTGTATGCATGCATAAGATCCACAAGAGGATGCCAAGCCTTCTAGAGAAATGCAAAGAAGGTTGAATCCTCACATGCAAGAAGTGGTAATGAAGGAAGTTGTCAAGTCGCTAGATGTTGGGGTCATTTACCCCATTTCAGATTCTCGCTGGTAGCACCTCACAGTGGTGCCTAAGAAATCTGGCATCACTATTGTAGCAAATTTAATGGTAAACTTATGTCCACCAGACAAACAAGCTGGATGGAGGGTCCATAGACTACAGAAAATTAAATACCATGACAAGGAAAGACCATTTCCCCTCCCTTTCATTGACTAAATCCTTGATAAGCTTGCGTGCAAAGCTTACTATCGCTTCCTTGATGGGTACCGTTACAACCAGATCCTCTGTACCCACGAAAGACCACCTTCACCGCCTTTGGCACTTTTTGCCTATAGGAGGATGCCCTTTGGTCTTTGCAATGCCCTCGCTACTTTTCAAAGATGCATGTATGCCATCTTTTACATGATTGATCAATTCATGGAGATCTTCATGGATGACTTTTCAATTTATGGAGACATTTTTCCCAATGCTTACACCACCTCAAGTTGGTGTTGCAAAGATGTGAAGAAACCAATTTGGTTCTAAGTCGAAAAGAGTCATTTTATGGTCACCCAAGGCATTGTCCTAGGACATGTGGTCTCCCATAAAGGCATAGAGGTAGACCAAGCAAAATTGATCTAATTGCACATTTGCCTCCTCCCTTAATCATAAGCAAATCGAAGTTTCTTAGGGCATGCAGATTTTATAGGAGGTTCATCAAAGATTTCAAAATTTCCAAGCCACTGTCATTTCTTCGTGTCAAGATGTTCCTTTTGTGTTTACTAATGAATGCATGATAGCCTTTGAGGTCCTTAAGAAATGTCTGATTTCAGCTCCCATCTTGCGTCCCTCGACTATTCAGGCTCTTTGAGCTGATGTGTGATGCATCAGACTATGCCCTAGGAGCCGCCCTAGGGCGGAGAAAGGATAAGCTTCCCATGTCATAGCTTATGCCAAGATCCATGATAGATGCCCAGCTCAACTACACAACAACCGAGAAAGAGCTGGCCATTGTGTTTTGCATTGGAAAAATTCAGCCTTATGTTTTAGGTTCACAAATTGTGGTGTTTATCGACCACTCGCCCTAAAGTACCTTCTGCCTAAAAAGGATACCAAGCCCAGATTAATCGTGGATCCTCCTATTACGGGAGTTTGATCTACGATTAAGGATAAGAAAGGAGTGGAGAATGTGGTGGCGATCACTTATCCGAATTCTCAATCGAGGATGATAGCTTACCCATTAATGAATCATTTCCTGATGAGCAAGTTTTTGCCATCAATAGCTACAGTCCTTGGTTTGCAAACATAGTCAACTTCTTGGCTATTGGACAGATTCCTGAACATTGGAATAGAATGGATAAAGATCTTTTCTTCTCACAAGTTAAACATTTCATTTGGGAAGATCCTTATCTATTCAAGAATTGTGCAGAACCAAGTGATCGTAAAGTGTGTCCCGGACCATGAATTCCACGGCATATTGTCAATGTGTCATGAACAGCTGTGGAGGCCATTTCAGTAACAATAAAACAAATGCAAAAAATTCGCAGTGGTTTCTATTGGCCCACAATCTTTAAAGATGCCTTACAAGATCAGAATCTTGCCGTAATCGCCAAAAACTGCAAGATTTCCAAAAGAAACTCAATGCCCTAGACCAATCCTCGGTAGTTGAGTTGTTTGATGTTTGGGGCATAGATTTTATGGGCCCTTTCCCCTTCTAATGGAAACAATTTCATCTTGGTAGTGGATTATGTCTCCAAGTGGATTGAGGCCATAGCTACCAAATCCAATGATCACAAAGTTGTTTTAAGATTCCTCAAAGACCACATTTTTTCCAGATTTGGATTCCCAGCCATCATTAGTGATGGGGAAGCCACTTTTGTAACATGCTTTGACTCTCTATTAAAAAAGTACTCACACTCACAGAGTAGCCACTCCCTATCATCCACAAACCAAAGGATGTGTGGAGATTTCAAATAGAGATCAAACACATTTTGAAAAAAGCGTGAAGAAGGATGAAAGGATTTGGTCCTTTAAGCTTAATGATGCTTTGTGGGCATCTGAGCGCCTACAAGACTCCTATAGGATGTCCTTTCAGACCGGTTTATGGCAAGGCATGCCATCTACCAAAGAGAATTAGAATATAAGGCCTTGTGGGCAATCAAAACTTTTAATATGGATCTAACTGCAGCCGGTAACCACGGTGAAGCTTCAACTCATCGAATCGAAGAACTGAGGATGGATGCCTACACTAGCTCCAGTTGTACAAAGAAAAGGTTAAATCATTCCATGATAGGAGCCTCATGAGAAAAGAGTTCATACCGGGTCCAAGGTATGGTTATTCAACTCTAAACTTAAATTCTTTCCTCGGCAAATTGAGATCCAGATGGGAAGGGCCATACATTCATCAAGGCCTCCCCTCGTGAGTCAGGATATTTCAGATCCCAAGGATGGAAGAATACTCAAGGTAAATGGTCGAGGCTCAAACCATGCATTGAAAACACCAGAGCCCTTGCTGCCCACCTATCATCATGAATCTCCAAAAATCGATGGTAGAAAAGTGTATAATATGTTTGTACAACATTGTTTTTCCGATTTTTGCTTCGCTTCATTTTTCTTGTACGATAGTGTAAATACACTTCAAAGTTCAAATCGCAAAGTAAAAAGTACTGCTCGAAAAGTTCAAAGTTCTATTCGAACCGATTCGAGTCAGAATGAACTACTCGAAAGAACCATGTTCGCTCGAATAGTTAAAATTTCCTTTTCGAATAGAAAATCTGGGAGAAGTCCTTTGCGAAAAGATCTTTCTCGAGTCAAATCCATTTCGAATAGACATCAAGCTCAGCCTCTTTGTAACTACACTTTCTCAAGATTTTTACCTTTCAAAGACACTTTTGCTATTCAAATAGAGAAAAGGACTCTTTTGGAACTTTTCAAACACTTAAGGGTGCTTTGCGATTTTACTTGTTAGTATATTAGGTCATTTTGAAAGTCACTGGATATCTGCAAACACTCTCCCAAGCAAAACCCCTTTTCAAAACCCTAGCTCACCCTCTTCTCTCACGAGCTCCACACGAATAACCACCATCTATTCTAATCTTCTCGCTTTTCTCTTGTCGAAATCAAAAGGGTAGAGCCCAAATTGCGATCTGTTCAAAGCAAAGAAACCCAAACAGTGGAAACCCCTAGATCGCGGTTGTTTCTCACTTATTGGGGAACTAAATGCAGAAAGTTACTTTTTGCCGCCTCCCACACGCATGCGCCCAATGCTACTTAATGACCCACGCCGATTCTCCGGGCCATGAGCATTCCCAATACCCCCAATCAAGTCCCACCCTTTCGGCTGTTTATTTTTTCTTCTTATTGTTGCTGCCTTGTTGCAATTTTTCCGGTATAATCTGACCATGCCACCTTTGAACCACTGAAGACACTGTTCCCCATAGGTTTGGGTGTATGGCAAATAGTCCCCCATGGGATAATTAGCGTAAGGGCATCACAATCACCAAAGTAACCAGGACATGAATCAATTTACTTAAGAATCATGACAATGTGGAAATTTTAAAATTTTCTTTGCAAGAGTTTAGACATTCTAATCCCTACAATACTCCACATTTCCATGCTGTTAACACCAGAAAATACACTTGTATTAGCACATAGCAAGTCTACGGGAAGAGAAAAGGTAAAGATATACTTAAAAGCTCAAGGAAAACCATAACCAAAGTGAGAATTGAGCCTATATGTTTTACATCTCTGTTGAAGAGTGACTGAGGCAACCTTTTCCGATTCAAAGGACCGGCCGAGGCATTAGATCCACTAGAATTAGGAAACTCCAAATCAAAACAAGCAACGATTCATGAAACCGAGGAAAAGATCAAGGCCTTCTTTGGACAAAGCTTGAGCTTAATGAACCAACCAAGAAAGATCTGCCCTTGTTTGTACCCCAATTGAGCTATAAATCCTACAATGCTTCATCAAAACACCCATTTTTCTTGCACCTGAACCAATGGAACCAATTCAGCCTTCCCTCACCTTGAGAATTCAGGAGTTAAAGGAGAAAGAAGTAAAGATGGAACATTTCTGGGCAAATATCAAAATAAATGAAGAAGAAATACCTCAAAAATGGGCAGTATGGTGACTGAGAAAGTAAAAGAAAAACAAGTGAAAAAGAAGCAAGCAAAAAAAAAAAAAAAAGGCAAAAAGGGGAACTTTATGTTGAAAATTCAAGATCAAAGGAAGAAGAACTGAGTACTTTGAACACGAGAATCTCAAAAGAAGCTAAACTCAAGAAGGTGGAGTCATGAACCACCTCCTTCAATTCGACTTCTCAAAAATCCAAACACTGCTCAACCTTCCTATCCTCAAACCTCACTCCATGAGCCATACAACAAACCCACTAAAAGTCCTTGTGATCCAAAGTTGAGTGAACTGTCATGTGGAGATAAGCAGTTTCCCAATCTATGGTGAGGAGATGTCAAGGATGCCGACCGAGAATCATGCCTATGCTCATGCTTACAAATCCATTTGGGAGATGTAACCGCTCTTGAGCTTGAGTGAAAATGAACCCTTCAACAAAAATCTTGATGAGAGTACACCACGGTAAGTGTTTGGGTTGGAACTTGAGCACATTAAGTATGACTTATAACCTAATTTTTATTCAAATGATGAACTACTGCTGACACATTTGCATGATTTCTATGGCTGCTCATAGATTGGAAAGAGTGAAACATTCATAAGGTTTATAAATGTTGAAATCCCCTTGCAAACAATAAACCTAAATTTATGTTTAAACATTGATTCAAGAGTAACTAATTTTGATCTTTGATTGCTCATGGGATGACAGTGCACTAATGCCAACTGTCCCATGGAGAAGTTTGTGGGTACCTTCACTGAAAACCCTCAGGAGACTTCACTCCTCCTCTAGGGATCACCTAGGGGTTTAAAAGGCTTGTTGCATATGCTAAATGCACTTGTGCTTCCTACAAAAGTGGCTCTTTATTTTGCTTTTACGTTTCTTTGCTCAGGGACTAGCAAAGCTTAGGTTTGGGGGTGTGTTAAGTAGTGAAAAATACCATTTTTCACCCCTTAATCTGGGCCTTGATAGACCCTTGAGAGAACTAAATAAGTATTTTAAGTGTCGATGTTGCAGCTAACAATAAAGACACGCTTAACCATAAAAGCAGCTCAAAAGTGCCAAAAAGATGACAATCCATGTCAGTCCAAAGGAAGGAAGTAAAGAAACAACCTCATCAGCTGTGGAAAGGTCTAAATAGAAGAGGCAAAGACCTGTAAGAGAAGCAGGGAACATTTCGAACAGAGAAATGCACTACAGAGTTCTTTTCGCAAAGAACTTGCACTTTTCGTAAAGAACCTTGAACTTTGTGAAAAGAAGAAAACACTCCTCGAAAAGAAGATTGAACTTTGCGAACAGAGTCGTCATTGAACTTTGCGAAAAGGCCCTAAACTCATGAAAAGGACTAAAACTCCGGGTGTAGCTTTCAAGAGCATCCGAACTCCTCGAAAGAAGATTGAACTTATGACGAGCGGTCATTGAACTTTGCTTAAAGGCCCCGAACTCTGCGAAAAGGTATTCGAGATTCGCACTTTAACAAGGGCAATTCAAGAACTTTCCACGCTACCTAATGCAATCAAAAGACTAGGAACATTCCGAAGGTTCCAATCAAGATCCGAAGGCATATTCCAACCCATGTGAGCGCCAAAGTTAAATTACTGCTGGAACTTCCGTAAGCTCAAATGTAATTTCAAACTCATAATGTAATTGATGCTTCGCACTGATTGGTCGAACCGGGATCGAGCATTTCCATTGGCCAAAACAAATCTGGATCCCGTGCTCAACCCTCATTGGGCAATCCAGATCTAAAGCATTCTGATTGGCCAATCCACCATGCAGGATGGAGGAAAAGTATAAATAGAGAAGCCATTACAAATTGGGTATCCAGATTTTAGAGTTTTCATCTCTGTTTCCCTCATTCCGGTCAGATAGCTTATCTGAACCCCCCGTAATCCCTTCTTGTAGTTTGCCCTTGCGAGCCATTGTGAGTGATCTGTACTTCCAAGTTCGGATTCAAGATCGTAAGTCCGAGGGCTCTCTAAGAAGCCGTGCTCAGAATTGTAATTTTGGATTTTAAAGGTTGTAATTTGTGTCTTCTCCATTGGAGTCATGTCGGGGGTTCTGAATGTTCACCTTAGTGCATTAGACTTCTTTAGATTCACTCATCCGCATGCAACTTCCCTTAATTCATCACCCCTGTGCGAATTAGCGTTGGTAACCTAATTCTAGCAGCATTTACAGTGATGTTCATGTTCTGAACTAAAGAATAGGCCACAACTATTGGATGATCTGTGACCATTTAAGTGGACAAATCATAGCCATAAGTCTAAACCTATTCCTTAATTCGGATTTATTTCTCTTACATCTGTGCTGGTAGCCAGATGAAGATTGAATCTGCTCTGTTGAACTACAGATTCTCCATTAAAATTCAGAGGCTAAAGTACATGAAGCTATTATTTCTGCATTTGTCTTATTTTAAACATCTCCCCAACTCGGATCTGGATCATGTAGTTAGTTCTTTTCTTTATTTGCTTATAGTTAAATGTGACACAATCCAACACTCTCTTTTATCTATTCTTTTTTTTAGATAATTATAGAGCCAGATCTGGTAGCACAGATCTGGAGGTTTATCTCTCAGTTTAGACAAAATTCTCTGTGGACGATCTTGAAATACTTACTTTTAAAACTTGCTACAATTGGCCCTGATCTTGCAGGCCAGTATTAGCCCCAATGTGCTGATATCCCTTTCATAAGTTAACATCCATATAACCTAGCATTCTTTAATTCTTTAATTTTTGATTCATAATGCACACAATTATGGCACACTTGGGGCGACAACAATAGGACCGTATTGCCTTTGGGCAAGGGGAAACTCCGCCCTTTTTATCTTCATTTTTGGCCATAGATAGAAACTGCTACATGCGGGTTGATCGGGTGCCTAAACCCTTCCCGATCAATAACCGAATCCCCTACCCTGGAGCCTTTGGCAAAGACCAGTAAATCAGAGTCATATTTAGCACGTCGGTGCTTAAAATATCGATTTGAAGGTTTCTCGGGTCACCAAAAGCTCCGGGTGGCGACTCTACATTTCATCGAAGGCGAGAGCATCGCCGCGACGGGTTCGAGAGGAACCATGGTCGCACAGATGGCGACTCTGCTGGGGACATCATCCTAGCGCTTCCCCTCTTGTTGGCCTTTCCTTTTATTTTATTTTATTACTAACCATGGTTGTTTCTTGTTCTAATTTGTTACTGTTTTTCTTTGTTTTTTGTTGTTTTTGCTAATGTTCTCACCCCTATGATTCAGTCCTTTAAGTGCCTTAGCCGATTGGCTGGCCTACTTGCGCCTTTAAATTTCAGCTTTTACGATTCTTGTCATTTAAGCCGCCTTAGCCGTTTGGCGGGCTCGCTCGCATTTACTTTTCACGTCATTTAAATTTCAGTCATTTACGAGCCTTAGCCATTTGGCGGGCCTACTTACACACTTTATTTCGGTTATCATATCTCACCTTTGAACACCGGCCCATTGAGGCGGCACGGGCTTGTCATCCCCGACCCATTTTTTGGACTTAATTTCACTCCCCTTTAAAAATCTGTAATTAAAAGTGAACCAACAGTGTGGGGACATAATTGAATTTATTTTTGCATTTTTGGGTAGTTTTTGGGGGGTTGAGGCGCAGATATATTTTACCCGGTTCCCAGTAAGGCGGCAGCCATAGTGGTAATGATCCTGAAAAGAACCACCCCTTCCAGTACCTGAGAAGGCGCTTGCACCGGAGGTATATCGGTTGGGTTGCCAATTCCGATCAAGCCGTAAAACCCGCATTGGTGAGAACGTAGACAACCCAAAATTCAGCCGTGTATCCCTAGGAAACGGAAAGGAGGGACCCGATAACATACACAGCAGTCCCCGGGAGCATTTCTCCCAAGAAACTAGTTCAAAGACCCACTCTTAGGCTTGCTGTTCACTGTCAAAATTAATTGATAGAACTGTTTTTGCCAGGCATATATATTACATACGCCCAGCCAAAATCCCCAGAAAATAGTCAGGCATATATAATATATATACCAAATTAAAATCCTCAGATTTAAAGCGTATATAATATACGCCTTGACCAAAATCTGCATTTTTTTGGTCGGGCGTGCATAATATATATGCCCAGTATATACTAGGCCACAGCAACCCGACCTGAGGCCCAATTCACCACCCCAATTCCCCGATTAGCAGTATTAGTGCCCGCAATAGCCTCCCACATTCTCTAACACCCAATATGTCCCCGCCCAGTCAAAAGAAGGCGACTTCTTATTGATTTGCTCCGGGGGATCGGGTTGTTTGCGTGGATTCCCCCGCCTTCAATAGAACGAAAGGGTTCCCTTTCGCTTCTTCCGAAGTGTGTCGGATCCCGCCGTGGGACCTACTAAAGGTACATATATCACCCGAAACGAGAGTTGACCCTGGGCACCAGGTCATCATTCTAGGTAGAGGGGAGTTAATTTCCATTTAAGAAAAAAAAGAAGGTAAAAAGATAAAAAGATAAATCCTCATCTTAAAAAAAAATCCATTTTCAAAAAAACAAAAAACAAAAAAACCACAAAAAAGATCATCTCCAAAAACAAAAAATTATTATCATCGTTTTCCAAAAACCAAAGAAAAAACACAAAGAAAAATAATCAAGAGAATATATTTTGGTGTGACCGCCACCACGGCAACTTCAAACCCGGCCCGTAGAAGGAGAACCAGGAAGGTATTTGGCCCTTATCCGAGACATCGATACAACACTCGTCAGCGGATCATGTCAAGAGCCGATACATCCCCACCGTCATCCGCATCCCATTCCCATGTAGGAGATGACCCGATCTCCGACTCCTTTGCCCAAACCCGGTTCGATTTCACGGGTCCCTTTGGGGCACCCGTGTTCACCTCCGCCCCATCCCCCTCCCTCACATTCTCCCAACATACCCCCTTTTCATCCCCTACTGAAGCCCCTCATTTCTCAACCAATCCATACATCCCCATCTCTCATCCAAACACCCTTACCGCATCCCCATATTTCCAAAGACCCCATAGGGAGCCCCGACCCCCGCCTATTTCCCACGTTCCATCCCTCACATCATCCATGCCCCCTACATCCCACATCCCATCCACCTCATCTCACATACCATTCCCACCACCTGGCCCATCCACATCCCAACATACCCCCCCATTTACCCGGGTCATGCCTAATTTCTCCCAACCCCCTCCATCCTTAAGTGACCCATCACCCCCCAATCTCACACCTGAATCCATGCCCTCAATGGAGGACATGAGAACAGTGTCATGCCTACATCTCAAACCCCGCATCCAAATTTCCAAAACCTCCATACCCCATTCCCTCCTAACCATTCCCAACCACCCATCGTCCATACCTCCCAAAATCCCCCACCTCAATGCTAGACCCAAACCCATACAAATCCATGGGCCCAAGCCCAAACACCTCTAGAGCCATGGGCCCAAGCCCAAGCCCATCAGACCCAGGCCCAAAACCCTCAAAACCCATGGGCCCAAGCCCATCAGACCTAGGCCCAGGCCAAGAATCCTCAAGGCCCATGGACCCAAGCCCATCAGGCTCAGACCCAGACCCGAAACCCTCAAAACCTATGGGCCCATGCCCAAACCCATCAGACCCAGGCCCAAGTCCAAGCCCCCCAGGGCCTTTGGACCCAAACCTATCAAGCCCAAGCCCAGGGCCCATGGACCCAAACCCAACCCCCTCTTGACCCATTAGCCCAAACCCAACAAGGCCCATTGGCCCAAAGTCATACTAACCCCCACACCCAAGCCCAAGGCCCATCAATCCAAGCCTTCTAAAACCATCAAACCCAAATCCCTCAAACCCAAGGCCCATCCACCCACGCTCATCAAGGCCCATTCACTAACCCCATACCCCCCCACCAGTACCCTTCATTCATCTATACCCCTTACGCCCCCATCCCGCCTCCAACAGGAAATTCGATCCATCCCATTCCTCAAACCCCCAACATCCCGCCACCTCAACCACACCCCCCTCACCCCCAAAATGTGCACCCAGCTCAGCACATCACTTACCCACAAACCGCTCATCCATTTATCCCTTCTCATCCCTTACAAACCATATGGCCCCACCAGGTCATCCAACCCCTCACCCCCCAAGTCCAAATAGCAGAACTCGCCCCTCACCAATACCATGACCAACAATACAAGGAGGATGAGATCCGCAATAGTGGAGGAGTTGCCAGCTTCAACCCTCCTGGGCCCACCACCATCACACCTAGGGTCGAACAAAATCAGGGGGAATACAGAAGCAGCTGATGAAGATGGGAGGAGTAGAACTACATTCAACAGACTTTTCAGACTTATGCTTGTTCTCTGACGTCCCCCTGCCACAGAAATTCAAGATGTCATTATTCGATAAGTATAATGGCATCGACAATCCCATCGCCCACTTAAAATCTTACTGTGGGGATATGTGCCAGTATGGCGGAGATGAACGACTCCTCATCAAAGTATTCCAAAAAAGTCTAACGGGCCCAGCTCTGAGATGGTTCACATCCCTAGAGCCATCTATGATAAAAACTTGGAAGGAACTGACACACTTATTCCAAGAACAATATGTCTATAACATGGACATAGAGCCAAGGAAGTCCGATTTGGCCCGTCTAAAGCAAAGACATGATGAAACATTCAGTACTTACTTGGGAAGGTGGAGGGCATTGGCCGTTCAGGTAACTCATCGAATTCCCGATGATGAGCAGATTGAATTAATAACCAAGGGAGCCTTCCCAGTCATCGCAAATTTTTTAGTATATCAGCAGCAGTCTAGTTTTGCCGATCCGGTCTGAAATGCCAATCGCTGTGAAGACACCATTAGAGAGGGCAGGTTAGGAAGGAATGTGGCCAACGGGGTTCGAAAAGCTGTCGAACCAAGAATTGAAAGAAGACCAGGGACAGAGGTACAGAACATTGTTGACCCCCAGGCCAATACCAATGCCCCCCCGATACAGCTCCAGGTTACACAAACCACCCCCGGCCCGTTTTGAGCAAGCACCAAGGCCAAACAATGGACAAAGAGCCCCGTTTACCCAGAAGCAGATGAAAGCACGATTTGAACTAGTGTTCACACCATTAGGGCAATCCTTGAGTGTCTTATTGCCGGTATTGCTACAGAAAGGCCTGGTCAATTTACTCCAACCTCGCCGCCACCCCATCACATACCGAGGAACTATCATCCGAATCTGCATTGCAATTTCCACCAGGGACCAGGTCACCCTACGGACCGACGCTTTCCACTGAAGCACGCAGTCCAAGATCTAATAGAGGCAGGAAAAATCATTCCCCCGCCACTTCCTCAAGGGTAGAACCAGAATATCCATCAAGCCCCTCTACCACCGCACCCAGGAGGCCCCAGGCCTAACATTCATTGGATAGAGGAGGAAGAAGAAGAGTTTGACCCTTCAAATTATATCAGTAATCAAGAGGAATCTTCACTCCCTAGGTCGAACGAAGATGAACTATTTGTTGGGGTGATCGAGCCGTTGTATCTGGTTGATTATTTCCCCACACCGGCATACCAAGAGGAGCCCTTAGATTTAGGGCAATATTTTTCCACTCCTGCTCCCGCCTATCAAATCCAAACGGGCACAACCCTGCCGCAATCATACACATATCCACCCCACACCCAATTTACCCCATACACCCCTCCGTCACACCCAAATCACCCCACACCATACACAACTCCGCCATCCCTGTATTATCCTACCCCATACACACCCCCAAATCTCTCCACCCAATACACTACTCCGCCATCCCCAAGTTACCCCATTCCATACACACCTTCAAATCCCACCACCCAATTTACCCCATACACCCCTCCGTCACCCCCAAATCACCCAGCTCCATGCACAACTTCATCATCCCCAATCTATCCCATTTCATTCACAAACCCATCATCATCCTACCATGCCACAAACCCTTCATATCCCCCTATTCCACCCACTATCCCGCCATGTCTCAATCATCCCGCTCCATGCACCACTCCATCACCCCTAATTTACCATACGTCATCCACGAATCCGTCATCATCCCAACATGCCACCCCATATACAAACCCTTCATATCCCTATCATCCGGCTCCTCAGATGTCTCCCCATCCCTCCATCCCAGTCACACTCCCGCCATCCCTTCGTTATTTTGGCCCCAACCCAACTCCACCGCCACCCAAGTAAGCAACCCCTCACTCGATCCCCTTATCACCTACTCCCAATCACCACTGGTCTTACCAAGCCCAGGCAATACCTATACAAGCCCCCCCTTCACCCACAAATTCAACCCCGCCAATTCCCACCACTACCATTCTGCCCCCTACTGGAGTCAACCTGGTGGGACCTGAGAAACTAGCGTGTCCAACCCAATCTTCCCCAGAATTACCATGCGCTCCTTTCCTTATCCCAAAACCTGCCTATGACCCGCATCAAGTGCCATTAAGCTATGAACAGACAGACATGAATGTCGGGTGCAACCAAGAGGAGGCTGTTGAATTTGTTACCCAATCAGGCTGGATTTCTGCACAGCCGGAAGCATCAGGGGCCGTTAGAGGAGAAGAGAGGAAGAAAGAACAAGCCGCAGGGAATCCCTTTGAAAAAATGGCCAGAGAGCACATACAAGAGATGTAGCTCAAGAGAACACCCGCACATATTACTATGTGGGATTTGTTAATCACGTCCCCGCTCCACTTCCAAGCCCTAATGGGAGCACTCAAGGACGCACATGTCTCCACCCACGTAACTCCAGATGAAGTAGGAGAAATAATAGGGCATGTGTTGGCCCCAAATGCCATCTCATTCACTGATGCAGACCTACCAATCGAGGGGAATGACCATTCTAAGCCCTTGAATATAACAGTGAAAGTAGGAAACTTGGTGGTGCCATTGGTCCTAATCGACAACGGGTCGGCATTGAATGTGTGCCCTCTAAGGACGGCAACCAAAATTGGTGCGAACCCTGACACCTTCCGGCCATCCATATCAAGCGCCAGGGGATTCGACAACACCAGAAGAGAAATCATGGGAGAAGTAGACCTTGACCTGATCCTCGGGCCGCAAACCTTCACCACCCCCTTTCAGGTGATGGACATCAAGTCTACTTTCAATCTGCTATTGGGCCGGTCATGGATACATAAGCTCGGAGTAATACCATCTACCCTGCACCAAAAGCTCTGATTCATCTCGAAAGGAAAAATTGTCACCATCTTGGACGAGAGCAAAGAAGACAGGGAAAGAAGCACTCTGCACATTGAGAATCCGAAAGTGTTGAACATACCGCACACAGCAGAGGACACCGATCTTCACTGATTCGAGTATGACTTCTCAGCCGTCACCCTCGGACCAACTGAGAAGACCCTGGATAAAACGGGAGGAGGAATGGACGCAGCTGTGTTCATGCTCCACAGATGGGGCCATCAAAAAGGGAAAGGGCTGGGCCCATGCCTCCAAGGAAGAAGAGACCCCGTCAAGGCCAAGGGGCAACAAACTAAATTTGGCTTAGGCTACAGGCCTAGAGAAGAAGAAGTCAGAGAGGCCAAGGAAAAGATGAGAGCCGCAGCAGTCGCCAAGGCCAGGGGAATCATCTTGGAAGAGGAGCCTCACGCTCGCCCCCACATCCGTGAAACCTTTGTGAGCACCAGGATAGTAAAAATTGATCTAAATGGGGAGACGAGGGTTACCCCACATAAGCCTGCTTCCGTCCACCCCACCAATCCCTACATCATTCCCCCAGACTTTAAGATGGACTTAGCCACCCTTTCCTTATTCAAGGAAGAAGTTCCCCGGTCCACCCATCGCTCCAGCACCAGCCACTCTGGGCTCATCCTAACCATAGAGGACAGGGTCCCAGAGGATCCTTCTATAAATATGTTGAGGGAGGAACTGCAAGAGCCTACCGATGCCGCTCTAAATCAAAGAGGTAAAGGCCAAGCCTCATAGGTGAGTAACTGGGCATCCTTGCCCTAACTCCTGGGAGCCGCCAAATATCATGAAAACGGCACCGACTCCCAAAAAAAAAAACAACCTGTAAAAAGTGAGGTTAGCCTTTGGACCACTCTACCTTGTATATATAGAGATCCACCTCGCCAGGGGCTGACCTCCAAAAAAATGCAAAAGACCATAAAAATAGAAAAAATACCAATTCCAAAAATATTGTCCTTTAAAATTTCCAATAAAATTAAAATTGATGTCGTAATACCCGTCCCATGTGAAGCTGACCCCTTTCCTGTAGAAATACAAGAAGAGGTGGGAGTCATGAGTCTGGACGAGGAAGGTCAAACCAATGAGCTCCCCAATGAGCACCTCAAACAATTTGCCGATTTTGAGCATGGCCCTACCCCGATCATCGAAGAGACGGAGGATGTCAATTTGGGCACCACAGAGGCCCCCGGAATCACCAAAATTAGAACATCGTTGTCCCCTGCGGAGAGGAAAGGTATGATAGACTTCCTTCGATCATACCAAGACGTCTTCGCATGGTCGTATGAATACATGCCTGGTTTGGATACCGATCTGGTTGAGCATGAGTTGCCACTCTACCCGATGTTAAGCCGGTTAAACAGAAGCTGAGAAGCCTCTGACCCGAGTGGATGTTGAAGGTGAAGGACGAGGTCATTAAGCAGTATGACGCAGGTTTCATCATGGTATCCAAGTACCCGCAATGGCTAGCCAATATCGTCGTCCCTGTACCAAAGAAGGATGGAAAGGTTTGAATGTGTATCAATTTCCGTAATCTCAACAAGGCAAGCCCTAAGGACGACTTTCCATTACCCCACATTGATATCTTGGTCGATAACACTGAAAGGCATGGAAGGCTCTCATTTATGGATGGATTCTCAGGATACAATCAGATAAAGATGGCAGAGGTTGATCGCGAGAAGACAGCGTTCATTACCCCTTGGGGAACCTTCTGCTACAAAGTAATGCCATTCGGGCTGAAGAATGCTGGGGCAACCTATCAAAGAGCAATGACGGCCCTGTTCCATGACATGATGCACCAAGAGATCGAAGTATATGTCGATGACATGATTGCCAAATCACCAGAAAGGGAGGACCACTTGATAAACCTTCAGAAGCTATTCGAGAGGTTGAGAAAGTACAAGTTGCGATTGAACCCCCAGAAGTGCGCCTTCGACGCTATGTCAGGAAAGTTGTTGGGCTTTATTGTCAGCAAGAGAGGGATCGAGGTCGATCCGACCAAGATCAAGGCCATTACTGAAATATCGCCACCGTCTACAGAGAAGGAAGTCAGAGGCTTTTTAGGCAGAATCCAGTACATCAGCCAATTCATCACACAGTTAACTCCGATATGCGCACCAATCTTCAAACTATTGAGAAAGGACTCACCGATTGAATGGAATGATGACTTCCAAGCTGCATTTGACAAGATTAAGGGTTACCTCCTGAAACTTTTGGTATTGGTACCGCCTGTACCTGATAGACCCTTGATTATGTACCTATCCATGACAGAGTTTTCCATAGGTTGTGTGTTAGGACAGCATGATGAGACGGGAAGAAGAGAGCAGGTCATCTATTATCTAAGCAAGAAATTCACTGATTACGAGACGCATTATTCTCATCTGGAGAAAGCATGCTTAGGGCTTGTTTGGGCTACTCAAAGACTTCGACACTACCTGTTATCCCAAGTCGTTCTACTTCTAGCACGGATGGATCCGCTAAAGTACCTATTCGAGAAACCTGCACTCACTGGCCGAACTGCATGATGGCAACTACTCCTATCTGAATTTGACATTACTTATATCACCCAGAAGTCGATTAAGGGGCAGACACTCGCTGATCATCTTGCTGAGAACCCTCTGCCGGACTATGAGCCCCAAAGGATTGAATTCCCTGATGAGGACATTCTGTTCATGACTGACGAGGATATAGAGGAAACAGAGGAGTCCTGGGTAATGCACTTTGATGGGGCATCGCATGTTGAGGGCCAAGGATTTGGCGCCATTCTTATCTTGCCCAGAGGATCACATATACCCATCTCAATCAAATTGAACTTCCCATGCACCAACAATATGGCCGAGTATGAGGCATGTACAGCTGGTTTACAGGCGGCTCTTGATCGAAATATAACTCACCTTAGGGTCTTTGGAGATTCACAGTTAATTATATGCGAGACCAACGGAGATTGGAAGACCAAGGATGAGAAATAGATCCCATACCATGAACATCTTGAGGATCTAACAACTTGCTTTGAAGAGGTCACCTTCTCCTACGTGCCACGAGCAAGAAATCAGTTTGCTGATGCCTTGGCCACCCTGGCCTCTATGGTTGAGATTCCATACAGAGTTGTGATGAAGCCGATCATGATAGAGCAGAGGAACGAACCGGCCTTTTATCACCTGATCGAAGGACCTATAGAGTTAGATGATGAACCACCCTGGTTCTCGGACATCAAGAATTTCCTCGAGACCCGAACTATCCCAGAAGGAACATCGAAGGTAGATAGACGCACCATCCAGCGATTGGCAACGAACTACGTCATCTTCGGTGATCTCCTATATAGACGGTCTCACGACAATATTCTGCTCCGATGCCTAACCCGAAAAGAGGCAGTTGAGATCATGAAGGAGATCCATGAAGGAGTTTGCGGGGCACACGTCAGTGGACACATGCTTGCGAAAAAAATTCTAAGGCAGGGATATTTTTGGACCACTTTGGAGACCAATTGCTGCAGGCATGTGCAGAAGTGCTACAAATGCCAAGAGCACTCAAGTCTAATACACGCTCCGGCCATTGACTTGCACAGCATGGCCACTCCTTGGCCGTTCGCCACCTGGGGTCTTGACGTCATCGACAAAATCAATCCTAAGGCTTCCAACGGGCATCAGTTCATCCTCGTCGCGGTAGAGTATTTTATGAAATGGGTAGAGGCAGCCTCCTATGCGAGCATTAAGGCTAGTCAGGTTGAGAAGTCCATCAAGAACAACATCATTTGCAGATTCGGCGTACCCAAGGATATCATCACTGATAACGACACTAATTTCGCTAATAGGTGCATCCGGGCCTTGTGTGAGTAGTTCTAGATCAAGCATCATCGATCATCCCCATACAGGCCGCAGACGAATGGAGCTGTAGGGCGGCCAACAAAACTCTGATCCGCATCCTGGAGAAGATGGTAGTTACTTACAGAGATTGGAGTGAGCAGTTACCCTTCGCACTTTGGGCCTGTAGAACGTCTATCTGTACCGCAACAAGGGCAACACCATTCTCCCATGTGTATGGGACCGAGGCCGTGCTACCCATTGAGGTCGAAGTACCGTCGCTCCGTATCCTTTTGGAATCCCATTGCCTGAAGCTGAGAGGGAGAGAGCCCATTTTGAACAGCTAGACTTGATTGACGAGAAAAGACTCCTAGCCTTGTGCCACACACAGATCTATCAGAGGAGAATTGCACGTGCTTACAATAAGCGTGTCCGCGGTCGAGATCTGAAGGTAGGAGACACTGTACTGAAAAAAAATTTCCCGTCTCTCCACACCGACCCAAGAGGGAAGTTTAGGCTAAATTGGGAAGGACCCTATGTCGTCCGAGAGGTTTTGCCAGGATACGCCGTTCGCCTCGCCACCATGGACGGAGACCACTTTTCTGAGCCCATCAACGCTAGATACCTCCGTAAGTTCTACTCATAGGTCTTGAGACAAGGTAAGTTTTGATAAAGGCAGATGCGTGACCGCTTAAGGACCCCATAAAAGAGGCCATCAATGCTCACCAAAGATGGACCAAGTAGTGGATGAAGCATTACCATCAATGCTCACCAAAGAAGAATTTGAAACTGCTTTGTTAGCCATCTATGAGGAAAAGGGATATAAAAGGAAGCAACCAGAGGAGCATAAGTCAAGTTCATCATGTCCAGATGATAACTTATGTGAAGTTGTGACTAAGATAGAACCGTTACCCATTGAGGTAAAAGCCGAACCGACTCCATCAATTAAGGAGCCACCAACTGTGGAATTGAAACAGTTGCCTGAATCGCTCAAATACGCTTTTCTGGGGCCACGAGAAACGTTTTCGGTGATAATTTCATCCACATTGTCGAAAGAACAAGAGCATGACTTGTTGAAAGTGCTTAAAGATCACAAGGAGGCTATTGGATGGACCCTAGCTGATTTAAAAGGGATTAACCCATCAGTATGTATGCATAAAATACATCTGGAAGATGAGAGTAGACCATCGAGGGAACCGCAAAGGCGACTTAATCCGAACATGCAAGAAGTCATTTTAAAGGAAGTCATTAAACTTTTCGATGCTAGAATCATCTATTCGATCTCTGATAGTGAATGGGTAAGTCCAGTCCAAATCGTTCCGAAAAAGTCCGAAATCACTGTGAAAGAAACTACGGAGGGAGAATTGGTGCCCACTCGTGAAACTAATGGGTGGCGGGTGTGCATTGATTATCGAAAATTGAACACGACTACCAGAAAGGATCATTTTCCCCTTCCATTCATTGATCAAATTCTTGAGAAGTTAGCTGGGCAGGAGTTTTACTGTTTTCTTGATGGATATTCAGGATACAATTAAGTGCCCATTTTTCCACCTGATTAGGAGAAAACTACATTCACGTGTCCTTACGGTACTTTTGCATATCGCAGAATGTCGTTCGGCTTATGTAATGCACCTGCTACTTTCCAACGATGCATGTTGGCCATATTTTCGGATATGATTGACAAGTTCATCGAAGTCTTCATGGACGACTTCTCGGTTTTTGGGAAAACATTTGGTTCTTGTTTGAATCATCTTTCACAAGTGCTGCAACGTTGTGTTGAATCAAAACTTATTCTCAGCTGGGAAAAGAGCCATTTTATGGTTCAACAAGGAATTATTCTCGGGCATATTGTTTCCAAGAAAGGAATCGAAGTTGATAATGCCAAAGTCGACCTAATTGCTAATTTGCCCCCACCAAAGTGTGTTCGACAAATTCGATCATTTTTGGGTCATGCTAGATTTTATAGAAGATTTATTAAGGATTTTAGTAAGGTGGATAAACCATTGTGTACCTTGCTTGGCAAAGATGTTCCTTTTGACTTCGATGATGATGCATGAAAGCATTTCTGAAATTGCGCGAGTTCTTATCAAATGCACCGATAATCCAACCACCGGATTATTCTTTACCATTCGAACTCATGTGTGATGCATCTGATTACGCTATCGGAGTTGTCTTAGGGCAGAGGGCGAACAAATTACCTCACGTAATTTATTATGCCAGTAAGACATTGATCGATGCACAGCTTAACTACACCACCACTGAGAAAGAGTTATTAGTTGTGGTGTATGCTCTCGATAAATTTCGATCTTATCTGGTTGAATAAAAAATAGTGGTCTTTTCATACCACTCTGCATTGAAGTATTTGTTGGCAAAGAAGGATGCCAAACCAAGATTGATTCGATGGATCTTGCTCCTTCAGGAGTTTAATTTTGAAATCAAAGATTAAAAGGGAGTAGAGAATGTTGTGGCCGATCACTTGTCTCGCATTTTGCCTGAAGAATCATTTGCACCTGAACCTATCCGGGACACTTTTCCGGACTAGCAATTAATGACAATTGATGCGATCTCTACGAAAGCTCCTTGGTTTGCCAATATCGTGAATTATCTGGTCACTGGCAGAATCCCTACTGAATGGGGTAAGAATGATAAACATCTCTTTTTCTCCCAAATCAAATACTATTTTTGGGATGAACCACAATTGTTCAAAATCTATTCAGATCAAATCATTAGGAGATGTGTATCGGAAGAAGAGCAACTAAGCATCATTAATTTCTGCCATGATGGAGCCTGTGGAGGCCATTTCGGAGGACAGAAGACTGCACAGAAAATCCTTCAAAGTGGATTCTACTGGCCCTCCATCTTTCGTGACGCTGCTCAATTTTGCAAAGAATGCCAACGATGTCAACAGCTGGGAAATATTTCACGACGAAATATGATGCCCCTTAATCCGATTCTAATTGTTGAAATTTTTGATGTTTGGGGGATTGACTTCATGGGTCCTTTTCCCCCATCTTTCGGGTATTCGTATATTCTTGTGGCTGTTGACTATGTCTCCAAATGGATAGAAGCTATGGCAATCCGATCAAATGATCATAAGGTCATTGTCAAATTTCTGAAAGAAAATGTTTTTAACATATTCGGGTTTCCACGGGCGATCATTGGTGATGGCGGTTCGCGCTTCTGCAACCACCATTTTGCTACTTTAATGAAGAAATGCGATGTCACTCACAAGGTCGTAACGCCATATCACCCGCAAACTAGTAGTCAAGTGGAAGTATCGAACCGAGAGATTAAACGAATTTTAGAAAAGACGGTGCAACCAGATAGAAGAGATTGGTCTAACCGGCTATCTGATGCTCTTTGGGCCTATCATACCGCCTTCAAGACACCAATTGGAATGTCTCCGTTCAGAATTGTCTACGGGAAAGCATGCCATCTTCTTGTTGAATTGGAGCATAATGCATTTTGGGCTATCAAAAGATTTAACTTTGATATGCAAGCGGCAGGATCAAATCGAAGGCTACAGCTGAGTGAATTAGAAGAGCTATGCTATGATGCGTATGAAAACTCCAAGATGTACAAAGAACGATACAAGAAGTTGCATGATGAGTCAATTTCTCAGAAAGAGTTTCACATTGGGCAAAAGGTTTGGCTGTTTAATTCCAGACTAAAGCTTCTCCCAGGAAAACTGAAATCGAGATGAGAAGGCTCGTATCAGGTTGTTTCTATTAATGTGCATGGTGCGATTGAGATCCGCAGTCTCACGGACAATCGAGTTTTCAAAGTGAATGGGCAACGTCTTAAATCGGTGTTTGAGCCCATGACCCAGATGAGAAATGAGGCAATGCACCTTAGTGACCCAGATTCTTGATCAATGAAGAGGTCGAGCTGTCGACGCTTAAACTCAGCGCTTCCTGGGAGGCAACCCAGTGTGTTTTATTTATTTTCGTTTTCATTTTTGTTTTTGTTAGTTCTAGAATATTAGTTTTTAGTTTAGTTTAGGTTGTTTTTAATTTCCAAATTAGTGTAGCCACATTACCTTCAATCTATTTTTGGTCATGTTCTAATTTTATGCACATATTCTCTGCACCTGATCTTTGTATTGAGGTACTTTTCAACAGGTTTGGGGGTGCAATACCTATTTCAATCAATGAGGACATTGTCATTTTTAGGTTTGGGGGTATGATTCTCTATCTTGCATCACTTTCTTATTTTTCTTCATATAAAAAAATAAAAAAAATAAAAAATAAAAAAATAAATATATTTTTTTTTGAACTATCATCTATGAATTATTTTTCGATAGTTTTTAAACTTTAGTTGATGATGCATGTGAATTTAATTTTGAGAATATCGATGTCATATTTTGAATGCTTGTATCTAGGATAATGAAGCTTAATGTGATATTTTGTGGACAATTTTGATATTCATGCGTAGAATTTTTGCACTTATACCAAGTTAAGACTTAGAAATCGATGAACTATTTTGAATGGTGAATCTTAGGTTCTTAGTGGAGACTAAACCCGGTGAGCTTTAGAGCTAATTTCCCGTCATTAATGAGTGAATACATAAACTCAGTTTTCTTTGAATACGAATTATCTTCCACAATCTCATATATTTTATTTTGACTTGTGACTTTGCATGATATCAAATTCATATTATTGTGTTAGAACGTACTGTATATCTACTCAAGACAAATAGGCAAGGTTACCATCTTTTAAGGAAATGATTGAAGGCCATCTTTGGCTCGTTTGTGCTTAAATGCCCCACCTCATATAAATTTATCCTTCTAGTACCCTTTTGAGCCTATTGAAAAAATTTACCTTTATACATTCTTTGATAAGCCACGTTAACCTTTAACCCTTCACCATTTATAAAAATTCAGCTTTACCCTTCTTATTTCTGAGAAATTAGGAACGAGGGATGAAAATGAACGAAAAGAGAGTAAGTAGAGAGATACTGAGTTGTGGTGTTTACTGAGAGTGTATGGCAAAAATATAAAAGAAAAGGGGGGAGAAAAAGAAAAAGAAAATTATAAAAAATAATAAAAAATATGAGGTGCTTCAAGAAAAGAAAATTCAAAAGAAAAAGAAAGTTGAGAAAAATAGAAAAATAGTGAGAGATTAGAAAAGAAATAGAAGAGAAATAGAAAAATCAGAAGTTTGTTTCTTTTCCGATTTCTCAGAAATTTTGAATCTCAATTCCCTTTCTTCTTACCCTTTCCTGAGCCCCATTACAACCCTACAAAAGACCTTCATGATCTGATCTTGCATTGGTAGCTGCCTTGTGGAGAGTAAATATGTGATACTTATGACACTTGATATGAGATGCTTAGGATATACAAGTATCTGTTCTTATGAGATTTGATTTTGTTCATTGATTACATCGTGTTTCATTTATCAAGTGAGACCTTTTTGCTTGTTTTGTATTGATCTCTCACATATGTGCGAAAGCTTACCCATCATCGGAGTGATTTTATTTTGAGAGTATACCTAAAGTGAGGATTGAGTCGAGACAACAGATTCAACGGTTTTCCGTTTGGACCAGTTCCGAGATGGATGAATCTTGGTTTAGGTATGCACACACTTCACGTTTAAGCATGAATGGATGAGTTGTCTAACAATTTGAGCATTAGATTAATTTGAATGGATACTAGAATGATTGACATGACATTAATATTTAAGATTGATGATTCACATATTGAAACAATTAATCTTTTTGTTTTTGAATAATATATATGTTATAAAAAATCATGTTTTGAAAACTCAATTTTACCGATGGTTTGGAATTTATTGAAGTTTGTGGGTAACTTCACTGTAAACCCTCAGGAGACACAACTCCTCCACTAGGGATCACCTAGGGATTTAAAGGCTTGTTGCACACGCTAAGGGCAATCGTGTTCCCTACGAAAGTGGCATTTATTTTCTTTAGTTTGCTTTGCTCGAGGACTAGCAAAGTGTAGGTTTGGGGGTGTGATGAGTAGTGATATATGATGATATTTCACCCCTAAAATACCTACATTTAGCTATCCAATGAAGGCTATCTGATAAGAATTATTAGATTTGAAGTGTTTCAGGTAAATACAAGCCAAGTGCAGAAAACAGCTCAAGAATTCTGAAAATAATGTCAAAACACTGCAACTTTGGGTCATCGAGAACTTGGTACAACTTGCAGCTCAATTTGGACCTTAAGGACGGCCGAATTATAAAATTGTCAAAACACAAACATTGTAGAGCTTTTTGTCAGCTTTCCGACGGCATATGAATTACCTCAATCTGAGTTCGGGACCGATAGGTATGGCCAAAATACCGATGCAGTGTCTGATGCAAAAAGTGGGCTGGAATTCACGGATTTCTGGGAGCTCGATGCATCGACCCTTTTGGTCGATTAATCGAGGACAAAAAAGTGTCAAACACAGAACTGACACTTTAAATCTGATTTTTAGGAACTTTTGCAGGCTCGATGCATCGACCCTTTTTGGTCGATTAATCGAGCCACAAAAAGTGTCAGACACGGAACTGACACTTTAAAGCAGATTTTTAGGGATTTTTGCAGGGTCGATACATCGACCCTATAGGGTCGATTAATCCACCCTGAATTTTTGCGCTGGGACACTTCCGCGACGTGAGTATTATTTAAAGCCAAACCAAACACTTCAAGAGGACAATTTTTTTTAGAGGACAGTTTTTTTTAGACGAATTTTTTAGGATTATTATTCATTATTATTATTTTTGGTTTTAGACTCCTCTGGGCATCTTTTCAAGAGTTCTTCTCTTCTCCTTCTTCTAGGGATTGATCTGGGTAGATTGTATTTAGGATTTGCACTGTCTTTCTTTTACATTCATAGATTGTATTTAGGAAAAGGCATTGTAACCAAAGATTGTTTGGAAGAAATGAAAAGTGGAATGGCTTTGAATGAATAAGGAGATCATACACCAAAGATGAGCGGCTAAATCAGTTGATCGGGGAAGATGCGATCCCCAGATAAGAACCCATATTTATGATTAATATCATAGTCTATTATGTCATCATGGAGTTGTTTTGCTCAAAGTTTGTGTTATTGAATATATATTGAATGCTTGTTATGACCGTTGATTGCGCGTATCAACGGCTATAATCGCTAGATCTGGACCTGCAGACTGATCTAGGCTGCAGAGCGATTATGTGTTTACTGTTGTGATCTAAACATCATGAGATACGCTATGCTTCTTACATGACTCATACCGCAATGATAGGCTGAGTCATTGTTTTTAGATAGGGTATGCCGGATTGATGATCATATTTTATTACGAATCATCTCTATAGCTGAATGATGGGGTGAATGATGCTTTAATGAAACTGTGGGTTTTAATGATAGAGAAGGGGCACTAATCTGGGGTAGCATATTCCTTGATCATATTTAAATATTGTTCTTAGATTCATCAGTAATTAGTTGCTTAGATTAATTAATTTATTTTTCTTGCATTTAGGAAAAGTGTGATAAATTTTTGGTAAATTGAATCTGCCCTTTGGTACTTCCTTGGGGACGTTTTTAAATCTCTGAAAGAATTAATTAAAATTCACAATTTCCCTGTGGGTTCGACACCCTTGTTCTTTCCATACTGCAATAGATCTTGTGCACTTGCAAGGAAGTATACCAGCCCCCGTATAAGAGCTTGGGCCCCTTTTCGAAGGCGGGACCTTCGACGTACAAAGAGGTTCTTTATAAAATCAGTCAATGTATGACGATCGACCCACTAGAAAAAAGAAAGGGAAGGAAAAGATAAAAGGAAGGGCAAAAAGGCCAAACCAAGATGGAGGAGGAGGCAAGGAGGGACCAGGCTCGGGTTATAAAGAGCCCGCTGAGCCCAAATTATAGCAGGCGTATATATTATATACGCCAAGGCAAAAGTTTAAAATATTTTTGAGGAGATATATTATATATATCGCCATTATGTTGAACATTTGCCGAAGCGTATATAATATATTAAATGGCAAGGCCCCCTCTCACAGTGGCCCATTTTTGTTCCCCAAGGAGGAACTTATTTTTTGGTTGGCCCACTTTTTCATCTCGGGGCAGCCCACAAGCAGGCATGCTCACACCCCCATGGGGGGGGGGGGGGGGGGGCTTGGATGACGCACTATCCGTAGGTGATATACAGAGAATCACCTGCAGGATCACCCCCATCATTGGATGGGCGCCAGCTCGTTTTAGACCAAAGAAAAGAAAACCATCAAAGTAAAGAGATGAAACATTCATATAAAGCATAAAAATTATAAACCATCCAAAAAAATGCGTGTTGTTTAAAAGTTATTACATATCCCCTAAATAAACCAAAAGTCTAAATTGTTGTTTTGTGTATGTCAAATTTGCAAAAAAT
This sequence comes from Chloranthus sessilifolius, assembly GCA_021018995.1. Taxonomy (NCBI): domain Eukaryota; kingdom Viridiplantae; phylum Streptophyta; class Magnoliopsida; order Chloranthales; family Chloranthaceae; genus Chloranthus; species Chloranthus sessilifolius. The sequence continues at coordinate 103,089,086 of CM037588.1, forward strand.
GAGCTAGTCCTGGGCAACCCCCTTTGACTTCTTCCGGCGCCGGCTCGCGCTTTGAAAAGTACGAGTCTCCCCCACCCGAGTCCACGCCTGAGAAATACGGCTGAGAAGGGAACGCGACTCCTTTTCACGGGCACGCTGTAGGAACACACCAAAAGCCATCAGGTAGAGAAACAGGCAGAAAGTAAATAAAGAAAATAACTAGGTTGGGTCAGCATTCACTCACCACCTCGATCTCCCTAAACCCAACAAGGTTACGATAATATTCGGCTTGACTCACTGCCGACTCATAATCTTGGCCAGTAAGAAAAAGGAGGTGTCAGTCACACAGGCCATCAGCATAAATCAAAGGGAAGGAGAACAAAGCAACAAGATAGAGATTACCCCAGGGATCAGCTCAGGAGGTGGGACCTGGATAGCTTCAGCAGAGATACGTGCCTTCTCGGCCACGTCAGCACACACACGCGACAAGAAAGCATCATCCAAACGCTTGAAAGTCCCCTGGACCTTGACAGGCGAACTACCAGAAGCACCAACACCAGAAGGGTCAGAGGGTCCAGCACCTGAGGCCACGCCAAAAGCACCAGCCCCAGAAGGATCGGAGGGTCCAACACCTGTAGCATCATAAGGAGCAGCTGCCTCATCCCCCTCTTCTGAGTCGCTGCCCTGCTCAAACTGTAGAGAAAAACATTTTATCATTAAAGGTGGTAGGTCAATCAAAGTAATCACAAGGAGACTGCTAAATAAAAAGAGAAAAGGGGCATTACCTGAGATCGCGGCCTGCCAAAAGCTAAAAATTTAGCACCAGGCACGAAGCGAGGTAGCAGGAAATGATAGGCCAGGGAATCGTACCATGTCTGATACCCCCGAGTAAAAGAAGGTCATCAAGAGGAACCCCATGGTGAAGAAAGTGAGTAGTAAGCTCATCAATGGAGCCTTTCGGAGCTAACACATCGACAGGAGGAGCTTGGGGCACGGCAAAGAGAGGGCGATAATGATGAATCACTCTCTCCCCTAAATAGTAGGCCCTAGTCCAGGACCGGTAGAGGAAGATGATGCGACAGTCCAACAAAAAGCAAGAAGGACCCACTGAAGCCAAGTTCCAGAAGGGAGATCCTATGTAGGGGTCGAGGATGACCTACAAAAGAAGAGAAAACAGAGGAAGGATACACACATTTGGTCAGAACCCATAGCACATAAGAGCTGTCAAATTTATAAAAAGGGAATTATTTTACCTGCTCTAGGATCAACAGGTCGAACTGAGAGCGCAGCCCTAACTCCAAATGCTTCATACCAATGTCCCGGCGGCGACTCACGTGTCAGTTACTCATGAGGGGGAACATAGCAACTTCAGACTGAAGTAGAGGGCGACCCGGATGGAAGTGAAGATACCCCTAGATCTGAGAAAGCAAGCAGATAAATACAGGTATGCTATAAAAGAAAATTGGACAACTTAAAGCCAAAGGATAAAATACCTCAATTGCAGGCCAGAAACCCTCAATGGAGCTAAACTCCCCAAGAACGGCTCGCTTCAGGCTGGACATGAGTACAGCATAGCCAGCGCCGCCCCAATCGAATCGATGCACAGTTTCCCAGTTCACCATCAGGCTGAGCAGGGACAACGAGACTCGCCTCCGCTGGTGTTGGAGAGGAGAGTCTTGCCCAGGAGGAACAGCAGAGCATGCAGGCTAGCATATGTGCGCGTGCGGGCTCGAGATAAATGGCCATGTCAGGCTGGCCCTGGTCCACTAACTCATGAGGCTTAAACTGATCAACCAGCCAGGACAGCTTGACCTCAGAACCTCGAATATTCCCAGAGGTCGGGTAGGCCCCTATCAGTCGAATCACCTCCTCCTTACCCGGTGTACTGGTAGGTACCACGGGCACCCCTCCAATACGGACCCCAGTGATCATAGACCAGTCCGCAAGTGTAAAGGCCATCTCTGTCATGGCCATGTGAAATGTCATGGTCTCGGGGCAAAAACGCTCTATCAGAGCCTTCAAATAGGCCATATCGGCCCTCACGGCGGGGCACGAAATGAAATCCCTGAAATCGACATTGGTGAGTAGGTCCTTCACCACTGGGGGAAGGTAAAGCACGAGACGCTGGAGGTCAAACCAACCGCCTCGAAACATAATGTGCGGCAGGGGCTGCAAACAAAAGGCATCAGTCAGATAGGGGCAAGGTGGTATAATGAAGGCATCAAAGGAAAACAAAAGCGAAAAGAGGGGGGGCTCATCTGTTTACCTGACCGATGATCCCAAAGTTGGACATGTGGGTGTGATGGCAGTAGAGGAGGCCGGTATGGGCAGCCTTGCCTTGCATTTCATACCAAGGCTGGGAGGAGCGCTGAGACACGATGAATTGTTCCCCACGGGGACCGTAGGCCATCTCCGGCCCTTCTTGCTGATCATGCCCTTCGTCACCGGACATCCTGAAAATATGAGACGCATCGGCATATGAGAAGGGTGCCAACACAAAAAATAAGAGGGAAAAATATATATGCACTAATCCAAAAATAAAAAAATCTCATTAAAAAAAAACCATGTGTGTATGTGTACTAATTCATCAAAACAAAAAAACAAAAAATAAATATAATAAATATATACGAGTATGCTAACCCGTCAAAAAAAAAAATGTGTGTGTGTGTACTAATCCAAAAAAAAAATCTGTGTATGTGTACTAATCCAAAAAAAAAATGTGTGTGTGTGTACTAATCCAAAAAAAATGTGTGTGTGTGTGTGTACTAACCCATTAACAAAAAAAAAATGTCTGTGCGTATTAATCCAAAAAAAAATGTGTGTATAAATGTACTAACCCATCAACAAGCAAATAAAATGTGTGTGTGTGTGTATACTAATCCACCAAACCAAAAAAAATACATATATACATATACTAATATATGTATACGCTAATCCCAAAAAAAAAGGGAGAGGCACCAATCCATCACATAAAATACACTAATCCATCAAAAACAAAAAAGAGAAAGAAAAACAAAATAAATGAATGATGGATGGAAAATAGGCCTAAGGAATCAAATATTTCAAAAAAAGGGGGAAAACAACAAAAACAAAAGAGAGAAAAAGGAATATAGGCATCATAGAGCATTTCACCATATAAAAAAAAAAAAGAGGCAATATCATCAAAAATTCAAAAGAAAAATGAAGGAAGGGTAATGATTACCTTCAATGGGAGAGAAAAACAAATGTCGGTGGAGGATAAGCATCTTTCGATCCACACCCGCAACCTCCGGTATTAGAACTCAAGCCAAATCAAATGCAAAAACCCTAGGGGGCTGTCCCGAACTCAAGAAGGAAGGAGGGAGAAAGATAGAATTTGAAAAGGGGGCCCCTTTTTGTGCTCGGCTTTTATCGCTGCGAGTAGGCAAAGATATAATATATCGCCCATTTTCGCCAGATTTTGGTCAGGCGTATATAATATATACACCCGACCAGAAATGGTAGTTTTTTATAACTACCCGGCCATTTTCGATTTTAAGGCCCGACGGACCCCCTCGTATGCTATAGACCCAGGTCCAAACCCCCCTTAGAGGCCCACGTATCATCAGGCAAGGGTGCACGCATCCCCAAATGACCCTTCGAGTTCCCTTCAATTGGCCCAAAGGGACCGTGCAACAATACACGGATCTAGGTCTGTAGGCGCCCACCTATTGCGCCCACAAAATCAAATAAAAAAAAAAGAAAAAGAAGAAAAAAGAAGAAAGAAAATGCAGAAAGTGACACTAGTTCTCAAAAGAGCGCTGCAATGACCATTTGCACCACTCCGCGAACCGTGTTAAATCAATTCGGAATGGTCAGGGTCCACCCGAAAGATCTCGAACCCCGTCTTATACAGGGACACCCCATACCTGATCCGGCAGGCAAATGAATTTCATTCATCACCGGTCACTCCTGGGAGCATACACTTAGCCCCAGTTCTCCCCCAGCAGAGGTCGAGGCCTGATCCGGCAAGCAAACCAAGAACCCATCACCAGAATGCACACGTCCCTAAGGTATATCAACATGGCAAGTTGATTCGCCTAAGGATACGTGCAGAAATAAAGGCAGTTTGAGCATGCCCAGAGTCTCAACCTGATATGAAAAGAAAAGAAAAAAAGAGAGAAGAGAAAAAAGAAGAAAAAGAAAAAAAAGGGAGAAGAAATAACAACCTGTTGCTGCTTAGTAAAAATCCTGAGTGGGTTGACCCCACCTTCCAAGCATTCGCTTTGGTCACCCCCTTCGGATCTATGTTGGCCAAGAGTGCCCCCGACTTCAGACCATTCGAAAAGCCTATTGTCAGTTGAAACTGACCCGTCAAAAATGAAATTACAACCAACCAAACTATGTGCAAACATAGAGACCAAAGGGCTCATTCCCTTTTATTTCCTTTTACACTGGCTTAAAACCTGTACTACGCACTTGCGTCTGGGTATCTGCAGGATCGTCGTTTATCCTCATAAATTGTACCTTAGGGTCGAGGTTTTCGTTCGCGCCTATTTGTTGCTTATCGCCCTTGATGGGTGTTTGTCTGTGCATAGTTAATAAGATGTGATTTCATTAGGGACGGAGGCTAGAATTGGCCATCTCTTTCGAGGGATGTTTGGTTCTAGCCCGATCTTTTTTAGCTTTGTCTCGATGTTAAGGCATTCTGGTTCATGTGAATCAGGAGCACCTCGCCACCAGAACGAGCACATCCCCAAGGTGCACCTATCCCTGGCAGAGCTCATGCATTCTTAAAGCGTATCAATTGACATTTGATCCACTTAAAGAGTTGTGCAAGAATAAAGTTGTCAGAGGTCCTTGAGCTTTGCTTAGAGGCCTCGAAACAAAAGAAAATTTAGAAAATGACACAAAAAAATTACTCGGAAAATGGGCATGCATTCCCAAGAAGTGTTGCGACATCAATATTCGCTTCACTCGGGTAAAGCGTGCTAAAGCAACCTCGAGGTTGATGGGTTCGCCCAAAAACTTTGAGGCTTACCTAGGTAAGGGCGCCCGTGGCCAATCCAATGGAGCTGTCAATACCCCATAGGATTGGACACATCGGTTAGACCTTCGCTTTGTGTGCTTCGCATCAATTTCGAAGCATAGATCGATCATCCCGTTTCATAGAGCTGTCTGGTTTAGATTAATACTCAACATCACAAATCTATAATTTCCCTCAGGAAGTGGATGATATCTCGGCTAGCGGGCTTACACTTTTTATGATCATCGCAGTTATGCCCAGTAATGTCGCAATGCGCTTGGGGATTGTTAGCTTTGAGGTACGGACAATATCCCGAAATGAGAGGGCTTACGTACACTCACCATCCCCATGAATGTTTGAGAATTGACTGAACCAGGTGGACCCATTAAACATGCCTTGGACCTCTTCGGATGTCTCTTGTCTTTGGCATCCGATCATTAGTGATCGAATACCAAAGAGGGGCATCTGTAGACACCCAAATTCGGCCTAAGGCCCGATCAATCTGTACTTCGGGAGAGATGTACCCCTGTGCTTCCGATGGCACCCTGAACCCTTAGGAATCTACCCTGCACCCTTAGGAATCACCCTGAACCATTCCCTAACCCTTAGGAATCACCCCTAAACCCTAGAATCCCTTCCCAGACCTAACTTAAACCCTTCAGGCAGTTGATGGGAGGAGAGCTATAGAATTTCACACGGACCACTCTCAAGGATCATCCTTGTACCATTGGAAAGTGGACTTCTCTAGCTTTCCAACAAGCTAAAGATCACCCAATTTGGAGCTACGGTTCAAAAGTTATGGCCGATTACGGTTTCACATAAAATCATAAAATTTTTGCTCAGGCATGGATATTACATACGCCCAGCCAATTTAGCCCCAGATTAGTCAGGCGTATATATTATATACGCTTGCCTATTTTGGGGGAAATTTGGCCGGGCGTATATAATATATACGCCCAGCATAGGTGGGACCCACCATGGACTTCATCTTCCCAAAGCTCCCTTGTTTTTGGTGAAATTCACTGTTCCTAAACTGGGTGTATATAATATATAGGCCCAGCTTAGCTACAGTAACTATCATCAGTTGCTCGAATTTCCTTCATCTAGTCTGACCCTTTGACCATCCCCTTTGTTGGGGTGGGTGTCCTGAGGTTGGTTGCACCCCCTTTGAGCTTATTTGCAACCCTTAAGTCACCTATGGTCTCACCCCATCATCCGCCATTGAAATCAGTTTCCCAAAACCCTAGGACCTTGAAAACCTAGAAAACCTTAGATGGGGGATTACCTAATTACTAAACCAATTAGCTCTTAAGTAATCTCTTAACCCCTCCTCTTCTCTATAAATAGAGAGGCCCCCCTCTTCCTAAAGGGTTGAAAATTTGGTTGAAAGGTTAGAGAGTGCTTAAGAGAAAATCCTAGTGAGAAAAAATGCCAATATTTTTCCAGAATTCCAGCATGCATATTCCATCTATTTCAGTCCATTTCCACCATTAGATCACTCCCTTTAGCTAAAGCCTAGCCTTTAGCCTCACCCTATACTTCCTATTTTACCGAATCCTAGTGTTAGAATCCATTTCCATATCGTTTAAGCCATCGGAAGCACTCCAAAGCAAAGATCTTTCATGGTGCAACAAGGGCCCGTGAGCTCCGGCTCACCCCTCTCTTCATCTACCTTCTTGGTGTCTCCTCCGTCCAAGGATTCAAGCCGTTACGGTGCCGAAATTTCAGTTTGGCTCAAAGCTTGATAGGACCGTATTACCTTCGGGCAAGGGGAAACTCTGCCCTTTTTATCTTCATTTTTGGCTATAGATAGAGACCGCTACATGCGGGTTGATCGGGTGCCTAAACCCTTCTCGATCGATAACCGAAACCCCTACCCTAGAGCCTTTGGCAAAGACCGGTAAATCAGAGTCATATTTAGCACGTCGATGCTCAAAATATTGATTTGAAGGTTTCCCGAGTCACCAAAAGCTTCGGGTGGCGACTCTACATTTCATCAAAGGCGAGAGCATCGCCGAGACGGGATCGAGAGGAACCATGGCCGCACAGGAAGTCATTCCTTTGTTTGGTTGGTGAGACAGCTAAGAGGAGAGAGAGAGAGTAAAGAGGGAGTCAATGGCAAGGAGAGTTATTGTGGTTCGAATTTGAGGACGAATTTGAGCATTAAATGTCATATTCGACGCGTGAAGAACCGTTAAAGCAAAAGCTTGGAACCCTAGCCAAGAAATCAACCATTCCATCATTTAAGAGATTAATTTGAGGTGAGTTTTGTTAGATTTAAATTCATAAAGTTTTGATGATTAAATTAAGTCAAGTATAGTGAAAATGATGAATTGAAGACATAGAAAAGAAAGAAAAATAGGAAGAAAAAGATTGGGAAGAACAGCCCGAAAAGGGGCTGAGTTCTGGCCAAATCGATTAATCGATTTGGAAAATCGATTAATCGATTTTGGTCTGAAAGTTGAAAAGGCATAAAAGCCCGTGTTCGACTAATCGATCTTGAAATCGATTAATCGATTTTGAATTCGATTAATCAATTTTGAATTCGATTAATCGATTTGGAAATCGACTGAGTACCTCCAGTGGCTGGAGAAATAAAGCTTGGGGAAATTGATTAATCGATTTGAGAATCGATTAATCGATTTTGGATTTCGATTAATCGATTTGGAAATCGATTAATCGATTGTGGACTTTCGATTAATCGATTTGGGATCAATTAATCGATTTTAGATTTCGATTAATCGATTTAGGGTTTTGATTAATTGATTTTGGAGGTCGATTAATCGATGTTGGCAGCTTTAGTTAACTTCTTAATTGAACCATGAGGTTCATGGAGGGTATTGGACCTTCTCTATTGCATCCTTATTGATGCTGTGTATATCTTATGATGTACCATAGGTGGTATGAGCTAAGGCAAGCATGAGGAGCCCTGTGGGACTTTTATGCTTAGATAGTCATACACTTGAGGTAGGGAACACCTTGAAGATGTACTTTGATTACAAGAGCATATATGTAGTGATATAGAAATAAAATGAATCATAAAATCTCCATGTGTGTGTGTGATACACCAATGAAATGAAAATGAGCATATGAAAATGAGACATCCCCAGGGGATGAGAAAGTGATAAAGGCATCAGTGTCATGCGAGTAATTTAGACATCCTAGGGATGTAAGTGAGATTGTAAAGTAAGATAGAACAAAAACTAATAAGGGCTAATTGATATAAAGTAGCACATTTATACGGTGAATAACTATATGTAAAGCACATGATATTTTTGTTATTTAATGTTTGATCAGAATACCCCACCAATGTGACAGGATACCCATGACTGACTCGACAGAATATCCGTGACCGGTACGGTGGCCAATCCATACACCAGTACGACAGTCTATCCGTACACAGTAGCTCATCCTAGGGATGTTGAGATGAGATTAGACCCCGTCGGCTATAAGAAAGGGACCTGGGTAGTATTCAAAGTGATATATTTATAATAATTTTCTATTTAGATGACGATGGAGGGTATTCCATCGGGGCTCGATGCTATATTGCTCGGGGATTACTTAAGTTAAAGATTTAAATTTCTTTAGGCCTATTCAGTGTAATTCATGAACACTTGATAATAATTGTAACATGTAAACCACCAGTAAACTTCAATGCATATGTAAACCTTTAAACTATTTTTCATTAAGTTCATAAATACATCATGCTATCATATCATGGAATATATGTGAGGATTTGATTTATATGTTCATTGTGTTGTTCCCTATTGAGCTAGGATGTAGCTCACCCTTTAGACTATATGTCGCAGGTCCTTTGCTTGCAGCCATAGAGGCTTCGAGAGATGCTGACCCAGGAGATTTGGACTTCGTGCCCAGAGATGAGTTAGAGCCTCTTCTCGAGGACTTCTTCTAGGAGACTCCGTTGTGGACTTTGATAGGGAGAGTTTTGAGAGCTCATTGTACGGCGTGGTATGTCAAGCCTTAATTTTGGGAAATGTAATTAAATAGATATATTCTTTCGGCGAACCATCTAGGGTGACTAAGTGATGTCACTGATGGTTCCGGTGGATTCTTTTAATCATGCAGAGGCATGAGTTTAGAACCATCTTTTGGATAATAGATTTTGGTGTATATATGTATAGAACAGGAGATTTATTTCAGTATCAATTCTTATGCATTTCATTCTCTTTATTATTACTTGCTATGCCAATGTTCCGTACGTATCTATGGGGCATGGTCTGGAGGATTGTACTGATGGCACGAGTTTCGAGGTGTCAAAATTTGGGCTGTCACAGCTAGTATCAGAGCAGTTTCTTTTAGAAAATTTGACAACTCTGTTTTATCAAAGCATAGGAACTTCTGCTAACGAAACTTTGGTTTCACATGCAGCTGTTATGTCTTCTAAAGGAAAGGGCCGACCCAGGGGCGGCCATAATAGAAATTTGCGTAGTGGAGATGACTACATCTCGCCTACGAACAGAGTACCCATGGGGAATAGAGAGGCCCTAGTGGGTAGTGGTAGTGGGCAGGCAGAGAACCAGGATCGCAATTGTCAGGATAGAGATCAAAGAGAACAAGAGAGAATTAGAGAAAGAAATGAAGAGAGAGAAGAACATCAGAGGATGGTGCACACTATGGAAACCATGGTGACTGTCATGGCACAATAGGCAGCATCGTTGGCAGCTCATACTACCCATGAGCAGCATTAGCCACCTACACATCCAGTGGCTCCGACACCGCCAGTGTCTTCTGTGTTTATTGAGTTTAGGAGGATGATACCTCCTAGCTTTTCAGGACAAGTAGAGCCAATGGCTGCTAAGAATTGGCTAAGTGAGATAGAGAAAGTGTTTAGTGTACTCACATGCACAGAGGACGAGAGCGTCCGTTGGGTAACCTACATGTTAGATGGGGAGGGTCGGCCTTGGTGGAAGTCCGTTTCTAGGACTAGGGCTCAGGAGACCCCAGATTTGCCCTAGACGTGGGATGAATTTGTCCAGGAGTTTAATATATAGTATTTCCCAGAAGTTGTGAGGAATCAAATGGAAATATAGTTTTTGCAACTCATGCAAGGGAAGATGACTGTTAGAGAGTATGGAGTGGAATTCATGCGACTTGCTCGCTTCGCGCTCGACTATGTTATCATGGAGATGATGAGAGCAAAGAGGTTTCAGCAAGGGTTGAAACTGGACATGAGGGGAGGAGTAGCACCATTCCAGATAAGGACCTATAGAGAGGTAATGAGCAAGGCATTAGTAGTTGAAGAAGAAAATAATACCCGCTACCACCAGAGGGAACAACAAGGAAGGTGGAGTGTGGATTAGAGTAGAACGGGAAGCTATGAATCGGTGAACAAAAAGTCGAGATTTGTAGCCCACAATCAGAGACCACCATTCCAAGGAGGTTATCGGAGACCGACACAACAGAGCAACTAGCAGAGATTTTCATTACTCACGTCGGGGAGACCGATACGATATGAGAGCCCTGCTATCACCACCGGAGCTACAGTTACACAGGGTTTCTCATGAGCTGCATCTTTCACACCGCGGGAGACTTGTGCCAAGTGTGGCAAGTCTCAGAAGACGGTGGACTGTAGGTTGGGTACTCGGGGCTGCTTTAGATGTGACAAGGTGGGCCACCTGATCAAAGATTGCTCTGAGATGAACAAAGGGAAGACGGCTTCAGTTGCTATGCCACGACCGATACAAGCAAGGAAGTCGATCGTCCAAGGGAGAGCCTACGCAGTCACAGCTCAAGAGGCCCAAAATACAAGCGATGTGATCGAAGGTGAGAACTTCTTTTAAATAAAGAATTTGAATTCTTAAAAATTTTTAGATAGAGAAGGTACATCCATATAGAAAATAGAAAAGAACTTGTATGTAATAAGTTTGGTATGATGGTATACATTATATATATGTGTATGTGTGACTAGGTACGTTACAAATCTATGAGAAAGGAAGCGATGTGACATAAGAAGCTCGAGTGTTGATAGACCCGGGGTCTACCCACTCATTTATTACCCCTCACTTCACAAAGAAGATGAAAGTCAACCCAGGGGAGTTAGACTTTGTGTTAATCGTGGCTATTCTGACTGGGAAATTAGCTGATACCGAAAAGGTTTGCAAATCTGTGATTGTGAGAATCATGGATGGAGACATCTTTGAGCTACTGACAAATTTAATTCTGTTAGATATGCAAGGATTCGACGTGATCCTTGGCATGGATTGGTTGTCGACTCATTGTGCAACCGTGGATTGCAAGAACAAGGCCGTCATCTTCAGACCTAACACAAGGAGATCGTTTAAATTTCGAGGAGAGAGATCAACGTATATGCCACTTACCTTTGCAGTCAGGGCCGAGCGCTTGATCAGAAAAGGGTGTAGTGGATACTTGGCATTCTTTAAGGAGGATAAGGAAGAAAAGAATATTATTTCAGAGATAGCAGTTGTGCAAGGCTTCGCTGACGTGTTTCCAGAAGAATTACCTGGATTACCTCTAGATAGAGAAGTTGAGTTGGCCATCGGCTTAGCATCAGGAACAAAGCCTATTTCTAAAGCACCATACAGAATGGCTCCTGCTGAGTTGAAGGAGTTGAAAGAGCAGTTACAAGAGCTCATGGACAAGGGGTTTGTTAGACCGAGCGTGTCTCCATAAGGAGCACCGGTCTTGTTTGTAAAGAAGAAAGATGGGTCAATGCATCTATGCATTGACTATCGACAATTAAACAAACTCACTATAAAGAATAAGTATCCTTTACCTAGGATAGATGACTTATTTGACCAACTACAAGGAGCAAGGTATTTCTCCAAGATCGATCTGAGATCTGGATACCATCAGTTGAGAGTTAAGGTAGAGGACATCCAGAAGACTACATTCAGGACACAATATGGACACTATGAGTTCTTAGTAATGCCGTTTGGGTTGATGAACACACCAACGTCATTTATGGATTTGATGAATCGGGTGTTTAAATCACACTTGGACTCCTGTGTCGTCGTGTTCATTGACGATATCCTAATATACTCCAAGTCAAAAGCAGAACACGAAGAACACTTGAGGATTGCTCTACAAACTTTGCGTGAACACCAACTGTACACCAAGCTCAGCAAGTGTGAGTTTTTGTTAGAGGAAGTTAGCTTTTTGGGACATGTTGTCTCAAAGCATGGTGTCACAGTTGACCCGGCTAAGATAGAAGTAGTGGTAAATTGGGAGCAACAAAAGACCATGACTGACATTCATAGTTTCCTCAGACTAGCTAGCTATTATCGGCATTTCATTAAAGGTTTTTCAAAGATATCAGGACCACTCACGAGACTTATATAGAAAGATGCAAAGTTCGAATGGAGTGAATCATGCAAGAAGAGTTTTTAAGAACTTAAGAAGAGACTCACTTCAGCTCCAGTACTAGCGATTCCATCAGGCAGTGGAGGGTTTGCAGCCTACAGTGATGCTTTATATAATGGTTTGGGTTGCGTGCTCAACCAACACAAAAAGGTGATAGCTTATGGGTCAAGACGGCTGAAAGAACATGAGAAAAATTATCTGACACATGATCTAGAACTGGCAGCGGTTATATTTGCGCTGAAGATTTGGCGACATTACTTGTACAATGAGACTTTTGAGATTTTCACCGACCACAAGAGCCTTAGATATTTGTTTACATATAAAGAATTAAATATAGGGCAACGCAGATGGATGGAGTTCCTCAAGGAGTATGACTATTCCATACAGTACCATCCAGGCAAGGCTAATGTAGTAGCAGATGTCTTGAGTCGGAAGGGTTCAGCTCAATTGGATAGTTTGATTTTGGGTATGCACAGATAGAAGTTGTTTGGAGATCTGGCACTATATGATGCGAACATCGAGTCACAAGCCACAGGAGCCTTTTTGACAAACATTTCATTGAGGCCAGTGATATTTGAGCATATCCACGAGCTATAGATGAAAGACCTGGCATTAACCAAGATTCCTCAAGATGTGATTGAAGGCATCAAACCGGACTTCTCAGTGAAAGAAGATGGTTCCTTATTGTTCAACGGCCGTCTTTGCATTTCGGACAATGCCGATCTATGGCAGTCTATCCTTGATGAAGCTCACAAATCAAATTATGCGATCCACCCTGGCAGTACGAAAATGTACCAAGAATTGAAAAAGAATTATTGGTGGAGAGGGTTGAAGCAAGACGTGGCAGAGTACGTGTCACGATGTTCGACATGTTAGCAGGTGAAAGTTGATCATAGACATCCTGCTAGATTATTACAGCCTCTACCCATACTAGAGTGGAAGTGGATTCGATCTCTATGGACTTCATAGTAGGACTACCGTGTACAGCGAAGAGATATAATGCCATTTGGGTAGACGTAGACTAATTAACTAAGTCAACACACTTCTTGCCTTACAACACGATGTATACGGCGGGAAGACTTGCAGAATTGTATATGAAAGAGATCATGCGGCTAAACGGGGTTCCAAGCAGTATCGTTTTTGACCATGATCCATTATACATGTCAAAATTTTGGAAGAAATTTCAAGAGGGAATGGGAACGCGATTGGATTTCAGTTCAGCATTCCATCCGCAAACTGATGGGCAAACAGAGCGGGTAAATCAGATCATTGAGGACATGCTTAAGGCGTGTATGTTAGAATTGCAAGGATCATGGGATCAGCACTTACCGTTGATTGAGTTTGATATAACAACAGTTTCCAAGCGAGCATTGGCATGACACCGTTTGAAGCTTTTTATGGGAGACGATATGAATCGCCCATCAATTGGGAGGAAACCGATGAGAAATTTATTTTGGGACCCGAGATGCTTGAAGATAATGCCACCTATATTCTGATGATAAGGGAAAAACACAAAGCGGCTCTGAGCAGGCAAAAAAGCTACGCCGATATCAAGCAGACCAATGTAGACTATAAGGTGGGTGAACACGTGTTTGTCAAGGTGTCGCCTATTAAAGGCGTGATGAGATTCGAAAAGAGAGGAAAGTTAAGTCCCTGTTATCTTGGACCCTTTGAGGTTTTGGGTGAGTAGGAGAGGTTGTGTATCGTGTTGGCTTACCGCCACGATACGATCGGGTACACAACGTCTTTCACATATCTATGCTTAGAAAGTACATGAATGATCCTTCTCATATCTTGGGAGGACAACCTTTTGAGATGTATGAGGATATGAGCATGATAGAAGAACCGACAGGGATATTGGATCGAAAAGAACAAGTGTTGCGCATAAAGGTAATTCCATTAGTGCTTGTTCGATGGAAAAATCATCAGGCCGAAGAAGCTACGTGAGAACGCGAGGCCGACATGAAAGAACAATACTCGGACTTGTTTGCGATGTGTTGAGAGTCAAAATTGTATCACCGCAAGCATGTTTGTAGATTTATACCATCTATTATAATCCAATGTTGACCATTTGGCCAATTTATCCAATGGAGAGAATGTTAATCAAAAATTGTGCTGTGATGCGATATAGAATGCATGGTTAGGATTCGTCATACCACACAATGGCTATGAAGACATGCTTCACAAAACTAATGACCCGCTGGTCATGTATTACCAAGAAAACAAAAGAGACATAAAGCAAGAAAATTTTTGAATTTCTGATGAAAATCGATTAATCGATTTTCAAATCGATTAATCAATTTGGAAATTTGATTAATCAATTTTGGTCGACTGATCGACTGGCATACGCCAGTGAGTGGAGATTGAAAAATTTAATAAAGTGAAATTTCGATTAATCGAGGGGAATTCAATTAATCGATTTGGGAAATCGATTAATCGATTTGTTAAATCGATTAATCGACTGGCACTTGCTAGTGAGCTGGCAAACCTGGAATATTAAATGACTGACAAATTTGATTAATCGAAATGAATTCGATTAATTGATTTTGAATTTCGATTAATCGATTTTGGAAATCGATTTCACGCGGCTAGAGAAATTTTTTTATACCGATTAATCGATTTTAAAAATCAATTAATCGATTTGGGCCTATATATAAAAAAGGGGGGGATTTTCTCCCCATTCGAAAACTTTTTGTTTTCTCTTGCGCGCCACTTCATCTTCCTCCTCGAGCCACCTTGCAAGCTAGGGTTTTTACGGATTTAGAGTCAATTTCGGAACGAAATCACTTGCCATTCGGATCGAACAACTAAGGTAAACCCTAGATTCAAGTTTTCTTCAAAATTTGAGCCATCAAAACCCTAATTTCCTTGTTTTTTGATTCAAAATGCTACCTCGAACTCGCTTGACCATGAAGCAAGCGGCTTCGAAGCTCCCGGTACAACATAAGAACACCGCATCGCCACCACCATCACCATCACCTCTATAAACCCCATCGTCATCAGATACCACATCCGGTTCGACGAGCGCATCTTCGCATGAATCTTCACCGACCCTACCACCACCACCCGTAAACTTGCCCCAACCAAATGAATGGTGGGCGGCAAAGAACTTTGAAGATGAGTATATTATTGACGAGGTCTTGTTTACTAACCCCGACGTCGAGGGTGAGACCAAATGGGCTAGGAACTATCTTGTCAATGCGGGCCTCAGTAACCTATTGAAGCCGCTACACGGGTATTACTATCCTAAGCTAGTTTGCCTATTTAACCAGAAACTGGAAAAGGGCTGCATTGATGACACCGTGGTGATCAAAATTGACGGTCGCCATTAACTTTTTACTAGAGCCCACATACACCAATCCCTTGAATGCTACCTCGACCACGTACCAAAGACCAACCTTTTTCCCTCCTTTGAGCAAGAAATCCCAATTGTGGAGATTTGAACCGAGATTACCAAGGGGCTCGGCAGATCCGGATCGTCCATTAGGAGGGTAGATTTACCCCACTACATGTGGATGCTTGATTCTATAATCAAGTGTAACCTCTACCCGATGTGCCATGATACAGAGACAGTGGAGTTGGTCCAACATGCCCTATAAGCGGCATTTTACGGCCATTGGTTCAATGCCACCAAGATCATCTTAGATGGGAGCGTTTACATCAAAGAGAAGTTGATGAAGGGTCCTTTGAGTCCCAAGGAGAAAATGTCATACGCTCACCTCATTTCGAGCATGCTGGAGTGCTATTTTGACGCTCTAGAGTATGCCATCTCACCCCATGAGGAGAAGGCTACGGACCACGTGAAGCACTACTCCATCGCTTCATGGGGTCGTAGCTACCGATTATTGAAGTGGACCCTGCCAGTTGAGGGCCCAACAGCAGTAGCACCACCACCACCCCCACCATAGCATGGTCCACCAGCTGAGGGTGCACCGTCTCATGGCTTAGTTCCACCTAAGCAGCAGCCTTTGGTGCCACCTCATGCGCCATCACCATCAACAACTACCACACCAACATCATCCTATCACCGATGAGCAGCTCGCCCAGTGCCTACGATCGAGGATGTGTTGGCCCGGATGGAGGCCAACAACCATTAGATGAACAGACGCATGGACTTTTTGATGTACCACACCATGTGGTACATCTATCCTTTGGACTACCAGCAGCGCCTCGCACAAGAGCAAGCTTGGACTGTGGGCGTGACCACTTTCCATTCCGGTGCCACAAATGTTGGCACATCTGGCTCGGCGCCATAGCGACTAGGTGAGGTGAGTCACCCAGCACCAGACTAGCTGGGAGAGGGGATGGCGTGAGCTTGCGGTGATGATGTTCTTTCATGGTCACTTTTTAAGTTTTTGTGGTGTTGTAATTAAACCTTGAATTGTAATTATTGAGAAACGGGACAATTATAAACTTTTTGGAATACATGAAATGGAAATCATATTTTTTTGAAATTCGCTTGCATGTACGTGACATCACCTATGTGTGGGGTACCCAATCGACACGCCTTTTGGGTTTATTTTCGAGGATGAAAATTTCCAAGGTGGGGAGAATGTTATATCCCCAAAAATTGAGTGATGAACAGTGACCTTGAGATTCATGCCCGATTGGTCATAGGTTGACCAAGTGATGGTCAAATAGTAGACTTGTGAAGAAAAGTGTTATGTGATGTAGTGTAACCCTAAGCATAGTGTATGGTGTTAGTTAAGGGTCACATACACCTATCTCTTGTGTATGTGCTTAACACCAAAATTGAAGAAGGGTTATAAGGGTTTAATAACCTAAAGGGAAGTCATTCCTTTGTTCGGTTGGTGAGAGAGTTAAGAGGAGAGAGAGAGAGAGTAAAGAGAGAGTTAATGGCAAGGAGAGTTATTGTGGTTTGGATTTGAGGATGGATTTGAGCATTGAATGCCGGATTCGATGCGTGAAGAACCATTAAAGCAAAAGCTTGGAACCCTAGCCAAGAAATCAACCATTCCATCATTTAAGAGTTTAATTTGAGGTGAGTTTTGTTAGATTTAAATGCATAAAGTTTTGATGATTAAATTCAGTTAAGTATAGTGAAAATGATGAATTGAAGACATAAAAAAGAAAGAAAAATAAGAAGAAAAAGATTTGGAAGAATAACCCGAAAAGGGGCTGAGTTCTGGCCAAATCGATTAATCGATTTTGGTCTAGAAGTTGAAAAAGCATAAAAGCCCGTGTTCAATTAATCGATCTTAAAGTCGATTAATCGAATTTGAATTTGATTAATCGATTTAGAAATCGACTAATCGGCTGAGTACCTCCAGTGGCTGGAGAAATAAGGCTTGGGGAAACCGATTAATCGATTTGAGAATCGATTAATCGATTTTGGATTTCGATTAATCGATTTGAGAATCGATTAATCGATTGTGGACTTTCGATTAATCGATTTGGGATCGATTAATCAATTTTGGATTTTGATTAATCGATTTGAGAATCGATTAATCGATTTAGGGTTCCGATTATTCAATTTTGGAGATCGATTAATTGATTTTGACAGTTTTAGTTGGCTTCTTAATTGAACCATGAGGTTCATGGAGGGTCTTAGTCCTTCCCTATTGCATCCTTATTGATGTTATGCATATGTTATGATGTACCATAGGTGGTACGAGATAAGGCAAGCATGAGGAGCAGTGTGAGGCCTTAATGCTTAGACAGTCAGACACCTAAGGTAGGGAACACCTTGAACACGTACTTTGATTATAAGAGCATATATATAGTGTTATAAAAATAAAATGAATCACATAATCTCCATGTGTGCGTGTGTGTGATACACCAATGAAATGAAAATATTTTAATCATATAATCCTCTCAGTATGTGTGTGTGTGTGACACCAAGTAAGCATATGAAAATAAGACATCCCCAGGGGATGAGAAAGTGATTAAGGCATCAGTGTGATGCAAGTAATTTAGACATCCTAGGGATGTAAGTGAGATTGTAAAGTAAGATTGAATAAAGGCTGATAAGGCCTAATTGATATAAAGTAATACACGGTGAATAACTATATGTAAAGCACATGATATTTTTGTTATTTAAGGTTTGATCAGAATACCCCACCGACGTGGCGGGATACCCACGACTGACCTCAGCAGAATATCAGTGATCGGTACGGCGACTAATCTGTACACTGGTACGGCGGTCTATCTGTACACAATAGCACAACCCAGGGATGTTGAGATGAGATTAGACCCCGTTGCCTATGAGAAAGGGACGTGGGTAGTATTCAAAGTGATATATTTATAGCAACTATCTATTTAGACGACGATGGAGGGTATTCCATCGGGGCTCGATGCTATATTGCTCGGGGATTACTTAAGTTAAAGATTTAAATTTCTTTAGGCTTATTCAGTGTAATTCCTGAACAGTTGATAATAAATATAACATGTAAACCACCAGTAAACTTCAATGCATATGTGAAGATTTCCATTAAGTTCATAAATACATCATGCTATCATTTCATGGAATATATGTGAGGATTTGACTTATATGTTTATTGTGTTGTTCCCTATTGAGCTTGGATGTAGCTCACCCTTTAGACTATACGTCGCAGGTCTTTTGCTTGCAGCCATAGAGGCTTTGGGAGACGCTGATCCGGGGGATTCAGACTTAGTGCTCGGAGACGAGTTAGAGCCTCCTCCCGAGGACTTCTTCTAGGAGACTCCGTTGTGGACTTTGATAGGGAGAGTTTTGAGAGCTCATTGTACGGCTTGGTATGTTAAGACTTAATTTTGGGAAATGTAATTAAATAGATATATTCTTTTGGCGAACCATCTAGGGTGACTAAGTGATGTCACTGCTGGTTCGGGTGGGTTCTTTTACTCATGCAGAGGGACAAGTTTAGAACCATCTTTTGGATAATAGATTTTGGAGTATTTATGTATAGAACTGGAGATTTATTTCAGTATCAATTCTTAAGCGTTTCATTCTCTTTATTATTGCTTGCTATGCCAATGTTCCGTACGCATTTATGGGGTACGATCTAGAGGATCGTGCTGATGGCACGGGTTTCGGGTTGCCAAAATCCGAGTTGTCACATGACCTGACTCCCTAACATATATTTTAACCTGAGATGGCCCAAACTGACCCGCCAGACCCGATCTGAGTTTTTGCTAATAAGTGGTCGGGCTCAGGTTGCAAGTATAATTGTATAAATCACCGGCCGAGCTGTGTCTAGGTTGATGGGTTACATAAAACAGTGCTAGCCAGCATGAATAAAATCTCATATGCGTAAAAGGAACAAAATTCCATGTGTTGGTTTTCATTGGACAAGGTGAGAAAAGCCTAACCTTTTCTAAGATAGATGGCTCCATTGAATTTGCTAGCTCAAGAAGACGGATGAGCCCTATTGCGAAGAACCTGCTGTAGTTGAAACTCCCCTTACCTCCCGCCCTTTCACAAATATTTTTCAGAATCCCCTCAACTTCTCCCTCTCTAGATGCAAACTCTATTAACGAATTGGCATTTTGAGTGCGCGCCCAATCTTCCAACTTTTGAGGATCATTTTTGTAGAAAATACAACTTAAGATGGTACTTTGGAATGAAAAAATATTGATAAAATTATAATTCATGTTAAGATAGTGATAGCCTCAATAAAAAGTTTACAAGTTTGCCCTACTTTCCAACATTTTAGTGGGAATGGAACCTGTGAGCTTAATGTTTAGACCCTCATGTGCTCCAACTGCTAGAGCATGAGGTTCAACCTAACCTATATATAAGAAAAGATGAAGTGGAATTTAAACATGGTAATCTAATTTTTTTTTATTGCAGTATTACTGAAGTTTTATGATTTATCATAAACACCCTATGATACAAATAAGTTTTATGAAACTTCTGTTGTAATTTTATCATTTTCCTTGTCATAATATTCTATGTTTCCACAAAAATAATCACTTAGTCTCTAAGTACTATTAAACATACATAGAAATACAATCACTATTAGTTGCAAAAATAATTTATTTTACTAAATATCATTTGAAATGATGCGTCTAAGGTTCCCTCTCTCAACTGCGATTCCTCTCCCACACCATAATCCACTCCAACTCCCACCATTGCATAGTACAATTGTAACATACATATAAGCCTTTAATTCTTCATACAAAACCAATGTTTATTTAGTTCTTTAACTCCCAAATTTGAAGGACATTAAGAGCCTATTGCATGGATAGTGAAACGTGTTAACTGAAAACAGATTTCTAACATTGAACAACCATTCCAATGAACCATATTCAAACAAATGACTAAAATAAATAGAACATACCATCGATGGTTGTCTAACTGGAAACCACATAGCTCATTTAGAGAAAGACCCATTAAAACATCACCTACATGATTAAAATATAAAGGCATCATAAGGAAAGTAATTGTGAAACTCAAGATAAACAACCATATCAACAGCAAGTTATAGTTTTGACAAGAAATAAATAAATAAATAAGCTATGAGGAATAACATGATCCCAAAATCAGAGAACCTAAAGAAAGTAAATTTATGCTTGTCATATTTATTATTAATATAATAAATATTTTTATAATTTAAAGAAAAAAAAACTTTATTTTGATTTCTTAGTTTTGGGTAGGGTTTTAGGCAATAAATATTCTCAAGTTTTATATGCAAATGAATAGTCCCACATTGGTAAAAGTAAAAAGTGCCTAGGCTATATATAGAACCTTTCACCTTCTATTATTGTTTGACAATAAGAAGAGAAGAGTGTGCCTACCGGTGAGCCACCGCGTTCGTGCACGCGCCCGCGTGTGCATGGCGATTGGCGCTTTAAGTGCGCACGTACTTTACACTTCGCACGTGCGCATCGTCGTAAGGAGAGGTTTGACTTTTTGACAAGGTAGATCCAACAGTTAAATTATTCATGGGCCGGGTCGAGCCTAATGGGCCACTAATAAGTGGGTCAATTCGGTTCTATTGGGCCAAACGGATTGGTCAAATGTTGACCGTTGGACCCAACCATTTCATAACCGCTTATAAAGGTGCACAACCGTTCGAATTTGAATTTGAAAAGTTACAACCTTTCATGCAGCCGTTGGATGTAGCGGTTGAGATCTTTGAAAGATCTGAGTCGTCCAAAATATGACTGTTGGTCCAACAGTCATATTGAAAATTCTATATAAGGAGGCCTTAGGACACATATTCAGATACTCAGAAATCCATCGAAATCCTTGCATAAACCTGAGAATTTCCTTTTGCTTTCGTCTTTTGGTGGTACTTCATCAGATTGAGTTTTCTAAGGCGATCCTCTACTGTTGCAAAGTAAAGGATTGCATCCAAGAGATTGGGCTCGTTGTATCCTGGAAATGTCTCGCTGGAACCCTTTTGCAAACTCGAGAATTTATTTGAGTAGAGAGCGAATAGCGATTTAAAGACAACGATTACATGCCTCGAGTCCAATTCTCTTGCCCATTTCGTCACTTTCGGATTTCTGTTCCTAATATTATCTAACAATTTTAAAACACTATTCTGTTTTATAATGGCTTTAAATCTGAAAGTGATGACTCACGACTTCGTCAAATTGGAGCGATTCGATGGCAACAACTTTAGAAGATGGCAATAAAATATACATTTCGTATTGACGACTTTGAAAGTTGCTTATGTCCTAACCACTCCAAAACCTGCGGAGCCTGAAGATTCTGATGGAGAATCTCTTGCCAATATTCATAACTGTCAGAAATGGGAGCAAGATGATTATATCTGTAAAGGTCACATTCTTAATATGCTAGCAAATTCACTCTTCGATGTGTACTAGAGCATGCCGTTTGCAATGGAACTTTGGAAGGTGCTGGAGACAAAGTATAAAACAGAAGATGCCAGTACAAAAAGCTTCATTATAAGTCAGTATTTTGATTTTAAAATGACTGATAATAAATCGATTCTCGATCAAGTTCTTGAGATTCAATATATTATCGGTCAAATTAATCAAGAGGGCATAAAAATGGATCCCTTTTTCACAATCATGCAATTATCCATAAATTGCCTGCCTCATGGAAGGACTGTAGAAACACTCTCAAACATAAAAAGAAAGAACTTTCGTTTGAAGAGTTGTGCCACCATCTTCGAGTCGAAGATGAACTTCGGGTTCGTGACAAGAGCAATCTCATTTAACTTCAAAGGCTCATATGGTGGAGGTTGGTACGTCCAAATCACATGGAAAGCAGAAAGGCAACTTCAATTCTGATAAGGCTAATAAGAAAAATAAGAGCCAAGGTCATTAGGGCCAAAAGAAAAAGGGCAGTTGTTATCACTGTTGTAAATCCAATCACTTCAAAAGGGATTGCAGACTTCTGAAAAGGGAGAAAGAATCTCAAGCAAATGTGACTGAAGAAAAGTTTGTAGCCATGATTTCTAAAATCAACATGGTTGGAAGTGAAAAAGACTGGTGGATCGATTCTGGTGCCCTAGGCATGTTTTTAACTGTCGATCTTTCTTCGCCAACTATGTGGAGGACACAAATGGATAAGAGCTCTTCATGGGGAACGCTTCAACTGCAAAGGTCAAGGGTTCAGGGATAATCAATGACCTCTGATAAGACCCTTACTTTGATCGATGTACTGTATGTTCCTGAGATTCGTAAGAATCTAATTTTGACCAGTTTACTCAATAAACATGATTTCAAGTTAGTCTTTGAATCGGATAAAGTTGTAATCACCAAGAGTGGTGTATTTATGGAGAAAGGATATCTCTGTAATGGGATGTTCAAATTGAATGTAATCAATGAAATGCCTTAATCTGTTTATATTGTTGATTTTCTTTTATTATGGCATGATAGATTAGGGCATGTGAATATTAATCATTTAAATTCTATGACCGAATTAGGATTAATTCCTAGATGCGAGAAAAATATTTATGAAAAATATAGAATTTGTGTTCAAATTAAAATCACTAGAAAACCTTTCAATAAAATAGAAAGAAAATCTCAGATTTTAGAACTCATTCATACTGATATTTGTTATTTAAATAGTATTTTAACTAGAGGAGGAAAAAAATATTTTATAACATTTATTAATGACTATTCAAAATATACTTATGTTTATTTGTTAAAATATAAAGATGAAGCTTTAGGAAAATTTAAAGCTTATAAAGAAGAAGTTGAAAATCAGTTAAATTTTAAAATTAAAACTTTAAAATCTGATAGAGGAGGAGAATATACTTCGAATGATTTTAGTGAATTTTGTGAAAATGTGGGGGTCGTATATCTTACGACTGCACCTTACACTCCTCAACAAAATGGTACAGCAGAAAGAAAAAATTGTACTTTAAGAGAAATGGTAAATGTTATGCTTTTAAACTCTGGTTTAAATTTAAATTTATGGGGGGGTGAAGCACTTCTCACTGCTTGCCATCTTTTGAATAGAGTGCCACAAAAGTGTTCTAGTATAACTCCCTATGAGTTATAGAAGAAAAGGAAACCAAATCTTAAATATCTCAAAGTGTGGGAGTGTCGAGCACTGGTTAGATTACCAGATCTTAAAAGACCTAAATTAGGTAATAGAGCCATTAAATGCGTATTTATTGGATACTTATTAACCAGTAAAGCCTTCAGATTTGTAATAACTGAATCTAAGGGTGCAATTGATCAAAATAGTATAATTGAATCTAGAGATGCTGAATTTTATGAACATTATTTTTCTTCTATTCTTAGAATTAATGAAAATGTTGATAAAAAAAAATTAATTATAAATTCTGAAAATATAGAAAACACGGATCTCAGAAAAAGCAAAAGAGTGCGAAAAGAAAAATCTTTTGGTTAAAATTTTCATATGTTTGTAGTAGCGAGAACAAGATCTGAACAAGTAAAGGAAACCATATTTTCTTTTTATATCGAAAATTATCCATTAACATTTAATGAGGATATTTTCTTTTCATATCGAAAATGATCCATTAACATTTAATGAGGCTATGAAATCGCAAGATGCTGCTTTTTGGAAGGAAGCAATAAATGATGAAATAGAATCTATAATGGGTAATAAAATATGAAAACTAGTTGATCTTCCTGAAGGATCTAAACCTATAGGTTATAAATAGATTTTTAAATAAAACCTTAAAGCTGATGGAACTATAGGATATGTTTAAGGTCCGATTGGTGGCAAAAGGATTTAGACAAAAGGAAGGTATTGACTTTTTTTATACTTATGCACCGGTAGCCAGAATTTCAGCTATTAGGATCTTAATAGCACTTGCTTCTATTTATCATTTACAAATTTATCAAATGGATGTAAAAACTGTATTCTTAAATGGTGAATTAGAAGAAGTTTATATGGAGCAACCTGAAGGTTTTGTAATGACCGGACAGGAGCATAAAGTTTGTAAATTAATTAAATCTCTTTATGATTTAAAACAAGCTCCTAAACAATGGCATGAAAATTTTGAAAGTGTTATTATTTCTAACGGTTTTAAAATTAATGAATTTGATAAATGTGTTTATAGTAAATTTTTTGTAAATAAGGGAGTTATCATAGATTTATATGTAGATGATATGCTTATATTTGGTACTGATTTAGATAGTATAATGGATGTCAAATCTTTTCTCTCTTCCAATTTTGATATGAAAGATATGGGTAATGCTGATGTCATCCTAGGAATCAAAATAGTAAGAAATGATAATGAGCTTACTTTAACTCAGTCTCATTACATAGAGAAAATTTTTAAGAAATATAAACATTTAGATGGTAAACCTGCATCTACACCATATGATCCTAGCATCAAACTTGTTTATAATAAAGGTAGATATATAAATCAGTTAGAATATGTTAGAGTAATCGGTTGTTTGATGTATGCAATGCACTGTACTAGACCTGACTTAGCATATACAGTTAGAAAATTAAGTAGATATACTAGTAATCCATGTCATGATCATTGGAATGCAATATCTCGTGTATTTAGATATTTAAAAGAAAGTGTACATTATGGATTACATTATTCTGGTTTTCCTAATGTTTTAAAAGGATACAGTGATGCAAGTTGAAATTCATATTCAGATGAATTCAAGGCAACGAGGGGATGAGTATTCACTCTCGGTGGTGTTGCAATCTCATGGGGATCTAAAAAGTAAACATGTATTACTCATTCCACAATGAAATCTGAGTTTATTGCCTTAACGACATGTGGCAAAGAGGCAAAATGGCTTCGAAATTTACTCTTGAAAATTCCTTTGTGGCCAATGCCTATGTCACCTATTACAATAAATTGTGATAGTGAGGCTACAAGAGCAAAAGCCTACAATAAAGTTTATAACGGTAAGAATAGATATATTGGTCTACGACACCGTTATGTTAGAGAATTACTCAAGGATGGAGTAATTGGGATAGACTTAATTCGAACCAATAATAATTTGGCTGATCCATTTACTAAAAGGACTTTCTAGAGAATTGGTAAAGAAAACATTTATCAGGATATAACTAAAACCATATAGTTGATCACCTATGTCAGAAATCTAACTTAATATTTGTAAAATAAATCCTTAAGTTCAATGGAAGAGTACGACATGAGAGTAATGATTAGAAGCACTTTAATTTAGTTAAAATGTCCATCCCATGACAGGTGTCAAGTGCTTGAAATCTGTAATGAAAAAGAGAAGGATGAGTATTTACTCTTAATAAGTTTGTAAAATTTTGTGTTAATATGTTTGATTACAAAAACACATTCGACATACTTACCTATGTGAATGTGGAGGTGTGGCCGCTTCCTATGAGATTATGGTTTTTCTCAAAAAAAATATTCATGAAACTAGGATATAAGCACAAGGCTATAATAGTGTTAGCTTTATAGAAAACTTGATCTTAAGAAAATATGTGTGTATTATTTATTCGGTCATGCCATATAGGATCCTCAGTTCAAGACTATGGTCTCTGTGCACCTTGATAAGACTTTGATAAGTTTACACTAAGTGAAGGTTCAAACCCAAAGGGTACCTTTCATGGTATGCACATATTTTCGGTACCAGTGTCTTTATTTTATTTGAAATTTATAGGGGATTGTTATATTTATTATTAATATAATAAATACTTTAATAATTTAAAGAAAATAAAAATTTATTTTGATTTCTTAGTTTTAGGTTGGGTTTTAGGCAATAAATATTCTCAAGTTTTATATGCAAATGAATAGTCCCACATTGGTAAAAGTAAAAAGTGTCTAGGCTATATATAGAACCTTTGACCTTCTATTATTGTTTGACAATAAGAAGAGAAGAGTGTGCCTAGCGGCGAGCCACCGCGTTCGCGCACGCGCGTGCGCGTGCGCGTGGCGATGGGCACTTTAGGCGCGCATGCACTTTGCACTTCGCACGTGCAAGCAATGAGAGGTTTGACTTTTTGACCAGGTAGATCCAATGGTCAAATTATTCATGGGCCGGGTCTGGCCTAATGGGCCACTAATCAATGGGTCAATTCAATTCTATTGGGCAAACAGATTGGTCAAATGTTGACCGTTGGACCCAATCATTTCATAACCACTTAAACAGGTGTGCAACCGTTCGAATTTGAATTTAAAAAGTTACAACCTTTCATGCAGCGGTTGAGATCTTTGAAAGATCTGAGTCGTCAAAAATATGACTGTTGGCCCAATAGTCATATTGAAAATTCTATATAAGGAGGCCTTAGGACATAGATTTGGATACTCTGAAATCCATCGGAATCCTTGCATAAACTTGAAAATATCCTCTTGCTTTCTTCTTTTGGTGCTACTTCATCAGATTGAGTTTTCTAGGGCGATCCTCTACTATTGCAAAGTAAAGGATTGCATCCAAGAGATTGGGCTCGTCGTATCCTGGAAAGGTCTCGCTGGAACCCTTTTGCAAACTCGAGAATTTATTCGAGTAGGGAGCGAATAGCATTTTAAAGACAGCGATTACGTGCCTCGAGTCCAATTCTCTTGCCCATTTCATCACTTTCAGATTTTTGTTCCTAATATTATCTAACAATGCTAACCACTATGTTGGCATGTGCAGAAGTACACAGTAATTTGCACAACAGATTTCTAACTAATAAATAGTATAACAAATGGAACAAATTTAAGAAAACATTTTGACATATTGTTCCCAACTGGCATGTTAATTGAGAAGATCTATTTGGTGGAATGCGAGGTCTCTCAAATTGGCATGTTAATACAACATTAAGCAAATAATTGCTGGCAGAAAAAGGCAAAAAATAAGGTTTTAAAAGTTGCCAAGTCGACACAAATTCAGGTGACGACTAAACCAAGCATCAAACCGACTCGGCTCAAGAACTCGTTAGCCTTTTTTATCAAGTAAACTTGATTGAGGTAAGCTATCAGTGAATTGACCAGGCTAACATAAATTAGTTGGTTTGGTGGGAAATTTCTCAAAAATTTGAGGGCATCTTTTTTGTGGTCCCTTGTATGTTAATAAAGTGGGAACGAACAGTAAGCAAATACTAGTAGAAAAGCCACAAATATATATATATATATATATATATATATATATATATATGGAGCCGGTTCCGTCCTCCAATGGAGGATGGTGACTGTCCTGAAGTCTCATATGTTGGTCCCAAGCTAATCTGAAAATAGAGGAGGGTTAGCATTATGTTGATAGCTGTTGTAAAAATCTCCACAACAGTGACTGGTTTAGAGGATGGAGGGTTAGCATGTGACCAGGTCAGGAAGAGGCATGGTAGAACCCTGCTTGCCATTTGGATCCCAATCCAAACGATTAGAAACAGGGTTTTCAAGAGCTTCGAAAACCCAATATATACAATCCAAGCTATTTTGTACTTTCATTCATAGAGGAGATATATACGAAACTAGGGAGGTTGATGAAAAAATTAGAAAACAGGGTTGAGTCAAACTTGACTATAAATAAAAGATTCCTTACCATTATATCTGCACCAAATGAATTCAACTAACCCAAAATCTCAAATTTAGTATTCTTTAACAAATAAGAAGCTTGGAGCAGATGCAAATAAATAGATCAAAGAATAAAAAAAAGGACAAGAATTTAATCTTGAGCTTGAGTGAGGTTCCTCAAGACAATGCCACATGTATGAGAATAGGACGAGTAGCTGGGTTTAGTATCCAAGTGTTGCCTAATCTAAAACTTGATGAGCTAGGAGAAGACTGGGGAAAGGTTCACACTGACATGGGCAATGACATAAAAATTGATGAGTTGGGAGTAATCTTGTAATTGCCCTAAAAATCACGCTAAACTATGACCTCGGGATCCGTGCCCGATTGGTCACAAGTTTGACCAATCAGGAGATCAAGAGTTAGCATAGAATGTGATGAACGGACGAGATGTGATGAGTTGAATGCCTATGTGGTGTGTGTTGTGAATGTGAAGTCGCATACACCTACCGCGGTGTATGTGCTCAACACACAAGTGAGGAAAGGGATAAAAGGGTTTAATAGCCCTAAAAGCAAGAGTTTGATGGTTGTTGAAGGAGAGTAAAGAAGAGAGAGAGAGAGAAGTAAAGAGAGGAGTAAATGCTAGTTGAGGAAGGGAGATTCGAGCAATAAACGTCGGATTCGACGCGAGGGATCCGCTAGAAGCAAAGCTGGAACCCTAGCCTTCCAACCACTGGATTGAAATCAACTTGAGATTGATTCAAGGTAAATTTTTGTGAATAAAATGCATAGATCGTAGAGTCTAAATTGTAGTTGAAAATGGTTTAAATCATAGGATAATGGTTTAGAAAATAGAGGAAAAAGTGTGAAAAAAGATGGGGAAGAACAGCTCGAAAAGGGCTGAATCTGACAATTTCGATTAATCGAAATTGGGTTTCGATTAATCGAAATTGGCCAGGAAGTTGAAAAGTCAGAGGACCCCGATTTCGATTAATCGAATTGGAATTCGATTAATCGACTTTGGATTTCGATTAATCGATTTGGGTATCGACATCGACCGGGAACCTCCAAAGTGGACCCTCGGGGGGGAGGAAAGACTTGGGAAAATCGACTAATCGAAATGGGATTTGATTAATCGATTCAATTTCGATTAATCGATTTGGGATCGATTAATCGATTTTAGGAACTCGATTACTCGAATTGAGAATCGACTTGGCTGAACAGAGAATTTCGATTAATCGAATTAAGATTCGATTAATCGAATGAGAATCTCGATTAATCGATTTGAGAATCGATTAATCGATATTGACTTTCGATTAATCGATTTTAGAAATCGATTAATCGAATCAGATTCGATTAATCGATTTTGGAGTTCGATTAATCGACTGAGATAAGTTATGTTGACTTTTGAGTTTGACTTTAAGATTCTTGGAGGGTCTTAGACCTTCTTTATTGCATCCTTTGTGATGCGTTTCACCTGTTATGTGGTACCATAGGTGGTACGTGTGGACTAGTGCACAAGGAGCCACGTGGGACCTTGATGCATTGACCAAATGAAGACTTGAGGTAGGGAACACCTTGAACATGTACTTTATTTTACAAGAGCATGTATGTAGTGATATAGAATTCAACTCAAATGTTTTATTGCTTAAGAATTATGAAAAGTGTGTGTGCGTGTGACATTCGTAAGAGTAATCATAATGAGCCATCCCCAGGGGATGAAGAAGTAAAGAGACAAGAGCATCAGGTGTGATGCAAGTAAATGGATACATCCCAGGGATGTATCCAGGATTGAATCATGTTTGATAGGGCCTAACTGATATAAGATAGCACACTTACACGGTGAATAACTATATGTAAGGCACCGATATTTTTGTTATTTGAGGTTTGATAGGTTACCCCACCGACGTGGCGGGATATCCACGAATGACACGGCAGGATATCCGTGACCGATACGGCGGCGAAACCGTAGGCCAGTGCGGAGGCTTATCCGTACATAGTAAGCACACCCCAGGGGTGTTGGATTGAGACAAGTGAAACCCCGCCGCCAATCCCCAGGGGAAAGGGGCTTGGGTACTATATGGTATTCCCAGGGAATACGTTAAAACTGTCTATATAGATGACGATGAAGGGTATCTCATCGGGGCTCGATGCTATATTGCTCGGGGACTACTTAAGTTGAAAGTTTAAGTTTTGCTTTAGGCCTTTTCAGCAT
The DNA here is from genome assembly GCA_021018995.1 of Chloranthus sessilifolius. Classification (NCBI taxonomy): domain Eukaryota; kingdom Viridiplantae; phylum Streptophyta; class Magnoliopsida; order Chloranthales; family Chloranthaceae; genus Chloranthus; species Chloranthus sessilifolius. The sequence goes on from CM037588.1 coordinate 103,119,432, forward strand.
CATTCATGAGTAAATGAAAACATAAGTAATCAACAGTAAAACGAAATGCTTTTTAACTGTTTTCATCAATAACTGCATAGACACATCATGCATGGCATATCATGGAATATATGTGAGTTATAATTTATATGTTCAACTGTGTTTGTTCCCTATTGAGCTAGGATGTAGCTCACCCTATAGACTATACGTCGCAGGTCCACTACTAGCAGCTGTCGAGGCTTCAGGAGACGCTGATCCCGGCGAGTCGGACCTTGCGGCCGGTGACGAGTTGGAGCCACCTCCTGAGGACTTCTTCTAGAGGACTCCGTTGTGCCGCTTTGAGGGCTTTTTAGAGAGATTTTGTACGGCTTGGTATGTCAAGCCTTGATTTTGTTTAAAACCATGTATATAAGGAGTTGGGATAATTCTTTTGGGACGAACCATCCGTGATGATTGCTGTCATCGATGGTTCGGATCGGTTCTCCATTCATGCAGAGGCATGAGGGTAGAACTGTCTTTTGGGGAGTTGATTGATATAGATTTAAATTCCGCAATTTCATTTATTATTCTATTACAATGCTTGATATACTAGTGTTCCATGCTTAGCAAAGGGCACGGTCAAGATGATCGTGCTGATGGCACGGGTTTCGGGGTGCCAAAATCCGGGGCTGTCACAGTTGGTATCAGAGCCAATTCTTTTAGCAATTCTGACAATTATTCTTTGGGTCAGAACATAGGGGCTTTTGCTAACGAAACTTTAGTTTCAAATGCAGCCGCAAATGTCATCTAGAGGAAGAGGCCGACCAAGGGGAGGCCAACAGAGGAGTCTACGTAGTGGAGATGGTTACATCTCTCCTACTAATAGAGTGCCTTTAGGAGGTACTGAGGCCCCAGGGGGCAGTAGTAGTAGACAACGTGATGAAGAGGATCGAGATTATCAGGATCAAGATCTAAGAGAGCAAGAAAGATTGAGAGAAAGACAAGAAGATAGAGAGGAGCGACAAAGGATGATGCACACTATGGAGACTATGGCAGCTGCCATGGCACAACAAGCCGCATCCTTTGCAGCTCATGCGTCAAGAGAACAGCAGCCACCTACACCACCTGTAGGACCTGCGATGCCTGTGCCCTCATCTTTTACATAGTTTAGGAGGATGAGACCTCCTTCATTTTCTGGGCAGGCAGACACAATGGCCGCTGAGAACTGGCTGATGGAGATGGAGAAAGTCTTTAGCGTGCTGACATGCACGGAAGATGAGAGTGTGAGATGGGCAGCTTACATGTTGGATGGGGAGGCTGGGCCTTGGTGGAAGTCCGTGATACGGACTCGGACTCAGGAGACCCCAGAGTTGCCTTGGACTTGGGAGGAGTTTGTTGAGGAGTTCAACAAACAATATTTTCCAGAAGTGGTGAGAAACCAATTAGAGATACAATTTTTACAATTAGTGCAAGGGAGAATGGCAGTGAGAGAATATGGGGTAGAGTTTCTACGACTTGCCCGTTTTGCTCCGGATTACGTCGCTACCGAAGTGATGAAATCCAAGAGGTTTCAGCAAGGTTTGAAGCCTGAGGTTAGGGGAGGTGTAGCTCCATTTCAACTGAGGACCTATGAAGAGGTCATGAGTAAAGCACTGGTGGTCGAAGAGGAAAATACAAATAGATATAGACAGAGGGAGCAACAGAGAGGAGGAAATGAACAAGGAAGGACGGGGGCCTACGAACCGGTGAACAAAAAGCCGAGGTTCGTAGCCCAAAATCAGAGACCACAGTTCTAAGGGGGTTTCGGAAGACCGGCGCAACAACAACACCAACAGAGGTTTCTGTTACTTCCGTCGGGAAGACCTTTTCACTATGAGAGCCCTGCCATGTCTACTGGCGCCACTATCACACAGGGTTCTCGTACTATTTCTTCCGCACCTCGGGAGACTTGCGCAAAGTGTGGCAAGCCTCATAGAACAGTGGACTGTAGATTGGGAACTAGGGGTTGTTTCCGATGTGGCAAGGTGGGCCACTTGATCAAGGATTGCCCCGAGACGGATAAGAGAAAGACGGTTTCAGTTGCAGCACCACGACCAATTCAAGCAAGGAAGCCGATCGTTCAGGGGAGAGCCTATGCAGTCACTGCTCAGGAAGCAGGGAACGTGCATGACGTCATACAAGGTGAGACCCTTTTTAAAATTAAAGAAAGTTTCATTTCATTAAAATTTTAGATAGAGAAGGAGCATGCATCAGAAATTGAATAGATATATTTTTATATACAAAAGCTGTATGTGAATTAAGAGTGTAAATTGATGTGTAAAATATTGTATGTATGTATGTATACTATAGGTACTCTAAATATATATGAAAAAGGATGCTTCGGTGGATATGACGCTCGAGTGTTGATAGACCCAGGGTTTACCCACTCATTCGTCACTCCACGTTTCGTCAAGAAGATGAAGATTGTTCCAGAGACGTTGGATTTCGTCCTATCTGTGTCTATTCCGACTGGAGAGTTAGTAGACACGGAGCTAGCATGCAAATCCATCATTGTAGCAGTTCGAGACTTAGAGGTGCACGAACTAGAAGCAAAGTTGATACTGTTAGACATGCAAGGGTTTGATGTGATCCTTGGCATGGACTAGTTGGCGCAGCATTGTGCAACTGTCGATTGCAAGAACAAGGTAGTCATTTTCAGACCCAACACAAGACGATCATTTCGGTTTCAAGGAGTGAGGTCGTCATCTGTGCCACTGATCTCAGCAGTAAGGGCCGAGAAAATGATCAGAAAGGGTTGCAGTGGATACTTAGCTTTCTTAAAGGAGGACAAGGAAGAAAAGAACGTCATTTCTGAGATAGCAGTTGTGCGAGACTTCGCCGACATGTTTCCAGAAGAATTGCCTGGATTACCTCCAGAAAGAGAAGTAGAATTCGCCATTGACTTAGCACCAGGAACGGAGCCTATTTCGAAGTCACCTTATAGAATGGCTCCCGCTGAGTTAAAGGAGTTAAAGGAACAACTGCAAGAACTTATGGACAAGGGATTTGTTAGACCGAGCGTGTCTCCATGGGGAGCACCGGTTTTGTTTGTCAAGAAGAAAGATGGGTCAATGCGACTATGCATTGACTATCGACAATTGAACAAACTCACTGTGAAGAACCGCTACCCTTTGCCGAGAATTGACGATCTATTCGACCAACTGCAAGGAGCAAGATATTTTTCCAAGATCGACCTGAGATCTGGGTATCATCAGTTGCGAGTCAAAGCTGAGGACATTCAGAAGACAGCTTTCCGGACACGGTATGGACACTATGAATTCCTTGTGATGCCGTTTGGATTGACGAATGCTCCGGCGTCGTTTATGGATCTGATGAACCGAGTGTTTAAACCACACTTGGACTCCTGCGTCGTAGTGTTTGTTGATGATATACTGATATACTCCAAATCCAAGACGGAACACGAAGAACATTTAAGGATTGCTCTACAGACGCTACGTGAACACCAATTGTACGCCAAGCTCAGCAAGTGTGAGTTTTAGTTGGAAGAGGTTAGCTTTTTGGGACATGTTGTCTCAAAACATGGTGTCACTGTAGATCCAACAAAGATAGAAGCAGTAGTTAAATGGGAGCAACCAAGGACAGTGACCGATGTCCGAAGTTTTCTGGGCTTAGCAGGCTATTATCGACGTTTCGTCGAGGGGTTTTCAAAGATATCGGGACCTCTCACAAAGCTGACACAAAAAGATTCAAGGTTTGAGTGGAGTGAGGCATGCGAGAAGAGTTTTCAAGAACTCAAAACGAGACTCACTTCGGCTCCAGTGTTAGCGATTCCTTGAGCGATGGACGATACGTATCTGACCGTCATACAATGGCCTTGGTTGTGTGCTCAACCAACACAAGAAGGTGATAGCTTACGGATCAAGACAGCTGAAGGAACACGAGAAAAATTACCCGACTCATGACTTGGAACTAGCAGCGATCATTTTGCTACCAAGATTTGGAGACATTACTTGTATGGTGAGACTTTTGAAATTTTCACAGATCATAAGAGCCTCGATATCTGCTTTACACGTAAAGAGCTCAACATGAGATGTCACAGTGGATGGAATTCCTCAAGGATTATGATTGCTCCATACAATACCATCCAGGCAAGGCGAATGTAGTAGCCGATGCATTGAGTCAGAAAGGTTCAGCTCAGTTAGCTTGTTTGATTTTGGGTATGCACCGATGGAAATTATTGGAAGATCTGGCATTCTACGATGCAAACATTGAGTCAAAAGCCACCGGATCCTTTTTGGCTAACATATCAGTAAGGCCAGTGATATTTGAGCATATCCACGATCTACAGATGAAAGATCCGACATTAACGAAGATTCATCAAGACGTGAGTGAAGGCATTAGGTCGAACTTCTCAGTAAAAGAAGACGGTTCGTTGTTGTTTAAAGGCCGTCTCTGCATTCCGGACAATGCCGATCTAAGACGAACGATTCTTGATGAGGCCCATAAGTCGAATTATGCTATCCACCCTGGTAGCACCAAAATGTACCAAGATTTGAAAAAGAACTACTGGTGGAGAGGACTGAAACAAGACGTGGCCGAGTACGTGTCACGGTGTTTGACTTGTCAGCAAGTGAAGGCTGATCATAGACATCCTGCTGGACTATTGCAACCTTTACCAATACCAGAATGGAAGTGGGAATCGATCTCAATGGACTTCATTGTTGGATTACCCCGTACTGCCAAGAGACACAATGCTATTTGGGTCGTCGTAGACCGATTGACCAAATCAGCGCACTTTTTGTCGTACAATGCTACGTATACAGCAGGAAGACTGGCAGATTTATATATGAAGGAGATTGTAAGATTACATGGGATCCCAAGCAGCATAGTTTCAGATCGTGATCCACTATATACGTCCAAGTTTTGGAAGAAATTTCAAGAAGGAATGGGAACACGACTAGACTTTAGTTCAGCTTTCCATCCTCAAACTGATGGGCAGACAGAGCGAGTGAACCAAGTGATAGAAGACATGCTCAGAGCATGCATGCTTGATATGCAAGGATACTGGGATGAGTATCTACCGATGCTCGAGTTCGCATACAACAACAGTTTCCAAACGAGCATTGGCATGGCACCGTATGAAGCTCTATATGGACGACGATGCAAGTCACCCCTAAATTGGGAGGAAACAGGTGAGAAATTTGTGTTAGGGCCAAAACTACTTGAAGACAACGCCACCGTTGTCCGAATTATCAGAGAAAGGTTGAAGACAGCACAGAGTAGGCAGAAAAGTTACGCCAATATGAAGCGGACTAGTGTCGACTATAAGGTGGGTGAGCACGTGTTTGTGAAAGTGTCACCTATGAAAGGTGTAATGAGATTTGGCAAGAGAGGGAAGTTAAGTCCACGTTATGTTGGACCATTCGAAATTTTGGGACGAGTAGGTGAAGTTGCATATCGCATTGGTTTACCACCGTTATTTGATCGAGTACATAACGTGTTCCACATATCGATGCTCAGAAAGTACGTGAATGATCCGTCTCATGTGTTAGGAAAGCAACCTATAGAGATGTGTGAGGACATGAGCATGATAGAGGAACCAGTGGAAATCTTGGATCGAAAGGAACAAGTACTGCGCACTAAAGTGATTCCCTTAGTGCTTGTTCGGTGGAAAAATCATCCAAAAGAAGAGGCTACTTGGGAACGAGAGGCCGATGTGAAAGAACAATATCCAGCCTTGTTTCCGACGACATGAGAATTCAATGTAAACCACAAATGTGTTTGTGGAATCTCCACTATACTTGTAATTCAATGGAAATTTTGATCCAATCTGATTTAAGGGACAGATATACATGTACATGATCAAGTGTATGCAACTCTATGGAGCTATGAACCACTTGAGGTCATAAACTACCAAAAGAAATCAAAGAACCAAAGAAATAGAAAATCTGCAGAAATTGGGCAAAACCGATTAATCGAATTTCAAATCGATTAATCGATTTGGAATTTCGATTAATCGATTTTGTTCAATTAGTCGACTGGCATGTGCCAGTGACTGGAAATGGAAATGAGAGATAGAATGTAAATAGAAAGCAGTTTCGATTGATCGAGTTATAAATTCAATTAATCGATTTGGGATCAATTAATCGATTTTGGGAATTCGATTAATCGAATTGGGAATTCGATTAATCGAACTGCAAGTTCGATTAATCGAGTAAACTGGGAATGTTAAAACAATTGGGAGTAAACTAATGAAATTTCGATTAATCGAAATGGTTTTCGATGAATCGATTTACTAAAGGGACTTGGAAGAAATTGAAGGCAGATAGACGATTTCGATTAATCGAAGTGAATTTCGATTAATCGATTTTGAAATTTCGATTAATCGAAATGGATTTCGATTAATCGAATATTTAATGAATTCTGGAAGTTTAGAAGTTACTGCACGATTTCGATTAATCGAAGAGAATGTTGATTAATCGATTTTGAAATTTCGATTAATCGAAATGGATTTCGATTAATCGACTGGCTCGCGCCAGTGAGCTCAAAAATTTAAAATTTTAAACAGATACGATTTCGATTAATCGAAATGGTTTCGATTAATCGAATTTGACTTTCGATTAATCGATTTGGGAAATCGATTAATCGATTTTACGCGGCTTAACCTAATTTTGAAATTCGATTAATCGAATCTGAAATTTGATTAATCGAAGCCAGTCTATATATATTGGAGTTAGGGTTTTCGTACCCATTCGAAACTCTCAAGCTTGGGCGCCATTCCTCTTTCTCCTTCCTTTTCTCCAACCGGTCAAGACGAGCTAGGATTTTGGGGTTTCTTTCGTCGATTCCGGATCAAGATCGCCAACTTTGGATCGAAAGTCTCCGCTAAACCCTAGATTTATACTTTCCTTTTCAATTGAACTAGATAAACCCTAGATTCTTACTATTTCCCCACCATGCCACCCAAGATTAGGTTGTCTTCAAAGAAGGCGACTTCTAAGCTCCCGGTTAGGCGTAAGAACGCCGCGCCACCACCCCCTACCCCATCGCCGGTGAGGACTCCATCACCGTCGGCATCGGAGACCACCTCCGGTTCGACGAGCGCATCTACACGCGAGTCTTCCCGCGAATCGACCCCAATGCCCCCACCACCCACTAATGTGGTGCAACCAAACGAATGGTGGGCGGCCAAGACCTTTGAGGTCGAATACATCATCGACCCTACCCTATTCACAAATCCCGATTTGCCGGGCGAGACCCAATGGGCTCGAAACTATCTTAACAATGCCGGTCTCGGCAACCTTCTCAAACCAATCCGGGGTTCCTACTACCCTAGGTTGGTTAGATTATTCTACCAAGGGCTCGTAGACGGCCCTACCGATGACGTGGTTAAGACCACCATTGAGGGTCGTTGAGTACATAATAACCCGCCACCACATACACGAGGTACTCGAATGTTACCTCAATTTCACCCCCGAGACTACCTTATTCCCACCCTTCGAGGAGGACCCTCGATTCAAAGAAATCATGACCCGTATGACCAACGGGAAAAAGGGGTCGGGATCCTCTATTAAGAGGGTTGACCTTCCACACTACATGTGGATGCTTGATTCAATAATCAAGTGCAACCTCTACCCAATGTGCCACGACACCGAGCGCGTGGACAAAGTGCAACAGGCACTTTATGCGGCCTTTTGTGGCCGATGGTTTGATGCTACCATGGTCATCCTAGAAGGGATGAGGTACATCAAAGGGAAGCTGATGAAGGGCAACATGCGGCCCAAGGAGAAGATGCCATATGCGCGGCTCATCTCGAGCATGTTGGAGTGTTACTCCAATGATCCCTCCTATAGCATCTCGCCTCATGAGGTGAGGGCTACGGATCGCGTGAAGACGTTTTCGAAGTCTTCATGGACCCGTAGCTACAATCTGCTAAAGCGGACCCTACCAGCTCCAGGTCCCGCTCCAGCCCCAGCAGCAGCGGTAGCACCGCCACCACCCCCACCACCTCAGCAGGACCCACCCGTGGGTGGAGCACACCCTATCCCCGCCGAGCCATCCGTGGAGAGGGTTCCCTCTCACACCGCAGCCTCACCGACGCCACCTGCCCACTCCGCGCCCGCGACACCCACCTCATCCTACCGCCGGCGCACCGCATCATCTGGGCCGACCATCGAGGAGGTGTTGGCTCGTATGGAGGCCAACAACGAAAGGATGAACCGGAGGATGGACTTCCTCCTATTTCACACCCTCCGCCACATCTATCCTACTGACTACCATCGTTACCTCGCACAGGAGGAGGAGTGGACTGCTGGACGCACCGCCTTCCACCGAGGACCCGTCTTCCATCCCACCACTGCAGACGCGATTCCTTCCACATAGTCGCCACCACCGCGACCACGTCGGCTCAGAGACCACCACGCCCTGTCAGCCCAAACCCATCACTGACGAGGGGACCGTCTGAGTCTTGTATTTCTTTTTGCATTTTGCTTGTGTACCTATAAATTTCTTTTGTACGCCAATTTATTTGGCATTGTAAAATTTTCAATTAAAATACAAATCACAATTTTTGATATAAATTGTTTCAATTAGTCAACTTTCAATTCTATGCCAATATTGTAACTATCTGAATGCGTCTAGGTCTACTCGACCACCTCACCTGAGAGTGTGGGGGGGGGGAGAGACCCAGACAGACAAACCTTGGGTTATTTTCGAGGACAAAAATTCCCAAGGTGGGGAGGATGTAATAGCCCAAAAAATCACGCTAAACTATGACCTCGGGATCCGTGCCCGATTGGTCACAAGTTTGACCAATCAGGAGATCAAGAGTTAGCATAGAATGTGATGAACGGACGAGATGTGATGGGTTGAATGCCTATGTGGTGTGTGTTGTGAATGTGAAGTCGCATACACCTACCGCGGTGTATGTGCTCAACACACAAGTGAGGAAAGGGATAAAAGGGTTTAATAGCCCTAAAAGCAAGAGTTTGATGGTTGTTGAAGGAGAGTAAAGAAGAGAGAGAGAGAAGTAAAGAGAGGAGTAAATGCTAGTTGAGGAAGGGAGATTCGAGCAATAAACGTCGGATTCGACGCGAGGGATCCGCTAGAAGCAAAGCTGGAACCCTAGCCTTCCAACCACTGGATTGAAATCAACTTGAGATTGATTCAAGGTAAATTTTTGTGAATAAAATGCATAGATCGTAGAGTCTAAATTGTAGTTGAAAATGGTTTAAATCATAGGATAATGGTTTAGAAAAATAGAGGAAAAAGTGTGGAAAAAGATGGGGAAGAACAGCTCGAAAAGGGGCTGAATCTGACAATTTCGATTAATCGAAATTGGGTTTCGATTAATCGAAATTGGCCAGGAAGTTGAAAAGTCAGTGGACCCCGATTTCGATTAATCGAATTGGAGTTCGATTAATCGACTTTGGATTTTGATTAATCGATTTGGGTATCGATTAATCGACTGGGAACCTCCAGTGGACCCCTGGGGGGGCTGGAGGAAAAGACTTGGGAAAATCGACTAATCGAAATGGGATTTCGATTAATCGATTTCAATTTTCGATTAATCGATTTGGGATCGATTAATCGATTTTAGGAACTCGATTACTCGAATTGAGAATCGACTTGGCTGAACAGAGAATTTCGATTAATCAAATTAAGATTCGATTAATCGAATGAGAATCTCGATTAATCGATTTGAGAATCGATTAATCGATATTGACTTTCGATTAATCGATTTTGGAAATCGATTAATCGAATCAGATTCGATTAATCGATTTTGGAGTTCGATTAATCGACTGAGATAAGTTATGTTGACTTTTGAGTTTGACTTTAAGATTCTTGGAGGGTCTTAGACCTTCTTTATTGCATCCTTTGTGATGCGTTTCACTTGTTATGTGGTACCATAGGTGGTACGTGTGGACTAGTGCACAAGGAGCCACGTGGGACCTTGATGCATTGGCCAAATGAAGACTTGAGGTAGGGAACACCTTGAACATGTACTTTATTTTACAAGAGCATGTATGTAGTGATATAGAATTCAATTCAAATGTTTTATTGCTTAAGAATTGTGAAAAGTGTGTGTGCGTGTGACATTCGTAAGAGTAATCATAATGAGCCATCCCCAGGGGATGAAGAAGTAAAGAGACAAGAGCATCAGGTGTGATGCAAGTAAATGGATACATCTCAGGGATGTATCCAGGATTGAATCATGTTTGATAGGGCCTAACTGATATAAGATAGCACACTTACACGGTGAATGACTATATGTAAGGCACCGATATTTTTGTTATTTGAGGTTTGATAGGTTACCACGGCGGGAGATATCCAAGTGACGATACGGAAATCTGGAGGCGAAACCGTGAGGCAGGAGGCTTATCCAGTACATAGTACACCCTGTGGGTGTTGGATTGAGACAAGTGAAAACCCGCCGCCAATCCCCAGGGGAAAGGGGCTTGGGTACTATATGGTATTCCCAGGGAATACGTTAAAACTGTCTATATAGATGACGATGAAGGGTATCTCATCGGGGCTCGATGCTATATTGCTCGGGGACTACTTAAGTTGAAAGTTTAAGTTTTGCTTTAGGCCTTTTCAGCATCATTCATGAGTAAATGAAAATATAAGTAATCAACAGTAAAATGAAATGCTTTTTAACTGTTTTTATCAATAACTGCATAGACACATCATGCATGGCATATCATGGAATATATGTGAGTTATAATTTATATGTTCAACTGTGTTTGTTCCCTATTGAGCTAGGATGTAGCTCACCCTATAGACTATACGTCGCAGGTCCACTACTAGCAGCTGTCGAGGCTTCAGGAGACGCTGATCCCGGTGAGTCGGACCTTGCGACCGGTGATGAGTTGGAGCCACCTCCTGAGGACTTCTTCTAGAGGACTCCGTTGTGCCGCTTTGAGGGCTTTTTAGAGAGATTTTGTACGGCTTGGTATGTCAAGCCTTGATTTTGTTTAAAACCATGTATATAAGGAGTTGGGATAATTCTTTTGGGACGAACCATCCGTGATGATTGCTGTCATCGATGGTTCGGATCGGTTCTCCATTCATGTAGAGGCATGAGGGTAGAACTGTCTTTTGGGGAGTTGATTGATATAGATTTAAATTTCGCAATTTCGTTTATTATTCTATTACAATGCTTGATATACCAGTGTTCCGTGCTTAGCAAAGGGCACCGTCAAGATGATCGTGCTGATGGCACGGGTTTCGGGGTGCCGAAATCCGGGGCTGTCACAAATCTAAAGATTGATGTCCTTAAGAACTGGTTAGTAACTTGGGCAGGTGGTGGTTGATCCAAAGCAGGTTAGGTAGGTGGGCAACAATCATAATACAAATTTACTAAAGTTGTGGTTCAGTTTCATCTTGGTGTGGGTAGCATAATAAAAATTTACTAAAGTCCATGTGGCAGCAATGGGTAGGTAGTCTTATGTAGGTTCAGGTCGATATTGGGTTTGGATTGAAAATTCAATAAGGGGCAAGTTCTAGTTCATGTGGATCAAGTAACTACAGGTTGACCACTCCAAATCCTCTGATATCCCAATGGAGAAGTCTATAACTTAAATCAAAAGGTCGATAGATTTATATTCTTCTTTTATCGCTTGCTCATGTAATAAATCAATCTCTAACTTGCAACTACCTAAATTTCATTGGACATAAATATAATCACATTAGAGATTAAAAATCAAGCACACCAACATTACTGGTTGACTATCTAAAAATTTCTCAATGAAATAATTGCAAAGATAGCTTACCAATGCCATTATTGCTTACAATGGAAGAAGGATCTCCCATGAAAACTAGAGACTACAAAAACAGTGACTTTTTATTATGAAGCTTCATAGCCCAGGAGCTACAACTTTCATCCACCACCAACATTACTGGTTGCACGAGCTCAATTGATGATCGCGCCTCATCGAAACTCTACAACAGAAGTTGGATGATCAACCCTTTTTTTGTTTGGCGATTAGCTGCCTTTGTTTAGATAATCAGGCGGTATGGCTTCTGAAACATTGAATCTCATAAAAAAGTTGACCAAATCCACACATACCAAAATAATAACAAAATTAAGAAAGTTCATTTGAACAAATAAAGGCATCCTAGAGATGGTGCATGTCAGGTACATGTCAGGTGACCAAATTTGTGGTATGCTTCTGGTTTCTATGCTTCTGGTTTCTTGACTGCAGAAAAAAGGCAAATCATTCTGTTTATTTTAAGTTACTTATCATCTACAGTTTAAGTGTATCTTGTTAGCATTTCAATGATTACTAATTATAGAAAATTGGTTATGATAACTCTTTTATGAAACTTAATGAAAAATAAATTAATCAGGCGGTATGGCTTCTGAAACATTGAATCTCATAAAAAAGCTAACAAGATACCCTTAAACTATATTGTTTAGATAATCAGGCGGTATAGCTTCTAAGACATTGAATCTCATAAAAAAGCTGACCAAATCCACACATATAAAAAATAAAAACAAAGTTAAGAAAGTTCATTTGAACAAATAAAGGCATCCTAGAGGTGGTGCATGTCAGGTGACCAAATTTATGGTATGCTTCTAGTTTCTTGACTGCAGAAAAAAAGCAAATCATTCTGTTTATTTAAGTTACTTATCATCTACAATTTAAGGGTATCTTGTTAGCATTTCAATGATTACTGATTATAGAAAATTGGCTGTTATAACTCTTTTATGAAACTTAATGAAAAACAAGTCAAAACGCACACCAAAAAGTATCCTTAAACAATGGGAATGAATGGAATTTACAATAAATGAAAAATAAATTAATAACATAAGTGAGTAGAAAATTTCCAAACAAAGGAAGATATGCAGGCTTCCACATCAATGCGAAGACTCAATATTCAACACTAATAATACCACACTAAACAAATAATGTAAAAAATACTCGCATTATAAGAATTTTTGTAACAACCCCAGATTTTCGGAACCGTACAAGCCATATGCCACGCACGTGTATGTGTGGTTCACAAGGAAACTTGAGTCAACATATACACACGGTGTGTATATGTGTGTAACATATTATTTTTCCCTTCCCTTCACTATATAAGTGAAAGTGGAGAGAAGTCTCTCCCCTACGTAACATAATTTAAACCTAAATAGAGAAGAGGAAAATAGAGAGAGACAAAGGAGAGTCTTGTAGAGAAGAAAGGCTAAGGCCTTGTTGGAGTGTAAACCGGTGGAAGACCTGGAGAGAAGGTCGGACCAGAAACGTAGAGATCTCTTCGAAGTAACAAGGATTCGAAAGTTAGATCGAACCGATTACGAGATCCGCCGATTTAGGTTAGAGATAATGCTTGATAAGTGCTTAAGTATGTTTTTATGATAACCTGCAATGTTTTGGGCAATGACCGATTAATTATATTTAAGATTTAAGGAAATAGGATAGATTTCTTGAAGAATCACGGAGTGAAGGTTTTCGCTCCTCGCTCGAGCGATCTACGCTCCTCGCTCGAGCGAGGACAGAATATATATACCTGAGAATAAGTACGTTCTGGGCTCACTCGAGCGAGACCCATATTGAAGGAATAAGCTCGCTCGAGCGAGGTATCACTTTAGGCTTCAGACACCTCGCTTTAACCGCTCGAGCGAGGATAAGAGGCCGCTCGAGCGAGGCTTGGCAACCGCTCGAGCAAGGTTAAGAGGTTGCTCGAGTGAGGCTAAGCAACCGCTCGAGCGAGGTACCAAAACTAAATTAAATTTCCTTTATGTATACAAATATACCTCACGTGGACTATGCGCTCCAGGAGTGCTAGTGACCACTGGTGACCATTATAAAGCATGTCCTTTCGCATGAAATGTAGGTTGACGTGAGTGCAGTACGTGTCATCACTACGAGAAAGGACCACCAGGTTTTGCCTTGAGGTAGGGAACCTTATCGAAACATGTACATTGTTCAATTTCGCATATGTGTAGTATAGATCTAATTGCTAAACTAAGTATCTCATCTTGTCCATAAATAGAGCGTGCGTGTGTAGACTTCAGAAAATGAAGCCAGAGGTCCCAAGGGGACGCAAGAACTACAAGATGAATACCTATATGATACGATGTATCAGTAGCACCCCAGGGGTGCAGATGAGAACCAGTGGGGAAAGGAAAGTAAGGTGATAAGGCCTAATATATTAAAAATTAGCACAATCACGGTGAATAACTATATATAAAGCACACTTGATATTTTTGTTATTTAAGGTTTGTTTAGAATACCCCACCGACGTGACGGGATAACCACGACTGACTCGGCAGGATATCCGTGACCAGTATGGCGGTTAATCCGTATACAGTAGCACATCCCAGGGATGTAGATTTAACAGTAGACCCCGCCACCTATGAGAAAGGGGCTTGGGCAATATTCCTAGGGAATACAAAATTGATAACTGTCTAGTTAGACGACGATGGTGGGTATTCCATCGGGGCTCGATGCTATATTGCTCGGGGACTATTTAAGTTAAAGAGTTAAGTTATTAGGCTAAATTCACAACTAAACGAGTAAGATGAGAAAGAACAAAACCATGCAAGGTAAGTAGTTGTATTCATCTTTTTCTTCAGTTATTTCGATTGTCCTTCCAGATAGTAACATCAGATAAACTGTATTTTTCTTTTACTACACAGCATATATGTCAGAATTAAACTATATGTTCTTTACGTTTCTCTACTGAGCTAGGATGTAGCTCACCCCCTTAGACTATACGTCGTAGGTCCAACACTCGCGGCAACACAAGCTTCGAGAGACGTTGATCCAAAAGGTTCGGGTTTCGTGGCCGGAGAAGAGTTAGAACCTCCTCCTGAGGAATTCTTTTAGAAGTTCTTTACGTTTTGAGTGGTGAGTAGAGAGTACTCGTGGCTTGGCATGTCAAGTCCTATCTTCTAAATGTAATTAAATACTATACTTTCCTTTTGACGAACCATCAAGGGTGATATGATTGTCACCAATGGTTCGGGACAGTTCCTCTACTCATGAATTGGCATGAGACCGGAACTGTCTGTTGGTTGCTAGACTTTGTTGAAACACAGAGACTTAGTTAGTTCAAGCTTTGGTATTTTGAATTGTTGGCTTTTACTTGTTACTTGAGGTTCCGCATAGATTTAAGGTGCATGACCTCGAGGGTCGTGCTGATGGCACGGATTTCAGAATGACGAAATTTGGGCTGTCACAATTTTTGACAAGCAGAAAAAATACAAAATGCAAAAGATGGCCTCCTTAAGCTTCACAGTATTGGGATGGTACGTCCTTCGCAATGACTGCGAAAGCAATGAGGATGATCTTCATAAAAGAATAGGGGAATGAACTTGAAAAAGAAAAGAATAATATTTCATCTTCATTTTTTTTACAAAGGTATTGGGCTCTTGAGACACTTCTTTAAGAAATGAGTAGTGCTATCACACCTTTATGAAGAACCGAACTCAGGGCTTCAAAGAAAAAAGCTGGATAGGAAGAAGAGGACACACAACTGCTCCTATCAATTGAAAAAGCTGCTAAGGTTCGAAATGTGTGGGGCGTTTGCTAGAGAATGCACTGAAAATGCAAGGGCTTAAACTTCTTCAGTAACACCTTAGCCCTAAAGTTTGATCTTCAGAATTATAAAATACTTAAATGACAAGAATCATATGATAAATTGATAATAAAAGAGGAAGGGTGTGACAGCCCGGATTTCGACACCCCGAATCTCGTGCCATCAGCACGACCCTCAAGGTCGTGCCCCATAAACCTGCACAGAACATTGGTATAACCAAGCACATTAAAGCATAAGAAATGAATCTAACTAAATCTCCCATGCATTAATAGTATATTTTGCCGAAAGCTCAAAAAGGCAGTTCTAATATCATGCCACTGCATGAGCAGCAGAACCGGCCCGGACCATCGGTGATAAGACAAAGTCACCCCAGATGGTTTGCCAAAAGAATATGCACAACATTCCTTTAATTGCATTTTCAAAATATTTAGCTTGACATACCAAGCCGCACAGTACTCTCACAAAACTAATCAAAATACATACCGGAAATCTCCTAGAAGAGGTCCTTGGGAGGGGGCTCCTGATCCTCCCCAGGTACGTAATCCGAATCTCCCGGATCGACGTCTTCAGAAGTAGCAACAGCCGCAAGTATGGGACATGCGACGTATAGTCTAAAAGAGTGAGCTACATCATAGCTCAATAGGGAAACAAACAGGATTGCACATATAAATTATTCTCTCACATATATTCCATGATATTCAACAATATGATGTGTCAATAAGATTTCTTAGAAAATAAAACAGTTTAAATAAATGAAAAGATGTATTTGGATGTCACTATTTCTTTACTTGTTTCATTAGTTCTCAACCTGTTCGTTTACGACAATAATTCGGCCTAAAGATTTAAATCATAGCTTAAATATTCCCCAACTTACTATAGCGTCGGGCGCCCAATGGAATACCCACCATTGTCGTCTAATCAGACAATTTTTTATTCTCTTTTAATGCTACCCAGGTCCCTTTTCTCTTAGGCGATAGGGTTTACATCTCATACATAAGCACCGACATCCCTGGGATGTCCAACTGGTATACAGATTGGCCTCCGTACCGGTCACGGCTATCCTACCGCGTCAATCGTAGGTATACCGCTATGTCAGTGGGGTATTCTCCAAACCTTAAATATCAAGTGTACTACATATAGTTATTCACCGTGTGATTGTATTAAATATAGTAAATTAAGCCTTATCATTTATTTTCTCTTTACTTTACATGATCACATACATCCCTGGGATGTCCAAGTCAATGCATCACACATATGCCTTTATCATATTCACATCCCCTAAGGACGTCATACATATCTACTTTACTTGGTGTTCACATAAACACCCACACTTAAAATTCACATTTTAAATGCATAATTACTCTTTACTATATCACTACATACATGATCTTGTAACTAAAGTACATGTTCAAGGTGTTCCCTACCTCAAAGCAAAGCCATCATTTAACGCACCGCCATCCCCTAGGGCCAGAATCAAACGCATCTAACACACGCCACAAACCTATATTACATGTGCCAAAGATACCCTCAAAAGTCCCTAAGAATCTTGGGAACTATAGCCCCCAAGAACAATAAAAAATAAAGTAAAATTCTATGTAGTACCTCGCGCGAGCGAGCACTATTCATCGCTCGAGCGAGCACTCAACCTCGCTTGAGCGATCATAAATGAGGTTCATACTATCGCGTGAGCGATTATAAATGATGCCTTTTGACTTCACGCGACCCTCGCTCGAGCGATCTTCCTCTTCACAAAGTTTCTCGCTTGAGTGAGTCTAGAACTTTTTCCCTTTATATAATTTGTCCTTCCTCGCTCGAGCAAGCTATTTTAATCGCTCGAGTGAGGAGCAATGACAGTAATTGTTCGATCATTTTGAGAACTACCTCCAACCTCATTTAATACCCTATTTAAACGTCAAAATGATTTAACTAATCATTAACACCTTATTTAAAACATATATAAACATTAAGCATACCTTAGATTAATCGAATATCTTCTAGATTCGATCAAAGATCAACCATACAAAAGAGGGTTTCAAAACCCTTCCTCCAACTCCTTCTTGATCCTTCCCAATCTCTCTAGACAAAGGAATCTTCTTCACTCTCATCACCATAATCTTCATCCCGTATATTAGAAATCCCTAAGGTGAATCTCACCTTCTTCTCAAGGATCTTCTTATTTCTAACTTCCTTTTAATAAAACTCTTTTTCTTTTTCTTCTTTCTCCCTATCTCTCTCTTTCTTTCTAAGCTCAACAAGACAAGTATGGGAGACTCCTCCTCTTCCTCTCACATTCTTTAACTAGTGTGTTAACCACACACATACCTCCTAAGTGTTTTGCATCCACTTGGCCTACTTGCCAAACATATACACCTAAGAATATATATATATATAGATTTTTAGTTTTCTTGTGCACCATAAACGCCATAGCACTAATTATGGCACACGTGACCTGCACAGTACATGGAAATCATGGATGTTACAAAGGTAGATAATATCATATTACAGTACAAAATATAACATAAACAGCTACACTAGCTAGAAAGGTGCTACTATGTAGAGAGAAAGGGCACTTTGTTTATTTAAGTTGGCACATGTTGGATGCGCTCTGGGCAAGAGTTAAGTTTTTATGGTTCAAGTATATTTCAGTTTTCTAGATACATTTCGGCTATATTTCAAGCTTTTATGAACAAATATCTGTATCATAATATATCCTTTAATATTGACATATAATTAATTATGCAAGCATAATTTTCTAGGATCCCCCTTTCAGAAACCTCGTATCCATGTCTGCACCAACAGGTGTTCATACCTACTTTATAAGTTTGCAATAGGCTTGAATTTGTTAGGACAGCAGTGACCAATGAATTAATGTAAGATTGAATAAAATCAAAGATATATATATATATTTATCTGACACAAGCATCTATCTCATCCATTAAGCGCTCTGCTTGTCCGAAATGCACGTGCAGCTGAGAAAAGAACTGTTAACCATGTTTAAGTCGTTATAGGGGCCCACAGGGATAAGTTATTGCTACTCACTGAGAAATAAAATAACTAACCTTTAACTTTCTTGAAAAAAGCATCTTCATAAGCTTTATTTTGGGGCTTCACTTGCGGTATGAACTCCTAAAAATTTAGATGAACTTATCAGTACAAAAGAAAAATGGAAAAGACACCAGGGACTGTTAATGAGGAACAACCACCATCCAAATTTTGATAGAAAACACTAGGTACCATCAATCAGGAACAAAACCAAATGAACATTGAGATTCAAAAAATGAATCAAAATCACCTTTATTAGTATTTTAGTGGTCTTTGTCCAAATATAAAACAAAATTAACCCAAAATCGACCTGAAAACTGGCCAAATCAAACTAGCACAAACTGCACCAAAACTGATTCGAAACTGAACCGATTACGATTCTCTTAGGTTTTTTATTTGGATGGCAAAAGCCGAAAGCCGATTATGTAGGATAAGAATACAAAAAACAACTTCCGAAAAACCTGAAAAAGCCCTGAAAATTAAACCCAAAAAACCTTTAAATAAAAAAAAATAGAAAACCCAAAACCATACCGAAGGAGAGAGATATGAGAAAAAATATGATCAAGATCTCAGACTGCTCCTTTTGTTACCGATTAATAAGTAAATAAGGATCTCAAACAGCGAACAAACATGATCTCCATTAGAAATTACATCGAAACTCAAAAAAAAAAATTAAACTATATTTAAAAAAGCTAAAAATCCAAACACTTTCTTTATATAAATCCAAAGGCAATCGTTGAAGATGATCAAATCTCAAGCATATGCCAAAAAAATAGTCCTTATAATAGAATCAAACAGATTTCAGACAGATCAAGTACGAAACCAAAATCAAACAATAGAATCAAATGTGAAAACAACATATCCGCAAAATCAGCAATGGAGCTTAGACAGAGAAGAGAAATTAGGTTGAATGAAAATGAAAATGTGAAGGCAAAAGAAAGATAGCTGACATACATATAATCGTGGGTTGAGTGAGTCGGTTCCGTGGGTCTGGCCAAATTCGACCCAACAACACATTTAAACTATTTTAGGTAGTGGATTATTTTTCCACTCCTATAAACAATGGTTCTTTTTATATTGCTGGAGTCATTTTTGACTCATTTTGACATGACTATCCATTCTCACAAATGGACCGCCATAGTCAGATGGCATGTATGCTGTTATCCTCCTTGTCATTCAAAAGAACATATTACCTATAAAAAAGCTCATGAAATATCCTTGTGAATCATACTTTCAAAGCTTTGAACTAATCTCTTTGACCATTACTTAATAAAACACAATATATTTCTTCCACAAAATGAAAAATCAATACACGGGATATAGATCCCAGAGGCACGTGCCTACCACCATCATCATCTTCTCACAAAAGGTATATCTTATATTTTCTAGTTTATTATATGCATAAAGAAAAAAAAAATCTCTTTCCACCGTGGTTTTGATCTCGGAATATTTTTACGAGATTGTTGTTCTGTTTCCACCTACCAACACCTAGACACTCATAAGAATGGTTATTTGTACTTTGAATTGCTATTTAGAGGATATCTTCCATGAGTTATTGATGCAAGATATGTACATAATCCATCATATGTATATGATTAAAATTTTGGGAGCTTATGATTAACATTTGGGGGACTGTTTTAACCTCTTAGTATCCTTTTTAAGCTTGAAAAAAACGGACGCTTCACTATATTAATAGCAGCATGTTTGTTATCATGATTTCAAAACACATTGTATGCAGAATTAGATGCTTGATTTTTTACATAGCCTAAAAAACTTAAGGTTACACATCAAAGTCACATATGGAACAAAAGAGAAACAATTATACAAACAACTTATTTGCATTTGGGTGTCCACAAACATCCTAGAAGAGAGCTTAAGCACAACCAAAGAAGTATACAAACAAATTATTGGCTTTGGGGTTTCTACAAACCTCCTAGAAAGACCTTAAGCACAACAACTTATCATAAAATAGACTCAAATAGAAGAAAGTGATGTTGCAAAACTCTAACATCTGACTAGCACAAAAAGTTTGATAGGATCACCATCTTAGAGCATAAATTCTAAAAGATAGAAGAGTTCTTACTTTGTAATAAAATGATATCACCAACACATATCATAGATCCCATTTGCACTGATGATGGTGGTAGCCTCAATTCATTTTCGTCTATTGGTTGCCCCATTAACTCTAGAACTAGAGGAGCAATACTTCGAAGAAGGGGCTTTGTTATACTAACTAAGTCTCTCAAATCTATTTTACAAAACAATTTAGTCATGGTATCAGATTCAGAGTTGTCAAGCCTTATATTGATAGCCATATTTATTTGTAGGATAACAACTCAGAGCTATGAGATTTGAATATAGCTATCACATATGTCCATATTGATATGAGAATATGACTACCAGATTTATTTGATAGCCATATTTATTTGTAGGATATCAACTCAGAGCTATGAGATTTGAATATGGCTATCACATATGTCCATATTGATATGAGAATATGACTACCAGATTCATGAAGCCGTTTGCTTTCTTTTCTATTTGATAGCTACTTTATATGCAGCTATTAAATATATCTTACTCTAGAGCTTCTCAACATCAAGATATGAGGATATACCAAATATATCTAGAGCTTCATTGGGATGGAATGGTCTGTTTTATGGGTCAACTTGAGCTTCCACACATGTTAGCAGACCTGAAGCTGAACCGAGCCCTAGTCTAATGTAATCATTGGATTGGTCATCTCCATATGAATGGCATCTAAAGTTATAAGCATCTGCCCTTGAAAAGGACCATATACTGAATGGTTCAAAACATCAAATAAGTTGAATTGTGGTCTATACAAGATGTGACCAATGGAATGGATGACCCAGATTGACTAAAGTTTCAGTATTCGGTAGCTTCTAACAAGGATTAAAGTTTTAGTATTTGGTATTCGACTCAGTGATGACTGAAACAAAGTCATCGGGTATTGGTAAGCCTTGCTGTAAAATGACAAAAACTTCCCGATGAACCATATTGTTACAGCCATGTCAACAATCAAGCATGATGCTGCTCCTGGTATGGGTGACCCACATTCCATACTTTTGAAAAATATTAATTCGTAGACTTCTATGGATAAGTGACTCGGTGATGATTGAAACATAGTTGCATGTGACGAGAGCATAGAGTTGCACATGACAGTGTTTTAACTTGTAAAACGATTGTTTTATAAGTTATACCACTATTTTAAGCAATGGAATATTACGCCGCTATTTTAAGCAGTGGTTTCATTAACTGCACTATGTAATTGGAAGGAGCTGATTTAAGATTTGGTAGACTGAAAATTTCATCAAAAAATTAAATCTGCATCCTCCAATTAAAATCTGTCAAACCCTTTAAAATCAGTTTTAGCACTTTTTAAAAAAAAAGAAGAAAATCAGTTTTAACACTTCATTTAATAGCATTGACTGATTTGATTCACATGGGATTTCTAAATCAGTTTTGCCCCCAAGAGACAATACATGGTTTAGTCCCCCTCTTCCAAATTGGGAGATGCATGAAAATTTTATGAGCGGCAAATAAGTGAAAAGTCAAAAATATAATTTCACTTGTTGGCGCTCATAAATATATTTGCATCTCTTGAGATTTAAATTGCATGATCTAAGAAATAAATTCAAAAAAATAAAAATAATAATTAGATATTACTAGGCTCGAGCTCTATAGAGCTGAGTTGTTTTAGGCTCGAATATAAAAGAGCTTGGATGGAATATAAAAGAGTCAATCTCAAGCTAACCTTGACTCAGCTCGTTGAGAGCCCTACAAGCAATCTTCTGCAAAAACAAATCTAAGAAACAAAACAAAGAAAACCTAGAGTGGAAACTCAATGTCAGATAAAGAAGAAGAAGAATTAATCCTTAGAAGAAGAAAAATTCCTTGGCAACTACAAGTAAGCAATGCGTACCAAACCCTAGCTGATCTTTATATGAGGAGAAAGGTTCACTGGCCTCCTTCGGCGTTATATCTTTAGCCAGTTCTTTATATGCATTCCTCTCCAAAATTTCTTCAAGTTTTGTCAATCAATCCTTCAACTCTTTGATCTGAAATCAACAACAAAAATTATCAAACATAATAATAAAAATAAATAAGTAACAGAAATTGAAAACCAATTGATTGGAGTACCTTTTCTTTAGGTTTAGGGCTAGAACAAACGAAATCGAACCTAGAGATGAGGTGGAGGAGAGTAGGGCGAGTGGAAGAAGGAGATGCGGACCAGCGATCTCTGAGGGATTTGTATGGAATCGAAGTCTGAGAGGAGTGGTTCGAAGCGATTTCTCATCCTTCCTCGCCGAGAAAGAGGATTTTGTGATGCGGAGAGTAGAAAGGAGTGGAGGGTTTCATTGTTTGTGATGATGAGGCCGCTTGATTTCGAAGCCGAAGATGTGTTGGCCCTGTTGGTGTCTTCTTTGATAAATTGTTTCATATTTTTAGGGTTTTTGAGGGGTGGAATGGTGCGTTTCCAGAGATTTGAAGAAGGAGAAGAAGGGTATGGTGTGGAATTTATTTTATTTTACTTGAACTTTGTTTTAGCATACTGCATGAGTATTAACTAATTTTATTGGAGATGTTTGAGGCTACCTTCACTAAAAACCCTCAAGAGACTCCACTCCTCCACTAGGGATCATCTAGGGGTTTAAAAGGCTTGGTGCATGTGCCAAATGCACCCGTGTTCCCTATGAAAGTGGCATTTAATTTCATAGGTTAGTTGTTTTAAATTTCACTTTGCTCGAGGACTAGCAAAGGTTAGGTTTGGGATCCTGCCTTGTGTTCAGAAAGGGGTTTAAAATCAGACAATTAAAGAGTCTATAGATAGCACACATCAAGGCAGGCTCACACACAGTCCTGCAAGTGCTCAGGGCCTGTTGTAGCAAGTTTTAAAAGAAAGTAAGTAAGGGTATGTCCACAGGAAAATGTGGATGAAAACTAGCCAAATCTCCAGATCTGTGGTAGATCTGACACCCTTCCTAATGCTAAAACAGTAAAAGAAAGAAGAGAGGTTTAAGGGGTTGTCACTTCTAAATTAAACTATAAAAACAAGTAAGATTGCAGAAATGGATGTTAGAATTAAATCCAGAGTACAGATCTTGCAGTGAGGGGAAATTAAACATAGAAAATGGGGAGAAGTAGCTTGGAGTTTGGTCTTGCTGCAATTAGGTTGAGCTGCTAGGGTTACAGAGAGTTTAGAGTACACCAATCCCTCATTTGGCCATAGGCAGAGCTGTAGGGTAGAAGAATCTACTCTAAACTAAAGGCTTGAACCGATCTTAAGGGTATGATTTGTCCACTTTAATGGTCACAGATCATCCTATAGACTTCCTCCAAATCAAAGGATTAAAGTAGAAGAATCCAATTTAGACCAAAGGTTTGAATTGATCTTAAGGCTATGACCTGTCCACTTTAATAGCCACAGATCATCGTAGGGATTTCCTTCAAATCAAAGGTTTCAATTAGAGCATTATAACCACTGCAAATGCTGCAAATACCAAGCCACAGACACAGGAAATTACAGGAGCATCAGATCTAGGGAGATCAAATGGCAACCAAGTGGTCTACCAGTTAAGTGGGTGAGATATTCTTAGTCGATCAACGCTAGCATCTCTTGATCCTCAAGCATCGCATTTCTCAATTTCTATTCAGATCATCTTCTCAACCGATCAGATTCAGATTGTCTCAAAAGATTATACCCTAACTCTCCAGATTCAGGTCATCTCCCTCCTCAAACCCTAACTCTCTAGATTCAGGTCATCTCCCTCCTCCTCAGACCATAACACTTTGTTTTGATTTAATTTCGGCCTCGAAATCTGAACATCCGCATTCGGATCTTCAATCGAAGTGAATCGATGGCCCTAATTTTTCCACCATAAGGTCAGTTTTCCCAAATCTTAAAAGATGTGGCGATTTGTTTTTATCCTATTTTCTTTTTCCTTTTTTATTTATTTATAGATTTTGCATCTGATTCAATGAAATTCGTGTTTCTCATGCCTGTTTCTGCATAATTTGACTATCGTAACAAGTTCTCTCCATAATTGAACGATCATAGCAGTTTTTGGCCGGTATTGGAGATTATTGAGATCAAACGAACCATTCGGATTTTGTCATCCCAAGCTTGATTTCTTCAATTGATCCGGCTGGAATCACCTTAGCAGAGATTGTCCTTCTGGAAGCACACTAGCTGCTCGATCAAATCTGGCTAAGGTATTTTATCAATCTGGCTAAGGGATATAATGCAATTTACATTAGATGTTTGCATTTAGATCAAATATGGAGTCACCCTAGCTACTCGATCAAATTTGGCCAAGGTATTCTATTCAAGTCAATTTGGAATCACCAACAAAATCTGAAATATATATATATATATATATATATATATATATATATATATATATATATATATTGCCCATCAGATGTTTGATATATTGCCTATAAAGCCCCTAATTTTGATCGGTTTATTTGACCGATATTTAGAATCCCGCATTGGTTTTCCAGCCCAAAAATCTATTTTCTTTGAAAAGTAAGAACTATTCTTATCAACTAGAATGGTGAAATAGACAATTACAGTCGATAAATGAAGACAATAACTGTCTGACCAGACTTACTAACTTATTTGGAAAAAGTTAAACTTGCTTTCTTAATTAACCATGCAGCAGTATATGGTTCCCCTATCCAAGCATAAGTCCCTCCAAGATTTGAAAGAATGGATGCAGATATTATATGTGCCTCGGAGCTTTCTTCTGATGCAATTGACTCTACGAGGACCTCCATAGCTTCTTCTCTGAAATCACTCTTAACACACGAGTCTTCTTGAGAATCAATTATGTTCTGATGATGTGAATTCAAACTTGCATACATATTTCAAAATACAAATAAATTTTGCATATTATTCTCAGTTTATATGGCTATTCTATAGTTCAATATTTATGAAAACTATGTACTGATTCCAAAAAAAATCCTGATTTGGAACACCTGGAATGAAAATTTATCTTTTATCTTCTCAAACACTTTGGTATCGGAGCCTCTGGTTAATATACTAAACTGAAATGCAATTTCTTTTATGGATTTTAGTTCAGGTCCTCTTTGGTATTGTGTTGCAGTGCCGAATCCGGCTTTTGGACGCAGAAAGAAGAAACACAGTAAAAAATCAAAATTACCATTTGCTAATGCCATGTTTCTCGCCCATCAAATTCCTTAAAATGCTAAAAAATACTAAATTGGGCGAGAATCCAGCAACAATTAAAACCTACTTTCGGATTCTCATTTGTAGGAATCAGTTCATAGAAGCACGACGTTCTGTTGTGGACAAAACAGGGAAGTATCCGAGCTAAGTGTTTTATTGCCCATGATTTCAATTATCTGAAAGCATTAAAGAAGTTTCCCTAACAAAGTTTCCCATGACTTCTACTCTTTTTATTCATTTATTACCATTGAAGGGAAGCGCAACCATGGATGGATGTCGTAGTGTTGCTGCTGTAGGACAGATTGATAATAATTGCTTTTCAAAAATGAGGTGTGTCATCTAACAATTTAATAGGAAAGATTACTTTCAGATTTATCCCTGGATCATTAGGATTTACGTACAGATCTGACCATAAATATTAAGGGGTATTGGAGCAGATATTAGCAGTTCTCCCAATATTTATTGAGGTGGATATCCTATTGTAATAACCATGAGTTAACACAAATTTCTATGATAAGGAGATATATTAGGAAGGCATTTTCACAATTCCAATGTCAAAGCACTTTCAAATTATTTTCTGCCATGATCTTTTTCTATTTGCTTCCAGTTGTATTTCGCCATTGTTATCCAACATGTTCATTATCAATTTTCTTTGCATCCTCCTATTGTTTCTCGTTTACCTTTTTTTCTCTAGCAAGTGTTTCATGTTTTTATTTTCCATGACATTTTGAATTTCTATTTCCAGGTCCATCAACCATGTCAAAAAAGGCATACTTATTGCAATGCAAGCTGCATTTAATTATCATATGCATAATTTATGTTGATATAAGTTTTGGTCATTCATCATATGCATATGATGTTTATTTAAGGATTTGTTCTTTAGATCCATTATTCTTTGAGAGTATGAAACTGCTTCATATTTTCTATTAATTTCAGAAGTGCAGTTGAGATGCTGGAAACAGAGCTAAGGGATCCGACAACAAAGTCAAATTTGTTCTCAGAAGAGAAGACATCATCCCCTTTTCCAATAGCAGCTGCAAGTGAAACTAACACTGTGAGTTCTGTATTCTCATCCTCTTGAGTCTAAAGATTCACTAAATTAGTAACATGTTCTTAAAATGCAGAGATCATCCTCTGTTGATGTGATGACAGCATTTGCATTGTTATTTGCTTAACAGAATATTGCATTTGTGTTGGTAATATCTAAAATAATGAGGGTTCAGTAGTTTTTTTAGCATTATTAAACATTTAATAATGTTTGCATTCCTATTCCTTAATTGATTTGGTATTGTTATCCAATACATCTATGAGAACATCCTTTTCTTTTTAATTCTTATTGATTGGTAAACTCATTACAGGTAAGGATTGATCATACGGCCACTGCCTTGTCAAAGACATTCAAGTCAGCAATAGTGGACACTATACAGTCTCTTCCCCAACATCAACAGGTATTTGTTTTTGTGATTTATCTTGTAGGCAAAGACCTTTCTGAGGATGGTCCATACCTTGTTCTAGTCCTCGGTTTGATTTACCATAGTTGAGGGGTCTTACTTCTTGATTCAGACGCCATTCATTTTGTGGTGGAAGTAAATGATGCCTATTCTAGTTCCCATAATGTCTTAATTTAGTAAGAAAATGATATATACGTCTCATCTAAAGTATAAGTATCGCTTGATTGAGTACTGTATTTATAGACTATAGTATTTGCCATCTTTTGGTTTTAATTAGTATAATATTGTCATATTGCATATGTTACAACACAAATTGGTTTTAATTAGTATACTAATGGGATGTTGTATATGTTACAGCACAGAAAACCAACTGACAGCATGCTTATAGGATGTAGTTCCCGCAGCCCTGTCTTGAAGGACCAATTTCCCCAAAGTATATGGGTAGGCTTTCCCCTGCAATCGACAATTATCTGACTGATGCCTCTCGGCAAGAAGTTAGAGTATATTTTCCTCTTTGAATTTCTTCTGCTTTGTTCTCTTATAGTTTTGATGCTGATTGTGCAGCTTATAGAGAAGTAGAATTGCCATTTACTTGTTGATCAGATGAATGGGACGTCCTTGTTTTTTAGTATATATCACTTCACATGTAACTTGAATTGATCCTATAAATCAATCTGAGGAAATAAAAATGAAAGTTCCTTCATGTTTTGTACTGATGCCAAACTTTGTGTGGCTCCTTACATAATTGGTGCTTCATCTCATTTGCATATGAAATTCCCCAATGTGCAAACGAAATGATTTAAATGTGACTTCATTTGCAAATTCATGGCCAGCCAAATACCTAATTTAATAGTCCCTGGTATAATGTTAGCATAAAAAACACCATGATAATTATTTTGCTAAGCAAAAATAAAATAAAATAGAAATAAGGCTTCATATTTTTTTCTTTATCTTTTCCTGCAAAGTATCTAGACCCACTTCACTAAACTAGCTAAAGAAGTTGCGTTCACAAAAATATAAATAATGAGTGATCACATAAACATGGCAACATGAGTCGTAATATATTTGATATTAAAAGAAATGATTTTTTTTTTTATATGCTTTTGATTTCATGAAGCTTTCCCAAATTCATGGGGTTGTTATGAAATTCATTGGAACGAGGTATCTTCCAAAGGAATACATAGCAAAGTCCTCATAGCAATCTCGCAGAATTGCGCAATCAACTCTAATTGATGGGTTCACCAACGAAATAAACTATAGTACAATTAAAACAAACCCATTTATTTAGATGTCAGAGCACATTGTTCACCAAGTGCATAAAAACATAATAGTATATATGAATCGTCACATGTAACTTAAAACATAGCTACCAACAATGCTTTTGCAGTGATTATTGAAGATATTGGCTTTTTGTTTAAGTGAAATTAAAAGAGTGGGGACCATCATCTTTGTTTCACTGGTCAGTGCCATTTCTGATCTATTAGTTGATCAAATGGATGGTCCAGATCATTACACCTAGATGATAGTGGTAAGAATGGGCACTATTATCTTTGATCAAGTGGATGGTTCAGATCATTATACCCAATTGAAAGCTGGCTTGATTCTACGGCATCAGGTGGACCTTGTGTTGGCTACTCTTAACCATGATTTGTATTTGTTAGGACCCATTTCTTCTTATAATTTTGTAGGAATTGGTATTGTCGTGGGTCACTTGTACTGACTTTCAAATTTCTATCACAAGGTTAATGTTGTTGGCACATTGTTAACGTTTTCTTCTATTCATAAAAAAAGAGAAACAATAATAACTTCATGAAGGTGGTACCTTTAGGTTGGAGAATTTATGTAAGATTAATTCGGGTAACTCCTTTTTTTCTGTTGCAGAACAATGCCCAATTGGTGGTTATTGCTCATGATGTGGACCCAATAAAACTAGTTGTCTAGCTGCCAGCCTTGTGCAGGAAGATGGAGATTTCCTATTGCATCGTCAAGGGAAATCACGATAGGGAGCAGAAGGGGCTCATATTTTGATTCTTCATTTAAAATTTTTCCTTATTAAAATAGGTTGTGGATAAACTAATGATGTATTTAATTCCTGCTTGTTTTTGTTTCTTTGCCCTTTTCAAAAGATTGTTCACAAGAAAATTGTTGCGGTTTTGTGCTTGACAATGGTGAAAAATGGGGACAAGCTGAAATTTAGTAAACTCTTAGAGGCTATCAAGGTGAAAGAACAAAGCCCTAGCCCTAACTTGAATTTTCCATCACGGATAAAAAAAGTAAAAAATAAAATTTGAATTCTCCATTACATATTTTCATTTTGGTGTGCTTGTAATTACTTTTCAGCCCAACTTCAACGATAAGGTCGAGGAATTACAGAAGAAATGGGGAGGCGGAATCATGGGCTACTCCTGTTGATAGATTGATCTGTCCCACCATTATGGATATAATCTCAAGTTGAATTTTGAACATTGGATTCAATGCGGGAGTAACCAACCATTTTTCTACTGGTACGTTTGAGAACACCCATTTCGTAAGTATATTAGAATAGGAGTAAATTGCTATTGATGATATATATAGTTCGAGCTTAGGAACTTGAATTCTGAGATTGCAGGCTCGATGTTGGAGATGGTCGGAAGATGAGCATCGATGAGTGCCCCTGATCAAAATTCAACAAGACAAGATCAAATATCTTGTACCAGTGAGTCTTTTTATTTCAAATAAAAAAAAAAAGTTGTTGGATTTAACATTCAGATTATGAAAGTTTTTGGGTTTTATTGCAGAAAGAAAGAGAGGCCTATGAAGTCATAGTGGAAGATGGAAAGGCTCTCTACAAGCTGAACAGGGAGCTCCTCAAGTTGAACAGGTAGCTCCTCAACACATCTGAAGGTTCCAAATATACTAGGTGTGTGACAGCCCAGATTTCGGTACCTCGAAACCCATGCCGTCAGTGGGCTGACGCTAAGGTTGAACCCGAACGCATTACACAGCCTCACGTTGCACAGCGGAAACAAAGTAGAACCATGCTAACTAGCCATCATAACAACATAACAGAACTAGTACTATCCCATAAAAGCTCAAAACGACAGTTCTAATTCCATATGAACCTATGGAAAGAGAATCGACGAGAACCACCGGTAAGGACCATTCCTTACTGAAACATGATTCACCAAAAAGAATTAATTTACAGTTATCATCTAAAACAAGTATTCTTCACATCGTCTCAAAATACTACTCTCTC
Organism: Chloranthus sessilifolius; assembly: GCA_021018995.1. NCBI lineage: Eukaryota > Viridiplantae > Streptophyta > Magnoliopsida > Chloranthales > Chloranthaceae > Chloranthus > Chloranthus sessilifolius. The sequence continues at coordinate 103,149,877 of CM037588.1, forward strand.
AACCTAAGGTCAGCTATGTTTGGCATCGCACAAAGAAAACAACACTTAGGGGGAAGTTCTTCTAGATCCTCACCAGGTGATAACTCAGGATCCTCCCTCTCCAAGCTCTCTGTTCCAATGCTTTCACCTAAACCTGTGACATTTAGTCAAGGAATGAGCTTCATCCAAACTCAGTAGGAAAAAACTCATAGTATGCTTATTATAACATCAACATATATCTTATGGCATAATGAAGCAAAGTTTTTTTCAGAATATATGCACAATGTGATTATCATGACATGAAAGGCACATACACTGCTTCTTTGAAATTCATACACATGCTCTCATTTCATTCCAATATATGAAAAGAAAACTTAAATGCTTTACTTAAAATATTAGAATGAGGAACTATAGCCTCAAGTTCCCCAATGGAATACCCACCATCGTCGCTCATAAGAACCCTTTTTCACATATATCCAAGGTCCCAAAAAGGTGGACACTTGGCCGAACACAATTACCGTTATACAATAGGAGTCACAAAGCACATAGCACAAAGGTGTACGGATTGTCCGTCGTACCGGTTGAGTATTCATGTAACCTTAAAACGATATGCATACATATAGCTTATCACCATGTAAAGTGATAATTATAGTTCATATAAAAGGTCGGTACGAAATGCAAAGATCACACCCACATACATAAATCAGAATGAATCTCGAAAGATTCCATAACACTTGCACAATTCGGAAACATAAGGATGCACATGCCTTTTTAGTTTGAAGTTATAAACGAAATTCACAAGATTGAATCCAATTTTTACATCATGACATAACACACATACTAATTTAGTAAATGCACATGATATCAAGTATTCCCTACTTTAAAATCTTAATCCGCACACGCTCAATCCGTCGTTTGGTCTTGTTCTTCGTTACACAATGTCAGGTCACCTAAACACATAAAATCCATGGTTCACACATTAGAACTATGCTAAACATACTCTGACAACTTTCCTCAAAAATCTCACAGTCCAAACATAACAAAATCCAAAATCTGGCAATTTCGATCGATTGAATTCCTATTTCGATAGATCGAAACCCGTTTTCAATCGATCAAATCTCATTTCGATCGGTCGAACTCCCCGAAGCATATTTCACCTCTTAGTTCGATCGAACGATTCTGCCATTTCGATCGAACGAATCACAAATTTGATCGATCGAAAATAATTTCGATTGGTCGAATCCTCTCAGAGCCAAATGATTATAACGCATTTCGATCGAACGAATCCCAATTCGGTCGATCGAAATCACATAATTCGATCGATCGAAACTATTTCGATCGATCGAATTCTTCAGGAACTAAATGACAATTAACACAGTTCATTCGAACGAATTTTAATTCGATCGATCAAAGATATTTCGATCGATCGAATTCTCACAATAGACTTTTCCAAAATCTCTGTTCTATACGTTTCGATCGATTAAGTGTGTAATTCGATCGATTGAAACACACTTTGTTCGATCAAAATTTATTTCGATCGAACGAATTCCCTCAAACATCGAATTCTTCCTCTTTAAGCCCATTTCGATCGATTGAACTGAATTTCGATCGGTCGAAATGAACAGCTTTCATCTGTTCTTGGGTTTTCATACATGTTCTGTTTTCTTTCCCAATTTAGACCTCAATCCTTTTGATTTCTTGGTCTGAAATTGAATAAAAATTATCCTTAACAAAATTTTACAACCTATCCTTAATTTCATACCTTGATTCTATCCGAATCCTCGATCCTTGCTTCAAAATCGGATTAGGGTTTCACCAAGCGAACAATTGTTGTCCGTCGCTCCAAACCCCTAATAGCAAGCCTCGAGAACTGATCGATCACGCATTTAGTCCGCATTCAACTCCAAACATTCTCTCTCTCTCTTCTTAACTTCAATAATCAGCAATAAGAAGGGTTTTGAATGCATATTAAATGTGGGTATTTATTTCCCTTATAACCAAGCCCTAGGCTTTAGTACAAAGCGGTTACACCAAGGTTGGGTGTACGTGGTTCAATAGCTCATAACCTAACCTATCTATACAAAATTCGATTCGTCAGATTTGATCTATAGACATTACATAGTCTATCTGTACGGTCCTCAATGTACAGATCGTTGGGCATGCATACTAAGGCATACAGTTCATAGGTCAGAACTCAGGGACATTACAAGGTGGATCTTTGTTCTCAGCACATCCACGACTTTATACGTCGGCCCGGTAATATTTCCATTCTCCACTAACAAAACTAGTAAATGTGGGTCTTTTTCTTTCAAATAATTTTTTTTTTTGGTTGGATATAACATTCCGATTATGGAAGTTTTTGGGTTTTATTGCAAAAAGAAAGAGAGGCCTATGAAGTCCTAGTCAAAGATGGAAAGGTTCTCTACAAGCTCAACAGGAAGCTCATCAACACATTTGAAGGTTTCGAATATACGAAGTGGATCTTTGTTCTCAGTACATTGGGTAAGCTCTTCCTGAATAAGAGCTTGGGGTGGTTCGAGTTTCAAGAGGAGATTCGGGCGAGGCACAAGAATCGACAAGGGCAGATCAGGTCGAAGAAGGAGAAGCGATCCATATATATATATATATATATATATATATATATATATATATATATATATATGGATCCAGATTACATGTGCCAAGCAAAATATCTTTAGTAGAGATTTACTGCAATCCATATGTGCATATGGGATATAAAATATACTCGTTAGATGTTCGATTTATGTGTTTCAATGACTTGCTACTATGCTTATTGTATGTGGCTTTGACTCTTGTAGTGCCGAGAATAAATGAGGATGTGATTTTTATAGATTATAGATGTCTTTCTGTGTGCAACTAGGTAAAAAAAATTTGCATTAAAAAAAGCAATAAAAGAATTGTATTAAAAAAATTATTAAAAAAAGCATTCAAAAAAATAGTATTTAAAAAAGAAATCCATAAAAAAATATTTTTATTTTTATAAAAAAAATAGTATTTTTTTTTTTTAAATTTGTATAAAAAAACCACTACCAAAAGCAGTGATTTTTTCTATGACTGTTGAGAGAAGTCGTTGTTGAAGTTCATAAACCACTATCGTGTACAGTGGTAAAAAAAAACCACTGCTTTTTTTACAACTGTTTAGGGCAGTGATTTTATTGAAAAAAATCACTGTCAAAGACAGTGATTTTTTGAAAAAAACTACTGTTTTAGGCAGTGATGTTTTTAGCTTTTTTATGTAGTGAGTGTCAACTTTGTAGTTGCTATGAACATATAGTCATAAGATGTTGGAACCTGTTTGATCACTCCTTTCAACTGTTGAAACTTTCCACACGGTTGCTATCATGACACCGTCAGATACTCACGACACAAATTTGTATGTAGACACTGGTCCTTCAACTCACATGATCGGAGGTCCAAGCAACCTTACTAATGTTTCTCCCCATAGTGAAACACATAATTTATGTTGGAAATGGTGCTCGATCAAATGGTTTTTATTTTATTTTTGATCGGTGGTGCTCGGTCAAATATATATATTTTTTTTTGATCGGTGGTGCTCGATCAAATATTTTTCACACAATAATGCTTCTTTATCAACTAACAAAAAATCTTGAGCTTAAGGATGTTCTCATCATTTCTGATATTACCAACATTTAATATCTATAAGCCAACTAATGAAAGAGACTTCATGTGTTTTTGAGTTCTCCCATACTCTTTCTTTGTTAAGGATCAGAAGACAGGAAGGATAATGGCGACTTAGAGTAGAAAAGGTGATTTGTATGTGCTTTACCTTAAAGGAAAGCAATTATTCATGGCACTAAAGTCCAATTTTTCAACAATTAGGGCATCCGCATATCAATTTTAAAGGTTTGTTATTCTCAAGAGTCAGTGTAGATAGTTGGAATAAAAGACCCACAATTTGTTCAAGTTGTCAAATGGGCAGATGATGTCATTTGCCTTTTCAAAATAATGAAAATAAATTGATGATTCCAATCTTTAAAATTCTTTATGATATTTGGGAACCTGCCCCCAAGGTTTTCGATACTATGTGACTCTACCGAAGGTTTCGATCCACATAAGTGCAAGTTTGATTTCTTTCAAGCCTTTTTAAATTTTTAAAAAATGATTGAAAATCATTTTGACAAAAGGATCAAGGTTTTCCAGTGTGATGGTGCGGTAAATTCTCGCCTATTGCTTTCTAAAACATATATGTTATTTAAATTATATCATAGATTATTTCTAACTATGGTCGGAGTGAGAAGCCTGGTCTGTAATTTATATAGCGATTACAACAACTCAATGATCTTGGTGGACCAATAAAAAATAAATGAAGACTCCAACAACTCGATCAAGGCTCTCGACTATAGAAAATAAAGACTAAAACAACTCAAGGATCTTGGTGGATCAATAAAAAATACCTGAAGACTCCAACAGCGCAAGGCTCTCGATTGTAGAAAATCATCAAGATAATCCAAACCTTAGTACTTAAATGTCTCTGTAACAAATAAGGAGTTATAAGTATCATGTAGCGCTGAAGATGAAATGACAGAAAAAAAACCACGTAAACCGTGCTTTCTCTCTCTCTCTCTCTCTCTCTCTCTTATTTTCTGCAAGTTCATCTATCTTCTCTCTACTGCTAGGAAACCCCCCCTGCAACAATCCTCTTCCCTAAGTGTAGCGTTTGCTAAATGGTATCAAAGCTGGAACAAAACTTCAAATTTCGACACGAATGCATTACATGAAGGTGTTGCACCTGTTGTATAGCCGCTAGTTTATATTTGTGGTCGTTCATATCTCCTTCAACGATCTGATTGCTACAACGTCGTGCACATTATTTTCTTGGAGTTTGAACCTATGGCCTGATTAAGTTTAGAAACTTGAGTTGTTTACCAGCTAATTAACGATTGAAGCAACTATTTTAGAGAAAATATATATTTCTGTATGAGATTATATGATAATATTAATTTATCAATAATTCACCCCATTTCTTTTTTAGTTCTATGACAAATTATTGTCTTAAGTCTTTTAGGCCCTGTTTCATAGCAAGGAAACTCTAAAGAGGAAATGAAATTAATTTCCAACTTGATTTCTTGGGAAATGATTTCCTATAAAATTGGATTTTCCACTGTTTGATTAGCGTGTTTGACAAATGACTTTTATTGGAAATTGATTTCTTTTGTTTGATTAGTATGTTTGAAAAAGAATTTAAAAATGAGTTTTAAAGTTTGGATCATATATTTTTGTGCAACCGTAGACTCTCGCGAGTCCGTCGCGACAATGCGCTCTTTATTACAAACTTAGAGTTGCCACCTGGAGCTTTTGGTGTCTCGGAAAACCTAAATCAATATTAAAAATACCGAAGTACAAAAATATGACTCTGATTCACTGGTCTAATGCCAAAGGCTCTTGGGTAGGAGCTTCGGTTATCAATCGGGAAGGTGTTAGGCACCCGATCAACCCGCTCAAAATCGGTCTCTATTTATGTCCAAAATAAAATAAATAAAACAGCACTTCCTCTTGTCCGAAGCACTATGATCCTATCAAGCTCTCCGAAAACACTGAAAATTCGACGGCGTAATGCTTGAATCCTTGGATAAAGGAAAATAAAAGAAGGTAGAGGAGTAGAGGGGATAGCCGGAGCTCTCGGGCCCTTGTAGCACGGCTGTGGACCTTTGTATAGGTACACTTGATGAGCTTCCAATGGCTTGAGTGGTTGGAAGATGGGTTCTAACCTCTAAGGCTTGATAGCTAAGGGGTAGGAGAAGAAGGCTAGAGAGTAGTGCTCACCTAGGCTAAGGAATTTTTGATGGAAGATGGGGTCTAAGGAAGGATTTTGAATTCTAAAATTTATATAAGTTTGGTGCACCAAAGGGGAGAAGAAAATCTCTAATCTTTCTCTCTTTGAAAAAAAATTTCAAGCCCTTTTGGGAAGGAGGTGCCTCTCTATTTATAAAAAATGAGAGGGTTAGGGGATACTTAAATGATAATGGGATTAGCAATTAGGCAATCCTAAATCTAAGGTTTTTTTATTTTTCAAGGTCATAGATAGGTGTGAGAATGGGTTAAATGATAGCTGATAGGGTGGGGTTTCAAATGACTAGGGAGTTGCAAATAGGGTAAATGGAGGTGCAACAGTCCTAAAGAAACTCAACCTAAGCATGGGAATGGTCAATAAGTCAAACTCCAAAAGTAAAATTTGGGCAAAATCTCACAGTTACTGTAGCTAAGCCTAGACTGTATATTATACACGCTAGGCATAAATATACACACTATGCATATGTACAGTGCCTGTGAGAAGTTCAGAGCCCACCGTGGGGACCATTTGGCTTAGCGTATATATTATACACCCTAGGCCAAATTCCTTCAGAAATGGCCTAGCGTGTATATTATACACGCTAGGCAAAATGCCCCCCCAACTTTGCCCCAAACTCAAATTGCCATAACTTTCAGGGTATGACTCGGATCAGAATGATTCTTGGCTTGTTGGAAAGATGGGAACCTATACTTTCCTATGGTGTATGATTTATTCCCAACAGATGTCCTAATAAGCCTTGGCACTCCTCTTTCTAACCACTGCCCGGAGTATTTGAAGAGGGTTCGGGAGGGTTTCTATAGTTTAAGGTTAGCTCCCAAGGGTCAGGCATAGACTCCTAAGGGTTGAGGTTGAGTTCTAAGGGTTTAAAAAAGGTTCCTAAGGCTATGGGAAGTGTTATCAGAAGCTCGAGGGTGCGCCTTTCTTGAAGTATATTTCGATCGGGCCTTGGGCCAAATTTGGTTGTCTACAGATGCCCCTCTTTGCTATCCAATTACTATGATCTAATGTCAAAGAAAAAGGCATCCGAAGAGGCCCAAGGCACACTAATGGGTCCGCTGTATTCAAAGCAAATCTCAAACATCATATGATAATATGGTGAGTAAACAGAAGCCTTGTATATCAGAAAAAATGTCTGTTCCTCAAGGCTATCGGTCCCCAAGCGCTTAGCGACATTACTGAGCATGAACGACATGATGCGAGTTTGCGAAAGCCCAATATGCTGAAAAAAATGTCCACTCCTTGATATGATTTGATGATATTCGATGTTCAAGTTTCATTCTAAATAAAATAACCCCGCGAGCGGGAGGGTGATTGACCCATACATAAAAATTGACGCAATACAAAGACGCGAAGATCTATAGTTTGTGCCCAGTTACATGAGGCATTGATTTCCCCATTTGACTGACCACGGGTGCACCTACGTGAAGCAAGGTTCGAGGTCTTTGGGTGAAACCATTGATCCCGAGGTTACTTTAGCACAACTACCTGAGCGGAGTGAATTGATGTCGCAATGCTTTTTGAGAGTGTGTGCCGATTTTTTATGAGTTTCATATTCTTGTTATTTTGTGAATTTTATTATTATTATTATTAATTTTTTTTTTTGTTTCTCATGTTTGTTCGGGATTTTGAGCATGGTCCTTGTCCTTAAATATTTTATTTTAGCACGAGCCCCAAGCGGGTCGAATGGACATTGGCATGCTTTTTGGGATGTATGCCATAGTCTCTCTTTTTTCTATTTTTTCATATTTTTAGGGCTACACATACGTATGGACCTAGAAGGAACATACATATGTAAGGGAGGATTTTAAGCCTAGTGTGTTTATTATGCATGCTAGGCCAAATCTAGCGGATTTATGCGTAGCGTGTATATTATAACACACTAGGCCAAATCTGGCAAATTTAAGCCTAGCGTGTATATTATACATGCAAGGCAAAAAGGTGCCTTAAATCGGTCGGGCCTGCGCAGGGAGGGTGTTTTTTAAAAAATTTCTCTCCTCCCTCTCTCCTAAACCGAAATGGAAGGCTCTCCTTGTGCTCTATTGATTCGATTTGAACCTTGACATCGCGCCATTGTTCAACATCGCCATTTAATCACACTTTCTCCCGCCAGTTTTAGGGTTCATCTCTCATTCAAGGTAATCATTTTATACCCTATATTCTTTGATTTATCTTGATTTATTTCCAATGTGGTTATGGTTTTTTGGGATAGAGATGATGATCTTTGCATGTATGATCTATCTAAATAATTTTCTCTGCATGTGTGATCTTTTTCATGACAGTTGCATTCATTCGCATGAATTTTTGTTTGAAAAGAGGGAGTATTTTAACTCTTTTTGGAAAATGGATGGGTTTTTGCTCAAAAATTTTGATTTTCCTTCTCACACCATTGTCATCTTGATTTTTAAAATACATGACGAAAAAAAGTGATTTGATTTTGAAATTTTGAATGCCTCCCCAACCATAATTTTAGTCTGTATGCATTGTGAGGTTTTTTAATCGAAATTTTGAGAGGATGTTTGTAAATATTTTCTTCTCCTTTTTTTTTTTGGAAGGGTGTATGACTTGATGAATTTTTTATTTTTTTTGGGTGTGCCCTTTTTTGGAAAAAAATCTAGCGTGAGAGAAGCATTCTCACCTTCCCTCGATCTGATATTTTTAAAATGCCCTTGATGATTTGATTGTTATTTTGGTTGATGACGATGATGATTTTTATGTACTTGTTGCATGTTCCCCTTTTAGTATGTCGAGTGAAGAGGACCTTGGTCATGAGGGTGGTCCCGATGTGACTTATGGGGCCAGAGGGGAGCTTCTTATTCAGGTGCAACGCTCTTCTCGCGACTGGTGGGAAATGTATGGTGAAGCCGTACGCCGTGAGTTACTGCATCAGCAGTACACCCATATTTCAAACTTTGGTATAGCCAGCAAGGTAAAAGATTATTTTTTTGGCTATATTTTTTTTGTTCAGGCCTCTTTGCTTTTGAATTTGACATTCCTTGTTCTCTTGACGCAACCCCTACCCCTGCTCATGTTCCGTGGAGGTTGGTTCGGCTTCCAACGCCTTGACATTTTTCTCCCCCAGGTTGTGAGGTTCCTTTTGGCCCAGGTTGGCTTTGGGGACTTCTTGTCATGCCTGGCCATGAGGCGGGATATGGCATACTGTAGACACCCAAATTTGGCCCAAGGCTAGATTGAAACATACTTCGAGAGAGGCGCACCACTGATCTTCCGATAGCTTCTCCCATACCCTTAGAAATCTTTCCAAGCCCCTAGGAACTTGCCCAAAACCCTTAAGAATCTTCCCAAACCCTTAGGAACTTGCCCATACCCTTAGGAATTACCCCCAACCTTTAGAAACCTCTCTGAAACCCTTATTTAACCCTCCGGGTAATGGTTATAGAGAGATAAACCAGAGCTGGCAGGGACCTCTACTGAGATTGAATCTTATACTATTGAAAAATAGAAGTTCTCAGCTTTTCAATAAGCTAAGAATCACCTCAATCCAAGTTGTACGTCAAAAGTTACGGCGATTCGAGCGATGCCCAGGAACCACACTTGGCTAGGGCATATGTGGTGCATGCATTATATGCGCCAAGCCATTTTTCTCCAAAAATGGCTTGGCGCATCTAATACACATGCCAAGCATAGGTGGGTCCCACTCGGGCTCTGAACTTCCAGGCACTGTAGTTATACTTGGCACATATAATATATGCGTCAGGCTTAGCTACAATGACTGTGAGTTTTTTGGTCGAAACCAACTTTTGGGGTTTGACTTGTTGACCATCACAATATTTAGGATGGGTTTCATTAGGACTGCTTCACCCCTGATTACCCTATTTGTAACCCTTTAGTCATTTGAAACATCACCCTATCATCCACAATTGAAGCCCATTGCCCACATTTTCAAGCTCTCAAAATCCTAGGAAACCTTAGATTAGGAGATTACCTAATTGCTAACCCTAATTAGCACCAAAGCACCCTCCTAACCTCCCCATTTCCTATAAATAGAGAGGCACCCCCTTGGATTAGAGGCTTGAAAAATTTTTAAGAGAGAGAAAAGAGTAACAGATCTATCCCTCTCTTGTGTGCACCAAATATCCATACAAATTCCAGAATTTTAAATCATCTTAGAGACCCAATCATTCTTCAAAAACCCTAAAGTTTAGGTGAACAATACCCCCTACTCTTCTTCCTCTACCCCTTAGCTACCAAGCCTTAGAGTTAGAACCCTTCATTCGACCATCCAAGCCATCGGAAGCTCACTAAAGAGCCATCACGCGAAGGACCACGGTGGTGCTACAAGGGCTCGAGAGCTCCAGCTCTCCCTTCTACTCCTCTACCTTATTAGCTTTTTCTCTATCCTTGAATTTGTGTCGTTATGCTGTCGAAATTTCGGTAATTGCGGAGGGGCCCAAATAGGGTCATAGTGCCTTTAGGCAAGAGGAAGTGCCCTTTTTATTTTCATTTTCCTTTTATATTCGCCATAAGTAGAGAGCGCTTTAGAGCGGGTTGATCGGGTGCCTAACACCTTCTCGATCGATAACCGAAGCCCCTACCCAAGAGCCTTTGGCATAGACCAGTGAATCAGAGTCTAATTTTCAGTACTTCGGTGCTTATGAAATTGATTTAGGTTTTCCGAGACACCGAAAGCTCAGGGTGGTGACTCTATTTTTTTGAGTGCGCATCGTCGATGGGGTCGTTGAAAATCTCATGATTGCACAGATGGCGACTCAGCTGGGGAGTAGCTAGTGGAGCTTCCCTTTGAAACTTGGCCTTTTTTTTTTATTTTTACTAACATTTGCTTGTTTTTCTCTTATTTTTCACTCACCCCTATGATTCTGTTAATTTTCTCACCCCTGCCTTTCTGTCATTTTATGTGCCTTAGCCGATCGGCGGGCCTACTTGCGCATTGTCTCTATAATTCCTCTATTTTTCGTCATTTACGTGCCTTAGCCGATTGGCAGGCCTACATGTTCATTGTCTGTACGATTCCTTTACTTTTCATTATTTACGTGCCTTAGCCGATTGGCGGGCCTACTCACTACAAAAAAATTGGCTTTTTGTGGCGTTCAATAAATGCCGCAAAAAGTCAGATAAACGCCACCAATACAATTAGCGGCGCTTTATTCAAACGTCGGCAATACGTGTGTCGTAGTAGCTATTGGCGACGTTTGTGGCGGCATTTCAGATAAAGCGCTGTTATATCTTTATTATTAGCGGCTTTTAGGGAACACCACTAAACGATCTCAAACACGTCGTGGTAAGCATTCAGAAATGATATCGAAATTGTTTCGGCGACGCTTATAAATGCCACAAAACACAGTTGAAAGGTGTCACTAATAGACCTATTTGCGACATTTTCTCTAAACGCCGCGAATAGTATACCTGAAAGGATATAGCGGCACTTGTGGATGAAGTGCCGTTGTAAGTGACCTATAGCGGCCTCTTTCCGAAAACGCCGCTAAAAATAATTTACTTTTTTAAAAAAAAAAAAATTAATTTTATAAATATTTTAAAAAGTTACCTATATCATATATGTTTTTAAAAAACCCTTATCCTGACGAACAAAATAATTATTCATCCACAATCATACATTAACCATTCACGAAAGAAAAAATATATGGCTCAATAGAATTTAACACAATGTAATAAGCCTTCCCAAAAAGGCTAAATCATCAAAAGTAATAACATAAAGAAAACAAATCAACAAAAGTAAGGAGTTTCTTTCTAAGGTCGAATCACAAAATCCCCAAATTCATAGCGCATAGGCTAAGTAACAAAAAATATAGTTAAATAACAAAAATATCCATTATTTCTATCTCTGTGATGTAATATTGGCCTTTTGAGGTGAGTTGATTCAATGGCACCATTGTTGTTCCTTTGGCATGTTGTGTTGCATTGTAGTAAACTCAAAAACTGCACAAACCAATCAAGAATCAACATCAGATAGGAAAACATAAATGGATATTTAAAATAATCAATGGATTCGAAGAAAATAATTTTAAAGACTGAAATTTCAACAGCTTCAATAGACTCAAAATTTTAGCAGCTTACTTAGATAGGCACCTGATTAGATTCCGGTGGAAGGTACACCATTGCTCTTAACCTACAGAATTGAAACTAAGCATTTCATTTAGTTAATAATATCAAAATAAAATAAATTCAAATGAAACTAAACATTTCATTTTAAATTTCTAGCGAATCTAATATTATAGTTAAAAAAGAAAAGCGTTGATATATACTGTTTAGAAATGATCATTCTCATAAAGTTCTCCATTTCGTAATCTTCTTCTCCATTATTGCGCGCCATTTGTGCCTCCATCTTCTAGTTTTTCTCGCCATTTGTGCTTCCGACTGGCACTTTTTCTACCATTTGTGCCTCCATTGTGGCAACTCGTCGATACTTGGGTCTCTATTATGATATTGTTCTCCACCCTTTGGGTCTTCAATTCTTCTAGCTCACTCTCATTGCAGAGAGTTCACTAGCGGATGCACGATGGCTAGAGGTTGACCCAAAATACTAGTAGGGGTTGGGCCTAAGCCAATGCCTCGGACACGACCATGTCTCTTTTCCCATGGCCCGAGCATACACGTCGGTCAGAGATCGAATCTTGTGATCCTTAGAGGTGAACGGTAATCTTGCATCTCTTTCTAGAATAATTTGAATTTCAGTTAATTGTCTAATTTCAAGTGGTAAAAAAGAGTATAAGTGAAATGATATAGTATTGATAGTTAGAATTATAATCTTACGATCTTTTCTCCAGCAAAAGTGTTGATCGGCGTTCCATCTTTACGACGATGCGTTAAGATAAAAACATCTCGCTTTCTTCGGCGCTTCTTGTGTCTCGCTCGTCATACTCTGTGTCAAAGGACAACCACTCATTTTAATTAATTATAAAAATTAGTTGACGATATATAATTCATTAAAAAAATATTATGAAATAAAATGCTTACTTGTTCGTGGAATACCTTTGCAAGGCTTTTAGATCCAGATGTATGAGGTAATTTTTGTTGAGTCCGGATTAGTTTATTTTTTATACTTTTTTGCTATAGTGCACAAATTATTAGATAATGAGGTATTTATTATATAAAATATATGTTAGAAACCTTGTGTATTTAAAACATACCTTCCCTCCTCGAGACCAGTAGACAAGATTTTCCCATTGTTTTTGAAGTATATTGTCGTGGCAATTTGCAATGAAATCATCATCTTAAGAGTATCAAAGAATTTAATTTTCGAACGGCTCTTGTGATCCCTCCATTGTTTGCCCGGATCTCATTATATTTTTCATGACCCTTCTTCAATATCAAACTTTGTCTACCAAGATAGTGTAAAAATGATGATATAATTATTGTTGACTCGCTTCAAGTTTAAATTAGGCAAAAATTAAGAAAATATGCATACTATAAAAAATATACATATTTACCAAAATTTGATTCCATTACACGGTCCTTGATTAGCCTTCCACCTTATGCCAATCCTTTTTATCAAGGGCAACATAGTTTGGATCTCTTGCTAACTTGCCACAATAGCTAGCTAAATATTTAGCATCATCCCCTACTGGTCGCCCTCCATCGCTTAAAATTTTCACCTTCTTACCTTTTGGTAAGGAATTAACATAAGCACACTTTGTTTTACCTCGTCTCTTTGTTGAGGATTGAGAAGTACCATCTAAGGATGATGACTCTGGAGGGTCCATCTGCTTAAATTCACAAAAGAACACTAAAAAATTAGTCTAACATTGTTCATATTTTATAAATAAATGCGAAAAGTCGATTATATATGTGCTCTCCTAAATGGCAACACAACTTCAAACACTTGATTACAAATATTAAAAGACATTGGAGTTTGGCTGATACATACCGGAAACAAGAGATTTTGAACTTTGCTAGCATATATAAAAAAAGTATAACTTGACATGGTACTCAAAGATGATATTTATTTTTGAGCTAAAAATATTCTTGTTTTGCATTAAGAAATCATGTTTCTCTTCATAAGATGAAAAAGTTATCTAGTATGTGCATAAAAATCATCCAATCCACACATAATGAAGAAAAAAAGTACATCTATACAAAAAAAATACAACTAACAAGAAAGGGTCATCATAAAATTTGTGTGCACAAAAAAATTTACAAAATCACTCATTTTCAGTCTCATCAATTTCTACATCAAAATTTGATTCATCTTCATCACTAATACTATCAATTGAAGGAGTTTGTTCAGTAGAATGTTTATGAATAGGTACAACAACAGTTGAACCAATAACATCTTCCCTCACCCAACTGACAACATCGGTATAGCGTTCTATTGTTTCATTTAGTTGTTGGTTTTCATATGGTCCTTGTCTAATAACTCAACATCTTCACCACTCATATCAAATAGGTCTCTAGGCTTAATCTTGACAACCATATGCCAATTAGGCTCGGTTAGATCCTCAACATAAAAAACCTGCTTAGCTTGAGATGCCAATATGTATGGTTCATCGGTTGCTTGTAGACCAGAGAACAATTTTTTTTTTAAATTCACAAGTGTAAATCCCAATTCATCGGTCTTAATTCCCCTTCCTTGTGACATTACATCGAACCAGTCACATTTGAATAGTACAAACTTCAGCTCCTCAGAATATGTCAACTCAATTATGTCAGTTAATTGACCATAGTAAGTTAACTCTCCTGCAACGGGTCTTCTGTCCTTTTTACTTGCATAACTCGTAGTCGCTGCTGTGACGGAAACACCACTATTTTGAGTCCTAGCACTCTTCTCTTTACCGATTATTCGAAATTTATATCCACTAACTGTGTAGCTAGTGAACCTCATAGCTGAAAATTGTGGACATTGGGAAAGCAGATGAAGTCCTTCTGGCAATGGTCTATTAGCTTTTCGCAACTTCGGAACCTATATAAAACGGAGGCGAAGGTTAAATAATATCTTAAATTCTTCTAAAAAATTTATTCTAATAAGTGGATTGCCCTTACATGTTCTTTAAACCAACTAACAAATTGTTCGTTGTGCATTTTTTGGATATCACGGGGAGATGCATTCGAATTCATCAAAAGCAATAGCTTGTTGTGTTGCCTGTATCATCATCATTTTTTAAGGAGGTCCAGACATTAAATAATATTGAAAAGTAATATCATAAAATCTCAAGTTCTTACTCTAGATAACTTCCGACCATCTCATGATTGAAGAGGATATATCTATGTGCTTACGTCCATTCTACCTCTTTCAGAATGAATGGTGAGGCACCCTTGAGAGCATTTTCATCATGATTTCGTGGGAGTCGGTTTAACCTTGTTTCAATATTCTGTAAATACCTTGAGCAAAATGTGAGACATTCATTTGCGATATATCCTTCCGCAATGGATCCTTCAGGTTGAGCTCGACATTGCACATATGATTTCAATGTTGAGAGATATCTATAGGTAAAAAAAATTAGCATCAGCAAGTGAAACATCAAACAATTAAAATTTATTTAAAATATTATAAAAAAATACCTTTCAATTGGATACATCCATCGATATTGGAATTTGGACCACCTAATTGATTGCCTCCGATGCCAAATGAATGGGTAAGTGAACCATAATATCAAGAATGCAGAGGAAAATTTTCTCTAAGTTACAAAGAACCAGCACAATGCATTCCTCGAGTCTCTTCAAATCATCGACCACACAAACTTTTGAGCATAATTCCCGAAAGAATGCGCTCAATTCTATCAATGTAGACGTTACGTTCTTGGGCAGCAATTTCCTAATCGCCAGTGGAAGAAATTGTTGCATAATGACATGTCCATCATGGCTTTTTAGGCCAAAGATTTTACGGTCTTTAACATTGACGCACCTTGCTATATTAGAGGAGTAACCATCCGGAACTTTCAAATTTTTTAACACACTGCAAAACTTCTCTTTCTCATTTTTTGTCATAGAATAGCATGCAGGTGGTAGATAAGCTCGATTATTTTCCTTCCATTCCGGATGAAGCTCTTGTCTTAGCCTCATTGCTTCTAAGTCTTGACGTGCTTTTAAATTATCCTTCGTCTTTCCTTCAATATTCAATAAAGTTCCAAGAATATTGTCACATACGTTTTTCTCAATGTGCATCACATCTAAATTGTGCCTTAGTAAATTATGCTCCCAATATGGTAACTCAAAGAATATACTCTTCTTCTTCCAGTTATAAGGCAATTCTGTAGTCTCTTTGTTTCTTGATCTTTTCCTCACTTGCTCCTTTCCAAAAATATTTGTACTGTTCTCTAGCTGGTTTAATACATCAGTCCCTGACAAAGGAATTGGAGCTTCTCTGACCTCTATGGTGCCATCGAAAGATTGTTTCTGTTGAAACTTATGATTTGATGGTAGGAATCGCCGATGGCCCATATAACAATGCTTCCTACCGTTTGGCAAGTAGCGACTACATGTATCTTTATGGCATGAAGGGCATGCCAATTTCCCTTTTGTGCTCCAACCTGACAATATAGCATATCCTGGGAAATCACTAATGGTCCAAAGCAAGGACGCACGTAGTTGAAATGCTTCTTTCTTTGAAGCGTCATAAGTATTGACTCCAAATTCTCATAATTCTTGTAGCTCATCAATCAAAGGCCTCAAGTATACATCAATGGTATTTCTGTACGGATGGACCAGGTATAAGCAATGACAGGATCATATTGGGTTGTTTCATGCACAACCACGGAGGCAAATTATACGGAATAAGTATCACAGGCCAAGTACTATGCGTAATACTCATTGTTCCAAAAGGGTTGAAGCCATCACTTGCCAACCCAAGTCTAACATTGCGAGAGTCTCCAGCAAACGTAGGGTTGATGAGATCAAAGTTTTTCCATGCTTGAGAATCTGCTGGATGCCTTAATATACCATCTTTAGTGCGACCCTCTTCATGCCATCTCATATCACATGCAGTTTTTGATGACATGTACAACCTTTGAAGTCTAAATTTTAGAGGGAAATGACGTAGAATTTTTGCGGGACTCTTTTTTTTATAGCCTCCTACATGATCCTCTTGGGATTTCCATCGTGACATGCCACAGACGTTGCATGATTGTTTATCGGCATACTCCTTCCAATACAATATACAATCATTTGGACAAGCATCAATTTTGTTATAATTTAAGCCCAAGTCTGTAATAATTTTCTTGCTCTGTGAAAAAGATTTTGGCAACGTAGACCCCTCAGGAAAAGCTTCTCGTAACAAATCAAGCAACATACTAAAGGACTTATTGCTCCATCCACCTAAACATTTGATATGCCATAACTTAATAATGAAAGATAATGTCGTATGTGATTTACACCCCGGATATAAATCTTTTTCGATATCATGTGCTAATCTATAGAATTTTGTGGCACTTTCATTGAGTAAATCATTTGTTCCGTCTACTAAACCATCATGAACTTCTGTTGGAAATGGAATTCCAAATGCATCATGCACCATAGTCCTCATGTCATCATCGACGTCATCGTCATCAAATCCATTGTCTATCACATCATCTTGTCTATAATTTGTAGAAATAACATCCTCTCCATGAAAACTCCATATAGTATAATTTTGGATGAACCCATTGCATATCAGATGCTCATATAATGCACCCTCATCCTGATAGTGTGCATTACAACATTTCGTGCAGGGACACAAGAACCTTCCATGAACAGATACTCCATAGGATATTGCAAAGTTGATAAATCTTTTCACCCCTTGAATGTACTCTTCGGAAGCCCTATGCTTTTGAATCCAACTCTTATCCATAATGTAAAAGATTGGATGATTCTGACCACTACCTTCTTCGTATATTGAAAATCCTAAAAAAAAATATGATAATGAAAATGAAGAGTAGAGAAAGACATTAATGAAATAAATAGAAAAGAAACAACTGATCTCTAACATCCAATTTTCGGCATCAGAAAATGAACAGTGAAAACAAACCTATTTGAATCGTCCATTTTCCATTTGAAAATCACAGTGGAGATCTATTTTCGAATTTTTTTTGTGCCCGGAGCAACTAATTGAAACTACAAAATTTCCATCTCACATGCACGAAAGTGAGTTCTTCCCAACAATTATCTATTTATATAGAGATACAAAGCAGTTAAACACCCAAACAATTTGTTGATTAATCAAAATTCATTACGGCAGACCAAACTGCCCAATTACAACCTCGTTTTTGCCCTGTTTTTCAGTTCCATGAAAAAATAAAAATAAAAAAAATCACCCAATACCTTAACCAGTACTTCTTGGACATATGCTAGACTAAAGATGCCCCCACCCAACAAACAATGAACATGAAAGAATAACCCAATTTTTTAAGGTGATATGTATGCCTGATGCCTACTGTTTTATAAGTTTCCATCGAGTAATGAATTAGCTATCTCGATTTCAACATAGCATGGCCCGTGTCCCCCAAATGCATAAACAGTTTATTCCTGCCAGGATGAAACAACTTTTTGTAACCCATAGGAGAGGGGAAGTGAGCTCATAATCCAGAAAAAAAGTGTTTCACTAGAAAAAAAAGGAAGGGACCATTGTCCTCGTACCTCGAATCAAAGTCCTCCCCACACGTACTGCATGACCGATATGCCTTTGATGTTGCTCGAGTAGAAGAGAGAGCGGTATCGATTAATGGCAAGCAAATCGACAGGAGATATTGTTGGAAAGCATCATAAAGCCATGATTGTCAAAATTTTAATGACAAAGATGATTGTTCAATGCAGAGATTTCGCTTGGTGGTAATGATTAATGAACCGTTAGTGGTAGCACCACACAAAGAACAGACAATGTACAGGGACCAGCTGTCTAGTGCCCTCTCCCTCTCCCTTGTAAGAAATAACCAAACTGTCTTTTCATGAAATAACTGAACAAAGATTTATAAGGGGCCAGGAACCCTTTAATTTATGTAAAACAAATTGTGTAAGACAAATTGTAATTTATGTAAGACAAATTGTAAGGGGTCATCACAACAAGGGCATATAATAAAAGCTTTAATTTATGTAAGACAAATTGTCGATATATTTGACACAAAAAGGTCAATGATCAGATATACTTAGCAAAAGAGGGTGACTGATCGGATAAGTACTCATCCTTTCAAGTTTAATGTTTCTCAACTCTAGGGAGGACTATTTGGATACTGATTAGAATGGAATTTTAAGTGGAAAAGATTCTTGCAGAAACTTGAATCTTGGCTCAATCTGGAGTCATGTTTATATATATAGCCCAAGACCTCCAAGCCCAGACAATGTGGACTATTCCAACGATTTAGTGATTGTTTAAAATGGTAAAAAGAAATCAATATTAAGCTGTCTGATTTAGTGTAAAAATTCTTCTGCAATCTTGTTGAGATGTCCTGATATGTATTGACATAATATATATAAAACAGAACTTTGGTTTTTAATCCGAGACATATCGGCCATCTGGCCGATATGTATCGATATCGTATAAATATTGGCCTGCTGTGTTTTTCTAATTAGTTGGAATGGAGGGGTTGGGGGGGTTGAGCTGCATGCTTGTTGAGCCGTGCATGGGCAAACCATCAACCGGTTCAAAGCTCCTCAATTTTGTAAATATGGCACAAGTCCCCATCGATATGGTATGTATATCTGGTTCAAGCTATTGCCCTTGGTATCAAGTGTGTAACTAACTTATAATAAGAGTTAGGATTAGAGCCCAAACTTAAGCACTGATCCTTTTGACATCTGGGTCACTCTTTGGGACATGTGCTATGTGAAATTATCATATGTTTGGTGTGATTTCATATGATTTGACACTCGAAATCTGAATTTCTATTATGTAAAAAATTAGCATGAAACAGCGTCCATCATTTGACTCAATGCAGTCAAACCTCAATTAAATCTAATGGTATGATAGACTTATATGGTAACCACTGGCTGCTAATTTTAGATTTCATCATGGTCCAAAATTTCGGCCTACTTACATGGTAACCACTAGCTGCTAATTTTAGATTTCATCATGGTTCAAAATTTCGGCCAAAATCTTCGAATTTCGGCTGAAATGTTTCGGTTTCGATCCCCACTGAAACTGAAACAAAATCCCAAAATTTCGGACTGCAGCCATTTGAAATTTCCGGCCGAAATTCAAAATTTACTGCTGAAATTTCGGTTTTGGTCCAGCCCGAAAACGAAACGAAATCCAAAAATTTGATCCTTCTTTGAATCAAATGATATAGCCTGCTTTTTTCTTATTTTTTACATCAAAGATCTTTTGATCATGGCCTATCTGTCATAAAATACACATGTAGATTTCACTTGCATCTAGATTAGGTTCATCTAAAATTCACCTTTAAAGGATCACTTATTTCTGATGAAGTTTATGAAGAACACATAAAATACACATGAAGTTTAAAGGATCACTAATCAAACATGTTGGGTTAGGTTGGTTTCGATCGATTTACGGGTTGGTTTTTCTGTCGGTTTTAGTTTTTAGTTCCAAATTTGCATCCCTACTTACTATTGAACTGATATACTTATGAAATATAATAATATGCAGTAAGTGGGGAAAATGCAGATAATAGAGGAAGGAGAAGAAAGGTGGATCGAATTGCCATTAAAAGATCTTGAAAGTTTGAAGACGAAGGTGCAAAAGTATATGAGAGAGAAAACTCAGAGCTCATTAAATCTACCCCCAAATCTTTGAGTATACCCACGCTTGAATCGCATTTGATTGAAATTGTTTAATCGGTACCCATCACCATGCTTCTAAGCTTAAAAACCCACATAGAAATCACCAAAACAAAAGAAATTTAAGAATAAATGGCCCTGATTTTTAATCAACAGAGACTTAAATAGTGATGAACAAAACAAAAGAAATAATATCAACAGCCAAAAAACACAAGATTACCCAACTAGGTTCTTCTAAATCTAACAGAATCTCAAAAATCTAACAGAAAAAATAGAGAAAATACCTCAGAAAACCACCGATCTATGCCGATTAGCACCCAACTGAACCTTGGAGATGCGTTCTTCGGAGAAGACGATGCTTTCTTTGGGGAAAATACCTTAGAGAACCAGAACCCCCTTTCTAGAGAAGACGATGTTTTCTTTGGGGAAAATACTTTAGAAAACCAGAAAACCCCCTTTCTATGTGCATTCTCCAATCTCCTTATGTGTGTTCTCCGATTATAACTCCATTCTAAATAAGGGGCGCGCCAATATTTCATTCCCGCCTTGGAAATACCTATGTTTATGGCGGCGTTTAATATAAAAAAATATCGCCCATAATATTTTAAATCGAGGCGTTCAATAAAAAATGCCGCACTTAATTTTCTGAATAGTGGTGTTCGCAAAATAAAGCGTCGCAAATTATTTTAAATCGCAGCGTCCAATAAAAAATGTCACACATAATATTTTAAATCGCGGCGTTCAATAAAAAACGTCGCGCTTACTTTCATGAATAGTGGCATTCGCAAAATAAAGCGCCGCAAATTATTTTTAATTGCGGCGTCCAATACAAAACGCCGCGCATAATATTTTAAATCGCGGCGTTCAATAAGAAACACCGCCCATAATATTTTAAATCGCGGCGTTCAATAAGAAACGCCGCCCATAATATTTTAAATCGCGGCGTTCAATAAAAAACGCCGTGCTTAATTTTATGAATAGTGGCATTCGCCAAATCTAAATAAATTTTTTAATTAACGGCGTCAATAAAAAAATGCCGCGCATAATATTTTAAATCGCGGCGTTCAATAAAAAACGTTGTGCTTAATTTTATGGATAGTGGCATTCACAAAATACAGCGCCGCAAATTATTTTAAATCACGACGTCCAATAAAAAATGCCACGCATAATATTTTAAATCGCGGCGTCCAATAAAAAATGCCACGCATAATTTCATGTATAGTGGCGTTTGCAAAATAAAGCGTCGCAAATATTATATTAGCGCGTCATTTTTACAGTAGATGCCACAATCAATGTGACGTGAAACGAAATCTTTAACAATTAGTGGCGCTTTTATCATAAGCACCGTTGAAAGGTATTTTTAGTGGCCCTTTTACTCAAACGCCGTTAAACCAGCGTCGCTAAAACCCACTTTTTTTATAGTGACTTGTGCATTACTTTATATTTGAACATATCTCATCAGTGGACACCGGCCCATAGAGGCGGCACGGGACCATCACCCCCCATTTTTGAACTTTAAAGGAAACTCCCCTAAAATCTGATGTTATAACTGAACCAAGAGGGGACTCAATATTTTTACGGGGGTAGATTTTCATGGGTTGGGAATTCTAGGCAAAGAAACAAACGTCCTGGTTCATAGTATGGCAGCAACCCCTAGTGGTGATGATCTAGAAAAGAGCCACCCCACCTAGTATCTGAGAAGGCGCTTGTGTTAGAGGTATCCCTAGGTTCGGTGAGGAGAGACCCGATGCAACTAAGAAATCAGTCCCCGAAAGCATTGCTTCTAGAAAGCGAAAAAAGGAGACCAATTTCTAGTTGTTGTTGTGCTGTCAAATTTTTTTTTACCCCACTGTTTGTGCCTGGTGCATGTAAAATATGCGCCAAGACACTTTTCCCCGGGTTTTCTTTGGCGCATGTAATACTGTTAGGGAATTTTTAGTGTGCTGATTTATTGTGTAATGATAAAAGCAAAATAAAATCAAAATAAAATAGAGATGGATTCAACACATCTAAAATATCCTAGACCTGCAAGATACAGGGTCCTTTGTAGCAAGTTTTAATAAGTAAGAGTTTGTCCCACAGGGAGTAGTGATCTAAACCTAGAAGGAGTATAGTAGACCTCCAGATCTGGCTATAGATCTGGAAATTCTATGAAAACAGGAAAAGAAAGAGTTTTTCTGTGTCACTAGATTTAATTATTTTATAGAACTATTGGAGATTTTTTAAACTACTGGAGAAATATGAATAAAAGAATGGTTATTTAAACTAAAGTGCATAAAAATAAATCCTAATCCTCCTTCTTCAGATTAAGGTTGTCAATCTTAGTCCTCAGCTATCAGATATTTATGAAAATAAATAGTACCGTTACACCATATATCAAGTTTCCTACCATTGGTCGTCAATCAAGTCTAGGATCCCACCAATACAGATTTAATCTAATCCTAATCCTCCTTCAGATTAAGGTAGTCAATCTTAATCCTCAGCTATCAAATATTTATAAAAATAAACAGTACCGTTACACCATATATCAAGTTTCCTAGCATTGGTCGTCAATCAAGTCTAGGATCCTATCAATACAGATTTAATCTAATCAACAATCAACTAGAAATTTGGGTGTCAATCAAACTCTAGCAAACTGAAGATGGAAAAGTAGAAACCATTACACTAATCTACAAATTCTAACCTGAGTCGTCAATTCAAGTCAAAATATGGAGATGTTTACAAAATTGAAATAAAACTAGACTAAAAGATGGATGGTAAAATAAAGATTAAATGGTGAGAAATAGGCAGCCAGGACCTAGTTCTCACTGTAAATTAATTGAATCAAAGGCATTGTATAGATCTGATTTGCTACAATCCGCCATCTAGCTACAAGTCATAGCCTTAGGATTGCTTTGATTCTTAAGATAAGATCCTTGTATCGTACCAAAGAATCAAAGCAATCCTAAGGCTATTACTTGTCCACTTGAATGGTCACAGATCATCCTAGAGATTAGCTTAAGCCAAAGGTCTCGATTAGAACAGGTTAATCATTACAAATGCTGCGAATGCCAGGCTACAAGCTCCCCATTTCTGGTTGGCATGCAGGAGTATCCAATCCAGAGAAATCAAATACGAAAAAGTGAAATTTAGATTAGAATCACCTTTAAAACCTACAATTACTGTAATACCATCTTACAGCTTATTGAGCGTGGATATGCAATCTGTGCAACATCAATCTATTCCAAAATTCCTTGACGCTTTCAAAATAGAATTACAAAATAGATCTGGACTGCTTATTTAGATCTAATCCAACAGGTTGGATTAGAGAGAGAAGGGGGAAGAAGAAAGAAAAATAAAACTTAAAATTAAACCTAAATGAGCTAAGGAGAACATAGGATATTCATTTGTTCCTACTTTCCTTGCTGAAGAAGAATAGAAAAAAAGATGGGTATTTATAAGTGTGCATCGATCCATGTGCCTTCAGTTGCAACCAATCAGAAGAGAGGATTTCAATTTAAGCTTAATCCTTGTTTAAGAGTTTCAACCAATCAGAGAAGAGATAGGGATCTGGTTTTATTTATGCCCAGCTGAAGCTAATTTGTTTCCCACCAACAATTAGTTCACACCCATGTGCAGAGTTTTATGCCCAGCTAATGTGTCTTTGCAGCTCTCAAAAATGCCCCTGTTGGCCACTGATGTTTGCTAATGGAACTCGAGATAAATCCTTGAGATGTGTGGGACATTGGGATGTGTGCCCTAGAAGCATTGGTATCCCCAAAATGTCCCTAAAGTGTGAAATAGATGGCTGAAACCCGTGCCTTGATAGGTTGGAGCTTAAGAACTTCGATCTCGACAGGTTCAGGCATCTGCTCGATAGGTTGGAGCTTCAGAACTTCATCTCGACAGGTTCAAGCATCTGTTCGATAGGTTGGATGGGCTTCAGGTGTGCATTCGACAGGATCTCGACAGGTTCATTCTCAGCATCAGAACCTCTCGACAGGTTCAAACAACCATTCGATAGGTTGCGACAGGTTCAATTTTATCATTTTTTCAGCACTGTAGCTTGATTTCAGTACATACCAGCTCGTGGGGTTCAAAACAACCCCTCGTGGAATCTATTTTCAGCACATAACAGCTCTACAATCCACATCCCAACTTTGGCATCTTCTCTAGTCCTTCAAAGACAGCAGTTGTGCTACTAATGTAGCTCATTTTGTAGCAATAAAACTGCTTGAAGGCCATGGTTTGCAGTACAAAAACTGCTGAGTGCAGCAGTGACACTTCAGCCAACTGTTCGAGTTCTTCAAGGCAGTTATGCATGCTGGCTTTGCAGTTTTATGGCTTGGTGCATCAGCACTAAAGTTCTCACATCTTTAATGGTATCAGCTGCTCTTATGCTTCAAAGATTGCTTTAACCAACGCTGCACAAGTGCCACTTGAACTGCTGCACTACTAAGTATATAAATTGCTGAATTGCCGGTTTGCTCAATTTGTTGCAGTAGCAGTCCATAAAACTTGGGCTTCACCACTCTCTCTCAGCAGGTCCTCAAAGGCCCCCAAAGCATGCTAAAAAGCCCCAATGGTGTGAACCACCATGGTGCCTTTTCAATAAATCCATTAGCTCCACTGCTAAATACAAAATTCCTTTTTCTTGGCTTCAAAAGCATGGATTGCAACATTAAGCTCTTATTTTACTGTTATCTGTAAAAACACACTTAAAAGAAATTATTAACATGCTCAAAGGTCCATTATAGGTCAGGTTAAGGGGTAGAAAGTGGTATATTTCAGTGCTCAACAAATACACGCGCCAAGCTTGGAAAGACCCAATTTGCTTTGGTGCATGTAATACACGCGACAAGCTTAGTCTGACCAATTTTGGCCTCACACATGTAATAGACATGCCAAGCCTAACTTGAGAAGTGCAGCCCATGTCTGAGGCCTTTTTCACATCCCCTAGTTCCCTGCTTAGTGTTTTAGCACCTCTGATTAGGTCCTGCATTATCAAACACCCAACACGCCCCCGCCGATCAAAAGAGGGTAACCTCTTATCGACTTGCTCTGGGGGATAGGGTTGTTTGCGTTGATTCCCTCACCTTCAATAGATCAAAGGGTTCCCCTTTGAATCTTTTGAAGCACGTCGGGGTCATGCCGCAGGATTTATTTAGGGTACAAATACCACCCGAAACGAGAATTCAAGGGCCCCGGAATCCTTCATCATAGAAATCCACTTACAAAATCTTCAAAAAAAAAAAAAAAAAACTAGAAAACCGAAAAAGAAGAAACCATCATAGTGTCGGCACAAAGGCAACACCTTATCCTTCGTCATCCCATAGGGGAAGAAGGAGAGAGTTTTACGGGCCCCATCCGAGGCACCCGTACCCCACCCGTTGCCAAGCCATGTAGTGGGTAGTGGATCCGGCATACGCCGATCCCGACTCATCCCCACCACGTTCTCCAACTCATTTCCATGTGAAAGAGATGTTCACATCCATCCCCCTCACCCAACCTCCCTTTACCGTCACCGCCCCCTTCGGTGTCCCTATCTTCCCGTCCACCACCTCTCAAAATACCCAAAATCTGACACCCCATTCCCCATCATTTTCCCAAAACATGCCCATTTTCCACCCCATGTCCATGCCAAATCAATCACAATTTCCACTCACATCCTTTCAAAACCCGACCCAAATCCCTACCTTTACCACCATACCACACTCAGTTTCTCTGATCCACCACATACCCCCTATCTACCTAGATCATGCCCAATTTTATCGGGGCCATGCCTAGTTTTTCCCACACATCCACTTCACCCATACCCCACATTCCCTCAAATGAACCATTTCCATCCACCCCCTCTCCAATGGCCATGATGGATAAGATGGTCCGGGCTTACACTAATTGGAAAGCCTCCCAAAACATTCCCCCTCATTCTAACCACATATCTTCCAACCCATCATACACACTCCCAATTCTCCATGCTTCATTACCTCAAACCCACCAAGGCCCAATGGCCCAAACTCCCATCATCCACATCCTTCAGGGCCCAATGGTCCAGACTTGCCAAGGCCCAATGGGCCAGACCCATTAGGACTCGATGGGCCAGACCTACCAGGGCCAAATCCAACAAAGCCCCATGGGCCAAATTTCCCAAGGCCTTATGGCCCAGACTCCTCCAGGTTCCATATCCTATACCCAAGCCTAGCAAGGCCCAAACCTTGGGTCCACATACCCATACTCTCCACAATTCCCTCAATATCTCCCTCACACATAAACCCCCACCCGACCTAAGGCAGGAGCCTGGCACCTATCCTCCATCAACCCCAATTCACCCATGTCCCTGCACCCCAAAGCTATCTCTAAGCTTTCCCCCCAAACACAGTGGCCCCATCAGGGCCCAACCCAAAAACTAAATTCCACTCATCCTATCAGTCCACAGAACTTCCCTCACCTCCAATGGTCCCACCCAACACCTGTCTAGCCCAGTCAGCACCAACAAGAAAATCTCACCCTCACTACACCATATGTAGACCCACAATATGAGGAAGATGAGATCAGGAATAACAGAGATTACACTAAGGCATTTGCCAGCATCAATCCTCCAGCGATAATCTCCAACCCCTGGTAGCACAAAGTGAATCAAGGCCGACTTTTGAAAAAACAACCCCACTATCTAAAGAGTCTGAGCAGTTGAAAGAATAATTAGACAAAATCCAGAAGCGGCTGTTGAAGATGGGTGGAACCGAAATCCAAGCCACAGATTTATCAGACTTATGCTTATTTGCGGAAGTCCCATTGCTCTTAAAATTTAAAATGTCGGCCTTTGATAAATATAGCGGCACGAGCAACCCCATCGCACACCGCAAGTCCTACTGTGGGGGCATGTGCCAATATTGGGGGGACGAGCGTCTGCTTATAAAAGTCTTTCAGAAAAGTCTGACAGGCCCGACCTTGAGGTGGTTCACGTCCCTAGAACCATCAATGATAAAAACATGGAAAGATCTGACACATTTGTTCCAAGAGCAGTATATCTACAACATAGACATTGAACCTCGCAAGTCAAACCTGGCCCGATTAAGGGAGAACTCTAACGAAACCTTTAGTGATAACCTTGGGCATTGGAGAGTGTTAATCAGTGAAAAATGTCATTTTTCACCCTTTAACCTGACCTTTGATAGACCTCTGAATAGACTAATAAGTGCTTGTTGAGCATGCTTTGTAGATAGCAGTAATAAGCAGTCATAGTGCAGAAATCCACCCTAAAGTGCAACACAAGAAGGTCCATCTCCCACCACAGCTCTGACCCAACTATGGCACACAGAAGGGCCCCACACCAATGCCCACTTGGGGCAGGTAGCAACAGAAAAGCAGTGCTGAAAAAAGGAAAGACTGGCTGAAAATAACCTGTTGATAGGTTATTACAACATATCGATAGGATCTAAAGGCTGAAAACGGAAGAAATCGTGAAGATGGGGAGAATTTTACAAGATCCAAAACCTATCGTACAGTCAGAAATAACAAAGGAGCATCCTATCGAATGGTTGCCTGAGCTTGAACAGAACCTATCAAAAAGTCTGAGAACCCATCGAAATCAATTGCGCAAGAGCTTAACCTGTCGAAAGGATCCTTCAACCTATCGAAAGCATCAAATGAAGGCTGCAGATGCTGAAGCTCTAATTGCAGGATTCAACCTATCAGAACCATTCGATAGGATCTTGAATCCTAGTGAAAGGACCAAAGTACTTGATTTCAACCTATCAAAAGCCTCTTCAACCTATCGAAAATGATCTAAACACTTTCTAGAAAAGTTGTTGTGCATAAGCGGCGAGTTGGTGATCTGCTGCATGCAAATCGAGGCACCTTGGTGACCGGCACGAGGCTTCTAGAAGTGCCTTACAAAACCCTAACTGACCCACGTGCTCTCCCCTAATGCGAATGAACTAAAAGAGCCTTCTAGGAGGAGAATAAAAGAGGAAATAACAGAATCATTCTAGAAGCTGAGATTGGCGGGAAAAACTACATCGGTGGTTGAAGGAGAAAGCTATAAGAAGAGAGGAAGCCGTCAGAAAAAGGGGATCAATTTTGGAAACCAGAGCTTACAGCGAAATTCTCTAATTCTTTCTTTTAGCCCAACTATGGTTGGCTAATTTCTTGAGAACAGCAAAGGGTAAGGTCGAATCTGTAATTAGGGAGAGCTGAGAGTGTTATTGAGGGTTAGATGATGCACAGACTGCAAATATGAGGACATTTCATTGTATGGTCAGTTTAATTCAATGTAATGTTAGTTTAATTGCCGTAATTAGATCTATAGTTCCTTTGGTTTCATTTGATAATTGATCGACTTTGTGTAGATGAGAATAGCTCACTCACTTAACTGGTAGACCTATTGGATGCCATTTGATCTCCCTAGATCTGATGCTCCTGTAATTTCATGTATCTGTGGCCTGATAATTGCAGAATTTGTAGTGGTTATAACGCTCTAATTGAAATCTTTGATTTGAAGGAAATCCCTAGGAAGATCTGTGACCATTAAAGTGGACAAATCATACCCTTAAGATCAATTCAAGCCTTTGGTTTAGAGTAGATTCTTCTACCCTGCAGCTGTGCCTATGGCCAGATGAGGGATTGGTGTACTCTAAACTCTCTGTAACCCTAGCAGCTCAACCTAATTACAGTAAGACCAAACCCCAAGCTGCTTCTCCCCATTTTCTGTGTTTAATTTCCCCTCATTGCAAGATTTGTACTCTGGATTTAATCCTAACATTCATTTCTGCAATCTTACTTATTTTTGTAGTTTAATTTAGAAGTGACAACCCCTTAAACCTCTCCTCTTTCTTTTACTATTTTAGCATTAGGAAGGGTGCCAGATTTGCTTTAGGTATGGAGATTTGCCTAATTTTCAACCACATTTCCCTGTGGACATACCCTTACTTTCTTTTGAAACTTGCTACAACAGGCCCTGAATACTTACAGGACTGTGTGTGAGCCTGGCTTGGTGTGTG
Organism: Chloranthus sessilifolius; assembly: GCA_021018995.1. NCBI lineage: Eukaryota > Viridiplantae > Streptophyta > Magnoliopsida > Chloranthales > Chloranthaceae > Chloranthus > Chloranthus sessilifolius. The sequence goes on from CM037588.1 coordinate 103,179,304, forward strand.
CTAACCATAGACCCTTCTGCTGGTTGATTTTAAACCCCTTTTTAGACACAAGACAGGATCGCAACAAGTTTTTGGCGCCACTGTCGAGGATTTGTGTGCTTAAAATTGGTAGATCTAAGTTTGTTTTAATATAAATTGTAGATCTCTAATAGACTATTTTAATTTTCACTAACTACTTTTGAAAGTTTTTGTTGTTTTGTAGTAGTTTTTGTTATTTCTTCAGATTAGAAGCTGTTGCTAACGAGAAGCATTTTGTTAGAGGTTGTGCTAAAGTTTTCATCCCTCTACTCCTTTTATTTTCTGATCTGTAGATTTGTAGATTTATTAGTTAATTGTGTTGTTCCTAATTGTTGTGTTAAATTGGCTCTGCATTGTGTGTGTATTAAGAGTGTGAGTGGTGTATGTTTAGAAGGAGAACTCTCAATCCTCAGATTTTTCCATTAAATCCAGAGGTTGAAAGACTCCATAGGAGTAAACAAATCTCACCTACATCTGCTGCACCTGAACTTGCTGAAATGGGTGAGCAACAACAACCAAGAACATTGAAGGAATTTAATGCACTAGGGGCTTACAATTCTCCCTTATGCATTCAATTTCCTGCTATTCAAGGGAACTATGAAATCAAGTCATCCATAATTCAAATGCTACCCTCATTCCATGGCCTGGCCAAAGAAGACCCATATAAACACATTGATAAATTTCTAGGACTGTGCACCACCTTCAATATTGTAGGTTTAGGGGATGAAGCAACCAGGATGAGACTCTTTCCTTTTTCACTAAAGGATAGGGTCAGGACTTGGTTGTCAATGATCCCACCTAATAGTTTTCAGTCCTGGAGTGACGTTCAATGTCAGTTTTTGGCCAAGTTTTTTCCCATGTCCAAGACAAGCCAGTTGAGGAAGGGCATTATCTCATTTGCTCAAGATCCAACTGAGAGTTTTCACCAAGCTTGGGAGAGATTCAAAGAACTTCTGAAGAAATGTCCCCATCATCAAATCCCTGAATGGAAACTTGTCCAAAGTTTCTATCAAGGGATTAACTCTAAAAGTAGGGATATGGTCGATGCCACTTGTGGTAGTACTTACATCCACAAAACTGGTGAGGAGGCTTGGGAGTTGTTTGACATTATCAGTGAGAACTCCATGCAGAGAGACATTGTCCAGAGATTTGGACACTCCTAGACTGGTGAAAGAAAATACAACAAGAGGAAAGTTGTATGAGATAAGTGGACACATTGATTTGAAAAGGAAAGTGGACAGTTTGACCTAGAAATTTGATAAGCTCATGGGAGCAATGCAGCCACCCATGGCTGCTAAAGTGGATGAGGCATGTGTTATATGCCAGTCCCCCACTCACTCCATTGAGGCCCCTTTGCTGTTCAATTTCCAGACTTTGTGATGGAGCATGTGTTTGCCACCCAGTCTTTTGGGCAATAACCTACTGCTGGTTACCAATGGAGAAACCACCCCAACTTGAGATGGAGATAAGTTGGTTTTCAAATCTAGCAGCAGCAGCCACAGCAGCCTATGCCTTACAAAAATGCTCAGCCATACCAACAGAATTACTTCCCAAGGCCTCAATATCAACAACCTATGGCTCAGCCTGTGTAGCAATTTGCACCCCCACCAGCTGCTAGATCATCTTCTTTTGAGGAACAAGTTCTGGCTTCATTGCAAATTTAGGATCCTTGTCTTAGACTATGCATTCTCATAGTCAAAACATTAAAAAGATAGAAGACCATCTTGGTCTGCTATCTAATGCTTTAGCCAAGAGAGAGGAAGGGAGGCTGCCTAGCCAACTCATGGACAACCCAAGGAGATAATATGTGGTAGCTGAAGTTTCTTCTTCCCATGAGGAATCCAAATCTGTCACCACATTAAGAAGTGGAAGGTTGGTGGATAACCAAGTAGGTTGTGGGCCTTTGAGAAATTCCGAAAAAGAGAAAGAGGTGGTTAAAGAAAAAGTACAACAGGAGCAACCCATGGTGAATAAGAAGGATAGTGATGATCCTCAAGAAAATAAAAAAATTAAAAAGAGTGATGATGAGTGGGCTAAGGCTGTAAATGGGGGAGCAGTTTCACATTTGCCATTTCCTAAGGCAATGCAAGCACCTTCCCCTTTTGATCAAGGGCATGCAAAAATAGAGGAAATGATGAAAACTTTTAATCAAGTGAAGATCAACCTACCTCTACTTGATACAATCAAGCAGGTCTCAGCCTATGCCAAGTTTTTAAAAGACCTTTGTACCCACAAAAGACAATCAAGGATATATCTGTCTAAGAAAGTCTTTTCAGCAGAAAAAGTGTAATAGATACTGACTATTTCCACCCCAACAAAACTCCAAGACCCTAGAGTCCCCACTATCCCCTGCATCATTGGGGATCATACCATTGAAAAAGTCTTGTTAGATTTGGGAGCTAGTGTGAATTTGCTTCCATATTCAGTATATGAGAAGCTGGGCTTAGGAAGTTGAAGCTCACACATGTGGTCTTACAACTAGCTGATAGATCTGAAAGGAAGCCTATGGGGGTCATTGAAGATGTCTTGGTTGGGGTTGACAAATTCTTTTATCCTGCTGATTTTCTGGTGCTGGATATGGAGCCAAGTAGGAGTGCTACTTCTATCCCAGTGATCTTAGGCAGACCCTTTTTGGCCACTGCAAATGCTTGCATACAATGCAGATCAGGGGTCATGAAAGTATCTTTTGGTAATATAAAAGTCAAGCTGAATGTGTACAATGCAGCTTACCATCCCCACTTAGAGAATGAGGATTGTTTTTCCATTGATGTGCTGGATGAATTTGTGCAAGAAACTCTGCCTCAGCTGCTGCATGGTAATGATTTCTTTAATTTTTTTGAAGAAATATGGAATGAAATAGTGGAAGAGAAAGCCCCCACATCTAAGCTTGAGCAAGTGAAAGGTGTGAATTCTGAAGCAGGGCCAGCAAAGCATCACCCATGGACTCTTGCTTTACTACCTCTTCCACCACCTTCTAAGGAACTCCTATTGCCTTCACTCATCAGTCCCCCAGATGTAGAGTTGGAGCAACTCCCAAAATCTTTGAAATATGCCTTTTTAGGGGCCAATCACAAACTGCCAATGATAATTTCTTCTTCCCTCACTCTTGAGCAGGAAGAAGAATTACTTTGTGTGCTAAAAAGGCATAAGAGAGCAATAGGGTGAACTATTCCTGATTTGGGGGGATAAATCCAGTAGTGTGCATGCACAAAATCCATCTTAAAGAAGGTTCTAAACCTTCTAGAGAGATGAAAAGGAAGCTCAACCCACACATGTAGGAAGTTGTAATGAAGGAAGTAGTTAAACTCCTTGATGTTGGGATCATTTATCCCATCTCAGATTCTCAATGGGTGGCACCTGCCCAAGTGGTGCCCAAGAAATCTAGGATCACAATCGTTCAAGCAGACTCAGGTGAGCTGATTCCAACTAGACAGACCACTGGTTGGAGGGTATGCATAGACTATCACAAGCTCAATGAGAAAACCAACAAAGATCACTTTCCATTGCCCTTTATAGACCAAATCTTAGATAAGTTGGCAGGTAAGGCTTTTTACTATTTTTTTTATGGTTATTCAGGATACAGCCAGATTCTTGTTTACCCTCATGATCAAGAAAAAACCACATTCAATTGTCCATTTGGAACCTTTGCATACAGAAGGATGCCATTTGGACTATGTAATGCACTTGCCACTTTTCAAAGATGCATGTATTCAATCTTTTCTGACATAATTGATAAGTTTTTAGAGATTTTTATGGATGATTTCTTTATTTTTGGGGATGATTTTAGCCAATGCCTGCACCATCTCAGCCTTGTGCTGCAAAGGTGTGAGGAGACCAACCTGGTTCTGAGTTGGGAAAAGAGTCATTTTATGGTGACTCAAGGAACTGTCCGAGGACATGTTATTTACCAAAGAGGAATAGAGGTTGATTAAGCTAAAATTGATCTAATAGCACATTTGCCCCCTCACAAAACTATCAAACAAGTCAGGTCATTCTTGGGCCATGCTGGTTTCTACAGGAGGTTCATCAAAGACTTTAGTAAAATTTTCAAGCCTCTTAACCACTTGCTGTGCCAAGATGTTCCATTTGTGTTCAATGATGAATGCCTGGCTGCTTTTGAACCTCTGAAAACCTGTTTGACTACTGCTCCTATATTACAAGCTCCTAATTTTTCTCTGCCATTTGAGCTGATGTGTGATGCATCAGACTTCGCCATTGGTGCAGTGCTGGGACAAAGGAGAGACAAAGCACCATGTGTGGTGGCTTATGCTAGTAAATCAATGGTTGATGCTCAATTGAATTACACCACGACTGAAAAGGAGCTGCTAGCCATTGTATTTACTTTAGAAAAGTTTAGATCATATGTGTTGGGATCCAAGATCACTATATTCACTGACCATTCAGCCTTAAAATACCTCTTGTCTAAGAAGGAGGCCAAAGCTAGACTAATTAGATGGATTCTTCTCTTGTAGGAATTCAATTTGGAAATCAAAGACAAGAAGGGGGTGTAAAATGTGGTTACAGACCACTTGTCAAGGATTCCAGATGTTGGAATAGAGAGCTTGCCCATCAATGACTCCTTCCCAGATGAGCAACTTTTTGCTGTGGAGATACGTATGCCCTGGTTTGCCAATATAGTAAACTCTCGGGCTGTGGGAAGGATACCCCCACATTGGAGTAAGGATGACCGAAGTTTGTTCTTTTCACAGATTCGATATTATATGTGGGAGGATCTTGATCTCTTTAAATATTGTGCAGACCAGGTGATAAGAAGATGTATACCTGAAACCGAGTTCGAAAATATTCTAACCATGTGTCATGAACAGGCTTGTGGGGGCCATTTCAAGTGTAACAAGATCATCTAGTTTCTATTGGCCCACTCTGTTCAAGGATGCCATACAACACTGCAAAGCCTGTTTTAAATTCCAGCAAATGGGAAGTATTACAAAGAGAAACTCCATGCCCCTGCAACCTGTGCTTGTTGTTGAATTATTTGACATATGGGGAATTAATTTTATGGGACCTTTTCCCCCCTCCTATGGATATAATTTCATTCGTGTAGCTGTGGACTGTGTCCAAATGGGTAGAGGTCATAGCTACAAGAACAAATGACCACAAGGTTGTCATTAAGTTCTTAAAAGAAAATATCTTCTCTAGGTTTGGCACCCCCAAAGCTATTATTAGTGATGGAGGCAACCATTTTTGCAATAAACCTTTTAAAAAACTGTTGGAAAAATACTCTGTGACCCACAGAGTTGCTACTCCCTACCACCCACAAACTAGTGGGCAAGTAGAGATCTCCAACAGAGAAATCAAACACATCCTAGAGAAGACTATGTGAGCTGATAGGAAGGATTGGTCCATAAAATTGCTAGATGCCTTGTGGGCTTATAGGACTTCCTATAAGACCCCCATAGGGATGTCCCCATTCAGGTTAGTGTATGGCAAGGCATGTCATTTTCCTGTTGAGTTGGAACATAGAGCATATTGGGCCATTAAAACATTAAATCCTTACTTAACCTCTGCTGGTGTGAACAAGAAATTGCAAATAGCCGAACTTGAAGAGTTGAGGATGGAAGCATATTCAAATGCAAGGATTTACAAGGACAAAACCAAGGCCTTTCATGACAAGCACCTGTTGCGGGAAGAATTCAAAACAGGTGCCAAGGTATGGTTATTCAATTTAAGATTGAAACTCTTTCTAGGCAAATTGTAGTCTAGATGGAATGGGCCCTACACAGTCTTACATGTTTCTCCATTTGGAGCTGTAGAAATCAAGGATCCTAGAGATGGTAGGGCTATGCAAGTCAATAGGTAAAGGTTAAAAATCTGTGTTGAAAAAATCTGTGCACCTGAGGAGACCATTGATCTTCAGGACCCTCCAAGTTATACATAATTTCAGTATGTATCATATGTACTATAGTTTGATTTTATTAAGTCTTGTTCTGTTGCATTCATTTACAATAAGATTGCTAGGATTAGGTCATCATCTCGATCTTGCCAATAATCTAGGGACCATGGGAGTGTGTAAATAATGAAAACATATTGAATGGAAGCACAACAAAAGAGTTTGCTGAGTGCTAAGGCTGAGCACTGCACGAAAATGCAGTTTTAATGGACATTTAGGACCTATCGATAAGTCATTTGAGGATTTCGATAGGTCATTTGAGGATTCTGATAGGCAATGAGACTTGTCGATAGGTGAAAACAACTTTTCGATAGATTTAAAAGGTCAGACAAATGCTTTCGATAGGATTTGGATACTAGGCGGAAACCTATCGAAAGGATGAATCAGGCACTTCATGGACCTATCGAAATCACTCAGTTCATCCTATCGAAATCATTTTTCATCCTTTATAAACCTATCGTTAGGTCAGTCTCCTCCATTCAACACCTACTACTAACCCTAGCTCTCTCTTCCTCATTTGTCGCTGTTACGGAGCCAACCCTATCGGAGTGTGTTTTCATCCTTATCCACTAATCAGGATTCGGGGTCTCAGCATTCATTGCGCATACTTCCTTCACTTAACTACCATTGCTAGAAATAGCCCAACATGCAGTCAGCGCTCTATTTCCCATATAGCAACCACTACTTCATTTATTCCCACTTTCATTTTCAACAATTAAGCCTGGAAGAATGTGAACAATTTATTATACCAATTCATATTCCACCGGCCATGCACTTTAAATATCAGCCTCATCCAGTCCTTTCACATCCATTCCCTCTTGACCTCTTCAGCCCTTCCATAACCCCAATCATGGCAGACGACAAACCCAAAGACTTGTTGACCAAGTTCTACCCCGTCTGGCAACCACCACCACTACCAGTCGAGCCTAATCCCTTGCAATTTTTATTGGATGAATACGAAGAAGTGCAACGGATTTTGGTAAAGGAGGAGAAGAAAAATAATAAGAGAAAGAAGAAAAAATAAAAGCTAGAGCCATCGACTGCCCCTCCCCCTTCACCCCCTACCCAACCCCCTCTCCCTTAGAACTTTCCCTCCCCTCTCGGGCTGGCGGTTCCTAATGATGCTTGTAAGTAAATGTAGTTTAGGCTTCTTTCTTTTATTGTTTTGTCCCTCGTACATATTTTTGCTGATTAAATAGTAATTTCTTTTTTATATTATACCTTTCTTTTTGCTTATTTCCCCTTTTGTTCTGCATATTTTTTATATTTTTTCCTTGCTACCATGCTCTCTCAACAGTGAGGACACTGTTTAATTTAGGTTTGGGGGTATGGCAGGTGTGCCAATGAATTGAGTTAATGCTAGTGCAGCTATGCTGAAAAAGTTTTTGAAAATAAAGTGATTTCCCACCTGATTTTTGGAAAAATAGGAAATTAAAAACTTTTTAAAACTGAAATCAGCTGTAGTTTTAACATTTTTCATGAAGCAAATGTCAAGAATTTTCAAAAAAAATATTGATGTTTAGTGAAGCTGAAATGAGAGAAAACTGTAAGGATACACCCCAGAAAATTTGATGGAAGGCCATACCCAGTGAGATTTGGGCCTGAATTTTTTTTTCTTTGAAGAGTGTCTTGACAATTTTTTCTGCTCTAAGGACTGATGGGATCTAATTTTAATCACTAGAAGTTAGGCAAATCCACGTTGAAACAGCTGACAGCATTCATGACATTGAGGACATGAAGTAAGGCCATCCCTTGGACAGTTTGAGCCTAAAATTTTCCCACCTTTGAACTGCCCTTGATACACCCCATTTTGAGCCTTTAAAATCCTAGTTTTCTATGATGAAAATCAGAAAATTTGAACCCAAAACCCCTTAACCTGTTTCAATTCACCCTTAATTTGAGAAACCAGGAAATAGAAGAAGTGAGGTTAGAGGAGCAAGGTTTAAAATTTGGTGGAGTAAGAGGAAAGCACATTTGGTGGTGTTGTGGCATTTTAGCCCATAAAAATAAAAAATAAAATAAAATAAAAAAGAAGAAAAAGAAAAATAGAGAAAAGTACAAAAAAAAAAAAAAACATAAAAAAAAAAACAAAAGAAAAGAGAAGTCACTTCATTTAAAAATCTACAAGAAGATAAGAAGCTGATGAAGCTTATCACTTCAAGTTTGCAAATTCAAAATAGATTGAATTGTCATGTGGAGATGAGAATTTGTTTAATCTATGGTGAAAAGAATTAGAAAATTTTAGGAGTTAGAGCAATGCCTATGCTCATGCTTGCAGTCCTATTTGAGGGCTGTAACTGCTCTTGAGCTGTGTGAAATGATGCACCTTTCTATTTTTGTTGTGAGTAAACAGCCCTAGTAAGATTTGGGTCTGAAATCAAAGTTGTTTGGGGTATTATCAAAACAGAATTCTCAAATTAAAAGTGAGCTCCGCATCAATTTTCTGATACAATGCCTTGACATGAACTAACTGATAATGAAGGAACTACAGTAGAATTTCATGTTTTGAACTGGTGTTTTTTTTCTGCTGAAAGCCCTCTAAAATTGAATGGAAATGTTGTGGAATTTATTTTATTTACTTAAACTCTATTTTAGCATGCTGCATGAGTATTAACTTCTTTTATTGGAGAAGTTTATGGGTACCTTCACTGAAAACCCTCAGGAAACTTCACTCCTCCACTAGGAATCACCTAGGGGTTTAAAAGGCATGATGCATATGCTAAATGCATCTGTGCTCCCTACAAAAGTGGCATTTTAGTTTTCTTATCTTTCTTTTGCACAGGGACAAGCAAAGCTTAGGTTTGGGGGTGTGTTAATCAGTGAAGAATACTATTTTTCACCCTTTAACCTGACCTTTGATAGACCTGTGAATAGACTAATAAGTGCTTATTGAGCATGTTTTGTAGATAGCAGTAATAAGTAGTCATAGTGCAGAAATCCACCCTAAAGTGTTGCACAAGAAGGTCCATCTCTCACCACAGCTCTGACCCAACTATGGCACACAGAAGGGCCCCACACCAATGCCCACTTGGGGCAGGCAGCAACAGCAAAGCAGCACTGAAAAAAGAAAAGACAGGCTGAAAACAACCTGTTGATAGGTTAGTGCAACCTATCGATAGGATCTGAAGGCTGAAAAAGGAAGAAATCGTGAAGATGGGGAGAATTTGACAGGATCCAGAACCTATCGTGCAGTCGGAAACAATAAGGGAGCATCCTATCGAATGGTTGCCTGAGCTTGAACAGAACCTATCGAAATCAATTGGGCAAGAGCTCAACCTATCGAAAGAATCCTTCAACCTATTGAAAGCATCAAATGAAGGCTGCAAATGCTGAAGCTCTAATTGCAGGATTCAACCTATCGGAACCTTTCGATAGGATCCTGAATCCTAGAGAAAGGACCAAAGTACTTAATTTCAACCTATCGAAAGCCTCTTCAACCTATCGAAATCGATGTAAACACTTCCCAGAAAAGCTGCTATGCACACAAGGCGAGTTGGTGACCTACTGCATGCAAACCGAGGCACCTTGGTGACCGGCACGAGGCTTCTAGAAGTGTCATGGGTAACCCTAACCGACCCACGTGCTCTCCCCTAACGCGAACGAACTAAAAGAGCCTTCTAGAAGGGGAATAAAAGAGGGAATAACAGAATCATTCTAGAAGATGGGATTGGTGGGAAAAACTAGATCGGAGGCTGAAGGAGAAAGCTATAAGAAGAGAGGAAGTCATCAGAAAAAAGGAATCAATTCTGGAAACCAGAGCTTGCAGCGAAATTCTCTAATTCTTTCCTTTACCCCAACTATGGTTGGCTAATTTCTTGAGAGAAGCAAAGGGTAACGTCGAATCTGTAATTAGGGAGAGTTGAGAGCATTATTGAGGATTAGATGATGCACAGACTGCAATGAGGATATTTTCATTGTATGGTCAGTTTAATTCAATGTAATATTGGTTTAATTGCTATAATTAGATCTATAGTTCCTTTGATTTCATTTGGTGTTCGATCGGCTTTGTCTAGATGAGAATAGCTGACCCACTTAACTGGTAGACCTCTTGGATGCCATTTGATCTCCCTAGATCTAATGCTCCTGCAATTTCCTGTGTATGTGACCTGGTAATTACAGCATTTGTAGTGGTTATAATGCTCTTATTGAAATCTTTAATTTAAAGGAAATCCCTAGGATGATCTGTGACCATTAAAGTGGACAGATCATACCCTTAAGATCAATTCAAGCCTTTGGTTTAGAGTAGATTCTTCTACCCTGCAGCTGTGCCTATGGCCAGATGAGGGATTGGTGTACTCTAAACTCTCTGTAACCCTAGCAGCTCAATCTAATTGTAGCAAGATCTGTACTCTGGATTTAATCCTAACATCCATTTATGCAATCTTGCTTGTTTTTGTAGTTTAATTTAGAAGTGACAACCCCTTAAACCTCTCCTCCTTTTTTTACTGTTTTAGCAATAGGAAGGGTGCTAGATCTGCTTTAGATCTAGAGATTTGCCTAATTTTCAGCCACATTTCCCTGTGGACATACACTTTCTTTTAAAACTTGCTACAACAGGCCCTGAATACTTGTAGGACTGTGTGCGAGCCTGCCTTGGTGTGTGCTAACCATAGACCCTTATACTAGTTGATTTTAAACCCCTTTTTTGACACAAGGAAGGATCCCAACAGAGAGCACTGGTAGCTCAGATAACTAACAGAATACCTATAGATGAGTAGATTGAGATGATCTAAAAAAATACCGTGCTAGTCATCTCAGATTTCCTCGAATACCAACAGCAGTCTAGCTTTGCTAATTTTGTGAGGAACGCCAATCATTGCGAGGATGCTATCAGAGAAGGGCGTTTAAGCAAGAATGTATCCGGTGGGGCCGGCGGGGTCAGGAGATTCTCTGAGAAGAGGAATGATAGAAGAACTAGGATAGATGTGCAGAATGTCACGAATGCCAAGCCTAACACTAGTATAATCCCATTTCAAAATTAAAGCTGCATAGCCAGCTCTAATCAGAAGCGAGCCGATACAGAGAACCGGGAATGGACACGGGGCACAAATGACCTTGGAATAGAGAAAGGCCCGCTTTGACCGAGTGTTCACACCTCTGGGGCAATCACTAAATATTTTATTGCCCTTACTAATCGAAAAAGGGTTGGTCACAGCATTCCAACCACGGCCTCCACCAAATCGCATCCCATGGAACTATGACCCCAACACCCATTGCAACTTCCACCAAGGGCCGGCTCACCCTACTGATCGCTGCTTCCCATTAAAGCACTCAATACAAAATCTGATTGAGGCTGCGAAAATCATTCCCCCTACACTTCCCCAAGCCAAGCAACATGCCAACATTTACCAGGTACCGCTACCCCTGCACCCACCAGGAGGGACAAGTCCGAGACCCATTATTGCCATGGCAACAGAAGATGATGAAGACTTTGACCCATCGAATTACATCTGCAATCAGGAAAATTTTGTGGCACCACTACAAAGAGACTGGGAAGATAGAAGTATTGGCGTAATTTAACCTCTGAACTTGGTGGATTATTTTCCCAACCCCACTCCATAAATAGAACCCTTAGATCTTAGGGCATACTTCCCAGCGCCAACTCCCGTTAACTATGTCCAAATCAACTCCTATCAACCATACGTGGCATCCTCCACCAATTACCCAATGGCTGATTATGTCCCCCATCCACCTCCGATGCCCATCAGTTATCAATGACCCACCCCTGCCATATCACCCCTGATACAGTCATCCACGATCTCTGCCAACCCCCCTATTTAGCCCACCTTCTCCACCCTTCTAGAAGTTAACCACGTGATCCCCGCCCATCCCAATCCATTGGCACAGGCATCTCGAGCACCCTTGTTACCCCGTTTCAGATCACCGGACCAGCGTGCAATCCTCATCAGGTCCCACTCAGTTATGATCAAACAGACATTAATACAGGCAGCAGCAGGGAAGGGGCAGTTGATTTTATCACCAGGTCAAGGAAGATCTCCAAATATCCAGATGCACCGACGCCAGCACCAGCCCAACCAGAGGGAAAGAAGGATCCCATTGCAGCAAACCCATTTGAAAAAATGAGCCGAGAACGCATACTTGAAACTAAGGAGAATGCCGACCCACATCACGGTCTGAGACCTATTAATGACGTCCCCACTCCATTTCCAAGCTCTAATGGGGGCGTTAAAAAATGCACATGTGTCTCTTCATGTAAGCCCAGATGAGGTTGGGCAAATAATCGGGCAGGTGATGTCTCCCAATGCCATATCTTTTTCGGATACGGATTTACCAGAGGAGGAAAATAATCATGCTAAATCCCTCAATATCATCATAGAGGTCGGAAACATGGCAATCCCACTAGTGTTGATTGATAATGGGTCCGCTATGAATGTGTGCCCTCTAAGAACTGCCACCAAAATAGGCGTGGACCCTGAGCTCATAATCGGGCCAATGACCTTTTCCATACCTTTTCAAGTGATGGACATAAAATCCTCTTTCAATCTATTATTAGGACGCCCTTGGTTATACGAAGTCAGGGCAATACCATCCACACTACATCAGAAGCTTAAATTTGTGTGTGGGCAGAAGGTCATCATCATCATAGGTGAAGGGCATGAGGAAAAGGAAAAAGCTACCCATAGCATTGAGAACCCTAAAGTGCTTGATGGGCCACACATGATCGAGGAAACGGACCTCCACAAGTTTGAATACGAGGTATCGGCAGTGGTCTCGGACCCCAGAAAGCATCACCCTGAAAACCGGAGGCGGAATGGTAGCAGCTGTGGCCATGCTCCAAAAGTGGGGCTATCAGAAAGGAAGGGGGTCGGGACCCTGATTATAAGGCAGGAAAGAGCCAATTAAGGCCAAAGACGGGCAACTAGTTAAATTTGGGTTAGGCTACAAGCCCGCAGAAGAGGAGGTCCGAGAGGCCAAGGAGGAAGCCCGAGTCACAACAGCTGCTAGAGCCTGGGGGATCAATTTAGAAGAGGAGTCTCATCCTAGGCCTCAGATCTGGAATACCTTTGTAAGCGCGGGGGTTGTAAAGATCGATCAAAATGGGGCAACAAAATTAACACCACACAAACCCTTGGCTCTTGTCAACCCTACCAATCCTCGAATTTTTCCTCCCAACCTGGAAATAGACTTAGCCACTCTGTCCCTTTTTGAGGAAGAGTCTTCTATAACTGTACAATCTCCCCCTGTGGTAAACCACCATAGGACCTTGCTGAGGTTTGAGGATAGAGTCCCAGACGAACCCATGATCAACATGATGGAGGCTGACTTTGAAGAATCATATCAACCACCCCCTTCCATCTAGACAGGTAAAGGAGCAGCAGCACAGATACAAAATTGGGTGTCTATGCCCCAAACTCTTGAAGCGGCAAGTAGCCAAAAATTCGGCACCCGTTTCCCAAAAAAATTTACCTATAAAAAGTGAGAAAAGCCCTTGGCAGGCAATACCGTGTATATATAGGGACTCGCTTTGCCATGAGCCCACTTTCGAAGAAAATGAAAATCCCAATAACATAGAAAAAATACAAATTTCCAAAATATTGTCTTTTAAAATTCCAAATAAAGTTAAAGAAAATGATGCCTTGATAGAAAAGCTCGTCTCGCGTGAAATCGACCCATTTCCTGTAGAAATACAAGAAGTGAGAGTCACGAGTCTGGATGAAGAAATCCCTACTGAGGAGCTCCCCAATGAACTCCTTGAGCGGTTTGCCAACTTTGAGCACGGCCCTACCCCCATTGTTGAGGAAACAGAGGACGTCAACCTAGGGACCGAGGAGGCTCCTAAAATTACCAAGATCGGAATGCCACTGTCTCCTGAGGAAAGAAAAAACATGATTGAGTTCCTTCGGTCATATCAAGAGGTTTTCACATGGTCATACGAGGACATGCCTGGTTTGGACACCAATTTGGTCAAGCATGAGTTGCCACTCTACCCTGATATGAAGCCAGTCAAGCAGAAATTGAGGTGACTCTGACCCGAATGGATGCTTAAAGTAAAAGACGAGGTCATCAAGAAATATGATACAGGATTTCTTATGGTCTCTAAGTACCCTCAATGGCTAGCCAATATTTTTCCAGTGTCGAAGGATGGAAAGGTTTGCATGTGCATTGATTTCAGAAACCTAAACAAGGTGAGCCTGAGAGACGATTTCACATTACCACACATCGATATCTTGGTGGATAACACTCTAATCACGGGATGCTCTCCTTCATGGATGGATTCTTCGGATACAATCAGATCAGGATGGTGGAGGCAGACCGAGAGAAGACAACATTCATCACTCCTTGGGGCACTTTCTACTATAAAGTCATGCCATTTGGGCTAAAGAATGTCGGCGCAATGTATCAGAGAGCGATGACGGCACTCTTCTAGCACATGATGTACCAAGAAATTAAGGTGTACGTCGACAACATGATTGCCAAGTCACCGAAGCGAAATGACCCTCTGATAAACCTCCAAAAGCTGTTTGAGAGACTGAGAAAATATAGGTTATGTCTGAATCCTCAAAAATGCGCATTCGACGCCATGTCAGGAAAGTTGCTAGCAATCATTGTCAGCAGGAGAGGTATCGAGGTTGACCCGGCCAAGGTAAAGGCCATCATGAAAATGCCACCACCGTCTATCAAAAAATTGGTCAGAGGTTTCTTGGGCAGGATATAGTACATCAGTCAGTTCATTACACAGCTCACTCCTATCTGCACGCCGATCTTCAAGCTGCTAAGAAAAGATTCTCCCGTTGAATGGAACGACGACTACCAAGCGGCATTTAAAAAAATCAAGGGCTACCTTCTCAACCCTCCAGTATTAGTACTACTTGAGCCAGGGAGACCCTCTTAATGTATCTCTCCATGATGAAAGTTTTGATGGGATGTGTCCTAAGGTAGCATGACTAGATAGGAAGAAGAGAGTAGACCATCTACTACCTGAGTAAGAAGTTCACCGACTACATGACGCGGTATTCTTATCTGGAGAAAGCATGCTTGGCTTTCATATGGGCCATATAGAGGCTCCGCCACTACTTATTATCTCAAGTTGTTCTACTCCTAGCACGCATGGATCCGTTGAAGTACCTGTTTGAAAAGTCGGCTCTTACTGGGCAGACAACGTGCTGACAACTTCTCTTATCAAATTTTGACATCACATATGTCACACAAAAATCAATCAAGGGGCAGGCGCTCGCTAATCATCTTATCGATAATCCCTTACTCGATTATGAACCTCTAAGGATCGAATTCCCAGACGAGGACATCTTGTTCATGACAGAGGATGATATAGTAGAGACAGAGGAGTCCTGGGTGATGCACTTTGATGGAGTGGCAAATGCCGAAGGTCAAGGAGTTGGCGCTATCCTAATCTTGCCAAAGGAATCCCATGTACCCCAACTTCCCCTGCACTAACAACATGGCCGAGTATGAGGCCCGTGCAACTAGACTGCAGGCAACACTTGACCTAAAAGTAACCAACCTCATGGTATTTGGTGACTCACAGTTGATCATATGCCAGACAAATGGAGATTGGAAGATGAAGGATGAGAAGTCGATCCCGTACCATGAACACCTCAAAGATCTGACAGAATGCTTTGATGATGTTACTTTCTTCTATGTCCCACGGATAAGGAATCTCTTCATGACGCATTAGTAACATTGGCATCGATGGTCTAAATTCCATATGGTGTCGATAAGAAGCCGATCGTGATTGAACAGAGGAATGAACCGGCATTCTACCTCCAGACTGAGGAACCCCCAAGGTTTGATGATGAGCCACCGTGGTTCTCAGATATCAAGAATTTCCTCAAGACTAGAGCATTCCCTGAGGGGACATCCAAAGAGGACAGACGGACCATTTAACGTTTAGCAGTAAACTACGTCATCTAGGACGAGTGTCTCTACAAGCGGTCATATAACAATATCTTACTTCGATGCCTACTGCAAGCGTGGCAGCGAACATCGTGAAAGAGATTCATGAGGGACTATGTGGGGCCCACATCAATGGGCACATGCTCGCCAAAAAGATCCTACGATAAGGGTATTTCTAGACTACCATGGAATCTAATTGTTGCAAGCACGTGCGGAAGTGCTACAAATGCCAAGAACACTCCAGTCTGATCCACACTCCGGCTATAGATCTACACAGCATGACCACTCCATTGCCATTTGCCACTTGGGGCCTCGATGTAATTGGGAAAGTTAATCCGAAGGCATCAAATGGACATCAATTCATCCTGGTTACCATTGAAAACTTCACAAAATGGATGGAGGCAGCATCCTACACGAACATCACGACCCAGCATGTTGAGAAATTCATCAAAAGTAATATCATTTATCGATTTAGCATACCCAAGGATATCATCATGGATTATGGCACGAACTTCGCGAACAAGCGTATTAGGGCCTTCTGTGAGTAGTACAAGATCAAACATCATCGCTCATCATCATATCGGCCATTAACCAATAGGGCCATGGAAGCTGCTAACAAAACGATTGTCAGCATCCTTGAGAAGATGGTCATCACCTATCAAGATTGGTGCGAAATGTTATCATTCGCTTTATGAGCCTACAGAACATCAATCTGTACCGCTACAGGGGCAACACCATTTTCCCTTGTATATGGAACTGAGGCGGCTCTGTCGGTCGAGGTTGAGGTACCTTCGCTCCGTATCCTCATGGAATCAAGCCTACCCAAAGCAGAAAGAGAGAGATCCCTCTTTGAGCAGTTGAACCTTCTGGATGAGAAAAGGATCCTTGCCTTATGTCATACCCAAGTGTACCAAAGGACGAATCGCACGCGCTTACAACAAACGTGTTCGCAGTCGAGATCTGAAGGTAGGAGACATCGTACTCAAGAAAAGCTTCCCATCCCTCCATGTCAATCCGAGAGGGAAATTCAAGCCTGACTGGGAAGGACCTTACGTCATCTGAGAGGTGCTCTCGGGATACGCTATCCGCCTCACCACCATGGACGGAGATCACTTTCCGGAGCCCATAAACGCTGGATACGTCCGACGATTTTATTTCTAAGTCTCTGTAGCAAGGTCAGCATTGACAAAAATGGATACGTGGCTGCTTAAGGATACTTTAAAAAGATGCCATCATTTCAAAGCCCAGTAGCCAAAAATCGTCCCTGAATACTCATACCCGTTGCTACACCAGTTGAGCCGTTAGCCTTTCTTTCATCAACCCTTCACAAAAAAAAATATGTGTATATACCAAAAAAAAAAATGAAAAAGAGTTACCATTAAAATCCAAAAAAATCAGGAAAGCAAAATCCCAGAAAGAGGATGTCTGAAAGAAAAAAGAAGCGAAAAGAATAAAAAATGTAGCAGAAAAAGTGGGGCATGTACAGTCAAAACCCCTAAGGAAGAAGTGTATTATGGCAGCTGAAAATCAAGGAAACCTTTTTGAAAACCCAAAATACCTTCAAAATTCTTAACCTATCCCATGGCCACAATACATTCTAAGAAAAAGATCTCTTTAAGGTCTATGAGCAGTCATAGTATCCGTCGAGTCAGCACGAGCCAAGTTAGAGACAACCAAAGAATTTTATCTAGCCGACTATGACGGAATCGACGTCCATGTCGTCGCCTTTAATAAGATAAAAGAAAATAAATAATAATAATAATAATATACAAGCTTAAAGCAACGAGAACATGGTGAAAACCTGAGGGGGTGCCATTGGTAAAAACAATGAGCTTGTGCGGACCAGGTGAAAACCTGAAAAGACGCCTGGGGTAAATGCAAACCCATGGACATAGTGAAAACCTTAGAGGGCGCTACGAGTAAAAAGAGAGAAATAACGGGCACGACGGAAACCCACCTTGGGCATTGTGAGTAAGAAAGTTGAAAAGAGGAAATGAAAAAGAAAATAAATAAGATCCCCTCGGTTCCCCTCCTACATTACCCGATTCTTGACAGGGCCGCTCATGTTAGCTCAAATCTGGGTCCCGACCGAGAATGTCTTCGTAACCACACCATCAAACGTATGACCCAGGGTAAGGAGAAAAAGGTCGATTAGATCCAAAGGAATAAATGTTTCGGCCTTGGTAAAAATTGCTGAACTTCACTCAGGATCAATCATGAAAAGGGGTTCGACCATGCTCAAAAGGGGACCCGTCATCTCCCCGATAATTAAGGCACCAAATAAAAAGAAAAAGCAAAAAAGAGAGGGCAAGGAGGCCATTTTTGTAAAAAATAGATTTCCCATCCCCATTTTTCACACCCACACTGTGCGCACCGTCACAGGGCAAGGAGCCCCTTTTTGCAAAAGATAAGCGACTTTCTTTTCTGTGCCCATACTATGCACTTTCTTTGTCAAAAGAGGTCCACCAATCAAAGAAAGGAGAAATAACACTGTTTTGTAAGATAATAGATTTTCCTTTCTCATGTAGAAACTTGTATACAGCTGACACCACATCCCAAAAAAAATAATATGTGAGGTGTCTAGCTTCTTTTTTTCTTCCTTACAAAAAATGTAAAAATAATAAAAACATAAAGAAAATATGCATACCAAGAAGATATATATAATTAAGGGTTTCTTATGCCCCTTTCTATGATTTTGATCTATGCAAAAAGTATGTGCAGGAGGGAATCAACGACCCAACTCGTGCTTTAGGGCACGGATCTTTTCACGTAAAGCATCCTCCCGTGCATCCCACTCCATCATCTAGCGGCCATGAAGACTCCTATATCGCTTTCGGGAAGCATCAGTAGCACCAAGAGCGTCACTCAACAATCCTTCCAGACGAAGGACCTCACACTCAACTACATCAGCCCTGACCTCTGCCATCTCTACTCTAACCATCTGTTTCTCTAAATTCTCATGCAGGATTCGCTTCTCGTAGCTCAATACGGTTCTGAAGCATTGACCCCTTCCTCAGCCAAGGCCCCCTTACATCACTATTCTCTGCCTGATCTAAGTGACCGACAACAGGCTTCTCTGATAGTAGCCAAGCCTCGTACTCCGGGGAGGATAAATTTGAACCCCTGCTCTAGATCGCACATGAGCGTCGACTAACGCATCTCCCAGAGAGCAACTATCCTATCCATATCCCCAGAGGACCCCCTAGAAAAGATCAAATCACATAGAGGAGGGTTCACCACACAGGGCTCCTACTGAGAACAACCAAACTAGCACAACACCCGAAATGGGAAGTAGTAGGTACTACCAATCAAGCCAAGGATGGTGATACCATCATAATCTCTGGAGCAAATCACTGGAAAGGTCCGATCTAACCAAGGAAGCCTCCACACAAACTCAGCTTTGACTAGCCAAAGCTTTAAACCATGCATGTCTCCCAATGGAAGCATGGGGAATCTACCCAGGAAGCAGCGCCCCACCTCACCACGAGCAACATAAAAGTGGGGCATGGATCCCAAGATGGCAAGATGCTCCCTAAGCCAAATTTGGAGTAAGATAGGACATCCCCGGAGGCCCTCCACCTTGCCCAGGGCAAAGGCATCAAGACAATGATAAAGCTCCACCAGCTGTTGTATTGCCTACCTTGTTATTATTAAGAAGTTAAAAACAGCACACTAAAAAAAAATTCACAGCAAAAGACACAAAGGTAAGGCAACCAGGCCTGCAAGAACCAGGGCTGTTGCAGGAAGCTTTAAAGAGGTAAGAAGGGATATGTCAACAGATAAATGTGTTTCAAAATATAGTAAATCTCTAGATCTAGAACAGATCTGGCACTCTATCCTATCGTAATTTAAAGTAAAGCAAGAAAGGAAAGAGGGAAGGTTTTAAGGGGTTGTCACTTTACTAAAACTACATAAATTAAATGTAAATGCAAATGATCTAGTGAAGAGTAGAAATAGGTTTAAAGATATAGAGAAAAGGTTTTGGGGAATTAAAATCAAAGGTGGAGAATAGCAGCTTGGGATTTTTTCCTTCACTGAAAATTGATTGGTTCAGAAGTAATGCAAGAGATTGATTTGCAACTATCCTTCATCTGGATACAAACACAGATGCAAGGTAAAACAATCCAATCTAAACCAGAGGATTGAATTGATCTTAAGGTTATAATCTGTCCACTTTAATGGTCACAGATTATCCTAGGGATTTCCTCCAATCCAATGGCTTTAATCAGAACAATAGAATCACTATAGATGTTGTGGATGAAAGGCTACAAGCTTAGGCATCCACAGGGATATTAAATCTAGGGAAATCAGATGGCAATCATGATTTATAGATTTAAATGAACTCTAAAACCAATAATTTATTGATTCAGATATGTAGTCTGTGCATCATCTAATCCTCATACAAATGCTCTCAAACCTCTCAATTTATAAAGCTACCTCACCCTAGCTACTACATGTATTTAGCCAACCATGGTTGGGCTAAAGAGAGAATGGGGAAGAAGGAAGATGGTAGAAGGAAGGAATTTTGGAAGGAAATGGAGCTCGAATTTGGTCTCTGAGCTCTCTCAATTTTTGGATGATTCTTCTATAAAACTTCTCTTCTATTTATACTCTTTCCCTCTGTCTCTGATCTGTTTCAGCCAATCAGAGCTCAAGGGAATAATTATGTTATTTTGAGCTACTGATGTGGCTAATTTTGGTTCTAAAATCCCCCACCAATTGATTTGAATTGGACAAGTACATATGAGGTGGTTAGAGGGTTCTCATTCATGCTCATTTGTACTCCAGAAATACCCTTAAGGGTTGTTAACGTGCCTCGGGACGTGTGTACAGAGCACTAAAGTGAGCTGCTGATGTGGCTAAAACTGAGAAGTTTCCAAATCATGCTTCGAGAGGTTCAGAGGACCTCTCGACAGGTTCTGGGTATGTTAAATGCTCCATTCGACAGGTTGATTTTACCTTTCGATAGGTTGTTGCAACCTTGCGAGATTCAGTGCAACTCTAGGTAAGTCTTCAATAGGTTATGTTCCTCTGTTCGACAAGTTGGAGGTATTTCTTGGCAGGATGAATGTAACCTCGCGAGATTGGCTGCAGCTTCAGGTATCCTCTTGACAAGTTGTCTCTGACTGTTCGATAGGTTCAGGGAACCTCTCGACGAGTATACTTTAAGACCTTCTACACTTCACGAGAATAACTGCATCAGGTGACCTCTCGACAGGATCTTCTACACTGTTCGACAGGTTCTTCTGTTGTAATTTAAACCATTTGATAGGTGCTGTAAACCTCTCGATGTGTTTACTTCTTCACCTCAGTACCTCTCGATAGGTTGAAATACAACTTCAAATCCTCTCGACAGGATGCTTTAGCCCCTCGACAGCTTCTATTTCAACACACTGACCTGTCAAATGGATGAAATAACTTCTTAATGTCTTCTATTCTTTGCTTCCACAACTGGCACACAACTTGGGGTGTTGTCCTTCATCTGTCCAGCCCTCTGTAGCCTTTGAGGGGTCCAATCTTCATCAAATGCAGTTCCTGGTTTGCTCCCATGTGTACACAGTTGGACACATGGCATTGCCATAGAATTTTGAGGATCCTTGAATCTGCTTGATGACTAGCCTTTTGGGCTGCATGAGAGCTTGTTGAATATGTTCTGTATTGATGTAATTCTCTAGCAGGTCTCTTCTTGGCATTTTTAGATGGACGTCTACACTATGACTCCAATTTATTGCTAACTACAAAACACACTTAAGACACATTATTAGTCAACTCAAAGGTCAAGTTAGGAGGTGAAAAATAGTATTTTTCACTGATTAACACACCCTCAAACCTAAGCTTTGCTAGTCCCTGAGCAAAGAAAAAATTAAAAACAATTTATAGAAACAGAAAATGCCACTTTTGTAAGGAGCACAGATGCATTTAGCATATGCATCAAGACTTTTAAACCCCTAGGTGATCCCTAGTGGAGGAGTGAATTCTCCTGAGGAAGTTACACACAAACTTTCATATGAACATAATTAAATCAAGTGCAAGCAGTTACAAGTTAGATCCCAACAAACTCAGCTTTTTATTCCATTCCATACCCTTTTGAATTCAGAAGTTTCAAAATAGTAATTGTAAACAAATTTAATACCTAAATCCTTTTTCAAACTTATCATAACCAATCTTAAATCATCAAGGGAATGCTATGTGCAAAACAGTATATACTTCAACATTAATTTGAGAATCGGGTTCAAACAATGCCTAAATAAGTCTAATTTCAGACCCAATTATCTCACAAGCATACTATCACAAATGATTTCAAAGGTGTATCATTTCACACAGCTCAAGAGCAGTTACAGCCCTCAAATAGGACTACAAGCATGAGCATAGGCAGTGTTCTAGTTCTTGAAATCTTCTAACTCTCTTCACCATGCACAGCTCCTTATCTTCTCAATCAACTTCAGATCAGCAAGGTCTTTTTATTGGCTTATAATGTGGCTTATGGGTGAGGTTTATAAAGAATAAAAGGGTAAAGAGGGGTTCAAAATTGAGAAATTAGTAAGGTAACGAGGTGGCATGCACACCTTCTTCATCTCAGCACATCTTCATCTTCTTTGATATTTTTAGATTTGAAGTGGCCAACTTCTCATCTTCTTCCAATTTTCAAATGAAGTGATTTCTCTTTTTCATTTTGTATTATTTTTCTCTTTTGCTTCTTTTTGTATGATTTTCTTTTGCATTTTCCTCTTTTATTTATTATTTTTTTATTTTTTGTATGTGTGCTATAATGCCATAATTCTACAACTGACACACAACTGTCATAATGTCCTTTCTTCTTCTGCCACCAAATTTTTAACTAGCTCGACCTTCTTCAGCTTCTTCTCCTTTACCTCCTGAAATCTTAGAGTGAGGGTTGGGCTGCATCAGGTCACTGAGGTTTGGGTTTACATTCTCTAGTTTCTGTCAAAGAAAACTTGAAGTTTTAAGGCTCAAATTGTGTGTATCAAAGGCAGTTCAAAGGGTAGGGATATTTTTAGCTCAACCTGTCCAAGGGATGGCCTTACATCATGTCTTCCATGTCATGAGTTCTATCAATTTGTTTCAACTTGGAGCTGCCTAACTTCTAGTGAAAAAGAGTAGGTTCAAACAGTCCTTAGAATAGAAAAAATTATCAAATCACTCTTCAAATAGAATTTTACAAGCCCAAGTCTCACTGGGTATGGTCTTCCTTAGGACTCTCAAGCCATGTTCTTACTTCTTTTTTTCTCTTTAATGGTTCACTACATACTGATTTTGACCAAAATTCCTTGATGATATCTTTCATAGAAATGATGAATTTTTCAAAAAGATCCAAACATTAATTAGTCTATCATACATTTCTAAACCTTCCTTTTTCAAAATTGCCCAATTTGAAATTTTCCTAAATTTGTTTTAATCCTACTAACACCATTGCACTTGGCTTAATTATTTCATAAATTTTCAAAATTACCCTGCTATACCCCCTAACCTATGAGGAACAGTGTCCTCACTGTTTCAGAAGTATAACAAATAAAAATAGTAGGGTAAAAACAAAATGAAACTACACAAAGTAAGAGAAAAATGAGCAACAAAGATATATACAATTTGCACATAAAAGGAACATTTCATTACAATGGACTGTCTACAAAAGAGTTACAGAGAGGACAATCTGCAAAATGAAAACTATATACAACCAAACTACCTAGAATAACAGTACTACATAATCTAAACAAACCAACTACTCCACACCTAATCAGACTCAGTATCTGAACTTAAAACAAAAGGAGGGTCTCAGGCATTTTTTCTGCATAAGGATTCTTGTCCTTGTTCACTGGCTCTGCACTAGAAGCATCAGATGTGGATTTGATTGCTATTGGGTTCTTCTTCTTCTTTGGCTTTGGTCCAGGCTCCTTGATTGAAATGCCAGTTGACTCAGCAGCTTTCAGGGCAGGGTATAGGGATAAGGTCTCTACAAGTCTGGAAAGCATGTCAAATTTTGTCCTATAGATTTTGTAGAGATCCAGGGAATTGATGACCATCCGCTATAGCTTTCATTCTTCCTGCCTATGGGCCTCCAAAACTGGGTCAAGTTCCTCTTCATGGGCCTGCTGCTGCAAAGTCAGGACTGCATCCACAAGAAACTTGACATCCTCCCCAACATAAGGGTTGTGCTCAATGGCTTTGGTGAGGGAAGGCAAAGGTGAAAAGTTGTTGGTTCCATATGGGACAATGGCCTAATGGTGAGGGTCATTCATGGAGGAAGGGGTGATGGGTAGCTCAGGTGGTGGTGGTGAAGGTAAAATGAAGGTAAGTGGCAGCTCCTCTTCTACAGTAACTGGCTTAGGTGATGGGGTGGAAGGGTAGGTAAAAGGTAGGGAGGGTAGATCATCTTCCATGGGGTCAGTTTGGGTAGAAGAGTCTCTAGTAGCAGGTTTAGGGGACAGCTGAGGAGATGGAGGTGGAGTGGGTACAAGAATGGGTGGAAGGATGGGAGTTGTAGGAGGTTGGGAGGATGAGGTAGATGGAAGTAGGGTGGCTTGAATGGCATGTAAGCATCTGGCCATCATAGATTGGTTAGTTGTGTTGGTTTGCAACTGGGCTAGGATGGATGTGAGAAGGAAAAGGATTTGTACAGAGGCATCTGTTAAGATAGGAGCTTGGGTAACAGGTTGAGTGGATATAATGGGCTAGAAAGGTGATGTGGAAGCATGGTAGAAAGGGATAGGGAGTGGAGAGTGAGGTAAAGGGGAGTACTCATGCCCAATATCTTCCACAATGGAATCTATTAGGGATGAATACCCCTCAGTGGTGAAGTGTTCTTCCTCCTGGGTATGGATAGGTGACATGGAGGTGGTGGGGTAGGTCTCAAAAGCTAGGGATGGTGAATTGAAAATAACTGGGTTAGCTGATGTAGATGTGAGTGGGGCTCCTGGTTCAGGGCTTAAGGGTTCAAGGCTTGGAATGGAAGGGCTAGCTGGATGGGTGGTGGCTTGCTTGGATTTTCTCTGGTAGGTGGTTTGTATGGGTGGTGAAGGCAAGAGTAATATTGGGTCAGTGGTAGGAGGAGTTGGCATAGGGATGATGTTGGTGTTGGGAGAGGGGATGGATGAGCTACTGGAAGGTATGAGGATAGGAATGGATGGTATGGAAGGTGATGGAATGGGGGTGCTGGTAAGAGCAGAACTAGCAATGGGCAAGGTCACAACAGTAGAAGGGATTGATATGGATGTAGAGGTCACAGGTGGAGGCACTAAGCTCGTACCAGCAGAAGTAGGCAGAGGCTCTGAGCTAGCTGATGGGGTTATAGGTATCACACGTGCAGCTGCTGAGCTGGTCACCTGAGGTACTTCCTTCTTAAAACTCTCAACTGTCTTCTACTTGCTCTTCCCTATCAGAGTCATGCTTGTGGACTAAGCTCTTCTCCCAAACTCTTTTGGACTCAATTTTTCCACTGGCTCATCCTTTTGCATTACATACTTTTCGTGCTTCAGTATGGCAGTAATAAGTCAGCCAGAAGGTAGCCCTGGCACAATTTGTCCCTTCTTGATCTTGTCATGCACATCCAGCATGGCCTCAAATATCAGCTGAGGAGCATTAAAGAATTTTCCCTTAGATAAGAAGTAGAGGGCATCCACTATGGGGGTTCTTCTCTTTTGCTGATGCCCACTGGCATACACATTCTTCCTCAAAATTGTATCAATGAACAACAAGCTTATGGTTTAGGAGCACCTGATAATGTGTCCTTCCGAGCAATGGCCAGACATTTGACTCAAGGCATAGTTAGAGATACCATCTCCATTACAAGAGATGGTATCAGGCGCTCCAATATCATTGTAGTCCACAACTACCTCCCAATTGTAAACCAAAACAACAAGAGTAGGATCAGTTGCTCTGGCTTCTTCTTTTCTCTGATGTTCTGATACCATAATTTGACCAATCGTGGGTATACCATCTCTTGTAATGGAGTCAAAAGAGGTGTCAGGGATGCCTTTTCCAAGTAGGCGAAGGTCTCCTTGCACTCCTCTACCTTGGAAAAATAAGGTAAGTCAAAGATTGTCTCTGGAATCAGATCTAAAGAGTCCACTTATTCATTAGGAGTTGTCAGGGCTACAGGTATCTCTATTTCAGGCTCATGGTTAGGTTCAGGCACAGGGATATCCTCAATAATTTCTTCAGTTATTTGGGCTTTCTTAGCTTTCTGGGCCTTCTTGGGTTTGTCCATGACTAGCTTCCTCTTAGCAGGTCAGTCATCCTTGGACTGTGAAGCTATCCTACTAGATTTCCTGGTAGATTTTGGGGCGGATTTGGAAGGGGGTTTGAATAAATCAGCTAGGGTATCCTCACGTTCAGCCATTAAAACACCCAAATCACACAACACTTCTCAAAAACCATGACAATCTTCTTTTTCTCAATTAATTCACCACACACAAAGAAAATCCTTCAAAACTATAAAACCACAATGCTGAGAAATCACAAGGATGAAGGTTGAAGAAGACTTACTCAAAAACCTTAGGGTTTCTCGAAAATAGTAACACACAGAATCAAATCGGTTCAAACCAGGTGCGAAATGTCGACCTTGCAAAGCTAATGCAACTGAAACAACGGCAAGGTACATAGAACTGGAACCCGTGAGATGGAGGAGAAAGAAGAAAATGAGAACTCGGGTAGAGGAGGAACCAGACTTGTAGCAGAAAGTGTCAAATGGATGAAATGAACTTGTCGATAGGTTTAAAGCAAGTAAAACACTATTTCGACAGGTTGAAAAGAAGATTTCAATAGGTTGCATCAACCTGTCGAACAGTTAAAAGCACTTGGATTGACAGGTCTTTTAGGCTGAAGGTTTCGAGAGGTTTATCAAACCTCTCGACAGGTAACAAGCTTCAAAATTTTCAATTCGATAGGTTCATCCATCCTTTCGACAGGTACACAGGCTTAAGAATTTGCAATTCGAGAGGTTCACCCAACCTCTCAACAGGTTACCATTTTTTAGAATTTAAGGCTCCGAGAGGTTTCTCAACCTCTCGACAAGTACACAGAACCTATCAAAAATGCAGCCAACACCTTCAGTACCAATCGACTTGCTCTCTCAACCACTTGACAAGTCTCAGTTCTGTCAAATTTCACAAGTGGCACCTTCAGTACCTATCGAACATCTCCTCACACCTCTTGACAGGTTGTTTTGCAGTCCAAAATTATTTCTCATCAGTTCACAGTCCACCTTCAACACAGATTTATCAATCCTCCTCTGTTCCCATTTTACTTCTCATGCATTAAAGACCTCCCTAACCTCAGTACCACTAAATTATTATACTAAATGAAAATCTAAGCAAAAATTTACAGATCTAGCAGACTGAAAAAAAATAAAAACAGGAACATTATGACAGCTATGGCACATAATGTACAATGTTGAAAATCAGTCACACTTTGGAGGTTCTTAAAGGTGAATGGTCACCATAGGCTCTACTACATTTTTAGCAAATATTTTGAGCCTTTAACCATTGACTTTCATGATCCTACTTTCATTTGGATCCATAATTTCAACAGCTCCAGATGGTGAAACTTGCATTACAATGTAAGGTCCCTCCCATCTAGATTTCAACTTGCATGGGAAAAATTTTAATTTTGAATTAAATAGCCATACCTTGTTGCCTGCAGCAAACTCCTTTCTCAGCAAGTGCTTATCATAAATAGCTTTAGCCTTTTCTTTGTAGATCCTTGCATTGGAGTAAGATTCCAATCTCAGCTCTTCAAGTTCTGACAGTTGCAGTCCCCCTGTGCATACCAGTAGCAGTTAGATCAACATTCAATGACTTAATAGCCCAATAGGCTTTATGTTCTAACTCCACTGGTAAATGGCATGCCTTGCCATACATTAACCTAGAGGGAGACATCCCTATTGGGGTCTTATATGCAGTTCTATAAGCCCAAAGAGCATCAGTCAGCTTCAGGGACCAATCCTTCGTATCTCCTCTCACAGTTTTCTCTAGAATGTGTTTGATCTCTCTGTTAGAAATTTCCACCTGTCCACTAGTCTGTGGGTGGTATGGGGTGGCGACTCTGTGTGTCACAGAGTACTTTCTAAGCAGATTTTCAAAATGCCCATTGTAGAAATGGCTTCCCCCATCACTAATGATAACTCTGGGGGTACCAAACCTAGAGAAAATGCTGCCTTTCAAGAACTTAATGACAACTCTATGATCATTGGTTCTTGTGGCTATGCCTTCAACCCACTTGGACACTAGTCCACAGCCACAAGAATAAAATTATATTCATAAGAAGGATGGAAAGGACCCATGAAGTCAATCCCCCAAATGTTAAATAATTCAACTACAAGTATGGGTTATAAAGGCGTGGAATTTCTTTTAGAAATGCTTCCCATTTTCTGGCATTTTTTACAGGCTCTGTAGTGCTGCCGTGCATCTTTGAATAAAGTAGGCCAATAGAATCCACTTTGAAGTACTTTTGCAATAGTTTTGTTTCTACTGAAATGGCCTCCACAAGCCTGTTCATGACACATTATTAGTATGCTGTGGAATTTATTCTCAGGTACACACCTTCTCACCACTTGGTCTGCACAGTTCTTGAAGAGGTATGGATCCTCCCACATGTAATATCTGATCTAAGAGAAGAGCAGATCCTTATCTATTTTGTTCCAATGTGGGGGAATCCTACCCACTGCCAAATAATTAACTATGTTTGCAAACCAAGGTGCACTTATGCTGACAGCAAATAGCTGCTCATATGAAAATGAGTCATTGACAGGCAGTCCATCAAACTCAGCAGCTAAGATCCTAGACAAATGGTCTGCAACCACATTTTCAATCCCTTTTTTTATCCTTAATCTCAAGATCAAACTCCTAGAATAGAAGGATCCATCTAATTAATCTTCATTTGGCATCCTTTTTAGACAAAAGGTATTTCAGGATTGAATGGTTTGTGAACACTACAATCCTAGATCCTAACACATAAAACCTGAATTTTTCCAAAGCATAGACAATGGCTAATAATTCCTTCTTAATTGTGATATAGTTTAACTAAGCATCAATCATTGTCTTGCTTGCATAATCAATCACACAAGGTAATTTGTCCTTTCTTTACCCCAAAACTGTACCAATTGTAAAATCTGATGCATCACACATCAGCTCAAATCGCAAAGAATAATCAGGGGCTTGTAGGACAGGTGCAGAGGTCAAACATCCTTTCAAAAACTTAAAAACAGTGAAATATTCATCATTGAATACAAAAGGAACCTCTTAGCACATCAGGTGACAAAGAGGTTTTGAGATTTTGCTAACATCTTTGATGGATCTCCTATAAAAACCAGGATGCCCCATAAAGGATCTGAGTTGTTTGATAGTTTTAGGTGGGGGAAAATATGCAATCAAGTCAATTTAGCCTAGTCTACCTCTATGCCTCTATGGGAAATATGGCCAAGGACAATGCCATGGCTGACCATAAAGTGACTCTTTTCCTAACTTAAGACCAAGTTGGTCTCATCACATCTTTGTAGCACTAAGCTGAGATGATGTAGGCACTGGCTAAAACTGTCCCCAAAGACAGAAAAATCATCCATGAATATCTTTAAAAAATGATCAATCATATCCGAGAAGATGGCATACATACACCTTTTGTAATATCCCTGATATTTTTGACCTATTTTTCATTTACCTCGATAAGCGTGTCCAAAAAATATTGTGGAATGTTTTATTTTTGGTAAGCTAAGGCTATGATGAGACTTGTGGAAAAAGGAATTGGTCAGAAGATGTGTGTAAGTCATGTAATCGATGACTTACACAATAGCATTGGTGTTTGTATTTAACACTGGATATTCTTTTAACTTAATTGGATAAGTTGTAAAATAATAAAATCTAGATATTTTATTATTAGCTTTAGGTTATAAGAGAGAGTGCAAGAGAAGTTTCACTTCTCTCTCTCGTTGGAATTAAGCCTCTAAGGACCTGCCTCATTTGATCCCAGATCTTGGAAGCTTGAGAGCTCCTCTTTCCATCTCAACCATTACTTTGTCTTATGCTTGTAATTGAATCTGTTTGAACTACTGAAAGAGAAAAGAGATGTGGAAAAGGAGAAGTTCTCTGTGAATTTGTGGTAGCTGAGACAGTGTCCACCTCCTTGAATGAGGACTGATTCGAAGTTTTTAAACCTTTGCGCTTGGAAATTGTTCCGGTGCATGAATCGGTGCAACGGAATCAACGAATTAAGCTACAAGAGGTAGGCTGTTAAAACCTTCTTTTGTCCTTTAAAATTTTGTTTTGCTTAGAATAGTATGTAGTATGTTTAAAGGAGATCTGAGGGCTGTGTTTGGAAATGAAGAAAAGAATCCGGATATGAAAGGTTAACAGCCACAGAACCTAAGGAATTCAACTGTCGATTTGGAAATCGACAGTCGAAATGAGTTTTTGGCCTGAGACAGATTTTTGAAAATCGACAGTCGAAATGTGTCGTTGTGCCTGAAGCCAAATTGTGGGAATCGACTGTCGATTTTTATATTTTGACTGATGAACAGTTTTGAAATTCGATGGTCGAATTCTGTCCTGTATTTGGCTTTCGAAATTTTTCAGATTATTTTCTCAGCAAGCTTTTGGGTTGAATTTCTTGTTTTATATTAACACTGAGAGTGTTAATATATATAGGTTTTGATTGTTGGAAGTCCTTGGTGAGGACTGCTAGTGCATGGTTTTGAATACTCCTTGTTAAGGTAGGGGAACCTTATATTTAACTTCCATTGATTATAAGTATACCTGATTTGACTGCTTCTGTTAAGAGGCATAAATTTGCAAATACTGTTACACACAACATAAATAAGACTCTGCAAATAAAACACAAATCTGAAATTTGGAAACTTCGTTATGATTAAGAACCTTGTAATTCGAACCTCAGAACCTCAGTTAATTTTTGAATCAGAACTTTGAAAACTCAGTATATGTTATGAATAATAAGCCTTGATATGTATTAGCATTTGCATTTGATTTAGGGTTCATACGTACGATGCTCTAGATTCTACCAACCGTGTTGACGGTAATACTTTGGCGCAAGTTTCCCTCATAGCGTAGGGGCTTGTTGCATTTTTGAAATGGGTTCATGAACGATGATGATCAGTAGGGTTTTCCCATCGGTCACGTAGTCCGCTCTCATGCTATAGGAAATTTAGGAGATAAAATTAACTTATAAATTTAAGACAAGAAGCATGCAAAATCAGAACATTTTGAACACTTTAGATTATATTATCAGTTTTGACTCAGGATTAGAACTGGAGATTTAATTTGAAAAGCATCATTGAAAAACCATAGTTGATCCGATTCCGTCTTTTGAAAACCTTTACTTATAAAGAAATGCAAATAGATTTGTTTCCTCTATTGAGCTTGGCTGTTAGTTCACCCTCGACTATACGTCACAGGTGCTGAGACTGACCTTGGGTCAGAAGATCCGGAGGACTCCGATTATATTCTCGAGGAGGATTTGGACATACCAGCTGAGGAGTTCTTTCCGTGGTCTTAGATCCTGTGTTTTCTTTTTGGTATTTTTGTCTGGATATTATTTTGGAATATTGGGCCCTAGGCCTTTATTTTGGTTCTTTTGATATCACTCGAGGAACCATTATTGTGAACCACTATTTTAGGTGATCGAATTGGCCATCACCGGTGGTTCTTCTTGGTTCCTCACAGTGATATATTTAATTTTGTTATATGAAGCTTTTGTTTTTGGATTAATAATGTTGCCTCTGTCTTTATATCTTTGATATGTTGTTGGCTTCTGTTTGTTACGGCTTATTGAGAAATCAATAAGCTGATGAACCGACCTTTCCTATACCCTAGGGATTGGAAAAGTCGAATTAAATCCTGATTAATATCAGAGCAAGGCTCTAGGTTCAGAGTCTTAGGACTAGGGGTTAGATTATTTCTAAAAATTCATTACTGATCAATTGTTATTATTTTTTTTAACAATGACAGATCAACATGCCTCCACGGTTTAGAGGCAGAGGCCGAGGTATAGAGGGACCTCGTACAGCTCGCATCGAGGAGATAGATGAGGGCGTAGGCACCTCATATGGCAGAGGGCGAGTTGCTTCTGGCCCTAATGCAGATCCTTTGGGAGCTGCTAGGCAAGACAGAGGGAATGTGGACGAGGTGTTGGCTACCTTGGCTACTAACATGGCCCAGCAAACTGCAGCCATTGATCGACAGACCGAGATGCTGGCAGCTAGACATCAGCCAAGAGGATTCACAGAGTTTAGGAGGATGAGACCTCCTACATTCTCAGGGCAAACGGATCCTATGGAAGCCGAGGCATGGCTGGATGAGATAGAGAAAATATTTGAAGTGT
Source organism: Chloranthus sessilifolius (assembly GCA_021018995.1). Lineage (NCBI taxonomy): Eukaryota > Viridiplantae > Streptophyta > Magnoliopsida > Chloranthales > Chloranthaceae > Chloranthus > Chloranthus sessilifolius. Next base: position 103,211,444 of record CM037588.1, read on the forward strand.
TGCAGTGTACCGATGTCGAGAAAGTACGCTGGGCATCTTTCAAACTTTTGGGCGAGGCCAGCCCGTGGTGGAAGTCTGTTTCCCGGATGAGAGAGCAGGACTACCCCAATACTCCATGGACTTGGGCAGAGTTCGTGGAGACATTCAACGATCAGTACTTTCCAAAGATCGTACATAATCAGTGGGAGGTCCAATTTATTGAATTAAAACAAAATGAGATGTCGGTGTGCGAGTATGGCACAGAATTTGATAGGCTTTCCCGATTTGCACCCCTACATGTGGCCACTGAGCTGATGAGAGCTCAGAAATTTCAGAGAGGTTTGAGGCCGAACATTCAGGAGAGAGTGTCGATGTGGGAAATGGAGACGTATGCTGGCGTGATGTCCAAGGCCCTCATTGTAGAGGAAGATATTCAAAAACAATACTTGAGGTGAGAGCAGGGTAATGAAAATAGGTTTGGCCAGGGACAGCAGAGTGCTTCAGAGCAGGTGAACAAAAAGTCGAGGTTCTCTAAACCTCCTCCCTACCCTAGTCAGCCATCATATTCCTAGACCGGCTGTTGCTTCAGGACCAGTGACGTCTTCCTATCAGAGACCTCAGAGTTCATCACCAGGACGACCTTTTAGAGCCGGGAGCACTACTGCGAGTGGAGCTTCTGTGGCTCAGGGTTCGATGAGAGGATCAGCTGTTACTCCTATTTCTACCCCAGTGTGTGCAAGATGTGGGAAACCACATAAGATAGAGGATTGCAGGCGGAACACTGGAGGATGCTTTAGGTGTGGACAGGTTGGTCACATGATCAAGGATTGTCCTGTTGTTGAGAAAGGACGGACTACGACAGTCTCTACGCAGAAGTCGACACGACCTACAGTTCAAGGTCGGGCTTATGCGGTGACTGCACAGGATGTCCAAATGTCGAATGATGTCATCCAAGGTATAATTAAAAGTTGAGATGTCATTTATGCATTGATTCAATTATTATTGTTTAAATTTAAATTCAAGTCGATTATGTTAAACCACATAGGAATCATTGCATATATAATTAACAAACTTTTTAACTAAAGGTACACTTATGATGAGTAGTCGAGACAACGTGGATAAAATTGAAGCGCGAGTACTTATGATGAGTAGTCTACACACTCGTTTATTACTCCTTCCTTCTCAGAGAAGTTGGGTATTATTCCCGAACCCCTTGCCTTTATTTTGGACGTCAAGATTCCTACGGGAAGTTCGGTATGCACTGATACAACATATCAATCAGCCATCGTGATGATTGATGAGCACGAGACATTGACAGACATGATTATGTTGAGCATTGAAGGGTTCGACGTCATTCTTGGAATGGATTGGTTGGCAGCTTATCATGCGAGCGTGGATTGTCTGCGAAAGATTGTGACCTTCTGACCGCCAAAGCGAAAACCCTTCCGATTCTGTGGAGTCAAATCCAAGGTTACGCCGTTGATTTCGGCCATTAAAGTCGAGCGCATGATGAAGAATGGTTGCAGTGGGTATCTGGCCTATTTGCAAGATTCTACAGAGAAGAAGAATGACTTGGCTCTTATCAAGGTGGTCTGCGATTATCCTGATGTCTTTCCAGAGGACTTACCTGGATTACCACCTGACCGAGAGATTGAGTTCGCGATTGAGCTAGCGCCGGGTACAGAACCGTTATCTAAAGCTCCATATCGGATGGCGCCTGCTGAGTTGAAGGAACTCAAGGAATGCTTGTGAGCTGTTAGACAAAGGCTTTATACGACCGAGTGTCTCTCCTTGGGGTGCATCGGTTCTATTTGTGAAAAAGAAGGATGGATCGATGCGTCTGTGTATCGATTATAGGCAGCTCAACAAAATGATGATTAAGAATCGTTATCCTCTTTCGCGGATAGACGACTTGTTTGATCAATTGCAAGGTGCCAAGTTCTTTTCGAAGATTGATCTGAGGTCAGGCTATCACCAGCTCAAGATCAAAGCAGAAGATATATCCAAGACTGCATTTCGGACGCGTTATGGCCACTATGAGTTTTTAGTGATGCCGTTTGGATTGACGAATGCGCCTGCATCTTTCATGGACCTGATGAATAGGGTGTTCAAACCACATCTTGATAAATCTGTGGTAGTTTTCGTAGATGACATCCTCATCTATTTGAAAACCAGAGAGGAGCATGTGCAGCATCTGAAGATGGCTCTTCAAACACTCAGGGACCATCAGTTGTATGCCAAACTCAGTAAGTGTGAGTTTTGACTTGAGCAGGTCAGTTTCTTGGGCCACGTAGTCTCTGAAGCAGGTATGTCAGTGGATCCTACAAAGATAGATTCTGTGGTGACATGGGAACAACCTACGGCAGTTACAGAGGTCCGAAGTTTCCTTGGTTTGGCAGGGTACTATCGGCGATTTGTCGAGGGTTTCTCGAAGATATCGGGTCCACTTACACAGCTCACAAGAAAGAATGCTAAGTTCGATTGGACAGCAAAGGTGAGCGAGCTTCGGAGCTAAAATGTCGCTTGACTACGGCACCAGTGCTTGCTATACCTTCCGGCAGTGGAGGTTTCGCAGTATATAGTGATGCTTCTAATGGCGGATTAGGCTGTGTGCTTAATCAACACGAGCGGGTCATTGCGTATGGTTCTAGGCAGTTGAAGGACCATGAAAGAAACTATCCGACGCATGATTTAGAGCTAGCAACAGTTATATTCTCCTTGAAGATCTGGCGACATTACCTCTACGGTGAAATCTTTGATATATTCACCAATCACAAGAGTCTCAAGTACCTCTTCACTCAAAAGGACTTGAATATGCGGCAACGACGATGGATGGAGTTCTTGAAGGACTATGATTGCTCGATTCAGTACCATCCGGGAAAGAAGAATGTCATTGCTGATGCTCTTAGTAGGAGGTCTTCAGCACAGTTGTCACATCTTGTTAGCCGGATTCAGAGATGGAAGCTTTTGGAGGATATGGCATTGGGCAGCTCACGGTTCGATGTAAAAGGCTCGAGAGCATTGATGGCTACACTTGTATTACGTCTTACGCTCTTCGAGAACATTCGGAAGCTTCAGATGACCGATGATGAGCTGATGGCAATCAGACGAGATGTCGAGAATGGTAGCAAGAAGGATTTCTCTATCCGAGCAGATGGGACCTTGCTATTTCACGATCGGGTATGCGTACCGTCGAGTACCGAGCTTCGGGACACCATTCTGGAAGAGGCTCACCAATCCATGTATGCCATACATCCTGGTAGCACCAAGATGTATCAGGACTTGATGAAGAGTTTCTGGTGGCGAGGTTTGAAACGCGACGTCGCTGAGTACGTATCACGATGCTTGGTTTGTCAACAGGTTAAGGTTGATCATCAGAATCCTGCAAGCCTATTGCAGCGTTTACCTATGCCTGAGTGGAAATGGGAAGCGATTTCGATGGATTTCATACTCGGGTTGCCGAAGACACTGAGGAAGAACAATGCCATATGGGTCATTGTCGATCGGCTAACCAAGTCTGCTCATTTCTTGCCATACAATACCACGTATACTGCCAGTAGACTTGCAGAGTTATACCTGAAGGAGATTGTTAGACTGCATGGGATACCGGCTAGTATTGTGTCGGATTAAGACCCGTTGTTTACTTCACATTTTTGGCAGAGATTTCAAGAGGGCATGGGTTCTCGTCTTGACTTTAGTTCGGCATTTCACCCACAGACGGATGGCCAGACCGAGCGCGTGAACCAGATCATTGAGGACATGTTGAGAGCATGTATGTTGGATTTTCACGGGTCATGGGACCAACACTTGCCTCTGATCGAGTTCGCCTACAATAATAGCTTTCAGGCTAGTATTGGTATGGCTCCGTTCGAGGCTTTATATGGACGGCAGTGTCGATCACCGTTGAACTGGGAAGAAGTGGGTGAGAAGCTCATTATTGGACCTGAGATAGTATTCGGTTGATACGCGAGCGACTACGAGTAGCTCAGAGTCGTCAGAAGAGCTACGCCGATCTCAAACGGAGACACGTGGATTTTCAGGTAGCTTTTGATATGTCAATGCGTATTTCTTCACTTGGTATAAATTCCATGTGAAATTGGCACTAATTCTCGATTTTTCAGGTCGGCGAGAATGTCTTTGTTCGGATTTCGCCTACCAAGGGCGTTATGCGGTTCGGAAAATGAGGGAAACTGAGTCCTCGGTACATTGGGCCTTTTGAGATATTAGGCCGAGTCGGAGAGGTTGCATATCGTGTGGCGTTACCACCGCATTTATCTAGCATGCACAACGTCTTCCATGTGTCGATGCTGCGTCGATACATCCGTGACCCGTCTCACGTGCATGATTACCAACCCATCGAGCTTCAGGATGGTTTGAAGGTGGTCGAGGACTCGATTCGGATTTTTGATCGCAAGGAGCAGATCCTACGCACTAAAAGCATTACTTTGGTTCTTGTGCAATGGCGGAATCATACACCGGAGGAAGCCACTTGGGAGCGTGAAGCTGAGCTCCAAGACCAATTTCCGACCCTTTTTGATTAAATTTTGAGAAATTATGTGTTGAATGTATGATCCCTTGAATTTTGATGTAATTACTGATTTATACAAATAATTTGGCGAGAAATTTTTGGCGGTCCAATATACAAATTAATTTGTGCATATTTAAAGGTCTCTACATTATGGAAAACTCGATAATTTTGGGCCTAAACCTGGTATGTTCCACACTACTGGCCATGTGAAATAAAATTGGCCCTATAGTTAGCTACTTCCTTAAATTTCACTGAGCCATTTGGGCTTGATACTGATGTCATGGCCCTATATATATATATATATATTATTTTGTACATGTTTAACAGTTTTTGTTTTTATGTTACATTGTAGAAATCCTGAAAATTTTGCGAGCCCGACCAAACCCGGACTTGTTATTTTTCCGAATGGCTATATGAAATAGTTTGGCCAAAATTGCTTAGCCTATTCTTTAATTTTCTACGCCAATTTCGACTGTGATAATGCGGTCATGGTCCGATAAGGTGATGGGAATGAAATGGGATCAAAGAAGGTCCATTTAGACCCAATGGTATGGTTTGAATTCCAAAAATTTTGAAAAATTTGAAAGACAACAGTGTGACAAAATTCGACTGTCGAAAATGAAATTCGATGGTCGAATTTTTATAAAAGGTTACAAGCAATTTTCAGCCAAAACAGGACCTGAGATGTTTCTGAGAAAATCGATTGTCGATTTTCAAATCGACCATCGAATTTGAAATCGATGGTCGAATTTCTCGATTTAAGTGTAGGGTTTTTAAATTGTTTTGTCATTTCGGATTCCAACTTTGAGGGTTTTGAGCTTAGGGTTTTGGGGGTTTTTGGCAATTTTGGGGTTTTTTCATCCATTTTGGCCGCAATCCAAGGGGGAATCCACTGCATTTACAAGGGCTTTGGAATTCTGTCATTGGAAACCCGAATTGGGGCTTTTAACAAGGTAATCCTTCCTACATTTCTCTGTACAGCCCTGTTTTTCTTGCATTTTGTGGACATTTCTATTATTTTTGTTTGAATGGGCCCTAAAAAGCAAACCCCCATTCGAAATCCAACCTCCAAGAGACCAGCTTCTAAAGCTGCGTCTACTAGCCGATCTAAACAGCCTGAGGAGCCACCTCAGTCGGTTCCACCACCTACTCAGCCCACACCACCTATGTCTCCTCCCATGCCTGAGCAGCCAAATGACTTTTGGAGCATCAAAGGCTTTACCACAGAATATATTTTTCACCCCGAGTTGTTTGATCAGCAAACAACCACTCAATGGGCGGGTGAATACCTTGAAAAAACCCAGTTAACCTCCCTGTGCATCTCATTTAGTGACCACTTTTATCCCCGTCTTGTGCGCCTGTTTTACCAGCATATGCGCCGCGAGGACGGGAAGAAAATTTACACAGAAATTGATGGCCGAGATTATACATTTGATCTCGACGACATGGCTGTGGCACTGCGCTGCCCTTTAAAACACTCCAAAACCATGGGGTTAGGTCCTCCTTTCCCCAAACTAGTTCGCTTTGAGGACGTGATTACCCAAATGATGCAAGGTCGTCATGGGTCCGGTAAATCCATAGTCACGGTCCATATGCCGGAGTCCATGTGGATATTGGACAAAATTTTAAAGGCCACCCTTTAGCCTTTTGGTCATCAGTCTGAGCACACGAGTCCCCTACAACAAATTCTATTTGCGGCTTATAAGGAGCACTAGTTTAGTGCTCCTGACGTCCTTTTCAAGGGGATTATCAAGGCACGGGAGAAAATGGGTAAACATGTGAAGAAACCAATGAAGAGTATGCCATATGCTCGATTAATTTCGGTGATGATTGAAAACTACCGAGCGGGTCCCGCCTATGACATTCCTCCTACTGAACCCAAATCCACCGCAGGTTAAAAAATGTATAACCTGGTCAATTGGGGTCAAAGTTACAGTCGACTTGTGAAGACTCCAAAAGATGCAGCGGTACCTGATATAGCTAGCGATGATAATGAGGACCCTACTCATTCTGCCCCTGACACTGCTACCCCTGCACCTCCTCAGCCCCCACAGAGTGACATCCTTACGCTCTCAGAGTTCACCCGACAGATGACCACCATGAGCCACCAGATTCAGGAGCTCACCCACCATACCAGCTCTATGCGTCAGGAGTTGGATGTCCATGGCGGTGCTCTCTCTTACCTAATGCAGCACGCATTTTCCGAGGATTACACTACCTATATGGCGGACATACGTGCTTCAGTACATCACCCTTCGGCATCGGGCGCTGGTACTCGTATGCCTCCTACAGCCGGTGAGGACGCGGGTGACGGTGTTGGTGAGCGCATTGGTGATCCGGATCAGGCGGGTCCCTCTACATCGGGAGCTTTTTGAGTATTATGCTTGGGGGAGGGGGGGTACTGGTTTATTTTGGATGTTATGGGTCTGTATTTATTTTACAGCATGGATTATTTAGGACCTGGTGGTCCTTCTTTTTGTTATCTTTTATATTTCTGTTTCGACTTTGGATACTCTGTTTATTTCGTTTTGTATATGGTTACCTTGGATACTTGTTTTTATCTTCTCTATGTGGGTTTTTGGATATCCGTGTGGGTTTTGATTTTTGTCCATCTTTCCGATCCTTATGGCTTGGATTTTTGTTTTGTTCTGTGGACATGTACTCTGTGTATATAGTTTTGTTTACTCTCGCCATTTTTCCTCTGGGTTTGGGTTTGCTCTCTATGTCGCTTTTGTTCTTTCTATTGCTTTGGTGGGTTTTTGTTCTCTTTATGGCTTTCATGCATCACTGTGCATCGCTCTCCCGGCAAGTGACACTTGGGGTGTGGGCATCCATGTACGGATGCAATCCCCTATGATCTTTTGATGCCACATGCAGTACATCCATGTTACTACGGATCCCATCCCTTGGCTTGCGTGCCCTGTGGGATCGAAACACGGTGACCCATGTTTTTCTTTTCTTTTATTGTATGGTATCTCTTGCATTCAATTTTCGCGGACGAAAATTCCTAAGGAGGGGTGAATGTAATATCCCTGATATTTTTGACCTATTTTTCATTTATCTCAATAAGCGTATCCAGAAAATATTGTGGAATGTTTTATTTTTGGTAAGCTAAGGCTATGATGAGACTTGTGGAAAAAGGAATTGGTCAGAAGATGTGTGTAAGTCATGTAATCGATGACTTACACAATAGCATTGGTGTTTGTATTTAACACCGGATATTCTTTTAACTTAATTGGATAAGTTGTAAAATAATAAAATCTAGATATTTTTTTATTAGCTTTAGGTTATAAGAGAGAGTGCAAGAGAAGTTTCACTTCTCTCTCTCGTTGGAATTAATCCTCTAAGGACCTGCCTCATTTGATCCCAGATCTTGGAAGTTTGAGAGCTCCTCTTTCCATCTCAACCATTACTTTGTCTTATGCTTGTAATTGGATCTGTTTGAACTACTGAAAGAGAAAAGAGATGTGGAAAAGGAGTTCTCTGTGAATTTGTGGTGGCTGAGACAGTGTCCACCTCCTTGAATGAGGACTGATTCGAAGTTTTTAAACCTTTGAGCTTGGAAATTGTTCCGGTGCGTGAATCGGTGCAACGGAATCAACGAATTAAGCTACAAGAGGTAGGCTGTTAAAACCTTCTTATGTCCTTTAAAATTTTGTTTGGCTTAGAATAGTATGTAGTATGTTTAAAGGAGATCTGAGGGCTGTGTTTGGAAATGAAGAAAAGAATCCGGATATGAAAGGTTAACAGCCACAGAACCTGAGGAATTCCACTGTCGATTTGAAAATCGACTGTGAAATTTGGAATTCGACTGTCAATTTGGAAATCGACAGTCGAAATGAGTTTTTGGCCTGACACAGATTTTTGAAAATCGAAGGTCGATTTCCAATTCGATGGTCGAATTGGAAATCGACAGTCGAAATGTGTTGTTGTGCCTGAAGCCAAATTGTGGGAATCGACTGTCGATTTTTATATTTTGACTGATGAACAGTTTTGAAATTCGATGGTCGAATTTGAAATCGACCATCGAATTTCAAATTCGACCAACGAATTTGAATTCGATGGTCGAATTCTGTCCTGTATTTGGCTTTCGAAATTTTTCAGATTATTTTCTCAGCAAGCTTTTGGGTTGAAATTCTTGTTTTATATTAACACTGAGAGTGTTAATATATGTAGGTTTTGATTGTTGGAAGTCCTTGGTGAGGACTGCTAGTGCATGGTTTTGAATACTCCTTGTTAAGGTAGGGGAACCCTATATTTAACTTGCATTGAATTATAAGTATACCTGATTTGACTGCTTCTGTTAAGAGGCATAAATTTGCAAATTCTGTTACACACAGCATAAATAAGACTCTGCATATAAAACACAAATCTGAAATTTGGAAACTTCGTTATGATTAAGAACCTTGTAATTCGAACCTCAGAACCTCAGAACCTCAGTTAATTTTTGAATCAGAACTTTGAATAAGAACTTTGAAAAATCAGTATATGTTATGAATAATAAGCCTTGATATGTATTCGCATTTGCATTTGATTTAGGGTTCATACGTACGATGCCCTAGATTCTACCAACCGTGTTGACGGTAATACTTTGGCGCAAGTTTCCCTCATAGCGTAGGGGCTTGTTGCATTTTCGAAATGGGTTCATGAACGCATTTATGGTCGAGGGTTTTCCCATCGGTCACGTAGTCCGCTCTGGTGCTATAGGAAATTTGGGAGATAAAATTAAGTTATAAATTTAAGACAAGAAGCATTCAAAATCATAACATTTTGTACACTTTAGATTATATTATCAGTTGTGACTCAGGATTAGAACTGGAGATTTAATTTGAAAAGCATCATTGAAAAACTATATTTGATCCGATTCCGTCTTTTGAAAACCTTTACTTATAAAGAAATGCAAATAGATTTGTTTCCTCTATTGAGCTTGGCTGTTAGCACACCCTCGACTATACGTCACAGGTGCTGAGACTGACCTTGGGTCAGAGGATTCGGAGGACTCCGATTATATTCCTGAGGAGGATTTGGACATATCAACTGAGGAGTTCTTTCCGTGATCTTAGATCCTGTGTTTTCTTTTTGATATTTTTGTCTGGATATTATTTTGGAATATTGGGCCCTAGGCCTTTATTTTGGTTCTTTTGATATCACTCGAGGAACCATTATTGTAAACCACTATTTTAGGTGATTGGATTGGCCATCACCGGTGGTTCTTCTTGGTTCCTCACAGTGATATATTTAATTTTGTTATATGAAGCTTTTGTTTTTGGATTAATAATGTTGCCTCTGTCTTTAGATCTTTGATATGTTGTCGGCTTCTGTTTGTTACGGCTTATTGAGAAATCAATAAGTTGATGAACCGGCCTTTCCTATACCCTAAGGATTGGAAAAGTCGGGTCGTCACACCTTTGGAAAGTTGCAGGGGGATTACACAATCCAAATAGCATCCTCCTTTAAGCAAAGGTGCCAAATTGATATGTTAAAGTTGCTTTCTCCTGATCTTGTGGATACACAGGAATCTGATTTTACCTAGAGTATTCATTAAGAAAGCAATAAAAAGCTTTGCCTGACAACTTATCCAAAATCTGGTCTATGAAGGGCAAAGAAAAATGGTCTTTTCTGATTTTTGAATTGAGCTTTTGATAATCAATGCACACCCTCCAACCAGTGGTTTCCCTGATTGGAATTACCTCACCAGAATCTGATTTAACCAGAGTGATTCTAGATTTCTTAAGTACCACCTGAGTAGGTGCCACCCATTCAGAATCTGATATGGGATATATGACTCCTGCATTTAATTATTTAACCACCTCCTTCATCACTACTTCTTGCATGTAGGGATTTAACTTTCTCTGTATCTCTCTAGAGGGTTTGGAACCCTCTTCCAGGTGGATCTTATGTATACAAACAGCAGGACTGATTCCTTCAAGATCAGCAATAGTTCAACCTATTGCTCTCTTATGCTTTTTTAATACACACAACAGCTCTTCTTCCTGCTCATCAGTGAGGGAAGAAGAAATTATCACAGGCAACTTCTGATTTGCTCCCAAAAATTTATACTTCAAAGACATGGGGGAGTTGTTTAATTCCACATCAGGTGGACTTATGAGTGAAGGCAGCAAAGGTGCCTTAGAAGGTGGTGGAAGAGGCAACACAGCTGGTTTCCAAGAGGATACTTTGCTGCTGACCCCAATTCAGAATTTAAGGCTTTCACCTCTTGAATCACAGGTGTGGGAGCCTTTTCTTCCATAATTTCATTCCAAACATTATCAAAAATATCACACATGTCATCACAATGCAGCAGCTTGAGCAAAATTTCTTCCACATGCTCATCCAACACATCAATCAAAAAGCAGTCTAAATTATCCAGGTGAGGCTGACTTGCTGCGTTGTAGACATTCAATTTTATTGTCATATTATCAAAGGATATATCCATTCAGATCTGTCAGCCAGCTGTAATACCACATGTGTGGATTTCAATTCTCTTAAACCTAACTTCTCATATACTAAATATGGAAGTAGATTCACACTAGCCCCCAAATCTAACAAGGCTTTTTCAATGGTGTGATCTCCAATGATGGAAGGGATTGTGGGAACTCCAGGGTCTTTGAGTTCTATTAGGGTTGCACTAGACAACACATGGTTCACTTTCTTAGTAGAAAAGACCTTCTTGGATAGGTGTATCATAGATTGTCTTTTATGTGTGCACAAATCCTTCAAAAACTTTACTAGGCTGGCACTTTCTTGATTATATCAAGTAAAGGCAAGTTGATCTTCACTTGTTTAAATATTTCTATCATTTCCTCAACTTTAGCAGTCCCCTTATCAAAAGGAGAAGGAGTTTGAAGTGCATTGGGAAATAGAAAATGAGGGACTGATCTCGCATTTGCTGCCTTAGCAATCTCATTAGATTTTTCCTTATTTTTCTTTTTATTTTTTTTGTTCATCAACACCCCCCTTATTTCTCATATGCTGCTCCTGCTGCATATCATGATGGGTTGTACTCTCTTTTCCTGTATTATTCTTAGACTCAACACCAACCTTGTTGTCAACCAACCTCCCACTTCTCAAAGTGCTGACAGATTTAACTTCCTCATGTGATGAAGAAGGTTCACCTACCATATACTGCCCTTTGGAATTGTTCAAAGGCTGACTAGGCGGTCTTCCCTCTTCTCTCTTAGTCAAATTGTTGGATAGCTGACCAAGGGTGTCCTCTATCTTCTTAATACTTTGGCTATGAGAGATCACTGTTTCAGACAAAGAGCCTAAGTTCTGCAATGAAGCCAGAACCTGCTCTTCAAATGACAGAGTTCTAGAGGGTGCTGGGGCTGGTGTATTTTAATGCACAGGTTGTGCCATTGGCTGAGGCATAGGATACTGATATTGGGGCTTTGGGAAGAAGTTCTGCTGATAAGGCTAAGTATATCTATAGGGCATTGGCAACTGTTGTTGCTGGTTTTAGAAATTATCTTGCCTCCACCTCAAGTTGGGGTGATTTCTCCAAGGATAGCCAGCAGTTGGCTACTATCCATAGGATTGAGCAGCATTTGCATGCTCCATAACTAGATTTGGAAATTGTGTGGTAGAGGAATATTCTTCAAGGGAGTGAGTGGGAGACTGGCATATTAGACATGTCTCTTTCACTTTGGCAGCCATTGGAGACTGCATTGGTCCCATGAGCTTATCAAACTTATGAGTCAAGCTATCTACCTTTCTCTCCAGATCATTATAACCAGTGACCTCATACATTCTCCCTTTTGTTGTGTTCTCTTTCATCAATTTAGTTGGAGACTCAATGTCCCTAGACAAGGTCTCCTGCTAAATTGAGTTCTCTCCAATAACCTCAAATAATTCCCAAGCTTCCTCAGCTATTTTATGAAGGTATGTACCTCCACAAGAGGAATCCAACATATTTTTGCTTTTTGAATCGATTCCTTGATAGAAAATTTATACAAGTTGCCATTGAGGAATTTGATGATGGGGGCATTGTCTTAACAGCTCTTTGAATCTTTCTCAAGCCTCATGGAAGCTTTCAGTTGAGAATTGAGAAACTGATATGATGCTTTTTCTCAACTGACTTGTTCTAGTCATGGGAAAGAACTTAGCTAGGAATTGACATTGCAGGTAATTCCAAGAGTTAATACTATTGGTTGGGAGCATAGACAATCAGGCCTTGGCTTTGTCCTTTAATGAAAAAGGAAATAGCCTAAGCTTGGTAGCTTTAAACCCTAAACCAGTATTATTAAAAGTAATACACAAAGCAAGAAATTTATCAACATATTTGTATGAGTCTTCTTTACTCAACCGATGGAAAGAAGGTAAATCTAAATTATTGAAGACTTGATCTCATAATTTCCCTCCACTGCAGGAAATTGTATACAGAATGGAGAATTATATGCACCAGGTGTAAAATATTCTCTCAACAATCTAGGCTGTTCACCTATTTCAGCAGTCTCAGATTCAGCACGTGTAAGTGTAATTTGTCTAAACCTAAGAATCCTCTCAACTTTAAGATTTAATGGTAAAATCTCAGGGTTGAGAGTTCTTCTTCCAAACATACACCACTCACAAAACAAAATTACAACACAGATTTTAACAAACAAACACAAACACACAAAAACTATTACTACAGATCTAGAAATGTAAAAGAGGAAAGAAAATACAAACTCAAGCACAACTTGCACCTTCTTTTTGCACAATTGTTCCTCTCAGTCACAGCTCAAAATATGCAAAAAAATTCAGAAAACTATAAAAAACTACAGAAGCAATTAGTCAAACACTAAACAGGCAATTACAAATCTAAAATTTAAAATAAGAAAAACTTAAATCTACCAATTCAAAAAGCACAGGTCCCCGGCAGCGACACCAAAAACTTGTTGTATTGCCTACCTTGTTATTATTAGAGGTTAGAAACAGCACACTAACAGAAAATTCATAGCAAAAGGCACAAAGGTAAGGCAACCAGGCCTACAAGAATCAGGGCTGTTGGAGCAACCTTTAAAGAGATAAGAAGTGGTATGTCCATAGGGAAATGTGCTTCAAAATATAGTAAATCTCTAGATCTAGAACAAATCTGGCACTTTATCGTATCCTAATTTAAAATAAAGCAAGAAAGGAAAGAGGGAAGGTTTTAAAGGGTTGTCACTTTACTAAAACTACAGAAATTAAATGTAAATACAAATGATCCAGAGAAGAGTAGAAAATAGGTTCAAAGAAATAGAGAAAAGGTTTGGGGGAATTAAAATCAAAGGTGGAGAATAGCAGCTTGGGATTTTGGTTTTCACTAAAAATTGATTGGTTCTGAAGCAATGCAGGAGATTGATTTGTAGCTATCCTTCATCTAGCTACAAGCACAGATGAAAGGTAAAAGAATCTAATCTAAACCAGAGGATTGAATTGATCTTAAGGCTATGATCTGTCCACTTTAATGGTCACAGATCATCCTAGGGATTTCCTCCAATCCAATGGTTTTAATCAGAATAATAGAATCAATATAGATGTTGTGGATGCAAGGCTACAAGCTCAGGCATCCACAGGGATGTTAAATCTAGGGAAATCAGATAGCAATCAGGATTTGTAGATTTAAATGAACTCTAAAACTAATAATTTATTAATTTAAATAACTTGTCATACATTGTTCTCAGATCTGTAGTTTGTGCATCATCTACCTCACCCTAGCTGCTACAAGTATTTAGCCAACCATGGTTGGATTAAGAAGGGAATGGGGAAGAAGGAAGGAATTTTGAAGGGAAATGGAGCTGGAATTTGTTCTCTGAGCTCTCAATTTCTGGATGATTCTTCTATAAAACTTCTCTTCTATTTATACTCTTCCCCTTTGTCTCAAATCTATTTCAGTCAATCAAAGCTCAAGGAAATAATTCTGTTATTCTGAGCTGTTGATATGGCTTATTTTACTTATAGAATCCCCCACCAATTGGTTTGAATTGGACAAGTACATGTGAGGTGGTTAGAGGGCTCTCATTTGTGCTCATTTGTATTTCAAAAATACCCTCAAGGGTTGTTAACATACCTAAGGATGTGTGCACAAAGCACTGAAGTGAGCTACTGATGTGGCTAAAACTGAGAAGTTCCCAAATCATGCGTCAAGAGGTTCAGAGGACCTCTCGACAGGTTTTGGGTATGTAAAATTCACCATTCGACAGGTTGAATTTATCTTTCGACAGGTTGTTGCAACCTTATGAGATTCAGTGCAACTCCAAGTAAGTCTTCGACAGATTCGATTCCTCTATTCGACATGTTGGAGGTATTTCTCGACAGGATGAATGTAACCTCGCGAGATTGGCTGCAGCTTCATGTATCCTCTCGACAGGTTGACTCTGACTGTTCGATAGGTTCAGGGAACCTCTTGACTGGTATAGTTTTAAGCATTTTACACTTCACGAGAATAACTGCATCATGTGACCTCTCGATAGGATCTTCTGCACTATTCGACAGGTTCTTCTGTGCAATTTAAACCATTCGACAGGTGTTGTAAACCTTTTGATGTGTTTACTTCTTCACCTCAGTACCTCTCGATAAGTTGAAATACAGCTTCAGATCCTCTCGACAGGATGCTTTAACCCCTGGACAGCTTCTATTTCAACACACAGAACTATCAAATGGATGAAATAACCTCTCGATGTCTTCTGTTCTTTGTTGCCACAGCTTGGGGTGCTGTCCTTCATTTTTCCAGCACTAAGTAGCCTTTGAGGGGTTCAATCTTCATCAAATGCAGCTACTGGTTTGCTCCCATGTGTACACAGTTGGACACATGGCATTGCCATAGAATTTTGAGGATCCTTGAATCTTCTTGATGGTTGGCCTTTTGGGCTACATGAGAACTTGTTGAATATGTTATGTATTGATGCAATTCTCCAACAGGTCTCTTCTTGGCAGTTTTAGATGGATGTCTGCACTATGACTACAATTTATTGCTAACTGCAAAACACACTTAAGACACATTATTAGTCAACTCAAAGGTCCATCAAAGGTTAGGTTAGGAGGTGAGAAATGGTATTTTTCACTAATGAACACCATCACCATATGCATCACAGAGTGGCCTCTCTCTATTTTCGTCAAGACATCACAAAGTGCAAGCCAGAAGCTCTCTCCCCTAGTATAGAAAAGAACCTCGGAGATAAGGCAAAGGGCAAAGGCCTTTACATTATGAGGATTTTTTATCGATAATTTTTGCAGGCTTTCCTCCTCAAAAATTTCTTTTAGGAATTTCACCGACACCTGGTGGGCCCCCCAATGAGGCTTTGCTCATAATCATTTTTCTTCAAGCCCAAGGTGATCTGGGTGGCTCTGGCATAACCCTATTTTGGCATCACCCTGGCTAGGTCTCTATGCAGCTTCAAACCTAATAGATTGGAAAGCATCTCGAGAGTAGGAGTCAACTCACGATTCCCAAAACGGAAGACATGGGTGTTAACTTCCCAAAATGAAGCCGCAAAATAAATGAAATCCCAAAGCGCAAGAACTTCAAGAAAGGACAAGAGATGGCCCAAGCCGAGCCGATCCAAACGCGCAAGATTGCTCTGATTCATGCTCTCAAGCCACTTCATAAGAAAAATGGGCCCCATGCCCAAAGAGGAAAGTGTTGTGGTCCCGGACCCTCCATGAGAGGCGGGGCCAGAAAGTGGGTCCATTGACGTACAAAGAAGTTCCAAAGATACAAATTCAATGTAGGACGATGAACCCACCCTTGAGAAAGCAAGGAGAAAATCAGCAGTAAAAAGTACTAAGCCAAAATCAGGAGTAAAGAGTGCATTCTCGGGCTTAAAAGGCCCCACTTTCCCCAGGTTTGGCCTGGTGCATGTATTACATGCACCAAGCCTTTTGTTTTCCAGGATATACCTGGCACATGTAATACATGCGCCAGACCATTTCCCCCCTCCCCCCCCCCCCCCCATAAGAAAAAATTAGTGTTGGGGAGGGAGTTTACATTGATCTGTTGGACAGCTTGCCTGTCTTTACTGCCTTTTACCTAAAAGAGCGCATTAAATCACATACGGAGGTGAATTTTGTTGTTCACATCTAACTTATATAAATCTTCATGCAGGAAAGATCAACACAGGCATGGAAATGAGGGCCAAGTGTTAACAAAGTATGTAGCCCGAGAGGCCATTCTTTATGAAAAAATCAAGCCTATCCTGGAAGCAATCTGACACACTACAATAAGAAAAAGGGAGATAGAATATGCAAAGGGAACTAACATTCATCTGAAAAGCTAAAAAAAACCATCCGAAAATAATAACAATGTCACATCATCCATTACATATTTCCAAAATCCAAAAATAAAATGTGTCCCAGAAAGTCTTAAAGTTCGAATTCTAAAAATAGAGCCTAATCCTTATTGACGCCCTTGGACTTCTTCTGCCTGCGCGAAGAGCTCTGATATCTCCTGACATCTCCCAGTCGGGCCCACACTTGAGAAAGACCGCTAAGCAAGGAGCACGAATCCTTTTCACAACCACGCTACAAGTAATATCCAAAGCCATCAGTCAAGATCGGTTAAAAGACAAAAATATCAAGGGAATGATCGAGATCAGTTAGTATGATACTCACCACTTCCACGTCCCGAAGACCAACTATATTGCGGTAATACTCTACCTAATTCACCGCCGACTCATAGTCCAACACAAAAAAGAGGGAGACATCAGCTACAGGAGCCACAAGTTCAAGCACATGCATTTTCCTGAGAAAGAAGCATGCAAAAAGAAAAAAACTTGCTTACCCCAGGAACCAATTCAGGAAGGGGGATCCGGATCGCGTCAGCAGATATGCGGGCCCGCTCCTCTACAGCCGTACATATACCAGAAAGGAAGTCATCATCGAGGCACCTAAAAAGTCACCTGGACCTCCATAGTCGAACTATCGGAGGCACCAGTACCAGAGGTGCTTGAGGGACAACCTCTCGTAGCCTCAATAGTACCCACCGTTGCCTCATCATCATTATCAGAGTCACCTCCCTGCTCAAACAGTGAAACGGAGTAGAGTTTCAGTTAGTAGAAGCAAAAAAAAAAACACTAAACCAGAACTACTAAAAATTTGCCTAAGGAATAGGAGAACCACCTGAGATCATGGACCGCCAAATGCTAAGAAATTCGCACAGGTACGAAGCGTGGAAGAATGGACCAGTAGGGTAAGGACTCATACCATAGCTGGTACCCCGCGAGCATGAGGAGATCATTGACGAGGACCCAATGATGAAGAAACCAAGTAGAGAGCTCCTCAACAGTACCCCCAGGAGCCATAACATCCGTAGGAGGAGCCTACGGCACAATAAAGTGGTCTCGATACTGGTGGACCACTCTCTCTCCCAGATAATATGCTCTGGCCCAAGCCCCGTAGAAGAAAATGATGTTACAGTCGAAGAATCGAGACAGACCCACAACAGCTCGATCCCAAAAAGGAGAACCAATGTACGGATCATAGATAACCTGCCCAGATAGAAAAGTGTCCCATCAGCCAAGCAGGTAGCATAAAAAGAAATGCTGAGAAAGAAAAGAGAGAAATAGCCATACCTGCTCCGGGATCAGTAGGTCGAACTGGGACCTCAGGCCCATCTCCAAATGCTTCATACCAACATCCCTGCGGCAGTGTGTGTTTCAATTGCTTATGAGCGGATATGTGTATACATCAGAATGCAGGAGGGGGCGACTAGGCTAGAAGTGCAGATAGCCCCAAATCTGAAAAGAATAGTATACAAAAAGGATGTGTCATATACAGAAAGGATCATATACAAAAAGGGTGTGTCAGAAACAGGCTGGATGACTAACCAATAAATCAAGGAAAGTAAAGGGGTCAGTGGTAACCTCAATCGTCGGCCAAAAGCCAATAATAGAAACTGAGTTCCCCAATGAGACTCGGGCTAGGCTAGACATTAGAACGGCATATCTAGCCCCACCCCAATTATATCTGTGCATGTCATCCCAATTTCCCATAAGACTAAGCAGGGACAATGAGACCCGACCGCCGCTGGCATTCGAGAAGAAGGTCTTGCCCAGTAGGAAAAGGATCGAAATGTGAGCCAACATCACTGCATGCTCTGGTTCAATGAAAATCTCTGCATCTGGCTTCCCCAGATCCACCGGTTCATTCTCACCAAATAGATCAGACAACCATGACAATTTAGCCTCAGAGCCATGCAGATTGGTGGAGGTGGGATAATCCTCGATTAGTTGAATCACCTCATCTCGACTGGGAATGGGAAGGTTAGCCACCGATATACCCCCCATCTGAATCCCCATAATCATAGACCATTCGACAAGGGTAAGAGTCATCTCCTCCATGGCCATATGAAATGTCATAGTATCGGGATGGAAGC
Organism: Chloranthus sessilifolius; assembly: GCA_021018995.1. NCBI lineage: Eukaryota > Viridiplantae > Streptophyta > Magnoliopsida > Chloranthales > Chloranthaceae > Chloranthus > Chloranthus sessilifolius. The sequence goes on from CM037588.1 coordinate 103,230,283, forward strand.
ACTTAATCAAGGCCTTCAGATAGGCCACATCAGCCCACATGGTAGGGCACGAGAGGAAATCCTCGAAAGCAGCGTGGGTGAGAAAGAACCTCACGACCGGAGGGAGGTATAGGTAAAAGCGCTGAAGGTTCAACCAACCTCCTCGGAATGTGAAAGAGGGTAAGTCCTCCATAAAAAAAAAAGAAGTGTCAGATGCTAAATATATAACAAGCTCACATAAAACAACAAGGCCTATTTCGTTACCTTGCCAACTATACCAAAGTTGGAGACATGAACGTGTTGTTGATGAAAGAGGTGCCTATTTCGCCCTGCATTTCGTACCAGGGATGGGGGGAACGTTGCACTATAAAAAATAGTTCCCCTCGGGAACTATAGACCACTTTCGGCCCCTATTCTTGTTCTTGGCCCTCGTCCTGCATGTGCTCCCACTCGCTCGACATTTTGAGATGGATACAAGCAATAGAATGAAGATATATCAGTAGCAAGAATTCATTTGCTAAACAAGCTAATAGGGAGGTAAGTAGGACCCTTTTCTTTCCTAATCGTCATCATCATTTTTTAAAAAAAATCATCATCAAATCACCCACATTTTCAAATTAAAAGAGAGATAAAAAAAAAACAAAAAAAATATATACACATGTGTGCGCACTTGTGTAACCAAAAAATCCAAAAAAAGAAAAAATATAACAAAAATATACACATGTGTGCGCATTTGTGTAACCCAAAAAATTCAAAAAAGGAGAACAAAAAATATATAAATGTGTGCACATTTGTGTAACCAAAAAAACAATCCAAAAAAAAAGAAAACAAAAAATACATATATGTGTGCATTTGTGTAACCAAAAAAATCCAAAAAAAAAGAATTCAAAAAATATATATATGTGGTTGCATTTATGCAACCAAAAAAAAATCGAAAAGGAAAAAAAAGAAAAAAAAAATATACATATGTGTGTGCATTTATGCAATCCAAAAAAATCGAAAAAAGAAGAAGAAGAAAGAAAAGAGGGAAAAAAAAACATGTGTAAAAATACAAAAAAAAAAGAAAAGAAAAAGAGAGTCCTTCTTTTCCAAACAAACATAAAAAAATTATAATAAAAAAAGCTTACACAATAAAAATGCAATAGCAAAACAAACAATAATAAATCATCTTGCATTGCACTCAAGAATACGAGAACTGTCTAGATCCGTACAAAAAAGAGGGGGAGAGGCCCCTAATAACATCAACAAATGGAAAAAAGAGTAGGGCATCACAAAAAAATCATATTTTTGCTCAAAATCGGGGCCAATGCACATGGAATGGATCAAGGAAGAGATGAATAATCATACTTGGAAGAGGAATCACTCATTCATCATTCAAAAAATCAAAAATCTTAAACACATTACAAATTATTCAAAAAAAATCAAAAGAAAATGAGGTTAGACATCAATTACCTTCAAGAAAATGGGTCCTTGATCCGGCGTAAAGCGGGTGTTTAATCGGCACGAGCAAGCACCGGCAATGAAGCGCGATTCAAATCGATCCAAGGGAACCCTAGGAGAGACTTCCGTTTCGGTTTAGGGAAGGCAGGAGGAAGGAGATTTGAAAAAAATCCCTTTTGCCTTGGGCTCGGGCATTTTAAAAGCCCCCCAGCTTTGGCTTGGCGCATCTAATAACTGCGCCAAGCATAATTTGGCCCCATTTTAGCCTGGCATGTGTATTACACACGCCAGGCTATTCCTGGACAGATTTGGCCTGGCATGTATAATACACACGCCAGACAATTTCTGGCCCATGTGGGCTTTGCTTGTGTGTTGCACACACTGAGCCTGATCTGCCTCGGACTCGAGGAAGTGCACACGCCCCCAAAATGGCACATCGATCTCTATTTGATCAGCCCGGTAGGTTGTGCTAGAATAAGTGGCTCGAGATCAATAAGCATCTCGAGCACACATGAAATAATAGTAAAAGTCTAAAATATTCCACATAAAATAACAAAAAATTTCCACATAAAATAACAAAAATTTTCACATAAAAAAATAAAAAAATTTCCACACAAAATAACAAAGAAATCCCACATAAAAATCCACATAAAATAACAAAAAATTTCACATAAAATCACAAAAAATTTCCCACAAAATAATACCTAAAACCACATAAAATAACAAAAAAATTCACATAAAACCCCATGTAAAATAACAAAAATGCTACATAAAAATAAACAAAAAGCGGCATGTACTCCCAAAAAGCATTACAACATCAATTCGCTCCGCTCGGGTAGTCATGGTAAATCGATTTCGAGAGTAATGGGTTAGCCCCAAAGACCTCGAACCCTGCTTCACATAGGGGCACCCATGGCCAGCCAAATGGGGCAATCAATGCCTCACATGATTGGATACATACTGTGGACCTTCGCGTATCTGCTTCGTGCCTATATTTGAATATGGGTCGATCACCCCACACTTACGGAGTTGTTTTATTCAGAATGAAGTTTGAACATCAAACATCTTCAATCATCTCAAGAAGAAGACATTTTTCTCAGCATATTGGGCTTTCGCAACTCGAACCACCTCGGTTATGCCCAATAATGTCGCTAAGTGCTTGGGGACCGATAACCTTGAGAAACGGATATTTTTCCCAACATACAGGGCTTTCGTTTACTCACCATGTTACCCACCTGATGTTTGAGGTTCGTTCTAAATGCATATGACTTGTTAGTATTGCCTTGGGCCTCTTCGGATGTCTCTTATCTTTGGCATTCAATCATTAGTGATCGGATACCAAAGAGGGGCATTTGTAGACAACCAAATTTGGCCCAAGGCCCGATCGAAACATACTTCGAGAGAGGCGAACCCCTGAGCTTCCGATAGCTTCTCCCATACCCTTAAGAATCTTTCCAAGCCCCTAGGAACTTGCCCAAAACCCTTAAGAATCATCCCCAACCCTTAGGAACTTGCCCATACCCTTAAGAATTAACCCCAACCTTTAGAAACCTCTCCAAAACCCTTAGTTAACCCTCCCTGGCAATGGTTAGAGAGAGATGAACCAGGGCTGCCAAAGATCTCTACTAAGACTAAAATTTAAATCATTGAAAAGTAGAAGTTGTCAGCTTTCCAACAAGCCAAGAATCACCTCAATCTGAGTTGTACGTCAAAAGTTATGGCGATCCGAGCGATGCCCAGGAACCACACTTGGCTAGGGCATATGTGGCGCATGTATTACATGCGCCAAGCCATTTTTCTCCAAAAACGGCTTGGCACATCTAATACACACGCCAAGCATAGGTGGGACCCACCTCGGGTTTTAGACTTCCAGGCACTGTAGTTATACTTGGTGCATGTAAATGCATGCCCAGGCTTAGCTATAGTGATTGTGGGCGTTTTGCTCGAAATCCACTTTTGGGGTTTGACTTATTGACCATCACAATATTTAGGATGGGTTTCATTAGGACTGTTCCACCCCTGATTACCCTATTTACAACCCTTTAGTCATTTGAAACCTCACCCTATCATCCACCATTGAAGCCCATTGCCCACATTTCTAAGCTCTCAAAATCCAAGGAAACCTTAGATTAGGAGATTACATAATTTCTAACCCTAATTAGCACCTAAGCACCCTCCTAACCTCCCAATTTCCTATAAATAGAGAGCCACCCCCCTTGGATTAAAGGCTTTAAAATTTTCCAAGAGAGAGAAAAGAGTAAGTGATCTATCCCTCCCTTGTGTGCACCAAATATCCATACAAATTCAAGAATTCAAAATCATCTTAAAGACCCAATTCTTCTTCAAAAACCCTTGAGTTTAGGAGAACAATACCCCCTAGCCTTCTTCCTCTACCCCTTAGCTACCAAGCCTTAGAGTGAGAATCCTTCACTTTACCATCGAAGCCATCAGAAGCTCACTAAAGTGCCCTCTCGCAAAGGACCACAGTGGAGCTACAAGGGCCCGAGAGCTCCGGCTCTCTCCTCTACTCCTCTACCTTCTTAGCTTTTGCTCTATCCTTGAATTTGTGCCGTTACGTCGCCGAAATCTCGATAATTACAGAGCGGTACAGGCTTCAAAGTGTTACTTAGCTGTAAACTTCGCGAGGAACATATATTGAGAGTATCCAGGCCTCGTGAGGCAATTAGCAGTTCAGGCTTCAAAGTCTTAGCTCGCGAGGCTCTCGTGAGGAACAAAACTTCCCTCAGAACTCCATGAGAAAACCCATTTATTGCTCGCGAGTGTGTAATTCCTGCATTTAGTCTTGCGAGAAAATAAAACGCACTTTTTCTCTCTGCTTGCACTCTAGTCTTTGCATGTACATTGGCATGCACCTATCCATTGTGCATCATCATTGGCTCCTTCAAATAGAATCCATTTCATCATGCTAATTGTATGCCCATCACCAACATCTATTCATCAAAAATTTAGCATGCTGAAAAAAAAATTGTTAAATTATATCAAATTCATGACATTGGTAATAACAGCTCCTTAATCATAAAGCAACAACAACACATGCACCTCAACATCAGGTTCATGCACCTTAAATTCAGATGACCAATATGCGTATACCAACTTCAACACCCAACTCAAAATAGAATAAATCAAACAAGCAAATCATCACAATAAAAATATTACATGACAGATTTGAAGCTAAACAAAATAAAACACACATTCAACACTTATGGTACGCATTTTACAAAGCTGTGAATCACTGAGCAGTGGGAGGTTCATGTAGGTGAATCATCTGAGGAGGCTCCACTGAATTTTTTACACAAATTTTTAGCCTTTGCCCATTCACTTTCATGATTCTCCCAGACATGGGATCCAAGATCTCCACAGCACTAGATGAGGAGGCATGGATGACAGTGTAAGGTCCATCCCATCTAAATTTTAACTTCCCTTGAGAGAACTTTAATTTGGAGTTGAAAAGCTAAACTTTAGTAACAACATTGAAATTCTGGCATTTGCATAGGCTTCTAGTCTCAGCTCATCTAGCTCTGACATTTGCAATTTCCTATGAGAACTAGTAGTAGTTAGATTAAAATTTAGTGTTTTGATGGCCTAATAGGCTATGTGCTCTAACTCTACTGGTAGGTGGCAGGCCTTGCCATAAACCAGCGTAAATGGGGACATGCCAATAGGGGACTTATAGGCTGTCCTATAAGCCCACAAAGCATCATTCAGTTTTTGTGCTCAATCCTTTCTATCTGTCCTCACAGTCTTCTCCAAGATATGCTTAATCACCCTATTAGAAATTTCAACTTACCCACTAGTCTGTGGGTGGTAGGGGGTTGCAATTCTGTGTATAACAGAATACCTTTTTAGCAGATTCTCAAAAGCCATGAAATGACTCCCCCCATCACTAATGATAGCTCTGGGGGTGCCAAATCTTGAGAAAATATTATCCTTCAAAAATTTAAGGACAACTATGTGGTCATTGGTCTTTGTGGCAATGACTTCCACCCATTTGGACACATAGTCCACAAGTATGAAATTGAATCCCATAGAAGGAGGAAAGGGGCCCATAAAATCAATGCCTCAGATGTCAAAACGTTTTACCACAAGGATGAGTTGCAATGGCATTGAATCTTTCTTGGAAATGCCTCCCAACCTTTGACATCTCTCACAGGCTTTGCAATATATGTGTGCATCTCTGAACAAAGAAGGCCAATAAAAACCACATTGTAATACTTTTACTGCAGTCTTTTTGTCACTAAAGTGGCCTCCACAGGCTTGCTCATGGCACATAAAAAGAATACTGTGGAACTCACTTTCAGGCACACATCTCCTAACAACCTGGTCTGCACAGTGCTGGTAAAGGTATGCATTCTCTCACAGAAAATGTTTGACCTGAGAGAAAAATAGGTCTTTGTCCATCTTAGACCAGTGAGGGGGAATCTTACGAATAGCAAGAAAATTGACAATGTGTGCAAACCAGGGCACACTAGACTGCATAGCAAATAACTACTCATCAGGGAATAACTCATTGATAGGTGTTGCTACACATTCTTCCAAAATAATTCTAGAGAGGTGGTCAACCACTACATTCTCAACTCCCTTTTTATCCTTTCTCAAGATCAAACTCCTGTAACAGGAGGATCCATCAGATCAACCTTGGTTTGGCATCCTTCTTAACCAATAAGTATTTCAGGGCTGAGTGATTAGTAAAAACAATAATTTTAGACCCTAGCAAGTAGGGTCTAAACTTGTCCACTGCAAACACCACAACAAGTAACTCCTTCTCAGTAGTGGTATAATTGAGCTGAGCTTCAGCTAGTAGTTTGGTGACATAATAAATCACTGCAGGCAACTTATCTTTCCTCTATCCTAAGACAACACCTATGGCCAAGTCTGATGCATGACACATCAGCTCAAAGGGGAGTGAGTAATTTGGGGCTTGGATTACAAGAGCAATGGTAAGACACTTTTTTCAGACCTCAAAGGCCTCAACGCACTCAGCAGAAAATTCAAATGGCACATCCTGACAAAGTAGGTGGCACAATGGCTTTACAATTTTGCTGAAGTCCTTAATGAACCTCGTGTAAAAACCAGCATGGCCTAAAAATGATCTAATTTGCGGTCTTGGGTGAGGGCAGGTGTGAAATCAAGTCCACTTTAGCCTTGTCAACCACTATTCCTTTGTGAGAGACCACATGGCCTAATACAATCTCTTGTGTCCCCATAAAGTGACTCTTTTTCCAGCATAGGACTAAATTGGTCTCCTCACATCTTTGTAAAATTAGGTAAAGGTGACTCAAGCATTGGCTAAAGCTATCTCCAGAAACTGAGAAATCATCCATGAAGATTTACAGGAGCTTGTCAATCATATTAGAAAAAATTACATACATGCACCTCTGAAATATGGCTGGGGCATTGCACAGTCCAAAAGGCATCCTTCTGTAAGCAAAGGTACAAAAGGGACATGTGAAAGTAGTTTTTTCTTAATCTTGAGGATACATAGGGATTTGGTTATACCCTGAGTATCCATTAAAAAAGTAGTAAAATACCTTCCCAGCCAACTTATCTAGAATTTGGTTAATGAAGGGGAGAGGGAAATGGCCTTTCCTAGTTTTGGAGTTGATTTTTTTGTAATCAATGTAAACTCTCCAGCTAGTGGTCTCTATGGCTAGCATCAACTCCCCATAATCAGAAGCAACTATTGTTATGCCTGACTTTTTAGGTACCACCTGGATGGGTGACACCCACTCTGAATCTGAAATGGGATAAATCACCCTTGCATCCAACAGTTTTACTATCTCCTTGAGGACCACCTCTTGCATGTGAGGATTAAGTTTCCTCTGCATCTCCCTTGAGAGTTTTGCACCCTCTTCCAAGTGAATTTTGTGCATGCAATCTGAGGCATCAATGCCTCTAAGATCAGCTATTGTCCACCCCATTGACTTTTTATGCTTCTTAAGAACACTCAATAATTCCTCCTCCTGCTCACTAGTGAGAGAGGAGGAGATAATCACTGGAAGCTTGTTGTTTTACCCCAAGAAGGCATATTTTAATGTGTCTGAGAGCTGTTTCAGCTCGAGCTCAGGGAGACTTTTAATGGAAGGTAACAAAGGTGTCGTAGTGGTTTGAGGAAGGGGCAGCAATGTAGGTTTCTAGCTTGAATATTGCACTAGGCCCACAGAAGACTCTATTTTTGTGTTGTCTTCTGTCATGAGAGTTTGGGCCTCCTTCTCAACCCAACTCCAAATATCTTTCAGATCCTCAGTCTCATTATCCCAATCTAGAAGATTAGATAATTTTTCTTCTACAAGGCCAACTAGTACATCAATTGCACAGCAGTCCTCAACGTCCATCTGAGGCTACCTTATAGCATTGTACACATTTAATTGAGCCTTCATGTTCTCAAAGGCCATCTCCATCACCCCTGACCTGCATTGAATGCAAGCATTTACAGTGGCCAAGAATAGTCTACCAAGGATGACAGGAATTGGGATTTTACTTGTGCAAGGGTCCATATCCAAAATAAGGAAATTAGCAGGATAGTAGAACTTGTCCACCCCCACTGAAACATCCTCCACCACACCAACAGGTCTCCTCTCAGACCTATCAGTCAGTTAGAGTACAACTTATATGGATTTTAGCTCTCCTAAACCTAGCTCCTCATACACAGAATATGGGAGCAGGTTCACACTGACCTCTAAGTCCAAGAGGGCTTTACCAATGGTATGGTTTCCAATTATGCAGGAGATAGTAGGTACCCGTGGATCCTATAATTTCTCAGGTGTGGTAATGGTCAGAACTGACTCAACTTGCTCAACAACAAAAACCTTTTTGGACAACTGCACCCTTATTTTTCTTTTCTGTGTGCAGATGTCCTTCAAGAATTTGGCATAGGCAGGGACCTATTTTATAGTATCAAGAAAGGGAAAATTGATCTTGACCTGCTTGAAAGTCTCCATCATTTCCTCTATCTGAGCATTCCCCTTATCAAAAGGAGATGGGCTAGCTAATGCATGAGGAAATGGCAGTTGTGGGACTGCTGGTGCCACACCTGCATCCCTAACAATATCATAGTCAAATTTTTTTTTTTTTCTTTTTTCTTTATTTATTGTTTGCTATTAGAGCTCAATATCAGCCCCTTTATTTTGACCTTGCTGATCCACAGCAAGGGATGAGTTCTTTGGTTCTTCACCACTCATATTTTTTTTATTTTCACTCTATGACCTCCTCAATTGCCCTACCCACTAAATTATCAACCACCCTGCCACTCCTCAGGGTAGTGATTGCATTAGCCGCCTCATGGGTAGAGGATGCTTTTCCAATCATTAACTGCCTTTTTGGATTGGCCAAGGGTTGACTAGGCAATTTGCCCTCATCTCTCATGTTCAAAGCATTACAAATATGACCTAGTTGCTCCTCTATTTTTTTAATGCTTTGCCCATGAGAGTTCACAGTTTGGAACAAGTTCCCCAAATTCTGCATAGATGTCAGCATTTGCTCTTCAAAGGAAGAGGATCTGGATTGTTGTGGGGGTAAGACCAACTAATTGGGTTGTAGGGCAGGTAACTGAAAGGTCTGTCTTGGTCGATAACCTTGGTTAAATTGGTGTTGAGGTCTGTATGGAGCTACCAACTGTTGCTGCTGGGGCTGAGGGTATGTGTCTTGTCTCCACCTTAAATTTGGATGGCATCTCCATGTGTACCGAGCAGGTTGCTACCCATAAGCTTGGGCAGCATTGGCATGCTCCATAACTAAATCAGGAAATTGGTTGGCTGATGGACAATCTTGGAGTAAATGTGTGGGAGATTGATATATCAGACATGCCTCTTCCACTTATGCAACTATCCTAGGTTGCTTCACATTCATCAATTTATCAAACTTTAAACTCAGATTGTTCACCTTCCTTTCCAATTCACTTTGCACCTTAACTTCATACATTCCATCTCTAGGGGTGGACTCTTTCACCAATTTAGCAGGGGTCTGACTGTCATTGGGTGACAGTGACTCCTATTGTATGGAATTTTCTCCTATAATGTCAAACAACTCGCAAGCCTCATCAGTTGTCTTATGGAGGTAGCTACCACCACATGAGACATCCACCATATCCCTACTCTTGGGATTAATTCCTTGGTAAAAGACTTACACCAGTTGCCACTATGGAATTTGATGGTGGGGGCATTATTTTAACATATCTTGAAATCTCTCCCATGCCTCATAAAAATCCTCAGTTGAGGACTGAGTAAATGATAAAATGTTTATCCTCATCTGACTGGTTTTATTTATGGGAAAGAATTTTGCCAGAAATTGGCTTTGGTGGTCACTCCATGTCTGAGTGTTATTGGCTGGGAGCATAGAGAGCCAAGTGTTGGCTTTGTCCTTTAGGGAAAAAGGAAAAAGCCTCAGTTTGGTGGCTTCGGGTCCTATGCCAGCAATATTGAAAGTGGTGTAAAGTGTCAAAAATTGGTCAATGTACTAGTAAGGATCTTTCTTACTGAGCCCATGGAAAGATGGCAACATGTTAATGGTTGAGGACTTGATTTCATAGTTTCCCTCAACTGAAGGGAATTGTATGAAAAAGGGAGATGTATAACCCCTAGGTGCATTGTATTCCTTTAGGGTTCTTTGCCTCTCAGCAATGACAGCTAGCTCAGTTTCAACAGTAGGGCCTTGTGTGGTGTTTCTTAGTCTAAGGACCCTTTCAACCTCAAGATTTGAAGGTTTCAACTAAGGGTTAAGGGACCTTCTTCTAAGCATACACATACAAAATCAGCAGATAAAGAAGATGCTCATAGCATAAAAAAAAAATTCAAACAAAATTTACAACTAAACAAATTTATAACTAAACTAATGGCAGGGAATTCAACAAAAAGGGACTGAGTTTTAGGGCAAAAGAAGTGCAAACAGAGCTAGCTAGACTCCAGCTGCAGCTCTAGCTTTTCCCTGCTGTTGTTGTCTAATTCTATAACAATTCCACAAAAATCAGTAGCACTATACTTTTTATTCTATTTAAGGCACAACTACAAAGAATTTTCTAGACTAAAATATAGTATAACTTAGGTCTACTAAAAAGATCAAGATCCCCAACAGCGGTGCCAAAAACTTGTTGATTTGTGTAGCAGGTGTTTATTTAAAGTGATATGAGATGGTAAATATCATAATACAAAGGTGGAGTGAAATGGCTATGAAAATAGCAACCTAAAGTACACACATCCTGCAAGATACAGGGCTATTATAATAAGTTTTAAGAGTTTTTCCCACAGAGATAATGATCTAGAACCCAAAATGGGCTATAATAGTAGGCCTTAAGATTTGGCTACAGATCTGACAATCCTAAAGAAAGGGAGTTGGGTGTCACAACTATACTAAATTAACACTAAAAGAAGAGAAATAAAGTGCAGTCCTATCCTAAAGAAATGGTTATAAAGAAGGTGGTGATGGTATGTATTAAAATAAAGATAAAAGGATGGGAAGTAAACTACTAGGGCAAGTTCATATCAGTTTTGTAACTCAGACTTAGGTCTGCTTCTACAGGAATCCTTGCTGATATGTTATCAAAAACCTCAGCAAGGAAGAAGAATCCAAATCACTCTTGTGATTCAACCTAGTCCCTAAAGGCTATAACCTGTCGACTTTAATGGTCACAGGATATCTAATAGGGAGGATCAAAATATAAGAAGAAAATTAGAAAACCAATCTGATCAAATGGAATAAACTGATCTTAAGGCTATAACCTGTCCACTTAAATGGTCGTAGATTATCCAATAGATGTCCTCCACCCAACTAATTAAATCAGAACATTAAAGCTATTGCAGACACTATGTTTGCCAGACTATAAGATCTAGCAGGCATTCATAGGAATAAATAGTTCTTGAAAAACCAGTAGAGACCATAGTTGTCCAAGGGCTATTTGGGGACTTAAAAGCAGCTGGTCATTGCTACAGAAGGTCAACAATGACCCAGCTCACAAGTCTGCAATCAATACAGAGAAATCAGATCTAACATCTGATATTGGTAAAGTAAAATAGAGGGGAGCTAGTTCCTGCAACAACCTCTCACAAGGCTACAAGCTCAAGTTCAGAGGAGAAGAATCCTTCTCAAATCTGTGGCTTAGAATCACCCTAGGGCTATAGTCTATCCACTTAAATGGTCATAGGCTATCCACAGAGGTTATCCTCACCACAGGGATCTGAGAAGGAACATGTAAACTGCTGCTGCCACCATGGTCCCAGGGCTACAAGCTCAAGCTTCCATGGGCCTTTCAATCAGCTCAAATCCTAAATGCATGATATAGCCTGAATAAAACTATGGGCAAATAGGAAAATAACAGATTGAATGAACATTTAAGGTATAAATTCTATTGATCAAAATTACCTATAATGCAATTTCTCAAGGCAGCAGCCTTGTGCACAATAGCTCTTCACAAAATTCCAAAGATTACAAGACCCATTACAAAACTAATTAAAACTACACCTAATTGCTTACAGAGGGTTTAGCTAGCAAGTGCTGGGCTAAGAGAGAAGAAAAATGGGAAAAAAAATAATCAAACCCTAACCCTAGCTTGCTCGAGCTCAACATAGGCAGAGGTTGAAGGAGAGATAAAAATTCTAAGTTATAAGTACAGCTTATATACTCAGTCCTAATGCCTTAGCCAATAGAAGAGTAAACCCTAATTTTTCTAGTAGATGTCTTGGGATGTGTTCCCTAGATTGGGGAAATCCCTAAAAGGTTCCTAAGTTAAGACTGGAAAGTAGAGAGCCCGAGCTTCGCGGGGCTGCCTTCTTCATATTAATTCATTTGCACGGTTTGTAGAGTCCTCGCAAGGTAGGAATTTGTCTTGGAAGGTTGTTCACTCGCATAGGTGGGCTTTGGATTATCGCGCAACTAATCTGGCTTGCAATGTTGTCGCAAGGATGAGTTGCACTGCTTGGCTTGCTCACGTAGTAGGGCTTCAGAAATTCCTCTCACAAGGCTGTCACGAGGATGCCTTTTACTCTTGCTCGACTTCTTTTCACTTACGCAGCTCACTCGACATAGAGTTGAACTTCTAGGTGCGCGAGAGCTATGCGAGATATTTTCTAGGTGTCTCTCTCCTTAGAGCCACACGAGAGCTTCGCGAGGTTGCTGCTACTATTTGTCCAAATTGGTCTCGCGAGGTAGTGTGCACAACTATTTTAAAACTTGATCCTTGTGAGAGCTTCGCGAGCTATATTTCTGAAGGCTTAGTGCACGACTACTTCCCGAGTTCCTTAGGCATTAATTCAGCTGAATTACGCGACTACTGCATGAGTTCCTTTGTGCTGCATGTCTTAGCTATGTGAGGAAGCTTTGCTAGTGAATTGAACAGTGCGAGGCAGCACCTCAACTGTGCGAGATAAGTCATTTATTCCTCTGCTACTATTCACATGCTTCTGTTGCAGCTTCCTCCTCTCTCATCTATACTTCTTTCATCTGTTAGACTTCCTTGTTCTATCATGACATGTCAAATAGTCACCATGGTGTGTACCACCATGGTGTTCTATCAATCTCTGGTTCAGCTGTCATCCTTGGCTTGAATTTTCTCTCTTCTTGGCACCAATGGCATGGACTTTGTGTTAAGCTGCACAAGTTATTACTAACCTACAAAATAAGCTAAACAAGAGTTATTAGTTCACTTCAAGGTCCAGCAAAGGCTAGGTTAGGAGGTGAAAAGTGGTACTTTTCAGTGAATAACAGCTGGATCTGCTTGTTTTATTCCTCGCAAGGTACATTGTGTGGTTGAAGTAGCTGCAGAAGAGTGTTTGTGAGGATGAATTTGTAGTGAATGGTCTCAGCTCGCGCAGTGGAGCTTCAGGTGATTCCCACACGAGGGTCTCTTGTAGATGAAGTAGTGTACTCTGTAGCTTTCGTGGGCTAAGTCTTGAGTTTCACAGGGCAGCTCGCTAGGATGATTTAGGCTTTAACATGCACGAGAGCTGTGCGAGAGATTTTCTGGAGCTCTCTCTCCTCCTAAGCTACGCAAGAGCTGCACGAGTGGCTGGAGTCTTTTGCATAAATGGGCCTCACGAGAACTGCGGGCGCGACTATTCTGAGACCTTCCTGCCATGGACTGCGAGCATTCTTTGCAACATGAGATGAGAGGGAAATGCTCGGACTTCGCGAGAATTTTGTGAGTAGGATTCTAAAGCTTCTAATGCATGAGTGCTCCACGAGCATCTAGAGTGTGGAGAGAAAATGAACCTCGTGACGGCTGCTCGAGGTAGCTTTCTAATGCCATTTCTTCACTAAGCAGCGCGAGTTTGCATATGTACAGGCCTATGAGCATTGCGCCAACTGTGCGAGGTAATTTTCTGTGTTCTACTGTTGTGCTCCTTCTGCTGCTGCAGCCTCCAATGCTTGGGTCCACCAACCATTCCTCCTCTGGACTTCTAGGTCCACCTTGGCATGCAATATGGTCACCATGGTGTGTGCCACCAAGGTGTAATCTATGTTCTTTACTCAGCTCCACATCTTAGCATTAAAACTCTTCTTCTTTGGCTTTAAAAGCTTGGACTTTGTACTAAGCTGCAATTGTTATTACTAACTACAAAACAAGCTAAATAGAGGATTATTAGATAGCTTCAAGGTGTAGTAAAGGCTAGGTTAAGAAGTGAAAAGTGATACTTTTCAATGAATAACAGTGGATAGATGACCTCTTTGATCAGCTGCAAAGCTCAAAGTTCTTTTCAAAGATTGATTTGAGGTCAGGGTACAATCAGCTAAAGATTAAGGTGGAGGACATTTCAAAGACTGCTTTTCGCATAAGGTATGGTCACTATGAATTCCTGGTGATGCCATTTAGGCTAATGAATGCTCCAACATCGCTTTTGTACTTGATGAACCGGGTATTCAAACCACACCTCGACAAATTAGTGGTTCTTTTCGTAGATGACATTCTCATCTATTTGAGAACAAGAGAGGAGCATGAACAACACTCACGAGTGGCTCTTCAAACACTTAGAGACCACCAGTTATATCTAAAACTCAGCAAGTGTGAGTTTTCGCTTGAACAGGTCAGCTTCTTGGGACATGTCTTCTCTGAGACTGACATATCAATTGATCCAGCTAAGGTTGAAGCTATTGTGAAATGGGAATAGCCCACGACAGAGACAGAGGTTTGGAGTTTCTTTGATTTGGTTGGATACTACAGGAGATTCGTATAAAGTTTCTCTAGGCTTTCAGGTCCCCTCACACAACTTACGAAGAAGAATGATAAGTTTGAGTGGACTGAGCAGTGTGAGCAAAGTTTTTAAGAGCTAAAGATGAGACTAACCACTATGCCAGTACTTGCCATACCATCAGGTAGTGGAGGTTCTGTGGTATACAGTGATGCTTCAGACATTGGGTTGGATTGTGTGCTTAAACAAAATAAGAGAGTCATTGCTTATGGCTCTTAGCAGCTCAAAGACCACGAGAAGAACTATCCAACTCATGTCTGGAGTTCACAGCTATAATTTTTGCACTAAAGATCTGGCGACATTACTTCTACGGTGAAACGTTCAATATATTTATCAATCACAAGAGCCTCAAGTACCTTTTTACTCGGAAAGATCTGAACATGAGGCAATGAAGATGGATGGAACTCTTAGAGGACTATGATTGCTCTATCCAGTGTCACCCTTGAAAGGCAAATGTCGTACCAGATGCACTGAGCTGAAAGTCTTCTACTCCGTTGTCACACCTCATCACTAGTGTGACAACCTAGATTTTAGCACCCCAAAACCCGTGCCATCAGCACGGCCCTCTAGGCCATGCCGCTGAATTCTATACGGAACAATGGTATGACTAAGTAATAACTACTCAAAACAAAACTGATAAACTAAACGACATGAAATCAAGATATACTAATCTAAAGCAAAAGCTCAAAAGACAGTTCTACTTCAATGCCAACGTATGAACAGAAGAACTGACCCGAACCATCAGTGATAATTAGATCACCCCAGATGGTTCGCCCAAAAGAATCATAGCATTTAATTACATTCCTCAAAATAAAAAGGCTTGACATACCAAGCTGTAAAGTATACTCTCAAAATCTCTCTCAAAGTACGCAGGGGTCCTCTAAAAGAAGTCCTCAGGAGGAGGCTCCAACTCTTCCCCGAGCACATAATTGAATCCCCTGGATCAACGACTCCCGAAGCCTCAGCGGCCGCTAGCAATGGACCTGCGACGTATAGTCTAAAGGGTGAGCTACATCCTAGCTCAATAGGGAAATAACAAGTGAACATATAAGTTAAGCTCTCACATATATTCTAAAACAGTTTAAAAGTATGGTAAAACATTTTAAACAACTGAAATGATGTAATAAATGCAACTGTTACTTTACTTGTGTTTGTTCATTCTCAACTTACTGGTATTGTACACTGATTCGGCTTAATCACTAAAATCTTAACTTAAATAATCGTCGAGCAATATAGCATCGAGCCCCGATGGAATACCCATCATCGTCGTCTAAATAGACACTTGTTATATCTATTTCTTACTTGAATACTACCTAGGTCCCTTTCTCATAGACGACGGGGTTCTGATCTCATACTCACATCCCAGGGATGTCAAACTGGTGTACGGATTGGTCATAGTACCGGTCACGGATATCCTGCCAAATCAGTCGTGGGTATCTCGCCACGTCGGTGGGGTATTCTATTTAAACCTTAAATAACAAAAATATCATGTGCGCTACATATAGTTATTCACCGTGTGATCGTGCTAATTCTAATATATTAGGCCTCATCAACTTTTCTTTTACTTCATCGATAGATTTCATCTGCATCCCTGGGATGCCACTGGCTCAACGCATCACTGAGATGCACATTATCAAATTTTCATGTCCCTTGGGGACCTTATGAGTTCATTTAGCATTCACACACACACACTCTTAGAAATCAAATTTTTGATGTATAAATATTCATTTGAATCACTCTACATATATGCTTTTGAAAATTAAAGTACATGTTCAAGGTGTTCCCTACCTCGCGCGTTGGAATCACTATGCGTCAAAGTCCACGCAATGCACATTCTCACTCTTTGCTCGTACCACCTATGGTACATCATAACACAAGCAAGGCATCAATAAGGATGCATTAAAGAAGGTATAAGACCTTCCAAGAACCCTCAAGGTCCATTACAAAAGTCAACATGAACTGACAAAATCGATTAATTGATCCCAAATCGATGAATTGAAAATCCAAAATTGAGTAATCGATCCCAAATCGATTAGTCAAAAATCCACACTCCGATTAATCGATTCCAAATCAATTAATCGAAAATCCAAACTCGATTAATCGACTTTTCCCAGTCTCCATTTTTCAGCCACTGAAAGTGCTCAGACGATTAATCGATTTTAAAATCAATTAATCAAAATTCCAGAATCGATTGATCAATTTAAAATCGATCAATCAATTTCGGGCAATTCTGCCCAGCTTACTTCTTAACCAAAATCGATTAATCGATTTGGTCAGAACTCAACCCTTTTTCAAGCATTTCTTCCAAATCTTTTCCTTATTATTTTCCATTCTTTTCTACCTCTATAATTCATCATTTATCAATAATTGAATGTACATACCCATGTTTAAAGAGATTCAATATCACTCAGCTCAAATCAACCCCTTGATTGATTTAGTGGTTGGGTTAATGACTAGGGCTCCAAGCTTTGGCTTCAACGGATCCCAATACGTCGAATCCGATATTAAATGCTTGAATCATTCTTAAATCTAGAACCCACATTAACCTCTCATGCAATTACTCCACTTCTTACTCTCTCTTTCTCTCCTCTTAACTCCTCTTACCAACCCAAAATAAGAGAAATAACTTCTCTTTAGGTTATTAAGTCCTTATAACTCCTTTTGCTTCGGTGTTAGGCATATACACCAAAGATAGATGTACATGACTCAATTACATCTACCACTACACATACGTGTTTATCACATTAAGGTTACATTAGCCATAGTCATTGTGTTGACTCTCACTTGGTCAACCCTATGACCAATTGGCACGCATCCCGAGGTCACTATTCAACGCTCAAAAATTTGGGGATGTTACGACTAGAGTTCATAGATGGTGATTACCTGAAGATATGGCATTATGCAGCACGAGGTTTGACATTAAAGGCTCAGGGTTACTGATGGCTACGCTTGTGATTCGTTCTACACTATTCGAGATCATCTGAAAGCTATAGATGACTGATGATGATCTTATGGCTATCAGACGAGATGTGATTTGTGGAAGTAAGGCAAATTTTTTCATTAGAGAAGATAGAACCTTGCTATTTCAAGATCGGGTATGCATACCAACCAATATTGAACATCCAGACACCATTTTAGAAGAGGCTCACAAATTTGTGTATGTCATTCATCCTAGAAGTATCAAGATGTACCAGGATTTAAAGAAAAGTTTCTGGTGGAGAGGATTAAAGAGAGATGTAGCCGAGTATGTGTAAAGATTTTTAGAATGTCAACAGGTTAAGGTTGATCATCAGAATCCTGCTGGGTTGTTACAACCATTACCGATACCCAAGAGGAAATTGGAGGCCATTTCTATGGACTTCATTCTGGGGTTGTCGAGGACTTTAAGGAAAAACAATGCCATCTGGGTCATTGCTGATAGGTTGACTAAATCCGCTCATTTCCTACCATACAATACAATGTATACCGTCAGCAAACTCGTGAAGTTATACCTCAAAGAGATAGTCAGGCTGCATGGGATATTGATTTGTATCGTATCTGATAGAGACCCGATATACACGTCTCAGTTCTAGCAGCAATTTCAGGAAGGGATGGGTTCTAGGCTTAATTTCAGCTCGACATTCCACCCTTAGACCGATGGGCAAACTAAGTGGGTGAACTAGATCATTAAGGACATACTACGTGCTTGCATGTTGGATTTCCAAGGGTCATGGGACCAATACTTACCTCTGATTGAGTTTGCCTACAACAATAGCTATCAGGCTAGCATCACCATTCGAGGCTTTGTATGGGCAAAGGTGCAAGTCTCCGCTTAACTTGGAAGAAGTGAGCGAGAAACCCATTTTAGGCCTAGAGATCATGGAAAGTACTTTCGAGACAATTCGATTAATCTGTGGGAGGCTATGCACTGCTCAAAGTCGTTAAAAGGGTTATGCTATCCTTAAACTTAAACATGTTGAGTTTCAGGTGAGCCTTATAGCATTAATCACCTTTACTTTCCTTTAATTTGTGATGTAGTAGCTAATACCCTGCGTTTCAGATAGGAGACAATGTATTTGTCAGAATCTCGCCTACGAAAGGTGTGATGCTTTTCGGCAAGTGTGGAAAGTTGAGTCTGCATTATTTTGGGCCTTTTGAAATATTGGGCTGAGTCGGTGAAGTCACCTACTAAGTAGCTTTACCTCCGTAAGTATCTAGCATGCATAATGTATTTCACGTGTTAATGTGGTGGAGGTATATTAAAGACCCAACTCATGTGTTAGACTACCAACCCATTGAGCTTTAGGAAGGTTTAACATTGGTCGAGGATCCAATACAGATCTTGGACAACAAAGAACAGATCTTACGGAGCAAGTGGATTCCTTTAGTTCTTGTGAAGTCGTAAAATCACTCCTCCGAAGAAGCCACTTGGGAACATAAGGCTGAAATCCGCGAGCAATTCCGACGTCTCTTTGAGTGAATTTTTGAAATTTTTGGTAAAGGATTGTAATATAGGAAATGTAATTGTACCTTGATTTTGGAATCATAGTTGGTGTAACTTGAAAATTGCATATTATATGTGGGGTAACTTTTTATTTCATTTCGATTTTAAAAGTTTTGTTCTGAGGATTGCTCCCAATTAAGTAAACAAGTAAGCAACTAAATATACTTGGTATTAAGCGCAATGGGGTATTACAATAAGAAATCTAAGGACTGAGAGGTCGGTTATGTAAATTGCATGATGCCTATGTATGTACCGAATTTGGAACGCAAGTAAGGAACTGTAGACACCCAAATTTGACCTAAGGCCCAATCGAAACACATTTTGAGAGAGGTACATTTCTGAGATTTTGATGGCATGTATGAAACCCTTAGAAACCTTTTCAAATCCTTAGGAATCAACCCCAAACTTTCCCAAACCCATTAGAACCCTTTCCCGGACCAGTGTCGAACCCTCCCGAGTAGTAGTTGGAAAGAGTAGTACCAAAATTTATATGATTCTCTTCTAGAGCTAAGTTATATATCATTGGAAAGAGGACTTCCTCAGCTTTCCAACAAGCCAATAATCGCCTCAATCAGAGTTATATAGAAAACGTTATGGCAATTTGAAAATCGAGCAGTTTTGTAGGAGTTTAGCTTTTATGCCCAAAAATGGATTAGTTGAGCCACACTTAAGTGGGTCCCCCCGCGGGCTTGCAACTTCCTAAAAACCCTCTCAGCTGCACTATTTTACTGTACATATGTTTGGCACAACTATTAGTTGAGCCAGGCATATGAACAGTGACTGTGCAACTTTGCCTCGAATTTTGGGAATGTGATTTAACCTGTTGACCACCTGTCTTTTGGGTGTGTTTTGATAGTCCTGTGGCACCCTTTTAGTGCCTATTTATAACCCTTTTAGTGCCTATTTATAACCCTTTTAGTGCCTATTTCACACCTTTGCAAACTCTCAAAATCCTAGGAAACCTTAGATTAGAGATTACCTAATTGCTAACCCCCAATTAGCACCTAAGTAGCCTCCTAACCTGCCATTTTCCTATAAATAGAGTCCCCCCTCCCCTTGGGTTAAAGGTTGAGAAATTTGCTTAAGAGAGAAAGAGCTCAAAGTGAGAAGTTCTTCCTCCCTTTTGTGCCCCATTTTCACATAAAATTCTAGAATCTCCCAACCTTCTTTCAAGCTTAATCTTGCATCCAAAATCTTAGTCTAGGTGTGTGCTACCCCCTAGACTCCTCTCTCTACCTCTTTGCTAGCAAGCCATAGGAGTTACAACCCCATTTTTCATCATTTAAGCCTTCAAAAGCTCATCAAAGTAAGCCTACGCAAGGCTCCTCAACAGTGTAACAAGGGCCTGAGAGCTCCGGCTCTCCCCTCTATTCATCTACCTTCTCGGTCATTCCTTCATCCTCCCATTTGTACCGTTATGTCACTGAATTTTTGGTAGGAACGGAGGGGCACAAATAGGATATTAAGCCCCTTTAGACAAGAGGAAGCCTTTTTCTTTTCTTTTATATTATTTTTATTTTGGCCATAAGTAGAGACCACAATAAGCGGGTTGATTGAGTACCTAACACCTTCCCAATCGATAACCGAAGCCCCCACCCAAGAACCTTTGGTGTGGACCAGATTCAAAGTCATATTTGTGGCACTTTGGTGCTTATAAAAATGATCTAGGTTTCCCGGGACACCAAAAGCTCTGGGTGGCAACTCTATATTTTTATTAGTGGGCACATCGTCGCGACGGGATCGTAAAAAATCTCACGGTTGCATAGATGGCGACTTTGTTGGGGAGTAGCTTATAGAGCTTCCCCTTGAACTTGACCTTTTTATTTTTGATTTTACTAACCTTTTATTATTATTTTTTATTTTAGTTTTACTCACCCCTTCGATTAAGTCATTTTACTTACCCCTACTTTTACGTCATTTACGAGCTTTAGCCGATTGGTGGGCCTACTTGCACATTGCTTTTACTATCTTTATTTTTCCGTCATTTTAGCACCTTAGCCGATCGGCGGGCCTACTTGTGCATTGTCAACTACTTTTCTTTACTTTTCTGTCATTTAGAGTGCCTTAGCCGATTGGCGGGCGTACTTGTGCAATCATATCCTAACAGTGGATGTCAGCCCGTAGTGGCGGCACGGGATCATCACCCCCAATTTTTGGACTTAAGAAAACTTCCATAAAAAAATTTTGTTTGACAAAAATTATTAAAATTGAACCAAGAAAGGGGACTTAATCAAGTTGGTTTTTTGCAAGATAGATTTTAAAGGGTTGGGTTAGTAGGCACACATACAACCACCTGGGTCTTAGTATGGCGGCAGCCCCTAGTGGTGATGATCCAGAAAAGTCCCAGCCCACCTAGTATCAGAGAAGGCACTTGCGCCGAAGGTATATCGGGTGGGTCACTTATCCTACAAAGCTTAAAACCACCCTTGGGGAGCGCACTAGCGAGTTATACCAGATTCACATCCCTTAGGTTCGGTGAGGAGAGAATCGATCCACTAAAAATAGTCAGTCCCCAAAAGCCTAGCTTCCAAAAAAAAACTAGTTTAGAAACTCATTTCAAGTTGAAGTGGTTACTGTCAAGAATTCTAGAAATCCAGTTTTGCCTGGCGCAAGTATTAGTTGCGCCAATGCAAAAATCCCCAAAAGTACACTGGCGCAACTAATAGTTGCGCCAGCCTTATTGTGGGTATTTTTGCTCTGGCGCATGTATTAGTTATGTCAGGTTGGTTTCGAGCAATAGCAGCCCAAATCTGAAGCCTTTCTCACATCCCGAGTCCCCCGATTAGTGCCTTTAGTGCTTCTGTTTAGGCCCTGCCATCTCCGACACCCAATACGCCCTCGCCGGTCAAAAGAAGGTGACTTCTTTTTTACTCGTTTCGAGGGATCGGGTTGTTTGTATTGATTTCCGTGTCTTCAATAGATCAAAGTTCTTCCTAATTCTTTCGAAGTGCTTCGGAATCATTGCCGCGAGTCCTATTTAGAGCACGAAAGCCACCTGAGAAGGGAACATTAAAGGCTTCGAAACCATTGTTTTCCTCATAAAAATCTAAAAAAATAAACTATAATAAAAAATTAAAAATAGAGTCTTTGTGGTGCCGACATAACGGCATCATCTTGCCCTCCATCATCTCGTAGGGAAAGGAGGAGGAAATTTTTTAGACCTTATCCAAGGCACCCATACCCAACCCGCCAACCAACGATGTCGTGGGTAATGGACCAGGCTTATGCCGATCCCGATTCATCCCCACCACATTCACCAACTCATTCCCATTCGGGAGAAATTTTCACCACTATCCCCATCACCCTATCCCCATTTACAATTATCGGGTCCTTTGGTGCCCCCTTTTTTCAATAACCACTTCCCAAAATATCCAAAATCAACCCCCCCATTCCCCATCTTTCTCACAAACCATGCCCATGCCCCCTCCCATACCCATGCCAAATTCGACACAATTCCCATCCCCATCCATGAAAAATCTAACCCAACTTCCCGCATCCACATCCATGCCCCATTTTCCATCTTCCCCATATAGGCCCGATCAGCCCTCATTCACACATGTCACCTCCACCCTATCCAACCCCACAAAAATCCTCCCATTTACTCGGGTCATGCCCATTTTTATCGGGGCCATGCCCAGTTTTTCCCAAACACCCATGCCTTACCCTTCATCATCCTCATACATTCCCAACCCATCCCCCTTTTCCAATGCCCCACCTCATTCCTCCAATCCACCCCATATCCCATCCCCTACCTGGGTCATGCCCGATTTTACCAAGACCATGCCTAATTTACCCTCCACATCCACCCCATCCATGCCCCTCCAAAACTCAAATAACTCATCTCCATCCGATCTGGTACATTGTTGTTATCAGACTATAACATGATTTGATGCGATACTGTTATAGACTATATCATGACTGATGTTATTGACTATCAGATTTGGAGCCTACGTGTGTAACATGAAACTTACTTGGACTCATACGAATCAATAAATGACTCATATGTGACCAATTCATGCAATATCATGAGCTCGGACATCAATGCTCGCAGTGTTTAATATGACTGATGTCATTGACTATCAAATTTGGAGCCTACAGGTCTCATACGAGTCTTACTTGGACTCATAAGACTTAGTAAGTGACTCATATAAGACCATTATGAAAAATGCGTATTGGCACTTCACCCTTATCAATTTGATTAAAATATTTGCAGCATCAATTTCATTAAAATATCATAAGTACTTGTAATGTGTAGGCAGTGAAACATCTAAGACATAATGAAGTCTAAAAACGATTGTCATCCATAAATTCACAACATTAGCATTTAGATCCTATATATCTCACATTAGTCTAACATGGACTTAGAGTCAGTAAATGACTCATATCAAATCCAGTCATGTCAAATCCTCATTGGTACATCACCGTTATCATACTATAACTTGACTGACGACATTGACTATCAGATTTGGAGCCTACATGTCTAACATGAGATTTACTTAGGCTTATATGAGTCAGTAAATAACTCATATGTGACCAAGTCCCGTAAAATCATAAGCTGGTACATCAAAGCTCACAATGTTTAACATGACTGATGTCATTGACAGTCAGATTTGAAGCCTACAGGTCTGACATGAGGCTTACTTGGACTTATATGAGTTAGTAAATGACTCATATGCGACCAAGTTATGTAATATCCCTATTGCTACTTCAATGCTCATAGTATTCAATATGACTATTATCATTGTCTATCATATTTGGATCCTATATGTCTCACGTTAGTCTCACCTGGACTTATAAGAGTTAGTAAATGACTCATATCAGATCCAGTCTTGCCAAATCTCCATTGGTATATCACTGTTATCATACTATAACTTGACTGATGATATTGATTATCAGATTTAGAGCCTACGTGTCTAACATGAGACTTACTTAGACTTATATGAGTCAGTAAATGACTCATATGTGATCAAGTCATGCAAAATCATAAGCTGGTACATAAAAGCGCGCAGTGTTTAACATGATTGACGTCATTCACAGTCAAATTTGAAGCTTACAGGTCTATCATGAGGCTTACTTAGACTTATATGAGTTAGTAAATGACTCATATGCTACCAAATCATGCAATATCCCTATTGATATTTCAATGCTCGCAGTGTTCAAGATGACTATTATCATTGTCTATCATATTTGGATCCTATATGTCTCACGTTAGTCTAACCTGGACTTATAAGAGTCAGTAAATGACTCATATCAGATCCAGTCATGCCAAATCCTCATTGGTACATTACTGTTATCATACTATAACTTGACTGATGATATTGACTATCAGATTTGGAGCCTACATGTCTAATATAAGACTTTCTTAGACTTATATGAGTCAGTAAATGACTCATATGTGACCAAGTCATGTAAAATCATAAGCTGGTACATCAAAACTCACAGTATTCAACATGGTTGATATCATTGACAGTCAGATTTGAAACCTACAGGTCTAACATGAGACTTACTTGGACTTATATGAGTCAATAAATGACTCATATAAGACTAAGTCCTGCAAAATCATAAGTTGGTACATCAAAGCTCGCAATGTTTAACATGACTGATGTCATTGACAATCAAATTTGAAGCCTACAGGTCTAACATGAGGCTTACTTGGACTTATATGAGTCAGTAAATGACTTATATGCAACCAAATAATGCAATATCCCTATTGGTATATCAAAGCTCACAGTATTTAACATGACTATTATCATTGTCTATCATATTTGGATCCTATATGTCTCACGTTAGTCTAACCTAGACTTATAAGAGTCAGTAAATGACTCATATCAGACTCAGTCATGCCAAATCCCCATTGGTACATCACCGTTATCATACTATAACTTGACTGATGACATTGACTATCAGATTTGAAGCTTACAGGTCTAACATGAGGCTTACTTGGACTTATATGAGTCCGTAAATGACTCATATGCGACCAAGTCATGCAATATCCCTATTGGTATATCAAAGCTCGCAGTGTTCAACATCAAAGCTCGCAGTATTCAATATGACTATCTATCAATGTTTATACATGAATGATGTGATTGTCTATCACATTTGGAGCGTACAGGTCTCACATGAGTCATACTTGGACTCACAAGAGACAGTAAATGATTCGTATGAGGCTCAGTCATACAAAAACTATTATCCAAGTGACTGTTATCAGTGTTTATAGATGAATGATGTGATTGTCTATCACATTTAGAGTGTACAGGTCTCACATGAGTCATACTTGGACATGCAAGAGATAGTAAATGACTCATATGAGACCCAGTCATGCAAAAACCATTATCCAAGTCACTGCTATCAGTGTTTAACTTGACTGATGTGATTGTTTATCGCATTTGGAGGCTATGTGTCTAACATGAGACTTACCTGCATTATCAAATTCGATTAAACTAACAATGAGCCAACTAGACTGATATATCAATTCGATTAAAATATCTGCATTTACAGCATCAATATCATAAGTACCTATAATATGTAGGCAGTGAAACATCTAAGACATTTAATATTTACTCACAAATACCTATAATAATGAAATAAATATATCTATTTCTGGCAAAACTACTCATAACAATATTACAAATTCACAACTTCACAACTTCAGCATACAATTTCACACATTCACAAATTCACAACTTCACACACCATTAACATTCACAAATTTACAATTTCAGCATATCAATTTTTTGAAAATAGCATTACATTACTGACATGATTAAGGCTGATACGTCAGAATATCTGACATGCATTGCCTTCGAAATAGCATAACTTTAGCATATCAACTGCCCCGCTACCACTCCGCCAAATAAGCGCTCTTTAAAACTAGGTGCACCTTCAGGATCTATCAGCACTGAAGGTATTGCCGATGCGGAAGGAGACCCAACTTTCAATCCTAAAATCTTATTCACGTCGTTCTGGATGAACGAAACAACATACTCTCCTATGTGCTACCGTGGGAATGAGGACGATCCCCGTCGCGACGATGTGCTCTCTAACGATAA
This sequence comes from Chloranthus sessilifolius, assembly GCA_021018995.1. Taxonomy (NCBI): domain Eukaryota; kingdom Viridiplantae; phylum Streptophyta; class Magnoliopsida; order Chloranthales; family Chloranthaceae; genus Chloranthus; species Chloranthus sessilifolius. Next base: position 103,256,427 of record CM037588.1, read on the forward strand.
AAAATATAGAGTCGCCACCCGAAGCTTTCGGTGTCCCGGGATACCTAGTTCATTTTTATGAGCACCTAAGTGCTAAAAATATGACTCTGAATTCGGTCTAGACCAAAGGCTCTTGGGTAGGGGCTTCGGTTATCGATCGGGAAGGTGCTAGGTACCCGACCAACCCACTTAACGCGGTCTCTACTAATGGCCAAAAATAAAATGAAATGAAAGAAAAGAAAATAGCTTCATCTTGTCCAAAAGGGCTTAGAATCCTATTTGTGCCCCTCCGTTCCTACCGAAAAATCGGCGGCGTAACAGCACAAATGGGAGGATGGAGGGAGCTAGAAAGAGATAGGAGAAGAAAGGGGAGAGCCGGAGCCCTCGAGCCCTTGTAGCACCGCAGGAGAGCCTTGCGTGGCTTGCTTTGATGAGCTCTTGAAGGCTTTGTATGGTGGAAAATGGGGTTCTAACTCCTAGAACTTAAGCTAAGAGGTGGGGGATGGAGGCTAGGGGATCACACACACATAGGCTAAGGGTTTTGGATGCAAGAACAAGCTTGGAATGAGATTGGGAGGTTCTGAAATTTGGGTGAAAATAGTGCACAAAAGGGAGGAAGAACTTCTCACTTTGAACTCTTTCTCTCTTAAGAAAATTTCTCAACCCTTAAACCAAGGGGAGGGGGGGATCTATTTATAGGAAATGGGTGGATTAGGAGGCTACTTAGAGGCTAAGTAAGATTAGGAATTAGGTAATGGGTCATCTAAGGTTTCCTAGGATTTTAAGAGCTTGGAATGGTGTGAAGGATCCTCCAATGGTGGATGATGGGGTGAGGCCTTAAGCCACTTAAGGGGTTGCAAATAGGTAGTGAATGGGTGCAAAATAACTAGCAAAACACACCCCAAAGGTCAAGGTGGTCAACAAGTCAAACCCCAATCATGATTTTTGGGGCAAATTCCAACAATTACTGTTCAATAGTTGCGCCAGGCAAATGTACAGTAAAACAGTAATGAACAGTAGCCTGGAAGTTGGCTTCGCGAGGGGTGGGGGACCCATTTATTCCTGGCGTAACTATTAGTTGTGCCAGGCAAATCCAGGGGGAAAATGGCCTTGCGCAAGTATTAGATGCGCCAAGCAAAAATCCCTCCAAAACAGCTTGATTTTTAAATGGTCATAACTTTTGATATACAACTCTGATTGAGGTGATTCGTGGCTCGTTGGAAAGCTGGAGAAGTCCTCTTTCCAATGATATATGATTTGATATTGGTAAAATATCTTAGCTAGTCCTAGTGCACCACTCTTTATCCATTGCCCAGGAAGGTTAGGTTTAGGGTTTAGAATGGGTTCTATGGGTCGGGGCTGGTTTCTAAAGGTTTGGGATAGGTTCCTAAGGGATCTAGGGTAATTCCTAAGGGTTTAGGGTGATTACATACATGCCATCAAAAGCTCAAAAATGTGCCTCTCTCGAAATATGTTTCGATCAGGCCTTGGGCCAAATTTGGGTGTCTACAGATGCCCCTCTTTGGTATCCGATCACTAATGATTATATGCCAAAGAAAAGAGACATCCGAAGAGGCCCAAGGCATTACTGACGGGTCCGCTGCATTCAGAATGAACGTTAAACATCAGGTGAGTTACACGGTGAGAAAATGAAAGCCCTGGGGTGTCAGGCTAATCATTCGTTCCTCAAGGTAATTGGTTCCCAAGCGCTTAGCGACATTACTGGGCATAACCGAGGTGGAATGAGTTGCAAAAGCCTAATAGCTAGGAAAAATGTTCGCCTCTCAAGTTGCGAAAGCCCGTTAGTCGGGAAAAACGTCCTCTTCTCGAGATGATTTGAAGGTGATTGATGTTTGAGATTCATTCTTAATGCAACAGCTTCGTATGTAAGAGGGGTGATCGACCCACATTTAAAGATAGGCGCAAAGTAAACATATGCAAGGCTCCACAGTTTGCGTTCAATCCTACGAGGCATTTGATGGCCCCATCGGACTATTCGCGGGTGCCCCTACTGAAAGCAGGGTTCGAGATTTTTGGGCGAACCCATCGATCCCAAAGTTTATTTAGCATGACCACCCGAGCGAAGTGAATAGATGTCACAACACTTTTTGGGAGTACGTGCCATTTTTTTGAAAGCATGCCTCAACTCAGCATGTCCTAAAGTATCTAGTTTTGACTTTCTTGAACAGATCCAGCCAAACATTGGGCACCTCCCAAAAGGGGGCATCCAATCCTGGCCTTTGTTGATAATGATCATAATCATCAATTAACTATGCATAATCATGCGCCCATCGGGAGCAATAAGCAACAATAAAGGCGATGGAAGCCCCGACTCAGACCTACTCGGGTATAATTTACAGGGACAAACGACCATCATACGGATACCCAGACGCATGGCGTACACTTTATAGGGATACCGCTACCCATACAGGTTTTAAGCCTACAGAAAATAAAATGGAAATGAACCCTTCTAAATGCATGGTTGCACATAATTTGATTGATATGTAATCTCATCCTCAACAGGTTGGTTTCAACCAACGATTGACCTTTTCCAACAGAGAATCTGAAGCTTAAAACACTTAAGTTTACATGAATCCAAAACAGAGCGCTCATCGCAAAGATTTAGCAGTGGAGTCGACTTGATCGAAACATTGACTATTTGACCGGGACCGATACTATTGCTCCTTCCTTGAAGTAGGATCCAGAATCCAAGGCGTGCCTTAGACTTAGGACTTTAATTTTGCACAGCTGCGTTTCCGATAAAATATTGACATTTTACCACATCGAAAATATGTGAGTGCATAGCTGTGCGTAGCATAAAAACTTAGATTTCTTTTTCTTTTTTTTTCAAAATGATTTTCATCATTTTTTTGTTAGACCTGACGTCGGTGGTGAGATTCTTTATCTGATTTGTCCATCGCTGAGAAGTTGCCCGCTTCGAGGCTTTGGACCGTGTGATGTTCCTGCACATTCTCGAGAAAACGTCAGTCCCTTTTTTGTTTATACATATAAAGAAAATACATCCTAAACAACAGAAGAAAAAGTAGATTTTTACCTACACTTTTTCATTTTCAAGATATTTTTGGATTTTTGTTTTTAGAGATTTTTGGTTATTTTTCTTCATTTTTGAGATTGAAATATGATGCTGGAAATATGTACATGAAAATGAGTAGAAATATATACACATTTTTTGGTATTTGGATTTTTCTTAATTTTTTTTTTGGCTTTTCTTCTTTTTTTGTTTTTGATGCCTTGATAGTGAGATGGAGTGACGAGTCCCATTTTGAGCATAGTCGAACTCTTTCATGCAGTCGATCCTGAGTGAGTTTCCAGATTTTACCAAGGCCGGAATGCTAATCCCTTTGGATTGAGTTAAACCTTTCTCCTTCCCTTGGGTCATACGTTTGACAGTGCGGGTTTCACAAAGACAATTATGGTCGGGACCCGATTCGAACTAGCATGAGCGGCCCAGTTGGACAAGAGGATACAAGAAGAGTAACAAAAGGGTTCCTCAAACATCAATCTTCTCAATCAGTCCAAACCTTTCTTTTTCAATTAGTTTCTCCATTTTATTTATCTCCTTTTTTATGCGTGGCGCCCTTTCGGGTTTTCACCACGTCCATGGGTTTAGCTCTCCTACCCCAAGCGCCCATTCGGGTTTTCAGCTGGTCGGCACAAACTCGTTGTTTTTACTCGTAGCGCCCTTTCGGGTTTTCACTATGTCCATCTTGCTTTGAGCTTGTTATTTTATTTTATTTTTATTCTTTTTATTATTTTTTCAAGAGCCACGACATAGACATCAATTCCGTCATAGCCGGCTGGATGGGGTTCTGGTGTCGTCTCACGACTCGGCTCATGTTGACTTAACAGATATTATGACTGCTTGCGAACCTACAAAGAGGGCTTCCTTCAGGGTGTAGCTTGGCCATGGGTTAGGATTTGAAGGTATGCTGGGCTAAAAGGATTTCCTTGATACGACTTCAGTTTTCTCATCATACTTTCTTCCTTGGGGGTTTTTATTGTACATGCCTCGTGATTCTTCTATACACATTTTTTTTTGTTATTCTTTTTCCTCCATTTCAGGCAATCTCTTTTTTGAGGTTTTGCTTTTTCGATTTTTTTGGATTTGATAATAAGTTTATACACATGCATCTTTTCTCTTTTTTTGGGTATATGTACACATATATTTTTGGGGGGAATGGGTATTGAAATAAAGGCCTAGGCTCAAATGGGGTAGCGAAGGATATCATCATTTTTAGGGATGTTTTTGGGCTACTGTGCTTGGAATGAAGGCCTCTTTCGGGTGATTCTTAAGCAGTCACGTATCTGTTTCACCAATACTTACCTTATCGCGATAGACTAAGAGTAGAATCGTCGGACGTATCCAGCATTGATGGGCTCGGGAAGATGATCTCCGTCCATGGTGGCGAGGCAGATGGCGTATCCTGGCAGCACCTCTCGAATGACGTATGGTCCTTCCCAGTTTGGCTTAAACTTTCCTCTCGGATCGGCGTGGAGGGATGGGAAGATCTTCTTCAGCACAGTGTCTCCTACCTTTAGATCTCGACGCGGACACGTTTGTTGTAAGCGCGTGCGATTCGCCCCTAGTAAACTTGAGTGTGACATAAGGCTAGGAGTCTCTTCTCGTCCAATAAGTTTAGTTGATCAAAGCGTGATATCTCTTTTTCTGCTTCGGTTAAGCTTGATTCCTTGAGGATTCAGAGCGAGAGTACTTCAACCTCTACCGGGAGGACGGCCTTGGTTCCATACTCAAGGGAGAATGGTGTTTCCCCTGTAGCGGTACGGATCGACGTTCGGTAGGCCGACAAAGCAAATGACAGCATTTCGCTCCAATCTCGATAAGTGACGACCATTTTCTCAAGGATGCGAACGACTGTCTTATTCGCGGCTTCCACGGCTCCATTAGTTTGAGGCCGATAAGGGGATGAGCGATGATGCTTGATCAAATTGCTCGCAAAAGTCTCGGATGCGCTTATTCGTAAAGTTTGTGTCGTTGTCCATGATGATATCTTTGGGTACTCTAAATCGGCACACAATATTGTTCTTGAGAAACTTCTCAACGTGACTGGCCGTGATATTGGCATATGATGTCGCTTCTACCCACTTGGTGAAGTATTCAATGGCGACGAGGATGAACCGATGTCTGTTTGATGCTTTCGGATTAATCATTCCGAAAGCATCCTTGCTTTGTGGTCATGCAGTGAAGATCAATGGCCAAGGAGTGGTCATGCAGTGAAGATCAATGGCAGGAGCGTGTATCAGACTAAAGTGTTCTTGACACTTGTAAAATTTTTGAACATGTTTGCAACAATCCGATTCCATGGTGGTCCAAAAGTATCCCTGTCGTAGGATTTTCTTAGCGAGCATGTGACCGCTGATGTCGGCTCTGCATACTCCCTCATGGATTTCTTTCATAATATTGACTGCTTCACTTTCAGTGAGGCACCTGAGTAAGATGTTATTGTATGATTGCTTGTAGAGGCATTCCCCGCAAATGACGTAACCTGCCGCTAAACGTTGAATGGTTAGTCAGTCTGTCTTGGATGTACCCCGTGGGAAAGTTAGGGTCTCAAGGAAATCCTCGATATCTGAGAACCAAGGTGGCTCATCATCAGGATTTGTAGGTTCCTCAATTTGGAGGCAGAAGGCTGGCTCAGTCCTCTGCTCGATCACGATTGGCTTCATCTCAACACCATAGGGGATTTCAATCATTGACACCAAAGTTGCTAATGCGTCAGCAAAGTGATTACTTATCCGGGGGACGTATGAGAAAGTCACATCCTGGAAGCAAGCTATCAGATCCTCAAGCTATCGGACGAGAAGTTGATCCCCGGATAAGTGATTACTTATCCGGGGATCAACTTCTCGTCTTTTGTCTTCCAGTCACCATTCGTCTGGCATATGATTAACTGTGAATCACTAAATACTCAAAGGTGAGTTTCATTCAGATCGAGAGCTGCTAACAGGCCAGCGATGCAAGCTTCGTACTCAGCCATATTATTAGTACAAGGGAAGTTGAGCTTGATAGAGACCGGTACATGAGATCCTTTTGGTGAAATTAAGATGGTGCCAACTCCTTGGCCCTCGACATTTGCTGCCTCATCAAAGTGCATTACCCATGATTCTTCTGCTTCTTCTGTATCATCTTCCGTCATGAACAAGATATCTTACGTCTGGGAATTCAATTTTTAACGGCTCATAGTCAAGTAAAGGATTGTCGGCGAGATGATCAGCAAGCGCCTACCCCTTGATCGATTTCTGAGTGACGTATGTGATGTCGAATTCAGATAATAAAAGCTGTCAGCGTGCGATTCGTCCAGTGAGAGCTGTTTTTCAAATAGGTATTTCAGTGGGTCCATTCAGGCCAAGAGCAGAACCGCCTGAGATAGCAAATAATGGTGGAGCCTTTGAGTTGCCCATACAAGAGCTAGGCATGCTTTCTCCAAATGAGAGTAACGCATCTCATAATCAATAAACTTCTTGCTAAGATAGTAAATGGCCTGCTCTCTTCTTCCCGTTTCATCATGCTACCTCAAAACGCATCCCATCGAAACTTTCGTCGTGGAGAGATACATCAAGAGTGGTCTCCCTGGCTCAGGTGGTACCAAAACAGGTGGATTAAGGAGGTAGCTTTTGATTTTCTCGAACACTGCCTGACAATCGTCGTTCCATTCAACAAGTGAATTCTTCCTTAGTAACTTGAAGATTGGCGTGCAGATTGGAGTTAGTTGTGTAATGAACCGACTGATATACTGTATTCTACCCAAAACCCCTCTAACCTCCTTCTCAGTAGACGGCAGTGGCATTTTAGTATGGCTTTGACTTTGATTGGGTCGACCTCGATCCCCTCCTGCTGACGATGAATCCTAATAATTTCTTGACATACCACAAAATGCGCACTTCTGTGGATTTAGACCTCACCTTTCAAAGCGACTTACGAAGGTTTACGGATGGTGCTTTGGTGACTTGGCTATCATGTCGTCGACATATACTTCAATCTCTCTGTGCATCATGTCATGAAATAGTGCAGGTCATAGCTCTACGGCGTTGCTGCGGCATTCTTGAGAATGGCATATTTCGATAGCAAAAGGTTCCCCGGGGGGGAATGAACACTATCTTCTCGCGATCAACCTCTACCATTTTGATCTGATTTTATCCTGAGAATCCATCCATAAAAGAAAGCATCCCATGCTTAGCAGTGTTATCGACCAAGATATCAATGTGTGGTAACGAGAAATCGTCTTTTGAGCTCGCTTTATTCAGATTGCAAAAATCGATGCACATGCGGACCTTTCTGTCCTTCTTTTGTACAGGCACAATATTGGCTAGCCACTACGGGTATTTAGATACCATGAGAAACCTCGCGTCATACTGCTTGATGACCTCGTCTTTGACTTTCAGCATCCATTCGAGTCGGAGACGTCTCAGCTTCTGCTTGACTAGCTTCATATCAAGGTAGAGGGGCAACTCATGCTCGACCAAATCAGTATCCAGACCAAGCATGTCCTCGTATGACCAGGCAAAAACATCTTGGTATGACCAAAGGAAGTCGATCATGCTTTTTCTTTCCTCAGGAGACAGTGACGTTCCGATTTTGGTTATCCTAGGAACCTCCTCAGTTCCTAGATTGACGTCTTCGGTCTCTTCGACAATGGGGGTAGGGCCATACTCAAAGTCGGCAAATCGGTCAAGGAGCTCATTGGGGAGCTCCTCGAAGGAAACATCCTCGTCCAGACTCGTGATCCCTACCTCTTCTTGTATTTCTATAGGGAAGGGGTCAATTTCACGTGGGACGGGTATTTTGATTAAGGCATCCTTTTGTGGGACATTTTCTGGAATTTTAAATGACAATATTTTTGGGTTTTGGATTTTTTCAATGTTTTTGAGATTTTGTGTTTTTTATATGTTTTTGAGTTTTTTATTTTCTTCGGAGACGGACCCTTGGCAAGGCGAGTTGCTATATATACAAGGTATTGCCTGCCAAGGGCTTATCTCACTTTTTATAGGTTGTTTTTTTTTGGGAAACGGGTGTCAAATGTTAGGCCACTCCCCGCTTCTAGTGTTTGGGGCAAAGATGCCCAGTTGCGTCCCTGAGGGGCCGCTTCTTTACCTGTTGGGATGGAAGGTGCTGACTGATATGGCTCATTGGATTCAGCCTCCAGCATATTGATCCCTATTTCGTCTGAGATCATGTCCTCAAATGATAACTCGGTTTTGTGGTGATTTACCACAAGGGGGGTTTGTTCAAGTACCGACCGTCGTTCTTCGAAAAGGGACAACGTGACCAAATCTATCTCCAAGCTGGGAAGGGAGATCTGGGGATTGGTGGGGTGGACTGGGGCTTTGGGTTTGCGTGGGGTCAAATGGGTTGCCCCATTTTGATCGATATTTACGACCCTTGCACTGACAATGGAATCCCTAATGTGCCGCATGGGGTGAGGTTTCTCCTTTATGTTGATTCCTCGAGATCTTGCAGCCGCGGCGACCCTGGCTTTCTCTTTGGCCTCTCAGACCTCTTGCTCTGTGGGCTTATATCCGAGCCCGAATCTTACTTTTTGTCCCTTAGCCACAACTGGCTCTCTTCTGCCTTGTAATTTGGGTCCCAAACCCCTTCCTTTCTGATAGCCCCACTTTTAGAGCATTGCTACTGCCACTATCATACCGCCTCCCGTTTTAGACATAATGCCCTCAATGGGTTCTGGGAGTATTACCGACACCTCATACTCGAAACTGTGGAGGTCGACGTCCTCAGCAGTGTGTGATATATCCAGCATATTGGGTTTTTCAATGCTATTGGTAGCCTTTTCTTTCTCACTGTGCCCCTCTCCAATGATCGTGATAATCTTATGCCCAGATGTAAATTTGAGTTTCTAGTGCAATCTGGAAGGTATGGCTCCGACTTCATGTAGCCACAAGCGCCCTAACAACAAATTTAATGAGGATTTGATATCCATGACTTCAAACAAGATGGAAAAGGTCATTGGCCCTATTAATAGCTCAAGATCAACTTCTCCCATTATTTCTCTCCTGGTATTGTCAAACCCTCTAGCGCTAGTTCTGGTGGGCCTTAACATGCACGGATCAACCCTGATCTTGGTAGCGGTTCTTAATGGGCATATATTCAATGCAGACCCATTATCGATTAGTACCAAGGGGATAATCATATTTCCAGACTCAACGGTTATATTCAAAGATTTTGATTGGCTACCCCCTTCCTCAGGTAAATCGGCGTCAGAAAATGAAATGGCATTTGGGGCCATCACTTGACCAATTATCTGCCCGACTTCATTTGGGCTAACTTAGAGTGATACATGTGCATTTTTTAACGCCCCCATTAATGCTTGAAAATGGAGTGGGAACGTCATCAACAGATCCCATACAGTGATATGAGCAGGCATTCTTCTCAGCTGAGTCTCCAGTATATGTTCTAAACTCATTTTCTCGAAGGGGTTCACCACGCTGTCTTTCTTTCCTTCGGGTTGGGCTGTCTTGCCGTATTTCTCGCTTTGATATCCTCCCTAACTGCGTAACAAAATCTACCGCCTTCTCTATCGCTTCCGGCATTGACATCTGTTTATTCGTAGCTTAGAGGGACCTGATGAGGATCATATGTGGGTCCCGAGAGCTGAAAAGGTAGGGCTACCGGTTCTTAAGGTACTTGTACTGTCATCTCAGGAGGCATGGGTAATACTTGATTCACCCCGGTGGCAATGGATTGGGTGGAAAGATTGGGCCAAATGGGGGTGGTGGAGCTTGAGGGTGGTAGCATTGGAGGGAAGGAGGTAAAAGTAGGCCATTGATAGCCAGTGGGTGCTGGCGGTAGATGGGGGGTCTGATAGGCCATTAGGTAATTGATCGGGGTGGTGGAACTTGGCGGTGGTTGAGCTGGGGGTGATGGAGTGTGCGCAGGCCATTGATAATTGATGGGTGCGGGTGTTGGATTGGGGGCTTGGTGGCTTAAAGGGAATCGATGGGGGTTGTGGTGTATGGTGGTAGTTGGAATGGGGCAGGCGTAGGCCATTGATGACTGGCGGGTGCGGGTGTAGGATTGGGGGAATGTTGGCTCATTGGGTAATTGATGGGGGTTGTGGTGTATGGTTGGTATGCATTGATATTCACGTAATTGACGGGTGTGGGCGATGGAAAGTATGCTCTGAGATCTAAGGGTTCAATTTGTGGAGTCGGGTTGGGGAAATAATCTGACATATTTAGGGGTTCAACTACCCCTATATTCCTTCTTCAACGTTTCTTAATAGCGGTGCTACATAACTCTCCCGATCACTGATGTAATCGGATGGGTCAAATTCAAACTCCTCATCTTCTATCATTCCGATGGTGGGTCTGGGACCTGCTCCTCCGGTAGGATGTGGGGTAGTGGTACTTGATGAATATTAGCATGCTGAGAGGTGCAGGGGGAATGATTTTCCCGGCATCAATCAAATCCTGGATGGCATGCTTCAATGGGAAGCAGCGATCAGTAGGGTGACCCGGACCCTGATGAAAATTACAGTGGGTATTTGGGTCATAGTTCTTTGGGATTGGGTGAGGAGGAGGTTGCGGTTGGCGGATAGCCACCAATCCCTTTTCCACTAACAAGGGCAAAAGTACACTCAAAGATTGCCCCAGAGGTGTAAAGACTCGGCCATAGCGGGCTCTCCTATGTTCCGGGCTCATTTGCATTCCTTGCCCATTCCCCATATTTTGCATCCGTCAGCCTAATGGTGGGTCACTAAATTGAAACGAGCAAGATTATTATTGGTCCGTGTTGGCTATGTTCTAGACATTGCCCCCTGTTCTCTTCTTGTTCCTCTGCTCAGAAAATCTTCTGACCGCGCTAGGGCCCCCTGAAGTATTCTTACTCAATAGCCCTTCCCTGATGGCATCTTCACAGCGGTTGGCATTCCTCACCAAATCAAGAAACTAAATCATTGCTTGTATACAAGAAAATCGAGATCACCGCGAGTGTTCTTTTGAAATCATCTCTATCCGCTCATCATCCGTATTCTATTTCCGACTTTGAGTCGCCAAGGTTTCATCGCCTCTAAGTAGTCACTAAAGGTCTCGTTTAGATTTTTCTTTAAACGGGCTAAATCATACTTGCGCAGTTCAATATCAATATTATAGACATACTGTTCCTAGAACAAATGCGCTAAATCTTTCCATGTCTTCATCATGGATGGTTCAAGAGATGTGAACCACCTCAAGGCCTATCCGGTCAAACTTTTCTGAAATACTTTTATTAGCAGTCTTTCGTCCCCCCGTACTGGCACATGTCCCCATAATAGGACTTGAGGTGTGCGATCGGGTTGCCAATGCCATTGTACTTGTCGAATACTGGCATTTTAAATTTGGGGGGCAAGGGGACCTCAGCGAACAGGCATTGGTCTATGAAGTCTGTGGCATGGATTTTATGCCACCCATTTTCATTAGTTGCTTTTGTATTTTGTCCAACTATTCTTTCAGCTACTCTGACTCTTTTGATATCGGGGTTGCTTTCTCGGCTGTCAGTTGGACTTCACTCTGGGCCACCAGGGGGTGGGCAATTACTGATGGAGGCTTGAGGCTGGTCAATGCCCCAGCATAGGCCCCACTATTTCTGATCTCGTCCTCCTCATAGTGCTGATCTATGTAGGGTGCAGTGAGGACAGGATTTTCAACCTGTTGCTGCATGGGTTGGATGGGAATGACATGAGTAGGGGTTGGGTGAGCCCATTGGGGGTGAGGAAAGGTTTGTTGGGTGATGGGAATTTGGTTTTGAGGCGAGGCCCCATAGGGCCATTGGGTATGGGGGAAGGTTTGGAGATGGCCTTGGGGTGTGGGGCCATGGGGGAATTGGGTTTGGGAGATGACATGGGTTTGACCCAGCTGTGAAGGTTGGGTTAGGTGTTGGGGGTGTTGTGGAAGGTATGAGTGTGGGGTTTAGGTTTGGGCCATGAACCCTTGATCATTTTGGGTCATGGGCCACTGATAGGTCTGGGCCATGGACCCTTGGTAGGTTTGAGCCCATGGGCCTTGATGGGTCTGGGCCATGGGCCCTTAATGGATCTAGCCCGTGGGCCCTTGATGGGTCTGGCTCGATGGGCCTTGTTGGGTCTGGGTCATGGGCCCTTGATGGGTCTAGCCCGATGGGCCTTATTGGGTTTGGGCCGTGGGCCATTGGTGGATTTGGGCCATGGGCCCCTGATAGGTTTGGATTTGATGGGTTTGGCTCAATTGGCCCTGGGGGATATGGGTAATGGGGTTTTGGGCCAATGGGCCTTAGAGATGATGGGTAGTGGGGTATTGGGCCATGGGGCCCTGGAGATCATGGATGGAGGGGTATTGGGCCATGGGGCCCTGAGATGTGTGGGAAAAGGGGGTTTGGGCCAATGGGCCTTGGGGTATGTGGGTGATGGGGGTTTGGATGGTGTGGATTATGGGAGGTTGATGGGGGTCATGGGGGAGTGAAGCATGGAGGTTTGCCAAGGTGTGGGATGGATTCATGGATGTGGGGTGTGGAGGAGAGATATTTTGGGAGGCCCTCCATGAGGAGTATGCTTGGAACTTCTCCTCCATCTTGGCCATGGAAGGGGGGTGGGATGTGGATGGTGGATTTAAGGGGTGGTGGGGTATAGATTGGGTGGAGGTGGTGGAAAAATTGGGCATGGCCTCGGTATAATTGGGCATGGCCACGGTAGGTGGGGGTGTATGGGGTGGATGAGGGGATGTATTAGGTATGTTTTGGGATGATGGGGGGCTTGATGGGGAAGGATGAGAAAAATTAGGCATGGCCCCGGTAAAAACGGGCATGACCCGGATGGATGGAGGATTTTGCGGGGGTTGGATAGGGTGGAAGTGGTGTATGTGAATGTGGGTGGATCGGGTCTATAGGGGGATGATGGGAATTAGGGCATGGATGTGGATTGGGAAAATGGGTTTGGCATGGGCATGGTTTGGGCAAAAGATGGAGAATGGGGGGTTGGATTTTGGATATTTTGGGGGGTATTGGTTGGGAAAATGGGGGCGCCAAATGAACCGGTAACGGTAAAAGGGGGTTGGGTGAGGGGGATGGTGGAAAAGACTTCTCCCGAATGAGAGTGGGTTAGAGAATGTGGCGGGGATGAATCGGGATCGGCATAAACCGGGTTCACTACCCCCGACGGAGCAGGTCGGGTAAGGGTGCCTTGGATAAGGCCCAAAAATCCTCCTCCTTCCCCTACGGGACGATGGAGGGCAAGATGATGCCATTGTGCCGGCACCACCAACTAAATATTTTTTGGGTTTTGATTATATATATTTTTTTGAATTTTATGAAAACTTTTTGAAAAATAAAGGTTTCGAGGCCTTGGAATTTCCTTTTCGGGTGGCTCTCGTACCTTAATTCAAGACCCACGGCTACGATTCCAAGGCACTTTGGAAGAATCGAAGGAGAACCTTCGATCTATTGAAGGCACAAAAATTGAGGCAAACGACCTGATCCCCCAAAATGAGACAAAAAGAAGTTGCCTTCTCTTGACCGGCGGGGGCGTATTGGGTGTCGAAGATGGCGGGGCCTAAACAAGGCACTATGCACACTGATCGGGGTACTCGAGAGGTGCAAAGGGCCAAGGATTCGAGCTGGGTGCTGTGAAACAGACCTGGCGCAACTAATACTTACGCCCAGGTTGCAGGGGAGGAATTTTACACTGGTGCAACTATTAGTTGCACCAAGGTAAAATTTTGGAGTTTAAAGCTGGCGCATCTAATAGTTGCGGCAATTATAAATTCCAGCTTTTTGTGCTTGTGCAACTAATACATGCGCCAGTCAAAAACAGATATTCCAGAACTTTTGATAGCAACCACTGATGCTCGAAATGAGTCTTTTTTGGTTTTTGTGGAAGCTAGGCTTCCGGGAACTGAGCTATTTTTTGGTGATCGATTCTCTCCTCACCGCACCTATAGGATTGAGTCCGGTATAACTCGCTAGCGCGCTCCCCAAGGGTTTTAAGCTTCGGAATGGAAACCCACCCAATATACCTCTGCTGCAAGCGCCTTCTCAGATACTGGGTGGGCAGGGACTTTTCTAGATCATCACCACTAGGGGCTGCCACCATACTAAGACCCGGGTGTTTGTATGTGTGCCTAAACCAACCCTTTGAAAAATCTAACCCACAAAATAAATTAATTAAGCTCCCTAACTTGGTTCAATTTTAATTTTTCAAAGTTTTTTTTTCTTTTTTTTGAAAGTTTTCTTTAGTTCAAAGACCGGGGGTGATTATCCCGTGCCGCCACTACGGGCCGGCGTCGACTGTTAGGATATGGAAGTAAAAAGAAAATGACGGGGCCAGTCAAGCGACTAGGCAGGAAATATAAAGTGCTGAAAATTAAAGCTGAATTGTAAAGGGAAGTAAGAAAGGTGTCAGTCAAGTGACTAAGCGAAAATTGCTGAAATTTAAAGCGGAAACATAGGGGTGAGTAAAAGGTGTCAGTCAAGTGACTAGGCGAAACATGCTGAATATTAAAGCGGAATTGTAGGGGTGAGTAAAAAAAAGGGTGCCAGTCAAGTGACTAGGCAAAAATTGCTGTAATTTAAAGCAGAAACGTAGGGGTGAGTAAGAAAGGTGCCAGTCAAGTGACTAGGCGAAAATTGCTGAAATTTAAAGCGGAAACGTAGGGGTGAGTAACAAAGGTGCCAGTCAAGTGAGTAGGTAAAAATTGCTGAAATTTAAAGCCAAAATGTAGGGGTGAGTAAAATGACATAATCAGAGGGGTGAGTAAAAAAACAACAAAAATAAACTTAAAAAAAAAACAGCAATAAAATGTTAGAAAAATATAAATAAAAAAAGCCTAGTTCAAGGGGAAGCTCTACATACTATAATCCCCAGCAGAGTCGCCATCTGTGCTACCGTGGGAATCGGGATGATGCCTGTTGCGACGTTGTGCTCTGTAACGATAAAAAATATAGAGTCGCCACCTGAAACTTTCGGTGTCCCGGGATACCTAGTTCATTTTTATGAGCACCTAAGTGCTAAAAATATGACTCTGAATCCGGTCCACACCAAAGGCTCTTGGGTAGGGGCTTCGATTATCAATCGGAAAGGTGTTAGGCACTCGACCAACCCGCTTAACGTGGTTTCTAATGGCCAAAAATAAAATGAAATGAAAGAAAAGGAAATAGCTTCCTCGTGCCCAAAAGGACTTAGAATCCTATTTGTGCCCCTCCGTTCCTACCGAAAAATCGGCGGCGTAACGGCACAAATGAGAGGATGGAGGGAGCTAGAAAGAGATAGGAGAAGAAAGGGGAGAGCCGGAGCCCTCAGGCCCTTGTAGCACCGTAGGAGAGCCTTGCGTGACTTACTTTGATGAGCTCTTAAAGGGTTTGTATGGTGGAAAATAGGGTTCTAACTCCTAGGACTTAAATCTAAGAGGTGGGGGATGGAGGCTAGGGGATCACACACACCTAGGCTAAGGGTTTTCGATACAAGAACAAGCTTGAAATGAGGTTGGGAGGTTCTGGAATTTGGGTGAAAATAGTGCACAAAAGGGAGGAAGAACTTCTCACTTTGAGCTCTTTCTCTCTTAAGCAAATTTCTCAACCCTTAAACCAAGGGGAGGGGAGCTCTATTAATAGGATATGGGTGGATTAGGAGGCTACTTAGAGGCTAACTAAGATTAGGAATTAGGTAATGGGCCATCTAAGGTTTCCTAGGATTTTAAGAGCTTGGAAAGGTGTGAAGGATCCTCCAATGGTGGATGATGGGGTGAGGCCTTAAGCCACTTAAGGGGTTGCAAATAGGTAGTGAATGGGTGCAACAGAACTAGCAAAACACACCCCAAAGGTCAAGGTGGTCAACAAGTCAAACCCCAATCATGATTTTCGGGGCAAATTCCAATAGTTACTGTTCATATGCCTGGCCTAACTATTAGTTGCGCCAGGCAAATGTACAGTAAAATAGTAACGAACAGTAGCCTGAAAGTTGGTTTCGTGAGGGGTGGGGGGACCCATTTATAACTGGCGCAACTATTAGTTGTGCCAGGACATTTCTGGGGGAAAAAGACCTGGCGCAACTATTAGTTGTGCCAGGCAAATCCAGGGGGAAAATGGCCTGGCGCAACTATTAGTTGCGTCAGGCAAAAATCCCTCCAAAAGAGCCCGATTTTTAAATAGTCATAACTTTTGATATATAACTCCGATTGAGGTGATTATTGGCTTGTTCGAAAGCTGGAGAAGTCCTCTTTCTAATGATATATAATTTGATATTAGTAAAATATCTTAGCTAGTCCTAGTGTACCACTCTTTATCTATTACCCGGGAAGGTTAGGTTTAGGGTTTGGAATGGGTTCTAAGGGTCGGGGCTGATTTCTAAAGGTTTGGGATAGGTTCCTAAAGGATCTAGGGTGATTCCTAAGGGTTTAGGGTGATTCCTAACGGTTCCATACATGCCATCAAAAGTTCGAAAATGCGCCTCTCTCGAAATGTGTTTCGATCGGGCCTTGGGCCAAATTTGGGTGTTTACATCCTATCGTGAAAGTCTCATTCTCCAAATCGAATCCTCGAACAATAGCGTGTACAAGCTGCCCGAATTGCATGACGAATTTGCTAATCAACCACAAATACCGAAAACAATTTGCTGAGAGGAGGTCTTTTCTGGCACTGCTTAATTGATAGTACCATCGGCCCAATTTTTGACAGTTCATTGCAGCTTTGATGGCTTGCTTATCATCCTCATCGACTTTTCATTTCCCTTTCCTCAATCTTTTTTCTATTTTCTTTTTAGGTTTAATTCTGAACTGAAAAATAGAAATAAGAAGAATGTTAGACGTTAGATGACTAATACAAGATCGATATAAAACATTATAATACATTAAAGGACTTATGTGAGAACATTAAATGACTGATATCAGACAATAATATACTAATGTGAGACAGTGCAGGCCTGATATCAGACTCATATTCAATATTAACTTCATTCTGACCTACATGAGTTATAACATATAATAAAAGATTGATGTGAGCACATTAGAGGACTGATATCAGATAATAATGTACTGATGTTAGACAGTACATGACTGATATCAGACTCATTGACAACATTAAACTACATTATGAACAATTACAAAATACTATAAAGTACTGATGTGAGCACATTAGAGGACTATTATCAGAAAATAATGTACTGATGTCAAATAGTACATGACTGATATCAGACTCATTGTCAGCATTAAACTACATTCCAAACAATTATAAAAACTATAAAGTACTGATGTGAGTATATTAGAGGACTGATATCAAACAATAATGTACTCATGTAAGACAATATATGACTGATATCTGAGTCATTGTCAGCATTAAACTACATTCTGAGTAGTTACAGAATACTATAAAGTGTTGATGTGCGCACATTAGAGGACTGATATTTGACAATAATGTACTCAAGTTAGACAGTACATGACTAATATCAGATTTATTATCAGCATTAAACTATATTCTGAGTAGTTACAAAATACTATAAAGTACTGATGTAAGCACATTAGAGGACTGATATCAGACAATAATGTACTGATGTCAGATAGTATATGACTGATATCAGACTCATTGTCAACATTAAAATATATTTTGAGCAATTATAAAATATTAACTGATGTGAGTAGATTAGAGGACTAATATCAGACAATAATGTACTCATGTGAGACAGTACAGGACTGATATCAGACTCATTGTCAGCATTAAACTACATTCTGAGTTGTTATAGAATACTATAAAGTATTGATGTAAACACATTAGAGGACTGATATCAGACAACAATGTACTAATGTGACAGTACATGACTGATATCAGACTCATTGTCAGTATTAAACTATATTATGAGTAGTTATAAAATCCTATAAAGTACTGATATAAGCACATTAGAGGACTAATATCAGACAATAATATACTAATGTGAGATAGTACAGGACTAATATCAGACTCATATTAGACTGATATCAGACAATAAAGATATCTGAATCTATAAAGGACTGATGTGAGAACGATAAATGACTAATATCAGATAATAAAGTCATGTGCTAAAACAGTACCAGACTAATATCAGACTCATTTTTAGCAATAAACTACTTTTTGACCTGCAGGAGTAAAGTTATCTGATTCTATAAAGGATCAATGTGAGAACATTATAGGACTGATATCAGACAATAATTGTGGTGACCCGACTTTTCCAATCCCTTAGGTATAGGAAAGGCCAGTTTGTTAACCTATCGGTTAAATGATAAGTCGGACAAACAGAACACATATCGGATTAGAGCACAAAAAAAAATAATCAAAGCTAAGAAAAATACGGAAGTAATTAAAGTGCAAAACCATCAATGATGATTGACCATCATCAAAACATGATTCATAACCATAAATAAAAGTCAAGCAAAAGCCATAATATCTAACAAAAAGGCCCACAACTCTAAGTCCAAAACTCTCACTAAAAGCAAATAAATAAACTAGATCCTAAGCCGTAAAATACTCCTCAAGAGGGACCTCAAGCTCTTCCTCTGGTATGTAATCAGTAGAAATATATCATCAACGGTATTGTATTTTAACCAACATAATTTTCAAAACGTATTTCGGAATATAATATGTCAGAACTAGATAATGCTGTAAAAGACTGAATTTAAATGCAGAAAATCATATGTAAGATCAAGTTCTAAATAGGTGAAAATAGATCCAAAGCAGATGCAGGTATTCAGCGTCTTAGTGTCTCTAACTTCTATATGTCAAGTTCAGTAATTCATGACTTAATCCTCAACTTAAAATACCTCTTGAGTTAACTATATCTCGAGAGGAGGAATATAGCCGATGGGAAGTCCTACCTACCATTGTCGTTCATAAACCCTTTTTCAGAATGCAACAAGCCCCTACACTTAGGAGGGTAACTTTCACTAGAAAATTCTATAGAAATTTTGAGGAGTCGTTCAGGTGAATCATAAAACTGATGCAGATACTAATATAGTTCAAATGTAAGTTTCTTATACATAGCTCAGATTTCAGATTTTAGAGTTTATATCAGATTTTTAGTTTACAGATATGATTTCAATGGCATATGCAAGTTTAAAGATTCTAATTCAAAATATCCATGTGAATTAAAATAAAATATGGTAGGAATGAGATTCTCCTACATCGGGACGTTTCACACAAAACCAGAGTCCAAACAAAGCTTAACGGACAGTGCCAAGACCCACACTATAACCTAGCAACCATACTGACTTTATGTTAAGTGTCTAGTAGCATAATAATCACAAAATTCGAAAAGAGATTAAAATGAAGATAAAATCATAATCTATACTCGCGCGAGCGATGATAATCCTCGCATGAGCGAGCTCTTTTCTCGCACGAGCGATAACTTAAACTCATGTGAGCGAGTACAGAGACTACAGTATAATTAACCTCTCGAGTATATGACTTCTAAAGTCAAACCTCTAGCGATTCCTTGCGCGAGCGATGATAATCCTCCCACGCGCAAGCTTCAGCAACTGCATGATCGCAGCTTCAGAATAAACGTAAAACTATGATCTTTCGCCTCATTTTCACCCAAATCGAATCATACACATCCCAAAAGCAAAACCCATATCTAATCCAATAATTTTAATCATTAAACTTAATCAAAATCATACCTTTTTCCAAGGATTTCTCGATTTGAAAATGAGTCACGCAACTGGAGTTTCAGAACAAATCCGATGGATTTCTTTGACGATTCGCGCCACGATCAATCCCACGAGTTCCCAAGGATGACTCATATTCATTTCCAATAATCTTAACCTTCCCCAAACGTCAAAAACGAACCCAATGTTGATTCAAGTTCGTTCTAAGTTTAATGGATCTCAAATGAAAAAGGTTTTATAGAGAAGAGGGTTTGAGAATGGATCTCTTATGATGATCGATGGCAATGCTTCATGATGATCAAATGACTTTAAATGCGGCTAGGGTTTCAGGTGGTTGGACTCTCGTCTCTTTCTTTCTTAAGCAATAACGTAACCTAGTGTAAAAGGGAGGGACTTCTTCTCTTATAATGGGTTTCCCACATGTGTTAAGCACACACACACACTCTTAGTGTGTTGAACTTCTAATTTTAATATTTCAAGTCTGGTGTTGAGCGGTACACCGAAGTCGGTGTACAACTTTCACACAAGGATCCAAACAAGCTCTAAATTAAAATCCGTTTGCACGATCACATCTAAATAATAATCCAAAACAAATGATGATGTCGGTCGCCAAGCCGAATACGCACACAGGGTTAATCTAATTCGGGTTCAAAATATGGGTCTTTACAATAATGTACTAATGTGAGACAGTACATGACTGATATCAGACTCATTTTCAATATTGAACTATATTCAGACCTGCATGAGTAATCTTAATCTATAAACTTCTGATATGAGGATATTAAAGGACTGATATCAGACAATAAAGTCGTTATGTGAGACAGTAATGATTGATATCAGACTTATTTTAAGCTTTAAACTACATTCTGACCTGCATGAGTAAAGTTATCCGATTCACATATATTATACATCATAGATCCATATATATTACACATCAGAGAAAAAGAATAGTGGATTTCCAATAACATAACAAAGAATGATGGTCATATAGTGAGAAGCTGTACATTTCTAATGATATCCTTATTATAATATTTTTAACATTCCTCATCACTTTTCTCATTCAGTACCCTACTTATTACAACAAGTTTGTCACTTAGCAAAATTCATAATTTCTTTCTACATTTTTTTACCTTAGTCCTCGTCAAGTCAAACGATTGTGTCCCTCATCAACTTCCCAGCCATTCTCAATTTACTTTTAAAGAGACCTGAATGTCTGAAACCAAATCCACCTTCAGACATATGAGTGAGTAAGAACAGGAAGAGCTGATGACCTTGTAAGAACTGGTATGAGAGAATAGAGTGTTGCTATCAGACAATAAAGGACTTATATCAAACTTAAAATTAAAATTTAAACTTCATTTATCCCCTGCATGAGTAAACTTCAAGAATTAAATATACAGTAAAGGACCAATGAGAGACATATTAAGCAATTTACATAAGACATAAGACAACCTCATACAAAGCTAGTTGGATTGATATAAGCTGTAAATATTCCAATGAATGACACATTTATTAGACATCGGAGATAAAGGAAAAATAGTGGATCATCCATATAAATTACAAAGTATATTAGCTACGTCCAATGACTGATACGAGACTCGGAGAAGCTGTACATTGCCTATCGATGCACTTATTATAATATTTTATACATTCCTCACCATTGTTAAGATTGGACACTACTTATTACAAGAAGTATCTCACTTAGCAAAATTAATTATTTTGTTTTACATTTTTTTGACTGTGGTCCTTGACAAGTTGACCAATTGTATCCCTCCTGCTTACAAGTTGTACAATATATTCTCCGTTTCTTTTCAAGTGTTAATTTCAACCTTTTTTTTGTGGTCGACCTGAGGGGTTCCTATAGTGAGGAGGGTGAACAATAGGACTAACATGCTTGATGTCCTATTGAGATTCGTCTAGAGTCGGTTCGATTACCTACTATATGTCTCACAATATCGTGCAGATGTATACCATGCCTCACAATATATCGATGAATCTACATTACTCAAACGAATGGCAGCCATGACATAGATACAAGGGAGGTCCAGAACGTCAAAGCAATGACAAGAATATGACCTCTTATCTAAATGTACATTTTACTTAAATGTCTACGTTGATACCTCAAAAATGTTGGGTGATGATGGTAGAACTTGACAAAACCTAACTGCTTCGTCAACCTCTTCCAAGATATCGGATGCATATCGGGTTAAACCCTTCGACATCTTTTGACCTTTTGTAGCTCTGTCATGAAAAAGTTGGGCAACTTTCTTCCTCATTACTTCAATAAGGGCTATTGTTGGTAGACCTCTAGCATGAACTAGGATTTTGTTCAAGCACTCAAACATGTTTGTAGTCAGAAAATCGTATCTACGATCAGGGAAGAGCGCTCTAGACCACCTCCATGGTTCACTCTGTCGAAGATATTTTACACCAGCAAGGCTCACACCCTAAAATTTCTTCATTGGCTCATCATATTCTTTTACGGTATATGCCCAAGCAATAGGCTAGAGTGACTCCACAAATTCGGATTCCTAAACTTCTCCCTGCAGTTCTTGGTAATGTGAAAGAAGTAAACGCTGAGTGGCATATGAAAATACTTTTAGAACCATCGATCTAATTGCATCCGCACGGTCTGAAATTATGAAAATTGCTTTATCATCATCCATGATCGCTTCTCCAAGACATCAAAGAAACCATTCCCAAGCATCTTCTATTTCACCATCAACTACAATAAAAGTAATGGGGAACAAACCATTGTTGTCATCGACAGTTTTCGTAATTAGCATCGAGCAGAAAAATTTACCTTTTGAGTGTATTTCGTCAATCAAAATTATGAGTCTCAACGTTCTTCTATATCTATCAATAGAGGGTCTGAATGCCCCAAAAAATCTAAGGAATGAGTCATCATACAAATATTGTAGTTTCATGAAGGTGTTGGGATTGGATCTACGCAATTCTGTAATATATGAAGGGAGATTAGCATAAGACGACTCCCAACCCCTCCTAATGTTAGCCAACGCTATCTATTTTGCCTTTTACGCTTTACGATAGCTTATTATCCCCCTAATTTATTTGGATTTCAGAGATAATTTTTACAGACACATAATCAATAGTGTCCTTCAATATATTTATTATTTTAGAAGCTATCCAATCACTTGAGGCTTATCGATGACCTCCCCTTTTTTTACATAGCTACACTAAGTGGACTGTGCTTGTGCTCGAGATTCATTATTTTAATTATGAAAGAATCGCCACTGATGTTGCCCCTACTCGCACGAATATGCCATGGACAAATATTATTCGCACATCTAGTAGCAATAATCCTCTTAGTTGTCTTTATTGCTTTCAATTGAAAGTTCTCCAGCACAACATTATTCTTCAAGGCAGTGAGAAATTCTTCTCGAGAAGAAAAAGTTTTTCCGACAGTCAAAGATGTATTTCCAATCCTATCAAATCTCGACTTCCTTGCGGAACTCTTTCCATCTAAGTTATCATCTTCAATTTCAAAGTCTACATATTTTGATTTATTCTCAACAATTCGTCCCTGGAATCCCACTCTAACTGAATAACTCGAGTCGCCATCTGAGCCTGTATATTCAATAATCTCATCGTCTCTTGATAGTTCCTCGATACTGTAATTATGGGTATTAACTGAACCGAAAACCCATATCTTCGATGGCGGAGCACTCTCGTTCCTTCAATTAAAATAGATATATAATGTGTCACTCATATGTGAGATATGACTATAATATTATACATGATTATGTAAAAATTCAATTCATAGTCACCTCTGAATTGGCAGAGTATTTTTCATCAGATTTGAGTTTTTTTCCTCTTCAATTACTTTCTACTCTACATGAGTATCAGGGAGGGGATGTGAAAATAGATGTGAATGCTCAGAACTATAAAATTACTCGTAAGTATCAACCAAAGGATGTGGGTCCTCATTAATAAAACTTGTCCTTTTTCGAAAAAAAAATGGGAGACTAACCCACCTAAAATTGGTACTCCGTTCACGCTTTTCTTCGACGACAGGGGACGAAAAATTAAACCATAATCATTATGAGAGGTTGAGTAGTATGTGTATAAGAAAAAAATTATAAATCATATAAAAAACTACATAAAATACTCACTATCGTCCATCGAATTGATAGCGCAATCGGTGAGTTTGATGGGGTCTTGAATTAGGAAACATGCGGTCATGAGAAATTCTATGATCAAATGCATACCAATATATATCAATAAACTTCTTGACAATTTCTGAATTAATATTAAATAAAATATAAACATATAACTTCATCGACTTACCTAAATGTCTCCGTTTCCTCCCATTTCTTCATTGTGTCTAAGTAGAGGTTGTGTCATTCATTACATCCAACACCTTTACTCCGCGAGCCATCGGGTTTCTCACTACCAAATAAGCAATATAAAGCATGAAATGTTTGACTACTAAATAAATTTAATTACTTTTACTTCTAATCTACTAGCACATACCTCCTTAGCATTCCTGTCTCTAGACTTTCCTTTCTTTTATACTCTTTGACTTCTTTGATTCCACAGTCTTTTTAGAAATATATAGGATAATGTGAGGACGGTCAATAGGGTATAGGGTCATCATGGCATGAAAGTAGGTCTCATTGTCTATGTCAAAAACAATACTCCCTTTGGTAGTCAGGTATCTATATTTAAACCTTAGATCCATCTGCTCTGATATTGACTTACACAAGTCATACATCTTTCCAATTAATTCGTTATATGTTGCATCCCAGTTTATCAATTTTTATTTTTATTTTTCGTCACTATACATCATATTATTTTCTTTGACTTTTAATAGCCCATTATAGTGACATATTAGTATAACTGTGTTAGTACTCATAATGCACCTGCATGTGAAGCTTATATATATATTAATATATAAGGTATTATCAAACTCTATAAAGATTAAATAGCCCATTATAGTGACATACTAGTATAATTATATCAGTACCCATAACGCAATTACATATGAAGCCTACATATATAAGGATTATCCAACTCGGATTGGTACGAATAATACAACCACGAACAATTAATTGGTGATCCTAATATTTTGTTTCATACTTCTACGATGTGTCTTATATAAAAGTCAAATAAGAAAAAAAAATAAATTCTTAAACTCTAATATCTTAAAGAAGACACTAATCATGTTTTAAAGAAAACATTACCTAATAAAGGGACATCACTGGGACAGCCCGGATCTCGGCACCCCACAACTCGTGCCATCAGCACGACCCTTCAGGTCGTGCCCCTAAAATCCATACGGAACATTGGTATAACAATCAACATCTACTCAAAATAAGATAATTAACTGTACTATGCGAAAACATGTCTACTAATCTAAAGCATAAGCTTAAAAGATAGTTCTCCTTCCATGCCAATGCATGGACAGGAGAACTGACCTGAACAATCGGTGATAAACAGATCACCCCAAATGGTTCGCCAAAAAGAATATATCATTTAATTACATTGACAAAAAAAAAGGCTTGACATACCAAGCCATACAGAAAAGCTCTCAAAAATAATTCTCAAGGTACGTAGGGGTCTCCTAGAAGAAGTCCTCAGGAGAGGGCTCCAACTCTTCCCCGAGCACGTAATTCGAATACCCCGGATCAACGTCTCCCGAAGCCTCAGCGGCTGCTAGTAATGGACCTACGACGTATAGTCTAAAGGGTGAGCTACTTCCTAGCTCAATAAGGAAATAATAATTAAACATATAAGTTAAGCTCTCACATATATTCTAAAATAGTTTTAAAGCATGGTAAAATATTTTAAATAACTAAAATGATGGAATAAATGCACTGTTACTTTACTTGTATTTGTTCATTCTCAACTTACTGGTATTGTATACTGATTCGGCCTAATCACTTAAATCTTAACTTAAATAATCTCCGAGCAATATAGCATCGAGCCCCGATAGAATACCCACCATCGCCGTCTAAATAGACACTTGTCATACTTGTCATCGTCCCTTTCTCATAAGCGACGGGGTTTTTGATCTCATACTCACATCCCTGGGATGTCAAACTGGTGTACGGATTCACAAGTTAGTCGTGGGTATCCCGACACGTCGGTGGGGTATTCTATTTAAACCTTAAATAAAAAAATATCATCTGCGCTACATGTAGTTATTCACCATGTGATCGTGCTAATTTTAGTATATTAGGCCTTATCACTTTTTCTTTCACTTTGCTGACATGTTACTCTTACACCCCTGGGGTGTCACTAGCTCAGCGCATCACTTAGATGCACATTATCACATTATCACGTCCCCTGGGGACCTTAGGAGTTCATTGGGTATTAACACACACCCATACTCTTTGAAATCATATTTTGATACATAAATGTTCATATAAATCACTCTACATACATGCTTTCGAAAATTAAAGTACATATTCAAAGTGTTCCCTACCTCACAGCAATTCCATTTATCCAAAACGCATCATTATCTCTTAAAGGATCCAACACAACAATTACACGCCAAACCTATATTGCATGTGTCAAAATACTTTTAAAAAAGCCTATAAGAATCTTGAGGACCATAGCTCCCAAGAGCAGCAAAAATAAATGTAAAAATTTATGTAGTACCTCGCGCTAGCAAGCATTATTCTTCGCGCGAGCGAGCACTAATCATCGCGCGAGCGAGCACTATTCATCATGCGGGCGAGCAATATTCATCACTCAAGCGAGTAATATTCATCACTCGAGCGAGCACTATTCATCACTCGAGCGATGATAATCGAGGTATCATCCCTTGCTCGAGCGGTTATAAACAAGGTAACTGAAGGTCACACGAGCCTTCGCTCGAGCGAGCCACCCTTTACAAAATGTCTCACTCAAGCGACCGCAAAACATGTTTTGGTTATATAATATATTCTTTCCCTCGCTCAAGCGGTTATAAACGAGGCCCTTGACCTCGCTCGAGCGATAACAATCGAGGCACCTGAAGGTCACGCGAGGCCTCGCTCGCGCAAGCTTCCCTTTCACAAAGGGCTTCGCTCGAGCGAGTTCAGAATATTTTAACCTATATAATTTGTCCTTCCTCGCGCGAGCGAGCTGTTTTAACCGCTCACGCGAGGAGCGATCACAGTTATTGTTCGATATTTTTCGAGAACTCATCTCCTACCTCATTTAATACCCTATTAAAAGATAATATAATTTAACTAAATAATTAATACTCTATTTAAAGCACATATAAACCTGAAAACATACCTCAAGTTATTAGATCTCATCTAGATTTGATCCAAGATCAACTCAAATGAAGAGGGTTTCAAAAACCCCTCTTCCAACCCCTTTCTAGATCATCCACCAGCTCAAAACAACAAGGTCCTTTCAAATTTCTTCACCACACCCTTCTCATCCCATGTATTTAAGATCCGGAAGGTGGATCTTGTCTCTTAATCACAAGAAATTCCTACCTCTAATCTTCTTTTACAAAACCCTCTCTTCTTTCTCCCTGTTTTACTCTCTCTCTATCTTAAGCTCAATATCTCACGTATGGGAGACTCCTCCCCCTTTTTTCTTATCTAGTGAAAACTAGTGTGTTTCACACACACACTCTATGCTAGATGTTTCACTTTCATCTAGTTCACATACAAGACACCTACACCAAGTAGTATATAAAATAGGTGTGGTTCACTTGTTCTCCACATACACTCACACATCGTATAAGTCACACGTGGCCTACATGTATCACGAAAATTTGGGTTATTACATTCACCCTAACTTATAAAATTTTCATCCTCAAAAATTGACAAAAATATAATCCACACTCTATTTATACAATACCATAAGATACTCATCCCAATCCAGCTAGAAATATAAGAACCTATTTACAACATTTATCCTAAGTAAGATAATACTCGTTCTAATCAACCAATGAGGACCTGCATAAGGAACTACACATAACCACACATTCGGGTATTACTACAATATTTTCGAGTACCTACATAAAAACTACACACAACCACACATTCTCCTATGCAATTACGCACATTAGGATCAAATGGCAATATATACATACATAGAGTATGATCCTGTCCAA
This sequence comes from Chloranthus sessilifolius, assembly GCA_021018995.1. Taxonomy (NCBI): domain Eukaryota; kingdom Viridiplantae; phylum Streptophyta; class Magnoliopsida; order Chloranthales; family Chloranthaceae; genus Chloranthus; species Chloranthus sessilifolius. The sequence continues at coordinate 103,284,112 of CM037588.1, forward strand.
TAACAAAAATTGTGACAATCATGTCACGACAGTTTAAAATTTACAATCCCCATCAAAAAAATAAAAAAAATATTCACATTAAAACATGTAAAATATCACATTGTTATTTCCAAAAAGAACTTTAAATGATAGATGACGACCTAATCGTCATCCTGCTGATACTCCTCATCATCGTCATCGTCATCGTCGTTGTTGTCATCCTCATCATCATTGTCACCAACCTCACTGGCAGTAGTGGCACCAGCTGTAGTGGTCCTAGTAGCAGGACCCGAGTTAGATGCACTAAAGATAGCACCTCACATAGAATCGATGCGCTTCCTGTATGTCTGTGGAAACGCATGGCCCATGAGGTCGATGAGGAGCGACTCCTGAAACCGCTGATGTAGCCTGATCTCCCACCCCTATAGGAGGATCTCCTGCATCATGCTGCTATCGGAGGCAGGGAAAAGCTAGGGAGATGAAGTGGACGGAGCAGTCGGTCCAGTCGGTGGTGGTTGGGCCGCTTGACCGGCAATCTGACGATCCCGCTTCCTGGTTATACTATTTTGGAGGCCTTTTAAGATTCTATTCAGTTCTTAGCCTAGGAATGGGGTTATGTTGTCAATGAGGATGGGCTCATCCTCTCGTATGTGGAAGCCATCCTTCCGGTTGCGTAAGTCAAAGAGGCGAGAAATGAGACAGGCGTACGGTAGGCGATTGATGGGTAGTGGAATAGCACCCTTCATGTTGCGCTTAAGAGCATGTAAAATGCCCTTGAGAACCACTTTAGGTGTGTTAAACCACCGGTTGTGAAAGGCAGAGTGCAGCGCACTCAAAAATATGTCCCGACATTCTTGGTCGTGGCCCGTTGGGTACAAATTCTTTTTAAAAATGATGTCAAGAGGCCACATATGTGGCGGCAACTGGGACCGTGTGATAGATTGTCCCGATGCGGTGGTGCCACCAATAATGTCGGTGACTATTGTCTGAAAAGGTGCTTCTTGGGCAAAAGGTGGTTGTTAATTGGGTTCTCGGGTGTAGGTGTGAGGGCAATTCATGGCGAGCGAAACATCAGTCTCGCCAAACTCAAATGACTGTCCGTCGATTTCAACGATGAGAATGTCCTCATCGGTGGTGGTCTTAAGAGTTTGATCAAATAACTTTACAAGCCATGGGTAATACCGGTTCCCAAACGGCATTAACAAGGACCGCATACGGTTTTACATGAGAAAATCATTAGTCCATTTGGTGGTCGTAAGATCCCGAAAGCAAGTGGGGTGGATTTCCCGCTCGGTTTCAATGATTTTGGCCCCCCACCAATCATCTAATAGGATCGATGACTCGGTTTGAGGTGGTGGCGATGGAGGTGGTGGTTGTGGTGGCTGTGGCACCTTGTTTCATGAAGGTGGCGATCGAATCACGACCTTCTTTCTAGGTTGAGGGTTAGGGCTTGTGGAAGCCATTAGATCTCCAAAGAGAAAAAATTAACAAAAATGAGGTGGAATTAGGGTAGAAATCACCTTTTGAAGTGTTTTTAACAGATCGGATTCTTCGAATCCGGCTTGAAATCGCATGTAGAAGAGTCATCAACGTGAAAACCCCCAAAACCCTTGCGTCCAAACCCTCGCTCCCTAAACCTCTCCTCGCGTGAAGAATGGGCGAACAGTGTTTGCCACCCCTTTTTATATCCCCCCCTTCCTCGAGCGGTAATAAGTCCTCGCTCGAGCGAGGCCAGAACATTTTGGCGCTCTTGTTTTTCATATGGCTCGCGCGAGCGAGCGTAAGTCGCCGCTCGAGCGAGACCAGAAATATTTTCTTGGTTCTTTTACTCCTATGTTTTCTCCTGGTATAACCTTCAACTTCTAATACCTCCCCTAACACATGATTTCCTCCCCAACGCCTTTGGAAATCACTGATAGAGTGATCAATCTAGAGATATTAAAATGAATTATGCTCAAAATTTAATAAAAATTCCCCCGTTCATTCCAAAATAGAAATCATACGCTCACATGTCAAAACATCACACACATTTTACAACATTTATTGGGTGTCAACTAGTGTTCTCAAACAAGCTAGGATATTGTTCTCTGACATCCGCTTCACGCTCCCATGTTGCTTCTTCGGCCGGATGATTCTTCCATCGAACCAACACTAATGGAATTACTTTTGTCCGCAACACTTGTTCTTTTCAATCCAAAATCTCTGTCGGTTTTTCTATCATGCTCATGTCTTCATGCATTTCCAAAGGTTGACTGCCCAAAACGTGATCAGGGCCATTAATATACTTCCTAAGCATAGATACGTGAAACACATTGTGCACCCGATCGAATAGTGGTGGTAATCCAATGTAGTAAGCAACTTTCCCTACTTGACCCAAAATCTCGAATGGTCCAAGATATCGGGGACTTAACTTTCCCCTCTTTTTGAATCTCATTATGCCCTTCATAGGTGACACTTTGACAAACACGTGTTCACCCACCTTATAGTCTACACTAGTCCACTTGATATCAGCATAGCTTTTTTGCCTGCTCTGAGCCACTTTGAGTTTTGCCCTTATCATCCGAACATAGGTGGCATTATCTTCAAGCATCTCGGGTCTCAAAACAAATTTCTCACCGGTTTCCTCCCAATTGATGGGCGATCTACATCGCCGTCCATAAAGAGCTTCATACGGTGCCATGCCAATGCTCGCTTGGAAACTGTTATTGTATGCAAACTCAATCAACGATAGGTGTTGATCCCATGATCCTTGCAACTCTAGCATACACACCCTAAGCATGTCCTCGGTGATCTGATTTACCCACTCTATTTGTCCATCAGTTTGCAGATGGAATGCTGAACTGAAATCCAATTGCGTTCCCATTCCCTCTTGAAATTTCTTCCAAAACTTTGACATGTTTAATGGATCACGGTTAGAAACGATAATGCTTGGAATCCCGTGTATGCGAATGATCTCTTTCCTATACAACTCTGCAAGTCTTCCCACCGTGTACATCGTGTTGTAAGGCAAGAAGTGTGCTAACTTTGTTAATCGGTCTAAGACTACCCAAATGGCATTCTATCTCTTTGCAATATACGGTAGTCCAACTATAAAGTCTATAGAGATCGATTCCCACTTCCACTCCGGTGTAGGTAGAGGTTGCAATAATCCTGTAGGATGTCTATGATTGACCTTCACCTGCTGACATGTTAAATACCATGATACATACTTAGCCACGTCTTGCTTCAAACCTCTCCACCAGTAATTCTTTTTCAAATCTTGATATATTTTAGTGCTACCGGGGTGGATCGTATAGTTTGACTTGTGAGATTCATCAAGTATTGTTCGCCGCAGATCGACATTGTCGGGAATGCAAAGACGGTCCTTGAACAATAGAGAACCATCTTCTTTTACTGAGAACTTAGGTCTGACAACTTCAATCACATCTTGATGAATCTTAGTTAGCACCAGTTCTTTCATCTGTAGCTCGTGGATATGCTCAAATATCACTGGTCTCACTGATATGTTAGTCAAAAAGGCTCCTGTAGCTTGCGACTCAATATTTGCATCATACAATGCTAGATCTTCAAATAACTTCCATCGGTACATATCCAAAATCAAACTAGCCAACTGAGCTGAACCCTTCCGACTCAAGGCATCTGCTACTACATTAGCCTTGCCTGGATGGTACTATATGGAACAGTCATAGTCCTTGAGGAACTCCATCCATCTGCGTTGCCTCATATTTAGTTCTTTTTGTGTAAACAGATATCCGAGGCTCTTGTGGTCGGTGAAAATCTCAAAGGTCTCACCGTACAAGTAATGTCGCCAGATCTTCAGTGCAAATATGACCGTTGCCAGTTCCAGGTCATGTGTCGGGTAGTTCTTTTCGTGTTCTTTCAACTGTCTTGACTCGTAAGCTATCACCTTTTTGTGTTGGTTGAGCACGCAACTCAAACCATTATACGAAGCATCACTGTAGACTGTGAACCCTCCACTACCTAAAGGAATCGCTAGTACTGGAGCTGAAGTGAGCCTCTTCTTGAGTTCTTGAAAACTCTTCTCCCATGCTTCACTCCATTCAAATCTTACATCCTTTTGTGTAAGTATCGTGAGTGGTCTCAATATTTTTGAAAAGCCCTCAATGAAACTTCGATAATAGCCAGCTAATCTAAGGAAACTATGGATGTTGGTCACGGTCTTTGGCTGCTCCCAATTTACTACTGCTTCAATCTTAGTTGGATCTACCGTGACACCATGTTTTGAGACGACATGTCCTAAAAAGCTAACTTCCTCTAACCAAAACTCACACTTACTGAGCTTGACATATAATTGGTGTTCACATAAGGTTTGTAGAGTAGCCCTCAAGTGTTCTTTGTGTTTTGCTTTTGACTTGGAGTATATTAGGATATCGTCAACGAACACCACGACGCAGGAGTCCAGGTGTGGTTTAAACACCCGATTCATAAAATCTATAAATGATGCCGATGCATTCATCAACCCAAACGGCATCACCAAGAACTCATAGTGTCCATACCGTGTCCTGAATGCAGTCTTCTAAATGTCCTCGGCCTTGACTCTCAACTGATGGTATCCAGATCTCAGATCGATCTTAGAAAAATACTTCGCTCCTTGCAGACGATCGAATAGGTCATCTATCCTAGGCAAAGGATATCGGTTCTTTATAGTGAGTTCTTTCAATTGGCGATAGTCAATGCACAGCCGCATTGACCCATCTTTCTTCTTTACAAACAAGTCCGGTGCTCCCCATGGAGACACGCTCAGTCTCACAAACCCTTTGTCTATGAGCTCTTGTAACTGCTCTTTCAACTCCTTCAACTCAGCAGGAGTCATTCTATATGGTGCTTTCGAAACAGGCTCCATTTTCGGTGCTAAGTCGATGGCGAATTCCACTTCCCACTTTGGAGGAAATCCTGGTAATTCCTCCGAAAATACATCTTCAAACTATCGTACCACAGTTATCTCGGAGATAATGATCTTCTTTTCGTTTTCCTCCTTCAAGAATGCCAAGTAACCGTTGCACCCGTTTCTAATCAAGCGTTCAGCCATGATTGCAGAAATGAGTGGCATATGTGCCGATCTCTCTCCTCGAAATCGAAAAGATCTCCTCGTGTTAGGGTTGAAGATGACAATCTTGTTCTTGCAATCCACGGTTGCACAATGTTGTGACAACCAATCCATGCCAAGGATTACATTGAACCCTTGCATGTCCAATAATATTAATTTTACATCTAGTTCATAGATGCCCTTATCCTGAATACTCACTACATAGCATCCTTTTTCATAGACTCGTAACATACTTATAATACACATGTACATATATGACACATATTTTATTTAGAATTTTTAACGTACCAAATGAATCTACACACTTTTCTAATTTAATGCAGCTTCTCTATCTCAAATTTTATTGAATTGATATTCATTATCCTAAAAGGAATCTCACCTTGGATGACATCATGTACATTCTTTGCTTCATGAGCAGTGACTGCATTGGCTCTCCCTTGTATGACCAGTTTTCTTGCTTGTATTGGTCGTGGAATTGGAGCAAAGGTCATCTTATCCTTGTTCATCTCATGACAATCTTTAATCATGTGGCTCATCTTGCCACATTTAAAGCAGTCTCGCGTTCCTTGCCTGCAATCCACCGTCTTGTGAGACTTGCCACACTTGGCACAAGTCTCCCTAAGTGTGGAAGAAGCAACACGTGAAGCGCCTTGTGTAACTGTAGCTCCAGTGGAAATAGCAGGGCTCTCATACCGTATCGGCCTCCCTGACGTAAGTAATGGAAATCTCTGATAGTTGGTCTATTGCGCCAATCTCCCATACCCTCTTAGAATGGTGGTCTCTGACTAGGTGCTACGAATCTCAGCTTTTTGTTCACCGGCTCGTAGTTCCCAGTTCCGCCTTGATCTACATTCCCTCTTCCTTGTTGTTCCCTCTGATGGTATCGATTATTATTTTCTTCTTCTACAACCAACGCTTTACTCATGACCTCTCCATAGGTTTTCAGTTGAAACGTTACTACTCCTCCTCTGACTTCCGGTCTCAAGCCTTGTTGAAACCTCTTTGCTCTCATCACCTCCGTAATCACGTAATCGGGAGTGAAGCGAGCAAGCCTCATGAACTCCACCCCGTACTCCCTCACCGTCATCCGTCCTTGCACGAGTTGCAAAAACTGTATCTCCATCTGATTTCTCACCACTTCGGGGAAATACTGTTTGTTGAACTCTTCAACAAACTCATCCTATGTCTAGGGCAATCCTGAGGTCTCCTGAGCCCTAGTCCTAGAAACAGACTTCCACCAAGGCCTAGCTTCCCCATCAAGCATGTATGCTGCCCAACGGACGCTTTCATCTTCCGTGCATGTCAACACGCTAAAAATTTTCTCCATCTCGCTCAGCCAATTCTTAGCAGCCATTGGCTCCGCTTGTCCTGAAAAGCTAGGAGGTCTCATCCTCCTAAACTTGATAAATGCAGAGGACACTGGCGGTGTCTGAGCTACTGGAGGTGTAGGTGGCTGTTGATGATCATTGGCATTATGAGCCGCTAAGGATGCTGCTTGTTGAGCCATGGCAGTCGCCATAGTTTCCATAGTATGCATCATCCTCTGACGCTCCTCTCTGTCTTTATTTCTTTCTCTGATATTCTCATGTTCCCTCTGATCTCGATCCTGACAATCTCGATCTCGATTCTCTGCCTGATCTTGGCTCTCTTGGCCACCACTGCCTGAAGCCCCTCTATCTCCCAAAGGCACTCGAATGGTATCCGAGATAAAGTCATCTCGACTATACAAATTCCTATTATGATCGCCCCTAGGTCGGCGTCTTTCCCTAGAAGACATCACAGTCTGCACGTGAAACCAAAGTTTCATTAGCAGAAGTCCCTATGTTCTAACAAAAAAAATAATTGTTAGAATTTCTAAAAGAAACGCTTTGATACCAACTGTGACAGCCCGGATCTCGGCACAAGCATAAGCTCAAAAGACAGTTCTCCTTCCATGCCAACGCATGAACAAGAGAACCGACCCGAACCATCAGTGATAAATAGATCACCCCAAATGGTTCGCCAAAAAGAATATATCATTTAATTACATTGACAAAAAATAAGGCTTGACATATCAAGCCGTACAGAAAAGCTCTCAAAAATAACTCTTAAAGTACGCAGGGGTCTCCTAGAAGAAGTTCTCAGGAGGGGGCTCCAACTCTTCCCTGGGCATGTAATCTGAATCCTTTAAATCAACGTCTCCCGAAGCCTCAGCGGCTGCTAGTAATGGACCTACGACGTATAGTCTAAAGGGTGAGCTACATCCAAACTCAATAGGGAAACAACAATTGAACATATAAGTGAAGCTCTCACATATATTCTAAAACAGTTTAAAAGTATGGTAAAATATTTTAAACAACTAAAATGATATAATAAATGCACTGTTACTTTACTTGTGTTTGTTCATTCTCAACTTACTGGTATTGTACACTGATTCGGCCTAATCACTTAAATCTTAACTTAAATAATCTCCCAGCAATATAGCATCAAACCCCGATGGAATGCCCACCATCGTCGTCTAAATACACACTTGTCATACTTGTTTCTTACTTGAATACTACCCAGGTCCCTTTCTCATAGGTGACGAGGTTTCTGATCTCATACTCACATCCCTGGGATGTCAAACTGGTGTACGGGTTGGCCGCCGTACCGGTCATGGATATTCTACCGAGTCATCCATGGGTATCCCGCCACGTCGGTGGGGTATTCTATTTAAACAAAAAATAATAAAAATATTATGTGTGCTACATATAGTTATTCATCATGTGATCGTGCTAATTTTAGTACATTAGGCCTTGTCACTTTTTCTTTCACTTTGTTGACATGTTACTCTTACACCCATGGGGTGTCACTAGCTCAACGCATCACTTAGATGCACATTATCACATTATCACGTCCCCTGGGGACCTTAGGAGTTCATTGGGTATTAACACACATACCCATACTCTTCGAAATCATATTTTGATGCATAAATGTTCATATGAATCAATCTGCATACATGCTTTCGAAAATTAAAGTACATGTTCAAAGTGTTCCCTACCTTACAGCAATTCCATTTATCCAAAATGTATCATTATCTCTTAGAGGATCCAACACAATAATTACACGCCAAACCTATATTATATGTGTCACAACACTCTTAGAAAAGCCTATAAGAATCTTAAGGACCATAGCTCCCAAGAGTAATAAAAATAAATATAAAAATCTATGTAGTACCTCGCGCGAGCGAGCACTATTCATTACACGAGCGAGCACTAATTATCGTGCGAGCGAGCACTATTCATAGCACGGGCAAGTAATATTTCATCACGCGAGTGAGTACTATTCATCACTCGAGCGAGCACTATTCATTGCTCGAGCGATGATGATCGAGGTATCATCCCTCGCTCGAGCAGTTATAAATGAGGTATCTGAAGGTCACGCAAGCCTTCACTCAAGTGAACCTCCCTTTACAAAATGTCCTCGCGCGAGCGAGCGCAGAACATGTTTTAGTTATATAATATATTCTTTTCCTTGCTTGAGCGGTTATAAATGAGGCACTTGACCTCGCTCGAGCGATAACAATCGAGGCACCTGAAGGTCACGCGAGCCCTCGCTCGCACGAGCTTCCCTTTCACAAAGGGTCTCGCTCGAGCGAGTCCAGAACATTTTAACCTATATAATTTGTCCTTCCTTGTGCGAGCGAGCTATTTTAACCGCTCGCGCAAGGAGCGATCACAGTTATTGCTCGATCATTTTTTAGAACTCATCTCCTACGTCATTTAATACCCTATTAAAAGCCAATATAATTTAACTAAATAATTAATACTCTATTTAAAGCGCGTATAAACCTTAAAACATATCTCAAGTCATTAGATCTCATCTAGATTTGATCCAAGATCAACTCAAATGAAGAAGGTTTCAAAAACCCTTCTTCCAACCCCTTTCTAGATCATCCACTAGCTCAAAACCACAGGATCCTTTCAAATTTCTTCACCATACCCTTCTCATCCTATATAATTAAGATCCGTAAGGTGGATCTTGTCTCTTAATCACAAGAAATTCCTACCTCTAATATTTTTTTACAAAACCCTCTCTTCTTTCTCCCTGTTTTACTCTCTCTCTATCTTAAGCTCAATAGCTCACGTATGGGAGGCTCCTCCCCCTTTTTCCTTATCTAGTGAAAACTAGTGTGTTTCACACACACACTCTATCCTAGATGTTTCACTTTCATCTAGTTCACATACAAGACACCTACACCTAGTAGTATATAAAATAGGTGTGGTTTACTTGTTCCCCACATACACTCACACATCCTGTAAGTCACACGTGACCTACACGTGTCATGAAAATCTGGGTTACTAAAATCTCAGTCTTATATACATACTATGATGTGTCTTATATAGAAACAACTGATCGTGTCTTAAAGAAGAAACTGCCTAACGAAGGGACATCACCCTCTTATAAAAGATTGATCTAATCATGTCTTCTACAAGTAACTGACTTATAAATGGATAATACGATCTTATAAAAGATCCATCATGTCATTGAGAAGCAACTGACTAATTAATGGATGATACGATCTTCTAAAAGATTGATCATGACTTACCACGGTTGTGATTATTCTAATTTTTTTATCAATCTATAATGGAAGCATGTCTTTACACATGCAAAACCGAAAAATAATAAAAAATTTATTTTCTAGATCATAGTTTTATATTCTATAAAGATTAAAAATCACATTTCGATTCAAACAAATAATTCAATCTATACGATATAGGTCAGAAAGAAAATTTGCCATGTATAACAGTATACAAACCCTAAAATTTATAGATTTTTATAATTACTTACGAACAAAGAAAAAAATAAGCTTAAACTCTACAGATTAGTGTTTCAAAAAATGCAAAAATATACCCCATCATCAAAGTGAAGATTACGATTTCATAAATCCATTAATATCGAACAATTATCAATCCTAAAGATTAGGATTTCACAAACAAAATAATGTTTCTATTTGATATATATATATATATATATATATATATATATATCTTGTGACAAAAAAGTACGAATTTTAAATATTTATAAATAATCCTTTGATTTGCAGTTTCTATTTAAATAACACCTTCATTTATTATTATGTTAAGTGCCGTCTCTAAAAAAGCAAATTGCAATTATCACCTACACTATTTTTTTCTCGTGTTGGGTAATTGCATTTTCGTGATAATTGCACTTTGATTTTTTAGAGATGGAAATTAACAAAACATTAATTCAAACTATTATTTAAACAAAAAAGTCAAAATTAGGGATTTATTTATAAATAAGTTAAATAGGGGTGACATTTATACATAATGCTAAAACATAGGGTATATGCTAAAAACCCATATATATTTTTTCCAATGGATTGGTTTTGATTAAACTTGAGACTTTAACCTTGCAATATTTGGATTACCCACTACGGATTTTAAACTAAAAAATATGACAAAAATAATGTCCCTATTTGTACCGAATTAGGGTAAACCCTATTTCATTTCCAACAATCCAAAATCATAACCCTAAACCCTAAAGATTAGAGTTTTGCAAATGGAAATAAACTACAATCATAACCCTAAACCCTAATTATGAGTTTCTCTACAATATCAAAAGCCGGGGAGTGAAAAGGGGGACAATTATGATCACTAAAGCTACTTATAATAATCCATTTACGCCCTAAAACAAAAATTGAAAAATAAAACTGATGCAAATAAATTTCATACTACCAATTAAAAAATTTCAAACAAATTACATATTAATTGCAGATTATCAAAAGCTTGAAATTTAAAAAAGAAAATACTATGATATATAAGTCATCGAGACCTCTATCTACCTAAAAAATGGATTAGACATGAGATAATCGTTTTTTACCTAATCGATTCATGGATCCATAACTTAGTGAATTCAATTTCAGATGAAGTAAAACAGAAAAAGGGGAAAAAAATTAATTAAAAAACTGAATAAAATTTAAACTAAAAAAATGATGAATATAATAGAATAACAGAAGCCTAAATAATCATCTAAGCAGTCTGACTCAGAGATTTAACCAGAGGATTTTTCTTCTTCTTTTTTTTTTTTCTTTTTTCCCTTTTCTCTTGGTTGGCTCTACTTCATTTCCAAAAAATCAAAATTATAACTATAAACCCTAAAGAATAGACTTCATTTCCAACAAACCAAGATCAAAACTCTAAACCCTAAAGATTAGAGTTTTACAAATGGAAACAAACCAAAATCATAACCTTAAACCCTAAAAACTATATTTTTATAAATGGAAAAAATAAAAAATTTGACCTTTATGCGTTTATCTGCAATATCAGATGCCGGAGAGTGAAAAGGGGTCTGAGACTCCACCTCTGTAATGGTCGACGAGAAAAATGCAGCTCTTCTCCTCAACGACGACGAGAACCAGCGACGAAAAAATACAGGGAGTGAAAAGGGGGTTGAGACTCCACCTCTACAATGCGCAGACGACAACAAACGTTCTTTTCTCCTCAACGGCAATGACCTCTACCGACAAAAACGAATGCCCTTAGCTGCATTTGAAATGAAGTGACGAAAGAACTCTAGAGAGAATACGAATGCCCACTTAAACCCACTTCAATTTTCTCTTTTAAAATGAAGGGCATTTTCGTTATTTCATATGACATTAAGTAATGTCATTTTGGTCAATTCACCCATTTCAAAAACTGCCATTGCAAGCATATAATTAGCACGTGGTTGATTCGTTTGAAGTAAAAACCAAGAAACTAAAAAGTTTGAGGGTCTAAGACCCTGTTGGGTCATTTACATGAACTTGGGACCCCGACGGATAAATAGGGGTATAGTTGGAACCCCGACAGGTATTTATCTCTAATACTAATTGCCATAATAGACACAAGTGTCTGTCAAATTGGCTACTGTCTGGCGGACAATCAGTTTTTAGTTTCATTTAGCATGAAAAATGAACCTAAAATCGAGTGGCACCATCAAGCTGATCAAAAGAATTTAGGGTTACTTTTGAGATGTAATTTGGCTACACTATTTACAATCGGTCAAACTGTGACCTTACCCATCTCCTTCATTCGGCATGTGTTATAGGTTTGAATCATAAGATAATTTTTTTTTTTTCATCACCATCAAGCACTACGTCAAAATGAGGAAAAAACCACTCTAGCAGCTTAAAATAAACCACTGCTTAAAATAGTGGTGTGATATTCTAATGCCTAAATCAGTGATTTTTTAAGTTAAAAGCAGTGGTTTTTTAAATTATCCTCTCGTCATGGGCATGTTATCCACTCATCACGTGCAAAGCTATCGGGCCTGACCGAAGCCTCACTTTTTTCTCTTTATATATATATATATATATATATATATATATATATATATATATATATATATGCAACAAAACTGCCTCTCTTCGTATCCAAAGTCCAAACCCTTTCTTCTTTCTCTGTAAAGTCTAGCCTCTCTCTCCCCTTTCTCTAGACAAACCCTAGAGGATTTGAGATGGATTGGGAGATCGGGAGCCGGTGAATGCTGATCTAGGTATGTTTTATGGTTTTGATCTTGTGGAGCGGAGGATTTGAGATGGATTGGAAGCTGGTCAAATCTCTACAAACTCAGATCTCTCTCTCCAAAACCCTAGTTGTTCTTCATGCATCAGAGATCATCATTGCTAGTATGTTTCTAGTTCAAGTTGATATATTTTGGAAGGTTTTTTCCTCTGTGTTTCGAGCTTCTTCAAATTGTTTTATTGGTGGTGATTTTGTGGAAAAGTTGATGGCATATTTGCTTCCTTTTTTATTTGGATTTTGAGCTTCAAATTGATTGTTAGCATTTTATAATCTAATTCCTTGTTATTGAATATATTTATTGATTCGATTTTGAGATCCCATTCCTATAGTTGTACTGGATCTTTACTTCTTGGATTTTATTGTTGCTTATGCGTCACATAAAAAGAAAAAAAATGTTTCTTATGCGTTCTGACTTTGTGAATTTAATGCTTTTTTTGTTGTCAAATATTGTTTTTGCTTTAATATACCTACAGATTGAAGTTGTAGTTCATTTTGATGTCGTTTCACCTCAATCTTAAGATCATGGGCTTCCTATTTGGCTTACCTATAAAAGAAGAATTGAAATGTTGGAATTTGGGTTGAAAATATTCATTTTTTATTTTTGTTTAGGTTTAGATACATTTTGAAGGCGCATGCATCTCTTAACCTTTTTTGGAACCATATTTGAGTGGCTTCAGTGTATCATGCTGTTTATTTCATAGTTTTCGTCAAACTTCTTCACCCTTTGTTATTCAGATCTGAATATGTCGTTTCTGTCAGATCCTTTGGTTATTATTCATTGAGTTTGTTATAATCCATTTCCGTGTTATTCCTTTCCTAGTAGAACTGGTATCAGGTGGCCCAGTCCTGGTACGGAATTTTCCTTTCCTTCAGGATTGGAAGGGAGGATTTGGGGGATGCTAGGAAGGGGAAAGAGAAAGGAGGGAAGAGGAAGAAGAAGCATGGAGCTAGAAGTGAGTTGACTTTGGGCTTTTGTTTTTTAATTATTAATTTTTATTGGATTTTGTTTGATGGTTTGGTCTGTTATGTTGTAGATCTATCATAATTTTTTTCGATCAATTTGGTTTTGTTTTGTGATGGGATTTTTTATTTTTAATTCCATGGGGTTTTGTTCTGATGTTAATGTTGTATTTTTTTTTTTCCCTTTCTTTCAGATTTGGAAGGGAGGATTTGGGGGATGCTAAGAAGGGGAAAGAAAAAGGAGGAAGAAGAAGAGGCATGAAGCTGCAAATGAGTTGAATTTTGGCACTTTTTTTTTTAATTAATAATTTTTAATGGATTTTGTTTGATGGTTTAGTTTGTTATGCTGTAGATCTGTCATAATTTTTTGTTTTATCAATTTCTTTTTTTATCAGTTTGGTTTTGTTTCGTGATGGGGTTTTTTATTTTTAATTCCATGTGGTTTTGTTTTGATGCTAATGCTATAGATTTTTTATTTACTTTCCTTCAGGTTTGGAAGGGAGGATTTGGGGAATGCTAAGTAGGGGAAAGAGAAAGGAGGAAAGAAGAAGAAGCGTGGAGCTGCAAGTGAGTCAATTTTTGGCTCTTTTTTTTTAAATTAATAATTTTTAATGAATTTTGTTTGATGGTTTGGTTTGTTATGTTATAGATCTATCATAATTTTTTTTGATAAAATTTTAATATGTTGGTCTCTTCTGTTTTCTACTATTCGATACAGATTATATAGCTTACAAATAATTAAGCGACCGCATAAGACTAATATACAACTAATAAATAATTAAACATAGACTAATATGCAAGAATGTGAATCAAGGTTTATACTTTATATTAGGAGACCGGGAATTGAGCGTGCCAGTTAAAACCAAGTTTACTTTTAAATAAAAAGAATAAGAAAGAGCTTGTAACAGGCTTTGTGTGAACTAAAAAATAGGATCATTAAATGAGGATGTGTAGAAATTGAATTTCAAACTGTTTAGAATTTGAATGAGAACATAAAGTTAGGTGATACAGATTGTATCAATTTTGGGCGAGTCATTGCAAGTAGACCAAGTCAACTCAGTATCATACTATCTTCCATGACCAAGCCTTCATAAATATGGCTCGTTCAAGTCGTCTGCTTTGTAAGTTCAGGTGTACAACTCTGCAGAATGATTCCTGAGTTGACTCGGTATCAATCCCGGCTTAGTTGGCCACCAATTTCCACAGCTTAAGTTGTACAGCATAGCAAAGGAGAATGCAACAAAGGGAACTATTTTTCCATTAAAATTAACAAATTCTATTATTAAGATTTATTGTTTGGTGGACGGGCCCGTGCAACACGTTCAATGCACAAGTCCTCAATTTAATATACGTGGCATGCATTTTCATCAATACTATACAGGGTGTACAAGTGACAATCTCTACCATTTGATCAAATTCCTGCAAATGGCTGATTAAAAGTGTAAATTTGGACCCTCTAATTAGCATCATGTATGGGCTCCAAACATTGAACTGCATTGTTGACATCTCAAATTTAGGAATGCGTGTGCCATCTGTATGATATTATTGATAGCTGGTGCACCCCCTGCCCATGCAGCCTAACACCATGAAGCATGAGTGGGGATAAAAATTTGGATGCCCAGTCATCTGAGTGTGAAAATAACTTTTAAGCCAAAAACTATTTGCGTAGGGATGCTACACATGCCCATGATTCTCATACCATATGTGAGTTTGAATGTTATGTGGAATCTTTCATCTAGATTTAATTTATGTGTTAAATTTGACTTCAACTTTAAAGAAATGGACGTGGTTTCTCAACATATTTGATGTATTGGATAAACTATAAAGAGCATAAGAGGAGGTTTCACTATGTCAAAATGAGGGAAAAACCACTGTAACAACATAAAATAAACCACTACTTAAAATAGTAGTGTAATATTCCACTCTCTAAAACAATAGTTTTTTAAGTTAAAGTAGTGGTTTTTTAACTTAAAAATTGATTTAATTAATCACCCTCTCATCACATGCAAATCCATCGGGCTGGAACACCCCCCCGCAGCCTCTTTTTCTCTCTTTATCTCTCACACAAAATTCCTCTCTCTCAACCCTTCCTTCTTTTTCTCTACAACCCTAGCCTCTCTCTCTTCTTCCTCTCTCTCAACCCTTCCTTCAGGAGCTTGTTTTGGCTGCATCAATGTCTTTGTTCTTAAATTGAAGGCTCCAAGATTTCCTCCTCACTAAAAAGGTTAGATCGCATCCGATTTTGGTTCAGATCTGAGCTTCTATTTGAGCTCCGATTTTGGTTCAGATTCGATCGCATCCGAGCCGAGATTTGATCCATGATTTGATCATCAGCTAGGTTAGGGTTTAAGCTCCGATTTCAAAGAAGAAGCCTAACAATTAGGATTTGAGCTCAAATTTGAACTCCTCACTCCATATTTGAGCTCTGATTTGAGCTCGATTGGTTCAGATCTCTGACTTGACCTGGATTTCCATTCTACCTCCTCTCGCCAGGTTCAAATCTCTCATTTTAACTCAATTCAATAATTTTATTTTAATTTTTTATGTTAATTGCTCAACCGAGAAAATGATATGGCTGGGGGATCAGACTCCCCAATTTTCATATTATTTTGGTGTTTTATTGCTTGTTTTATGGATTAGAAGTGAAAATGCCATCACTCAATTCTTAAAATGTTGACTAGTATTTTCCTTGCCAGACTCATCAAAAGGTTCAGGTATGATTTCGCCAATTTTTTTATTGTTAATTTAATTTCTTATGAATGCATCCTTTGTTGGTTTGTTGTGGAAATTTACTTTTGATTTTTTTATTTAAAATATTAACTATTTGGATATATTGAGCTTTTATATTTCTTATTGAGATGATTTATGAAATAAAATTATTTTACAAAAATAAATTAGTATATAGAATTAGATCAAGTTCAACTTCGATGGTTGTAGCAGAGATAATCCTAGATTGGCTGCCATTATCAAAGTTTATGATAAGAATAGAGGAGAAATGTTATTATTTGATGGTCCAATTTCGTGCAAAATCTTAGATTTATTTCTATACATCATATAAATATTTCTAGGTTTTTTTTTAGGACTTTCTGGGAGTTAATCGAAAAAATCGAAAAAGTTGTAGTGTCTATTGTATCTAGAATTGGTAACCCTAATTTTTGCAAGTCGAAATCAATGTGTGGCATGTGGAATCTCTAATCTACAGCATGTTTTAAATCGATGTGTGTCATGTGGAATCGGTGACCCTAGTTTTAAGTCTCTGATTTGTCATTCACGCCCTAGAGAAGGTATGCATGGAGTTTTTTTTTTTTTCTAAATTGCTCTCTATTGTTTTTTCAATACTTCCTGATTTTTATTATTTTTAGATTATTTTACTTTTTAATCTTATTAAGTTTTTTGACTCCGATTTTTTCTCAATGTTTTTCCCTGAACTTGCTGATTTTTCTGGATTTTTTTGAATTTTAACATTGGCAACTTATTATCGAAGCCTGGCTATGGGTCTCCTAGATAGCACACTTGGTTGGCCTAGCATCTTTTGTATTTGCCTTATTTATTTAATATAATATATATGTGTGATCACTTAGTCAAGGTAGTAATCCTTTGACATAATCAATTATTGTGTAGTGAAGGTAATTAGCATATTCAATTTGGATTATGTGAAAAAATTCAACTATATCATATTATCATGCTACCTATGATATTGACCTAATTTTTGTTTCATTTTTTGGTGTATAAGGTTTGATTTCACTATATTTATTCTGAAATTAAGAGAAGCAAAGCATAAATTAGTCAATAAGTTGTTCAGATAATACATATTGGAGAATCACCAACTATTTTAATTTTTTTTTTCTATTCTCACGATTTGTTCTCACAATTTTTTGCAATTTCAAAATTATACAAATGGAAGTAGTTTATGTACTTAAGGTGATTAGGTTATTCAATTTAGATCTTGTGGCAACCCGAATTTTTCCAACACAACTTTCTGAGATTTGTTTGTTTCTTTAAACCAAATGGGAAAACTCAGACCGCCAGATCGTAGATCACAATCTGAAAACAGAATGCATGGTACATCCACACACATGAGGAAATCAAAGTAGATAATACATATGACATAATTAAAATCTCCAGTTCTAATATCCAACCTGAATGATAAACTAAAACAAATCATCGGTGATGGCCAACCATCACCTAACAGTGGTATACCATATATGTATAATAGCATGAACGTACCAGCCCAAACTTACCAAAATCCACAACGTACTAAATCTACAATCCTGAAAATCTTACAAATTCTCAAGTCCTAAATCCACAAGTTTGGTGTCCTAGTAAGTGTTATACCTGTGACGTATAGTCGGGGTGAGGTAATAGTCTAAGCTCAATGGAGAAAACTGATACCAATTATATCTCATCAGTCATGTATAGATTCAAAGACAAATAGAAACATTTTCATTTTCAAAATAGAAACTGAATTCAAAGGCATTTTTCCTATCAAAATTGAAACTGATGTCAAAGGCATTTTCTTATCAAAAGCAAACTTCGTATCAAAACAGGGTGTCTTGTTCATGTCGAAACGAAAGACAATTTACTAAGTACACTCTCTTACGTGTCTTATCTTTGATTACTGAGTTTTATTCTCATTTACTTACATGTCTTATCTTAGTTTTACTGATTCGATTTTCGCCCTAGTGGCCCACAGGATACTTATAATCTTCCCATAGCAGTCCACCGACGCACATAATCTGCCCATAGTGGTCCACAAATACCCATAATCCGCCCATAGCGGTCCACACACACACAATCTGCCCATAGCGGTCCACTTTAATTTTTCTTGACTTATAGTTCAATTCACGAAGAGTGCGATCAAAGGTGTACGTAAATCTAATCAGAGCGGTCTAAGGGCGTACATAGATCCCGCCAGAGTGGTCCAAGGGTGTACGAAGATATGAAGATGTCTAAAGGCGTACGTAAATCCCGCCAAAGCGGTCCAAGGGCGTACATAGATACAAAGGTGTCCAAAGGAGCACGTAAATCCTGCCAAAATGGTTCAAGGGCTTAGATAGATTCGAAGATGTTCAAAGGAGTACGTAAATCTCACCAAAGCGGTCTAAGGGCGTACATAGATACGAAGATGTCCAAGAGAGTACGGAAATCCTGCCAAAGCGGTCCAAGGGGGTATACAAAGACACGACCATATCGGTCCACTAAATAACAAGACTTATCATTTGATTTAAACTTAACTTCTGAGTTCAATTCAAAGTTTATATTCGATTATGTTTAGATTCCACTACAAAATTTGGGATTTTTCCCGAGAGCCCTTTCCAGCGGTACATAAGTGAGCCAACGACATATCCTAATACAATTTTCGCTCCTATATGAAAACAGAAATGGGCGCCATATCGCAGAAATTAGAAACCTTCTTAAAATAGAGTCGGAGAAAGCCTTCGTCTCCCCCTTCTATCCCGCTTCTCCATCGTCCCCATCTTCTCCATCTTCTCCATCGTTCTTGCTCTCGCTCCATCGCTCCATCACTACATCGTCTCCCTCATCTTTCCTGCTTCTCCATCTTCTCCATCGCTCCAACTTCTTCCCAATTGCAGAACGCTTCGTCTCCATCTCCTCTCCAACTCCATTTTAACTCTAATCACATAATCTCCATTGTTCTTCGTAGCTGATTAAGGTGTTCAAGGCTTGCTACGTGGCTGATCTGAATCATCTTCTTTGTAGCTGATTAAGGCGATCAAGGCTTGCTGCGTGGCTGATCTGAATCATCTTCTTCGTAGCTGACTAAGGCAATCAAGGCTTGCTATGTGGCTGATCTTAATCATCTTCTTCGTGGCAGTTCTGTAAATGTCAGTTCATGCTATCTCTAATCATCTGGGATATTGTTTTATTTCAATGATTTTAGATATTTTTTATTTATAATAACCTAATCATCTTCCCTAATTGAACATATATTCTTCTCCCGCCATAAACAAAGACTGATATTCTTCCAAGATTGGGTACAAGATCTCAATCCAGGTGAATTTTGAGCTGCTTTTGGTGTCAATGTTTTGTTTTGTTTATTTATTTATTTTTTTGATTTTGGTATCATCTTCTTCAGCGACAATATCCGATCTCGAAAGCCAGCCGAGCTCGAAAGCCACAAAAGCTACCTCTGCCTTTTTCATACTCTTCAGCGAAGGTAAATTTGAAACTCTAATTTTTAATATATATAATATAATAAATCAAGGGATTTGATTATTTGTTTTATTTTCCCCTCTATTTTATATTATGTATATGATAATTTTTGGAAATCTGGTTTCTACTATTTTATTTTCCCTTGGAAATCTGGTTTCTCTTTCTTCTTTCCCATTTTCCTCAAGCTTGGGAGGACTCGTTGGCATAGGTTTTTTTTTAATCAGACACTATTTCCAGAAATGGGAGAATTGCTACTCTTAATTTTCCACGTTAGATTTAAGATTTAAGTTTTTGGCTGCCTGAAGTTTCATGGAGGTTGTTCATACATTCTTGGGAACGCATCTCTAATGGAATTTCAATCTATCTAGTTGATTGAAACGAAGCAGAGTTTTGTTGGCCTAAGACTCTAAGTTGAGAGTATTCATAGTTCCAACAATCTAGGAATTTAAGTTTTGTAGGACCTAAAATTTATCCTTAATTTGTTACAGATGCTTGCATCTCTTACGACAGGTTTCATGGTAATTGGTTCTCTAGTAATAGATTTTTATGCCCTTGAAACTATGCACATTATTCATATTACTATAGAACTTGCTTATCCGTATTACCATATAAAATTTGAACTCAAGGTTTAGAAATTGGTCATCCAAATTTCCTAACTCGGCCATGGTTGAGTTCTAGAAAACTGCGCTACAAAACATAGAATTTGGTCTCAAAACCAGAGTATCTGCTGATTTTTTGGATCAAATACAGAGTTTTAACAAAGAAAAGTAGGATTTGAAGCAGCAGATAAAGACAGAAGACAGACCTTCAATGGAAGCTTCTCTGTTTGACTGGCTGTATTGAGCTCCATCACATTAACAACTTTATTATGGCTCTCAATGTCTCCAATTTGCTATGATGGTTTCCTTGTCTTCTACTAGCTGACCTGCTTCTTTCACCATAGTTTTCTCCAATTCATCCATTTATCCATCTGCATTCGACCCATCTGCATCAATAAGCAAACTCGTATAAATCATGAGTACTTCAACTTGTTTGGGTTCATCAACAACCACATTACCATTCGATTTTACCAATTCATGTTCCGTATTATCTCTTCTTCAACTTTTAAATCTGATACAGTTTCCATGGCCGCATTTCTATGAACTCCATCTTCTTTTTCTTGTTGTAAGCCATTATCATTAGCAGCTGCATTTTCTTGTACGAGCAAAGATGCTGCCTTTTTAGCTGCAATTCTCTTGTAATGGGCCTCAAAATAAGGTTTCTTTTGAGCAACAAAACCTGGCTTGGAGTACTTCTCCACCTCTTCCAAGTATTTGTTGTGAGAGAAGGATGACCATTTCTCCTACACTACAAAAAAATTGACTTTTTGGGGCGTTTAAAAAATGCCGCGAAAGGTCTTAAAATGCTGCCAAAATACTTCACTGCATTTTCCTCAAGCGTCAGTAATACCAACGCCGTAGATAGTTTTTGCGGCGTTTGTAGCGGCGTTTTGGACAAAGCGCCGCTAAAGGAGAATTATTGGTGGCATTTAACAAATACAGGATAAAATATCAATTAGTGCTGCAAATAGATACATTTAGTGGCATTTCTTTGAAAACGCCACAACATTTATGTTTTTTAAAATGAAACAAAAATTTATACCGACGCCGGAAAGCGCCAGCAAAATTATATAAAAAGCGTCGCAAATAGTTCTTTTAGCGGCGCTTTCTAGAGAAACGCTGTAAAGGTAGGTTTTTTTTTTTTTAAATAATAGAGCTACAAGTTGCACACAAGATGTGTACATAGCACACTGGTGAGTCCCCTTTCAATGAGATGTGGAACCACCCAAATATTAGCATTGGGGAATTTGTATGAATTTCTAAGTACTCAAGTGTCAGATCTAAATTTGTTGAAAATATAGTTTTGATAAGATATTAATTTTTTGATGCAAAGGCTGTAAAATCTGAGCTAATAATGCATCATGATAATTATTAAAACATAAATAAGTGTCCTTTGATCAAAGAGACCATATCCCCAGGGACCATTGACCTACATGGAGTTACACCTAGAGCCTTAAACTTTGAAACATGAAAACATGAATCTTGAAAGATGTAAGAAATCTGAATCTGATCCCATCTTGAGTAGGAATATTGAATTTGACATTGATTCCCAGAAGTGAAAACTCTTGGGCACTGATCTTGAGACATCAGCTTTGGAGGTCTGGATTCGGGCTCTGACTGCAGAAACAATTCAATCCATCCACACATGCATTAAAAGCTAATGTTCAGTGATCAATATCTCATCTTGATCAATGCAGCAAGTGATCCGTGCCTTTGTGTGAAATGTGAATAACGCAGTAACTCATGCATAAACAAATGGCTGCAGTTAATCATTTTTCAGCTGATACATATCAGGTCAAGCCCCATTCGATACCAATACACCTCGACATACTACTGGGTAAAAAATTGGGTTAAGCAGGTCAAGTATCAGTCCATATTCATTATTATTCTGTTTTCTTTCTTATGTCTTTCAGCAAAGCACCTTGCTATGTTGCTGATATGTTGGAACTCATTTACTTATGAAATCATGGAGCTTTACATCAATCCAAGAAAAAAAATGTGTATAGTTTGAAAAAAGACTGCAAATGAGAATTAAAATTTCCAACTGGAATTGGAAGAAGCCATCTCCATTTGCACAAAAATAAAAAGTATAACTTTTTCTATCTTTTTTTCTTTTCTGATCAGCTATATAAGCAATTAAAAGATCTCTAAAAATACTATGACTATTCTACCAGGACTCCAACAAGGGTTGGAAAACAGATGGCAAAAGCTTGTTATTTCTCACTTGGTCACTCTTAGGTTGGAATTGAGTAAATAACAAAGTGACTATCGACCCCCATAAACGTCGAACTTTAGATAGAGGTATGACCCGATAGAATTAGAGACATTCTCAGAATTTAAAAAAGCATAGGGAAGGAGTGCTCCCATTGGTAGAAAAGGTGGTTGGCACAATAGTTCTAAATTCATTCAATTTTTTTTAAAATCTTTTCTTCTAGAAAAAGTAAAGAACTTAAGGCAGTACCTTATGCTTCCTCAAAAAATATAGTCTGCAGTGACGGAGATAAGCCTTAAACTCATCATCAAGTAGGATGTTGGAAGCCTTTATCTTTCCATGGACAACAGGAGGTGAACATAGCCTATGCAAATACCTGAATAAAAGACATCTGCAAAAAAATGATGAGAAGAAAGTTACATTACTTCTTGGTTAAAAGCAAGAAGTGGCAAAGGGATCAATAAAGATCTCACTAAAATTAAGTCACTTTCCCATTCAGTCCACTCAAGAAGAATATTTTCGTTTTTGAAAGTATCAGATTAACTCATATCAAGCTCATTGACTTCTGAGCCTCAGTTTAAGGTTCGCCTTCTCAGTTTGATGATCCTTTTGAGAATCATGATGGCACCACATCTCCAACCATTTTGATGTCCCTATTCCACCATCATCACAGCCTTCTACCTCTACCTACAACCAACCTCCATCACTTCCACATCAGATGTTGGGTAGGTGGATACCATGACTGCCATGAAGGCAGAGCTATTGGCTGGCCAGGGCAAGCTGGCAACCAAAGGGGATGCTATTTTGGAAAGTCAAGAGGCTATGGCTATACAGATGGGTACAATGTTAGAGATGCTGAAATCGGTTATGGAACACATTGCTGCTCAAAAGAGTACCCCATAGCCAGCTGCTCCAGTGGCTGAGCCTTTGAGCGAGAGAATAGCTGACACTATGGCTATACCGATGGGTACAAATATGCTTACCGAAAGCTTTGCAATTTACCTCGAAACCTTTAACATAATCAAATGGAGTGCTGTAATGACCCGTAAAATTAGACCCGAATTAGACCGACCTGTGTGCATGTCCGGCATGGTGATCGATGTCACCATAGCCTTTTGATTAGTAATTGGATAAAATTGTGTGGAAGGATTGTGATTTAGAGCTGATTGGACCTTTAGTGTGAACGTCGTGCACCGACTTGCAGTGTGCCGCTCAACGCCGAACTTGAACTTTATAAGTTAAGTTCTAAACACACAACTGGTGTTTTTGTGCCCAACACCAAACAAAACCCATGTATAAAAGAGGTTTTCTTCTCCCGTAAGCCTTTAGGCTTGCTTTTGTTTGAGAAAGAAGGGGAGTGAGAGCTAGAGAGAACGAGAGTCCACCCGCCGGAAACCCTTTGTGAAATCATTGTCGTGAGATCACTTGCAAGCCACTCACCTCGCAAGAAAGTCGTCGCCGATCATCGCTCGCATTTCCGTTTGAGAATCCCCAACCATTAGAACCCTTTTTTATTAGAAACCCTGTTTTCAAAGAGAGTTTCATCTCGCAATCGTCTCTCGCGCTTTGAGGAGTTGAAGGATCGATACGTGCTAGTGAAGGACTTCATCGTGGGCTTCGTTGAGATCAATCGCCGTAGGAATCGGTGGGTTAGTTTCAAAACTCTCTTCGGCAACATTTCTTAAAGCCGTGGAATCAATCAGCAAAAGGTTAGTTTTCCTTTGATTTTAATGGTTTAGATTGTAGAATAAATCTTTGTTTTAATTTAGTGTATGTGTGTGTGCAAAAATAGAGCAAATCCAATAAGATTTGAAGGAAAAAAAATAGACCAAGGAAGAAGTCGAAGGGTTCTGAACCCGAGAAAATTGAATCTCGAATTGGAAATTTGAAGTTCTAATTTGAAATCAGCATTTGAAATTGAAAATTGAATGATCGATTTTGACAATAGAGGTGGCAGATTTCTGAAGAAGTTCGAAGTTCAAATTTAAAATCGAAGTTTGAATTGGTTTGAGCTTGCCGACACTGCTTCGGTATTTTGACCATAACTTTTTACTCCAAACTCAGATTGATACATTTCTTGAGGTGTTGGAAAGAGAACAATGAGTTCTACAACTTTTATGAATTAACCAACTCTTGAATCAAATGTTTTGAGGGTAAAAATTAAGTGAGAAGTTGGGTTACATTTCGAGTTACCACGAATTTGCCCATTTCCACCTCGTTGTTGAGAAATCATATAAATATGTCAAATTTGTCAGTAATTAGAGTTTTCCCTTAATATATCATCGTATGTGTAATGCAGATTGAGAGTTGGAGACCGTAGATAAGGACTTTTGGATTGCTTTGGAACGGCTCTGAAACTAAGGGAGGAGAATCTCATTATCACTTACATTCTATTTTAATTCACATGGGTATTTTGTATTATAATTTTTTAAACTTGCACATGACATCTAGAACTCATAGGTGTAAACTTGAATCTGATTAAGAAATTCTGAATACGAAATAAGAACTCTAAAATCTAAATCTGCTCTGAATCTTAAACCTGAATTTGCAACTCTGAATTATGTATTAGAAGCAGCATATGAATTATGTATTAGAATATGCATCTGATTTATGATTTATCTGAACGAATCCCTCAAAAAAATCCTGAACCCTATTCATGGCGCAAGTTACCTTCATAGAGCAGGGGTTTATTGCACTCCTAAAAAAGAGTTCATGAACAACGATGGTTAGGTAGGGGTTCCCATCGATATTATTTTTGCTCTCATGCTATAATAATTTGAGAGGTAGATTAAATTGAGACTTAAGTCATGAATTTGTTAAGCTTTGCATACATGAATCAAGAAACTTTGAGCATTTGAATTCTTTATCTGTTTGAATCTGTGTGGGAAAACCTTGAATAAGAATTTGCATCTGATTTACGTCCTTGAAATTTAGTCATTTTTGCATACCCGCTTTGAACATATGAAATACGTTTTAAAAACCATATTTATTGAGATATATTATGATTGATATGAGTCTCTTCTACTGAGCTTTATTGTTAGCTCACTCCGACTATACGTCACGGGTACTGATTTAGCCACTGCTGCTCTGGGCTACGAGAGTGATCGAGACTGCATTCCTGAGGAAGTGTTAGAGATTCCTCCAAAGGAATTCTTCCCTGTCTAGGATCCTACTGTGTTTTATTATACCTTTTTGAGAGATTAAGACTTGGGCTTGGTATGTCCGCCCTATTATGTTTTATCTAGTTTTGGATTCATGTATTTATACTTACTCTTTTTGTGAACTATATTTCGGTGATGGTCGGCGATCATCGGTGGTTCTTTTCGGTTCTTCTGCCCATGGTTTTACCTGAGGTTAGAACCGTTACTTTTGTTTTCCTCTTTCCTTATAGAAATGGAGTTAATTGTGCTTTTATTGTGATATTTGCATGTGTTTCATTCGGCTTATCGTTTAATCGATAGGTTGGCGAGCAGGCCTTTCCTATAACTAGAGGATTGGAAAAGTCAGGTATTAGAGCATAGGCTTTAGGTCTTATGGGAGACTTAGAGCCATAGTTCTAAGTGCAGGAATATGGCATTAGGGCTTTCTAAATATAGGCTATGAATGTTAGAGTTCTGTCAGAACATCAAGATCATCGGTTAATTGAAACCTTTGTTTCATATTGACTAGATCAATATGGTGTCTCGCAAAAGAGCAAAGACAGTATGCACTGGAGATAATGATCGCGAACAATCTTGGCAGTTGTTAGGAGCAATGGGTAATAAGATGGCTCAACAGACTGCATTGCTCACGACTATATTACGAGACACTGCACCCACCTCTCCATTTGCACTGGTTGAGTTATGCTCACAGTGTGGAAAACAATACAAAACAGATAAGTGTAGACGGACCACAGGTGCGTGCTTTAGGTGTGGACAAATTGGACATCTGATAAGAGCCTATCTCCAATTGGGGAAAGAGGCGACAACATCGGCAACAACTCAGGATCCCTCTCCATCAGCGGTACAAGATCATGTCCTTGCCATCTCTGCACGGCATGCTCAGGCAGTTGGAGGAGTTGTCCAAGTATCCTCTCGCTCTTTAGATTCAAAAACAGCTAGAGCATCAGTACGACAAGCCTTACGTATCTCCTCATTCACAATGTTTGATATGTGTGCAAGATGCGAAAAGAAGCATAAGACAGAGGATTGTAAAAGGAACACTGGAGCATGCTTCCGGTATGGAAAGATCGGCCATATGGTCCAGGATTGCCCTTAGGAGGACAGAGGAAGGACCACTTTAGCTTCTATGCAGAAATCTTCTCGAGCTACTATTCATGGTCGAGCCTACGCTGTGACTACACAAGATGCCCAAATGTCAAATGGCGTGATCGAAGGTAACATTAAAGTTCCAATGTTGCTTCCAGTATTAGTTTCTATTGATTTGAATTATGAATTCTTTTAAGACAAGCATGAACACCACATTCATTTCATATAATTAATTTAATCTATTGTATTAATAAAAGGTACCCTTGTCATGTGTCGTGAGGGCGATGTGAGTAAAATAGAAGCACGAGTATTAATAGACCTCGGGTCTACTCACTCATTTATCACTCCTCTATTCTTTGAGAAGTTGGGCATTGTTCTCAAGCCCCTTGCTCTGATATTGGCTGTATCAGTTCCTACGGGAAGCTCGGTGAGCATATATACGGTGTGTCAATCAGTTATCGTGATGATTGATGATCACGAGATGATAACTGATATGATTACATTGAGTATGGAAGGGTTTGACGTAATCCTTGGGATGGATTGGTTATCCGCATATCATGGGAGCGTGGACTATCTTTAAAAGATTGTGACCTTTCGACCTCCAAAGAGAAAATCCTTCCGATTTTGTGGAGTCAAATCTAGCATCACGCCATTCATTTCAGCTATCCGAGCGGAGCATATGATGAGGAGCAGTTGTTGTGGATATCTTACTTATTTATAGGATCATAAGGAGGAGAAAAAGGACATCACTCTTATCACGGTTGCATGTGATATCCCGATATTTTCCTAAGGATTTACCTGGATTGCCACCTGATCGAGTTCGCGATCGAGTTAGCACTACCAAACCATTGTCAAAGGCTCCATATCGAATGGCGCATGCTGAGTTGAAAGAGCTAAAGGAACAACTTTAGGAGCTATTAGATAAAGGATTTATTAGACCGAGTATTTCTCCTTGGGGAGCACCAATATTATTTGTGAAGAAGGATGGGTCGATGCGACTTTGCATCGATTACCGCCAGCTAAACAAGTTGACGATTAAGAATCGTTACCCGCTGCCGAGAATAGATGATCTTTTTGATTAGTTACAAGGAGTGAGGTTTTTATCTAAAATTGACTTGAGATGTGGCAAAGATTGAGTCAGTGGTGAACTGGGAATAGCCGAAGACGGTTACAGAGATACGTAGTTTCCTTCGTTTGGCAGGATAGTACAGGAGATTTGTTGAAGGGTTCTCCAAGATATCAGGGCCGCTTATACAACTTACGAAAAAGAATGCTAAGTTTGATTGGACGGAGCAGTGTGAGCAGAGTTTTCAGGAGCTCAAGAAGTGGTTGACTACAGCGCCAGTACTTGCTATACCTTCACGTAGTGGAGGTTTCACAGTATACAGTGATTCTTTTTATGGGAGATTGGGCTGCGTGCTTAATCAGAATAAATGGGTAACTGCTTACTGTTCTAGGTAGCTAAAGGACCATGAAAAGAACTATCCGACGCATGATCTTGAGTTGGCTATAGTGATATTTGCTCTAAAGATCTGGAGGCATTACCTCTATGAGGAGACATTATATATCTTTACATATCACAAGAGCCTCAAGCATCTCTTCACGCAGAAAGAATTGAACATGAGGCAACAAAGATGGATGGAGTTCCTTAAAGACTATGATTGTGCCATCCAGTATCACCCCGAGAAAGAAAATGTGGTAGCAGATACATTAAATCAGAAGTTTTCTACTCAGTTGTCACTTCTTATTACGAGAGTGCACCGATGGCACTTACTTGACGATATGTATTTAAGCAGCACACAGTTAGATGTGAAAGGTTCAAGTGCCTTGATGGCTACGATTGTGATACGTTCTACTCTCTTCGAGAACATCCACAAGCTACAGATGGCCGATGATGAGTTTATGGCTATCAGACGGGATATGATTGGGAGAAATAAAGCGGATTTCTCTATTAGAGAAGATAGGACCTTATTGTTTTGAGACCAAGCATGTGTGTCAAGCAATGCCGAGCTTTACAACACCATTTTAGAAGAGGCTCACAAATCTATGTATGCTATTTATCCTGGCAGTACCAAGATGTACCAGGATTTGAAGAAAAGCTTCTGGTGGAGAGGCTTAAAGAGAGATATAGTTGAGTACGTCTCGAGATGTTTAGTATGCCAACAAGTCAAGGTTGATCATCAGAATTTAGCAAGATTGTTGCAACCTTTACCGATACTTGAGTGAAAATGGGAGGCCATTTCTATGGACTTCATTCTGGGTTTACCAAGAACACTGAGGAAGTATAATGCCATTTGGGTCATTATGGATTGGTTGACTAAGTCTGCTCATTTTCTGCCATATAATACGACATATAATGCCAGCAAACTCGCAAAGTTGTACCTCAAGGAGATAGTCAAGTTGCATGGTATAACAGTCAGTATCGTATCCGACAGAGACGCGCTACACACGTCTCAGTTTTGGCAGCGATTTTAGAAAGGCATGGGTTCTAAGCTTGACTTCAGCTCGACATTTCACCCTCAAACCAATGGGCAAACTGAGCGGGTGAACCAGATCATAGAGGACATGCTACATGGTTGCATGTTGGATTTCCAGGGGTCATGGGACCAACACTTATCTTTGCTCGAGCTCACTTATAATAATAGTTACCAGGCTAGCATCGAAATGGGACCATTCGAGGCTTTGTATGAGCAGCGGTGCAGGTCTTCGCTTAATTAGGAAGAAGTGGGCGAGAAGCTCATTTTAGGCCCAGAGATCATGGAAAGTACGATCGAGATGGTTCGTTTAATAAGTGAGAGGCTACACATTGCTTAGAGTCACCAGAAGAGCTATGCCGACCTCAAATGGAATCACGTTGTGTTTCAGGTGAGCTTTATAGCATTGATCACCTTCATTCTATTGTAAATGGGCAATTGGTAAAGTAGTAACTAATAACCTATGTTTCAGGTGGGAGACAATGTGTTTGTCAAAATCTCGCCTACGAAAGGTGTGATGCATTTCGAGAAGCATGGGAAGTTGAGTCTGCGCTATATGGGGCCTTTTGAGATATTGGGCCGAGTCGGTGATGTGACTTACTGAGTAGCTTTACCGTCGCAATTATCTAGTATGCACAACGTGTTTCACATATCCATGTTGTGGAGGTATGTTAGAGACTCGACTCATGTATTAGACTACCAGCCCATTGAGCTGCAAGATGGTCTGACATTGGTCAAGGAGCCAATACAGATCCTAGATTATAAAGAACAGATCTTATGGACCAAGAGGATTCCCTTAGTGCTTGTAAAGTGGCGAAACCACTCCTTGGAGGGAGCCAGTTGGGAACGTGAAGCTGAGATTCACGAGCAGTTTCCAAGTCTTTTTGAGTGATGTTTTAAACTTTATAAATGAGTGTAATGTATGAAATATATAAGTACTTCTTTTGGTTTCTAACTTTCTTATTCGAATAAAATCTTTTTTCTTTTAAATTGTTAGTTTACATGGTTGGAAAATTATTAGAACCAGGTGGGTCTACTCTTTCTGATTATACATATAAATTTCTGGTTTGCTTAATTTTACTTGTTAGCATTATTTTATCTCTAAAGTAAGGCATATGACACTGGTCAAAATTGAAACTAAGCCCACGGGATGCATAGTTAATGTACTTTATCATAAAGACTCCGCAATCAAAGCAATTTGATTGATGCACGATAGCAATCAGTCTAGTAAATGGCCAATCTCTGACATCGATATTATCGTCGCCTTGTTGAGCTAGGATCTTAAAAAGAACATTTTTCTGTATTAAAGAATACTCAAATTTTATTAAGTTGACATACAATAATAAAGATCTAGAGTTGAATGATATACGTACCAATATGTTTACAATGTTCGGACAATGGACAGTGTCACTTTGTCCACTAGACGAGTCTATATACTCAACTTTCCTCTCCTTCATATATAATATGAACAATGACCAGTAATATTGTCTATTGACAGGAAGGTAAATCTATTAAGTGGAGCCATATTTTAGTTAAGATGAGTGGAAAACCCTAGCAATATTACAAGTACAAAGGAAGCACCTAAAATTTATCCAATTACCTTCTCACATTCGTTTATTTTATATCCTAGTGTCTGGAGTGAAGTCCAAGCGATAAGGTTTTTGTTCGTATCAGCTTTGTCTTTCGCCAACGATTCTTTCAGTTTCGTATAAACAAAATATGAAATGGGCTTAGGAGATAATTATAAATTATAGGAAGTGAAAATGAAAAATTAGACTCTTACGATAAAATAAGTTGCGAAGAAATGACTCTTTATAAATTTCATTTTATGATCGTTCTCTCGTTTCTTCATTAAGATAAAGTATATATCAATTGCCTATAAAATAAAGTAACATATCATCATAATGGATACCAATAAAAATATGTACTTTCTAAAAAAAATGATCATCAGACTGACTGACATCAGACTACCTATGGATATAGGACGGATGACTCTATGAATATAAGCATGTGTGCCTTATAAAATATTGGCCTTACCTCATTGTCAAGCCAATTAGTACCATAAACTAAGAACAAGTTTTTTATCATGATGGACTATCTATCAGTCACGTGAATCTGTGATAACTCGGGTTTCGGCACCCCGAAGCCCGCGCCTTGAGTGGGCCGGCGCCAAGGCCGAGCCCCCGAACGAAGCACGTAACGTACAGTTGTACAACGGAAAATAAAGCAGAACCATATCTAATGAATCATCATAGCAAAAAAAAGAGAACTAGTACTATTCATCAAAAGCTCAAAATGACGATTCTAATTCCATATGATTCCTTATGGAAAAAGAACAGACAAGAACCACTAGTAAGAGTCGTACCTTACCGAAACATGGTTCACCAAAAAGAAGTACAATCATTTGTAAAATTTGCATCCTTTACAACCAAAGTTAAACCAACACATCCTGAATCCTAGGGCCGGACCTACTCTGGCCTAGTGTAAAGAAAGCAGCTCTCAGGGTGAATCTCCTCCAAGTCCTCCCTTGAAGCTAGCTCAGAAACCTTCCTCTCAAAAATCTTAGTATCAACTTCTTCACCTTAACCTGTGACATATAGTCGACGAATGAGCTTCATCCAAGCTCAATAAGCAAAAACTCATAGCATGCTTATTGTAACAGCAACATAGATCTTATGGCATAATGAAACAGAATAATCGAGACATATGCACAGTGTATGGTCATGGCATGAAACATAGGTGCAAAGCTTGTTCGAATTTCTAAAGAGAAAGGTCCACATATTCTTCCAACACAAGAAAAGAAAAACTTAAAGTGGTATGCTTAAAGTAATAGAATGAGAAGCTATAGCCTCAATCCCCCGATGGAATATCCACCATCATCGCTCATATGAACCATTTTCACATATCTCCAAGGTCCCATAAAGTTTGATGCTTGGCCGAATATATTTACCGTCATGCGGTAGGAGTCACAAAACACATAGCACAAAGGTGTACGGATTAGCCGCCGTACCGGTCGGGTATTTACATAAAACCTTAAATTGAAGTGCGTACATATAGCTCATTGTCGTGTAAAGTGATAATTATAATTTACATCAAAGGTCGAAAAGAAGTGTGAAGATACTTGCACAACACATTAGATTGAATCTCGAAAGATTCCACAACTCATGCATGAATCAAAAACGTACGGATGCACATGTCCTTCCAAATTGAATTCGTAACCACACATATAATCAATTCAAAGAAGCATCACGTCATAACACACACATGTTAACGTAACAATACACATGGTGTCAAGTGTTCCTTACCTCGAGATCTTAACCCGCACTAGCTCACACTGCTGTTTGGGTTAGCCCCCTCAACATACAATACTAAGTCACCTAAAATAGAAGATCCAATGTTCACTCATTAGAACAGTGCAAAACATATTAGGATAACTCCCCTCAAAATCTCGTAGTCAAAACTTACCAAAATTCTAAATTTAGAAATTTTGATCGATCGAATCCCAATTTCGATCGATCAAAATCATGTTTCAATCGATCAAACTAAATTTGATCGGTCAAGCTCTCACAGAAGCCAAAAAATCAAACATAGTTCAATCGAACGAATCCCCTTTCGGTTGATCAAGAACTTATAATTCGATCGATCGAAAATATTTCGATCGGTCGACTCTTCCAAAAGTAATTTAGCTATCACACAGTTCGATCGAACGAATCCTACTTCGATCGGTCGAAAACTCTTAATCCGATCGATCGAATATATTTCAATCGATCCAATTCTCACAAAGGGTTTTCCCATGTTCCTGTTTATATATGTTTCGATCGATCGAGTGTGAGATTCGATCGATCGAACCCATTTTGTTTGATCGAATTTGACTTCGATCGAACGAATTTTCTCATACATTGAAGTTTTCACATTTTAAGTCCATTTCGATCGATCGAACTCAATTTTGATCAGTCGAAATGAACAGATTTCACCCGTTTAAGGGTTTTCCCCCTCTACATCAAGTTAAACTCGATTTCTTACGCTCCTGTGATCTAAATTTACGTAAAAATAGTTAATGACATAATTTCAAGATCTCAACCAAATTTTTGTACCTCGATTTCCTCCGAATCTCTAATCCTAGCCTCTAGATCTGACTCGGGTTCACCAGAAGAATAGCGGCTCGTTCGTCGCTCTAAATACATAACCACAAGCTTCGTGAACGGATTGTTCTCGAATGCAATCAGCGTTTAATCTCGAATCTCTCTCTCTTTCCTCTTAACTCCCTATGATCAGCAATTACTAAGGGGTTCAATGCAAAACCTAAATGAGGCATGTAATTCCTCTCTTATACTTGAGTCCTAGGTTTAGGCGTAAAACAACTGCATCAACATTGGGTGTATGAGAGTGCACTAACCCTCAACCTAGCCTACATATGTCAAATCCCATCCGTTGGATTTGATCTATAAACATTACATCGACTATCGATACCATCCCAACATGCAGATAGTCGGGCACTCATATCGAGGCATGCAGATCAAGGTTTTTAAATGTTTGGGGCATTACATCCTCCCCACCTTAGGAATTTTCGTCCTCGAAAATTGTCCTAGTGCGCGGCACGACATAGGAAGGGTTACCTCGGAAGGAACCACACATGGCTAAACAGTCCATGTCGCTATAAGATCGCATCACACACACACAGATGCACAGTCTCCACGCAATAAATTCTAATAGATTAAATTCAAGCACATCATCAATGAAAGGTTAGCATGATTATGTAAAAAGATCATCTTGGCAGCCATGCCACCATAGTTCTAACAAGTAAAAATAAAAGTGGCAACCATGCCACAATAATTAAAAAACAATTATACACATTGCCAAAAATTGAAATTTTCAAAAAGAAACACTCTCAAGCTCATGATCCCTCAACAGTAGCTCCTCTAGCCGCTCCAGCAAGATCCATCAGACTAGTAGGATCCGCTACATCCTCCAGCTCCTCGTCGACATGATCCCCACTGGCCGCCTCATTAGGCCATGGATCCTCAGCAGCAGCATCTACCGTAGAAGCGCCAAATACCTGCGCATGCATGGCCGCCATCCTCTGGGCGTAGTCAATAGGGTACATGGGGTGCAACACGTCCT
This sequence comes from Chloranthus sessilifolius, assembly GCA_021018995.1. Classification (NCBI taxonomy): domain Eukaryota; kingdom Viridiplantae; phylum Streptophyta; class Magnoliopsida; order Chloranthales; family Chloranthaceae; genus Chloranthus; species Chloranthus sessilifolius. Next base: position 103,318,490 of record CM037588.1, read on the forward strand.
CCACGAGCAGCTCGTAGTAGTCCAGGCATTGATTGAGCTGGCGATTGCTCTCTTGGATGAGAGCAACCAACGTCTCATTGCTTATCGAAGCTGCTTGATGGACTGGCGACATCGATATGTCGGCAGGTTGGTGAACTGGAGGGATAACCTCAGGCTGATCGGGGACAGGAGCCTCAGGAGCAGGTTGGTCAGGTAGTGATGCGTCCTAAGCAAGTGCATCTTGTGGTTGAGAAGGGACAGGAGGCGCTTGAGGGGCTGGCTGTAGATGTGGTTTCAACCGGTTATATGTCTTCCTCCAATGCTTAAAGGTGTAGAACACCACAGTTTCGGAGGACTTAAGCTCCCTGAAGGAGATCTTGTGGACGGAGGTCACGGCGTACTCATCAAACATAGCCGAGACCAAACTGGCATATGGTATATAATCCTTGGGCTTTTTTGCCCCTACCAATAGCTTCTTCCTCCCATGCTTGATTCCCTTAAAAACCATAGCGGCGGCATCAAACCATTTACCCTGATAATCCACGAATAGGGCTTTCATCAACACCCCTAATCTCTCAATCTCGTGGCGGATCGGGTAGAGATTGCACTTGAAGATTTTTTCGAGCATCCACATATAGCTCGGCAAATGGGCTCACCTAATGGCTCAACCCGGTGCAACTCGTCCCCCAGTCATCCGCTCGGCGACAAAAGTATGGGTCAAATTTGGGGGATTTGGGGGTAACAAGTCAATCCCCTTGCCATACCTGCCAAAACATTCCAACGCTCTACAAGCCATTGCGTGGGTAAAAGCATACGTCTTCCCATCGACTTTGGTGCAAATGGGATTAGGGTCAGGGCCATCAAACATCTTTTGGTAAAACAACCGCACGAGGCATGGGTAATAGTACTAATGAAGGGGTTTGAGGAGATTATCCAATCCCGCCTTGCTTAAATAGTACTGCCCAAGCATCAATGCCGGGCACATTGGGCATTTTGAATAAGGCTGGATCGATGGTGTACTCATGGGCAAAACCATATATAACTCCGCCATCTAAACAAGTAGAGTCGCACAATTTCTTTCATATATAACTCTGCCAACTTGCTTGCAGTGTATGTCGTATTGTAGAGTAGGAAATGAGCCGACTTCATTAATCGATCCACTACCACCCATATTGCATTGTGGCGTCTCATTGTCCTTCGTAATCCCACAATGAAGTCCATAGAAATGGACTCCCACTTCCACTCCGGTATTGGTAGAGGTTGTAATAGACCTGCAGGGTGTCTATGATCCACCTTTACTTGTTGACACACCAGACACTTTGACACATATTTCGTGACATCTTTCTTCAATCCTCTCCACCAATAACACTTTCGCAAATCCTAGTACATCTTAGTACCGCCTGGATGAATGGCATAGTTGAACTTATGAGCTTCGTCCAATATGGTCTGCCTCAGCTCGGCATCCACAGGTATGCGTATGCGGCCACGGAATAGTAATGATCCATCTTCTTTGACAGAAAAATCTCCTCTTTCATCTGCAGTCACCTTTTGACGTATCCTCACCAGCTCTGGGACTTCCATCTGGATTTCATAAATTCATTCAAAGATAGTTGGTATGATAATGAGATTTGCCAACAGTACCCCGATATCCTTGACTTCAATGTTCTTATCATACAACGAAATGTCTTCCAATAATTTCCATCGTCGAAGTCCCGCAATGAGACTAGCCAACTGAGCTGTATTCTTCCTACTCAACGCGTTAGCCACGACGTTAGCTTTACCTGGATGATATTGTATAGTGCAGTCGTAGTCCTTGAGAAACTCAATCCACCGCCGTTGCCTCATATTCAATTGTTTTTGCGTAAACAAATACTTGAGGCTTTTGTGGTCTGTGAAGATCTCAAAGGTCTCACCATACAGGTAATGCCTCCAAATTTTAAGTGCAAAGATCACTGTGGCTAACTCTAGATCATGCGTCGGGTAGTTCTTCTCGTGCTCTTTCAACTGTCTTGACCCATAGGCTATGACCTTACTGCTTTGATTCAGTACACAGCCCAAACTACCATATGATGCATCACTGTAAACAGTAAATCCCCCACTACCTGACGGAATAGCCAAAACTGGAGCAGAGGCAAGCCATTTCTTGAGTTCTTGGAAGCTCTCTTCACATTCCTTGGTCCACTCAAATTTTATGTTCTTCCTTGGAAGTCAGGTGAGTGGTCCTGAAATCTTGGAGAAACCTTCCACAAAGCGTCGGTAATATCCAGCTAGACTGAGGAAACTACGAATCTCCATCACGGTCTTGGGTTGTTCCCAATCTAACACTGCCTCAATCTTTGCCAGATCAATAGTCACGCCTGCTTGTGATTCTACGTGATCAAGAAAACTCACTTGTTCTAGCCAGAATTCACATTTACTGAGTTTGGCATACAGGTGGTGTTCACGTAGGGTCTGTAAGGCAATGAGCAAATGATGCTCATGTTCTTCTCTGGTCTTTGAATAAAAAAGAATGTCGTCCACAAACACCATTGTGCATGTATCAAGGTGTTGTTTAAAGACCCGATTCATGAGGTCCATAAACGAGGCTGGTGCAATCGTCAAGCCGAAAGGCATCACTAAGAATTCGTAATGCCCATATCTAGTCCTGAATGTTGTCTTCTGCACATCTTCGGCCTTCACCTTTAGTTGATGATACTCGGATCTCAAGTCGATCTTTGTAAAGAACTTTTCCCATTGTAATTGGTCTAATAGATCGTCGATCCTGGGCACAGGGTACTTGTTCTTGATTGTGATCTTGTTCAATTGACGGTAGTCAATGCAAAGTCTCATCGACCCGTCTTTCTTCTTAACAAACAAGACCGGTGCTCCCCAAGGGGACACACTTGGCCTTACAAAGCCCATATCTAACAGTTCTTGTAATTTCTCCTTCAACTCCTTCAGTTCAGCTGGAGCCATTCGATATGGAGCCTTGGAAATTGGTTCAAGTCAATAGCAAATTCGATCTCCTGATCAGGTGGCAAGCCTGGAAACTCATCGAGAAATATGTCCTCAAACTCACAGGCAATTGGGATATTAGAAATAATGTTCTTTGCTTCTTTTTTCTCTTGTAAGAATGCTAGATATCCCTCGCATCCATTCTTCATCATCCACTCAGCTTGTACTACGGAGATGATCGGCGCTACCTTCCCTTTCTCGCCAATGAACAGGAAAGATTTATATCTGGGTGGACGAAAAGTGACTACTTTCTGTAGACAATCTACGCTGGCATGATATGCACATAGCCAATTCATGCCAAGTAGTACATCAAGTCCTTGCATGTTCAACAAGATAAGATCTGTAATAGTCTCTTGATCCTCCACTTGCACGATGACTGATCGACAGCACATGTCTGCAGTCACTGTACTTCCCGTAAGAACGGAAACATCCAAAATAAAATCTAACTCCTCGTGAACAATCTTTAATTTCCTCGCGAATTCTGGAGTTATATATGAGTGGGTAGACTCTGGGTCTATCAGAACTCGTGCAACACAACGATCACGGTCTTTTTCTCAGTAAAACTGTAGCGTACCTATATATCATTTAATATATACACTACGTTCAGATATGCATGTCATGACCACACAAAAATGTACCTAGAAGTTTTCCTATCAATGCACTTTCTTCATCTAGAAGACAAATAAATAAGTTCAAACATAACAAGAAGGTTATACCTTTGATTACATTGTTGCTTGTCTGGGTGTCTTCTGCTGTCACGGCAAAGGGACGACCTTGAACAACAGGTCTCGTGGATTGTGTAGGTCTCGATGCGGTAGCAGTTGAGACGGTGCCCTCCTTTCTCATCTCGGGGCAGTCTCGTATCATATGACCTACAGTCTGAAGTTTTATGCGGTTTGCCACAATGGGCACATTTTAGTTGTGGACTCGTAGATGTCGCTCTAGAAGGTCCATGTGTGACAGATGCCCCAGACGTCTGAGTCTGAGTAGGGCCCTCTCTGCGGAATGATCTTGTAGAAGTGAAAGTATTTGACCTCGGATAATTTGCATAGGCTGGTTTTGAAACTGGAGCAGGTGCTGACAACCTCGGCTTTTTATTCCCCGAGTCATAGTCACTCACCCCCCCCCCCGGACTTGGCTTGTTCTTCCACTCACGTCTTTTGTTGATGTCCCTTTCTGCAACTATGGCCTTTCCCATCACATCAGCATATGCTTCCAATTCAAATATGGACACTCTTTCCTATATATTCGGTCTCAGGCCTTCTTGGAATCTGCTGGCCTTCATTTCTTCAAGAGAGCTACCAATCGGTGCAAATCTTGATAACCGTTCGTACTCCCGTACGGTCATGCTCCCCTGTACAAGATTCGTAAAGTCCTTCTTCAACTGATTCCGAACTTGCTTAGGAAAGTACTCCTTGTTAAATGCCATTACAAAGTCTGCCCACGTCCATGGGTTGTACGAACCCTCAACTTCCCTTTTCCTCAACACCAACTTCCACCAAGTGTCAGTGTCACCTTCTAGTTGGAAAGAAGCCTAGCCAACTTTCTCATGCTCAGGGCTTTGCAGTCTCTCCAACAATTTCTCCATCTGTTTCAACCACTTCTCCGCTTCAAGCGGATCAGTCTGCCCCTGGAACACAGGAGGTCTCAATCTCCTGAAATCCACAAATGAGGATGGCAACAAAGCAGGATGTGGGGGTGGTGGTGGTTGCTGCTGATGGCTGACATTGCTTGTGGCTAACAATGTCGTCTACTCAGTCAGAGGTGTAGTCTGATGGGTCTGCTGAGCCATAGCAGCGGCTATAGCCTCCATAGCCTTTGCCGTCCTATCAGAAGACTCATCTCTGTGGCCTCTCTCCGCCTCAGGAGGTGGTCTTTGCTCTCCTCCGAAACCCAAAGTAATATCCTCCACACGCCTTTCACCTCTTTGGCAACTTCCCCTAGGTCTACCTCTTCCTCGCTAATCCATTGGAATCTACTACAATGAAAAAAAAGTCTCATTACCAGATAGTCCCTAGTATCCAACAAAATCTCAATCCCAAAATAGTTTGACTTGTCAGACGCCTCTAAGACCATGCTCTGATACCAACTATGACAGCTCGGGTTTCGGCACCCCGAAGCCCACGCCGTCAGTGGGCCGGCGACAAGGCCGAGCCCCCGAACGAAGCACGTAACGTACAGTTGCACGGTGGAAAATAAAGTAGAACCACATCCAATGAATCGTCAAAGCAAAAAAAAGAGAACTAGTACTATTCATCAAAAGCTCAAAATGACGGTTCTAATTCCATATGATTCCTTATGGAAAAAGAACCGACAAGAACCATCGGTAAGGGTCGTACCTTACCAAAACATGGTTCACCAAAAAGAAGTACAATCATTTGCAAAATTTACATCCTTTACAACCACAGTTAAACCAACACATCCTGAATCCTAGGGCTGGACCTACTCTGGCCTAGTACAAAGAAAGTAGCTCTCAGGGTGAATCTCCTCCAAGTCTTCCCCCGAAGCTAGCTCAGAAACCTCCTTCTCGAAAATCCTTGTATCAACCTCTTCCCCTGAACTTGTGACATATAGTCGAGGAATGAGCTTCATCCAAGCTCAGTAAGGAAAAACTCATAGCATGCTTATTGTAACGGCAACATAGATCTTATAGCATAATGAAACAAAGTAATCGGGACATATGCACCGTGTATGGTCATGGCAAGAACCATAGGTACAAAGCTTATTCGAATTTTAAAAGAGAAAGGTTCACATCTTCTTCCAACACAAGAAAAGAAAAACTTAAAGTGGTATGCTTAAAGTAATAGAATGAGGAGCTATAGCCTCAAGCCCCCGATAGAATACCCACCATCGTCGCCCATATGAACCATTTTCACATATATCCAAGGTCCCATAAAGTTGGATGCTTGGCTGAACATATTTACCGTCATGTTGTAGGAGTTACAAAACACATAGTACAAAGGAGTACGGATTAGCTGCCGTACCGGTCGGGTATTCACATAAAACCTTAAATCGAAGTGCGTATATATAGCTCATCGCCGTCTAAAGTGATAATTATAATTTAGATCAAAGGTTGGAAAGAAGTGTGAAGATACTTGCACAACACATTAGATTGAATCTCAAAAGATTCCATAACTCATGCATGAATCGAAAACGTACAAATGCACAAGTCCTTCTAAATTAAATTCGTAACCACATATATAATCAATTCAAAGAAACATCACGTCATAACACACATGTTAACGTAACAATGCACATGGTGTCAAGTGTTCCTTACCTCGAGATCTTAACCCTCACTAGCTCACACCGCCGTTTGGGTTAGCCCCCTCAACATACAATACTAAGTCACCTAAAATATAAGATCCAATGTTCACTCATTAGAACAGTGCAAAACATGTTAGGATAACTCCCCTCAAAATCTCGCAGTCAAAACTTACCAAAATTCCAAATCTGGGAATTTTGATTGATCGAATCCCAATTTCGATCGATCGAAATCACGTTTCGATCCATCAAACTAAATTCGATCGATCGAGCTCTCACAGAAGCCAAAAAATCAAACATAGTTCGATCGAACGAATCCCCTTTCTGTCGATCAAAAACTTATAATTCGATCGATCAAAAATATTTCGATCAGTCGAATCTTCCAAAAGTAATTTAGCTATCACACAATTCGATCGAACGAATCCTACTTCGGTCGATCGAAAACTCTTAATTCGATCGATCGAATATATTTCGATCGATCAAGTTCTCATAGAGGGTTTTTCCCTGTTCCTGTTTATATATGTTTTGATCGATCAAGTGTGAGATTCGATCGATAGAATCCATTTCGTTCGATCGAATTTGACTTCGATCGAATGAATTTCCTCATACATCAAAGTTTTCACATTTTAAGTCCATTTCGATCGATCGAACTCAATTTCGATCGGTCAAAATGAACAGATTTCACCCGTTTAAGGGTTTTCCCCCTCTATGTCAAGTTAAACTCGATTTCTTACGCTCCCATGATCTAAATTTACGTAAAAATAGTTAACGACATAATTTTAAGACCTCGACCAAATTTTCATACCTCGATTTTCTCCGAATCTCTAATCCTAGCCTCTAGATCTGACTCGGGTTCACCAGAAGAACAGCGGCTCGTTCGTCGCTCTAACTATGTAACCTCAAGCTTCGAGAACGGATTGTTCTCGCATGCAATCAGCGTTTAATCTCGAATCTCTCTCTCTTTCCTCTTAACTCCCTATGATCAGTAATTACGAAGGTGTTGAATGTAAAACCTAAATGAGGCATTTAATTCCTCTCTTATACTTGAGTTCTAGGTTTAGGCATAAAACAGTTGCACTAACGTTGGGTGTACAAGAGTGCACTAACCCTCAACCTAGCCTACATATGTCAAATCCCATTCATTGGATTTGATCTATAAACATTACATCGACTATCGATACCGTCCCCGACATGCGAACCGTCGGGCACACGTACCGAGCCATGTAGATCAAGGTTTTTAAATGTTTGGGGCGTTACAGAATCTCACGTCTGCAAAGCTACATAAATTGTTAAGAGAATAACTGAATTACGTTAACTATAACTCAATAACTTTCAAAGGGGCGAAACCCTGCTCCACGGGGCCATCATTAAGAGCTTTATCTATATCATATTTATCATTCTGTGTTAATGGTTTCATAGGCCAGTGGAAACTGTCGTAGTCCTTCTATGGATAGAGCAAACATATAATTTAACAAATGTTCAATTAAATTTAACATATATGTTTGAACCTTTACGTTAGCTAATTGACCATTCACCTTCAGCGCACCCTTTGAAGGTGGTCTCTTAATTATATTTCTCACACTAGTCCTTCTCTACGACCTTTCTTGTATGTATATTCTATGATTAAATACGTTGAAAACTTATACTCTTAAAAATATAAAAGTTATTAATTTCATCATTTGCAGAGATCATCTTTACTTCTTCTTCGGAGTTACTTTTAAGGTTCGTTTATTACCCACTGTGTTGGTACATGTGTTTTGGAGTGGACATTCAAAAGATTGACCTTGTAGAGTTGATTGGCATGTTAAAGTCTTTGGTGGTAATAGGGTTTGTGAATAACCCTCAAAATTATTTAATGATGTCATTTGCGGAGTAGCTCGGCCTCTTAAACTAGCCCACACTCGCTTATAAGTATTCATTATGCCCACCGACCTTGTTCCACTTTCACCAAATGATTTTTTTTTTTTGTTATCAGCTGTTAATGTAACTCTGGTTTCCTCTATAGATTCTTCTCTCATCTCCCCGACAAATTTAACATTATCCTCTTATTTCATAGACTTTTGATTGGCTAGCATCTCTGAAATTCGCATCATTTCATCGGTAAAAACAACGAACGGCATATGCTCTTCATTATATGCATTAGTGATTTCCCCTCATCTTCTTTCGAGGACGCATGTATCCGATGATCATCCTTATTGCCTTCGAATGATTTACAAGGCAATTCACTCTCATCTTTTGTAAATGTTGCTTCGTAATTCTCCTTCCCATCATCGATCATCTTAAAAGCACGACTCGTTCTATCAGTACGAGGGTCAATAGTGTTCGACTTTACTTTCATGGGCATACATGTATTTGTACTAGCGTTATTTCGTTTACAAGTATCATGAGAGACTTATACTTTTTTCTTGCCCTTCACGTGACTATCCCAAGGGACTTGCACTTTCTCCTTGCCCTTCATGTCTCTATCCCGAGGGACTTATACTTTTTCTTTGCCTGTCACATCACTACCCTGAGGGACTTACACTTTTTCCTTGCCTTTCACTTCCCTATTCCCTCGGTGGGTTAGTTGGAGAACTTATATTTTACGAGTAATTCTTTTCAGTAAAACTACTCATTCTTTCTGCATCTTTATTATAATTGGGAGATGATTTGAAATCATACTCTTTATGTTGGCCCTATTTTATAAAAGTAACCTATCAGTTAGATTTTCAAGGCATTGTAATAAATAACAATAATTCCTATTAAGTAGCTTACTTTCAAAATTATTATCTCCAAGTCTAATAATTTTAGGCCCTTTCTTAGATCACTGTTTAACTTCTTCAGTCTTCGTACTTGATGAACAAGTTTGTTATTAGATTTCTCCAACGCTGTGATGCGACTACCTTATTCTTTGGAAGATATTTCTAGGAGTTGAAGTTGATTGAATTCGCAACCAACATAATCATTAATCCCATCCTGGATTACATCTTCTAATAATTCACGATCAGTGAATTCAAATTTTAAAATTATTTGTAAATATGTTACCAGGAGGGTGAGATCAAGTTATCAAAAGAAGCGACTTCTTCATTTACTCACAACTATAAAATGAAATTGATTGAGGTTGAAGCCAATAATTCCTTAGGATTATTAAGCTCCGCAAGGTAATACTTCCGATGATAACTTTTTACTAAGATATACTTTGTATATCTTGGAAAATCATCGATAATTAAAGTCGGTGCTATGGTCGGAAAGTGCTCATATGCTCAAATCTAAAATAAATCACAAACTAAAGATTTGTTAGGGAATATGTGTATTATGCGGTAAACGGTGTGCAAATTGATGACGTTGGCACAGATAATAGCTAACCTGCAATGCAAAGATACATCCATCAAGATTGGTATGCACACCGCTCCTCTTAAAATTTAAAGTGGCAGATCGAAGGGAGTTTAACAAACATGTATGAGTAACTCGTCCCCATGCAATTCTATTAAAGTATTCAATATTATAGACTAATCTCATGTACGCCTCTTCAATTGTCTTAGAGGTATTCGGTATCATGAAAGTTATAAGAATATACAATAATATGAGACGAGTAAAATCGACTCTCTTTCTCTATACTAGCATTAGTCACTGCTTTTTTATTTCACCGACAATAATACTCCCTACCCGACCAAAATATTTTATACAAAATAAATTAATGTCTTCATTTTCGACATTCGGACCTTCCCCCAAAGTTCCAGGGATAATTCTAACATGCTTAAGACCGAGTAAAGCGGACATTTCTAGTAAAGGAAAATCAACAGTATGCCCGCCAATGGAGAACCTTTTAGGCTCATAATCAAAATTTTCTATTAATATATATATCAGCTCGTTGATTTTAGGAATATCTATTAGACAAAGAAGAGGCTTCATTGTAGTTGAACTAAGAGCTTCAAGCTCTGCAGGCTATAAAGTAGTTATAAGAGTAGAGACCCTAAGGGTAGAATATGTAATTTTATCCTCCTGTATATAATTTATGACATTATATTATAATTAATTTATGAACATGTGCCAGAAAGTTTTCAAGAAAACAAATGCGTTTACAGTTTACCATGAGTGAATTCAGCCACAAGACCGGTCATAGACAAATATGACCTCTTTAAAGACTACGACAGTCTCTTAACAGACCTAATATAATTCACACAAAATATCAATAAATATACTTATAACAATAAACAGATTTCCCTAATATTAACTGTGAGTTTTTCAAAAATTAATGGCGTTAACAGTTTCCCATGAGTGATAAAGTATAGGACGAAAATGGTCTTATAAGAGACGGAAATAGCCTTCTATGTGTCCCTATTAAATATGGTAAATAAGGAGGAAGTTGGGACCCCCGATGAGTTATCTCTAAGAAAAAGCCAGTCATTAATACAAAGGTTAAGCATTTAGGGCAGCATTACTCCATTGCTATCTACTTCAAACAAGTCATTCATTAAAACAAAGATTCAGCATTTAGGGCAACATTATTATATTTGTGTAGCTCAAACAAGCTATTCATTAAAACAAAGGTTGAGCATTTAGGGCAACATTGCTACAACAGTGTATATGAGTTACTCTTATGAGTTTATCGAACCACTGAAGATATGCACATAAAAAAGTTTAGATCTACGTGATCAGAAGAGGATGAAACGTCGGTAGAGTTGAAGGTTGGCAGAGACGACAGTAGTAGACTGCTCCATGTTGCTTCGTCAGCAGAAAAGAAGATGAAGCGAATAGGGGGGGGGGGGGGCTATATGGGATCTTAATACTTTCAATGTTCATAAAAATCAGTGGCAAGAGAGGAGGATTTGCAGATTTCTGTTTATTGCTTTAAAGAATATTCATATATTCAAAACAAGAGCTACCCAGACATACCTAGTTCAAATAATGGAACAGCAAGCAGTGTCGAGTTTTTGGATGCTGCAAAATGAAGAGAATATGCTATCTTTACAAGAAGAAGATGAAGAGGAAAGAAAAATCACTCGTCAGTAAAAAGAAGATGAATAAAAGAGAAAATACTAGCTTTCTTTGATAAGTATGGAAGGATGGGTGTTTTAGTAAATTTATGTTAGAGTATTTTAGTCCTCTATAGTTTAACTTAAGGAAAGAAAAAAGACATGCAGAAATTTCAGACCCTTGCAGGTAAATAATAAAAGAAAGTTTAGGATCAAGACCTTGCTGGATCATTTCCATGAAGTTGGGACCCCGGTGGATAGATTACAAAAAGTTGGGACCCGACTGGGTAATCCACCCTTAGTATTATCTTACATATTTTTTTGTGATTGTCATCCAAATAAAGCTTCAAGGTCATCATCGTCATCACAGCTTTACGAGAAACAAAGAAGGATTCCCTAAAATCATTTAGAGAGTAGTAGGAAAATGATACAGGTTTGAAGGCTCATTTTCAAATCAGATGTCCCCATCATATGCTCATTACCCCAAATTATTTGTACCACTAGCCACTGTCTCATTCACTTAAAAGGAGGAAACCCTAATAAGGAGGATTAAAAATATATATAATCTCATCATGCACTAGTGAAACTAACACTGTAGATGTTGGGACCAGGGATATAAAGCCCTACATATATATATTTCGGCATATCGAGCGAATCCCAAGCTGATAAGTTTCAGATATGAATTGGCCAAACAGTCAATAGTTACGCAATTTTTTTATTTTTAAAATTCAAAATAAAAAAAAATGTAAAAAAGGGGTCTTTTTTGGTATTTTTGAAACTATTCAATGTATATCAGCTGATATGGTTCGATTTTATCTAATAAGGAACTGATATTTGACCTACTAGACCCAATATTTGGCCCCATTTCGAATATGGCCGATATTTAAAACCGTAGTTGATACATCATATATCGTCCTAATGACGCGATCTATCTGATCATGGATTAGACTATATGCTATGTCCAATGATATCTAATGTAGATCTAAATCTTTCACCTTATATTTGTCACATATTAGGGGAAAAACACAGATTTTTTTTTTTCTTTTTGATGGAACTTCTATCCAAAACACAAATCTTTGGAGATCATGTAAATAATCGAAGGGTTTTGTTAGGGAAGAGAACAGTGTGCACGCCTGGTTAGAGGTTTCAAACTTAGAATGATGCAAGGAATGCCTATTTATGGACGCGACGGGTGGGAGCTTCATTTTTCCTCCAATGGCAATGAGACAAATTAAGGACAAGAATAAGGAATTATGTATGCTCACCTCATATAATGTAATTGGCTTTATTATGGCAATACAACTATTTTTAGGATTGCTCTCGTTGCACCCCACTTAGAGCTCGTAATGGGTTTCTTCAGGCCGGGCCAAAATTTAGGACAAGTGTTAGAAGCGTTGGATTGATCCAATATCGATGAACTTAGAAAAGAGGGTTGAAAGTTGGAACCAGCGTATACTAAGAATTCTTTAAATTCCTTGGCAATTCTTGATTAGTACCTATGGTGCACAATCACCCTGACTCCACAGTTATCAAAGTCGGCAATTTTATGATAAATACTCGTTTTAAATGTGTTTTTTCATAAAATGTTTCTAACACAATTTTCAAAAACCCTTTTTTTTTAAGAAGAAATACAAATTTTTGCATTTTTTATGAAATTTTTCAAAAATTTTGTTATTTATCAAAGAAATATTTTCTCTACTTTTTTTTTCGAATGATAACCATTTTTTCCTGAAATTGTTTCAACTTTTTTTGTTTTGTGCATTGCTGATTTTTTCCAGAATTCTGATTTGGTAAATATACGTGACTCGAAGACCTGGTCAAACATATATGCTCAACGGACCAACTAAATTAAAATCTTATAGGCTATGTTTGGGATTTCTCTTTGGAGGAAAAGAACAGCCCATGTAAAAGATCAGATTTAAATTGCTCTTTTGAAGAGAACCAAATTCAGTTCTTTCACTCTCCGAAAGAGATAAGAGCACTTACAACCAACAGAGTCCCATGCTAAAGTCCTCTGCACAAGAGAAGAGTGTTGCTCTGCTCTTTGCCTCCAAAGAGCAATCCCAAATACAACTATAGTTTCTTTGATTTTGCATATAGTCTTGAGCTAGGTCGGGTATATCCTGTTGGATCTAATGATCCGACCACCCAAAAGATTTGCCCTAGGATCTAGGCGTACGATCAACCAAAACAATAAATTAGCAATCCATAAATTAATATATATGTGCGTACCTTGTCCCGCTGATTGTGGCCGTCGATTCAAGTCGCCGTTTTTCCTGCAAAGAAAGATGAAGGTGGCTCTACCCGCCTCTCTTGTTACACTCTCTTGTTGGGAAGATATCAAAAAGGCTTGTGTATAATAAGCGAGGGACGTCCACCTATATATATAGCATGAAGAGTCATATTCTGCCTATAATACCGTCCATCAAAGTATTCTGATAAGAATAAGAATTACGTGTAAATCAAGTAACCTTGAAGTTTCCTTCAATTCCCAATAATGGCCTTTATTAATTCAAGCAACTGCAATCCAGGGTTTTATAAAATCTTAGTGTGTGTGTGGGCCACACAAAATAAGAATTTTGAGATTCCATAAAAGTTCCAACAGTCTCTGTGATAGCCTGGATTTCCTAATCGTAAAACCCGGACCGTCGAATCGACACTAAGGCCGATCCCCAAAAGGAACACTTGGCACATCCACACGCAAAGCGGAAACAAAGCGAAAACCATAACTAAACTGATATAGTCATCATAGTCAAAAGATAATTCTCCAATTCTATATCACAAAATACTAAGATAACGGCTCTAATCTCATGTAAAACCTATGGGAAGAAGAACCAAAAAGAATCACCGGCGATGGCCGACCATTCGCAAAAGAATAATAGAATTATAATCCAAAAGTCTATCCTCTTTACATCACAAAAAAAAAATATACTATTACCCAGCAATCCAAAGCCGGACCTACCCGTGCTTCACACATAGAAAACAATTCGCTGGGTGGGGTTCTATCTCTTCCTCCAAAGGTATGTATTCGGAGTCCTCTTTATCCTGGTCCTCCATGCCAATATCCTCACATGTACCTGTGACGTGTAGTAGAGGGATGAGCTTCATCTAAGCTCAATAGGGAAACATAAATAGCATGCATGTTCTTGACATCGCACATATATCTTATGACATGACTGAAACATGAATTTTCTCAGTTGCTTTCACAATTTCAAAGATGACTAAATAAACAAAACGTTTTTCTGAATTTGGAAAGCTTGGCACATGTTGTTCTACTGTTTCATACAACAAGAAAGGAAACTTAAAGTGTTTCACTTAAATTATCCCTCGAACAAGTGTAGCATTGAGCCCCCGATGAAATACCCACTATCATCGTTCATATGAACCATTTACACATGGTGCGTAAAGTCCCAACAATGATGGACGCTTGTGCCGAACACAAGTTTTCCATTGGTTGATAGGATTCACAAATTTACAAAAGTTGTATGGATATCCCGCTGTGTCGGTCACGGATATACCGCCATATCAACCAGGTATTCACACGAAACCTTAAATCATAGTGCATAACTACTTAAAACACATGAACTCACACACTTGTTTTATATTTCGAATGAATCTTGAAAGATTTCACATGCTCATTACATTAACGAAATGAATCTTAGAATACTCACATAGATGACACACTTAACTTATCATAGTTTTCGAAATGCACACACATGCTTACACGTTCCTAACTCATCGTATTCAAAGAAAATATTTCATATCATAAAGCACATGGTAAACATATCAAATACATATGGTATAGAGTTTTTCCTACCTCACACAAAGCTCACGCAAATCCATATACCACACCTAGCATAACTGATTATCCTACTTCACAATGTCCAAATATACCCTTAGGAATACTTAAAATAACCTAAGGCACGTATTACTAAAAAATTTAGAACGAAAGAGATAATTAGCATATACTCTGTTTCTCGTGAGAGCAACCTGTAAAGCTCGTGTGCGCCAGCCCAAAACATTCAATTCCTCGTACGACCAAGCTGAATTTCAGTTATCTATTGAGTGTCACGCAAGGCCTCGCGTGAGCGAGGCCTATTTCACTTAAGTCCTCGCACGAGCAAGACACAAAGCTTCAGGACTTACTTATTCCTTCATAAGACTTCTCGCTCGAGCGAGCTCTAACGCTCGTGCGTGCAAGAACCAGAGATATTCATATCTGATTTTTTTTATTTTCTCTTAACTCGATCCTCACCAAACTTCATCCACATTTGTTACACATCATACAAACCTTAATTAGCTTTTATTAAGCACTTAAAACATTGATTCCTCACCTTTTAGCTCAACGATCTCCTCGTAGATCGGGTAGTTCTTCCTAAAAGAACACAAGGGTTTCCAAAAACTCAATCCGTTCTCTCCGAACTTCGCGTTCACGATGAAGCCGACGAAATCGTAGGTGAAGACTCACACAATCTATTCTTTCACATATAACTCACTAAGTCAAAAGCATCTAACCTATGGATTCGCAAAAACTTCCTTCCTTTTCTCTTCAAACCCTCTCTTTTCTCCTTTCTTTCTTTCTTTCTCACAACACTCAAACACAATGAGGCTCACGTGTGAGACCCCTCTCTCATCTAGGAAATTAACTTTATTATTACGTTTCACACCTACATCTAACTCATATGTTACCCTACTCACTAGCTCACACATGGTGTGAGATGTATACAAATTCACAAGTGTTGTGTAGCATGGGTTCCCTTGTGAACCACATACACACATCCTGCACACACATCGCACGAGTAGCACGATTTATAGAAATTGGGGTTATTACATTCACCCCATCTTATAGAATTTTCATTCTCGAAAATTACCCTAAGTTACGCTAAAGAACCCACAGTCATGAATTAAACTTACCTAAGAGGGTTGCCTTAGACCTTAACTATCGTCACGCAGAACACATCGTAACCAATCTGCATAAAAGAAACCATTTTGGCATCTATACACCACACAACAGTTGATCAATCCTGCATAATACTTATACTCATTGCGCCCATTGTATAAAACAGTCCATTTTAAGAAAAACAGAATTTAGCCATCTATCCATATCCACGCATCATGAAACTGATCATTCATCCATTCTTCATGAAAATAAAAACAGGCCCATTGCATAAAAGAAAACATAATTATAGCATTTGGGCACCAAAAAGTAAGTCAACTTTCCAAAAGAAACAAATCCCAACGTAACAGTCATGTCACAATAGTTTCAAAAGTGATAATTCAAAATTACATAAGATGTCTATCTTTGCATTGCAAAATTTAAAATTTTCTCCCCAAAAAGAACTATCCACAGTAGCTAGCCATACTCGTCATCCTCTGCATCGTACTCCTCATCCTCATCCCTGGAGCCGGACTCCTCACAATCCTCCTCTTCCTCGGCCTCTTTGTCGTCAGCCTCTTCATCATTGCCAGCTGCGGCTGAGCTAGAAGCACCAAAAATCGTAGCTCGTATGGTCCCAATGCACTATTGGTAACTCTGAGGGTAGGCGTGGGTCATCAAATCAATACAAACTGCCTCCTGAAATCACTGATGGAGTCGTATTTCACGGCTCTGTAGTAAGATTTCTTGAAGCATGTCGTCTTGACCACTAGGCACATGCCGGGATGAAGGTAGTGTTGTAGTATGAGTGGGTTGGTGTGGTTGTGTGTCCTGCTGCATGAACTGACTACCTCATTTCTTCTTGATATTTGTCCTTAGGCTTCTAAGGTTTTTGTTTAAGTCGATGATCCGACAAGTCTCGATGTTATCGAAGAGGATTGGTTCATGGGCTTGGATTTCAAATCTATTTTTCCATCATGTAATTCAAAGAGCCCGGAGATAAGCCTCGCATAGGGTAGCCGGTTTATGGGTTTAGGAATAGCACCGGGTTTGTTTCTCTTAAGAACATGGAGAATGGTTTTTTGAACGAGGATGCACTAAACCACCTATTGTGATATGTCGCATAAAGTTCTTGAAAGAACGCGTCCCGACGTTCTTGTTCATGGCCCAAGGGATATAAATTTTTCCTAAAGACTACATCGAGGGGCCACATGTGGTCAGGTAGCTGTGCCCGTGTGATGGATTTTCCCGAGGCATTCAGCCCGCGGGTTACCTCGGCCGCAATTACTTCAAATTTCACATCTTGAAGGAATGGGGGTTTGGAAACCCCATCCTCAATGTAATCAAGTGGATAGCCCATCACGTGGGAAATGTCCCTAGCATCAAAACTCATCTCCCTCCCATTAATCTCACAAATTAATTTGGTTTGGGTAGCATTAGTCTTAAGGGTTGATAAAATAACCGTACCAATCGCGAGTAATATCGAGCATGGAATGGCTGCAATAGGGGTTTCAATTGATTCACAATTAAGTAATCCAATGTCCATTGGGTGGACGATGGATCCTCAAAGAAACTATTGTGGATTATCCATTCCGGCTCGAAAACCTTGTTTTCCCACCATTCGGCAGGTTGGGTCAAAGGGTTTAGCATAGGAACCCCTTTTTTCGAGAACTAGGCGGACGTACCGCCTGTTGTTTCTTTGGTCTAGGGTTTGGGGATGTAGAACTCATCCTAGGGTTAATAATTTGAAATAACTGGAATTAAAGGTAGATCTTGGGTAGAGATTACCATTTTAGCGAGAAAATCCGAATTATAGTCGAAGGAAACCTGCGAATGAAGCATATTGGGAAGATCTCTAAGTGAACATCAAAACCCTCGCTCTTCTCCCTCTCTCATTCGAGCGAAATAAACAAAGAAATGGGCTTTACGCCCTTATATAGTCTGTTCCTCGCGTAAGTAGCTCATGCGCGTTAGTCATAAGTAGTTCCTGGAGGTCGAATTCCCTTACAATTTTGATCCTCCTGAGAGGCTCGCGCGAGCGAGCTATAAGTCATCGTGCAAGCGAGCCTCAGACACAACTTTTGGAGCATTTTTGCCCATTTACTCCATTTTCTTCACTCTTGGACACTAATTTCACTCCACACAAGTTGTCCTCTAGCGTGTAATTCATTAACCAATTATCAATACGATTAATCGATGGAATCTAGGGTTGATTTAAAGAATTATACTTATACATTCATTGAAATTTCTAATATGTGTTCAACAAAATAAAAGTTACATTAAACTCATACAATTACTCAAATGTATACAACGTAGACGAGACTCATATAAAAAAATTCGGATAGGCTTCACGCACATCTGACTCACGCTCCCAAGTGGCCTCTTCTCGAGTATGGTTCCGCCACAGCACTAGTACCAATGGGATCATCTTAGTGCCTAGTACTTGTTCCTTGCGATCTAGAATTTACAGTGGGTCTTCTTTGATCGTCAAATCTTTGTAAACTTCGATCGGTGGCACATTGAGTATGTTGGTTGGGTCCCTCACATACTTTCGTAGCATGGAGACGTGAAATACATCGTGTACTCAATCATATAGGGGGTAAAGCGACCCTATATGCAACTTCGCCTACTCTCCCTAAGACTTCGAAAGGTCCAATGTAGCGGGGACTTAGCTTCCCACGCTTTCCGAAACGCATTAGACCTTTCATCGGTGAAATCTTTACAAATACATAATCTCCAACTTGAAAATCGATGCTGGTTCTTTTGATATCGACATAACTCTTCTGTCGACTCTGATCCACCTTAATCCTTTCTCGAATCATTCGAACAATTTCTACATTTTCCTTTAACACCTTCGGACCCAATATGAACTTTTCGCCAGTTTCTTCCCAATTGATCGGAGATCTACATCTCCGTCCATATAGCGCTTCATACGAAGCCATCCCAATGCTCGCTGAAAACTATTATTATATGTAAACTCAATCAATGGTAAATGCTGATCCCATGATCCCTGAAAGTCTATCATACATGCTCTAAGTATATCCTTAATAATTTGATTGACTCTCTCTATCTGACCATAGATTTATGGATGGAAAGCGGAGCTAAAATCCAATCTCGTGCCCATGCCCTCTTGAAAGTTTTGCCAAAATATCGAGGTATACAACGGGTCACGATCCGAAATAATACTCATTGAAATACCGTGCAATCAGACGATCTCTCGCATGTACAAATCTACCAATTTGCTTGCCGTATATGTGGTGTTGTAGGGCAGGAAATGTGTTAACTTTGTCAGTCGATCAACGACCACCCATATAGCATTGTGGCGCTTCGCTGTCCTAGGTAATCCTACAATAAAATCCATGGAAATCGATTCCCATTTCCACTCGGGTATTGATAGAGGTTGTAATAAACCTGCTAGATGTCTATGATCTACCTTTACTTGCTGACACACCAAGCTTTTAGAAACATACTCGGTAATATCTTTCTTCAAATCTCTCCACCAATAGCTTCTCTTCAAATCCTGGTACATCTTGGTACCACCAGAATGAATAGCATACTTGAACTTGTGAGCTTCGCCCAATATAATTTTTCGTAGGTCGACATCGATCGGTATGCACAAACGTCCTCTGAATAATAATGATTCATCTTCCTTAATTGCAAAGTCCATTCTAGTACCGTCCATCACACCCTGTCTGATTTTTAACAGGTTTGTATCTTTCATCTGAAGCTTATAGATTTGATCAAAAATTATTGGTCTGATTGTGATATTTGCCAACAAGACACCTGAAACCTTCACCTCGATGTTCTTATCATAAAAGGAAATATCTTCTAACAACCTCCATCGACAAAGTCCCATAACCAGACTAGCCAGCTGAGCCAAACTATTCTGACTCAAAGCATCTGCTACAACATTTGCTTTACCTGGGTGATACTGAATAGAACAGTCGTAGTTCTTGAGAAATTCAATCCACGTCCGTTGCCTCATATTTAAATCTTTCTGTGTAAACAAGTACTTGAAGCTTTTGTGGTCTGTGAAGATCTCAGAGGTTTTACCATACAAATAATGCCTCCATATCTTTAATGCAAAGATCACTGCGGCTAATTCTAGATCATGCGTCGGATAGTTCTTCTCATGATCTTTCAATTGTCTCGATCCGTAAGTGATGACTTTCTTATTTTGATTCAGTACACAACCTAAGCCACTGTACGAAACATCACTATAAATAGAGAATCCCCCACTGCCTGATGGAATAGCTAACACTGGTGCGGAGGTAAGCCATTTCTTAAGTTCGTGGAAACTCTCTTCACATTCATTGGTCCACTCAAACTTAGCATCTTTTCTTGTAAGTCGCATGAGCGGTCCTGATATCTTAGAGAATCCCTCTACAAATCTTCGGTAACAACTAGCCAAATCGAGAAAACTATGAATTTCAGTCACAGTCTTTGGTTGTTCCCAATCTACTACTGCCCCAATCTTTGCTGTAATAACTTTCACACCTGCTTCTGAAACTATGTGGCCTAGAACGCTTACTTGTTCTAACCAGAATTCACACTTGCTGAGTTTGGCATATAACTGGTGCTCACGTAGCGTCTGCAATGCAATGGGTAAGTGTTGCTCGTGTTCTTCCTTAGATTTCGAATAAATGAGGATGTCGTCCACAAACACCACCACGCACGTATCAAGATATTTTTAAACACCATGTTCATGAGATCCATAAATGAAGCAGGCATCACCAGAAACTCGTAATGCCCATATCTGGTTTTGAATGTTGTCTTTTGAACATATTTGGCCTTCACTTTCAATTGATGATACCCTGACCTCAAGTCAATCTTCATAAATAACTTTGCCCCTTGCAATTGATCAAAGATATTGTCAATACTGGGTAAGGGGTATTTGTTCTTTGTCGTTAGCTTGTTCAATTGATAATAGTCGATGCACAGCCTCATCGACCCATCTTTCTTCTTGACGAACATGACTGGTGCTCCCCAAGGAGAAACACTAGGTCTTATGAAGCCTTTGTCCAACAATTCTTGTAATTACTCCTTCAACTCTTTCAACTCGGCAAGAGCCATTCAGTAAGGTGCTTTAGATACTGGCTCTGTGTCTAGGGCTAAGTCAACCACAAACTTCACTTCACGATCAGGTGGTAATTTCAGCAATTTATCAGGGAACACGTCCAGAAATTCACACGCAATCAGGATATCATTGATGACATTATTCACTTCTCGTTGCTCTTGCAAAAATGCTAGGTATCCCTTACACCCATTTTTCATCATCCGTTCAACTCATATCGCAAAGATGATTGGTATAATCTTACCTTTGTCTCCAACAAATCAGAATGACTTATGCTTCAGTGGACAAAAAGTGACGACTTTTCGTAGGCAATCAATGCTTGCATGATAAGAGGATAACCAATTCATACCAAGGAGTACATCAAATCCTTTCATATTAAACAAGATGAGATCCATCATCGTCTCTTGATCTTCGACCCGTACAATAATAGATCGGCAACATGTGTCTGTAGTCACTGCACTTCCTGTAGGAACTAACACGTCCAAAATGAACTCCAATGTTTTAGGAATGACCTTCAATCTTTCTGTAAATTTTGGAGTCACAAACGAGTGGGTAGACCCTGGGTCTATCAGAACTCATGGTTCACAACGATCACCGTCGTTTCCCTTATATAGTTGAAAATGTTCCTACGTGAGTATATATATATATTGGCTAGTTAAGCATACATGTCACGATATAACACCCACATAAACAGAAATCTAGTAGTTCATTCCTATTTATGCACCTTCTTCTTCAAAATGCAATTTAACTAACGTAAATATAGGTAGAAGATCATACCTTGAATGACGTCGTTGCTCATCTGAGCATCTTCTGCTGTTACTGCAAACACACTGCCTTGTATAATAGGTCTCGTAGATCGCATAGGCCTCTGCGCTGTAGTCGATGAAACCACACTTTCTTTCCTCAATTCTCGGCAATCTCAGATCATATGACCCATCTTTCCACATTTGAAACATCCCCTTGTGTCTCGTCTGTAATCTGAAGTCTTATGAGATTTGCCACAACAGGCAAATGTAACCTGGGGCGTTGATGATGCTGCTCTCGAGAATCCCTGTGTAACTGATGCTTCCAAAGTCTGAGTCTGAGTAGGGCCCTCGATACCGAAAGGTCTCATAGGAGTAGATATTGTGGGCCTGGGATAACTTGGATAGGCAGGTTGTCTTGAAACTGGAGCTGGTGCTGCAAATCTCAGCTTTTTGTTCCCCGAGTCATAGTCACTTACTCTCCCTTGACCCGCCTTGTTCTTATTTTGTTGATCTTGTCTCTTGTACATGTTATTGATATCTCTTTCGACGACAATCACCTTTCCCATTACTTCAGCATAGGTTTTGAGTTCCAACACCGAAATCCTATCTCGTACATTCGGCCTTAGGCCTTCTTCAAATTTATTGGCCTTCATCTTTCATGGCCACTAATTCTAGTGCGAACCTCGATAATCTTGTAAACTCATTACCATACTCCCGTACGGTTATATTTCCTTGCTCCAAGTTTAAAAAATCTTTCTTTAATTGATGCCTCACTTGCTTAGGGAAATACTCCTTGTTGAACACCACAACAACTCCACCCAAGTCCATAGGCCGTGAGGATTTTCAACCTCTCTTTCTCAGAACTGATTTTCACCATGGGTCGGCATCACCCTCAAGCTGGAAGGAAGCCCAACCAACTCTCTCATCCTCTGTACTCTGAAGTCTCTGTAGGAGTTTCTCAATTTGGTTTAACTATTTTTCCGCCTCAAGCAGATCCATTTGCCCATAGAAACTAGGAGGTTCCAACCTCCTAAAGTCCACAAATGAAGAGGGAAATAATGCTAGAGGAGGTGGTGGTGGTGGCTGCTGATGGTTCACATTATTACCAGCTAGCAGTGCGGTCTACTCAGCCAGTAGCGCAGTCTGCTGAGTCAGTTGGTTCATGGCAGCGGCCACTATCTCCATGGCCTATGCCATCCTAATTGCTGCATCATCCCTCTGATCTCTCTCACCAGGAGGGTATCTCTTATCTCTACTCGAACCTGAAGGAATATCATCTATACTCCTCAAATTTCTATGATGGCCGCCTTTAGGGCGCCCTCTACCTCTTGAATCCATCTTTATCTGTTACAATGAAATAAAAGTTCCATTAACAGAAGTCTTTATACTCCAACAAAATCTGAAACATGTAGTCAAATCAAAGATTTGTCAGAAATTTCTAAAGCCTAAGCTCTGATACCAACTGTGACAGCCTAGATTTCCTAATCACGAAAATTGAACCGACGCTATGGTCGATCCCCAAAAGGAACACCTGGCACATCCACACGTAAAAGCAAAAATAAAGCAGAAATCATAACTAAACAGATATAGTCATCATACTCAGAAGATAATTCTCCAATTCTATGCCAAAAAATACTAAAATAACGGTTCTATCCCATGCAAAACCCATGGGAAGAAGAACCAAAAAGAATGACCGGCGATGGCCGACCATCGCTGAAACATGGTTCACAAAAGAATATTACAATTATAATCCAAAAGTCTATCCTCCTTACATCACAAAAAAAAAAACATACTATCACCCAGCAATCCAAAGTTAGACCTACCCGTGCTTTGCACACAGAAAACAATTCTCTGGGCGGGGTTCTATCTCTTCCTCCGAAGGTATGTATTCGGAGTCCTTATCTTGGTCCTCCATGCCAATATCCTCACCTATACCTGTGACGTGTAGTCAAGGGATGAGCTTCATCTAAGCTCAATAGGGAAACATAAATAGCATGCATATTCTTGACATCGCACATATATCTTATGACATGATTGAAATATGAATTTTCTCACTTGCTTGCACAATTATGACTAAATAAACAAAATATTTTTCTGAATTTGGAAAGCTTAACACATGTTGTTCTACTGCTTCATATAACAAGAAAGAAAACTTAAAGTTCTTCACTTAAATTATCCCTCGAGCAAGTATAGCATCAAGCCCACGATGGAATACCCACCATCGTCATTCTTATGAACCATTTAAACATGGTGCGCAAGGTCCCAACAATGATGGACGCTTGTGCGAAACACAAGTTTACCGTTGGCCGATAGGATTCACAAATTTACAAAGGTTATAAGGATATCCCGCCGTGTCGGCCGGGTATTCACATGAAACCTTAAATCATAGTGCATAACTCATAGTTTATCACCGTTGGATGTGGTAATTATAACTACTTAAAACACATGAACTCACACACTTGTTTTATATTTTGAATGAATCTTGAAAGATTCCTCATGCTCATCACATTAACAAAATGAATCTTAGAAGACTCTCACATAGATAATACACTTAACTTATCATAGTTTTCGAAATGCACACACATGCTTACACATTCCTAACTCATTGTATTCAAAGCAAATATTTTATATCATAAAGCACATGTTAAAAGTATCAAATGCACATAGTATAGAGTTTTCCCTACCTCACACAAAGCTCACACAAATCCATTTATATATATATATGTATATATATATATATATACGTCACGTATCCGTCTCCACACCTAGCACAAGTGATTATCCTACATTCACAATATCCAAATATACCCTTAGGAATACTTAAAATAACCTAAGGCACATATTACTAAAGAATTCAGAACAAAAAAAATATTTAACATATACTCTGTTTCTCGCGCGAACGAGCTCTGAAGTTCGTGCACGCGAGCCTAAAACATATAATTCCTCACGCGACCGACCTGAATTTCAGTTATCTGCTACGTGTCGCGCGAGGCTTTGCGCGAGCAAGGCCTATTTCACTTAAGTCCTCGCACGAGCGAGACACAAAGCTTCTCGACTTACTTATTCCTTCATAAGACTTCTCGCGCGAGCGAGCTCTAAAGCTCGTGTGCGCAAGAACCAGTGATAATCAGATCTGAGTTTTTTTTTTCTCTTAACTCGATTTGCACCAAACTTCATCCATATTTATTACACATCATACAAACATTAAATGACTATTATTAAGCACTTAAACATTGATTCCTCACCTTTTAGCTCAACAATCTCCTCGTAAATCGGGTCATTATTCCTAAAAGAAAATAAGGGTTTCCAAAAACCCAATCTGGTCTTATCGAGCTTCGCGTTCATGATCAAGTCGACGAAATCGTAGGTGAAGACTCACACAATCTATTCTTTCACATATAAATTACTAATTCAAAAGCATCTAACCAATGGATTCGAGAAAACTTCCTTTTCTCTTCAAACCCTCTCTTTTCTCCTTTCTTTCTTTCTTTCTTTCTCTCAACACTCAAACACAATGAGGCTCACGTGTGAGACCCCTCTCTCATCTAGGAAATTAACTTTATTACTACGTTTCACACATACATCTAACTCATATGTTACCCTACTCACTAGCTCACACATGGTGTGAGACGTATACAAATTCACAAGTGTTGTGTAGCATAGGTTCCCTTGTGAACCACATATACACATCCTACACACATCGCACGAGCTGCATGATTTATAGAAATTGGGGTTATTACAGTCTCCCACTTGGTCCACACATGGACTATAATTTTAAAAATAACTCCCACTAGATTAGACAACCAAAACAAGCACACTCTGAAAACAAACGTTGTTTGAAATAACGTAGGCATTCCCAAAATCACCCAAATTTAATGAAAATATAGGGATGAATCATGAATGCATATAGTATAAATTTTCTGAAATCAATACTAAGACAATTTCATAGTCACAAAACTATATTAACAACAAATTTGAGAAATGATAACCAATTTAATATATGAACTAAATGCACAACAAAAGTGTACAAATCCATAATGTCCTGCTCCATACTTGTTGTATGTTGATCTGACATCTAAAAAACTCTGGCTTGTTAAATACTACACCTAATCCTCAGAACAAGAAGTTATTAACGCAGTGCCTAATCACGTTTAACTTCGAGCAAATCCAAAAAGAGTACCAATACTCACAGGCAAGATTAAGGTAAAACCTTATTGGCTCACTCACCAAGGTGTGCCACGCAAAAATTGTGAAAAACTTTCCCCTCAATTTGTGAAAAACTCTACCCATAATATAATTGTAAAAAAAATCTACCTGATTTTATGGAAAACTCCACCCAGAATATACATGTATATATGAGACAGAGATTTTAAGATGCATCAATGATAATTATAATTTAGAAGTGAGATAACTCCCACTCAAATGTAAAGTCTAAATGTTTTACGATCCTATAAAATGACATACTAGACATAATAACAAAGTCAAGCATAAAAATTAACCACCAATCACAACAAAAGTAGTCAAATAGCTGAGAATTAAAGCAATCTTCATAAAAAAAATTATCATTCAATTGGCTTAGAGTTCTCCTCATGATGAATGCCGTCAGGATTCTCCTTCAACCATTTCTTGGACATAAAGTAGTTCTTTATAATGTGACCTTTCTTCTTGCAAAAGAAGCACCCATCATCGGCTTGATCTTTGACTGCCTTGCCTTTATCTTTTCGATTCTTGTTGAAATCTCATTTTTTGAAATTCTTCCTACTATTCTTATTGAGGGTTAGATGCGTAGATTCAATTTTAGAGTCTTTAAGACGCTCTTCTTCATAAATGCAAAGTGTGATAAGTTGAGTACGATCCCATTGCTCATTTTGAGCATTATAGTTGACTTTAAAAGTGTCATAAGTGTTTGGCAGTGATCGAACACCCATGTGAACTACCAGTGCTTCTTTAAATTTAATACATTATTGACGAAGTTTAATAGCCAGTATAGATAACTTAAGAAGATGCTCACGAATGCTTTCATTACCATCAATGGTTTACCCAAATACTCATACGGTAAAGCCTTCTTTGAGCCTACAAACTGATTTTGAATGTTCTCGAGTAATTCCTTTGTTGTTTCGGTAGTTTCTATACCTTCTCGAATGACTTCACTAATAGAAGCACGAATAATCATCATGAATAACCTGTTAGCTTCTCCCACCGAGTAAAATAAGTCTTTACAGACTCCGTAGCATCTGCTGGTGGAGGGGGAGGCTTGTTTTTCGTAAGAATAAAGTCATAATTTGAACAATCAAGAATGATCTCAATGTTCATTTTCCAAGAAATATAATTAGAGTCATTCAAATGTCCTATCCCTGCCAAACTTTTCTGAAAAGAAGTCCCATCTATTACTCTATAATTTTATAGAAAAGTAATAAATGCATCACTAATGAGTGAAAAAATATCACAAAATCGTAAAATCCACCAACGATATAGACAATATATGCATCACTAGTAAATAAAAAAATATCACGAACCCATAAAATCCACCAAGGATATAGACACGATAACATGTCACCAAAAATCTAAAAGACTAATGTCTACAAAGGACTCTAAAATGACTATAAGTCATTAATATCCACCAACGATAACATGTCACACAAAAGTCTAAAAGAATAACGTACACAAAGGACTCCAAAATGACTATAAGTCATTAATATCCACCAAGGATATAGACACGAAAATATGTCACCCAAAAGTCTAAAAGACTAATGTCCATAAAGGACTCTAAAATGACTATAAGTCATTAATATCCACCAAGGACAAAACAATTCGTATTAGATGTATGAATGAATTGATAAAAGTATTTTATCATGTGCAAATAATTCACTCTTTGGATATAGATATTGTGCAACATCTTGCATCACCTTTGGGCAGAAACTGAGTGTACAACCTATCTTCTCCCCTAGGGCACA
Source organism: Chloranthus sessilifolius (assembly GCA_021018995.1). Taxonomy (NCBI): domain Eukaryota; kingdom Viridiplantae; phylum Streptophyta; class Magnoliopsida; order Chloranthales; family Chloranthaceae; genus Chloranthus; species Chloranthus sessilifolius. The sequence continues at coordinate 103,346,329 of CM037588.1, forward strand.
GAAAAATAGCGTAGACCTAATCGTTTAGGTTTCATGTTTGATCACGATGATTTACTACCTTTTGGGCAAGAGAATCATCATTCTCTCTCATTTACACTTACAACTATTCTGTTCACCTCATTTACACGAAATTAATAAATCACTTTTGGGCAGAATCAATAACTCCATGCAAAGCAGTGCACAAGGTGATCTTAATGAGATAAAATCTTAAGATTCGAGAAACAACAACCTCCATTAAATGGTCACCTTTGGGTAGATCCAATCCTATTTCAATTATAATCTCTCGAACGATCACTTTAGCGGTCTTCCTTAACCCCATTGGAAAGACCTAGACCTGATATGTCTAGTCTCAAGAGTTTAACCAACTGCCCACAAAGTGTATGTGTGTAACACGCAAATAACCAAGAGTGTCACAAAATAGTATTTTAAAATAATGAGTGATGTCAAAATTAGCCATAAACACATACACTTAGGCCATAAGATCAAACCAAAGACCCAAAAGAACATGTAACGACAATGTGCTAGACACATCATTAGGTCACCCAAAATAATTTATTCCATTATATACAGTCATTAACTTTTGCTAATAATAAGTCCAAAGCATAAGCCTCAATGAGTAGATCGAAATTGACTACTAATAGAACAAAATCAGACCCAATAGATTAAAACAATAGATTTTGAATAAGATTTAAAGCGTCTCAATGTGCTTCAATTAAGTTAAAACATCAAAGCTATGATAAAACTTTTACAACTGTAGCAATGACAAAACATGTGTCACTGTTGCTTATAGATAAAGCACACATAAAATAGGCACCATTTTAAGATCAGGAAGAACTAGAAGAAAAAAAAACATAAGGGAACCATATATATCTCAAAATTACCGAGTAGAGAAAATAAACTTCATTATTCTAAAAATGCGAATAAATCTGAAGCTAAAAAATTCATTATTCTAGAAATAATAAAGCCCAAAAGGCCCTAAAAACCATGATGACGAAGCAGAGCACAAATAGTAAACTTACAAAAAGGATCCAAACAAGAACATCGATTGAGGTAAAACCACGTTGTCCTTTTTTTTCTTCTTCTTCGTCTCTTTAGACGAACGAGGAAATGCCGAATAAATCGAGCGACGACACTTTTACAAGAGGGAAAAGAAGAAAACAAAAACAAAAAAAAATTATGTGTGGGGTGTTAAGAAGTTTTTACACCATAGTAATCGACCATCGCCGAAAATACCAACCCATGCCAAAACTCGAAGTGAAATCTATCATTTTCAAGGTTATTAGATATAACTAAATCGCCAACATCTATATCGATACTTCGATCAATCGTACACGAAAACTTGATTTGACACCAATTGTTGGATCTAATGATCTGACCACCTAAAATATTTGTCCTAGGATCTAGGCGTATGATCAACCAAAACAATATATTAGGAATCCATAAATTAATATATATGTGCGTACCTTGTCGCGCTGATCATGGCCGTTGATTCAAGTCGTCATTTTTCCTATGAAGAAATATGAAGGTGGCTTTACCCGCCTCTCTTACTACACTCTCTTGATGAGAAGATGCCAAAAGGCTTGTGTGCAGTGAGCGGGGGACGTCCACCTATATATATATAGCATGAAGGGTCATGCTCTGCCTAGAACACCGCCCATCAAGGTATTTTGATAGGAATACAAATCACATATAAATCAGGAAACCTTGAAGTTTCCTTCAATTCCCAATAATTCCCTTTATTATTTCAAGCAACTGCAATCCAAGGTTTTATAAAATCTGAGTGTGTGTGGGCTACACAAAATAAAAATTTTGAGATTCCATAAAAATTCCAATAGATCCAACCCAACCAACCTTTGGGTCTAGCCAACAGAAAGGATAGGTCAAGTTTATGTCCCTAACCCGATAAGACACACTAGTTGGTGGGTCTATCGAGCCAACCCAACCTGTTGACAACTATCCACTCACTAAAACATCAGTGGTTTAGATTTTGCATTTGGTGCATGAGCACTACAAAAAAAAAAAGATTATTAGCAGCAGTTTTTATGACAAAAAACTACTGCTATTAGTTCGGTCGCTACAAAAAATTGCCGCTATTAATCCTGCCACTACCAAAACCTGCATTAACAGCAAGTGCCACTGAAATACCTTATTTTTGTAAAGGAGCAAGAAGTAAATCACATGCACACTCAAATGCTAATCGGCAATGTTTAGTCCAACCTCGTCTGATTGCGAGGTGATAGATATACCGGGTCCACAACCTAAATTCTTCAAGATTTCTCATAGATCAAACACACAAAGTGATTGGATAGGGAGAGAAAATTGACTCTAAAACTGAAGAATGCTCCAAAAATATATAGTTCAAAAATGCATTGTTTGAAAAATGCTCTAAAAATGTTCCTATTTGTTTGGAAAATTGACGAAAATCAAACAAAACCGACCAAAATCAGTTCAATCTTGGTTACACTACAAAAAATAAGACTATTAGCGGCAGCCAAAAACCGTGAGTCTTTGAGCTCTAGACCCTCAAATTTCATGAGAGCTCTGTTTCTTCTTCTTCCTTCTTTTCCCCCGGCCTTCGGAGGCCTGTTCCTCCATGGAGAAGCCTCCGAACGCCAAAGGAAAGTGGGCGGATTTGTTTAGCAATAGTAAAATAACCAACAATTACTCCAAACTTGATTTTTTCCCTGGTTCTAAAGATGGGGTTGTCCAATGCCTCGAGGAAGAGATCTAATCAGAATCCCGACGGTGGAACAATACTTGTAATGACCCTGAATTTCTGAAATCAAAACTTGACGGCTTTGGTATGCGTGCCCGACATGAAAAATAAGACAAGTTTAAATTGTATAATAATACTAACAATATTAATTATCGAGATCTGTGTGTGTGGAAAGTCATGCATCACATATGACGCGAGTCTGAGACCTGATTAGATCCTTAGTATAATACTACACACTTGAGCATGGTGAATGTGCTCAACACCAGAACAAAAACTTTAAAAATGGAAATATCAGAGATATTTCCCTTGTATTAGCTTATAAGGGAAGGAAGGGGCTAGAGTTTCTTTCTCTACTTCTTTTCCAAACTTCCGTTTGATTTGGTACTACGAGCTGGAGTCACAGTTATCACTTTAATCTCGCATTGGTTAACTTGGAGTCTAGAAGAACTTATGGTGTGGAACCAAAGGTTGGGATGCCATCTAGATCCAGATAATCTGATCTAAGAGTGCTGAATCGATGTCGATACGTCGTGTTTGTCCTAAGGAGAGGTAACCACCTCGGTGTGTTGGGGTAGAGTTGCGTCCTTGTTGTTACGGATAGCAAACGACAGCGAATCCTTAATTTCGGATAAGGAACCCACTTTGGGTTGCGATCTCCGTGAACAACAAAAGCGACCGTAAAGAGGTGAGTTAATAGGTGCTTTTTATAGTATTAGATGTCCTAGCATGATTGGGTATGCATGTGTGTGATTCAATGAAGATCATTGAAGTTATAAGGAAACTAGGTTAAAGATCACGAATCAGAGACCTAACTGTAACTGCCAAATTCGAATGATCGAATTGGTTAATTGATCGATCGAATCTGATAGAGCCTTATGGCTTTTAAGTTCTGAATGATTTGAATAGTTTCAAATTGAGAAATCGAGCATTCGAATTATGATTTGAACGATTGAATTGTATGTGACGCCTATAGAACAGAAGTGTGTTTTTCTGGAAATTGAAGCCCGATGAATTCAAACGATCAAATTGTAGATTTGATCGTTCGATCTATAAATCGATCGATCGGATTATATAAACAATTATACCAACAGGAGGTCTAAATTGTTGAAATTGGGCTTCTGAAGGATCGAACGATCGAATGGGGAATTCGAACATTCAAAATGGGATTCGAACGATCGAATTGGGGAATTCAAACATTCGAAATGCCCTACGTCTGTGTGCCTGCTGAGGCTTGGAAAATTTGAATGATCGAATTGAGAATTCGATTGATCGAATTCCCTTGTTTCCTGTCTGCTCTAGTTTTCTGTAAGAAACATTGTGGTGCATCATACCAGTTAACTAATTGACACCTCTGACACTTAGTGTAATATGTATGGTCCAGGAGGAAACTGTGAGGCTCTTAAACAGGGCTTTGGATTTACTTAGAAAGACGTAGTTCGAGGTAGGGAAAATTCACTCTAAATTACATTTACTCTGAATTTACTGGCGTAAGACCTTTATCCTGACACATGTTCTGATTTCCTTTTTTAAAAGCATGCCTTGCATATGAATAAAAGTTCTGTCTTATCTGATTCCTGTTATCTGATTCTTATTATCTAATTTCTGATATTATGTGATGTGCATTTGATTTAATTCATGTGACGAATCCCACCGACTCGACGGTATTCCCGTGACTGGCACGGCGGGATATCCGTGTATCTGATCTATAACCTACTTGACACAAGTTACTCTTATTACGTAGAGGCTTGATGTAATTCCTGCAATGGTTCATTGAACGACGATAGTCGGGGTTACCCATCGACAAACATCTGGCTACCATGTGCTATATTCACGGGAGTTATTTAAGTATAATATTTAAGTCATATAAATAATGTATGCATATCATCTGAAAACTTTGAAAATAGATCTGTTTTCTAGTATTTTGTCTCTATTCTGTCATTTAAATCTCTCTGCATCTGTTATCTGATCATTCAGTTTCATTTATCTATTCTTAATCATCCGTTCTGAGATATGTTCTGAAAATCATGTTTTACAGTTAAAATGCAATATACTTAAGTTTCTTCTACTGAGCTTAGATGTAGCTCACTCCCGACTATATGTCAAAGGTTCAAAGGCTCAGGGCGTAGGCACTGAGAGTGACCCAGATTATCAGTCATGAGCTGAGGCCGAGGAGGAGGAGGATAGTGATATCCTTGCTGGCGAGTACAACCCATAGTTTGGGTATTTGACTTGTTTATCATTTTGGGAGTTCTGTATGATGTCTGGATTATTGAGCCTGGTGGCTCACTCTATCCTACACTATTTTGTAGCTACATTTGTTTACGTATATATCTTATTGGAACCATTATTAGAAACCATTATTTTGGGTGATGGATGGCCATCACCAGTGGTTCTTCTTGGTTCCTTTTTGAAGACGTATACTTAGTTCTTTTGTGTATATATTCATTTCTCTTTTACTTAGTGTCTTATTTGATGACTCTATTTGCCTCTATAGATGGTGTCTGCTCTAATTTCAGCTATAAGAGCAGACACATATGTGTTTTATTCTTGAGATTGTCGGTAACGATGATCCTAATTGCACGAGTTTTTAGGTGCAGAAATTTGGGCTATCATAGTTAGTATCAGAGCCTAGGCTTTAGGTCAGGAACCATGGGGAAACTAGGTTTGATTATTTTACAATTTGTATAATGACCAAAGTTATTATTTTCACAATGACAGATCAGCATGGCCCCAAGGTTCAGAGGAAGAGGAAGAGGTAGAGACAGATCGAGGACGGTTCGTATGGAAGAAATAGATGAGTGCATCGGTCCTTTACGTGGAGCAGGGTTTGCTTTTGCTTCTAATGTTGTTCCCTTAGGGAAAGGAAGAGGAGGTGGTGGAGGCGGCAACGTTGACCAAGTGTTGGAGTCCTTGGCCAACAATATGATCCAACAGACTACTGCCATGAATCAGTTGGCCCCTAGACACCAACCCGGAGGTTTCGCAGAGTTTAGGAGAATGAGACCTCCTCACTTTTCGAGTAAGACTGATCCGTTGGAAGTCTAGGGTTGGCTTCATGAAATGGAACAGATATTTGAGGTGCTGCAGTGCACCGATGTTGAGAAGGTGCGCTGGGCAACCTTCAAGTTAGACGGCGATGCTAGTCCTTGGTGGAAATCAGTGTCCAAGACTAGGGAGCAAGAGATTCCCAATGTACCGTGGACCTGGGCAGAATTCGTTGAGGTATTCAACGACCAATATTTTTCCAAGATAGTAAGACACCAATGGGAGGCTCAGTTTATTAGACTGGAGCAAGGTAATATGACAGTACGTGATTATGGTGTGGAGTTTATGAGACTCTCTAGGTTTACACCTCAACATGTGGCCTCTAAGTTGATGAAAGTTAGAAAATTTTAGCTTGGCTTAAGACCAAATTTACAGAAGGAAGTGGCTATGTGGGAGATGGAGAATTTTGGGGGTGTGATGTCAAAGGCCCTCATTTCAGAGAATCAGAAACAGTTTGCATGGAGTAATCAACAGAACAAGGAGAGGTCATTTCAAGGACGATCTAATGATCTTGATCAGGCAGACAAGAGGGCTAAATTCTCGAGACCTCCTAGGCACCCTACGTACTCTAGACCAGCTGTGTTTTCAAGACCAAGTTCTTACCAGAGGCCATCCGTACCTGTGTCATCTAGGCCCTTCAAACCTTCTGGTTCATCAGCTAGTGGAGCTTCCATGCGCAAGGATCTTCGTGGGTCTCATCATTTTCTCCGGCTCTATCATGTGCCAAGTGTGAGAAGCCACACAAGACAGAGGACTGCAGGAGAGAGACGGGTGCGTGCTTTAGGTATGGAAAGATGGGCCACATGGTCAAGAATTGTCCTGAGGAAAGTAAGGAGAGAACTGTTTCATCATCTACTCAGAAATCATCTCGACCGACTGTTCAGGGTCGAGCATATGCTGTTACAGCGGTGGATGCCCAAACATCCAACGATGTCATTCAAGGTATCATTACGTTATAAGGGTTTTACTTTTCTTAGTTATGCATATTATACTAAATGTTCGAATGAATTATGTACATAGTGATATGCTTGAGCACTGTACACTTGGTGTACATTTAATCCGACTTTCTTAGTAAGAACTTATGGTACCCTTCCTATGAGCCAAGCCGAAGATATATGTAAAACTGAGGCATGTGTATTAATCGACCCTGGGTTTACTCATTCCTTTATTACCCTGATGTTTTTAGATCGTATGGGCATTATGCCTTAGAAGTTAGACTTCATTTTAGCAGTGACAGTTCCTACGAGTAGTTCAGTAAAGAAGGACACCGTGAATAAATTGGTTACTGTTTGAGTTAAGGATCATGAGACTAAGGCGGACTTGATATTTTTAAACATGGAAGGGTTTGATGTTATCATGGGGATGGATTGGTTGTCTGCTTACCACATGAGTGTTGATTGTCTTCAGAAAGTGGTAACTTTTCGTCCTCCAAGAGGAAGTCATTCTGATTTTGTGGTGTCAAATCTATCGTTTCACCATTCGTCTCCGCTATCCATGATGTACGTATGATGAAGAATGGGTGGAATGGATACCTTGCATACTTACAAGATCATAAGGAGGAGAAAAACATTGCTGACATCACCATTGCGTGTGACTATCTAGATGTATTTCCTGAGGAGCTGCCTAGATTACCACCGGATTGAGAGATTAAATTTGCGATCAAGTTAGTGCCAGGTACAAAACCAATGTCAAGGGCCCCATATCGAATGGCGCCTGCTAAGTTGAAAGAGCTAAAAGAACAGCTGCAAGAGCTTCTGGACAAAGGATTTATCCGACCCAGTGTCTCTCCTTGGAGAGCTCCAGTGTTATTTATTAGGAAGAAGGATGGTTCGATGCATCTTTGCATCGATTACTGTCAGCTAAATAAGTTGACAATTAAGAATCGTTACCCGCTTCCGAGAATAAATAAAATTTTTGATCAATTATAAGGAGCGATGTTCTTCTCTAAGATTGGCTTGAGATCAGTCCACCACCAGCTGAGAGTCAAATCTGAGGATGTTCAGAAGACAGCATTTAGAACTAGATATGGGCACTATGAGTTCTTAGTGATTCCATTTGGGTTGATGAACGCTCCGGCGTCATTTATGGACTTGATGAATCGGATATTCAAACCACATTTAGAAAAGTCTGTAGTGATTTTTATAGATGATATCCTCATCTAATCGAAGACACGAGAAGAATATGAACAACACCTGCGAATGGCTCTACAAACCCTCAGGGATTATAAATTATTTACAAAACTTAACAAATGCGGGTTTTGGCTTGAGCAAGTTAGTTTCTTAAGCTACGTTGTTTCTGAGACAGGTATAATGGTCGATCCTGCAAAGATCGAATCCATGGTGAATTGAGAGCAACCGAAGACGGTAACTGAAGTCCATAGTTTCCTTGGTTTGGTGGGCTACTATCGGTGATTTGTAAAGGATTTCTGTAAGATCTCAAATCCACTTACACAGCTTACACAGAATAATGCTAAGTTTGATTAGACTGAGCAGTGCGAGCAGAGCTTTCAGAAGCTCAAGAAGAGATTGACTACCTCACTAGTACTAGCTGTGCCTTCAGGCAGTGGAGGTTTTGCAGTGTATAGTGATGCGTCGTATGGGAGATTGGGTTATGTGCTAAATCAAGATAAGAGAGTCATTGTTTATGACTCTACACAGCTTAAGGATCACGAGAAAAATTATCCTACTCATGACCTTGAGTTAGCAGTAGTAATTTTTGCTCTAAAGATCTAGAGACATTATCTTTATGGCAAGACCTTTGATATCTTTATAGATCACAAGAGCCTCAAGTACCTTTTTACTCAGAAGGACTTGAATATTGTTGAGCACTGAAATATACCACTTTCTACCCCTTAACCTGACCTATGATGGACCTTTAAGCATGTTAATAATGTCTTTTAAGTGTGTTTTTACAGATAACAGCAAAATAAGAGCTTAATGTTGCAATTCATGCTTTTGAAGCCAAGAAGAAGGAGTTTTGTGTTTAGCAGTGGAGTTGATGGATTTATTGAAAAGGCACCATGGTGGTTCACACCATTGGGGCTTTTTAGCATGCTTTGGGGGCCTTTGAAGACCTGCTGAGAGAGAGTGGCGAAGCTCAAGTTTTTTGGACTGCTGCTGCAACGAATTGAGCAAACCGACAATTCAACAATTTGGTTCAAGTGGCACTTATACTGGCGTTGGTGTGATAGCACTGGATTTCAAGACCCGATACCGTGCCATCAAAGACGATCCTCCGCAGTGCCCCCAAAGCTATGCACGAAACATTGGTATAACAAGCAATAAAAAGAGATAAAGTGAATAATTACATAAAGCAGAAAAAGTAACATGCTCATCTGGCATAAATAAAAGACAGTTCTACTTTCATGCCGCTTCATGAACAGAGAACCGATCCGAACCATCGGTGATAAATAAATCACCCCAGATGATTCGCCAAAAGAAATAATTAATTTAATTACATTGTTCGTCAAAATCAAGGCTTGACATACCAAGCCGTACAATCTGCTCTAAAAAACTGCTCTCTGTCAAAGTACACAGCAGAGTCTCCTAGAAGAAGTCTTTGGGAGGAAGCTCCAACTCGTCTCCAGGCACGTAATCCGAATCACCCGGATCTACGTCTCCCGAAGCTTCAGCTGCTGCTAACAAAGGACCTGCGACGTATAGTCTAAAGGGTGAGCTACATCCTAGCTCAATAGGGAACAACACAATGAACATATAAATCAAAACTCACATATATTCCATGATATTCTAAGCATGATGTGTCTATGCATTAGCTAGAAAACAGTTCAAAACATGGTAATTGCATTCAAGATTTACTGGTAATTTGTATGTCTTACTTTACTGTTGATTTATCATGAATGACACTGAACAGGCCTAAAGCAAAACTTAAATCTTCAACTTAAGTAATCCTCGAGCAATATAGCATCAAGCCCCGATGGAATACCCACCATCGTCGCCTAAATAGACAGTTGTAAAAATGTATTCCCTGGGAATACTATCCAAGCCCCTTTCTCACTAGGCTGCGGGGTTAAATCTCAACTCAACATCCATGGGATGTGCTGATTGGCAGTCATGGATATCCCAAGGCGTCAGTCGTGGGTATCCCGCCACGTCGGTGGGGTATTCTAAATAAATCTCAAATAACAAAAATAATATATGCTTTACATATAGTTGTTCACCGTGTAAAGTACTATCTTATATCAGTTAGGCCTCAACAGTAATATTCAATCATATATACATCCCTGGGATGTATAACTTACTCTCATCACATTAATGCCTTTATTACTTTCTCATCCCTTGGGGATGTCTCATTCTCATTAGATTACTTGATCTCAGTTACTCGCATCACACAAATGCCTTTATCACATTCTTGGTGTCACACACACACCCATTTTCACAAAGCTTTTCATAGTTAAAATATTTTCAACTCTGATAAATATATCACTATATACATGCTCTTGTAATTAAAGTACATGTTCAAGATATTGCCTACCTCAATTCTCTGAAGGTCCAAACATCAAGGTCCCACGCAGCTCCTTGTACTCGCTTTCACACGTATCACCTATGGTACATCACAACACATGCAATACATCACTAAAGATGTAATGAAGAAGGTCCTAGACCCTCCATGAATCTTAAAGTAAAACTAGAAAGTTAAGTAAAACAGCCAAAGTCGATTAATCGATTCCCAAAATCGATTAATTGAAACACAATTCGATTAATTGATTCCCAAAATCGATTAATCGAAACCCAAATCGATTAATCAATTCCCAAAATCGATTAATCGAGATTCAAATTCAATTAATCGATCCCAAATTAATTAATCGAAGTCTCTAACATAATAAGGTCGATTCTCAAATCTAGTGGTCGAAAATTCGAAATCAATTAGTCGATCCCAAATCGATTAATCGAAATCCAAAGTCGATTAATATATTTCTCAACTCGATTAGTCGATTTCCCCAGGTCATGTTTCTCCAACCACTGGAGGTACCCAGTCGATTAGTCGATTTCTAAATCAATTAATCAAACCTCCAAATTGATTAATCGAAATCCAATTCGATTAATCGAAATCGGGCATCCTTGACTTTTCAACTTCTTGGCCAAAATTGATTAATCGAACCTCTATTTCAATTAATCGATTTGGCCAGATTCAACCCCCTTTCGAGTTGTTCTTCCAAAACCCATTCCTTTTCTTTTCCCTTCTTTTTCTAAGTCTTTAATCTATGATATTAACTATGCTAGACTGAATTTAACTCATCAATGATCTATGCATTAATTTAAATCAAAACTCACCTTCAATTTATCTCAAATTGATCAATGTCTAGGTTGGAATGGCTAGGGCTCCAACTTTAGATTCAACGGCTCCAAACGCGTTTAATCCGACAATCAATGCTCAATCTTCCCTCAATTCAACCACCATAACTCCTCTTTACTATCTCTCTCTCTCTCTCTCTCTCTCTCTCTCTTCTTAACTCTCTCTTCAACAACAAACAAAAGGAATTTCTAGGGTTATTAACCCTTATATCCTCCTTCCTATTTCGGTGTTAAGCGCATACACCAGAGATAGGTGTATATGATTGTAACTTAACACCATACTCTATACTTAGGTCACATTCTCACCACTTCAGTTCATCACTCCATGACTTCATTGTTTGACCATCACTTGGTCAACCCCATGACTAATCGGGCACGAATCTCGAGGTCAAAGTTAAATGCTCAATTTTTTGGGATATTACAATTGGTTAAAGCAATCTTTGAAGCATAAGAGTAGCTGATACCATTAAAGATGTGAGCACTTTAGTGCTGATGCACCAAGCCATAAAATTGCAAAGCCAACATGCATAGCTGCCTTGAAGAACTCGAACAGTTGGCTGAAGTATCACTGCTGCACTCAGCAGTTTTTGTGCTGCAAACAGGGCCGGCCCTGAACAAAGGCCAGCAAGGCGAGAGCCTTGGACCCCCTATTTTTAAGGGCTCCCAAATGCTCTTTGCCCATTAAAAATTGGGTTTTAAAAAAATATTAAATTTTTTTTTATAAAGCTAAAGGGCCCCCAATTTGGTTACCTTACCCTCCCTCCCTCTCTCTCTCTCTCTCTCTCTCTCCACAACTCCACTATCCAACACCTCAATGACTTAGTCTTATTTATCTCTCTCACTGTAATTCTTTTATTTAATTATTTCTTTCTATGCCTCTTCCAGAGAGACGTGAGATTTGAGAAGAAGTTGATGGGGTGGGTTACCTTGTTGGACATACACCTGCATCCATAATTAATAATATATTTTTATATTTTTATATAATTGTATCTGTTTTTAAATTTATTTCTGTAATCAAGGCCCTTGGGTGAAGGCCCAAGAGGCGGCTACCTCTCGGGTCCCCAAATTAGGTACAGTTGTTTAATATAAGTTATAATTTTTAATATGCAATAACATAATATTCATCTAATTGTGTTCAAGTGGGTTGTGGGTTCAACTCTTCTCAGGTACTATATTTACATTTTTTTTAATAAGTCATGGGGCAGGTGTTATTGGTCGTGTCATCGCTCCTCATTAAAGGCAAATTACCATATGTATTGACCCAGTAGATTCTCTGACCTAATTTTGACCGAACCAGATTTGTTTGACCAAATCCTTTATATATAGGGAACCTCTAAACATGCCTATGCGTTCTCCAAAAGTGCCCACCTCGCAAACCCTTTGAAAACCATTGATTCCTTTGAATGAGATGATGGAAATAATTTTTCACACCTATCTCTCACAAAATAGATCTTCAGATCATGACCCACCTATCAAATGGTCAATTTTTTATTTCATGTGTCACAAATCTCCAAAAAATGCCCTTGAATCATATGGCACACTTCACGCTCAAATGTCATTTTATGGCTATTTTTTGGGATCTATGACAGGTTGAATCACAAATTTGACAGTTTAATTGGTGCACAATGATCTCAAGATCTATTGAGTGAAAGATATGGGTGAAAAACGATCTCCATCATATAATTAGAAGGATTCAATTATTTGATTTAAGTTGTTCCCTTATGCTCCCTATCACACCCAAATAGTGTTTTGGAAGCCACATTGATCTCCACGAGATCTTGGAGGACGCTTGAGCGTCTTCCACGGAGGACGAAACCGACTCCCATATATATATATATATATAGGAAAAGGCCTTCGTCCTCCATGGGAGGACGGTGACTGTTCTCCAACCTTCCACGTGGAGCTCCACTGCATTGCTTAGATCATCTTTGAAAAAAATAATAATTAAAAACTCATCTGCACCATGTATATTTTGAATCATGAAATGTGGACCAATGAAAATCGTCAAACTTTGAGTTATGGGTTTAAAATTTTTTTTCAATTTTTTTTTTTAATATTGATCTAAACTGTCCACTTGTGCTCCATGTGGATCTTGGAGGAGGGCCTAACCGGCTCCCATATATATATATATATACACACAATTTTATTATTAGATGATCATAACTTAAAATAGCGATTTCAGGCTCATTAGAGTTCCATTTTTTGCAAATGATCTATCAATTTTGATCTATTCAATGAGACTTATCCAATGAACCTATTTTTAAAACTTTTTGAAATTGTTAAAATGCTAAAAAATGGCAGTGAAAAATTCAATAGCAGTTAAAATGATCAAAATTATTAAAATGTTAATGGCTGGGTTACTTGAATCGTCAGGTACGTTCTACCATTTTTCTTTTCTCGTTTTGGTGTTGTATTTTCTTTAATATATAATTTCGTTAATTTATTAGTCGCATTTTCAAATTATAAATAATAGAATGGAAAATTGCGAAATTTGTAATCTAAAAGCATTGAGTGTTATTTTATTTGTCAAAAAAAAAATTTGTGACAATTTTTTTTTTTTAAATTAATATATAAGAAGGGCCCCTTTAGGATCTCGCCTTGGGCCCCTAAAATCTCAGGGCCGGCCCTGGCTGCAAACCATGACCTTCAAGCAGTTTTATTGCTGGAAAATGAGCCACATTAGTAGCACAACTGTTGTATTTGAAGGACTAGAGAAGATGTCAAAGCTGGAATGTGGACTGTAGAGCTGTTATGTGCTGAAAATAGACTCCACGAGGGGTTGTTTTGAACCCCACGAGCTGGTATGTGCTGAAATCAAGCTACAGTGATGAAAAAAGGCTAAAATTGAACTTGTCGCAACCTATCGAATGGATGTTTGAACCTATCGCAACCTATCGAATGGTTGTTTGAACCTGTCGTAACCTATCGAATGATTATTTAAACCTGTCGAGAACCTGTCGAGATGTTCTGATGCTGAAAATGAACCTATCGAGCATCCTGTCGAATGGTTGAATGAACCTGTGGAGATCCTGTCGAATGCACACTTGAAGCCCATCCAACCTCTCGAACAGATGCCTGAACCTATCGAGATCGAAGTTCTGAAGCTCCAACCTATCGAACAGATGCTTGAACCTATCGAGATCGAAGTTCTGAAGCTCCAACCTATCGAGGCACGGGTTCCAGCCATCCATTTCACACTTTAGGGACATTTTGGGGATTCCAATGCTTCTAGGGCACACATCCCAATGTCCCACACATCTCAAGGATTTATCTCGAGTTCCATTAGCAAACATCAATGGCCGACAGGGGCATTTTTGAGAGCTACAAAAACACATCAGCTGGGCACAAATTTTTGCACATGGGACAGCTGTCCACATGTGATTTTCTTTGGCCGAAATGAAGACACCTCAGCTGTGCATAACAGAACTGAGTCCTCTACTCTCTGATTGGCTATAACTCAAGGCACATGGATCGATGCATATGTATAAATACCCATCTATTCTGCTGTTTTTCTTTAGCAAGGAAAGTAGGAACAAAGGAATAGCCTGAGTTCCCCTTAGCTCATTTAGGTTTAGTTTAGGTTTTTATTTTCTTTTTTCTCTTCCCCCTTCTCTCTCTAATCTAGCATATTGGATTAGATCTAGATAGTAGCTCAGATTTGGTTTGTTTGTAATTGTAATTTCGGTATGAAGAAATGTGGATCGATGCACAGACTACAGATTTGGGAACAAGTTTATTGTAAGTGGTTTTGTTTGAAGCAATAAATTATCGATTTTAAAGCTTAGTTTGATCTAAAGATCTTGTGGTCCCATTAGGTGATCGATCGGATCTATGTAGAGGAGTTTGTTAATTAGATCACCCACTTAACTGGTAGACCTCTTGGATACCACCCAATCTCCCTGGGTTTGACATGCTTGTGATTCCTTGCGTCTGTGACCTTGGAATTACAGCATCTGTAGTGGTTTTAATTATTCTAATTCGCCAAAAACTTGTTGGCGTATTTGTCTTCCCTCAAATGAGGGTCTAAAATCATCAATAAAACTAGGCAGACACACTCATATAGACTTGCAAGTACTCAGGATCTGTTGTAGCAAGCTTTAAAAAGAATGGTGAGTAAGGGAATGTCCGCAGGGAGGTTGGTCTAAAATATGATAAATCTCTAGATTTGTGTCAGATCTGGCACCCTAACTATTGCTAAGTTAGCTAAAAGACAGGGGAGAGGTTTAAAATGGATTGTCACTTAAACTAAACTGAAATTAAACACAAACTAAATTGGATCGAGTTTAGGAGCTTAGATCTTGCAGGGGAAGAAAGTAAAAAGTAGAAAATGGAGAAGAGTAGCTTGGAGGTTGGTTTTCACTGAAATTGGATTCGATTAATCATGCTACAGAGTTTCAGAGCACACAATTCCCTCAACTGGCTATAATTGCTTTTACCATTGCACAATAAATCAGCACACTAAAATTCTCCAACAAGTTTTTGGTGCCGTTGCCAGGGAGTTTTGATCTAGATAGTAGATCTGAGTTATTTATTTTTGTAGATCTGATTTTTTAGTTTTTATTGCTGTTCTGTTTTAGATTTTTATATTGCATTCCAACTATTTGATTTACGGTTTGCTGCAGTTTTTGTATAGAAAACCAGTTTTAAACTGCAACAATTATGAATTTTCTGAGTTTTTATTCTTTGCCTTCTAGTTATTTGAATAAATGTTGTCATCACTCTTTTGTCTTTTTGTCAAATTGGAGCAGTAGCCTGAGTTTTTCTTTTTATTTTTGTCAATATACTTGAATAAGGTACTGCTGCAGTTTTTAAATTTTTGCTGATCTATAGCAGCTGCCAAACGAGGAGCAAATGGATTGCAGCAAGAGCAGATCTGCCTGAGTTTGCATCCCCATCTCCTTTACATTCATTTTCTATTTTAAAATTCTTTTGACCAGCTGTTTTACTATGTTTGCTGTCATTCTAATTTCTGTATATCTCAATAAAACCAAATAAAATATATATATATAGAAGAAAATAAAAATATAAATTAAAATTTCTTATTATTTTTCAGCAATAGTAAATAAGGGCTGTTGCTGAGCCTAGGCAAATCAAAAAAAAAAAAAATTATAAAAACATAAGAAAAATATCTTCCAGATTGGCTGTTTTTCTTTGTTTGTATCCAATTTTCCCATCTGGACGTGCTGAGATCTTGTTTTTTTTTTATTTTTAGGAATCATGTAGGATAATGAGCAGTGGCTCATAGGCTGTTTTGAATATTATATTGACCCACTGATTTTATTTTCCTTCGAGATTTCTTCATCATAAATGGGTCTCAGCTGTATATGAACCCTATTTTTAATGTGTGCTCCCATACTTCATTATTCTTTTTTATTCACACACAGGGGTCAGTCTTATGAATCTTGCTTTTCACTGTATGTTATTCCTGCTGATCATTTAAAAAAAAAAAAAATCACTTAGATTCATAAGTACCTAAATGGCTCAGGCTTTTAGGGTTTTCTTTGGGCTTAGGGGATTTATGATTTAGTAGTAGGATTTTCTGTTTTAGGAATTTTAGTTTAAAATTCTGTTTTTAGATTGCTAATTTTTTCTTTCTTAGTTTAATGTGTCCTAGTTTTACTGATTTTCTGCACTTTTATAGTTTTGTATTCGGTTTCTAACTTTGCTTTTCTATTTTTTATCTCTGAAATTCTGTTTTTGTATCTACATTTCTCTATTTTTATAGTTTGGTATTTAGTTCCTTACTTTGCTTTGGCTGGTTTTACTGTTTTAGCATTAGTTTCCTTTCATTTTCTTCACAGTTCTTTTATTTTTTCTGTTCATACATTCAAATTTTCTAGATTTGTTTTGTTGTTTTTTCTGATTTAGCAGTAATTTCCTGCTTTTATATATCATTTTTTTCATTTTCTTGCTCATATATTCAGTGTTATTTTCTTTATTAGCTGCACATTTTTTTTGCTTAGTTTTATTTTTACCATGCTGCCCCTAGTCTCTCATTGTCTAGAACATTGAGGACAATGTTCATGTAATAACCCGAAAAAGCACGTCAAACGAGGACCTCGGGATCCGTGCCCGATTGGTCCTAGGTTTGACCATGAGATAGTTTATTGATAAACTTATGGTGAGATGAGCGAATGTGATGTGTGAACCAATGTAGAAGAGTGGAGAGATAGAGGAGTGTGTAGAGTGGCATACACTGATGAGTGTGTATGTTTTGGTGGTTGAGAGAAGTAAAGAAGAGAGAGAAAGAGAGAGGAGTAAGAGAGGAGTTATTGTGGGTGATTGGAAGAAGGATTCAAGCATTAAAGAGGCCGGATTTGACGCAAGGAATCCGTTAGAAACCAAAGCTGGAACCCTTGCCTTCCAACCCTAGATTTGAAATCAACTTGAGAGCTATCAAGGTAAAATTTTTGTAAATAAGATGCATGGATTATAGGGGTTAAGTTGTAGTAAAATGTGGGTTAAATCATAGGATAATGGCTTAGAAAAATAGAAGAAAAAGTATGGAAAAAGATCGGGAAGAACAGCTCGAAAGGGGCTGAATCTGACAATTTCGATTAATCGAAATTGGGTTTCGATTAATCGAAATTGGCCAGGAAGTCGAAGGGTCGGAGGACCCCGATTTCGATTAATCGAATTGAATTTCGATTAATCGACTTTGGATTTCGATTAATCGATTTGGGAATCGATTAATCGACTGAGAACCTCCAGTGGACCCCAGGGGTTAAAGGAAATGACTTGAGGAAAAATCGACTAATCGAAATGGGATTTCGATTAATCGATTTTGGTTTTCGATTAATCGATTTGGAATCGATTAATCAACTTGTGAAACTCAACTGTTCGAACTGAGGGTCTACTTTGCGAAAAGAAGAATTTCGATTAATCGAAATTGGATTCGATTAATTGAATGAAAACTCGACTATTCGAACTGAGAATGGACTTTGCGAAAAGGAGAATTTCGATTAATCGAAATTGTTTCGATTAATCGATATTTACTTTCGATTAATCGATTTTGGAAATCGATTAATCGAATCAGATTCGATTAATCGATTTTGGAATTCGATTAATCGACTGTAGTAAACTTTGTGGACTTTTGATTCTTACTTCAAGACTCTAGGGGGGGTCTTGAGACTTATTCATTACATCTTTTGTGACGTTTCGAGGGTGTTTAATGGTATCATAGGTGATACGTATGGAAGTGGGCACAAGGAGCCGAGTGGGACCTTGATGCATTAAATCGATAGAGACCTAAGGTAGGGAACACCTTGAACATGTACCTTATTTTACAAGAGCATGTATGTAGTGATATAAATTTCCATTCAAATATTTTTACTGCTTAAAGAATTGTGAAAAGTGTGTGTGTGTGATATTCATAAGAGTAAACTAATGAGCCATCCCCAGGGGATGAAGAAGTAAAGAGAAAAGAGCATCAGGTGTGATGCAAGTGAATGGATACATCCCAGGGATGTATCCAAGGATTGAATCATGCTTGATAGGGCCTAACTGATATAAGATAGCACACTTACACGGTGAATAACTATATGTAAGGCACCGATATTTTTGTTATTTGAGGTTTGATATGGATATCCACGATCGACACGGGCAGGATATCCGTGGACTGATACGTGCGGCGAAACCGTAGGCCCAAGTGAGGCTTATCCATACATAGTAAGTACACCCTGGGTGTTGATGAGATGTGAAACCCGCCACCAATCCCGGGAAAGGGGCTTGGTACTATTAGTATTCCTGGGGAATACATTTAAAACTGCTCTATATAGATGACGATGAAGGGTATCTCGTGGGCTCGATGCTATATTGCTCTGGGGATTATTTAAGTTGAAGTTTAAGTTTTGCTTTAGGCCTTCTCGATCATTCATGATTAACTAAAAGACATGAGTAATCTACGAAGAATTGAAGTGTTTTAAGCTTTTTTTCATCAATAAATGCATAGACACATCATGCATGCATATCATAGAATACATGTGAGTTATATTTTATATGTTCAATTGTGTTCTGCTCCTATTGAGCTAGGATGTAGCTCACCCTATAGACTATACGTCGCAGGTCCACTACTAGCAGCTGCCGAGGCTTCAGGAGACGCTGACCCCGGTGAGTCGGACCTTGCGGCCGGCGAGGAGTTAGAGCCACCTCCAGAGGACTTCTTCTAGAGGACTCTGCTGTGCGACTTTGAGGAGTTTTAGTTGGAGATTGTACGGCTTGGTATGTCAAGCCTGGTTTTTGATTAAACCTTGAGTATATGGATATCAGAGTATTCTTTTGGGCGAACCATCCATGATGATGGTTATCATCGATGGTTCGGATCGGTTCTCCCTTCATGCAGAGGCATGAGGGTAGAACTGTCTTTTGAGAAGTATTTCTATGTAGATTTAATTTCCGCAAGTTGTTCTTATTTATTTTATGCTTGATATACCAGTGTTTCGTGCATAATTGAGGGGCACGGTCAAGATGATCGTGCTGATGGCACGGGTTTCGGGGTGCCGAAATCCGGGCTGTCACAGTTCATCTTAGGTTTGGGGGTATGGCAGGTGTGCCAATGAAATGAGTTAATGCTTTATGCAGCTATGTTGAATTTTTTTTTGAAAATAAAGTGATTTCCCACCTGATTTTTGGAAAAAGAGGAAATTAAAAAAAAATTGATACTGAAATGAGCTGTAGTTTTAACATTTTTCATGAAGCAACTATCAAGAATTTAAAAAAATTGATTTTAGTGAACCTGAAATGAGAGAAAACTATAAGGATACACCCTAGAAACTTTGATGGAAGGCCATACCCAGTGAGATTTGGGCCTGAAAAAAAAATTTCTTTGAAGAGTGTCTTGACAATTTTTCTACTCTATGGATTGATTGGACCTAATTCTGCTCACTAGAAGTTAGGCAAATCCAAGTTGAAATAGCTTGACAGCACTCATGACATTGAGGACATGAAGTAAGGCCATCCCTTGGACAGTTTGAGCCTAAAATCTTCCACCTTTGAACTGCCCTTGATACACACCAATTGAGATTTTAAAATCACAGTTTTTCTTTGATGAAAATCAAAAATTTTGAACTCAAAACCTTTCGACTTGTTTCAGTTCACCCTTAACCTGAGAACTCAGAAAATAAGAGAAGTGAGGTTAGAGGTGCAAGGTTCGATGTCTGGCAAAAAGAAGAAGAAAGTATATTCGAAGGCTAGTGTGGTGTATAGTTGTGGCATCCCAATCCATAAAAAGAAAAAAAAAAAAAAAACAGAAAAGTAAAACAAAAAGAAAATCAAAGAAAAAGAATGAGAAAAAGAAGTTATTTCATCGAATGATTGAAATGAGGATTAGAAACTGATCACCTCAAATCTGAAAGTTCAAGAAGTAAATGGAATTGCGCTGAAATGAAGAAGGTTGAGCTGCAAATCACCTCCTTACCCTTATTGATTTCTCAATTTTGAAACCTATTTTACCAATTCATTCTTTATAAACCTCACCCATAAGCCACATTACAACCCAACAAAAAAACCTTACTGATCTGAAATGGATTGAGTTGTCATGTGGAGATAAGGATTTGTTTAATATATGGTGAAAAGAACTAGAAAATTTCATAAATTAGAGCAATGCCTATGCTCATGCTTGTAGTCCTATTTGAGGGCTGCAACTGCTCTTGAGCTGTGTGAAATGATGCACCCTTCTATTTTTATTATGAGCTACAGTCCTAGAAAGACTTGGGTCTAAAATCTGATTTGAATGGGGCATTATCAAAACAGAATTCTTAAATAGAAGGTGAACTCTGCATCAATTTTCAGGTGCAATGCCTTGACATGAACTAATTGATGATGAAGGAATTACAGCAAAATTTCATGTTTTAAGTTGGTAATTTTTCTGCTGAAAACCCTATAGAACTGAATGAACATGGTGTGAAATTTATTTTGTTTTTCTTAAACTCTGTTTTAGCATGTTGCATTAGTACTAACTAATTTTATTGGAGAAGTTTGGAGGTACCTTCACTGAAAACCCTCAGGAGACTCCACTCCTCCACTAGGGATCACCTAGGGGTTTAAAAGGCTTGGTGCATGTGCTAAATGCATCCGTGTTTCCTACGGAAGTAGCAATTAATTTCATAGGTTAGTTGTTTTAAAATTCACTTTGCTCGAGGACTAGCAAAGGTTAGGTTTGGGGGTGTGTTGAGCACTAAAATATAGCACTTTTTACCCTTAACCTGACCTATGATGGATCTATGAGCATGTTAATAATGTCTTTTAAGTGTGTTTTTACAGATAACAGTAAAATAAGAGCTTAATGTTGCAATCCATGCTTTTGAAGCCAAGAAGAAGGAACTTTGTGTTTAGCAGTGGAGCTGATGGATTTATTGAAAAGGCACCATGGTGGTTCACACCATTGGGGCTTTCTAGCATGCTTTGGGGGCCTTTGAAGACCTGCTGAGAGAGAGTGGTGAAGCCCAAGTTTTATGGACTGCTACAACGAATTGAGCAAACCGGCAATTCAGCAATTTATATACTCAGCAGTGCAGCAGTTCAAGTGGCACTTGTGCAGCATTGGTTAAAGCAATCTTTGAAGCATAAGAGCAGCTGATACCATTAAAGATGTGAACACTTTAGTGCTGATGCACCAAGCCATAAAACTGCAAAGCCAACATTCATAGCTGCCTTGAAGAACTCGAACAGTTGGCTGAAGTGTCACTGCTGCACTCAGCAGTTTTTATGCTGCAAACCATGACCTTCAAGCAGTTTTATTGCAGGAAAATGAGCCACATTAGTTGCACAACTGCTGTATTTGAAGGACTAGAGAAGATGTCAAAGCTGGAATGTGGACTGTAGAGCTGTTATGTGCTGAAAATAGACTCCACGAGGGGTTGTTTTGAACCCAACGGGCTGGTATGTGCTGAAATCAAGCTACAGTGCTAAAAAAAGGCTAAAATTGAACCTGTCGCAACTTATCGAATGGATGTTTGAACCTATTGCAACCTATTGAATGGTTGTTTGAACCTGTCGCAACCTATCGAATGATTATTTGAACCTGTCGAGAACCCATCGAGAGGTTCTGATGCTGAAAATGAACCTATCGAGCATCCTGTCGAATGGTTGAATGAACCTGTCGAGATCCTGTCGAATGCACACCTGAAGCCCATCAACTATCGAACTGATGCCTGAACCTATCAAGATCGAAGTTCTGAAGCTCCAACCTATCGAACAGATGCCTGAACCTGTCGAGATCAAAGTTCTGAAGCTCCAACCTATCGAGGCACGGGTTCTAGTCATCTATTTCACACTTTAGGGACATTTTGGGGATTCCAATGCTTCTAGGGCACACATCTCAGGGATTTATCTCGGGTTCCATTAGCAAATATTAGTGGCCAACAGGGGCATTTTTGAGAGCTGCAAAAATACATCAGCTGGGCACAAATTTCTGCACATGGGATAGTTATCCACATGTGATTTTCTTTGGCCGAAATGAAGAGACCTCAGCTGTGCATAACAGAACTGAGTCCTCTGCTCTCTGATTGGCTACAACTCAAGGCACATGGATCGATGCATATGTATAAATACCCATCTATTCTGCTATTTTTCTTCAGCAGGGAAAGTAGGAACAAAGGAATAGCCTGAGTTCCCCTTAGCTCATTTAGGTTTAGTTTAGGTTTTTATTTTCTTTTTTCTCTTCCCCCTTCTCCCTCTAATCCAGCATGGATTAGATCTAGATAGTAGCTCAAATCTGGTTTGTAATTGTAATTTCGACATGAAGAAATGTGGATCGATGCACAGACTATAGATCTAGGAACAAGTTTATTGTAAGTGGTTTTGTTTGAAGCAATAAATTGTCGATTTTAAAGCTCAGTTAGATCTAAATATCTTGTGGTCCCATTAGGTGATCGATCGGATCTGTGTAGAGGAGTTTGTTAATCAGCTCACCCACTTAACTGGTAGACCTCTTGGATACCACCCGATCTCCCTAGATTTGACATTGCCTGTGATTCCTTGAGTCTGTGACCTTGAAATTACAGCATTTGTAGTGGTTTTAATTGTTCTGATTGATGGTTTGGCTTTGGAGGAGATCCCTAGGATGGTCTGTGACCATTAAAGTGGACAGATCATAACCTTAAGATGAGTTCAAGCTCGGGCTCCAATTGGATTCGTCTGCTGCAATCCATGGATTCGATAAAGTCTATAGGATGGTCTGTGGCCATTAAAGTGGACAGATCATAGCCTTAAGACCAGGTGGATCCTGCGATTTGGACTAGAGTTTATACCCTGCAGCTGTGCTTATAGCCAGTTGAAGGATGGTTGCATATCCTCAGATCTTGATCTGTTTTACAATAAAAAACCAGGTCCTGGCTACCTATTTCTCACCATTTGATCTTTATTTGTCCATCCATCTTCCTCCATCTTTTAGTTTAGCTTCATTTCAGTTTTATAGAATTATATCTAGTGGCACAGAAAAACTCTTTCTTTTCCCTGTTTTCATAGAATTGTTAGATCTATAGCCAGATCTGGAAGTCTACTATACTTCTTCTAGGTTTAGATCACTACTCCCTGTGGGACAAACTCTTACTTATTAAAACTTGCTACAAAGGACCCTGTATCTTGCAGGTCTAGAATATTTTCGATGTGCTGAATTCATTCTCTGTTTTATTTTGATTTTATTTTGCTTTTACCATTACACAATAAATCAACACACTGAAATTCCCCAACAAATATGCGACAGCAACGGTGGATGGAGTTCCTTAAAGATTATGACTATTTCATCCAATACCACCTTGAAAAAGCCAACATCGTAGTGGATGCTCTGAGTCTAAAGTCTTTAGCTCAGTTATCACACCTCATTGCGAGAGTGCATCGGTGGCACTTACTTGAGGATATGGCTTTATATGACACAAGATTTGATATTAGAGGTTCAAGAGCATTGATGGCCACCCTTGTTATCAGGGCAACGTTATTTGAAAACATCCGTAAGCTACGGATGATTGATGATGAGCTTATAGCCATCAGAAAGGGGATGATCAGCAGAATCAAAATAGATTTCTCCATCAGAGAGGATGGTTCCTTATTATTCCATGATCGAGTGTGCATACCTATCAGCGTTGAGCTTCGGGAGACTATTTTGGAAGAGGCTCATAAATCAATATATGCTATACATCTTGGGAGTACAAAGATGTATCAAGATTCGAAGAAAAGCTTCTTGTAGAGAGGCATGAAGAGGGATGTTGCGGAGTATGTGTCCAGATGCTTAGTCTGCCAGCAAGTAAAGGTAGATCATCAAAATCTGGCGGGATTGTTGCAACCATTGCCAATACCTGAGTGGAAATGGGAATCGATTTCTATGGACTTTATTCTGAGGTTGCCGAAGACGTTGAGGGAAAATAATGTCATCTGGGTTATTGTGGATAGATTGATGAAATCGGCACACTTCTTGCCGTATAATACTATGTATACTGCTAGCAGACTGGCAGAGTTATACCTCAAGGAGATCATTAGGCTACATGGTATACCAGTGAGTATTGTGTCAGATAGAGACCCACTCTACACGTCGCAGTTCTGGCAGAGATTCCAAGAAGGCATAGGGTCTAGACTTGATTTCAGCTTAGGGTTTCATCCTCAGACTGATGGGCAGAGTGAGAGGGTGAACCAAATCATAGAGGGCATGCTACGTGCATGCATGTTAGATTTTCAGGGTCATGGGACCAACATTTACTTCTGATTGAGTTTGCCTATAACAACAGTGATCAGGCTAGCATCAGTATGGCTCCCTATGAAGCCTTATGGTCGGAGATATAGATCTCCATTGAATTGGGAGGAAGTCAGCGAGAAACTTATTTTGGGACCTGATATCATAGAAAATATAACTGAGAAAGTTCGGTTGATCTGCGAGAGATTGCGAATCGCTCAAAGTCGCCAGAAGAGTTATGCCGATCTTCATAAGACACATGTCGAGTTCCAGGTGAGCTTGATCATGTTAAATACTTTAGACTTGTCTTGTTTAATGGTTGGTATAGTAGTAACACCTGTTTTCAGATGGGAGACAAGGTCTTCGTAAAGATCTCGCCAACGAAGGGTGTGATGCGTTTCGACAAATGGGGAAAGCTCAGTCCACGCTACATTGGACCTTTTGAAGTACTAAGCCGGGTAGGTGAGGTTGCTTATTGGATTGCTCTGCCACCATAGCTGGCAAGTATGCACAACGTATTCCATGTATCTATGTTGAAGAAATACGTGAAAGACCCAACCCACATCTTGGACCATCAACCTATTGAGCTTCAAGAAAATCTGACATTGGTTGTGGAACCCACATAGATCTTGGACCGTAAGGAGCAAGTCTTACGCACCAAGCGGATTCTGCTCATACTAATGAAGTGGCAAAACCACTCAGTAGAGGAAACTACTTGGGAGCGCGAAGCAGAGATACGCGACCAGTATCCCTACTTATTTGAATGAGCGTGAGGTAAATTTTTAAACCATGCGTTTCAATTCATAATACACTGTAAATTGATCCTAACACTGTAAAATGATTAGAATAAATTTTTGGATATGCGTCAAAATGATTAGAATAAGTTTTAGGGACCCTAAAGTTATATATTTGGGCATGACTCCCTTCGCTGTCATTTTTTTTTTATCGATCTCCTCGCTGTCATTTAAATACCAAAATGGTGGGTAAATGATCTTACACCATTGGTGGTTTGGGATGTGCGTAATTCATACCATCAAAGTGATATACCATACATTGAAGAGCAATGGGCCAAAAAGTTAGACTTTTTGAGAGATTTTAACCATCCAATCTGTTGACTATAAAATTAATTGTTGTTAGTAGATGAGCAGCCTGAACACAAAGTGGTCAAAAGTGTATTTTCATTTATTTCAGGCTCATAAATATATGCACTTGTCCCATGATCAAACAGATTTGGTGAAGGAGATTGATCTGCCCATGGTGCACAGCTCGCGTACCTAATACAACGGGTAATGCTGTGAACTGCAACAAATCTGGCCATAAAAATAGCCTATGCTTCCCATTTCCCGCAAGATTAACTAAGTCTTAACTAGAGCAATAAATCATGTGGCCCTAGACGCATCTCTTTCAAAATTGATAGAGTTCTCATTAACTCCCATTGGCGAAATCTTTTTCCGAATATCAATGTAGAATACTGTTCTTCGTCGATCTCCGACCATACCCCTCTTCTAATCAAGATGAAAAATCGAGCGAACACAAGTCCCAAACCTTTCAAGTACTTCAATATTTGGAGTACTCAAGATGGATTCAGAGAGTTAGTCAAAGAAGTTTGGAGTGATCAGATTCAAGGGCAGTTGTTCTATATTCTTCAACAAAAACTCAGAAGCCTTAAAGCGAAGATTAAAGCTTGAAACTTTTCATCATTTGGTTATGTTCATGCCCGTGTAGATGCAGCGAGAAATAAGCTCCTTCTAATTCAAGTGGACATTAATAAAGATCATATGAACCGGGGGATGCCTACCCATGAAAAGGAAGCCTCTCTTGAGCTACGTAAGGAACTACAAATTGAAGAAAAGTTTGTCCGCCAAAAAGCTCGAGTTCAATGGCTCAATAGTGGTGATACAAATTGTAATAACCCCTATTTTTGATAAATCATGTAAGTCGGGCAATGTATGTGTGTAGGATGTGGTGTATGTGGTTCACAGGGGAACCCATGCTACTTAACCCCCCTTTGTGTGTATATGTCGCACACCATGCGTGAGCTAATAAATAGGGTAACACATAATTTGCGTGTTTGTGTGTTACATGGTAGCAAAGTCACTTTGATCTTGTGAATCCTATCGGCCAATGGTAATTATGTTCGGCACAAGTGTCCTCCATTTTTGAGACCTTTGGTACCTTATGTGAATGGTTCATATGAACGACGATGGTGGGTATTCCATCGGGGGCTCAATGCTATACAAGTTCGAGAAAATATTTAAATGAAGCACTTTAAGTTTACTTCCTTGTGTTATGAGAGTCATTAGCAGAGTATATAATAAGTCTCCCAAGTTAAGAAAATGTTTTGCTTCATTCAGTTAACTTTGAAATGTGCATCAGTTACTTGCTTTTTTCATTTCATTGCTTTTGAATTGGGCCTCTCCGTAAGGAAAAATTATGTTTTTAATTATGTCATAAGATATATATGTTTTGTTAAGATATGCATGTTATTGGTTTTTCCTATTGAGCTTAAATGAAGTTCATCCCTCGACTATACGTCACAGGTTCAGGTAAAGATATTAACTCGGAGGATCGGGATAAGGAGTACTCCGAATACGTGCCTTTGGAAGAGGAAATAGAGTCTCATCCAGAGAATTATTTCATTTGTGCAAAGCATGGGTAGGTCCAGCTTTGGATTGACGGGTTATAGTATGATTTTTGTGATGTAAGAAAGGTAGACTTTTAAATTATAATTTATAATATTCTTTTGTGAACCATGTTTCGGTGATGGTCGGTCATCACCGGTAGTTCTTTTCGGTTCTTCTCCTCATGAGTTTTGCATGGGAATAGAACCGTTATTTTGTCATTTTGAAGATATAGAAATGGAGAGTTCTTTTGCTTATGATGAAGATATAAAAATGGAGATTTCGATTCGGATTTAGTTTAGTTGAAACGACACCGAAACAACAATTTTGACTTTGGTTAACCGAACTGCAAACCCTAATTGTAGTCATAGTTAAGAACTTTGAATTTGAAAAAAAAATAAAGAAGACAAAAACCGAGGAAATCGGAAACCTTTTTCAAAGGTTTGGAGCTGCACAAATAATTAGATATACTTTCATTGAATTGCGAGCTCATAAAAACTTGTGCATGACAGCCGATTTGACCAGTCCAATGAAGAAAGATTGACCTATGCGCATGCCTTGGAAGACGGTTCAAGCACCTAATACTTAGGGCTTTTTACCAAAAAAATGCCCTTTGCTATTTTTATCACAAAAAAATCAAACCTCGTTTTTTCTTCTCAAACAGTGCCGTAGCAGCTCAACTTACTTACATGAAGTAGGCAGTCATATATATCAACCCACATGAAGCATTTGCCAGATTAAATGAATAATTACAATGCTACTATTACTAATAAATTTCAATTTTTAAAAAAAAATATTGGTCTTTTATTTTATTAGGCACTTGACACTTGCATGGAGAATGCATACGAATACGAGTCCGTATTAGCCTATTTGGGTGCATTTTTATAATTAAAATATTTTTTGACCTTTTTTGTAATAAAATTATAAATGAGGCACATGTTCTTACTTTTCTCTAATACTAACTCATTAAGTGAAAATAGTGAGGAAATTTAAGAAAGGGTATTGTCACCCGTTTAATAGAAAGTACCACACTAGAATCATACAATCGAGATTGTATTTTATTATAATCATTCTCACAATTGATCTTAAGATCATGACGTGGATATCAGTCGGTCACATGTTGATTTCACATGGTACCCATCGTCAAAAGTAACTTAGATCATGGACAAAGGATTTGACGGTCACTATTAGGAACGTGCCATGTGAAATTAATATCTGACCGTATGATAGGTTTCACGTAATCTTAAGATTGTGAAGAAGATTAGAATAAAAACAATGTCCCTATCGGATTAAAAAAAAAATGTGGTAGTTACTATTAAACGGGTGAGGCTTAATTAATCCTTTAGGAAATTCGGCGCAGCCTCATTAAAGTCATTGCAGCTAGCTGAAAAAGAGTCGGAACAGTAAAAGCTGTCGAAAGTAGGCAGCGGAGGGTTTTTAATTATTCAAAGGTTTAAAATTAGGTACTGATTTACAATCTATATCGCGTCGCCGCGTCCCAGCTGCTGCACTGGCTTACACCTGCCTTTCTCCTCTCATTTTTTTATTATTTCATTTTCACCATGCTTCACCATGCAGTAAAACCTGGTGTAGGATCGATGACAAAAAAAAATAAAACTTTTATTTTTTTAAAAGTAGAATATTATATTACAATTTCCTAAGCGTGCTTTGGGTACTATTATTTACAACCAGTGAAAGTGTGACGTTACTCTTCTCCTCCAACCCAATTGCATTGACCTCTTTTAAATCTGAAAATATAGATTATTTTTCCCCCAAATATTTCTTAATTGATCTTGAAATCATATATAGGCTTACATTCAAATGATTAAGATTTTACACTTAATGACACAGATGAAAAAAATTGATCCAGTGACCTGATAATGATTGAACCTAATGTGTCACATACTTTTATATATGCTTAATGTCAAATCAAAATTTGTCATTTAATGATAAGCTTGTGATCCCAATATCTATGTTGAAGGATTGGGATAAAAAACGATCACCTTTAACTAACTTAAAGCAAAGCCGATGCATTTGGAGTGGAGGAGATGCCTATTGCCTCAGATTAGAGTTGCACCACGTGTAATTATAAATAATGGTATTCAATAATCTAATAGAAAACGGTTATAATTGCACAAACAAAATAAAAAATGATACACAATAATTTATTTTTGGGATGTGTGCCGCATAAAATTAAAGCTGACTGTATATTGGAATGCTACTGATCTGACGGCATGAAAAACGATTGAGAGAGATATAAAACAGTCACAATTAATGGGGGAGATTATTGTTAACGGAAAGGATATGTAACTGTTTTCATAAGGCTAATAATCAGTGAATGACCAAAAATATATTTCATATTTTTTCTCGGAAAAAAGAAAAATAAAACCGTTAATTTCTCCCCTCCTTTAATAACTCATATAATTTTCTCTACATTCCTACTTGAAAAAAACAATAATAAAAAAGTTAAAACAAAAAAAATAAAATAGCAGAGACTATTTTGTCCAAGAAGTATTTGAATTTCAATGTTTGCATACAAATTTTAATAGATTAACCTTGCTTTATTTCATCTCATAAATTTACAGTTTCCTCGGACAAAAAAAAACAAAAAAACAGAAGCAAAATTTCCATCACAAACCTCATACCCAGAAAACACAACCAAAACCTGAAATATGAGAGAAAATTTCAACTTCAAGAAGACGCTACTGATTTTGTGGGTCTCGTGATTCCTGATTCCCATCTTCATCTTTCTGATTCTCTATCGTCTCCTTCTCCCTCTCCTTCTTGTCTTTGTTATTATCTCCAAAAGAAGAAGCCCTACTAGACATAGGTGTAGCCAAGAAGGTGGGCTTCGCATCTCCAGCCATAATCACCACTATTTTCTCCTCTAAACAATGAGGAATCTTGATACCATCACTTGGCTTCTGATCACCGTTCTCAAGATCTCTTTCTCCATTTTCTTCATTATCAATAGTCCCAGAAAGTTTCCAATATGAACAAGCCAAGATCAATAGAGCAAAAGCTATGAGCCCCAACATCGCTGCCAATCCCCCAAAGAGATAAGGAACTGGTGAGTGCCATGGAGAGTGCTGTGCAGTCACATTTGTCTCAAAGCTGCCATGGGTTGTCATCGTTGCTAGCGAGAGAGAGAGAGAGAGAGAGAGAGCGCGTTACGGGGAGATCAGCGAGGAGAGCACCCAGGGGTTTATAACTTATACGGAGTAAAGGTCAACGGGTTTTGATATGGTACAACTCTATGATGTTTAGAGATTTGTTTCTTTATTATTATTTTAATAGGGTTAGTGGTTTTGTGTACTCCACTAATGTGTAAAGTTCCCTTTTCACATTGCAAAGATTATCCTCCTCTAATCTAATCATACTGTATAAACGCACTAGATCTGGAGTGAGGGAGGAAGCAAATTATTCTACAATTGAAATTGGAAAAGAGAGAGAGAGAATATTATTGAGTAATGTTGCTTTGTGGGTGATTTGATTGAGTGGGCCTTATGCCCCAAAACTGCCCTCTTCATGGAATAATGGGTAAAGCTCCTTTATGTGGCTTAGTCGGGTGTGTCACGCATTGAGATCATGATTTTAAATATCCATCAAATTTGATACTTATTATTTATCAGAATAGGCCCATTTGAGATAATATACACTCATAATTTTGTGAAGTGCCAACATCAGGTCAACAATTTTAAATATCAAGTCTATATTGGCCCATATCCAATATGAAGCAGATATGTATTGGATGTGAATAAGAGAACGTTGGAGATGAATTATGCGTAATACTAAAAATGCCTTTAAAGAAAAAAAATTATATTTTATATATTTAGTATTAAAAATATAATTTGATTTTGTTGATAAAAATCCAAAAAAAGTTACTTTAATATCATTTGATTTTACTAATAAAATTCCGATAGATATTAGCCGAGTACCCAACTGATCATTGGCCGCCCAATAGGAAACAGGCGAGCGGTATAAGCCGCCCCGGCTAGAGTCGATTCTTGAGCTACCAAGGAAGAGCATTGCCTGTACTGTATAAGGCCGCCTCGTTTTGAGAAGAGATCAAGGGACAAGTTCCCCCGAGCATACCCCCGGGGGCCAGCCTCACTCAATTCGAGATTTAGAGATTCTACCGCAAAATACGCGACAGATGCCAATATTGTTTGAGAGTCTGAGACACTTCATTCATTAGGTAGGCTAACATAGTTACAAAGGCGACAAGTCACTACAAAAAAAAAAGACTATTAGCAATAGCCATATACTGTCACTATTAGCAAAAAAATTGTCGCTAATAGTCTTATTAATTTTTTTTGTTAATAACAGCATTTTTTTATTATAAAAAACTGCCGCTAATAGTCTTATTTTTTGTAGTGAGTATTCAATTTCAATTCAATCAAGTTTGGTTGAATTTGATAAAATTTAGGAATATAATATATATATATATATATATATATATATATATATATATATATATATAGGAATATAATATATTAAAAAAATATTTTAAAATAAAAATAAAATTTTTAATACACAAAACGTTTAAAATAATCTGATTGTCCAATTTTGATCAACCATATACGTAAGTAAAAGAGGAGCGCTAGCTAGGTCTTGGAATGAGAAAGAAACCAGAGAAATAGAGAAAGGGAGAATAAAAAAAAGTTAGCTAAACGATGGCATTTT
This sequence comes from Chloranthus sessilifolius, assembly GCA_021018995.1. NCBI lineage: Eukaryota > Viridiplantae > Streptophyta > Magnoliopsida > Chloranthales > Chloranthaceae > Chloranthus > Chloranthus sessilifolius. Next base: position 103,378,372 of record CM037588.1, read on the forward strand.
GGGAATTAAAAGAAGGGTTTCGACCAGCGGAGGCACTTTTGGCGAGGCAAAAGGCTTTTTGTCGGTTAGTTTGCGTGTCATCTATCCATGACATAGCATTGCAGTTGATCATGCAATCTGAGCTGTTTTGCATCTCGGCTCCCCTCCAAACTCCAACGATATAAAGTTTGCCTTTCTGTTACATACGTATGGTAACCAGCATCATCAAGCACCGTACACGTGTCACCTAATGATTCAATCCATAGGCTATAGTCTCGGGCCCAATCATATTAAATTTCAGAGTGAGTGAAAAATCGGGGAGGTGAATCGAGTTTTGGATAACATATCTTTATTTGTAACACAATCTTTTTTTTTCTTAAATTTGGACTTTATTCCAATCTTTCACGCAATCAATATTGAGAATTTGAGATCATTAAATATTACTTTTTCGTCACACACATTCTAAAACAATTATAAATATTAAGTTTAATGATAAGCACGTGAACACATTTATCATCTGATTAATAGGCGATGATCTCAATAACTATTGTGTGGAACATTGCGACAAAAAAACCATCTTCATCTTGTACATAAATAAAACAAAATTAGTGTGGTTGCCTTGAAAATTAATCTAGCTTGCCTTCCGCATATTGCAAAGCTATCTCTTCGAAACGGCTCTTAGGGCACGTTTGTTTTGTCATAATATGTACCTTATAAAATAGAGAATGTATATAATTTTTTTATGACTGGATTACATATAAAATTTGGGTGTAAAATGGTTGTTCTTTTGGCAGCAAAATTTCTTTATAAAATCTACTTTTTTATGTTTTTTTATATTACAACTAAAAGAACAACTTGTGTAATATATTTAAATTAATGTGAAAATTGACATTCCCCATTTATCGTTACTAGTATTCGACTTCATCGGGCATGATGGACGTTTGGTTTCGAGGCCCTAGCCCTGCCCTCTTACATTATTTTTAAGCTGTGACAGTCCGGATTTCGACCCTACGATTTTAGGGTCGGACCAAGCAAGCTAACTGTGACAGTCCGAATTTCGACACCCCGAAACCTGTGCCATCAACACGACCCTTTAGGTCGTGCCCCTAAAGTCTATACGGAACAATGGTATGACCAAACAATAACTATTCAAAACAAAACTGATAAGCTGAACGACGTGAAATCAAGATATACTAATCTAAAGTAGAAGGTCAAAAAACAGTTTTACTTTCATGCCAACGCATGAACAGAAGAACCGACCCGAACCATCGGTGAAATCAGATCACCCCAGATGATTCGCCAAAAAGAATATATCATTTAATTACATTATTTAAAAAAAACAATGCTTGACATACCAAGCCGTATAGTAAACTCTCAAAATCTCCCTCAAGGTACGCAGGGGTCCCCTAGAAGTTCTCAGGAGGGGGCTCCAACTCTTCCCTGGGCACGTAATCCGAATCCCTCGGATCTACGACTCCCGAAGCCTCGGCTACAGCTAGCAATGGACCTGCGACGTATAGTCTAAAGGGGTGAACTACATCCTAGCTCAATAGGGAAACAACAAGTGAACATATAAGTTAAGCTCTCACATATATTCTAAAATAATTTAAAATCATACTAAAACATTTTAAACAACTGAAATGATATAATAAATACACTGTTACTTTACTTGTGTTTGTTTATTCTCAACTTACTGGTATTGTATACTGATTCGGCCTAATCACTTAAATCTTAACTTAAATAATCCCCGAGCAATATAGCATCGAGCCCCGATGGAATACCCGCCATCGTCGTCTAAATAGACACTTGTCATATCTGTTTCTTACTTGAATATTATCCAGGTCCCTTTCTCATAGGCGACAGGGTTCTGATCTCATACTCACATCCCTGGGATGTCAAACTGGTATACAGATTGGCCGCCGTATCGGTCACGGATATTCTGTCGAGTCAGTCGTGGGTATCCCGCCACGTCGGTGAGGTATTCTATTTAAACCTTAAATAACAAAAATATCATGTACGCTACATATAGTTATTCACCGTGTGATCGTGTTAATTCTAGTATATTAGACCTTATCAACTTTTCTTTTACTTCATCGATAGATTTCATCTGCATCGCTGGGATGCCACTGACTCAACACATCACTTAGATGTGCCTTATCACAATTTCATGTCCCCTGAGGACCTTATTAGTTCATTGGGTATTAACACACACACCCATACTCTTTGAAATCATATTTTGATGCATAAATATTCATATGAATCACTCTATATACATGCTTTCGAAAATTAAAATATATGTTCAAGGTGTTCCCTACCTCACAGCAATTCCATTAATCTAAAACGCACCATTATTTCTTAGGAGATCCAACACAACAATTATATGCTAAACCTATATTGCATATGTCAAAACACTCTTAGAAAAGCCTATAAGAATGTTGAGGACCATAGCTCCCAAGAACAGCAAAAATAAATATAAAAACCTATGTAGTACCTCGAGCGAGCGAGCACTAATCATAGCGCAAGCGAGCACTATCCATCACGCGAGCAAGCACTATTCATCGCGTGAGTGAGCACTATTCATCACTCGAGTGATTATAAACGAGACATCTGAAGGTCACACGAGCCTTCGCTCGAGCGAGCCTCTTTTTACAAAATGCCCTCGCTTGAGCGAGCACTACTCATCGCTCGAGCGATTATAAACGAGACATCTAAAGGTCACGCGAGCCTTCGCTCAAGCGAGCCTCCTTTTACAAAATGCCCTCGCTCGAGCGAGCACAGAACATGTTTTAGTTATATAATATATAATTTTCCTCGCTCGAGCGGTTATAAACGAGGCACTTGACCTCGCTCGAGCGATAACAATCGAGGTACCTGAAGGTCACGCGAGCCCTCGCTCGCGTGAGCTTTCCCTTCACAAAGGGTTTCACTCGAGCAAGTCCAGAACATATTTTAACCTATATAATTTGTCTTTCTTGCGCGAGAGAGCTATTTTAACTGCTCGCGCGAGGAGCGATCACAGTTATTGCTCGATCTTTTAGAGAACTCATCTCCTACCTTATTTAATACTCTATTAAAAGCTAATATAATTTAACCAAATAATTAATACTCTATTTAAAGCACATATAAACCTTAAAACATACCTCAAGTCATTATATCTCATTTAAATTTGGTCTAAGATCAACTCAAATGAAGAGGGTTTCAAAAGCCCCTCTTCCAATCCCTTTCTAGATCATCCACCAGTTCAAAACCAAAAGATCCGTTCAAATTTATTCACCACACCCTTCTCATCTTATGTATTTAAGATCCGTAAGGTAGATCTTGTCTCTTAATCATAAGAAATTCCTACCTCTAATCTTCTTTTTACAAAACCCTCTCTTCTTTCTCCCTGTTTTACTCTCTATCTATCTAAGCTCAAATAGGTCACTTATGGGAGACTCCTCCCCCTTTTCTCTTATCTAGTGAAAATTAGTATGTTTCACACACACACTTATGTTAGATGTTTTACCTTCATATAGTTTACATACAAGACACCTACACCTAGTAGTATATAAAGTAGGTGTGGTTCACTTGTTCCCCACATACACTCACACATCGTGTAAGTCACACGTGACCTACACGTGTCACAAAAATTTGGGTTATTATATTCACCCCAACTTATAAAATTTTCATCCTCGAAAATTGACAAAAGTATACCTCACCAAACTACACACGACTAACAGGGTGTCCGAATAGGCTACCCGTTTAGTCCAATCATCTAATTAAGCTTTTGAGCAAAAGTGGTCTACAATTAGACCTGCATGAAGGCAAACATAATCCACATTTTATCTGTACAACACCATAAGATACTCATCCCAATCCAGCTAGAAATATAAGAACCCATTTACAGCTATTATCCCAAGTAGGATAATACTCGTTCTAATCAACCAACGAGGACCTGCATAAGGAACTACACATAACCCCACATTAGGGTATTTCTACAACATTTTCGAGTACCTGCATAAAAAGTACACACAACCACACATTCTCTTATGCAATTATGCACATGAGGATCAAATGACAATATATATACATAGGTATCATCCTGTTCAATAACAAAAATTGTGACAATCATGTCACGACAGTTTAAAATTTACAATCCCCATCAAAACAAAATAAAAAGAATGTTGTTTTCAAAACATGGAAAAATATCACATCGCTATATCCAAAAAGAAATTTGATTTATAGATGTCGACCTAATTGTCACCCTTCTCATACTCCTCGTTATCATCATCGTCATCGTCACCGTCGTCGTCATCCTCCTCGTCATTATCGTCACCAACCTTCCCGGCGGTAGTGGCACCAGCTGTAGTCGCCCTAGTAGCAGGACCCGAGCTAGATGCACCAAAGATAATACCTCGCATAGCACCGATGCGCTCCCGGTATGTCTGTGGAAACGCATGGCCCATGAGGTCGATGAGGAGCGACTCCTGAAACCGCTGATATAACTAGATCTCCCGCCCTTGTAGGATGATCTCCCGCATCATGCTGCTATCGGTGGCAGGGAAAAGCTGGGGAGACGAAGCGGAGGGAGCAGTCGGTCCAGTCGGTGGTGGTTGGGCCGCCTGCTGGGCAATCTGACAATCTCACTTTCTGGTTAGACTATTTTTTAGGCTTTTTAAGTTTCTATTCAGGTCTTGGCCTAGGAATGGGAGTATCTTATCAATGAGGACAGGCTCATCTTCTCGTATGTGGAAGCCATCCCTCTAGTTGTGTAAGTCAAAGAGGCGAGAAATAAGATGGGCGTACGGTAGGCGATTGATGGGTGGTGGAATAACATCCTTCATGTTGCGTTTAAGAGCATGTAAAATGCCCTTGAGAACCACCTTAGGTGCATTAAACCACCTATTGTGAAAAGCAGAGTGCAGCGCCCTCAAAAATATGTCACGACGTTCTTGGTTGTGGCCTACCGAGTACAAATTATTTTTAAAAATGATGTCAAGAGGCCACATACGTGGCGGCAACTGGGACCATGTGATAGATTGTCCCGATGCGGTGGTGCCGCCAGTAATGTCGGTGACTATTGTCTGAAAAGGTACATCTTGGGCAAAAGGTGGTTGTGAATTGGGTTCTCGAGTGTAGGCGTGAGGGCATTCATGGCGAGCGAAACGTTGGCCTCGCCAAACTCAAATGACCTTCTGTCGATTTCATCAATGAGAATGTCCTCGTCAGTAGTGGTCTTAAGACTTTGATAAAATAACTTTACAAGTCGTGGATAATACCAATTCCCAAACGGCATCAACAAGGACCGCATACGGTTTTGCGTGAGAAAATCATTAGTCCATTTGGTGGACGTAAGATCTCGAAAGAAAGTGGGGTGGATTTCCCACTCGGTTTCAAAGATTTTGGCCCCCCACCAATCGTCCAATAGGATTGGGGACTTAGTTTGAGGTGGTGGCAGTGGAGGTGGTGGTTGTGGTGGCTGTGGTGCCTTGTTGCGCGAAGGTGGCGATCGAATCGTGACCTTCTTTCTAGGTTGAGGGTTAGGGCTTGTGGAAGCCATTAGATCTCTAAAGAATAAAATTAATAAAAATAAGGTAGATTTAGGGTAGAAGTCACCTTTTGAAGTGTTTTTAACAGATCGGATTCTTCAAATCCGGCGTGAAATCGCACGTAGAGGAGTCATCAACATGAAAACCCCCAAAACCCTTGTGCCCAAACCCTCCTCTCGCGTGAAGAAATGGGGCGGAATGGTGCTCGCCCCCCATTTATACCCCCGACCTTGCTCGAGCGGTCTTAAGTCCTCTCTCGAGCGAGTCCAGAACAAATTTGGTGATTTATTTTTTATATGGCTCGCGCGAGTGATGCGTAAGTCCTCACTCGAGCGAACCCAGAAACATTCTTCTGGTTCATTTTGTCCTGTGTGTTCTCCTGGTATCAGCTTCAACTTCTAATACCTCCCTTTAGACATGATTTCCTCCCAAACGCCTTTGGAAATCACAGATAGAGTGATCAATCTAGCGAGATTAAAATGAATCATGCTCAAAATTTAATAAAAATTCACCCAGTCATTCCAAAACAAAAATCGTACATTCACATGTCAAAACATCACATACATTTTACAGCATTTATTGGGCGTCAACTAGCGTTCTCAAACAAGCTAGGATATTGTTCTCTGGCATCCGCCTCACGCTCCCATGTTGCTTCTTCGGTCGGATGATTCTTCCGTCGAACCAACACTAATGGGTTCACTTTTGTCTGCAACACTTGTTTTTTTCGATCTAAAATCTCTGTCGGTTCCTCTATCATGCTCATATCTTCATGCATTTTCAAAGGTTGACTGCCCAAAACGTGATCAGGGCCATTAATATACTTCCTGAGCATAGATACGTGAAACACATTGTGCACCCGATCGAATAGCAGTGGTAATCCAATGTGGTAAGAAACTTCCCCTACTCGACCCAAAACCTCCAATGGTACAAGGTAGCGGGGACTTAACTTCCCTCTCTTTTCGAATCTCATCACGCCCTTCATAGGCGACACTTTGACAAAAACGTGTTCACCCACCTTATAATCTACACTGGTCCGCTTGATATCGGCGTAACTTTTTTGCCTGCTCTGAGCCGCTTTGAGTTTTGCCCTTATCATGCGAACATAGGTGGCATTATCTTCAAGCATCTCGGGTCCCAAAAAAAATTTCTCACCGGTTTACTCTCAATTGATGGGCGATCTACATCGCCGTCCATAAAGAGCTTCATACGGTGTCATGCCAATGCTTGCTTGGAAACTGTTGTTGTATGTAAACTCAATCAACGGTAGGTGCTGATCCCATGATCCTTGCAACTCTAGCATACATGCCCTAAGTATGTCTTTGATGATCTGATTTACCTGCTCTATTTGCCCATCAGTTTGCAGATGGAATGCTGAACTGAAATCCAATTGCATTCCCATTCCCTCTTAAAATTTCTTCCAAAACTTTGGCATGTACAATGGATCACGATTAGAAACGATACTGCTTGAGATCTCGTGTAGGCGCACGATCTCTTTCATATACAACTCTGCAAGTCTTCCCACCGTGTACATCATGTTGTAAGGCAAGAAGTATGCTGACTTGGTCAATCGGTCTACGACTATCCAAATGGCATTGTATCTCTTTGCGGTATGCGGTAGTCCAACGATAAAGTCCATAGAGATCAATTCCCACTTCCACTCCGGTATAGGTAGAGGTTGCAATAATCTCACAGGATGTCGATGATCGACCTTCACCTACTGACATGTAAAACACCATGACACGTACTTAGCCATGTCTTGCTTCAAACCTCTCCATCAGTAATTCTTTTTCAAGTCTTGATATATTTTCGTGCTACCAGGGTGGATAGCATAGTTTGACTTGTGAGCTTCATCGAGTATTGTTCACCGCAAATCGACATTGTCGGGAATGCAAAGACGGCCCTTGAACAATAGAGAACCATCTTCTTTCACTGAGAATTCAGGTCTGACGCCTTCAATCACATCTTGATGAATCTTAGTTAGCACCGGGTCTTTCATCTGTAGCTCATGAATATGCTCAAATATCACTGGTCTCACTAATATGTTAGCCAAAAAGGCTCCTGTAGCTTGTGACTCGATATTTACATCATACAGTGCCAGATCTTCAAACAACTTCCATCTGTGCATACCCAAAATCAAACTAGCCAACTGAGCTGAACCCTTCCGACTCAAGGCATCGGCTACTACATTAGCCTTGCCTGGATGGTACTGTATGGAACAATCATAGTCCTTGAGAAACTCCGTCCATCTGCGCTGCCTCATATTTAGTTCTTTCTGTGTAAACAGATATCTGAGGCTCTTGTGGTAGGTGAAAATCTCAAAGGTCTCACCGTACAAGTAATGTCGCCAAATCTTCAGTGCAAATATGACATTTGCCAGTTCCAGGTCATGTGTCAGGTAGTTCTTTTCATGTTCTTTCAGCTGTCTTGACCCGTAAGCTATCACCTTTTTGTATTGGTTGAGCACACAACCCAAACCATTATACGAAGCATCACTATAGACTGCGAACCCTCCACTGCCTGAAAGAATCGCTAGTACTGGAGCTGAAGTGAGCCTCTTCTTAATTTCTTGAAAACTCTTCTCGCACGCTTCACTCTACTCAAATCTTGAATCCTTCCATGTAAGCCTCGTAAGAGGTCCTGATATTTTTGAAAACCCCTCTATAAAATGTCGATAACAGACCGCTATTCCAAGGAAACAACGTATGTCAGTCACGGTCTTTGGCTGCTCCTAGTTTACTACTGCTTCAATCTTAGCTGGGTCTACCGTGACACCATGTTTTGAGACGACATGTCCCAAAAAGCTAACTTCCTCTAACCAAAACTCGCACTTACTGAGTTTGGCAAACAGTTGGTGTTCACACAAAGTTTGTAGAGCAACCCTCAAGTGTTCTTCATGCTCCACTTTCGATTTGGAGTATATTAGGATATCGTCAACGAACACCACGACGCAGGAGTCTAGGTGTGGTTTAAACACCCGATTCATGAAGTCCATAAACAACGCTGGTGCGTTCGTCAACCCAAATGGCATCACCAAGAACTCATAGTGTCCATACCGTGTCCTGAATGCAGTCTTCTGGATATCCTCTGCCTTGACTCTCAATTGATGGTATCCAAATCTCATATTGATCTTGGAAAAATACTTCACTCCTTGCAGCTCATAGAAACAAGTCATCTATCCTAGGCAAGGAATATCGGTTCTTTATGGTGAGTTTGTTCAACTGGCGATAGTTAATACATAGTCGCATTGACCCATCTTTTTTCTTTACAAATAAGACCGGTGCTCCCCATGGAGACACGCTTGGTCTTACAAACCCTTTGTCCATGAGCTCTTGTAACTGATCTTTCAACTCCTTCAACTCAGTAGGAGTCATTCTATATGGTGCTTTCGAAACAGGCTCCATTCCCGGTGGTAAGTTGATGACGAATTCCACTTCTCTCTCTGGAGGTAATCCTGGTAATTCCTCCAGAAATACATCTTCAAACTCTCATACCACAACTATCTTGGAGACAATGTTCTTCTTTTCCTTATCTTCCTTCAAGAATCCCAAGTAACTGCTACACCCTTTTCTGATCAAGCGTTCGGCCCTGACTGCAGAAATGAGTGGCATATGCGTCGATCTCTCTCCTCAAAATTGAAACGATCTCCTCGTGTTAGGTCTGAAGATAACAATCTTATTCTTGCAATCCATGGTCGCACAATGTCGTGACAACTGATCCATACCAAGGATCACATCGAACCCTTGCATGTCCAATAATATTAATTTTGCGTTCAGTTCATAGACACCCTCATCCTGAATACTCACTACTACCGACTTGCAAATCAACTTCGTGTTGACTACTTCTCCAGTCGGGATAGACACTGATAGAACAAAGTCCAGCGCCTCTAAAACGATCTTCATTCTCTTTGCGAACCTCGAAACAACAAAGGAGTGGGTAGACCCTGGGTCTATCCAACACTCTTACTTCGTATGCTACATAGTATCCTTTTTCATAGACTTGTAACATACCTATAATACACATATATACATATATAACACATATTTTCTTTTAAATTTTTAACGTACCAAATGAATCTACACACATTTCTAATTTAATGAAGCTTCTCTATCTAAAACTTTATTGAATTGACATTCTTTATTTTAAAAGGAATCTCACCTTGGATGACATCATGTACGTTTCCTGCTTCTTGAGCGGTGACTACATAGGCTCTCCCTTGTACGACCGACTTTCTTGCTTGTATTGGTCGTGGAATTGGAGCAGAGGTCGTCTTATCCTTGTTTATCTCAGGACAATCTTTAATCATGTGTCCCATCTTATCACATTTAAAGCAGCCTTGCATTCCTTGCCTGCAATCCGTCATCTTGTGGGACTTGCCACACTTGGCACAAGTCTCCCTAGGTGTGGAAGAAGCAGCACATGAAGCGCCTTGTGTAACTGTAGTGGAAATTGCAGGGCTCTCATACCGTATCGGCCTCCCCGACGTAAGTAATGGGAATCTCTGATAGTTGGTCTGTTCCGCCAGTCTCCCATACCCTGCTTGGAATGGTGGTCTTTGACTAGGTGCTACGGATCTCGGCTTTTTATTCACCGGCTCGTAGTTCCCAGTTCTACCTTGATCTACATTCCCTCTTCCTTGCTGCTCCCTTTGATAGTATTGGTTATTATTTTCTTCTTCGATAACCAACGCTGTACTCATGACCCCTCTCCATAGGTCTTCAGTTGAAACGTTGCTACTCCTCCTCTGACTTCCGGTCTCAAGCCTTGTTGAAACCTCTTTGCTCTCATCACCTCCGTAATCACGTAATCGGGAGCGAAGCGAGCAAGCCTCATGAACTCCACTCCGTACTCCCTCACTGTCATCCGTCCTTGTAAGAGTTGCAAAAACTGTATCTCCATCTGATTTCTCACCACTTCGGGAAAATACTGTTTGTTGAACTCTTCGACAAACTCATCCCATGTTCAGGGCAATCCTGGGGTCTCCTAAGCCCTAGTCCTAGAAACAGACTTCCACCAAGGCCTAGCTTCCCCATCAAGCATGTATGCTGCCCAACGGACGCTTTCATCTTTCGTGCATGTCAAAGACGCTTAAAAACTTTATTCTCGCCCATCGGCTCCGCTTGTCCTGAAAAGCTAGGAGGTCTCATCCTCCTAAACTCGATAAATGCAGAGGACACTGGCAGTGTTGGAGCTACTGGAGGTGTAGGCGGCTGTTGTTGATCATTGGCATTATGAGCCGCCAAGGATGCTGCTTGTTGAGCCATGACGGTTGCCATAGTTTCCATAGTATGCATCATTCTCTGACACTCCTCTCTGTCTTCATTTCTTTCTCTGATTCTCTCCTGTTCCCTCTGATCTCGATCCTGACGATCTCGATCCTGATTCTCTGCCTGATCTTGGCTCTCTTAGCTACCACTGCCTGAAGCCCCTCTATCTCCCAAAGGCACTCGATTGGTATCCGAGAGAAAGTCATCTCTACTACGCAAATTCCTATTATGACCGCCCCTAGGTCGGCCTCTTCCCCTGGAAGACATCACTGTCTGCACGTAAAACCAAAGTTTCGTTAGCAGAAGTCTCTATGCTATGACAAAAAGAATGATTATCAGAATTTCTGAAGGAAATGCTTTGATACCAATTGTGACAGCCCAGATTTCAGCACTCTGAAACCCGTGCCATCAGCACGATCCTATAGCACGCCCCTGAAGTCTATACAGAACAATGGTATGACCAAACAATAACTACTCAAAACAAAACTAATAAACTGAACGACATGAAATCAAGATATACTAATCTTAAGTAGAAGCTCAAAAGACAGTTCTACTTTCATGCCAACGCATGAACAGAAAAACCGACCAGAACCATCGGTGAAATCAGATCACCCCAGATGGTTTGCCAAAAAGAATATATCATTTAATTACATTGTTTAAAAAAAATAAGGCTTGACATACCAAGCTGTATAGTAAACATTCAAAATCTCCCTCAAGGTATGCAGGGGTCCCCTAGAAGAAGTCCTTAGGAGGGGCTCCAACTCTTCCCCGGGCACATAAATCCAATCCCCCAGATCTATGACTCCCGAAGCCTCAGCCGCAGCTAGCAATGGACCTGCGGCGTATAGTCTAAAGGGGTGAGCTACATCCTAACTCAATAGGAAAATAACAAGTGAACATATAAGTTAAGCTCTCACATATATTCTAAAACAGCTTAAAAGCATGCTAAAATATTTTAAACAACTGAAATGATGTAATAAATGCACTGTTACTTTACTTGTGTTTGTTCATTCTCAACTTACTGGTATTGTACACTTATTCGGCCTAATCACTTAAATCTTAACTTAAATAATCCCCGAGCAATATAGCATCGAGCCCCGATGGAATACCCACCATCGTCCTCTAAATAGACACTTGTCATATCTATTTCTTACTTGAATACTACCCAGGTCTCTTTCTCATGGGCAACGGGGTTCTGATCTTATACTCACATCCCTGAGATGTCAAACTGGTGTACGGATTAGCCGCCGTATCGGTCACGGATATTCTGTCGAGTCAGTCGTGGGTATCCCGTCACATCGGTGTTATTTAAACCTTAAATAACAAAAATATCATGTACGCTATATATAGTTATTCACCGTGTGATCGTGCTTACTCTAGTATATTAGGCCTTATCAACTTTTCTTTTACTTCACCGATAGATTTCATTTGCATCCCTGAGATGCCATTGGCTCAACGCATCACTTAGATGTGCCTTATCACAATTTCACGTCCCCTAGGGACCTTATTAGTTCATTGGGTATTAACACACACCCATACTCTTTGAAATCATATTTTGATGTATAAATTTTCATATGAATCACTCTACATACATGCTTTCAAAAATTAAAGTACATGTTCAAGGTGTTCCCTACCCCACAACAATTCCATTAATCCAAAATGCATCATTATCTCTTAGGGGATCCAACACAACAATTACACGCCAAACCTATATTGCATGTGTCAAAACACTCTTAGAAAAGCCTATAACAATCTTGAGGACCATAGCTCCCAAGAACAGCAAAAATAAATACAAAAACCTATGTAGTTCCTCGTGCGAGAGCGCACTATTTATGGCGCGAGCGAGCACTAATCATTGCGCAAGCGAGCACTATTCATCGCGTGAGTGAGCACTAATCATCGTGCAAGCAAGCACTACTCATCGCGCGAGCGAGCACTATTCATCATTCGAGCGATGATAATCGAGGTATCATCCCTCGCTCGAGCGGTTATAAACGAGACATCTGAAGGTCACACAAGCCTTCACTTGAGCAAGCCTCCTTTTATAAAATGCCCTCGCTTGAGCGAGCACAGAACATGTTTTGGTTATATAATATATAATTTTCCTCACTCGAGCGGTTATAAACGAGGCACTTGACCTCGCTTGAGCGATAAAAATTGAGGTACTTGAAGGTCACGCGAGCCCTTGCTCGCACGAGCTTCCCCTTCACAAAGGGTCTCGCTCGAGCGAGTCCATAACATATTTTAATCTATATAATTTGTCTTCCTCACGCGAGCGAGCTGTTTTAACCGCTCGTGCGAGGAGCGATCACAGTTATTGCTCGATCTTTTTGCAAACTCATCTCCTACCTCATTTAATACCCTATTAAAAGCTAATATAATTTAACCAAACAATTAATACTCTATTTAAAGGACATATAAACCTTAAAACATACCTCAAGTCATTAGATCTCATCTAAATTTAGTCCAGGATCAACTCAAATGAAGAGGGTTTCAAAAGCCCCTCTTCCAACCCCTTTCTAGATCATCCACCAATTCAAAACCAAAATATCCTTTTAAATTTCTTCAGCACACCCTTCTCATCCTATGTATTTAAGATTCGTAAGGTGGATCTTGTCTCTTAATCACAAGAAATTCCTACCTCTAATATTCTTTTTACAAAACCCTCTCTTCTTTCTCCCTATTTCACTCTCTATCTATCTAAGCTCAAATAGGTCACGTATGGGAGACTCCTCCCCCTTTTCTCTTATCTAGTGAAAACTAGTGTATTTCACACACACACTTATGTTAGATGTTTTACCTTCATATAGTTCACATACAAGACACCTACACCTAGTAGTATATAAAGTAGGTGTGGTTCACTTGTTCCCCACATACACTCACACATCGTGTAAGTCACACGTGACCTACACGTGTCACATAAATCTGGGTTATTACACTAACGGGCAAGCCCGACCCTATTGACAACCTTACCTATTAGATAGCCACATGTTGATTACATGTGTCACACATCACCACTTTTAGGTATGTTTTTCGTCTGTAATCAACATGTGACCGTACGGTATGTGTACCATGATTTCAAGATCTATTAGGTGAAATATTAGTACCAAAAACGATCTCCATCGTATGAGTCAAGGCAATCAACAGTTGCTTATGATGGAAGGGTGTATGCTCTTCCCATGAAAAACAGGTGCAAATAATGCTACCCAAGAGCTAATCCCAAACCCAAACTTAAAAGCCCTCTCTCTCTCTCCCAATTAGAATCACCTCTCTTTCTTTCTATGTCATCTCGGTTAGGGTTAGAGATGTCCCTCGAGTCTCTCTCTCTCTACTCTCTACTCTCGACAACTATTGGGCACTGAAATATACCACTTTCTACCCCTTAACCTGACCTTTGATGGACCTTTGAGCATGTTAATAATGTCTTTTAAGTGTATTTTTACAGATAACAGCAAAATAAGAGCTTAATGCTACAATCCATGCTTTTGAATCCAAGAAGAAGGAATTTTGTGTTTAGCAGTGGAGCTGATGGATTACCGCTGACATCCGCCACAGGGTAAACCACCGCCTCACCCATGCCGGATTAATTGTATTCTGGGCCGGATTAATCCTATTCTGGGCCGAAGAGGTTTCAGTCTCAGAAGTGGCATTCAGTTCTCCTCTGCCGATGTTGCTAAGCTTCTTTGATCGCTAAGCCCTCCGAACTAACCTTTTCAATTGTAGCTAATATTTTATTATGACTAATTCCAATAACTTCAGGAGAAAAAGAGGCATTTACCTTTATTTTGACTTTCGATGGAGCCGCATTGGGTAACCCTGGAAAAGTTTGAAAAGGCACCATGGTGGTTCACACCATGGGGGCTTTTTAGCATGCTTTGGGGGCCTTTGAAGACCTGCTGAGAGAGAGTGGTGAAGCCCAATTTTTATGGACTGCTACTGCAACAAATTGAGCAAACCGGCAATTCAACAATTTATATATTCAACAGTGCAACATTTCAAGTGGCACTTGTGCAGCTTTGGTTAAAGCAATCTTTGAAGCATAAGAGCAGGTGATACCATTAAAGATGTGAGCATTTTAGTGCTGATGCACCAAACCATAAAACTGCAAAGCCAACATGCATAGCTGCCTTGAAGAACTCGAACAGTTGGCTGAAGTGTCACTGCTGCACTCAGTAGTTTTAGTGCTGCAAACCAAGACCTTCAAGCAATTTTATTGCTGGAAAATGAGTCACATTAGTAGCACAACTGCTGTATTTGAAGGACTAGAGAAGATGTCAAAGCTGGAATGTGGATTGTAGAGCTGTTATGTGGTGAAAATAGACTCCACGGGGGGTTGTTTTGAACCCCACAAGTTGGTATGTGCTGAAATCAAGCTACAGTGCTGAAAAAAGGCTAAAATTGAACCTATTGCAACCTATCGAATGGTCGTTTGAACCTGTCACAACCTATCGAATGGTTGTTTGAACTTGTCGAGAGGTTCTGATGCTAAGAATGAACCTGTCGAGATCCTGCCGAATGATTGAATGAACCTGTCAAGATCCTGTTGAATGCACACCTAAAGCCCATTCAACCTGTCGAACAGTTGCCTGAACCTGTCGAGATTGAAGTTTTGAAGCTCCAACCTATCAAACAGTTGCCTAAACCTGTCGAGATTGATGTTCTAAAGCTCCAAACTATTGAGGCACGGGTTCCAGCCATTTATTTCACACTTTAGGGACATTTTGGGGATTCCAATGCTTCTAGGGCACACATCCCAATGTCTCACACATCTCAGGGATTTATCTCGGGTTCCATTAGAAAACATTAGTGGCCGGCAGGAGCATTTCTGAGAGTTGCAAAGACACATTAGCTGGCCACAAAACTCTACACATGGGTGTAAGCTAACTTTTGGCGGGAATGCAAATTAGCTTCAGCTAGGCACAATCCCTATCTCTGCTCTGATTGGTTGAAACTCTTAAACAGGGATTAAGCTTAAACTGAAATCCTCTCTTCTAATTGGCTACAATCCAAAGCACACGGATCACTGTAAATGTATAAATAGAACTCCTTTCTGCTATTTTTCTTCAGCAAGGAAAGTAGGAACAAAGGAATAGCCTGAGTTCTCCTTAGCTCATTTAGGTTTAGTTTAGGTTTTTATTTTCCTTTTTCTCTTCCCCCTTCTCTCTCTAATCCAGCCTTTTGGATTAGATCTAGGTAGCAGCACAAATCTGGTTTGTAATTGTATTTTAAAGCTTCAAAGAATTTGGGAATAGACCGATGTTGCACAGATTGCAGATCCGAGCTCAATAGGCTGTAAGATGTTATTACAGTAATTGTGGGTTTTAAAGGTGATTCTGATCTAAACTTCACTTTTTCGTATTTGATTTCCCTATATCGGATATTCCTGTGGATGCTTGAGCTAGTAGCCTAGCACCCACAACATCTGCAATAGTTTACCTGTTCCAATCAAGATCCTTGAATTGAAACAATCTCTGGGATGATCTGTGACCATTCGAGTGGACAGATCATAGCCTTAGGATTGCTTCAATTCTCTGATTGAGAGTGGATTCTTATACCTTGCATCTGAGCTTGTAGCCAGATGAAGGATTGTAGCAAGTCTTTCCTATACAATGCCTTTGATTTCATCGAATTGAGACCTTTGATTTGGAGGAAATCCCTAGGATGATCTATGACCATTAAAGTGGATCAATCATACCCTTAAGATTAATCCAAACCTCTGGTCTCAATTGGATCCTTCTGCCTTAAACCTTTGATTTGGAGGAAATCCCTAGGATGGATTGTGACCATTAAAGTGGACAGATCATAGCCTTAAGATCAGTCCAAGCCTTTGGTTTAGAGTTGATTCTTGATTTATAATGGCAATCAGGTCCTGGCTGCCTATTTCTCACCATTTGATCTTTATTTTTCCATCCATCTTCCTCCATCTTTTAGATTTAGTTTTATATTTCAATTTTGTAGAATTAGATCTAGTGACACCCGAAAAGCTCTCTTTCTTCTTAGAATTGCTAGATCTGTAGCCAGATCTGGAGGTCTACTATACACCTTCTAGGTTTAGATCACTGCTCCCTGTGGGACAAACTCTTACTTATTAAAACTTGCTACAAATGGACCCTGTATCTTGCAGGTCTAGGATATTTTAGATGTGCTGAATCCATCATCTATTTTACTCTGATTTTATTTTATTTTTATCATTACACAATAAATCAGCACACTAGAATTTCCCAACAGCAACCCGAAACTCGTCGGCGACAGCTTGGACAAATATGGCAACGCCCCATCGACCAGATAAGATTTCTCTCTCTCTAACTCTCTTCTTCCTCTCTCTCTCTCTCACTAAGGCCTAAGCCCTAATGATTTTTTGCTTAAGAGCCCTAATTTATATAAGCATAGTGATGTGAATTTTAATTGTGATGTTTTACTCGCAAGCACACGAATCAGATTGTATATAGTGGGTGCAGAGTACGAGATCGTTCCCACGAGGATCAATGTAGAAAATCTAAAAAGATGAAACAACAACTAAAGAAATCTCTCAAGATTTAACAGTACCCTACCAATATTATGATTTAGACAGTTTTGTGAGATGATAATTACTGACTACAAAATAAAGTTCAATTTATAATTAAAAAATAACGGGAAAGATGAAGATGAAGATACTAAATCCTCCCAACTTTGGTTTGTTCTTCCCATAATACAAATCTAAGGATTAAACTATGAGATATACCATTGAAAAGCATATTTTATGGAATATATATGATCAAAACCCGGATAGGTTCCACATTGCATCCCTGCAATCAGAACTTAATTTCAGAGATGATTTCCATATATAGATCTGGGATCAAGGGCATGACTCGGCACACTTGATCTCAGATTATAAATAAAAATCATCCCCAAAGTGGGTAAAATTTTTTAACAATAATACCACCATAGATCTGAGATCAAGGGCATAACTCGGCACACTTGATTTCAGATTAGGGAGTAATTAAGATAAAATTATCATTACAGATCCAAGATCCAGGGCATGACTCGGTACACTCGATCCTAGATCGTAATCATAAGTAGATTCACACAATAAAAATAGAAAGATCATATAACAATGATTGGAATAAAATTACCGTCACAGATCTGAGATTCAGGGCATGACTCGGCACACTCGATCCCAGTTAGTGGCGGGGATTTCATCCGTTCGTGATAGCACAACAACCATAAAAATAAATTCTCATATTTTAATCCTAAATTCATATTATTAGAAGTACATCCCTCGGATGGGAATCATTAGATCCCCATCTCTAAGAAATTAGCCATACATACTGTAATTAAATGACATAAATAAATAAGGAATGCAAAATAACATTAATCTAATCAATCAAAATACCTCAACCTTCAATGAAAATTCTTTGATCCACGATGATCTTCAGAAACGAAATTAGAAATGCTCTCTACTAATCTATAAATTTAAAACATGAATCAACAGAACAAAAATAATAAATTGGAGAAATGAATACTGAAAAGGTAAAAGAACAAAGCTCAAAAAAAAAAAAGGAATAAAAAACTCTCAATCTCTAGAACCTAATAATAATCCTAATAATCCCCTTTCAAAACTCGTAACTTCCTTTTTATATGGTCGAACAAACCCTATCCTTAATACCTCAATCGATTGAGAATGAAATCTCAATCGATTGACTCTTAAGTAGGGGAAAAGTTGTCTTCTCCTGTCAATCGATTGACACTTAGTCCTCAATCGATTGACATCTAAGGGACAAAGCAATTTTCGCTGCCCAACTTTGCATCAAACATGGCCTCAGTAGTTTGGCCATAACTTTCTGTCCCGAAGTCGGATTGAGGCGGTTCTTATGGCGTTGGAAAGCTGACGACGAGCTCTATAACTTTTGTGTTTTAGAGATTTCCTGAAATGGACGTCTTGAAGGTACAAATTGAGCTGCAAGTAGCACCAAGTTCCCGATGACCCAAAGTTGCAGTGTTTTGATATTATTTTCGAGATTCTTCGGCTGTTTTACGCACTTGGATTATATTTACCTGAAACACTTCAAATCTAATAATCTCATCAGATAGCCTTCATCGAATAGCTAAATATAGGTATTTAGGGGTAAAGTATCATCATATTTCGCTACTCATCACACCCCCAAACCTACACTTTGCTAGTCCTCGAGCAAAGCAAACTAAAGAAAATAAATGCCACTTTTGTAGGGAACACGATTGCACTTAGCATGTGTAACAAGCCTTTAAACCCCTAGGTGATCCCTCATGGAGGAGTTGTGTCTCCTGAGGGTTTACAGTGAAGTTACCCACAAACTTCCAAAAATTTTAAACCATCGGCAAAATTGAGTTTTCAAAACATAATTTTTTTTTTAATAACATATAGACTAGTCAAAAATAAAAATATTAATTGTTTTAATATGTGAATCATCAATCTTAAATATTAATGTCATGTCAATCATGCTAGTGTCCATTCAAATTAACCTAATGCTCAAATTGTTAGATAGCTCATCCATTCATGCCTAAACGTGAAGTGTGTGCATACCCAAAACCAAGACTCATCCATCTCAGAACCAATTTAAACAATAAATCATCAGGTCTCATGTGTTGACTCAATCCTCACTTTAGGTATACTCTCAAAACAAAATCAGTCCAATGATGGGTAAATTTTCGCACACATGTGAGAGATCAATACAAAGCAAGCAAAAAGGTCTCACATGATAAATGAAGCACGATGCAATCAATGAATAAAGATAAATCTCATAAGAACAGATACTTGTATATCCTAAGCATGTCATATCAAGTATTATAAGTATCACATATTTACTCTTCACAAGGCAATTACCAATGCAAGATTAGATCATGAAGGTCTTTTGTAGGGTTGTAATGGGGCTCAAGAAAGGGTAAGAAAGAATTGGAAGTTGGGATTCAAAATTTCTGAGAAATTGGAAAAGAAACAAACTTCTGATTTATTTTTCTATTTCTCTTCTTTTTCTTTTCTAATCTCTCACTATTTTTCTCAATATTTTTCTATTTTTCTCAACTTTCTTTTTCTTTTGAATTTCCTTTTCTTGACGCACCTCATATTTTTCATTATTTTTCATAATTTTCTTTTTCTTTTTCTCCCCTCTTTTTCTTTTATATTTTTGCCATACACTCTCAGTAAACACTACAACTCAGGATCTCTCCACTTACTCTCTTTTCGATCATTCTCATCTCTCATTCCTAATCTCTCAGAAATAAGAAGGGTAAAGCTGAATTTTCAGAAATGGTGAAGGGTTAAAGGTTAACGTGGCTTATCAAAGAATGTATAAAGGTAAATTTTTCAATAGGCTCAAAGGGGTACTAGAAGGATAAATTTATATGAGGTGGGGTATTCTAAGCACAAACGAGCCAAAGATGGCCTTCAATCATTTCCTTAAAAGATGATAACCCTGCCCATTTGTCTTGAGTAGATATACAGTACGTTCTAAGACAATAATATAAATTTGATATCATGCAAAGTCACAAGTCAAAATAAAATATATGAGATTGTGCAAAATAATTCGTATTCAAAGAAAACTCCGAGTTTATGTATTCACTCATCAACAACGGATATTTGGCTCTAAAGCTTCCTGGGTTTACTCTCCACTAAGAACCTAAGATTCACCGTTCAAAACAGTTCATCGATTTCTAAGTCTTACTTTGGTATAAGTGTAAAAATTCTAAGCATGAATATCAGAGTCATCCACAAATTATCACATTAAGCTTCATCATCCTAGATACAAGTAATCAAAATATGACATCGATATTCTCAAAATTAAATTCACATGTATCATCAACTAAAGTTTGAAAACAATCGTAAAGTAATTCATGTATGATGGTTCCAAATAATTTTTTTTTTTTTTTTTTGATTAAAATAAGTGATGAAAGATAGATAACCGTACATACCCCCAAACCTAAAAATGACAATGTCCTCATTGAGTGAAATAGGTAGCGCACCCCCAAACCTGTTGAAAAGTACCTTAGCACAAAGATCAGGAGCAGAGAATATGTGCATCAAATTAGACCATGACCAAGAATTTATTGAAGGTAATGTGGCTACACTAATTTGGAAATGAAAAACAACCTAAACTAAACTAAAAAGAAAACTAATATTCTAGAACTAAACAATTTTTTTTTTTTTTTTTTTAAAGACGAAATTGGGTTGCCTCCCAATGAGCGCTAGTTTAATGTCGATAGCTCGACCATATGAATTGCTCAGTTAGGGTGATCCATTGGATCGCCCAAGGGAAGTGTAATAGCCCGAAAAATCACACAAAACTATAACCTCGGAATCCGTGCCCGATCGGTCACCGGTTTGACCAATTAGGGTTTAATAGTTAGCATAGAGTGTGATGAGCGAATGAGATGAGATGGTTTGTGTAGCTATGTGGTGTGTGTTGTGAATCTGAAGTCACATACACCTATTGAGGTGCATGTGCTCAGCACACAAGCTAGGGAGGGAGATAAAAGGGTTTAATAACCCTAAAACCAATAGCTTTGGTTGTTGAGAGAGAAGTAAAGAAGAGAGAGAGAGAGGAGTAAAGAGAGTGATAAAGTAAGGAGTTATTGTGGGTGATTGGAAGGGAGATTCTGGCATTAAAGAGATCGATTCGACGCGGAGAATCCGTTCAAGCCAAGGCTGGAACCCAAGCCTTCCAACCACTTGATTTGAAATCAATTTGAGATTGATTCAAGGTAAACTTTGTGAATAAAATGCATAGGTTGTAGAGGTTAATTTGTAGCTAAAAATGGTTTAAATTAGAGGATAATGGTTTAGAAAAAAATAGAGGAAAAAGTGTGGAAAAGGTTCGAAAGAAATTTGAATCGGCAATTTCGATTAATCGAAATTGGGTTTCGATTAATTGAAATTGGCCAAGAAGTTGAATAGTCAGAGGACCCCGATCTCGATTAATCGAATTGAATTTCGATTAATCGACTTTGGATTTCGATTAATCGATTTGGGTATCGATTAATCGACTGGGAACCTCCAGTGGACCCCAGAGGCTGGAGGAAATAACTTGGGGAAAATCGACTAATTGAAATGGGATTTCGATCAATCGATTTAAAATTTCGATTAATCGATTTTGGGAACTCGATTACTCGAATTGAGAATCGACTTGGCTAAACAGAGAATTTCGATTAATCGAATTAGGATTCGATTAATCGAATGAAAATCTCGATTAATCGATTTGAGAATCGATTAATCGATATTGACTTTCGATTAATCGATTTTGGAATTCGATTAATCGAATCTGATTCAATTAATCGATTTTGGAGTTCGATTAATCGACTGAGCTAATTTATGTTAACTTTTGAGTTTGACTTTAAGATTCTTGGAAGGTCTTGGACCTTCTTTATTGCATCCTTAGTGATGTGTTTCACATGTTATGTGGTACCATAGGTGGTACGTGTGAACTAATACACAAGGAGCCACGTGGGACCTTGATGCGTTGATCAAACCAAGACTTGAGGTAGGGAACACCTTGAACATGTACTTTATTTTACAAGAGCATGTATGTAGTGAAATAGAATTCAATTCAAACTGTTTTTATCGCTTAAGAGTTTGTGAAAAGTGTGTGTGTGTGACATCTATAAGAGTAATTATAATGAGCCATCCCCAGGGGATGAGGAAGTAAAGAAATAAGAGCATTAGGTGTGATGTAAGTGAATGGATACATCCCAGGGATGTATCCAAGATTGAATCATGTTTGATAGGGCCTAACTGATATAAGATAGCACACTTACACGGTGAATAACTATATGTAAGGCACCGATATTTTTGTTATTTGAGGTTTGATATCCGGCGGGATATCGTGACCCGATCGTGGCAACCGTAAGCCAGTGCGGAGGCTTATCCGCATATAGTAAGCACACCCCAGGGGTGTTGATTTGAGACAAGTGAAACCCCGCCACCAATCCCCAGGGGAAAGGGGCTTGGGTACTAATTGTATTCCCAGGGAATATGTTAAAAGTGTCTATATAGATGACGATGAAGGGTATCTCATCGGGGCTCGATGCTATATTACTCGGGGATTACTTAAGTTGAAAGTTTAAGTTTTGCTTTAGGCCTTTTCAGCATTATTCATGAGTAAATAAAAGATACGAGTAAACTACCAGTAAAATGTAATACTTTTTAACTGTTTCATCAGTAATTGCATAGACACATCATGCATGGCATATCATGGAATATATGTGAGTAATAATTTATATGTTCAACTGTGTTTGTTCCCTATTGAGCTAGGATGTAGCTCACCCTATAGACTATACGTCGCAGGTCCACTACTAGCAGCGGCCGAGGCTTCAGGAGACGCTGACCCCGGTGAGTCGGACCTTGCGGCCGGAGACGAGTTGGAGCCACCTCCTGAGGACTTCTTCTAGAGGACTCCGTTGTGCCGCTTTGAGGGCTTTATAGAGAGATTTGTACGGCTTGGTATGTCAAGCCTTGTTTTGGTTAAATCATGTGTATATTGAGTTTGAGATTATTCCTTTGGGGCGAACCATCCGTGATGATTGCTATCATCGATGGTTCGGATTGGTTCTCCATTCATGCAGAGGCATGAGGGTAGAACTGTTTTTTGGAGAATTACTTAATATAGATTTAAATTCTGCAGCTCCTTTATTGGTTCATTTTATGCTTGATATGCCAATGTTTCGTGCTTAGCTAAGGGGCACGGTCAAGATGATCGTGCTGATGGCACGGGTTTCGGGGTGCCAAAATTCGGGCTGTCACAGGAAGAATGTCAGAGAATGCAATGGCATCCTCTAGGAAAGGTTTTAATCTTTGACCATTAACTCGAAAAATATTTTCGTGTCTCGGGTTGATGACATCAACTGCCCCATTGGGGAGCATTCGAGAGATTTTGAACGGACCACTCCAACGGGTTTTTAGTTTCCCCAAAAATAGATGAAGTCTGGAATTGTAGAGTAGAACCTGTTGACCAATAACGAAGGATTTACGTAGAATAGACTGATCATGAACCCATTTCATACGGTCCTTGTACGATTTAGCATAGTCATATGCATCAGCACGGATATCTTCCAATTCATTTATTTGCAAACTCCTCTGGTTGCCAGATTTCAGAAGATCAAAATTCAATGACTTAATGGCCCAAAATGCTCGATGTTCCAGATCGATCGGGAGGTGGCAACCTTTACCAAAAACCAACCGATACGGCGACATGCCAATCGGAGTTTTAAACGCAGTTCGATACACTCATAGAGCGTCATTCAGTTTTAGCGACCAGTCTTTACGATTCGGATGGATTGCCTTTTCTAAAATCCTCTTAAGTTCCCGATTAGAGACTTCAACTTGGCCACTTGTCTGAGGATGGTATGGTGTAACAACTTTGTGTGTGACACCATATTTCTTCATTAATTGGGTGAACATTTTATTGTAAAAGTGCTTTCCACCATCGCTGATTATCGTCTTTGGAATACCAAAACGTGAAAACACTTGATCCTTGAGAAATTTGATCACTACTTTGTGATCATTCGATTTATAGGCCATGGCCTCAACCCATTTTGAGACATAATCCACCCCGACAAGAATGAGCATATTTCCAAACGAATTCGGGAAAGGACCCATAAAATCGATCCCCCAAATATCGAATAATTCAACTTCTGAAATTAGATTGAGCGGCATCATGTTGCGCTTTGAGACTCGGCCCAGCATTTGACAGTTGTGACAAGATTTGCAATGCTGATGACAATCTTTAAAGATTGTAGGCCAGTAAAAACCACTCTGGAGGATCTTTGCTGCAGTCTTTTTGGAACTAAAGTGACCTCCACAAGCTAACTCATGACAGAACGAGATGATACGTGGTTGCTCAGATTCAGGAATGCATCTTCGTATGATTTGGTCGGGACAGTATTTGAATAAATACGGATCCTCGAAAAAGTAGTGTTTCACCCGAGCGAAGAAAATAGATTTCTCATTCTTAGACCAATGGTGAGGTAATTTCTCGGTGACTAGGTAGTTGACAAGATCTGCATACCAAGGTGGGCAATCAATCCTGAATAACTCTTCATCTGGGAAGTGCTCCAAGATCTGAACAGGATCATCAGATTTCTTAATAATAATTCGTGACAAGTGATCTGCCACCACATTTTCTGAGCCTTTCTTGTCTTTGATCTCCAAATCGAACTCTTGCAACAACAAGATCCATCTGATTAAGCGTGCTTTAGCATCTTTCTTAGCGAACAGATAACACAGAGCAACGTGATCTGTAAATACCATGACTTTAGATCCTAATAAATAGGATCAAAATTTATCCAGCGCGAAAACTACTACCAAAAGTTCCTTTTTGGTGGTCGAGTAGTTCAACTAGGCATCGTTGAGAGTACGACTCGCATAGTAGATTACATGCGGTAATTTTTCTATTCGTTGTCCCAGAATAGCTCCGATTGCATAATTAGAGGCGTCGCACATGATTTCGAACCGGAAGTCCCAGTTCGTAGATTGAATTATCGAGGCTTTTATCAATTCAGCCTTAATGGTTTCAAAGGCTTGCAAACATTTATCATCAAAGAGGAATGGGACATCCTTTGAAAGTAAGCTGCATAGCGGTCGCGCTATCTTGCTGAAATCTTTAATAAAATGTCGATAAAAACCGGCGTATCTCAGAAAAGATCTGATTTCCTTAACTGTTCTTGGTGGTGGTAGATTGACAATTAAATCAACTTTAGCCTTATCGACCTCGGTACCCTAAGACGATATGATGTGTCCCAAAATAATGCCATCTTTAACCATGAAATGATAATTTTCCCAGTTAAGAACAAGGTTCTTCTCTTGGCATCGTGCAAGTACTAGCGATAAATAATTCAAACAGTCAGCAAAACTGTTTCCATGGATAGAAAAGTCGTCCATGAAAACCTTGAGGAATCGTTCGACCATATCCGAAAAAATACTCAGCATACATCTTTGGAATGTAGCTGGTGCATTACAAAGCCCAAACGGCATTCGTCGGTAGGAGAAAGTACCAAAAGGACATGTGAATGTGGTTTTCTCTTGGTCCTCAGGTGCAATGACTATTTGGTTATAACCAGAGTAGCCATCAAGGAAGCAATAGTAATCATGCCCGGCCAGTCTTTCCAACATCTGATCGATAAACGGGAGTGGAAAGTGATCTTTTCTTGTCATCAAATTCAACTTTCGATAATCGATACACACTCTCCAACCTATTTGAATTTTTGTCGGAATTAGTTCGTTGTCCTCATTCTTCACCACTGTGACTCCCGACTTCTTAGGGACCACTTGTGTGGGGCTAACCCATTTACTGTCAGAGATGGGGTATATGATTCCAGCATCCAAAAGTTTTATTACCTCATTTTGGACCACGTTTTGCATTATAGGATTCAATCTCCTCTGTGGTTCCCTAGAAGGCTTAGCATTGTCTTCCAAATGGATCCGGTGCATACACACGGTCGAACTAATGCCTTTGATATCTTTTATCGACCATCCGATGGCACTTTTGTAATCTTTGAGCACATTCATGAGTTGGCCTTCCTGAATCGCATCCAATTTGATCAGATTATGACAGGTTGAGTTTCATTCTCCCCGAGGTAGGCATACTTAAGATTTTCCGGAAGAGGTTTAAGTTCTAATGACACTTTCTCCTCCTCTTTCGGCTTTTCCTTGATTAATTCAATTTGAGCTCCAAAATCTATTTTCTTTTCTTCTCCCAGAAGCGGTGTGGAGTCCAACATGTGATTCACTTCTTGGATCATCTGATCCACATCAAAATTTTCTCCAAGCTGCTAAAGGATCTTCAATTTCGGATGCATGAAATATTTCTTCCACGATTTTATCGATTATGCAGGCTTGTGCATGTTCGTCATCCTCCATGGGTTGCTTGGCAATATTAAAGATATTGAGTTCCACTGTCATATTCCCAAATGATAGATTCATGATCCCATTTCGACAATTTATTAGCGCATTGGAGGTTGCTAGGAATGGTCTTCCTAGAATCACTGGAATGCTATTCTTCAAATTTGGCACCGGTTCAATGTCTAAAATAACAAAATCTACAGGAAAGTAGAAAGAATCTACCTTGATGAGGACATCTTCCACAATTCCTCCAGCTAATTGAAGGGTCATCACAGTGGCCTTCAGCTCTCCCAATTCGAGCTCCTTGTAAACAGAGTAAGGCAACAAGCTGACACTTGCTCCTAAATTCAAAAGGGCCTGATCGATACGGTTATCGGCAATGACGATTGAGATTGTAGGACAACCTGGGTCCTTATATTTAATTGGGAGCTTTGCTTGCAACACTGAACTAACCTGCTCGGTTAGAAAAGCTTTTTTCAGAATATTGGTCTTTCTTTTGATTGTGACCAACTCCTTCAAAATTTTTGCATAAGCAGGTACTTGTTGGATGGCATCGAGGAAAGGAATATTAATTTTTAACTACTTAAAAATCTTATTTATTCCTTCCACATCGCGATTTCTTCGTGGTGCTATCAATCTTTGCGGGTACGGTGCTTTAGGAATAAAACTTTTCTTTTGTTCACTCTTCTCTTTTGTCGATTCTTTTGCTTGTACATTTTCTTCAATTTCTTCTTTCTCTTCAAATTTCTTCTCTCCATCAGACTTTCCCTCCTCTAGCAACACTACTTTGTTATCGACCTGCTTCCCAGACCTCAACATTGTGATCGCCCGAATTTGTTGTTGATTATCATCTTGTGATGAAGTTGGTGTTTGTTCAACAACCATTTGACCCCTTGGGTTAGGAACTGGTTGGCTGGGAAACAATCCTTTTTCTCTTTCACAAAGAAAAGTTGCCAATTGCCTAATTTGGGTCTCTATTTTAGAGATTGAGGATGTGTGAGAATGGATAAGTTTCAACAGGTCCTCAGTAGGAGTTTGTGTATGAGGATGTTGGGCAGCATTTTCCAGTGGATTGTTAAATCCGGGTGGTGGAAATGTTGGCACAAAATTTTGTTGTGGTTGGTTTTGATAACCTCCCATTGGTTGTGCAAAATGATAATTCTGATTTAATTGCCGTGGCTGCCCCATCTGATTTTGATTGTATTGAAATTGATTTGGATTATTGAACCCTTGATGTTAAAATTGCCCTTGACCGTAGTTTTGCTGCGGTCCTTGGTTGAAATTTTGTTGGGGATAAAAAGTTTGTCCCCTGTTTCTTGGGCTGTATTATTTGATTATCTTGTTTCCATGAGAAATTTGGGTGGCTTCTCCAACTATTTGGGTTATTCTCATTGAAAACGTTTCCTTGATTCTGCCCATAGTTATTCACAATATATAGCTGTTCAGATGTGTCTTCATGGTAGTTCTGCATTGAAGGACAGTCATCTGCTATATGCATTGGACTTGCACAAATTGAACATGGCTCGGGTTGTGTATTCACCATATGTACATTCTTCTTTAATTTCAATTCCTCCACTTGTTGAGTGAGGAAATCAATTTTAGCCATCAGATCTGGGGAATCCTTTACTACGTATAGTCCTCCCTTCTTGGTTGATCTTCCGGCTTGATCACGAGCTTTGACTGGTTGTTCCCGAGTCTTTGTGAAATCCCAGTGCTGAGAATCCTCAGCCAGCTTTTCTAAGAAAGCATAAGATTCAGTTTCCTTGAGGCTTAGGAATCCTCTGCCATTCATTGACTCAACCAGATGTCTATTTGGTTGACTCAGTCCATTGTAGAAACACTGGATCAATCTCCACTTTGAGTATCTATGGTGTGGACATTTGAGTAAGAGATCCATGAGTCTATCCCAAGCTTCATATAATCTCTCATCTTCCTCTTGCATGAAATCCGTGATTTCACGTCTGAGGACATTCGTCTTCTCCATAGGGAAGAACTTTGATAGAAACTTTTTGACCATCTGATCCCAGTTGGTTATGGATCCCGATGATAGAGAATTTAACCAAGCTTTTGCTTTATCCTTTATAAAGAAAGGAAACAAGCGTAGCTTAACAGATTCTTCGCTGAAGTTTTGGTAAACAGATGAGCAGACTTCGACGAAGTCTTTAACATGCTGGTATGGATCTTCTCTCTCCATGCCATGAAAGATTGGAAGAATTTGGATGACATTTGTACAAATTTCAAACCGGCCGCCAGGTGTGGCGGGGTATATAATGCATGATGGGGTATTTATAGTGATTAGAGAGAACAGTTCTCTCAATGTTGGTTCTTCCTCTTGTTCGAGTTGCCCATTCATGTTGTCAGTCATATTGGCTTCAGTGGATGATTCACTAGAGAGTTTTTGCCTTGATCTAACATCCTTACGATTTGACCGGCAAGTACGTTCGATCTCAGAATTTAAAGGCTCTAAAGTTTTTTCTTTAGAAGACCTAGTGTGCATGCAAATGACGCACAGATTGGAGGTTTCAGGTAGGAAAATCTCGAAATTTTATTTTTTTCCAAAACACTCACAACAGTCGATCGATTGACTCTTTCGTGTCAATCGATTGACAAAGCGATGCTCCCAACCACAAAACATAGTCGATCGATTAAGGAAGAATTCTCAATCGATTAACTGTTAAAAACACACAAATCCCTATCTGAATTAATCAATTTTGATTTATTATTATTTTTTTTTGCAGGAATACTATTTTAATCCCCATAAATTCCTAAAATTAACTGTCTAATTCCTAAAAATTCAGATTTTCTTGATTTGATCCCCGATAACGGCGCCAAAAACTTGATGTGAATTTTAATTGTGATGTTTTACTCGCAAGCGCACGAATCAGATTGTATATAGTGGGTGCAGAGTACGAGATCGTTCCCACGAGGATCAATGTAGAAAATCTAAAAAGATGAAACAGCAACTAAAGAAATCTCTCAAGATTTAACAGTACCCTACCAATATTATGATTTAGACGATTTTGTGAGATGATAATTACTGACTACAAAATAAAGATCAATTGATAATTTAAAAATAACGGGAAAGATGAAGAAGATGAAGATAATAAATCCTCGCATCTTTGGTTTGTTCTTCCCATAATACAAATCTAAGGATTAAACTATGAGATATACCATTGAAAAGCATATTTTATGGAAGATATATGATCAAAACCCGGATAGGTTCCACATTGCATCCCTGCAATCAGAACTTAATTTTAGAGATGATTTTCATATATAGATCTAGGATCAAGGGCATGACTCGGCACACTTGATCTCAGATTATAAATAAAAATCATCCCCAAAGTGGGTAAAAAATTCCAACAATAATACCACCATAGATCTGAGATCAAGGGCATGACTTGACACACTTGATTTCAGATTAGGGAGTAATTAAGATAAAATTACCATTACAGATCCAAGATCCAGGGCATGACTTGGCACACTCGATCCCAGATCGTAATCGTAAGTAGATCCACACGATAAAAACAAAAAGATCATATAACAATGATTGGAATAAAATTACCGTTACATATCTGAGATCCAAGGCATGACTCGGCACACTCGATCCCAATTAGTGGCAGGGATTTCATCTGTTCGTGATAGCACAACAACCATAAAAATAAATTCTCATATTTTATTCCTAAATTCATATTATTAGAAGTACATCCCTCGGATGGGAATCATTAGATCCCCATCCCTAAGAAATTAGCCACACATACTGTAATTAAATGACATAAACAAATAAGGAATGCAAAATAACATTAATTTAATCAATCAAAAATACCTCAACCTTCAATGAAAATTCTTTGATCCACGATGATCTTCAGAAACGAAATTAGAAATGCTCTCTACTAATCTTTAAATTTAAAACATGAATCAACAGAACAAAAATCCCCTTTCAAAATTGAAGAAATGAATACTGAAAAGTTAAAGGAACAAAGCTCTAAAAAAAAAGGAATAAAAAACTCTCTATCTCTAGAACCTAATAATAATCCTAATAATCCCCTTTCAAAACTCGAAGCTTCCTTTTTATATGGTCGAACAAACCCTATCCCTAATACCTTAATCGATTGAGAATTAAATCTCAATCGATTGACTCTTAAGTAGGGACAAAGTTGTCTTCTCCTGTCAATCGATTGACACTTAGTCCTCAATCGATTGACATCTAAGGGACAAAGCAATTTCTGCCGCACAACTTTGCATCAGACACTACCTCGGTATTTTGGTCATAACTTTCTGTCCCAAAGTCGGATGGAGGCGATTCTTATGACGTTGGCAAGCTAACGACGAGCTCTACAATATTTATGTTTTAACAATTTCCTGAATCGGACGTCTTGAAGGTGAAAATTGAGCTGCAAGTAGCACCAAGTTCCCGATGACCCAAAGTTGCAGTGTTTTGATATTATTTTCGGGATTCTTGGGCTGCTTTACGCACTTGGATTATATTTACCTGAAATACTTCAAATTTAGTAATTCTCATCAGATAGCCTTCATCGGATAGCTAAATGTAGGTATTTAGGGGTGAAATATCATCATATTTCGTACTCGTCACATAGCCCTAAATCTCTCTCCATCTCCCTCTTAAATGTGTCGATCCCATTCTCATTAGTCAAACCCCAAATCCCTCAAAACCAACACTAGCCCAGATCACACAACAACATTTTTGACAAAACCCATCACTAAATCGCCTCAAAAAATAGAAATTTCCTAAAGAACCAAACACCAATACCTCAAAAATCAACCTTAAAACACAAAATCCCTCAAAACCAACACCTACCTAGATCACAAAATAGCCTTTTATACAAAACTCATTAGCGAAGCCCTCCAAAACTCAAGGAAGAAACCCTTTGCAGATCAAAATCGGCCCTCAACTTCTTGTCTCACTAAAACCCTCTATTAAAAGTCTGAAGACCTTCCAGGCTTTTCAAGAACTTCTCTTGTCGACGACCAGTGGCTGCAAAAAAAAATCTTCCCATAAGCTCTGGAAGATGGCGTTGAAGATAGGTATCAAAAGCTAAAGTAGAAGAGAAGGGGCTCTTGTAATAAATATAGATGTTGTTTGAGACGATAAAAAATTGTAGATAATATTATGGCATTACGAGGCCTTAGGCTCGTAACGCAAATAAATTACAGGTAAAGTGTATAGTATTTTACATGTATAAATTACGATGAATCGAACAAGTCTCACACGTAATATATCTGACCGTTGCCCCTATTTTCACCACTTTACGCCTGATTTTAGGGGAATATTGTGAAACGAACATGCCTTTATAGTCTTGGTACAAACCGATTCGTTGCGTACTATATAAGCGACACTTAAGTATCGGCACTACAAAAAAGGGACCTACGCAGATGGCTGCCAGCCATCAGCTTAGAGTTCCCCAACCGTCGGTGGAGCTTATGTCGACGACTGCCAACCGTCGGTATAGAGTTCTCCAACCGTCGGTGGTAATTCCGTTGATGGCTGCCAACCGTTGGTGTAGAGTTCTCCAACCGTCGGTGGTAATTCCGTTGACGGCTGCCAACCGTCGGTGTAGAGTTCTCCAACCATCGGTGTAGAGTTCTCCAACCGTCGGTGGTAATTCCGTCGGTGTAGAGTTCTCCAACTTTCGGCGTAGGGTTTTTAATTTTTTTTTTTTTAAATAATTTTTTTTTTTTTTTCTTTCCCCACCTCAACCGTCGGCGTAGGTGTTTTAAATTTTTAAAAAATAATTTTTTTTTGTTAAATTTTTGTCGGCGTAGGTATTTTTTAATTAAAAAAAATATTAATTAAATCAAATAATTAAATTTATTATTAAAAAATAATAATAATAATAAATTTTTTAAAAAAAATTTATTTATTTCTCCACTTCAGTTTTGGATCCATGGACCTGCCTATGGTCTAGCCCCACACTCCACTGTCGGTAATTTTCATTTCGACTGCAACAAAATTTTTGGCATTTGTAACTCAGTCAAACCTTTTTGCTTACTTCCATCATCACATCCACTATTGGCGGATATGATGGCGAAGTCAATCCCGATGAGTTTCGATGTCCAGTAGTCGTCAATTTGGTCTACGCCGAGTACTAGGAATTTGCTCTATAAGGCCATGAGTGTGAAATTATGCGAAGGTAAGTGTTAAGACCTGAAAAGTACCACTTTTCACCCCTTAACTTAATCTCTGTTAGACCCTTAGTCATTTAATAAATGTGTGTTAAGCTCATTTTGTAGGTAATAAGCAGCAGCTGCAGATAAGGCCCTAACCATGCCAAGAAGCCTACTTTTGCCCCAGAAGTTTCTTAGAAGAGAGGAAGTTGGATCCAGACAGAGAATTGGCTGCAGAATAGGCAAAGCACAGTAGCAACAAATCAAGAAGTGAGCCTCGCGCAGATGTCGCAGGGTTCAATTGTTTCAGAGAAAAATGCTTTGCGCAGTTGTCGTTGGTTTCTGAAGGCAGCACACCAACTGCTCGCGCTGTTCTCACGCAGATTAATGACAGAAGGGCCCAGAAAGCAAACTTTGCGCAGTTCTCGCGAGGCTCACTTATAAGCACTCACACAGTCTCGCGCAGCTCAAGAGAGGAGCATTTAATTTTTGCACGATTCACTGAGGAGAGAGAGCTGCATGCATTCCTACGCGCAGTGGCCGCGGGATGCAGATCTTCAAGGGACTGCTCGCGCAATCCAAATAGACGATGCAATTGCTTCGTCGCGAGGATCCCCACGAGATTCACCAAGAAATCAACTGTGCGTGCGATTCCTGCACCACTCAAATAGAAAGCGCAATCCCGCGACGACCAGAGCAATCCCGCGATGACCAAAGTATCTGTCCCGTGACTGCAAGAGCTTCAAGTCAATTCAATCCCGCGACGACAACTCTATCACGTGACAAGACCTAGAAACTCTTGCTACCTAGCGAGGGTCGGGATCTTAACTTCCCCCCCCCCCCCGCCACTTCTGTAGGGGCAGTCTGGGAACTTCCAACAACTAGGGCGCGCACTCCAATGCTCCAATCTCTGTGCACACGCCCCGAGGCATCCAAGGAACAGAAATGGGTTACGATTGCATCGATAAAATTAGGGTTTTCCTAACCCTAATTCTCCCACAGCCGACTGCTATATAAGCCTAAGCCTAGTTTAGATTAAAGGGTCTGATCTTCTTGAATTAGCTGTAGAGTTCTAGTAGGCTAAGGTTAGGGTTTAGGCAGTTTCTTTTTCCCTTTTTCTTCTCTCCATAGTCCAGCACTTGCTAGCTATGCGTTTGTATGTCTATTTGGAATAGTTTTAATGAAGTTTTATAATAGGATCTTATACATATATGGGATTGATGTTTGAGGGTTGTTTTGTACAAGGCTACTGCCTTGAGATCTTCCATTGCTAAGTTGTATTGTAAGCAATGGAGGATTGTTTTTAAGGATTTATTTAGATCCAAGTGACCTATGTGTCCAGGTTAGGCACATTGCAGGCCT
This sequence comes from Chloranthus sessilifolius, assembly GCA_021018995.1. Classification (NCBI taxonomy): domain Eukaryota; kingdom Viridiplantae; phylum Streptophyta; class Magnoliopsida; order Chloranthales; family Chloranthaceae; genus Chloranthus; species Chloranthus sessilifolius. Next base: position 103,412,472 of record CM037588.1, read on the forward strand.
ATGCCCCACCACAGGATCCACTAATTCTGAATCCCCATGGGAGCCTTGTGAACATGGTGGTGGCAGCAATCTACTTGTTCTATCTCAGACCTCTATGAGGAGGACAGCCTCTGTGGATAGTCTGTGACCATTTGAGTGGACAGGTTATAGCCCTAGGGTGAGGCCAATCCACAGATCTAAGACAGATTATTCTTCTCTGCACTTGTGCTTGTAGCCCTGTGAGAGATTGTGCAGAGACAGACTCCCTTGTATTTGTATAGGCCCACCATCAGATGGTAGATCTGATCTGGCTATCGAGATTGTAGGCTTGTGACTGGATCACTGCTGTCTCTTTAAAGCAATGAACAACTAGATCTAAAGCTAATACTCAAGCTCTTGCTGGTCCTGTGTGTCCAGGCTAGTGCACATTACAGGCCTATGCCCCACACACAGAACTTTAGAGGTTGAGGTTCCTATGGATTCTTGAGCTGGTAGCCTGGAAGTAGTGCCTACAATGATAAACATGTTCTGACCCATCTATGGACTGTGATTCTCCTATTGGATAGTCTGTGATCATTTGAGTGGACAGGTTATAGCTATAAGGGATTGGATCATGGCACAGGGGTGAGTTGGATCCTTTCTCCTCTTTGGTGATAATGTAGCCATTGGACAGGATTTCTATAGCAGCAGATCTGAGTCTGAGTTATAAGACCCATCAGATCTGTACCTAATAGCTTACTTCTCACCCTTTTTATATTTATTTTCTCACACTCCATCATTCTTCTCAATCATTTCTGTAGTTTAGGCATTAGGTTATCATAGGATTTAAACAATAGTGACCTTAAATCCCCCTACATTTAGGATTGCCAGATCTGTAGTCAGATCTGGAGGGCCTACTAAAGATAGCTCCCTTGGAGCTTTAGATCATTTTTCCCTATGGGACAAACTCTTACTTATTAAAACTTGCTACAACAGACCCTGTATCTTGCAGGTTTGTGAATTTTTAGACTTGCTGCTTTGTATTTTTCAATCCACCTTCAATTTATTTTCACTAACACATTCGTATCACTGTTTTCAATAAATTTAGCAGCAAGTATCTAAAATGCCCTAACAGAAAGTACCATGCTCGGAATCGATCCTCGGCGTCCTTGTAGATGTTTATAGGAATGTCCGCCTGCAGTAACAAGAACATCTTCAGAATTTAGTAGTTGATGCTAGGGTGCTGTGATTAGTATGGGCATTGACATATAAATTCTTGATCAAGGGACATGTTCTATGATGCCCTTAAATCAAATTCATATTCATTATCAACTCGAGATAAACCTCAAAGCCTCACAAGGCCACACACTTGAAGCTTCTACGGGCCAAATCCCAACCCTCACAAGACTCGAACACTATCGTCTACCTGCAACTGGGCATTAAAAAAAAAAGTTATAATTCCAAAGTGAAATAAAAGATTTTGTATGAACGATTTTAAGATTACTTGCAATGTGAGTCTTCAAAGTTAAGTATTATGAGATTACTTTCCATCAAAGCATTTTTAGAGCAAACTTTGTGTATTTTAGTAGTGTTCATTTGCTTTCAACTTCAGCTTCAGTATAAGCTTTCAAGCTGTGGCTTGAGAAATCACATCTTGCAAATGCAATGCTGGTAGGGCTTTCAATGGGTTGGGTCAGGTCGAGTCGCTTTGGCTGCCCGGACTCTTTGAAGCCCACCCATTATCCTTATAAGTAATAAACCTGGTTTTCGAAGTCTGCATCATCTTCTTCCTCATCTGCACCAAGGTTCTCTGATCCTTGAGAAGATTTGATCCTCTTTGCAGAATTTCTTTTCTTTTTACCACCAAAGAAGTCTTCATATCTAAAAAGCATGACTCTTTCAAGGGCAAAATCTGTTCTACAACCATGGACAGAAGATATTTGATTTCTCAACAGCATCCCACCATTTTGTCGAAAGAATTTCTCTTTAAGTTGGATTAGTTTTCTCTTTTTTAATGTCCAATACAACCAAGTAATGCTAGCAAGCAAAAGCAAGAAACCCACGCCAGTTCCTGCAAGATGATATAGGATTTTGTTTGTCAAAGGGAGGGTTTCATCAATCAGCATAAAACAAAGTATCAAATATTGGGATCGGCCTCCGAATCGGTCAGCTTAAAACTGATCTGGATCGATATCGGCAATCTGGACAAGCCAATCCCAAGGCAAATAATAATAATAATAATAAAATGAGAAAAATTACAGGATCCTATAATTAATCAATAAAAAGATATTTACCAGCATCAATATAAGACTTATAATCAATCATAGATTTTAATACAGTTTAGCTAATATCATACGATCTAATTAATGTAGTTTCACAAATAAATAAAAAGCAAGCTCTTTCCGTTCAAGCCATATTCTCCAAGAAGAAATCAGCCATGATTGTATCCTACGTATAATCGCTTACTAGTTTTACAATTAGCTGGGCACCATATATGTATAATCGCTTACTAGTTTTACAATTAGCTGAGCACCATATATGTAATTTAGTCTGGCGTGATTGAAAGGAATTTCAATACAAAACCAGGTTGCAAAAACTTTCTAATTTCTTATAGCAACATCACCATTCAAAAATAAATTCAGTTAAATTTCTTGAAAACAAGGTAGAAAAAAAGTCTCAAATTTAGCTTCAAATTTCTGCCTTCCCTGCTGCTCCTTTTCCTTCTTCCTCTGCATCCTAGAACCTCTCTCTCCATTCAGACTGGTCTGATTTGTAAAGTATATACATGTTAAAGAGATAGAGGATGTTGGCTTTGACAAAAAAAAAAAGAACTAACATAGACACCTCTTACGGTTCTCATGTGCGATAGGTTGAACCGTTGAAGAGATTGGGGTGTTTTTCAGGTTTAAAAAGGGGATTGAATGGTGTGCTGACAACCCTTGGTCAGGCAAGTGTGGAAAAATCTCTAGAAGATTTGTGTCCCCCTAAGATCAGATTCTTCAGGTGGAGTGTCGAATTCTGGGACATGTCTGCTTTGGTCTATATGATGTGAAAGAAATGAAAGGATCTTAAGGAAGGACATAAAACTGCTGCACTGCTGATGGAATCTGTGAATGACGTGATCATCAGTTGGATCATATCGTCTCCATCCAAGAATTTTGAAGAGGGTAAAGATTACCTATTCGAATGGGATAACTTGCATTTTAACTAATTTTCGCTCCTGCTGTTGGAGGAGATTCTCCTTGGGCTTTTTGGTGGTTTCTTTGGATCTGAGTGGGGGTTTTCTCTTTGTTTTTTGAGTCTCCTGTGGTTATTTGCTAGCCAGCTTCTCAATGGTATGGTAGTTTATTTTTTTTTTCTGTCTCTCTCTATCTGTTTTGCTGTTGCTAGTAAAATTTCTTTTACTGATAAAAAAGAAGAAAAAAACATGAAGAACTATAGATTCTCCATTTTTAAACGCTACACTTTCCTAGTAATAGATATTTGCAATATATCAATGTCTTTATTTTTATTAATAGAGAGCTGAATTTTGTAAATCAGAAATAATTTATAGATAACTGGGTTGGGCCAGGCTTGGGCTTTGAAAGTATCCGCATAGACCAATAGTGACACCGACACCCTAAAGAATGATCATTCGATGGGAAGAGTAAATAGGCTGACTTGGGTTGATATACCTTATATCTGCTGCTCCGAAGTGCTGAGCAAATGCTGATAAATAAGCAATTTGCTCAGTGGAGCATGTCGCACCTACAACACGATTGAAGGTAGCGACTAACTCTTGTCTTGATGCAGCGAGTCTCAAGTCCATTGCTCGCAACAGTTCATTCCTGATAGCATCCATCACTATACATCAGATGAGATAAGTCAGAGGAAAGTCTGCTTACAAAATATAAAAGAATAAATAGATATCAACAAAAAATATATGACATTAGAATGAGTTGAGAACTTGAGAACTCTACAAGACCAACCTGGGTAGCAGCAAAATGTTCTCAATGACAAAAATAATATAGTATTCACAAAAGCATCGATTTAAATATGTAACAGATACAAATGCATGTAGAAAATATAATCAAGATTAAAACTAAAATCTAATTGATATAATAAAGTGGACAATTGGTCTAGAAATGAAAGATCATTAACACCACCAACATGAGCATCAATCTAGAAATGAAGAAAATAAAATAAAGGGCCCAAAATTTCAGAATAATAAGGGTGAAAGAATTAACAAATGAAGTTAGTACTACTTAAGAGTTTGAGTTAAATTCCAATTAGACATCGACTTTATAGGGGGCAGCGGCACTAGAGACAGTCAGAGACGTTAAAGTGGCATCACACTTCATAGTGCTACCCTTGCTTAATTCATACCTACTCTTAACTCTTCTATGTACAAGCTGGATAGGAGTATGGTCTTACTTTGACCTTTTACACATTTTTAGGGACAAACTATACGGTTATGCTGAAAACCCTTAAAGCATTTCTATTTACAGACACTGAGTTTCAAAGCGCACCACAGCCAAGAAATCATTAATCACTTTGAATCTGACAATAGATCATTTTTTGTTCCAATCGCCCATACAACGGATCTTGAGATCATGACGGTACCATCATACAGTCTACTTCGACATGGCATACATCCAAAAAAGTGACCCAGTGGTTTTGATGGTACGCCTAATAATTTAAAGATCCATTACTTGTAAGCCTGAATGAAAAACAATCCCTATCGTCTAGTTTAAAATAGTCAATGGTTGTTGTTTTGTGTTTAGAGATTTGATGGGTGCAAATAGAGGTAGTAGCCCATCATTTATTGTGTAGTGGGCTCCTGCTCTTGAAAATGCAAAAGTGGGTGTAACATTATGGTCCTTAGACCCATCACGTTACAGCTCTTTTTAGAAGCAATTGGGAGATTTTGATAAGACTAGTTTTAGGGACCCTAAAGTTATATATTTGGGCATGACTCCCCTCGCTGTCATTTAAACACCAAAATGGTGGGTAAATGATCTTACACCATTGGTGGTTTGGGATGTGGGTAATTCATACCATCAAAGTGATATATCATACATTGAAGAGCAATGGGCCAAAAAGTTAGACTTTTTGAGAGATTTTAACCATCCAATCTGTTGACTATAAAATTAATTGTTGTTAGTAGATGAACAGCCTGAGCACAAAGTGGTCAAAAGTGTATTTTCATTTATTTCAGGCTCATAAATATATGCACTTTTCCCATGATCAAACCGATTTGGTGAAGGAGATTGATCTACCCATGGTGCACAACTCGCGTACCTAATCCAGCGGGTAATGCTGTGGAACTACAACAAACCTGGCCATAAAAATAGCCTATGCTTCCCATTACCCGCAAGATTAACTAAGTCTTAATTTTTTATATAGCTTCTACATGTATTTGGATTTTGGACTAGTAGTGAATGCAAAAACATCAATTTTGCTCTTCTTGAATCCTAAAAGAGCACATGTAAATTATTTTGCGATGTAGGATACAAAGCTACTTGAAAAGAAGAAAGAGGCTGTTAAAGGGTTAGGAAGGAAGAAACCAGATGAATCGGGGGATACAACATGGAAAGAGGACATAAAAGTACCATGCGGTAAACTTGTGCCATCTGAGTTCAAAGACAACCCTTTTGAATACAACAAGTATGCGGTGTACGATCCAAAACAGGTGATGAAAAGTCATTTTCTAAATCCTAGTTTCCCAACCCAAATTATTACTTTTATTTACAATCAGCAATATGGTTAGTTTGATCATTTTTCAACGTGTAGATGAGCATAAGCTTTGTTGTTGGAGTGAAGTTTGAAAAGATGAAGAATGCAATGATGGACTCAGGTGGGTGAGACTAACAATTAAGGCGGAAAGGTGATGGATTCAGGGGAGACTAACAATTAAGGTGGAAAGTTACATAGGAGCATAAATGTAAATTTCTGTTATCTCCTAACAATGGTTAAAGAGATTTTTCCATGGATTGTTGATTTAGTAGCTGTTTGGAACTTCTCGAATCTGGTGACTAATTATGATCTCTTCCCTGTGTTACAGGCATGAGAGCGAATACCGCTTTATGCAAAAAATTGCCATGATAGAGACCCATTTTGTTGTACATCTTTGATCATTTAGAATGCCACTACTTGTGGCACTCTCCCTAAAAATCACATGAATCAAAGCGTTGGAACCATATGATCATTTATATTCGTGTTCAGCCAAAAATTACACACATAATAGCGTATTCAACATTTAAAGAAATCACAACCGATTATACTAGAGTGCATAGTGCCTAGAAATCTTACAAAGATGTGTCAAGTGGCCTGAACTGAGTTTTTCTCTATATTGCTCTATACTTTTGAGTTTTGCTTCATAATTGGAAAGTGACATCACTTTCATTTCATGTAGGGCATATATTCACTACAAAAATAGAGGGTTTTAGTGGTAGCTCTCTTATAAAAATATTGACGCCCAATTTAGTAAACCGCCAAACTTGGTAAAATAAAATCCCTAAGATACAAACCAAATAAAGCTTTATTTTTGTTTTTGTGAGAATGCAAACCCACTAAAGCTATAAATTAGAAACAAAACCTGCTAAAGCTAGGCTTATTTCATTTTCCCTCTCTCGGGCGCTCTCTCCCACTCTCCCTAAATCATGATCCAGGCTATAAACCCTAGAAACAAAACCCGATCAAGGCTATTATAGCAAGTCCACGATATCGATTCAAGCTGGAAGCCCTAGAAACGAAACCTGATTCAAGCTATGATATGAATAAACGATCATTGTGGTTGATGGTGGCATTTCCATTTTCTAACGAACCCTAGAAATGAACCCTAGAAAAGTGATTCGATACGTTTACAAAGTCTCAAACTCATGATTCAAGCTGCGGCTCCCTATCGATTCAAGTTACAGGTAGATTTCGATTCAAGTTGCACGAGATCGGGAGCCGGTGAATGCTGATCTAGGTATGCTTTATGGCTTTGATCTTGTGGAGTGAAGGATTTGAGATGGAATCAACTAGGGTTTTTGAAAATGCTAATCCGTTTGAAGTTTTATCCTTTTTTTATTCTGTTTGAAGTTTCAGATCTGGAGTTCCAGAGACTCCTATAGGCTCCCCCCTTTCTCCATGTTTCTTTCAAAGTTGCTGAGACAAAAAAAAAAACGCTCTTCGATTTCTGTATTTTGGTAGAACTTGTGTCTACAATTTTTGTATAAGTTCTCCATTTGCCGATTATAAAACAAGTCTTCGATTTCCACGATGGTTTTTTTATATAAGTTCTCGATTTGTTAGTGTTCTTATCTGTGATTGTTTCCCTGAATCTTTTATTTTGTTTGCAGATCTGGTTTGAATGATCTAAATAACGACAACAAGAACAATAAATTCTTGCTATTAAACACCTCTCCAGTTCGATCCCTTTCCTCTTTGGTTGTTTTCAATTAGTAGTATTAAAATTGCTCATCAGATGTTCGATATATTGCCTATGATGTTCTATTTTTTTGCTTCGTTTTTTCCCCGATTATTTACTACTGTTCTATTTTTTCTTCATTCATATGATGAATTTGTAGAACTTGATGGTTCATAGAAGTTACTTAGTGGAAATTGATCCACTAAGTAAGAAAGCACTTTGGAGACTTCAAAATTATTCATTATGTAACTATGATGCCCCTTCTCTTATTTTGTTATAGTATAATTTAAGTATACTATAATGAGATCAGGTACTTGTACTATGAGTTGGTATTGTGTGGACATATCGCTAAAATCCAACTGGTTCAAAGGTCCTCGATTTTGTAAATATGGCACAAGTCCCCATCGTTATGGTATGTCACTTGCATCTAGATTGGGTTCATCTAAAATTCACCTTTAAAGGATCACTAATTTCTGATGATTTTCTGAAGAACACAAAAACGGATGGTGGAAGTGTGTATTAGAAAACCTTCCACAATAAAATATCAAAAGTGCCTTAACTAGATGAGAATGGTTATTGGGGTTGGTCTCATCTAAATGATGATCAGTACTCAAATGAGCATGATACTTTGGTGGGCTGATTTTACTGACGGAGCATTTGAAATTTTTTAATCAACAATGATGCCTGCAACATGTACAATACTCATTTCCAATCACACAGGGAAATGAAAAAGTTACAATAACAGCCAAAATATTAGAGGCAAAACTTTCTGAGGAGAGGGACTCTCTTTAGCCTCTAGCAGCCTAAATGTATAGAAAACCACAAGTTATTATATATGGTGAAAGGAGTAGGTTTGAGACTTAAAGAAAAATATTTCATTTTACTCAAATTTCTCTATAATCAAGAGGTAACCTTGGGAAAAATGAGTCATAAAATATAGAAAATCATGTGTTATTTTTTCCAAGCATAAATTGCAGAGTTTAATTTAAATACTAGAGGCTGGTTTGAGCTCAATTTCTGTTTTTGTTGGAAGAAAAGATGACGGTTCTACTATCAATGTGGATTGCGAACTCTGTTCCGAAACTTGTAATTATTTTGTTAATTACTAGATCGTTTAGCAGGACTAGTTGGCCGACATTGCATTAATGGGTGAGGTCTGCTGTTGCATCAACAATGGATCATCATTTCATACTTACGAGATCTAGGCACCGAGAATTACGAGATGGAGCAAAGGCAATGATGTTGATGAATTAAACCAGACCAGTTTAGGATCTAAGGTTGAGACATAAGCTTCACGATGAAACTCTTTTACTAGTTGTTTCCCTTTCTTTTTAGTTAAATTTTAATATGTAATCATCCATAATCACCATCTTCTTAAGTAAAATAAATAAGCAAAGGATGAATTAGACCAAATTTTAATATGTAATCATCCAAGTGCACTAACACATGTTAACACATTTTATCTCACCAGAATATGCACACAGATGAATCACTCCATATCTTCAACACCCCCAGGCCAACAAGTTGGGATGCCCAACTTGCCAATGATCACTAGTAAAGTTTTAATAGCTTTGCACGCAATAATGAGTAAATACCCCCAAAAATTGATAGGCCGTAGAACTGGCTTTCGTTAGTATTGAAGCAAGCAATGATCACATAAATCTTCACACCCATGACAGATATAATGTCATTAAGGCAAAATATTTTGCATTTGACAACAACGATTGGTCATGGTACATAAGCATAGACCAAAGACAGAATGGCTAAACATTTAGTTAAAATATGTTGCTCTTGGCATCAATCACATGGCCATAAAGCTGAAACAAGTTGCATCTAACAGTAGCAATAGTAGACATGAGGCTGAAATATTCACATCGTAGTTACACATGGCAAAGTCCTAATATTGGTGACTAAAGTAGAGAGACTTTCCCCTTACTGAACATAAGATGAAGCAACAATAATGATGCACACAACATGCTGTTCATGGCAGATGTCATCATGGCCAAAGGGCCCAATTACATTTTCTTTTCATACAAAAAAAGGCAAGCACTAGAGATGGTGCATATGTATAGTACCTGATCAAAACCAAAGAAGAGTATTGAAATTTTGAAATTGATGCAAAAAAATTACAAACAACATCAGCTCTAAAATACCATAGTAGTGCCATCAACAAGAAGCAGCCCCAAATGCTAACTTCTCATGTGCTTAGTGAGCAACCCAATGAGGAGAAAACATGGCCAAAAAGGAACAAGGGGAGCAAATGATTCATGTAGCTGTTGTGTTTCCACTTAGCGTGATTCCTTACTGTTGTGTTTTCAGTGATATCACAGCTTTGGCAAAGGACAGAGCTTATGGATAAATTAAACTTGATGAATTGAGTATTTAAGTAATTCTACAAACTTGTTTTCCTTGTTAAAGTTATCTAAGGTGCCCACATAATTTTTTAGCAAAATGATTCATGTGGTTGGGTAGATTTGATGTGTTAATGTGCTAACTCCTTTGTATTTTTTTGTAATGGGGGCCATCACTAAGTAGGTTCACAGGCAGAGTCAGTCTAAAATGGTGAGATGTCTATTTTTACTGATTTGGATGGTTCATAAACAATGGTGCATTTCCTCATTTAAGCTACCGATATAAGATATTGGCAGGTAGCTAGCCATTGCGGTAGATTTGATGTGTTAATGGCTGTTAAAAAATTAGAATAAAATTCTAATTTTTTTCAGTAATGAAGGGTACCTGTACCAAAACTAGGATTTTAAACCTTGATTCTTACTGTCAGTTCTCTCTACCTGCTAATAAAGTTAAAACAATTAGCCACCTTATCGTACATTGTGTCTCATGTGTTTGCCACATAGATTTTTTGTCACATAGGAGTTATTTCCAAGTAAAATTTTCCATTAGTGTTGACAACCTTGTCTGATTCTGTGTTATGAATTGATTATTTCTAGTGTCAGTAGATTTATTCCTTGAAGTATGTGATGTACATCCATACGTTTTGCTTATTTATACTTAATTCTTCATTTAAACTTTAGTATTTATTATTCATTAAGCCATCTATCCTCTGCCATGGTTTTGAATCTTTAATCATTTGTAAATTGTAATATAAAGCGGTGGCCTGTGATGATATCACATATAAAATACCATCTTTCGGGACTGAATGGCTTTCGCAGCCATGCTGTTATTCTGTAATTCTGAGGCCTATTTATTCCGATCAGTAGTGTATACTACAAAATAAATGGCTTTTAGTGGTGGCTACTAATTTTTTTTTTTTTTTTTTTTTTATAATACTAGCAGCTGCTATTGATAGACCGCCACAAGCAAGAGATTTTCTATCGACCACCATCATCTCGATGGGCGAACCTTCCTCAACACTTGCCCCGTATAAATAGCCAACGAAACAAGTTTTCTTTCCAAAATCGCCAACTCTTCTCTCCAGCTAATGCAGACAAAAGGTAGGGTTTCCTCTCCCATTGCGCCGACGAAAGCTAGGGTTTCCTCTTCTTTTGGAAGTTTTCGCCAATTCAATTCATTTTTTCGGCACAAAATCTAGTCGTTTCCTATAGATTTTTACCCTTTCGGTCATTTTCTGATTAAAATCAGTTTCTTCTTCAATTTTTTAGATCTCGTGAACGATTCAGGTGAGTTTGCTAGGATTAATTTTGCTTTAGATCATTCAATTTTGGTAGGATTAATTTGCCTCACGATTCTGTGTATTTTCTGCTACAGATCGATTTTGATTTTGATCTTTGGAAGATTGATTTTGATTTTGATATGTTGATTCAGATCGAGCACTAGCAAGGATGCTGCAAACGGAGATCGGTTAAACAGAACCAATGTTTTCTACTCGCTAGAAGTGTTCGACACCCGTCAGTGATCGAATCCGACATTCGTACTGCATAATATTAACTCTGCTACCTCTGTAAGGTATTTTTTTTCAGATCTCGATCTGATTTCTTTCAAATCATTTTCCTATATATATTCCAAAAAATTTTCTGAAATTTTCAAATCTCGATATGAATTTTTCTGACTTTTTTTGGGAATTTTGTCAATATATTTTAGAGTAATTCATATATTTGAGATCTGTTCTTCAATTTTGCTTTATTTTTTGAATATTTAAAACTGATCCAAATTTCAATTGGTCCAATTTAAATTTTTGGGTATAAAACACGTCCTGACTTGCAATCAAATTAACGTACAATATATTTGGAATTTAGAATTGTGGTTGTGTTATGCTAAGCTGGATCTGCATTGTGTGCACATAAGTAATATTGGCCAGACAAATATTGAAAGCCTGATAAAATGCTTAGGCGTGTGGATTTGTTGGGTCCGATCTTACGTGCCATATGTTTGTGTGTTGGAATTGCTGATTCAGTGGAGTAAAGCTTACATTAACAAAAGGAAACAACAATGCTCATGTGCTGTGGAAGCATGCATTTTGTGTAGAATAGCTAGGAATCAACAATTGACAATTGGCAGACCAAAAATTTGATCCTTGGTTTACAACATTGTCTGATTGAAATGATCGGTTTGTAGGCCGACATGATACATTCTATTCGTCGATACCACATGTATGACATTGATTGTTGAAACACTAAGCCTAATCCTCTTACCCTAGCACCTAATACCATCTCTGATGATCGATCAAAATTTTATTTTTTTTTTAATGTAAAAATATTATTTTTAGGCTGACATGATTTTCTGAGTAATTTTTATTTGGACCAACAGTCCATCCAGATGTGGACGGGTTGCATGAATGATCTGATCGATCACGATGCATGACACATACAGCACGACCACATTACACTACTCCAGGCATGACGAATAACGATCTTAATGCAAATAATTAAACATAATTAACTCATAATTTGTTTAGTTATTTTTTGAAACTCATAAGCTATTCAGGTAGTTAGATAAAACCAGAAAAAAAAATCTAGTCTCAACTCCTTGCTGGTGTTTGCTCTGCCGAGGTTGCCGGGTCTTCATGTGTCTCGAGTAACTCTACAACTTCTTGAGCTGCTTGTTGAACTACTTGAGCTTTTGAAGCATTACTATTACTTATAGGTTGGACAGTTACTGTGTCTCTTGCTGCTCCATCATCAGGTACTAATCCACTATCTGATTCTGAATGGACGATTGCTAAGACATCCTGTTTCTTTTTTTTCTAAACCTCAAGGGGTTAGGTGAGCTGGCCAGGTACCTGCTTCAAAAAGCAGGAGACCTGAGTTCGAATCCCCTCCCCCTTGAGGCCACCCTAGGGATTTATATCCTATGCTGACTCGGCATGTACTGAATTTGGGGTGCGCATGTGCCCCTGGGATTAGGCGGGTGCTCTAAGAGGCCCGGATACTTAGGTTATCAAAAAGAGAAAAAAGACATCCTGTTTCTTGAAAAGGAGGGTTAAAATGAATGTGGAAAAGTAGTTTTGGATTTTTTTCTGGGTTATCTCTGATTGTGGCTGTTTTTTTGCTGCACTTCTGCCTTAAGGTGATGGTGTTGCCATAGCTATTTTAGTGTTTTTTTTGTTGTTCATTCTGTCTTTGTTTTCTCTTGCTTAGCATCATGATAGGTAGGGTCCGGCTGTATTTTTATTATTCAAAAAATAAAAAATAAAAACCATTTGCTTCACTGCTCCACGACATGCATCAAGCATGGGGGAAATTTTTTTGGAAGGGGACTTATGACTAGTTAACTAAGCGAGTTAATAGTTTTTACTAACTGTTAAGTCAAAGACAGTTATTCCAAGATTTGGTAGGCATGTGGACGCTTTTAAGCTATAACAAGTGTGTAGACTTGCCGATGAAGGGGGGCTAGGCCTAAGATGCTGGGCTTACTAAATTGTTCTGGATTGTGGTCTCCATGATAGATTTCCATGGTTTAAATGGGTTAGAGTGTGATATATCAAGAACGGAAACATATGGAATACGAGCTTACCTATCTTAGCCTGTTGGTGATAGATTCATATTTTACAATAAAGGAGCAAGCCCTCATCTCACTAAAGGAGGCAACTTCATGTTCTTGATAGATTCATGATGGATAAGAGTTGGATGAAAGATCTTAGGTATATCACTACATCATTCTTTCTATGTCAAATAATTCCAATTTAAATAGTTTAAAATGTCGATTAGTAAGGCAAATTATATTTTATATGGATGATGTAGGAATACTAAAAAGTACAATGAAGGCGTCAAAGAATTCATCAACCTAGCCATATCCCATGGATCATCTGTTAATGAAAGATTAAATTGCCCATGCATCAAATGCAACAATATAGAGTTTCACGATAAGGAGATAATATATGATCATTTGATATGTAATGGCATAGTTCAAAACTACACCAAGTGGTATTATCATGGAGAGGAAATATCTCAAGAAAGTCTTTTACGAGAAGAACATCATGATAGTGGAGTCGATGAGCATGATACAGGTGATGACATAAGTCAAATGTTACATGATGCATTTGGCGTTCATATGCCGGAAATAGCTTCAAATGGTTTGGCAGACGAAACTGAGGATCTACCTAATCCTAGTGCCTCTAAATTCTACAAAATGATACACAATGCCGAGCAAGATCTCTATCCGGGATGTAAATCACACAAGTTTATCTTTCCTTGTTAGGCTATGACATATCAAATGCCTTGGAGGATGGAGCAATAAGTCATTTACAATGTTGCTTGATTTATTAAGAGAAGTACTCCCTGAGGGTTCAAGTTTACCTAAAACTTTTTGACAAGGCAAGAAGATTATTTCAGACTTGGGGCTGACTTATAATAAAATTGATGCTTGCCCGAATGATTGTATGCTGTATTGGAAAGAGTTTGTCGATAAATAATTGTGCGATCTTTGTAGCACTTCACGATGGAAATCTCCAAACGATCATTTAGAAGGCAGTAAGAGGAAGAGTCCGACAAAGATATTGCGTTACTTCCCTCTAAAACCAAGATTATAAAGGTTATACATGTCATCAAAAACTGCGTCAGACATGAGATGGCATGATGAGGGTCACACTAAAGATGAGATGTTACGACATCCCGCAGATTCTCTAGCTTAGAAATATTTTGAAATCATCAACCCACTATTCGCAGCAAACTCTCGAAATGTTAGACTTGGATTAGCGAGTGACGGTGTCAACCCTTTCAAGACAATAAGTAACACACATAGCACGTGGCCTGTGATACTTATTTCATACAATTTGCCGCCATGGTTGTGCATGAAGCAACCATACATGATCCTATCGGTGCTTATACTAGGTCCATCTGAACCTGGAAATGACATTGATGTATACTTGAGGCCGTTGATAGAGGAGTTAAAAGAATTATGGGAATTTTGGGTGGAGACGTATAATGCTTCAAGGAGAGAAGTATTTCATTTGCATGCGGGCTTGTTATGGACCATTAGTGATTTCCCAGGGTATGCTATTTTGTCAGGTTGGAACACGAAAGGGAAGCTGGCACGTTCTTCATGCAATAAGGACACGTGTAGCTTATACTTGCGGAATAGTAGGAAGCAATGTTACCTTGGACATCGTTGATTTTTACCTTCAAATCATAGATTTCGAAAACAAAAATAATTTTTTGACGGTACTGTAGAGGATAGATCGGCTCCAATTTCATTGTCTGGCTCGAGCATATTGATTGAACTGGAGAATGTCATACATACTTTTGGGAAGTGTCATGTGAGGAAAAGATCCAGAACCATGGAGTCTGAAAACATACCTTATAACTGGAAGAAGAAGAGTATATTCTTTGAGTTGTCATATTGGGAGCATAATCTACTCAGACACAATTTGGATGTAATGCACATTGAAAAAAATATATGTGATAATTTGCTCATGACTCTTTTAGATGTAGACGGAAAAATGAAGGATAATATTAAATCACGTCTCGACTTGAGAGAAATGAATGTGAGACATGGTCTCCATCTGCGAATAGAGGCGGGCAAAAATCGAGCATATTTACCTACTGCCTGCTACTCCATGAACAAAAATAAAAAAGAGAAGTTCTGCAATATTTTGAAGAGTTTGAAAATCCCTGATGGTTACTCATCTAATATTGCAAGGTGCATAAATATTAAAGAGTGCAAAATATCTGAACTAAAAAGTCATGATTCACATGTCATAATGCAACAGTTTTTGCCCTTAGCTATTCGAAAGACGTTACCAAAGAAAGTAACTTCTACAATATTGGAGTTGAGTACATTCTTCCGTGAATTATGCTCCAAAGTTTGTCGGCCCGAGGATATGAAACATCTCGAGGAGTGCATTGCATTGGTCCTTTGTCAATTAGAGCGCATTTTCCCACTTGTATTCTTTGACATTATGGTGCACTTACCCATACATTTAGCTTCAGAGGTACTACTAGGTGGACCTGTCCATTATCGTTGGATGTATCCTATTGAGAGGTATTGTCTTGTAGTATATAAATTTTAGTTATTTATTGTGTAATTACTTATGACGTCACTCATGTAAGTCAACTATATTTACATGTAGGTACTTATTGACATTGAAGTAATATGTGCGTAATAGAGCTCAACCCGAGGGGTCCATTGCCGAAGGATACCTCGCAGAAGAATGTCTAACATTTTGCTCTCGATACTTTAACAATGTTGAAACGAGGTTAAATCAACCCCGGAGGAATCTTGACTTTGTTGCAAATGGTAGTGAAACATTATTCCTATTGAGCGAGTTAGAATGGGCACAAGCACATCGCTATTTGGTGTTCAACCATGAGAAGGTCACAACTTATTTAAAGTAAGGCCTCACACATTTGTAAATTATTTTTTATACTTATGCAATATTTGATGCTCACACAACGTTCATTCAACACAGGCATCATGATCGAGTGTTGCATATGATGTACCCAAAAGCAAATCCTCATGAAAGACAAATTGAAGAATGAACAATTTGTTGATTGGTTTAAGGAGCATGTAAGTTAGGATTGCTTATATATCAACAATTATTTTATACGAATTTTGGATAGTGTTTTGACCTTCCTGTGTACTTAAACTAGGTATGAAAGTTAAAAAAAAATTAAAATAGTTCATTGCCGAAAGAAATCGCTTTGATCGCTGAAGGTCCTTATTCAGAAGCAAGAAGATTCACTAGTTACACTATTAACGGATATAAATTTCGAACAGTTGAAAAAGAGAAGAGAGCTAAAACTCAAAATAGTAGTGTTGTGGTCACTGCAACTATTACAAGCTACTCAAGTACTAATGACAAAAGACCCATTGTTGGAGAGATAACATATTACGGCCGTTTAACTGATATAATTGAGTTAACATAGTCAGAACAACTCAAGTTTGTACTGTTTAAGTGTGATTGGGTTGATGTGACAACACAGGGCAAAGGAATTAAGATTGATGATTTAGGATTCACACTTGTGAATTTTACCCGATTGTTGTTCCCCACTCAACAAGTGTCAGATGAACCATACATTTGGGCATCTCAGGCTACTCAGGTTTTCTATGTCCAAGATCTAGTTGATCCGAATTGGCATGTTGTCGTAAAGACTAAGCCTAGGGACCTATTTGATATGAGATAGAATGATAATGCTTTATTGGATAGTAGTACTTATGTCATCCAAGAGCCAAATGACACTATCAAGGATGGTGTTGATGACAATTGGGTAAGGGAAGATGTGGTTGGACTAACTGTAGATGCACCTCTCCAAATGGGTGTTCCACAACAAGCTCCTTCAACTGATTTCATTGACGATGATCTTGGATCAGATTCTGATTCTCAAGTGGATGGAAGTGATTAACTGTTTCCCATCATGCACAATAAGCTCCGGTCCACCAAGACAAGGTACGTGCAATTTGACATGTTTACTTTTTCATATGGTTGGGCTCTATATGCATATTTACTAGGTCTTGCCTAATTCTGATATTTTGTTCTATTTATTTAAAATGATTTCCCTTTGTGGATATAGGTTGGGCTCTATATCCAAACATACATGATGCTCATAGAGATTAGAGAGAGAACAATTGGGATCCATCCTCCTTTGTTGACCTTGATAAATTAAGCCGAGGTATATAATAGCTCAAAGACAGGTTATATGGATTTATAAGGTGTTTTGTTATTTGATTTGGGCACAAACTCACAATGACATAGTGGTACCAATCTCCATTTGGCGTGATGGCTAGGTACCCGCCTCAAGAAGCGGGAAATGCGAGTTCGAATCCTACCTTGATGCCACCCTAGGGATTATATCCCGTGCCCGGGCCTTAGAGCACCCTAGGGATTATTAAAAAAAAAGGAGCTTTAAATGAATTAGATAACCATTCGTCTCACCTTTATTTGTTTGAATTAATTTTCTAGGACAAGCTCTGCATGCTTCTTTTGAGAATTTCAAAGAGATCGTTAGAACTGATTTTTTCGAATGATCCTGACCATTTAGTTTAGTCATTGTCGTCTATCACCTAAGTTTGTACCTTTTTTATTGAACTGAAATTTAATCACGGATATAGAGAGAAGCACTGTTCTATAGGTTGCGAGTAAAATTTTGTATGCATTGATGGCATTTATTTTATATTATTTTATATTATAGTCAGAATTATATGCTTATTTATGTCATTAATCATTCAAATAGTAGAGATTTCATCAATAACTCTAGTCCCAATTCAAGTGAAAAACTTTTCTGTGCATTATAGGACTAGCATCAGACTTGTTATGGTTATTCTCTCTCCTTGTAATATGAAGTTTGGAATTAGGATACAAGACAAAAATTGACTAATGTTCTGCATAACTTGATTATTTTTACTTCAGATAATATTTGTTTCAAGTGAGCCGCTGCCTCCTGAGTTCTTAATTTGTTCTTGCCTAATTATGATATTTACTTTGTCCAGTTCTAGTCAGATGGAGAGTGTTGAAGCTACAGGATCTGGGAAGAGGACAGTACGAGGTCGTTCCAAGTGTGCCTATATGCAACGATTGACAGATGGGGAGAAATTTCAGGTCCTCGTCAGTGACGGACAACTTGTAGAAAAAAGTGCATTGAAATTTTTAACTTGGTTGGGTACTTTAGCAAAAGATGGCCGAGTATTGCCAATTGACCGTCTATCGTGGAAAGAAGTTGAAAATGAAGCGAAGGACAGGGCATGGAAATGCGTTCAGGTAAATATGCATGCTTCGAGTTTTTCTTTACATTTTTTTTTTTTTATGTAGCATATTTAAATGATTATGTTTTCTACTTGAACTTTGGTTTAGGTGAAAGTTGATATTGGCGATGAGATAAAACACTATGTAATGCTCTCACTTGCCAAAATATGGAGGGACTACAAGTGCGAGCTAAAGAGAAAGTGGTATGTCAATTGCCCACCTAATGAAGATCTGTACGAGCATCACCCTATAAATGTATTGTCAGATCAATGGCAAACTCTTATCTATTTCTGGGATTCTGAGGAAGGCAAGGTATATGTTTTTCATAAAAGAATTTAAAATAATTTACTTTGCATAACAAACTTATGAACATCAATTAATTTATGTGGTATAGAAAAGAAGCATAAGAAATAAACGAAATAGGTTGTGCCAGAAACTTGCCCATACCACCGGTACGAAAAGCTTCGCGAGAGTGCGTCATGAGGAGGTATACATTTAAGTTTAAGGTCAATCTATTTATCATGTATCTCATCTATGTCAATATCCATTATTTACTAATAAAATTTTTTTTGACATAGCACATCAAGAGAGGAGGGCAGAATCCGCCTAGCCGAGCAAAGATTTTTTTGCTTACACATTCACATAAAGATGGCACGCCAGTCAATGAAGTGGCTGTAGAGAAGATTGTAAGTTTATACTATGTTATTCATTATCTATAGACTTCATATAATTAAGAAGATAAATGAAATGTAATCAATTGCAGTGTAAGATGAAGGAATTACTATTGGAAGATGGTTTGGTGGATAAGACCTCTCAAAATGATGTGTATTGGAAGGTTATGGGACCTGAGAAATCGGCGCGTGTTCGTGGCCTAGGATTGGGGCCAACTCCCACCAGTCTTTGGGGATCATCATCTAGCCGTGGTGGGTCATCCTCTGGTGAGTTCATAGCAATGAAAGATAAAATACGCTTACTGAAGAGCTCTTGAATGAGAGAGATGTCGAGATGGTAGAGCAACAAAAGCAAAGAGATGAGCAACAAAGGTTGATGGTTGAGCAATAACAGCAGAGAGAGGCTCAGATGGTAGAGCAATTGAAGGAGAGTAATGCCCAAATAACAGAACTTAAGAGCTTGTTCTTGACTCTCTCGCGGCAGGTATATATAACTATTTGTTTATAGATTGTAAGGTTTTTAAGATGTTTAATAAACTTAGAAATGATTTCTTCCTCCTTTTTATTGTGCAGCTTGGTGGCAATTCTAAATAGTTATTGCCTACTGTCATTCATCTAGTCTATTACAGGTATGTTGGGTAAATTGCTCTGATAAATAGCTATTGCCTACTGTCATCTATATTTCTGCTTTGTTGACTTGTTTGTTCAAATTAGCAACACATCTAACTTTGTTCATACTTAATTTTGATGTCATGCAGCAATGTACAAGTGGAGAACATAACAGTCAAAGCTCCGCTTGATTCTCTTTATACCCACATTAAAATGGCTAGATAGTGATAATTTGTCCACTTCATATCAGCTTTAGTTGTTGCTGTTTAGGTGTCTTTTATTCCACTAATGGTTGTTTAGGTGACCTATGAAGGAACCGAACATGATGTTTTGTCATATATTTTTTCTATCTTTTGTATGACTGCCTGCCTTTTTACCCTTCTTTTTTATAATATTTTCATTGTCTTGTTGCATTTTCTGTAATTGATTATATTTTTTGATATATCATTGTTTAATATATCTCGATTCCATAATCCTTACAAGTACAGGCTGATGCTTCAAAAATGGTAAGCATAAAATGGTAAGCTCTCTATGGAAGATGCCTGTGTTTTTATTCAGTGAGACTTCTTACAGGCATAAAATTTTGTTTTAGGTAGCTGAGAAT
Source organism: Chloranthus sessilifolius (assembly GCA_021018995.1). Lineage (NCBI taxonomy): Eukaryota > Viridiplantae > Streptophyta > Magnoliopsida > Chloranthales > Chloranthaceae > Chloranthus > Chloranthus sessilifolius. Next base: position 103,432,802 of record CM037588.1, read on the forward strand.
GGATCTTAGCTGGAAGCATTGGAAGTCACTGCTGCTTACACCTTGTCCTCCTTTGGAATAGGATTTTTTGTTCTTGCACTTTTTCACTAGTCACTGAATTTTTTTAGCTATGCATGCTTATCTTTATTTTGTTAATTTAGTTATTATGTTGAGATGCAGGGACAACAAGCTTACACGATTACTTCGTGATACATTGGGTGGGAGGACTAAAACATGCATAATTGCCACTGTTTCACCAAAAACGAGCTCGATTGATCCTCCGTTGGGGTCGCAAAGGAAGGCGATCAGCAATCAACGTCAGCCCATCATCATCTTCTCGATCATCCAGAGATCATAAAACCCATTTCCAGGCTCCTCTTGATTCAAATCTTCAACCCACGATAACAATAGGGTTAAAGAAGATGAAGAAGACGATGGTATTTTTCTTTTTTATTTCTAAAAAATCTGTTTATTTTGTATCGTTTTCCATTCCTTTTAATGGGATTTTTATTTGGGTTTTTGGATTTATTTATTTGTTTATTTTCTGTAGATGACCTATCAAAAGATTAAGGAGCTGAAGGAGATGATATCAAATCAGCAACTATTGAGTTTGAATCCAAATGCGTATATGGCTATCATTCTGGAGAGAGGTACACACCGAATGATCAAAAGCTCAATTGATGGATCTATTTTCTGCGAGGTATTACTTCCTAGTTTACTTCTTTAAGACCAAAAGTTAGTCCAACTGCCAAGATTATTTTCTACTATAGCTATGTGCATAGGAATCAGTGAAAAAAATCGCATCAGACACAAATCAATTACATAAATGATGAAACACCAACTAGTACCCTAAGCACAGAATTAGTAGAAGCCTAATATTTTAGATTAAGGGATGGGTATATGACACTGAGTAGCAGCTCATAAAAGCATAGATGAGCAATAAAGAAAAGCATCAGAGAGAAATGAAATTGAACACAGGCTAAAATAGAGTAATGCATTGGAAGAGGTGATTTATGTGGATGTAATGGTCTAATGGCTAAGAGGTGAAAATCCTTGTAAATAAGGTACCAGATCAGGTCTTACATGAATATCAAGTTGTTTAAGGTAATTTTTATGGCTTGAGGTCATGATTTGGTCAATTGTTTCCATTTGGGCAATCATTATCAGCCCAGGATATCCTTATTTTGTCCCTAGAAAGTGCCCTGTTTCTGTAGAAACCTAAACCCAAATCTCCGGGGATGGGTAGCCAAGATTTAACGAAGGTCAAACTTGACCATCTAAAAATTAACACTAAATTTATTTACATGTTAGCAGCAATTAATTTTAGATGGCGTTTGAGTCGAAAAATAGAGAGATAAGGTTTTTGTCCAAATCACACCAAGATCTTTAGATTATGACGTACTTATCAGATAGTACACATGTTAATTTCACACGGTACGCATCCCCAAAAGTGACCTTGAGTATCAAGTAAGGGGTTGATCGCTAATTAATCTAGTACTCCACATTTAAAACAGGGCATGATTGTAAGGAGAGTCTAATATACGACACCCCCTTGAGATGTGTTTGGCAACAGTCCCCACCCCCTCCAACCATTTTTATTGCATGCTCCCGCCTGGAGCATGTGTGGTAAAGGCAAGGTTGATGTGCGGCAGGGAGGGTCGATTTGTTAAAACAGATGAAAACTGCTTTGGCAACAAACAGGGTGTTGGAATGCACCCATCCGTCTCAATGCCAAACCCAGCCTTATATTACAACGGTAACCATAATCGAACATAAATTTGACATTAATTCCCTAATCAATAGAAATAAACTTCAACCATCATTCTTGAGGATTTTTTTACGGAGTTTAGTGGTCAAAATGCTACTTATCATCTTGCTAATCGGATAACTGATCCTTCTAAACAAAAGAAAACTCTAATTAACACTTCTTTCAACAGAGATTCTAGACTTATAAATCCAAATAGTTGCGACAACATAAATGAAAAGGTTATCAATCTTAGAGCATATTCATTAGATCTCACCGGAATATGAGGACATTCATAACAGCAGTTTCACTCGTCTCCGGGGAAATCAGCTCAAAGATGCATTTATCTCCTTCACCCAATTTGTTAGAAATTGCAAATTGATTCCAACCACTTCCAATGGTAATACAGTCCCATTTTTCGACTCAAACACCATCTAAAATTAATTACTGCTAACATGTAAATAAATTTAGTGTTAATTTTTAGATAGTCAAACGGGCTAACATGAAAGCGGGAGCCTTGTGCACTATGACCTTTAATGAAGGTCAAACTTGAATAGATTTTTTTGTAGTGGAGTATGTGAGACCTATCTCCTTGAGCCAGATTGGGCTAGGAAGCTTTCCTTAGATTCCTAGAAAGTATTAGGACATTCTTGTCTCACTTTTTTGATAAACCATATATCAGAGCTTCTTATTGGAGGTGTTTATTACGATTTTTTTACAGTTTTGCAAGAACCATGGGTGTTGGATCAAGTTGGGTATTTGTATATAAGAACCGTGCCTACAACTTTGCTTCCAAAGAGCAATCCCAAACACAACCTTTGTATCACCCAATATATACCCAATACGTATAGATGGTTCATAGTAATTTTATGGGTGACCAATACTTAATCCGGTACCAAAATATAATAGTTAGTGTACATTGCATCAATGATGAGGCCCCTCATATAATTATAACCTTATAATTATGGTGGGAATATAACTTCGCTACCATTCGTTTACCCATTTCCCACATGAATATAATTTTCATTGTTTGGTTAGTTGAGCTAAAGTTTCCAAATGAAACAACATTTGTTGCATTTTCCACAGGAACAAGACCCTAATATAAAGGGTTTCCGAATTGATCCTCCGGGTTCTAGTCAATTCAAGAAGGTGACAAGAAGAGTGATGTACACATGGGAGGAGGCTGAGGGGCGGAGGCTTAAAAACCCTTTCGATACCATAACTGAAGGAATAGGAATCAACATGCTAACTAAGAATTTTATGATGCAAGATTTAGATGGAGCTTATCGAGGTACAGAAATGGAGGCAGTTGAGATGTCTAGGTTAGTACTCTCCATCCCTTATATACTCGTACTCATGTAAATTTTGACAATTATATTAGTGTTTATTGTTATTCATTTGGTATTCTTATCAGAGCCAAACCTGAAATAGATGGTATAAGGTGATGATGATGATTTGGTTTTCTTATCAGGTATCTTTTGAGGAATGATGGGCTATTTGTTGGGAGTTCTTCGGCCATGAACTATGTAGGCGCTGCAAGATTGGCGAAGTCAGTAGGGCCTGATCACACAATTGTCACAATCCTATGCGACAAAGGGATGAGGCATCTTAGAAAGTTTTATGATCCTCAGTACCTGTGGCTAGACACCCTCTGCAATTGGTTTGGAGTTTTTGGATGTTTGAGATTTTTGTAGGCCGGAAGTTGAACTTATTGGGTTGGTTTGGTTATGTAATTCAATTTCATTCAAAAATTTGACCATAATGTTTTATAATGTTATGAGTCTATTTTGAGTTGAATTTTATTAATTTTCTAATGAAGTTTTCTATGCGATTTCATGGAATATGGCTCTGCTTGTATTGCATGTTTTATTAGGTATGCAACTTGGACAATATTGAGCTATAAATCATGGCCATCTGATGCGGGCTGATGGTCATGATAGTAGGATTGACACTACTTCTGGGCAATATAATGTCTGAAGCAAAAAAAACAGCATTAAAAAATATGATAGCGGCAGTTTTTTAGTAGTTGTCACTACTATTAAAAACTTAGCGGTAGTTTTTAGTAAAAGTTGCCGCTAATACCCTCAGTGGCAGTTATAAAAATTGCCGCTAAAACAATGTAGTAACAACACTAGTAGCGGCAGTTTTTACAACTGCCGCTGAGGGTGTTAGCTGCAGTTTTTGGCTGCCGCTAATAGTCTTATTTTTTGTAGTGATTTTTTCAAACGAAGTAATCCAACTAGCTGCTCATGATAGATGAATGAGATGATCCAGATACCCAGCTTCCATTGTGAGCTAGCCTTGGGTTCAAAAGTACATATTTACCAAAATCTTCCATTGTGAGCTAGCATTCAATTTTTGGGGTTCTAGAGGTAGACCAGTTCCCTGGTCTTCTAAGTAAGTTTCTTATGTGACCAATGCTAGCAATAGTCGGGCTATCACAGGTTAACCAAGTAATTTCACTTTGTTCTTAGAGATTTTAACTTTAAAGGAATCATCTCAGGTTCGCTTTACGAGAAAGCTTGCAATGAAATAATAGTCCCTGACATTTGATCGTGTCATTTGATCATAGAAAATTGATTGGTATTAGATGCTTGTATAGGAAAATTTTTGATGTAATACTCCCCAGATTTCATAAATTAAAATGCATTTTTTTTAAATAAAAAAAAATAAACTGTTTGTCACTAGAATTATTGAGTATGCATCAAAGTATTGAGTATGATGCCTTATTGGTGACGTACAAATTGTTGAATCCGGGTTATTTTTGGTGATCTGCCACTCCAAATTCTCCGATTCTAAGTAATCTCTGCAATTCTTCGATTAATCGAGCAAAATTAACAAATCTGAAGTATATAAACAAAAATGCCCCAAATAAGTCAGAAAAATTCAAATATGAAATATATATAGCCAAAAAATTTCGTTTCTGTTCTAAAATTGACAGATCTAAAATATATTAATAAGAATCTCCAAAAAAGTCAGAAAAATTCGAATATGAAACCTATAAACTGAATGCCCCCTTTTTTATTCCAAAACTGACCGATTTGAAATACAGAGATATAAAATCCCCAAAAAAATATCATAGCAGTCAATTCTTATATTTTGGTGTCAATCCATAGCTCTCTATCGTTTCTTATAAGAAGATAACTGAAATCACAAATCCAAACATCAACTTCACATCGTTTACTCTTAATAATCAGAAATTACGAATGGGAACATGAGATTGACAAATCATAACATGAAATCTAACCAGCATATCAAAAAAGAAAAAAAAAAAGAGATCTAACCTGTTGTGATGAAATATTGGAGTCTTCAATCTGATGCAACTCTAGGGTTGCTTATTTTAAGAACAAAAGCATCGTCGATGGATCCTTCAATCGGTTGCGATTTGAGAAAAAGAGATTAGAGAGCATAAGAGATTGGAGAAAGTGATTAGAAATAGAAATTGTAAGAACGATTTGAGTTTCGCTACTTCCGAGATTATAGAGAACGAAGAAGAGGTTCGCCATTTCGGAGATCTAACAGAACGAAAAGAATTTAAGATTTGAACAAGAGGGATTTCAGGTTTGAGAGAGAAGGTGGGTCGAGCGAGAGAGAATTAGGGGATTTCGTGACAAGGGAGAAGGGTTTGAGAGGGAAAAATAATAACTTATATACACTTTCTTTACGCCGACGGCTTGTTATATTAGCCATCGACGAATTTTATATGTGCCGATAGCTACATATAACAGTCGTGAGCGTAGGACTCGTTTTTTTGTAGTGCGGGCGTGATCTTTCTGTCAACATCTGCGTCAACATCTGCAGAACAATCGGCAGCACACTCAAAAGTGTCAAGTGCGGCTTGGCGGCGATGGAGCCATGACGTCTCACACCGGCCCCTACATATTGGGCTGTCTCCGCAGGGTTACTTACGTGGCATCATTTGACTGGTTCAATCACACCTCCACGTCAATTCTCCTATCGTACACGCTAAGGACAAGGATATGCAATCGCCTATAGATTAAGGGCACTTATGATCCAAAAAATTTGTAGCCGTTCCACATCCAAATTACAATAATAGGGTATCTAACATTTTATAGTTGCCATAAAAGTTTTTGTACCTAATAATCAGTGACTGCATGCCGAGAGGAGCATGATGGAGATCTTTTTTCCTCCCAGTATTTCGTACAATAGATTTTAAGATCATGACACACCTATCACACGGTCACATATTGATTCCACATGGCATGTTAAATACATCTCCAAAAATGATTTCAAAACTCTTCCCATAATCTGAGTCATTTTTGAGATTGTGTATCATGTAGAATTAATAAATGATGGTCTAATAGGTGGGCCATGATTTCAAAATCTATATTAGGGAAGATTGAAAGGAAAAATAATCTTCGTCTTATGATTCAAGGCAGTCAACCTAAATGGCAAGAAACCTAGTTGCGAAAGTAGCATCTTCGTCTGTATATATACCGGTACCTTCAATTAAGGATCAAAATTTTGGGTTTCATTTCGATTTTGGAGCATACTGAAACCAAAAATTTGAACTGAAATTTTGGCCAAAAATTTAAATTTCGGCCAAAATTTCGGCCAATAATATTAATCCCATATAAAAATCTGACCGAATCTGCCTTCAATAATATTTATCATTAACGTGGCCTTCTTTACACCTTTGCATTGCTTGAGGTGGTATTAGGTGCTCTGACTCTTGCACCAAGGGCAGTACATGTATCTTACTCCACTAAAGTAATCAAAGTTGGGGAGATGTACACATTATATGTACTTTTCATTGATTTCAACTACTAATTATTTGTTCCTTATAAATAAAAAAAACCGTACTAATTATTTGTTGGGATAATTAGAGAAACAAAGGGCACTTTAGAGTTTCTGTCACATTGATAGCCAATTGTAGAACTTCCATTAATAATTTGAGGGTACCGTTATTTGCGACCAGAGGTTCTTACATCACAGCAAAGGTTTACACGTATGAAAATTATTGACTACTTTAAATTAAATAATGGAGATTATTTTTGTAACCATCCTAAAAATTTTAAATTGAATTTATGATATTAAATTTATTTTGTACCAAGTATGGTTTAATGCTCCACACCTGAACCTATCATAATTGAGAAAATACACCTTTTGATTTTTCAAAAAATTTTATATTTAAAATTGTTTTTATTTGACATAAGTTGTGTGATAGCTTAATAGTTGAAAGACTTTGGTTATAGGCAAGAGGTCTAAGGATCAAACCTTACTACTCGCTTAGCACCGAATTAATGCCCATATATTAATTCGTGACGGCGTAATCATGGACGAATTATCGTGTGAACGCCGACCTCTATCTCCCTAATCGTCATCGATTTGCCGATCATGCTTCAAGAGGTATTTGTTTTCTATGCAATATCACTTTAGGATTGAAAAATATGACTAATCCTCATTTTTATATTATTTAATTATTTTGTTATATTTTGAGATTTATCATCGAATATCTTTTCTACTTTTAGTTTTGCCTTACACCCAATAAATTAATATATAGCCGCTCGATTCATTGGATACATAGTCATCATATGCTCCAAGCATAATATTAATAAAACCCGAAAGTCGATCCAAAATAGATGAAAAACGATTAAGATGAGATTTGTTTAAAAAGTATTAAGAATCAATTGCAAGGAAACAAAAGATAACGAATGCCTAAAAACTGCACATTCAAATTCCACCTTCAAAACAATTAGTTAATGTATTAAAATAATTATCATGTTAGTTTTGTAAGTAGAAAATCAGATTAATGATCTGCTTGGCATATTTTTCCTAATGCAACTGAACTGTCGATTTTCTAAAACTTGGAGTTCAGACCCCAGTCGAATTAAAATAACTAAGACAAGTACAAAATTCATGTACATTCGTTTATTGCCATTAGCATCAAGTAAAAGTATACATTATGGCACTTCATCTGCATAGCATGTGACTACTTTTGAGGCTGCTATGTGGGTTTCCAATATATTATTTTGGGAACTAATAAAATAATTATTAAATTAGAATGTTTTATATTTATATGGTTTGATGGGACGCTTGGCATTCATGCAAGGAAGGTATATATATATATATATATATATATATATATATATATATATATATATATACAAGTTAGAGTTGAGCACATAATCTCGCTTGAATCCGGTGGTGCTTAATTTATCGTTGGATCAGGTCACACCTTTCGATGGACCGATTCCTGATAGAATCCTTTTGTTTACCTTAAATGCCGCTTTAATCTCGATCGATCCAATTACACTTTCGACTGATCGATTCCAAGAACCAATCGAACGGCTTGTACTCGAATGGAATAATTTATATCATGCATTTCGACCGTTCGATTTACAAAATCGACCGATTGATTCTCATCCGAATATATATACAATCTTGTTTATACTATAAATTATATTTTTGCACGACCAAAACTTAGTGCATATTAATCACTTGCACTTTTCGATCGATGGTCGTGATACACTTAACTTCTAAAATAATAAAATTTAATTTAAATATTTTATAATAATAAATAATAATATATTTAAATATCACTTTTATCGCTTTAACGTGACCACTTCGATAACACAAAGTGGTAGAACTTCGATACCTTTATGAAATTGAACTCTGACCTTTATGATTATCGAAATCACACTTATAACCCTATTCTATAATTATATTGGTGTGGTATGTAAATAAATATAAATATAAATATAATCCAAAATCTAAGTGTAAATCGTTCTGTATGTGTGATACTTTTGTATTTACAACTTAATCAATTTATACGAGTTAAAGATATATTAGATTATGAGTACGAGAGTGTATGAGATCATGCCTAAGCTTAGGCATGGTGATTCGCTGAGATGGTATCGAAACGAGAAATATACCGTATTCACATGCCTTACAACTCATGGTGGAATGGGACCCATGACGAGTTTGGTGAGTGTGAATTCAATGTAACCTCTTATACGGTGGCATATACGGCGACCCGATCACCCCGAGTTCAAATATGATAGTATGAGTTATGAGTTAAGTTATGAGGTTCGACTATAAGCATTAGCTGTAGTGAAGTTTCTTCTACGGTAACGTGAAACTCGGAATATTGGTGTCCATGTACGGATGCAACACCTCTATGGTAGTATAGACTACCATACGAAGTACATCTAGGTTACTACGGAATCTTTTTCTTGGGAAGCGTGAATTAGAAAAGTTGTCTCACTATAGTTTGTCTTAGGATTAAGTATAAGAGTATGATAAGATATGAGTATGAAATAAGATAAGTTATGATATGAGTACGATAATAAGACATCGCTGTGTAGGACAGTAAAAGATAAAGAACTTAAGTCTCTATACATATCGTTCCTTGCGAAGCCACCGTAAGGGCAACGTCTTTCAGCCAATATGTTTCTCCATTGGCTGGATGGTGGAGTATGAGTATGACACGAGGGCGTTATGATATGATGGTATGATACTATGTTGACCCTCCCATGGTAGCTTGAGCAGCGACTCTGGCACAGGTTGTTTAGGATTTCACGAGTATATTAGTTACGCTCATGCGATGTACAGACGTATGTGCGAGAATGATAATAACACATGGTATGATATGTTATGAGATAGAGTAAGATACGTTAAGATATGAGTGCCTAGATCATGGTCTTGCATTTATGATATGAGTTTTACGATATGCATGTGATTTTGTTATTCTTTTACTATCTGCTTTGAGATATTATATTTATCACTCACAAGATGCACCCATAATGCACCTGAGTAGTATGTGGTGGATTGGTGGTGTATCCCACTGAGTTTACGTGACTGAATAAACTCATCCCACGATAAAATTTAATAGCTGCAGGTAACTATACCGACGGTGTGGACGTGGGTATCTCTGATCTGATTGGTACTGAGAACGTCGACCCAGTGGACGTTGATTATCAGGGGCCTTTGGAGGGTGACATTGCCGATTATCAGGAGGACTACAGTGTTAATTTTGATCCGAGCGCCGGATATTGATTTAGTAGACTCGGTATTGGATTTTGCCTTATATTATTATCATTGACTCTATGCTTTCATTTTTATCGGATTTGTCTCCGATTTGACTTACCTGTTAGTTATGGATTGATAGCATTCTATCGCATTTTATCAGACTTATTATGTATTTATGATTGCATTTATATTTTACTCTATTTGTTAGATTTCACGAATTTCGTGGAATCATTATTGCGCGAGAACTCTGATTAGGTGTATGTCCGCTTAGCATATCTGGGATATGTGCGGGTCATAACTCGGAATTCTAGGCCCTCGGGATGGGGTAGAAGTTCGGGTCGTGACAGTTTTTCCTCTCAATATTTTGCACAATAGTTCTCCAAATCATGGACTTACCATCAGACGGTCAGATGTTGATTCCATATAACACACATCCTAAAAAGTGATTGTGGTCATGGGCGTACTATCAAACATCCATCTCTGCTTACTTTTTAACATGTGTGCTACCAAGAATAAACATTTGATCGTTTGATGATAACCCAAGATATCAAGATCTATAGTGTAGAAGATTGGGACGTAAACGATCTTCATCATCTAATTCAAAGCTATCAATAATTTTTTCACAGTTGCAAAAAATTATATCTGTTTTCCAAATAATGGTACTTAAAAATTTATTGGAAACATATATTTATGAAGCCCTATGACAACCCAAAAATTATTAATTCATTGCCCACCTAGTTCAAATGATTATACTTATACCCAATTTACATCTAATTTTTTTTGGAGGAATATGATCATCAAAGTGGACCCTAAATAGATAAGATAAGATTGTGATGATGATGATCATCATCATAATTACTAATGATAGATTTGTGTATATAAACTTTAACACAAAACATATTGATATTATTTTACTTTTTTCTATGGAAAAGTTGTAGGTGCCTATTAAATGATAAAAGGTGGTTTTCAAGCAAAGTTATGAAATAGCTGAGAAGTAAAATATGGGTGATAATGTTGTTGGGGAAAATTTTAAATACTAATCATATTGGATATCCCTATTGTAGATATTTCACTCAACTAATCTAATTCAATTGTGTGTCCATAATCCAAACCTACTCTTAACCATCAATTTCCAATCTCTTGATCGCACGGTGGAAATTGTTCAATCTTGAAATAGTTCAATCTTTTGATTTCTATTCTAGACATCTACAATTGATGGCTACATTTGGTGGTGTAGAAAAAGAAATCATTATATGACCATGCATACTTGAGATCGTCAAGACATCCAGCTTCATTCATGATTCTTGACACTTGAATATGACCCTATGTTACTTAATTCGTTCATTCACCTGGCAAATGCAAATAGGGTACATCAAACCAATTCGCAATTCAATTGGCTTAGATTCAACATAACAAGCAAATTTACTGGTTAAGGCTATTTAACATGTTTTAAAACAAAAATTTTAACAATATCAATAGTAGATTTGAACCTAGGGCAATGGTCAGGTGCAACCAGGTTGAATCTGATTTCAAGTTCAACAACATTTGTAGCCTGCACAGCATTCTATAAAAAGTAAAAATTATGAAAGTCAAGATTCTCCCATATCCAAGAGCTACAGATGTGGTTGAACTCAAAACTGATTCAACCTAGTTTGACCCGACCATTTCTGGTTAAGGGTACCTTGAGATTTTAAAGTTATGTAGCTAATTAAATGTTCCATTGCATTCATTTTATTAATTTATAAAATAGATAAGTACTTTTAAAACTTGTAAACCTCAGTGATAGGTACTCGCCTGTGGAACAGTTAGGATTCTCCCCTTAGGCCACCCTACGGATTTATATTTGGTGGTGAGCTGGTATGTACGTACATACGACCTCTGGTATTAGTCGGGTACTCTTAAGAGGCATAGACACTTTGGTTATAAAAATTTTTTTACAACAAAACGAATCTGAGTTTGCATGATATATAGCAGCGGAATGCTCAAATTCGAACCGAGCAAACTAGAAAACTAAGTAACAACTAACAAACTACACTGTATTCACGACCAACGCCTTATCAGTCTTCCAAAACAAAGCCTCCTCGTCACATCGTGGAATAATTCTTCGATTTTTCTTATAGAATAAAAATACAAATTCTCCTCTTTTTCCGTGGGTTTCAAATGCCCCTTAGCTTTACCTTTTAGGATTTTGCTGCCCCTTGACCTTTTTCTCCACCCATTCACTGGAGCTGAGCACAACCAACTTCTCTTTTTATTTTTATTTTTTTATAATTTTTTATATATTTTTTTATGAATCACAACCAACTTCTCTTAATTGATTACAAACAACACACTTTTTTGCTTTGGAATTGCGTAGCTTAGTGTAGTGGCTCTCTAGTGCTCTAGCTACTTACCTCCATGATCATGGCGGCTTCTGAGTTTCCATTAAAAAACAATACACTAGATTTAACTAGGAATCATATCTTTAGTTCTTTAATGAGGTTACCACCTGAAGAAAATGACTCACAGCCATCTGATTGGGCCACATAAGTTTTGTTTCTCTTTAGCAAATATAGTTTAAGGCCATAGGAAGATAACTTCAATACGTTGGAATCCTGTGAGAGAGAGATAATTAGAGAGAGAGAGAGAGAGAGAGAGAGAGAGAGAGAGAGAAAGAGGAATAAGGAGGTTGAGGGGATGGTGGTTCGATCCCCTCACTCACTGGTGGCGAGTGTTGTGACGTTTACCTTGCTTTTTAATCATGCAAAGTTAGTTGCTCACACATAAGGATAAGGTGCGGGGCCCGGAACCTATATGCTATCGCAGCCTAGTTTGCCTTACATCATCCAAAGTCGCTCCACTACACTCATGAGTGGATTCTAGGTCGACTGGAGCCTATTCCCCTTCGTTCGCTGCCGGATTGGATCAGATGGCTGGATTTCAGTCACGGATCTCGAGGCAGAGAAGTTTTCATTTTTCGTACACGTCTGTTGGTGAATGGCAATTGAACGCTAATATGTGCGGAAGCCAAGGATAAAAAATTTGGATTTTATTTCGGTTTCAGGCTGGTCTAAAACCGAAATTTATAATCGCAATTTAGGCCGAAATTTCAGCCGAAATCTTCATTCCCATTCATTCACAACCGATAAATTCAGTTTTCAGTTTCGTTTTGGTATGCACCGAAATCGAGCCAAAATTTTGATCCATGGCGGAAGCTCTTGGATCGATGTAACACGATTAAACCATTAGGACTGGCGAAAATAAGCACTATCTCTTCGATGATGCACGCTTTTAACAAAGCGTTCTTCAATGGTGCACTCCTTTAACTACAAGAGTAGAAGACTATTATCTTCACTCTATAAAGATCCAACGGTACTGATGGCATCGGTGGTCATCGAAACACCTCGATTCTAAGGTATGGCTTGATGCACTTCACTTGCTCTCCTTTTTTCTTTTGTCTTTTTCTTTACATGCAAACATGTGTCTTCGGTGCCCTTCTTATTTTTTTTTAATAAGAGAGGCATTTTAATGATGGGAGCAACAACTCGCACTCGGTATGTACATAGCTTAAAAGAAAGACAAAGAAAGACTTGGTATTCATGAGACTTATTTCACGTGGAATACTGTCCAAGTTGTCTGATTAATTTGAAGTCTATGATGTAAAGATATGATGCAAAAGACTGACATGAAACATAATCTCTATCATCTGATTTAACCCACTCAACCATTGCATCGGATAATTGGCTTTGACTGTGTTGGATGAGATCATAGAGATAGTTTTACGTGCCAGTCTTTGGCATTAGAGATCTTTGCGCCATTGCCTAGTCTTTCATGTGGCATAGGTCCCAAAAATATAAAATCTTTCTTTTAAAACCCTGTGAAACGACACAAATCTTGTGTGGAAGTAGTTGAAATCATATTTGGAATTAGCATGTGGATAGGAATTAGAAGGATAGGAATTAAGAAGTAAGAAAATGAGTTTGAGAAGTTAGAACCCGTAATTGGGAAGAATCTGGTAAAACTGTTCGATCGAAATAAGTGATCGATCGATCAACTTTATCAAGAATGAAAGTGTGAAGGTTTCTGGAGAAACCGATCGATCAAAATTAAGTTCGATCGATTGATATGTGAAACCAATTGATCGGTTTGAACACTGATCGATCAATTTGAGAAAAACAGTGAGTGTGTTAAGGTGTTTATGAAGAAATCGACCGAATGAAATTAAGTTTGATCGATCGATTTAGAATTCGATCGATCGAACGGATATGACACTAGAAGTAGATGGTTTTCTGAAGGAATCGACCGATCGAAGTAGAATTCGATCGATCGATTTGGGCAGATTCAGGATTTTGTTCTATTTTGGAGAGAGGACTTTGGAGAGACTTTATATCTTTTCATTTTAGGTCATTTCTGATATATGGACTATGATGTGATGTGTTTAGGTGTGAACTGGATATGTGTGTGAGAGGCTAGCTTGGATTGAGATATTTTCGTCTTAGCTTCTCGTCAAGTTAGTGAAAACTTCATAACATATATATTTGAATACAACTAACATGTGTGTAGTGATATGATAAGAATATCCGTGTTTTGCAACTTTGTCATTATGATAGCATGAATTTCAATTCATAGTTTTTAAACATGTGCAATGTGTGTATAACACTAAGAGAAAAACTATGTGTGTATGTGTGTGAAATTCGATATGTGTATGTAACATCAAAAGGATATATATGTGTGTGACATCAACAGGATGTGAATAAGATGTGTGTGTAAGCTTTGAAAACTTCAAACTATTATAAATTACCTTAAACTCACGGTGATAAACTATATGTAAATTTTACTCTTTGATTTAAGATTCATTTGTGATACCCTACCGACGCGACAGTATAATCGTGACCGGCACGACGGGATATCCATAAGTGTGCTCCGGTACGGCGGGATATCGGTTCTTTCGTTATCATTTTACGGTAATACTTCGTACGACCCAGTCACCTCTTTGCAGGGACTTAGGATAAATCTGTGTGTGAAATTATTCATTGAACGATAATGATTGAGGTTTTTCATCGATAAATCTATGTGGCTCTCGATGCTATACATGCTCGAGACAATATTTAAGTGATTGTTTTAAGTTTTGTACAGTAAGATCAAGCCTTTGAAATTGAAATAATGAAAAGTGTGCTTTAAAATATGTGCATTGAATATTTGTTTTCGTCATTTAAAATGCTTTTAAGTTGTGATTTTCAGTAAAAGTATGTGCTTTGAATTATGTCATGAAAGATATGTGTGATGTGAAAGATATGCACATTTTGTCATATTTCCCTATTGAGCTTCAATTTTAGCTCATTCCTCGACTATACGTCACAGGTACAGGTATTGAGGCGGGGACCGAGGACGTAGATCCTAAGGACTCGGAGTACGTGCCAGAGGAAGAGATTGAGCCCCCTCCTGACGAGTACTTTTAGTGGACTAGCATTGCGTACTTTGATATTTTATTGTGAGGCTTGGTACATCTGGCCAATATAAGTTGGGATTATATAATTATGTCTGATACGATGATTATTTTGCTAACCATTCTTGGGTGACTATTGTTTGTCACTGATGGTTCGATTCGGTTCTTTTGTTCATGCGATTGGCATGAGATTAGAACCGTCTTTTGTTAATTTTCGTTATGTCATTATATAGAAATGGAGATTTACTTTTTTTATGATGACTCAATCTGCTTAGTATGAATTAATGTTTTGTTTTCGCTTTGTGTGTGGATGTCCCAAGTGTTCGGTGTGTTTCGGATCGGTCTTTTTGACCATCTGACGGTACAAGTTTTCGGGTGCGAAAATTCAGGCTATCATAGTTGAAGCTTTCTACGATATTTTAATGTCATTTTTCATGTCTGTCTTTATTTTGTTGTCTACTTCATTCATATGTAGCTAAATTTCTTTGAGGTTTGGGATCTAATGAACCCCATTCAAGGTTTTCATTTATAATAATATAGATCTCTAGTTGTGATATTATTTTATTAACAGATGCTGAGATTATTAATGCCTTATTGCTCTTGCCGAATTAGTAAATTCCAATTGCCATCTAAGATAGGAGTGTTAGTCACACTCTCATGATCTCGGATCTACAGTAAGGAATCTACTCCGAATTCTTTGTTGATAATATTTGCGGCATTAATTCATTGTCATTAGGAGTCCCTCTTTTATGGTAGACGTTTTGCCCTATTTTGTGGCATTAATTTATCGTCATTAGAAGTCCCTTTTATAATGAATATTTTACTTTATTTCTTTTGCGATAGTAGGAAGAGCATACTTTAGAAAATTGATTTTGCGGATTTAATTATATATCTTCCCTAAATATTTGATTTAGTTCAATATTTATGTGTATTGCATCTCGTGTGATACCATATCTCAACCGTTAGATCTGTATTTTATAAATGGTAAATCAAGCGTGAGAGGAGTTAGCATCCCGATCCTCTCTTTTATTCTTCATTTAATTTAATTTCATTGTTTGGTCTTTAATTCTCATCATACTCTTAAAAATTTGTAAGCTAGTTTAAATCTTGTGCTAAATCTGTGGTTGTTCTTTCAGTTAATTGCTCTTTCTTTTTAATGATTTTCTAACCAATCTTCGTGGGAACGATCTCGTACTCCACACCCACTGACTACAATCCGATTCGTGCACTTGCGAGTTTAAAATAAAATTAAAATCACAATAAGTTTTTGGCGCCATTGTTGGAGATTGGATATAGAAAATCTGAAAATTTTAGGAAATAGATACTTAATTTTAAGAATTTCTTTAGATTTAAATCAATATTCTTACTAGTTAAATAATAATAATAATAATAATAAAATTTAAAATTTTACATTTTGAATTTTGAAATTTGAAATTTGAATTGTTTGGAATTTTTGAAATTTTGGATTTGTAGAATTTTTTATTTTAGGATTGATAGGATTTTTAGGATTTCTAGTTTAAGTTTTTATAAATTTTTTAGGATTTTTTTTTTAGGATCTTGAGGATTGATAAGATTTTCTTTTCTTCCATTCTTTTTTTATGCAGGATTTTTGGGATTTATAGGTTTCTTTTAGTTTATTGCCTTTTAGGATTTGTAGGTTCCTTTTAAGTTATTGTCTTTTAGTTTATTTGTAAGATTTTGTAGATTTATAGGATTTGTAAGTTTTTTTTTAGTTTATTTCCTTTTAGCTTATTGCCTTTTAAGATTTTTAGGATTTATAAGATTTGTAAGATTTGTAGGTTTCTTTTAGTTTATTGTATTTTTAAGGTTATATTTTGAATTTTCAAATTTTGAACTTTAATTTTGAATTCTAAATTTTGAAATTTGAAATTTTGGAGTTTTGAATTTCAAATTTGAAAAAAAATAAATAAATAATAATTTTAAATTCAAAATTTCAAATCTTAAAAATTTGAAAGTTGAAATTCAAAATTCAAAATTTAAAAGTCAAAATTTAAAATTTAAAATAATAAATAAATATAATAAATATAATAAATTTATTTAAATTAAAATTTTAAAAAAATACTTAAAATTTGAAATTTGAAGTTCGAAATTTGAAATTTGAATTTCAAATTTGCAAAAAAAAATAAAAATAAAAAATTTTAAATTCAAAAATTTTCAAAACCTTCAAATTTCAAATTCAAAAATTCAAAACTTAAAATTTGAAATTTGAAATTTCAATTTCAAATTTGAAAAAAGAAAATAAAAAAAAAAAATTCAAAAATTTATATTTTAAAATTAAAAAATTGAAAATTGAAATTCTAAAAAAAAAATAAATAAATAAATAAAAATTGCTTAGATACTTATTTTTATGGTTGATTATTTTTTTGATAGTATTATTCTAGTAGCATTTTGTTACTATTGATAATCTCCTCTCTACTATTGACATTTTTTTTTGTATGGTGAGGATGCTTGGATATACATATATTGTTCGATGGGCAGGTTGTTTTGTACTGTTACATTTTCATACAGGTTTGGGGGGATTTTCCTACCTCTCCCCTTTTCATGTGCTTACACGTGTCTCAAATCATTACTTCAGGTATGTTCTCTCACCGTAGTCTAATATTTTATTTATTGTTAACAATAAGGACATTATTCAATTCAAGTTTGAAGGTGTAGTTTCTGTGATACTATTATTTTGATACCCTTAAAACCAAATTTACAAAAAAAAAAAAAAAAAATGAGCCATCACACATGTTATACAATAGTTTTCAAACTTTAGTTAATGATGCATGTGAATTTAATTGAGAATATCGATGCCATATTTTAATTACTTGTATCTAAGATGATGAAATTTAAGGTAATAATTTGAGGATGACTTTGAAATTCATGCTTAGATACTTTTTGCACTTATACCATGCTAGGATCTAGAAATCAAGGAACCAATTTCAACTTTGAATCTTAGGTTCTTAGTAAAGACTAAACCCGATAAACTTTAGAGCTAATTTTTCGTCTTTGATGAGTGCTTATATAAACTCGGAGTTATCTTTAAATACGAATTATTTTTACATAATCTTATATATTTTGCTTTAACTTATGTGACTTTGCATGATATTAAATTCATATTATTGTGCTAGAGCGTATCTTATGTTAGCTTAAGACAAATAGGTTAGATTACTATCTTTTGAGGAGATGATTGAAGGCCATCTTTGGCTCGTTTGTACTTAATATGTCCTACCTCATATAAATTTTTCTTCTAGTACCATTTTGAACCTATTAAAAAATTTGCCTTTATATATTCTTTGATAAGCAATGTTAATCTTTAACCCTTCGCCATTTCTGAAAATTTAGCCTTACCTTTCTTACTTATGAGAAATTAGGAATGACAAATGAGAATGAACGAAAAGTGAGTAAGTGGAGAGATCGAGCTGTGGTATTTACTGAGAATGTATGACAAAGCAATATAAAAAAAAAAGTGAAAAATAATAAAAAATATGAGGTACTTTAAGAAAATGAAATTCAAAAGAAGAAAAAGGAATGAGAAATGAAAAGAAAGTAGAGAAAAAGAGAAAAATATTGAGAAGAATAGTGAGAGAATAGAAAAGAAAAAGTTAAAAAATAGAAAAATCAAACAAATTTCTTTAATGATTTCTCAGAAATTTTGAATCCCAACTTCCCTTTCTTTCTTACCCTTACCTGAGCCCCATTACAACCTTAAAAAGACCTTCATAATTCGATCTTGATATGGTAACTGCCTTGTGGAGGTGAATATGTGATATCTATAACACTTGATATGACATGCTTAGGATATACAAGTATCTATTTTTATGAGATTTATTTTTATTCATTGATTGCATCGTGTTTCATTTATCATGTGCGACCTTTTTACTTACTTTGTGTTGATCTCTCACATGTAAGCGAAAATAAACCCATCATCGGTGTGTTTCTATTTTGAGAGAATATCTATTATGAGAAATGAGTTGAAACATGAGATCCGATGGTTTACTGTTTGGACTGGTTCCGAGATAAATGGATATTAGCATTGGTGTACATGCACTTTACGTTTACGCATGAATGAATGAGTTATCTAATAATTTGAGCATGAGACTAATTTGAATGGATACTAGTATGATTGGTATAATATTGATACTTGAAATTGAGATTTCGTATGTTGAATTGATTAATGGTTTTATGCTTTGAAGTTAAATATATATGAAAATCATGTTTTGAAAACTCAATTTTACCGATGATTTAAAAATTTTGGAAGTTTATGGGTAACTTTAATGAAAACTCTTAGGAGACAAAACTCATCCACTAGGGATCACCTAGTAGTTTAAATGCTTGTTGTATGCGCTAAATACAATCGTGCTCCCTAAGAAAGTGACATTTATTGATTATTTTTCAGTTTGCTTATTTTCTCTTTTGCTCGAGACTAGCAAAGTGTAGGTTTGGGGGTACGATGAGTGGTAAAATATGATGATATTTTACCTCCTAAAGATATTTAGCCATCCGATGAAAGCTAGCTGACATATTTGTAAGGTTTTTAGTATTTTAGGAAAATCTAGCCATTACATGCAATTAGAAGTACAGAAGAGCATAAAACTGACTCACACTGGAACACTAGAGCAAATGGACTGCTGGGCCCTGAATTTGAATTTGAATTTGAATTTTGGATTTGAATTTCAAATATAGAGCTGAGGACCTATTTAAGCAAACTTGGGAATTAGTTTTAAGTCTCTCCCTTTGGGGAGCCTTTTATTTTCCTTAGCATTTTTAGTTTCTTCTAGTCTTTCCTTTTTTATTTTCCAAGCATTGTTCTTTCCATTCTCTAGTTTTATGTCCTAGATTAGTTTAATTTCTGGATTTGAAGAAGGATTGTACCGATTGGATTAAAGGTTTGGTAAATTTTGTTGAAGCTTTCTATGATATTTTAATGTCATTTTCAAATTCTGTCTTTATTTTGTTGTCTCCTTCAATCATGTGTAGCTAAATTTCATTGAGCGTTGAGATCTTGTTGAGGATATTTCAGGTGTTGATTATTGTGTATGATAAAAGAAAAATTAAAAGCAAAGTTAAAACAGAGGATGAATTCAATACATCTAAAATATCTAAGACCTGCAAGATACATGGTCTATTTATAGTAAGTTTTAAAAGTAAAAGTTGGGCCCATAGGGAGTAGTGATCTAAAACCAAAGAGGTAGCATAGTAGACCTCCAGATCTAGCAATTCTAGCCTAGTTTAAAAAAGAAAAAGAGTTTTTCAGGTGTCACTAGATCTAATTTACAAAACTGAAATATAAACTAAATCTAAAAGATGAGGGAGATGGATGGTAAAATAAAGTATAAAATGAGAGGAAATAAACAGTTAGGGACTGGTTCTTATTGTAAAATAGATCAAGACTTGTGAATTTGCAGCTATCATTCACTTGGCTACAAGCACAAGTGAAAGGTAGAAGAATTCAAATTAAACCAAGAGCTTGAACTGATTTTAAGGGTATGATCTATTTACTTGAATGGTCACAGATCATCCTATAGACTTCATCAAATCCAAAGGTTCAAAATGAAACAATAAAACTAATGCAGCCACTATGCTTGTAAGGCTACAAGCACTTACAACCATAGGATCAAATAATCCATGTAGATCTGGTGTGAACCACTAGAAATCACAGATTATTTGGGGATCTAAACTCAGCTGGTCATTGCTTCAAACAGCTACAATGACTAAGCTCACAAGGCTGCAATCTCCGCACATTTAAATCTCTTCACTGAAAACAGATATAGAAATCAGAGCACGAGTCAGATCTGCTACAATTTTTCACTTGGCTACAAGCACAAGTGCAAAAAAGAAGGATCCAAGTTCACCTTCACTTTTTGCGTTGGTCCTAAGGGTACGATCTATCCACTTGAATGGTCACAGATCATCCTAGAGATTTATTCCAGCGGTGAAGGTAAAGATTAGAACATGAAAAATTACTGCAAGCACTATAGTTGTAAGGCTACAAGCTCAAACAACCATAGGTGCATCAGATCTATAAAAATCAAAAGCAATTGAATAGAAAAATTATAGATCTAATGGGATTTTAAAAATAACATTTCATTGATTAAACACAACTTACAATGATCTGCCTCAAGCCTACAGTCTGTGCATAAATCCGGAGTTCTTCACACTGAATTTACAGATTTATTTACAATTAGAAACCAGATCTAAACTGCTATCTAGATCTAATCCAACAGGCTAGATTAGAGAGAGAAGGGGGAAGAGGAAAAAGGAAAAATAAAAGCTAAAACTAAACCTAAATGAGTCAAGGAGAACTAAAGTTATTCCTTGGTTTCCTTGCTCTCGAATTACAACAACAAGGAGGGTTATTTATACAAATGTAGTGATCCATACGCTTTGGATTGCAGTCAATCAGAGGAGACGTTTTGATTTCAATTTATGCTAATCCATGTGCCTAGCATTCTACCCAATCAGAGAGAAGAGAGAGAGAGATCCAGTTCTGTTTATGCAGCTGAAGGAGTTTGCATTCCTGCCAAAGATTTGAAAATCAGTTCTACCCATGTGCAGAATTCTCTCATGCTTCGGAGTTCCCAACTTTGCCCCTGCCGACCAGGAATAATTCCAGCTGCACCATTTATCAAATTGCTGCAAATAACTTGCCCATGTGCAAACTTCTTTTTGTACTTGGGAGTTCTCAAAAATACCGTTGCTGATCATTGATGAAACCCAAAATATTCTTGCTGCAGCTACTACCAAAACAACTCCCTTTTGGCTTTATTAAATCCCTATCATAGCTCCTCATATAACAGCTGTAATTAGATTGAAACCAAACTGCTGTTATTTCCCAAACTAACCCTCACATTTGTTGATATTTGCTGACAATATTTGAGTCTTGATGAAGTTCAACTGTAGCAGAGAGAAGGTAGCTTGATAGATACGTTTGCAAGTTTGCACAATATCAGCTTCAAGTCCATTTCGTGGGGTTTGCTGGCTGCATTCGAGAGGATGTGAGCTGAAGGTTAAAAGGACAACAGCTTCAGGTAAGATGTCAAGAGGTACTGAGGTTATAGCTAGGACCAATCGATAGGATGGCTGAAGTGGAAGGCTTGGAAACTTGAGAGGATGGAGGGAATATGCAAAGGACAACAGCTCTAGGTAAGGTGTCGAGAGGTTGCTGGTTGCATTCGAGAGGATGAAGTGACCACTCGACAGGTTGGCTTGTTGGAGCTGCAAAAGTTGGCAGGTGTGATGGGAGGTTAGCTGCTGCTCGACAGGTTCTGAAGCTGCAAGGGCATCTGTTCGATAAGATGAATGTAATGGCAGTCGAGAAGATGGCTGAATGGAGCTGCAAGTCGTGAAGTTGCTGAAGCAAGGGCTATATAACTCAACAAGTTGGTGTTGAAGCCTTGAATGTCAACAGGATGAAAGAGAATGGGAGCTGTAGATGTCGACAGGTTGGAGCTTAGGCTTATCCATTAGAGATGTTGGCTATGCACTGCAATGAAGTGCTCGATAGGTACAATGGGAGGATGGCTTTGGCGCTGAGGAAGGTGTCGACAGGTTCTGAAGGGTTGCAGGCCAAATGTCAACAGGTTATAAGCTTGAAATGACAAATCATTCGAGAGGTTTGGGAGCTGCTTTAAGTTGATAGGTTTGCTAGTGCATTAAGTCGACAAGATGTCTGAAAGGTGCACTAATCCACTCGATAGGTTCTGAAGCTGCAGTTTATATCACTCGATAGGTAGGCTGAGTGCATTGGGCATCCATTCGATAGGATGGGTTTGCAACTAAGGGAGTCGACAGGATGAAGGTGTGTTCTAGCTTCCCTTCAAGAGGATTGAAGTTCGCCAGCTAATATGTCAAGAGGTTTAATGCAGTTGGGCTTTTAAGAACTCAAGAGGTTGGCTTGGATTTAGCAATCTACTCAAGAGGATGTGCAACTTTGGCAAGATGACAAACTGGTCTTCTCGACAGGTAGGTGTTGAACTGAGAGGTTCAGCTGCTACATCTTACATGTTGAGAGGATCTTAGGCTTCAGTTGGTACCATTCTGCTGTGTAGCTGCTGTATTGGAACAGCTTTGAACTATAGTAGATGTGCAACTGATGTGCACCTAGTTGTAGACGCTACTGTCAAACTGCTCCATGAATTGCTGTTTGGACATAATTGAGTGCACACAGTTGGAGGTATTGATGTTGCAATAGTTCTCATGCGTGAGTCCCTCTTTTCTCAGCCCATCTCCTCTTATTGGCACCTTTAATCTACAAAACTGCACTAAGGATGCAATTGGTTCCTAACTGCAAAACAATCTTAAAATGCAATTATTAATCACTCTAAGCCTTCGCAAGAGCCAGGTTAAAAGGGTAAAAAGCGGTAAAAATCAGTGCTCAACAGACCCCCAAACCTAACCTTTGCTAGTCCTCGAGCAAAGTGAAATTTAAAACAATTATCCTACAAAACTAAATGCCACTTTCGTAGGGAACACGGATGCATTTAGCATATGCACCAAGCCTTTTAAACCCCTAGGTGATCCCTAGTGGTGGAGTGGAGCCTCCTAAGGGTTTTCAGTGAAGGTACCCACAAACTTCTCCAATAAAACAGTTAATACCAGTGCCACATGTTAAAACAGAGGTTAAACAAAATAAAATTTATTCCACACTTTACTCATTTTATTTTTTTAGAGAATTCTCTTTAGTAAAACAATAATTTAAAACTGAAATCCTGTTGTAATTCCTTCACAATCAATCATAGCTTTTGTCAAGGCATTTGTGAGTGAAAATTAATGCAAAGCTCACCATCAGTTTGAGAATTCTATTTTGATAATGCCCCCAACAAACTAAATTTCATATCCAAGTCTTACCAGGGTTGTCACTCACAATAAAAATAGAAGGGTGCATCATTTCACATAACTCAAGAGCAGTTACATCCCTCAAATAGGACTGCAAGCATGAGCATAGGCATTGCTCTAATTTCTAAAATCTTCTAGCTCTTGTCACCATAGATTACACAAATCCTCATCTCCGCATAATAGCTCAATCAATTTCAGATCAGTAGGGACTTTTTATTGGGTTGTAATGTGACTTATGGGTGAGGTTTATAAAGAATAAAAGGGTAGAATGAGATTCAAAATTGAGAAATTAGTAAGGTAAGGAGGTGATTTGCAACTTCACAACCTTTATTTCAATATAATTCCATCTTAGTTTTGAATTTTCAAATTTGAAGTGATCAGTTCCTAATCTTCTTTTCAATTTTTTCAATGAAATGACTTCTCTTTCTCATTCTTTTGTTTTGCTTTTCTATTTTTTTCTTTTTCTTTTTGTATGCTTTTCTTTTTGTATTTTTCTCACACTTTTTTTTTTCTTTTATGGGTTGGAATGCCACAACTACCATCAAATGTGTTTTCTTCTCTTTCAACAAACTGTCAAACCAGCTCTACCTTCTTCAACTCCTTCACCTTTACCTTCTGAAATCTCAGGATAAGGGTCAGGTTGCATCAGGTTACTAAGTTTTGGGTTCAAATTTTTTGATTTTTATCAAAGGAAAACTTGGATTTTTAAGGCTCAAATGGTGTGTATCAAGGGCAGTTCAAAGGTGGATAATTTTAAGCTCAAACTGTCTAAAGGATGGCCCTACATCATGTCCTCAATGTCATAAATGTTGTCTAGTTGTTTCAACTTGGATTTGCCTAACTTCCAGTGAGCAAGACCAAATTTCATCAGTCCTTAGAGCAGAAAAATTGCTAAAACACTTTTCAAAGAAAATTTTTCAGGCCCAATTCTCACTAGGTATGGTCTTCCATCAAAATTTTGAGGTATATTCTCATAATTTTCTCTCTTTTCAGGTTCACTAAACATCGATTTTTTAAAAATTCTTGGCATTCACTTCATGAAAATGTTAGAACTATAACACATTTCAGTTTTAAATTTTTTTTAATTTCTTCTTTTTCAAAAATCAGGTGGGAAATCACTTTATTTTTAAAATAATATTTGAACACTGCTGCACTAACATTAACTATTCCATTGGCACACCTTGCCATACCCCCAACCCTATGATGAACATTGTCCTCAATATTTACTCACTGAGTAACCAGGGGTAGCAGGGTTAAAAGAAAGAAAAATAAGTAGAAAAAGAATAGCTATGTGCAACAAAAAAGAAAAAATGCGAAACTGAATATATGAATAGAAAAATGGAAGAAAAATGATATACAAATGGAAGAAAATTAATACCAAAATAGGAAAAACAACAAAACAGATACAAAAATAGTAAAACAAAAGCAAGAACTAAATACAAACATCTAAAAATTAAGAAAATTAGTAAAAGTAATATACACATTATCCTAAGCAAGAAAAATCAGTAATCTAAAAAAAACAGGATTTAAACTAAAAGTCCTAAAAACAGAAAATCCTAAGAGTCAACTATGATAAGGTAAGGCCCTCTATGCTGTGGTAAGTTCCTCTGTGTGTGCTGTGGATGTGTATGAATCAATATGAATTTTAAATTGATGAAGCATGGAGGCACACATTTAAAACAGGATTCATACACAGCTGAGACCCATTAAGATTGAAGAATCATGAAAGTGAATGAATGCAAAGGCTCCATTGGTTTTTCAATGCAAAAATATGATCCTTTGCTCATTAACTTTCATGATTCAAAATTCAAGAACCATGATCACAGTAGTTCCAGATGGGGGAATATGAATGATAGCAAAAGAAAACAGTCCATCTAAAAAAAAAAATTTATGTTTTTATATTTTGTACTTTTGATGTGTTTTTGATAAGTCGGGGCTCAACAAGAGCCCTTATTTACTACTGCTGAAGAATACAAATGAGGAAAAATAAATCTGAAATTTTTATTTGTGTTTAGATTTTCTTTTATTTTTATTTGGTTTTGTTATTTTACAAAAAATCAGCATGCCTTAAATCTGAAAACTATAGTAAGGACCTTGATGCCTTGGCCTTCTGCACCTCTTTTTGGTTAAAAAACAGCCTTGTGATCTGCCAACTTCTGTGGAAGAAGATTCACCCATCATGTGTAATCCCCTAGGATTATTGATTGGTTGGCTAGGGAGTCTACTCTCTTCCCTTTTAGTCAAAGCATTAGAGAGATGACCAAGTTGGTCTTCAATCTTTTTGATGCTTTGGCTTTGGGACTGCACAGTCGATGCTAAGGAGCTGAGGTTTTGTAATGAGGACAGAGCCTACTCCTCAAAGGAGGGAGTTCTAGATTGGGGTGCTTGTGCAGGCATATGATTTTGCTGAGCCATTGGCTGTTGGGACTGATGATTTGAGGGAAAATTATGCGGGTACCGCTGGAATTTATAGGGTAAAGCCTGCTGCTGCTGCGATTGAGAGTGATTCTCTTGGTTCCACCTCAGATTGGGGTGGTTCCTCCATAGATAACCAGCAGATTGTTGAGCAGGATAAAATCTCGTAGATGGATAGTCTTGAATGGAGTGTGTGGGGGACTGACATATCAGACATGCATCCTGCACTTGTGCAACCATTGGGGGCTACAATACACTCATTAATTTATCAAACTGAAGTGCCAAACTGTCTACCTTACTCTCTAAGGCAGTACACACATTGATTTCATACATCCTACCCTTAGGAGTGTTCTCTTTCAATTTAGCAGAGGTCTCGATGTCTCGAGGTAGGGTCTCCTGTTGCATTGAGTTCTCACTTATGACCTCAAAAAGTTTCCAAGCCTTATCAGCTGTCTTGTGGAGGTATGTACCACCATATGAGGCATCAACCATATCCCTGCTCTTGGGATCAATTCCTTGATAAAAACTTTGAACAAGCTGCCATTTAGGAATTTAGTGATTGGGACATTGCTTTAAAAGCTCCTTAAATCTTTCTCAGGCTTAATGAAAATCCTCAGTTGGGGATTGAGCAAAGGAAATTATGCTCTTCCTCAGCTAGATTATTTTGGACATGGGGAAAAATTTGGCCAAAAATTGACATTGAAGATATTTCCAGAACTGTATACTATTGGTTGGGAGAATAGAAAGCCATGTTCAAGCTCTATCCTTTAGTGAAAAAGGAAAGAGCCTCAGCCTTGTAGCTTCCTCCCCCAAACCTCAAATGTTGAAAGGGGTGTACAGTCCTAAAAATTCATCAATGTACTTGTAGGGGTCCTCTTTACTCAGTCTATGATATGAGGACAATATTTGAATGATGGATGATTTGATCTCATAGTTCCCTTGAACAGCAGGGAATTGAATGCAAAAGGGAGGTGTATGCCCCTGGTGCATTAAATTCCTTCAAGGTCTTTAATTATTCACCCATTTCAAATGGAACAAAAATATATACACAACAATGCAGATTTTAGCAAAGATAAAAAATAGAAGCAAAAATACAACAGAAAATAAGAACAAAAACAAACAAAAACACAACAGTTTGCTGGTTTGAAAGAATTAAAAATTGAAAATGAATCACAAAGGAGAAGGGGAAGCCAACTTAGGCAAAGCTTACCAGCTGCAATCCAATGGCTCCTCCTTTGGCTACTGCTCAAGATCTATAAAAATTCAAAAACTGCAGCAGTATTTTATTCAAACACCTACAAGGCAATGAAAAAATTCAGAAAAGTCAGACATATTGTAGTATTAAAACTAATTTTCTATACATGCATTGCAGTAAGCATTTATTCAAATACTTGAAATGCAAAAACTTAAAGAAAAATTGGATCTACAAAAATGAAAACTCATATCTACTAACTAGATCAAAACTCCCCGACAGCGGCACCAAATACTTGTTGAGGATATTTCAGGTGCGAATTATTGTGTATGATAAAAATAAAATTAAAAGTAAAGTTAAAACATATGATGAATTCAACACATCTAAAATATCTAAGACCTGCAAGATACATGGTCCATTTGTAGCAAGTTTAAAAGTAAGAGTTTGTCCCACAAGGAGTAGTGATCTAAAACCAAAGAGGCAGTACAGTAGACCTCCAGATTTGCTACAGATCTAGCAATTCTAAAACTGAAATATAAACTAAATCTAAAAAATGAGAGATGGATGGTAAAATAAGGTATAAAATGGGGGAAAATAGAAAGTTAGGGACTGGTTCTTATTGTAAAACAAATCAAGACTTGTGAATTTGCAACTATCCTTCACTTGGTTGCAAGCACAAGTGCAAGGTAGAAGAATTCAAATTAAACCAAGAGTTTGAGCTGATCTTAAGGGTATGATCTGTCTACTTGAATGGTCACAGATCATCCTATAGACTTCATCCAATCCAAAGGTTCAAAATGAAATAATAAAACTATTACAGCCACTATGCTTGTAAGGCTACAAGCAGTTACAACCATAGGATTAAATAATCCATGTAGATATGGTGTGAACCACTAGAAATCATAGATTATTTGGGGATCTAAACTCAGCTGGTCAGTGCTTCAACCAGCTGCAATGACCGAGTTCACGAGGCTATAATCTTCGCACAATTTCAAATCTCTTCACTGAAAACAGATCTGGAAATCAGAGCAAGAGTCGGATCTGCTACAATCTTTCACTTAGATACAAGCACAAGTGAAAAGAGGAAGGATCCAAGTTTACCTTCACTTCTGATTTAGTCCTAAGAGTATGATCTATCCACTTGAATAGTCACAGATCATCCTAGAGATTTATTCCAACAATGAAGATAAAGATTAGAACATGAAAAATTATTGCAAGCACTATGGTTGTAAGGCTACAAGCTCAAGCAACCATAGGTACATCAGATATGGAAAAATCTAAAGCAATTGAATAAAAAAATTACAGATCTAATGGGACTTTAAAAATAGCATTTCATTGATTAAACAGAACTTACAATGATCTGCCTCAAGCCTACAGTCTGTGCATGAATCCGGAGTTCTTCACACTGAATTTACATATTTATTTACAATTAGAAACCAGATCTAAACTGCTATCTAGATCTAATCCAACAGGCTGGATTAGAGAGAGAAGGGGGAAGAGAAAAAGGAAAAATAAAAGCTAAAACTAAACCTAAATGAGTTAAGGAGAACTAAAGCTATTCCTTGGTTTCCTTGCTCTCGAATTACAGCAGCAAGGAGGGTTATTTATACAAATGTAGCGATCCATATGCTTTGGATTGCAGTCAATCAGAGGAGAGGTTTTGATTTCAATTTATGCTAATCCATGTGCATAGCATTCTGCCCAATCAGAGAGAAGAGAGAGAGAGATTCAGTTCTGTTTATGCAGCTGAAGTAGTTTGCATTCCCACCAAAGATTTGAAAATCAGTTTTGCCCATGTGCAGAATTCTCTCATGCCTTGGAGTTCCCAACTTTTCCCCTATTGACCAGGAATAATTCCAGCTGCACCATTCATCAAATTGCTACAAATAACTTGCCCATGTGCAAACTTCTTTTTGTACATGGGAGTTCTCAAAAATACCCTTGTTGATCATTGATGAAACCCAAAATATTCTTGCTGCAGCTACTACCAAAACAGCTCCCTTTTGACTTTATTAAATCCCCATCATAGCTCCTCATATAATAGTTGTAATTAGATTGAAACCAAGCTGCTGTTATTTCCCAAACTAATCCTCACATTTGTTGGTATTTGCTAACAATATTTGAGTCTTGATGAAGTTCAACTGTAGCAAAGAGAAGGAATCTTGATAGATACATTTGCAGGTATGCACAATATCAGCTTCAGGTCCATTTCGTGGGGTTTGCTGGCTGCATTAGAGAAGATGTGAGCTAAAGGTTAAAAGGATAGCAACTTCAGGTTAGATGTCGAGAGGTACTGAGGCTGTAGCTGGGACCAATCGATAGGATGGTTGAAGTGGAAGGCTTGGAAACTCAAGAGGATGGAGGGAATATGCAAAGGACATCAGCTCTAGGTAAGGTGTCGAGAGGTTGCTGGTTGCATTCGATAGGATGAAGTGACCACTCGACAGGTTGGTTTGTTGGAGTTGTGAAAGTCGATAGGTTTGATGGGAGGTTAGTTGCTGCTTGAAAGGTTCTGAAGCTGCAAGGGCATTTGTTTGATAGGATGAATGTAATTACAGTCGAGAAGATCGCTGAATGGAGCTACAAGTCGTGAGGTTGCTGAAGCAAGGGCTGTAGAACTTGATCAGTTGGTGTTGAAGCCTTGAATGTCATAAGGATGAAAGAGAATGGGAGCTGCAGATGTCGACAGGTTGGAGCTTAGGCTTATCCATTCGAGATGTTGGCTATGCACTACAATGAAGTGCTCGATAGGTACAATGGGAGGATGGCTTTAGAGCTGAGGAAGGTGTCGACAGGTTCTGAACGGCTGTAGGCCAAATGTCGACAGGTTCTAATCTTGAAATGACAAATCATTCGAGAAGTTTGGGAGCTGCTTCAAGTCGACAGGTTTGCTGGTGCATTAAGTCAAAAAGATGGCTGAAAGGTGCACTAATCCACTCGATAGGTTCTGAAGCTGTAGTCTATATCACTCGATAGGTAGGCTGAGTGCATGGGGCATCCATTCGATAGGATGGGTTTGCAGCTAAGGGAGTCGACAGGATGAAGGTGTGTTCCAGCTTCCATTCAAGAGGATTGAAGTTCACCAGCTAATATGTCAAGAGGTTCAATGAAGCTAGGCGTTTAAGAACTCAAGTG
The DNA here is from genome assembly GCA_021018995.1 of Chloranthus sessilifolius. NCBI lineage: Eukaryota > Viridiplantae > Streptophyta > Magnoliopsida > Chloranthales > Chloranthaceae > Chloranthus > Chloranthus sessilifolius. The sequence continues at coordinate 103,463,525 of CM037588.1, forward strand.
GTTGGCTTGGATTTAGCAATCTACTCAAGAGGATGTGCAACTTTGGCAAGATGACAAGCTGGTCTTCTCGACAGGTAGGTGTTGAACAAAGAGGTTCAACTGCTACATCTTACATGTTGAGAGGATCTTAGGCTTCAGCTGGTACCATTCTGTTGTGTAGCTGCTGTATTGGATCTGTTTTGAACTACAGTAGATGTGCAATTGATGTGCACCTAGCTGTAGATGTTGTTGTCAAACTGCTCCATGAACTACTGTTTGGACATAATTGAGTGCACATAGTTGGAGGTATTAATGTTGCAATAGTTCTCATGCATGACTCCCTCTTTTCTCAGCTCATCTCCTCTTATTGGCACCTTTAATCCACAAAACTGCACCAAGGATGCAACTGGTTCCTAACTACAAAACAGTCTTAAAATGCAATTATTAATCACTCTAAGCCTTAGCAAGAGCCAGGTTAAAAGGGTAAAAAGTGGTAAAAATCAGTGCTCAACAGATCTAATGAACCCCATCCAAGATTTTCATTTATAATAATATAGATCTATAGTTGTGATATTATTTCATTAACATATGCTGAGATTATTAATGCCTTATTGCTTTTGCGAAATTAGTAAATTTCGATTGCCATCTAAAATAGGGGTGCTAGTCACACTCCCATAATCTCAGATCTGTAGTAAGGAATCTACTCCGAATTCTTTGTTGATAATATTTGTGGCGTTAATTCATCGTCATTAGGAGTCTCTCTTTTACGGTAGATGTTTTACCCTATTTTATGACATTAATTTATCGTCATTAGAAATCACTTTTACTGTGAATATTTTGCTTCATTTCTTTTGCGGTAGTAGGAAGAACATACTTTAGAAAATTGATTTTATGGATTTAATGATATATCTTCTATAAATACTTGATTGAGTTTAATATTTATGTGTATTACATCTCGTGTGATATCATATCTCAATCGTTAGATATGTATTTTATAAATGATAAGTATATCGAGGATGGGAGGAGTTAGCATCCCGATCCTCTCTTTTATTCTTCATTTAATTTAATTTCATTGTTTGGTCTTTAATTCTCATCATACTCTTCAAAATTCGTAAGCTAGTTTAAATCTTATGCTAAAATTGTGGTAGTTCTTTTAGTTAATTGCTATTTCCTCTTGATGATTTTCTAAGCAATCTCCGTGGGAACGATCTCGTACTCCGCACCCACTGACTATAATCTAATTTATGCACTTGCAAGTTTAAAATAAAATTAAAATCACAACAAGTTTTTAGCACCGCTACCGGGGATTGGATATAGAAAATATGAAAATTTTAGGAAATAGATAGTTAATTTTAGAAATTTCTTTAGATTTAAATCATTATTTCTAATAGTTAAAATAATAATAATAATAATAATAATAATAAATTTTAAAATTTTGAAAATTTTACATTTTGAATTTTGAAATTTGGAATTTAGAATTTAGAATTTCGAAATTTGAAATTTGAATTTTGAATTTTGAAATTTGAATTGTTTAAAATTTTTGAAATTTTGGATTTATAGGATTTTTTTTTTTAGGATTGGTAGGATTTGTATTTCTAGTCTAGGATTTTAAAGATTTTTTAGGATTTTTTTTTAGGATCTTTAGGAATTGTAAGATTTTCTTTTCTTCCTTTCTTTTTTTATGTAGGATTTTTGTGATTTATAGGTTCCTTTTAGTTTATTGCCTTTTAGGTTTCGTAGGATTTGTAGATTCCTTTTAAGTTATTGCCTTTTAATTTATTTGTAGGATATTATAGATTTGTAGGATTTGTAAATTTTTTTTTTGTTTATTTCTTTTTAGCTTATTGCCTTTTCATATTTTTAGGATTTATAGAATTTGAAGGATTTGTAGGTTTCTTTTAATTTATTAGATTTTTAGGGTTATATTTTGGATTTTTGAATTTTGAATTTAAATTTTAAATTTTGAATTTGAAATTTTGAATTCTAGAATTTTGAATTTCAAATTTGGGAAAAAAAATAAAAATAATAAAAAATAATAAAAAATAAAATAATTTCAATTTCAAAATTTCAAATCTTAAAAATTTGAAAGTTGAAATTCAAAATTTAAAATTTAAAACTCAAAATTTGAAATTTGAAATTTAAAATTTGAAATAAAAAATTAATAAATAAATAAAAATAATAAATTTATTTAAATTAAATTAAAAAAAAAACTTAAAATTTGAAATTTGAAGTTTAAAATTTCAAATTTGCACCAAAAAAAAAAATTTTTTTTTAATTTAAAATTCAAAAATTTTCAAAAATTTCAAATTTCAAATTTCAAATTCAAAAATTCAAAACTTAAAATTTGAAATTTCAATTTCAAATTTGAAAAAAATAAAAAATTAAATAAATAAAAATTCAAAAATTTAAATTTTAAATTTCAAAATTTTAAATTTTAAATTCAAAAAATAAAAAATAAAAAAAATAAAATTTTTAGATACACTTGTTTTTATGGTTGATTATGATTTTGATAATGTTATTCTAATAACATTTTGTTACTATTGATGATCCTCTCTCTATTATTGATATTATTTTTTTGTATGGTGAGGATGCTTGGATATACATATATTACTCGATGGGCAGGTTGTTTTGTTCTGGTATATTTTTGTACAAGTTTGGAGGGATTTTCCTACCTCTCCCCTTTTCATGTGCTTCCTCATGTCTCAAATCATTACTCCAGGTATGTTCTTTCACCTTAGTCTAATATTTTATTTATTGTCAACAATGAGGACATTATTCAATTTAGGTTTGAGGGTGTAGTTTCTGTGATACTATTATTTTGATACCCTTAAAACCAAATTTACAAAAACAAATGGATCCATCACACATGTTATGCAATAGTTTTCAAACTTTAGTTAATGATGCATGTGAATTTAATTTTGAGAATATCAATGTCATATTTTGATTACTTGTATCTAGGATGATAAAATTTAAGGTGATAATTTGAGGATGACTCTGAAATTCTTGCTTAGATACTTTTTGCACTTATACTATGCTAGGATCTAGAAATCAAGGAATTAGTTTGAACTTTGAATATTAGGTTCTTAGTGGAGACTAAACCCGGTAAGCTTTAGAGCTAATTTCCTGCCTTTGATGAGTGTTTATATAAACTCAGAGCTATCTTTGAATACGAATTATTTTTGCATAATCTCATGCATTTGGTTTAACTTGTGACTTTGCATTACATTAAATTCATATCATTGTGCTAGAACGTATTGTATATTTACTTAGGGCAAATAATTAAGATTACCATCTTTTAAGGACATGATTGGAGGCTATCTTTGGCTCGTTTGTACTTAAAATATTCTACATCATTAAAATTTATCCTTCTAGTACCCCTTTGAGCCTATTGAAAAATTTGCCTTTATACATTCTTTGATAAGTCATGTTAACCTTTAACCCTTCATAATTTTTGAAAATTTAGCCTTACCCTTCTTATGAGAAATTAGGAACGAGAGATGCGAATGAAAAGTGAGTAAGTGGAGAGATATCGAGTTGTGGTGTTTACTGAGAATGTATGGCAGAAAAATGTAAAAAAAAAAAATTATGAAAAATAATTAAAAATATGAGGTACTTCAAGAAAATGAAATTCAAAAGAAGAAAAAGGATTGAGAAAAAAAGAAGGTTGAGAAAAAGAGAAAAATATTGAGAAGAATAGTGAGAGATTAAAAAAAAAAAAGTTAAAAAATAGAAAAATCAAACAAGTTTCTTTAATGATTTATTAGAAATTTTGAATCTCAACTTCCCTTTCTTTCTTACCCTTGAGCCCCATTACAACCTTAAAAAGACCTTCATAATCTGATCTTGATATGGTAACTGCCTTTGGAGAGTGAATATGTGATACCTATGACACTTGATATGATATACTTAGGATATACAAGTATCTGTTCGTATGAGATTTATTTTTGTTCATTGATTGCATCGTGCTTTATTCATCATGTGAGACATTTTCGCTTGCTTTGTATTGATCTCTCACAAGTGAGCAAAAATGAACCCATCATCGGCGTGTTTCTATTTTGAGAGTATATCTATTGTGAGAATTGAGTCGAAACATGAGATCCGATGGTTTACTGTTTGGATTGGTTCTGAGATAAATGGATATTAGTATTGGTGCACATGCACTTTACGTTTATGCATGAATGGATGAGTTATCTAACGATTTGAGCGTTAGTGTGGCAACCCGACATTTTCTTCCTGAATATCATTAAGGAACCGTCACGTCGTCGGATCACCTAACATGAGCCTTTCATCAAGGGGGTCCTTTCTTGTACAAAATTGTGCAAATGCGGAAGTAATGTAATTACTCGGGCAGTTACTAATATGGCAAAAGAACTAGTATCTGCTATTTATCTATGCATGAGACTAGAAACACTATATATGTAACAGCTCGGATTTCGGCACCCCGAAACCCGTGTCGTCAGCACGATCTTCCAGACCGTGCCCCATGGCTATGTACAGAACATTGGTATAACAAGCAATATCAAGACAAAATGAATCAATAATTATATAATGCGGAAGTAAATTACTATTCTAAGTGTAACCTCAAAAGACAGCTCTGCATTCATGCCACTGCATGAAAAGAGAACCGATCCGAACCATTGGTGATAAATCGATCACCCCAGATGGTTGGCCAAAAAGAATATATGCTTTAATTACATTATTTTAAAAAGGCTTGACACACCAAGCCACACAACAAGCTCTCAAAACTCACTCTATCAAAGTGCTCAGCAGAGTCTCCTAGAAGAAGTCCTTGGGAGGAGGCTCCAACTCTTCCCCGGGCATGTAATCCGAATCACCCGGATTCACGTCTCCCGAAGCCTCGACCGCTGCTAACACTGGACCTGTGACATATAGTCTAAAGGGTGAGCTACATCCTAGCTCAATAGGGAACAACACAATTAACATATAAGTCAAGATCTCACATATATTCCATGATATTATAAGCATGATGTATTTATGCACTTGCTGGAAAAACAGTTTAAAAGATGGCAATCTGTATTCAATTTTACTGGTGGTTTGCATGTTTCACTTTACTGTTAATTGATCATGAATGACACTGAATAAGCCTAAAGCAAAACTTAAATCATCAACTTAAGTAATCCCCGAGCAATATAATATCGAGCCCCGATGGGATACTGTAATAGCTCGAAAAAATCATGCTAAACTATGACCTCGGGATCCGTGCCCGATCGGTCACAAGTTTGACCAATTAGGAGTTCGATAATTAGCATAGAGTGTGATGAGTGAATGTGATGTGATGGGTTGTGTAGCAATGTGGTGTGTGTTGAAAATCTAAAGTCACATACACCTATTGAGGTGCATGTGCTCAACACACAAACTAGGAGAGAGATAAAAAGGGTTAATAACCCTAAATGTGTGTTTTTGGGTTGTTGAGAGAGGAGTAAAGAAGAGAGAGAGAGTAAAGAGAGTGATTAATGCAAGGAGTGAATGCTAGTTGGGGAAGGGAGATTCAAGCAATAAACGCCGGATTCGACGCGAGGGATCCGCTAGAAGCAAAGCTGGAACCCTAGCCTTTCCAACCATAGATTTGAAATCAATTTGAGATTGATTCAAGGTAAAATTTTGTGAATAAGATGCATAAATGGTAGAGTCTAAATTATAGTTGAAAATGGTTTAAATCATAGGATAATGGTTTAGAAAAATAGAGGAAAAAGTGTGGAAAAAGATGGGGAAGAACAGCTCGAAAAGGGCTGAATCTGACAATTTCGATTAATCGAAATTGGGTTTCGATTAATCAAAATTAGCCAGGAAGTTGAAAAGTCAGTGGACCCCGATTTCGATTAATCGAATTGGAGTTCGATTAATCGACTTTGGATTTCGATTAATCGATTTGGGTATCGATTAATCGACTGGGAACCTCGATGGAGGAAAGACTTGGGAAAATCGACTAATCGAAATGGGATTTCGATTAATCGATTTCAATTTTCGATTAATCGATTTGGGATCGATTAATCGATTTTAGGAACTCGATTACTCGAATTGAGAATCGACTTGGCTGAACAGAGAATTTCGATTAATCGAATTAAGATTCGATTAATCGAATGAGAATCTCGATTAATCGATTTGAGAATCGATTAATCGATATTGACTTTCGATTAATCGATTTTGGAAATCGATTAATCGAATCAGATTCGATTAATCGATTTTGGAGTTCGATTAATCGACTGAGATAAGTTATGTTGACTTTTGAGTTTGACTTTAAGATTCTTGGAGGGTCTTAGACCTTCTTTATTGCATCCTTTGTGATGTGTTTCACCTGTTATGTGGTACCATAGGTGGTACGTGTGGACTAGTGCACAAGGAACCACGTGGGACCTTGATGCATTGATCAAATGAAAACTTGAGGTAGGGAACACCTTCAACATGTACTTTATTTTACAAGAGCATGTATGTAGTGATATAGAATTCAACTCAAATGTTTTATTGCTTAAGAATTGTGAAAAGTGTGTGTGCGTGTGACATTCGTAAGAGTAATCATAATGAGCCATCCCCAGGGGATGAAGAAGTAAAGAGACAAGAGCATCAGGTGTGATGCAAGTAAATGGATACATCCCAGGGATGTATCCAGGATTGAATCATGTTTGATAGGGCCTAACTGATATAAGATAGCACACTTACACGGTGAATAACTATATGTAAGGCACCGATATTTTTGTTATTTGAGGTTTGATAGGTTACCCCAGCGTGGCGGGATATCCACGGCCCGACACGGCGGGATATCCGTGGCCAAATCTGGCGAAACCGTGAAGGCGGTCTGAGGCTTATCCGTACATAGTAAGCACACCCCAGGGGTGTTGGATTGAGACAAGTGAAACCCCGCCGCCAATCCCCAGGGGAAAGGGGCTTGGGTACTATATGGTATTCCCAGGGAATACGTTAAAACTGTCTATATAGATGACGATGAAGGGTATCTCATCGGGGCTCGATGCTATATTGCTCGGGGACTACTTAAGTTGAAAGTTTAAGTTTTGCTTTAGGCCTTTTCAGCATCATTCATGAGTAAATGAAAACATAAGTAATCAACAGTAAAACGAAAAGCTTTTTAACTATTTTCATCAATAACTGCATAGACACATCATGCATGACATATCATGGAATATATGTGAGTTATAATTTATATGTTCAACTGTGTTTGTTCCCTATTGAGCTAGGATGTAGCTCACCCTATAGACTATACGTCGCAGGTCCACTACTAGCAGCTGCCGAGGCTTCAGGAGGCGCTGATCCCGGCGAGTCGGACCTTGTGGCCGGTGACGAGTTGGAGCCACCTCCTGAGGACTTCTTCTAGAGGACTCCGTTGTGCCGCTTTGAGGGCTTTTTAGAGAGATTTTGTACGGCTTGGTATGTCAAGCCTTGATTTTGTTTAAAACCATGTATATAAGGAGTTGGGATAATTCTTTTGGGACGAACCATCCGTGATGATTGCTGTCATCGATGGTTCGGATCGGTTCTCCATTCATTCAGAGGCATGAGGGTAGAACTATCTTTTGGGGAGTTGATTGATATAGATTTAAATTCTACAATTTCGTTTATTATTCTATTACAATGCTTGATATACCAGTGTTCCGTGCTTAGCAAAGGGCACGGTCAAGATGATCGTGCTGATGGCACGGGTTTGAAGTCAAATGAAACATCATGATTGGTATCAGAGCTAATTCTTTTAGCAATTCTGACAATTATTCTTTGGGTCAGAACATAGGGGCTTCTGCTAACGAAACTTTAGTTTCAAATGCAGTCGCAAATGTCATCTAGAGGAAGAGGCCGACCAAGGGGAGGCCAACAGAGGAGTCTACGTAGTGGAGATGATTACATCTCTCCTACAAATAGAGTGCCTTTAGGAGGTACTGAGGCCCCAGGGGGCAGTAGTAGTAGACAGCTTAATGAAGAGGATCGCGATCATCAGGATCAAGATCTAAGAGAACAAGAGAGAGTGAGAGAAAGACAAGAAGATAGAGAGGAGCGACAAAGGATGATGCACACTATGGAGACTATGGCAGCTGCCATGGCACAACAAGCCGCATCCTTTGCAGCTCATGCGTCAAGAGAACAGCAGCCACCTACACCACCTGTAGGACCTGCGTTGCCTGTGCCCTCATCTTTTACAGAGTTTAGGAGGATGAGACCTCCTTCATTTTCTGGGCAGGCAGACACAATGGCCGCTGAGAACTGGCTGATGGAGATGGAGAAAGTCTTTAGCGTACTGACATGTACGGAAGATGAGAGTGTGAGATGGGCAGCTTACATGTTGGATGGGGAGGCTGGGCCTTGGTGGAAGTCCGTGATACGGACTCGGACTCAGGAGACCCCAGAGTTGCCTTGGACTTGGGAGGAGTTTGTTGAGGAATTCAACAAACAATATTTTCCAGAAGTGGTGAGGAACCAATTAGAGATACAATTTTTACAATTAGTGCAAGGGAGAATGACAGTGAGAGAATATGGGGTAGATTTTCTACGACTAGCCCGTTTTGCTCCGGATTACGTCGCTACCGAAGTGATGAAATCCAAGAGGTTTCAGCAAGGTTTGAAGCCTGAGGTTAGGGGAGGTGTAGCTCCATTTCAACTGAGGACCTATGAAGAGGTCATGAGTAAAGCACTGGTGGTCGAAGAGGAAAATACAAATAGATATAGACAGAGGGAGCAGCAGAGAGGAGGAAATGAACAAGGAAGGACGGGGGCCTACGAACCGGTGAACAAAAAGCCGAGGTTCGTAGCCCAAAATCAGAGACCACAGTTCCAAGGGGGTTTCGGAAGACCGGCGCAACAACAACACCAACAGAGGTTTCCGTTACTTGCGTCGGGAAGACCTTTTCGCTATGAGAGCCCTGCCATGTCTACTGGCGCCACTATCACACAGGGTTCTCGTACTGTTTCTTCCGCACCTCGGGAGACTTGCGCAAAGTGTGGCAAGCCTCATAGGACGGTGGATTGTAGATTGGGAACTAGGGGTTGTTTCCGATGTGGCAAGGTGGGCCACTTGATCAAGGATTGCCCCGAGACGGATAAGAGAAAGACGGTTTCAGTTGCAGCACCACGACCAATTCAAGCAAGGAAGCCGATCGTTCAGGGGAGAGCCTATGCAGTCACTGCTCAGGAAGCAGGGAACGTGCATGACGTCATACAAGGTGAGACCCTTTTAAAATTAAAGAAAGTTTCATTTCATTAAAATTTTAGATAGAGAAGGAGCATGCATCAGAAATTGAATAGATATATTTTTATATACAAAAGCTGTATGTGAATTAAGAGTGTAAATTGATGTGTAAAATATTGTATGTATGTATGTATACTATAGGTACTCTAAATATATATGAAAAAGGATGCTTCGGTGGATATGAGTGTTGATAGACCCAGGTCTACCCACTCATTCGTCACTCACGTTCGCCAAGAAGATGAAGATTGTTCAGAGGCGTTGGATTTACGTCCTATCTCGTGTCTATTCCATTTGGAGAGTTAGTAGACACGGAGTTAGCTTGTAAATCCATCATTGTAGCAGTTCGAGACTTAGAGGTGCATGAATTGGAAGCAAAGTTGATACTGTTAGACATGCAGGGGTTTGATGTGATCCTTGGCATGGACTGGTTGGAGCAGCATTGTGCAACCGTCGATTGTAAGAACAAGGTAGTCATTTTCAGACCCAACACAAGAAGATCATTTCGGTTTCAAGGAGTGAGGTCGGCATCTGTGCCTTGATCTCGAAGAAGGGCCGAGAAAATGATCAGAAAGGGTTGCAGTGGATACTTAGCTTTCTTAAAGGAGGACAAGGAAGAAAAGAACTTCATTTCTGAGATAGCAGTTGTGCGAGACTTCGCCGACGTGTTTCCAGAAGAATTGCCTGGATTACCTCCAGAAAGAGAAGTAGAATTCGCCATTGACTTAGCACCAGGAACGGAGCCTATTTCGAAGGCACCTTATAGAATGGCTCCCGCTGAGTTAAAGGAGTTAAAGGAACAACTGCAAGAACTTATGGACAAGGGATTTGTTAGACCGAGCGTGTCTCCATGGGGAGCACCGGTTTTGTTTGTCAAGAAGAAAGATGGGTCAATGCGACTATGCATTGACTATCGACAATTGAACAAACTCACTGTGAAGAACTGCTACCCTTTGCCAAGAATTGACGATCTATTCGACCAACTGCAAGGAGCAAGATATTTTTCCAAGATCGACACGAGATCCGGTATCATCGATTCTTGAGTCAAAGTCGAGGACATTCGGAAGATGACTTTAGGACACGGTATGGACACTATGAATTCCTTGTGATGCCGTTTGGATTGACAAATGCTCCGGCGTCGTTTATGGATCTGATGAACCGGGTGTTTAAACCACACTTGGACTCCTGCGTCGTAGTGTTTGTTGATGATATACTAATATACTCCAAATCCAAGACGGAATACGAAGAACACTTGAGGATTGCTCTACAGACGCTACGTGAACACCAATTGTACGCCAAGCTCAGCAAGTGTGAGTTTTGGTTGGAAGAGGTTAGCTTTTGGGACATGTTGTCTCAAAGCATGGTGTCACTGTAGATCCAACAAAGATAGAAGCAGTAGTTAAATGGGAGCAGCCAAAGACAGTGACCGATGTCCGAAGTTTTCTGGGCTTAGCAGGCTATTATCGACGTTTCGTTGAGGGGTTTTTTAAGATATCGGGACCTCTCACAAAGCTGACACGAAAAGATTCAAGGTTTGAGTGGAGTGAGGGATGCGAGAAGAGTTTTCAAGAACTCAAAATGAGACTCACTTCGGCTCCAGTGCTAGTGATTCCTTCAGGCAGTGGAGGATACGCCGTGTACAGCGACGCGTCATACAATGGCCTTAGTTGTGTGCTCAACCAACACAAGAAGGTGATAGCTTACGGATCAAGACAGCTGAAGGAACACAAGAAAAATTACCCGACCCATGACTTGGAACTAGCAGCAGTCATTTTTGCGCTGAAGATTTGGAGACATTACTTGTATGGTGAGACTTTTGAAATTTTCACAGATCATAAGATCCTCCGATATCTGTTTACACAGAAAGAGCTCAACATGAGACAGCGTAGGTGGATGGAATTCCTCAAGGATTATGATTGCTCCATACAATACCATCCTGGCAAGGCGAATGTTGTAGCTGATGCATTGAGTCGAAAAGGTTCAGCTCAGTTAGCTTGTTTGATTTTGGGTATGCACCGATGGAAATTATTGGAAGACCTGGCATTCTATGATGCGAACATTGAGTCAAAGGACACCGGATCCTTTTTGGCTAACATATCAGTAAGGCCAGTGATATTTGAGCATATCCACGATCTACAGATGAAAGATCCGGCATTAACGAAGATTCATCAAGACGTGAGTGAAGGCATTAGGTCGGACTTCTCAGTAAAAGAAGACGGTTCGTTGTTGTTTAAAGGCCGTCTCGCATTAGGACAATGCCGATCTAAGACAACGACGATTCTTGATGAGGCCCATAAGTCAAATTATGCTATCCACCCTGGTAGCACCAAAATGTACCAAGATTTGAAAAAGAACTACTGGTGGAGAGGACTGAAACAAGACGTGGCCGAGTACGTGTCACGGTGTTTGACTTGTCAGCAAGTGAAGGTTGATCATAGACATCCTGCTGGACTATTGCAACCTTTACCAATACCAGAATGGAAGTGGGAATCAATCTCAATGGACTTCATTGTTGGATTACCCCGTACTGCCAAGAGACACAATGCTATTTGGGTCGTCGTAGACCGATTGACCAAATCAGCGCACTTTTTGCCTTACAATACTACGTATACAGCAGGAAGACTGGCAGATTTATATATGAAGGAGATTGTAAGATTACATGGGATTCCAAGCAGCATAGTTTCAGATCGTGATCCACTATATACGTCCAAGTTTTGGAAGAAATTTCAAGAAGGAATGGGAACACGACTAGACTTTAGTTCAGCTTTCCATCCTCAAACTGATGGGCAGACAGAGCGAGTGAACCAAGTGATAGAAGACATGCTCAGAGCATGCATGCTTGATATGCAAGGATACTGGGATGAGTATCTACCGATGCTCTTGTTTGCATACAACAACAGTTTCCAAACGAGCATTGGCATGGCACCGTATGAAGCTCTATATGGACGACGATGCAAGTCACCCCTAAATTGGGAGGAAACAGGTGAGAAATTTGTGTTAGGGCCAAAACTACTTGAAGACAACGCCACCGTTGTTCGAATTATCAGAGAAAGGTTGAAGACAGCACAGAGTAGACAGAAAAGTTACGCCGACATGAAGCGGACTAGTGTCGACTATAAGGTGGGCGAGCACGTGTTTGTGAAGGTATCACCTATGAAAGGTGTAATGAGATTTGGTAAGAGAGGGAAGTTAAGTCCACGTTATGTTGGACCATTTGAAATTTTGGGACGCGTAGGTGAAGTTGCATATCGCATTGGCTTACCACCGCTATTTGATCGAGTACATAACGTGTTCCACATATCGATGCTCAGAAAATACGTGAATGATCCGTCTCATGTATTAGGAAAGCAACCTATAGAGATGTGTGAGGACATGAGCATGATAGAGGAACCAGTGGAAATCTTGGATCGAAAGGAACAAGTACTGCGCACTAAAGTGATTCCCTTAGTGCTTGTTCGGTGGAACAATCATCCAAAAGAAGAGGCTACTTGGGAACGAGAGGCCGATGTGAAAGAACAATATCTAGCCTTGTTTCCGACGACATGAGAATTCAATGTAAACCACAAACGTGTTTGTGGAATCTCCACTATACTTGTAATTCAATGGAAATTTTGATCCAATCTGATTTAAGGGACAGATATATATGTACATGATCAAGTGTATGCAACTCTATGGAACTATGAACCACTTGAGGTCATAAACTACCAAACGAAATCAAAGAACCAAAGAAATAGAAAATCTGCAGAAATTGGGCAAAACCGATTAATCGAATTTCAAATCGATTAATCGATTTGGAATTTCGATTAATCGATTTTGTTCGACTAGTCGACTGGCATGTGCCAGTGATTGGAAATGGAAATGAGAGATAGAATGTAAATAGAAAGAAATTTCGATTGATCGAGTTATGATTTCGATTAATCCATTTGGGATTGATTAATTGATTTTGGGAATTCGATTAATCGAATTGAGAATTCGATTAATCGAACTGTAAGTTCGATTAATCGAGTAAACTGGGAATATTAGAACAATTGGGAGTAAACTAATGAAATTTCGATTAATCGAACCAGTTTCGATTAATCGATTTTGGATTTCGATTAATCGAAATGGTTTTCAATTAATCGATTTACTAAAGGGACTTGGAAGAAATTGAAGGCAGATAGACGATTTCGATTAATCGAAATGGATTTCGATTAATCAAATATTTAATGAATTCTGGAAGTTTAGAAGTAACTGCACGATTTCGATTAATCGAAGAGAATGTCGATTAATCGATTTTGAAATTTCGATTAATCGACTGGCTCGCGCCAGTGAGCTCAAAAATTTAAAATTTTAAACAGATACGATTTCGATTAATCGAAATGGTTTCGATTAATCGAATTTGACTTTCGATTAATCGATTTGGGAAATCGATTAATCGATTGTACGCGGCTTAACCTAATTTTGAAATTCGATTAATCGAATATGAAATTCTATTAATCGAAGCCAGTCTATATATATTGGAGTTAGGGTTTTGGTACCCATTCGAAACTCTCAAGCTTGGGCGCCATTCCTCTTTCTCCTTCCTTTTCTCCAACCGGTCAAGACGAGCTAGGGTTTTGGGGTTTCTTTCGTCGATTCCGGATCAAGATCGCCAACTTTGGATCGAAACTCTCCGGTAAACCCTAGATTTATACTTTCCTTTTCAATTGAACTAGATAAACCCTAGATTCTTACTATTTCCCCACCATGCCATCCAAGACTAGGTTGTCTTCAAAGAAGGCGACTTCTAAGCTCCAGGCTAGGCGTAAGAACGCCGCGCCACCACCCCCTACCCCATCGCCGGTGAGGACTTCATCACCGTCGGCATCGGAGACCACCTCCGGTTCGACGAGCGCATCTACGCGCGAGTCTTCCCGCGAATCGACCCCAATGCCCCCACCACCCACTAATGTGGTGCAACCAAACGAATGGTGGGCGGCCAAGACCTTTGAGGTCGAATACATCATCGACCCTACCCTATTCACAAATCCCGATTTGCCGGGCGAGACCCAATGGGCTCGAAACTATCTTAACAATGCCGGCCTCGGCAACCTTCTCAAACCAATCCGGGGTTCCTACTACCCTAGGTTGGTTAGATTATTCTACCAAGGGCTCATAGACGGCCCTACCGACGACGTGGTTAAGACCACCATTGAGGGTCGGGAGTACATAATAACCCGCCACCACATACACGCGGTACTCGAATGTTACCTCGATTTCACCCCCGAGACTACCCTATTCCCACCCTTCGAGGAGGACCCTCGATTCGAAGAAATCATGACCCGTATGACCAACGGGAAAAAGGGGTCGGGATCCTCCATTAAGAGGGTTGACTGTCCACAGTACATGTGGATGCTTGATTCAATAGTCAAGTGCAACCTCTACGCAATGACGACCGAGCGTGGACAAAGTGCAGTGAGCACTTTATGCGCCTTCAGGCGATGGTTTGATGCTACCATGGTCATCCTAGAAGGGATGAGGTACATCAAAGGAAGCGATGAAGGGCAACATGCGGCCCAAGGAGAAGATGCCATATGCTCGGCTCATCTCGAGCATGTTGGAGTGTTACTCCAATGACCCCTCCTACAGCATCTCGCCTCACGAGGTGAGGGCTACGGATCGCGTGAAGACGTTTTCGAAGTCTTCATGGACCCATAGCTACAATCTGCTAAAGCGGACCCTACCGGCTCCGGGTCCCGCTCCAGCCCCAGCAGCAGCAGTAGCAGCAGCAGCGGTAGCACCGCCACCACCCTAACCACCTCAGCAGGACCCACCCGTGGGTGGAGCACACCCTATCCCCGCCGAGCCATCCGTGGGCCTCACCGACGCCACCTGCCCACTCTGCGCCCGCGACACCCACCTCATCCTACCGCCGGCGCGCCGCATCATCTGGGCCGACCATCGAGGAGGTGTTGGCCCGTATGGAGGCCAACAACGAAAGGATGAACCGGAGGATGGACTTCCTCCTATTTCACACCCTTCGCCACATCTATCCTACCGACTACCGCCATTACCTCGCACAGGAGGAGGAGTGGACTGCTGGACGCACCGCCTTCCACCGAGGACCCGTCTTCCATCCCACCACTGCAGACGCGGTTCCTTCCACATCTACCTCCGCTCCGCCGACCGAGACGCCGCAGCCACAGTCAGCTCCAGCAGACACACCAGCTCCTATCGCACCCGACCAGCCTGACGAGGGGACTGTCTGAGTCTTGTATTTCTTTTTGCATTTTGCTTGTGTACCTGTAAATTTCTTTTGTACGCCAATTTATTTGGCATTATAAAATTTTCAATTATAATACAAATCACAATTTTTGATATAAATTGTTTCAATTAGTCAACTTTCAATTCTATGCCAATATTGTAACTATCTGAATGCGTCTAGGTCTACTCGACCACCTCACCTGAGAGTGGGGGGGGGGGGGAGAGACCCAGACAGACAAACCTTGGGTTATTTTCGAGGACGAAAATTCCCAAGGTGGGGAGGATGTAATAGCCCGAAAAAATCACGCTAAACTATGACTTCGGGATCCGTGCCCGATCGGTCACAAGTTTGACCAATTAGGAGTTCGATAATTAGCATAGAGTGTGATGAGTGAATGTGATGTGATGGGTTGTGTAGCAATGTGGTGTGTGTTGAAAATCTAAAGTCACATACACCTATTGAGGTGCATGTGCTCAACACACAAACTAGGAGAGAGATAAAAAGGGTTAATAACCCTAAATGTGTGTTTTTGGGTTGTTGAGAGAGGAGTAAAGAAGAGAGAAAGAGTAAAGAGAGTGATTAATGCAAGGAGTGAATGCTAGTTGGGGAAGGGAGATTCAAGCAATAAACGCCGGATTCGACGCGAGGGATCCGCTAGAAGCAAAGCTGGAACCCTAGCCTTTCCAACCATAGATTTGAAATCAATTTGAGATTGATTCAAGGTAAAATTTTGTGAATAAGATGCATAGATGGTAGAGTCTAAATTGTAGTTGAAAATGGTTTAAATCATAGGATAATGGTTTAGAAAAATAGAGGAAAAAGTGTGGAAAAAGATGGGGAAGAACAGCTCGAAAAGGGCTGAATCTGACAATTTCGATTAATCGAAATTGGGTTTCGATTAATCGAAATTGGCCAGGAAGTTGAAAAGTCAGTGGACCCCGATTTCGATTAATCGAATTGGAGTTCGATTAATCGACTTTGGATTTCGATTAATCGATTTGGGTATCGATTAATCGACTGGGAACCTCCAGTGGACCCCAGGGGGTTAGAGGAAAAGACTTGGGAAAATCGACTAATCGAAATGGGATTTTGATTATTCGATTTCAATTTTCGATTAATCGATTTGGGATCGATTAATCGATTTTAGGAACTCGATTACTCGAATTGAGAATCGACTTGGCTGAACAGAGAATTTCGATTAATCGAATTAAGATTCGATTAATCGAATGAGAATCTCGATTAATCGATTTGAGAATCGATTAATCGATATTGACTTTCGATTAATCGATTTTGGAAATCGATTAATCGAATCAGATTCGATTAATCGATTTTGGAGTTCGATTAATCGACTGAGATAAGTTATGTTGACTTTTGAGTTTGACTTTAAGATTCTTGGAGGGTCTTAGACCTTCTTTATTGCATCCTTTGTGATGTGTTTCACCTGTTATGTGGTACCATAGGTGATACGTGTGGACTAGTGCACAAGGAGCCACATGGGACCTTGATGCATTGATCAAATGAAGACTTGAGGTAGGGAACACCTTGAACATGTACTTTATTTTACAAGAGCATGTATGTAGTGATATAGAATTCAACTCAAATGTTTTATTGCTTAAGAATTGTGAAAAGTGTGTGTGCGTGTGACATTCGTAAGAGTAATCATAATGAGCCATCCCCAGGGGATGAAGAAGTAAAGAGACAAGAGCATCAGGTGTGATGCAAGTAAATGGATACATCCCAGGGATGTATCCAGGATTGAATCATGTTTGATAGGGCCTAACTGATATAAGATAGCACACTTACACGGTGAATAACTATATGTAAGGCACCGATATTTTTGTTATTTGAGGTTTGATAGGTTACCCCACCGATGTGGCGGGATATCCACGACTGACACGGCAGGATATCCGTGACCGATACGGGGGGGAAACCGTAGGCCAGTGCGGAGGCTTATCCGTACATAGTAAGCACACCCCAGGGGTGTTGGATTGAGAAAAGTGAAACCCCGCCGCCAATCCCCAGGGAAAAGGGGCTTGGGTACTATATGGTATTCCCAGGGAATACGTTAAAACTGTCTATATAGATGACGATGAAGGGTATCTCATCGGGGCTCGACGCTATATTGCTCGGGGACTACTTAAGTTGAAAGTTTAAGTTTTGCTTTAGGCCTTTTCAGCATCATTCATGAGTAAATGAAAACATAAGTAATCAACAGTAAAACGAAAAGCTTTTTAACTGTTTTCATCAATAACTGCATAGACACATCATGCATGGCATATCATGGAATATATGTGAGTTATAATTTATATGTTCGACTGTGTTTGTTCCCTATTGAGCTAGGATGTAGCTCACCCTATAGACTATACGTCGCAGGTCCACTACTAGCAGCTGCCGAGGCTTCAGGAGACGCTGATCCCGTGAGTCGGACCTTCGCGGTGACGAGTTGGAGCCACCTCCTGAGGACTTCTTCTAGAGGACTCCGTTGTGCCGCTTTGAGGGCTTTTTAGAGAGATTTTGTACGGCTTGGTATGTCAAGCCTTGATTTTGTTTAAAACCATGTATATAAGGAGTTGGGATAATTCTTTTGGAACGAACCATCCGTGATGATTGCTGTCATCGATGGTTCGGATCGGTTCTCCATTCATTCAGAGGCATGAGGGTAGAACTATCTTTTGGGGAGTTGATTGATATAGATTTAAATTCCGCAATTTCGTTTATTATTCTATTACAATGCTTGATATACCAGTGTTTCGTGCTTAGCAAAGGGCACGGTCAAGATGATCGTGCTGATGGCACGGGTTTCGGAGTGCCGAAATCTGGGGCGCCGAAATCCGGGGCTGTCACAGATACCCTCCATCGTCGTCTAAATAGATAGTAGTTATATGTATTTCCTAGGAATACGACTCAAGCCCTTTCTCATAAGCGGCGGGGTTAATTCACATATCAACATCCCTGAGATGTGCTTACTGTGTACGGATACACCTCCGCACTGGTGTACGGATTGGTCGCCGTACCGGTCACGGATATCCTGCCGAGTCAGTCGTGGGTATCCCACCACGTCGGTGGGGTATCCTAATTAAACCTCAAATAACAAAAATAATGTGCTTTATATATAGTTGTTCATCGTATAAAAGTTTTATCTTATATCAGTTAGGCCTTAATAGTAGTTATTCAATCTTACTTATATCCCTGGGATGTCTGAATTACTCGCATCACACTGATGCCTTTAACACTTTCTCATCCCCTGGGGATGCCTCATTTTCATTAGTTTACTTGATCTCAGTCACTCGCATCACACTGATGCCTTTATCACTTTCTTGGTGTCACACACACCCATTTTTACAATGCTTTACTCAGTTAAAACATTTTAAATTTGATTTCTATATCACTACATACATGCTCTTGCAATTAAAGTACATGCTCAAGGTGTTCCCTACCTCAGGTCTCTGAAGGTCCGAGCATCAAGGTCCCACACGGCTCCTTATGCTTGTGTTCACGCGTACCACCTATGGTACACCATAACATATGCAACATATCAACAAAAATGCAATAGAGAAGGTCCAAGACCCTCCATAAACTCCCAAGGTCCAATTAAGAAGTCAAGTAAAACTGATAAAATTGATTAATCGGTTCCCAAAATCGATTAATCGAATCCTAAATCGATTAATCGATTTCCAGAATTGATTAATCGAAAGCCAAAATTGATTAATCGATTTGGGATCGATTAATCGAAATACCCAAAATGGTTAAATCGATTCTCAAATCGAGTAGTCGAAAATCCAAAGTCAATTAGTCGATCCCAAATCGATTAATCGAAATTCAAAATAGATTAATCAATTTCCCAAATCGATTAGTCGATTTCCCCAAGTCTTACTTACCCAGCCACTGGAGGTACCCAGACTTTACATCGCCGTCCATAAAGAGCTTCATACGGTGCCATGCCAATGCTCGTCTGAAAACTATTGTTATATGTAAACTCAATCAACGGTAGGTGTTGATCCTATGATCCTTGCAATTCTAACATACATGCCCTAAGCATGTCCTCGATAATCTGATTGACCCGCTCCATTTGCCCATCAGTTTGTGGATGGAATGTTGAACTGAAATCCAAACGCATTCCTATTCCTTCTTTAAATTTCTTCCAAAACTTCGATGTATATAATGGGTCACGGTCAGAAACAATGCTACTAGGAATCCCATGCAAACGAACAATCTCCTTCATATATAGCTCTGCAAGTCTTCCCACCGTGTACATCGTGTTGTAAGGCAAGACATGCGCTGACTTGGTCAATCGTTCGACCACTACCCAAATGGCATTGTACCTCCTTGCAGTACGCGGTAGCTCAACGATGAGGTCCATAGAGATTGATTCCTACTTCCACTCTGGTATAGGTAGAGGTTAAAATAACCCTGCAGGGTGTCTATGATCGATCTTCACTTGTTGGCACGTCAAACACTGCGACACGTACTCTGCCACATCTTGCTTCAAACCTCTCCACCAGTAATTCTTTTTCAAATCCTGATACATCTTCGTGTTACCCGGGTGGATAGCATAGCTTGACTTGTGAACCTCATCAAGGATAGTTCGCCGCAGATCGGCATTGTCCGGAATGCAAAGATGGCCCTTGAACAATAAGGAACCATCCTCCTTGACTAAGAACTCATATATGATGCCTTCAGTTACATCTTGACGAATCTTGGTTTGCGCCGGGTCTTTCATCTGTAGTTCGTGGATATGCTCAAATATCACTGATCTCACTGATATATTAGCCACGAAGGTTCCTGTAGCTTGCGACTCGATGTTCGCATCACATAGTGCCAGAACTTCAAACAACTTCCACCGGTGCATACCCAAAATCAAAGAAGCCAACTGAGCTAAACTCTTCCGACTCAAAGCATCGGCTACTACATTAGCCTTGCCTGGATGGTACTGTATGGAGCAGTCATAGTCTTTGAGGAACTCCATTCATCTGCGCTGCCTCATGTTTAGATCTTTTTGTTTAAACAGATATCTGAGGCTTTTATGATCGGTGAAGATCTCAAAGGTCTCATCGTACAGGTAATGTCTCCAAATTTTCAGCGTAAAAATGATCGCTGCTAATTCCAAGTCATGTGTTGGATAATTCTTCTCATGCTCTTTCAACTGTCTCGATCCGTACGCTATCACCTTTCAGTGTTGATTAAGCATGTAGCCCAAACCACTATACGAAGCATTACTGTATACTGCAAACCCTCCACTGCCTGAAGGAATTGCTAATACTGGAGCTGAAGTGAGTCTCTTCTTGAGTTCTTGAAAACTCTTCTCGCATGCCTCACTCCACTCGAACCTTGCGTCTTTCCGTGTAAGTCTCGTGAGTGGTCCTGATATCTTTGAAAACCCCCCAATAAAACGTTGATAGTAACCCGCTAATCCAAGGAACTTCAGATGTCGGTCACGATCTTTGGTTGCTCCAAATTCACCACTACTTCGAACTTTGCTGGATCTACTGTGACACCCTCTTTTGAGACAACATGTCCCAAAAAGCTAACTTCCTCTAACCAAAACTCGCATTTATTGAGCTTGGCATACAACTGGTGTTCACGTAGAGTCTGTAGGGCTATTCTCAAGTGCTTCTCATGCTCTTCCTCTGATTTTGAATAGATCAGGATGTCGTCAACAAACACTACGACACAAGAGTCTAGGTGTGGTTTAAACACCCTATTCATCAGATCATGAATGACGCCGGGGCATTTGTCAACCCAAACAGCATCACTAGGAATTCATAGTGCCCGTGCCGAGTCCTGAATGCAGTCTTCTGAACATATTCTACCTTGACTCTCAACTGATGATATCCAGATCTCAGATCGATCTTGGAAAAATACTTCGCTCCTTGCAGTTGGTCAAATAAGTCATCTATCCTAGGCAAAGGGTATCGATTCTTTATAGTGAGTTTGTTCAATTGTCGATAGTCAATGCATAGCCGCATTGACCCATCCTTCTTCTTTACAAATAAGACCGGTGCTCCCCATGGAGACACGCTCGGTCTCACAAACCCCTTGTCCATTAGCTCTTGTAACTGCTCTTTCAAATCTTTCAACTCAGCGGGAGCCATCCTGTATGGTGCTTTCGAAACAGGCTCCGTTCATGGGGCTAAGTCGATGGCGAATTCCACTTCCCTTTTTGAAGGTAATCCGGGTCACTCCTCCGAAAATACATCAGCGAAGTCTTGTACAGCGGCTATCTCGGAGATAACATTCTTCTCCTCCTTATCTTCCTTCAAGAATGCCAAGTATCCACTGCACCCTTTTCTGATCAAACACTCGGCCCTGACTGCAGAGATAAGCGGCATATACTTCGTTTTCACTCCTCAAAATCAGAATGATCTTCTCGTATTGGGTCTGAAGATGATGACCTTGTTCTTGCAATCTACCGTTGTGTAGTGTGTTGATAATCAATCCATGCCAAGGATTATATTGAATCCTTGCATGTCCAATAAAATTAGGCTCGTCGGTAGTTCAAAGACGTCTCCATCCATGATGCTCATGATCACGGAGTTACAACCCTTCTCGGTATCAATCGATTTCCCAGTCGGAATAGTCACGGTTAACACAAAGTCTAACTCCCCTGGGGTGACTTTCATCTTCTTCGTGAAGCGAGGGGTAATAAATGAGTGGGTAGACCCTGGGTCTATCAATACTCGAGCTTCATATGTCACATCGCTTCCTTTCTCATAGATTTGTAACATACCTAGTCATACATACACACATATATATAATGTACACTATCATACAAAAATTTATTACATGCAGGTTCTTTTCTATTTTCTATATGGATGCACCTTCTCTATCTAAAATTTTTAATAATTGAAATTCTTTATTTAAATGAAATCTCACCTTGGATCACATCATTTGTATTTTGAGCCTCTTGAGCTGTGACTGCGTAGGCTCTCCCTTGGACGATCGGCTTCCTTGCTTGTATAGGTCGTGGCATAGAAACTGAAGCCGTCTTCCCTTTATTCACCTCGGGGCAATCTTTGATCAGGTGGCCCACCTTGCCACATCGAAAACAACCCTGAGTACCCATCCTATAGTCTGCTGTCTTGTGAGACTTGCCACACTTGGCACAAGTCTCACGAGGTGTGGAAGAAGCTGCTCGCGAGAACCCCTATGTAGTTGTAGCTTCAGTACTGATTGCAGGGCTCTCATATCGTATCGATCTCCTCGATGCAAGCAATGGAAATTTCTGCGGGTTGGTCTGCTGCGTCAGTCTCCCATAACCTCCTTGGAACGGTGGTCTCTGATTGTTTGCTATGAATCTCGACTTTTTGTTCACCGGCTCATAGTTTTCTGTTCTACTCTGATCCACATTCCACCTTCCTTGTTGCTCCCTCTGGTGGTATTTATTATTATGTTCTTCCTCTACCACCAAGGCCTTGCTCATGACCTCTCCATAGGTCCTCATTTGGAATGGTACCACTCCTCCCCTCACGTCCAGTCTCAACCATTACTGAAGCCTTTTTTCCCTCATCATCTTCGTGTTCACATAATCGGGCGCGAAGCGAGCGAGTCGCATGAACTCCACTCCATACTCTCTAACAGTCATCTTCCCTTGTACGAGCTGTAAAAATTGAATCTTCATTTGGTTCCTCACCACTTCTGGGAAATACTGTTTGTTGAACTCTTCAACAAATTCATCCCACGTCCAGGGCAAATCTAGAGTCTCCTGAGCCCTAGTCCGTGAAACAGACTTCCACCAAGGCCCAGCCTCTCCATCCAACATGTAGGCTGCCCAATGGACGCTCTTGTCCTCTGTACATGTGAGTACACTGAACACCTTCTCTATCTCACTCAGCTAGTTCTCAGCTGCCATGGGATCTGCCTGCCCTGAAAAGCTAGGAGGTCTTATCCTCTTAAACTCAGTAAATGCAGAAGACACTGGCGGTGTCGAAGCCACTGGAGGTGTCAGTGAATGATGCTACTCCTGGGTAGTATGAGCTGCCAAGGATGCTGCCTGCTGTGCCATGGCAGTCGCCATGGTTTTCATAGTGTGCATCATCCTCTGACGCTCCTCTCTATCTTTGTTTCTTTCTCTGACTCTTTCTTATTCTCTCTGATCTCGATCCTGACGATCGTGATCCTGAGTCTCTACCTGATCTTAGCTCCCTTGGCCACCACTGCCTGAAGCCCCTCTATCTCCGATATGCACTCTATTGGTATCCGAGATAAAATCATCTCGACTACGTAAACTTCTACTATGGCTGCCCCTAGGTCGGCTCCTTCCTCTAGAAGACATAACGGTCTGCATGTTAAAAAAAAGTTTTCTTTAGCAGAAATCCCTATGCTCTGACAAAAATAATGATTGCCAAAATTTCTAAAAGAAAATGCTCTGATACCAACTGTGACAGTCCGGATTTTGGCACCTCGAAACCCGTGCCGTCAGCATGATTTTCCAGACCATGCCCCATGGCTATGTATGGAACATTGGTATAACAAGCAATATCAAGACAAAATGAATCAATAATTATATAATGTGGAAGTAAAATACTATTCTAAGTGTAACCTCAAAAGACAGCTCTACACTCATGCACTGCATGAAAAGAGAACCGATCTGAACCATCGGAGATAAATAGATCACCCCAAATGGTTCGCCAAAAAGAATATATGCTTTAATTACATTGTTTCAAAAAGGCTTGACACACCAAGCAGCACAACAAGCTCTCAAAACTCACTCTATCAAAGTGCTCAGCAGAGTCTCCTAGAAGATGTCCTCGGGAGAAAGGTCCAACTCTTTCCTGGGCACGTAATCCGAATCACTCGAATCCACGTCTCCCGAAGCCTCGGTCGCTGCTAACACTGGACTTGCGATGTATAGTCTAAAGAGTGAGCTACATCCTAGCTCAATAGGGAACAACACAATTAACATATAAGTCAAGATCTCACATATATTCCATGATATTATAAGCATGATGTATCTATGCACTTGCTGGAAAAACAATTTAAAATATAGCAATCTACATTCAATTTTACTGGTGGTTTGTATGTTTCACTTTACTGTTAATTGATCATGAATGACACTGAATAGGCCTAAAGTAAAACTTAAATCTTCAACTTAAGTAATCCCCGAGCAATATAGCATCGAGCCCCAATGGGATACCCTCCATCGTTATCTAAATAGACAGTAGTTATATGTATTCCCTGGGAATACGACCCAAGCCCCTTTCTCATAAGCGGCGGGGTTAAATCACATATCAACATCCCTGGGATGTACTTACTGTATACGGATAGACCTCCGCACTGGTGTACGGATTGACCGCTGTACTGGTCACGGATATCCTGTCGAGTCAGTCGTGGGTATCCCGCCATGTCAGTGGTGTATCCTAATTAAACCTCAAATAACAAAAATAACATGTGCTTTATATATAGTTGTTCACCATGTAAAAGTGCTATCTTATATCAGTTAGGCCTTAACAGTAGTCAATCTTACTTACATCCCTGGGATGTCTGAATTACTCGCATCACACTGATGCCTTTAACACTTTCTCATCCCCTGGGGATGCCTCATTTTCATTAGTTTACTTGATATCAGTCACTCGCATCACACTGATGCCTTTATCACTTTCTTGGTGTCACACACACCCATTTTTACAATGCTTTACTTAGTTAAAACATTTTTAATTTGATTTCTATATCACTACATACATGCTCTTGTAATTAAAGTACATGTTCAAGGTGTTCCCTACCTCAGGTCTCTGAAGGTCCGAGCATCAAGGTCCCACATGGCTCCTTATGCTTGTGTTCACGCGTACCACCTATGGTACACCATAACATATGCAACATATCAACAAAGATGCAATAGAGAAGGTCCAAGACCCTCCATAAACTCCCAAGGTCCAATTAAGAAGTCAAGTGAAACTGATAAAATTGATTAATCGGTTCCCAAAATCGATTAATCGAATCCTAAATCGATTTCCAAAATCGATTAATCGAAATCCAAAATTGATTAATCGATTCCAAATCAATTAATCGAAATCCCCAAAATGATTAAATCGATTCTCAAATCGAGTAGTCGAAAATCCAAAGTCGATTAGTCGATCCCAAATCGTTTAATCGAAATTCAAAATCGATTTCCCAACTCGATTAGTCGATTTTCCCAAGTCTTACTTACCCAGCCACTGGAGGTACCCAATCGATTAGTCGATTTCCAAATTGATTAATCAAATTTCCAGATCGATTAATCGATTTGGCCGAACTCAGCCCCTTTTCGGGCTGTTCTTCCAAATCTTTTCCGTATCTATTTCTTCCCTTTTTCTATGCCTTTAATTTATTTTTTTAACTATACTTGACTGAATTAAAATCATCTAATCTTTAGGTATTGAAATCTAACAAAACTCACCTCAATAAATCCCTTAGAGGATTGATTCGTTTGGTTTGATGGCTAGGGTTCCAGCCCTTAGTTCAACGGTCTTTCACGCGTCAAATCCGACAATTAATGCTCAATCTCCTCTTGATTTGCATTAAGTCTTAGCTCAATAACTCATCTTGGTTTCTCCCTCTCTCTCTTCTTAACTCTCTTTCACCAACCAAATAAAAGCAACCTAGGTTTATTAAAACCCTTTTATCCTCTCTCTAGTCCCGGTGTTAAGCACATACACCAGAGATAGGTGTATGTGGCCTTAAACTCACACTATGCACTACACTTAGGTCAATTTTACATCACATTAGTTCATCACTTCATGAGTCCACTGTTTGACCATCACTTGGTCAAACCTACAACCAGTCGGGCAAGGATCTCGAGGTCACTATTTAACGCTCAAATTTTTAGGATATTACAATATATAAGATCAAACGATCTGATGTATAGCTTTTCACCGATGACGGCCACCCGTCACCTAAATAGTGGAAAGAAAACCTATACATCCAAAAACAACACAAATATTTGAAGCTACAATATATCAGTTATACATGTCTTTTACTTTATCTATCTCTTTCTCACTCTATCTCCTCTATCTCCACAAGCCACAAACGAACTCTTCTGGAAAATCATCTTCCTCGTCTTTGTCGTCGTCATCTTCTCCCTCTTCCTCATCGGGCACGTAGGTAGGATCTACAACGTGCTCCGGATCAGTCTCTGCAACTAAGACATTTAAGTCGTGGAATGAGCTATCATCAAAGCTTAGTAGAGAATATTACATTGCTATCATACATTGATAATTTATCACATTCTCATTGAAAAGCATAAATAAAATAAAGAATGTGACTTTAGTTTTATAAGACTAATATAACATGCTAATATGTTGAATTAACACATGAAGTAACTGGTATGAGAAAACCAGCTGAGATAAGATATACATGCAGGCTGAAACATAAGAAACCAGAAAATCAAGCTCCCGAGTTAGCGGGATCACTTGAACTAAGGAAATCAAACTCCTGAGTTAGCGGGATCACTTAAACTAAGGAAATCAAGCTCCCGAGTTAGCGGGATCACTTGTTAAGCTCCCGAGTTAGCGGGATCACTTGGGCCAAGAAAATCAAGCTCCCAAGTTAGCGGGATCACTTGACTGATGATGA
This sequence comes from Chloranthus sessilifolius, assembly GCA_021018995.1. NCBI lineage: Eukaryota > Viridiplantae > Streptophyta > Magnoliopsida > Chloranthales > Chloranthaceae > Chloranthus > Chloranthus sessilifolius. Next base: position 103,490,479 of record CM037588.1, read on the forward strand.
AGTAATAACACATGAACAATATCACAGATAGCAGAATCTAAAGGATGCAATATGACTGATGCATTGATATTAAATAAACTTGCATGTTTAAGCTGGAATGTATTTAGTGTATACTGAATTTATTTACTCTCCTAAACTGCCTCAGCAGATAAAACTATCATATCTTTTCAATGTCTCTTCAATTGATCTTACTTTCATGACATTATTAAAGAATTCTTACTATAACCTATATGGATAAAACTATTATTTATATTTATCATCAACTGTTCTGAGTTTACGTGTTAAACAAGATTACCCACATTCGATCAATAACTAGCATAAGTATTAGTAAAATTTTCATATTACTCATGAGCACTAAATTGCAATTTCTGATGAGAATAAGATAAAACAATTTATATGGAAACAAGGTATATTCCCTACCCGATCACATACACTTCGGTGTATCCGATTCACAGTGAGCTCATGCGTCAAAGATCACTCTTCTGACGTGTGCAAACTGGCTATATGCACCATGTTGCACCTAATATATAGATCTATATTAATATACTCGTATGTACATATATTAATATACATGTATGTTATATAAACATGTATAATATACATGTATTTTAACAGATGCTACAGTATTTGATGTGGGCCATGAATGGACCCATGCTTCCCCGCTTACATGGAAAGAGCACAGCCCAAACCCCTTCTGCTGGAGGTTGCCGCGGTAAGCTTCAAGGCTTGCCGCGGCAACCCTATATGGTTGCTGCGGCAAGCTCATCAGCTCATCAGCTGGCTTGTCGTGGTTACTTCTTGATGTTCTTCTTTTTCTTCAAGCTGTGTTGTTTTCTTGCTTAGATATATATATATATATATATATGTATATAATATAGATATATCTATATGTATAGATATATATATATATATACATATACATGTATAATTTGTAGCATTTATATATATATATATATATATATATATATGTTCCATTCACATATCATCAATGAAGACTCGGAGTGCAGCAATCTGCGCTCAGAGTTCATTTTGTCATGCTGGGCTCAGAGTTGTTGCATCGAGTCACTTGTATGAGATACGATCCTATATGAGTAAAAATTACGGCATACCTTTTTGGTGTTACTACGGTCTCATCGGTGCGGTGCCGATCATATATTATTGATTTCGCTTGTCAACCAAATAACTAAGGTTTTAATACTTAACAGAGGTTTTCAGGGCTAGCTTAGATTGCTGTAAGTAGCTATGATATCAGTACAAGGTTGGATTTTAAGAAGTTCACCCAGAAATCAAACGAGGAAGATGGGGGAGGTGTTATCGGATTTTATAGAGGTCGCTGCCTTTGCGTGCATGAAGACGTACAATGACTCATTGAGTCGTGTAACCCACAATCCATGTAAGTAGCTTATTAGCTACTTTGGTTTACATTCCAAGTTAAGCTAGTAGTTACTGTTTATGTGTATTCCATAAACGACAACTAAGCTAGTATTTGCAGTTTGTGTGTGTACGTCTTATATGTTATATAATTCATATACTTAGGTAGTGTATAAGCTAGCTGGGATTGATTTTTATGCTAGGCCCATAGGGGCATTTCTTGGTATCAGCAGATAAGCCAAAAGCAGCTTATCCATTCTAACATGGTCTAGATTTATACTTTATAAAGAGGGGTATTTCATCTTGTCTTGGGCTAGCTTTAATAATTACATAAGCTATATGATACCACATATGTGGTTCTAATCTATTCCATTCTAACATGATCTCTTTTTATTTTTATTTTTGCTACCAATTGACAATCTACCGACTCTATGATTTTGATAAATGTTGACCTCTACCTTTGAGAGATTCAATGTGTCACGATTTTGGCACACATCCTACTGGACCCGTGACCTGCGTACTTAGTGTGAGTTCCTGACTAGGCCATCTGTTACAATTAGACTAATTTGAATGGATACTAGTATGATTGGTATAATATTGATATTTGAAATTGAGAATTCGCATGTTGAATTGATTAATGGTTTTATGCTTTGAAGTTAAATATAGATGAAAATCATGTTTTAAAAACTCAATTTTACCGATGGTTTAAAAATTTTGGAAGTTTGTGGGTAACTTCACTGAAAACCATTAGGAGACAAAACTCCTCCACTAGGGATCACCTAGTAGTTTAAATGCATGTTGCATGCGCTAAATGCAATCGTACTTCGTACGAAAATGACATTTATTGATTATTTTTCAGTTTGTTTATTTTCTCCTTTTCTCGAGGACTAGCAAAGTGTAAGTTTGGGGGAGTGATGAGTGGTGAAATATGATAATTTTTTACCTCCTAAAGCCTACATTTAGCCATCCGATGAAGGCTAGCTGACAAATTTGTAAGGTTTTTAGTGTTTCAGGAAAATCTAGCCATTGTATGCAATTAGAAGTATAGAAGAGCATAAGACTGACTCACACTGGAACATTGGAGCAAATAGAGTGCTAGGCCCTGAATTTTAATTTGAATTTCAAATTTAGAGCTAAGGACCTATTTAAGCAAACTTGGGAATTAGTTTTAAGTCTCTCCCTATGGGGAGCCTTTTATTTTCCTCAGCCATTTTAGTTTCTTTCTATTTCTCCCTTTTATTTTCCAAGCATTGTTCTTTCCATTCCCTAGTTTTATGTCCTAGATTAGTTTAATTTCTGCATTTGAAGAAGGATTGTACCGACTGGATTAAATCTTTGGTGGATCTTGTTGAAGCTTTCTATGATATTTTAATGTCATTTTCAATTTCTGTCTTTATTTTGTTGTCTACTTCAATCATGTGTAGCTAAATTTCTTTGAGGGTTGGGATCTAATGAACCTCATCCAAGATTTTCATTTATAATAATATAGATCTATAGTTATGATATTATTTCATTAACAGATGCTGAGATTATTAATTCCTTATTGCTCTTGCTGAATTAGTAAATTTCGATTGCCATCTAACATAGGGGTGCTAGTCACACTTCCATGATCTCGGATCTGTAGTAAGGAATCTACTCCAAATTCTTTGTTGATAATATTTGCGGCATTAATTCGTTGTCATTAGGAGTCTCTTTTTTGCGATAGATGTTTTGCCCTATTTTACGGCATTAATTTATCGTTATTAGAAGTCCCTTTTACGGTAGTAGGAAGAGCATAGTTTAGAAAATTTATTTTATGGGTTTAATGATATATCTTTTATAAATATTTGATTGAGTTTAATATTTATGTGTATTGCATCTCGTTGTAGACACCCAAATTTGGCCCAAGGCCCGATCGAAACATACTTCGAGAAAGGCGCACCCCCGAGCTTCTAATAGCATTTCCCAAACCCTTAGGAATTATCCTAAAACCCTTAGAGCTTAACCCAAACCCTTAGAAACCAATCCCCGACCCTTAGGAGTCAACCCGAACTATTGGAACCCTTCTCGGACCAGTCTCAAACCTTCCTGAGCAGTGGATGGAAAGAGGAGTGCCAAAGTTTACCCAAACCTTTGATAGAGCTGAGTTATATACCATTGGAAATAAGACTTCCCCAGCTTTCCAACGAGCCAAGAATCGCCTCAATCGGAGTTGTATATGAAAAGTTATTGTGATTTGAAAATCAGCTAGAAATGCATATATATTACCTAGCGTGTATAATATACACGCTAGGCCAATTTTGGCAAAATTTTGCAAATTTTGGCAAATTTTAGCCTAGCATGTCTAATACACACGTCAGGCAAAATCTGGTCATTTTGTGAGCTCCAAGGCGGGTTCTGAACCTCCAGCTTCTTCTTGAGCACTGTAGCTATGCTTGGCGTGTGTAATACACATGCCAAGATTAGCTACAGTAACTATAAGTTTTTACTCGAAAATGGCTTTTAGGGTTTGACTTGTTAACCATCTTAATGTTTAGGGTGGGTTTTATTAGGACTGTTGCACCACCATTTAGCCTATTTGCAACCCTGGTGCCATTTAAAACCCCACCCTATCATCTACCATTGAAACTCATTGCCCACATTTCCAAGCTCTCATAATCCTAGGAAATCATAGATTAGAAGATTATGTAATTGCTAACCCTATTAGCACTTAAGTACCCTCCTAACCTCCCTTCTTCCTATAAATAGAGAGGCACCCCTCCCTTTACAAAGGATTGAAAATTTTTAAAAAGAAAGAAGATTAGTGAATGCCCTCTCCACCTTCAAAACAACCACTCTCCATATAAATTCCAGCACCCATATTCCCTCTTTAGCTCCCCCGCTCCCTTTTTTTCTCCATTAATCCCTAAGCTTTAGTGAGATCTAGGCTCTAGCTTACCTCTCTTACCCTCTACCTTCAAAACCTTCAAAATTTAGAACCCGTCTCTAACCCGTCGTGCTATCGAAAGCTTACTGGTGTTGCTCTCGCACGAGGATCCACCACGACGCTACAAGGGCTCGAGAGCTCCGGCTCCCCCCTCTATTCCTCTACCTTCTTTGCTTTTCCTCTATCCTAGAATTGAGTCGTTACACTGCCCCGGCAAGTGGGAAGGACTCAATAGGATCGGTGTGCCTTCGGCCAAGGGGAAGTGCCACTAATTTTCTTTTCTTTATATATATATATATATATATATATATATATATTACATTCACATCCAAACAGCCATAGTAGAGGCTGCCTATGAGTGGGTTGGTCGGGTGCCTAACACCTTCTTGATCGATAACCGAAGCCCTACCCAAGAGTCTTTGGCGTAGACCGGAATCAGAGTCATATTTTTGCACTTCAATGCATTCAATATTGATTTAGGTTTCCCGAGACACTAAAATCTCCTGGTGGCGACTCTTTATTTTTCAAACGAGCACATCCTCACGACGGATTTGATTAAAATTTACGGTTGCAAAGATGGCGACTCTGCTGGGGACTAGCTAGTAGAGCTTCCCCTTGAAATTTGACATTTTTATTATGTTTTTACTAACTTGACTATTTTCTTTTATTTTTACTCACCCCTACTGTAATGCCCCGAAAAATTTGACCTTTGAATAGTTTAATTCGGTATGCGTGCCAACTAGTGTAGTACCAATTCGACAAATAATTAAGTTAAGTTAAATTAAATCTTAAGTGGAAAGGATGAAATTAGATTATGATTGGACCGTTAAGTGGAATTGCATACACCGATGTTTGGTGTGGTAGCTTAACACCTAAGCCTAGGGCTTAGTTATAAGTTAAAATAAATGCAAATGGGATGCGTTGCATTCAATTCTCTTGCAAATGTTGTTGGGATTTAAGAAGAGCGAGAGAGACAGAATTCATTACGTGCGTATGTGTGATTGTGTTGTGTATGTGTGATCGGGAACCATGCACGAAATGTGGATTTCGGATCGAAGCGAATCCCCATAGTATTTCAAAAGAACCATTGAATTGGACTTGAGCTCGTAGATTGAGCGATCGATCAAACTAATGTGAGGAATTTATGATAACTTGTGTTGAGTTAGTTTTGTTATGATGTGAGTGAAAAATTTGAAGAAAGATGATAAGATTTGAGAAGAAATGGGTTTGAAAAGATAAAACCCTATATCTCATGAAGTATGTCAATTCGATTGATCAAATGTCAATTCGATCGATTAAAATTGGATTTGATCGATCTATTTTGACTTGAGAACATGAAATACGATTTTCCTTGAAAACCGATTGATCGAAATATAATTCGATCGATCAAATTGGGCATCGACTGATCGAGTTGAACACTCGATCGATCGAAAGTAGAAAAATAGAGAGTGTGTTAAGCGACTTCTGAAGGAATCGATCGATCAAAAAATAATTTGACCGATCGATTTGTGAAATCGATCGATCGAGTTTTAAATCATTCGATCGAGTTGAGGTACCAGGAATTTGATTCTCTGAAGGAATCGATTGATCGAATTGGACAGATTTAGGATTTTATTGTGTTTTGTTTGAGGGGCTTTGGGGAGATCTTATATCTTTTCATTTTACGTCATTTCTGACATAGGAATTATAATATATTATGTCTTAGGTTTTAGCTAGAAGATGTGTGTGAAAAGGTAAAGGATTAAAGACTTCGCTTGTGACTTCGTGTTTGAGGTAGGGAAATCTCTATACCATGTGCATTTGATACGACTAGTATGTGAATTATGATATGATGTGCTTGTTATCAATCACCATTGAGTTTTTATAAGCTTTTGAAAATATGAATGTGTAAGCATGTGTGTGTTTTAGAAATTGTAATCATGATGTGAAAATCTTTCAAGATTCATTCTGATAAATGTGTGTGAAAGAATGTGTTTAAACCTTCAATTTAGATATAATTATCACACTACACAGCGATAAGCTATATGTATACACTATGATTTAAGATTGAATATGTGAATACCTGACTGACTCGACGGTATAACCGTGACCGATATGGCAAGATATCCGTGACCGATATGGCGGGATATCCATACAACCTTTACGATCTGGTGTGATCTTATGAATTCTATTGGCCAATGATAATTGTGTTCGGCACAAGTGTCCATCATTTTTGGGACCTTGGGCACCCTGTGAAAATGGCTCATTTGAATGACGATGGTGGGTATTCCATCGGGGGCTCAATGCTATATATGCTCGAGGGACTATTTAAGTAAAGCACTTTAAGTTTCCTTTGTGTGTTGTGTATTTTATGAATCAGTAGAAGAGCATGTGATAAGTTTTTCAAACTAAGAGAAATGTCTTTTGTTTCATTCAACTATCATTGAAATTGTACATCTTTATGAGAAAAATCATGTTTCGTTATGTCATACGATATATGTGTGACGCTAAGAATATGCATGCTATTGGTATTTCCCTACTGAGCTTATATTGTTAGCTTATTCCTCCACTATACGTCACAAGTACAGAAGCTGAGGCCGACTTTGAGGATCTCGTAAGGGAGGAGGATCCTAATTTTTCTCCTAGGGAGGAGGATTTTGAGCCTCATCCGAAGAATTGCTTTATCTGCTCAAAGCACGGGTAGGTATGGCTTTGGAGTGATGGACCTTAGTATATTTTATGATGTAAACAAATATTTTGGGTCACATTTGTATTATTCTTTTGTGAACCATGTTTCGGTGATGGTCAGCATCACTGGTGGTTCTTCTTAGTTCTTCTGTCCATGAGTTTTTACGTGAGATTAGAACCGTTATTTTGTCTTTTTGAGATATAGATACGGAGATTTCTTTTGTCCATAATGACTCTATTTCTCTATTTGCTTAGCCAGGGTTCTTGCTTTGTTTCCGTTTTACGTATGGATGTGCCAAGTGTTCCGTTCGGGGATCGGCCTTAGCGTTGATCCGATGGTTCAAGTTTTGACGTTAGGAAATTCGGGCTGTCACAGTTGGTATCAAAGCATAAGCTTTAGAAAATTTCTGACAAGTATTAGATTAGACTAATGTTTAAGATTTTATTGGAAGTATAGGGACCTGCTGTTAATAAAATTGTTGTTTCATTGTAACAGATTGAGATGTACCCGAGAGGTAGAGGATGACCTAGAGGCGGTCACGATAGAAATCTGAGTGGGGATGAGATCCTTGTGGGTTCTAACAGAGAGCAGAGAAACCCTCTTGATAAGAGAGATCAGAGGGATGAGGCAGCTGTTAGGATGGCACAGGCCATGAAAGCTGTGGCTACTGCCAAGGCTCAATAGGCAGCTACCATGGCTCAACAGATGACATTACTGGCTACAAATAATGTGAACCATCAGCCACCACCACCACCTCCAGCACTATTACCCTTATCATTTGTAAACTTTAGGAGATTGAGACCTCCTAGTTTCTATGGGCAAACATATCCACTTGAGGCGAAAAAATGGTAAAATCAAATGGAGAAACTTCTACAGAGACTTCAGAGCACTGAGGATGAGAAGGTTGGATGGGCTTCCTTTCAGCTTGAGGGTGATGCCGATCCGTGGTGGAAATCGGTACTGAGAAAGAGAGAGGTTGAAAATCCTCACAGTCCTTGGACTTGGGCGGAATTTGTTGAGGTGTTCAACAAAGAATACTTTCCCAATCAAGTGAGTTATCAGATGAAGGAAGACTTTACAAATTTGGAGTAAGGAAGTATGACCGTACGAGAGTATGGCACCAAATTTACAAGGTTATTGAGGTTCGCACCAAAACTAGTGGCCACTGAATTAATGATGGCCAGTAAATTTGAAGAAGGCCTGAGGCCCAATGTGCGAGATAGGGTTTCGATGTTTGAGCTAGAAACCTATGCTAAAGTGATGGGAAAGGCTATTGTCGCTGAGAGAGATATAAATCACATGTATAAAAGAAGGGATCAGTAGAACAAGAATAAGGCGGGCCAAGGGAGAGCAAGTGACTGCGACTCGGGGAACAAAAAGCTGAGATTCACAACACCAGCTCCAATTTCAAGATAACCTGCCTACACAAATTATCCTAGGCCACCAGTATCTGTTCCTGCGAGACCTTTCCATATTGAGGGCCCTACTTAGACTCAGACTTAGACATTAGGAGCATTAGTTACTCAAGGATTCTCAAGAGTAGCGTCGTCAAGTCCTCAGGTCACGTGTTCCCGTTGTGGTAACTCTCATAAAAATTTTGATTGTAGACGTGGCATGGGGTGATGTTTTAAATGCGGAAAGATGGGTCATATGATCAAAGATTGCCCAGAATTGAGAAAGGAAGGCACGGTTTCAACTGCTACCGCCCAAAGGCCTATGCGAGCTACAAGACCAACCATACAAGGCTGCGCTTTTGTAGTGACTGCTGAGGATGCTCAGGCAAGTAATGACGTGATCCAAGGTATAAATGTCTAGTTATGATTACTGTAGTTTAATTGCATTTTAGATGGAGAAGGTGCATATATAAAAATGATCTAATAGGGTGTTACTTTGTGAGTGCATAACCTTGCCATGCATATTTAATTATTTAGTATATGTATTAATATAGGTATCTTACAACTATATAAAAAAAAAATGGTAATCATTATGAGGCACGAGTCCTGATAAACTCAGGGTCTACCCACTCGTTTGTGACTCCGGAGTTTACAAGAAGATTGAAGGTCTTTCCTGAAGCATTGGAGTTCATTTTGGACGTGTCAGTTCCTACGGGAAGCTCAGTGACTACAGACACGTGTTGCCGATCTATTATCATACGAGTTGAAGATTGCGAGATGATGACGGATCTCATTTTGTTGAATATGCAAGGATTCGATGTGATCCTTTGCATGAATTGGCTATCCGCTTATCATGCGAGCATCGACTACCTACAAAAATCACATTTCGTCCACCGAATCAGAAATCTTTTCGATTTGTCGGTGACAAGGGTAAGATGATACCAATCATCTTCGCAGTATGAGCTGAGTGGCTAATGACGAATGGATGCGGTGGTTACCTAGCATTTTTACAAGAGCAATGGGAAGTGAAGAACGACATCACCAACATTCCAATTGCTTGCGAGTTTTCAGATGTGTTTCCTGATGACTTACCAGGGTTACCATCGGATCGAGAGATTGAATTCGCAATCGACTTAGATCTAGGCACAGAGCCAGTATCTAAAGCACCTTACCGAATGGCTCCTGTCGAATTGAAAGAGTTGAAGGAGCAGTTACAAGAGTTATTGGACAAAGGCTTCATAAGACCTAGTGTCTCCTTGGGGAGCACCAGTCTTGTTCATCAAGAAGAAAGATGGGTCGATGAGACTGTGCATCGACTATCGACAATTGAACAAGCTGACGATAAAGAATAAATATCCTTTACCTAGGATCAATGACCTCTTTGATCAATTGCAAGGGGCAAAGTTCTTTACAAAGATTGACTTGAGATCAAGGTATCAACAATTGAAAGTGAAGGCCGAAGATGTTTAGAAGACTGCATTCAGAATCAGATATAGACATTATGTGTTTTTGGTGATACCTTTCGGCTTGACGAACGCACCAGCTTCATTTATGGATCTCTTGAACAGGGTGCTTAAACCACATCTTGATACATGCGTGGTTGTGTTCGTGGACGATATCCTTATTTATTCAAAATCCAAGGAAGAACACGAGCAACACTTACGCATTGCATTACTGACGCTATGTGAGCATCAGTTATATGCCAAACTTAGCAAGTGTGAGTTCTAGTTGGAGCAAGTGAGTTTTCTAGGCCACGTAGTCTCAGAAGCAGGTGTGACAGTTGATCCAGCGAAGATTGAGGCAGTAGTAGACTAGGAATAACCAAAGACTGTGAATGAGATTTGTAGTTTTCTTGGTCTGACTGGGTACTACAAAAGATTTGTAGAGGGATTTTCCAAGATTTCAAGACCACTCACGCTACTTAAAAGAAAAGATGTTAAGTTTGAGTGGACTAGTGAATGTGAAGAGAGTTTCCAATAACTTAAGAAATGGCTTACCTCTGCACCAGTATTAGCTATTCCATCAGGCAGTAGAGGATTCGCTGTATACAGCGATGCTTCGCACAACGGCTTAAGCTGTGTACTTAATCAGAATAGGAAGGTTATTGCTTACGGGTCGAGATAACTTAAGGATCATGAAAAGAACTATCCAACGCATGATCTTGAGTTAGCCACGGTGATATTTGCATTGAAGATATGGAGACATTATTTATATAGTGAGACCTTCGAGATCTTCACGGACCACAAAAGCCTCAAGTACTTGTTTACGTAAAAGGAATTGAATATGAGGTAATGGAGATGGATTGAAATTCTCAAGAACTACGATTGCTCTATTCAATATCACCCAGGTAAAGCAAATGTCATGGAAAATGCTTTGAGTCAGAAAAGTTCGACTCAGTTAGTTAGTCTTGTCATGGGACTTCATCAATGAAAATTATTGGAAGACCTTTCTCTGTATGATAAGAATATTAAGGTCAGAGTTTCGAGTGCCTTGTTGGCTAATATCACAATCAGACCAACAATTTTTGACCGTATTTATAAACTTTAGATGAAAGATACAGAGCTCTTGAAGATCAAACAGGGTGTGACAGACGACACCAGGGGAGACTTTTCTATTAAAGAAGATGGATCATTACTATTCAGAGGACGTCTATGTATATCGATTGATGCCGATCTGTGGCAAACTATATTAGATGAACCTCATAAATCTAAGTTTGCTATTCATCCTGGTGGTACCAAGATGTACCAGGATTTGAGGAAGAACTATTGATGGAGAGGATTGAAGAAAGATGTTGCCGAGTACGTATCTAAATGCTTGGTGTGTCAGTAAGTAAAAGTAGATCATAGACACCCAACAGGTCTATTGCAACCTCTACCAATACCCGAGTGGAAATGGGAGTCAATCTCCATGGATTTTATTATAGGATTATGTTGTGACATCTCAGTGTGCTTGTTCTATTTGTTGGTGGTAAAAACAATTTAAAATCAAAGAAAGAGTAAAATAGGGGATGGAATCAACACAATTGAGAAATTCTAGACCTGCAAGATACAAGGTTCATTTGTAGGAAGTTTTGATAAGTAAGAGTTTGTCCCACAGGGAAAGGTGATCTACAGCTCCAAAGGAGCCATCTCTAGTTGTCCCTCTAGATCTGACTATAGATCTGACAGTCCTAAAAGGAGGGGAGTTTAAGGTCACTTATTCTAAGTATTCTAAGATAGCCTAATGAGTTAACTACATAAAGGGTTGAGAAGATGGATGGATTGTGGAAAATAAATATAAAAGGGTGAGAAGTAGGTTATTGAGTCTAGATCAGAGGAGTTTTGTAACTCAGATTCAAATATGATGTTATGGAAATCCTATCCAATGGTTACATTATCACCAAAGAGGAGGAAGAATTTAACTCATCCCTATGCCATGATCCAATCCCTTAAGGTTATAACCTGCCCACTTAAATGGTCACAGACTATCCCATAGGGGAACCACAGTCAAGAGACGGGTCAAAACAAATTAATCATTGTAGGCACTACTTCATCCAGGCTACAAGCTCAGGGAATCCATAGGAAACCTCAACCTCTAAAGCCCTATGTGTGGGGCTAAGGCTGTATAGGACCATGATAGCTCAGACACATAAAACCAGCAAGAGATTGAGTACCACCTTAGATCTAGCTGTCCATTGCTTGAGTGGGGCTGCAATGGTCCAGTCACAAGCCTACAACCTCTATAACCAGATCAAATCTAACATCTGATGGCGGGTCTATACAAATATATGGGGAGTCTCTCAATTTCTACAATTTCCTACTGTGCTTAATACCAAAGCTGGGAAGAAGGATCCATCTTGGATCGGCGGATTGGATTCACCCTAAGGATATAGCCTGTCCACTTAATTGGTCACAGACTATCCTAGAGGCTATCCTCCTCACGGAGCCCAAGACAAAAAAAGTTAATTGCTGCTACCACCATGGTCACAAGGCTACCAACTTAGGCTCCCATGAGAATTTCAGATCTAGTGGGTCCTGTGGTGGGACTAAGATTGTATAGGACCGTGATAGCCCAGACACACAGGTCACTTAGATCTGAGTGGATCCTTAGAATCAGTCCTCCATTGCTTTGAAACACAGCCAAAGCAATGGCGGATCACAGCAGCCTTGCACAGAACAACTCACAAATACACAAATCCCATAAGAGTACAAATCCTATTACAAAAACTCCATTAATCTAACCTCAATTGACATACAAAGGCATGGCCAGCAAGTGCTGAGCCATGGAGAGAAGAGAAAGAAGAAAAAGAAAACTACTTACAGTTATAGGAAGAACAAGAACGGAAAAGAAAATTACAAAATCTGAGATAGGAGTTCCTCTTCTAAATTCTAACTCAATGTCTCCTTTCTTTTTCTTTCCCCCCTCTTCTATAAACCTAAACCAGGCTTAGGTTTATATAGCAGTGGTGTGGCGGCACATTAGGGTTAGGAAACCCTAATTTTAATGATACCACATGGTCGAATAATGATCCTTGGATGCCTCGAGGCATGTGCACGGAGATTTGAGCATGGGAGTGCGTGCCCTAATCCTTGGAAATCCCTAGAAAGTCCTCTGCAGAATGATAGAAGTTAGAGTTCAGAGCTTCGCCAAGTTGCAGTCGATTCCCAGACTTGTCGCGTGGTAGCTCTAGTATTCACGTGGTTGAGTTTAACATTAAAGCTTTAGACGTCACGTGGTTGCAGCTTCTTGATGCTTTGAGCAGTCGCGAGGTAGATAGTTAAGCTCTCGCTGGGTTAGGCTTCGCGCAATTGGATTGATGATTGTGAATAGCGCGGGAACTGCGCGAGCTTTCCACTTCACTTCGCGAGGCTAATTCTGGCTTTCGCGAGACTGCTTTCTTTCTGAACAGTGTGAGAACTGCGTGAGAAGTTCACTTATTAATGGATCTTTGCGGCGAGGCTTTCTTGAAGCTGTGACGAGTTCTCTTAATATTTGCATCCATGACTCTTGAGTGATGGCAGATGTGAGGCAGGATTCTGAAGCTCTCTCTCCTCAACTGTTCTGAGCGAGCTGCGTGAGGGTGAGAAGGATCTTCTTGAACTACGCAGGAGCTGTGCGACCTTTAACTTCTAAACTTCGCGAGAGCTGCGCGACTCAAGGCTTCTGAAGCTCTTCTGTCACTCTACTGCGCAAGAACTTGTTTGTGAAGTCTTGGGACTTCGCGGGGACTACGCGAAGTGTATTTTTCTGAATCCTCTGGAGCTTTGTCAGTTGTGCGAGGCTCTTCTATGGTCTAGATTCATGGTTCATTCTTCTGAGGGACTTCTGGTGCCAAAACAGGCTCCTTAGCAGGATTCATGGCCTTATTGCCCTGCTGTTTATTACCTACAGAAAATACTTAATAAGCATTTATTAGATGGCTAAGGGTCTAATCAAAGGCTAAGTTAAGGGGTGAAAAGTGGTACTTTTCAGGTCTTAACAGATTACCAAGGACGGTGAAGCGTTATAATGCTATTTGGGTGGTCATAGATCGCCTAACAAAATCAGCACATTTCCTACCCTACAACTCGACATACACGGCAAGCAAATTAGCAGAGTTGTATATGAAAGAGATCGTCCGATTGCACAGTATTCCGATGAGCATTATTTCGGATCGTGACCCATTATAAACTTCAATATTTTGGCAGAGATTCTAAGAAGGCATGGGCACGAGGTTGGATTTTATTTCGGCATTCCATCCATAAACAGATGGCCAGATTAAGAGAGTCAATCAAATCATTGAAGATATGCTTAGAGCCTGTATGACCGACTTTCAGGGATCATGGAATCAACATTTGCCATTGATTGAATTTGCGTATAATAATAGTTTTCAGCAGAGCATTGGGATGGCTCCGTATGAAGCATTCTATGGACGGAGATGTAGATCTCTGATCGACTGGGAAGAAATCGGCGAAAAGTTTATATTGGGTCTGAAAGTATTAGAGAAAAATGCGGAGACCGTTCACATGATTCGGGAAAGGATTAAGACAACTCATAGTTAGTAGAAGAGTTATGTAGATATCAAGAGAACCAGCATGAATTTTCAAGTTGGAGATCATATATTTGTAAAGATTTCACCGATGAAAGGTGTAATACGCTTTGAAAAGCGTGGGAAGCTAAGTCCCCACTACATTTGACCTTTTGAAGTATTAGGGAGGGTTGGCGAAGTTGCATATAGGGTTGCCTTACCCCCACAACTTTATAGAGTACACGATATATTCCACTTCTCGATGCGCCACCAATTGAAGCATACAAAGATTTGACCATTGTAGAAGAACCGATGCAAATTTTAGATCGAACTGAATAGGTGTTGCATACCAAATCGATTCCCTTAGTACTGGTTAAATGGAAGAACCATTATGATGAGGAAGGTACTTGGGAGCGCGAAGCCGAGATTAGCGACCAATACCCTTTGTTGTTTCAATGAGTGAGGAGAGAGAGTGAAATATAAAAGTTCTTGTACTGACTATTTCGACATGTAAATTAGCTTTAGTAATGAATGGAAATAAAATAGCTTTACAATCAAAGTGACTTTGAAAAATAAAACTTTCAAGTGTTCCTGACAAAATCGACCGATCAAAATTGAATTCAATCGATCGAATTTGAGAATCGACCGATCGATTTTTAAAATTGTTTGATCGAAATCATGGACCGGCTTGATTTAAGTGGAATTCGACTGATCGAAATAGAATTCGATCGATCGAATTGTGCGCTATATAAGGAAATCGGCCTTTTCAGATTCAAAAATTTCAAACTTTTGGGGCTTTTCTTGGGGATTTTTTGTGTGCTTCTCCTCGGAGATCGAAGGGCCGATCATTCCAGCGTGGATTCTTCATGAGATTGAATCTAAACCTCGTTTAAAAGGTAAAGCCCTAATTTGCAACTTTGTAATTCAAATTTAATCTACTTTTGCAAACCCTAAGTTCATTTTAATTAGAGACCAATGGCTCCAAAGACGAGACAATTGTCTAAGGCCACCACTTCGAAGAAACCCACATCCCAAACGGGTTCTTCGCAACAACCTCCACAACAACCAACGCCAATACCCCCATCTACTTCTTCACAACCACCACCATTAGAGCAACCTAAGGAATGGTGGGTAGCAAAGGGGTTTATGACTGAGTATACAATCGATCTAGCACTCTTTGAAATGCCAAATGTGCCGGGTATATATGGTTGGGCACTTGACTACCTAGCGAAAGCCGGGTTAGACAATCTGTTAAAACCTCTTCATGGTTACTATTACCCTTGTCTTGTAAGACTGTTTTACCAGAACATGTACACCAGTGACAAACCTAATATGATATGTACAAAAATTGATGGGAGGGTATACGTGTTTACTCATGAACATGCAACCAAAGCTTTAGAGTGTTACGACAGTTATGGCCCTGATATCGATTTGTTACCCCTAAACCCTAAACCAGTACATCGTCTTGTAGTGGCTGAACAAATGACTCATGGTCGACTTGGGTCAGGTCGAACAATTAAGCGAGCTGATTTGCCTAGATACATGTGGATGCTTGTCACAATTTTTAAATGCAACTTATACCCTTTATGCCATAAGACCGAGAGACTCGGAGTAGTGATGCAAGCTTTGTATTTAGCTTTCAAGGGGCAATGGTTTAATGCCACAAAAGTTATTTTTGAGGGCATGACACATGCCAGGGGAAAAATGCTAGAAGGAGCAGAGAAGCCAGAGAATTATATGCCCTACACAAGCCTCATATCAAGTATGATCGAGGATTACTAGGGAGGGGCAGCGTATAAAATTTCAGCAACTGAGCTTAGATTTTCTGATAACGTCGAACTCTATTCTTTTAAGGAATGGAGAAAGACCTACAACTGGTTAAAGCCGAACCTCCAACCAGGTGAACAAGTACCACCTACTCCGACTGCTCCTTAAGAACCAGATCAGCCTGCCCATGATGCACTAGACCAAGAGCAACCTACCCAGGATGTGTCTTTTCAAGACCAACCAGAGATTATACCTCCCGCTCCGCAATATTCTCACATTCCCATGCCTCCACCACATCACCAAGCAGCTGGCATGACCAATGAGGAATTAGTAGCCCTCATTACGGAGAGCAACCTCCAATTAAATTGTCGTCTCGATTACCACAAGATCATCTTGGAGGACGCCATGCACTACTTGTATCCGACGAACTACCTCTAGAGAATGGCGGTGATGCTTGCTCGTGTGTTCGACGCACCTACTTCAGGAGTAGATGTGGAGGACCTACAAGCTGATGGAGCTGAAGAAGTGGATGGAGCTGCTGACGCTACTGGAGCTGAGGGAGCAGCTGATGATTGACGTGTTTGCTTGAAAGAGTTTTGCGTTTGGAAAAAAAATAAATTTCTTTTTGGAAGGATAGTATTTTCTTTTGGAGAAAATTGAATAAGTTTCTATAACTATGGTGGCATGGTTGCCACATTTGCATATTTTGTTTTATGGATGTGTATATGGTAGATGATTTTGTGATGGTGAATGGTTTTATACTAGTGTTTTCTTGCAGGCTATCGATTGTATGTTGTAGGAACCGTTGCATGTGTAGAAATTAAGTTCAATAATTTTCTTGTTTAGCCATGTGTGGTACCTTTCGAGGTAACTTTTATTTTGATGTCTTACTTTTTGTTTGTTAAACCATTTTTGAGGACGAAAACTCCTAAGGTGGGGAGAATGTAATGCCCGAAAAAATTTGACCTTTGAATAGTTTGATTCGGTATGCGTGCCAACTAGTGTAGTAAAAATTTGACAAATAATTAAGTTAGATTAATTCTTAAGTGGAAAGGATGGAATTAGATTATGGTTGGACCGTTAAGTGGAATTGCATACACTGATGTTTGGTGTGGTAGCTTAACACCTAAGCCTAGGGCTTAGTTATAAGTTGAAATAAATGAAAATGGGATGCGTTGCCTTCAGTTCTCTTGCAAAGGTTGTTGGGATTTAAGAAGAGAGAGAGAGAATTTGTTATGTGCGTATGCATGATTGTGTTGCGTATGTGTGATCGAGAATCGTGCGTGAATGTGGATTTCAGATCGAAGCGAATCCCCACAGTATTTCACAGAATTGGACTTGAGCTTGTAGATCGAGCGATCAATCAAACTAAGGTGAGGAATTTATGATAAATTGTGTTGTGTTAGTTTTGTTATGATGTGAGTGAAAAATTTGAAGAAAGATGATAAGATTTGAGAAGAAATGGGTTTGAAAAGATAAAGCCCTATATCTCAGGAAGTATGTCACTTCGATCGATCGAAATTAGATTTGATTGATCGATTTTGACTTGAGAACATGAAATATGATTTTCCTTGAAAACCGATCGATCGAAATATAATTCGATCGATCAAATTGGGCATCAGTTGATCGATTTGAACACTCGATCGATCTAAAGTGGAAAAATAGAGAGTGTGTTAAGTGGCTTCTGAAGGAATCGTCCGATCAAAAAATAATTCGACTGACCAATTTGTGAAATCAATCGATCAAGTTTTAAATTGTTCGATCGAGTTGAGGTACCAGGAATTTGATTCTCTGAAGGAATTGACTGATCAAATTTGAAAATCGATCGATCGAAATGGGATTCGATTGATCAAATTGGACAGATTCAGAATTTTATTATGTTTTGTTTGAGGGACTTAGGGGTGATCTTATATCTTTCTGTTTTTTGTCATTTCTGACGTAGGAATTATAATATGTTATGTCTTAGGTTTGAGCTAGAAGATGTGTGTGAAAAGGAAAGGACTTTGCTTGTGACTTCGTGTTTGAGGTAGGAAAATCTCAATACCATGTGCATTTGATACGACTAGTATGTGAATTATGATATGATGTGCTTGTTATCAATCACCATTGAGTTTTCATAAGCTTTTGAAAATATGAATGTGTAAGCATGTGTGTGTGTTTTAGAAATTGTAATCATGATGTGAAAATCTTTCAAGATTCATTCCAATAAATGTGTGTGAAAGAATGTGTTTAAACCTTCAATTTAGATATAATTATCACACTACACGGCGATAAGTTATATGTATACACTATGATTTAAGGTTGAATATGTGACTACCCGACCTACTCGGTGGTATAACCGTGACCGACACTGCGAGATATCCGTGACCGATACAGTGGGATATCCGTACAACCTTTGCGATCTGGTGTGATCGTGTGAATTCTACCGGCCAATGATAATTGTGTTCGAAACAAGTGTCCATCATTTTTGGGACCTTGGGCACCATGTGAAAATGGTTTATTTGAATGGCGATGGTGGGTATTCCATCGGGGGCTCGATGCTATACATGCTCGTGGGACTATTTAAGTGAAGCACTTTAAGTTTCCTTTGTGTGTTGTGTATTTTATGAATCAGTAGAAGAGGATGTGATAAGTTTTTCAAACTAAGAGAAATGTCTTTTGTTTCATTCAACTATCATTGAAATTGTTCATCTTTATAAGAAAATTCATGTTTCGTTATGTCATACGATATATGTGTGACATTAAGAATATGCATGCTATTGGTATTTCTTTACTGAGCTTATATTGTTAGCTCATTCCTCGACTATACGTCACAGGTACAGAAGCTGATGCCGACTTTAAGGATCCCGTAAGGGAGGAGGATCCTAATTTTTCTCCTAGGGAGGAGGATTTTGAGCCTCATCCGAAGAATTGCTTTTTCTGCTTAAAGCACGGGTAGGTCCGGCTTTGGAGTGATGGATCTTAGTATATTTTGTGATGTAAACAAATATTTTGGGTCACATTTGTATTATTCTTTTGTGAACCATGTTTCAGTGATGGTCGGCCATCACCGATGGTTCTTCTCGGTTCTTCTGCCCATGAGTTTTTGCACGGGATTAGAACTGTTATTTTGTCTTTTTGAGATATAGAAACGGAGATTTCTTTTGTCCATGATGACTCTATTTCTCTATTTGCTTAGTTAGGGTTCGTGCTTTATTTCCGTTTTGTGTATGGATGTGCAAAGTATTCCATTCGGGGATTGGCCTTAGCGTTGATCCGACGGTTCGGGTTTCGAGGTTAGGAAATTCGGGCTGTCACACCTACGGTTCCATCAATTTCTCTCACCCCTACGATTTGGTTTATTTTCTGTGATAGCCTGATTTTCCCGTTCTCATAAAACCCTGTCCAATTTCTTTTTTTCTTCTTACTTCTGAAACTCAGGGAAAACCAGACTGTCGGATCACCCTTCACAATCCGAATACAAAATACTTGGTACATCCACACTCATGCGGAAATCAAAATAGATAATACATATGGCATAATTGAAATCTCCAATTTTAATATCCAACATGAATGGTAAACCAAAACAAACTCCTCTAATGGTTCCCAAAACAAAAGTATGATCATTACATAATTCTAGGCTTTGACAGAAGATGGCTAGACGTACCAAGCGAAGTCACAAATATACAAAAATCTCTAAACACTCTCGATCCCTCAAGGGAAGTACACGTCGGTTTGAATCCCTGATTTCACCTTTGGAATATAGTCTGAGTCCTCTCCACACTTAGAGTCTTCAAAACCCGTGTCT
The DNA here is from genome assembly GCA_021018995.1 of Chloranthus sessilifolius. NCBI lineage: Eukaryota > Viridiplantae > Streptophyta > Magnoliopsida > Chloranthales > Chloranthaceae > Chloranthus > Chloranthus sessilifolius. The sequence goes on from CM037588.1 coordinate 103,510,357, forward strand.
ACCGGTACCTGTGACATATAGTTGGGGTGAGCTAACAACTAAGCTCAGTAGAAGACATTTAATAAAATTTTACATTTTTATCATCAGAAAACATAGATTCAATGATGGAAGTCTAAAACCATATTTCAAAACTGAGTTTCAAAGCATTTACTTTCCAAAACGGATTTTCATTAAAACAACATATATGAAAGAACATTTTAAAATAGTCAGAATTATCCATGGGTCTCCAAGTTTCAAATGAATTTGCAAACAATGTCGAATTTGCAACCAAAATAGTACACGGGTGTCCAAAGGTGTTTCGATGTTTCCAAGGGTGTCACAATATTTCCAAGGGTGTCAGAATGTTTCCAAGGGTGTCCAAAGGTGCCTCAATAATTGTCCAAGGGATGCATGATTTCCAACGGATGAATGATGCTCCAAGGGATGCATATGCAACGTATGTATGAATGCATGTACAGATTATGCCGCTGTACCGGCTCCAGGGGATGCAGTCAAAAGAATCTAAAGGATTCACAATGCAAGTTTCACGTCAAGAATTCACATATTCTAAGCAAATCAAAATTTCCAGTTCTAGTTTCAAAGAATTCAAAAGCTATTTCACATACGATCACATTTTTCATGTAATCATATCAGAGAACTATGAATCAAAGTCAAACATGTAAATTTGTGTTGAAGTTCCTCCTACCTAAATCTTGAAGTTGCGCAAAGCCAAGTAAAGTCCTATCGATGGCTTCTCACCCTCAATCTATATCACAAGCACACAATGATGCATCAAAGATTAACTCTAATCACTAATAACTTAGACATATTTAAGTATTTTCTCAAAACGAGGTAGAAACGGACAAGTTCATGCCCACTTAGAATTTGATACAACTTTCATCCTAAATTTTGACCTTTAAATATTTAGATTCATAAAATGGTTAATTCATAAAAGTTGTAGATCTTATTGTCCTCTTTTCAACATCATAAGAATCAAGTCAATTAGAGTTCGGAGTAGAAAGTTACTGCCAAAATACCAAGGCAGTATCGACAAGCTCAGTCAAAATTGACCGATCGATTTCCAAATTGATTGATTGAATTTCAAATCGATCGATTGTACTTCATTTCGATCAATCGGTTTCTTCAGAAACATTCACATTTTTGCTCTAACAAAATCGATCGATCGGATACTTATTTTGATCGATCGATTTTGTCAGATTTCTCTTAAACACGAGTTTCAACTTCCCAAACACATTTTTCTTCAAATTTAACTCCTTTTCTTCTAATTTTTCATTCACATAATACTTAGAATCTAACATAACTATAAATCATAATTTCACATATCTTTGCTCACCTTTAAGTGGATGATTCTACGCTCTTCATGAGTAGTTGCCATGGAGGATTTCAGAATGAAATTTGGTGATCCTTTTTTTGATTGAATCGAAACAAAACTTACGGCGAAGCTCCCTTTTAACCCGCACTACCCTTCATTCACCCAATCACGTATACCACGATCACAACAATTGATTCTCTAATGTCAACCCACACACTCAAAATCTCTAAAACTCATCGATATTGGAATCCAACAGCTCTCACGGCACACAAATCACTACGAAGCCGATACCTCGAAACTTAACGAAGCCAATTTGGCATCACGGTGGTGATTTCCCCAAGCTCCTCTCTTCCTCTCTCTCTAAAACCCAAAATGCAGGCAAAGCAAACCGATTGTAACTTCTCAAAAAAGCTTTGCCTTTTATAACTTAAAGGGGCTAGTTCCCCTATGCAACACATACTGTAATATCCCGAAAAATTGAGTTAACCTGTGACCTTGGGATCTGTGCCCAATTGGTCATAGGTTTGACCAAGTAGGAGTTCACTATTTGACGAGGTATGTGATGAACGGATGTGATGTGAAAACAAAGGAAGTGTGTGGAATGTGATGTGAAATCTGGAGTCACATACACCTATCTTGGGTGTATGTGCTCAACACAAGGGAAGTAGGGATATAAGGGTTTAATAACCCTAAAATCTATTGTTTTGGTTGGTGAAGGAGAGTTAAGAAGAGAGAGAGAGAGAGAGAGAGAGAGTAGCTAGTTAATGCAAGGAGTGAATGCAAGTTGAGGAAGGGGGATTCGAGCAATAAACGCCGAATTCGACGCGAGGGATCCGTTAGAGCCAAAGCTGGAACCCTAGCCTTTCCAACCTCTAGATCTAATCAATTTGAGATTGATTGAAGGTAAATTTTTGTGAATTAAATGCATAGGTTATAGAGGTTTAAATTCAGTCAAGAATATTCAAAATGATAGATTAAGGGCTTAAAAAAAGGAAGGAAAAAGAATAGGAAAAGCCTTGGAAGAACAACTCGAAAAGGAGCTGAATCTGGCCAAATTGATTAATCAGAATTGGGATTCGATTAATCGATTTTGGCCAAGAAGTTGAAAAGTCAAAGGACCCGAAATCGATTAATCGAACTGAGTTTCGATTAATCGACTTTGGATTTCGATTAATCGATTAAGGTGTCGATTAATCGATTGGGAACCTCCAGTGGCTGGAGGAAAGTGACCTGGGAAAATCGACTAATCGAATTGGGATTTCGGTTAATCGATTTTGGTTTTCGATTAATCGATTTGGGATCGATTAATCAATTTTGAGAATTCGATTACTTGAATTGAGAATCGAACTGAATGAGTTGAAAATTTCGATTAATTGATTTGGGATCGATTAATCGATTATAGATCTCGATTAATCGATTTTGGGAATCAATTAATCGATTTTGGATCTCGATTAATCGATTTTGGGAATCGATTAATCGAATCGAGAGTTTGATTAATCGACTGAGTCATTTTTTGTTGACTTTTGAGTTTGACTTTGAGATTCTCAGAGGGTCTTGAACCTTCTTTATTACATCTTTAGTGATGTGTTGCATGTGTTATGTTGTACCACAGGTGGTACGTATGATCATGAGCACAAGGAGCCACGTGGGACCTTGATGCATGAATTTTCAGAGATTTGAGGTAGGGAACACCCTAAACATATATTTTAAATTTCAAGAGCATGTATGTAGTGATATAGAATTTAAATTGAAAATTGTTTTAGTTATGTAAAGTTTTGTGAAATCATATAATCTCCATGTGTGTGTGTGTGCGTGATACACCAGTAAAATGAAAGTGCCTTAAATCATAAAACTTTTATTAAATGTGGGTGTGTGTGTGTGACACCAAGTAAGCATATAAAAAAATGAGACATCCCCAGGGGATAAGAAAGTGATAAAGACATTGGTGTGATGCGAGTAATTGAGAACAAGTGAGCATATGAAGAGGAGAGATCTCCAGGGGATGAGAAAGTAACAAGGCATCAACTGTGATGCGAGTGAATGGATACATCCCAGGGATGTATCCAAGATTGAATAATGTCTGATAAGGCCTAACTGATATAAGATAACACACTTACACGGTGAATAACTATATGTAAAGAACTTGATATTTTTATTATTTGAGGTTTGATAGGATACCCCACCGACGTGGCGGGATACCCACGACTGACTCGGCAGAATATCCGTGACCGATACGGCGGCAAATCTGTAGGCCAGTGCGGAGGCTTATTCGTACACAGTAAGGACATCCCAGGGATGTTGTGATATGTTTGAAACCCCGCCACCGATCCCCAGGGGAAAGGGGCATGGGTACTATTTGTATTCCCAGGGAATACGTTTAAAAATGTTTATATAGATGACGATGAAGGGTATCTCATCGGGGCTCGATGCTATATTGCTCGGGGATTACTTAAGTTGAAAGTTTAAGTTTTGCTTTAGGCCTATTCAGTGTCATTCATGATTAATTAAAAGACATGTGTAAACTACCAGTAAAATGTGATTCCTTTTTCAACTGTTTCTCAGTAACTGCATAGACACATCATGCATAAGCATATCATGGAATATATGTGAGTTTTAAATTATATGTTCACTGTGTTTTGTTCCCTATTGAGCTAGGATGTAGCTCACCCTTTAGACTATACATCGCAGGTCCACTATTAGCAGCTGCTGAGGCTTCAGGGGACGTTGACCATGGTGAGTCGGACCTTGCGCTTGGTGACGAGTTGGAGCCACCTCCTGAGGACTTCTTCTAGAGGACTCCGTTGTGCATCTTTGAGAGTTTTGTGAGCTTATTTGGTACGGCTTGGTATGTCAAGCCTAATTTTCATTAAATAACGTAATTAAATGTTGGGATTATTCTTTTGGGCGAACCATCCTTGATGATCAGCTATCATCGATGGTTCGGATCGGTTCTCCATTCATGTAGAGGCATGAAGGTAGAACTGTCTTTGGAGTAATATTTAAATGGTGATTTATTCCCGCAGTTTTATTTATTGTTCAGTTCATTAATCATGCTTGATATACCAATGTTCCGTGCATAGCCAGGGGGCACGGTCAAGATGATCGTGCTGATAGCACGGGTTTTGGGGTGACGAAATCCGGGATATCACACATACACCCCTTTTGGGTGTTAGCCTTATCCACAAAACTAGACTCCACGTGGAACAGATACACCTAAGCGAGGTATTAGCTATTATAGAATTAATCTTTCTATTTGGTGTGGGGCCTGTACACCCAAACCACTTATCAATCGGACTCAGTGTTGAGCCCATACACCACCACGGTGTATAAGTTTTGTTCCAAAAATCTCAAACGAAGTCCAAATGGACCCAAGATGATTTTATCTGAAAAATTCAAAACGGTGATGAGTTTCTCAACGAACACGCACCAAATCAAGATCTATGGTTTCAGATTTTTTGGGATGTTACATTTTCACTTACCCCTAATTTTTCGCTATTTACGTGCCTTAGTTGATTGACGGGCCTACTTGAGGATCATCTTTATAATTCATTTATTTTTTCGTCATTTACATGCCTTAGCCGATTGGCGAGCTTACCTGCGCATTTACACTCCGTAGCCATTTGGCGGGCCTACGTGAGCTTTTAATTTCCGTAATCATATCCTATCAGTGGACGCTGGCCCATCGAGGTGTCACGGGATCATCACCACTTGTTTTTGAATGATAAGCAAACTCCCTTTTAAAATCGAATTTAAAATTGAACCTTAAAATTGAATTAAGGGACTTAAATCTTTTTTGCGGGGGTAGCATTTAAAGGGTTGGGAATTTAGGTAGCGATACAAAGACCTGGTTCTTAGTACGACAGCAACCCCTAGTGGTGATGATCTAGAAAAGTACCACCCCATCCAGTATTTGAGAAGGCGCTTGCGTCGGAGGTATATCGGTGTTGGTACGCGCTTTTTTCTGGCAATGACGATGATGGAGTAATAAATTAGGAAATATTAAACATTAAAATTAAAGAGGCAAATTATAAATGAAGAATACCTGAGAAGATGAGATCGCCAGCTATAGATATTTATCGACACTGCAACACGTCACTGATCACGCTTTAAGGGGAAGGGGGGCTTGTAGGTTGAACTCCTTTACTGAATTGTCCGTTGGCGAACGTCAGCAGCTGTGGGTTGTCTTTAGTGTAACTGGTTTAGTTTTCCTATTCCTGTTGAGATTTTATTTAACTTGGTCTCCTAATCCAACAGGGAGTCTGATTAAGAAAGGGTCTCCTAATTCTACTAGGAGTCTAATTTAAAAAAGGTCTTCCGATTCTATTAGGAGTCTAATTAATTTAAATATCTTAATCCTATTAGAAATCTAATTAATTAAGTCTCCTAATCTTATTAAAAGTCTAATTAATTTAAATGTATTAATTCTATTAGAAATCTAATTAATTAAGTCTCCTATTCCTACTGGGAGTTTAATTAATTTAAATATCCTAATTTTAATTAGAAATTGAATTAATTAGAAAAAAAGGGGTTTGGGCCCGCTATGCTAAGGAGGATTGGCCTCGTTCCCGAGTACCCTCCATAAGCTCCCTTGGGCAAATTGGGTGGCTGAGATTGAAGTAAGTGAATTTCGGACTATAAAATAGTATTTTTGGATTTTTGAAATTGATTTTGGACTGTAATTATAGATTAAATTAAGAAACTAAAGTTTTAGAAAACTAAATTAATTATGGGTTTTTAGAAATATTAAGTTAAGAAATTAAAACTAGAAATTTAAAATTCTAGGACTGAATTCGGGTCCGAAATCAGAAAATCAGACCGTATGATTAAGGACTAGTTCTAAAACTTAAGAACTAGAACTAGAGATTAATGATAGGACTAGAGATTAAGATTTTAGAATGAAATTAAAGCCTAGGATCGGTGTGTCGGACCGTCGGATTAAGGACTGGCTCTAGAAACAGAGGACTAGAACCAGATATAGAGAATTACAGTTCAAAAAGGGTGCTATGGTCTAAGATTGAAAATTAGAACTAATAAAATTCCTAAATCTAGAGATTATAAGCTATGGTCGGAAACTAAAAATTAAATCCTCACCTAAGGGTCAGGGCTGCAGAGAGAAATCTAAAAAATTCAATGCTTAAATCTTGAAATCATGACTAGGTTGCTCTATGGGTTTGTCCTCGGAGTTCTCTAGTTTCGGAATCCTAAAAAATTCCATTCTCTCTCGTGTTGTCAGTCTCTTTGGGAGAATTAGGAAAAAAATCTTTTATAGGTTTTTCTTCAATTATGCGCTATTTTTCAATCGTTTAATTGAATTTCGCGCCATTCTTCCGGCGCTTAATCACTTTGAGTCGGTCACCGACTCAGTGAGTGACCATCTGACTTGCTCAACAAGTTTCCTAGTCCTAATAGCATTAGGGCTAATTGTGCGCTTAGTAGGACATGCACAATTTGATTAAGTGTTTCTTCAGAAGCGCTCAATCAAGGAAGCTTAGGGGTCAAGGACTGTGAGGCTCGATTGGGTGTAGGCCAATTGCACATGGGTGATCTGGCGTGCAATCCGATCATGCGTCTAATTTCGGGCGTATGATCGAGTCTCGATATGGTATGAGAAAGGAAGTTTGGTCTGAAAAGGGGGCTGATTGCACGTTTGTGGTCTAGCATGCAATCAAATTACGTGCGAGGTTTTAAGCACTTAATTCGGGGTTGTCCGGGTCTGGTCTCTAGTCTGAAATGCAAGACTATTGTTTCAGTCTGCATTTCAACTATATACTATTGTTTTAATATATAGTCTCCCTACGTTGGGATCTGAGCCACAAAACTATTGTTTCAGCCTATGTTCAGCCATGTATTATTGTTTCAGTGCATGGTTCCCATATTAGGGTTATGAGGTCAAAGGTTGACCAAATAAAAAGTATATTCTAAGAAGGCAAAATAGAGGTGTCTACAGATGCCCCTCTTCGACGCGCTCTTACGAAGTAAGAATACGTCAAAGAAGTAGGCACCCCTCATTCGAGGTGTCTTCTCGTTTCCCTTGGGAATTCACCAATGTGAATTGGTGATACTGACATGACATACTTGGCTTTCTTATATATCAGTATATGCTAAAATAGAGCATTTGAAAGGCAAATGGTAGCTGTCGAAAGGCACATTCTGGGTCTGTGGGTGCATGGCGCATCCTGTCACATAGTGCGAGCTAACAAAAGGATTTTACGCAATCGAGGTACCGGGGCATCAATCAAATGTCCAAAACAAGGTCCAGGGACCGATAATAAAAAAAGATGAAGTATCATATAATATCGAAGGCTTTTACAAGTCATGTCAGATCGGGCGTGTCATTGCTCACACCAATATGCGTTAGGCGTTCCTTTTCCAATAGGCGTTTGTAAGTTCTTAGATTAAATATACTCAAATTTTGTTTCCCAAGGGAATGACTGATTTACGCTGATAATTAAGGTGGGGGTCTTGTGAGGTGTGCTCAATTGAATTCTGTGCAGTGGCACGTGCGCTTGATTCATCTGGAATCGGCCTCTAAGTTGGGAATTCTAATCCTAATGCTAGTGTATCTGAACGAATGATTCTGCATAGTGGAGTATGAGCTTGATCCAATTCTTCATAGTGGAATATGCGCTTGATTGTGAGTTCAGGGGTTGGTCTGTAGATTGGGTATTCTAAGTTGGGTATTCTAGTCGTAATGTGTCTGAAATAATGATTCTGCATAGTGGCGTTTGCATTTGATCCAATTTCGCGCAATGGGATATGCGCTTGATTAAAAGTTCAGGCAGTCTTAGGAGTTGCAGATCGGGTTTAAGTGTAATTTATTATGCGCGGGTGATGGGGCGCTTAATTAGCTTTTCTTTTGGTATTTAAAGAAAGGCGAGTTGGGTCTATTTATCTTGTTGCTTTGTTCTTCTTTTCTTCCTTTTTTTCTTTTGCTTTTTTATTTGTTTTGTGAAGTAAAGGTTTTTTTTTGTGAAATCTTAAAATTTTAGGGATTTTAACTTAAGATCAATTCGGTGATAAAATAGTAGAAAATGTGGCTTCCAAGACGTCGCTGAGCAGATCCATCGATACAGGATTTGTGGACCTGACCATTATTGTGATTGTCAAGATGACACTTGGCATGCCGGATACTCCATCTAACCTTCTCGACGAGTACTGATGATTGTCTCTTATGGGAGGACTACAGTAATTCGCGAGTCGAGAGAGATGAGTTTTGAAAATATTTTGACTTAATCATAGCTAACTATATTTACAAGCCATATCGAGTGAAACAAAAGTGGGTAGTGCTTACCTGGATTGTGCATAGCTTGTGGCAGGATTGGTGATGTTGTAGCGTCGCAATGGGACTTTAGAGATTTCTCCTCTTCAGGTCTATTGTGGCAGGGGTTGGCGGTCACCGATGTGATAAAGCATCTTGGGACAAATGATGTCGCGATGGGACTTGGGGGCCAATTTGGAAGAGAGAGAGTCCTTTGCTTTAGCGGTGGAACATGATCGAGTTTTCCCTCTTTTCAACATACGGCGTGGCGTGTGCTGTCTAAGCTTTCTTTTTTTCAGGTAGTGATGTTCGCGATGGAATGTCGACTGATGTAGTTAGCGATGGGACGTTAGTATCTTTCTTTGGTAAATCTTGGGTTATAAAAGAATTCACATTGTGGTTTCGTTATGATCGACTTTGTCTTTGGGCGGTTTGCTTTCTGCTTTTTGCAATGGGACATGAGGGTATGGTTATGATGGAACTGTATTGAGGTGATATTGCATGTGTGCACGTTATCGCGGTGGGATCCTCCTTCTCTGGTGGGATCGTGAGGGTATTGCGGTAAGGGACATATGTCTTACCGCGATGGGACTAGGGGATGATCAACGCTATAGGATGGGTGAATAGGTTTTTCTTTTTTGTCTGGAAAGCCATTGAGGCTACGTGATGGGACAGGAAAGTCTTGACCGCAATGGGATAAAAGGTCTTAAGGGTATAAATTTTGTCTAAAGTCAGGTATTATGCGCCTATTTTCGGGCGCTCAATAAGATTGCGCACCTATTTTTGGGCATGCAATCTGGGGCTTGAGGGGTCGTTTACGCGCGCATTAGTGCGCGTGTGATTAGATTATGTGCCATAAACGTAGCGCTTGATCGGAGCGTCACTAGGTCAACGTAAGGGTGACCTTTCGTATTATGCGTCTAAAGTGTGTCGTTAGATCAATTTGCCGATTCATGGAATGCACATGATTGGAGCGTCGCGTCGATGGCGCGGGCGATGGTTTCATTACGCGCTTGGCTTATAGTGCGTGTTTTGGATCATGCATAGTGTGATCAAATTAAGCACACGTGTTCGGACGCGTGATTAAGGCCGTACTCTATATAAGTGATAGGGCTTTCATTTGTTTTCTCATTTTTCTGGTTTAGTCTCGAGTTTTGACCTTTTCTTGTATATCTTGTGTTATGAAATTTGTGTTTTAATGATATCGAGCGATCAAACCGTCCGATTGGGATATCGTTTCTTCCTATATTCGTTATTTTGCGTGATCTTCGTCCTGAGGAGATGCTCATGGACGACATTATTCTGGGAGTGGGCGGTATTGGGAATGAGGGCGCTAGTCTTCACATCGATCCTTTTTAGGGAGCGGTGAGGGCAGCGTTGAGGAGGTGGCAGTGGAGGAGGTGAAGATAGCGGAAGAGAAGGAGTCAAAAGTTGAGGTATGTGTTTCCCAACCAATCCTCTATCTCTTCTTTCAGTGGCTCGAGTGGACGGTCTGCACCTTGCTTTGTGTCCGTTTCGGGTCCCCAATCTTCGTTTTGCGTTGTATGTTAAAGTTTTAGGTTTTCATTTTGGGTTGTATATTCAGGAGGTATGCCTCCGGTGATATTGTGTAAAAAAAAGTTTATTAAATGAAGGGTTATTTTATTTATTATGTTTGCTTTATTCCTTTAATTTTGTGATTGGTTAACTTTTATTGCCATGATGAGAGAATGAGCCCTGTGTTTAGGATTAAGGTTTATTTGTTTTGTTCTTATGTTTAGATTTAGGATGACACTTGTTAGATAGATGTAACTTTGGATTTAATTTTTAAAATGTTCTAGATGAGTGTTAGATGTTTTAATCCTATTGGTTCATCTATTTTTAAGTGGATTGGTGTTTCTTAGGGAGTTAAGTGTTGTATGATTATTGGCTCATCTATGTTTGCCATAGATTTAATTAGATGGAGGATATTTCTGAGGGTGACACATATTGTTGTGATTTAGGAGGTGTATGTTATCAATAAAGGCTAAAGGGCTTGGCTTTGTTTTGAATGTTATTTCTAAACTTAGGATTTAAAAGTTTGGGACATTTTTAGTTTCTAATGTCTTTTCTTCCTTTTTATTTTTCATCTCAGGTATTAAATCCTAAGAGGTTTGTGATTATATTGTTTTTTTCTTTATTGTTGAGAATGAGTGATATTTTTCTCTTATTGTGTTTGTTTTATTTACGTTTGTTTATTTTTGTCATTGTATGTTACGTTAGAGGGGGAATGGGTAGTATTAGAGTATGGTATTTATTTTTTTCTAGTGTATCTCTGTTGTTCTGTTTCAGGTGTTCGTTTTGGGGTCCCATGGCGGAAAAGTACGAACTAAAAAAAAAAAAAATGCCCCAATTTGGGGTATTCAAAGTGGGGAAACAGGATCTAGATTAAAAAATAATTAAAAATAATAAAATAATTTAAAAAATGCCCCAGTTTGGGATATCGGTCTTGTGACCTGAGTATGGCTACCAAGGTGCTAGCGCTCTTAAAAAAAATTGCCCCAATGTCAAATGACGGTGGGGTTTCATCAGCCCTCAAATATCCTGGAGTGTATTAGTAATGATCCCATGTTAGGAAGTAGTTTAATTATTTTGGCCGCATGTCAGGCTTTATTGTGTAAGTGCTGAACGATCATCATGTATCGTAGCTTTCAACAAAATTGAGGTGTATGATAGATAATGAGTGATTGAATCACTTATCATTCGAAAGTTTTCAGTTTAATTTTGAAAGAGATTTTGAAAATCATTTGACTCATTGTCTGAAAAGAAAATTAAGGTGAAGAAGAGGTAAGGTTTATTGATCTAAGGGTATCTTCTTATTCAACCAAATTTTGAAATAGTAGTCAACTACTTTCTTCTCAGGTGGATAATGCGGTGCCATAATTGAGCTCTCTGTCATGGTCTAGCACCATCAAAGTCTCAAGTTCTATGGTTAGCAGGAGTTCTGTCCTTCTCTCACCACCTAAGATGTTATCTAGTAGTGTGAAAATGTCAGGGAGGTGTTGGGGTGTTTGCCTTCCCTCCAAAGAGGGTCTAAAATCACTAATAAAACTAGGCAGAATACACTCACACAGACCTGCAAGTAATCAGGGCCCGTTGTAGCAAGTTTTAAAAAGATGGTGAGTAAGGGAATGTCCACAGGGAGGTTGGTTTAAAAATGTGATAAATCTCCAGATCTATAAGAGATCTGACACCCTAACTAATGCTAAGTTAGCTAAAAGACAGGGGAGAGGTTTAAGATGGATTGTCACTTAAGCTAAGCTAAAATTAAACAAACACTAACTTGGATCGAGTTTGGGAATTTAGATCTTGCAAGGGAAAGAAGTAAAAAGTAGAAAATGGAGAAGAGTAGCTTGGAAATTGGTCTCACTGAAATCAGGTTCGATTAATCATGTCACAGAGGTTCAGGGTACATAATTCCCTCAACTGATTATAAGCACAGCTCCAGGATAGAAGGCTCCACTTCAAATCATAGGATCCACCTGGTCTTAAGACTATGATTTGTCCACTTGAATCGTCACAACCATCCTATAGACTTTATCTGAGCCATGGATTTATAGCAGACAAATCCAATTGGAGCCTGATCTTGGACTAATCTTAAGGTTATGATCTGTCCACTTTAATGGTCACAGACCATCCTAGGGATCTCCTCCAAAGCTAAAGCATTAATCAGAACAATTAAAACCACTACAGATGCAGTAATTCTAAGGTCACAGACTTAGGAAATTATAGGAGTATCAGATCCAGGGAGATCGGATGGTATCCAAGAGGTCTACCAGTTAAGTGGGTGAGCTGATCTACAGACTCCTCTACACAAATCCGATCGATCACCAAATGAAATGAAAGGAACTTTAGATCTAATTAAAGCATTAAGAACAACATTTACAATACAATCAAGCTCACTCTACAATGGAAATGCTCTCAGATCTGTAGTCTGTGCAGCAAGGAACCCACAATAGCACTCTCAACCTTACCCAATTATAGAGCTAACCTCTCTCCTTGCTACTCCAAGGGAATTAGCCAACCATTTTTGGGCTCAAAGAGAGAAAATAGAATTTCTCTGCAAGCTCTAATCTCCAGAATTTAGCTTAGATCTCGATCTCCCCCCAATTGCAATTGGGGGTCTCTATATATTACTTTCTCCTTTGTTTTTCCTGCCAAAAATCCCTTCTAGAAGGTCCTCAGAGTTTGTTAGGGTTCTGTTAGAGCACGTGAGTCGGTTAGGGCATCTTCTAGAATTGTTGTATCGGTCACCAAGTGCCTCGAGTTGCGTGCAATAGGTCACCAAGTCACAGTGTGTGCATAGCTGAGTTTCTGAGAAGTTTTGCACACGATTTTGACAGGTTCTAGAAGCTTTCGATAGGTTCAAATGGAGCTTTTTGGTCCTTTCGTTAGGTTCTCAGATCTCTTAGATAGGTTCCGATAGGATGAGCCTTCTCTTAGAGCTTCAGCATTCTCAGCCCTTGGCCCGAAGCATTCGATAGGTTAGGGAAGCTTTTCGACATTTCGATAGGGTTGCTCTCACTCTTATCGAAAGGCTCAAGCACCCTTCAGTAGATTCTGTTCCAGCGTCTCAATCTTGATAGGTTCAGGAAACCATTCGATAGGTTCCCTTTACACCTCAGGCAGGCTTTTGATAGGATGGTTTCATCCTTTCTTGCAGCTGCTCGATAGGTTCTTGGATCTTATCGAACTCCTCAATCCACATGAATCCATCCTTCTTCTGCCTTCAGATCCTATCAAAACCTTTTCAATTACACGAATTCCTCCTTTCTTTGCTTTCAGCTCCTATCGAAGTCTTCAGGTGACCTCTCGATAGGATGTTTTCAGCCTGTTTTCACATCCTTCGCCTTGCCCTGCTGTAGCCACGCGCTCCAAGGGTCCAATGATGTGCTACCCTCTAGTGTGATATTGCTGGGTTTGTCCTGTGTTGAGAGATGGCCCCTTTTTAGGAATTCTTGAGTGGTTTTCTATATTAGTATCATCTTTTATTACTTTCTACAAAATGTACTTGACAGAGGCTTATTAGTGTGCTCATAGGTCTATCAATGGTTAGGTTAAAAGGTGAAAAGTGACATTTTTCACCACTTAACAGGAGGCCCTCGCGGTTTGCTTATGCTCTCCTAATGAAAATACCAGGATTACCCACAATTTGCTTATGCTTTCCTAAATTTATTGACTTTTTATTCGTCGTATTGCTCTCACTCGGTTGTGTTTCTTTTTTGTATATTTTTAAAACATCCTGCTAACACAAGAATTGTGAGGTTTGATGGAACCTTACATTTTCATTTTTTCTGCTCAAATATAAACTCCAATGGCTGGAAGGGTGTATGAGAATCCAGAGTTTTCTATATTTCAAAAAGAGCGTTTCATGATCCACTGGTCCTTTCGATCAATTTGCCCGAGTAGGAGGGTAGTCAAATGATACCCAAAATGGTTTTGAAAATAATGACCTATGACTAGCGAATGCCTTGTGATGACTGCGAGGATGATAGGTATATAAGTATGTTTGTTTACGCTACAAGACATGATGGTCATTGAGTTATGATTCTAAGGGTTAGAAAGTCCTTCCCCTGTGGTTATTTCCTGAGCATGTTGTCGAGATAATATAAGTACTTCTCATATGAGTTTGATTTTCTCCAGGTGAGGCGGTTGTATAGGCACTTTTCTTAGTAGTAGCTCATCGATTTGGAGTTCTCGGTCGAGTATGAGTCCGAAGGGTTTGGGGCATAGAAGAATATTTTTGTTTTCTAGTATTTACGTTTTGGGCATTTATACTTTTAGTTTTTTTTATACTTTTATATATTTTTATTTTTTTGTTTGTATTATTTTTTTATTATTACTATTGTGTTACAGTGTAGCATCAATTCCTTAGGAAGGGGACTGACTCAGGAAGCCCGCTTGGTGGGACATGTTGGATGGTCAAAGTGGTCGTTCGATTAGATATATTTTTTCGGGGTCCTCAATCCCTTTTGATCTGATCGATGAGGGATGAGAGTGAGGTTATGTTTAGGTTTGTGTTTTGGATGGTATAGGGTTTATCAAAATAAGTGTGGTGTTTTTTAACTTCTTCTTTTGATGGGTCTTTTATGGTCGTGGCCTCCTTGTCGGGAGGGACTTTCTTTTATTTTTTGACGGATTGAGGCACCTCGTAGAGATGAAGTATAGAGCTGTTAAAAAGTTCTTCGGGGTCGTTTTCGGGTAGTTGGAAAGTTGTTCACGAGTGAAGTTGGAGTGGAAAGCATTGAGAGGGACGATAGTGTTGTAAAGGTAGTGATAAGATAAGGCAGAGGTAGAGTAGGAAGAGGAGACGAGAGGGCGTGGTCCAAGGTTGCCCTTTCCTACGTGTGGGGCGGTCCAGTTTTATTTTATTATGCTTGTTTGGTTTGATTCGCACTTTGGGTTTATCGTGAGGTTTTTTTAAAATTTTATTTATAATTTTTCGAGGAGGTTGAGTATCAGATGTTTGACGTAGTAGTTTTGTCGCCGATTGGAGTTCGGTGAAGGTTTTAATTGTGAAGCCCACGAAGATTTGGATTTGATGATCAGAAGCAATTTTAGTTGTGACGTTGATTTCATGTTATTATGGGATTTGAGGTTTGTTTATTTGGATGGTGATTGGCGTCGTAAGATTTGAGTTTGGTTTGATTTTGAAAGTGGGAGTGATGATCGACTCCTTGATAGGTTTTGTGAGAGGCTCAAAGGTGAGTGGGGTTGGCGTTGTAGGAGTAGGTTCGGTTTTAGTACCGAGTTATTGTTCGATAACAGGCTCGAGTTCAATGATGGGTTCAAGTTTGATGATGGGCATGGATTTATTGATAGCTTGAGGTTTGATGACAGGTTTGTGTTCGGTGATTGGTTTAGGTTCAACGGTAGGTTCAGGTTTGAGGATAGGTTTAGATTCGCTGATAGTTTGAGGCATGATGTCAGGTTTTTATTCGATGATCAGTTTAGGTTTGACAATGCGTTCAAATTTGATGGCTAGTTCGCCTTTGATGGAGGGTTCGAGCTTGTGGATGGGTGCTGGGTCAATGATAGGTTCGGGTCTGGATTCGACGAATGGTTTAAGTTCAATGATCAGTTTAGTTTCGTGTCTGATGACAGGTTCAAGTTTGATCATGGGTTTAGGTTTAGTGATAGATTCATGTTCAAGGATAGGTTTAGGTTTGATAATAGGTTTAGATTTGATAATAGGTTTAAATTTTATGATAGGTTTAGTTTTTATAATAGGTTTAGTTTTGATGATAAGTTTAGGTTTTATAATAGGTTTGAGTTTGGGGTTCAATTTGGTGGTTGGTGAGGTGATAGTGAGTTTAGGTTTCGAAGTGGGCATAGAATTCGAGAGTCGATGCTGAGGTTAGTGGGGTGATGTGTTTGTTGTCGAGTTCAAGTTTTAAAGCAAGTGTAGGGATTGTTTCAGGGACTGGTTTTGCGATTGGTGGGACAATGTGTTCGACAATGTGTTCGATTTCGGGGGTTTGTTTCATAGTTGATTTGGAAGTGAGAGGGCTTGTGATTTCAGAGGTAGATTTGATTACTGGTTTGGGTTCGGAGTTTAGTTTTGTGATTAGTTTAAGTATGAATGGCGTCGTATAATACCGATTGATTGACTCGAAAATTACTTCTAGAATCGGCATGTGAGCCTTCTCAGGGGTAGTTTGCATCATTGGTTTAAGTGTCTGCTCAGGAGGTGTGGGGATTGTTCATTTGTTGGTAGGTTATCGGATCAAGGGTAGGTTGAGTTGGTTGTAAGCGAATAGTATGGTCTTGCTCTGAGGGAGGTTCAATTCTTAGGATCAGGCTAGCTGGGTGGAATGGGGCGGGGGTGAATGAGTGTACAGTCTCGTATGCGAGTTGAGTTTGATCAAGCAATGGGTTGTAATAGGTGATGTTAGTTTGCGTGTCGTTGGGGTATTGGCTTTGGTCATAGTACGGGTTCGCGTATTGGTTGGTGTACAGTGGTTGGCTTTGGTGTTGATCTTCGTTTATGTGTGGTAATTGATTTTGGTCAGGGTACAGGTTTGTTCATAGATCTTGAGCTTGGTCATATGGGTGGTATGGTTGAGGGTTTGTTTGGTTATGTTCTTGGTTCGTGTGGATTTGTTCAGAGTCTAGAGTCTCGTTTAGGGTGTTTGTCTCAGGGTTGTTGAAAAAGGGTCCGTTGGATGTTAGTGTAGAGAGGTTAAGATCTCCATTTTTCAGTTGACGTTCTATGCGTGAGGCCCGTTGATAGAGGCTGGTAAAGTCGGAGCAGTAGCTTAGGATGAGAACACTTCGAAGTGGTTCTAGGGTATTAGTGATCACGATTTTTATCGCATTTCTTTCTTTTATTTGATTGCCCGTTTGGGCGGCGAGCCTTCTCCAGCGGCTGGCGAACGTTAAGAAGTCCTCGTCGTCCTCTTATCTTGTGTGCATCAAGTCAACGAGACTGACCTTTTTGTGAATTAAGTGTTGACATTGGTCTAGGAATCTATTGGCTAAGTTTTCGAAGGTTTTGATCTCGGAAAGTAATGGATCAAGAGCCCATGATTGGTGCGGATTGGTTGACAGTCATTGCAGAATAGGTCCAAGTGGTGCTTTGGGTTTCCCATACCGTTATATTTGTTGAATTTTGAAGGTTTAAAACCAGCGGGTATAATGAAGTCGATGTCTCGGAAAAATTTGTCGAATCCAAAAGTGTGACTAGAGCATTCTTTGTTAGTCATGTAGTCATCTAGAAATTGGTGGAGGTTGTTTATATTTATGGCGGTGTCTTTTCTAGGTGCCTTGGGAGAGGGTTGTCCTCGGCAGTTGTTGTTGAAAGTGTGAGAAGTATATGTGTTATGTGTTGGGGGAGTTGAAGCATGTGGAGGAGTCGACGCCCTTTCCTCTTGTCTATTCCTCGGAGTAACTTGTCTTAGGGACTCGAGACATGCGTCGACTTCTTTTCCTCCTTTTGTGAGTATACTGGGAGTGTGGTCCATAACTCGACTATCGGGGTAGCTTCTCTTAGTACCACTTTCTTCAGTGCTATTACTATGATCTGTATTTCGTGGAGCAAAGGAGTATTTTTCGCTCTCATTAACCATGTTTACCCAAGCACAACGCTAGGCTGTCCATGAAGACGACCTAACGTTATACTCGGGGTCGCTATGGGAGCCCCATACGGGTGGGTCGTTGTCATTAAAGTTCAATTTTCTGATGTCGGCCATTTTTTAAATAGTTTTTTTTTTTTTTGAAAAAGTTTATCCACGTGCAAGTGTGTGTAGAAAAGTGATAAAGCGAAACAAAATAAAAATTAAAATCAAAAGTAAAAAAGATGAAACTAAATTAAATAAAGCAAGGAAAATAGAAAACCAAATTAATTAAATCGGGGCAACCTTAGCGAAAAAGAGTCCCATTGCGATCGCCAGTCTATTGGTATACGCTTTTTTCTGGGTTCTTCTTGGTCCCCGGAATAAGTGGCCCAATTCTGTCTTAAGCGGACTCTGGCAATGGTGATGATGGAGTAATAAATTAGGATATATTAAATGCTGAAATTAAAGAGGTAAATTTTAAATGAAGAATACCTGAGAAGATGAGATTGCCAGCTGCAGATATTTATCGACGCTGCAGCACGTCACTTATCACGCTTTAAGGGGAGCGGGGGCTTGTAGGTTGAACTCCTTTACTGAATCATCCACCGGCGAACGTTAGCAACTGTGGATTGCCTTTAGTATAACTGGTTTGGTTTTCCTATTCCTGCTAGGATTTTATTTAACTTGGTCTCCTAATCCTACTGGGAGTCTGATTAAGAAAGGGTCTCCTAATTCTACTAGGAGTCTAATTTAAAAAAGGTCTTCCGATTCTACTAGGAGTCTAATTAATTTAAATATCATAATCCTATTAGAAATCTAATTAATTAAGTCTCATAATCTTATTAAAAGTCTAATTAATTTAAATGTCCTAATCCTATTAGAAATCTAATTAATTAAGTTTCCTAATCCTACTAGGAGTATAATTAATTTAAATATCCTAATTTTAATTATAAATTAAATTAATTAGAAAAAAAGGGGTTTGGGCCCGCTATGCTAAGGAGGATTGGCCTCGTTCCCGAGTACCCTCTATAAGCTTCTTGGGGCAAATCGGGTGGCTGAGATTGAAGTAAATTAAATTTCGGACTATAAAATAGTATTTTTGGATTTTTGGAATTGAGTTTGGACTATAATTATGAATTAAATTAAGAAACTAAAGTTTTAGAAAACTAAATTAATTATGGGTTTTTAGAAATATTAAGTTAAGAAATTAAAACTAGAAATTTAAAATTCTAGGACTGAATTCGGGTCTGAAATCAGAAAATCAGATCGTATGAATAAGGACTGGTTCTAGAACCTAAGAACTAGAACCAAAGATTAATGATGGGACTAGAGATTAAGATTTTAGAACGGAATTACAGCCTAGGATCAATGCGTCGGACCGTTAGATTAAGGACTGGCTCTAGAAATAGAGGACTAGAATCAGATATAGAGAATTGCAGTCCGAAAAGAGTGCTACGGTCTAAGATTGAAAATTAAAATTAATAGAATTCCTAAATCTAGAGATTATAAGCTATGGTTGGAAGCTAAAAATTAAATCCTCACCTAAGGGTCAGGGCTGCGGAGAGAAATCTCGAAGATTCGAAGCTTGAATCTCGAAATCATGACTAGGTTGCTCTATGGGTTTGTCCTCGGAGTTCTCTGGCTTCGAAATCCCAAAAAACTCCGTTCTTTCTCGTGTTGTCACCCTCTTTGGGCGAATTAGGAAAAAAATCTTTTATAGGTTTTTTTTCAATTACGCGCTTTGTTTCAAGCGTTTAATTAAATTACGTGTCATTCTCCCGGTGCTTAATCGCTTTGAGTCTGTCACTGACTCAGTGAGCGACCGACTGACTTGCTTTGCGAGTTTCCTAGTCCTAATAGCATTAGGGCCAATTACGTGCTTAGTAGGACGTGCACAATCTGATTAAGCATTTCTTCAGAAGCGCTCAATCAAGTAAGCTTAGGGGTCAAGGACTGTGAGACTAGGTCGGGCGTAGGCCAATTGCACGTGGGTGATCTGGCGTGCAATCCGATCGCGCATCTGATTTTGGGTGCATGATCGAGTCTCGATATGGTCAAAGAAAGGAAGTTTGGTCTGAAAGGGGGACTGATTGCGCGTTTGTGGTCTGGCATGCAATCGAATTACGCGTGGGGTTTCAAGCGCTTAATTCGGGGTTGTTCGGGTTTGGTCTCTAGTCTGAAATGCAAGACTATTATTTCAGTTTGCATTTCGATTATATACTATTATTTCAGTATATAGTCTCCCCACGTTGGGATCTAAGCTACAAAGCTATTGTTTTAGCCTATGTTCAGTCATGTACTATTGTTTCAGTACATGGTTCCCATATTAGGGTTATGAGGTCAAAGGTTGACCGAACAAAAAGTATATTTTGAGAAGACAAAATGGGGGTGTCTATAATCAGGTGGGTAACCAATCCAATTGCAAAGCTTAAAACCCGTGGGGGAGTGCGTTAGTTGTCTCAGATCGACCTTGTATCCCTAGGCTCGGTGAGGAGGGACCCGTTACAACAAGGAAATCAGTCCCTGGAAGCATCGCTTTCAGAAAACCAGAAAAAAGACCAATTTCAGGCTTGCTGCTTGCTGTCAAAATGTAAATATAAATCTCATTTTTACTTGCCGTGTGTAAAATACATGCTAAGCCATTTTTTTCCCAGAACTGCTCTGGTGTGTATAATACACACGCCAAGCCAAAATCTCTCGAATTTGGCCTGGAACATATAATACACATGCCAATCCTGTTCTGGGATAGGTAGCCTGAATCTAAGGCCTATTATCACCTTCCTGAGTCCCCCGCTTAGTGGTTTAGCACCTCCGATAGATCCCACACCCTCCGACAGCCAATACGCCCTCACCAGTCAAAAAAGGTCACCCTCATGTTAACTAGTTCCGAGGAATCAGATTGTTTGCGTGGATTCCCACGCCTTCACATAGAACAAGGGCTTTACCCTTTGTCTCTTCCAAAGCACGTTAGGGTCCCGCCGTGGGAAATATTTAAGGCGCGAACACCGCTCGAAATGGGAATTCCAAGGCCCCAGAACTCGTACTAAAGGTTCATTTGTTTTATCCAAAATAAAACCAAAAATAATCAAAAATCAAAATCCAGAAAAAATCAAGAAAAAAATCAAAATTCAAAAAAGACTTCTGGTGCCGGCACAACGGCATCACCCTACTCTCTGTCATTCGGAAGAGGGAGGAGAAGAAAATTTTACGGATCCCATCCAAGGCATCCATACCCAACCCGCCGCCAAGCCATGTCGTGGGCGGTGGATCCGGCTTATGTCAATCCCGATTCATGCCCGCCACATTCCCCAACTCATTCCCACATGGAAGAAATCCCCATTTCCGATTCCCCCACCCCATCTCATTTCGATGTCACCGGACCCTACGGTGCACTCGTATTCCCATCCACATCCACCTCATTCCCTCAAAATTCACCCCATTGCCCTCCTACATCAATCAAAAATCTAAACTCCTTCCCCTCATTCACCCAACACACACCCATTTTTTCCCCATCTACACAAGCCATGCCCCATTTTCCTTCCACACCCACTCAAAATCTCTCCCATCTTACCTCCACATCCATCCCTACCATTCCCAATCCTCGCACATAAATCCAACAAGCCCCTAATTTTCCCACATCCATCCAACAAACACCCCATACACCCCAACTTGCCTCCACATCCAATCCAAAATTTTCCTCCATATCCAATCCCAACAACCCCCATTTTCCCATATACACCCAAGCAATGCCTAATTTATCCCAATCCCCTCCAAATACACCCAATTTCCCCTCATTCACCCAAAATCCATCACATTTCCCTCCATCTATCCTGGTCATGCCCAATTTTCTCCAATCCACCAAAACAATGCCCAACTTCCCTCATCAATTATCCACAATTTTCCTACCTCTACCCAAGTCATACCCGTTTTCTCCCATGCATCTTCCTCATCAAATGAACCATCCGCCTCCGCTCCCATACACGATTCCTTGGCCATCATGCAAGAAATGATGAACACCTTCATGGCATGGAGGGCCTCCCAAAACCACCCTAATCCACCCCAAATGCCCAACCCTCAACATACCCTCCAAAATCTCCAAACTTCCTTTCCCCAAAACCCTAATCAATCCCCCATTATCCATACCATCCAAGGCCCCCATCTTGGGATTATTTGAGGGGGCCTTAAGGCCCCATGATCCAGATCCAAGCTCACAAGGCCCAATTGCCCAAGCCCAGCAAGGGCAAATAGCCCAAACCCACAAGGCCCATTGACCCAATCCCATCAAGGCCCAATCCCCAAGCCTTCCAATCCTCCAAGCCCATCAAGGGCCAATACTTCAAGCCCATCAAGGCCCATTACCCCAAGCTCATCAAGGCCCAATGCCCCAAGCCCATCAAGGCCCAATGCCTCAAACCCATCAAGGCCATGCCCTATAACCAAGCCTGTCAAGGC
Source organism: Chloranthus sessilifolius (assembly GCA_021018995.1). NCBI lineage: Eukaryota > Viridiplantae > Streptophyta > Magnoliopsida > Chloranthales > Chloranthaceae > Chloranthus > Chloranthus sessilifolius. Next base: position 103,532,453 of record CM037588.1, read on the forward strand.
CCAACATCTCAAGTCCACCAAGGCCCAAACCTGGGAGCCCCATTTACAAACCCTTCATCATTCTCCTAATATCCCACATTTACCTATACCCAACATGCCCCCATTCCCACTAAGAAAATAGACCCCTCTCATCCAATCCCTCAATCATGACTGGGTCCTATTTATCCACATTCTTCACACCTAACTCAATATGAGAATCCATCCCATACCATCAACCATCCCCAATTTACCCATCCACTCACTCCCCAACTAAATCCCCATAATATCAAAAATGTACAATGGCCTCTTCAGGCACCTGCCCAAAATCCACCATTCACTTATCCCATCACCCCACAAGCCACTCATCAAATTTTCCCCCAACCCCAATGGCCTCATCAAACACCTGCCCAACCCATTCAAAATCAGTAGGATAACCTCACTCTTCCTCCACCGTATGTTGATCAACAATATGAGGAAGATGAGGGCAGAAATAGTGAGGCCTATGTGGTGGCATTTGCCAACTTTAATCCCCCACCACCCACACTTACCAATCTCCATGCCATCCAAAATGAACGGAGGCAGCCTCCTGAGGGAACGGCCCCAACCCCACCATCTAAAGAATTTGAGCAAATGAAAGAATAGCTGGATAAGATCCAAAAACAATTAATGAAGGTAGGTGGAACTGAGATCCATGCCAAGGACTTTTCTGACTTGTGCCTGTTTTCTGAAGCCCCCTTACCCCCAAAATTCAAAGTTTCGATCTTCAACAAATATAATGGCACGGGTAACCCCATTGCACATCTCAAGTCCTAAAACATGGACATGTGCCAGTACGGAGGGGATGAGCATTTGCTCATAAAGGTCTTCCAAAAGAGCCTTAAGGGCCCGACCTTAAGGTGGTTCACTTCGTTGAAACCTTCCATGATCAAAACTTGCAAGGATCTGACCCACTTATTCCAAGAGCAATATGTCTACAACATAGACATTGAACCTAGAAAATTGGACCTGGTCTGGCTAAAGCAGAAGCCCGATGAAGCATTCAGTGATTATCTTAGGCGGTGGAGGGCATTGGCATCTCAGGTTAGGAACAGAATACCTGATGATGAGCAGATTGAGATGATCTTGAAAAACACTCTTCCAGTCATCTCGAATTTTTTAGTATACCAACAGCAGTCCAACTTTGCTGACTTGGTAAAGAATGCCAATCGTTGTGAGGACATAATTAGAGAGGGATGTTTGAGCAAGAATGTGTCCAGTGGGGCCAATGGGGTCCGAAAATTCACCGAACAGAAGACTACGAGAGGAGCAGGGGCAGAGGTACAAAATATAATGAACACACAGCCCAACACTAACATGATCTCCTTTCAGTTCACGGTAGCACAACCAACACCAGCACCAACAAATTAGGCTCCAATGTAGAACAATGTCCCTTAGGGGTAAATGATCCTTGAGCAGAGAAGGGCCCGATATGGCTGAGTATTCACTCCCTTGGGACAATCCCTAAATGTCCTCTTGCCGTTACTGATCGAGAATGGTTTAGTTACTCAGCTTCAACCAAGACCCCTATCGAATCAAATCCCAAAGAATTATGATCCCAGCACATATTGTAATTTTCATCAAGAGTCGGGACATCTATCTGATTGGTGCTTTCCTTTGAAACACGCGATAGAGAATTTGATAGAGGCAGGGAAACTCATACCCCCAGCACCACCAAGCAAACTTACACACTAATATCATGCAGGCACCGTTACTACCACACCTGCCGAGAGGAATGGGCCCAAGGGCCACCATTAACATGTTGAAGGAAGGGATGAAAGAATTTGACCCCTCAGAATCAATCACTGAAAAAGAGAGTTTCATGCCACCCGGGCAACAAGTTCATAAGAATGAGATCATAGGGGTGATCGAGCCATTAAATTTATCTGATTATTTCCCAAACACTACACCGCAAGTAGCAACCCTGGATTTGAGGATGTATTTCCCTACACTCGCGCCTGCCAATCATGTGGAGCCTAATTTTTTCTCACCCCATATATATTAGCCATTCCCAACACCAACAGTCGATCACTATGTGTCACCCAATCCATCGCCAGCAGTAATCCAATGCAGCTGGCCCAATTTTGCTCCACCCCCAATCAACCCACCTCTACTACCACTCCATTACAATGAGCCTTATTTTTTCGTACCCCCCTGTTTATCCATCTCCAGCATTAATCAATTAGATTTGGCCCAGTTCTTTCGTGCCATCAATATAGGCACCTCAAATACCCTCACCCACCCCATTTTAGATCCCAGGGCCGACCTACGATCCCCATCAAGTCTCACTCAGTATGAACAAATGGACATCAATGCAGGTAGCAGCAGAGAAGGGACAGTTGATTTCGTTATCCGATCAGGAAGAGTCTCTAAGAACCCCAAAGTATCAGTACCAACCTGGCTAGAAGAGTAGAAGGAACCAGCTGCAGTGAACCCCTTCGAAAAAATGAGCAGAGAGCACATACTAGAAACTCAGCTAAAGAGAATGTCAGCCCACATCACAGTCTAGGACCTGTTAATGACATCTTCACTCTATTTCCAGGCTCTGATGGGAGCACTAAAAGATGCACATGTGTTCATCCAAGTAACCCCTGATAAGGTGCGATAAATAATTGGGTAGGTTTTAGCCCCCAATATCATCTCGTTTTCAAATGATGACCTGCCAAGTGAAGGAAACAACCATTCCAAACCCCTCAACATCAGGGTGGAATCAAAGGACTTAATAATCCCTTTAGTGCTGATAGACAATGGTTCAACATTGAATGTATGCCCCCTCAGAACTGCAACCAAAATAGGGGTTGATCCCTCCACATTTAGGCCAGTTAGGACAAGTGCAAGAGGGTTTGATAATACTAGAAGGGAGGTGATAGGAGAAGTCGATCTTGAGCTTACCATTGGGCCAATGACCTTCTCAATTCCATTCCAAGTAATGGACATCAAGTCCTCCTTCAACCTGTTACTAGGACGCCCGTGGCTGCATGAAATTGGGGTGGTGCCTTCCACTCTATACCAACAACTCAAATTCATATCATAGCAGAAGATCATAACTATCATGGCATAATGACGTGAAGAAAGAGAGAAAATGGCCCACAACATCAAAAATCTCAAGGTGCTGGATGTACCCCATACAGCTAAAGACACAGATCTTCACAACTTTCAGTATGATGTGTCAACATTGGGGCTAGAACCTATCAGAGATGTCACCACAAAAACTGGAGGTGAAATGACTGCATCAGTAGCAAAGTGGGGCTATTAGAAAAGAAAAGGTTTGGGTCCCCGTTTGCAAGGTAGGAGAGACTCGGTTAGAGCGAAAGGCGGCTAACATGTCAGATTTGGGTTAGGTTACAAGCTCACTGAGGAGGAGGTTCAGGAAGCCAGGGAGAAGGCCCGAACCATAACCTCTGTAAAATCCAAGGGGATAGACTTGGAAGACGAACCCCTCCTGAGACCTCACAACTGCAATACATTCATGAGTGTGAGGGTTGTAAAAATTGATCAGAATGGGGCAACACAGCTGACCCCACACAAGCCGGTGGCCGCTATCCACCCAACTAATCCCTAAATCATTCCCCCTGATGAGGAAATAGATTTGACATCCCTATCACTTTTTGAGGAGGAACCCTTACCAATCTAGCCACCTATCCTGAACCATCCAAAACCCATATTGATGTTTGAGGACAGGGTCCCGGACAAGCCCAGGATAAACATGATGGAGGCTGACTCCCAAAAACCATCTTAATCAGCCTCCTCCACAAGGCTAGGTAAAAGGGCGATACCTCAGGTGAGGAATTGGGAGTCAACGCCCCTAACTCTGGAAGCATCAAATGGCCATAAATTTGGCACCCACTTCCCAAAAAGAAACCTTTAAAAAGTGAGATTAGCCCTTGGCAGGCAATACCATGTGTATATAGAGACCCGCCTTGCCAAGGGCCCACTTTCGAACAAAAAGAAAAATCCAAAAAATAAAAGAACAACAAAATAACCAAAAAAATTATCTTTTAAAATTCTTGATAAAATCAAGAAAAAAGATGCCTTAATTGAAATACCCGTCCCACGTGAAAACGATCCCTTTCTTGTAGAAATACAAGAAGAGGTAGGAGTCACGAGCCTAGACGAGAAAATCCCTGCTGAGGAGCTTGCCAATGATTTCCTTGCACGATACACTGATTTTGAGCATGGCCCTTCCCCGATCGTGGAAGAAACAGAGGATGTCAATCTGGGTATAAAGGAGGTTCCTAGAATCACCAAGACCGGAACGTCGCTATCTCCCGAGGAAGGAAGCAGCATGCATGATTTCCTTCGGTTATACCAAGACATCTTTGCATGGTCATATGGATATGTCTGGTTTAGACACTGATTTGGTCGAGCATGAGCTACCGCTATATCCAGATATTAAGCTGGTGAAGCGAAAGTTGAGATTCCTCAGGCTAGAATAGAGGCTGAAAATGAAGGACGAGATCATCAAATAGTACAATGTAGGGTTTCTCATAGTCTCCAAGAATCCTCAATGGTTAGCCAACATCGTCTCGGTACCGAAGATAGATAGAAAGGTTCACATATGCATTGACTTCAGAAATCTGAACAAGGAGAGCCCAAAGGATGACTTCCCATTGCCACACATCGACATCTTGGTCGATAACATTGCTAGGCATGGGATGCTGTCGTTCATTGATGGATTTTTTGAATACAATCAGATCTAGATGGCCGAAGTAGACCAAGAGAAGACAATGTTCATTACTCCATGATAAACTTTCTATTACCAAGTCATGCCATTTGGGTTGACGAATACTGGGGCAACATATCAAAGGGCGATGACGACAGACTAATCCAAGAGGAAAATTCAAGCCCAACTGGGAAGGACCTTATGTCTGCCGTTGACCTTGCCACCATGAACAGAGATCACTTTCCTGAGCCCATCAATGTTGGATACGTTCGACAATTCTATTCCTAAGTCTCCTACGGAAAGATAAGTACTAATAAAAATAGATACGTAACTGCTTAAGAATACTTTAAAAAAGAGGCCATCATTTCAAAGCCAAGTAGTTAAAAAGTGTCCCTGAATGATCATACCCTTTGCTACACCCGTTGATCCATTGACCTTTCTTTCATAAACCCCTCCCCAGAAAAAAAGAAGCAAAAAGTCTATATACCAAACAAAGAAAAAAGGGGAGAAAAAGAGTTACCATCAAACCCTAAAAAAATCAGAAAAGCAAAATCCCAAAAAAAAGATGTCTAAAAAAGAACAAAAACAAGAAAAATAGAAAAGAAAAAATGGGGCATGTACAATCAAATCCCCCAAGGAAGAAGTGTATTATGGCAGCTGAAACCCAATCAAGGAAACCTTTTAAAACCTAGACTACCTTTAAAATTTCTAACCTATCCCATGGCCACGATACATTCCGAGAAAAAGCCCTCTTTAAGGTTCATGAGCAGTCACAGTATCCACTGAGTCAACAAAAGTCAAGCTGTGAGACGACACAAGAACTCCATCCAACCGGCTATGACAGAATCAACGTCCATTTCGTGGCCATTGAGAAAATAAAGAAGAAGAAAAAATATACAAGCTCAAAGCAAAAAGGACATGGTGAAAACCCGAAAGGGAGCCATGGATAAAAGCAGTGAGCTTGTGTAGACTAGGTGAAAACCTGAAAAGGCGCATGGGATAAAATCCATACCCATGGACATAGTGAAAACCTGAAAGGGTGCTACGAGTAAAAAAAGAGAGAAATAATGGGCATAGCAAAAACCCGTCTTGGGCGCTGTGAGTAAAAATGTTGTAAAAGAGAAGAAAAGGAGAAAGTCATTCGATTACTCTCTTGGTTACAATCTCGAGCTATCTAGTCTTCAATTGGGCCGCTCATGTCCACTCAAATTAGTATTTTTATCAGGCAGATCCTTCAGACTGCACCGTCAGAAGCATGACCCAAGGTAAGGATAAAATGTTAATTCAACCCAAAGGGATGAACATTCCAACCTCGATAAAAAAATACTAAACCTCACTCAGATTCGACCACATAAAGGGGTTTAACTATGCTCAAAATGGGACCCGTTACTTCATCTCACTGTTAAGGCATCAAAACAAAAAAAATAGAAGAAGAAAAACAAAATAAAAAAATCAATCAATCAAAAATCCAAAAAATACAAAATATATATATATATATATATATATATATATCCCCACTTTCTTTATGTACATCATCATACTTCCATCTCAAAATGAATAAAAGAACAAAAATTCTAAAAACAAAAATCCAAAAAATATATAAATCTTGAAAATTGAAAATGTGTAGCTAATGGTTTGCTTCTCCTTCTGTTAATTCAGATTCATATTGTTGCCTATATAAATAAAAAAAGGACTGACATTTTCTTGAGAAATGTGTAGGAACATCAAAATGGTCTAAAGCTTCGAAGCCGGCGACCTCTCGGCGATGGACAAATCAAATGAAGCATCTCTCCACAGACATCGGTCTATTCAAGAAAAAAAATGGAAAAAAGGAATCATTTGAAAAAAAAGAGTAAAGAAATCTATGTTTTCGTGGTACTTTTTGTCACGCACAGCTACGCACATGCATCCTCCAATACGGTAAAATATTAATATTTTATCGGCAATACAGCTGTGCTATATTAACGTCCTGAGTCTAGGGTTCGCCTTGGATCTTTGGATCCTACTTTAAAGTAGGAGCAATGGTGTCAATCCCGATCAAACGGTTAATGTTTCAATCAGATTGATTCCACTAATAAATCCTTGCGCCAAGCACTCCGTTTTTGGATTCATGTGAACTTAAGTGTTTTAACCTTTATATTCCTCATAAAAAGGCCAATTGTTAGTTAAAACCAATCTGTCAAAAAGGAAATTACCTATCGAACAACTATGTTCAAATATGCATTCCGAAGGGCTCATTTTAGAGTACAGGCTTAAAACTTACATTTGTACGGTATCTCTGTAAAGTGTACATTTTGCATCTGGGCATCCGTTGGGTGGTCGTTTGTTCTCATAAATTATACCTAGACAGGTTCTGGATCGAGACTTCCATTCCCCTTTATTTTTATCTACTCCTGATGAGTACATGCTTTTGCATAATTATTCGATAATAAGATCATCGTTGACAAAGACGAAGATTGAGTGCCTCCTTTGGTAGGCACCGAACTTTTGTCAGATCTGTCAAGTATTATTTGAAGTTGAGTACTCTAGGTCATATTGATTCAGGACACACTATCAAAAATGGAACTCACTCCCAAAAAGTATTATGACATCAATATTCGCTCTGCTCAGGTAGTTGTGCTAAATTAACTTCGGGATCGATGGGTTCGCCCAAAGATCTCGAACCCTACCTCGTGTAGGGGCACCTATGGCCGATCAAATGGGACAATCAATGCCTCATGGGATTGGACACAAACTGTGGATCTTTGCGTCATTGCTTCGTGCCAATCTTTAAGAATGGGTCGATCACCCTCTCGCTCGTAGGGCAGTCTTGTTCAAAGTTAATCTCAAACATCGTGCATCTTTCAATTACGCCATCACGGTTTTTCCCAGTAATGTCGCTAAGTGCATGGGACTGGTAGTCTTGAGAAACGGACGTTTTCACAAATGTTGGGCTTCTGTTACTCTTGAGTGATGCACGTTTTCCCTAATATTGGGCTTATTTCTCTCTCCATTTAGTTATTTTTCTCTTTTACTTTTGATGTTTGAGGTTCTCTTTGAATACAGTGGACCTGTTAGCGTGCCTTCGACCTTTTTGGATGTCTCGTTCTTTGGCATACGATCGTTACTGATCGGATAACAAAAAGGGGCATCTGTAGACACCTAAATTTAGCCCAAGGCCCGATCAAAACATACTTCGAGAAAGGCGCACCCCTGAGCTTCCGATAGCATTCCCTTAACCTTAGAAATTATCCTAAAACCCTTAGAGCTTAACCCAAACCCTTAGAAACCAATCCCCGACCTTAGGAGTCAACCCCAACCTATTGGAACCCTTCCTAGACCAGTTTCAAACCTTCTTGAGCAGTGGATGACAAGACGAGTCCCAAAGTTTATCCAAACCTCTTCTGGAGCTGAGTTATATACCATTGGAAAGAGGACTCCGCCAGATTTCCAATGAGCCAAGAATCGCCTCAATCGAAGTTGTATATCAAAAGTTACGATGATTTAAAAATCTGGCAAAAATGTGTATATATTGCCTAGCGTGTATAATGTACACGCCAAGCCAATTTTGGCAGAATTTTGCCTGGCGTGTGTATTACACACGCCAGGAAAATTTTGGCAAATTTTGGCCTAGCATGTCTAATACACACGCAAGGCAAAATCTGATCTTTTTGTGGGCTCCAGGGTAGGTTTTGAACCTTCGGCTTCTTCTTGAGCACTGTAGCTATGCTTGGCATGTGTAATATACATGCCAAGCTTAGCTACAGTAACTGTGAGTTTTTGCTCGAAAATAGCTTTTGGGTTTTGACTTGTTGACTATTCCAATGTTTAGGGTGGGTTTCATTAGGACTATTGCACCCCCATTTAGCCTATTTGCAACCGTGATGTCATTTAAAACCCCACCCTATCATCTCCCATTGAAACCCATTGCCCACATTTCCAAGCTCTTAAAATCCTAGGAAACCTTAGATTAGAAGATTACCTAATTGCTAACCCTATTAGCACTTAAGTGCCCTCCTAACCTCCCTTTTTCCTATAAATAGAGAGGCACCCCTCCCTTTACAAAGGCTTGAAATTTTTTAAAAAGAAAGAAGATTAGTGAATGCCCTCTCCACCTTCAAAACAACCACTCTCCATATAAATTCTAGCACCCATTTTCCCTCTTTAGCTCCCTTTTTTTCTCCATTAATGTGACAACCCGACTTTTCCCCTTCTCGTAAATGGGAAAGGTCACGCCGTCAAATCACCTAACATGATCCTATCATACAAGGGCATCGTGTATAAAGTGTTACATATGCGAAAGCAAATTGAATTAACTCTAGTACGTAGAAATATGGCAACAACTGATATTCATTCATTTATCTAAAGCAACAAACTGAACAGGAATATAAACAGAAACCTATACATGAAGTAGTAAACTAACAAATCTCTCTCTCTCAAACCTCTTAAGGAAAGAAGTCCTCAGCAGAACCTTCCTCCTCGTCCTCCTCCTCAGACTGGTAGGTAGGATCAGCTTCGTGCTCAGGGTCACGAGCAATATCTGCAGCTAAGACATGAAGTCGTAGGATGAGCTATCATCAAAGCTCAGTAGGAAAATTTACGGGTGCTACTTTATATGTTAGATTTCCAATTCACTTCTCAATGCATAAATTACAAAACTAAACACATTATATCATACCTTATATCTATTCTAGCAATATTTAGCATTTATTCTAGCAATATATAGTATATTAAGCAATAAATCATGCAAATATTGTATCATGCTGACATGCTGACAGATTCATACTGAACAAATACGAGGAATCATACTAACAAGGAATCATGCTGGACAAGTACAGAAATCATACTGAAACACGACATATACAAGAAACAAGAAAATCAAGCACCAGAGTTAGTGGGATCACTTGTCAAGCTCTCGAGTTAGCGGGATCACTTGGATCGAAAAAATTAAGCTCCCGAGTTAGCGAGATCACTTGGACGAGATATCAAGCTCCTGAGTTAGCGGGATCACTTGAGCGGGATATCAAGCTCCCGAGTTAGCGGGATCACTTGGATGGGATATCAAGCTCCCGAGTTAGCGGGATCACTTGGACGGGTTATCAAGCTCCCGAGTTAGCAGGATCACTTGTTTCAAGATGAAATAAAGACATGTACATGACATCAAGGATAACAGAACATGAACAATGAATGGTAACATATATGCGAGCACATCATGAACAGATATCATATAGTAAAACTGATTTGAATAACTGAACCCACATGATCATATAAAACTGTAATTATCATAATCATTGATATTCATGTATCCAAGATGAACTAGCATCATAATCATGTAAAGCATACATCAAATCTATAGATTTCTAAGCTGATCTAACACCAGCAGTCATAGTAATATATTGAAAACTAGCATGTGCATACATTATACTTCCTCTAAACTCATCTAGTATCATCATACATACAAATTCATCTACTGATCTATATCAAGTCATCTAAATTGGTTTGACAATAGTTCTAATATAATAACATATGTCAAGCTGATCTTATCGAACTGATATGCCCATAATCATTTATCGAAACTTTTATTAGTATAATCTGAAACTTGCATAATACTAAACTAGCATACTAACCTAGCATAACTATTCATATTCATGCATTGAAATTGATTATATCCTCATTTTCATCTAACTGAATTAACATTACAGATCTTGCATGTTTATACATCATGAAAATAGCATACTTAACTGACTGAGTTAACTATTGATTAACGATGAACTTATCCAAGCTGCACTATCATGTTCATACTAATTCAAAACTGGGCTTCTTATTCTTAACTAATAGTTTATCCAAATTGAATTTCACAAAGTTGAATACTTTAAGGCTGAATTCATCAAAACAATATTGGCATGGTACTACTAATCATCTTTATATACCACGCTTGTCATCCCTATTTCTTAACCTTAATTCGATCATATCTTATCCATTCTAAATTAAATATCACATTGCAGCTAGTAACTATTAATAGGTTACTGATATCCATCATGCAAAACATTCCTTCGTTTACTAATATCTATCATCCTCAGAAAATAAAATTTAATCAGATATCATATTTCCTATACACATGATTCTACTAAGAGCGTACTTAACTAGATGAGAATATAAAACCCAATATCATTTAGTTCAAAAAAGTCCCTACAACAGCATACATCGAATCTATCTCATTATAAGCAACTATTTTTTACTTATAGCTTTATTGAACAAAATAATTTTATATGCTATCTAGATGTGAATGAGCAATTAAAACACAAGTTAGTAAAGTACATTCCTTACCTTATACCAGGCTTACGTATAACTGATTACCCGTGCACGCATGTCTTCAAGCAAACTCGTCATGTGCACCAAATACCTAGGATTTATGATCATAGTTTTAGTAGTTTTAATGGTTCATTGGGTCAACATAGACCCCAAATATGGACTATTTATGGTCCCAAGTCTCATGGTCAAACTCAGCAATTCATCACAGCACAAAACCCTAACAGAGGTGTCACCAAGTGTGTCAGATGCAGGGTTGCCGCGGCAAGCTTTGCAGCTGAGCATGTTTCTGTGACTTGTCACCAATTTTTGACCCCTTAAAAGTTGGATTCAGAAATTGGTTCCTCCATAAAGGTTGAAGGACTCGTTGTCCCCTTTCCAATGCATTAAGAATCTTGTCATTTGGAGTTCGGGATCAAAAGTTATGATCAAAATACCGATCCATAGTTTGAGCATACTGTTGTCGTGGCAAGCCTGAGCACCTTGCCGCGGCAAGCCTGTAAAGTTGCCGCAGCAAGCCTATCAGGCTTGGCTTGCCGGGATGTTTTCTCCTACACTTTGGCTTCTTTTACTCAAGCAATTAGCTGGGTCTTTTATATACATATAAAGCTAATATGTTGTATATATATAGTGCACCAAAATATTATTTACGGCATACCTTTCGGAGGACTCGTGGTGACTATGCGATGACGTTGAGCGTGTGTCGGCGTAGGAGATCGTAAGAACTTGGTCAGAAGGGAATTTGTTTCTGTTATGGGATCATTTTGCATTGTCTTTTTGTTTATTACAGATGCAGGGATGTTTGTGATGGAATTGGAAGGAGGAAGAAGAAGGCTTCCTGGCTGCTTTGTAGAGGTTTTTCCCAGCTTGCGTGCATGGAGTCGAATTGTGACTCATGCATGCGTGGAGGGAAACTGGCGGATTTAGATTATAAGGCATCAAGGGTTTTGATTCCATAGGGTCCCGACATGGGCTTTTACCTGTATCAACCTATAAGAAAACTTGGGTTTTGCATCGGGTGCTATACAGCTGTACATATAAGGAGGATATATATATGTTGCTTGGATTCCATGCATAGGCATACACCATTACATGGTGGAACAGCAGCTAAGCAAAAGTAGGCTTTGGCTTTGGTGTAAACCAATTACACCAATATTAATTATATTAAATGATAAATGTCCTAATATTGTTTGAAGTATATTTTTGGAAAATATTAAGTGTATTAGTATAATTGAATTAGTTGCCTCATGGTGTCGAGGCAGCCCTTTTTGCTTGCCTCAAGTGGCCGAGGCAAGCTGCTTGCCTCACGTTGTTGAGGTAACTGACTTCACTTGCCTCAGTTGCTGAGGCAAGGCCATCAGGCCTTAGTTGACATTTCTTTATCTGCACTAATGGATCTTTGGTCAAAGGGTCGACACCCCTCAGTTCCTAGCAATCCTATGCATCATTTACAATTGTGTTACTCAAATTTTCATCGTTAGGAAGGCTTCAAATATTTTAATTTCTACCAAATCTTTGATCATTCGTTGTTCCAATTATTAATAATGGCCCACTAAGGTTCCACTATTTAATAGTCATCATTGACATTCTAAACTAGTTCTTTGTGTCACATTTTTGGCACAAACTTGACCCTACTCGAGTGCGTACTCGATATTGTCGGGATCAGAATGTGGCAGCTGTTATAATTAATCCCTAAGCTTTAGTGAGATCTAGGCTCTAGCTTACCTCTCTTACCCTCTACCTTCAAACCTTAGAATTTAAAACCCGTCGTGCTATCAGAAGCTTACCGGTGTCGCTCTCGCGTGAGGATCCACCACGGTCTACAAGGGCCCGAGAGCTCCGGCTCTCCCCTCTATTCTTCTACTTTCTTTGCTTTTCTTCTATTCTAGAAATGAACCATTACGCTGCCCAAATTTTGGCAAGCGAGAATGGCTCAATAGGATCAGTGTGCCTTCAGGCAAGGGGAGGTACTGCTCATTTTCTTTTCTTTATATATATATAATTATATATATATATTATATTCATATCCAAACAGCCATAGTAGAGGCCGCTTATGAGAGGGTTGGTCGGGTGCCTAACACCTTCCCGATCGATAACTGAAGCCCCTACCCTCTAGCCTTTGGCATAGACCAAAATTAGAGTCATAGTTTTGCACTTCGGTGCTTTCAATATTGATTTAGGTTTCCCGGGACACCAAATGCTCTAGGTGGCGACTCATTATTTTTCATATGAGGGCATTGTCGCGACGGATTTGATAAAAATCCATGGTTGTACACTCGTGTGATATCATATTTCAACCATTAGATCTGTATTTTTTAAATGGTAAATCAAGAATGGGAGGAGTTAGCATCCCAATCCTCTATTTTATAAATGGTACTCTGCACCCTCTTACTATAATCCGATTAGTGTTGTTGAAAGTTTAAAGCAAGATTAAAATCACAACAAGTTTTTATCGCCGCTGTCGGGGATCGAATATAGAAAATCTGAAAATTTTAGGAAATAGATAGTTAATTTTAGGAATTTCTTTAGATTTAAATCAATATTTGTACTCGTTAAAAAATAATAATAATAATATTATTAAAAAAAATTAAAATTTTGAAAATTTTATATTTAAAATTTTGAAATTTAGAATTTAGAATTTTGAATTTCAAATTTTGAATTTTGAATTTTGAATTTTGAAATTTGAATTGTTTGGAATTTTTTAAATTTGGGATTTGTAGGAATTTTTTTTTAGGATTGGTAGGATTTTTAGGATTTCTAGTTTAGGATTTTAAGGATTTTTTAGAATTTTTTTTTTTGGATCTTTCGGATTGGTAAGATTTTCTTTTCTTCCTTTCTTTTCTTATGTAAAATATTTAGGATTTGTAGGTTCCTTTTAGTTTATTGCCTTTTAGGATTTGTCGGATTTGTAGGTTCATTTTAAGTTATTGCCTTTTAGTTTATTGTCTTTTAGTTTATTTGTAGGATTTTGTGTATTTGTAGGATTTGTAAGTTTTTTTTTAGTTCATTTCATTTTAGCTTATTGCCTTTTAATATTTTTAGGATTTATAGGATTTGTAAGATTTGTAGGTTTCTTTTACTTTATTGCATTTTTAGGGTTATATTTTGAATTTTTGAATTTTTGAATTTTGAATTTGAAGTTTGAATTTTGAATTTTGAAATTTGAAATTTGAAATTGAAAATTTGAATTTTGGAATTTTAAGTTTCACTAATGGCTTCTACATTGACGACCGAGTGTCACGTCATGAAATTTTGAGGACGAAAATTCCTTTAAGGTGGGAAGATTGTGAGACCCTGGTTTAGAGGACGTTGAATCTTGCTGAGGATACCCAGATGGGTGGTGCCGAGAGATAGCTACAGACATTGGGTTGCTTTACGATAATTGAAAGAAAAGAAATTTTGGATATTTCAAATTTTAAATGAGGGAATATGAAGGACTTTGGGCCATTATAGAATGGAAATTGTGCTCCTTTAAGTAGATTTTGGATGCATGGATTTTCAATGGGAAGAAGTATGAATTTTATGCAGGTAAGTATGTAGATGTGTAGACTATGGATGTGTGTAGATTGTGAGTGGATTTTTGTGCAATGTTCATCTTTGCTGTGGCTAATTTCACAAATTGTGGATGTGAATATTAATCGTGGATATGTCTATGTGTGTTCGTGTAAGATGTAAGTATTTGAACTTTTGCTTTATGTGATTTTTCAATCAGGATATGGACATCTTCCAATTTGTAAGGTCTCAAAATTTTTTACCTTTGAACAGTTCGTCTCATTGTACGTGCCCAATTGGTCATGCATTGGAGAGAAATAGGAATATTTAAGATGAGTTAAGACAAATTAGGTTTGTGAATGAAAAGGGAAAGATAGAATGTGTGTGAACCGTTGATGAGGTCATGTACACCGAGGTTCGGTGTATGTGCTTAACACTCAAGTTAGAGCGCTTATGTATATAAGTTAAATGTTGAAAGAAATTAATTCCCTTGTCCTGGTTGTTGAGGAGTATTGAGAAGAGAGAGAAGGAAGTGAGCCTTGGAATTCGTGTGTAAGTGTGCAAGAATCAAGCTTAGGTGTGAAATTGTGGGTTGAGGATCAAGGAGAATCCATGAATCCAATCTTTGAAACCCTAGCTAAAATGTGAGCTCGTGAATCGAGGAATCAACCAAATTAAGGTAAGAGGAATTATGATTTAGTTATGATTTGTATGTGTGTTGTTTTAATTAGCATATGAATGAGAAGATTTGAAGAATAGGAAATTATAAGTAAAGAAATGAGTTTGAGAAGTTATAAACCGTGATTGAGTGGAATATAGTAAAACCGATCGATCAAAATAACTGATCGATCGATCGATTTTGACAAGAGTGAAAGTGTGAAGGTTTCTGAAGAAACTGATCGATTGAAATTAAGTTCGATCGATCGATATGTGAAATCGATCGATCGGTTTGAACACTGATCCATCGTTTTAACAAAAACAGTGAGTGTGTTAAAGTGTTTCTGAAGAAACCGACTAATCGATGTAAAAATCGATCGAACCGATTGTGGCATCAAAAGTGGATGGTTTTCTAAAGGAATTGGCCGATTGAAATAGAATTTGATTGATCGATTTGAATACCGATCGATCTATTTGGGAATTGATCAATCGATTTAGGCAGATTCAGGATTTTGCTCTGTTTTGGTGAGAGGACTTTGGGGAGACTTTGTATCTTTCTATTTTAGGTCATTTATGATATATGGACTATGATGTGATGTGTTTAGGTAGGAACTAGTCATGTGTGTGAGAGGCTAGCTTGGATTGAGATGTCTTCGTCCTAGCTTCTTGTCAAGGTAGGGAAAACTTCATAACATGTTCATTGAATACAACTAGCATGTGTGTAGTGATATGCTAAGAATATGCGTGTTTTGTGACTTTGTCATTTTGATAGCATGAATTTCAATTCATAGCTTTTAAACATGTTAAGTGTGTGTGTATGGAACTAAGAGAAAAACTGTGTGTGTGTGTGTGTGTGAAATTTGATATGTGTGTGACATCAAAAGGATGTATAGGTGTGTGTCATCAACAGAATGTGAATAAGATGTGTGTGCAAGCTTTGAAAACTTTGAACTATTATAAATTATCACAAATTCATAGTGATAAACAGTATGTAAATTTTGCACTTTGATTTAAGATTCATGTGAGGTACCCTATCGACGCGGTGTTATAACCGTGACCGGTACGACGGGATATCCGTAAGTGTGCTCCGATACTATGCGATATCCATTCTTTGGTTACCATTCTGCTGTGACACTTCGTGCGGCCCAGTCGCCTCTTCGCAGGGACTTGGGATAAATCTGTGTGTGAAATTATTCATTGAACGATGATGGTTGTGGTTTCCCATCGATAAATCTATGTGGCTCGATGCTATACATGCTCGAGAGAATATTTAAGTGATTGTTTTAAGTTTTGTATAGTAGGATCAGGTCTTTGAAATCATGATAAGTGTGCTTGCAATATGTGCATCAAATATTTGTTTCCGTCATTTTAAATGCTTTTAAATTATGATTTTTAGTAAGAGTATGTGTTTGAATTCTATCATGAAAGATATGTGTGATGTGAAAGATATGCATGTTTTGTTATATTTTCCTATTGAGCTTAGATGTTAGCTCATCCCTCAACTATACGTCACAGGTACAGGCATTGAGGCGGGGATTGAGGACGTAGATCCTGAGGACCCAGAGTATGTTGCAAAGGAGGAGACTGAGCCCCCTCTTGATGGGTACTTTTAGTGGACTAGCGTTGCGTACTTTGAGTTTTTGTTGTAAGGCTTGATACGTCCAGCCATTATAAGATAGTAATGATGTAATATTGTGATGCGGTATTCTTTTTGCGAACCATCTTTGGGTGACTCTTGTTTGTCACTGATGGTTCGGTTCAGTTCTTTTGTTCATACGATTGGCATGGGATTAGAACTGTCTTTTGTTATACTTTTGGTTTTGTCATTATATAGAAATAAAGATTTATTTCCTTATGATGACTCGATCTGCTTAGTTAGAATGCATGTTTTATTTTCGCTTTGTGTGTGGGTGTGCCAAGTGTTCGGTGTGTTCCGAGATTAGTCTTTTTGACCATCTGACAGCATGGGTTTTTGGGTGCGGAAATCTGGGCTGTCATTGTTGGTATCAGAGCATTTTTGCTTTAGAGATTTTTGACAAGCCTTAGATGTTTATATGTTTAAGATGTGTTAGAATATAGGGACCTTCTACTAATGGAACTCTTGGTTTCACATTGCAGAACGTCATGTCCACTAGAGGTTGAGGACGACCAAGAGGCCGTGGTAGATGGAACTTGAGAAGTGGGGATGAGGTTCCCACCAGTTCCAACAGAGTCCCACTTGGTAATATCGAGATTCTGGAAGAAAGAGTACCGAAAGAGAGAAGTCAGGAAAGAGAAAATCAAGAGAGAGATGAAGAGAGATAGAGGATAGGCGGAGAATAACACTAGCCATGGAGGCTGTGGCCAATGCCATGGCCCAACAAACGGCATTGATGGCTATAAACAACGCCAATAGCCAACCACAACAACCCCTAACACCACCTCCTCTGCTACCGCAAACACCAACGCCCTCAGCATTTACAGATGTTCGGAGGATGCGTCCTCCTAATTTCTCAGGGCAAGCAGAACCAATGGAGATTGAGAACTGGCTCTGTGAGATGGAGAAAATATTCAGTGTACTTACATGCACTAAAGACGAGAGAGTTAGATGGGCATCATTTATGTTGAATGGGGAAGCAAGCCCATGGTAGAAATCGGTATCGAGAATGAGAGAACAGGTAAATCCAGGGATGCTATGGACATGAAAAGTGTTTGTTGAGGAGTTCAAGAAATAGTATTTTCCCAGGGTGGCACGAAATCAGATGGAAATGGAATTTCTACAGTTGGAGCAGGGGAGAATACATGTGAGAGAATATAGAGTAGAATTTATGAGACTTGCAAGATTCGCTCCAGAGTTTGTGGCCTCAAATCTGATGAAGGCCAAGAAGTTAAAACGCGGCTTAAAGCCGAATATACATGATAGGATTTCAGCTTTTGAATTGGAAACTTATGGTGAGGTGATGAGCAAGGATCTGGTCATAGAAAAGGACATTGATGAGATTTTTAAGAGAAGAAATCAACAAGTAATAGGAAAGACTAATCAGGGGAAGTTTGGTAACTATGAGCCGGTGAAAAAAAAGCCACGATTCATAACACCAATTCCGAGATTACCAGCACCGACTACTTACTCTAAGCCACCTGTGCTTGCAGGTATGAGACCATTCCGTTTTGAGGGCCCAACGATGACTACAGGGGTATTAGTTACCCAAGGTTTCTCTAGAGCAGTGTCATCCACACCTACTAAGACGTGTGCCAGATGTGACAAGTTTCATATGACCTCAGATTGTAGAAGGGGTACTGGAGGATGCTTTAAGTGCGGGAAGGTAGGACATATGATTAGAGAGTGCCAGAGCTAAGGAAGAAAAGCCGACATTGGCAGTTACACCAAAACCTATCAGGACGGCGAGACCGATTGTACAAGGACATGCATATGCCGTTATGGCTCAAGATGCTAAGAATAGCAACGATATCATTCAAGGTATGTTACAATTGTATAGTAAGGATGATTATTTTTCTATGAAGCAATTGTGTTGATATACCCAGGGTTTACTCTCTTGTTTGTGATGCATTAATTTATGAAGAAAGTGAAGGTAATTCTCGAGACCTTAGACTTTATTTTGGAAGTATCAGTTCCAACGAGAAATGCAGTCAGTACTGATACAATGTGTCAGTTCATTTTTGTCGCCATCGAGGATCACAAAAGTCAAGAATTGGTAGCGGATTTAGTCTGTTGGATATGCAAGGATTCAATGTAATCCTTGGCATAAATTGGTTATCCACGCATGATGCAAGCATTGATTGTCAGAGGAAGATGGTTACTTTCAGACCCAATGGGGGTAGATCATTCAATTTCTAGGAATGCGATCGACATTTGTACCGCTTATCTCTGCATTCCGAGCAGAACATTTAATGAAGAGGGGGTGCAGTGGATACTTTGCTTTTTCGAAAGAGTAGCGGGAAGAAAAGTATGTGATATCAGAAATTTCGATTGCTCGTGAGTTTCAAGATATATTTCTGGATGAATTGCCGGGATTGCAACCAAATAGAGAAGTAGAGTTCGCTTTCGACTTAGCACTTGGAACGGAGCCTATATCAAAAGTATCTTATCGAATGGCTCTTACTGAGTTGAAGGAATTGAAAGAACAATTACAAAAACTCCTTGATAAAGGGTTCATAAGACCTAATGTGTCTCCTTGGGAGCACCGGTTTTGCTCGTGAAGAAGGACGGGTCGATGAGACTGTGCGTCGACTATCGTTAATTAAATAAGTTGACCATATAGAATTGATACCCTTTGCCTAGGATTGATGATTTGTTTGATCAATTTCAAGGTTCGAGATTCTTTTCTAAGATCGACTTGAGATTTGGATACCATCAATTAAGGGTCAAAGCAGAGGACATACAGAAGCCGACATTCAGAACCAGATATGGGCACTACGAGTTCTTGGTGATGCCGTTTACATTATGCACCAGCTTCATTCATGGATTTAATGAATCGAGCCGCCGTGGGCCAGTCCCGCTTGTTTGTTGACCATCAGATTATCTTCTTTTGTGGCACTTGGGTCAGAGCGTACTATTTGGGGAAGAGAGTGGTGCGTCAATACCGAGACTATTTTGCTGTATTGCAGGGCCCTCTGGAGGATACCATGACTTTGGGAGGTACGATTGAGGAACTCACGGATGGACTCTTGCATCATGGGGTTCCTATTGATGATCTCTTTGTGCCTGGAGGGTATTAGATGTGGTACGAGTCTCTTCCTTACCGGTGCATCCTCCCGCGCTTCGTGCCTGGTGCCAACTTTTTGGCCTTTGGCGGCCCACTATCTCAGGTAGTCCTTGTCTTCCTCTATGCGAGTTCTTGACGGTTTGGGTTTGATTTTGATTTAACTGACCGGACCTCTGCCTCTTTCTATAGTTTGACAGGGGTGATGATTCTGATGAGGATGATGTAGCCTCAGGTCTCAACGATGCTCCAGGTGCCGGACCTTCCAACCTTTTTAGTGCGGGGGCTTCTAGCAGCTCGACTGTAGAGACTCAGGGGACCTTTAGACACCTTGACGATGTCATCCTCTCAAGTTTATGTGCGGATGTAGCTAAGCGGGCCCGCCTATCTGCTGAAGCAATCCGGCTCTCTCCTGCTGAATTGGTTGTCGGGGTAAATTTTCCCTTCTGTATGTTTTCTTAGAGATATGCTTGCTCTAGTATTATGGCTCATGCATCTGACCTCTCTTTCTCTTTCTTTCTTGGTGGATTATGAGTCGGCGGTCAATCAGGCGGAGTATTAGCTCCATATTGCTGGCCTTCGAGATGTGGAGGTGGTAAGTGTTACCCCAACTGGCTCTGATCATTGCCTTGCCATCCTTGTCTTTCGACTGATCTTGAATGATGATTTTTAGTATGACTTGCAGCGTGCTCGTGAAAAGGAGTTGTGGTTGCTGCTTAGTCGACTTTCCCAGGTGTGGTCCCGAGTGGGGGACGTGCGGACCTACTAGAGTACTTCGTGTCGGCAGAAGAAGAAGGCCAAAGGTACCAATTAGGATCAACTTTTTCTATTTCTGCTCTTATAGACAGTTGAGACTATCGAATATTATCTTTCATTTTGGGAATTTGAATGTAATGGATAATTTGAACGCATGTTGAATGATTTAATTTCTGTTTGAAGTGGATGTTGTTGCTTTCCGCTTTTGCTTATTCTGTCTTCCCTCTGGATGTGATGCGCTTGATAATTTGCAGGGATGGGCCCCAAATTGGGAAGTTGGTCCTTAGGTTGTGTATTAACCGTTACCAAACTCTGTGTGCTTATGTGGGTGGTATCTGAAATAAAACCACAAGATAGGTTAGATGGCAGATTTTTGGTACGCAACCGGTGGTGCCTTTTACGAGAAAAAAAGTGTATTTGGGCTGATTAAGGAGCCAGCCAAAATAAAACTCTCATATCCCCTCTTTCTCTTTTTTCATTAGGGGGTTGGCCTGGTGTGTGTAATATACAAACTAGGCAAAGTTTCCTCAAAAATTGCCTAGCGTGTATATTATACATGCTAGGCCTTCTCTGGGAAAAAAAGGCTTGGCGTGTATAATATACACGCTAGGCAAAATCTGGGGGATTTTGCACTAGCGTGTGTATTACACCCGCTAGGCATCCTTTTGGGTAGTGTGGGGTCATTAAGACCGGAAGATGCCCCTTTCTTTTTTATTCTCAATTGGGCTCTGGGTTTTCTGCTATCACTTTTTCTTTTCTCTTTCCCGAGGGTGGGTCCATCGTCCTACATCGAATTGTGATTTCTCAAAATATCTTTGTATGACCATGGTCTCGCTTTCCAACCCTGCCTCTCATGGGGGGTCCGGGATATTCACACTTCCCTCTTTGGACCTGGGGCCCAGCTTTTTAACGAAATGGCTCGATAGTCTGAATGAGAGCGAGCTTGCGAGTTTAGATCAACTCGGGCTGGCCTATCTCCCTTCCTTCTTTGATCTTCCCTTGCTTTGGTGTTTGCTCTTTGTAGCGATTGCTCATTGGGACGTGGATACTCACGTCTTTTGCTTTGGGAATCGTGAACTAACTCCTACCCTTGAAGAACTCTCTAACCTATCGGGCTTGAAGCTACACAGAGGTCTTGCTAAAATAGTGCTGAAACCTAGTTATGCTAAAGTCGTCAACACGACCTTGGGTTTGAAGAAAATTGATTATGAGAAGAGTCTTGTTGGTGGGCCCACCAGGTGTTCGATGAAATTTCTGAGAGAGCTTTTTGGTGATGGAAGCTTGAAAAAATTGCCACTTAGAAACATCTATAATGTAAAGGCTCTCGCTCTCTGCCTCCTTTCTGAGGTCCTCTTCTACACTGGGGGGAAGAGCTTCTCTCTTGCCCTTTACGATATGCTGGCGGAAATGGAGGCGGGTCGCTCTGTGATGCATATGGTATTAGCGGAGCTTTACCGTTGCCTTGAAACTTTTGCTTTGGGTAAGGTTGAGTGCCTCTGGGGATGCCTTGTTCTGCTCCAGGTTTGACTTGGGGAGCATCTTGCTGTTTTGGAGCCCATGCCCTTCTTTTATGTGGTTCGTGGAGAGGCGGCTCGCTATTTTTTGGGCCGGTGCCATAAATTGCCCCAAGGGAATGTGTGAGAGCTGAAACTTTGGCTGGCTGAGGCGGAGTTGGTGTGGAGGCTTCCATGGTTGGACAGGACCTTCCCAGTAGTTCGATCTAGAGATCATGAGGGCATCACGCTTCTTGGCCTGGCTGGTAGCATCCACTATTTTTCCTCTCTGGTACTGCGCCAGTTTGGTTGTACTCAGCAGGTGCCTTGCTAGGAGAGACCTCCCCTGTGCGGATTGATCTTTTCTCGGGGGTGCTCTGGGGACTTGGATAGGATAGTTTCCCTTTGGGAGACGCGTCAGTCGACACATATGTGTGGCTTGGAGCAAGGGAATCTGATTTTGTCTTCTCCAGAGTATGAGGCTTGGCTTCTATCTGAAAGGCCTCCTGCTTGTCACTTGGACCAGGTAGAGAGTAGTGATGTAGGGGGACCTTGGCCAAAGGAGTCAGGGCTTCGAACTCGTATTGAGCTGCTGATAGATGAGAAGCGAGTCCTGCATGAACAATTGGAGAAATAAAAGATTAGAGCAGAGGTGGCGGAAGCACGAGCCAGCATAGCTGAGTGTGAGGTTCTTCATCTGGAAGGAGCCTTGAGTGACGCTCTTGGTGCTACTGACGTCTCCCGGAAATGATATAAGAGCCTTCACGGCCACTGGATGATAGAGTAGGATGTTCGGGAGGATGCTTTTTATATAGAGATCCATGCCCTAAAGCGCGAGTTGGGTCGTTGATTCCATCCAACACACTTCTTTTTGCATAGATCAAAACCATAGAAGGGGGCATAAGAAACCCCTGTTCAGATTCATATTTTTGGTATAGATATTTTCTCTATGTTTTTTATTTTTTTTCTCAACTTTTGTAAAAAAGAAAGGGATGCTAGACATCACCGATTATTTTTTGAGATGTCGTGCAAGTATAGTACAGACATATAATTGGAAAAAGGAAATTTATTATCTTACATAAATTTTATCTTTCTCTAATTTTGTAAAGGGGGAAACTAGGTATTATGTCGATCATCCTTTTGGGATGTGGTGCACACAGTGCTGACCTGAAAATGGGAAAGGAAAATTTATTATCTTTTGCAAATGTGGTCCTTCTGGTCATCGAACCAATCATCTCGGAGTGGGGGCGTGCACAGTGCTGGCCTGAAAATGGGAAAGGAAAATTTATTATCTTTTGTAAATGTGGTCCTTCCGGTCATCAAACAAATCATCCCGGAGTGGGGGTGTGCACAGTGTCGGCCTAAAAATGGGAAAGGAAAATTTATTATCTTTTACAAATGTGCTCCTTCCGGTCATCGAACTAATCATCCCGGAGTGGGGGTGTGCACAATGCCGGCTTGAAAATGGGAAAGGGAAATTTATAATCTTTTGCAAATTTCATCCTTTCGGTCATCCTTTGCTTGTTGATGCCCCAATGGTGAGTCCCATTCTGAGCATAGCCAAACTCGTTTACACGGTCAACCCTAAGTGAGGTTCAACAATTTTTACCAAGGTCGGAATGCCCATCCCCTTAGATTGAATCAGCAGTTTATCCTTACCCTGGGTCAAACATTCGATGGCACGCTCTAAAAGTATTCCTGATCAAGACCTGATTCGAGCTAACGTGAGCGGCCTAGTTGGCGACCAGGTAAATCGGAATTGTAAGCCAGGGAGTAACCGATGACTTTCTCTTTTTCTTTCTCAAACCTTTTTTACTCACAGTGTACAAGACGGGTTTTCGCCATGCCCGTAGTGCCCTTTAGGGTTTTCACTATGTCCGTAGGTATCCATTTTTACCCCAGGTTCCTTTTCAGGTTTTCACTTGGTCCACACAAGCTCACTGTTGTTACACATGGTGCCCTTTCGAGTTTTCACCACGTCCTTTTTGGCTTTGAGATTGTATTTTTTATTTTTCTTTTCTTCTTTATTTTCTCAAATGTCACAACATGGATGTCGATTCCATCATAGCTGGCTGGGTGGAATTCTCCTGTCGTCTCACAGCTTGGCTCGTATTGATTCAATGAATACTGTGATTTCTTGTAGACCCTAAAGAGGGCTTTCTCTCAGAATGAATCGTGGCCATGGGATAGGTTAGAAATTTTGAAGGTATTCTTGGGTTAAGAAGGTTTCCTTGATAGAGTTCCAGTTTCAGTAATACACTTTTCCCTTGGGGAATTTTGACTATACATGCCCCACTTTTTTTGTTCTATTTTTTTCTTCTTTTTATTTTTTTCAGACATCCTCTTTTTGGGATTTTGCTTTTCTGATTTTTTTTTCGATTTTGATGATGACTCTTTTCTTTTTGTTGAAATGGTGGCCTCTTTTTAAAGGATCCTTAAGCAATCACATATCCATTTTATCAATACTTACCTTGTTGCAGGAGACTTAGGAATAGAAACGTCGGACGTATCCAGTGTTGATGGGCTCATGAAAGTGATCTTCGTCCATGGTGACAAGGCAGAGCATGTACCCTGGGAGCACTTCTCAGATGACGTTAGGTGCCTCCTAGTTGGGTTTGAATTTTCCTCTTGGATCGGTGTGGAGAGACGGGAAGACTTTCTTGAGTGCAGTATCACCCACTTTCAAATCTTGAATGTGAACACGTTTGTTGTAAGCATGTGTGATCCTTCTCTAATAGGCCTAGGTGTGACACAAGGCTAGGAGCCTTTTCTCATCGTGCAGGTTCAGCTGCTCAAAATGGAACCTCTCTCTTTCGACTTTCGATAGATCAGATTCAATGAGAATTCAGAGCGAGGGGACTTAGGAATAGAAACGTCGGACGTATCCAGTGTTGATGGGCTCATGAAAGTGATCTTCGTCCATGGTGACAAGGCAGAGCATGTACCCTGGGAGCACTTCTCAGATGACGTTAGGTGCCTCCTAGTTGGGTTTGAATTTTCCTCTTGGATCGGTGTGGAGAGACGGGAAGACTTTCTTGAGTGCAGTATCACCCACTTTCAAATCTTGAATGTGAACACGTTTGTTGTAAGCATGTGTGATCCTTCTCTAATAGGCCTAGGTGTGACACAAGGCTAGGAGCCTTTTCTCATCGTGCAGGTTCAGCTGCTCAAAATGGAACCTCTCTCTTTCGACTTTCGATAGATCAGATTCAATGAGAATTCAGAGCGAGGGTACTTAAACTGCAACTGGCAGGACGACCTCGATTCCATACACAAGTGAAAATGGCGTTACCCCTATAGCGATACGGATCAACATTCGGTAGGCCCATAATGCGAATGGTAATATTTTGCTCCAATCTCAGTATGCGACAACCATCTTCTTAATGATGCGGATGATTGCTTTGTTAGCAGCTTCTACGGCATCATTGGTTTGCGTACGATATGGTGACGAGTGATGATGTTTGATTTATATTGCTCGCAGAAGGCTCTGATATGCTTGTTTGCAAAGTTGATGCCATTATCTATGATGATATCTTTGGGTACACTGAATCGACAAACGATATTATTCTTGATGAACTTCTCGACATGGTTGGCCGTGATATTTGTATAGAATGCCACCTCTACTCATTTGGTGAAGTATTCAATGGCGACTAGGATAACTGATGCCTGTTCGAAGCTTTCGGATAGACTTTTTCGGCGACATCGAGGCCCCAAGTGGCGAATGGCCAAGGAATGGTCATGCTGTGTAAATCTATGGCTAG
Organism: Chloranthus sessilifolius; assembly: GCA_021018995.1. NCBI lineage: Eukaryota > Viridiplantae > Streptophyta > Magnoliopsida > Chloranthales > Chloranthaceae > Chloranthus > Chloranthus sessilifolius. The sequence continues at coordinate 103,558,278 of CM037588.1, forward strand.
AGCATGCATCAAACTTGAGTGTTCTTGGTATTTGTAGCACTTTTGAACATACTTGTAATAGTCATCTTCCATGGTAGTCCAGAAATATCCTTGTCGTAGGATCTTTTTGGTGAGCATGTGTCCATTGACGTGGGCCTCGCTTACTCCCTCATGGATCTCTTTCATAATGTTGGCTACCTCACCCTCAGTTAGACATCGGATCAGGATATTATTATATGACCTCTTATAGAGGCACTCACCACAGATGACGTAATTGGCCACTAAACGTTGGATGATCCGCCTATCCGTCTTGGATGTACCTTCAGGGAAAGTTTGAGTTTCAAGGAAATTCTTGATATCTGAGAACCATGGAGGCTCATCATCTAACTTTGTGGGTCTCTCAATCTGAAGGTAGAAGGCCGGCTCATTCCTCTGATCAATCATGATTGGCTTCATCTTGACCCCATATGGAATTGTGAACATCGATGCCAACATTGCTAGTGCATCGGCAAAGTGATTTCTCGCTTGTGGGACATAAGAGAGCATAATATCAATGAAGCACGCGATCAAATCCTCGAGGTGCTCGTTGTATGGGACTAGCTTCTCATCTTTTGTCTTCCAATCTCTGTTGGTCTGGCATATGATTAACTGTGAATCACCAAACACTCTAAGATGAGTTATGTTCAGGTTCAAGTCTGCCTGTAGGCATGCTATGCAGGCTTCATATTTGGCCATGTTGTTTATGCATGAGAAGTTGAGTTTGATGGACATTGGTACATGAGACCCCTTTGGAAAAATCAAAATAGCGCCGACTCCTTGACCTTCGACATTTGCTGCCCCGTCAAAGTGCATTACCAAGGATTCCTCTGTCTCCGCCATATCAGCCTCTATCATGAAGCCTCTATCATGAACAAGATGTCCTGATCTGGGAATTCAGTTCTCAAAGGCTCGTATTCAGATAAAGGATTTCTGCAAGATGATCGGTGAGTGCTTGCCCCTTCCTTGATTTTTGCATGACATATGTGACATCGAACTATGATAAGAGGAGCTGCCAGTGTGCGGTTCGGCCCGTGAGAGCTGGCTTTTCGAAGAGGTACTTCAAAGGATCCATCCGTGCCAGAAGGAGAACTGCCTTAGATAGTAAGTAATAGCGGAGTCTCTGTGTAGCCCATACGAGAGCTAGGCATGCTTTCTCTAAATGATAATAACGCGTCTCGTAATCGGTGAATTTCTTGCTCAAGTAATAAATGGCCTGCTCTCTTCTTCCTATTTCATCATGTTGCCCTAGGACACATCCCATTGAAACTTCTGTTGTGGACAGATACATCAAGAGTGGTCTCCCGGGTTCCGCCGACACCAAAATTTGTGGGTTGATAAGGTAGCCCTTGATTTTATCAAATGCTGCTTGATAGTTGTCGTTCCATTCAACGGGTGAGTCTTTTCTCAGTAACTTAAAGATCAAGGTGCAGATAGGAGTTACCTGTGCAATGAACCGACTGATGTACTGTATCCTGCCCAAGAAGCCTCTGACTTCTTTCTCGATAGATGGCGGTGGCATTTCAACGATGGCTTTTACCTTGATTGGGTCAACCTCGATGCCTTCTGCTGATGATGAAGCCCAGTAATTTTCTTAACATGGCACCAAATGTGCATTTTTAGGGATTCAGGTGCAACCTGTATTTCCTCAGCCTCTCAAACAACTTTTGGAGGTTTATCAGATGATCCTCTCTTTCTGAAGACTTAGTGATTATGTCGTCAATGTAAACCTCAATTTCTAGATGCATCATGTCATGGAAGAGTGCTATCATCGCTCTTTGATATGTTGCTCCGGCATTCTTTAACCCGAATGGCAAGACTCAGTAATAGAAAGTTTCCCATGGAGTAATGAATGATGTCTTCTCGCGATCTATTTCTACCATCTTGATTTGATTATATCTAGAGAATTCATCCTTAAATGAGAGCATCCCATGCCAAATAGTATTATTGACCAAAATGTCGATGTGTGGCAACGGGATGTCATCCTTTGGGCTTTCTTTATTCAGATTTTGGAAGTCGATACACATGCAAACCTTTCCATCCTTCTTTGGTACTGGGACAATGTTGGCTAGCCACTGCGGGTACTTTGAGACCATGAGAAATCATGCATCGTACTATTTGATGACTTCGTCTTTTACCTTCAACATCCACTCTGGCTGGAGACGTCTTAACTTCTGCTTGACTGGCCTAATATTTGGATATAGCGGCGGCTCATGCTCGACCATATCAGTATCCAAACCAGGCATGTCTTCATATGACCATGCGAAGACATCTTCGTATGACCGAAGGAAATCAATCATACTTTTTCTTTTCTCAGGAGACAGCGACGTTCCGATCTTGGTGATTTTAGGAATCTCCTCTGTCCCTAGCTTGGCGTACCGTTCAATAATAGGGTAGGGAAATTCTCAAAATTAGCATACCATTCAAGGAGTTCATTGGGAAGCTCCTCAAAAGGGATTTCCTCATCCAAACTCGTGACTCCTACCTCATCTTGTATTTCTACAGGAAAGGGGTCCATTTCACATGGGATGGGCTTTTCTATTAAGGCACCTTTTTCTTTGATTTTCTCGAGAATTTTGAAAGATATATATTTTGGATTATTTTGTATTTCTTTTATTTTTTTAGATTTTTCCTTTTCTTTGGAAATGAGCCCTTGCAAGGCAGGTCCCTATGTACACATGGTACTATTTGCCAAAGGCTCATTCCACTTTTTATAGGTTATTTTTTTTTGGGAAGTGGGTGCCAAATTTTAGGCCACTCGAAGCTTTCAGAGTAAAGGGCATGGACGCCCAATTCCTTACCTGTTGTATTGTCCCTTTACCTGCTCGGATAGAGGAGGCTGATTGATACGGCTCTTGGGAGTCAGCCCCCATTATGTAAATCTCGGGCTTGTCTAGGACTCTATCCTCAAATGTTAGCAGGGTCTTGTGTTGGTTTACTACAGGGGGAGATTTGTAGGCATAAAAAATTCCTCCTTAAAAAGAGACAGGGAGGCTAGGTCTATTTCAAAATTGGGAGGGGTGATTTGGGGATTGGTTGGATGAATAGGGGCTGCCAGTTTGTATGGGGTTAGCTGTGTTACCCCATTCCGATCAATCTTTACAATCCCTGCACTTACGAAGGAATTCCAGATGTGAGGATGGGGTTTGTCCTCTAAGCTTATTCCCTTAGCTTTTGCTGTAGCAATAGTTCGGGCCTTTTCCTTAACTTCTCAGACTTGTTCTTCGGTGGGCCTGTAACCTAACCCAAATCTAACTTGTTGTCCGCCCTTGGCCCTGACTAGCTCCCTTCATCCTTGTAAACGAGGTCCCAACCCTTTTTATGATACAGCTACGACCATTCCTCCACCGGTTTTTACGGTAATCTTCTCGAGGGGCTCAGGGATTACCGTCGATACATCATACTCAAAGCTATGGAGGTCTATGTCTTCGATCATGTGTGACACATCTAGTACTTTGGGTTTCTCAATGCTATGGGTAGCTTCTCTCTCCCATCCTGTCCCTCACCCATAATGGTGACGATCTTCTGTTCAGATATGAACCTAAGCTTCTGGTGCAAAGTTGAAGGTATTGCCCCGACCTCATGTAACCATGGGTGCCCTAAAAGCAGATTGAATGTGGATTTGATGTCTATTACCTGGAATAGTATGGAAGAGGTCATTCGCCCAATCATGAGCTCAAGATCGACTTTCCCAATTATTTCTCTTCTTGTGTTATCAAATCCTCTGGCGCTTGCTCTCGCAGGCCTAGAAGCGGAGGGATCTACCCCTATCTTGGTTGTAGTTCTCAGAGGGCATACATTCAAAGTTGATCCATTATCTATTAATACCAATAGGATCACTAAATTTCTGGCTTCTACAGTGATGTTGAGGGGTTTGGAATGATTATTTCCCTCCTCTGGCAGGTAAGCATCTGAAAAAGAGATGGCATTGGGAGCTAGCACCTGCCCAATTATCTGTCCCACTTCGTCAGGGCTTACCTTGGATAGATACATGTGCATTTTTTAATGCCCCCATCAAAGCTTGAAAATGGAGAGGAGAGGTCATTAACAGATCCCATACTATGATATGGGCCAACATTCTCTTCAGCTTAGTTTCTAATATGTGCTCTCGACTCGTTTTTCGAACGGGTTTACTGCAGTAGTTTCCTTCTTTCCTTCCGGTTGGACTGGTGCTGGTGTTTCCGGTTGCTTGGAGATTTTTCCTAACCTAGTGATAAAATCCACTGCCCCCTATCTACTACTACCGACATTGATATCTATTTGTTCAGAGCTGAGCGAGACTTGATGGGGGTCGTAGGTTAACCCCCATCAAGTCCCCGAGGTGTTCGGGTTGGCGGATGGGGATGAGTGAATAATACTTGGTTAACCTCTAATGGGTAGGTCGGGGGAGTGGAAAAATGGGCCACGTGGAGTTAGTGGGGATTGTAAGTGGCTGTATCGGGGATGGTGTGATTGGGGGAGGCCATTGGTAATTAACTGGTGTTGGTAAGGGATGGGGGGCAAAATCGACCCTGGTGTAATTGGCGAGAGTTGCTGTGTATGGTTGATAGGAATTTATTTAGACGTAGTTAATGGGAGCTGGTGATGGAAAATATACCCTTAAATCTAAGGGTTTTGTAGGTGGTGTAGGATTAGGAAAGTAATCAGCCAGATTCAAGGGCTTAATCACTCTGATGCTTCTATTGTATCGATCTCTCTACCTTGGTGTTACAAATATTCCTGGGTGCGGATGTAATTTGACGGGTCAAACTCCTCATCTTCCTCCTCTACCATGCTAACTGTCGGCCTTGGGCCCGCTCCACTAGGTGGATGTGGTGGTTACGACACTTGATGTATGTTGGCATGCTGGTTCGCCTGGGGGAGTGTCGGAGGGATGATCTTTCCAGTCTCTATCAAGTCTTATATCATGCGTTTCAAGGGGAAACAGTGATCAGTTGGGTGGCTTGGCCCTTGGTGAAAGTTGCAATGGGTGCTGGGGTCATAATTTCTTGGGATTGGATTTGGCGGGGGTTGTGGCTGGAGTGTCGTGACCAAACCCTTTTCAATTAACTAAGGCAAGAGAATATTCAGTGACTGCCCCAAGGATGTGAAAACTCGATCAAAGTGGGCCTTTCTCTATTCTGGGGTCATCTGTGCCCCTTGTCCATTTTCGGTCCTCTGCATTGGCTCACCTCTGACTAGAGATGGTTGTGCGACTTTAAATTGGAATGGGGTTATGCTAGTATTAGGTCGCATATTTACGATAGTCTGTACATCTGCCCCAGTTCTTCTATCGTTCCTCTGTTAGTGAACCTTCAAACCCCACTGGTCCCCTCGGAAACATTTTTACTTAAACGCCATTCTCTGATCGCATCTTCACAACAATTAGCATTCCTCACCAAATCAGTAAAGCTGGACTACTGTTGGTACAATAGAAAGTCTGAGATGACCGACACGATGCTTTTTGAGATTATCTCGATCTGCTCATCATCCGGTATTCTGTTCCTAACCTGAGCTGCCAATGCTCTCCATCGCCCAAGGTAGTTGCTAAACGTCTCATCGGGTTTTTGTTTTAAGCGAGCTAAATCTGACTTGCGGGGTTTAATTTCTATGTTGTAGACATATTGTGCTTGAAATAGTTGGGTCAAATCCTTCCACGTTTTGATCATGAATGGTTCCAAATAAGTGAACCACCTCAAAGCCGTTCCCGTGAGGCTCTTTTGAAAGACATTTATGAGCAAACGCTCATCTCCTCCACATTGACACATGTCTCCATAGTAGGATTTGAGGTATGCAATCAGATTACCCATGCCATTGTATTTTTCGAAGATCGGCACTTTGAATTTTGGGGGTAAGGGGACCTCTGAAAACAGGCATAGGTCAGAGAAGTTCGTGGCATGGATTTCAATTCCACCTATCTTCATTAGCTACTTTTGGATCTTGTCCATTTGTTCTTTTAACAACTCTACTCTTTGGTCGTTGGGGTCATCCTCTCGGCGGATGGCCTCCATTCACTCTAGGTTGTCGGTGGGTTAGTGACTTTAGGTGGTGGGGGGTTGAAGCTGGTGAATGCCCCTGCATATGCCCCACTGTTCCTGATCTCATCTTCCACATACTGTGGGTCTATGATGGTGGAGGAAGGGTGAAATTATCCTGTGTTGGTGGGATGGGTACTTGGTGGGGCCATTGTATATGGGGGAATCTTTGGGGAGGAGCTTGAGAGGTATGCTGATGGGTGCACTCAGGGTGGCTGATGGCATGGGATGGATTCCCATATTGAACTGGGTATGAGGGTTATGGATGAGTGAGGCCCATGCTATGTTGGAAGATATGCGGGTGCATCATCTTTGGTGGAATGGGGGCCTGTTGGGTGTATGTAGGGTATTAGGGGAATGAGGGAGGATGGGAGAATGGGGCTCCAGGGTGTGGGCCTGGATGGGCTTTGGGGACGGGGCCCTAGTGGGCTTGAATTTGGGCTATTGGGCTTTGATGGGTTTTGGTCGTCGGGCCTTGGTGGGCTTGGGTCATTAGGCCTTGGTGGGCTTGGGTCATTGAGCCTTGGTGGGCTTGGGTCATTGGGCCTTGGTGGGCTTAGGACATTGGACCTTGGTGGGCTTAGGCCATTGGGTCTTGGTGGGCTTGGGTCATTGGGCCTTGGTGGGCTTGGGTCATTGGGCTTTGAGGTCCACTCCAATGACCCCATGGTTGATGGGGCCCTTGGATGGTATGGATGATTGGGGGTTGGTTGGAGTCTTGGGGAAAGGAGGCATGAAGACTTTGAAGGGCATGGGATGAGTTTGGAGATGTGTGGGTTGAATGGGGGAGGCTATTTTGAGAGGCCTTCCAGCTGGTATAGGCCCTTACATTCTCGTCCATCATGGCCATTGGATTGGGTGAGGGGGTGGGTGTAAAGGGTGCATCCGATAAGGAAAGGATGTAGGGAAAATTGGGCATGACCCAGGTAGATGGGGGAGGAAAGTTGGGCATGGTGAATGGGTGAGGAAAACTTGTCATAACTTGGGTAGATGGGGGGACATGGGATGGATTTTGGGTAAATGAGCGGTAATTGAGTGTATTTGGAGGAGGTTGGGACAAATTTGATATTGCCTGGGTAAATGAGGGGGAATGGGGTGTAGAATTGGGGTGAAATATGGGGAAATTGGATGTGGACGGGGAATGGGATACATTCTGTGTGGTGGTGGCAAAAAAATGGGGTGGATTTTGGGTGATGGTGGAGGGGGGAAGATTAGAATTGTTTGGATTTTAGGGGAAATGGGGTGAAAAATGGGGTGTATGTGAGGTGGTCAGGGATAGATTCTGGGTGGATGGAAAAATGGGCAAATTTTGGGTGGGTGCGGAAGGAAATATGGGAGTACCGAAGGGCCTAGTGACAGTAAATGGTGGTTGGGTGAGCGGAATGGAGGTGAATATTTCCTCCGAATGAGAATGGGTTGGGGAGCGCGGTGGGGATGAATTAGGATTGGCATAAGCCGGATCAACCACCTACGACATGGCTTGGTGGCGGGTTGGGTACAGATGCCTCGGATGGGGTCCGTAAAATTTTCTTCTCCTCCCTCTTTGGGATGACAGAGGGTAAGGCGATGCCGTCGTGTCGACACCACAAGCTGTATGTTTTGTTTTGGATTTTTGATTGATTTTTTTTTTTTTTTGATGACTATTTTTGAAAAAAGTAAATGAACCTTTTTTATGGGTTCCAAGACCTTGGAATTCCCGTTTCCGGTGGCGTTCATGCCCCAAATATTTCCTACGGCGGGACCCTGACACACTCGGAAGAATCAAGGGTGAAAATCCTTGATCTATATGAAGGCACGGGAATCCACGCGACGACCCGATCCCTCGAAGAAAGTCAATAAGAGGGTGACCTCTTTTGACTGGTGAGGGCGTATTGGGTGCCAACAGGTGTGGGATTTATCAAAGACACTAAACTGCTAAGCGGGGGATCCGGGAAATAATAGAAGGCCTCAGGTTCGAGCTGCCAGGCCTAGAATGGGCATAGCGTGTGTAGTATATACGCTAGGCCAAAATCTGGAGGTTTTGGCTTAGCATGTATATTATACACGCTAGGCAAAACCTGATGATTTTTGGGTTAGCGTGTGTATTATACACGCTAGAGCAATTCTGGGTTTGTTTGGCTTAGAGTGTATATTATACACGCCAAGGTAAACAAAATATATAATATATTTTGACAGCATAACAACAAGCCCAAAATTGGTCCGATTTTCTGGTTTTCAGGAAGCAATGCTTTCGGGGACTATTTTTGTGTTGTAACGGGTCTCTCCTTTCCAAACCTATGGATACAAGGTTGATTCGGGGCAACTAAATGTACTCCCCAAGGGTTTTAAGCTTCGTAACTGGATCGGTCGCCCACCCTATATACCTCCAGCGCAAGCGCCTCCTCAGATACTGGATGGGGTGGTACTTTTTCGGATCATCACCACTAGGGGATGCCGTCATACTAAGAAACAGGATGTTTGTATCGCTACCTAAATTCCTGTCCTTTAAAATATACCCAACATAAAAATGAATTAAGTCCCTTGTTTCTTTTTAAAGTTCAACTTTTAAATTCAATTTTAAAAGGGGAGTTTGCTTAGGTCCAAAAACGGGTTGTGATGGTCCTGTGCCGCCTCTACGGGCCAGCGTCCACTGATGATATATGAGTGCGAGAAAACAAAAGCTCGCGTAAGCCTGCCAAATGGCTAAGACATGTAAAATGCGTAAGTAAGCCCACCAATTCACTAAGTCATGTAATGACCGAAAATGAAATAAAAGTAAGGACAATGCGCAAGTAGGCCCACCAATCGGCTAAGGCTTGCAAATGACGGAAAATAGGGGTGAGTACAAATGAGACAAAAATGGTTAGTAAGCATAGAAATAAATATCAAACAAAAGGAGCCCAAATTTCAAGGGGAAGCTCTACAAACTACTCCCTAGCAGATTCGCCATCTGTGCAATTGTGGGCTCTCGCGAGTTCGTCATGACGATGTGCTCTCCACTACAAATTTAGAGTTGCCACCCAGAGCTTTTGGTGTCCCGGGATACCCAAATCGATATGATGAGCACCGAAGTGCTAAAAATATGACTCTGATCCTGTCTATGCCAACGGCTCTTAGGTAGGGGCTTCGATTATCGATCGGGAAGGTGTTAAGCACCCACCCGCTCATAAGTGGTCTTTACTAATGGCCAAAAGAAAAAATATAAAAATAAAAATAAAACAGCACTTCCTCTTGCCCGAAGGCACTCCGATCCTATTTTCGCCCCTCGTAATCGCCGAAACTCCGGCGGCGTAACGGCGCAAATTCAAGGATAGAGGAAAAGAGAAGAAGGTAGAGGAATAGAGGGGAGAGCCGAAGCTCTCGAGCCCTTGTAGCACAGCTGTGGACCTTCGTGTGGGTGCAGTTGACGAGCTTCCGATAGCTATAGAGGAGGAAAGATGGGTTCTAAACTCTGAAACTTAATAGCTAAGGGGTAGAGGAAGAAGGCTAGGGGGTAGATCTCAATTAGACTAAAGGATTTTTTTATGGAAGATGGGATCTAAAAGAGGGTTTTGAATTATGGAATTTGAGTGGATTTGGTACACCAAAGGAGAGAAAGGGATCTTTTATTTTCTCTCTCTTGGAAAATTTTCAAGCCATTTGCAAGGGGGGTGCCTCTCTATTTTTAGAGAAAGGGCTGGTTTAAGGGGACACTTAAGAGCTAATGGAATTAGCAATTAGGTATTCTTCTAATCTAAGGTTTCCTATGAGTTTGAGAGCTTGGAAATGTGGGCAATGGGTGTCAATGGTAGATGATAGGGTGGGGGTTCAAATGACTAGAGGGTTGTAAATAAGGTAAATGAGGGTGCAATAGTCCTAATGAAACCCACCCTAAACATTGGAATGGTCAACAAGTCAAACCCCAAAAGTCATTTTTGAGCAAAATTCAAAAATTATTGTAGCTAAGCCTATCATGTGTATTACATATGCTAGGCATATGTACAGTGCCTGAGAAGTCTAGAGCCCGCAGGGGGGCCCATCTAAGCTTAATGTGTGTATTATACACGCTAAGCCAAATCTATGTGAAAATGGCCTAGCATGTATAATATACATGCTAGGCGACATTTCTCTCAGAAATGGCTTAGCGTCTGTATTATACACGCTAAGCATATCCAAACCCTCAAGAGGTTCACTCAAATGCAGTTTTTTTTTAGGCCCGAAACTTTGGATTGCAATAACTTTTGGTGTAGGACTTGGATCGAGGTGATTCTCGGCTTGTTGGAAAGCCGGGAACCTCTACTTTCCAATAGTATATGATTTAGTTTCTGCAGGGTTCCCCACAAGCTTTGGAACACCTCTTCCCAACCACAGCCCGGGAGGGACAATAGCAAGTTCGGGGAGGTATCTATGGGTTGGGGTTAATTCCTAAGGGTTTAGACAAGTTTCTAAAGGTTTGGTAAGGTATCTATAAGGGTATGGGAGATGCTATCGGAAGCTCAGGGGTGCGCTCTTCTCGAAGTATGTTTCGATCGAGCCATGGGCCAAATTTGGGTGTCTACGAAAATGCTACTAATGTTTTCCCCTATTGCGCTTCGATGTTAGCTCACCCTTTGACTATGCATCCCAGGTGAAGATTTGGATATTGAAAGCCATCCAGAATACGAACCCGAAGAGGAGATTGAGCCCTTACCGGAGGAGTTCTTTCCTAAGTAGATTCAGGTGCGTGTTGAGCTGTCAAGACATATATTTTTTTTGGCTTAGTACGTCCAGCTATTTTTGAGTTATGTTAAGTCATGTAATAATTCTTTTGGATATTATTTTGTGAACCATTGATTGGTGATAGATGTCTGTCATCGATGGTTCATTTCGGTTCTTCCATTCATACATTTGGCATGAAGCTTAGAACCGTTATTTTGAGCAAGTTTATGTTAGAATGTATTTTGAAGCTTTGAATGATTCTATCTCTTTAATTGGGATATCCTTGTGAGATTTGTTTTGTAGATGTGCCAAGTATTCGTGTAAGCGTGGGATCGCCCTAACGGGTGATCTGATGGTCCGAGTTTTGGGGTGCCGAAATTTGGGCTGTCACAATTGAACTGAAGCTGCTCCTGGCAAATACTCTCCACAAAAGGTATGTATACAATGGGAAAGTGGATAATCTCTATACAATGCTATTACAACTATTTTATAGTTCGTAGATACTATTTCCTATATATTATAGCTACAATATATAGCACACTTTGCTATATATTATAGCTATTTTATAGTATCAGATATTGAGAAGGTGCTGGAAAGTGATTATATATATATTATAGTATACTATATATCAGTATAATATAGTATTACAACTATCAGAATTTTTTATTTTATTTTTTTATATAATAGATCAAAAAAAGTATTATAGCTATTTATAGTACTATGTATATTTTGTAGTATTCTCATGTAGTATATAAATTGGGAGTCAAAATTATAGGCCTATGTTTTAGGTACAATTTGTTTGCTAGACAGCAGGTCTGGTAACCATATTCAGACCTGGACCATAATTAGAATAGTGAGTTGAATCTTGCTCGCTAGTGTTTTATAGTTCAAAATGCTTGATGTATATGACTATTTTAATTAAAGGTCTAATTATACTGGCTGCAGAGTATAACCCTATGCTCAGTTTCCAGCTTATTATAATTATCCTAATTTTATAGTATACTAGATGGTCAGTATAATTTTTTCCTCGTGTGTGTATTGACTGCTCAGTGTACATAAAATGGTCCAATTATACTGGATGCTTAGTATAATATTTCTAATCTTATTATAGGCTGCCCAGGTTTATATGGTTTTGTATTTTTTAAAAGCACCTGAGCTTTTGTGGGTAACATACGAAAACTGACCATCCTAATTATATGGTTATTGAAAAAAAAAACATTAGAGGATTACAACTACCGATTAAGCCATTGAGAAATACAGTGCAGGTTAAAACATTGCCTCACGAAATTCCGATAAAAAAAGAGAATTCTCATTTATAATTTGCACTTCCAAGCCAGACTGAGCTCACCCATAGCTCACCATTCAGCTCTGTTCCAGTTTACAATTCAGTCTTTAGGCCTTTAGTTAGATGTTACACGGTTTGAGGATGAAATATTTGGGCTGAACCCAATTTAGGCGATGAACTCGTGTACTACATGGAGATTATTGATGAATATTGGTGCCAGATATGTAGAAAAGGGAGGCCCGATGGATTTGCATGTCACGATAGCACACATGCACGTGATGACGATAGAAATTTTGGATCAAGATTCTCTTCTGATATAGATGACCTTTCATTAATCCATGTGATCTTTGAAATCAGTTTGATAGAAGTTGATATGTACGAGCATCGTGTCGCATGAATTTATTAGTGATAGCAATGTGAGAAGTTCAGGGTCAGGTTTAAAACAGCGAGGGAAGATGTCAGAAGAAATGGACAGAAATAAAAAAAGTTGGAAAAATGCAGCAGCTACTAAAAATTAAAAAATATATACGTTGGGAAAAAATCGGCAAAAATTTGGGAAAAGGAAAATATTAAAATATTGAAAATTTTATGTTAAAATTATATTTTTATTTTCTCTACATATTTTTAACCTAATAATATACTACATTGGGCATTTAGAACTATTGAGCTTAGACTTTCTAAAATCTAGCCAAAGGTTTCAAATATCTAATTGTTCCACATTATGAGTTATGACTCAATCTGATAAACCTCATAACTCAGAATATCCGTATAGAATATGATCATTTTTTGAAATGCTCATAGGAAATAATTTTTCAATAGAATCATTCCATATGTAAACCATGTTTCCAAAATGATGAGTAGCCTCACATAGGGAATCATTCCAATCGACATATTAAGGCATCAAATAAGGTGGGTACCCTCCTATCTTCCCGAATCTATTCAATTTAAATTTTTATCATGCTTAGATTTGTTTCAATTTACACAAAATCTGCAATATCAAGTTTTTAATGTGTTCGAAGGACCCTTGGGGTGAAACGGCTGACCCCATGGTTAAACCATTTGACCCAGGGGTAGAGGACAGTGTGCCCTTTAAAATGGCATGGATGTCATTCAGATAAAACTATCCCTTAGAGCATCGATTTAGGGCCGAACCACACCAGGTTATTAATAGTCGTGCTTCAGTTTGGGATCCTTTCCCTTTTAACTTTTTGCACACCTGACCCAGGGATCACATTTGACCACATGCTGCATCATCCTAGTGGCCCAACTAGACCAGAGTCAGAACGTGGATGTGACTACCCAAATTTCCTTATCACAAAACCCAAGCCGTTAGATCGAGTGCGAGATATGAAACACAGTAAATCATGGTATCGAAGTACTTACCTAATTAATAACAACTTGGCCCTTCCTAAATTGAAACAGTGGAAAGGGGTCGAGCCACAGCTGTTGGTAAGCATACAAGCATACGAAATCAATGTGTGTAAGCGGATGACAGAGCTAAACAAAAATGCCATGCCAACATGTATTCTAAACATAACCATCCACAGAAAATCCCAAAACTATACAAAAGCATCCACCGGTGAAGGCCGACCTTCACCTAAACAGTGGAGAAACATATACACATTGTACTTAGTTTAACAAAATTATACCGTATCCCAAAAACCCTAAAGTCACGCTCTCGGCTCACAACCACAACAACTAAGGGTAATGCCCTTCTGGCAGATTCTCCTCCTCTTTCTCAGGATTGTAATCTGGGTCTCTTTCTTACTCCGGATTCCTCACCGGGTCAGCTCCTACAGCTGTGACATTTAGTCGAGGAATAAGCTTCATCCAAGCTCAGTAGGGAAATAAACGGTGCAAAATAATATAAAATCATTCTAATCCATGGCATACATTCATATGTGTATGTATAAAACATTTGGCAATCATATATGATGTCAAAACATATTAGTGCAAGCAAATACTTGAAAACATGGACTTATAAACATGCAGGATCATGATGCAAGAACGTGTGAATTCCAATCGATATTGAACAATATACTAGTACTAAATTTCATATCGAGTTTGAAATAACGAGCTCATACGAGATGACAACACATAAGACCTTAGAATTCAGCGGAATACATTAGGGTGAGTATCCCGTAACGGGAATAGAGCAGTCCGTAGAGGACACAAGGATGAAACCCCGGGGACTCCACCCCTCCCTTGGAGGTTCCACTCCACTCGCATCTAATCTCACGAACAAGTCAAGTTTGGTGGCAATAGCATTCCATAGCGGGAACTGAGCAGTTCATAATGGACACAAGGTTAAAACCCCGAGGACTCCACCCCTCTCATGGAGGTTCCACTCCTCAATCACACACCAATTCACACATCGCACATGCATACGAATAGGAGGCAAACACGACTAATATCACAACAGGACTCAACTTCACCGTTTGGACTCAGAGATTGAATGCCAATAAGATGACATGAAACATGCAATTTTGTGTACAAAACATTATTAAATCATATGCAGAGTTTTAAATTATTATGTGTCGAACTAAAAGCATAATTCAAAACATTCAAATCAAATTTTGTATCCATGATCAAGTCAAATATAACATTTTGAAGTGAGAGTTCCCTACCTCAAGTGTCGAAGTCTTGTGAACAAGGTCCTTTGATTTCAAGCTATTCGTCCATCAAATGCCTCTCATATCAGATCTAAACCATGCTACACATGTGTACCAATTATCAGTGAAGCATACTTGACAAGCACTAGGTCTCACGATGCATAAAACTGCAATGAACCCAAGGTCCACAACATAAAATAGGGTCACTGTGGCGAGCTTCAGGGTCGCCGTGGTGAGTTCATGTGTACGAGCATTCGCCAAGAACGAGAATTCTGATCTTATTGCACCTTGATTTAGGCGTGCACGCCATGAAAAGTGCTTAGTGATTTCTTGCCGTGGCAAGGTTCCATGTCGCCGCTGTGAGCTATATCAGCTCGCTATTATTCTGTTTCACTTCTTTGGCTCTGAAACCTCTATTTTATTAGTACACCCTCCACCCAACAGGGTACAAGAGCCCCTATCTTAATTTTGCTAGAAACCTGGGTCTTTAACCTAGTTTTAAATGTATGGATCACGCTCCGAAACATCGAAAATCAGTGAATGTGACTGATTCTTGACATTTCGAGGCTTTCATTCCCTGAATTCAACCTAATGGGGTTGGATTTGGGAGAATCAAGTCTCCCAACACCCGTCTGATCGTGCATGCATGAACTTCTAGACATCGGACCTCAAGGATTTGGCTATGAAGCCTTTCGCATGTCCGATCCTCTAACTTAGCCGCATGAACTTCTAATTCTTGCGTGAGCCACCCTTAATTTTAGGAAAACAGATTTTCGAAGCAAAGGTTGTGGGTTTACAGTAACGAATTTCTCGCATGCTAGGCTTTCAAGCTTCCAAGTACGATTTCTCCTGCGAGGTTGTGCTCATTCGTTGCAGCTCAAGGGTGAGTCATGACGATCGATACGGAAACGATCTCTTAGCTGTGATGGTTGGTTCGAGTTGTCGAAAATGGGAGAAGTCGGACGGTGTGGATGTCACAACCTAGATTTTCGAGATCTGTGCACGACACATACTTACACATAGGTGTATGTGTTTCACAAGGAGACCAAAAACGACCCACATACGTTAAGTGTGTACGTGGGAAACACACTAGTATTATCCCAAAAATTTAGATATAAAAGTGAAAGAGATAGAGAAGAACCTTTACGTAAATCTATTCTAACCTAAATAGAGAGAAGGAGAATATAGAGAGAAAGAAGAAAAGAGCCTGGTAGAGAACTAGGGTTCGTTGGGACTTAGGTCGGCAAAGGAGATCAGAGGAAACGACGGGGGGACGAACCAGGGAGGCCGGATAGCCTAGTAGATATTTAAATCATAAATCGGACCGGTGCATGATTCATCGTCAGAGGTACGTTAAAAACATGATAGATGCCTAGGAATGTTTTAAATAAGTAGGAAGGATGTTGGCTAAATGTTACTTTGTATAAGAATAAGGTTAAATGAAGGATGGACGTTTGTTCTCGATCTTGATCGAGGGACAAATCGTTGTTCCTCGCTCGAGCGGTCTAAAAAGGCTCGCTCGAGCGAGGATGAACATAGAAAAGTATGGCTCTGGGCTCGCTCGAGCGGTCCCTAAAACTAAAGGGGAGCTCGCTCGAGCGAGGGTCCTGATAGAAATTAAAGCTCGATTTAACCGCCGAGCGATCTCGATTTGACCGCTCGATCGAGGTCAAGAGACCGCTCGAGCGATGTCAAGTGACCGCTCGAGCGAGTATAATCGACCCGAAAGCGAGGTCTGGTGACCACCCAGATCTGGGTTTTTCTAATATAAGAAACTCGGGTGTCTTACACCCCAAAGACCTTAGATCATCCTAAAGTAAAATTCTTTTTAAATGTAAGTTGATGCATTATAACCCTCTAAGGACAAGCGTGCTTTGAGATTCGTCGAGGTAGGGAATATTCTCGAAACATGTGCATTATTCTGTGAACTCATATGTGTAGTATAGTCCATTTAAATAGTGTATATTTCATAAATCCTCATGATAAGGGTGTGTGTGTGTTCCAATGTGGAGAATCCTGAGGTCCCCAGGGGACGAAAGATAATGTGGTTAAATCAAAGAAAGGTGAAATAGAAGTATGGGGCATCCCAGGGATGCGTAAGAAAACAAACAGAGAAACAAAGATAACGTGATAAGGCCTAATGTAATATATTTAGCATAATCACGGTGAATAACTATATGTAAAGCACATCGATACTTTTGTTATTTAAGGTTGATTAGAATACCCACCGGGCGTGGCGGGATACCTGCCCGACTCGGCGGAGATATCCGTGACCATGCTGCGGCCAATCAATCCGTACAATTATAACATCCCAGGGATGTAGATTGAGAATAGACCCCGCCGCCTATGAGGAAGGGGCTCGGGCAGTATTCCCAGGGAATACACATAACAACTGTCTAGTTAGACGACGATGGCGGGTATTCCATCGGGGCTCGATGCTATATTGCTCGAGGATTAATTAAGTTAAGATTTAAGTGATTAGGCCAAGTTCACAAACAAACTTATAAAGAGATTAAACAAAGCCATGATAAGTAGTGATTGGAACCATTGAGTTATTCCTGTTATCCAAATTGTTGTACATAAATGTTTTTCTTGAAAATTTATGTTTTATTAAGTTACTGACATATGTGTGAAGGATGATCTATATGTTCTTTTGTTTTCCCTACGGAGCTAGGATGTAGCTCACCCCTTAGACTATACGTCACAGGTCAAGGACTAGCGGCGGCAGGGACTTCAGGTGAAGTTAATCCAAGGGCACGAGTGCAGTCCACTGAGGAGACAGAACCTCCTCCTGAAGAATTCTTCTAGGAAACCCGCTGCATACTTTGAGAGTGAGTTGAGAGAGTATTATGTATGGCTTGGTATATCGAGCCTCATTATTTGGAAGGTTTAAATACTGTCTCTTGGTAAACTATTTAAGAAGAATAAGTGTCATTAAACTTTTGGGTATGTCCTTATGTCCATGATTTGGCATGGAACAGGGACAGCCTTGTAGGATCAACTATCCTATAACTTCTTATTTTTATTTAGAGTGTTCGCATGTGCTTCAATTACAGTTTGGCTGTATATATAATGATTATGATATGAAATTAAGGCACGGCCTTGAAGGTCGTGCAGATGGCACGGATTTCGGAATGCCAAAATTCGGGCTGTCACAGTTGGTATCAAAGCATTTCTTTCCATAGTTCTGACTATCATATCATCAGAATATAGGGACTTCTGCTAACAAGATTATGAATTCTCATGCAGACCGTTATGTTTCCTAGAGGGAGAGGCCGACCTGTGGGGTGGCCATGATAGGAATTTATGAGTAGAGATGGGTTTGTCTCACCTACAAGAGTGTCGTTGAAACAGGAGATTCGAGAGCAAGGGCCAAGGAGGAAACCAAAATCAGTAGAGGGCAAGATCTAGATAGGCAAGATCGAGATCGAGGGGAGCAAGATAGGGTGAGAGAAAGAAATGAAAAAGAGAAGAACGCCAGAGAATGATGCACACAATGGAGACCATGGCAAATCGCCATGGCACAATAAGCTGGCCTTAGCAGCAAGATACAAGACGGAACCACAACGAACACCTACCCCTCCAGTAGGACTTACACCCTCAGTGGCTTCAACATTCACCGAGTTCAGAAGAATGAGACCTCCCAACTTTTCAGGACAGGCAGACACGATGGCCGCCGAAAACTGGTTGGGAGAAATGGAGAAGGTGTTTAGTGTACTGACATGCACGGAGGATGAGAGCGTCCGTTGGGCAGCATACATGTTAGATGGAGAAGTTGGACCTTGGTGGAAATCAGTGTCACGAACGAGAGCACAAGAAACTCCAGATGTGCCGTGGACTTGGGACGAATTTGTAGAAGAATTCAATAAACAATATTTTCCTGAAGTTGTGAGAAATCAGATGGAGACCCAATTTTTACAACTAGCGCAGGGAAGAATGACCATGAGAGAGTATGGAGTGGAATTCATGAGATTGGCTCGCTTCGCTCCAGACTACGTAATCTCAGACGTGATGAAAGCGAAGAGGTTCCAACAGGGCTACAACTCCACAAGGTTTTTCGAGAGCTGCTGCTCCATCACCAAGAGAAACTTGTGCAAAATGTGGCAAGTCCCACAAAACAACCGACTGTAGGCAGGGAATGCGAGGCTGTTTCAAGTGTGGCAAGATAGGCCACATGATTAGAGATTGCCCTGAGACAGTCAAAGAAAAGACGGCTCCAACTTCCATGCCACAACCTATTCAATCTCGAAAGCCTGTTATTCGAGGGAGAGCCTACGCAGTTACCGCCCAAGAAGCAGGGAGTGTACACGACGTTATCCAAGGTGAGGTCTCCTTTAAAATAAAGAATTTCGTTTGCAATACAACTCTAGATAATGAATGAATTTTCCATTAGGATAAATATCTATATAACTGTTATTAAACTTAAGAGTGAAAAAAAAAAAAAAAAAAATTTGTATTAAGTATATGTTATGTACGTATATGCATGCATTGTAGGTACGTTACAGATTTATGAGAAAGGGTGCTACGTAGCACATGACGCCATGATCTTGATAGACCGTGGTCTACCCACTCTTTCATCACCCTAGATTTGCAAAAGGATGAAAATTATTCAAAAAGCATTTGGACTTTGTGTTATTGTCCATCCCAACAGGAGAATTGGTGGACCTGAGTTAGTCTGCAAATCGGTAGTAGTAAGCATTTGGGATCACGCGTCCACGAATTAGACGCAAAATTTAATATGGTTGGACATGCAAGGATTGACGTAATCCTTGGCATGGATTGGTGTCCCAACATTGCGCATGTGATCAAGGATAAAGTTGTTGTTTTCCGTCCTAACACGAGAAGATCGTTTCGATTTCAAGGGGAGAGGTCGACTCAGGTACCACTCATATCTGCAGTAAGAGCAGAACGTTTAATCAGGAAAGGGTGTAGTGGTTATTTGGCATTTTTGAAGGAAGATAAAGAAGAAAAGAATATTTTCTCTGAGATAGCAGTAGTGCGAGAATTCCCAGATGTATTCCCAGAAGAACTGCCAGGATTACCTCCAGAAAGAGAAGTAGAATTTATGATCGACTTAGCACCAGGAACGGAACCTGTTTCAAAAGCACCTTATAGAATGGCCCCTACAGAGTTGAAAGAATTGAAAGAACAACTGCAAGAGCTCATGGAAAAGGGATTCATACGACCAAGCGTGTCTCCATGGGGAGCACCAGTGTTGTTCATGAAAAAGAAAGATGGGTCGATGCGGTTGTGCATCGACTACCGCCAATTGAATAAAGTCACGGTGAAGAATCGATACCCGTTGCCAAGGATAGATGACTTATTCGACCAATTGCAGGGTGCAAAACATTTTTCCAAGATCGACCTAAGATCGGGTTACCATCAGTTAAGAGTCAGGGCCGAGGACATTGACGGCTAACACGGTATGGACCTTTGAATTTTTAGTGATGCCATTCGGACTGACGAATGCACCAGCGTCGTTTATGGACTTGATGAATAGAGTGTTTAAACCACACTTAGACTCCTGTGTGGTAGTATTTGTTGATGACATCCTAATCTACTCAAAATCGAAATCGGAGCATGAAGAACACTAACCTTACGTCAACACGGTTGCATCGACGCCAAGCTCAGCAAATGTGAGTTTTGGCTAGAAAAGGTTAGCTTTCTGGGACATGTCGTCTCCAAGCATGGTGTCACTGTAGATCCCGCTAAGATCGAGGCAGTAGTGAACTGGGAACAACCAAAAACCGTGACAGACATCCGAAGTTTCCTCGGACTGGTAGGTTATTATCGACGCTTCGTAGAAGGATTTTCAAAAATATCAGGACCTCTTGCGAGACTTACAAAAAAGGACTCAAGATTTGAGTGGAGTGAGGCGTGTGAGAAGAGTTTTCAAGAACTCAAGAAGAGGCTCACCTCAGCTCCAGTGTTAGCCATTCCATCAGGCAGTGGAGGATTTGTAGTTTATAGTGATGCTTCGTATAACGGGTTGGGTTGTGTACTAAATCAATATAAAAGGGTGATAGCTTACTGCTCCAGACAGTTGAAAGAGCACGAAAGGAACTACCCAACACACGATCTAGAGCTAGCAGCAGTCATATTCGCATTAAAGATATGGCGACATTATCTATACGGAGAAACATTTGAAATTTTCACTGACCACAAAAGCCTCAGATACCTGTTTACACAGAAGGAACTGAATATGAGGCAGCGTAGGTGGATGGAATTCCTCAAAGATTACGATTGTTCTATACAGTACCAGCCAGGCAAAGCTAACGTAGTGCCCGACGCCTTGAGTCGAAAAGAGTTATTGGCCAGGCTAGACTAATTTTGGGTATACATCGATGGAAGTTGTTGGAAGATCTAGCGTTGTGTGGTGCAGACATACAACCACAAGCCACAGGAGCCTTCTTAGCCAACATATCAGTGAAGCCAGTGATATACAAGCACATACGAGAACTACAGATGAAAGATCCGATTCTAACAAGGATACATCGAAATGTAATTGAAGGTACTACCTCTGAATTTTCAATTAAAGAAGACGGTTCCTTAACATTCGGCTTTGCATTAGGACAATGCGGAGTTGCGACGAAGCGATTCTTGATGAATCCCACAGTCAAGCTATGCGATTCATCCGAAGCACAAAGATGTATCGGGACCGAAAAGAACTCTTTGGTGGAGAGGTTTGAAACAAGATGTGGCGAGCACGTGTCACGATGTTTGACGTGTCAACAAGTGAAAATCAATCATAGACACCCCGCAGGCCTATTACAGCCTTTACCCATACCGGAATGGAAATAGGTATCTATCTCAAGGAACTTCATAGTCGGGTTACCACGTACTGCAAGGAGGAGTAACGCCATTTGGGTAGTGGTTGATCGATTAACTAAGTCGGCACATTTCTTGCCGTACAACCACGATGTACACGGGAAGATTAGCAGAACTTTACATGAAAGAGTTGGTCCGGTTACATGGGATTTCGAGTAACATTGTTTCTGAACGAGACTCATTATATACATCAAAGTTTTGGAGGAAATTGCAAGAAGGAATGGGAACTAAGTTGGATTTCGACGCATTTCACCCACAAATGCAAGACAGGAGAGGGTCAACCAAGTCATTGAAGACATGCTTAGGGCATGTATGTTAGAATTGCAAGGATCATGGGATCAACATCTACCATTGATTGAGTTCGCTTATAATAATAGTTTTCAGACGAGCATTGGGATGGCACCGTATGATGCCTTGTACGGAAGACGATATAAGTCACCAATCAATTGGGAGGAAACTGGGGAGAAATTCGTTTTGGGACCCGAGCTACTTGAAGATAACGCTGCCATTGTCCGCATGATCAGGGAAAGACTAAAAGTGGCTCAGAGCAGACAGAAAAGTTATGCTGACATCAAGCGGACTAGTGTGGACTTTAAAGTGGGTGAACATGTATTTGTGAAAGTATCACCGATGAAGGGAGTGATGAGATTTGGGAAGAGAGGGAAACTAAGTCCCCGCTATCTTGGACCGTTTGAAGTTTTGGGTCGAGTGGGAGAAGTAGCCTACCGCATTGGTTTGCCACCATTGTTTGATCAGGTACACAACGTGTTCCACGTGTCTATGCTTAGAAAATATCTCAATGACCCTGATCACGTGCTGAGCGGCCAATCATTCGAAATGCATGAAGATATGACCATGATTGAAGAACCCGTAGAAATTTTAGATCAAAAGGAACAGGTGTTGCGAACAAAAGTGATTCCCTTAGTGCTTGTCCGATGGAAGAACCATCCGGCCGAAGAGGCAACATGGGAACGTGAGGCGGATGTTAGAGAACAATATCCTAAATTGTTCGAACTTGCCAACTGAATGTTTCATTCGTTTGAGAATATGTAATTTCGGGTACTATGAAGGCTATGTATGTTTTCTTTTGATATGTTGATTTCAAACAATGTTTGAGAAATTTTTTTTCGTTGAACTCTAAATTGATGAAACTAGTGATATATTGAAACTAAACGAGCAAGAAGGTACCGGAGAAATAAGCTTCGGTCTCGCCAGCGACCACTTATGACCGCTTGAGCGAGACCACATAAAATCATACTTCCTCTCGCTCGAGCGATAACAAATCCTCGCTCGAGCGAGGTATGTAGACCGCTCGAGCGATGCTTTATAACCGCTCGAGCGAGGTAACAGTATATGACATTACGATTTCTCTCGCCGGCGAGGACTAATGACCGCCGGCGAAACTATAAATATGGCGGCGAGGCGTGCTCATCTTCAAGTGAGAGAAAGAGAGAGACGATCGGGGAAGGGTTAGGCAGCCGCTTTCAAACATTTTCCTTCCGATTTCAAAACGGATTTGAGCAATCCGATCCGTTAAGATGATTCTCCTAGGTAAACTCTACCTATTTCCTAAAGTTTTCCTTCATTTTAGCATTATTATACTAAATGGCCTCAAGCCCAACCCCCAACCAAAAGCGGATGATGGCGACTATTACTCGCCGCCACAAACCTCTCAACAATCATCAAACCCACCTCTACTCCAATCACACCTTGGATGATTGGTGGGGATCAAAATTTTGAAGCCGAATGGGAAATACACCCCTCTTGTTTTGAGATCCGGCGTCCACCCAGTGGACATCGGACTTTCTCACCAACAACCAGCTCAAGACCCTGCTTACGCCTTTCGGGGATCGGTATTACCCGAGGCTAGTGAAATTGTTTTACCAGACCCTACAATTGAGCGTTGATGAGGATGCCATACTCGTTACCATCGATGGTAATGAGTTAATTTTCAGATGTGCCGACATTTCCTCAATCATGAAATGTCCTCACATCTACACCCTAACCACTCATCCTACCACCTTTTAACGTAGATTTCCCAACGATAATCTCCGACATCACTGGCGGCAGGTCCGCCTCGGGACAATCCATCACCCGATCACAATTACCGCCGCGCATGTGGCTTTTAGATATTATCTTCAAAAAGAATTTGCACCCAACCGGCCATGACCAAGAACGCCGAGATGCGTTCTTGCGAGCACTACATACCGCATTTCACAATAGGTGGATCAACGCACCTATGGTTGTCATAAAAGGCATGGCGCATGCCTACAAAAGGAATGTAAGGGGTGCTGTCCCTCCACCGATCAACCGATTACCTTATGCTCGGTTGATTTCCCGACTCTTGGATTCGCGAAATGGGAAGGGAGGATTTAGGATTCGGGAGGACGAGTTGTTCCTCACCGACAACGTCGTCCCATACCTCGCCCAAGATTGGAGCCGGAACCTTAAGAGCCTCCAAACCAGCGTCGACAAAAAGAGAGACCGACAGGTCTCCCGATCAGCCACCCATCAAGCACCGGCAGGACCGACTACTTCCTCTACCTCAATACCGCAGCCCATACCCACTACTGACACGGGCATGATGCGGGAGATCCTTCAGCAAGGGAGGGAGATCAGGTTGCACCAGAGGTTCCAGGAGGCGCTACTCATAGACCTCATGGGCCAGGCATACCCGCAGTCTTACACGCAGCGCATAGGTGCCATGAGGGACGCTATTTTTGGAGCATCTAGCTCCGGCCCGGCTACGAGGAGCACCACAGTGGGTACCGCAGCCGTCACGGTGGACGATGGCGATGACGACGACGACTATGACGACAACGACGACGACGACTATGAAGAGGAGGATTAGATGATAGTGAATAATTGAAACTTTGCATGTAATATTTTGAAAACTTGGATATGGATGTTAAACTTTGTTATGGGTAGGCGATAAATATGTGTGAAATGTAATATCGATAATATCTTGGTTAATTATTTTTGTTTTTGTCGTATGGAAATGGTGGGCATGACCAACACTGGTTGCTGCAAAATGGGGCAAAATAGTTAAATTTCTGATTTGTTATGCGAGACGGATGACCAAAGTGGTACCTAGTTAAGAAAAGAATATCGATTTTCGAGGGCGAAAATCTTATAAGTTGGGGTGATTGTCACAACCCAGATTTTCGAGATCTGTGCACGGCACATACTTACACATAGGTGTATGTGTTTCACAAGGAGACCAAAAATGACCCACATACGTTAAGTGTGTACATGGGAAACACACTAGTATTATCCCAAAAATTTAGATATAAAAGTGAAAGAGATAGAGAAGAACCTTTACGTAAATCTATTCTAACCTAAATAGAGAGAAGGAGAATATAGAGAGAAAGAAGAAAAGAGCCTGGTAGAGAACTAGGGTTCGTTGGGACTTAGGTCGGCAAAGGAGATCAGAGGAAACGACGGGGGGACGAACCAGGGAGGCCGGATAGCCTAGTAGATATTTAAATCATAAATCGGACCGGTGCATGATTCATCGTCAGAGGTACGTTAAAAACATGATAGATGCCTAGGAATATTTTAAATAAGTAGGAAGGATGTTGGCTAAATGTTACTTTGTATAAGAATAAGGTTAAATGAAGGATGGACGTTTGTTCTCGATCTTGATCGAGGGACAAATTGTTCTCGCCGAGCGGCGGTCTAAAAAGGCTCGCTCGAGCGAGGATGAACATAGAAAAGTATGGCTCTGGGCTCGCTCGAGCGGTCCCTAAAACTAAAGGGGAGCTCGCTCGAGCGAGGGTCCACAGTAAAATTCGAAAGCTCGATTTAACCGCTCGAGCGATCTCGATTTGACCGCTCGAGCGAGGTCAAGAGCTCGGCGAGGTCAAGTGACCGCCGGCGAGTATAATGCACCGCTGAGCGAGGTGCAGTGACCACCCAGATCTGGGTTTTTCTAATATAAGAAACTCGGGTGTCTTACACCCCAAAGACCTTAGATCATCCTAAAGTAAAATTCTTTTTAAATGTAGGTTGATGCATTATAACCCTCTAAGGACAAGCGTGCTTTGAGATTCGTCGAGGTAGGGAATATTCTCGAAACATGTGCATTATTCTGTGAACTCATATGTGTAGTATAGTCCATTTAAATAGTGTATATTTCATAAATCCTCATGATAAGGGTGTGTGTGTGTTCCAATGTGGAGAATACTGAGGTCCCCAGGGGACGAAAGATAATGTGGTTAAATCAAAGAAAGGTGAAATAGAAGTATGGGGCATCCCAGGGATGCGTAAGAAAACAAACAGAGAAACAAAGATAACGTGATAAGGCCTAATGTAATATATTTAGCACAATCACGGTGAATAACTATATGTAAAGCACATCGATACTTTTGTTATTTAAGGTTGATTAGAATACCCCACCGACGTGGCGGGATACCCACGACTGACTCGGCAGGATATCCGTGACCGGTACGGCGGCCAATCCGTACAATTATAACATCCCAGGGATGTAGATTGAGAATAGACCCCGCCGCCTATGAGGAAGGGGCTCGGGCAGTATTCCCAGGGAATACACATAACAACTGTCTAGTTAGACGACGATGGCGGGTATTCCATCGGGGCTCGATGCTATATTGCTCGAGGATTAATTAAGTTAAGATTTAAGTGATTAGGCCAAGTTCACAAACAAACTTATAAAGAGATTAAACAAAGCCATGATAAGTAGTGATTGGAACCATTGAGTTATTCCTGTTATCCAAATTGTTGTACATAAATGTTTTTCTTGAAAATTTATGTTTTATTAAGTTACTGACATATGTGTGAAGGATGATCTATATGTTCTTTTGTTTTCCCTACGGAGCTAGGATGTAGCTCACCCCTTAGACTATACGTCACAGGTCAAGGACTAGCGTGGACTTCAGGTGAAGTTAATCCAAGGGCATCGGAGTCCGTACCCACTGAGGAGACAGAACCTCCTCCTGAAGAATTCTTCTAGGAAACCCGCTGCATACTTTGAGAGTGAGTTGAGAGAGTATTATGTATGGCTTGGTATATCGAGCCTCATTATTTGGAAGGTTTAAATACTGTCTCTTGGTAAACTATTTAAGAAGAATAAGTGTCATTAAACTTTTGGGTATGTCCTTATGTCCATGATTTGGCATGGAACAGGGACAGCCTTGTAGGATCAACTATCCTATAACTTCTTATTTTTATTTAGAGTGTTCGCATGTGCTTCAATTACAGTTTGGCTGTATATATCGGCGAGTTATGATATGAAATTAAGGCACGGCCTTGAAGGTCGTGCAGATGGCACGGATTTCGGAATGCCAAAATTCGGGCTGTCACAGTGGAGGTTTCCACAAGGTGGAGATGATTGGAAGGAGCTCTCTTCTTTCCTTGCTCAACACACAAATTCCATGCACAACTTATGCGTGCATGGGAGCCTATAAGACTTGGGCTGGTTCAGGTGTAAAGATGATACACCCAATTTGGTGTATGTGCTTGACTAAAGGTCATAGATCTGGGGCCTTCCATGTCATGGGTTCGATCTCATGGGTCTAACTCAGGCGCTAGATTCATCCAACGAGTCCTAACTCTTAGCTTGTAACTAACGGGTCTCGATTTAAATTGTTGACTAATGAGTCTAAGCCATGGTTCTAACTATTGGACCTCACACAAGAAGTCTTGCTTCTTATTGGGCTCTATTCCAAAGAGGCCCAATTTGAATACTTGAACTGATATGTCATGTCTATCAGATGCATGTTAGTCGAACCAGTGTGGTTACAAGCCGAGATTGGCTCAGTGTTACAATGGACCCCCTTAACTTATGGCCATCTACACATCTAACGATCATGATTGCCTGATTTCTTGTTGATGAGCAATATTCACTAAGAAAATTTTCCCAAAATGTAGATACCCACTGGTGTATCCACCTGATGATCGAATGGGGATAGAGTCCACAGATGGACCCTCCCATTTCTTGATCCTTTGTGAATCTAACGGACAAGTTTATCTGAAAACTTTTCCCCTATATTTATTTGATCGACTCAAAAATTCCAAAACTTATTGAAATGAGCTTTAGCCCCGTGCACTAATATTGTAGGGGATTAGTTTGATCCCCAATTCGACCTCAAAAAATGGTAGAATCACCATGGGTTTTGAACTATGACTTACGCTTTCTGGGACACCCCAAAACCAGTGGCCCTAATCGCCCGATTTCAAATCCACTAGAACAAAAAACAATCTCCTAAAAACAAGTCAAATTCTCCAATCCTAGATCTGAAAACAGGATCTGAGTGACACCAAATTCTGGATCTATAAACGGTAACCATAGATCTAAAAAATTTGAACTCTAAAATGAAAACTAAAACAGAATTGAAACAAATTTATCCACTCCTCTCTTATTCAAAGGATCTAAAGACCTATCCACTCCTCTCTTATTCATAAACTAAACAGTTCAAAACCAAATCACACAAACAGATGCAAAATTGATGAGAATCTAAAACTCAGATATCAAAATCCATGCCTACATCAAAAACCCTAATGGATCCACCCAAAAAACCACAAAAGCTACCAGTAATCCACGTACAAAACATGAATCAAGCACGCAAAATAGGAATTCCGTTGAATCATATGAAAAATCTATAAAAAAAGAAAGGATAAAAATAGATTACCAGATCTTCTATAATTTGAAAAAACTGACCTTGTGATGGAAAAATCAGGGTCACCAATTCACTCTGAATGAAGATCTGAAGACAGATGTTGGAGATTTCGATGCCGAAATCTAATCAAAGAGGTTGGATGCTCGTCCGAATTGAATGAGGAGAAAGAGAGCGACTTTCAAGAACTCCCTCTCATGAACTTCAATTGGTGACGGAATGATCGAGCAGCTGCATACAGAGATGAGAAATTTAAAGGGACAGAATGATCGAGTAGCTAGGGTTTTGATGGAGAAGCTAAGGTTTTGATCGAGCAGCTAGGGTTTTGTCATGAGAGGGAGGAAGAGGAGAGAAGCTAACATTTCAGAGAGAAAGAAAAGAGAGTTGGAGATGGTAGTTTTGTTAGAAAGATGAACAGAAAAAATAGAGGGTTGGTTCGGCCTGATAGAATTGCAAGTGCTAACATCACGTGATGAAAGGATTGTTCTTTAAATGAATTTTTAACATAAAAAACCACTTCTTTAACTTAAAAAACTATTGTTTTAGGTAGTGGAATATTACACCATTATTTTATGCAGTGGTTTATTTTTGCTGCTACAGTGGTTTTTTCCTCATTTTGACGTATAAGTCACAACAGCCACAAAAGGTAAAAACACCACAAGAATTCTGAAAAGAAAATCATAAATTAATCCTATTCCAATCCAATAATCTCTTTCTCCGCTCAGTCACATATATAAGAAGGAAGAAGAAGACCCACACATGAGCCATTAAATTCATGTCAACCTTCATTTAATTAGCGACTAAGCATTTCACGCGATCATTTAAAGTGGTCATGTGAGATCGTTAATAAAGTTGAGAGCAAAGTTAAATAAATAAAACTATAGCAGCATCTAGAGTCTTAACTAAGTTCAAATGAAATTATAGCAAAATTCCTTAAAACGACAAAAATTCACACCAAAAATTCTAATCTACTGCTACAAAAGAAAACTAACACAGATCTGAGCTAGATCAGAGCAGATCTATCTAGATCTAATATCAAATCATTATCAATCCTGACAAGGGTGCTAAAAAGCTATTGTTCATGTTTGCTATCAGCTCAACTAGGTCAATTGTAGCTAATACCTACTAAGTAGGGTTATCAAACCCAAGGGATAGGTGGCTAATGCTTAGATCCATCCGGATCCACACAGATCTAACTAAAGAACTATAAATTTACAATTAACTACAAAACACATTAAAAACAGAGAAGGGTTGGTGGCTAATGCTTAGATCCATCCGGATCCACATTGATCTTATATATATATTTTTTTACTTTATATCATTATCCGTACAATAATTATATAGCTTTATTACTTATGATATAATTTACTATATATTTTTTATTATGTTAATTATAATTAATATACAAATCAAAATGTTGGCATGTCAAGTTCTTATGAGAGTCTATCACCAAGACACTTGCCAGTTTCCAATTTACATGCACAAAGCCATTTATTGCATACCCGGAACTGCTGTATAGATTAAAGCTATAATTAACCCAAACACAATTCATCATATATACTCATCCACCCAAAAACCAGAAGGCACTCCATCCACCAGTCCAAACAAACAACCCAATTCCGTCAACCCCTAACTATTAAAAACACATTTCATAATTCCATTATTCAACTTTCACAATCAAAATCACGGCTAATCCATCAACAAAAACTCTAAGATTCCAAATGTAATCCAAACTAAAAGTGAGTAGAAATAACAATTCAGTATAAAAATACACAATCAAATCTTCTTCAAAATTAGTATTTTTCATCTTCGAGAATCAATTAGAGTGAGTAGGAAGGAGAATCGAAATGACCTATATTCGAGACATACCAGATGATCAAGGAGAGACGAATAGAAAGCTAGGGTTAGTAGAACCCTAGGGTTAGTTGAGCAATTCCCCCAAAAATAAGTCATATCTAAATTCAAAAGGAGAGAGGGATAATAGATCTATGATTTGGCTAAATCCAAAATAAACAAATAAATGAAGGAGAGAGGGATAATAGATCTATGATTTGTTTAAATCCAAAATTAAAAAAAATGAATAAGTACCTTTGCGTCGAAGAAGGAGGTGCACAGTTGTCGGAGAACTTTTTGGCTATCGAAGAAGGATATATAATTGTCTAGATTCTAGAAGATTCTGAATCTGGAGAGTTAAGGTTTGAGGAGGAGGGAGATGACCTGAATTTGGAGAGTTAGGGTTTGAGGAGGAGGGAGATGACCTGAATCTGAGGAGTTAGGGTATAATCTTTTTAGATAATCTGAACAGAGATTGAGAAATTGCTTTAACAAAGATCTCCGCTTCAATGGCGTCATCTCCAACCTTCAACATAGATCTCCTTTGAGATTCTGCAATTTAAATCTCTACCTAGGATTTGGAAGGAGATGGAGACTAGGGTTTCGAAGAGGGAGATGGAGTGAGAGGGAGATGGGGAGAGAGAGAGGGGGAGACGGTAATTTTGTTAGCAAGAGAAAAGAGTTGCAAGATAAATAGAGAATTAGGGTCCCGATAGTTTTGCACGTGACGAGAGGATGGAGTGCACGTGATATGAGAGTTAGGAATTAAACCACTATCTTAACTTAATAAACAATGGATTTTGGCAGTGGATTATTATACCACTGCTTGGGGAGTGGTTCTTTTTTATTTTGCAAAAGTGGTTTTCTTATCATTTTGACGTAGTGTTAGGAGATTAGCTAGAAACAACATAAATATATCTAGCTTATAAAGGCTAAAATTAACATATTAGATACAAGTTTTTGAAGATTCCAACCTAAGTAAAATCTTGAAATAAGGTGAATCAAATGAACAAGATAATCTAAATGGAAAGAATTGGTATAAATAAATAATCTAAAAAAAAGAGAGCAAGAAAATTTCTACTTGTTATCTCAATAAATACCATCAACAATGATATAAAAAAGCTGAAAAAATCAAGTTAGGTTTCTTGGAATACAAACCCAAGTAAAGTGGATCTTGGGTTGCAAAACTTGAAAAGCTATTTTGGGAAATGCTTTAAGTAACTTTTTCAAGTTACAAGGAAGCCTTTCATCTATTAAGAAGACCATTCATTTCTCAAGAGAGAAATAATTGTTTTGGTTTGTTTCCTAGAAGTCATTTCTTAGGTGTCTTTTCAAGGTTCTAGGTACCTTTTCATATTTCAAAGTGTCTTTTAGTTGTTCAATGTATTTTCCGCTTTATATGTATTGGTGTAACCAGGTAGCATGATACAAGTTGAAACTTTTAAATGAAAAGCAAGTTTAATGTATTAGTAGCTAGGGGAATGGTCAGGTCCTACCAAGTAGAACCGGATTTCTAGTCCTACCCCATATGTTGCCCTTGGAAATAGGAGAATCTTGACTGCACGTTTTGCTATAAAAAGTGAAAATCAAGAAAGTCAAGATTCTCCAATTTCCAAGGGCACCGGATGGGGTAGGACTAAAAATCCCGTTCTACATGATAGGACTTGACCATTCCCCTTAGTAGCTAGCAAGCTATTTTAGTATACGGAAATCCTTTGTAGTGCAACAACATAAGTTGTTCTATTTGATCTCTTTTAGGTTCCTTGTGATGTGTTAGGTGATTTTAAAGTCTACGACTGAATGAAAAGCTTACTAGGATCACAAGATTTGTGGGACATCGCCGATAACGGCTACGATGAACCGGAATCACCACAAGTGGAAGCGACAGCTATGGCAACTCAAAAAGAGGCACTGAAAGAGGTACAATAGAAGGATAAGAAAACACTTTTCTTAATCTATCAAAGAGTTGAGACATCAATTTTTAAAAAAATATCAAATGCCACATTGTCCAACCAAGGTTGGGAGATCCTGCAAAATTCATTCAAAGGAGTTGATAAAGCAAAAATGGTTCATCTTCAAGCTCTTCAAACTGAATTTGAATCCGTTCATATGAACAAAAGTGAGCCGATTTCAGAATATTTCTCTCGCATTTTTGTTAACAAAATGAAGAGAAATGATGAAAGCATGGAGGATATTCGGGTGATAAAAAAAATTACAAGATCGTTGATACAACGATTTGAACACGTTGTGGTGGCGATTGAAGAAGCGAAAGATTTGTCCACTCTTTCAATTGATGAACTCATGGGACCACTTGATGCCCATGAACAAAGAATGAAATAAAACTCTAATGAAGAAGTAGAGTAAGCTTTGCAAAGCAAATTGGTCCTTAAAGAAGATAAAAAGAACTTCAAAGGACATGACAGAGGATATCGAGGTAGAGATTTTACTCGTGGTGGCCGTGGTAATTACTTTAATGAAAAAGGACGTGGTGATCACGGTGACTTTTCAAATGAATGAGGGCGAGGCCACAAAGGAAGAGGTCATAGAGATCTTTCCAATTCATCATACAAGCCAAGTATGATAAACCACATGTCAAATATTACAATTGTTAAAAGTTTGGTCACTATAGTAATGAATGTAGAAGTAAATCTACAAATGATGTTGATGAGCAAGTCAATCTTTCTGAAGAAAAGGTTGAAAAAGTAACCACTATGTTACTTGCATATAAGGAAGACGAATCAAGAAATCAAACTACTTGGTTTCTTGGTACTGGGGCTAACAATCTTTTTTATGTGTGGTGAAAAAGAATTATTTATCGAGTTAGATGAGTCGGTAAAAGGTGATGTGACGTTTGGCGACTCATCTAAAACTCTAGTAAAAGTCAAGGAAAAAATTATGATTCAATTAAAAAATGGTGATCATCAATATATTTCTGAAGTTTATTATGTACCCGTAATGCGAAGCAATATTCTAAGTTTGGGACAACTCTTAGAAAGGATTATGACATACACATGAATGACCGCACTCTTGTTATTAAAAATTATAATAATGATGTCATTGCAAAGGTGGAGATGTTAAAGAATAGACTTTTCATTTTAAACATAAAAAATGATACAGTTAAATGCTCTAACTCTATTGTGAAAGATAACTCTTGGTTATGACATTTGCGCTACGAGCATCTTGGTTTTAGTAGGCTAGAGTTGTTATCTCAAACTAATATGGTGAAAGGTTTACCTAAAATTGAGCATCCAAAATAATTATGTGAATGATGTATTTTGGGTAAATAACATAGATTGAGTTTTCCGGTGGGAGAATCAAGAAGATCTTTTAAACATCTTCAACTTATTCACTTTGATGTTGTAGGTCCAATGGAGGCTACATCAAAAGGAGGAAATAAGTATTTTCTCACTTTTATCGATGATTTCAGCAGAAAGACTTGGGTGTATTTTTTCAAACAAAAATAAGATGTGTTTGAAACTTTCAAACAATTTAAATCAATGGTGGAAAAATAGAGTGGTTACTTTCTTAAAACTATAAGATTTGATAGAGGTGGTGAATACCCCTCAAGTGTGTTTCAAGAATTTTGTAGGTCAATGGTGTGAAAGCCCGAATTTTCCCAACACTATATTTTTTTTTATTTTTTTTTAATAAACACTGGGAAAACCCGGACCGTCGGGTCACAGATCACGATTTGAAATACGGTGAGCATGGTACAACCACAACATACGAAAATTAAAATAATTAATGCGTATGACAGAACAGGAGAATTTTATTCTTATATGAAACATGGTCTAACCAAATTAAAACCACTGGTGATAGTCGACCATCACCTAAACAGTAGTAAATAAGAATATACATCAAATTCTAATTCTACCATTCTACAAAAGATCGGACCTATCAAGTTCAACTGCAAAGATCCAAGACTAAGTCAAGTCAACTCCCCCAGACTAAGGTGGAAGATACGACTCAAGTTCCGGATCCAAATCGAGACCTGCAACCTGTGACATATAGTCGAGGGGTGAGCTACAGTCAAAGCTCAGTGGAGGAACTCAAGATCAATTACATTCTATCAGATGCATTCATAGATTCACTTACCATAAACCAAGAAAATATTTTCAGGTCAAATCATAAGTTTGGCTTTCAAACACTTTTCATATCAAATAAAGACTAACTTTCAGGTTGAAAATGGAAACTAATTTCAAAAGCATTTCGTGCTGAAAACTGAGCCAAAATTCAATGACAAGTTTATATCAAGACAAATATCGCAAATCTTAAGTACAAGAAAGCTAGTTTGGAAGGCAATTTCATATCATACAAGGAACTAAAATTTTGAAACCATTTATCCAAAAACAAAAATCAAAGTGCGAAAGCATTTCCTGTCAAAACAAGGATGATTTCAAGTGCATGTTCGAGTTCAAATTCAGAGTCGATTCGGAGTTACTTTCAAATTTCCAATTTTGATTCATGTGCATGTAATCCGCCCTAGCGGTCCACAATAGTACAATTAATCCATCCATAGCGGTCCACAGTTGTACACATAATCTGCCCATAGCGGTCCACACATGTACGTATAATCCGCCCATAGCGGCCCACAATGTGTACGAAAAACCCGTCCATAGTGGTCCACTTCAATTTATCTGATTTATTATTCGACTCATTTACATACTTTATAGGTTCGATTCACAGATATCCCGTCGTGCTGGTTTGATTCATATTCACGTACATGTCATATAGGTTCGATTCACGGATATCCCATCGTGCTAGTTCGATTCATATTCACGTACATATCATATAGGTTCAATTCACAGATATCCCGCCGTGCCGGTTGGATTCACGGGTGTAATTGTCGTGCTAGTTTGATTCACGGATATCCCACCGTGCCAATTTAATTCACGGGTTCTTATTTTTGAAGTTCAGATTCATGCTCAAATGCCACATTCAGATTTAGAGTTTATGTTTCAAGCTTCGTAGTTCGATACAATCAAATTTCAAGGATTCGATAATGAACAGGTTTCAAAAATGAATTCATAATTCAAAAATCAATCTTCTACATCAGCTCTAATGATCATGTTTGAAACTCATAATTCGATGAAACTTGTAAGGTTCATATTCGAGGTTCAAGACTTTTAGTGCTAACAATTTCAAAGGCTGATTTCATTTCTAAAACATGAGTTCGATTCAAAATTTCAAAAGACAAACATATATTCATTTTTCAACATCTAGACATAGTCAAATTCTTAACAGTCAAAAGCATTTCAAACATGTAAAGTAATTACATCATGCGAATCCATAAATTGAAGTAAAAATGCCATTGGTTAATGAAGTTCTCCTACCTCAATTGTGATATTAAGCAATGTCACGCAAGACGGTGTAAAAATCCTCACGGACGTTCCCAAATCTTAACCTATATTATAAGGCATTCGTATACTCATATGTTAATGATTAGACATCACACATAGCAAAATTTCTAAAGTTTTCTCAAAACTAGGGCGAAAAGGACAAGTTCGCGTTGACTTTGGATCATGTGAAACTTGTCCCAGCTTGCCACTAACTTTTGACCTATTAAATATTAAATTCATGAATTTAATACTCCATGAGAGTTATAGGGCTCGTTATCTCCTTTCCAACGCATCAAGAATTGCACCAATCCGAATTCGGGGTCAAAAGTTATGACTGCACTACCGAACAGGTGTCCTAGCACTGTGAACAGTAGCTTGCCGTGGCGAGAATGTAGCTCGCTGCGGCGAGCGTGAACAATGCTGTGTTTTGCCTATTTTTCCATTTAGCACTCACCACGGTGAGTGCTTCAGAACATGCCTCACCGTAACGAGGTTTAGGGTGGTCGCGGCGCATCCGCGATGACTCGATATATGTGGGTTTCTTCCTCCTCGATCCAAAACACCCAAAATCGCTTCTAATGATTCTAAATATTTTAATCTAATTTAATATCATGCTATAAGCTTAAATCATTAATTTCTACCTTAAATGAACCCTAGATTTTACCCCTTTTGTCAATGCATGCGGTGCTTAAGGTCACCGATGTCACGAGGAATTGACGCCTAAACTTCCCATCCGTTGCATGCGTCGATTTCCTTCCAAATGCATGAAACTCAAATGCACATCCTATTAGCTCTAATTTTGTAACTGAACTCCGAAATCGAATAATTTATGATCATTACCTTCTTTTAGCCGCATAGGCAAAGTCTATGATGATTGGGATCGAAGGAATAAGGCGCGAAGGCTTCACGATTGTTTGATGACTCGATATTCCTTCGCTTTGATCGTAACAATGTTGAAATCAATGTTCTATTTTAGTTGGAACCACAGCGATCTTTGCGGGAGATCAATGGCGTGGATTTCTCAAAAAAGGGCGCGAAGAAGAGAAGAAGAAGAAGAAGAAAAAGGAAGGGAAATCAACACTCTGGCTCTCTTGCCCTCCACATAACTTCTCATGCAAGTTGAAATGAATTTTCACTAAACCACTTATTCTTGTAACTGTGGGTTTGGTTTGGTGTTGATCTGCTATAATGAAAACTGCGTATTGGCTCTTACTAAGAGTTTCAAAATAAGTTGTTTTGTAAAAAAATTCAAATGAACAAGGCCCAAATTATTCGTTTTGTGTGTTAGCTTATCTAGAGCCTTTAAATTTAGTTCAATTGTTTGACCAACTTTATGATGGCCCATCGGATGGCGATCACCCACATTAGTGGTGATATTTAAATCATGACCATCTATCTTGACTATACCGAGTGGGTCATTGGGTGTCATTTATGATAATCACATGATGGGTGCCTTTAAGAGTTCTAGATCAATGGTTGGTACCATCAGAGGGTGCCACCCTAAATTAAATTAGTGTGGGTGCCCATCCCTTTTCAAAGGTGCACGTGTCTCGGGTTTTTATTTTAGGCTTCTTAGAGGTCGGCTTTCGATTCAGTGTTCGAGTTAGGAAATTGATTCTCAGAATTTGGATATTGGGTGCATTTACCCAATCAAGGTGGACGGGTCAGAGGCCCCATCATAGTCATCAACATCTTGACCAAAGTCAAATCGGTCAAGGCAGTCGTATCCACGTCAAAGGTCAATGATTCAACACTTAGAAAAATCAGGGTTGTTACATCTTTCCCCCCTTAAAGAATTTTCGTCCTCAAAAATTTACGTGCTGCATAAATAATTGGGGTGTGTTTTGCTGTTCTGTTGCACCCATTCCCTACCTATTTGCAAACCTTCAAGTGGCTTAAGGCCTCACCCCATCATCCACCATTGGAGGACCTTCTCACACATCTCAAGGCTCCAAAAACCTTAGGAATCCTTAGATGTAAGGTTACCTAATTGCTAAACCCATTTAGCTCTTAAGTAATCTCCTAATCCACCCATTTCCTATAAATAGAGCCCCCCACCCCTTGGTTTAAGGGTTGAGAATTTTGGCCTAAGAGAGAAAGAGCTTAAAGTGAGAAGATCTTTCTCCCTTTGGTGCACACTTCCCATACAAAATTCAGAATTTAAAAACCTCCTTTGAGTGATATTTTTCACCTTAGATACCTTAGCTTAAGTATATGCTACCCATTTACCTTCCCTCTCTACTTCCTAGCTAGCAAGCCTTAGAGGTTAAAACCCCTCTTTCCACTATACAAGCCTTCAAGAGCTCATCAAAGCATGCCACGCAAGGCTCTCCTATGGTGCTACAAGGGCCCGAGGGCTCCGGCTCTCTCCTTTCTTATCCTATCTCTTTCTAGCTCCCTCCATCCTCCCATTTGTGCTATTACGCTGCCGACTTTTCGGTAGGGACGGAGGGGCACAAATAGGATTCTAAGCCCTTTTGGATAAGAGAAAGCTATTTTCTTTTCTTTTACTTCATTTTATTTTTAGCCATTAGTAGAGACTGCTTTAAGCGGATTGATTGGGTGCCTAACACCTTCCCGATCGATAACTGAAGCCCCTACCTAAGAGCTTTTGGTGTGGACCGGATTCAAAGTCATATTTTTAGCACTTCGGTGCTCATAAAAATGAACTAGGTTTCCCGGGACACCGAAATCTCCGGGTGGCGACTCTATATTTTTTGCAAGTGAGCGCATCGCTGCAACGAGATGGTCGCAAATCCCACAGTTGCACAGATGGCGACTTTGCTGGGGAGTAGCTAGTAGAGCTTCCCTTTGAACTAGGCCTTTTTTTTATTTTCCTAACAATTTATTGATATTATTTTTATTTTTGCTATTTTTTTTTCACTCACCCCTCCAATTAAGTCACTTTACTTACCCCTACTTTTACGTCATTTACGAGCCTTAGCCGATTGGCGGGCCTACTTACGCATAGTCTTTAAATTTTTTTACTTTTCCATTATTTTAAGTGCCTTAGCCGATCGGCGGGCCTACTTGAGCATTGTCTTTTAATTCATTTAATTTTCCTTCATTTAAAGTGCCTTAGCCGATTGGCGGGCCTACTTGCGCACTCATATCCCAATAGTGGACGTCGGCCCGTAGTGGCAGCACGGGATCATCACCCCCGGTCTTTGAACTAAAGAAAACTTTTAAAAAAAAAGAGAAAAGCTTTGAAAATAAAATAAAATTGAACCAAGTTAGGGAACTTAATCAATTTGCTTTTTATGGGGTAAATTTTCAAAGGGTTGGATTTAGGCATACATACAACCACCCGGGTCTTAGTATGGTGGCAGCCCTTAGTGGTGATGATCCAGAAAAGCCCCATCTCACCTAGTATCTGAGAAGGCACTTGCGTCGGAGGTATATCAGGTGGGTTCCCATTCGGAAGCTTAAAACCCTTGGGGAGCGCGCTAGCGAGTTATACCAGACTCAAACCCTTTAGGTGCGGTGAGGAGAGAATCGATCACCAAAAAAAATAGCGCAGTTCCCGGAAGCTGCGCTAGTGTAAAAAACTAGAATTTATAACTGGCGCAACTAATAGTTACGCTAGCTTTAAAATCCAGGTTTTTACCTTGGCACAACTAATAGTTGCGCCAGTGTAAAAACAGTGCCCTGCAACTTGGGCGCATGCATTGGTTGCGCTAGGTATGTTTAACAGCACACCTGCTCAAATCTGTGGCCTTCTTCACCTCTCGAGTCCCCCGATCAATGTGCTTAGTGCCTTGTTTAGGCCCCGCCATCTTCGACACCAAATACGCTCCCGCCGGTCAAGAGAGGGCAACCTCTTTTTAGCCCATTTTGGGGGATTGGGTTGTTTGCCTTGATTTTTGTGCCTTCAATAGATCGAAGGTTCTCCTTCGATTCTTCCGAAGTGCGTCAGAATCATTGCCGCAGGTCCTGAATTAAGGTACAAGGGCAATCTAAAAGGGGAATTCCAAGGCCTCGGAACTTTTATTTTTCAAAAAAAATTTCAAAAATTTCAAAAGAAAATCATTAAAAACCCAAAAAAATATAGTTTGTGGTGCCAGCACAACGGCATCATCTTGCCCTCCGCTGTCTCATAGGGGAAGGAGGAGGATTTTTGGGCCTTATCCAAGGCACCCTTACCTGACCCGCTCCCGAAGAATGTCGTGGGTAGTGGACCCGGCTTATGCTGATCCTGACTCATCCCCACCACATTCTCCAACCCACTCCCATTCGAGAAAAGTCTTTTCCACCATCCCCCTCACCCAGCCCCCCCTTTTTCCGTTACCGGCCCGTTCGACGCCCCCATCTTCCCAACCACTACCCCCCAAAATATCCAAAGTCCAACTCCCGATTCTCCATATTTTGCCCAAACCATTACCATGCCAAACCCAACCCATTTCCTATCCACATCCATACAAAACCCAAACCCTTTCTCCCCATTCACATTCATACCCCATTTCCCATCTTCCCCCTATAGACCCGATCCACCCACATCCACATACACCACCTCCACCCTATCCAACCCTCCACAAATCCCCCCATCTACCCGGGTCATGCGTTTTATCGGGGCCATGCCCGATTTTTTCCAAACATCCACACCCCACCAACCACCATCCCTAAACATCCCTAATCCCTCCCCATCCTTTACCCCACCTCAACTCTCCAATCCACCCCATATCCCACCTCTTACCATGGCCATGCCTGATCATACCAGGGCCATGCCCCATTTCCCCTCCATCCCATCTCCACCATCCAAATCCAATCCTCCTTCCATGACCATGATCGAGGAGATGTTCCAAGCCTACTCTATGTGGAAGGCTTCTCAAAACACACCTCATGTCCCTGAACCCATCTCACACCCTAGCCAATCTCCATGCCTCACTCCTCAATGATCCCCATCAACCCCCCATAATCCACATCATCCAAACTCCCATTACCCACATGCCCCAAGGCCCCATGGCCCAACCTCCCACTCTCATACACCCCAAGGCCAAATGGCCCAATCGCTAACCTCCCACATACCCCAAGGCTCATTGGCCCAAACCCCCTTTTCCCACATATCCCAGGGCCCCATGACCCAA
This sequence comes from Chloranthus sessilifolius, assembly GCA_021018995.1. Classification (NCBI taxonomy): domain Eukaryota; kingdom Viridiplantae; phylum Streptophyta; class Magnoliopsida; order Chloranthales; family Chloranthaceae; genus Chloranthus; species Chloranthus sessilifolius. Next base: position 103,598,579 of record CM037588.1, read on the forward strand.
TACCCCACCACCCAAACCTACCCAAGGCCCATGGCCCAGACCTATCGAGGCCCCTTGGGCCAAACCCACCAAAGGTCCATGGCCCATACCCACAAGGCCCATTGGGCCTAATCCATTAAGGGCCCATGGCCCATACCCACTATGGCCCATTGGCCCAAACCTACCAAGGGCCCATGGCCCAAATCCATCAGTGGCCCATAGCCCAAAATGACCAAGGCTTCATGGCCCAAACCCAAACCCCACACTCACACCTTCCACAATACCCCTAACATTTCACCCAACCTTCACAGTCGGGTCAAGCCCAGACCATACCCCAAACCCAATTTTCCCATGGCCCCACACCCTAAGGCCATCTCCAAACCTCTCCCCATACCCAATGGCCCCATTAGTCCTCTCCTCAAAACCAAATTCCCATCACCCAACAAACTTCCCTTACCCTCAATGGGCACACCCAACCCATGCAACACCCGTAAGAGAATCCCGCCCTCACTGCACATTATGCTGACCAGCATTATGAGGAGGGCAAGATTAGGAATAGCGGGGCCTATGCTGGGGCATTGACGACCAACCTTAACCCTCCTTCCCTAATTGCCCACCCCTTGGTGGCCCAAAGTGAAGTCCAACTAATGACTGAGAAAGCGGCCCCTGTATCGAAAGAGTCAGAGCAGCAGAAAGAACAGTTGGAAAAAATACAAAAGCAGCTGATGAAAATGGGTGGTGCTGAAATCCACGCCGTGGACTTCACAGATTTATGTCTATTCGCTGAGGTCCCCCTGCCCCCCAAATTTAAAATGTCTGCCTTCGACAAATATAATGGCACTGGCAATCCTATTGAGCACTTGAAGTGCTACTGGAGGGACATGTGCCAATACGGAGGGGATGAAAGACTACTAATAAAAGTCTTTCAAAAGAGTCTGACCGGTCTGACTTTGAGATGGTTCAAATCTTTAGAACCATCCATGATAAAAACATAGAGGGACTTGACACACCTCTTTCAAGAACAATATGTCTACAACATAGATATTGAGCCGTGAAAGTCAGACTTGGCCCGCTTAAAACAGAACTAGAACGAGACCTTCAGTGACTACTTGGGACGCTGGAGAGCACTGGCAGCTTAGGTCAGAAATAGAATACCTGATGACAAGCAGATTGAGATGATCTCAAAGAATACTCTGCCAGTGATCTCAGACTTTTTGGTGTACCAGCAGCAATCCAGTCTTGCTGACTTGGTGAGAAATGCTAACCGATGTGAGGATGCCATCAGGAAGGGCTGTCTGAGTAAGAACATGCCAAGTGGACCCAGTGGGGTCAGGAGGTTTTTAGAGCAGAGGAGCGATAAGAGAATCGGGGCCGACGTCCAGAACATAGCCAATACCAGGCCCAATAACAATACTACCCCATTTCAATTTCAGGCAGCCCCACTAGCACCCATTAGGCCTGAGCAGATGCAGAGATTAGGGAATGGGCAAGGAATGCAAATGACTCCGGAGCAAAGGAGAGCCCGCTACGACCGAGTTTTCACGCCATTGAGGCAATCATTGAGTGTACTTCTGTCTTTGTTAGTGGAAAAGGGATTAGTCACTATCCGTCAACTGCAACCTCCTCCTCACCCGATCCCACCCGATCCCAAAGAACTATGACCCAAATACCCACTATAATTTTCATCAGGGTCCGGGTCACCCAACTGATCGCTGCTTCCCATTGAAGCACTCAATCTAGGATTTGATCGACGCAGGGAAAATCATTCCCCCTGCACCTTCTCAGCATGCTAATATTCACCAAGGGCCACTACCCCCACATCCTACCAGAGGAGCAGGTCCCAGACTTACCGTCAGAATGATAGAATGTGAGGAGGAGTTTGAATTTGACCCATCCGATTATATCAGTGATTGGGAGAGTTATGTGGCACCATTGTCAGGAAACATGAAAGGAAGGAACATAGGGGTAATTGAACCCCTAAATTTGTCAGAATATTTCCCCAACCCGACCTCGCAAATTGAACCCTTAGATCTCAGGGCATACTTTCCATCCACCACACCCGTCAATTATGTACATATCAATGTATACCAACCATACACCACTACCCCCAGCAATTACCTTAATGAGCCAACAGGCCCCCAATCCTATGCCCCGAACCCTCCAGTTATCAATGGCTCGCGCCCAGTCCATTTTCCCCAGTTCAACCACCGGCAAACTCCATAGCCCCCATCAATTGCCCAATAAGCCATCAGGCTCCCAATCTCACACCCACACCAGTCAGTTATTAATGGCTTGCGCCCATCCCATCACCCCAAGTTTCGCCTGTGAACTCCACCACCTCGGTCAATTACCTAACGGCCCATCAGACCCCCCATCTCCCGCCAACCCCCATCAGCTATCAATGGCCTACTTTTACCTCCTTCCCTCCAATGCCACCACCCTCAAGCTTCACCACCCCTATCTGGCCTAATTTTTCCACCCAACCCACTACCATCAAAATAAATTAGGTGTTGCCCACACCTCCTTAGCCGACAGTGCAAGTGCCTCAAGTACCGGTAGCCATACCTTTCCAGCTCTCGGGACCAACCTATGACCCTCATTAGGTCCCGCTAAGCTACAAGCAAACAGATGTCAATACCGGCAGTAACAGCAGAGAAGGGGTAGTGGATTTTGTCATAGGTCTGGGACTGGGAGAATATCGAAATAGCCAGAAGCACCAACAACAGCAGAAGCCCAACCAGAGGGGAAGAAGGATAGTGCTATGAACCCCTTCAAAAAAATGAGTCGGGAACACATACTAGAGACTCAACTGAGAAGAACGCCTGCCCATATAACCGTCTGGGATCTATTGATGACGTCTCCACTCCATTTTCAAGCATTAATGAGGGCGCTAAAGAATGCGCATGTATCACTCCAAGTTAGCCCAGATGAAGTCGGGCAGATAATTGGGCAAGTGATGGCTCCGAATGCCATCTCATTCTCTTATGCTGATTTACCTGAAGAAGGGTGTAGCCACTCCAAGTCATTAAATATAACCGTTGAGTATGGAAATATGGTCATTCCCCTGGTTTTAATTGATAATGGGTCCGCATTGAACATATGGCCGTTAAGAACCGCCACTAAGATTGGGATTGATCCATGCATGCTGAGGCCCACCAAAACCAGCGTAAGAGGGTTTGACAATACTAGGAGAGAAATAATGGGAGAAGTTGATCTTGAGCTGCTGATAGGGCCAATGACCTTTTCCATCTTATTTCAAGTAATGGATATCAAATCCTCGTTTAATCTATTGTTGGGGCGCCCGTGGCTGCACGAGGTCAAAGCCATACCTTCCACTTTGCACCAGAAACTCAAGTTCTCGTTTGGGCACAAACTTATTACAATCATTGGTGAGGGGCAGAGCGAGAAAGAAAAAGCCTCCAATAGCGTCAAAAAACCCAATATATTGGATGTGCCGCACACTATTGAGGACGTTGACCTCCATAGTTTTGAATATGAGGTGTCAGCGATACTCCTGGAGCCCATTGAGGGCATCATGCCTAAAACGGGAGGCGGTATGGTAGCAGCGGTGGCTATGCTCCAAAAGTAGGGCTATCAGAAAGGCCGAGGGCTAGGGCCCAGATTACAAGGCAGAAGAGAGCCAATGGTGGCTAAGGGACATAAAGTAAGATTCGGGCTGGGGTACAAGCCCACAGAGGAAGAGGTTCGAGAGGCCACAGCTGCAAGAGCTCGAGGAATCAACATAGAAGAGAAACCTCACCCTTGGCCGCACATCAGAGATTCCTTTGTTAGCGCAGGGGTCATAAAGATCCATCGGAATGGGGTCACCCATTTAACCCCACACAAACCCATAACCCCTATACATCCCACCAATCCCCAGATCTCCCTTCCCAGCCTGGAAATAGATTTGGTTGCATTGTCCCTCTTTGAGGAACGACTGCTAGTACCTGAACAAACACCCCCTGTGGTAAATCACCACAAAGTGGTATTAACATTTTAGGATATCATCTTAGACGAAATGGGGATCAACATGATGGAGGCTGACTCCAATGAACCATATCAGTCAACACCCTCTATCCAAATAGGTAAAAAAGCGGCCCCTCAGTTACGCAACTGGGCATCTTTGCCCCAAACTCTGGAAGCAGGGAGTGGCCTAAAGTTTGGCACCAATTTCCCAAAAAAAAATAACCTATAAAAAGTGAGATAAGCCCTTGGCAGACAATACCTTGTATATACACAGACTCGCACTACCAAGGGTCTGCCTCCGAAGAAATACAAAATCTCAAAAATATTGAAGAAAACAAAAATCTCAAAAACATTGAAAAAATACAAAATCCCAAAAATATAGAAGAAATATTGTCTTTTAAGATTTCGGATAAAATCACAGAAAAAGGATGCCTTAATCGGAATACCCATCCCATGTAAAATCAACCCCTTCCCTATAGAAATACAAGAAGAGGTAGGTGTTAGGAGTCTGGACGAGGATGGTCCTTTGGAGGAGCTCCCCAATGAGTTCCTTGACCGATTCGCTGACTTTGAGCATGGCCCTACCCCCATTGTCGAGGAAATTGAAGACGTCAATTTAGGGACTGAGGAGATTCCCAGAATAACCAAAATCGGAACGTCGCTGCCCCCTGACGAAAGGAAAGGCATGGTCGAATTCCTTCAGTCATACCAAGACATTTTTTGCCTGGTCGTACGAGGACATGCCTAGTCTGGACATCGATTTGGTCAAGCATGAGTTGCCTCTCTACCCTGATATGAGGCCAGTTAAGCAGAAGTTGAGACGTCTCCGACCCGAGTAGATGTTGAAAGTCAAAGATGAGGTCATCAAGCAATATGATGCGAGATTTCTCATGGTATCCAAGTACCCACAGTGGCTAGCCAATATCGTGCCTGTACCAAAGAAAGATGGAAAGGTCCGCATGTGCATCGAGTTTTGCAATTTGAATAGGGCCAGCCCAAAGGATGATTTCCTATTGTTGCATATCGACATCTTGGTCGATAACACTGCTAAGCACAGGATGCTTTCATTTATGGATGGATTCTCAGGATACAATCAGATAAAGATGGTAGAGGCAAATCGAGAGAAGACTACGTTCATCACTCCGTGGGGAACCTTTTGCTACCGAGTCATGCCATTTGGACTGAAAAATGCCTGCACAACATACTGAAGGGCTATGACCTCATTGTTTCACGATATGATGCACTGAGAGATTGAGGTGTACATTGACGATATGATAGCCAAGTCATCGGAGCAAGGTGATCACTTGGTAAACCTTCAGAAGCTGTTTGAGAGGCTGAGAAAGTACAGGTTATGTCTAAATCCATAGAAGTGCACTTTTGGTGCTATGTTGAGAAAATTGTTAGGATTCATCGTCAGCAAGAGAGGGATCGAGGTCGACCCAATCAAAGTTAAAGCAATCACGGAAATGCTTCCACCGTCTAATGAGAAGGAAGATAGAGGGTTCTTGGGCAGAATACAATATATCAGTCAGTTCATTGCACAGCTAACACCCATCTGCACGCCGATCTTCAAGCTACTAAGGAAGAACTCACTCATTGAATGACATGATGATTGTCAGACAGCATTCGATAAAATCAAAAGCTACCTCCTTAACCCACCTGTGTTGGTACCACCCGAGCCAGGGAGACAACTCTTGATGTATCTCTCCACGACAGAAGTTTTGAAGGGATGTGTTTTAGGGCAGCATGATGAAATAGGAAGAAGAGAGCAGGCCATCTACTATCTGAGCAAGAAATTCACTAATTATGAGACGCGCTATTCTCATCTGGAGAAAGCATGTCTGGCTCTTGTATGGGCTACCCGGAGGCTCTGCCATTACTTGTTATCCCAAGACGTTCTACTGTTGGCTCGAATGGACCCATTGAAATACCTATTTGAGAAGCCTGCTCTCACTGGGTGGACTGCACACTAGCAGCTCTTATTATCTGAGTTCGACATCATGTACGTCACTCAGAAGTCGATCAAGGGGCAGGCACTCGCCGACCATCTTACCGACAATTCTTTGTCATATTATGAGCCTTTAAGGACCGAGTTCCCAGATGAAGATATCTTGTTCATGACAGAAGATGATACAGAAGAAGTAGAAGATTCATGGGTAATGCACTTCGACGGGGCAGCAAATGCTGAAGGCCAAGGAGTTGGCGCCATCCTGATTTTGCCAAAGGGATCCCATGTACCAGTCTCTATCAAGCTCAACTTCCCTTGTACTAACAACATGGATGAATATGAAGCTTGTGCCGCTGGTCTGCAGGCGGCTCTCAATCTGAATATAGCTCACCTTCGAGTGTTTGGCGATTTGCAGTTAATCATATGCTAGACGAATGGTGACTGGAAGACGAAAGACGAGAAACTGATCCCTTACCATGAGCACCTCGAGGACCTGATAGCTTGCTTCCAAGATGTGACATTCTCATATGTCCCCCGGATAAGGAATCGCTTTGCTGATGCACTAGCAACTTTGGTGTCAATGATAGAAATCCCATACGGTGCTGAGATGAAGTCGATCATGATCGAGCAGAGGAATGAGCTGGCCTTCTGTCTCTAGACTGAGGAACCTATGAAGCCTGATGATGAGCCACCTTGGTTCTCAGATATTAAGAATTTCCTCGAGGCCTTAACTTTTCTTGAGGGTACATCCAAGACGGACCGATGAACCATCCAACGTCTAGCAGCAGGCTACGTTGTTTACTGGGAGTGCCTTTACAAGCGATCCTACAACAATATTCTACTCAGGTGCCTTACTGAAAGTGAAGCGACCAACATCATGAAGGAGATCCACGAAGAGGTATGTGGATCCCACATCAGAGGTCACATGCTTGCTAAGAAAATTTTACGGCAAGGATACTTTTGGACTACTAGGGAATCAGATTACTGCAAGCATGTTAAAAAATGCTACAACTGTTAAGAACACTCTAGTTTGATACACGCTCTTGCCATCGATCTTCACTGCATGACCACTCCTTAGCCATTTGCTACCTGGGGCCTTGACGTCGTTGGAATGATTAATCCGAAAGCATCAAATGGACATCGGTTCATCCTCGTCGCCATTGAATACTGTACCAAATGGCTAGAAGCGGCGTCATATGACAACATCAATGCCAATCAAGTCGAGAAGTTCCTCAAGAATAATATTGTGTGCCGATTTGGAGTCCCCAAAGATATCATCATGGATAATAGCACAAACTTTGTGAATAAGCACATCTGAGCCTTCTGCGAGCAATACAAAATAAAGCACCATCGCTCGTCACCTTATCGGCCTCAAACTAATGGAGTCGTGGAGGCTGCGAACAAGACGATCGTTTGCATCCGTGAGAAAATAGCCATCACTTACCGAGATTGGATCGAAATGCTGCCATTCGCTTTGTGGGCCTATAGAACATTGATCCGTACCACTACAGGGGCAACACCATTCTCCCTTGTGTATCAAACTGAGGCCGTCCTACCAGTAGAGGTTAAAGTACCCTCGCTCTGAATTCTCATAGAATCAGCCTTACCCGAAGCAGAGAGAGAGAGATCCCGCTTTGAATAATTGAACTTATTAAATGAGAAGAGACTCCTAGCCTTGTGCCACACTCAGGTATACCAGGAGCGACTCACACACGCTTACAACAAACATGTCCGCAGTCGAGATCTAAAGGTAGGAGACACTGTGCTGAAGAAGATCTTCCCATCCCTCCACGCTGATTTGAGAGGAAGGTTCAAGCCAAACTGGGAAGGACCTTACGTCATTCGAGAAGTACTGCCGGGATATGACATTCGCCTCGCCACCATGGACGGAGATCATCTTTCTGAGCCCATCAATGCTGGATACGTCCGACAGTTCTACTCTTAGTCTATCGTGATAAGGTAAGTATTGGTAAAACAGATACTTGACTGCTTAAGAACCACTCAAAAGAGGTCATCATTCTAAACACAGTAGCCAAAAAGCATCCCTAAAAATGATGATATCCTTTACTACCCCATTTGAGCCTAGGCCTTTCTTTCAATAAACCCCTTCCCAAAAAGAAAATGTGCGTGTACATATAAAGAAAAAGGAGAAGTAAAGTTACCATCAAAATCCAAAAAAAAAATTGAAAAAGCAAAACCTCAGAAAGAGATTGCCTGAAATGGAGCAAAAAGAATAAAAAAAATGCGTAGAAGAATCACAGGGCATGTACGGTAAAAACCCTCAAGGGAGAAAGTATGTTGAGAAAACTGAAGCAGTATCCAGGAAACCCTTTTAGCCTAGCATACCTTCAAATCCTAACCTAATCCATGGCCAAGCTACACTCTAAAGAAAGCCCTCTTTTAGGTTTACAAGCAGTCATAATATCTGTTAAGTCAACACAAGCCGAGTTGTGAGACGACACCAGAACCCCATCCAGCTAGCTATGATGTAATCGACTTCTATATTGTGGCTGTTGAAAAAAGAAATGAGGAAGAAATATAAAAAAAATAAAATAAAAATACAAGCTCAAAGCAAGATGGACGTGGTGAAAACTCGAAAGAGCGCTACGGGTAAAAACAGCTAGTTTGTGCGGACCAGGTGAAAACCCGAAAGGGCGCTTGGGGTAAGAGAGCTAAACCCATGGACGTGGTGAAAACCCGAAAGGGCGCCACGGGGAAAAAAAGGAGATAAATAAAAAAAAAAAAGAAAAGAAAAGAGAAAAAATTGAAAAAGAAAGGTTTGGACTGATTGAGAAAATTGATGTTTGAGGAACCCTTTTATTACTCTTCCTGTACCCTCTTGTCCGACTAGGCCGCTCATGCTAGTTTAAATCGGGTCCCGACCGGAATTATCTTTGTGAAACCGCACCATCAAACGTATGACCCGAGGCAAGGAAAAAGGTTTAACTCAATCTAAAGGGATCAACGTTTCGGCCTTGGTAAATCCGAAAACTCACTCAGGTCCAACTACATGAAAGAGTTCGACTATGCTCAAAATGGGACCCATTACTCCGTCTCACTATCAAGGCATCAAAAAAAAAAATTAGAGAGAGAAAGCCAAAAATAAAAAATCAAGAAAAATTCAAATACCAAAAAAATGTGCATATATTTCTACTCATATTTCTAGCATCATATTTCAATCTCAAAAATGAAGAAAAATAATAAAAAAATCTCCGAAGACAAAAATCCAAAAAAATATATTGAAAATGAAAAAATGTAGGTAGAAATCTATTTTTCCTTCTGTTGTTTAGGATGCATTTTCTTTATATGTATAAACAAAAAAGGGACGGACTTTTTCTCGAGAATATGCAGGAACATCACACGTTCCAAAGCCTCGAAGTGGGCAACTTCTCAACGATGGACAAATCAGATGAAGCATCTCACCACTGACGTCAGGTCTATTAAAAAAAAAAAGAGAGAAAATCATTTTGAAAAAGAAAGAATAAATCTGTGCTTCCCCACAAAGCTACGCACATGCGTGTTCCGATACGATAAAATGTCGATATTTTATTAGCAACACTACTGTGCTTCTGCGACCATGGCATTCTCTCGAACCCATCGCGACGATGCGCCCACGATGGAATAAATGTAGAGTCGCCATCTGGAGCTTTTGGTGACCCGGGAAATCTTTAAATTAATATTTTGAGCACCGAAGTGCTAAATATGACTCTAATTTACCGGTTTTGCCAAAGACTCTAGGGTAGGGGCTTCGGTTATCGATCGGAAAGGATTTAGGCACCCGATCAACCAGCACATAGCGGTCTCTATCTATGGCTAAAATGAAAAATAAATGGGCGGAGCTTCCGCTTGCCCGAAGGCAATATGGTCCTACCAAGCTTTCAGCCAAACCAAAATTTCGGCGGCGTAACGGCTTAAATCCTTGGACGGAGGAAACACCAAGAAGGTAGAGGAAGAGAGGGGTGAGCCAGAGCTCACGGGCCCTTGTTGCACCATGGAAGACCTTCGCTTCGGTGTACTTTCGATGGCTTTAAATGGCTTAAACGGTAGGGGAATGGATTCTAATGCTAGGATTCGGTAGATGGGAAGTGTAGGATGAAGCTAGAGACTAAGCTTGACTAAAAAAGGGGTGATCTAATGGTTGAAATGGATTGAAAGGGGTGAACTAAGCATGCTGGAATTCTGGTTGAAAAATAAAAGGGAACTTTCTCTCACTAGGGCTCTCTCTCTTAAGCTCAAACTTTCAACCCTAATTTTTTTCAACCCTTTGGGAAGAGGGGGGACCTCTCTATTTATTGAGAAAAGGCTGGTTAGAGGGTTACTTAAGAGCTAATTGGTTTAGCAATTAGGTAATCCATCATCTAAGGTTTTCTAGATTTTTAGAGTCCTAGGGGTTTGGGGAACCGGTTTCAATGGCAGATGATGGGGTGAGACCATAGGTGACTTAAGGGTTGCTTAGAAGCTCAAATGGGGTGCAATCAACCTTAAGGCACCCACCTCAACCAAGGGGATTGTCAAAAGGTCAAACCCAATGAAGGAATTTCGAGCATCTGATGACAGTTACTGTAGCTAAGCCAGGCGTATATATTACATACGCCCAGTTTATGCACAGTGATTTTCATGAAAACCAGAGGAGATCTGAGAAGGTGGGTGCTCGTGGTGGGCCCTACCTATGCTAGGTGTATGTATTATATACGCCCAGCCAAATTTGGCCAAAAAATGCCAGGCGTATATAATATATACGCCTGACCAAACTGGGGCCAAATTTGTTGGGCGTATGTAGTACATACGCTTGAGCAAAAGTCGTGATTTTATGTAAAACGTCAATCGGCCATAACTTTTGAACCATAACTCCAAATTGGGTGATCTTTGGCTTGCTGCAAAGCTGGAGAAGTCCTTCCAATGGTATGTGGCTCATCCTCAGCAGTGGTCTGTGTAAAATGTTGTAGCTCTCCTCCCATCAATTGCTCAGAAGGGTTCAAGTTGGGTCTGGGAAGGGATCCTAGGGTTTAGGGCGATTCCTAAGGGTTCAGGGGTGCCATCGGAAGCACAGGGGTACATCTCTCCCGGAGTATAGACTGAACAGACCTTGGGCAGAATTTGGGTGTCTACAGATGCCCCTCTTTGGTATTTGATGACTAATGATCGGATGCCAAAGACAAGAGACATCCGAAGAGGTCTAAGGCACATTTGATGGGTCTGCCTGGTTCAACTATATTCTCAAACATCCATGGTGATGGTGAGTGTACGTAAGCCCTCTCATTTCAGGATATCATCTGTACCTCAATGCTAACAGTCCCTAAGCGCATTGCGACATTACTGGGCATAACTGCGATGATCATAAAAAGTGTAAGCCCGCTAGCCGGGATGTCGTCCACTTCCTGAGGGAAATTATAGATTTATGATGCTGAGTATTAATTTGAACCAGACAGCTCCATGAAATGGGGTGATTGATCTATGGTTCAGAATCGACCAAAGTACACAAAGCAAAGGCCTACAAATTGTGTCCAATCCTATGGGGTATCGACAGCTCCATTGGATTGGCCACGGGTGCCCTTACCTAGGTAAGGCTCAGAGTCTTTGGGCGAACCCATCAACCTCGAGGTTGCTTTAGCATGATTTACCCGAGTGAAACAAATATTGATGTCTTAACACTTCTTGGGGAATGCATGCCCATTTTCAGAGTGAATTTTTGTGTGTTATTTTTTTGAATTTTCTTTTGTTTCGAGGCCTCTAAGCAAAGCTCAAGGACCTCTGGCAATTTTATTCTTGCATAACTGTTTAAGTGGATCAAATGCCAATTGATACACTCTAAGAGTGCGTGCGCTCTATCGGGGATAGGTACACCTTGGGGATGTGCATGTTCCGATGGTGATGTGCTCCTGATTCACACGAACTGGAGTGCCTTAACTCGAGACAAAGCTAAAAAAGATCGGGCTAGGATCAAACATCCATCAAAAGAAATGGCCAATTCTAGCCTCCATCCCCAACGAAATCACATCTTACTAACTATGCACAGACAGACACCCATCAGGGGTGATAAGCAGCAAATAAGAGTGAACAAAAGCCTCGACCCTAAGGTACAATTTACGAGGACAAACAACCATCCTGCGAATACCCAGACGCAAGTGCGTATATTCAATAGGGACACCATGCCTATATAGGTGTTAAGCCTGTGTAAAAGGAAATAAAAGGGAATGAGCCCTTAGGCCTGTATGTTTGCACATAGTTTGGTTGGTTGTAATTTCATTTTTGACGGGTCAGTTTTAACTGACAATAAACTTTTCGAATGGTTTGTAGTCAGGTGCACTCTTGGTCAACATAGATCCGAAGGTGGGTGATCAGAGCCAAAGCTTGGAAGGTGGGGTCAACCTACACAGGAATTTAACTATATAACAAAAGGTTGTTATCGCGAACCTTCTCCTTCTTATTTTTCTTTTTTCTTTTCTCTTCTTTTGTTTTTTCTTCCTCTTTTTTTTTTTTCTTCTTCTTCTTTTTTCTTTTTTTTTTCTTCTTCTTTTTTTTCTCTTTTTTTTTTTGCACATGTCAGTTCGAGACTTTGAGCATGCTCAAACTATTTTTATTTTTGCATGTATCCTTAGGCAGATCAACTTGCCATGTTCATACACCTTAAGGACATGTGCATTCCGGTGACAGGTCCTTGGTTTGCCTGTTGGATCAGGTCTCGCCTCTTGCTGGAGAAGATTTTGGGCTAGGTGTATGTTCATAGGAGCGACCGGTGATGGATGAGTTTATTTGCCTGCCAGATCAGGTCCTGACTCCTGGGGATGCGTGGTCTTGGTCTTTAAACAAATTAGACCTAGATATCTTATTCTAGGAAAGGGAGTTCGGAAGCGGGTTCCTAATGACTGGGGATAAACATGACCAGTATTTTGCCTGCCGGATCAGGCATGAGGTGTCCCTATGTAAAACAGGGTTTGAGAATTTTTGGGTGAACCCGATCATTTCGAATTGATTTAATATGGCTCTCGGAGTGGGGCAAACAGGCATTGCGACGCTCTTTTGAGAATTAGTGTTGTGTTTCAACATTTTTTCTTTTTCTCTCTCTCTTCTTTTTTTTTTTTTGGTTGTTATTTCATGTGAATCTCTTTTTTTTCTTGGTTTTATGCAAAATTTTTTTTTTATTTTATGATTTTATGGGAGCACTCGGCCAGAGCGTGCGCTGATGCTAGCCCGTATTTCTCTGTTGTTCCTTTTGGGTAAGACTCTTCTTTTAAATACCAGCGGAGGGCGGGTCTCATTGTCCCTTCTCAGTCTTATAGTGAACTAGGACAACGTGCATTGGTTTAATTGGGGCAGTGCTAGCTATGCGGTGCTCATGTCTAGCCTGGCGCGAGCCGTACTTGGGGAATCCAGCTCCGTTGTGGGCTTTTGGCCTGCACTTGAGGTATTTTATCCTTTGGTTTCAGTTTATCCAACTTTTCCCTTTTATAGCATATCTATTTTTATCTGCTTGCCTTCTCAAGTTTGGGGGTATCTGCATTTCCAACCTGGTAGCCCTTAGCTTCTATCTGAAGTTCCTACGTTCCCCCCCTTATGAGCAATTGGCACGTGAACCGCCGTCGGGAGATAGGCATGAAGCACCTGGAGTTAGGGCTGCGCTCTCAGTTTGATCTGTTGATCCCTGAGCAGGTATAATAATTTCTCTCTTTACAAATTTGATAGTTCTTTCGTGCTGTGGGTTTTGACCACATGTATATATCTCTCCTCCTTTTTTATTTCTGAGCAGGTCATCCTTGACCCCTACGTCGGATCTCCCTTCTAGAACCTGGCTGCAGTGGGTCCTTCTCATTTTATGTTAGGCCGACGCATCATTTTCTTCTATGAGTCCTGGGCTAGGGCCTATTACCTAGGAGAGAGGGTGGTTCATCAGTACCGTCTTCTTTTTGCTGTGCCCCAATCTCCTCTAGCCGATGTGTTGGCTCCTGAAGGTTCCACCGACGTGCTTACCGCTCGCTTTCTCCATCATGGGGTCCCCATTGATGACCTTTTTTCAGGGGGATATCAGATGTGGTATGAGTCTCTGCCCTATCGTTCTCTGCTGCCCCGGTTCGTGCTTAGTGCCAACTTTTTGACTTTTGGCGGTCTGCGGTCTCAGGTAATGTTCTTTCCTCTTTTTATTTAGCAGCCTTCCTGTGATTGCCTTGCTATTTGAACAAAAACTATTTCTCTCTACAGTTTGGGCAGGGTGGCGACTCAGATGAGGGGGGTGAGGCAGCTGCTCTTAATGAGGTTATAGGTGCTAAACCTTCACCCTTCCGGTGCTGGTGCTTCTGGCAGTTCGCCAGTCGAGATCCAGGGGACCTTTAAGCGCTTGGATGATGCTTTCCTGTAGCGTATGTCTGCCGATGTGGCTGAGAAGGCACGCATATCCGTTGAAGCTATTCGGATCCCATCTCCTGAGCTGATCCCTGGGGTAATCTCTCCCTTGTTACTTTGCTCTCTTTTTTTCTTCAACTATGCTGATGACCTGTGTGACTGACACCGCTTTTTTTGCTGTGCAGAATTATGAGTCGGCCGTGAACCAAGCCGAATATTACCTCAACATCGTCGGGCTTAGAGAGGCTGAGGTGGTGAGTGAATACTGACCAAACCTAATAATTTTCTTATTTACCTTCTGCTTGTTTCCGTACCTGATGGCCTCTGGTGTGCTCCTACAGCGTGCTTGTGAAAAGGAGTCTCGCTCTCTGCTCGGCCGCATCTCTCAAGCATGGACTCGGGTGGGAGAGACTCGTACTTTTCAAAGCGCGACCCGGCGGTAGAAGAAATCGAAGGGGGCTGCCCAAGACTAGTTTATTTTATGAAAATTTGAAACATTGAAACAATTTAGACTTTTGTTTATTAGGGAATATGTAATCTTTTAAACAACAATTTTTTTTTGAATGGTTTTATGATTTTTATGGTTTATATGAATGCCTTGTTTGGTTATCTCTTCGCTTTTATGGTTTCCTTTTCTTTGGCATGAAGCGGGCCAGAGCCCCTCCAATGATGAGATTGAGCCCGCATCTGATCCTCTGTATATGACCCACGGATACTGCGTCATCCAGGGATTTACCATGGGTGTGTGAGCGTGCCCCACTGTGGGCTGCCCTGGGATAAAAAAGTAGGCCAAGCGAAACCCGTTCCTCTTGGGGGAAGTAAAGAAAGGACCAACGTGAGGGGAGCCACGCTGTCCTACACTTCCCTGCAATTTTAGCTGGGCGTATATATTATATACGCCTGGCCAAAATATTTAAATTTTGCCTTGGCGTATATAATATATACGCCTCGTATAACTGGGCTCAACAGGGTTCTTCATAACCCGAACCTGGCCCTCTTTGCCTTTCTTTTCATCCAGACTTGGCCTTTTGCGCCCCCTTTTTTCTCTTCTTTTTTTTCTTTTTTACAAGCGGATCCATCTCCCTATATTGACTGATTTTTATAAAGAACATCTTTGTACGTCGATGGACCCGCTTCTTGGCCCAAATTCTCATACGGGGGCTGGGGCTAGTATACTTCCCTGTTTGGACCCGGGGCCTAGTTTTTTGCAAAAATGGTGCGATAGCTCTGCTGAGGGTGAGCTCGCTGTTCTGGATTGCCTCGGGTTATCTCGCCTTTCCTCTCTCCTTGTTATTCCTCTGTTGTCCAACCTCCTGCAGGCGGCTTTGGTGTCGTGGGACCATAGAGCCCATGTCTTCAGATTTGGGTCCAGGGAGCTCACCCTAACCTTGGAAGAGCTAGCCTCTATTACTGGCTTGAGGATGCATCGAGGACTTGCCAAAGTGGTGCCCAAACCGGGGTATGCAAAGGCAGTCCACGCGATTCTCGATTTGAAAAAGGGTGGGTATGAGAAGGGCTTCACTGGGGGGCCCACCAGGTGCTCGATGAAATTCCTGAGAGAACTTTTCAGTGACCCGAGTCTTCGAAAGTTGCCTATCCGAGATCCTTTCAATGTAAAGGCCTTTGCCCTTTATTTACTGTCGGAAGTTCTCTTTTTTACTGGGGGCAAAACATTTTCCCTCGGGTTATGCGATGTCTTGACCGAATTGGAGGGAAGTCATTCACTGGTACACCTGGTCCTGGCTGAGATGTATCGGGGCCTGGATGCCTTAGCCTCGAGCCAGGTCGGGATTCTTAGCGGGAGTCCACTCCTCATTCAAATTTGGCTAGGAGAGCATTTGGCTATCATGGGGCCCATCCCGAGATTTTGCTTGGTAAGAGGGGATGTGGCTCGGGGCTTTCTGACCCGGTGCTCGAGACTGCCCCATGGGAGTATCGAGGAACTGCGCCTGTGGCTATCTGATGTGGAGTTGATCTGGCAACTTCCCTAGATGGACGACACCTTTGCAATTGTCCGCTCTCGGGATTGTGAGGGTATCACGGTTTTGAGGTTGACTGGTAGTACCTACTATTTCCCATCTCGGGTGCTCTGTCAATTCGGATATACCCAACACATGTCATGCACTGTGAAGCCACCCTTATGCTCTCTGATATTCTCTCGGGGTTCTCTCAGTGACTTAGATCGCATAGCAGCCCTCTGGGAAACCCGCCAATCGGCGCACATGTGCAGCTTAGTTCAGGGGGTGTTCTCTCTTCTGATTACAAGGTTTGGCTGGCATCCGAGGACTTACCTACCCCTAGCCTGATTTCGATAGATGTGATAGAGACGGGGCCCTAGCCATACAAGGAAACGATACTCCAGACTAGGATTGAGTCTCTTTCTGCAGAGAGGCTGGCTTTGACTGAGGCTTTGGAGAAGGAAAGGGCCAGAGCTGAGATTGGGAAGGTGAGAGCTGCTACGGCAAGAGTGAGGCTCTTCGGTTGACTGGGCTTTTGACTGAGTCTCGCAGTGCAGCTGATGCTTCGCGGAGGCAGCAGAAGAGTCTTCATGGTAGGTGGTTGTCTGATCGGAATGCCCGTGAGGACTCTCTCCTTGCAGAGATCAGTGCTTTGAAGCGTGGTCCCTGCCCCTGACCTGTTCCTGCACATACCATAGATCATATACACAGAGGGGGGGCTGATGCCCCTTAACAGAGATCTTTTTTTTTGGGTTGTTTCTTCTTCTTCTCTTTTTTTTCTCTTTCTCTTTCTTTTTTTTATACTTGTAAAGAAGGCAGAAAATAGAAAGTGTGTCATATTGTTATCTTTTTGGGACGTGACACTTCACACGTAACGCTATAAGAAAAGAAATGAAATCTATTATATATATATATATATATATATTTTTTTTTGGTGTTCGAATTTTCTTCCATACGTCTCGCAACGTAAGGCCTTTTATGGAAAAGGAAAATCTAAAGAAATTTTTTTTTTCTACACAGTGTGAGGCTCTTTATGGAAAAGGAAAATCTATTATCTTTTTTGAAAATTTCTCCTTTTCTCCTTCTTCTTTTTGTGAGGTCGGTATTTAAGAGGCCAACTGGTGGGTCCTATTTTGAGCATGGTCGAACCCTGTTCATGAGGCTCGAGTTTTTCTTTTAAACATGGAAAGGTCAGCTTCCCCGAGATTGATTAGTCTTCCGTCTTTATCTTTGGTCATGTGTCAGACGACATGGTAGAGACGACATACTTGATCGGGATCCGATCATATTTTTAACATGAGCAGCCCAGCAAAGGGGAGAAGAGGCTCAAGGGGTCCAGACTAAAATAGGCGGGCCAGAACAGATCCTCTCCTAATCTCTCTTTTCCTGATATTTTTGCTCACAGCGCCCAAGACGGGTTTTCGCTATGCCCGTCATCCCTGTTTTTACCTGTAGCATCCTTTTGGGTTTTCACTACGTCCATGGGTTCGCTCTCTTACCCCAGGTGCCTTTTCAGGTTTTCACCTGGTCCGCGTGAGTTCGCTGTTTTTACCCGTGGTGCCCTTGCGGGTTTTCACCACGTCCACCTTATTTTGAACTCAAATTAAATTTTTTTTTTCTTTCTTTTCTTTTTTGTCACGAACCAGAAAACCATGACATGGACATCGATTCCATCATAGCCGGCTGGATGAAGTTCTTTGTGGTCTGTTAACTCAGCTTGTGTTGATGCAATAGATGCTATGACTGCATGTGGACCTTAAAGAGGGCTTTCTTCCGGGTTGTAATATGGCCGGGGCTCAAACAGGCTAGGTTTTTCTAGGATTTTGGATTTAAGCTTTGAGTGAATTCCAGATTCAGTGATTCCTCTTCCTGTCCAGGGGCTTTTTACTGTACGTGCCCCAGTCGTTTCTTTTTCATTCTTGATCCCCTCCTTTTGGGGTTTTATGTTTCTATATATATATTTTTTTGTTTGGATTTTTCCTCTCTCCTTTCTCTCTTTTTTTTTTATGTCTTTGGGAGGGGTATATGAAAGAAATGGTTATTGGCCCGACGTGTGTAGCAAAAGTGGTAAAGGTATTTAGGGAATATATTTTTTTTTTGGCTACTTGTCTTTGAAACGATGGCCTCTTCTATGGGGTCCTTAAGCGGTCACGCATCTACCTTTATCAACACTTACCTTGTCGCAAGACCTATGAGTAGAACCTACAGAGGTATCCAGCGTTGATGGGCTCGGGAAAGTGGTCTCCGTCTATGGTGGCGAGGCGAACGACGTATCCCGGCAACACCTCCTGGATGACGTAGGGTCCTTCTCAATTCGGGTTAAACTTCACTCTTGGATCGGCGTGGAGAGACAGGAAAATCCTCTTCAGTATCGTGTCACCTATCTGCAAGTCTCGAGGGTGAACACGCTTACTGTAAGCACGTGTAATTCTCCTCTGATAGACCTGGGTGTGACACAAAGCTAGGAGTCTCTTCTCCTTAATCAAATCTAGTTGCTCAAAACATGATCTTTCCTTCTCAGCTTCGAGCAGATGGGATTTCAAAAGGATACAGAGTGACGATACTTCAACCTCAACGGGTAGCATGGCCTCGGTTCCATACACAAGGGAGAATGGTGTTGCCCCTGTAGCGGTATGGATAGACGTTCTATAGGCCCAAAGCGTGAAGGGTTACTGCTCACTCCACTCTCTTTAAGTGACTACCATCTTCTTCAGAATGCGGATAAGAGTTTTGTTGGCTGCTTCTACAGCTCCGTTCGTCTGTGACTTGTATGGGGATGATCGATGATGCTTGATCTATAACCACTCACACAAGGCCTAGATGCACCTATTAGCGAAATTAGTGCCATTATCAGTGATGATATCCTTGGGCACACCGAATCTACAAATGATGTTGTTCTTGATGAACTTCTCGACATGACTGGCCTTAGTGCTCGTATAGGAGGCTGCCTCTACCCACTTCGTGAAGTACTCCACTGTGATGAGGATGAACTGATGTCCGTTGGAAGCCTTAGGATTGATCTTGCCGATGACGTCGAGACCCCAGGTGGCGAACGGCCAAGGAGTGGTCATGCTATGTAAATCAATGACTGGAGCATGTATTAGACTGGAGTGTTCTTGGAACTTGTAGCACTTCTGAACGTGCTTACAGTAATTAGTCTCTAAAGTGGTCCAAAAGTATCCTTGCCTTAGGATTTTCTTAGAGAGCATGTGTCCACTGACGTGTGCCCCACAGACTCCTTCATGGATCTCCTTCATGATCTCAACCGCTTCTCTCTCGGTTAGGCATCGGAGAAGAACATTGTCGTGAGACCGTCTGTACAGGAGATTGTCGCAGATGACGTAGTTCATTGCCAATCGCTGGATGGTGCGTCTGTCTACCTTCAAAGTTCCTTTTGGGATAGTTCGAGTCTCGAGGAAATTCTTGATGTTTGAGAATCAGGGTGGCTCATCATCTAACTCGGTGGAACCCTCGACCAGGTGACAGAATGTCGGTTCATCCCTCTGCTCTATCATGATTGGCTTCATCTCAACTCCGTATGAAATCTCAACCATAGAGGCCAGGGTAGCCAGGGCATCGGCAAACCGATTTCTCGCCCGTGGCACATAGGAGAAGGTGACTTCCTCAAAGCAGGTTATCAGATCCTCAAGATGTTCATGGTACAAGATCAACTTCTCATCCTTGATCTTCCAGTCTCCGTTGGTCTGTCATATGATTAACTGTGAATCCCCAAAGACCCTGAGGTGAGTTATATTCAGATCAAGAGCCGCCTATAAACTAGCTGCACAGGCTTCATACTAGGCCATATTGTTGGTGCATGGGAAGTTCAACTTGATTGAGATGGGTAAATGCAATCCTCTTGGCGAGATAAGAATGGCGCCAACTCCTTGGCCTTAAACATGCAATGCCCCATCAAAGTGCATTACCTAGGACACCTTTGCTTCTGTCTTATCCTCTTCAGTCATGAACAGGATGTCCTCATCGGGGAATTCAATCCTTAGAGGCTCATAGTCCGGCAGAGGGTTCTCAACAAGATGATCAGCGAGTGCTTGCCCCTTGATCAACTTCTGGGTGACATAAGTAATGTGAAATTCGAAGAGAAGTAGTTGTCATCGTGCAGTTCGGCCAGTGAGAGCAGGTTTCTCGAACAGGTACTTCAACGAATCCATCCGCGCTAGAAGTAGAACGGCTTAGGATAACAAGTAGTGTCGAAGTCTTTGAGTGGCCCATACGAGCGCTAAGCATGCCTTCTCAAGTTGAGAATAGCGCGTCTCATAATCAGTGAACTTCTTGCTTAGGTAGTAGATGGCCTGCTCTCTTCTTCCTGTCTCATCTTGCTGCCCTAACACACAGCCCATGGAAAACTCTGTCGTGGATAGGTACATTATCAGGGGTCTATCAGGTACAGGTGGTACCAATACGGGAGGATTTAGGAGGTAACCCTTGATCTTGTCAAATGTAGCTTGGCAGTCATCAGTCCACTCAACTGGTGAATCCTTTCTTAGTAGCTTGAAGATCGATGCGCATATCAGAATTAACTATGCGATGAACTGGTTGATGTACTGGATTCTGCCAAAAAAGCCCCTGATCTCCTTCTCTGTAGACGGTGGCGCCATTTCAGTGATGGCCTTGATCTTGGTCGGATCGACCTCAATCCCTCTCCTACTGACAATAAAGCCTAACAGTTTTCCTGACATAGCGCCGAACATGCACTTTTGGGGATTCAATTGCAACTTGTACTTTCTCAACCTCTCTAACAGCTTCTGAAGGTTTACTAAGTGGTCATCCCTTTTCGGTGATTTGGCAATCATGTCATCGACATACACTTTGATCTCTCGATGCATCATGTCGTGGAACAGGGCCGTCATTGCTCTTTGGTAGGTTGCCCTGGCATTCTTGAGCCCGAATGGCATCTCCTTGTAATAGAAGGTACCCCAGGGAGTGATGAACGCAATCTTTTCTCGGTTGGCCTCTGCCATCTTAATCTGATTGTAGCCCAAGAATCCATCCATGAATGAGAGCATTCCATGCTTAGCAGTGTTATCGACCAAGATATCGATGTGTGGTAATGAAAAGTCATCTTTAGGGCTTGCCTTGTTGAGATTTCAGAATTAATACACATTCGAACCTTCCCATCCTTCTTCGGTACGGGGACGATATTGGCCAACCATTGCGAGTACTTGGATACCATGAGGAAACCCACGTCATACTGCTTAATGATCTCGTCCTTCACCTTCAACATCCATTCAGGTCGGAGGCGTCTCAGCTTCTATTTAACCGACTTAATATCAGGGTAGAATGGCAACTCATGCTCAACCAGATCGGTATCCAAACCAGGCATGTCTTCATACGACCATGCGAAGACGTCTTGGTATGACCGAAGGAAGTCTATCATACCTTTTCTCTCTGCAGGGGACAGCGATGTTCCGATTTTGGTGATTCTAGGGGCCTCTTTGGTGCCCAAATTGACGTCCTCCGTCTCTTCGATGATCGGGGTAGGGCCATGCTCAAAATCGGCAAATTGTTTGAGGAGCTCATTAGGGGGGAGCTCATCGATTTGGCCTTCTTCGTCCAGACTCGTGACTCCTACCTCTTCTTGTATTTCTACAAGAAAGGGGTCGGCTTCACCTGAAACGGGCATCACGACATCATTTTTAATTTTATTGGGAATTTTAAAGGACAATATTTTTGAAATTTATATTTTTTCTATTTTTATGGTTTTTTGCATTTTTTCAGAGGTCAGCCCCTGACGAGGTGTATCTCTATATATACTGGGTAGAGTGTCCCAAAGGCTAACCTCACTTTTTACAGGTTGTTTTTTTTAGAGAGCCGGTGCTGTATTCACAGCTTTTGGTGGCTCCCAGGAGTTGGGGCAAAGATGCTCAGTTACTTACTTGAGAGGCTTGGCCTTTACCTCTTTGGTTGGAAGCGGTATCGGTAGGTTCTTGCAGTTCCTCCCTCAACATGTTTAAGGAGGGATCCTCTGGGACCCTGTCCTCTATGGTTAGGATGGGCCCAAAGTGGCTAGTGCTAGAGTGATGGGTGGACCAGGGGACTTCCTCCTCAAATAAGGAGAGGGCAGCTAAGTCCACCTCGAGGTCTGGGGGGATGATGTAAGGGTTGGTGGGGTGAGCAGAAGCAGGCTTGTGTGGGGTTACCCTCATCTCCCCATTCAGATCAATCATTACCACCCCGACGCTCACAAAGGTTTGACAGATGTGGGGTCGAGCGTGAGGTTCTTCTTCCAGGTTGATTCCTCTAGCCCTGGCGACTGCCGCGGCTCTTATCTTTTCTTTGGCCTCTCTGACTTCTTCAATGGGCCTATAGCCCAGGCCGAATTTGGTTTGCTATTCCTTGTCCCTGACGGGGTCTCTTCTTCCTTGAAGGCGCGGGCCCAACCCTTTTCCTTTTTGGTGGCCCCATTTGTAGAGCATGAACACAGCTGCATCCATTCCTCCTCTAATTTTGGCAGGGTTTTTTCAGTCGACCCGAGGGTAACGGCTGAGAAGTCATACTCAAATCAATGGAGATCGGTGTCATCTGTTGTGTGCGGCATGTTAAGCACTTTCAGATTCTCAATATGCAGAGTGCTCCTCTCCCTGTCTTCTCTGCTCTCACCTACGATGGTGACGATTCTTCCCTCTGAGATGAGTCAGAGTTTTTAATGTAGAGTTGATGGTATTGCCCCGATCTCATGTAGCCACAGCCGGCCCAACAGTAGATTAAATGTAGACTTGATGTCCATCACCTAAAAGGGGATGGTGAAGGTTTGCGGCCCGATGATCAGGTCAAGGTCTACTTCTCTTATGATTTCTCTCCTGGTTTTGTTAAATCTGCTGGCGCTTATTATGGATGGTCGGAAGGTGTTGGGGTTCGCACCAACTTTGATTGCCGTCCTTAGAGGGCATACGTTCAGTGCCGACTCGTTGTCTATTAAGACCAACGGCACCACCAGGTTCCTTGTTTCCACTGGTATATTTAGGGGCTTAGAGTGGTTGTTCCCCTCGAGCAGCAGATACGCATCAGTGAATGAGATGGCATTTGGGGTCAATACTTACCCGATTATTTCTCCCACTTCATCTAGGGTTATGTGGGCGAAAACATGTCTTTGAGTGCTCCCATTAAGGCTTGAAAGTGGAGCAGGGACGTGATTAACAAATCCCACACAGTAATATGTGCGGGTGTTCTCTTGAGCTGTGTCTCCAACACGTGGTCTCTGGCCATTTTCTCAAAGGGGTTCCCTGCGGCCTACTCTCTCTTCTCCTCTGATGGCCCCCGATGCTTCTGGCTGTGTAGAAATCTTACCTAATCGGGTAATAAATTTAATAGTCTCCTCTTGGTTGTAACCAGCATTCATGTCCGTCTGTTCATAGCTTAACAATACTTGATGCGGGTCATAGGCAAGTTTCGGGATGAGGAAGGGAGTGCATGGTGATTTTGGGGAGGATTGGGCTGGGTATGTCAGATTCTCGGGTCCAACCAGGTTGACTCCAATAGGGGGTGGAACGGTATGTCAGATTCTCGGGTCCAACCAAGTTGACTCCAATAGGGGGCGGAACGGGAGGGGGCTTATACAGGCATTCCATGGGCGTGGTAAGACCAATGGTGATTGGGAGCGGGTGATAAGGGGTGTGGGTGAGGGGTTGTTTGTTTGGGTGGGGGTGGAGTTAGATTAGGGGCAAAATAGTGAAGGGATGGTGGGAGTGTGACTGGGATGGAGGGGTCGGAGGGCGATGGGATCAGAAGTTGGGGGGTGTGATTAAGAGCTGGCGGGATGGGGTGTGAGACATGGTAACTGGGGATGAGTGGTATGTTGCATGGGATGGAGTGACTGGGAGATGTCGGAGGTGTGGGTGGAGCGGGGTGATAGGGATATGACGGGGTAGCGGATGGAGCAGGGGGTACGGATATGAAGGATTTGTATATGGGGTGGCATGGTGGGGTGATGATGGGTTCGTGGATGAAACAGGGTAAATTGGGGATGATGGAGTTGTGCATGGAGCGGGGTGATTTGGGGATGGTGGAGTTGTGTATTGGGCAAGATGATTTCTGGATGGCGGGGTGGTATACTGGGTGGTGGGATTTGGGGGTGTGTACGGGATGGGAAAATTTAGGGATGGAGGAGTGGTGTATTGGGTGGAGAGATATGGGGGTGTGTATGGGGTAGGGTAGTATGGGGATGGGAGAGTTATGTATGGCGTGGGGTGATTGGGTGTGATGGAGAGGTATATGGGGTGGTTGATGGTGGGATAGTGTATGGGATGGGGTGATTGGGAGGTGGTGGGTACTGTGGGGTAAATTGGGAATGGGACGGATATGTGTATGGTTGCGGCGGGGCTGTGCCCGTTTAGATTTGATAGGCGGGAGCGGGAGTGGAAAAATACAGCCCTAAATCTAAGGGCTCCTCTTGGTATGCTGGGGTGGGGAAGTAATCGGCTAAATACAATGGCTCGATCACCCCCACAAATGGTTCGTCCTTATTCAACCTGGGAAATGTAAAGACCTCTTGATTACTGATGTAATCCGAGGTCAAACTCTTCTTCTTCCTCTTCTACCCAATGGATGTTAGGCATGGGGCCTCCTGGGTGCGGTGGTAGAGGGGCTTGATGGATGTTCTAGTTCTGCCCTTGAGGAAGTGACGGGGGAACAATTTTTCCTGCCTCTATTAAATCTTAGACCGTGTGCTTTAGTGGGAAGCACCGGTCCATGGGGTGACCCGATCCCTGGTGGAAGTTACAATGCAGGTTCGGATCATAGTTTCTCGAGATTGGATTGGATGGTGGGCGAGGCTGGAGTAAATTGACCAGACCCTTTTGTAGCAACACTAGCAATAAGACACTTAAAGATTACCCCAACAGCGTGAACACCTATTTGAACTGTGCTCTCATCTGTTCCTGGGTAAATGGGGCTCTTGGTCCGTTGTTTGGCCTTGGTGCTTGCTCGAAACGGGTTGGGGGTGGTTGTGCGGCCTGGAGCTGTAACGGGGGGGCATCGGTATTGGCCTGGTGATAAATGATGTTTTGTACCTCTGTCCCTGATCTTCTTTCAATCCTTAGTTCAGCAGCTTTTCGAACCCCGTTGGCCACACTCTTTCCCAACCTGCCCTCTCTAACGGCATCTTCGCAACGGTTTGCATTTCAGACCAAATCAGCAAAAATGGACTGTTGCTGATACACCAAAAAATCAGTGATGACTGAGAGAGCTCCCTTAGTTATCAATTCAATCTGCTCATCATCGGAAATCCAGTGGGTCACCTGGGCTGCCAATTCCCTCCACCTTCCTAAGTAGGCACTGAAAGTTTCATTATGTCTTTGCTACAAACGGGCCAGATCCGACTTCCTTGGCTTAATGTCCATGTTATAGATATATTGTTCTTGGAATAAGTGGGTCAGATCTTTCCAAACTCTTATCATGGATGGTTCTAGGGATGTGAACTATCTCAGTGCTGGGCCCGTTAGACTCTTTTGGAACACTTTGATGAGGAGTCGTTCATCTCTGTCGTACTGGCACATATCCCCACAGTAAGATTTTAAGTGGGCGATGGGGTTGCCAGTGCCATCATATTCATCGAATGATGGCATCTTAAATTTTTGTGGCAGGGGGACATCCGAGAACAGACATAAGTCTCAAAAGTCTGTCGAATGCAGTTCTACTCCTCCCATCTTCATCAGCTGCTTATGTATTCTGTCTATCTGTTCTTTCAGCTGCTCTAATTCTTTTGAGGCTGTAGCGGGGACTGCCTCTCCCTAATTTTGTTCGGCCCTGGGTGTGACGATGGTGGGCCTGGGAGGGTGGAAGCTGGAAACTCCTCAACTGTTGCGAATCTTGTCCTCGTCATACTATTGGTCATTGTACTGGTGAGGGGCAAGGTCCGCTATTTGGACTTGGGGTGATGGGTTGGGTGACCTGGTGGGGCCACAAGGTTGGTAGGGGATGGGAAGGAATGAATGGATGAGTGGTTTGTGGATGAATGATGTGCTGAGCTGGGTGTACATTCTGGGGGTGATGGGGGTGTGGTTGATGTGGCGAGATGCTGTAGGTGTGGGTTTGAGGAATGGAATGGATCGGATTTTCCGTTGGAGGCAGGATGGGGGCGTAAGGGGTATAGGTGAACGAAGGGTACTGGTGGGGGGGTAAGGGGTTCGTGAACGGGCCTTGATGAGTGTGGGTGGATGGACCTTGGATTTGATGGATTTGGGCTTGATGTTTTGCAAGGCTTGGGTTGATGGGCCTTGGGCCTAGGTGTGGGGGTTGGTATGATTTTGGGCCAATGGGCCATGTGGGTATTGGGTGTGGGGTGATGGACCTTGGGCTTGAGTTTGATAGGTTTGGGTCCAAGGTTCCTGGGGGGCTTGGAACTGGGCCTGGGTTTGATGGGCTTGGACCTGGGCCTAAGTCTGGTGGGTTTGGGCTTGGGCTCATGGCTCTTGAGGGTTTTAGGCCTGGGTCTTATGGGTTTGGGCTTGGGCCCATGGGTCTTGAGGGCTTTGGGCCTGGGCCTGGGTCTTATGGGTTTGGGCTTGGGCCCATGGGTCTTGAGGGTTTTGGGCCTGGGCCTGGGTCTGATGGGCTTAGGCCTGGGCCTAAGCTTGGGAGTGGGCCTGGGTCTGATGGGTTTGATGGGCTTGGACCTGGGCCTGAGCTTGGGAGTGGGCTTGGGCCCATGGTTCTAAAGATATTTAGGCTTGGGCCCATGGATTTGTGTGGGTTTGGGCCTGAGATGAGTGGGCTTGGGCCTGTTGGGCTTAGGCCTGGGCCTGGAATTGAGGTGGGGGATTTTGGATGGTATGAATGATGGGTGGTTGGGCATGGTCATGAGGGAATGGGGTATGGAGGTTTTGGAGACCTGGATGTGGGGTTTGGGATGTAGGGCTCCGAGAGGCAGCCCACAGGGCATACATCATTCTCATATCCTCCATTGAGGGCATGGATTCAAGTGTGAGATTGGGGGGGATTGCCCACTCAAGGATGGAGGGGGTCGGGTGGAATTAGACATGACCCGGGTATTGGGGGTATGGATGATTATGCTTGGAGGGTATGGCTGTATGGCTATGGAAGATGGTGGGTTACTGGTCATACCCTGGGAAAAGTTAGGCATGACCTGGGTAAATGGGGGGGTATGTTGGGATGTGGATGGGCCATGTGATGTGGATGGCATATGAGATGAAGTGGATGGGATATAGGATGTAGGGGGCATGGATGATGAGGTTGATGGGACGTGGGAGGTATGCGGGGGATGGGGCTTCCTATGGGGTCTTTGGGAGTAGGGGGGTGCGGTAAGGGTGTATGGATGGGAGATGGGGATGTATGGGCCGGTTGGGAAATGAGGGGTTTCAGTAGGGGATGAGATGGGGGTATGTTGGGAGAATGTAAGGAAGGGGGATGGGGTGGATGTGAACACGGGCGCCCCAAATGGACCCGTGACATTGAACCGAGTTTGGGTGAAGGCGTCGGAGATCGGGTCTTCTCCTACATGGGAATGGGATGGGGATGATGGTGGGGATGTATCGGCTCTCGACATGATCTGTTGACGAGTGTTGTATCGATTTCTTGGGTAAGGGCCGAATACCTTCCTAGTTCTCTTTCTACAGGTTGGGTTCAAGGTCGCCGTAGCGACGGTCACACCAAAAGTATATATATATATATATATATATATTTTTTTTTTTTTTGGGTTTTTGATTTTTCTTTATATATATATTTGGATTTTTCAAATGGAAATTAACTCCCCTATTTAAATGAATGATGATCTGGTGCCCTAGGAAGATTCCCGTCTCAGGTGATATATGCACCTTTATTAGGTCCCAAGACGGGATCCGACATACTTCGGAAGAAGCGAAAGGGAACCCTTTCGTTCTATTGAAGGTGAGGGAATCCACACAAACGACCCGATCCCCCGGAGCAAATCAATGAGAAGTCGCCTTCTTTTGATTGGGCGGGGGCATATTCGGTGTTATAGAATGCGGGAGGCTACTGCGGGCACTAACACCGCTAATCGGGGAACTTAGGTGGTGGATTGGGCCTCAGATCGGGCTGCTTGAACCCAGTTTATACTGGGCATATGTATTATATACGCCTGACCAAAACTAAGCAGATTTGGGTGGGCGTATATATTATATACGCCTGGCTTAAATCTGGAGATTTTGGTCGATATATTATATACCGAGTATTTTAGATTTTTGGTCATGGGCGATTTAATATATACCGGCAAAAACTGTTCTTTCAAATTTTGGTTTGATAAAGGAACAGTATGCCCAAAATGAGTCTTTTTGAACTGGTTTCTTGGGAGGGATGCTCCCGGGGACTGCTGTGTATGTTATCGGGTCACTCCTTTCCACTTCCTAGGGATACATGGCTGAATTCGGGCTGTCTACGCTCTCACCATGATGGGTTTTACAGCTTGATCGGAATTGGCAACCCAACTGATATACCTCCGACGCAAGCGCCTTTTCAGGTACTGGAAGGGGTGGTTCTTTTCAGGATCATCACCACTAGGGCTGCCGCCTTACTGGGAACCAGGTAAGTTATATCTGTGCCAAAACCCCCCCAATAACTATCCAAAACACGCAAAAATAAATTTGATTATGTCCCCACACTATTGATTCACTTTTAATTATAGATTTTTAAAGGGGAGTTAATTTAAGTCCAAGTTCGAGTCGGGGATGACAAGCCCGTGCCGCCTCAACAGGTCGGCGTTCAACAGTGAGATATGATGATTGAAATAAAGAGTGCACATAGGCCTGCCAAATGGCTAAGGCTCATAAATGACTGAAATTTAAATGACCTGGAAAGTAGATGCGAGCAGGCCTGCCAAACGGCTAAGACGGCTTAAATGACAAAACCGTAAAAACTGAAATTTAAAGGCACAAGTAGGCCCGCCAATCGGCTAAGGCACTTAAAGGACCGAATCGTAGGGGCGAGTATATTACTTAAAAACAACAAAAATAAAGGAAAAATAGCAGAAAATCAGAAAAAATAGCAATGGTTAGTAAAGATTTAAAAAAAAAAAGGCCAACAAGAGGGGAAGCGCTAGGGTGATCTCCCCAGCAGAGTCGCCATTTGTGCGGCCATGGGATTCTCTCGAACCCGTCGCGACGATGCGCTCACAATGGAATAAATGTAGAGTCGCCACCTGGAGTTTTTGGTGACCCTGGAAACCTTTAAACCAATATTTTGAGCACCGAAGTACTAAATATGACTCTGATTTACAAGTTTTTGCCAAAGACTCTAGGGTAGGGGCTTCGGTTATCAATCGAGAAGGGTTTAGGCACCCGATCAACCCACACGTAGCGGTCTCTATCTATGGCCAAAATGAAAAATAAATGGGCAGAGCTTCCGCTTGCCCGAAGGCAATATGGTCCCACCAAGCTTTGAGCCAAACCGAAATTTCGACAGCATAATAGCTTGAATCCTTGGATGGAGGAAACACCAAGAAGGTAGAGGAAGAGAGGGGTGAGCTCAATCTCATGGGCCCTTGTTGCGCCGTGGAAGACCTTCACTTCGGTGTACTTTTGATGGCTTTAAATAGCTTAAGCGGTAGGCGAATAGATTCTAATGCTAGGATTCGATAGATGGGAAGTGTAGGATGAAGCTAGAGACTAAGCTTGACTAAAAAAGGGGTGATCTAATGGTTGAAATGGATTGAAAGGGGTGAACTAAGCATGCTGGAATTCTGGTTGAAAATTAAAATGAAACTTTCTCTCACTAAGGCTCTCTCTCTTAAGCTCAAACTTTCAACCCTAATTTTCTTCAACCCTTTGGGAAGAGGGGGTACCTCTCTATTTATAGAGAAAAGGTGGATTAGAGGGTTACTTAAGAGCTAATTGGTTTAGCAATTAGGTAATCCCCCATCTAAGGTTTTCTAGGTTTTTAGAGTCCTAGGGGTTTGGGGAATCGGTTTCAATGGCAGATGATGGGGTGAGACCATAGGTGACTTAAAGGTTGTATATAAGCTCAAAGGGGGTGCAACCAACCTTAAGACACCCACCTCAACCAAGGGGATGGTCAAAAGGTCAAACTCGATGAAGGAATTTCGAGCATCTAATGACAGTTACTGTAGCTAAGCCGGGCGTAGATATTACATACGCCCGGTTTATGCACAGTGATTTTCATGAAAACCAGAGGAGATCTGAGAAGGTGGGTGCCCGTGGTGGGCCCTACCAAACTTGGCCCAAAAATGCCAGGCGTATATAATATATACGCCTGACCAAACTGGGGCCAAATTTGTTGGGCGTATGTAATACATACGCCTGAGCAAAACTCGTGATTTTATGTAAAACTTCAATCGGCCATAACTTTTGAACCATAACTCTAAATTGGGTGATCTTTGGCTTGCTGGAAAGCTGGAGAAGTCCTCCTTCCAATGGTATATGGCTCATCCTCGATAGTTGTCTGGATAAAATTTTATAGCTCTCCTCCCATCGATTGCTCATAAGGGTTCAAGTTGGGTCTGGGAAGGGATCCTAGGGTTTAGGGCGATTCCTAAGGGTTCAGGGGTGCCATCAAAAGCACAGGGGTACATCTCTCTTAGAGTACAGACTGATCAGGCTTTGGGCCGAATTTGGGTGTCTACAGTGCTATAGTAACATCCTAAGTCTAAAGTACACCTTGGATTTTAGATCCTACTTTAAAGTAGCAGCAACTGTGTCAATCCCGATCAAACCGTCAATGTTTTGATTAGGTTGGCTCCACTGCTATGTCTTCGAGCTACGCACTCTGTTTAGGGTTCATATGAACTTAAGTGTCTTAAGCTTCAAATTCTCTATTGGAAAAGTGTCTTAGGCACATTGCAGGCCTTCCCCCACCACAGGATCCACTAAATCTGAATTCCCATGGGAGCTTGAGCTGGTAGCCTTGTGAACATGGTGGCGGCAGCAATATTCTTGTTCTGTCTTAGACCTTTGTGAGGAGGATAGCCTCTGTGGATAGTCTGTGACCATTTAAGTGGACAGGTTATAGCCCTAGGGTGAAGCCAATCCACATATCTATGATAGATTCTTCTTCTCTTCCCTTGTGCTTGTAGCCTTGTGAGAGATTATACAGAGACATACTCCCCTATATTTGTGTAGATCCACCATCAGATTACAGATCTGATTTAGCTGTAGAGATTGTAGGCTTGTGACTGGATCACTGCAGTCTTACTAAAGCAGTGAACAGCCATGCTTGAAAGCTAGTACTCAAACTCTTGCTGGTCCTGTATGTCCAGGCTTGTGCACTTTATAGGCCTAGCCCCATACACAGAACTTTAGAGGATGAGGTTCCTATGGATTCTTGAGCTTGTAGCCTGGATGAAGTAGTGCCTACAATGGTAAGCTTATTCTAACCCATCTTTGGATTGTGGTCCCCTATTGGATAGTCTGTGACCATTTAAGTGGACAGGTTATAGCCATAAGGGATTGGATCATGGCACAGGGGTGAGTTGGATTCTTTCTCCTCTTTGGTGATAATGTAGCCATTGGACAGGATTTCTATAGCAACAGATCTGAGTCTGAGTTACAAGACCCATTAGATCTGTACCTAATAACATACTTCTCACCCTTTTATATTTATTTTCTCACTCCTCCATTCTTCTTAACCCTTTCTGTACTCTAGACATTAAGTTGCCTTAGGATTTAGATTATAGTGACCTTAAATCCCCTTCCATTTAGGATTGCTAGATCAGTAGTCAGATCTAGAGAGCCTACTAATGATCGTTCCCTTGGAGCTTTAGATCAACTTCCCTGTGGGACAAACTCTTACTTATCAAAACTTGCTACAACAGGCCCTGTATCTTGCAAGACTGCATATTTTAGGCTTGCTGCTCCGTAATCCTCACTCTACCTTTCATTCATTTTCATTCACCCCATTCTTATCATTGTCTTCAATAAAGTCAGTAGCAAGCACTTAAAATATACCAACAGTGGGTCGTCACTTACTTCCGTTGTTATGAGGTTGGAGTCGTTCGATTCTAGCGTGGTGGAATGTCGAACCCAGCTAGCAAATTGTTCCAATATGCTAGTGCATGCCCTACAACGGGGTTGGTATGGGTGAGCGATACAACGGGAGTCCCAAGGGCATTCCCATCCCTTAAGGCCAAGGCCGAGGCAGATGCTATACGAGTTAGTATTTTCTTGTGGAGTGTCATCTCTTTCCCATCTTAAGCGTAAGTGCTCTTCACTATCTTGCAAGGCTGCTATGTGAAAATCTTCATCGTCAGTGGATTCCCAATCTTCTACTTGTGAGTCAAGTTCTGGACGTTCTTTTCTCCTCTCTTTTGTAAATCCCTTATTGTCAAATATGGGCTTGACTCCTTCGAGCGGTTTATCAATATTGTCGTTTAAATTGGTTAAATCACTTAACGCTTTAGTCATTCGCTCAATTTCTACTTCTTGGGATCTAGTGAAGGACACTTCTTCATGCTTTGGCACATCTGCTCTTTCAGTGGCCCCATAGGTGAAGTGGTCATATAGAGACCATTTTGGTGAGGTAGGGGACAAGTCGGCTTGCGGGCCATCCGATTGGTAACCTAACCCTATGTGCTTACGTATTTGTGTTGGGACAACGGGTCCTACACAACCTTTCTTATGTTTACCGAGTCTGGTGTGGGGAACGTATCCAAGTTGGTGCATAAGGTCCCACCCTTTTGTTGTGGTAGGGTTAATGGAATAGAGTTTGGCGAGGTCTGGGCCAACCTCTCTGCTCATTAATTTTTGTCGATGCGTTGGAGGAAAACTAGGAGGGGTAGGCCTGCAATGTGCCAAACCTAGACACACACGGTTCTAGGCTTGACTTCAGCTCGGCATTTCGCCCTTAGACCGATAGGCAAACTGAGCGGGTGAACCAGATCATAGAGGACATGCTACGTGCTTGCATGTTGAATTTCCAGGGGTCAGGGGACCAACAATGACCTTTGATTGAGTTCACTTATAATAATAGCTACCAGGCTAGCATCGGAATGGCACCATTCGAGGCTTTGTATGGACGACGGTGCAGGTCTCCGCTTAATTGGGAAGAGGTGGGCGAGAAGCTCATTTTAGGCCCAGAGATCGTGGAAAGTACGACTGAGACGGTTCAATTAATAAGCTAGAGGCTACGCATTGCTGAGAGTTTCCAGAAGAGCTATGCCGACCTCAAATGGAATCACGTTTCGTTTCAGGTGAGCTTTATAGCATTGATCATCTTCTTTCTATTGTAAATGGGCAATTGGTGAAGTAGTAACTAATAACCTATGTTTTAGGTGAGAGACAATGTGTTTGTCAAAATCTCGCCTACGAAAGGTGTGATGAGTTTCGGGAAGCATGAGAAGTTGAGTCTGCACTATGTGTGGCCTTTTGAGATATTGGGCCGAGTCGGTGACGTCGCTTACCCATTAGCTTTCTCGCTGCAACTATCTAGCATGCACAACGTGTTTCATGTATCCATGTTGTAGAGGTATGTTAGAGACTCGACTCATGTGTTAGGCTACCAGCCCATTGAGCTACAAGACGGTTTGACATTGGTTGAGGAGCCAGTACAAATCCTGGATCATAAAGAACAGATCTTATGGACCAAGAGGATTCCCTTAGTGCTTGTCAAGTGGCGGAACCACTTTTCGGAGGAAGCCACTTGGGAACGTGAAGCTGAGATTTGCGAGCAGCTTCCAAGTCTTTTTGAGTGATGTTTTAAATTTTGTAAATGATTGTAAAATACAAGTACTTCATTTTGTTTATGCAAGTACTTCATTTTGTTTCTAGCTTTCTTTCAAATAAAATCTTTCATTTCTTTAAAATCTTTCATTTGGTTGAAGATTTTGGTTCTATTTCTATCGACTACTCATACAATAAAATTTTTGTGACAACTTATCACTGCTTTGTTTAAGACCCGTGTGGATAGTAGATTGTGCCCAATGTCGTGTATGTGTGCCGGTTATTTGTTTTCAATGAGAGTTGTCAATGTGCATCCATGAGAACTCCGATTTTTGTAGACCTTTTGGTTGGTTGTGACTATGCCAGTTATCAGACTTTGGAAAATACATGTCTGCTCTGATTTTCGCACAATGGTTAAGTTTGAGTCACGGTGGGGTTTCTTTTCCCAAGCAGGTGACACTTGGAATGTAGGTATCCATGAACGGATGCAACCCCTCTATGACAGTATGGGATGCCACACATAGTACATCCAGGTTACTACGGATCCTTGCCCATTGAAAAGCGTGGTTGGTAAAACCTATCGCACTGTGACCCATTCTAATTAAAGCTATGACTGTATTAAATCTATTATGTAAGGAAATTATTTGTTGTATGCTCGATTCAAGGACTTTTATGTAGGACAAGGATTAACCGTAGACCTGAACTGTTTGTTCTTAGTTGTCTTTAATTTTAAATTTGGTTAAAGGATTGGGTTCTTTTGATCAGTAAGACTTCATTTTTTGCATGCGTTCTACTTTTCCAATCAAACCCCACGAATAGAATTTTCGAGGATAAAAATTCCTAAGGAGGGGAGAATGTAATATCTCGATATTTTTGAACCCGAGTTTGACTGACCTCGTGTGCGAGTCTGGCACAATAACCGATGTTGGCATGGTTTTTATTTAATAATAAATCATTAAATAATTTTTGGGGAGCTTTGTGTAGAACAGATTAAGGTTTAAATGTTGTCGCTCAACACCGAAGCCAAGTCTAGGTTGAGTGGATAGAATTTAGGTGGCAAATATCCTTGATATTTGTTTAGGCTTCTTTTGGTTATGAGAGTGAGAGAGAGGGTTGCTTTGAGGCTGTTTTAGCCATTTGAGATTTCTAGAGAGTGAGTGTGAGTTTGAGAGAGAACCGAGCTCCATTTGGAACCCGTCACCCTTGAACGCCATTTTCTTGAGTTTCTGACTGCAAGATTGTGATCATGCCGACTTTACTTGAATTCCGCCTTTGGTGAATTCTGATCATTCAAACCTTTTTTATTAGAAACCCTATTTTCAAAGAGAGTTCTGTCTTGCAATCGTCTCTCATTCTTTGAGGAGTTCAAGGATCGATACGTGCTAGTGAAGGACTTTGTCATGAGCTTCGTTGAGATCGATCACCGTAGGAATCGGTGGGTTAGTTTCAAAACCCTCTTTGGCAACATTTCTTAAAGCCGTGGAATCAATCAGCAAAAGGTTAGTTTCCCTTTGATTTAATGGTTTAGATTGTAGAATAAATCTTTGTTTTAGTTTAGTGTATGTGTGTGTGCAAAAATAGAGTGAATCCGATAAGATTTGAAGGGAAAAAAATAGACCAAGGAAGAAGTCGAAGGGTTCTGAACCCAAGAAAATCGAATTTCGAATTGGAAAATTTGTAGTTCTAATTTGAAATTGACGTTCCAAATTGAAAATCAAATGGTCGATTTTGACAACAGAGGTGCCAGATTTCTGAAGAAATTCGAAGTTTGAATTGGTCTGAGCTTGCCGACAATGCTTCAGTATTTTGACCGTAACTTTTTACTCCAAACTTTGATTTATGCAATTTTTAAGGCGTTGGAAAGAAGACAACGAGCTCTATAACTTTTATTAATGAACAATTCATAAATCTAATGTTATAAAGGTCAAAAATTAGGTGAAATAGGGAAAAGTTTTCACATGATCCAACGTTACCTTAAACTTGTCTGTTTCGCCTAGTTTTGAGAAAACTTTAGGAACTTTGGCTTATATGATAATTAGTCAATAACATGTATATATACAAATGCTTGTAATGTAGATTAAGGATTGGAGATCGTTGAGTAGGCATTTGCTTTGCCTCCGATACGTTCGACTCTGAACTAAGGTAGGAGAATCTCATCATCACTTGCATTCTATTTTAATTCACATGGGTATTTTCTATTATAATTTTTTGATCTTGCACATGACATCTAGAACTCATAGCTATAACCTTGAATCTGATTAAGAAATTTGGAATACAAAATAAGAACTCTGAAATCCAAATCTGCTCTGAATCTAAAACCTGAATCTGTAACTCTGAATTATGTATTAGAATCTGCATCTGAATTATGTGTTAGAATCTGCATCTGATTTATGATTTATCTAAACGAATCCCTTAAAAAAATCCTAAACACTATTCTTGGCGCAGTTACCCTCATAGCATAGGGGCTTGTTGCAGTCTAGAAAAAGGGTTCGTGAATGACGATGGTTAGGTAGGGGCTCCCATCGGTAGCATTCCTATTCTCATGCTATAGTAATTTGAGAGGTAGATTAAGTTGAGACTTAAGTCATGAATTTATTAAGCTTTGCATACATGAATCAAGAAATTATGTGCATCTGAATTCTTTATCTGTTTGAAACTGTTTGGGATAACGTTGAACAAGAATATGCATCTGATTTGTCCTTGAAATTTAGTCATTTTTGCATACCCGCTTTGGACATATGAAATACGTTTTAAAAACCTTGTTTATTGAGATATATTGTGATGATATGACTTTCTTCTACTGAGCTTTGTTATTAGCTCACTCCGACTATACATCACAGATACTAATTTAGCCACTGCTGCTCTGGGCTACGAGAGTGATTTGAACTACGTTCCTGAAAAAGAGTAGGAGATTCCTCCAGAGGAATTCTTTCGTGTCTAGGATCCTACTGTGTTTTATTGTACCTTTTTGGGCTTGGTATGTATGACCTTTTATATTTTTTCTAGTTTTAGATTCATGTATTTATACTTATTTTTTTTGTGAACCATGTTTCGGTGATGGTCGGTGATCACGGGTAGTTCTTTTTGTTTCTTCTACCGATGGTTGTGAAAACCCGACTTTTCCAATCCCTAAGGCATAGGAAAGGCCGGTTCATCAACTTATTGATTTCTCAATAAGCCGTAAACAAACAGAAGCCGACAACATAACATAGGTCTAAGTAAAGGCAAAGTAAAACTAAGCAAGAACAAAAGATTAAACAAAACAATATATCACCTTGAGGAATCAGGAAGAACCACCGGCGATGGCCAATCCAACACCTAAAATAGTGGTTCCTAATGATGGTTCCTCAAGTGATATCCAAAAAGATAAAACAATTAGCCTAGGACCCAATGTTCAAAGAATAATTCTAACAAAAGGACCAAAAGACAATCCAAAAATCAGGGGAAGAACTCCTCAGCAGGCATCTTCAATTCCTCCTCAGGAATGTAGTCGAAGTCCTCTGGATCAAGATCGTCTGCCCCTAGGTTAGTCTTAGCACCTGTGACGTATAGTCGGGATGAGCTAACATTGAAGCCCAATAGAGGAAACATGTCTATTTGCATTTTATCATCAGTGAAGGTTTTCAAAGACAGAAATCAGATCATTTATGGTTTTCTAAATATGCATTGCAAGTTGAATCTCCAATTCTAAATTGAAAGCTAAAAGTTGAACCAAAGTGTCTGATGTTCTCAAAGTTTCTGAATTAGGCATGCTTCTTGTCTTAAATTTATAACTTAAAATAATCTCCCAAATTACATACTAGCATGAGAGCGGAAAAAGCCACTAATGAGAAACCCTACTAACCATCGTCGTTCAAGAACCCTTTCACCGAAGTGCAACAAGCCCCTACGTAATGAGGGAAACTTGCGCCAAATAGAATTACTGTCAACACGGTTGGTAGGATCTAGGGTTTCGTTCGTATGGGCCTCAAATCGAATGCAAATGCAAAATATATCAAAGTTTGTATACATAACACATTCATGGATTTTCGGAGTTCTGATTCAAAGTTCAAAGTACGGAAATTCAAATTTCGGAGTTCTTAATCATATCAAAGTTTCAAAGTTCTGATTTGTGTCACATTTCACAGTTCTTAATCATGCTATGTCAAACAAAATTTTAGAAATTCGTGCTTTATACAAAATAACCTAAACTTATAATAGAATGCAAATCAGGTTTTAGCTTCCCTTATCTCAACTCAAAGTGGTCCAAAACAAGTAAGGCAGCCCTCACAATTGACTCACTATTTCAACACCTACAAGAATTAACACTACAAGTGTAAATAGTGGTCCAAAAGTCAAACCCGAAAACTTGCCGATAAAAATTCCGACAAAATTTCAAAGGCCAGAAACAGGATAGAATTCGACCCTCGAATTTCCAAAAGATGCATCAGGCCTAAAAATCCAATTTCGACCCTCGAATTTCTCAGGTCTGTGTTTGCTCAAAAAAAGTATCTTCGGACCTATTGCTCATTCAATCTACACTTTGCTTATCCTCACATATATCAATATAAACCTACTCTAAGCAAAGCTAACAATATTTAATTGAAAGAGGTTTAAAAGCCTACCTCTTGAAGTTTAATCCGTTGATCCCGTTGCACCAAATTCAAGCATCGGAACTAAACTTTGAGGTTTAATAGGTCTGGACCTCCAAATCAGTCCATTCCTGAACATGCTTCAAGTGCACAGGTCTGACCCACACAACACACAGAACCTTCCACTCTCCCCTAGCCTTCCTTCTAATTACAACAAACTCATCCAAATCCATTTACAAAGCTTTTCAATGGCCAAGATGGGGAGAGGGATTCACAATCTCACAAGATCTAAGATCAAGGGCAAGGGGCAAGGGTTGCAAGTTTAAATTGAAACGAGAGAGAGAAGTGAAACTTCTCCTCAAAGCCTCTCTTTATAATAATAAAGAAAAACAACTAAATATCTAGATTTTTGTAAATACAACTCCATCCACTTAAATTGCATTAGTTTCCTATGTTAAACACAAACACCCAACTTAAAGTTTATGTCATCGAATACATGACTTCCACAAGTCCAGAGATAAAATCTTTTGGTCGTCAATCTCGTCATACACTTAGCTATCCAAAAACTCATAAATATCTCGCAACTTTTCTCGGGCATGCTTATCGAGGTAACAAAAAATAGGTCTAAAATAGGTCCAAAAATATCGGGGATATAACATTCTCTCCTCAAGAATTTTTGTCCTCGAAAATTTAAAACCGACACATAGCAGAAAGCCGAAAAGCAACGCATACCACAAAACGAAACAAAAAGAAAAACATGGGTCACAGTGCGATAGTCTCAGGGCACGCAAGTCAAGGGATGGGATCCGTAGTAACGTGGATGTACTACATATGGCACCTGAAGAGCCAAAGTGGGTTGCATCCGTACATGGATACCTACACCCTGAGTGTCACATGCCCAGAAACAACCTCACCGTGACTCATGAAGAACAGGATGAAATCAAAGCGCAAAGGCTAACAAGGCTAACAAGCTGAAAGCATAAGTGCATAAACCGAGAAGAAAATAACATGACCCCACCACAAAAAGGCAGAAATAGAATTGAAGTTACATGGCCATATAACGAAAGCCATAAGTCTAACATAACCAAAAATGGCTATGCACATAACCAAACAAAACCATATATAGATATGTGACAAGATCCATAGCGAAAAAAATGTACCAAACTAAACAAAACGAAAATGAGCACATCAATATCCCAAAATAAATATATAAAAGAAATAGCAAAAGTAGAACCACCAGGTTCTATGATAATCCATGCAATATATAAAAAGAAGGACAAGCTCCAATAAAAGATCATAAAGAACATAACAGCTAAAAGCTGATCTAAAACTCCCCCGCAGCAGCTGGATCAACCTGAACCTGGTCACCATCCCCACCATCAGTATCATCATCGTCCGAACCATCAACACTAGCATCTGTAGGCATGTTGGGACAGGCGCCCGATGTTGAAGGGTGGTGAACTAATGCTCGGATGTCGGCCATGTACGTGGCATAGTCTGTGGGGAACGCATGCTGCATCAAATATGTCAGAGCCTTGCCATGAACGTCCAACTCTCGACGCATGGAGCTGGTATGCTGGGTGAGCTCCTATATCTGCTGGCTCACGACAGTCATCTAGCGAGTAAACTCTGAGAGCATGAGTACGTCGCTTTGGGGGGGCAGGTCGGGTGCAGGAGCATCAGGCTCAAGTGCAACGTGCTCTGAATCATCCTCTTCGTCATCCTCATCTGGTACGACGGCACCTTTGGGAGCTTTAAGAAGTCGATTGTAGGTCCGACCCCAACTGACAAGGTTATACAGCTTTAGACCGTCCATGGATCATGGCTCAGTAGGGAGAATCTCATATGCATTTTCTCAACAAGTTTAAGTAAAAAGGTGCAGAAATTGTTCTCGAATGTCAGCTTCTCGCTCCCAGGTGGCTTCCTTTGCTGTATGATTCCTCCAACGGACGAGAACCAAAGGAATCTGCTTCGTGCGTAGGATCTGCTCCTTGCTATCCAAAATCTAAACCGAGTCCTCAATCACCGTCAAACCATCCTGAAGCTTGATGGGTTGGTAATCAAGCACGTGAGTCAGGTCACGTATGTATCGACGTAGCATCGACACATGGAAGACGTTGTGCATGCTAGACAATTGCAGTGGTAGCGCCACTCGGTATGCAACCTCTTCGACTCGGCCTAATATCTCAAAAGGCCCAACGTATTGAGGACTCAGCTTCCCTCTTTTACCAAATCGCATCACACCTTTCGTAGGCAAAATTCAAACAAAATCATTATCACCAACCTGAAAATCCATATGTCTCGGCTTGAGATCGATGTAGCTCTTCTGACGACTTTGATCTACACGTAGTCTCTCACGAATCAACGGAACCGTCTCGGTCGTACGCTCGACTATCTCAGGGCCTAGAATAAGCTTCTCACCCACTTCTTCCCGGTTTAACGGCGATCTGCACCGTCGTCCATATAAAGCCTCAAACGGTGCCATACCGATGCTAGCTTGGAAGCTATTATTGTAAGCAAACTCGATCAGAGGTAAGTGTTGGTCCCATGAC
Source organism: Chloranthus sessilifolius (assembly GCA_021018995.1). Classification (NCBI taxonomy): domain Eukaryota; kingdom Viridiplantae; phylum Streptophyta; class Magnoliopsida; order Chloranthales; family Chloranthaceae; genus Chloranthus; species Chloranthus sessilifolius. Next base: position 103,639,490 of record CM037588.1, read on the forward strand.
CCGTGAAAATCCAACATGCAAGATCTCAGCATGTCCTCTATGATCCGATTCACTCGCTCAGTCTGGCCATCAGTCTGTGGGTGAAATGTTGAGCTGAAGTCAAGACGAGAACCCATTGCTTCCTGAAATTGCTGCCAAAATTGTGAAGTAACGGATCCCTGTCAGACAAAATACTAGCCGGTATCCTGTGCAGTCGAAAAATCTCCTTGAGGTATAAGTCTACAAGTCTACTGGATGTATACGTAGTATTGTACAATAGGAAATGAGCAGACTTGGTTAACCGATCAACAATGACCCAGATGGCATTGTTCTTTCTCAGTGTTTTTGGCAAACCTAGGATGAAGTCCATCGAAATGGCTTCCCATTTCCACTCAGGTACAGGTAAAGGTTACAATAAGCCTGCTGGATTCTGATGATCAACCTTAACCTGCTAACAAACCAAGCATCGCGATACGTACTCAGCGACGTCCCGCTTCAAACCTCGCCACCAGAAACTCTTCATCAAGTCCTAATACATCTTGGTGGTACCAGGATGTATGGCATACATGGATTTGTGAGCCTCTTCCAGAATTGTTTCCCGAAGCTTAGTACTCGTCGGTACGCATACTCAATCTCGAAACAACAAGATCCCATATGCTCGAATGCAGAAATCCTTCTTGCTTCCACTCTCCACATCTCGTCTGATCGCCATAAGCTCATCGTCGGTCATCTGAAGCTTCCTGACATTCTCAAAAAGCGTAGGGCACAGTACAAGTGTAGCCATCAATGCTCCCGAGCCTTTCACATCAAACCGCGAGCTACCTAAGGCCATATCTTCCAAAAGCTTCCATCTTTGTATCCGACTAACAAGATTTGACAACTGTGCTAAAGACTTTCTACTAAGAGCATCAGCAACGACATTCGCCTTTCCCGGATGGTACTGAATCGAGCAATCATAATCCTTCAAAAACTCCATCCATCGTCGCTGCCTCATATTCATGTCCTTCTGAGTGAATAGGTACTTGAGACTCTTGTGATTGGTGAAGATATCAAATATCTCACCGTAGAGGTAATGTCTCTAGATCGTCAGGGCAATGATAACTGCTACTCACTCTAGATCATGTGTCGGATAGTTTCTTTCATGGTCCTTCAGCTTCCTAGAACCATATGTAATGACCCGCTCATGTTGATTAAGCACACAGCCTAATCCGCCTTAAGAAGCATCACTGTACACTGCGACGCCTCCACTACCTAAAGGTATAGCAAGTACTGGTGCCGTAGTCAATCGATGCCTCAGCTCCTGAAAGCTCTGCTTACACTGCTCTGTCCAGTCAAACTTCACGTTCTTTCTTGTAAGCTACGTAAACAGACCAGATATCTTTGAGAAGCCCTCGACGAATCTCCGATAGTACCCTGCTAGACCAAGGAAACTTTGAACCTCTGTAACTGTCGTAGGCTGTTCCCAGTTCACCACAAAATCGATCTTTGTAGGATCCACTGATACACCAGTCTCAGAGATAATGTGGCCCAAGAAACTGACCTAATCAAGCCAAAACTCACACTTACTGAGTTTGGCATATAGCTGATAGTCCCTGGGCGTTTGAAGAGCCACTCGTAGATGCTGCATATGCTCCACTCTGGTTTTCAAATATATGAGGATGTCATCTACGAAAACTACCATAGACTTATCTAGATGTGGCTTGAACACATGATTCATCAGGTCCATAAAAGATGTAGGCGCATTTGTCAACCCAAATGGCATCACCAAGAACTCATAGTGGCCATATCGCGTACGAAACACAGTCTTGGATATATCTTTCGCCTTCATCTTGAGTTGATGATAGCCTGACCTTAGATCAATCTTCGGGAAGGACTTCACACCTTGCAATTGATCAAACAAGTCATCTATCCGAGGAAGTGGATAATGATTCTTGATCGTCATCTTGTTGACCTGACGATAATCAATGCACAAACGCATCGATCCATCCTTCTTTTTCACAAAGAGAACTAGTGCACCCTAAGGAGAAACACTCGGTCAAATGAAGCCTTTATCTAACAGCTCCTGAAGCTGTTCCTTGAGCTCTTTCAATTCTGCAGCTGCCATCAAATATGAAGCTTTAGACAATGGTTCTGTACCTGGTGCTAGCTCGATCGCGAACTTAATCTCCCGATCAGGTGGTAATCCAGGTAAGTCTTCTGGAATGACATCAGGATACTCGCAGACCACCGTGATAAGAGCCAAGTCGTTCTTCTTTTCTGTAGAATCTTATAGGTAAGCATGATATCAGCTACAACCATTTCTCATCATGCGCTCGGCCTTAATAGCTGAAACAAGCGGCACAACCTTTGAGCTAACTCCACAGAATCAAAAGGATTTTCACTTTGGCGATCGAAAGGTCACGATCTTCCATAGACAGTCCATGCTCACGTGATAAGCTGCCAACCAATCCATCCCAAGAATGACGTTGAATCTTTTCATATTAAACGTAATCATGTCGGTCACTGTCTTATGCTCATCGATTATCGCGATGACTGACTGACATGTCATATCGGTGCTCATCGAACTTCCCGTAGGGATCTTCACGTCTAAAATGAAAGCAAGGGGTTCGAGAGTAATACCCAACTTCTCAGAGAAAAGAGGTGTAATAAATGAGTGTGTAGAACCGGGGTCTATCAAAACTCATGCTTCAACTTTACTCAAGTCGCCTCTACGACTCATCATAAGGGTACCTTTTATTAAGAATGTTTGTTAATTATATGCAATGATTCCCATTTTGTTCAAAATTTATTTTAATGAATTTAAACATCAAATAATAGAACCAATGCAGGAATTGACATCTCACCTTTAATGATACCTTGGATCACGTCATTCGACGTTTGGGCATCCTGTGCAGTCACCGCATAGGCTCGACCTTGAACTGTAGGTCGCGTCGATTTCTACGTAGAGATTTACGTAGTCCTTCCCTTGTCCGTCGTAGGACAATCCTTGATCATATGACCAATATATCCACACCTGAAGCATCCCAAGTGTTCCGTCGGCAATCCTCAGTCTCATGTGCTTTCCCACATTGGGTAGATGTTGGAGTAGGAATAGGAGTAATAGCTGGTCCCCATGATGACCCCTGAGCCATAAAAGCTCCACTCGCCGTAGTGCTCCCAGCTCTGAAAGGTCATACAGGTGAAGAACTCTGCGGTCACTGATAGGAAGACTATACTAGTCCCGAAGCAACTGCCGACCTAGAATACGATTGCTGACTAGGATAGTGAGGAGGTTTAGATAACCTCAGCGTTTTATTCACCTGCTCAGACGCACTCAACTGTCCCTGGCCAAACCGGTTTCTATTTCCCTGCTCTCACCTCAGATACTATTTATGGATGTCTTCCTCTCCAATGAGAGCCTTTGCCATGACACCCGCATAAGTATCCATCTCCCACATCGACACCCTCTCCTAAATATTCAGCCTCAAACCCTCTGAAATTTCTGAGCCCTCATCAACTCAGTGGCCATGTGCAAGGGGGCGAATCGAGCAAGTCTATCAAACTCTACGCTATACTCGCACACAGACATTTCATTCTGCTTCAACTTTATAAACTGGACTTCCCATTGGTTACGCATGATCTTTAGGAAATACTGATCGTTGAACGTATCCACGAACTCTGCCCAAGTCCATGGAGTATTGGGGTAGTCCTGCTCCCTAGTCCTGGAGATAGATTTCCACCACGGAGTGGCCTCACTCAATAGCTTGAAGGCTGTCCAGGGTACCTTCTCAACATCTGTACACTGTAACACCTCAAAAATCTTCTCCATCTCATCAAGCCATGCCTCGGCTTCCATCAGATTCGTCTGCCTTGAGAATGTAGGAGGTCTCATCCTCCTGAACTCGGCAAATCCTCCTGGCTGATGTCTAACTGCCAGTAGCTCTGTCTGTCAATCTATTGCTGCAGTCTGTTGAGCCATGTTGTTGGGCAAGGCTGCCAACACCTGGTCAACATTTCCTCCGTCAGGCCTAGCAGCTCCCAAGGGATATGCATTAGGGCTAGAAGTAAATCTCATTCGGCCATGTGAGGTACCTACGCCCTCATCAATCTCCTCAAGATGAGCCATGCGCGGTCCTTCTCTACCTCGGCCTCTGCCTCTAAACCAAGGAGGCATGCTGATCTGTCATTGTTAAAAAACAATAACAATAGATCAGTATTGATTGTTACGATAATCTAACTCTTAGTCCTAAGACTCTGAACCTAGAGCCTCGCTTTGATACCAACTGTGACGACCCGACTTTTCCAATCCCTAAGGTATAGGAAAGGCCGGTTCATCAACTTCTTGATTTCTCATTAAGCCGTAAACAAACAGAAGCCGACAACATAACATAGGTCTAAGCAGAGGCAAAGCAAAACTAAGCAAGAACAAAAGCTTAAACAAAATAATATATCACCCTGAGGAACCAGGAAGAACCACCGGCGATGGCCAATCCAACACCTAAAATAGTGGTTCCTAATGATGGTTCCTCAAGTCATATCCAAAAAGACAAAACAATTGGCCTAGGGCCCAATATTCAAAGAATAATTCTAACAAAAGTACTAAAAGACAATCCAAAAATTAGGAGAAGAACTCCACAGGATATGTCTCCAATTCCTCCTTAGGAATATAGTCAGAGTCCTCTGGATCAAGATCGTCTGCCCCAAGGTTAGTCTCAGCACCTGTGACGTATAGTTGGGATGAGCTAACATCAAAGCCCAATAGAGGAAACATGTCTATTTGCATTTTATCATCAGTGAAGGTTTTCAAAGATAGAAATCGGATCATTTATGGTTTTCTAAATATGCATTGCAAGTTGAATCTCCAATTCTAAATAGAAAGCTAAAAGTTTAACCAAAGTGTCTAATGTTCTCAAAGTTTCTGAATTAGGCATGCTTCTTGTCTTAAATTTATAACTTAAAATAATCTCTCAAATTACATATTAGCATGAGAGCGGAAAAACTCACCAATGGGAAACCCTACTGACCATCGTCGTCCATGAACCCTTTTTCTGAAGTGCAACAAGCCCCTACGTAATGAGGGAAACTTGCGCCAAATAGAATTACCGTTAATACGGTTGGGAGGATCTAGGGTTTCGTTCGTATGTGCCTTAAATCGAATGCAAATGCTAAATATATCAAAGTTTGTATACATAATACATTCACGGATTTTTGGAGTTCTGATTCAAAGTTTAAAGGGCAAAAATTCAAATTTTTGAGTTCTTGTTCATATCATAGTTTCAAAGTTCTGATTTGTGTCACATTTCACAGTTCTTAATCATGCTGTGTCAAACAAAATTTTGGAAATTCGTGCTTTATACAAAATAACCTAAACTTATAATAGAATGCAAATAAGGTTTTAGGTTCCCCTACCTCAACTCAAAGCGGTCCAACACAAGTAAGGCAGCCCTCACAATGGACTCACTATTTCAAAACCTACAAGAATTAACACTACAAGTGTTAATAGTGGTCCAAAAGTCAAACCCGAAAACTTGCCGATAAAAATTTTGACAAAATTTCAAAGGTTAGAAATAGGGCAGAATTTGACCCTCGAATTTCCAAAAGATGCATCAGGCCTAAAAATCCAATTTCAACCCTCAAATTGAAATTAGACCCTCGAATTTCTCAAGTCTGTGTTTGCTCAAAAAAAGTATCTTCGAACCTATTGCTCATTCAATCCACAGTTTGCTTATCCTCACATATTTCAATATAAACCTACTCTAAGCAAAGCTAACAATATTTAATTCAAGGAGGTTTAAAAGCCTACCTCTTGAAGTTTAGTCTGTTGATCCCATTGCCCCAAATTCAAGCATCGTAACTAAACTTTAAGGTTTAATATGTCTAGACCTCCAAATCAGTCCATTCCTGACCTTGCTTCAAGTGCACAGGTCTGAACACACAGAACTTTCCACTCTCCCCTAGCCTTCCTTCCAATTACAACAAACTAATCCAAATCCATTTACAAAGCTTTTCAATGGCCAAGATGGGGAGAGGGATTCACAATCTCACAAGATCTAGGATCAAGGGCAAGGGGCAAGGGTTGCAAGTTTAGATTAAAACGAGAGAGAGAAGTGAAACTTCTCCTCAAAGCCTCTCTCTTTATAATAATAACAAAAGCAATCATATATCTAAATTTTTTAAATACAACTCTATCCACTTAAATTGCATTAGTTTTCAGTGTTAAACACAAACAACCAACTTAAAGTGTATGTCATCGAATACATGACTTCCACAAGTCCAGAGACAAAATCCTTTCGTCAACAATCTCGTCATACACTTATCTATCCAAAAACACTGAAATATCCAGTAATTTTTCCCAAGCACGCTTATCGAGGTAACAAAAAATAGGTCCAAAATTATCAGGGAAATTATATTCTCCCCTCCTTAGGAATTTTTGTCCTTGAAAATATAAAACTGACACATAGCAGAAAGCCAAAAAGCAACGCATACCACAAAACGAAACAAAAAAAAAAACATGGGTCAGAGTGCGATAGCCTCACAGGGCACGCAAGTCAAGGGATGGGATCCGTAGTAACATGGATGTACTACATATGGCACCTGAAGGGCAGAAGTGGGTTGCATCCGTACATGGATGCCTACACCTCGAGTGTCACGTGCCGGGAAATAACCTCACCGTGACTCATGAAGAACAGGATGAAATCAAAGCGCACAGGCTAACAAGCTGAAAGCATACGTGTTTAAACCGAGAAGAAAATAGCACGACCCCACCACACAAAAGCAGAAATAGAATTGAAGTTACATGCCCACATAATGACAGCCATAAGTCCAACAAAACCAAAAATGGCTATGCACATAACCAAACAAAACCATATATAGATATGTGACAAAATCCAGAGCGAAAAAAATGTACCAAACTAAACAAAATGAAAACGAGCACATCAATATCCCAAAACAGATATATAAAAGAAATAGCAAAAGTAGAACCACCAGGTTCTATGATAATCCATGCAGTATATAAAAATAAGTACAAGCCCCAAAAAAAGGTCATAAAGTACATAACAGCTTAAAGCTGATCTAAAACTCCCTCGCAGCAGCTGGACCAACCTGAACCTGGTCACCATCCCCACCATCTATATCATCGTCGTCCGAACCATCAACACTTGCATCTGTAGGAATGCTGGGACCGGCGCTCGATGTCGAAGGGTGGTGAACTGATGCTCGGATGTCGGCCATGTACGTGGCATAGTCTGTGGGGAACGCATGCTGCATCAAATATGTCAGAGCCCTGCCATGAACATCCAACTCTCGACGCATGGAGCTGGTATGCTAGGTGAGCTCCTGTATCTGCTAGCTCACCGCAGTCATCTGGCTAGTAAACTGCGAGAGCGTGAGTACGTCGCTTTGTGGGGGCTGGTCGGGTGCAGGAGCATCAGGCTCTGGTGCTACGTGCTCTGCATCCTCCACTTCGTCATCCTCATCTGGTACGATGGCACCTTTGGGAGCTTTAAGCCGTCGATTGTATGTCCGACCCCAACTGACAAGGTTATACAGCTTTAGACCGTGCATGGATCGTGGCTCAGTAGGGGGAATCTCATATGCATTTTCTCAACAAGTTTAAGCAAAAAGGTGCAGAAATTATTCTCGGATCTCAACTTCCCGCTCCCAGGTGGCTTCCTCCGGTGTATGATTCCTCAAACGGACAAGAACCAAAGGAATCTGCTTCGTGCGTAGGATCTGCTCCTTGCGAACCAAAATCTGAACCGGGTCCTCAATCACCATCAAACCATCCTGAAGCTCGATCGATTGGTAATCAAGCATGTGAGTCGGGTCACGTATGTATCGACGTAGCATCGACATATGGAAGATGTTGTGCATGTTGGACAATTACGGCGGTAGAGCCACTCGGTACGCAACCTCTCCGACTCGGCCTAATATCTCAAAAGGCCAAACATACCGAGGACCCAGCTTACCTCTTTTACCGAATCGCATCATGCCTTTCGTAGGCAAAATTTGAACAAAAACATAGTCGCTAACCTGAAAATCCATATGTCTCCGCTTGAGATCGGCGTAGCTCTTCTAACGACTCTGAGCTACACGTAGTCTCTTGCGAATCAACCGAACCATCTCGGTCGAACGGTCGACTATCTCAGGGCCTAGAAAAATCTTCTCACCCACTTCTTCCCAGTTTAACGGCGATCTGCACCGTCATCCATATAAAGCCTCGAATGGTGCCATACCGATGCTAGCTTGGGAGCTATTGTTGTAAGCAAACATGATCAGAGGTAAGTGTTGGTCCCATGACCCGTGAGAATCCAACATGCAAGCTCTCAGTATGTCCTCTATGATCTGATTCACTCGCTCAGTCTGGCCATCAGTTTGTGGGTGAAATGCTGAGCTGAAGTCAAGATGAGAACCCATTCCTTCCTGAAATCGCTGCCAAAATTATGAAGTAAACAACGGATCCCTGTCAGACACAAAACTAGCCGATATCCCATGCAGTCGAACAATCTCCTTGAGGTATAACTCTACAAGTCTACTGGCTGTATACGTAGTATTGTACGATAGGAAATGAGCATATTTGGTTAACCGATCAACAATGACCCAGATGGAATTGTTCTTCCTCAGTGTTTTCGACAAACCTAGGATAAAGTCCATCGAAATGGCTTCCCATTTCCACTCAGGTACAGGTAAAGGTTGCAATAAGCCTGCTGGATTCTGATGATCAACCTTAACCTGCTGACAAACTAAGCATCGCGAGACGTACTCAGTGGTGTCGGGCTTCAAACCTCGCCACCAGAAACTCTTCATCAAGTCCTGATACATGTTGGTGCTGCCAGGATGTATGGCATACATGGATTTGTGAGCCTCTTCTAGAATGGTGTCCCGAAGCTCAGTACTTGTCGGTACATATACTCGATCTCGAAACAACAAGGTCCCATATGCTAGAATGCAGAAATTCTTTTTTCTTCCACTCTCCACATCTCCTTTGATCACCATAAGCTCATCGTCAGTCATCTGAAGCTTCCTAACATTCTCGAAGAGCATAGAGCAAAGTACAAGTGTAGCCATCAATGCTCCGAGCCTTTCACATCAAACCGTGAGCTGCCTAAGACCATATCTTCCAAATGCTTCCATCTCTGTATCCGACTGACAGGATGTGACAACTGTGCTAAAGACTTTCTACTAAGAGCATCAACAATGACGTTCGCCTTTCCCGGATGGTACTGAATCCAGCAATCATAATCCTTCAAAAACTCCATCCATTGTCGCTGCCTCATATTCATGTCCTTCTGAGTGAATAGGTACTTGAGACTCTTATGATCGATGAAGATATCAAATATCTTATCGTAGAGGTAATGTCACCAGATCTTCAGGGTAAAGATAACTGCTGCTAACTCTAGATCATGCGTTGGATAGTTTCTTTCATAGTCCTTCAGCTACCTAGAACCATATGCATTGACCCGCTAATGTTGATCCATAAGAAGCATCACTGTACACTGCGAAGCCTCCACTGCCTGAAGGTATAGCAAGTACCTGTGTCATAGTCAATCGACGCTTCAGCTCCTGAAAGCTCTGCTCACACTGCTCTGTCCAGTCAAACTTTGCATTCTTTCTTGTAAGCTGCGTAAGCGAACCAAATATCTTCAAGAAGCCCTCGACGAATCTCCGATAGTACCCTGCCAAACTAAGGAAACTTTGGACCTCTGTAACTATCGTAGGCTGTTCCCAGTTCACCACAAAATTGATCTTTGTAGGATCCACTGATACACCAGTTTCAAAGACAACGTGGCCCAAGAAATTGACCTGATCAAACCAAAACTCACACTTACTGAGTTTGGCATATAGCTGATGGTCCCTAAGTGTTTGAAGAGCCACTCATAGATGCTGCATATGCTCCTCTCTGGTTTTCAAATAGATGAGGATGTCATCTACGAAAACTACCACACACTCATCTAGATGTGTCTTGAGCACGCGATTCATCAGGTCCATAAAAGATGCAGGTGCATTTGTCAACCCTAATGGCATCACCAAGAACTCATAGTGGCCATATTGCGTACGAAATGTAGTCTTGGATATATCTTTCCCCTTGATCTTGAGCTGGTGATAGCCTAACCTCAGATCAATCTTTAAGAACTTTGCACCTTACAATTGATCAAACAAGTCATCTATCCAAGGAAGTGGATAATGATTCTTGATCGTCATCTTGTTGAGTTGACGATAATCAATGCACAGACGCATCGATCCATCCTTCTTTTTCACAAAGAGAACCGGTGCGCCCTAAGGAGAAACACTCGGTCGAATGAAGCCTTTATCTAATAGCTCTTGAAGCTGTTCCTTGAGCTCTTTCAATTCCGTAGGCGCCATCTGATATGGAGCTTTAGACAATGGTTCTGTACCCTATGCTAGCTCGATCGTGAACTCAATCTCTCGATCAGGTGGTAATCAAGGTACGTCTTCTGGAAAGACATCAGGATACTCACAGACCACCGTGATAAGAGCCAAGTCATTCTTCTTTTCTATAGAATCTTACAGGTAAGTAAGATATCCGCTACAACCATTCCTCATCATGCGCTCAGCCTTAATAGTTGAAACAAGCGGCACAACCTTTGAGCTAACTCCATAAAATTGAAAGGATTTTTACTTTGGTGGTCGGAAGTTCACGATCTTCTGTAGATAGTCCACGCTCGCGTCATAAGCGGCCAACCAATCCATCCTGAGAATGAGGTTGAATCCTTCCATATTCAACGTAATCATGTCGGTCACTATCTAGTGCTCATCAATCATCACGATGACTGACTGACATGCCGTATCAGTGCCCACTATACTTCCCGTAGGTATCTTCACATCAAAAATAAAAGCAAGGGGTTCGGGAGTAATACCCAAATTCTCAGAGAAAAGAGGTATAATAAACGAGTGTGTAGACCCAGGGTCTATCAGAACTCGCGCTTCAACTTTACTCAATTCGCCTTTACGACTCATCATAAGGGTACCTTTTATTAAGAATGTTTGTTAATTATATGCAATGATTCCCATTTTGTTCAAAATTTATTTTAATGAATTTAAACATCAAATAATAGAACCAATACAAGAATTGACATCTCAACTTTAATGATACCTTGGATCACGTCATTCGACGTTTGGGCATCCTGTGCAGTCACCGCATAGGCTCGACCTTGAACTATAGGTTGCGTCGATTTCTGCATAGAGACTGATGTAGTCCTTCCCTTATCCATCGTAGGACAATCCTTGATCATATGACCAATCTGTCCACACCTGAAGCATCCCCCAGTGTTCCGTCGACAATCCTCCGTCTTATGTGGTTTCCCACATCGGGTACATGTTGGAGTAGGAACAGGAGTAACAGCTGGTCCCCGTCCCCCTGAGCCACAAAAGCTCCACTCACCGTAGTGCTCCTAGCTCTGAAAGGTCATACAGGTGAAGAACTCTGTGTTCGCTGATAGGAAGACGATACTGGTCCTGAAGCAACTGCCGACCTGCAATACGATGGCTGACTAGGATAGTGAGGAGGATTAGAGAACCTTGGCTTTTTGTTCACCTGCTCAGACGCACTCAACTGTCCCTGGCCAAATTTAGTTTCTATTTCCCTGCTCTCGCCTCAGATACTGCTTTTGAATGTCTTCCTCTCCAATGAGAGCCTTTTCCATGAAACCCGCATAAGTCTCCATCTCCCACATCGACACCCTCTCCTGAATATTCGGCTTTAAACCCCTCTGAAATTTCTGAGCCCTCATCAACTCAGTGGCCACGTGCAAGGGTGCGAATCAGGCAAGTCTATCAAACTCTGTGCCATACTCGCGCACAGACATCTCATTCTGCTCCAGTTTTATAAACTGGACCTCCCACTGGTTAGCACGATCTTTGGGAAATACTGATCGTTTAATGTATCCACGAACTCTGCCCAAGTCCATGGAGTATTGGGGTAGTCCTGCTCCCTTGTCCGGGAGACAGATTTCCACCACGGACTGGCCTCACCCAATAGCTTGAAGGCTGCCCAGCGTACCTTCTCAACATCTGTACACTGTAACACCTCAAAAATCTTCTCCATCTCATCAAGCCATGCCTCAGCTTCCATCAGATCCGTCTGTCCTAAGAATGTAGGAGGTCTCATCCTCCTGGCTGATGTCTGGCTACCAGTAGCTCTGTTTGTCGATCTATTTCCGCAGTCCGTTGAGCCATGTTGCTGGCCAAGGCTGCCAACACCTGGTCAATATTTCCTCCCTCAGGCCTAGCAGTTCCCAAGGGATTTGCATTAGGGCCAGATGCGAATCTCGTTCGACCATGTGAGGTACCTACGCCCTCATTAATCTCCTCAAGATGAGCCATGCGAGGTCCTTCTTTACCTCAGCCTCTGCCTCTGAACCGCGGAGGCATGCTGATCTGTCATTATTGAAAAATAATAACAATAGATCAGTATTGATTGTTACGACAATCTAACCCTTAGTCCTAAGACTCTGGACCTAGAGCCTCGCTCTGATACCAACTGTGACGACCCAACTTTTCCAATCCCTAAGGTATAGGAAAGGCCAGTTCATCAACTTATTGATTTCTCAATTAGCCGTAAACAAACAGAAGCAGACAGCATAACATAGGTCTAAGCAGAGGCAAAGCAAAACTAAGCAAGAACAAAAGCTTAAACGAAATAATATATCATCCTGAGGAACCAGGAAGAACCACCGGTGATGGCCAATCCAACACCTAAAATAGTGGTTTCTAATGATGGTTCCTCAAGTGATATCCAAAAAGATAAAACAATTGGCCTAGGGCCTCATATTCAAAGAATAATTCTAACAAAAGTACCAACAGACAATCCAAAAATCAGGGGAAGAACTCCACAGCAGGCGTCTCCAATTCCTCCTCAGGAATGTAGTCAGAGTCCTCTGGATCAAGATCGTCTGCCCCAAGGTTAGTCTCAGCACCTGTGACATATAGTCGGGTTGAGCTAACATCGAAGCCCAATAGAGGAAACTTGTCTATTTGCATTTTATCATCAATAAAGGTTTTCAAAGACAGATATTGGATCATTTATGGTTTTCTAAATATGCATTGCAAGTTGAAACTCCAATTCTAAATACAAAGCTAAAAGCTGAACCAAAGTGTCTGATGTTCTCAAAGTTTCTGAATTAGGCATGCTTCTTGTCTTAAATTTATAACCTAAAATAATCTCCCAAATTACATACTAGCATGAGAGCAGAAAAAGTCACCGATGGAAAACCCTATTGATCATCGTCGTTCATGATCCCTTTTTCTGAAGTGCAACAAGCCCCTACGTAATGAGGGAAATTTGCACCAAATAGAATTACCGTCAACACGGTTGGTAGGATCTAGGGTTTCGTTCGTATGTGCCTCAAATCGAATGCAAATGCTAAATATATCAAAATTTGTATACATAATACATTCACGGATTTTTGGAGTTCTGATTCAAAGTTCAAAGTGTGGAAATTCAAATTTCTGAGTTCTTATTCATATCAAAGTTTCAAAGTTCTAATTTGTGTCACATTTCACAGTTCTTAATCATGTTGTGTCAAACAAAATTTCAGAAATTCGTGCTTGATACAAAATAACCTAAACTTATAATAGAATGCAAATCAGGTTTTAGGTTCCCCTACCTCAACTCAAAGCGGTCCCAGACAAGTAAGGCAGCCCTCACAATGACTCACTATTTCAAAACCTACAAGAATTAACACTACAAGTGTTAATAGTTATCTAAAAGTCAAACCCGAAAACTCGCCGATAAAAATTCCGACAAAATTTTAAAGGTCAGAAATAGGGCAGAATTCGACCTTCGAATTCAAATTCGATGGTCGAATTCAAATTCGACCCTCGAATTTCCAAAAGATGCATTAGGCCTAAAAATCCAATTTCGACCCTCGAATTTCTCAGGTCTGTGTTTGCTCAAAAAAAGTATCTTCAGACCTATTGCTCATTCAATCCACAGTTTGCTTATCCTCAAATATTTCAATATAAACCTACTCTAAGCAAAGCTAACAATATTTAATTGAAGGAGGTTTAAAAGCCTACCTCTTGAAGTTTAATCCGTTGATCCCGTTGCACCAAATTCAAGCATCGGAACTAAACTTTGAGGTTTAATAGGTCTGGACCTCCAAATCAGTCCATTCCTGACCTTGCTTCAAGTGCACAGGTCTGACCCACACAACACACAGAACTTTCCACTCTCCTCAGCCTTCCTTCCGATTACAACAAACTAATCCAAATCCATTTACAAAGCTTTTCAATGGCCAAGATGGGGAGAGGGATTCACAATCTCACAAGATCTAAGATCAAGGGCAAGGGGTAAGGGTTGCAAGTTTAGATTCAAAAGAGAGAGAGAAGTGAAACTTCTCCTCAAAGCCTCTCTCTTTATAATAATAAAAAAAATCAACCAAATTTCTAGATTTTTGTAAATACAACTCTATCCACTTAAATTGCATTAGTTTTCAGTGTTAAACACAAATACCCAACTTAAAGTGTATGTCATCGAATACATTACTTCCACAAGTCCAGAGACAAAATCCTTTGGTCATTAATCTCGTCATACACTTAGCTAACCAAAAACCCTGAAATATCCCATAACTTTTATCGAGCATGCTTTCCGAGGTAATAAAAAATAGGTCTAAAATAGGTCCAAAAATATCAGGGATATTACATTCTCCCCGCCTTACGAATTTTCGTCCTCAAAAATATAAAACTGACACATAGTAGAAAGCTTAAAAGCAACGCATACCACAAAATGAAACAAAAAGAAAAAAATGGGTCACAGTGCGATAGCCTCACAGGGCACGCAAGTCAAGGGATGGGATCCATAGTAACGTAGATGTACTTCATATGGCACCTGAAGGGCAAAAGTGGGTTGCATCCGTACATGGATGCCTACACCCCGAGTGTCACGTGCCGGGAAACAACCTCACCGTGACTCATGAAGAACAGGATGAAATCAAAGCGCAAAGGCTAACAAGCTGAAAGCATAAGTGCATAAATCGAGAAGAAAACAACACGACCCCACCACACAAAAGCAGAAACAAAATTGAAGTTACATGCCCACATAATGAAAGCCATAGGTCCAAGAAAACCAAAAATGGCAATGTACATAACCAAACAAAACCATATATAGATATGTGACAAGATCCATAGCAAAAAAAATGTACCAAACTAAACAAAACGAAAATGAGCACATCAATATCCCAAAACAAATATATAAAAGAAATGGCAAAAGTAGAACCACCAGGTTCTATGATAATCCATGCAGTATATAAAAATAAGTACAAGCCCCAAAAAAAGATCATAAAGAACATAATAGCTCAAAGCTGATCTAAAACTCCCCCGCAACAGCTGGATCAGCCTAAACCTGGTCATCGTCCCCACCATCAGTATCATCGTCGTCTGAAACATCAACACCTGCATTTGTAGGCATGTTGGGACCGGTGCCCGATGTCTTCGGTGGTGAACTGATGCTCGGATGTCGGCCATGTACGTGACATAGTCTGTGGGGAACGCATGCTGCATCAAATATGTTAGAGCCCCGCCATGAACGTCCAACTCTCGATGCATGGAGCTGATATGCTGGGTGAGCTCCTGTATCTGCGGGCTCACGACAGTCATCTGGCGAGTAAACTCCGAGAGCGTGAGTACATCGCTCTGTGGGGGCTGGTCGGGTGCAGGAGCATCAGGCTCTGGTGCTACGTGCTCTGCATCCTCCTCTTCGTTATCCTCATCAGGTACGACGACACCTTTGGCAGCTTTAAGCAGCCCATTGTAGGTCCGACCCCAATTAACAAGGTTATACAACTTTAGACTGTCCATGGATCGTGGCTCAGTAGGGGGAATCTCATATGCATTTTCTCAACAAGTTTAAGCAAAAAGGTGCAGAAACTGTTCTCGGATCTCAGCTTCCCGCTCCCAGGTGGCTTCCTCCGGTGTATGATTCCTCCAACGGACGAGAACCAAAGAGATTCGCTTCGTGTGTAGGATCTGCTCCTTGCGATCCAAAATCGGAATTGGGTCCTCAATCACCGTCAAACCATCCTGAAGCTCGATGGGTTGGTAATCAAGCACATGAGTCAGGTCACGTATGTATTGATGTAGAATCGACACATGGAAGACGTTGTGCATGCTGGACAATTGTGGCGGTAGCGCCACTTAATATGCAACCTCTCCCACTCGGCCTAATATCTCAAAAGGCCCAACATACCAAGGACTCAGCTTCCCTCTTTTACCGAATTGCATCATGCCTTTCGTAGGTGAAATTCGAACAAAAACATTGTCGCCAACCTGAAAATCCATATGTCTCCGCTTGAGATCGGCGTAGCACTTCTAACGACTCTGAGCGACGCGTAGTCTCTCACGAATCAACCGAACCGTCTCGGTTGTATGCTCGACTATCTCAGGGCCTAGAATAAGCTTCTCACCCACTTCTTTCCAGTTTAACGGTGATATGAACCGTCATCCATATAAAACCTCGAACGGTGCCATACCGATGCTTGGAAGCTATTGTTGTAAGCAAACTCGATCAGAGTTAAGTGTTGGTCCCATGACCCGTGAAAATCCAACATGCAAGCTCTTAGCATGTCCTCTATGAGTTGATTCACTCACTCAATCTGGCCATCAGTCTATGGGTGAAATGCTGAGCTGAAGTCAAGACGAGAACCCATTCCTTCCTGAAACTGCTGCCAAAATTGTGAAGTAAACAATGGATCCCTGTCAGACACAATACTAGCTGGTATCTCGTATAGTCGAATAATCTCCTTCAGGTATAACTCTACAAGTCTACTGGCTGTATACATAGTATTGTATGATAGGAAATGAGCAGACTTGGTTAACCAATCAATAATGACCCAGATGACATTGTTCTTCCTCAGTGTTTTCGGCAAACCTAGGATGAAGTTCATCGAAATGGCTTCCCATTTCCACTCAGGTATAGGTAAAGGTTGCAATAAGCTTGCTAGATTCTAATGATCAACCTTAACCTGCTGATAAACCAAGCATCGCAATATGTACTCAGCGATGTCGCGCTTCAAACCTCACCACCAGAAACTCTTCATCAAGTTTATATACATCTTGGTGCTACCAGGATGTATGGCATACATGGATTTGTGAGCCCCTTCCAGAATGGTGTCCCGAAGCTCCATACTCGTCGGTACGCATACTCGATCTCGAAACAACAAGGTCCCATCTACTCAAATAAAGAAATCCTTCTTGCTTCCACTCTCCACATCTTGTCTGATCTCCATAAGCTCATCGTCGGTCATTTGAAGCCTCCTATCAGTCTCGAAGAGCGTAGGGCACAGTACAAGTGTAGCCATCAATGCCCTCGAGCCTTTCACATCAAACCGCGAGCTGGCTAAGGCCATATCTTCCAAATGCTTCCATCTCTGTATCCAACTGACAAGATGAGACAACTGTGCTAAAGACTTTCTACTAAGAGCATCAACAACGACATTCGCCTTTCCCGGATGGTACTGAATCGAGCAATCATAATCCTTTAAAAACTCCATCCATCGTCGCTGCCTCATATTCAAGTCCTTCTGAGTGAATAGGTACTTGAGACTCTTGTGATCGGTGAAGATATCAAATATCTCACCGTAGAGGTAATGTCTCAAGATCTTCAGAGAAAAGATAACTGCTGCTAACTCTAGATCATGCGTCGGATAGTTTCTTTCATGGTCCTTAAGCTGCCTAGAACCATATGCAATGACCCGCTCATGTTGATTAAGCACACAGCCTAATCCGCTATAAGAAGCATCACTGTACACTGCGAAGACTCCACTACCTGTAGGTATAGCAAGTACTGGTGTCGTAGTCAATCGACGCTACAGCTCTTGAAAGTTGTGCTCACGCAGCTCTGTCCAGTCGAACTTCGTGTTCATTCTTGTAAGCTGCCTAAGCGGACCAAATATCTTCGAGAAGCCCTCGAGAAATCTCAGACCAAGGAAACTTCAGACCTCTGTAACTGTCGTAGGCTATTCCCAGTTCACCACAAAATCGATCTTTGTAGGATCCACTGATACACCAGTCTCAGAGACAACGTGGCCCAAGAAACTGACCTGATCAAGCCAAAACTCACACTTACTGAGTTTGGCATACAGCTGATGGTCCCTGAGTGTTTGAAGAGCCACTCGTAGATGATGCATATTCTCCTCTCTGGTTTTCAAATTGATGAGGATGCCATCTACGAAAACTACCACACACTTTTCTAGATGTGGCTTGAACACGCGATTCATCAGGTCCATAAAAGATGCAAGTGCATTTTTCAACCCAAATGGCATCACCATGAACTCATAGTGGCCATATCGCATATGAAATGCAGTCTTGGATATATCTTTTACCTTGATCTTGAGCTGGTGATAGCCTGACCTCAGACCATTCTTCGAGAAGAATTTTGCACCTTGCAATTGATCAAACAAGTCATCTATCCGAGGAAGTGGATAATGATTCTTGATCGTCATCTTGTTGAGCTGACGATAATCAATGCACAGATGCATCGATATATCCTTCTTTTTCACAAAGAGAATCGGTGCGCCCCAAGGAGAAACACTCAATCGAATGAAGCCTTTATCTAATAGCTCCTGAAGCTGTTCCATGAGCTCTTTCAATTCCACAGGTGCCATCCAATATGCAACTTTAGACAATGGTTCTGTACTCGACGCTAGCTCGATCACGAACTCAATCTCTCGATCAGGTGGTAATCCAGGTAAGTCTTCTGGAAAGACATCTGGATACTCGCAGACCACTGTGATAAGAGCCAAGTCGTTCTTCTTTTCTGTAGAATCTTGTAGGTAAGCAAGATATCTGCTACAACCATTCCTCATCATGCGCTCGACCTTAATAGCTGAAACAAGCAGCGCAACCTTTGAGATAACTCCACAGAATCTAAAGTATTTTTGCTTTGGCGGTCGAAAGGTCAAGATCTTCCGTAGATAATCCATGCTCGTGTGATAAGCTACCAACTAATCCATATTCAATGTAATCATGTCGGTCACTGTCTCGTGCTCATCAATCATCAAGATGACTGACTGACATGCCGTATCGGTGCTCACCGAACATCCCGTAGGGATCTTCACGTCTAAAATGAAAGCAAGGGTTTCAGGAGTAATACCCAACTTCTTAGAGAAAAAAGGTGTAATAAATGAGTGTGTAGACCCGGGGTCTATCAAAACTCGCGCTTCAACTTTACTCAAGTCGCCTCTACGACTCATCATAAGGGTACCTTTTATTAGGAATGTTTGTTAATTACATGCAATGATTCTCATTTTGTTCAAAATTTATTTGAATGAATTTAAACATCAAATAATATAACCAATGTAAGAATTGACATCTCAACTTTAATGATACCTTGGATCGCGTCATTCGACGTTTGGGCATCTTGTGTAGTCACCGCATAGGCTCGACCTTGAACTGTAGGTCGCATCGATTTTTACGTAGAGACTGACGTAGTCCTTCCCTTGTCTGTCGTAGGACAATCCTTGGTCATATGGCCAATCTGTCCACACCTGAAGCATCCCTTAGTGTTTCATCGGTAATCCTCCATCTTATGTGGTTTCCCACATCGAGTACATGTTGAAATAGGAACAGGAGTAATAGCTGGTCCCCGTGATGACCCCTGAGCCACAGACGCTCCACTCGCCTAGTGTTCCCAACTCTGAAAGGTTGTACTGGTGAAGAACTCTGCAATCGCTGATAGGAAGACGATACTGGTCCTGAAGCAACTGTCGACCTAAAATACGATGGCTGACTAGGATAGTGATGAGGTTTAGAGAACCTCGGTTTTTTATTCACCTGCTCAGACGCACTAAATTGTCCCTGGCCAAACCGGATTCTATTTCCCTACTCTCGCCTCAAATATTGTTTCTGAATGTCTTCCTCTCCAATGAGAGCCTTTGCCATGACACCCACATAAGTCTCCATCTCCCACATCGACACCCTCTCCTAAATATTCAACCTCAAACTCCTCTGAAATTTCTGAGCCATCATCAACTCAGTGGCCACTTGCAAGGGTGCGAATCGGGCAAGTCTATCAAACTCTACGCTATACTCGCGCACAGACATCTCATTCTGCTCGAGCTTTATAAACTAGACTTCCCACTAGTTATTCCCGATCTTTGGGAAATACTGATCGTTGAACAATCCATGAACTCTTCCCAAGTCCATGGAGTATTAGGGTAGTCCTGCTCCCTTGTCCTGGAGACAGATTTCCACCACGGACTGGCCTCACCTAATAGCTTGAAGGCTGCCCAGTGTACCTTCTCAACATCTGTACACTGTAACACCTCAAAAATCTTCTCCATCTCATCAAGCCATGCCTCGGCTTCCATCGGATCCGTCTACCCTGAGAATGAAGGAGGTCTCATCCTCCTGAACTCGGTGAATCCTCCTGGCCGATGTATGGATGCTAGTAGCTCTGTCTGTCGATCTATTGCCGCAGTCCGTTGAGCCATGTTGTTGGCCAAGGCTGCCAACACCTGGTCAATATTTCCTCCCTCAGGCCTAGCAGCTCCCAAGGGATCTGCATTAGGGCCAGATGCGAATCTCGTTCGACCATGTGAGGTACCTACGCCCTCATTAATCTCCTCAAGATGAGCCATGCGAGGTCCTTCTTTACCTCAGCCTCTGCCTCTGAACCGCGGAGGTATGCTGATCTGTCATTATTGAAAAATAATAACAATAGATCAGTATTGATTGTTACGACAATCTAACCCTTAGTCCTAAGACTCTGGATCTAGAGCCTCTCTCTGATACCAACTGTGATGACCCGACTTTTCCAATCCCTAAGGTATAGGAAAGGTCGGTTCATCAACTTATTGATTTCTCAATTAGCCGTAAACAAACAGAAGCAGACAGCATAACATAGGTCTAAGCAGAGGCAAAGCAAAACTAAGCAAGAACAAAAGCTTAAACGAAATAATATATCATCCTGAGGAACCAGGAAGAACCACCGGTGATGGCCAATCCAACACCTAAAATAGTGGTTCCTAATGATGGTTCCTCAAGTGATATCCAAAAAGATAAAACAATCGGCCTAAGGCCTAATATTCAAAGAATAATTCTAACAAAAGTACCAACAGACAATCCAAAAATCAGGGGAAGAACTCCATAGCAGCTGTCTCCAATTCCTCCTCAGGAATGTAGTCAGAGTCCTCTGGATCAAGATCGTCTGCCCCAAGGTTAGTCTCAGCACCTGTGATGTATAGTCGGGTTGAGCGAACATCGAAGCCCAATAGAGGAAACATGTCTATTTGCATTTTATCATCAATGAAGGTTTTCAAAGACAGAAATTGGATCATTTATGGTTTTCTAAATATGCATTGCAAGTTGAATCTCCAATTCTAAATACAAAGCTAAAAGCTGAACCAAAGTGTCTGATGTTCTCAAAGTTTCTGAATTAGGCATGCTTCTTGTCTTAAATTTATAACTTAAAATAATCTCCCAAATTACGTACTAGCATGAGAGCAGAAAAAGTCACCGATGGAAAACCCTATTGACCATCGTCGTTCATGATCCCTTTTTCTGAGGTGCAACAAGCCCCTACGTAATGAGGGAAATTTGCACCAAATAGAATTACCGTCAACACGGTTGGTAGGATCTAGGGTTTGGTTCGTATGTGCCTCAAATCGAATGCAAATGCTAAATATATCAAAATTTGTATACATAATACATTCACGGATTTTTGGAGTTCTGATTCAAAGTTCAAAGTGCGGAAATTCAAATTTCTGAGTTCTTATTCATATCAAAGTTTCAAAGTTCTAATTTGTGTCACATTTCACAGTTCTTAATCATGTTGTGTCAAACAAAATTTCAGAAATTCGTGCTTGATACAAAATAACCTAAACTTATAATAGAATGCAAATCAGGTTTTAGGTTCCCCTACCTCAACTCAAAGCGGTCCAAAACAAGTAAGGCAGCCCTCACAATGGACTCACTATTTCAAAACCTTCAAGAGTTATCACTACAAGAGTTAATAATGGTCCAAAAGTCAAACCCAAAAACTTGCCGATAAAAATTCCGACAAAATTTCAAATGCCAGAAACAGGGTAGAATTCGATGGTCGAATTCAAATTTGACCCTCAAATTTCCAAAAGATGCATAAGGCCTAAAAATCCAATTTCGACCCTCGAATTTCAATTCGATGGTTAAATTCCAAATTCGACCCTCGAATTTCTCAAGTCTGTGTTTGCTCAAAAAAAGTATCTTTGGACCTATTGCTCATTCAATCCACAGTTTGCTTATCCTCACATATTTCAATATAAACCTACTCTAAGCAAAGCTAACAATATTTAATTCAAGGAGGTTTAAAAGCCTATCTCTTAAATTTTAATCTGTTGATCCCGTTGCACCAAATTCAAGCATCGAAACTAAACTTTGAGGTTTAATAGGTCTGGACCTCCAAATCAGTCCATTCCCGACCTTGCTTCATGTGCACAGGTCTGACCTACACAACACACAGAACTTTCCACTCTCCCCTAGCCTTCCTTCTGATTACAACAAACTAATCCAAATTCATTTACAATGCTTGTAAATGGCCAAGATAGGGAGAGGGATTCACAATCTCACAAGATCTAAGATCAAGGGCAAGGGGCAAGGGTTGCAAGGTTAGATTCAAACGAGAGAGAGAAGTGAAGCTTCTGCTCAAAGCCTCTCTCTTTATAATAATAATAAAAAAAAATCAAATATCTAGATTTTTGTAAATACAACTCTATCCACTTAAATTGCATTAGTTTCCGGTGTTAAACACAAACACCCAACTTAAAGTGTATGTCATCGAATACATGACTTCCACAAGTCCAGAGACAATATCCTTTGGTCATCAATCTCGTCATACACTTAGCTATCCAAAAAACCATAAATATCCCATAACTTTTCCCGGGCACGCTTATCGAGGTAATAAAAAATAGGTCTAAAATAGGTCCAAAAATATTAGGGATATTACAATGATTTTGCCTGGGGTTTGAACCGTTACTTTTATTTTCCTCTTTCCTTATAGAAATGGAGTTAATTGCATGTGTTTCGTCCAGCTTACGTTTACTCTGATATTTGCATGTGTTTCGTCTAGCTTATCGTTTAATCGATAGGTTGGCGAGCCGGCCTTTCTTATACCTAGAGGATTGGAAAAGTTGGGTCATCACATTTTCCTTCTTCAACATCTTTGTCAAATAAGGATGTGAAAGATTCCATAACTAAGGTAAACAACAAAGGTGGGAGAGGATCGCCCTGTCAAATACCACAAGCACTTTGAAAGAAACCATGTGGCGAGCCATTGACCAGAATAGAAAAAATAGGAGTAGCTATGCATTCAGTAATCCACCTAATCCACGTATTGTCGAAACTTAATTGATTGAGGATTTCGATAATTAAATCCCAACAAACTCTATCAGAATCTTTCTTAATATCAATCTTTGCACATCATGCTTTGGGGCCAGTGTTCAAGTGGAACTTTTCAACTAACTTAGGCGCCAAGAGGATATTTTCAGTAATCTTTCGGCCTTTGATGAAGGCAGATTGATTGGGGCTGACTAACACAAGAAGAACCATTGCCAAACGATTGGCCAATATCTTGGTGATGACCTTATAGATAAAGTTACATAAAGCAATGGGTCTGAAATTAGGAATAGAGTTAGCATCTTCTTGTTTAGAAATAAGTCTAATAAATGTGGAATTAATAGATTTTAAAAGTTTTTTGCAACAAAAAAAATTGCTTACTGCTCAGGTCACATCGTCATCAACAATATCCCAATAGGTTTTGAAGAACTCAACAGAGAATCCATCCGACCCTGGCACTTTTTCAGCAGGAGAGTTGAAGATAGTATCTTTGATCTCCTCATTCGAAATAGGAGCATAGAGCAACCGGACGGCTACATCAAAAAGGGTCAAGAGGCATGTGTGTACCGATTAAAGAAGTATTGAATGGGCTAAAAGAAGCACCAAGAGCATGGAACACTCACATCGATGAATTCTTTCAAAAGAATGCGTTCATAAAATGTCCATACAAGCTTGCCTTATACACCCAAACAAACGGTGTTGGGCATATATTGATCATTTGCTTATATGTTGATGACATGATCTTGACAAGAAATAATCTTCATATGATAGATGATTTAAAAAAATCTATGATCAAGGAATTTGATATGACCGACATTGGAAAGATGTCATTTTTCCTTGGGATAGCGGTAAAGCAAATAGAGGGAGAAATTTTTATCGCACAAGAAAAGCATGCAAAAGAAATTCTTAGAAAATTCAAAATGAACAATTGCATCGGCAAGAACACCTTTGAAGTGGGTTTGAAATTATAGAAGAAAGAACATGGTGATTCGATGGATCCTACACTCTTCAAAAGTTTGGTTGGAAGTCTTAGATATTTAACAATCGCTCAACCCGACATTGCTCACAGTGTTGGAATAATTAGCAGATTCATGGAAGCACCAAAACACAGTCACTTCTAGGCTGCTAAAAGGGTTTTGCTATACATCAAGGGTACAATTGATCATAATTTATTTTATAAGCCTACTAATGATTTTGGTCTTGTAGGATTCATAGATAGTGACTTTGGTAGAGATCCTGATGACAGAAAAAGTACATTATGATATGTTTTCAATATTGGTTCAATTGCAGTCTCGTGGTCATAAAAAAAGAAAAATATTGTTGCTCTCTCATCATGTGAAGTTGAATATATAGCTGCTTCAGTATGTGCTTGTCAAGCTATCTGGTTGAAGAATATATTAAAGGAGTTGCATCACTCTACAAATCAACTAGTAACGATCTATGTTGATAATAGATCAGCCATTTCTTTAGCAAAGAATCCTATGTCTCATGGTTGAAGCAAACATATTGACATAAAGTATCATTTTATCCGAGATCAAGTGAAGAAGAATGAAGTCAAGCTCATCTTTGCAAGTCCGAAGAACAAGTTGCGGACATTTTTACGAAGCCTTTAAAGATTTAAACATTTCAAGGATTGAAGACTTTACTTGGAGTAACTTTGAAACTTGGGTTTGAGAGGGAGTGTTAGAATACAAACCCAAGTAAAGTGGTTCTTGGGTTGCACAACTTGAAAAGCTATTTTGTGACATGCTTTAAGTAACTTTTGCAAGTTACAAGGAGACTTTTCATTTCTCAAGAGAGAAATAATTATTTTTGTTTGTTTCCTAGAAGTCATTTCTTAGGTGTCTTTTCAAGGTTCTAGGTACCTTTTCATATTTCAAAGTGTCTTTTAGTTGTTCAATGTATTTTCCTCTTTATATATATTGGTGTAACCGGGTAGCGTGACACAAGTTGAAACTTTTAAATGGAAAGCAAGTTTAATGTATTAGTAGCTAGGGGAATGGTCAGGTCCTACTAAGTGAACCAGATTAATTTCCAGTCCTACCCCATTCTGCCCTTGGAAATAGGAGAATCTTGACTGCACGTTTTGCTATAAAAAGTGAAAATCAAGAAAGTCAAGATTCTCCGATTTCCAAGGGCACCGGATTGGGTAGGACTGAAAATCCCGTGCTGCATGGTAGGACGTGACCATTTTCCTTAGTAGCTAACAAGCTATTTTAGTATAAGGAAATCCTTAGTTGTGCAACAAGATAAGTTGTTCTATTTTATCTCCTTCAGGTTCCTTGTGATGTGTTAGGTGATTTTAAAGTCTACGACCGAGAATAATCACTAAAAAAAAAACATAGTACATCGATGGCTATTATTAGTAGTATCAAATTATATCTTTCTTCGAAACTGCCTCCCCAATTTTATTTTTGAAATCACCTCTCCCTTCTCTATCTCTCCCTCCCCCTCTCTCCCTTCAAACCCTAGCTGCTTAAATGCATCATATCTGATGTGATACATCTCCAATCTCGCCATAACCCTAGATTTCTGAGGCTTCCATTCGATCAAGTCTACTGCTACTTTCAGAGGTCTTCATCTTCGATTTATGAGGCAATCATCAAGCGACTCCGTTCGATCAAGGCATCTACAACTTCATAAACTTATTTATCCTATTCAGTGTGCCGCTGTGGGGATTTGTTGTTGCTTTCACATTGTTTAACATCAATGGTGAGGCATGATGCTCATCAGAAAATGATTAGATTTATTTCAAGTTTTTGGCTTTTAAATTGGCAGAGGATTTCATTTGGGTTTGAGAATCAGATTACTGTTGAAGGTATTTCAAGCTTTTGGATGTATTTTAGGCATCTTCTTCCTCCCAAATCTATTTTAGACATAACTTTAGCTATGATCATTATTTTTCTTGATGAAGATAATAGTAAATATGGGTTTACATTTTAACTAGATTTGTCATCAATTTTTTTATTGTTCATTATTGATAGATGCAGATTTTTTTATATGCTCAAAGGGTAGATTAATGATCTGTAGAGGGGTTTATCTTTATATATCTAAACATGCATTGTTTTCCTTATTATTTTTGTGTGATTTGCATCTACATAGATGATTTTTACTTTTTAGCTTTTTTTTTTTTTGGAATTTGGCATGATTGTCTTTGAATTTGTATATCAACGAAAGATTCAACTTTTTTTAACGTTAGTTTGAAGATTTTTTTTTAAGGGTGATCTCTGGGATTTGTTCAGCTTCATTTATTTTTATTTATTTTAAATTTTAAGACTTCTTATTGGTTTTTTTCAATTACTTGATGAATTTTTTAAATAATTGTGTACAATGTTTTTCATGATCTATCTAACAAAATTTTAACTACCAAACAACACATGATGCATCCTGACAGATTTAGAAAGATAGTCTGCACACTAGTGTGTATGCATCCCAACCATGCTCAAAAGTGATAGAAGCGAAATCTCCACATATAACTTCAATTTCTGAAGTCACCCGCGAGATTGGTTCGTCTGCTGTAAAAGAGGAAGAAAATCTAGGAAAGGAGAAAATAAAATACAAACTCTTTTCTCAAATTCTTAGTAAGGAGGTTTTGCATCAAACATATCATGAGCTTTTTTCATGATAATTAAATCAGCATTTATCATAAAATTATACGAGTCTGGTATTTGTCTCTTTGGACTTACTAAACAACTCTATTTTAGGCATGTTCAAAGTCCTTTTAATACTCTGCTTCCAACAACCTAGATATCTCTTTCAACATTTTTGACGTGGCCCCTCTCAAAACTGTTTAAGTAACATCCCGAAATTTTGAAACCACTCGCACCGACGATTTGGGCCAATTATGTTAGGCTGGCTAATTGGGTCGACAGTTGGATAGACTTTGGGCCTTAGTTGGTATGAAAAACGTGTGTATGTGCGCTTCACACTGAAGCCAAAACATCTTAAGTGGATAAGATAACACACTAAGTGTGTGTATGTACATGCTTCACAAGGAAGCAGACTCAAGTATATAAGGGAATGGCTTCACACGTAAGCCATTACCTGTGCTTTTGAATGGAATTCTAGTGAGAGGAAGAGAGAAGAGAGAAAGAGAGAGCTCTAAACTTGGTTTGCTTTTGAATGGAATTTTAGTGGTTGGAGCCTGGGTGTGAAGCAGTGAATTGAGGATCGAAGAGAATCCCAAAATTTCAACGTGGAAACCCTAGCTGGAGCGTGAGCACGTGGATTGAGGGATCGATCAACTCAAAGGTAAGAATTATGTTAAGAATTAGTTAACTTTTGTGTGAGGAAAAACAAGAGAAAAGAGGTTAAGTTTTAAAGAATATAAGTTTGAGAAGTTAGAAACCGTGAATGTGAGAAATCTGGCAAAACCAATCAATCGGAATAAGTGATCGATCGATCGATTTTGTCAAGAGTGTAAGTATAAAGGTTTCTGGAGAAACTGATCGATCGAAATTTAGTTCAATTGATCGATTTGTGAAAAACAGTGTGTTAAGGGAAACAAATCGATCGATTTGGGAATAGATCGATCGAAATGTGTCGATAGGATAAGGATTGGTTTCTGAGTAAACCGATCGATCGATTTGAGAATCGATCGACCCATTTGAGAAACTGATCGATCGATTTTGGTAGATTCAGGATTTTGTTCTGTTTTAGTGAGAGGACTCAGGGGAGACCTTATATCTTTCCATTTTATGTCATTTTTGATATATGAACTATGATGTGATGTATTCTAGGTATGAGATGGTGTATGTGTGTGAGAGGCTAGCTTGGAGTGAGACGTCTTCGTTTGGCTTTTCGTCGAGGTAGGGAAAGCTGCGTAACATGTGCATTTGATTATGACTAGCATGAATTTTATGATGTGACAAAAATATGTGTGCTTTGTGGAACTTGTCATTTATTTAGCATGAATTTCTTTCATGATTTCAAATATAAAAAATGTGTATGTGAATGTGTGCACTCAAATTCCTGTGCGTGTGTGACATCAGAGAGATGTGAATAAATGTGCGTGGAAGTTTTGAAACTTTAAACCTAATTATAAAATACCACATTTCAAGGTGATAAACTATAAGTTAATTTCCCACTTTGATTTGAGATTTATGAGCGATACCCAACCGATGCGGCAGTATATCTGTGATCGACGCGGTGGGATATCCATGACTGGTACGACAGGATATCCGTACAATTGTGCTTCGGAACGGTAGAATATCCGTTCATTTCTTACCTATTACGGTAAATTTCCTTCGATACAAGCATCCCTCATATGAAGGGACTTGGGCATCATGTGAATGGTTCATTGAACGACGATGGTGGATATTTCCATCGGTATAATATTGCAGCTCTCGATGATATATATGCTCGGGAGAGGAATTAAGTTATATTTTAAAGTTTTTCTTATATGTTATGTGAAAAGTTTTGGAAATCATGTGTTAAGCTTTGAAATTTGTATTTGATATCAGTTTTGCTTCAAGTTAAATAGCTTAAATTGTGAATTTTTGTTTGATAGCATGTTCAAATTATGTCATAAGATATATGTGTAATGTGATAATATGCATGCTATTGATGTTTCCTTACTGACCTTAGATATTAGCTCATCCCTTGACTATACGTCACCGGCACAGGTGTAGATCAGGATTGGGTATTGGAGAAAGGCACAGGATCTCCTATTTGGGGAATTCTACCCTAGGTGAGGGCTTGGACTAGACATGTTTTGGGTTTGTTTGGTGAATTTTTGGGGTCTTTTTGATTTTGGACTTTGTATGTCCTGGGATTAAATACAGTGTTAAGAATTGCTTTGTATATACATTTTGGAAGTCACTGTTTAGGTGATGGTCGGCCATCACCGGTGGTTTCTTTTGGTCCTTTGCATTACATGTTATGTATAAAGTAGAAAGATTTAGATCTGCCTAGTGATATCTAAAGTTTCATTTCCACATATGTATGATATTTGCTTTGATTTCCATGCTTATACATGGATATACCAAGTTTTTTTATATTCGGATTTTGAAGTGTGATCCGACGGTCCAATTTTTCCTGAGTTTAAGATGTAAGAAAGAAAAAATATATATAATACGGGATTTTATGAGAACGGGAAAAATCGGGTTGTCACAGTTGACATCAAAGCCTAGGTGTTAGGTCTTCTAGGGACATTGTGGCAATAGAGCTTAGGCATTAGGTCTTGTTAGGACCCAGGGTTAGGGCAGTAGATTCTATCAAGGCATGGGAGACTCAACTCTAACTCTGTCATAGTTAGGATTTAGGTCTTCTAGGGACTCTAAGCTATGGCAATAGGTTATGTTTAACACATTGGTTGTGGATCTTCACGGTCACTTGTGGTAGAGATATTTGATATTTACAGATCGTGATAGAAGTACGGTGATAGGATATGAGATATGTTTAGATTTTGTTGGAACATAGAGCTATGATGATCATGATCACTGTTGATTGAAACTTTTGTTTTATTTTGACTGATCACTATGACACCACGCAAAAGAGCAAAGATTGTATGCACCGGAGTAAATGATCACGACCAAAATAGGCAGTTGCTAGAGACAATGATCAATTTAATGGCCCAGTAGACCGCATTACTCACGGCAATGTTAAGAGACACACCTCTCCATCCGCACCGGCTGAGTCATACTCAAGGTGTGGGAAGTGGCATAGGGCAGCGAACTGTAGATGGTCCACAGGTGCGTGTTTCAAGTGCGGGCAAATGAGACACCTGATAAAACATTGTCCAGCATTAAGGAAGGGGGCGACGACTTCAGCAACAACTCAGGATACCTCTTGGTCCACTGTTCAGGATTGTGCCCTTGTCATCTGTACACAGGATGATCTGGCAGCCAGAGGGATTGTCCAAGTACCCTCTCAATCTTTGGATCAGACAATAGCTAGAGTTGTAGTGGTGCAGTAGACCTTGCGTATCTCTGCATCTACACCAATTAATACATGTACGCGGTGTGGAAAGCATCATAAAATGGAGAAATATCAATTAGCATTGGGCACATGTTTTAAATGTGGTGAGAAAAGACATCGGATCAAGAATTTCCTAGATATGCATCAGGGGGAGATAACATCGACGTCTACTCCCGGACCAATTCTTCCTACAACTCAAGGTCGTACCAGTGATGCCGAGATGCCCAAGTGGAAAATAAAGTTCCCCAAGGTTTAGATTCATTATCGATTGTCAAGATTTTACTCTAATTTTTAGATGATGACTGCCCTTAGAATTCGTGTTTACTTTTGGTACTTGAGGAATGTCACGACCCCATCATATGTGTATCTGATTAAATCACTTGCATGACATAAACAATTTTTAATTTCAAAAGTTTAATTAAGTAGGTGACAATTATAATGACAGGCTTGAGTCAATCGTGACTGTTAGGGTATAATTGCTTAAAGACAGGTTGTTTAGTAAATTTGAAATTAAGTTGACGCGTATGAACAATGATGTTTGAACCAAGACTTATACACAAATTTATACTTGATGGACATAATCGCGATGTTTTTCATTCAGACTAGTGAATTATGAGTGATTAGTGTTCGGAAGCACTCCTTCCAACCTTGAGTGCGGTTGTTAATCACTGCAATTTTATGCAAAAATCCTTAAGGGATTTGGGAGAATTTGAAACAATAATGCCAGTAGTTGACATAAGATATGGACGATTCAAATGAGGATATAACGGGAGAAAAAAGTCAGACATTGCCGTTATGGGTTGCTCAATTTCCATCATGTTTAATCCATAACTGATGACTGTGGATTCTGACGATTCAATTTTGATCTTGTGGCCGCAAAGCAAGAACCTGACAAAGAGTTCGTTGATTTCGTCGCAAGATGGAGGAAACTTGATGCTAGGATTGGTACCTCAATGAAGGAGAAAGACTCGGTCGACATTATTATTGACAACACCAGAGAGCCCTTAAAAAGTGCACTCGTTGTAAGTGACTGCCCCGATTTCGTAGCACTTCATTCCCGAGCCTCTCGTTTGACGCGACACATTAAAGGCGGGGATCTCGCCCTGTCCATAGTTACATCAAAAGCAGGCTCTTCAGGCGAATCGAAAAATAACAAGAAAGTGTCAGGAACCTAGCAGGTTAATACTGTTTCCAATCAGGGACAGAATTCAGGAAACGAAAACTTTCAGCCAAGGAATTTCAGACAGAATCAAGGTCAGCAATGATACACAAATCAGAACTA
This sequence comes from Chloranthus sessilifolius, assembly GCA_021018995.1. Classification (NCBI taxonomy): domain Eukaryota; kingdom Viridiplantae; phylum Streptophyta; class Magnoliopsida; order Chloranthales; family Chloranthaceae; genus Chloranthus; species Chloranthus sessilifolius. Next base: position 103,670,973 of record CM037588.1, read on the forward strand.
GGGCCTAAAACAACAGAGATATCTGAATCAAAACCAAGGCTAGAATTAAATCAAGGGCAATATCAAAATAGGTACCAATATCCCAATACTTACTAAAACCAGAATACGATGCAGAATCGGCCCGCCAACTCCCAGAACTACAACAATGTACCTCTGCCACAAAACTTTAACTAACAAACCAGGGGCCCCTACCAACCAAAACGGGAACACTATCCTCCATTGCCTGATACCATTCCAAATATTTTTAGTCTCCTCAACACCCAAAACCTTAAATTTTTGTAAGAAAGACCCCGACCTTGGCCGACAAATCTGGATTATAGCAAGTATTATGCATTCAATCGATATGCGGGACACAATTTGGAAGACTGCTAGGTCCTCCGGGATGTAATCTATGACATGAACGATCGAAACCAAATCGACTGGGAAGCGCTCAGGAACTCTAACCCCAATAATAACCAACTACCACAGAACCTGGGGATTATTAACAATCCCATGCCAAACCACTACCAAGGTGGACCAGCCCACGTCACTACTGTACACCTCCCCGGTCGACCCTCTTTCCCACCTTCCACCTTGATCACCCGCCTCCAACCTGTTAGCACCCCACTAACCCCGTAGGAATTTTCTGACCCCCACATCCCTCGACCCTGATTACACTGGTCGCCCCTCCGAATCTACCTCCCTATCCAAATTTCACTCAGGTACGAGTTCAGTCCTTCAGGGCTCGAAGACCCTTCCTTCATAGTCACCCGCCAGAACCTCCAACCTCAACGAATCTCGAGCCAACACCGTCACTACTTCCCTCATCTGACTTTGAACCAGAATACAAGGACCATGTCCTTGAAACCGTAAAACAGATTGCAGCATGGTAGACAGTGTCACCAAGAACACTGTCAGTCAACAACGTGAGGAGACAACTGAAGAGCACCCATCGGCAGTAGAGACAAAATGTTCAAAAGAATAGTCGGTCAAAGAAGAAACATTGATCTCCGCCATCCTGGAGGAAGAAGATTACACACAATACCTCCCACCGTGGAGTGGCCTAGCACAAATATGCATCCCTTCTTCGAATTTCACCCCTTTCGCGCCTAACACTAATACATCGGCGCCAAGCGCTGCCTGGCCCAGTCAACAACCAACTTGCCCAATCCTTAATTAGGAACTAACTATCCCCCACCACCATTTCCTCGGGGTAAGGAGCTTATGAATGCACAACCATCAGAAAGAAACACAAGAGAAAAAGAGACTAATGTACCTCCCCCGCCTCATGTCATTCCTCCACCAATTCCCGCACCTCAGCCTTCCCAACCACCCGTACACAAGGCTCACCTGCCAGGTAAAGAGGCTACACTCAAAGCAGGGCAGGAGTATGATCTCCTACAACATCTCCAGAAGATCCTAGCCTAGATATCAATCCTGAAACTTATTAAGAAGTCACCTGATCACCATCGATAGTTATAATTAGGGGATTCTCTGTATCCCATGCACTAGTCGACACTGGAGCATGACTCAATATCTGCCCTATTACTACACTAAAGATGCTCACGTATACAGAACAAGACATTAGGAATTCTACCTTATCCTTCATAGCCTACGATGGCTCGCGTCGTTTGCTCAAGGGGACTATCAACCTTCAGGTCTGCCTCAGACCCGTAACAAAGGACATCGCCTTCCATGTATCCGACTCCTCTAGCACTTACAATCTTATCCTAAGTAGGAAATGATTAGAATCCATAAAGGCTGTGGCATCCACATACCATCAATGTGTTAAGTTTCCATATGAAGATTCCATTATCTGCATATACGCCAACGCACCTCTCCAAGAGATAGACATTGATTACACAGTGTGTATCCCTACAGCCCATGACTCTATGTTGAACACCGGCCAAATCAAGAGGACGCGATTCCTCAATGAGGCAACTATTACAGATGTTAGCCCTCCTCCGATGCATCAACCGAAATTAACAAGAAGAGAAGCCAGCCTCGACCTCGCAAAACTCTATAACCTCAATCCAATTGCGGCAAAAGGGTGGGACCTCATGTACCAACTAGGATACGTCCCTCACACTGGACTTGGTAAGAACAAGCAAGGCCGCATAGGGCTTGTTGTCCTAAAGAAAATTTGTAAGCACATAGGATTAGGTTACGAGTCAGACAACCAGCAAACTGATATACTGCCTGCCTCTCCGAAATGGTCTCTATACGACCACTTCATCTACCAAACTATCAAAAAAGTTGACATACAAAAACAGAGAGTAATACCCCTTACCAAACTGCAGGAAGTCGAGATTGAAAAATGGCAAGGGCATTCACGGATCTGACAAACCTAAATGACGATGTCGACAAACCGCTCGAAGGAGTTGGACCCCTATTCGATACTAAGTAATCTACGAAAGAAAGAATGGAATAATCTCTGGAGCTTAGGCCACACATAGAAGACTGGGGGTCAACCGACGAGGAAAACTTTCACATCGTAGCACTAGAGAATGAGGGAGAATCGGAATTGTACGCCCCCTAAACTACCCAATTGCCCCAGTCTCATCTATCTGTGGAAGAGGACTGGCTCTCAATGTTGAGCAAAGAAGAAGACCACTGGAGGAACCTTACTGACATTGAATTAGACCTGAGGGTAGAATGCTTAAAATTGCTTGAGGAAATTAACCGATCCTGGAATGAAGATTCAAGATCTGACAATGAATTTGACTATCGACCAACCCATACTTCATCATTGGTGGTGCCCACGCCATTGTCCTTACCTGGAGACACCATATTGTAACTTTTGTGTATCCGTCCTAATACTGTGCAAAAGGGGTATCCTACGAGAGATTCGACGGACAACTATAAAAGAAGAAACTCACATCACCTACATAGAGTTTGAGGAGGAACTCGAACTAGATACTTCTCAGTCTCCTGACGCACCGCAACATCAGATATTTTGGAAATCCCTAGCGGAAGAATAACAACCACCACCGAGTGATGACAAAGATTATTGGATAGATCTCCCCACGCTCAAGTTAGCGGAACAAATTAACCAAGGCCTTCAGGCACTGTCAGACCATGAAGATGAACATATCGTCAGTTCTGACCCTAATCCAGAAGGATGGGAATGCCCTTGGGAGTCTCCCAGAATCTCTTACGTATACCAGCCCCCCTACCATGCATCCGCACTCGTCCTAGCGTACTATGAAGTCCAGGGAAGAGAATTCGCCAGACCCGGCGAGCATCAAGAAAATGAGCCCCGACAGAAAGGACAACTTCACTCTAGCTCAGAGGATGAAAGCCTAGCCGATTATGATCTCCAAAGCCTTTTTGGAGAAGAAGTGGTTAACATGCTTGAAGAAGCGAGGATATTAGCAATGCCACCGCTAGCATCGCTCATCCAGAGGATTGCACCTGATGAGGACTACAAAAAAAAAGTGCCAAACTCAGAACGAGTCTGCATTCCCAGAAGAATCGCACGAATGGCTCCAGCAGCTGTCTCGCCCCCTCAACTAGAGCAAACAACTTTATTGATTCCTTTTTAGGCAACCGATCCTGTACCATACTTATTATCAAAAATTAAAAAAATAGAAAATCTAAAAGACCATTAAAATCTAAAAATACAAAAGCCTGAAAAAGAATAAATTTTCAGAAAAGAGAGGGAGCCTTTCATCCCACGACCATCCAATGACTCACTAAGGGACCCTTCCCCTAAGGCTACAGGCATCAGCCGCACCGGTAAGGGAGTAATAGCAGATATACAGAATCACCCTATGGAGCCTCACTCCGACTCCGACTGGCGTGACCCTACTGCCTCTACCTCACAAAGCCGTCGAGCATCCCGACGAAGCGATAAGCTAGTAATTATACTGGACAAGATACTCCACAACTTCGAGAGGAGAATCAATAGCCTCAATTTACACCTAACTAAGTACGTTGTGGTCATTAGTTGCCCCGATGAAGGGATACCTCTCACAAAACTAACTACCTAGTTTAGCCATTGTGCAGTTTATGAACTCACAGATGATGAAGAAGGAGCGTCAACCACTGAGGAAACACAAAACTTCCAATGGGTCATCAAGCGCTTCGACGAGCAATCCCAAGCCGTTGCAGAACCCACTGAAGAAATTAACTTTGACAGTGAGGAGAAACCCAAGAAGCTACTGATCAGCGTAACACTCAACCCCAAGGAATGACAATAGATTATCCAAGTTCTGCAAGACCACCTCAGCTCTTTTGTGTGGCCATATGAAGACATGCCTGGTCTGAACCCAAGCCTAGTAGAACATCGTCTGGTCCTGGAACCGGATGTGAAACCTGTTAAGTAGAAACTCAGAAGGATGCACCTACAAGTAACACTTCAAGTCAAAGAGGAAGTTGACAAATTACACAAAGCAAAATTCATCCGAGTTGTCCTCTATTGCAAATGGGTTGCCAACATAGTACCTATCGCCAAGAAAGATGGCGGAGTCCGGGTATGCATCGACTTTTGAAACCTCAACCAGGCATGCCAAAAAGACGACTTCCCACTCTCGCACATTGACACTCTATTCGATAACACCACCGGACATGAGATGCTATCTTTTATGGATGGCGTCTTTGGGTATAATCAGATTATAGTAGTAGAGACTAATCAAGAGAAGACTTCTTTCACCATGCCATCGGGAGCTTATTGCTACATAGTCATGCCTTTTGGCCTCAACAACGTAGGAGCCACCTATCAACGCGCCATGATGGCTATCTTTCATGATATGATGCACAAATGTGTAGAAGTCTACATCGATGACATATTAGTGTAGTCCCAAACACGGGCAGGACATGCTGAAGCACTCCGACTCATGCTATAAAGATCCAAGCAATATCAACTAAAGATGAACTACTCGGCTTCATAGTTAGCAAACGAGGAATTGAAGTCGACCCTGTAAAAGTCAGAGCCATCCTTGAGATGCCACCTCCCAGCAACATCAAAGAATTACAAGGCCTGATAGGAAGATTGCAATTTATTAGAAAATTTATCTCCCAGGACTCAAATAGATGCGACTCTTTCTACAAACTACTCAAAGGAGGAGCTGAATACAAGTGGGATGACAAGTGTTAGCAAGCCTTTAACAGCATTAAGACGTACCTCCTCAATCTGTCGGTACTATCACCGCCAATTCCCGGAAGACCACTGATCCTCTACATGTCGGCCAATGAGAAAGTGATGGGGGTAATCTTAGGACAATATGAAGAAAATGGCAAGAAAGTGAAGGCCATTTACTACCTCAGTAGGACGATGGTGGAATACGAATGAAAATACACTCCAATGAAGAAGACATGCCTCTCACTAGTATGGGCCTCGATGAAACTATGACATTACTTCGGAGCACATAGGATATTAGTGTTAGCACATATAGACTCGCTGAAGTACATATTTGAAAAGTCCGCCACAACTGGAAAAATTGCTCGCTGGCATATGCTACTGCAAGAATTCGACATCACCTATGTTACATAGAAATCAATCAAATGACAGGCAATTGTTGATTACCTCGCAGATCTCCCCCTCCCAGGCAGCGAGCTCATACACGCAGATTTCCCCGATGAAGACCTACTCACGATTCACCACGAAGAGTCCGATAAGACCTCATGGACACTCTAATTTGACGGCGCTCTCAACCACAAAGGGAAAGGCATCGGAATAGTTCTGCTAAGCCCAAAAGGAGTTATCATACCCAAAGCTTTTCAACTAGACTTCCCTGTCACTAATAATGTCACAGAGTATGAAGCCTTCATAGCTGGACTACGAGCAGTGTTGCAATTGGGTGTCAAGCACCTAAAAACCATCGGTGACTCCAAGCTCGTAATATCACAAGTCATCAGAGAATGGAAAACCAAAGAAAGAAGGCTGATGGTGTACTTGGAAACAGCTCAATACCTGATAAAGAAGTTTGAGAAAATTTCTTTCCCATACATCCCTAGACTAGAAAATGAGTTCGCGGATTCCCTCGCCACATTAGCCTTAGTCATTCAGATACCAATCGGATAAAGTACAAAATCCTTTTTCATCAAAAAGCTAATGGTACCCACGCATGAGGTAGCATGGACAACTAAGCAGGAGCTACCATTCCTCCCCGGGACACAAGAATGAAATGAAGTAATCATGCCAGAAGACCCTGCCAAAATAGAAACCAACGTTGCAACCTTCAGATTCGAGAAATCACCCACCGACGATGGACAACCATGGTACTTCGACATATGAAATTTTCTGAATCATCAACATGTCCCTCCATACGACACAAAGATTGAACAGAAGATTATATGAAATCGATGCGCCAGATTCTATATTTTAGGTGAGATACTATACAAGGAAGTCTTCACCAAAGGAGTACTGCTATGATGTGTTACGACAGCTGAAGGACAATACATCATCAAAGAAGCACACACTAGCGCCTGCGATGCCCACACTGGTAGACAAAGACTCGCGGATCAAATTATACGACAAGGCTACTTTTAGCCAACGATGATAAGAGATTGCCACCTTTACGTCCAATGTGCAAACAATTCCAAGAACACGCTGTGCTAATCAAAGCTCTATCAGTTGCATTGAACCCTATAACCTCGCCATGGCCATTCTCGATGTGGGATTTCGACATCATTGGCCCTTTCACGGACATAGTTGGGAACACTCACAAGCATGCGTTTATCCTCACAGCAACCGAGTACTACACTAAATGGGCAGAAGCCGAATCATATGTCAGAATCACCACTTCAACGCTCGTAAAGTTCATCATTCAAAACATTATCACCCAGTTTGGAGTTCCCAGGATGTTTGTCACCTGAGGCACTTTGGGCCTACAAGACCTCTGTTCGAAAGACCACTGGCCAAACTCCTTACCTCCTTACCTGCGGGATGGAGGTAGTCCTATCCTATGAGATATAGATACCATCCTTACGGATTCAACTTGATGATCAGCTATCCTTGGATGAAAGGAGAGTTTCTTTGCTCACTGAGCTAGAGCAACTTGATGAGACGCGTCTAAGGGCAGCTGATCATGCTCAGGTATATCACAGGAGAGTGTCCAGGGCTTACGATAAGAAAGTCCTTGAGCAAACTTTTGACATTGGAGAATTAGCCTTGAAGAAAATCATGCCCTCCAAACACGCCCATCCAAAAGGAAAACTGAAACCGAACTGGGAGGGCCCATATTTTTATAACAGTCGCATACCCTGGGAATGCATACAAGTTGGTGAACCAGGATGGGGAAGAACTCTCCAGACCTTGGAACGCCATGTACCTCAGAAAATACTACTGTTGAACTCTGTGATCATCACATCCCATAGTCAAATACTTATATCTACCGCCCCCGTAGTTGTCACGACCCATTCGTTGGTCGTACGTTTTCAATTCTCGAAATATCCTTAAGACTTCTTATTTATTGCCCACCTTCTTATTCGAGCAACGTGATCAAAGGACTAGTGACATACCTGACCTCTTTTAAAAGCATAAGTAGCACCCAATTCTCATTCCCCTTCCTAGCCATGGGAGAAGTTAGAGCATAAAAAATAAAGATGCTAGGTTCAATCAAAACTTACCATTCTTGCGTTAGCAGGTTGCTTTCAAAAAATATATATGAAAAAATATAAAGAAATCGAGTGAGAGCAATACGACGAATGAACCAATCAATGAGCTCAGAGAAGCATAAGCAGGCTGTGAGGACATCTCTGGTAACTCTGTTAAAAATGTATAAGCAAACTGTGAAGGAATCCCTGGTGTCCCATACTACTAGATGTCATCGTAAGGTGTCGGGAGGAGGATAAACTCCTGTTAACCATAGAATGTGAGATCTTGATGGTACCGAAGCATGACGAAGATCTCAATCATGGCACCCCATACCCGCTCTGAGAAAAAGACTGTTACTCAACTCTTTTAGAAAGCGTCAGATACAAACTATTCCCCCACATCACTGAGCCTTACCCCTCTTCCATTTTTTTGTTTTTGAACACTAAATTGAAAGCCTCTTGGATATCTCTAGAAATGAAATCGAAAACCAATGAATGACGACTGATGCAATCACCTACTGCACCCACTGCACTACTCCTGAATAATGACCATGGGATAGGATGATCACTACCACAGGTAGACCCTCGATATACAGCTACTGTAACAAAAAAAACTCCCTAGGTTCGATGAAAGTATTAACCGATGTTTCTTCAAAGCTAACTCACCAAATGCACATGGCTCCCCGCAAACCCCAATTATTCATCGAAAATTTAGAAAAACTTCATTGCACCTCGACACTGGGGCATTTTTTTAAGGCTCCTGCTTGCCCGTAAAGAAGATGTAGAATAACGAAGTTATCCTCCAAGGGATGCTACCAGCGATACTATGCTGCCAATTATGCTACGCTCCTACACTGGGGCATTTATTTTCTCTTTCAGTTATTTGCTTTCCCTGTTGTATTATTTTCCTGTCCCTTTATAATAGTAATAGTAAAAAGATAGAAAAAAAAAAGAAAAGAAAAGAAAAAGAAGAAAAAAAGAAAGAGACAAAACTTACATCTTTCGATACCAGGCCCTGGTCTAAGATACCTCCCCCCTTGATAACCAGTAAGGGGGAAAATAAAATTACTAATAGCCCTACTCCTCATGTACGGAGACAAAGCAACCTTTAGCTATCACCGAGACAATTTAAGCAGCCTCCACGACACAATGACAGCTGACGGCGCCAAGGAAAAATAGATAAAATAACAGAGGTAACACAAAAGGAACAACCGAATCAGGTACATTTGAACCAAATATATATATATATATATATATATATATATATGTATATATATATATCAAAATTTTCTTTTTACACCCATCACTGGGGGCATACCCCCTGTATTTACAATGAACATGGACAATGAGCATAAAAATACACATACACCTCTACTCCCTGTGTTGCCTCTGGGATGGTCACTCACCACTATCCCCAGTATCATCGGCTCGAAGAACGGGAGTCTGATCCTTCGAAAGCACAAGCCCAACACCCAAAGTCACTAGACAATCCTGAAAACAAGGAGGTCCCACAAATGAACCCCCCTCACTCGCCTGACTAGCGGACCCCCTCGACCAAGAACAAGGAGGATGCCCAGTAAGAAACTCCTGAATAATGAAGTCCTCATGGACATAATCTCTAACATGATCACGTGTCGTACGATGAGGCTGCCCCACCGAGGAACCCATATCCCTCGATTTCGATCCAGCAAGCTGACTAACCATCCCGTGCACCACCCGCTCACTCCTCATCAGACGGTACTATAGTCTATCTATTGTCACCTGCATCTCCGCCCGCATCGTCTGACACACCGCCTCCAATGCCTCAGCTTGAGTCCCCTACGCAACGATCAGGTCTACCAGCAGGTCCTCATGGATGTGCGCATCACCAAGGATCCACCTCGCCTCTGGAGTAGCACATACTCGTGCTACCTCTAAACAGGACTCCTCAAGCTATTGAACCTGCACATCCACACTAAGTCAGAAGACCAATACATCCATAAAAGAAGGAAAAGTTAAAGAGAGGGAAGTATACCAGATCCACCCTCTCCCCAAGGAGACACTCGACAGTCGCGGTAGTCATTGGATCGACCGGTGGCACTAAAGGGATAGCAAATGTGGGCAGCTGCAATGCAGAACAATAAATGCATCAGATGACCAAACCCCTAATGAGCAATCACAAATAGATAACGAATACGCTAACTAACACACACCTGAGAAGGAGTGGGAGTGGATCCCTGAGGGGGAGCCTCAGGAGCAGAGTCTAGTACGACCTGCACTAAATCAAAACAAACCAACGTAAGATGTGTCAGAATAAAATAAGTGAAATAACCTAAATTGAATTACACAAAAAAAAAACTATACCTGACTCTCAGGGCGTAGAGAGGCAGCACTCACCTCCCTCGTCCGAAGGTCCTCAACGACCTGATGCTGAAATAACACAAGGTATCAGTAAACTATCAAGTAAAGCAAAACATAATACTCAACACCAACAAATTACTATAACCACATAAAATCAGACAATTAAGGAGATTAAAGGAACTCACCCAGTGCTCTAGCTCGGCCTGAAGCTGAGCCATCGCCGGATCCTCCCGACTGGAAGAAGCAGCTGAAGACAAATCGAATGCTTGAGAAGAAGCCCCTGAGGCAGAAAGCTCTGCCCTCTGCAAACATTAACAATGGCACCAGACCTATTAAGAATCAACAAAATACCAACAACTAATAAAGCAAGGTAAACACTTACTAATTGATCAAACCAGATCACGCTCGACCGCATAGCTTGACTTAACCTTAACCATCGCCACATGATTGGCAACCTCAACCTCCCTCTCGGACTGACAAAAGAAAATGAAATAGGACAACCACATTAGAACAAACATAAATTGAATCAACATAGTACAAATAACTAGCTAAGTGAACTAACTCAACATGAGTCGTCTAGTCTCCGCTAGCTGAACCCTCAGCTCATCCTCTGCCTCCCTAGCCTGAGTGATTGAGGTAGCTAGGGAACGCAACATCTCCTCATCAGGATGAGGAGTGCACCCTATCTGCTCCATCGCCCTATGAAGGGCATCTAATGCTCCACAAACACCCACCGTAAGATTGCTCTGCTCTAGTGCAGCCAATCTCTCCCTCAATGTCCATGCTGACTCAAGTCCACTGATCGCGAAAGAGCCGCTCCCGTGGAAGGGAAGTGTGAAGAGGCGCCCCCCACCCAACGCCCAGAATCATCTCACAAACTCCCGGGCATTCGCCTCATCATGCACCTCCATAACCCTGGTCCCTCCGGCTCTAAAATCATCCATCTGAATTGCCATCCATCTCGTGAAGTCCCTACCAGGGGGACCGGTCATCCTCTTCGCCACCCTGTGGCGAATCTCTGGAGGGACTCCCTGTGGAAGTCCCAACTGACATGTCACCAGAGATAGGTGGATCTGCTCCACCTAGTCAAAGTAATGGACCTAAATGTCCATGTCAAAGAAAGGCTGACCAGATCATATCACCGGCACAGTGGCATCCTCCTCGGCCGCATACGACCTCCAAATCACCTACAACCAAACAAGCAACCCAACCCATCAGTAAAGTCTTAGAGCCTAAAACCCAAAGCAAAATGAAACAAAAATGTGTACACGATGATATGTACCTGCCCCCCCTCATGCATGTCCTCAAAAAGGCCACACACGGTCTGAAGATTCGAAGACCAACGTCAATGCCCTAATGCTATCCTCCACACGTACATCCGTGGGAACTTGAAAGTAACCTCCGCCGAAACACGCGGGCGAAGGAAGGCAAACTGATCGTATGCCCAAAACCAAAACACACGAAATGCCCAATAATAAAAAAATGTCACTACAATGAAAGACTATACAATAGAGATACCATAACACTAACGATTAACTGAAACCTACCTAAAGAAAAGGAAGGAAACCTCCGATCGTTGGGACACCTCGCTCCTGAGGATAAAGTTGCTCGTAGATATGCGCCAACGCGGCCGAACCCCAAGCATAAGTAGGGACCTGGTCCAAATTCACAAGAAGTCTAAAAAATAATCTGGTAGCACACTCCCGAGTCGATGAAGAAAAGAGCACCGCACCGAAGAATTCCATCAAAAAGGCTGGGAGCACTCGATTCTCCGCTAACCTCGACTTAACCACGGGCTCTCGATGTGCCATCGCCACACAACGTCCCTCGAATAGCACCCTCTGCTCTGAATGACGCCCCGGAGGGATGAACCCACTAGCAAAAGTGTCAAAAAAACCATGTGACTCGGACCATCCTTGGCCCCGAGCCACTCGATCGATAGGCAACCTCGAGAATCTGCTCGAATCAAAGCTAGTGATGTAGACCCAATCCTACGGGGTTGGCAGCATCATCCCAACTAGGAAGAGCAACGCCTACTGCTCCTCCCTCCACCTCTCCAAAATCGCAGTGATCAGACCACTATCAACCTAAAAGGGCTCCAACTCTAAAATCGACCGAAAATCGAAAGACGGCAGCCATGCCCGCTGGAACTCATGCAGGGTACGATATCACGTATGAGACTCAGACCATGCCGAGCAATGAAAGGTAAACCACCACGATAATTTATGCAAAATAAGATGAAAGCGCTACAAAACAACAACTTAGACATGCCCTAGAACTAAGTATTGTCATTATGCATGGATGTACACAACCAATAACAAGTACAAGTTCGACATAAATAAAAGGGTTTCCAGATCCTAGGAAGCCTATGTTATAACCTAAATACCTAAGCAGTAAAAGGGACTCTTGGTCGCTGGTACCTACCTTGTCTCGCACAAAGAATTCCTCCAATGGGATGCACCCCCTGTCCTGATCCTCAGCTCCCTGATCCTTAGCACCCTCACCCTCACCCTCAGATACCTCCCCCTTGACCACCATCTCATCACCCTCAGGTACCTCTCCTCTCGCTGCCACCCCAACATCCTCTCCCAAGGCACTAGCGCAAGCCCGAGCCTCAGAGTTTCACCTATCTCCCCTATCATCAACCCCTCCAACTCGAAGGTGGTGAAGTTGGGTCTACCACTACCCTCAGACTCCATCCTAGAAGAAAGAATTTGAGAAACTGGAAAGAGCGCAAGAAATGATACCAAAAACGGACAAACGAATCACAGGATATTACGAAAACACAAAAATTAGAGCACAAGAAGACAAGGAAACAAAGAATCGTAGAAAAAAAATGGGTACCGCAGGAAGAATGAACACTTTTCAAGTATATATAAAGCACGGTTAAATCACGCGCCTCACTTGGGGCGCGCAATGAAATTGTGCACCAAAAGATTCTCGCTTAATACCACCATTACACGCCCTTCTTTGAGCTCATAAACAAATCGTCGCCCACTCAAAATAGCCCAACGGCCCGGTTGCACACCGCAGACCAGACGCGTAATCATATCATATGCCGAAATCACAGCGCGCAAATCCCAAAGGTCACCCGCACAGTGACCAGGTGCCACCCCAATCCCGCGTCCTAGAACACGCCTGTAATTTGATTACACGACATCTTACCCACGCATAATGATTCTCTAAACCCCACAAATTCGCGCGGCTATGCTGACAATCAATTTAGTTATGTGCCTGGTGTTAAGTGCGTAATTCCCCAAGTGAAACACAAAAATGAATACCCAGAATAGCATATTTAAAGGCTAAAATAAGGGCATTTTAAACACTAGTTACAGACCCCAAACTACACTTTTGCTAAGACAAATCTAAAAAAAAAATTCAAAGTTAGAAAACATACACTCCGAAAACAAAAAAAAATGCCCCCCAACATCCCCAAAGCGAGTTACTTGCTTAGACCAAACCAAACTAAACCCAAATAAATGACCTCGCGCTCAAGTAAACAAAATAAGCCGCAAACCAAACCAAAGATTCACCAAAATTTTCACTCCATAAATAAATAAAACCATTACAAAATACACCGAAGGCATAATCTCTGAATACACGATCAAAAATAACCAATCCAAAATCAGCACCTTTAGGCCATGCCCAAATCCAGATTTATTCGAGAAAGAAGAGATCCTAGAGAGGTCAGGAGAAGAAGCACACCCTCAACGAATTCCAACAAGAATCCCATCTTCCCCTCTTAAGCCGCCAGGAAAGAAAGAGTGGCTCACGGAAAGCCACCTAGGATCTGTGGGATCTCTACTGCGGTGCGTTATGACTACTGAAGGAGAATGCATTATCTGAGAAGCACACACTAGTGCTCACACTGGTAGACAAAGACTCGTAGATCAGATCATACGACAAGAATATTTTTGGCCGACGATGACAAGGGATTGCCACCTATATGTCCAATGTTGCAAACAATGCCAAGAACACACCACGCTCATCAAAGCTCCATCAGTGGCATTGAACCCTATAACCTCACCATGGTCATTCTCGATATGGGTCATTGACGTCATCGGGCCCTTCACGGATACAGTTGGGAATACTCACAAGCATCCACTCATACTCACAGCAACCGAACATTACACCAAATGGGAGGAAGCCGAGTCATATGTCAGAATCACTATTTCTACGCTCGTGAAGTTTATCATTCAGAATATCATCACCCACTTTGGAGTACCCAGGATGTTCGTCACCGATAATGGACCGCAGTTCATCGTAGAAAAGACAAAGAGATTATGCAAAAGATTCGACATTGACCTACATCATTCGTCGCCATTCTACCCCTAGGGAAATGGACAAGCAGAGGCCACTAATAAAACTCTAATCCAGATTCTAAAAAGAACAGTGGAAACAAGCAATGGAGCCGACTGGCCTGAACGACTACCAGAAGCACTCTAGGCCTATAGAACTTCTATTCACACAGCCACTGGCCAAACTCCCTATCTCCTTACGTACGGAATGGAAGCAGTCCTGCCTTATGAAATACAAGTACCATCCCTACGTATCCAACTTGACGATGAGCTATCCTTAGAAGAAAGGAGGATTGCTCTACTCGCTGAGCTAGAACAACTTGATGAGACGTGTCTAAGGGCGGCTGATCATGCTCAAGTATACCAGAGGAGGATGGTCAGAGCCTACGATAAGAAAGTCCTCAAGCGAACTTTTAAAATTGGAAAATTAGTCTCGAAGAAAACTATGCCTTCCAAACACACCCATCCAAAGGGAAAACTGAAACCAAACTGGGACGGCCTGTATGTCATAGCAGCTGCATACCCAGGAAACTCATACAAGTTGGTGAACCAGGATGGGAAAGAGCTCCCTAACCCCTGGAATGCCATGTACCTCATGAAATACTACCCCTAACATTGTGATCATCATAGCTCATAGCCAGATACCTATATCTACCACCCCCATAGTCATCAAGACTCATTCATTGGTCGTACGCCTTTATTTTTTAGAATATCCTTGAAGGCTTTTGACCCACTGCCGACCTTCTTATTCAGGCAATCTAATCGAAAGGACTAGTGGAACACTTGACCTCTTCATAAAGTATAAGTAACACCCAATTCTCACCCCTTTTCCCTGCCATTGGAGGAGATATTAGAGCATAAAAAATGAAGATGTTAGGTTCAATCAAAACTCATCATTCTTACGTCAGCAGCTTTCTTTCAGAAAATATATACACATACATAATTGAGCGAGAGCAATACGACGGGTGAACAAGTCAATGAGCCCAGGGAAGCATAAGTAAATCGTGAGGACATTTCTGATAATCTTACTAGGAAAGTATAAGCAAGCTGCAAGGGCATCCCGGGTGTCCCAATACTACTAGATATCGTCGTAAGGCAGTGGGAGGAGGACAAACTCCTGCTAACCATAGAATGAGAGACTTTGATGGTACCGAAACATGACAGAGAGCTCAATCATGGCAACCCCATCCCCCTGAGAAAAAGACTGTTACTTATCTCTTTTCAAAATTGTCAGATACAAACTAATCCCTCACATTATTGAGCCTTACCCCCTCTTTCACCCTTAATTTATATTTTCGGATAGTGAGTCAGAACCCTCCTAAGATATCCCCAGATATGAAACTAAAAACTCGGGAATGATGATTGAAGCAACCACTTACTATCTACCACTCACTCCTACTACTATGGGATAAAATTATTACTGCCGAAGGTAGAACCCTAGTATACGACTGATATGGCTAGACAATCTCCCCCGATTTGGTGACATTCTCAAGGAATTTCCTCGATACTAATTCATCAAAATGCATATCGCTCCTCTTAGACCCAAGTACTCATAAAACTCAGAAACGCTCCATTGCACCTTAACACTAGGACAGTTTTTTAGAAAAGGAGTTAGCTTGAGACCCCTGCTTGTTCACAGACAGGTGCAGAATAATGAAGCCATCACCTCAGGAAGACCGCTGAAGATACCACACTGCCTATTCCATCACGCTCCTATACTGGGGCATTTTTTTTAGGTTTAGATTTTTCTTTCAATTATTTACTTTCCCTGTTTCATTATATTCCTTTTCTTGTAACAAAAAAATAGAAGAGAGAAAAAAAAAAGAAAAAAATGATACAATGATCCATCCTTTATTACTAGCTTTCGGTCTGAGATATCTCCCCCCTTGACAATCAGAGAGGGAGAAAATAAAATTACTAATAATTTTATTTTCATGTGCAGATATAGAGCAACCCTCAACTATTACTGGGCCAACTTAAAGAGCATCCAAGTCCCAATAATAGGCAATGGTACCAAGAGTAAGCAGTCAGAGTATAAAAGGTAACAAGAGAAGGCAAAGACAGGTACATCTGAACTCAAAAGATCACTATATATATAAAAAAATTTCTTTACATCTGTCACTGGGGGCATACCCCCTGTATATACAATGAAAAAAAATAGGAATACAACACATGAACCCTACTCCCTATGTTGCCTTTGGGATGGTCGATCACTAGCCCCGGTATCATCGACCCGTGGATCAGAAGTCTGAACCTCCGAAGTCTCCATCAAAGCTCCTAGAGTAGGTGGGCACTCCCTGGGAAGGGTAGGTCCAACAACTGAACCACCCTCGCTCACCTAACTGGCAGTCCATCTAGACAGTGAGCACGAAGGGCCCTCAGCAAGTAACTCCCAAATAATGGAGTCCTCATGGCTGTAGTCCCTCACACGTTCATGCATTGTATGATGAGGCTGGTCAGATCGAGAACCTGTGCCCACGACTCTGACTGGGCAAGACGACTGACCATCACACGGACTCCTTGCTCACTCCTCGCCAGTCGGTACCGCAGCCGATCTATCAGAGCCTGCATCTCTGACCGCACTTACTAATGAGCAGCCTCTATCGCCTCAATCTGAGTCCCCTGTGTAATAAGCATGTCAACCAACAGGTCCTCACATCTGTGCGTATCTCTGAGAACCCGCCTCACTCCCGGAGCGGAGCGCGCCCATACCAAATCCAGACGTGACTCCTCGAGCTGACGATCCTACATGATCACATAAAGTAAAGAACCAAGTATACTCACAAAGGAAGGAAAAGCCGAAAAAGGGAACGAGAAGCATACCAGATCTGCCCACTCCCGAAGGAGACGCTCTACAGTCGCGGTGGTCACTGGATCGGCAGGCAGCGGAGGAGGAGCCTTAGACGTAGATCGCTGCAAAACAAGACAGAAAGGAAAGACACATCAGATAGTATTATGGATGATGAATAAAAATGAAATATAACTACACCAACTATAATATACATGAGTAGGGATAGGAGTAGACTTCTGAGGAGGAGCCTCGGGAGCAAAATTAGGGATGACCTGCACAAGAACCAAACCAGCCAACATGTCAGATAAAACCAAATCAACAGAAATGAAAATGAACTAATACACACACGTTATACCTGACTCTCCGGACGTAAAGAAGTAGCTGTCGCCTCCCGCATCTGGAACTCCTCGACAACTTGACGCTAAAGATATACGACACCATATTAGCAAAAGATGCTAGGCAACACAAGGCAAAACAACTTAGAAGACTGAAGAAACTCACCCAGTGCTCCAACTCAGCCCGAAGCTAAGCTATAATGGGATCCTCCCAACTCGATGAAGCAGCCGAAGAAGGATCAAATGTTGGAGCAGATGCCCCAGCACCCGATAACTCTGACCTTTGCAACACATATGACAAATGCATCAGAAGAAGTGATAAAATGAGCCATGCTAATGAAACTTAGTTAAGAAAAACACTCACCAATCGATCAATCTCTGAACGTAGGCTAGCCTCTACCTCCCGACCAGCCTTCTATTGACCCTTGAGCAACTCGACCAACGTTGTCTGGTGGGCAACCTCACCCTCCCTCTCAGTCTAGCAAACATAAGGGAAATCAAACAAAGCAATGATATTAAACTAATGAGAAACCAGACGAATATGTGCTAAACAACCAAAACAAATGAACCAACTTACCAGAGATTGTCGGGTCTCCGCCAGCTGAGCTCTCAGCTCGTCCTCCGCCCTCCTAGCCTAGAAGATGGAGTTTGTCAAAGAGCGCAACATCTCCTCATTAGGATGAGGAGTGCTCCCTGTCTGCTCCATCGCCCTATGGAGGGAGTCTATCGCTCGACGGACACCCGCGCCAAGGTGGCCCTCCTCCTATGCGGCCAACCTCTCCCTCAATATCAAGGCGGACTCAGGACTGCCTATAGCAAAAGAACCGCTCCCGTGGAAGGGACGTGTGAAGAGTCAACCGCTACCAAGTTCCCGAAACCACCTCACAAACTCCCAGGCATCCCCCTCATCGTTTACCCCTGCCACCCTGGTCCCCTCGGTCCCCCCGGTTCTAAAATTAGCAATCTGAGCCTCCATCTTTGACACGAAGTTCAGGCTAGGGCGACCGATCATCCTCTTCGCCACCCTGTGGCGAATCTCTGAGGGGACTCCTGAGGGAGCCCCACCTGTCTAGCTGCCCGAGAGAGGTGGATACGGTCCACCTTCTCAAAGCAGTGGACCTAGATGTCCACGTCAAAGAAGGACCAGCCAAACTGGATCACTAGCTCTCGGCATCCTCCCCGACTGCATAGGGCCTCCAAATCACCTCCAACCAGAAACAAAGAAACAATCATCAGTAAATTTGAAACTTGAAGGGCTAAGACATCGACAGTGTAGACAACACATACCTGCCCTGCATGCATGTCCTTGAAGAGACCTCATGTAGTTTGAGATATGAAGACCGACGACGGCGCCCCAACACCCTCTGCCACATGTGCATCCACGCGAATGTGATGGTGATCTCTGCCGAAACCCGCAGGCGTAAGAAGGTGAAGTGGTCATACTCCCAGAACTAGAAAGAATACTAAAACTATCACTAAAATGAAAGACAAGCCAACCAAAACAAAAAGATCGATAATCAATGATGACTCACCTGGAGAAAGGGAAGAGAGCCTCTGATAATGGCGACACCTCTCCCTCTACGATACATCTGCTTGTAGAGGTGCGCCAACGCCGCCGCACCCCAAGCTTAGGTGGGGACTCGGTCCAGATCCCAGACTAATGTCAGAAATAACTCGGTGATACACCCCTGGGTAGAAGAAGAAAAGAGTACTGCCCCAAGGAAGTGCATCAAGAATGCACGGAGCACATGATCTATAGTCACTCCCGGCCCCACCACAACCTGTCAGTGAGCCATCGCCGCACAACGCACCTCGAATAACGCTCTTGTCTCTGAGTGACGTCTCTAAGGGACGAAGCCACTAGCAAACGTATTGAAGAACCAGGTGACACGGACCTGTCTCAGTTCCCACTAAAATGATATGCGACTCCAAGAATCTCCTTACATATCACCCGATAATCCCCCTCCATCCGACCGGTCACCGGCTCCCCCTCGAACCTAAGTCTAGTAATGCGGACCCAGTCTTTGGCGTCGACAGCATCAGCCCAACTGGGAAGAGCAATGCTTGTTGTTCATCTCTCCACCTCTCCAATATCACCCCGATCAAACCTCAGTCGACCTGGAAGGGCTCCAACTCCAGAATCAGCCCGAAGCCGAAAGCCATCAATCGCGCCCACTAGAACTCAGGCAGGACATGGCACCAGGAATGGGACTCCGACCATGTGGTGCTAATAGCCACCACCGGGGGCTCCTAACAAGTGATAAATGAAAAAAGAAGAACAAGATAAGACTAATAATTACACTAGAACTAACTAGAATTATGCGCAACAAGTAAACCTAAGCCTAATAAGATAAAATAATGAACAATAACACATACAATAATCATGAACTACGACTATGATCTACAAAAAGCATGCAAAACATGAT
The DNA here is from genome assembly GCA_021018995.1 of Chloranthus sessilifolius. Taxonomy (NCBI): domain Eukaryota; kingdom Viridiplantae; phylum Streptophyta; class Magnoliopsida; order Chloranthales; family Chloranthaceae; genus Chloranthus; species Chloranthus sessilifolius. The sequence continues at coordinate 103,690,681 of CM037588.1, forward strand.
AAAAGACAGAACAATAAAGTAAACATGACCTAAAATTAGATATAAAGATGATGCATGAATGCGCATGTACACTAGATGCAGGTTCGACGTAAATTAAAAGGGTTTCTAAATCCTAGATGTCTACGTTATAACCTACATGCCTAAGTAGTAAAAGAAGACTCTTGCTTACAGGTACCTACCCAGTCTCGCGCGAAGAACTCCTCTAGAGGGATACGTATCGCACCCTCACCCTGAGGCAGGGTAGCATCATCCTCATCCTCCTCGTCACCACCCTCTAGTGCGACCTCTCTCACCACTATCTCAGTCTCACCCTCCACCATGGCCTCAATGCCAATGCCAACCTTGGAAGTCTCACCAACCTCCCCCACCATCATCTGCTCCAACTCGGAAGCAGACTCCATCTCAGAATGAAGAGCTCAAAAAAACTGAAGAGAATGGAAGAAACCGCGCTCGAAATGGATGAACGGATCGTGAGATATCACGAAGGCATGAAAATCAGAGCACAAGGGAGCAGGGAAGCAGAGAATCAAAGACAAAACTAGAAAGCATGAGAGAATGAAGGTTGCCCCAATTTTTATAGGACTCAAGTTAATCCCGCGCCCGGAAATAGGTGCATAATTCAATTTGACGCCTACGCACAAGCGCATAATTCAAATTGAGCACATTGTCAAGCGTGCGCAATTGATTTATCACCCACCCAAAAGTCAATCGGGCGCTTAAGGTCCCGCGCGTAATTCAAAAGCCACCCAAACAGTGATCGGCTGACTCTTCTATTACGCGCACTGGAAAGAGAGCATAATTGGAATAAACGTCCATGCGTGGACGCTTAATTGACTCTATAGACATTGCAATTGTGCGCACCCTTCCTGTAGCGTAATCTAATTAAACGCTCTGGCCGCTACGCGTAATTGCCCAGGCATAGCAAAATATACTTGGCTGCAGCAGCCAATGATGAACTTCTACACTTAGTTACGCTTAGGACTATACCTAAGGCCCAGAGCTTACATACCTATGTATAAACACTCCGAAATAGATGCCTCTCTACCTACTTAAAAAAAAGAAAAAGAAAATTTCAAAAGTTCACCACCAATTAAAATACCTAAGCACCCAAACGCATAAAAACCCGAACCGAGTTGATCCTAAACTGAAATGTACCCAAACACTTTAGATTTCAAAATTCGTCGACCGAATCAAAATACATTAAACTAAATAAAATTAAAAATCACTTTAAATTCAAATAATTATAAAAAACTTTCCTCATAAATGTCAAAGTTATTGCAAGTTACACCGAGGGCATCCTCTTTGAATACACAATATAAAATAAGGATTTGAAAATCAGCACGTTCAGGCACTGCATGCCCGAATCTGAATTTTCTGAGCGAAAGACAATGGAGAAGCCCGAGGAGGAAGCACATCCTGAACGATTTCTAGCAAGAATCCCATCTTTGCTCCATAATTCCCCTGAGATGCCATTATGATGCGATCTTTCGAATTACACAATTAAGAATCGGCATCGCAGAGCCCCAAGTTGGCAGAAAAGAATGAGTGACTCATAGAAAGACACCCAAGAGTCGATGCAAATGCCCACGAAGAATCATCACGAAAACCCCCAAGGGAAGCCTCGCAAAAGATTAATCCTCAGAGCCTACCAAGGAGCAACTGGCGTCGGCCACGAGAACTCTGGAGTAGCTCTTTCCTTTTCTTTCCTTCCACGAACCTTTGGCTCTTCCATCTCTTCCACCAATAGGGTGACACTTCGGGTCAGATTAACATCATCAACCCTAGCACCACCTCGAATTCCCAATACCGCTCATCCTCAACACAAACAAAATCAAAAGAAAGAAAGAGGAAGAATAATAATGAAATAAAATTACCAACCTCTTTAGGATCTAATACCCAGGATACAGAATAGAGGGGAAGAAAAGACATTAAAAATGAAAATGCCCCCAAAAAATTCTATAGATCCAAGACAAATAAAATTCAAAATAAAACCCAAGTCCTTAACCCCCTATTTATAAACTATACCCCCTGCACCATAAAGTGACAAGTGCCACACATCTAAACACCCTCCATCTAATTAAATCCAACCCAGACACATACCCCCTAAAAGACCATAAGCCATGACAAACTCAGATTAACCAATAATCACACAACACTTACCCCTCAAAGAAACATAGATCCAAGGCAAATTAGATAGGCCAATAAGATTGAGACATCTAACACCCATCTAAAATTTAGAAATTAGACTCAAAAAGTGTCACTTTAAACCTTATACTAAACAAACAAAAACTATACCTTAAATAAAACTAATGCTAAAAACTCCTTAAAACCCCCCTAAGATAAAACTCTAACCCATCTGGTCCACAAGATAACCCCCAAAAAACCTTGAACCCTCCAAATCAAATCAAATCAAATCAAATCAAACAAAATCCTAAATAAATCCTGGATAGACCAAAATTCTAGATAAATCCTGAACAAATCCTTAATAAAACCAAATGAAATTCTAAATAAATCCTAAGTAAAAACAAATCCTAAATAGATAAGAATAAATAAAAACCTAATAAACCAAGTAAGCCGAATAAAGTTGAATAAATCCCGGTAAATCCTAGAATAAGATGCCCAAATAGGTCTAATTAAATTAATGCCTAGAACAAGATAAACAATGAACAATAAACAAACACAATAACCAAACACCTCTTTATTTATTTAATAAAATTTTACATCTGTCACCGGAGGCATACCTCCTGAACATACAATCCAGAACGAGAACCCAGAAGATGACCTACAACCTAAATCCTAGCCCAGAACCTAAAACGGGCACAAACCCAAAACTTGATGCACGGAGCATCCAATCAGAAGCAACAGAAAGGCGGGGAGAGGACTGGTTGGGGAACAACCTTTCCATCCATTTGGAGGGCTTCCCTCCTGCCATCTTCACCTCCTAACAATAATGAAGGATGTATACCATCCCTCGATTTCTGTAACCTCCCAAGCCATAACTGTTAGTCACTGGTTTTTACCATTTTCTACCCATTAAAACCTACCTTTTGTTAGTATTTAGAGTAACTAATAATTGTTTTTTATATTGTTTTGTAGTTTATGAATAAATCTGCAGCAATCCATGTTTATGTGCTAAGAAGAGGAGATTAGAGCAGCCTAGTGCTTCCATCTACATCAGTAGTTGCACACTCTGCAAGAAATGACAGAGGAAAGCAGCCTAGGTCTAACCATGCTCAGAAATTCAGCTTTATGTCTATGGGAGCAGCTACACTTTCAGCTTTGAGCACACAAGCCATACTGCCATGAGATGGTGGTTTACATCATTGGAGCAATTGAGTGTGCTTGGCCCCTTAGAAATCTGTTGAGAAACCAGCCCTTCAAGCATGCCAAATGTTGCTGCTACTGTTGGAAAACCAGCTGCAATACCTGAAGACTTGAACCCAGCAGCTGCAGGTAATAGAGAACTGTCCTCACAAGCTGCTACACCAACTTACCATGCAACCTCAAAGTTGTACCCTTGAGGAGCCGCTATGCTAAAGCCAGCCTTCATGCACTCAAGCTGCAGAACTGCACACACACATACACACACACACACACACACATATATATATATAGAGAGAGAGAGGTTCAATCAGATCTAGAGATGTACTGGCAGCTGTTGTAGTTAAAACCCTTGAACAGTGGATACACTCATCATCTCGAGCAGATCAGGTTTCTAATGTCGACATTTAATCCTATCAAATGGACAGCAACTACTCCAGCAAACCTGTCAAGCTTTTTAATGGTGCAAGAGCAGAACCTAGTGCAACAGCATCCTATTGAAATAAGCCTTGCATCCTGTCAAGTTTTTAAGTTGCAAGCTCTAGCCATCCTGTCTAAGAGTGAAGCTCCAAGCCTTCAACCTGTCGACTTGTGGAGCAGCTGAAGCCACATCCTATCAAGCAGATGAAGCACACACTCAGCAACCTATCGAATTGATGGTGAACCCTTCAGCAACCTGTCGACAGTTGAGCAAGCTCCCAACCTCTCGAGTTAAGCTCCAACAATCCTCTCGAGCACACTTGCAGCATCCTCATGAAATATTAGTTGGCTAACCTCTTGAAATCAATTGCCAAAGCCAACCTGTCGACGAGTGTAGCTCCCATTCAGCCATCCTGTCAACACTTGCCTCTACACCTATCGAGCACTTCATTGCATTGCACAAAACCAACCTCTTGAAATAGAATGGCATACAACCTGTCGACTGAATGCTGTAGTCATCTTGTCGAAATGCACTTAAACTCCCCATACAACCTATCGACCAAGCAGTCTTCAACCTATCAAGATCTTGCCTGCAGCAACCTCCTCAATCCTCTTGAGAACTCCAGCCCACCTTCAGCCAACTGCTCGAGCAGTCCACCCTTTAAATCCACAACCTATCGAGCAGATGCCTTTGCACCTTCAGATCTTGTCGACCAGCAAAGCCATCCACCCATTAAACCTCTCGAATACAACTCTCATCCTCACAAAAACACACCTGCAGCTGTTGTCTTTCCAACTTCCACTCAGCCAACCTCGCGAATGGATGGAATACATCACCCACCTGTCGACAGCACCTTCCCATCCTCTCAAAATATTGCTACACCAATTCACCAACCTCTCAAAGCCCTCACACATCCTCTCGAGCTCATCTCTAAACCCACGAAGAGCCACCTGATGCTGCTATAGTTATGAAACTACATCAGCTACCTCTTGAGCGGTAGTGACCATCATACCAATCAGTCAAGCAGCCACCATTTGACCTCTTCAAGCTGATCCAACTCGGGCTCCAATAAATCTAAAGTGAGAAGGCTGTTTTGATAGGGGCTGCAGCTGGAGTTATATTTTTGGATTTCATAAGTAAAATATTCTTGGTCGGTAGGGGCAAATTTGGAAACTCCAAAGCAGGGATAGCTGCCCACATGGGCAAGAACTGATTTTCAAATCTTTGGCGGGAAGCAAACTACTTCAGCTGCATAACAGAACTGGATCTCTCCCTCTTCTCTCTAATTGGTTGGAATGCTAAAATAGGGATTAGCATAAACTGAAATGAAAATTCTCTCCTCTGATTAGCTGCAATTCAAAGCACATGGATCACTGCATATATATAAATAAGCAAGGAAACTAGGAATAAAGGAATAGCCTGAGTTCTTCTTAGCTCAATTAAGGTTTAGTTTTAGCTTTATTTTTCCCTTTTTCTTTTCTCTCTTCTCTCCCTAATCTAGCCTATTGGATTAGATTTAGGTAGCAGCTGAGATTTGATTTGTAATTGTAAATATATTTGTAAATTCATTGTGAAGATCTTCGGATTCATGCACAGACTGTAGGCTTGAGGGCAAAGCATTGTAAGTTTTGATTAAGCAATGAAATGTTGTTTTTAAAGATCCATTAGATCTGTAATTTTTCTATTCAATTGCTTTAGATTTTTCCAGATCTGATGCACCTATGGTTGCTTGAGCTTGTAGCCTTGCAACCATAGTGCCTGCAGTAATTTTATTATTCCATCCTTTACCCTCACAGCTAGAGTAAATCTCTAGGATGATCTGTGACCATTTAAGTGGACAGATCATACCCGTAGGACTAATCCAAAAGTGAAGGTGAAATTAGATTCTTCCTCTTTGCACTTGTGCTTGTAGCCAAGCGAAAGATTGTAGCAGATCCAACTCTTGCTTTGATTTCCAGATCTATTTTCAGTGAAGAGATCTGGAATTATGCAGAGATTGCAGCCTTGTGAGCTCGGTCATTGCAGCTGTTTGAAGCAATGACCAGCTGAGTTTAGTTCCCCAAATAATCTGTGATCTACATGGATTATTTGATCCTATGGTTGTAAGTGCTTGTAGCCTTACAAGCATAGTGCTGCAATGGTTTTATTGTTTCACTTTAAACCTTGGGATTGGATGAAGTCTATAAGATGATCTGTGACCATTCAAGTGGACAGATCATACCCTCAAGATCAGTTCAAACTCTCGGTTTAATATGAATTTTTCTTCCTTGCACTTGTGCTTGTATCCAAGTGAAGGGCAGCTGCAAATTCACATGTCTTGATCTGTTTTGCAATAAGAACCAGTCCCTAGCTATCTATTTCTCCCAATTTTATATTTTATTTCACCATCCATCTCCTTCAATCTTGTAGTTTTATATTTTGTAAAATTAGATCTAGTGACACCCGAAAAACTCTCTTTCTTCTTAGATTAGGCTAGAATTTCCAGATCTGTAGCAATCTGGAGGTCTACTATACTGCCTTTTAGGTTTAGATCACTACTGCCTATGGGACAAACTCTTACTTTTAAAACTTGCTATAAATGGACCATGTATCTTGTAGGTATAGATGTTTTAGAGTTGCTATTTTCATCTTTTATTTTTATTTTGCTTTCACCACACACAAAATAATCAGCACCTAAAATATTCCCAACAATAACTGCACCTCCGCCCAAAGCAACTTCAAGACGAAGAACGCATGAAACGATAAAAATTGGAAGAAAGGACATGGAAGTCGCACAATAGAAATACTCTTAACGCTGCCTCGCTTAGATAAAGAGTGAGAATGAAGAAAAGCAAAGAAAATTCGGATATATATAGGCACTTGCCTAATTGAGTGCCAGAAACATAGCGTGCAATCTGATTAAGCGCAGGATTATTAATGCGGAAACCAAATCGCGCGCGCCACATCGGGCATACAATTAAACTACCGTCCGCACTAAACACCCGACAAATCAATCTCGCACTGGAAACATAGCTCGTAATCAAATTACACGCTTATGTGGCTGCGCGTAATTTGAAAAGTCATTCGCACGTTTTGCCCTTATGGCCTAGTGATGCTCCAATCACGCGAATGAAATCTGGCACCTAATTGGATTCCACGCACACTCTGACGCGTAATTGACCCCTCGAATCTCTCAATCACGCGCTCCCTCCCAGGAGCGCAATTGAATTAAGCGCCCAGACCAGAGCACGCAATTCACCAGCCATAACGCACTCCTCAAACATGACACATACTTCGGACAAAATAAACATACGATCTTAATAAAAACACTAACAAAACAAACACACAACACATCCTATCACAATACGACACACAAAATCACCTTGATCGATCGCAAACCGATTAGGGGTGGCTCTTATTCATTGAAAAATACCACTTTTTACCTCTTAACCTAGCCTTTACTACACCTTGAAGCTGACTAATAATTCTTTATTTAGCTTGTTTTGTAGTTAGTAATAATTTGTGCAGCTTGATACAAAGTCCATGCCTTTGGTGCTAAAAAGAGAGAATTTAAGTCAAGGATGACTGTTGAGCCAAAGAATGATGGAACACCATGGTGGTACACACCATGGTGACTATTTTGTATTTCATGATGGACTAAGGAAGTCTGGCAGATGAAAGAAGTATGGATGTGAGTGGAGAAGGCTGCAATAGCAGCAGCAGAGGAGAAATGGTGTTATCTTGCACAGTAGAAATGTGACCTCGCGCTGTTCAAATAAGTAGCGAAGTTACCTTGCACAGATGATACATGCAGCACAAGAAAACTTGCAAAGAATTCACACAGCTCAGTGAAAGGATTGTCCCAGAGCATTCTCTCACGTAGCAGTCACACGCTTCAGCTGTAATCAACACTCAAAGTCCTCACAAAGCTCTCGCGCACAAAGCCTTCAGAAATTCAGCCCTCGAAGCTCTTGCAAGGAAAAAATCTCATATCAGCCACGTGCATAATCTTGTGAGGCCAATTTGAACAAGGAACACAAGCAAACTCGCGAAGTTCTCGCGTGGTTCAAAAGGAGAGAGAGCTTCAGAAATTTCCTCACACAGTTCTTGAGCATTTAAAAGCTCAACCCTCTATCGAGCGAGCTGTGTTCTTCATTTGACAAGAAGCCGAGCGAGATTGAAAGTCTTCCAGGCGAGACCCTTGTGACAGGAGGTACCTGAAGCTCTGCTGCGTGAGCAAAGCCAACTCAATGTAACTCGTCCTCGCGACAACATTGCAGTGTAAGTAGTTGCACGACAATTCAAAGTCCACCTGCACGAGTGAACAACCTTCCAAGCCAATTCTTACCTTGCGAGGACTCTGCAAGTCGTGCGAAAGAATTAATGAGCAGAAGTCAACCCCGCAAAGCTCGGGCTCTCCACTTCTCATTTCATATCCAAGGACCTTTTAGGGATTTCCCCATGTCCAGGGCACACATCCCGAGGCCCTGATCTCGAGGCACACATCCTAGGGCATCCAAGGGTTGTAACAAAGCCACATCTACCCTAAAATTAGGGTTTAATCTTCTCTTAGCCAAGGCATCAAGGACTGTGTATAAAAGCTATAATTTTAACAAAGAAAAGATCTCTCCTTCAACCTCTGTCAGCTGTGAGCTCGAACAAACTAGGGTTAGGGTTTGATCACCTCTTTTTTCACTTTTACTTATCTCTTAGACCAACACTTGCTAGTTATATCCTTTAGAATCAATTAGGTTTAGTTTTGTTCAAGTTTTGTAATGTGTCTTGTACCCTTTGGGATTTTGTGAGAGATGCTGCCTTGAGAAGTCTCATTATAAGTAATGTTTTGATCAATGAAATTTGTATTTGAAATGTTTATTCAATCTATTATTTTCTTATTTTTCCATAGTTTTGTTCAATCTATGCCATGCATTTAGGATTTGAGCTGATTTGAAATGCCCATGGAAGCTTGAGCTTGTAGCCCTGAGACCATGGTGGCAGCAACAATTTATATGTTCCACCTGAGTCCTCTGTGGTGTGGATAACCTCTGTGGATAGCCTGTAACCATTTAAGTGGACAGACTATAGCCCTAGGGTGATTCCAAGCCACAGATCTGAGAAGGATTCTTCTCCTCTGCACTTGTGCGTGTAGCCTTGTGAGAGCTTGTTGTAGGAACAAGCTCCCCTTTGTTATACTTGACCAACATCAGTTGTTAGATCTGATTTCTCTGTAGAGACTAGAGAATTGTGAGCTGAGTCATTGCAGGCCTTTTGTAGCAATGACCACTACATTTAAAGTCCCCAAATCATTTTTGAACTATTATGGTTTCCACTAGTTTTTCAAGGACTATTTGCTCCCATGGATACCTGACCTTGTAGCCTGGAAAACATGGTGTCTACAATGATTTTTATGTTCTAATTTGATCCACTGGGTGGAGGACATCTATTGGATAATCTGTGACCATTTAAGTGGACAGGTTATAGCCTTAAGATCAATTTATTCTATTAGATCGGATTGGTTTTCTGAATTAATTCATGTGGTTTGATCCTCTCTATTGGATAGCCTATGACCATTTAAGTGGACAGGTTATAGCCTTAAGAGACCAGGTAAAACTATAAGGGTTGAGTTAGATACATCTTCTGGTAAATGTGCTTGTAGCCATCTGAAGGACTGCTACAGAGACAGCCCTAAGTCTAAGTTACATAGCTAAATTAACTTTAGCTTAATTGCCTACTTCCCATCATTTTTATTTTTGTTTTAACACACACCATCACCACATTCTTCTTAACCCTTTCTTTAAGATAGGACTACACTTTACTTTTCTACTTTTAGTGTTAGATTAGGGTAGTTGTGACACCCAACTCCCATTTGGGTTCTAGATCAATTTTTCTGTGGGACAAATTCTTACTTACTCAAAACTTGCTACAACAGCCCTGTATCTTGCAAGCTGTGTATTTCAGACTTACAGTTTTAACCAATTTCCATCCCTTTACTTTTGAATTATTTTTATCCACCACTGTTTTATCACCAGTAACAAGACAACACCTAAGGTAGACCAATAAGTTTTTGGCACCACTGTCGGAGATATTGATCTTTTTAGTAGACCAAAGTTGTATTATAATTTAGAATAGAAAATTCTTTATAGCTGTGCCTAAATAGAATAAAAAGTACTACTAATTTTTGTTGGAATTTTTGCAGACTTAGACAATAGCATCAAGGAAAAGCTATAGATGCAGCTGGAGTTTATCTAGCTCTGTTTGTACTTCTTTTACCTTAAAACTCAGTCTATTTATCTTGAATTCCCTGTCAATAGTTTAGTTGTAAATCTGTTTAGTTATAATTTTTAATTGCAAATTTTTTGTGTGCTGTGAACATCTTCTTTACCTGCTGATTCTGTGTATATGTTTGGTAGAAGGTCCTTAAACCCTGAGTTGGAACCTCCAAATCCTAAGGTTGAAAGGGTCTTTAGACCGAGAAACACCACACTAGCCCCTACTATTGAAACTAAGCCAGTTTTCATGGCTGAGAGGCAGAGAACTTTGAAGGAATACAATGCACCTGAAGATTACGCATCTCCCTTTTGCATACAATTTCCTTCAGTTGAGGGAAATTATGAAATCAAGTCCTCCACCATTAATATGCAGCCATCTATTTATGGGCTCAGTAAGGAAGATCCTTACAAGCACGTTGATCAATTCTTGGGACTTTGCACTACATTTAACATTGCAGGTCTGAGATCTGAAGCCACCAAATTGAGGATTTTTCCTTTCTCCCTAAAGAACAAAGCCAGCACCTAGCTCTCTAAGCTCCCAGCCAATAGCATCCAGACATGGAGTGACCTTCAAAGCCAATTTCTGGCTAAATTTTTTCTCATGAATAAAGTTAGTCAGATGAGGATAAACATCTTGTCATTTACTCAATCCTCAACTGAAGATTTTTATGAGGCATGGGAGAGGTTTCATGAAATGTTAAAACAATGTCCCCATCATCAAATTTTACAGTGGCAACTTGTGCAAGTCTTTTACCAAGAAATTAATCTCAAAAGTAGGGATATGGTGGATGCCTCATGTGGTAGTAGTTACCTCCACAAGACAACTGATGAGGCATGGGAGTTGTTTAACATTATAAGGGAAAATTCCATGCAGCAGGAGTCACGTCTCGCAATGACAGACAGACCCCAGCTAAGTTGGTGAAAGAATCCCCCCCTAGAGGTAGAATGTATAAGGTTAAGGTACAAAGTGAATTGGAAAGGAAGGTGGACAATCTGAGTTTAAAGTTTGAAAATTTGATGAATGTGATGCAGCCTAAGATGGCTGCACAAGTGGAAGAGGTATGTCTGATATGCCAATCTCCCACACATTCACTTCAAGATTGTCCATTAGCCAACCAGTTCTCTGAGTTAGTTTTGAAACATGCCAATGCTGCCCAAGCATATGGGCAGCAACCTACTAGGTACACATGGAGAAACCACCCAAATCTGAGGTGGAGATAAGTCACATACCCACAACCCGACAGCAGTAGTTGGCAACTCCATACAGACTCAGTACCAATTTAAGCAAGGATATGCACCAAGGTAAAATTTTCAGTTGCCTGCCCCACAGCCCAATCAGTTGGTCTTACCCCTAGCACAGCCCAAATCCTCTTCCTTTGAAGAGCAAATGATGGCATCAATGCAAAATCTGGGAATCTTTGTCAAAACTGTGAACTCTTATGGGCAAAGTATTAAAAAAATAGAGGACCAGCTAGATCAAATCTGTAATGCTTTGAACAGGAGAGAGGAGGGAAAATTGCCTAATCAACCCTTAACCAACCCTAAAGGAAAATACATGATTGGAGAAGGCTCGTCTACCCATGAGGAGGCTAATGCAATCACTACCCTAAGGAGTGGCAGGGTGGTTGATAACTTAGTGTGTAGGGTACCTGAGGAGGCCATGGAGAGTGAAAATAAAAGAAATGTGAGTCTTGAAGAACCAAAGATTTCATCCTCTACTGTGGAGCAGCAAGGATAAAATAAAGGGGCTGATGTTGAGCCCCAACAATAAACAATAAATGAAGAAAAAAGAAAAAAGTAAAAATTTGACCATAATGTGGTTAGGCATGCAGCTGTGGCACCAGCAGTCCCACATATGCCATTTTCTCATGTACTTGATGGCCCATCTCCTTTTGATAAGGGGAATGCTCAGATGGAGGAAATGATGGAGACCTTCAAGCAGGTCAAGATCAATTTGCCCTTGCTTGATGCTATAAAATAGGTTCCTACCTATGCTAAATTCTTGAAGGACCTCTGCACACAGAAAAGAACGGCAAGGGTGCAGTTGTCCAAAAAGGTATTTATTGTTGAGCATGTTGAGTCAGTTCTGTCCATTGCCACACCTGAGAAATTACAGGACCCAAGGGGCCAGTGTGAACCTGCTCCCATATTCTGTATATGAGGAGCTAGGTTTGGGGGAGCTAAAATCCACATCAGTTGTGCTCCAGCTGGCTGATAGGTCTGAGAGGAGACCTGTGGGTGTGGTGGAGGATGTTTTGGTGGGGGTGGATAAGTTCTACTATCCTGCTGATATCCTAGTTTTGGACATGGACCCTTGCAAAAGTAAAACCCCAATTCTTGTCATCCTTGGTAGGACATTCTTGGCCACTGCAAATGCTTGCATTCAATGCAGGCCAGGGGTGATGGAGGTAACCTTTGGGAATATGAAGGCCTAATTAAATGTGTATAATGCTACTGGACAGCCTCAAATGGACATTGAAGACTGTTGTGTAATAGATGTACTAGATGGCCTTGTGAAAGAAGAATTATCCAATCTACTGGATTGGGATAATATTGCTAAAAACTTGGAAAATATTTGGAGCATGGTTGAGGAGGAGGCCTAAGCTCTCATGACAGAAGACAACACCAAAATAGAGTCTTCTGTGGGCCTAGTGCAACATTCCAGCTAGAAACCTACATTGCTGCCCCTTCCTCAAACCACCAAGGCACCTTTGTTGCCTTCCATTGAAAGTCCCCCTAAGCTGGAGCTGAAACAACTCCCAGACAGATTAAAGTATGCCTTCTTGGGGCAAAACAAAAAGCTTCCAACGATTATCTCTTCCTCTCTCACTAGTGAGCAGGAGGAGAAATTACTAAGTGTTCTCAAGAAGCACACAAAGGCAATGGGGTGGACAACTGCTAATCTAAGGGGCATTGATGCCTCAGTTTGCATGCACAAAATTCACTTGGAAGAGAGTTCAAAACCCTCTAGGAAGATGCAGAGGAAGCTTAATCCTCACATGCAAGAGGTGGTCTTGAAAGAGATAGTAAAACTATTGGATGCAGGGGTGATTTATCCCATTTCAGATTCAGAGTGGGTGTCACCTATACAGGTGGTACCCAAAAGTTAGGCATAACAGTTATTACTTCTGATTCTGGGGAGTTCATGCCAGCCAGGGAGACTACTGGCTGGAGAGTTTGTATTGATTACATAAAACTTAACTCCAAGACCAGGAAAGACCACTTCCCTCTCCCCTTCATTGACCAAATTCTAGATAAGTTGGTTGGGAAGGCATTTTATTGCTTTCTTGATGGATACTTAGGGTATAACCAAATCCCTATGTATCCTCAAGATCAAGAAAAAACTACTTCCACATGTCCCTTTGGCACATTTGCTTATAGGAGGATGCCTTTTGGACTGTGCAATGCCCCATCCACATTTTAGAGGTACATGTATGCCATTTTTTCTAATATGATTGACAAGTTCGTGGAAATCTTCATGGATGATTTTTCAGTATATGGAGACAACTTTAGCCAATGCTTGAGTCACCTTGACCTAGTTTTACAAATATGTGAAGAGACCAATTTGGTCTTAAGCTAGGAAAAGAGCCACTTTATGGTAACACAAGGAATTGTGTTAGGCCATGTGGTCTCTCACAGAGGAATAGAGGTTAATAAGGCTAAAGTGGACCTAATCTCACACCTGCCTCCACCCAAGATTGATAAGTAAATCAAATCCTTCTTAGGACATGCTAGATTTTATAAGAGGTTCATTAAGGACTTCAACAAAATTGCAAAGCCATTGTGCCACCTGCTGTGTCAGGATGTGTCATTTGAATTTTTTGCTGAATGCCTTGAGGCCTTTGAGGTCTTAAAACAGTGCCATACCACTGCTCCTATAATCCAGGCCCCAGATTACTCACTCCCCTTTGGGCTAATGTGTGATGCATCAGACTTGGCCATAGGTGCTGTCTTAGGATAGAGAAAAGATAAGTTGCCTACAGTGATTTATTATGCAAGAAAAACACTAGCAGAAGCTCAGCTCAACTAAACCACCAGTGAGAAAGAGCTGCTTGCTGTGATATTTATTGTGGACAAGTTTAGGCCCTACTTGCTTGGGTCTAAAATTATTGTTTTTATTGATCACTCAGCTCTGAAATACCTGTTGGCCAAGAAGGATGCCAAACCAAGGCTGATCAGATGGATCCTCCTATTGTAGGAGTTTGATCTTGAGATCAAGGACAAGAAGGGAGTTGAGAATGTGGTGGCTGAGCACCTCTCTAGAATTGTTTTGGAAGAATGTGCTGCTGCACCTGTCAATGAATTATTCCCTGATGAGCAGTTATTTGCTATGTAGTCTAGTGTGCCCTGGTTTGCACACATTGTGAATTTTCTTACTCTTGGTAGGATCCCTCCTCACTGGTCCAAGATAGACAAAGATCTATTTTTCTCTCACGTCAAACATTTTCTGTGGGAGGATCCATACCTATATAAGCATTGTGCAGATCAGATTGTTAGGAGATGTGTGCCTGAGAATGAGTTCCACAACATTCTTTCTATGTGCCATGAGCAGGCCTGTGGAGGTCACTTTAGTGGCAAAAAGATAGCTACAAAAGTTTTGTAATGTGGGTTTTATTGGCCCTCTTTGTTCAAAGATGCATACATACATTGCAAAGCCTGTGAAAGATGTCAAAGGCTGGGAGGCATTTCCAAGAAAGATTCAATGCCATTGTAGCCCATCCTTGTGATAGAACTGTTTAACATATGAAGGATTGATTTTATGGGCCCCTTCCCTTTTTCTATGGGTTTCAATTTTATACTTATGGCAGTGGACTATGTGTCCAAATGGGTGGAAGCCATTGCCACAAGAACAAATGATCACACAGTTGTCCTTAAATTTTTAAAGGACAATATTTTCTCCAGATTTGACACCCCCAGATATATCATTAGTGATGGGGGGAGTCACTTCTGTAACAGACCTTTTGAGAATCTACTCAAAAAATACTCTATTACATAAGGATTGCAACTCCCTACCACCCATAAACCAGTGGGCAAGTTAAAATTTATAATAGGGAAATCAAGCACATCTTGGAGAAGACTGTGAGGACTGATAGAAAGGATTGGGCACAAAAGCTTATAGACACCCCCATTTTTCCCTCTCGGGATATATAATTTTGTTTGGTCAAACATTGACCTCTTAACCCTAATATGGGAACCATACACTAAAACAATAGTATATGACTGAACACAGGCTGAAATAATAGCTCTGTGGCTCAGATCCCAACGTAGGGAGACTATATACTGAAATAATAGTATATAGTCGGAATGCAGACTAAAATAATAGTTTTGCATTTCAGACTAGTGACCAGACCCAGACAATCCTGAATTAAGCGCTTGAAACCCCGCGCGTAATTCGATTGCACGTCAGACCACAAACGCACAATCAGTCTCCCTTTTAGACCAAACTTCCTTTCCCAGACCTATTTGAGACTTGATCACCTACCTGAAAGCAAACGCGCTATCAGATTGCACGCCCTATCACCAGCGTGCAATTGGCCTATGCCCGACCTAGCCTCACAGTCCTTGACCCCTAAGTTTCCTCGATTAAATGCTTCTAAAGAAATGCTTAATTGGATTGCGCACGTACTACCAAGCATGCAATTAATCCTAACGCTATTGGACTAGGAAACTGGCTGAGCAAGTCAGTCCTGCTCACTAAGTCGGTGACTGACTCAAAGCAATTAAGCGCCGAAAAATTGGCGCGTAATTTATTTAAACGCCTATAAAAGGGCAAGTAATTGAAGAAAAACCTATAAAAGATTTTTTTCCTAATTCGCCTAGGAGGCTGGACACAACACAAGAGAGAATGGACTTTTTTGGGATTCTGAAATCAGAGAACTTCGAGGACAAACCCATAGAGCAACCTAGTCATGATTTCGAAATTCAAGCTTCGAATCTTCGATATTTCTCTCCGCAACCCCGACCCTAGGTAATAATTTAATTTTTAGTTTCCGACCATAATTTCTAGCCTATAGATTTAGGATTTCTATTAGTTTTAATCGTAGATTTTAATTTTCAGTCCGAGACCGTAACACCCTTTTCAGATCGCAAATATTTTATATCTGGTTCTAATTCTTCAGATTCGGAACTAATCCTTAATCCGACGGTCTAATTCACCGAACCTAGGCTCTAATTCCATTCTAAAATCTCAATTTACAATCCTATCATTAATTTTTGCTTCTAATCCTTCAATTCAGAACCAGTCCTTAATCATATGGTTTGATTTTCTGATTTCGGACCCAAATTCAGTCCTAAAAATTTAGTTTTAATTCCTTATTTCAATATCCCATAAATCCTAAATATAATTTCAGTTCTTATAATTCTAGTTCATAGTTTAATTTATAATTAATATTTTGAAATCAATTCTGAAAAATCTAAAAATACTATTTTACAGTCCAAAATCTAATTTATCTTTAATCTCAGCCATCCAATTTGCCCAAGGGAGCTTACGGAGGGTACTCATGAATGAGGCCAATCCTCCTTAGCATAGCAGGCCCAAAACTTTTTTTAGGAATTTTAGAATTAATTACTCACTTTTTCTTTTTTTTTTAGTATAATTAATTAGTAGAGTTCATTAGACTTTTGTCTGATTGATTAATTTCTTCAAATCAGATTTTAATTGGTTAATTCCTTGCTTTAATTAGAATTTAGTATGATTAATTTCATGGCTTCAATTAGATTTTTAGTATAGTTAATTCCTTGCTTTAATTAGAACTTTAATAGAATTAGTTTATTTATTTAATTAGATTTTTAATAAAATTAGTTTATTTTTTTAAATTAGATTTTAATAAATTTTATTCCTTTACTTAAATTAGAGTTTCGATAAAATTAGTTTTCTACTTTAATTAGAATTCTAATAGGACTGTTATAATTACTTTAATTAGAATTTCAATAGAATTATTATACCTGATTTAATTAGAATTCGAGTACAATTGGTATGCTTGAATTAATTAGAGTTTCATCAAGACTATTACATGTGCACTCCTAGTACAATTAGGAGACCTGATCATAATTAGACTTCTAATGAAATTAGGAGACTAAAATTAATTGGACTTCTAGTAACACAAGGACACTTAATTACGTAGACTTTCAATAAGGATAGGAATAGTAAAATTTAACTAGACTCCTGATAGAACTAGAATATTAGGTTAAATAAACTACAATAGATCCCCACACAGCTAAACTCACAATAGAATCAGGGAACTCTAAACAGACCAGAACTATAACAATAAAGGGAAATAAAAGGGAAATTAAACTATCTAAATTAAGGAAAAGATTGCTGCTAACGTTCGTAGGCGGACGATTCGGTATAGAAGTAGCCCATACCTGCTCTTAAGCGTGATCATTGACGTGTTGCAGCGTCAATAAATATCTGCAGCTAGCGATCACAATAAATTAGGAATCTTCCTAGAAAATCCCTTTATTATTATTATTTATTTTTACCTCAACTATTCCAAACGCCGCATCGCTAGAGTCCACTTGGACAGAATTGGAGCCACTGATTCGACGGGGATCGAGAGGAATCCAAAAAAAGCGCGCACCAACAGACTGGTGATCGCGATGGGACACTTTTACAAACTTTTTTCTAGATAGTTAGATTTCATCTTATCTCCCCATTTTTTCTTCCTTCCATCGTGTCATTTAGATTCCCTTTTATATATATGAGTCTTCGTCAAAGACTCCAGATATCAAGTATACGAAGGGTGAGTTTAGGAGACCCACCATTGTGGGAATATCATAACAACTCCACGTATGAAGAAGAACCACTTCACAACTCCAGCCCACGACAACTTGAGAGCAACATGGGTGGCGAGCAGGAATTCCCTTCTCCACTCCACACACTAGTAATAATCATAATGGGAGAGATAGTAACATCGGACAAAACCTTACCGCTCAACAAATCGTAGAACTTAGTATCCAAAGAATACAAAGAGGAGATGACGATTTCGAAGAATTGCTTCGAGGGCTGGCCGCTGCATTTGAAACCATTAGGTCACGATAATTTTCAAAAGAACAAGAGCGACAGGAGAGGCCACCTCCTACCCCGAGCACGGTGTCAGCCCGTGCCACACCATTGAGACAACCTACAAACACATTCTTCAACCATGACCCCTTAGACAAGGTTTGCTCACAGGATGCTCCAAGAGACAACACCATTAAAATCGAAGATCTCCTTAAAATGCTCGATGAGTACATGGCCAAGAGAGAGCATCCCGGTCACTCATTTGGATTCAACAAATTTTGACAAGAAGTCGAGTTTAATTTACTAATAGGATTTAAGCCACCAAAATTTACCAAATATAATGGCACTGGAAATCCGAATCATCACTTGGCCCACTTTTGTAATGATTGCCGACCCATATGAGATAATCAAGGACTTCTCATTCACTATTTCCAACGCTCATTAGAAGGAGAAGCTTTAGATTGGTTTGTGGGACTCCCGCTTTATAAGATAGATACCTTCAATGAATTAGTCGGCTAATTTCTAGACCAATACAAACCACTTAATCCAAGAGATAGTCAATCTCAGCGATCTAATGTCAGCTAAATAAGGACCCGATAAAAAATTTACCGACTTCGTCGCTAGATGGAGAAAACTCGCTACTAGAACTAACACTAGAATGAAAGAGAAGGATTCGGTGGACATTATCATCGATAACACTAGGGAACCGTTAAAGAGTGCACTTGTCATAAGTGATGGCCCCGACTTCACTGCACTCCACTCTCGGGCATCCCGACTAGCGCGACATGTTAAAGGCGGAGATCTCGCACTATCCATAGTCATGTCGAAAGTAGGCTCTTCCAACGAATCAAAATTTAAAAATAATAAGAAAGCCTTAGGAACTGAGCAAGTTAACACCGTTCTCAACCAAGGACAAAACTCTAGTAATGAAACTTTCAACCGCGGAACTTCGGACAAAACTAAAATCAACAATGGTATACCAACCAAAATCAAGGTGCTAGTCAGCAAAGATACGCGAACCAAAACCAAGGCCAGAATCAAAATCAAGGCCAATACCAAAGTAGAAACCAATACCCTAACGCCTACCAGAATTAAAACATGACACAGAATCGACCGGCCCACGTATCGAATTACAATAACGTACCCCCACCGCAGAACTTTAACCCAGCTAGAGGCCCCTACCAACCAAGGCGGGAATACTACCCCCCTTTACCGGATACAATTCCTAACATCTTTCGTCTCCTTAACACTCAGAATCTCCTCCAATTCCCACAGGAAAAACCTCGCCCATAGCCAACAAATCTAGACTACAGTAAATACTGCTCCTTCCATCGATACACGAGACACAATCTAGAGGACTGTTGGGTCCTCAGGGACGTAATCTATGACATGAATGACCAAAGTCAAGTCGATTAGGAAGCGCTTAGGAATCGACCCTAATAATAACCAACCCCAATAAAATTTAAGAATCATTAACAACCCCATTCCCAACCACAACCAAGCAACACCGGCTCAGGTCCCTACCAAAGATCTCTCCGATCAATTCCCCTTCCAGCCCTCTACCTTAATCACTCGCATTCAACGCTTTGCTGTTTCCACCACACTAGAAAGAGCTCCTTCACCCCCACACCCCTTGGCCTTGGTCACTCGAATTGCCCCGTCGAGTCCACCTCCTTATCCAAAATTCACTCAAATATGAGTCCATTCCTTTTAGGCTAGGAGACCATTTCTTCGTCGTCACCCACTGGAGCCTTCAACCCCTCAAAATCCTGAACCAACGCCATTACCGCTCCCTTTGTCTGATTCTGAATCGAGTATGGAGATCACGTTCTCCAAGCTAAGAAAACAAAACAACCAAACTTTTGCTCAACCCAAAAGAAAGTGAACCAAAAGAACATCTGGACCGATGCGAGGCGCTGGTCTCTGCTTTCATAGAAGAGGAAGATTACACATAGTACCTACCACATTGGAGCGGCACCATTCACGTATGCATTTTGACCTTGAATTTCACCCATTTCACGAATACATCCGCATCAAGCCACGCTAGGTTCAGTCAACAACCGACTTGCTCGATTCTCAAATCATGAACCAATTACCCACCTCCGCCTTTCCCTCAAAATAAGGATTTCACGGATGCATAACCACTAGAGGGGAATGTGAGACAAGGAGAAGTTAACTTGCCACCCCCACCTCACAGCATCCCTCCACCAATTCCTGCACCTCAACCATTCCAACCACCCGCACCCATGGCCCATCAGCCAGGCAAAGAGACTGCGCTCAAGCAAGGGCAAGAATACAACCTTCTGCGGCATCTCCAAAAGATCTCGGCCCAGATATCCATACTATAACTCATCAAGAAATCACCTGACCATCACCAGTTGTTGATAAGGACACATAAGTAGACGAGGACACGACCCTAGATGAGCTTCATCAAATCACCTCGGTCATGGCATAACCTCCAGTGCTTACGTTCACAGGCACAGACATGTCTAAAGAGTCACTCTGCGGGAGTGCGGCCCCCATATACCTTACGGTCATCGTTAGAGGGTTCTCAGTACCACATGCCCTTGTCGACACGGGAGCAGGACTTAACATCTTCCTCTCACTACATTAAAGACTCTTGAATACACAGAGCAGGATGTTAGGCCCTCCGCACTATCACTCATAGCTTATGATGGGTCACGTCGCTTTGTAAAAGGAACCATCAAGCTACAGGTTTGCCTCAGACCTGTAACGAAAGACGTTACCTTCCACGTTCTGATTCTGCTAGTACATATAATCTCATTTTAGGAAGAAAATGACTGGAGTCAATGAAGGCAGTCGCATCTACATACCATCAATGCACCAAATTCCCATACGAGGACTCTATCGTCCGTATATACGCTGATGCACCCCTCTAAGAGATGGATACTGATTACGCGGCAAGTATACCAATCGTACACAATTATGTGTTCAACAAGGGTCACATTCAAAAGACTCAAATCCCTGACGAGACAACCGTTGTGGAAGTCCGTCCCCCTACCCCTCCTAGTTCTCCCCCAACGCTTCAATAAGAGTTGATGAGGAGAGAGGCCGGACCAGACCTTGTCAAACTTTATGGCATTAACCCTACCGCGACGAAAGGGTGGGATCTTATGTACCAACTTAGATACGTCCCCCACACCAGACTCGGTAAGAATAAGCAAGGTCGTGTAGGACCTATCGTCCCAACAAAAATACACAAATACATAGGGTTAGGTTACTAATCGGACGGCCCACAAGCCGACTTGTCCCTTACCTCACCAAAATGGTCTCTATATGACCACTTCGCCTATGGGACCACTGAGAAAGCAGGTGTGCCAAAGAATAAGGAAGTGTCCTTCACTAGATCCCAAGAAATGGAGATTGAGCTGATGACCAAAGCGTTCAATAATTTAACCAATTTAAATGATGATATTGATAAATCGATCGAAGGAGTCAAGCCCATTTTGACACTAAGGAATTTACAGAAGAGAGGAGAACTTCCAGAAATCGAGCCACAATTAGAACATTGGGAATCCACTAACAACGAAGACTTTCACATAGCAGCCTTGGAAGATGACGAAGAGCACTTGCCCTCAACTTGGGAAGAGGATGACACCCTGTAACAGAACCTTAACCCGTATAGCATCCGCCTTGGCCTTGGCCTTGGAGGATGGGAATGCCCTTGGGACTCCCCTTATATCGCTTACCCATACCAACCCCGCTGTAGGGCATGCGCCAACATATTAGAGCGCTTCGCTAGTTGGACCCGACACTCTACAATAGAAGAATCGAATCACTCCCACCTCGTGACCACCGACACAAGTAATGACCTACCAGCTCAGCCACCAGTGCAAGAAGCAGAAAATCCCAACGGTCATCTGGTTGACCTAGGGGGAAACACTCGCGTCACCCTCATAGACTTTGAAGAGGAACTTGAACCAAACGCTTCTACATTCCCAGATACGCCACAACTCTAAATATTTTAGAAATCTCTAGAGGAAGAATGGCAACCTCCCTCAAGTGATGACGAGGACTACTGGATAGACCTCCCGACCCTCGAGTTAGCAGAGCGAGCCAATTTAGAACTTCAAGCATTATCAGATCAAAAAAGTGAGTTCGATACCATCTTCGACTCTAACCTAGAAGGATGGGAATGTCCTTGGGAATCTCCCTGCATTCCTCACCACTATCAGCCTCGCTACCAAGCATGCACGCTCATCCTAATGTATTAGGAAGATCAACGAAAAGAACTCGCTACCCCTGGGGATCCTTTGGGAGATCCCCCTAGGTGGGAAGAACAACATTATTATAACCCAGAGGATGATAGTTCAATTGACTACGATCTTCAGAGCTTATTCGAAGAAGAGGCGATCAATGTGGTAGAGGAAATCCAAACATTAGTGCCGCTATTACCAGCTTCACTCATTCAAAAGATCTCATTAGATGAGGACTCCAAAAAAAAATGCCAAATTCACAACAAGTCTGCATTCCTCGAAGAATCGCTCGAACGGTTCCAGCAGTTGTCTCGCTCCCTCAACTAGAGGAAGCAATTCTCCTGGTGCCTCTTGAGGCAACCGACCCTGTACCATATTTATTATCAAAAATCAAAAAAATAGAAAAAATAGAAAACCTTAAAAATTTAGAATTACAAAATCCAAAAAAATAAAAAGACCTCAAAAAAGAAAGAGAACTCTTCGTCCCGAACCAAATTTGTGACCAACAATGAGACTTTTCTCCTAAGGTATCTATCCCATTACCTACACGAGGACATAAAACATCTTAGCTAAACAACAAGCCAGTGATCATACCGGACGAGATACTTTGTGACCTTGAGAGAAGAATCAGTAGTCTTGAACTTCACTTACCAAAGATCTCTCAGTCATAGATTATGGCAATGAAGGATTACCTACTCAAATCTCCAATGTAGCAATTTTGCAGTATATGAACTTACAGAGGATGAAGAAAGAGCACCAATTGCTGAGGAGGCACTGGACTTCCAACGGGTCATCAAGCATTTCGATGAGCAAACCCAGGCTGCCGTGGAACCCACAGAAGAATTTAACTTTGGCACTGAAGAGAAACCTAAGAAGCTACTGATTAGCACGATGCTTAACTCTAGGGAATGCCAACAAATTGCACAAGTCCTGTAAGAACACCTTGACTCTTTTGCATGGTCCTATGAGGACATGCCCGATTTAGACCCGAGTTTAGTATAACATCGCCTCATCTTAGAACCCGATGCAAAGCCTATTAAGGAGAAACTCTGTAGAATGCACCAACAAACCACCCTTCAAGTTAAAAAGGAAGTCGACAAGTTACACAAAGCTAAATTTATCCAAGTCATTTTTTACCCTAAGTGGGTCGCCAATATAGTACCTATTACCAAGAAAGACGGTAGAGTACGAGTTTGCATCGACTTTCGAAACCTCAACCAGGCATGCCCAAAAGATAACTTCCCACTTCCACACATTGACACTCTAGTCGACAATACTGTTGGACATGAGATGCTATCCTTTATGGATGGTTTCTCTCGATACAATCAGATTAAATTAGTGGAGTCCAACCAAGAGAAGACTTCCTTTACCACACCATGGGGAACATACTGTTATGTCGCTATGCCTTTTGGGCTCAAGAACACAGGAGCCATGTAGCCATGTATCAATGAGCCATGATGGTTATTTTTCACGACATGATGCATAAGTTTGTAGAAGTCTACGTCGATGACATATTAGTGAAGTCCCAAACGCGAGTAGGACATGTTGAAGCGCTCCGACTTGTGTTATAAAGAGCTAAGAAATATCAACTAAAAATGAGTCTTCGTGGTCACTTTCGAAAATGTGTCTTCGGGGTCACTTTCAGAAAATTACTTGGTTTTATAGTTAGCAAGTGACGGATCAAAGTTGACCCTACGAAAGTCAGTGCCATCCTCGAGATGCTGCCTCCCAATAATATCAAAGAGTTAAGAGGCTTGATAGGAAGATTGCAATTCATCAGAAGATTTATTTCTCAGCATTCGGACATATGCGATCCTTTCTATAGACTACTTAAAGGAGGAACTGAGTACAAATGGGATGATCAGTGTCAGCAAGCCTTTGACAACATTAAGAAGTACCTTCTTAACTTGTAAATACTATCACCACCTGTCCTCGAAAGACCCCTAATTCTATACCTCTCAGTGAACAACAAAATAATGGGAATAATTCTGGGATAATATGAAGATAGAAAGAGAGAGAAGGCTATCTATAACCTCAGTAGGACGATGGTCGAATACGAACAAAAATACACTTCAATGGAGAAGACTTGCCTCATATTGGTGTGGGCCTCTATCAAATTACGACACTACTTTGGAGCACACAAAATACTAGTACTAGCCTGAATGGACCCTCTGAACTACGTATTCGAAAAGCCTGCAACATTAGGAAAGATCGCTCACTGACATGCGCTCCTGTAAGAATTTGATATCACCTACGTCACGCAGAAGTCGATTAAAGGGCAAGCAATCACTGATTACCTTGCAGATCTCCCACTCCCTAGTGATGAACCCATACACGCAGATTTCCTCGATGAGGACCTATTCATGATTCATAACAAAGAGCCCGACAAGACCTTATGGATACTTTATTTTGACAACGCTCTAAATCACAAAGGAAAAGGTATCGGGATAGTCCTCCTAAGCCCAGAAGGAGTTGTCATATTTAAAGCTTTTCAACTAGATTTTCCTGTCACTAATAATATTATAGAATACGAAGCTTTTATAACTGGACTACGAGCAATGCTACAATTAGGTGTTAAGCAGTTAAAAACCATCGGTGATTCTAAACTAGCAATTTCACAAGTCATAGGAGAACAGAAAACTAAGGAAGGAGACTAATGGCATACCTAGAAACCACTCAATATTTAGTAAAGAAATTTGAAAGAATCTCTTTCATGCACATCCCTAGATTAGAAAAGGCGCTCGTAGATTCCTTAGTCATGCTAGCCTTGGTCATCCAAATACCTATCGGGCAAAATACCAAAACCTTCTTTATCAAAAAGTTGACAGTACCCGCCCACGAGGTAGCATGGACCGTCAAGTGAGAGTTACCCATCCTCCCCACAAGTATAGGACCGAAAGAAGCAATCACCTTGGAAAAGCACGTCAAGATAGACACCGAAGTCGCTATATTCAGATTTGAAAAATCACCGACCAACGATGGACAACCATGGTATTTAAACATCTGGACCTTTTTGAAGCAACAATGCGTCCCTCAATATGCCACGAAGATTGAACGGAAGACTATAAGGAACCAATGCGTCCGATTTTGCATACTCAGCAAAACATTATAAAGAGGCCTTCACTAAAGGAGTACTGCTATGATGCATCATGACTGCCGAAGGACAATATATCATTCAAGAAGCACACGCCGATTTCAAGGGCCACTCCGATAATTCGACAGATGAGACTTCGAGATTGCCACCTCTATGTCTAATCCTGCAAGCAATGCCAAGAACACACCACACTCATTAAAGCTCCATCAATTGCATTGAACACCATGACCTTGCCATGGCCGTTTTCAATGTGGGCCTTCAATGTCATTGGACCTTTCACGGATACAGTTGAGAACACTCACAAGCACGCATTCATACTTATAGCGATCTAATACTACACCAAAATGGGCAGAAGCTGAATCCTATGTCAGAATCACCGCTTCAACACTTGTAAGGTTTATCATTTGAAATATCATCACCAGGTTTGGAGTACTCGGGATGTTTTTCACTGACAACGGACCATAGTTTATCACGGAGAAGACAAAGAAGTTATGTAAGAAGTACGATATCGATATGTGCCATTCATCACCATTCTACCCTCAAGGCAATGGACAGGCAGATGCTATGAACAAAATGCTAATTCGAATCTTGAAACACATAGTAGAAATAAGCGATGGGGCCGACTGGCCTGAATGACTATCAGAAGCACTCTGGGCCTTTAGGACCTCTATTCGTACGGCCATTGGCCAAACTCCCTACCTCCTTACCTACGAGATGGAGGCAGTTTTACCATATGAGATACAAGTACCATCTTTACGCATTCAACTCAATGATGAGCTATCCTTAGACAAGAGGAGAATTGCCCTACTCACGCAGCTAGAGCAGCTCAATGAAACACGTCTAAGGGCAATTGATCATGCTCAGGTATATCAGAGGAGAGTGGCCAGGGCTTACGATAAGAAAGTCCTTAAACGAACCTTTAATATTGGAGAATTAGTCTTAAAGAAAATCATGCCTTCCAAGCATGCCCATCCAAAAGGAAAAGTAAAACTGAATTGGGAAGGCCCATACATCATAACAGCCGTATACCCTAGAAATGCCTACAAACTGGCAAACTAAGATGGGGAAGAACTCCCTAGCCCTTGGAACACCATGTACCTAAGAAAATATTACCCTTAGCTCTGTGATCGTCACATCCCGTGGTTAAATACCTATACTTATCACCCCCGTAGTCATCACGATCCATTCATTGGTCGTACGCCTTTAATTCTTAGAATATCCTTAAGATCTCTGATTTATCGCCCACCTTTTCTTACTCGGGCAATCTAATTAAAGAACTAGTCACCTATCTAACCTCTTTCAAAAGCATAAGTAACACCTGATCCTCATTTCCCTTCCCCGCCATTGGAGGAGAGGTTAGAGCAAAAATAAATTGAAGATGTTAGGTTCATTCAAAACTCATTATTCTTGTGCTAGCAGGATGCTTTTAATATATATATATATATATATATATTTACATATCAAAAATCGAGTGAGAGCATTACGACGAATGAACGAGTCAATGAGCTCAGAGAAGTATAAGCAGACCGTGAGGACATCTCTGGTAACTTTACTAGAAGTGTATAAGCAAGCTGTGAGGGCATCCCTGGTGTCCCCATTCTACTAGATGTCGTGGTAAGGTGATGAGAGGAGGATAAACTCCTGCTAACCATAAAATGTGAGATTTTGATGGTGCCAAAATATGACAAAGAAGCTCGATCATGGCATCTCGTATCCCCTCTAAGAAAAAGATTGTTACTCATCCCTTTTAGAAAGCATTAGATATAAAGTATTCCCCACATCACTAAGCCTTACCCCCTTTTCTATTTTTTATTTTCTGACAATAAATTAGAGGCC
The DNA here is from genome assembly GCA_021018995.1 of Chloranthus sessilifolius. NCBI lineage: Eukaryota > Viridiplantae > Streptophyta > Magnoliopsida > Chloranthales > Chloranthaceae > Chloranthus > Chloranthus sessilifolius. The sequence continues at coordinate 103,717,820 of CM037588.1, forward strand.
TTACAGGATGCTCCTAGAAATGAAACCGAAAATTGATGAATGACGACTGATGCAATCACCTACTATACCTACCATACTTCTCCCTAATAACCATGGGATAGGATGACCACCACCCTAAGATAGACCCCTGTACGATTGACCTAATCAAAGAGACCTCCCCGGTTAGATGACAGTATCGATCAGCTTTTCTTCAAAACTAACTCCCCAAATACCCATGACTGCTTATAAATCCCAAGTGCTCATCCTAAAACCAAGAGAAGCTCCATTGCACCTAGACGCTGGGCCATTTTTTTTTTGGATTAGAAGAAGAATTATATCAGAAATGTTGACTTGTCCATAAAGAAGATAAGAAATGACGAAGTTACCACCCGGAAAGTGCTACCGGAGATACAATACTTCCAATCATACCATGCTCTCACACTGGGGCATTTTTATTATATTGTTTTGTTATTGTTTCTATCTTAGCTATTTGCTTTCCCTGTTGCATTATTTTTATTTCGAAAAAAAAGGAAAAAAAAAAAGAAGAAAAAAAAGAAAGAAAAAAAAAAAAAAAAAAAGAAAAAAGGAAAGAAAAAAGAAGAAAAAAAGAAAGAAAAAGAGCATATATTCATCTTTTGCTACCAGACTCCGATCTGAGACACTTACCCCCCTTGATGACTAGCAAGGGGGAGAACAAAAGCTACTGACGACATTACTCTCACATGTGCAGCTACGAAGCAACCTTCAACCATCACCGGGCCAGCTCAAGAAGCTTCCAAGTCCCAATGACGATTGATGGCGCTAAAGCAACAAAGAAGTAAAAGTAGATGCAAGAGGTAATTAAAAGAAAAGGACCAATCAGGTACATCTAAACCAAAAATCTCTTTATATATATATGTCAAAATCTTTTCATTTCTTTTTTACACTTATCATTGGGGACACCCCCTATATGTATAACAACACACATACCATAGATACAAAAAATCACACACGCACACCTACTCCCTATCGCCATTTGGGATGGTCGAGACTTCCCTAGTATCATCAGCTCGAGGTTCAGTAGGCGGTCCTCTAAAATACAATCACACCGAGTCCTCGAAACCTCTAACGATGAAGCCCCTACAGAACCCCCTCACTCCTGCTAGTGGATCGCCTTGATCGAGAACGAGGAGGATACTCCGCAAGAATATCACGAATGGCCGAATCCCTATGATCATCATCCCTGACATGATCATGCGACATGTGCTGAGACTACCCAGTCGAGGAACCCGTAGCCCTCGACTCAACTTTGACCATCAAGTGGCAGGCAACCTCGCCCTATGTATCCCCCGCTCACTCCTCATCAGACAATACTGCAGCCCATCTAGGGACGCCTGCATCTCTGCCCATGTCGTCTAACACGTCACCTCTAACGCCTTAGTCTGAGTCCTCTTTGTAGCCATCATCTCAATAACAAGTCCTCAGGAAAACTAGTGAATACATGAACAAAATAAGAAATTTTGAAAAGAAAATTGTCATACCAGATCCTGCCTCTCCAGAGTCGCCCAACCATGCCTCAGGCCACTAGATCAACAGGAGGCACCAAGGAACAATGAACGAGGTGATCAAGCAATAAGAATAAACAAATACTATAATGACAAATAAACTACGAACACAATAACTAAAACATACCTAAGTAGGAATAAGAACTGACTCTTGAGGGAGATACTCGGGAGCAGAGTCCGGAATAGTCTACACAAAGAACCAAACAAACTAACATAAGATGGATCAAATGTCAGAACGAAACCTCCGACAGCGAGCTCGCCTCTCTACAAATAATAATAAACACATCAGTTGGCAAGCCCATAATGCTAGCAATTAACGAAACTATATTTGTAATGAAACCTACCAATCAATCAATCTCAGATCGTAAACTAGCCTCCACCTCTCGGCCGGCCTGCTGCTGACTGCGTAACAACTCGATCATTGCTGCCTGACAAACAACCTTACCCTCTCTCTAAGACTGTCCAAAACCAAATAAAACGAGATACCATGACCATGTCAGAACAACCAGAATACTGAGTTCACATAATGCGAAAAAAAATATAAATTAACTCACCAGGAGCCATCGAGTCTCCGCTAGCTGAGCCCCTAACTCATCCTTTGCTGCCCTAGCCTGAGCAACCGAAGAGGCTAAAGACTGCAGCATCTCCTCATCTAGATGAGGAGTGCACCCCATCCACTTCCTTGCCCTATGGAGAGCGTCTAATGCCCCCCGCACGTTCGCGGTGAGGTGGCACTGCTCCAACGCAGCCAACCTCTCCCTCAAGGCCGACGCCGACTCCAGCCCACTGACCACGAAAGAGCTGCTCCCATGGAAGGGACGTGTGAAGAAGTGCCCGCCACCTAATGGACTAAACCACCACACATACTCCCAGGCATCCGCCTCGTCACGTGCCCCCCAACCCTGGTCCCCCCAGCTCTAAAATTCACTATCTAAAGCGTCATCCGTGCTGTAAAATTCCAGCCAGGAGGGTCAGTTATCCTCTTCGCCACTCTGTGGCGAATCTCTGGAGGGACTCCCTGAGCAAGCCCCAACTGCCGTAGCACTCTAGAAGTGTGGATCCTCTCCACCCTCTTAAAACAATGGACCCATATGTCCACATCAAAGAAGGGGCGGCCAGACTGAATCACTAGCACCTCCGCGTCCTCCTCATCTGCATACGACCTCTAAATCACCTACAATCAAGCAAACAAGCCAACCCCACAACGAAGACTCAGATCCTAAAAGACTAAAATAAAAAAAACATATGCATGATGATCTATACCTATCCCGCATGCCCTCAAAGAGGCCTCACGCGGTCTGAAGATCCAAAGACCAGTGGCGGCCCCTCAACACCTCCCTCCACACGTGCATCCGCGGAAAGGTAGATGTCACCTCCAACGGAATTCTCGGATGAAGAAAAGCAAAATGGTCATACGCCTAAAACTAAAAAAAACACAAAACAAAAATGCTGAATAGATACCATTAAACGACCAAAAATTGACCAAGCTAAAGACATCATGATGCCAATTAACCAAAACTCACCTAGAAGAATAGAAGGAAACCCTCGATTGACGCGACGCCCTATCCCCAACAGTAAAGCTGCTCATAGAGATGCGCCAATGCTGCCACACCCCACACATAGAGGGGACTCGATCAAAATCCCTGAGAACCATAAAAAATAACTCGGTGATGCATCCCCGAGTCGAAGAAGAGAAGAGTATCGCACCAAGGAAGTGCATCAGGAATGCTCAAAGCACCCTATCCACAGCCAACCCCGGCTCCACCACGGGCTCTCGGCCTGTCACTACTGCACAACGCACCTCATAGGTAGCCTTTGCCTCTGAATGGCACCTCGGGGGGACGAAGCCACTCGTAAACGTATCAGAAAACTAAGAGACTTGAACTACACCTGGCCCCGAGTTGCTAGACCTATACAGCACACCCAATGTCTCCTCACACACCTCTAGATAATACCCCTCCATCCGCCCCATAATCGACTCGCCCTCAAAATGAAGACCGGTGATGCGGACCCAGTCCTCTGAAGTCGGTAACATCATGCCAAATGAAAAGAGAAACGCCTGATGCTCCTCCCTCCACCTCTCCAAGATTTCCACAATCAGGCCACGATTGACCTGAAAGGGCTCCAGCTCCGGGATCGGTAATCAAAAGATACTAGCCACATCCGCCAAAACTCCGGCAAGGCACGGTACCAAGTATGAGACTCGGCCCATACCGAGCTGATAACCAGCTGCGGGGGCTCCTAGTGAACGAAACACAAACAATAGCAGTAAGGCTAACACATAGCCATGACGAAAGACAAACAAATTTAGAACTAAAAGCAAGTCAAATATGTCTCAAACACAATAACAATTTACAACAAACACACAAAATGTGATAAGGGCAATTGAATAGAAATATGACCTATCTCTAGATGCCGTCATGATGCATGAGTGAGCACACAACCAATGATCAATGCAGGTTTGACATAAATTAGAAGGGTTTCTAGAGCCTAATAAGCCTATGTCATAACCTAAATGGCTAAGAAAATGGATGAACCCTTGCTCATGAATGCTTACCCGGCCTCGAGCGAAGAAATCCTCCAGTGGAAAGTGTCTGCAATCTCAATGCTCCTCACCCTGGTGCTCGGCAGCCACACCCTCAGCCCTCTCACCCTCAGGAATCGCACCCTTGACCCTCTCACCCTCATCCTCATCGACCCCCTACTCAATCTCGAGCACCTCCTCCCTGACCCCTGACTAGTCAACCTCCAATACCTCCTCTCCAACTACCTCCCTAACATCCACCTCCCTGACAACCTCAGTTTGAGCCTCAGAAGTCTTACCTATCTCCTCCCCTAACATCCTCTCTAACTCAGAAATGGTAATATTGTGCCTACCACCACCCTCAAAATCCATCCTAGAATGAAGAGCTCAAAAAACTAAAGAGAACGGAAGAAACGGCGCTTGAAACGGACGACCAGATCGCAAGATATCACGAAAATATGGAAATTAGAGCACAAAGAAACAAGTAAACAGAGAATCGAGGACTAACACATATCGCACGAAGAGAATGAAAATTTTGAATTATTTATAAGACACAGCTGAATCGCGTGCATAAATCCCGACGTGCAAACTAATCACGAACCACTATCATAGTGCTTAATTTAGATTACACGACCGGCTTTGAACGCGTGATCTAATCGTCGCCCGCTCAAACTAACCCGACCTTCTGGTTGCACACAGTCTACTAAAGGCATAATCACTTCAAGCATCCACATAGTGGCACGCGAATGCCAATGGTCACCCTATGGTGACCAGCCACCGCCTTAATCGCGCCCCCAGTATCCTACGTTTGAATCGATCAAACGGTCGAAAATTGGCGCATAATTACATTCTGACGCTCTGAACTCATGTCCACTCTCTGGCGCGCAATTACTTTAAGCGCTCAGAGTGAAGTGCACAATTCCTCAGAAACACAAACACAAAAAAAATTCCTAGAACAACACATTCATAGGCAAAAATAAGTAATCTCCAACACAAATTATCAGCCTAAACCACACCCTTGTTAAGCCCGATCACCAAAACATTCCAGACCTAAAGAAATATCCACCTCGGTAACTAAAAGAAAATGTTCTAAACTAAAAAAGGAAAAAATGCCCCAACATCACTTATACATTTCAACTAATACCAAAAAAAAAAAAAAAAAAAAACTAAATTAAAAAATGTCCCCCATCATCCATTCATTTGAAGCAAAATTAAACAAAACAACCAAAAAAAAACTTGCCCCAACTAAGGCGAAACTAAATAAGAGAAATACCCCCATCGTTCATGCATTCCAACTAAGCCCAAACTAAGTCAAAAAAAAAATGCTCCTAACATGCCCTGATCTAAAATAAATAAATTAAACAAGTAAACCTTGTACTCAAAATAAATCAAATAAGCTACAAAACAAACTAAGCCCGAATTTACAAAGGAAATTATATTCATAATCTCTTCATAAATAAATAAAATAATTACAAAATGCGCCAAGGGCATACCCTCTAAATATACAACTTAAAATAAGAAATTTAAAATCCGCACGTTCAGGCAATCCCTGAATTCGGATTTATTCGAAAAACTAGAAATCTCGAAGAAACCCGGAGAAAAGGGACACCCTGACAGAATTCTAACCGTAATGACCTCTTCCCCTTGCCCCAAGCCGACAGAAAACTCCTTATACTAAACAAACAAAAATTATACCTTAAACAAAATAAATGCTAAAAACTCCTTAAAACCCCCCTAAGATAAAACTCTAACCCATCTGGTCCACAAGATAACCCCCAGAAAACCATGAACCCTCCAAATAAAATCAAATCCAATCAAATCAAACAAAATCCTAAATAAATCCTGGATAGACCAAAATTCTAGATAAATCCTGAACAAATCCTAAATAAAACCAAATGAAATTCTAAATAAATCCTAAGTAAAATCAAATCCTAAATAGATAAGAATAAATAAAAACCTAATAAACCAAGTAAGCCAAATAAAGTTGAATAAATCCCGGTAAATCCCAGACTAAAAAAGATGCCCAAATAGTTCTAATTAAATTAATGCCTAGAACAAGATAAACAATGAACAATAAACAAACACAATAATAAAACACCTCTTTATTTATTTAATAAAATTTTACATCTGTCACTGGAGGCGTACCTCTTGAACAGACAATCCAGAATGAGAACCTAGAAGCTGACCTACAACCTAGAACCTAACCTGGAACCCAAAACGGGCACAAACCCAAAACTTGATGCACGAAGCTTCCAATCAGAAGCAATAGAAAGGCAAGGAGAGAATTGGTTGGGGAACAACCTTTCCATCCATTTGGAGGGCTTCCCTCCTACCATATTCACCTCCTAACAATAATGAAGGATGTATACCATCCCTCGATTTCCGTTACCTCCCAGGACATAACTGTTAGTCACTGGGTTTTTACCATTTTCTACCCATTAAAACCTAGCTTTTGTTAGTATTTAGAGTAACTAATAATTGTTTTTTATATTGTTTTGCAGTTTAGGAATAAATCTACAGTTGTCCATGTTTATGTACTAAGAAGAGGAGATTAGAGCAACCACATGCTTCCATCTACATCAACAGCTACACACTCTGGAAGAAATGACAGAGCAAAGCAGCTCAGGTCTAAGCATGCTCAAAAATTCAGCTTTATGTCTATGGGAGCAGCTACACTTTCATCTTTAGCACACAAGCCATACAACCATGAGATGGTGGTTTACATCACTGGAGCAATTGAGTGTGCTTGGCCCCTTAGAAATCTGTTGAGAAATCAGCCCTTCAAGCATGCCAAATGTTGCTGCTGCTGTTGGAAAACCAGCTGCAATACCTGAAGAGTTGAAGCCAGCAGCTGCAGGTAATAAAGAACTATCCTCACAAGCTTCAACACAAACTTACCATGCAGCCTCAAAGCTGTACCCTTGAGCAGCTGCTATGCTAAAGCCAACCTTCATGGACTCAAGCTACAGAACTGCAAGCACACACACACACACACACACACACACACACACATATATATATATATATAGAGAGAGAGAGAGACAGAGAGAGAGGCTCAATCAGATCTAGAGATGTACTGGCAGCTGTTGTAGTTAAAACCCTTGAACAGTGGATACACTCATCATCTCGAGCAGATCAGGTTTCCAATGCCGGCATTTAATCCCATCAAATGGACAGCAGCTACTCTAGCAAACCTGTCAAGCTTTTTAATGGTGCAGGAGCAGAACCTAGTGCAACAGCATCCTATCGAAATGAGCCTTGCATCCTGTCGAGTTTTTAAGTTGCAAGCTCCAACCATTCTGTCGAAGAGTGAAGCTCCAAGCCTTCAACCTGTCGACTTGTGGAGCAGCTGAAGCCACATCCTATCAAGCAGATGAAGCACACACTCAGCAACCTATCGAATTGATGGTGAACCCTTCAGCAACCTGTCGACAGTTGAGCAAGCTCCCAACCTCTCGAGTTAAGCTCCAACAATCCTCTCGAGCACACTTGCAGCATCCTCATGAAATATTAGTTGGCTAACCTCTTGAAATCAATTGCCAAAGCCAACCTGTCGACGAGTGTAGCTCCCATTCAGCCATCCTGTCAACACTTGCCTCTACACCTATCGAGCACTTCATTGCATTGCACAAAACCAACCTCTTGAAATAGAATGGCATACAACCTGTCGACTGAATGCTGTAGTCATCTTGTCGAAATGCACTTAAACTCTCCATACAACCTGTCGACCAAGCAATCTTCAACCTGTCGAGATCTTGCCTGCAGTAACCTCCTCAATCCTCTCTAGAACTCCAGCCCACCTTCAACCAACTTCTCGAGCAGTCCATCCTTTAAATCCACAACCTATCGAGCAGATGCCTTTGCACCTTCAGATCCTATCGACTAACAAAGCCATCCTCCCATTAAACCTCTCGAATACAACTCTCATCCTCATGAAAACACACCTGGAGCTGTTGTCTTTCCAACTTCCACTCAGCCAACCTCATGAATGGATGGAATACATCACCAAGTTGTCAACAACACCTTCCCATCCTCTCGAAATATTGCTGCACCAATTCACCAACCTCTCGAAGCCCTCACACATCCTCTCGAGCTCATCTCTTAAACCCACGAAGAGCCACCTGATGCTGCTGTAGTTCTGAAACTACATCAGCTACCTCTTGAGCTATAGTGACCATCATACCAATCAGTCAAGCAACCATCATTTGACCTCTTCAAGCTGATCCAACTCGGACTTCACCAAATCTAAAGTGAGAAGGCTGTTTTGTTAGGGGCTGCAGCTGGAGTTATATTTTTGGGTTTCATAAGTAAAATATTCTTGGTCGGCAGGGGCATATTTGGAAACTCCAAAGCAGGGATAGCTGCCCACATGGGCAAGAACTGATTTTCAAATCTTTGGCAAGAAGCAAACTACTTCAGCTGCATAACAAAACTAGATCTCTCCCTCTTCTCTCTGACTAGTTGGAATGCTAAAATAGGGATTAGCATAAACTGAAATGAAAATTCTCTCCTCTGATTGGCTGCAATTCTAAGCACATTGATCACTGCATATATATATATATATATATATATATATATATATATATATAAATAAGTATCCTTGCTGCTGTAATTCTTCAGCAAGGAAATTAGGAACAAAGGAATAGCCTGAGTTCTCCTTAGCTCAATTTAGGTTTAGTTTTAACTTATTTTTCCCTTTTTCTTTTCTCTCTTCTCTCCCTAATCCAGCCTGTTGGATTAGATCTAGGTAGCAGCTGATATCTGATTTGTAATTGTAAATAAATCTGTAAATTCAATGTGAAGAGCTCCAGATTCATGCACATTTTTCCAGATCTGATGCACCTATGGTTTCTTGAGCTTGTAGCCTTGTAACCATAATGCCTGCAGTAATTTTATTGCTCCATCCTTTACCCTCATTGCTGGTGTAAATCTCTAGGATGATCTGTGACCATTCAAGTGGACTAATCATACCCTTAGGACTAATCATACCCTTAGGACTAATCCAGAGGTGAAGGTGAAATTGGATTCTTCCTCTTTGCACTTGTGCTTGTAGCCAAGTGAAAGATTATAGCAGATCCAACTCTTGCTCTGATTTCCAGATCTATTTTCAGTGAAGATATCTGGAATTATGTTGAGATTGCAGCCTTGTGAGCTCGGTCATTGCAGCTGTTTGAAGCAATGACTAGCTGAGTTTAGATCCCCAAATAATCTATGATCTACATGGATTATTTGATCCTATGGTTGTAAGTGCTTATAGCCTTATAAGCATAATGGCTGCAATGGTTTTATTGTTTCACTGTAAACCTTAGGATTGGATGAAGTCTATAGGATGATCTGTGACCATTCAAGTGGACAGATCATACCCTTAAGATCAGTTTAAACTCTCGGTTTAATCTGAGTTCTTCTACCTTGCACTTGTGCTTGTATCCAAGTGAAGGGCAGCTGCAAATTCACATGTCTTGATCTATTTTGCAATAAGAACCAGTCCCTAGCTATCTATTTCTCCCAATTTTATATTTTATTTCACCATCCATCTCCTTCAATCTTGTTGATTTATATTTTGTAAAATTAGATCTAGTGACACCCGAAAAACTCTCTTTCTTCTTAGATTAGGCTAGAATTGCCAGATCTATAGCAGATCTGGAGGTCTACGATACTGCCTTTTAGGTTTAGATCACTACTCCCTATGGGACAAACTCTTACTTTTAAAACTTCCTACAAATGGACCCTATATCTTGCAGGTCTAGATATTTTAGAGTTGTTGTTTTCATCTTTTATTTTTAATTTGCTTTCACCACACACACAATAATCAGCACCTGAAATATCCCCAACAATAACTGCACCTCCACCCAAGGTAACTTCAAGACAAAGAACGTGTGAAACGATAAAAATCGAAAGAAAGGACATGGAAGTCGCACAATAGAAATACTCTAAACGCTGCCTCACTCAGATAAAGAATGAGAATGAAGAAAAGCAAAGTAAATTTGGATATATATAGGCACTTGCCTAATTGAGCACCAGAAACATAGCGCGCAATCTGATTAAGCGCAGGAAGATCAGCGTGGAAACCAAATCGTGCGCGCCAGATCGAGCATGCAATTAAACTACCGTCCGCACTAAACACCCGACAGATCGATCCTGTGCTGAAAACATAGCGCGTAATCTAATTACATGCTTATGTGGCTACGCGTAATTCGAAAAGTCATTTGCACATTTTGCCCTTATGGCCGGGTGACTCTCCAATCACATGAATGAAATCTGGCACCTAATTGGATTCCACGCACACACTCTGATGCATAATTGACCCCTCGAATCTGTCGATCACGTGCTCCCTCCTAGGAGCATAATTGACTTAAGCACCCAGACCAGAGCACGCAATTCACCAGCCATAATGCACTCCTCAAACATGACACGTACTTCAGACAAAATAAACAAACGATCTTAACAAAAACACTAACAAAACAAACACACAACACGTCCTATCACAATAAGACACACACATAATCACCGTGATCGATCGCAAATCGATTAGGGGTGGGTGTTATTCATTGAAAAGTACCACTTTTCACCTCTTAACCTAGCTATTACTACACCTTGAAGCTGACTAATAATTCTTTATTTAGCTTGTTTTGTAGTTAGTAATAATTTGTGCAGCTTAATACAAAGTCCATGCCTTTGGTGCTAAAAAGAGAATTTAAGTCAAGGATGAATATTGAGCCAAAGAATCATGGAACACCATGATGATACACACCATGGTGACTATTTTGCATGTCATAATGAACCAAGAAAGTTTCGCAGATAAAAGAAGCATGGATGTGAGTGGAGAAGGCTGCAACAATAGCAGAGGAGAAATGGTGTTATCTTGCATAGTAGAAATGCGACCTCGCACTTTTCAAATAAGTAGCAAAGTTACCTTGCACAGATGATACATGCAGCACAAGGAAACTCACGAAGAATTCACGCAGCTCAGTGAAAGGATTTTCCTAGAGCATTCTCTCACAAAGTAGTCGCACGCTTTCGCTGCAATCAACACTCAAAGTCCTCTCTAAGCTCTCGCGCACTAAGCCTTCAGAAATTCAGCTCGCGAAGCTCTCACGAGGAACAAATCTCATATCAGTCACGCGCATAATCTCGCAAGGCCAATTTGCACAGGGAACAGAAGCAAACTTGTGAAGTTCTCGCGTGGTTTAAAAGGAGAGAGAGCTCCAAAAATTTCCTCACGCAGTTCTCGAGCGTTTAAAAGCTCAACCCTCTACCGAGTGAGCTGTGTTCTTCATTTGACAAGAGGTACCTGAAGCTCTGCTACGCGAGCAAAGCCAACTCAATGTAACTAGTCCTTGCGGCAGCATTGCAGTGTAAGTAGCTATGGGACAATTCAAAGTCCACCTGCGTGAGTGAACAACCTTCCAAGCCAATTCTTACCTCACGAGGACTTTGTAAGCCGCGCGAAAGAATTAATGAGTAGAAGTCAGACCCGCGAAGCTCGATCTCTCCACTTCTCATTTCATATCCAAAGACCTTTTAAGGATTTCCCCAGGTCCAGGGCACACAACCTGAGGCCCTGATCTCAAGGCACACATCCTTAGGCATCCAAGGGTTGTAATAAAGCCACATCTGACCTAAAATTAGGGTTTAATCTTCTCTTAGCAAAGGCATCAAGGATTGTGTATAAAAGCTATAATTTTAACTTAGAAAAGATCTCACCTTCAACCTCTGTCGGCTGTGAGCTCAAGCAGACTAGGGTTAGGGTTTGATCACATCTTTTTCCACTTTTTCTTCTCTCTTAGACCAACACTTGCTGGCTATATCCTTTGGAATCAATTAGGTTTAGATTTGTTCAATTTTTGTAATGGGTCTTGTACCCTTTGGAATTTTGTGAGAGCTATTATGCACAAGGCTACTGCCTTGAGAAATCTCATTGTAAGTAATGTTTTGATCAATGAAATTTGTATTTGAAATATTTATTCAATCTATTATTTTTCTATTTATCCATAATTTTGTTCAATCGATGCCATGCATTTAGGATTTGAGCTAATTTGAAATGCCCATGGAAGCTTGAGCTTGTAGCCCTAGGACCATGGTGGTAGCAGTAATTTACATGTTCCACCTTAGTCCTTTGTGGTGTGAATAACCTCTGTGGATAGCCTGTGACCATTTAAGTGGATAAACTATAGCCTTAGGGTGATTCCAAGTCACAGATCTAAGAAGGATTCTTCTCCTCTGCCCTTATGCTTGTAGCCTTGTGAGAGCTTGTTGTAGGAATAAGCTCCACTTTGTTATACTTGACCAATATCAGTTGTTAGATTTGATTTCTCTATAGAGATTGCAGACTTATGAGCTGAGTCATTGCAGGCTTTTTGTAGCAATGACCAGCTACATTTAAAGTCCCCAAATAGCTTTTGAACTACTATGGTTTTTAGTGGTTTTTCAAGGATTGTTTGCTCCTATGGATTCCTGAGCTTGTAGCCTAGAAAACGTGGTTTCTGCAATTATTTTTATGTTCTAATTTGATCCATTGGTTGGAGGACATCTATTGGATAATCTGTTACCATTTAAGTGGACAGGTTATACCCTTAAGATCAATTTATTCCATTACATCAAATTGGTTTTTTTATTTAATTCATGTGGTTTGATCCTCTCTATTGGATAGCTTGTGACCATTTAAGTGGACAATTTATAGTCTTAAGAGACCAGGTCAAACTATAAGGGTTGACTTAGATACATCTTCCTAGAAAATGTGCTTGTAGCCATCTGAATGACTACTACAGAGACAGCCCTAGGTCTGAGTTACATAGCTGAATTAACTTTAGCTTAATTGCCTTCGTCCCATCATTTTTATTTTTATTTTTATTTTAACATACATCACCATCACCTTCTGTTTAACCCTTTCTTTAGGATAGGACTGCACTTTACTTTTCTACTTTTAGTGTTAGTTTGGTGTAGTTGTGACACCAAACTCCCTTTCTCTAGGATTGCCAGATCTGGAGGCCTACTATTATAACTCATTTTGGTTTCTTGATCAATTTATTTGTGGGACAAACTCTTAGTTACTTAAAACTTGCTACAACAGCCCTATATCTTGCAGGCTATATATTTCAAACTTACTGTTTTAACCAATTTCCATCCTTTTACTTTTGATTTATTTTTATCCCCCACTATTTTCTCACCAGTAACAAGACAGCACCTAAGGTAGACCAATAAGTTTTTGGCATTGCTGCCCGGGATATTGATCTTTTTAGTAAACCTGAGTTATATTATAATTTAGAATAGAAAATTCTTTGTAGCTGTGCTTGAATAGAATAAAAAGTACTACTGATTTTTGTTAGAATTTTTACACACTTGGACAACAACAGCAGGGAAAAGCTAGAGCTGCAGCTGTAGTTTAGCTAGCTCTGTTTGCACTTCTTTTATCCTAAAACCCAGACCATTTGTCTTGAATTCCCTGTCAATAGTTTAGTTGTAAATCTGTTTAGTTATGATTTTTGTTTGCAAATTTTTGGTGTGCTGTGAGCATCTTCTTCCCCTACTGATTTTCTGTGTATGCTTGGTAGAAGGTCCTTAAACCCTAAATTGGAACCTCTAAATCCTAAGGTTGAAAGGGTCCTTAGACTAAGAAACACCACACCAGCCCCTACTATTGAAACTGAGCCAGCTGTCATGGCTGAGAGGCAGAGAACTTTGAAGGAATACAATGCACCTGGGGATTACACATCTCCCTTTTTCATACAATTTCCTTCAATTGAGGAAAATTATGAAATCAAGTCCTTCATCATTAATATGCTGCCATCTTTTCATGGGCTTAGTAAGGAAGATCCTTACAAGCACATTGATTAATTCTTAGCACTTTGCACTACATTTAACATTGTAGGCCTGGGATCTGAAGCCACCAAACTAAGGCTTTTTCCTTTCTCCCTAAAGGACAAAGCTAGCACTTGACTCTCTAGGCTCCCAGCCAATAGCATCCAGACATGGAGTGACCTCCAAAACCAATTTCTGGCAAAATTCTTTCCCATGAATAAAACTAGTCAAATTTGGACAAACATATTGTCATTTACTCAGTCCTCAATTGAAGATTTTTATGAGGCATGGGAGATGTTTCAAGAAATATTAAAACAATGTCCCTACCATCAAATTTTACAGTGGAAACTGTGCAAGTCTTTTACCAAGAAATTAATCCCAAAAGTAGGGATATGGTGGATGCCTCATGTGGTGGTAGTTACCTCCACAAGATAGCTGATGAGGCATGGGAGTTGTTTGACATTATAGGAAAAACTTCCATGCAACAGGAGTCACTATCATGCAATGACAGACATACCCCAGCTAAGTTGGTGAAAGAATCCACCCCTAGAGGTGGAATGTATGAAATTAAGATGCAAAGTGAATTGGAAAGGAAGGTGGACAATTTGAGTTTAAAGTTTGAAAATTTGATGAATGTGCTACAGCCTAAGATGGCTGCACAAGTGGAAGAGGCATGTCTGATATACCAATCTCCCACACATTCACTTCAAGATTGTCCATCAGCCAACCAATTCTCTGAGTTAGTTTTGGAACATGCCAATACTGCCCAAGCATATGGGCAGTAACCTGCTAGGTACACATGGAGAAACCATCCAAATCTTAGGTGGAGACAAGACTCATACCCACAACCCCGACAGTAGTAGTTGGCAACTCCATACAGACCTCAGCACCAATTTAACCAAGGATATGCACTAAGGCATAATTTTTAGTTGCCTACCCCACAGCCCAATCAGTTGGTCTTACCCCTAGCACAGCCCATATCCTCTTCCTTTGAAGAGCAAATGCTAGCATCAATGAAAAATCTGAGAAGCTTGGTCTAAACTGTGAACTCTCATGGTCAAAGCATTAAAAATAGAGGACTAACTGGGTCAAATCTATAATTCTTTGAACAGGAAAGAGGAGGGAAAATTGCCTAGTCAACCCTTAGCCAGCCCTAAAAGGCAACACATGATTGGAGAAGGCTCATCTACCCATGAGAAGGTTAATACAATCACTACCCTAAGGAGTGGCAGGGTGGTTGACAACTTAGTGGGCAGGGCAGCTGAGAAGGCCATGGGGAGTGAAAATGAAAGAAATATGAGTGTTGAAGAACCAAGGATTTCATCTCCTGCTGTGGAGCAGCATGGACAAAATAAAGGGGCTGATGTTGAGCCCTAATAGCAAACAATAAATGAAGAATAAAGAAAAAAGTTAAAATTTGACCATGATGTGGTTAGGCATGCAGCTGTGGCACCAGTAGTCCCACAACTGCCATTTCCTCATGCACTTGTTGGCCCATCTCCTTTTGATAAGGGGAATGCTCAGATGGAGGAAATGATAGAGACCTTCAAGCAGGTAAAGATCAATTTGCCCTTGCTTGATGCTATAAAATAGGTCCCTGCCTATGCTAAATTCTTGAAGGACCTCTGCACACAGAAAAGAAAGGTAAGAGTGCAGTTGTCTAAAAAGGTGTTTGTTGTTGAGCATGTTGAGTCAGTTCTGTCCATTGCCACACCTATGAAATTACAGGACCCTGGGGGCCAGTGTGAACCTACTCCCATATTCTATGTATGAGGAGCTAGGTTTGGGGGAGCTAAAATCCACATCAGTTGTACCCCAGCTAGCTAATAGGTCTGAGAGGAGACCTGTGGGTGTGGTGGAGGATGTTTTGGTGGGGGTGGATAAGTTCTACTATCCTGCTAATTTCCTAATTTTGGACATGGACCCTTGTAAAAGTAAAACCCCAATTCTTTTCATCCATGGTAGGCCATTCTTGGCCGCTGTAAATGCTTACATTCAATGCAGGTCAGGGGTGATAGAGGTGAACTTTGGGAACATGAAGGCCTAATTAAATATGTACAATGCTGCTAGGCAGCCTCAGATGGACATTGAGGACTGTTTTGCAATGGATGTACTAAATGGCCTTGTGAAAGAAGAATTATCCCAATCTGCTAGATTGGGATAATATTGCTGAAAACCTCGAAAATATTTAGAGCATGGTTGAGGAGGAGGCCCAAGCTCTCATGACAGAAGACAACACCAAAATAGGGTCTTCTGTTGGCCTAGTGCAGCATTCCAGCTGAAAACCTACATTGCTACCCCTTCCTCAAACTACCAACGCACCTTTGCTGCTGCGTTCCATTGAAAGTCCCCCTGAGCTGGAGCTGAAACAGCTCCCAGACATATTAAAGTATGCCTTCTTGGGGTAAAACAAAAAGCTTCCAATAATTATCTCTTCCTCTCTCATTAGTGAGTAGGAAGAGGAATTACTAAGTGTTCTCAAGAAGCACACAAAGGCAATGGGGTGGACAATTGCTGACCTAGGGGGCATTGGTGCCTCAATTTGCATACACAAAATTCAGTTGGAAGAGGGTTTAAAACCCTCTAGGGAGATACAGAGGATGCTTAATCCTCATATGCAAGAGGTGGTCTTGAAAGAGATAGTAAAACTGTTGGATGCAGGGGTGATTTACCCCATTTCAGATTCAGAGTGGGTGTCACCTATCTAGGTGGTACCTAAAAAGGTAGGCATAACATTTATTACTTCTGATTCTGGGGAGTTGATGTCAGCCAGGGAGACCACTGGCTAGAGAGTTTGCATTGATTACAAAAAACTCAACTCCAAGACCAGGAAAGACCACTTCCCTCTCCCCTTCATTGACCAAATTCTAGATAAGTTGGCTGGGAAAGCATTTTATTGCTTTCTTGATGGATACTCAGTGTATAACCAAATTCTTGTGTATTCTTAAGATCAAGAAAAAACTACTTTCACATGTCCCTTTGGCACCTTTGCTTATAGGAGGATGCCTTTTAGACTATGCAATGCCCCAACCACATTTCAGAGGTGCATATATGCCATTTTTTCTGATATGATTGATAAGTTCCTAGAAATCTTCATGAATGATTTTTCAAGATATGGGGACAGCTTTAGCCAATGCTTGAGTCACCTTGACCTGGTTTTATAAAGATGTGAAGAGACCAATTTGGTCTTAAGCTAGGAAAAGAGCCACTTTATGATAACACAAGGAATTGTGTTAAGCCATGTGGTCTCTCATAGAGGAATAGAGGTTGATAAGGCTAAAGTGGACCTAATCTTACACCTACCCTCACCCAAAACTGTCAAGCAAATCAGATCCTTCTTAGGACATGCTGGATTTTATAAGAGGTTCATTAAGGACTTCAGCAAAATTGCAAAGCCATTGTGCCACCTGCTGTGTCAGGATGTATCATTTGAATTTTTTGCTGAGTGTCTTGAGGCCTTTGAGGTCTTAAAATAGTTCCTTACCACTGCTCCTGTAATCCAGGCCTTAGATTACTCACTCCCCTTTGAGCTGATGTGTGATGCATCAAACTTGGCCATAGGTGTTGTCGTAGGACAGAGAAGATAAGTTGTCTGTAGTGATTTATTATGCAAGTAAAACGCTAGCAGAAGCTCAGCTCAACTACACCACCACTAAGAAAGAGCTGCTTGCTATGGTATTTGCTATGGACAAGTTTAGGCCCTACTTGCTTGGGTCTAAAATTATTATTTTTACTGATCACTCAGCTCTGAAATGCCTGTTGGTCGAGAAGGGTGCCAAACCAAGGCTAATTAGATGAATCCTCCTATTGTATGAGTTTGATCTTGAGATCAAGGACAAGAAGGGAGTTGAGAATGTGGTGGCTGACCACATCTCTAGAATTGTTTTGGAAGAATATGCAGCAGCACCTGTCAATGAATTATTCCCTGATGAGCAATTATTTGCTATGCAGTCTAGTGTGCCCTAGTTTGCACACATTGTGAATTTTCTTGCTATTGGTAGGATCCCTCCTCACTGGTCCAAGATGGACAAAGACCTATTTTTCTCTCAGGTCAAACATTTTCTATGGGAGGATCCATACCTATATAAGCATTGTGCATATCAGATTATTAGGAGATGTGTGCCTGAGAGTCAGTTCCACAGCATTCTTTCTATGTGCCATGAGCGGGCCTGTGGAGGTCACTTTTGTGGCAAAAAGATAGTTGCAAAAGTTTTATAATGTGGGTTTTATTGGTCCTCTTTGTTCAAAGATGCATACATACATTGCAAAGCCTATGAAAGATGTCAAAGGTTGGGAGGCATTTCCAAGAAAGATTCAATGTCATTGCAGCACATCCTTGTAATAGAACTATTTGACATCTAGGGGATTGATTTTATGGGCCCCTTCCCTCCTTCTATGGGTTTCAATTTTATACTTGTGGCAGTGGACTATGTGTCCAAATGGGTAGAAGCCATTACCACAAGAATAAATGACCACACAATTATCCTTAAAATTTTAAAGGATAATATTTTCTCCAGATTTGACACCCCCAGAGCTATCATTAGTGATGGGGGGAGTCACTTTTGTAACAGACCTTTTGAGAATCTACTCAAAAAGTACTTTGTTACACACAGGATTGCAACTCCCTACCACCCACAGACCAGTGGGCAAGTTGAAATTTCTAATAGGGAGATCAAGCACATCTTGGAGAAGACTGTGAGGACTGATAGAAAGAATTGGGCACAAAAGCTTGTAGACACTCCCATTTTGCCCTCTCGGGATATACAATTTTGTTCGGTCAACCATTGACCTCTTAACCCTTGTATGGGAACCATGCACTGAAACAATAGTACATGGCTGAACACAGATTGAAACAATAGCTCTGTGGCTCAGATCCCAACATAGGGAGACTATATACTAAAATAATAGTATATAGTCAAAATACAAACTGAAACAATAGTCTTGCATTTCAAACTAGAGACCAGACCCGAATAATCCCGGATTAAGTGCTTGAAACCTCGTGCATAATTTGATTGTACGCCAGACCACAAAAGCGCAATCAATCCCCCTTTCAAACCAAACTTCCTTTCCCAGACCTATTCGGGACTCGATCATGCGCCTAAAAGTAGATGCACGATCGGATTACACGCCCTATCACCAGCGCGCAAGTGGCCTACGCCCGACCTAGCCTCACAGTCCTTCACCCCTAAGTTTCCTCGATTAAACATTTCTGAAGAAATGCTTAATTGGATTGTGCACATAATGCCAAGCCCGCAATTAACTCTAACGCTATTAGGACTAGGAAACTCGCTGAGCAAGTCAGCTGGTCGCTCACTGAGTCGATGACTGACTCAAAGCGATTAAGCGCCGAAAATCTTGAATATAATTTCCGTTCTTATAATTCTAGTTCATAGTTTAATTCATAATTAATATTCTGAAATCAATTTTGAAAATTCTAAAAGTACTATTTGACAGTCCGAAATCCAATTTATCTTTAATCTCAACCATCCGATTTTCCCAAGCGAGCTTACGGAGGGTACTCGAGAACGAGGCCAATCCTCCTTAGCATAGCAGGCCCAAAACCCTTTTTTTTAGGAATTTTAGAATTAATTAATTATTTTTTCTTATTTTTTTAGTATAATTAATTAGTAGATTTATTTTATTTCAGCATAATTAATTAGTCGAGTTCATTAGACTTTAGTATGATTGATTAATTTCTTCAAATTAGATTTTAATTGGTTAATTCCTTGCTTTAATTAGAATTTAGTATGATTAATTTCATGGCTTCAATTAGATATTTAGTATAGTTAATTCCTTGCTTTAATTAGAACTTTAATAGAATTAGTTTATTTATTTTAATTAGATTTTTAATAAAATCAGTTTATTTGTTTTAATTAGATTTTAATAAATTTTATTCCTTTGCTTAAATTAGAGTTTCGATAAAATTAGTTTTCTACTTTAATTAGAATTCTAATAGGGCTGTTATAATTGGTTTAATTAGAATTTCAATAGAATTATTATACTTGATTTAATTAGAATTCTAGTACAATTGGTATGCTTGAATTAATTAGAGTTTCATCAAGACTATTACATGTGCACTCCTAGTATAATTAGGAAACCTGATCATAATTAGACTTCTAATGGAATTACGAGACTAAAATTAATTGGCTAGTAACACGAGGACACTTAATATAGTAGACTTTCAATAAGGATAGGAATAGTAAAATTAACTAGACTCCTGATAGAACTAGAATATTAGGTTAAATAAACTACAATAGATCACCGCACAGCTAAACTCACAATAGAATCAGGGAAGTCTAAACTGACCAGAACTATAACAATAAAGAGAAATAAAAGGAAAATTAAATTGTCTAAATTAAGGAAAAGACTGTTGTTGACATTCGCAGGTGGACGATTCAGTATAAAAGTAGCCCATACTTGCTCTTAAGCGTGATCATTGGCGTGTTGCAGCGTCGATAAATATTTGCAGCTGGCGATAGCAATAAACTAGGAATCTTCCTAGAAAATCCCTTTTTTATTATTATTTATTTTTACCTTAACTATTCCAAATGTCGCATCGCTAGAGTCCACTGGACAGAATTGGAGCCACTAATTCGACAGGGACCGAGAGGAAACCAGAAAAAGCGCACACCAGCAAAGCTGAATGATGCTTTATGGGCTTATAGGACTACCTATAAGACCCCTCTTGGTGTGTCCCATTTTAGGTTGTTCTATGACAAGGCTTGCCACCTACTAGTGGAGTTAGAGCACAGAGCCTACTGGGCTATTAAAATACTAAATTTTGACCTAATTACTGCTAGTTCTCACAGGAAATTACAACTGTCAGAGCTTGATGAGCTAAGACCGGAGGCCTATATAAATGCCAGAATTTACAAGGAGAGATCCAAGGCATTCTTTGACAAGAAAATCTTGAGGAAGGACTTCAATGTTGGTACCAAGGTTTGGCTTTTCAACTCCTAATTAAAATTCTTTCCAGGGAAGTTAAAATCCAGATGGGATGGACCTTACACTGTCATCCATGCCTCCCCATCTGGTGTTGTGGAGATCTTAGATCCCATGTCTAGGAAGATCATGAAAGTGAATGGTCAAAGGCTAAAAATTTGTGTAGAAAAGTCAATGGAGCCTCCTCAGACCATTCACCTGCATGAACCTCCCACTAATTAATGATCCACAGCTCTGTATACTGAGTACTATAAGTTGTGAATTTTTGTGCTATTTTGTTTAAAAATCTGTCATGTGGTGTTTTTATTATGTTTTCGATTTGCATATTTTGTTTTGTTTTGTTTTGAGTTGTGTTGTTGATGTTGTTGTTGATGTGAATGTTTGTCATCTAAATTTCATGAGTCTATTCCCTGCTGAGATGAAAATGTGCATGGGCCTGCTATCATTTAAATGTGCATCAACCTGTTGTTATTTCAGATCATTTGTATGCTAGCATGGATACTCTATGAATTTGTTGTTAATAGGCACTGGGATTATCATGGTGAAAGAGATATGTGAGGGAAGTTGGAGGTGATGCACAATGGCAAGGTCAATGTCAGTATGATTCCATAGACCAATGTGCAAGCACTGACAGAGGGTGAATTTTGCTTTGTCGCGAGGCTCAATGGACCCAAATTTACACTCGCGATTTATTTGTGAGCTCTCTCACGGGGCTCTACTATGAATTTGGTTCCTCGCGAGAGCCTCGCGAGCAAATTACCTGAGGAAAGCCTATGATTTAATCGCGCGAGGTCAGTTCTTCTCCGCGACGTTGAGCTACACGATAAATGAATGGCATGCATTTTGTTCCTCGCAAGAGCCTCACAAGCAACATTTCTGAGGATTGCATTGTCTGTTACCTCGCGAGATCCTTTGATCTCTGAATTCATTTTTTTCCTCGTGAGATTAAACCTTCAACAGCACGAGATCTCAATTCACCTCTCGCGCATCAGACACAACATCAGTCCCGCGATCACCTCGCGAGCCTTTATTCTCCTTAACAAAGACCTTTCATGCGAGAACTCAATCCACTGCACGAGAAGAAATGTGCCTCGCGAGTACTTAGCGAGAATTGTGCGAGGCATGGGTTCCTCCACTACAACCCTGCGAATTCTGCATTTCTTCATTCATTCTCTTCTTTGCCTTAGTCTCCACTGAGCACATCCGAGCTTCCATCTCCATTCTTTCTCTTTACTGCCTATAGCATTTCCACCTAGGCACTTTTCACTTACAATTTTGTTCCACAACAACTCCTGATTAATTTGAAATTGGCTCGAGGAGATTTGATCCACGGGGCAGCATTTGGACTGAAACTGTGACAGCCCAAATTTCAGCACCCCAAAATCCGTGCCATCAGCACGACCCTCAAGGTTGTACCCGATAACCCTGCACGGAGCATTGGCATATACAAGCAATAAACCACAAGGTAAAGTACAAGAGTTTGCTCTGAGCAAGTCTTCATGCATTTAAAATGAATAAAAGAAAACTCAAAAGACAGTTCTAGTCCCATGCCAATTCATGAGCAAACGAACCGACCCGAACCATCGGTGATAAACCGTTCACCCCAGATGGTTCGCTAAAAGAATTCATAGTTCTTAATTACATTTAAGAATTTAGGCTTGACATACCAAGCCACAGAAATGCTCTCAACTCACTCTCAAAGTACGCAAGGGGTCTCCTAGAAGAAGCCCTCAGGAGGAGGCTCTAACTCTTCTCCGAGCACGTAATCTGTATCCTCTGGATCAACGTCTCCCGAAGCCTCACTTGTGACTAGTACTGAACCTGGGACGTATAGTCTAAGGGGTGGGCTACATCCTAGCTCAATAGGGAAAACACAGTGAACATATAAATTAAGCTCTCACATATATCTATTAGAACAGTTTTAAAAGCACAATTCATATGATGGAATTTCTGAGAAAATAATTGGAATAATCGAGAATGAAATGATAGATACAACTGTTACATGCATGACTTTGGTTATTCTCATCTTACTAGTATCGTTACAGATTTGGCCTAATCACTTAAATCTTAACTTAAGTAGTCCCCGAGCAATACAATATCGAGCCCCGATGGAATACCCACCATCATCGTCTAAATAGACACTTGTTATATGTTCTCAATTTCAATACTACCCAGGCCCCTTTCTCTTAGGTGGCGGGGTCTAATTCTCAAATCTACATCCCTGGGATGTGCAACTAGTGTACAGATTGGCCGCCGTACCGGTCACGGATATCTTGCCGAGTCAGTCGTGGGTATCCCGCCACGTCATTGGGGTATTCTAATCAAACTTTAAATAGCAAAAATATCGAATGTGCTTTACATTTAGTTATTCACCGTGATTGTGCTAATTTTATTACATTAGGCCTTATCGCTTTTCTTTCGTTTCACCATTAGATTTCATCTGCATCCCTGGGATGCCACTGATTCAATACATCATCTACATGCCTATTATCAGATTTACACGTCCCCTGGGGACCTCATGGTTTCACTTTTGAATTCATACACACACCCTTGCTTGAAATCACATTTGATACATGACTATTCACAAGAATTACTCTATATATATGATTTTGATGAATTAAAGTACATGTTTCAAAGATATTCCCTACCTCAACGCAAATCCAACGAACTCCTTTCTCGCAGAGGTTTACACGAAACAATCTTACGTCAAACCTACATTGCATGTTTTAAGAATATACTTAGAATGGTCTCTAGAACACTTGGGACCCATAGCCCCCATGAATTTTTCACAAAAGAAGTCAAAAATCTAAGTAGTGCCTCGCGCGAGCGAGCAGTATTCCTCGCTCGAGCGATCACTTAGGCTCGCTTGAGCGAGCACTTGACCTTGCTCCAGCAATAAAAATGAGGTACTAATCCCTCACGAAAGTGAGTACTATTCATCGCTTGAGCGGCTACAACGAAGTACTCAACCCTCGCACGAGCGAGTACTATTCATCGCTCGAGCAGCTACAACGATGTACCCAACCCTCGCGCGAGCGAGTACTCCTCTCGCTCGCGCGAGGAATTTATAGCGCTCGAGCGATCACTATTCATTGCTCGAGCGGTTAAAACAAGGTATCTGAAGCCTTTGCGATGCCTCGCTCGAGCGAGCCTCCCCTTCACTATGGGTCTCACTCAAGCGAGCCCAGAACACAATTTATGCTCAGGTTTTATATTCCGACCCTGCTCAAGTGAGCCATTTATAGCGCTCGAGCGAGGAATGACAAAATCAAATGCTCGATCCGTTCGAGAAACAATTTTCCCACTCCATTTAAGGCCTTATTAATATCAAAAACCATTCAACTAATACTTTATACTTTATTTAAAACACACAAGCATTTAAAACATACTTCAATCAATAGATCCTATGTAGACTTGATCCAAGATCAAATCAAATGAAGAGGGTTTCCAAAGCTTCTCATCCCATCCTCCTTCCAGATTATCTACTGATTTTGAGAAAAACAAACGAACCTCTAACCCTCTTTTACAAAGTCCTCTCTTCTTTCTCCCTATTTCACTTTCTCTCTATCTAACTCAATTAGGTCATGAATGAGAGACTTCTCTCTTTTTAGCTCTCCACTTATCTAGTGAAAGCTAGTGTGTTTCACACATACACATGTAGTGTGTATATATATTAATTGTGGTTCCCTTGTGAACCACAAATACATGTGCATGGTACGTGGCGTGCACGGTTCCCAAAAGTCGGGGTTATGACATTCTCCCCTCCTTATAAAATTTTCGTCCTCGAAAATTGACAATACACTAGAAAATCAGTATAACTAGAAAATCAGCACTACTACACAATTAAGTATTTCCACAGACATTGTACCAAATAGACCTATTTGATCAAAAAATATATATATATGAATACCAAGGTCATCACCATAACCACCCTAATTTTTGTGACAATCATGTCACGATTGTTTTAAACAAAAATATCACATCATAACATTAAATATTACATTGCTATTCTCAAAATTTTCAAATGATAGATGATGACCTAATCGTCACCCTGCTCATACTCATCATCATCATCGTCATCATCGTCGTCGTCGTCCTCCTCATCATCATCATTGCCAACAACCTCCCTGGCGGTAGTGGCACCAGCTGTAGTGGTCCTGGTAGTAGGACCCGAGCTAGAAGAGCCAAAGATAGCACCTCGCATAGCACCGATGCGCTCCTGGTGCGTCTGCAGAAACGCATGGCCCATGAGGTCGATGAGGAGCAACTCCTGGAACCGCTGATGTAACCGGATCTCCCGCCCTTGTAGGAGGATCTCCCGCATCATACTACTGTCGGTGGCAGGGAAGGGCTGTGGAGATGAAGTGGATGGAGCCGTTGGTCTCGTCGATTGTGTTTAGGCCGCTTGCCGGGAAATTTGACTATCCCACTTCCTGTTTAAATTGTTTTGGAGGCTCTTCAGGTTTCGGCTCAAGTCTTGGGAGAGGAACGGAACGGTGTTATCCGTTAGCACTAGTTCATCTGCCCTGATCTGAAAACCCTCTTTCCCATTTCATGAATCAATGAGTCGCGAGATTAGACGAGCATAGGGTAGTCTGTTGATGGGTGGTGGAATGGCTCCCTTCTCATTTCTTTTGTAGGCATGTGTAATGCCCTAGATCACAACCATAGGGGCTCTAAACCACCGATTGTGGAATGCGGAGTGCAGGGCCCATAAAAATGTCTCGCGGCGCTCTTGATCATGGCCCGCCGGGTGTAAATTTTTCTTAAAAATAATGTCCAAAACCCACATATGTGGTGGCAACTGCGATCGAGTGATCAACTGTCCGGATGCAGTGGCGCCGCCAGTAATATCGGAAATGATGGTCGGGAAACCTACATTCCCTGAAAATGGTGTTAGAGAGAGTGGGCTTGGGGTGTATGTATGAGGGCACTGCATGGCAGTGGAAACATCGGCACTGCCAAAGACAAGTTGTTTCCCATCTATGTTCACGAGGATCATTCATGTTCGGTTGAAGAGTTTGGTAGAATAATCTTACGAGTCTCAGATAGTACCGAGCTCCAAAGGGTCCTAATAGTGGTCTCAGATGGTTGTTTGTGAGGAAATCTATGACAGCCCAAATTTTGGCACCCCAAAATCCATGCCATCAGCACGACCCTCAAGGCCGTACCCGATAACCCTGCATGGAGCATTGGTATATACAAGAAATAAACCACAAGGTAAAGTACAAGAGTTTACTCTAAGCAAGTCTTCATGCATTTAAAATGAATAAAAGAAAACTCAAAAGACAGTTCTAGTCCCATGCCAATTCATGAGCAGATGAACCGACTCGAATCATCGGTGATAAACCGTTCACCCCAGATGGTTCACAAAAGGAATTCATGGTACTTAATTACATTTAAGAATTTAGGCTTGACATACCAAGCCACACAAATGCTCTCAACTCACTCTCAAAGTACGCAAGGGGTCTCCTAGAAGAAGTCCTCAGGAAGAGACTCTAACTCTTCTCCGAGCACGTAATCCGTATCCTCTGGATCAACGTCTCCCGAAGCCTCACTTGTGACTAGTACTGGACTTGTGACATATAGTCTAAGGGGTGAGCTACATCCTAGCTCAATAGGGAAAATACAGTGAACATATAAATTAAGCTCTCACATATATGTTAGAACAGTTTTAAAAGCACAATTCATATGATGGAATTTCTGAGAAAATAATTGGAATAATCGAGAATGAAAAGATAGATACAACTGTTACTTGCATGACTTTGGTTATTCTCATCTTACTAGTATAGTTATAGTGTTCTCAATTTCAATACTACCCAGGCCCCTTTCTCTTAGGTGGCGGGGTCTAATTCTCAAATCTACATCCCTGGGATGTGCTACTAGTGTACGGATTGGCTGCCGTACCGGTCACGAATATCTTGCTGAGTCAGTCGTGGGTATCCCGCCACGTCGTTGGGGTATTCTAATCAAACTTTAAATAGCAAAAATATCGAATGTGCTTTACATATAGTTATTCACCGTGATTGTGCTAATTTTATTACATTAGGCCTTATCACTTTTCTTTCATTTCACCATTAGATTTCATCTGCATCCCTAGGATGCCACTGATTCAATACATCATCTACATGCCTATTATCAGATTTACACGTCCCCTGGGGACCTCATGGTTTCACATTTGAATTCACACACACACCCTTGTTTGAAATCACATTTGATACATGACTATTCACAAGAATTACTCTACATATATGATTTTGACGAATTAAAGTACATGTTTCAAGATATTCCCTACCTCAATGCAAATCCAATGCACTCCTTTCTCGCAGGGGTTTACACGTAACAATCTCACGTCAAACCTACATTGCATGTGTTAAGAATATAATTAAAATGGACTCCAGAACACTTGGGACCCACAGCTCCCATGAATTTTTCACAAAAGAAGTCGAAAATCCAAGTAGTGCCTCGCACGAGCGAGCACTATTCCTCGCTCGAGCGATCACTTAACCTCGCTCGAGCGAGCACTTGACCTTGCTCTAGCGATAAAAATGAGGTACTAATCCCTCGCGCGAGCATGCACTATTCATCGCTCGAGCGGCTACAACGAAATACTCAACCCTCGCGCGAGCGAGTACTATTCATCACTCGAGTGGCTACAATGAAGTACCCAACCCTCGCACGAGCGAGTACTATACATCGCTCGAGCGATCACTGTTCATCGCTCGAGCGGTTAAAATGAGGTATCTGAAGCTCACACGATGCCTCGCTCGAGCGAGCCTCCCCTTCACTATGGGTCTCGCTCGAGCAAGCCCAGAACACAATTTATGCTCAGGTTTTATATTCCGACCTTGCTCGAGTGAGCCATTTATAGCGCTCGAGCGAGGAATGACAAAATCAAATGCTCGATCCGTTCGAGAAACAATTTTCCCACTCCATTTAAGGCCTTATTAATATCAAAAACCATTCAACTAATACTTTATACTTTATTTAAAACACACATAAGCATTTAAAACATACCTCAATCAATAGATCCTATGTAGACTTGATCCAAGATCAAATCAAATGAGGAGGGTTTCCAAAGCTTCTCATCCCATCCTCCTTCCAGATTATCTACCGATTTTGAGAAAAACAAACGAACCTCTAACCCTCTTTTATAAAGTCCTCTCTTCTTTCTCCCTATTTAACTTTCTCTCTATCTAACTCAATTAGGTCACGAATGAGAGACTTCTCTCTATTTAGCTCTCCATTTATCTAGTGAAAGCTAGTGTGTTTCACACATACACATGTAGTGTGTATATATATTAATTGTGGTTCCCTTGTGAACCACAAACACACGTGCATGGTACGTGGTGTGCACGGTTCCCAAAAGTCAGGGTTATGACAGAAACCCTAGCTCTCTTGTGGTAAGTGTGCTCACCCCCTCATTTGGATTGTTTAGGCTATGATTTTGATATTAAGTAGGGGCATTTGTTTTATAAATCTGTCATTGGACCATTAATTTCACAATCTCTGTGTTTTAAGACCTAATTTTGAGAAGTTTGTTAGCCATGGCCACGGGTTCCAAATTTACTGACACATTGGCTGCCTTGGTGAACCCTACACTAACTGGCAGCCCTGTGGCCACATGAAAATCGGTGAGGATTACAGAGGCCTCCACTAGGGAGACCTCTGAGATGCCCACACCCCCTGTCGAGCCCCAAGTGGAACCAATTAAGAAAAGGGTTGCCCTTGTCAAAAAAGCCAAGGTTGTGGCCTCTGATGCCTCTGTTGCAAAGAAGAAATTTGCCCCTAAAAAGAGAGCTAGAGACCACCCACCTACTAAGAGCCCTGAGAAACCAAAGAAAAAATAAAAGAAAGGTAAGGATGTGGCTCTTGAGGTCCCTGAAGATGAACCAGATAATGAGTACCTCAGAGTCCCCTCTAAGTTTGTGACTGCAATTAAGCTCGAGATAGAGACTGCCTTCGATAAGGCATTCTTGAGGAACTGCCTGAGACAACTGCTTCAATTGAATATTTAACCAAGGCCACACTGCTACCCCTATTGATGCCCCCACTGCAGCTAGTCTTCCCTAGACTAGTGCAACTATTTTACCAGAACATAAGGGTGAAGACTGGGGATGATGGAAACCCTGCATTACTGGTACTGATAGATAACTTTGAGATATTATTCAACCAAGCAGCAATTGCTGAGATACTTGGGATACTAGCCAAGTACAACCCAGTGTGTGGCTTGGGTCCTCCTTTGACAGCCACAATCTCTGAAATTGCCAAGGAACTCACTGGAGGGATCACAGCCTCAGGGTTGTCAATTAGGAAGAGAGACATGCACCCAGGCCTGAGGTTCATGGATGGGGTGCTCAGAAAGAATATATATTGTTCTGGGCACCAACAAGAGAGGAGGTCACCCATTGCTGATGCCCTCTACTCCTTCCACTACAACCACTATATTGATGCTGCAAAGCTCATCTTTGAAGGCATGAAAGATATACATGAGAAGGTGCAGAAGGAGCAGAAGCCCCACTCATTGCCCTACTGCAGGCTCATTACAGCCTTGCTGCAACTAGGTGGCTACCATTTTTAGATGAATGAGGAAATTATAACCCTAGCCCCCAGCAAGTGTGGCAAAAAGCAATGGGGGATTAGTGGTACTATGATTGAAAAGAAGAAGAAGAAGGAGGAGCTACTAGCTAAAGTAGCCCCCACAATTCAAGAGGTAGTTGCTGCTGCCTTTATTACTAGCTCTGCTGCTGACTCTCAAGTAGCCACCCCAACTGTGTCAGTCATCCCTTCAATTCCCTTGCTAACCATTGTATCAATCATTCAAACCCCCATCTCCACAACCCTCCATACTTACCTCATCTTTACATCAGCAAATTCTACCCATAATCACAACCTCACCAACAGCCTCCATACCTTTACCTCTACCCATTTCCTCAGCCACAACTAGCTCAACAATCCCAACTATACCTGCTGTGACTTTAGCATTACAACCCTCCATAGCCCATCCCAACCCACCTATTAAAGTCACATATAAAAAGAAAAGGAAATAATCCAAAGCCTCCACTGAGCCCCAACCCACCTATGTATCCCAACCTATCCCAATCCCTGAAACAACAGCCATACCAAACCCAACCATAGATGTCTAGCCACCCTCACCAGCCCAAGCCTCTCCAGTCCACCATGCTAAACCAGAACCTCCAATCCCTGACATCCCACACAGCTCCCCTATTTCGTTACCTCAGCCCATTGAACCCTCTACCACAATTGCACCTGATACCCTTGAACCTTTGGGCCAATCCATTCCCTATTCCCCTACCCATGACCATGACCTTTTTTCAACTGAGAGATACTCAGCTATGATGGCCTCTATTATAGGGGAAATCAATTATGAGTTTACCCCTCTCCCTGAGTCACCACAGCTCCATCACTTTACCCCTCCCCCTACCTCCCCACAGCTAGCAAACTTTCATCATGCACCCACCTCTCCATTTCAACCAATCACAACCACCCAACCCACAGCCCCTATCATAGTTGATCCCTTACTGCAAATCCTTAACCTCCTCTCCCTTCAAACACAAGTAATAGCCAACTCCCAATCCCAAACATCCATTGAGGCCAACCTTCAAGCCATGAACTCCACCCTCCAAAACTAGGCCTCCATTCAAACCAATTTACAAGCCATCCAGTCCACATTGTCAACTTTAACCCAACCTTCCCAACAGCCATTTGTCCCTTCACCTACCCATTAACTACACCACCCACATCTCCCCAACCCTTAACTATAGCAGCAACACCTGTGGCTACTACACCCATTCAACCTATTTCAGAAGTCCCTCAAACTACCTTTACCACTGCTTCTACACAAATTGACCCTGAACCTGAACCACAACCTAACCCTATACAACCACCCTTTATTACCCCACCTCTGGAAATCACTTACCCACAACCCCAACCTGCAACCCCACCTGCAGTAGCAACATCTGATGCTGTCACAGATGTTGAAAACCTAATCTCCACCTCCTCAAAAGCCTCTCAAACAGACCCAGAGATAATAGACATGACTTTACCTGAATCTGAAGTTCCCCAGCCTATATCCTCTACTCCCACCCCACCCATGCCATCATCTATCCTTTCATCTGCTGAGACTGCTGAGAAGCCCATATTACCAGCCTCTTTCAACCTCATGCCTCCATACTGCACCCTCCTTAGAGCCATGAAGGAAAATGCCTACATAAAAAGGGATGTAATTAAAGGCATGGCTAACATAAGAACCACA
This sequence comes from Chloranthus sessilifolius, assembly GCA_021018995.1. NCBI lineage: Eukaryota > Viridiplantae > Streptophyta > Magnoliopsida > Chloranthales > Chloranthaceae > Chloranthus > Chloranthus sessilifolius. Next base: position 103,748,883 of record CM037588.1, read on the forward strand.
GTCAAGCAACCCCTCCTAGATCAAATCAAATTCCTAGAACTCACTCACAAGATGGAGAGGAAGAGAATCAAGCATGGATGGAGGGAGACCTTGCTCAAATATAATGAAGAAAAGAATAGAGCTAATGGGATGGAGGTTGTGATAAAAAATCTACAGGCTGCCCTGAGATTGGTGGAGGAGAGGGCCAATGATTATACTAGGACTGTTGTAGCATTGCAGCAGACCTTATCTGATATTGATGACAGAGATTTAGCAGAAGCAGCTACTAAACTCTTCACTGCTGTTGCCCCTCCGCTGCCAACTGTCCCTAAGCCCAAAGAGCCAAGAAAAATCAAGCCAGGCATCAACATAAAGGAGCCTGCTTCAAAGCCAGAGCCAACTCCTAAGAGGAGGAGCAGCACCAAGCAGAGGAGGACTACTTCAAAGAGATCCCAGTCCACTGCTGCTTCTCTCAAGAAAGCAAAAGGCAAAGGTGTCCAAGACAAGGCTGATGCAACAGATAATTCCGATGATTAGACTTTGTACATGTAGTTAGTTATGCTATTTTTGTATACTCTTTATAGTTCTTTTTCATGCACATTGTACATATTACTATTTATAAATGAAAGTTCTTTTTAGTATCTATTGTATGAATTTTGTTTGATTTTCTTTGCTTCTCATGATTACTTGTTTGTTTTACTTATTTGTGTGAGCTGTGTTTGTTCCTTTTACTTGCCTACTTTTGTGTCTGATTTTTATCAATATACCTAGCTGCACATGTCCCTTATCTCTCAAACAGTGAGGACACTATTTCTCATAGGTTTGGGGGTGTGGCAAGGTTTGCCAATGAGGTAGTTAACCTACGTGCAGCTGAACCAAAAAAGTAAGATAGAAATAGAGCTGTGTCACCTATGAAAATTTTAAAATGAGGGATGTTAAAATTCTGTAGACCTGTAGGCATTAAAAGCTTTTAAATTTTAACATTTCCATGAGGTGAACATCAAGGAAACTCATTTGTGTCAGCACTTAGTGAACCATCAAAGAGAAAAAAAGGTAAGGACATGCCTATGAGTTCAATGGAAGATCATACCTAGTGATATTTGGGCCTACAAAAAAAAATAAAAAAATTCTCTTAGGCAATTCTTTTTGCTCTAAGGATTGGCTGAGTCCATTTCCTCACTAGAAGTTAGGCATCTCAAAGTTGGAACAGTTGACAGCACCCATGACATTTAGGAAAGGATCAAGGCCTTCTCTTGGACAGCTTAAGCCCAAAGATACTAAACCCTTTCAACTACCCTTGTGCATACACCTTTTGAGCCTTAATTTTTAGTTTTCTTCAAAATACACCAGAGTATTTGCACCTAAACCTGTGTACCTGATTCAAACCTACTCCCACTCTGAGAATTCAGAAGGTAAAGGAGAAGGAATTGAAGATGGACAAGCTAGGGTCAACATTTGGTGAATGGAGAAGAAACACAAAAGGAGGATAACAGTATAGCAGCTGAGAAGAGGGTGGTATTTCAGGAAAATAAAAACAAAAAGGAAAAAAAAATGTATCCAAAAAGAAAAAATATATATATATATATATATATAATGAAAATGAATAAAGAGGTGTCAAGAGAAAATTTTATTAGAAAAAGTAAAAATAAGAGGATAAGCTAGCCACTTCAAGTCTGAAGAATATCAAAGAAGATGAAATATGCTGAAATTAAAAGAAGATGAAGTCATGAATCACCTCCTTCACCTGCTGATTTCTCAATTTTACATCCTTTTCACCCTTCCATTCTTTGTAAACTACACCCATAAGTCACATTACAACCCAGTCATAAGACCTTGTGATCCTAAGTTGAATAAGTTGTAATGTGGAGATGAGGAGTTGTCCAATCCATGGTGAGAAATAGTCAATGATGCCAGAATTTAGGTGCCTTGCCTATGCTCATGCTTATAGACCCATTTGGGGTCTGTAACTGCTATTGAGCTTGTGTGAAAATGAAAACCCTCAAAGTACTTTGTGAGAGACTGCCCTGGTGAGCATTGGGTTTGACATTGAATGTATTGGGCATTGCCTAAACCTAATTTTTGAATTGATGGTGAGCTCAGTACTGACATGCATTTATTATTTTTCTTTGTCAGAGCTGATTGGAAATGATGTGTATACATCTAAGAGTTTTTATGTTAAAAGGTCTATGCATTTCATTTGTTAAAATCCTTACATTTTGAAAATAATCAAGGGTGGGCTGATGCTCTAATTATTGAATACAGATTTGGTGATGTTTCACTTTTATTAACTGTTTTCATTGAGAAGTTTGTGGGTACCCTCAGGAGACTTCACTCCTCTACTAGGGGTCACCTAAGGGTTTAAAAGGCTTGATGCATAAGCTAAATACATCCGTGCTCCCTACGAAAGTGGCATTTATATTCTTAGAGTAGTTGTTTAAATTTTACTTTGCTAGAGGAATAGCAAAGATTAGGTTTGGGGGTGTGTTATTCATTGAAAAGTACCATTTTTCACCTTTTAACCTAGCCTTTACTACACCTTGCAGCTGACTAATAATTCTTTGTTCAGCTTGTTTTGTAGTTAGTAATAATTTATGCAGCTTAATACAAAGTTCATACCTTTGGTGCCAAAAAGAGAGAATTTAAGTCGAGGATGACTGCTGAGCCAAAGAATGATGGAACACTATGGTGGTACACACCATGGTGACTATTTTGTATGTCATGATAGATCAAGGAAGTCTGGCAGATGAAAGAAGTATGGATGTGAGTGGGGAAGGCTGCAACAGTAGCAGCAGAGAAGAATTGGTGTTATCTCGCACAGTAGAAATGCGACCTCGCACTACTCAAATTAGTAGCAAAGTTACCTCACGTAGATGATAGATGCAAAACAAGGAAACTCGCGAAGAATTCGTGTAGCTCAGTGAAAGGATTGTCCCAGAGCATTCTCTCACACAGCAGTCGCACGCTTCAGCTGCAATCAACACTCAAAGTCCTCGCAAAGCTCTTGTGCACCAAGCCTTCAGAAATCCAACTCGCAAAGCTCTCGTGAGGAATAAATCTCATATAAGTCATGCGCATATTCTCACGAGGCCAATTTGCACAGGGAACACAAGCAAACTCGCGAAGTTCTCACGTAGTTCAAAAGGAGAGAGAGCTCTAAAAATTTCCTCGTGCAGTTCTCGTGCGTTTAAAAGCTCAACCCTCTATCGAGCGAGCTGTGTTCTTCATTTGACAAGAAGTCGAGCAAGATTGAAACGCTTCAACGCAAGACCCTTATGACAGGAGGTACCTGAAGCTCTGTTGTGCGAGCAAAGCCAACTCAATGCAACTCGTCCTTGCGATAGCAATGCAGTGCAAGTAGCTGTGTGACAATTCAAAGTCCACCTGCGTGACTGAACAACCTTCCAAGCTAATTCTTACCTCACGAGGACTCTGCAAGCCGCGCAAAAGAATTAATGAGCAGAAGTCAGCCTTGCAAAACTCGGGATCTCCACTTCTCATTTCATATCCAAGGACCTTTTGGGGATTTCCCTAGGTCCAGGGCAGACATCTCGAGGCCCTGATCTCGAGGCACACATTCCAAGGCATCCAAGGGATATAACAAAGCCACATCTACCCTAAAATTAGGGTTTAATCTTCTCTTAGGCAAGGCATCAAGGACTGAGTATAAAAGCTATAATTTTAACTTAGAAAAGATCTCTCCTTTAACCTCTATCAGCTGTGAGCTCGAGCAAACTAGGGTTAGGGTTTGATCACCTCTTTTTCCACTTTTTCTTCTCTCTTAGACCAGCACTTGCTGGCTATATCCATTGGAATCAATTAGGTTTAGTTTTGTTATACACAAGAATGTTGCCTTGAGAAATCTCATTGTAAGTAATATTTTGATCAATGAAATTTTTATTTGAAATGTTTATTCAATCTGGTATTTTTCTATTTATCCATAGTTTTGTTCAATCTATGCCATGCATTTAGGATTTGAGCTGATTTGAAATGCCCATGGAAGCTTGATCTTGTAGCCCTAGGACCATGGTGGCAGCAGCAATTTACATGTTCCACCTCAGTCCTCTATGGTGTGGATAACCTCTATGGATAGCCTATGACCATTTAAGTGGATAGACTATAGCCCTAGGGTGATTCCAAGCCACAGATCTAAGAAGGATTCTTCTTCCCTGCACTTGTGCTTGTAGCCTTGTGAGAAGTTGTTGCAGGAACAATCTCCCCTCTGTTATACTTGACCAACATCAGTTGTTAATCAGATTTCTCTGTAGAGATTACAGACTTGTGAGCTGAGTCATTGTAGGTCTTTTGTAGCAATGACCAGCTGCATTTAAAGTCTCCAAATAGCTTTTGAACTACTATGGTTTCCACTGGTTTTTCAAAGACTATTTGCTCCCATGGATGCCTAAGCTTGTAGCCCGAAAAATATGGTGTCTGCAATGATTTTTATGTTCTAATTTGATCCACTGGGTGGAGGACATCTATTGGATAATCTGTGACCATTTAAGTGGACAGGTTATAGCCTTAAGATCAATTTATTTCATTGGATCAGATTAGTTTTCTGATTTAATTCATGTGGTTTGATCCTCTCTATTGTATAGCCTGTGACCATTTAAGTGGACAGGTTATAGCCTTAAGAGACCAGGTCAAATTATAAGGGTTGAGTTAGATACATCTTCCTGGCAGATGTGCTTATAGCCATCTGAAGGACTACTGCAGAGACAGCCCTAAGTCTGAGTTACATAGCTGAATTAACTTTAGCTTAATTGCCTGCTTCCCATCATTTTTATTTTTATTTTAACACACACCATCACCACCTTCTTCTTAACCCTTTCTTTAGGATAGGACTGCACTTTACTTTTCTACTTTTAGTGTTAATTTAGTGTAGTTGTGACACCCAACTCCCTTTCTCTAGGATTGTCAGATCTGGAGGCCTACTATTATAACCCATTTTGGATTCTAGATCAATTTCTCTGTGGGACAAACTCTTATTCAAAACTTGCTGCAACAGCCCTGCATCTTGCAGGCTGTGTATTTCAGACTTGCAGTTTTAACCAATTTCCATCCATTTACTTTTGATTTATTTTTATCCACCACTATTTTCTCACCAATAACAAGACAACACCTAAGGTAGACCAACAGTGGGGACGTCTCCCCGTAGTCTCATCGCAACCAAATCACCCCCCTGACAACCAACTGTGAATTAACATCCCACCGCAATTAAAATTATTCCCCAGAGTCTCATCGAGTACATGTGACCACTCCCCAACATCCGCTGCACAAAACAAGCCAACAACATAAAATAAAATAAAATCATCTCTCACAACCCCATCGCTAAATACAAAACCTCCTCGTGACACAAAGCGAGAATTAACCAATCACGCTACTTGTCCCATCATGATCAAAATCGCTCTCCCTCGTCCCATCGTGTAACCTTAAATGCCGACCAGAGAGAGAGCCATTAATATTCCATCACACATCCTCACAATGACATGTCCCATACCAACAAGATGCACATATCCAACGCTATCCCAACACCTAAGTTCGTCAACATAAGTGTCCCATCGCGATGATAAAACTTCATCACGCGATGTTACACATCCTAGCAATAACATGTCCCATCACGATGCTAAAACCCCATCATGCGTCCTCACACGCCACGTGACCGAAGGTAGGCCCGAACAATGTCCCATCGCGAAGAGCCAAGAATGAGGCTCCCAAAGTCCCTGCCACATCACCAAGGCCAAAGGGCAAGTACCATCGCAACCTCAAGACATCATTATCCTATCAGGACGTCAAAGCAACCAAAGAATCATCTAACCAACCCCCCATCACAGTCATGTCCCGTCACGATGCAGCCATAATCTGATCTCATCATATAACCCAAGATCTGCCAAAGAAAGAAATAAACATAGCTTTCCCCTCAATGTCCCATCACCGACTACACTTTGCCAAAATTTCGTCGCAACCCCCTATGGCACATGACCAGAAGGGAAGGCTCATCTAATATCCCATTATAAAAGAGTCGAACCTCTCTCCAAACGTCTTACCACAGTAATCACTACATCCCATCACGATGACTCTTGAATACTCAATCACGCATCGGTCACCAGACTCCACCGCAACCGCAACATACACCTACTGACAGTAGAGGAAGAATAAATCCTCCACCGTTCCATCGCTCCAATAACTAGCGAACCTCTACCATTACAGAAATTAGCAAAGAAAGACTTCTCCAATGTCCTATCACACCTATCAACTATCAAGACCCATCATAAACATTTCATCAGGCGATCTGATTGGCCCATCACACCGGCAACCATCAGGCTCAACTACAACAATCAGCAGAGGAGGGAGAACAAAACCTCTAATATCCCATCACGTAACCCCACACAACAAATAGAATGAAGGGGAGGGAAACTAATGTCCCATCGCAGGCTACACCCCTCAAAAATGTCCCATCACGACACTCCCATGGGAAGATGAAACAGCACAGGAAATCACCTTGACAATACATAAACACCAACAAGAAGGCTTTGAGTTCAAAAAAATTCACACGGAAACCCAACAGCCTGAAGGAGACAAAGCCCATTGATACGAATGATGTGGGTGGTTGTGTGATTTCTCATACTTCCATAAAAAGAGCTCGAGTCCCTTCCCCTCAATGATTTCACCTCTAGACACTTTTGTCCCATTGCGTAACCTTGCACGCAAGGCAAAGGGTGACTCAAGCCAGAAGGAGGAGCCGCTCGTAGTCCCATCGCGACACAACTATGGGAACAATAGCTGGCCAGTCCCATTGTAAGTAAAAGCCTCCCGTCGATAATAAATTACGTAAGTAAACACCTCCTTTTACTCGATATTCTTTATAAAATATAGTTAGCTAAGATTAAGTCAAAAGTTTTCAAAACCCGTCTCTCTCGACTCGCAAATCACTATAGTCCTCCCACAAGAGACAATCATCAGTATTTGTCGAGAAGGCTAGATGGAGTATCTGGCATACCAAGCGTCGTCTTAACAACCACATAAACAGTCGGGTCCCTAACTCTCGTACTAGTGGATCTGCTCAGCGACATCTCAAAAGCCACATTTTCTGCAGTTTTATAACCGAATTAATCTTAAGTTAAAACCCCCCAAATTTCCAAAAAATATGTATACTTTCAAAAATAAAATAAAAAAAATAATAATAAATAAACTCTCCTATTGATCAAAATTCACTTATGATCACTCCAATCCGTTCTTTCCCTTGGGAAACTAAACACTAAATATGCTCAACTCCGAGAAATCACAAATGTCCACAGGAAAGGGACGCCTAATGCGCCATTGGTGTGAGCAATGATGTGCCCGATCTGACATGACTTGCGAAACCCTTCGCCATTACATGATATTACATCTTATTATCAGGTCACTTAACCTAGTCTCTGGACATTCGTATGACGCCCTCGGTACCTCGACTGTGTCATTTTCTCGCTGTTTGACTGCCCCTTGCAGCAAGTCGTGCCATGAGACGGGATGCCCCTTGCACCCGCAAATGAGGATATGATGATTCTCCTACCGTTTGACTGCCCCTTGTAGCAGGTCATGGCATACGATGGGATGCTCCTTGCACCCGCGGATTAGGATACACTGACTTCCCCCGTTGACTGCTACTCACAACAGGTCATAATACGTGACGTGATGCCCCTCGCATCTACGGCATGGATTATGCCTTTCGACAGCTTCCACTGGGCCCCCGAATGCTCCATTTTATGCTTGTGCTGATAGTTAAGAAAGTCAAGCATTTCATGTCAGCATCTCCAGTCTACCTTTGTGATTTCCCAAAAGAAATGAGAAGGCACCCTCAGGAGAGGGATGTCTACTTCTTCGACGCATTCTTACTTAGCAAGAATGCGCCGAAGAGGGGAATCTGTAAACACCCCAATTTTGCCCTCTCGGAGTATACAAACATGTTCGGTCAACCTTTGGCCTTGCCCTAATACAGGGTCCATATACTGAAATAATAGTATATGCCTGAACACAGGCTAAAACAATAGTTTTGTGGCTCAGAACCCACAACCCTAATACGGGGACCATATACTGAAACAATAGTATATGGTCGAGGCATAGGCTGAAACATAGCCCTATGGTTTGGACTTGACCTAGACCAGGGAGAATCCCGAATTACATGCATTGTACATTGCATGCAATTCGATTGAGCGCTACACAACTGGCTCGCAATTGGTCCAGTTTGGACCAGGACTCACCTTTCCACAGACTGCCTTAGGACCCGATTCCGCGCCTAGGATAGGGCGCGCAATCGATTACGTGCCGCACCACCCGCGTGTAATTGGTTCAATTTGGACTGGACTCTAATTCCCTAGACCACCTAAACTCCCCTATTAAGCGCCCTGGATACAGCGCTTAATCGGATTGCACACACCAATCAGCGCGCGTAATTATTTCTATTACAATAGAACTAGGACACCCGACTGAGCCAGTTAGTCGGTCACTCACTGAGTCCGTGACCAACTCAAAGAGTATTAAGCGCCTCGAACAAGGCATGCAATTCAATTAAGCGACCCAAACAGGGCGCGTAATTGAATTCCACCGACCAATTAAGCACACCCCGCAGGGTGCGCAATTGTCGGAATACCTATAAATAGACACCCTTACCCCGAATGCAGAACACACACAATTCGAGATATCTAGCAATCGAGTTTTTGAGTTCCTTCCTTCCGAGCTTAGGAATCTCGAGATCCTCCCCGGCGCCTAGGTAATTTCTTTGCTCTAGTTTTTAATTTCCTTTCTAGTTCTAGGTTCTAGTTCTTAAGTTCTAGTTTTCTAGTTCTTAATAGATCTTAGATTCTAATTTCTAGCCTTAGATTTTAGGTTTTTTTTTTTAATTCTAATTTCTAATTATGGTCTCTGGTTCTTAGCTTCTAAAACTAGGTCTTAGCTTCTAGTCCTTAAATTTTCGTTCTAAATTTTAGTTTTAATTTTAAATTTAACTTCCTTTCTTAGTTTCTAGTTTTTCTCTTCTAATTTATAATCTCTTAATTTTTTTTACCTTTTAAATTCAAATCCATAATTTTCTCATCCATGGTTCTAGATCTTAATTTCTAGAACCAATTCTTAATTTTAGTCCTTAAATTTATGGTGTTAGTTCTTAATCTCTAGAACTAATTCTTAGTTTTTAATTATTCTAGATCGTAGCATTTATTTTTAATTCTAGTTTTTCATCCCTTCTAGTTTACAATTCTTCAGTTCTAATCTTAATCTTAAAAATCCTTTAATTTTTTAAATCTTAATCTTCCATACTACTTTTAATGACCCTTAGCCAACCAATTTGCCCAAGGAAACTTACGGAGGGTACCCGGGAATGGGGCCGATCCTCCTTAGTATAGCGGGCCCAAACCCCTTTTTTTTAGATTTCCAGTAGAAGTAGGAAACCTAAAATAAATAGATTTCTAGTAGAAATAGGATATTTAAAATAATTAGATTTCTAATAAAATTATGATATTTAAATTAATTAGAGTTCTAATAGAATTATAATACTTAAAATAATTAGATTTCTAATAAAATTATGATACTTAAATTAATTAGATTTCTAATAAAATTAGGATACCTAAATTAATTAGAGTTTTGATAAAATTAGGGTACTTGAGTTAATCAGGATACTTAGGTTAATTATACTCTTAATAGAACTAGGAGACTAATATTAATTAAACTTCTAATAATATTAGAACTCTTTGGATAGTTAGACTCCTAGTGAAACTAGGAGATTAGAATAATTAAAACTTTCAAAATAGTTAGACTCTCGGTAGGACTGGGAAAACAAAAGCAATCAGGCTTAGAGTAGGATTAGAAAAAGAAAGAATACAAACTAAACATCTAGGTAACCAAGTGCTGCTGACATCGGCAGGCCAATGATTCAGTAAAGAAGTCGAACCCACACCCCGAAAAGGCGTGATCAGTGACGTGTTGCAGCGTCAATAAACATCTACAATTGGCGATGGCAACGAACCAGATATTTTCTTCCTAGAATTTATCCTTTTTTTTACTTCTATATTTTCACTTACCATCAATCGCCTTACGTCAGAGTCCACATAGACCAATTTGGGTCACTCTTTTCGGAAACCGAAAGGGATCCAGAAAGAGCACATACCAAAACCTGATAGTACAAAGATGTACCATGATTTAAAGAAAAGCTTCTGGTGGAGAGGTTTGAAGAAAGACGTGGCAACTTATGTGTCGAAATCCTTGGTATGTTAGCAAGTAAAAGTTGATCATCAAAACCCTTCTGGTTTATTACAACCATTGCCGATACCCGAGTAGAAGTGGGAAGCCATATCAATGGAATTCATTATTGGGATGCCGAGAACTGTCAAAGGGCACAATGCTATTTGGGTAGTCGTGGATCGATTAACCAAACCAGCACACTTCTTACCTTATAGTATGAGGTATACAGTTAGTAAACTCGCAGAGTTGTACCTCAAGGAGATTGTTAGACTGCATGGGATACCTGTTAGTATCGTGTAAGACAGAGACCCGCTATACACGTCTCAGTTTTGGCAGCATTTTCAAGAAGGGATGGGTTCAAGACTAGACGTCAGTTCAACTTTTCACCCTTAGATCGATGGGCAAATAGAGCGAGTGAACCAAATAATTAAAGATATGCTCCGAGCCCACATGCTTGATTTTAAGGGATCATGGGACAATCACTTACCCCTGATCAAATTCGCCAATAATAGCACTTAGTATGCCGAAGACTCCGTCTAACCTTCTCGCAAATACTAATGATTATCTCTTATGGGAGGACTACAGTGATTTGTGGATTGGGAGAGGCAGATTTTGAAAACATTTGACTTAATATTATCTAACTATATTTTACAGAGAATATCGAGTAAAAGAGGGGTGGGTGATACTTACCTGATTTGTCTCATAAAGGGACTCGCTTACTATATTTTTTTTTCGTGATGGTCATGCGATAGGACATCAGAGGGTTCCTTCTCCTCTTCTATTGCTGCCGTGGTAGGGTCCGATGATTATTGCGCAATGGGATGTGATGATTGCCGTAATGGGATATTTAGGGGGTTCAAATTTACCATCTATTTCTTCGCGATAGGACATTGGTGAACCTCCCCTTCTGGTTTTGTTGAATTTTGGGTTTAATGATGGGATGGTTTAATTTAGCGACGGGTGCATGTATTTTCATCACGACGGGACTTTTTGTCATTGATGCTTGCGATGGGGTGAGAGGGTGATTCTACTCACTCTTTTTTTTTACGATGGGAAGTTGGTCAGGCCTCTCTTCTGGTTGGTGCTCAAGGTCATACGGTGGGCTTGGTGGTTATGTGATGGGATGAGAGTGGCTTCTCCTTCTGGTTGGAGATGCTTTTATTTGGTGTGTAAGGTTATGTGATGGGACGAGAGTGTCTAGGGGATGGAGGTGCTGAGGGGACTCGAGCTCCTTGTGGAAGCATGTGAAATCACACAACCACCTATGTCATCCATATCAATGGGCTTTATCGGCTGTGAATTTTTCCATATGAACTCAAAGCCTTCTTGTATACATTGTCAGGGTGATTTCTTGTGCTGCAGTATGCTTTTCACTGCTAACCTATTTCATTCTTTGGTGGGGTGTCATGATGGGACTGCGGGGTGACTCTGATCATGCTGGAACAGGTAGCGGGTGTGTGATGGGAATGGTTCATCTTATGGTTGCTTTGTCATCGTTCGGGTGTCGTTATCATTATTTATTTTTGTATTACGATGGGACTATGGGGGACAATTTTTTTTTTCCTTTGATTTTTTTTTTTGTGTATTTTATATGATCTTTGTTGTGTTTTGTGTGATTTTCTTGTATTTTGTGTGATTTTGTTTGATTTTGTTTTATTTTGCATGATTTTGTTTGATTTTATATGTTGTTATTTTTTGTTAGTTTTGGATGTTCCGGTTCTTACGTTAACTGGTCATGGTCATTTGTTAAGTATTCTAATTCCTAAAAGTAGTTGGATATTTTGTTTTTGAATTAATGGAACTCCTTCCTTTATTTTGTCATGGTGGAGAAATTTTGTATGTTTGTTTTGTTTAAGGTATGGGTTTTGTTCTTTTGTTTTGCTAGAGTGACACTTGTTGAGCATGTGTGAGTTTAGATGGGTGTATTAGGTGCCTTTATATCATTGGTTTACCCTATTGCAATGGATTTATGTTTCTTTAATTATTTAGATAGTGGCTCATCTTGTTTTCTCATGGATTGTGCTCTTTAATGGGGGTAAATGTCTTGTGATTATTGGTTTATCTAGGTTTGTCATGGATTAATGTTCTCTAAAGGGGGTAAGTGTCTTGTTTTGATTGAAAGGGATGAAGGGTGCTTGTGAATAAGACACTTGTCACGTTGTGGTGAAGGGGGTATAGGTTATAAATAGGTGTTTAGGGATTGGGTTTTATTTTGAATTTTGTTTTTTTGGATTTGTAATCAATTTTGACCTTTGAATTTTTATTAATGTCTTTCCTTCCTCTTTATTTTATTTCCCAGGTGTTATATCCTAACGAAGTTTGTAATGGCAATTTGTTTTTTTGGGAATGAGCGGTATTGGGAATGTGGACTAGTGCCCAGGGAACCACTCAATTGGGAGAAGAGATGGAAGAGTTAAAGGTGGCGGGAAGAAAACCAAGGAGAAGGGCTTGATCAGAGTTCTCATGATCGCTCCCACTTGCTCCTTGGTAGGCTCTGTGGATTGACCTTTTGTCAACCCTCTTTTGGGGGGTCCCTAAATTGGATTTCTATAGGTGTATACCTCAGATTCTGAGAGGCCTTCTGTGAGTCACTCTTTCTTCCCTGCCGGCTCGGGGCTCTATGATGCTGCTACTCGATCGTGTGACTTGGAAGATTGCATTATAAGCAACATCTCAGGGAGAAAAGGAGGCGAAGATGAGATTTGTGTTAGAACTTGTTTAGGCTAAGCTTCCTCTTCGGGTGTCTTTGAGTTTTTGTCCTGAGTTCAAATTCATCTTTCGTTTTGGATTTGTATATTCAGGGGGTATGCCCCCAGTGTAATTTGTAATAATTCTATCATATTTATAAAAGTGAATTTGCTTGTTTATCATTCTTATGACTTTATTTTGAGTTTCTTAAAGTCTAACTTGATTGGATTTAGTTTGGTGTGGTTTGGTTTAGTCTAGTTAATCTTGATTCGGTTCTAGGTGTGTTTTGGTTTAGTTTGGTTTGCATTGGCATGACCAATGGTTAAGTTCGAAGCATGTGTAAAAGGGTAAGGGCTTTCTTTCGGTTTTCCGGGCATGGGCACTTAAGTTCGATGTGTTCCTAGGGTAGCATGGGCGTATGTGCAAGTTCTGTGTTGTAGTTACTATTTTATGTATAGTTATAGGTCTATAGTTTCATCTCTGGCCGCTGCTGGTTGGCGTATATATATTTTTTTTGTACCTGGGGAATTACACGCAAAGGGAATGGAGCTCAATTTAATTCTGCGCATATTGCTCTATGCGGGATTGTGGGTTTAGGAAGGTAATTGTGCACAGTATGGTCCGCGCTGAATCCAATTACGCGCATGGGATGTTGCGCGTGATTGGAATGTCGTCGGGTCACCTGGATGGGTGTCCGGGTGTCCCTTTGAATTTTGCACAGCAGCGAAAGTCCACGATTTCAATTCCGTGCAGGGTGAAGTGCATGGGTTTCGTTTGTCGCCCACGCGGGTTAATGGAGCTCTAATTACGTGCCAATTGTCTAGCGCTTAATTTGGAATCTGCACTGTTTAGTCGACATGTGATTCAATTTCGCGTTGTGTTTGATGGGTTTAATTAACTGGTGTCTATATAAGCCAAAAATTCTTCCCATTTGCCTCGCGCGTTCTGATTTTTCCTGATTTTCTTGCTTCTCTGCTCTCGAGTGCTCTAGTTTTCGTGTCCTTGCGATATCTCGCAATCCGTCCGTCAGATTTTGACATTGTTTCTTGCTTTCTTCCTCATTTCTCGAGTGCTTTCTTGTGAGATGGAGCCTGAGGGTAGTATGACTATCTGGGAGTTCATGGAGATTTTGGAGCTGAGGGTGCTCCGGAGTTTTCTATTGTGGAGAGCGAGGGTGTTTCGGAGATTGCTGCTGAGGCCGAGATTTCTGCTGGGGCCGAGGTTCCTCCTGTTGCTGAGGGTGTCGATGATGCTATTCCGCCCCGGGCTGAGCGTCCAATACGGATCCCACTGGCAGACGCCTTCGCGGCGAACCAAGTAGGTATTCAGAAACAAGAGTCTCTTTACTTTCCTAGGCATTTAGGCTATAACATAGATCATCTAGGATATGGAAACCCATTTGTTTTATGCAGAACCTGTATTTGGTTGTGAGCTGCATGTGCATGCATGCATCATGCATGTATATAGTTTTAGGTCATGTTTATTTTGCTATGTCGCTTTTCTCATATTTTGCATGCCTATCGTACACTATCGCCATCATGCTTGTCATGTATTTTCTATGCATTATTGTCTGTCATTATTCATCTCCATTACTATTGCTTGTTAGTTATCAACGTTATTGTTTTTCCATGTGTCTATCATGGGTAGTTACCAATTATTTATTATTGTTATTTGTTGTTATTATTGCGATCAGTATTTTATCGTTACTCTTATTATCATTATTACCGTTATTATTATTTTTGTTATCATTATTGTTGTTACCATTATTATTATTATCATTTTTTTGTTATTATTATCATTATTATTATTATTATTATTGTCATTGCCATTATTATTATTATTATTGTTGTGAGTGTTTTTAATATTATTTACTATTATCACTATCATTGATCAACTATTAGAAACTTGTATTATTGTCCATTTTTATTTTTTTGTTAATTCTTATGTAGTTATGTCTTACGTTTTCGTTCTTTGTTTCATACGTTTAGGAGCCCCTCTCCTTATGCATTAGTTCTACATGGGCCGAGTCCCATGTATGGTACCGGGCTCTCCCTGCATTTTAGCAGGCGAGGCTTGTGGATTTTGGCTTTTGGCCGATCCTGAGGCTCGAGCCTTTCCACCCTGGCATTGGTTTAGTCAGGGCTACAGTGGAGAGGTGGAGATAGGAGCAGCAGGCGCTACTTTTCCTTATGGGGATGATGTTGTTGACCCCCGAGGAATGGGTCCGCGTTACTGGGGTGAGGTTCGAGGGTGAGCCTGTGACTAGGCAAATGATGTCTGATTACCAGGTGGCGAGCATAGAGTGTTTTGGGCTCGAGTATGCTTCTAGGGGTCCAGACCAAGGATGATTTGGATCACCTGGTTTTTTTATAACTTTATCACGGGGTTCACTCCCCCGAGATGTCATTCAGAGTCCTCGGCTGCATATGAGGAGCGACGCAGGGAGATAGAGGCTCGTGCCCCTGTGCTAGAGGCAGGGTTAGAGGCAGATCGTGTTATCAGGGCCTTCCTGATGCACTTCTTTGGAGGAGTCCTATTTTCTTCCTTGTCTTGGGGGTGTATTACCTGGTTGTTTCTATCGTTGCTCGTGGACTTGGAGTGAGTCCTTTTGTATGCATGGGGGCACGACAGCGTTAACCCATCTTTACGGGAAGTTGTTTCGCCGGGCGAGGGGAGTTGCTACCATCGATGGTTTCATCCCTTTCCTCCAAGTGAGGTTTCAATTTTATAAGTCTTTTAGGGATTATTGTCTTCTTTTAGGAGTTCTTATTGACATTGGCTTATTCTGCCTTATTCAGTTCTAAGCATATGACCATTTCACCTTTCTTTGCCCTAGGGTTCCTCCAGGGATGGCACCCACGTTTTTGCGTATGTACACATGGCGGACATTGATGGGAGATCAACGGAGGAGTACAAATCTCCAGATCATGAGGTGGCTCTTTGAGGATATGCACCTCGGTCAGGTGTGTGTCCACTTTGTTTTATTAGTTCTATTTGTTTTGTGTCTAGGGTTTTATTGACATATCTCTCGTTTGTTCTCTTTTATCACGGGTCGTTTGGAGGCCCTACGGGGATGGCGAGGGCACCAACCAGGCTGTGATGCAGTCTAATCAGGCTCTTTTCAGGCAGGAGCTCTGGGTCCCCAGCTTTGAGATGGTGGAGAGGATCCACCTCTCCAGTGTTCCGCGCTAGTTGCGACTCCCCCAGGGAATCCCTCCAAAGCTTCGCCCACGAGTGGCGAAGAAGAAGACTAGTCCCCCCAGCCGCTATTTTGAGAAGATGCCAAAGTAGTATGCAGATTTCCAATATGGGGGGATGGAGGTGACCGAAGCGCGAGATGAGGTAGATGCTCAGGCCTATACGAGATGGTTCGAGGATCTCCATGGCTAGCTTTTCACCTGATTCCCCTTCCAAGAGAAGAGCTCCTTCAGCATTGGCGGGCCTGATTCCGTCGGAGCATTGAGGGAGAGAGTGGTGGAGGCAGAACGAGGCTAGCTGAGCCCAGGAGTTCGCGGGGCGTTTGAGGCCCTGCATGTTGCACAGGAGCGGATGGGGAGTGCCCCCTGTCCTAATGAGGAGATGTTGCGGTCGCTGGTGTCCTCTATAGTTGATGTCAAAGCCGCAGGGGATGGTTTTAGGGGTCAGCTGGAGGAGACCCGTCTGTATTCTGGTGAGTTTGTTGTATTTTAATTGTATTTGGTTTTACTTGTCTCGTTCTAGTGGGTTGATGTGTTTGCGTATTTCTCAGGCAGTGAGAGAGGGTGAGGTGGCTCTCCAGGCACAGCTGATCGAGTTGCTTCAAGGTCAGCAACAGGCCGACCGTGAGGTAGAGGCCAGCTTGTGCTCAGAGGTCAATAGACTGGTGAGTGTTTGTATTAGTTTTATTAATCATTAGCATTATTGGCTCTAGTATTTCTGAGGTATTTATCGTCTGTTATATTTACATAGGGCAGAGTTCTTTACTGTTGGGGTATCTGCTCCAGCGTTTGATCCGACTTTGGCTGCATAGTCTAGCCGAGAGGATCCAATGATAGCCCAGCTCCGCGCTAAGTTAGAGCATTGGGTAAGCTTTGTATTCTGGTTGTTTGGTTTTGTTCATTTTATCTAGTGATTATTCCTCGTAATATCGCATTGGAATATCTTTCAACGATAGCTTGCCCAGAACCTCCAGCTAAGGGAGGCCACAGCAGCCTAACTGCGCTTGGAGAGTCAGGTACAATATGTGTTTTAGTTTATGTGTGTTTGTTTCATCTTGCAGCTTTTGTCTGATGGGTTGTGTTTGTTGTTCGTTTCTTTCCTTGTGTAGTTCATCCTTGACTCTGCTCTCGAGGCTCCTCCCCAGGAGTCTACTCCTCCTCCCACTCAGGTATGTTGAGCTAGTGTAGTCTTTAGTTTCAATTTTATCACTGTGATGTTATCTGATGCACTTTTATTTGTGTTGTGGCAGCCTATGTCCGATGTTCCTCCTCAGCCAACACCACCAGCTGCCTCAATGACTGCCACCACCATCGAGCGTCTCCTTCTAGAGTGGGCAGGCCTGGTATGCTTATCTTCTCTTTTCATCCTTTCCTTCCTTTGTCAGTATGCTTGGTTCTTGATTTTGTGTTATCATGCAGGTTTATCAGCTCGAGGAGTCATGTTTGGAGACAGTGCGGGCATGTGTCATTTTAGAGGCGAGGCGGGTTCTCTCAGATACGCACAACCGCGAGGACTTGCTCGTTGATATGCTTATCATGTAGGGGACCCATATGGAGGCGATAGAGACTGCTTGTCAGACGGTGCAGGCAGAGATGCAAGCTACGATAGACCGACTGCAGTACCGATTGTCGAGGAGTGAGCAGGGGGTGCGCGGGATGGTCAATCGTCTCGCCAAGTCGGAGTCGGTGGCTACTGGTTCCCTAGCTGGTCCCCTAGCTAGTCAGCCTCATCGTACGACAGACGAGCACCTCAGGGACTATGTTCATGAGGACTCTATTATTCGGGAGCTAGTTTTTGAAGGTCCGTCATGCTCACAATTCAGATGATCGGTCAGTCAAGCGAGCAAGGGAGGTTCTGTTGCCGAGCCCTCCCCTCCCAGAGTATGCCCGCCTGCTCCAGGGGCTTGGATTGAGGTTTCGATGGATCAGACTCCTGATCCTCGAGTTGATGATACCAGGGACAGCAACGACCGGTGGTCCTAGTGCCAGTGGAGGGAGTAGGGCTTTGTATTCATTGTATATACAGGGGGTATGCCCTTGGTAACTCATGTAAAAAATTTCGATATATATATAGAGAGAGATTTTTTGTTCAGGCATTCCTCTTTGCGCTTTTCCTTTATTTTTCATGTTTTAGTTGTCTGCTTAGGCACCATCATCTATTATTCAGACTTGGATGCTCCTCGAGTTAGCCCAGTAATAGTTGAAGGCTACTTGTGTCTGCACAGGGAAACAAAGTTCATAAGTAATTTTATTTTCTCCCTTGCTAATTGTCAAGGGGGGAGGTATCTCAAACTGGAGTTTGGTAACAAAGGGGAAGTATCATTGTATTATTATTTAATTTTTTTCCTACTTTTCATTACAAGGAAAGGAAAATAATGCAATAGGGAAAGCAAAGTACTAAACGAAAATTCTAAAACTAAAAAATTTCTCCAGTGTAGGAGCGTGATAGGGTAGGCAGTGTAGCATCTTCAGCAGTCTTCCTTGAGTGATGACCTTGTTGTTCTGTGTCCTTTCTGTGGACAAGCAGTGGCTTTTGATATAACCCTTCTTATGAAAATAATGCCCCAGTGTCGAGATGCAATGGAACTTTTTCAGTTTTGTGAGTATTTGGCCCTATGGAGAGATGTGTATTTGGCGAGTCTGTTTCAAGGAAAAAAAAATTTATAGCGTCAAAAGGTTGTTCATGTATCTCAGTCGCGTACCAGGTTTTACCTTTGGCAGTGATCATCTTATCCCATAGTCTTATTAAAAGGGGTATGCGGTGGGTAGTAGATGATTGCATCAGTCATCATTCACAAGTCTTCAGTTTTACTTCTAAGGATATCTTAGGGAAGGCTCTGAGTCACTGTCCGTAAGTAAAGGGGTGAAAGGAGGGGGGTAAGGCTCAATGGCGTGGGGAATAGTTTTCACCTGACAACTTTAAAAGAGATAGGCAACAGTCTTTTTCTCAGGTGGGATGCGGTGCCATGATTGATCCCTTCATCATGTTTTAGCACCATCAAAGTCTTATTCTTCAATTAGCAGAGGTTTGTCCTCTTTCCACCATCTTACAATGATATCTAGTAGCGTAGAGACACCAGGGAGGCCCTCGCGATCTGCTTATACTTTCCTAACACAATTGCCAAGAAGGTCCTCACAGTTTGCTTACGCTTCCCTCAACTCATTGACTTGTTCACTCGTCTTATTGCTCTCACTCAAGAATGCTTCTATATCTCTCTATTTTGATCTCTCTCTTTTGTCTCTCTTTTAAAGTATGTATATATTTTGAAAGCAGCCTACTAATACAAGAATAG
Organism: Chloranthus sessilifolius; assembly: GCA_021018995.1. Lineage (NCBI taxonomy): Eukaryota > Viridiplantae > Streptophyta > Magnoliopsida > Chloranthales > Chloranthaceae > Chloranthus > Chloranthus sessilifolius. Next base: position 103,768,252 of record CM037588.1, read on the forward strand.
TGAGTTTTGATTGAACCTAACATCTTCATTTTTATGCTCTAACGTCTCCAATGGCGGGAAAAGAGGGTGAGAATCAAGTGTTACCTATACTTTTAAAGGGGTTGGGTATTCCACTGGTCCTTCTGATCAAATTGCCAGAGTGAAGGTGGGCAGTGGGTCAGAAAACTTCAATGGATATTCTCATAAATAATGGCATACGACTAGTGATTGGGTCATGATGATTACGGGGATGGTAGATATAAGTATCTAACTACAGGATATGATGATCACGATGCTAAGGGTAGTATTTTCTCAGGTACATGGCATTCCACAGATTAGGAAGTCCCTCCCCATCTTGGTTCACCAGTCTGTATGCATTCCCTAGGTACGTAGCCGCTATAACATATGGCCCTTCCCAGTTCGACTTCAACTTCCCTTTAGGGTGGGCATGCTCGGAGGGCATGATTTTCTTCAAGACTAACTCTCCAATCTCAAAAATTCACTCGAGGACTTTCTTATCGTAGGCCACTCTCCTTTGATATACTTGGGCATGATCAGCTGGCCTTAGGCGAGTTTCATCGATATGTTCTAGCTGGGTGAGCAGAGCAACTCTCCTTTCGTCTACGGATAACTGATCATTAATTTGGACTCATAAGGATGGTACTTGTATTTCATAAGGTAAAATCGCCTCCATCCCGTACATGAGGAGATAAGGGGTTTGGCCAATAGCCATGTGATAGAACTCAAATATTATATAATTTATCCAAGAATCCTGGATTTGTTAGATCTCAATTAATTACTAATAGATGCCTTTAGTTCATGTTGTATTTCAACAGGTGCAGAAGCGAGTTAAATGATAAAAAAGTTAAAAGAGTAAAGTTACGAAGAAACCCAAACAAAAGGGCAAGGATCCAAGGAGAAGTAGCTACAAGAGTGTCTACAAAGGTCAATTGGACCGATTGAAACTATAATTTTGACCGGTCGATATAGTGCAGCAGAGGAGTGCACCATCTGAAGAGAAGAAAGCCAAATGGGCAGGTCGAAGCAGCACTTCCGATCGATCAGAACTCCATAAGGCTTCAGAGATGAAAAGAGAGACCGGTCAGGACTCAGTCGACCGGTCGAAAATGTTTTACATAGAATAAAGAAAACTCAGTAGAATTACTCGATCGGTCCAGCCTGATTCAACCGGTCTAGAAATTAAGCCTAGCTGAAGCCTCCATGGGTCGTCTTCTACCTAGAGAAGGAAAGTGAACTCGACCGGTCAGTTCTCCAAACTCGACCGGTCTAAACAGAGTTTTTGGGTGAAAATTCAAGCACAATAGCTGTGGATATCCTTGAACATCGATATATTCTTCGGGATTCTCTCAAGCAGGCTGGATAACACCCAGTCGACACAAAATTCCTTCCAGATTCATCTCCTTGGAGGATTTTTAGGATCTAGGGATTCCTTGCCGTATATATCTGTTCTAAGGCCTTGTAATCTATAAATAAGGACCCTAGGGTTTAGTTTTAGGGGACTCTCACGCTAAAATTTTTCTAGAGGGCTCTGATGTGAGTTTTCGTAGTATTAGGTTAGGATTAGTTCTTGAATGGAGGGAGATTGAATGTAATCATCATCCAGAGCCTCCATCAGCGATGATGGAGACTTCTGGATTGATGCATGCATGGAAGCCTTGGGTTGGATCTCTTCTGTATTCTGGATAAGTATCTTAATGAATTTCTATTTGTGAATTCCATTATGGTACGATTGCATGTTCAAGGTTCCGACTAGATCGAGAGCGCGATGGTAGTGCTACAATCTTATTTAGTTTAATTTGATGGCCTTATAAGGATTGGGTTAACCTAGATAGGGTATTCACTGATAGGCTAGGCCTTGTAGGGTAATTCTATTAGTTCATGCAATAGTTCTTTAGTGATTAGGTCCTTCTAACTCGCGATTAGATTTACCTAAGCCACATACAAAGTGACTGAGCTTGTAGCCAGGAGCGCGGGTACTAGGGATTCTCAATAGAGAGAAAATTAGGATTTATTAACTTACTAGTCTGGAATCTAAGAGGAATTCCAGTCCATTTTCTCTTTCCTTACTTCCAAAACTATTTAGATTTTCTTTTATTTATTAGGAAATTAATGTTACAAAAGTCTTCGTAAAACGGGATTGAATAAGAGATAAATGACAAATCCCTGTGGTTCGACAACCTTGTACTTGCCCTAGTACATTTGAACTTCTGCACTTGCAAGGTTTTGAAATTAAAATGATCAAGGTTTTTATGCCGTTGCCAGGGATTTCAACTTTATTTCTTATTTGAATTCAATTTTACTGTATCTTTGTATCATTATACTAACTGTAGTTTCTGTTTTCTTTTTAGGCTTAGAAGATCGTGAGCTTTGAGACGTATCGAAGGCTTGTCACGGGACGATGTGAGAGGCCAAGGTGCATACTTATGATTTTCAGTAACTGATTTAGATATTTTGTTTTTCTTTGTTTTCGTCCAGGTGTGGTTGTCGGTCTCTTCTCTCTTGTGCAACCAGTTCTTGAGCTTGAGTGAACGAGCCGGCAGATTCACGTTAGCTCCTGTTCATCTCACAACATTGAAATAGTGAACGTTCTAGTCCCCCACACTATTTTTCAATTAGATCTATCATGGTGGGAGGAGACTGTATGACTAGAACGTTGAGGGTTTATTACACACCGGCGAGTTTAGCCCCTCCCTCGTGTATTCAAGTACCTGCAGCCACCGGGAATGGGGTCTTTGAAATCAAGCCCAATGTAATTCAACTATTACCTATTTTTCATGGGCATGGTAACGAAGATCCCCACTTGCATTTAATGAGTTTTCTGGAAATCTGTGCCTTATTTAAAATTAAAAACTTAATAGAAGAGGCCACTCGGTTGACTTTTCCCGTTTTTACTAAGGGAATGGGCAAAGCAGTGGCTCCACTCTTTACCCATTGACTCAATTACTAGTTGGGAGGAGTTACGATATGTATTTTTCCATGAATATTTCCAAACTTGTAAGACAAGTCAATTCTGAAAAATAATCCCAGCATATTATCAAATCCAGGAAGAGTCGTTTGTTGAATGCTTAAATCACTTCAACGAGCTTCTGCTGAGTTGCCCTAATCATGGGGTTCCATGGTGGGAATTGGTGCTCAGTTTCTATGAAGGTTTGAATGACCAAACCCCATAATGGATTAATGATATCTGTGGGGGTATGTTCCTCTCATTTATGGCAATAGATGCATGGGAATTTTTATTGACCCTCAGTGTGGAATCGATGCCACACTCGGCACCGAGTAAGACTGGAGCAGAGATATTAGGAAGTACACCTTCTAAGCGAGGAAGGTTGTAACACCTAAAATCTGGGATGACTTTTCTTCCAAAGTCGACGCTCTAGAAGATAAAACTCCAGTCCATGTTGGGAATAAAATCGCACCCAACATCACAAGGAGGTGAGGTTCATGGTCTTAACCAGGATCATGCCCAACGGGTTCCTGTGTATCCTACTGCCCCTATACTCCCCACAGTGACCCTAGATCATCTGACTGCAGCATGTTCCTTCCAACATTTGGATAATAATTATGGTTGTGTAAATATTTACAAGCCAACCTGGAGGAACCACCCAAGTCTGTCCCGGCAACACAATGGGATGAGGAGAAATAATCAGTCTTTCAGGCCAATGCATGCTCCGCCATTTATGGGACAACAACATCATTCGCCTCGTGGGAATGACTCTTGGGAGGAAGCTTTGCTACTGACAATCCGGACCTGGCAGCAACAAAGCTAACACCACGAGAATTTACTCCGCACCCTCACGAATTCTCGAGTTATTCTGGCTACTCAGATTGAGGAGCTAATTGCAGTTTTAAAAAGAGAGGAGGTTTGATTGCCTATGCAACTGGTTGATGTTCGAAAAGGCAAAGTTATGGGTGGGGAGACTTCGTCTTCCTCTAAGTCACCAATTCTCCGATGAGCGCTTTGACCTTGCCGAGCTACCGACGCATCCATAGCACTTCTTGGGAGGCAACCCAAGCAATTGTGGAATTACTTATTTTAAATATTTAGTTGTGTCAGTGAAATCTAGTTTGAGAACTATATCTCTAACATATTTTGATTGATCAAAATAGATTTTCAACCGGTCAGCTTGCTCAAAAAGGAAGAAACACAACAGCAGTCGAAGTTGTTGCAGTGTTCTGATCGGTCAAAATAGGGTTCGACCAATCGAAATGGGGATTTACACTTCAAATCTGAAGCAGACCTGGAGCAACCCCTTGTTGCTCTGATTTCGTGATCAGTCAAAATGGTTTCGATCGGTCAAGTCTATAAGCGTTGGGCTATTTAAAGCACTTCAGACTGATCGAAATCTATTTTTCGACCGGTCTTGCCCTAGTTTTCCCCAACAGTTTTCTTCCTCCTTGAGCCCGGTGTCGTTTGAATTTTTGGCGCGCCTTCCTCATTAAACACGACCTTCCATCTTCTCCACCACCCCCACTATAAAACCAGCACCCATTTCACCCATTTTATTCATCCTTTCATTCAAAACCCTTAATCCACCATGGCCAATGAAACCAACTAGTCAGCAATCCGACGGGCTATCACCCACCGTTTGCAGAGGGAGGCCAACACTATGCCGGAGGCCAACACTATGCCAGAGGCCAAGAAAGACATATGGGAGGCCTTGCTTCTCTTTGTGTTGGACACTGAATTTCTAGATCCGGCGTCCCCGTCTTCCCCGATGTCTCCTCTTCCCCCTATCAAACGCCATTACATCCGCCCACCATCTCCGCCTCCACCGCCACCTTCCGCATAACCCCTCTATTGGGTTCGATTATCCTTCCTCTTCTATTGGACACAAGCTGAGGGTAACTCAGATTAGGTAGAGAGATATCTTTTTTAAGACATCTACATGCTTTTTGAAGACCATGGGATCATCGTGCCTTACCTTTTTGGTCGCTGCCACAGTTTGAACATGTCTAGCTTCTTCCTAGGTTTTTAATTTTTGTACTCTAGAATCTGTAAATTATAAATAGTTAATATATAAATCTTTTTGTTTTATTTTTGTTTTATGGTTGCTGACAATTCTGTGGAGGTGTGGATGATTGCTTTTGGAACAGGTTTGGGGGAGGCTCAGTACACCTCTCTTCCCCTTAGTCATTTGCCGTATTTCTTGGCCCTGACCTGTCTGTTGGTTTTCATGCTGCATTTTAGCCTAGGTTTAACCTTGCTATAGTGCTTATTATTTGACCACCTCACACTTCTTTACAATTGCCTTGTTGCTTGTATAGTATTTATAGTTTTGTGCAACGAGAACATAGCACCACGTAGGTTTGGGGGTGTGTGGTGTGTTTGTGCTAAATGTGTGGTTATTACTACAAATTGCTGCATCATAAAATATGACCACTATTTTTTTATATATACTTTCAATACCTTATTCAGTTTTTAAAACCATCAAAAACTTATTTTGCTGAAGTTTTCAAAACTAATCAATGATGGATGTAATTTTAATTTTTAGATACTCATACCATGATGAAACTACGGTTATTTAGGATCATCAATCCTAATGTGATTAATTTAAGAATTGGTCCAAATTCAATGTCTAGAAAAAAAAATTACACCATTTTCCATGCTTAAGTCTAGAAATCAATGGATTAGTTTGAATATGAAATCTTAGAATTCCAAGAATCGACTAAAACCAGTGAGCTTTAGAACGTTTGTCCGTCGTTCTTGATGAGTGCTGAAAATAATTCAAAGTATCCTTGAAATCTGTGCTAAATTGTTTAAATCTCATTTGTTTCACTTGATTTGTGTATGTGAACCTAAAGCAAATAGGCATCGTTACTACCGGAAAAGGAGATGATTGAAGGCCATCTATTGGCTCGTTTATGCCCAAAATGCCCCACCTTATACTCAATTACCTTTTGCACCCTTTTGAGCCTTGTTGACAAAGAAAAAATCTTACCTTATTTATTTCTTGATAAGCCATATTAACCATACCCCAGTGCTAAAATTATAAGGTCTTACCCTTCAACCTCTGAGAATTTTGGAAAGAGGGATGAGAGCAAAAAAAGGTGTATGGGAGCAAGAAATATGCCTACAAGAAGCAGATGGCGGAGTTGAAAAGAAGAAAAAAAAGGGAGAGAAAAAGAAAAGAAAAGAAGAAAAATAGTTGTGAGGTGGCAATCCAAAAAGAAAAGAAGGAATAAAAAGAAGAAAGAGTTGAGAAAAGAAAACAAAGAGAAAATCCTGAAAAATCTGAAAAAGAAAGAAGCAAAAATAGAAAATCAAATAGAGTTTCTTTTCCGATTTCTTAGATACGTTTGAATCCCAACTTCCCCTTCTTTCTTAAACCTTCACCCGAGCCCCATTACAACCTGGTAAAAAGATCTTTTTGATCCAATCTCGGGTGGTAAATGCCTTGTGGAGGGTGATGATGCGATAACTATGGTACGTAATATAACATGCATAGGAACAAACATCACTCTTCCATGAGATTATAGTTTAAATTCTTGTGATGCACCATCTTTCTAATACTATGTAGGATAATCTATGTTGTAACTCTATCCCACATGTGAGCAAAGTATAGCCCAATCATCGGAGTGACACTGTTGAGAGTGTATACCTAAGGTAAGGATTGAGATGAGACGTAGGATCCGACGATTCTAAGTTTGGATTGATCCAGAGATAAAATGAACTAAGCATATGCACCTGCACACACAACACTCTGGGCATGGAAGAAAGATTGGTCTGGGGATTGGAGCATTGGACCAATTAGAATAAATAATAGTGGAACTGTTACGGTATCGGTATTTGAAAATAAGAAGTTGCATGCTGAAGTTGATTACAGGATTTGATTTTGAAATATATATATATATATATATATATATATATATTATATGAAAACCGATTTTGAAAAATCTTTTATTGGTGATTTTGAAATGACCTTGGAAGTTTGTGGGTGTTTTCATTGAAAACCCTCAGGAGACACAACTCCTCCACTAGGGATCACCTAAGGGTTTAAAAGCTTATTACATATGCTAAATGCAATCGTGCTACCTACGAAAGTGGCTATTTTATTTCTTAGATTAGTCTGTACATTATTAGAATAAATTACTTTTGGGTTATGGTTTAAATGTTGTCTTTGCTCGAGGACTAGAAAAGTTGAGGTTTGGGGGTGTGATCGGACTCAAATATTGTATAATTTATCCCCGAATCCCGGCTTTGTTAGACCTCAATTAATTACTAATAAATGCGTTTAGTTCATGTTGTATTGCAACAGGTGCAAAAGTGGGTTAAATGATAAAAAGGTTAAAAGAGCAAAGTCACGAAGTAACCTAAACAAAAGGGCAAGGATCCAAGGAGAAGTAGCTGAAAGAGTGTCTGCAAAGGTCAATTGGACTGGTCGATATAGCACAACAGAGGAGTGTACCAGCTGAAGAGAAGAAAGCCAAAATGGATCGGTCGAAGCATCACTTCCGACCGATTAGAACTCCAGAAGGCTTCAGAGATGAAAAGAGAGACCGGTCAGGACTCAGCCGACCGGTCGAAAATGCTATACACAGAATAAAGAAAACTCAGTAGAATTACTCAATTGGTCCAGCTTGATTTGATCGGTTTGGAAATTAAGCCTAGCTGAAGCCTCCGTGGGTCGTCTTCTATCGAGAGAAGGAAAGTGAACTCAACCGGTCGGTTCTCCAAACTCGACCGGTCTAAATAGAGTTTCTGGGTAAAAATTCAGGTGCGCAACACCTGTGGATATCCTTGAATGTCGAGATGTTCTCTGAGAATCTCTCAAGCAAGCTAGATAACTCCCAATTTCATCTCCTTGGAGAATTTTTAGGATCTACAGATTCCTTGCCATATATATATGTTCTAGGGCCTTGTAATCTATAAATAAGGACCCTAGGGTTTAGTTTTAGGGGACTCCCATGCCAGAATCTTTCTAGAGGGCTCTGACATGAGTTTCCATAGTATTAGGTTAGGATTAGTTCTAGAATGGAGGGAGATTGAATGTAATCATCATCCAGAGCCTGCATCAACGATGATGGAGACTTCTGGATCGATGCGCGCATGGAAGCCTTGGGTTGGATCTCTTCTGTATTCTAGATAAGTATCTTAATGAATTTCTAAATTCTTTTTCTATTTGTGAATTCCATTATGGTACGATTGTATGTTCGAGGTTTCGAATAGATCAAGAATGCGATGGTAACGTTGTAATCTTATTTAGTTTCATTCAGTGGCGTTATAGGGATTGGGTTAACCTAGATAGGGTATTCACTGACAAGCTAGGACTTGTAGGGTAGTTCTATTAGTTCATGCAATAATTCTTTAACGATTAGGTTCTTCTAACTCACGATTAGATTTACCTAAGTGTAGACACCCAAATTCGGCCCAAGGCCTGATCAGTCTGTACTTCAAGAGAAATGCACCCCTATGCTTTCGATGGCACCCCTGAACCCTTGGAAATCTATCCAGACCTTTAGGAATCACCTAAAACCCATTAGAACCATTCCCCCAACCCTTAAAGATCACCCCTAAACCCCGGGATCCCTTCCCAGACTCAACTTAAACCCTTCTGAGCATTCAATGGGAGGAGAGCTACATATTTTTATACAGACCATTGCTGAGGATGAGCCACATACCATTGGATATAGGACTTCTCCAGCTTTCTAGCAAGCCAAAGATCGCCCAATTTGGAGTTGTGGTTCAAAAGTTATGGTCGAATGAAGGTTCACATAAAATCATGACTTTTTGCTCAGGCGTATGTATTACATACGCCCAGCAAATTTGGCCCCAGTTTGGTCAGGCGTATGTATTATATACGCCTGGCATTTTTGGGCCAAATTTGGCCGGGCGTATATAATACATACGCCCAGCATAGGTGGCCACCAACACGGGCACCCATCTTCTCAGATTCCCCCCGGTTTTCATGAAAATTATTGTGCATAAACTGGACGTATGTAATATATACGCCCAGCTTAGCTACAGTATCTGTCATTAAATGCTCGAATTTCTTACCCTTTGACCATCCCCTCGGTTGAGGTGGGTGTCTTAAGGTTGGTTGCACCCCCGTTGAGCTTATTAGCAACCCTTAAGTCACCCATGGTCTCTCCCCATCATCTACCATTGAAACTAGTTTCTCAAACCCCTAGGACCCTAAAAACCTAGAAAACCTTAGATGGAGGATTACCTAATTGCTAAACCAATTAGCTCTTAAGTAACCCTCTAACCCACCTCTTCTCTATAAATAGAGAGGCCCCCCTCTTCCCAAAAGGGTTGAAAAATTAAGGTTGAGAGTAATGCTTAAGAGAGAGAGCCCTAGTGAGAGAAAAATATATGTTATTTTGCATTCTTCAACCAGAATTCTAGCATGCTTAGTTCACCCTTTTCAACCATTATATCACCCCTTGTTAGTCAAGCTTAGTCCTTAGCTTCATCCCACACTTCCTATCTATCGAATCCTAGCATTAGAACCTATTCCTCTACCGTTTAAGCCATTTAAAGTCGTCGGAAGCACGCCGAAGCGAAGGTCTCCTATGGTGTAACAAGGGCCCGTGAGCTCCGGCTCACCCCTCTCTTCCTCTACCTTCTTGGTGTTTCCTTTGTCCAAGGATTCAAGCCGTTACGCCACCGAAATTTCGGTTTGGCCCAAAGCTTGATAGGATCGTATTACCTTCGGGCAAGGGGAAGCTCCGCCCATTTATTTTTATTGTTGGCCATAGATAGAGACTGCTACGCGCAGGTTGATCGGGTGCCTAAACCCTTCTCGATCGATAACCGAAGCCCCTACCCTAGAGCCTTTGGCAAAGACCGATAAATCAGAGTCATATTTAGCACTTCGGTGCTCAAAATATTTATTTAAAGGTTTCCCGGGTCACCAAAAGCTCCGGGTGGCGACTCTACATTTCATTCCACCACGAGCGCATCGCCGCGACGGGTTCGAGAGGATCCATGATCGCACAGATGGCAACTCTGCTGGGGATGTTACCCTAGCGCTTCCCCTCTTGTTGGCCTTTCTTTTTATTTTTTTACTAACCATGGCTGTTTCTTTGTTCTAATTTTTTGCTATTTTCCTTTATTTTTGTTGTTTTTACTAACATACTCACCCCTACGATTCAGTCCTTTAAGTGCCTTAGCCGATTGGCGGGCCTACTTGCGCATTTAAATTTCAGTTTTTTACCATTTTGTCATTTAAGCCGCCTTAGCCGTTTGGCAGGCTTGCTCGCATCTACTTTCCATGTCATTTAAATTTCAGTCATTTACGAGCCTTAGCCGTTTGGCGGGCCTACGTGCGCTCTTTATTTTAGTCATCATATCTCACCATTGAACGCCGGCCCGTTGAGGCGGCATGGGCTTGTCATCCCCAACCCGATTTTGGAATTAAATATACTCCCCTTTAAAAATCTGTAATTAAAAGTGAACTAACAGTGTGGGGACATAATCAAATCTGTTTTTGCGTGTTTTGGGTAGTTTTCGGGGGGTTTAGGCACAAATATAACTTACCCGATTCCCAGTAAGGCGGCAGCCCTAGTGGTGATGATCCTGAAAAGAACCACCCCTTCCAGTACCTAAGAAGGTGCTTGCGCCGGAGGTATATCAGTTGGGTTGCCAATTCCGATCAAGCCGTAAAACCCGCAATGGTGAGAGCGTAGACAGCCTGAATTCAGCCGTGTATCCCTAGGAAGCGGAAAGGAGAGACCCGATAACATACACAGTAGTCCCCGGGAGCATCCCTCCCAGAAAACCAGTTCAAAAGGCCCATTTTGGGCTTGCTGTTTACTGTCAAACAAGGCTAGAAAAACAGCCTCTGCCAGGCTTATATATTACATACGCCCGACAACAAATCCCCAAAAATACTCAGGCGTATATAATATATACACCCAGCCAAAATCCCCATATTTCAGCTAGGCGTATATGATATATATGCCCAGCCAAATCTGCTAAGTTTTGGTCAGGTGTATATAATACATACGCCCAGTATATATTGGGTTCAGGCAGCCCGATCTGAGGCCCAATCCACCACCGAAGTTCCCCGATTAGCGGTATTAGTGCCCACAGTAGCCTCTCGCATTCTGTAACGCCCAATATGCCCCCGCCCAGTCAAAAGAAGGCGACTTCTCATTGATTTGCTCCGGGGGATCGGGTCGTTTGCGTGGATTCCCTCACCTTCAATAGAACGAAAGGGTTCCCTTTCGCTTCTTCCGAAGTGTGTCGGATCCCACCGTGGGACCTACTAAAGGTACATATATCACCCGAGATAGGATTTTTTCTAGGGCGCCAGATCATCATTCATTTAAATAGGGGAGATAATTTTCATTTGAAAAATCCAAAAAAATAAATATATAGAAAAATCAAAAATTCGTGTATACGCGCACTTTCGGTGCAACTGTCACTATGGCAACCTCAAATCCAACCCGTAGAGGAAGAACTAGGAAAGTGTTCGGCCCTTACCCAAGGCATCGGTACAACACTCGTCAACAGATCATGTCAAGTGCCGATACATCCCCGCCATCATCCCCATCCCATTCCCATATAGGAGAAGACCCGATCTCCAACACCTTCACCCAAACCCGGTTCGATGTCACGGGTCCATTTGGGGCACCTGTGTTCGCATCCACCCCATCCCCCGCCCTACATTTTCCCAACATACCCCCATCTCATCCTCTACTGAAACACCTCATTTCCCGACCGACCCATACATCCCCATCTCCCATCCATACACCCTTACCGCACCCCCTACTCCCAAAGACCCCATCGGGAGCCCCATCCCCCGCCTACCTCCCACATCCCGTCCACCTCGTCATCCATGCCTCCTACATCCTATATCCCATTCACCTCATCTCACCTGCCTTCCACATCACATGGCCCATCCACATCCCAACATACCTCCCTATTTACCCAGGTCATGCCCAACTTTTCCTGTGTGTGACCAGTAACCCACCGTCTTCCATAGCCATACATCCACACCCTCCAAGCACAATCATTCATACCCCCCATACCCGGGTCATGCCCAATTTCACCCAACCCCCTCCGTCCTTGAATGGGCCATCACCCTCCAATCTCACACCTGAATCCATGCCCTCAATGGAGGACATGAGAATGATGTATGCCCTGTGGGCTACCTCTCGAAGTCCTACATTCCAAACCCCACATCTAAGTCTCCAAAACCTCCATACCCCATTCCCCCATGACCATGCCCAACCACTCATCATTCATACCATCCAAGATCCCCCACCTCAATTCCAGGCCCAAGCCCAAGCCCACTCATCTCAGGACCAAACCCACACGAATCCATGGGCCCGAGCCCAAATGTCTTTAGAACCATGGGCCCAAGCCCAAACCCAGGCCCAGGCCCAAGCCTATCAGACCCAGGCCTAAAATCCTCAAGGCCCATGGGCCCAAGCCCAAACCCATCAGACTCAGGCCTAAAATCCTCAAGGCCCTTGGGCCCAAGCCCAAACCCATCAGACTCAGGCTCAGGCCTAAAATCCTCAAGGCCCATGGGCCGAAGCCCAAACCCATCAGACTCAGGCCCAGGCCTAAAATCCTCAAGGCCCTTGGGCCCAAGCCCAAACCCATTAGACTCAGGCCCAAGCCCAAAATCCTCAAGGCCCATGGGCCCAAACCCAAACCCATCAGACCCAAACCCAGGCCCAAAACCCTTAAGGCCCATGGCCCCAGGCCCAAACCCACCAGACTCAGGCCCAGGCCCAAGCCCATCAGATCTAGGCCCAGTTCCAAACCCCTTAGGGCCCTTGGACCCAAACCTATCAAACCCAAGCCCAAGGCCCATCATCCCACCCCCAATACCCACATGGCCCATTAGCCCAAACCCAACAGGGCCCATTGGCCCAAAATCATGCCAACCCCCACACCCAGGCCCGAGGCCCATCAACCCAAGCTTTCCAAAACCATCAAGCCCAAACCCAAGGCCCATCCACCCACACTCATCAAAGCCCGTTCACAAACCCCTTACCCCCTCACCAGTACCCTTCATTCACCTATACCCCTTATGCCCCCATCCCGCCTCCAACGGAAAATCTGATCTACCCCATTCCTCAAAACCATGCCTACAACATCCCGCCACATCAACCACACCCCCATCACCCCTAGAATGTGCACCCAGCTCAGCACATCACTCATCCATTCACTCCTCCCCATCCCTTACAAGCTTTGTGGCCCCACAAAGTCATCCAACCCATCACCCCCTAGGTCCAAATAGCGGACCTCGCCCCTCACCAATACAATGACCAACAGTACGAGGAGGACGAGATCCGCAATAGTGGAGGAGCTGCCAGTTTTAGCCCCCCCAGGCCCATCATCGTCACACCCGAGGCCGAATAAAATTAGGGGGAGGCAGTCCCAGCTACAGCCTCAAAATAATCAGAGCAGCTGAAAGAACAGATAGACAGAATATAAAAGCAGCTGACGAAGATGGGAGGAGTAGAACTGCATTCGACAAACTTTTCAGACTTATGTCTATTCTCGGATGTCCCCTTGCCACCAAAATTTAAGATGCCATTATTCAATAAATATAATGGCACTGGCAACCCCATCGCCCACTTAAAATCTTACTATGGGGATATGTGCCAGTACGGCGGAGATGAACGACTCCTCATCAAAGTGTTCCAAAAGAGTCTGACAGACCCGGCACTAAGATGGTTCACATCTCTAGAACCGTCCATGACCAAAACTTGGAAAGATCTGACACACTTATTCCAAGAACAATACATCTATAACATGGACATAGAGCCAAGGAAGTCGGATCTGGCCCGTTTGAAGCAAAGACATGATGAAACTTTCAATGCCTACTTAGGGAGGTGGAGGGCATTGGCCACCCAGGTGACCCACCGAATTCTGGATGATGAGCAGATTGAATTGATAACCAAGGGAGTGCTCCCATTCATCACAGAATTCTTGGTATATCAGCAGCAGTCCAGTTTTACTGATTTGGTCTGAAATGGCAACCGTTGCGAAGATGCCGTTAGAGAGGGCAGATTGGGAAAGAGCATCGCCAACGGGGCCGCTGGGGTTCGAAAAGCTGTCGAACCAAGGGTTGAGAGAAGGCCAGGGGTAGAGGTACAGAACATTATTTATCCTCAGGCCAATACCACCCCGACTCCAGTGCACAGACTGCCCGCTTTGAACAAGCGCCAAGGCGAACAATGGACCGGCCCTGCTCACCTGTGAAAATAGATGAAAGCCTTATTCGAATGGGTCTTCATGCCGTTAGGGCAATCATTAAGCGTCTTATTGCCAGTATTGCTACAAAAGGGTCTGGTCAATTTACTCCATCCTCGCCCACCCCCCAATCCGATACCAAGAAACTATGACCCGAACCTGCATTGTAACTTCCACCAGGGGCCAGGTCACCCTACTGACCGGTGCTTCCCACTAAAGCATGCAATCCAAGATTTCATAGAGGCGGGAAAAATTGTTCTCCCGCCGCTTCCTCAAGGGCAGAACCAAAACATCCATCAAGCCCCTCTGCCACCACATCCCGGAGGCCCTAGGCCTAACATCCATTGGGTAGAAGAGGAAGAGGAAGAGTTCGACCCCTCGGGTTACATCTATAGTCAAGAGGATTTTTCATTTCCAAAGCTGAACAAGGGCGAATCGATTGTGTGGGTGATCGAGCCACTGTATTTAACCGATTACTTCCCCACCCCTGCAAACCAAGAGGAGCCCTTAGATTTAGGGTAGTATTTTTCCACTCCCGCTCCTGCCTATCAAATCCAAACGGGCCCAACCCTGTCGCAATCATATGTATATTCGCGCCACTCCCAATTTACCCCACAGTACACACTACCTCCCAATCACCCCATCCCATACACTATCCCACCATCAGCCACCCCATATACCTCTCTGTCACACCCAAATCACCCCACGCCATACATCACTCCACCATCCCCATACTACCCTACCCCATACACACCCCCAAATCTCTCCACCCAATACACAACTCCACCATCCCCAAATCACCCCGCCCCATGCACAACTCCATCATCCCCGATTTACCCCGTTTTATCCATGAACCCATCATCGCCCCAACATGCCACCCCATTTACAAACCCTTCATATCAAGACTTCTACTCCATCCGCTACCCCGTCATACCCCTATCACCCCGCACCTCCGACGTTTCCTAGTCACCCCATCCCAGTCACACCCTCACCATCCCTTCACCATTTTGCCCCCAATCCAACTCCACCCCCACCCAAACAAACAACCCCTCACCCACTCCCCTTATCACCTGCTCCCAATCACCACTGGTCTTACCATGCCCAGGTAACGCCTGCACAAACCCCCTCCGCACCCTCAAACCCAACTTCGCCAATTCTCGCCAATACCATTACACCCCCTATTGAAGTCAATCTAGTTGGGCCCAAGAATCTGAAATACCCAGCCCAATCCACCCCAGAATCACCATGCACTCCCTTCCTCATCCCAAAACCCGCCTATGACCGGCATCAAGTGCCATTAAGTTATGAGCAGATGGACATGAATGTTGGTCGCAACCAAGAAGAGACGGTCGAATTTATCACCTAGTCAGGCAGGATTTCTATACAGCCAGAAGCATCGGGGACCGGTAGAGGAGAAGAGAAGAAGAAAGAGTAGGCTGCAGGGATCCCCTTCGAGAAAATATTATTGTCTGGGATTTGTTAATCACGTCCCTACTCTACTTTCAAGCCTTAATGGGAGCGCTCAAAGATGCACATGCTTTCACCCACGTGACCCCAGACGAGGTGGGAGAGATAATTGGGCAAGTATTGGCCCCAAATGCCATCTCATTCACTGATGCAAATCTACCGCTCAAGGGAAACAACCACTCTAAGCCCCTGAATATAACAGTGGAAGTAGGGAACCTGGTGGTGCCATTGGTCTTAATAGACAATGGGTTGGCATTGAACGTGTGCCCTCTAAGGACGGTAATCAAAATCGATGTAAACCCCAACACTTTTCGGCCATCAATAACAAGCGCCAGGGGATTCGATAACACCCGGAGAGAAATCATAGGAGAGGTAGACCTCGACCTAATCATCGGGCCGCAAACCATCACTGTACCCTTCCAGGTAATGGACTTCAAGTCTACATTTAATTTACTATTGGGCCGGCCGTGGCTGCATGAGATCGGGGCAATACCATCAACTCTACACCAAAAACTCTAATTCATCTCAGGCGAAAGAATCATCACCATTATAGGTGAGAGCAGAGAAGACAGGGAGCGGAGCGTTCTGCATATTGAGAATCCGAAAGTGCTTGACATGCCACATACAGCAGATGACACCGATCTCCATTGATTTGAGTATGACTTGTTAGCCGTTACTCTTGAGTCGCCTGAGAAAACCCCTGCCAAAATTAGGGTAGGAATGGATGCAGCAGTGCTCATGCTCCACAAATTGGGCCACCAAAAAGGGAAGGGTTTGGGCCCATGCTTTCAAGGAAGAAGAGACCCCGTCAGGGCTAAGGGGCAGCAAACCAGATTTAGCCTGGGCTATAGGCCCCTTGAAGAAGAAGTCAGAGAAGCCAAGGAAAAGATAAGAGCCACAACAGCCACCAGGGCCAAAGGAATCAACCTGGAAGAAGAAACTCCAGCCCGACCCCACATCCGTAAAATCTTTTTGAGCGCTAGGGTGGTAAAGATTGATCTGAATGGGGAAACAAGGGTAACCCCGCACAAGCCTATTTTCGCCCATCCTACCAACCCTTACATCACCCTCCCAGACCTCAAGGTGGACTTAGCGGCCCTCTCCTTGTTTGAGGAAGAAGTCCCCCGGTCCACCTGTCACTCTAGCACCGGCCACTTTGGGCCCATCCTAACCCTAGAGGATAGAGTCCCAGAGGATCCCTCCATAAACATGCTGAGGGGGGAACTGCAAGAGCCTATCGATGCCGTTTCTAGCTAAAAGGGTAAAGGCCAAGCCTCGCAGGAAAGTAACTGGCCATCTTTGCCCCAACTCCTGGGAGCCACCAAATGTTGCGAATATGGCACCGGCTCTCTAAAAAAAAACAACCTATAAGAAGTGAGGTTAGCCTCTGGGACACTCTACCCTGTATATATAGAGATCCACCTCGCCAGGGACCGACCTCCAAAAAATTGCGAAAAACTATAAGAATAGAAAAAATACCAATTCCAAAAATATTGTCCTTTAAAATTCCCAATAAAATTGAAAATGATGTCATGATACCCGTCCCACGCGAAGCCGACCCCTTCCCTGTAGAAATACGATAAGAGGTAGGAGTCACTAGTCTGGACGAGGAAGGTCAAGTCGATGAGCTCCCCAATGAGCTCCTCAAGCAATTTGTCGATTTTGAGCATGGCCCTACCCCGATCGTCAAAGAGACAGAGGACGTCAATTTGGGCACCGAAGAGGTCCCTAGAATCAACAAAATTGGAACACCACTGTCTCATGCGGAGAGAAAGGGTATGATAGACTTCCTCCGGTCATACCAAGACGTCTTCGCATGGTCGTATGAAGACATGCCTGGTCTAGATACCGATCTGGTTGAGCATGAGTTGCCACTCTACCCTAATTACAAACCGGTTAAACAGAAGCTGAGACGTCTCCGACCTGAGTGGATGTTGAAAGTCAAAGACGAGGTCATTAAGCAGTATGACGCGAGTTTCCTCATGGTATCCAAGTACCCGCAATGGCTGGCCAATATCATCCCCGTACCAAAGAAGGATGGAAAGGTGCGAATGTGCATTGATTTTTGAAATCTCAACAAGGCAAGCCCTAAGGATGGCTTTCCATTACCCCACATTGATATCTTGGTCGATAATACTGCTAAGCACGGGATGCTTTCTTTTATAGATGGGTTCTCGGGCTACAATAAGATTAAGATGGCAGAGGCCGACCGAGAGAAGACAACGTTCATCACTCCCTGGGGAACCTTCTGCTACAAGGTGATGTCATTCAGGCTCAAGAATGCTGGGGCAACCTACCAGAGAGCAATGAAGGCCCTATTCCATGACATGATGCACTGAGAGATTGAAGTGTATGTCGATGATATGATTGCCAAATCGCCGAAAAGGGACGACCACTTGGTAAGCCTTCAAAAGTTGTTTGAGAGGTTGAGAAAGTACAGGTTGCAGTTGAATCCCCAAAAGTGCGCATTCGACGCTATGTCAGGAAAACTATTAGGTTTTATCGTCAGTAGGAGAGGCATCAAGGTCGATCCGACCAAGATCAAGGCCATCACATAAATTCCACCACCGTCTATAGAGAAAGAGGTCAGAGGCTTTTTAGGCAGAATCTAGTACATCAGTCTGTTCATCGCACAGTAAACTCCGATATGCGCACCGATCTTCAAACTACTAAGAAAGGATTCACCAGTTGAGTGGAATGATGACTGCCAAGCTGCATTTGACAAGATCAAGGGTTACCTCCTAAATCCTCCAGTATTGGTACCACCTGTACCTGGTAGACCCCTGATAATGTACCTGTCCACGACAGAGTTTTCCATGGGCTGTGTGTTAGGGCAACACGATGAGACAGGAAGAAGAGAGCAGGCCATCTACTACCTGAGCAAGAAGTTCACTGATTATGAGACACGCTACTCTCATCTAGAGAAGGCATGCCTAGCGCTTGTGTGGGCTACTCAAAGACTTCGACACTACCTGCTATCCCAAGCCATTCTACTTCTAGCACGGATGGATCCGTTGAAGTACCTGTTCAAGAAACCTGCTCTCACTGGCCGAACTGCACGATGGCAGCTTTTATTATCCGAATTCGACATCACATACGTCTCTCAGAAATCGATCAAGGGGCAAGTGCTTACCGATCATCTTACTGAGAACCCTCTGCCTGACTAGGAGCCTCTAAGGACTGAATTCCCCGATGAGGACATCCTGTTCGTGACAAAAGATGATACAGAAGAAGCAGAGGGACCATGGGTAATGCACTTTGACGGAGCATCACATGTCGAAGGCCAAGGAGTTGGCACCATCCTGATTTCACCAAGAGGATCCCATGTACCGATCTGTATCAAGCTCAATTTCCCCTGCACTAATAATATGGCTGAGAACGAAGCTTGTGCCTCCGGTCTATAGGCAGCTCTCGATCTGAATGTAACTCACCTTTGAGTTTTTAGCGATTCACAGTTAATCATATGTCAGACAAATGGTGACTGGAAGACGAAAAATGAGAAACTGATCCCCTATCATGAACACCTCGAGGATCTAATAGCTGGCTTCCAAGATGTGACTTTCTCATATGTCCCCCAGATAAGGAATCACTTCGCCGAGGCATTAGCAACTTTGGCATCAATAATTGAAATCCCCTATGGTGTTGAGATGAAGCCGATCATGATAGAGCAGAGGAATGTGCCAACTTCTGCCTCCAGATTGAGGATACGAAACCTGATGATGAGCCACCTTGGTTCTCAGATATCAAGAATTTCCTCAAAACCCTAACTTTCCCCGAGGGTACATCCAAGACGGACCGACGAACCATTCAATGTTTAGCGGCAGGTTACGTCGTTTACGGGGAATGCCTCAACAAGCGATCATACAATAACATCTTACTCAGGTGCCTCACTGAAAGTGAAGCGGTCAGTATTATGAAAGAAATCCATGAGGGAGTATGCGGAGCCCACGTCAGCGGTCACATGCTCGCCAAGAAAATTCTGCGACAAGGATACTTTTGGACCACTATGGAATCGGATTGCTGCAAACATGTTCAAAATGCTACAAGTGTCAAGAACACTCCAATCTAATACACATTCCCACCATTGATCTTCACTGCATGATCACTCCTTGGCCATTTGCTACCTGGGGCCTTGACGTTGTCGGAATGATTAATCCGAAAGCATCAAAAGGACATCGGTTCATCCTCGTCACCATTGAATACTTCACCAAGTGGGTAGAAGCAACATCCTATGCCAATATCACGGCCATTCACGTTGAGAAGTTTCTCAAGAACAATATTGTGTGCCGATTTGGAGTACCCAAAGATATCATAACAGACAACGACACAAACTTTGCAAATAAGCACATCCGAGACTTCTCCGAACAATACAAGATCAAGCATCATCGATCATCCCCGTATAGGCCTCAGACGAATGGAGCCGTAGAGGCGGCCAACAAAACTCTGATCCGCATTCTTGAGAAGATGGTAGTCACTTACAGAGATTGGAGTGAGCAGTTGCCCTTCACACTTTGGGCCTATAGAGCGTCGATCCGTACCACTATAGGGGTAACACCATTCTCCCTTGTGTATGGAACCAAGGTCGTCCTCCCGGTGGAGGTTGAAGTACCCTCGCTCCGAATCCTCATGGAATCAGGCTTCCCTGAAGCAGAGAGAGAGATCCTGCTTTGAACAATTAAACTTATTGGATGAGAAGAGACTCCTAGCCTTATGCCACACTCAAGTTTACCAGGGGAGAATCGCACGCGCTTACAATAAACGTATCCACAATCGAGATCTAAAGGTAGGAGACACTATGCTGAAGAAGATCTTCCCTTCCCTCCATGCCGATTCGAGAGGAAAGTTTAAACCAAACTGGGAAGGACCATACGTCATTCGAGAGGTGCTACCGGGGTACGCCATCCGCCCCGCCACCATAGATGGAGATCATCTTCCTGAGCCCATCAACGCTGGATACGTCCGACGGTTCTACTCATAGTCTATCATGATAAGGTAAGTATTGATAAAACAGATACGTGACTGCTTAAGAATCATCCAAAAGAGGCCATCGTTCCAAGCACAGTAGCCCAAAAGCATCCCTAAAAATGATGATATCCTTTGCTACCCCATTTGAGCCTGGGCCTTTCTTTCAATAAACCCTCTCCCCAAAATATATATATATATATATATATATACGTGTGTACATATACCAAAAAAGAGGAAGAGAGGAAAAATACATGAGTATAGAGTTACTATCAAATCTAAAAAATCAAGAAAAGCAAAACCTCAAAAAAAAATTTTGTCTCAAATGGAGGAGAAAGAATAACAAAAAATATGTATGTACAAGAATCATGGGGCATGTACAGTAGAAACCTCCAAGGAAGAAAGTATTTTGGGAAAATTGAAGCCATAGTAAGGAAACCCTTTTAACCCAGCATACCTTCAAATCCTAACCCTACCCATGGCCAAGCTACACCCTGAAGGAAGCCCTCTTTGTAGGTTTGCAACCTGTCATATTATCTGTTAAGTCAACATGAGCCGAGTCATGAGACGACACTAGAACCCCATCCAGCCGGTTATGACGGAATCTTTGTCCATGTCGTGGCATTCTGGTTCTAAAAAAGAAAAAAGAGAAAAGAAAAAGAAAAAAAGAAAGAAAGAAAATCAATTTGAGTTCAAAGCAAAATGGACGTGGTGAAAACCCGTAAGGGCACCACGGGTAAAAACAGCGAACTCACGTGGACCAGGTGAAAACCTGAAAAGGCACTTGGGGTAAGAGAGCGGACCCATGGACGTAGTGAAAACCCGAAAGGGCGCTACGGGTAAAAACAGGGATGGCGGGCATGGCGAAAACCTGTCTTGGGTGTTGTGAGTAAAAATGTCAAGAAAAGAGAGATAAGGAGAGGATCTGTTCTGGCTCACCTATTTTAGTCTGGACCCCTTGAGCCTCTTCTCCCCTTTGCTGGGCCGCTCATGTCAAATTGGATCGGATCCCGATCAAGTCTATCATCTCTAACGCATCGTCTGACACATGACCAGAGGTAAAGGCAGAAGACCAATCAATCTCAGGGAAGCTAACCTATCCATGTTTAAAAAGAAAAAAAATTGGAGCCTCATAAATAGGGTTCGACCATGCTCAAAAAAGGACCCACCAGTTGGCCTTGAAAAAGCCTCACATAAAAGGAGAAAATTTTGAAAAAGGATAATAGATTTTCCTTTCTCATAAAAAGCCTCACACTATGTAGAAGAAAATTTCAAAAAAGATAATAGATTTTCCTTTCCCATAAGAAAAACCTTACGTTGCGAGACGTATGAAAGAAAATTCGAACACCAAAAAAAATATGTATATGTGTATATAGCAGATTTCATTTCTTTTCTTACAAGCATCACGTATGAAGTGTCACGTCCGAAAAAAATAACAGCATGACACACTTTCTACTTTCTACCTTCTGTACAAGTATAAAACAAACAAAAAAGAAACAACCCAAAAAAGGAAGATCTCTGTTAAGGGGCATCAGCCCCCCTCTGTGTATATGATCTATGGTATGTGCAGGAACAGGTCAGGGGCAAGAACCACGCTTCAAGGCACTAATCTCTGCAAGAAGAGAGTCCTCACGGGCATTTTGATCGGTCAACCACCTACCATGAAGACTCTTCTGCCACCTCCGCGAAGCGTCAGCTGCACTGCGAGACTCAGTCAAAAGCCCAGTCAACCGAAGAACCTCACTCTCGGCCGTAGCAGCTCTCACCTCCGCCATCTCGGCTCTGGCCCTCTCCTTCCCCAAAGCCTCAGTCAAAGCCAGCTTCTCTACAGAAAGAGACTCAATTCTAGTCCGGAGCATCGTTTCCTTGTATGGTCAGGGTCCCGTCTCTCTCGCATCTACTGAAATTGGGTTAGGGGCAGGTAAGCTCTCGATTGCCAGCCAAACCTCGTAATCAGAAGAAAGGATGCCCCCTGAACCAAGCTACACATGTGCGCCGATTGGCGCGTCTCCTAGAGGGCTGATATGCGATCTAGGTCACTGAGAGAACCCCGAGAGAATATCAGGGAAAACAAGGGCGGCCTCACAGTGCATGGCACGTGTTGGGTATATCCGAATTGATGAAACACCCGAGATGGGAAATAGTAGGTACTACCAGTCAACCCCAAAAGCGTAATGCCCTCACAATCCCGAGAGTGGACAATCGCAGCGTGTCAGAAAGCCCCGAGCCACATCCTCTCTTACCAAGTAAAATCTCGGCACAGGCCCCATGGTAGCAAAATGCTCTCCTAGCCAAATCTGAATGAGGAGTTGACTCTCGCGAAGAATCCCAACCCGGCCCGAGGCCAAGGCATCTAGGCCCCGATACATCTCAGCTAAGACTAGGTGTACCAGTGAACGGCCTCCCTCCAATTCGGTCAAGACATCGCATAACTCGAGGGAAAATGTCTCGCCCCCAGTAAAGAAGAGAACTTCCAATAGTAAATAAAGGGTAAAGGCCTTCACATTGAAAGGATCCCGGACAGGCAACTTTCGGAGACTCGAGTCGCCAAAAAGTTCTCTCAGGAATTTCACCGAGCACCTAGTGGGCCCGCCGGCGAAGCCCTTCTCATACCCACCCTTTTTCAAACCAAGAACCGCGTAGACTGCCTTTGCATACCCCGGTTTGGGCACCACTTTGGCAAGCCCCCGATGCAACCTCAAGCCGGTAATAGAGGCTAGCTCCTCCAAGGTTGAGGTGAGCTCCCTGGACTCGAATCTGAAGACATGAGCCCTATGGTCCCATGACGCCAAAGCTGCCTGTAGAAGGTCGGGCAACAGAGGAACAACAAGGAGAGAGGAAAGGCAGGATAACCCGAGGCGATCCAGAACAGTGAGCTCGCCCTCAACTAAGCTAGAGCACCACTTTTGTAAAAAACTGGGCCCCGAGTCCAAACAAGGAAGTACACTAACCCCATCCCCCGTACGAGAATTTGGGCAGGGAAGTGGGTCCATAGAGATACAAAGATGTTCTATATAAAGCTCAGTCAATGTAGGGCGATGGACCCGCTTGTCAAAGAAAAAGGAGAAGAAAGAGAAAACAAAGAAAAAGGAGGGGCAAAAAGGCAAAGCCCGGGTGTTTAGTGAGGCAAAGAGGGCTGGGCACGGATTATAAGGAACCCATCGAGCCCAGTTATACGAGGCGTGTATATTATATACGCCAGAGCAAAAACTGAAAAAATTATGGCTGGCGTATATAGTATATACACCTAGGTAAAAACTGAGTGTTTTCAGCTCGGCGTATATATTATATACGCCTAGGCAAATTTTCAAAACTTTTGCCCGGCGTATGTAATATATACGCCCACTTGGAAAAGCAGGGTCCTGTGGCTTCCCTTACATCGGGCCATGCATCTTTATTTTATTTTTTTTCCTTCCCAAGGGAGGGACGGGTTTCGCTCAGCCTACTTTTTCTCCCGGGGCAGCCCACAGTCGGGCACGCTCACGCACCCATGAGAAACCCTCGGATGACGTGGTATCCATGGGTCATATGCGGGTAATCACACGCGACCCCCCCCCCCCATCATTGGAGGGGCTCTTGCCCGCTTCATGCCAAACAAAAAAAAAACCATAGAGGCAGAGAGATAAACAAACAGAGCATTCATATAAACAGTAAAAGTCATAAAACCATCCAAAAAATCAATCAAAAGAACATTATTACATATTCCCCAATATTTCAAAATCTAAACTGTTTTACTGTTTCACGAGCACGCTGCATAAGCAGAGAGCGCGACTCCTTTTCACGAGCACGCTGCATAAGCACACAAAGGGCCACCAGTTAGGAAAACAAGCATAAAGTAAATATGAAGATAACTAGATACAGTCAATATTCACTCACCACCTCAACCTCCCTAAGACCGACAATGTTGCAGTAATATTCAGCTTGGTTTACGGCCGACTCATAATCCTGCAGTAAAAAGATAAAGAGATAAGCATCAGTCACACAGGCCATCGGCATGATCCATGAAAACGGAAGAGCAAGGTAACAAGGGAGAGATTACCCCAGGGATCAGCTCAGGGGGCGGAACCCGAATAGCTTCAGTAGATATGTGTGCCTTCTGAGCCACATCGGCACACATACGCGACAGAAAGGCATCATCCAAGCGCTTAAAAGTCCCCTGGACCTCAGTTGGCGAACTGTCAGAGGCGCCAGCACCGAAAGGGTCAGAAGGTCCAGCACAGGTAGCCTCATCCGGAACAGCTGCCTCATCCCCCTCATCTGAATCGTCATCCTATCCAAACTATAGGGAGAAACAATCTTTGTTCAAATAGCAGGGCAATTAAGGTAATCATATGGAAGACTGCTAATAGAAAGAGGAAAGAACAGTACCTGAGATCACGGACCACCAAAAGCCAAAAAGTTGGCGCCGAGCACGAATCGGGGTAGCAGAGAACGATAGGGCTGAGACTCGTACCACATCTGATATCCCCCAGGAAAGAGAAGGTCATCAATGGGGACCCCGTGGTGGAGAAAGCGAGCAGTGAGCATTTCGGTAGAACCTTCGGGAGCCAATACATCAGCTGGAGGAGTTTGGGGCACAGCAAAAAGAGGTCGATACTGATGAACCACCCTCTCTCCTAAGTAATAGGCCCTAGCCCAGGACCCATAGAAGAAAATAATGCGTTGATCTGACAAAAGGTGAGAAGGGCCCACCACAGCCAGGTTCCAGAAGGGGGATCCGACGTAGGGATCAAGGATGACCTACTCAACAAAAAGGAGGGATTTATACATTTGATCAGAACCCACAGCATATAAGAGCTATCAAATTTGTGAAGAGAGAAATTGTTATACCTGCTCAAGGATCAATAGATCAAACTGAGAGCACAGCCCTAACTCCAGGTGCTTCATACCCATGTCCCGACGGCGGTTCGCATGCCAATTGCTCATAAGGGGGAATGTAGGAACTTCTGAGAGAAGCAGAGGGCGACCAGGTTGGAAATGCAGATACCCCCATACCTAAGAAAGCAAGCAGATAAAAACAGATATGCCAAAAAAAAAGGGGGGGATGAATTGAGACCAAAGGATAAAATTCAAGCCCTACAAAGCTGGAGTCCCCAAGAACGGCTCGCACCAGGCTAGACATGAGCACCGCATAACCAGCACCTCCCCAATCAAACCGATGTACAGTGTCCCAGTTCACCATAAGACTGAGAAGAGACAATGAGACCCGCCCTCCGCTGGTATTTGAAAGGATAGTCTTGCCAAGGAGGAACAACAGAGAAATACGGGCCAGCATCAGTGCACGCTCCGGCTCGAGATAGATGGCTGCATCAGGCTGGCCCAGATCTACTAACTCATGGGGCTCAAACAGACCAACCAGCCAAGATAACTTGACTTCGAAACCACGAACGTTCCCGGAGGTTGGGTAGGCCCCTATCAGCCGAGTCACCTCCTCCCTATCAGGCGTGCGGGCAGGTATCACTAGCACCCCTCCAATACGAACCCCAGTAATCATGGACCAGTCCGTGAGTGTGAGGGTCATCTCAGCCATGGCCATGTGAAACTTCATGGTCTCAGGGCGGAAGCACTCTATCAGGGCCTTCAGATAGCCCGTATCGGCCCTCACGGTGAGGCATGAAATGAAATCCCCAAAACCAGCTTGGGCAAGCAGGTCCTTCACCACCTGGGGGAGATAAAGTACGAGGCGTTGGAGGTCGAACCAGCCGCCCCAGAACATAATGTGTGGCAAAGGCATCGGTCAAATAGGAGCAAAGTGGTATAATGAAGGCATCAAAGGAAAAGAAAAAGGGCTCATCTGTTTACCTGGCCAGCGATCCCAAAGTTGGAAATATGGGTATGCTGACAATGAAGGAGGCTGGTATGAGCGGCTTCACCTTGCATTTCATACCAAGGTTGGGAAGAGCGCTGAGAAATAATGAACTGCTCCCCATGAGGACCATAAGCCATCTCGAGCCCCTCCTGTGGATCCTGCCCTTCGTCACCAGACATCTAAAAATATGGAACACATCGGTATAAGAAAGGGCTGCTAAAACAAAAAAAGGGAGAGAAAAAAAAAAAAAAGAGAATAACAAAAAATGCACTAATCCACCAAAAAAAAAATGAATGAAGAATGAATGGTGATGAATAATGAGGAAAATAAAAAAAAGGAGGGGAGCATACGCCTAAGGAATCACATGTACCTGAAAAAAAAATGCACTACAAAAAGGAAGAACATCAAGCATTTCGAACCAAAAAAAAAGAGAGAAAGAGAAAAGTAACAAAAATGCAAAAAAAAATAATATATGTGCACTAATTCATCATAAAAATAAAATAATAACAAAACAAACAAATAAGAATAAAGATGATGAACGGTGATGATATATGATGAATGATGAATAAAAAAAGGGGAAAAAGGATGATGATGAATGAAAAAAAAAAAAAAAAAAAAGAGAAATGAAAAAAAAAAGAGGAGCATGAGCACAAGGAATCACATATACTTGAAAAAAAGAAAAAGAGAAAAAAAAATGCATTAATTTGTCACCACAAAAAGGAGGAACATCAAGCATTATCCAAATTCAAAAAGGAGATGAAAGAGGGGTTGATGATTACCTTCAAAGGGAGAAGAAATAGATCCAAAAACCGGTAGAGGATGAACGTTTCCAATCCACACACACGAACCTCGGTGATAGAACTCAAGCAAAATCAAATGCCAAAACCCTAAGGGGCTGTTCCGGACTTGAGAAAGGAGGGAAGAAGATAGAGTTTGAAAGAGGGGGCCCCTTTTGTGCTCGGGCTCGGGCAGTTTTTAAACTGGCAATTTTGGTCAGGCGTATATAATATATACCCCCGGCCATTTTTTGTTGCAGATTTTTCGGGCATATATATTATATACGCCCGACCAAAATTGGCAGTTTTAAAACTGCCCGGCCATTTTTTGGCTTTGAGGCCCGACGGACCCCCCCTGTGTGCTTTGGACCAAGGCTCGGCCCCTCTTAGAAGCCCACGTACCATCAAGCGATGGTGTGCACATCCCCAAATGGCCCCTCGAGCTCCCTTCGATTGGCCCAAAGGGACCGTGCTACAATAAGCGGATCTAGATCTGCAAGCGCCCGCCAAGTGCTCCCATAAAATCATGAAATCATGAAAAAAAAATTTGAAAAAAAAAAAAGAGAAAGAAACAATTTTATAAAATAATAAAAAAAAAAAAAGAAAAAAAGAGAAAAAAAAATCCTGAAGCACAACACTAGTTCTCAAAAGAGCATCGTAAGAAGGTTTGCGCCACTCCGAGAACCATGTTAAATCAATTCAGAATGATCAGGTTCACCCGAAAACTCTCGAACCCTATTTTACATAGGGACACCCCATACCTGGTCCGGCAGGCAAACCAAGGACCTTTCACCAGAATGTGCACGTCCTCAGGGCGTGTCAACATGACAAGTTGATTCGCCTAAGGATACGTGCAAAAATAAAAGCAGTTTGAGCGTGCTCAAAGTCTCGAACTGACATGTAAGAAGAAAAAAAGAGAAAAAGAACAAAGAAAAAGAAAGGAAATAACAACCTTTTGTTATGAAGTTAAAATCCTGAGTAGGTTGACCCCACCTTCCAAGCTTTGGCTCCGATCATCTACCTTCTGATCTATGATTGACCAAGAATGCACCCGACTTTAGACCATTCGAAAAGTCTATTGTCAGTCGAAACTGACCCATCAAAAATAAAATTACAACCAACCAAACTATGTGCAAACATACAGACCAAAGGGCTCATTCCCTTTTATTTCCTTTTACACAGGCTTAAAACCTGTATAGGCACAGTGTCACTGTTGAATGTACGCACTTGCATCTGGGTATCCGCAGGATGGTCGTTTGTCCTCGTAAATTGTACCTTAGGGTCGAGGCTTCTGTTCGCGCCTATTTGCTGCTTATCGCCCCTGATGGGTGTCTGTCTATGCATAGTCAGTAAGATGTGATTTCATTAGGGACGGAGGCTAGAATTGACCATCTCTTTTGATGGATGTTTGGTTCTAGCCCGATCCTTTTTAGCTTTGTCTCAAGTTATGGCACTCCGGTTAATGTGAATTAGGAGCACCTCGCCACCAGAACGAGCACATCCCCAAGGTGCACCCATCCCCGGCGGAGCACACGCATTCTTAAAGTGTATCAACTGACATTTGATCCACTTAAAGGTTGTGCAAGAATAAAATTGCCAGAGGTCCTTGAGCTTCGCTTAGAGGCCTCGAAACAAAAGAAAATTCAAAAGAAAAAAACACACAAAAAAATTCACTTTGAAAATAGGCATGCATTCCTAAGAAGTGTTCCGACATCAATATTCGCTCCACTCGGGTAAATCATGCTAAAGCAACCTCGAGGTTAATGGGTTCACCCAGAAACTCTGAGCCTTACCTAGGTAAGGGCACCCGTGGCCGATCCAATGGAGCTATCAATACCCCATAGGATTGGACACATTGTTTAGGTCTTCACCTTGTGTTTTGCGTCGATTTCGAAGCACAGATCAATCACCCCATTTCATGGAGATGTCTGGTTCAGATTAATACTCAACATCACAAATCCATAATTTCCCTTAGGAAGTGGACAATATCCCGGCTAGCGGGCTTACACTTTTTGTAATCATCTCAGTTATGTCCAGTAATGTCGCAATGCGCTTGGGGACTGTTAGCTTTAAGGTACGGACGATATCTCAAAATGAGAGGGCTTACGTATACTCACCATCACCATGAATGTTTGAGAATTGAGTTGAGCCAGGTGGACCCATCAAACATGCCTTGGACCTCTTCGAATGTCTCTTATCTTTGGCATCCGATCATTAGTGAACGAATACCAAAGAGGGGCATCTGTAGCACCCAAATTCGGCCCAAGGCCCGATCAGTCTGTACTTCAGGAGAAATGCACCCCTGTGCTTCCGATGGCACCCCTGAACCCTTGGAAATCTATCCAGACCTTTATAAATCACCTAAAACCCATTAGAACCATTCCCCCAACCCTTAAAGATCACCCCTAAACCCCGCGATCCCTTCCCAGACTCAACTTAAACCCTTCTGAGCATTCGATGGGAGGAGAGCTACATATTTTTATACAAACCACTACTGAGGATGAGCCACATACCATTGGAGATAGGACTTCTCCAGCTTTCCAGCAAGCCAAAGATCGCCCAATTTGGAGTTGTGGTTCAAAAGTTATGGCCGAATGAAGGTTCACATAAAATCGTGACTTTTTGCTCAGGCATATGTATTACATATGCCCGACAAATTTGGCCCCAGTTTGGTCGGGCGTATGTATTATATATGCCTGGCATTTTTGGGCCAAATTTGGCCAGGCGTATATAATACATACGCCCAGCATAGGTGGCCACCAACACAGGCACCCATCTTCTCAGATTCCCCCTAGTTTTCATGAAAATTACTGTGCATAAACTGGGCGTATGTAATATATCATTGACTTAGCTCGATATCTGATCATTAAATGCTCGAATTTCCTCCATCTGGTTTGACCCTTTGACCATCCCCTTGATTGAGGTGGGTGTCTTAAGGTTGGTTGCACCCCCATTGAGCTTATTGGCAACCCTTAAGTCACCCATGGTCTCACCACATCATCTACCATTGAAACCAGTTTCTCAAACCCCTAGGACCCTAAAAACCTAGAAAACCTTAGATGGAGGATTACCTAATTGCTAAACCAATTAGCTCTTAAGTAACCCTCTAACCCACCTCTTCTCTATAAATAGAGAGGCCCCCCTCTTCCCAAAAGGGTTGAAAAGTTAAGGTTGAGAGTTAAGCTTAAGAGAGAGAGCCCTAGTGAGAGAAAAATATATGTTATTTTGCATTCTTCAACCAGAATTCCAGCATGCTTAGTTCACCCTTTTCAACCCTTTTCAACCATTAGATCACCCCTTATTAGTCAAGCTTAGTCCTTAGCTTCATCCCACACTTCTTATCTATCGAATCCTAGCATTAGAACCTATTCCTCTACCGTTTAAGCCATTTAAAATCGTCGAAAGCATGCAGAAGCGAAGGTCTTCTACGGTGTAACAAGGGCTCGTGAGCTCCGGCTCACCCCTCTCTTCCTCTGCGTTCTTGGTGTTTCCTCCATCCAAGGATTCAAGCCGTTACGCCGCCGAAATTTCGGTTTGGCCCAAAGCTTGATAGGAGCGTATTGCCTTCGGGCAAGGGGAAGCTCTGCCCATTTATTTTTATTGTTGGCCATAGATAGAGACCGCTACGTGCGGGTTGATCGGGTGCCTAAACCCTTCCCGATCGATAACCGAAGCCCCTACCCTAGACCCTTTGGCAAAGACCGGTAAATCAGAGTCATATTTAGCACTTCGGTGCTCAAAATATTGATTTAAAGGTTTCCTGGGTCACCAAAAGCTCCGGGTGGCGACTCTACATTTCATTCCACCACGAGCGCATCGCCGCGACTGGTTAGAGAGGATCCATGGTCGCACACTAAGCCACATACGAAGTGACTGAGCTTGTAGCCAGGAGCGGGGTACTAGGGATTCACGATAGAGAGAAAATTAGGATTTATTAACATACTAGTCTGGAATCCAAGAGGAATTCCAGTCCATTTTCTCTTTCCTTACTTCCAAAACTATTTAGATTTTCTTTTGTTTATTAGGAAATCAATGTTACAAAAGTCTTCGTAAAATAGGATTGAATTAGAGATAAACGATAAATCCATGTGGTTCAACACCCTTGTACTTGCCCTAGTACATTCAAACTTGTGCACTTGCAAGGTTTTGAAATTAAAACGATCACCGTGCGAATAGAGGTCCTATAGGCCCAGAGTGCTTCCAGTAATCACTCAGGCTAGTTGCAGTCATTACTTGTCTCCATTGTTCATTTTAGAATTCGGATCAGCATTTTGTTGGTAGCCTCTGCTTGACCATTTCCTTGGGGATAGAATGGTGACTAGTGGTGTAGATCGATGCCATATTTCTTACATAGTTTCTTCATCTTTTTCATGATGAATTGCGGTCCATTATCTATGATGAACATTCTGGGAACTCCAAACCTGGTGAGGATGTTCTGGATAATAAACTTCACAAGCATTAAAGCAGTGATTCTGACATATGACTCATCTTCTACCCATTTGGTGTAATATTCAGTTACAGTGAGGATAAACGCGTGCTTGTGAACATTCCCAGCTATGTTTGTGAATGGTACAATGATGTCGAAGGCCCACATAGAGAATGGTCATGGTGATGTTATGGGGTTCAGTGCAACTGATGGGGCTTTGATGAGTGTGGTGTGTTCTTGACACTGCTTATAGTATTTGACGTATAGATGGCAATCCCTTGTCATTGTCAGTCAGTAGTAGCCTTGTTGCATGATCTTGTCTGTGAGTCTCTGTCTACCAGCATGGGCACTGCAAGCACTGGCGCGTGCTTCTCGGATGATATATTGCCCTTCGGCCACTGTGATGCATCGAAATAGTACTCCTTTATTGAAGGCTTCCTTGTATAGTATCTCGCCTAGAATGTAGAATCTGGCACATCGATTTCTTATGGTCATCTGCTAGATCTTTGTAGCATAAGGAGGGTTGTGTCGGTGTTTGGGGAAGTTTCATATGTCGAAGTACCGTGATTGTCCATTGTCGGTCAGTGATTTCTCAAATCTGAAGGTTGTGATGATGGCTTCTTTCCTCGTAGGATCCCTTAGGGTAGACTGCCCTTCATTGGTAATAATAGCCTTTGGTCAAGTTGACAGTTTCAGTTTCACTTGCTAGGAGACTTCATGAGTTGGTATAATCAATTTCTTGATGAAGGACTTTGTGTTTTATCTGACTGGTATCTGTATGACTGAGGCTCATGTGGCGAGGGAGTCTGCCAGCTCGTTCTCTAATCTCGAGATATGCGTGAAGGAAATACTCTCGAACTTCTTTATCAGGAACTGAGCTATTTCTAAGTATGCCATCAGTCTTCTTTCTTTAGTCTTCCACTCTCCAATGACTTGTAATATCACAAGTTTGGAGTCGTCGATTGTCTTCAATTGTTTGATGCCCAGTTATAGTACTGCTCAAAGTTTGGCAATGAGGGCGTGATATTTTGTGACATTATTAGTGACTAGAAAATTGAGCTGAAAGGCCTTTGGGATGACAACTCCTTCTAGTCTTAGTAAGACTATCCCGATGCCCTTCCCTTTATGATTGAGAGCGTCGTCAAAGTATAAGGTCCATGAGGTCTTGTCGGGCTCTTCATTGTGAATCGAGAGTAAGTCTTCATTGGGGAAGTCTGTGTACTGACTCGTTGCTCGAGAGAGTGTTAAGACCTGAAAAGTACCACTTTTCACCCCTTAACTTAACCTTTGATTAGACCCTTAGCCACCTAATAAACTCGTCTTAAGTGCCTTGTTCAGGAAATAATCAGCAGTGAAATAAGGCCAAGAATCCTGTTATGGAGCCTACTTTGGCACCAGATGCCCCTCAGCAAGAATGAACCTTGAAGCCTAACGCAGATCAGCTGAGCTTCCCAAGGCTTTACAAGCAACCTCTCGCGCAGATGAATGACTGAGGAGCTTCAGAAACTCAACTCTGCACAGCTCTCGCGAAGCTCAAGAGTAGAACAGGTTTCGCTTTCCGCAATTCTAAGCGCATCTCTCTCAATCTCAAGGTCGCTAAGATACCGAGGAGAGAGCGCTCAGAAGATGTCTCAGTTGCCGTACTATCGGGTACAATTCTCAGAAGAAGAACGCCTCGCACAATTCGCGTGCCATTCAAGAAAGAAAGCATCCTGGCGAAGGCAAAGCCAATCTCGCGTAGATTGAGTGAGACAAAGAACCTCGCGCAGTTCAGAACTCAAAAGAATCTCTCAAGGCAACTCGCGAAGTCCAAGTAAAGAGAAGAGCTTACGCAGATCTCGTGCTGCTGCACAGCGAAGACTAATCTACCGCGCGACTGCTTGAATTGCAACCTCGCGACGCTTGAGACTGTATTTTCTATTCAACCTCGCGAACTCCAACCCAGCGAGAGCTCAACTCTCTACCGCATGACTGCCTGAAGAGCAAACCAAGGCAACCTCGCGACGGCTGAAGCTTCAGTGTCAAATCATCCTAGCGAAGAGCAATGAGCTACCACGCTAGAATTTTAACCGTTTTTCCATTTAGGAGACTACCCTATCATCTACCATTAAATCGAAGTTCCCACCTATCCAAACTCTTAAAAAACTCAAAAACCTTAGATTAGAGATTACCTAATTGCTAAACCCATTAGCATTTAAGTACCCCTCTAATATACTCCAACTCTATAAATGGAGAGCCCCCCCCTTGTTTAAGGGCTTGAAAATTTTCCAAAAGAGAGAATCCTTTAGAGTTTTCCTTCTTCTTCAAGGTTTAAATCCACAAAATTCCAAATCCTAGGTTCCCTTTTTAGACCCCATTTTCCATCATTAATCTCTTAGCTTTAGGAAAAACAAGGACTTAGCCTATCTGTCCTACCTCCTAACTCCTAAGCCTTAGAGTTCAAGACTCATCTTTCTACCCGTTTGCAATCGGAAGCACACTCACGTGAAGGTCCACAGCGGTGCTACAAGGGCCCGAGAGCTCCGGCTCTCCCCTCTATTCCTCTACCTTCTTTGCTTTCCTTCTATCTTAGAATTTGAGTTGTTACGCCGCCGAAATTTCTGTGATTGGGGGGGGCTCAAATAGGATCATAGTGTCTTCGGGCAAGGAGGAGTGTCGTTCATTTTATTTTTATTTTTTTACTTTGGCCATAAGTAGAAACCGCTTACGAGTGGGTTGATCGGGTGCCTAACACCTTCCCGATCAATAACCCAAGCCCCTACCCTAGACCAGTAAATCGGAGTCATATTTTTGTACTTCGGTGCTCATATATCGATTTTGAGGTATCCCGGGCCACCAAAATCTCCGGGTGGCAACTCCATCTTTTTTCTAAAGCGAGCGCATCGTCGCGACGGACTCGTGAGAGCCCACGGTTGCATAGGCATGAAATAAAAAGACCGTCTTATAGTGAACTCATGATCTCAAAATGCATCATGTGGAAGATTAAGATAAAAAACAATCTTCGATGTCTGATTCAAAGGAGTCAATGCATGTTGGCAGAAGGAGATGGGGCGAGGTCACTATTTTACAATGTGTGAATAATGACACGATTATGAGGTGAGATTAAATCTAAGCCGTCTGATATAAAGGCCATGATTTAAAGACAACAACGCCAAAGAGTGGTGCAAAACTCAAACTCTCTCATATGATTCAATACAGTCAACTGTTGAATCATATACTGGTTTTGGAGTGCATTGAGTCATATGATAAAGATCATGTTTGGTGCCAATATTTTTCACTTGTGATCTTTAGATCATGGCCTTCAAATCAAGTGGCTTAGATGGTTGGGTTACATTTAAGTCGTCTGATTTGAAGGTCATGATCTAAAGATCTATTATGCAAAAGATTGGCACAAAACTAATTCTCTACCGTATGATTTGTCGACACAATCAAGTGTTGAATTAAATATGGCTTTTGAGTGTATTGAATAATATGATGAAAATAATGTTTGGTGCCAATCTTTTTCACCTAAGATCTTTAGATCATGAGCTTAAAATCAAATGGATTAGATGGAGTTTTAACATGACACAAGTTTCACACACTACAAAAAAAGAGGGTTTTAGCAGCAGCTCTCCCATAGAAATACTGATGCCTAGTTATGTAAACCGCCGAACTTGGTAAAATAAAATGCTTAAGTGATACAAACCCACTAAAGCTTTTTTTTTTTTTTTAAGAATGCAAACCCGCTAAAGCTATAAATTAGAAACAAAACCCACTAAAGATATAGTCTTATTTCATTTTCCCTCTCTTGCACGCTCTCTCCCACTCTCCCGAAATCATGATCCAGGCTATAAACCCTAGAAACAAAACCTGACCCAGGCTATTATAGCAAGTCCACGATATTGATTCAAGCTGGAAACCCTAGAAACGAAACCTGATTCAAGCTATGGTATGAATAAACGATCATTGTGGTTGATGATGGCATTTCCATTTTCTGACGAACCATAGAAATGAACCCTAGAAAGGTGACTAGATACGTTTACAAAGTCTCAAACTCATGATTCAAGCTGCGGTTCAATATCGATTCAAGTTACAGGTAGATTTCGATTCAAGTTGCACAAGATCGGGAGCCGGTGAATGCTGATCTAGGTATGTTTTATGGCTTTGATCTTGTGGAGCAGAGGATTTGAGATGGAATCGGCTAGGGTTTTTGAAAATGCTAATCTGTTTGAAGTTTTATCCTTTTTTTATTTTGTTTGAAGTTTCAGATATGGAGTTCTAGAGACTCCTATAGGCTCCCCCCCTTTCTCCATGTTTCTTTCAAAGTTGCCGAGGCACAAAAAAATGCTCTTCGATTTCCGTGTTTTGGTAGAACTTGTGTCTACGATTTTTGTATAAGTTCTCGATTTGCCGATTATAAAACAAGTCGTCGATTTCCATGATGGTTTTTTTGTATAACCTCTTGATTTGTTAGCATCCTTATCTGTGATTTTTTCCCTAAATCTTTTATTTTGTTTGTAGATCTGGTTTGAATGATCTAAATAACGACAACAAGAACAATAATTTTTTGCTATTAAACACCTCTCTGGTTCGATCCCTCTCCTCTTTGGTTGTTTTCAATTAGTAGCATTAAAATTGCCCATCAGATGTTCGATATATTGCCTATAATGTTCTATTTTTTTGCTTCGTTTTTTCCCCAATTATTTACTAATGTTCTACTTTTTCTTCATTCATATGATGAATTTGTGGAACTTGATGGTTCATAGAAGTTACTCCTCCTGCATATAACTTTTCAAAAATCCATCAGAAAAATTCCCATTTCATAGTTCAGCACTAGAGAAAAGAATGAAAACCATAATGAATAATACTCCATAAATCTATACACAAAATCTCAAATTCTAACACCACATATAGTAGTTGAATTATCTTAGGCCATATTTCAAAAAGTTCAAATTTATCTAGGACGTTTAAAATTGGCCATAGAATTCAATGTGCACTTTATTCATGTTTAAAAAAAACAAAAAACAAGTGTCGGGCTGGGCACAGCCCGATCCGCTCAAAGGCATCATCAGTTTTCACCTCTTCAAGAGCATGGATGAAAAACTGATTATAACCTTCAAAAGTATGGATGAAAAACTGATTTACCTCTACAAAAATAGGGTGTTTTAGCGGCGGCAGTCTTTAGAGAAAACTCACCTGTACGTTTAACGAAACCTAACCACACAGCTATACACAAACTCACCCATGCCTATACACAATTTACGAGACGTTAAATAACACCATCTATGCCACATCACATGGTATGACTTGGAGCTTGAAGGGGCATTGATTATGTACATGCGGCACCATCTGTGCCATATCACATGGTATCATGAAGTGCGTTGGGCAATTATCTAAAGATTAGTTTTATTAACACTCACTGAATCTCGGAGGGCACTCATGCTAAATATCATTAATTGTTTTGAATCGGATGATGGCGATTGCTTTTCTCCCCAATCGTATGCACAAGGGATCTTGAGATGATGGGCATACCATCAGACAATCAATTTTTTATTCCATATGGCACGCATTCCAAAAAAGTTATCTAAAAATAAGGTTTGAGCATGATTGATGTAGCATTTTCTTAATCAGATAAAAAAATATATATGACCCCATATAACAGTGAGGACTATTATCAAATATATTGTCCATTTTTAGGACAAACACCTGGCTTGAGATTTGAAAATCTTATCAAATTCAATAACTTTTCGGTATTAGACCCATAGGAAAGTTTTATAGGACTTCCTAAGCTTTCCAACATATATAATATGTAACTTTCTGCTTAGTAGGTTAGGAGATATCTTTAAATAACCGAGGCTGACCTGAAAACTACAAAATAAATGACTAGTACTAGCGGCTACTATTTTTATTTTTTTTTATAATACTGGTAGCTACTATTAATAGACCACCACAAGAAATTTGGTATCAACCGCCCGCATTTCGACCAGAGTAGGTTTCTCAACACTTGCCCCCTATAAGTTCTCTTTTGAGGTTTTTTTTTTTTTTTAAATTTAATTTAATTAAAAAAAAAAAAAAATTCCCACCTCACGATTAAAAAATACTTGCACACACAAACAGAGAAATATCTACACTATAATCTGAAGATTTCCCCTGAGATCTATTGGTTTCCACACCTCCGTGCCTCTCTAACTGTTGAAAACTCATTGAACCCCCTACCTACTAATTCTTTACCAGCACTCCACAATCACTGTAGACATCCCCAAGTGTCCCCCTTGCAAACTATACAAAAGTAGTCGAATCTGGTGCCCCATCTTAATCATCATGATATTACAAGTGGCAAGTTCTCCAATGTGTTGTTTGGAAAGACAAGTCCATTGCTTACTACAAAATTTGCTGAATATGGTGGCCACATCTACATGAATAAGGAGGACCACCAAGTAGGTATTCAGAGGATTGGAGATTTGCTTGATTGGAATCATCAAAGGTTTTTTCCTTCTTTTTTTCCTTCTTTTTGAAACAAGATTTCATTACTAGATCGCCGACTCTTCTCTCCCGCAAAAGGAGGGTCGACGAAATCTATGGTTTCCTCCAGCTAATGATGATGAAAGCTAGGGTTTCCTCTCCCAGTGCGCTAACGAAGGCTAGGTTTCCTCTTCTTCTAGTAGTTTTGGCCAATTCATTTTTCGGTACAAAATCTAGTCATTATTTATGAAGTTGATAATATCTGCTTTCAAGC
Organism: Chloranthus sessilifolius; assembly: GCA_021018995.1. Lineage (NCBI taxonomy): Eukaryota > Viridiplantae > Streptophyta > Magnoliopsida > Chloranthales > Chloranthaceae > Chloranthus > Chloranthus sessilifolius. Next base: position 103,806,565 of record CM037588.1, read on the forward strand.
ATTATTTATCAAGCTATGTGGCAACTTCACTTTTAATTCTTTGTTATCACCTCCCCTTCTCCATACCTTCTACATGTCTTCTAGTTGTTTCTAGTTCTCTAAAATATTCACTGTGGCTAGTGGCTGCTCACCAGAAAATTAATACATCTTTGAATTGAATGTGATACAAATGTTGTAGTTAATTGAATCAGGAGAGAGATCTAAAATGTGTGGTAGCTTTCTTATGAACTTACATTCTATTAGTTACTATAGCTTGTATCAAGACTAAAATGTTTAATTGCACTATTGGAAAAAATTTCCATGTAAATTTGCAAGAAATTATCTTTGCTAATGGGTTCTTATGGGTATACAATAGTAGAATTAATGCACCTTTTTTCTGCACCAACTCTATCTATGGGGTCATGCACCTACAAGGCTATTAAGTCTCACTTCAGGATAACACTATCTGGCCGTCATTGTTGATATTACAAATCACGTGCAGATAAGTCAGAATTATATGCCTATTTTATGTCATTAATCATTCAAATAGTAGAGATTTCATCAATAACTCTAGTCCCAATTCAAGTGAAAAACTTTTCTATGCATTATAGGACCAGCTTCAGACTTGTTATGGTTATCCTCTCTCCTTGTATTATGAAGTTTGAAATTAGGATACAAGACAAAAATGACTAATGTTTTGCATAACTTGATTATTTTTATTTTAGGTAACATTTGTTTCAAGTGAGCCGCTACCTCCTGAGTTCTCACTTACCGTTAAATTTGGGGAATTGACATACAGCCTATATAGCCACGCCTTCCTTCATTTTGGTCAGGTGACTTTCCTAACAAATAAATTATTGCCTCAGACATGCTAATATGTGCTTATTTTGGTTGCCCAATTGTCCCTTGTTCGATCTGAAAATATGAATGATTCTATTCAACATACAGCAAAACCTAATGTGACCATTGCCAACAGTGTTCTTGAACTATTGGAGTGTCCAGTATGCTTAAATGCTATGTACCCTCCTATTCATCAGGTTTGCTTACCACCTGAGACCAGGGTGGTAATCAACTTGGCTCAACATGACTCAACCTGATAATATATATATATATATATATATATATATACATATATATATATATAAAGAAATATGAGCTTTTATCGGGTCAGGTTGTGTTTTATTATTTTATTGGAACACATCCTCTAATTTGTTGGTAAAAAGTTCAAAGATATATACTCCATGGCAGTTTGAGTACATATAATTTGCACCTTAGTAGCTTCATGTTCTTGATAGATTCATATTTTACAGTAAAGGAGGAAGCCCTCATCTCACTAAAGGAGGTAACTTCATGTTCTTAATAGATGCATGATGGATAAGAGTTGGATGAAAAATCTTAGGTATATCACTATATGATTCCTTCTACGTCAAATAGTTTCAGTTTAAATAGTTTAAAATGCTGATTAGGAAAGCAAATCATATTTTCTATGGATGATGTAGGAATACTAAAAAGTACAATGAAGGTGTGAAAGAATTCATCAACATAGCTATAGCCTGTGGATCATCTGTTAATGGGAGATTAAATTGCCCATGCATCAAATGCAACAACATAGAGTTTCACGATAAGGAGATAATATATGATCATTTGATATGCAATGGCATAGTTCAGAACTACACCAAGTGGTATTATCATGGAGAGGAAATATCTCAAGAAGGTCTTTTACGAGAAGAACTTCATGATAGTGGAGTCAATGAGCATGATACAGGTGATGACATAAGTTAAATGTTGCATGATGCATTTGGAGTTCATATGCCGAAAATAGCTTCAGATAATTTGGCAGACGAAACTGCGGATCTACCTAATCCTAGTGCCGCTAAATTCTACAAAATAATACACGATGCCGAGCAAGATCTCTATCCGGGACATAAATCACACAGAAGTTTATCTTTCCTTGTTAGGCTATGGCATATCAAATGCCTCAGAGGATGGAGCAATAAGTCATTTATAATGTTGCTTGATTTATTAAGAGAAGTACTCCCTGAGGGTTCAAGTTTACCTAAAAAAATTTCACAAGGCAAGAAGATTATTTTAGACTTGGGGCTGATTTATAATAAAATTGATGCTTGCCCGAATGATTGTATGTTGTATTGGAAAGAGTCTGCCGACAAACAATTGTGTGATCTTTGTGGCACTTCACGATGGAAATCTCCAGATGATCATTTAGAAGACAGTAAGAGGAAGAGTCCGGCAAAGATACTGCGTTACTTTCCTCTAAAAACAAGATTATAAAGGTTATACATGTCATCAAAAATTGCGTCCGACATGAGATAGCATGATGAGGGACACACTAAAGATGAGATGTTATGACATCCCACAGATTCTCTAGCTTGGAAACATTTTAATCTCATCAACCCAGCATTCGCAGCAGACTCTCAAAATGTTAAACTTGGATTAGCGAGTGATGGTTTCAACCCTTTCAAGACATTGAGTAATACACATAACACGTGGCCTGTGATACTTATTCCATACAATTTGCCACCATGGTTGTGCATGAAGCAATCAAATATGATCCTATCGATGCTTATACCAAGTCCATCTAGACCTGGAAATGACATTGATGTATACTTGAGGCCGTTGATAGAGGAGTTAAAAGAATTATGGGAATTTGGGGTGGAGACTTATGATGCTTCAAGGAGAGAAGTATTTCATTTGGATGCGGACTTGCTATGGACCATTAGTGATTTCCTAGGGTATGCTATTTTGTTAGGTTGGAGCACGAAAGGGAAGTTGGCATGTCCTTCATGCAATAAGGACACGTGTAGCTTATACTTGTGGAATAGTAGGAAGCAATGTTACCTTGGACACGCTGATTTTTACCTTCAAATCATAGATTTCAAAAACAAAAATAATTTTTTGACGGTACTGTAGAAGATAGACTGGCTCCAATTCCAATGTCTGGCTCTAGCATATTGATTGAACTGGAGATTGTCATACATACTTTTGGGAAGCGTCATGTGAGGAAAAGATCCAAAACCATGGAGTCTGAAAACATGCCTTATAACTCGAAGAAGAAGAGTATATTCTTTGAGTTGTCATATTGAGAGCATAATATACTCAGACACAATTTGGATATAATGCGCATTGAAAAAAATATATGTGATAATTTGCTCATGACTCTCTTGGATGTAGATGGAAAAATGAAAGATAATATTAAGTCACGTCTCGACTTGAGAGAAATGAATGTGAGACATGGTCTCCATCCACGAATAGAGGCGGACAAAAATCGAGCATATTTACCTGTTATCTGCTACTCCATGAACAAAAATGAAAAAGATAGGTTATGTAATATTTTGAAGAGTTTGAAAGTCCCAGATGGTTACTCATCTATTATTGCAAGGTGCATCAATATTAAAGAGTGCAAAATATATGAACTAAAAATTCATGATTCACATGTCATAATGTAACAGTTTTTGCCCCTAGCTATTCAAAAGACGTTACCAAAGAAAGTAACTTCTATAATATTAGAGTTGAGTACATTCTTTCGTGAATTATGCTTTAAAGTTTGTCGACCCGAGGATATGAAACATCTCGAGAAGCGTATTGCATTGGTCCTTTGTCAATTAGCGAATATTTTCCCACTTGCATTCTTTGACATTATGGTGCACTTACCCATACATTTAGCTTCAGAGGTACTACTAGGTGGACCTATCCATTATCGTTGGATGTATCCTATTGAGAGATATTGTCTTGTAGTATATAAATTTTAGTTATTTATTGTGCAATTACTTATGACGTCACTCATGTAAGTCAACTACATTTACATGTAGGTACTTATTGACATTAAAGTCATATGTGCGTAATAGAGCTCAACCCGAGGGGTCCATTGTCGAAGGGTACCTTGCAGAAGAATGTCTAACATTTTGCTCTCAGTACTTTAACAATGTTTAATAAAGGTTAAACCGACCCCAAAGGAATCCTGACTTTGTTGCAAATGGTAGTGTAACGTTATTCCGATTGAGCGAGGTAGAATGGGCACAAGCACATCGCTATTTGGTGTTCAACCATGAGAAGGTCACAACTTATTTAAAGTAAGACCTCACACATTTGTAAATTATTTTTTATACTTATACAATATTTGATGCTCACACAACGTTCATTCAACACAGGCATCATGATCGAGTGTTGCGTATGATGTACCCAAAAGCAAATCCCCATGAAAGACAAAAATTGAAGAATGAACAATTTGTTGGTTGGTTTAAGGAGCATGTAAGTTAGGATTGTTTATATATCAACAGTCATTTTATACGAATTTTGGATAGTGTTTTGACCTTCCTGTGCACTTAAAATAGGTACGAAAGTTATAAAAAAATTCAAGTAGTTCATTGCCGAAAGAAATCGTTTTGATCGCCGAAGGTCCTTATTCAGAAGTAAGAAGATTCACCAGATACACTATTAACGGATATAAATTTCTAACAGTTGAGAAAGAAAAGAGAGCTAAAACTCAAAATAGTGGTGTTGCGGTCATTGCAACTATTACAAGCTACTCAAGTACTAAGGACAAAAGGCCCATTGTTGGAGAGATAACATATTACGATCGTTTAACCGCTATAATCGAGTCAACATATTCTGAACAACTCAAGTTTGTACTATTTAAGTGTGATTGGGTTGATGTGACAACACAGGGCAAAGGAATTAAGATTGATGATTTAGGATTCACACTTGTGAATTCTACCCGATTGTTGTTCCCCACTCAACAAGTGTCAGCTGAACCATACATTTTGGCATCTCAGGCTACTCAGGTTTTCTATGTCCAAGACCTAGTTGACCCGAATTGGCATGTTGTCATGAAGACTAAGCCTAGGGAATTATTTGATATAAGATGGAATGATCATGCTTTATTGGATAGTGGTACTAATGCCATCCAAGAGCCAAATGACACTATCAAGGATGGTGTTGATGACAATTGGCTAAGGAAAGCTATGGTTGGACCAACTATAGATGCACCTCTCCAAATGTGTGTTCCACAACAAGCTCCTTCAACTGATTTCATTGACAATGATCTTGGATCAGATTATGATTCTCAAGTGGATGGAAGTGTTTAACTATTTCCCATCATGCACAATAAGCTCCGGTCCACCAAGACAAGGTACATGCAATTTGACATGTTTACTTTTTCATAAGGTTGGGCCCTATATGCATATTTACTTGTTCTTGCCTAATTCTGATATTTTGTTCTGTTTATTTAAAATATTTTCCCTTCAATTATTTAAAATGACAGCCATTTTAAATTATCTTATTTTGCATCTTAATTCCTTCTTGCCTAATTCTGATATTTACTTTGTCCAGTTCTAGTTTGACGGATCGTGTTGAAGCTACATTTGGTGAGGGTAGCTCAGCATTTATGACCTCAGGATCTGGGAAGAGGACAGTACGAGGTCGTTCCAAGTGTGTCTAGATGCAATGATTGGCAGATGGGGAGATATTTTAGGTCCTCATCAGTGACGAACAATTCGTAGAAAAAAGTGCATTGAAATTTTCAACTTGGTTGGGTACTTTAGCAAAAGATGGCCGAGTATTGCCAATCGACCATTCGTCGTAGAAAGAAGTTGAAGATGAAGCAAAGGGCAGGGCATGGAAACGTGTTCAAGTAAATATGCATGCTTCGAGTTTTCCTTTACATTTTATTTTTTTATATGTAGCATATTTAAATGATTATGTTTTCTGCTTGAACTTTTGTTTAGATGAAAGTTAATATTGGTGATGAGATGTAACACCATGTATTGCTCTCACTTTCCAAAAAATGGAGGGACTACAAGTGCGAACTAAAGAGAAAGTGGTATGTCAATTGCCCACCCAATGAAGATCTGTGCGAGCATCACCCTATAAATATATTGTTAAATCAATGGCAAACTCTTATCCATTTCTGGGATTCTGATAAAGGCAAGGTATATGTTTTTCATAAAAGCATTTAAAATAATTTACTTTACATAAAAAACTTCTCAACATCAATTAATTTATGTGGTATAGAAAAGAAGCGAAAGAAATAAATGAAATAGGTCGTGTCAGAAACTTGCCCATACCGCCAGTACGAAAAGCTTCACAAGAGTACGTGTTGGAGTGTTTGCCTTCCCTCAAATGAGGGTCTAAAATCATCAATACAACTAGGCAAAACACACTCATACAGACCTGCAAGTAATCAAGGTCTGTTGTAGCAAGTTTTACAAGAATGGTGAGTAAGGGAATGTCCACAGGGAGGTTGGTTTAAAAATATGATAAATCTCCATATCTGTATGAGATCTGGCACCCTAACTATTGCTAAGTTAGCTAAAAGACAAGGGAGAGGTTTAAAATGGATTGTAACTTAAACTAGGCTAAAATTAAAAATAGACTACCTTGGATCGAGTTTGGGAACTTAGATCTTGCAGGGAAAAAGAGTAAAGAAAATAGAAAATGGAGAAGAGTAGCTTGGAGATTGGTCTTCACTGAAATCAGATTTAATTAATCATGCTACAGAGGTTCAGAGTACACATTTCCCTCAACTGGCTATAAGCACAGCTGCAGGGTAGAAAGCTCCACTTCAAATCGCAGGATCCACCTGGTCTTAAGGCTATGATCTGTCCACTTTAATGGTCACAGACCATACTATAGACTTTATCGAATCCATGTATTTGCAACAGACGAATCCAATTGGAGCCTGAGCTTGGACTAATCTTAAGGTTATGATCTGTCCACTTTAATGGTCACAGACCATCCTAGGGATCTCCTTCAAAGCTAAAGCATCAATTAGAACAATTAAAACCACTATAGATGCTGCTATTCCCAGGTCACAGACTCAAGGAATCACAGGAGTATCAGATCCAGGGAGATCAGGTGGTATCCAAGAGGCCTACCAGTTAAGTGGGTGAGCTTATCCACAAACTCCTCTACACAAATCCAATCGATCACCAAATAAAACCAAAGGAACTTTAGATCTAATTAAAGTATTAAAATCAATATTTGCATTGCAATCAAAATCACTCTACAATAGAAATACTCTCAGATCTGTAGTCTGTGCAGCTAGGAACCCACAATAGCAATCTTAACCTTTCCCAATTACAGATCTAACCTCTCTCCTCGCTACTCCAGGGGAATTAGCCAACCATTGTTTAGCTAAAGGAGAGAAAATAGAAGTGCTCTGCAAGCGCTAATCTTCAGAATTTGGCTCAGATCTCGATCCCTCCCAATGGCAATTGGGGTCCTCTATATATAGCTTTCTCCTTTGTTTTTCCTGCCAAAAATCCCTTCTAGAGGTCCTCAGAGTTTGTTAGAGTTCTGTTAGAGCACGTGGGTCGGTTAGGGCTTCCTAAGGCATCTTCTAGAACCATTGTGCTGGTCACCAAGTTCCTCGGGTTGCGTGTAGCAGGTCACCAAATCACAGCATGTGCACAGCTGAATTTCTGAGAAGTTCTGCACACGATTTTGACAGGTTCAAATAGAGCTTTTTGGTCCTTTCGTTAGGTTCTCAGATCTCTTCGATAGGTTTCGATAGGATGAGCCTTCTCTTAGTGTTTCAATAATCTCAGTCCCTGGCCTAGAGTATTCAACAGGTTGGAGAGGCTCTTCGACAGGTTGGAGAACCATTTCGATAGGTTCCACTTTGCATGCCATCATTTCGATAGGGTTGCTCTCACTCCTATCGAAAGCCAAAGTACCCTTCGATAGGTTCTGTTCCAGCGTCTTCATCTCGATAGGTTTAGGAAACCATTTGATAGGTTCCCTTAATGCCTCAGGCATGTTTTCGATAGGATGGTTTCTTTCTTCCTTTCAGCTGCTCGATAGGTTCTTGGATCCTATCGAACTCTTCAATCCACACGAGTCCATCCTTCTTCTACTTTCAGATCCTATCGAAACCTCTTCAACTGCACGAATTCTTTCTTTCTTTGCTTTCAGCTCCTATCGAAGTCTTCAGGTGACCAATCGATAGGATGTTTTCAGCATGTTTTCACTTCCTGCGCCTTGCCCTGCTGTAGCCACACACTCCAATGGTTCAGTGATGTGCTACCCTCTAGTGTGATGTTGTTGGGTTTGTCCTGTGCTGAGAGATAGCCTCTTTTTGGGCATTCTTGAATGGTTTTCTGCATTAGTATCCTCTTTTATTGCTGTCTACAAAATGCACTTGACAGAAGCTTATTAATGTGCTCACAGGTCTATCAATGGTCAGGTTAAAGGGTGAAAAGTGGTATTTTTTACCAATTAACACACCCCCAAACCTAAGCTTTGCTAGTCCCTGAGCAAAGGAGAATTGAAAGGAAATAAAAATGCCACTTTCGTAGGGAGCATGCATGCATTTAGCATATGCATCAAGCCTTTTAAACCCCTAGATGATCCCTAGTGGAGGAGTGAAGTCTCCTAAGGGTTTTCAGTGAAGGTACCTACAAACTTCTCCAATAAGGTTAGTTAATAATAGTGCATCCTGCTAAACAGAGTTTCAGTAAACTAGAATAAATTCTCATCATGTCTTTTCAGTTCTAGAGGGTTTTCAGCAAAAAAATCACCAACTTAAAACAGAAAATTTTACAGTAATTCCTTCATCATCAATCAGTTCATGTCAAGGCATTGTGTCTAAAGATTGATGTATGGCTCACCTTTCACTTGAGAATTCTGTTTTGATAACCCCCATCAAATTGGATTTCAGGCTCAAGTCTCACCAGGGCTGTTAACTCACAACAAAAATGAAGGGTGTAGAATTTCACACAGCTCAAGAGCAGTTATAGTCGTCAAATAGGGCTGTAAGCATGAGCATAGGCATTGCTCTAATTTCTAAAATTTTCTAACTCTTTTCACCATGGATTACACAATTCTTTATCTCCACATGACAGCTCAATTCATTTCAGATCAGTAAGGTCTTTTTATTGGATTGTAATGTGGCTTAGGGATGAGGTTTGTAAAAGAATGAAAGGGTAAAAGGGATTCAAATTGAGAAATCAGTAAAGGTAAGGAGGTGGTCTAGACAACCCCTTCTTCGTTTCAGCACCTTTTCACTTTCTTTTTGAATTTTCAGACTTGAAGTGATCAGCTTCTTATCTTCTTGTAGATTTTTAAATGAGGTGACTTCTCTTTCTCATCCTTTTTGCTCTGTTTTTTTTTTTTTTTGAAAGCTGGAATACCACAACACCACAAAATGTGTTTTTCTTTCTTTCAACCAGATTTAACACCTTGCTCCTCTAACCTCACTTCTCCTTCCTCTTCCTAATTTCTCAGATTGGGGGTGAACTGAAATAGGTCAAAAGGTTTTAGGTTTAAAATTTCTGGTTTTCATCAAAGAAAATTGAGACTTTTAAGGCTCAAGTGGTGTGCATCAAGGGTAGTTCAAAGGTGGGACATTTTAAGCTCAAACTGACCAAGGGATGGCCTTACTTCATGTCCTCAATGTCATGAATGATGTCAAGTTGTTTCAACTTGGAATTGCCTAACTTCTAGTGATTAGAATTAAATCCCATCAGTCCTTAGAGTAGAAAAAATTGCCAAGACACTCTTCAAAGAAACTTTTTTCAGGCCCAAATCTCACTGGGTATGGCCTTCCATCAAATTTTCCAGGGGTGTATCTTCACCATCTTCTCTTACTTCAGGTTTACTGCACATCAAAATTATTTTTCACAACTTGTTGACATTTGCCTCATGAAGTTTGTTGGACTACAGCTTATTTCAGCTTCAAACAGTTCTTTTTTAATTTCCTCTTTTTATTCAAGTGAGAATTTATTCTAATTAATTCCAAACACTTCCTTTTTAGCCTAGCTGCACTAAAATTAACTAATTTATTGGCATACATGCCATACCCCCAAACCTAAACTAAACAGTGTCCTCACTGTTTACAGCATAGGGGGTGTAACAGTTTATTAACAGAGCCAAAACCCAAAGCAAGTAGACAACTAAAGAAAGAAAAAACAGTTTATTAACAGAGGCTAATAGAGCATAAAATAGAGCATTTTATTACAATGGTCAAGCACAAGGAAGCAGAAAGTAGGCCGGTGGACAAAATTTTCTTGGCAAACGAAAATGCCTCCCCCTGGCTCAGGGGTATCCTCCGCCTGCATCAGGTGGAAGAGGAACTGTAAGCCAGGAGGGGAGGAAGAAAAGGAAAAAGAAGGGGGTCAGGGGGCAGGGGGACGGTTGCTGGAGGAGGATGGTGGCAGAGAAGCCGGTGGCTCGGTCGTCAGCCTCTTCTTCTCCTTCCTATCTTTGTCCTTTTCCTCCTTAGCGAGGATCCGTTGTACCTCCTCATATTCATCCCAGAGGAATTGCAACGGGTCTAGTACCTTGGGCGGTAGTGGCTCCAACCAGAAGAGGTAGAGTTGAGCAGGAGTGAATGTGGGCTTGTCATCTGCCATAGTTATGAGGAGGAGTGCAGAGGGTAGAGGGAAAGGAATGGGCCAAAGTCGAGCCATCTACATCTATTTAAGGTGGATGGGTGAGGGAATATGAAGCGGTGCATTCAATATCTTCGCTGTCGATGAGAAGGAATGAAATCGTGCATTAACTGGCAGTCTATATTTAGCGCAGGTAGTTACGGCGTGGGGCAAAAAACCAGGGGATGCAGAGTTTAAGGCTCGTGCTGTGCGCAGTTGTACATGGTACATGGGGGGTAAAATTTTTTGCGCCGCGTAAGTGCACAATAAGAATGGATGGAGTGGGGGGGGATTTCGATAGGATGAGTGTAGAGTGTCGATAGGTTAAGGCTTCCTATCGAAGTCGCGCAAGAATGGGGCTGGAAATTGAATGCTCTCGATAGGTTTAACCCATCCTATCAAATAGAATAAACATGCATTCGATAGGCTGGGATGGCCGCTTGCGATAGGTCGGTGTCCTGTCGAATGGAGGGTGGATAAAACATTCACTTTGTTAGGATGCAGATGGGTGAGAACAACCTTTTGATAGGTGGGGTATTACATTTATCACTCTTGTCGATAGGTTTCAGGCAAGAGTCCATAACCTATCGCAAAGTTGTTCTCACCTATCGAGAGGGCTCAGCACCTATCGAAATCCTCACCAATCCTATCGACATCAGTGGTTGACCTAGCGAAAGGTCCAAATGACCTATCGAGAGGTTCAATGAGCTCAATAACATGGCATGTGTGTGCAGAGCATTTAGCCTTAAAACTCCTCTGCTGCGCTACCAGTTAGCAAATTGGCCTCTGACCTTATGCCTTTGATTCCTAGACTGCGGGCGATATTGAAACGAAGCATGAACTTGACATGGCCATTTTATTGAAAAGAATATCGTTGGAAAGAATCGAGGTATAAATCAAATATAATGCATATGATACAAATCAAAGTCTGGTATTAACCTGAAGGATCCTGAAGATCAACGGTCTCTTCAGGCTCACAAATGTTGTCAATGCAAAGTTTCAGCCTCTGACCATTGACCTTAAGGGTTCTGCCGCCTGTAGGATGCATGACTTCGACAGCTCCAGATGGGGAAATGTGTACCACTGTGAAAGGTCCATCCCATCTAGACTGCAGCTTTCCTGAAAAGAATTTCATTCTTGAGTTGAACAACCATACCTTGTCATTGGGCTTGAACTCTTTGCGGTGCAAATGTCTGTCATGGAAAGCTTTGGTCCTCTCCTTGTAACTCCGGGCATTTGCATAAGCTTCTAGTCGCAAATTTCATCCACCAGATAATCGGAGTTTCGTGAATACCAAATTGAGTGTAAGTCAGAGTTTACTGCTTTAATGGCCTAATACGCTTTGTGTTGCAATTCAACAGGCAAGTGACATGCCTTGCCATATACTAGTCTGAATGGGGACATGCCTATGGGGGTTTTATAGGCTGTTCTATAAGCCCATAAGGCATCAGTCAACTTGCTGGACCAATCTCTTCTGTCGGTTCTCACAGTCTTCTCGAGAATATGTTTGATTTCCGTGTTGGAAATCTCTACCTGCCCACTGGTTTGTGGGTGGTAGGGAGTGGCTACTCTATGAGTAACAGAGTATCTTTCCATCAGTTTGTCAAAAGGTTTATTACAGAAGTGGCTTCCCCCATCACTAATAATAGCTTTAGGAAAGCCAAATCTTGAGAAGATGTTGTCTTTCAGGAATTGAATGACGACTTTGTGATCACTTGTCCTTGTAGCTATGGCTTCTACCCATTTAGATGCGTAATCCACAGTGACAAGGATGAAATTGTATCCAGCAGAAGGGGGAAAAGGTCCCATGAAGTCGATTCCCCAAATATCAAACAGTTCAACAACAAGTATAGGTTATAAGGGCATAGAGTTTCTCCTTGTAATACTGCCCATTTGCTGGCATCGATGACAAGCTTTACAGTGTTGCCAAGCATCCTTGAATAGGGTAGGCCAGTAGAAACCACTTTGAACAACCACGCATGATCTTGTTACCAAGTGGCCCCATAAAGCTGTTCATGACACATGGTTAGGATGTTTTGAAACTCAGTTTCAGATACACAACATCTGATCACCCGGTCTGTACAATGCTTAAACAGGTAAGGATCCTCCCACATGTAATACTGAATCTGTACAAAGAATAGATTTTTGTCATCCTTGGTCCAATGTGGAGGGATCCTACCCACAGCAAGGTAATTGACAATATTGGCAAACCAAGGCATACTTATCTGGACAGTCAAAAGTTGCTCATCTGGGTAGGAGTCATTGATGGGCAAGCTTTCTATGTCAGTTGTTGGGATCCTTGACAGATGATCAGCAACCACATTCTCAACTCCCTTCTTGTCCTTAATCTCTAAATTAAATTCATGCAAGAGAAGAATCCATCTGATTAGTTGAGCTTTAGCTTCCTTTTTGGACAAGAGGTACTTCAAAGCTAAGTGGTCAGTGAACACAATAATTTTTTATCCCAGCACATAAGATCTGAATTTTTCTAAGGCAAAGACAATAGCTAATAGCTCTTTCTCAGTTGTGGTGTAATTCAATTGAGCATCAACCATTGATTTACTGGCATATGCTACCACAGAAGGTGCCTTATCTTTTCTTTGCCCCAACACTGCCCTAATGGAAAAATCTGATGCATCACACATCAGCTCAAATGGCAGAGAAAAATCAGGGGATTGCAAGATGGGAGCTGTGGTCAAACAAGTTTTTAACAGTTCAAAAGCAACTCCGCATTCATCATTAAAGTCAAAAGGAACATCCTGGCACAACAGGTGACAGAGGGGTTTGGAGATTTTGCTAAAGTCCTGGATGAACCTCCTGTAGAAGTCAGCATGACCCAGAAATGACCTAACTTGTTTGACAGTTTTCAGAGGGGGCATATGAGCAATCAAATCTATCTTAGCTTGATCAACCTCGATTCCTTTGTGAGAGACAACATGTCCTAGAACAGTGCCTTGAGTCACCATGAAGTGACTTTTCTCCCAACTCAGAACTAGGTTAGTCTCCTCACACCTTTGCAGTACGGAGCTGAGGTGGTGTAGGCATTGGCTAAAATCATCTCCATAAATGGAGAAATCATCCATAAAGATCTCCAAAAACTTATCAATCATGTCAGAGAAGATAGCGTACATGCATCTTTGGAACGTGGCAGGTGCATTGCACAACCCAAATGGCATCCTTCTGTATGCAAAGGTTCCAAATGGGCAAGTGAATGTGGTTTCTTCTTGGTCCTAGGGGTATACAGGGATCTGATTATACCTTGAATATCCATCAAGAAAGCAGTAATAGGCCTTGCCTGCCAGCTTGTCCAAAATTTTGTCTATGAAGGGCAGTGGGAAGTGATCCTTTGCTAGTTTTTTCACTGAGTTTTCGGTAATTTATGCATACCCTCCAACCAGTGGTCTGTCTGGTTGGGATCAGCTCACCTGAATCTGCTTCAACAACTGTAATGCCAGATTTCTTGGGTACTACCTGGGTAGGTGCTACCCATTGTGAATCCGAGATGGGATAAATTATCCCAGCATCTAGGAGTTTGACTACCTCCTTCATCACGACCTCCTGCATGTGTGGGTTAAGTTTTCTCTGCATCTCTCTAGACGGTTTGGAACCTTCCTCGAGATGAATTTTATGCATGCACACAGCAGGATTGATTCCCCCAAGGTCTGTAATGGTCCATCCTATTGCCTTCTTATATCTTTTTAGGACACAAAGGAGTTCTTTTTCCTACTCGAGAGTGAGGGAAGAAGAGATTATCACAGGCAATTTGGTGTTATCTCCTAAAAAGGCATATTTCAAAGATTTTGGGAGTTGCTTTAACTCCACCTCTGGGGGACTGATGAGGGAGGGAAATAGGGGTGCCTTAGAGGGGGGTGGTAGAGGTAACAAAGTAGGCCTCCATGGATGGTGCTATGCTGGTGGAGCTTCAGAAGAGACAAGTTTCACATGCTCAATCTCAGAGGTGGGACCCTTCTCTACCTCTATTTCCTTCCATACTTTGGCTAGCTCATTAAACCATTCCTTAGCATGTAGCAGCATATTCACATTTTCCTGGACAACCTCATCTATCACATCAAGAGAAAAACAGTCCTCATCAGGATGAGGTTGATTTACTGCGTTGTACACATTCAATTTGACCTTCATTTTTCCAAATAACACTTCCATGATTCCAGACCTGCATTGAAAACAAGCATTAGCTGTGGCCAAAAAGGGTCTGCCTAGAATCACAGGTATGAAAGTGGCACTCCTACCTGGTTCCATACCCAGCACCAAAAAGTCAGCAGGATAGAAGAATTTGTTAACTCTAATCAAAACATCCTCGATTATCCCCATAGGTTTCCTTTCAGATCTGTTAGCCAGCTGGAGGACCACATGTGTGGGCTTTAATTTTCCTAAGCCCAGCTTCTCATATATTGAATATGGAAGAAAATTTACACTGGCTCCCAGATCTAATAAGGCTTTGTCAATGGTATGATCCCCAATGATGCAGGGGATGGTGGGGAGGCCAGGGTCTTGAAGTTTGGGGGGAGTTGCAACAGACAGGACTTGCTTAACTTTTTCTGCTGAAAAGACCTTCTTCGATAGGTGTATCCTAGACTGTCTTTTATGGGTGCACAGGTCTTTTAAAAACTTGGCATAGGCTAGGACTTGTTTAATGGCATCAAGTAAAGGCAAATTGATCTTTACTTGCTTGAAAGTATCCATCAGTTTCTTAATTTTTCCTTGCCCTTTATCAAAAGGGGAGGGTGCTTGTAGTGCCTTAGGAAATGGCAAATATGGGATTGCTCCCTCACTTGCAGCCTTAGCCAATGGGGCCTCGTTCTTTTTTATTTTTTTCTTTTCTTGAGGATCCTGATTATCCTCTTTATTCACAGCTAATTTTTCCTTCAAGTCCACCACTGGTGGTCTTTATTGTGTGCTGGTAGAAATCACTTCATTTTCTTCCTCCAGGTTCTTCACAGGCTCACAGCCCACTTGGTTGTCCACTAGCTTACCACTTCTCAAAGTTGTAACAGAGTTAGCTTCCTCATAGGTGGAGGAAACTTCACCCACTATAAACTGCCTTCTTGGGTTGTCCTGTGGTTGGCTAGGCAGCCTTCCTCCCTCTTTCCTAGTCAAAGCATCAGACAACTAACCAAGTTGGTCTTCTATCTTTTTGATGCTCTGGTTGTGAGAGTGCACAGTTTGGGTTAGGGAGTTTAAATTCTACAGTGAAGACAGAACTTGTTCCTCAAAGGAAGGTGCTCTCGCAGTTGGAGGAGGTGCAGCTTGTTGCACATGAGGAGCTACAGGTTGGGCCATGGGTTACTGATACTGAGGCCTTGGGACATAACCTTCTTGATAGGGCTGAGCATTTCTGTAGGGCATGGGCTGCTACTGCTGGCTGGGGTATGCATCTTATCTCCACCTCGGATTGGGGTGGTTTCTCCATTAATACCCAGCAGTAGGCTGCTGCCCATAAGACTGAGCTGCAACCACATGCTCTGTTATAAAATTAGGAAATTGGTCAACAAATGGGCATTCTTCAAGGGAATGAGCAGGGGACTGGCATATGGCACATGCCTCCTCCACCCTAGCAGCCACAAGTGACTGCATTGCTCCCATCAATCTATCAAATTTCAGGGCTAGGCTGTCCACTTTCCTTTCCAACTCACTTGGCACACTCACTTCCTATATCTTCCCTCTTGAGGTATTCTCCTTCAACAACCTAGGAGGCTCTTAATCTCTAACCAAGGTTTCCCTTTGCATAGAGTTCTCACTAATAATATCAAAGAGCTCCCATGCCTCCTCAGCAGTTTTATGGAGATAGGTGCCACCACAGGAAGCATCTATCATATCTCTGCTTTTAGCATCAGTTCCCTGATAAAAGCTTTAAACCAATTGCCATTCAGGGATTTGATGGTGGGGGCATTTCTTTAGGAGTTCCTTAAATCTCTCCCAGGATTGATGAAAATCTTCAGTTGGATCTTGGGTAAAAGAGATGATATCCTTCCTCAACTGGCAGGTTTTTTACATAGGAAAGAACTTAGCCAGAAATTAACATTGGAGATCACTCCAGGACTGAATGTTGTTGGGTGGAAGCATGGACAACCAAGTCCTGGCTCTATCCTTTAATAAAAAAGGAGAGAGTCTCATCCTGGTGGCCTCCTCCCCTAAACCTGTGATATTAAATGTAGTGCACAGTCTCAAGAACTCATCAATGTGCTTGTAGGGGTCTTCTTTAGTCAGGCCATGAAATGAGGGCAACATTTGAATTATGGACGATTTTATCTCATAGTTTCCTTGAGCAGCTGAGAATTGAATGCTGAAGGAGAAATTGTAAACCCCTAGTGCATTAAATTCCTTGAGAGTTCTAGGTTGCTGTTGCTCACCCATTTCTATAGAGTCAATTGCAATAGATGTGGGTGTAGTTGGTCTGGATCTGAGAAGTCTTTCAACCTCTGAATTTAGTGGAATAATCTGAGGTTGGAGAGTTCTCCTACCAAACATACAACACTCAAATTCTGAATGCAGAACATATCCTCAACACAACAAGTAGAATAAACTAAACTTTCTAACTACTCTAAAAAAAAATCAACAGATCTGAAAAATAAAAGGGGAGTAGAGGGATGCAAACTACAGAACAGTCTCCAGCACAAATCTCCTCTCACTGGCAGCTTTAGATCTGATGAAATGCACACAAAATACTGAAAAATGATAAAACTCATAAATGTAGTTAGTAAAATTAAACAAACAACTACAGATCTATGATCAAAACTTAGATTTATCAGTTTCTAAACATGCCTCCCCAACAGCGGCGTCAAAAACTTGTTGGAGTGTTTGCCTTCCCTCAAATGAGGGTCTAAAATCATCAATACAACTAGGCAGAACACACTCACATAGACCTGTAAGTAATCAGGGTCTGTTGTAGCAAGTTTTACAAGAATGGTGAGTAAGGGAATGTCTGCAGGGAGGTTGGTTTAAAAATATGATAAATCTCCAGATCTGTCACCCTAACTATTGCTAAGTTAGCTAAAAGACAGGG
Organism: Chloranthus sessilifolius; assembly: GCA_021018995.1. Lineage (NCBI taxonomy): Eukaryota > Viridiplantae > Streptophyta > Magnoliopsida > Chloranthales > Chloranthaceae > Chloranthus > Chloranthus sessilifolius. Next base: position 103,823,950 of record CM037588.1, read on the forward strand.
GAGAGGTTTAAAATAGATTGTCACTTAAACTAGGCTAAAATTAAACATAGACTAGCTTGGATCGAGTTTGGGAACTTAGATCTTGCAGAGGAAAAGAGTAAAGAAAACAGAAAATGGAGAAGAGTAGCTTGGAGATTGGTCTTCATTGAAATCAGGTTTAATTAATCATGCTACAGAGGTTCAGAGTACACATTTCCCTCAACTGGCTATAAGCACAGCTACAGGGTAGAAAGTTCCACTTTAAATTGCAGGATCCACCTGGTCTTAAGGCTATGATCTGTCCACTTTAATGGTCACAGACCATCCTATAGACTTTATTGAATCCATGTATTTGCAACAAACGAATCCAATTGGAGCCTGAGCTTGGACTAATCTTAAGGTTATGATTTGTCCACTTTAATGGTCACAGACCATCCTAGGGATCTCCTCCAAAGCTAAAGCATCAATTAGAAAAATTAAAACCACTATAGATGCTGCTATTCCCAGGTCGCAGACTCAAAGAATCATAGGAGTACCAGATCCAGGGAGATCGGGTGGTATCCAAGAGGCCTACCAGTTAAGTGGGTGAGCTTATCTACAAACTCCTCTACACAAATCCGATCGATCACCAAATGAAACCAAAGGAACTTTAGATCTAATTAAAGTATTAAAATCAACATTTACATTGCAATCCAAATCACTCTATAATAGAAATACTCTCAGATCTGTAGTCTGTGCAGCTAGGAACCCACAATAGCAATCTTAACCTTACCCAATTACAGATCCAACCTCTCTCCTCGCTACTCTAGGGGAATTAGCCAACCATTGTTGGGCTAAAGGAGAGAAAATAGAAGTGCTCTGCAAGCACTAATCTCTAGAATTTGGCTCAGAACTCGATCCCCCCCAATGGCAATTGGGGTCCTCTATATACAGCTTTCTCCTCTACTTTTCTCACCAAAAATCCCTTCTAGAAGGTCCTCAGAGTTTGTTAGAGTTCTGTTAGAGCACATGGGTCGGTTAGGGTTTCCTAGGGCATCTTCTGGGATCGTCGTGCCGGTCACCAAGTGCCTTGGGTTGCATGCAGCAGGTCACCAAATCACAACGTGTGCACAGCTGAATTTCTGAGAAGTTTTGCACACGATTTTGACAGGTTCAAATAGAGCTTTTTGGTCCTTTTGCTAGGTTCTCAGATCTCTTCGATAGGTTCTGATAGGATGAGCCTTCTTTTAGCGCATTCTCAGTCCCTAGCCTGGAGTATTCGACAGGTTGGAGAACCATTTCGACAGGTTCCACTTTTCATGCCATCATTTCGATAGGGTTGCTCTCACTCCTATCGAAAGGCTCAAGTACCCTTCGATAGGTTCTTTTTCAGTGTCTTCATCTGATAGGTTCAGGAAACCATTTGATAGGTTCCCTTAACGCCTCAGGCATGTTTTCGATAGGATGATTTCTTTCTTCCTTTCAGCTGCTCGATAGGTTCTTAGATCCTATCGAACTCTTCAATCCACACGAGTCCATCCTTCTTCTGCCTTCAGATCCTATCGAAACCTCTTCAACTGCATGAATTCTTCCTTTCTTTGCTTTCAGCTCCTATCGAAGTCTTCAGGTGACCAATCGATAGGATGTTTTCAGCCTATTTTCACTTCCTTCGCCTTGCCCTGCTATAGCCACGCACTCCAATGGTCCAGTGTTGTGCTACCCTCTAGTGTGTGTTGTTGCTGGGATTGTCCTGTGCTGAGAGATAGTCTCTTTTTGGGCATTCTTGAGTGGTTTTTTGCATTAGTGTCCTCTTTGATTGCTGTCTACAAAATGCACTTGACAGAAGCTTATTAGTGTGCTCACAGGTCTATCAATGGTCAGGTTAAACGATGAAAAGTGGCATTTTTCACCACTCAACAGTAAGTCATGAGGAGGTATATATTTAGGTTTAAGGTCAATCTAGTTATCATGTATCTCATTTATATCAATATTCATTATTTACTAATTAAATTTTTTTTGTTGACATAGCACGACAAGTGAGGAGGGCAGAATCCACCTAGCCGAGCAGAGGTTTTTTTGCTTACGCAATCACATAAAGAATGCATGCCAGTCAATGAAGTGGTTGTAGAGAAGATTGTAAGTTCATACTATGTCATTCATTATCTATAGACTTTATATAATTAAGAAGATAAATGAAATGTAATCAATTGCAGCATAAGATGAAGGAATTCCTATAGGAAGATGGTTTGGTGGATAAGACCTCCCAAAATGATGTGTATTGGAAGGTTATGGAACCTGAGAAACCAGGGCGTGTTCGTGGCCTAGGATTAGGGCCAACTCCCACCAGTCTTTGGGGATCGTCATCTAGCCGTGGTAGGTCATCCTCTGGTGAGTTCATAGCAATGAAAGACAAAATATGCTTACTGGAAGAGCTCTTGAATAAGAGAGATGTCGAGATGGTAGAGCAACAAAAGCAAAGAGATGAGCAACAAAGGTTGATGGGTGAGCAACAGCGGCAGAGAAAGGCTCAAATAGCAGAGCAATTGAAGGAGAGCAATGCCCAAATAACAGAACTTAAGAGCATGTTCTTGACTCTCTCGCGGCAGGTATATAAAACTATTTGTTTATAGATTGTAAGTTTTTTAAGATGTTTAATAAACTTAGAAATGATTTCTTTTTCTCCTTTTTATTGTGCAGCTTGGTGGCAATTCTAAATAGCTTTTGCCTATTGTCACTCATCAAGTCTATTATAGGTATGTTGGGTAAATTGTTCTGATAAATAGCTATTGCCTACTGTCATCTGTATTTTTGCTTTGTTGACTTGTTTGTTGAAATTAACAACACAACTAACTTTATTCATAATTAATTTTGATGTAATGCAATAATGTACAAGTGAACAACATAATAGTCCAAGCTCCGCTTGATTCTCTTTATACTGTTATAATGGCTAGATAGTGATAATTTGTCCACTTCATATCAGTTTTAGTTGTTGCTATTTAGGTGTCTTTTATTCTACTAATGGTTGTTTAGGTGATGTTAGGTGGTGAAAAATGCTACTTTTCATCCTTTAACCTGACCATTGATAGACCTGTGAGCACACTAATAAGCCTCTGTTGAGTGCATTTTGTAGACAGTAATAAAAGGTGGCACTAATGTAAAAAACCACTCAAGAATGCCCAAAAAGGGGCCATCTCTCAGCACAGGACAAACCCAATAATAGCACACCAAAGGGTAGCACATCACTGAACCCTTGGAGCGCGTGGCTATAGCAGGGCAAGGCGAAGGAAGTAAAAACAGGCTGAAAACATCCTATCGAGAGGTCACCTGAAGACTTCGATAGGAGCTCAAAGTAAAGAAAGGAGGAATTTGTGCAATTGAAAAGGTTTCGATAGGATCTAAAGGCAGAAGAAGGATGGATTCGTGTAGATTGAGGAGTTCGATAGGATCCAAGAACCTATCGAGCAGCTAAAAGAAATGAAGAAATCATCCTATCAAAAACCTACCTGAGGTGTAAAGGGAACTTATCGAATGGTTTCTTGAACCTATCGAGATGGAGATGCTAGAACAGAGCCTACCGAAGAGTGCTTCAGCCTTTCGATAGGAGTGAGAACCCTATTGAAACGATGGCATGCAGAGCGGAACCTATCGAAATGGTTCTCCAACATGTTGAAATGGTTCTCCAACTTGTTGAAAGCTTCCTGAACTTGTCAAAATCATGTGCAGAACTTCTTAGAAATTCAGCTATGCACACGCTGTGACTTGGTGACCTGCTGCACGCAACTCGAGGCACTTAGTGATCGGCATGACGATTTCAGAAGATGCCCTAGGAAACCCTAACCAACCCATGTGCTCTAACAGAACCCTAACAAACTCTAAGGACCTTTTAGAAGAGATTTTTGGTGGGAAAACCAGAGGAGAAAGCTATATATAGAGACCCCCAATTGCAATTGGGGGGAGATCGAGATCTGAGCCAAATTCTAAAGATTAGAGCTTGCAGAGAAATTCTATTTTCCCTCCTTTAGCCCAACAATGATTGGCTAATTCCCTTGGAGTAGCGAGGAGAGAGGTTAGATCTGTAATTGGGTAAGGTTTCGAGTGCTATTGTAGGTTCCCTACTGCACAGACTACAGATCTGAGAGCATTTCCATTGTAGAGTGATTTTGATTGCAATGTAAATGTTGTTATTAATGCTTTAATTAGATCTAAAGTTCCTTTGGTTTCATTTGGTGATCGATCAAATTTATGTAGAGGAGTCTGTAGATCAGCTCACCCACTTAACTGATAGGCCTCTTGGATACCATCCGATCTCCCTGGATCTGATACTCTTGTAATTCCCTGAGTCTGTGACCTTAGAATTACAGCATCTGTAGTAGTTTTAATTATTCTAATTGATGCTTTAGCTTTGGAGGAGATCCCTAGGATGGTCTCTGACCATTAAAGTGGACAGATCATAACCTTAAGATTAGTCCAAGCTCAGGCTCCAATTAGATTCGTCTGCTGCAAATCTATGGATCAGATAAAGTCTATAGGATGGTCTGTGACCATTCAAGTGGACATATCATAGCCTTAAGACTAGGTGGATCCTGCGATTTGGAGTGAAGCCTTCTACCCTACAACTGTGCTTATAGCCAGTTGAGGGAATTGTGTGCCCTGAACCTCTGTGGCATGATTAATCGAACCTGATTTCAGTGAGACCAATCTCCAAGCTACTCTTCTCCATTTTCTGCTTTTTATTCTTTTCCCCTGCAAGATCTAAGTTTCCAAACTCGATCCAAGTTAGTATATGTTTAACTTTAGCTTAGTCTAAGTGACAATCCATTTTAAATCTCTCTCGTCTTTTAGCTAACTTAGCATTAGTTAGGGTGCCAGATCTCATACAGATCTAGAGATTTATCACATTTTTAAACCAACCTCCCTGTGGACATTCCCTTACTCACCATCTTTTCAAAACTTGCTACAATGGACCCTGATTACTTGCAGGTTTGAGTGAATGTATTCTGCCTAGTTTTATTAGTGATTTTAGACCCTCTTTGGAGGGAAGGCAAACACCCCAACAAGTTTTTAGCGTCGCTGCCGGGGAGGTGTGTTTAGAAATTGGTAGATCTAAGTTTTGTAGTTGTTTATTTAATTTTACTAACTACATTTATGAGTTTTATTGTTTTTCAGTATTTTGTGTGCATTTCATCATATCTAAAGCTGCCAGTGAGAGGAGATTTGTGCTGGAGATTGCTCTGTAGTTTGCATCCCTCTACTCCCCTTTTATTTTTCAGATCTGTTGATATTTTTTTTAGAGTAGTTAGAAAGTTTAGTTTATTCTACTTGTTGTGTTGAGGATCTGTTCTGCATTCAGAATTTAAGTGTTGTATGTTTGGTAGGAGAACTCTCCAACCTCAGATTATTCCACTAAATCCAAAGGTTGAAAAGCTTCTCATATCCAGACCAACTACACCCACATCTGTTGCAATTGACTCTGTAGAAATGGGTGAGCAACAGCAGCCTAGAACTCTCAAGGAATTTAATGCACCAGGGGTTTACAATTCCCCCTTCTGCATTCAATTCTCAGCTGCTCAAGGAAACTATGAGATAAAATCATCCATAATTCAAATGTTGCCCTCATTTCATGGCCTGACTAAAGAAGACCCCTACAAGCATATTGATGAGTTCTTGGGACTGTGCACTACATTTAATATCACAGGTTTAGGGGAGGAGGCTACTAGGATGAGACTCTCTCCTTTTTCATTAAAGGACAGAGCCAGGACTTCGTTGTCCATGCTTCCACCCAACATCATTCAGTCCTGGAGTGACCTCCAATGTCAATTTCTGGCCAAGTTCTTCCCTATGTCAAAAACCAGCCAGTTGAGGAAGGGTATCATCTCTTTTACCTAAGATTCAACTGAAGATTTTCATCAATCCTAGGAGAGATTTAAGGAACTCTTAAAGAAATGCCCCCACCATCAAATCCCTGAATGGCAATTGGTTTAAAGCATTTATCAGGGAATTAATTCTAAAAGCAGAGACATGATAGATGCTTCCTATGGTGGCACCTACCTCCATAAAACTGCTGAGGAGGCATGGGAGCTCTTTGATATTATTAGTGAGAACTCTATGCAAAGGGAAACCTTGGCTAGAGATCTAGAGCCTCCTAGGTTGGTGAAGGAGAATACCTCAAGAGGAAAGATATATGAAATGAGTGTGCCAAGTGATTTGGAAAGGAAAATGGATACCCTAGCCCTAAAATTTGATAGGTTGATGGGAGCAATGCAGTCACCTGTGGTTGCTACGGTGGAGGAGGCATGTGCCATATGTCAGTCCCCTGCTCACCCCCTTGTAGAATGCCCATCTGCTGACCAATTTCCTGATTTTATAACAGAGCATGTGGCTGCAGCTCAGTCTTATGGGCCGCAGCCTACTGCTGGGTATCAATGGAGGAACCGCCCTAATCCGAGGTGGAGACAAGATGCATACCCCAGCCAGCAGCAACAGCCCATGTCCTACAGAAATGCTCAGTCCTATCGAGAAGGTTATGTCCTAAGGCCTCAGTATCAGTAACCAATGGCCCAACCTGTAGCTCCTCCTGTGCAGCAATCTGCACCTCCTACAGCTGTGAGAGCACCTTCTTTCGAGGAACAAGTTCTAGCCTCACTGCAGAATTTGGGTCCCTTAACTCAAACTGTGCACTCTCACAGTCAAAGCATCAAAAAGATAGAAGACCATCTTGGTCAGTTGTCTAATGCATTGACTAAGAGAGAGGAAGGGAGGCTGCCTAGCCAACCACTGGATAACCCAAGGAGACAGTATGTAGTGGGTGAAGTTTCCTCCACCTATGAGGAAGCCAAATCTATTATAACATTGAGAAGTGGTAGGCTAGTGGACAACCAAGTGGACTGTGAGCCTGTGAGGAACTTGGAGAAAGAAAATGAAGAGATTCCTATAAGAACACAACAAAGGCCACCAGTGGTGAACTTGAAGGAGCAACCAGCTATGAATAAAGAGGATAATGAGGATCCTCAAGAAAAGAAAAAAATCAAAAAGAAAGAGGCCCCATTGGCTAAGGCTGCAAGTGAGGGAGCAATCCCACATTTGCCATTTCCTAAGGCACTACAAGCACCTTCCCCCTTTGATAATGGGCAAGGAAAAATTAAGGAAATGATGGAGACTTTCAAGCAAGTAAAGATCAATTTGCCCTTACTTGATGCCATTAAACAAGTCCCAGCCTATGCCAAGTTTTTAAAAGAACTATGCACCCATAAAAGATAATCTAGGATACACCTATCCAAGAAAGTTTTTTCAGTAGAGAAAGTGAAATAAATTTTGTCGATTGCAACCCCAACCAAATTTCAAGACCCTGGAACCCCCACTATCCCCTGCATCATTGGGGATCACACCATTGACAAAGCCTTATTAGATCTGAGAGCCAGTGTAAATTTGCTTCCATATTCACTATATGAGAAGTTGAGCTTGGGAGAATTAAAGCCCACACATGTGGTCCTATAGCTGGCTGACAGATCTGAAAGGAAACCCGTGGGGATAATTGAAGATGTGTTGGTTGGAGTTGAAAAATTATTTTATCCTGCTGACTTTTTGGTATTGGACATGGAACTAAGCAAATGTGCTTCTTCCATACTTGTGATTCTAGGCAGGCCCTTTTGGCCACTGCCAATGCTCGCATACAATGCTGGTATGGAATCATGGAAGTGTCATTTGGCAACATGAAGGTTAAGCTGAATGTGTATAGCACTGGCTATCAACCCTCTCCTGAAGAGGCTTGCTTTTCCGTTAATGCATAAAAGAAAGTGATTCATGAAAATACACATTGGCTGTTGCAGGACAATGCTTGGTTCATAGATGGAAAACTACACTCATGGGAGGGACACTAGCTGAGGAAAGAATCCACGAAAGGTGCCAAGTTTGATGAGCCTGAGGAGACTATGGACCTTCCAGACCCTCCAGATTAGCCCCTAAAGTCAGTATGTATCATATGTACCATATTTTGCTTTTGTTTTAGGTGTTTACCTTGGTGTTAATCAATTTTTTTTCCTGTAGAAAAAAAAAAAAAAAAAAAAACTGTCATGCTTAATACTAGGCCATCATTTCAATATTACCAGTTGTCCTGAGATAATGGGAGCTTGGCCACAAGGGAAACAAACTATAGAACAGCACAACAGACAAGCCTACTAAGTGCTGAAGCTGAGAGTGCCCAGAAACACAGCCTTATTTGGTTTTTGGGAGCTTTTGATAGGTCAAGTTCCCTTTTCGTTAAGTCACACGATGATTTCGATAGGATATTTGATGGTTTCGATAGGCACTGAGGCCTGTCGGAAGGATGGTTCCACCTATCAGGATCCTATCGAATCATCCCTCTTGAAAGCTTCGTCAGCTAAGCTTTCGACAAGATGCATAAACCTATTGAAACCATCCAATGCATCCTATCAAAATCATATTTCACCCCTTATATACCTGTCGATAAGTCATTTTTGCCTCACTCCTTACTCTCTGTAAAACCCTAGCTCTCTTCCTCTCTTTTTTGCCTCCCTCCTTCTCCACTAAATCCTCGCAGAGCCTTCAGCCATTCAGTCTGCTATTTTGTACATGCATTGAGCTTGCACATAGGTGCATTGTGCATATGATTTTGGAGAATTTAGAGCTGTGTATTGCGATATCTGTCAAATCCTAGGAATTTTAGGGTAAGTTGCCTTCCCACCGCCAATCTGTCGTTGTTCAAATTGTTAACCTCTGAATTCCATTACAAGTTGGTGAGTGAACAATCCCTGAGAGTAAATGGCAGAACTTGAGGAAACCCTCGCAAACCTACTCAGGAGACCAGTTGCTTCTACCCCCAAATCTTCCAAGAAATCGAAGATAGACTCCAAACCACCTGCTAAGAGGAAGCTCTCTAAAGAGACACCCAAGAAGGCCCCTAAAGCCAAGAAAGCCAAAGCGGTAGAAATTCAGGAGCCTGTGGTGGAAACACCCTTAGCGAGAGCTGCTCCTATAATAGAGCTTCCAGCTGGGTTAACCACCCCCAATGAGTTTGTAGAGAATTTGAGCCTTGTACCTGACACAGATTTTGATCTGGCATATTTTGCCAACATTGGGGAGTGCCAGGGGACGTTGGAATATTTGAAGAAAGAAGGCCTATTGCCCCTGCTTTCACCCATGAAGGAAAATGTGTACCCTAGGTTGGTGAAATTTTGGTATCAGAACCTGACAAAGAAGGTGGTGCCTGGGGCTGAAGAGGTACTAGAAATCTTGATTGATGACTAGCAGCTGCTTGTCGATTGCAAAGACATTGGGATGGCTTTGGGAGTCCCATATCAATTTGACTCCACCAGAGCTGAGGGAGCACCTATAGGGGCTACATTTAGGGAAATGGCTAAACAGCTTACTAACAGAATAGTGGGCTCTAGTGAATCCCTGATGAGAAGAGACCTACATCCTACCCTAAGACTCATTGATACCATTTTGAGGAAAAATGTCTATGTCGCTGGCCATTTGCAAGAGAGAAGGGCCCCATTAGTGGATGCCTTATACTTCTGTTCAAAGGGGCAATTTGTGAATGCACCTAAGCTGATTTTTGAAACAATGGTGGACATCAATGACAAGGTGCTGAAGAGACAAGCTTTTGCTAAGGGAGGAGGTCTGCCTTTCTACAGACTCATCACATGTCTGCTCAAGACTGGCAAGTATGTGATCAAGAGAAATGAGCCAATAGAGAAGCTGACCATCAAAGTGTATGGAAAGCGGGAATGGTCCACCAACCTCACTTTGATTAAGAAGAGTAAGCCAGTTGGAATGGAGGAAGCTGAGAAGGCACCTACTACCATGGCAACAGATACTCCGGCCGAGATACCCTCATCCATCCCTCCACCTACCATACTTGTCCCATTACCCACACCTCCACCCACTTTTCTTTTTCCGTTTGTATCAGCCCCTCTTCCAACAAACCCCTTTCCACCCACCTCTGAACCTGTTTTACCTTCACCCATCTCTCAGGTTTTGCAACCTAAAGTCCTTGAACCTCCCACATTCTCTGAGCTTACCCCTACCATTTCTTCTCCACCCATTACCCAACCCATTTCTAATTTTTCCCCTTCGCAACCCCCTCTGCATACACAGGGTGTGGACCCGTTCACCACTACTGGGTTCACTGCCCTCATGACTTCAATTATGGAGGATGTTGCTCATGAGTACACTCCACTTCCTAACTCCCCATGCCCCACTCCTCATTTTAATCATGCACCCTCTTCTCCCTTCCATCATGTCCAATTAACCATCAACGCCGACAACCAGACCCTCATGAGCTCATGCCTCCACTCAATTCAATCCACACTTATCCCACCCTCTCCAACCCCTCAACCCTCTCACATATCCCATCCTACTTCCCCCTTACCTACCCCACACCTTGCTGCTGCCCAGTCTTAAGAGGTAGCAGCATCAGCCCTCCCCATACTTTCCTCACCACCAGCCACTTTACCCTCATCCCCAGATCTACTTGCCTCTACAATAGCTGATTCCCCTCTACCCCCCCAATAAATTAGTTAATCTCAGTGCTGCCAGGTGTAAAAAAGAGTTTGGGGAAATAAAGTGAATTCTCACCTAATTCAGAAAATTTTTCTTGTGGAATTGAAATAAACTGCAGTTTTAACATTGTTCATAAAGTGAATGTCAACGAATTTTGAAAATAAAATAAAAAATTTTGATGTTTAGTGAACCTGAAAGGAGAGAAAACTGTGAGGATACCCCCCAGAAAATTTGATGGAAGGCCATACCCAGTGAGACTTGGGCTTGAAAAACTTGTAATTTCTTTGAAGTGTGTTTTGGCAATTTTTCTGCTCTGAGGACTGACTGGACCTAATTCTGATCACCAGAAGTTGGGCAAACCCGAATTGAAACAGCTTGACAGCACTCATGGCATTGAGGACATGAAGTAAGGCCATTCCTTGGACAGTTTGAGCCTAAAATGCCCCACCTTTGAACTGCCCTTGATACACACCAGTTAAGATTTTAAAATCACAATTTTTCTTTGATGGAAACCAGAAATTTTGAACCCAAAACCTTTTGACCTGTTTTAATTCACCCTCAACCTGAGAACTCAAAAAATAAGAGGAGAAGTGAGGTTAGAGGTGCAAGGTTCGATGTCTGGCAAAAAGAAGAAGAAAGTATATTTGAAGGCTAGTGTGATGTATAGTTGTGGCATTCTAATCCATATAAAAAAAATAAAAATAAATAAATAAATAAACAAGAGCAAAAGGATGAGAAAGAGAAGTCACTTCATTTGAAAATGTACAAGAAGATAAGAAGCTGATGAAGCTGATCACTTCAAGTCCGAAATTCCAAAAAGAAAGTGAAGAAGTGCTAAAATGAAGAAGGTTGAGCTGCAGACCACCTCCTTACCTTTACTGACTTCTCAATTTGAACCCCTTTTTACCCTTTCATTCTTTTACAAACCTCATCCCTAAGCCACATTACAACCCAATAAAAAGACCTTACTGATCTAAAATGAATTGAGCTGTCATGTGGAGATAAAGATTTGTTTAATCCATGGTGTAAAGAGCTAGAAAATTTTCAGGAATTAGAGCAATGCCTATGCTCATGTTTACAGTCCTATTTGAGGGCTGTAACTGCTCTTGAGCTGTGTGAAAGTCTACACCCTTCATTTTTTCGGTTGTGAGTGAACAGCGCTGGTGAGACTTGGGTCTGAAATCCAATTTGATGGGGGTAGTATCAAAACAGAATTCTCAAGTGAAAGGTGAGCCATGCATTCATTTTTAAGAGCACTGCCTTGACATCAGCTGAGTGATGGTGAAGGATTACAGTAGACTTTCAAGTTTGGAACTGATTTTTTTTTCTGATTGAAATTCCTCTAATGAATTGAAAAGACATGGTGTGAATTTATTCTATTTACTGAAACTCTGTTTAGCAGGATGCACTACTATTAACTAACCTTATTGGAGAAGTTTATGGGTGCCTTCACTGAAAACACTCAGGAGACTTCACTCCTCCACTAGGAATCACCTAGGGGTTTAAAAGGCTTGGTGCATATGCTAAATGCATCCGTGCTCCCTACGAAAGTGGCATTTTTAATTCCTTTTAATTCTCCTTTGCTCAGGGACTAGCAAAGATTAGGTTTGGGGGTGTATTAAGTGGTGAAAAATGCCACTTTTCATCCTTTAACCTGACCATTGATAGACCTGTGAGCACACTAATAAGCCTCTGTCGACTGCATTTTGTAGACAATAATAAAAGATGACACTAATGCAGAAAACCACTCAAGAATGCCCAAAAAGGGGCCATCTCTCAGCACAGGACAAACCCAGCAACAACACACTAGAGGGTAGCACATCACTGGACACTTGGAGTGTGTGGCTACAGCAAGGCAAGGCAAAGGAAGTGAAAAAAGGCTGAAAACATCCTATCGAGAGGTCACCTGAAGACTTTGATAGGAGCTGAAAGGAAAGAAAGGAGGGATTCGTGCAGTTGAAAAGGTTTCGATAGGATCTGAAGGCAAAAGAATGATGGATTTGTGTTGATTGAGGAGTTCGATAGGATCCAAGAACCTATCGAGCAGCTGAAAGAAAGAAAGAAACCATCCTATCGAAAACCTGCCTGAGGTGTAAAGGGAACTGTAGACACCCAAATTCGGCCCAAGGCCCGATCAGTCTGTACTTCGAGAGAGATGTACCCCTGTGCTTCTGATGGCACCCCAGAACCCTTAGGAATCACCCTGAACCCTTAGGGATCTACCCAAACCTTTAAGAATCACCCTAAACCTGTTAGAACCATTCCCCAACCCTTAGAGATCACCTCTAAACCCTAGAATCCCTTCCCAGACCCAACTTGAACCCTTCTGAGCAGTTGATGGGATGAGAGCCACAAAATTTCATATAGACCATTACCATGGATGAGCCATATACCACTGGAAAGAGGACTTCTCCAACTTTCCAACAAGCCAAAGATCACCCAATGTGGAGCTACGGTTCAAAAGTTATGGCTGTTTTAAGTTTCACATAAAATCATGAATTTTAGGCAAGCATATATATTACATACGCCCAGCCAATTTGGCCCCAGATTAGTCAGGCGTATATAATATATACGCCTACCTTTTTTGGGGAAAATTTGGTCGGGCGTATATAATATATACGCCCAGCATAGGTGGGACCCACCACGGGCTTCATCTTCTCAAAACTCCCCTGATTTTTGTGAAATTCACTGTGCATAAACTGGGCGTATATAATACATACGCCCAGCTTAGCTACAATAACTGTCATCAGTAGCTCGAGTTTCCTCCATCTAGTTTGACCCTTTGACCATCCCCTTGGTTGAGGTGGGTGTCTTGAGATTGGTTGCACCCCCTTTGAGCTTATTGGCAACCCTTAAGTCACCTTTGGCCTCACCCCATCATCCGCCATTAAAACTAGTTTCCCAAAACCCTAGGACCTTGAAAACCTAGAAAACCTTAGATGGGGGATTACCTAATTGCTAAACCAATTAGCTCTTAAGTAAGCCCCTAACCCCTCCCTTCTCTATAAATAGAGAGGCCTCCCTCTTCCTTAAGGGTTAGAAAAAATTGGAGGTTAAGAATTTGGAGCTTAAGAGAGAACCCTAGTGAGAGAAAATGCACACAATTTTCCAGAATTTCAGCATGCTTAATTCATCCCTTTCAACCCATTTCCACCATTAGATCGCTCCCTTTTGCTAAAGTCTAGCCTTTAACCTCACCCTACACTTCCTATTTTACCGAATCCTAGTGTTAGAATCCATTTCTATATCGTTTAAGCCATCGGAAGCACGCCAAAACAAAGATCTTCCACGGTACAACAAGGGCCCGTGAGCTCCGGCTCACCCCTCTCTTCCTCTACCTTCTTGGTGTCTCCTCCGTCCAAGGATTCAAGCCGTTACGCCGCCGAAATTTCGGTTTGGCTCAAAGCTTGCTTCGCAAGGGGAAACTCTGCCCTTTTTTCTTTAATTTTGGCCATAGATAGAGACCGCCACGTGCGGGTTGATCGGGTGCCTAAACCCTTCCCGATCGATAACTGAAGCCCCTACCCTAGAGCCTTTGGCAAAGACCGGTAAATCAGAGTCATATTTAGCACTTCGGCGCTCAAAATATCGATTTGAAGGTTTCCCGGGTCACCAAAAACTCCGAGTGGCGACTCTACATTTTCATCAAAAGCTGGCGCATCGCCGCGACGGGTTCGAGAGGATCCACGGTCGCACAGATGGCGACTCTGCTGGGGATTTCACCCTAGCACTTCCCCTCTTGTTGGCCTTTCCTTTTATTTTATTATTTTACTAACCATGGCTATTTTTTATTCTAATTTGTCGTTTTCGTTATTTTTTTGTTGTTTTTACTAACATACTCACCCCTATGATTCTCCTTTAAGTGCCTTTTAGCCGCTTATGAGCCTACTTATGCCTTTTAAATTTCAGCTTTTACGATTCTTGTCATTTAAGCCGCCTTAGTCGTTTGGTGGGCCCGCTCGCATTTATTTTCACGTCATTTAAATTTCGGTCATTTACAAGCCTTAGCTGTTTGGCGGGCCTACTTGTGCACTTTATTTCGGTCATCATATTTCACCTTTGAACGCCGGCCCGTTGAGGCGGCACGGGTTTGTCATCCCCGACTCAATTTTGGACTTAATCTCACTCCCCTATAAAAGTTTGTAATTAAAAGTGAACCAACAGTATGGGGACATAATTGAATTTATTTTTGCATTTTTGGGTAGTTTTCGGGGGGTTTAGGCACAGATACAATTTACCCGGTTCCCAGTAAGGCGGCAGCCCTAGTGGTGATGATCCTGAAAAGAACCACCCCTTCCAAGATTCGAGAAGGCGCTATACGAGGTATATCGGTTGGTTGCCAATTCGATCAAGTCAGAAACCCGCATTGGTGAGAGCGTAGAAAACCTAAAATTCAGCCGTGTATCCCTAGGAAACGGAAAGGAGGGACCCGATAGCATATACAGCTGTCCCCGGGAGCATTTCTCCCAAGAAACCAGTTCAAAGACCCACATTCGGGCTTGCTATCCACTGTTAAAATATAATTGACAGAACCTTTTGCCCGGCGTATATAATATATACGCCCAGCAAAAAAGCCCCAGATTTACACAAGCGTATATGATATATACGCCCAGCCAAATCTATATACTTTTTGGTCGGGCGTGCATAATATATACGCCCAGTATATACTGGGCTGCAGCAACCCGACCTGAGGCCCAATCCACCACCCCAATTCCCCGATTAGCGGTATTAGTGTCTGCGGTAGCCTCCCACATTCTCTAACACCCAATATGCCCCCGCCCAGTCAAAAGAAGGCGACTTCTTATTGATTTGCTCCGGGGGATCGGGTCATTTACGTGGATTCCCTCGCCTTCAATAGAACAAAAGGGTTACCTTTTGCTTCTTCTGAAGTGTGTCGGATCCCGCTGTGGGACCTACTAAAGGTACATATATCGCCAGAAACGGGAGTTGACCCTGGGCACCAGGTCATCATTCATCTAAGTAGAGGGGATTTAGTTGCAATTTAAAAAAAAAGAGAGAAAGAAAATCCTCATCTTCAAAAAAAATCCACCTTCAAAAGAAAAAAAAAAAAATCAATCAAAATCAAAAATCCAAAATAACAACAAAAAATTCACTTTTCAAAAACAAAAAAAAAATAATAATAAAATCATCATCATTTTCCAAAACCCAAAAAAAACACACAAAGAAAAACAATCAAAAATATACCTTGGTGTGACCGTCACTACGGCGACCTCAAACCCGGCCCGTAGGAGAAGAACCAGGAAGGTATTCGACCCTTATCTGCGACATCAATACAACACTCGTCAGCGAATCATGTTAAGAGCCGATACATCCCCACCGTCATCCCCTTTCCATTCCCATATAGGAGAAGACCCGATCTCCGACACCTTCACCCAAACCGGGTTCGATATCACGGGCCCATTTGGGGCGCCCGTGTTCACCTCCACCTCATCCCCTTCCCTTACATTCTCCCAACATACCCCTTTTTCATCCCCTACTAAAACCCCTCATTTCCCAACCGATCCCTACATCCCCATTTCCCATCCAAACACCCTTACCGCATCCCCATACTTCCAAAGACCCCCTAGGGAGTCCCATCCCCCGCCTACTTCCCACGTTCCATCCCTCTCATCACCCATGTCCCCCAACATCCTACATCCCATCCACCCCCTCTCACATACCATTCCCACCACATGGCCCCTCCACCTCCCCACATACCCCCCCCTTTACCCCGGACACGCCCACTCTCTCCCAACCACCTCCATCCTCAAGTGATCCCTCACCCCCAATCTACTGAATCCATGCCCTCGATGGAGGACATGAGAACGACAGATGCCCTATGGGCTGCTTCTAACCCTACCACCTCTCAAACCCCGCATCCAAATTTCCAAAACCTCCATACCCCATTCCCTCCTAACCATGCCCAACCACCCATCGTCCATACCTCCCAAAATCCCCCACCTCAATTCCAGACCCAAACCCACACAAATCCATAGGCTCCAGCCCAAACACCTCTAGAGCCATGGGCCCAGGCCCAAAACCCTCAAAACCCATGGGCCCAAGCCCAAACCCATCAGACCCAGGCCAGGCCCAGATCCCTCAGAACCCGTGGGCCCAAGCCCATCAGGCCCAGGCCTAGGCCCAGAATCCTCAAGGCCCATGGACCCAAACCCATCAAGCTCAAGTCCAGGCCTAAAACCCTCAAAACCCATGGGCCCAAGCCCACCAGACCCAGGCCCAAGTCCAAGCCCCCCAAGGCCCATGGACCCAAACCTACCAAACTCAAACCCAGGGCCCATGGACCCAAACCCAGCCCCCTCATGCCCCAGTAGCCCAAACTCAACAAAGCCCATTGGCCCAAGGTCATATTACTCCCACACCTGTGCCTAGGGCTCCACATTCAAGCCTTCCAAAACCATCAAACCCAAATCCCTCAAACCCAAGGCCCATCCGCCCACGCTCATCAAGGCCCATTCACTAACCCCATTCCCCCCCACCAATACCCTTCATTCACCTATACCCCTTACGCCCCCATCCCACCTCCAATGGGAAATCCAATCCATCCCATTCCTCAAAACCACAACATCCCACCACCTCAATCACACCCCCATCACCCCAGAACGTGCACCCAACTCAGCACATCACTTACCCATAAAACGCTCACCCATTTATCCCTTCTCATCCCCTACAAACCATATGGCCCCACCAGGTCATCCAACCCCTCACCCCCAAGTCCAAATAGCAGAACTCGCCCCTCACCAATACCATGACCAACAGTACGAGGAGGATGAGATTCGCAACAGTGGAGGAGCTACCAGTTTTAACCCTCCCGGGCCCACCATCATCACACCTAGGGTCGAACCAAATCAGGGGAAAGCAGTCCCCGCCACAGCCTCAAAGGAACCAGAGCAGCTGAAAGAACAGATAGACAGAATACAGAAGCAGTTGATGAAGATGGGAGGAATGGAACTACACTCAACGGATTTTTCAGACTTATGTCTATTCTCTGATGTCCCCCTGCCACAGAAATTCAAGATGCCATCATTTGATAAGTATAATGGCACTAGCAACCCCATCGCCCACTTAAAATCTTACTGTGGGGATATGTACCAGTATGGCGGAGATGAGCGACTCCTCATCAAAGTGTTCCAGAAGAGTTTAACGGGCCCAGCACTGAGGTGGTTCACATCCCTGGAACCGTCCATGATAAAAAATTGGAAAGACCTGACACAATTATTTCAAAAATAATATGTCTATAACATGGACATAGAACCAAGAAAGTCATATTTGGCTCGATTAAAGCAAAGACATGATGAAACATTCAGTGCTTACTTAGGGAGGTGGAGGGCCTTAGCCGCTCAGGTAACTCATCGGATTTCCGATGATGAGCAGATTGAATTGATAACCAAGGGAGCCCTCCCAGTCATCACAGATTTTTTAGTATATCAGCAGCAGTCAAGTTTTGCTGATTTGATCCAAAATGCCAATCGTTGCGAAGACGCCATTAGAGAGGGCAGGTTAGGAAGGAATGTGGCCAACGGGGCCATCGGGGTTCGAAAGCCGCCGAACCAAGAATTGAAAGAAGATCAGGGACAGAGGTACAGAACATTGTTTACCCCCAGGCCAATACCAACGCCCCCCCGATACAACTCCAAGTTACACAACCACCCCCGACCCGTTTCGAGCAAGTACCAAGGCCAAGCAACGGCCTAAGAGCCCCGTTTACCCCGAAACAGATGAAAGCACATTTTGAACGAGTATTCACCCCGTTGGGGCAATCCTTGAGTGTCTTACTGCCGGTATTACTGTAGAAAGGCCTGATCAATTTACTCCAACCTCGCCCGCCACCCCACCCAATACCAAGGAATTATGATCCGAATCTGCATTGCAATTTCCACCAGGGACCGGGTCACCCTACGGACTGATGCTTCCCGTTAAAGCACGCGGTCTAAGATCTGATAGAGGCGGGAAAGATCATACCCTTGCCACTTCCCCAAGGGCAGAACCAGAATATCCATCAAGCCCCTCTACCACCGCACCTAGGAGGCCCCAGGCCTAACATACATTGGATAGAGGAAGAAGAAGAAGAGTTTGACCCTTCAGATTATATTAGCAATCAGGAAGAATTTTCACTCCCCAGGTCGAACGAAGATGAACTATTTATTGGGGTGATCGAGCCACTGTATCTTGCCGATTATTTTCCCACACCGGCTTGCCAAGAGGAGCCCTTAGATTTAGGGCAGTATTTTTTCATCCCCGCTCCCGCCTATCAAATCCAAACGGGCACAGCCCCGCCACAATCATACGCGTATCCACCCCACGCCCAATTTACCCCATACACCCCTCCATCACACAAAAATCATTCTGTTCCCTACGCAATTCCGCCATCCCCATATTATCCTACCCCATACACACCCTCAAGTCCCTCCACCCAATACATTACTCCGCCATCCCCAAGTTACCCCATTCCATACACACCTTCAAATCCCACCACCCAATTTACCCCATACACCCCTCAATCGCCCCCGAATTACTCCACTCCATGCACAACTCCATCATCCCCAATCTATCCCATTTCATCTACTAACCCCTCATCATCCCACCCTTCCACAAACCCTTTATACTCCCCCATTCCACCCACTACCCCGCCATATCCAAACCATCTCGCTCAATGCACAACTCCATAATCCTCAATTTACCCCACTTCATCCACAAACCCATCACCATCCCATCATACCTCCCCATATACAAACCCTTCATATCCCTATCACCCCGCCCACCACACCTCAAACGTCTCCCACCCTTCCCCGCCATCCCTTCGCTATTTTTTGGCCCCAACCCAACTCCACCACCACGACAAACAACCCTCACCCAATCCCCTCATCACCCAATCACCATCGGTCCTACCATGCCTGTGTAACACCAAGACAAGCCCTCCGTGCACATAACTCCAATTCTGTCAATTCCCCCCACTACCATTCCACCCCCCATTGGAGTTAACTTGGTCGAACCCGAGAAACCAATATATCCGGCCCAATCCTCCTCGGAATCCTCACGCACTCTATTTCTCATCCCAAAACCTGCTTATGACCCGCATCAAGTACCATTGAGCTATGAACAGACGAATATGAATGTCGAGTGCAACCAAGAAGAGGTTGTTGAATTCGTTACCCGATCGGGCCAGATTTCTGCCCAGCCAGAAGCATCAGGGACAGTCAAAGGAGAAGAAAAGAAGAAAGAACAGGCCACAGGAAATCCCTTTAAAAAAATGGCCAGGGAGCATATACTGGAGACACAGCTCAAGAGAACACCCGCACATATTACTGTGTGGGATTTGTTAATCACGTCTCCACTCCACTTTCAAGCCCTAATGGGAGCGCTCAAGGACGCGCATGTCTCCACCCATGTAACTCCAGATGAAGTAGGGGAAATAATAGGGCAAGTGTTGGCCCCAAACGCTATCTCTTTCACCGATGCAGACCTACCGATCGAGGGGAATGATCATTCTAAACCCCTGAATATAATAAGGAAGTAGGAACTTGGTGGTATTGGTCCCGATCGACAACGGTCTGCCAACATATGCCCTCTAAGGACGGTAATCAAAATTGGGGCGAACCCCGACACCTTTCGGCCATCCATATCAAGCGCACGGGGATTCGACAACACTAGAAGGGAAATCATAGGAGAAGTAGACCTTGACCTGATCCTCGAACCGCAAACCTTCACCACCCCCTTTCAAGTGATGGACATCAAGTCTACCTTCAATCTGCTGTTGGGCCGGCCGTGGATACATAAGCTCGGAGCAATACCATCTACCCTGCACCAAAAGCTCTGATTCATCTCAGAAGGAAAAATTGTCACCATCATAGGTGAGAGCAGAGAGGACATGGGGAAGAGCGCTCTGCACATTGAGAATCCAAAAGTACTAAACATACCACACACAGCCGAGGACGCCGATCTCCACCGATTTGAGTATGACTTCTCAAGTGTTACCCTCGAACCAACTGAAAAGACCCCGGATAAAACTGGAGGAGGAATGGACGCAGCTGTGTTCATGCTCCACAGATGAGGCCATCAAAAAGGGAAAGGACTAGGCCCACGCCTTCAAGGAAGAAGAGACCCCGTCAAGGCCAAGGGGCAACAAACTAAATTCGGATTAGGCTACAGGCCCAGAGAAGAGGAAGTCAGAGAAGCCAAGGAAAAGATGAGAGCCACAGCAGCCGCCAAGGCCAGAGGAATCATCTTGGAAGAGGAACCTCACGCTCGCCCCCACATCCGTGAAACCTTTGTAAGCGCCGGGGTAGTAAAAATCAATCTGAATGGGGAGACGAGGGTAACCCCACATAAGCCTACTTCAATCCACCCCACCAATCCCTACATCATCCCCCCAGACTTCGAAATGGACTTAGCCGCCCTTTCCTTGTTTGAGGAAGAAGTTCCCTGATCCACCCCTCACTCCAGCACCAACCACTCTGGGCCCCTCCTAACCGTAGAGGACAAGGTCCCGGAGGATCCCTCTGTAAATATGTTGAGGGAAGAAATGCAAGAGCCTACCGATGCCGCTATCGATCGAAGAGGTAAAGGCCAGGCCTTGCATGTGAGTAACTGCGCATCCTTGCCCCAACTCTTAAGAGCTGCCAAATGCCATGAAAATGGCATCGACTCTTCAAAAAAAAACAACCAATAAAAAGTGAGGTTAGCCTCTGGACCACTCTACCTTGTATATATAGAGATCCACCTCGCCAGGGGCTGACCTCCGAAAAAATACAAAAGATCATAAAAATAGAAAAAATACCAATTCCAAAAATATTGTCCTTTAAAATTCCCAATAAAATTAAAATCAATGTCGTGATACCCGTCCCATGTGAAGCCAACCCCTTCCCTGTATAAATACAAGAAGAGGTAGGAGTCACGAGTCTGGACGAGGAAGGCCAAACCGGTTTGCAACTGCTAAATTATAATGAATCTAGAATATTAAAAAGAGTAAAGAAATATCAGCACAGGTAGAAGTGAATTAGCCTGCAAGATCAGGGCCAATTATAGCAAGTTTTAAATGTAAGTGAGTGAAAGATCGTCCACAGAGAATTTGTCTAAAATGCAAGATAAACCTCCAGATCTGAGCTACCAGATCTGGCCTCTTATCCTATCTAGAAAGCACATAAGATGGGGAGGTTGAATTTTTCACATTAACTAAATGATAAAAAGTAAAAGTTAAACTAAATGATCCAGATCCGAGTTGGGGGAACGTTTGAGGTAAACTTATAAAAGATGGAGAAGTAATATCTAACTTCGATTTGGTCCTTGAAATCTAATGAGAATGACTGCAGCTCAACAGAGAGGTGATCCAATCTTCATCTGGCTACAAGCGCAGGTGTAAGAGAAATAAATCTAATTCAAGGATTAGGCTTACGCTTATGGCTATGGTCTGTCCACTTTAATGGCCACAAACCATCCAATAGTCCTTAATCCAAATCCTTAATTTAGAACAAGCAACATCACTACAAATGCCGTGAGAGACTAGGTTACAAACACTAACTCTCACAGGATTAATGAATCAAGAGAAATTGCATGAAAAATAGTGAATCTAAAGGAGTCTAATGCAATAAGGAGATCAGAGGGAACCCTTAACATGAGTCCAATGGAGAATGCACGGTTTATAGCAACCTTTTCAAATTCACCATTACAATTACAGAGCACAGCTTAAACAGCTCTCAGATTTGTAGTCTTGAATACAACTCTCCTTTGAACTACAGAAGTATCTCACAGCTCTCAATTGCAAGTACAAGGTGAGGCTATTACAGGGATTTCAGACAAACTATCTGATTTGGAAATGGGGGATTAGGAATGAAACTCAAAATCTGGATGCCCAAATTGGGCAAATGGTTCGTCTATTTATAGTTTTCCCTAAGTCCAGCTCAGATGTGTATCAACCAATCAGAAGTGCTCAGATCTGTATTGACCAATGGTAGTCGAGCACGAGGATCCAGATCTGTTCTGGCAAATCAGAATTTCTCGATCTAGTTCAGCCAATCAGGTGAAAAAGGCATCAATTCTATTATGCATTTTGAAAGTCTGTTAGAGTTTCTAGACGTTCCCGCCAAGTTATTTCATCTCTGGGTGCTCACGTGGGGTGGAATATGCCTTCGCTTCATGCTTAGAATCCTCTGAAATATCCCTAGGTTTTTAAATGCATTGGGACGCATGAAACAGATTACTAAATTGCCCTTGTAAAAGCTGGGAATCTCCAGAATACCTTTTCGCATAACTTAGGGGACTTTTCGCAAGGTGTTGTAACTCCTGAAGCTCTTTTCGCAATGTTCTAGTTTTGTTCGAATTGAATTTTCTTCTTTTCGAAAAGGTCAATCATCTCTTCGAAGAGTTCAGATGCTCTTCGAAAGCTAAGCCTGGAGTTTTAGTTCTTTTCGCAGAGTTCAGGTTCTTTGCAAGCGATTCAGTTCTTTGAAAAGTACTACGGCGCATTTTACATTCGAATTGCTCCATACTTCTTTTACGGGTTGCGACGGTCTTTGCCTCTTCAATTCAGACCTTTCAACAGCTAGTGAGGTTGTTTCTGCTCTTTCTTTCTTTGGATTGACATGGATTGTCATCTTTTTGGCACTTTTAAGCTGCTTTTATGGTTAAGCCTGTCTTTATTGTTAGCTGTAACACAAGCACTTAAAACACTTATTTAGTTCTCTCAAAGGTCTATCAAGACTCAAGTTCAGGGGAGAAAAATGGTATTTTTCAGTTCTCAACACACCCCCAAACCTAAGCTTTGCTAGTCCCTGAGCAAAGACAAAATTAAAAACAAAGTAAAAAGCCACTTTTGTAGGGAGCACAGTTGCATTTAGCATATGCAACATGCCATTTAAACCCCTAGGTGATCCCTAGTGGAGGAGTGAAGTCTCCTGAGGGTTTTCAGCGAAGGTACCCACAAACTTCTTCAATAAATCAGTTAAGATCACTGCAGTTCTGTTACAGCGAACTTTCATCCACTCTGTTTATTCACACCTGCATCAGTCATGTTGTAAGAAGATTTTTCAAGAAAAAACATCAGTTCAAAACTAAAATTCTGCTATAATTCTTGTTACTACTCAGTCAATTTATGTCAAAGGTTATTTACAAGAAAAATTAACGAACAACTTGCCTTCGATTTAGGAATCCAGCTTCGATGTTACCCCAATGAGTTGATTTCAAACCCAACTCTCACCAGGATTTTCACTCAACATGCAAGTAAGAGGGTTGTACTATTTCACACGGCTCAAGAGCAGTTACAGCCCTCAAATAGGACTGTAAGCATGAGCATAGGCATTGCTTTTAGTTCGGAATTCCCTGCTCTTTTCACCATAGATTACACAAATTCTTATCTCCATGTGATAGCTCAATCCATCATTGATCAGTAAGGACTTTACTGGGGTTGTAATGTGGCTTATGGGTGAAATTTCTCAAGAATAAAGGGGTGGAATGGCGTTCAAATTTGAGAAGTCAGTCAAGGTAAGGAGGTGTTACCTTCTTTACTTCAGCATATTTTCATTTTCTTCTTTGAATTTCCAGAGCCAAAGTGGCCATCTTTTTCTCTTTCTTTTTCAAACTTCCAATGAAATGCCTTCTCTCTTTTTGTTTTGCTCAAATATTTTTTTTTTTCAAATTAGCATTGACTGGAATGCCACATTTCCTCTGCTGTTACATCATTGCCTTCAACTTGTACCCTTCTTTTGTTATCAAATTGTTACTCAATTCTCCTTTCTTCAGCTTCCTTCCCTTTATCTTCTGACTTCTCGGAGTGAGGGTTAGGCTAAATGAAGTTGATGAGGTTTATTGGATGAGGTTTCAAAGGAATCTTAGATTTGTACAGCTCAAATGGTGTGTATCAAGGGCAGTTTCAAAAGGTGGGGCTTTGTAAGGTTCAAACTGTCCAAAAGGAGGCCTTACATCATGTCTTTAATATCACGAGTGCTATCAAATTATTTCAATTTGGATATGTGTAACTTCTAGTGCAAGAAAGCAGATTCAATCAGTCCCAAAAGCAGAAAAAATTGCCAATTCATACCTCCAAAGAATACATTTCAGGCCCAAACCTCACTGGGTGTGGTTTTTTTATCAAATTCCTGAGGTGTATCCTCACTGTTTTCCTTCTTTTTAGGTTTACTAAAACATCAATTTTCTTTTGGAAATTTCCTGACATTCACTTCATGAAAGTATTAGAATTACACTAGAAATTAATTTCAAAAGGTTTTTAACTTCTTCATATTTTTTCTTTTTTTTTAAAACAGCAGGTGTGAAATTACTTTATTTTCAAAAATTCCACTGATCATAAGCTGTACTGATATTAACTCAATTATTGATTTCTGTCACCCCCCCAAACCAAAGGGGAGCAGGGTCCACGCTGGTCCAAAGAAGAGAAAAGATATAAGTAAGAAAAAAATCATGATGACAAAAGGACAGACAGAAATGCACAGGAATTACACAAGAAAAAAAAAATAGAATTTTATATTACAAACTCATAACACAGATAAGTACAATCTGATCTAATAACTGGGGTCAAAATCTGTATCATAAGTTGGTTCAATTGGCTCGAGTCCTTTCGAGTCGAATCGAACTAGAATCGATTGAGTGGAACTTGATTGAGCTTTCTCCTGGATTGTGTTTTGCAGCTCAGTGTATTCCTCTGATTTTATCTTTTTGGTGAGGCCAATGTACTTGCCAAGTCTAGTGGTCTTCAGTTTTTCTTGGTCAAGCTGTGCTTGCAACATGGTCACCTTGTGCTGCTCACTCCGAACCATCTGAAATGTTTGACCCAACAAGTCCTTCATTTTCTCTCTCTCAAATTTCATAAATAACTCTAACTTCCAAATCTGGTTTTCATAAGGGGTTCGAATGTAGGCTTGTAAATCAGCTAACCCCTTTAGAACATCTCGACAGATATAAGGATTTTCTTCCATGGCTCTTTTGAGGGTGGAAAATCTGAGAAGGGGAATGGAATGGTAGGAGACCAAAGGTGTCCCAGCTGTGAGAGGGGGAGAAGTGTCCAGAAGGAGGACTTCAGGGTTGGTCTGAGTGGCTTGCTCAGAGAAAGTGGGGAGTGGTGAAGGGGATGCAACCAGAGGGACTTCAGGTTCAGTTTGGGTTGCATGGGCTGTAGTGGTGGGGGTGGGCAGATCAGCCAATACTACCTCTGGTTCAGTTTGGGTAGCATGGGAATCAATAGTAGGTACAGGGGTAATGGTGGTTGTGTGGGATGTGGAGGCTAAGGTTTGGAGCAGGTCATTGGTCACAGACTGGTTTTCTGTGTTGATTTGGAGTTGGGCTTGGATGGATTGGAGGTAGGCAAGTATTTGGTTAATAGATGCAGGTGGGGGAGAGGTGGGCATAGCAGGGACTGGTACAACTGAAGTGGAGGGTGGGGGTGCAATGGCTGTAAAGGGAGAAGTAGGTAAGTGAGTGAAATGATGAGGGTCAGGTATAGGGATAGGTTCAAGCCCCATGGTTTCAAAAATAGATCCCATTAAGGAAGAATAAGCCTCTGTAGTGAAAGGCTCAAGTTCAGGTGTGTGGGCTGAATGAGCAGGTGAATTTGAGGGGCTTTGGAGCAGAGGAGTGCAGGGAGATGGGGCAATAAAGTCTGCAGCTAAAACATGGGCATTGGTGGGAGAAATTGGTGGTGGGAGTATGGTTGGAGTGGTTGGTGTAGGGGAATCTATAATTGGAATAATGGAGGTATGGGAGATGGGACAAATGGGATAGGTGAAGTGGGGGGGCTGGAATAGGGAGGAGGGTGAAAGGCCAACTTCCTCAAGAATTGGTGCAACCAAGAGCTGGTCACCATGGGAAGGATAGTTTCTTCAGGTCACTTGCTTCAAGAAGTGGTGCGGCTAAAGACTGGTCACTGAGTTACCTTAAAACCGGTTCTAAGGGAACTGCAGGGGCAGGTTCAAGTGCAGGTTCATTACCAGCTGCACCACACAGAACTTCATTCAGCCGGCTATGACGGAATCGACGCCCATGTCGTGGCTTTCTGGTTCTTGAAAAAAAAAAAGGAAGAAAAAAAGAAAAAAAGAGAAAAAATTAATTTGAGTTCAAAGCAAGATGGACGTGGTGAAAACCCGAAAGGGCGCCATTGGTAAAAACGGCGAACTCACGCGGACCAAGTGAAAACCTGAAAGGGCACCTGGGGTAAGAGAGCGAACCCATGGACGTGGTGAAAACCCGAAAGGGCGCTACAGGTAAAAACAGGGATGACAGGCATGGCGAAAACCCGTCTTGGGCGCTATGAGCAAAAAATGTCAAGAAAAGAAAGATTAGGAGATCTGTCCTAGCCTGCCTACTTTTGTTTAGATCCCTTGAGCCTCTCCTCCTCTTTGCTGGGCCACCCATGTGAAAATTGGATCAGATCCCGATCAAGTATGTCGTCTCTACTACGGCGTCTGACGCATGACCAAAGGAAAAGACAGAAGGCCAGACCAATCCCGGGGAAGCTGACCTTCCCACGTTTAAAGAAAAAACCTACATCTCACGAACAGGGTTCAGCCATGCTCAAAAAAAAAAGGGGACCCACTGGTTTGGCCTTGTGGTTACCGGCATCACAAAAGAAAAGAAAATTCCAAAAAAGAAAATAGATTTTCCTTTCCCATAAAAAGCCCCACACTGTAGAGGAGAAAATTCCAAAAAAGAAAATAGATTTCCCTTTTCCATAAAAAGCCCCACACTGTGGAGGAGAAAATTTCAAAAAAGAAAATAGATTTCCCTTTCCCATAAAAAGCCCCACACTGTGGAAAAGAAAATTCCAAAAAAGAAAATAGATTTCTCTTTCCCGTAAAAAGCCCCACACTGTGGAGGAAAAAATTCCAAAAAAGATAATAGATTTCCCTTTTCCATAAAAAGCCTCACACTGTGGAGGAGAAAATTCTAAAAAAGATAATAGATTTTCCTTTCCCATAAAAAGCCTCACACTGTGGAGGAGAAAATTCCAAAAAAGAAAATAGATTTCCCTTTTCCATAAAAAGCCTCACACTGTGGAGGAGAAAATTCCAAAAAAGAAAATAGATTTCCCTTTTCCATAAAAAGCCTCACACTGTGGAGGAGAAAATTTCAAAAAAGATAATAGATTTCCCTTTCCCATAAAAAGCCTCACACTGTGGAGGAGAAAATTCCAAAAATAAAAAAAAAGAAGAAAATAGATTTCCCTTTTCCATAAAAAAAAAAAAAACCCCACTAGGTGAAAGAGAAAATCCTCATAAAAAGTCTTACATTACAGAATTACAAAAAGAAAAACAAGAGCGCATGTATAGATTTCATTCCATTTCTTTACAAGTGTTGCCTGCAGAGTGTCACATCCCAAAAAGATAACGACATGACACACTTTCTATTTTGCTGCTTCCATCACAAAAAAAAAAAAAACAAAACCCAAAATGTATATAGCTGTGTATATATGAAAAAAAGAAGAGAAAAAGATAACCCAAAAAGAGATCTCTGTTAGGGGGCTTTCCCCTCGTGTATATGATCTATGATATGTGCAAGAACAGGTCAAGGGCAGGGAGCACGCTTCAAAGCGCTAATCTCTACAAGCAGGGAGTCCTCGCGGGCATTTCGATCAGACATCCACCTACCATGAAGACTCTTCTGCCGTCTCCGTGAAGCTTCAGCTGCGCTACGGGACTCAGTCAAAAGACCAGTTAATCGAAGAACCTCACTCTCAGCCGTAGCAGCTCTCACCTTCACATTCTCGGCTCTGGCCCTGTGTATGCCCCATATCAAGGCTCAGACCATCGGTTAAGCCCACGTATCAGTAGGCAAAGGCACACGCATCCCCAAATAACCCTTCGAGTTTCCTTCGATAGGCCCAAAGGGACTGTGCTACAACAAACGGATCCAGATCCGTAGGCGCCCACAAAATCGAAAAAAGAGAAAAAAATAAAAGAGAAAGAAAATTTAAAAAAAATACAACGCTGGTTCTCAAAAGAGCATCGCAACATCTGTTTGCCCCACCCCGAGAGCCGTGTTAAATCAATTCGGAATGATCGGGTTCACCCGAAAGTTCTTGAACCCCGTTTCATGCAGGGACTTTGCGCCTGATCCGGCAGGCAAATAAACTCACCCATCACCGGTCACTCCCGAGAACATACACCTAGCCCAAAATCTCCCTCAGCAAGAGTCAAGGCCTAATCCGGCAAGCAAACCAATAAGCCATCACCAGAATGCACACGTCCCTAAGGTGTATCGACATGGTAAGTTGATTCGCCTAAGGATACGTGCAGAAATAAAGGCAGCTTGAGCATGCCCAGAGTCTCAATCAAAACAAAAAAGAGAGAAGAGAAAAAAGAGAGCAACAAAAAAAAAGGGGAGAAGAAATAACAACCTGTTGCTGCTTAGTAAAAATCCTGAGTAGGTTGCCCCACCTTCCAAGCATTCACTCTGGTCCCCCCCTTCGGATCTATGTTGACCAAGAGTGCCCCCGACTTCAGACCATTCGAAAAGTCTATTGTCAGTTGAAACTGACCCGTCAAAAATAAAATTACAACCAACCAAACTATGTGCAAACATACAGACCGAAGGGCTCTTTTCCCTTTTATTTCCTTTTACACAGGCTTAAAACCTGTATAGGCACGGTGTCCCTGTTGAATGTACGCACTTGCGTCTGGGTATCCGCAGGATGGTCGTTGTCCTCGTAAATTGTACCTTAGGGTCGAGGCTTCCGTTCGCGCCTATTTTTGCTGCTTATCGCCCCTGATGGGTGTATGTCTGTACATAGTTAGTAAGATGTGATTTCATTAGGGATGGAGGCTAGAATTGGCCATCTCTTTCGAGGGATGATTGGTCCTAGCCTGATCTTTTTAGCTTTGTCTCAAGTTAAGGCACCCTGGTCGGTGTGAATCAGGAGCACCTCACAACTGGAACGTGCACATCCCCAAGGTGCACCTATCCCCAGCATGACGCACACATTCTTAAAGCGTATCAACTGACATTTGATCCACTTGAAGAGTTGTGCAAAAATAAAGTTGTCAGAGGTCATCGAGCTCTGCTTAGAGGCCTCGAAACAAAAGAAAATTCAGAAAATGACACAAAAAAAATTACTCGAAAAATGAGCATGCATTCCCAAGAAGTGTTGCGACATCAATATTCGCTCCACTCGGGTAAATCATGCTAAAGCAACCTCGAGGTTGATGGGTTTGCCCAGAAACTCCGAGCCTTACCTAGGTAAGGGCACCCATGCCCAATCCAATGGAGCTGTCGATATTCCATAGGATTGGACACAGTTTGAAGGCCTTCGCTTTGTATGCTTCTCATCAATTCCGAAGCATAGATCGATCATCCCGTTTCATGGAGCTGTCTGGTTTAGGTTAATACTCAACATCACAAATCTATAATTTTCCTTAGGAAGTGGACGATATCCCGGCTAGCGGGCTTACACTTTTTGTGATCATCACAGTTACGCCCAGTAATGTCGCAATGCGCTTGGGGACTATTAGCTCTGAGGTACGGACGATATCCTGAAATGAGAGGGCTTACGTACACTCACCATCACCATGGATGTTTGAGAATTAAGTTGAACCGAGGCGGACCCATCAAACGCGCCTTGGACCTCTTCGAATGTCTCTTGTATTTGGCATCCGATCATTAGTGATCGAATACCAAAGAGGGGCATCTGTAGACACCCAAATTCGACCCAAGGCCCGATCAGTCTGTACTTCGAGAGAGATGTACCCCTGTGTTTCTGATGGCACCCCAGAACCCTTAGGAATCACCCTGAACCCTTAGGGATCTACCCAAACCTTTAGGAATCACCCTAAACTTGTTAGAACCATTCCCCAACCCTTAGAGATCACCTCTAAACCCTAGAATCCCTTCCCATACCCAACTTGAACCCTTCTAAGTAGTTGATGGGATGAGAGCCACAACATTTCACATAGACCATCACCATGGATGAGTCATATACCATTGGAAAGAGGACTTCTCCAGCTTTCCAACAAGCCAAAGATCACCCAATTTGGAGCTACGATTCAAAAGTTATGGCCGTTTTCAGTTTCACATAAAATCATGAATTTTAGGCAGGCGTATATATTACATAGACCAATTTTTGCCCATTAATTGAGCGTATATAGTATATACGCCTGCCTTTTTCGGGGGAAATTTGGTCGGGCGTATATAATATATACGCCCAGCATAGGTGGGACCCACCACGGGCTTCATCTTCTCAAAACTCCCCTGATTTTTGTGAAATTCACTGTGCATAAACTGGGCGTAAATAATACATACGCCCAGCTTAGCTACAGTAACTGTCATCAATAGCTCGAGTTTCCTCCATCTAGTTTGACCCTTTGACCATCCCCTTTGTTGAGGTGGGTGTCTTGAGATTGGTTGCACCCCCTTTGAGCTTATTGGCAACCCTTAAGTCACCTTTGGCCTCACCCTATCATCCGCCATTAAAACTAGTTTCCCAAAACCCTAGGACCTTGAAAACCTAGAAAACCTTAGATGGGGGATTACCTAATTGCTAAACCAATTAGCTCTTAAGTAAGCCCCTAACCCCTCCCTTCTCTATAAATAGAGAGGCCTCCCTCTTCCTTAAGGGTTAGAAAAAATTGGAGGTTAAGGATTTGGAGCTTAAGAGAGAACCCTAGTGAGAGAAAATGCACACAATTTTCTAGAATTCCAGCATGCTTAGTTCATCCCTTTCAACCCATTTCCACCATTAGATCACTCCCTTTTGCTAAAGTCTAGCCTTTAACCTCACCCTACACTTCCTATTTTACTGAATCCTAGTGTTAGAATCCATTTCTATATCGTTTAAGCCATCGGAAGCACGCCAAAGCGAAGATCTTCCACGGTGCAACAAGGGCCCGTGAGCTCCGGCTCACCCCTCTCTTCCTCTACCTTCTTGGTGTCACCTCCGTCCAAGGATTCAAGCCGTTACGCCGCCGAAATTTTAGTTTGGCTCAAAGCTTGATAGGACTGTATTGCCTTCGGGCAAGGGGAAACTCCGCCCTTTTTTCTTTAATTTTGGCCATAGATAGAGACCGCCACGTGCGGGTTGATCGGGTGCCTACACCCTTCCCGATCGATAACCGAAGCCCCTACCCTAGAGCCTTTGGCAAAGACCGGAAAATCAGAGTCATATTTAGCACTTCGGCGCTCAAAATATCGATTTGAAGGTTTCCCGGGTCACCAAAAGCTTCGGGTGGCGACTCTACATTTTCATCAAAAGCGGGCGCATCGCCGCGACGGGTTCGAGAGGATCCACGATCGCACAGGAACCTATCGAATGGTTTCCTGAACCTATCGAGATGGAGACGCTGGAACAGAACCTACCGAAGGGTGCTTCAGCCTTTCGATAGGAGTGAGAGCAACCCTATCAAAATGATGGCATACAGAGCGGAACCTATCGAAATGGTTCTGCAACCTATCAAAATGGTTCTCCAACCTGTTGAAAGCTTCCTGAACCTGTCGAAATTGTGTGCAGAACTTCTCAGAAATTCAGCTATGCACACGCTATGACTTGGTGACCTGCTGCACACAACCCGAGGCACTTGGTGATCGGCACCACGGTTCCAGAAGATGCCCTACAAAACCTTAACCAACCCACGTGTTCTAACAGAACCCTAACAAACTTTGAGGACCTTCTAGAAGGGATTTTTGGCAGGAAAAATAGAGGAAGCTATATATAGAGACCCCCAATTGCAATTGGAGGGAGATCGAGATCTGAGCTAAATTTTGGAGATTAGAGCTTGCAGAGAAATTCTATTTTCCCTCATTTAGCCCAACAATGGTTGCCTAATTCCCTTGGAGTAGCGAGGAGAGAGGTTAGATCTGTAATTGGGTAAGGTTAAGAGTGTTATTGTAGGTTCCCTGCTGCACAGACTACAGATATGAGAGCATTTCCATTGTAAAGTGATTTTCATTGCAATGTAAATGTTGTTATTAATGCTTTAATTAGATCTAAAGTTCCTTTGGTTTCATTTGGTGATCGATCGGATTTGTGTAGAGGAGTCTGTAGATCAGCTCACCCACTTAACTGGTAGGCCTCTTGGATACCATCCGATCTCCCTGGATCTGATACTCCTGTAATTCCCTGAGTCTGTGACCTTGGAATTGCAGCATCTGTAGTGGTTTTAATTGTTCTAATTGATGCTTTAGCTTTGGAGGAGATCCCTAGGATGGTCTGTGACCATTAAAGTGGACAGATCATAACCTTAAGATTAGTCCAAGCTCAGGCTCCAATTGGATTCGTCTGCTGCAAATCCATGGATCAGATAAAGTCTATAGGATGGTCTATGACCATTCAAGTGGACAGATCATAGCCTTAAGACCAGGTGGTTCCTGCGATTTGGAGTGGAGCCTTCTACCCTGCAGCTGTGCTTATAGCCAGGTGAGGGAATTGTGTACCCTGAACCTCTGTGGCATGATTAATCAAACCTGATTTCAGTGAGACCAATCTTCAAGCTACTCTTCTCCATTTTCTGCTTTTTACTCTTTTCCCCTGCAAGATCTAAGTTCCCAAACTCGATCTAAGTTAGTCTGTGTTTAATTTTAGCTTAGTCTAAGTGACAATCCATTTTAAACCTCTCCCCTGTCTTTTAGCTAACTTAGCATTAGTTAGGGTGCCAGATCTCCTACAGATCTGGAGATTTATCACATTTTTAAACCAACCTCCCTGTTGGCATTCCCTTACTCACCATCTTTTCAAAACTTGCTACAACGGACCCTAATTACTTGCAAGTCTATGTGAATGTGTTCTACCTAGTTTTATTAGTGATTTTAAACCCTCTTTGGAGGGAAGGCAAACACCCCAACAGGTGACCTACGAAGAACCAAACATGATGTTTTGTCATATATTTTTTCTATCTATTGTATGACTGCCTGCCTTTTTACCCTTCTTTTTTAGAATATTTTCATTATCTTGCTGCATTTTCTATTATTGATTATATTTTTTAATATATTATTGTTTAATATATCTCGATTCCATAATCCTTACAAGTACAGGCTGATGCTTCAAAAATGGTAAGCATAAAATGGTAAGCTCTTTATGGAAGATGCCATTGTTTTTATTCAGCGAGACTTCTTACAGGCATAAAATTTTGTTTGAGGTAGCTAAGAATGGATCCCAGCTGGAAGCATCGGAACTAACTGCTGCTTACACATCGTCCTCCTTTGAAATAGGTTATTTTGTTCTTGCACTTTTTCACAAGTCACTAAATTTTTTTAGCTATGCATTCTTATCTTTATTTTGTTAATTTAGTTGTTATGTTGAGATACAGGGACAGCAAGCTCACATGATTACTTTGTGATTCATTGAGTGGGAGGACTAAGACATGCATAATTGCCGATGTTTCACCTTCCGTTCACTGTCTTGAGGAAACTCTAAGTACTTTGGATTATGCACACAGCGCAAAGAATATTAAAAATTAACCCGAGGTTTGTTTTTTCTTCCAAGCAGGACTTTTACTTGCCAAAAGACCCAAAATAAGTTATCAATATATTTTTTGCTAAATGTTATTTTTCCTTTCAGCTACTCTAAAAATTTTTAGTGCAAAGGTTTCTTGGTACTTACGTTAGTCCATAATGCTTGTTTTCACGGTCAATGAAGCTCACTCAGGATTATGATGTTTAGAAATCTTTTTTTTCCTATTGCTGGGTTAGAATCCTTTGTCTTAGTTTTGGCTTAGTGCTACCAATTCCAGTCTCCGTAGCTGATTGCAGCTTGTCATTTCAAGTGCATAGGAAGAGTATAAGTGAGTCCTCACCAAGGTATAAAAAGTGACATCTTGATGAGGCTTAGATCCAAGAAACTAGGTAATTGATTGAATATTTGATGATTTTTTTCTTAAATTATTATTTGATCCAAGATATGGATTGGTATCGTTGGGCTTCAATACCAAGACTTATCTAGGTCTTTGTATTACCCAACCAAAACTGCTTTTGGAATTGAAATCTAAGTCACTGCCACTTCCGAAGGTGAATGGTTGAAGGTCTTAAACAGGCCCACCATGTTGTGAGCCTCTCTTAAACATGCCTTCATCCATGTCTTAAACATGCATTCAAATACAGATGACAGAAAAAGGAGTAGAGTATCTAAATACATCCTATCTAAATACCTAATACCAACTCTTTCTCTTACATGCAAGAATTGAGGTAGGAAGGCAGCAGCTTCCAAAAGTTTCAAGCCACAAATCTAGGTAATCAATATCTTACCTTTTAATGGGATAAAATATAGATGACAGAAAAAGGAGTAGAGTATCATTTTTTAATATCCTACATATAAAAAATTAATAAATTTAAACCAGGCTGCAGGCGACAATGCCTAAAATAAGCCAAAACAAATGAAAATAGTAGGAAGGGATCTATATTAATAAGTAATAAGGGCCTTGAGATAGATCAAAACTAGAAAGAATGATCATTTGAAAGAACTTTTTAGAATGCTTGGCACGTCCTCCGGTTGGATTAGCTAAATTGATACCAAACCTGGCCATTGTTGACTCAGATTTAAATTTGACTCGCCGAGCTTTTTTTAATTTCAAATCCCATGACTATTTGATCTTTTTGAAAAACTCATCCACTTAAAGGTAATTCAGCAGTTCCTCTCTTGTTTTAGGGTTGTGTTTTTTACTTTACTTAGAATCTTGAAATCTTTTATTGTTCTTAGAATCTTACTTTGTTCCCCATTTGATTTACTTAACTCTCGGTGGCTATCAGATGTATGCTCCAACTACGTTAACTGTTGTACATGACTTTTGAACTCTGAGATATACCACTGGTTTAGAAGATGGTAGTCTTGTGGTTTGCTATTATAGAAATTCTTCAGCCTAAAACGACATTGTTCCCATCTAATTGTGAAATTTTGTTAATGGGCACTCTTAGTTATTAGTCAAAGGTTCATTAAATAGATCCATAGGAACTATTGATTACTGGTACAGCTGTGCCCAAATCAAGTTGCTTGTGATCTAACAAACTACCAGACCTCAGAATATAACCAAAACCTTGGGTTCTGGTTAGTTTGGCAACATGAATGGTTTGCCTCATAATTCTGATCATTAAAAAAGAATCTGTGGTTTCACTTAAATTTTCATATTACTTTGGTTTTGGCATGTTCATAACCCGCTTAATTTGATATGTTTATCATTTTGTTTTGATATCAATTTCTCAAGTTCTATGAGAGATCACTGACTGGTTTTGGGGGTGGACTGAACGGATCTTTTGCTTCCCAATTTGTAAGAGCTGAAATTCTGCCTAGTGGGTATTAGATTCGGCCTTGTGAAGGCGGAGGATCAATCATCCACTTAGTTGACCATCTGGATCTTGAGGTTTATGTTTGAATGCTCATTACTGATTACTAGCTTTATGATTCTTTCAATCCTGAAGTAAACTTTTATTTATTTTTTTGTCAGGCATGGAGTGTTCCCGAGTGTTCCCGGGTCCTCCAAGGTTGTGGGTCAGAAAATGACGATCGTGGTAGGTACAGAAAATGATTATAATGTTGAAAAATTAACTAATCTGTAGAGTGTATTTTCATGAAATTTCTGCATGCTTCAGAAAATGATTTGGTCCTTTTAACTCGCGATTAGATTTACCTAAGTCACATACGAAGTAACTGAGCTTGTAGCTAGGAGCGAGGGTACCAGGGATTCACGATAGAGAGAAAATTAGGATTTATTAACTTACCCATCTGGAATCCAAGAGGAATTCCAGTCCATTTTCTCTTTCCTTACTTCCAAAACTATTTAGATTTTCTTTTGTTTATTAGGAAATCAATGTTACAAAAGTCTTCATAAAACAGGATTGAATAAGAGATAAACGACAAATCCCTATGGTTCGACACCCTTGTACTTGCCCTAGTACATTCGAACTTGTGCACTTGTAAGGTTTAAAATTAAAATGATCACCGTGTGAATAGAGGTCGTATAGGCCCAGAGTGCTTCCAGTAATCGCTATGGTCAGTCGCCTCCATTACTTGTCTCCATTGTTCATTTTAGAATTCGGATTAGCATTTTGTTGGTAGCCTCTGCTTGTCCATTTCCTTGGGGATAGAATGGTGAAGAGTGGTGTAGATCGATGCCATATTTCTTACACAGTTTCTTCATCTTTTTCATGATGAATTGCGGTCCATTGTCTGTGACGAACATTCTGGGAACTCCAAACCTGGTGATGATGTTTCGAATATTAAACTTCACGAGCGTTGAAGCAGTGATTTTGACATATGACTCATCTTCTGCCCATTTGGTGTAATATTCAGTTGTAGTGAGGATAAACGCATGCTTGTGAGAGTTCCCAACTGTGTTTGTGAATGGTACAATGATGTCGAAGGCCCACATCAAGAACGGTCATGGTGAGGTTACGGGGTACAGTGCAACTGATGGGACTTTGATGAGTGCGGCGTGTTCTTGACACTGCTTATAGTATTAGACGTATAGATGGCAATCCCTTGTCATTGTCGGTCAGTTGTAGCCTTGTCGTATGATCTGGTCTATGAGTCTCTGTCTACCAGCGTGGGTGCCGTAGACACTGGCGCGTGCTTCCCAGACGATATATTACCCTTCGGCCACTGTGATGCATCGTAATAGTACTCCTTTAGTGAAGGACTCCTTGTATAGTATCTCGCCCACAATGTAGAATCTGGCGCATCAATTTCTTATGGTCTTCTGCTCGATCTTTATAGCGTAAGGAGGGACGTGTCGGTGTTTGAGGAAGTTCCATATGTCAATGTACCATAGTTGTCCATCGTCGGTCAGTCACTTCTCGAATCTAAAGGTTGCGACAATGGCTTCTTTCCTCGTAGGATCCCTTAGGGTAGACTGCCCTTCATTTGTAATAGACTTTGGTCGAGTTGACAGTTCCAGTTTCACTTGCCAGGTGACTTCATGGGCTGGTGTAGTCAATTTCTCGATGAAGGATTTTGTGTTTTGTCTTACTGGTATCTGTATGACTGAGGCTAACGTAGCGAGGGAGTCTACCAGCTCATTCTCTAATCTCGGGATATGTGTGAAGGAAATACTCTCAAACTTCTTTATGGGGAACTGAGTTGTTTCTAAGTATGCCATCAGTCTTTTTTCTTTAATCTTCAACTCTCCAATGACCTGTGATATCACAAGTTTGGAGTTGCCGATTATCTTCAATTGTTTGATGCCCAGTTATAGTATTACTCATAGTTTGGCAATGAAGGCATCATATTCTGTAACATTATTGGTGACTAGGAAATGGAGCTGAAAGGCCTTTGGGATTACAACTCCTTCTGAGCTTAGTAAGACTATCCCGATGCCCTTCCCTTTGTGATTGAGGGAGTCATCAAAGTATAAGGTCCATGAGATCTTGTCGGGCTCTTCATTGTGAATCATGAGTAAGTCTTCGTTGGGAAAGTCTGTGCGTACTGACTCATTGCTCGGGAGTGGGAGATTAGTGAGGTAATTGGCGATCATTTGTCCTTTGATCAACTTTTGGGTGACGTAGGTGATGTCAAACTCCTATAGTAGCATATGCCATCGAGCGATTTTTTCGAATGTAGCGGGCTTCTCGAAGATGTACTTCAAAGGGTCCATGTGTGCTAGTACCATTATCTTGTGCGCTTTGAAGTAGTGTCGTAGTTTCGTTGAAGCCCATACTAGTGTTAGACAAGCTTTCTCTATTGAGATGTACTTCTGTTCGTACTCGACCATCACCCTGCTGAGGTAGTAGATGGCCTTCTCCTTCTTTCCGTCTTCATCATACTGTCCTAAGATTACCCCCATTACTTTCTCGTTGGTCGTGACATAGAGGATCAAGGGTTTTCTAGGGATTGGTGGCAATAATAACGGAGGATTGAGGAGGTACTTCTTGATGTTGTCGAAGGCTTGCTGACACTTGTCATCCCATATGTATTCAGCTCCTCCTTTAAGTAGTTTGTAAAAGGGTCGCATCTGTCTGAGTGTTGGGAGATGAATCTCCTGATGAATTACAGCCTTCTTATCAGGCCTCATAATCCTTTGATATTACTGGGAAGCTGCATCTTGAGGATGACCTTAACCTTTACTGGATCGGCTTCGATTCCTTGCTTGCTGACTATGAATCCCAGTAGTTTTTCGGAGGTCACTCCAAACACACATTTCTTTGAATTCATCTTCAATTGATACTTTTTAGCTCATTGTAGCACAAGTCGGAGGGCTTCAGCATGTCCTGCTTGCGTTTAAGACTTCGCTAGTATATCATCAACATAGACTTTTACACACTTGTGCATCATGTCATGGAATATAGCCATCATGGCGCATTGATATGTGACTCATGTGTTCTTGAGGCCCAAAGGCATGAAGACATAGAAGTAGGTTCCCCATGGTGTGGTGAATGAAATCTTCTCTTGGTCTGATTCTGCTAATCTAATCTTGTTGTATCCAAAGAAACTATCCATGAAGGGCAACATCTCATGTCCGGTAGTGTTATCGACCAGAGTGTCGATGTGTGGTAGCGGGAAGTCATCTTTTGGGCATTCCTGGTTGAGATTTCAAAAGTTAATGCACACCCTTACTCTGCCGTCTTTCTTAGTGACGGGTACTATATTTGCCAACCACTTGGGGTAGAGGACGACTAGGATGAATTTTTCCTTATGTAGCTTGTCAACTCCCTCTTTGACCTGTAGAGCGGTCTACGGGTTCTCCTGGGTTTCTACTTGATGGGTTTCGCATTGAGTTCCAAGACCAAATGATGTTCTACTAAGCTCGGGTCTAGGCCAGGCATGTCTTCGTAGGACCATGCAAAGAGCTGAGGTGATCTTGAAGGACTTGGATAATCCGTTGTCGCTCCTTAGGGATAAGCGTTACACTGAGCAGTAGCTTCTTGGGCTTATCTTCAGTGCCGAAGTTAATTTACTCTGTGGGTTCCGCAGCAGCTTGAGTTTGCTCGTCAAAGCATTTGATGACCCGATAGAAGTCCTATGTTTCCTCAGCAGCTTGTCCTTCTTCTTCGTCATCTATAAGCACATAAACTGCAAAATTACTACACTGGGGGGTTAGTTTTATAGGAGGTAACCCTTCATTAGTGCAATTAATAATTGTGACATCTTCGGTGAGGTGTAGACCGAGGTTGTTCATCCTCCTCTCAAAATCCTTGAGCATTTTGTCGGGTATGATGACTGCTTGTTGTTTCATCGAGATGCTCTATGCTCTTGCGAGGTGAAAGTGGTAAGTTGCGTTGAGCGGGCTCAAGGTGCGGCTTTGCAGTGTCGAAAGTGGTGGCATGGCCTTGCGCGGGTATATCAATTGGTTCTTCCTTGACTCCATCGACGTGACCGTCACTTGTAGACTTAAGAGAAGAGCCTCCTTGTACGTCACTAAATGGTTCTAGGATGAAGGGTTCCCTCTCTTTTTCAAAGTTTTCTATTCTTAGATTTTTAGGTGTTTTGAGGTTTTCTATTTTTTTTATTTTCGATAATAGGTATGGTACAGGGTCGATTTCCTGGAGAGAAATCAACGGGGGTGCTTCTCTCAACTAAGGGAGCGCAACGGCTGCTGATGTCGCTCATGCGAGTCTTCAGATGACATGGACTCATTCTGAATTTGGCATTTTTTTTGTAGTCCCCATCTAGCATTATCCTCCTGATGAACAATGATGATGGTGGTCCGACTAATGTTTCAGATTCTTATATTGCGTGGATCGCCTCACTCTCTGCACCAGCTAGATAGCCTTTGGATTCCTCTTCTTCTGGTGTCGGTAACCTTGTTGGTAGCAGGGAGAGTTTTTATCTTTGTGGGTTATGATTTTACAGTATAAAGTCACATGCTCTGCAGAGAGGTTGATCTTGATACATGGGGCATAGGCCTCGTTGGGAGCATCCCTGAGGGAGAGAGAGGGCTTTGAGTTCCTTAAAGAGTGACAAGTTTAGGTCTTCTTCCTTCGGCCAGGGGCTCATTTCGAAAATACATTATTCACACGACGGGTTATTTTAGAGGATTTCACAAGTGAACAACCATACACATTCCTCATCAGGTTCAGTATTAGGGTAAGGATAGCTAATTTTTAATCATCTTCACTGTCAAACTCTACTTATGAGGCTTTAGGGATTGGGCCTTTTCTCGAATGGACATAAAGGTTATATCCATTTTTAGGCTCGAGATACTATAGTATGATGGTGCAAGATCTGTAGTCGGGTCGATATGGTTGGAAAATGCAGGGGCAATCCCATGGGGATTCCCATCCTCGGGGCAGGCATTCTAAGTTGCTACTGTCGGAGCTGGAGTCTCTTTGCTAAGGCTCGCCTTCCACATGGACTGCCTCTTCTTCTTTGGATGGATCGGGTCAATCCTCTTCTAAGCTCATGCACTGCATTTCTTGGATTTTGTGGTATGTCGGGATGAAGGTGCATACTTTACAATGAGGTTAGTAAGGTTACAGAATTTAGGGATATCCGCAGGGGCATTCCCATCCCTTGGAATCGGGGTCAGGACCGCTATGGCTAGAGTTGGAGTCTTTTTACTGGGACTCGTCCTCTTCATCGGATGGGCTTTGGAGGCCTTGGTCTAGTTGCTCTACCAACTCGAGGGTTGGGAGATCTATCCAGTAATCTTCATCATCGCTCAGCGGTGATTTCCATTCTTCCTCCAGTGATCTCCAGAAAATCTAAAGTTGGGGTGATTCCAAGGATTGAGGTGTGTCTAGCTTTAGCTCCTCTCCTACCTCTATTACTGCAATATGAATGTCTTCTTCATCAGTTGACTCCCAGTCTTCTATATGCGGCTCAGGTTCTGGAGACTTGGATTCCTCTGTCTTGAACAATGATCCAACTCCTTTGAGTGGTTTATCTTCATCTTCTTCTTGATTTAGATCTACCAAGTCGGCGAAAGATTCGGCCATGTGCTCAACTTTCGTGATCTGAGGCTTGGTGAAGGATTTCTCTCTCTTCGGTACATTGGCCTTCTCAATGGTTCCGTACACAAAGTGGTCGTTGAGTGACCACTTGGGCGAGGTCGGGAAAAGGTCAACATATTTGTTGTCTGATTGGTAGCTTAACCCAGTGTGCTTACGAACCTTCTTCAGGACGACAGGCCCTATGTGTACCTATCTATTTTTGTCGTGCCATGTATGCGAGGTGTATCCTAGTTTATACATAAGGTCCCACCCCTTTGTCGCAGTTGGATTTATGTCATACAGGCGCGTGAGGTCGGGCCCTGCTACTCTCTTCATTAATTTTTGTTTACAGGTTGAGGGGGACAAGGGATGGCTGATTTCTGCTACTCATGCATCGTTGGGAGTCTCCACCCTTTTGATGTGGCCAATATTTAGCACAAAGTCATGCACTGTTGGAATGCTCGCCGCATAGTCAGTATCTATGTCCTTGAAGGGTGCGTTGATCGGTGCTGAAATATGACTATATTTCATACCTTAAATCCTACACTTAGCCGTTCGATGAAAGTATTTGATGGTTGTTGTGAGGTTTTGATGATAACAGGTGTTTCTGACCTTTGGATCTTCCAAGTGTATAAAAGAAAGAAATTAAAGGCTACAAAAGAGCTATGGACAAAAAGGGTCCAAAGAAGCGCTGAAATCCGTGAAGGGAATCAAATTCCATCAAGAAGGGGAAGATATTGAAGTGGCCGCGAGGAACAAAGTGTAAATAAGCCTTGTGATTGAAAGAAATGGCGTCGTCGCGGTTCGCTACACACACTTCAACCTAGCGACTACGGTCAACCTAGCGCCATTCAATTCAACCTAGGGACTCTGACATTTCAACTTTGGCATTTAACTGCTTTGAGGGCATATTGGAGATTTCACCAAAAAGGGCATTTATTTCCAACTAGTGTCAATCGATTGAGACATGAATTTCAATTGATTGAGACAAAAAGGCAAAAGTGTCTTAAAGGAGGTTAAATTCAAAGTTCAATCGATTGAGATCTAAGCCTCAATCGATTGAAATTATTCAAAGTTCAAGGGATTGAGATTTAAGCCACAACCGATTGAGGCAATTAGGGTTAGGTTGAATCGGCTATTATAAATAAGAGGCCCACGGCTTTGTAGGGGAGCTTTTTGGAATATAGAGTTTTTAGTGTAGGGTTATCTTCCGAGAGCTTTTAGTTTTTAATTTTAGTTTAGTTTTTAGTTTAAATTTTTTTGTAAAGAGACTTGCTTAGAACATATTTTTATTTTTAGTTTTCTTTTCTCTTGGGAATGGACTTGAATGAAATTGAAGATCTTGCACCAAGGATGAGTGGCTAAAGTCAGAGATCGGGGAAGATCGATCCCGGATAAGTACCCATATTTTATGTTTAATGCCATAGTATAATATTGTCATCATCAAATCATTTTTCTCAAAGTTTGTGATTATGTTTATGTTGTTTTGATCTAAACATCATGAGATACGCTATGCTTTTAGCATGATTCATACCGCAATGTTAGGCTGAGTCATCGTTTTTAGATAGGGTATGCCGGGTTAATGATCATGCTTAATTACTAGTCATTTGATCTTTTGGAATGATGGTGTGTTTGATGATTAATAAAACTGTGGGTTTAATAATAGAAAGGGATGCAAATCTGGGGTAGCATATTCCTTGATCTCGTCTTAAAATTTGTTCTTAAATTTCTCATTACAAAATTTTTAGATTAATTTATTTTCTTTCATGCAATTAGAAAAGTGTTAATTTTTGGTAAAAATTAAATCTGCCCCTTGGTACTTCCTCGGGGATATTTTCTAAATCTCTAGGAAGAATTGATTAAAATTTCAGATTTCCCTGTGGGTTCGACACCCTTGTTCTTGCCTTACTAGAACAGATCTTGTACACTTGCAAGGGTTAATTTAAAATCGATCAAGTTTTTGGCGCCGTTCTTGGGAAATCTGAAATGCAGTTAATTCCGATTAGAGATTTTTGTTTTTATAGCAGTCAATCGATTGAGAATAACCCCTCAATCGATTGACTCTATTTTGTGTGTGTGTTTGCTTGTCAGTCAATCGATTGAGCCTTGTTCTCAATCGATTGACTGTGTGTGTTTTTAGCAATAATTGTGTCTCAATCTATTGACACAACTCTGTCAATAGATTGACAGCTGAAAATAAAAAAAAAAGAAAAAAAAAGAGAAAAAAAAATCAAAAACAAATTTCTTTCCTTAATTCTTCTCTCTTAGATTAGATTTTGCAATCTTCTTTTAGGAAGTTTTTATTTTAGGAAGTTTATATTTTTATTTTTTTATTCTTTTAGGAAGTTTATATTTTAGGAAGTTTATATTTTTTTTTTTTTTTTTTTTTTTTTTGGAAGTTTTTATTTTAGGAAGTTTATATTTTTAGGAAGGTTTATATTCTTGTTTAGAAGTTTTTTTTTAGGAAGGATTTTATATTCTTAGTTTATATTCTTAGTTTAGAAGTTTTTCTTTTAGGAAAGTTTTAGAAAAAAAAAATTAAATTAAATTAAATAAAAATTTAAAAAAAAAATTTCTGATTGTTTTTCTTTCCTCTTTCTCCTTACTTTGGTCACTGTGCACCTTTCTCTCAATCGATTGACTAGTCTATGTCAATCGATTGACACTGGATTTTAAACTTTTGTGAAGTTCTTGCCTTCTCTCAATCGAATGAATGCAGCCCTCAATAGATTGAGCAAAGTCATTAGTGTGTAGTTCTGTGTGCTTTGTGACCCTTGAACCTCAATCTATTGAGAGTAGCTCCTCAATAGATTGACTGACAAACTTTTTGTGTGCTCTCTACTCTTTGTTCAATCGATTGACATTCCTATGTCAATCAATTGACACAACTCTTGTGTGCTTTAATCTTGGAACCTCAATCGATTGAGAGCAGCCTCTCAATCGATTGACTGACAAAGTCTTGGTGTAAAATTCTGTGTGTTTTTTTTTTACTCTTGGAACCTCAATCGATTGAGAGCAGCCCCTCAATCGATTGACTGATAAAGTCATTTTTATGCAAATTTGTGTGCTTCTGTCAATCTATTGAGACCACTGTCTCAATCGATTGAGATTGTGTGTGGATTTATTTTGGATTCTTCAAACCCTTGATTGTGAGTGTGGTGTATGAACTTTACTCGTTCTCATCACCCACACTTACTACCGTTTAATCCGGAGATCGAACGATCTTTGCGAGACAATCGTAGAATCCAAAGGAATCAGTATCATCATACTGATACCATGGCTGATCAAGAGCAAGAAATGAATGGAAACAACAACCAGAATGGCAACAATGCAAATAATGGACATAATGGGAACAATAATTACTATGAGGGACCTAGAACACTTGAATATTATAATGATCCTGGTTTTTACGAGGATCAGGAATGCATCATGCATGCTCCCATCCCAGGGAACCACTATGAATTCAAATCTGCGAT
This sequence comes from Chloranthus sessilifolius, assembly GCA_021018995.1. Taxonomy (NCBI): domain Eukaryota; kingdom Viridiplantae; phylum Streptophyta; class Magnoliopsida; order Chloranthales; family Chloranthaceae; genus Chloranthus; species Chloranthus sessilifolius. The sequence goes on from CM037588.1 coordinate 103,868,703, forward strand.
GATTCATATGCTACCAATTTTCCATGGTTTGGCAAATGAAAATCCACACGTTCATTTAAATGAATTCACTGGGGTATGCAAAATGTTCAGAGTCCACAACGTTACTGACGAGATAGCGAAGCTCCGACTCTTTCCGTTCTCTTTACGAGATAAGGCAAAAACGTGGTTCTATTCCTTAGAACCACAATCTATTCGGAGTTGGGCCGAGCTACATCGTCAGTTCCTCAAGAAGTACTTTCCCATGACGAAGGCCATTGAGTTGCGTCAAAAGATTCAATTCTTTTCCCAACAACCTACTGAAACATTCCATGAATGTTGGGAACGTTTTAAGGAATTAATCAGAAGTTGCCCTAATCATCAAATTCCAAGGTGGCAACAAGTCCAAAGCTTTTACAATGGACTAATTCCTGAAGAAAGATGCATGGTTGATGCATCTTGTGGTGGATCTTGTGCCACAAAAGAAGCTGATGAATTGTGGGCATTGTTTGAGAAGTTGTATCAAACTTCGATACAAAGTGAGACACTGGGGCGAACCACGTTGGACTTGGCGCCTAAATCTCATATGTTGACCAAAAACGGATTGTATGAGGTCAACAACAATACCTCTGATCTATCAACCAAGGTTGATATGTTGTCCAAACAGATGAACATGTTGTTAGCTGCGACCAAGCAAGCTAAAGTTCCTGTCACCCCCATTTGTGTGCTCAATTTGTGACCACCCAGGTCATATGGCTAATGAGTGCCCCACTACCTTGTCATTCTTCCTTGATGGACCTACTCGTCAAGAGCAGGTCAATGAGACTCAATCTTATCTAGGTAGTAACATGTACTCCAATACCTACAATCCGAATGGAAAAATCACCCCAACTTAGGATGGGGTGGATTGAACCAAACCGTCAGGTACACCAACCATACAAAGCCAATCCAATGGGTGGACAACAAATTTTCCACAAAAATTTCAGCCAAATTTCCGCCCACCAAATTTCCAGAATTCTTATTTCCAGCGAATTCTAATTTCCGGTAGAATGTCGTATGATCATCCATACCTGAATACCGTAACAACGAATTTCAATCGGAATCTAAATCAATCTCCACGCCAACAATTCAAAAGATTACGATGCGGAAGAAAAGATGATGCGAAGCATGCAAGCTTTTCAACGAGATGATGTTAGATCAATTTAGTCAATTGACTAATCAATGACCAACGGCGGAAGGTAGGCTTCCACCAACCCGTCAACAATCCTCGGGTCAAACATCATCTCGTGAGGGACCATCCAACTATCAAGAATTAAAAGGCATTCATACGGTCTTTGAGAAGTGGGCGTGAAGTTGATAATCAAGTGGAAATGCCTCTGAAGCAAGAGAATCGTGAAGAGGAAGAAGGAGAAGCGAGCAAGAAGAAGCAAGAGAAATGGAAAAGAGAAAGAGTCAAAAGAAAGAGAAGAAGAGAAAGAGTCAGAAAAGAACAGAGAAAGAGAAAAGGAAAGAGAAAGAGGAGGAGAAAAGAAGAGAGAAGGGAAAAGACAAAGTAATGGAAGACGAGCCTCCTTCACTTGGCCAACAAGGGCATGAACAAGAATTAGAAATGGAATCCGTGCCCTATGTCCCAAAGGCACCATTTCCTCAATGCCTAACTCCTCCATCTAGAATGGGAAAGGGCCCAACTAAAATGGAAGAAATTTTCGAAACCTTCATGCAGGTAAAGGTAAATCTTCCATTGCTTGAAACAATTAAACAAGTGCCTGAGTATGCCAAGTTCTTCAAAGATTTATGCACTCGGAAGAGAAAGGCACGTACGCATGTTTCGAAGAAAGTGTTCCTGACACACCAAGTCAGTTCAATACTGCGGTTGGACACCCCACAAAAACTAAAAGACCCTGGAGTTCCTACTGTTCCATGTGTCATTGGTGGGCAACCAGTTGGGAAAGCGTTATTGGATTTGGGAGCGAGTGTTAATTTAATTCCATACGCCATGTACGAGAAACTCGGATTGGGTGAATTAAAACCCACAACGGTCACACTGCTGTTGGCAGATAGATCAGAAAGAAGACCGAGGGGTGTTGTCGAGGATGTCTTGGTTGGAATAGACAAGTTTGTCTTTCCAGTGGACTTTGTTGTTTTAGACATGGAATCATCTGTTAAATCAATTAATCAAGTCCCCATCATCCTTGGACGTCCGTTTCTCGCTACTGCCAACGCTTGCATAAATTGTCGAACAGGTGTCATGGACGTTTCTTTTGGAAACATGAAGGTTCGATTGAATATTTTCCATACGATGAACCATTTCCCTGACGAGGATGAGGTCGATTGTTTTTACATCGATCGCATGGACAAAGTAATGGATGAAGCATTACCATCAATGCTCATTAAAGAAGTTGAAATGGCTTTGTTGGCCTTCTCTGAGAAAAAGGGATCTAAAAGGAGGCAGTTAGAAGAGAAAATTTGGTGTTCACCATGTCAAGATGCTAAAAGTGTGCCTGAGGTAGAATCACTACCTGTTAAAGTAAAGGCTGTGCTGACCCCATCAACCGAGCAGCCATCAACTGTGAAATTGAAACAGTTGATCCAGGTATTTGATCCCGGTATTTGAGCAATGAAGAGGTCATTGTCGACACTTAAACTTCAGTAACTTCACGGAGGCACCCCAGTGTGTTTTACTTATTTTTGTTTTTGTTAGTTCTAGAATTTAGTTTTTAGTTTAGTTTAGGTTGTTTTTACTTTCCAAATACATATAGCCACATTACCTTCAATCTATTTTTGGTCATGTTCTAATTTGATGCATATATTCTCTGCACCTGATCTTTGTGTGAGGTACTTTTCAACAGGTTTGGGGGTGCCTACTTATTTCAAACAATGAGGACATTGTCATTCTTAGGTTTGGGGGTATGGTTATCTATCTTGTGTTATGTATTTTAAAAAAATAATAATAATAATAATAATAATAATAATAAATAAACAATTTTAACCATCATACATGATTTACTTTGCAGTAGTTTTCAAAAGTTTAAGTTGATGATGCATGAGAATGTAATTTTGAGAATATTGATGGCATATTTTGATTACTTGTATCTAGGATAATGAAGCTTAATGTGATAATTTGTGGATGACTTTGAAATTTATGCTTAGAATTTGTGCACTTATACCAAGCTAAGATTTAGAAATCGATGAATTATTTTAAACGTTGGATCGTAGGTTCTTAGTGGAGACTAAACCTGGTGAGCTTTAGAGCTAATTTCCCGTCATTGATGAGTGAATACATAAACTCGGAGTTTTCTTTGAATACGAATTATTTTGCATAATCTCATACATTTTATTTTTGGCTTGTGACTTTGCATGAAATCAAATTCATATTATTGTGTTAGAACGTACTGTATATCTACTCAAGACAAATAGGCAAGATTACCATCTTTTAAGGATATGATTGAAGGCCATCTTTGGCTCGTTTGTGCTTAAAATGTCCCACCTCATATAAATTTATCCTTCTAGTACCCCTTTGAGCCTATTGAAAAATTTACCTTTATACATTCTTTGATAAGCCACATTAACCTTTAACCCTTTACCATACGAAAATTGACTTTACCCTTCTTATTTCTGAGACGTTGGGAACGAGGGATGAAAATGAGTGAAAAGAGAGTAAGGGGAGAGATACCGAGTTGTGGTGTTTACTGAGAGTGTATGGCAAAAATATAAAAAAAAAAATAAAAAATAAAAAAAATAAAAAAAAAAGAGAAATTTGACAAAGAATGAAAAATGTGAGGTACCATTAAGAAAAGAAATTCAAAAGAAGAAGAAAGAGTGAGAAAAGAAAAATATTGAAAAAAAAAATGGTGAGAAATTAGAAAAGAAAAAGAAGAGCAATAGAAAGAAAAAGTTAGTACCTTTTCTGATTTCTCAGAAATTTTGAATCTAAATTCCCTTTCTTTCTTACCCTTTCCTGAGCCCCATTACAACCCTACAAAAGACCTTCATGATCTGATCTTGCATTGGTAACTGCCTTGTGGAGGGTAAATATGTGACACCTATGACACTTGATATGACATGCTTAGGATATTCAAGTATCTGTTCTTATGAGATCTGTTTTTTTGTTCATTGATTACATCGTGTTTCATTTATCATGTGAGACCTTTTTATTTATTTTGTATTGATCTCTCACATGTGTGCGAAAACTTACCCATCATCGGAGTGATTTTATTTCGAGAGTATATCTAAAGTGAGGATTGAGTTGAGACATGAGATCCGATGATTTTCCGTTTGGACTAGTTCTAAGATGGATGAATCTTGGTTTTGGTATGCACACACTTCACGTTTAAGCAGGAATGAATGAGTTATCTAACAATTTGAGCATTAGATTAATTTGAATGGATACTAGCATGATTGACATGACATTGGTATTTAAGATTGATGATTCACATGTTGAACCAATTAATGATGTTTTTGTTTTTGAATGGTATATATGTTATAAAAAATCATGTTTTGAAAACTCAATTTTGCCGATGGTTTGAAATATTTTTTTGGAAGTTTGTGGGTAACTTCACTGTAAACCCTCAGGAGACACAACTCCTCCACTAGGGATCACCTAGGGGTTTAAAGGCTTGTTGCACATGCTAAGTGTAATTGTGTTCCCTACGAAAGTGGCATTTAAATTTTAGGATGTTAGTTTTATTTTTATATTTATCATTCTCTTTGCTCGAGGACTAGCAAAGTGTAGGTTTGGGGGTGTGATCGGTGCTGAAATATGACTATATTTCATACCTTAAATCCTACACTTAGCCGTTCGATGAAAGTATTTGATGGTTGTTGTGAGGTTTTGATGATAACAGGTGTTTCTGACCTTTGGATCTTCCAAGTGTATAAAAGAAAGAAATTAAAGGCTACAAAAGAGCTATGGACAAAAAGGGTCCAAAGAAGCGCTGAAATCCGTGAAGGGAATCAAACTCCATCAAGAAGGGGAAGATATTGAAGTGGCCGCGAGGAACAAAGTGTAAATAAGCCTTCGCGCAGTTGAAAGAAATGGCCGTCGCGCGGTTCCCGCGCCACACACTTCAACCTAGCGACTACAGTCAACCTAGCGCCATTCAATTCAACCTAGGGACTACAGCATTTCAACCTGGCGACTGTTGCTGCTGAGGGCATATTGGAGATTTCACCAAAAAGGGCATTTATTTCCAACTAGTGTCAATCGATTGAGACATGAATTTCAATCGATTGAGACAAAAAGGCAAAAGTGTCTTAAAGGAGGTTAAATTCAAAGTTCAATCGATTGAGATCTAAGCCTCAATCGATTGAGGCAATTATTCAAAGTTCAATCGATTGAGATCTAAGCCTCAATCGATTGAGGCAACTAGGGTTAGTTTGAATCGGCTATTATAAATAAGAGGCCCACGGCTTTGTAAGGGGAGAGCTTTTTGGAATATAGAGTTTTTAGTGTAGGGTTATCTTCCGAGAGCTTTTAGTTTTTAATTTTAGTTTAGTTTTTAGTTTAGATTTTTTTTGTAGAGAGACTTGCTTAGAACATATTTTTATTTTTAGTTTTCTTTTCTCTTGGGAATGGACTTGAATGAAATTGAAGATCTTGCACCAAGGATGAGTGGCTAAAAGCTGTAGATCGGGGAAGATGCGATCCCCAGATAAGTACCCATATTTTATGTTTAATGCCATAGTATAATATTGTCATCATCAAATCGTTTTTCTCAAAGTTTGTGATTATGTTTATGTTGTTTTGATCTAAACATCATGAGATACGCTATGCTTTTAGCATGATTCATACCGCAATGTTAGGCTGAGTCATCGTTTTTAGATAGGGTATGCCGGGTTAATGATCATGCTTAATTACTAGTCATTTGATCTTTTGGAATGATGGTGTGTTTGATGATTAATAAAACTGTGGGTTTAATAATAGAAAAGGATGCAAATCTGGGGTAGCATATTCCTTGATCTCGTCTTAAAATTTGTTCTTAAATTTCTCATTACAAAATTTTTAGATTAATTTATTTTCTTTCATGCAATTAGAAAAGTGTTAATTTTTGGTAAAAATTAAATCTGCCCCTTGGTACTTCCTCGGGGATATTTTCTAAATCTCTAGGAAGAATTGATTAAAATTTCAGATTTCCCTGTGGGTTCGACACCCTTGTTCTTGCCTTACTAGAACAGATCTTGTACACTTGCAAGGGTTAATTTAAAATCGATCATGCGTCGGCATATATTCTGATGATAGAATCCTCGTGGGAAAACTTGACGCACTGGTGGTATGTAGATGCAATAGCCTTCATAGATTCCAACCATTTCCTTCCTAATATCAGGTTATAGGTACTAGAAGAGTCGAAAACATGGATTGTAACGTCTTTGGTTACCAGCCCAAGTCGAACTTGTAACTTGATAGTTCCTTTGACGAAGTGTCGAGAGCCATCATATGCAATGAGGGACAAGGACGAAGGCCTTATGTCCTGTTTCGTATACTCGAGTGTCTTGAGCGTTATTATTGGGCATATGTTGAACCCTGCTCCCGTATAAACTAATGCATAAGGTACTGAGAATCCTCTGATTATGATCGTCAGGTATATAGGGGTTGAGTTTCCACGCAACGATTCTTTGGGCATATCTGCTTCTTTAAAGGTAAGTGCTGCTGGTTGAGCCATAACCAAAGAAATCTCATGCAGCTCATCTAGGGTGGTATCCTCATCCACATGTGTCTCATCTAGTGCCTTTATTAATAATCGATGATGTTCTGATAACTTCTTGATAAGCTTGAGTATTGATATCTGTGCCGGTACTTTCTCGAGGTGCCGAAAGAGATCATACTCTTGGCCTGTTTCCAGGGCTGGCTCCTTGTTGGGCCTGTGGGCTTTGTTCACATTTGACTAAGGTGGCTAAGGCACCGGTGTCAGAGTTGGCGGTGGAGGAATCACATGAGGCGGAGGAGGCAGGTTGGTCGCTCTCTCTCTCTTATTACTCTTCCTAACAATTGAGCGTCGACGTTCTGCTTCTCCCGGGGGAATGGTGGCGATGAATAATTTGTTCCTTATTTAAGGACCGGGCATGTCGACTATCGATCCTTGAGCCATACGGTGACTAGCGTTGACGAGCTTCCTGAAGTGCTTATCGTACACGGGGTAAAATTTGAAGAAGGGATACGCACCGGAGCTATGTCGTTCCATGGTGGAAGATACTATGTGTAGGCTTCCCCTTCTAAGAAGGTAGAGATCAGTACCTCCTCCTTACTGGGTTCCTGGTCTTGTTAGCTCCTCTCTGCATCTGGCCAGTGTTCAATCATGGTCTCGTATTCTTGACTTGAAGTGTTTGGGAGAGGTTGTCTACCCATGATGCGATTTGGGATGCAGTTTGAAGGACATCATCTTCATTCTCAGGTTCAGAGTCACATAGGGAAAGCAGTGGTGGAGTTACTTTAGAATATGGGGGAGTCGAGGGTTTTACGAGTTGAAGGTTTGGTATTCAAGTTCTGATTGATTGGACTCGAATTCAATTAAAGGCTGGATAGGGTGGAGGATTCGGAGGAGCGATCTAGGTGATCAGGAATGAAGGATGTGGGAGAATGGTGGGAGGCCTCAGGGGTTCGACTTGATTGGACAGGGTATTCGAAGGGTTGATGCGGGTGATCAGAGTACAAAGACGGAGAGGGGACCGGGAGATCTACTGTGATTTGGCATGGGATTATTAATGATCCCTAGGTTCTGCGAGAGCTGATTGTTGTTCTGGTTAAAATTTTGGTGGGATTCCTAGTCGATTTGGTTACGATCGTTCATGTCGTAGTTCATATCTCGTAAAACCTAACAGTCTTCTAAGTTATTATTAATCAGTGAAAAATATCACTTTTCACCTCCTAACTTGACCTTTGATAGACCTTGGAGTTGACTAATAATGTTTCTTGAGTGTGTTTTGTAGATAAGCAATAAATTGCAGTCTTAGTACAGACATCCATCTAAAAATGCCAAAGAAGAGATCTGCTGCCTCATCATGTGCTCATACAGCCCAAAAGCCCAGCCATCAAGCAACTCACAAGCCTCTGAAGTCTATGGGAATTTCATGTGTCCAACTATGTACACATGGGAGTAAACCAATAGCTACAATTGATGAAGATTGAACCCCCCAAAGACTGCTAAGGACTGGACAGAGGGAGGATAGCACCCCAGAGCTATGTGCCAGCTGTGGCAGCAAAAGCTATAACCTGTCGAGAGGTTAATTCAACCTATCGACAGGTTTGGATGCTTGGATATGAAGAGATCGACAAGTTCCCAGAACCAGCCGAGGAGTGGAAACCAAAGGAAGCATCCTGTCGAGATGCCTAAAAGCTGAATTAGAACTCATCGACAGGTTCTGAGAGAGACAAATGAAGTTGTCGACAAGTTGAAAGAACCTGTCAAGTGGTGTGTTGTAACCTGTCGAGGACTTACCTAGAGATGCAGGGGATCTTGTGAGGTTCAGAACAGCAAAGAAGAACCTGTCGATAGGTTCCCCTGAACCTAGCGAGCAGACAAAACCCAACCTAGCGAGGACTTACCTGAAGCTGCGCGAGGTTGAGTCAACTTGTCGAATAGCAGTAAGAACCTGTCAAAAGCTGAACTGGAGCTTATAAGATGTCGACAGGTTGAATTATAACCTATCGATAGGCTGGCTGAAGTTAGGACAATAGGGAGGTTTTGAGGTCATCCTATCAAACAATAACATAACCTATCGCGCAGTCAACAGATCCTATTGAAGGCCACAACCAACCTGTCGAATGGAGCACCTAGGGGACTCAGAACCTGTCGAAAGGTCCCCTGAACCTATCGAAGCTTGATTTGGGAACTTCTCAGCTCCAACTGAGACTGCTGCTCCCTTCAGTACTTTGTGTACACATTCCAAGGCACTTTAATAACTCATGGGGGTATTTTTAGCACAAATGGGCACAAATGGGAATCCTCTAACCACCTCACATGTACTTGCCCATTTTGAACCAATTGATAAAAAGCTTTTAGAAGTAAAATCAGTCACATCAGCAGCTCAAAACAACTAAATTATTCCCTTGAGTTTTGATTGGCTGAAATAGATCTGAGGATAGAAGGGAAGAGTATAAATATAAGAGAAATTGCACAGATGAACCATCCAGAAATTGAGAGAGCTCAGACCAAATTTGAAATCCCTTTTCCCTCCAAAAATTCCTTCCCTCTTCCTTCTCCCCCATTCTCTCTTTAGACCAACCATAGTTGGCTAAACCCTTTTAGTAGCTAGGGTGAGGTTGAGAGCTGTAAATTGAGAGGTTCAAGGCTCTGTATGAGGATTGGATGTTGCACATATTATAGATCTGAGAACATTGTACTGTAAGTTTGTTTGGAATCAGTAAATTATGGATTATAGAGTTAATTTTGATCTATAAATCTTGTGATTGTCATTTGATTTCCTAGATTAAATACCCCTGTGGATGCCTGAGTTTGTAGCCTTGCATCCACAGCATCTGCAATAGTTTAATTGTTCTAATTAAGATCCTTAAATTAGAGGAATCTCTGGGATGATCTATGACCATTAAAGTGAATAGATCATAGCCTTAGGATCACTCCAATTCTCTGATCTGTGTTAGATTCTTATACCTTGCATCTTAGCTTGTAGCCAAATGAAGAATTGTTACAAATCAGTTCCCTGCACTGCCTTTAAACCGAATAATTTTCAGTAAAGACCAAAATCCCTAACTGCTATTCTCTCCCTTTTGATTTTAATCCTTTTCTCCATCTCCCTAAATCTGTATTTTAATCTATTCTGGATCATTTGCATTTTTATTTATGTAGTTTTTAGTAAAGTGACAACTCCTAAAAAACCTCTCCTCTTTCCTGTTTTGATTGGTTTTAAACTAGGATAGCTAAAGTGCCAGATCTGTTATAGATCTGGAGATTTACCATATTTGAGAACACAATTCCCTGTAGACCTACCCTTACTTACCCCTTAAAGCTTGCTACAACAGCCCTGGTTCTTATAGGATTGGTTGCTTTATCTTGGATCCATTTTGCTGTAATTTGTCCTTTTAATTTACTGTTTTTAATCCTTTAATAATTGTAAGGTAAGCAACACAACAAGTTTTTGGCACCGTTGCTGGGGATTTGTGTTTTTAAATTGGTAGATCTAAGCTTTTCTCATTTTAAATTTAAATTTATACTTTCCTGTTTTATGTTTGATTAATTGCTGCTGTAATTTTTTGTAGTTTAATTTTGTGTTTCAGATCTGGATCTGGAATTCTGAGAGGAGCATTGTGCTAATAGGAGGAGAAAGCTATGATAAAGTTTGCATTTCCTAACTCTTTTATATTTTTAGATCTGCAGCAACCTGTTGTGTGTTTTTGTAATTGGTTTGCTGAATTCTGTGTTGTACTGTTGTGTGTTGAACTTGATTCCTGTTGTGTGTATGCTTGGTAGAAGATCTCTCAATCTTGAGATTGTTCCTTTAGATCCTGAAGTTGAGAGACTTCTCAAACCTAAGCAGTCCCTACACACACCTGTGGTTAATTGTGAGATTTCTACAATGGGTGAGCAACCTAGGACATTAAAAGAATTCAATGCACCAGTAGAATTATTTCTCAAGGCCCCAATTAGCAGTAGCCTATGGCCCAGCCAATGGCACAAGAGCAAGTTCTGGCTTCACTATAGAATTTGGGCTCTTTGTCTCAAACTGTTAGCTCCCTTAGCCAAAGTATTAAAAAAATAGAGGACCACCTTGGTCAGCTATCCAATGCTTTGGCTAGGAGAGAGGAGGGTAGATTTCCTAGTCAGCCCATGAACAACCCAAAAGGACAATATATGGTGGGTGAGACTTCTTCACATGAAGAAGTCAAATTTGTCACCACTTTGAGAAGTGGAAGGCTAGTTGATAACAAAGTTGATATTGAGCTTGATGAGAAAAGTATAGGAAATAAAAGAACAACCCATGTTGATATGCAGTAGGAGCAGCATATGAGAAATAAGGGGGGTGTTGATGTGCCCCAACAGAAAAATGAAAACAAAAATAAAGAAAAAACTTATGAGATTGTTAAGGTAGTAAATGGGAGATCAGTCCCTCATTTTCCATTTCCCAATGCACTTCAAGCACCTTCTCCTTTTGAAAAGGAGAATGCTAAAGTTAAGGAAATGATAGAGACATTTAAACAAGTGAAGATTAATTTTTCTTTACTTGATGCAATCAACCAAGTGCTAGCCTATGTAAAGTTTTTGAAAGACTCGTGCACACACAAAAGACAATCTAGGATACACCTATCCAAGAAGGTCTTTTGTGCTGAGAAAGTGAACTAAGTGTTGTACATTGCAATCTCAACAAAGCTCCAAGACCCTGGAGTTCCCACAATCCCTTGCATCATTGGGGATCACACTATTGAAAAAGCCTTATTAGATTCGGGGGCTAGTGTGAACCTACTTTCATATTCAATTTATAAAAAGTTAGGTTTGGGAGAATTAAACCCCACACATGTGGTATTACAGCTGACTGATAGATCTGAAAGGAGGCCTATGGGAATGATAGAAGATGTGTTAGTTAGGGTTGACAAGTTTTTCTACCATGCAAATTTTCTGATTCTTGACATGGAACCAAGCAAATGCACTACCTCCATTCCAGTGATTTTGGGCAGGCCTTTCTTGGCCACTGCTAATGCTTGTATACAATATATATCAGGTACAATAGAGGTATCTTTTAGCAACATGAAAGTAAAATTGAATGTTTACAATGCAACAAGTCAGCCTCACTTGGATAGTGAGGATTACTTTTTGATTGATGTGTTGGATGAGTTTGTGGAAGAGACATTGCCCAAGCTGTTATATTGTAATGATTTGTGTGATGTTTTTGAAAATGTGTGGAGTGAAATTGTGGAAGAAAAGACTCTCACACATGTGGTTCAAGAGGTGAAAGCCTTAAATTCTAAAGTGGGGCCAGCAACAAGGTATCCTCCTTGAAAACCAGCTGTGTTGCCTCTTCCACCACCATCAAAGGCACCCTTGTTACCTTCACTCATAAGTCCACCTGATGTGCAGTTGAAACAGCTGCCCAAGTCTTTGAAACATACTTTTATGGGAGCTAATCAGAAATTGTCCGTGCTCATTTCTTCCTCTCTCACTGATAAGCAAGAGGAAGAGCTGTTGTGTGTTTCAAAAAAGCATAAGAGAGAAATAGGTTGGACTATTGCTGATCTTGGGGGCATCTGCCCTACTGTTTGTATGCATAAGATCCACTTGGAAGAGGGTTCCAAAACCACTAGAGAGATGCAGAGAAAGTTAAACCCCCACATGCAAGAAGTGGTGATGCAGGAGGTGGTCAAATTGTTAAATGCATGAATCATCTATCCCATTTCAGATTTTGAATGGGTGGCACCTACTCAAGTGGTACCAAAGAAATCTGGAATCATTGTGAATAAATCTGATTCTGGTGAGCTAATTCCAACTAAGGAAACCACAGGTTGGAGGGTGTGCATTGATTATCGAAGGCTCAATTTGAAAACAAGAAAAGGCCACTTTCATTTGCCCTTCATAGACCAAATTTTGGATAAGTTGGCATGCAAAGCTTTTTATTGCTCTCTTGATGGATATTCTAGGTATAACTAAATCCCTGTGTATCCATAAGACCAGGAAAAGACAACTTTCACGTGTCCATTTGGCAACTTTGCTTATAGAAGGATGTCATTTGGATTGTACAATGCCCCTACAACTTTCCAAAGGTGTATGTATGCCAAATTTTCTGACATGATTGATCTATTTTTGGAGATATTCATGGATGATTTCTCTGTCTTTGAGGACAGTTTTAGCCAATGTCTACACCATCTCAGCCTAGTGCTGCAGAGATGTGAGGAAACCAACTTAGTTTTGAGTTGGGAAAAGAGTCATTTTATGGTCAATCAAGGCATTATCCTTGGCTATGTTGTTTTCCACAGAGGCATAGAGGTAGAACAGGCTAAAATTGACTTGATTGCACATTTTTCCCTACCTAAAACTATGAAACAAGTCAGATCATTCTTGGGGCATACTGGTTTTTATAAGAGATTCATCAAAGATTTCAGTAAAATCTCAAAACCTCTTTGTCACCTGTTGTGCCAAGAGATTCCTTTTGAATTTAATAATGAATGTCTCACTGCTTTTGAGCTTTTGAAAGGTTGTTTGACCTCTGCACTTGTCCTTCAAGGACCTAATTTTTCTTTGTCACTTGAGCTAATGTGTGATGCATCAGATTTTGCTATCGGTGCAGTTTTGGGAGAAAGGAAGGATAAGTTACCTTGTGTGATTGCTTATATAGGCAAGACCATGATTGATGCTTAGTTAAATTACACTACAACTGAGAAGGAGTTGTTGGCAATTGTCTATGCTTTGGAAAAATTCAGGTCTTATGTGTTAGGATCTAGGATTGTGGTGTTCACAGACCACTCAACCCAGAAGTACCTTTTGTCTAAAAAGGATGTCAAGCCAACATTAATCAGATGGATCCTCCTATTACAGGAGTTCGATCTTGAGATTAAAGATAAACAAAGGGTTGAAAATGTAGTTGCAGACCACTTATTCAGGATCCTAACTGCTGAGTTTGATAGGCTGCCTATCAATGATTCTTTCCCTGATGAACAGTTGTTTACTATCAGCACTTCAGCACCTTGGTTTGTAAACATAGTAAATTACTTAGCAATGGGTAAGATCTCCCCACATTGGAACAAAAAGGATAGGGAGTTGTTCTTTTCTCAGATCAGAAATTACATGTGGGAGAATCCATACCTGTTCAAGCATTGTGCAGACCAAGTTGTGAGAAGATGTGTCCTTGTCAAAAACTTATTGTGTTGCTTACCTTACAATTATTAAAGGATTAAAAGTAGTAAATTAAAAGGACAAATTACAGCAAAATGGACCCAAGGTAAAGCAACCAGTCCTGCAAGAATCAGGGTTGTTGTAGCAAGCTTTAAGGGGTAAGTAAGGGTAGGTCCACAGGGAAATGTGCTCTAAAATATAGTAAATCTCCATATCTATAACAGATCTGGCACTCTAGCCTATCCTAGTTTAAAACTAAGCAAAACAGGAAAGAGGGGAGGTTTTTTAAGAGTTGTCACTTTACTAAAAACTATAGAAATAAAAATGCAAATGATACAGAACTGATTAAAACACAGATTTAAAGAGATGGAGAAAAGGATTAAAATTAAAAGGGAGAGAATAGCAGCTAGGAATTTTTGTCTTTACTGAAAATTGTACTGTTCAAAGGCAGTGCAGGGAACCTATTTACAATAATCCTTCATCTGGCTACAAGCTCAAATGCAAGGTATAAGAATCCAACACAGATCAGAGAATTAGAGTGATCCTAAGGCTATGATCTGTCCACTTGAATGGTCACAGATCATCCCAGAGATTCCTCTAATTCAAGGATCTTAATTAGAACAATTAAACTATTATAGATATTGTGGATGCAAAGCTACAAGCTCAGGCATCCATACGGGTATTTAGTCTAGGAAATCAAATGAAAATCATAAGATTTATAGATCAAACTTAACTCTATAATCCATAATTTACTGATTTCAAACAAACTTACAGTACAATGTGCTCAAATCTGTATTCTGTGCAACATCCAATCCTCATACAAAGCCATGAACCTCTCAATTTGCAGTTCTCAACCTCACCCTAGCTACTAAAAGGGTTTAGCCAACCATGGTTGGTCTAAAGAGAGAATGGGGGAGACGAAAGAGGGAAGGAATCTTTGGAGGGAAAAGGGATCTCGAATTTGGTTTGAGCTCTCTCAATTTCTGGATGGTTCGTCTATACAATTTCTCTTGCATTTATACTCTTCCCTTCTCTCCTCAGATCTGTTTCAGCCAATCAGAGCTCAAGGGAATAATTCAGTTGTTCTGAGCTGCTGATGTCGCTAATTTTACTTCTAGAAGCTTTCCATCAATTGGTCCAAAATGGGCAAGTACATGTGAGGTGGTTAGAGGATTCCCATTTGTGCCCATTTGTGCTAAAAATACCCCCACGAGTTATTAAAGTGCCTTGGAATGTGTGCACAAAGTACTGAAGGGAGCAGCAGTCTCAACTGGAACTAAGAAGTTCCCAAATCGAGCTTCGATAGGTTTAGGGGACCTTTCGATAGTTCTGAGTCCCCTGAGTGCTCCATTCGATAGGTTGGTTGTGGCATTCGATAGGATCTATTGACTGATCGACAGGTTCTATTGTATTGTTCGACAGGATGACCTCAAAAACCTCCCTGTTGTCCTAACTCCAGCTAGCCTATCAACAGGTTATAATTCAACTTGTCAACATCTTATAAGCTCCAGTTGAGCTTTCGACAAGTTCTTGCTACTATTCGACAGGTTGACTCAGCCTCGCACAACTTCAGGTAAGTCCTCACTAGGTTGGGTTTGTCTGCTCACTAGGTTCATGGGAACCTATCGACAGGTTCTTCTCTGCTGTTCTAAACCTCACAAGATCCCCTGCATCTCCAGGTTGCAACACACCACTCAATAGGTTATTTCAACTTGTCGATAGCTTCATTTCTCTCTCTCAGAACCTGTCGATGAGCTCTAATTCAGCTTTTAGGCATCTCGACAGGATGCTTCCTTTAGCTTCCACTCCTCGACAGGTTCTGGGAACTTGTCAATATCTTCATATCTAATCATCCAAACCTGTTGACAGGTTGAATTAACCTCTCGACAGGTTATAGCCTTTGCTTCCACAGCTGGCACATACCTCTGGAGTGTTGTCCTTCCTCTGTCCAGTCCTTAGCGGCCTTTGGAGGTTCAATCTTCATCAATTGCAGCTATTTGTTTGCTCCCATGTGTACTCAGTTGGACACATGGAATTCCCATAGACTTCAGAGGTTGGTGAGTTGCTTGATGGCTAGCCTATTGGGCTGCATGAGCACATAATGAGGCAGCAGATCTCTTCTTTGTCGTTTTTAGATGGATGTCTGCACCAAGACTGTAATTTATTGTTTATCTACAAAACACACTCAAGAAACATTATTAATAAACTCAAAGGCCTATCAAAGGTTAGGTTAGGAGGTGAAAAATGGTATTTTTCACTGATTAACACACCCCCAAACCTAAGGTTTGCTAGTCCCTGAGCAAAGGAGAAATTAAAAAACAAGTATTGAAAATTTAAAAATGCCACTTTTATAGGGAGCACAGATACATTTAGTACATGCATCAAGCCTTTTAAACCCCTAGGTGATCCCTAGTGGAAGAGTGGAGTCTCCTGAGGGTTTTCAGTGAAGGTACCCACAAACTTCTCCTATGAATCAGTTAATATCAATGCAACATGTCAAAACAGAATTTAAACAAAAATAAAATTCATTCCACACATTACTTATTCCATTTTTTTAGGGGATTCTCAACAGCAAATCAGTAGTTTAATACTAAAATTCTGCTGTAATTCCTTCACAATCAATCGGTTCATGTCAAGGCATTGTGTGTGAAAATTAGTGTAAAGCTCACCATCAATTTGAGAATTCTGTTTTGATAATGCCCCAAACAAATTTAATTTCAGACCCTAGTCTCACCAGGGCTGTCACTCACAATAAGCATGAAGGGTGCATCATTTCTCACAGCTCCAATGTAGTTACAGCCCTCAAATAGGACTGCAAGCATGAGCACAGGCATTGCTCTAATTCTTGAAATCTTCTAACTCTTTTCACCATAGATTACACAAATCCTTATCTCCACATGACAACTCAATCAATTTCATATCAGTAGGGTCTTTTTATTGGGTTGCAATGTTGCTTATGGGTGTGGTTTATAAAAAATAAAGGGGGAATAAAAGGATTCAAGTTGGGAAATCAGTAAGGTAAGGAGATGATTCATGACTTCACCCTCTTCATTTCAGCACAACTCCATCTTTTGAATTTTCAGAGCCAAAGTGATCAGCTTCTTCTCTACTTTTTAAAAATTTCCAATGAAATGACTTCACTTTTTTATTTTTATTTTGCTTTTCTATTTTTCTTTTTCGTTTTGTATGTTTTTCTTTTGTATATTTTTTTTCATTTTTTTATGGGTTGGAATGCCACAACTATACATCTGATACACAACTGCCTCCAAATGTGTTTTCTTCTCCCTCCCCCAAATGTCAAACCAACTCTACCTTCTTCAACTCCTTCACCTTTACCTTCTGAATTCTCAGGATAAGGGTCAAGCTTCATCAGGTCACTAAGGTTTGGATTCAAAGTTTATGGTTTTTGTCAAAGAAAACTTAGATTTTCAAGGCTCAAATGGTGTGTATCAAGGGTAGTTCAAAGGTAGGGATTTTAAGCTCAAACTATTCAAAAGATGGCCTTACTTTATTTCTTCAATTTCATGAATGTTGTCAAGTTGTTTTAACTTGGTTTGCTTAACTTCTAGTGAGTAGAAATAGATTCAATCAGTCCTTAGAGCAGAAAAATTGCCAAAACATTCTTCAAAGAAAAAAAATTCAGGCCCAAGTCTCACTGGGTATGGTCTTCCATCAAATTCCTGGGTTATATCCTCACAATTTTCTCTCTTTTCAGGGTCACTTAAGTACCAATTTTGAAAAAATTCTTGACATTTACTTCATGACAATGTTAGAGCTACAACAAATTTTAGTTTAAAAAGTTATTAATTTCCTCTTTTTTCAAAAATCAGGTGGGAAATCACTTTATTTTCAAAAAAATTATCCAACCCTGTTGCACTAGTATTAACTATTCCATTGGCACCCCCTGCCATACCCCCAAACCTATGAGGAGCAGTGTCCTCACTGCTTTGGGAGTATAACAAAAGGAAACGGTAGGGAAAAGTAAAATGAAACTACACACATGAGGAACAAAGATATGTACACTATGCAAAGAAAAGGAACATTTCAATATAATGAACTGTATACAAAAGGAGTACAGAGATATAAAATGCAAAAGTAAAACTATATTCAAATAAACTTCCGAAGACACAATGCTACAGAATCTAAACACACCACTACTTTACACCTAATCAGAGTCAATGTCAGAGCTTGACAAGGTCATAGGCTCCCATCCATGCTTCTCAGCAATTTTGTGATACTCCTTCAAATTCTCCCTCCTTTTCAATTTTTCAGTGTTGGTAGCGCCCTCCTTAGTCCTTTTGGTTGATGGTCTCTGAGGCTTAGTACTGCCTTTGGGCATGGTGAGCTCCTTTATGGACACCCAGCTGCTGAGGGTGGTATCCGTCCTACTGAGGTGGCCTGTAAGGTGTCAGCTAACTTGGCTAGCATCTCAGATTTTTGCCGCTCTTCATCATATAATGTGAGGGCCTGCCTGCATAATTGTTCCCAATGGAGTTTCTCTACTCTATGCTCCAGCTTCAGCTGGTCAATCTCAGCTACCAAAGGCTGCTTCACCAGGGATTTCAGCGCAGCCATCCCTTGTATGACATCCCTCCTGATGTAGGGATTTTCACCCATTGCTCTTTGAAGAGTGGAAAATGGGGGGTGTAGGGATTAGGAATTTAGGGACAATGGCCCTCTCAGTAAGGTCATCAAACAGATGGCAGGGAGTAGATGAAGGGGATGGGAGAGAAGGGGAAAGTGGAATGGTAGGTGGCAGCTCCTCTACCTCTATAACTAGCTCAGGTGGGGTGGAAGGAGAGGTAAAAGATAAAGAGGGTAGGTCAGCATTCATAGGGTCAATTTGGGTTGAGGAGTCTCTGATATAAGGCACTACAATGGAGGCAGGGAATGGGTCATCCACCTCAGCAGTGGAAACCACTACTAAAGGGGACTGCTGAGGGGATGGAGGTGGAGTGGGTACAGGAGTAGGTGGTATAAGGGGTTGACTGGTTGAGGTGGATGGGATGAGTGTGGACTGAATGGCTTGAAGGTAGGTGGCCATATCAGCTTGGTTTGATGTGTTGGTTTAGAGCTGGGCTAGGATGGTGGTGAGAAGGGAGAGAATCTGGGTAGAGGCCTCTAGAAGGATTTGGGTTTGGGTAGTAGGTAGAATGGGTAATGGGCTAGAAAGGAGATGTGGGGGCAGGCTAGAAAGGTGAGGTGAGAGCATGCTGAAATTGGGTAGGCTGTGGAGAGGTTGGTTGGGGAGAGTTAGGTAAAGGAGAGTATTCATGCCCAATATTATCCACAATAGACTTTATCAGGGATGAATACCCCTCAGTGGTCAAATGTTCTAAATCCTGGGTATGTGGAGGTGACATGGAGAAGGTGGGGTCAATATCAAAGGATATGGATGGTGGAGAAGAAATGGCTAGGTCAGCTGATGTAGATGGTGCAGGGCTCAAAGGTTCAACAGCTGGGATGGATGGGCTGGCTGGAGGGGTTGTCTTTGATTTTCTCTGGTAGGTGGATGTGATGGAGAGTGAAGGTAAGGTAGGGATGGGGTCTGTGGTAGGAGGAGTTGACAAAGGTGTGGATGTGGTGATTGTGGAAAGGATGGCTGAGCTGCTGGGAGGTATGGAGACTGAAATGGATTGTATGGGAGGTGAGGGGGTGGAGATGCTGACAACAGTGGAGCTAACCATAGGCAAGGTCACATCAATGGAGGAAGGAGTATGAATGCAGAGGTTGCAGGTGGCACAAAGCTAGTAGCAACAGAGGTAGGTAGAGACTTTAAGCTAGCTGAAGTAGAGGTTCCAGGCGCAGCAGCTAAGTTGGCTGATGGGGCTGTAGGGATCACAGGTGCAGCAACTGAGCTGGCCACCTAAGGTGCTTCCCTCTCATAACTCTCTCCTGGCCTCTTTTTTCTTTTCCTAATCAAGGTCCTGCTTGTGGACCAAGCCTTCTTTCTAAACTCTTTAGGACTCAGTTTCTCCACTGGCTCATTCTTTTGGATCACAAATTTTCCTTTCCTTAGCAGAGCAGTGATGAGTTTGCTGTAAGGTAACCCTGGTAGCATCTGTCCCTTTTTAATTTTGTCATTCACATCCACCATTGCCTCAAATACCAGCTGAGATGCATTTAAGAATTGTCCCTTAGAGAAAAATAAAAGGCATCCACTATGGGGGTTCTTCTCTCCTGAAGATGTCCACTGACATAGGTGCCCTTCTTTAAGATTGAGTCTATGAACTGCAGGTTGGGGTCTAGATCTCTTCTCATCAATGACTCCCGAGACCCCACAATGCCTTGAGTCAGATGTCTGGCCATTGCTCTAAAGGACACACTCTCAGGTGCTACTAGACCATAGGCTGTATCAAAAGCTGATGGGACCCCTAATGCCAACCAATATCACTATAATCCACAACCAGCTCCCAATTATTAATCAAAACCACAAGGGTAGGCTCAATTGACCCTGGCTTCATCTTCTTTCTGATGTTTTGATACCACAGTTTGACTTGCCTAGGGTAGGCCTTTTTCTGCAATGGGGTCATCAAAGGTATCAGGCCTGCCTTCACCAAATAGTCCAAGGTGTCCTTACACTCCTCTATCTTAGAAAAATAAGGTAGGTCAAATTTTGTCTCAGGGATCAGGTCCAAAGCATCCACAAATTCATTAGGAGTAGTTAAGTTCTTAGGGATTTCAGGTTCAGCCTCTGGGTTAGGTTCAGGGACATCCTCCACAATTTCTTCACTGATTTTGGCAATCTTGGATTTCTTATCTTTCTTAGGTTTCTCCAGGATGAGCTTCCTCTTAACAGGTGCTTCCTCTTAGTAGGTGGGTCCTCTTTGGGCTGTGTGGCTAGCCTACTAGATTTTCTAGTGGTTTTTATGGCGGATTTGGAAGGGGCTTTGAATAGATCAGCTAAGGTATCCTCACGGTCAACCATTAGACAAGCAATCCACACAATTAACTCTCAACAATTCATAGTAATCTCCTTTTTCCCAATCAAATTACCACACAAACTAAAAAGGGGAGTACAATGCTTAGAAATTACAGAGTGGAGGTTGAAGAAGAACTTACCCACAGAAAACCTAGGATTTTTTAGATCTTGCAGTATACGGCACCAATTTAGCTCCAACCAGGTGCAAAATGTCGACCATGCACAATTAACACCCTTGGAACAACGGTCAGGTACTCGGAATTAGACCTAGTGAATTGGAGAAGGAAGAAGAAAATTGGAAATCGGACACAAGGGGAACAGAGCTCTGAGAACAAGCTGTTGAATGGATGAATAATCCTGTGGATGAGTTTAAAACGAGTAAAAGGCTCTTTCAATAGGTCAGGAAAGGAGATTTCGACGGGTTGAAGTGACCTGTCGAATAGTTAAAAATAGTAGCATTTACAGGTCTACCAGGATGAAGGTCTCGATAGGTTCTTTCAACCTATCGATAGGTTGCAAGCTTCAGAAAAATCAAATTGATAGGTTCTTTCAACCTATCGATAGGTTCACGGTCTTCAGATTTCAACTTCTCAACAGGTTTAGAATACTCAGCATTTAACCTCTTGAAAAGTATCAAAACCTGTCAAAAACATAACCTACAGCTTCAGTACCTATCGACTTTCTCGCTCAACATCTCGACAGGTTCATTGATCCTGTCGAAATTTTCATTTACACCTTCAGAACCTGTCGAAAATCAAGTTAGACCTCTCGACAGGTCTATTTAACAATCCACCTTATTTCTCATCAGTTTCCTTATCTCCATTCACACATAATTTTCAATTCTGCTTTGTTCCCATTGGATTTCTCATGCATTGGGGGCCTTCCTAACTTAATCAAGGTTGACTCAATAATATAAATGAAACACTTAAGCAAAAATGGCAACATATATACAAGGCCAAACAGTTCTGAAAGCAGAAACAGTAATAAAACTAACAGTTATGATACATAGTGTACAATGTTGAAGATTAGTCACATTTTGGAGGTTCTTGAAGGTGAATGGTCACCACAGGCTCTATCATATTTTCAACAAAGAGTTTGAGCCTTTAACCATTAACTTTCATGATCCTACCATCCTTTGGATCCATGATTTCAACAGCTCCAAATGGGGATACATGTATTACAATGTAAGGTCCCTCCCATCTAGATCTCAACTTGCTTGAGAAAATTTTCAATTTGGAATTGAACAGCCATACTTTGTTGCCAGCAGTGAACTCCTTTCTTAGCAAATGCTTGTCATAAAAAGCTTTGGCTTTTTCTTTATAGATCCTTGCATTGGAGTGGGCTTCTAATCTCAGCTCTTCATGCTCTGACAACTGCAACCTCCTGTGCATACCAGCAAAAGTTAGATCAATATTAGATGATTTAATAGCCCAATAGGCTTTGTGTTCTAACTCTACTGGTAAATGGCATGCCTTGACATACACCAACCTAAAGGGAGACATCCCTATTGGGGTCTTATAAGCAGTTCTATAAGCCCAAAGAGCATCAGTCAACTTTAGTGACCAATCCTTCCTATCTCCTCTCACAGTTTTCTCAAAAATATGTTTGATCTCTCCATTAGAACTTTTCACCTGCCCACTCGTCTGTGGGTGGTAAGGGGTGGCAACTCTGTGTGTCACAGAGTACTTTTTAAGTAAGCTATCAAACTGTCTATTGCATAAATGGCTTCCTCCATCACTAATGATAGCTCTAGGGGTGCCAAACCTAGAGAAAATGTTGTCCTTCAAGAAGTTGAGGACAACTCTGTGATCATTGGTTCTTGTGGCTATGTCATCAACCCATTTGGACACATAGTCCACAACCACAAGAATAACATTGTATCCATAAGAAGGAGGGAAGGGACCCATGAAGTCAATCCCCCAAATGTCAAATAGTTCAATAACAAGTATAGGTTGTAAAGGCATGAAATTTCTTTTGGAGATACTTCCCATTTTTTGGCATCTTTCACAAGCTTTACAATGCTGCCATGCATCCTTGAAGATGGTGGGCCAATAAAATCTACTTTGGAGTACATTTGCAGCAGTCTTGTTTCCACTGAAATGGCCTCCACAAGCCTGTTCATGACACATGGTTAGTATGTTGTGAAATTCAGTTTCAGGGACAGATCGTCTCACAACTTGGTTTGCATAATGCTGGAACAGGTATGAATCCTCCCACATGTAATGTCTGATCTGAGAAAAGAACAGCTCCCTATCCATTTTGTTCCAATGTGGGGAGATCTTACCCACTCCAAGTAATTTACTATGTTTGCAAACCAAGGTGCTAAAGTGTTGACAGTAAATAGTTGTTCATCAGGGAAGGAATCATTGATAGGTAGCCTATCAAACTCAACAGTTAGGATCTTGGATAGGTGGTCTGCCACCACATTTTCAACCCCTTTTTTGTCTTTAATCTCAAGATCAAACTCCTATAATAGGAGGATTCATCTGATTAATGTTCGCTTGGCATCCTTTTTAGACAAAAGGTACTTCAGGGCTGACTGGTCTGTGAACACTATAATCCTAGATCCTAACACATAAGACCTGAATTTTTCTAAAGCATAGACAATTGCTAACAATTCCTTCTTAGTTGTGGTGTAATTTAACTAAGCATCAATCATGGTCTTGCTTGCATAAGCAATCACACAAGGTAACTTATCCTTCTTTTGTCCCAAAACTGTACCAAGAGCAAAATCTGATGCATCACACATCAGCTCAAATGGCAAAGAAAAATCAGGTGCTTGAAGGACAGGTGCAGATGTTAAACAACCTTTTAAAAGCTCAAAAGTAGTGAGACATTCATCATTAATTTCAAAAGGAACCTCTTGGCACAATAGGTGACAAAGTGGTTTTGAGATTTTACAAAAATCTTTGATGAATCTCCTATAAACACCAGCATGCCCCAAGAAAGATCTGACTTGTTTCACAGTTTTAGGTGGGGACAAATATGTAATTAAGTCAATTTTTTTCTGGTCTACCTCTATGCCTCTGTGGGAAACAACATGGCCAAGGATAATGCCTTGATTGACCATAAAATGACTCTTTTCCCAACTCAAAACCAAGTTGGTTTCCTCACATCTCTACAGCACTAGGCTGAGATGGTGTAGATATTGACTAAAACTATCACCAAAGATAGAGAAATCATCCATAAATATCTCCAAAAACTGATCAATCATGTTAGAAAATATGACATGCATACACCTTTGGAAAGTTGCAGGGGCATTACACAATTCAAATGGCATCCTTCTATAAGCAAAGGTGCCAAATGGACATGTGAAAGTTATCTTTTCCTAATCTTGTGGATACACAGGGATTTGGTTATACCCAGAATATCCATCAAGAAAATAATAAAAAGTTTTTCCTACCAACTTATCCAAAATTTGGTCTATGAGGACAAAGGAAAGTGGTCTTTTCTGGTTTTCAAATTGAGCTTTCGATAATCAATACACATCCTCCAACCTGTGGTTTCTCTAGTTAGAATTAGCTCACCAGAATCAGATTTAACCACAGTGATTCCAGATTTCTTAGGTACCACCTGAGTAGGTTCGACCCATTCAGAATCTGAAATGAGATAGATGACTCATGCATCTAATAATTTGACCACCTCCTTTATCACCACTTCTTGCATGTGGGGGTTTAACTTTCTCTGCATCTCTTTAGAGGGTTTGGAACTCTCTTTTAAGTGGATCTTATGCATATAAACAGTAGGGCTGATGCACCCAAGATCAGTAATAGGCCAACCTATTGCTCTCTTATATTTTTTTAAAACACACAACAGCTCTTCCTCTTGCTCATCAGTGAGAGAGGAAGAAATGATCACGGGCAATTTCTGATTAGCTCCCAAAAAAGCATATTTCAAAGACTTGGGCAGTTGTTTCAACTCCACATTAGGTGGACTTATGAGTGAAGGCAACAAGGGTGCCTTTGATGGTGGTGGAAGAGGCAACACAGCTGATTTCTAAGGAGGATACCTTGTTGCTGGCCCCACTTCAAAATTTAAGGCTTTCACCTCTTGAGCCACAGGTGTGGAGGCCTTCTCTTCCATACTTTTACTCCTTACATTTTCAAAATCATCACACAAATCATTACAATGTAGCAGCTTGGGCAAAGTCTCTTCCACAAGCTCATCCAACACATCAATCAAAAAGCAATCCTCACTATCCAAGTTAGGCTGACTTGCTGCATTATAAACATTCAATTTTACTTTCATGATGTCAAAAGACACCTCTATTACACTTGATCTACATTATATACAAGCATTGGCAGTGGCCAAGAAAGGCCTTCCCAAAATCACAGGAATGGAGATAGTGTATTTGCTTGGTTCCATGTCAAGAACCAGAAAATCGGCAGGATAGAAAAACTTGTCAACCCCAACTAACACATCTTCTATCATTCTCATAGGTCTCCTTTTAGATCTGTCAGCCAGCTATAATACCACATGTTTGGGCTACAATTCTCCCAAACCTAACTTCTCATAAACTGAATATGGAAGTAGGTTCATACTGACTCCCAGATCTAACAAGGCTTTTTCAATGGTGTGATCCCCAATGATGCAAGAGATTGTGGGAACTCCAGGGTCTTAAAGCTTTGTTGGGGTTGTAATGGAAAGCACTTGATTTACTTTCTTAGCAAAAAAGACCTTTTTGGATAGGTGTATCCTAGATTGTCTTTTGTGTATGCACAAGTCTTTCAAAAACTTTGTATAGGCTATCACTTGCTTGATTGCATTAAGTAAAGGCAAGTTGATCTTCACTTGTTTAAATGTCTCCATCATTTCCTCAACTTTAGCATTCCTCTTATCCAAAGGAGAAGGTGCTTGAAGTGCATTGGAAAATGACATATGTGGGACAAATCTCCTATATGATGCCTTAACAATCTCATCAAGTTTTTCTTTATTTTTGTTTTTATTTTTCTATTGGGGCACATCAACACCCCCCTTCTTTCTCATATGCTGCTCCTGCTGCATATCAACATGGGTTGTTCTTTCATTTCCTGTACTTTTCTTATCAAGCTCAATACCAACTTTGTTATCAACCAGCCTTTCAGTTCTCAAAGTGGTGACAGATTTGGCTTCTTCATGTGAGGAAGTCTCACCCACCATATACTGCCCTTTTGGGTTGTTCATGGGCTGACTAGGCAATCTTCCCTCCTCTCTCCTAGTCAAAGTATTGGATAGCTGACCAAGGTGGTCCTCTATTTTCTTAATACTTTGGCTATGGGAGTTAACAGTTTGAGACAAAGAGCCCAAATTCTGCAGTGAAGCTAGAACTTGCTCTTCAAATGTGAGGGATCTAGAGGGTGCTGGGGCTGGTGCACTTTGATGCACAGGTTGTGCCATTGGCTGGGCCATAGGCTACTGGTATTGGGGCCTTGAGAAATAATTCTACTGGTAAGGCTAGGCATTTTTATAAGGCATGAACTGTTGTTGCTTGTTTTGGAAGGTATCTTGTCTCCACCTCAAGTTGGGGTGGTTTCTCCAATGATAACCAGCAGTTGGTTGTTGTCCAAAGGACAGAGCAGCATTCACATATTCCATAACAAGGTCTAGAAATTGGGCAGCAGAAGGACATTCTTCAAGGGAGTGAGTGGGGGACTGACATATCACACATGCCTCCTCCACTTTAGCAGCCATTAGTGACTGCATTGCTCCTATGAGTTTATCAAATTTTTGAGTCAAACTATCCACTTTCCTTTCCAAATCATTGTAACCACTAACCTCATATATTTTCTCTCTTGTAGTATTCTCTCTCACCAATATAACAAGAGTCTCAATGTCCCTTAACAAAGTCTCCCTTTGCATGGAGTTTTCACTAATGATATCAAATAATTCCCAAGCCTCATCAGCTATCTTGTGGAGGTAAGTACCACCACATGAGACATCAACCATGTCCCTACTCGTGGAATCAATTCCTTAATAGAAACTTTGAATAAGTTTCCATTCAGGAATTTGGTGATAGGGACATTGCTTCAAGAGCTCCTTAAATCTCTCCCAAGCTTGGTGAAAGTCTTCAATTGGGGACTGAGCAAAGGAGATTATGCTCTTTCTCAGCTGACTTGTTTTGGACATGGGAAAAAACTTGGCCAGAAATTGACATTGAAGGTCATTCTAGCATTGAATACTATGGGTTGAGAGCATTAACAGCTAAGTTCTAGCTCTGTCCTTTAGTGAAAAGGAAAGAGTCTCAACCTGGTTGCTTCCTCCCCCAAACCTGTAATGTTGAAAGTAGTGTATAGTCTTAGAAATTCATCAATGTGCTTGTATGGGTCTTCCTTACTTAGGCCATCATATGAGGGAAGCATCTGTATGATAGAAGATTTAATCTCATAGTTCCCTTAGACAGCAGGGAATTGAATGCAGAAGGGAGAGTTGTACACCCCTGGTGCATTAAATTCTTTTAATGTCCTAGGTTGCTCACCCATTGCAGAAATCTCACTATTAATCACAGGTGTGTGTAGGGACTGCTTAGGTCTGAGAAGTCTCTCAACTTCAGGATCTAAAGGAACAATCTCAGGATTGAGAGATCTTCTACCAAGCATACACACAGCAAGAATCAAGTTCAACACACAAAAGCACAGCACAAAATTCAGCAAACCAATTACAAAAACACACAACTATTGCTGCATATCTAAAAATATAAAAGAGTTAGGAAATGCAAACTTTATCACAGCTTGCTCCTCCAATTAGCACAATGCTCCTCTCAGAATTCCAGATCCAAATCTGAAACACTAAATTAAACTACAAAAAATTACAGCAGCAATTAATCAAACACAAAACAGGCAAGTATAAATCTAAATTTAAAATGAGAAAAGCTTAGATCTACCAATTTAAAAATACAAATCCCCGGCAGTGGCGCCAAAAACTTGTTGTGTTGCTTACCTTATAATTATTAAAGGATTAAAAATAGCAAATAAAAGGATAAATTACAGCAAAATGGATCCAAGTCAAGCAACCAGTCCTGTAAGAACCAGGACTGTTGCAACAAGCTTTAAGGGGTAAGTAAGGGTAGGTCCACAGGGAAATGTGCTCTAAAATATAGTAAATCTCCAGATCTATAACAGATTGGCACTCTAGCCTATCCTAGTTTAAAACTAAGCAAAACAAGACAGAGGAGAGGTTTTTTAAGAGTTGTCACTTTACTAAAAACTACAGAAATAAAAATGCAAATGATCCAGAACATATTAAAACACAGATTTAGGGAGATGGAGAAAAGTATTAAAATCAAAAGGGAGAGAATAGTAGCTAGGGATGTTGGTCTTTACTGAAAATTATTCGGTTCAAAGGCAGTGCAGGGAACTGATTTGCAACAATCCTTCATTTGGCTACAAGCTCAGATGCAAGGTATAAGAATCCAACACAGATCAGAGAATTGGAGTGATCTTAAGGTTATGATATGTCCACTTGAATGGTCATAGATCATCCCAGAGATTCCTCTAATTCAAGGATCTTAATTAGAACAATTAAACTATTGCAAATGTTGTGGATGCAAGGCTACAAGCTCAGGCATCCACAGGGGTATTTAATGTAGGAAATTAAATGACAATCACAAGATTTATAGATCAAAATTAACTCTACAATCCATATTTTACTGATTTCAAACAAACTTACAGTATAATGTGCTCAAATCTGCAATCTGTGCAACATCCAATCCTCATACAGAACCTTGAACCTCTCAATTTACAGCTCTCAACCTCACCCTAGCTACTAAAAGGGTTTAGCCAACCATGGTTGGTCTAAAGAGAGAATGGGGGAGAAGAAAGAGGGAAGGAATTTTTGGAGGGAAAAGGGATCTTGAATTTGGTCTGAGCTCTCTCAATTTCTGAATGGTTCAACTGTGCAATTTCTCTTACAATTATACTCTTTCCTTCTGTCCTTAGATCTGTTTAAACTAATCAGAGCTCAAGGTAATAATTCAATTATTCTAAGTTACTGATGTGGCAGATTTTACTTCTAGAAGCTTTTCATCAATTGGTCCAAAATGGGCAAGTACATGTGAGGTGGTTAGAGGGTTCCCATTTGTGTTCCAAAAATACTCCCATGGGTTTTTAAAGTGCCATAGAATGTGTGCACAAAGTACTGAAGGGAGCAGCAGTCTCAGTTGGAACTAAGAAGTTCTCAAATCGAGCTTTGATAGGTTCAGGGGACCTTTTGACAAGTTATGAGTCCCCTGGGTGCTCCATTCGACAGGTTGGTTGTGGCCTTCAATAGGATCTGTTGACTGCTTGGCAGGTTCTGTTGTATTGTTCGACAGGATGACCTCCAAACCTCCCTAATGTCCTAACTCTAGCCAACCTAGCGACAGGTTATAATTCAACCTATCGACATCTTATAAGCTCTAGTTGAACTTTTGAAAAGTTCTTGCTGCTATTCGATAGGTTGACTCAGCCTCGCACAGCTTCAGGTAAGTCCTCGCTAGATTGAGTTTGTCTACTCGCTAGGTTCAGGGGAACCTATCGACAGGTTCTTCTCTGCTGTTTTGAACCTCACAAGATCCCCTGCATCTCTAGGTAAGTCCTCGACAGGTTGCAACACACCACTCGACAAGTTCTTTCAACTTGTCGACAGTTTCATTTC
This sequence comes from Chloranthus sessilifolius, assembly GCA_021018995.1. Classification (NCBI taxonomy): domain Eukaryota; kingdom Viridiplantae; phylum Streptophyta; class Magnoliopsida; order Chloranthales; family Chloranthaceae; genus Chloranthus; species Chloranthus sessilifolius. The sequence continues at coordinate 103,897,983 of CM037588.1, forward strand.
TCTCTCTCAAAACCTGTCAATGAGTTCTAATTCAGCTTTTAAGCATCTCGACAGGATGCTTCCTTTGGTTTCCACTCCTCGATAGGTTCTGGGAACTTGTCAATCTCTTTATATCCAAGCATCCAAACCTGTAGACAGGTTGAATTAACCTCTCGACAAGTTATAGCCTTTGCTTCCACAGTTGGGACATAGCTCTGGGGTGTTGTCCTTCCTCTGTCCAATCCTTAGCAGCCTTTGGGGGGTTCCATCTTCATCAATTGCAGCTATTGGTTTGCTCCCATGTGTACACAGTTGGACACATGGAATTCCCATAGACTTCAGAGGCTTGTGAGATGCTTGATGGCTGGCCTTTTGGGCTGTATGAGCACATGATGAGCCAGCAGATCTCTTCTTTGGCATTTTTAGATGGATGTCTACACTAAGACTGTAATTTATTGCTTATCTACAAAACACACTCAAGAAATATTATTAGTCAAATCAAAGGTCTATCAAAGGTCAGGTTAGGAAGTGAAAAATGGTATTTTTTACTGATTAACACACCCCCAAACCTAAGCTTTGCTAGTCCCTGAGCAAAGGAGAAATTAAAAAATAAGTATTGAAAATAAAAAACTACCACTTTTGTAGGGAGCACAGATGTATTTAACACATGCATCAAGCCTTTTAAACCCCTAGGTGATCCCTAGTGGAGGAGTGGAGTCTCCTGAGGGTTTTCAGTGAAGTTACCAATAAACTTCTCCAATGAATCAGTTAATATCAATGCAACATGTCAAAACAGAATTTAAACAAAAATAAAATTCATTCCACACCTTACTCATTCAATTTTTTTTGGGGATTCTCAGCAATAAATCAGCAGCTTAATACTAAAATTCTGCTATAATTCCTTCACAATCAATCAGCTCGTCAAGGCATTGTGTGTGAAAATTAGTGTAAAGCTCACCATCAATTGGAGAAATCTGTTTTGATAATGCCCCAAATAAATTTAATTTCAGACCCTAGTCTCACCAGGGCTGTCACTCACAATAAGCATGAATGGTGCATTATTTCTCACAGCTCAAAAGCAGTTACAGCCCTCAAATATGACTGCAAGCATGAGCATAGGCATTGCTCTAATTCTTGAAATCTTCTAATTCTTTTCACCATAGATTACACAGATCCTTATCTCCACATGACAACTCAATCAATTTCAGATCAGTAGGGTCTTTTTATTAGGTGTTAATATGGCTTATGAGTGAGGTTTATAAAAAATAAAGGGGGAATAAAAGGATTCATAAATTGAGAGAGCTCAGACCAAATTCGAGATCCCTTTTCCCTCCAAAAATTCCTCTTTTAGTAGCTAGGGTGAGGTTGAGAACTGTAAATTGAGGGGTTCAAAGCTCTATATGAGGATTGGATGTTGCATAGATTGCAGATCTGAGCACATTGTACTGTAAGTTTGTTTGAAATCAGTAAATTATGGATTGTATAGTTAATTTTGATATATAAATCTTGTGATTGTCATTTGATTTCCTATATTAAATACCCCTGTAGATGCCTGAGCTTGTAGCCTTGCATCCACAACATCTGCAATCATTTAATTGTTCTAATTAAGATCCTTGAATTAGAGGAATCTCTGGGATGATCTGTGACCATTCAAGTGGACAGATCATAGCCTTAGGATCACTCTAATTCTTTGATCTGTGTTATGTTCTTATACCTTGCATCTGAGCTTGTTGCCAGATGAAGGATTGTTGCAAATCAGTTCCCTGCACTGCCTTTGAACCGAACAATTTTCAGTAAAGACCAAAATCCCTAGCTGCTATTCTCTCCCTTTTGATTTTAATCCTTTTCTCCATCTCCCTAAATCTATGTTTGAATCAGTTCTAGTTCATTTGCATTTTTATTTTTGTAGTTTTTAGTAAAGTGACATCTCCTAAAAAACCCCTCCTCTTTGCTGTTTTGCGTAGTTTTAAATTAGGATAGGCTAGAGTGCTAGATCTGTTATAGATCTAGAGATTTACTATATTTTAGAGCACATTTCCTTGTGGACCTACCCTTACTTACCCCTTAAAGCTTGCTGCAAGAGCCCTGGTTCTTGCAGGACTGGTTGCTTTACCTTGGATCCATTTTGCTGTAATTTATCCTTTTAATTTGCTGTTTTTAATCCTTTAATAATTGTAAGGTAAGCAACATAATAAGTTTTAAGGGATAAGTAAGGGTAGGTCCACAGGGAAATGCACTATATAGATCTAAAATAAAAATAGTAATAAAAACTAAAGAAAAATTAGATCTACAAAAATGAGAAACTCAGATCTACTAACTATATTAAAACTCCCTAGCAACGACGCCAAAAACTTGTTGTGTATATTTCAGGTGCTGATTTATTTATTGGTGGTAAAAGCAAAATAAAATCAAAGTAAAATAGAAGATGAAAATAACACATCTAAAATATTCAGACCTGCAAGATACAGGGTCCTTTGTAGCAAGTTTTAATAAGTAAGAGTTTATCCCACAAGGAGTAGTGATCTACAACCTAAAAGGCAGTATAGTAGACCTCCAAATCTATTACAGATCTGGCAATTCTAGCCTAATCTAAGAAGAAAGAGAGTTTTTCGGGTGTCACTAGATCTAATCTACATAACAGAAGTATAAAACTAAATCTAAAAGATGGAGGAAGATGGATGGTAAAATAAAGTATAAAATAGGGAGAAATAGAGAGCTAGGGGACTGGTTCTTATTGCAAAACAGATCAAAGCATGTGAATTTACAGCTATCCTTTACTTGGCTATAAGCTCAAGTGCAAGATAGAAGAATTTAAACCAAACCAAAGGCTTGAGCTGATCTTAAGGGTATGATCTGTCCACTTGAATGGTCACAGGTCATCCTATAAACTTTATCTAATCCAATGGTTCAAAATGAAACATTAAAATCACTACAAATGATGTGGATGCAAGGCTACAAGCTCAGGCATCCACAGGGATATTAAACCACAGGAAATCAAATGGTAATCTATAGATCTACTGGAAAACTGAATGGGTTATTCCCAAATACATGGATCCTATAAGCATCTACTGGCACCACAAGATCTTTAGATTTAATTGAACTTTAAAATCAACAATTTATTGAATCAAAATTACTTACAATAACCTTGTTCTCAGATCTGTAGTCTATACATCAATCCACACATCTCCATGCTGAGATTACAATTACAAATCAGATCTGAACTGCTATCTAGATCTAATCCAACAAGCTGGATTAGGGAGAGATGGGGAAGAGAAAAAGGAAAAATAAAGCTAAAACTAAACCTAAATGAGTCAAGGAGAACTAAAGTTATTCCTTGGTTTCCTTACTGAAGAATTACAGCAGCAAAGAGCCTTATTTATACAAATGCAGTGATCCATGTGCTTTGGATTGCAGCCAATCAAAGGAGAGATTTTCTATTTCAGTTTATGCTAATCCCTGTTTTAGCATTCTGCCCAATCAGAGAGAAGAGAGCTCAATTCAGTTCTACCCAGCTGCAATAGTTTGCTTCCCGCCAAAAATTTTAGATGAAAAATAGTTTGCACATGGGCATATTTCTTCTGTGCCTTGGAGTTCCCAAAATTGCCCTTGCCAACCAAAAATAACTCTAGCTGCAGCCTTTTATAATTGCTACATATATTTGAGGCTCATTGGAGTCTTCAAAAGTGCCCCCGATGTTTATAAATAACAGCTACAGCTCAAGATAGTCTTTTGGATCCATTGATGAAGGCTAGCAGCTAATGGGATCTAGGTGGAACTCAAATCTCAACAGGTACTGATGCTTTAGAGAATGGGAGGTTGGACTGTTTGAGAGGATGGAGTAGAGTGCAGCAGCTTCAGGCATCCTTTCGTGAGGATGTTTGAAGAACTCGACAGGATGGCTGATGGTGTAGAGCTGAAACTCGATAGGTTCTGAAGCTGCAAACTAAATGTCGACAGGATCAAGGGAGTCTTCGATAGGTTTGATGAAGGTAAGTTTGTACTATTCAATAGGATAAAGGGGGTTGTTCGAGTGCACTTCAAGAGGATAAAAATAGCAAATGGGAGATAGTCCCTAATTTGCCATTTCCCAATGCACTTCAAGCACCTTCTCCTTTTGACAAGGGGAATACTAAAGTTGAGGAAATGATGAAGACATTTAAACAAGTGAAGATCAACTTGCCTTTACTTGATGCAATCAAGCAAGTGCTAGCTTATGCAAAGTTTTTGAAAGACTTGTGCACACAATCTAGGATACACCTATCCAAGAAGGTCTTTTGTGTTGAGAAAGTGAACCAAGTGCTATCCATTGCAACCCCAACAAAGCTCCAAGACTCTAGAGTTCCCACAATCCCTTGCATTATTGGGGATCACACCATTAAAAAAGTCTTGTTAGATCTGGGAGCCAGTGTGAACCTACTTCCATATTCAGTTTAGGAGAAGTTAGGTTTAGGAGAATTGAAGCCCACTTATGTGGTATTACAACTGATTGACAGATCTAAAGGAGTCCTGTAGGGATGATACAAGATGTGTTAGTTGGGGTTGACAAGTTTTTCTATCTTGCAGATTTTCTGGTTCTTGACATGGAACTAAGCAAATGCACTACCTCCATTCCTGTGATTTTGGACAGGCCTTTCTTGGCCACTGCCAATGCTTGTATATAATGTAGATCTGGTGTAATGAAAGTATCTTTTGGTAACATGAAAGTAAAATTGAATATTTACAATACAGCAAGTCAGCCTCACTTGGATAGTGAGGATTGCTTTTTGATTGATGTGTTGGATGAGCTTGTGGAATAGACTTTTCCCAAGCTGCTACATTGTAATGGTTTGTGTGATGTTTTTGAAAATGTGTGGAGTGAAATTGTGGAAGAAAAGACTCCCACACATGTGGTTCAAGAGGTGAAAGGCTTAAATTCTGAAGTGGGGCCAGCAACAAGATATCCTCCTTGGAAACCAATTGTGTTGCCTCTTCCACCACCATCAAAGGCACCCTTGTTGCCTTCACTCATAAATCCACCTGACGTGGAGTTGAAACAGCTTCCCAAGTCTTTGAAATATACTTTTTTGGGAGCTAATCAGAAATTGCCCGTGATCATTTCTTCCTCTCTCACTGATAGCAAGAGGAAGAGTTGTTGTGTATTTTAAAAAAGCATAAGAGAGCAATAGGTTGGACTATTGCTGACCTTGGGGGTATGAGCCCTATTGTTTGTATGCATAAGATCCACTTGGAAGAGGGTTCCAAACCCTCTAGAGAGATGCAGAGAAAGTTAAACCCTCACATGCAAGAAGTGGTGATAAAAGAGGTGGTCAAATTGTTAGATGCAGGAGTCATCTATCCCATTTTAGATTCTGAATGAGTGGCACCTACTCAGGTGGTATCTAAGAAATTTGGAATCATTGTGGTAAAATCTGATTCTGGTGAGCTAATTCCAACTAGGGAAACCACAAGTTGGAGGGTGTGAATTGATTATCGAAAGCTCAATTTGAAAACCAGAAAAGACCACTTTCCTTTGCCCTTCATAGACCAGATTTTGGATAAGTTGGCAGACAAAGCTTTTTATTGCTTTTTTGATTGATATTCTAGGTATAACCAAATCACCGTGTATCTACAAGACTAGGAAAAGACAACTTTCACATATCCATTTGGCACCTTTGCTTATAAAAGGATGCCATTTGAATTTTGCAATGCCCCTGCAACATTCCAGAGGTGTCTGTATGCCATATTTTCTAACATGATTGATCAGTTTTTAGAGATATTCATGGATGATTTCTCTGTCTTTGGGAATAGTTTTAGCCAATGTCTACACCATCTCAACCTAGTGCTGCAGAGATGTAAGGAAACCAACTTGGTTTTAAGTTGGGAAAAGAGTCATTTTATGGTCAATCAAGGCATTATCTTTGGCCATATTATTTCTCACAGAGGCATAGAGGTAGACCAGGCTAAAATTAACTTGATTTCATATTTGCCCCTACCTAAAATTGTGAAACAAGTCAGATCTTTCTTGGGGCATGCTGGTGTTTATAGGAGATTCATCAAAGATTTCAGTAAAATTTTAAAAGTTCTTTGTCACTTGTTGTGTCAAGAGGTTCCTTTTAAATTTAATGATGAATGTCTCACTGCTTTTGAGCTTTTGAAAGGCTGTTTAACATCTGCACCTGTCCTTCAAGCACCTGATTTTTCTTTGCCATTTGAGCTGATGTGTAATGCATCAGATTTTGCTATTGGTGCAGTTTTGGGATAAAAGAAGGATAAGTTACCTTGTGTGATTACTTATGCAAACAAGACCATGATTGATGCTAAGTTAAATTACATCACAACTGAGAAGGAATTGTTGGCAATTGTCTATGCTTTGGAAAAATTCAGGTCTTATGTTTTAGGATCTAGGATTGTGGTGTTCACAAACCACTCAGCCCTAAAGTACCTTTTGTCTAAAAAGGATGTCAAGCCAAGATTAATCAAATGAATCCTCCTATTACAGGAGTTTGATCTTGAGATTAAAGACAAAAAAGGGGTTGAAAATGTGGTTGTAGACTACCTATCTAGGATCCTAGCTACTAAGTTTGATAGGCTGCCTATCAATGATTCTTTCCCTGATGAACAGTTGTTTACTGTCAGCACTTCAGCACCTTGGTTTGCAAACGTAGTAAATTACTTGGTAGTGGGTAAGATCCCCCCACATTGGAACAAAACGGATAGGGAGCTATTTTTTTCTCAGATCAGACATTACTTGTGAGAGGATCCATACCTATTCAAGCATTGTGCAGACCAAGTTGTGAGAAGATGTGTCCCTGAAACTGAATTTCACAACATACTAATCATGTGTCATGAATAGGCTTGTGAAGGCCATTTCAGTGGAAACAAGACTGCTGCAAAGGTGCTTCAAAGTGGATTTTTTTAGCTCACCATCTTAAAGGATGCATTACAGCATTGCAAAGCTTGTGAAAGATGCCAAAAAATGGAAAGTATCTCCAAAAGAAATTTCATGCCTTTACAGCCTATACTTGTTATTGAACTATTTGATATTTGGGGGATTGACTTCATGGGTCCCTTCCCTCCTTCCTATAAATATAATTTTATTCTTGTGGCTGTGGACTATGTGTCCAAATGGGATGAGGCCATGGCCACAAGAACCAATGATCACAGAGTTGTCCTCAACCTTTTGAAGGATAACATTTTCTCTAGGTTTGGCACCCCCAGAGCTATCATTTCTCAATTTTGAATCCTTCCTTATGTCTTTCCTCTGTCCAGTCCTTAGCAGCCTTTAGGGGGTTCAATCTTCATCAATTGTAGCTATTGGTTTGCTCCCATGTGTACACAATTGGACACATGGAATTTCCATAGACTTCAAAGGCTTGTGAGCTGCTTGATGGCTGGCCTTTTGGGCTGTATGAGCACATGATAAGGCAGCAGATCTCTTCTTTGGCATTTTTAGATGGATGTCTGCACTAAGACTATAATTTATTGCTTATTTATAAAACACACTCAAGAAACATTATTAATTAACTCAAAGGTCTATCAAAGGTCAGGTTAGGAGGTGAAAAATAATATTTTTCACTGATTAACACACCCCCAAACCTAAGCTTTGCTAGTCCCTGAGCAAAGAGAAATTAAAAAATAAGTATTGAAAATAAAAAAATGTCACTTTTGTAGGGAGCACAGATACATTTAGCACATGCATCAAGCCTTTTAAACCCCTAGGTGATCCCTAGTGGAGGAGTGGAGTCTCCTGAGGATTTTCAGTGAAGGTACCCACAAACTTCTCTAATGAATCAGTTAATATCAATGCAACATGTCAAAGTAGTGATAGATTTGACTTCTTTATGTGAAGAAGTCTCACCCACCATATACTGCCCTTTTGGGTTGTTCATGGGCTGACTAGACAACCTTCCCCCCTCTCTCCTTGTCAAAGTATTGGATAGCTGACTAAGGTGGTCCTCTATTTTCTTAATACTTTGGCTATGAGAGTTAATAGTTTGAGATAAAAAGCCCAAATTTTGCAGTGAAGCCAGAACTTGCTCTTCAAATGTGAGGGATCTAGAGAGTGCTGGGGCTGGTGCACTTTGATGCACAGGTTGTGCCATTGGCTGGGCCATAGGTTGTTGGTATTGGGGCCTTGGGAAATAATTCTATTGGTAGGGTTGGGCATTTCTATAAGGCATGGACTGCTTTTGTGGCTGCTATTACTGCTGGTTTTGGAAGGTATCTCTTCTCCACCTCAAGTTGGGATGGTTTTTCCAATGATAACCAGCAGTTGGCTATTGTCCAAAGGACTAAGCAGCATTCATATGTTCCGTAACAAGGTCTAGAAATTAGGCAGAAGGACATTCTTCAAGGGAGTGAGTGGGGGACTGGCATATCACACATACCTCCTCCACTTTGGCAGCCATTAGTGACTGCATTGCTCTTATGAGCTTATCAAATTTTTGAGTCAAACTATCCACTTTCCTTTCCAAATCATTGTAACCACTGACCTCATATATTTCCCCTCTTATAGTGTTCTCTCTCACCAATCTAACAGGAGTCTCAATGTCCCTTGACAAAGTCTCCCTTTGCATAGAGTTTTCACTAATAATATCAAACAACTCCCAAGCCTCATCAGCTGTCTTGTGGAGGTAAGTACCACCACATGAGGCATCAACCATGTCCCTACTCTTGGGATTAATTCCTTGATAGAAACTTTGAACAAGTTTTCACTCAAGAATTTGGTGATAGGGACATTGCTTCAAGAGCTCCTTAAATCTCTCCCAAGCTTGGTGAAAGTCTTCAGTTGGTGACTAAGCAAAGGAGATTATGCTCTTCCTCAGCTGACTTATTTTGGACATGGGGAAAAACATGACCAAAAATTGATATTGAAGGTCATTTCAAGACTGAATACTATTGGTTGGGAGCATTGACAGCCAAGTTCTGGCTCTATCCTTTAGTGAAAAAGGAAAGAGTCTCAACCCGGTTGCTTCCTCCCCCAAACCTGTAATGTTGAAAGTAATGCACAGTCCTAGAAATTCATAAATGTGCTTGTATGGGTCTTCCTTACTCGGGCCATAATATGAGGGCAGCATCTGTATGATGGAAGATTTAATCTTATAATTTCCTTGAATAACAGGGAATTGAATGCAGAAGGGAGAGTTGTACACCCCTGGTGTATTGAATTCTTTTAATGTCCTAAGTTGCTCACTCATTGTAGAAATCTCATAATTAACCACAGGTGTGTGTAGGGACTGCTTGGGTCTGAGAAGTCTCTCAACTTCAAGATCTAAAGAAACAATCTCAGGATTGAGAGATCTTCTACCAAGCATACACACAGCAGGAATCAAGTTCAACACACAATAGTACAGCACAAAATTCAGCAGACCAATTACAAAAACACATGACTATTGCTGCAGACCTAAAAATATAAAAGAGTTAGGAAATGCAAACTTTAGCATAGCTTGCTCCTCCAATTAGCACAATGCTCCTCTCAGAATTCCAGATCCAGATCTGAAACACAAAATTAAACTACAAAATACTACAGCAGCAATAAATCAAACACAAAGCAGGCAAGTATAAATCTAAATATAAAATGAGAAAAACTTAGATCTACCAATTTAAAAATACAAATCTCCGACAGCAGCTCCAAAAATTTATTGTGTTGCTTACCTTATAATTATTAAAGGATTAAAAATAGCAAATTAAAAAGGTAAATTACAACAAAATTGATCCAAGGTAAAGCAACCAATCCTGCAAGAACCAGGGATGTTGCAGGAAGCTTTAAGGGGTAAGTAAGGGCAGGTCCATAGGGAAATGTGATCTAAAATATAGTAAATCTCCAGATCTATAACAATCTCTGTCACTCTAGCCAATCCTAGTTTAAAATTAAGCAAAACATGAAATAGGAGAGGTTTTTTAAGAGTTATCACTTTACTAAAAACTACAGAAATAAAAATGCAAATGATTCAGAACTGATTAAAACACAGATTTAGGGAGATGGAGATAAGGATTAAAATCAAAAGGGAGAGAATAGCAGCTAGGGCATTTGGTCTTTACTGAAAATTATTTGGTTCAAAAGTAGTGCAGGGAACTAATTTGTAATAATCCTTCATCTGGCTATAAGCTCAGATGCAAGGTATAAGAATCCAACACAGATAAAAGAATTGGAGTGATCCTAAGGCTATGATCTGTCCACTTGAATGGTCACAGATCATCCCAGAGATTCCTCTAATTCAAGGATCTTAATTAGAACAATTAAACTATTGCAGATGTTGTGGATGAAAGGCTACAAGCTCAGGCATCTATAAGGGTATTTAATCTAGGAAATCAAATGACAATCACAAGATTTATAGGTCAAAATTAACTCTACAATCCATAATTTATTTATTCCAAACAAACTTACAGTATAATGTGCTCAGATCTACAATCTGTGCAACATCCAATCCTCATACAGAGCCTTGAACCTCTCAATTTATAACTCTCAACCTCACCCTAGCTACTAAAAGGGTTTAGCCAATCATGGTTGGTCTAAAGAGAGAATGGGGGAGAAGGAAGAGGGAAGGAATTATTGGGGGGAAAAGAGATCTCGAATTTGGTCTGAGCTCTCTCAATTTCTGGATGGTTCATCTATACAATTTCTCTTGTATTTATACTCTTCCCTTCTGTCCTCAGATCCGTTTCAGCCAATCAGAGCTTAAGGGAATAATTCAATTGTTCTGAGCTGCTGATGTGGCTGATTTTACTTCTTGAAGTTTTCTATCAATTGGTCCAAATTGGGAAAGTACATGTGAGGTGGTTAGAGGGTTCCCATTTGCGTTCATTTGTGTTCCAGAAATACCCCCACAGGTTGTTAAAGTGCCTTAGAATGTGTGCACAAAGTACTGAAGGGTGCAGCAATCTCAGCGGGAACTGAGAAGTTCTCAAATCGAGCTTCAATAGGTTCAGTCATGTCCTACGAATCGATGGAAAGCACAGAACTTACTGTAGTCTAGGTTTGTTGTCCAAGGTCATGGTCATTATGGCAGGAATCGGATGAGAATTTGATTACTAACAAGGCAGAATATGTTGGCGATGGTGTTAGAAAATGAAGGATAGTGCTCGCGTTTCAATTGGTAAGGACCCCTTGTTTGCTGGTTGAAATTCTGGGGTGGGGGTACGTTGTTATAACTCTGAGGGTTAGCTGGCCATTTTTGGGTGGCATTCTGGTTTTGGTGGGTACTTTGGTTAGAGTATTGGTTTCGGTATTGGTTCTGATTCTGATTAGGGTACCACTGTTGATTCTGGTTCTGGTATTAATTTTGACCAGAATTCCTCGGTTGGTAATTTTCATTTCGAGAGTTCTGCCCCTGGCTGGAAACTATGCTGACTTGCTCGGAGCTAGAAGTTTTCTTACTGTTCTTTGCCTTCGAGTCGCTGGAAGAGGCGACTTTTGATGCTATTATCGAGAAGGCGAGGTCTCCTCCCTTAATGTGTCTCTGAATGCGATTGGTGTGCAGGTGAGGGGTCACGAAGTTCGGGCAATCGCTGATAATAAGAGCACTTCGAAGAGGCTCTTTGGCATTGTCCATGATAATGTTGATCGCGTCCTTCTCCTTCATCTGGCTTCCAGTGAGAGCTGCAAGTTTCCTCCAGCGTGCTACAAGTATGCAAAGTTTTCCTTGAGTTCTTGCATCATCCTCATCAGGTGGCTGAGACTAACCACTTCTAGTATCAGGTGCTTGTACTGGTCCAAAAATTGATCAGCCAGATCGTCGAACGTGTCGATCTTGTGAAGTGGATTTCCAGCGAACCAGCCAAGAGCTTTTCCTTTTAACGATCTCTGAAAGTAGTGTATTAGGAGTCCTTGATTATCATGAATGGGACAGTAATCATTGTAGAATAATGCCATGTGGTGATTTGGATTCCATGTGTCGTTGTATTTGCTAAACTTTGGTGGCTTAAACCCTATAGGTAGGTTAAACTCGATATCCCAGCAAAAACTATCAAACCCGAATGACAGGCCAGGGCAATTTCTCTTAGTCATGTATTCGTCGAGCATCTTGGGGAGATCTTCTACTCTTACAATGGTGTCTTTCTGGGTATTCCGAGGGTGAGCCCAATCTTGGCAATTATCATCAAAGAGGGTGCGGGTGGTTCGCCTTAGCGGTGATATATGTGTTGATACCGTACTTGGAGTAGGCAGTGGCCTCTCCTCTTTCTGTCGTTCTCACTCTTCCTTGTCTTGCTGATCTTTAATAGTTTTGTATGTGACGGCCATACCTCGGAGCAGTTCTTTGGCATCTTCGCCTCCTTTTTATAATTTTTGGACACTGTATTTCACAAGTTGTCAGGTGGTGAAATTATGTCCAAGACTGTTGCCTTTTCCACCGTTGTTGTTACTGGTGCTCGGGGGAGTGAAGGGGTGTTCTTGGTCGCCGGCCATGTTAATCTCGGGGTGACATGGGGGTGAATCGTAGGATGGTTCGGCATCATATATGGGGTTATCGTTGTATCCCCATAGCGGTGGATTACCGTTGTTGGTCAGGTTTATTTTACGTATTCTCGATATTTCTAGCCTTTGGTAGATACTCATAAACTCTCGGGGAGCACTCGAGAGGGTGAGTGTGTATAGCAAAGTGATAAAGTAAAAAATAAAACTAAACTAAGCAGAGCAAAAAAAATAAACTTAAATTAGACAAGAACTAGTTTAGCATAAAAGAGTCTCATCGCTATCGCCAGTCTGTTGGTATGCTCTTTTTATGGGTTCCTTTCGATCCCAAGAAGAAGTGGCCCAATTCAGTCCAAGTGGACTCTGGCTAGGCGCGGTGGAATAATAAACTAAGAAATATTTAAATGCAGAAAATAAAAGAGGTAAATTCTAAAGGAGAAGTACCTGAGTTGATGCGATCGCCAGCTGCAGATATTTATCGACATTGCAACATGTCTCTGATCACACTTTGTGGGGGGTGTGTTAACTCCTTTGCTGAACGTCAGCCGGCCAACTCCAACAATTGTAGTCTTTCTAGCCTAGCTTTCTAATTCTGCTCTAAGTCTAATTAGCTTTATCTTCTTTCCCTATTCTAGGTTTGACTGATCACGGATTTCCTAGTACTACTTTATTTCCTACTGTTACTCTAATTCTAATTATTCTGGCCTCCTAGTGTTACTCTAATTCTAATTAATTTAGTCTCCTAATACTACTCTAACTAGGAAAAACAAAGGGGGTTGTGACCCGATATGCTAAGGAGGATCGGCCCCGTTTCTAAGTACCCTCCATAAGCTCCCTTGCGCAAATTGGGTGGTTAAGGGCTATTTTATAAATACTAGGGATTAGAGATTGAATTTAAACTAGGAACTAAGAATTTAATAATTAAAATTGAAGAATTTAATAACTAAGAACTGCGAATTAGAAGTAAGAACTAAGAACTATAACTAAGAATTAAAAACTAGAACTAGAACTAAGAATTAGAACTAGAAGTTAAGACCTAAGAACCAGAGATCTAAAACTAAGAATTAAGAACTAAAGATCTAGAACTAAAAATTAAGAACTAGAACTAGAAAGAGATTACTTGAAGCTAAGCGTTTCTTCCTCCTTCTAGTACTGTAGAGAGAAGAACTCGAGCTTGGGAGAGGCCTGAGTTCGAGAGAGAGGAGATTGTTATTGAAATTGTGTATTTGGGCTTGGTAGGGGGGTCTTTTTATAGGTATCGGGCTAATTTTGCGTGTGGGGCCATGTGTGCAATAGGTGAATTGCATGCGCTCCATTGAATTCTGCGCATAGTGCAATGCACTTAATTCACTTTTAGTTGGTCACTAACTCAAGAGTGACCGTCTAGGCGGGTGTCCTAGTTCCAATGTGCTTTGGAACCAATTTCGCGCATATGTCTATGCGTGGAATCCAATTCCGCCTAGGGAAGTTAGCGCGAGATTGGGGAGTTCAGGCGGTCTTTGGAAATAGAATCTCAATCCAGTTATGGACTAATTCCACATATATGGTAATACGTGCAATGGAATTCCACATGGCATATCCTGCACAGGATTCAGGATTTCAGCCGATGCACGAAAGTCTATGCCTAGTCCAAGTGGGACTAATTGCGCGCAGACTGCTCTGCGTGCAATTGAATTAAGCACATAGTTGGATGCGCATAATTCGGGGATTTCTGAGCCTTGATGGGTCCAAGTTTTTGGGTTGATGTTTCGGCCCATTTCTCAACCGTACACTACATGTGTGGTGTATAGTTCCCAAGTTGGGGATTAAGGTCTTCAAAGAAGGATTCTGGAGATTGTGGGTAAGGTCAAAGGTTGACCAAACATATTTGGATATTCCGAGAGGACGAAAACGAGGTGTCTACACTAACTATGTCGAAAAGTTTATCAAGTATAACATCATTTGTCAATTTGGCATACCCAAGGACATCATCATGGACAACGGCACCAACTTTGCGAACAAACGCATCAAAGTCCAATGCGAGCAATACAAGATCAAACATCATCGCTCGTCACTATATAGGTCACAAACTAATGGAGTCGTCAAAGTTGCAAACAAGACAGTAGTCCGAATCCTCGAGAAAATGATCGTCACTTATCAAGATTGGAGTGAAAAGTTGCCATTTGCACTATGGGCTTATCGAACGTCAATCCGTACCGCCATAGGAGCAACATCGTTCTCCCTTGTGTAGGAACTGAGGTAGTGCTACTAGTTATAGTTGAAGTTGAAGTAACTTCACTCCGTATCCTCATCGAATCCAATCTATCAAAAGTTGAACAAGAAAGATCCTGTTTCGAGCAGCTGAACCTGATTGATGAGAAAAGGCTCTTAGCCTTGTGTCACACCCAAGCCTATAAGAGGAGGATCGCACGTGCTTACAACAAGTGTGCTCACACTCGAGATTTGAAAGTGGGTGACACCGTACTCAAGAAAATCTTTCCTTCTCTCCATGATGATCCGAGAGGAAAATTCAAACCCAATTGGGAAGGGCCCTACGTCGTCCGAGAGGTACTGCCTAGATATGCACTCCGCCTCGCCACCATGGATGGAGAACATTTTTTCGAGCCCATCAACGCTGAATACGTGCAACTATTCTACTCTTAGTCTCTCACAGTAAGGTAAGTATTGATATGATGGATACGTGACTGCTTAAGAATCCCATAAAAGAGACCATCATTTCAAAGCCAAGTAGCCAAAAAGTGTCCCTGATGCTTATACCCTTTGCTACCCAATTTGAGCCTTTAGCCTTTCCTTCATTAACCCCTCCCAGAAAATATACGCAAGGCCAATTTTTGATAGAAATTGGCCTTGCATATATATTATATACGCAAGGCCAATTTGGCTTCTTCCTACAGCTTTGAGCTCCAGAACAGGCTCTGGACTTCTCAAAGAACGCTATTCCTAAGCCTAGCGTATACTTTATATACACAAGGCTACGAAATAGTATTTTTTTGCAAAAATGCCAGATTTCGAACTTGGGGTTTGACTTTTTGACTACCCCAAAGTTTGGGGTAGGTTTCTTTAGGACTGTTGCACCCCCACTAGCTCTCTTTTTAACCATTTTGCAATTTAGGAGAATAACCTATCATCTACCATTAAACCCAAGTTCTCACCAATCCAAACCCTTAAAAAACTTAAAAATCTTATATTAGAGATTACCTAATTGTTAAACCCATTAGCCTTTAAGTACCCCTCTAATATACTCCAACTCTATAAATGGAGAGCCACCCTCCCCCCCCCCCCCCCCTTGTTTTAGGGCTTGAAAATTTTCCAAAAGAGAGAATCCTATAGAGTTTTCCTTCTTCTTCAAGCTTTAAATCCACAAAATTCTAGAACCTAGGTTCCCTTTTTAGACCTCATTTCCATCATTAATCCCTTAGCTTTAGGAAAAACAAGGCCTTAGCCTATCTGTCCTACCTCCTAACTCCTAAGCCTTAGAGTTCAAGACTCATCTTTCTACCCGTTTTCTATCGGAAGCACACCCACGCGAAGGTCCACAGCGGTGCTACAAGGACCCGAGAGCTCCGGCTCTCTCCTCTATTCCTCTACCTTCTTTGTTTTTCTTCTAGCTTAGAATTTGAGCCATTACGCCGCAAAAATTTCAGTGATTGTGGAGGCTTAAAATAGGATCATAGTGCCTTCGGGCAAGGAGGAGTGCCGTTCATTTTATTTTTATTTTTTTACTTTGGCTATAAGTAGACCCGCTTACGAGCGGGTTGATCGAATACCTAACACCTTCCCGATCGATAATTGAAGCCCCTACCCAAGAACCTTTGACAAAGAACAATAAATCAGAGTCATATTTTTGCACTTCGGTACTCATATATCGATTTTTAGGTTTCTCGGATCACCAAAAGCTCCGTGTGGCGACTCCATCTTTTTTTAAAAGCGAGCGCATCGTCGAGACGGACTCGTGAGAGCCCACGGTTGTACATGCATGAAATAAAAAAATCGTCTTATAATGAACTCAGGATCTCAAAATGCATCATGTGGAAGATTGAGATAAAAAAACAATCTCCAATTTCTGATTCAAAGCAGTCAATGCATGCTGGCCGAAGGAGATGGGGCAAGGTCACTATTGTACAATGTGTGAATAATGACACGATTATGAGGTGAGATTACATCTAAGCCGTCTAATATAAAGGCCAAGATTTAAAGAAAACAACGCCAAAGAGTGGTGCAAAATTCAATCTCTCTCATATGATTCAATACAGTTTAACTGTTGAATTAGATACTGGCTTTGGAGTGCATTGAGTCATATGATAAAGATCATGGCCTTCAAATAAAGTGGCCTAGATGGTTGGGTTATATTTAAGTCGTATGATTTGAAGGTCATGATCTAAAGATCTATTACGCAAAAGATTGGCACAAAACTCAATCTCTACCGTATGATTCGTCGACACAATCAAGTGTTGAATTAAATATGGCTTTTGAGTGTATTGAATAATATGATGAAAATAATGTTTGGTGCCAATCGTTTTTACCTATGATCTTTAGATCATGAGCTTAAAATCAAATGGATTAGATGGAGTTTTAACATGACACAAGTTTCACATGATATCAATTGACGTGTTACACCATGCTACCAATTTTGGGGATGTGTACGATTTGTAATCAACACCTAATCGTCTGATAGGTGGGTCATGATCTCAAGATTTATTGCGTTGAAGAAGGGATGCAAAACGATCCCCGTCATCTAATTCAAGACAATCAACACTTTTAATGGTAAAAACCCCAAGCGGCATAAACCAATTTTTTAATTGGTGAAAGGATGGTGGGCATTTGTTTTTTTCCCACAACATGGGCTAAAAAAAATTTCAAGAGATTTTTCCTTGGAAATTTTATTTTGACTATTTCCACTTTTTTCCCAAGCAATTAGTAGGACCAACCATGTTCCCAAACATGGAAAATATCCAAAATCTGTAAAATAATGTTTTTTTTACTATTTTTAATATGAAGAAGAGGAAAAAATGATGAAGGATCTCGCTAGACCAACAATGGTTTCACAAGGAAGCATGCAATGCTCCTCTACCGACGTGATGAAAGAGCCATCGGTTATAACAACTCCGACAGAAGATTTTAGAAGATGGGGCTTGGGCTCTCTTATCTCTGGAGGTAAAGTTTCATCTCAATTTCTCATGTATTCTTCTCACTTTCCTAGTGAAAATTCATGCATAGAAACAAAATTAAGCTCTAAAATTAATTCAAATTTCAGGAGAAATAATTGGAGAAGTCAAAACAGTTACAAATATGCACGAGAGGAAGTTGGAAATGGCCAAACATGCCGATGCTTTTATTCCCCTCATTGGTGAGTGAAGAATCCAAACACGACCTACCATTTTTAAAACAGAAAATATTCTTTTTTCATTTAAATATCTTGATTTATATCATAAAATTATATAATATTTTAAGGGTTATGGAACTATGGGAACTTTTAGAGATAATAACATGGTCACGGCTAAAAATTTATGACAAACTTGTTAGATGGTTCTTGGATTATCCATTTCTTTTAACTTTTTGACTGTAGATTAAAAGAAAGAAGTTTTCATGTTGAATCTTGTTACAGGTGGGGTGGGAGTATTGAATGGTGATGAATACTATAATATCTTGGTTGCGCTTGTTGATAAAAGAGTGGAATAAGGGTTTATGTGTGCTTTAATATAGCCAAGGTTTTAAAGATAGAGGCCAAGTTCGATACATATCAGTCGAGATCTATTGACCTCCCCCGACACACACACCCCCCCCCCCCCCAAACAACAATCCACACACATATCTTCTAATTTAATTAATCTTAAATTTAATTTTTATTTTATTTCTGTTATCTCTCTCTTCATTTTTTTCCCTTATTTACTTTAGATAATTGAAGTTGTAAGCAATATACATGAACTTCACCAGGGTATGAGGTTAAAAGCAGTGAAGTTTAGGTTTCAGAATTGCTGGGGAGTTGAAGAAAAAGAAATTTGGAATTGCAGCCGCAGAATTTTGTCCCATCTATTTTGACTTGCGTTTTATTTATATATTTATTATTTTTACTATTTGCTTAGGAAGAAGGTTATCTGCAATGCTAGGTGTTGAAATATGTGTTGTAAAATTTTAAGTCAGACTATATTTTTTTCTCAACAAGAAAAAGGTTGAGGCACGAATGAGGGTTTCTTATCACTTTTCTAGGCATTAAAAAATATGAAATATAAAGATTTTAAATTTTTTTATATATTGACGAAAATAATGATCCCCAATGGTAACTTAGGATTTTGCTATACCCATTTTTTAGTTGATTTTTGAAGAAAATGATGGGACTGTGAAACCATCGTTTGTTTATATATTTTTTATATATTAGATATAAAATATTTTAATTGCACATATAAATTATTGATGTACAACCGTTATTAATTTTTGATGTTGCAATAACTTCTCCCCAAGATGTATATTTTTATTTCCTTTTCTAAACATTTATCTTCTTCTATGGTTGAATTCGGATTGGAACAAGTGATATTATTTGTCAGCCCAATCATCAATTTATTTTGGGCTATTTATAAAACAGCGCCGTGTGCCATTTTTTATTACAGAAAAATCAAATGTCATTTTTCTTTCGAAACAGCTCCCCAGCTTACCTGAAACAGGCAGTCATACATATCAACTCACATAGGGCACTGATCAATTTAAATGAATAATTACAATGCTGCCCTTGCTAACAAATTCCCATTTTTTTAAATTTGTTTTTGGGCTTTTTTTTTTTAGGGATCTCACACGTGTTTGGAAAAATGTGTACGAATACGGGCCTGTATTGGCCCGTATGGGGCGCTTTTTCATAATTGAAATTTTTTTGGACCTTTTTTTAAATAAAATATAAATGAGACACGCACTACAAAAATAAGATGTTTCAGCGGCACTTGCAATTAAGGCAATTTTTGGTAGCGGCAGTTTTTTATAGCGACAGGACTAATAGCGGCAGTTTTTTATTAAAAAAACTGCCGCTAATAGTCTTATTTTTTGTAGTGACGTTTTCAAGGTGTGGTTTGAATACCTGGTTCATTAAGTCCATGAACGATGTTGGTGCGTTCGTCAACCCAAATGGCATCACTAGAAACTCGTAGTGCCATACCCTGTGCAGAATGCAGTCTTCAAAATATCTTCAGCCTTGATCTTCAACTGATGGTAGCTGTAATATCCCGAAAAATTACGTTAAACAGTGACCTCGAGATCCGTGCCGATTGGTCACAGGTTTGACCAATTAGGAGTTCAATAGTAAGCATAGAGTGTGATGAACGGATGAGATGTAATAAATTGATGAACTGTGTAGTGTGTGATGTAAATGTGAAGTCACATACACCTATCGCGGTGCACGTGCTTAACACACAAGTGAGAGGAGAGATAAAAGGGTTTAATAACCCTAAAATCTGTATTTTAGGTTGTTGAGAAAGAAGTAAAGAAGAGAGAGAGAGGAGTAAAGAGGGTTGAACAAGGAGTGATTGTGAGTGATTGGAAGGGGGATTCAAGCATTAAAGAGGCCGATTCAACACGAGGAATCCGTTCAAGCCAAAGCTGGAACCCTAGCCTTTCCAACCACTTGATTTAAATCAATTTGAAATTAATTGAAGGTAAAATTATTGTAGATTAAATGCATAGATTGAAGAGTTAGATTGTAGTTAGAAATGGGTGAAAATATAGGATAAAGGCTTAGAAAAATGAAGAAAAAAGAAAGGGAAAAAGATTGGAAAGAACATTAAAAGTGAATAACCATTTCGATTAACCGAAATTGAGTTTCGATTAATCGATTTTGGCCAAGAAGTTGAAAAGTCGAGATTCGATCTCGATTAATCGAATTGAGTTTCGATTAATCGACTTTGAATTTTGATTAATCGAATTGGGTATCGATTAATCGATCGAACTACAAAGTGAACTCCAAAGGGAGAAAAGAAAAGAGCTTGGAGAAATCGACTAATCGAAATGAGAGTTCGATTAATCAATTTCGAATTTTGATTAATCGATTTGGGATCGATTATTCGATTTTGGAAACTCGATTACTCGAATTGAGAATCGACTGGATAGAATAGAGAAATTCGATTAATCGAATGGGAATCGATTAATCGATTTGAGAATCGATTAATCGATATTGAATTTCGATTAATCGATTTTGGAAATCGATTAATCAAATCTGATTCGATTAATCGATTTTGGAGTTCGATTAATCGACTGTGCCAGTTTATGTTGACTTTTGAGTTTGACTTTAAGATTCTTAGAGGGTCTTGGACCTTCTTTATTACATCTTTAGTGATGTATTTCACATATTATGTGGTACCATAGGTGGTACGTGTGAGCTTGGGCACAATGAGCCATATGAGACCTTGATGCATGATCAAATAGAGACTTGGGGTAGGGAACACCTTGAACATGTACTTTATTTTGCAAGAGCATGTATGTAGTGATATAGATTTCAATTCAAAATGTTTTATTGCTTAAGAGGCTGTGAAAAGTGTGTGTGTGTGTGACATCAATAAGAGTAATTATAATGAGCCATCCCTAGGGGATGAGGAAGTAAAGAGATAAGAGCATCAGGTATGATGCAAGTGAATGGATACATCCTAGAGATGTATCCAAGATTGAATCATGTTTGATAGGGCCTAACTGATATAAGATAGCACACTTACACGGTGAATAACTATATGTAAAGCACCTGATACTTTTGTTATTTGAGGTTTGATAGGGTACCCCACCGACGTGGAGGGATATCCACGACTGACACGGCAGGATATCCGTGACCGATACGGCGGCGAAACCGTAGGCCAGTGCGGAGGCTTATCTGTACACAGTAAGCACACCTCAGGGGTGTTGAGTTTAGACAAGTGAAACCCCGCCACTAATCCCCAGGGGAAAGGGGCTTGGGTACTATTTGTATTCCCAGGGAATACTTTTTAAAATTGTCTATATATATGACAATGATGGGTATCTCATCGGGGCTCGATGCTATATTGCTCGGGGATTACTTAAGTTGAAAGTTTAAGTTTTATTTAGGCCTTTTAAGCATCATTCATGAATAAGTAAAAGACATGAGTAAACTACCAGTAAGAATGTAATTCTTTTCAACTATTTTTCATCAGTAATCGCATAGACACATCATACACGGCATATCATGGAATATATGTGAGTGATAATTTATATGTTCAACTACGTTATGTTCCCTATTGAGCTAGGATGTAGCTCACCCTTTAGACTATACGTCGCAGGTCCACTATTAGCAGTTGCCGAGGCTTCGGGAGACGTTGACCTCGGTGAATCGGACCTTGCACCTGGAGATGAGTTGGAGCCACCTCCTGAGGACTTCTTCTAGAGGACTCCGTTGTGCAGCTTTGAGAGTTTTGAGATATTTTTGTACGGCTTGGTATGTCAAGCCTTGTTTTGATTAAACAATATATATGTATAGATTTGGGATAATTCTTTTGGGCGAATCATCTGTGATGATTAGCTATCATCGATGGTTCGGATCGGTTCTCCGTTCATGTAGAGGCATGAGGGTAGAACTGTATTTTGAGAAATGCTTATATAGTAATTTAATTCCGCAGCTTCATTTACTATTTCAATTCAATTCATTGCTTTATATACCAATGTTCCATGCATAGCTAAGGGGCACGGTCAAGATGATCGTGCTGATGGCACAGGTTTCGGGGTGCCGAAATCTGGGCTGTCACAGTAGCCTAACCTCGAATCAATCTTTGAAAATAATTTTACGCCTTGCAATTGATCAAAGAGGTCATCAATCCGTGGAAGTGGATAGCGGTTCTTGATCATCAACTTGTTCAATTGATGATAGTCAATACAAAGCCGCATGGAACCATCTTTCTTTTTGACAAATAAAATCGGTGCTCCCCAAGGAGACACACTAGGCCTGATGAGCTTTTTATCCAGTAATTCCTGTAACTGCTCCTTGAGTTCTTTCAATTCAGCTGGTGTCATTCAGTATGGTGCCTTTGACACTGGTTCAGTGCCTGGAACTAGATCGATCACGAACTCAATTTCCCAATCTAGTGGTAGTCCAGGGGGATCCTCAAGAAATACATCTAAAAACTCGCATGCAATTGGAATGGCATCGATGTCATTCTTCTCTTCCCGTTGCTCTTGCAAGAAAGTTAGGTATCCACTGCACCCATTCCTCATAAGACGCTCTGCTCGAATGGCGGAGATGAATGATGCAAAAGTTGGTCATATGCCATAAAATCTAAATGCTTTACCCCCTTTGGGGCGAAAAGTGACCATCTTTCTTCGGCAATCAACATTCGCGTTATGAGTGGATAACCAGTCCATGCCAAGGATCTCGTCGAATCCTTACATATCTAATAGGATTAAATCGGCCACTGATTCATGATCTTCATAATTTGTGATGGAGACGATAACTGATCGATACACTGTGTTTCCTGTTAGAACTGACACAGCCAAGATAAAATCTCGATGCTCTGGAATGACTTTCAACCTTACCGCAAACTATGGAGTTATAAACGAGTTGATAGACCGTGGGTCTATCAAAACTCGTGCCTCGTAACAAGAATAGTCACTTTCTTCATACATTTGTAAGGTACCTAGGTTTTATACATACTACTCAATCAGATGTGTACGAAATAAAAAAAATTTACATGTAAAAGTAGCAATGTAAATGACTATCTGATTTTTTACATCTTCTTCATCAAAAACAAAGGAAAATAGATTGACAATCTAAAGGCAATCATACCTTGGATCACATTATTCATTGTCTGGGCATCCTGTGCCGAGACGGCATAGGCTCTACCTTGCACTGTAGGTCATGAGGACCTCAATTTCATTGTCGGAGGCCTCTAAGTCATCGTCAGTGCTATCGACCCTTTCTTCCATTCGGGGCAAGCCCTAATCAGATGTCCCTATTTGTTGCACTTGAAACACCCACCCGTCGTCCACCTGCATTCCTCTATTTTATGCGGCTTCCCACACCGCATGCACTTCTCAATCAGCACGGATGAACCAGCACGTGAAATAGGTTGTCCTCTCGACACCCCAATAGTAGCAGGAGTGGAAGGCCGGAACTGTCTCATTGGTGTCGAACCAGCTGGGCTCAAATACATGGAATGAATAGGTCGACTCGGTGTCGAGTAAGTGAAATGAAAAGGTTGACTCGATGTCGACGTCGACATCCTTTGTTTCTTACTTGATTGCCCAGAGTTAGAAGATTGCATCTGGCTCGCTCTATTCTTATTCTGCATATCTCTCCTCTGATACATGTCTTCTGATTGTCTTGCTCGGCAATAAGTGCCAATTCAATGACCTCTGTATAGGTCTTCACTCTAAAAAAGAAATTCTTCCCTTGATGACAGGTTTCAAGCTACGCTTAAACTTCTTCACCCTCATCAGTTCCATGGCAACGTGAAGAGGTGCGAACTTGGAAAGCCTTGTGAATTCAGCTTCATACTCACGCACGGTCATCTGACCCTGCTCCAATGCCACGAACTTAGCCTCCCATTGATCTCTTACAACATCTGAGAAGTATTATTCATTAAACTCATATGTAAACCATGCCCACGTCCATGGAGAAATCGGGATCTCTCGCAATTTGATCCTTTCTGCAGATTTCCATCAAGCATCTACCACTCCAATCAGTTGGAAGGCAGCCCAACTAACTTTTTTCTCCTTGGTACTTGGAATCAACTAGAGAAGCTTCTCCATCTATTTTATCCAATCCTCTGCTTCAAGTGGGTCAAGTTGACGTTGGAAACTCTGAGGGTTCATCTTCCTGAACTCATGGAATCTCGTGGGTGGACGTCTCGCTGCAAGTTGGGCCATTGTGTTGACCATTGTCTCCAACAACTGCCCATGTAATCCTTCATTACCTCTTCCACCAACTAGGATGGTGTTAGGACTCTCATCATTACTTCCTTCCCCCAATGGGATGGTATTAGGACCAGTGGGGATTTCGACACCACTTGGTATGTCCTCGTAATCCGGAACATCACTCATGAGGACCGTCCTCGATCTGCCTCTGCATCTACCTCTTACCCGTGGGGCCATATTGATTTGTCAATGATCGAACAAAATTCGATTAGTACTTGTTGTGATAAAATTAGGACAATGGCCGACTTTTCCATGAGACCTAAAGCCTAGTCTCTGATACCAACTGTGACAGCCCGACTTTTCCACACAAATTCCTAGGAAAGGTCGGGTCGCCAAATGACTATCCAGTTTCCCTTACACATGATGATAGGGAAATCGGACCATCTAATGACTTCTAGGGCATTTTTTCTCATATAGAATACTAAACAGATTACACATGGCACTATTTCGATTCCAAATATATATATGGCATAATCCAAACTGACAAAATAACCACCGGTGACGGCCAACCGTCACCTAAACAGTGATTCCAAACTGTACACAGTTATACAAACTTAATTCCAGTAATTTACTTACAAACACCAAAATCAATCACCAACAAACTGAACTAAGGAAAATAGTCTTCCAGTGGAAGCTCCTCCTCTGCTTTTAACACATAATCAGGGCCCTCTAACTCAAGATCCTGATCCACACCTACACCTGTGACATAAATGTAAGGATTAGCTAACAGTCTAAGCTCAATAGGAAAAAGATCAATATTAATTCACATTTCATAAATTTGAAACGCAGGTTCAATGACATAATCAACGATATTTATCATGTTAAACTAAATCAAACGATGATCTTTCAAATATGACTTCATGTTCAAGTAGAATTCAAAAGACTTTGGTTTTCAAAACAATGTTTAATAAGCATTCGAAAATCTCTTATAACATCGGTTTTCTCCTCTTTTCTCATGTCTTACTTACTATGCTTAATCCATTTATTTTACTTAAATTGTAACTTAAATTACTCCAACGCAGTATAGCGTTGTTGAGTCAAATTGTCGATGGAATCCCCTAACCATCAGTGTTCCATAAACACTTATAAATGTACAGCATAAATCGTCTTACCGGTCCACGGTGGATGGTATAAACCATCATACCGGTCCTTATTGGATTTTCTTCACATAACCTTAAATAATCATGCAACACGGATGTACGATGTTCAAATTCAATTCATAACATATACTAATATTCGGAGTTCAAAGATTTCCTCATTCAAACTTCAATTACTAAATTTATTAGGAAGTGCTTATTTTCAGAGTTCATAAACATATTTCATATTGATCATATCATGGGTCTATGGATCATAATCAAAAATTGAGAATTAAGTATTGAGTTTTCCCTACCTTAAGTTCGGTGCCTTTCAAAATGATCCAAAGGTTCTTTTCTACCTCTCCCGTTCTTAACCTAGATCACATCAAGACCGTACTACGTGTCAATGATAGAAAAATCGTATGGTTCAAAGTTTCTCTGAGTTTTTCCAAAGAAAATAGAAGCAGCCAGAAATAGGACAAATCGATCGATTGATTTCTAAATCGATGGATCGGTTTCAAATTCGAACGATCGATTTTCCAAGGCAAGGAAAATCGATCGATCGATTTTCTCCAAAATTTTATACACCTCCCTGTTCCATACAAGTCGATCAATCAATTCCTTTAGAATTCCAAATTCAATCGATCAATTTCTTCAGAAATTTTTTACATATATCTGTACTATCAAAATTGATTGGTCGATTTAGGAATCGATCGTTTGATTTTGGCTGATTCTGTAGCCCGTCGGACTCTTCTTGATCCATTTTTCATCAAAACTTATCCAAATTGAATCAAACTTTATCCATTCATAGTTCTAAACTTAGATTAGCTAATTATCATGTGATAACGCAAAAATTCTCACCTTTCTCGGTTGTATACACGGCTCTTGACGATCGTTTCCGAAGAGGGTTTCGGAGTAGATCTTGCGGTGTTTCTCGGCGATTGAGATCGACGGAGCTCAACGTGAATGTCCACACTAGCATGTGTCGATCTTCACCTTCTCAATCGCGTGTAACACGCCTATGATGATTGGTTCTCTTTCTTTCAAACCCACACTCTCAAGCTCTTAGATATAATGATCGGGATCGTGAGAGAGATTGGAAACTACGATTATCTTAGCGATGGAGACACAGGAATTTGCGGAGCGATCTTGGCTTGGGTCTCACGAGAGGTTTGTGGAGGGGAAGCTCTCTCTCTCTCTCTCTCTCTCTCTCTCTCTCTCTCTCTATACTTCTCTCACAAAATAAAATCAAATGAATAATTATAACTTATCCACTTGACTTATAGGGGCTCATTGCGTGTTGAGCGCGCACACCATACGTCGGTGCACGGGTCCTCATCTAAGGTCATAAATGACTTTCAACTTCACTTTCCACACACATCATACATCAATTAACTTCTTATTCTAAAATTTCAAGACAGTATCGGTCACTGTGCCAAACACGCACACAATGTCGGTCAAGTTCGGCTTCAAATTTTTCAAGACGTTACATTTTGAAGAGAGGGAGAGAGAGAGAGAGAGAGAGAGAGAAAGAAAAACAATAAGCGGTAGGTGAGTTATATAGGGAACTACGCCGACGGCTTCTCATAATAACCGTCGTCATAGGTCTACGCCGTGTAGCCTATTTTTTTATAGTGAGACAATTGGAGTGCATGCAAAATGGAAAGTTACAATGGTCACACCACATATACTGATGACTATTTACCCGTAAATCATCTCCCATTCCTCTCCACATTCTTACTGGCTAAAATAACTTTCTTTTCCACATCAATCATTTTTTCCTCAATCAGGATCATGCTACAAGGAACCAGAAAGTGATTGGTTAATAGTCCCTACTTAGATATTGAAGATTGAACATTAAGTCTTAGGTCACTACTGTTATGGGGGTCCTTAAAGGCTGTTAAAGGATCCCTAAGACTAGGAAGACAGCAATAGACAAAACATAAGAGGAGAAGAGTATGATACACATCAACACGTGTGGAGGATGGGGACAGAGAAGAAGTCCACACGGACGAGATGAAAAAGGTGTGTGTAGAAGAGGATGATAACTCGAATGACAATGGTGGTAGCAACAACTTGGGTTCACATGAGACTTAACTCCATCCTTTTGACTTCTATTTATATGGAGAATCTATTTAGTCTTATGAGTAAGTGATTTATCAATGGATGGTTGATATTTTACGCTTACATTATTTTTTGTATCTATGGATATTAAATTTTAGTTTATTGCATTAATACATTATGTGATTGTATTCATATGCTCATGTGATGGCCAAGGGTGTAACTTTCAAATGTTCATAGTGGATGATTTATGTTTTTATTTTATTAATAAATATGCATCCCACATTCATGATTCAAATCATTTGCATTTTTGTTTACTTTGTGATACTTATTTCTTAATAATTACAGAATAATTGAGAATTTTATTATACTTAATGACTTGTGCAGGTTCGATAGTTAATTGATATATTATGGTGATTTTAAAATGTTTAAATTTTATAGAAAAAAGTAGAAATGTATACATTTTTTCAAATTATGAAGGGATTTTAATGGATAGCCAAGCCACAAGGCTAAGTGCCTTAGAGGTCCATTACTGAACAACAAATGTCGTGAGATCTATTAGGCATTATAAAGTGAATACGTGAAAAAAATGGCTACACATTGAGATTAGAAATCTACAAAGGTACCAACAATCATGCCAAACAAAATAGAAAATTCACGAAAAATGTTATTTCAAGTTTTCAAAAAAGTGAAAATAAAGAAAAAATAAAGAAAAAAAAATAAAAAAGAAAGAGAAAGCACTAAAAAACTCTAACAATGATAACCGAAGATAAAAAAAATAACTAAAGGAGATATTTAAAACTTAAGGAGATATTCAAAGAGGAAGATTAATATACATATTAATCTTCCTTTTTTATTTCCTTTGCCAGCTAGGGTTTGAGACGATTTGGAGCTCTAATTTTACTATTTGGCCAGTGGAAATCCAGATTTTGAACCCTAGTTTTACTATTTGGTAAATAGAAATCGAGATGGCGGATCAAATCAAAAAAGTTCAAAGATCTACCCTTTTTATATGCAATTTGACTCCGAAAATGCCTAAATCTTCTTCGCTTCACTCGAATCTGCCATTAACAAACTGATGAAGGTCAAAACTGGGTGAAAATTTGGAGAGATATGGAATCACAGAGGTCGGATGATGAGGTCTAATGCATGTCGTCGCCCTCACCTCTTATTAGGATGAAAAATGTCATCACCATCGCCTCTTATTTTCACCCCCAATCACAGATTTCGGCGAGTGGCTTGAGAGGGATGAGAGAGGCGAGAGAAGATCCATAGCGATGGGTTCTTAGAAATGAGGTTGAATGGATAAAAAACAAAGAAAGGGAGATGGAGGCTAGGGTTTCGAAGAGGGAGAGAGAGCGAGAGAGAGGGGAGGAGGCGAAGAGGTGAGAGAGGCTAGGGAGACGAAGACGGAGGTGGAGAGAAAAGAGGTATATAGTTTTCGAATTAGGGCTTCTTCTGGGTCGGCCCAATAGATTTGCACGAGATTTGCCCGTGACATTATTTTTAACTTCAAAAACTGTTGTTTTAGGGAGTGGAATATTACACCACTATTTTAAGTAGTGGTTTATTTTATATTGCTATAGTGATTTTTCCCTCATTTTGACGTAGTGTAATAGGATTTATAGTCATGGCGAGTGCTCGATAGACCATTTCATTAGCAACACAACTAAACATTTCATTGAAGTGACCAATGAGATATTTGATTAATATACAGTTTAGCAATACAATAGGACCACTAGCATTTATTAAATTTTTTTCTTTTCTTTTTTGAAATTAATGAAATAGATATTACCCATTCAATAGAACTAAAGATAATGTTTGTGATAAGCCCTTCATAGTGAAGACTACATTTGTGAGACCCAATTGTTTCCACTTAGATTGAAGGGGTGTTTTCATAAGACGACAGTTAGGCATGTCATATTATATAGTGTGAAATATTAGGTTACGAAAATGTGATAAAAAGATAGAGCATATGTGCCCGAGATGCTTATGTTGAGATAAATGTGTAGGATAAAATTTGAAACAAGTACATAAGAGAAAATTTTAAGAGTGGCACCTGTTGTGGGGCTTACCCAGTGTGCTTGTGTTTATTGTGTGGTGGAAACCAATTAAAAAATAAAATAAAATAAAAGAATGGATTTAACACAACTAGAGTACTCCTAGACCTGCAAGATACAGGGCCTGTTGTAGCAAGTTTTGATAAGTAAGAGTTTGTCCCACAGAGAAATTGATCAAGCACCCAAAAATGGGCTATAATAGTAGGCCTCCAGATCTGGCTACAAATCTGACAATCCTAAAGAAAGGGAGTTGGGTGTCACAACTACACTAAATTAGTCCTTCAAACAGAGAAATAAAATGTAGCCCTATCCTGAAGAAAGGTTTAAGAAGAAGGTGGTGATGGTGTGTACCAAAATAAAATATACAAAATGGTGAAAAGTAAGCATGCTAAGTTCAGATTTAGAGCAGTAATGTAACTCAGATTTAGTCTGTCTCTGCAGTGCTCCTTGCTGAGACGCTATCAAAAGCCTCAACAAGGTAGAAATATCTAGTTTAACCCATGCCATTTGGGTGCTCTTAAGGCTATAGGCTATCCACTCAAATGGACACAGCCTATCGTATAAAGTCTGTCAAATCTCATTAGTTAAATCAGAAGTTGCTCATCTAGTCCAGAGGAGTGGACTGATCATTTCTCCAGCCACTGAACCAGATCAAGCCATTAATACTATTACAGCATTATGTAATACCAGTGTTACAAGCTCCCCAGATCTGCGCACAGATCTGGCTGACATTCATAGGTATTCCAACCCATAAGATCCTAAGTGTTTTGCTAAGGGCAACGGCTCACTAGTGCCCATAAAAAGGGCCATGTAACCGGTTAAATAGGGCTTTAGATTCAGCTGGGCATTACTATAAATGGCCTGCAAGGACTCAGCCTCAAGCTGCAATTACTACAAAGAGATCAGATCTAACATCTGATGTCGGCTAGGTAAAACAGAGGTAGCCCGTTCTTGTACAAACCTCCTCACAAGGCTCTAAAAGCTCATATGCAGGAGAGAAGAATCCTTCTCAAACATGTGAATGGACACAATCTTAGGACTATACTCTGTTCATTAGAATGGTCACAGGGTATTCCATTGGTCTGTCCATACCATAGAGGCCTAAGAAAGAACATGAAAACTACTGCAACCACCGTGGTCCACAGGCCTCCAAGCTCCCTAGATCTCACTACAGATCTAGCATTGCTTTCCATGGGGCTATCAAACCAAGAGAAATCATATGGTAAATAATAGATCTATTAGAAAATGAATGGGCTAGTCCCAAATACATGGATCCTATAGACATCTAAAGAAACCATAAGATCTTTAGATCCAATTAGGCATTAAACAACAATCCATTGATAAACACAAAACTTACAATGAACTGTCTCCAGGTTGCAGCCTGTACACAACTGCTCATCTATAATCCCAATGTATACAAAAACCTATTATAAACTGAAATAAAACTAACCCTAGCTGCTTACAAGGAGATTAGCCAGCAAGTGCTGGGCTAAGAGAGAAGAAAAAAGGAAAAAGGGGTGATCAAACCCTAACCCTAGCCTGCTGGAGCTCGCAGCCGATAGGTTGATGATAAAACTAGACTCTAAGTGTAGCTTATATACTCTGTCCATATTGCCTTGGCTCTAAAGGGATTGACCCTAATTTTTCCAGCAAACATGACACTATTTCATCCCTTGAATGCCTTGAGATGTGCACCTCAAGATTCGTGCCTTGGGATGTGTGCCCTAGCCTTGAGAATTTCTCAAAAGGTCCTTGAGTTAAACTGAGAAGTGGGGAGCCCGTGCTTCACGGGGCTAGCATATG
Organism: Chloranthus sessilifolius; assembly: GCA_021018995.1. NCBI lineage: Eukaryota > Viridiplantae > Streptophyta > Magnoliopsida > Chloranthales > Chloranthaceae > Chloranthus > Chloranthus sessilifolius. The sequence goes on from CM037588.1 coordinate 103,929,242, forward strand.
CATTCACTAATTCACATAGTTGCAGGGCCTTTACGGAGTAGCTTTTGGTTGGTGGGAAGTGCTCACTCACGCAGTTAATCGCACAATTCCTTTGCGCTACAATTCTGTCGCGAAGATGATCTGGAGTGCCTATACTTCTCATACAATAGAGCTTCAGAAGCTCTCTCTCGCTAGGTATTCGCACAGTTATGCTCCTGCGCTCGCATAGTAATTGGTAAAGCTTCAGAGTGCGCGATATCTGTGCGAGGAGAATTCTAGGCGTCTCTCTCTTCCAAGGCCACTCACGAACTCCGCGAGGTGAATTTTAGTTCAGTTCACACATGGACTCGCTATGTTCTTCGCGCGGCTTCTTTAAGGCCTGATCTCCGCGAGAGCTTCGCGACCATAAATTCTGAGGATTTTAATCTGCGAGATCCTCGTGATGTCTTTACAGCTCTCCTCTTAACTGCGCATCCTATCTGGGCGAGGGCATCTTCCACTGTATCTTTAGCTTCGCGAGGGAGCTTCTCAACTCTACGAGATCTATCTTTCTATGCTCCAATGTATTGCACTTGCTGCTTTTGCAATTTCTCCATTCTCAGCCAGCATCATTCATCTGCTAGGCTGGTCAATGATGATCAGCACCTGGTCACCGTGGTGAGAACTACCAGGGTGTTCTATTAGACTTTGGTTCAGTTGTCATCTTTGCAAGTCTTCTTCCTCTTCTTTGGGCCAATAAGGATGGATTTTATGTTAAGCTACACAGATTATTGCTAACTACAAAACACACTTAACAGATAATTATTAGTCTGCTTCAAGGTCTATCAAAGGTTAGGTTAAGAGGTGAAAAGTGATACTTTTCAGTGAATAACAGCACCTATAAAAAAAATATGATGAAATGCCGCTTAAGTTGGTTTGTACATGTTCATCGGAGGCCAAAAGAAGACTTTGTATGAATGATTGAGATGCTACAAGCACAAGGAAGTAGGAGAAGATGAATACCAATGAAGAATTCGGGGCAAACAATGAGACGGAAGATGAAGTATTGTGAAGGTACAGAAAGGTTAGCGCTAATCATAAACAAATGGAGAAATAAGACTCAAATAGATGGGGTAAGTTGTGATTATGATGATAATGATTTTATTATATTTTTAGCTTTCAATATTACCCATGTATAGAGTTTAATATAGTGATGGACTAATATAAATAACAAAGTTACAACTTATAAGTTTGGTTAATAGTAATAGGGTCATCGCGTCAGATTGAGTCACACAAATAAGCCTTACTTAACCCAAAATTTAAACCAGGCCAACTCAACTAGATGGACATATATATATATATATATATATATATATATATATATATATATATATATATATATATATATATATATATATATATATACTTGATCGTTTAGTTTAAAGTTGGGTCAGATAATAGACTGACTTGAATATGTTGACATCCCTATTTATTATTTTATAATAAGTGTAGCTTGAGAAGCATGAAAAAATTCAAAAATATTATTTTTCATTAGCATTATCCTATTATAATAGACTTCGAATGCAAATATATGAGTTTATTTCTTTGATATATATGGTGACATTTATTTGTGCATGAAAATTAATTTAATTAGTTAAACCTATGTATTCCAAAACCTTTGAGTTGATTCCTCATCTACCACCCTATAACCACATTGATGATATATACCATGGATCAAAATGCCGGAAAACCGATACATATCATCCGAGCCCAAAACCGATACGTATCGGTATCGGCCCGTATCGGACGATACATTGAATGTATCGTCCAGTATCATCCATACAAACCACCGATACGCTACATTCAATGTACTGTATCGGTGACCACCGATACCGATACGTATCGTCCGATATGTATCGATATCGGACGAAGTTTTGATACATGATATATACAAAGAGTTACTATTATGTGGACTATCCTTTTGATTTTTGGTGCACAAGGCATCAAATCTATACACATGTCATAATCATCAATATTGCATATATGGTACACATGATCATTTTCTTATATCAACATAAAAAATTAAGAAATATTATTTTCATTAGCATGACCCTATCATAAGGATGGTGAACATCATAGACTTGTCGTCAAACTAAACTCACACGGACGCCAATCAAGTGGTTCACAACAGTCCGTCAACAGGTTCATGGACGACCATTGAATTTTTAAGGAAAGATTGACCTTTTTTGTTCTTGATATAGATCCGATTTTGACAAATGACCAGTCAATTTCTATCTACTTGATTAGATCTACACAATGGGCAAGTTATTGGGATAATTTGATACCTTTCAAAATTATTTAAGGCTCCTCAAATATATATATCACAAGAGCTATCTCTTTCCATTAAATGTTCCACATTGGTACAAACCTTAAATATTATGCGATTGATACTAGGTTTGGCATGGATGGTAACAATCAAAGATCTTACAGTTTATTTCTATGTTTAATAATAGTTTAATTAATGTTAATTAGCATATTCACCCCCTCTAGGCTAATCTACGTTATCTACAGAATTTCATCTTTGAACTTCTCCACAAGTTGCCTCAAATAGGAACATAGCTTCTGGGGTTGATCTTTCCAATATAAATCCAAATTGGTTCTCTGGTACATTTAATTCTCGTCTTATTTGTTATTCTATTGTTCTCTCCCAAAGTTTCATAGTCAGACTCATTAATTTAATGCATTGATATTTAATGTAATTTTGGATGTCTCTTTTATTTTTATAAAAAGGAACTCAAATGCTTTTCCTCCATCCCTCACACATTTTTGGATTAAATAACTTACTCAACTAATTCAATCCATTATCTTTCAACACAATCCAAACTTCTATATGAATTTAATATGATCCTAATGTTCTCTTTGCTTCATCTTTGTTAAGACTGCTTTCACCTAGTTTCTAATATTTTGTGGGTGATCATTTGATTCGGTTCCTCCTCTAAATCTACTTCCTTTGTATATTTTGTATTTTGTAGAAATTTAAAGTATTCTTGTTATTTTTTTATTTTATTTTCATCCTCTTTTACCATTATCCGTTGATCGCCGTCTCTAATGCATCTTTTCTAGTCGAAATCTCTAGTATTCTTTTATATGATTTTGACAACTTTATAGGTTTCTTTCTCTCCTATCATTCCCTGCATAGTACATTTTATACAACCTTTACTCACAATTTTCTTAGCATAATTTTGGCAAGCTTATATGTTTCAAGGTCAACGTAATTTATTTTTTTTGTCATTCTTTAAAACACTTACTCTCAGCATGCATTTATCTTATATCATATTCAACATAAATATCGCTTCATTGTTTTTTATTATATGATTTAGAGCATTTACGAGCTGAAAAATGGACAATTAAAGTGTATATTATGCATAAAGCTCCAAAGTAATTGAACAACCGAAACTAGTTTGTGTGTATCCAAATATTTTAAAGCCTAGTAAGTAATAAAAAAACTCTTATAATCAATTATGGGTCTGCTTGGGTCAAGTCGGGCCAAATTTTTGGCTGCCTGATAGGTAAAGAGAATATCTGTCGATTCGACCACTCGATGGTGGACCCCGACCCAACCCGAACCCACTGAGTCAAGGGTATAGACTGATCTGATCCAATGCCTGACCCAAAAACTTGACCGGATTAAAAACCCCCTATTTTCCTTTATTTTTTATATAAATTATTTGGTCGAGTACCCCAGACCTGAACCAACCCGATCATCTAGTTGGATGTTTCATCCTGACACGACCTGACAGGTCAAATTTATGTGCTTGAGCTCATAAGAAACTCAAGTAAAGGAGATTGAGGATAGAGTCAACCTAACCCATTGACAACCCTACTTAACAATGACGCATAAGTGGATGTTTAAAAATATGGATGAATATATATAATGAGTACCTTTTATCTCAAACTGCACTTACGTACACACATAAGAGCAAAACAAGTTTTCTTTTTGTTGAGGGCTAAAAAGATACACCCCAATGGATTAAGGGGGGCACCCACGAAACTCTCGAGCAAAACCCTCTTCTTCTTCTTCTTCTTCTTCTTCTTCTTCTTCTTCTTCGTCCTCACATCGAGCGAATCGTGTATCTCCGGAGTCGTTGCCCACATAAAATTCACCTCTTCAAACCCTCATGAATCTCACCTGAAACCTCTCAAAACCGCATGAAGTCTTTTTAAAACCCTCTTGAGACCCACCTTAATTCCCCTCTTGAAACTCAATTGAAACTTCTCTTAAAACCCACCTGAAACTTCATCTTGAAACACCCACTAGAACCTCACCTAAAACTAAGGAAGAAAAAGTTGTTACGACTTGCCGGAGCTAAGGAACAAGAAGAAGAAGAACTCGTCATCCTCACAACTTGCAGGGAGCTAAGGAAAGAAGTCATCATCATCGTCATCGTCCTTGTCTCAGTTAAGAAAGAATAACTAGTTGTTGTCGTCATCATCGGCGTTGTCGAGACTCGCCTAAGCTAAAGAAGAAGATGAAGAAGAGTGTGCTTTTAAAAAGAAATAAAAATAAGGACATTTTCAAAAATTTATCAAATAAGTGAGTGTTCTTCATGGTAGGTACTTTGAAGATTCGATAGATTCAAATAAAGGTACCTATATGTAATTTATCCTTTTTTTGTAGGGTTAAAACGTATGAAACCTCGTAATAGCACTCCACACCTTATCCTCTCTACCTCTAGATAACTATTCAATTATCCATGTAAACACGTTATAAACCACATTCCCATGTTGTAACCCACAACATCAACTGAGAATGTTCCATATTGTATTATAAAAGGAAGGGGACTCTCTCTTTATTGAATTATGAGAAAAACATAAAAATTCATTTTTTTCTACCTTTTAGTTCATTTTCTCATCTTCTTTTTATGTCTTTCTTCATGGTATAAGAGCTCCTCTGTTAAAGCTCTTGCAAGTTCTCTTCGATCCAACTATGGTTATGTCCATGGCCTCTCTACCTTCTAACTTCCAATTTCTATTGTCTAATATCCACTCTTTAGTTACTGTGAAGTTAGATGCCTCTAGCCACAGAACCTGGAAATCCCAAACTTGAAACACCCTTGAGGCTACTAGCTTTCTTCAATACATAGATGATCCAGATTCTTTCCCTTCCCCATCCATTATTGATTTAGATGGAAAACATATTTCTAATCTAAAACACACTGAATGGAAACAAGTTGACCAGTTACTAGTTTCTGTCATCCATGCCACCATCACACCCTCTATTCTGCCATATGTTATTTCCATTAAAAGCTCTCATGAACTGTTTGCTGTCCTTGATACCAGACTTAACAATCCCTCCAAATCCTATATTATGCAAAAAAAATCTTAACTCCAGCAGCTTCAAAAGGGGAAACTAATAATGCAAGAATATGTTGATTCGATTCAAAAAATCATTAGCGATCTCGCCGCTGCATCATCACCATTAGATGATCAAGATGTTATTCTCTACACTTTAAATGATCTTCCTCGGACTTACGACGCAGTCAAGACGTCGGTCCGTACACGTCCTGTTCCCATGACTCTTGATGATTTTTTCTCTCTCTACTATCCAGTGAAGACCTGAATCTAGAGTTCAAAGCCGATGATAATGGAAAGTCTAATACAACAACAGCCACGGCTGCTACTCAAACTCCAGACTCTGAATCTCAATCCTTCTTTCGTGGTGGTCATAATGGTGGGCGACGAGGCCACGGTAATGGAGGATTTCGCGACTTCTTTGAAGAAAATTACTCAAGCGGTCAGATTCCCTGGCATTACCATTAACCCTCTAACCCACCCTATCAATCTCCAACACCTCGATTCTTTTGTCACATTTGTGGCCGCTCCAACCATAATGCCGATCGTTGTTGGTACCACAATGACCCGCCTCAACCGCCCCTTCTTCCCACACTGAATCAAGCTTTTGTTGTTTCCCAACACATTCCTCTTGATTCCAACTAGTATATTGATAGTGGGGCTTCTAACCACATCACATCAAATCTGTCACAACTCTCGATTCACATCCCATACCATGGGTCTGATCGTGTCACCATCGATAATGGTAAAGTGCTTTCTATCTCCAATACAAGTTCTGGTATCCTCTCTTCTTCTCATAATAAATTTACTCTCAACAATGTCTTACATGTGCCTCATATGTCCACTAATTTATTTTCTGTACACAAATTTGCAAAGGATAATAATTGTGTTCTTTCCTTTGATTCTTCTAGGTTTGTGATTTAAGACAAAGAAACGAGGAGGATTCTCACCAAGAGAAGTAGCCAACATGAACTTTATCCCATCTGATCCTCATCAGCATCCCCACACCCTACTACAGCCTTCATTTCCTCTCGACAGCCCGAAACCATATGGCATAATCGGCTTAGTCATCATTCATCAAATACCCTTCGATTTTTAGTTTCTAAATTTCATCTTCCTCTTTCTAATAAATTCATTCATGTTGTGAATATTGCAACATTGGGAAAGCCCATAAACTTTCCTTTGATTTGTCTTCATCCCAAACTTAAGCACCTTTAGAACTTATCCATGCAGATGTTTAGGGTCCATCCCCCTTGACTTCTTTTTGAGAATATAAATATTATGTTATCTACATTGACGATTTTTCTCGCTATTGTCGGTTATATCCTCTCATACAAAAATCAGATGTTTATCATTCTTTTGTTCATTTTAAAAACCTAATTGAAAATCAATTTTCTCGCAAAAAAAAAGTTTTACACAGTGACAATGGAGGAGAATTTATTAATAAACAAATGCGCCATCTATGCACCACTAATGACATCATCCATCAAAAACCGTGCCCACATACACCCGAGCAAAATGGACTTACAGAAAGGAAACACCGACACCTCATCGAAACCGTCATTACTCTAATGCACACCGCATCTATGCCTCTCACACATTGGTTGGATGCCTTGTGCACCACCGTTTTCCTCGTCAACCGATTACCCACCACCACCATTGGCAACAAAACTCCTTATGAAAAACTTTACAATGTTGCCCCAGAGTTTTCAATTCTAAGGACAATTGGTTGTGTTATCCTTGGTTGAGACCCTACTCTGTCCATAAATTAGAACCTCGGTGTACTAAATGTTGCTTTCTTGGTTACTCTACCGGTGTCTAGATATTAATACAGGTAAAGTATACATTTCGAGACATGTTAGCTTTCTTGAAAATTCCTTTCCTTTCAAAGACCTGTCCCAAACTTCTTCAGACTCCACAAGTTATCCCATTGCTATAAATCTGTCATTTACCTCAACACCCATCCAACCAACCTCCCCACTAGTCGCTTCCACTCCTACTCATTTATCAATTTCTCACCCCACATCACCTACTACCATCAACCCCTATACTACACCAGTTAACATTATTCCACCAATTTTCCCACAAACCACTAATCAATTACCCCCTACCCCCATCTCGTCCTCTATTAATACATTCCCTCATCAATACTCTCATTCTACCCTTACAACCAACAATACTCATCCAATGCAAACCTGGTCCAAATCAGGGGTGTTCAAGAAGAAACATATCCTTTCTCTCCATACCCGATCCTCTCCTACTCTTCATGAACCATAAACTTACCAACATGGCACGTGGACTCTAGTCCCAATGTCTCGCAACAGAAAAATTATTAGGTGCAAATGGATCTTTAAAATCAAAACTTATGCAGATGGTACCATAGCGCGACATAAAGCCCGCCTCGTCGCCAAAGGATATGATTAAGAATATGGCCTTGATTACATAAACATTTAGCCCTATTGCCAAACATCTAACAATCCGTATTATAATTTCAATGGCTATCCATTACAATTGGATAATTAGACAATTAGATGTGTCAATGCTTTTCTCCATGGACATTTAGAAGATGAGATTTACATGTGTCAACCATTTGGATTTGAAGATCCTTCTTTTCTGAAACACGTTTGCAAGCTCCGCAAAACCATTTACGGCTTGAAACAAGCTCCATGCGCTTGGTTTTCGATGTTGTCAAAAAATTTACTCGGTCAAGGCTTCCAATCTAGTGCTGGCGACAGCTCCTTATTCGTGCAACATAGTGCATGTTGCATCACTGTTGTACTTGTTTACAAGGATCAAAATTTTGGGTCTCGTTTCGGTTTCGGAGGGGACCGAAATAGAAATTTCGGCCGAAAATTTCAACCCCATACAAAAATGACTGAAATTTCGATCCCAAGTTATCGTTTCGGTGGGGACCGAAATCGATAATTTCGGCTAAAATTTCGATCATTTCAGCCAAAATTTTAATCCTTGCTTGTTTATGTGGATGATATTTTGGTCATCGGCAGCGACACCACATGCATCACAGAATTTGTGCGCACTCTTGATCAGCGATTTTGTATCAAAGATTTGGGGCTTCTCAATTATTTTCTTGGCGTTCAAGTTACAAAAACTGCAACATCGATTAACCTTACCCAAACCAAATATGCTCATGAAATCCTAACTCGTGCATCCATGACTAATTGCAAGCCATATAAAGGCCCAATCTTCACAAAACCATCCACCTACCCAAATGGAGACATAGAATTTTCTGATGTCACCTTGTATCGGAGCTTGGTTGGGGCTCTACAGTACTTCACGATTACTTGCCCGGGTCTATCATTTACGGTAAATAAAGTGTGCCAATATATGCATAAGCCACTTAATAAACATTTTTGTGAGGTCAAAAGGATTCTACAATTTATCAAAGGTACAATCAATTATGGCTTAACTTTCACATCTGGTTCTTTGGATATCCTAGCCTACTCAGATGTCGATTGGGTCAGTGACATTATTGATCGACGGTCTACCACCAGATTTTGCCTCTTCTTAAGACAAAACATTATTTCTTGGTGTGCAAAGAAGCAACCCACCGTTGCATGCTCATCAACCGAAGTCGAATACCGTGCATTAACCCATACTGCAGCTAAGGTGTCATGGCTAAAATAGTTACTTCAGGACCTCTACATTCCTAAATGATCAAAGCCAATCATCTGGTGTGACAACATCTCTGCTATAGCTTTGGCCTCAAATCTCATCCACTCCAAGCATATTGAGGTTGATTATTACTTCATCTGTGAAAAGGTAATCAACAATGAGCTTCAAGTCTTCCACATCTCCTCTGTCGATCAGCTTGCTAATATATTCACCAAACCTCTATCATCTTCTCGATTTGCTTATCTCCAAGACAAGCTGATGATCAAAGAATGCTCATCATCTTGAGGGGGGTAATAGCTCTCCACACCTTATCCTTTCTAACCTCTAGATAACTATTCAATTATCCATGTAAACACGTTATAAACCACATTCCCACATTTTTGTAGACACCCTAATTTTTTCCTCTCGGAGTATACAAACTTATTCGGTCAACCTTTGACCTTACCCACAACTTTCAGGAAGGACTTACCTTCTCTGAAAGCTTTAAAACCCTAATACACTGACCATATATTGAAATAATAGTATATGACTGAACACAGGCTAAAACAATAGTTTTGTGGATCAGGCCCTACAACCCTAATACGAGGACCATATACTGAAATAATGGTAAATGGCTGAACACAGGTTGAAATAATAGTTTTATGGCTCAGACCCCACAACCCTAATACGGGGATTATATACTGAAACAATATTATATAGTCGAATCATAGGCCGAAACAATAGCCTTATGGTTCAGACCCGACTTAGCCCAGGGAAAGCCCTGAATTATGCGCCCATACAGGTACGCGCAATTAGATTGTACGCCCCATAGCTGACGTGCAATTAGTCAATTTAGACCGGGACTGTTCCTCCTGTGGGTTGCCTTAGGAGTGGATTATGCACCCTACAGAGCGCGCACAATTCAATTGCATGCCCTATCACTGGCGCGCAATCGGTCCAACATGGACCGGTCCTCAACCTTCTAGAGGCCGCCTTAAAACCCAATTACGAGCCCACACCAGCACACACTATCGATCGCGCGCACTATACAGGGTGCACAATTAGTTCTAATTAGATTAGAACTCGGGCACCAGTCTGAGCCAGTCAACCGGTCACTCATTGAGTCGGCCACCGACTTAAAGTGATTATGCACTTGGGATAGGACGCATAATCCGATTAAGCGCACCAGACAGGGCGCATATTCGAGTTTGACCGGCTTATTGTGCACCTCCCACAGGGTGCGCAAATGACTCGAATACCTATAAATAGATCCCTCTACCTTGTCTAAAACACACCAATTTTCATATCCAAGTCTTGAGTTCCTCACCTCCAAGATTAGGATTTCGAAACTCTTCCTGTGGCATTTATCTTCAGGTAATCTTTAGGTTCTAGTCTCTAGCTTTTTAATTTCTAGTTTCCAGTCCAATTTTTTAGGTTCTAGTTCTTAGCTTCTAGGTTCTAATTCTTAATTCTAATTCTAGTTCTTAATCTTCGTCCTAGACCCTAATTTTTATTCTAGTTCGTACTTTTCATCCTAGTTTATGACTCTGGTTCTTGATTCTTAAGTTCTAGATTTCAATCCTTAATTCTTGATCCCTAATCCTTAAAATCTCGAATTCTCAGTTTTTAATCCTTTGGCCATTAATCATCAATCCAAATTTAGTCCTTTCAAAATTATCGTTAGTCATAAAAATAATTTACAATTCTATTCTTCTTTCTCCCAACCTTTCCCAATTGTCAATCCTGTCATTTTTATTTTTGGCCTATTTTGAAATATAAAATGAAGTCGGATTGATATTAAATTGATCAAGTTTGAAAGCTTATTGAAGTAGCTTTCCAACGAGCCAAAAAATGCATAATTTCGACAAGTATTGAAGAAGTTATGGTCAATTTTCGAAAGCTGCACAAAAAGTGATAAATTTCAAAACTCCTCATAGAATTAGGATTAGTCTCTTTATTATTTTATAGGATTCATTTCTTTTATTAGAAATAGGATTAGTTTCCTTATTTCTTTAAAACTTTATTAGGAATTAGAGTTACACTAGGATTAAGAATTAGGATATTTCCTTTATTTGAATTAGGAATTAGAATTATACTAAGATTTCTAGTAAAGGCATATAAATAGACCCCTACCTCCCCCCCTAGCCATACAGTTCACCTTTACACAATTCTCTTCAATACAATTCTCCTTTACACAATTCTCTTCCACATAATTCTCTCCCACACAATTCTCTTCTATGCAATTTTCCTTTACACAATTCTCTTTTACACAATTCTCTTCTACACAATTCTCTCTTCTGAGTTTCTTCCTTTTAAAAAATTCTAGTTTTTAATTCTAGTTCTAGTTTCTAGTTCTAAATTTTAGTTATCTTTCTAGTTTCTAGTTCTAGTTCTCAATTCTAGTTTTCTTTCTAGTTTCTAGATCTAGTTCTTAATTTTGGTTCTAGTTCATAAGTTCAGTTCTAGTTCCTTAATTTTAGTTCTAAACCCTCAAAATTCCTAATTTTCAATCTTTTATTTCTCAATTTTCAGTTCAAATTCAGTCCTTCAATATTTATAAAATTATCCTCAACCATCCGATTTACTCAAGGGAGCTTACGGAAGGTACCTGAGAACAGGGCCAATCCTCCTTAGCATAACAGGCCATAACCCCTTGTTTTTAATTAATTAGTCCTAGTAGAATTATGGTATTTACATAAATTAAACTTTTAGTAGGATTAAAAGGGTTGATTAATTAGGTTCCTAGTTGGGTTAGGAGACTAAATAGAATCAGAGTAGTATCAGGAGATTTAATTAATCAGAGTTAGAATAGCATTAGGAAGTTAAATCAATCAAAGTTAGAATACAATTAGGAAACTAAATCAACCAGACTCCTAGTAGAATTAGGAGACCTTTTTTTTAGTTAAGACTCCTAGTATAATTAGGAGACCTTTCTCAATTACTCTTATTAGGATTATGAGACTAGATCAATTAGACTACAAGTAGGATCAGGAGAGTAGATTAATGAGATTCCTAGTCGGATTAGGAAACTAAATTAATTAGAGTTAGAGTAACACTAGGAGACCCCCAGTCAACCAGACTCAGAGAAGAATCAGAAGACCAGACCAATTAAATTCTCAGCAGGAATAGAAAAATCAAACTAGTCAAACTCTAGGCAACCCACAGCTGCTGATGTTGGCGGGCCGACGACTCAGTAAAGAAGTCAACCCACATCTCCCTGTGTGATCAATGACGTGTTGCAGCGTCGATAAACATCTGCAGCTGGCGATCTTATCTACACAGGTATTCTCCATTTAGAATTTGCCTTCCTTTATTTTTTTATATTTAAATATTATCCTGTTATTATTCTAATATATCACTACAGGCACATATAAATATTTTTCTGTTATTATTTTACCGCTTTATTATTCTATCACTTTCCGCCAGAGTCCACATTGACCGAATTGGGCCACTCTTTTCGGGGACCGAGAGGAACCCAGAAAAAGCGTACACTAACAAACTGGCGATCACGATGGGACTTTTTTTCGCTAAGGTTGTCCCAGTTTAATTAATTTGGTTTTCTATTTCCTTGCATTATTTAATTTGTTTTTATTATTTTTTATTTTTTTTTTCGCTTTACTTTATCACTTTTTACACACACTCACCTGCATACTCAGTTTTTACAAACAAAAAATATGTACAAAAAATAAGTTTTCAAATGGCCGGCATTAGAAAATTAAACTTTAATGATATCCACCCACCCTCATGGGACCTCCCTAGCAATCCCAAGTATAGCGTTAGGTCATCTCCCTGGACAGCCCAGTATCGCACTCAGGTAAATACGGTCAGTGAGGGCGAAAAATACTCCTCTCCACGAAACACAAATCACAGCAACAATAGTGGAGAAAGTGACGACGGACAAAACTCTATCACTAGTCAAGTTATGGACCACACTGCCAGTGCACTCACAAAAGGAGGAAAAGAAGTCGACGCATTGCTCCAGTCCCTGACCCACTTATATAGAGCTATAAGAGACCAAAGACAGGTTACTCCGAGGAACAGACAAGAGGAAAGGACGCAGACTCCTCCATGTGCTCTGACTTCCCCGACACGTAACACACATACCTCTCACACCTCCTACAACAACAAATACCAAGGACAACCCTCCCCCGAGATACCTAGAAAAGGCACAGCCATAAACACAAATGACCTCCACCGATTTCTAGACGACTACATGGTTAAGAGAGAACGCTCTAACCAATCTTACGTGTTCGATAAATTTTGCTGAGACATCGACTTCACTGTACCCACTGGCTTTAAACTTCCAAAATTCAACAAATACAATGGTACAGGGAATCCAAAACACCACTTGGCCATATTTTGTAATGATTGCCGATCCATATGCAATAACCAGGGCCTTCTCATTCACTCCTTTTAGAGGTCTCTGGAAGGAGAAGCCCTTGACTAGTTAACTACTCTGCCTCTAGCCAAAATCGAGACCTTCGAGGACTTAGCTGATAGATTCCTAGACCCATAACAACACTTAACTCTCGAAGAAATCAGTCTCGTTGACTTGATATACGTAAGACAAGAAGACAACGAAGACTTCCCGACGTTTGCCAACCGCTGGAAGAGACTTGCCGCTCAAACGGGGAGTCAGATAAGAGAAATCGATGCGATAGAAATCGTGATCGACAACACCCGAGAGCCTCTCCAAAGTGTTCTCATCCTAAGTGACTACTCCAATTTCACTAGCCTTCGAGAACGCGCTTCACGCTTAGAGCGTCGCCTGAAGAATGGAGACCTCAATCTCTCCACCCTAACATCCAATGAATCTTCCAATGACCCTGGGACAAGCACCCTAAACGAGACTCTAGACTCCAAACAAATCAACATGAACCAAGAACAAAACCAAATAAACCCTCAACCATACCACCCATATGACCAAGCTCATGATCTATACCCTAACCAAAGCCAATTACCACACACAAACCAAGATCAACACCCTCACCAACCTTTATACAACAACCAATCCACAAACCCGTACTATGATCAAAACCAACTCCCCGACACTACACAAACTAACATCACCTATTACAACTCATTTTTTGATTAAACTCAACTTGCATACGAGACTATACACTCATTCACTCCTGCCCCATTCCACCCAGCAAGCCTGATCTGAAGGATTGAACCTCCCTCGGAGCACGTCCATACCATTCACTCATGACCAACTAACCTTGTCCCACGTACCTATAAATGTGAAATTACCTTTCGCCATGATCCCGCATCACCAAGATCACTAAAATCCAAACTATCCTTTGAATCCACCCTAAACTAACTCAACCCATCACCAAACTCATCGCCAAGCTCAACGCACTCATCTGCGAACTGACTCAGCCTATCGTTGAAACTGACAACCTACCAACAAGCGAATCAAGCCCACACCTCGTGAACAGACGCCCAAACTAATGATGCAAACTACCGCTGAACAGGCTCACGTGCCAATTCTACAAGTAATTTTGAACCAATCTATGGCTCCATTCATACTTAAACCGAACAAATCAACGTGAACCAAGAACAAAACCCACCAAGCCCTCAAGCATACCACCCATATGACCAAGCTCATGATCTATACCCTAACCAAAGCCAATTACCACACAAACCAAGATCAACACCCTCACCAACCTTTATACAACAACCAATCCACAAACCCGTACTATGATCAAAACCAACTCCCCGACACTACACAAACTAACATCACCTATTACAACTCATTTTTTGATTAAACTCAACTTGCATACGAGACTATACACTCATTCACTCCTGCCCCATTCCACCCAGCAAGCCTGATCTGAAGGATTGAACCTCCCTCGGAGCACGTCCATACCATTCACTCATGACCAACTAACCTTGTCCCACGTACCTATAAATGTGAAATTACCTTTCGCCATGATCCTGTCACCAAGATCACTAAAATCCAAACTATCACTGAATCCACCCCTAAACTAACTCAACCCATCACCAAACTCATCGCCAAGCTCAACGCACTCATCTTCGAACTGACTCAGCCTACCGTTGAAACTGACAACCTACCAACAAACGAATCAACCCCCACACCTCCTGAACAGACGCCCAAACTAATGATGCAAACTACCCCTGAACAGGCTCACGTGCCAATTCTACAAGTAATTTTTGAACCAATCTATGGCTCCATTCATACTTAAACCGAACAAATCAACATGAACCAAGAACAAAACCAAATAAACCCTCAACCATACCACCCATATGACCAAGCTCATGATCTATACCCTAACCAAAGCCAATTACCACACACAAACCAAGATCAACACCCTCACCAACCTTTATACAACAACCAATCCACAAACCTGCATTACTATGATCACAACCAACTCCCCGACACTACACAAACTAACATCACCTATTACAACTCATTTTTTGATTAAACTCAACTTGCATACGAGACTATACACTCATTCACTCCTGCCCCATTCCACCCAGCAAGCCTGATCTGAAGGATTGAACCTCCCTCGGAGCACGTCCATACCATTCACTCATGACCAACTAACCTTGTCCCACGTACCTATAAATGGGAAACTACCTTTCTCGCCATGATCCCGCTCACCAAGATTACTAAAATCCAAACTATCACCGAATCCACCCCTAAACTAACTCAACCCATCACCAAACTCAGTACCAAGCTCAACGCACTCATCTTCGACGACTCACACCGTTGAAACCTGACAACCCACCAACAAACGAATCAACCCCCACACCTCCTGAACAGACGCCCAAACTAATGATGCAAACTACCCCTGAACAGGCTCACATGCCAATTCTACAAGTAATTTTTGAACCAATCTATGGCTCCATTCATACTTAAACCGAACAAATCAACATGAACCAAGAACAAAACCAAATAAACCCTCAACCATACCACCCATATGACCAAGCTCATGATCTATACCCTAACCAAAGCCAATTACCACACACAAACCAAGATCAACACCCTCACCAACCTTTATACAACAACCAATCCACAAACCCGTACTATGATCAAAACCAACTCCCCGACACTACACAAACTAACATCACCTATTACAACTCATTTTTTGATTAAACTCAACTTGCATACGAGACTATACACTCATTCACTCCTGCCCCATTCCACCCAGCAAGCCTGATCTGAAGGATTGAACCTCCCTCGGAGCACGTCCATACCATTCACTCATGACCAACTAACCTTGTCCCACGTACCTATAAATGTGAAATTACCTTTCGCCATGATCCTGTCACCAAGATCACTAAAATCCAAACTATCACTGAATCCACCCCTAAACTAACTCAACCCATCACCAAACTCATCGCCAAGCTCAACGCACTCATCTTCGAACTGACTCAGCCTACCGTTGAAACTGACAACCTACCAACAAACGAATCAACCCCCACACCTCCTGAACAGACGCCCAAACTAATGATGCAAACTACCCCTGAACAGGCTCACGTGCCAATTCTACAAGTAATTTTTGAACCAATCTATGGCTCCATTCATACTTAAACCGAACAAATCAACATGAACCAAGAACAAAACCAAATAAACCCTCAACCATACCACCCATATGACCAAGCTCATGATCTATACCCTAACCAAAGCCAATTACCACACACAAACCAAGATCAACACCCTCACCAACCTTTATACAACAACCAATCCACAAACCCGTACTATGATCAAAACCAACTCCCCGACACTACACAAACTAACATCACCTATTACAACTCATTTTTTGATTAAACTCAACTTGCATACGAGACTATACACTCATTCACTCCTGCCCCATTCCACCCAGCAAGCCTGATCTGAAGGATTGAACCTCCCTCGGAGCACGTCCATACCATTCACTCATGACCAACTAACCTTGTCCCACGTACCTATAAATGTGAAATTACCTTTCGCCATGATCCTGTCACCAAGATCACTAAAATCCAAACTATCACTGAATCCACCCCTAAACTAACTCAACCCATCACCAAACTCACCGCCAAGCTCCACGCACTCATCTTCGAACTGACTCAGCCTACCATTGAAACTGACAACCTACCAACAAACGAATCAACCCCCACACCTCCTGAACAGACGCCCAAACTAATGATGCAAACTACCCCTGAACAGGCTCACGTGCCAATTCTACAAGTAATTTTTGAACCAATCTATGGCGCCATTCATACTTAAACCGATCACAAAACTAAACTCTGAACCCAAACCCGTAATCCAATGTACCCCCGAAATCACTAGCCCTCTCGCTTCCAAATCAACTATGAAACACACCCCCAAAATTGAACAGATTGTCAAACACACTACCCCACCATTCTCAAAACCAGTCCCTAAATCAATCCCTACACCTGCTTTAAAAATTGAACTCAATAAACCCTTCACCCCACCTTCCTCGGAACCAGCTCTCGAACCAAAACCCATTTCAAAACCTAAACTCACTACTGAACTTGTCACCTCACCAACTTTAAAATGAAACCCCGAATTTGGCTCTATCGCCAAACAGACCTCCAAACCACCGACTCCGGAATCACTCATTGGGCTATTTTCAGAACCAACTCGTGAATCAATCCCTACAAAATTCACCACCGAACTTATCATTCCCTCAACTCCGAAACAAGGACTTAAACCCACTATTGAACTTACCGTTCCACCAACTACGAAACTAAGCCTCGAACCTAAACCTGTCATCAAACCGATCCTCGAACCTGAACCTACCGTCGAACCTAAACTGATCATCGAACACAAACCTATCATCAAACCTCAAACTGTCAACAAATCCAAACCTATCGTTGAACATGAACCCATCTTCAAAATTGAGCCCATCATTAAACTTGAACCCATTATTGAACTCTAACCTGTCATCAAAAGCGAGCCCGTTATCGAAACTAAACCTATCATCAATCCCGAACCTAAAACCGAACCTATCCCTACAACACCAACTCCACTCACCTTTGAGCCAACCACCGAACCTATCAAGGAGTCAATCACTCCTCCCACTCCCAAAATCAAACAAACTCAAATATTACGACGTTAATCACCATCCAAACCAACATACCTCAAATCCCATCAAAACACTAAATCAACACCTTAACCAAGACCGATTCCGACCGTCGGACACAAATTTCTATAGATCTCTCAATCAAAACCCCTATGGAAGTTCAACCAATGACAATACGGCAACATCAAACTTTCGATGCTAAACCTCCTCGAAAAATTACAAACAAGACTTTAAAACAACCTCATGATAAACCCAAAATACACATCAAACAAAACAAGCATAACCAAGCAATACTAAATCCCCCCACGCCGAAGAAAGGTCCACCTTGGCCCACACCTTCATGTCTCCTCCTCTTGCTTTACATTTGCCTCATCCTATCCTTACCTTTACAGCACTACCATCCCTCTCGACATGCCCCACTCCAACTTCACCTGCAGACAACATTCCAACAACCCATAAAGAATTCTGAAAAACTCTCTAACAACTCTATGCTCCAACTCTATGAAATGCCTCACTCCATTGAGAGGCTAAAGAAAGTCCCCCCTAAAAAGGAAACTCCAACCATAAAAGATTTATCGAAAGCATAAATCAAACGACACCACATCTATTTTGGTAAATCTCACACTATCCAAACCACAAACCCGAACATGACATCTCTCTCATCCCTGATCAATCAGATCGAAAGGGATCAAGGACCCCAAATCAGATTATCCAACAGTTACTCCGTCCGACCATTTGAGTCAGCCTCTGCTCAAGGAACTGATGCTATACTGTAACACAAAAATAATAATAACAAAACAAAAATACAAAAAAAAAAAAAAATAGAAAGGTCACAAAAAAAACCAAAAGTATAAATGCCCAAAAATGTAAATACTCGAAAATAAAAATACTCTTTTATGCCCCAGACCCTTCGACCTCACACCCGACCGAAAACTCAAAGTCGAGGAGCTAGTGCTAAGAAACAATGCTTACAGAATCGCCTCACCTAGAGGAAAATCAAAACCCACAAGGGGAGTACCTACATTATTTCGGTAACATGCTTAGGAACTTGTCACAGGGGAAGGACTTTCTAACCCTTGGAATCATAATTCAGTCATCATCATGTCTCATAGCCTAAATAGGCGTACTCTTATACGTATCATCCTCGCAGTCATTGCAAGGCATTCGCCGATTGTAGGTCATTATTTTCAAAAAATATTTTGGGAATCATCTGACTCATTAACCACCCCTCATATTCGAGCAAATTGATCGAAAGGACTATTGGATCATAAAACTCCTTTTTTGAAATGTAAAAAACTCAAGATTCTCACACACCCTTCCAGCAATTGGAGTCGATGTTAGAGCAGAAAAAATGAAAATATAAGGTTCCATCAAATCTCATAATTCTTGCGTCAGCAGGATGTTTCAAAAAAAATATACATAGATGCTTCAAAAAAAAAAAAGACAAAAAAAGAGAGAAAAGAAGCACAACCAAGCGAGAGCAATACGACGAATGAACAGTCAATGAATTCAGGGAAATATAAGCAAATTGTGAGGGCATTCCTGGTAATCTTATTAGGGAAGTATAAGCAAGCTGCGAGGGCATCCCTGACATCTTCACACTACTAGATATTATCGTACGGTGGCGGGAGGAGGATGAAACTCCTGCTAACCACAGAATTTGATGATTTGATGGTGTTGGACCATGACAGAGAGCTCAATTATGGCACTGCATTATCCACTCGAGAAAAAAGTAATTAACTATTATTTCAGAAATCGGTTGAATGAGAAGCTACCCTCAAATCAATAAACCTTACCTCCTCTTCACCCTTAATTTTTTTTTCTCTTCGGACAATGAGTCAAATGACTTTCAAAATCTCTTTTAGAATAAAACTAAAAACTTTCGAATGATAAGTGATGCAATCACACATTACCTACCATTCACCTCAATCCTGCTAAAAGCTACGATACATGATGATCATTCAACACCTACACAATCAGGTCGGCATGTGGCCGAAATAATCAAACTACTTCCCAATATGGGATCATTACAGATACACTCCAAGACATCTTGTGAGGCCGATAAAAGTCTCTACCAACACTTGACACGAGGGCATTTTTTTAAGAGCGCTAGTACCTTGGTAGCGATACTTAGGTCACAAGACCGACACCCCAAACTAGGGCATTTTATTTTTTATTTTCAGGTTGTTCCTTACTTTTCTGCCATGGGACAAAAAATATCCAACATAAGACAAACAAGAAACATACAATAATAAACATGAACAAACATAAATGAAACGAACACAATAAATAAAACACCGCTTTATTTAGGACAGAAATTTAACAGGTATCACCGGAGGCATATCTCCTAAACATACAAGCCAAAACAAAGACCTAAGACCTGAACATACAATTTAAAACAAACACGGAACCCAAAATGGACACAAACCCAAAACACAATGCGCGAAATGTCCAATCAAAAGCAATAGAAAAGCGAGAGGAGGATTGGTTGGGTAACACCCTTTCAACCCATTTGGAGGACTTCCCTCCTGCCATCTTCACCTCCTAACAATAATGAAGGATGTACATCGCACCTCAATCTCAACACCCCCCAAGCCACTGCGACAACTCTGAGTACTGGACCACTTCAGGAAGAACGGGCGAAACAACGAATATCAGAAGAAATGACATCACAATCGGACGGTCGGATCACACGATATCACTAAAACACAGAAATCGGGATACTTCGAACTCAGATCGAATAAAAAAAAGAATAAAATAAAAAATAAAGAAAGAAAAACGAAGAAAACTCGGGCATATATAGACGCTTGACGAATTAAGTGCCTGGAATCCAACGCGCAATCCAATTAAGCGCAGGCATGACCACACGTGTTCCAAATTAAACGCTATACTACAAGCGCGCGATTCATCTTTCGCCACCACAAAAATCTCGACGAACCGATCCCACACGGAAGACCCCACGCATAATCAAATTATACTCTTACACTAATGGGTGGAATTCCAAAGGTCACCCGCACAGTGACCTGGTGACACTTCAATCACGCGCACTGATCAGAGCACGTAATTGGATTCCACACACACACTCTAATGCGTAATTGACCCTTGAACCTCTCGATCACGCGCTCCCTCCTAGTAACACAATTAAATTAAGCGTCCAGACCAAAGTGCATAATTCGCCAGCCATAACGCACTCCTCAAACACGTCACGTACTTCGAATGAAATAAACGTATACCATCAACAAAAACCCTAACAAAACAAATACACAAGATAGCATGTCCTATCGCAATACGACGCATATATAATCATCTTGACCCATCACAAACAAGTTAGGGGTGAGGACATCTCCCTGTAGTCCCATCACAACCAAATCACCCCTTGAGAGGCTACCATAAATAACGTCCCACCGTGATCAAAATTATTCCCCAAAGTCTCATTGCGTACTCATAAGTACACGTGGCCACTCCCCAACACCCGCTGCCCAAAACAAGCCGACAAGATAAAATAAAATAAAATCATCTCTCACGGCCCATCACTAAATACAAAACCTCCTCCTGACACAAAGCAAAAATTAACGACGACAAAGTAGCCAATCACGCTACTCATCCCGTCACGATCCGAATCACTCTCCCATGTCCCATCACGTAACCTCACATACCGACCAAAGGGAGAATCGTTGATGTCCCATCACACATCCTCACAATAACCCACATCCCATCGCGACAGGATGCACATATCTAACCCTAGCCTAATACCTAAGCTCATTGGCCTAAATCAACCACGCCTTCATGTCCCATCGCGAAGCTAAAACCTCACCACGAGACCTCACATGCCACGTGACCGAAGGTAGGCTCTATAATGTCCCATCGCAAAAAGCTAAAAATGAGCCTCCCTAAAGCCCCACCACATCACCAAGGCCAAGGGCAAGTCCTATTGCAATCTCAAAACACCATTCAAACTGACTCTGACCCGTCACGATCTCAAGACATCACCTGCCAAAGAAAGACACCATCATTGTCCCATCACATCATAAAATAGGTAAAGGGTCATCAGACCAATAGTCCATCACACGCTTATAAACATGTCCTGACATGATGAAGTTATGACCTGATCTGGCCATATAATCGAGATCCACCGATTACACTTCCCCGAAATACCATCACAACCTGCCATGGCACACAACGAAAGAGTAGGATCACCAATGTCACATTGCCAATTATGCCTCCCTAAAATCCTATCGCATTACTCCGCATAGCAAACAGAAGGAAAGGCTCATCCAATATCCCATCGTAAAAAGCGGAGAGTCAAACCTCCCTCCAAAGGTCTTACCACAGCAATCATCACGTCCCATCGCGATGAATCCCTGATGCCCCATCACGCGGTGGATGCCATATTCCTCCATCACAGAAACATACACTCACCGACAGAAGAAAGACTTCTCCAATGTCCCGTCGCGCCCATCGACTACCAAGTCCCGTAGCGAACATATCATTAGGCGATCCAGACATCTCGTCACACTGGCAACCATCAGCCCCTACTACAACAATCAACGAAGGAGAAAGAATAGACCCTCTGATGTCCCATCGTGTGACCCTGCACAACAGACATGATGAAAAGGGGAGGGCCAACCAATGTCCCATCGCAGACCACACCCCTCCAAAATGTCCCATCACGACACTCCCACTGGAATATGAAGCAGCACAGGAAGTCACCTTAACAACGCATAAACACCGATAAGAAGGCTTTGAGTTCATGTGGAAAAAATCACACAAAAGCTTAGCAACTTGAAGTCAACAAAGCCCATTGAATGATGTGGGTTGTTGTGTGATTTCGCATGCCTCCACAATGAGCTCAAATCCTCTCAATGACTACACCTTCAGACACTTTTGTCCCATTGAGTAACCTTGCACATCCCATACAAGAAGCAACTCAAACCAGAAGGAGAAGCCGCCCGTAGTCCCATCACAACACAACCATGGGAGCAACAGCCAGCCAATCCCATCGCAAGCAAAAGCCTCTCACCGACAGCAAATCAGGTAAGTAAACACCTCCTTTTACTCGATATTCCTTATACAATATAGTTAGCTAAGATTAAGTCAAAAGTTTTCAAAACTTTCAAAACCCGTCTCTCTCGACTCGCGAATCACTGTAGTCCTCCCATAAGAGACAATCATCAGTATTTGTCGAGAAGGTTAAATGGAGTATCTGGCATACCAAGTGTCGTCTTGACAACCACGTGAACGGTCGGGTCCCCAAATCCCGCTTTGGTGGATCTGCTCAGCGACATCTCGGGAGCCACATTTTTCGCTGATTTACCACCGAATTGATTTTAAGTTAAATCCCTAAACTTTAAAAAAAAAAAACCACCTTTCAAAAAATAATAAAAATAAACTCTCCTATTTATCAAAATTCACTTCTCATCATTCCAATCAGTTCTTTCCCCTGGGAAACTGAACACTAAGTACACTCAACTCTGAGAAATCTCAAATGTCCACTAGAAAGGGACGCCTGACGTGCCATTGGTATGAGCAATGACGCGCCTGGTCTAACATGACTTGAGAAGCCTTCGCCATTACATGATATTACATCTTATTATCTGGTCACTGAACCTTTTCTCTGGACATTTGTATGACGCCCCCCGGTACCTCGACTGCGTCATATTCTCGCTATTTGACTGCCCCTTGCAGCAAGTCGCACCATGTGACGGAATGCCCCTTGCACTTGCAGATGAGGATATGATGATTCTCCTACCGTTTGTCTGCCCCTTGCACCAGGTCGTGATACGTGACCGGATGCCACTTGCACCTGCAGATTAGGATGCGCTGATTTCCCCCATTGACTACAGCATGGAATACGCCTTTCGACAGCTACCACTGGGCCCTCGAATGCTCCATCTTAGCTGCGTTGATAGATAAGAAAGCTAAGTATTTCATGTCAGCATCCCCAATTCATATTTGTGATTTCCCAAAAGAAACGAGAAGGCACCCTCAGGAGAGGGGTGTCTACTTCTTCGACGCATTCTTACTTCACAAGAACGCACTAAAAGGGGCATCTGTAGACATCCCAATTTTTCCCTCTCGAAGTATATAAACCTGTTCGGTCAACCTTTGACCTTGCCCATGACTTTCAAGAGAGACTTACCTTCTCTGAAAGTTTTAAAACCCTAATACGGGGACCATATACTGAAACAGTAGTATATGGCTAAACACAAGCTGAAATAATAGTTTTGTAGCTCAGGACCTACAACCCTAATACGGGGACCATATATTGAAATAATAGTATATGGTTGAACACAGGCTGAAATAATAGCTCTGTGACTCAGACCCTACAACCCTAATATGGGGACTATATACTGAAACAATAGTATATAGTCGAAGCACAGGCTGAAACAATAGCCTTATGGTTCGGACCTGACCTAACCCGGGGAAAGCCCCAAATTACGTGCCCATACAAGTGCGCACAATTAGATTGTACGCCCCATAGCTGGCGACCAATTAGTCAATTTGGACATGTGGGTCACCATAGGAGTAGATTGCGTGCCCTACAGACCGCGCGCAATCCAATTGCATGCCCTAGCACTGGCACGCAATCGATCCAACATGGACCAGTCCTTAACCTTCTAAAGGCTGCCTTAAGACCCAATTGCGCGCCCACACCAACACATACAATCGATCGCGCGCGCTGTACAAGGCGTACAATTAGTTCTAATTAGATTAGAACTCGGACACCCGTCTGAGCCAATCAACCGGTCACTCACCGAGTCGGCCACCAACTGAAAGTGATTATATGCCTGGGATACGACGCATAATCCGATTAAGCACACAGACAAGGCGTGTAATTAGGTTTGACCGGCTAATTGTGCACCTCCCACAGGGCGCGCAATTACCCAAATACCTATAAATAAACCCCTCTTCCTCGTCTAAAACATACCAATTTTCATATCCAAGTCTTGAGTTCCTCGCCTATAAGCTTAGGATTTCGAGACTCTTCCTCTGGTGCTTAGCTTCAAGTAATCTTTTAGGTTCTAGTCTCTAACTTTTTAATTTCTAGTTTCTAGTTCTAACTTTTAGGTTCTAGTTCTTAGCTTCTAGGTTCTAATTCTTAATTCTAATTCTAGTTCTTAATCTTCGTCCTAGTCCCTAGTTTTTATTCTAGTTCTTACTTTTCATCCTAGTTCCTAACTCCAATTCTTAATTCTTAAGTTCTAGATTTCAGTCTTTAGTTCTTGATCCCTAATCCTTAAAATCTCGAATTCTCGGTTTTTAATCCTTAGGCCATTAATCATCAATCCAAATTCAGTCCTTTCAAAATTATCCGTAGTCATAAAAATAATTTACTATTCTATTCTTCTTTCCCCCAACCTTTCCCAATTGTCAATCCCGTCACTTTTATGTTTGGCCTATTTTAAAATATCAAATAAAGTTGGGTTGATGTAAAATTTATCACGTTTAAAAGCTTATTAAAGTATCTTTCCAACGAGCTAAAAAACGCGTAATTTCGACAGGTATTAAAGAAGTTATGGTCAATTTTCGAAAGCTGCACAAAAAGTGACGAATTTTAAAACTCCTCATAGAATTATAATTAGTCTCTTTATTATTTTATAGGATTCTTTTCTTTTATTAGAAATAGGATTAGTTTCCTCATTTCTTTAAGACTTTATTAGGAATTAAAGTTACACTAGGATTAAGAATTAGGATATTTCCTTTATTTGAATTAGGAATTAGAGTTATACTAGGATTTCTAGTAAAGGCCTATAAATAGTCCCCTACCCCCCTAGCCACACAATTATCTTCTATACAATTCACCTTTACACAATTCTCTTCTATACAATTCTCCTTTACACAATTATCTTCCACACAACTCTCTTCTACAAAATTCTCTCCCACACAATTCTCTTTTACGCAATTTTCCTTTACACAATTTTCTTCTACACAATTCTCTCTTCTGAGCTTCTTCCTTTTAAAAAATTCTAGTTTTTAATTATAGTTCTAAATTTTAGTTCTAGTCCCAGTTCTAAATTTTAGTTCTCTTTCTAGTTTCTAGTTCTAGTTCTAAATTCTAGTTCTCTTTCTAGTTTCTAGTTCTAGTTCTAAATTCTAGTTCTCTTTCTAGTTTCTAGTTCTAGTTTTTAATTTTGGTTCTAGTTCATAAGTTCAGTTCTAGTTCCTTAATTTTAGTTCTGATTTTAGTTCTAAACCCTCAAAATTCCTAATTTTCAATCTTTTATTTCTCAATTTTCAATCCAAATTCAGTCCTTCAATATTTACAAAATAATCCTTTGCCACCCGATTTGTCCAAGGGAGCTTACGGAGGGTACCCGGGAATGGAGCCGATCCTCCTTAGCATAACGGGCCACAACCCCTTTTTTTTAATTAATTAGAATCCTAGTAGAATTAGGGTATTTATATAAATTAAACTTTTAGTAGGATTAAAAGGGTTGATTAATTAGGTTCCTGGCTGGGTTAGGAGACTAAATAGAATCAGAGTAGTATCAGGAGATTAAATTAATCAGAGTTATAATAGCATTAGGAAGTTAAATCAATCAAAGTTAGAATACAATTAGGAAACTAAATCAACCAGACACCTAGTAGAATTAGGAGACCTTTTTTTTAAATAAGACTCCTAGTAGAATTAGGAGACCTTTTTCAATTAGACTCTTAGTAGGATTAGGAGACTAGATCAATTAGACTTCTAGTAGGATCAAGTGAGTAGATTAATTAGATTCCTAGTCGGATCAGGAAACTAAATTAATTAGAGTTAGAGTAACACTAAGAGACCCCTAGTCAGCCAGACTTAGAGAAGAATCAGAAGACCAGACCAATTAAATTCTCAGCAGGAATAGGAAAACCAAACTAGTCAGACCATAGACAACCCACAGTTGCTAACGTTGGTAGGTCGAAGATTCAGTAAAGGAGTCAACCCGCATCTCCCCATGTGATCAATAATGTATTGCAACGTCGATAAACATCTGCAGCTGGCGATCGCATCTACACAGGTATTCTCCATTTAGAATTCACCTTCTTTTATTTTTCTACATTTAAATATTATCCTTTTATTATTCTAATATATCACTGCAGGCGCATATAAATATTTTTCTGTTATTATTTTACCGCTTTATTATTCTATCACTTTCCGCCAGAGTCCACATAGACCGAATTGGGCCACTCTTTCCAGGGACCGAGAGGAACCCAGAAAAAGCGCACACCAACAGTTGTAACCCATGACATCAACTGATAGCGTTCCTTATTGTATTATAAAAGGAAGGGGACTCTAGCTCTTTATTGCATTCTGAGAAAAACATAAAAATTACTTTTTTTTCTACCTTTTTGTTCATTTTCTCGTCTTCTTTTTATGTCTTTCTTCACCTTGTTATATCACAAGGCATTGATCTGATCTAGTTTCAAATGTAGCTTTGAAATGGATAGTTTAGATTGAGAATGACTACATATGCCACTTGTACCATCTTATTTTAGTTGAAATATGTTGGCTCTTTTATGGACTACATGGGTTCTCATTTATCTAGCTGATTACTAGCATTTTAGTCACCAAAGTCACACCAGTGAGGTCCCATTTGAGTGAATCATATGGTATTCAACAAGTTTTAGAACACTTGGATAAATAGGTGTTACGTGGTGCATAAGGCTCTCGCTTTTAGTGGGAGAAGAAGATAATAGAAGTCTTGGACCTATTTTGGAGACGTTAATGTAACAACCCAGATCTAAAGTTGAATTGTTGACTTGAGGAGAATGCAACTACGTTGATTAGTTTGACCTTATTCAAACTTTGGACCAGCATGACATGGCCTCAGGCCCATTATTTTCTTGTAGGATGTATGCAACCGAGACAATACCAACGTGAATCCCTTAGATAGGCAAGTATGTGTGTGCTCGTGTGTGCATAGCACATGACTCAAATCCCGAGCCAAGCATCCCTTCGAATGTTTTAAAGAATGATATTAAATAACGATAATGTGTGCACCCATGCACGACCCGAACCGTCAAGCCCGAACCCAAGTTGAGGGCCCAAGTGGACTATACTACTTTCGGCGCCCAAATGCTGACACAAATAAAACAACAAAATAATCTTTAATTGATTTACTAATTGATGTGCAAAGAGGAAAAAGTGGTGTGTGTGCGTGTAATCGGGTGAGACTATATGCACCATAAAATCAAACCTAAGGCAATCCCGACACTTTTATATATATACGTATAGGTGTGTGGTGCTAGATGCCTCTTACACTGCCTTATAGTGTTGGTGCCCAACACATTAACTCAACCCATTATTCACGTTATGGAAACCTCCTATTTTAGAAAACGAATTAGAGTCCTTTTGGGACACTTTCCCTTCTTGCCAACCGAGACCCAACTCCCTCTCTATGTATATTTCCTTCCTCTCTCAGTCTCTCTCTCTCTCTCTACAAAGACTACTTCTCAATAGATCTCTCTCTTGTTGTTTTAGGTTTACCCCAACAGTGGCTTGCTCGAGCGGGAACCAAATCTGCTCAAGCAAGGTGAGCACTCAACAAGAGCATTTTTACGGGTAGAAGTCGCTCGAGCGAGTTTGGTTCTCGCCCGAGCGACCTGCACACTTTTGTAAGGGAAAACTTTCGAGTTTTAGTCGCTCAAGTGACTTTAGTTTTCACTCAAGCAACCCGCGACGTCAAGTTACATGCAGAGTCTGGTTTTTTAGCAGTTTCTCTTTAGTTAGAAGTAGGATTCAGGTCTCCTATATAAAGGCTCATGGACGAATAAAAGGCTTTTGAGAGAGATTTTTTCAAGAGATAAAACTATGTTGAATACTTTGAGAGGCAAGGGATTGAATAATTGCTTGGGAATTGAAGATCCGATTAAAGTCGTTCTTGTGTCAGAATCATTGCTATATTCCGACAGATCTCTTCTCCGTTCTTTGAAAGACAACGTCCTTGGTTTGACATTGACTTTACTATTGAAGGTCGTGTTTGATCTGGTTTGAGAGTGCACTAGAGAGAAGAGAGTGTGTGCATTGTAAATGTTCATAAATAATACATATACTCCCGTGGACGTAGCCCTCGATTGGGTGACCCACGTAAATCTTGTGTTGTGTGTGTGATTGTTCTTTTTCATCTTTTTATTTTTCTGCATTCATCGCGATCGAGAGTTCGTTAGTGTGGGTTGAATTCCTAACAAGTGGTATCAAAGCCAGGTTTATGCTACAATGGCGATGAAGGTCTTAAATGCATGATTCGAGGTGGAGAAGTTTTTAGGGAAGGATAACTTTACTTTGTGGCAAGTCAAGGTCATAGATCTCCTTATCCAACAAGGCATTGATGATGCTCCACTTGGGAAGGAGATGGGGAAAAAGGCAGAGACATCCAATGAAGAGTGGAAATCTATTGATAAGAGTGTCGTAAGCATTATCTGATTACGTTTGTCCGATGAAGTTCTGTATAACGTTCTTCATGAGAAGACGGCCGTGGATCTATGGAAAAAGATGGAATCTCTCTACATGTCAAAGTCGTTGTTCAACAAACTCTTTATGAAGAAGCAACTCTACACCCTTCGTATGAAGGTCGGTACAACCATTTAAATTCATTTAATAAAATAGTTAGTGAACTATTGAGCATTGAAGTGAAAGTTGAAGAAGATCTTACACTTCTCTTACTCACCTCACTGCCACCATCTTATGAGCACCTTGTTACCACATTAATTTATGGTAAAGATATTATTAGCGTTGAAGAAGTGACTGTTGCACTTCTTTTCGACGAATTGAGAAAACAACCTAAATCTAACTCCCAAGGGATTAGTCTCTTGAGCGAAAGGGGTCGAAACCATGATCGCAAAAGAGAAAAGTCCAGAGGAGATAATAAATCAACGAGAGGAAATAGTAGGTTCAAATCTAGCGGTGAGAGAAAGGATATTATTTGTTACTTCTGTAAGCAATCTGGACATATTCACAAATATTGTAACTAAAGATTGAATAAAGATAAGGGTGATGAAGGGACTTCACAATAGGCTAATGTTGCTAAGTCAGATTTTGGTGAAGACCTATTGTGTGCATTATTAAGCTTTAGTCAGTTTGATGGAGATGGATCCTAAATTCAGGGGCATCATATCACATGTGTTCGTATAGGGATTGGTTTAAACAATATAAGGAAGCCAATGGTGGGACGATAATGATGGGGAATGACGGTGTATATGAAGCAGTGCATATTGGTTCTATCAAAATCAAGATGTTTGATGGTTGTGTTTGCACACTTACTAAGGTTAGTCATGTGCCTAGCCTGAAGAAAAATATGATTTCATTGGGGGCATTGGATGAGATAGGATGTCGAGTCATCCTAGAATCCGACAAACTAAAGGTCGTACGTAGTGTTATGACCTTGATAAAAGGTGAGAAGATGGAGAATCTGTATACTTTAATAGGCAACACAATCAGTGGCAGTGGTATTACAGCTACGAAAGATTCTAAGAATCTCTCTTATTTGTGGCACAAGAGGCTTTGTCACATGAGTGAACGTAGGCTGACAGAGCTCATAAAGAATAAGGCAATTTCTGACATTCAAACTTGTTAGCTAAATTTTTGGGAAGAGCATCTTCGGGAAGCAGAAGAAAGTCAGCTTCTCCATAGGAAAGCATATTTCTAAAGTGTTGATTGATTATATATATTATGATGTATGGGGACCGGCTAAAGTCACTTCGGTGGGTGGAGCTAACTATTTTGTGTCATTCATAGATGACTACTCCAGGAAATCTTAGGTGTATCCAATTAAAAATAAGTCGTATGTGTTTCAAAAATTCAAGCAGTGGCAGAGTATGATTGAAAAACAGACAGGCAGGAAGGTGAAGATTCTCATATCTCATAATTATGGGGAATACCTGTCATTAGATTTCAAGGCTTACTATGAAAATCAAGGGATTGTTAGGCACTTAATAGTTCCTGGAAATCCTCAGTAAAATAGTGTAGCATAGAGGATGAACAGAACACTATTAGAAAAGGTGCGGTATATGTTGAATCATTTCAGCTTGAGTCATGGGTTCTAAGCAGAGGCAGTGAACATGGCATGTTACTTGATCAACCGGTCACCTTGAGCGGCATTAAACTCAAAAACTACAGATGAGGTTTGGTATAGAAGACACGGTTGTTACTCTCATTTGAGGGTGTTTGGATGTACGGCATATGCATTACTTTAGGGAAGTGAACGATCCAAGTTAGATCCAAAATCTAAAAAGTGTGTCTTGATTGGCTATGGCAAAGGAGTTAAGGGTTATCATTTGGGTGGGTGGAGCCAACTACTTTGTGTTTTTCATAGATAACTACTCCAGGAAAGCTTGAGTGTATCCGATTAAAAATAAGTCATATGTGTTTCAGAAATTCAGGCAGTGACAGAGTATGGTTGAAAAGCAGGCAAGCAGGAAGGTGAAGATTCTCAGATCAAATAATGATGAGAAATACCTGTCATTAGAGTTTAAGGCTTATTGTGAAAATTAAGGGATTGTTAGGCACTTAATAGTTCCTAGAAATCCTCAGCAAAATGGTGTAGTAAAGAGAATGAACAGAACACTATTAGAAAAGGTGCGGTGTATGTTGAATCATTCTGGCTTAAGTCATGGGTTTTGAGCAGAGGTAGTCAACAGGACATGTTACTTGGTCAATCGGTCGCCTTCAATGGCACTAAACTCAAAAACTGTAGATGAGGTTTGGTATGGAAGACATGGTTGTTACTCTCATTTGAGGGTGTTTGGATGTGCGACATATGCATTACTTCATAGAAGTGAATGATCCAAGTTAGATCCAAAATCTAAAAAGTGTGTCTTAACTAGCTATGGTGAAGGAGTCAAGGGTGGGGTTATCATTTGTGGGATACATAATCTCACAAAGTGATAGTTGAATGAAATGTTACCTTCAACGAAGATGAGTTTTTGATGAAAAAGGCGAAAGACAAACCTCAGTCATCTGGTGAAGCTCGAGTACAGGTTGATGTTAAAAGACATGTGTAAGATGAGAAAGATAATGAAGACTCCGATGGCACAATTTCTCATGACTTGCAGCCCCAGGTATCGATTCTACTTCAGATTACCTTGAGAAGGTCAGAAAGGATGAAAAAATGTCCAGAAAAATTTAAGGACATAGTTCCTTTAACACTTACACTTATCACAGAGGTTGGCAAACCAAGCACAGTTCAAGAAGTTCGGATGGATACAGATGCACTAAAGTGGCAGCTAGCTATGGAAGAAGAATGACAGTCAATTTTGAAGAATGAGATTTAGGATCTTATGAAACTTTCTAAAAAGAAGAGAGCCATCGGTTGTAAATGGGTCCTTCAAAAGAAAGAATGTAATAAGAGTGAAACTCCGAAATTCAAAGCAAGACTAGTTGTAAAAGGGTTTTCTTAGAAAGAGGTTATCGATTATAATGAGATATTCTCTCTGATTGTGAAACACATCGATTCGCATGTTGTTGGTAGTTGTTGCTCAGAAAGACCTCGAACTAGAATAGATGGATGTGCAAATAACTTTCCTCCATGGAGATCGTCAGGAAGATAATTATATGCAATAGCTAGAAGGATTTGAAGCAGAAGAGTCAGAATCGCTCATCTGCAGGTTAAAGAAATCCTTGTATGGTCTCAAGCAGGCACCCAAGCAGTGGTACAAGAAGTTTGATTAATATATGCTGAGTATAGGGTATCACAAGGGACGGTATGATTGTTTGTTCTACTGGAAAGAGTATTGTAAAGGGGAGAGAATCTTTCTAATTCTCTATGTAGATGATATGCTGATAGTAGCAAGAAGCAAGAATGAAACAACAAGCTGAAGCAATCATTGAGCCAAAATTTTGAGATGAATAATCTTCGTTCTGTATATAAGATCCTAGGTATGGAAATCACGAGGGATCATAAGAAGAAGAGGCTTTGGCTAACTCAAAAGACTTTTATCCAAAAGATCCTTGAGAAGTATAATATGAGTGATGTCAAGCCTGTATCAACTCCTCTTGCAGAGCCTTTTAAACTCACAAAAAAGATGAGCCCGTCCACACAAGCAAAAAGGAAATATATGAAGAATATTTTATATGCAAATGTTGTTGGGAATTTAATGTATGTCATGTTATCAGTCACAGAATATACTATTTTACCACCCTTAACTTAGTAATGCTAGACCTTAGTTTGTTACAAATGAGATGCGATATATAAATATTTAGATTAATGAGCATATTAGAGTTGAAGTGTTAATCTTTGACAAAATAAACTCAAAAAGCAGTCAGAATTATAATCGTGTGAAGAAACGATCCACATGAATGAAGGACCAGTCGATGAGCCAAGCAAAAGAAAATGTCGAACGAGCAAAAAAGAAAGAAGAAAAAGAAATCGTGATTCACAAATGTACAAAAGAAGCTAGGACTAGAGGAATGAAAGTAAAATCTTGAACGTTCGACAGAGCAGAAATTGTATAGAAAGAAGAACAATCTTACACAAGATTGTATGAAATAAAACTCATGCTGCTGATCACGTGAAGTCTACACTGCCATGCACAGAATTAGAAGATCTCTTAGATTAGAAATCTGGAAACCTACGAATCAGTGAAGATCGGTGAAAGAACTTAGAAGTTCTTTGCTGCTAAAATAAAGGAGAAAAGTCCTACATGCATCTACCGTCCAGAACAAGGAAAAACTAGGATTAAAAGTAGAATTATATTAGGAATCTTTTGCTTAGAAGTTTTCTTTTATTAGAATTAGCATAATGCAAACTGACCCTTATGATCTATAAATAAGAGGGTTCGGCATAAGAGTAGAGTTATCGAAGGAACTCTCAGCATCAATTGACGACTAAGGTTGGTTTTCTTCCAATCAAAAGTAGAGTAGAGTAGTTTAGATATCTAAGGCTTCTCGAAAGCAATTGATGCATGTGATCAGGAGTTGAAAGATTAGAGTAGAGTATCTGTAGTTTCTCTGAAGCAATTGACGCCTGCAACTGAGGGATAAAAGATATTTTTATTACTTTCTAATTTAGATTTATTTTCATGCACTTTTACTATTTTGTAAACATCTAAAAGTTTTTTATTTGAATTAACGACTCAAATTGAGAATTTGCATATTAGTGTAACGGTTTTACTTTTCTATCTTCAATTTTCTTATATTTGATTGACACCCAAATTTTAGGAAGATTTTTGATTAATTTAAATCTGTGTTAAGGAATTCTAGCTTTTGATTGATGCCCAAATTCTAGAGGACTGAAATACGGTATAACGGTACTTTATTTAGTAAACATCTGAGATCTGAATGATTGTAATTGGCGACCATAATCTAGAAGGAGGAGGATTTAGATTTATTTTCTGCAACTTAGTTTAAACAAACCATTCTTTTATTCATATTTCTCCAGTAGTTTGGGATCTTAAAAGACAAATACAAGTTTTTAAACAAACGAAATTACATCAAAATAATCACCTTCCTCGTGAGAACGATCATATACTAGTGCTGCAATTTCCATTGTGTGTTTGCAATAGGTTAAGACTTAGTATGATAAAAGCTCGAACAAGTTTTTGGCATCGTTGTCAGGGAAGCGGATTTTATTCTTTATTTTGTTTTTATTTTTGAAAACCAATTTTTGTCTTTCTTTTTTTTTTTTTTTTTTATTTAAGCACTTCTTTATCTTTTGCAGGTTTATTCAGAGCAACAAATCGCAAGTTTCAACACTTCTTCTAACAAGAGAAGCTAGAGGCTCAGATTTATTTTTTCTCCCTGCTCTCTAAAATAAAAATCATATAAAATTAAAACAAAAATAAACAGATATAATAGTCATTCTAGCCATCCCACTCCATTCTAATTTCATTTATTATGTCCACCAAAGACCACCAATGTCGACTGTGCAGCCACAGTTCGTACCACAGAGCAATCGACCTAATGCTACAGTTGTTCAAATCCTTCGAGAGTTGCAACAACAATCGCATCAGCATTCAAAAGATCTATCCCAATTAGCTCAATTATCTCAAGTACTACACTCACATACTCAGTCTATTACAAAGCTGAAGGGCTAGATTGGCTAGCTAGCTTCATAATTAACTAAGAGAGAAAGTGGTCAACTACCAGCGCAACCAGTTAGCAATCCAAGAGGACAAGTATTTTTTGGGGAAACTGTTGCCCCACTAATCAACATTGATATCATCAAGGATCTATCGAGCTACCGACTCATTCGTAGCACCCTTTGTAAAATATGTAAATCATTATTTTAAGGTTTTAAAAATTTTGGGAAAGACCTTACAATTGTTGAAAACACAACCAATCATAATGTTTCCTCCCTTGTATATTAGAGTTTTACGAACAAACGTATGGATCTACATACGTATGTAACCCTAAGTCATATGACCCAATAGTAGTGATTACCATCGGATTTGTATGAGAGTTCGAGCTTTCAAACGATGAAAACCTAGAGTTGACCGCCAACTCAAGGTTAATAATACACGTGATGACCGGTTCAGTGGGTAATCACTGAAATTAGGGCATATGTATCTATGGGACAAGACGTCGGCCCCATTTTCGAATCTCAAGTTAACCTCTCTTCTCTCCCTCCATTTTTCAAATTTTTTGAAAGCTAACTCAATCGCTTCTCTAACTTATCTTAATCTTGCCTTTTCTTGTTTTCTTTTCTTTCCTCCATTCAAAAACCCTACCCATAGCTAATGATCTTATTCTAAAAAGAAATCAAAATCTTTTGGGGAAGTTATTGGAGAACTACCCGAAGAAAGAGTGGCAAATGAGACAGAAACTAGGATGGCCCTTGAACAAGGTGCACAATCAGATAAAGGTAAAAAGGCGGCATCCAATAAAAGAATATTGGATCAACCTCCTGCATCAATGAAACATCATATTGTGAGGGTTGAGGTTGCAGTGGATGTCACTTTTTGGGAAAGCGTCGATGTCAGCAAGGCTGCCATCAAATACTTTAAGGATGTTAGGCTTAACTATTTCCTAAAGCCTGGAGCAACACCAGTCTACCCTAGATTGGTGAAGCTATTTTACAGAAATATGATCAAAAGCAGCAAAGGTCAAACCCCAAGGCTCTCTACTATTGTAGATGGGATGGCCATCCAACTGACTAAGGAACTGATTGTTGGGGTTATGCATGCACCCATGGAAAGACCAAAGTTGTGTAGTGATGAGCCTGTGGACAAATTGCTAAGACTACCACCCTTTGATTTCCCAGATTTTGAAGATATGGTAACAATATTGTTGGGCAAACCACCCAAGGATAAGTCATTCATAAGAAAAGAACTGAAAAATAGCAACCTCCTACTTCATTTCCTGGATGTGCTTATCTACAAGACCATCCACCCTACCTGTCATAAAATAGAGAGGAGGTTTCTCTTTGTTAAAGCCCTGTATATGATAGCAAATCGAGTGTGGTTTAATGTACCCTCTTACCTCTTTGAGGTAATGGACGCAGTAAGGGCAAAATTGAATCAGTCCAAGTATGAAAAAAAATATGCTGGAGCTACCTTTTGGGGGCTTAATTAGCAATATTCTAAAGAATTTGGGATATCAGTGGGTACCCAAGGAGAAAGTCCTTGCAGATCGAGAAGAAGATCTCACTGCTACAACTTATAAAAGAACTTTAAATACGGAGAATAGGAAGAAGATGGCCTCGGTACTATCCCTAAGCAAATTACCCTCCATGCCTCCAACAATTGAGGAGGCAGAGCTTGAAGAAGAAAATGCAGCAGATAACGAGAATGATACTATGAATTCACTAGAGATAGTTGAAGGGGAAACCACTCCTACATTTACAACAACTGTTGAACTAGAAACAGTAGAGGAGAGACTACC
Source organism: Chloranthus sessilifolius (assembly GCA_021018995.1). Lineage (NCBI taxonomy): Eukaryota > Viridiplantae > Streptophyta > Magnoliopsida > Chloranthales > Chloranthaceae > Chloranthus > Chloranthus sessilifolius. The sequence goes on from CM037588.1 coordinate 103,966,007, forward strand.
TGAACAAGAACAGGTTATTCTGTGTGATTTAGCATTGGACTCTCCAATAGGACCTGCCTTGCCTTCTGTAGCAGAGGAAGAAACAGTGCCAACTGTTGCTGAAACAGAGCCTGAGAGCCAAATGATATCCCCAACTGAGGAAGTCCCTATACCTCTGGTTGAATAACGAATCCCTGAGATGGCTACTTCTAGCCATACTCCTGCACTAAATGAGTCTGTACCTATACCTGAGATTCCACCAATTACATAGTAGACTCCCATTATTCAAGTCACATAAGTAGGACCAAGTTTTGAAACTCCACGAGTGGGTTTCACTGAAATGCTAAATGAAGAAGCATCTCCACCCGTTATTGACACAACAGTTCCTACATCATCAGGAACTCAGGCTGAATGGGAAAGGAGATTGGTAGAAGTAGAGAACTGGCAATTGACAAATGCACCACAGTTACTACCAGTACCAGAGATGGTAAGGAAAATGATTGAAGAAATGAATAGGGTGAAAAATAGAGTTTTTGAAGTCCTACCTACAGCAAGGGTAAGGGCAAATATTGTAGAAAACTTGAAGCAAAGGGCAGTGAAGGGTCATCAAGTGCATTGGGTGGTTGAAACAGCAAAGAAAGTACAAGAAGCCACTGCTTCCTTCCAAAATAAAATTGCACAGTTGCAACAGTAGAATAATTTGATGAGAAATAATCAACAGGCATGGGAGGGTCAGAAAAAGGACTATGAAGACAGAATAGCTAATTTGCTTGATCAGTTTGGAGAACTAATGACAGATCCTGATGAAAGAGAAAGTGCACTCAAGGAATACTAGCAAGCACTTAACAGACAGCTGGATGAGAAAAACCATAAACTTGTAGTTGCTAAAGGAGAGATACTTAAGCTGAAAGAGGACAAAAAGTCACTAGTCCAAATATGTGAGGAACATAAAAAGACTATTAAATCCCTTGCGAACAAAAGTTGGGTCACAATAGCAATGTCACGAGCTAAGTCTGAGAATTTAAGGGACGAGATTAAGGAAAAATTTATCGTAATTTGCAAATTGCAAGAGGATTTGAAAAAGAAAGAAAAAGTTGAAGAGGAGCTGAAAGCTTTGAAAGAAACGTATGACAACTTAATAGCTGAGAAAGTACGTGCTGATATGCTCCACATGAAAGACATTGGACCTGAGTTGTATGAAGAACATGCCCTGGAGGAAGATAGAATTGAAACATGCTCTACTGATGTTATGTCCGACTCAGAGGAGGAACTGTCAAGTAGTCATTCTCCACTTCTAGCCTGGCCATCACCAGAACCAGCTCCATCTGTATCAATTGTACCATATCCATCATCACCTAGTGAGTAAAGGCCACTCTAGCAATTTTGAAACCCCACAGGTATGATCCAAATTTTGAGTATCCCCTGTTTCTGAAAAACAATGAGGACAATGTCTTATTTTAGTTTGGGGGGGACACTGTTGGTATAGGCATTTTCTAGGTTCCTTTAGATTCCCGAAATAAGTGGCCCAATTCAGTCCAAGTGGACTCTGGGGAAGGCGATGAATAATAAATTAGAAAATATTAAATTGTTGAAAGGAAAAGGCAAATCTTAAATGAAGAATACCTAGATTGATGTGATCGCCAGTTGCAAATATTTATCAACGCTGCAACACGTCACTGATCACGCTTTAAGAAGAGCGGGGGCTTACAGGTTGAACTCCTTTACTGAACGTCAGTGGGCCAACTTCAGTAGCTTTGGGTTGCCTTTAATCCAACTAGTTTGGTCTTCTTACTTCTGTTAGGATTCTAATGAATCTAATCTCCTAATCCTGCTGGGAGTCTAATTAACCTAGTCTATTAATCCTACTAGGAGTCGGATTAAAAAAAAAAATGGGTTGTGTCCTGTTATGCTAAGGAGGATCGGCCTCGTTCCCAGGTACCCTCCATAAGCTCCCTTGGGCAAATCGGGTGGCTAAGGCTTAAAAACTAGATGAGGTTAGAGACGTAATTGGTTATAGGCTAAGCGCTTCCTTCTTCTGCCTTTTAGACTAGCGGGCTATGGCCGCTAGCTTGACTACCTGGGGCTCCCGGGGAAGAGTCTGCACTTCTAGATGTCTAAAAGGCAGTTCGATCCCTTTTTAGAAGCCCCAAAGAGAACCTCAAATTTTCTCAAAGGGAGAGGCTTGAAAGAAAGAAGAATAGTAAATTATTTTTGTGGCTAAGGTTAATTTTGAAAAGACTGAGTTTGAATTGATGATTAAAGGCAGAAGGATTAAAAACTGAGAATTTGAAATTTTAAGGATTAGGGATCAGAAACTAAGAATTGAGATCTAGAACTTAAAAATTAAGAACTAGAACAAAAAAATTAGGAACTAGAATAAAAATTGAGAACTAGGATCTAGAACCTAAGAATTAAGAACTAGAAACTAAAAATTAAGAACTAGAGACTAGAACGTAAAAGATTACCTGAAGTCAGGCGCCGAAGAGAGTCTCGAAATCCCTAAGCTTGGAAGAGAGAAACTCAAAAATTCAATTGCTGGATACCCTTTTGGGGCGAGGTAGGGGGTCTTTTTATAGGTAACGGGCTAATTTCGTGCAAGTGGGAATGTGCGGAATTGGTGAATTCCATGCATGACAGGTTACGCTTAATTGAATTCCGTGCAAGGGAGTCTACGCTTAATTCACTTTGAGTCGGTCAATGACTCGGGAGTGACCAGCTGAGCAGGTGTCCTAGTTCCAGTAGGCTTCAGAACTAATTTCTTGCATGCATGTATGCGTGGAATCCAATTCCGTGTAGGGGCATTTGCGCGAGATCGGGGAGTTCGAGCAGTCAAGGGAATTAAAATCCCAGTCCAAGTCTGGACGAATTCTGCATGTGGAATGACACGTAGAATCAATTCTGCGCAGGTGTATATGCGCGTAATTTTGGTGTTCAGGCGTCTAGGGAATTAGAGGCTATGTTCGATTAGGAACCAATTATGCGCTTCTAGTGAAGTGTGGAATCAAATTTTGTACAATGGCGTATACGCGAGATTCGGGTCCCTGAGCGGTTTGGGAGGTAGAGTCCCAGTCAATGTCTAAACTGATTTCGCGTATATGGTCATATGTGGAGTCGATTCCACGAAAGTGTATATGTGCGAGATCGGGGTCTTTGGGCGGTGTACGAAAGGCAGTCCTAGTTCAAGGGGGACTAATTTCGCACAACTGTGCCTGCATGGAAGGATTACGCGCAAGTGTATCTACGTGAAATCCGAGTCTTGATTGGTCCATGGGAAGAGTAGCCTGGTCCAAGTGGGACCAATTCTGCGCATGTGGTCACACGTGGAATCGATTCCGCGCAAGTGTATCTGCGTGGAATCCGAGATTTTCCTCAGGTCGAGTCGAGTCCGAGCCGTAGAGTTATTATTTCAGTAATGGTTCCCGTATTTAGGGCTTTAAGGTCTTTGGAGAAGGTTAGCCCTTTTCCAGAGATCATGGGCAAGGTCAAAGGTTGATCGAATAGGATTGTATACTCCGAGAGGGCAAAATTGGGGTGTCTATAGATGCCCCTCTTTAGTGCATCCTTACGGAGTAAGGATGCGTCGAAGAAGTAGACACCCCTCTTTCGAGGTGTCTTCTCGTTTCTTTAGGAGATCACAAGTGTGAACCAGGGAGCTTACATAAAATCTTGGCTTTCTTATCTACCAGCGCAAACTAAGGAGGAGCATTCGGGGGCCCAGTGGTAACTGTCGAGAGGTGTATCCTCATTTGTGGGTGAAAGTGGCATCCCACCGCATATCGCGACCTGCTGCAAGGGGCAGTCAAACACAGGAAAATTGACGTAATTGAGGTACTGGGGGGCGTCATATGAATGTCCAAAGAAAAGGTCAAGTGACCGGATAATATGATGTAGTTTGATGGCGAAGGATTTCGTAGATCATGTCAAAGCGGGCTCGTCATTACTCATGCCAATGGCGCGTCAGGGGTCTCTTTTCAGTGGACATTTGTGATTTCTCAGAGTTGTTCATATTCAGTGTTTGGTTTTCCAAGGGAAGGAACGAATTGGAGTGATGAGAAGTGAATTTTGATAGATAGAGAATCTATTTATTATTATTCATTCTTTTTTATTTTTTTTTAAGTTTGGAATTTTTAACTTAAGATCAATTCAGTGGTAAAACAGTAGAAAATGTGGCTTTCGAGACGTCACTGAGCAGATCCATCGGAATGAGATTTATGGACCCTAATCGTTTATGTGATTGTCAAGATGATACTTGGTATGTCAGATACTCCATCTAATCTTCTCGTGAATACTGATGATTGTATCTTATGGGAGGACTACAGTGATTCGCGAATCGAGAGAGACGGGTTTTAAAAACATTTGACTTAATATTAGCTACTTATACTTTGTACAGAGAATATCGAGTAGAAAGAAAGGGGTTATACTTACCTGGCTTGTTGTGCGATGGGATGTCCGGATCGCCTGATGAGATATTTGCGATGAGACTTGATAATTGTTGGGTGCAATGGGACATCGAAGGGTTTCTCTCTTCTTCTATCGGCGATCATATGTTTCTGCTGCGGTGGAGTCTGGCGACTGCTGTGCGATGGGAGATTTGAAGGGTTCGGCTCGTTGCTTTTCGTGATGGGACATTGGTTGAGCCTCCCCTCTGGTTGTGTGCCATGGTGTGTTGCGACGGGACTTGGTGGTTATGCGATAGGGCATCTCGGTTTAATGACTCCTTGAGTGTTTTGACGTCATGATGGGACAATGATGATGTATATCTTTCTTTGACAGATCTTGGGTTATATGATAGTGTCAAGTTGTACTTGCATCGTGACGGGACTTATCTTTAGTGTTGATGGTGTAGTGGGGTGTTGATGTTGGTGTGCTTATGGGTGCATGGTGGGCGCATGCCAGGCTACATGGTGGGGTAGTGTCGTGATGGAACTATAAAGGGGGAGTGATGGTTGATTTATGTCAATATACTTAGGTGTTAGGATAGCATTGGTTATATGTGTGTTTTGTCATGATATTATTGTGGGGATGTATGATGGGATATCAGCGGTTCTCTCTCTCTGGTCGGTGTCTGAGGTTAGCGCTGGGACGACGGAGTGATTCTAAACGCGGTAGTACATTATTTATCGTAGCACATCAAGGGGTGATTTGGTCGCGATGAACTGTGGGGAGATGTCCTCACCTCTGATTGGTCTATGATGGGTCAAGGTGATTATGTATGTGTCTTATTGTGATAGGACATGTTATTTTGCGTGTTCATTTTATTTAAGGTTTTTGTTTAAGGCATATGTTTGTTTTGTTAGGGTGTGTGTCCTGTACCATGGCGGAAAAGTAAGAAACAAACTGAAAAGATAAAAAAAATGCCCCTGTTTTGAGTGTCGGTCTAGTGACTGAAGTATCGCTACCAAGGTGCTAGCGCCCTAAAAAAAATTCCCCAGTGTCAAGTGACGGTGGAACTCTTATCAGCTTCTCAGATATCCTAGAGTGTGTTAGTAATGATAATATTTCGGGAAGCAGTTTGATTATTTTGGCCACATGCCAGGCTCAATTTTGTAAGTGTTGAACGACCATCATGTATCATAGCTTTTTTGAGGTTGGGAGGTAATGTGTGATTGCATCGCTTATCATTCAAAAGTTTTCAGCTTTATTTTGAAAAGATTTCGGAAATCATTTGACTCATCGTCCGAAAGAGAAATAAAGGGGTGAAGAAGAGATAAGGTTTATTAATCTGAGGATAGCTTCTTATTTAACCGATTTCTGAAATAGTAGTCAACTACTTTCTTCTCAGGTGGGTAATGCGGTGTCATAATTGAGCTCTCCATCATGGTTCAACACCATCAAATTATCAAATTCTATGGTTAGCAAGAGTTGTGTCCTCCTCCCGCCACCGTACGATGACATCTAGTAGTGTGAAGATGTCAGGGATGCCCTCGCGGCTTGCTTATACTTCCCTAATAAGATTATCAAGAATGCCCTCATAATTTGCTTATGCTTCCCTGAATTCATTGACTGTACATTCATTGTATTACTCTCACACGATTGTGCTTCTTTTCTGTATATTTTTTTTAACAACCTGCTAATGCAAGAATTATGAGGTTGTATGGAACCTTACACTTTTATTTTTCCTACTCTAACATCGACTCCAATGGCTGAAGAGGGTGTATGAGAATCCAGAGTTTTTTATACTACAAAAATGTTTCATGATTCACAGGTCCTTTTGATCAACTTGCTCGAATAGGAAGGTGGTCAATGGGTCAGATGATTCCCAAAATAGTTTCAAAAATAATGACCTACGACTGGCGTATGCCTTGCAATGACTACGAGGATGATAAGTATATAAGTATGCAGTTTAGGCTATGAGATATGATGATCATTGAGTTGTGATTCCAAGGGTTAGGAAGTTTTTCCCTTGTAGCTATTTTTTGGGCATGTTGCTAAAATAGTGAAAGTACTTCCTATGTGGGGTCTTGATGTCCTCTAGGCGAGGCGGTTGTGTAGGCATTGTTTCCTTAGCACTAGCTCCTCGACTTCGAGTTCTCGATTGAGTAAGAGTTATAAATCAGAGATATTATTGGGCAGATGATATATGTATATATATATATATATATATTTGGTATATTTTTATATTATTATTATTATTGTGTTATGGTACAACATCAGTTCCTTAAGCAGTGACTGACTCAAAAGGTCGGATGGACGGAGTGACAGTCGGATAATCCATTTCAAGGTCCTCGATCCCTCTTGATCTGATTGATCTAAGATGAGAGAGATGTTATATTTAGGTTTGTGTTTTGGATGCTATGAAATTTGTCGAAATAGGCATGGTGTCTTTTAATTTCTTCTTTTGATAAGTCTTTTATGGCCGAGGCCTCCTTGTCAGGAGGGATCTTCTTTCATTTTTTGACGGGACGAGGAATCTCGTAGAGATGTTCAGGGTTATTTGCAGGTTGTTAGAAAGTTGTCTACGAGTGAAGTTGGAGTGGGAACCATTGAGAGGGAACGTGGTGTTGTAAAGGTAAAGTAAGAGGATGAGCCGTGAGGGTGTAGACCAAGGTGGACCTTTACCTTGCGTGGGTGGTTTTGTTTCGTTTGAGTTTGCTTGTTTCATTTAATTTTCACTTTGGGTTTATCACAAGGTTGTTCTAAAGTTTTATTTATGATTTTTTGGGGAAGCTCTGTGTCAACTATTTGACGTAGCGGTTTCGTTGCCGATTGGTATTCTGTGAAGGTTTTGATTGTGAGGTCTACGAAAATCTGGATCCGTTGGTTAGAATCGGTCTTAGTTATGATGTTGATTTTGTGTTGTGGTGGGATTTGAGAGTTCAGCGATATGTCGATTTGGATATTGATTAGGGTAGTAAGATTTAAGTTTGGTTTGATTTCGAGAGTTGGAGAGATGATCGGCTCCTTGATAGGTTCGATGGTTGGCTCAAAGGTTAGTGGAGTTGGTGTTGTAGGGATAGGTTCGATTTTAGTGATGGATTCATGTTCAATAACAGGCTCGAGTTTGACAATAGGTTCAGGTTTGACAATGGGTTCGAGTTTGATGGCGGGTTCGCCTTTGATGGTGTGTTCGAGCTTGTGGATGGGTGCAAGGTCGATGACAAGTTTAGGTTTGACAATAGGTTCAATTTTGATGACAGGTTCAGATCCGGTGATAGGTTTAGGTTCGGTGACAAGTTTAGGTTTGAGTTTGATGGTAGGCTTAGATTTGGTGATAGGTTTATGTTCGATGATTGGTTTGAGTTTGATGATAGGCTTAGATTTGGTGACAAGTTTATGTTCGATGGTGGATTTAGGTTTGGTGACAATGTCGGGTCTGATAACAGGTTTAGATCTAATGATAGGTTTAGTGACAAGTTTATGTTAAACAATAGATTTAGGTTTGGTAACAATGTTGGGTATGATAATAGGTTTAGGTTTGATGATAGGTTTAGTTTTGATAATAGGTTTGGGTTTGGGGCTCAGTTTCGTGGTTGGTGAGGTGATAAGTTCGATGGTAAGTTCAAGCTTGAAGGTGGGTGTAGAGATTGATTTGTGAGTTGGTTCTAAGATCGGTTCGACAATTGATTCTGGGGTGAGTGAAATGGATGGTTCAGGGGTATGTTTGATAACAGATTCAGGTTCGAGATTTTGTTTCTAAGTTGGTGAGGTGGTAATGAGTTTAGGTTCTGAAGTTGGCGTAGAAGTTAATTTGAGAGTTGATTCTGAGGTTAGTGGGGCTATGAGTTCATGTTTTGAAGTTGATGTAGGGATTAGTTCAAGGGTCTGCTTTAAGGTTGGTCAGGTGATGTGTTCGATCATTTGTCTGATAATGCGATTGGGCTCGAGGATTAATTCCGAAGTATGTTTGAGTAGGGGTCTTGATTCGATTACGGGTTTAAGTTCAAAGTATAGTTTCGTGATCGGTTTAAGTATAAATGGTGTCGTAGTATTTTTGTGGATTGATTCTAAAGTGAGAGGGCTGGTGATTTCGGGGATAGAATTGATTACGGGTTTAGGTTTAGAGTTTAGTTTTGTGATCGGTTTAAGTTTGAATGGTGTTGTAGTATATGGATAGATTAGTTCAAGAATTTCTTCTGGAACCGGTATGTAAGTTTCTCCAGGTATTGATAGTAAGGTTGGTTTAGGTGCAAGATCAGGGAACGCAATGATTGACTCATTGGTGGGTAAGTTATCAAGTTAGTAGGTAGGTCGAGTTGGTTAGGGGGTAAGTGTGTCGGTTTTTGTGATGGGTTGAGTTAGTTTAGGGGTGAATTCAGTGATAGGTTGGGTCTTAGTGATCTTGGTGACTGGTTCAGGGTACAAGGTGATTTCGAGTTTATAGGTACGTCGGACAGGGTTAGTTGGTCGTGAATGGATGGTATGGACATGGTCTAAAGGGGGTTCAATCCTCTGGATCAGGCTAGTCGGGTGGAATGGGGCAGGAGTGACTGAGAGTACAGTATCGTATGTGGGTTAAGGGCTTGATGGAATTTGTTCAAACAACGGGATGTAGAAGGTGGTATTGTTGGGATGTTGGTCTTGATTCTGGTTAGGACATAGAGATTGGTTATGGTCAGGGTATAGTTTTGTGTATAGATCTTGAGCTTGGTCATATGGGTGGTATGGTTGAGAGTTTGTTTGGTTTTGTCCTTGGTTTGTGTTGATTTGTTCGAGGCTTAGAGTCTCATTTGGAATTTTAACTCTAGGGTTGTTAGAGGAGGGCTCTTCAGATGTCAAAGTGGAGAGGTTAAGGCTCCCATCCTTTATGTAATGTTGTATGCCAGTAGCGCGTTGATAAAGGACAGCGAAGTCGGGGTAGTCACTTAGGATGAGAGCACTCTGGAGGGGTTTGAGGGTGTTGCTAATCACTATTTCTATTGCATCGCATTCTTTTATTTGATTCCCCGTTCGAGTGGCGAGCCTTCTCCAGCGGTTGGCGAACATCGTGAAGTCCTCATCGTCCTCTTGTCTTGTGTGCATCAATTCGACGAGACTGATCTCTTCGTGAGCCAGGTGTTGGTATTGGTCTAAGAATCTATTAGCTAAGTCTTCGAATGTCTCGATTTCGGCTAGAGGTAAGGCAGCGAACCATTCAAGGGCTTCTCCTTCTAGCGATTTCTGAAAGTAGTGGATCAGGAGCCCATGATTGGTTCGGATCGGTAGGCAATCATTATAGAATAGGGCCAAGTGGTGTCTCGAGTTCCCTGTACCATTGTATTTGTTGAATTTTGGTGGTTTAAACCCAGTGGGTACAGTAAAGTCGAGGTCTCGACAGAATTTGTCGAATCCGAATGTTGGTACGCTCTTTTTTTGGGTTCCTTTCGGTCCCCGAAAGAAATGGCCCAATTCGGTCCAAGTGGACTCTGGCAAAGGGTGATGGAGTAATAAATTAGGAAATATTAAATTGTTGAAGGGAAGAGGCAAATTTTAAATGAAGAATACATGGATTGATGCGATCGCCAGCTGCAGATATTTATCGACATTGCAACTCGTCACTAATCATGCTTTAAGGGGAGCGGGGGCTTGTAAGTTAAACTCCTTTACTAAATCGTCGGCTGGCCAATGTCAACTGCTATGAGTTGTCTTGGAGTTTAGCTAGTTTAGTTTCCTAATCTTGCTCTAATCTCCTAATCCTACTAGAAGTCTAATTGATCTAGGCTCCTAATCCTACTAAGAGTCTAATTAAAAGAGGTCTCCTAATTCTACTAGGAGTCTAATTTTAAAAAAAAAGGTCTCCTAATTCTATTAGGAGTCTAATTTAAAAAAGGAAGATCGGTCACGTTCCCAGGTACCCTTCATAAGCTCCCTTGGGAAAATCGGGTGGTTGAGTTTAAAAATCGAAAGGTTAAGGAACCTAATTGGTTAGGCTGAATGCTTCCTCCTTTGATACTACTTCGAGAATCGAGACTAACGGGCCAGTGCCTCTAACTTGACTACCTGGGGCTCCCGGGAAAGAGTCTGCAATTCTAGAAGTCTAGAAGGCAGCTCGACTCCTTTTGGAAGCCCCGAAAAGAACCTCGAATTTTCTCAAAGGGAGAAGTTTCGGAGAGAGAAAAAACTAGTAAATTGGTTTTTTATGAGTAAGAGTAATTTTAAAAAGACTCAGTTTGAATTGGTGATTAAAATCTTAGAAAATTGAGGATTTGAAATTTTAAAGGTTAGGGATCAAGAACTAAGGACTGAAATTTAGAACTTAAGAATTAAGAACTAGAATTCGGAACTAGAACGAAAATTAAGAACTAGGGCCAAAATTAAGAACTAGAACCTAGAAGTTAAGAACTAGAAACTAGAAATTAAGAACTAGAAACTAGAACCTAAGAGATTACCTGAAGTAGGGCGCCGAAGAGAGAATCTCGAAATCCCTAAGCTTGAAAGAGAGGACATCGAAAATTTGATTGTAGGATGTCCTTTGGTGTGGGGTAGGAGGATCTATTTATAGATATTCGGATAATTGTGCGCCCTGTGGGAGGTGCAAAATTAGCCGATCAAATCTAATTACCCTATCTGGTGCACTTAATTGGATTACACGCCCTATCCCGGACGCTTTATCACTCGGAGTTAGTGACCGACTCTGTGAGTGACCGGCTTACTGGCTCAGCCGGGTGTCCTAGTTCCAATCCAATTGAAACTAATTGCGCACTGGAGATAGCACATACAATCTATTATGCGTGCTGATTAGAATGTGTAATAGGGTCTTAAGGCAGTCTCTAGAACGCTAAGGACTGGTCCATGTTGGACCAATTGCGCTCCAGTGGTGGGGTGTGTAATTAAATTGGGCGCGCTTTTTTATAGGGCACATAATCCACTCCTAGGGCGACCCACAGGAAGAACAGGCCTGGTCCAAGTGAGACCAATTGCACGCCAACTACGGGGCGTGCAATCAAATTGCGTGCTTTGGGTAGGGCGCTCAATTCAAAACTTTCCCTGGGTTGAGTTGGGTTCGAACCACAAGGCTATTATTTCAGCCTGTGCTTCGATGATACTATATACCATTGTTTCAGTATATAGTCCTCATATTAGGGTTTTAAAGCTTTCAGAGAAGGTAAGTCCCTTCTGAAAGTCATGGGCAAGGTTGACCGAACAGGTTTGTATACTCCGAGAGGGCAAAATTGGGGTGTCTACAGATGCCCCTCTTCGGTGCGTTCTTGCGAAGTAAGAATGCGTCAAAGAAGTAGGCACCCCTCTTCCGAGGTGCCTTCTCGTTTCTTTTGGAAAATCACAAGTGTGAATTGGGGATCCTGACATGAAATGCTTAGTTTTTTTATCTATCAGCGCAAGCTAGGATGGAGCATTCGGGGGCCCAGTGGTAGCCATCGAAAGGTGTATCCACAACAGTAAGTGCAAGTGGCATCTCGTCGCATTTCGCGACCTGTCGCAAGTGGCAGTCAAATGGGGGAAATTGACATAACCTAATTCGTGGGTGCAAGGGGCAATTAAACAGAGGAATATTTGACACGATCGAGGTACCGAGGGGCGTCATACGAATGTCCAGAAATAAGGTCAAGTGACTAGATAAAATATAATATCATGTAATGACAAAGGCTTTCACAAGTCATGTTAGATCAGGCGCGTCATTGCTCACACCAATAGCGCTTCAGGTATCCTTTTCCAGTGGACATTTATGATTTCTCGAAGTTGAGCATGCTCAATGATCGATTTCCCAGTGGAAAGAATGGATTGGAGTGATGAGAGATAGAATTTTTATAGGTAGGAGGTTTATTTATTATCATTGTTATATATATATATATATATATATATATATATATATATAATTTTATTTTTAATTTGGGGATTTTTAACTTAAGATCAATTCGGTGGTAAAACGAAGGAAAACATAGCTTCCAAGACGTCGCTGAACAGAAATAGAAAGAAGAGAAAAAGAATAGAAGAAAGATGAGCTGAATTCTCCAAATTTTTGAATCCTTTCTACCTTTCTTTAAAAACCTCTTAACCCAAAGCCCCATTACAAGCCGAAAAAAGACCTTCTTGATTTATGATTTACTATAGCATGAGCCTAGTAGAGATGTATATAATAAATACCATGAAAAAATATTAAAGCATATTAATAGAATTGATTATCAATTCCATGAGATTTTCGTTTATGTCAATTATCCTTTTAGCACTCATCATATATATCATATATAGAGAACCCATAAATTTTAATATTCTTTTTTAGAGTATGCCAGTAGTGAGAGTTTGGATGAAAATATTTTTTAAATCTGCTGTTTAAAAAAATTTATGATGAATAAACTTTTCATTGATGAGCACATAATCCACGCTTAATATGAATTGGAATTGATGAGTTCTGATCAAGGATTACAGCTAGGATGGAAAGCAAAGGATGTCGGGATCATGTTTTTAAATCTGTGACAACCATATAATGCTCAACTATTACAGTTCAGTGTATAAATTTTAGTTCTAAAATTTTTAAATTTTTACCTTTCTTTTAAGAAATTTTTTGAAAAATCTAAAAGTATTTGAAGTTTGTAGGTTCCTTCATTGAAAACCTTCAGGAGACTACAACTCCTCCACTAGGGATCACCTAGGAGTTTAAAGGCTTGTTGCATCTGTTAAATGCAACCGTGCTCCCTATGAAAGTGGCATCTAATTTTTAGATTAATTTTTCTTTCCTTGTTTGCTACGGATAGCAAAACTTAAGTTTGGGGGTATGATCAGTCACAAAATATACCATTTTACCAGTCTCAACTTAGTAATGTTAGACCTTAGTTTGTTACTAATGAGATGCTATGTGCAGTTATTTATATTAATGAGTAGATTAGAGCCGAAGTGTTAATCTTTGCCAAAATGAACTCAAAAGCAGTAAGAATTATGATCGTGTGAAGAAACAATCCACTCAAATGAAGGACCAGTCGATGAGCCAAGAAAAAGGAAATGCCGAACGAACATAAATCTCGAACGACTGAAAAAGAAAGAAGAAAGGGAAATTGTGATTCACGAACGTACGAAAGAAGCTACGACTGGAGGAACGAAAGTAAAATCTCGAACGTTCGACAGAGCAGAAATTGTATAAAATCTCTAAATCCTCCTTCCAGATTATGGTCGTCAATCACAATCCTTCAGTTCTCGGATGTTTATAAAATAAAGTACCATTACACCGTATCTCAGTCTTCTAGAATTTGGGCGTCAATCAAAAGCTAGAATTCCTTAACACAGATTTAAACTAATCAGCAATCTTCCTAAAATTTAGGCGTCAATCAAACTCAAGAAAATTGAAGATGGAAAAGTAAAACCGTTACACTAATCTACAAATTCTCAATCTGAGTTGTCAATTCAAATAAAAAACTTTTAGATATTTACAAATCAATAAAATGCATGAAAATAAATCTAAACTAGAGAGCAATAAAAAAATATTTCATCCCTCAATTACAAGCTAATTGCTTCTGAAAAATTATAGATACTCTACTCTAATCTTTCAGCTTCCGATCACAGGCGTCAATTACTCTCAAGAAACCTTGAATATCTAAACTACTCTACTCTACTTTTGATCGGAAGAAAACTCAACCTCAGTCGTCAATTCATGCTGAAAATTCCTTCGATAACTCTACTCCTATGTCGAGCCCTCTTATTTATAGATCATAAGGGGTCAATTTACATTATGCTAATTTTAATAAAAGAAAACTTTTAAATAAAAGATTCCTAACATAATTCTACTTCGAATTCTAGTTCTTCCTTGTTCTGATTGGTAGATGAGTGCAGGACTTTTCTCCTTTATTTTAGCAGCAGAAATCTTTTGGGTTCTTTTACCATTCTTCTCTGATTTATAGGTTGTCAGAATTCTAATCCAAGAGATCTAATGTTGTGCATGGCGGTGTAGACTTCACGTGATCAGCAACATGAGCTTTATTTTGTTCAATCATGTGTACGATTATTCTTCTTTCTATACGATTTCTACTCTATCGAACATTTGAGATCTTACTTTCATTCCTCTAGTCGTAGCTTCTTTCGTGCGTTCGTGAATCACGATTTCTATTTCTTCTTCTCTTTTTTGCTCGTTTGAGATTGTAGACACCCAAATTTGGCCCAAGGCCTGATAGAAATATATTTCGAGAGAGGCACGGTTCTGAGCTTTTGATGGCATGTATAAAACCTTCAAGAACTATCCCAACCCTTAGGAATTTCCCTAGACCCCTTAGGAACCTACCCCGAACCTTGAAAAACCAATCCCAACCCTTAGAACCCATTTCAAACCCTAAAAACTAACCTTACCAGGCTATGGATGAAGAGTGATGCACTAAAACTAGCTATGGCCCTCTACTGCAATTAAGTCTTATACCATTGAAGAGTAGAGGTTGTCAGCTTTCCAACGGTCCAAGAATCGCCCCAATCGGAGGTATACGTCAAAAGATATGGCAAACCGAATTCAGAGGGCAGAAAGTTAAAGTTATGTGGGCCCCCTTAGGGACTTGGCGCAACTAATAGTTGCGCCAGTAATCAACTTTTCCTGGTGCAACTAATAGTTGCGCCAGGCCAATTCTCCCTCATTTTAAGCCTTGCACAACTAATAGTTGTGCCCGATTCAAATGTGGGCCCCATCCTCGTAAGCTGACTTCCAGGCACTGTTCTGCATTATTTTACTATGCATTTGCCTGGCGCAACTAATAGTTGCGCCAGGCATATGAACAGTGACTATTGGATTTTGTCCCAAATTTCATATTTGGGGTTTGACTTGTTGACCACCTTGACCTTTGGGGTGTGTTTTGCTAGTTCTGCTGCACCCTTTTGAAGCCTATTGGCACCCCTTTAAGTGGTTTAAGGCCTCACCCCATCATCCACCATTAAAGCCCATCTTCACACTTCTCTAAACCCTTGAAACCCTAGGAATACTTAGATGTGAGATTACCTAATTGCTAAACTCATTTAGCATCTAAGTAGCCTCCTAATCCACCCATTTCCTATAAATAGAGACCCCCCCCCCTCTTTGATTTAGGGGTTGAGAATTTCTACCTAAGAGAGAAAGAGCTTAAAGTGAGAAGATCTTTCTCCCTTTGGTCCACACCCCCCATACAAATTTTAGAATTCACAAAACTCCTTTAGACCTTAGCATTTCATAGAAAACCCTTAGGTTAGGTGTGTGTGATCCCCTAGCCTCCCCTCCCTATCTCTTAGCTTCAAGTCTTAAGAGTTAGAACCCGACTTTCCACCATACAAAGCCTTCAAGAGATCATCAAAGCAAGCCAACGTAAGGCTCTCCTACGGTGCTACAAGGGCCCGAGGGCTCCGGCTTTCCCCTTTCTTCTCCTATCACTTTTTGCTCTCCCTATCCTCTCATTTTGTGTCGTTACGCCGCCAAATTTTCGGTAGGAACAGAGGGGCACAAATAGGATTGGAGGCCCATTTGGGCAAGAGGGAACCATTTTCTTTTCTTTTACTTCATTTTAATTTTGGCCATTAGTAGAGACCACATTAAGCAGGTTAATCGGATGCCTAACACCTTCTAAATTGATAATCAAAGCCCCTATCCAAGAGCCTTTGGTGTGGACCGGATTCAGAGTCATATTTTTAGCACTTTGGTGCTCATAAAAATGAACTAGGCTTCCCGGGACACCAAAAGCTCCGAGTGGCGACTCTATATTTTTGTTAGAGAGCGCATTGTCACGACGAGATCGTCTCGATTCCCACGGTTGCATAGATGGCGACTCTGCTGGAGAATTGCTTGTAGAGCTTCCCCTTGAACTTGGCTATTTTTTTTTATTTTTACTAACCATTTATTGCTATTTTTCTATTTTTATCTTTTTTTACTCACCCCTACGTTTCCGTCATTTACATGCCTTAGCCGATTGACGGGCTTACTTGCGCATTTGTCTTTCATTTTCCTTACTTTTCCATCATTTTAGTGTCTTAGCCGAATAACAGGCCTACTTGAGCATTGTCTTTCAATTCCTTTAAATTTCTGTCATTTAAAGCGCCTTAGCCGATTGGCGGGCCTACTTGTGCACTCATATCCCAACAGTAGACGTCGGCCCGTAGTGGCGGCACGGGATAATCACCCCCGGTCTTTGAACTAAAGAAAACTTCCAAAAAAAGAAAAGCTTTGAAAAAAAAAAAAATTAATTGAACCAAGTTAGGGAGCTTAATTAATTTCCTTTTACGGGGTAGATTTTAAAGGGGTTGGGATTAGGCAAACACACAACCACCCGGGTCTTAGTATGGCGGCAGCCCCTAGTGGTGATGATCCAGAAAAATCTCAGCCCACCTAGTATCTGAAAAGGCGCTCGCGCCGGAGGTATATCGGGTGGGTTCCCATTCCAAACCTTAAAACTCTTGGGGAGCGCGCTAGCGAGTTATACCGGACTCAAACCCTTTAGGTGCGGTGAGGAGAGAATCGATCACTAAAAAATAGCTCAGTTCCCGGAAGCCTAGCTTCCACAAAAAACTAAAAAACGAGACTCATTTCGGGTGTTGGTGGTTGCTGTCATCAGTTCTGGAGCATCAGTTTTTGTCTGGCGCAAGTATTAGTTGCGTCAGTGCAAAAAAACCAGAATTTATAACTTGCGCAACTAATAGTTGTGCCAGCTTTAAAATCCACATTTTTACCTTGGCGCAACTAATAGTTGTGCCAATGTAAAAATAGTGCCCTGCAACCATATATTAGTTGCGCTAGGTCTATTTAACAACACCCCAGCCCGAATCTGTGGCCTTCTTCACCTCCCGAGTCCCCCGATCAGTGTGCTTAGTACATTGTTTAGGCCCCGCCATCTCCGACACCCAATACGCCCCGCCGATCAAAAGAAGGCAACTTCGTTTTGGCTCATTCCGGGGGATCGGGTTGTTTGCCTCAATTTTCGTGCCTTCAATAGATCGAAGGTTCTCCTTCGATTCTTTCGAAGTGCATCGAAATCGTTGCCACGGGTCTTGAATTAAGGTACGAGATCCACCCGAAAAGGGAAATTCCAAGGCCTCGGAACCTTTATTTTTTAAAACTTTTTTTAAAAAATTCAAAAAATATATATAATCAAAACCCAAAAAATATATATATAGTTTGTGGTGCCGGCACAACGGCATTATCTTGCTCTTCGTCGTCCCGTAGGGAAAGGAGGAGGATTTTTGGGCCTTATCCAAGGCACCCTTACCCAACCTGTTCCCGTAGAATATCGTGGGTAGTGGACCCGGCTTACGCCAATCCCGGCTCATCCCCGCCACATTCTCCAAACTCCCATTCGGGAGAAGTTTTTTCCACCATTCCCCTCACCCAACCCCCCTTTACCGTTACCGGCCCATTTGGCGCCCCCATATTCCCCCCAAAATATCCAAAGTCCTACCCCCCATTCTCCATCTTTTGCCCAAACCATGCCCATACCAAACCCAAACCCATTTTCCCAATCCACATCCATGCCCCAATTCCCATCATCCCCCTATAGACCCGATCCACCCACATTCACATCCACCACTTCCACCCTATTCGCCCCCCCACAAAATCTCCCATCCATCCGGGTCATGCCCATTTTTACCGGGGCCATGCCCAACTTTCCTCATCCCTCCTCATCATGCCCCCCATCATCCCAAAACATACCCAATACATCCCCTCATCCACCCCATACCCCCCACCTATCATGGTCATGTCCAATTATACCGGGGCCATGCCCAATTTTTCCGTCACCTCCATCCCATCTATACCCCATCATCCCTTAAATCCCACATCTTCATCCAACCCTCCCCCCACGACCATGATGGAGGAGATGTTCCAAGCCTATTCCATGTGGAAGGCTTCTCAAAACACCCCCCCTCCTCCTTCACACCCCATGCCCCTAAACCCATCTCACACCCTAGCCAATCTCCATACCCACTTATCCCAAGGCCCATTGGCCCAAACCCCCTTTTCTCACATATCCCAGACGCTCATGGCCCAATACCCCACCACCCAAACCTACCCAGGGCCCATGGCCCAAACCCATCAAGGCACATTGGGCCAGACCCACCAAGGGCCCATGGACCAGCCCACCAGGGCCCATGATCCATACCCATCAAGGCCCACTCGACCAGACCCATCAAGGGCCCATGGTACAGGCTCATTGGACTAGACCCACCAAGGGCCCATGGCCCAGACCCATCAATGCCCATGGCCCATCAAGGCCCATTGGGCCAAACCCCTCAAGGGCCCTTGGCCTATACCTACTCAGGCCCACTAGCCCACACCCACCAAGGGCCCGTGACCCAAACCTACCAAGGGTCCATGGCCCAAACCTATCAATGGCCTATAGGCCAAAATGGCCAAGGGTTCATGGCCCAAACCCAAACCCAAACCCCACACTCATACCTTCCACAATACCCTCAACATTTAACCCAACCTTCACAGCCGAGTCAAATCCATGCCATACCTCAAACCCATTTCTCCCATGGCCCCACACCCCAAGGCCATCTCCAAACCTTCCCCCATACCCAATGGCCCTATCAGGCCCCACCTCAAAACCAAACTCCCATCACCTAACAAATCTTTCCTCATCCCCAATGGGCTCACCCAACCCCCACTCATGTCATTCCCATCCAACCCATGCAACAATAACAGGAGAATCCCGCCCTCGCTGCACACTATGCCGACCAGCAGTATGAAGAGGACGAGACTAGGAATAGCGGGGCCTATGCTGGGGCATTGACCAGCCTCAACCCTCCTCCAATAATTGCCCACCCTCTGGTGGCCTAGAGTAAAGTCCAACTGACGGCCGAGAAAGCGGCCCCTGTATCAAAAGAGTTGGAACAGCTGAAAGAACAATTAGACAAAATACAAAAGCAGTTGATGAAATGGGTGGTGCTGAAATTTACGCCACGGACTTCACAGACTTATGTCTATTCACTGAGGTCCCCCTGCCCCTCAAATTTAAAATGCCAGCCTTCGACAAATATAATGGCACTAGCAATCCTATTGCGTACCTGAAGTCCTACTGTGGGGACATATGCCAATACGGGGAGGACGAAAGACTGCTAATAAAAGTCTTTCAAAAGAGTCTGATCGGGCCGGCTTTAAGATGGTTCACATCTTTAGAACCGTCTATGATGAAAACGTAGAGGGACTTGACGCATCTCTTTCAAGAACAGTATGCCTACAATATAGACATCGAGTCGCATAAGTTCGACTTGGCCCGTTTAAAGCAGAACCAGAACAAGACCTTCAGTGACTACTTGAGGCGATGGAGAGCATTGGCAGCTCAGGTCAGGAACAGAATACATGATGATGAACAGATAGAGATGATTTCAAAGAACACTCTGCCAGTGATTTCAGACTTTTTGGTATATCAGCGGCAGACCAGCTTTGCTGATCTAGTGAGAAATGCTAATCGATGCGAGGACGCCATCAGGGAGGGGCGTCTGAATAAGAATATGTCGAGTGGACCTAGTGGGGTTAGAAGATTTTCAGAGTAAAGGAACGAGAAGAGAACAGGGGGCGATGTCCAGAACATAGTCAATACCCGGCCTAATAACAATACAACCCCATTTCAATTTGACTAGCGAATGGGCAAGGAATGCAAATGACGAAAGGAGAGCCCGCCTGAGAGTCTTCACACCTTTGGGGCAATCATTGAGTGTACTTTTGCCCCTGTTAGTAGAAAAGGGATCAATGGCTATCCGCCAACCACAACCTCCTCCTTACCCGATCCCAAGGAACTATGACCCAAATACCCACTGCAATTTTCATCAGGGTTCGGGTCACCCTACTGATCGTTATTTCCCATTGAAGCGCGCCATACAAGATTTGATCAATGCCGAGAAAATCATTTCCCCTGCACCCTCTCAGCATGCTAATATTCACCAAGTGCCACTACCCCACATCCCACGAGAGGAGCAGGTCTCAGACCCACCGTCGGAATGATAGAAGATGAGGAGGAGTTTGAATTTGACCCATCCGATTATATCAGTGATCGAGAGAGTTATGTAACACCTTTGTCAAGAAACATAGACGAGGGGAACGTAGGGGTAATTGAACCCCTAAATTTGTCAGAATATTTCCCCAACCCAACCCCGTAATTTGAACCCTTGGATCTCGGAGCATACTTTCTGTCCACCACACCCATCAATTATGTAAATATCAATACATACCAACCATACACCACAACCCCCATCAATTACCCTATAAGCCCCAGCCCCAATCACCTGCACCCACCCTTATCAATCTACCACCATACACCACAACCCCCATCAATTATCCTATAAGCCACCAGGCCACCAATCCCACACCCACACCCGATAATTACCCATGGCCTACACCCATCCCATCACCCCAAGTTTTGTTTACAAGCTCCACCACCTAGTCAATCACCTGACAGCCCATCAGACCCCCCATCTTCTGCCAGTACCCACCAACTATCAATGGCCTACTTTTACCTCCTTCCCACCAATGCCACCACCCTCAAGCTTCGCCACCCCCATTTGGCCCAATCTTTTCACCCAACCCGCTACCACCCAGGTGAATCAAGTATTACCCACACTTCCTGAGCCGACAGCACAAGTGTCTCCAAAACCGGCAGCCATACCTTTTCAACTCTCGAGACCCACATATGATCCTCATCTGGTCTCGCTCAGCTACGAGCAAACAGGTGTCAATGCCAACAACAGCAGCAGAGAAGGGGCAGTGGACTTTGTCACCAGGTCAGGAAGGATATCGAAGTAGCCAGAGGCACCGGCAGCACCACAGGCCCAACTAGAGGGGAAGAAAGACAGTGCTGTGAACCCTTTCGAAAAGATGAGTCGGGAACATATACTAGAGACTCAACTAAGAAGAATGCCCGCCCATATAACCGTCTGGGATCTATTGATGATGTCTCCACTCCATTTTCAAGCATTAATGGGGGTGTTAAAAAATGTGTATGTGTCACTCCAAGTTAGCCCAGATGAAGTCGGGCAGATAATCGGGCAAGTGATGGCTCTAAATATCATTTCATTCTCTGATGCTGATTTACCTGAAGAAGGGTGTAGCCACTCCAAGTCATTAAATATAACCGTTGAGTCTGGAAATATGGTCATTCTCCTGGTTTTAATTGATAATGGGTCTGCATTGAACATATGCCCATTAAGAACCGTCACCAAGATCGGGGTCGATCCGTGCATGTTAAGGCCCACTAGAACCAGCGCTAGAGGGTTTGACAATATCAGGGGAGAAATAATGGGAGAAGTTGATCTTGAGCTGTTGATAGGGCCAATGACCTTTTCCATCTTGTTTCAAGTCATGGATATCAAATCCTCATTTAATCTATTATTGGGGCGCCCATGGTTGCACGAGGTCGGAGCTATACCTTCCACCTTGCACCAGAAACTCAAGTTTGTGTCTGGGCACAAGATCGTTACAATCATCGGGGAGGGGCACAGTGAGAAAGAAAAGGCCGCCAATGGCATCGAAAGACCCAATATGTTAGATATACTGCACACCGCTGAGGATGTCGACCTTCACAATTTCGAATATGAGGTATCAGCGATACTCCCAGAACCCATTGAGGGCATCATGCCTAAAATAGGAGGTGGTATGGTAGCGACAGCGGCAATGCTCTAAAAGTGGGGTTATCAGAAAGGAAGGGGTCTAGGACCCAGATTACAAGGAAGAAAAGAGTCATTTGTCACCAAGGGGAAGAAGGTCCGATTCGGGTTAGGATACAAGCTCACATAAGAAGAGGTCCGAGAGGCCAAAGAGAAAGCCAGGGTCGCTGCAGCTACAAGAGCTCAAGGAATCAACATAAAAGAGAAACCTTGCCCTAGGCCGCACATCAAGGATTCCTTTGTCAGCGCAGGGGTCGTAAAGATCGATCGAAAACGGGTAACCCATTTGACCCCACACAAACCCACAGCCCCAATCCATCCCACCAATCCCTAGATCTCCCTTCCCAGCTTGGAGATAGACTTGGCTGCGTTGTCCCTTTTCGAGGAACGACGGTCGATACCGGAATAAACCCCCCCTGTGGTGAATCACCACAAAACCGAGTTATTGTTTGAGGACATGATCTCAGAAGAAATAGGGATCAATATGATGGAGGTACTCAATGAGCCATATATCAAGACCTCCATCCCAACAGTAAAGCGGCCCTCGGTGTGCAATCGCATCTTGCCCCAAACTCTGGAAGCGAGGAGTGGCCTAACATGTAGCACCTGTTTCCCCAAAAAAAATAACCTATAAAAAGTGAGAGAAGCCCTTGGCAAATAATACCTTGTGTATATAGCAACCCGCCTTGCCAAGGGCCCGTCTCCGAAGAAAACAAAAATCTCAAAAACATGGGAAAAATACAAAATCTCAAAAACATGAAAAAAACACAAAATCCCAAAAACATTAAAAAAATCTAAAATCTAAAAATATTGTCATTTAAAATTCTAGAAAATGTCCCACAAAATGATGCCTTAATCAAAATGTTCGTCCCACGTGAAATCGACCCCTTCCCTATAGAAATACAAGAAGAGGTAGGGATCACGAGTCTGGATGAGGATGTCTCCTTCGAGGAGCTCCCCAATGAGCTCCTTGACCGATTTGCAGACTTTGAGTATGGCCCTACCCCCATTGTCGAAGAGACCGAAGACGTCAATCTAGGAATTGGGGAGGTTCCAAGGATAACCAAAATCGGAACGTCACTGTCTCCTGAGGAAAGAAAAAGCATGATAGACTTCCTTCGGTCATACCAAGACATTTTTGTCTGGTCGTACGAGGACATGCCTGGTCTGGATACTGATTTGGTCGAGCATGAGTTGCCCCTCTACCCTGATATGAAGCCAGTCAAATAGAAGCTGAGACGTCTCCGACCCAAGTGGATGTTAAAAGTCAAAGACAAGGTCATCAAGCAGTATGACGCGGGGCTTCTCATGGTATCCAAATACCCGTAATGGCTAGCCAATATCGTACCTGTGCCGAAGAAGGACGAAAAGGTCCGCATGTGTATCGATTTTCATAATTTGAACAAAGTGAGCCCAAAGGATGATTTCTCATTACCACACATCGACATCTTGGTCAATAACACACCTAAGCACGGGATGCTTTCTTTTATGGATGGATTCTCAGGATACAATCAGATCAAGATGGCAGAGGTTGATCATGAGAAGACAGTATTCATTACCCCTTGGGGAACCTTTTGTTATCGAGTCATGCCATTCGGGTTGAAGAATGTCGGTGCAACGTACCAGAGAGCTATGACTGCAATATTTCATGACATGAGGCACCGAGAGATTAAAGTGTATGTCGACGACATGATTGCCAAATCACCGGAGCGAAGCGACCATCTGGTAAACCTTCAAAAGTTGTTTGAAAGGCTGAGGAAGTATCGACTATGACTGAATCCACAGAAGTGCGCATTTGGTGTTATTTCAGGGAAACTTCTAGGGTTCATCGTCAGCAGGAGGGGGATCGAGGTCGACCCAATCAAAGTTAAAGCCATCACTGAAATGCCATCGCCGTCTACGAGAAAGAGGTTAGAGGGTTTTTGGGCAGAATACAGTATATCAATCAGTTCATTGCACAGCTAGCTCCAACCTGCATGTCGATCTTCAAGTTACTAAGGAAGAATTCGCTCGTTGAATGAAACAACGATTGTCAAGCAGCGTTCAAAAAAATCAAAAGCTACCTCCTTAATCCACCTGTTTTGGTACCACCTAAGCCTGGGTAACCACTCTTGGTGTATCTCTCCACGACGGAAGTTTTGATGGGATGTGTCTTGGGGCAGCACGATGAAATGGGAAGAAGAGAGTATGCCATTTACTATCTGAGCAAGAAGTTTACTGATTATGAAGTGCGCTACTCTCATTTGGAGAAAGCATGCCTGGCTCTTGTATGGGCTACTCAAAGGCTCCGCCACTACTTGTTATCTCAGGCGGTTCTGCTCTGGACCCATTGAAATACCTATTTGAAAAGCCAGCTCTCACTGGACAAACCGCACAATCGCAACTTTTATTATTTGAATTCGACATCACGTACGTCACTCAAAAGTCGGTCAAGGAGCAGGCACTTGTTAATCATCTTGTCGACAATCCTTTACCTGATTATGAGCCTTTGAGGACTGAGTTCCCCGATGAGGACATCCTATTCATGACAGAAGATGATACAAAAGAAGCAGAAGAATCATGAGCAATGTATTTTGATGGGGCAGCAAATGTCAAGGGCCAAGGAGTTGGCGCCATCTTGATTTCACCGAAAGGATCCCATGTACTGGTCTCTATCAAGCTCAACTTCCCTTACACTAGTAATATGCTGAGTACAAAGCTTGCACCGCTGGTCTGCATGCGGCTCTCGATCTGAATATAACTCACCTTCAAGTATTTAGCAATTCACAGTAAATCATATGCCAGACGAATGGTGACTGGAAGACGAAAGACGAGAAACTGATCCCCTATCATGAACACCTCGAGGATCTGATAACTTGCTTCCAAGATGTGACTTTCTCATACGTCCCTCGGATAAGGAATCGCTTTGCCGACGCATTAGCAACTTTGGCGTCAATGATTGAAATCCCCTATGGTGTTGAGATGAAGCCGATCAGGATTGAGCAGAGGAATGAGTCGGCCTTCTGCCTCCAGATTGAGGAACCTACAAAGCTTGATGAAGAGCAACCTTGGTTCTCAAATATCAAGAATTTCCTCGAGACCCTAACTTTCCCAGAGGGTACATCCAAGACAGATCGACGAACCATTCAATGTTTAGCGGCAGGTTACGTCATTTGCAGGGAATGCCTCTACAAGCAATCATACAATAACATCTTACTTAGGTGCCTCACTTAAAGTGAAGCAGTCAATATTATGAAAGAAATCCATGAGGGAGTATGCGGAGCCCACGTCAGCGATCACATGCTCGCTAAGAAAATCCTACGGCAGGGATACTTTTGGACCACCATGGAATCAGATTGTTGCAAACATGTTGAAAAATGCTACAAGTGTCAAGAACACTCCAGTCTGATACACGCTCCTGCCATTGATCTTGACTACATGACCACTCCTTGGCCATTTGCTACCTGGGGCCTTGACATTGTTGGAATGATTAATCTGAAAGTATCAAATGGACATCGGTTCATCCTCATCGCCATTGAATACTTTACCAAGTGGGTAGAAGCAGCGTCATATGCCAACATCACGACCGGTCACGTTGAGAAGTTTCTCAAGAACAATATTGTGTGCCGATTTGGAGTACCCAAAGATATCATCACAGATAATGGTACAAACTTTGCGAATAAGCGCATCCGAGACTTCTGCGAGCAATACATGATTAAGCACCATCGCTCATCCCCTTATCGGCCTCAAACTAATGGAGCCGTGGAAGCCACAAATAAGACAGTCATCCACATCCTTGAGAAAATGGTCGTCACTTATCGAGATTGGAGTGAAATGCTGCCATTTGAATTGTGGGCCTACCGAACGTCAATTCGTACCGCTACAGGGGCAACACCATTCTCCCTTGTGTATGAAATCGAGGCCATCCTCCCGGTAGAGGTTGAAATACCCTCGCTCTAAATCCTCATAGAATCAGGCTTACCCAAAGTAGAGAGAGAGAGAGAGAAATCCCGCTTTGAACAATTAAACTTATTGGAAGAGAAGAGACTCCTAGCCTTGTGTCACACTTAAGTTTACCAGGGGCGAATCGCACACGCTTACAATAAACGTGTTTCCGGTCCGAGATCTAAAGGTAGGAACCTTTGTCTAGAAGATCTTCCCATCCTCCATCGATCCAAGAGGAAAGTTTAAGCCAATTGGGAAGGACCATCGTCATTAGAAGTCTTTGGGATCGCCATCCGCCTTGCCACCATGGGCGGAGATCATCTTCTGAGCCCATCAATGCTGGATATGTCAGCGGTTCTACTCTTAGTCTATCGATAAGGTAAGTATTGATGAAACGGATCTGGTACTTAAGAACCACCCGAAAGAGGCCATCATTCTAAGCACAGTAGCCCAAAAGCATCCCTAAAAATAATGATATCCTTTGCTACCCCATTTGAGCCTGGGCCTTTCTTTCAATAAACCCCTTCCTCAAAAAAAAATACGTGTACATATACCAAAAAAAAAGAGAGAAAAGATGCATGTGTGTAAAGTTACTATCAATTCCAAAAAATCGAAAAAGCAAAACCTCAAAAAGAGGTTGCCTGAAATGGAGCAAAAAGAATAACTAAAAAATGAGTGTAGAAGAATCACGGGGCATGTACAGCAGAACCCTTAAAGAAGAAAGTATGTTGAGAAAACTGAAGTCGTATCAAGGAAACCCTTTTAGCCCAGCATACCTTCAAATCCTAACCTAACCCATGGCCAAGCTACACCCTGAAGGAAACCCTCTTTGTAGGTTCACAAGCAGTCATAATATCTGTTAAGTCAAACATGAGCCGAGTCGTGAGATGACACCAGAATCCTATCCAGCCGGCTATGACAGAATCGACGTCTATGTCGTGGCACTTGAAAAAAATAAAAAGAATAAAAAATAAAATAAAATAAAATAAAAATACAAGCTCAAAGCAAGATGGATATGGTGAAAACCCGAAAGGGCATTACGAGTAAAAATAGCGAGCTTGTGCGAACCAGGTGAAAATTCAAAAGGGCGCTTGGGGTAAAAGAGCTAAACCCATGGACGTGGTGAAAACCCGAAAGGGTGCCACGGGTAAAAAAGGAGGGAGATAAATAAATAAAAAGAGAGAAAAAATTGAAAAAGAATGTGTTGGAATGATTGATTAAATGTTTAAGGAGCCCTCTTGGTTACTTTTAAGGGGCCGCTCATGCTAGTTCGAATCGGGCCCCGACTAGAATTGTCTTTTTGAAATCGCACCGCCAAACGTATGACCCGAGGTAAGGAGAGAGGTTTGACTCAATCCAAAGGGATCGATGTGCCGGCCTTGGCAAAAACCGGAAACCCACCCAAGTCTGACTTCAAAGAAAGGGTTCGACCATGCTCAAAGGTGGACCCAGGGTTTCCCAAAGTTTCACCCAGTGATTAAGGCACCAAAAAAAATGCACAAAATAAAATCAAAAGGCCAATAGATCTGTATAGATGTATATAATAAAACGCCTTTTGCACCACTTACACCACATCCCAAAAAAAAAAAAAAAAAAACAGTCGATGTCATGACTAACGCGCTTTCCTTTTTACAAGTATAAATAAAAACAACTAAAACATAAAGAAAATATGTATACCAAAAAAATGTGTGTATCTGTAAAGGGGTTTTTTACGCCCCTTTTCTGTATATCTGATATGTGCAAAAAGTTATGTGTGCAGGAAGGAGTTAGCGACCTAAATCGCTCTTCAAAGCGCTAATCTCAGCATGAAGGTCATCTTCCCGGACATTCCGTTCAGTCAGCCAATGACCATGCAGGCTCTTGAACCTCTTCCGAGAAGAATCAGCGGCTTCAAAAGTGACTCTTAGTGATCCCTTCAAACGGAGGACCTCACTCTCTACTGTTTCTGCTCTAACCTTTTCATATGCCAAAAGTTCTTGCAGGATCCTCTTCTCATCCACCAGTAACTCGATGCGGGCTCAGAATGTCGTCTCTTTCTTTAGCCAGGGGCCTCCAGTGTCAATAATCTCTGGAAAATCTGGACCATCGGCAGCAGGCTGCTCAGTCAACAGCCAGGCCTCATACTCAAGAGAAGTCCTAACCAAGTCTCCCTGCTCAATATCACACATCAGCGTCGACTAACGCGTCTCCCAAAGAGCAGCATTCAAATCTATGTCCCCAGAGTACCCCCTAGAAAAGATCAAATCACATAAAGGGGGTCTGGCCTCACAAGGCACCTGTTGAGGGCAGTCGAACTGATGCAACACTCGGAATAGGAAGTAAAAGGTGATGTCCATCAATCCTAGGAGGGTGATGCCCTCGTGATCTCGACTACAAATTATCGGGAAGGTCCGGTCAAACCATGGAAGCCTCCATGTCAGCTCGGCATCGATCAACCAAAGTTTCAGAGCTGACATATCGCCCTGGGGGAGTAAGTGGCATCTACCCAGAAAACATTGGGCCACCTAGCCTCGAGCAATATAAAAGTGGGGCACGGACCCCAAAACAGTAAAATGCTCACCCAACCAGACCTGAAGTAACAAGGGGCATCCCTGAAGGCCCTCCACCTTACCCAAAGCAAAGGAATCAAGGCATCGGTGCAGCTCGGCAAGCACTAAATGCATCATAGACCGGCCCGCCTCCAGCTCCGTCAAAATATCACAAAGTGCCAATGAGAAGCTCTCTCCCCCGATAAAGAAAAGGATTTCAAACATGAGACCGAGTGCTAGAGCTTTCACGTTAAAAACATTCCTAACCGGCAATTTACAGAGGCTTTCATCACCGAAAAGTTCTTTGAGGAATTTTAGCGAACACCTTGTGGGCCCCCCAATGAGACTTTTCTCATACTCGGATTTCTTAAAACCAAGAGTAAGGTGAACGGATTTGGAATAGCTCGGTCGAGGCGTGACTCTTGCAAGGCCCCTGTGAAGCTTCATGCCAGACAGATTAGATAACTCCTCAAGGGTTGGGGTTAGCTCCCGCTTCCCAAAATGAAATATGTGGAAGTTCACATCCCAAAATGAAGCGGCGGCATGAAGAAATTCCCACCGAAGAGGAACCTCTAGGAAGGAAGGAAAGCGAGATAGCCCAAGGTGCTCCGTGTAAGGGAGGGCTGGAAAGCAGGTCCATGAACGTACAGGGATCTTTTGAGAAGATAAAAATCGATGTATGATGATGGACCCGCCTTGAAAAAGCAAGGGCAAAAAGAACCAGTCAAAGAGACCAAATCAAACAAAAAAGAACTAACTTTTGGACTAACTCGGGTATATAAGGACCCACTGCTCCCCAGGTTAAACTTGGCACAACTGATAGTTGCACCAGTGCATTTTGGCCCCCTTTCTTGCCTGGTGCAACTATTAGTTGTGCTAGCACAAATTGGCCTAGATTTTGAGCTCGCGCAACTAATAGTTGCGCCACACTCCGAACTCCCCCTCTTCAGCCATTTCGGGACCTAACTGGGGGACTTACACCCCTTTTGTTTGTTTCACACACCCTGTTCATTTAACAACTGGGCTTTTGTTTTGTTTATTTATGTGCAGGACTAATCCTACATCAAGGCATGCAACCCAAGGGGTCACTTTCTGAAAATATTTTTGGGCCAACACATCCTGCAGAGAAATGGATCCGACACCAAGAAATCGGGGCATAAAAGCAAAGTAGAACTATCTTCCAAAAAATATATATATAATAATAATAATAATTTGTTTCCGAAGTATCACATCAACCATCCCCCAAATTGTTTAAACAGATCCAAATCAAATTCCAAAAAGTACTGAGTTTTTTCAAAAAACTAAAGGCCTATCCCTGGTTTATGCCCTTTGACTTCTTACGGCAGCGAGAAGAACTTTGAAAAGTCTGTATGTCCCCCACCCTAGACCACGCCGCCTGCAAGATCCTGCTGAGTAAGGAGCACAATTCCTTAGCACGAGCACGCTGCGAAGCACAAACTAAAGTCAGGAGTCAGGATCAGTTAAAGGGCAAATGATGATAAAATGAATAAAGAGGAATAGAACAGCAAGGCACTCACCGCCTCTACCTCCCTAAGCTCCACCAGGTGACGATGGTATGCCGCATGCTCCATGGCCGAGTTGAAGTCCTATATTCAGAACAATGTAATATCAAAGGTCAGGACAATCCTGAAAGCGTGTGTAGAAAGAAACCGAAATGAAGAGAGATTGGTCCATCAGAGGACTTACCCCAGGGACCACCTCGAGAGGGGGAACGCGAGCCGCTTCGGCAGAGAGTCATGCCCGTCGATCTACATCAGCACAGAGGCTCGAAAGTAAGCTATCATCAAGGCGCCGGAAGGTCCCATAGACTACGAATGGATCACCAACAGGGATACCAACGTGAGAAGTCCCTGACAGACTCGCACCCGATGAGCCCTCACTCGAGGGACCCGCACCAGAGGGACCAGCACCAGAGGGATCCACCCCCGACATATCAGCTGCACTGGGTTCGCCTTCACCACCCGAATCATCCCCTGGGGCGAACTGTGAACAAAATAAAGATCCACTTAGAGGGGGGCAAAAGCCAAATAAAGGCAGAAAAGGAGTTAATCCAAGCCGAGACAGATTACCTGACCGAGCGGGTTGCCAAATGCCAGAAAATTGGCGCTGGGAACAAAGCGCGACAAAATGAACTGATGGGGCAAGCACTCATACCAAAGGTGATAGTCTCCGGGCAAGTGAAGGGCATGGATAGGGAACCCATTATTGAAGAAGGCCACTGTGAGCTCCTCGACACTGCCAACAGGATACCAGACATCCGTCGGAGAGTCCACGGGTATGGCATAATAGCCCTGAAACTGGTGCACCACTCGCTCTCCCAAATAATAAAATTTAGCCCACACTCCATAGAAGAACACAACGTGGCGATTATTAAATAAGCGGGAGGCACCTACAGCTGCTCGGTCCCAGAAGGGGGATGCAAGGTACGGATTGAGGAGGATCTGCTCAAATCAAAAAAAAAAGAGAAACCAAGCAAGCAACACCTCAGTCAAAGGAAATTTACAAGCTAAAAATAAACAAAGGTTTAAAAGAGAGGAGAGTTGTTACCTGCTCGGGGACCATTAAATCAAGTTGAGACCTTAGGCCCATTTCCAGGTGCTTTAGACCCACATCACGGCGTCAGGCCTGATGCCAGTTGCTGAGCAGAGGATAGGTGAGCACCTCCGAGTGAAGGAGCGGGCGCCCGGGGTGGAAGTGGTGGTATCCCCATACCTAAAAAAAAAAAAAAAGACAGCACATAAGAGCAGGTCGATAGCACATAAAGGTCACGCAAAAGAAAATTTGACAAGGGAAAAGGGATGCGAAATTACCTCCAGGGCGGCCCAAAAACCCATGGCAGACTTCGAATCCCCAGTCGTAACCCGAGACAAATTGTACATCAACCACGCATACCCTGCCCCTCCCTCGTGCAGGGGCGTCACTAATTGTCCATCATCACGCTCAACAGGCCAGGTGACTCGGCCCATCAGCATTGTGAAAAGGGTCTTGCCCAGCAGGAGTAGGAGCGTGATGCGAGCTAAGATGATCGCCCGCTCTGGCGAGATGTAGAGCACCCTATCTGGCTGACCCAAGTCCACCAACTCATCAGCGGAAAAAAGGGAGGTCAGCCAAGACATCTTGACCTTTGTGTCATGGGTCTGCCCATGAGGAGGATAGGCCCCAATCAGTCGAATAATATCCTCCCAGCTCGGTACCGCGAGATCGGATATCGGTATCCCCCCTACCCTGATACCGATAATCATGGCCCAATCGACGGGTGTCAACGTCATCTCGGCGTACGGCATTTGGAATGTCATGGTCTCAGGGCGAAACCTCTCAATCAGGGCCTTCAAATAGGCAGCATCAGCCCTCATGGCGGGACAAGATAGGAACTCCCCAAAGCCCACCTACTCCAACATGACCTTCACTACGGGGAGGACGTAGAGGTAGAACTCGTGAAAGTCGAGCCACCCCCCGCAGAACACAATATTGGGCAGGTCCTGCACCCAAAGAAAATGCACATCAGATCACAGAGGTAAAAAAAAAAATGCATAATGGAAATAAATTGAACCTTTCGTTTACCTTGCCCGCTATCCCAAAGTTTGAAATATGAGTGTGCTACTGGTGAAGGAGGCCGACCCGGGCGACCTTGTCCTGCATCTCGAGCCATGGGCCCGCTCTCCGTTCCACCCAGACAAACTCCTCCCCCCGCGGGGAATATACGATCTCGGGTCCCTCCTCGGGAATGTGCTCATCACCGCCTGACATACCAGGGCAACAAAAGGCAATCACATCTGGTCAAGTACAAAGATACATGTGCAACGAGTTCTTCCAAAAAAAAAAAACAACAAAAAAAAACCCCTTTACTATGTCTTTCAAAAAAAAACAAAAACAAAAAAAAACCTTTTACTTTGTTTAAAAGTTTTCAAAAAAAAAAAGAAGAAGAAAAACACAAAAAAAAAAAACAACAAAGTTCTTTCAAAGAAAACCCTTTTACTTTGGTTACAAAAAAAAAAAAAAAAAAAACCTTTTACTTCATTTAAACAGTTCTTTCAAAAAAAAAAAACCCCTTTTTACTTTGTTTAAAAGTTTTCAAAAAAAGAAAAAAACAAATCAACAAAAACAAAAAAAACCTTTACCTTTTAAAAAAAAAAAAAAAACAACACAAAAACAAAAAATATATATAAACAACATAATACAAAAAAGAAGAACCATTCCATATAAACAAATAAAAACAATATATATATATAGGTACCAATAAACCTATAAAACTACAAAAATAAGGCATTAATCATAAGGAACCATCCACACATCGTCAATAAACATAAAAACAATAAAAACTAACCATTATCCATCCAAAAATATAAGACCATCATCATATTTGCAAGAAAAAGCATGAGAGATCAAAGGAAGTAAGTTTTAATGGTTACCTTTTTGAAGGAAGATGGGTCTCTGATATAGCGTAAGCCGGCACTCGATCCACACAAGCAGGGCAACGGCAATGAGGCACACAAAGAGACAATAAAAGGAGACCCTAGGAAGAGGCAGTTTTCGATTTCAAAGGAGAAGAGGGGGAGAGAAATTTTCGAAATAAAGCCCCCCAGCCCGAACTCGGGCTGTTTAAATTCCCCATTTACTTGGCGCAACTATTAGTTGCGCCAAGCTATTTTGAGGCAGATAAGAGGGTCGGTTCCCCACTTCTTGCTTATTTATTTTATCACCCCCGGCAAATGCACACACTCCCGGAACGGCATTTCGATCATCCATCGACTTGTCGAGGAAGCCATGCTAAAATAAAGGGGGACCAAGGTCAATGAGCACCTCGGTCCTACACCGAAAATATAAAAAGTCCAAAAAAAAAGAATCCCCATAGAGAAGCCGAAAAAAATCTCAAAAAAAATTCACATAAAATAATAACTTCAAAATTCCAAAAAAATCACATAAAATAGTTTGAAAATCCAAAAATATATATCAGAAACAGATCTGTATTCCCCACAGACGCACAAGCATAAGGCGATAAAATGTCAATATTTTATCTGCAATGCAGTTGTGCCATATTAAAGTCATGAGTCAGAGGTTCGCCTCAGATCTTGGGATCCTACTTTAAGGAAGGAGCAACAATGTCGGTCCCAGTCAAATAGTCAATGTTTCGATCGAGTCGACTCCACTGCTAAATCTTTGCGATGAGCACTCTGTTCATATGAACTTAAGTGTCTTAAAGCTTCAAATTCTCCGTTAGAAAAGGTCAATCGTTGGTTGAAGCCAACCTGTTAAGAATGATATTACATATCAATCAAACTATGTGCAACCATGCATTCCAAAGGGTTCATTTCCCTTTTATTTTCTGCAAGCTTAAAACCTGTATGGGTAGCGGTATCCCTATAAAGTGTACGCCATGTGTCTGGGTATCCGTATGATGGTCGTTTGTCCCCGTAAATTATACCCGGCCGGGTTCGGGTCGAGGCTTCCACCACCTTTGTTGTTGCTTATTGCCCTCGATGGGTGCATGATTATGCATAGTTAATTAATGATTATGATCATTGTCAACAGAGACCAAGATTGGATGCCCCCTTTTGGGAGGTGCCCAATGTTTGGCTGCATCTGTTCAAGAAAGTCGAAACTGGATACTCTAGGTCATGTTGAGCTGAGGCATGCTTTCAGAAAAAATGGCACGTACTCCTAAAAAGCGTTGTGACATCTATTCACTTCGCTCGAGTGGTCATGCTAAATAAACTTTGGGATCGATGGGTTCACCCAAAGATCTCGAACCCTGCTTTCAACAGGGGCACCCGCGAATAATCCAATGAGGTCATCAAATGCCTTATAGAATTGGACGCAAACTGTGGAGCCTTGCGTATGTTTACTTCACGCCTATCTTTGAATGTGGGTCGATCACCCCCCTTACTTACGAAACTGTTGTATTCAGAATAAATCTCGAACATCAATCACCTTCAAATCATCTTGAGAAGCAAACTTTTTCCTGACTAACGGGCTTTCGTAACTCGAGAGGAGAACATTTTTCCCAGCTATTGGGCTTTCACAACTCATTCCACCTCGGTTATCCCCAGTAATGTCGCTAAGCGATTGGGAACTGATTACCTCGAGAAACGAATGATTAGCCTGGCACCCCAGGGCTTTCGTTTTCTCACCGTGTTACTCACCCGATATTTGAAGTTCATTTTGAATATAGCAGACCCGTCAGTAATGCCTTGGGCCTCTTCGGATGTCTCTTTTCTTTGGCATACGATCACTAGTGATCGGATACCAAAGAGGGGCATCTGTAGACACCCAAATTTGGCCCAAGGCCTGATTGAAACACATTTAGAGAGAGGCACATTCCTGAGCTTTTGATGGCATGTATGGAACCTTTAGGAACTACCCCAACCCTTAGGAATTGCCCTAGACCCCCTTAGGAACCTACCCCAAATCTTGAAAAACCAATCCCAACCCTTAGAACCCATTCCAAACCCTAAAAACCAACCTTACTAGGCTATGGATGAAAAGTGGTACACCGGAATCGGCTACGGTCCTCTACTGCGATCGAGTCTCAAACTATTGAAGAGTAGAGGTTGTAAGCTTTCCAACAATCCAAGAATCTCCCCAATCGGAGGTATACGTCAAAAGATATGGCAAACCAAATTCGGAGGGCAGAAAGTTAAAGTTATGTGGGCCCCCTTAGGAACTTGGCACAACTAATAGTTGCGCCAGTAATAAACTTTGCCTGACACAACTAATAGATGCGCCAGGCTAATTCTCCCTCATTTTAAGCCTTGCACAACTAATAGTTGCGCCCGATTCAAATGTGGGCCCCATCCTCGTGAGCTGACTTCCAGGCACTGTTCTGCACTATTTTACTATGCATTTGCGGATTTTGCCCCGAATTTCATATTTGGGGTTTGACTTGTTGACCACCTTGACCTTTGGGGTGTGTTTTACTACTTCTGTTGCACCCTTTTAAAGCCTATTTGCACCCCTTTAAGTGGTTTAAGGCCTCACCCCATCATCCACCATTAAAGCCCATCTTCACACTTCTCTAAACCCTTGAAACCCTAGGAATTCTTAGATGTAAGATTACCTAATTGCTAAACCCATTTAGCATCTAAGTAGCCTCCTAATCTACCCATTTCTTATAAATAGAGACCCCCCCCCCCTCTTTGATTTAGGGGTTGAGAACTTCTTCCTAAGAGAGAAAGAGCTTAAAGTGAGAAGATCTTTCTCCCTTTGGTGCACACCCCCCATACAAATTTTAAAATTCACAAAACTCCTTTAGACCTTAGCATTTCATAGAAAACCCTTAGGTTAGGTGTGTGTGATCCCCTAGCCTCCCCTCCCTACCTCTTAGCTTCAAGCCTTAAGAGTTAGAACCCCACTTTCCACCATACAAAGCCTTCAAGAGCTCATCAAAGTAAGCCAACGCAAGGCTCTCCTACAGAGCTACAAGGGCCCGAGGGCTCCGGCTCTCCCCTTTCTTCTCCTATCTCCTTTGGCTCTCCCTACCCTCTCATTTTGTGCCGTTATGCCGCCGAATTTTCGATAGGAACGGAGGGGCACAAATAGGATTGGAGGCCCATTTGGGCAAGAGGGAATCATTTCCTTTTCTTTTACTTCATTTTAATTTTGGCCAATAGTAGAGACCGCATTACGCGGGTTGATCGGGTGCCTAACACTTTCTCGATTGATAACCGAAGCCCCTATCCAAGAGCCTTTGGTGTGGACCGGATTCAGAGTCATATTTTTAACACTTCGGTGCTCATAAAAATGAACTAGGTTTCCCGGGACACCAAAAGCTCCGGGTGGCGACTCTATATTTTCGTTAGAGAGCGCATCGTCGCGACGAGATCATCTCGATTCCCACGGTTGCATAGAGATTTACGTTCGTTTGATATTTCCTTTTTCTTGCTGATCGACTGGTCTTTCATTCGAGTGGATCATTTCTTCGCACGATCGTAATTCTTGCTGCTTTTTGAGTTCATTGTGGCAAAGATTAACACTTCGGCTCTAATATGCTCATTAATCTACATATTTGCATATAGCATCTCATTAGTAACAAACTAAAGTCTAGCATTACTAAGTTAAGGGTGGTAAAATAGTATATTTTGTGATTGATCAACATGCGAGTTAGATCTCTACGATTATGTCGATTTCGACTATGCTGCTGACCTTGACAGAAGAAGGTCAATCACGGGATACGTGTTTGTCTTGGCAGGTGGAGCAATCAGTTAGAAATCTATGCTCCAAGGGATAGTTGCGTTGTTAACTGTATAGACAGAGTATATAGCGGCTACAGAAGTAGCTAAGGAAGCCTCATGGTTTAAAGGTTTGGTCAATGAATTTTGTGAGGTTGATGAGAGGATCGATATCTTCTGCGACAGTCAGAGTGTCATTCACCTAGCAAAGAATGAGGTCTTTCATGCTAGAACAAAGCATATAGATATCTAGTATCATTTTATCAGAGATATGATAGAAGACGGAAAATATCGGTTGACAAGATCGATACAAAAGAGAACGCAGCAGACATGTTGACCAAGTCGGTTACATAGAATAAGTTTAGGCTTTACCTAAACTTGATTAACACTTGTCGAAGATGTTGATACCCGTTAAGGCGGTGACATGATGGGGATGAAACCTAGGTGGAGATTGTTGTTTTAGGTTTACTCAATAGTGGCTCGCTCGAGCAAAAACCAAATCTGCTTGAGCGAGGTGAGCACACAAGAAGAGCGTTTTTATGGGTAGAAGTAGCTCGAGCGAGTTTGGTTCTCGCTCAAGTAACCTGCACACTTTTCTAAGGGAAAATTTTTAGGTTTTAGTCACTCGAGCGACCCACGATGTTGAGTTACATGCAAAGTCTGATTTTTGAGCAGTTTCTCTTGGGTTAGAATTAGGATTTGGGTCTCCTATATAAAGGGAAAGCTCATGAACGAATAAAAGGATTTTGAGAGAGAATTTTTCAAGAGAGAAAACTATAGTGAATGCTTTGAGAGGCAAGATATTGAGAATTGCCTGGGGATTGAAGTCATTCTTGTATCGGAACCATTACTATATTCTGGCAGATCTCTTCTTTGTTCTTTGAAGGACAACGTCCTTGGTTTGACAGTGATTTTACTGTTGAAGATCATGTTTAATCTTGTTTGAGAATGCACTAGAGAGAAGAGAGTGTGTGCATTATAAATGTTCATAAATAGTGCATATACTCTCGTGGACGTAACCCTCGATTGGGCGAACCATATAAAATCTTGTGTTATGTGTGTGATTGTTCTTTTGCATCTTCTTATTTTTCCGAATTCATCGCGATCAAGAGTTTGTTAGGGTGGGTTGAATTCCTAACATCTCTCATATATACCCAAGCTGCCAACCTTTCTGCGAGACCCAAGCAGTAACTCTCTATTCTCTCTCTCTCTCTTAAGATCTCTCCCTCTCTCTCTCTCTCACCACGTTGACCCAAGCAGCAACACCCATCCCCATCCTCTCTGTCTCTCTCTGTTGAAGCCCCCAAACAACTGCTCAAGCCCCTCTTAATGTCCCTCTCTCTCTCCCTTATAAATAAATATATATATATATATATATATATATATATCACCGTGTCCCCAGATAGCCAACCTATCTCTCTCTCTCTCTCTAGATCTCTCTCTTTCTCTACCTTCTTCTCTCTCTTTAATAAGCAGCCCAAGAAGCCCCAATTACTCTCCAGTCTCCACCACACTACGAAGATCCCAACCTGGTAGCCTCCTTATGAAGCCGCTCTCTCTTCTCTCCTTTCTCTCCTTAGAAATATATTTCAGTGGCAGTTCAAGTGCAATACTATTAGAATGCATTTGCTCTAGATTTACTCATCGGGGCTCGAAAATAACATTTTCGATGGATGGCAACAGCTGCAGCAATGCGAAAATGGTAGCGGAAATTTGTTTTGAGTTTGTAATAATTCTGTCGCCTATCTTATTCTTCCTCGAGTAGCAATGGAATCATAACCATCGTCTCGATCCACGCACCGAAGCTATGTCGAATCAGCCGCACCATCACCTTCATTTACCCCTTCGCGGTGCTAAAATATAAGGACAATGAAGCCTCATAGTGGAGTGAACAAACAAGTCATCTCGGCATGCCAAAATTGATCTATGTCAATGTGAGCCGACCGATAACACAAGGTATATTATAAATCCCACTTCGTCGTCCCCTTTTATGTTGATAAAATTAGAATATTATATATAAGAAATCTAATATTTGTTTGATATTGGCGAGGTCTATTATGGGCGACTCAAATTGTTTGTAACCAAAAGAAGGCAAGGTTGGACCCTAAAGTCGGATCTATGCCAATCCAACCGATCAAAAGCTCATGAGGTGGATGCCCTTCTACCTATCTAAATCTACACTTTTACACTTGTATGTGATGATTCTAGGAAAACTATAATTTTCATTCTTATGTTTTGTATGGATTCACAAGATGATTATGGTCAAAGGATTGACCTTATGGTTAAACCCATCGGCCGAGAATTAAAGGGTATTATACCCTTCCATTTGTCACACAAGTGTGCCAACAAAATAGACTCTAAGGACTTCAAAATCGGGCACCAAGTTACTCAATACATAGAAGCGACATTTGGTTAATAGGCTACTGCCTTATAACTTTGCGTGCTTGCACTAGGGGTTCGATTTGACTCCCTATTGCGCACCATTTGTGCAACATATGACCAAGCCCAAAGGGACTTAATGTTAATTATCATATGATCTTCTATAAATCCAATGGTCAAATCTATCTAATCATGATTGCACCTTGGTAGAGGTATAAATTATGATTTGTCTTAACCTATTGCAAGCGCACAACGGAAATTGCAGCACTAGTATATGATCGTTCCCATGAGGAAGTCTGAAAATCTAAAAACTTTTATTTGCCTTTAAAAAAATAAAGAATGATTGTTTAAACTAAGGTGCAGGAAATGTATTGCAGAAAATAAATCTAAATCCTAATCCTTCCAGATTCTGGTCGACAATCAGTCTCCTTCTAAATTTTGGATGTTTACAAATTTAAAAACCGTTAGACTAATCTACAATCCTCCAGAATTTGGGTATCAATCAAAAACTAGAACTCTATAGATATTTATGAAAAATAAAATACCATTAAACTAATCTTTCAAATTCTCAACTTTAGGCGTCAATTAAAATCAAGAATTTTTAGATGTTTACAAAGCAGGGAAATACAATAAAAATAAATCTAAACTAGAAAGAAATAAATTGATCTTTCATCTCCCAATCGCAGGCGTCAATTGCTCTTGAGAAACTATGGATACTCTACTCTAATCTTCTAGCTCCCGATCTTAGTCGTTAATTGATCTCGAGAAACTTTGGATATTCTACACTAAGGTGATCTTCGGGTTTCCCAACCTCAATTGTCAATTACGACTGAGAGACCGTGGATGATTATTCTTGATGTCGAGCCCCCTTATCTATAGTTGTGTAAGGGGTCAGTTTACATTATTCCAATCCTAATAAAAGTAAACTACTAAAACTAAAAGATTCCTAAAATTTGAAATTTTTTAATCCTAATCTTCCTTACTTCAAATAGTAGATGCACACAAGACTCTTTTCCTTACTTACAACAGCAGAGATCTTCGGGATTCTTTTTCGTCAATCTTCTCAGATTCGTAGATTGCAGGACTTCTAATATAAGAGTTCTTTCTGTTCTGTGCATGGCGGTGGACCTCTTTTCGTGATCTTTAGTAGCAGCATAAGCTTTATACTACAAAATCGTAAACACGATTTCTCTCTTTCTTCTGTACGATTTCTAACTCTCGATCGTATCCTCACTTTGCATTCTCCAGTCTGAAGCTTTCTTCTGTAAAATCGTGAATATGATTCTTCTTTTCTTTCTTTAGCTTTGCTCTATGGGATTACAATTTGAATCGTAAGCTCCCTTCCTTTAGCTTAGGCGAGTGAGTTTACTACGATTGGGATCATAGATTCGAACGATTTTCTTTCTTACTGCTTTTTGAGTTTATTTTGACAAAGATTAATATTTTTGCTCTTTTCTATTAACTATTCTAGATATTTGCACATTATTATATCATTAGTAGCAAATTAAGGTTTAGCATTACTAAGTTAAGGGTAATAAAATGATAAATTATGTGACTGATCACACCTCGGCTTTTGAGTCACTTGAAAACGTATGAAAACTCTTTGCACACCTTTGAAACTAATGCTTGTATGCCACTTAGAATTTAACCTCATTGGCCACATTTTACCACATTGACTTTGAGGGCTTGGGTCGAATCAATTCTCATGCCTATGAACTTTATGATCTCGAGTAAATATACATCAGATCTAATAAATCAAATTCTAATGAATATATTTATGAGAAAAGTTGACGAAACTCGAAAGTTGTGGAGAAATAATTAAAGGGTTTGAACCCTTATACATTTAAAGTAAGGGGGTCTGTTTGACCACCCATTTGACCTAGTTTTCGGTAAAATAAAGGTATGGTCCAAACACAGACCCCACCTAAATTCGAGAAAATCTCAGTTGGAGAAAAAGCCTCCATTTATGTACATCTAGTTACACCAAAAAAATTAGATTTAAATTTTTCATGCTTCCCGAAGGGCATAAAATCTTAGTTTATGGCCATTGCGGTGCCATTAATGAAAATCTAAGAGT
Organism: Chloranthus sessilifolius; assembly: GCA_021018995.1. Classification (NCBI taxonomy): domain Eukaryota; kingdom Viridiplantae; phylum Streptophyta; class Magnoliopsida; order Chloranthales; family Chloranthaceae; genus Chloranthus; species Chloranthus sessilifolius. Next base: position 104,007,040 of record CM037588.1, read on the forward strand.
ATCAACCTTTCTCTTTATATTTGGGCCAAAACTCATACATTAGAGGTCTTACCATATCAGTCGAGGGTGTTACAAGACCCTCTACCATCATGATCGCACACAAGCCTACTTGCATGAAACTACTCAAATAGGCACACACACACTTTATAACCAAATTCTCAAATTGAGACGTAAAGACTCCAAATCTTAAAATAGGTTCATTTCTTTAACCATATGGATCCTACAAAGCTTACAAATCTTTAATTGAGTCCACGAATTCCACCAAGTTAACTTATTTGACCTTCAGACCCTAAACGGGCCTTAGCACCCAAGAAGCCCAAATACTCAATTTAAGCCAAAGATTCTTGAGAAGTCAAAGCTCCAACTTCGGAATAGGCCCAACCAACCTTTTGAGCTTAGGATAATTATTTAAATGCATCCTCTACCCACGCTATGAAGGTGTATATATCCCAAAAACCGTGTAACAAGGATCTGACGGGTGAACCTTGTGTGAGTCACATAAGAGTCAATCCTTAGCCAAATTTCACAAATGATCAGTCAGTTTTCATCAGATCTACAAGACCTATCTGATGAGATCAGTCTAACATCACCTAGTGATACGTATTTTAGAACTCTCGTACCTTCATTATAGATCACCTTCATCTCTCTCTTAATGATGAGCTAAGCGCCCGAAGTCAATCTTAAACCACACTCTAACCCTATAAGGTCTTAGAGTTTAATATAATATCTGGGAGTTAAAGTCTAACTCATCATTTATAGATATCAATTTGATATCAGTATTTCTAACATCTCCCTATAATTAATTTATTTGTTTGAATCATCGTTCGAAATATTATGAGTAATATTAGCTCCCTTATGATTAGTTATTTTCTTATATGCTTCATCTGTATTGTGTGACATTCATCACTTAAAAGTACATTAAGGCATATATATAATAAGAAAATTGAATAAGATACGCCATAAAACTTATAAGCTTTTATCATGGTGGCATTTATGACAAATGAAACACCTCTATAAGAGTATGAGTTGCCATACGAAGTACATCCGGGTTATTACGGAACTCATCCCTTGAAAAGTACGGTTTAGTGATGTATATCGCACCATAGCTCACTCTAATTTAAGTTGTATGAAAATAATATGATAAGACAGTATAAGTAAGAATAAGATAAGATATAATACAGATATGATAAGATACTTTGTAAAAGCCAGCTAAATATGAAATTAAGTTCTACACGTATCATACCTTACTTGTCACCGTAAAGGTACAACGTCTATAGTCAAGACGGGTCTAAAGGATAATATGATACGATAGTGTCTCGATACAAAGAGACACTAATTTTTATGCGCACAACTTCATCAGGTTGGATGGTGGTTTACAATATGATATGGAGGTTAGGTGGTTATCTACATGTGGACCTCGCGGTAAGCTCAAGCAACGGCCCTGGCACAGGTCGTATACGTAAAATAAGTATGATGCAAAGTACGTTGTGTAGGCGTATGGAGCTACAATAAGATTTAAGATATATCACATAAGTCAAGTCGACAAGACAAGTAAGAAAAGTGATAGGCATTAAAAGCATCATATGCATTGATAATTATTACATTCTTTCAACTTATTAGATATGAAATATTTATGAAAACTTTTATTATGTTTTTTTATATGAAATATAGAAGATTCACTTTCACCTACGAGGTTGCACGCACGGTCACCTTAGCAGATTGTAGTAGATCGGTTATGCAACCCACTTAGTTTACGTAGCTAAGTAAACTCATCCCACCAAAAACTAACAGTTGTAGGTGAAGATATGGACTATACTGCCCCACTGGATTTGATGCACTAGCAGATTATGCGGGTTATGAGGGTGGATGACTAACTAGACGATGTCAGGTATGTATGAAATATTTAAAGACTTTTCAGTAGTTGAACATACCTTTATTTTTTGTCAATTTCTATAATGGACTCAAATTTCAATGTAAGCTTAATGAAGGGAATTTTAATATGAAAAGAGAATTTCATTCACTATTTTTAGGAGCCTAATTTTATGTAAGATCTGATAAGATATGTATATCTGCTTATCTCCTTAACAAGCGCGCGGTGTCATAATAAGGAATTCCAGGCCCTTGAGATCGGTTAGGATTCTGGGTCATGACAATTAAACTCCAAGACACATCACTTTGAGCATACAACACTTGCCATTGAACCAAGGTTCGACCTCTAATTAGATACAACAGATTAACATAAAAAGTACTTTCACGCCATTCATTGAAGAGTGGACTATATAAAGGTCAACATATTATGGGTTTTCAAAACTAGTTGAATATTTATTGGACAAGTAGCTCCACTCGACCCCAATCAACCCGGCTGAACCCAACATGTCAATATTGCATTCAAATCTCTTAAACCCCTTGGTTATATATATATATATATATCCTTACTACTATATAAACGCAAAATTAGTTTTTGTAACTTTTTTTATACCAAAAATACCCTTGGCTCCTTTAAACTATCCATATCCTCATACAATACCACATTTATTTATATATCCTCGCCTCATGTACCTCTAAATTTTACTCCCTTAAATTTCGACGAAAATCTCTCCCAATGGTGCCTCTTGAGAAGAGTTTAAATTGGAGTGAAACTCTACCCACTATCAGAGTTTGTCTTAGTTTTCAATTTATCGAGACCATATAATAAGATCTCTGTTTTGCTCCTCAACAAAGGAATGATCAAAAGCCAACCATCTAGGTACCATCTTTTCTTAATTTACTTATTTTCTTAATTTAATATTTAATAAAAGCAGTGCAACATACAAATTTGTGGTATCATGCTCTGTTGAGGGTGGACAGTAGACGAGTTGGGAGGATAAAAACCGAATTGAATTTGCCTCTTTTGTAGGGCATAGTGACAAATTTTGTTTTCAGAAATTTTTCAGTGGGGGGTCCTTTCAATACATTTCGGATTAATTTTGATACCTTTCGAAAAAAATTCAGGAAAGTTTTGGGGATTAAAAATATATCAAAAATTATTTTTTTTTAAATTACTACAATACGTACTAAATTACTAACATATTTAGAAAAAAATAAAAATTAAACATTAAAAAATACCGAAATTTTATCGAAAAAAACCGAAATTACCGAAAATATCGAAATTTTCATTTTCTCCCCTTTTCGGCGAATTTCGGCGAAATTTGTCACTATGCTGCAGGGTTCCAACAATAGGTTACCAAGATTCCTTCTTCTTCACAGGGGTCATGGTCCATGTAAAGGTGTGTAATTAAGTCATATCTTGACGTTTTTAATTGAGTAGTACCCTACAATTTTAATATTCCATTTCAATCTTCTTCGACTCAAAAAATTGGAATCTTGATTTTTTTTTTTTAATATTCCTCTATTACATATTCGATAATTATCATCTTAATCTATGTTATATTATACAATATAACTTCCAAGTCAATCTCAACTTAGCCAATCATTCAAAAAAATCAATTTAAAAGTTCCTCATGTCTGTTTAACAGCATAATTTCACCAGCAGGATTACCTCCGTAAGGTAGCATTATTTACACCCATTAAACATGTGAAAAACAGACGCATTTTTACCATAAAAAATAGTTGCCTCCCTTGAATCAGATGATGGAGATCATTTTTCTTCCCAACCTTCCACATACTAGATCTTGATATCATGGTGCCCCTATCAGACTGTTAGATCGTGATTCCACATAGCACAATTCCCCCAAACCGATTGCCATTGTCAGCGTACCTATCAGACTGTCACTTTTGGATGTGTGCCATGTGGAATCAACATGTAATCGTCTGATAGGGACGCCACGGTATCAAGATCTATTGCGTGAAAAATTGGGATGAAAAACGATCTCCATCGTCTGATTCAAGGCAATCAACGATTATTTCCTGTGAATGAACGTGTGCTCTTCACAGAAAAAATGGGTACTTCTTGAGAGTCAAAGTGCAAGATAAAATTTATCAAAGTCATCTTACAAGGCCGTAGATATGTCAAAATATTAAATACGAGACTACAAATGATGAAGACAATAAAATCCTTAGGAAAGTTAAAGTTGAGAAGGAATAAATATCCATTTTCGATTTAATTGAATTTTCTAGATTATACTTATTTGTTAGTTTTTCTTTTTTTTCTTCATGTTCTATAGTTGACAATATAAGTTATATATATATATAGAGAGGCCCGGGAATATGCGCTCGGGCGTAGAGATATCTCTACACCAATTGATATGGGCGCAACACGTAGCGTCCTTTCTGTGAAGTGATGGGTAGCATGGGAACCACTTTACTAACTAGAGTTATACTTTTAAAATATTTTAATACCCTTCCGGCCGTCATTCTTGACTTTTTTTAAGTCTCTTTCTTTTCTCCATTTTTTTAAGAAAGTGTCAGACATACTTTTTTAGGTATATTTTAATATAAAAAATGTGGTCTCTCGGCAACGAAGCACCGACGCCTCGAAAACGAGGTGTCGACACCGCGATAAGTGAGGTGTTGGCACGCTGGCTTCGGAGTGCCAGCACAGGCATCTCTATATCGAGGTGTCGGCGCTTCGATAAAAAATAATAAATAAAAAAATAATAAAAATAAAATTTATCTTTTTATCGAAGCACTGGCGCTTCGTTTAGGGGCATCAACGCTTCGATAATATATATATATATATATATATATATATATATATACACATTTATCGAAGCGCTCGCACTTCGTTTTAGAGGTGTTAGCACTTCGATAAAAAAGAAATTTTAATTAAAAAAAAATTTATTTTTTTATCGAAGCACTGGCGCTTCGTTTAGGGGCATTAGCTCTTCGATAAAAATATAATAATAATTTTTTTTTTTATCGAAGCGTTGCCACTTCGTTTTAGGGGCATCAGCGCTTCGATAAAAAAAATAATTTATCGAAGCGGCGGCGCCCCTAAAACGAGGCGCCGACAATCTATTATTTTTTTAGTGAAGCATCGGCACCTCGACGCCAGGGTGTCAATGCTTCGCTACCGAGGTGCTAATTAAGGATCAAAATTTCGGCCGAAATTATCGGTTTCAGTCCCCACCGAAACGATAATTTGGGACCGAAATTTCGATCATCAAATGTATGGGATTGAAATTATCGGCCGAAATTCAAATTTTCGACCGAAATTTCGATCCAAAACTCCGATTTCGGTCCCCTCCGAAACCGAAACGAAAACCAAAATTTTGATCATTGATGCTAATGCTTCGCTACTAGGAGGCTACATTTTTTTATTAAAATATACCTAAAAAAGTATGTCTGATACTTTCTTAGAAAAATAAGAAAAGAAAGAAACTTTTAAAAAGTCAAGAATGGCTGATGCAAGGGTATTAAAATATTTGAAAAGTGTAACTCTAGTTAGTAAAGTAGTTCTCATGCCACTTATCACTTCACAAAAAAAATGCTACGTGTCACGCCTATATCAATTAGCGTAGAGATATTTCTACGCCCGAGCGCATTTTCCCTTTTTCCATATATATATATATATATATATATATATATATATAATTTATAATTTTAAATTATATATAATGAAGACATAAGAAACATAGTAATAAGTGTTTCCTTTTGTCTTTTAATAAATCATAAAAGATAGTAACCAATGCTAGAAATACTATATTTCTTTATTTTCAAATCACTTGATAGATGTATAAAAATCAAGTTTAATCATTTAAAGGTCCTAATGTCTATGTGCATTTGCACGTACCTTTTTACTAGTATATATATATATATATATATATACTAGTAGCAGTGCACGTGCAATGCATGTAGTAACATATTAAATTTTGATTCCATATTACACATATCTCGGAAAGTGGTCTAAGAACCATATTGATGTGCGCTCATCATTATATTAACTTTTTGGGATATGTGTCATCTGGAATAAAAATTCGATTGTACAATGGTAGGCTCATGATATCAAAGATCAATTGTGTGGAAGATTCAGAAGAAAAACAATATTCATCATCTGATTTAAAGCAGCCAATAATTAAAGCAGATAGAACTCAAGTTAAGAAGGAAAAATCTTGGGTTGTAAATAGAGCTACCATTGGACAACGGGACTATTTCGTCTTCTCTCAATGGTTATCGCAAACATAGTGACCAAGTATAGGCACGAGAATAAAACGTCTCCGAAAATATACTAGAAAAAGGTAAATTTGAATAATTTTGGGAAAAAAGTAAAAAATTATGAAAATAAAAAATATATTAATAATTATAAAACATAAAAAATATACATATTTTGACCAAACAAGGGTTTTAAACAAGAAAAAAGGGTTTAAAATGTATTTTTCAAAAAAGGGATTTAAAACGCATTTTAAAAAAAGAAAAAGAAAATTTTCAAAAAAATATGTTTTTTCCGGATTTTTTTTCTTTTTTTCCCCAAAAAAGCATGAGTTTGGTCACTATGATCCCAAGGGTATCGTTTATTTTTAGGTCTACCAAATCTTTGAGGACACGTATGCTTAAAACTATTGGGTGCTTTGAATCATACGCTGGAGATCATTTTCATTCCAATCTTAGACACAAATGATTTTGATATCACTTATGTACCATTAGACAGTCTATTTACTGATACTATAAAATTAACCCAAAAATCACGTGACACACATCACGCTCAAACGTGATGTTCAAATCACTTTTTCAGATTTGTGTCACACGGGATAAAAATTGATTGCCTGATCTAGTGACAGATTAATTGGGATGAAAAACTCTAGCGTCTGATCCATTCAATGATTTTCATTATAGGGGTCCCCTTTATTTACAAGCAAAGATTCTTCTTCTAATTCGATTATGCAAATAAAGGTTCCCTTGTCATAAATGCATTGTAATCGGTCATGTGGTAATTAGGATATCTTTATTTACAATCAATGATTCTTTCTTTTCGACTTGAGTTTCACGTACTTTAAGTCATCGACTGCTTTAATCATACGATAAAGAAATCCTTCTTCCCAAAATTTGACACGATAGATCTTGAAATTATAGGCATACCATGAAACAGACAGATTTTGATTCCACGAAATAAACATCCTAGAAAACAACAAGATCATGGCATACATGATCAATAGTTCTCTGATCACTTTTTTGGGATGTGTTCCTTCTGTATTGAAAACTTGGCCGTCCGATGATAGAAAATTGATCTCAAAATATGCTATGAAAAATATTAGGATGAAAAATGATCTCCTATCATCTGATAGAAAATAATCGTAGTTTAAGCATGTGAAACTTCGGTTGAGAATGAAGAATTTACACCTACTGTTATCATTTAAAAGACTTTAGAGGGGCAAAATTGAAAGGAAAATCGTATATGACTATTGATATAAGGGGCATTATTGGGAATATAAAAATCGCAATAAATGAATTCACACCTACTATTGTCATTTAAAAAACTTTGGAGGGACAAAATTGAAAGAAAAATCGTATATGACTATTGATATGAGAGGCATTTTCGGGAATATGAAAATCGAATATATATATATATATATAGAGAGAGAGAGAGAGAGAGAGAGAGAGAGAGAGAGAGAGAGTTGTGAATGGGCGAGGCTTCAATCCGAGCTTGACCCAACCAAATTTTCGTGTTTGGGCTTAAATATTAAACTTGAGCTAGTCATATAAAAAGTTTGGCCCAAACTCGGCTTGATCAAGTCTGATTATGTTACAAAAAAGCTTCGGATGTCCAAAAATATACCCAGGCCAATTCCCGACCGATTGTAATTGGGTCGGGTTCAAGCTTAGTATTTTAGAGTGAAAATAATCGAGCATATCAAAAGCCTGACCAGGCCCGTTGACAACCACAAACTATCACACATTCCCACCAACTAGATTTGACCCAACCCAACCTGACCTTTGAGTCGAGGCACCCCGACATGATGAGTCACGCTTAAGTACCTAACCTGGTTTGATAACCGGGTCGGGTAACGGACCTATAGACACCCCGGGTCCAGTTAAGACTTAGCCATAGGCCCAAAACGAAAAGCCCTTAGTCACAATCTTACCAAAGGCTGACTTGCACAATCGTTAGTTACCCTGACATTTGGGTAAGGCAGCTTTTTATTTATAGCTGATGAGGTGAAAGGCATCTGATTTGCACAATCTTTTTGTAACCCTGACATTAGGGAAGTCAGCTTCTCATAGCTGATGAGGTGAAAGGCATCTGATTTGATAATCTTAAGCTGCAACCATACTAAAAGAAGCATTATATTGAGGAATAGAGGAATAGGGCAATAGAATAGAATAGAAGTGGGAAAGGCAATGGCATCAGCTGCAGGGTCGAGCGCTGCGGTACCCTTCTGGAGGGCAGCGGGGATGACGTACATAACCTACTCCAACATCTGCGCTTCTCTTGTACGGAACTGCCTCAAAGAGCCCTACAAATCTGAAACCCTAGCCAGAGAAAAAGTCCATTTCGCCGTCGCCAAATGGGCTGGCGGCAAACCAGAGAAGCCTAGTAAGTTCGATTCAAAGATTATTTATTTATATATGTTCGAATCTGGGTGTTTTGATTTCTGTTTCAATTCTTTGCTTGTTTTCTAGGGTTTTATGGAGTTTAATTTTGATTATTATAATTATCTAGGGTTTTAGATCTGAAAGACGAACAGATCTGTATGATATTGTTGGCCTATCATCAGATGGTAAGATGTTGATTCCATGTGGCACACATCCCAAAAAGTAAATATGATCATAGGCCTTGTTTGGCAATATTTTTCAGTTTTCCCCGTAAAAATTGGGTTTTTTACTCAAAACTGAAATAATTCAGTATTTGGCTGAAATGTCCCACTTTTTCTGGAAAAAAAAATGGAAAGAACTCGGATTAAATTTTCAGCAAAATTTTTGCTGAAACTTTATTTCGCTCGGGAATCTGGCGAAAACAGCGGCACCCTGAATGGTTTTAAATAGTTACCTTGTTTAAAACTCAAGATTCTTCCTTCTCAACCCGGATTTAACATGCTTAAACTGTTAAATTTTTTGAATATGACGATGGAGTTTCATTTTAACCTCCAATCTTACACAAATCAATCTTGAGATCATGAGTCTACCATCAGACGACGGACAAATTTTGATTCCAGATGGTATACATCTCAAAAAGTGAACGTCATCATGAACGTACACCAAATATGGTTCTTGGATCCCATTTCGAAATGTGTGTCATGCTGATTCAAAATCTGATGGTCTGATGGTAGGGTAATAATCTCAAGATCCATTGTGTCAAATATTGGACCGGAAAAGACTATATATGGTTTGAACAAAAGAAACCAATAGTTTAACAAGGTGAAACCCAAGTTGAGAAAGATGAATTTGGGTTGAAAATTAAGGCGCCTTTTTTAGTGTCGCCTACCATTTTAATAGTTGGATTTGCATAGCTTGTTGAACTACTACACACATTTGAATGTTATAAATTGTTACATTGTAAAGATGGCACTATTTGCAATAATTTCAATACAACCTTATGTTGTATAAACTCTATGTGATGACCTGATGAATGGCTATCATGTTTGGATCTGTCCCATGTGGAATAGAAAATTGTTTGGCTGATGATACGTTCATGGCATCAACATCCCTTGTGTGGAAGATTGGAGCGAAATAGCAATCAATGATTTTAGGGTAGGTGCCTAACAAGATTTCATGGACGCTAATAAAGGTACCCTAATTTTAATTGCAAATATTAAAGCTTATTGATTGGGCAGTTTGCATGGTCTTATAGGCGTGATTCTTTAAATGAAATATGTTCCAGTGATGGACAACCAATCGGACTGGTTAGATTGGTTACAAATAGATACATGACATAACTGTGAAAATATTTTAATGGTATGAGATCAAACCTGTATGCCGCACATGACATAACCGTGAAAATATTTTAATGGTATGAGATAAAACCTGTATTTTAATAGTATATAATAAAACACGTATTTTTAATGTGTCACAATAAAATTTTACAAATTTTACAAGATCTATAACCAAACGGCTGAATTTTTTTCTCACAAGCACAAATTTTTTTAATTAAAAAAATTTTCCTTAAGTTTTTTCTTTAAACCAGCCCATGGGAATAAATAAAAAAACTTTCCCATTGGTTTTGCCAAACAAGGCCATAATGTACCAACAAACATGGTTTACGTTCATTTTTGGGATGTGTGCGACGTGGAATCAACATCTGACCATCTGATGGTATGCCCATGATCTCAAGATCTATTGTGTGGATGATTGGGACAGAAAAAATGATCTCCATCATCTTATTCAAAATGGTGTCAACAATTGGCTTTTATTAAGTGGGGTGACAATAACAAAAAAGTTGTGGAAGTAACATTACCCTTGTTTTAAAGGTTTGAAAGATTAGCGTATCTGTATGCTTATGTAGTGAAAATGATTTGATATCTAGTATGTGTGCTTTCAATTTGCACTTCATTGCATTTGCGGCTGCTCGATTTGCGAATGGGTTAGAAATGGGTTTCTTGTAGAATCAATCATCCCATTCGCGATTTGGGAGAGAAATACAAATGATGCTGCCTAGCCAAAACCGGAGCCATCAAATTTAAGTATTGCCTCATTCACAATTTTAAGGTCTAGTCGAAATGGCCTTGATCACCTGGCTTGCTTGCTTGTTTCGGAGATTCCAATTGATAATTTTGTTTTCGAATTCAAATCTCTCGTGTTCTACCCATCAACAAAGTAGAATAGTTCCATGGTAGTTACTTATGGGAGCAAATAATTGCAATTTAAAATCCTACTCTTGCAACCCACCACTTAAAAAAAAAAGTCCGCATTGCAATTCAAATGTCTTGTTTAGGTGTTATGTGCTGAATAGTTGCACTTCAATATTTTTTTTTTTTGCTTAAATGGTTTGCAAGAGTAGGTTTTTAAATTGCAACTTTTCGCTACTTTATATATTTGTTTACTATTTCTCGACACTGGCTTATTGATCGAACAAGTCGAAACTTGCCCTTATTCACTATGTGCTGGAGCTTATTTAGTTGCTATTGGAGGAACTAAGGATGGTCCCATGTTTTCTAGTTGAGAAATTATTTTAGATTTCACTATTGAGCATTGTATGCTTGGGTTTATTAACACCCACAGAATATTTGAGGGCAACTAAGTGCACATGTGCGAGCCCAATTTTTATTTTTGGGTGGGTGTCCTCAAATATTCATTGGCCATATGTGTAGCACCCACTTTTGTGGGTGCCCTTCATCTTCCTCTTCCATTAGGGTGGTTCCCGGTTCCCTCTTCATCTTTTTCCTCCTTCATTAGGGTTCCCGGTTCCCTTTTTCATCTTCCCATCTCCTCCATTTTGGCGGATCGTATAACCTCATTTTAATGACGCACATGTTACAAATGAAGGACCAAAGGATGAAGATTTGAGGCTAAAAGTAAGGAGCAAGTACTACTAACTATGAAGATAGTACATCAACAGAAAAAGCAAAGAAATAGCAATACACTCCAAGGAAATAGCAACAAACTCTTGAGCACTAGCATAAAGTGTAAAACTAACTCCGATAGACTAGGCATATTCAAAACAAACAAACAAAATTGCCTAAAGACTAGGACAACACAATCGACAATTAGCCACCTAAGGGGACCCACGTGAAAGCAACTTTGACCAATTCAATCAACCATCCCTCCCTTAAACTGATGTTTTCAAATCATTCAGTTTAATACCAGGCAGCTCTGAAGTACCGTCCCTTAAAGAGGATTATCCAATGTACAAACACCCAACAACTTTCTTAGCTTCATAAACATAGGCAATTTGAGGGCCTTGGTGAATATGTTTGCAACCTGGTCTTCACTTCTGCAATGGATGAGATCAACAGTTCCATTCCTTGTGAGATATCTAAGAAATGGTACTATACATTTATGTTCTTGCTTCTTCCATGTAGAACATGATTTTTGGAGAGTTTGATTGATGAGCTGCTATCACAAAAAATTACAGTATATCCTTGTCTCTTGAAATGAAGCTCTTCGAAAGAATTTTCTTCAACCAAATAGCCTGACAATCGCATGACCTTGCAACTATGAACTCAGCTTCGGTAGTTGATAAAGTAAAAATGGGCTGCTTCTTTGATGACCATGAAACAGCTCTAAAACCCAACATAAAAACATACCCAGATGTACTTTTATCATTGGGATCTCTTGCATAATCATAGTCTAGAAAGCCAAACAAATCTGATTTTTGTTTCTTCTTGTAGAAGGTCCCAAATTCAGTGGTACCTTGCAAGAGCCGGAAAATCCTCTTGGCAGCTAGAAGATGCATTTCTGTTGGGTATTCCATATACCTTCTAATGAGACCTACAACATGCATTATGTCGGGCCTTGTTGCAGTTAGGTGCATCAAGCTGCCCACTAATTGCTTGTAAAGTGTGTTGTCAAACTCCCTTCCTTCTGGATCTTTTATGAGTTGTTCTTGCAACTCCCCATGTAAGAATGCCGACTTCATATCCAACTGAAAGATGGACCATGAATTTTGTGCTGCCAAAGCAATCACCAATCTGATTGTATCATGTCTTGAAACAGGAGCAAAGACTTCGTTGTAATCAATGCGCCGAACTCTTGCTTGTAGCCTTTAGCTACTAAGCGCACCTTTTATTTGTCAACTTCGCCGTTCTCCTTCAATTTGTCTTGTAAACCCACTTGATGCCAATTGAGCAAAATGTGTTAGTGGGTCTTCAGATTGGTCAGTTCCAGTTACCTCATAATCGCTCATCCATGCGAATCTTTTTCTAACGCGTTGTGGCCGATGTTCATCATCCGCTGCTATTGTAGGTGAGCATTGGTCATCTATTGGAACATTCTGTGTGTCGGGCTGTTGCACATTCTCCATAGGCGGCTGCCTTTTCTATCATTATCACCATCAAAATCTGCTGGAATATGTTGTCCAACACCATTCTCGCTTCATGGCCAGGTTCATTTTTCATAAAAAACGACATTGCTACTGATAACAATTTTCTTGGTGTTAGGATTATATACTTTATAAGCTTTTGATTGATCACTAACACCAAGAAAAATGCATTTTTCTCCCTTGTCATCTAGCTTTCTCCTCGTCTTATCTGGAATATGGGCATATGCACAACATCCAAAAATTATGAGTGATCAACAGCTGGTCTACGTCCACTCTATGCTTCTTCCTGTGCCATATTTTGAACAAAAGTGTGGGACTTCTGTTCAATATATGAATGCTCCAATTAACTGCTTCAGGCCAGAATTTTTTGGAACGTCACTTCTTGACTAAAGGCTTCGCCTGTTTTGTTGAGGTGTGTAGGCTGCTGTAAGTTGTCTCTTGGTTTCGTGAGTCTCACAAAAATTTGCAAATTCATGTGAGTTGTATTCTCCACCACGATCTGTGTGAAGAACTTTTGTCAGACTGCTGACTTCTTTCTCAACAAGAACTTTAGGCATTTGTTCTTTGTTTGTTTTGAATCTGCCTAGTCTATAGGACTCTTTATGCTAGTGGCCAAGAGTCTGTTGCTATTTCTTTGCTTTTTCTATTGATGTAATGCCTATTTAAAGGTCGTTAATTCATCAAATAGTTAGTAGTGTTATCTCCTTACTTTTAGCCTTTGAACTCTTCATCCTTTGGTCCTTCATTTGTAACAGTGGTATCTGAGCCACCGAGAGTGAAAAGTGAAAGAGAGGGAGTGGATGGTGAATGGTAATCTCTTATTGAATAGTGAATGGTTAATGAAAATTTGCTTTGCAAAATTGAGAGCTTTGAATAAAGTTTTCTTCGAGGGTGCGACTCTCAAACCTTAGAAGAGTGATTCTTCTTTCCGTGTGCAGTTTGGTATGAGGCCAACTATCTTCCTTGGAGTGACCCCTTGGATCTTCTATCCCTTTTCTATTCTATCTTTTGATTATTGTTAGGGAATTTATTTAGTTTGTTTCTTCTATTGAAAATCCATAAATTCAAAATATATTTTCCTTGTTATTTTGTTGTTGGGATTTTGTTCCTAAATTCCTAACCTTTATTTGTTGATTCCCTTTGAACGATTTAAACCCGTTAGGCCTTAAATTATTCAAATCCTAGCAAATAGTCAAGAGACAACATCGAGATTGTTTCTTGGTGCCCTAAACTAGATCAAAACTAAAGTCTATCTTTAGATCTATTTTCTAGATCGGGAAATTCGTATGCTAACGAACGTTATGTCAAATCAATTAAATTGTCATAATAAAATTATTAAATATTTTATGTGTTTTAGGAATAATTTCGATATCTCTGCTGCTGCTCAATTAAATCTCAAATTGATTTCAAAACTGCATAACCAGGTCTAAGCGTTTTTTCCTGCATCAGCACCCCTCTGATGAATACGAAGAAATTGAAATATTAGATAAGACATAACTTTCGAAATTAAAATATTGTAATAAAAAATAAATTTAATTACTTGATCAGTGAGGCTATCAATGAGAATGAAGTTTGTAGCAAAACAAGTGGCCCCTGGCCTAAAAATCTTTGTATCACCTGTGTATCTCCTTATCATCGCCAAAATTTTCCCCTTGTTATAAATGAATTTTGTTACTCCCTTACACTTTTCAATCACTTATGATATGCTATCCATCTTCTCAATCGCCTCAAGGATGAGATCATGGCAATGAGCTGCATAAGAACTCCAATACAAATGCTTTCTCTTTGCCATTAACATCTTTCCAACAACAACATAATTCGCTGCATTATCCGTTATCACTTGAATAATATTTTCTTCTCCAACTTCGTTTAAAACATCATCAAGTAACTTAAACAAATTCCTTGCAGTTTTTTCTATATCGGTTGGATCAACTGATCTAATGAACATCATACCATGTGGACATGACGCCAAAAAATTAATTAGTGTTCGTCTTTTCTGATCTCCACCAGTCCCGACATAATTGAACAACCGCTCTCATTCCATGAAGCTTTGAACTCGTTTAGATATAATTTAACCACATCAGCCTCTGCCTTTAATAATGGACTGGATATGGTGTTGGAGCCTTAAAACCTTGACCGTCGTAGACTTTTGGAAAATAAATAGAATCACCCGCATGGAATGGAATAGCGGCATGATAAAACCAGCAAGCTATAATCTCACACACGCGCTCTCTTGATGCTGTGTTCATGCGTATCGCCATCTTCATTTCTGTCATGCTAGCAGCCTCTTTACCCTCCTTTGGTCTACTTGCACTTCTTAGTTTCCTCCTTGTTCTTCATCAACAGCTCCTTCATTGAAGTGCACACAAGGTCTGGAACATGCGTACATGTCTTGGCATCCCACTTGATTTGGCTAAATGATGCTTCAGTCTATTAATGCCCACTTTTTTTTTTTACGGCGGTACCATGCGACCATCCTGGTTCGGACAAGTGAGAAGTGTCTTATCTCTAATTGCATAGAAGGATTAATATACTATGAGTGAGAAGCACCAGAGTTTCGATCGATCTCTATGAGTGTCTATTAATATACTACACGATAATAATAAAAAAATCATTAATAAACAAGTGGTAAATTTGTGGCAGAAGTGTACAGAAATTGTACACTAATGTCTGATAGAAGCAAGCAGAAATTGTAAGCCAATTTGTGCACTAACGACTAATCTAATGAGTGGCACACTGCACAGAATATGTGCAAAATATGTGCACACTGCACAGAATGTCTTTACTGCACACTGCATAGAATATGTGCAAAAAAAAAAAAAATTATTACACAAAATATGTTGTCTGTGCCACTTGAACACCATCTAAGCCATACGATTTGAAGACCATTCAATCAAATGATGTCCTTTGACTGAATTTAATCAGATGGTACAGATTATCTTTCATGCGATCTTTGCACTCAAAAGTCTTTGCATCATGGTCTTCAAATCATATGGCTTAGATGGTGTTCCAATTGGCACAGATCCTAAAAATAGCAAATTATTTTGTGCCAACTTGTGCATGGCTTAGCTCCCAAAAAATATAAAATTATTGCTCCAAAAAAATATATATATATTATGAAATACGAACAAGTGGAGATTAGGCTGCTCCGAAAAATAATGAATCAAAGGAGCTAAAGGTGAATCACAAGGGGAACCATTGTGATTCACCTTTAGGGCTGCTCCAACGAAAAAACCAAACTCTCAGCTGCAATTTGAGCTGAGATTAGGGCTGAGAGTAGGTTCTTCTTCTTCTCGGGAGCATAGAGCTGAGAGCTGAGGGCTGATTTGGGCTGCGATTAGGGCTGCAATTAGGCTGCACTCTTCTTCTTCTTTATCCTTAGGGCTGGGATATTTGAAGCAAGAGGGACTAATAGGGCCAAATGATCGATGTGCCCTTTAAGTTAAAAGAAATCCCCCGCCGGACCTATTATATATTAATAAGTCTACTCGCCGAGTCCGCAAACTCGGTCGAGTTTGCGAGTTGGATCGACGAGTCGATCGAGTCAATGTTCAATTGATCCATGTGGCGAGTCGACTCAAAATTTGGTTGAGCCGAGTCGACTTGCCGAGTTTTAATACTATGATTTTTAGCATCTTTTTTCTTTTATTATGCTAATCTTCTTCAAGAAAGAAGGGGGTTTTCTTCCACGGCTCCACATGCTCCCCAAGCTCCCTTTGAGGCTTCTACTCTCCTTCATCTCCAAGCAAGAATAGAAGCATCAAATCAAGATTCAAGAATCAAGATTGAATCCATCTCTTGTGTTTGGGAGGTTTGAGTTTTTTTTTTTTTTTGTACTTTTTACTTTTAATTTTACATCAAGTCTCCCAATTTTTTACTTCTCAATTTTACATCATCAAATGTCTTTGTCCTCGAATGATCCTCTAAGTTATAAGTGTAATGGTCCAGGTTGGAAGTATGGACTTTACGTAAGTCCTACATAGAACTCCTAGATAAAATATTGCTTGTGTCCTTATGTTAGCATTGGTGAGCGTGGCAACCCGGATCAAATGCTAAAGCATGTCCAAATGTGAACGTAATTAGAGCTCATTGTGATGGTAATTGTCTTGTTATCCTTATCATTTTGTTTAGTAATTTATTATAGTTTTTTAAGATTAAATTTTGACATATTTTTAATGTTTTTATCATAAATATATTCGTACGAAGAAGAAAAACAAACTTGAGCAAGCCAAGCTCAATGATTTGGTCTTCGTGCAATACAACCAAAAGCCCGAGAACACTTTCTTATAGCAAGAGAAAATTCTGTACACTTATCCCATTTTGATTGAAGGTTTGCTCGTTGATGATCCTTAGATAGCGGATATACGGGATGAGCCAATCTTCATGGGAGAAGATCTTACATGGGTTAAGTCCAGGAAGCCTCTTTTGGAGGGGATGGAGAAAGTCCTACTCGACGTAGGAGGAGATCAGTCGAGGGGAGTAGTACCACAAGTCAAAAGATATGGAGAATATGAAATCCAAGTAGAAGACGAAGAACCACTACCGACACAAGTCGAGGATATAGATTCCTTCTTAGTGAGATCAGATGAAGAAGAAACAGAGGAAGATGAAGAGTACGTTGAAGAAAGTGATGATTCAGATGATGACGACAATGCTAGTGATGATGATGATCATGCTGGAGTTGGAAGAGGAGTTGATGTACCATAATAGGTTAGAGATCAATGTGTGGAGTTCATGGTTGGAGGACAATACGGCCCTTAGAATGTACTCCTTTTTTTTCTATAATTAATGTATAATTATTTGTTATTTCTTTAATAAAATGAAAGCTTATTACATTTATAGAATTATTATTATTATTGTTGAATCCCTTCTCCTACCACGCTACATCAGTTTGGTACCAGAGCAGGAAAGTCCCTTGTGCTTTGGTTTCGATGTGCCTCAAAATTCATGAAATCAAGATGTCACCTTGTAGAAATCGAGCTAGGAGAGATCCATATATTCAGAACTTAAACAACTCCGTTCAACAATTATCTGAACAATTAGATCGCCTAACACAAGTCGGATTGCGTTAAGAGAACCCTCAACACTCTCCTAGAGATGAGGAAAATGGTAGGTATGATCGTCGTGTAGGTGATCAACACTTTGTGAATGTAGTACATCAAGTTCTACCATCCCGAGAGATGGACTAGAAGATTGATCGGTGCGAGGCTTGGAACACGCGAACCACAATCAAGGGATAATCGGACAAATTTTTGGCTTGAATAGAAAGTACTGATACTTTCTTCGAATGGAAGGAGATGGCAAAAGATCGGAAGATCAAATTTGTTTCTCTAAAATTAAAGGGCCATTGCACAACTATGGTGGAAGCAACTCCAAGAGAAGCGTCACAGAGATGGAAAGGGGCCGATAAGTATGTGGGACAAGATGAAAAGGAAATTGCGACAACGAATCCTACAGTCGGATTATACTCGTATCATTTTTCAACGGTTCCATCCACTTCAAAAGGATCTAAATCCGTGTTTGAATATACCGAAGAGTTTCACCCATTCTCTATCCACAACAATTTGAACGAGACAGAAGGTCAAACAGTTGCGAGATATATCGGGGGTCTACGGTTAATAGTTCAAGATGTAACTAATTTAGTGGCCTTGGTGTAGCCTATAAATTGGCTTCAAAGGTGGAGGAACAGCAAAAGAGGAGTAACATTCATCGTTGGAATGAAGACAAAAGATGTTCTGCTTCATCCAGATTTTTATTTTTATCAATAACAAAGGAATATATTGAAATGAAAAAAGAGTAAAGATTACATATCTTACGAGTTAGTGAGAAACTATCCAAGCAACCCCTCACTTGACTCTCATACCCTGTGAGCTACAATAATCAAAGGAGCGTCAGGGTTCCACATTTTACAGGAGGTGAAGGGGGGAAACAAGTAATATCCCAATAGAGTTTGAGGAGGTTTGGAGGGGGAGGAAAAAGTGACCCGGATTACATAGGGGCAGCTATGTTGGCACTATCTCGTCCCAGTTAGATAGGAACTGTAGATCCCCTTGGTCAATCTGAATTTGAGCCCAGCTGAGAAGGAAGTCTCTAACCGATTTGATCACCAAGCAGTAAGGTCTCCCGATCCGCCGAAACACTGATTTCTTTCCAGCCATATAGCCCACATAACAGCATAAGGCACTATCTGCCAAACTGTCCAATTGACATATATCCTCTCCACTTCATTCGTTGTTCCAACATTTCAGAGATGCTATTTGGAAAAACCCATTGTATCCCGAGGATTCTGAAAACCGCTCCCCATATTTCCGCTGAGAAAGGGAAATGAAGGAGTATATCTGTAGCTGATTCCTTCCCAGTCATACAAAGCAAAAACTTATTTATGATGTGGATGCTTGTTCTTCTTAACTGATCTGTTGTTAAAATTCTCCCCCGAGCAGCCGATCACACAAAAAATCTGATCTTGGTGGAATCTTGACTTTCCAGAATTTCAACCATTTGGGTTTGCCACTTGTTTAGTCCAGTTTCCCTGAAGATGTGTGTAAAAGCTTTTGACTCTAAACACTCCTTTCTCGCTCAACTTCCAAACCCGACAATCACAATTGGCCCTATTCCGAGTGGCTGAATGAAGCACACAGAATAGATTAATGTATTCATCAATTTTCTAATTCTTCAGCATTCTACGTGTAGAGACATTCCATGTGGCGTTCCCATTTCTACAGTCAGCGATGGTTATGATTTTGACCCACTTCTGCGTTGCAATACTGTAGATGTTAGGAACAGCTTGCATCTATTTCTGTTCAGTCGCCTAATGATCCTCCCAGAAGTTGATATTACTACTGCCACCCCAGCTATAATTAATGCATTCTTTGAAACCATCAATTATGGATGTGATCCATTTCCACCAACCGGACTCGTTACGAACATTAAGAAAGTTTAAGTCCCAACCATTATGTATAACCCCATATTTAGGCGTAATAACTTGCCACCATAATTTACCTTGTTCTCTTTCATCACCGATTTTCCATATCGATTTCCCTAACAACGTCTTATTAACCTTGGCCAATTTTCTGATCCCTAGTCCACCGTCCATTTTGTTACTACAATACGTAGCCCATTTAATGAGGTCAAGATTCTCTCTTTGTCCCCTTCCTTCACATAGAAAGTCTCTGACAATCTTTTCAAGTTGAGCAATTACATTGATAGGAGCCGCATATAGGACTGTCAATGGGACAGGCCATGCTTGGCCCTAGGCCTGGCCACCTAGGGGTCCGCCCTAGGCCTGGCCACCTAGGGGTCCGCCCTAGCCCAGCCCTAGGGCGGGCCAACAAGTACTCAGCCCAAATCCGGCCCTAAGGTGGGCCGGATTGCGGGCTATTTTTCTCTTTTGAATATTTTTTATATATACTTATTTATTTTATTCGTAATCCTTTATTTTCAGAAATATTTATTTTGAAAATGTTAATTATGAATCTAATTTTGATATAAGCCATGATAGATAGTTTTTTAGTAACTCAATTATTAAAAATTAAAATTTTAAATGAATATTTTATATATATATATATATATATATATATATATATATATATTTTAAATCAGTAAAAGACAATTATATTGAAAAACAGCAAGGCGCTGAAGAGACCAATACAACGACATGACCAAAAAACAAAGCAAGAGCTAAACAAATAAACAATACACAAGTCAAGACGAGACAAGACCCACCCTAATTTAGCCCGGATCCCATAGATAGGACTCCTCTCTCGAAACATTCCCATCCCTCACTACCCAAAACCACACCAAGTCTCTGACCGCTTTCATGATCATCCCCATTTGGCAGATTTTATTCTCAAATATCCGGAAGTTCCTCTCTTGCCATAAGGTCTAAAATACGGCGAACGGGGCTGCCCGCCAGTAATCTCCCAAGTGGCCCTCCATCTTCACCGACTCCCAAATAAGGAAATTAAGGTAAGGTTTCTCCGGCGTAACCCAACTCATACCAAAAGATCTAATGACGACGCTCCATATCTCATGAGCCACTCCACAGTGGAGAAGGAGATGCGAAGCGGTCTCTTCTTCGTTGCTACACATAATGCAGCGGTTAGGGATCTCCTTTCCCCTTCAAATAAGCTGATCCACTGTTAGGATTTTCTCTTTGAATAGAATCCACACAAAGAACTTAACTTTGGGCGGAATGGCCTCCTTCCACACTCTCGCGCCTTGGAATCTGACCAACGGGCAACGCGAAAGCATTCCGTAATAGGATTTGACGCTAAATTTTCCATCTCTTCTCGGGGTCCATATCGTTGGTCTTGGCCCTGCGTATTCCTTTGTGTCTCATAAAGTTTAAGGATGAGGTTAAAGAATAATGCGACCTCCTCGTCCCTTAGAAACCTTTTGGTTGAGACCTCCCACAGTCTACCCCCCTGTGTTTCAGACACAAACTCTTCAATTATTCCAAGGGGGTTCATAGATATCGCATATATGTTCGGGAAGGATGACTTGAGGAGGCTACTCTCGACCCAAGCATCTTGCCAGAACCGAATACGCGTACCACAGCCCCAACTGAACCTCAGACCTTTGGCGAAGTAGGCCCAAGGCGAAGGTCCTCGGTGCACCGTATTGTTGATACCCCACCTGCCCAAGGATTCCCCGTACTTTTCGATCAACACCATACGCCATAGACTATCCCTCTCCTCCACCCTACCCGCTCTCCAGAACCATTTCCTTAGAAGCGCAATATTGGTCCACTTCAAATTGCGAATTCCCAATCCTCCACAATTGATTGGTAGTTGGCAAGTATCCCAGTTTACTAGATGATAACGTTTGTCCAGCCCCGACCCCCTCCCACCGAAAATTTCGTTGGATTTGCTCCAGCCGGTTGATGACTCCCATCGGGCATTTGAACATAGACATGTAAAAGATGGGCATCGATGCTAAAACCGCTTTAACGAGAAAGAGATGGCCTCCACTAATGGGTAGCTTTCCTTTCCACGAGGACAAGCGCTTCTCGAACCTATGAACTACCAGGTCCCAGTCTTTATTCAATAGTTGTTTGAGGCCGAGGGGCATTCCCAGGTACTTAATGGGGAGCTTCTCAATGTCATAATTCACCGTATGCGCTAAATCTACCATCAACTGATCATCCGTCCCAATACCCGTGATAGCCGATTTGAGAAGGTTGATACGCTGACCCAAAGCAACCTCATACACAGACAGAGCATCAGCCAACGATCTGAATTCTGCTACATTGGCCTACCCGAAAATTATGGTGTCATCCGCAAATTGCAGATGCGAGATGAATCTACCATGAGAACCCACTTGAACACCTGCTATGAGATTGTTTTGTCTCGCTCGCACTATAAGCTCCGATAACGCTTCGCCCATCATATTGAAGAGAAAGGGGGAGAGCGAGTCCCCCTGCCGGATACCTCGGGAATTTTTAAAATAACCAGCTGGGGTGTCATTGATCAGGACCGAGAACCATGTCGATGAATAGCATCCCCGCATCCATCTCCTCCAAGTAGAACCAAACCCCAACCTGTTGAGCATATAATCAAGGCAATCCCAGCTAATCCGATCATAAGCTTTCTCCATATCAACCTTCCATAGAGTTCATGGTGTACAGAATGGATCGTCTCTTAGGCCACCACAACCAGGCCCACTAACTGTTTGCCCCTCACAAAGACACCCTGATTATTCGAAATAATCAAGCTCATAACCGGTTTGAGCCTATTTGCTAAGTCCTTGGCTATAATCCTGTAAAGGAAATTGGTGAGGCAAATCGGAATGAAGTCGGCAATATCATCAGCCCCTTCTTTCTTGGGAATGAGAGTAATGAACGTGGGATTAAGGCTCCACCCAATGAGACCGAAAGCATGGAATTCGTACATAACCTCCATCAGATCAGCTTTTAAGGTCATCCAAAAAAATCGGAAAAATTCCATGGTAAACTTGTCGAGTCCCGGCGCTTTGTTTTTAGCCCCAAACTTGACCACCCGCCACACCTCATCTTCGCTGAACTGCAGTTCCAAATTGCTACTAACCTCCGCCGAGAGGGATTGGAAAGCAGTCCCGTCCAACTGAGGTCATGTAACTCCTTCATCCGTGTACATCTTATAGAAAGCGACAATGTTGCGGATCTGCTCCTCATCCGAATAGATTACCCCTTCCACAGTCATCCTGCCCAAGTAATTCGATTTGTTTCGCGCATTGGCGTCCGTGTGGAAATACTTGGTGTTAGCGTCGCCCTCTTTGAGCCGTCTAACCTTGCCTTTTTGCTTCCAGCTGACCTCTTCAGCCATACAGACATCATTGAACTCCAATTTTTTGTGGTATCTTTCTTCCCATTCTTTCGCCGAGAGATTTCTACCTTCCTCCAAATCATCCAGCTCTTTTGACCTTAGGAGCAAAGCTTCTTTCTTGACCTGAACCAGACCGTACACTTCCCTGTTCCACCACTTTATCTTCTCTTTCAGTCTTTGAAGTTTGGAAATGAATCGGAAAGCAGTCGTCCCTGACTTAATCGGTTCACACCACCAAGACGGGACTAATGCCTGGAACTCCCCATGCAACAACCACATGTTTTCAAAACGGAACGGAGTCGAACCTTTCCAACGCACATCACAAGAAAGGAGCAACGGCCAGTGATCATAAACAGCTCGGGCTAAGCCTTCAAGTCTAGCACCCTAGAAAATATCTAGCCACTCCAAATTGCATAGGAATCTGTCCAGCCTACTTAAGGACGAGTTCTCTTGAAGGTTCGACCAAGTGAACCATGTACCGGTTAGCGGCACATCCATCAATTCCCAATCAGAGATGAACAAGTTGAAGTCACACATCACCGCTACCTCCGGCGGCCCACCCTGCTTTTCAAAACCCTATCTTATGGCATTAAAGTCCCCCCGCCCGGCAAAAAGGGAGGTCCCATCTGGCTACAAGGGCCACTAATTCGAATCAGAAGTCAGGGTGGTCTCAATCATCGATGGGCCATAAATACCTGAGAACATCCAAATTTTCCCAGAATCTTTATTCCGAAGCACCACCGAAGCCGAAAACAACCACACCTCCTCATTTACTTTCAAATATACACGAGTTCCAGGCCACTAGGATGCCACCTGATGTTCCTACAAAGTTAACGCCAATCCACTCCCATCACTTTCCTCCAAGAACCAACGCCCACTTTTCTCGTGACTTTTCTCGTGTCATAGCTTCCCCACTTGGGTTCTTGTAATGTAACAATGGCTGGATTTGAAGCCTCGATCACCCGTTTAACCCCAGCCCGTTTAGTCTCATCGCAAATTCCCCTGACATTCCGGGATAGCATCTTCATGATCAGATAGCTAGCGTCCCTCCCCTACTCGATTAGAAGGGGATTAGCCCCCTCCCTTCCAATCCGAGATCCCCCACTGTAGTCAAGCAAGTTCCCGAACCCGCCCTCGGCGCTTATTCTTGTTAGCCTGACGCCCAACCAATATAGACCGAAACACCGCCCAGAGGTTCTCATCGGATCCCTTGAAAGACATTCCGAGATCGCGCCCAACACAAATCAACCTGTCAATATCGTTCAAGTAATCCGAGTCAAAGTCCAACTCAACTCCTCTGTTCATCGGTTGTTTGCTCTGAAAGGGGGTAATGGGCGAATCTTCACAACTAAGGGAACCTCCCTCCATTCTGCTGTGGTCAATCGAAATCCCCAAGCTCCGTACCGGCAAGGAAAGCGTGCCAAGATCCTGAACCTTGCCGGCAAGATGTTCTGGTAGGTGGGCAGGCCGTTGGGGGATAACGCCATCCCATACCTCCTGATTTGAAGGCATCGACTCGAGATCTGGGCCGGGTTGAAGAGTTACCCGAACTCGACGAGTGAACCCCATAGACATTAAACCCTTTGAAAGAATTAAATGATGCACATCTATCAAGAATTTTGTGTAGGGCTGGCTCCCCTCCCACATTGAAGAGTAAAGGGGAGAGCGGGTCTCCTTTCCTTAAACCCCTTGATCCCCTTAAATAAACTTTAGGATTGTCGTTAACAAGAATTGAAAATCTTGCCAACGCATTACATTTGTTTAGCCATCTTATCCATTTTCCCCAAAACCCAATCTCTGCAATAAGTATTGGAGAAAACCCCAATCAATCCTGTCATACGCCTTTTCCTTTTCAATTTTGAAGATTAAACCCATCTCATTACTAGATTTAACAGTGTATAACTTCATGCGCCGTAAGAGCCACTTCAACCAATTGCCTCCCCGGAATGAAGCCCCCTTATGTGTTGGAGATAACCGTATCAATCACCGATCTTAAACGGTTAGGCAGCACTTTCGCAACAATCTTATATGAGCAACTAAGAAGGCCTATTGGCCTAAAGTCCTTTTTTATATTTGCTCCATTCACCTTAGGGAAAAATGCAACAAAGATTGACTTCATAATTCTAGCTACCTTGCTCATAATTTGGAATTCTCGAAAGAATCTGAAGAAATCCTCCTTCACCGTCTTCTAGAAGTTCTGAAAAAATTTCATGGTAATACCATCCGGTCCCGACGCCATAGTTTTTCCAGAGCTGAAAACCGCTATTTTGATCTCCTCTTCCTCAAAGTCCCTTTCAAGTTCCATTTTTTGTTCCTTGGATATGGCTTCAAAGGGAATCCTCTTCAAACTAGGCCTAGGAGTGCCAAGATCAGAATAAAGATTTTCATAGTAACTGACTAATTGAGCCGTTATGGCTTCGACATCAATGAACGTGTCTTCCACTTGCAGTTGAGTAATAGTGCCACTGGCCACCCCATGAAAGAATTTGGTGTTCCCATCCCCTTCTTTGAGCTGCTTTATGTTGAACTTTTGTCTTCAGATTGCTTCTTCCTCGATACATTTTTGGTTGTACGTCATTTTTATCGTTAAATGAACATCCTTTTCTTCCCCTGAGAGCCTTCTTTCTTCTTCAAAGCCAATGAGAGTCTTGATCTCTGTAAGTAGGTGTTCTTTTATTTTAGAGACGTTGCCGAAGACATCCCTATTCCATGCCTTAATTTTGGTCTTGAGATTTTTTATTTTGGAAGAAAGAATGAAAGTGGCAGTACCCTAAATCCCATCCTCATTACCAGATCAGAACTCTATTTATGAAATCCTCATTCTTAAACCAAATGTTTTCAAATCTGAAAGGACTCGGTCCTATTCCCCTTACTAGTTGCGTGTTGAGAAGGATAGGTTTGTGATCCGACACAGTGGTTGGCCAGTGCTTCACCTCTGTACTCAGGAATTCTTCCATCCACTTGACGTTGCAATGGTAGTGGTCCAGCCTACATAGAGTAGGGAACTCCTAACCACTGGTTCAGTTAATTCCCCAGCTCACATGGTGCATTCCGTTAATAAGTCCTCGAACTTGGCAGCCTCTCTTCTGTTTACATTGCCACTGTCTTTTTCAGATTGGAAACACAGGACGTTGAAATCCCCTCCTACACCAACTCTGATCCCATCTTGAAACAGAGCTTAGCTCGAAAAACAGCTCCCATCTCTGGCTATCCTCATTAGGACTGTAGACCCCCTTATCACAAAGCATTTACCATCAATTTTATCTTGATGATACACCGTCGCCTAGTAGCAACCAATTTCTTCATCCTTTCTGTGAAACTTATTGCCATTCCAGGCCACAAGAATACCCCCTCCCGTACCCATGTCATTGAGGCTAATCCATTCCTAATCTCCCCTTCCCAGAACCGAGGAGATATTCATATTAGTTGTCTCCTCCCATTTGGCCTCTTGGAAAGAAATAATATCCAGTTTCATTTGCTTGATGTCCTGATGATCTCTCTCTTGTCCCTGTCCCTCGGTTCTCTCACATTCCAAGATAGGAATATCATAAACTCAATAGAAAACACGCAGAAACCTTGAAAACTGGTAGGATCCTACTTAGCTCGTTGTGGTTCCCTTCTGTTATTCTTCGCCACATCCTTTCTCCGCCCTCCGGTCCTCGATCTGGCGTACGACATGCCTCACTTTAGCTGATCTAACTCTCTTATGCCTTTCGCTTTAAAACCTTCCCTCTTTTTTTTTCCTTTGAGCATGAATTTTATGGAACATCTGTTTCAGTTGTTCATTAGACCCTGTGAAGGGCATCACTTTTGGTTCTCCCAGACTGATATCCTCCATAGCCTGCCCTTTCTGCAATTCCCTGTCGTTTATTCTTATGGTCCTTGATCTGGCATACGAAAGGCCCCACTTTAGCTGATCTAACTCTCTTCTGCCTTTCACTTTAAAACCTTCCCTCTGTTTTTTCCTCTGAGCATGAATTTTATTGGACATCTGTTGCAGTTGTTCATTTGACCTTGTGAAGGTCATCCCTATTGCTTCTCCCAGACTCGTATCCTTATAGTCGCCCTTTCTGTAATCCTTTCATCTGTCTTTGTTCATGTGTAATTTGAAGGATTTTGATCCCTCTCCTCCTGACAGTGGCAATTTTGGGTTGGGTTAGGGGTCTTAGTGGTTGTGTTAGGCTGTAATTGAAATGGGTGTGTTTCTTGAAGTAGAGGTACCAAAGATTCACAGAACATTGGGTCCATGTTAATAGTGTGGGTAGAAAGGGTATTCTGGATGTTAGGGGTGGAGGGGCTAGCGGATGAGGATGAGGAAACCCTTCGTCTTTGATTACCTGTAGCATCCCTACAAAACATATCACTCCCCAAAGACATGGACAAAGCATTAGTAGTAAAAATTGGCCCACTGGGCGTACAAATATTATCTACAAAATTCAGGCTAAGGGCTAAAGAGAAATTAGGATTAGAGATGGGCATGTTATCAGTTCGCTCAGTAGACCCCTCCCTTTTAGTGAAAGAGCAGCCAAGTTGATGTGCTGTCTGTGTATGGATAGCCAGTTCATTGATCGTTGTGCGGTTCACCACCCGAGTATCGTGATCCGTAAGTTCATGCACCGGTCGTGTGGAGATGCTCGGTTCATGGGTAGGAGTGCAAACCGCATCCATAAAGCCATTTCCCTCGTGCACATAGTGATGGTGATCCGCTGCTGCTGAACCCACCACCTTAGGTTCCGAGCTGGCAATTGAAACGGACGTGTCCCTTTCTATATTCCTCGACGATCCCATGTGTCCAACTTCCTTTCTTCTTCTAGAAGATCTGGCATCGGAGTACAACACATCATCCCTCTCAGGTTTCTCAACCATGATGTTAGCGCGTGTCTCAACCATGGAAGGTAGAAAGGCCTGTGGTGGATTTAATATAGCATTTAAATGATAATGAGAGCAGTACTTGCAAGTTCCACGTGTCCCTATGCCAATACTTCCCTCCAAAACTCCGCAGCCGGTATTAGAGAAACCAGCAATATTAGAAACATGGGTGAACAACATGACATCCTTGTGTCAGTGTTAGAGATCTATGTGCCGCTTCGTAATCTCGTCTCTTCAGTTCCCACCCCATCCATACGGTATCTAGAAGTAACTCCGTCCCTTATAATAGACTCTCTCCCTTCCTGCAGATTCAAATTCGAATTTGTTTTCGTTAGCTCCCTCCACTTGTTCTTTGACCTCTATCCAGTTTGTCCACGTCACCTTCCAAATCATGCCTCGTGACTCTAATGCTCGATGGACGACGACCGTACGCCAATGAGGCGACGTCGTCCTTGTTCGAACTGTGGGTGCTTTGACGAGTCTCTGAGCCTCCGTACCTTGTGATTTTGGCTTGTATTGCTGAGCAGTACTTCGGCAATCCCCGTCGTGTCCTCTACATCGTCAAGCCAGATTCTAGTGGCCACTACTTTGCCGTCATCTCGACAGATCATCTGTTTCGACCTCTCCACTTCCACGAGGCACCGATACCTTTGCCCTCCAACCGAGACGTCTCCCCATCATGGGATGTTATGCCCCTTTAATACCGCTACTCTGGTGCAGGCACATCTAGCATTTGAAATGTCGACAGTCCTCCGATCGACTTCGAGGAGTCCTCCACAGTGTTGGTCAATCCGTCTAGGGTCCAGATGTTGGGGGGAGGCCATAGATATTTAGCCAGATCCCGGAGTTGTTTATTTTTTGTTAGTATTTCCACCTCGTCCCATTTGTAGAAGAGTAGGGTGCAGTCCTCCCATTGGATGAGACCCTTTTTGTGACTCTCTTCCACCCTTGCTTCTTCTCCAAACTAAAAACACAAGAGGATGTGCCTTTTTTGTAATTTTGCTATGTGAATGGGTTTTCAATCGAAGAATCAACACTGGCACCTTCTACGGTGAATGTAAAAGGAAATGGACGAAATTCAGCAATTGGACGGGTTTCTAGGGTTCAAATCAAGTGTTTTCGGTGCAACGAAGAGGGGCATAGGTTTCTACGAATGTCCTAAAAGGTCGGCCGATGTACTCGTAAACTTAGCGGAGCAAACCGGGGGTGAAACACATGAAGAAATGGGTCTGAATGAGCTGTTATCTGTCGCTTTACATGACAGTCCAACACACCATGAAGATGAAGAAGGTGTGGAGGAGGTTGTTGTTGAAGGAGACACGTGGAGAAGCGTTGATGGCTTCCCGGGTAATTGAGTCACCAATTAATGAAGATCATGAGGGATGGATGCATACCGATATTTTCTAAATGACATGCACGTTGGGAGGGAAGTTTTGTACCATTATTATCAATACCGGAAGCATGGGAAACATGGTTTCAAAGGCGATGGTGGAAAATTGAAGTTACCAGTGAAGAAACTTTATGAACCGTACAAGGTTGCGTGGTTAAAAAATGGAAGGGAAATAGCAGCCAAGAACAAGTGTTTGGGGAAATTTTGGATTGGGTCGGCCTATGAAGATGAAGTATGGTGTGATGTAATTTCGATGAACGCATGCCACATCTTATTGGGACGACCTTGGCAATTTGATCGTGATGTCATCTTTCACGGGGTAAAGAATATTTACACCTTCACTAAAGTTGGAAAAAGTGCGACACTCTTGCCTCAACGCGAGGTCATGCAAAATATCCGAGTGCACCATCATTGTTCTATGCTCATCATCGGGTCAAAGAAATATGATTGCATGAACCCAAGCAAGGGATTTGTCAAAATCAAACTCGAGGTAGAGTTTCTTTCACCCTGGAGAGAATGATGCGATCAGAAAATTGAGAAGGTGGGGTTGGAGGGCTAAATGGAGGGGATTACTACCAACTTTCAAGAGGTGATATGTGGATTTCAAGAGGAACCTACAGACTACTGTGAAGGTCTGGTTGTTGGGCCAGAAGAGGCCCGGGGAGGGGCAGGTGCAGAGCTCTATGGGGCAGCAAATAGGCCCAAGTGGTAAGAAATTTATGGGCGGGGAGAATGCTCACAATAGAGTTAATATGGGTCCTCTTGTCAGACATTTTATGGACTACTAGTGGGCCTTAAATTAGACCCATAAAATCAATTTTTAAAAAAGAGTCACATGATAACTTAAGTTATCACGCGATCTGAATTGGCCTCCTATTTTTCCTGCATGAGAGATATAAGATTAGTAATTTGCGTGGGATACTGGGAAGAGATTGTGCATTCTGAATTACAGAACTTGAAGAATTAGGAGCTACATGGGTCCCACTTGACGACAATAATATTCATTTTTTTCTTTATTACATATTAAATAAGATCTTAAAAATCTTAGAAGTTGGGAAGTAGTAAATAGGCAGTTTTTACTTCCTTGTTTTACTATTGAAGAGTTCTAAGTCAAGTAGGAGACTAATTAGGAGTTAGAGTCAAAAGTAGATGTTTATCTTTTATGTGATGTAAACTATGACAAAAAGGCAGTTAGTGAATGAAATTAGATTTTTCTCCTTCTCTCTCTTCTTGTTCTATATTTTGTTGAAATGGTGAGTTTTATTTATTAAATTCTGAATTTTATTGTTGAATCTCTTCTCCTCCTTCCACGCTACATCACCTTCTTTCACACAGAGATCTTCCCTTTCCCGAATCTATCAAATCCAACCACTTTTGGATCCCTTGCACTGGCCAGTTCTTCTATTTCAAATCCAAACCGTAGCTGAACCTTCGTCCCCGAACTTGACCCTGCCTGGAGCCAATAACCTTATCTTTTTCTTCTTCCTTCCTCTTTCTCGTCATTTTCTCTTCCTTTCTCTCATCTCTCTATCTATAAATTCAGTGGGGTAGAATGCTCCCACCACGCCTTCCTACTTCTCTATTTATAGGCCCTAAAGGAGGGTGTTGCCGCCCTAAGGGGTCAGTTTCCAACCAACTCACTTCCTTTTGGAGGTCAGTTGGGCACCACTGACTACCTAGGGAGGTGACACTTCCCTAGGTGGGGCCCATCCCCCCAACACCCTCTTCTTTTTCTCCTCTTGACAGGCAAGCCAAATTCCTACATCTATTCACTTTTGATTCCCGCTCGCTCATCGATGTAATAGAGACAAATCAAATTGTCACACATCTTTTAATAGTAACTCACCGCTTCTTCCGTGTACAAATCATTAAGCTTTTCTTTTACATTACACGCTACACGGTCATTGGTGACAGTGTTGTTATTGCGAATCGTGAGGTGGCATCTCTGTATAGGCAATTTATGAAAGATAAAGATGCAAACAAACCTAAAGTCTTGACTTTAGTCTCGGACATTTGAGTTCTTGAGTTCGCTAAGAGATTTAGGGTATGTAATAATGGTACTAGTTGAGGCTCTTTCTTAGCCACAATAGCCGTCTGTCCCATACCCTATTCCATCTTCTCATTCTTGGGGGTGATGAGGCTCTTTCTTAGCCACAATAAATTTCATTTATCTTGAAAACATCCGTTTTGTCAATTATAAAATGAACCCCTACGTTTTATGCGTTTAAAATTCTGACCTTAAGTGCAAAAGTCACTTCTATCCCTTTTTATTCAGTTATTTTCAGTCAGCCCCTTAAGGTTAAATTACCAACTTGTCCCTTAAACAGAGAGTCCCAATCAGTCCTAGGAGTTGAAATGTCCATTTTACCCCTGGGTGACATTGTTTCATCTGACGGGGTAGTCTGGATCGGTAAGTATGCAATCACTAGCTCGCCGACACCACAGAACATCACAGGTGTGTGCAGTTTCCACTTTTTATCATCGGCTGATCAGGAACTTTAGGACACTCATTTCTCCCGTCCAATCGATTGTTTGAAAGGGAAGCAATGTCAGTGGACCAAAGATGCCGAAGCAAGTTTTTAGCTCGTCAAGAAGAAATTGTCAGAGGCCCCATATTAGCACTTCCTGACTTTGAAAGACTATCGAACTTGAATATGGCACATCCCATGTTGGCATTGGTGGGGTGTTTTGAGTCAGGAAGGTCGGCATGTGGACTTCTTCAACAAGAAGATATGCATTGCCCAAATGAATTACATTACATACAAGTAGAGTTTTATGTAGTAGTCTAGGTACTAAGATATTGGAGGCAGTACTGTGCACCGACAATTTGTTCTATACTCAGACCATGAAGCTTTGAAATATTTATCGGTGCAGAAAGAGGTTAATCTGTGACATGCTATGTGGGTAGCCTTCCTTCAGGAGTACACCTTTTTTTAACTAAAGCACAAGGTTGGGACCTAGAACTGAGTTGTAGGCGCACTTAGCAGGCAACACATTGTTGGGGTTTATGTCTGTGGAGGTGGCCAGATTTGATTCAGTAAGGAACCAGTGTCCGGGGGACAATTATTTTTGACCTATTTGGCTGCAGTGCTCGCAGGGAGGAGATCCGAGTGGGCAATACATTTTCCATGACGATTTCCTCTTCACAGGGAGTCGTCTCTGTGTGCCAGAAGGTTCATTACAAGATGTGATCATGGATGAGCTGCATGGAGGTGGCCTTGGTGGTCATTTTGGGCAGGATAAGACTCTTGCAGCTGTGGAGGGAACAATATTATTGGCCAAAAATGAAGAGGGATGTACACCGTACGGTTGATAGTTGCATGGTGTGTCAGACTTCCAAGGGTCACGTACAGAATATCGAGCCATACACGCCCCTACCAGTTCCTGCAACACTGTAGGTCAATGTCAGCATGGATTTTGTGTTGGAGTTATCATAGATGAGAGCCGGGCATGACTCTATATTTGTGTTGTTGACTGTTTTTCGAAAATGGTGCACTTTATACCATGTAGGAAAATGACCGATGCGTCATATCTAGCCCATATATTTTTCAAAAAAGTCATACGTTCGCATGGGGTACCTCGATCAATCTCCGCGATTAAGATACCAAGTTTGTCAGTCACTTTTGGTAGACCTAGTGGAAGCGGATTGGGACTCAATTTTTGTTTCCAGTGCATATCACCCACACTGATGCACTGGTGGGTAGATCGAGTTAGTAAATCGAAGCCTTGGTAATTTGTTGCGTGATTTAGTTGGAGAACATCTTTCACAGTGGGACAAAGTTGTTCCATAGGCTCCTATAACAGCTCAGTTAACTGTAAGAGGAGAAAGTCTTCATTTTAAGTGATACACGGTTGACAGATGGGTGATATAGTTCATCTTATGCCACTTCCAGTTCATGGACCGACCACTGATGATGCATACACTTATGCTACACATATAAGAGATGTCCACCGGTGTATGCATGAATGAATTGATGCCTCAAATAAAAAATACAAAGCCATGGTTGATGCACAGAGGAAGGAGCAGATCTTTGCTGAAAGAGATTGGGTGGGTGATATTTTTGAGGAACGGTTTTCATCAGACACCTGTCATAAGTTGAGAAAGAAGAAAATGGCTCCTTTCTAGATTCTCAAGCAAATTAATGATGCATATCAGTGCAGCTTCCGGATATCTGGGACATTTCACCAATCTTCAATATGTCAGACCTTTATCCTTATCATGGTGAAGTGCCACAATAGTCGAATATTCCGCAAGTTTAGGATTTTCCACAAAAACAAGCTGAGGTGGAGCATCTAATTGCAGTTAAAATATTGAAGACACGTTGAGGTTAGCACAGACAGTTTTGGATGAATTGGAATAACTGACCTAGTTTGTAGAACACGGGAGAATGAGGACACATTATGACCGTGGACCAGTTTTTTGGTGGACGTATATGATTTGTCTAACTCTACAGGATCAAGTTTTCTTTGGTGGACTTATAGTTGCTCTTCGTTTGGTCCTGTTTGGGAAAGAGAACAATGCTCAAACACGACAAAACAAGAAACAAAGACCAATCCAAGGCAGTCATTGCACTTCAAAATAAAGGTGGAGTGAGGTGAGGGGAGTGAAATGGAGAGGTGAAATGGGAAAGAACTGCAGGAGACCCTGCATGTTTTGGTAATCTGAACCGATCATGAGGTCTAGGTTGATAGCATTGGCCTCTTAATGCTTTATTGGGTCAACGATTTTGAGATGCATTGATTTTTGCGATGAAAAGTATTCCTGAAAGATGAAATCTGACAGTGTTACTTTTATTTTCCATCACAATAGGGACTTCTTAATCATTAGTTGGTTCTTAAATTAATTAAGGATAGTTTATGGAAATCAGTTGAGTTGTGTAGGAGCTTAGTTATTAAGTTTGGGGTAGTTTATACTTTTATGTTGTATTATGCTTTAATTATTTAAAAGACTTCATATTTGTAAATTTTGATTATTTTTGGTTATTCATTGAATGAATGCTTAGAGTAGACTCTCTGAGAAATGATTTTGCTTCTACTTTCTACTGCCGGTATCGTTTCCTGACGGCTTCCTTTCATTATTTCTGCATTTTTTGCTTTGTGTTTTCTGCTTTTGTGGTATCCGGTTTTATATATGTTTCCCCATACACCAACTCCTAAGTTTTAATACCTCAATAGTTGGTGGATTGTGGGCACAATTCTGTATCTCTCCCTTATTCTTATAGAAATGAAAACACTACCCATTTTTTGCTTCCACGGACTTTTTATCATTCTCAATATCTTATTAAACAATTTGGTCAGCCAATCAATCCCACTCTCCTCTGTATCTCTCCCTTGTTTCTGACTGCTTCAGTTTGTTTTGGTGTTACACTTGGCCTACTTTAGTCCCATATTCCACATTTAACAAGCGTAACTTGTTGTTAAATGCTTGCGTACAAAACTACATGCATAAAATTTTCACTTGGTTTTCTGATCCTTATTATATGTTGTGTGGAGTAATAGTGTCATGAAGTCGCAAAGAAGTTCACTTGATACCCAGAAACAATGTTTTAGTAACTGGACCATCCAATTTTACCCAGTTGGATCGGAACTGGCAGGTCAGGTTGTCAGGTATTCCGGTTTGACCCAAACCAATTTTATGAATTTTCGCCAGTTTTAAGCGTAAATCGGGCATTTCACCCCAGTTTAACATGAACCGGACCAGTTCATTTTATACTTTTTATTCTTCAAAACATGAGTGGACGAAGAAGGTTTGAACACGTGACACTATTGCATGTTGAGAGATGTTTTCCATTCAGGTACGTGCAGGTCGGAGGAATATTTATCCATATATTATAAATATCTTTGGTTGTTCGTTAATCTAGCACATGACTTGATATCATAATACTCGTACTTGATTTTTTCAGCTTTATGAAGGAAATATTACATAAACATTTAAACAAATACTCATTTCTCTTAAGTTGGTATTAATTGCATTGGTTAAAATTATATAAATGTGGATGGTAAATGATGCAACAACTAACCAAATTTTCTCCTATTGTACATATTGGATAAATTCATCAACTGTGTTGTCTCTTTTGCTATGCCTTGATGATGGAAATGATCAAAATACTTTTAATGGTTCTATTTATTTTTTATCATTAGTTTCAGTAGTCAAGAAATTCATAGCTAAATTTTATCATGTGCACAGTTTGTAGATACACTTTCTTCATGTAATATATTTTACAAGCTTTGGGTTAACTAAATTTTTTTGTCAAGCCCGGTTCGACACGGTCTGACCGAACCGGTGCCCTTACCTGTTTGGTGTTCCATCTGGTTTTCAGAACATTGCCTAGAAGGCATGGTTAACTTTTTTTGTCATCTCTCATATGTTCATATTCATTTTGTAGCTTTCGGTAAATCTTACATCACTGCTAAGGAATTCTTTCGGTAAAATCTTGTCTCTGATAATGAATTCTTTCTTCATTTTGATCACCAGCGACCCGTTCCGATTCCCCTGACGCATGACAAGAGAAGTCTGGTTGCTGAAGGTCGGTGAGGTGAGATTGTTCTGTCTTGAGACAGCCGACTATTTTACCAAAATACTTGCTTAATTTTGTGGGGAATGCAATGGGTCTTCTTTTCTAAATAAATCTCAGATGAAATAACTTAATAACTGACTGTTAAACTTGAAACAGTGGAATCTTTGTTTACAAAGTTTAAACGTTTGGGCAACTGGGTCACAGTTGATGTATGAGCATTGAAGCAGTTTTGTTCATTTAATTATCGATTCATCTGGTAGGTGTGAAAAGGTGCGTTGATATGATTGCCCATATCATCTGGAAGGTGTGAATGTTGGGCTAGAATTGGTACTTGCCAACGTGCACTTTTGGTGCACCGATCATCAATATTAGACACGTGGCATAATATGTACATCTTCATAATATGAACCTGTCCGACGAAGGTTCTTTACTGGGTTACCCACATAAACTTGATCGATCGAGTCAGGTTGGGCATGAAGCATTGACCCGACATTCCGGTTAGGCTGGGTCAGGTCGACTCAAAGGTCCGGCCAACCTGACTGACTTGACGTTCTATATATGAAATTAAGGAACATCGGGAATGTTTAACTGGGTCAGATTTTCAGGTCTGGTGTCGGGTTGGGCATATTCCTTGACTGGTCAGGTTGGGTCGGGGATATACCCTTTACCCACAACATATGGTTCACTTGCACATTGCCCATTGTCTTAAATGTACAGTTCACCCACTTGAGACAAAGTCTTTATTATCAAGTTTATTATCTGAGTTTTTAACATGAATCAATAAATTGGCTGAGCTAACCAATGGGGGGCTGGCGCTAAGGACCAAGGGTCGAGAAGCGGATGTTTTGAGTTCGAATCCCACCCCCTGTCAGTCACCTGTAGTCATAGGGATTTATCCCTACTGACCGGTATGTGTGATGTGTGGGCGTTGCATGTACCCGGAGACTTAGTCGTGTGCTTGTGTGGGTTTTGCACGTACCCGAAGACTTAGGCGGGTGCTCTAAAGAGGCCGGATACCCGTTATTAAAAAAAATAGAGCTTATATATGTATAAGGTCTAATTGGAGAGAGAGAGAGAGAGAGAGAGAGAGAGAGAGAGAGAGAGAGAGAGAGAGAGAGAGATGTGAGGACTGCCTGTGTCCACCCATGATGGGTGGAGACTCATGGTTACTCATTCATAAATGGGTTAGGTTGGAGGTAAGGTTTGAAGCCTAATGAGGGGTCATGTCATTTTCAGGCTCAACCAAAACTCATTGGTTGTCTTAGGTAATAAACGTTGCCTACGGTCATCTTCACAGAATCACATCTCATGACTGATCAACTTAAAGCTGGAGTTATTTTGGGTGTCACGTGCCATGTGAAACGTGCCCTGAGAAATGCGACCGTTTGCCTTATATCAAAGCATTAAAAAATAAAAAATAAAAAAAATGTTTTTCCCACGCTGACTTTTGTAACAACCATATCACATAAAAATAAAGGGTACGGGTATGAACTAGGCTAGTCAAGAGGCCAGGCGGGCCGTAAAAGCCCTATTCAGCCCGACCCTAATTGTTAGGGTTAAAGCCAAATTTATATATATATTTGCTGTATAAAATGACCTATCTTTTTTTAGTCTTTTCTTTTTATGATCCCATACGACTTAGACAATTTGGAAGCCTTACATATAGTAGAGAATATGGCGAGGTTTGACATAGCTCTTTGTCAACTCCCTGTCAGAGCCATATATATTTGCTTGCTAACTCTATACAAAATACGATTTGCCTGCTCTAGCAGTTACTTTCATGCTCTCTGCTTACTCCCTGTAAGAGGAAATTAAAAAAAAAGATTATAAATTATTTGCGAATTTAAGGTTGTATGAATTAATCTCGAATTTTTAAAAATTTTGTGTGTTTTAAAAAATTCGTGAAGGATTCCTGAATTTTTCAAAAAAGCTAATAATTTTATATCTTTTTTATTTTCTCTCTGATTATTCCTCCGAATATTTCTCTTCCAAATTTTTTTGAATTTTAACCTCACCAAATTATTGCCGAACCCCGATTAGGTGACCATGGTTTCAACTAGGGATGCAAGTTTTGACTGGAAACATGAACCCAACTAGAAAATTGGCCAAATTGAATCGTAACAAAACCGAATTGATTCTGGTTCAGTTTGTTTTTGGTTTCAGGTGGCAGAAGTCGAAGCCCGATTAGATAGATTTAAAACATCACCAAAAAAAAAAAAGGAAAAATCAAAAATTTTGCATAAAATTGTTAAAAATGAAAGTAAAAAATAATAATAATTCCGATTTTGTTTTGGTTTCGATTTCAAAAATTGGAAAAAAATTAAACCAAAACTGAACTGATTCATTTTGATTATGTTAATGTACCTGCGTAGCTCGTTTCAACCAGTTTTACATGCGTTTTTGTTGTACAATGATCTGGAACGTTAATCCATCGTAGACATCGCGAAAACCTCACTAAGTGGAGGATCATGAACGTTAATCAAACAATTAAGAAACTGCAAGAAATAATTAATGGTAGGAGATGGCACTACAAAAAATAAGATTATTAGCAGAAGTTTTTTTAATAAAAAATTGCTGCTATTAGTCTTGTCGCTAGCAAAAAACTGCCGCTATTAGTCTTGCCACAACCAAAAACTGCCGCTATAGCAATTGCTTCTCAAACACCTTATTTTTGTAATGTGAGGTGGACTATCATTTGTCATGGTGATATGGAAAAATTAGCATTGCTTATCCCTGCGATTAGAATTAATGGAAAACAATCAAAGCATTGAAATTTGAATGTCACCCTAGTGGCGTCATTTGGACAAACATAAAAGTGATGTGAGGGCTATCCGGAACTAAGACCTAAGAACATCTCCAATGGAAAGTAGTAAAAAATAGCTATTGGAGGATGTCATGATAAATTTGATTCCTTGATTTAATTTTAGATTTCAAATTTTGAGAGCTCCAATAGATGTGGAGACCCAGACCCTCATGCTACAATGTTGTCCGATTTGAGACTTAGGTCTCCACTCCGGTTTTGTTTCTGGTATAGGCTTAAGTCCTCACCCAAAACACGTCATGACATGTAGCGCCCGCAATCACATAAAGCCCAGGGTCAGGACTTCTCCCTATCCGATGTGGGACTATTACATCTCCCTCACCTTATAGAAGAGCCGTCCTCGGCTTTAATACTATTTTGTAAAGACCCAGACCCACATGCCACAATATTATCTGGTTCTAGGCTTAGGTCCCCGCCCCGATTTTGTTTCTAGCATGGGCTTAAATCCCCACTCAAAATGCGTCATAACATGTAGCGTCTACAATCACATATAGCTCAGGGTCAAGACTTTTCCCTATCTAATGTGGGACTATTACAATCCCACATCGGATAGGGAAAAGTCCTGACCTTAGGCTATATGTGATTGCGAATGCTACATGTCATAACGCGTTTTGGGTGGGGACTTAAGCCCATGCCAGAAACAAAATCGGGGCGGGGACCTAAGCCAAGAACTAGACAATATTGTGGCATGTGGGTCTGAGTCTTCGCAGAGTGGTATCAAAGCAGCAGGCTTTACTTTCTGTGGACTTTGGGGTTTAAGTTATTATGAGTTCTAAGTCCTTAAATTTTTTTAATAGGATTACGATGGCACCGTGAAAGAATGGTGAGGGATCTTCATCCCAGGGAGATGAAAGTGAGATAGCGCGTATGATGCGCGAGTTGACGACAACAGCATGTGACCCAGTTGAACGAGACCAATCAGCAAGAGACTACTAGGTTGATTCAAGGGTTTAATCAGTAGCTCGAACAGCAAGCCAAAACTTGCCATGACCTGATTGCCCAGCAATTGAACATTCCTGCCAACCGAAGTCCGATTACACCTCCACCAACGCCTCGGTTTGAGAACAACAATTATACCAAATATGTGACTTTCTCCAGGGCCCGACCTTCGCACTTTCTTGGGCTGTTGGATCCTGATACTGTTGACGATTGGATTACACAAATAGAGAAGATTTTTAAAGTCTCTAATCCTGCGAAAAATGAGAAAGTACCTTGGGACGTGATGTGTCTGCAAGGTGATGCACACTAGACTTGACAGCAGTTCAGAGAAGTATTTTATAGCAAGTACTTCATCAATGCCATGAAAACTCAGAATAAGAGCGAGTTCCTAGCATTACAGCAAGGAACCATGTTCGTAACCGAGTACGAGGCAAAGTTCGATTGACTCTCCTGATTCGTCACAATGTTGGTAGCAGATGAAACTAAGAAGTGTTACCATTTTCAAAAGGGACTCAGCCCTATTATCAGGAGCAAGATCGCTGCGATAAAATTTTGACCTATGGAGAGCTTGTAGAACAGGCTCATATTCAAGAGCAGGAAAATGAGAAACTGCATGCTCAACATGTAGCCCGTCAAATAGCTCATAAGGGTAAGCTAATTCGAGAAGGCTCTTCGTCTTTTACCCCGAGAGCACCTCCTTCCCGACTTGCACCGGCACAGCAGCAACAGCGTTGCGCGTCATACCCTCAGACCCGCCCAGTTCAAAGAGTCGCTCCCGCTTCCGATTATCAGAGATTTGCACCATCGTCAGGATACACTCATCCAGGGACGAATACGGTTCAACCTGCTCAAAGAGGTGATGTATCTACGGCATATCCTAGGAATACCCCGACTAACACTCAGCAGAAACCTTACTTTGTTCCATATGAACCTTGCACCAAGTGCGATAAGAAGCATAAATCGGGTGAGTGTTTGCTGTACTCAAGCGTGTGTTTCTGATGTAAGAAGCCGAGACACTTTATCAGAGGCTGCCCAGAGCGAGACCCTGCCACAAATATTTCTTTGAGAGGTCAGCAGCAACAGCCTCAGGCGCAGGCGCAGGGCTGAGTTTTCGTCATGTCACACCAGGACACCTTTGCTCCCAATGAGTTCGTCCAGGGTACGAATTTTCTTTGTCTACTTTTCCTTAAGCTTTATTTCCTTTCGATTGCATATATGACTTCTTTGTATACGATTATGTTATTATTTTTCTTGGAAAAAAAATGCTATGGCGTGTTTAACTTAGACCACGTATGAACCCTTGTGTAATTCAGGAACTATAAAAGTTTCTAGACCTATCGATTCGTCTAGTTGTCATGCTTGGGTTTTGATTGACTTCGGGTCAACCTACTCCTTGATTACACCGAGTTTCATTTCCAAAATCGGAGCTAAGCCCATACCACTGGATCGTACACTTGCGATTTCTACACCGTCAGGAGAAGTGATGGTGGCATTCAATGTTTGTAAAGCTATAATCTTAGTAATTGGAACACTTGAGTTACCCGTAAATCTTGTGGTGCTCGGATTCCAAGATTTTGATATAATCCTCGGCATGGATTGGTTGGCGACTTATCGCGCCTCAGTTGATTGTCTATCTAAAGTAGTCATCTTCCGACTGATTGGGAGCCCTTCATTCAAAATTTATGGTATTAAAAGGGGGGGAGCACCCCTACTCGTTACACTCGACGATGAATATGATGAGAAAGCGAACCTGTGACAGTCCGGATTTTGACACTCCGAAACCCATGCCATCAGCACGATCCTTCAGACCGTGCCCCAAAATTGTGCACGGAACATTGGTATATCAAGCATAATTAACTAAATAAAGCAAATAATCTCCTAAAACGGAAACAGTTAATATGCCCAACTGGCATATGCAAAAGACAGTTCTACTTTCATGCCACTGCATGAACAGAGAACCGACCCGAACCATCGGTGATAAACAGATCACCCCAGATGATTCGCCAAATGAATAATCCAATTTAATTACATGTTTGTCAAAATAAAGGCTTGACATACCAAGCCGTACAAATATGCTCTCAAAACTACTCTCTGTCAAAGTACACCGCAGAGTCTCCTAAAAGAAGTCCTCAGGTGGAGGCTCTAACTCGTCTCCAGGCATGTAAACCGAATCACCCGGATCTATGTCTCTCGAAGCCTCAACTACTGCTATCAGTGAACCTGCGACGTATAGTCTAAAAGGTGAGTTACATCCTAACTCAATAGGGAACAAACACAATGAACATATAAATTAAGACTCACATATATTCTATGATATTCTAAGCACGATGTGTCTATGCATTAGCTAGAAAACAGTTCAAAAGATGGAAATTGCATTCAAGATTTACTGGTAATTTGTATGTCTTACTTTACTGTTGATTTATCATGAATGACACTGAACAGGTCTAAAGCAAAACTTAAATCTTCAACTTAAGTAATCCCCGAGCAATATAGCATCGAGCCTCAATGAGATACCCTTTATCGTCGTCTAAATAGACAGTTGTTAAGATGTATTCCCTGAAAATACGACCCAAGCCCCTTTTCATTAGGCGGCGAGGTTAAATATCACTGAACATCCCTGGGATGTGCTTACTGTTATGGATAAACCTCCGCACTGGTATACGGATTGGCCGTCGTACCGGTCACGGATATCCTGTCGTGTCAGTCGTGGGTATCCCACCACGCTGATGGGGTATCCTATCAAACCTCAAATAACAAAAATAATATGTGCTTTACATATAGTTGTTCACCGTGTAAGTGTGCTATCTTATATCAGTTAGGCCTCAACAGTAATTATTCAATCATATATATATATATATATCCCTGGGATGTATACATACTCGCATCACACCTAATGCCTTTATTACTTTCTCATCCCCTGGAGATGTCTCATTCTCATTAGATTACTTAATCTTAATTACTTGCATCACACAGATGCCTTTATCATATTCTTGGTGTCACACACGCACTCATTTTCACAAAGCTTTTCATAGTTAAAACAACTTCAAATCTGATAATTATATCACTACATATATGCTCTTAAAATTAAAGTACATGTTCAAGGTGTTCCCTACCTCAATTCTCTGAAGGTCCAAGCATTAAGGTCTCACGCGACTCCTTGTGCTCTCTTTCACACGTACCACCTATGGTACATCATAACACATGTAATACAGTACTAAAGATGTAATGAAGAAAATCCTGAACCCTCCATGAATTCAAAGAAAACTTAGAAAGTTAAGCAAAACTGTCAAAGTCGATTAATTGATTCCCAAAATCGATTAATCGAAGTCTCTAACATAATGAAGTCGATTTTCAAATCGAGTAGTCGAAGTCTGAAATCGATTAGTCAATCCTAAATCGATTAATCGATTTCCCAACTCGATTAGTCAATTTTTCCAGGTCTCTTTTCTCCAGCAACCGAGGTACCCAGTCGATTTCCAAATCGACTAATCGAAATCAAAATCGATTAATAGAAATAGAATTCAATTAATCGAAATCGGGCTTTCATGACTTTTCAACTTCTGGGCCAAAATTGATTAATCGAACTCCAATTTCGATTAATCGATTTGGCCAGATTCAGCCCCCTTCCGAGCTGTTCTTCCAAATCTTTCTCCTTTATTTTCTAAGCCTTTAATCTACTCATTTAACCCTACTTGACTGAATTAAACTTGTCTACACTATGTGCATTCACTTTAATTAAAACTCACCTCAATAATCCCTTCAAGGGATTGCTTTGTTGGGTTTGATGGCTAGGGTTCCATCACTTGCTTCAACGATCCCAATCGCTTTGAATCCGAAAATCAATGCTCTAATCTCCTCTTGATTTGCATTAACTCCTCTTCCATAACTCCTCTTTACTCTCTCTCTCTCTCTCTCTCTCTCTCTTCAACAACCAACAAAAAGGGAACTAGGGTTATTAACACTCTTTTATTCTCTCTCCTGCTTGTGTGTTAAACGCTTACACTGGAGATAGGTGTATGTGACCACTAATTTACACTATACACCATAATTGGGTCACATTTGTACTACGTCAGTTCATCACTCCTTACATTCAATGTTTGACCATCCTTTAGTTAAACCTACGACAATCGGGCACGGATCTCGAGGTCAAGGTCAAACGGTCAATTTTTTGATATACTACAGAACCCTCAGTTATTCATGTCATTGGAGAGTTCGTCGATGTTTTTCTAAAAGATTTGCCTAAACTTCCACCTAACCGAGAAGTAGAGTTCAAGATTGATCTCGCACCTGGTACCTTGTCGATTGCAAAAGTTTTATACCGAATGACACAAGCAAAACTCAAGGAACTGGAGATTCAGTTGTGAGAGCTATTTGATAAGGGATTTATCCGCCATAGTGAGTCACCGTGGAGAGCACCGGTCTTATTCGTAAAAAATAAGGATGGCTCGATGAGACTCTGTATTGACTACCGACAGCTGAATAATGTTATCGTGAAAAATTGATAACCTCTTCCTCGTATCGATGACCTATTTGATCAGCTACAAGGTGCTACTTACTTTTTGAAGATAGATCTCAGGTCCGATTATCATCAATTGAAAGTTAGAGCAGAAGATATTT
Source organism: Chloranthus sessilifolius (assembly GCA_021018995.1). Taxonomy (NCBI): domain Eukaryota; kingdom Viridiplantae; phylum Streptophyta; class Magnoliopsida; order Chloranthales; family Chloranthaceae; genus Chloranthus; species Chloranthus sessilifolius. Next base: position 104,051,345 of record CM037588.1, read on the forward strand.
TAAAGACTACTTTTGGAACAAGACATGGACACTACGAGTTCCTTTGTATATCGTTTGGACTCATGAATGCGCCTGTCGTGTTTATGGATCTGATGAATCGTGTATTCAGAGAATTTCTTGACAAGTTCATCGTGGTATTTATCGACGATGTTCTTATTTATTCTCGCACGAAAGAAGCTTTCAAGGACCACCTTCGTATTGTGCTTTAGACTCTCCGTGAGCACAGGTTTGTACGTAAAATTGAGCAAGTGTTAGTTTTGGCTTGAGAAGGTATCCTTCTTGGATCACGTGATTTTCGCCGTAGGGATTTTCGTAGATCCATCAAAAGTTGAAGCTATTGCGAATTGGCAAACACCAAAGAATGTTACCGAAGTGAGAAGTGTTCTTGGCTTAGCCGGATATTACCGTCAATTTGAGGAAGGATTCTCTCGTTTGGTGCTCCCACTCACTATACTTACCCGCAAGAACAGCAAATTTGTGTGGACCAATCAGTGTGAGTAGAACTTTAATGTATTGAAGTAAAAGCTCATGACAGCTCCCATTCTTACCTTACCTTCTGAACCTAGTGATTATAAAGTTTACACATATGCTTCACGTCAAGGACTCGGATGTCTGTTGGAGCAGCGTAAGAGAGCCATTGCCTATGACTCGAGATAGTTGAAGCCGCATGAGAAGAACTACCCAATTCATGACCTGGAGTTGGTTGTTGTCATCTTTACACTGAAGATCTGACAACATTATTTATATGGCGAGACTTTCAAGATTTATACGGACCACAAGAGCCTCACGTATTTATTTTCTCATAAATATTTTAATTTGAGACAGAGACGTTGGATGGAATATATGAAGGACTACGATTGTTTCATTAATTACCATCTGGGTAAAGCAAGTGTGGTAGCTGACACTCTAAGTCTGAAATCTTCATGACTGCTAGCACGTCTAAAAGCTTGAAAGCCGCTCGAAGAGATTGTACAATTAGATGTGCGACTTCACAAAATTCGTGAATGAGCGTATCTAGCCAGTATGATGATCAAGCCTATCTTTGTTGATTGTATAAAAAATGGGCAGCCCTTAGATCCATAAATTTCGAAGATTAAGAGGCAGTTAGCCGAGGGCCCTAAACTAGACTTTTCTATACGCTTTGATGGGACCCTCCTTTTTTGAGATAGATTATATGTTCCCGACGTTGTAACCTTGCGGAATGAAATTCTCGATGAGGCACACAAATCTGGATATTCGGTGCACCTAGGAAGCACGAAACTGTACCAAAATATTTGAAACTATTATTGATAGTCGAATATGAAGAGAGATTATCGAATATGTCTCTAGGTGTTTGGTATGCCAGCAGGTGAAAGTTAAGTATCAAAAGCAAGCCGGTCTTTTGCAACCTTTACCGATTCCCAAGTGAAAGTGAGAGAACATTTCTATGGATTTCATCATTGGACTTCCAAGAACTTCAAAGAAGCACCACACCATTTGGATTATTGTAGATCGATTGACCAAGTTGACGCACTTCCTAGCTTTCAAGAATACCGATAGCGGAGATATTGCTGAGACGTATCTGAAGGAAATAGTCAAACTCCATGGGGTTCCTGTGAGCATTGTGTCAGGCCGAGACACGAAGTTCACTTCTGAACATTGGAGAAAATTTCAAGAAGTAATGGGTACAGACTCGATTTCAGTACAGCCTTCCATCAAGAAACCGGCAGTCAGATCGAAAGAGTTAATCAGATTGTAGAATACATGTTTCGATCCTGCATGTTAGACTTCTGAAGAAATAGGGATGACCACCTTCCTTTGATTGAGTTTTCTAATAATAACAGCTTTCAGGAAAGCATCGGGATATCGCCTTTTGAAGCTTTTTATGACCGGAGTTGTAGGACACCTCTTTGTTGGGATGAAGTTGGCGAAAGAAAGATGCTTGGGCCGGAACTTTTCCAAACCACGACTGAAAAGATTAAGGTTATCCGCCAAAGGTTGAAAGAAGCTCAAGACCGTCAGAAAGCCTACGCCAACAATAGAAGACGCTTGATAGAATTCGAGGTTGGTGATTTGGTTTTCATCCGGGTGTCACCGACTAAGGGAATCATGTGTTTTGCAATGCGAGAAAAGTGAAGTCTGAAATACATGAGACCTTTCATCATCACAGATCGCATCGGCGAGGTAGCATACCGAATTTCACTTCTGAAACACTTCACTGGTATACACAATGTATTCCATGTATCTATGTTGCGCAAAAGGCTGCCTGATCCATCTCATGTCCTTGATATTGAGCCAACTTAAGTCAAGGATGATTTAACCATCATAGAGAAACCAATTCGCATCGTAGACCGGAAAGAAAGGCTCATCGAGGGTAAATCCGTTCGTTTTGTCAAAGTACAGTGGCAAATCGAGGGTAAATCCGTTCGTTTTGTCAAAGTACAGTGGCAACATCATTCATCGAACGAAGCCACTTGGGAACGAAAAATTGAGACTTTGGAGAAGTACTCGGAGCTCATCACTACAGGTACATAATTTTCGAGGACGAAAATATTATAAAGGGGGGAGAATGTAATGACCCGGATTTTTCAAAACTTAAGTGTGTGGTATTAAATGTATTTTGCCCCGAGCACGGTGTTAGTGTTCCACACTGGAACCTAACCTAATTAAGAGAACTTTATTTAAGTGTAAGTTACGTAAACCAATTTATACTTTTCATCTTTTCAGAAAATCCTAGCCATCTTTGTTCTCTTTTTCTTTTCTTAAAAAAAATCCTAGCCATCAAACACCTTCTTCTCTAGCCACCTCTCTCTAAAAATATCTTAAATCTTTGTGTGTTCTTCTCCGAAAAACACCGTGTTTATCTCACCGTCAAGATCGTGGTGGAAGGAGAAATCGTGGACGGATCATCGTGTGGACGTCAATCTGATCATCTTAATCGGTGTTGTTCAATCGAATCATGCTTCAAGAGGTAGGTACTCATCTATCCATTTTGTCCTTCTCAAATCCCATCGCGTAGGGTACGATCGATCGCGTACCGACGGGTTAATTAAATCAAACTTGAGTATATTTGCATAAAAATCGCCTTTGAAAAGAGTAAATCGGCCGACTCCATTTTGATCCTTAAATCTTGTGTTGATTATTTTAATTTATATTTTGGTTCGTTTTTCATAATTGTAATATATTGCATAAATAATATAGTCGAATTTCCAAACCTGAGTGATCGACTCTAAAACGAACCAAAGTACCCCTTTGTAATTAATGCTACCGATCGATTTTTCTTTCCATCTATTGAAGTTTGTCTTGTGCTTGAAGTTGTGATTAGATTTTGTCTTGTATATGATGTTGTGAAGGCTTATAATAATATAATACTATATTATATTATGAATCATTTTAACTTGTACTGGTATTAATAAAATATGAAATATAATATTATATTATATTATGAATCTTTTTACTTGTAGTGGTATTAATAAAATAATATGAAACTTACCTTATATAATCATTATAAATCTCCATATGTCAGCCTACTCAAGTGTGTTTCTTTTATATTATATAAACTGCCTTTGCTTTTGCTACCTTTCCCTAGCTCTACTCTTGCATGCTTATTCTCATCCGATTATTTTAATGGCCCTTCAACTCTTCAATTATATGCACGGTGTGTAACACGCCCAGTCTCATCTTATATTAAACCCAATCATATATTCCGTCATTTTACTGTAAATTTACTCTACATGATTAATCATTGATTGAGAAAACTCAATTGATTATGGTAGGTTCCTAAATAAATGATATTATATTTAGAAATAATATAATGACATAATATAATGGTAGTGCAGCCATCACAGTAGGTTTCTAATTATATAATATCATATTATATATTTATATGTAATGATGGTAGTTCAATGCATAGTGTGACTATAGAATATTTTATCATATTAATGGTGATGAGAGCTATGGGTTTCTATTATTAAATCAATAAGCATCTCATATTATTAGTATAAAAATATTATATAATTTCACACAAAACGAGGGTACTCTAGTACCCCTTCCTTTTATAATAATATAATTAGTTCCTATATCATAAATAAATTGCAAAACCTTATGTGTACGGTAACCACATCCTTTGTACTCGATCGTCCACTCAATTTATTGTCTCCTATAGTCACTTAATTTATTGAGTTAATATCAGGTGTTTACGCGATAACACAGTTATTAGATGCTCTTATTATCTATATTATAAAAGTGTGAAGTCATAGCGTAAATGAGATACCGGCCATCTAATCTGAGCACTCTCTGTGGCATTTAGTGAAGACTATCTCCATATAAAACAAAGTACTTAATTACTACCTTACTTTAACATTATAAAATTATCTTATAAGGTAGGTGGGTAGCACTATTCCCATCAAGATCTAATTAGTTTCAGCCAAACCAACTGTATAAACTTTATTAAATATCAATAGCCTCACTCTGCAAACTATCGGTCTCTGCATTAGGCTTGTAAGCCTAATGATTGCATTATATTTAATAATAATTATAATATTTAAAAATACCCATGGATAAGGATTAATAATATGAAATTATTAAACACCTTATAACTTACGTTATAATGTTATATTATTCTTATATAAAAATCGATCCATCGATCAATTCTGAACCAAGCTGGCTGTACATACCTTATTAAATCCGATCGATCGAGTTTCATTTTTCAATCAATCGATTCTCATCCAAACAAATAACTCCACTTACTTGTTTATTTCACTTTACTCATGGCCAAACTTTAATACACCATTTGATCGATGGTCGTGATTCATTGGCCCCTTAAAATAATAATATTTTATGTTTGAACATTTATTAATAATATTATATATTGTGCAATCGTGGGATCCGTGACGGTCCCTTCGCGACGATGCGCTCTCTAACGAAAAATATAGAGTCGCTACCCGGAGCTTTCGGTGTCCCGGGATACCTAATTCATTTTTATGAGCACCGAAGTGCTAAAAATATGACTCTGAATCCGGTCCACACCAAAGGCTCTTGGGTAGGGGCTTCGGTTATCGATCGGGAAGGTGTTAGGCACCCGATCAACCCGCTTAACTCGGTCTCTACTAATGGCCAAAAATAAAATAGAATAAAAGAAAAGGAAATGGTTCTCTCTTGCCCAAATGGGCCTCCAAAGCTATTTGTGCCCCTCCGTTCCTACCGAAAATTCGGTGGCGTAACGGCACAAATGAGAGGATGGAAGGAGCTAAAAAGAGATAGGAGAAGAAAGGGGAGAGCCGGAGCCCTCGGGCCCTTGTAGCACCGTAGAGGAGCCTTGCGTGGCCTGCTTTGATGAGCTTTCGAAGGCTTGAATGGTAGAGAAATGGGTTCTAACCCTTAGGACTTAAAGCTAAGGGAAGGAGAAGGGAGGCTAGGGGATCACACACAACTAGGCTATAAGTTTTTTATGTAAGAACAAGCTTGGAAGAGGTTTTTGAATTCTGGAATTTTTAGGTGAAAATAGTGCACCAAAGGGAGGAAGAACTTCTCACTTTTAAGCTCTTTCTCTCTTAAGCAAAATTCTCAACCCCTAAACCAAGGGGAGGGGGGCTCTATTTATAGGAAAAGGGTGGATTAGAAGATCACTTAGATGCTAATTGGAGTTAGCAATTAGATAATCTCAAATCTAAGGTTTCCTAAGATTTTGAGAGCTTGAAAAGGTGTCAAGGTGGTTCTAATGGTGGATGATGGGGTGAGGCCTTAAGCCACTTAAGGGGTTGCCAATAGGTGAGGAATGGGTGCAACAGGACTATCAAAACACACCCCAAAGGTTGAGGTGGTCAACAAGTCAAACCCTAGCATAAATTTCCAAATCAATGCAATATCGTTTCATATGTCCAAGAACTAATAGTTGCGCTGCAAATATAGAAAACAAAGGTCGCATAGCCTCGAAAGTTAGCCTCATGAGGTGGGGATTTGATGAGCTCGGCAAGAACTATTAGTTGCGCCAGGCCATTTTTAGGGGAAAAATACCTAGTGCAACTATTAGTTGCGCCAGGCAAATCCAGGGGGAAAATGGCCTGGCGCAACTATTAGTTGCGCCAGGCAAAAATCCTGAATTTCTGTCCGATTTTTAAATGGTCATAACGTTTGATGTACAACTCCGATTGAGGTGATTCTTGGCTCGTTGGAAAGCTGAAGAAGTCTTTTTTCCAATGGTATATGATTTGATATCAATAAAAGACCTCAGCTAGTCCTGGTGCATCACTCTTCATCCATTGCCCGGGAAGGTTAGGTTTAGGGTTCGGAATGCGTTCTAAGGGTTGGGATTGGTTTCTAAAGTTTCGGGGTAGGTTCCTAAGGGGTCTAGGGTGATTCTTAAGGGTTTGGGGTGATTCCTAAGGGTTTCATTCATGCCATCAAAAGCTCAGAATTGCACCTCTCTTAAAAGGTATTTCGATCGGGCCTTGGGCCAAATTTGGGTGTCTACAGATGCCCCTCTTTGGTATCCGATCACTAGTGATCATATGCCAAAGAAAAAAGACATCCGAAGAGGCCCAAGGCATTACTGACGGGTTCGTTGTATTTAGAACGAACTTCAAACATCAAGTGAGTAACACGGTGAGAAAACGAAAGCCCTGGAGTGTCAGGCTAATCATTCGTTTCTCGAGGTCATGGGTTCCCAAGCGCTTAGCGGCATTACTGGGCATAACCGAGGTGAAATGAGTTGCGAAAGCCCAATAGCTGGGAAAAACGTTCGCTTCTCGAGTTGTGAAAGCCCGTTAGTCAGGAAAAACGTTCGCTTCTCGAGATGATTTGAAGGTGATTGATGTTCGAGATTTATTCTGAATGCAACAGCTTCGTAAGTAAGAGGGGTGATCGACCCACATTTAAAGATAGGTGCCAAGTAAATATATGCAAGGCTCCACAGTTTGCGTCCAATCCTACAAGGCATTTGATGACCTCATTGGATTATTCGCAGGTGCCCCTGCGGAAAGCAGGGTTCGTGATCTTTGGGCGAACCCATCGATCCCGAAGTTTATTTAGCATGACCACCTGAGCGAAGTGAATAGATGTCACAATGCTTTTTAAGAGTGCTTGCCATTTTTTAAAACGTGCCCTAGATCCACATGACCCAGAGTATCCAGTTTCGACTTCCTTGAACAGATCCAACCAAACATTGGGCACCTCCCAAAAGGGGGCATCCAATCCTGGCCTCTGTTGATAATGATCATAATCATCAATTAACTATGCATAATCATACACCCATCAGGGGCAATAAGCAATAATAAAGGCGATGGAAGCCCCGACCTGGACCCGTCCGGGTATAATTTACGAGGACAAACGATCATCATACGGATACCCAGACGCAAGGCGTACACTTTATAGGGATGGCGCTGCCCATACAGGTTTTAAGCCTGCATAAAATAAAAGGAAAACGAACCCTTCTGAATGCATGGTTGCACATAGTTTGATTGACACATAATCTCATTCTCAACAAGTTGGTCTCAACCAACGATTGACCTTTTTCAACGGAGAATCCGAAGCTTAAGATAACTCAAGCTCACACGAATCCAAAACAGAGCGCTCATCGCTCAAAAGATTTATCAGTGGAATTGACTCAATCGAAACATTGATTGTTTGACCGGGATTGACACCGTTGCTCCTACTTTGAAGTAGGATCCATGGATCCAAGGCGAACCTTTGACCTAGGACATTAATTTTGCACATCTGCGTTATCGATAAAATATTGACATTTTACCGCATCGAAACACGCATGTGCGTCCAGTGGGGAATCCTTTTTTTTTTTTGGTTTTCGATCATTTATGATGATTTTTTTTATTTTTTTGATTGTTATTTTGTATGATTTTTGGGATTTTTTAAAGTTTATAATTTTATGTGAATTTTTTGGAATTAAAAAGCTATTATTTAATGTGAATTTTTTGAAATTTAAAAGCTATCATTTTATGTGAATTTTTTTGAATTTTTTTTTTTAAAAGCTATCATTTTATATGAATTTTTTTTGAAGTTATATATATATATATATATATATATATATATATATATATATATATGTATATATTTTTGGATTTTATGGAACTTTGAAGTTTATTGTGTTACCCTTTTTTTTTTGTGAAGTCTTTTGTGAATGCTTCTGGCTTCTCTGTTGTGGATTTTTGTAGGACCGAGGTACTTGCTGACCCTGGTCCATTTTATTTTAGCACGGCTTCCACGGCAAGTCGAAGGATAATCGAAACGTCGTCCTGGGGGCGCGTGCATCGGACGGGAGCAGCGGAATGAACCATCCAAAGGGAACGGGGGACCCATTCTTCTCATCTGGCCCAAACCCGGCCCAAGACCTGGCCTAAGTGTCTGGCGCAACTAATAATTGCGCCAGGCCACTAGAGGCCTCAAAATAGCCTAGCGCAACTATTAGTTGCGCCAGGTTTAGCTGGGGGTTTTAAAAGACAGCCCGAACACAGGCTGTGGGGCCTTTTATTCGAAAATTTTCCTTCCCTCTTCTTTCCTGTAATCGAAAACTGCCCTCCCCCTACCTAGGGTTCCTTTACATTGCCTCTTCACGTGCCCATTGCCTTTGTTTTATTCGTGGATTGATCGCGGGTGCGCGCTTAGATCAAAGACCCCCTCTTCTTCATAGGGTAACCATTTAAACTCATTTTTCTTGATTTTTCTTGCTCCTTTATGCAAATGTGATCATGATCTTGCATTTCCTTGATGATAAATGATTCATTTTTATTATGAGCATGCTTATTGATGATGAGTTGAGAATTTTTCATGAATAATGCCCCCATTTTTTGTGTTTTATGGTTTTTTTTTTTTTTTTTTACCTAACATATATATATATATATATATATATATATATATATATATATATATATATATATATATATATATATCTTTTGTGTTTTTTTTTGTTTGTTTGTGTGTATATAAAGCAATGATGATGATTTTTTTTCTTCTTTTTTTTTTTTTTTTTTTTATACATTTTCTTTTGAATCCTAATTTAAAAAGATTTTTTGGTTTTACTCTCTCTTTTTTTTTTGCATTTTAATTAAGGTAGAGGATTTTTTTTGTTTCTATTTTAAAGTAAGGGATTTTTTTTTGTGAAAGATTTTTTTTGGCTCTTTATTCAAGGTAAAGAAGAGGGATTTTTTTTATTTAGGATAAGGGATTTTTTTTTGAAAGATTTTTTTTGGGCCTCTTTATTCAAGGAAAAGAAGAGGTTTTTTTTTCTTTTTTCTATTTAGGATAAGGGATTTTTTTTTGTGAAAGATTTTTTTGGCCTCTTTATTCAAGGTAAAAAAGAGGTTTTTTTTTCTTTTTTTTCTATTTAGGATGAGGGATTTTTTTTTTGTGAAAGATTTTTTTGGCCTCTTTATTCAAGGTAAAGAAGAGGTTTTTTTGTTGTTTTTTGTTTATTATTTAGAATAGGGGATTTTTTTTCTTTATTGAAAGCAAGGGATTTTTTTTGTGCCTTTTTTATTCCTGAAAGTTAAGGAGAAATGGTTTTGGGTGTCTTCTTTTTTAAGGAAGAGGATTTTATTCCTGGTTTTTCTTGTTATTTTTCTACGGGACCTATTTATTTTTATTTTTGATTTTATGGGAAGAGAAAGAGATATTTTTGTTTGCTTTTGAAGATAAAAAGGGGAAGGGATTTTTTTTTTGCATCTTCTCATTAAAAGGGGGTATTTTTATTTACGTGTGTGTATCTTTATGTATTATTATTTTATTTTATTTTAGAGAAAGAGGAAAAGGGGTGGGCACACTCACCTTCCCTTGGCGTGTAGCACATAAATGGTTCTTTTATCACTGATCTGCTTTGATGTGACTGTTTTGTTGCCCCAGCATGTCAGGCGGCGAAGAGCACATCCCTGAGGAAGGTCAGGAGCAGGGGCCTGAGATAGTGTATGGTCCGCGAGGGGAGCAATTTATCTGGGTGGAGCGGAGAGCAGGTCCCTAGCTCGAGATGCAGGGTGAGGCTGCCCGGGTCGGCCTCTTACATCAGCAGTACACTCACATCTCAAACTTCGGCATAGCGGGCAAGGTAACAGATAGGTTCAATTTCTTTCTTTTGCGCAGTTTTACCCTACTTCTGCAATCTGATGTGTATTTCTTTGGGTGCAGGAGCTGCCTACCATCGTATTCCGTGGGGGGTGGCTCGACTTCCACGAGTTCTATCGTTATGTCCCTCCGGTGGTGAAGATCCTGTTGGAGCAGGTGGGCTTTGGAGAGTTTCTGTCCTGCCCCCCCATGAGAGCAGATGCGGCCTATCTGAAGGCTTTGATTGAGAGGTTTCGGCCTGAGACCATGACCTTCCATATGCCCTATGTCGAGATGACGCTGACGCCTGTTGATTGGGCCATGATTATTGGTATCCGGATCGGGGGGTGCCGATCTCCACCTTAGCAGCACCAAGCTGTGAGGATATTACTCGGTTGATCGGAGCCTATCCTCCTCGTGAGCAGACCCACGGCATAGAGGTCAAGATGTCCTGGTTGACCTCCCTTTTTACTGCTGATGAGATGGTGGACCTGGGTTAGCCGGACCGGGAGCTCTATATCACGCCGGAGCGTGCAATTGTTCTGGTTCGTATCACTCTCCTACTTCTGCTGGGCAAGTCCCTCTTTACAAATGCCAGCAGGGGACGAGTCAGCTTGGCCCTATTAAGCGTGATGGATCCATGGGGCGACGTTCCTAGGTATGATTGGGGAGGGGCCGGATATGCATGGTTGATGTACAACCTAACACGGGTCATGACTGGGGACTCGAAGTCTGTCGTAGGATTTTGGGCTGCTTTGGAGGTAATTCCTCATCCCTTTTGTTTTTACCATTTTTGAATGAAGGCTTGATGCTTTTTGTGCCATTGCTCCCATTTCAGGTGTGGGGATATCACCACTTCCACCCTGGGCGCCCGCTCCTATTCTCGGAGGTGTTTACCTATCCCCTCCTCCGCAATTGGAACCATTCCCGGCGTCGCAACGTGGGCCTAAAGCACTTAGAGATGGGCTTGAGGTCTCAGCTTGATTTGATGGTCCCTGAGCAGGTGACGACTTTTCGACCTTCGTTCGCTTCTAGTTTGGACATTTCTTCTCTTTTTTCTTTGCTGAGTTGTTGCCTGCTTGGTGTCTCTTCCTTGGTTGCAGATCCTCCCCGACCCGTACCTGACGTCACGCTTCTGGGATCGAGCAGCTGTGAGTGCCTCCCGTCTATTTAACAACCGCCGCGTCATCTTCTTTTACGGGTCATGGGCCCGGTGCTACTATCTGGGGGAGAGGGTGATACACCAGTTCCAGGGCTACTACGCCATTCCTGTAGACCCTCCGGCAGATGTTTGGAGTCCTGCTGGTAGCATCGAGGAGCTGACGGCGGCTTTCTTCAACCATGGGTTCCCCATTCATGCCCTTCAGGTGCCTGGGGACTATCATTATTGGTACGAGTGTCTGCCTCATCGATTCATCCTACCGCGCTTTGTCCCTAGCGCTAACTTTCTGGCATTTGGCGGCCCGGTTGGTCAGGTAATCAGCTTAGACTAGTTTCCCCTTATATTTTGAATCGGCCCTTGTCTCAGTAGATCTTTTCTTTTATTCCCAGTTTGCTCCGAGAGATGATTCGGATGGTGGAGGTGGGCCGAGTACTGCTGATGCGTCTGGTGTAGATCCCTCTGGTGCTGGTCCTTCCAGTGTAGGTCCCTCGGGTGATGGTTCCTAGGGTGCCGGTCCATCGGGTACCTCTCAAGCGGATATCCCTGGCAGCGGCCCGTCCGTGATTTATGGAACCTTCCGGTGCCTGGATGATAGTTTCCTCTCGGGCCTCTGTGCTGACGTGGATCGGCAGGCCCGGCTTTCAGCTGAGGCGGCCAGCGTTCCCCCTCCCGAGGTGGTTCCAGGGGTAAGCCTTCTGATGTGTCAATCCCCCTCTACTTTGGTTTTCTTCTACACAAGCTGCTAGGGGTGTCTTGACAACTGATCATTATCTCGCAGGACTTCAACTCGGCAATGGAATTTTCACAGTATCACCGTCACTTGGCTGAGCTCAGGGAGGTGGAGATGGTGAGTACCTGACTGCTTGACTCCTCTCCCTCCTTTTTTTGTTGTTGGCCCCTGTACTGATCTTGGCCTTGATTTTGCTTTGCAGCGTGCCAGGGCTAAGGAGTCGCGCTCCCTGCTGGGTAGGATCTCGCAGGCATGGTCCAGAGTGGGGGACATGAGGACCTACCAGAGCTCCTCTCGCCGTCGCAAGAAGTCCAAGGGGGCGAGCCAAGAATAGGCTTTAGTCTTTTTTTCTTTTAAAATTCAGTACCTTTACGGTTGGATTTGGATTTGTAGACATTTTATGGGATGGATGATGTGATGATTTTCTTTTGGATATATATCTCTGACAATGCTCTTAATGCCTTTGCTTTTGAATTCATGTCATAGTTTCCTTGCTCTTTATGTCTATCTCTCTGCAGGATGTGCTTGCCCAACGCTTCTTAGAAAGCGGTTTTTAAATGCCCCAATGTATGATCGCTCCTGCACATAACAAAGTGATGCTGTAAATTGTTAGTGATCGTAAAAGCAGGTGTACAAAATAAACAGCAAAAAGGGTGAAAGTCCCCCCTCAAAATAGGTTTGAACATGGCTATAGAGGGGGGGACCGTGGTGTGGCGCAACTAATAGTTGCGCCAACAGGATTTGGGGGCCAGAAGATGCTGGCGCAACTATTAGTTACGCCAATAGGATTTGGGGGCCAGAAGATGCTAGCGCAACTATTAGTTGCGCCAGGCTTATTTGTGGGAAACAATTCATTGGCGCAACTAATAGTTGCGCCACCTCAAACCTGGGGCGGCAGTGGGTTTTTTATATGTCTGAGTGGACCCAGAAATCAGCTCTTTTTGTTTGACCTAGCTCCTTTGACCGGTTCTTTTTGCTCTCATTTTTCCAAGGCAGGTCCATCACCATACACTGACTTTTATCCTCTCAAAAGATCCCTGTGCGTTCATGGACCCGCTTTCTAACCCTCCCTTACGTGGAGGGCCCGGAGCCGACTTATCCTCTTTGTTGGGTGGGGGGCCTAAATTCCTAATGGCTTGGTTTGGGAGCCTGAATGAGAGCGAGCTCGCCGATTTGGAACGCCTTGGGCTATCTCGCCTTCCTTCCTTCTTAAAGGTTCCTCTCCGATGGGAATTTCTTCATGCTGCTGCTTCATTTTGGGATGTGAGCTCCCACGTATTTCGTTTTGGGAAGCGGGAGCTGACCCCAACCCTTGAAGAGCTATCCAACCTATCTGGCCTAAAGCTTCACCGGGTCCTTGCCAGAGTCATGCCCCGACCGGGATATTCCAAATCTGTCCACCTTATTCTTGGTTTGAAGAAATTCGAGTATGAGAAAAGTCTCGTCGAGGGACCCACAAGGTGTTCGCTGAAATTCCTCAAAGAACTTTTCGGCGATGAAAGTCTACGAAAATTGCCAGTTAGGAACGCCTTTAACATGAAAGCTCTAGCGCTCGGTCTCATCTCTGAAATCCCCTTCTACACTGGGGGAGATAGCTTCTCATTGGCAATTTGTGATGTTTTGATGGAATTGGAGGCGGGCCGGTCCCTGATGCATTTGGTGTTGGCCGAGCTGTATCGATGCCTTGACTCCTTTGCTCTGGGTAAGGCGGAGGGTCTTCGGGGATGTCCCTTGTTGCTCCAGGTTTGGCTGGGTGAGCATTTTGCCGTTATGGGGCCCGTGCCCCGCTTTTATATCGCCCGAGGTGAGGTGGTTCAATGTTTTCTGGGTAGATGCCACTTGCTTCCACAGGGCGACATGCCGGCTCTGAAACTTTGGTTGGTTGACGCTGAGCTGATATGGAGGCTTTCTTGGTTGGATCAGACCTTCCCAGTGATTCGCTCTAGAGACCATGAGGGCATCACCCTCCTAGGCTTGATCGGCAGTACCTTCTACTTCCCATTCCGGGTACTGCGCCAGTTTGGCTGCTCTCAGCAGGTTCCTTGTGAGGCCAGGCCTCCTTTATGCGATGTGAGTTTTTCTAGGGGATCATCTGGGGACATGGATCGGATTGCTGCCCTTTGGGAGACGCGTCAGTCGACGCTGATGTGCGACATTGAGCAGGGAGACTCAGTTAGGGTTTCTCCTGAGTATGAGGCCTAGCTATTGACTGAGCGTCTGATTACCCAGATTGCCTGCATCGAGATCATTGATATTGGGGGTCCCTGACCAAAGAAAGAGACGGCACTCCGAGCTCGCATCGACTTTCTGGTGGACGAGAAGAGGGTTCTGCAAGAGCTTTTGGCGCATGAGAAGGTTAGAGCCGATACAGTAGAGAGTGAGGTCCTTCATTTGAAGGGATCGCTGAGCCTCGCTGAGTCCGCCAATTCTTCCTAAGAGGTTTAAGAGCTTGCATGGACGTTGGCTGACTGAGAGGAATGTCCGAGAGGATGACCTTAATGCTAAGATTAGCGCCTTGAAGCGTGAGCTGGGCCGCAGATTTCCTCCTGCACATGAAACTTTTTACACAGATCAAATACACAAAAAAAGGGGCATGAAAACCCCTTTACAGATACACACACACATTTATACATATTTTATTATATTTTTTATTTTTTATTTTTTTTATTTTCGCTTTATACTTGTAAAAAGGAAAGCACGCTAGTCACCACACCGACTATTTTTGGGATGTGGTGTGAGTGGTGCGAAAGGCAGTTTACTATATGCATCTACACAGGCTTTTTGGCTTTTTGGCTGCATTTTTTGTTTTATGCATTTTTTTATTTTTTTTTTTTAGCCTTAATCATGGGTCCCATTTTGAGCATGGTCGAGCCCTTTTCATGCAGTCGGTCCTGAGTGGGTTTTCAATTTCACCAAGGCTGGAACGTTAATCCCTTTGGATTGAGTCCAACTTTTCTCCTCGCCTCGGGTCATATGTTTGACAGTGTGGTTTCCCAAAGACAATTTCAGTCCGGACCTGATCTGATTTAGCATGAGCGACCCAATCAGATAAGAGGGTACAGGAAGAGTAACAAAAGGGTTCCTCAAACATCAATCAATCATTCTAACCCTTCCTTTTTTAATCAATTTTTTTCTTCTTTTTTTTTTCTTTTCTTTTTTATCTCCCTCTTTTTACCCGTGGCGCCCTTTCAGGTTTTCACCCCGTCCAAGGGTTTAGCTCTCTTATCCCAAGCGCCCTTTCGGGTTTTCACCTGGTCCGCACAAGCTCGCTGTTTTTACCCGTAATGCCCTTTCGGGTTTTCACCACGTCCATCTTGCTTTGAGCTTGTATTTTTATTTTATTTTATTTTTTCTTTTTATTTTCTTTTCTTTTTTCAACAGTCACGACATAGACCTTGATTCCGTCATAGCCGGCTGGATGGGGTTCTGGTGTTGTCTCACGACTCGGGTCATATTGACTTAACAGATATTATGACTTCTTGCGAACCTACAAAGAGGGCTTCCTTCAAGGTGTAGCTTGGCCATGGGTTAGGTTAGGATTTGAAGGTACGCTGGGTTAAAAGGATTTCCTTGATATGGCTTCTGTTTTCTCAACATACTTTCTTCCTTGGGGGTACATGCCTCGTGATTCTTCTAGATTTTTTTGTTCTTTTTGCTTCATTTCAGGCAATCTCTTTTTGAGTTTTTACTTTTTTCGATTTTTTGGATTTTGATAGTAACTCTACTTCATCTTTTCTCTCTTTTTTGGTATATGTACACGTATATATATATATATATATTTTTTTTGGGAATGGGTTTATTGAACGAAAGGCCCAGGCTCAAATAGGGTAGCAAAAGATATCATCATTTTTAGGGATGTTTTTGGGCTATTGTGCTTGGAATGATGGCCTCTTTCGGGTAGTTCTTAAGCAGTCACGTATCTGTTTCACCAATACTTACCTTATCGCGATTGACTAAGAGTAGAACCGTCGGACGTATCCAGCGTTGATGGGCTCAGGAAGATGATCTTCGTCCATGGTATGGTAGGCGGATGATGATGATCCCTAAAGACTTCTCGAATGACGTATGGTCCTTCCCAGTTCGGCTTAAACTTTCCTCTTGGATCGGCGTGGAGGGATGGGAAGATCTTCTTTAACACAGTGTCTCCTACCTTTAGATCTCGACCGCAGACACGTTTATTGTAAGCGCGTGCGATTCGCCCTTGGTAAACTTGAATGTGGCATAAGGCTAGGAGTCTCTTTTCGTCCAATAAGTTCAGCTGATCAAAGCGTGATCTCTCTCTTTCTGCTTCGGGCAAGCCTGATTCCATGAGGATTCGAAGCGATGGTACTTCAACCTCCACCGGGAGGACGGCCTTGGTTCCATACACAAGGGAGAATGGTGTTGCCCCTGTAGCAGTACGGATCGACGTTCGGTAGGCCCGAAAGCAAATGGTAGCATTTCACTCCAATCTCGATAAGTGACGACCATTTTCTCAAGGATGCGGACGACTGTCTTGTTCACAGCTTCCACGGCTCCATTAGTTTGAGGCCGATAAGGGGATGAGCGATGGTGCTTGATCTTATATTGCTCACAGAAGTCTCGGATGCGCTTATTCGCAAAGTTTGTGCCGTTATCCGTGATGATATCTTTGGGTACTCCAAATCGGCACACAATATTGTTCTTCAGAAACTTCTCGACATGACTGGCAGTGATGTTGGCATATGACGCTGCTTCTACCCATTTGGTGAAGTATTCGATGGCGACGAGGATGAACCGATGTCCGTTTGATGCTTTTGGATTAATCATTCTGACAACGTCAAGGCCCCAGGTAGCAAATGGCCAAGGTGTGGTCATGCAGTGAAGATCGATGGCAGGAGCGTGTATCAGACTGGAGTGTTCTTGACACTTGTAGCATTTTTGAACATGCTTGCAACAATCCGATTCCATAGTGGTCCAAAAGTATCCTTGCCGCAGAATTTTCTTAGCGAGCATGTGACCGCTGACGTGGGCTTCGCATACTCCTTTATGGATTTCTCTCATAATGTTGATCGCTTCACTTTCAGTAAGGCACCTGAGTAAGATGTTGTACGATCGCTTATAGAGGCATTCCTCGCAAATGACGTAACCTGTCGCTAAACGTTGAATGGTCCGTCGGTCTGTCTTGGATGTACCCTCTGAGAAAGTAAGGGTCTCGAGGAAATTCTTGATATCTAAGAACCAAGGTGGCTCATCATCAGGCTTTGTAGGTTCCTCAATCTGGAGGCAGAAAGTCGGCTCATTCCTTTGCTCGATCATTATCGGCTTTATCTCAACACCATAGGGGATTTCAATCATTGACGCCAAGGTTGCTAATGCGTCAGCAAAGCGATTTCTTATCCGAGGGACATATGAGAAAGTCACATCTTGGAAGCAAGCTATCAGGTCCTCGAGGTGTTCGTGATAGGGGATCAGTTTCTCGTCTTTCATCTTCCAGTCACCATTCGTCTAGCATATGATTAACTGCAAATCGCCAAATACTCGAAGGTGAGTTACATTCAGATCGAGAGCCGCCTGCAGACCAGCGGCACAAGCTTCGTACTCAGTCATGTTGTTTGTGCAAGGAAAGTTGAGCTTGATAGAGACAGGTATGTGGGATCCTTTCGGCCAAATCAGAACGACGCCAACTCCTTGACCCTCAGCATTGGCAACCCCGTCAAAGTGCATTACCCATGATTCTTCTGCTTCTTCTGTATCGTCCTTCGTCATGAACAAGATATCTTCATTCGGGAACTCGGTCCTTAGTGGCTCATAGTTAAAAGGATTGTCATGAGATGGTCACGAAAGTGCCCGCCTTAATCGATTTTTCGAGTGACGAGGTGATGTCAAATTCAATAATAATAATCGCCATTCCATCGCATCGCCCAATAAGAGCCGGCTTCTCGAATAAGTATTTCAACAGGTCCATTCGGGCTAAAAGTAGAATGGCTTGAGACAGTAAGTAGTGGCGGAGCCTCTGGGTAGCCCATACAAGGGCTAGGCATGCTTTCTCCAGGTGAGAATAGCGCGTCTCATAATCGGTGAATTTCTTGCTCAGATAGTAAATGGCTTGCTCTCTTCTTCCTGTTTCATCGTGCTGACCTAAGACACATCCCATCGAAACTTCCGTCGTGGAGAGATACATCAAGAGTGGTCTCCCTGGCTCAGGTGGTACCAAAACAGGTGGATTCATGAGGTAGCTTTTAATTTTATCGAACGCTACCTGACAATCATCATTCCATTCAACGGGAGAATTCTTCCTTAGCAGCTTAAAGATCGGTGTGCAGATAGGAGTTAGCTGTGCAATGAATCGACTGATGTACTGTATTCTGCCCAAGAACCCTCTAACCTCTTTCTCGATGGACGGTGGTGGCATTTCAGTGATGGCTTTAACTTTGATTGGGTCAACCTCGATCCCCCTTCTACTGACGATGAACCCTAGCAGCTTCCCTGACATAGCGCCAAATGCGCACTTCTGTGGATTCAAACGTAGTCGATATTTCCTTAGCCTTTCAAACAGCTTCTGAAGGTTTACCAGTTGGTCGCTTCGCTCTGGTGATTTGGCTATCATGTCGTCGACATATACTTCAATCTCTCGATGCATCATGTCATATAGCTCTGCACGTCAGACCGCAAGATTCTTCAGCCCGAATGGCATGACTCGATAGGAAAAGGTTCCCCAGGGGGTACTAAACGTTGTCTTCTCACGATCAACCTCTGCCATTTTAATCTGATTATATCCTAAAAATCCATCCATGAAAGAGAGCATCCCGTGCTTAGCTGTGTTATCGACCAAGATGTCGATGTGTGGCAGTGGAAAATCGTCCTTTGGGCTCGCTCTGTTCAAATTGCGAAAATCGATGCACATGCAGACCTTTCCATCCTTCTTCGGTACATGTACGATATTGGCTAGCCACTGCGGGTACTTGGATACCATGAGAAACCCCGCGTCATACTGCTTGATGACCTCGTCTTTGACTTTCAGCATCCATTCGAGTCGGAGACGTCTCAGCTTCTGCTTGACTGGCTTCACATCGGGGTAGAGGGGCAACTCATGCTCGACCAAATCAGTATCTAAAGCAAGCATGTCCTCATACGACCAGGCAAAAACATCTTGGTATGACCGAAGGAAGTCGATCATGCTTTTTCTTTCCTCAGGAGATAGTGACGTTTCGATTTTAGTTATTCTGGGAACTTCCTCAGTTCCTAGGTTGACGTCCTCAGTCTCTTCGACAATGGGGGTAGGGCCATGCTCAAAGTCGGCAAACCGTTCAAGGGGCTCATTGGGGAGCTCCTCCAACGGGCTATCCTCGTCCAGAGTCGTAATGCCTTCTTCTTTTTATATTTCTACAGGAAAGGGGTCGATTTTACTTGGGACGGGTATTTCGATTAAGGCATCCTTTTGTGGGGCATTTTCTGGAATTTTAAATGATAATATTTTTGGACTTTAAATTTTTTCAATGTTTTTGGGATTTTTTGTTTTTTTCATGTTTTTGATTTTTTGTATTTTTTCCATGTTTTTGAGATTTTTGCTTTCTTCTATGTTTTTGAGATTTTTATTTTTGAGATTTTTGCTTTCTTTTATGTTTTTGAGATTTTTATTTTCTTCGATGTTTTTGAGATTTTTGTTTTCTTCGGAGACGGGCCCTTGGCAAGGCGGTTTGCTATATACACAAGGTATTGTCTGCCAAGGGCTTATCTCACTTCTTATAGGTTGTTTTTTTTTTTAAAACAGGCGCCAAACTTTAGGCCACTTCCTACTTCCAAGGTTTGGGGCAAAGATGCCCAGTTGCGTACCTGAGGGGCCGCTTCCTTACCTGTTGGGATGGAGGGAGCTGACTGATATGGCTTATTGGAGCCAGCCTCCATCATGTTAATCCCCATTTCATCTGAGATGATATCCTCAAATGTTAACACGGCTTTGTGGTGATTCACCACAGGGGGAGCTTGTTCAGGTACCGACCGTATTTCCTCAAAAAGGGACAATGCGGCCAAATCTATCTCCAAGCTGGGAAGGGAGATCTGGGGATTGGTGGGATGAACTGGGGCTTTGGGTTTATGTGGGGTCAAATGGGTTGCCCCATTTTGATTGATCTTTACGACCCCTGCGCTGACAAAGGAATCCCTGATGTGTGGCCTAGGGCGAGGCTTCTCTTCTATGTTGATTCCTCGAGCTCGTGCAGTTGCGGTGACCCTGGCATTCTCTTTGGCCTCTCGGACCTCTTCTTCTGTGGGCTTGTATCCCAGCCCGAATCTTACTTTTTGTCCCTTGGCCACAACTGGCTCTCTTCTACCTTGTAATTTGGGTCCCAGACCCCTTCCTTTCTGATAGCCCCACTTTTGGAGCATCGCCACGGCTGCTACCATACCGCCTCCCATTTTAGACATGATGCCCTCTATGGGCTCTGGGACTATTGCCGACACCTCATATTTGAAACTGTGGAGGTCGACGTCCTCAGCAGTGTGTGGTACATCCAGCATATTAGGTTTTTCAATACTATTGGTGGCCTTTTCTTTCTCACCATGCCCCTCCCCAATGATTGTAACAATTTTATGCCCAGACACGAATTTGAGCTTCTGGTGCAAAGTGGACGGTATGGCTCCGACCTCGTGCAGCCACGGGCGCCCCAATAATAAGTTGAAGGAAGATTTAATATCCATGACTTGAAACAAGATGGAAAAGGTCGCTGGCCCTATCAATAGCTCAAGATCAACTTCTCCCATTATTTCTCTTCTGGTATTATCAAATCCTCTAGCGCTGGTTCTGGTGGGCCTTAACATGCATGGGTCAATCCCGATCTTGGTGGCTGTTCTTAACGGGCATATATTCAATGCAGACCCATTGTCAATTAGTACTAAGGGAATGACCATGTTTCCGGATTCAACAGTTATATTCAAAGACTTGGAATGGCTACACCCTTCTTCTGGCAAATCAGCATCTGAAAATGAAATGGCATTTGGAGCCATCACTTGCCCAATTATCTGTCTAACTTCATTTGGGCTAACCTGGAGCGATACATGCGCATTCTTTAACGCCCCCATTAATGCTTGGAAATGGAGTGGGGACGTCATCAATAAGTCCCATAGTGATATGGGCAGGCATCCTTCTCAGCTGAGTCTCCAGTATATGTTCTCGACTCATCTTCTCGAAGGGATTCACCTTTTCTTTCCTTCGGAGTTGGACTGTCTTCTTCTTTGGTGCTTTTGGTTGCTTTGATATCCTCCTGCACCTAGTAACAAAATCTGCTCCTTCTCTCTCTTGCTCACGGCATTGACATCTGCTTGTTCGAGCTCGTTGGGACCTGATGAGGATCATACGTTGGTCCTGAGAGCTGAAAAGGTATGACTGCTGGTGCTTGAGGCACTTGTACTGTCGGCTCAGGAGGTGGGGGCAATACTTGATTCACCTCGGTAGTAGTGGGTGGTTGGGTGGAGAGATTGGGCCAAATGGGGGTTGTGGGGCTTGAGTGTGGTGGTACCGAGGGAAGGAGGTAAAGGTAGGCCATTGATAGCCGTGGGTGCCGTGGGACATGAGGGGTCTGATGTGCCGTCAGGTAGTTGACCGGGGTGATGGGGCTTGCTGGCGGCTGCATTGGGGATGATGGGATGGGCACAGGCCATTGACAACTGATGGGTGTGGGTATTGGATTGGGGGCTTGGTGGTTTATGGGGTAGTTGATGGGGGTTGTGGTATTTGGTAGAATGGAATGAATGGGCGCCGCCATTGGTAGTTGGTGGGTGCGGGTATAGGAGTGGGAGCCGTGGCTTATTGGGTAATTTGTATATGGTTGGTATGCATTTATATTCACATAATTAATGTGTGTGGTGGGTGGAAAATATGCCCCGAGATCCAAAGGTTCCAATTATGAGTCGGGTTGGGATAATAATCGACAAATTCAGGGGTTCAACAACCCATATTCCTTTCCTCAATATTTTTAATCAAAGTGGTGCTACATAACCTCCCGATCACCGATATAATCGGATGGGTCAAACTCAAATTCTTCCTCATCCTCTATCATTCCGATGGTGGGTCTGGGACCTCCTGGTGGATGTGGGGTAGTGGCACTGATGGATATTAGCGTCCGAGGAGGCTAGGGGAATGATTTTCCCAGATCGATCAATCTTGGATCGCGTGCTTCAATGGGAAGCAAATGATCAAGAGGATGGCTTACTCGATGAAAATTACAGTGGGTATTTGGGTCATATTTCTTTGGGATTGGGTGAGGGGGAGGTTGCGGTTGGCGAATAGCCACTAATCTCTTTTCTACTAACAGGGGCAAAAGTACACTCAAAGATTGCGCGGGCTCTCCTCTGTTTCGGGGTCATCTGCATTCCTTGCCCATTCCCCATTCTCTGCGTCTGCTCAGGCCTAACTGGTGTTGGTGGGGCCGCCTGAAACTGAAACGGAGCACTATTATTATTGGGCCTAGTGTTGGCTATGTTTTAGACATCGCCCCCTGTTCTATTCTCATTCCTCTGTTCTGAAAACCTTCTAACCCCGCTAGGTCCGCTCGGTGTGCTCTTATTTAGACGCCCCTCCCTGATGGCGTCCTCACATCGGTTAGCATTTCTTACCAAATCAGCAAAGCTGGACTGCTGCTGGTATACCAAGAAGTCTGAAATAACTGGCAGAGTGCTCTTCGAAATCATCTCTATCTGTTCTTCGTCAGGTATTCTATTCCTGATCTGAGCTGCCAGCGCTCTCCATCGCCCCAAGTAGTCGCTGAAGGTCTCATTCTGGTTCTGCTTTAAATCGGCCAAGTCGGACTTACGCGGCTCAATGTCTATGTTGTAGACATACTGTTCTTGGAAGAGGTATGTTAGGTCCCTCCATGTTTTCATCATAGATGGTTCTAAGGATGTGAACCATCTCAAAGCCGACCCGGTCAAACTCTTCTGAAAGACTTTTATTAGTAGCCTTTCATCCTCCCCATACTGGCACATATCCCCACAATAGGACTTGAGGTGTGCAATAGGATTGTCCGTGCCATTATATTTGTCGAAGGCGGGCATTTTAAATTTGGGGGGCAGGGGGACCTCAGCGAACAGGCATAGGTCTGTGAAGTCTGTGGTGTGGATTTCAGCACCACCCATTTTCATCAGTTGTTTTTGTATTTTGTCTAACTGTTCTTTCAGCTGCTCTGACTCTTTTGATACCGGGATTGCTTTCTCGGCAGTTGGTTGGACTTCACTCTGGGCTATCAGGGGATGGGCAATTATGGGAGGAGGGTGAAGGCTGGTCAATGCCTCAACATAGGCCCCGCTATTTCTAATCTCGTCCTCTTCATACTGCTGATCGGTGTAATATGCAGTGAAGACGGGATTCTCAACTTGTTGCTGCATGGGTTGGATGGGAATGACATGAGTAGGGGTTGGGTGAGCCCATTGGGGATGTGGAAAGGCTTGGGGATGGCCTTGGGGTGTGGGGCCATGGGAGAATTGGGTTTGGGGGACGACCTGGGTTTGACCCGACTGTGAAGGTTGGGTTAGGTGTTGGGGGTATTGTGGAAGGTATGAGTGTGGGGTTTGGGTTTGGGCCACGAACCCTTGATCATTTTGGGTCATAGGACATTGATGGGTTTGGGCCAATGGGCCTGGGTAGGTTTGGGCCATGGGCCCTTGGTGGGTCTGGCCCGATGGGCCTTGGTGGGTTTGGGCCATGGGCCCTTGATGAGTCTGACCCAATGGGCCGTTGGCCCTTGATGGGTCTGGCCCAATGGGCCTTGATGGGTCTGGACCATGGGCCCTTGTGGGTCTGGCCCAATGAGCCTTGTTGGGTCTGGGCCATGGGCCATTGGTAGATTTGGGCCATGGGCCCCTGATGGGTTTAGATTTGATGGGTTTGGCCCAATGGGCCTTGGGGAGCATGGGTGATGGGGTGTTGGGCCATTAGGCCCTGGGACATGTGGGAAGAGGGGGCTTGGGCCAATGGGCCTTGGGATATGTGAAAGTTTGGAGGTTTGGATGGTGTGGATTATGGGAGGTTGATGGGGGCCATGGGGGAGTGAGGCATGGAGATTGGCTAAGGTATGGGATGGGTTCATGGGTGTGGGATGTGGAGGAGAGGTATTTTGGGAAGCGTTTCATGTGGAGTAGGCTTGGAACATCTCCTCCATCATGGCCATGGAGGAAGGATCGGAAGTGGATGGTGGATTTAATGGATGGTTAGGTATGGATGGGGTGGATGTGAGGGGAAAATTGAGCATGGCCCCGGTAGGTGATGGGATATGGGAGGGGTTAAAGGAATGGGGTGGAGCATTGGTGAAGGGGGATGGGTTGGAGATGTTTAAAGATGATGGAGGGGTAAAGGGTGGGTGCTTGGGAAAATTTGGGCATGGCCTCGATAAAAACGGGCATGACCTGTGTAGATGGGGGGATTTGTGGGGGATTGGTTAGGGCGGAGGTGACATAGGTGAATGAGGGCGGATCGGGTCTATAGGGGGATGATGGGAATTGGGGGATGGATGTGGATTGGGAGAATGGGTTAGGGTTTTGCATGGTTTGAGCAAAAGATGGAGAATGAGGGGTTGGATGTTGGATATTTTGGGGGGTAGTGGTTGGGAATATGGGGGCGCCAAATGGGCCGGTGACGGTAAAGGGAGGTTGGGTGAGGGGGATGGTGAAAAAGACTTCTCCCGAATGGGAGTGGGTTGGAGAGTGTCGTGGGGATGAGTCGGGACCGACGTAAGCCGGGTCCACTACCCACGACATTCTACGAGAGCGGGTTGGGTAAGGATGCCTTGGATAAGGCCCAAAAATCCTCCTCCTTCCCCTACGGGACGATGGAGGACAAGATGATGCCATTATGCCGGCACCACAAACTATATTTTTATGGGTTTTTGATTATATATATATTTTTTTATTTGAATTTTTTGAAAAAGTTTATGAAAAGCAAAGGTTCCGAGGCCTTGAAATTCCCTTTTCGGGTAGCCCTCGTACCTTGATTCAAGACCCGCGGCGACGGTTCCGATGCACTTCGGAAGAATCGAAGGAGAACCTTCGATCTATTGAAGGCACAAAAATCGAGGCAAATGACCCAATCCCCCGAAACGAGCCAAAAAGAAGTTGCCTTCTCTTGACCGACAGGGGCGTATTGGGTGTTGGAGATGGCGGGGCCTAAACAAGGCACTAAACACACTAATCGGGCAATTCGGGAGGTGAAAAGGCCACAGATTCGGGCTAGGGTGCTGCTGAACACACCTGGCGCAACTAATACATGCGCCAAGGTTGCAGGGGACAAATTTTACACTAGTGCAACTATTAGTTGCGCCAAGGTAAAATATGGGAGTTTAAAGCTGGCGCAACTATTAGTTGCGCCAATTATAAATTCCAGTGTTTTTACACTGGCGTAACTAATACATGCACCAGGCAAAAACTGCCTCTCCAGAACAGAAAGCAGCAGCCACTGATGCCCAAAATGAGTCTCTTTTTTTTTGGGTTTTTGTGGAAGCTAGGCTTCCGGGAACTGAGTTGTTTTCTTGATGATCGATTCTCTCCTCACCGACGCCTAAAGGATTGAGTCCGGTATAACTCACTAGCGCGCTCCCCAAGGGTTTTAAGCTTTTTAGGAATGGGAACCCACCCGATATACCTCCGGCGCAAGCGCCTTCTCAGATACTAGGTGGGCTGGGACTTTTCTAGATCATCACCACTAGAGGCTGCCGCCATACTAAGACCCGGGTGTTTGTATGTGTGCCTAAACCAACCCTTTTAAAAAATCTATCCCGCAAAACAGATTAATTAAGCTCCCTAACTTGGTTCAATTTTAATTTTCAAAACTTTTCTCTTTTTTTGGAAGTTTTCTTTAGTTCAAAGATCGGGGGTGATTATCCTGTGCCGCCACTACGGGCCGGCGTCCACTGTTAGGATATGATAAATAAAAAAATGGGGCCAATCAAGCGACTAGGCAGAAAATATAAAGTGCTGAAATTTAAAAAGTGCCAGTCAAGTGACTAGGCAAAAAGTTGCTGAAATTTAAAAAGTGCCAGTCAAGCGACTAGGCAAAAAGTTGCTGAAATTTTAAAGCGAAAATGTAGGGGTGAGTAAAAAAAGGTGCCAGTCAAATGACTAGGCAAAAATTACTGAAATTTAAAGCGAAATTATAGGGGTGAGTAAAAAAAGGTGTCAGTCAAGTGACTAGGCAAAGATTACTAAAATTTAAAGCGGAATTGTAGGGGTGAGTAAAATGACGTAATCGGAGGGGTGAGTGAAAAAAAAAACAGCAAAAATAATTTTTAAAAAAGCAATAAAATGTTAGAAAAATAAAAAAGAAAAAGGCCTAGTTCAAGGGGAAGCTCTACTAGCTAATCCCCAGCAGAGTCGCCATCTGTGCAACCGTGGGATTCGTGACGGTCCCGTCGCGACGATGCGCTTTCTAACGAAAAATATAGAGTCGCCACCCGGAGCTTTCGGTGTCCCGAGATACCTAGTTCATTTTTATGAGCACCGAAGTACTAAAAATATGACTCTAAATCCGGTCCACACCAAAGGCTCTTGGGTAGGGGCTTCGGTTATCGATCGGGAAGGTGTTAGGCACCCGATCAACCCGCTTAACGCGGTCTCTACTAATTGCCAAAAATAAAATAGAATAAAAGAAAAGGAAATGGTTCTCTCTTGCCCAAATGGGCCTCCAAAGCTATTTGTGCCCCTCTGTTCCTACCGAAAATTCGGCGGCATAACGGCACAAATGAGAGGATGAAAGGAGCTAGAAAGAAATAGGAGAAGAAAGGGGAGAGCCGGAGCCCTCGGGCCCTTGTAGCACCGTAGAGGAGCCTTGCGTGGCTTGCTTTGATGAGCTTTCGAAGGCTTGAATGGTAGAGAAATGGGTTCTAACCCTTAGGACTTAAAGCTAAGGGAAGGAGAAGGGAGGCTAGGGGATCACACACACCTAGGCTATGGGTTTTTTATGTAAGAACAAGCTTGGAAGAGGTTTTTAAATTCTGGAATTTTTAGGTGAAAATAGTGCACCAAAGGGAGGAAGAACTTCTCACTTTTAAGCTCTTTCTCTCTTAAGCAAAATTCTCAACCCCTAAACCAAAGGGAGGGGGGCTCTATTTATAGGAAAAGAGTGGATTAGGAGATCACTTAGATGCTAATTGGAGTTAGCAATTAGGTAATCTCAAATCTAAGGTTTCCTAGGATTTTGAGAGCTTGAAAAGGTGTGAAGGTGGTTCTAATGGTGGATGATGGGGTGAGGCCTTAAGCCACTTAAGGGGTTGCCAATAGGTGAGGAATGGGTGCAACTGGATTATCAAAACACACCCCAATGGTTGAGGTGGTCAACAAGTCAATCCCCCAACACGAATTTCGAGGAAAAATTGAACAGTTACTGTTCATATGCCTGGCGCAACTAATAGTTGCGCCAGGCAAATGTACAGTAAAACAGTGCTGCACAGTTCCCTGGAAGTTAGCCTCGCGAGGGGTGGGGGGACCCATTTATGCCTGACGCAACTATTAGTTACGCCAGGCCATTTCTGGGGGAAAAATATCTGGCACAACTATTAGTTGCGTCAGGTAAAAATCTTGAAATTCTGCCCGATTTCTAAATGGTCATAACTTTTGATGTACAACTTCGATTGAGGTGATTTTTAGCTCGTTGGAAAGATGGAGAAGTCATCTTTCCAATGGTATATGATTTGATATCAATAAAAGACCTCAACCAGTCCTGATGCACCACTCTTCATCTATTGCCCGGGAAGGTTAGGTTTAGGGTTCGGAATGGGTTCTAAGGGTTGGGATTGGTTTCTAAAGGTTCGGGGTAGGTTCCTAAGGGTCTAGGGTGATTCTTAAGGGTTTGGGGTGATTCCTAAGGGTTTCATTCATGCCATCAAAAGCTCAGAATTGCACATCTCTTAAAAGGTGTTCCGATTGGGCCTTGGGCCAAATTTGGGTGTCTACATATATGTATCACTTTTATCGCTTTAACGTGACCACTTCGCTAACACGAAGTGTTAGAATCTCGATACCTCATGAAAATCGAACTTTGACTTTCAAATTATCATAAACACACAATTAACTCTCCTACTCTATATTTATGGGTGTGATATGTAAATAAATATACGTATAAATATAACGATAACCTAAATGTAAACCTTTTTGCATGTGTGATAATTTTGTACCTCCACTTTGATTATGATATAAGTTATCGACGTGTTAGGACATAAGTACGAGAGTATATGAGATCATGTCTAAGCTTGAGCGTGGTGATTCGCTGAAATGATATCGAAGTGAGGAATACATCGTATTCACATGCTTTATAACTCATAGTGAAATGAGACGCATGATAAGTGGGGTGAGTGCGAATTCAGTGTAACCTCATATACGGTGACTCGATCACTCCGAGTTCAAGTATGATAGTATAAGTTATGAGTTAAGTTATGAGATTCGACCATAGGCTTTAGCTATGTGAGGTCTTTTTTATGGTCACGTGAAACTCGAAATATTGGCATTCATGTACGGATGCAATCCTCTATGATAGTATGGGCTATCACACAAAGTATATCGAGGTTACTATAAAACATTTTTCTTGGGAAATGTGATTTAGGAAAGTTACTCCACTATAGATTGTCCTAGAATTAAGTTGTAAGAGTATAATAAAATACGAGTATGAAATAAGATAAGTTATAAATATGATAATAAGATATTACTGTATAGGCCAGCAAAAGATTAAGAATATAAGTATATGTATATGTCATTTCTTACATACCCACCGTAAGGGCAATTAATCTTTCAGCCAAGACGGGTTTCTGAGAGACATATGAGTATGAGTATGAATTACGTTTGACCACTATGTCTCTCCATTAGGCTGGATGAAGGAGTATGAGTATGACACGGGGGTGTTATGATATAGTGGTATGATACTATAGTGACCCTCATATGGTAGCTCGAGCAGCGACTCTGGCACAGGTCGTTTAAGATTTTATGAGTATATTAGTTACGTTAATGCGATGTACAGACATATGTGCGAAAATGATAATAAGTTATAGTATGTTATAAAATATGATGAGGTACGTTAGAATATGAGTATCTAGATCATGATCCTGCATTTATAATATAATATGAGTTCTACGATATGTAAATGATTTTATCTTTCTCTTAATATTTACTTTGAGATATTATGTTTATCACTCACTTAATGCACCCACAATGCATCTGAATAGTATGAGGTGGATTGGTGATGTATCCACTGAGTTTACATGACTAGGTAAACTCATCCCACGACAATCTAACAGCTACAGGTGATTACGCTGGTGGAGTAGACGTCGACCATCCAGATCCCGCCGACGCCGATTTCATTGATCCCACTGGCGTTGAGTACCAGGAGTCTTGGGAGGGCGACGCAGCTAAATACCAGGAGGGCCTTGGTGTTGACTTTGGCCCGAGTGCCTGCTATTGACATTTGTAGACTCGGTATTGGGTTTCGTTTATATTATTATTGATGACTATATGATTTCATTTTATCATATTTGTCTCCAACTTTTATTGTTATTTTATTTGTCTACGACAATCTAATAGCTACAGGTGATTACACTGGTGGAGTAGACGTCGGCCATCCAGATCCCACCGACGTCGATTTTATTGATCTCGCTAGCGTTGAGTACCAGGAGCCTTGGGCGGGCAACGCAGCTGAGTACTAAGAGGACCTTGGTGTTGACTTTTACCTGAGTGCGAGCTATTGACGTTTGTAGACTCGGTATTTGGTTCGTTTATATTATTATCGATGACTATATGATTTCATTTTATCGAATTTGTCTCCGACTTTCATTATTATTTTATTGATAGATTATTTGGATTCATTGCTTTTATTCTGTTATTTATGACTACTTTATATTCTACTCTTATTTATTATTTTTCACGAATTTCGTGGAACCAGACATGCGCGATAACTCTGATTAAGTATATGTCCGCTTAGCATATCAGAGATATGTGCAGGTCATAACTCGGAATTCTAGGCCCTTGAGATGGGGTAGATTTTGGATTGTGACAGTGTGGTATCAGAGCCGAAGATAGCTCTTCTATAAGGTTGAGGGATTGTAATAGTCCCACATCAGATAGAGAAAAGTCCTGACACTGGGCTATATGTGATTGCGGACGCTACATATCATGACTTTGGGTAGGGACTTAAGCCCATGCCAGAAACAAAACTGGGGCAGAGACCTAAGCCCAGAACTTGACAATATTATGGCATGTGGGCTTGGGTCTTCACAATAGAAAACACCAAAAATAGCCATTTGCAGTAAAGAACTGAGCAAAAAGAGCATTTTCTATATAAAATATAATATATTTGAATTTGAAGCGTTAAATTTTTAGTAGTGAATATTGACTTCAGAAGCTTTGGTACTCTATTCTACGTGGAATAAGATACTACATTGGAAAGAAATTCGGCATCAAAAGATGTCATTAGGGGCTGGTAATGTGCAGATGCTCTAAGTTCCTGTCATCTATTCTTTGATGCATCATCACCTTCAAAAAAAAAAAAAAAACTGACTTAGAGAAATCAACACAAACATTCTTGCATAGTTACTTAAATTCAAGTGCAACCTTCCCAACAATGTTGTTCCTGCAACATTGCAACATAGATTCTTTAATTAGCATATTCAAATTTTCCAGAGGAAAAACAAAGTCAATACAATTTTCAGAAGAGATGATGGATTGGGCAATCGCTAGGTCCAACTAGGTTGAACTGATTTGGAGTTTAACCACATATGAAGCCCTTGGAAATAGGAGAATCTTGACTTTCATGATTTTCGTTTTCTATAGGATGACGTGTACTCAAGATTTTTCTATTTCTAATGCCTGCAGATGTGGTTGAACGCGAAATTCAGTTCAACCTGGTTGGACCTTACCATTGATTGCCCTAAAGGATTTCACGGGTAATAAATTTGTGGAGAGGCTCAGTATCTTAATGCTATAAATTTCTTTAGTTTTAAACCATTTCCACTCTTTCATAGGTTGCTATGAAAATGCCTTTTATGTTAAAATCTCCATTATCCGCGTTCTAAAGTCAACTCAATATCGTTAAACATTAAGTTGGTTGAACCTGACCATTACCCTTTATTTAAGTTTATACTTTTTGTATAAAAATCTTGAAGGAAGAAGATTGTATGAAAAAAAATATCTCTATCTTGTTATTCAAACTAGTCAAACACCTTAAAATGAACGACTACACAGAGATTTAGCCATATGTCATTTTAAATGTATATGCTCACTATCAATTACATGATAGAGATGTCTTTAATGCAATCTTCAACACCACATATCTTCACATCATATACTTTCTATAATGTGACTAGAGATGTAATTTTTAATCTGAAGCCCGAACCTGATAAAAAACCTGCCCCAAAATCTAAACTAGACTGAAACTGATTAAAAATTGTACCAAACCAATTCCGGTTGCGTTCAGTTTTAGGTGGCAGAAATGGAAAACCGCTTAGGTAGGATTAGAAAACCGAAAAAAACCATATTAGGTTTTTTCGAGTTTCGGTTTGGAAAATTGAACAAAAAAATCAACCGAACCAAAATTTTCGGTTTTCGGTTCAGTTCCGTAAACCAAATTTGTGTCCCTACGTGTAGGGCTCTCAACAAGCCGAGTTCGAAGTGAGCCAAGGTCAACTTGAAATTGGTTCTTTTATATTCGAGTCGAGCTCTTTTATTTTCAAGCCTAAAACTACTCAGCTTTAGCTCGAGCCTATTTTGAGCCTATTAATTTACTATATTATTTTTTATTATTTAAATTTATTTATATTTTAATTTATCTATATCTAAATAGTTAAAACTTCTAATCTTCTAATTAATAGTGCCTAATCAAAGTATTGCATTTCATAACAAATCACCATGATGAGAGTCCTGGAGAGGAGATGTGATGTGAT
Organism: Chloranthus sessilifolius; assembly: GCA_021018995.1. NCBI lineage: Eukaryota > Viridiplantae > Streptophyta > Magnoliopsida > Chloranthales > Chloranthaceae > Chloranthus > Chloranthus sessilifolius. The sequence continues at coordinate 104,083,125 of CM037588.1, forward strand.
ATTTTTAATGTAATGTTTTACTCGCAAGTGCACGAATCGGTTTGTATATAGTGGGTGCGGAGTACGAGATCGTTCCCACGAGGACTAATTTTGAAATATCTAAAAGAGACAAGCAATTCTAGAAATCTATTAAGATCTAACAGTATTCTACCAGTTTTATGATTTAAGCGGTTGATGAGATGGTAATTAATGACTACAAACTAAAATTCAATTGATAATTCAAAAATAAAAGTGAAGATGATGATGATAAAGATGAAGATACTAAATCCTCTCATCTTTGGTCCGTTCTTCCCATAATATAAATCTAAGGATTAACTTATGAGATATTTCAGTGGTAACAAACATCTTTTATGGAAGATCAATGGTCAACACCCTAATAGGTTCTACGTTGCATCCCTGCAATTAGGACTTAGATGATTTTCATATATAGATCTGGGATCAAGGGCACGGCTAGGCACACATGATCTCAGGTTCAAATAAAAATCATCCCCAAAGTGGGTGAAAATTCCAACAAAAATACCACTTATAAATCTAAAATCAAGGGCATGGCTCGGCACACTTTATTCAGATTAGAGATTATTTAAGATAAAATTACCATTACAGAATCAAGATCCAGGGCATGGCTCGGCACACTCGATCCCAGAACATAATCGTAATTAGATCCACACGATGAAAGCAAAAAGACCATAACAATGATTGGGTAAAACTACCGTTACAGATCTGAGATCCCGGGCATGACTCGGCACACGCGATCCCGGTTAATGGCGGGGATTTCATCCATTCATGATAGCACAACAACCATAAAAATAAAATCTCATATTTTAATCCTAAATTTATATTATTAAAAGTACATCCCTCGGATGGGAATCATTAGATCCCCATCCCTATAAATTTAGCCACACATATTGTAAGTAAATGACATAAATAAATAAATACGGGAAAATAACATTAATTAAAATTACCTCAAACTTCAAAATAAATTACGTTGATCCACAAATATGATGATCTTCAGAAATGAAATTAATGCAGGAATAAACTTTGAACAAAATTTAGGAATGAGTACTGAAAAATTAAAGGGAACAAAGCTCTCAAAAGAATAATAAATTTTCCCTATTTCTATGTCTAACTATGAAAAATAATGGCTAAAAACTAAGAACACTAAAAACTAAAACTCTTTCCTAAAACTAATTCCTACGTAATTCTAATTCTAAAAAGATATATTTTTCTGAAGTGTTTGAGTCGCCTTAAATAGACCCGTCGCGCGGAAGTCTCCTAAGCCAAACTTTTAGGGTCGATTAATCGACCAGGGAGGGTCGATGCATCGAGCCGCTAAAAAGTCCCAAAAATCAGGTTTCCAGTGTCAGTTTCGTGTCAGACTCTGACTCTGGCTCGATTAATCAACCTGTAAGGTCGATGCATCGACCCCAGAAATCCGTGAAATTCAACACTTCTTCTTGGTTCAGACACTGCTTCGGTATTTCGGCCATAACTTTCTGTCCCGAATACGGATTGAGACGATTCTTATGCCGTTGGAAAGCTGACGAAAAGATCTACAATGTTCATGTTTTGACAATTTCGTAATTAGGCCGTCTTGAAGGTCCAAATTTAACCGCAAGTCGCACCAAGTTCTTGATTACCCGAAATTGCAGTGTTTTGACATTATATTCAGAATTCTTGGACTGTTTTCTATACTTGGCTTGTATTTACCTGAAACACTTCAAATCTAATCAATCTCATCAGATAGCCTTCATCGGACAGCTAAATATAGGTATTTAGGGGTGAAATATCCTCATTTTTCAGTACTCATCATACCCCCAAACCTACACTTTGCTAGTCCTCGAGCAAAGCAAACTAAAGAAAATAAATGCCACTTTCGTAGGGAACACGATTGCACTTAGCATGTGCAACAAGCCTTTAAACCCCTAGGTGATCCTAGTGGAGGAGTTGTGTCTCCTGAGGGTTTACAGTGAAGTTACCCACAAACTTCAATGTATTTTTGAAATCATCGATAAAATTGAGTTTTCAAAACATGATTTTGATAACATATATACCATTCAAAAACAAAAATCATTAATCAATTCAACATGCGAATTCTCAATTTTAAATAACAATGTTATACTAATCATACTAATATCCATTCAAATTAGTCTAATGCTCAAATCGTTAGATAGCTCATCCATTCATGCCTAAACGTGAAGTGTGTGCATAACCAAACCAAAATTCATTCATCTCAGAACTAGTTTAAACGGAAAACCGTTGGATCTGTTGTTTTGACTCAATCCTCACTTTAGGTATACTCTCATAATATAAAGACACCGATAGTGGATAAGTTTTCGCACATATGTGAGAGGTCAATACAAAGCAAAATAAAAAGGTCTCACATGATAAATGAAACACGATGCAATCAATGAACAAAAATAAATCTCATAAGAAGATACTTGTATATCCTAAGCATGTCATATCAAGTGTCATAAGTATCACATATTTACTCTCCACAAGGCAGTTACTAATGCAAGATCAGATCATGAAGGTCTTTTTAGGGTTGTAATGGGGCTCAGGAAAGGGTAAGAAAAAATTGGAAGTTGGGATTCAAAGTTTCAGAGAAATTGGAAAAGAAACACCTTTTTTATTTTTGCTATTTCTCTTCTTTTTGTTTTCTAATCTCTCACTATTTTTTCAATATTCTTTTTTCTATTTTTCTCAACTCACTTTTTCTTTTGAATTTCCTTTTCTTGAAGCACCTCAGATTTTTTATTATTTTTCACAAATTTCTTTTTCTTTTTCTCTCCCCTTTTCCTTTTTATTTTTGCCATACACTCTCAGTAAACACCACAACTCAGTATCTCTCCACTTACTCTCTTTTCGTTTACTCTCATCCCTCGTTCCTAATTTCTCAAAAATAAGAAGGGTAAAGCTGAATTTTTAGAAATGGTGAAGGGTTAAAGGTTAACGTGGCTTATCAAAGAATGTATAAGGGTAAATTTTTTCAATAGGCTCAAAGGGGTACTAGAAAGATAACTTTATTTGAGGTGAGGCATTTTAAGCACAAACGAGCCAAAGATGGCCTTCAATCATGTCCTTAAAAGATAGTAACTTTGTCTATTTGTCTTGAGTAGATATACAATACATTCTAACATAATGATATGAATTTGATTTCATGCAAAGTCACAAGTCAAAATGAAGTGTATGAGATTATGCAAAATAAATCGTATTCAAAGAAAACTCCGAGTTTATATATTCACTCATCAATGACGGGAAATTAGCTCTAAAGCTCACTGGGTTTAGTCTCCACTGAGATCCTAAGATTCAACATTCAAAACAGTTCATCGATTTCTAAGTCTTAGCTTGGTATAAGTGTAAAAATTCTAAGCATGAATATCAAAATTATCCATAACATATCACATTAAGCTTCATCATCTTAGATACAAGTAATCAAAATATGACATTAGTATTCTCAAAATTAAATTCACATGCATCATCAACTAAAGTTTGAAAACAATCGTAAAATAATGTGCATGATGACTTCAAAAATTTTAAAAAAAAAAAAAAAAAATTTTAGATAAAACATATAAATGACGTAAAATAATTAACCATACCCCCAAACCTAAAGAAGACAATGTCCTCATTGACTGAAAGAAGTAGCGCACCCCCAAACCTGTCTGAAAAAAGGACCTCAACACAAAGATCAGGTGCAGAGAAAATGTGTATCAAATTGGAACAAAAAATATATTGAAGGGAATATGGTTACACTATTGAGGGAATTAAAAACAACCTAAAGTAAACAAAATAAAATAAAAAGGAAAGAAAAAAACTAAGAAATCCTAAATCCTAAATCCTAAACTAAACATGAATCCAACTCTGTTAATCATTGGTAGGCGGACCCATCCACCTCGGGTCACTTAAATTGATATTCTTAGGCACAGGGAACAATTTCTCCCAAAGATCAAGGGGAAATTGATGAGACACCGCCGATTGTATGGATGGAGGTGGGGAGGCGAAAGTAGGAGATGAAGATGGGCGAGACGGTGACGGCATCACATCAATTATCTCAATATCAGTATTGATGCACGGTGTAGGAGATTTGGAGCGATTTACCTTTTTTCGAGATGGTTCTCCCCAGTAAGGAATGATCATCAGATCGAGGTCGATGATTTCAACATTGTTGGACACAAAAGGGACCGTCCGATGAGAGCGGCGCTCCCGCTCTTTAGCAGTCTCCTCCATCTTTGATAATCGTGCTCTGGTGAGATATAATCGTCGGGCCATAAGAAAGATTGTGCAGAGTTAATGAAAAGTGAGTCTAAAGGTGAATATAAAGGGAAAAATATCTAGAGTGGAAAGAGGTGGCCTGCAGAAAAGAAACAATGAAAAGTGTGGCAGTACATCTAAGGGAGTCCACGGGCGTGAGAAAAGTGGCAAATTAGAGTAACAATAAGAGTGCCGTCGCAAAAACAAAAAAAACCAAAACGGTGATTAATCGAATCGAAGGTCGATGCATCGACTTTGGGGGGTCGACATCGACAATGTCGATGCATCGACACCCAAAATTTTTTTTTTTTTTTTTTTTTTTTTTTTTTTTTTTAGCAACAGAGGGTCGATTAATCGATCCCTAAAGGTCGATTCATCGACCTCCAAAAAAAAAAAAAATTTTTTTTTTTTTTTTCGCAAAAAGTGGGTCGATTAATCGAGTATAACCCTCGATTAATCGACACCATCTTGGCAGAGAGTTGAAATTTTGTGAAAATTGGCATCTTAAAAGTGCGTTTCAACTACTCTAAAGGCAACCGGTAATTCGCAAAATTTTGGCAATCCCACACAGATTAGAAAACACACTTTTTCATTGATAAATACGATGATTACAAGGACACTTCTGATTTGACTCCTAAAATAAACAGCCTAAACAAAAGAAAGAAAAATAACACAAATCGAAAAATCCTAATCCTAGACTAATCAAACTAATCATCTCCATCCTCCTCGGCCTGGCGGGTCCTGGTGCGCATCTCATCATAACTATCAGGCCACATGCGCTGCCCGATCTGATGGAGGAAGGAACGATCATAGTGGCTACGGCGCAGGAGTGCACCATGTTGTCGCTGCTGCTCTTCTTGTAAAGAGGTAATTTGGGCTTGGAGCGAGCCAAGCGACACACCCTCCTCGGGTCCTTGATCAGGTGCATGTTGGTCATCCTGACGGACGCGGCGCACCGGGCGTGGGGAGCATTGGGCGGCATCAGCAGGGCCATCAGGGACATTTCCCAAGAGACGCATACTGCGGTTCCACTGGGTTGCACCATAACGATAGAAGGCAAGGTCCCCGATATCATCATCCCGGTAGAACGGGAAACGAAGGAAATTAAGCAACTTCATAACATAATGGGGGAAGTAGACCAACGGGGCTTCACCAGTGGTAGGTTTAGTGAGTTCGTCATGGCATCGCCACATGCCATCATGAATAATCCTGGGCACGTTGATCCATGAATTGCGGTGGGCCCCATAAAGTGCTTGAACCCGATCACCGGTGCGCTCAGAAACGTGGCCACGGGGACAAAGATTGCTACTAACCACACTATCCCAAAACAAAAGCGGGTGCGGCAACGCCGATCGCCTAGTGGCGATCCCAGAAGAAAATATGCCACGGCACATCTCGTTGATAATATCCTCCTGAGACTCGTCGAGTTCCTCACCCAGAATGTGATTGTGAGGGCGCTCGCATGAACATTAAAGACTTCCGCAATGGTGTGCGGATAAATCGGATGCGACCACCCATCAATTGTAACAGTGAAGTGGGCGGCGACTTGATTCTCGACGGAGGCGGGCGCCCATGCCATATTCTGATAGAATAACCGAACAACGCGTTCAGACACTTTGATCACGGGTGGAGTGAGGAGAAAATGGGCATTGAGAGCCATCGCATAGGCGAGAAGCGGCAGCGAAAGGCTTGAAAAGCCGCGAGATCAAAAACATATTCGGAGCATAGGTCGCGGGTCGCAAAGTGACCACTTGGCTGATCACGTGGATGACCAGCAGGGCGTTGTACAAGTCTTTGCGGCGCGGCAGAGGTCGAAGCCATGATTGCACTGTCGGAATGTCGGAGGCAGTCAGAAAAAACAGGATACAAACTCAATGAAACACGTAGTGAGACTGCTCCATTTAAATAGGCGCAAAGGCGCCCTCTCGGGACGGACACACGCAAAATTATCGATTAATCGACCAACAGGGTCGATTAATCGACTCCATTGAAAACGGGCACGTCAAAAGTCCCGACGCATGGAAACACGCAACGTCTTTAAGTGAAAAGACGCAACGTACGGAAGTGGAAAAGTCGATTAATCGACGCACTTACTCGATTAATCGACACAAATTGAGGCAGATGTAAAAATCAAAAACGCATGCCCCGCAATAAAGGTCGATTAATCGATCCATAAAGAGTCGATTAATCGACACCAAATAAAACAAAAACGGACAGAATTCGAAAAACAGCACAAGTTTCAAAATGTACAGTCGATGCATCGACTCAAGGAGTCGATTAATCGAGTAAAAAAAAGTCAAAAATCGTCATAAATGCAGTCTCCTTGAAAAAGGAGACTCCATTAAATACTCTCGATTAATCGACCAAAAGGGTCGATTAATCGAGCACAAAGGGGTCGATGCATCGACATAAGGGGTCGATGCATCGATTCCAAAATTTATTTTTTATTTTTATTTTTTTTTTCCAAACATAGGGTCGATTAATCGATCCCTAAAGGTCGATGCATCGACCCTTTGGGGGTCGATTAATCGACATAGGGGTCGATTCATCGACATCCTAAAATTTTTTTTTTTTTTTTTTTTTTTAAAATAAAACAAAAAAAAACCAAACGGAAAATACACAATTGGGTTGCCTCCCAAGGAGCGCTAGTTTAAAGTCGATAGCTCGACCATGGGAATAGCTCAGTCAGGGTGAGCCAGTGGCTCACTCAAAGAAATAGTGGTAGAGAATGCAATCGCATTCTCAAGGAACGGTTTCAATCGCTGACCGTTAACTCGAAAAATATTTCCGTGTTTCGGGTTGATAATATCTACTGCCCCATTGGGGAGTATTCGAGAGATTTTGAAAGGACCACTCCAACAGATTTTTAGTTTCTCCGGAAATAAATGAAGTCGGGAATTGTAGAGTAGAACTAGTTGACCAACAACGAACGATTTTCGCAGAATAGATTGATCATGAACCCGTTTCATACGGTCCTTATACGATTTAGCACAGTTATATGCATCAGCACGGATTTCCTCTAATTCATTTAATTGGAGACCCCTTTGGGTACCAGATTTCAGGAGATCGAAATTCAATGACTTAACGGCCCAAAATGCTCGATGTTCCAATTCAACCGGGAGGTGACATCCTTTACCAAAGACCAACCGATACGGCGACATGCCAATCGGAGATTTAAATGCAGTTCTATACGCCCATAGAGCGTCATTCAACTTTAACGACCAGTCTTTACGGTTCGGATTGATTGTCTTCTCTAAAATCCGCTTAAGTTCCCGATTAGAGACTTCAACTTGGCCACTTTTCTGAGGGTGGTATGGTGTAGCAACTTTGTGTGTGACACCATATTTCTTCATTAATTGGGTGAACACTTTATTGCAAAAGTGCTTTCCACCATCACTGATTATCGCCTTTGGAATACCAAAACGTGAAAACACTTGATCTTTGAGAAATTTGATCACTACTCTGTGATCATTAGATTTACAAGCCGCGGCCTCTACCCATTTCGAAACATAGTCAACACCGACAAGAATGAACGTATTTTCAAACGAATTCGGGAAAGGACCCATAAAATCGATCCCCCAAACATCAAATAATTCAACTTCTAAAATTGGATTGAGCGGCATCATGTTGCGCTTTGAGATTGACAAAGATTTGATATTGTGCAATGGATTTGCAATGTTGATGACAATCCTTAAATATCGTTGGCGGTAGAAACCACTTTGAAAGATCTTAGTCAGTCTTTTTGGAACTAAAATGACCTCCACAAGCTAACTCATGATGTAACGAGATGATTCGTGGTTGGTCGATTCAGAATACATCTTCGTATGATTTGATCAGACAAGATTTGAATAAGTACGGATCTTCGAAAAAATAGTGTTTCACCCGAGCTAAGAAAATAGATTTCTCATTCTTCGACCAATGGTGAGGTAATTTCTCGGTGACTAAGAAATTGACAAGATCCGCATACCAAGGTGGGCAATCAATCCTGAACAACTGTTCATCCGGGAAGTGCTCCAAGATCGAACAGCTCGTCAGGTTTCTCAATAATTATTCGTGACAAGTGATCGGCCACCACATTTTCTGAACCTTTCTTGTCCTTGATCTCCAAATCGAACTCTTGCAACAACAAGATCCACCTAATTAAACGTGCCTTAGCGTCTTTCTTAGCGAACAGATATCGCAGAGCAGCGTGATCTCTGAATACCACAACTTTAGATCCTAATAAATAGGATCGAAATTTATCCAACGCGAAAACTACCGCCAAAAGTTCCTTTTCAGTGGTCGAGTAGTTCAACTGGGCATCGTTGAGAGTGCGACTCGCATGGTAGATTACATGCGATAATTTTTCTATTCGTTGCCCCAAAACAGCTCCAATTGCATAATCAGAGGCGTCGCACATAATTTCGAACGGGAAGGCCCCGAGATTGAATTATTGGAGCTTTTATCAATTCGCCTTAATGGTTTCAAAGGCCCAAACATTTATCATCAAAGATGAATGGGGCATCTTTGAAAGTAAGCCGCAGAGCGCCGCTATCTTCTTCAAATCTTTAGTAAAATGCTCAAAAACCGGGCGTGGCCCAGAAAAGATCTGATTTCCTGCACTGTCCTCGATGGTGGTAGGTCGGCAATTAAATCAACTTTAGCCTTATCGACCTCAATACCCTGGGACGATATGATGTGTCCCAAAACAATGCCATCTTTAACCATGAAGTGACATTTTTCCCAGTTAAGAACAAGATTCTTCTCCTGACATCGTGCAAGCACTAGCGACAAATGATTCAAACAACAAGAAATCTGTTTCCATGTATCGAGAAGTCGTCCATGAAGACTTCCAAGAATCGCCGACCATATCCAAAAAATACTCAAAGATACATCTTTGGAATATAGCCGGTGCATTACAAAGCCCAAACGGCATTCGTGGGAGAAAGTACCAAAAGGACATGTGAAAGTGGTCTTCTCCGATCCTCCGGAATGACTATTTGGTTATACCCGGAATAGCCATCGAGAAAGCAATAGTACTCATGCCCGGCCAATCTTTCTAACATCTGATCGATAAACGGAAGTGGAAAGTGATCTTTCCTCGTCATCAAATTTAACTTACGATAATCAATGCACACTCTCCACCCTGTTTGAATTTTTATAGGGACCAGTATGTTTTCTTCATTCTTAACCACTGTGATTCCCGATTTCTTAGGGACCACTTGTGTGGGGCTGACCCATTTACTGTCCGAGATGGGGTATATGATTCCAGCATCTAAAAGTTTGATTACCTCATTTCGGACCACATCTTGCATTATAGGGTTCAGTCTCCTTTGTGGTTCTCTAGAAGGCTTAGCATTGTCTTCCAAATGGATTCGGTGCATACACACCGTCGGACTAATGCCTTTGATATCTTTTATCGACCAACCGAGGGCACTTTTGTGCTCTTTGAGTACATTCATGAGTTGGCCTTGCTGATTCGCATCCAGTGTTGATGATATGATAACGGGTTGAGTGTCATTCTCCCCCAGGTAGGCATACTTGAGATTTTCCGGAAGAGGTTTAAGTTCTAAGGACACTTTCTCCTCCTCTTTCGGCTTTTCCTTGATTAATTCAATTTGAGTTCCACACTCTATTTCCTGTTCTTCACCCAGACGTGGTGTGGAGTCCAACATGTGATTTACTTCTTGGATTAGTTGATCCACATCGAAATTTTCTCCAAAATGCGCAAGGCAAGCTGCTAAAGGATCTTCAGATTCAGATGCATTAAATATTTCCTCTACAATTTCATCGAGTATGCATGCTTGTGCATGTTCATCATCCTCCATGGGCTGCTTGGCAATATTAAAAATGTTGAGTTCCACTGTCATATTCCCGAATGACAGATTCATGATCCCATTTCGACAATTGATCAGCGCATTGGAGGTTGCTAGGAATGGTCTTCCTAGAATCACTGGAATATTATTCTTCAAATTTGATGCCGGTTCAGTGCCTAGAACAACAAAATCTACAGGAAAGTAGAAAGAATCCACCTTGATGAGGACATCTTCTACAATTCCTCGAGGGATCTTTACGGACCGATCAGCTAACTGAAGGGTCATCGCAGTGGTCTTAAGTTCTCCCAATTCGAGCTCCTTATACACAGAATAAGGCAACAAGTTGACACTTGCTCCTAAATCCAAAAGGGCCTGATCAATACGGTTATCGCCAATGATGATCGAGATTGTAGGACAGCCTGGGTCCTTGTATTTGATTGGGAGCTTTGCTTGCAACACTGAACTAACCAACTCGGCTAAGAAAGCCTTTTTCGGAATATTGGTCTTTCTTTTGATTGTGACCAATTCCTTCAAAAATTTTGCATAAGCAGGTACTTGACGGATGGCATCCAGGAAAGGAATATTAATTTTTAATTGCTTGAAAATCTCATTTATTCCTTCCACATCGCGATTTCTCAGTGTTGCCATCAATCTTTGCGGGTACGGTGCTTTCGGAACAAGACTTTTCTTCTGTTCACTCTTGTCATATGATATTTCTTTTGCTTGTACTTTGTCATTAATTTCTTCTATCTCTTCATATTTTTTCTCTCCATCAGACTCTTCCTCCTCCTCTGGCAACACTACTTTTTTATCGACCTGCTTTCCAGATCTCAACGTTGTGATCGCCCGAATTTGTTGTTGATTATCCTCTTGTGTTGAAGTTGATGTTTGTTCAACAACCATTTGGCCCCTTGGGTTAGGAACAGGTTGGCTTGGAAACGAACTTTTTTCTCTTTCACAGAGAAAGGATGCCAATTGCCCAATTTGGGTCTCTATTTTAGAGATTGAGGACGTGTGAGAATGAATGAGTTTCATCAGGTCCTCAGTAGAAGGAGTTTGTGTATGAGGACGTTGGGCAGGATTTCCCTGTGCGTTGTTAAATCCAGGTGGTGGAATGTCGGCACAAAATTTTGTTGTGGTTGGTTTTGATAACCTCCCATTGGCTGGGTAAACTGAAAATTCTGGTTCATTTGCCGTGGCTGCCCAACCTAATTTTGATTGTACTGAAATTGATTAGGGTTATTGAACCCTTGCTGCTGAAATTGCCCTTGACCGTAGTTCTGCTGCGGTCCTTGATTGAAATTTTGTTGGGGATAAAAGTTTGTCCCCTGTTTCCTGGGCTGCATTCTTTGATTATCTTGTTTCCATGAGAAATTTGGGTGGTATCTCCAGCTATTTGGGTTATTCTCATTGAAAACGTTTCCTTGATTCCGCCCATAATTATTCACAACATTTAACTGTTCAGATGTGTCTTCATGATAGTTCTGCATTGAAGGACAATCATCTGCCATATGCATTGGACTTGTACAAATTGAACATGGCTCAGGTTGTGTATTGACCATATGCACATTCTTCTTTAATTTCAATTCCTCCACTTGTTGAGTGAGGAAATCAATTTTAGCCACCAGATCTGGGGAATCCTTTACTACATATAGCCCTCCTTTCTTGGTTGAACTCCCGGCTTGATCACGAGCTTTGACTGATTGTTCCCGAGTCTTTGTGAAATCTCAGTGTTGAGAATCCTCAGCTAGCTTTTCTAAGAAAGCATAAGATTCGGTTTCTTTAAGGCTCAGGAATCCTCCGCCATTCATTGACTCCACCAGATGTCTATTTGGTTGATTTAGTCCATTGTAGAAACACTGGACCAGTCTCCACTTTGAGTATCCATGGTGCGGACATTTGAGTAAGAGATCCATGAATCTATCCCAAGCTTCATATAATCTCTCTTCTTCCTCTTGCGTGAAATCTGTGATTTCACGTCTAAGGACATTCGTCTTCGCCATAGGGAAGAACTTTGATAGAAACTTTTTGACCATCTGATCCCAGGTGGTTATGGATCCCGATGGTAGAGAATATAACCATGCTTTTGCTTTATCCTTTATAGAGAAAGGAAATAAGCGCATAATGCATTCTTCTTCTGAAATTTTGGTAACAGATGAGCGCATCAATTTAAGTCTTTAACGTGCTGGTATGGATCTTCTCGCTCCATGCCATGAAAGATTGGAAGGATTTGGATGACATTTGTCCGAATTTCAAACCGGCCACCAGGTGTGGCGGGGTATACAATGCATGATGGGGTATTTGTAGTTATCGGAGAAAACAGTTCTCTCAATGTTGGTTCTTCCTCTTGTTCGAGTTGCCCATTCATGTTGTCAGTCATATTGACTTCAGTGGATGATTCACTTAAAATTTTCTGTCGTGATCTAGCGTCCTTACGATTTGACCGACAGGCATGTTCGATCTCAGAGTTTAACGGTTCTAAATTTCTCTCTTTAGAAGACCTAGTGTGCATGCAAATGATGCACAGAGTTGAGGTTTCACGCAGGAAAACCTCAAAAAAAAAAAAAAAATTTTGAATTTTTGAAATTTTTTTTTTTTTTTTTTTTTTATAAAAATCGATTGATCGAGTCACACTCGATCAATCGAGGCAATGTCGATGCATCGACAATGGGGGTCGATGCATCGACTCCCACAAAAAATTTTTTTTTTTTTTTTTTTTTTTAATTAAAATTTTTAATTTTGAAATTTCCAAAAAAAAAAAAAAAAAAATTTTATTATTATTATTATTTTTTTTTTTTTTAATTAAGCAGAAATACTATTTTAATCCTTGAAAATTCCTAAAATTTACTGTCTACCAAAAATTCATATTTTCTTAATTTGGTCCCCGGCAACGGCGCCAAAAACTTGATGTGATATTTTTAATGTAATGTTTTACTCGCAAGTGCACGAATCGGTTTGTATATAGTGGGTGCGGAGTACGAGATCGTTCCCACGACTAATTTTGAAATATCTAAAATAGACAAGCAATTCTAGAAATCTATTAAGATCTAACAGTATTCTACCAGTTTTATGATTTAAGCGATTGATGAGATGGTAATTAATGACTACAAACTAAAATTCAATTGATAATTCAAAAATAAAAGTGAAGATGATGATGATAAAGATGAAGATACTAAATCCTCCCATCTTTGGTCCGTTCTTCCCATAATATAAATCTAAGGATTAACTTATGAGATATTTCAGTGGTAACAAACATCTTTTATGGAAGATCAATGGTCAACACCCTAATAGGTTCCACGTTGCATCCCTGCAATTAGGACTTAGATGATTTTCATATATAGATCTGGGATCAAGGGCACGGCTAGGCACACATGATCTCAGGTTCAAATAAAAATCATCCCAAAAGTGGGTGAAAATTCCAACAAGAATACCACTTATAAATCTGAAATCAAGGGCATGGCTCGGCACACTTTATTCAGATTAGGGATTATTTAAGATAAAATTACCATTACAGAACCAAGATCCAGGGCATAGCTCGGCACACTCGATCCCAGAACATAATCGTAATTAGATCCACACGATGAAAGCAAAAAGACCATAACAATGATTGGGTAAAATTACCGTTACAGATCTAAGATCCCGGGCATGACTCGGCACACGCGATCCAGGTTAGTGGCGGGGATTTCATCCATTCATGATAGCACAACAACCATAAAAATAAAATCTCATATTTTAATCCTAAATTTATATTATTAAAAGTACATCCCTCGGATGGGAATCATTAGATCCCTATCCCTATAAATTTAGCCACACATATTATAAGTAAATGACATAAATAAATAAATACGGGAAAATAACATTAATTAAAATTACCTCAAACTTCAAAATAAATTACGTTGATCCACAAATATGATGATCTTCAGAAACGAAATTAATGCAGGAATAAACTTTGAACAAAATTTAGGAATGAGTACTGAAAAATTAAAGGGAACAAAGCTCTCAAAAGAATAATAAAATTTCCCTATTTCTATGTCTAACTATGAAAAATAATGGCTAAAAACTAAGAACACTAAAAACTAAAACTCTTTCCTAAAACTAATTCCTACGTAATTCTAATTCTAAAAAGATATATTTTTCCGAAGTGTTTGAGTCGCTTTAAATAGACCCGTCGCGCGGAAGTCTCCTAAGCCAAACTTTTAGGGTCGATTAATCGACCAGGGAGGGTCGATGCATCGAGCCGCCAAAAAGTCCCAAAAATCAGGTTTCCAGTGTTAGTTTTGTGTCAGACTCTGACTCTGGCTCGATTAATCGACCTGTAAGGTCGATGCATCGACCCCAGAAATCCGTGAAATTCAACACTTCTTCTTGGCTCAGACACTATTTTGGTATTTCGGCCATAACTTTCTGTCCCGAACTCGGATTGAGATGATTCTTATGCTGTTGGAAAGCAGACGAAAAGATCTATAACTTTTATGTTTTGACAATTTCGTAATTCGGCTGTCTTGAAGGTCCAAATTTATCCTCAAGTCGCACCAAGTTCTTGATTACCCGAAGTTGCAGTGTTTTGACATTATATTCAGAATTCTTGGACTGTTTTCTATACTTGGCTTGTATTTACCTGAAACACTTCAAATCTAATCAATCTCATCAGATAACCTTCATCGGACAGCTAAATATAGGTATTTAGGGGTGAAATATCCTCATTTTTCAGTACTCATCAAGATGCCAGTTGGCAACTAGGGTTTGATCCGAAAGATTCAAGTTTTCAAGGGTGGATTATAAATTTTTTTGTTAGTTTAAACCCTTAACCGTTAAAAGCTTCTAACTAATAATTTTTAGGATATTTAGTAATTAAAATTATATATAATCTTATATATATAAATATTTAAAAATAAATATTATAATCGAGTCGAGCCAACCTACAAATTACCGAGCTCGCAGTGGCAGAACCATGTTTCTACTTATGGGGTCCCTCATATTGTCATCTGTAATAGTCCCACATCGGATAGGGAAAAGTCCTGACCCTGGGCTATATGTGATTGCGGACGCTATACGTCATTACGCGTTTTGGGTGGGGACTTAAGCCCATGCCAAAAACAAAATCGGGGCGGGGACCTAAGCCCAGAACCAGACAATATTGTCGCATGTGGGTCTGGGTCTTCACATAATCTATGCATTTTTTAGGAATTATTTCTAAAATTTTTTAAAATGACACGTTAGGCGTGAATCACTCAGGTGAGAATTTGGGCTTCTCCTTTTATTTATGCTAGTGGGATGCACATGTAAGTAGGTTAAACTTTTGTATCCGACCTAATAATTTTTTTTTGGTATCTGACCTATCCAAAGTTCAGGTTGTATCTCTCATTCCCAACTCAACCTGAAAAGTCAATTTTGGATCCGACCCAACAAAAAAATTTGAGTCAGGTCAATCAGGCATCAAGTCGACCCAATCACTTGACATCGATAGGAGCAAAAGCAGCAAGGGGGATTTATAAGAGATATTTCTCAGTACCTTTAATTTCAATCCAAGATTCTTCCTTCTCAAGGTTTCATGCTTTTAAATCATTGATCGCTTTGAATCAGACAATTGAAATTGTTTTTGTCCCAATATTTGACATTATAAGTCTACCATCATATGATCAGATATTATTTCCATATGACACATCCACAGAAGTGATCCTAGAACCACATTTGAGGTGTGTTGACAGTTTATTGTTTGCTTATAATTATGTTCATGTTTTCTATGATGTGATCCTCGTAGATGAAAATCAAAACTTTTGATGGTAGGATCATGATCTTATGATCTGCAGTGTTGAAGATTGGGATGAAAAACAATCTCCAACATTGGATTAGAAAAAGTCAACAATTTAAGTACGCATATGGAAAGATATGTGCCAACTGGAATCAACTTCTTACCGTAGCTATAGAGTCACCGACACCCAAGAATCTTTGGTTTCGCTACTCTTTGAAAATGATAGATCCGGGAAGAGAAAAAAGAGGTGCGTAGCAAATAAAAATGAGAGATTCAAGGAGCGAAATGATAGAGTCAAGCTGAGAAAAAGGGTAGCTTTAATAGCACCCACGGAATCTTCCAGGAACCTATGCCCAAAATCATTGATTGCTTCAGATCAGATGATGGAGATCGTGTTTGGCTCCAATCTTGCACACAAGGGATCTTGAGATCATGGCACAGTATCACGGACTATCATTTTTGTATAGACCATAGATTTAACCCTAATTATGATAGTAGGATCTTTTAATCTGATGGTACATATCACGAACTTTTCTGTCATAATTTTAGTGGGTTGTCACTAAAATTGTCTTTGAGAATGGAGAAAAGCCAATAAGTTTGATTAAGTGAATAATTTGTATAACCTCACCATGCTTGTTGGGGGCAAAGCCTTTGTGACATTTGGAGTTATGAACCTGAAGAAATGGAATGTGGACCATTTCTTCCTTGAGAGAAAGACCAATAGAACCTATGGTTAAGGTCATTGGTAGCTAGGCAGCAATGAAATTGTTACCTAATAAGAAATCTCCATGCATGTTTGGAAAACATAAAATTTTAAGAATAATAAATTTTTTATCATTAAGCCAAATAGAAATATTTTTTTCTTTTAACTCAATAACTGTTTCTCTTCCTTCAATGCCTTTAACTCTAATTGGATGTTTATTGTTAACCCATTTTTCAGAGGTTAATGCATTATACCGATAAGCACTAATTGTAGCTCTGATATCCATTAAGACACATAAATTATAAGGTTTATAATTTTTAAACATAAAATTTCCTAAGACGTAGGTATATCGTCTTTTTCTATAACTAGGTGAAAATAAGATTTCAGCATGTTTTGACCGAAAATGATATAGTTGAACTGTTTTTAGTTGATGAGCAAACTGTGTTTCGGGTAGGATAGGAACTTGCATATTTTTTACTGTTATATGCGTTTGGTCTTGAGTTGATTCTGGAGCACTAGATGTTGATGCTCTAGACTCAATAGTTTTTAAAGGAAGTCATTCATCTTTTATAGTATTAAAAGATGCAATCATTGTATCTCTAAAATATAGATTATTTCCTGAAGCTTGTATTTCAATCTGCTGGATTTGAGATTTTAGTTTTTGGTCTAAGAGATCTTCAAATAATCATTATTTAGGTATCTGTAAATCTTTCCAGTTTATTAATCTTGGTTGAATTTCTGAATTATATGGTTTGGGTTCAAATATTTTAATCAGATTTTTATCTGATTTGTGCATTTTTGTTATAGGTTTAGATGTTAATTCATGTTCTATTTGTCAGGTTATTACCAGATTATGTGAATCGTCTTTCATTTCTAATCCTTTGGTTTTGATTTTAATTTTTATTGTATCTTCAATATTTAGGTCGTCAAGCGAAATAAAATAATTTGGTTTTAGTTTAAACCAAACCATTCCATAAGTTAAATTTGATTGAATTCCTCTAATCAAGGATTGTAAAAGATTTAGTAATCTTTTATCCATTACTACAGCTAGTATAGGAGTGTCTATACCATGTCTGAATAACCCTGTTATAGATATTTGAAGTACACTAATATGAGTATATTTTAATTTTGAATTTTCTTTTTTTATCTTAATATTTTCTTTTTATCGAATAGTGTTATTTCAACTGTATGATTATATGTGCTTTTTGCAATAGTGTTTCTTGAAAAAGCTTCAAAAATTTTTCTAGACAAGATTTTGTCTAGTGGAGAAATTTTATATATATCATCTTTATTAAGTTTTTGTTGAAGTTCGAATTCTCGAAGTTATTCTTCAGAGAAAGATATTTCTTTTCCTATTACATCTTTTAATGTAATCATTTGATGTTCTTCGTCTGAAGTTTCAACGACATTTAACATAAATAGTAGATCATCTAAGTCAGTATCAAAATATGTTTCGGATTCTAATTCATATGTGACACTATTATCATCGCTTGAAATTTCTTCACCAAAATAAACATCTAGATTTTTTTCATCTAAATATTTAACCATTTTAGTTATATTTTTTTCTCATTTTGGACATTGAGGAGCATAATGTCCTTCTTCATTACAAATAAAACAACATTTCTTTTTAGTTGTGGTCGTTTTATCTGTTTTCTCAATCTATTTTTTCTTTTTAATGTATTTTTTACTTTTAACAAACCTTTTTCGCTTGTTCAAAGGTTTTCATTTGAGTTTTTGCTTCTTAAAACCTTTCTTGTATCCCTTTCGTTTAGGGATATTGCATCCTATTTTTCAATTTTCTTAGAGAGTTTTATCACAGCATTTATGACCAAAGTTATAATTCGTGATTTGATTTTTAACTTGTTTCTTAGTTTTTATTTTTAAACACCTATCAGCTATTAATCTTAGGATAAAGAATGTTTTTAGTCCTAAAGTATCTTTTTTAGATAATTTATTAATAAAATTTGGATAGCTTTTGATGGCTAATTCATCCCATGGTGTCAGGAGTTTATGATAAAATTGTTCTAACCATGATATATTAATTGGGGGTTTCAATTGATAATAATATTTTTTTTAAATATTGTAATATTCCTGAAATTGGCAAATATTGCATAATTCTAATTTTGATAGAATATATATAGCATCTTCTTGTAGGTTTTGTTCACCCGTATAACTACAAAGATGTTCTTTAATGATTATCGTAAAGTGTTTTAAGATATCATCAAGATTATTAAAACTTCATAATAATAATGCTTTTTGTATTTTACCATCATTAAATTTTTTTCATTGTTTTAACAATTGCAAAACATCACCTTGAAGTGTTGCTGCAATATAGTCAAGAAATCTTTTTTTAAACCAAACTGTTTTTTGGTTTGTAATTACTATGGACATGGATTGTGCCCAATCGTCAATTACTTTTTCTTGATCTTTAAAAGGAACATTTGTTAAATCAAGATATATACCTCCTTGAGCTACGTTTTGTTTATTCAAATCGTCTCTTCTATTATTTGTAGAAATTTGGATTTCCTCATCTTTAACTCCTGATGATGAACTACCATCATTCATGTGAATATGATGTTTTAGATATTCTTCTTGTTCTCCAAGAGTTAATGTTTTTAAATATGTTTCTAAATTTTCAAATTTCTCTAATGGTTCTTTAACTTTTCTCTTTCTAGGAATCAGAGGAGTTTGTGACTCACTAGGATCTGAAGAAGCATCTGATTGATCAGAAGTGATATTCATTGTATCAGTTTCTGATTCATTTAATTCCTGATTTTTAAAGTATGTTAAAAGAGGTTCATGTTTTAAAGAAACTTCTTTTATTTGAGAGATGATATTGTTTCTATCTTCAACTGGAAGGGTTTCATTCAGATATAAGTTTTGCCAAAACTCAATGATTTCTTTTATATTTAAGTATTCTTGATAATTATATTCAATGTTTTCATTTAAGACAGATGACATCGGTATTGATTTCATCAATTTCATCAGTTTCGTAGAATAATCGTGTATTCGAATATTCATCTTTTTATTTTTCTAAATTTAATTGATCTAATTTTGTTATTAGATTTTCGATTTTTGATTTGGTCTTTTCTTTTATATCCAAATTAATTAACTTACCTAGAGCCAAAATATTTTCTTTGTTTCATTACTTCGTTATGAATCACATATAGTTGTATTTTTTATATCATCTTGCTTCTTATAAATTTTCTTTAACCAAGTACCCGTTATATCCAATAGACTATTTATACAATCACTTATTATATACATATTATTTTCAAAAATTTTATCTATAGAGAGTATATGTCTATAATTTTCTTGGTTTTTATTTGTCTAATAACTTATACAATTGATAGGTAATTCTAAATTTTTACTAGATTTTTCTGTCATTTTATTTGATACAAGTACCTAAAACCGCTTAACGTATGGTTGGTACCTAAATCGTTCCCAATTAGACAAAAAGCTTTTACAGCTACCAACGTCTTTGAAAGGATATGGGCTTTACCAAACGGTAAGTATATGGGTTTTATATCAAATAATTAGACCAAAATATTGTGTAAAAATCAAAAATACTTTTTTTTTCTTTTGTAAACAAGTTCGTAAGTCATAGCTCGGGACAACTCGCTAGCCGAACCTCTCGTAACTCACAGCTCGGCTCAGCTTGGCTAAAGCGAGCCAAGCTTAAGGTACTTGCGAGTTGCGAGCTCATTTTTTCAAACTGAGCCAAGTTAGCTGTTGAGCAGTCCCCGTGGTTGAGACGCCTACCCACACATGACATAATATAAAAAGGATAGTGTTATACAATAGACAATTTTGTAGACAACTTATGTAATGTGACATGACTAGTTGCACACATAGTGGGGGCCCTAGCACTACAGTCTATCACGTCGTGCCAAGTAATCTGTCTACAACTATTAAAAACTGTCCACGGCTTATAATTGCCAAATAGCAGCCCAATCACGACCAGATGGGGAACGGGACGGTCACCTTACACCAGCTCCACTTTGTATTGGGTACACACCCGGCCAATGCGGTCAAATGCCTGCCATGCATCTCAGATGGAGTTGACTTTCACAAGCGTGACAGCCAAATTGGCCCTTTGTAGATCGAGTAGGCATACGGCTTCAAGCTTCAACAGGGCGGGCCAACAGCCCATTGAATTGGTACGCGAGTGTTCCGAAACTCGGGACTCACCACGATACATAGTGATGGGAATCTGCAAATGGACACCCAAAAGCGGCTTCAAATCCATTATAATTGGATTGTCGGTTGGAATTCTAGGGCTTTCTATGGGTCCGGTCAGCTCGGGTTGGGTCTGGCCAATACCTAAAGCACTGTTTGGGTTAGTTCTTATAAGAATAGAAGCAGCTTTTTATCTACTATTCATCGGAGCAAATAAAATCGGCTTTGATGGAGAGCAGGTAGAGACCAACTTTATCAATTAAAATACCTTCTTGTCATAGCAAATAAGGTGAGAAGTTGAGTTACCAAATGTAATAGCAGTTTCCGCCGGAGCCAAAGAATGAAAGAGTTGCTCTTTGCCCCAAAAGAGCTAACCCAAACGGAGCCTTAGACTATATTTGGGTTAGCGCTGATGGAATCTAAATGGATCTGACGATCCGACCATCCAAAATTAAGCGTAGAGATCTAGGCGCACGATCAATCAAAAACCAATAAATATACAAACTATAAATATGCGCACCTTGAGCGTTAGCCATTGATGGTTGCCGATCTTCAACGATGTTCTCGCGTTCAATGTCTCCTAGCACAATGGGGATGCTCTCGCCAATAGGGAGGATTGAATTATGTCGAGCTATCGTTGGGACCAGGCACCCCTTATATTTATAGCCAAAGAGTCCTATCCCATTAAGGACTGAAATTGCTAATTATAGTGTGATTAGAAATCACAATCATACTTTAACTGAAAGACTCAACAAGCAGTTGCCTATTCTCTTCAAACTCACCAGAATAGCAATTGTACATCTTAAGGTTGATCTTATACCATTCACTGGTCAACGGGTTTGACCATAGTGATGGCCACCAAAATAGAAAGCGCTTCAGTCTCCACTTGGCCAAACTATGTCAATAAACTCCGATTACCCAATGTTAGCTAACTTTCTTTGAATGGTAAGTCACAATCAATCTCAATCAAAGTCTTTAATAACAGTCCGGTCCAGTGAGAATTTCAACACAGAATCAATGTAGTCAATATATCATATCATCGATATATGACCGCTCATTAGTCACTGTATTGGAAGTCATCACCGACATGGATTCAACTAGTATGATGTTACATAGATTGTAAGTTTACGAATGGTGATTACATGTAAACTCAATCTAATATTGGTCCTACTTTATTGCCATCTCACGGCACCATATGTTCAAGGAGTTATTTGCATAAAAATGGAAAAGCAAATAAATAAATTTTATTTGAATCAATTAAACAAATGTATTCACTGCATATATCCACTCTCAAAGGCTATCAAAATTATCATCAACCCCATCGCGCAACATGCTCCAAAAGAGCTTGGGAGGTAAACCTTTTGTGAGAGGGTCACCAATGACATAGTGTCGTATTTATCTTTCCAGATACAATTTGATTCTAACTTTCTTCCTTACAACAAGATATTTTATATCAATATATTTGGAACCCCACTAATCTTGTTGTTATTGGAGATAGCAATCGCATGAATTGTCACAAAAGATTCTCGATTGGCTTTGAAATAGTATCAACAACTCAAGCCACGAGATAAAATTCTTCAACCATATCGCCTCACATGTTGCCTCAAAACATGCAACGAATTCTGCTTCCATAGTGGACGAAGTAGTCAACATTTGTTTAACGCTCTTCCAAGATATAGGTCCACCTGCAAGCATAAAAATATAACCCGCTGGGGACCTGAGTGTCTTGACACCCATAGTCGACAATAACCAATAACTTCAAGGTTATTCGACCTTTTTATGTGAGCATGTGTCCTTTAGTCCCTTGTAAATAGCGAAAAACCTTCTTAGCTGCTTTCCAATGATCCAAACCAGGATTACATTGGTACCTGCCAAGCATGCCAACTATATACGCTATATCTGGACGAGTACAGACTTGTGCATACATGAGACTCCCAAGCCGATGCATAGGAATTGTCTCCATCTGTTTCTCTCCGGATCGATCCTGGGACTCAAGAAGACTAAATTTATCACCCTTAATGGCAGAGAGCGATGGCAGAACAATTGTGCATGTTAAACCTTTTAAGAACTTTATCAATATAAACTCTTTGAGACAATCCCAATATGCCACGGGCTCTATCTCGATGAATCTCAATTCCTATCACGTAGGAAGCTTCACCAAGATCTTTCATATCAAAACTCTTTGATAAAAAGTTCTTTGTCTCATATAACATGCCCAAATTGCTACTCGCAAGTAAGATATCATCAACGTATACAACAAGGATGATAAACTTACTCCCACTGATTTTAAGATATATGCATTGATCCACAGTATTTTCTTTAAAACCAAAATTTGAAATGACTTCGTGAAATTTTAAGTACCATTGTCGAGATGTCTGCTTTAAACCATATAGAGACCTTTTGAGTCTACAAACTAAATGACTCCCCCCCTCAACCTGAAAACCTTTTGTGTCATAAAGACATCTTCATGCAAGTCGCCATTCAGAAAAGCAGTTTTAACATCCATTTGATGCAATTCTAAGTCAAAATGAGTTACTAATGCCATGACTATCCGAAAGGATTCCTTTCTAGAGACAGGAGAGAATGTCTCTTTATAGTTTATTCCTTCTTTTTGAGTGAAACCTTTAGCGACTAACCTGGCCTTGTATCTTTCTATATTACCTTTGGAGTCTTGCTTGGTTTTAAAAACTCATTTACAGCCTACAGGCTTGACTCCATTAGGTAACTCACAAAGATCCCAGACCGAGTTATGTTTCATTGATTCCAACTCATCTTTCATGGCTTCGAGCCATTGAGTGGATTTGTCGCTCTTCATGGCTTGGCTAAAGGAAACAGGATCTGATTCCTTTCCAAAATCAAACTCACTCTCATTTAGGTAAACTATATAGTCATCAGAAATGGCAGGCTTCTTTGCTCTCTCTGATCTACGCAATGGTAGATCAGTGGCAGTCACCATGGGAGCAAGAGCCTCCTCAATGTGGGGTGTGTCAATAGGTATAGCCACAGGTGCATCAACACTGGCTTGAATAACTGGTGTTGGTGCCACTTTTTCTTGGATAAAAGGGATAGGAATTATAACCCGATTCTCCTCAAAAGTGATTTTCCTAAGCTCTATACTCCCACTGATCTCACGATCCTCAAAGAATTTTGTATGTCTAGTCTCAACAATCCGGGTACTATGAGTGGGGCAATAAAATCTGTAGCCTTTTGATCTATCAGGGTAACCAATGAAATAACAACTTATAGTTTTAGGGTCCAATTTTCCTAATTGTGAGTTGTACACCTTTGCTTCAGCAAAACAGCCCCAAATGTGTAAATATCTTAAAGTCGGTTTTCTTCCTACCCATAGCTCATCAGGAGTCTTGGGAACTGCCTTACTAGGAACTCGATTTAGGATATATGCATTTTTCAAGGCTTCTCCCACAAGAACGTAGGCAACGTGAGAGTTGCATAACATGCTTCTCACCATATCCATAAAATGTCTGATTTCGTCACCTACTGCCGTTACATTGGTGTTCGGCATGGTGTATTGAGCGACAATGTCATGCTCTTGTAGATCTGAGCGAAGGTCTTGGATTGCGACACATTTGAGTATCTACCATAGTACTCTCGCCTCTATCGGATCTCACAATTTTAATCTTGAATTGAGTTGTAACTCAACTTGACTTTATAGATTTTAAACATATCCGGCCTCAGATTTCGTGAATGAGAAATATATAACCAAAACGAGAATAATCATCGATGAAGGTAATAAAATATTTTGACCACCAATAGCGGGAGTTGGAAAGCGGTCCACAAATATCAGTGTGGACTATTTCCAGCGAACTCGTGCTTCTGAGAGCCACTTTCTTATTAGTCTTTGTGAGTTTCCCTTTAACGCAAACAACACAAGTACTGAAATCAGAGAAATCGAGTGCATCGATTATAGCATCTTTAATTAATCTCTTCATTCTATCCTTAGAGATATGGTCTAGACGTTTATGCCATAAAATGGAGGAGTTATCGAGTGCTCGTTTTCGTTTCTTACTTATTTTATCATTCACATGCATAGAAACTAAAGATTGGGCGTAAGATAAATCCAAGTTCAATGATAAAGATTGCCCATTAATGAGCCACCACCACAATATCGAATTGAATAATAGAGTAAACATATTATGTCCAAATTTAAATTCAAAACCTAATGAATCCAATTTAGAAATTGAGATAAGGTTTCTAGTGATCGGAACATAAATAGTATCAACTAAATCCAAAATCAAACCACTATCTAAAATGAGACGGAGTCCCAATGGCCTCCACGTGCGCTTCTACTCCATTCGAGTTTGATGGTACGTTTGCCTTTACTTAGCTTCTGCGGATCGAAATCCTGCATTGAATTACTTATGTGAATAGTTGCACAATCTATCCACCAAGTATTGCGTGGAGCATCAACATAAAGTGATTCAAAACACACAAAACAAGGTCATTACCTTTCTTAACTAACCAATCTACGTATTTCGACAATTCTTCTTAATGTCGTCCCTTCTTCTTCTGAAGTGACACTTGATGCAGTAGATGTGCTAGCCTCTCCTTGTTTGGTTTCGGTGGAGCTTTCACGTTCTTTCCTTTATATTGTCCCGATTTTCGCGAAATTTCGTTTCGATGGGCCAAGAAGCGTAATGGGCACTTCGGTTTTTCAAGTCGTTCTTCTTCTTGGACACGATGGCGATTAACTCATTCATCTTCCACTTCTCTTTTGCGTGTTATAATTGATCTTGAACGGGCCAAATTAGCGCAGAAGAGAAGTCATAATAAGTGAACAAGATAACCCTCGGAAAAACCCATGTCCAATTTTTTTCAATTGAGTGGCCATGCCACTCATTTTCATAATGTGCTCCGGACGCCGCATCATATTTCATGGTTCCCATTTTAACAATTAGACTCGCAAGGGCTTTAGAAGTCCTTGAAATTGTTCCTTAATGGCTTGCATGTATTCTTTTACGATTATGCGTCAGAATACCTCCCGAATCGCATGCAATGGAACTCTTTATGATCATGAGGCTCATACGATTTGATCTATCCCATTTTTCTAAATCCGTATGGTTCACTGCCAGATCCTCAGCCGAGGCATCAGCAGTGAGCTCCTTGGGTTTATCAGATCGTAAAGCATAGTCAAGATCCATCGACTAGAACAATTGCAACTTGTTCCTTCCATTTCTTATAATTTGATCCACTCAAAGTTCAATTCCACCAATCATCTTGGTTATGATAGGCCGGGTTCAATCTTTGCACAATAATTAAGGGTTTATTATGTCCATATACAATCGAGTAACTATCAATTCCACAAGGTTATAATTATAGTATGTGACGTGAATGTTAAAATATGTCAAGGAATATAAAAATTAAAACCAATGTGATTTTATTGAGAAACAATGTGTCATTATGAGCCTCCGTTGGGTCGAGTCATAACACACTAGCCGCTTCCTCAATCTATATTAATGATGGTGGTACTAATTGCGTCGTTATGACCCTCCGTTGGGTCGAGTCACAACACGCGAGCAGTACCCACACATAAAATAATGAATAGTGAAACACAGCCATCATATAATATTAAGTGATTCATCACCGTTGGGCAGAAGAATCCCTTATGTTGTAACGCCAACGTTCACTACACATTTACATTGGATTTGTAACACGTTTTTGAATAAAATTAAACCTCACTATGAAAACCACGACACTAGGAAAGATCATCACCAGGCAGAAGAATCTTTCCAAAGCCATGTTTTCAAATTAGGCTTGATAATAATTTAGATGATCACAAAACGTGTTATGAGGAGGTGTCAAAAAAGGACAACAAACGAGCATTATAAAGTGTAAGTACCAGCCATGGTGGTAGAGCACAATCTCCACTACCCAATTCTAATGAATGATACTTGAGCAAAAATTGATTACACAATTAAAAAATGGAAAAAATAACATCAGGTCATGAAAATATCATAATAGAGAGCTCATTGTTAAAAATAGACCTCAAAAATAGATCCGGAATGTCCGAGATAGTCAAAATGCATATATAATGTCCGAAAATCGGACCTGTAAATAGCCCAGAAAAGGCCCGAAAAGAATAAGAAATTTAAAAGATCATAATTGGGCCGGGCCATGGGCCTTAGTGGCCGAGTGGGCCTCAGCCAATGGGCCCTGTGGTCAGGGTGCAGGTCGGGCCATGGGCCAAAGCCGAGTGGGCCTAGGGCCACAGATCAGACCATAGGCCAAAATAGGCAGACTTGGTGATCCGAGAAGAGGGCCATCTTGCGGGCCCATGCGGTCAGACCATAGGCCAAAATAGGTCGACGGTCGGGGCCAAAATGGGTCGGTGGGTCAAGAGGCCCAGCGAGGTTGGGCAGGCCGGTCAGCCAAAGCCCAGACAGGTCTCGGTCAGTGGGTGGGCGGTGGTCCAAAGGCAGACGGGTCCATGGGCCATATAGGCTCAAAAGGCGCCAGGTCGGGTGGCAGGGTCTAATGGGCCAAGTAGGCCTGAAGGCTAAGCGGAGTCGGGCGGTGGGCGGCGGACCCCCCAAAACCCCTTTCTCCTTCTTCTTCCTCTTCTGAATTTTTTTTTTTTTTTGAAGTTCAGCCAACCCTTCGGCCAACCCAGGTGCATGCCGTCGGTCCGGCAGAGCCGATCGCCCGCACGGAAATCGGCGGCGATCCGGTCTGGCGGAAAAACCACCGTGGCCGCCGTCGACCACAAAACGTCAAAAATTTCAAAGTTTTTTTTGAAGTGCATGCGTGGCGTATAAGGGCTTACCCATGACCCAGTGGGTGACCGTCGACGGTCCAGTGAGACGGTCGGCCCACGGAAGTTGGCGATGCCGGTCCGGTGTAGGAGAACCCCAAGGCCAAAATTTTTTTTTTTTTTATATAAAATAGCCATTACAAAAAAAAAAAATTCACTTTAAAGCTTTGACCGATCATAACGCCAATCATGGCTCTGATACCAATTGATGGAATCTAAATTGATCTGACGATCCGACCATCCAAAATTAAGCCTAGAGATCTAGGCGCACGATCAATCAAAAACCAATAAATATACAAACTATAAATATGCGCACCTTGAGCGTTAGCCATTGATGGTTGCCGATCTTCAACGATGTTCTCGCGTTCAATGTCTCCTAGCACAATGGGGATGCTCTCGCCAATAGGGAGGATTGAATTATGTCGAGCTATCGTTGGGACCAGGCACCCCTTATATTTATAGCCAAAGAGTCCTATCCCATTAAAGACTGAAATTGCTAATTATAGTGTGATTAGAAATCACAATCATACTTTAACTGAAAGACTCAACAAGCAGTTGCCTATTCTCTTCAAACTCACCAGAATAGCAATTGTACATCTTAAGGTTGATCTTATACCATTCCTTTGGTCAACGGGTTTGACCATAGTGATAGCCACCAAAATAAAGCGCTACAGTCTCCCAGTTGGCCAAACTATGTCAATAAAGTCCGATTACCCAATGTTAGCTAACTTTCTTTGAATGGTAAGTCACAACCAATCTCAATCAAAGTCTTTAATAACAGTCCGGTCCAGTGAGAATTTCAACACAGAATCAATGTAGTCAATATATCATATCATCGATATATGACCGCTCATTAGTCCTTGTATTGGAAGTCATCACATGGATTCAACTAGTATGATGTTACATAGATTGTAAGTTTACAAAGGAATGGTGATTACATGTAAACTCAATCTAATATTGGTCCTACTTTATTGTCATCTCTGGCACCATATGTTCCAAGGAGTTATTTGCATAAAATGGAAAAGCAAATAAATAAATTTTATTTGAATCAATTAAACAAATGTATTCTCTCGCATATATCATCTCTCAAAGGCTATCAAAATTATTCGTTATCCCCATGCGCGCAACATGCACCAAAAAGAGCTTGGGAGGTAAACCTTTTGTGAGAAGGTCAGCCAACATGAATGTCGTTATCTTTTCAGATACAATTTGATTTTAAACTTTCTCCCTTACAACAAGATATTTTATATCAATATATTTGGAACCCCCACTAATCTTGTTGTTATTGGAGATAGCAATCGCAGCGGAATTGTCACAAAAGATTCTCAGTGGCTTTGAAATAGTATCAACAACTCGAAGCCCTGAGATAAAATTCCTCAACCATATCGCCTCACATGTTGCCTCAAAACATGCAACGAATTCTGCTTCCATAGTGGATGAAGTAGTCAGCGTTTGTTTAACGCTCTTCCAAGATATAGGTCCACCTACAAGCATAAAAATATAACCCGATGTAAACCTACGAGTGTCTTGACACCCAGCATAGTCAGCATCTGAATAACCAATAACTTCAAGGTTATTCGACCTTTTGTATGTGAGCATGTGTCCTTTAGTCCCTTGTAAATAGCGAAAAACCTTCTTAGCTGCTTTCCAATGATCCAAACCAGGATTACATTGGTACCTGCCAAGCATGCCAACTATATACGCTATATCTGGACGAGTACAGACTTGTGCATACATGAGACTCCCAACTAGATGCATAGGAATTGTCTCCATCTGTTTCTCTCGGATCGATCACAGGACTCAAGTAGACTAAATTTATCACCCTTAATGAGAGGGCAGGTAATTGTAACAATTGCATGTTAAACCTTTTAAGAACTTTATCAATATAAACTCTTTGAGACAATTCCAATATGCCACGGGCTCTATCTCGATGAATCTCAATTCCTATCACGTAGGAAGCTTCACCAAGATCTTTCATATCAAAACTCTTTGATAAAAAGTTCTTTGTCTCATATAACATGCCCAAATTGCTACTCGCAAGTAAGATATCATCAACGTATACAACAAGGATGATAAACTTACTCCCACTGATTTTAAGATATATGCATTGATCCACAGTATTTTCTTTAAAACCAAAATTTGAAATGACTTCGTGAAATTTTAAGTACCATTGTCGAGATGTCTGCTTTAAACCATATAGAGACCTTTTGAGTCTACAAACTAAATGACTCTCCCTCAACTTTGAAAACCTTCAGGTTGTGTCATAAAGACATCTTCATGCAAGTCGCCATTCAGAAAAGCAGTTTTAACATCCATTTGATGCAATTCTAAGTCAAAATGAGTTACTAATGCCATGACTATCCGAAAGGATTCCTTTCTAGAGACAGGAGAGAATGTCTCTTTATAGTTTATTCCTTCTTTTTGAGTGAAACCTTTAGCGACTAACCTGGCCTTGTATCTTTCTATATTACCTTTGGAGTCTTGCTTGGTTTTAAAAACCCATTTACAGCCTACAGGCTTGACTCCATTAGGTAACTCACAAAGATCCCAGACCGAGTTATGTTTCATTGATTCCAACTCATCTTTCATGGCTTCGAGCCATTGAGTGGATTGTCGCTCTTCATGGCTTGGCTAAAGGAAGCGAGGATCGATTCCTTTCCAAAATCAAACTCACTCTCATTTAGGTAAACTATATAGTCATCAGAAATGGCTTCTTTGCTCTCTCTGATCTACGCAATGGTAGATCAGTGGCAGTCGCCATGGGAGCAAGAGCCTCCTCAATGTGGGGTGTGTCAATAGGTATAGCCACAGGTGCATCAACACTGGCTTGAATAACTGGTGTTGGTGCCACTTTTTCTTGGATAAAAGGGATAGGAATTATAACCCGATTCTCCTCAAAAGTGATTTTCCTAAGCTCTATACTCCCACTGATCTCACGATCCTCAAAGAATTTTGTATGTCTAGTCTCAACAATCCGGGTACTATGAGTGGGGCAATAAAATCTGTAGCCTTTTGATCTATCAGGGTAACCAATGAAATAACAACTTATAGTTTTAGGGTCCAATTTTCCTAATTGTGAGTTGTACACCTTTGCTTCAGCAAAACAGCCCCAAATGTGTAAATATCTTAAAGTCGGTTTTCTTCCTACCCATAGCTCATCAGGAGTCTTGGGAACTGCCTTACTAGGAACTCGATTTAGGATATGCACCGCTGTTTTCAAGGCTTCTCCCCACAAGAACGTAGGCAACGTAGAGTTGCATAACATGCTTCTCACCATATCCATAAGAGTACGATTTCGTCGCTCAGCTACACCGTTCTGTTCAGGTGTTCCCGGCATGGTGTATTGAGCGACAATGTCATGCTCTTGTAGATACAGGGCGAAGGGTCTTGGATTGCGACCTGTTTCAGAGTATCTACCATAGTACTCTCCGCCTCTATCAGATCTCACAATTTTAATCTTC
The DNA here is from genome assembly GCA_021018995.1 of Chloranthus sessilifolius. Taxonomy (NCBI): domain Eukaryota; kingdom Viridiplantae; phylum Streptophyta; class Magnoliopsida; order Chloranthales; family Chloranthaceae; genus Chloranthus; species Chloranthus sessilifolius. The sequence continues at coordinate 104,114,032 of CM037588.1, forward strand.
GAATTGAGTTGTAACTCAACTTCGGCTTTATAGATTTTAAACATATCCAGGGCCTCAGATTTCTCGTGAATGAGAAATATATAACCAAAACGAGAATAATCATCAGTGAAGGTAATAAAATATTTTTGACCACCAATAGCGGGAGTTGGAAACGGTCCACAAATATCAGTGGACTATTTCCGACAAACTCGTTAACCGAGAGCCCCTTTCTTATTAGTCTTTGTGAGTTTTCCTTTAACGCAAACAACACAAGTATTGAAATCAGAGAAATCGAGCGCATCGATTATATCATCTTTAATTAATCTCTTCATTCTATCCTTAGAGATATGGCCTAAACGTTTATGCCATAAAATGGAGGAGTTATCGAGTGCTCGTTTTCGTTTCTTACTTATTTTATCATTCACATGCATAGAAACTAAAGATTGGGCGTAAGATAAATCCAAGTTCAACTGATAAAGATTGCCCATTAATGAGCCACCACCCACAATATCGGAATTGAATAATAGAGTAAACATATTATGTCCAAATTTAAATTCAAAACCTAATGAATCCAATTTAGAAATTGAGATAAGGTTTCTAGTGATACTGGGAACATAAATAGTATCAACTAAATCCAAAATCAAACCACTATCTAAAATGAGACGGAGAGTCCCAATGGCCTCCACGTCTGCTTCTACTCCATTCCCGAGTTTGATGGTACGTTTGCCTTTACTTAGCTTCCTGCTGGATCGAAATCCCTGCATTGAATTACTTATGTGAATAGTTGCACCAGAATCTATCCACCAAGTATTGCGTGGAGCATCAACATAAAGTGATTCAAAACACACAAAAACAAGGTCATTACCTTTCTTAACTAACCAATCTCTGTATTTCTGACAATTCTTCTTAATGCGTCCCTTCTTCTTGAGTGACACTTGATGCAGTAGATGTGCTAGCCTCTCCTTGTTTGGTTTCGTGGAGGAGCTTTCACGTTCTTTCCTTTATATTGTCCCGATTTTACGCTTGAAATTTCGTTTCGATGGGCCAAGAGCGGCGTAATGGGCACTTCAGTTTTTCATTGAAGTCGTTCTTCTTCTTGGACACGATGGCGATTAACTCGTTCATCTTCCACTTCTTTCTGCGTGTTATAATTGATCTTGAACGGGCCAAATTGCGCAGGAAGAGAAGTCATAATGAAGTGAACAAGATAACCCTCAGAAAAACCCATGTCCAGTTTTTTCAATTGAGTGGCCATGCCACTCATTTTCATAATGTGCTCCCGGACGCCGCTATGACCATCATATTTCATGGTTCCCATTTTAACAATTAGACTACTGGCAAGGGCTTTAGAAGTCCCTTGAAATTGTTCCTTAATGGCTTGCATGTATTCTTTTGCAGTGTGCGAGTCAGGAATACCTCCCCGAATCGCATCAGCAATGGAACTCTTTATGATCATGAGGCTCATACGATTTGATCTATCCCATTTTTCTAAATCCGTATGGTTCACTGCCAGATCCTCAGCCGAGGCATCAGCAGTGAGCTCCTTGGGTTTATCAGATCGTAAAGCATAGTCAAGATCCATGCAGCCTAGAACAATTGCAACTTGTTCCTTCCATTTCTTATAATTTGATCCACTCAAAAGTTCAATTCCACCAATCATACTGGTTATGATAGACGGGTTCAATGCTGCACAATAATTAAGGGTTTTATTATGTCCATATATGTTGTCGCTCCAAGTGTGCCATAATTATTTGCATTATTAATCAAAAATTAAAGAATTAAAGAATGCTAGGTTATATGGATGTTAACTTATGAAAGGGATATCAGCACATTGGGGCTAACACTGGCCTGCAAGATCAGGGCCAATTGTAGCAAGTTTTAAAAGTAAGTATTTCAAGATCGTCCACAGAGAAGTTTGTCTAAACTGAGAGATAAACCTCCAGATCTGTGCTACCAAATCTGGCTCTATAATTATCTAAATAAAGAATAGATAAAAGAGAGTGTTGGATTGTGCCACATTTAACTATAAGCAAATAAAGAAAAGAACTATCTACATGATCCAGATCCGAGTTGGGGAGATGTTTAAAATAAGACAAATGCAGAAATAATAGCTTCATGTACTTTAGCCTCTGAATTTTAATGGAGAATCTGTAGTACAACAGAGCAGATTCAATCTTCATCTGGCTACCAGCACAGATGTAAGAGAAATAAATCCGAATTAAGGAATAGGTTTAGACTTATGTTTGTGATCATCACTTAAATGGTCACAGATCATCACTATGTGGCCTATTCTTTAGTTGAACATGAACATCATGTAAATCTTGCTTGAATTAGGTTACCAGCGCTAATTGGATGATGAATTAAGGAAGTTGGATGCGGATGAGTGAATCTAAAGAAGTCTAATGCACTAAGGTGAACATTCGTGAACCCTCGACATGACTCCAATGGAGAAGACACAAATTACAACCTTTTAAAATCCAACGTTACAATTACGAGCACGGCTTCTTATAGAGCCCTCGGACTTCTGATCTGAGCTTCTCGAAGAGCCCCAGTTCTGATCTTGAATCCGAACTTGGAAGTACAAATCACTCACAATGGCTCTCAAAGGTAAACTACAAGAAGGATTACAGGGTTCGGATAAGCTATCGACCGAAATGAGAAAGCAGAGATGAAAACTCTAAAATCTGGATACCCAAATTGGGCAAATGGTTCGCTATTTATAGTTTTCCCTAAGCCACTCAGATGTGTATCAACCAATCGAATTGGATAGATCTGTATCAACCAATAGGAGTCGAGCACCGGGATCCGGATCTGTGCCAATCGAAATGCTTGATCTGGTTCACCAATCGTGAAGCAGAGGCATCAATTCATGTAATTCAAAAATCTGTTTGAGCTTCTAGAAGTTCCCGCCAAGTAATTTCATCTTTGGGTGTTCACATGGGGTGGAATATGCCTTTGGTTTGTGCTCGAATCTTAGGAATGTCCTTGGGTTTTAAAATGCATTAGCGGCAAAGTTTCTGAAATACCCTTGGACGAGCAAATCCCCGAATGCCATTTCACATAGTTTAAGGCTTTTCAAAAGTAGTTTGGCTCGAAGTTCTTTTAGCAGCATTTTGGCTTCAGAAGTTCTTTTCGCAAAGCATTTTGGCTTCAGAAGTTCATTTCGCAAAGCATTTTGGCTTCAGGAGATCTTTTCGCAAAGGTCATTCTTCTTTTCGAGGAGTGTTTTCTTCTTTTCGCAAAGTTCAAGGTTCTTTCTTGAATAGTAGAAGTTCTTCTTGAATTGACTTTTAGCTTCCATTCTTCTTTGAATGGATCCTTCTTCTTCTTCGTCTTTTCTTGCTCTTTTAGGACCTTTTAGCCATTCTTTGAGGCTATTTCTTCACTCCTCTTTGAGTTTGACATGCGTTGTCGACTTTTTGATCATTTTAGGATGGTTTTCATTTGGACTGTCTTTTGGTTAGGTAAAATGCACACTAAAGCACTTATTTAGTCTTCTCAAGGGTCTTTCAAGGCTCATGTTTAGGGGTGAAAATGGTATTTTCACTACTTAACACACCCCAAACCTAAGCTTTGCTAGTCCACGAGCAAAGAAACATAAAAACAAAGTAAAGAGCCACTTTGTAGGAAGCACAGTGCATTTAGCATATGCAACAAGCCTTTTCAACCCCTAGGTGATCCTAGAGGAGGAGTGAAGTCTCCTGAGGGTTTTCGATGAAGGTACCCACAAACTTCTCCATGAAATAGTTAACATCGGTGCAATATTATCAAATGAGCAATCAAGGAGCGAGTTAGTTACTCTTGAATCAATGATGAAAGCAGAAAATTTGATTATTGTTTGCAGAATTTAAACATTTATAAACCTCATGAATGTTTCAATATTTCCAATCTGTGAAACGATCATAGAAAATCATACAAATGTGCCCGTGATAAGCTCATCCTATGGATAAAAATTAGGTTATAAGTCATACTTAAGGTGCTCAAGTTCCAACCCAAACACTCACGAGGTATACTCTCGCAGTGTTTTTGTTGAGGGGTTCATTTTCACTCAAGCTCAAGAGCGATTACATCTCCCAAATGGATCTGTAAGCATGAGCATAGGCATGATTCTTAGGCAATGGCATCATTGACATCTCCTCACCATAGATTGGGTCACTTCTTATCTCCACATGACACTCACTCAACTTTGGATCACAAGGGCTTTTAATCTAGGTTTGTTTGTATGGCTTATGGAGTGAAGTTTCAAGGAAAGGCAATTTGGACGAGGTTTGAATTTGAGAACTTCGGGAAGTGCGGGAGATGGTTCATGACTCCACCTTTTTGAGTTTAGCTTCTTTCTTCTTCTTTTCGAGATTCTCACATTCCACGGTGATCAGTTCTTTCTTTGATCTTGCATTTTTCAACATAAGGTCCCTTTTTGCCTTTTTGCTTGCAACTTTTCACATTGTTTGTCTCTTCTTTCTCACCATATTGCCTGTTTTTGAGGTATTTTCTCTTCATTTTCTTGATGTTGCCCGAAATGGTCCATCTTGATTCTTTCTCCTTTACCTCCTGAATTCTCGAGTGAGGAAGGCTGAATTAGTTCCATAGGTTCGGTGCAAGTACTTTTGAGTATTTTGATGAAGAATTGTAGGATTTCACTCAAATGGGGTACAACAGGCAGATTTTTCTTGGTTGGTTCTCATTAGGTTCAAGTTTGTCAAAGAAGGCCTTGATCTTTTCCTCGGTTTCACGAGTCTTTTTACAATTTGGAGTTTCCTAACTTCTAGTGGATCTAATGCCTCAGTAATCCTTTGAATCGAAAAAATTGCCTCGATCACTCTTCAACGGAGATGGAAAATATATGGGCTCAATTCTCACCTTATGGTTATGGTTTTCCTTGAGCTTTTAAGTATATCTTTACCTTTTCTCTTCCTTTGACTTGCTAAATCTGATACGGTGAGTTTTCATGGTGCTAGCATCATGGAAATGTAGAATATTGAAAGGTTTATGATGTCTAAATTTTGCAAAGAAATTTTAAATTTCCTAATTGTCATGATTCTTAAGTAAAATAATTCATTTCTGATTACTTAGGTGATTACATTTGTCCTTAGGTTAACTATTCCTTGGGCGGGACACATGCCACACCCCCAAACCTATGAGGAACGGTCCTCACCGGTTCAAAGGTGGCATAGTCCACGATTATTAGGGAAAAGCAATGAGAAAAAATAATAGCATGGAGAATTACTGAAGCAAATTGTATGAACCGAAATTTTCGAAAAATAAAAGGAAAAGAGGGGAAAGGGAGTAAGGGTGAGGGGTTTATTTTGTCTTTTCAAGTAGGGAGAACAAAAGCAATTTGGTTAGGCACAGCTTATAACAGAAAAAATTGCAATAGAATAAAATGCAGAAAATAAGAAAATAAGAAAGAGACAATTGACAGAATTGGGCTTGTAAACTGGCTACCTCAGATTGTGTGGACTAAGTCGACAAGTGGTGCAGCTAAAGAGCTGGTCACCCAGGGAGTTGGGCTTGATATCTGGTAGGGGCTGGCTGAGGCTCGAGGCTGGTTGAGGCTCCACAATTTCCACTTCTGACAAAGATGCCCACCCACACTTTCGTGGCTTGGTTCTCTGTCGTGCTCGGCCAGAACTAGCTCGCTCAGTGCTATGGGTTCGGGTGAGGCGCAATAGGGTGCAGTGCGGAGGCAGGGCATGGGCTGGTTCTCCTACTTCCTCATTCTTCTTAACATGGCACGACTTGTGGTCGAGGGCTTTCTTGCCAAAGTTGTGAGGAGTGAGTACCTCAAAGGGCTCTTCCTATCAATGTCAAACTTGGCTCTTAAGAGGGCAGTAATGAGTCTTCCAAAGGGGAGGGCCAATCTTACTTCCTTTTTACCTTGGCACTCACATCACCATTGCTTTCGGGATCGGCATGGGGGCATTGAAGAATTGCCCCTTAGAGAAGTGAAAGAGGCTTCTAAGATGGGGTTCGCCTCTCTTGGGTGTGATAACATAAAAACTCCCTCGGAGTATGGAATCCATCGATGAGATATTAGAGCGGATCTCTTCTCATTATTGATTGCCCAGAACCCACCATGCCTGTGTCAAATGGGCGCCATATCTCTGAAAGAGGCAACTTGAGGGAAGCGATCAAGGGTCCATCAGATTGAATTGAAAAGGTATCCCTAGGGCATGTCCAATGTCCTCGGATCCTGATTAAGTCACAGCTTGTCTATAAAAATAACTAGGGTTGGCACATCGGCATGTTCCTCTGTGACTGTGGTGAGGTTCGATACCAGCTTTGTCATCCTTGGGTAAATTTTCTCGTAATGGAGTGAGGATGGTCTTTGAGGAAGAAGAGGGCAGAAAGGTACCTTGGTAACTTGTGGAAGAGGGAGAGGAGCAGTCTCCAAGAGAGAGAACTTGATGATCATTGGTGAGTGCCTTGCACAAAGCAAACTCCCTTTGAATTTGATCTCCTTTTCCTTCTTTCTCGAGAGCGAGTTCACACAGTTGAGACCCATTTATGATGAAGAAATCTCAAGGAAAAAAAAATTAGGGAGTCCATTGAATATCCAAAACAGCCTATGATCCCCTCCTCATTATCCTACATGATTCCAAAAAAAAAAAAATAAAAAAAAATGATCTCAGCAGGTCCAGATGGGAAAAGTGGATGCAAATGGAAAAACATTATCCAGGAAGATATCTATATTGTTTTATAATTTTCTAATTTTTATTATAATTTTTTTTTTTTTTTTTTTACTTGTTTTGATCACCTGCTCAACAAGAGCCCTTATTTACTCTTCTTTGAAAATAATGAGAAACAACTCAGATTTTCTATTTGTGTTTTCACTTCTTTTATTTTGTATTTGGTTTTGTAAAAAAATCGGCATGCCTAAAAGGCGTGAAATTATAATCAAAACAAACATTAAACATGAGCTACTTGGTTCTCAAGAATTTAAAAATAGAAAATGAATGCCAAGGAGAAGGGATGCAAACTCAAGCGGATCTGCTCCGACTTTGGTCCAGATGCTCCTTGTTGGGACTATTTGCTCCAGATCTGAAACATCCAAAAGCTACCTTATTCAAGTATTGACAAAAATAAAAGAAAAACTCAGACTCGCCCAAATTTGACAAAAAGACAAAAGAGTGGCGTGACATTTATTCAAATAACTAGAAGGCAAAGAATAAAAACTTCGAAAAATAAAAAAAAATAAAATTCTGCGAAAAAGCAGGTTTTCTATACAAAGCTACAGTAGACATTTAATCAAGCACTTGGAATGCAAAGTGCGGGTTTAAAGCAAATATTAAAATAAATGAAAATAAACATAGGTTTATCTATTTTAGAACAAACTTCCCCGGCAACGGCGCCAAAAACTTGTTGTCGCTCCAAGTGTGCCATAATTATGTGCATTATTAATCAAAAATTAAAGAATTAAAGAATGCTAGGTTATATGGATGTTAACTTATGAAAGGGATATCAAGACATTGGGGCTAACAACGGCTGCAAGATCGGGGCCAATTGTAGCAAGTTTTAAAAGTAAGTATTTCAAGATCGTCACAGAAGTTTGTCTAAAAGCGAGATAAACCTCGGTCATCTACCAATCGCTCTATAATTATCTAAATAAAGAATAGATAAAAGAGAGTGTTGGATTGTGCCACATTTAACTATAAGCAAATAAAGAAAAGAACTATCTACATGATCCGGATCCGAGTTGGGAGATGTTTAAAATAAGACAAATGCGTAAATAATAGCTTCATGTACTTTAGCCTCGAATTTTAATGGAGAATCAGAGTTCAGCAGGCAGATTCAATCTTCATCAGCTACGGCCACGATGTAAGAGAAATAAATTGAATTAAGGAATAGGTTTAGACTTATGGGTACGTGATCTCATCCACTTAAATGGTCACGGATCCGCTAATTGTAGCCTATTCTTTAGTTGAACATGAACATCATCGTAAATGCTTGAATTAGGTTACCAACGCTAATTCACATGGGATGATGAATTAAGGGAAGTTGGATGCGGATGAGTGAATCTAAAGAAGTCTAATGCACTAAGGTGAACATTGGAACCCTCGACATGACTCAATGGAGAAGACACAAATTCTGACAACCTTTTAAAATCCAGCGTTACAATTACGAGCACGGCTTCTTAGAGAGCCCTCGGACTTCTGATCACGAGCTTCTCGAGAGCCCCAGTTCTGATCTTGAATCGAACTTGGAAGTACAAATCACTCACAATGGCTCTCAAGGTAAACTACAAGAAGGGATTCTGGGGTTCGGATAAGCTATCTCAATAAATGAGGGAAACAGAGATGACAACTCTAAAATCTGGATAGCCAAATTGTGCAAATGGTTCGTCTATTTATAGTTTACCCTAAGCCACTCGGATGTGTATCAACCAATCAATTGATAGATCTGTATCAACCAATAGAGTCGAGCACCGGGATCCGGATCTGTTTACGCCAATCGAAATGCTTGATCCTGGTTCACCAATCGAAAGCAGAGGCATCAATTCATTATGTAATTCAAAAATCTGTTTGAGCTTCTAGAAGTTCCCAAGTAATTTCATCTTTGGGTGTTCACATGGGGTGGAATATGCCTTTGGTTTGTGCTCGAGAATCTTCGGAATGTCCTTGGGTTTTAAAACGCATTAGTAGCGTGCAAGTTTCTGAAATACCCTTGGACGAAATGCAAATCCCGAATGCCATTTCGCATAGTTTAAGGCTTTTTCAAAGTAGTTTGGCTCGAAGTTCTTTTCGCAAAGCATTTTGGCTTCAGAAGTTCTTTTCGCAAAGCATTTTGGCTTCAGAAGTTCATTTCGCAAAGCATTTTGGCTTCAGGAGATCTTTTCGCAAAGGTCATTCTTCTTTTCGAGGAGTGTTTTCTTCTTTTCGCAAATTTCAAGGTTCTTTGCGAATAGTAGAAGTTCTTTGCGAATTGACTTTTAGCTTCCATTCTTCTTTGCGAATGGATCCTTCTTCTTCTTCAGGTCTTTTCTTGCTCTTTTAGGACCTTTTTAGCCATTGCTGAGGCTATTTCTTCACTCCCTCTTTGAGTTTGACATGCGTTGTCAGCTTTTTGATCATTTTAGGATGGTTTTCGGATTTGGACCTGTCTTTTTGGTTAGCTGTAAAATGCACACTAAAGCACTTATTTAGTCTTCTCAAGGGTCTTTCAAGGCTCATGTTTAGGGGTGAAAAATGGTATTTTTCACTACTTAACAATATACAATCGAAGTAACTATCAATTCCACAAGGTTATAATTATAGTATGTGACGCGAAAGTTAAAATATGTCAAGGAATATAAAAATTAAAACCAATGTGATTTTATTGAGAAACAATGTGTCATTATGAGCCTCCGTTGGGTCGAGTCATAACACACTAGCCGCTTCCTCAATCTATATTAATGATGGTGGTACTAATTGCGTCGTTATGACCCTCCGTTGGGTCGAGTCACAACACGCGAGCAGTACCCACACACACAAAATAATGAATAGTGAAACACAGCCATCATATAATATTAAGTGATTCATCACCGTTGGGCAGAAGAATCCCTTATGTTGTAACGCCAACGTTCACTACACATTTACACTGGATTTGTAACACGTTTTTGAACAAAATTAAACCTCACTATGAAAACCACGGCACTAGGAAAGATCATCACCGCTGGGCAGAAGAATCTTTCCAAAGCCATGTTTTCAAATTAGGCTTGATAATAATTTAGATGATCACAAAACGTGTTATGAGGAGGTGTCAAAAAAGACAACAAACGAGCATTATAAAGTCTAAGTACCAGCCATGGTGGTAGAGCACAATCTCCACTACCCAATTCTAATGAATGATACTTGAACAAAAATTGATTACATAATTAAAAAATGGAAAAAATAACATCAGGTCATGAAAATATCATAATAAAGAGCTCATTGTTAAAAATAGACCTCAAAAATAGATCCGGAATGTCCGAGATAGTCAAAATGCATATATAATGTCCGAAAATCGGACCTGTAAATAGCCCAGAAAAGGCCCGAAAAGAATAAGAAATTTAAAAGATCATAATTGGGCCGGGTATCGGGCCGGGCCATGGGCCTTAGTGGCCGAGTGGGCCTCAGCCAATGGGCCCTGTGGTCAAGGTGCAGGTCGGGCCATGGGCCAAAGGCCGAGTGGGCCTAGGGCCCTGTAGATCGGGCCATAGGCCAAAATAGGCCAGACGGGTCGGGCTGTGATCCAGAGGGCCATGCGGGCCCATGCGGGTCGGGCCATAGGCCAAAATAGGTCAGACGGGTCGGGGCCAAAATGGGTCGGGTGGGTCAAGAGGCCCAGCAGGGTTGGGCCGGTCGGTCGGGCCAAACAGGCCCAGACGGGTCTCGCCAGTCAGGTGGGTCGGGCGGTGGTCCAAAAGGCCAGACGGGTCCATGGGCCATATAGGCTCAAGGGGGCTGGCGGGTCGGGTGGCCAGGCGGGTCTAATGGGCCAAGTAGGCCCTGAAAGGCTAGGCGGGTCGGGCAGTGGGCCAGAAGCGGACCCGCCCCAAAACCCCTTTCTCCTTCTTCTTCTTCCTCTTCTGAAATTTTTTTTTTTGAAGTTGCAGCCTTCGAGCCAACCCACACCGGTGACCGTCGCCGTCGGTCGATGCGGCATCGGCCGGCGAAGTCGGGTGCCGGTCGATGGAAAAAACCCGGACCGTCGGCCACAAAAACGTCAAAAATTTCAAAGTTTTTTTTTTTTAGTGCATCGTGGCAGCCCTTAAGGGCTTACCATGACCCAGTGGTGACCGTCGCGACGGTCCCAGAGTGCGGACGGTCGGCCCTGACGCGGAAGTTGGCGATGCCACCGTGGCGGAGAACCCCCACCGCCGGCCAAAATTTTTTTTTTTTTTTTTTTATATAAAATAGCCATTACAAAAAAAAAAAATTCACTTTAAAGCTTTGACCGATCATAACGCCAATCATGGCTCTGATACCAATTGATGGAATCTAAATGGATCTGACGATCCGACCATCCAAAATTAAGCCTAGAGATCTAGGCGCACGATCAATCAAAAACCAATAAATATACAAACTATAAATATGCGCACCTTGAGCGTTAGCCATTGATGGTTGCCGATCTTCAACGATGTTCTTGCGTTCAATGTCTCCTAGCACAATGGGGATGCTCTCACCAATAGGGAGGATTGAATTATGTCGAGCTATCGTTGGGACCAGGCACCCCTTATATTTATAGCCAAAGAGTCCTATCCCATTAAGGACTGAAATTGCTAATTATAGTGTGATTAGAAATCACAATCATACTTTAACTGAAAGACTCAACAAGCAGTTACCTATTCTCTTCAAACTCACCAGAATAGCAATTGTACATCTTAAGGTTGATCTTATACCATTCACTGGTCAACGGGTTTGACCATAGTGATGGCCACCAAAATAGAAACTGCTTACAAGCGCTTATAAGAGCAGTAGCAGCTCTTTGCTTGCTCTCTGTCAGGGTAGATAAAATCTGTTTTAGAAGAGAACAATTTTATCAATTAAAACAGCTCTCATTCAGAATAAATGAGGCGAGAAGCTATGTTATTATATATGAAAATAATTCTCTACAGGAGCCAAAGAGCAAAAGAGTTGCTCTTTGCCCTTAAAGAGCTAACCCAAATGCAGCCTTAGGCTCCCCACAGGTTCAAGGTATAGGCACAACCTAACTCGTGCCCTGAACCCGACCAAACCTTACAGGTCAAAGGGTATAGGCTTAAACCTGATCTGATTGGTAAATTCTCTCACAATTTTATAAATAAAATATCGAGTGAGGTCGAATGCACCAACTTGGCCAAAATTTTTGCTTAACTTGACCTTTGAGTCTAACCTAAAGGTCAGGTCGGATGCTTCACGGCAGAACCGACCAAATGAGTCAAGTTTATATGCTTAACCAGGAACTGGGTCCACCAGACCCGTGGTCAGGTCGGATGCTTCACCGCAGAACCGACCAAATGGGTCACCTTTATATGCCTGACCAGGAACTGGGGGTCGACCAGACCCGTTGACAGCCCTATTGAAGTCTCTAATCAATGCTAATGACTGATGTGAACGACTTACGACTTTCAACCAAAATTTCCACGTGTACGGTACAGATGAGCTGAGTACCCGGTTCGGTTTTCTTCTTAATATCAACAACTCGTACGCGTTGAATTTTTTGTGCGGGTAGTCCCCACCAGGTCGCATTCACATCAAACTCACCGCGTCTTTTGCCGTTAATTACTTATATGTAGTTGGAAAGATTTGTTAGTTGCGTTTTGCATTCCCAATATGCCCTTATAATTTGAACAAAAGTACTAGAGTTGCTTTCGGCCTCTGTCATCGTGATTTCGTGATTTAGTTACCAGTAAGGATTTAGATAAGGGAATTGGTAGTGCGTCCCTCACCTACATTTAAATAAATAGTAAAGTTTGAATTTTTATTATTTTTTTATGGGAAATTTACCTGACCGGCCCTGTCAGATACGCCTTTTACGTCAGAAGCCCTATAGTTTCACTTTTACCCAGACAAACCAGCTGCGCGCCGAGCTGAGGCACGCCTAGCTGAGGCACGCCTGTAGGAAATACCCAAACTACCCCCACAGTAATAAATAGCCGCCGTCTTTTCAAATCATTTACTGTTTTGAATTTACTTTTTCGTTCGAAGTCGGTGGAGAGTCATTTACGCTTCGTGGACGATCGCGTTCAAAACTACAACCTTCAAGCTACCAAATCTGTAAGTTAGAATTAAAATTAGCTTCCATCGCTATAGATTTTTTATTTCTCCTCTCTTTGTTGCATATTTTGACATATTTTTTTTAGGTTTTCCCATATGTAATCGGTAACGATTACATATGTAATCGATTACGACTACATATGTAATTGATATCGATTATATATGTAATCGTTACCGATTACATATGGGAAAACGTTCTTGATTACCTTTAGAGTCGATAACGATTATATATGTAGTCGTAATCGACTATATAAACTGTGGATGACGATTCTATAACAAATCGATATCGACTCTCTATGAATATAATTAATACCCATCATTTGAAATAATTTCCCTATAGTTATTACCCTCGATGCCATAATAAATCATACGAGGTTTTATATTTATCTCAGCCGACGTTCAATTTATTGCCAACTACCCTTTTGTAAAACCATTATGGCAAGTTAGGTTGGAAGAATGAGAAAATTTAATACAACGATTCATATTCCACAATCTAGGAGCTTTAAATATAGGTTTAGTTCGACCTTAGCAAACCACCTATCATCCCTAGCAGCCCATATTTTTCCCAATGTCTGACGACGAAGAAAAAACCTTCTACAACCCAATAAAGTTCTATCCTATATGGGAGGACCCACCACCACCACTAGAACCAGATCCTCTGTAGTTCCTGTGGGACGAGTACGATGAAGTAATGGAGATTTTGGCGAAGGAAGAAAAGAAGAAGAAGAGGAAGGAAGAAAAAAAAAAGAAGAAGGAAGAAAAGAAAAAGAAAAAGAAACTTAAGACGGAACCACCCGGCTCTCCACCCCATCCACCACCTGCTCTTCATCCTTCTTCCTAACTTTTCTTTTCTTTTTTAATTATAAGTGAAAAAATTTGAATGTAATAGAAATATTTTGCAAGTAAATGAAACAACTTTTTGATGCAATGGCGACTTCATGAAATCTTTTGAGTCCGTAAATTAAATATTTTCTATTTAAATAAGGGACATTTACCTGACAGGTAAATTAAATATTTTGAGATCAATGTAGACTTATATTTAATTGATGGCGATTTCATAAGTAATCGAGATCAATTACATTGAGAGTCGGTAGCGATTACATATAGGAACGATATCGATTATATATGTAATCGATGTAGGTAAAGAAGAAGGAAGAAAAGAAATAGAACAAAAGAAAGAAAAAGAAACTTAAGAGTTAGTAAATTAAGTAATTTCTATATAAATAAACATTTTGAGGTCATTGCGAATTTATATTGAGTCGTTGGCGATTTCATCGGTAATCGATATCGATTACATATAGAGTCGTTAGCGCTTACATATGTAATCGTTATCGACTATATGTAGACTTGCAAGATTTTCTTTTTATTTTTAATTTTAATTGAAATATTATGAATGTAATTGAAAATTTTGCAAGTAAATACATTTTGATTCAATGGCGACTTCATGAAATCTTTTGAGTCTATATCGATTACATATAGACTCGATATCGATTACATATAGAGTCGGTATCGATTATATATAGATTTATTCGACATATTCTAGAGTCGATTACCTATGTAATCGATACCGACTCTAGATGTAATCGATACGGGTTTTATATATACATTTCATCAACATTTTTAACTATCCTTGTTAGTATGGTGTTGAGTCCTTTCGTTTTTATTACAGTTCATTTCAAAAGACTGTCAAGATGGTTGTACACCGAGCTGTTGCCAAGTGTTCTTGATCGTTTGAATCTCTACGAAAGTGCTACCCCAGATCGGAAGAAGTTACTGAGAGATTCAGTTTTTGGTGGAATATTTCAAATCCCGAAGGGTGTGGGATTTCTTTCTGATGTCGTGGATTCGGTGCTGACATTTTGGGTTGATAAAAACCATTTCCGAATTGGGAAGACTGATGTCTATCTTCGGAAGATAGACATTGCATTGATACTGGGCCTTGCCGTAGTTGGCCCAGAAAAGGATACCCCATCCGGTAAACCATCGGTAGAACAAATCATTAGAAACAAATACTTTCGTGGAACGCCTCCCGAAAAAATTCTCCGGTCTCATATAGATGCTACAATTTATAGAGCGGAAAGTGATGAGGACTTCTTAAAGTTGTCCCTTCTGTTTGTGTTGTGCATATTTCTCTTCCCCGGTTCCCACCATCAAATTTCTGAAGACCACATCGACCTCATCGATGATATGGAGGCCTTCAACCGAACTCCGTGGGGTCTCGCCGCTCTACCGTGACTTGATGGAGTATATAATAAAGGGCGGCGAATAGAAAACTGAGATGGATAAAGCCCGAAGCATACAACATATGGATGCATATGCGTACTTCAATGGTGGGCTTATGAGATCCTGCCTGATATATCGTCATCCCAGCTAGGCCTCAAGGACCCTTTCCCACTACCGAAATGGTGGACGGTATGCAATCCGTGATCAAAGGTTACACTCATGCGGATGTTAGGCAAAGAAGGTATGAGGTCTATTCAAAAAAAAAAAGCAACTTACCGATTCATTCTAGAATCGATACCGATTCATTACAGAATCACTACCGATTCATTACAGAATCGCTACCGATTCATTTACGAATCGATAGCGACACGACTTAATAAGTAATCGATAACGATTCATTATCTAATCGATAGTGATTTGTTAAGGTAAGGAATCGATAGCGATTCTTTACACAATCGAGTGATTTATTATATATATAACGATCATTTTATTACATTGTTTCATTTTCTTTCAAAAGGTTCAAGGCTCCCCTCATGCCTCGTGGCTTTGAATTAGAGATACCTGGTAAGAGAATATCTACGTTCAAAAGGAGGTTGGGGGAAGAGGAAAGAACCGATCAAGAAAGTCATGGAAGAGATTCGAAGAAGAAAAGAAATTACATTCCTCGATAATCTTGGAGGGAGAGGAAGAATGGGATGACGATCGACGTCTCAAGAAGAACCTCTCGAAAAAGGGCCCTGCTAGTGGGAGAGGGTCGGCCAAGAACTAGGGGGCCAAGGAGAGCCCTGGCAGGAAAGATAGCCTGAAGCGCCCACCTCCAATGATTCTTTGTTGAGGAGGGTCGATCATTTGACGCCGATAACTTGAAGCTCACCCAAAGAGTGAGCGATTTGGAGGAGAGAATAAGGCCTGCTAAACGTTGCGCTTCTTTAGAGAAACTCTGCAACTCCTTCAATGAGAGGCTGAATTCAAGGGATGCGGAGTGGCAGAAGTTAAATCACTACAACTCTTTAGTCAGAAAGGGCCAGACTGAAATAAAAGATCTCCTTGAAAATTTATTGGAGGCGAGACCTAAGGTATATGTTGAAATCTAGTTTTAATATTCAATTTTGTTAACATAAATCGTTATCGAATATATATAGAGTCGATACCATCATATCGATTCTATTTACAATCGTTATCGATTATAAATGCAATCAAGTTTATTCTATTTACAATCGATTTCGACTATCTATATAATCGATAACGACCATATATAAAATAGATAGCGACTATATATATAATCGATAGCGACTATATATATGATCGATAGCGACTATATATATAATCGATAGCGACTATATATATAATCGATACCGACTATATATAATCGATAGCGATTATATTTAAAATCGATTTTTCTTTTAAAATGTGGACTAAAATTAATTCTTATTTTGCATCATTATTACGATATGCGAGATGTGGCTATAGAGGAGCCGATAACTTGAAGGTGTGACGACCTTGATGAGAACCATCAGCTCCTGCGCATCAGGTTCCTCCTCCTCCTCCCGTTGAAAAGGTGAAGGCAGCTGCTGACAAGCAGCCTGAGACCCAAACTGATAAGGGTCCTGCTGGTGAAGAGGAAACCTCTTCCCAATTGCCTCACCAACAAGCTGAGCTTCGCTTAAGACCTAGGCAAGCGAAAGCCAGCAAAATAATTTCCATCAAACCTAAGGCCCAGCAAAGGGTAGCGGTTGAAAAGAAGCCCACCGCGAAGGCCAGCGAAGGACCAACTGCTGAGCCTGGACCGGTGGCAATCATTACCGCTGGTCCTGGGTCTACTGATGAAGATGCTCCTGCTGAGCTAACAGCGGAGAAAAAATATATGCTAGACATATGGAACAAGCCTGTGAAGGAGGACGAGTAAGTAGAATTACCCTGAATACTTAACTTTATTATTATATATTTATCGTGAAGATTAGTTAAGTTGGTCATTTTTATGCGAGAGAATATGTTAGCACCCGGCAAGTACAAGTGGTGGTGCAATCCTTGATGTCTCTGAAACCCGCCTGGATAACTTTGTAAGTGTATATTTTAATATACTGTAGGCAAAATCGGTATCGATGGCTTATGTAATCGTTATCGATGGCTTATGGAATCGGTATCGATGGCTTGTAGAGTCGCTAACGATTATGTATTAAACTCTAACTGCATATTTTAATTTAACTACATTGGTTTCAGGTTATGGGCGCCTACATGAGACATTTGGAAGTTATTGATGATAAAATTCATCCTGAGAAAAATGTCAAAAACTTCCTAATGGACCCTGCGACACTGACGTACATGGGCTATGAACTGAGAGATTTCAACAAGTTTTTGCTTGCTGAAAAATTGTACGACCAGTCGATCGAGGTTCAAGTTCACAGGTGGGCTGCCTATAAACAAAGAGAGACCGGAGGGAAGAGGCTGATGGAAACTTTCTTCTATAATGAGCTTGAATCAGGCTCACGAATGCAACATAGTATGCTTTTATCCTCTTTATAATTATTCTTTTTAATTTTTTCTATCCTACCCTTTGAGATTATATTACTTTTTTGTAGATATTTATGCCAATACATTCTGAACAACCACTATCTTCGCTTTGCGATCGAAGGTAGTCGAGCGATCGATAATGATCGTCGACCCTATATTTAATAGGCCTCTAAGGAAAGATATGTGGCCCAATTGCGGTATTTTTTGCTTAGCATATCTTTTATCATTGTTAGCTTAACATATCTAACACTCCTCTCTATTATTTCAAATGCATACAATACCTTCCCGTGATCTTATATTCGCACGATGACTCTCTGCGCTAATAAAGAAGAACTATCCTTGGCCATCTCTTACCGGATCAAAGCCGCCCCACGGACCAACTCACCGTGATTTGAGTGTTTGTTGTGAAGTATGTCGAATACTTTATGATGGGGAAGAAATTTGACTTCGCAATCGATCATATAGAGAGGATCGAGGAAATTGGCCATACACCGGCTACATACACAAAGCGATGGTAGTCGCGAAGGAAGACAAAAGGAGGGGGGAGCATGAGTGTGGTTGTATTTGAATATTTTGTAATAGTGTGGTTGCATTAATTTGAATTATTTTGAATATAATGGCACTATTTTTATGTACTTGTAGTTAAAAAGTAGAATAGCATCCATTAGCGACTACATATATAGTCGCCATCGACTATATAAATAATCGTGACTCATATGTAATCGCCGACTCAGATATAATCGTCGTCATTGTATAAATAATCGATATCGACTATATATGTGCCATTCGTCATTGACGATATTCATAATCGATGCCGATTCTTAAATGAATCGATATCGACGTTATACATAGTCGATGTCTATATAGAATCGATATCGATTAGTTATACAATCGATGACGACTCTATGATACATCAAGAAGACTATAATACGTAAAAAATATGGATTCTCAATTTCTCATTTACATTCAATCTATCATTATTAAAATATACACATCGTTAGCCCATCGGTCCCACTTGCAGCCTTGCGAGCTCTGTTGTGACCATATTCGACCCTTAGACCTTATCCTTCTCTTCCTCGGACGGCCGGCTTGCTTTCGGCAATAATAGGGTGGTCTCACTTTCATATTTTCAGGGAGTTGCTCTGCTTGGAACTCCCATTGACTTTTATCGAGGGTGGGAACCCATTGCTCGTCATATGTTTGTCTAAAGCAAGCGGTGAAAAACCAGTTCTCACAAAATTTATGGTAGTCGTAACTTCTTCGATTGATGGCCGCCACGGCATGGGAGCAAGGCAAGCCATGAATGTGCCAACGGCGGCAACTACAGGTCTTGTATTCCAAGTCGACGTGATGAATGTAATTTCCAGAATTGACTTGGAATTGATCGCGCCCGTATGGTTGGGCTCTCTTTCACCGCCCATTGCAACACCTTCTTCATGTGAGCGTCTGCTTTCGGGCAGAAGGGTGGTCCATTTATCAGATATCTCTCTGCGTTTTTGAAAATGATCGGCGACTTTCTCTCTAGTAGTTCTGATTAAGTCAATAATTGGTCTCTCTCGAGCTATCTTTAGCACGCTGTTTAAACTTTCGGCAATATTCGTAGTCAGGGACTCGTACTGCCTTCCTTCCATATGTGCGCGTGCCCAATGCTTCGGATCTATTTTCAAAATATATTCTACTACCGAGAATCAAGGATCTTTCTTCATTTCGCTTGATAAAATAATCAAATTTCTCTTCGAATATGCACGCCGGACCACCATAGACCCTTCACATTGTTCACGGATACTTGTCGCAAATTTTGTGTCATATGCCGCATGCAGTAGTTGTGATATGCGTTAGGGAAGATACGTTTCACCGCATTTATTAAACCCTTCGACCTGTCCGTGATAATTACGAGATCTTCGTTAAACCCACCGATCACGAACGCACCTACCCGTTCAAGAAACCACATCCACGTATCCTCTTCTTCTAACTCGACCACGGCAAATGTTAACGGTAATATATGACCATTACCGTCTTGCGCAGAGGCGATAAGGAGGATCCCTTCGAAACGTCCTCGTAGGTGTGTGCCGTCTACAAGCAATATGCGATGAAGTGTATTGCGGTAGCTTCCGATGCATGGGCCAAAACTCCAAAAAAATCTTTGAAACTTACCGTCAAGAGTAAGTTGAAAGGATGTTTGTACATTAGGATCTACCCTCTTCATCTCCTTCACGTAGGCCGGTAGATCAATAAATTGTCCTTCCCAACTTCCTCTAATATCATTAAGGGCAAGCTCTTTTCCCCTCCAAGCTTTTGCATATGAGATTTGCACATTATAAGCTTTTGCAATATCAAACATTATCGACACCGTGTGTAGTCGAATCCTTCCATAAGTTTATCCCGTACATAATTCGCTACGAAGGAGATTGTTGCATTACGGTGACCGTGCGGTCCGATCTTAGCGGCTCCGCATGTGTGAGTACTATTGAATGTCTTGATTTGGAAAGAATCGAGCCCACCAATTTAGAAGCATGTATTCGCCATTTAACAATCGGGTTCGTAGTATCCGTATCCGCACTGATAACTAGCGGTCCTCAAAGGCCGAATTTGAAAGTTTTTCTCAACCGCGTGTTCTTTCAATGCTCTTTGAAATGTTTGTTTGTCTCAAGATCTCTCCAATTTTAAACGCCCAATTCGATATTCGCTTCCACCTCTTCATCGGAGGAATCGCCCGATGTCTCCGACATTTCGTAATCTCCGCCTACTAGGGATTGTCAATATCTCTCACAAAAATTTTCGGGTCCTCTTTGATAAACCCATCTGGTTCGCCTTCATATTCTTCTTCTAAGGTATCTTCATTCATGGCGGTGTTCTCGGGTGGTTGACTAGATCCTTCACCGAAGGGGTTCTGATGTGATTGACCGGATCCTTCACAGAATGGATAATGGCGTGATTGGCTAGGCCCTTCACCGAAGGGGTGCTCATATGTATGGACATGGGGTTGAGTTACTCCGGTAATTTCCATCGATGGCATGGTAGAACATAAGTTTTGAGTAAACCAAGTTGTCCATCCACCGGGGAAGATATGACTGAAATCGTTGGTATCCACCACCCTCTCTGAAGTATAGTCTAACCATTGACTACATTGTTGTGACCCATGCATGTATTTTACTGGGTCATCATACGATTCAATCGGAGCATCGTTTAAATCAAATATTGCTTTCCCTCTGCCATCGTTCGCCACAATATAACCGTCATCGCCTAACGGGACGGTATCGTATATAATTTCATCCTCAAACTTACATGGCTGAAATGAATGAGACACAAAATCGGCCGCGAGATTTACTTGTTCACTTCAATCGAAGGATGACGGTTCCTTAATGATGAATACTTTTATAACGCCCAATTCAATTTATAAAACTAAATAATGTAGCCAAATCATCGAGTCCAAAATGCTCGGTAACCAAAAGGATTCACTATCTTCATATGAAACTTTGTTGAAAGCTTCATCCGCGCATAAACTGACATTCGCCTTATGAATTGTTCATAAGAAATTTCAATTGAAAAGTTAATAAGCCTCCGCCGGCCACCTTCATACAAGCCATCATCGTTTACAAGAAGGCCATCATAGTGACAAAGAAGAGGAATCCTCACGTCCGTCATCATCTGTTTAAGAATGAGAAGGAAGGGTCATAAGACTGATGAAATAAAAGAGAAAAGACGACTATAACTCTTAGTCGATTGCAAATACAATCGATATCGACTCTATTTGAAATCGATATCGATTGTTTATACAATCGATATCGATTGTATATACAATCGGCGTCGACTCTATTTGAAATCGATATCAATTGTATAAACAATCGATATCGACTCTATATACAATCGTCGTCGATTGTATATACAATCGATATCGATTTCAAATAGAGTCGTAATCGACTCTATACACAATCGATGACGATTGTATGTGATATCGATATCGGATGTATATGGAGCCGATGACGAAATGCAGGGCCTTCTTCTTCTAAGAGATACTGCATCACTACATAACACTAATAAACTGAAAATGGGGTTAAGTAGGATACCTCTAGTCGCAAGGACAAAGTTCAGGGCCTTCTTCTTCCAAGCCTCTGTTTTCTTCTTCGAAATAGCAGATCGGAGCAGATCAGACTAAGTAAGGACACTCCGTCTAGGGTTTTACACCTCTAACTTTTTTGCAGGTTAAAATGAGGAAGAAGACGATACTTTGTTTGTTAAAGAAGGTCTTAGAAGGGGGTAATTTGGACCTTTTACTCTCCTTAGGGTCGGCTAGGCTTGGAGCTGGTTTGTCTGGGTAAAAGTGAAACTACAGGGCTTCTGACGTAAAAGGCGTATCTGACAGGGCCGGTCAGGTAAATTTCCCTTTTTTTATCTCACACCATTTAGAAGTGATTTTTTTTTTTTTTTTAAGGAAAAGTGACTTATTATTATGACATGTTGTACACATTGGTGGTCAATTAAATTATTCGCGTAGCAATCCAAACCATCTGACCCCCAATAAGTGCCAAGGGAAGGGGACCTACTCTCCTAAATTATCTTACACCATCAAAATGATATTTAAATGATCTTACACCTTCAACGATTTAAGATGTAGGTGATCCATACCGTCAACCATCACATACGCCATATGGCATGTGATAAATCGCGATTCAATGGTGTGAGACAAAAAAGACTAATTTTACTGCTTTAAAATCATTTAAACACCACTTTGGTGTTTAAATGACGATCAGGAGTCATTATCCCAAGTGTGAACCAACTGATTGATGGACTTTAACATCAGCCATTAAAACTATAAACAACGGTTGATGTGATAGTTCATAAATTAGATAGTTTAAATCATCTTAAAATACTTTTTTTGGACATGTTACACTTTAATCTATGATCTATCACTTTGATTGTACGGATCACACACATCTTAAATAATTGATGGTGTAAAATCATTTAAGCACAATTTTGGTGCGTAAGTGCCGGTTAGAAGAGTCGGGCCCAAGAAGTAAATATCTATTTCTATATTTTTTTAAACAACTAGGGCTTAAAAAATAAAATTTTTAGGCCCTTTCGTTCTTGCGCATATTATAAGCGAAACCTACAAGAGTACCTCCTACTATATATGAGAGACAAAGAAGCTTCTGGGCTTAAAGTGCTATCTCTGGTCCATGGGCTTTAGGATCAAGCCTGAACCCTCTTTAAAATGGGTTGGGGCCTAATGGACCGTGCAGGGTACCCAGCCCGTTTCCACACATGTGCAACATGGAAGATTAATAACTGAGGGTCAGTGTTGTCTGTCAGTGCATGGGTCGAGCACCTAATGCCAACGCTGTAATTATTGCAATGCCAGCATGACTAACCTTAATGGGAGCAATACCAGCAGGCAGGAGCTTGAATTAAGTCATATTTTATTTGCTTTGGCGCATAGTGACAAATTTCGTCTTCTGTAATTTTTCGGTGGGGTTTATTTCGGTACATTTTGGATTAATTTTAATGTATTTAAAAAAAAAATTAAAAATTTTTAAGGATTATAAAAATATATATAATATATTTAATATTTTTTTAAAAAATTAGTAATTAATTCAAACACTGACGTCGAGCTCAAGCATAGACCTATAAAAGAAAAATTGACAAAGGGTATCATTATACTCACCCCACCAGGCTGCTATCTCACCCCACCTTCTTCAGTCGATGTGCATTGACCGCCTTTGAATCATATGGTGGAGGTCGCTTTTCATCCTCATCTTCTGCACACTGGATTTATGGATCGTGGGCGTACCATCGAACGATCGATTTTTTATTACACATAACACACATCTCAAAAAGTGAACCTTAAATTATATGACCTCCATCACGCTCAAGCATATTTTAGCTTTACCTTTTGAGATGTGTGTATGCGTAATAAAAAATCGACCGTCTGAAGATACACTCACAATCCATAGATCCAGTGTGCAAAAGATGGGGATGAAAAATGACTTCCACCATCTGATTCAAAGCCGATCAATGCATACCAAGTGGAGGTGGTGGGGTGAAAAAGCAGCCGCTTTGGAGTGAGTAATGTACCCATAGGCAAACTGCAATTGATTTTTAGTCCCAAATCGATGAGTAAAAAAACTCCACTCGCTATTCCACCTATAAAAGGTACTTTCCATTTAAGCAATTCAATGAGGCGTGTGGTGAGTTTGGTGATAGCAGACGTGGGGTGACTTTTCAGTTGCCAACGTGTGGTCACTACTCAATTGCCAACGTGTGGTGATTATTTAATCATTAAACATTAAAACTTTAAAAGAAAATTACCAAAAATTCGACGAAAATATCGAAATTTTTGAAAAGTAACGAAATTTCGATGAAACTTTCGTTGAACCCTCATTTCGGCGAATTTCATGAAATTTTGCCAAATTTCGGCGAAATTTGTCACTATGCTCTGGCGGAGAGCAGGCAGAGTGCTGCATCTGCTCTTATAACAACTAACCCAAACGCAACCTTAGTAATCTAGCATTGAAGATTATAATTGGGTTATGGTTTAAAATATCGTCCAAAATCAATACGTATCAACTTTCTAGGCTATTGGGTTGATCCATTCGAATGTATCGACCCATATATACAGTATGTGACGATACTTACCACTATATCGTCTCATCCCCCTCGATGTTTTCAACACTGTATCTATGGGTAGTGTTTTTGTAAGTTTTGAAGTCACTCTACCTCTTTTGCTCTCGCAAATAATGCTATAGACTCTAATTCCATACTTGAATCAGAAAGACACATGTCTATTTCTAAACCCTCACGATACTACTCCTCTTACCAACATAAAAATCCATCCACTTGTAGATTTTGAATCCGATGAGTCAGAAATTCAAGTAGCATCAGTAAACTCCTCTAAAAGGTTTAGATTTGCTACTATATTGTAAAACTATAATGGATAGTTCATTTTAAGTATCTTAACACCCTATGAATAGCTTCCCATTATTCTGACCCTAGGTTACAAGTAAATCTATTGAATACCCCCACTATAAATGTTATATTGGGTCTAGTATACTTCATTAAATACATAGGACTTATATCTCAGTGACGATAAACTGCAATTCTTGAACTCGTTCAAGAATCGATTTATCTCCAATCATTTTGAAATCAAAATATTAGAAACTAGAAAAATCTTTGTACCTGTATCTTCAATTAGATACTTCTTCGCTAATAACTCTCAAAATCTTTAGCCATAATGCACTTACAGAATGTGTTGAATAATCTATTATTTAATACATCAAGTCCCAACAATTTTGATCATTTTTAGACATTTGAGTCGAGCATCCGATCCTCTACTAGTCATACTTCTCGCTATTTTCGCTTTTGCTGACATCTTTTGAAATTTGGCCCGCCAAATCGATCAAGTTCAATGAAATTTTGATTCATGAACTTTATGCTCTGAGCCATTAGAACGATCTATTGTCTTTAAATTATTGATAAATAATGGTATTGATAATGGCTCCGAGGCACATAGTTCACTTTACTGTCTTAAAGACAATAGACATCCCCACTCCGTCGAATAAATGAATATGCAATAGGGTTTCCAATGAATCTCCCTTCATGATACAACAGAGTCCGGTCTTGTCAAGAACTGTGTGTTCTTTTATAGATTGCACTTTCTAGAGAAAAAATCTGTCACATAGATTTTTTGATACACAAAAATATTCTTAACGAATATCTTATATGTCTTGTGTTTTTAACGGAGATCTTATCTCTATTTATAGAGAAATTCTGAATCATTGTGTCTTTTCAGGTTACGGTGAAAAGATTTCAGATCTGTGTTTCAGAGAGTTATGCCTTTTCGGTAAAAAGATAAATCGATTTCACTTGTGTCTTTTCAGAGAGTTGTGTTTTTTCAGATAACAGTAAAAAGATAAATCAATTTCATCTTTTCAAATTTACTGTGAATAAATGTCAGACTTGTGTCTTTTCACATTTACGGTGAAGAAATAAATCCAAATTTGAAAAGACCCTTCTTTAGAGAGAAAATAATTTTTATAAGTTTGTTATTAAATTATTATCAAGATATATAATGTGTGACAGCCCGGATTTCAGCACCCCAAAACCCGTGCCATCGGCACGATCATCTTGACCGTGCCCCTTAGCTGAGCATGGAACATTGGTATATCAAGCAATGAATTGAACTGAAATAGAAATGAAACTGCGAAAGTCAATCACTATATAAACATTTCTCAAAAGACAGTTCTACCCTCATGCCTCTGCATGAATGGAGAACCGATCCGAACCATCGATGATAGCTAATCATCACAGATGATTCGCCCCAAAAGAATCATCCAAATCACAAAATATATAGTGTTTAGTCAAACAAGGCTTGACATACCAAGCCGTACCAAATCTCTCCAACAACCCTCAAAGCGGCACAACGGAGTCCTCTAGAAGAAGTCCTCAGGAGGTGGTTCCAACTCGTCTCCGGCCGCAAGGTCCGACTCACCGGGGTCAGCGTCTCCTGAAGCCTCGGCAGCTGCTAGTGGACCTGCGACGTATAGTCTATAGGGTGAGCTACATCCTAGCTCAATAGGGAATAAAACACGATTGAACATATAAATTATTACTCACATATATTCCATGATATGCCATGCATGATGTGTCTATGCAATTACTGATGAAAACAATTTAAAAGCATCACATTTTACTGGTAGTTTACTCATGTCTTTTACTTATTCATGAAAGATGCTGAAGAGGCCTAAAGCAAAACTTAAACTTTCAACTTAAGTAATCCCCGAGCAATATAGCATCGAGCCCCGATGAGATACCCATCATCGTCATCTATATAGACATTTTAACGTATTCCCTGGGAATACAAATAGTACCTAAGCCCCTTTCCCCTGGGGATTGGTGGCGGGTTTCACTAGTCTCAATCAACACCCCTGGGTGTGCTTACTGTGTACGGATAAGCCTTTCGCCGCCTACTACGGTTTCACCCGATCGGTCGGGATATCCGCCGTGTCGACCGTGAATATCCCAAGCGTCGGTGGTACCCTATCAAACCTCAAATAATGTAAATATTTGCCTTACATATAGTTATTCACCGTGTAAATGTGCTATCTTATATCAGTTAGGCCCTATCAAATATGATTCAATCTTGGATACATCCCTGGGATGTATCCACTCACTTGCATCATACCTGATGCTCTTATCTTTTTACTTCTTCATCCCCTGGGGATGGCTCATTATGATTACTTTTATTGATGTCACACACACACACTTTTCCCAAACTCTTTAAGCAATAAAACATTTTGAATTTTAAATCTATATTACTACATACATGCTCTTGTAAAATAAGATACATGTTCAAAGAGTTCCCTACCTCAAGTCTTTGCTTGATCAATGCATCAAGGTCCCACATGGCTCCTTGTACCCAAGCTCACACGTACCACCTATGGTACCACACAACATGTGAAACACATCACTAAAGAGGTAATAAAGAAGGTCCAAGACCCTCAAAAAATCTTAAAGTCAAACTCAAAAGTCAACATAAACTGGCACAGTCGATTAATCGAACTCCAAAATCGATTAATCGAATCTGATTCGATTAATCGATTAATCGAAATTCAATATCGATTAATCGATTCTCAAATCGATTAATCGAGATTCCCATTCGATTAATCGAATTCCCATTCGATTAGTCGAATTTCTCTATTCTATCCAGTCGATTCTCAATTCGAGTAATCGAGTTTTCAAAATCGATTAATCGATCCCAAATCGATTAATCGAAATTCTAAATCGATTAATCGAACTCTCATTTCAATTAGTCGATTTCTCCAAGCTCTTTTCTTTTCTCCACTGGAGTTCACTGTAGGTTCCTAGTCGATTAATCGATACCCAATTCGATTAATCGAAATCCAAAGTCGATTAATCGAAACTAAATTCGATTAATCGAGATCGGGGTCCTCTGACTTTTCAACTTCTTGGCCAATTTCGATTAATCGAAATTGCCAGATTCAGCCCCCTTCTGACTGCTCTTCTCAATCTCTTCCCTTACTTTCTCCTTCATTTTTCTAAGCTTTTACCCTACATTTTACACCATTTCTAACTACAATTTAACCCTTTAATCCATGCATTTAAATTACAAAAATCTTACCTTCAATCAATCTCAAATTGATTTCAAACCAAGTGGTTGGAAAGGCTAGGGTTCTAGCTTTTGCTTGAACGGATTCCTCGCGTTGAATCGGTCTCTTAAATGCTAGAGTCCCCCTTCCAATCACTCACAATAACTCTTGTTCCATTTCTTTACTCCTCTCTCTCTCTCTTCTCTACTCCTCTCTCAACAACCAATTTACAGATTTTAGGGTTTTTAAACCCTTTTATCTATCCCCTCCCTTGTGTGTTGAGCACATACACCGCGATAGGTGTATGCGACCTCAGATTCTCATCACACACTACATTGTCACTCAAACTATCACATCTCATTTGTTCATCATACTCTATGCTAACCATTGAACTCTTAATTGGTCAAACCTGTGACCAATCGGCACGGATCCCGAAGTCACTGTTTAACGTGATTTTTTTTTCGGGATATTATATAATGATAATTATTATTTTTATTTTGAAATACTAAAATATATATTACTATACTAATATATATAATAGAAGCAACTAGGGGGCTATTTTCCTCCACAAATTATTAAAACCAAGGAAAAAAAAGGGAAACGAATAGGACTTGTTAACTAACCGAGATCTGACTAGGGGCTATTTTTTCTCCTTTTCCTTTTTTCTTATTGTTAGCTTCTTTATCTTTTAGAAAAAGCTCTTAAAAAAGAGGTCAACATCTCTTATTGATGGTAGGAAGAAATGGCGACATCCCATCTCTCTTGAAAAGCCTAATTAAAAGATATTTTTCAAATGAAAAATAAAATTTGTTTATATATATATATATATATAGAAGGCTGAGGATATGTGCCCGAGCGTAGAAATATGTCTACGTTAATTGATATGGGCGTGACATGTAGTGCCCTTTTTGTAAAGTGATGAGTGGCATGTAGCTCACTTTACTAACTAGGGTTTCACTTTTAAAATATTTTAAAAGCTAAATACCCTTTCAGTCGTCGTTTTTGACTTTTTAAAAATCTCTTTTCTCTTTTTTCTCTCTACTTTTTCAAGAAATTGTAAGAATTACTTTTTTCAGATATATTTTATTCAAAAAATGTGAGTGTCCAGTAGCGAAGCGCTAACACCTTGGCAGAAAAGCGTCAGCACCCTGATAGCGAGGCGCTGGTACCTCGGTGCCGAGGTACCAGCGTCGGAGAGTTAGCGCTTCGATAAAAAAAAAATAACAATAATAAATTATCGAAGCGCTGACACCTCTATGTAGAGGCGTCGACACTCCTGAAAAAAAAATTTGGCGTCGATATCTTATTTTTTTTTTTTTAGCGAAGCGCCAACACCTCAATGTAGAAACTTTGACACTTCTATATCAAGATGTTGACGCTTTAAAAAAGTAAATTTGGCATTTTCTTAGAAAAAGAGAGAGAGAAAAAAAAAATAATACTTTAAAAAGACTTTTAAAAAAGTCAAAGGAAATATAACTTTTAAAATATTTTAAAAAGTTTAACGCTAGTTAGTAAAGTGGGCTCCAAGCCACCCATCACTTTACAAAAAGGAAAGTTTAACGCTAGTTAGTAAAGTGGGCTTCAACCCACCGATCACTTTACAAAAATGGTGTAACGTGTCACGCCCATATCAATTGACGTAGAGATATTTCTACGCCCGGACACATTTTTTCCTTTCTCGTGTGTATATATATATATTAGAAAATATATGGGATGTGCACGACCATCTTATGCACTCGAGTAGAAAAGGGATAAAATCGTTTCAAACTATTACACTCGATGGAAAAGTTTTAGGTAATCATGATTGTACGATTTTCAAGGCCTTCGGAATATGTAAAATGCATATTTTCTATTAATATGAAATACCAAAACTGCCCACATATAAAAACAGTTTATTTTGAAGGTGTTTCTTCTTCCTCTTGTTTTATCAATACGCATCCTCGATGGCGATTCTTCTACTCCGAAGCCCATTCGCAATTTGGCGACCCAACGGTGGGGCGTCCTTCTCCGGGCTCTTCTTCTCCTCTTCTCCAAATCCGACCACCCACCCAACCATTGGGCGTATTTCTATTGGGTCTTCTTCTTCTCCTCCGAATCCAGCCACCACAACCAGTCCGTACTTGAGGGCATTACCCATCAGTTTTTTTCCTTTTGGGCTTCTTCTTCATCTTTTTCTCCGAAAACTTTCGGTTCCGATGAGTGCATCTTTGAAGCTTTGGATCTGGGTCATCCATCCAGCCGCGAATCAGATGAGTGGCTGTGATTGAATCGAGAAGAAGCCGACATTTCCGATAGGGCTTCGCAGACAGTTCAGGTTAGGGCAGTTCAACAAATCAGGAACCATACGAAAAAGTTGAGATTGTTCCTCGCAAAAGGGAATACTGATTTTTCACGGAGGTTATTCGCCGGAGAAGAAGCGACGTTTCCGATACGGGTTTCGCAGAATAGTAAATGAAGAAGATTGAAGAACAAAGTGTATTTTTTGCCTTTTAAATGAAACAACAACATTTCATTCCTTCATGATAGCCCACAAAAATTTTGAAAACTTAATGCCCTATAAATCCATGCAAGCCTGATGTACCAAAACTTTCTTAAACTGTATAATAGCCCAAAACTTTCCTCCAAAAATCATGTATTGCTAATATGCTCATAAATTTGTGCGGAGCTCTTAATTATAAAAGCATTCATTCCATTTTCAAATATTAATTCTTTCGGCTCTTCATCTAACCTGATGTAACTCATCATTCTCGCAATATTATAATATATATATATATATATATATATATATATATATATATATATATATATATATATAGGGAGCCGATTAGGTGCTCTAATAGAGGAAGGTGATTGTCCTCCAAGGTACACATAGAGCTTCATGCCATACTCAAAATATTAATATTGTTTGAGAGTTATATGGAGCATAGGTGGACGGTTTAGAATAATATTAAAAAAAATAAAATTGAAAAAGACTTTTTAAACCCTCAAGTCAAAGTTTGACGGATTTTATTGGTCTATATTTCACGATTCAAAAAACACACAATGAATATGAGTTTTCAATTCTTTTTTTTTACAAAGATGATCTAAGCAATGCACCCGAGCTCCACATGATATCGAAACAATATTTTGGGTGCCACGTGGAAGTTTGGAGGACGGTGTTCGTCCTCCCATGGAGGCCAAGCACCCTTTCCATATATATATATATATATACACAAAGAGAGAAAGGGCTTGATACGAAGCATCTGCATCTAAATACAACCCTGACTATTACGTTAAGACCAACTGGGTGCCATGTATCACCCATCATGATAATCGGTTGTCATGAAAGCTCGGACAAGATCGATATGGTACCACCGAAATTTTTTAGGTATGATCTCATTGATATCCTTTATTCAAAATGTGATTAAAGGTTCTCGAATTTAATGAACAAAGTTGTTGGGCGTTATCCTACTCTTGACTTATCAAATGAAGGGCAAAAATGTGTAAACAAGTAATATTTTTTAAACCAAGTGTCAAATGACTGGTCAACCCAAAAAGAATTGTTTTGATTTAATTGTCACATGGCATAATTATATATTTTTTAGGGAAGTATGTCATATGGAATAAAAAATTGATCATCTCCAGGTCTCAAGATCCTCCATGGTGTGAAAAATTGGAACAAAAAGTGATCTTCATCCTTTAATTAAGGTAGTCAACGATTTTTATACTAGGTGCCACCAATAATGCCGTAAGTGAGAATGGAGCTACACTTGTCACCCTTGGTGCATGGGTCGAGCTAATGCCAACTCCTATTGATACATCAGAATGCCAATTGGTATTCTGAGACCTCTCAATGGGGATACACTAAACGATTTTAAAGGTAGTGGGTGCCCTCCGACAAACATACAACAGTCTCGTCTATTGGTGAAAATGGAGAAAATTTAAAACAAATGAGTAAAATATAAAATTCAATACAGTGATCCGATCAGAGGCAAAAGAAATACCAAGAAATACCGTTATCTTTAAACTATAATTTGCCCCTATCACTTTGAACGAGTAATCACAAACGTGTTACCAGAAAACTGGTTTTAGATAGCTTTGTTATCCATGCTAAAAGTAAGACACAAGGATACAATTTTTTTTTTTCCTTAGTTAATGATAGAATTAGGCTCCTTATATAGGAAATGAAGAGGGCGTATAGACGCCCTTTGAAAGGAAGTGGATGACCTGAATTCAAGATGAATGTGTGACGGAAGTGTGAACCATTAAAAGGCATACCAATTGGCAGTTGGTGCGATTGCAGTTTATGGAATGTAAATAATGGTACTCTTCTCCTTCCCAACCCATTAAAACGAAAAACAGGGAAACCAAAAGGTGCGTCAACTAATCGAGCTCGGGCTATAGGGAGAAAGAGTGTGCTTTCTGTGTCTTTTTTATTTTATTTTGTTTTTTTTGTCAGTCTCATTTTTGTTTATTTACTTTAAAAAATTGCTCTTAAAACAGATGTCGGCAACTCTCCTTGATGGACGGGAGAGACAGTGATAGCCCAGCTCTTTTTTTAGAGCCTACTGAAAATGAAAAAGATATATATATATAAGCTCGGGACTATGTAATCAGTTGTAGCAAAAAAATTTATAATCAGATCGTTTGGGCACCATGTTGCATCAATCATGAGGATTAGGTGCGGCGACAATTTGGACAATAACAATCATGTAGCAGCCAAAAATTTGGGCTTTATCCAACACATATCCAGCATTAAACATGTGCTTAAAGATGCTTAAAATCAATTCATCAAGTTGATCGGGCGTACCTTATTTTTGACCCATCAAACAGTGGTCAAAAAATTAATAAAAGAAGATTTTTTTTTATTTTTTTAATCACGTGTCTAGCTAATCAACCCAAAATAGGTATCGATTTGGATTGATCATATCATATGACATGTGATTTGGCACACGAGTGTAGCATTTTTTGTTACACTGGGTTGCATATATATATATATATATATATATATATATATATATATATATATATATATATATGCATTCGAACTAGTTGGGCGCCATGTGACAAGTAATTCATGGGAACTTGCCCAAGGCTATTCATGTACCATCTGAAAAAATATTTAAAAATGACCTTTATTCACTTTGAATCTTTAGTTAAATGTGTAAATTTTCAATGCACTATGTTTAGGATATATATTCAAAAATTCATGCTTGCTAAAAACCAAAGGAGCACTTTAAATGTATGGAGTAAATCGCAATCACATGAGGGTGTGAATGCACGGTTCATGTTATGCGTTCAACCCCATCCATATATATATATATATATATATATATATATATATATATATATATATGTGTGTGTGTGTGTGTGTGTGTGTGTGTGGAAAAAGGGAAAGTGCACTCGAGCGTAGAAATATCTCTACGCTAATTGATATGGGGGTGACACATAGCGTCCTTTGGTGAAGTGATTGGTAACACGGGAACCACTTTACTAATTAGAGTTAAACTTTTAAAATATTTTAAAAGTTATATTCATTTTTAACCGTTATTCTTGACTTTTTTAAAAGTCTTTTTAAACTTTCTTTTTTCTGTCTTTTCTTTTTTTCTAAGAAATTGTCATACTTACTTTTTCAGGCATATTTTATAAAAAAAAATATGAGCGCCCGCCACTCGGTAACGAAGCGCTAGCACCTATACAAAGAAGCGTCGGAGCGTCGGCATTTCGTTTAAGAGCATTAACGCTTCGATTTAAATTTTTTTTTATTTTTATTTTTTATGAAAATGCCAACGCCCCTAGAATGAAGTGCTAGCGCTTCGTTTAAGGGCGCCAGCACTTTGATTTAATTTTTTTATATTTTTTTTATGGAAGTGCTAAAACTAAGCAAGCTTGCTTTTGCTTTAGAGTCAAGGCTCAATAAATTTTATTTTATTTTTTTCGAAGCGTCGACGTCCCTAAACGAAACGCCGGCTAGGGCTGCAACAGAGCTGAGCCAGCTCGATATCTCGGCTCGACTCGAAAAATAAGAGTTTTTCTCTTTAGAGCTCGACTCGAGAGCCGAGCTGAGTTTGATAGTTTATAGGTCGAATGAACAGAGCTGAGCTAGAGCTAAGGCTGGCTCGGCTCTATGGCTTGGTTTATATATATATATATATATATATATATATATATATATATATATATATATATATATATATATATATATAAGTAATTAACTTTAAGAGGACTATTTTACCCTTCAAAGTAAACAATTACTTTAAAGGGTAATAGGAATTGCCCCCCACTTGCCCTAGTTTATCTAACGATTTATTTATTTCATATGTTGCGTACTTATGTTTAATCATGCATTTGAATCTTTTATAGAATAGATATTTAATTGAGTAGAAGTTTAAAAAGTATTAGGAGATTTTATTTTTTATAATAGAACATATTTGGCTTGAAGTTAGGCCCGAGCTCAGAGAGCCTAGAGCCAACCTTCAGCTCGACTTGTATAAGGTAGAGCTGAGGTAGAGTTGACCCGAGCTTGGGCTCGGCCCGACTTGGTTGTAGCCCTAGCGCCGGCGCTTCTAAAGCGAGGCGCCGACACTTTGTTTTAGGGGCGTCGGCGCTTCGTTTCGGGGTATTAACGTTTCGCTCCCCGAGGTGCTAGCGCTTCGCTACTGGGTGTCACTTTTTTTGAGTAAAATATATATGAAAAAGTAAGTCTGACACTTTTTTGAAAAAATAGAGAAAAAAAAAAGAGGCTTTAAAAAGGTCATGAATGACGACCGGAAGTGTATTTAACTTTTAAAAGTATAACCTTAGTTAGTAAAATGGCCCCATGCCATCCATTACTTCACAAAAAAGGTATTATGTGTTACGCTCATATCAATTGGCGTAGAGATATCTCTACGCCCAGACGCATATCCTTGGGCCTCTATATATATATATATATATATATATATATATATATATAGATATATATATATATATATATATATATGATATCCTCACTCGAGTCAAGAGGCAAAAGCCCATGCCATGAGCAGGATGCCATTTCAACTTATTTTGAAAAGTCAAAGACAATTGTTGCAGCCAATGACAACTAGGGTCATAGGGCTCTAGTGAGAGGATCATGGTTCAGAATTTCGGCTGAAATCTTAAGATATCGGCCAAAACACATCGGTTTTGGTCCTGTCTGAAATAAAACTGAAACCGAAATTATAGGTCAGATTTGTATGGAGACCAAAATATCACTCGAAATTCAAATTATTGGTCAAAATTTCAGTTTTCGATTTCTGTCAAGCCCAAAACTGAAATGCAACCCGATATTTTGATCCTTGGAGAGGATCGTTACCTATATATAATTCTTGCCACGAGTGACTAAAAAAAATTGTATTGTTGCATTTTATTTACCTAATATTTTTCGAATTGTGACATATGAAACACTGTGTAAGCTGTCTGATTTGAAGACTATTATGTGACGATATTTTGCACAAAAGATTAATATGAAATAAGATCCTTATCATATGATTCAATATGGTCAAATTGTGTTGATCATTACAATAGAGATATTAATGGGTGCGTATGAGATAGCTCTTTGATAACTCAGCCACAACAGAGAGTTCACTTGCTTTAGCAGATTTTTATTCTCTTTGCTAACATTTTACTACTTGCTTTAGCAAGGATCCCTTCTCCTTAATAAATTATTGCATAACAAGATTTTATGCAAGATTTACTTATTTAGCAGTTCTACCCTCCTCTCGTGCAAAGAAGGTGCAACTTCACAACTTTTAGGTGCAAATAATTGCTCGCTTCTCAATATAAAACATTATTTAAGAAAGGGAACCTCTATTCACGCCTACCTAGTTATTGAAAGCGCTCACTTAATAATATCGGGCCATATAGTGCGTGATAGTTTGCGCTTTGATCAATTGGGTGCTTTTAGTAAATAGGTAGACGTGAATAGTGGTTGCCGGGAAGAAAGGGTTCCTTTATTTTATTTTTATTTTTTTTGAAGGAAGGGTGCCTCTATTTTCAACCCAAGAAGAAAAGATAGTGATTTTAAGAAAATAATAAAATATGGGCGGCATTATTTGCACCCATTTTTGTTATAAAGGACACTCATTCTGTAATCAGACGATAAGTATCGATTTTCATCCCCATCTTCCACATAATAGATCTTAAGATTATGTAGCACCTATCGGACGGTCACATATTGATTTCACATGGCGTACATTTACAAAAGTGACCATCTGATTGGTATGCCTATGGTTACAATAGCTTTTGGGAATATGTGACATGTGGAATTAACATTGTTTGATTTAACGCAGTCAATCTCTTTTGTAGAAGATTGGGACGAAAAGCGATCTCCATCGTCTAATTCAAGGATGTTTCATGCTAGAGTAGAAGAATGTGTGCCCTTTAGAGAAAAAATGGGTGCAAATAATGGCAGGCATCAAGATAAAAAAGAAAAAAAAGATAGGGATATATTCGTAAATTGACTTATAAATTCAACATTCAAGTTAAAAAAGTAGATGGCATCGTCAACTCCCAGTGTAATGTTATTTAAGCAAGTGGATAGCGCTAGGCTGTCATGTTGGCCGTTAAAAGTAAAAAAATCCGAAAAGCTACCGCGGGAAAGCGATCCCCCTGCCCCGAGAAAATCCAACACGCCGGCCGCCTCTCCCTTATGCCCTTACCCCCTTCCATAAAAAAACAAGAAACAAACCCACAATTCTCAATTCTTTTGTTTTTTTTTGAGGGGACCCAATTCTCAATTCAATTAAACCCAAAACCAAAATTATAAATTAGAATCCAAGAAAAAGAATCAAACTTTCCATCTTAAAAAGCGGTTTTGTCTCTGCAAGCGAGTTTCGTGGCGCAGAGACAAAGCCATGGATTCTCCTTCCTCTGCTGGCGGCAACGAATCGACTCGAATCGCCGCTCGATCTTCCTTCGTCGATTCCTTCAAGGGATGCGGTCTCTCCGGTATCAGAATCGACAAAGAAGATCTGAGGCGTCGGATTCTCATCCCCGAGTACCTGCGCATCGCCATCTGCGATGCGATTAGGGCTAAGGATCCCGGCGCGGCTGTCGATCCTTCACGGGGCGCCCCCGCCGAGGCTCCGGAGGCTCCGATGATCGTTTTTGTTAATTCGCGTAGCGGAGGTCGCCACGGTCCCACGCTTAAAGGAAGGCTGCAAGAATTGATGAGCAAAGAGCAGGTTAGGATGTTATTTTTTATTTTTAAATTTAGTCTACAATTGATTATTATTTGTTTAATTGGTTTGGAATATGAATTCTGTTCAGAACTAAATAGTAGTAGTTCGAATTATCTGTGTACTAGGTTTGATGATCTATGAGTTTTCTTGAAGGGATCAAGCTTGTTGAGATGGATTGTCCATTTTATATGAACATTTTTGTGTTACTGTTGTGGTGATTATAAAAGTAGTAATCTGAAACTAGTTGTTTTCAATGTGTTTACTTGGTGGAGGAGGTTGAGGCATAGAATGGTAATTGTGGTTTTTATTGCTCTGCAGTGGATCCTTATTTGTTTAATTATGGTTTTCTTTTCAGTTAGTGTTTGATGCTAATTCCGAATTTTGTATGGTTGGATTGTTTTATACAATGTCAGAACTAAATAGTAGCAGTTCAAATTATCAGAGTCCTAGGTTTGATGATCTGTGAGTTTTCTTGGAGGGATCAAGCATGTTGAGGTGGCTTGTCAGTTTATACTAATATTTTCATGGTACTTTAGTGGTCAGAAAAGTAGTAGTCTGAAACTTGTTTTCCAATGATGGATGCATTGAATGGCAGTTCAGATTCAGACATGTGCATTGCTTGTCTGCAGTCTCTGCAGGCGACTTTCACTTTCACTTTCTCCTGTTGTGATGATTAGATGGGTAACTGGGGTCTTCGACAATGTTTTGATGTGATCTTAGATGTTCTGGTTTATTTTAATGAGTGAGAGGCATATGAAGGGTCGAATATTAATGGGCTATACATACCCTAGTAACAAAACATACATGTTGTTTGGAGGAATTATTAGTCGAGGTAGTGCTTCTTACACTTAATATGTTGGGCAAGAAGGTGGCATAGGGGAATGTAAATGTGAATCTTAGGCAGATATAGGAAAGCTTTTAGGATGTGAAATTTAAATTGATATAGATTGGTAATTTGTTGAAATTGGTGTCCAAAGGGTTAGAAGTCAAATTTCGTGACATAATGAGTTCCTTAGAAATCAAAGATAAGAAAGAAAGGTAGCCAAAAGTGTGGCAACTGAAGCCAAAAGGAGCAAAAGAAGCAAAAGAAGCTAGAGGGCTGAAAATCTTCGGTCTTTAATGAATTATGATATATTATATCCATAATATGAAGTTAGGGCCAGAACGTGGTGATTAGTTGTGCGTGAAGATATTCCGTAGGGGTTTGGGTGGCGGGGAAAGAAGCATGAATGTTAAGGAAATTGTTGAAAGTCACTACCTGTCAATTCTATCCGTCAAAGAGCATAAATTGGTTTCTTCTTATGGTCATGTTGTAAAAACCATTGATTATTAATTCTAGTCAGACTTTCATCCTCACTTGGGCGTTGGAGACAATCCACCTTTTGAAATAAAACATGTGGTTGTAACGAACTTGATACCAACATGAAAGAATGGTGATTGTGTTGGCATTTTGTAGATTGTGAGGAATAAATTATTTATAAAAACTGATTGTATGGAATGAAGGTTTTCCATAAGGTTAAGATTTTGAAGGAAGAAATTAGGGATGCAAATTGTTCGGGTCGTGGTAAACCTGACAGTCAGGTCTATATTTTAGACCCATACTTGCTCCATTTCTTAATTAGTTAGGTTGAGTCTAGGTTGGGTTTAAAGTAAAACAAATAGACCCATTTAAGATTTCAGGTCGAATCTAGGTTAGTGTAGATCTTGAAATGACCCATTTATTAATGGCTCAGGTTCAGGTCGGGTATGGGGTTGGGCCAGGTCTTAGATAATGATCCAAGGTGAATGTAATATCTTTTACATGCTTTTTCGGAGTACCTACACATAGTTCAGGAAATGTGAGAATTGATTAATAGTAAGAGTGTTTTCAAAGCTTTTTAAACGAAGTAGAGGAGATTAGAGATAAGGAGAAATGGGGTTTAGGTTTATATATTTATTAGGGTTTAGGTGTTGAGATGTGTAGTATCGAGGAGGATGAGGAGGAGGCAAGAAATGAAAAGCTTAGTTAGGTTTAGAAAACCCACTATATAGCTTATATATGAATAAAGACACAAATTACAAGTATACCCTCAAATTATACATGCACCACTTACTACACACACCCTTATACATTTAATACACACACACACACACACTCAAGATTGGGCATAAAGGTCATGCATGTCCCAACTTGATCGAGATGCCCTGAAGAAGAGAAGTCCCATTCGCCTTGTAACTCAATTAACTGCTCCGAGAAGGTCACATATTGAGCTGTA
Organism: Chloranthus sessilifolius; assembly: GCA_021018995.1. Taxonomy (NCBI): domain Eukaryota; kingdom Viridiplantae; phylum Streptophyta; class Magnoliopsida; order Chloranthales; family Chloranthaceae; genus Chloranthus; species Chloranthus sessilifolius. Next base: position 104,153,001 of record CM037588.1, read on the forward strand.
AAGTGTGGTCCCAAACCTTCTCTTCAACACAGTGAAAATCAACTTCAATATTTTTGGCCTGTTTATGTAAAACAGTGTCAGAAGGAATCTTTTCAGTTGCTTCATTATCACAATGGAGAGGCATAAAACCCTTAATACGAAATCCCAACTCGAAAATAAGAGAACGTAGCCATAGAAGCTCGCAGGTGCTATGAGCAAGAGCAACCACACGATATTGTATCTCAGCAATATAGCGAGAAACAACCAATTGTTTACTTTTGCATGAAACAAGCTTGCCTTCAAGGAAGGTACAATATCTAGACGTAGAGCGACAATCAGTAGTAAAATTGGCCTAATCAACATACATGAAGCCTGAGATATCCAAATATTCATGAGGTCAATACATAAAATCACGACTGTGGCTAGACTTAATCAATCAAAAATGCGATGAACAACAACCAAATGAGGCTCATGAGGAGCATGCCTGATGCAGGACAAATGCTAAAATCCTAATATGTGGATTTGAGATTAACTTTAGAATGAATTGAATATCGGAAGTATTCAAAATCATGCAACACATAAAATTAATTCAATGAAATCAATAAAACAATTGGATTAATCCATTTTAGCGTCGCATTTTCCGATCTAGAAAAACGGCTCCGATGAGGGAACTCGAGATTCGTTCTAGTTTAGGGCATCAATCGACAATCGCAATATCGTCTCTTGACTCCTCGGGGATTTTAAATGAAATAAGGCTTAAAATAATTTAATAGAAGGGGAATAATTTGAGATTTTTGATTTTATTAACGAAATTAAAGAAAGATAATACCTGACAATAACTAGAGAAAAGATAAAATAAAAGGATAGATTCCAAGGCTTCACACCAAGGATTTTTTGAAGCTTCACACCACAGCTGTACGTCGGCTTCGCACCAAGTCGCACGAGAAACGATTGCTCACTCCTCGAGGTTTGAAGGATTCACTCCCTCGGTTGAAAACTCTTCACAAGCTCTCTAGGGTTTGCACAAAAGCAACTCTCTTTCATTCAATAATCAAAAACTAACTAAAAAGTTTTTACAAGCCTCTATATATAGGCCACAAATAATTAAAATTCGAAATAAAGAGTCCTAATACTAATAAAACACTAAAATAGGCAATTTTCGCAAGATTTAGAAAACTTCGTCACAACGCCCACGAACGTCCGTAGTGCCCCATGGACGTCCGTGACCTACGGACAGTGAGAGGGAAAAATCACAACGCCCGGTACTGTTCATCACGGACGTCCGTCACTATTCATCGTGAACAATACTTTTTTTTTTTTTGGCGTTCCCCGTCATTCTCCTCCACTCAAAATGTTTCATCACCGATGAAACATGCACGTGGTATTGATCAAGTGTATCGGAACTCGTACGGTGGAACTCTTTGCAAGTCATCTGTTGACGTTTTCTGCCTCCTTTCTCTTTATTCTTTCATCTGCCTTCTTCTGATGTCGCCATCAATACTCTCCGGGTTGGAAAAACTCATCTCCAATGAGTCAGGAAATCCATCGATGCCACACTTCGGGAGCTCAATTCTTGGTTTGCCTTTTCACGCTGTGAGATGCTTTTGATTCTTACCTTCATTGGCATGGAAGCTTGGAAATTCTATGACCTTCTCATTCGACCCTTTCTCATATTGTACAGGTAAGGTACAAGATAGAAATTGGGTAAATGGGTGCGGTTGGATTGGGTGATCAATAAGGAATGGATCAAAGGGTAGGGTTGTGAGATCTAAAATAGGCATAAGATCCGTTTCGACAACTATCGGATAGTTGCTCTTTTCTAGAGGAAAATTTAGACCTTCATCCTTACCCTTTTTCGAAATTGGAAAAGATTTCACATACTCAGAACCATCAGGAATCAACAGAAAATTGTTAGTATCAAAGACATAAAATATATTCAATGTGTTAGTATGATTATGCGTATTTCCAATGTCCAATAAATTCAGATTGTTAATCCCATGCAAATGAGAATGATGATATGCTCCTACCAACTCTAATGACTCACTTGAGATGGACACATTATCAACATTGTCCTCAATAATAGGAATTGCCCTAATGAAACCTATGGCTCTGACCGAAACCTCACCTTCCTCATCACTTGGAGTGTCACATGGTTCGTACACTTCTTCTGGTATCTCATTGCTCTCTTTCTCAGCATGCTCCTGAATGATCAAGGTTTGACCATTACTAGGACATTGAGATGCAAAGTGACCAAAACCTTGACACTTATAACATTGTTGCGAAGCACGTCTAGATTTCTTGACCTTTGGTCCCTTTCCTTTGTCAACTTGAGGAATTATGGATTTTGAGGATTGACTAGAGGCATAATTTTCCTTTTTGATAGGATTAGATTGATGCTCAAGTTTGGAGGACTTAGATCGGCCATGACTGGGGGTGTCGAGATACCGTTCTAATTCTTCGACCCTAGCAAAACATTTCTCGAGATCTGCAACGGGATGAGCAATGAGTTCCCTCTGTAGCTCTGGGCGAAGACCCATTCGGAATCGGGAGAGAGTAACTTTTGCTGGTTTATCGACATCAGCCTGGGTCATCAGGTCTTCAAACCGATCGATGTACTCAGTGACTGGGGAGTCTCCTTGATGCAATGACTGCCACTGATCATGAATACGTTCATCATATGATACAAGAACGTATTTTTCGTGCAGTTGGACTTTCATTTCAGCCCACGTGGAAATAACACGAAGACCCTGGATTTGCCTACGACGCTCCACTCCCAACCAATAAAGTCTAGCTTGACCTATAAGCTTGACTTTGGCAAATCTGACCTTGCGCTCTTCGGACATGGAATACCACTCGAAGTAATTTTCTATGCTGGCGACCCACTCAAGAAAGACCTTGGGTTGTCTTTTTCCATCAAAAGTAGGGGCGTCCATTTTGACAGATTTCATGACCTTATCGTCTAGATTGGCTTGGACCTCACGTCGGGGAGGAACATTTCTCATACGGTCGCGGTTGTTGGCCCTATTATGATTCTTAGCGATGAACTCGTTGATCTCTTCAAAGTGGGTTTCTAAAGCCTCATACCTAGCTTGTTGATCAGCGATGTTCTCATCCATCCGCGTTTGACTAGTGGTCACCTTATATGCAAAATATCTAATCAGGGCCTCTAAGGTATTGGTATCCATGACGGAATTATGCAAGACAAAATATACTAAAATCAAGTGAACCCTAAAATCTATATGACACGGATCCTAAACTAAAATTGTGCTCTGATACCAAAATTGACGCGGGACAAACGTTAAAATCCTAATATGCGGATTTGGGATTAACTTTAGAATGAATTGAATAGCGGAAATATTCAAAATCAAGCAACACATAAAATTAATTCAATGAAATGAATAAAACAATTAGATTAATCTATTTTAGCGTCGCATACGTAAAATTTCCCGATCTAGAAAAACGGCTCTGATGAGGGAACTCGAGATTCGTTCTAGTTTAGGGCATCAATCGACAATCGCAATATTGACTCTTGACTCCTCGGGGATTTTAAATGAAATAAGGCTTAAAATAATTTAATAGAAGGGGAACAATTTGGGATTTTGATTTTTATCAACGAAATTAAAAATAGATAATACCTGACAATAACTAGAGAAAAGACAAAATAAAAGGATAGATTCCAAGGCTTCACACCAAGGATTTTCCGAAGCTTCATACCGCGGCTGTATGTCGGTTTCGCACTAAGTCGCACGAGAAACGATTGCTCACTCCTCGAGGTTTGAAGGATTCACTCCCTCGGTTGAAAACTCTTCACAAGCTCTCTAGGGTTTGCACAAAAGCAACTCTCTTTCATTCAATAATAAAAAACTAACTAAAAGATACTAATAAAACACTAGAATATACAATTTCCGCAAGATTTAGAAAACCCGTCATGATGCTCACGGACGTCCGTAGTGCCCCACGGACATCCGTGACCTACGGACAGTGAGGGGGCAAAATCATGGACGTCCGGTACTATTCATCACGGACGTCCGTCACTGTTCATCGTGAACAATATTTTTTTATTTTATTTATTTATTTATTATTATTTTTGGCGTTCCCCGTCAATGCCTAAGCTTGTTCACCGGGCTGACAACAAAGGTAATGTCTGGCCGAGTAAGTGTATGATAAATTTGGTAACCTACAATACGGTGATACTCATGAGGATCAGAGAGAGGATCACCTATACTCCCATGAAGGGAATGCTTCTTGCCCATAAGAGATGTGCTAGACCCACACATGCTTGTATCTTGAAGGAGCTCAAGAGTCTACTTTCACTGAGAGGAAAATCTCTTTCCTAGAGCGAGCAACCTTGTGGCCAAGTAAGTACTTTAAATTTCCCAAGTCTTTTACCGTGAAGATGCGATCTAACTCACTCTTCACATGAGAGATAAACTAAGAGTCATCTCCACAGATATCATCCACATACACCACAAGAATACTACAACTAGAAGAGCCAATCTTTATGAAGATCGTATTATTAAAGTGACACCTCTGAATCCAATTCTAATTAACCAAGAGCGCGTTTTCCCAGTCTCCTCAGGAAGCAGGGGGGGGGGGGGGGGGGTTGCATGTATATTTTCTCCAAGAGATGCCCATGAAGAAAGACATTCTTCACATCCAACTGATGAAGTGATCAGTTTTGATTGGTAACAAGAGAGATGAGAAATCGAACCGAAGTCATTCTAGCCACGAGAGCAAACATGACATCCTAAATAAGGCCATAAGTCTGCGTAGACCCTTAGGCAACAAGGCGGGCCTTATACCTTTCAAAACTCCCATCCGAATTATGCTTTATGATAAAGACCCATAGACATCCAATCAATTTCTTCCCTGAGAGAAGAGTAACCATATCCCATGTGTGATTTCTTCACAGAGCTTCCGTTTCTTCTAACATAGCGACTTTCCATGCAAGACAAAAGAGCTCTGCGCAAACATTGGGAGGAATAGAAACAATATCAATAGTGGAAAGGAAAGCCCTATAGGAAGAAGAAGCTGTGTGGTAGCACACATATTTGACAAGGGGGCAAGGTGCAACACACTTACGAACCCCTTTGCAACGAGAAATAGGGATATCCAGGTCTGAAGGAATATTTGCAATATGAGGAATATCAGCAGAAGATCAGCAGAAGGCAATGCAGGAGAAATACTTATTGGAGTTACCTGTGTTGAAGACAGAGGCTGCTGCATATGAGAGGAACGGTCAAGTGTATTTGAAGGCCACTAGTGCTGTAAATTAATCGAAGTTGAATGAAATATTTAATTTTGAGATTTAGAAGTCTTTACTAACTGCGAGTAATATTTAATGTCCATGCAGAGTTTACTTGCAGATAGATTTGGTGCGATTTCTCTTGAAAACCACATTGGCAAGGTTCTCTATGTGCCGGGCCAATCCAGTTTCAGGTCGAGCCTTAAACGGGCGGAATATAATTATCCCTCTTGAAACTAGCCCATACTCGGCCCAATTACTAATTGGGCCAGACCTACCGGTCGATTTATTAATCGGGCATAGTGATCTTAGCCCATACCCGACACGGCAGGTACTATATAAATAGTATCAGTTGGTGGGGTCGGGCCTTATACAGTCTGATATAATCGGCCTCCCAGACCTAGCCCACACCTGGCTCGATTACTAATCAGGCTGGGCCAGCCTGTTTATTTGGGTCTACCTACCTTAGTCCATACCTGCCCATGGTGGGTGGGCCAGGGCTGACTCAAGCCCAGCCTGTTGAGACCGCTACACCTTGGAAGACTAACCCTTGATAAGTTTCCTAAGAATAGTTAGTTAATAGCCTAAATCCTAATTTTTCCACAAAGTAGGGGCGAAATAAATTTTTTTCATGTGATTGTGGATGACCAATCTCTCTCGTCTTCCTTGGGCTCTGATTATAATTGAATATCCGTACTGCATCCAAGCATAAACCATTTAAAAACATAAAAATACCTTAAGAAGAATTCACAGACTGATATTAAATATGAGCATCTTGTTTGTAGTCGGTTTGAACAAAACAAAATGTACTTTTTACATTTGATAATAAGATTGTTTGATCAATTTCTTTTATTTTTAGGAATGTCAACAATCTCATTCTACGGTCAATTTGAGCATATTGAGATGATTTTTTTTCTTTTTAACTCTTGATGAAAATGGTATGTATAGTTTTCTTATAAAATACTTTTAATAGACATCTATTTTTGAAATCACATATACTCTCGCTGATTGAAGTTGAATTTAGTATGCGCAATTCTTTACTAAAAATGCTTTTCGATTGAAGGAAAAAAGTTTTCATACTTCTGTCACTGATTTTTTTTTGACAATATCGTTATTATTTGTTTAATGTTCCATCACTTGTATCATGGGTGTGTTCTTAGCTGATTACATGAATAAAGTCTGGTATTTAAGATATTACATAGTTATAGTATTAGTTTATTTTTTTTTTCCGACCTTTATGCTGTATATATCAAGTACAACTGCAGGGTTGTACATGTTTTCATGAACTAAACCTTATATTTAAATTTAAAAATTTCTTCTGATCATATGTAATGCAGGTTTTTGATCTTTCAGATGTGAAGCCTTCTGCTTTTATCCAATATGGATTGGCTTGCCTGGAGAAGTTGGCTGATCGTGGTGACCACTGTGCAAAAGAGACTCGTGAGAAGCTGAGAATTATGGTATGTTACCTTGAGCCCATGTATGAGTCAGATATCATTTGCATTGAATGCCTGTTGTTTAGGGTACTTCAGTAATGTATCAGCCTTGCTTGTGTATAGGGCTGGCAGCGGGTTGGGGCCGCTGGGCTCGGGCTGGACCTAATGAGAAAGCACAGAAAACATAGGCCCAAGCCTGGCGTGATGACCCCCATGCCTGTGTGGATATGCATGCCTAGATCTCTGCATGGTTAGGTTATGGTACCACATGCATGTGCATTTGTTTTTCAGTGGTTAACTTTGGTTGAATTTGTGCAAATGCCCTTTCATGTACTAGGTAGCTTGTTAGGACACTGTTTATTGTTGAGAAAAATTTGGGACACAATTTGGCAGGTTGCAGGAGGTGATGGTACAGTTGGTTGGGTGTTAGGAAGTATTGCAGAACTTTATAAGCAGAACCGAGGGCCTATACCTCCAACTGGGATCATTCCGCTTGGTACGGGGAATGATTTGTCTAGGAGTTTTGGTTGGGTAAGGAGTTGTTTTCTTGCGCTTTTTTTCAGTTTGATCGTCGTCGTCATACCTTGTCAATTACTTTTAAAATTGAATGCTTTCTTCAGGGTGGTTCATTTCCTTTTGCATGGAAGGCAGCAACCAAGCGAGCTCTTGATAGAGCTGCTACAGGTCCAGTTTGTCGTCTTGATAGGTGATTTTTCTGTTTAATCTTGTTTTCATATTAACCTAATGGTAGTATTGATTATTTGCTACTTGTCTCTCATTTACATTGTTGACTTTTCAAGTACTTTTATGAACATAATGGTCGAATCCTGCAAAAGGAAGATGCTAATAGCTAGAAAGTCTGTGTGATGAATTGTGCAGTAGTTACCCCTACGGTCGTGTTGATTCTCAGGATCAGTTGCCACATACAATCATCCTCACTAGGGCCCTCGAAGCTTGTTTCCTTTCTAAAATAAGGATTCATGTGTAGGCTTAGGTTATAGATCTGGCCTTTTGTTCTGACCTGTATCAGCCACAAGTTTTGGAATTTTAATAATGCATGTTTGAAAATCCATTGTTCAGAAATGACTTCTTGCTAGTTTCCATCACAATGCTTCATATTTTTGCATTGCTGCACTTTCTTTCATGGTTCTAAAACCCGATAGCTCGACTTGACTCAAAAGTCAGCTGTGTCGAGTTAACTTGAAGACTCAACTCTGTGCGACTCATTAGTTTAATAGATTTTTTCAAAAAAATTGTTATTAATTTTTTTTTTTGGAAATGAAAAATTTAGCAAATATACACATAAAAATAGGAAAAAAAAGTCCTAAAGCTAAACCCTAATAATAACGCGATTTTCTATGAATACCAATGAAAAATAAGACACTAGACTGAAACCCTAATCATGGTGAAAATCATTTTCATTGGGTTTCATCGTCGTCAACATCATCATGGCCTTATTCCATCTACTCGGGGTTGGCTCTGCGAGCCCTATTTCTCCACTTGTTTTCGTACAATACAAAGATCTCCATAACTCCGCAATCCTTCATATCATTTCTAACTGCTTACCTCCAGGTCTTCGCTAGTCTTTCTCTTCTCATTCCTTGTGCTTGTAGCATCTCAATCCTTCCTATAAGGTCTGTTTCTATGTTCCGATAGACATGCCCTGACCATCTGAAATGACATTATGTAATTTTCTCCTTTATAGCTGCCACTATCAAATTCCTCATATGTACCCGTTCCCGATTTTACCCTTTCTTGTTACTCCACTCATCCATCTTAACATATGCATCTCAATCCCATACACACTATCTTCGTCACTTTATTTTTCATTATGTTTCTAGGTGAAAAAAAATCATCTCATCATGATGAAAAACAAAAGACAATGAGTGAATCACTGTGAATGATTCAGGATGAATCACTGCAAATCATGGTGAATCCACCGTGATTGATTGTGAATCACCAAGGTTCACTATATTTTTATTTTTAAAACACAATGTACCTTCTTTTTCTTTTCCTTCTTCGTCTTCTAAACCCTGCTGAAAAAGATTTTTTTTTACATATTAAAAGGGTTTGTACAAAAATAACCTCAAAAGGTTTTAAAAAATCCCAAATTTTTTTACTTTAAAGTAACTTGACTGAGTCGACTCAAAATCTCGTCAAGTCTAGCCAATTTGGTCGAGTGTTGAGTCAGCTCAACAATTTGAAATTTCTCCAGTTTCTTACAATTTGGAATTTAAAATGTGCATGACATGATTGAATCTAGTTAGAGTATAAGAAATTAAGAGACTTTAAGAATCCAAGCAAACCACTAAATGCTATATAATGGCTGTGAGGATTGTGAGATTACTTGTTAACAATTTTTTTGGATGAAAGGAAATATGCAAAAAAAGGGGTACAAGTCTCTAATGCAAAGTTGTTGCCCTGGATGTCTTTTTTAGTAAAAGAAATATATAATGTTTCTTCCCAACCCAATTAAATTTTTTTCTTGATTACATTTGCAAATTTTTTCACGAATGTTTGTTATCTCTTGGAGCCTAATTATTTACATGAAAAGAATACTCATAATCTTTCTGGTGTGGCCGTTAGTTGCTTCATTCGATCCTTTAATGTATCCACTGAACCTATATATAACCTCCATTTTTAAAGATGCTGCCAACATCCACGGGACTTAAATGTCCTAAGCCACTATCAATGTTCAACGTATTCTCTCCACTCAGAGTTCTCTTTGAAGATGCCAAAATCCCCTTTTCACACACATCATCCCATTATTGCCTTCCACTTCCCCTTATTCTTTGCGAAATATACCACCAAAATCTATGAGCATGCTCTAATGAAGGATGGAGATATCAGTTCTTTCAAGACTTAACTTATCTTCAGCTACCTCGTCATTGAATAATATTGAAACTTTCTTTTTGACTCCCCAACATAAAGAAACATGTAGCATTCTCCAAGGAATGTTGGTCATTGGAGGGGATTCACTGAATGTGATCAATTGGGTCACATCAGGATGGAACCATCCATCCAGATAGGCGAATTTCATGGCAGAGGTCATTAATCTAGTTCAAAATTCGAATTTTGTTTGTTATACATGCTCAAAGGGAGGCTAATGCAGTTGCTGACCTGCTAGCAGAGATGGGGATGGCAGAGGCCAAGGTTGTTAAATGCGCTAGGCGGCTGACCCCTTGGGAGGTAAGCGGGGAGGGGCGCCTTAGGTGGAGCCTAGGTGGTGAGGGCTAGTGAAGTTGCAATTTTTTATAGTTGTTATCATAAATTATAGAGGATCTATAATAAACGATGAAACTGAGAAAATTAACAAATAATGGCAGAAATTTGATTATATACTTGATAAATAGCAAAAGATATCGAAAATTGTAGGTTGAAAGAGTAAAGTATTTCCCAACTATTAAACAAAAATTAACAAATTAAATAGATAAAAATAATAATAAGTATGTCATTTATTTTGAAAACATAATAGTTAAAAGAGTCTTTGAATTTAAGGACGTCTATTGGTCAAAAATGATCAAATCTAAGGTTAATTTGATACTGATGTTTAGATGATTAATGCAGCAGGGTTAGGATTAGGATTAGATTAGATAAAAAAGAAAAGGAGAAGAGAAACAGAAAAAGAAATGGAGAAGCTTAGCCCATAAGTATGGCCAATATTTTTATTGGCTCAAACAATCGTTTACATTTTACATGACCAAACTACCCTAAACATACAATATCCTATGTGAATTATAACAGGATCCTCTATTAAACACATACATCTACAAACATATATATATGAGTGCTCTAACATGAGTCAATGGCTTTTGTAGGTTCACATGAGTTCGTTTCATGAAAGAAAAATCAGTGATCTTCACAAAATGCAAGGGTTTTGATATGGAAGTTGAAACACTTTTACAAACTAAAATCAAGTGCTTAAGGGCCTGTTTGGATGCACCAGTGCGATACTTTGTTAATCATTTAACCTTCCATTCTTTCTACTTTTATTCCAAATAGGTTAGAGTTTGGTTTGCTATTGATTTATGAACTGTTTGGCTTCCCTGCCTAAATTACTATATGATTTAAGTTTCTTGTTTGGTTGGCCAATCATTTAAAGATAGTCAATATTAAAGTAAATTGCTTGGATGGTTCATATTAAAGTATTAGCTGCCACTTTAATAACTTGGGCTTCTCAAAGAATTGTGCCCATTGTTAGCGGCCGTATCCGATACATATTGGCTGATACGTATCGGGCTAGGGCCCGCCCCAAACAATATACACTTTCGATATGATATACGTTCAAATATCGGGTTAAAGTGATTAAATATCGGTCAATATCTTTTGTTTTTTAAGGGAAGCTGGGATTGAACCTTCTACCTAGAGGTTGCAATATCGGGTCATATATATATATATATATGGAAAAGGGTTCCGTTCTCCAATTGAGGATGGTGACTGTCCTCCAAGATTCCATATATATATATATATATATATATGGAAAAGGGTTACATTCTCCAATGGAGGATGGTGACTGTTCTCCAAGATTCCACATGGAGCTCCACGTGGGACCTAAAACATTGTTTTGATGCCACATGAAGCACAAATGCATTGCTTAGATCATCTAAATTAGGTTTTGGATATTGAATTGTGCCAAACAAATTTTAAAATATCCTTAAGATTGAAAATCACTCACATAAAATTCGTGATTACAAGGAAGACAAAGTCTCCTAATTTTCATGTTATTTTGTCCAACTTTAATTATGCCTGAGTGTTTTTTTTAATGGATAAAGGAAAATCAATAAAAAGTAAACGAAGAAAAAGATTGATTAGCAAGGTGCTCATCCCTCCCAAAAGGAAAATACCACAATGAACCAGCTAACCATACTCACTGGCCCTAAAACAGCACCCTCTATAGCCAACCTAATACTAATAGGTGATAAAAAAACTAGCAGGAAACAAACAAGAAATGAACCATTCTCCAAGCGCTGCCCCGGGAAGCCTCTCTCGTTCCAAATCATGCCTAATTGTTTGAGAGAGAGGGAGGGAGGTTGCAAATATCGGGTTAAAGTGTGCATCTTTAAATCACAATCTAGGGTCCTATTTTTGGAAGTCTAAACGCACCCGAAGGTTTGATTAGGGAGGAGAGTTCACTTTTTCCATTAGCATGATGTTTGAAAGGGACTCACTTCTCCATATACACTGCAACAGAATGGAGTGGAGGAACACAAAATCTGACGCCATACTAAAATTAGTAAGTTCAAAGAAATTACTTTTGAGTTTTGGCCCGAAGTGATGAAGTGTGCATGCTATGTTATTGATCGATGCCCCCTTAGCCAAATGATATAAAATCCTGCTATGAGATGTTTAAGGTAGAGCCTACTGTAAGGTTTTTTAAAAGTTTTTGGTTCTTTGTGTTATGTTCTCGTGAATTTGAAAATAACTATGCTTGATGCTAAAGCCATGAAGTGTGTTTATTGGCTATAATGAACATCACAAAGTATGAAGATGCATGAACTTGGAATATATTGTTTCTAGAGATGTGGTGTTCGATGAAATTTCTTCTCTGTATGCACATCCCTTGGGTTGTGACAATAACATTTCTTCTTGTTCATATGTTGAAAGTGATTCTAGTGCACCTTGTAGTCCGTGTAGCTCTTCTTCATCGACAAAAGGGGGGTTGGAAAAATGGTATGGAGGAATATGTTTGAAAGTCAAGTTCACAACCATCTTTAAGAAAATTTGAACAAATTAAGTAGATGCCAGAACACCATGAAGATTACTACGTGGGTGCAAATTTAGTAGACGCAGTCTCCTGTTTCTTGGCTAGTCCATTGGATGACATGATCTACAAAAAATGGTACTTGGTATCTAGTTCCTACGCCAAGAGATGTAAATCCATTTTGCTAAGATGACTTCTAGAAGTCTCGGCATTTCATTGGCGGCTAGTATGGGGTGGAAACTATGAAAATTTGTTGTGAATAATACATTCTTGTTTGGGGAAATGGACAATGACATCTATATGGACCAAGCCACTGGGTATGTCTCAGGCAAATTTTGTATCTTCATAGTAAGCTAAAGAAGACCTGTATCAAGCAAGCTTCACATGCAGGTTATGATAAGATCGCATATTTTTCTCTTTTAAGTATTTTTTAAAACAAAAGATGACTTGATCATTGTTGTACTATTATATGTTGATTGTGAATTGTGACCGGTAGTAATTCATGGGAAATCTATAAGATTTGAGTGCGCTTTTAATTAGATTTGAGATGAAAGATTTGAGAGAATTAAGCACTTTCTTGATTTGGAAGTGGAGCATGCAAGAAACGCCGTTTTTCTTTGTCAAATCAAATATGCCGAAAAGCTCGTCGATTAAGTTTGGTATGAAAGAGAGTAAAAAGTGCACCATTTTTATGTATTCATATCTAAAGCTAAAAAGGATCAAGGTGAACTTTTACAAGTTTCCATCTTTATCGAACTCTTGTCAGAAGTTTATTATATCTAGAGAAACAAGATAATCCAAGTTCCTATCCGTAGATACCGACAATCCAATCAAATTTTGAGATCATAATCGTAAGTACAAATCCAAAATTGTTCAACCAAAGACGAAATAAATAGAAGAAGATTCAAATATGAATAAGAACTTATAATTTTATTAAGGTGATTATAACCCAAATGTATAAGACAGGATAAAAACTATAAAACATTATAATTTTCTCAAAACATGAGATGAAAATAATCTATGAGACCCATCTAACTAAGAGCTTATATAAACAAAACTGAACTTACAACCATAAAATCATGCGTAATTCCATTTATGTGTAAGGTACCGATGCCGAAAATGACAATACTGAAATGTGAATACCCTATTCCTACACAATGGTAGTACCATGCATAGAGAAATGATTAAAAACTAAATGCGTGCAACTACGAGCAATATGTACAAACGATTTATTCTAATGACTAAACTATCCCTAATATAAGAAAGACAAAAATGACACTTGCAAAAAGAAAATTACATTTAGTCCTCACTACGTTCTCTCAAAGCTAAAAATAAAATCATAGTAACATGCATTAGCATCATACAATCTAGGGTTACCCAATTCGCTCCAACTTGTAGCGAACGGCGAGCCGGTTCGGGGTTCGGTTCGCTAATAACAGGTGAACCGGATTACTATCCCTTTGGGTTTGCATATAAAGGTTAAAAAAGTGGGAACAAGAGTCGATCCTCAAACCTATTACAACACAGGCATGGTGCTCCACCTCAATATATTTCGTCCTCCCATAACACACTGGAGTAGTTGCCAACTTAGCGCTTTGGTTCTCACAGGATAATTAGTTTATTTAAAAACATCTCCAGCAAACATTGATAGACAAATACACTCTCAGGCAGCAAGAGTGGAAGCTTTGTACTCCGCTTCAGTGGTAGAAATAGACACACTATCTTGTGTTTTGCTATGTTTAGAAACATATGCCGAACCTTTGTTAAGTATATGACTGGAAGAGGATCTCCTATTATCAAAGTCATCCCTAACCCCACCCCATGTCCACAGTCGTCAAAATTTTCGTTCTTTTCATTTTTCGAACCAATGTAGAATGAAGAGTCAACATATCTTAAAATTCTCTTTGTTGCTTTGTATGAGGCTTTCTAGGTGCTTGTATAGTATGCTAACAACTCCAATTGTAAAGCAAAGGTTGGGACGAATGAAAGATAGAGTAGACTTCCAACAAGAGTTTCATATGGATGGGGATCTTGTAGAAGTTCATCTTGATCCTTTGTTAGCTTTAGATTTGAATCCATAGGAGTGATGAAATTTTTACTCTTTTTCATGCCAAACTTTTCAACATATTGGCTTTGACGAAAAAGGAGATCGTTCTTTGCACATTTAACTTCCAAGCTATGAACGTGGCTTAATTCTACTAAATCTTCCATCTCAAATCTTATCTCACTTTCGAATAAGCTCTTTTTCTTCCCGTCACCGTATCTTTTTTAACTGCTTCTACCATGTAGGATCTTATACCCCATTGAGCTACCGTTCCAACCAAAACCAATTGGTGATGGAAAAGGTACAACTCAATGTTTTAAGGTGCTGCGAGAGTGTTTCGAACGCGCCCCCCCTCGGGCCCACAAGAGTTGTACAACCCGACAATCCTCCCCACCTAGTACCACCCGAGGGACTCGTACCCCTGACCTGGCTCTTAAACCACTTGGAGGATCTTATACCCTGTTGAGCTACCATTCCAACCAAAATCAATTGGGGATGGAAGAGGTATAACTCAATGTTTTAATGTGTTGGGAGAGCGATTCAAGCGCTCCCCCTCCCCGCGCGCCCGGACTCTTTATTTTGATGATTACAAACTTTACTTTCCTACCTTCTTGTAAAACCTTCCATTAATAGGATTTTTTGATGGTTTAGCTAATCTAAAAAATCATTGGGGTGTAATTCGCCATGGAAATCCATAATTTCCATATGGTGAGGGTTCTCTCGACTATTGCATCAAGCGGTCGATCTATTGTAATATTTGTTAAATGGAGTCTTGCTAATCTCAAAGATCAATTCCTCCCTCGTCATGATTTGTACGAGGCGCCATCAAATTTATGGATATACTAGTGTTCCCCCTCCAATGTTATTAGGGGTCAGACAGAGATGGGCTGGGCTTTAACAAGTTCGGTTGTCTAACAGACTTGAAAATCAGGCCCGAACCCATGTCCAGAAGTAATCAGGTCAGCCCTTTATTTAATTTGGCCCAACCCTGAAATAAACTCTACCAGGATGAGTTTGGCTCCGTTTTTCGGTTCAGGCTGAATTTCGGGTCAGGTTTGGACTGGATTTATGTTGGGTTTTGAGTTCGTTCTGGGTTGTTGCAAGCCCATTTATTGATCCTATACAAGGGCCTGATGGGCTGTGCTGTTCAAATCCAAACCCAGCTCAACAAGTAATCGGGCTAGATTGGTTTGGGCCAGTCTTTAATTTAGTAAGCTGGAGCCCTACTTGAAGTAATGTGATTCAGATAAATTTGGGCTGTGTTTCATGCTGGTTTTTCGCATTTGGACCAGGTTTTGGGTCAATCTTTCGATTCCAATCTGAGTTTTCAAATTTGGGCCATCTTTGGACTGGTTTGGTTCTGGGCAAGCCCGTTTTTGGACCCCTATAGCAAGGGTGTGATGACCTGCACTGCCCAAAACTTCCCAACCTGATTATTAGAAAAGGGCTTGAAAACTTAGACCAAATTGGGCCTGGCAGGGTTGCGGGCTAACCCAACCCATCGAAACCCCTAAATGTTACCTCTATTCTAAAAGAAAAAACTAAAGTAATTACGATTTTATGGCACTCATAAGTAGCAAATACAATGTACTAATGTTGCTTCTCAATCCTACGCATGTGTGAATTCCAATTAACACCTCTCGCAACGTTATTTTGAAATTCACACTTCTAACACTAGAGGGGAAGATTTTGACATCAACGAGCATTTCACCCAAGTCCAAATCCAATGCCTTGAAACACACCCCAAACAATGAAGTTGGATTTGAGGACTCACAATTCATCCCTCTGACGCAGGAAGAACGTTAAAACCCTAATATGCGAATTTGGGATTAGTTTTAGAATGAATTGAATAGCGGAAATATTCAAAATCAAGCAACATAAAATTAATTCAATGAAATTAATAAAATAATTAGATTAATCCGTTTTAGCATCGCATGCGTAAAATTTTCCTGATCTAGAAAAACGGCTCCGATGAGGGAACTCGAGATTCGTTCTAGTTTAGGGCATCAATCGACAATCGCAATATCGTCTCTTGACTCCTCGTGGATTTTAAATGAAATAAAACTTAGAATAATTTAGCAAAGGGAAACAATTTTAGGGATTTTGATTTTATCAGCGGAATTACGGAAAAATAATACCTGATAACGAGAGAAAAGACGAAATAAAAGGATAGATTCCAAGGCTTCACACCAAGGATTTTTCGAAGCTTCACACCACGGCTGTACGTCGGCTTCGCACCAAGTCGCACGAGAAACGATTGCTCACTCCTCAAGGTTTTGCAGGATTCACTCTCTCGGTTGAAAACTCTTCACAAGCTCTCTAGGGTTTACACAAAAGTAACTCTCTTTCATTAAATAATCAAAACTTACTACGAGTCTTTACAAGCCTCTATATATAGGCCACCAAAAATAAAATTCGCAATAAAAGAGTTATAATACTAATAAAACACAAAAAAGAAAGTTTCATATAAAATCCCGTCGCTGTAGCTCGCTCGAGCGAGGATTATAATCGCTCGCGCGAGGGCCCGGTCGAGCGAGGGCTCCTGCGGCATTCTCCTTTATGTCCGGTTCTGATTTCTTCACGGGCCGTTTGAAAGCCCATTTATGGGTCTATTTCTTCCTTGCTGATTTTCTTCGATTGGCTCGGTCACTGTCCAAACATGCGGATCTGAATTCCCCATCAATCTCCTCGACCTTGAAAAAGTTCGACCTCGAACTTTGGTCGACATCGATAAGCATTATCAAGTATGTTTGTTCCCATGGATCTCGAACTTTTGAATGGTCTTAGACTCGGTAGGGACGATCACAGATGCCATCATGAATCCATTCAACTCGTGCAAGACTTCGATAAATTGTTCTCTACTTTTGCTGGACAACGCTCTGATACCAAAACTGACGCGGGACGAACGCTAAAACCCTGACAATAACTAAAGAAAAGATAAAAAAAAAGGATGGATTCCAAGGCTTCACACTAAGGATTTTCCGAAGCTTCACACCATGGCTGTATGTCGGCTTCGCACCAAGTCGCACGAGAAACGATTGCTCACTCCTCAAGGTTTTGCAGGATTCACTCCCTTGGTTGAAAACTCTTCACAAGCTCTCTAGGGTTTGCACAAAAGCAACTCTCTTTCATTCAATAATCAAAACTTACTAAAAGTCTTTACAAGCCTTTATATATAGGCCACCAAAAATAAAATTCGCAATAAAAGAGTTCTAATACTAATAAAACACAAAAAAGAAAGTTTCACATAAAATCCCGTCGCTGTAGCTCGCTCGAGCAAGGATTATAATCGCTCGCGCGAGGGCCCGCTCGAGCGAGTTTAAGTGATCGCTCGAGCGAGGGCTCGCTGTGGCATTCTCCTTTATGTCCGGTTCTGATTTCTTCACGGGCCGTTTGAAAGCCCATTTATGGGTCCATTCTTTCTTGCTGATTTTCTTCGATTGACTCGGTCACTGTCCAAACATGCAGATCTGAATTCCCAGTCAATCTCCTCGACTTTGAAAAAGTTCGACCTCGAACTTTGGTCGACATCAATAAGCGTTATCAAGTATGTTTGTTCCCCATGGATCTCGAACTTTTGAATGGTCTCAGACTTTGTAGGGACGATCATAGATGTCAGTGCTTTGATGATTGCCGGTTCGGTAGGGCCTATCATGGATGCTTGGACTTCAACAATCTTGGGCTCTTCTGGTTTCGAGATCTGCCACGGTCTCAGCAACTAGTATGAACTCTTCAATCGAACGTTGTTCTGGCACAAGATTAAGGCGGATAACTGGATCTGCGTGAACAGCGGGCGCCATCGGCTCTTCCATAGGCATGGAAGTACTTTGATTTGCGATGGGTTCGGTATCTTCCACCGATATAGGTACAACCACGGGTTCCAGCTTTGGGTTAACGAACACGGGTTTTGAAAGCTTAAATCTCAAAGCTTCATGTCTTACCGATATGATTTTCTCTTGTAGTTTGAGGAGAAAATTTTTAAGGAATTCTTGAACGAGACTCTTGTTTAATGCCTCCGCTATCTCACCCGTATTCGTTAACTCACGTCTAATCTCAAGAGTAAACGCTCGATCATATAAAACTGGCCAATATCGAGGTGTTGAATCCAAATATCTCAGACTATGCGATCTAATTTTTACTGCCTCCCAAGCTTGTCTAATCTTACCAATTGTCTGGTACAAATCAAGGAGCTTTCGCTGATCCATGAACGATCCCATTCTAGCCGTTATGAATCCATTCAACTCGTGCAAGGCTTCGATAAATTGTTCTTTACTCATGATGGACAACGCTTTGATACCAAAACTGACGCGGGACGAACGCTAAAACCCTGACAATAATTAAAAAAAAGACAAAATAAAAGGATAGATTCCAAGGCTTCACACCAAGGATTTTCCGAAGCTTCACACCACGGTTGTATGTCGGCTTCGCACCAAGTCGCACGAGAAACGATTGCTCACTCCTCAAGGTTTGCAGGATTCACTCCCTCAGTTGAAAATTCTTCACAAGCTCTCTAGGGTTTGCACAAAAGCAACTCTCTTTCATTCAATAATCAAAACTTACTAAAAGTCTTTACAAGCCTCTATATATAGGCCACCAAAAATAAAATTCGCAATAAAAGAGTTCTAATACTAATAAAATACAAAAAAGAAAGTTTCACATAAAATCCCGTCGCTGTAGCTCGCTCGAGTGAGGATTATAATCGCTCGCGTGAGGGCCTGCTCGAGCGAGTTTAAGTGATCGCTCGAGCGAGGGCTCGCTGCGGCATTCTCCTTTATGCCCGGTTCTGATTTCTTCATGGGCCGTTTGAAAGCCCATTTATGGGTCCATTTCTTCCTTGCTGATTTTCTTCGATTGGCTCGGTCACGGTCCAAACATGCGGATCTGAATTCCCCGTCAATCTCGTTTCTTGGTTTTCAGATTTCTCACCCCTATTGTCATATAGTTTCTTATTCTTGCGAAAATCTTCTCTCTCATCTCATCCTTCAATTTTATTTCATCTCTTCAATTTTAAGCCTCTTATTTCATCTCTTCAATTTCTCAATAAAAGATATCCCATTGAAAGTCCCATTCTTGGAGTGCTTCAAGCCTCTAATTCCTCTTTATTGTTGATTTTTTAACATATAAGTTGTCCATTTTGGTATCTCTTTCTTGTTCTTTATCTTCCCATTTTTATTCTTCCTTGGTTTCAGTTTTGGATCACTCAAGGGTACTAATGAAATATCTTTCTTTTAACCGTACTTGCTATGCAAGTCAGAAGAGAATGATTTAAGACCATGGACAAGTGGAAGTATGACCATTATCATTCTGGACACTGATGGTGGAAAAGTTGACTGATTTGAATAAATCACCAACTTATGATGAAGGTGAGATTTAGGAAATACTTGGGCGGGTTACTATTACATCCAGCATGCAACAAGGTCAGCTTGGATTCAAAGGAAACATTTGGCATCATTTTGTTTTGCTAGAAGGTTGTTTATCGGAGATATTCCTGCAGAGCATTAGGGTTGTGGTTTGGGTTTTGGAAGATGGAGGTTTGTTCTTCTCGAAGTTCAACCTTGGGTTTAATTATGGGAGTGATAGTCTTAAAAAAAATGAACAAATTTGGAGTGATGATGATAGATACAACAGGGAAATTTAGGTCTTGAAATGGGATTAAAGAGGTTATGGAGGACATTTTATTAAAGTGATTGAGAATAGTGAGAAATTTGACAGCAGTATGTTTGCAGGTTTTTGAAGGAGTTGTCGGATACGATGTTGGCAAGGAAGTAGTACTGGGTGCATTGGCCCACACATCAGTTGTACTGCTTTGGTCATCTATATTGGAAACCTGATTTCCTTGGTGATAAAAAAAATCCGAGATGTACAGGAAGTGGGCCATTTTTTAGTCGGGTACAAGCAAAAGTTATGTTTATTAGAGGACCCTAACCATTCAATCAATCACTTTTTGTCCATATATAATGTGGACCATTACTCATGCGTACTTTAACTACCCATTTGCATGCTCTTCATCGAATGGCCATGATCATCTAATAACTTGATACATAGGTTGAGCCCTGACTACGCAATGGCCTGCGAAATTGACATTTCAGATGTTGACCATGTTTCCTACATCTATTATACATACGACCCTAGCACCAACATTGTTGCTTGAGCTTGAGCACCTAATACCCAACTCCTTTCTGATGGGATTCTAGAGGACATGGTATATACAACCATATTTTGAGTTGGTATTACTTGTTTGAGTTTGAGTGTATGACTGGTGATTTGGGTCATCTATGACCCAAGTAGATTCGGTGTATTTTATGTTCCCAAATGTGCACATGACAAAATGTCTTGTAGATTGGCCACAACCCAAAATCCCATTGATTAGACAATGCTACATATTTGAACAGGCTGGAATTATTATTTTAAATGTGGACCTTGCTCATATTCAGTCCAACATATTGTCTGAGCTTTTGGATGTTTTGGTGATTAACCCAATTTTTGATTCTAATCCAATCGACATGACGACCTATCATGTGGACAATTTGGAGCATCACCACTAGTGTTCCTGCTTAAGCATCTAATGCAAGCTTTATTTTTCCGCTCATTCTCATTCATATAACTGTTTAATAGGAAAAAACGTTAATGGCTGCTACTCATCCGCCCGTTTCTCGATTCTGATCAATGGGTCGCATGGTTTCTTCCGTAGCTCTCAAGGGTTACGTCAGGGCGATCTTTTCTCCCCTATACTCTTTAATTGTGTTGGAGAAGCTTTACACAGATTATTCCAGAGGGCTGAACAACTTAATCTCATTTTGGGTTTTAAGGTGGCTGATAATGGTCTATCTATTTCGCACCTTCAATATGCGGATGCTACAGTGGCTTTCTGTAACAGTAGGTCTGGGGCTGATAAAGGTAAAGCAGTTGCAGATATTCTTGTTATTTTCGAAGGGGTGTTGGGGCAGCGGGTCAACCTCCACAAGTCTAGCCTTGTGGGAATTAACACAAATGATGATGATATGGATCAAGTGGCAGCTACTATTGGGTGCAAAATAGAGAAGCTCCCCATTTTGTATCTTGTCATACCTCTAGGGTTTGGGATGTGTAGAGCTGCAAGATGGGAATCAGTGGTCCAAAGATTTCAGAAACGTCTGGTTACGTGGAAGTGCAAGTTGCTCAGCAATGGTGGGAGATTAACCTTGATAAAATCTACTATGTCGCTCTTTTTGGCCCCAGTCAATGTTACTAAAAAGCTTGAGAAAATTGTCCGTGATTTTCTTTGGGAAGGGGCGGGGGACCAAAAGAAACTTCATTTGGTTATTTGGGATGATTGATGTGATAGCCGTAAAGCTGGGGGTCTGGGTATAAGGAGACTCCATCTCGTCAACAAATCCCTTCTTGCTAAATGGCTATGGAGGATTAAGGATGATAGGGAGAGAGACAAGTTGTGGTGGCAGGTGGTTTGGTCTAAATATGGTCTAACTAATGATGTTTGGAATTAGTTCGCCTCATGATTCGTCGTGGTGGAAAGTTGTCAAGGGTTCTATTGTCGAATTCCAGAAGGGGATTTCTTTCAGTTGGGGGGATGGTGAAAGGGTGCGTTTCTGGAAGGACAGATGGGTGGGCGAGTCCTCTCTGAATGTGGCTTTCCCTAGAAGTTTTGCTGTCTCTGTGGCCAAGGAGGCCCTTATTAAGGATATGGTTGAAGTTAATAATGGTATTCCGGTTTGGTCTGTTTGCATGCGTAGAAATTTTTGGGATAGTGAGGTGGAGTTCTAGAACTTGCCTACTCTTATTAAATCTGTGTCCCCTAACAATGCCAAGAGGGATTGTAGGATCTGGGAGAAGAATACTACGGGAGTGTTCTCGGTTTGATCCTTCTATGAATTGCTCCTCCTTAATGATGCCAACCACAATAACGGCAGGTGGTGGTCTTCTGGAATGTTAAAATTCCACCTAAAATTAAATCGAAGGATCTTGACCAGTTGGTGTCGAGAAACATTCCAGTGTTAAACAAATGCCTTCTTTGCATGAGAGGGAGGGAATCTGTGAGCCACACTCTCCTACACTGTCATTTCTCTCGGAACATTTGGAACGTGATTTTCTCTTTCTTTGATATTCAGTGGGTGATCCCCCCCTATTGACCAGATTAGATGATGGAAATGTGGAAAGAGGTCCCGGTGGAAGGTGATAAGAGGTTCTTGTGGCCTCTTACGGTGTTTTGGGTTCTCTGGTTGGAAAGAAATAGCAGAGTTTTCAGAAGAAAAGGTAAACCGTTCAAGTTTGTCAGTAGTGATATCATGGATTTGCTGATCAGCTGCAATGCCACCATTTTGGAGGATTACTACGAAGGGACTCACCAACTTCTGCTCCAATGGGACTCCCTTCTCCCTTAGTTCTTGTGGTGCCGTTTTGGGTGATGGGGTTGGTGGTCCTACCAAGTCGGCTTGCACCGGTGCCGGGGTTACTGCCTTTTTTTTTTTGGGGCGGGGGGGTGGTCCTACCAAGTCGGCTTGCACCGGTGCCGGGGTTCACATGACAATGATAAAAAGATCATTGTCATGTGAAAAGAGCATGACTAAAAAAATTCAATGAATTGGTTGCATTACTGGATTAGTCATATTTCTGGGTACTTCACATATGGCCCGTTGATTATTATATGGCCTGATTGTTGAGCTGTACCCAAGTGTTTTTGTGGTCTTGGTAATACACTTCCAACTTTTTTGTTTGATTGGTAAGCAGTTATCAACTTTGCGAATGCTTAACATGGTAATCTTCACGCTGCATCTAGTGGAAATTTTGTCCTAGGATAAGTTGTTTAAGGTGGGTCTTCAGTTGAAGGGTATGGGAGAGAACAAAGTTTTAAAATGATGCAACATGCATACTAAAGTGTATAGCTGCTTCTGCACACAGAAATCTGTCTCCATTAGCAACCATTTGAAATGGTTGACCGGTGGAGTACCCCTAGTACTCAATTTTTTTATCAAACTTGAGTACATACGTACTCTATTGGCCAAATATATCAAATGGTTGCTAATGGTGACATATTTATGTGTATAGCAGTAACCATACACTTAATAGAATATTGCCTCTTAAAAAAGTGGTATGATTATCAATTTCAAAATTTGAGTGGTACCAAAGCAATATGGGGAACAGTTTGGGAATGCCATAGTTGTTTTTGTTTTAATATATTTAATGCTTGGAAGTGATCAATTTTTATTTTTTACTTATATGACCAATGGTGTTATGCTGGTTCTGTTTTCTTGTGAACAAACTTGTTTTAACGGTTTCTGTTAGATTTAAATAAAATTAGGAAAATTTGGATAAAGTTGCTATCATGTACGTACCTTACACTTTCATGTTTTGTTATTGCTAAGGAGTGATCGATTTCTTGTTTTTATTGCTATTTCCTGCTCACATAATAGTAAAAACATTGTAGCTGGTTTTATGCAGTTCCCCGTTATATATAATTCTTAGAAGTAGATCATAGTATTCTTAATTTCTTTTGTTAGACTGCACCGTTCTTGTTAAAGTGTTTGGTGAGTAATTCTTGATTATGTTATTAACTTGCAATGGTTTTGAAAATTTATTTTTATATTGTTGCAGTTGGCATGTTGTGGTCACCATGCCAGCAGAAGAAAATGTAGAACTGCCACATTCACTGAGATATCTAGAGGAATGTACTTTTGGTCAGGTATTCAGGTCATGAATGTGACGATTTTGTTCTCTTTTTATCTTCTGCCAGTTGTAAGTTTATACACTAGCTGATATGAATTTTCTGACAATTTAAAAAATTGTTTAATTTGGTCAATGGTTGTAACAAAACTATTTATTATGCTGTCAATGGTTGGATTAGGCACTCTTGTTGAATAGCTTTTACAAATACATACTATCATAATGATCCCTGATTGTAAAATACATTTTAGTAAATATAACTGTAAATAAAGTTGTGTATAATAAAACCATAAAAAGGAAAACCTTCTAGGTTAGAAAAATATGAAATATCCTTCTTAATCCCATAATTCTTATTCCCTGATGTGACATTTATTAATGAGATGTAAAATATATGCACCAATATACTAAATCTTTTACGCTTCCCCTGAAACTTTAGACTGTTGATCCATTCTTTGGTTGCCAATAGGAAAAAAAGTCTGTCGCTTCCAACAGCCTAGGTTGCCAATAAGAAAACTAATCTCTAATAAGAAAAAAAATCTGTCTCCCAACAGCCTTAGTAACAATGTTCAAGTTTGATGTATGGACTATGGAGTTTTTATCATACCTTAACAACCGCTCTCGTAGAATGTTATAATAAAATAATATATGTTTTATTTCTAATGCAAAAGCGGAAAAAATGATTTTCAATGTGGATGACACTCGTGTTGTCACAGACTCAGAGTACATTATCAGTTAGCATCCAAGAGCAAACTGGAATGATCAGGTAGCATCCAAGAGCAAAGGAAGTCAATGGCAAGTTTCCAAAGATAAATCAGTTCGTGGATTGAAGAAATCAAGGAAGAAAATATGAATAGCTTAGATCAGAGCTTAGCGAAATCTGATTTTATCATCTGAATGTCTGGCGAAGATTTGAAGGTGATGCAGAAGCATTGTTGAAATCTGATCGCACTTGGAGTGCATTTGATGCTCTGAGTCAGAGATGTAGTTAGAATGAAGTTTGGCCAAATCAAGGCCGACTGACACATGGTGAGAACATGGTTCAAAGGCAGACTTATGTTTTCCTATTTTGCAGAATTTAAGTTATTTTTCAGGAATTTTAGGGATAGTAGTTTTGACATTAGAGAGTCAAAATTTGGGTCAAACTACCACTTCTTTAAGTCTCATGGATGGCCCATCAATTTTTACAAGTAATTATGACGCAGGACGGTACCCTAAACTACGTGAATGCGATGATTGACTTTGCCGAAATTAAATTGAATTAAATTAAACAATAAAACTCACAAAAAATAACGAATACCTTGGTATTCGCAGTATTCCATTGGAGGCTTACGTATAATTCGAGTTGGGTTCAGTCCGGGCGTTAGATCCGTTAGGTTGCAGCGCAGATCGATCCTAGAGATAGAACTCTAGGTTTCTCCAGATTAGGGCGCTCATGATTCAACGATGGAATCTCTGGTCCTTCTATGGCTTACGGGATCGGGTCGAATCAATGGAGTAGGGGAAAGCTAGGGTTTTGGGAGTCGCGTATTTGGATGAGAGATGGTAAATTTGGGTTGTTTGAATTAAAGCAAGGAAGATAGGTTGATAGGATAAAGTAAACAAGGATAGATTGTGGGCTTCACACCCTTGGCTTCACACCAAACCCTTCTCGGGAAGAAGAATCACTCTTCGTAGAGGCTCATCTCAAGCACACAAGCAAAAGCTCATTCATTCAATAATCAATAACTAATTACATTGTTTAACTTAAGGACCTTATATAGGAGTCCTTTCAAACGAAAATAAAACCCTAAAACAAATACCAAAAAGACAAGTATGCCCCTAAAAGTTCAGTTCGAATTTTAGAAAAAAATAAAAAATTTAAGCTGCGCGATTTCGATCGATTGAAATTGAAGTCGATCGATTGAAAGTGAAACTCGATCAATCGAAAAACATATTTCAAAAGTTCGCCGCAGAAATTCGATCGATCGAAATTGAAACTTGATCGATCGAATTGAAAATTCAATCGATCGAGTATATAATTCGATCGATTGAATTATATACTCTAGAACATATGTTTTTGCTCCCGTTGCCGTTCGATCGATCGAAAAATGACTTCGATCGATCAAAATTTTCGATTGATCGAATTTGCTGGTTCCTCCAATTTTCATCTTTCTTTCGCCTCTTTTCGCCTCTTTCGCCTATTTCTGATTTCCATTCCGCTTCTTCCGACGTTGGTATACACGAAACGGTCCATATCCAATGCCTACGATGTCGGCATCCCCATCAATTCTCCCAGGCCGAAAAAGCTTCATCACCGATGAAGCGGCGTCGTGATAGCGCTTGAGCATGTCGGGGTCCAGGCGTCGCACTTTGTCTTCAGCTAACCATGAGTTCTCGGAGTCCGGCTTTCCCAACCACTTGATCAAGTACTTTTGAATTCCGCCCCCATGGGTGGATATCGTTGAATCATCTAGGATCTCTTCGATCTCATCTCTACGTTGCTTGCATGGGAAAGGGAAGGGTAGGGGTTGCAGGGTGGGGCTGACCTTTGGGCTCGGGGCTGCTTGGAAGGGGTTGTGAGGGGGTGGGGCTGGAGCCAAAGAAGGAACCAGGTCCTCCACATTGAATGTAGAGCTGACCCCTATATCCGGTGGAAGCTCGAGAACATATGCATAAGGGCCGCTCCTTGCTACAATTCTAAAAGGCCCAACATCGCGGGCTTGAAGTTTCTTTGCGGCTCCCAATGGGAACCGCTTAGGCCTAACCCGAACCTTCACGGAATCTCCAACCTGGAATTCCTTGAAGCGCCTATGCGCATCCGCAGATATTTTGTATTGTTCATTGCTTGTATTAATTCTTTTTTCAATTTCGGCATGCAATTCATGTATATGCTGTGCAAATGAATCGGCTGACTCGAAAACTCGATGGGATGCAGACATGAGAATAAGATCAAAGGGTGTTCTAGGCCTATGACTAAGGACGACCTCAAAAGGACTCATACCTAGAGACCTATTGACTGAATTGTTGTATGCAAACTCGGCTAAAGGCAAAATAGAATCCCATGTCCTAGGGTGATCACCAACAAGACAACGGAGAAGATTACCTAAGCTCTTATTGGTGGACTCCGTTTGGCCATCTGTTTGAGGATGATAGGCCGAAGAAAATTGGAGCATGGTACCCATCATGTGCCATAAAGTTTTTCAGAAATAATTGGTAAACTTCACATCCTGATCCGACACAATCGTCTGGGGTAACCCATGTAGGCGCACAACCTCCCCGAAAAATAATTTGGCTATGTGAGCCGCATTGAAGGTTTTAGAGCAGGGTATGAAGTGGGCCATTTTGGAAAAGCGGTCCACTACCACAAAAATGGAATCGTGCTTCTTGTTGGGTCTTTGGAAGTTCGAGCACGAAATCTATAGAGATGTCTTGCCACGGGGTGCGCGACACAGGTAAAGGGGTGTACAAGCCGGTATTCTGTTTGATATGCTTCGCAACTTGGCATGTACGACATTGTTTTATGACCCTAAAGACATCTCTCATAAGGCTAGGCCAATAGATCCTATCCTCAATGAGCGCACTAGTTTTATCGCGCCTAAAATGTCCGGCAATCCCTTCGGCATATAACTCCTAGATGAGGAAGTCACACAATGAAGTGCGAGAGATGCACAAACGATTTCCTTTGAACAAATACCTATCCAACAGGGTATACTCGGAGTTGATGTTGCTCGGATTTTAAAAGAAAACAGTGTATTCTGCCCCAAAATCTGGGCAATCAGGATAATCTTGTTTCAACTGCTCAAATCCGATGACCTCGGTGCTCATAGATTGCAAAGTCGCCACTTGACGACGAAGCGCATCAGCAGCCTTGTTCTCGGCACCAATGTTATGCTTCAAGACAAATCTGAACCCTTGAAGGTACTCGACCCATTTCGCGTGCTTCGGGTTCAACTTTTTCTGGGAAGCAAGGAAACATAAGGCCTCGTGGTCATAAAATAACACAAATTTCTGCGGTCTCAGGTAATGTTTCCAATACCACAGAGATTGGACAACCGCATAAAACTCCTTGTTATAGGTGGAGTATTTCTGCTTTGCCTCATTGAGCTTCTCGGTAAAATAGGCCACAGGGTGGCCCTCTTGGCTCAGCACTCCGCCTATGCCTACACCCGACGCGTCACATGCTACTTCAAAGACTTTAGAAAAGTCCGGTAGGCGCATGACGGGTGCGGTAACCATCTTATCTTTTATCTCAGCAAAGGCCATTGTCGCTGCTTTGCTCTACAGGAACTCCCATTTTCTCATGCAATCGGTAATGGGAGCCATGATGGTGCTAAAGTTCCCGATGAAGCGATGATAAAACGTGGCCAAACCGTGGAAGCTACGGACTTCATGAATATTCCGAGGTTTGGGCCACTCCACAATGGCCTTAACCTTCGCAGGGTCCGCAACCATCCCGTTTACCGAGACAAGGAATCCCAAGAATACAATAGTGCTGCATGAAGGTGCACTTCTTGAGATTCGTATATAACCTCTCTCCCCTCAAGGTTTCGCAAACCAACCTCAGGTGGATAATGTGTTGTTCCTTGTCTGGGCTGTAAATCAGGATGTCATCAAAGTACACGACAATGAATTTGCCAAGGAATGGCCTCAACACTTGGGTCATGAGCCTCATAAATGTGCTCGGGGCATTGGAAAGCCTAAAAGGCATGACCACCCACTCATAAAGACCGTCTTTGGTCTTGAAGGTGGTTTTCCATTCATCACCAAGGCGAATTCGAACCTGATGGTAGCCACTTTTAAGGTCTATCTTAGAAAAGATAGTGGCTCCAACCATCATGTCAAGCGTGTCATCAAGCCGCGGTATGGGAAACCGATGTTTAACAATATTCTTATTAATTGCTCGGCTATCCACACACATACGTCATGTACCGTCTTTCTTAGGCGTGAGTAATGCTGGTACATCACACGGGCTCAGACTCTCTTATATGAATTTGAAGGAGCTCACTGACTTGCCGAGTCAACTCGGCGTGCTCAACCGGATTCAACCTGTAGTGGGGCAGGTTCGGTAGTGTAGATCCAGGAACTAAGTCAATTGAGTGTTGAATGCCACGCATAGGAGGGAGCTCATTAGGTAAGTCTTCGGGGAAGACATCCGCAAATTCATTCAGAATGGGCTCTACCTCCTTGGGGTACTCACAGACTGACTCAGAAGTACTCTCAACAATGACAATGACGTACAAGACACTCCCATCTAACGATGCCCTCTTGAACTCTGAAGGGCTCACAATATTGATGGCCTTCGATTGGCCTCCCTTCTTCTCAACTCTATTAACCGATGGTGCTTTGGGAGCCAAAGGGTTAAGAGTGATTTTCTTGCCCTGGTAATTGAACGTGCAATTGTCAGACCGACCAAAAATGGTCACGTTCAAATCATAGAGCCATGGCCTCTCTAAGATAATGTGGCCCACATCCTTCGGCACCACATCTCACCATAAGGTATCTGAGTATGAACCCAACTGTATGGGTACACGACACCTCTGAGATACGGGAATGAATGAGGAGTCGACCCATGCGACTTTGTAAGGTCTCGGGTGGGCTTCAGGTTTAAGCCTTAAGCGGGTGACGGTATGTTCTGACACCACATTGGTGCAGCTTCCGCTATCCACGATTACCCTACAACTCTTTGTCCCACATGTGGCAAAGGTGTAGAAGATGTTCTCCCTTCGCCAGTCCTCCTTTTCATCCCATTGAGGTTGTGCAAAGGCACACCTCACAACTAGAGCACGACCCATGTCATCACCTTCCTCGTCACTAGGTGTGACATTCGGCTCAAAGACCTCTTCCTCATAAACTCCTTCACTTTCTTCTCCTTTTCTGTCGATGAAGAGATTGCTTTGTGGGCCTCTTGTGGGGCATTGGGCAGCAAAGTGTCCAAATCCTTGACATTTATAACACTTGACATGAGACTCACTTTTCGAGGATTCTCCGTCTACACCCTTACCTTTGCCAAACCTCACATTGGTAGATGTGGGTTGTGTGGGTTTGGCAGGCGGGCTTCCAGCACTAGATCTCACTTCGCTGGTACATAGTTGACCGGGGTGAAAATCAGATCGCCTAGTTACCGTCATTTTCAAATATCGTTCAAGGTCTTGAACGACGGTGTAACAATCGACGAGAGTCTCCACAGGGTGGGAGACTAACTCTTTTTGCAAGTCAAGTCTCAATCTGGTGCGAAATTTGGATAGAGTGACTTGAGGGTCTTTGAATACCTTGGCTCTCATCATGAATTCCTCAAATTTACCAATGTAATCCGAAACGGGCATACTACCTTGGCGCAGATTTTGCTATTGGTCGAAGAGACGATGGTAGTATAAAGAAGGAACATACTTCTCTGTAAGTCGTTCATTCGTGTCCTCCCAACGGGTAATGGGAGCACAACCCGCATTCGTTCTGATGCGTTCAATGATGACCCAAAAGAGTCACGCTTGGCCTATGAGCTTCATTTTAGCAAGTCTAACACACCTTTCATCGCTCATGCCAAACCACTCAAAGTGCTGGTCCATATCGGATAACCAATCGAGGAAGACTTGAGGGTCTAATCTTCCATCGAAAGTTGGGAACTCAACTCGGACATTTTTGAGGAATCTCCCTTCCAAGTCGTAGTCATCTCCATAATGATCTAACCTATGGTTTCGGTTCCGATTATGTTGGTAGTTATTTCGTTCGAAACGTGGACCATTACGCTCACGGGGTGGATCGAAATACTCATCACCCTCGTCTAACCGATTGACTCAGTCTAACAACCTCTCATTGGATGTTTCGAGAGTCCTTTGGGTTGTCTCCAAGGCAGTCATTGGATCATTGATCGATTTTAGATTAGCCCTCATGCCGTTAAGAGCTTCGGCAATCCCATTCATGTCCATGGTGATACGGGTCACTAATGGTGGGTTTTAGAATGGAATGCAAAATGAACACTTTGGCCAAAACAAAAATAATATGCAATTAAAATTAAAGTGCAATGAAGGCAATGTCACACAGTATGCTCTAATCTAGAACCTGGGGCTCTGATACCAAAATTGACGCAGGACGGTACCCTAAACTACGTGAATGCGATGATTGACTTTGCCGAAATTAAATTGAATTAAATTAAACAATAAAACTCACAAAATATAACGAATACCTTGGCGTTTGCAGTATTCCATTGGAGGCTCACGTATAATTCGAGTTGGGTTCAGTCCGGGCGTTAGATCCGTTAGGTTGCTGCGCAGATCGATCCTAGAGATAAAACTCTAGGTTTTTCCAGATTAGGGCGCTCACGATTCAACGATGGAATCTCTGGTCCTTCTATGGCTTACGGGATCGGGTCGAATCAATGGAGTAGGGGGAAGCTAGGTTTTAGGAGTCGGGTATTTGGATGGGAGATGGTAAATTTGGGTTGTTTGAGTTAAAGCAAGGAAGATAAGTTAATAGGATAAAGTAAACAAGGATAGATTGTGGCCTTCACACCCTTGGCTTCACACCAAACCCTTCTCGGGAAGAAGAATCACTCTTCGTAGAGGCTCATCTCAAGCACACAAGCAAAAACTCATTCATTCAATAATCAATAACTAATTACATTGTTTAACTTAAGGACCTTATATAGGAGTCCTTTCAAACGAAAATAAAACCTTAAAACAAATACCAAAAGGACAAGTATGCCCCTAAAAATTTAGTTCAAATTAAAAAAAAAAATAAAAAATTTAAGCTGCGCGATTTCGATCGATCGAAAAACATATTTCAAAAGTTCGCCGCAGAAATTCGATCGATCGAAATTGAAACTCGATTGATCGAATTATATACTCCAGAATATATGTCTTTCCTCTTGCTGTCATTCGATTGATTGAAAAATGACTTCGATCGATCGAATTTGCTGGTTCCTCCAATTTTCATCTTTCTTTCGCCTCTTTCACCTATTTCTGATTTCCACTTCGCTTCTTCCGATGTCGGTATACACGAAACGGTCCATATCCAATGTCTACGATGTCGGGGTCTTCGTCAAAATAGTTGGACCCTCGCAGGTTGACCCTTGCGTGGACCTCATATTAATAGAGAGAAAAAGAAGAGAGTGAAGTAAGAGAGATAGGAAGAAAGGGACCCACGCAGGTGGGTCCCTGCATGGGTCACACTTAGAGAGAGAAGAAAAAAAGAGAGAATGAGAGTGGGACCCACACAAGGAGTGACTCTGCATGGGTCTCACTTTGGGTGAAAAAGGAGGATGTGAGAGAAAATAGGAAAAGAAAGAGAGAATGGGAGTGGGACCCACGCAAGGAGTGACTTTGCGTTGGTCCACTTTGGGAGAAAAAGGAGGAAGTGAGAAAATAGGAAGAGAAAGAGAAAAAAGAGAGAATAGGAGTAGGACCCACACAACGAATGACCCTGCATGGGTTTCACTTTGGGAGAACAAGGAGAAGATGAGAGAGAAAATAGGAAGAGAAAGACAAAATGAAGGAGAAAGTAAAGAGAAAAAGGAGAAGGGGACCTACACAGGGGTCTCCTTGTGCGGATCCCAATGAGGAAAAAGAGAAAAAGAAAGGGCAAAGGGTAAAGAGGAGACCCACGCAAGGGTTTCCTTGCATGCGCCATCTACTCTTATATATATATATATTTATTTATTTTATGCATTTAAACAAAAGACACAAATATTGCCCAAGGCTTTTCAAGAAGATTATCAAGTAGGCTCATTTTCAAGATCAATGCCCTTCAAAAAGTTAGAAACTAATCGAGATACCGTTCAAGAAAATTAAGAAAACCATAAGGTGTGGAAAAATCATAGGGTTTTTAATGCTAAGAATAGGTATTATGCTAGGATTAGGCTAATTCATTTTCGAACATTAAAAGAGGTGTTTCTGAAATTGAATATGACATGTTTATTTCATTTTATTTTTGAAAGGTCAAAGGAAAGAGGTGAAAAGGGAAAACTGAAGGATGATCAACGTCAATTAGTTAAAGTTGAAGAACAATTTGAGATATCGATTCGAACTAGAGATGAAGCTTTTGATTGTATGCAACTAGGTCAAGAATTTCCTTCGGAAAGTTAAAGTAATTTAAAGGAGTTAAAAGTTTGAGTGAACTATTATGTTTGATTAGTTAACATAGCTTTACTTTCGAGGACGAAATTTTTATTAAGGAGGGAAGAATGTAACAACCTTGAATTTCATGGTTTATATATAATTATGGCTTGTGCTAGATTAGTATTCAATCATAATGCTTGTTTATATTTATTTTATAATGTTAAATTTTATTCATAAATTAGTTAGAAATGATTGGGTGCAAATAGTAATTTTAATTAATTTAATTTTTATTTTTCTAATTTTTTAGGGATTTTCATGTATTTCGAGGACCGAGAACCTTGTTAGAATGATAATTATTTAATTTCTAAATTTTAGGTGTTATTATTGATAGTGATAGATTGCTTAAACTTTAAGCTGGGCCTATTAATAAGGGACTAAGAAAGCCCATTGGGCTATAAATTTATGAAAGGGCATTTGGGCCATTAAACAATTAAACTTGAAGACCTGTTGAAGTTTAGTCCCACATCGGGTACATTGTAGCCTTGTCTCTCTCCTTATAATATCCTTTGCCTCTCCACTCATTGCCAATTGGTTTTGGTTAGATGCACAGATTTAGCATAGTATCAGAGCGAGTTTGACCTTAAACCTATGCTTGTCGCGACCCATGCCATCATCGACGTCAGGCTGAAGTCATTGCTAATGTCACTGGAAAGTCGCCGGAACACCTCGAGACTAATGCCAGGGTGATCAGTTTTTCGAGGGGGTTATTTTTCCCTTCTGGCCCAACTTCAACCGAGGCCTCCTCCTTGCACTTCTCACATTGTTTTCCCCATTGGTCCTCTTCTTCATCGATTGAACCAGTTGACATTTTGGTGGTTTTCTGCACCAGCCTTGTATCTTGAAGGCTATACAGCCCTTCCCATGCAAATCTCAGTCATTACCTTGTGAATTCATGTGACTGATATGGTTGTCTGATCGTGGATTGATGAATTGTGGTAGTCAGAATTCTGTAAAGTTTGCTGGAAATAATGTGAAGCTCACCGAAATCTGCTAGATGCCCTAGAATTTCTCACAACAACAGATTTGTGAGAAATTTCTTTCCCCTTGATTATTTGTGTTCCAATGCCTAAGATTCTCTTGAAATTATTTGTTACCATAGCATTATCCTCTGCAATTATTCCGGCATTGTTCAGTAAAGCCTGAGAAGATGATGGATTTGTGTGATGTTTGTGGCTGTGGAGTCATTTGTTGGGTTGTGTAACCATTTTTTGTACTCTAGTGTTTGCAGCTGGGTGGTGAGCACTAGTTTCTGTGGGTTGTGCACCCCAGTTTTATACACAATTTTTTTTTTGGCAGTAGTAGTGCTGTTTTAAGGTTGTAGAACCTTGTACTGGGTTGTGGAAACCAGTTCTGTGGGCAGATTCAGTTTTTTGCAAGTGTGAGGTTGTGAAATCGTGGTTTGTAGAACCCAGTTTTGTGCGTAGAATCTGTCTTTGCAGCTGTGTGAGGTTTCCTTGAGGTTGTGAAACCTGCTAGTGGGTTTTGGAACCCAGTTTTGTGCACAGAATATGCTTTTGCAGCTATATGGTAGATGCGACTAATTGTGGAACCAGTTTTGTGCGAGGAATCTGTTTTTGCAGCTATATGATAGATGTGACTCGTAGTTGGTGACGTATATGTGGTAAATCAGCCCCTCCCTTACTTTTCTCTCACGCTTACCCTTTGATCTTAGTAGCTGGTACAGCCGTGCCCTTTGGCATTGGTGTTGGCCATGAAAAGATCACCCTATTCAGTACCAAAGAAGGCATATTGGCCGGAGGTATATCGAATAGGTAACCGGGCCTGCGTGTACCCTTGAATCCTTGTTAGTTGGAGGGGCTGTTCTTTGACTTGCCGTATTTGAGAAAATTACCCACTACTTGTATCAAGTTATCTCACCTATGGAGGAAAACCAAGCCGTGATTGGTTGCAGATGTTTTATGATTGAATTGGTGAATAGATATAGTATTCTTGGATTTGAAACGAATGCTACTGGATTCACTCATGTCTGCAGTTCTCCTGGCATCTCCTGGATTGTTGATTCTGGTGCCATTGATCATATGACAAAGATGTCTTCTTTATTTCAAGTTTTGACTCTGATGCCTGATAATGTCATATTCGTGTTGCTGATGGATCCCTTGCTCCTGCTATTGGTAAAGGGGCTGTCCAAGCTGGTTCTCTCTCTTGACTCTCTACACTATTTGTTCCGAAAATGTTTATCAATCTTTTGTCTGTTAGTAGCTTGTCAAAAATCAAAATTGTAGTGTTACTTTCTTCCCTTCCTATTGTGTCTTTCAGGATCTGTCAACATGAAAGGTTATTGGTCATGGCCGAGAGAGGGTTCTACATATTTGAAGAACAGTGAAATCAAACGAGTCAAAGGGTTAAAAAATCTGTTGCTGTTGCGGCTACATCCATTGGAGAGATTGAATTATGGCATGCACGTTGTGGTCATGTGGCTTATTGCGACTGTAGATTTTATTCCCAGAAAAGTCCAGGCAACTGAGAATATCCCCTTCAAGTGTGAAGTGTGTGATCTCTCGAAGCATACTCGAGTGTCCTATCTCCTAGTGGTAGTCGAAGTACTAGTCCTTTTGAAGTCGTTCACTCTGATGTGTGGGGACCATCCACAACCTCCTCAATTTTTGGGTATCGTTATTTCGTATCATTTATTGATGATTATATCCGTCTCACTACTATGTACCTGACAAGAACCAAAGGTGAAGCTACTTCCAATTTTCCAGTTTACCATAAACTCATTCAAAATCAATTCAACGTTAGTATAAAGTCTCTTCATTTTGATGATGGAGGGGAGTATTTTTCTTGTCTACTCCAGTCTTACAAAACCATGGGATTGAGTGGCAGACATCATGCTCTTGCACCTCTTAGCAAAATAGGGTAGTTGAAAGCAATGTTCTTAAAATCGCCAGGCGGGCTCGGGCGGTCGGGAAGATGTTCAAGAGGATATCGTTGGGCGGCGCCCGAGCGGGCGCCCCAAGATCCTGGCGGCCGCTATGTATATATATACATATATATTTTATTTCATCACACACACACACACACACACACACATATATATATATATATATTATTTGCACCACTCTTCTTGTGAAATTATTTGCACCCTACAACTTAGGGTGAGTTATTTGCTTTATTTGCAACCAATTTATAACTTAGGGTTGTATTAATTGCACCCAAGAATGCTTCTTTGCTTATTGCCCCCAATTTCTAACTTAGGGTGGCATTAATTGCACCCAAGAACACCCACAAGATCTATTGTGTGGAATATCGGGGTGAAACACGACCTTTGTCATCTGATTTGACGCCATCAATGGTTTTCACATTCACATGTCCCTAAAATATCAAGTCTCTCTTTGAAGTCGGTGCAAGGGCCAACTTTCCGAGTGCAAGGGCACTTTCAAAATCTGTCAAGTAATGAATCCTGAGAAATTTAATTTAATTTTTTTTTTAAATTGGAGACTGGGGCGGGGTGGCTTCTTGGGCGGGCATGGGACGACCGCCCATGCTGCTTGGGCGGGCTCCCCAAATCCGATGCTACAGGCGTCTCGGCCTCATGGATGCCCAGTGCTTAGAATAGTGGCTGAAAGGAAGAATTGTTACCTCATGGAAGTTGCTCAGGCCCTATCGATTGGAAGGAATGTTCCAAGGTATGTGTGGAGTGAAGCTGTCCTCACAACATGTTTTCTCATTAGTAAAATGCCTACACCTATTCTTCAAGGAAAGTCCCCTCAAAACATGCTAACTCTTTTAAATCCTCTTTATCCTGTTCCTCGTAGTCTTTGATAGTGTAGCCTTTGCTCAAATACCTGAAATCAGTCGTGACAAATTGGATCCCAAAGCTGTTCGGTGTATCTTCGTCGGATACCCTCCATCACAGAAAGAGTATAAGCTGTATGATCCCTTCATGAAGAGGAGATTTGTGTT
Source organism: Chloranthus sessilifolius (assembly GCA_021018995.1). Classification (NCBI taxonomy): domain Eukaryota; kingdom Viridiplantae; phylum Streptophyta; class Magnoliopsida; order Chloranthales; family Chloranthaceae; genus Chloranthus; species Chloranthus sessilifolius. Next base: position 104,190,076 of record CM037588.1, read on the forward strand.
TATGGATGTCACAGTTTATTAGGATACTCTCTTCACTAAACTTCGGGGGAGAAACAAATAAGAAAAGAAGTTCCTAGTGTGCTTCCCATCGTGGTGGATGTGGAAGAAGATCAAGAGAAGGAAAGAGGAGACTATAGAGGAGCAACCTCAATTTGATAGATGTGGAAAACATAAAGTCTTTGCGAGGAAAAAGTCTAAGGAAACTCAGGCTCAATAAGAGCCTACATCTCAGGACACAGAAGTGTAGGGAGAGTCTCTCTCTCAGGCCATCGACCATAGACCTTCTCTAGTGGCAGATGCTCCCTATTGATTTTGACCTTCCCCTTGCTCAATGAAAAGGTATTAGATATCCTATTCAAAAAATCGTATCTTATAAGGGTTTATCTGCTTCTCGTTTTTCCTCTGTGTCTTCTTTGGATTCTATCTTTACGCCAATCACTGTTTCTAGTGTTTTGTCTCAGCCATTGTGGAAAAAAGCTATGATTCAACAAATGAATGCCTTGGGGCATAACAATACATGGGTTGTTGTAGACTTACTTGAGGGTAAGAATGTTGTCGGATGCGAGTGGGCGTATACTGTGAAATACAAGCCAGTTGGTTCAGTAGGAAGGTACAAGGCTAGATTGATAGCAAAAGGGTTTACTCAGACTCAAGGGGTTGGTTATCAAGAAACGTTTGCTCCAGTTACAAAATCGCATACTATTAGTCTCCTCTTATCCTTAGCCGCCTACAAGGGATGACCCTTGTCATAGTTGGAGTGAAGAATGCATTCCTTCATGGTGATTTGCAGGAAGAAGTCTATATGGCTCTCCCACTTGGCTTTGTTAAACAGGGGGAGACGGGGAAATTGTGCAAGCTCAAAAAGTCTATCTATGTATTAAAGCAATCTCCACATGTCTGGTTTCAGAAGTTTAGTGAAGCCATAATGGGTTTTGGATATCGAAGAAGCCACTACGATCACACCTTGTTTGTGAAGAAAGGGGTGCATATTACATCCATGTTGCCGTATGTGGATGTTATCATCATCACAAAAGATGGTAATGAAGAAATAGTATGTTTGAAAGAACACCTTCGTAGGGCCTTTGAAATCAAGGATTTAGGCCCTCGAAAGTACTTTCTAGGTATTGAGGTAGCAAGGTCCAAAAATGGGAATGCACTGTCACAAAGAAAGTATACTTTGGATCTTCATGAGACAAAATTGGTAGGATGCAAGCCTGTTGTGAATCCTATTGAGCAAAATCATAGGTTGAATGGAGAGGTTGGTGAACCTCTCAAGGATCCTAGATCTTTTCAGAGTTTAGTTGGAAAATTAATCTTCTCACCATGACTCGCCGTGATCTAACCTACTCAGTGAGTGTGGTGAGCCAGTATATGCACTCTCCCAGGAACACTCATCTTGATGTTGTTTATAGGGTACTTAGATACTTGGCAGAAGAATCTTATATAGTAATCATGGCCACTTGGATATCGAGATATTTATAGATGTCGATTGGGCAGGATTTCTTGATGATAGATCTACCACTGGATACTGTACATTCTTTGGAGGTAATTTGGTGACATGGATGTCGCAGAAACAACATGTGGTTTCCAACTCTAGTGTAGAGGGGGAGTATAGAGCTATGTCTTAAGGAACATGCGAGGGTATGTGGTTAAAGCTTATCCTATCTGATTTGGGAGTTCATGTTACCTTGCCTATGACTCTTTATGGCGATAATGAGGCTGCTCATCATATTGCTGAAAATCCGGTCTATCATGAAAGGACAAAGCATATCGAAGTTGACTGCCATTTCATACGAGAAAAGGTTGAATCAAAGGATATTATCATACCTCAAGTCCCTTCTTAAGATCAGCTGGCTGACATTCTCACGAAGGGTGTTGGTGGAAAGAGACTCTTTGACATCACTTCCAAGTTGGGCATGACAAATATACGTGCTCCAACTTGAGGGACAGTGTTGGTGTATCCTTAGTATTTTGCTCTTAATTTGTGTGTGTGTGTGTGTTACTCTATGTAAGTGTGAGTGGGTGTAGATAGTATGTGGCTATAAATAACCATTTGTAAGTGGTATAGATAGCAATAATATGCCTCTCTTCCTCCTTACCTAACCCTAACCTTAATCATACAAATCTATTGACCCAACATAGGATAAGGCTTTAGACCATTTAACTTAAGACCCAAGGAGATAAGAGGGTCACATATGTGCCAGATTGTAGGCCCATTAGTAAAAAAACAAGAGAAAAGAAAGAAGAATTCATGTGGAAGAGGAGTTAGAGAATGGGAGGGTGAGAAAAGGGGCCAGTGAAGCCAAAATAAAGAAGAATAAAAAAACGTGGGGTTTTTCCATGCATAAAAAAAAAAAGAGCAAAAGAAAAAGAAATAAGAAAAAATAGAAGAAAGAGAAAGGAAAGGAGGAGAAAAAAGAGAGAAAAAAGGAGTACCTTATTACTTTGGTTTTGTTTGAGGTAACTTGAATTTGAGGTACCTTGTTGCATCGTATGTTCGTATTGAAGATTCGAATCTAGAAGCCTTTTAAGGTTTTAAGAAGGTTTTTCAAGAAAGATTAAAGCTTTAGATAGATTTAATACAATTACTAGGAATTCATGATCCTCTAGAACTAAAGAATTCAAGATTTTCAAGAAAAAGAATTAAAGAAGACCATAAGGTACGGAGAAATCATACTTTTCTTTATCAATGTGCCTAAATATATCAAAAGTATATATTATTATGATTATGAGAAATTAGAAATATTATGATTTTATATGAACAAGAGATTTTAGAATTTTGTCATAATCCTTTCTAAAGTTTTATATTATTAGGATCATGGGAAATTAAAAATTTATGTCATTTAAAAATTTTATTAGGACCATAACTCTTTACCTAATTCTAGTATAGGTGTTAGACTTTATTACCTCCCTATTTGTATTTTCAACTCATTTTCATGTGTTATAGAAATTATATTAGGACTGTAATATTTATGACAATTAAGGTTGAGTTAGTGTTATAATTTCAGAATTCATGACCATAAATTGTGTTAGATTGTCTTGAATGTACTCTCGTAATGATATTTATTATGCCAATTAGAACTCATGTTAGTACACTTTTCATATGAGAATTAATGCGAAATTTTAATCCATATGGCACTTGTGATGCTTAAGAATTGCATATAGAATGTGAACATGAAAATACGAATCAAATTATCATGATTAAAGATATGAAAACAACAAATGAAAAAGAATTTACATGAACCAAAACTATAATATGATAATTAATCATATTCAGTGACTAATGCATAAAATGTCAATGTTTAAAAGATGAAATAAATTGATGGGATTAATCAGTGAAACACTGTGTAGACAGGATCACTAAGTAATTCAAATTGATGTGGTTAATCAATGAAACATCGTTCAGACAAGATTGTTGAGTGGCTAATGTTAAAGGATCATTGCATGCGTACCCAGCCTGTATCCAATGAGTGACTGCAATGATGGGGTAGATTCGACGAGTGACTCAAAATAAAGCGAACAATCATTGTTGAGCCAATGAGTGTCTGAAAAGTTACTATAACCAATCTTTAATAAGACAATGAGTGACTAAAGCATGAAAGTTCACGACAAAGTTAATTTAACTAATAATTAATGAGATAATGAGTAGTAAAATTATGAATGAAGATCACGATAAATGAAACAAGAACATAACGATGAATGAAATTATGAATGAAAAAAGATGGATGAAAAGATGATTGAAAGAATGAATTAAAAGAGATTGAAGAATATAAAAATGAAACCATGATTAGAACTACATTAAATGCCATGAATGTTGTAGCTTTCAATGTTTATTCAATGATTCTATTATTAATGTGAGTTTTATTGTGATATTCATCTCTTATGTTTTTAAGTATATATGTATGTACATATTATAACTTTTGATGTACGTAGATACAAGATTGGACTAGTATGTCTGGTTCACACTGGGTTTATCTCACATTCTATCTTCGAGTGGCTAGTGAAAACTGGTAAGGACAAGGATGGAGCAATGGTGAAAGCGAATGTTAACGTGAATTTGTAATGCGGAATTGAAGCCTACACGCCGAGATCGTGGCCGGATAAAGAGGAAACGTCGAAAGAGAAAGTGGACCCACGAATAAGTTTTTAAAAAAGACTCGTTAAAAACCCGTGTGCACGTTATTTTAGGCAATAATTTTATCTAGGTTTAGTTTCCTTTTTTATTAGGATTTTTTTAATAAATCATTTATTTTAGGATTAGTTTCCTTATTTGAATTATTTAGGGGTCAGACACATATATGTCATAAGTCACTTTCTGCGCAACCGTTGGAAAATTTATCATAAGTCTACCAATATGTGTCAGAATTGTGTGATTCTTTTCTTATTGGAAAGCTACTTTGATAAGCTTTCAAACAAGACCAATTTCACGTCAATCGGACATCGTTTGACCCTTCAAAAGTAGTCGCGCAATTAAAAAGGATTAATGGTGAAATTAATTATGACCGTTAGATTAGAAAGTTTTAATGGTTGATTAGGAGTTTTATTTTAAGTAGTATTCCTATGGTTTCTTTCCTTTATAAAATACATATTGTAATCTCTTATGAGAATTATTATTGATGATGAATAAAAAAAAATTATGAGTTTGGCTTTGTGTGAATTCTAGAGAATTTGAGATGAGTTTTCGTTAGAAGAGTGATTCTTCTCTTGCATGCGGTTTGGTGTGAGGCCAACTATCTTCCTTAGATTGATTCCTTACATCTTCTTCTACCCCTATTTTCCTTCTTATTTTTGTTCTAATTGAAGCCTATCGTGCCAGATTTACGCTATTTTAGGGTTAGCGTGCGATTTTTTCCACATAAATTTGGATGAGGAAGGCTGTGAAGTCTAAAAGTTCACTAAACAAATAGTGAGAAGGAGTTTAGTAGTTAGCATTTTACTTTTCAAGTTCATAGTATTAATGGTTATGGAAAATTTTGAATTATGAATGTTTAAAATGATGGATTTATAGACTTTGATTATGGAACTTAAATTTGATGGTTAATTCGTGTTATATTCTTTTTATTTATGCTGTGTGTTTCTTATTTGTTCATTCAATAATTATGATTATTCTTTAGATGCATGCATTAGTGTGACTCACATGCAAAAAGAAGAAAAAAAATTGGTTAGCTAAATTAGCTTAATCATTGGATTAGACTTAATTTAAAGACAAGAATTGTTTTTAAGCCGTTGCGTAAAGTGGATCATTACTTCTATCATATATTTTAAATTAATTTATGAATAAAATTTAACATTATAAAATATATATAAACAAACATTAAGATTGAATACTAATCTAGCATAGACATAATTTTGTAGAAACTAGAAACCATGAAATTTAAGGTTTATTACATTCTTCTCTCCTTATCAATATTTTGTCCTCAAGTAAAGCTATGGTAACTAACCAAACATAATAGTTCACTGAAACTTTTAACTCCTTTAAATTACTTTCAACTTTTCCAAGGAAATTCTTGACCTAGTTGCATACAATCAAAATCTTCAGCCTTAGCTCGAATTGATTTCTCAGATTGTTCTTCAACATTAACTAGTTGACGTTGATCATCCTTCAATTTTCCCTCTTCACCTCTTTCCTTTGACCCTTCGCCTTCTTGGTAGGTACAATTTTCGTCATTTGACAAAACAAAGGTTTATTTCTTCTTATAAATCTTTTATGCTTATATCATGTACAATCGCTAATAATAAAAAATATCGCCAATTATATTAAGATCTACATATAATTTCAGCATTCATCATTCAAGGGTATTACATGAAAAGGTGGCATTCTAAATTATTACAATAACTTTTAAATTATTAATAGACCTTACAATAAGTTTTCTTGGGAAAATAATTTTAAATATTTCTTGATACACAGATCATTTTCATGTCCTAATTCTAAAACAATCATAATTATGAGCATAGTTAAGCTTACAAAATGAATACATTATCATGTGTACAGAATTCTCTAAATCAAGGTGTCTCAAATTAAAACTTAATTATTTTTATTTTTTATTCTTCTTTATTTTGGCTTCATTGGCTCCTTTTCTCTCCCTCTCATTCTCTAACTTGACTTCTATGTGAATTCTTCTTTCTTTTCTTTTCTTTTATTTATTTTACTAATGGGTCTACAACCCGGTCCATATGTGACCCTCTTGTCTCCTTGGGTCTTAAGTTAAATGGCCCAAAGCCTTATCCTATCTTGGGTCTTTAAGTTTTATGGCCCAAAGGCCCCTTTCATGAATTTATAACCTAATGGGCTTTTAGTCCCTTATTAATAGGCCCTAAAGGCCGAACTTAAATTTTAAGCAATCTATCTCTATCAATAATAACACCTAAAATATGGAAATAAAATAATGATCATTATAACAAGATTTTAGGTCCTCGAAATTCGTGAAAATCCCTGAAAATTTAAAAATAGAATTAAATTAATTAAAGTGATTATTTGCACCTCCCATAATTTCGAACTAATTTATGAACAAAATAAATATAAACAAGCATTATGATTGAATACTAATCTAGCACACGCCATATTTATGTATAAACAATGAAATTAAGGTTGTCACACTGTGCAACGGTACAATATACTCTTCTCTAGTGTTCATTTATTTACTTCACCAAATGTTGGTCCTAAACCCTGATGAGAAAGGAATAATGTTAACAAAAGTTAGAGTGCCCCCTATAAAAACGCACCGTCAATAATTTTTTGGAAAGTCATATATTTTGATCATGTTAACCTATAAGTTTATTAATCAAGATCGAAGCTACAACATATAAAGGAAGGCGTAGCGGCATGCATTGCCCAAAATGAAAATAAAATAAAAGAAAGAGAAAAAACAAGAAAAAAGAAGGAACAAGATCTAAGTTACTAGGTAGTAGTTTTTTTTTCTATGGTGGATACTTTTTTGATGATGTTCCATATTTCTCTAATGATTCTCATATGCAACTAACTCCCCCCCTTTCAACTAGAAAAGAGCAATCTGGGGTTCTTCCTCTTCCATTCCCTTCTCCTGCAATTTTTTTCCAAGTTCCTCCAACTTGTACGAGTGATAGTCTTCTTCTTAAGCATGCCTATCAACTCTGTAGCAAGTTAGTGCCTCCCTCTCAGACTTCTGTGCCACCTGATTACTTAGACTCAGGTCACTCAGGTATACCCGCTGCTTCTTTCAGCTTCCTTCTCCTATTATTGGTCTTACTTTTATGGTGGATGACCTCTCCTTACCCATTGCATTTTGTAAATGATAAAGGAATTATCATTGCTCATTCTATTGCTCATTTGCTTAGTGTGTTTCCTATCAGGCTTTATCTTCTTCCTATCTTACTTCCTTGGCTAGAGCTTCTACTATTTTTATCCTCTGCTTTGCGCATGAAGCTCTCAAATTTCCTTACTGGTCTATGACAATGCATGAAGAAATGAGGCTCTTAAGAAAAATCGGACATGCGAATTTGTTGGTCTGGCTCTTAACAAATGCTTAGTTGGTTGTAGATGAGTATTTGCAATTAAATACCTAGAGTAGGTACTATTGAGTGTTATAAAGCTCCCTTAATGATTTACTCAAATGCCAGGATTGGATTTCACTGCTCGTTTGCTCCTTTTTTTAAACTAACTACCATTCGTGTCGTCATTTCGTTACTAGTCTGTTATCATTGATCGTTATATTTGTTGGAATGTTTAAAATTCCTCCCTTCCTAGGCATTTGAGCGATGAGATTTGTGTTCACCTCCATGTGGCTTTCATCTTCATGGGGAATATTTTGAGAAGGTTTGTTGTCTTTATAAATCGATTTATGGGTTGAAGCTGTCTCATAGAGCTTTGTTTCAAAGATTTAGTGTTGTAGTTTTTACTATGGGTTTCATCTGCTGTCACTTTGACCACACTTGCTTTATTCATATTGAATCCCTAGGCATGCCTATCCTATTAATGTAGGTTGGTGACATTATAATCACGGGCAATGATGTTGCCTTTATCATTCATGTAAAGGCATACTTATTTAAGGTGTTTGATGTAAAGGACCTGTGCCGCCTCAAATTCTTTCTTGATATCGAGATTGCTCGCTCTCCTTGAGGGATATCTCTCTTTGTCTCTCACAGAGGAAATATGTTCTTGATTTGCTGCGAGAGACAGGCATGCTTGGATGTAGACCTGCCAAGTCTCCTATAGTTCCTAAACATCACCTTCATGCTGACATTGGAAAGCCCCTTCTGTTCCTTATGAGTAGTAGCGTTTTGTTGGGCGATTTATCTCACTAATACTTGGCTAGACCTTTCATTTGCAGTCTTTGTTGTTGCTCAATTCATGCATGCACCACTGGTGCAATATATGGATGTTGTACATCACATAGTATACTATATTGAGTGCTCTCTTGGAAGAGGACTTTTATCAGTTGGTTACTCTTCTATCAATTGCTAGAGTGATGCTGATGATGCTGGGAATCCTATCGATCTTGTTCCACCTTGGGATACTGTGCTTTCTTTCGTGGTAATCTGGTGGTGTGGAAAAGTAGAAGCAAGATGTTATCTCAAAATCTGTTCCTGAGTTTGAGTATAGTGCTATGGCACATGACACCTATGAATTCTTATCACTTTGCTCCTTAACGAGCTTGATTTTTTCGCCATTCCCATGCCTCTACCTTGTGATAATTAGGGAACATTGGTATTGCCAATGTTCCTAAAGTCGATGGGCGGGTTCGGGCGGATCGGGCCAGGCGGCGCCTAGGCAGGCACCCCAAGATTCGGGCGGTCCTGAAGTATATATATATATATATGCACAACACCCAAGAACATCCACATTTTTCTTGGGTATCTCTGTTTGTGCCCATGTTAGAGACACCTTGAAAACCATTAATTGCTTCGAATCAGATGATGGTGATCTTGTTTCAGCCCAATATCCCACACACTATATATTGAGATCATGGCGCACCAATCATACGATCAGTGCTTTATTCCATGTGTCAAAGATCCCTAAACTTCAGTCATATAATACACATGACGCTTAAATGTGATTGCGTAAGTTTAGGGCCATTTTTTGGGTATTTGTGACACATGGAATAAAAAACTGATGGTCTGATAGATGTACTATGATCTCAAGATCTATTGTGTGGAATATCAGGGTGAAACACGACCTCCGTCATCTAATTTAACGTCATTAATGGTCTTCACATGTCACATGTCCCTAAAATACCAAGTCTCTTTTTAAAGTTGGTGCAAGGGCCAACTTTCCGAGTGCAAAGGCCCTTCTAAAATCTGCCAAGTAATGGCTCTTAGGGAAAAAAAAGAATTAAAAAAAAAAAAAAATGGAGACTGGGGTGGGGCGGCCGCCCGGGCGGGTACGGGGCTGTCCCCTAGGTGGCTTGGGCGGGCGCCCCATATCCGGTCCTCCCGAGGGGGCGCCCCAACCTAAAGCGGGGCGCTTGGGGGCCCGAACCGCCCGGGAGACTTTAAGAACAATGGGTATTGCAGCTGACTCCGTCCTTCATGAGTGAATGAAATGCATTGAAGTTCACATTTACTTTATTCGGGAAAAGATTCAAGCACACATCATTGACGTTCGTAATGTTTCATCTTCAAAACTGTTGACAAATATTTTCACTAAGGCTCTTGGTCCCTCACAACTTAAGGCTCTTGTTAATCTGGGCATGATAGATATCTATGCACCAACTTGAGGGGGTGTATTGAAATATATGTATGTATATGCATGTAATAGTGGTGTGGTAGTGTAATAGTGGTATGTTAGTTCTAATATTGGGTTTGTTTGGATTGTAGGGGTAGTTTTGTCTTTTAGAATGAATATAAAGACCACTACCCTAACTAGGCCATCTCTCTCTCTCTCTTTCTCCCTCTTTCTTCTTCCTCCTACTTGCCCAAACCCTAATTCTTTAACCCTTGAATATATTTATCAAAGTTATAAAGCCAATTACTTGAACGGATATCCATGCTCATTAAGGGCTGTGCAGTCTCAAGGTCTAGCTCAGTGCATAGCCCAAGGTCTGGGTAAATGATTATCTGCAGTGACTTGTCGCTCATGGGAGACAAATTTGGACCCACACATGGTAGGATCATGGTTCAAGAGGTATTTCTATTTTGCTGAATTTGAGTTATTTTCATGGGATTTACTTAGTAGTGGTTCAAGGAGCCAAAACTTGTTTAAAAATACCACTATATATGTCACTCTTTTACGTAAATAGGATTCTGCATAAAGAGTTGCTATAAAAAAAGGAGACTGCTTAATTGTATAGCATTGATAATTGTTTAGGGTCCAATCTGTGGGCTACCCGTTTAAAAGAGCAGCACACTATGTGTTGCCGTGTTGGACTCCACACCTTTATAGGAGGGGAACTACCTTTTTTATTTGTTTTTCAGAAAGAGAATTTTTTTTTGATTGGTAAATGTTTCAGAAAAAGCAATTGCTGCTCGAGTTTTTGTTTTTTTCTGAAAATCTCAGATGTGTAGATACTTCATACACTAGTTTATTTGATATATTTTCTTTTGTATTTTCTGAAAACCTGTGATATTTAGACTCTACATACATTAATTTATTTGATTGCTTTTCTTGTGTATTTTCTGAAAACCTCAGATGTTTAAACTCTATACACATTAGTTTATTTGATCTCTTTTCTTTATATCATAGTTTTGAGGAAGGGTTCGCCTCTAGTGCTGAATATTGTCTTCTAATTGTTTTTTTTCAAGCTAGCTTCACTTGCTACATCACTGGTGATGGTAAGAGAAATCAATAACCATCTTCTGTATGTTAGCGTGTCTCATTTCCCCCGTCATGTCATTTACCAGCCGATGATTCTACTCAGTCGGAAAGTCATGTGGCTTGTATTTGTGAGAGAAAAATTTCATTGTTGGCTCTGGAGATTTTGTGCTAGGACATTGTGGCAGTTTCCCTAGATCTTTTATTTCATAGCTTTCCTCCATATATCTCTTAAAAATTTGCATTTGCATAGCTCGCGGTTCCTCTCTCGTTATACTATCTACCACATACACAATTAATAGGAGAATGCTTGAAGTCACTTCTTTATAATTAGAGAATGATTAAAGGAAGCCTTTTGTTATCTACATCTTAAACTATATAACTGAACTTGGCAAACCAAGTCCAAGGAACTTGCTTCAGCCCACATATTTCCTTTTTTAAATGATAGATAAGATCATGTCTCTCTCTCTCTCTCTCTCACTCTCGATTGTGAATATTTGAAGTACGTACATTTAGACATTTTGCTTCTAACTCTCCATGATATAAAACACTCTTCATTTTATGGGGATGTAAACTATAACCTTTTGTAGCAGTCACTGAGAGCATAGTAACAAAGTTGGAGTTCACGAATAAATTGGCAAAGGAAAAATAAAGAACTATTAATAATTATGAAAAATAATTAATATAGTTAAAAAAGTTATCGTCTTTTTGAATAAATCGTGATTTATTCGCGAAGCTCGCAATTCATTTTGTCAGTTGTGACTGTTTGAATAAGTCGCTATTTATCCATTTGATAAATAAATCACGATTAGAACGTGGCTTTTTCAGTAAGAAACTTTTGTTACTATGATTGGGAGGAGGCATCTCACTGCAGCTTTTTTTTTTTCTTTCTCTGCCCCAGGTGAGTATGCTTCTTCACAATAAATTTACTCGACTACCTGATGAGCTTTCTATCCTTCAGTGGAACCGTTAGCTAGGTCTGAATGTGTACAGCTATTTTTTTTATTTTTATTTTGTATATATGTGAACCAAAATTAAGTTCCATGAGAGCTTCTAAAAAACTAATTTGGGCTATTTGAAGAGCTACGGACAAAAATGTTGGAAACATCTATTTTCTATTATGTGTAGCAAACTTATCTGTGCCTTACCTAATTGATGTTTACCCTTTCTTATTTTCCATATTAGTTGATGCTTTTGATTTCTCGAATTAAATATGTTGTTTGGTACTACTTGTAGAACTTTTTTTGTTGTAAGTTGTACCTTATGAGCATTACTACTGGTGTTTTTACAGGATGGGGATTTCGAAGGGGATATGCCTGAAAAAATTTCTTGCTTTGAAGGCGTCTTCTATAATTACTTTAGTATAGGTATATTTTCAAGTCCATAACTATTTTGTTTATTTATGTATGCTTTTGGCCATTTGTATGACTTACATTGTACAGAAATTTATTTTAACTGAGATCTTACTTGATTTTCATGTATAACGAGTTTCACTTGGCTTCTAATCTACAAGATATACATAATCTTGATTAGGATCAATGTTTGGATGGTGCAAATTCTGGAACTTTTAACGAATTGGACTTGATGTGAGCCTAAATTTGAGCCTCCTTGAAACATTTTCACATTGCAGTTTACCACTAAATTGTTGATATAATTTAAGAAGTCAAAAATTTGAAGAACAATAGCTTCACAAGGAAAAAAGTACCTGTACAGGTTACTATGCATATTTTTAATTGTGAAGGACAGACTTTGATAGTACTGAATATCATTAGTCTGATGATTCATTATTTACAAAAATTATTTGAGTACAAGGAAATTATTTGATAGCTAAAGTCTGAAAATGATGATGCCAAATCGTACTTGCTGCAATAATTAGAAAATAGGATAAATAAATAATATTTGGCTAGAAACTCACATCCCACACGATAATCAAACTGATCCAAATGGTTAATGGTGTTGGCGGCTTGGCACTGCCTCATAACTGATTGGATTGATCACCTTTGGGGCAGGTGGAACAGATGGATCACCTTTCTTTGACATATATGGTGGATGGGGTTTTGGTAATTGGGCATCATCTCTTTGGTAATCAGGTATCATTTTTTGAAGATATTATTAGGAAAAATAATTCAGACATGGTGGTGATACAATAAACCAAGATGGAGAACCCCACAGAGGTGGGCATTCCGTTGGTTCGGGAGGGGGCAAAGGGTGACACCCTCCAGACAGTTGGTTTCACCGGTGGAATCTAGCTACTTTGGGACCCCTTGCTAAACACTTGTGAATTTTTTTCATTAATGATAACTTAGTCTTTGCTCTTCTCACAAAGGAAATTTTTTCGTGGCGGATGACCATGAGACTCCTTTGGGATGAATTAAGGTGTGCATGATCCCTAGTAGGGAATTCCTTCGGGATGAATAAAGGAGTGCACAATCCCTAGTAGGGAACTCCTTTTGTGATGAATTAGGGAGCGTTTACTCATATTTTCCTAGCCTTTGGTGCATGAAGGGCGACTTGAATACCTTATATACCCTCAAGAGAAGAATAATGCTGTTACTATGAAGTATGAACTACAATATGGAAAATTTTCCCATTTCACTGCTGATTTTGATTTGGTGGATCTTCCTTTGATTGGAGAATGGTCACCTAGACAACTGGTTAGGAGGATCCTACATTGCTATCTGACACGGGACAAACGCTAAAATCCTAATATGCGATATGGGATTAACTTTTAGAATGAATTGAATAGCGGAAATATTCAAAATCAAACAACACATAAAATTAATTCAACGAAATTCATAAAACAATTAGATTAATCTGCTTTAGCGTCTGAATGCGTGAAAATTTTTCCGATCTAGAAAAACGGCTCCGATGAAGGATCTCGGAATTCGTTCTTGTTTAGGGTATCAAGCGATAATTGCAACATCGGATCTTGACTCCTCGGGGATTTGAGATTTTTGTTTTTTTATCAAAGGATATAAGGAAGATATTACCTGATAACAATTACAGAAAGATAAAATAAAAGGATAGATTCTAAGGCTTCACACCAAGGATTTTTCGAAGCTTCACACCACGGCTGTACGTCGGCTTCGTACCAAGTCGCACGAGAAGCGATTGGTCACTCCTCAAGGTTTGAAGGATTCACTCCCTCGATTGAAAACTTTTCACAAGCTCTCTGGGGTTTGCACAAAAGCAACTCTCTTTCATTCAATATCAATAATCAACTCCCAATAAAGTGTTTACAATGCCTTTATATAGGCTAAGAAAACCCTAAAACGAATATTAACTAAAAGACAAATATACCCTTAAAACTAAAGTTCGAATTTAGAAGTTTAAAGCAACTAAAACTGCTCGGCGCAATTTCGATCGATCGAAATCGAAAATCGTTCGATCGAAATTGAATTTCGTTCGATCGAAATTTTCGATCAATCGAAATTGAAAATCGTTCGATTGAAATTTTCGTTCGATCAAAAATTTCAGATTTTCGTCTTATTCGTGGCCGTTTGAAAGCCCATTTATGAGTCCATTTCTTCCTTGCTGATTTCCTTCGATCCTTTTATTTTATCTTTCTCTAGTTGTTATCAGGTAATATCTTCCTTATATCCTTTGATAAAAGAACAAAAATCTCAAATCCCCGAGGAGTCAAGATTCGATATTGCAATTATCGCTTGATACCCTAAATTAGAACGAATTCCGAGTTCCTTCATCGGAGCCGTTTTTCTAGATCAGGAAAATTTTCACGCATTCAAACGCTAAAGCGGATTAATCTAATTGTTTTATGAATTTCGTTGAATTAATTTTATGTGTTGTTTGATTTTGAATATTTCCGCTATTCAATTCATTCTAAAAGTTAATCTGATATCGCATATTAGGATTTTAGCGTTTGATAAATTAATTCAAGTTTAATCGCAAAATTATCTTTGATACCTTAGGGTTTGCAGAATTCTGATGGGTAGATCACAAGAGATCCAGATAGGGTCCAGTCCGATGCGTAAGTACTTTAGAGTCGAGGAGATATCGGCCTAGAGATAGTACTCTAGCTTTTCTAGGGTTAGGAGCTCATCTTCGGTCTGATATAGATTCGCGAATTCCAAATTGGATTGTGAAAGGGATTTACGGTTTGTAAAGGCCTATGGCTTTTAGATCGGTTTATGATTTTGGAAAAGGTATTGGCATGTGTGATTTAGGCTTCAAAATGGGTTTAGGGTTTCGGGGATCACAAGGAAGGATTTAGACTATAGCTAGAGAAGCACACAGAGATTTATATAGCAAATATAATCAAGCAAATCACGCAAAGCAATGACAACAATAAGGAAAATATATGGGAATCACTCCCTTGGTCTCACATCAAACCCATCGCGGGGAAAAAGACTCTCTTCACGAAACATAAGCTCTCATTCAATAATCAATCAACTCCCTTAATTACAT
This sequence comes from Chloranthus sessilifolius, assembly GCA_021018995.1. NCBI lineage: Eukaryota > Viridiplantae > Streptophyta > Magnoliopsida > Chloranthales > Chloranthaceae > Chloranthus > Chloranthus sessilifolius. The sequence continues at coordinate 104,205,227 of CM037588.1, forward strand.
TGCTTAAAGACCTTATATAGGAGGTCTTACAATAAAAGAAAACCCTAAAACAAAATCCCGCGCGGAAGGGGGGGTTTAGGGTATTCAAACCTTTCATTAAAATAAAAATAAAAAGAAGAATAAGGTAGAAATCTTCAGATTCGCTCCAAAAAGGCTTGTCGGCTTTATGCCAACGGATTTTCTGAAGCTTCACACCACGGCTGTACGTCGGCTTCGCACCAAGTCGCACGAGAAACGATTGCTCACTCCTTAAGGTTTGAAGGATTCACTCCCTCGATTGAAAACTTTTCACAAGCTCTCTGGGATTTGCACAAAAGCAACTCTCTTTCATTCAATATCAATAATCAACTCCCAATAAAGTGTTTACAATGCCATTATATAGGCTAAGAAAACCCTAAAACGAATATTAACTAAAAGACAAATATACCCTTAAAACTAAAGTTCGAATTTAGAAGTTTAAAGCAACTAAAACTGCTTGGCGCGATTTCGATCGATCGAAATCGAAAATAGTTCGATCGAAATTTTCGATCGATCGAAATTGAAAATCGTTCGATCGAAATTATCAGATTTTCGTCTTATTCGTAGGCCGTTTGAAAGCCCATTTATGAGTCCATTTCTTCCTTGCTGATTTACTTCGATTGTCTCGGCCACGGTCCATACATGCGGATCTGAATTCCTCGTCACTATCAGGTGGCATTTTTCCGTATATGTCTGTAAGTGTTGTCATATTTACAAGTGTCCAAGCGCCACCAAGTATCGACATAACAAAAATTCCAAAAGTAGAAGTGGTCAAGTAACACTTCCTTGAGATTATTCTAATAACATTCCAAGCATTCAAAAATTCCATTGGATTGCTATATGCAGATAAGTCGAGTTTTGTTTCAAAAACCTTGAAAAAAGCATTCCAAAATTTCTTAGTCCAAGGAAAATGGATTAGGAAGTGTGTAGCATCTTTGGTAAGGTTTTTGCAGAAGCAACAAGCAATCATAAGCTTGATATTTTGAAGAACAAGTTGGTCCCCCTGTGAAGATCATTCCATGATCTCTTGGGAATATCTTTAATAGTGTTCCGTGTTATCCATAATCCACTTGAGATCATGATAGCGGTTTTATATATGCGTGCAGCTATATAATTTTTCCATGATGAGCTGGGAATGCCTTTTGAAAACCCTTTATTTATTAGATGCTGATGATTTTATTTGCTTTCTTTCAGGAATGGATGCTCAAGTTGCTTATGGGTTCCACCATTTACGTGATGAAAAGCCATACCTTGCACAAGGTCCGATAGCAAATAAAGTATGTATGGATAATCATTTCCCTTGTAACCCTAGTGATCTAATAGTTCTGAAAAACATATTCTCTATTACCTACCTTACCGTTGTAGTGCCTTAAGCCAAATTTTAAGCATGCCACTACTAGTTGTATACATTAGGTTACAGTTAACGGTTGTTAAACCTAAAGTTTGAATGCAATGTGTTAGATAAAATTATATTTTTGGCTAGGAGGTTTCCTCTTTTGGTTACTTGTTTTTGTGATATGTGTCTTTGCAACCATTTGTGGAGTTCGAATCTACCTTCCTAGTGCTGCACTGCTGCTTGAAGTTTGATCTTATATTTTTCTTTTTTTTGGATGCGTTCATTGAGCATGCCAACGACACCACTACTATGTGCAAGTGTTCTGTTTTTGTATACAAATATATGCATTTTGGTAGATTATTAAAGTTTTAGTCATTCAGTTGTTGCATTTTATTGCAGATGAGATGCTTTCCATTTTCAATTATTTATGCAATATGTTATAATAATCAGTTTTACCCGCTGATATAATGCCACTTCTAATATTTTTTTTGGACCAGTCACATTTCTAGAATTCTAGGCATTCAAAGAATATAAATGGTTATTTAGACTTAATTTTTGTCGCTATTGTTTGTAAATCCACTTGTGATATTGGGTGTGTCTTGAGGTAGATATTTTACAAAATCACTGAATGTACACCTGAGATACTGTTTTCTTGAGGGGTATTATTCGGTTGACTAAGGCATAGATAAGAGTATGCCTCACACCTTTCACCTCAATGCATACACCTCTTGTGAGTCTTAATTTTCAAAAACTCCAGTGATGCGGAATTTAGATCCGCATGTTTGGATTGTGGTCAGGCCAATCGAAGAAAGTCAACAAGGAAGAAGTGGACCCGTAAATGAGCTTTCAAACGGCCCATGAAGCAAAGGGGCGTATGTATTGAGGTCTCCATGAGCTTGGATTGTAGCCGGGCCAATCGAAGAAAGTCAACAAGGAAGAAGTGGACCCATAGATGGGCTTTCAAACGGCCCGTGAAGCAAAGTGGGACATGCAAGGGAGCACGAATCTCTACCTAGACTTGCTCGAGCGACAATGGTTCCCTCTTGAGCGAGATCGACGACGAGTTGAGCGAAAATACTCTGCCTAAACTCGCTCGAGCGACATTGGTTCCCGCTCGAGCGAGATTCAACAAAACGTTGCTTGAGCAATTTTGAAGACTCACTTGAGCGACAATCAACCTCGCTCGAGCGACTTAACACTGATGCGACGTGCGAGCTTAATTTTCATGTGAAAATTTAGGTTCTAGTTTTCCTTTTAGATTAGGAGTTTTTCTAATTCGAATGTAATTACTTTAGAGTAGTTTAGTAATTTTCTGTTTTAGGGTTTCTATGTTTTGAGATATCTTATATAAGATCATTATAAACATTGTAAAAGGGGAGTTGATTAATGAATGAAAATTGAGAGCTTGCTTTTGTGCAAACCCTAGAAGACTTGTGAAGAGTTTTCAACCAAAAGAGTGGATCTTTCAAAGCTCGAGGAGTGAATCTTCATTTCTCTTACGACTTGGTGCGAAGCTGATGCAAACCTTGGTGTGAAGGCTCAAAACCCTTGGTGTGAATCCTTGGAACCCTCTTTGGAGCGAATTTGAAGATCTTCTATCTTATTCTTCTTTTATTTTTGTTGTTCTAATTGAAGATTGAGAACCCTAACCCCTATCGTGCGAGAATTATGCTATTTTAGGGTTAGCGTGTGTCCTGTCCCGCGTCATCTAGTCTCTAGGAACACATTTCTGGATTGTTAGATTATTAGCATCTCCCTATAAATGTTCCCGCTGTGTTTTGGTTACAAACTTACAATAGTTGTATGTTTGGGTTTTGTTAGGTGAAATTAAGTTTTTGGCTAGGAGGAATTTCATCTAGATCTTTCTTCCAATTATTCTAAAGCTTATTTATTTTCCTGATCTACTTTCCTTGGTCTCATCTGTAGAAGGGTCAGTATATCTATGTTTGATGAAGTCTTGGGAGTATATGATAAAGGGCTTGGGCCAAAAGAGTATTTGATATGAACGTAATCTTTTCTTATTTTTTATAATGGAAAAAGGACTTTTAAGCAAACTGCGTAATAGAGAATACAACACTGTTAAATAACAAAGAATAAAGCAACTAGCCCAAACAAGCAATTAAATTACAACAAAAATTTTGAAGCTAAAGAAGGTATCACAACCCAATTTGCAGTTGAATTTGCATCTTGGTGAACATGATTGAAGGCTATGTTTATTTTGAGCCTAGGTTCACAACTAAATGTAATATTCTGAATTTTATATATGACGAACATCTTAGATGTAGCTAAAAATTTGGATAAATATGACCAGGGGCAGAATTGGTATTTTCAAAATAATCAGGGGTAAAAATGTAATTTTTCCATAGAGGGCAGATTGGGTATTTTAAAATTATTTAGGGAAAAATTATGTGGACCCTAGGGGCAGTTTTGGTATTTTAAAAAATTTGAAGGGCAAAATAGTTAATTTAAAGATAAAAAACAAGGCAAAATAAAATTTGTGGTCCTCTTGGAGCCACATAGTGGGTGTGTAAAGAAATGTGTGGATGCGTGTGGGTGCATGTGAGTGGTCGAAAGGGGAGGTGGTGGGCAGTGGCGGACGTAGGATTTTCCTAAAGGGTGGGCACTCGGTAGTCAATAGTTCTAGCGTAATTTTTTTTTCTCAAATTATGGATGTACCGATCATATGATTAGTTTTGATTTCACGTGGCACACATCTCAAAAAATGACCGTAAAATCACAAATCATATGGAACACGTTAACACTCAAACATGATTTTAATGTCACTTTTAAGAATGTGTGGCACATGGAAGAAAAAATGATGGCATAATGGTACTCCTATGATATCATTTGGATGAAAAATGATCTTCATCGTTGAATCAAAGCTGAAAATGCATTCTGAATAGAGGAGATGGGAAGGTGTTACATTTTCACAAGGCGTAAATAATGGTATCCAACAGTAAAACTCTTTATAGAATTATAAGTGGGTCATGTTATGTACGCGTCGAGAGAGAGAGAGAGAGAGAGAGAGAGAGAGAGAGAGAGAGAGAGAGAGAGAGAGAGAGAGAGAGAGAGAGAGAGGCATCACATTTTAAATGGGTACCAATATTGGGAACACTAGAATTTTTTCAAAACTATCATTGTAAATAAGGGTACCCCTTATGCTTTTATTACTCACCCAAAAAGATAGAGATTGTTTCTCGTCCCCATCTTCCGCACAATGGATGTAAAGATCCTGGGCTTACCATCCACCTGACAGTTTTTTATTTACATGTAGCACAGAATCCCAAAAAGTGACCTCAAACCATGTGACACACATCACACTGAAGCATGATTTTAGGGTCAGTTTTTGAGATGTGTTCCACGTGTAATAAAAAATTGACCGTTTGATGGTACGTCTATGATCTATAGATCCATTGTGTGGAAGATGGAGATGAAAAATGATCTCCATAATCCAATCCAAAGGCGGTCAATGCATGATTGCTTGAGGAGTGGGTGAGAAATCAAACTCTTGTTTGTGAATATAACAGTGTCCTATAATTACGTCGAACTAAATTTCTCTCATCACTTTATAATATTAAAGAAAAGGTACTAATATTTGCAACCAAGATTCAGTCTCAACAACTGATGGTTCTAATCTTAGCACTGTTGATTGCCTTGAATCAGATGAGGGAGATTTTTTTCGTCCCAATCTTCCACACGATAGATCTTGAGATCATGGCCCACCTACCAGACGTTAAAGGCTTGACACCGTTAGCGTGTGGTGTGCTAACTTACGTACTTACTTGAATATTAAAAAAAAGAAGAACAAGGGTCAAAGTATGAATGGCTTTTTGTAGGAAACTTTTTTTTTTAAGTAACCGTGGGTAAATACCCAAGCTGGGCCTTAACTGGGTCCGCCACTGGTGGTGGGCCCCACCTAAGGATCTTCCCCTCTCGCTCTCTTAAGGGCTCTATAAATTGGAGGGGTGGGGAATGGGATGGAATTCCATCCATCCCATTCCCTCTTCAGAGAGAGAGAGAGAGAGAGAGAGAGAGAGAGAGTCCGTTGTGACGGGGCCATACTCGAGCTTGCAGCATGGTGCATGTGGCACGACATGTGGTGCCAGGAGGGCACGCGACATGGGGCCAAGTGGGCCCGGCGACGTGGTCGCGCTGCGAGGACGCGACACGGACGCGACATAGCCAAGGTGGGCTAGCGATGCATGAGGCGTTGCGGTATGTCAAACCAAGGGGTTTGAGGTTCTCCTGCCATTCTGGCTAAATGACTGTTTTACCCTTATAAAGGGGAAGGGAGCTAGAGAGCTATTCCCACTTTGGGCCTTGCATTACCGGAGGCGCAAGTGTCTCCCAGGCACGAAGGGTGGGCTGGGGCGTCGGCCGACGATCGTGTGGAACCCGGGTGAGGTTGAAGTATGGCTCCGGACTACGCGTCGCGGTGTATACGGCTGGGCAACCTCGCGTGAGAACATTAAGGCGCTGCGTGGGACTCAGTTGAGCACGACAGCATGTGGGCTAAGGATGAACGTGTGCTAGTAATTGAGCACGGCAAAAGGCTGCATGGGACTCGATTGGGCATGCGGCGAGGCCTGAGCTATGGGCTTGGTTTGGCAGGCGAGCGAAGTACTAGGGCAGTGCACAGGGTGAAGCTTGAGCAGGCCAAGTTAGCGCAGCGGTGCAATTGGCGTGTCGTAAGGGGCACGATGAGCCAAATGGTAGGCCGTGAAACAGAGGCAACCAAGCTGGGAGGAGTTCCCGTCCTCTAGGCGGGTGGTATCGAGCGATGTGGATGGGTTGCCGTTGCGTGGTAGCGAAGCGCATGGCAGGTTGAAAGTGCGTCGAAGGACGCTCCATGACGATTGGTATCGAGTAATGACCTAGCGAAGCGTCGTTATGCACGGGGCCGAGGTTGCGGAAGTGCGACCCCGTGACATTTTGGTATCAGAGCCAAGTTCGATCCAGAAGCGATGATGCTATGAGCAAGTTGGCACGCGATGTGGTGTCAAGAGGACACGCGACATCCTTGAACAACTGGTGCGGAGGCACGCGATGTGGTGTCAAAATGGCACGCGACATCCCTGAGCTAGTTAACAGGTGAGGGCCTTGTGACAGCAGAACCAAGTTGACCCGACCGGGGTGACAGTGGGGAGCTAGTGGGAAGGTGCGGACCTAAGAACTAGAAATGTGTTGCTAACAAGCTGGGAGGAGTTGGCGAGTCGGTTCATCGCGATCATGCGTCAACGAGGACGTAGACATTTATGGAGTGGTGGGGGGGCCAATACCGAGCTTGCGGCATGGTGCATGTGTACGACATGTGGTGGTGCGGAGGAGCACGCGACATGGGGCCAAGTGGGCGGCGGCGTGGTCGGCTGCGAGGGCAGCGACACGATCGCATGAGGGTATGGCGAGCGCCACGGTGTGCGACGCACGCACATAGCCAAGGTGGGCTAGCGATGCATGAGGCGTTGCGGTATGTCAAACCAAGGGGTTTGAGGTTCTCCGCCATTCGGTGAATGTATTTACCCTTATAAAGGGAAGGGAACTAGAGAGCTATTCTCACTTTACGGGGCCTTGCTTTGCAGGGAGTGTCTCCCCAGGCACGAAAGGGTGGGCCTAGGACGTCGGCGTAGCGCGATCGTGTGGAACCCGGGTGAGGTTGAAGTATGGCTCCGGACTACGCGTCGCGGTGTATACGGCTGGGCAACCTCGCGTGAGAACACTAAGGCGCTGCGTGGGACTCAGTTGAGCATGACAGCATGTGGGCTAAGGATGAACGTGTGCTAGTAATTCGGAACGCACACGAAGGCAAGCTGCGTGGGACTCAGTTGGGCACGCGAGCGCGAGGCACAAGGCTGTGGGCTTGGTTCGGCAGGCGAGCGAGGTACTAGTGCAGTGCACAGGGTGAAGCTTGAGCAGGCCAAGTTAGCGCAGCGGTGCAATTGGCGTGTCGTAAGGGGCACGATGAGCCAAATGGTAGGCCGTGAAACAGAGGCAACCAAGCTGGGAGGAGTTCCCGTCCTCTAGGCGGGTGGTATCAGAGCTGATGTGCAGATGGGTTGGCTTCGTTGCACGTGGTAGCGAAGCACCGCGCGGGTTGAAAGTGCGTCGAAGGACGCTCCCGCGACAGTTGGTATCAGAAGTAGGCTGACCTAGCGAAGCGTGCGTTAGGTGCCGCACGGGACTGAGGTTGCGGAAGTGCGACCCCGTGACATTTTGGTATCAGAGCCAAGTTCGATCCAGAAGCGATGATGCTATGAGCAAGTTGGCACGCGATGTGGTGTCAAGAGGGCACGCGACATCCTTGAACAACTGGTGCGGAGGCACGCGATGTGGTGTCAAGATGACACACGACATCCCTGAGCTAGTTAACAGGTGAGGGCCTTGTGACAGCAGAACCAAGTTGACCCGACCGGGGTGACAGTGGGGAGCTAGTGGGAAGGTGCGGACCTAAGAACTAGAAATGTGTTGCTAACAAGCTGGGAGGAGTTGGCAGGGTCAGTTCACTGCGATCATGCGTCAACGAGGACGTTGACATTTATGGAGTGGTGGAGGATGTGACGGGGCCAATACTCGAGCTTGCAGCATGGTGCATGTGGCATGACATGTGGTGTCAGGAGGGCACGCGACATGGGGCCAAGTGGGCCCGGCGACGTGGTCGCGTTGCGAGGACGCGACACAGTCGCATGAGGGTATGACGCGGAGCGCCACGGTCGCGACACGGACGCGACATAGCCAAGGTGGGCTAGCGATGCATGAGGCGTTGCGGTATGTCAAACCAAGGGGTTTGAGGTTCTCCTGCCATTCTGGCTGAATGACTGTTTTACCCTTATAAAGGGGAAGAGAACTAGAGAGCTATTCTCTCGCACACGGGGCCTTGCGTTGCCAGAGGGGGCGCAAGTGTCTCCTAGGCCTGAAAGGGTGGGCCTAGGACGTCGACGCAGCGATGCCGTGTGGAACCCGGGTGAGGTTGAAGTATGGCTCCGGACTACGCGTCGCGGTGTATACGGCTGGGCAACCTCGCGTGAGAACACTAAGGCGCTACATGGGACTCAGTTGAGCACGACAGCATGTGGGCTAAGGATGAACGTGTGCTAGTAATTCGGAATGCACACGAGGCACAAGGCTATGGGCTTGGTTCGGCAGGCGAGCGAGGTACTAGTGCAGTGCACAGGGTGAAGCTTGAGCAGGCCAAGTTAGCGCAGCGGTGCAATTGGCGTGTCGTAAGGGGCATGATGAGCCAAATGGTAGGCCGTGAAACAGAGGCAACCATGTTGGGAGGAGTTCCCGTCCTCTAGGCGGGTGGTATCAGAGCTGATGTGCAGATGGGTTGGCTTCGTTGCACGTGGTAGCGAAGCACCGCGCGGGTTGAAAGCGCGTCGAAGGACGCTCCCGCGACAGTTGGTATCAGAAGTAGGCTGACCTAGCGAAGCGTGCGTTAGGTGCCGCACGGGACTGAGGTTGCGGAAGTGCGACCCCGTGACACCGTGCTCGGCCCGACACAGTTAGGCCCGATGCAGAATGATTCGGCTTAGTCAAGCACGGTTCGGTCCTGGTCAGGCACACTCTATTTCATTGAGTTTAATTAAGTATAGTTAAACTAGTTAATCATGTTTGGCTAAAATAATCCTGCTACTAAAAAGATAAGAAAATCTCAAAACAATATCCTATCTGGGGGGGTATCCAATGCAATTGAGTGCATAACTCGATGGTTTTCACTACATGGAACATGCTGAATTCTTGCATACCGTCAATTAGTTAAGCTGTAAATTTATGTCTTGTTTGGACTGTCTTTATGAAAATGGCATGCATATTTTTTTATGACCTGATTCATCAATTTTAGTATGTTATGAGAAGCACATAGTAAATATATTTATAATCTATTCAATGCTCAGCAATGCTTTGGAACAGACGAATTCCATTCAGGTAGTGCAGAGAACTCCCTAATGCTACCTATTAATGAGTTATTTTAATTTACTCAGATAAGATCCACAATGAGCCAACATGAAATTTTTTTGTTACAAAATGCATTGTCATGATTTCCCACACTTTAGTATTTTTAATTTTTTGGGGGCCGGGAGCTATTGTACTCGAGATGTGGTCCACCTCACAGCATGTTAGGGCCACTGGGACTTAAAACAGGTAGGCCGTGCTGATCAAGATATGCCTTGGATATTGAATAGAGGTGCTTGCTACTTTATCAATTTATTTTTATAGTTTGGTTAAAAATAGGTTGGCCAGCAGTTCAAAGTCTAGAAGGTGCCAATTGAGCCGGGAATCTATTTCATATCAGCCCAACATCATTTTGATCAGCACTGTGGGGACTATTCCATTAAGGAGAAGTTGATGATGATGATTTTGTTGAGAGTTTTACCATGGTCGCTTCCATCAGTCCGATCACGCGGTCATAATGGAGAATAGCCCCAATATTGGTGTTTGCACCTCAACAGTGGATTGTCAGACCTATTTTTTTGCATGTTGTATGACAACGATAGAGGGCTCATGCCATAGTCTGAATTTGGTATGCAGGACATTATATATAGGCATCCTGTTTATGGCTATAGATAGCAATCCATTCTTTAGGACCTAACAAAAGTTTCTTCCTTGTATCAGTTTGGTGTTGAGCTACTGGGTATATTATTGATGCAGTACTTGTAATTTGGGACTGGATCTCCACTTCATTTTTGTACTTATCTTTAGATATTAGTAAAAAAATTTGGTGGAACTGATTGAAAGATTATTAGCTTACAAATTTTTCGTTTAAAATGCATAAATAAGCACTTGCTCAAGAAGTACTTAAACTATACTTGTTGGTTACTTTTTCTTTGTTAATTTATGTTGTATGTTACTTATTTGAGGTCGCCTCCTATAAACAACTCCAAACAGATTTTCCCATGGGTTACTTTCTAGCCATGTGGCTCACACGTTTGATCAATCCATGTAGTTCAACTAGCAGCAGCCCATCCTTAACACGTCTCAGCCAAAAAATACACCCATTAGAGGATTCTAACCATCTGAATAGTGCACTGTGATTTCAATCGTTAAAAAAATGAACGACCATTCATTTTGAATGCATAGATTGGCTGGTTGAGATCCCCCAAAGAGTATTTTTGGGGCCACTTTAGTTTAATATATGAACGACCATCTTGATGACTTGGATTGCTCAAAGCCCTGTGCCATGTAGCTTAATAAGTAGATGATTGGTTTAAAGGCAGTCATGTGCCATTATACCTAGTTATTTATGTGTACCATTTTTGTATTAAACAGCTTGCTGCTGCGCAATTTCATCTTTTCCTCTTTGTATGTGAACTTAGTTTCTCTTGAGTATTCTGGATACCATATATTAATCATGCATTTACAAATATTGAACATAGAGGAATTCAGCTGGGAATGTTTTTATCACAGTTGATCTACTCCGGATATAGCTGCACCCAGGGATGGTTTTTCACACCTTGCATGAGTGATCCAAGTTTAAGGTTTGCCATCTCAGCCATTGCGAGTGGATTGGCAGATTTGTGTTTTAATAATCTGACTATAAATTTTTTTTCCCTTTCAAGAAGAATAGAAGTCTTTGGATTTTTTGTATGATATCATAAAATCTGGTTTTAAATTTCCTTTATGTGTCTTTAATTCCTAGAAGAGCACGTGCAATCTTGGGATTGCAATGTTCTTATTTGTTCTCTTGTTCAGGCAACCTTGCTTTTAATTCATTGAGAGAACCATATTATTTTATTTTCTGATTGCAGACCATATAATCCATTTAAAAAACTGTGGTCTTTTTCTTCATTCCTACATCTGTAGACGCGTTGGAGCAAATGAATAATCGACAAAATCCACTTAGAGACATCTGGGTTAACGAATTAGGAAGTTGGATGAGATCCATAACCACTCTTATAGAAATGAACCTTTTCCAAAGAAACATCGTTATCTAGACATTCCAAGGTGACAAATAATAAGATCTGAATACCTATTTCCCTTTTGACTTTTCCAACTTTCCTATTAAGCTAATGGAGCACATATATGCTCCAACAAACAATTTAACTCCCCGATCACACAGATGGAACAAGGTAATGATGAGGATGAACAAACAATTTATTGCATAAACTTTCAAGATGCAAAAGAAAGCAAGGAATCTAAACTCAAATAAGTGTTTTTATTTTTATTTTATTTTATTTTATATTATATTAATGATACAGGAAAAGAAAAAAAAATTAAGTCTAGTATACTGAAAGGGGAGACTCCCCAATACATAAGGAATATGATGGGGACATCCGATTCAAACACCCGCCCATAACATATCGGAGGCGAAAGAAGAAACGTAACTTATCAAAAGAAGAGTAACTTTTAATCCCGTCACTTTTATATTTGGCCTATTTTGAAGTGTCAAACGAAGTCGGATTGATACGTAATTGATCATATTTGAAAGCTTATCGAAGTAGCTTTCCAATGAGCCAAAATTTGAGCAATTCCAACAAGTATTGAAGAAGTTATAGTCAGTTTTTGGAGGCTGCACATAAAGTGACGAATTTCAAGAATCCTAAGTGAATTAGGATTAGTTTCTTTTATTATTTTATTTTAGAAAGTAAGAGTTGTTTCTTTTATTAGAAATAGGATTAGTTTCCTTATTGTTTAGGACTTTATTGTTTTAGAAGAATTAGGATATTTCTTTTATTTGAATTAGGAATTAGAGTTATACTAGGACTTCTAATTTTATGCATTGGTTAGCCTATTTAAAGGCTTGTAAACACTTTTATTATTACTTTTTGGTTAATGAAAATTGCTCACGCAAAATTAAGAGTTTTTAACTTTCGTGAGGGTGTGATTCTCTCAAAACGGAGAGCGATTCTTGATTCGCTATGTTTAGTGCGAGGCCAACTCTTCTTCCATCTCTATCTTCTTTAGATCTACGGTTTGCGTAAGTAGCATAATCCTAATTATTTTATTGATCTCATAAAAGCCTTAAATAAATATTTTGTTCATAATTAATTTTATTAGCCTTTTATTTTCGTTTGGTATCGAGAGAACCTGCTTGCGAGTTCGTTCGACGCCCTAAAACTATCGGAGATCTAGCCGTTCATAAGAACCCTAGTCTTCTAGATCTGCGATAGGGAACGTACACGAAAGTAACACTATTTTGAGCCGAAATTAAATCACCTAATTGAATTTCTAGAATTTTCGTGATAATTTGTTGTGAGAAATTATTATTTTAATTGATTAAATTAATTTTAATCCTAATCTCAGCCCTAGCATTGCATTTAGTAAGTTCCCGCATCAAATTGGTATCAGCGCATCAGTTTAGTTTTAGGGTTTTAGTGCTCATATAAGTTTTTTTAAAAAATTTTTAGTTTAAAAAAAAAAAAATCCGATCCGTCTGTCTTTTTGTCTAAAATTTTCGTCTGACTTTTGCCTAAAAATTTTTGTCTGGCTTTTGTCTGCCTTTTGTCTGAGAATTTATGTCTGCCTTTTTGTCTGTAATTTTCGTATGGAATTTGTCTAAAAATTTATGTTTGGCTTTTGTCTGAAAATTTTCGTCTAACTTTTGTCTGATTTTTTTTGGGTCTAAATTTAGTCTCCTTTTTGTCTAAAATTTCCTTGCATCATCATGGATCCCAACAAGGTAGAAGCCCTGATTAGAGACATGACCACCCGGATGGATGACCACCACAATTAGGTGCAACAACAGTTGTAAGACCTACAAATCCGGCATGAAACTTTAGAAACCCGCATGGAAGAAATCAATGAGCTCATCGCCGAAAACCCCAATAGAGTCATCACCCATGACCGTAGGAGAGAAGTTCCTCATCGTCGCGAAATTCACACCGAACAGGATGATAAAATCATGAAATCAGTAAAAATGGATGCCCCTACTTTTGACGGGAAAAGGCAACCTAAAGTCTTTCTCGAGTGGGTCATCGGTATGGAGAACTACTTCGAGTGGTACGCCATGTCCGAAGAGCGAAAGGTCCGCTTTGCAAAGGTCAAACTTACAGGCCAAGCTCAACTTTATTGGATGGGTTTAGAGCGCCGAAGACAGTCCAACGGTCTTACTCCCATTTCCACTTGGGAAGAGATGAAGGACCAGTTGAACGATAAATATGTTCCTCTATCCTACGAGGAACGCATTCTTGATCAGTGGCATTCATTGCGTCAAGGAAATTCATCGGTCACTGAATACATCGATAAATTCGAAGAACTAAAGACCTGCATCGATGTGGTTTGAACCGGAAAAGGTTACCCTATCCCGATTTCGAATGGGCCTTCGCCCAGAACTGCAAAGGGAACTTATTCCGTACCCTGTTGATAATCTAGACGAATGTTTCTCTAGAGTGGAAGAGCTAGAGCGATACCTCAAAACTAGTACTCCATCTAGTTATAAGTCTAGTTATCGGTTCAATGCACCTGAGTCAAAGCCCAACATTAGTGCCCCGTTTGCTAGGTCCAACCCCGTTACTACACCGGTAACTCGAGTCGATAAGGGTAAGAGTTCAATGCTCGAAGGCCCCAAGAGTGGTGGTCAAAATAAATGTTATAAGTGTCACGGCATCGGGCATTTTGCAGCACAATGCCCATCCCGAAATTTGTTCATAGCTGAGGACACCGAAAATGAGCATCATGAGGGTACTGTTGAAGTGTACGAGCCTGAGTCGTTCCCTAGTGATGAAGAAGATTGTGTAAGGGAATGAACAATGGCGTGTCTTAGGGATGTCTCCTATCCCGTTGGGGAGGATAATACCTCGCGGGTTCTTGTGGTTAGATGTGATCTAGCCCAATCCAAGGAGAGTGATGATTGGCGACGGGATAATATCTTTTATACCATAGCCACGTGTGGAATAAAAGCCTGTCGAGTCCTTGTTGACAGTGGAAGTTGTACCAATGTGGTTTCTGAAACAGTTTCTCATTTAGGGCTCACCCCCGTAGCTCACCCACGACCCTATAAGATTGCTTGGGTTAATTCATCATCCATCCCTGTTTCACAAAGGTGTCAGGTTCCTATACAATTTGGATCGTATAAGGACACCTTGTGGTGCGATGTTGTGCCCATGGATGTGGGGCATATCATCCTCGGGAGGCCTTGGTTGTATGACATGGATGTTACACTATTCGGTCGATCGAATGTGTGTTCCTTCACTCACAAAGGTCAGAAAATACAACTTAATCCGTTACCTCCAAAGGCACCCATAGTGAAGTCGACAAAGTCAAGTGATAAAGGCCTATTAGAGAGAGAGAAGACATCTAAGGCCGTTCACATCGTTAGCCCTCTTGAGTTTGAACGAGGCGCTAAGACAGAGGACATCGTCTATGTCCTTGTCACAGTTGAAAAGTTTAAAGAATTAGGCGTTGAGGTTCCAAAAGAGGTCAAACCAATCTTGAGTGAGTTTGCGGATGTCTTTCCCGAAGACCTTCCAAATGAATTGCCACCTCTACGGGACATCCAACACGCCATCGATTTAGTCCCTGGAGCTACCTTACCCAACTTGCCCCACTATCGTATGAATCCATCCGAACACTCGGAGTTAAAAAGGCAAGTTGATGAGCTTCTCCAAAAGGGGTTCATAAAGGAAAGCTTGAGTCCCTGTGCCGTGCCAGCGCTGCTCACACCCAAGAAAGACGGAACTTGGAGGATGTGTGTGGATAGTCGCGCGATTAACAAGATCACGGTCAAGTATCGGTTCCCGATACCAAGATTGGACGATATGTTAGACATGATGGTAGGTGCCACAATTTTTTCGAAGATCGATTTGAAGAGTGGGTACCATCAAATTCGAGTTCGTCCCGGGGACGAATGGAAAACTGCCTTCAAAACCAAAGATGGTTTGTACGAATGGTTTGTCATGCCTTTTGGGCTTTCGAACGCCCCGAGTACATTTATGCGTATCATGACGCAAGTGTTACGGCCTTTCATCGGCAAGTTCCTTGTGGTTTATTTTGACGACATCCTCATCTACAGCCACAACAAGGAACAACACTTGGACCATTTAAGGCAAGTTTGTGTGACTCTCCGAGGAGAGAAGTTGTACGCGAACCTGAAGAAGTGCATGTTCATGTCACATCGCGTTGTCTTCTTAGGGTTTGTCGTGACCTCTGATGGAATGACTGCGGACCCCGAGAAGGTCATGACTATCGTTGAATGGCCCGAACCTCAGAACATTCATGAAGTTCGTAGCTTCCATGGGTTAGCCACATTTTACAGGTGGTTCGTCCGTAATTTCAGTACGGTAACTTCCCCTATCACCGATTGCATCAGAAAGGGGGAGTTTAAATGGACACCTGCGACGGCTAAGGCTTTCAAGGAGATTAAGTTTCCAATGACGGAAGCTCCTGTTATGCGCCTTCCTGACTTTTCTAAGGTCTTTGGAGTTGCGTGTGACGCGTCAGGCGTAGGAATTGGAGGAGTATTGAGCCAAGAGGGCCATCCGATAGCTTATTTCAGTGAAAAGCTAAATGAGGCCAGGCAGAAGTACTCGACCTACGACAAAGAATTCTACGCGGTAGTCCAATCCCTTAAATATTGGAAACGCTATCTACTACCACATGAATTCGTCTTGTTCTCGGACCACGAAGCCCTACGATTTTTGAATTCTCAAAAGAAGTTAAACCCACGACATGCGAAATGGGTTGAACAACTTCAAGGGTCTTTGAAACATAGGGGGTGTGGAGAATCGAGTGGTCGACGCAGCTTAGTCAGTAGAATGGCGACGTTGCACTCATTAAGTGTTGAGGTAGGATTGAGCGCCTCATGGAGGATTACCCCATGTCCGGATTTTGGCGAAGAGCATGCCTCACTTGTGAGTGGACAACTGTCGAGGAGTAAATATACCCTACAGGAGGGGTATTTGTTCTTGAAACACCGGTGTATTCGCACTTCTTCTGAGACTTTCTCGTTTGGGAATTACACGGAGGGGTTGGCCATTTTGGTCGCATAAAAGCGTCGCATTGGTTGAAGACCGATTCTATTGGCCCAATCTCACCAGAGATGTTGCCAAAATTATCAGCCAGTGTCGTGTTTGCCAGTTGGCAAAGCAAAAGAGGCAGAACACGGGATTGTATACACCTTTACCGGTGCCACACACCCCATGGCAAGACCTATCAATGGACTTCGTGTTAGGCCTCCCTAAAACCCTCCGAAAGCACGACTCGGTATTCGTTGTTGTGGACCGTTTCTCTAAGATGGCCCACTTCATTGCGTGTGCGAAGACCTCCGATGCTAGTCACATTGCTACCCTGTTCTTTAATGAGGTCGTTCGTCTACACGGTTTGCCTAAGACGATAGTGTCTGACCGTGACGTTAAATTTGTCAGTTATTTTTGGAAGACATTATGGCACAAAATGAGGACTCGACTACAATTTTCATCTGCTTATCATCCCCAAACTGACGGGCAAACTGAGGTTGTTAATAGGAGTTTAGGAAATCTGTTAAGGTGTCTAGTGGGCGAGCACATTAGGAGTTGGGATTCCATCTTACCTATCGCTGAGTTTGCATATAACAATTCGGTTAATAGAACCACAGGCATGAGTCCGTTCCAAATTGTGCATGGGTATAAACCTAGGACACCAGTAGATCTCATTCCAATGTCCATTCATCATCGGTCATCAGAGTCTGCATCCACATTTGCGCATCTCATTCATGAGTTGCATGCTGAGATTAAGAAAAGAATTAATTTAAAGAATGAAAAATACAAGTTCTCTGCAGATTCTCATAGACGGTTTAAAGAATTCAAAGAGGGTGATTTTGTGATGGTTCGGAATAGACCCGAGCGATTCCCACAAAGAGTTGCAAAGAAGTTACAAGCTCGTGGTGCTGGACCCTATCAGATCTTGAAGCGTGCCGGTTCTAATGCTTACATCTTACATCTTCCGCCAGAATTGGGGATTAGCACGACTTTCAATGTGGAGGACCTTGTTCCATTCCATGGCCCTTCAACTATCCCTGCCAATCCCTTTGAGCCTTCTACATCCGATGACCCAATTATTCCCCTTCCCACACCGTTACCCCCACCTACTCGGCAAATCCGTGAGATCATCGAAGATGTGCTGGAAGATCATATTGTATCCACCAACCATGGGGGACTTCAGAAGTACTTGGTCAAGTGGAAGAACAAGGCCGACACAGAGAATACTTGGATTACATAGGAGGAATTTCAACAGCTTGATCCGGATCTTTTGGACTTTTATCACAACCAGCATTCATCGGGGATGAATCCGTCTAACTCAGGGAGAGTTGATGGGGACATCCGATTCAAGCACCCGCCCATAACATATCGGAGGCGAAAGAAGAAACGTAACTTATCAAAAGAAGAGTAACTTTTAATCCCGTCACTTTTATGTTTGGCCTATTTTGAAGTGTCAAACGAAGTCGGATTAATACGTAATTGATCATATTTGAAAGCTTATCGAAGTAGCTTTCCAACGAGTCAAAATTTGAGCAATTCCGACAAGTATTGAAGAAGTTATAGTCAGTTTTTGGAGGCTGCACATAAAGTGACGAATTTCAAGAATCCTAAGTGAATTAGGATTAGTTTCTTTTATTATTTTATTTTAGAAAGTAAGAGTTGTTTCTTTTATTAGAAATAAGATTAGTTTCCTTATTGTTTAGGACTTTATTGTTTTAGAAGAATTAAGATATTTCTTTTATTTGAATTAGGAATTAGAGTTATACTAGAATTTCTAATTTTATGCATTGGTTAGTCTATTTAAAGGCGTGTAAACACTTTTATTATTACTTTTTGGTTAATGAAAATTGCTCATGCAAAATTGAGAGTTTTTAACTTTCGTGAGGGTGTGATTCTCTCAAAACGGAGAGCGATTCTTCGATTCCCGCTTGCGGTTTGGTGTGAGGCCAACTCTTCTTCTATCTCTATCTTCTTTAGATCTACGGTTTGCGTAAGTAGCATAATCCTAATTATTTTATTGATCTCATAAAAGCCCTAAATAAATATTTTGTTCATAATTAATTTTATTAGCCTTTTATTTTCGTTTGGTATCAATAGAACCCGCTTGCGAGTTCGTTCGACGCCCTAAAACTATCGGAGATCTAGCCGTTCATAAAAACCCTAGTCTTCTGGATCCGCGATAGGGAACGTACACGAAAGTAACACTATTTTGGACCGAAATTAAATCACCTAATTGAATTTCTAGAATTTTCGTGATAATTTGTTGTGAGAAATTGTTATTTTAATTGATTAAATTAATTTTAATCCTAATCTCAGCCCTAGCATTGCATTTAGTAAGTTCCCGCATCAGAATACCTAGAACATCATTCTGTAGCAAGGCATCCGCCTCACTTTTACTCTCTCTCCAAATATGGTTTAGCAATATCTCAAGCCCCTCATCCAGATCATAAACTTCAGCGAAAAGCGAGAAAAAAATGCCACGACCCTGTATTCCTTTTAAGAAGCCAAGTAATCAATTTTGCTGAATCTCTCCACAGTAATTCATTCAAAATGCACTTTGAAGAGTTGAACAATCCTAAGTTCCTGACCACCGACCACTGCTTCTTACATGCGAAGCCCGGGGGAAAGGGCCGATTTCATTTCGGTTCGAAAACATGTGGCTGATGGATGGTGAGTACCAGTTGTTGGTACCGATTTTGTGGAGCGAACCAACAGCTCTAGGGACGACTGCTTATAGATTCATCTCCAAGCCACAGCGGGTTAAAGCGAAATATAAAAATATGGAACAAAGAGGTGTACGGGATGGTGCAGGCTAAGAAAGGGGCGCTGTTATTGCGGCTAAAGGAATTGGACGATTTGGAGGAATTAAGAAACCTGATGGTGGATGAGCGCGAGGAAAGATACCACAAAAAAATAGAATTTAATAGTGCATGGTTGGCCGAGGAGGTAAGCTGGAAGCAAAAAACCAAGGTTAGATGGCTCAAAGAGGGAGACGCCAACACAAGGTATTTCTATGCGGTTGCCAACGCGAGGAACAAAGTAAACTTCTTGGGCAACATTGCTGTTGGTGTGGTGAATTACTCGGAGGAGCAGATCCGGGAGAACATAGTGGTGTTTTATAAGAATATGTACAAGGATGATGGTGTCTCTTGGCCGCAATTGGACGGACTATCGTTTCGCTCTATCGCAGAGGAGGATCGGCTGAGTTTGGAACAATAGTTCAGTGAGGAAGAGGTGTGGAGAGCAGTCAGGTTTGGGGCCAAGAACAAAGCACCGGGTCCCGACGGTGTCACCATGGAATTCTTCAGATTTTTTTGGGGATCCATAAAGGCGGACCTGATGGAGGTTATGCATGAGTTCCACGCAACAGACTTCATTGGGCGGAGCCTAAACTCTACGTTCATCACCCTCATTCCCAAGCGAGAAGGGGCTGAAGACATTTCCGACTTCCGGCCGATATGCCTCACAAATTGTCTCTACAAGATTATAGCCAAATTCTTAGCCAATAGACTCAAGCCAGTTATGGGAATGATAATTTCGGAGAATCAAAGAGCCTTCGTGAGTGGTAGACAACTGGTGGATCTGGTTGCGGTGGCCCAAGAGACCATGCATTCGGCACAACACGATCGCTAACCTGCTGCGCTATGGAAAATTGATATGGAGAAAGCATATGATCGGATTAGTTGGGAGTGCTTAGATTATATGATCGATAGGATGGGGTTTGGAACAATTTAGAGGGGATGAATGAGGGGGTGTTACTCTTCGTCTTGGTTCTCGGTCTTGATCAATGGCACTCCTGCAAGATACTTCTAGAGTACCAGAGGGCTCTGCCAGGGGGATCCACTATCCCCTTTTCTATTCAATATGGTGGGTGAAGCATTATTGGGGCTAGTATCGCGTGCCAGGCAAATGAACCTCATAACTGGTATTAAGGTGGGAGATCAAGGGAGGCATATTTCACACCTCCAATTTGCGAATGATACCATTATTTTTGGGAAGGCTGACGTGCGGGAGTTCAGAGCTTTGGTTGATGTACTGTCGGTATATGAGGCGGTCTCGGGAGAACATATCAATTTCTCCAAGTCGGCTATCACGGGTATTGGTATTGATGAATAGTTGTTGGCGAATCTGGTGCGGACGGTGGACTGTGTGATTGAGAAGTTCCTAATTAAGTACCTAGGGCTACTCCTAGGACTCGGACATCCGACTGCTAGAGAGTGGGAATCGGTAGTGCAAAGGTTTGAGCAACGATTGTCGTCCTAGAAGGGAAAGATGCTCAGTAGTGGAGGCCGGCTTATTCTTGTCAAAGTAGTCTTATCGTCGCTGCCCATCTTCTACATGTCAATGTTCAAATGCCCGATGAGAGTTATCAAATGCCTAGAGCAAATTCAACGGAAATTTTTGTGGAAGGGATCGAGTATGGACAAACGATATCACCTAGTTAACTGGGACACTTGTTAGCTACCTGTCGGATGTGGAGGACTAGGGATTCACAACTTGCGGTGGACCAATATTGCCCTACTAGGAAAGTGGTTCTGGAGAGCGGGGAGGGTGGAGGAAAGGGATAGACTATGGCGCGTGGTGCTACTAGAGAAGTATGGGCACCTAGGGGGTAATTGGGGTATCAACATTACGATGCACAGAGGAACATCCACTTGGTGGAAGAACATTTGCAGCACGTTGGAACTTTTCGCCAGAGGGCGGCGTTTCAGCTGGGGATGTGGTACCCGCATCCGCTTCTGGGAGGATGCTTGGGTCGATATGAGGCCTCTCAAATCTTCTTTCCCGGATATCTAAGCCATTTCGGGGAATCCTCTTGGTAGGATCATGGAGTTTGTCTCTGAAACAGAGGGGGGCAGACTATGGGATGTTGTTACCAGAGGACTTCTGAGGAATGAGGAGGTGGCCTCGTTCTCAAATCTGATGATGAGACTCTATGAGGCAGACCGACACCCTCACAGTCAGGACCGGCTGATTTGGACACCGAGCAAGGATGAGATCTTTAGTGTCAAGTCCTACTATAGGAACGAGGCGCCCATTGGTCAGATTCCAAGGTGTAAGATTATGGAAGGCAACCATTCCTCCAAAAATCAAGTTCTTTGCGTGGACTCTATTCAAAGAAAAGATCATAACCATAGATTAGCTTATGAGAAGGGGGAAGGAGGCTCCAAATTGTTGTGTAATGTGCAATGGAGGGGAGGAGACCGCCCCACGTCTACTTCACTGTGGGATGGCGCATGAGATTTGGAACATTGTGATCAAGTTCTTTTCTATGAGCTAGGTGACGCCAGCTACACCTTACCTCCATTTTCTGATATGGGAGTTCGTTAAAGTGGAGGGGCAACTTGAAGAATATTGGATGGCAGCCCACTTCACTGTGTTGTGAAGCATATGGTGTGAGAGGAATATGTGGATTTTTGAGCATAGAAGCCGCCCGATAGGGATGATCATGAAGTCGGTGAGAGACCTGGTGTGGTTATGGGTGGCGCGAGAAGGTAATGTTCCTAGAGAAGAGTCCTACTTGTGGGACCTGGGCTAATTTGGCAGGGTCTGAGTGTTTTGGTTTTGTTTTTTGGGCCTTTTATTTTTTCTGTTTTTGGTTGTGTCGTTGTATTGGTCTTTCAGCACCTTCCTGCCTATCAATATAATTCACTTTACTGATCAAAAACAAAAAAGCAATCCTAAGTTCCACCTCGTTTTAGTCTTAAATTCCAATTGTTCTAGATAATGTCATCTTTACTTCTTGACCATGATTATCCAATCTCTAGTGGTCTCCTATTTCCATAAGAGCTTCCGTCAAAATTAGTTTTAGCACCTTTCCGAAGGCTTTTCCCATCAATTCACTGACTTGCCCGCTATCATTTTGCTAGCATCAAACTTTAAAGTCGGTTTAGGGCAGGAAAGATAGATGGCTTGGGTCAGAGAAGTTGGGAAGGAGATAGAGAGCGATTTGTAACTTAGAAACAAATAAGAATGTGACAGTTGTAGAAGTTTGGGAAAGAGTAATATTCAATGGCATCGTAATTTGATGGAGGAGGAAATTAAGGAATTCACGAGTCTATTGGGTGCTCATGCACCTGTTGGTGCATGAGTCGAGCACCTAATACCAACTTTTTTTTGTAAGGTGTTTGAATGAGAAATAACTGTTTGATGCTTCTTTTTTTAGGAACTTTATCTGCACTTGAGATTAATTGGGTGTTTTTTTTTTTTTTTTCCTTTTTTCCTTGAAAACTGGCGTTTGATACCCAACTTGTGCACTTGAGATGATACATGAGTCTTTCCTTCTTAGTCAACCTAGTCATAAAAAAGAGTGGACGTATGCTCTTAATCTTTCACTAATTTTGCACTCACAAATGTCAAGGTGTGGCCAGTTTGACAGAAGAGGATTGATTCATGCACCCTCTTTGATGCACAAGTTGGGTACCCAATATAAACTTTTAAGGAAAAAGGGAAAAAAATGTTGAGATGAGCTTCCTAAAAACTAATCCCAACATGTTATTTCTCATTCTATTATCTCTTTAGAAAGGAGTTGGTACCATGTGCTTGACCAATAGACCAATGGTGGTGCACGTGCCAATCTCCTTCCACCAACTTTCGAAGTTGCACACAAATTTGTGTACAAAATTAGTGAAAGGTCAAACGTATACCTTCACTGATTTGCTCTCACAAATATTTATGAATCTCTCAAGGTGCTACTATTTTCATGGAGGGAGAATGATGCATGCACTTTCTTTAGTGCGCAATACTGGCTCTCAAGGAGAGGAGAACAAAAAATCACACTTCTCTCACATTGAACTAGGTCTTTCTTCAAAAACTTGGGAATCAGTTACCTATTGGTAACTGGTTTCTCATTCTAATTTTATAAAATAGGCCAGCTTAGTTGGACAAGTAGCCACTTGAGTACAAAGGTGCTTTCCATCAGTCGAGTGAAGGAGTCATTCCCTTCATATATATATATATTGAAACAAATTAAAAAAGGGGTACCTCTGTTCGCGCCCACGTCGGAATCCCCTTAAAACCCATTGATTGGGTCAGATCAGATGATGGAGATTGTGTTTCACCCCGATATTCCACACAAAGGATCTTGAGATTATGTAGCACCTATCAAACAGTCAGTTTTTGACTCCACATGTCACAGATCCCCAAAATATGATCCTAAAATCATGTTTGAGTGTGATGTGTACCATATGATTCAAGGTCCATTTTTTGGGGATCTGTGACTGTGACACATGGAATAAAAAATTGACCGTCTAATAGGTGTGACATGATCTCAAGATCCTTTTTGTGGAAGATCTGGATGAAACACGATCTCCATCATCTGATCCGACCCAATCAATGGGTTTTAAGGGATTTCCAACGTGGGCGCTTTCAGTAAACGCGTGGGAGCGAACAGAGGTACCCTTAAAAAGATGTGCATGGAAAGATAAGGTAGTGCACCTTAATGCCTAGGCCACACTTAACCCCTGGGGATGTGATATCTTAGGTGCGCCTTGCACCTTTAACTACACTAGATCTCCAAATACTACAATGTTATTAATGAAATCAATGGTTGTGTTATACACGTTAGTCCAAGCATGCTGAAGTGTTGAACAATCTTGCTTCCTTCCGTGTTGTAGGGCATTATTTTCTTGATCATATCTTTCTTTGATAATCTCAAACCAGAAATAAGGCTGTGGTTCCATCCTAGCATTTGCAATCCGCTACCACCATTTCCCCTCAAAGCATGATTGAAATAGATAATTTTGTCTGACTTCCAACCCCTCAGTCTTGTTTGTTCAAGTCACACTATCCTATCTGACAAAATGCACTTTTCAAAGCTTCTGAATCTTCTATCTATGTTTTGGCTATTGTGATTAGAATATTGTATAATGACACAATAGACTGAAAAATTCGTGAATGTTGCATTTATCATTGTGATTCTTTATGGTAGGGACACATAATTCATTTTCCAGCTATTTGAGTGGGTACTATCTTTGAGATATTGGGTTCAAGTCAGGAATACTGATCGTCCCATCCCAAAGTAATTGATCAAGAGGGATCACAATCGCCATCCAGTATGTTTGCTGTATCTAGGATGAGAATCATCATCATCACAACCATATCCAATCTATTTCGGTCGGCTTTGCGAGTCCTATTTATCCACTCGTTTTTGATCAGTGCTAAGCTCATTGTAACTTCGCAATCCTTCATGTCCCTTCTCACTGCTTCCGTCCAGGTCTACACTGGTCTTCCTCTCCTCCTACTTCCTTGTGCTTGTAGCATCTCAACTCTTTGTACAAGATTTATTTCTGGCTTATGATGGACATGTCCAAACCAACTCTTTGTACAAGATTTGCATGATGGATGTTATAGTTGAATGATATTCTACTCTTATGTTAATATGCATCAACATACTTGATACTTGCAGGGGACTCAATAACATTTTACGGCTGCAAATAAAAAAGGTCAATTGCTCAGAATGGGAGCAGATACGAGTTCCTTCAAGGTAAGGTTATCAAGTCCATTTATAGCATTTGTTACACCAGAATTGTTTTGAAACCTAAATGGGGCATTTGCTGGGAGCCTAAGAAGTTAGTTTTTGCCACTCAAAGTTCAGGATTGTAACCAGTAACATATTTCTATGTATGGTCTGTCAAAAACTAGATCTTTCTTTAGCATTTTAGTGATCCTTGTCAGAGCTATATATTTTTGTTATAAATATTAGTACAATTTCTGTTTTGTTTGCTTCTGACTGATCTGGCAAGGGTTCTTTGTTGCAGTGTTAGGGCTATAGTTGCTTTAAATCTTCACAACTATGGAAGCGGAAGGAATCCATGGGGCAACCTGAAGCCAGCATACTTAGAAAAGGTGCGCTTGATTGGTGATCTTCTAACTTGACTTGGTGGTGCTATCTATCAAGTCTATGGACCCATGTGTCATTTGTTTCTGAATCCAACGCCATGAGAAAATTAATAAAATAGTATCCATCTTATTACTGACATATTAATTTAGCATTTTTGTTGGCGAGATGAATTCGAAGTTATCCCATCTATTTGGGGTCGCTATTTGTAACTTCGAAATCCTTCCTGTCCCTTCTCACAACTTCCCTCCATGTCTTCACTGTCTTCCTCTTCTCCTACTTCCTTGCGCTTGTAATGTCTAAACTCTTCTTACCGGGCCTGATTCTTGCCTTCGATTAGTTGAATTCAATACCTTGATTATGCACCACATTACAGACTAGGTTAAGAGGTAGAAGAAGTAGACTAACTAGGGTTGTAAACTTGTAAGTCTTTGTTAACTTACACTCTGCTTCATATATATATATATATATCTAGATATATGCCCTACCCCGGAGGGGCGTTGGTGCCACTAGGCAATTGTGGAGTCGCCACCCGGTTTTTCGGTAAGCCGGAAAAACCAAAATAAATTTAACTCCTGATACTGGTCTACTGAATAACTAGATCAATGGCTTGGTTATGCTAGGGGAAGTGTGTTTGCACACCCCTTGTGCCTGCGAGAATGTGGTCTCTACTTTGGCCAGTTCTATGACTATCCGAAAATAAATAGAAGCAAGTACAATGTAATGAATCATAAAGGCAATGCAAGAAAAATAAAGGAAATGAAAACTTAAAGGGTTTCACTCTTTCCTTAGGCTCCACTGTGCTCGTGGTTGACTTGACATCAAGGTCCACTATCAAGGCCATTACAATGCCCTTCGGGCGTGTAATGGTAATGATAAAGGAAATGTGTGCGCAAACATCAAAATAAAAATTGGGCAGCATCTCCCTTTGCCCAAAGGCAATGGTTCACGAAGCTAAGCTCCAAGCTTGCGATAATTTCGTAGAGTGGGGACTCTAAAAGAAATGAAAATAACAATAAGAAAAAGAAAGAGAAGTAGACCGGGACAACTCTTGAACTTGAGCGAAACTTGAACTGAGAGGCTAAATTAAGGTGTAGAGGAGAGGGGATATGATAGATCTAAGGTTCTGGGGTTAGGCTAAGGTTAGGGATGAAGGATTAGAGTTTTGGAATGAAGATGGAGATGAATATGGAAGAATTAGGCCAAAGTTTCACTAAGGGTTCAAAAATTCCAGCCCTTTGAGACGAGAAAAGGCCTCAATTTATAGGAAAATGGACCAATATGATTCCTATTGGTTCCTCCCTAAGGCACGAGGATTGTGCTTCTTCTCCTCAAGAGCAACCTTTGGATGTGACAAATGTCACGACCCATGAATTGTTCTAGAAAGGGCATAGAGAAAATAAATGGAAAAGTGAGGGTAATTTAGTAATTTCCTAAACTCTAGGGCTTCCTATGGTTCCTAAAGGATTAGGATTTACTAATTGAATAGGTTTACCTAGGCTAAAATGGGCTTAAGTGAGTTTTGGAAGTGGTTTGCGTGGGGATAGGTAAAATTCAAGTATTTTAAGTGTTGGATCATAAATGGATAAGGTGGGGTCCACAAAGGGAAATTGGCATAGAGGGCACTTGTGGGGGGGGGGGGGGGGTTGGGTTGGCTAGTATAGGGATGTTTGAGGTAGGTTAGCACAATTCTCGAGGTCAATTAGGTCAACCAAGATGAACATTGGGATACAGATTCATACTTGGATCCGTACTCAATGTACATCCAGATTGGTGGCTCTATTAGAGACGTGGAAAGATCTGGTGTCTTTATTAGAGATGACAGAAAAGCTGGTGTTGTCTAATAAAAATGCTAGATGGCCATGACAAAAAGCCTTATGTAGTCGCCTGGTCCATGGGTTCCATCATGACAAATGGATCCAATTTTGACCTCATTTGACCAAATTGGGGTGTCCACCATTTATGTATGAGTCACTAACACATACATGTATAGGCTGAGTGACTCTAGTAGCACACATAATAGACTACGCACACCAACACTCCCCCTCAAGTTGGTGCATAGATATCTATCATGCCCAATGCAGAGGTAATGTCATACAACCGGTTTCCTCCAACAGCTTTGGCGAGAATGTCTGCCAATTGATCTTCTGTGCTCAGTGGAGGTGTACAAAATTCTTTGATTCCATTTTTTCTGTTAAAAGTGGCAATCCACTTCAATATGCTTAATTCTTTCATGATACATAGGATTTTTTGCAATATAGGGTGTCGCTTCATTGTACCATATAGAACTACCGGGAAGCTTTACATTGACCCCTAGGCCAGTGAGGATAAACCTTACTCACATGCCTTCTTGTGCACCTTGTGACATAGCACGATACTCGCCCTCTGCCCTCTGCCCTCTGCACTAGAGTTCCATGTGACTAGGTTTCCTCCAAGAAAGGTGTAGTATCTTGAAGTAGACCTCTCATCACTAAGAGATCCTTCCCATTCTGCATCTGTGAATACCTCTAAATTAAAATAACCATTGTTACTATAGGGTAGTCCTCTACCTGGGCTTTCCTTCAAATACCTTATAATTCGATACGCATCATCCAAATGTACAGTTATGGGTGAATGCATATGTTAGCTAACCACACTAACTGTGTAGGAAATATCTGAATGTCTCATGGCTAGATATATCAATTTTCTCACAAGTTGATACCAAGGTAGTTAAGGTAGTGTGACAAGGTTATGGCGAAGAGGCTCGCTATGCCATAGCAAAGCTATATATAATTATTTTTTAATTTTATTTTAATTTATTAATTATTAATATTCCTTTTTTTTTATTTTTATAGATGACAAGAATTCAACTACTTAAGTATCATTCTTTGATTCTAATATTAATGATTTCGTGTTCTAGGCATAAACAAATATCAATAAATACAAATCAAATATTAATTATCAAATATCTAACATCATCAAATTTACAATATGGGCAAAAGATCGACGCTGAGGTGTCGTTGACGTAGTGTCGTCGATTCTGAGGTGTCAATAACCAGTAGTACACTGAGGTGTCATCGACGCTGGTGTTGGTAGCTGCCGTGAAGAGAGAGAGAGAGAGAGAGAGAGAGAGAGAGAGAGAGAGAGAGAGTTGTAACTTATAAATTAACTTTTGTAATTTGGAAGTTATAACATTGTTATAACTTATATGAATTGTAAGCAATGTTGTCATATCGCATTTGCGACCCTATGCGATGGCATAGGGCCAACACATATGCGGATCGCTTATGCGATGACATAAAATTTTTTTTCTTCAAAAAAATCTCCAAAAATTCCCAAAGTTCTAGTAAATTGATCAGTTATATGTTTAGTGTTAAATTTGTACTCTATTAATTTTGTAGTGTCTAGAATGCGAGATAAAAGTATATGTTTATAACCCATAAGTTAGAAGAGAAAATATAAATTTCATTGATATTAAACAAAATAAACATAGGAACATACAAAAAAGAAGGAAAAGAGTAAATAAGAAAAATATTATTTAAGTAAGAAGTATCTTAAGTTCTTAACATTTGTTCGTACTTCCTCATGATATTGTGTACCGGCTAAAAATTCTATACATCTGTCTCTAACCCACAATAGTACATCTCCACCTCCATCATCATCGTTACTTGCATTGCCGTCATCATCCGAATCGTCTCATTCTTCAACATATTGTTCTTCTCGGTTTCTTCATCATTCGATCTCACTAAGACGGTATCTTTATCGTCTATGGGTGCTTCTTCATGTATCTCGTCTTCTTTTTGTTGATGTGAGCGTGAGCTACCTTCCCCCGCTGTCGATCTTCTCCTCTATCCGGTAGGAAGCTCATTTCCAAAAGCGACCTCTTCTACTTGCTTTCACGTAAGATCCTCATCCACAAAGACTCGCTCATCGGAGACATTCACCATTTAAGGAGAATTGGATGACAAGTCTTTGAGAGAGATGTGATTATAGTATTCCGGATGTTCCCGATTTTTTAGGAAGCAATCCCTTAGTTTTTGTTGCATTGCACAAAGACCAAATCATCGAACTTTTTTTTGCTCAAGCTTGTTCCACTTCTTCGTGTGTATCTTTATAAGAGAAACATTTAATAAATATTTATATCTATTAAAATTTAAACAATAATTAAATTAAAATTAGGAGACTAAAAATGAAATAAAAATAAACTAGTTACCGTCTCAAATGCGCTCCAATTCCGTTCACAGGTTGAAGCGGCACATGTAAGGCTAAGAACCTTAATGACCATATTCTTCAATAATCCACATTTTGTCTCCGAATCCACTCTATAGGACAACCACCAATCAGCTACAAACAATATTATATATATATATATATATATATATACATAAAGAGACGGATTATTTAATTATAAATTTGCAATAACGAAATGTAATAAAAATAAATCATAAAATTGCGTACTATTTATTTTGGATTCTCTTTGTCGAACCACAATTTCTCTTTCGAACATTTCTTGAGCATTCGTGTATCGGTCGAAAGAGTTGCTAATCCGATCGTGCTGGCCTTTGTCCAAAACCATCTTTTATAAAACATCAAGGAAACCAATAATATGTGTACTTGGCCATTCAAAACATTTATTGATGTGCCATCAATTGACACGATCATCCAAATCCTTGTAACACTGCCTTAAGCAAATTTACTCGTGTGGGCGTATCTGACAGTGTAATAACAATCATTGAAAAACTCACTTTTCCACATATTTTTCTCATATCAAACAAGTTATAAAAATAGTAAACAGATTGAAAAAGATTGCTGACTTGACAGCCTTATAATCGAATGGTATGTTCTCTGTTATTTATTATACTTCTACTTGTAGAAGACTGCTGATTAGACAGCCTTTGATTGGTATCTGGAAAATCAAGGCACCTCCAAGGGTGTTGTTTTTCACATGGTGCGGGACATGGTATCGTGTCAAGACTGTTGACACCCTCATGGCATTGCAATTCCGAACAGATGCATTTTGTGCTCTTCGTGTTGTGAATTTGTTGATCATATTCTCATTCACTACCCAACAACTCAAGCCATTCGCAATTTCTTTCGGGGTTATCTGAACCTTGTGGGCTGCATTCTGGGTAAATGCAAAGATCTCCTAGCTGATCTTTTAATCTTCAAGCGAATGCTGAAGGTTAAAGTGATCATCAAGCTGCTGGTTATCACTATCTTTTCGGTCGCCTGGAAGGAACGTAATGTGAGAGTTTTTCATGGTCAATCTATAGCTTTTCATGGGATCATCTTAGGAATCATTTCCACCATCCTTCTGTGGGCTTCTGATGGGGACATCAAGATTAAGAGCATTGGATTTGGGCCGAGAGATTGTCCAGCAGCAGAAGAAACAGAAAGGGAGCTGGAACGGAAGAGCCGAAAAGAAAAAGAACGTGAAAGTGGTTAAGAGCTCAAATTCGAAGGACTGAAGAGACTCAATTGATCGATCCCAACCTTCGATCAATCGATTGTGGACAGTGAATAAATATTCTGAGGCACAATTATGTTTCTCAGTTGATCAATCGAGCCGGAATTTTCGATTGATCGATTTAAGTTCGTCGCTTAGAGTAGTTTAATTAATTTCCCAGTTGGTCGATTGACTCTGGGATCAATCGATCGTGTGAATTTTAGCAGAATTTTGTTATTTTGGTCAATATTTCGTATTAGGGTTTGATTAGCCTATTTAAAGGCTTGTAAACAACATTATTAACAGGTGATTATTGAATGAAAAGTGAGAGCTTGCTTTTGTGCAAACCCTAGAGGACTTGTGAAGAGTTTCGATCGAAGGAGCGAATCTTTCGAAACCTGAGGAGTGAACTTTCATTTCTTGTGCGACTTGGTGCGAAACCGACGTACAACCTTGGTAAGAAGCCTCAGAATCTTGGGTGAGAAGCCTTAGAGTCCTTGGTGTGAAGCCTTGGACCTCTATCTTCCTCTTCTATCCTTTTTCTCTATTTATTATCTGATAATATTTTCCCTTGCTTTAATAAATTCCAAAACCCCAAAATATTGTTAGTTTAAATCCTTTGATCTACCCCTTTTTGATTAATTTGATCCCTTGAGCCTTCGTTTCCCCAAACCTTAGAGGAGTTAAGAAACGACACCATAATTGTCGCTTGATGCCCTAAACTAGATCGAAACTCAACTACTTCATCGAATTTGTTTTTCTAGATCGGGAGTATCGATTCATGTGAGCGCTAAAATTGAATTAGCCTAGTTGTTTTATTGAATTCATTAAATTATTTTATGTGTTGGGTGATTTCGAATAATTTCGTTATTCAATTTAGTCTGACCTTAATCCCAAATTCGCATCATTTAAGGTTTAGCGTTTGTCTGTCATCAGATTTGGTTTCAAAGCACAGTTTAGTTTTGGGGTTGTCGGTGTTCATATAGATTCTAGGGTTTATGTCAGATTTGTGTTGCATCGTCATGGATTCCAATAAACTAGAAGCCCTACTTAGAGATCTTGCATCCAAGTTGACCACAACTCAAACGACCCTTCAATCCCAGATGGCTGAATAACACAATCAAGTGCAACAACTGTTGCGTGATTGACAAGCTCGACATGAAGCTTTAGAAACCCGTGTTGAAGAGATTAATGAGCTTATCGCTGAAAATCACAATAGAGTCGACACCAATGACCGTAGGAGGGAAGGTCATCATCATCGTGAAGTCAAAACCAATCAGGACGATAAAATTATGAAATCTGTGAAAATGGACGCCCTTACTTTTGACGGGAAAAGACAATCTAAAGTCTTTCTTGAGTGGGTCACCGACATGGAAAACTACTTCGAGTGGTATGCTATGTTTGAGGAGCGAAGAGTTCGATTTGTTAAGGTCAAACTTACGGGTCAAACTAGACTTTACTGGTTGGGATTAGAGCGCTGTAGGCAGGTCCAAGGTCTTCGGCCCATTTCTACTTGGGGAGAGATAAAGGTCCAATTGAACGAGAAATATGTTCCTCTATCCTATGATGAACGTATTCTCGATCAGTGACAGTCATTGTGCCAAGGGAATTCTCCGGTCACGGAATACATTGATAACTTTGAAGACTTGATGTCCCAGACCAATGTAGATGAGCCAGAAAGAGTTACTCTATCCTGATTTCGAATGGGCCTTCACCCAAAATTACAGAGAGAACTCATTCCTTACCCCGTTACTGATCTAGAGGAATGTTTCTCTAGGGTTGAAGAATTAAAGGTATCTCGACACCCTCAATAAAGATCGATCTAAATCCTTCAAGTTTGAGTCTAGATCTAATCCTACGGAAAAGGCAAATAATACCTCTAGTAAATCCTCAAAACTCGTGAATCCTCAGATTGACAAAGGAAAATGGCGACTGATCGAGAGTTCTAGGGGCGTAAGAAGTGTACGAACCTGTTGAAATGCCAAGTGATGAAGAGGACGAAATCCTTGTGAAAACTGGAGGTTGTAATAGGACAGTTTCTATTCCCGAAGGGAGTGGTGGTAGTGTGTCCATATCGCAGGGGTTGTTAGAGTCGGTAGGGACACGTCAGCATAGTAACTTGCATGAGATTAACCATCTGATTTTATTGAATGCTGAAAATACACCGAATATCACTAACACAACGAATTTATTTAATGATTTTAATAATAATAATTGTATGTTAATTCATGATAGTCCCGAGCATGTGGAAGTTCTCCCGACCTCGAAAAGAGATCATGATGGAAGTTTAGAATTTTCTCTAAACAAGGACATTCATCCGATAATAATAATTGTATGTTAATTCATGATAGTCCCGAGCATGTGGAAGTTCTCCCGACCTCGAAAAGAGATCATGATGGAAGTTTAGAATTTTCTCTAAACAAGGACATTCATCCGATAGTTACGGTGGAAGATCTTACACCTATTCCAAGTCCTGCAACTATGTCTTTTGATCCATTCCTTGCTACCCAACCAAACGAGTCAAAACCATTTAACCAATTCATAACCCGTACCCTACCTGAGCCATATGAGAAAAGGTTGAATGAAGAGGTTCTAGAGTATCCAAACTTCACTACCAACGCGGATAAAAATCAGACATACCTCATAACATGGAAAAGCAAGCCGAGAGCTGAGCATCCAAAGTGTACCATACGTGGGTTCTATAACTCATCGGGGATGAGTTCTTCCACCCAGAGATAACTGATGGGGACATCAAGATCAAGAGCATTGGATTCGGGCTGAGAGATTGTCCAGCAGTAGAAGAAACGGAAAGGGAACTAGAACGGAAGAGCCGAAAAGAAAAAGAACGTGAAAGTGGTTAAGAGCTCAAATTCGAAGGACTGAAGAGACACTTAGTTGATCGATCGATCCCGACCTTCGAACGATCGATTGTGGACAGTGAACAAATATTATGAGGCACAATTATGTTTCTCAGTCGATCGATTGAGCTGGAATTTTTGATCGATCGATTTAAGTCCATCGCTTAGAGTATTTTAATTAGTTTCCCAATCGATCGATCGACTCCGGAATCGATCGATCGATCAAGCGGATTTTGGCGAAATTTTATTATTTTGGTCATTATTTCCTTTTTAGTGTTTTATTTGCTTAAGTATTCTTCTAATTTCGCATTAGGGTTTGGTTAGCCTATTTACTGACTTGTAAACAACATTATTAGCAGTTGATTATTGAATGAAAATTGAGAGCTTGCTTTTGTGCAAACTCTAGAAGACTTGTGAAGAGTTTTCGATCAAAGGAGCAAATCTTTCGAAACCTGAGGAGTGAACCTTCATTTCTCTTGCGACTTGGTGCGAAACCAACGTACAACCTTGGTGAAAAGCCTCGGAATCCTTGGTGTGAAGCCTTGGACCTCTATCTTCCTCTTCTATCCTTTTCTCTATCTATTATCTGGTAATATTTTTCCCTTGCTTTGATAAATTCCAAAATCTCAAAATATTGATAGTTTAAATCTTTTGAGCTACCCCTTTTGATTAATTTAATCCCTTGAGCCTTCGTTTTCCCAAACCTTAGGGAAGTCAAGAGACGACATCATAATTGTCACATGATGTCCTAAATTAGATCGAAACTCGAATCCTTCATCGGATCCATTTTTCTAGATCGGGAGTATCGATGCATGTGAGCACTAAAATTGAATTAACCTAGTCATTTTATTGAATTCATTAAATTATTTTATGTGTTGGGTGATTTCAAATAATTTTCGTTTTTCAATTTAATCTGTGGTTAATCTCAAATTCGCATCATTTAAGGTTTAGCGTTTGTCCTGCATCAGCTTTCTTTGGCAAAAGAGTTTAGACACTGGGCTTCTTTCGAGATTAGGGACCTCTAGGTCTTGTTGACGGGGTTTTTGGTTGGCGGCCTCGTTTTGATGTGACCGGGTCCTTCTTTTTTGTTGTTCTCTTTTTCTCTTCTTGGGTTCCCCTGATCTTTGCTAATGCCTCGCTTAGCGATGATCCGGATGAACCTTTCTTTTGTTTAATGGATTATACGTCTTTACTGGAAAAAAAGAGTGAAAAAGACTTGCACTTCCAGGGTTTAGTGGAAGTATAAGCTGCTTCTAGCTTAGTGCATCTAAGCATTACTTCGTTCGTTGCTCTAATTGTAGCATCCGACGTGTAACCCGTCGTGTGGTAGGGAGGCCACTCCCTGATAAAATATCATTCTGATTGCCTCAATCGCAAGCATGAAGTTGGGCATGCTACACATCCTTTATATTTTGATTTCTCCCCCCTTTATCTTAGCGATGGTTTTTTTTTTTCATCTCTAGGAGTTTCTCAAGTTCTTAAAGTTGGGCCTCCAGTGCAACTTAACGGCGTGCTCCGTGGTAGAACCTTGTGATAACAGTTTATCTAAACGCAATCTACACACACACACACACAAAACCCTATGTTAAACTCAGAATACTGTGTTACCTCGACAATTTTCCTACATTCATTAGAAAAAACTAAAAACAGGTATTCTTTCATCTATGGTATTGAAGTATCATGGTTTTACGACTCAAAATAGATGGGATATGGCTATGATGGTGATGGTTTCACGATTTCTGTTTGAGTGGACAGAGTTATAAACTCTGTGGGTGTGCATGCCAACATAATACAAACTGATATTTTTTTTTATCAACTTGTTTTTCCAGAGAGGTTTTGTTGAGGCTCATGCAGATGATGGGCTACTTGAGATCTTTGGATTAAAGCAAGGATGGCATGCATCATTTGTTATGGTTGAACTCATCTCTGCTAAGCACATTGCCCAGGTACCAGAATTTTGTTATCTCTGCTTTCTATCTTGAAAACTGTAACAATATATGTTGATTAGGAGACCTGCATGCTATGTAAGGGAAATGCATTACTTTTGTGGCGGTATTTTTAATTATTTTATATTTTTTTGTCAATGGATTTCTTTTGAAATGATTTACTGCTTTCTTTCAGGCTGCATCGATCAGACTGGAAATTAGAGGTGGTCAGTGGAATCAAGCTTTTATGCAGATGGATGGCGAGCCGTGGAAGCAACCAATAAACAGGGAATTCTCAACCTATGTAGAGATAAAAAGGGTACCTTTTCAGTCTGTCATGATAAGTGGAGTGTGATTTTGTTGGCTTGCCATTAATTTAGGAATACTGGTTTGTGGAGTGTGATTCTGTTGGCTGGCCATTAATTTAGGTTCTGATATCTGATCACGTTTTATATTGTAGTGGGTTTTGAAACCTTGTATAGCTTTGCCATTAGTCCATTATCCTAGGGCTTGTATTTTATGTTCCAGTGCCTAGAATACTATTTTCTGGAAAAGAATTGTTGCAGAAACAACCTGTTGGCTGATTTCATTTAAATTGTAGATAACATCTTTTTTATTGGTCATAATAAATCTTATAACTAGTCCCTAATATATTATTGGTTGAGGGGCCTGCCTAGACCAAGCTTTGATCAAATTCCTAGTTACTTGAAAACTTCTGAGGGGCATAGTCCTAAGATTAGGATAACACAACAATTCGGCAAGAGGCCAAGTCAGGAAAATTCAAACAAATTCAGGGAAATTTGCTTAATGTTGGTGGAAATAAAAATAAAAATAAAAATATTATCATAATAAATTTCAATTTGGAAATAATGTCTTTCATAAACAAAGTAAACTATGATGTGTTAGATGAAGGCACGTCTATAATCACATAATCCATGTAATCAATACAAATGCGTATACATAATTCTCCTCGGTAAAATTTGGTAAAATTATGCACACCATAAATTCGAAAATATTTATTTATTATTTAAACGATGACTTTGTCACTATGCTGAGGGGTACTGGGGTCCTTGCCCCTTTTGTTTTAAAAATATGTGGCTTGAAAATGAGGAATTTGATGAACTGGTATGTGAGTGGTGGAATTCTTAGAACGTTAGTAGCAGCATGGAGTTTTGGTTTTGTGACAAAACTCAAAAGGCTGGAAACTGAAATCAAAGGGAGGAATAAGAAGGTTTTATGTGAAAGTTGAATTGTTGTAGACTTGTAGGAGATCTTGGCGTTGAATCCCAACTAGGAGGGCCACTTAATGGGTTAGTGTTGAATAGGCGAATTGAGCTGAAAAAAGAAACCTTAAAAAATAACACCCCTCAAGGTAGAGATATGTTGGAAATAGAAACATTGAGTGTGATAGATAAAAGAGGGTGATAAAAATATAAAAATTTCCTATTATAGGGTCAATGCATGAAAAAGGGTGAATGTAATTCCACATGTGGTCAAGGGGAGAAATTGGTTAAGTACTTCAATAACTTATATGCTGATGAAGGATGAATCAAGCAAACGATCGAGTGGATTGACCTTGCCTCAATTCCAGTTGCTGATACTGGTAGAATAAGTGTTAGAATATGTTAGATTAGCTTGGTGTGTAACTAGTTATCATTGGGTGTGTGAGTAGTATCTTTAAGTTTTACTGTTCTTCCTTATTTCTATTATCCCAATATAGGTAGGTCATTGTATAAAGTATATAATCTACTAAAAGAAGGGTTTGAGGGTTAAACACTTAACCCTATGTTTCCTCCACCTCTCTTCTTTATCTTCTTGTTCCTCTTCCAAACCCTAACCCTAGTATCACCATTAAACCTCCATACTGAACTTGGTATCGCAACCAAGATTCTTCGAAATAAACCCTCGCGCTAATACCATCTCCTTCTATGCGGACGTTATGCACCATGGAATTTCTTCTCGTATGTCTATGGTTAAAGCATCCATGATTATGGCAAACAAATGAGGGCTAAAGGGAAATCCTTGATGTAGCCCAACTCTGACAAGGAACTCACTCATCTCTGCACGCATTGTTCTTATAGTAGTTACCACCCTTCATACATGTCTTGAATACCACGCATTGTTTTATAAGTGGTGTTGAATACCACCACATCACTGAAATATTGATATGCCATTCGTAATCTGTGATCAGTTCAAAATATACTACACATACTATATTCTTTGTCTAGTTCGATTTTAAAGAAGAAACTATCTTCTTTATTCTTCCTATCAATGAAGGTCTTGATGACGGTCATGCACATCGGATAGATGTTACTCTCCTTTCTTATCTTCTTTAGGTAATCCCAAGTTTGTTGAGGGGTTATCGTCACGCCAACGTCTCCATCCAAACTCTACAAAATAGTAGAAATCTTTAAAGGACGAATTATACCATCAAATGCTCCTATCAACGATTTACTTATCCCACTCATCTTATTATATGATCGTAGTTTCTTTACCTTTGTAGGTGTATACAACTGATGATTATTCACTTCTTTAAATTCTATTACCTCCTACAACTTTTGCTCGTCATTCCTAATTTTCAACCTTGCCTCACATCCACATCTGTTATCTCTTCAACACTTTATATCGGCGTATAATTTACGCTTGTCTGGCTGCTTGAACCCTTTGAACGAACATACATATTTTGTCTTTATAATATCCCAATTTGCAGATTTATAAGTGTTACTTCTCCTAACGTTGAAGTCAATTTTGCGTATAAATTATAGAAGCTATATGCATCGTCTTTAGATTGGAATTTCAAGCCGATATGTGGCTTTCATTCCTGGCGGGTATTCTTGGACCCTCCACAACAATCCAATATTTCGATATCCCCCTCACAACCAAGTGAATCTCCTTCTAAAGAAACAATGTCAAGGGTGTGATTTAAATCAACACCACCTAAATTAAAATCTCCAATTGAGTCCATTACAGCCCCTGCATTAGATAAAAATAAATTAATAACGGGCAAATAAGGAAACTGATTCACAATGAAGCGATGATGCGGCCATATGAAGCGTCATCACTTCATTAAAAAAGCGATGATGCTTCTAACTCATTGCACTGTTGCTTTGTATCGCTTCACATAAGAAGCGATGGCGCGGGTTTGCTGACTCCTAACTCTTCATAGAAGAAGCGACTGCGTCTACGTCAATTATAATTTATATATTTTGGAAAGCTTATAATTTTATGATCTTTACCCTATAAATAAGTGAAGAGATCCATCAATTAGGAGCATATGAGGACATCGCTTCATATACGAAGTGATGGCGCATACCATCTAAAGAGCCATCGCCCGGGCGTAGAACCGATGACGCTTTTGTTATGAGCCCAACTTTTCACAGAAGAAGCGTCTGTGCCAATTATAATATATATTTTGAATGCTTATAATTTTATGATCTATAACCTGTAAATAATACATCGAAATGAGCTGCAAAGCGCCAAACTTACATCAAATATCACTTTTTTGTGCTTCTATCCACAGAGAGAGTTGTCTCAAGTATCCAACTTTTTTATAGAGAGTCTCGCAGAGAAGTGCAAGAGAGAGAGAGAGAGAGAGAGGAGAGAGATAGAGAAGGAACTTGTAGCTTTTTTTGAATTCTTTTTCCGCCATATCATGATGAGATATTCCCCTTGGTGCTTGTGCTACCTACCTCCGTCAGGTATAGTCGCCTGCATTGCCTACTCTACCTACCACTGTCAGTATAAAACCCCACTGTGGCTAACCCGGGTTAGTGCAATTGCATTTTCCACTTGTTCGCTCACCATTGAGGGGTGTAGTGATGTCTCTACACTCAGGCGCATTTTCTCCTTCGCAATATATATATATATATATATATATATATATATATATATATATATATATATATATAATATAGAGGGTCGGGGATATGCACTTGGGCGTAGAGATATCTCTGCGCTTATTGATAGGGGCTCGATAGGTAGCGCCTTTTTGGGTAATTTTGGCTGATGCGACATTTCAACCTTTTTCTTATTTAACCCTTCTTGAACCATAGTTACCATTGACAAAATCATAAAGGCAAAGCGGTGCGAAGCGCCTGGGGAAACGATCTTGACATCAAATGTTGAAATGATGATTATTACCCTTTGAAAAGACCATTATTGCTTCCTTCAGGGAGCACTAGCGCCTCAATCATGAAGCGTTAGCGCTCGGTTAAGGAATGGAAGGTGCCTACAATATAAGACGTAACACCTTTTTTTGACACGTAGCACCTTTTTATGCTAAGCGACGTTGACCTTATATTATTTATTATTGTTGCCAGAACCTTAAATGAGAAGCGGTGCGAAGAGGATGTGAATACGGCTCCTGACATTGTGATTTTGTAATGACCATCATTACCATTTGAAATGACTATTTGAGGTGGCCCTTTGAAAAGACCTATTTTGCCCTAATAATAATTATTTTTTTGTGCTTCAATTACGAAGCGCTAGCGCTTCTTACTAGAAGCACCATTGCAAACTTAATGGTGCGCTAGTGCTTCTATAATGAAGCGGTAATGCTCCATCAAGAAATGGAAGGTGACTTCAATATGACACGTAGCACCATTTTGTTAACACCTAGCACCTTTTTGTGCGAAGCAACGTCTAACCTTATATCATTTATTATCGTTGTCAGAACCTTAAATGAGAAGCAGGCGAAGCGCATGGGAATACGGTGCGTGACATCGTGGTTTGCAATGGCCATCATTACCATTTGAAAATACTATATAAGGTGGAAAGTTTGTGATTTAAAAATTTATCAATTACTTTTCTTCTTTGCCCTAATTTTAATCTTCTCAGAGCGTAGTAAGAAGACACATTGGAGCGGCAAACACCTTTTTCCTTTTTCTTAAACAATGTGAGTGTCCTTTTATTTTCATGCCGCTTCAAATATGCACTATCCCTTCCTTGATGGAGCGCCATCCCTTTCTTGATGGAGTGTTAACGCTTCTTTCATGGTGCGCTAGCGCCTCTGCGCTCTATTTTGGGTGCAATCGCATCACGTAAGGAACGCTAGCGCTCTTATAGGAAGCATAAGCGCTTCTATCTACGATGAGAAAGCAACGGCGTGCCTTTTTTTGTCTTCTTCTTTAACTTCTTATGATTCACAGATTTTCAAGATGGTTATCAAAACTCCATCGACTAAGTGTAGTATTGGAAAGTGTCAGTTGATCTATGATGAAGCCACTAAACATAGGAAAACTCTGCTAACGGATTCAGTCTTTAGACAATTCATTTTGGCACCGAAGGGCGTGAAAAGCGTCAATGGCCTCCTGGATGCAATTATCAAGTTTTGGGTTGAGAAAAATGTCTGAAAATTTGGGAGGGCACTATCAAAATTTTTCCACTTAATTTTTGCTTAGTAACTGGTCTTCGAATGACTGGCCCATGCTATTACCCTCCCTCCAAGCCTCTTCTCGAAGACCAATGATCAGAAATAAGTTTTTTAGGAGCATTAACCCGTAAAGAGGGGAGACATCCTCAATGTCATTAATGGCGTAGCTGAGGGTGCTGATGAGGACTTCTTGAAGCTCTGTTTGTTGTTCGTCCTCACCGCCATCCTCATCCTAAACATAAAATAAACCCTCGAAGATCCTTAACTCGACCTTGTTGATAATCTCTCAAATTGTAACGACTATCCATAGGGTGATGCGGCGTACAAGCACCTGCTGCAGTGTGTGGATAAAGTGAAGAGGAACCGGGAGATAGCAGAGAGGGCAAAGGCTGTGCAAAATTATAATATTTATTGTTGCATAATTTTCGTATGAAGCTCATTAAAATCTCATTAATATGTTGTTTCTCAGATCTGGGCGTACGAGATCAACCCAAAGAGCGCCCCATCGAGGGCTCAAGGTATCGCCTGCTTCCCGAGGCTGCTGAAATGGGAGGAAAATGAGAGTACGAGGAAGTTCTACATCAAAAACTTTAAGAATAAGGTAATTTCTATACGAGACAATATCACATCCCACCTATGGCGGATTTGCTTCACATTAGAAGTGATGGCGCTTCTACTGCGAGGCAAAATCGCCTCATAGAAGAAGCCATGGCGTGTCTACATCGAGATGCAATTGCTTCACAGAATAAGCGATAATACAACTATTTATGACGTGCAATCGCTTCATAACAAAACAATGTCAGTTTCTTAATTCTTTATCGTGGCTCGTCAATAATATAGAAAATATATCTTTTTGTAGGCCTTCCGACAACTGGAGTGCACACTCTATGAGCAGACATGACCTGTGATAGATGATTTTCTGTGATTAGGGCATAGATCTGCAGCAATGGGTGTAGGACCTACTGTCCCTCTCATTATTGTGCGGAGGAAGAGGTCATAAATTAACGTTATTGACCTAGAGGATGAGGAAGAGGGAGAAGAAGAAGAAGAAGAAGAGGATGAAGAAGAGGCTCCCAAAGCCAATATATTCATGAAACCGCAGATTGTTGAAGAATGGATGCAGTCTGTAGATGTAAGAATTGCAGACTGTCAGAAGTTAGTCAGAGAGCGAAGCACGAGCTTCAACGACCTCAGACTACAGGTTCTCAAGCTTGAATAGGAGAATCATAAATTGAAGCAACAGACACCCAAGTCTTGAAGGAGCAGGCTATATGAGGCGGCAGATGAACTTGATCCTTCAGGATCAGGAGTCTCTAAAGGATCAGTTAAAAAAAAAAAATCGGAGGTATGCTATTTGTTTAAAACTTATGATATGATGCATCAACGCTTCCAAACAATGAGCTACGAAGCGACGATGCTTCATTTATGAAGCGCTAATGCCTCGAATGTGAAGCGTTGATGTTTCGCTAATGAAACACCGACACATCTCTTATGTAGCACAATGAAGCGCAAACGCCTCGCTTATGAATCACAAATGCCTTTATTTCATTACTAAATAGTACGTATCACTTCTGATATTACAGGACAACACTGTGGCGAGAAGCCTGTTGGGGCTCGCTGGGGAACATCAGACATTTGTCCCCCAATGGAAAAGGTCTGCCACCACCTTCTCGTATGCCACCGTGCATCACCTACCACTGATTGTCATCCCACCCGAGACCTCCAAATTCTAGTATGAAACCACAGAAAATTCACCCCTAAAGACCTATATTTAGCTATCCGATGAAAGCCATTTAACATGTTTTATATAGTTTTAGTGATTTACAGGCCTGGAGATGTGTTGAGCATGAAATAACCCAAAAGTTCAGAATATAACGTCAAATTCGTGCTACATTGGATCATTTGAAACTTATCCCG
The DNA here is from genome assembly GCA_021018995.1 of Chloranthus sessilifolius. Classification (NCBI taxonomy): domain Eukaryota; kingdom Viridiplantae; phylum Streptophyta; class Magnoliopsida; order Chloranthales; family Chloranthaceae; genus Chloranthus; species Chloranthus sessilifolius. The sequence goes on from CM037588.1 coordinate 104,247,801, forward strand.
ACTTAGAGCTCAATTTGAACCTTCAAGATGTTAGATTCAGAAAATTGTCAAAACACAGAAGTTGGAGAACTCATCGTCAGCTTTCCAACGGCTCAAGAATTGCCTCAATCTAACTTCGGGATAGAAAGTTATGGCCGAAATACCGAGGCAGTATCTGAATGCAAAGTGTAGCGGGAATTCACGAAAATCTGGGAGGTTGATTGATCGACCAAATTTGAATTTGAGTTCGGAATTTTGTTTGGCCGCGAGAATCTCGGTACTCTTTTCACGGAATAAAATCTTGGAGGAAAAAGCGGCTTCTTTTTAGGCAATTAAGGAAAAAGATATTCTTGGAGATATATTCATTCGGGGAGTCCTTCGGAGATAATTCTGATTCTTATTATTTTTCTGCATTCTTCTTTTTAGAGAGTTCTATTTTTTAGAGAGTTTTCATTTTTCTGTATTCTTCTGTTTTAGTTTCTCTGCATTTTAAAGTGTAAGGGCATTGAGTCTCATTTTCTTGAACTATCTTTATTATTCATTTTGAGAAGGAAGATAAGTCTTAGTTTTCTGATTTGGATCCACTTTCAAGAAGGAGGTGTACGTACTTGGATTAAAGCTTTTTGTGGATAATTCTTTACGGTATTTTAATGGCATTTTCAACTTCTGCATTTATTTTATTGCTTATTTCAGTTATGTGTGGCTAGTTTCATTAAGGATGGGGATCTAATGAACCCCATCTGAGGTATTCATTTATATTAATATAAATCTGTGATTGAGATGTCAGATGTTTTTTAAGACCCTAATATTAATTGAAAATGGTGAAATCATTATTTCAGTCTGAGATCTAGGAGCTAATCATGCCCTATGATTTCAAATCTGCAATAATGATTTTTCCTAATTATCACCCATCTCGGGGTGAAGTTTTACCATCATCTGAGGTGTGAGTGTTAATCATACACTCATGGGGTGTTAATCATACATCTCCTTGATCTCGGATTGATAGTATGACTTTATCCCAGTGGTGAGTTCCAATCACGATCTGAGGTGTGGGTGTTAATCATACACTCATGGGGTGTTAATCATACATCTCTTTGATCTTAGATCGTACTTTGGAAATTACCCTAGAGATTGGGTTCTAAATATTGTCCGAGGTGTGAGTGTTAATCATACACTTATGAGATGTTAATCATACATCTCCGTGATCTCAGATCTATATTTTAGAACTCACGTGTGTATAGGGCAGTGCTTCTTTTGAGAAATCTGTTAAAGATCTCATATCTCAATCCACAGATTGGTATTCTGTAAATGATAAACCTACGATGGGAGGATTTAGCATCCCAATCCTTATCTTTCATTAATTGTTTAAATCTCTTAGATTTCGTTAGTATTTATCTGTTTTATCAAAAGTTATCAGAATTCTAGGTTGTTAGTTACTGTAAAAGATCTGTGAAAATTCTTTTAGTTAATTGATATTTCTGTTTTTACATTTTCTAACCAATCCTCGTGGGAACGATCTCGTACTTTGCACCCACTGACTACATCACGATTCGTGCACTTACGAGTACAAATTTTAGGACACATCAAGTTTTTGGTGCCGTTGCCGGGGATCGGGAGTAGAAAATTAAAAAACTTTTGAAAAATAGAAAATTAATTTTAAGAATCTTTGTAGATTTGAACTCAATAACTTAAAAAAAAAAAAAAATTTCTTTATCCTGATTCTATTCTTAAAAAAAAAAAAAAAAAAAAAAAAAAAAAAAATCTTTTTTCCTGATTCTGTTCTAAAAAAAAAAAATTCATTTTTCCTGATTTTGTTCTAAAAAAAAAAAAAAAAAAAAAAAAAAAAAAATTCCCGTTTTTCTGATTCTATTCTAAAAAAAAAAAAAAAATTTCCGTTTTCCTGATTCTGTTCTAAAAAATAAAAAAAAAAGTTCAAATTTTAAATTCTCGATCGATCGACCTAAACAATCGATCAATCGACTCTTCTCTTGGTCGATCAATCGAGCTAAACAGTCGATCAATAAACACTAAAAAAAAAAATTGCACTATTGTGTATGCACACGAGGTCTTCTAGAGATAATCTTTAGAACCTCTGAATCCTGAGATTGAGCGAACGTGTCGTTCAAATCGAAAAGAAATTAGAACAGGTCGAGAAGTAAGAACCGAACCATCAATTCAATTCACAATGAATGCAAAGGGTTGTGAAAATCAACATCATGAAAATTAGGAGGAACCAACCCTGAGGGAGTTGTTCGCCCCAATTACTACAAATACCCCTTCTTGCATCACGTATCCTGCCACACCTGGTGGCAGATTCGAAATCCGTACCAATGTGATACAAATCTTACCAATTTTTCATGGTATGGATAGAGAAGATCTATTTCAACATATCAAAGACTTTGTTGAAGTCTGTTCATCGGTATATCAAAATTTCAGTAAAAAATCTATGAGATTACGTCTATTTCCTTTCTCTATAAAGGATAAGGCCAAAGCATGGTTAAACTCGTTACCAGCTGGATCCATAACCACCTGGGATCAAATGGTTAAGAAATTTTTGTCAAAGTTCTTTCCCATGGCTAAGACTAATGCCCTAAGACGTGAAATCACCGATTTTACACAAGAAGATGATGAGAGATTCTATGAAGCCTGGGATAGGTTCATGGATATCTTATTGAAATGTCCTCACCACGGATTCTCAAAATGGAGATTGGTCCAATGTTTTTACAACGGATTGGATCAAGCTAATCGACATTTGATTGAATCCATGAATAGTGGAGGATTCTTGGGTTTGAGAGAAAATGAATCTTATCAATTCTTGGAAAAGTTAGCGGAAGACTCACAACAATGGGACTTCTCTCAAATGAGATCACGAAAGAAGACAGATCAGCAAGGTGAAGCTCAAAGAAAGGAGGATTGTATGTGGTGAAAGAAACACCCGACCTGATGACAAAAATAGATTTCCTCACTCAACAAATTGAGGAATTGAAATTGAAGAAAAATATAAGTGTTGTAAATGTACAACCAGACCCATGCTCATATTGTGCAAGCCCAATGCACACAGCTGACGGCTGCTCGTCACTGCAAACGTACTCAGAAGATCCTAGTGAACAATTGAATGCATTGAACACCTATGGGCGGAATCAGGGAAATGTTTTTAATGAAAACAATCCAAATAGTTGGAAATATCATCAGAATTTCTCATGGAAACAGGGAAATCAAAGACCTCAAGGCCGAGGTCAAGGGATGAATTTATACCCAAATCAAAATTTCAATCAGGGACCACAACAATAGTTTGGTCAAGGACAATTCCAACATCACTATGGAGGAGGAAACCAATTTTACCCAAATCAAAATCAAAATGTGCAACCCAGGCAATCAAACCAAAATTACCAGTTCTCACAATCAACAAGTCAATCGGGGTTTGCACAAAATTTTCCTCCACCAGGGTTTAATAATCAATAAGGAAATGTTGCTCTGCGTCAGTCTCAAAATCAATATCCTCAGAGTGAGGATATGTGAAAGTTCATTTAATCCAATACCTCTTCAATATCAAGGATAGAGACGCAATTAGGGCAACTGGCGACACTCCTCTGCGAGAGAGAGAAGGGATCATTCCCGAGCCAATCGGTCCCAAATCTACGAGGACAGATGGCTATTGAGCATGCCTCAACCTCATCTTAGGAGGAGAGCCAACAACAGATCAAGGCTATCACTACATTGCGATCTGGGAAGGAAGTCGACAACAAAGTAGAAATGCCAGAAGAAGATGAGAAGCATGAACCTGAAGTCGAAATTGAGAAGGACAAGGAAGCAGCAGAAGAAGAGAAACAAGGAAAGCAAGAGAAGAAGATGGCAGATAAGAACGAGAGAGAGAAGAGTTTCATACCCAAGGCCCCATATCCTCAAAGGCTAGTGGGACCGAAAAAGACTCGCGATCAGGAAGGAATCATTGAAATGTTTAAGCACCTGAAAATAAATATCTCCTTCCTAGACGCCATTCAGCAAGTGCCAGCATATGCTAGGTTTCTAAAGGATTTAGTCACGATAAAGCGAAAGACTAATGTCCCAAAGAAAGCCTTCTTAGCAGAACAGGTAAGCTCGGTTCTACAAGCGAGACTGCCAATCAAATATAAGGACCCCGGATGTCCTACGATTTCAATCATCATAGGAGAGAATCGCATCGATCAAGCACTCCTAGACCTTGGAGCAAGTGTCAATTTGTTGCCATACACGGTGTACAAGGAACTTGAGTTGGGGGAACTAAAACCCACAGCTATGACCCTTCAACTTGCTGATAGGTCAATTAAGATTCCTAGGGGAATAGTCGAAGATGTTCTGATCAAAGTAGACACCTTCTACTTTCCAGTTGACTTTGTTGTATTGGATACGGAACCCACTCCTCAGCACAGAAACAATGTTCCCGTAATTTTAGGAAGACCATTTCTGGCAACATCGAACGCTCTAATCAATTGCCGAAATGGGATAATGAATTTATCATTTGGGAACATATGACGAATATTTTCATATTTGAAACGACTCTTGAAGATGAGGAACATGCACAAGTTTGCATGATTGATGACATTGTGGAAAATGGATTTTTTTCTTCAGAATATGAGGACCCTTTAGAGGCCTGTTTAGCACATTTTGGCAAAGACTTCGATGTGGATAAGGTGATACACGAGGTCAATGAGATGCTAGACTCAACGCCTCTCTTGGGAGAAAAAGAATGTCAACTGAAAGATGAGAAGAAGGAAGAAGATTGCGAAGACGAATCGCATCGATCAAATGAAGAAGAAAAATCAAAGCTGAAACTAAAACCACTCCCTGCGGATTTGAAATATGCGTACCTAGATATTGATGAAACTGAGCCAGTAATTATTTCAACGAATTTAAATGAGGACCAAGAAGAACAGCTCATTGAAGTACTTCAAGACCACAAGAGTGCGACCGGATGGTCTATCAAAGATATTAAAGGAATCAGCCCAACGGTGTGTATGCACCGAATTCATCTGAAAGAAAGCGCTAAACCCTCAAGAGAATCACAACGTAGATTGAATCCCATAATGCAAGAAGTGGTGAGAAATGTGGTCATTAAGCTGCTAGATGCTGGGATCATATATCCAATCTCTGATAGCACATGGGTGAGCCCAACACAAGTGGTACCCAAAAAGTTTGGAGTTACAGTGGTGAGAAATGAGGAGAATGAGCTAGTACCAACAAAAGTTCAAACTGGCTGGAGAGTGTGTATTGACTACAGGAAGTTAAATTCAATGACTAGAAAGGATCACTTTCCTCTCCCATTCATTGACCAAATGCTGGAAAGATTGGCAGGGTACCAATACTATTGTTTCCTTGACGGCTATTCTGGGTATAATCAAATAGTCATTGCACCAGAAGATCAGGAAAAGACAACGTTCACTTGTCCCTTTGGAACGTTTTCTTATCGTCGAATGCCGTTCGGACTTTGCAATGCTCCAGCTACATTCCAAAGGTGTATGCTGAGTATATTTTTTGATATGGTGGAAAGATTTCTGGAAGTCTTCATGGACGATTTTTCTATTTATGGAGACAACTTCGGTGATTGTTTGTATAATCTATCTCTTGTTCTTGCGAGATGTGAAGAGAAAAATCTTGTTCTAAAATGTCATTTCATGGTGAAAAGTGGTATCGTCTTGGGACATATCATATCATCCCGAGGTATTGAGGTGGACAAAGCTAAGGTAGAATTGATCTTAAACCTTCCACCACCAAGAACAGTAAAAGAAGTTAGGTTATTCCTTGGACACGCCAGTTTTTATCGATGTTTCATAAAGGATTTTAGCAAAGTTGCAAAACCATTGTGCAACCTACTGGCTAAAGATGCCCCATTCATCTTTGATGAAAAGTGTACAAATGCCTTTGAAAGTATTAAGGCAGAATTGGTCAAAGCCCCTATCATCCAATCACCAGATTGGAAGCTCCCATTCGAGATCATGTGTGACGCATCGGATTATGCAATCGGTGCTGTTTTGGGACAACGGGTAGAGAAAGTTCCGCCTGTCATTTACTATGCAAGTCGCACCCTCAATGATGCACAACTGAATTATTCTACCACCGAAAAAGAACTCCTAGCAGTAGTCTTTGCTTTGGACAAGTTCCGATCCTATTTGTTGGGATCAAAAGTGGTAGTGTTCTTGACCATCGACTCTTCGTTACCTCTTTTCAAAGAAAGATGTAAAAGCTCGATTAATCCGATGGATTTTACTCTTACAAGAATTTGATCTGGAAATCAAAGACAAAAAGGGATCAGAAAATGTAGTTGTTGATCATTTGTCTCGAATCATTGTTGAAAAATCTGAGAATCTGATTCCAATTTTGGAAAGCTTCCCTGATGAACAATTGCTCGCTGTTGAATATCTACCATGGTATGCTGATCTGGTTAACTATTTAGTGACAGATCAGATACTTGAGCATTGGAATAAAAATGAAAAAGCTGTCTTTCTAGCACGAGCCAAGCATTATTTCTTTGAGGACCCATACCTGTTCAAATATTGTGCTGATCAGATAATCAGACGGTGCATTCTAGAACAGGAGCAGTCAACAATCATCTCGTTTTGTCATGAGTTGTCCTGTGGAGGACATTTTAGCGCAAAGAAGACTACAACGAAGATTCTCCAATGTGGATTTTATTGGCCAACAATCTTTAAAGATTGTCATCAGCACTGCATTTCATGCAGCAATTGTCAAATGCTGGGCAGAATTTCCAAAAGAAATATGATGCCTTTAAATCCAATCTTGGAAGTTAAACTGTTTGACGTTTGGGGAATAGACTTCATGGGCCCATTCCCCAATTCTTTTGGAAATTTATACGTCTTAGTTGCAGTGGATTATGTCTCAAAGTGGGTGGAAGCACTGGCCTGTAAAACCAATGACCACAGAGTGGTGGTTAAGTTTCTAAAAAATAAATTATTTCCAAGATTTGGTACTCCACGTGCAATTATTAGTGATGGCGGAAAACACTTTTGTAATAAAGTTTTCGCTCAGCTGATGAAGAAATATGGGATCACTCACAGGGTGGCTACACCATACCACCCTCAAACTAGTGGACAAGTCGAAGTTTCAAATCGAGAAATTAAACGTATTCTAGAGAAAACGATAAAGCCTAATCGGAAGGATTGGTCGTTGAAATTAAACGACGCTTTTCTGGACCTCATGACATTCAAGGCTCCCATAGGAATGTCTCCCTATCGAATGGTTTTTGGCAAAGGTTGTCATTTACATTGAATTGGAACATCGGGCCTATTGGGCTATTAAGTCTTTAAACTTGATTTGCGAGAGTCGGGATAAGCGAAAATTGGAAATTACAGAATTAGATGAAGTGAGAGCTGATGCATATGAGTGTGCCAGATCCTACAAGGACCGCATGAAGCGTGTTCATGATCCGTCTATTTTGAGAAAATCATTCACTGTGGGGGATGTAAGGTCGTTGTATAACTCAAGACTACATCTTTCGGAAACTCAAAACCCGTTGGAGCGGTCCTTTCTAGTCAATCGAGTATTTCCAAAGCAGGCGGTTGAGTGCAACTTATGCGAAATGAAAGTACGTTGAAAGTCAGCAGCATGTAAAAGCTTTTGGAAAATTACACTGAAAAGTTCGATGAACTTGAGTTGAGGAATCCTGATCAATCAGGATGAAATACAAATTTCTGAATGTCAAGCTAGCGACGTTAAACTTGGCGCTTCTTGGGAGGCAACCCATGTTGTTTTTGGTGATTTACACATTTGAAAATAAATAAATAATAATAATTAAAAAAAAAGAAGCAAAATCAATCGAAAAAAAAAATAGAAGAGTTTTCTGTTTACTATTGCGCATTGATAACAGTCGATCAATCGACCATGACTGGTCGATCGATCAATTTTTTGTGAATAAAAAAAGGGAGTCGATCAATCGACCATTCATGGTCGATCGATCGACTCTGTAAAGTCCATAATAACAGTCGATCAATCGACCATTTCTGGTCGATCGATCGATTCTGCCAATATCTTTTAAAGTCAACTTTCGTTGACTAGATTAGTCGATCGATCGACTCTTCTTGGTCGATCGATCGACCGATCGGCTTCCGAAAATTTTAAGTTGTTTAGTATGATCGGATTCTTTGTTTTGCTTCGTAGACGTCTTTCATCATATCTCAAACACTCATTTTCTATTTAAACTAAACACCCTGCAACCTTGCCTCCATCCTTTCTTCATCCACCCCCTCCTTCTCATATTTCATCAATGGCCGGCATAACTTATTTTACAAGGTCCACCCTCAGGAAGATGGAAGAACCAACAAGGAAACGAGAACAGATTTTGGGTACACACCCTCCGTTGGATCTCACCAACGTTAATGTGGTCGATCTGGACCCCATCCCTGTTCAATTGTGGGAAGAGCCAGCACGTAAAAGAGTGAATCGTTCCGTCAAATCTATCCTATCCTTCTCCACCGATATCGAGATGATTGATTTGGATGAGTTTCCGTCACCAACACTTATCCCAAATTCTCCATCACCCATTCCTTCCATTTCATCTCTACCACCACCTACTCCATTGGCTGCATTCATCCCTAAATCAATCCCCAAGGAGGTTATTGATCTCATTCCACCTGAGACTTGGGCGAAATTGTATCCGTCTCCACCACTTCAAGATCTACCCTCGAGTAGTACGCCCAATCCTTCATCACCACAACCTCCGGATGTGATTCCTAATTCCTTCAATCCGCGGAGGATCACCACTGCAATGTGGGATTTCGCGTTTCCCAAGCCGAAGCCAAGTGAGGGGACCGATGCCAAGTGAGGGGACCGATGCGGATGTTTGAGTGTCGAAATCAACGAGTTTTTATGATGTTCTACGTAGTTTAGGATATTTTAGGAAGTTTAGGATTAAATTTTTAGCGGTTTATTTTCTGTTCTTAGGTAGCTTTAGGATTTCCCATTTTCTGGATTGAATAAGCATAATTTCTACTACTTTTCTTCATTTAATTTTATTTCAATTTCACTTATGCATCTCACTTCCTTTGCCTGTTTGGTCTTTGAGTATTTTCATTGCATGTTTGGGGGTGCCCCCGTTAATTTTGGTCCAATGAGGACATTGCACAGATTAGGTTTGGGGGTGTAGTCTCTCTTATAATTAAAAAAAAGAAAAAAAAAAAAAAAAACAAATCGGATTTGGTCGACCAAGCGACCCTTCTTGGTCGATCGATCGACTGAGCACAGTGATGGTTTGTGTGGAATTTATAAATTGATAATTTATGCGATCTAAAACGAATATTAAATGCAATTTTGTTTCATTGCTCTTAGGAGAGAATAGCTAAGGTGAAATTGACATATAAATCTTAAACCCGCTCTTGAGGAGTTTTTGATGTTTGAGTTAGTTCAAAGAGTTTAAATCATGAAAATTTATCAAATTTGTGAACTGTAAGGATTTTAGTGGAGATTAAAATCCGGTGAGCTTTAGCGCCAATTTTCCATCCTTGATGAGTGCTTAAACAAACTCGAAGTTATCTTTGAATACGAATTATTCTTGCATAATCTCATACATTTTATTTTGACTTGTGACTTTGCATGACATTAAATTCATATTATTGTGTTAGAACGTATCATATGTGTAATAGCCCGAAAAATCACACAAACTATGACCTCGGGATCCGTGCCCGATCGGTCATAGGTTTGACCAAATGGAAGCCCAACAGTCAGTATGTAGTGTGATGAACGGATGAGATGTGAAAAATAGAATGCCTATGTGATGTGTGTTGTAAATGTGAAGTCGCATACACCTACCGCGGTGTATGTGCTCAACACACAAGAGAGAAAAAGGGGATAAAAGGGTTTAATAACCCTAGATGTGTATTGTTGGTTGTTGAAGGAGAGTAAAGAAGAGAGAGAGAGAGAAAAGTAAGAGAGGAGTTATTGCAACCGATTGGAGGGGGGGGATTCAAGAGATAAAAGCCGGATTCAACGCGACTTGGATCCGTTAGAAACCAAAGCTGGAACCCTAGCCTTCCAACCCTAGATTTGAAATCAACTTGAGATCTATCCAAGGTAAATTTTTGTAAATAAGATGCATAGATCATAGGGGTTAAGTTGTGGTTAAATGTGGGTTAGATCATAGGATAATGGCTTAGAAAAATAGAGGAAAAAGTGTGGGAAAAAGATTGGGAAGAACAGCTCGAAAAGGGCTGAATCTGACAATTTCGATTAATCGAAATTGGGTTTCGATTAATCGAAATTGGCCAGGAAGTTGAAAGGTCAGAAGACCACGACTTCGATTAATCGAATTGGATTTCGATTAATCAAATTTGGATTTCGATTAATCGATTTGAGAATCGATTAATCGACTGGGAACCTCCAGTGGACCCCAAGGGTTGGAGGAAATGATTTAAGGAAAAATCGACTAATCGGAATGGGATTTCGATTAATCGATTTGAGTTTTCGATTAATCGATTTGGGATCGATTAATCGACTTGTAAAATTCAAATCGCTCAATGCGAGGTGTACCTTCGAAGAAGAAATTCGATTAATGAATGGATTCGATTAATCGAATGAAAACTCAAATGCTCAACAAGAGGTGTACTTTCTTGGAAAGAAGAATTTCGATTAATCAAATCGATTCGATTAATCGAGCGGAAACTCATTGTTGAACGGTGAGTTTACTTTGCGAAAGAAGAATTTCGATTAATCAGCAATTCGATTAATCGAATGACAATTCGACTGTTCGAACTGAGAATGGACTTTGCGAAGAGGAGAATTTCGATTAATCGAAATTACTTCGATTAATCGATATTGACCTTCGATTAATCGATTTTGAAAATCGATTAATCGAACCAAGTTCGATTAATCGATTACGGATTTGATTAATCGGTCGGATAAATTTTGTTGACTTTTAGGTTTGACTTTAAGATTCTTGGAGGATCTTATACCTTCTTTATTGCATCCCTGTGATGTGTTTTACATTGTGTGGTACCATAGGTGGTAGCGTGTGAGCTAGTGCGAGGAGCCACGTGGGACCTTGATGCATTGAACAAGTGAAGACTTGAGGTAGAACACCTTGAACATGTACTTTATTTTACAAGAGCATGTATGTAGTGATATAAATTTCAATTCAATTATTTTACTGCTCAAAGAATTGTGAAAAGTGTGTGTGTGTGACATTCATAAGAGAAAACGAATGAGCCATCCCCAGGGGATGAAGAAGTAAAGAGATAAGAGCATCAGGTGTGATGCAAATTAATGGATACATCCCAGGGATGTATCCACAGATTGAATCATGTTTGATAAGGCCTAAGCGATATAAGATAGCACACTTACGGTGAATAACTATATGTAGGCACCGATATTTTTGTTATTTGAGGTTCCTTAGGTTACCCCGGCGTGGCGGGATATCCCGACGACGCGGCGGATATGTCAAGTGACCGTCTGGTGGCGAAACCGTGAGGCGGTCTGAGGCTTATCCGTACATAGTAAGCACACCCCAGGGGTGTTGATTGAGACAAGTGAAACCCCGCCACCAATCCCCAGGGGAAAGGGGCTTGGGTACTATATGGTATTCCCAGGGAATACATTAAAACTGTCTATATAGATGACGATGAAGGGTAGCTCATCGGGGCTCGATGCTATATTGCTCGGGGATTACTTAAGTTGAAAGTTTAAGTTTTGCTTTAGGCTTTTTAGCATTATTCATGAGTAAATGAAAACATAAGAAATTAACAGTAAAACGAATGCTTTTAACTGTTTTATCAACAACTGCATAGTTACATCATGCATGGCATATCATAGAATATATGTGAGTTATAACTTATATGTTCAGCAGTGTTTGTTCCCTATTGAGCTAGGATGTAGCTCACCCTATAGACTATACGTCGCAGGTCCATTAGTAGCAGCTGCCGAGGTTTCAGGGGACGCTGATCCCGGCGAGTCGGACTTTGCTGCCGGTGAGGAGTTGGAGCCACCTCCAGAGGACTTCTTCTAGAGGACTCCGTTGTGCTACTTTGAGGAGTTTTGAGTAGAGATTGTACGGCTTGGTATGTCAAGCCTTTATTTTGTGAAAACATGTATATGTATAGAGTTTGGATTATTCCTTTGGGGCGAACCATCTGTGATGATTTATATCATCGATGGTTCGGATCGGTTCTCCCTTCATGCAGAGGCATGAGGGTAGAACTGTCCTTTGAAAGGTATTTCTAATTAGATTTAAATTCCGCAAGTTGTTCTTATTTCTTTTTATGCTTGATATACCAGTGTTGTGCATAGTTAAGGGCACGGTCAAGATGATCGTCTTGATGGCACGGGTTGAATGTCAAAACCGAGACATCACGATTAGTATCAAAGCTATTTTCTTTTAGCATTCGACAAGGATTCTTTCGTCAGATCATAGGGGCTTCGCTACTTGAAACCTTAGTTTCAAATGCAGCCGCAATGTCAGCTAGAGGGAGGGGCCGACCAAGAGGAGGCCATCAAAGGAGTTTGCGTAGTGGAGATGATTTCATCTCTCCTACCAACAGAGTGCCTTTAGGAGGTAACGAGGCCCCAGGGGGCAGCAGTAGCAGACATCATGAGGAAGAGGATCGAGATCATCAGGGTCAAGATCTAAGAAGCAAGAAAGATTGAGAGAAAGACAGGAAGATGAGAGGAGCGACAAAGGATGATGCACACTATGGAGACTATGGCGTGCCATGGCTCAACAAAGCCGCATCCTTTGCGGCTCATGCATCAAGAAGTGACCACCTACACCACACCAGGACTGCGTTGCTGTGCCCTCATCTTTTCTGAGTTTAGAAGGATGAGACCTCCTTCATTTTCTCAAGCGTGACACAATGGCGGCTGAATTGGTGATGGAAATGGAGAAAGTTTTAGCGTGCTAACTTGCACGGAAGACAGAGTGTAAGATGGGCTTACATGTTAGATGGGGAGGTGGGCCTTGGTGGAAGTCTGTGATACGGACTCGGGCTCAGGAGACCCCAGAGCTGCCATGGACTTGGGAGGAGTTTGTTGAGGAGTTCAACAAACAATATTTTCCGGAAGTAGTGAGGAATCAACTAGAGATACAATTTTTGCAACTAGTGCAAGGAAGAATGGACGGTGAGAGAATACGGGTAGAGTTTCTGACTTGCCGTTTGCTCGGACTACGTCGCTCTTGAGGTGATGAAGTCCAAGAGGTTTTGACAAGGTTTGAAGCACGAGGTTAGAGGAGGCGTAGCTCCATTTGATTAAGGACCTATGAAGAGGTCATGAGCAAAGCTGGTTGTAGAAGAGGAGAACAATAATAGATATGAGCGGAGGAGCAGTGAGGAGGAAATGAACAAGGAAGAGCAGGGCACTATGAACGGTGAACAAAAGCGAGGTTCATGGGCGGAATCGAGACCACCCAGTTCAAGGGGTTTGGAAGAGGCGCAACAACAACAACCACAACACCAGAGGTTTCCATTACTTGCGTCGGGGAGACCTATCCACTATGAGAGCCTGCCATGTCTCTGGCGCCACTATTTACTCGGGGTTCTCGTACTATTTCTTCACCTCGGAGACTTGCATAAAGTGTGGCAAGCCTCATAGGAATGATGGGATGAGATTGGGAACTAGAGGCTTGTTCCGATGTGGAAAGGTGGGCCCACTTGATCAAGGATTGCCCAGGCGAGATAAGAGAAAGGCGGTTTGATTCTGACACCACGACCAATTCAAGCAAGGAAACCGATCGTTGAGGAGAGCTTATGCGATCCTTTGCTGAGCGAGGCGTGCATGGCGTCATCGGTGAGATTCCTTTTAAAATTAAAGAAAAAAAAAAAAAAAAAAAAAAAAATTTTCTTTTCGTTAACACTTTAAATGGAGAAGTAGCACGCATTAGAAATTATGTAGATTCTTTTCTTTACACAAAAAGCTGTATATAAATTAAGAGTGTAAATTGATGTGTAAATTCCTGTATGTATGTGTATATATATTATAGGTACTTTAACTATGTATGAAAAGGGAAGTGTATTTAGACATGACGCTCGAGTGTTGATAGACCCCGGGTCTACCCACTCATTCGTCACTCCACGTTTTGCTAAGAAGATGAAGATCGTTCGAGGCGTTGGATTTCGTCCTATTCATGTCTATTCGATTTGGAGAGTTAGTACACACGGAGTTAGCTTGCAAATCCATCGTCAGAGCAGTTCAAGACTTAGAAGTGCATGAATTGGAAGCAAAGTTGATCTTAGACATGCAAGGGTTTGATGTGATCCTTGGCATGGTGGTTGGCAGACATTGTGCGACCATTGATTGCAAGAACAAGGTAGTCATTTTCGCACCCAACACAAGAAGATCATTTGGTTTCAAGGAGTGAGGTCGTCATCCGTGCTTGATCTCGTGATGGGGCCGAAAAGATGATCGTGAAAGGGTTGCGATGGATACTTAGCGTTCTTAAAGGAGGACAAGGAAGAAAAGAACGTCATTTTGAGATAGCAGTTATGCGAGACTTGACTGGCGTGTTTCGGAAGAATTGCACGGATTACCTCCGAGAGAGAGGTAGAATTAGCCATTGACTTAACACGAGGAGCGGAGCCTATTTGAAGCACCTTATAGAATGGCTCACGTGAGTTAAAGGAGTTGAAGGAACAACTACAAGAGTCGATGGACAAGGGGTTTGTTAGACCAAGTGTATCTCCATGGGAGCACCGGTCTTATTTGTCAAGAAGAAAGATGGGTCAATGCGACTATGCATTGACTATCGACAATTGAACAAACTTCTTTGTGAAGAACCGCTACCCTTTGCCTAGAATTGACGATCTATTCGACCAACGCAAGGAGCAAGGTATTTTCCAAGATCGACCTAAGATCCGGTTATCATCGATTGCCATAGTCAAGGCGAGGACATACGAAGACGACTTTAGGACACGGTATGGACACTATGAATTCCTTGTGATGCCGTTTGGATTAACGAATGCCCCAGTCATTTATGGATCGATGAACCGAGTGTTTAAACCACACTTGGACTCCTCGTGTGGTAGTGTTCGATGATTGATGATATACTAATATACTCCAAATCCAAGACAGAACACGAAGAACACTTGAGGATTGCTCTACAAACGCTACGTGAACACCAATTATACGCCAAACTCAGTAAGTGTGAGTTTTGGTTGGAAGAAGTTAGCTTGTTGGGACATGTCGTCTCAAGCAGCGGCGTCAGAGATCCAAAGAAAGATAGAAGCGGTAGTTAAATGGGAGCAACCAAAGACAAGCGTGTGATGTCCAAGTTTTACGGGCTTAGCGAGGCTATTATCGACGTTTCGTTGAGGGTTTTCAAAATATCGGGACCTCTCACAAAGTCGACACGTAAAGATTCAAGGTTTGAGTGGAGTGAGGCATGCGAAGAGTTTTCAAGAACTCAAAGCGAGACTCACTTGACTCCGATGTTGGCAATTCCTTGAGCGATGGAGGATCTGTGATGTCTGCAATGAGCGTCATACAATGGCCTTGGTTGTGTGCTCAACCAAAACAAGAAGGTGATAGCTTACGGATCAAGACAGCTGAAAGAACACGAGAAAAATTACCCGACTCATGACTTGGAACTGGCAGCAGTCATTTTTGCGCTAAAGATTTGGAGACATTACTTGTATGGTGAGACTTTTGAAATTTTCACCGATCATAAGAGCCTCCGATATCTGTTCACACAGAAGGAGCTCAATATGAGACAGCGCAGATGGATGGAATTCCTCAAGGACTACGATTGCTCTATACAATACCATCCTGACAAGGCGAATGTAGTAGCCGATGCATTGAGTCGAAAGGGTTCATTTCGATTAGCTTCATTGATTTTGGGTATGCACCGATGGAAACTATTGGAAGACCTGGCATGCTATGATGCGAACATTGAGTCAAAGGACACTGGATCCTTTTTGGCTAACATCTCAGTAAAGCCAGTGATATTTGAACATATCCACGAGCTACAGATGAAAGATCCAGCATTAACAAAGATTCGTCAAGACGTGAGTGAAGGCATCAGTTCGGACTTCTCAGTAAAAGAAGACGGTTCGTTATTGTTTAAAGGCCGTCTATGCATTCCGGACAATGTCGATCTAAGACGAACGATTCTGGATGAGGCTCATAAGTCAAATTATGCTATCCACCCTGGTAGCACCAAAATGTACCAAGATTTGAAAAAGAATTATTGGTGGAGAGGACTGAAACAAGACGGCGTGGCGGTATGTGTCACGATGTTTGACTTGTCAACAAGTGAAGGTTGATCATAGACATCCTGCTGGATTATTGCAACCTTTACCAATACCAGAATGGAAGTGGGAATCGATCTCAATGGATTTCATTGTTGGATTACCTCGTACTGCCAAGAGACATAATGCTATTTGGGTCGTCGTAGACCGATTGACCAAATCAGCGCACTTTTTGCCATACAATACTACGTATACGGCAGGAAGATTGGCAGACCTATATATGAAAGAGATTGTAAGATTACATGGTATTCCAAGCAGCATAGTTTCAGATCGTGATCCACCAAGTTTTGGAAGAAATTTCAAGAAGGAATGGGAACGCGACTAGACTTTAGTTCAGCTTTCCATCCTCAAACTGATGGACAGACAGAGCGGGTGAATCAAGTGATAGAAGACATGCTCAGAGCTTGCATGCTTGATATGCAAGGATACTGGGATGAGTATCTACCGATGCTCGAGTTCGCATATAACAACAGTTTTCAAACGAGCATTGGCATGGCACCGTATGAAGCTCTGTATGGACGACGATGCAAGTCACCTCTGAATTGGGAGGAAACAGGTGAGAAATTTGGATTAGGACCAAAACTGCTTGAAGACAACGTCACCGTTGTCCAATTATCGAGAGAAAGGTTGAAGACAAAGACCTGAGTAGGAAAAAGTTACGCGATGAAGCGGACTAGTGTTGACTACAAAGGGGGCGAGCATGTGTTTGTGAAGGTGTCACCTATGAAAGGTGTAATGCGATTTGGCAAGAGGGGGAAGTTAAGTCCACGTTATGTTGGACCATTTGAAATTTTGGGACGAATAGGTGAAGTTGCATATCGCATTAGTTTACCACCGCTATTCGATCGAGTACATAATGTCTTCCACATATCGATGCTCAGAAAGTACGTGAATGATCCGTCTCATGTGTTAGGGAAGCAACCTATAGAGATGTGTGAGGACATGAGCATGATAGAGGAACCAGTGGAGATCTTGGATCGAAAAGAGCAAGCACTGCGCACTAAAGTAATTCCCTTAGTGCTTGTTCGATGGAACAATCATCCTAAAGAAGAGGCTACTTGGGAACGAGAGGCCGATGTAAAAGAACAATACCCAGCCTTGTTTCCAACGACGTGAAAGTGCAATGTAAACCACAAACGTGTTGTGAAATCTCCACTATACTTGTAATTCAATGGAAATTTTAATCCAATCTGTCATGAATTGTCGAAAATAAGAAAAGAAACAAAGAGATTTAAATTCTGTAGAAACTGGGCAAAATCGATTAATCGAATTTCAAATCGATTAATCGATTTGGAATTTCGATTAATCGATCTTGTTCGATTAGTCGACTGGCATGTGCCAGTGACTGAAAATGAAAAGTTGAGTTAGAAAATGCATAGAAAGAAATTTCGATTAATCGAAATGGGATTTCGATTAATCGAATACTTAAGAAATTTTGGAAAATTTTTGAAGTTTTTGCACGATTTCGATTAATCGAAACTAAGTTCGATTAATCGATTTTGAGATTTCGATTAATCGAAATGAATTTCGATTAATCGACTGGCACGCGCCAGTGAGCTCAAAATTTTAAATTTTAAACAAACACGATTTCGATTAATCGAAATATTTTCGATTAATCGAATTTTATTTTCGATTAATCGATTTGAGAAATCGATTAATCGATTTTACGCGGCTTAACCTAGTTTTAAATTTCGATTAATCGAAATGGAATTTCGATTAATCGAGTAAGAGCCTATATATATATGAGTTTGGGGATTTCATTCCCCATTCGAAATCATTTGAACTTAGGACTTTGGGCGTTTGACTTCCTTCTTCTTCTCCAACTATCCCACCGGTCTAGGATTAGATTATCCCTCGATTCGCGACCACAATCTACCGTATTCGCCTTTGAAAACCAGGGTAAACCCTAGAATCGAACTTTTTCTTTCATTTGGAGTAGATAAACCCTAGTTTAGTGAAAATGCACTTCAAAACCCGTTTGTCTTCAAGAAGGCAACCTCAAGTTGCGTTAGGCGTGAACGCCGCACCACCACCTACCCCATCGCCGGTGAGGACTCCATCACCGTGAATCGGAGACCACCTCCTGGTTCGGAGCGCATCTCATACGAGTCTTCCCGAATCCACCCCATGCCACCACCACCCACCAACGTGGAGCAACCAAGCAGTGGTGGGCTGCCAAGACCTTGAGGTCGAATACACCATTGACCCTACCCTATTCACAAATCCCGATTTGGGCGAGACCCAATGGGCTCGAACTACCTAACGGTGCGGACTCGGCAACCTTCTCAAACCAATCCGGGGTTCCTATTACCCTAGATTGGTGAGGTTGTTCTACCAAGGGCTAACCAATGGCCCTAGTGGCGATTGCATTATAACCAAAATCGGTCGTCTCTGTCGATCACTCGTCGGCACATACATGAGGTGCTTGAATGCTACCTCGACTTTACTCCCGAAACTACCCTATTTCCACCCTTTGAAAAGGAACCCCCGTTTGAAGAGGTCATGACTCATGACCAACGGAAGAAGGGGTCGGGCACGTCCATCAAGAGGGTCGACCTTCCACCCTACATGTGGATGCTCGACTCCATCATAAAAATGCAACCTTTACCCGATCGCCACGACACGGGTAGCGTGGATAAAGTGCAACATGCACTTTTACCTTCGTGGCGATGGTTTGATGCTACCATGGTCATCCTTGAGGGATGCGGTACATCAAGAGTAAACGATGAAGGGCAACATGCGGCCCAAGGAGAAGATGCCGTATGCTCGGCTCATCTCGAGCATGTTGGAGTGCTACTCGAGCCCTCCTACACTATTTCACCCCACGAGGTGAGGGCTACGGATCGCGTGAAGAGCGTTCACCAAGTCTTCATGGACCCATGCTTCTACAACCTATTAAGCGGACCCTACCGGCTCGGGTCCGCTCCAGCCCAGCGGCCCGGCAGCGGCAGTGCACCGCCACCACCCCACCACCTCGGCGGGACCCACTTGAGGGTGGGGCACACCCTGCCAGAGCCATACATGGAGAGGTTCCTCCCACCACGACTTGACACCACACACACACTCAGCGCCCGCGACTCCACCTCATCCTACACCGTGCCCTCCATCCAGTCCTACCATAGAGGGCGTGTTGGCAGAATGGGCCAAATAATGAGAGGATGAGCAGGAGGATTGATTTCCTCATGTTTCACACCCTCCGATTCATCTACCCCACACCTACATGGATATGTTGGCCATGAAAAGAAGATGGGCGGCGGACGCCGCCTTCCATAGAGGACCGATCTTCCATCCCACCAGACAGTTCCCTCCACATCCCACATCTCACGACCCGGCCAGCCACCCCACCATGACCAGCTCCAAGACACATGACCACATTGCCTGCCACCTCAAATGGGCGGCTGCTCGGCCGGATCGACTGGCGAGGGCGCATGAGTCTTTTTTGTTTATTTTTATTTTGTATCGGTCATGTGTTGTGTATATGTATATCTTGTATGCCACTTTATTGGCCTGTGTAAAATTTTGATATTAATGGAAAAGCTAAATTTTGTGTTAATTGTTTGCCTTCGTCAAAAATTTACGTTCCATGCATGTGATGTCTACTTAAATTAAATGCAGTCAACTAGACCACCTCCACGAGTGTGGGGGAGAGGCGAAACCAGACGACACACCTTGGGTTATTTTGAGGGCGAAAATTCCCAAGGTGGGGAGGATGTAATAGCTTGAAAAATCACTAAACTATGACCTCGGGATCCGTGCGATTGGTCATAGGTTTGACCAATAAATAGTTAGCAGTGGTGTAGTGTGATGAGCGGATGAGATGTGAAAATAGAATGCCTATGTGATGTGTGTTGTAAATGTGAAGTCGCATACACCTATTGGCGGTGTATGTACTCAACACAAGAGAAAAAGGGATAAAAGGGTTTAATAACCCTAGATGTGTATTTTTGGTTGTTGAAGGAGAGTAAAGAAGAGAGAGAGAGTAAGAGAGGAGTTATTGCAACCGATTGGAAGAAGGATTCAAGAGATAAAGAAAGCGGATTCAAGCATGAGGATCCGTTAGAAACCAAAGCTGGAACCCTAGCCTTCCAACCCTAGATTTGAAATCAACTTGAGATCTATCCAAGGTAAATTTTTGTAAATAAGATGCATAGATCATAGGGGTTAAGTTGTGGTTAAATGTGGGTTAGATCATAGGATAATGGCTTAGAAAAATAGAGGAAAAAGTGTGGGAAAAAGATTGGGGAGAAACATTTCGAAAAGATTTGAATCGACAATTCGATTAATCGAAATTGGGTTTGATGTCGAAATTGCCCAGGAAGTTGAAAGGTCAGAAGACCACGACTTCGATTAATCGAATTGGATTTCGATTAATCGAATTTGGATTTCGATTAATCGATTTGAGAATCGATTAATCGACTGGGAACCTCCAGTGGACCCCAAGGGTTGGAGGAAATGATTTAAGGAAAAATCGACTAATCGAAATGGGATTTCGATTAATCGATTTGAGTTTTCGATTAATCGATTTGGGATCGATTAATCGACTTGTGAAATCAGCTGTTCGAACGATGGGGTGTACCTTAAAGAAGAATTTCGATTAATCAGCAGATTCGATTAATCGAATGACAATTCATTGTTGAGCGAGAATGGACTTTGCGAAGGAGAATTTGATTAATCGAAATTACTTGATTAATCGATATTGACCTTCGATTAATCGATTTTGAAAATCGATTAATCGAACCAAGTTCGATGTCGATTACGGATTTCGATTAATCGACTGGGATAAATTTTGTTGACTTTTAGGTTTGACTTTAAGATTCTTGGAGGATCTTATACCTTCTTTATTGCATCCCTTGTGATGTGTTTTACCTGTTGTGTGGTACCATAGGTGGTACGTGTGAGCTAGTGCGAGGAGCCACGTGGGACCTTGATGCATTGAACAAGTGAAGACTTGAGGTAGGGAACACCTTGAACATGTACTTTATTTTACAAGAGCATGTATGTAGTGATATAAATTTCAATTCAATTATTTTAACTGCTCAAAGAATTGTGAAAAGTGTGTGTGTGACATTCATAAGAGAAAACGAATGAGCCATCCCTGTGGGATGAAGAAGTAAGAGATAAGAGCATCGTGTGATGTAATTAATGGATACATCCTGTGATGTATCCATTGCATTGAATCATGTTTGATAGGCCTAACGATATAAGATAGCACACTTACACGGTGAATAACTATATGTAAGGCACCGATATTTTTGTTATTTGAGGTTCCTTAGGTTACCCCACCGACGCGGGATATCCAATGATCGACACGGCAGATATCCGTGACCGATACGGGCGAAACCGTGAGGCTGCCAAGTGAGGCTTATCCGACATAGTAAGCACACCCTGTGGGTGTTGATTGAGACAAGTGAAACTCCCGCCACCAATCCCTGTGGAAAGGGGCTTGGTACTATATGGTATTCCTGTGGAATACATTAAAACTGCCTATATAGATGACGATGAAGGGTAGCTCATCGGCTCGATGCTATATTGCTCGGGGATTACTTAAGTTGAAAGTTTAAGTTTTGCTTTAGGCCTTTTCAAAGATTATTCATGAGTAAATGAAAACATAAGAAATCAACAAAGAAACGAATGCTTTTAACTGCTTTTATCAACAATCTGATAGTTACATCATGCATGGTATATCATAGAATATATGTGAGTTATAACTTATATGTTCAAGCAGTTGTTTGTTCCCTATTGAGCTAGGATGTAGCTCACCCTATAGACTATACGTCAGTAGTCCATTAGTAGCAAATCCGAGGTTTCGGGGACGCCGATCCCATGAGCCTGGACTTTGTCACGGCGAGGAGTTGGAGCCACCTCCGAGGACTTCTTCTAGAGGACTCACAGTTACTTTGAGGAGTTTTGAGTAGAGATTGTACGGCTTGGTATGTCAAGCCTTTATTTTGTGAAAACATGTATATGTATAGAGTTTGGATTATTCCTTTGGGGCGAACCATCTGTGATGATTTATATCATCGATGGTTTGGATCGGTTCTCCCTTCATGCAGAGGCATGAGGGTAGAACTGTCCTTTGAAAGGTATTTCTAATTAGATTTAAATTCCGCAAGTTGTTCTTATTTCTTTTTATGCTTGATATACCAGTGTTCCGTGCATAGTTAAGGGGCACGGTCAAGATGATCGTGCTGATGGCACGGGTTTCGGGGTGCCGAAAACCGGGCTGTCACAATATGTTTGCTCAAAACAAATAGGTAGAGTTACCATCTTTTGAGGACGTGATTGAAGGCCATCTTTGGCTCGTTTGTGCTTAAAATACCCCACCTTATATAAATTTACCTTTATACATTCTTTGATAAGTCATGTTAATCTTTATCCCTTCACCATTTCTGAAAATTCAGCTTTACCCTTCTTATTTCTGAGAAATTAGGAACGAGGGATGAAAATGAACGAAAAGAGAGTAAGTGGAGAGATACTGAGTTGTGGTGTTTACTGAGAGTGTATGACAAAAATATAAAAGAAAAAAAGAAGAAGGGGGAGAAAAAGAAAAAGAATGAAAAATATGAGGTGCTGTAAGAAGATGAAAAAAAAATAAAAAATAAAAATAATATATTGAAAAAAAAAGAGGCGAGAAATTAGAAAAGAAAAAAAGGAGAAATAGAAAAATCAGAAGTTTGTTTCTTTTTCAAATTTCTCAGAAATTTTGAATCCAAATTTCCTTTCTTGCTTACGCACTCGAGCCCCATTACAACCCTACAAAAAGACCCTCATGATCCGATCTTGCATTGCTAACTGCCTGGTGGAGAGCAAATATGTGATACCTATGGAACTTGATATGACATGCTTAGAATATACAAGTATCTGTTCTTATGAGATTTATCTTTGTTCATTGATTGCATCGTGTTTCATTTATCATGTGAGACCTTTTTGCTTGTTTTGTATTGATCTCTCACGTGTGTGAGAAAACTTACCCATCATCAGAGTGATTTTAGTTTGAGAAGTATACCTATTGTGAGGTTTGAATCAAAGGTAAATCTATCTCAAATAAGATAAATTCTCAAATAAAGAAAATTATTTGTTCTGTTGACCACATTGAAACATCTAAAGATGGGTGAAAAATTTATCTGTAAATTGAAGCATTAGTTTAGCTTAACTAAGCATCAATGGAAATGACATGGCATGCATAGTACTTGTGGAAGAAATGCATAATGAGATCAATTAATAAATTCCACATAAATCAATGCCTTGAAGTTTGTGGGTAACTTCACTGAAAACCCTCAGGAGACAAAACTCCTCCACTAGGGATCACCTAGCGGTTTAAAGGCTTGTTGCATATGCTAAATGTAATCGTGTTTCCTACGAAAGTGGCAT
Source organism: Chloranthus sessilifolius (assembly GCA_021018995.1). Lineage (NCBI taxonomy): Eukaryota > Viridiplantae > Streptophyta > Magnoliopsida > Chloranthales > Chloranthaceae > Chloranthus > Chloranthus sessilifolius. The sequence goes on from CM037588.1 coordinate 104,271,368, forward strand.
TCTTTACTTTTCTTAGGTTGTTAGTTTATTTTTCAGTTTTGTTTATCTTCTCCTTTGCTCGAGGACTAGCAAAGTGTAGGTTTGGGGGTATAATATGCAGTGAAATATGATGATATTTCACCCCTAAAGACCTACATTTAGCTATCCGATAAAAGTCATTTAACATGTTTTATATAGTTTTAGTGATTTATAGGCCTGAAGATGTATTGAGCATGAAATAACCCAAAAGTTCAGAATATAACGTGAAATTCGTGCTACATTGGATCATTCAGAACTTATCCCGACTTGGAGCTCAATTTGAACCTTCAAGACGTTAGATTCAGAAAATTATCAAAACACAAAAGTTGGAGAACTCGTCGTCCGCTTTCCAATGCCGTACGAATCGCCTCAATCTGACTTCGGGATAGAAAGTTATGGCCGAAATACCGAGGCAGTGTCTGAATGCAAAGTGTAGCGGGAATTCACGAAAATCTGGGAGGTCGATTGATCGACCAAATTTGAATTTGAGTTCGGAATTTTGTTTGGCCGCGAGAATCTCGGTACTCTTTTCATGGAATAAAATCTTGGAGGAAAAAGCGGCTTCTTTTTTGGCAATTAAGGAAAAAGATATTCTTGGAGATATATTCATTCGGGGAGTCCTTCGGAGATAATTCTGATTCTTATTATTTTTCTGCATTCTTTTTTTTAGAGAGTTCTGTTTTTTAGAGAGTTTTCATTTTTCTGTATTCTTCTGTTTTAGTTTCTCTGCGTTTTAAAGTGTAAGGGCATTGAGTCTCATTTTCTTGAACTATCTTTATTATTCATTTTGAGAAGGAAGATAAGTCTTAGTTTTCTGATTTGGATCCACTTTCAAGAAGGAGGTGTACGTACTTGGATTAAAGCTTTTTGTAGTTAATTCTTTACGGTATTTTAATGACATTTTCAACTTCTGCATTTATTTTATTGCTTATTTCAGTTATGTGTGGCTAGTTTCATTAAGGATGGGGATCTAATGAACCCCATTCGAGGTATTCATTTATATTAATATAAATCTGTGATTGAGATGTCAGATGCTTTTTAAGACCCTAATATTCATTGAAAATGGTGAAATCATTATTTCAGTCTGAGATCTAGGAGCTAATCATGCCCTATGATTTCAGATCTGCAATAATAATTTTATCCTAATTATCACCCATATCGGGGTGAAGTTTTACCATACACTCATGGGGTGTTAATCATACATCTCCTTGATCTCGGATTGATAGTATGACTTTATCCCAGTGGTGAGTTCCAATCATGGTCTGAGGTGTGGGTGTTAATCATACACCCATGGGGTGTTAATCATACATCTCCTTGATCTTAGATCGTACTTTGGAAATTACCCTAGAGATTGGGTTCTAAATATTATCCGAGGTGTGAGTGTTAATCATACACTTATGAGATGTTAATCATACATCTCCGTGATCTCAGATCTATATTTTAGAACTCACATGTGTATAGGGCAGTGCTTCTTTTGAGAAATCTGTTAAAGATCTCATATCTCAATCCACAGATTGGTATTCTGTAAATGATAAACCTACGATGGGAGGATTTAGCATCCCAATCCTTATCTTTCATTAATTATTTAAATCTCTTAGATTTCGTTAGTATTTATCTGTTTTATCAAAAGTTATCAGAATTCTAGGTTGTTAGTTACTGTAAAAGATCTGTGGAAATTCTTTTAGTTAATTGATATTTATGTTTTTACATTTTCTAAACAATCCTCGTAGGAACGATCTCGTACTTTGCACCCACTGACTACATCACGATTCGTGCACTTGCGAGTACAAATTTTAGGACACATCAGTAGCGCAATGAAGCGCAAACGCCTCGCTTATGAAGCACAAATGCCTTTATTTCATTACTAAATAGTACGTATCACTTCTGATATTACATGACAACACTGTGGCGAGAAGCCTGTTGGGGCTCGCTGGGGAACATCAGACATTTGTCCCCCAATGGAAAAGGTCTGCCACCACCTCCTCGTATGCCGCCGTGCATCACCTACCACTGATTGTCATCCCACCCCAGACCTCCAAATTCTAGTATGAAACCCAACCACAACCCCATCCTCCTACTGTCGCTAAAACCCAGCCCCATCCTCCTATTCCCTCCAAACCCCAATCTCCTACTCCCTCCAAACCCCCTACCCAGCCCCAACCTCCTACCCAATCCAAACCCCTTACCCAACCCCAACCTCCTACCCAATCCAAATCCCAATATCCTACAAAGTCCAAACTCTAACACCAGCCCCATCCTCCTACTGCCTCCAAAACCCAACCCCAACCTCCTACTCCCTCCAAACCCCCTACCCAACCCCAACCTCCTACCCAATCCAAAACCTCCTACAAAATATAAACCTCCACCACCACCACCGCCAACTACGTCTCATGACTTCGGTCCTGAGATGGCCCTTACGCAACCATGCATCGAGGAGAAGTCTTCGGTGCAAGGTGAAGAAGAAGACGATGATGAAGATGACTCAGCCATCTTCAAGAGAAGTGAGAGGAACCAGAGTAAATCCCCCACCGTGATTCCTCCCTTACTAACTCTCCCAAAAAGAGAGGAAGAGCTGGTCTCCCAGCTTCACAAAAAGAAGGCCAAAACGGGGGGGCCCCTGACATCAATGACGACCTATATAAAAGCTACTTGGGAAAAGTCCAACAGTGAGAACGAGTAAGTATATCCCCTCACCATTATTATCACGGACGTAAGTATAACCCCTTGTGTTTTAACTTATTTCTGAATTTGAACATAAGACTATCATCTCGACTGTTGAGGGCTGACATATTATCGTCGAGCTACTGAGTAACCTACGACCCTCAACATAAATAGAAGAACCAGTAAGTTTAATCCCCATTGAAACATGTCGCCCCTGATTTCATATTAATATTTTTATCTTCGTATGCAGATAATGTCCGCGTATTTTAGGGTCATTGACAAGCGGAAGAACATGCAACATGACACCTTTAAGAAGATATTTTGGATGTCTCCCGTAAGGCTCAAATGCATGACCACGGATTTTAAAGCATTTAAGAAGCATAATAAGGAGAATGCAGCTTTCCTCCAGGCCGACATGGAGGGATTTTGCAAGGCTTAGGCCAAATTTTTTTAGGCGCAACATGGCACCAAGCCGATGGTGCATTTCCTCATCAATAAGAATCACTCATTGTCTGCGATGGATTGTGAAGAGATATTTATTCCAATTCACATCGACGAGCCACTCCACTGGGCGCTTACTTTGGCCACCCTTTCAAACCATACGATCGTTATCCTGGATCCGTTCTCGGACCAGCCTCCGATGTCTAAATTTGCCTATGAGATCAAGACCCTAGTAAGATTGAAGAGCCTCTAAAGATGCGTTAATGCTTCTGAGGCAAAGCGGCGATGCTTCTTATCAGTAGAGCGGGCGCTTCAACTTTGGGACATCAGCACTCCCAATACTTTTGTATCATTGCGTCAGTGCTCCCTTGTATTTTCTAAATGTATGTATAACCTCTCTCCATTTTTTTAACAGACAGTATTTGCTAGCCCAGTTAGATATGCATGGTGCAACCGATGAAATTTATGGGAAATATCCTTAGAAATATTTGAGTGCAAGAAATGCGCCAGGCCAAGAAAATGGTTGTGACTGTTCGTGATGAAGAACGTTGATTATTTCAGCAAGGACCTCCAGCCAACATTTACACCAGATGGCATTGCTCGTTTTAGTTTTGAGATTGGGCACGCCATTGCTACACACAAGGAAGAGAATTGGGATGCTAGTGAGGATGTTGATTCGTTGATTTAAATTTATTGTTATACATAAATATACTTTAAATTTTATTGTTATACAGAGCATGCACTTTAAAATTTGTTGTTATAAGATTGATACAATGTAAACTAAAAATTGTTCAATTTATATACGAAAATTATTCACAGGATTGGTTGTTAAACCTCTTTACAATTTATGGTTGTAGACTTTAATATTTGTTGGTAATGCTGGTGCTTCTATGTTGAAGCGTCAACGCCCATAATTGGTAGCGTTGACGCTGCTTGGTAGAAGCTACAAACACCATACAGTTTAGAAGTTAGCACCATACGCAACCAGATTTACCCAATGACGCACCAACTCTTCTTATTTGTAGCGTTGACACTTCATCTTCGACGCGCCAATGCACCTTATTGGTAGCATTGACGCTTCTTCCACTATGCGTCGGTGCACCCTATTGGTTACGCTGCCGCTTTTCGTCGAAGCACAAGCGCTCCTTATTAGCACGAAAATCGATAACCTATAATGTTGGAATACCAATAACAACTGCAATTATGTTGGAAAATAATTACATTGGAACTCCCAACCGTCAACACACCTTTGGGGCAGTGCACAATAAATGAAAAACTTGCGCTTTTAAAATGTTGCTATTTAAAAGGATCACCACGCTCATTTTTGTTCATCTCACCTCTCTCCTTAGCTTTTCATCTCCTCTCCTCTCATCTGCCTCAGCCCCTAGGACTGAAATGCAATGCAACGCTTTACGAAGGAGCCACCGACTAGCACGGTAGCATTTCATTTGTTTCTACGATGGTTTGATTATTGACATCTCCGACGACAACGAGTAAGTTATCATCCCCGACCACAACAACCATGTGGTTCCCCCTCCCCCGTCGAAGTTATGTTTATTCCAGACGATGATGACCTTGTTATAGTGCCATGGGAAAGCCCCACTGGCTCCAAATCCCCTTCTTCTCCTGGCTCTAAAGCCAGTGTTGCATTGCCCTCCTCCACCACCACCACCTGTCGACCCATGAGTCGGGCTACCGAAGGATATTCAACATATTTTTTGTAGACTTTTGTCGACAATGTGAAGAAAGACAATGATAATGTAAAGAAATAATTTTGATTTGAGGTTGTAATGAATTCATTTTGTGGCTTAAACTTTGAAATAATGTTGTGACAAATGTTTCCTCTCATTCAAAGAATGAACACATATCAAGTTAAGATTGAACACGTAGCAATAATTCAAATTAATCATCAACTAAGTACCATTATGCGCCCATGCTTCATAAGAGAAATGTCAATGCATCTATAACGAAGCGCCATGCTTCGTATTGGAGGCGTCATCGCTTCATTGCTTTGATTAGGAATCACCAACCGTGCTCCAAGTATGAATCACCAATGCTTCCGTAACAAAGCGTCGTCTCTTCATATAGGAAGCACCGTCTCGGCTCCAGAGCCAGTGATTCTTCTCCCGACTCCAGAGAACAAATAATGCTTTGCCAAATCATTTTGTGGCTTAAATAATAGTCTGACAAATGCTTCCTCTTATTTAAAGAGAAATGGAATCAATTATAATTGTAGACCAACTGTATAAAAAAATAGAATTGATCATTCAAATTAAGAATGAACGTGTATATATAAAAAAAAGAATCAAAACATAAAACCTCCTTACCATAGTCCATTAAATTTCAAAATACAGTTTGGATCAGATGGGCGCCCAAGCTTCTAAACGAAGCACCCGCGCAACATAAACGTAGCACCAACGCGTTGTCGCTTCATAGATGAGGCATCAACGCTTCTATGTCGAAGCATCCACGCTCCGTATTCGAAGCGACACCACTTAAAAATCGAAGCGACTGCATTTTTCATAAAATTGAGTCGGTGTGACTCTGTGATACCACACTTTCCATCGTCCTCTATTCTGTTTGGCTCTGTATAGTGCTAGCAACCAACATCTTGACCCTCTTTAATGAGTAAGTTGTCATTTTATAACCCAACTCACCACAACCCTTATAGTTCCTTCTCTGCTTCTTTGATTGTTAGATACTAACCTCTATTCCAGACTTTATTCTATCATTATTATGTCGCATACCTTTGGTGGCACATCGTGTTAGATCTCTCACTGTAATGTTGGCATGCTCTTGCAATGATATTCATTGGCTCACCTGGGAGAGCCGCCCTGAGAGGCTGCGATCCTAGTAGTTCTTTCATTCTCCTCTTCCCTTCTAATAACTTCTATGCCTTCTAATAATTTCATCATCCCTCTCAATGTGTAATCTACCAAGCGAAGCAACTGTATCTCCAATTAAATTGACTTGAGTCCGACTTTTCTCACCTTCCATATTTTCATCATAGATATAAAATTGTAATCCTCTTTCTTATCAACCTCAAATATATAATATTGTATCGAACATCTTTTGTCCATCAAGATAGAATGTAGTTAGATGGAACTTGGTCTACCTCTTTCTTGTAGTAAACATGGAAAATGTGAGAACACAATAAGCCTTCGGTCTCGAAGTGCTTGTAGTCACAAGTGGCCGAGGCATCTCCACATTCAATATGAACCTTGAATGTTCGACCGTTATCCTCCATGCCATTCCACCACTTCTACGCACTTCGTATACTTTAACCTCCCCTGCTACCTCTTCGGTCACCTTATGGGATTTAAAGGAGACAAACTTTTGAAACTCAGTGTGGAATCTATCGAACAAGATTCTGGTATACACACTAGCGACATGCCTCTCGATTGAATTTTTGAACAAGATATTTGGTGTCGTAGATATTAAGAAGAAATCCTCTTTATTTTCATTATCGCGATAAGATTAGATGACAAGATTGTATTGTTTGATAAATTCCGTCAAATCCATCTGGGCACTCACATAGCTATCAAAGAAGGAATTTATACTTTCACTGCATTACGTAGTGGTCATGCCAGCCCAGAAGGCATCACTCAAGTAGCATGAAATCCATTTGCTTTTAAGACCGTACATTTGTTTGAATCACACATTATCTTGCAATTGAAACTCCTTGACGAGTTTTGCCCATCTTCTTTCCAAATCATCAATAGTATGACTGAACTTGCACTGATTGTACTTTTTGCTAAAATCTCAACCCTTAGCTGCGGCTGGCAGTGATGGTTTAGTTCATTCCTCCTAATGTGCCATATGTAGAGGCGATGCATGGTTCTCGGAAGGACTTCAGAGATGACCTTGCTCATATAATTGCATTAGGTTGCTTATCACTCATGCACTTCAATCGCGTTTTAAACAACGAAATGAATGTTTCCTCCGTCTCATCTGTGAGCAACGCACATCCAAAAATCATCGTCTTTCAATGATGATTGACCCTCGTAAATGGGGTGAAAGGTACCAACAATTTATTTTTTTTATAATTGGTGTCGAATACTACCACATCACCGAAATGTTGATATGCAATCCGTGATCTGTGATTATCCCAAAATATACTTTGCATACGATATTTTTCTTCTAATTCGACTTCAAAGAAGAAACCATCTTCTTTATTCTGCCTATCAATGAAGGCTTTGATGATAGTCATGCACATCGAATAGATGCTACTGTCCTTTCTTATCTTTTTTAAGTAATCTCGAGTTTGCTGAGGGCTTACCGTCACGCTAGCATCTCCATCCAACCTGACAAAATAGGAGAAATCTTTGAAGGAGGAATGATGACGCCAAATACTTCTATCAATGATTTACTTACCCCACTCATCTTATTATGAGGTCGTAATTCCTTCACCTTCGTAGGTGTAAACAACTGATGATGATGTAGCTCTCTAAATTCCATTACCTCTCACAACCTTTGCTCGCCGTTGCTAATCTTTAACCTTACCTCACATCCTTATCTGTTGTCTTTTGAATACTTTATATCTTTGTGTAATTTACGCTTGTCTGACTTCTTGAAAGTATTACTTTTCCTAACACTGAAATTAACTTTCTTCTCATATAAATTGTAGAAGTTATATGTCTAGTCTGCAGTTTGAAATTTCAAGCCGATATGTGGTTTTCATCCCTCGCGTGTATTCTAGGACCCTCCCCAACAATCTAATATTTCGATATCCTTATCACAACTAAGTGAATCTCCTTCTAAAGAAATAATGTTAGGAGTGAGGTTTAAATCAACACCACCTAAATTAAATTCTCTAATAGAGTCTGTTATAGCCCCTGCATTAGACAAAAAGATCAATCGTCAGAAGGCAAAGTAGGCAAAACTTCACATAAGACACTATGGCGAGGCTATTTTGAGGTGCCATCACTTCGCATAAGAAGCGATAGTGCTACTATTACGAGGTGCCATCACTTCTGTTGCTTCACATAAGAACCGATGGTGGGGCTATGCTGAGTTCCTAACTCTTCACAGAAACAATGTTTGCGTCGACACTAATTTATACTATTTGAATCCTTATAATTTTATGATCTATACCTTGTAAATAAGTGAACAAAGAAATCATTCAACAATGGGCAAATAAGGCAAAACTTCACATAAGACGTGATGGCGTGACAATTCTGAGGAGTTGTCGCTTCGAATAAGAAGCAATGTTGCGACTATTATGATGCGCCATTGCTTCCATCATGTCACATAGGAAGCGATGGCGTGGCTATACTGAGCCCCAACTCTTTACTGAAGAAGCGTCTGCGTCGATGCCGCCTATAATATTTTGAGTGCTTAAAATTTTGTGATCTATACCCTGTAAATAAGTGAACAAAGAGTTCATTCAACAATGGGTAAATAAGGCAAAACTTCACATAAGACGCGATGACGCGGCAATTTTGAGGCACTGTCGCTTCGAATAAGAAGTGATGGCGCGACTATTATGAGGTGCCATTGCTTCACATAAGAAGCAATGACGTGGCTATGTTAAGCGCCAACTCTTCACAGAAGAAGTGTCTGCATCGACGCTGCCTACATTATTTTGAATGCTTAAAATTTTATAATCTATACCCTGTAAATAAGTGAACAAAGTGATATCGTGCTAGCGCGTACCTCTGATATCATTGTTCTGCGCTTCTATCGACTCAGAGCTCTAGAGAGAGAGAGAGAGAGAGAGAGAGAGAGAGAGAGAGAGATGGAGTGAGAGCATTATGAGGCGCCATTGCTTCCATCGCATCACATAAGAAGTGATGACATGGCTATGCTAAGCCCCAACTCTTCACAGAAGAAGCGTTTGTTTCGACGTCGCGTACAATATTTTGAATGCTTAAAGTTTTATGATCTATACCCTATAAATAAGTGAACAAAGAGATCGTTCAATAATGATCAAATAAGGCAAAACCTCACATAAGACACGATGGTGCGGCAATTCTGAGGCGCCGTCGCTTCGAATAAGAAGCGATGACACGACTATTATGAGGCGACATCCCTTCCATTTCTTCACATAAGAAGTGATGGAGTGGCTATGTTGAGCCCCAACTCTTCACAGAAGAAGCGTCTGCGTCGACGTTGCCAACAATATTTTGAATGCTTAAAAATTTATTATCTATACCCTGTAAATAAGTGAATAAATAGATATCGTGTTAGCGCTTACCTCTAATGTCACTGATCTACGCTTCTACCGACTCATAGCTCCAGAGCTCCAGAGAGAGAGAGAGAGAGAGAGAGAGATCCCAACGATGGAGGAAGAGAGATGAACTTTTATGCAAATTTTTAAATTCATTTACCCCCCTCTCTGACTTGACATTCGTTTTGCCTGGAAGGTTCTACCTACCTCTGCCAGCAAGATCTCTCAGAGATATCTCTACTGTGGCTAACTCGGGTTAGTGCAAAAGCACTTTTCATGTGACCTCGTCTCATTGGCCGGGCTTAGAGAAACCTCTATGCTCCGGTGCATTTTCCCCTGATCAACACCTTCACGAGGGATGGAGACATCGATAAATTGAAGCATCACTGGAAGAAATGGGCCGATGTCTCCATTCCTTGTTGATGTGGATTTAAAAGTGATACCCGCAAGTGCACGAGTCGTACCGTAGTAAACGGGTGCAAAGTACGAGGTTGTTCCCACAAGTATTTTAAATAAAATTTAAGAAGAATTAAAATACCAATCACAGAGTTCCTTGTTAGTCAATGATTTTTACCACATTTTACCCTTTAAACTTGGCTTTTACTAAGCCTCAGAGTATTTAATAATTGCTTTTTAGTATTGATTTACAGTGAGGAAGTAATTGCAGTCTTAGCGCAATTTTCAGTTAACAAGTGCCATTAAGAAGGAGTTTGAAATCATTTAAGAGCAGAGAGAGAGAGAGAGAGAGAGAGAGAGAGATATGTGTTTTCACACATGAAGAAGAAGTGCAACAGCAGGTTCTTGGACCTCATAAACCACAGCAGCCATCACATTGAGGACTTAAGCAATCAGCTCAACAACATTTTGGGTTATGCACATAATCATTTGATTCACCATTTAATGTAGCAGCAGTACATCTGCTCTGATGTATTTATATCTAAGGTGAAATAGCCCTTGCACCAATCAGCCATGTAGCATGATAGCCATGCAATTGAGCACTTCAAATCTGCAGCAAGATTTCCCCACTCGAGTTGCAACTCCAAGCCAACACCTTTCAGCTATCTCTCAGTTCAGTGCTCAACCCAGTCTTGCACCTATAGAATCCAGCCCCAACTTCTCCAAATGGCAGTAGCTGCACCCATGCAGATCTCCATTTAATCCCATCAAGTGGACAACAGCTGCACTCATGCAAGCCTGCTTTTAATCTCATTGAATGGAAGAAGCAGCTGTTCCAGCACCTCTCGAGTGGATTGCTTTGCACCCGTGCAGCAGCAGAACATCCAAAGCAGCCCACCTATCGAGCACTAGCAGCACCCCTTCAACAATCTCCCACTACCTATTGAATGGTGGAGCTTCATCTTCCACAACCTATCGAGCAGATGAGCTACCAACTGAACCTATCGATGTGCATTTAAGACCCCCAACCAACCTGTCGAATTAAAGCCTCAATGCACTCAGCATCCTCTCGACCAACACTTGCAGCTCCCAAGCTCATCCTGTCGAAGTGAAGCTTCAATGGCCCCAGCAACCTGTCGAAATAGAACTGCAAACCTGTCGACACCTTCTTCAATTCCAAAGCCATCCACTACAGAAACCTATCGAGCTCTTTACCCTCCAGCTTAAGAACCTATCGAGTTGCAGCCCTCAATCCTTCATCCTGTCGATAGGATATTGCAGCAACCTTTTGAACATCATGGCTAGTTGCTGAAGCCTCCAAAACTCTAAACTTCTCGACAAACATGAGCTGCAGCCCCTAGAACTTGTCGACATCTGCAGCCCTATCTTCCAACCTCTCAAGCTCCAAATCCAATCCTATCGAGCAGTTTAGAATTTGAAGTGCAACACCCTCTCGAGATCTTCAAGCTCTCATTCAGAACTTGTCGAAGTGCACTTAAAACCTTGAGCTATCCTCATTAAAGGTACCTCTAAACCATCAGCAACCTACCGAGATTCACTCCTATCCTCACGACACCTTACCTGAAGCTGCATCAGCCCCACATCCTCTCGAGTTTCCAATGCTACCTTCAGCCCACCTCTCGACACCTACTTGCAGTAGTCCTCGTAACCTCTTGAAAACCACTACCATCCTCACGAGAAGGTACCTGGAGCTGCTGCACTCAACTCCACCATCTCGAGTTCATCTTCTCACTGCTGAAGCTGCAGAGTTTTAATAGAGCTACAAATTTAAACCATCATCAGCCCATACTTCTGTAACTCATCCAACTTGGGCTCCATCAAATCTAAAGCATGAGGGTTATTTTCGGTAACAGCTACAGCTAAAACATTTTGGAGTTTAGCAGCAAATATTCTTGGTCGGCAAGGGCATTTTTGGGAACTCCAAGGCAAAAGAGAGGGCTGCACATGGGCAATAACTGATTTTCAAATCTTTGGCGGGAAGCAAATTATTTCAACTGAGTTCAACATATATGGATTTATCTCTTCTCTTTGATTGGTTGAAATGCTAAGCACATGGATTAGCATGAAATTCTCTCCTCTGATTGGCTGCAATCCAAAGCACTTGGATCACTGCATGTGTATAAATAAAACCTCTTGTTGCTGTAATTTCTCAGCAAGGAATCCATAGAATAACTTTGGTTCTCCTTAGCTCATTTAGGTTTAGTTTAACTTTTATTTTTCTTTTTTCTCTTCTCCCTTCTCTCTCTAATCCAGCATGTTGGATTAAATCTAGATAAGCAGTCTAGATCTGGTTTGTAACTGTAAATTGAGAGTTTCAAAGGCTGTGTAAATGGATTGGATGTTGCACAGATTGCATATTTGAGCACAATAGGCTGTAAGTTATATAATTACAGTAATTGTGGTTTTTAAAGTTGATTCTGATCTAAATTTTACTTTTTCCCTGAACCAGATATCCTTGTGAATGCTTGAGCTTGTAGCCTGGCACCCACAACATCTGTAATAGCTTACTTGTTCCAATCAAGATCCTTGAATTAGAACAATCTCTGGGATGATCTGTGACCATTCGAGTGGACAGATCATAGCCTTAGGATTGCTCCAATTCTTTGGTTTAGATTAGATTCTTATATCTTGCATCTGAGCTTGTAGCCAGATGAAGGATTGTAGCAAATCTTTCCTATGCTTTGCCTTTGAACCAATTGATTTTCAGTAAGAACCAATCCCTAGCTGCCTATTTCTCACCATTTTCTATTTTATTTTACCATCCATCTTCCTCCATCTTTTAAACTTAGTTTTGTATTTTAGTTTTGTAAAATTAGATCTAGTGACACCCAAAAAACTCTCTTTTTTTTTTCCTATTTTCTAGGCTAGAATTTCCAAATCTGGAGGTCTACTAAACACCTCTTAGGTTTTAGATCACTACTCCATGTGGGACAAACTCTTACTTATTAAAACTTACTACAAATGGACCCTGTATCTTTCAGGTCTAGGATAATTTTAGTATGCTGATTTCATCTTCTGTTTTACTTTGATTTTAATTTGTTTTCACCACATAGGTTTGGGGGTGTGTTAAGCAGTGAAAAATATTATTTTTTACCTCCTAATTTGACCTTTGAGTTGACTAATAATGTGTTTTGAATGTATTTTATAGATAAGTAATCAATTGCAGTCTTAGTGCATACATCCATCTAAAAAGGCCAAAGAAGCAATCTGCTGCTCAACATGTGCTCATATAGCCCAAAGGCTAGCCAATCAAACAATCCATAGAGCCTTAGAAGTTCATGAGAATGTCATGGGCCCAACTGGGTATGCTTGAGACCAAGTGCAATTATAAGGAATGAAGATTGAACCCACCAAGAGGCTACTGTGTGCTGACAAATGAAAGACAACACACCAAAGATGTGTGCCAGCTGTGGAAGCTCAAAGCAAAACATCTCGAGAGGTTAACTCAACATGTCAAGAGGTTCCATGAACCTATCAAAAAGATCTGAGGGTGTACTTGAACCTGCCGAGGAGTTAAAACGTGAAAAATGGAAGCTGTCGAGAGGTTCTAAAGATGTCTTATAACCTGTCGAGAGGTATTGGGGTGGAAATGTAAAGTTGTCGACAAGTCGGCAGAACCTATTGAAGGGTCTGAGGTATAGCAGTGGATCATGTCGAAAGCTTACCTGGAGATGCAGGGGAGCTTGCGAGGTTCTAGCTACTTGTCGCGAGGTTCCCCTGAACCTATCGAGCAGTGCAAGTCATCCTGTCGAAAACTTACCTGAAGCCGCGCTCATTCTCGAGAGGATTAAAGCAACCTGTCGAGCACTCAACTAAAGACTGTATAACAAGTCGACAGGTTGTTTATAACTTGTCGAGAGGATTGATAGAGACTGGACAGAAGTAAGAATTTCTATCAACCTGTCGAGAATTGTTACCAATCCTGTCGAGAAGTCCTCAAAGCTGTCGAAAGCCACAAGCAACCTATCAATTGAAGGGCCAAACAGACTCAGAACCTGTCGAGAGGTTCCCTGAACCTCTCGACACTCGAATTAAGAACTTCTCAGTTCCATTCAAAGCAGTTGCCAACTTCAGTGCTTTGTGCACACATTCCAAGGCACGTCAGCAGCCCTTGAGGGTATTTTTGGAAGTCATATGGACACGAATGTGAACTCTAACCACTTCACATGCACTTGTCCAGTTTGGACCAATGGATGGATAGCTTCTAGAAGTAAAATCAGCCACATCAACAGCTCAAAATAATAGAAATTTTCTCTTGAGCTATGATTGGCTGAAACAGATATGAAGACAGAGAGGAAAAGTATAAAAGCCTGAAGAACTTATAGAGCTAGATATCCAAAAATTGAGAGAACCAAAGCCAATTCCGAATTCCATTTTCCTCCAAAAATTCCTTCCCTCTTTCTTCTTCCCCATTCTCTCCTCAGACAAGCATGGTTGGCTAAACCTCTTCAGTAGCTAGGGTGAGGTTGAGAACTGTAAATTGAGAGTTTCAAAGGCTTTATAAATGGATTGTATGTTGCACAGATTGTAGATTTGAGCACAATAGGATTATAAGTTATATTATTACAATGTAATTGTGGTTTTTAAAGTTGATTCTGATCTACATTTCACTTTTTTGTATTTGATTTCCCTGAATTAGATATCCCTGTGGATGCTTGAGCTTGCAGCCCGACACCTACAACATCTGCAATAACTTACCTGTTCCAATCAAGATCCGTGAATTAGAACAATCTCTGGGGTGATCTGTGACCATTCAAGTGGACAGATCATAATCTTAGGGTTGCTCCAATTCTTTGGTTGAGATTAGATTCTTATACCTTGCATCTGAGCTTGTAGCCAGATGAAGGATTGTTGCAAATCTGCCCTATGCATTGCTTTTGATCCAATTGATTTTCAGTAAAGACCAAAATCCCTATTTGCTGTTCTCCACCTTTTGATTTTAATCTTTTTCTTCATTCCCTTAAATATGAGTTTCAATCAATTTTGGATCATTTTGCTTTTGATTTTTATAGTTTATAGTAAAGTGACAAACCTTAGAAACCTCTCATCTTTCCTTCCCTTGCATTAGTTTATGATAGAGTGCCAGATTTGGTTTAGATATGGAGATTTATCCTATTTAGAAGCACATTTCCCTGACTTACCTATTAAAACTTTCTTGCAGGACTGCTTGCTTACCTTGAAACCATCTCTCTGTGATTGTGCCTTTTATTTTAATGTTTTAACCCTTTAATAGTTGTAAGGTAAGCAATCCAACAAGTTTTAATTAACCTATCGATGAATTTAAGGGAAGAATAAACTAAAGATTATGATATTGCTCAAAGAAAAATAGGCGAGGTTTACTAAATTCTCTCATCCTTGGTTATCATCCATGAATTTAGATCTAAATGGTGGAATATTAGAGAAAAAAAACGACATAAAGATTAAAATCAATTAAAACTTTATGGATGATTAAAAGAATTAAATCAATATAAAAATCTAAGGTAATACTTTTCCTAATCCTCAAAGGAAAAGAGCAAAAACATTAACTGTATTAAAATAAATCTAATCAAAATGAATTAATGACTCTGATTTTTGTATTAAAAATAAGATTAGGGTACTTAATCATAGATCTAAGATCATTAGAAAAGCATGACTAATTCCCATATCTCGGATTGATGATTAAATCCTAAAACAGTAAAAGCATATAGATAGAAAAATATCAAGACGTCTACTAATATTCCAACCGCGGATCTATTCCACAGATGAATCCCTCAGATGGGATTCATTAGATCCTAAAACACTATGAAATTAGACACATATCTCCATATAAAAAATCCAAATAAATGAAATAACCGAAATAAATTGTAATTGATTCATTAAAATACCGAAATTGAGTCTCAAAACAAATCCACTCGAAAGCTTAGAATTGCTATTCTACCTTCTAAAAGCTTGAAAATTGATAAAAGAAAGCTAGAAAAATGAAGACGACTATCCCAAAAGAAGAACTCCTGGCCCTAATTCTAATTTATATAGGGACTTAGTTCGAAACCCTAAAATGCTAAACTCGATCGATTCCAAAATTTGATCGATCGATTTTGGATGGAGTTCTGTCGTATTTCAATTCACTTAAATTTGATCGATTGATTCCAAACTTCGATTGATCGATTTTGGACAGAGTTCTGTCATATTTCAATTCACTTAAATTTGATCGACCGATTCCAAAATTCGATCAATTGATTTTGGATAGAATGAACAACACAATTTCTTCCTTAAGTTTTGATCGTTCGATTCCAAAATTCGATCGATCACTTTTTAACAGTTTTATGTGCTTGATGCTCTTGTGGTTCTACATTTCGATGTATGTTTTCTTTATATTCCTTTGTGCTACTGAATTGATCCAAGGGTCAGAATCTTCTGAAATCATTAAAACTCCCCAGAAACCGTTGGATTACTCTCATTAGGCGGGTAAGTGTACATCTTAGAGTATGAAATATGATCATATTTCAACACTTATTACTTGCTCCAAAGGCGAATTTGGAATTAGAAATTTAAGGGATGTTAATGATGCTAGTATGATGAGATCAACTTGAAAAGTCATTAAAGGAAAGCCATTGTAAATATCTTATTGGTCCTAATTTCACTTTTTCCATCACTAAGGTTCCTTAGTGTTGTCCTACACCTCTGGGAGATCTTTGCCCGACTTCTATTTTTAATTGCACTATTGGTGTAGCTAGGGGGAGAATAGGTTGGAAGAATCGAGTTCTTGAGTTTTTTCCTTTTCAAGTTAAGAAGTGGATTTTAGAGAGTTCCGTGGAATATAACAAGTTGGACAAAACTAGTTTGAAAAGAACAGAGTAATAAAAATTTCTCTTTCAAATCTGCTTGGGAAATGATCAGAATTCACCATGAATCATCTCCGCTTTGAATGAAACTATGGAAGTCTAAAGGTCCTATGAAAATAAAGGTATTCCCATGGAAGATTCTATAACACTGTGTGGCCACCGATGATCAGATCTCAAGATTGAAGATCTCGGTAGTCTCTAGGTATACCTATGCAAGAAGGCTATGGAAACGTCCCGTCATCTCTTTATCTCGTGCGAATTTTCTACCATCATTTGGAGAAGGCTATCGAGTATATTCTATATTCTTTATCAAGATTTTCAATCTGTTAAAGATAGATTTTGGTGTTGGAACAAGAAGCATTAGTCTCATTTCGGTTTGGTTCTCTTGGTGCTTTGGTGAGAGTTATGGTTAGCTAGAAATTCAGTAAGTTTTGATTCTATGATATCTTCGATCGATACTATCTTCAACAAGGTCTGTAATTGGTTGAGAGAGCTTGCTCCCTTGATTCTTTCGAAAGTGAACATTACTCGGTCCGAAGCCATTATTTTAGAAGGGTTGGACCTCATTCCTAAGAGGAATAAGCCTTTGGTGATGCTTAAGGTATTTTGGATTCATCCTCCTAAGAATTTATCAAACTTAATACTGATGGAGCTTCATCTAATAACCCTGGCCCAATGGGTGGTGGCGAGATTATTAGAGATGAAAATGGAGACTTTATCTTCAATTTTAGCAATTTCTATAGTCGTAGATCGAACAATGAAGCAAAAACTCTTGCTATTTTGAATGGTGTCTGTCTAGCTAAATTTCTTGGTAAGAGATTGATTATTGAAAGCAAGATTCCTTTCTTCCTAAAAGTGGTCTTAATGAGGGCACATCCCTTGGAATCTGTTTGAAATTCTGACCCAGATTATGGATATCTTGACAGTTTTGCAATGGGAAACGAAACATTGTATAAGGGAGGTAAACGGTGCTGTCGACGATCTTGCGAAAATGGCGATCCTCAATTCTCATAGCATTACTTTCCCCCATTTAATTAATGTGCCTCGGCCTGTTAAGAATATTATTAGGTTAGAAAAGCAGGGTGTGTGCTACCTTCGGTCCTCATAAGCTCGATTGTTGTATTTTTTTATTTTCGTTTTTTATTGATTGACTTACTTAGCAATATATATATATATATGAAGGGTTAGTACTTTAACTACCACTTTGAAAAATAAAATTTGGATAATTGAATTGAAAATAAAGACCAGTGAGGCAAAATACTCAAAACATTTTGAAAAAGTCCCATTTTAATAGCGACTTTTTCAAATGCGTTACTTTTAGGGCCTGTTTGGATAAAAATACGGGAAACGTGAGAAAGTAAAATAATATTCCTATATAAATTCTCATGGATACTTAAGTTGTAGGAAACCATGGGATTTCTTTGTTTCCCTTTGTTTTCTGCTGTTTTGATAACTACATTGCTAGCTAGGAAAATGCAGGATTAACCAAATCTTGTGTTTAGATACATATGCAGGAAATGATAAGAAACAGAGACAATATACCACAAAAGCTAGACATAATACCATAAAGGGTATTATCCAAAAAATAGACATAATACCACAAAAAATAGACATAATACCACAAAAGATCATCCAAATTAAAAAAACAGTGGCAATATCATAAAAATGATTCACAAAAATGACCATCCACATAAATTATCCAAATAAAATGTGGGAAAAGACATCCACATGAAATATAAAAGGTCACTGAAGACAAAAGTGAAAATACACATCCACTAAGCAAATCAATGTGGAAAATACATCCACAAGAATACGAAGGCATCTCTTACAAAATATAAAAGAGATGAAGAGAAAAAAAAGAAAATTACATGAATCAATTTCATGTAGAAGAGATGAAAGAAAAATGAAAAGTTTATGAATAAAGAAACTTCAAGAAAATATGATAGCGGAAGCAATGCCAGGACCATGACAGGCTTGAATGTACGGAGCCGATCCTGTCTCTGATTCCATGTTCAAATTATAAAATAAAGAAGCAAAATAAGAAGAAGATAAACGAGAGAAGAAGATAGAAAGATAGAATAGACAAATTTCCACCAGAAAGCCATTAATTGCACACACTTTTCAAGTGATTGCACCGGATTGCACCAAATTTAAAAGAAAGACTTGCAAGTTTGGCAACCTCTACTATGTGAAAACACCATCTAATCCGTTTGATATGAAGGCCATGATTTAAAGATATCAATTGCAAAAGATTAGAACAAAATATAATTTTCATCATTTGATTAAATAGAGTCAAAAGCTATTATATAATTCAACAGTGGACTACAATAGATCATATGACAAGTATCGTGTTTTGCTCCAATTTTATGTACCAGAGATATATTGATTATGAACTTCAAATCAGACAACACATATTGCATTTTTACATCTCACATGTCCCTAAAATACCAAGTTTTAGTTTAAATTCAGTGCAATCACTTGAAAAACGTGTGCAAGTAATGATTCCCTTTCCATAACCGATTACATTGTTTACAGTGCTTTTCAATAATCTGATAAGAAAGTATATAAATAAGATTACAAATATAACCATTAGCGGTTACAATTGGTTTAGATAACTACAATTGATTGAGATAACTGATATGTGATAGTTAAGCTGTCTTGATAATTTATTTGTCGCATATGAGTTTTCCTTTATTTCCTTTGAAACCAAACATGCCTTTAATAAAAAATATGAATCTCTTGAATAAAATGTGAATTTTCTAACTTTTTCCTCAAAATTTCCCTATTTTTCCTTATTTCTAATTTCAAAACTTTTAATATTTCTTTTTATATCTTTTTATAATTGTTCTTTTCATTTTTCCAGAATTTTTACCCATTTTCTCCAAATTTGCTGAATTTTACAAAAAAATTTCCAAGCCGATTTATTCCCGAGCCCGATTATGTCTCTATGATAAAGATACAAAATTCCGGTACAAGGATTATTGAATTATTGGCATTGATTGCTTCTTTGCCAAAAGTCCAAAGAAAAATATGTTATTTTTCTTTTGATACGGCCATTTGGCCGAGACAGCCTCAAGAATTGAGTAGACATGCATACACATGTGACAGTTAAGAACCGTGTGAGGGAGTACCAACTATATTGGTGAGAGTTAAATAATAAAACCCCACCCATACATTATAAAGACAAGGTGGGAAAACAATGTGAAGGATGAGAATCGAATCAAAACAACCTACTCCTTCACGTTGGAGGGAGCGGACCAACTGGGCTAATGCAAGTAATGCCGAAATGCAGCATCTAAGTACAATACCAACGTTTCCTAGGTACGAAAAAATTGAAGAGTTGCATCTATTTAGAGACCTCGAAATCTGTGAAAATGAGATTCAACAGGTTTAGACGTTAATGATTGATCCGTGTACCAGCTGTGGTGCATGGACCCGTGCACCTAATACCAAATCACTGATGTAGCATATTATAGGGCAAGAAACCCGGAGTGGTGTTGTCCACTAGAGAGCGAGCATGGACCTCTCTACTCCCTACTACTCCCCTACCAACCTCAAGTTGTCATACATCACACACAAACAGAGCCACTATAGGGTGCTCAAACTGATTGCTAAGATCAACTATCTACAGATCCGCTCAAACTGATGGCTAAGATCAACTATCTCAAACTGATTGCTAAGATCAACTATCTACAGATCCGCTCAAACTGATTGCTAAGATCAACTGCCTCTTAGCCATTAATATTCAGTCATATATATATATATGTGTATATGACTGAAGCAACTAATACTAACTCTTAAAAGGAGTCTTAATCCAACGCCATATTTCAAAGGTGATTGGATAGTATGATTGCACGTCCTTGTTCTTATGTTGTCCCTGAACACAGGCAAAAAGCAGCCTCCATAAAGGCCATGGATCAAGTAGTGTCAACTCATCCCTTTCTCTGTATCCTTTATTCCTTTCTCTCTCATGTTTCTAGACTCATCCCTTGTCCCATTATGGATGGATTAAGATAAAAAAGTTAGTATTTCCGGAGTTTGGGGGAGTTGATGTTCCCAAATCCCTCGGGCCAAAACAAACCTTTGTGTTCGGGCCCTTTTTTGCGCTCATTCTTCCTTCAAAAGTGATTGGGTGAAAGCGATTTGTCTCCAAACCTACAAAACCAAAGAAACATACGTCCTAATTCGCATGTTGAAAGAGAAAGAAAATTTTTATTTTATTTTTTTAAAAAGGGTGGTGATAATACCACACCTTTTTATGTTACTGCCACCTTATTTAAACAAATAAAAAATATATTTACTCTGTAAAATAGATAATGGGGACCATTTTTAATCTCAATCTTCCCTAGAATGGATGTTGAGATCATTGGCTACTATTATATTGTCAGATGTTGATTCCACGTGACACACATCCCAAAAAATAAATGTGAATTATGTTTGATGGTAAGCTATGACCACGCTCACTTTTTGAAATGTGTGTCATATGAAATCAACATCTAATAAATTGATATCGATCTCATGATATCAAGATCTATTATGTAGAAGATTGAGACAAAAAATGATTTCCGTTTGATTTTAAGGAATCAACATATTTTTTCTTTGTTTAAGTGAGGTGAATGTAACTTAAAGTGATATGATAGTAACACCAGCCAAAACAAAGACTCGATCTGTTTGGTTATAACATACTAAGAAGATAAGGAGATGGGAGTGAAAAGGGTTTTAGGAAACCTTTAAGGTTCTTTTTTCTCAGCCGGAATTTCTCGCGCTAAAATTGTTGATTGCTTTGAATCAGATTGTGGAGATCCTTTTTGCCCCAATCATCCAAGGATCTTGAGATCATGAGCTTTAGCCTGATCTTAAGCCCCAAACAATAGAAAAATCAATTTAAGTAAAATCTGAAATTTTACTTGCAAATTTTGTTTTTTTATCTGTTGCCAAATAGGGAGGTTGTCTTTTTTTTAGGGCTGCTACTGGTTGTAACAGTTGTCTTTCCGCCCACCAAAACTATAAAAGCCCTCACGTAACCCTAATTGTAGATGATTTGATAGGCGGGTGAGAGTGCTTTCGGAGTTTTGATGGATGCCAACAGAGCTACCCATTAAAAATATATATATATATATATATATATATATATATATATATATATATATATATATAAGATGCGGATGATTCCAGAACTGCTATTGATTAATACGTGGAAATTCAATTGTTCCTTGGAAGTACATCTGGTTGATCAAGAAGATTATTTAAGGGGATGCCAAAGCTTCTTCCGGATTGGTCTCTATCCATTATATTTCTTGTATATTGTATTTTATATTTTCCTCTCTTTGTGCTTAATGAAACGATGAAGATTCCTCCAACCTTGATCCTCACCTATCAAAGAAGAAAAAAATAATATACAAATATTAGGTCTCGAAATTCTGAAGGCATAGGACTCGAACGCTTACGTTCTTGGCATTCGACACATGTCACTACAAAATCCAGGGAGTCTCTCTCTTAACTTCTTAGGAAATGAATTCCTGTTGTTGAGCATGATGGTGTCACTATTTTGATCCAATCTTAACGGTTTATATTGTTAAAGATCATATTAATTTGGTATGATTATTTTTTGGGATTTTTGCATTTACCCCTCTTAAATATGTTGTATTTACACTCTGCTCCACCCCGAGTTTCACCTATTTACGCTGTAGTTCCTACTTTTCTGTTTCCTTTGCATTTTGTCTCCTATAGTGACGAATCAATCATTGATTATTATAAAACTAAACTTTGACTGCGTGAAATAAGATGATGGAGATCATTTTTTCCCATAATTTTCTATCCTATAAATCTTGAGATCATGAGTATACCATTAGACGATCAGATTTTGATTCACATGACACACATATTGAAAAGTGCTTTAAGAACCGTGTTTCATTATCACTTTTTGTATTATCTGCCACATGAAATCAAAATCTAACGGTCTGATGGTCGCCTTTTAATCTCAAGATTTATTGGATAAAATATTATGGTGAAAAATGATTTCCATCATCTGATTCAAAGTACTAAAGTTTAGTTTTTTGATAGTCAATAATTGATTCATCATTCTAAGGGGTAATAAGTAAAGGAAACAGAAAAACAAGGCCCAATGTAAACAGGTGAAACATGGGTGGCGGAATGTGAGCACGACATATCTTTAGGGGTAAATGTGAAAATCCCTTAATTTTTTTTGTGCTAGTATACCGAAGTGTGTAACCAAAGATGTATTCTCATCTTCAACCATTGAAGGAGGCCTACATCCTCACCACCAATGCGAAAACTCAAAGTGAAGACGAAATGCTCCAAGAAAAATTCGGTATCGACATTTTTTCTTGAGGCTTTGCAAACCCACCAACAATTTAAGATGATATTTTCTAAGATTTGATCACAGCAACTCCAAGTGATGGCAACTAACAAATCTGAAGGTGGCCTACATCCTCTCCATGATTGCACCTATAGAAACTGAAGACCAAATGCTCCAACAGCGGAGAACTCTCATGGAAAGGAAGAGCGTTGACTGCAAGACTGAGAAAGTCGATGCATATTGTAACGACCCGAAAATTTAACCTGTCCCGAGAGTCTAGAATTTCGAGTTATAATCCGTACGCATCCTAGATATGTTAAGCGGGCATACACATAATCAAACTTCTCATACAAATATGGTTTCACAAAATCCGTAAATCTAACAATAAAGAATGAAATAAAGGCAGTCATAAATAATGAATAAATGCAATAAAAATTCAAGTAATAACTACTAATCAAAGAAGTAAGAGTCGGAAACAAATTCAATATACGAGACTCCGAGTTAACAATAATAGTATAAAATGAAACTTAGTAGCGAATCTACTAATATCAATAGTATGCACTCTGGTCAAAATCAGCACCAAGGTTCTCTTGGTACTCAGCGACATCGCCCTCCCGACGAAGTTAGCGCCACTAGGATCAGAATAGCCAATATCCACTCCGTCGATATAATTACCTGCAGCTGTTGATTTTTCGTGGGATGAGTTTACTCAGTCACGTAAACTCAGTGGATATATCACCAATCCACCTTACACTACTCAGGTGCATTGTGGGTGCATATCGTAAGTGATAATAATAGTATGACAATATAACTGAAAGGAATAAATAAAGAATTCTTATATATCTTAGAGTTCATATCATACTATAATGCATAATCATGATCTAGACACACTCCAATCCTAATGTACCTCACCATATCTCATAACATAATATATCTTATTATTTTCTCACATACATCTGTACATCGCATGAACGTACCTATATACTCATAAATCTTATATGACCTGTGTCAGAGTCGCTGCTTGAGCCTAACATGTGAGGGTTACCATAGTATCTTACCATCATAATATAACGCCTTTCATAACATACTCATATACCACATTTAGCCTATGGGGAGACTTGGCCAATCGTAACTCATAACATACTTATACTGTCTTCCCAGAGACCCGTCTTGGCTATAAGACGTTGTCGCCCTTTCGATGGCTACATGAGGAACGATAGGTACAAACCTTAAGTTCTTAATCTTATACTGACCTACATAGCGATGTCTTATTATCATACTCGTATCTTATCTTACCTTACTCATAGTTATCATAATCTTACAACTTACATTTAGGACGAGCTATAGTGTGGTAACTTCACTAAATCACACTTCCTACGGAACGAGTTTCATAGTACCTTGGATGCACTTCGTTTGACAGTCCATACTATTATAGAGGTGTTGCATCCGCACATGGACGCCTATATTTCGAATTTTACATGAATATAAAAGAAATCTCACTATAACTAAGGCCTAAGGGTCGAATCTTATATCTTAACTCTTATTTTATTCTATCATATTAAAATTTGAGGGTGATAGGGTCCCCGCATATGTCACTGTATACGAGATTACACTGAATCCGCACTCACTATACTCGTCATGATAGCCCATATCACCATAAGTTATGAGGTATATGAATACGATGTATTCCTTACTTCGATACCATCTCAGCGAATCATCACGCCCAAGTGTAGGCATGATCTCATACACTCGCGTATATATGACCTAACATATTCATAACTCGTGCAACATACTTGATGAAAATATAAAAGTATCTTAGTGAAAATATTTACATTTGAGACTTTGTTATGTTTATATGTATATATATTACTGTAGCGATTTAAATTTCATGTCTTTGAGACACCTAAATTATTTATAAGTGCCTAATAGCGATTCACCACATGCCTTGATTTTTCAAAATGTTTTAATTAAAAATGCATGTTTTGATTTTTAAACTCTTATATTTATTTCTGTCAATATTTGACACAAGTTATGTGGTGGCCTATTGGTTAAAGGCTTGAGTTAGAGGCAAGAGGTCAGAGGATCGAACCTTAGTATATGGGTTTGAAAATTTTATTTTGGACCTTGAAGTAAAAGCTTAAACATCCTTCTTTGGTGTGTTAGCCTAACACTGGATGATTCCCAATAAGTTATAAAGGTGTGTTACAGGGAAAACTCTAAATCATAATCTCATTTAGAGTTCTTCTTAAGAATAGAGTCATAAGAAAACCCTATAAACCTTTGAGAAGAGATTCTAGATCCTTTTTTTCTAGAACTTTTCTTTTTAAAAGATCGGTGAGACATTTGCTTATATTCTTAAGGGGCCTTCGCCTCCTTCAAGAGCCATCATCGTTATAGGGATCTCGATCGAATCGTAGAGATACGATCGATCTAGGTATGAAAAAATTATGCTTTTCTTAAAACTTAAATATTGAATTAAATATAATTTTCATGATAAATAGGGCTTTTTTACATAAATAATAAATGATTTGATTAGATGTGATGCATGTGATAAATGATGCTTTTTAATGTTATTGTTTTGGATAAAAAGAGATCGGGTTAAAATCCCACCATATTATTTGAGAAGGTTTACGGAATGCCTACTGGTCGAAATCGATCGATCGAACTGGTAGATCGATTGATAGATTTTGGATGATAATTCACAGTAAACTCACGGGTCAAAATCGATCGATCAATTTTTGAACAAAAGATTATTGTAGGCTCTTGGGTTGGAATCGATCTATCGATTCTAATAAATTGATCAATCAAGCCTGATAAATAAATAGTTTGAAAACCTCATGGATTGAAATTGATCAATCAATTCTTGAAAATTGATTGATCGAGCCTGAAAATAAATGGTTTGAAAACCTCACGAATTGAAATCGATCGATCAAGCAGGGATATCGATCGATCGATTCTAGATAGTCAAGTTTCTTTTCAGTTCTTTTTACGAAACTTTGATTAAATATTAATGTTTAGACTCAATGATTATATTCATATGTACTTCAATGTTTTATGGTGATCCACGAATTGCATGATCACGACACATAAATAAGATGAAATGATAAGTCATGATCGTGTTTGATTAGATCCAACGTCTTGAGAGGGACAAAGTCTAACGAACATCGAATAATAAAAAGCGTTAAACCCAACGTCTTGAGCGGGACGAAGTCTAACTAAACAAGAATATGAAGCATTAAACCCAACGTCTTGAGTGGATTGAGGTCTAACTAAACAAGAATATGAAGCATTAACGTCTTGAGCGGGACAAAGTCTAACTAATCATGAATGATTACAACATTAGACCTAACGTCTTGAACGTGACGAAGTCTAACTAATCATGAATGATGACAACATTAGACCCAATGTCTTGAGAGGGACGAAGTCTAAAAGTCAACGTCTTAAGAGGGATGAATAATTAATGATCTTAAAAAAGAAAAGATACATTTATGCGACATTGATATCTATGTTATGCGTAGTTTCTTTCAGTCAATGTAAATTATGCATGTCACAAGCACACACTCATAAATCATAGAATTATTTATCTTATATTTTAATGGATTGCATGTCTGATTTATACAAGTGTAAACTTATACCCCTTGTTGATGTGGGTGGCCAGATGAGACTAGTGCAGCTGAGGATAACGTATGGGCTTATGGTGATGAGACTGTACGTGGTGTTCAGGAACTTGAGATGGATGGGGATGAAGGCTTCGTAGTCTAGTAATTTATTTCCTTTTAATATTATTGGTTTCAAATGGACGAGACAATTGGCTAGTAGTTTTATTAAAAATATTATAAGTTTTTAATCATGTTGGACTTTATATTTGGAATAAGAAAATTATCATGAATTTTATTATGATTCATTAATGCTTTTAAAAAGTTTCTTTCTATTGTTTAAGGCACCCTTAGTGCCTTATTATGTTTTTGTGGTTAATGATATATGATGGTACGACCTAAGATCGTACAATCAGGCTTTGTGAGATTTCGGGTCGCTATATTCACTTCAAAACAAATATAGAATATGATAGTTATTAGTGTGAATTTGAGAACATTAAGGTCAGAGTTTGATTTTTACGAGAGCATAAAATTTCTA
Organism: Chloranthus sessilifolius; assembly: GCA_021018995.1. NCBI lineage: Eukaryota > Viridiplantae > Streptophyta > Magnoliopsida > Chloranthales > Chloranthaceae > Chloranthus > Chloranthus sessilifolius. The sequence continues at coordinate 104,298,348 of CM037588.1, forward strand.
ACTATTCATATTATCGAAGAGGTCGTGTTGAAGTGATAAAATTAATATATATATATATATATATATATTACTATAATTTAATGCATAAATAGAAAGATATTATAATTTAAACAGAGGTAAATCATGACCATCGATCAAAACGTTCTTGTGATTAGCATGCATTAAAGGCTTTGGTCGTGATAAATAGGGGTAGAATATTTGATACTCTGCCAAAAGACATCGATGTTTCGAAACCTTAGACCTCGAATCGGGTATGAAATTCGGGTCCAAATCCTAGCGGGTCGAGTCTCAATTGAGTGTGTAAAAGATCGTAAAAGGTGCATACACTGGATTATAATAAAAATGGGTGTTACCATGTTGAAGAATCGATCGATCGATCGATCGAAAATATGAAGTAAACTTTAGTGTCTGTTCAGACGAGAATCGATCGGTCAAGCAATCGATTGATTGAAATTAATGTAAAGAAGTCATTTAGTTCAGTATATAATCGATCGATCTAATTTAAAGTGAATAAGTAAATTATTTCTATCCATAATCGATTGATCGGACACAAGAAATCGATCGATCAAATTTAATGGGTCATTCGACTGGGTCGAAATCGACCAATCGAAATTATAATGTGAAATATATAAATTGGTCTTAGTCCAGAATCAATCGATCGAAAATATAACAAAATCTATAAAGTCAACTTAGTCCAATCGATTAGAAATTATAATCGATTGATCGAATATATATAGAAAATATATAAAATCGATTTGGTCTATAATTGATTGATCACAAATAGAAATTGATCGATCGGTTTTGGAGATTTCAACAAATATTAGAGTTCCGAAAATAATATTCTAACAGGGAAAAGAAGAACAAAAAGTTTAATTAAAACAAAATCATAATAAGGGTTAGCCATTTCTTTCTCTATATTAATATTATAACAAAAATATATGGGTTCATTTATTTAGCCCTTCGATACACGATCGAGCGTACCTTACCTGACAGGATCTGAGAAGAACAAAATGGATTGATGGATACCCACCTGTTGAAGCATGAACGGTAGATCTACGATGATTAAGGTGAAGAGATTGACGTCCAACGCGAAGGTTCGTCCAAGCTTTCTTCTTCTTCTTCTTCCTCCTTGTTCTTGATGGTGGAAATAGGTCGCAGTGGTTCTCATGGAAGAACACATGAAAGTTTTTAAGGAACATATTAGATAGTTTTAGGAAGGATGAGTTGAGAAGGAATTGTGACGGCTAGAGTTTCTTAAGAGAAGAGAAGAATAAGAGATGGCTAAGGTTTCTTAAAAGATTAGAATAAGAAAAGAAGAAAAAAGTTATGTACTTAAATAAGGTTTTCTAAAAGTCGTGTAGGTTCCGGTGTGGAACGCTAACACCGTGTATAGTGCAAAACACATTTGACACCATTAAAAATATTTAAGAAAATCCAGGTTGTTACACATACACTTATCTTGTAATTAAATTATTTGTTATATATATATATTAGTGTAGTAATATATATTTTATTGTTTCAAAATTAAGTTCATAATTATCATTATATATATTGATAAGAATTCAATGGCAAACTTGTAAAATTTATTTTCTCTCCAAAGAAGTGTCTTTTCAAATTTTAATTTATCTTTTTACCGTTAGTTAAAAAGACACAAGTCTGAAATCCCTTCACCGAAAATCTGAAAAGACAGAAGTGAATCAATTTATTCGAGAATTTCTCTATAAATAGAGATAAGATCTCCGTTAGAAAGACACAAGACAACAAAAATAATAATCTTTCTCTCTTACGCTCTTAATTTATTTATTTAAAAATCTTTTTATGCATCAGAAAATCTGTGTGACACGTTCTTTTTTTAGAAAGTGCAATCTAGAAAAGAACATACGATTCTTGACAAACTCAGGCTCTGTTGTATCCTTAAGATAGATTCGCTAGGAACCCTATTGCATCTTCATTTATCTAACTGAGTAAGGGCATCTATGGTCTTTAAGACAGCGTAGTGAACTACGTGCCTTAGAGCTATTTTTTAATACCATTCAAATTCAACAATTTAAAGATAATAGATCGTTCTAATAGCTCAGAGTATAAAGTTCATGAATCAAGATCACATTAAACTTGACCGATTTGGCAGGTCAAATTTTAAATTGCTTATGTCCTCACTACATCGTATCCACCAATTTTTGTAGCGGAAACAACGGGAAGTACACCTAGTGATGATCGGGTGCTCGACTCAAATGACTGGAAGATGACCAAAATTATATGGATCACATTCTCAATGCACTGAACAATAGGTTGTTCAATACATTATGTAAGTGTCCTACCACTAAATATTTATAATGATTCATTAGAGATGAAATATCTAATTGAAGATGCATTTACAACGGCTCTTCTAATCTTTAAATATTTGATTTCAAAATGGCTATGGATAAACAGATTCTTGAACAAGTTCAAGAATTACAGTTTATCGTTACTGAGATAGAAGTCTAATGATTTTAATGGAGTGTACTAGACCGGATATAACATACATAGTGGGGGTATGGAGTAAACTAGCAACCCAGGTACTAGATCTGATATAATATATAGTGAGATACTTGAAAGGAACTGTGGATTATAGTTTATAATATAGTGACAAATCTGAACTCTTAGAGGGTTTACTGATACTACTTGGATTTCTGACTCCTTTGAGTCAAAATCTTCAAGCGGATAGATTTTTACTTTGGTAGTAGGAGCAGTATCGTGGGGGTCGAGAAAAGAAATATGTCTTTCAAATTCAAATATGAAATCAAAGTATATAGCATTGTCTGCATGAGCAAAAGAGGCAGAGTGACTTTAAAGCTTCATAAGATAAATTCCTTTGACTCAACATATATATGCAATTTACATTTATTGTGATAATAAAATAGTTTTGCAGATTTCGGGTAATAAGAAATAAAAAGGAAAATCAAGGCATGTAGGCCTTAGATATAACATCATTCGATAGAAGTTGAGTGATGGGTTGATCATGCTGGACTATAACCCAACTTTTGAGGTGCTTACGGATTCGCTGTCAAAAGCACTACTCAGAGATATATTGTTGAGAACATCGAGAGGGATGAGACTAAGACCCATATCTTTAAAGGTGCAATAATTGAACCTCAACTTAGTGGAGTTAGAGATATCAAATCCTATATTCAATGAGGTAAGAAACTACTTCGTGATCCTTGAAAGTGCACAAAGGTATGTTACCTATTGGCTATCCCTATAGTGATAAATTTTGTGCACATCTCTTGTAACATGAGAGGGTAAGTTTAACTCTTAATAATTCTGCAGGCATTTATTTGGTGGGTTCATAAAGTAGTTATAAGAGCATCCATGACAGATTCACTTAAATGAGTATGAAAGTGAAGTCGCTTCAATAGAGATTCTATCAACTCTCTGAGATATTCATGAAATCAAGACTTTAGCGCATGGTTGTAACGCATAAGCCATATGTCACTAATGATTTAAGTCATATTATGTGTATATGTAATTCCGGTTTGTCAGACATGTTTTAATTTCAAAGTTATAAGTTACTTAAAGTCGTTACAAACTTTGAGTTGTGTGTACTAGTCAGAGGTTCAAACCAAACAGTATCTCGGATGATGCATAATATGATCGCTCTGATACACATATTTTTTATATTGAAACAAGTGGGGGCATATTTTATATATATATATATATATATATATTGATAATAATTAAGTTTATTATTAGTAATATATATTTTATTGTTTCAAAATAAAGTTTATAATTATCATTATATATATTGATAATAATTCAATGCCAAACTTATAAAATTTATTTTCTCTCCAAAGAAGTGTCTTTTCAGTTTTTGATTTATCATTTTACCATTAATTAAAAAGAAACAAGTCTGAAATCTCCTCACCATAAATCTGAAAAGATACAAGTCTAAAATTTTTTCATCGTAAATCTAAAAAGACACAAGTGAATCTGTAATAGTCTCACATTAGATAGGAAAATGTCCTGACCCTGGTGTGTATGTGATTGCAAACGCTACATGTCATGACGTGTTTTGGGTGGGGACTTAAGCCCATGCCAGAAATAAAATCGGGGCGGGGACTTAAGCCCAGATCTGGACAATTTTGTGGCACATGTGTAAAGACCCGTATTTTGAACCCGAGTTAGACTGACCCTGTGTGTGTATTCGGCTCGGCAATCCACGTCACTATTTGTTTTGGATTTTTATCTAGATGTGATTGTGCGGACAGATTTTAATTTAGAGCCCATTTGGACCCTCGTGCGAAAGTTGTGCACCGACCTCGGTGTAGCCGCTCAACACCGAACTTGAGTTTTAAAATTAGAAGTGTATAATACATAAGATGTGTGTGTGTGTTTTATTTTGTGAGCAATCCTATTATAAGAAGGAATTGCATTCCCGTATTATACTAGGTTTTGTTAAGAGAGGATAGTTACCCAACCGTGTGAAACTCCGTCTTCTCTCTTCTTCATTCATCGTAGGAGATCGGTTTAGAAAACCTCCTTCTCTAGAACCCTCTTTGTTGAAAGCACTTAAACCTTAGAAAGAACTTGAATCAACCTTGGATTCGTAGTTGGCTATTGGGAGAGGTTGAGATCATTGGGGGCGTGTTGGAGTTGTCTCTGTGAACTCGTGGGATCGATCGCGGCGCGAATCATTGAGGAAACCCGTCGGTTTCGTTCCGAAGCTCCATTCGCGTGACTCATTTCTAATCTAGGAATCCTTAGATTAAAGGTACGTTTTAATTAAACTTTTTGATTAAATCATTAGATTAGCCATAGGTTTTGCTTTGGGATGCATGGGTTTTGATTCGAGTGAAAACCAGCGAAATCGCGTCGCTGTAGCTCGCTCGAACGAGCTATTATCATCGCTCGAGCGAGGTATCACCGAACTCTGACATTACCTTAGTATTTTAGTCATAACTTTTTATCCCGAACTCTGATTGAGACGATTCGTTTTGCGTTGGAAAGCTAATAGAAAAATCTATAACTTTTATGTTTTGACCAACTCATGGATCAATCATCTTGAGGGTCAAAAATATATGAGAATGTTACGTCAAATCGCTCGAGCGAGCTATTATCATCGCTCGAGCGAGGTATTGTCGAACTTCGATATTGCCTTGGTATTTTAGTCATAACTTTTTATCTCGAACTCCGATTGAGACGATTCATTTTGCGTTGGAAAGCTAATAGAAAAATCTACAACCTTTATGTTTTGACCAACTCATGGATCAATCATCTTGATAGTCAAACATATATGAGAATGTTACGTCAAATTCTAGGATTGGCGCAACTTGCCTGTTTTGACTTGTTTTTGAGGAAACGCTTAAATAGGTCTATATTATTAGTAATTAGAGTTTATCTTAATGCATGAACATATATTGTGATGTAGATTGAGGGCGAGAGGCCATCAATAGGACCTTGCTTGACTTCGCATAACTCCGAGTTTTAGGTAGGAGAATCTCATCTTTACAGTATTTTATTTTAATTCGCATGGATATTTTGAATTAAAATCTTTGAACTTGCATATGCCATTGAAATCACATCTGTAAACTAAAATTGATATGAATGACTGAAAATCTAAATCTACCTGAATCCTGAAACCTGAATCTGCTTAAGCTCTGAAAATCTGAAATCAAGAACCTGAACTATGTATAAGAAACTTGCATCTGATTTATATTAGTATCTGCATTTGTTTTATAATTGACCTGAACGACCCCTCAAAAATTCCTGAACAACTTCCTGGCACAAGTTTCCCTCATCACGCAGGGGCTTGTTGCATCCTGAAAAAGGGTTCATGAACGACGATGGTAGGTAGGGGTTCCCATCGGCTATATTCCTGCTCTCGAGATATAGTTTACTCGAAAGGTATTTTAAGTTGAGGATTAAGTCATGAATTACTGAACTTTGCATATAGAAGTTAGAGAAACTAAGACAATCAAACACCGACCGTTTGAAACTGTTTTCACACATTTAGAAATAAATCTTACATATGATTTCTGCACCTAAATTCAGTTTATTATCTGCTTATATGTTTGACAAGCTATATTCCGATATTTGTTTTGAAACCATATTAGTTAAAGTAAAATGCCGTAGATGTCTTTCTTCTACTGAGCTTTGTTGGTTAGCTCACTCCGACTATACGTCACGGAGTTCGGTCTTGGCGTGGCTATTCAGTGTGAGGTGATCCACTCGTGCCTGAGGAAGAGCTTGAGGTTCCTCCTGAGGAGTTTTTCCCAGTATAGAACTTACTGATTTTCTTATTTGTGGTGAGAGTTAGACTTGAATTTGTGGGCCCATTTTAGTTGGATATCATAGTTTTATACTTGACGTTGATTTCTGTTATGAGCCATGTTTCGATGATGGTTGGCCATCATCGGTGGTTCTTTACTTTTAATTACTTCCGCATTTATTTTAGCTATGGATATTTATTGCGCTTTACTCTGATATGTGTCCTGTTTGTCCGGCTTATCGTTTATTCGATAGGTTGGCGAACCGGCCTTTCCTATACCTGAGGGATTGGAAAAGTCGGGTCGTCACAACATGGGTCTTCACAGAATGGTATCAGAGCTCAGGCTCTACTTCCTCGAGGACTGTATGGGCTATGTAAGTATAATATGTTGATTGAGGATATGATAATTCAGACATACCCCAGACTTTAGATCTTTTGAGGGCTTATAGGTTTCAAGGACGTTCGATCATTGATGATAGAAGACCCTGAAATTCAATTTTGTATTTAAAGATTTATTTAAGAATAACTTGTATAGTTAGGAACTTGTGAAAAACATTAGAAATGATCTATAAGGATTGAAAAATAATTGGATCAAGTGAATATCCGACTTCAGTTTGACAGACCACACATTCGTAGAAATCTATGACATCAAATCAGATTATTTTATAAATTGATGAATTAGAGTCGACCACCATTATAAAGAGAGGGGGACCCTACCTTGATGATATCAAATATTAGGTGTGAAAAATATAAAAGTTTTGCAGGTGATCTGAGATTAACAAAGAAATGATGATATTAGTTTATAATCAAAGCCTAATTTTCGAGGACGAAATTTTTTTTAAGGAGGGGAGAATGTAACGACTCTAATTTTTGTTAACGTTGAATCGTTGACTTTTGATAAGAAGCTAAGATTATAGAGAAGTATCCCGAGTTCATTGGCCCATTTACATAATTTTCTAGGACGAAAATATTATAAGGAGGGGAAAATATAACGACCCGAATTTTTTAAATCTTAATTTTGTGGTGTTAGATGTGTTTTATACAGTACACAGTATTAGTGCTCCACATCGGAACCTAACCTATTTAAGAAAAACTCATATATTTATTTATGTCAATAATTGACTTAAGTGGTGTGATAACATATTGGTTAGAAGCTTTTCTTATAGATAAGAGGTCAGAGGTTCGAAACTTGACACGTAAGTTTTAAACCTTTATTTTGGGCTTGGAAGAAAACACCTATACTCCATTATTTGGTGTGACAACCTAACACCGGAAGAAAACACCTATACACCATTATTTGGTGTGACAACCTAACACCGGATTATTCCCAATGCATTATAAATGTTACGGAGGATAGAATTCTTCTTAAAAGAAAACCCTAGCCAACCGTCATATTCTTTTCTTTTCTTAAAAATCCTAGCCGTCAAACATCTTTTTTCCTAGCCACCTTTCTCTAAAAACACCTTAAATCCTTGCGTGTTCTTTCCACATTGTGATTATTCCGCCATCAAGATCGTGATAGAAGGAGGAATTGTGGACGAATCATTGCAATTGGATGTCAATCTTCTCAAATCTTATCGCCGTTAAATTGTCGTCACGCTTCAAGAAGTGGGTACCTATCCATCAATCTGGTTCTTCGAAGATCCCATCATGTAGGATACGTTCGATGGCACATCAATGGATAAAATAAATGAACCCTATTTTATTATTATTATATAAATTGCTAATAAAGGAGAATGAGATGGCTAATCCCTAGCCATATTTCCGTTTATTTTTATTTTAAATAATTTTCTTTCTTTTTATCTTATTTTTGGAATTCTATTTTGTTCCAAAAATATCTCTTCCCATAATCTGTAATTGATTCTGAAACTTATTCGTTTAGGAGTATTCAATCAAGGGTTATTTGATCAAGGGTTTATCCCTATTTGTTTTTCGTTCTGATTTTGTTAATAAGGGTTTTTGGTGATGTTAATCAGGGTTTTTTGGTTTTTAAACAAATTTTATTGGTTGTTCTACTTTTTTTCATTTAGTTTTGCAAGGTTTTTACAATGACCTCATAGGATCCATCTATGGAGGATATATACCTATTTGATTTTGACTAGATAAAGTTTTTATGGAAATTTCTTTTGGAGAAGACGTCCCAAGGTTCCCTAATTCTCAGGTCACTCCATCTCGAGATGTTGGAAAGTTCCACAAGGAAGGGTATATTATTATTTTATGGATCTTTAGACATTCTAAGAATCTAAATTTTTTTGTGAGGTTTGAATTTTCAAATGCTTGGTGATTTATCATGGTTTATTTATTGGAAGTTCAACGACTTTTAAGATGATAGTTTTCTTTTCTTTTTTTGTGGCTATTGTGGCTATAGATTATTGTTTTTCATTATCATGTGACTAGAGTTTCTGTTGAAAAGAAAATTGGTATTGATAATGGCTTCGAGGCACGTAATTCACTATGCTATCTTAAAGACAATAGACGCCCCCACTCCGTCGGATAACTGAAGATGCAATAGAGTTCCCAATGAATCTACCTTCAGGATACTATAGAGCCCGATCTTGCCAAGAACCGTTTATTTTTTTTTAGATTGCACTTTCTAGAGAAAGAACCTGCCATACAGATTTTTTGATACACAAAATAATTCTTAAAAATAAGAACGTAAAAGAAAAAGGAGATATAGATGTTATTATAGTTTCTGTTCTCTTGTATATATTGTGTGTGTATTTTTTTAACGAAGATCTTATCTTTATTTATAGAGAAATTCTCAACCATTGTATCTTTAAATTACGGTGAAAAGATTTCAGATATCTGTAGAGAGTTGTCTTTTCGGCAAAAAGTTAAATAGATTTCACTTGTGTCTTTTCAGAGAGTTGTATTTTTTCAGAAAGTTGTGTCTTTCGTGAAGATATGTAAGACATGTGTCTTTTCAATTAATTGTAAAAAGATAATGGTAAAACAAAATTCGATTCACTTGTGTCTTTTCGATCAAAAGATGCCAAACTTATGTCTTTTTATATTTACGGTGATGAAATCAATCCAAATATGAAAAGACACTTCTTTAGAAAAAAAATAATTTTTACAAGTTTACCATTGAATTATTATCAAGATATATAATATAATTATTATTTTTATTTTGGAACACTAAAATGTATATTACTATACTAATATATATAACAATCCCCCACTTGTTTCAAAATAAAAAAAATTTGTGTATCAGAGTGATCATACTAAGCAGATCATACTAAGCATCATTAGAGGTACCGATTGGTTTGAACCTTTGACTTGTACATCTAACTAAAAGTTTGTAAGGACTTTTAGTAGCTTATAGCTTTGAACTGAAAACCTGTCTAACAAATCAGAATTACATATACATTTACAATGACCTAAATCATTAGTGACATAAGGCTTATGTTTTACAGTCATGCGCTAAAATCCTGATTTCATGAGTATCTCAGAGAGAGGACCGAATCTTTGTTGAAGCGGCTTCACTTCTATACTCATATAAGTGAATCTGTCATGAGTGCTCTTGTAACTACTTTATTACCGTAGCAAATGAATGTGTATAGAATTATTAACAGTTAAACTCGCCTTCTCACGTTACAAGAGATGTGCACTAATTTTAACACCATAAGAATGACCAATAGGTAGCATACCTTTGTGCACTTTCAAGGGTCACGTAATAGTTTTCTATCTCGTTGAACTTAGGATTTGAGATTTCTAACTCTACTAAGTTGAGGTTCAACTACTGTGCCTTTAAAGATATCGGACTTAGGCCCATCCCCCTCGATGCTTCAAAACTGTATCTCTAGGTAGTGCTTTTGTAAGCTTCGAAACCACACTGCCTTTTTTGCTCCCGCAAACAATACTATATACTCTAATTCCATACTTGATACTACTCCTTCTACCAAAGTAAAAATTTATCTTCTTGTGAATTTTGAATTAGAGGAGTCAGAAATTCAAGTAGCATCAGTAAACCCCTCTAAGAGTTCATGCTTGCCACTATATTATAAAACTATAATGCATAGTTCCTTTCAAGTATCTTAATGCCCTAAGAATAGCTTCCCAATGTTCCAATCCTGGGTTGTTAGTCTACTCCCCTTACTATATATGCTATATTGGGTCTAGTACGGTTCATTAAATATATAAGATTTCTATCTCAGTGATGATAAATTGTAATTCTTAAACTAATTCAAGAATCAGTTTATCTCCAACCGTTATCAAAATATTAGAGACTAGAAAAGCGTTTATAGAATGTGTTGAATAACCTATCGTTCAATGCATTGAGGATGTGTTCCTGACAATCCTTATCATCTTCTAGACATTTGAGTCGAGCATCCGATCCTCCATTAGTCATACTTCTCGTTGTTTTCACTACAGAAATTGGTGGACATGGTGTAGTGAGGATGTAAGCAATTTTGAATTGTCGCAAGATAAATTGCACCTTTTATTGTCATCTTTGAAAGTTTGATGAGATCTTGATTCACGACCTTTATGTTATAAGCCATTAGATCGTCTATTGTCTTTAAATTATTGAAAAAAAATTTGGTATTGATAATGGCTCCGAGGCACATAGTTCACTACGCTATCTTAATGACAATAGATGCCCCCACTCCGTCGGATAAACGAAGATGCAATAGAGTGCTTAGTGAATCTATGTTCAGGATATAATAGAGTCCGATCTTGTCAAGAATCGTATGTTTTTTTCTAGATTGCACTTTCTAGAAAAAGAACCTGTCACATAGATTTTCTGATACACAAAACGATTCTTAAAAATAAGAACGTAAAAGAAAAAGGAGAAATAGATGTTATTATAGTTTCTGTTCTCTTGTATATCTTGTGTGTGTGTATTTTTTTAACGAAGATCTTATCTTTATTTATAGAGAAATTCTCAACCATTGTGTCTTCAAACTACGGTGAAAAGAATTTAGATCTTTGTAGAGAGTTGTCTTTTCAGATAATAATAAAAAGATAAATCAATTTCACTTGTGTCTTTCAAAAAGTTGTGTCTTTCGTGAAGAGATGCAAGACTTGTGTCTTTTCAACTAATTGTAAAAAGATAACGGTAAAAGAAAATTCGATTCACTTGCGTCTTTTTGGTCAAAAGATGCCAAACTTGTGTCCTTTTAGATTTATAGTGAAGAGATCAATCCAAATTTGAAAAGACATTTCTTTAGAGAAAAAATGATTTTTACAAGTTTACCATTAGATTATTATCAAGATATATAATGATAATAATAATTATTATTTTGGAACACTAAAATATATATTACTACACTAATATATATAACAATTTCTAAACCATCACTTTGTTGGGTATTGTGATGCTTGAGGAACATATTTTTTTTATTTCAATCATGAAAAATCAGCTTTAGTATTTTTTCTGTTATTGCAAACTTGTCAATTTATGATGACATTTATGAGTATTTCGAAGAATCCATTTTATACTATTATTTTGGTGTTTGAATAAGTTGATCATACATTACAGTTTTTAAAGTTTTATCCACGACTTTCAAGGGTTCAAGAATCTTTGAATGGTTGGTTGATGGGTTTCTTAAGGGATTTTAGAGATCTCTCTTATTTGGCTTTCAAACTATTTCTCTTTGTCAGTTATAGGGATATAACATTTGGAGAAGAAGGCTGGTCGGGATTTTTGAATATTATATTTATCATATTAGTTTGACTTCATCCCATTTGGATTTTCTAGCCTCTTGCAAAGAAACTTTAATGGTTTAATTTTGGTAGAGCTCTACTTAAAAAACATTTCAAGTGACCCATTTGGTGTTGGATCTTGATCCATCTGATGTTGGATTCGATCGATCGATTCTGAACAGAATTGAACTACTATTCTTTTTTAATTGCTTTACATCAGCCGATCGATTCCAAGAACTGATCAATCGATATGGACTCAAATTGTGTATCTTATATACTACACCCGATGGATCGATTCTAAAACCAAATTGATTGATTCGCGTCCAAACCAACAAACTTAATTACACTCTTGCATGACCAAAACTTAGTGCACATTAATTACTTACACTTTTCAATCGATGGTTGTGATCCACCTAATTTGGAATTGTTGCACCTCTTTAATTTGAGCATTTAATAATTATAAATATATATCCCACTTTTATCGCTTCAACACGACCACTTCGATAACACGAGAATTTTTATGCCTTTATGAAATCGAACTCCGACTTTTAAGTTATCGAAAATACACTAATAACTCTCATACTCTATATTTATTGGTGTGTTATATGAATAAATATAATCAAAATGTAAGTATATACCATTCTGTACATATGATACTTTTGTGCTTTCATCATGATCATGATATGAGTTAAGGACATGTTAGGTCATATAACGCGAGTGTATGAGATCACGCCTACGTTTGGGCGTGGTGATTCACTGAGATGGTATTAAAGCGTAGAATATATCGTATTCACATGCCCTACAACTTATGATAGTATGAGACATCATGAAGAGTAGGGTGAGTACGAATTTAGTGTAACCTCATATGCGGTGATTTGATCACCCGAGTTTTAATATGATAGGATAAGATATGAGTCGGTATGATAAGATATGAGTAGATAAGATAAGGTATATTACGAGTATGATAATCAGATACCGCTGTGTAGGCCAGTAAAAGATTAAGAACTTAAGTCTCTATATGTGTCATTCATTACGTAGCTACCGTAAGGGCAACACTGTCTTTTAGTCAAGACGGGTCTCTGGGAGACATTATGAGTTATGAGTCATCGGTCGCCCCTGTGACTGGATGGAGTGTATGATATGATATAATATGTAGAGCGTTATGATATGATAGTATGATACTATGATGACCCTCACATGATAGCTCGAGTAGCGACTCTGACACATGTCGTTTAGGATTTTATGAGTGTGCTAGTTACATTATTGCGATATACAGACATATGTGCGAGAATAATGAAAAAGATATGATATGATATAAGATATGGTAAAGTATGTTAGGATATGAGTGTCTAGATCATGGTCTTGCATTCACGATTATGGTCTTGCATGCACCTGAGTAGTATGGGGTGGATTGGTGGTGTATCTTACTGAGTTTATGTGACTAAGTAAACTCATCCCACGATAATCTAACAGTTGTAAATAATTATATTGGTGGAGTAGACGTCGGCTATCCAGATCCTGCCAACCCCGATTTCGTTGATCTTGCGGACGTTGACTACCAGGAGCCTTGGGAGGGCGACGTTGCAGAGTATCAGGAGGACCATGGTGCTGATTTTGATCTGGGCATCGGTTACTGACATTTTAGACTCGGTACTGAGTTCGTTGGATATTAGTATTATTGACTATATGATTTCATTTTATCCGATTTGTCTCCGACCTGCACTATAATTTTATTTGAGGATTTCTTAGATTTTATCACAATTATTCAGTATTTATGACTGCTTTTATTTCAACCTTTATGTGTTGGCTTTCACGAATTTATTGGAACCATTATTGTGTGAGAACTCTAATTAAGTGTATGTCCGCTTAGCATATCTGGGATATGTGCGGGTCATAACTCAGTTTTCTAGGCCCTCGGGATGGTATAGAATTTCGGGTCGTGACAGAGTGGTATATATGATTGTGGGTCACAGATGACTCTTCTATAAGGTGGGGGGATTGTAATAGTCCCACATTGGATAGGGAAAAGTCCTGACCCTGGGCTATATGTGATTGCAAATGCTACATGTCATGATGCGTTTTGGGTGGGGACTTAAGCCAATTGCACAAACAAAATCGGGGCGGGGACCTAAGTCCAGAATCGGACAATATTGTGGCATGTGGGTCTGGGTCTTCACATAATTGATTTATCTCTTTACTGATATAAGAAAAGATACAAATTTAAAATCTCTTTACCGTCATCTAAAAAGACATAATGGTTCGAGATTTTCTCTATAAATAGAGATAAGATCTCCGTTAAAAACACACAAGATACAACAGAAATAACAAATTTTCTCTCTTATGCTCTTAATTTCTTTATCTAAGAATCTTTTTGTTTATCAAAATATCTTTATTACAGGTTCTTTTTATAGAAAGTGAAATTTAGAAAAGTACATACGGATCTTAGAAAAATCGGGGTTCATTATATTTTGAAGGCAGATTCACTTAGAACCCAATTGCATCTTCGTTTATCTGAAGGAGTGGGGGCGTCTATTGTCTTTAAGACAGCGTAATAAACTATGTGCCTCAGCTATTTTAATACCATTTAGATTCAATAATTTAAAAATAATAAATTGTTCTAATAGCTCAGATCATAAAGTTTATGAATCAAGATTTCATCAAACTTGACCGATTTGGTAGTTCAAATTTCAAAGGATAGCAGTAAAAGGTGGATTTATCTTGCGATAATTCAAGATTGCTTACGTCCTCACTACTCCATGTCAACCAATTCTTGTAGTGAAAATCACGGGAAGTACGACTAGTGGAGGATCAAATGCTCGACTCAAATTACTAGAAGATGATCAAGATTGTCGGGACCACATCCTCAATGCATTGAACGATAAAATGTTCAACACATTTTATAAGTACACTACCACTAAAGATTTATGAGATTCATTAGAGAAGAAGTATCTAATTGAAGATGCATGTATAAAGGCTTTTCTAATCTCAAAATATTTTGATTTTAAGATGGCTGAGGATAAACAGATTCTTGAATAAGTTCAAGAATCACAGTTTATCATCGTTGAAATAGAAGTCTAATGATTTTAATGAAGTGTACAAGACCTGATATAGCATTTATAGGGGGTATTGAGTAGACTAGCAACCCATGATCAGAACATTGGGAAGCTATTCGTAGGGTATTAAAATACTTGAAATGGATTATAGTTTACAATATAGTGGCAAATTTGAACACTTAGAGGAGTTTATTGATGCTACTTGGATTTCTGACTCCTCTGAGCCAAAATTCACTAGCTGATGGAATTTTACTTTGGCAGTAGGAGTAGAATCGTGAGGGTCTAGAAAAGAAACATGTCTTTCTGATTCAAGTATAAAATCAGAGTATATAGCATTGTCTGCGTGTACAAAAGAGGTAGAGTGGCTTCGAAGCTTCATAAGGCAAATTCTTTTGACTCAACATATATATGCAATTTATATTTATTGTGATAACAAAACTATTTTTCATATTTCAGGTAATGAGAAATAAAAAGGGAAATCAAGGCACGTAGGCCTTAGATATAACATCATTCGACAGATGTTGTGTGACAGCCCGGACTTCGGCACCCCGAAACCCGTGCCATCAGCACGATCATCTTGACCGTGCCCCTCAACTATGCACGGAACACTGGTATATCAAGCATAAAATAAATAAGAACAACTTGCGGAATTTAAATCTACATAGAAATACTTCTCAAAAGACAGTTCTACCCTCATGCCTCTGCATGAAGGGAGAACCGATCCGAACCATCGATGATAACCATCATCATGGATGGTTCGCCCAAAAGAATACACTGATATCCATATACACAAGGTTTAATCAAAAACCAGGCTTGACATACCAAGCCGTACAATCTCCAACTAAAACTCCTCAAGGTCGCACAGCAGAGTCCTCTAGAAGAAGTCCTCTGGAGGTGGCTCTAACTCCTCGCCGGCCGCAAGGTCCGACTCACCGGGTCGGCGCTCTCCTAAGCCTCGGCATTGCTAGCAGTGGACTGCTAGGGTGAGCTCCATCCTGCCTCAATAGGGAACAGACCCCAATTGAACATATAAAATATAACTCACATGTATTCTATGATATGCATGCATGATATGTCTATGCATTTATTGATGAAAAACAGTTAAAAACACTTCAATTACTGGTAGATTACTCATGTCTTTTAGTTAATCATGAATGATGTTGAGAAGGCCTAAAGCAAAACTTAAACTTCAACTTAAGTAATCCCCGAGCAATATAGCATCGAGCCCCGACGAGATACCCTTCATCGTCATCTATATAGACAGTTTTAAATGTATTCCCTGGGAATACCAATAGTACCCAAGCCCCTTTCCCAGGGATTGGTGGCGGGGTTTCACATCTCATCAACACCCCTGGGGTGTGCTTACTCTGTACGGATAAGCCTCCGTACCGGCCTACGGATTAGCCGCCGTATCGGTCACGGATATCCTGCCGCGTCAGTCGTGGTTATCCCGCCACGTCGGTGGGGTAACCTATCAAACCTCAAATAACAAAAATATCGGTGCCTTACATATAGTTATTCACCGTGTAATTGTGCTATCTTATATCAGTTAGGCCTCATCAAGCATGATTCAATCATGGATACATCCCTGGGATGTATCCATTCACTTGCATCACACCTGATGCCTTTACTTTTTCACTTCATCATCCCCTGGGGATGGTTCATTTAAGTTCTCTCCTGAATGTCACACACGCACACTTTTCATAATCATTGAGTAGTAAAAACATTTGAATTGAATTGATATCACTACATACATGCTCTTGTAAAATAAAGTACATGTTCAGGGTGTTCCCTACCTCAAGTCTTCACTTGATCAATGCATCAAGGTCCCACGTGACTCCTTGTGCACCAGTCCACACGTATCACCTATGGTACCACATCACTGAAACACATCACAAAGGATGCCATAAAGAAGGTATAAGATCCCCCAAGAATCTTAAAGTCAAACCAAAAGTCAACATAGTTTACTACAGTCGATTAATCGAACTCCAAAAACGATTAATCGAATCTGATTCGATTAATCGATTTCCAAAATCGATTAATCGAAAGTCAATATCGATTAATCAAGCAATTTCGATTAATCGAAATTCTCCTTTCAAAGTCCATTCTCGGTTGAACGATGAATTATCATTCGATTAATCGAATCCAATTTCGATTAATCGAAATTCTTCTTTTCGCAAGGTAAATTCACTGTTCGAACAGTCGAGTTTTCATTCGATTAATCGAATCCAATTTCGATTAATCGAAATCCTTCTTTTCGCAGCGACTCTTAGTTGAATAGTCGAAGTTTCACAAGTTGATTAATCGATTCCAAATCGATTAATCGAAACTAAATCGATTAATCAAATCTCATTTCGATTAGTCGATTTTCCTTGTTATTTCCTCCAACCCCGGGGTCCACGAGGTTCTCGATCGATTAATCGATTCCCAAATCGATTAATCGAAATCAAAATCGATTAATCGAAATCCAAATTCGATTAGTCGAAATCAGTCCTCGACTCTTCAACTTCACGGCCAATTTCGATTAATGAAACCCAATTTCGATTAATCGAAATTGTCGGTCGATCCCAATCTTTTTCCATACTTTTCTTCTATTTTTCTAAGCCATTATCCTATGATTTAACCTACATTTCTTTTGCAACTTAACCCCTATAATCTATGCCTTATTTACAAAAATTTTACCTTGAATAGATCTTAAGTTGATTTCAAATCTAGGGTTGGAAGGCTAGGGTTCGACTTTAGCTTCTAACGGATCCAAGTCGCGTTGAATCCGGCTTTTATCTCTTGAATCCCCCTCCAATCGGTTGCAATAACTCCTCTTCTTACTTTTCTCTCTCTCTCTCTTACTCTCCTTCAACAACCAACAATACACATCTAGGGTTATTAAACCCCTTTATCCCCTTTTTCTCTCTTGTGTGTTGAGCACATACACCGCGGTAGGTGTATGCGACTTCACATTTACAACACCCCTCACATAGGCATTCTATTTGTCACATCTCATCCCTTCATCACACTACATCTTGTTGTTAGGTCAAACCTATGACCGATCGGGCACGGATCCCGAGGTCATAGTTTGTGTGATTTTTCTATTACATCCTCCCCACCTTGGGAATTTTCGCTCGAAAATAACCCAAAGTTTGTGTCTCTGTGTTCCTCTCTCCCCACACCCTCAGGTGAGGTGATCCAATTTCGTTAGACGCACTTAAGTATTTACACATTCTCTCATATAAGCAAGGAAGAAGAATCAATTTCACAAAAAGAAAAAATTTTGGATTTGTATTAACGAGTGAGTAATTTTACAATGCAAAAATTACGTATACAAAAATACATAGGTATCCGTAAAATGCAAAATACATATAACTCAAATCGTTCCTCGTCTGGCCGATTGGGTGCCGGAGCAGTGCCCATCTCGAGGTGGCATGGTGGCCGGTCAGTCTCGAGCTGGTCATGCGGCCGTGGGTGGCGGCTGGGCTGGCTGAGCGGATGTGGATGTGGAGGGAACCGCTGTGGTGGGATGGGAGACGGGTCCTCTTTGGAAGGCGGTGCGTCCGCCCATTCTTCTTCATGGGCCAAAGATATCCATGTAGGTGTGGGGGTAGATGAACTGGAGGGTGTGAAACATGAGGAAATCAATTCTCCTGTTCATCCTCTCGTTATTCGCTTCCATTCTGGCCAACACGTCCTCTATGGTAGGACCGGATGGAGCGGCGCGCCGGCGGTAGGATGAGGTGGGTGTCGCGGGCGCGGAGTGTGCAGGTGGTGTCGGCGTGGCTGTGGTGTGGGAACCTCTCCACCGATGGCTCTGCTGGCAGGTGTGCCCCACCCTCAAGTGGGTCCGAGGTGGTGGGGTGGTGGCGGTGCTCTGCTCTGCTTCTTTGGCCAAGGAGCGGACCCGAGCTGGTAGGGTCCGGCTTCAAGGTTGTAGCACGGGTCCATGAAGACTTTGTGAACGTCTTCACGCGATCCGTAGCCCTCACCTCGTGAGGTGAAATAGTGTAGGAGGGCTCGTCGGAGTAACACTCCAACATGCTCGAGATGAGTCGAGCATACGGCATCTTCTCCTTGGGCCGCATGTTGCCCTTCATCAGCTTGCTCTTAATGTACCTCATCCCTCAAGGATGACCATGGTAGCATCAAACCATCGGCCACCTGAAGGCGTAAAGTGCATGTTGCACTTTATCCACGCCTCGTCGTCGTGGCGCGGGTAAAGGTTGCATTTTATTATGGAGTCGAGCATCCACATGTAGGGTGGAAGATCGACCCTCTTGATGGACGTGCCCGACCCCTTCTTCCCGTTGGTCATGCGAGTCATGACCTCTTCAAAACGGGGTTCCTTTTCAAAGGGTGGGAATAGGGTAGTCTCGGGAAAGTCGAGGTAGCATTCAAGCACCTCATGTATGTGTCGACAGTGATCGATAGAGACGCGACCCTCGATCTTGGTTATGATACAATCGCCGCTAGGGCCATTGGTTAGCCCTTGGTAGAACAATCTCACCAATCTAGGGTAATAGGAACCCGGATTGGTTTGAGAAGGTTGCCGAGTCCGCACTAGTTAGGTAGTTCGAGCCCATTGGGTCTCGCCCGATCGGGATTTGTGAATAGGGTAGGGTCGATGGTGTATTCGACCTCAAAGGTCTTGGCAGCCCACCACTCGTTTGGTTGCTCCATGTTGGTGGGTGGTGGTGGCATGGGGTGGATTTCGGGAAGACTCACGCGTGAATGCGCTCGTCGAACCGGAGGTGGTCTCCGATTCGACGGTGATGGAGTCCTCACCGGCGATGGGGTAGGTGGTGGTGGTGGCGTTCTTACGCCTAACCGGTAGCTTGGAGGTTGCCTTCTTCGAAGACAAACGGGTTTTGGGCGGCATTTTCACTAAACTAGGGTTTATCTACTTCAAATGAAAGAGGAAAGTATAAATCTAGGGTTTTACCGTGGAGTTTCGATCCAAAAGTAGGCGATCTTGGTCCGAAATCGTCGAAGAAACCCCAAAACCCTAGCACGGATGAATGGCCGAAGAAGAAGGAGAAAAGGCGCTCGAAAACTCAAAGGGTAAATGATTCGAATGGGGAAGAGAATCCCTAATTTCATATATATAGGCTCCGGCTCGATTAATCGAAATTCTGTTTCGATTAATCGAAATTTAAAACTAGGTTAAGCCGCGTAAAATCGATTAATCGATTTCCCAAATCGATTAATCGAAAGTCAAATTCGATTAATCGAAAATATTTCGATTAATCGAAATCGTGTCTGTTTAAAATTTCAAATTTTTAAGCTCACTGGCGCTTGCCAGTCGATTAATCGAAATCCATTTCGATTAATCGAAATTCCAAAATCGATTAATCGAATTTAGTTTCGATTAATCGAAATCGGGCTATAACTTCAACTTTTTCTAAACTTTCTTAAGTATTCGATTAATCGAAATCCATTTCGATTAATCGAAATTTCAAAATCGATTAATCGAAATCACTTCGATTAATCGAAATTGTCCATTTGACTTTAATATCTCTCAAGTCCTTTAAGTAACTCGATTAATCGAAAATCCAATTCGATTAATCGAATTACAAAATCGATTAATCGAAATTATAATTCGATCAATCGAAACTTCATTCTATGTATATTCTAACTCAAATTTTTCATTTCCAGTCACTGGCACATGCCAGTCGACTAATCGAACAAAATCGATTAATCGGAATTCCAAATCGATTAATCGATTTGAAATTCGATTAATCGGTTTTATCCAATTTCTCCAGAATTTCAGTCTCTTTGTTTCTTTTACTATTCTTGACAATTTATAACAGATTGGATCAAAATTTCCATTGAATTTCAAGTATAGTGGAAATTTCACAAACGTGGTTGCGGTTTACATTGAATTCTCACGTTGTTGGAAACAAGGCCGGATATTGTTCTTTCACATCGGCCTCTCGTTCCCAAGTAGCCTCTTCTTTTGGATGATTGTTCCACCGAACAAGCACTAAGGGAATCACTTTAGTGCGCAGTACTTGCTCTTTTCGATCCAGAATCTCCACGTTCCTCTATCATGCTCATGTCCTCACACATCTCTATAGGTTGCTTTCCTAACACATGAGACGGATCATTCACGCATTTTCCGAGCATCGATATGTGGAAGACATTATGTACTCGATCAAATAGCGGTGGTAAACCAATGCTATATTCAACTTCACCTACTCTTCCCAAAATTTCAAATGTTCCAACATATCGTGGACATAACTTGTCTCTCTTGCAAATCTCATTACACCCTTCATAGCTGACACCTTCACAAACACATGCTCGCCCACCTTGTAGTCAACACTAGTCCGCTTCACATCGGCGTAACTTTTCTGTCTACTCTATGCTGTCTTCAACCTTTCTCTGATAATTCGGACAACGGTGGCGTTGTCTTCAAGCGATTCGGTCCTAATACAAATTTCTCACCTGTTTCCTCCCAATTCGAGGTGACTTGCATCGTCGTCCATACGAGCTTCATACGGTGCCATGCCAATGCTCGCTTGAAAACCTGTTGTTATATGCTAACTCGAGCATCGGTAGATACTCATCCCAGATCCTTGCATATCAAGCATGCACGCCCGAGCATGTCTTCTATCACTTGATTCACTCGCTCTGTCTGCCCATCAGTTTGAGGATGGAAAGCTGTACTAAAGTCTAGTCGTGTTCCCATTCCTTCTTGAAATTTCTTCCAAAACTTGGACGTATATAGTCGATCACGATCCAAACGACATCGCTTGGAATCCTGTAATCTTACAATCTCCTTCATGTATAATCTGCCGTCTTCCTGCAGATATGTGGTATTATACGGCAAAAGTCTGTTGATTTGGTCAATCGGTCTCACGACGCAAATGGCATTGTGTCTCTTGGCGACAGGGTAATCCAACAATGAAATCCATTGAGATCGATTCCACTTCCATTCGGTATTGGTAAAGGTTGCAATAGTCCCAGATGTCTATGATCAACCTTCACTTTCGACAAGTCAAACATCGTGACACATACTCGGCCACGTCTTGTTTCCGTCCTCTCCACCAGTAATTCTTTTTCAAATCTTGGTACATTTTGGTGCTACCAGGGTGGATAGCATAATTTGACTTATGAGCTTCATCAAGAATTGTTCGTCTTAGATCGGCATTGTCCGGATGCATAGACGGCCTTTAAACAACAAAGAACCATCTTCTTTTTCCGAGAAGTCCGACGATGCCTTCATTCACGTCTTGATGAATCTTTGTTAATGTCGGATCCTTCATCCTAGATCGTGGATATGCTCAAATATCACCGGCTTTCTTGATATGTTAGCCAAAAGGATCCGTCCTTTGACTCAATGTTCGCGTCATAGATTGCGGTCTTCCAATAATTTCCATCGGTGCATACCCAAAATCAAAGAAGCTAACCTTTTCGACTCAATGCATCGGCTACTACATTCGCCTTGCACGGATGGTATTGTATAGAGCAATCGTAGTCCTTGAGGAATTCCATCCATCTGCTGTTGTCTCATATTGAGCTCATACGTGTAAAGCAGATATCGAGGCTCTTATGATCGTGAAAATTTCAAATGTCTCACCATACAAGTAGTGTCTCCAAATTTTCAGTATAAAAATGAGCGCCAGTTCCAAGTCATGAGTCGGGTAATTTTTCGTGTTCTTTCAACTGCCTTGATCCGTAAGCTATCACCTTCTTGTGTTGGTTGAGCACACAACCAAGGCCATTGTATGGCGCGTCAGACTCGCGTATCCTCCATCAGCCAAGGAATTGCCAACACTGGAGCCGAAGTGAGTCTCGTTTTGAGTTCTTGAAAACTCTTCTCGCATGCCTCACTCCACTCAAACCTTGAATCTTTACGTGTCAGCTTTGTGAGAGGTCCCGATATCTTTGAAAACCCCTCAACGAAACGTCGATAATAGCCTGCTAAGCCCAGAAAACTTCGGACATCGGTCACTGTTTTTGGTTGCTCCCATTTAACTACTGCTTCTATCTTTGCTGGATCTACCGTGACACCGTGCTTCGAGACGACATGTCCCAAAAAGCTAACTTCTTCCAACCAAAACTCACACTTACTGAGTTTGGCGTACAATTGGTGTTCACGTAGCGTCTGTAGAGCAATCCTCAAATGTTCTTCGTGTTCTGTCTTGGATTTGGAGTATATTAGTATATCATCAACGAACACTACCACGCAGGAGTCCAAGTGTGGTTTAAACACTCGGTTCATCAGATCCATAAATGACGCTGGAGCATTCGTTAATCCAAACGGCATCACAAGGAATTCATAGTGTCCATACCGTGTCCGGAAAGCTGTCTTCTGTATGTCCTCAGCTTTAACTCGCAACTGATGATACCCAGATCTCAGGTCAATCTTAGAAAAATACCTTGCTCCTTGCAGTTGGTCGAATAGATCGTCTATTCTAGGCAAAGGGTAGCGGTTCTTCACAGTGAGTTTGTTCAATTGCCGATAGTCAATGCATAGCCGCATTGACCCATCTTTCTTCTTGACAAACAAGACCGGTGCTCCCCATGGAGACACGCTCGGTCTAACAAACCCCTTGTCCATAAGCTCTCGTAGTTGTTCCTTCAACTCCTTTAACTCAGCGGGAGCCATTCTATAAGGTGCTTTTGAAATAGGCTCCGTTCCTGGTGCTAAGTCAATGGCGAATTCTACTTCTCTTTCTGGAGGTAATCCAGGCAATTCTTCTGGAAACACGTCAGCGAAGTCTCGCACAATTGCTATCTCAGAAATGACGTTCTTTTCCTCCTTGTCCTCCTTTAAGAAAGCTAAGTATCCATCGATCCCTTTCTCGATCATTTTCTCCTCATGAGATCACAAGATGATGACGACCTCACTCCTTGAAACCGAAATGATCTTCTTGTGTTGGGTCTGAAAATGACTACCTTGTTCTTGCAATCAACGGTCGCACAATGCTGCGCCAACCAGTCCATGCCAAGGATCACATCAAACCCTTGCATGTCTAACAGTACCAACTTTGCTTCCAATTCATGCACTTCTAAGTCTTGAACTGCTACGATGATGGATTTGCAAGCTAACTCCGTGTCTACTAACTCTCCAGTCGGAATAGACACAGATAGGACGAAATCCAACGTCTCTGGAACGATCTTCATCTTCTTAGCGAAACGTGGAGTGACGAATGAGTGGGTAGACCCGGGGTCTATCAACACTCGAGCGTCATATCCACCGAAGCATCCTTTTTCATATATTTAGAGTAGCTATATTATACACACATACAATAATTTACACATTAATTTACACCCTCAATTTACATACTGCTTTTGGTATTGAGAAAAATCTATATAATTCCCTAATGCATGCTTCTTCTCTATCTAAAGTTTTAACGAAAAGAAAATTCTCCTTTAATTTTAAAAGGAATCTCACCTTGGATGACGTCATGCACGTTCCCTGCTTCCTGAGCAGTGACTGCATAAGCTCTCCCCTGGACGATCGGTTTCCTTGCTTGAATTGGTCGTGGTAGTCGCAATCGAAACCGTCTTTCTCTTATCTGGCTCGGGGCAATCCTTGATCAAGTGGCCCACCTTGCCACATCGGAAACAGCCCCTAGTTCCCAATCTACAGTCCACTGTTCTATGAGGCTTGCCACACTTTGCGCAAGTCTCCCGAGGTGCGGAAGAAACAGTACGAGAACCCTGTGTGATAGTGGCACCAGTAGACATGGCAGGGCTCTCATAGCGAATAGGTCTCCCTGACGCAAGTAATGGAAACCTCTGTTGGTGTTGTTGTTGCTGTTGTTGCGCCGGTCTTCCAAAACCCCCTTGGAACTGTGGTTTCTGATTTTGGCCCATGAACCTCGGCTTTTTGCTCACCAGTTCATAGTGCGCCGTTCTTCCTTGTTCATTTCCTCCTCTCTGTTGTTCCCTCTGTCTATATCTATTATTGTTCTCCTCTTCTACGACCAACGCCTTGCTCATGACCTCTTCATAGGTCCTTAGCTGAAATGGAGCTACGCCTCCTAACCTCGCTTCAAACCTTGCTGAAACCTCTTGGACTTCATCACCTCAGAAGCGACGTAATCCGGAGCAAAACGGGCAAGTCGTAGAAACTCTACCCCGTATTCTCTCACTGTCATCCTCCCTTGTACTAACTGTAGGAATTGTATTTCTAGTTGGTTCCTCACCACTTTCGGAAAATATTGTTTGTTGAACTCCTCAACAAACTCCTCCCAAGTCCATGGCAACTCTGGGGTCTCGAGCAGGCAGTCCGTATCACGGACTTCCACCAAGGCCCAGCCTCTCCATCCAACATGTAAGCTGCCCATCTTACACTCTCGTCTTCCGTGCAAGTTAGCACGCTAAAGACTTTCTCCATCTCCATCAGCCAATTCTCGGACCATTGTGCACTTTGCCCAGAAAATGAAGGAGGTCTCATCCTCCTAAACTCAGTAAATGATGAGGGCACAGCAACGCAGTCCCAGTGGTGTAGGTGGTCACTGTTCTCTTATGAGCCGCATGGCAAGGATCGCTTGTTGTGCCATGGTAGCTGCCATAGTCTCCATAGTGTGCATCATCCTTTGTCGCTCCTCCCTATCTTCTTGTCTTTCTCTCAATCTTTCTTGCTCTCTTAGATCTTGATCCTGCTGATCTCGATCCTCTTCCTCATGCTGTCTGCTACTACTGTCCCCTGGGGCCTCAGCACCTCCTAAAGGCACTCTATTGGTAGGAGAGATGAAATCATCTCCACTCATAAACTCCTTTGATGGCCTCCCTTGGTGGCCTCTCCTCTAGTCGACATTTAAGCATTTGAAACTAAAGTTTAGTTAGCGAAGCCCCTATGTTCGACGAAAGTACCCTTGTCAGTATTGCTAAAAGAAAATGGCTTTGATACCAACTGTGTGGCCGGACTTGACTAAACCCGTGCCATCAAACGATCATCTTGACCGTGCCCTCAACTATGCACAACACCGGTATATCAAGCATAAAATAAATAAGAACAACTTGCGAATTTAAATCTACATAGAAATACTTCTCAAAGATAGTTCTACCCTCATGCCTCGCATGAAGGAGAACCGATCCAACCATCGATGATAACCATCATCATGGATGGTTCACCAAAAGAATACTCTGATATCCACATACACAAGATTTAATCAAAAAACAGGCTTGACATACCAAGCCGGACAATCTCCAACTAAAAATCCTCAAGGTAGAAGAAGTCCTCCGGAGGTGGCTCTAACTCCGCCGGCAAGGTCCGACTCACCGGTCGGCGTCTCCTAAAGCCGGCGGCTGCTAGCAGTGGACCTGCGACGTATAGTCTATAGGGTGAGCTACACCCTAGCACAATAGGGAACAGAACACAATTGAACATATAAAATATAACTCACATGTATTCTATGATATGCATGCATGATATGTCTATGCATTTATTGATGAAAAACAGTTAAAAACACTTCACCATCGTAGATTACTCATGTCTTTTAGTTAATCATGAATGATGTTGAGAAGGCCTAAAGCAAAACTTAAACTTCAACTTAAGTAATCCCGAGCAATATAGCATCGAGCCCCCAACGAGATACCCTTCATCGTCATCTATATAGACAGCTTTTAAATGTATTCCTGGAATACCAATAGTACCAAGCCCCTTTCCCCGGGATTGGTGGCGGGTTTCACATCTCATCAACACCCACGGGTGTGCTTACTGTCAGACGGATAAGCCTCCCATCGCCTACGGATTAGCCGCCAGATCGGGTCACGGATATCCCCGTCCGTCGCCGTGGTTATTCAAACCTCAAATAACAAAAAATATTTGCCTTACATATAGTTATTCACCGTAATTGTGCTATCTTATATCGATTAGGCCTCATCAAGCATGATTCAATCATGGATACATCCACGGATGTATCCATTCACTTGCATCACACGATGCCTTTACTTCTTCACTTCATCATCCCACGGGATGGTTCATTTAAGTTCTCTCTAATGTCACACACGCACACTTTTCATAATCATTGAGTAGTAAAAACATTTGAATTGAATTGATATCACTACATACATGCTCTTGTAAAATAAAGTACATGTTCAGTGTTCCCTACCTCAAGTCTTCACTTGATCAATGCATCAAGGTCCCACGTGACTCCTTGTGCACGATCCACACGTATCACCTATGGTACCACATCACGTGAAACACATCACAAAGGATGCCATAAAGAAGGTATAAGATCCCCAAGAATCTTAAAGTCAAACCAAAAGTCAACATAGTTTACTACGATCGATTAATCGAACTCCAAAATCGATTAATCGAATATTCGATTAATCGATTTCAAAATCGATTAATCGAAAATCAATATCGATTAATCAAGCAATTTCGATTAATCGAAATTCTCCTTTTCAAGCAAAGTCCATTCTCGATTCAATTGAATTGTCATTCGACATCGAATCCAATTTCGATTAATCGAAATTCTTCTTTTCAAAAGTAAATTCATTCAGCAATTGAAGTTTTCATTCGATTAATCGAATCCAATTTCGATTAATCGAAATCCTTCTTTTCGCAAGGCAGACTCTTAGTTCGAATAGTCGAGTTTCACAAGTTGATTAATCGATTCCAAATCGATTAATCGAAACCAAAATCGATTAATCGAAATCCCATTTCGATTAGTCGATTTTTCCTTAAGTTATTTCCTCCAACCCCTGGGGTCCACTGGAGGTTCTCAGTCGATTAATCGATTCCCAAATCGATTAATCGAAATCCAAAGTCGATTAATCGAAATCCAAATTCGATTAGTCGAAATCGGGGTCCTCTGACTCTTCAACTTCCTGGCCAATTTCGATTAATCGAAACCCAATTTCGATTAATCGAAATTGTCAGATTCAGTCCCTTTCGAGCTGTTCTTCCCAATCTTTTTCCATACTTTTTCTTCTATTTTTCTAAGCCATTATCCTATGATTTAACCCACATTTTACTGCAACTTAACCCCTATAATCTATGCACCTTATTTACAAAAATTTTACCTTGAATAGATCTTAAGTTGATTTCAAATCTAGGGTTGGAAGGCTAGGGTTCCAGCTTTGGTTTCTAACGGATCCAAGTCGCGTTGAATCCGGCTTTTATCTCTTGAATCCCCCCCCTCCAATCGGTTGCAATAACTCCTCTCTTACTTTTCTCTCTCTCTCTCTTCTTTACTCTCCTTCAACAACCAACAATACACATCTAGGGTTATTAAACCCTTTTATCCCCTTTTTCTCTCTTGTGTGTTGAGCACATACACCGCGGTAGGTGTATGCGACTTCACATTTACAACACCCATCACATAGGCATTCTATTTTTCACATCTCATCCGTTCATCACACTACATACTGACTGTTGGGCTTCCATTTGGTCAAACCTATGACCGATCGGGCACGGATCCCGAGGTCATAGTTTGTGTGATTTTTCGGGCTATTACATGTTGAGTGATGGGTTGATCATGTTGGACTATAACCTAACTTCTGAGGTGCTTACGGATCTGCTTACAAAAGCACTATCCAGAGATACAATGATAAGAACATCGAGAGGGATGGGCCTAAGACCAATATCTTTAAAGGCACAATAGTTGACCCTTAACTTAGTAGAGTTGCAGATCCCAAAATCCTATGTTTAACTAGATAAGAAACTACTTCGTGACCTTTGAAAGTGCACAAAGGTATGCTACGTATTAGCTCTCCCTTTGGTGTTAAATTTTGTGCACATCTCTTGTAATGTGAGAGTGTGAGTTTAACTATTAATGATTCTGTAGGCATTCATTTGTTGGGGTGATAAATTAGTTACAAAAGCACCCATGACAGATTCACCTATATGAGTATGGAAGTGAAACCGCTTCAGTAGAGATTCGATCATCTCTTTGAGATACTCATGAAATCAAGATTTTAGCGTATGGCTATAAAGCGCAAGCCTTATGCCACTAATGATTTAGGTCATAGTAAATTATATGTAATTCTGATTTATTAAACACGTTTTAAGTTTAAAGCTATATGCTACTTAAAGTCTTTACAAACTATGAGTTGTATGTACTAGTCAAAGGTTCAAACCGAACGGTACCTCTGATAATGCTTAGTATGATCACTCTGATTCACAAATTTTTTATTTTGACACAAGTGGGAGAATGTTATCTATGTTAGTGTGGTAATATATATTTCATTATTTCAAAATTAAGTTTATAATTATCATTATATATATTGATAATAATTCAATGGTAAACTTGTAAAATTTATTTTCTCTCCAAAGAAGTATCTTTTCAGATTTTAATTTATCTTTGTACCGTTAGTTAAAAAGACACAAGTCTGAAATCACTTCACCGTAAATCTGAAAAGACACAAGTAAATCGATTTATCCCTTTACCGTTAGCCGATAAGACACAAATATGAAATTTCTCCACCATCATCTGAAGAGACACTATGGTTCAAGGTTTTCTATATAATTAGAGATAGGATCTCTGTTAGAAAGGCACAAGACACAACAGAAATAATAATCTTTATCTCTTACATTTTTAATTTATTTATTTAAGAATCTTTTTGGTTATCAGAAAATCTGTGTGGCAGGTTCTTTTTCTAGAAAGTGCAATCTAGAAAATAACATACAGTTCTTAGCAAAATCGGGCTCTGTTGTATCCTGAAGACAAATTCGTGAGAGGGGGAGTTTAACTCTTAATGATTCTATTAGCATTTATTTGCTGGAATGATAAAGTAGTTACAAGAGCACCCATGACAGATTCACCTATATGAATATGGAAGTGAAGCTCCTTCAACAGAGATTCGGTCATCTCCTGAGATACTTATGAAATTAGAACTTTAGCGCATGGCTGTAATGTGCAAGCCTTATGTCATTACTGATTTATGTAATAGTTAATGTATATGTAATTCCGATTTATTAGACATATTTTAAGTTCAATGTTGTAAGCTACTTAAAGTCCTTATAAACTTTGCGTTGTATGTACTAGTCAAGGTTCAAACCGAATGATACATTTTATAATGCTTAGTATGATCACTCTGATACACAGATTTTTTATTTTGAAACAAGTGGGGGAATGTTATATATATATATATATATATATATATATATATATATATTTATATATATATTAGTGTAGTAATATATATTTTATTATTTTATAATTAAGTTTATAATTATCACTATATATATTGATAATAATTGAATGGCAAACTTGTAAAAAAAGAAGTGTCTGTTCATATTTTAATTTATCTTTTTACCGTTAATTAAAAAGATACAAGTCTGAAATCTCTTCACCGTAAATAAGAAATGACTAAAGTCTAAAATTTCTTCACCGTAAATCTGAAAAGACATAAGTGAATCGATTTATTTCTTTACCGTTATCTGTTTGTATATAAAAAAATATGTGTGATAGGTTCTTTTTCTAGAAAGTGTAATCTAGAAATGAACATACGGTTCTTGACAAAATCGGGTTCTATTGTATCCTGAAGGCAGATTCACTGGGAACCCAATTGCATCTTCGTTTATCCGATAGAGTGGGGGGTATCTATTGTCTTTAAGATAGCATAGTGAACTAAGTGCCTCGAAGCTATTTTCAGTACCTTTTATCTCAATATTATTTACTTTTAAAATATATGATGGTAAACCTATGTTAGTGCAAGTGCACCAATTGTAGATTATCTTCAATTATAATTTGGAAGAAGGTAGTATAATCGATGAAGGTTTTCAAGTCTCGACATTGATGGTAAAATTACTATTGAAATAGAAAGATTATTAGAAACGTTTAAAACAATGATGAGGTTGAAACTTTTATCGAGTAACTTTGGATTCATCTTCAATTGAAAAAGAGGCTTGATTTTATGATTTGAAACAAAACC
This sequence comes from Chloranthus sessilifolius, assembly GCA_021018995.1. Classification (NCBI taxonomy): domain Eukaryota; kingdom Viridiplantae; phylum Streptophyta; class Magnoliopsida; order Chloranthales; family Chloranthaceae; genus Chloranthus; species Chloranthus sessilifolius. Next base: position 104,329,116 of record CM037588.1, read on the forward strand.
AAATAAAGAATGTTTCTAAAGCTAAAAATGTTGAAGAACATTTTGATTAGAAGAGGAAAGGAAAGAATAAAAAATTGAAAGGAAATAATTAAGCTAGGTTTCAAGAAGGGGAAGAGAAATAAAAGTGCTTGTCTCTATTGCAAAGAAACCAAGCCACTTCAAACACGATTGTTATGACTTTAAAGAAGTCAAATTCAAGTACATGTCGTTATAGATGGGAACCTTATTATATATAATTTTCGAAGTTAAGACGATAATTTTGGTTGTTGTGCTTTGAAATAAAAGTCATTGGATTTGTTGGCTTTCATTGATTTTACCTTAATAATATGTCCCCTCCTTGTTAGATATCAATTGTATTAACAGCTAATTCTATGTAGATATGGAATGTCTATAACTTAGGAATGAGTAAGGACGACACGGCTATCCTTGGGATTGCAACCATATTAGGATGACATGAAGTTGTCTACCTCTTAATTGCCATCATAGGGTGAATGCTTAGTTTTCGTTGGAGGAACACATTAATACTCCTTACTTGGCAAACTCACTATCATGGCAAGCAAGAGTTCTTGCATTTATTTCGTTACTTCTTAGACAGAAGATTTCCAAATAAGCATCTTATCTTTAGGATACCATTCAATCCTAAAGATACCTAAGGCAATCTATTAGATCATCAATCTCATGTTTTTACATTTAGTGTATCACTAATTTGAAGCCATATAATTAACTTAACGGTCAAAATCTTGGACTGGTCATCTTTATCTACTTTTTGATCAACCGTTGAATTTCAGTTTGATGGAAGAAGATTGACGATTCTATGTATTCTAAATAGATAGTGAGTATTGACTACGCTTCTTAGGAGATACATGTGTGATGGACGGACTTAAATAAAATTAAAAGCTAGAATGATGCTATTTTTAAGTCAATTATTTATATAATTAATATAGGGTTATAGATTTTATGAGACACTCTAATCCTAAAGCTATTTGTACTTATGATTTTATAGAGGATAATTGTTTAGTTCATCTGGACTGTTATTAAGGTTTACTATCATAGAGGATAATTAGTTCTTATGTCACTTTTTCAGGATGTGTGCCGCATAGAATCAAAATCTGGCTGTCTGATGGTAGAACTATATCGCAAGATCTATTATATAAGATTGGGATGAAAAAAGGTCTTCACCATATGATTCAAAGCATTCAATTATAGTTAAACTTGGATTGAGAATATATTGGCAGGAGTTGTCATACAAATTAATATTTTATATATAATATTTTATTATAAAATCCTTCAATTAAAGGGTCAATTATAATTATAGCCTTAGATCATGTATGGCTAAGAGTAGCTTCCTGTGTATCGTCATATAGGCTTCTATCTCTGCTATTGCGAAATGTGCAGAAAACACAAAGACCTTTGACATAATATTGGGTTGAAATTTTAAAATAAAGGTGCTCTAATTTGCTAAATGATGAATGAGGAGAACTTTTTTTTATGATATTTTTAAAAGAACAATGTTAACGGTTGTCAGATATAGGATTAGCTGTCTTTTGGCTTAACCATAGAGACATGTGGGTTCCGCCCAGGCCAGAACACAAGATGCTCGCTCAAGGACTCTCCTAACCTTGTTCATGTCAAAGAATTATTTATTTATTTATATTTTTGGACATTTTTAGGCTTTGTTCTCTCCAAATTTTACCTTAGGGACCGGGATGGTTTTATGAAAAAATTGGACATCATCTGTTGCGTATATACCGCCCAAAATGTGATAAGGCGAAAATATTTAATGCACTAGGATGTATAAGCCGTATCTAAGCTTTGACCAATATTTGACTATCAAACCCATTGTCCCATTTGTATATATATATATATATATATATATATATATATGGTAAAGGGAAAATGTGCTCGCGTGTAGAAGATATGGGCGTGACACGTAGCACCTCTTTTGTATAGTGATGAGTAAGAGCATCTCCAACAGGGACACTATCTCACTCGCCAAAGCTATTTTAGCTATCCATATGTTTAAAAACAAGCTAGAAGCTATCTCACCCGTCAAAATAGATGGTTGCTACAGTAATAGCTAAATTTAGCTATTACTGTAGTAGTAGCTAAATATTAAAATAATATATTTTTTTAAGGATAACTTTTTTTCTCTCTCTTCTCTCTTTCTTATTTAGTAGTAAAATACTAAAATAAGAATAAATCGAAACCGCATCGAAATCCGAGGGTCCCGAACCGGACCAAACTGCACCGAAACCAGACACAAACTACACCGAGCCGAGCTGAACCCCAATTCGATTCGGTTTGGGTGGCTTCACTACAAAAAATAAGACTATTAGCGGCAGTTTTTTGGAGCAAAAAACACTATTAAAACTATTAGCGGCAATTTTCTTATTAATAGCGGCAGTTTTTGGCTGCCGCTAATAGACTGATTTTTTGTAGTGCTTGAAAGCCAAAAAAACCAAAAAAATACCCTAAAAAAATAAAAAAAGTAGGTATTTTACCTACACCGAACCGCACCGAAACTTGACACAAACTGAACCAAACCAAACCCCAATTCGGTTTGGTTTGGGTGGCTTGAAATACCCTAAATTTTTTTAAAAAGTAGGTATTTTACCTACACCGAACCAAATCCGTTTCAGTTTTAGAAATTTTTTTTTAAACCGAACCGAAACCAAATTCTTTTTGGTTTAGGTGGCTTGAAGCCGAAAAAACCCCCAAAAAAATGAGAAGATACCCAAAAAAAATAAAAATAGTAGGTATTTTACCTACACTGAACCGAACCAAATCGGTTTCGATTTCAGAAAAAGAAAAATTGAACCGAACCAAAGGGGTTTTGATTCGGTTTCAGTTTGGGGTGTACCGAACCGAACACCAAAAATTTCGAGTTTGGTTTGGTTCAGTATACCGAACTTGCATCCCTAAGTGTGGGTAATAAAATATAATAAAACAAGAATGAAAAATAATATTAAAAAAAAAAAAAGTAGCTAAAAAAGGGTGTCTGCTGAAGTAGTTTTTACTGTAATAGTAGCTAAAGTACTGTAGCAATAGCTAAAGTGGTGTTTAGCTACCCAAATTTAGCTCTCCTTGCTGGAGATGCTCTAACATGAGGCCCACTTTATTAACGAGAGTTAAACTTTTAAAATATTTTAAAGGTTATATTCCTTTTCAGCCGTCATTCTTAACTTTTTAAGAAGTCTTTCTATTCTTTCTTTTCTCTCCATTTTTCTAAGAAAGTGTCAGATTTTTTAAATATGTTGTACTCAAAAAATGTGAGCGCCCAATAGCGAAGCACTAGCACCTTAGTTGCGAAGCGCAGACACCCCTATACATAAGCGCTGGCACCCCGGCGCCGGGGAGTCAGCGCTGTGGTGTTGCCTCATTTTTGAGGCGCCAATGCCTCTATATCGAAGTGTCGACGCTTCGCTAAAATTAAAAAAAAAAAAGTATCGGCGCCTCTGTATCGAGGTGCCAACTTTTCTAATAATAATAATAATAATAATTTCATAGAAGCGTCAGCACCCCTAGAACGAGGCACCGACACCCCGATTTTTTAATTTTTTTTAGCGAAACACCGACACCTCAATATAGAGGCACCGACACCACGACGCTGGAGCAAAACGCCGGGGGTGCTAGCACCTGGTATTAGGAGCGTCAACGCCTCTATATCGAGGTATCGGTTCCTCTCTACTAAGGTGCTGGCATTTTGATAACGTGGCGCTAACACGTCACTTTCAGCGTCCACATTTTTTGAGTAAAATATACCTGAAAAAGTAAGTTTGACACTTTTTTGGAAGAAGGGAGATAAGAGAGAAAAGAAATAAACTTTTAAAAAGTCAAGAATGACAACTATTTTAAAAGTTTTAACACTAGTTTGTAAAGTGGGCCTCAGGCCACCCATCACTTCACAAAAAGGTATTACGTGTCGCACCCATATCAATAGACGTAGAGATATCTCTACGCCCAGGCTCATATATATATATCCCTGACCCCCCTCTCTCTCTCTCTCTCTCTCTCTCTCTATATATATATATATATATATATATATTATTCAAACATAATATTAAAAAGGGAAATGTACCCATGAGGGTAGCGCCAAAGCACTACCCGCGATGGTCAGATCACATACCATGTGGCATGTCATCTTGAAACAAACTCCCGATTTAGGTAGTATACCTATGTAATATGTGATTTGAAAAAAAAAAAAAAAAATTAGGAATTTTTTGCCCTTCAAATCATGGGTTAACAATAAGGTAACGCCGGTCTATATGGGTGCATTGATTTTTTCTAACTTTGACCACATTTTTAATGGTGGATAACCATCGGATACTGCCCAAAAATTTTAGGTGGAACATGATCAATCTCCTCTAAATTGTCATGTCAACTAATTTTTGGGTTTGGTGCCACATGACGCTCACTTGGAATGTGGGTAGCACCAAAATGCTACCCCAACGGGTAGTATCCCAATATTAAAAAATACCCATTGGTTTTTAATTATTATAACTTATATACAATGTACTTTAATATTGGTCGGTTTGGTCTATGGGCATCCGATATATCCAATGATCGATTTTAGACTCGATTGATTTGCCCGATATGCATCCATTTTAAATCCTTGATGAAGGGTCTCACTATATTGTCACATCTGTTACTTGCTACATCCAGGGGCGTAGTCAGGATTTTTCATTGGTGGGGGCTGGCAATGATCAATAGACGTTAATACTTATTTTACGTTTTATTTGGGGGCTTGCTGATCATAAATTTTGGAGCTTATATAAAAAAATAGTTATATAAGAAAAGTATTTAATACAAATTCAAGAGCTAAATGGGGCCTTCAGCACCCCCCGACACACGTATATATGTGGCTACGCTATTGGCTACATCTATAATTTGTATTAGGTACATAACTTCAGTGGCAAATAATTATAATTTGGTGAAGGAGTCTCTCACACATGTGAGAGCTAATTTTATCATGTGTGTCATATGATTTCAAGATCAAAATCTAAAGATATATAGTATAGAAGATTCAGATGAAAAAATATAACTCCATTATGTGATTAAAAGGAATCTAACAGCTTTTAGAATTAACAGCTACATGTAAATCACTTAACACCGAAAATCTTTAAAAGACGTTGACCACTTTGAGTCACACGGCAGAATTGTTTTCTTATTTCAATTTTTGAGACTATAGATCTTTTGAAAATATTCTTCAAATCTTCGAATCACATGCCACGCAAGATAAAATTATGTGCAACGCCGTCCCAAAAAGTTACTCATAAAGCGAACCACTTAGTGCTCAGATCGGGTTACTTCATTAGCACTGACTCTTATATTAATGGATGTGTGCACATCTCTCGTGGTTGGAGGGTGGGAGATTGACCCTCCTTAATATTCGTGTCAAGCACCTAATACTAGTTCTAAAAGACATCTTCCCTCAGCCTACTACGTTTTTCTCTTCCCACACGCTTTAAAATAAAAATAATGTGATGTGTAGATAGAATGGTTGGTAAGTGCCTTAAAAACAAATAATTTTACTTAACATAAAGAAATAAAAAATTAGAAAAAATTTGTGTGCACTCAAAAGCTGCTATAAAGACACTTTTTTAACTAATGTATGTTTTAGATCTTTATTAGTTACAACAAAGTGAACAAATTTCCATTATTAGTTTTATGTAGTTGGTGTGCATATAGCAAAAGTTGATATGCTACTAGTAATTGTGTGTAGGAAGAAAAATTAATGTGCTCATAACAGCCCTCTTATTTAATGGCATGAGATTTATTTTGAAGGAATCTGTTTGCGCCTACCAATTTACTGAAAGCACAAATCAACATCTACTTACATACGGATTTCATTAAGCAAAGTGATGGAAGCGATGAGTGGTTCCCTAAATTGGACAATAAATACATCTATCGTGTACAAGTCTCCAAAATCTTTGTTAAAACAATTATTGACATCTATTGATCATTGCTAGCGTCAATGAAAATTTTGTTAGCTAGCAAGTGTATATAATTTTTATATTATTTTTAAATAACTAATTTCATCTTGAAATGATTCCAAATAATAAAAATTGGATATGACGGTGGCAGGAGAAACTTTGTTATGAGTATATGCTGGGTCACCTGTAGTGCCTTTATTTTTAATTAATTTGAGTTAGTATTAGGTACTTAGACCAAAAAGCGCCAGGGATTTTGGTACTTGGGTCACTTTGCGCTCATGATCGTAAGATTTATTTTGTGATAGATGAACGAAAAATAATCTCTTTTATCTGATTTAATGTAGTCAAATGTCATATAAAATTACAATTTTACTAGAGATGTCCGTTAATTGTAGATGGTATTCTACCACTTTGAATCAAAAGATGAAGATTGTTTATTTCTCAAATTTTTAAACCAAAGATTTTTAGATTATGACATACCTATCAAAAGTATACTAGACACGTATTAATTTCTCATGCCTCATGCTCCTATCGCATACCCAGTAATAACTCATTTTATATGTCTGAACTAACTTGCACCTGGTCCACCCAAACATCTGACGGTGCACGCAGGAGCACCGGGTACTCACGCTATGTACTTAAATAAAAATCATCATAAAGACGGAAAACACGACTTGTAAAGAAATTATTTATTTATTTAATCAGAAGTTTTGTATATATATATATAATCAGATTCATATTGCACATGCATGCGTGGGGACTATATATAATAAGATTCATATTGCATATATTGCATGCGTGGAGACTAAATAAATCAAAATAACCTTAAGAAAAAAAACTGGTGGCCCCCTTTTAAAATTTGAGTTAGTATTACCTAGTTGGCCCGAGAGTGCCGTAGCTTTTGATACTTGGGTCTTTTTCTGGTATGTGTCATGTTGAACTATCATGTGCACCATGCAATTTGATGCTCCTGATATGAAGATTTATAAAAAAAGGGAGCCATTATTTGCACACGCTTTTGAAGTGATTGTATCCAATTACTAAAAATTTGTCCATGCACACACTTCTTGTGATTGCACCTAAAATTTAAAAAAAAATTGTACCTCCCTCCCTCTCTCATCCTTATCTCTCTCTATAGAAAATCTCTCTCTCGTCTTCTCTCGATAATCTCTCTCTCTCTCTCTCTCTCTCTCTCTCTCTAATCTCTCATCTCTCTCGGTAATCTCTGTTTCTCTCTTTCTCTAATATTTCTTCTCTCTATAAGATGTCTCTCTCAACAATCTCTCTCACATCTTTCTCTCTCTCTCTCTCTAATATTTCTCTCTCTCTAAGATATCTTTCTAGTAATCTCTCAACGTCGTTCATTGTCCGTCCCCTCTGTCTCCAAGTGGCTAGGGTTAGTGATTTTGTAAAATTATCACCTATACTCAAGGTGCAACCACAAGAGTAATTTAGTCATTTAAAATATAAAGATAATATCAATTTTTTTACTAATTTGAGGCAATCACTTGAAAAGCGTATGAAAATAATGGCTCCCTTAAAAAATCTCTTTTATCAAATTCAATTCACTCAAAAGCCATCCAAAATTAATAGTATGTTGGATTTAAATGTTGTCATTGATTTTAGATGGCATTTGATGGCTTTAAATCAAATGATGAAGATCATTTTTTGTCCACTCTTTTACACCGAAGATCTTTAGATCATGACATACCTATAGAGGTGCACATGTTAATTTTACATGATGAAAAATGTCAAGTAGATCTAACAATAGTTAACCGCATCATAAGTTTGTACAAATATCATATGAAAGAAGGAATTAAGTTGTCTACTTTCAAACATGTGCTGCTTGGGGCTTGGTGCTCTCAATCAAATAGAGCGGGGATAGGAATTGTTATTAGAGATCATGAGGGTTCCATATGGCAACAAAAGCAAAATTCATTGACCATATAGCAAGCTTTGATCATTGTAAGGCAGTAGTGATGTATGAGGCCACGTGTTTTGCTTATTTGTGTGGATTTCAAGAAGTCATTCTAGAAGGTGACTCTCTTCGGATTCTTAATGCCGTTTCCGGGAAGGATGGTGATATTTCGTAGTTATCTTTTCTTTTGGGAGATATTTGTAGAAACTTAAATCTCTTTAGATTCTCTATGTGTTCGCATGTGAAACAAGCGGGTAATCAAACTGTTGATACCTTAGCAAAATTTAGCCTTCAGCCTGATTGTGATGAGAATTGGATGGAGGATGCCCTCCACGGATCCATGATATAATTTCCTCTGATATTTGTTGCACGAAAACTTTCAAATTAACCATTGATCTTAAGATGATCGATCGAATAAGAATGTAAAATAGAAGAAAATCAATCACAAACATACAAGAGATAATATTTACGTGATTCGGCAATATGCATACGTTCATGAGTAACGATGATTCACTATATTGATGACAAGATAAGAATACAGGAACACTCAAGCCTCACCAAAGTTTTCCTCAAAACCCTAGATAGGTTTTTCAAAGCTTTATAATGATATCTCAACTCTATAATTTGGCCAAGAGCTTTCCCTTTATATAGAAGATACAAATCATGTTGAAAAAATTGAAATGTTGATCTGAAATAACATAGGGAACCGGTCCGAGACACGAGAAATATCTCTGTCTTTAAACCAATATTTTCTCCCACCACTCTGACAAAGTGGTCACCAATAGATTATCAGCAAATTGGTTCCAAGATACAATGAACCGACTATATATTCTTGTGAAGGATTTGGCGAATCCGATCGTACTATCCGAATACCAAATATTGCAGGAATGCTCTGATAAAAGACTTTTAAAGATATAACAAGAGAGAAGAAATAAGACTTTATTGTGGTATATAAAACAATGATTTTAGATTCCTTAAATAGAAATCAAGTGGTGTGTTAATGCACCATTTTTCTATGAGAATGTGCTACACGCATCTCTTCGGAAAAGACACACCACTTTGGAAAGACACTTCTTTTGAAAAGACATAATACTTTGAAACGATACTTCTTTTGAAAAGACATACCACTTTGAAAAGACACTTCTTTTGAAAAGACATAAATTATAAAACTTTTAAATATCTAACAATCCCCCAGTATTTAAAAGTTTTAAATATCCAACAATCCCCCACTATTTAAATTTTTTGAAATCAGAGCAAAGCTAGAAATAGCATAAATAAAAATGTCTTACAGACTTAAATTTTTACTTTAGTGGAAATAACTCAAAGTCTGTCAAGGTCTTTAGTGAAACTAACTCATTGAAGGCGGCTTCACCCTGACACTTATATAGGTAGACCTTTAAGAGATGCCCTTATAACTTTAACATATCGACACATTGTGTTATGTCTATTAAGAGTAATGCTCAACTTTCCCTTATCCATTACTGTGACAGCCCGGTTTTCGGCACCCCGAAACCCGTGCCATCAGCACGATCATCTTGACCGTGCCCCTTAACTATGCACGGAACACTGGTATATCAAGCATAAAAAGAAATAAGAACAACTTGCGGAATTTAAATCTAATTAGAAATACCTTTCAAAGGACAGTTCTACCCTCATGCCTCTGCATGAAGGGAGAACCGATCCGAACCATCGATGATATAAATCATCACAGATGGTTCGCCCCAAAGGAATAATCCAAACTCTATACATATACATGTCTTCACAAAATAAAGGCTTGACATACCAAGCCGTACAATCTCTACTCAAAACTCCTCAAAGTAGCACAACGGAGTCCTCTAGAAGAAGTCCTCTGGAGGTGGCTCCAACTCCTCGCCGGCAGCAAAGTCCCATCACGGGATCGTCCTAAACCTCGGCAACAACATTAATGGACTCGATAGTCTATAGGGTGAGCTACATCCTAGCTCAATAGGGAACAAACACTGCTGAACATATAAGTTATAACTCACATATATTCTATGATATGCCATGCATGATGTAACTATGCAGTTGTTGATAAAACAGTTAAAAGCATTCGTTTACTGTTGATTTCTTATGTTTTCATTTACTCATGAAAAATGCTGAAAAGGCCTAAAGCAAAACTTAAACTTTCAACTTAAGTAATCCCCGAGCAATATAGCATCGAGCCCCCATGAGCTACACTTCATCGTCTTCTATATAGATAGCTTTAATGTATTCCCTGGGAATACCATATAGTACCCAAGCCCCTTTCCCCTGGGGATTGGTGGCGGGGTTTCACTTGTCTCAATCAACACCCCTGGGGTGTGCTTACTATGTCCGGATAAGCCTCCGCACTGGCCTACGGTTTCGCCGCCGTATCGGTCACGGATATCCTGCCGTGTCAGTCGTGGATATCCCGCCACGTCGGTGGGGTAACCTAAGGAACCTCAAATAACAAAAATATCGGTGCCTTACATATAGTTATTCACCGTGTAAGTGTGCTATCTTATATCAGTTAGGCCCTATCAAACATGATTCAATCTGTGGATACATCCCTGGGATGTATCCATTAATTTGCATCACACCTGATGCTCTTATCTCTTTACTTCTTCATCCCCTGGGGATGGCTCATTCGTTTTCTCTTATGAATGTCACACACACACACTTTTCACAATTCTTTGAGCAGTAAAAATAATTGAATTGAAATTTATATCACTACATACATGCTCTTGTAAAATAAAGTACATGTTCAAGGTGTTCCCTACCTCAAGTCTTCACTTGTTCAATGCATCAAGGTCCCACGTGGCTCCTCGTGCACTAGCTCACACGTACCACCTATGGTACCACACAACAGGTAAAACACATCACAAGGGATGCAATAAAGAAGGTATAAGATCCTCCAAGAATCTTAAAGTCAAACCTAAAAGTCAACAAAATTTATCCCAGTCGATTAATCGAAATCCAGAATCGATTAATCGAACTTGGTTCGATTAATCGATTCCAAAATCGATTAATCGAAGGTCAATATCGATTAATCAAGTAATTTCGATTAATCGAAATTCTCCTTTTCAAGAAGTCCATTCTCGCCTTCGAATAATAATTGTCATTCGATTAATCGAATCTGCTGATTAATCGAAATTCTTCTTTTTCGAAAGTAAACTCACCGTTGAGCAATGAGTTTCCGTCGATTAATCGAATCCATCCGATTAATCGAAATTCTTTCCGCAAAGTACACCTCGTTGAACAGCTTGAGTTTCACAAGTCGATTAATCGATCCCAAATCGATTAATCGAAAACTCAAATCGATTAATCAAATCCCATTTCGATTAGTCGATTTTCCTTAAATCATTTCCTCCAACCCTTGGGGTCCACGGAGTTCCCGATCGATTAATCGATTCTCAAATCGATTAATCGAAATCCAAATTCGATTAATCGAAATCCAATTCGATTAATCAAGTCTGTCTTCGACCTTTCAACTTCTCGCCAATTTCGATTATTAAACCCAATTTCGATTAATCGAAATTGTCGATTCAAACTTTTCGAGCTGTTCTTCCCAATCTTTTTCCCACACTTTTTCCTCTATTTTTCTAAGCCATTATCCTATGATCTAACCCACATTTAACCACAACTTAACCCCTATGATCTATGCATCTTATTTACAAAAATTTACCTTGGATAGATCTCAAGTTGATTTCAAATCTAAGGTTGGAAGGCTAGGGTTCCAGCTTTGGTTTCTAACGGATCCAAGTCGCGTTGAATCCGGCTTTTATCTCTTGAATCCCCCCCCTCCAATCGGTTGCAATAACTCCTCTCTTACTTTTCTCTCTCTCTCTCTTCTTTACTCTCCTTCAACAACCAACAATACACATCTAGGGTTATTAAACCCTTTTATCCCCTTTTTCTCTCTTGTGTGTTGAGCACATACACCGCGGTAGGTGTATGCGACTTCACATTTACAACACACATCACATAGGCATTCTATTTTTCACATCTCATCCGTTCATCACACTACATACTGACTGTTGGGCTTCCATTTGGTCAAACCTATGACCGATCGGGCACGGATCCCGAGGTCATAGTTTGTGTGATTTTTCGGGCTATTACATCCTCCCTACCTTGGGAATTTTCGTCCTCGAAAATAACCCAAGGTGTGTCTGTCTGGGTTTCTGTCTCGCTTCCCCCCACACTTTCAGGGGAGGTGGTCTAGTTGACTCAGACGAATTTAAGTAGACACAATCACATGCATGGAACGCAAATTTTTTTGACGAAGGCAAACAATTAACACAAAAATTTAGCTTTTCCATTAATATCAAAAGTTTTACACAGTGCCAATAAAGTGGCATACAAGATATACATATACACAACACATGACTGATACAAAATAAAAATAAACAAAAAAAAGACTCATGCAGTCCCCTCGCCAGGCTGATCCGGTGCTGGAGCAGGCTGCTCCATTTGAGGTGGCAGTGCAACAGTGGCTGGCAGGTCTGTTGGAGCTGGCTGCGGTTGTGGGGGTGGCGGCTGGGCTGGCTGAGCGGATGTGGATGTGGAGGGAACCGCGTCCGTGGTGGGATGGAAGACTGGTCCTCTATGGAAGGCGGTGCGTCCGGCCGTCCATTCTTCTTTCATGCCAACATATCCATGTAGGTGTGGGGTAGATGAATCTGGAGGGTGTGAAACATGAGGAAATCAATCCTCCTGTTCATCCTCTCGTTATTTCGCCCATTCGCCAACACGTCCTCTATGGTAGGACTGATGGATGGGCCAGGCCAGGCGGTAGGATGAGGTGGGAGGCGCGGGCGCGGAGTGTGCAGGTGGTGTCGGCGTGGCTGTGGTGGGAGGGAACCTCTCCACGATGGCTCTGCTGTGCAGGTGTGCCCCACCCTCAAGTGGGTCCTGCCGAGGTGGTGGGGTGGTGGCGGTGCTACTGCTTCTTCTTCTTTGGGCTGGGCGGGGAGCGGGACCCAGCTGGTAGGGTCCGCTTCAATAGGTTGTAGCATGTCCATGAAGACTTGGTGAACGTCTTCACGCGATCCGTAGCCCTCACCTCGTGGGGTGAAATAGTGTAGGAGGGCTCGTCAGAGTAGCACTCCAACATGCTCGAGATGAGCCGAGCATACGGCATCTTCTCCTTGGGCCGCATGTTGCCCTTCATCAGTTTACTCTTGATGTACCGCATCCCCTCAAGGATGACCATGGTAGCATCAAACCATCGGCCACAGAAGGCCGCGTAAAGTGCATGTTGCACTTTATCCACGCGCTCCGTGTCGTGGCGCATCGGGTAAAGGTTGCATTTTATGATGGAGTCGAGCATCCACATGTAGGGTGGAAGGTCGACCCTCTTGATGGACGTGCCCGACCCCTTCTTCCCGTTGGTCATGCGAGTCATGACCTCTTCAAAACGGGGTTCCTTTTCAAAGGGTGGAAATAGGGTAGTTTCGGGAGTAAAGTCGAGGTAGCATTCAAGCACCTCATGTATGTGCCGACGAGTGATCGTATAGAGCGATTTTGGTTATAATGCAATCGTCACTAGGGCCATTTGTTAGCCCTTGGTAGAACAACCTCACCAATCTAGGGTAATAGGAACCCGGATTGGTTTGAGAAGGTTGCGAGTCCGCATTGGTTAGGTAGTTCGAGCCCATTGGGTCTCGCCCGTGCAAAATAGGGTAGGGTCGATGGTGTATTCGACCTCAAAGGTCTTGGCAGCCCACCACTCGTTTGGTTGCTCCACGTTGGTGGGTGGTGGTGGCATGGGGGTGGATTCGCGGGAAGACTCGCGCGTAGATGCGCTCGTCGAACCGGAGGGGGTCTCCGATTCCGTCGGTGATGGTGTCCTCACCGGCCATGGGGTGGGTGGTGGCGGTGCGGCGTTCTTACGCCTAACGGCAACTTGAGGTTGCCTTCTTCAAGACAAACGGGTTTTGGTGCATTTTCACTAAACTAGGGTTTATCTACTTCAAATGAAAGAAAAAGTTCGATTCTAGGGTTTACCGTGGTTTTCAAAGGCGAATACGGTAGATTGTGGGCGCGAATCGACGGAAAATCGAATCCTAGACCGGTCGGATAGTTGGAGAAGAAGAAGGAAGTCGAAGCGCCCAAAGTCCTAAGTTCAAATGATTTCGAATGGGGAATGAAATCCCCAAACTTATATATATAGGCCCCGGCTCGATTAATCGAAATTCCATTTCGATTAATCGAAATTTAAAACTAGGTTAAGCCGCGTAAAATCGATTAATCGATTTCTCAAATCGATTAATCGAAAATAAAATTCGATTAATCGAAAATATTTCGATTAATCGAAATCGTGTTTGTTTAAAAATTTAAAATTTTGAGCTCACTGGCGCGTGCCAGTCGATTAATCGAAATTCATTTCGATTAATCGAAATCTCAAAATCGATTAATCGAACTTAGTTTCGATTAATCGAAATCGTGCAAAAACTTCAAAAATTTTCCAAAATTTCTTAAGTATTCGATTAATCGAAATCCCATTTCGATTAATCGAAATTTCTTTCTATGCATTTTCTAACTCAACTTTTCATTTTCAGTCACTGGCACATGCCAGTCGACTAATCGAACAAGATCGATTAATCGAAATTCCAAATCGATTAATCGATTTGAAATTCGATTAATCGATTTTGCCCAGTTTCTACAGAATTTAAATCTCTTTGTTTCTTTTCTTATTTTCGACAATTCATGACAGATTGGATTAAAATTTCCATTGAATTACAAGTATAGTGGAGATTTCACAACACGTTTGTGGTTTACATTGCACTTTCACGTCGTTGGAAACAAGGCTGGGTATTGTTCTTTTACATCGGCCTCTCGTTCCCAAGTAGCCTCTTCTTTAGGATGATTGTTCCATCGAACAAGCACTAAGGAATTACTTTAGTGCGATGCTTGCTCTTTTCGATCCAAGATCTCCACCTGGTTCCTCTATCATGCTCATGTCCTCACACATCTCTATAGGTTGCTTCCTAACACATGAGACGGATCATTCACGCATACTTCCGAGCATCGATATGTGGAAGACATTATGTACTCGATCGAATAGCGGTGGTAAACTAATGCGATATGCAACTTCACCTATTCGTCCCAAAATTTCAAATGGTCCAACATAACGTGGACTTAACTTCCCTCTTGCCAAATCGCATTACACCTTTCATAGGTGACACCTTCACAAACACATGCTCGCCCACTTTGTAGTCAACACTAGTCCGCTTCACATCAGCGTAACTTTTCATCTACTACATCGTCTTCAACCTTTCTCGATAATTCGGACAACGGTGGCGTTGTCTTCAAGCGATTTTGGTCCTAATACAAATTTCTCCTGTTTCCTCCCAATTGGAGGTGACTTGCATCGTCGTCCATCTGAGCTTCATACGGTGCCATGCCAATGCTCGTTTGAAAACTGTTATTATGCGAACTTCGAGCATCGGTAGATACTCATCCCAGTATCCTTGCATATCAAGCATGCAAGCTCTGAGCATGTCTTCTATCACTTGATTCACCCGCTCTGTCTGTCCATCAGTTTGAGGATGGAAAGCTGAACTAAAGTCTAGTCGCGTTCCCATTCCTTCTTGAAATTTCTTCCAAAACTTGGACGTATACAGTGGATCACGATCTGAAACTATGCTGCTTGGAATACCATGTAATCTTACAATCTCTTTCATATATAGGTCTGCCAATCTTCCTGCCGTATACGTAGTATTGTATGGCAAAAAGTGCGCTGATTTGGTCAATCGGTCTACGACGACCCAAATAGCATTATGTCTCTTGGCAGTACGAGGTAATCCAACAATGAAATCCATTGAGATCGATTCCCACTTCCATTCTGGTATTGGTAAAGGTTGCAATAATCCAGCAGGATGTCTATGATCAACCTTCACTTGTTGACAAGTCAAACATCGTGACACATACTCGGCCACGTCTTGTTTCAGTCCTCTCCACCAATAATTCTTTTTCAAATCTTGGTACATTTTGGTGCTACCAGGGTGGATAGCATAATTTGACTTATGAGCCTCATCCAGAATCGTTCGTCTTAGATCGACATTGTCCGGAATGCATAGACGGCCTTTAAACAATAACGAACCGTCTTCTTTTCTTTACCGAGAAGTCCAATCGATGCCTTCACTCACGTCTTGGCGAATCTTTGTTAATCGATCTTTCATCTGCTCGTGGATATGTTCAAATATCAACGGCTTTCGAGATGTTAGCCAAAAGGATCCAAAGATGTCCTTTGACTCAATGTTCGCATCATAGCATGCCAGGTCTTCCAATAGTTTCCATCGGTGCATACCCAAAATCAATGAAGCTAACTGAGCTGAACCCTTTCGACTCAATGCATCGGCTACTACATTCGCCTTGCCAGGATGGTATTGTATAGAGCAATCGTAGTCCTTGAGGAATTCCATCCATCTGCGCTGTCTCATATTGAGCTCCTTCTGTGTGAACAGATATCGGAGGCTCTTATGATCGGTGAAAATTTCAAAAGTCTCACCATACAAGTAATGTCTCCAAATCTTTAGCGCAAAAATGACTGCTGCCAGTTCCAAGTCATGAGTCGGGTAATTTTTCTCGTGTTCTTTCAACTGTCTTGATCCGTAAGCTATCACCTTCTTGTTTTGGTTGAGCACACAACCAAGGCCATTGTATGACGCGTCGCTGTACACTGCGTATCCTCCACTGCCTGAAGGAATTGCCAACACTGGAGCTGAAGTGAGTCTCGTTTTGAGTTCTTGAAAACTCTTCTCGCATGCCTCACTCCACTCAAACCTTGAATCTTTACGTGTCAGCTTTGTGAGAGGTCCCGATATTTTTGAAAACCCCTCAACGAAACGTCGATAATAGCACTTCTAAGCCCGAAAACTTGGGACATCTCATCTTTTGTCTTTACTCCCATTTAACTCGCTTCTATCTTTCTTGGATCTCTGTGGCCGTGCTTCGAGACGACATGTCCCAAAAAGCTAACTTCTTCCAACCAAAACTCACACTTACTGAGTTTGGCGTATAATTGGTGTTCACGTAGCGTTTGTAGAGCAATCCTCAAGTGTTCTTCGTGTTCTGTCTTGGATTTGGAGTATATTAGTATATCATCAACGAACACTACCACACAGGAGTCCAAGTGTGGTTTAAACACTCGGTTCATCAGATCCATAAATGACGTTGGGGCATTCGTTAATCCAAACGGCATCACAAGGAATTCATAGTGTCCATACCGTGTCCGGAAAGCTGTCTTCTGTATGTCCTCTGCCTTTGACTATGGCGATGATAACCGGATCTTAGGTGGATCTTGGAAGAATACGTTGCTCTTTGCAGTTGGTCGAATAGATCGTCAATTCTAGGCAAAGGGTAGCGGTTCTTCACAGTAAGTTTGTTCAATTGTCGATAGTCAATGCATAGTCGCATTGACCCATCTTTCTTCTTGACAAATAAGACCGGTGCTCCCCATGGAGATACACTTGGTCTAACAAACCCCTTGTCCATCAGCTCTTGTAGTTGTTCCTTCAACTCCTTTAACTCAGCGGGAGCCATTCTATAAGGTGCTTTCGAAATAGGCTCCTCGTGTTAAGTCAATGGCGAATTCTACCTCTCTTTCTGGAGGTAATCCAGGCAATTCTTCTGGAAACACGTCAGCGAAGTCTCGCACAACTGCTATCTCAAAAATGACGTTCTTTTCTTCCTTGTCCTCCTTTAAGAACGCTAAGTATCCACTGCAACCCTTTCTGATCATCTTTTCGCCCTTCTTCTGAGATCGATGCACGATATGACCTCACTCCTTGAAACCGAAATGATCTTCTTGTGTTGGGTCTGAAAATGACTACCTTGTTCTTGCAATCAATGGTCGCACAATGCTGCGCCAACCAGTCCATGCCAAGGATCACATCAAACCCTTGCATGTCTAACAGTACCAACTTTGCTTCCAATTCATGCACTTCTAAGTCTTGAACTGCTACGACGATGGATTTGCAAGCTAACTCCGTGTCTACTAACTCTCCAGTCGGAATAGACACACGAATAGGGCCGAAATCCAACGTCTCTGGAACGATCTTCATCTTCTTAGCAAAACGTGGAGTGACGAATGAGTGGGTAGACCCGGGGTCTATCAACACTCGAGCGTCATGTCTAAATACACTTCCCTTTTCATACATAGTTAAAGTACCTATAATATATATACACATACATACAGGAATTTACACATCAATTTACACTCTCAATTTATATACAGCTTTTTGTGTAAAGAAAAGAATCTACATAATTTCTAATGCGTGCTACTTCTCCATTTAAAGTGTTAACGAAAAAAAATTTTTTTTTTTTTTTTTTTTTTCTTTAATTTTAAAAGGAATCTCACCCTGGATGACGTCATGCACGTTCCCTGCTTCCTGAGCAGTGACTGCATAAGCTCTCCCCTGAACGATCGGTTTCCTTGCTTGAATTGGTCGTGGTGCTGCAACTGAAACCGTCTTTCTCTTTATCTCGCCGATCAAGTGGCCCACCTTTCCACATCGGAAACGCTTGCTCCCAATCTCATCCTCTGTCCTATGAGGCTTGCCACACTTTGCGCAAGTCTCCCGAGGTGCGGAAGAAATAGTACGAGAACCCTGAGTAACCGTGGCGCCAGTAGACATGGCAGGGCTCTCATAGCGGATAGGTCTCCCCGACGCAAGTAATGGAAACCTCTGTTGGTGTTGTGGTTGTTGCTTTATGCGGTCTTGAAACCCCCTTGGGCTGGTCTCTGATTCTGGCCCATGAACCTCGGCTTTTTGTTCACCGGTTCATAGTGCCCCGTTCTTCCTTGTTCATTTCCTCCTCGCTGCTGTTCCCTCTGTCTATATCTATTATTGTTCTCCTCTTCTACAACCAGCGCTTTGCTCATGACCTCTTCATAGGTCCTTAACTGAAATGGAGCTACGCCTCCTCTAACCTCAGGCTTCAAACCTTGCTGAAACCTCTTGGACTTCATCACCTCAGTAGCGACGTAGTCCGGAGCAAAACGGGCAAGTCGTAGAAACTCTACCCCGTATTCTCTCACCGTCATTCTTCCTTGCACTAGTTGCAAAAATTGTATCTCTAGTTGATTCCTCACTACTTCCGGAAAATATTGTTTGTTGAACTCCTCAACAAACTCCTCCCAAGTCCATGGCAGCTCTGGGGTCTCCTGAGCCCGAGTCCGTATCACAGACTTCCACCAAGGCCCAGCCTCCCCATCTAACATGTAAGCTGCCCATCTTACACTCTCGTCTTCCGTGCAAGTTAGCACGCTAAAAACTTTCTCCATTTCCATCAGCCAATTCTCAGCGGCCATTGTGTCTGCCTGCCCAGAAAATGAAGGAGGTCTCATCCTTCTAAACTCTGTAAAAGATGAGGGCACAGGCAACGCAGGTCCTACAGGTGGTGTAGGTGGCTGCTGTTCTCTTGATGCATGAGCTGCAAAGGATGCGGCTTGTTGAGCCATGGCAGCTGCCATAGTCTCCATAGTGTGCATCATCCTTTGTCGTTCCTCTCTATCTTCTTGTCTTTCTCTCAATCTTTCTTGCTCTCTTAGATCTTGATCCTGATGATCTCGATCCTCTTCCTCATGATGTCTGCCATCGCTTTGCCTCGTTACCTCCTAAAGGCACTCTGTTGGTAGGAGAGATGAAATCATCTCCACTACGCAAACTCCTTTGATGGCCTCCTCTTGGTCGGCCCCTCCCTCTAGCTGACATTGCGGCTGCATTTGAAACTAAGGTTTCGTTAGCAGAAGCCCCTATGATCTGACGAAAGAATCCTTGTCAGAATTGCTAAAAGAAAATAGCTTTGATACCAAGCGTGATCGGCCGGTTTTGACACAAACCCGTGCCATCGGACGATCATCTTGACCGTGCCCTTAACTATGCAGAACCGTATATCAAGCATAAAAAGAAATAAGAACAACTTGCGGAATTTAAATCTAATTAGAAATACCTTTCAAAGGACAGTTCTACCCTCATGCCTCTGCATGAAGGGAGAACCGATCCGAACCATCGATGATATAAATCATCACAGATGGTTCGCCCCAAAGGAATAATCCAAACTCTATACATATACATGTTTTCACAAAATAAAGGCTTGACATACCAAGCCGTACAATCTCTACTCAAAACTCCTCAAAGTAGCACAAGAGTCCTCTAGAAGAAGTCCTCCTGAGGTGGCTCCAACTCCTCAGGCGAAGAAAGTCCGACTCAGGATCGGCGTCCCCAAACCTCGGCTACTACTAATGGACTGCGACGTATAGTCTATAGGGTGAGCTACATCCTAGCTCAATAGGGAACAAACACTGCTGAACATATAAGTTATAACTCACATATATTCTATGATATGCCATGCATGATGTAACTATGCAGTTGTTGATAAAACAGTTAAAAGCATTCGTTTTACTGTTGATTTCTTATGTTTTCATTTACTCATGAATAATGCTGAAAAGCCTAAAGCAAAACTTAAACTTTCAACTTAAGTAATCCCCGAGCAATATAGCATCGAGCCCCGATGAGCTACCCTTCATCGTCATCTATATAGATAGTTTGATGTATTCCCTGAGATTACCATATAGTACCCAAGCCCCTCTCCCCTGGGGATTGGTGGCGGGGTTTCACTTGTCTCAATCAACACCCCTGGGGTGTGCTTACTATGTACGGATAAGCCTCCGCACTGGCCTACGGTTTCGCCGCCGTATCGGTCACGGATATCCTGCCGTGTCAGTCGTGGATATCCCGCCACGTCGGTGGGGTAACCTAAGGAACCTCAAATAACAAAAATATCGGTGCCTTACATATAGTTATTCACCGTGTAAGTGTGCTATCTTATATCAGTTAGGCCTTATCAAACATGATTCAATCTGTGGATACATCCCTGGGATGTATCCATTAATTTGCATCACACCTGATGCTCTTATCTCTTTACTTCTTCATCCCACAGGGATGGCTCATTTTTTCTCTTATGAATGTCACACACACACTTTTCACAATTCTTTGAGCAGTAAAAATAATTGAATTGAAATTTATATCACTACATACATGCTCTTGTAAAATAAAGTACATGTTCAAGGTGTTCCCTACCTCAAGTCTTCACTTGTTCAATGCATCAAGGTCCCACGTGGCTCCTCGTGCACTAGCTCACACGTACCACCTATGGTACCACACAACAGGTAAAACACATCACAAGGGATGCAATAAAGAAGGTATAAGATCCTCCAAGAATCTTAAAGTCAAACCTAAAAGTCAACAAAATTTATCCCAGTCGATTAATCGAAATCCAGAATCGATTAATCGAACTTGGTTCGATTAATCGATTTCCAAAATCGATTAATCGAAGGTCAATATCGATTAATCGAAGTAATTTCGATTAATCGAAATTCTCCTTTTCGCAAAGTCCATTCTCGCTTGATGACGATTGTCATTCGATTAATCGAATCTGTTTTCGATTAATCGAAATTCTTCTTTTCGCAAAGTAAACTCACTGTTCGAACAGTCGAGTTTCCGTTCGATTAATCGAATCCAGTTTCGATTAATCGAAATTCTTCTTTCCGCAAAGTACACCTACTGTTCGAACAGTTGAATTTCACAAGTCGATTAATCGATCCCAAATCGATTAATCGAAAACTCAAATCGATTAATCGAAATCCCATTTCGATTAGTCGATTTTTCCTTAAATCATTTCCTCCAACCCTTGGGGTCCACTGGAGGTTCCCAGTCGATTAATCGATTCTCAAATCGATTAATCGAAATCCAAATTCGATTAATCGAAATCCAATTCGATTAATCGAAGTCGTGGTCTTCTGACCTTTCAACTTCCTGGCCAATTTCGATTAATCGAAACCCAATTTCGATTAATCGAAATTGTCAGATTCAGCCCTTTTCGAGCTGTTCTTCCCAATCTTTTTCCCACACTTTTTCCTCTATTTTTCTAAGCCATTATCCTATGATCTAACCCACATTTAACCACAACTTAACCCCTATGATCTATGCATCTTATTTACAAAAATTTACCTTGGATAGATCTCAAGTTGATTTCAAATCTAAGGTTGGAAGGCTAGGGTTCCAGCTTTGGTTTCTAACGGATCCAAGTCGCGTTGAATCCGGCTTTTATCTCTTGAATCCCCCCCCTCCAATCGGTTGCAATAACTCCTCTCTTACTTTTCTCTCTCTCTCTCTTCTTTACTCTCCTTCAACAACCAACAATACACATCTAGGGTTATTAAACCCTTTTATCCCCTTTTTCTCTCTTGTGTGTTGAGCACATACACCGCGGTAGGTGTATGCGACTTCACATTCACAACACACATCACATAGGCATTCTATTTTTCACATCTCATCCGTTCATCACACTACATACTGACTGTTGGGCTTCCATTTGGTCAAACCTATGACCGATCGGGCACGGATCCCGAGGTCATAGTTTGTGTGATTTTTCGGGCTATTACAATTACAGGTAAAACACTACCCTTCCTGGGATATTTATGAGAATTTAATTCTCATCAATGTAGTGCCCTTTTGTCCATCACGAATTTACGACTTGCTCTTCCCTTTGAACCTAAATATTGACCAAACAAATATTAGGTAGGGTCCCCATCATAAGTGACTGTTTATATAAACGACTTTAAATCCATCCCGATTTTTATTTTAGACTAATACTTTCTATAATTGCTTATAATTACAATTATCAACACATAAAGTGTTGCTTCAGACATTTTCGTCTAATCCACAAATCATTTGTTTTCTTGTGCATTAACAAAAAAATTTTAGAAGGTATAACTTAATCTTAATTGGTACGTCTACCAATTGAGCTTGAAGTCACTTCATTTCTCTACCTATTTCTATTCAAGCAACACACTTAATGAGATTTATGGTTGCTCCTTAACATCTCTTGTGAGATCATAACTCCTTTAAAAGAAAATAATTTTTTTAAATGATCTACATCTTTAAATTTAAATCTATTATCTTTTCCCTTTCATGCATTTTTTTAAAATCGAAATTTCGGTTCAAAATTTTGTTTTGGTGGGGGGCCGAAGCCGAAATTGAAACATTTTTGTAACACCCCAAAATTTTGAACTCTAATACATATACTATAGATGTATATGCTTAACAGGGCATATAACATAGACCGTTAATTTCTGAAATTATTTTAAACTTAAAATTACACACCTTGGTCTAAGAAAGACTCATGTATATAATTGTGTAAATAAATACAAAAGCTCCATAAGAGCGCTAATATTAAGAGACTTGAATTCTAAGCAAGGGGTCTAGGGATCAAACCTTGCTATAGAGGCTTCAAAAAAATCTATTTTAGACTTTAAACTAAAAGCCTATACACCTATGCTCAGTGTACCAGCCTAACACCGAATACTAGCCAAAAAGTTGGAAAAAGGCAACTCACGTTCACATTCTAAATTTGAGAGTTCTCCGAAGGCTATTTCCTAAACCTTCTAAAACTCTAAATAGAATGTGTTGTTATTTTAATTATTGTTTTACTCGCAAGTGCATGAATTGTGATGTAGTCAGTGGGTGCAGAGTACCAGATCGTTCCCACGAGGATTGGACAGAAAATTTAGTAAAAAGAAATAGCAACTAATCAAAGGAATCACCACAGATCTATCACAGTATTCACTAATTTAAAAAGTCTGAGAGTTTGGTGAATGAGATAAATATTAACAAAAAAAAATTAAGAATTTAAACAGATAATAAAATATAAGGCTTGAGATACTAAATCCCCCCATCGTAGGTTCATTATTCATGCAATACAAATCTGTGATTAAGATATGAGATTTACAAAAGATGTCTATCTGCAAGCACGAGACCCGAAAACACATGAGTTTTAAATTTAGATCTGAGATCACGGAGATGCATGATTAACATTCCATGAGTGTATGATTAACACTCACACCTCAAATAGTATTCAGAACCCAATCTCTAGATTAATTTCATACTACCGATCTAAGATTAAAGAGATGTATGATTAACATTTCATGAGTGTATGATTAACACTCACACCTTAGATAGTGGTAGAACTTCACCCTGAGATGAGTAATAATTAGGATAAAATCATCATTGTAAAGCTGAGATCATAGGGCATGATTAGCTCCTAGATCTCATACTGTAATCAGATTATATCCATGTCAATAAAATCATTAGGGCCTTTAAAAGAATCTAACATCTTAACCACTAAAGTGTATTACTATAAATGAATACCTCGGATGAGGTTCATCAGATCCCCATCCTTAGTGGAACTAGCCACACATGATAGGAATAAATAATAAAAAAAGACATAAATTAAAAATGATATTAAAATACTGTAAAGAGCTTCAACAAAATCCACAAAAAGCTTTTATCCAAATCTGGTAAATTCCCTCTTCAAAAGTGCATAAAAAATGAAAAAAAACTCGTCTTCCTCCCAAACTAAAAAAATAAAAATGAATATCCTCCCCCGTACTCAATGCCCTCTTCCAAAGTCAAAGAAAAAGCCACAATAAAAAATGGAGGGGATCCCCCTGAATCCTCAGAAAAAATATCTTTCTGTTTCGAAGTTGGAAATTTGAAATTAGTCGATTGATTGGCTTAAGTGGTCGATCAATCGACTAAATTAAAATTTAAATTTTAAATTTAAATTGTAGATGCATCGACCTAAGTGGGTTGATTGATCGACATAACTAAATAATTCGAGGTCCAGTATGTTCTTTGCTTTCTGCTCTGGTGTTTGTTGACTTTGCATTCTTTTATGCTCCTTAATGCATCTAGTAACCAATTTTATTTGAAACTCATAAAACTTCACAATTCTCATCAGATAGCTTTCATCGGATGACTAAATGTAGGTCTTTAGGGATGAAATATCAACATATTTCACTACTCATGAGAATGAACGGTAGGAGAAAACCTAGTTTTCTCTTTAAATAAGAACCTAGCCTCTTCTCTTTTTCATAATTTCAGAATTCTCTTAAGGAAAAACCCTAGCTTCTTCTTCTTAAACCTCTCTAAAGCCATTAAGACACCTTGATCTGCGATCAAGAGGAAGAAGAGAACTCAAGCAAATGCATGAAAAGTCGATAGATCATCGTCGATTCGTAGTTCACGCTTCAAAGGTAATATACCCATAACTTTTGATAGAAAAGTTCGATTTATCATTATAATATATCGTTTTGGGGTAGCTCGAGACGATACATCTAATGAGCTTAGAAATCAGCCACAACGTGCTGTCATATAGACCATAGTGCACTGTCATAGGTAACAGCGTGTTGTGATAAATCCACAGCTCGCTGTCACTGAAAGAAAATCAATATCGTTGCCTTCCGATGATCATAACTTTTGATAGAAAACTTTGATTGATCATTATAATATATCGTTTTGGGGTAGCTTAAGATGATGCATCCAATGGACATGAAAGTATCTACAGCTCACTGTGGTATATATGACAGCTTGCTGTGGATACCGAAATAGTGTATATTTTTGTGTTTGCAACCATAGCTCGAAGTGAGCATTGAAAATAAGAAATATTTCTATACAGTTAAGTCATCCGATTCTGAACTTTTAGTGATTTATTTCTTTATGTGTAAATTATACATGAACCATAGAAGGGAGAATCAGACCTATTGCAAGGAGGATATCTCCTGAAAATTAGCATTGAACTCATTGAAAATATTACATCGAAACTGAGAATTATTTTGAATACTGCACATTAGAGTTTACTTTGAATAATGAAACTTTTGCATCTGAATAATTGCACGTTTAATATTTATTTCTGCATTAGATTTCGTATATTGAATTAAATTTGAATATTGAAACCTTTAAATCAACTTTTGAACTTCGGAACCTTTTGGCCTCCTTGGACTTTAAATTATGAACCATAAATATTGAATTATGTGAAAGAAATTTGCATGTGATTTATAGAGATTCATGTGGAACAAATCTTGTGTTTCGACACTTTTAGACCTTTGGACCGCACAAGTATCCCACAAAGCAGGGGCTTGGGCACTTTGAAAAATTATTCTTAGAACGATGATGGTTAGGATTCTCATCGATTTTGACTTCAGCTCTAGCTCTATATAAGCGACCTAGAGACAATTAAAGTTATGAATTTAAGATCTACATTGAATAAGAAACTACATATGAATCCTAAGGATTAGTCTCATTAAATCTTGCATGGAAAATCATTATGAAAATATGTGTTTCACTCTTTGCACCTTAGAAATTATGTTTTATCATTTAATCAAATACTTCGAATCTATTATTGGAAATATGTTTTGATCATATGAAATATAATTGTGTATTGCACTACCCTACTGAGCTTAAACTGTTAGCTCACCCTGACACTATGTGTCACAGGTACTGAAGTAGTTTCGGACCTTGAGTTAGAATAAGATCCGAACTTTGTACTAGTGGACGAGGCAGATATTCCTCTTGAGCAGTTTTATCCATAAATTTCTTTGGTCACTTAGATTTGGTATAATTAAATGAACTTTTGAACCTATTAATATTGTTTTGAATGTTAACCATCATTGTTTGTGTGAGAACGACCGTCATCGGTGGTTTTACTTTTCGTTTAAGATTTCATTATGGATATATATGCAATAGTTTTTATCTAATGACTTGTTTTCCATTAATACTAAAGAATCTCTGTAATTAGATTATGATCTATGATCTAGCGATCCGAAAATTTCCATGTGTTTCGGGTTGAGAATTTCAAGGTTGTTACAATTTCGGCTGATAATTTGAATTATCGGCCAAAATTTTGAACCATGGGTATGAGTGCCAAAGCCATCATATAATTGTGTATAGACATGTATTCACAAGGATACCCACACAATACCTATATTAGCATTGGTCACTATCAGTGGGATTCTAACAGGATAAACGAAAATCAAAGTAAAATAAGCTTAGGAAACACCAAGTTCAGTGACCCACTTTGGGTTGTAGATTGATAACATAAAAGTTTAATAACTAAAAAAGTCCCCACAATGTAATATAATGACTGCATTAACAAATTATTTCTCTATTCTTTTAGAGAGACTACTGTGACCACCAAAAACATATTGTATCAAGAAAGTTTACTAAGTAGGCATAGGTGTCGCATGTATAGCTAAACACTCTTTCTCATTAAAATGTGTATTAGCCAAAATCACTTTTTTCTTTAAATTATATAATAAAGGACCATATTTGGTGTTTCTTTTCACACTGAAAACGATGGGTCGTCTTCTCACAAAGAGACATAAATAGAATGGTTCTTCAGAATTGGGTTGCAACCCATCATTTATGATTTTCTATCTTGCGGGTGAGGTACTGCCGATCCCGGCATTGCAAACACCAGCCAATCACTATCCTGGTGATTCCGACGCCTCGATGCCAGGTTGCACTATTGAATCAAAACCCTTATTTTTAAAAGAAATAAAATTCTTATCATAAAATATACACATACCTTGTTGGAGATGAAAACTTAAAAACCGACTCTTGATTTGAAGCCCTCTTTATTTTCTCCAATAACACCAAACTTCATGTGAAATCTGAAACCTTAAATATTATTTCAACATATAACTAGATTCAAGACCATCTAGTTCTGAACTACAAACTCATTAGCAGATCTGCCCTTGCGTATCAAATATGATTGATGAGTTACTCATGGAATAAAATTCCTCAACAAAAAACTCATGAACATTTCTTCAATCATACAACCATTTCATGAGGCCTTAGGCGATTTATTTACCGGCATTTATCACGCTCATTAAGAATGCATATCGAATAGAGCAATCTCAAAATAAAACAACCGAATCATTCCCATTTCTTATGACATTACAAGGAACAAATTTCCTTCAATACAAACAACTGTTACTCACAAGACACATGTAATAATAAGTGAATATTGGTTTAAAATTCTTGAAAAAATTGAAATGTTGATCCGAAATAATACAGGGAATCGGTCCGAGGCACAAGAAATATCGCAGTCTTTATATCAATATTTTCCCCCACCACTTCGACAAAGTGGTCACCAACAGGTTACCGACAAATTGATTTCAGGATACAACGAACTGACTGTGTATTCTTGTGAAGGATTTGGCAAATCCGATTATGCTATTTGAACACCAAATATTGCAAGAACTCTATGATAAGACCTTTAAAGACATTACAAGGGAGAAAAAATAAAACTATATTATGGTGTGTAAAACAATGATTTTAGATTCCTTAAATAGAAATCAAGTGGTGTGTAAAACAATTATTTTAGATCCCTGTATTATTTCGGATCAACATTTTAATTTTTCCAACAAATCCTACTTCTAATCTAAGAGAAACTAGCCTTATATAGAGTTTGCCAGCTAGAGTCAAAGTATAATTCAACCTCCAAGTTAAAGCCAACCTCCAACTTAGAGTCAAACTATAATTCAACCTCCAAGTTAGAGCCAAACAACAATTCTCCACCTGACTCTAAGCTTGACCATGTATTCTTTCTGTCGATCATCGCTATGCTCGTATCATCGCTGTCACCAGTGCCCTGAGGGCATTCAAACCTTGTGTATCGTTGTGTTGAACTTAACTCTACACTGTTTCTCGAAGACACAATGCTCACAAAAGTCAACCTTGTCAGCCTTTATACATGGTCAACTTAACTCTACACTCTACACTGCCTTCATGTGCAACTTGTACAACTGCTTCTTGAGATATAGACGACTCGTCAGAGATTTTGTCATATAGAAACTCTCTAATTTGGCCCACAATGAAGCCTCCGAGTTCACCCATATTACATTGTATGTAATCTCTTTCGTTAGAGATAGCCGAATCGTACTACACGCCTAAAGTTTGAATTCTTCCCAATCACCGCTTACTTGAAAGCCCTTTCAATGTCTTCTGCAGCCTTTGTTGAATCAAGATATCCCAGACTTGTACTTCCCACAAGCTAAAATTGATCTTCCTGTTGAATTTCTCAATCCTGAACCATGCCTTCGAAACTTTTACGGACTTCGATGTCATCTCTGATCGTAGAACAGAAACCTAATAGCTTTGATACCAATTTGTTGTGCGGAAGCTTTCAAATTAACTAACAATCTCAAGTTGAACGATCAAATAAGAACGCAAAATAGAAGAAAATCAACCACAAACATACAAAGAGACAATATTTACATGGTTTGGTAATATGCCTACGTCCACGGGCAATGCTGATTCACTATATTGATGATACCATAAGAATACAAGAACACTCAAGCCTCACCAAAGCTCTCCTCAAAATCCTATATAAGTTTTCCAAAGTTTTACAATGATATCTCAACTCTATAATTTGGCCAAAAGCTTTCCCTTTATATAGAAGACATAAATCCTACTTCTAATATAAGGGAAATTAGTCTTATATAGAGTCTGAATGTAATTGGGTCATCGCCAGTAAGAGTCAAACTACAATTCAACCTCCACGTTAGAGTCAAACAACAATATTTTCTAGTTAAATGAATGAATCTCTTATTTAAAGAAAGCATGTGTCACTTGGTTACTCATTGCGATGCCTTGTTGAAGTTGCATTTGGACAAGCTCCACTCAAGAGTAGTTCAACTTTCCACCCGCTTTCCTCTAAAGCAGGTTTCATTTGCTCTAGTAGGGAGCTCGATCTATTTCACTTAAATAAGTTCGATTGCGTATGGCATTGCTTTCTGCTAACCCCTGCTATAGCAGAGTTCACCTGCTTTAACAAGTTCTCATCCTCTTTGCTAACATCCTGCTACATGCTTTAGCAGACACCCCTTCTCTTTGATAACTCCTTGCATAGCAAGATTTTGTGCAAGATGTAACTGTTCAACAATTCTATCCTCTTCTCTACTCACTCCTTGCCAGAGCTGATTTTATTTGCTCTGGTAGGGAGTTAGTAGAGAGCAGGGAGGTTGCTACTAGAGCAGGTAAATTCTTCTTTATAGGGAGTTAGACAAAATAATAGGAACCAACTAAAGAAGGTGAACTCTGCTATGGCAGGGGCTAGCAGGGAGCTATGTCATATGCAGCTTTCCCCTACCAAAGCATATGGGGTGGGGGAGTTGACATACCAACTACACTCTTGGCGTGAGAGCATTTCATCGAAAGCCAAGAGCTGCTCTTAGGTACCGGGGAGGAGCTATGCCAAATGCATCTGGGTCACTGCGGGCTACTTCATTGTGTCACTTTGGTGATGCTTCGTCATTTTGTTGCGAACTTACAAAATGGTGACACGCTCTTTTACCCTTCACTTCCTTCTAAAATTGTATTTTGAGGATTTGTCCTCCACACAGTGTAAAAAATCTCCACTTTTTTTAAAAATGTGTTTAACTTTAGAACACATTCTCGAAAAAAATAAAAATAAATTTATTTTAAAAGGCATATAATAATGCTATTATTTTCAAAAATATTTAAAAGCATATAAAATCCATTTTTATAATTAAAATGATTTTTTGTGCTTTGAAAGGAGAAAAAAAGTGTAATTAATTTTTGGTATAAATTATATATTCTTTATATTTTTTATATTTTCTCATTTTTTTATAGGAGTCATGTGATGTTTTTTTTTGATAAATAACTGGGGTTGGAGGGTCCCCACCCTTTTATTGAAAAGCCAAGATCACAATAGGAGAGACATAATAAATCTCCCCTTAAGTGAGAGTTAAGATCAAGAGTGAGAAAAGAAGGATCCGTCAATCGAATAACATTTTTGTTTAAATTCATGTTTTCTACACTTTTAAAGATTTTTGTTATTTATTTATTATTATTTTTTAATCTTATCAAGATTTTACTTTGATCACCTAGTGCACCTAGGAGAGCATAACTTAGGTTGATAAATTAAGGTTGTGTTTAACATTGCTCTTTGGGAGAGTAGAAAAGAGAAATTGCTGGTCTTTGTTATGGCAAAGAAACGTGGGGAGAGAGATAAGAATTAAAAAGAGATAAAAGGGAGGTTGCTCTTCGAAATAGGAAAAATGGCCATTTTTAAAGAGCATAATGCTCTTTTAAAGAGGGATGGTTTTCATATTTTAAGGAGCAACCTCCCCTTTTTTCTTTTCTGTCAGTACTTCCTTCCCCCATCCATTTGCAACAACAAAGAGTAGCAACTGCTCTTTTCTATTGTTCCAAAAAGCAATGCCAAACTGTAACAACGGATTTTTAGACTTTATTTTAATGGTGTTAGATGATATACCACACCGTGTACGGTGTTAAATCTCCACACCGGAACCCACCATATTTTAGAAAAGTTTTGATTTTTTCCTATATTAAAATTAGACTCATTGCAAAGTGCTCATCAATACAATTCCAACGATATATAATTTGTTAATTTTTGACAAGAATATAAAAAGTTACGCCCATTTTCAGGGATGGAATAAGTTAAAGGGTATAACTGTAATTTCGGGAGAGAAATATCAATTGCTTCGGTGCTTACTGAAAGAGCTGGAACAAAATCTTTTTTCAAGTTATTCAAATCACGTATGAATTCTTCTTCGGTGAAAAAACTCTTATTTTATTAAATCTTTCATGAAAAGCTCCTAATTAAGTTAACCTAAAACTTCCTACTATTATAAATAAAACTTTAAAAGCTCCATACTCTTTATAATCATAAATTATTCTCTCCCAAGATTTAGACTAACTGACGATTTGAGCATCGACCTTTTCAATCCGAACGGTCATAGGTTTATCGTTCACGCTTTAAGAGGTGGGTACCCATTAATCCATCTTGTTCTTCTCAGATCCCGTCGCGTAGGATGTATTCGATCGCGCATCAACGAGTTTAAAATTTTTATTTAAACCTTAATATCTTATAAATTAATAGATCTGCATGTTTAATATTATGCTTTCCCTTGAAAGTTGTATAATTTGTAGGTCGGGTAATATTTTGTTTCTCTTTTCAAAAAATTCTTTTGTTTGGCTATCAATATCTTACTTTCTATTAGGTCTGCATATTTAATATATATTTTTTCCTCTTAAATCTACATACTAATTAAACATGAATATCTTTAAATATGATAAATCTACATATTTAGTATTTTATTTTTCTATTAAAGTTGCATGATTTGTAAGTCGAGTTTATATTTTGTTTCTCTTTTCAAATAATCCCTTTGTTTGACTATTTAATATTATACTTTCTATTAGGTCTTCATATTTAATATTTTACCCTCTTTTAAATCTGTAAATTAATTAAACTCTAAGATTTGTAAATCTGATAGATCGACTTAATTGGAATAATATCATATTGATATTGTTTATTTCTAAATCTATATAGTTAGAAATTTACCCTTCTACTAAAACTATAATGATACATTCTTATTGTAAGTCGATATTATTATTTATTTAAAACTAATTAAGCCCAAAAACTAAACTATACTATTATATTATTTAAAGGAATAATAGATTGCACTATCTTGAAGTTTCGGGTCCGAACTCGCAGCTACGAACCCAAATTCGCGGCCACGAAGCCGAGCTCACGACTATCGATATACTGGTCTCGGTATTTTGGCTATAACTTTTTACTATGATCTCAGATTGATGCAATTTTTGCGGCATTGGAAATAAGACAGCGATCTTTATAACTTTGTGTGAAATAATCATTTCACGAATCTCACATTTTAGAGGTCAAAATAGAGCAGCAATTCGGATTCAATTTTAAATGACCCAAGACTACACGAATTTAGTAATATTCTCTTATTTTTATGATCAAAGTTCCTGTGTATATTATATGTAACATCCCTGATTTTTATATACTGTGCAGGTCACGTATGTTATGGACACTGCTAGGGCGTTGTGGTTCACAAGGGAACCACACTTGCTATATACACTCTAAGGTGTATATGTGCTACATGAGAGTTAGATGGAAATAGAATACCTAATATGGTGTGTGTGCTTAGCACAATAGATTTACACTAGTTAGAGATAGGGGGAGGAGTCCCATACGGTAGACTTTGCTTTAGCTTGAGAGAGAAAATAGAGAGAAGGGAGAAGACGGTTTAGTATTGGAAGGAGATTTGGGAATAGGGAGTTTCTTGTGATCAAAAGGTAAGATCCACCTTATGGATCTTAAATACATATGATGGGGAAGGTGTAGTGGAGAGATTAAAAAAGATCCTTTGATTTTGGGCTTGTGGATGATCTAGAAAAGGGTTAGAAAAGGGGTTTTTAAAACCCTCTTGTGAGGAGTTGATCTTAAATCAAATCTGAAAGAGATTGATTATTTAAGGTATATGCTTTTATGAGTATTAAATAGGGTATAAATTATTGATTTATTTTGGTATTAAATAGGGTATTAAATGAGGGTAGGAATTTGTTCTCGAGAAGATCGAGCGGTAGCTGTAGCCTTCCCTCGCGCGCGCGATTATAATAGCTCGCTCGCGCGAGGAAAGAGAGATAAAATATATTAAGAAAATGAGTCTTCTGCTCGCTCGAGCGAGGACCTTTTGTAAAGGGAAGCCCACTCGAGCAAGGGCACACGTGAGCTGTAGGAGACCTCGATTATAATCGCTCGAGTGAGGTATAGCTCGCTCGCGCGATGAATAGTGATCGCCCGCGCGAGGTATAGCGATCGCTCGCGCGAGGAATAGTAACCGCTCGCGCAAGGTATAACGTAAGTTTTGGTTTTATTTTTTTGTAGTTCTTTAGACTCATGATCCCCTAGATCTTTGTAAGTTTTGCTAAGAGTATTGTAATCCATATAATATAGGTTTTTGCATATAGTGGTTACACTTGACCCCTTATGTAAGATCGAGGCTTTCTATTGATGGTATTGCTCTGAGATAGGAAGCGCCTTGAACATGTACTTTAAATTACAAGAGTATGTATGTAGTGATATAGAAATGAGTAATTATACCTTGATAATATAAATCTTAAGCGTGTGTGTGTGAACACTAAGTATGGAGAGGAATGATAATATGAGTATGTGACGTCCCTAGGGGATGTGAATGTTATCTGGGCATTTGTGTGATGCATTGAACTAGTCACATCCCAGGGATGTATGGATAATGTAAAGCAAAGTAAATGAGAATTGATCATGGCCTAATATACTATAATTAGTATAATCACACGGTGAATAACTATATATAGTGCACTTTCGATTTAAGGTTTTGGAGAATACCCCACCGACGTGGCGGGATACTCACGATTGACTCGACAAGATATCCGTGATCGATACGGCGGCTAATCCTTATACCAGTTGGACATCTCAGAGATGTATGTATGAGAATTATACTCCGTTGCTTATGAGGAAGGGACCTGGATAGTATTAAATAAATGAAAAAGGAAATAAAAATGGTCAGATTAGATGACGATGGAGGATATTCTATCGGGCGCTCGATGCTATAGTAAATCGAGGAATATTTAAGTTACGATTTAAGTGTTTAAGCCAATCATTGTCTCTTATGAGTAAGTTGAGAACAAGTAAACACATGTAAAGTAACTGTTACAGTCAGTTCATCTTTTCAGTCATTTAAATTATTTTCTAGCTATTTCATCAATAAATCATGCTTCTAATATGTCATGGAATATATCTGAGAGATTAACTTATATGTTCAATTAGCTATTTCCCTATTGAACTATGATGTAGCTCATCCTTTAGACTATACGTCGCAGGTTCGGTGCTTGCGGCTGCTATTACTTCAGGAGGCGTAGATCCGGAGGATTCAGATTACCTTCCTGAGGAGGATTCGGAGTCCCCTCCTGAGGACTTCTTCTAGAGGACCCCTGCGCTCTTTGATTTATTTTTGAGAGAGTACTGTACAACTTGGTATGTCAAGCCCTTTTTGGAGAAAATATAATTTAATGATGATATATTCTTTTGGCGAATCATCCAGGGTGACTGTTATTTCGTCACTGATAGTTCGGGTGGGTTCTCTTGCTCATGCAGTGGCATGAGATCAGAACTATCTTTTGAGATCAGAACTGAAGATTTAATTCGTTTTAAGTTCTTATGCTTCTATCTTGTTTCATTTTTGCTTGGGTATACTAATGTTTTGTGCAGGCTTATGGGGCACAACCTCGAAGGTCGTGCTGATGGCACGGGTTTTAGAGTGCCGAAATCCGAGCTGTCACATTATATCTTAAGATCTTTTGATCGATGGTCATGATAAATCACAACTTAGTGATTATAAATACTTTTTAATTTAATTATTCACTTATAGTAATCTATATATATATATATATCACTTTTATCGGTTCAACACGCCCACTTTGATAACCCAAAGTATTAGAAATTTGATACCTCGTGAAAATCGAACTTTGACCTTCACGTTTTCAAAATCACACTAATAACTACCTTATTCTATAATTCTATTGATGTGAATGGAAATAAATAAATAAATAAATAAACAAATAAATAAATATATATATATATATATATATATATATATATATATATATATAAACATAACTAAATCTAAATGTAATTCTATATTGTGTGTATGATAATTTTGTGCTTCCATCTTGATCATGTTATATGAGTTCTTGACATGTTCGGTCATATGTACGCGAGTATATATGAGATCATACCTACACTTGGGTATGGTGATTCGTCGAGATGGTATAAAAGCGAGGAATATGTCGTATTCACATACCTTACAACTCAAGGTGGTATGGGACATTATGACGAGTCGGGTGAGTGCGAATTCAGTGTAACCTTATATACGGTGGCATATGCAATGACCCTATCACCCCGAGTTTTAATATGAGAGGATAAGATATGAGTTATGAAATGAGATCCGGGCCCTTGGGCCTTAGAAGTGGTAATGTTATTCCACTATAGCTCGTGTTAGAATTAAATTGTAAGAGTATGATACGAGTATGAGTACGAGATAAGATATGTTATTAGTACGATAATAAGATACCGCTGTATAGGCCAGTAAAAGATTAAGAACTTAACTCTCTATACGTGTCATTCTTTGCGTAGCCACCGTAAGGGCAACAACGTCTTACAACCAAGACGGGTCTCTGAGAGATAGTATGAGTATGATCGAGAGTAAGAGTATGAGTAGGTTGTGAGTATGTGTGATCATTTATGTCTCTCCATTGGACTGGATGGAGGAGTATGAGTATAATACGAAAGCGTTATGATACTATGGTGACCCTCATATGGTAGTTGGAGCCGCAACTCTGGCACAGGTCGTTTAGGATTTATGAGTATGTTAGTTACGCTCATTCGATGTACAGACATATGTACGAGAATAATAAAATATGGTATGTTACAAGTTATGGTGAGGTATGTTAGGATATGAGTGTCTAGATAATGGTCCTGTATTTATGTTATGATATGAGTTAACGTTATACACTTAGTTTTGTCATGCTCTTTCTGATTTCATTATTATATTATATTTATCACTCACTTGATGCACTCATAATGCACCTGAGTAGAATGAGGTGAATTATTGATGTATCCCACTGAGTTTACGTGACTGAGTAAGCTCATCCCACGATAATCTAATAGTTGCAGGTGATTACATTGGTAGAGTCAACGCCGGCTATCCTAATCCTGTTGACGTTGACATCATTGACTCAATGAATGCGGAGTACCAATAGCCTTGGGAGAGTGACACCGTTGTGTACCAGGAGGACTACGGTGGTGGTTTTGATCTGAGTGTTGGATATTGATTATTATAGACTCGGTAATAGATTTTGTCTTCTATTATTATTGTTAACTCTATGACTTCTTTTATCGGATTTGTCTCCGACTCTTATTTCTCTTTTATTGGTGGCTTACTTAGATTTTATCGCATTTATTTAATATTTATGACTACTTTATATTCTACTTTTGTGTGTTGGCTTTCACGAATTTCGTGGAACTATATTTATGCAATAACTTTGATTAGGTGTATGTCCGCTTAGCGTATCTGAGATATGTGCGGATCATAACTCGAAATTCTAGGCCCTCGGGAGGGGATAAAATTTTGAGTCGTGATATAAACACAGCCTAATAGAATATGCTTTTGATAGGATTAATATGATAGACTGGTATTCATAACATCGGTAAATCTTATGATGGAATAATGCCCCATAAATCTACACGTTAAGGAATTTACTCACCTCTCTTTAGGATTTGACTCACCTCTCCTTTGGCCTAAGGTAAAACCTTCACCTTCTAGCTCTAATCCATAGATTGATTGTAGCGTGGCACATAGTTTTTATCGATCCAAGTTGTCCACATTGCAGAAAATCTTATGACGATTGTGTGACATTAAAAGTAAGCCCTTTGCTTATTATACTAAAATTCCCAAATTGAATGGTTTGACCCTTGATTTGATTGAACATGACTTTTGGGTTGGGTGATTTTCATATGATATTCTATAACTTGGACAATTTGGATTGGCCAAAAAAGCCATTGTCACCTAAAAAGTGAGAGGGTTAGCTCCACTTAACCCTTTAATTATGAATGAAAACAATTATTTTGGTCATTGCAAAGCAATAAATATATCATCATCACATCTTTATCTTATCTATTTCGGCTTTGTTTGGGACTGTTCTTTGAAGGCAAAGAGCAGCCAACTTAAAAGAGCAGGTTTAAATTATTTTTTTAAAGAAACTCAAATTTAGTTTTTTTATTCTCTGAAAAAGCTAAGAGCACTTACAACCAAACATTGTCTCATACTAAAGTACTTTACGAGTCCTATTTCTTCAATTGTTTCTAATCAATATAAGCTATCTAACTTTGCAACAAATAAATAAATAAATAAAGCGTTGGGGATATTACACCCGAGCACATAGGTCATCCTGTGCGCCCAGTCGCCAGATCACATGCCACGTGACGTGATCAACCCAAAACAAATCCCGTTTTGGGTTGATTAGCCATGGGACATGTGATTTTTTAAAAAAGATTTATTTTTTTTGAATTTTTTTGCCCTCCGTTTGATTAGTCAAAGATAAGGTAATGCCGTAAAACTTTGGCGCATTAACTTTGACTACATTTTTAACGGTGAAAAAGTTATAAAAGGAATTTTCCTTTCTTTTAATGAGATCTGATCAACCTTGCCTAAGTTTTTGTGTCATCCAATCCTCGAAATGAATGCCGCATGATGGCCAACTGATAATGAGTGTAGAGATTTCTCTAAACCCGGATGCATAATCCAGGGCCAAAATAAAGACCAAGATATATAGAACAATGAAAGGCATGTGGACCCAAATAATGGAGTTGATGGTGATAGATTCATTCATATGAAGCCCAAATCAAAATGCTTTAGAGAGAAGTCCTCCCCTAAAAGTAAATCGTGAACATGGAGAAGCCCTTGGAAAGTGGGGAAATGGTCACGTTGAACCAAATAGAACCGGAATTCCAGCCCAACACCATCTGCTGCCCTTGGAAAGTGACTGCATCCATATAACAAACACTAAATAATAATAAAGGAAAAACCCGCAGATTAAGGAAATGGTCTGATTAAGTGGCTTCTCATGTGTCCTCATATATTTTAATCTCTATTTAATATGGGGTTAATTTAATCTAATCCATTTCAGTGGCACCTCGAATTTAGTGCCAATGCTGCACGTTGTTTGGGGTTGGCAAATTTAGGAGTAGTGGCTTTAATAGCATTCCACAAATATCTCAATGCAACCCAAAGTTGGGTGCATCTGAAGTCTTGTGAGTTGCAAATAAAATGAACCTAAATTATATTTATTTTCAATCTCGCAAATGTGTCAAAGGTTGGGGTGCTAGAAAAAACTGAATCCCGAAAACCAACCGAAAACCGAGCCATCTAAACTGGCCCGAAACCAATTGAAAACCGACACTGTACTGAAATGATTCGATGCTGTTCGTTTTCAATTTTGGTACCCAAAAACTGAAAAACAAACGGGTAAGAGAGAAAACGGATAATATATATATATATATATATATATATATATATATATATATATATATATATATATATATATATGGAGCTGGTTAGGTCCTCCAACGAAGGACGATAAAATGAGTGTGTTGTTTAGACCGTCCTCCAAGGTATATGTGGAGCTCCACGTGGCATTCAAAATACATTTTAGGTGCCACATGGATTGAGT
Source organism: Chloranthus sessilifolius (assembly GCA_021018995.1). Taxonomy (NCBI): domain Eukaryota; kingdom Viridiplantae; phylum Streptophyta; class Magnoliopsida; order Chloranthales; family Chloranthaceae; genus Chloranthus; species Chloranthus sessilifolius. The sequence continues at coordinate 104,367,920 of CM037588.1, forward strand.
GTGTTGTTTATATTAATTTAAAAAAAAAATTTCAAAAAAATATTTTTAAAGCACAAGTCAAACTTAGACTAGTTTTAACGGTCTAAATTTAATTTCTAAAGAAACACATGGTAAAAAAGAGTTTTCAATTTTAGTTTTTTCTAAAGATGATCTAAGCAATGCACCTATGCTCCATGTGGCATCTGAATAGTATTACGAGTGCCACATGGAGCTCCATGCACGATCTTGGAGAACACTCACCATTCTCCATTGGAGGCAGGGCTGGCCCTGACATTTTGGAGGCCCAAGGCGAGTTCCTAAAATGGGGCCCTGTTTTATATTACTTTATAATATATAAAAAATTTGTCACAAATTTTTTTTGACAAATAAAATAATGCTCATATTCTATTTTATTAGGGTGTATTCTATTTTTCTTTGACCAGATATGTGCCTATATTTGACTTGTTTGACACGATAATTGACCCTTTACAAAATCAGGATGCATATCATATTGAATGGGGGCCTAATCCGATACATATCGGCCGATATATATCGGATATGGCCAATATTTAAAATCATGAAAACAACTTATACAACATAATCTACCCTCGATCAAATTTTCCTATAAGGGGTTTACAATTGAAAAATGATAGATATCAGATAATATAGTGCTAGTGAATTGTATATCTTTTAAAGTTGCTATACATAGCAAATGTACGATATCCACAAATGTTGCCATGCTCTACAATGTCATCATAAAATGATCAAAAGCATATATCATCAAAACCATTTTGTTCAATCAAAATGCACCAAAGAAATTGAAGATCATTAACTATATCATAAAAACCATTTTGTTCTATCAAAACCAAATTTCTATAAGACTTGAAATTTCTATTAATAGATTAATTAAAATTATGGATCATTAACTGCCTCATTAACCAAAATCAAGCAACAAAATCATGAAAATTTCTATTAAAATCAAATTATAAATTAACTAGTAAATCTAAATTTCAAAAAAAAAAAAGGAATAAGAAAAGGGGCTCGGGAGTGCTCAAGCGTGGGAGGTAGCCAGGCAGGAAACCAAGGAGGGAGTCGACTGTTAGGTTCAACAGCTTCAGCCGTTTAGGCAGGTTGGACGTTGTGGTTGGTGCGATGGTGCCTGATCTTGTGGGGTTTAGAGAGAGAGAGAGAGTGTGTGTGTGGGTGAATTTTATAAAATTGATTGGTTGAGGCCTAGTAGAGAATTCAACTATATAAATAGAAAAATTATCTAACACCCCTATTTCAACTAGACTCAATAAAACTGCAAATTGGCCATTATGCTACAAGTGCCCACAAATAAAGAAAAAAGGATGTTAGCAATAATCAACAAATAATGTTGACAAAAGCACAACCACGGTTTTCAAACCGGTCTAAAATGGGCAACATGGTGCCTAATTCTGTGTACAAGGGCATTTTCAATATTTTCAGCTTCTAGAAGCAAAAAAATATCGATCAATTTGTGCGTGTGTGTGTGTGTGTATTGGCAATATGGTTCCGATTTATATGCTGACCCATATATATCATCTACCATCTATCATCTAACAACAAAAAGAAAACCCTTAATTTCAATAATCGAACCGATAATCTTAAACATCGAATAACAATCCCATGTCTAGGACCATTGACGAGGAACGGGAGGCCGCTTTCCCTCTCAGAAACTCCAGATTGCACCTTCTTCGCAACTCAAACCCTAACATGATCATCCAACAACTTGTTTGTGGTTGCCTTCTTACATCTCTCAAGAACACCCCCTTGATCCAATCTCTTAATCCTGCTTTTTGATTCGGAACCTCCAACTCTATGCAAGATCGAATTTTGGAGTCGGCGATCCCATCGATAGCACACTCGCCATCTTCGTCGAGGGTTTCAATGGTGGTCGGACACAAAGAATTGATCGATTCGTGAGGTTCTACTATGATAGGTAAGAGATTTGAGCGTGATTGAAGACACCGAGAGGAGAGGGTTTGGAGTCGGAGAGACCGACAGAAAGAGGCGCACAGAGAGGTTGGAGAGACAGAGAGAGAGAGACGTTGAGATGGGGCCCTTTATATATAATTTTTTTTTCTTTAAACTTAATTTTTAAAAGAGGATTTTTATTTGGGGGCCCTTGAAAATCGAGGGCCCAAGGTAGCCGCCTGGCTGGCCTTGGTCCAGGGCCGGCCCTGATTGGAGGACGGAACTCTTTCCAATATATATATATATATATATATATATAGAGAGAGAGAGAGAGAGAGAGAGAGAGAGAGAGAGAGAGAGAGAGGTGTTTGTCCTCCATTCGAGGACGCTCAAGCGTCCTCCAAGATTGAGGAAAACCTCTAATTGACAGCATGACACCAAATTGATTGCACACAGAGCACAAGTGCATTGCATAGATCATATTTAGTATAAAAAAAAATTGGAAACTCATCTCCACCATATATTTTTTGAGCCTTGAAATTTAAACCATTAAAATTAGTCAAACTTTGATAAAGGCCTTAAAAAGGAAATTTTTGAAATCTTTTCTTGGGAAATTGATCTAAGCCGTTCCCTTATGCTCCCCGCCGCACCCAAATAATATTTTGGATGCCACATTGATCTCCACAAGATCTTGGAGGATATATATATATATATATATATATATATATATATATATATAAAGAAAAATCGAAAACCAAGCTGAACCTAGCAAAACCAAAATCGGTTCGGTTCAGATTCGGTTTGGGGGGTTGAAAAGTTGAGTTAACTGAAACCGAAACATTTGGAAACCGACCCGAAAACCGAAATTTCAGTTTCAGTTTGGCTCGATTAACCGAATTTCCACCCATAGTGAAAGGGCTTGTGTGGGTTGCGCCTGAGTTTCATGAGAGCAACTATGGCCACCAAGGCAGAGAGAGAATTAGTATAAGGTGCATTAGCCTTGTTAAGTTGTGGTTGGATGGTCACAGTTGTATGCAGATGGAACATGGTTTCATCAGTTTTATGACATGCGGTACCTATATAAGGACCCAAATTTATCGGGGGTTCAGGTTCGGTCAACCCAACTTAACCCATCCAGTTATCTTTGGGCTCAACACGAACTCGATCTGACCTGATTTGGTCATTGGGTGGGGTTGTAATATAGGGAAGAAATCGGGTCAGACCGGGACGAGAACTTAAATCCGAACATGACCCGTATTGTTTCTTTGTCATAAAGGCCTCAACCAACAGTATCTACATATTCAATTTAAGGTTGCTCTATTGGGCAATGGTCAGGTCCTACTAAGTATAACTGGATTTCCAGTCCTACCCCATCCGCTGCCCTTGGAAATAGGAGAATCTTAACTGCACATTTTGCTATAAAAAGTGAAAATCAAGAAAGGCAAGATTCTCCGATTTCCAAGGGCACCGGATGGGGCAGGACTAGCAAGCCGGTTCTGCTTGGTTGGACCTGACCATTCCCCTGCTCTATTCACACTTGCCGAATTATTGCACTACGTGAAAATGGCACATAAACCACACCTGTAAATATATAAAGAATCACTGCCCAAGCAGTAGCATAATAATCTACTGCCAAAACAGGTGGTTTATCATAATAAAACCGTGGTTTAATTAGTTAATCCGTATCACGTGCAACTCTAACCATCATCACGTGCCAAATCTATCGGGCCCTATTTCTAAACTTTCTCTCTTTATTATACAAACAAAATTACCGTCTCCCTTATTCATCTTTTTTTTTTTCTCTCTCAAACCCTAGCCTCTCTCCTCTTCCTCTCTCTCAACAACCCCTTTGCACGAGTTCATCCAATCCATCTCAAACCCTAGCCTCATCTTTGTTGCCCTTCGATGGCCACCCTGTCTCCGAGCTCTTCACCGGTAGGTGCGAGTACCTTAGCTCCACCAATGTCGGGTAAATAGCATCGATCTACGCGAACAACATGTTGTCGTAGCAGAGATTCGAGATCGGATCCAAAAACCCTTGGTTTGGCTGAAACAACAGCATGAAATCCAGAGGGACTTGCTTCGGATTCCCCTTGTATGCAAAAAACTGATAAGCGTTGATGAGGAAAGTTGATCCGATTGTCGATTGGAAGCTCAAGATGGGAGAAATCACGTCCGTCAGATCACTCCGGAAAGATCCTGCGGACGGTGGATAAGATGTCTGAAGCACGGCTAACGAGTGTACTATTGTGACGCTCACTTGCTTATCTAACCCTAGCGTCACAAGTGTCGCCTGAATGTTCTGCATCACGGGGAGAAGGTTTCCGATCAGAACCTTGTCTTCGCCGGTCACTACCTCATTACCGATGGTGACACAGGTGATTTTTGTCTCCGACAAGTAGGTCTGCACATTCATCTTTACCCAGGTCACGACATTCGACGGATCTCCCATTCTCGCGAGCTGCTTGTTGCCAAAGCCGACGATGAACTCGACTCCGATGTTTGCGAATGCACCGAGAACCCGTGGATCTGCATCATTGAGCTACACCTTGTTGACGCTGATCGATTGTAGGATCGAGACGACGTTTTCCGGCAACGGGAGATTGTTTGCAATCTGGCCGTAGTTGACGCCGATCGAAGTTGGAAAAGCGGCTAGAAGCAGAGAACCTGCATGAATTTTGAGGATTTCCCCTAAAAATGTAAGGAAGGTTGATTGTAGAATAACTCATATATATATATATATATTATTATTTCTTTGCCTCTTTTTTTGGAGACTAATAACTGTTTCAAATTTAGAGAATGATATAATTATTTCTTTTATGCTAAGTGAAGATTGAACATCTAACTTCAATCCTTAGAATGAGCTCTATAATTTGTATTTGGATCCTTTCTTATTTTTTATTTTGTTATTTATTTTTTCTTATAGTAGGTTCCAAGTAAAAAAGAAGCAGTTTTTCCGCAATTTCATTACAATCATGCTGTTTGGAGCAATTGGAACATTGATTTCTTTTGGAATAATTTCTCTTGGTATGTTCTTCAACTCAAACAATAACCTAAACATGCTTTCACATATGATAAATGGACTGATTAGAGATTCTAAAACTGGAGGATGGAGCAATTTTTAGGTTCCTGTGTGATGTGCCTAAATTACCCCAAACCGATTAATCACATTTTCATCCATTGTGATGTTGTCTTTGCTGTCTGGGAAAATGTTCTTACGGTCTTGAGGATTCATTGGTGTTCTCCGAGCTTGGTTGGCGGGCTGCGGGCAGCTTGGGGTTGTTGCGCTTTCGGGCCTCATTGTTTTTTAATAGGTAAGTTGGGCTCGAACCTATGACCTTGAGGTTGCAATATGTCAACTTTCCGTCATGCTACAAGCTCTAGCCCAACTTGGTCATGCTCCTTGGCAGCTCTCTCCTGTTGCGACCATTCAGGCTATTTGGACTGAGCGAAACAACATACTTTTCTGTCATCAGCACAGATCTCTCACCCTCATCCAGTCTTCGGTGTCGGAGCTGATCATTCGATGGAGCTACATTTTTCGCAGTTTAGTGACCCATCCAGATCGGTCATTCTTTGGGATTGGCTGTTGCGCCTTGACCCGGGCTAACCCTTCCCTGGTCCTGGTCTCTCCTCAGGATCCCTATTTTTGGTTCCCCCTTTCCCTTTCTTGCTTGCCTCTATTTGTTTTTTCCCCTTTTTCTCTTTTTTTTTTTTTTACTTTTTTTCTTTCTTTTGGTTGGATGACACTACTACTTCTCTAGTGCTGTAATGTGTAATTTTTGTTCTTTAATGGTAATTACCTCTTGCTGATAAAGAAAAAATTTGTGAACAAAATGCTAGAATTCCGTAACTTTTTCATTGATGGAGACTCGGTATTGAATTATAAAAGTAAATCCATGTTGTGCATCTTGGGAGAATTTGTTCAAAGCTTAGTTATGGCGGGAAGTATGTAGTGTGTTAGGACGGGAGTGTCGTCAAAAGCTTGAAATTACATTATTTTATGGTCAGGAGCGGGATTTCGAAGCGAGAGCAGCCCACTAAGTAGAAGATTCCTGCTACTAATCAAAGTGAAGGTGGCAATAATGATGGGATTGGACAAGTTCGGAATACATCTTGGAGAATTTGTGCCTCAGAAATTGTAAAACGTGAACGTTGCAATGAGGGGATTGATTGAGTACTAAACTCATCTATATGGGTCTGATATGATGGTGCATTTTGTAGACTGAAAGTGCATGACCATAACATTGAAAATTCTGTAAAACCTTTAATTTGGTCCAATTGTTAACCTTTAGTCTAGATCCCTAGGAAAAGAGCAAGCTTTAGTGGATTTATGTAGCTCTGGAAGGATGCTGAGATTAGAAGCTCTAGAAGAGTTTAAGACATTCTGTGAGGGCTTCTAAAAATTTAGGTATCTATACATACTAACAGTTCGAAAGGCTATTAGAGGAGCTCTGGAAAGGTTGAGTTGGCTCTTTTACTTGGTATAAAAGTATGTAGGAATTTGAAATGTTGGGAACCTCTTGAAGTGCAAGAGTTTCCTATAGGCTAGATACTTTAGAAGGGTCGATCTTAGTGGAATATCCCCAAAATGGACCTAACAGAAAAGAAACGATTTATTTCGAACAATCCTGGTCATGCAATAGATCTATGTAATCTTATGACACTTCTTGTACGAAGCAGTTTGGGTTAGTCGTCAGGATGTGAGCATGCCAAAGTGGTTCCCTGTCAAAATAACATCTTGCGCATAGTAATAAATACAAATTTCGAGGGTACTCTGCGGACCCAACTACGGATTAGATTCGAGGGTCCAAGCAAGAAGAAGCTAGCTACTAATTCTCCAGTTTATTTGCTTTATATGCGCTTTCCATCAAAGTAGATTGGGCTGGATGACTTTTTTAGTGAGTTGAAACGAATGTTCTAAAAACCGGATTGAATGGGCCATTAAACCCGATTCAACCTGAGTTGGTATGCCAAGAGATCTACTTCTACCTTAAGAACCATATTTATAGGTTTTTAACACTGAACCATTATTTGGGCCATTTTTTCAGTGGATCCGGTTTGTTCATCAATTTTTTGCATACACATCTAAAGTTTTATGTAAAACCTCATAAATAGTTTTTAAATATTTTTTAATGAACCAATCCGGTCGAACCCAGTCCAACCGGACCAGTGCATTTGGCAGTTCTATGTCTTGCCTGATTTTTGAAACATTGGTTGAAACAACACATAACCCAAGGCTGCATGTACTCATCTTTTGTCGATTTAATTATATGCCTAATGGAAAATTACAGGTTGACTATCTTATCATAAGTATAGTAGTGTAGTCATGTCCATCAGGGAGTTTCAAATGGTTCAGATTCAATTGAAGACATAAGGTTTACCTTTGAAGGAATGAGAATGTAGTGGGGTAATAATATGTATGCTGATGTTACTTATCTTATGGTATATGGCCAATTGTAAGCATGTTGAGGACCACAGAAAATGAGTGATTGAAATTTGATCATGGAGATGTTATAAGCCAAAATTAAACAATAGAAGTGTAGTGGCTGAAACTTGCCCTGGATGAAAAGGAAAAGCAGTGAATAAATATGGATGCTAAAGCTATTTGGTACCTGTGCAATGTGTCTAGGCACAACTGGTTACTTGTGTTCCTTGGTATCTACCTAACATGAATAGATTATTGTTTTAACAAGCATTAATGGATTAACAAAAGAGTGAAAACACATTTTAAAATTTGCTCTTTATATGCTTGTTGTACCTGCGATTGTTGCCCATCTATTTATTTACTTGTATAATGTAATTGCTTGAGTGTTATGAGGTCTCAAACTTATTGCATTAATTAATGAAATCAAATGTTAACCTTCAAGATGCTAGACAAGTTATAGTAGCTCCACATTTAGTTAAAATTTGAGCTTTTTGCCAATATAGTATTGGATAAATTAGTGAAATTTGCAGTCACAGATTTAGTGCCTACTGTGGAGTGAATGTATAGCCAGCCCTGCGGCATTAATACTGTAGAAACATAAAAAAAATGATAACCATGATTAACAGTGTATTTATTTCTGTTGACCTAAGCTGAATCATAGCTTTTGAATTGTTCCGAATTTGAGTGCAGCTGTTGTGGACTTAAATATGAATTGTTCCGAATTTCCATACATGTTTTCGGCTGCAGATGACTGTGAGTGGCAAGAAAGGGAAACCAGGAAAGTGACTTGTTGAAGAGGGTTATCGGCAGGCAAAATAGTAAAGGCCATAAAGAAGGCACACGATGCTGGCAAGATTGTGAGAAAGGCAGGCAAGACATTGAATAAACCTCCCCATAGGACTCAAAATAGAACGAAAGAGATGCAAGAACTATTTCAGACTGATATGAGTGAAAGAAAACAATTGCGTAGGTCGAAGGGAAGTTTGAATGGAGCAATGAAGAAATCTTCGTTCAAAAGCAAATCACGGTAACGATTGGATTGTGGGCTTTCTTCTTTTTTTTTTCAATTTTTTTCTTCTTCTGTGCTTTTAGGAGGCAGGTTTTTTCCTCTGTATGGGTTGTGATAGACTGATAGTAACATGTTTTTCTAATTTCTGTTTTGTGAGTGCAATTTAAATTCATCTGAGATTTGTGGGTTTCCATAAAATGCGTCTTTTTTATGAATTGGTATTTGGTAGTTGACTTGTTCCCAATCTAGATTTCGATTTGGTCACTGATTTTGGACAAGTGGCATTATATTTCATCATGTACTTTATGTGACGTGAAGGACCTGATGTGAAGATCTGGTGGATTGCAGATTGCATCGAAACAAACTTCTCCAACGTGCGATTCAAAGTAGTAAAACGCCTTTAATAGAATGGCTACTAGTTTTAGTTGTTGCTTTGTATCTGATGGTAGAGATGTTTCTTCAAGGCAATCTTCAACGCACTCGATCCTCACATCGGGTCCTATGCATCACGTGGCACACATGATGAAAAATAGTGTCACATGTCCAAGATCAGTGACCCGATCCCAATCTTGATTGGGAGCGGGTCGGTATCCATATTACCAGCTCGTCTATTATAGTCTGTTTTTTTTTTTTTTTTGTTTGGGGAGTTGTTTTATGTTTTAAACTTTATATATTGGCAAGCTCCTAGAAAAAATACTGAGTTAAATTTGGAGAAAACATCTAATTGCTTTTATAAACTTTGGTTTTGCAGTTATAAGCGCAAAAAATGAACAAATTAGTTTTTGGATTTTATCAACATATCCTGCCGGAGCAATTATCGAATCATTAACATCAATGAGGACCCAAGTACATTCAACTAAAACTGCAAAGGCAAGTTGTTTGACTGCTACTGATTTTTTGTGCATCTATTGGGTTCTCTTTTTTCCCACAAATTATGGAATATATAATATGTTTTGTCCTAGAAAGAGAGATTAAAATCCCACCTGCTGTTGTAGGTTTGCAGCTAGTTGAGCTGCAATGTGCTGTTGATTTTTGCTGTAATTGCATTACTACAGGTCTAACATTGGATTGCTGAATGTTTTGGCTCAAGCTTCTCTAGTTATTGAATTATTTTGTTGCCCATTTTTTCTTTCTTATTCTACTTCTACTTCAACTTCAATTTCTTGGCTCTAGGCCCATTTCGTTGCTAACTAAAAATCCTTTTAGTGACACCTGCAGCCGAAAACATCTTTTTTTGGTGCTTCTTAAGGCCATTTGAGTGTTAATGTGTTAAAATCTTGTTTGTTTTACCCCTTTTCAGCCCAAAAATCCTTTTAACTTAGAATTTATTTTGTTTGACTTGGATGGCCTTAAATCTAATTTAATTTACGCTCCGGTTGGATGAAAATACTTTTTCCGCTACTGTATACATTCACATAATGTTCTTTTGGTATTCTCCTAATGTATGTGAATATTTTAAGTTCTTACTACTATATTATGCGATCCCGCACTTTATATTTTTATACTTGGCACTTTCCCAGTCCCAGACCCAAATCCACTTATGCCCTCACGTTACCAACAAAGGGAATAAACCTAGTAGGCAAACTAGCTTCTACAAATCACTAACATAATTGCTTACCAACAAAGCCCCTCCCTACTCTATGGAATTCTGCCAAATTCTTGTTTTCTGTCAAGCCCCTCCCTACTTATTGGTCATATCAACCTTTCTGGGTTTCTCTTGATTGAAGACTCTCTTATATTTTCTGTTCAAGATTAGACCCCAGTTACTATTGAACCTTTTTCTTGATTGATATTTTTTGTTCAAGTAGAGTTTATATATATATATATATATATATATATATATATATATATATATATATATATATATATATAGATACAAGTCTATAGAACCTATGAAGTACAAAGAACTCCATATTAAAAATTGCATAAAGTGATGGAGCTGTCAGTTGAAAAAAAAATTTCTATGTATTTTTAACACAATTTTCTATGCAAACTTTGCAATGCATATTCACACACTACGTGAAAATGGCACATAAACCACACCTCCAAATATATAAAGAACCACTACCCAAGCAATAGTATAATAATCCATTGCTAAAATCGGTGGTTTATTATAATAAAACAGTGGTTTAACTAGTTAATCCTTATCATGTGCAACTCTAATCGCCATCACGTGCCAAATCTATCGTGATCGTACTTCTAAACTTTCCCCCTTTATTATGCAAACAAATCTGTCGTCTCCATATTCATCTATTTTCTTTCTCTCTCAAACCCTAGCCTCTCTCCTCTTCCTCTCTCTCGATAACTGCAGAGTTCGTCCCAATCCATCTCAAACCCTAGCCTCGCCTCGCTGCCGCCCTTCGATGGCCACCCTGTCTCGAGCTCGCAGAGAGGTGCGAAAATTAGCTCCGCCAACGCTGAGTAAATAGTGTTGATCTGCGCGAACAACATGTTGTCGTAGCGGAGATTTGAGATCGGATCCAAAACCCCTTGGTTCGGCTGAAACAACACAAAATTCAGAGGGACTTGCGTCGGATTCCCCTTGTATGCAAAAAACGGATAAGCGTTGATGAGGAAGATTGATCCGATCTTCGATTGGAAGCTCAAGATCAGAGAAATCACGTCCATTGATGGTTAGAGACGATGGAGATATATGTTTAAGGTTGGAGACGATTCCATTGAAGCATAAATCAGCATTTAAGGTTTTCTCTTAATCGAGATCGAGTTTTGGAGCCCCAGTTTTACCATTTGGTAGATCGAAATCGTGATTTAGGGATCCAATCAAGTGATGGCACCCAAATCGGATAGCGTCAAAGGTCGTCAAAGGTCATCTCATCATCTCTTTATCTACGAGATCTAATGTTTTATTTCTTGGCCTGATTTATCTTAGTTCTTCAGCAATTTTCCTAGTGAACACTTATTCTAGCGTTTGGAAATAGCAAACAGTACTCGATGGTTGTGGGATACAGCTATAAACAATATTATTCAAAAATTTGAATCAATTCCACCATTTGATTAAAATTTCAGTTAAATGAACTATAGGTGAACTTCTCACTCAAGTCAAACTGCATACTCTTTGTTGACTATTTGAATCTTTTTGTGCGAGTAGGTAGTCATTATAAGCATAAACCAAGAGAAATTAGGTTCAACAAGTTGGACCTGACTATTGCCCTTCATTATAATTACTGATACTCTTTTCCAATTCAGGATCGCAATAAAATGCAGTACTATAATTTGAATCATTTCTATTCAATCTGGTGGTGTTGTATTATGTTTCACTATAAAAATATAGGAGGTAGAGTTCTATTCATGGCTTCACGGGGTATTCTGATAGCTGTTGTCTTAAACAGGTTTTTGGACGAGTTGGAGGATTCCGGCCACGATTACAAGGCTTACAATATCTCATGCAGTTCAGCCATTCTCATCCCGAATTCTATCTGTGGAATTGATGAACAGAGGAGGAGGAGCAGAATTAATGAGAAAATGAAAGCATTGCAGAATCTCATCCCGAATTCTAACAAGGTATACTTTGTTGTTAGTTCTACTTTCAATTGGCTTTGAATTGGAGTTGGACTGTGGTATTTGAGTTTTGGGTTTGATTTTCTTGGTTTTGTTGGTAGACCGATATAACCGATGCTCGATGAGGCCATCGAATATCTGAAGCAACTTCAGCTACAAGTACAGGTGAGAGCTTTGCTTTTGATCATCACTTTTGTGTCTCCTCTCGATACTTTATCTTCTCTAAGTAATTGTGTCGAATGATTTAGATGTTAGTTTTGGCGTCTAATATGATCAGAACATATATAATATTTACTTTTTGAACACTGCTTGTTGCATACATTGGCGTCTGTTTACTGAGATAATTGCTTTTTGACCCAGTATTGTTTGTAACATGCATATATTTTCGTGAAGATGTATGGGATGGTTATAGCCAAATAATTCATGCTGATCATAGAAACCGAGGATTAAAGGCAAAAAAGAGTAAACATTCTTTGGATTTGTAGTGTTTGTAAGGGAATAGAAATGTGGCTATAACCATCAATAGCTCTATTATTGTTGAATACTAAAGTAATGAATGATTGGAAGGATTAATGGCAAAAAATTAGTGAATATTGCTGGCTTTGTGGTGTTTGTGGAGCGATAGAATATGTGGCTATCATCTTCAATAGCTTTATTATTGTTGAAAACTAAAGTAAAGAAGAGATTGGAGACATTCGGGCAAACCTATCCAATAAGATTTTCAGCCTTACGAGAGTGATGGGGAATATTATGAAACCGTGGAGTGCAATAATGTAAAATAATGCACTGTATGCAAAAGAATTAAAAGTGGCCAATTTACACCCTAGTGAGGAAATTATCAAAAAAAAAAAACACAGAAGAATAGGTAAAAAGTAAAGGAGAACAGAAGAGTTGCAAAGGCGAAGTCGCTCTTTGAAAACATTGTTTCGCTGATGAACCTGCTTCTTAGCTACTAAATCCGCTTTACGATTAACTTCTCAATGAATGTTCTTGCAAATGTCACAGCTTTTAACACGTCTGTGGTCAGTATCAAGGATTAAAATTTCGGAAAACCGATGCGTATCGTCTGAGCCCAAAACCGATACGTATCGGTACCGGACGATACATTCAATGTATCGTCCAGTAAATGTATGGGAAAGTACCATATCAGACGAAATTTTGATCCATGGTCAGTATCTCCTTAAGCCAATCACTTAACCTCCATGAATGCCAAGCTAGTACTAGGCCATCATAGAACATTCCATGAATTTCCTTCCAATTGTACCAGAAGATCCTTGTTGGAGACAATTAATTACAGACCAATGAGCAGGGCATGGATTTTTTTCCCCATGGTTTCAAAACTTAGCCAATATCGATATTTATTGGTTATAGATTGATCCGATTTCAATACCTCATTGGTATCTCAGATTAGTTAGTATTACCGATACCGCTAATGTATATAGTCAACCAAGGGATTTAGTTTTTATAAAACCGCCGGTCCATCCGGTTTAATCAAAGACACGGTTCACTTTTTACTAATTTTATTTTTGCATTATATTTTTCTCAAGTTCATATATTTTTACTTCACATACTTTTTTCTCATTATATTATAGAAAATGCTAACATTGCATGTGTGATTGATTGATTATTTAATTTAAATTCAAGATTTTTTAAATTTTTATTACTGCTTTTGATCATATAAAATCAATGGTGCTAGATGCATGTGTTAGAAATGATAAGCATAATGTATTGTAGACTATGTCTTGCTTGTTTGTTATAGTATTATAGAAAATGATCATATTACATGCCCGAGATTGATTGATTATACTTTATTTAAATTTCAAAAGTTTAAAGTATATGCTCACCGCTTTGATCATATAAAATCAATAGTGATAGATGATAAGTGTTAGAAATGATAGGGTAGGATACCGTAGACTATGCCTTCCTTCCTTGAGTGTCATCATAGAAAAAGATAGATTGTTACATTGAATGGTCTAGATTGATTAAAATTTAGATAAGTTTTCAAATTTTTTAAAACTCATGATCAATATTTTGATCATGTACAATCAATGGTGATTGATTTAAAAAAAAGATGAAAAATGTGAAATTTTATAGTGGTGTGTAATTCTTAAAAAATGGCATGCTCATATAAGTATCCATATTTTAATTGTCGATTAATTTCTTCTATAAGTTGAGCCACTCGTTAGCTTTTTCATTTTCCCCATGATTGCTATCTGTTCAATGCACTTAAGATCGCCTTCTAGTCTTTTATCGAGATTTTCTGCTAATGCCTTGCAATTCCTCTTGAAGAGTCTAAGAAATTGCAGGATTATTAACCTCTATAAACCCCAAAACTGCTGCTTCAACATCCGTGAAAAGTCTATCACTTTGTTCTTCCTATGGATCCTTAAAGCTGAGACAACTATAACTATTTTCAAGATTTTCTTCGCATATCCAATTACTACTCACATGTCAAGTTGATAGAAAAATTATCGAGTTATTTGAGTATTCAATTGTTCTTGGTATTCGCTTAATCGCTTTCATTGGGGAAGAGTCAGTTAATTAATGAGTTGTACTAGAATTTGAGCCCTCTCAACCTAATTAAGATAAATAAGAAGCTAGCAATTTTTGAATACTCACTAAAAAGTCTTAAAACAAATTCGTTTGTCGCTAACACAATTATTTACATGGAATATATCCAGAAACCCTTAGAATCTGAAATGATTGATTACTGATTTGTAGGCCCTAGGGTAGCCTCTAATGACTTTATGGCCTCCTTGGTGTGGTTTCATTCCAATCCAGTTATTATTATAGATTTATGCAGTGAAAAGAATCTTAGGTATTTGGTAGGTACCTGCAATGGTCAAATGTACTTGAGATGGGTAACATAGGAGTTACCTTAAATTAAACCAAAATTACGATCTTCTTGCAAAATTCATGGTACAGAGTGTACCTCAAATGCCCTTTTGCTAATTTCAATCTTTCTTAATCTCACAGGGGTTGGAGAGTGTATCTGCAGGACGAACATGGGACATCAACAGAGGCTGTTGACTTTATGATTAATATGTAATTCTTCTATCACAACATCATTAATGATGCTTATGATTTTTTTTTCATTTTTTAAATGCAAACCTCATCTACTCGTTCAATAATGAAAATAGAAAACAAGTATTTCTCAGGAGGGTAGGGTGATCATAAGCCATGGAGGGGCCCAAACAGGGTACCAATTAAAACAGAGAGAGAAGCAATAGATCTTTGAACATGTCTACTTAAATCACCTTGATGGCTAACATGTCAGCCTTTTTTTTTGTTTTCTTTTAGGGGCCTTAACAAGTCTGCTCGCCAAGGGAAAATTGATGCCTATGCTGCCATGGTATGTAAGGGTTTGTTTGATGGGACCCATTCTTTCAACCTTGTCTCAGAACCCGAACCTGAAAGTTTTGTAAGTTTTTTATGAATTTTTTTTTCCTGAGTTTTGCTTACCAATACATCGGTTTAACAATGCCATGCCTGTCCAGGGACCTGGCCCAAAATAAACTTGGTGGTGAAATACCTCGGCTCATTTACTGGAATGAGGTTCTGCAGTACCTGTAAGTGTTCATTTGCTTTTCTATGTTACTATATTTTTCTTTTGCTTTTGAACTATTCTGTAAATTTATTTATGCCTGGATAATGTATAAAGCCCAATTCCAATTATTTCTAATGCATGTCTTGTAATTCAGAGGACTGTGAAGAAACAATTTGGTAGGGAATCTCTCCGCATGTGCCGCTTAATCTGGATTATGGTATTTGTAAGTTCTCGGTCCTTCAACTCCTTTTTATTTGCCATATGGCCTTTTTCATTCTAAATGGTTTTGGGTCGGTTTCGGTCCAGTTCGGTGGATCATTTTTTGGGTTCAAAACTTGCATCCTTACTTGAAACACACGAGCTCTTGGCCTTCTCTAATTTTTTTCGTAAGCATGCCAACACATTGTTTTAAGGTAGTTAAGCGCTGAGCTTGTAAGGTCCTCACCCTTTTAGCAAGTATGGAAACAAGGTGTAATTACATGATAGAGCAGAGTACAAACTAAATCAAACAGTAAGTTTGTATGCATGTAATTACTTTATACTTTTGTTGCCAACTGTCACACTTCATAGTTACTGTTTAAATTTCGCGTAGAAAAAATATCAATTTTGATATTATTGATTTATGGCAGGGGAGTAAAGAGATTATGTGTTTTGTTAAGATGGTAAAGGGAGTAAATTTCTTTGAACTGATGCAATGTTTAGTAAAGGAATTAGTAGTTTTACTTTTTTTGTGTCTGATATATTACAACTGAGATGGTAAATTATAGAACTACATATATATTCTTGGGTGTTGAGTTTGTCCTTGTTCCCTGCTCCTTGCTAGTCTTAGCCTTTCTTGTGTCTCAGATATCTTATCTCGGCTATATATTCTTTTATCTATCAAAAGAAAAAAAAAGGATAGCAGTTGTACAAAACATTGATAGTTAAATTGATGACAATTGTGTATAGGACCGGATGATCTGGCTTTGCAAAAAGCTAAAAGAAATAAATGGATAACAGGTTTGTAAAGTCTCTTGGGTTATCAATGGTTGGAGTAAGGCAACACAAGTGCATCGTCATAGGATATATGAGCATAAATAAATTAAAAATAAATTAATTAAATTAAAAAATTTCGTCTCTTATTACTAAAACTTGTTTATCCCCCCTCATTACTAATTTATTGGCTCTATTAACAACTAATTTTGTAGCCATAACCACCGATCACCAGCAAACAAGTCATCACGAATCCATGGCCAGCCATCCACCATTGACGATGAGATTTAAATCTAAAAGTTTTTTTTTGGTGCTTCCCTCCCTATAACTATTACCTCTCAAAAAAAAAAATTCTTGTTGTTTCTATTACTGAGAAAGTCTCTGTTTCTTTGCACAGACGAGGTGACTCAAGTTGGCAAGGCATATTCCCATTCAAACAAGAGAGTCGAGTCTGAAAGCCTTCGCAGCTATACAAGGTCTATTTGACTTTTATCCATTTTCCTTCCTCCTAGAACTTCTCATTTGTAGTATGAGAAAATTTTGTTACTGTATATTTACATCTACCATATATATGGATGGATTCAACATCATTCTGTTGGTATTGAGAGTATTTTGGGCCGTTGGGGCTTATGTCTAATCACATTTTGAAAGCTGATGGCACTTCATCTTTTACTTGAAATGCTTCGATATCGATTGGATGGTGTTTGATTCGTGCTCAGATCTAGCTCAAATATAAATGCTATATAACGTCACTTTACCTTTTCGATGGGCATCTTTATATATCACATGGTCTAAATCTTGTTTGAATTGGTATATACTGTTTTAATGATTTTTTTCGTTTAAAAATCTGAAATAGGATTGATAATATATTTTATTTATGTTTGCCCATTGTATGGGGCATAAAAAGGGTCAATTTGACTTTGTTGCTTTATGCATCTCGTTATCAATTTTTGTTTCTTTCTTTTAAAGCGAGATGAGGGGCACTGCATAGCTTAAAAAATCCCGTTGGTGACTTGGAAATGTGTAGGCCAGCATATTTTTATGTACTCAATGTGAAAATTGTCATATGTGAGATTTATGAACAATTTTTTTTGCCTTATATGCATCTCTTTATTTTTCTTTAATTGGTTATTGAAGAGAGGTGAATAAAAAATGATCGCAAAGAACAGAGGCTACAATTGAAAGCTGGCTGTAAAAAAAAAAGATGCAACTGTGAGCATGTGGTTCTTGTGTCATTGTCTGTGACACTGAAACATCGGTATCTAAGTTGCATCAATTTGTTGATTCTGGTGTTCTAAGATGCTTGCATGCTTAATTTATCATACTGACATGAGCTTTTTGCAGGATGATCACTCGACATGTTTATCCCAAAACCGGAGAAATCAGGCCCATACTTGTCTCACGGGCATGAAAGGAAAAGGTGTTCTATAGTTTCTTCCTCTTCTCCACAAACACGCAAGTTTTTGATACCATTTTGTAGTGAGAAGTCATCAATATCTCAATTTAATTGCTTAATATCATAAATATTTAATTACGTTCTCCTTTTGATTTCAGGCAAAACTTTTCGATTTGAAGCCCACCTCAAACGGATCACTAGGGGACGTGGATATTAGGCAGGAGAGGCGAAGCATATATATATATTTTTAATTATGAAACTAGGTCATGGGGTCCTTAGATTGTTAACTCTTTTTTTTTTTTGGAATAAAAGGATTGAGCATATAAAGTTTAAAATATTTGATTGATTTGAAAGGTTGGATCATAGGTTGAAATGCAATATTTTGTTTGAATAAAAGAATTTGGCATCTATTTTATTTATGGATGTGCTTGAATATGAGATTAATAGCTTTTTTTTCTTTATATAATTTTTTTTAAAACATTAAAAATTACATTAATAAAAAGTATTACAAGAAGCATAAAAATATTGCATTAAAAAAGCATAAAAAATATTATTTTAAAAAATTTGCATAAAAATTGTACGTTTAATTTTTTAAAATAAAAAATTGTAAAAGGAGTGGTTTTTATATACAAGACAAAGGGTTTATGAACTCATAAACCACGCCTTGTATAGTGGTAAAAAACCACCTTTTTTTACAATTGTTTAGTTTTTTGAAAAATCACCCAAAGAGATGAGTTTTTGAAAAAACCACTATTTAAGGCAGTGGTTTTTTGGGCTTTTTCACGTAGTGTTGAGGGGCTGAAAACCATTGACCGATTTGATCATACGATGAAAATAACTTTTTGTCCTCATCTTCCACACAATGAATATTGAAATCACAAGCGTACTGTGTATGATGGTGATTTTTTATTTCACATGACACACATCCCGGATTTTTATTCTAAGCAACACACATCCCAAACGTGATCTGAAAATCACAGGTGATGTGTGCCAGTTGATTTTTTAGTTGAAATAACACCCAATCACAATCATAGGTACGATTGTCAATGAGTAGGATTAGGTGGAGCCAAACACTACAAAAAATAAGACTATTAGCGGCACCAAAAATTGCCGCAAGTAACAAAAAAACTGCTGCTACAAGTCCTGTCGCTATTGAAACAACAAGCTTTTTTGTTAATAGCGGCAGTTTATGGTGCCGCTAATAGTCTTATTTTTTGTAGTGAAACTTACGGTTGCCCAATTGGTAAAGGGCATATGCCCGACCTGATCCGATGGGTCAAAGGTATATCCTCAGCCCGACCCTAAAAATTGACCGACCTGACGCCTGACCTAAAACCCAACTCGACTCAGTTGAAAACACCCTATTTTCATTATAAAATATTTGATTAGGTTGATTGATCTGATTTTTTCTGACCTAGCCTCTGAGTCGATTGGGCTTGAATGTCGGGTTTAAAGCTACATGCCCAACCCGACCCAATGGGTCAAGTTTATGTGCCCATCCTGGTGAACAATCTAGGTCAGCGAGCCAGGTATCTAGCCAACTATCTTTTCTTATGGGAAGGTGGAGTCCAACTTTTAACTACTCCTAGTATGTAGGGCTCTCAATGGGCCAGATTAGGGCGGGGTTGGGGTTCAACCCGGCCCTAACCTACCCAGGTTGGGTAGGGCTCTCAATGGGCCATATTAGGGCCGGGCTTGGGCATTTTTCTGGGATTTTTTCCGATGGCTTTTTCTAAAAAAAATTAGTTGGACTAATTTTTTAATCTATTTTTCTAATAAAATTTGATTGGGCTTGAGCTGTTTTTTTCTAATAAAAGTTTGAAGAAGGTTAAAAATTTAATTAAATAATTATATTATCATTATAGAGGCTCATGTAGATGCTTTTATTTAAATATTTCATTTTATTTTGTTGCACAATAGTTATAGCGGACAACGGTTAATCTCAGGGCATTTAAGTAAATAATATTTAATTAAAATAATTTTTTTTTATAACTTTTAAATGATAGCATAATATATATATAGGCAAAGGGGAAAATGCGTCCAGGTGTAGAGATGTCTCTACGCCGTCCTCCCCCCCCCCCCCCCCCAATGCGAAGTTGACACGTGGAAAGTGTATTTCCACTAACCCGAGTTAGCCACTGTGGTTTGCTACTGTCAATGGCAGGTAAAGTAGGTAGCGCAAGCGGCTATACTTGACGGGGGCAGGTAGCACAGGACACAAGGGGAATGTCTAGTCATGATATGGTGGCAAACGAATTCAAAAAAGACTACAGGTTCATTTGCTCTCTCTCTCTCTCTCTCTCTCTGGCTTGTGCTTTTCTGCGAGACTCTCTGTCGAAAAGCTGGATCCCTAAGACAACTGCCTCTCTCTGTGACAGCTCGGATTTTGGCACCTCGAAATCCGTGCCATTAGTACGACCCTTGAGGCCGTGCCCCATGAGCCTGCACGGAACATTGGTATACCCAAGCAACAATAAAGCAAAATAAAAGCATCAGAACTGATAACGAACTAAATATTCAATTCTACTATATAATCACCAAAAATAAGTAATGCAAAAGATGGTTCTGATCTTATGCCACTGCATGAGAACAAGAACCTACTCGAACCATCAGTGACGACATAACAGTCACCCTGGATGGTTCGCCAAAATAATATATCGTCATTTAATACATTTTCTCAAAATAGGGCTTGACATACCAAGCCGTGCAGTTCTCTCTCAAAAATAAATCAAAGAGTGCAGGGGTCCTTTAGAAGAAGTATTCAGGAGGGGGCTCTGAATTCTCCCCAGGTACGTAATCCGAATCCTTCGGATCTACGCCTCCCGAAGTAGTAGCAACCGTAAGCACCGGACCTTCGACGTATAGTGTAAAGAGTGATCAATAAGAAAACAACTGAATGAACATATAAGTTAATTTCTTACATATATTCCATGACATTTAGAAGCATGATTTGTCAATGAAATAGCTGGAAAATAATTTAAATAACCGAAAAGATGAACTGAATGTAACTGTTACTTTACATGAGTTTTCTTGTTCTCAACTTACTCACAAAAGATAATGATTGGCCTAAAAACTTAAATCATAACTTAAAATCTTCGATTTACTATAGCCTCGAGCCCTGATGGAATACCTTCCATCGTCGTTTAATCAGACCATTTTTATTTCTTTTTTCATTCATTTAATACTACCCAAGTCCCTTCCTCATAGGCTATGGGGTACAAATCTTACATACATCCCTAGAATGTCCAACTGGTGTACGGATTGGCCGCCGTACCAGTCACGGATATCCTGCCGAGTCAGTCGCGGGTATCCCGCCGTATCGATAGGATATTCTCCAAACCTTAAATCAAAAGTGCACTGTATATAGTTATTCACCGTATGATTATGCTAATTATATTATATTAGGCCTGATCAATTCTCATTTACTTTACTTCATACTTTTCCATACATCCATGAGATGTGACTAGCTCAATGTATCACATAGATGCCCATATAACATTCACATTCCCTGGGGACGTCACATACTCATATTATGATTCATTTCCTTAGTGTTCACACACACACACACTTAAGATTTATATTTTCAAGGCATAATTACTTATATCTATATCACTTCATACATGCTCTTGTAATTAAAGTACATGTTCAAGACGTTCCCTACCTCAGAGCAAGACCATTAACAAAAACGCATCGATATCACATAAGGGGTCAAGCGTAACAACTATGCGCCAAACCTATATTACATGGATCACAATACTCTTAGAAAAGCTTACAAAGGTTTAGAGAATCATGAGTCTAAAGAACTAATAAAAATAAAATAAAAACTATGCTATACCTCGTGCGAGCGATCACTATTCCTCGTGCGAGCGATCGTTATACCTCGCGTGAGCGATCACTATTCATCGCTCGAGCGATTATAATCAAAGTCGCTCGGGACTCACGCGAGCCCTCGCTCACGTGAGCTTCCCTTTACAAAAGGTCCTCGCTCGAGCGAGCACATGACTCATTTTCTCATTATATTTTGTCCCCCTTTTCTCGCGCGAGCGAGCTATTATAATCGTGCACGCGAGGGAAGGCTACAGCTACCGCTCGAGCTTCTCGAGAATAATTTCTTACCCTCATTTAATACCCTATTTAATACCAAATTAAACTAATAATTTCTACCCTATTTAATATTCATAAAAGCATAGAAACATACCTTAAATCATCAAATCCCTTCTAGATTTGATTTAAGATCAACTCCACTCAAGAGGGTTTCAAAACCCCTTCTCTAAATCCTTTTCTAGATCATCCACAAGCTCAAAATTAAAAGATCTTCTTCAATCTCTTCACCACACCTTCCCCATCATGTGTATTTAAGATCCATAAGATAGATCTTACCTTTTGATCACAAGAAAATCCCTATTCACAAATATCTTTCCAAACTAAACCCTCTTCTTCTTTCTCTTCTATCTTTTCTCTCTCTCAAGTTAATACACCATATGGGACTCCCTCCCCCTATCTCTAACTAGTGCAAGGCTATTGTGCTAAGCACACACACCTATACTAGATGTTTTATTTCTACCTAACTCTCATGTAGAACATATACACCTAAGAGTGTATATAGTAAGTGTGGTTTCCTTGTGAATCACAAACGCCCTAGCACTATTCATGGCATATGTGACCTGTACAGTACACAAAAATTAGGGATGTTACACTCTCTCTGGGGCTCTGACTGGATAGAAGCGTAGAACAGTGACATTTGAGGTAAGTTTGGCACTTCACAATTCGTTTTGGTATATTATTTACAGGTTACAGATCATAAAATTATAAATATTCAAATATATAAGTTATAATCGACATAGACGCTTCTTCTGCGAAGTGTTGGGGTTGGTCATGGAAGCGTCGTCGCCTTTGTGCCTGGGTGATGGCGCCTCGAATGGTCTGCGTCATCACTTTGTATGTGAAGCGGTTTCCTCATCTGCTCATAGTAGATTGATCTATTCACTTATTTAAAGGGTAGAGATCATAAAATTATAAGCATTCAAAAATATATAAATTATAATTGACGTAGACATAAACGCTTCTTCTGTGAAGAGTTGGGGGTGACCATACCCACGTTATCGCTTCTTCTGTGAAGCGATACGAAGTGATGGCGCAACGAGTTAGAAGCGCCATCACTTGTTTCTTGAAACGATGTCGCTTCATGTGGCCGTGCCATCACTCCGTTGTGAATTGGTTTCCTTATTAGCCCTTTGTTGATTTATTTTTCGTCTAATGCAGAAGCTATAATGGACTTGATTGGAGGATTCAATATAGGTTGTATTGATTTAAATATCACCCCTTAGACGGTTTCTTTAGAAGGAGATTCACTAGGTTGTGATAGGGATATTAAAATTCTGGATTGTCATGGAGGATCCGAGAATACCCGCGAGGAATGGAAGCCACGTATCGGTTTTAAATTCCAATTTGAAGATGAGGCATATAACTTTTATAATTTATATGCGAAGAAAATTAGTTTCAGCATAAGGAAAAGTAACACTTATAAATCCAGAAAGGAGGAGATTATAAAGAAAAAATATATATGTTCGTTCGAAGAGTTCAAGCAGTCAGACAAGCATACATTACAGACCGATATAAAGTATACAAGAGATTATAGATGCAGGTGTGAGGCAAGGTAGAAGATTAGTATCAACGAATAAAAGTTGTGGGAGGTAATAGAATTTAGAGAGCCACATAATCATCAGTTATATATACTTACGAAGGTAAAATTACTACGATCACATAATAAGATGAGCAGGGCAAGTAAATCATTGATAGGAGCATTTAATGACATAATTCCTCATTCCAAGATTTTTACTATTTTGTTGAGTTTGGCTGGAGAGACTGACGTGACGGTAAGACCTCAACAAACTCGAGATTACCTAAAGAAGATAAGAAAGGAGAGTAACATTCATCCATCGTGCATGACCATCGTCAAGACCTTCATTGATAGGAAGAATAAAGAAGATGATTTCTTCTTTAAAGCCGAATTAGACGAATAATATGTGAAGTATATTTTGGGCAGATCACAGGTCATGAATTGCGTATTAACAATTTGGTGATGTGATGGTATTCGACACCAGTTATAAAATAAATAAATTGTTGGTACCTTTTACCCCATTTACGGGGGTCAACCATCATTGGCAGACGACGCTTTTTAGATATGTGTTACTCGCAGATAAGATGGAGGAGACATTTATTTAGTTGTTTAACACGTGGCTAAAGTGCATGGGTGATAAGCAACTTAATGCAATCATCACCGATCAATGCAATGAGATGAGCAAGGCCATTTCCAAAGTCCTTCCGGGAACCACTTATCGCCTCTGTATATGACACATAGGGAAGAATGAATTAAAATATCTCTATCAGCTGAAGCTAAGGTTTGAAATTTTTGACAGAAAGTACAATCACTGCAAGTTCAGTCAAACGGTTGATGGTTTTGAAAGGAGATGGGGAGAACTCGTCGAGGAGTTTCAATTGCAAGAGAACGTATGGTTCAAACAAATATACACTCTTAGAAGGAAATAGATTTCATGCTACTTGAGCGATACTTTTTTGGGTTGACATGACCACTACTTAATGTGGTGAAAGTATAAATTCTTTCTTCGATACCTATATCAATGTCCAGACTAGTTTGATGGAATCAAGCAATACGATCTTGCCGTTCAATCTCGTCACGATAAAGAAAATAGGGATGATCTCATCTCAATGTCTACAACACTGGAGCACTTATTCGAAAATTCAATTGAGAGGCATGCCGCTAATGTGTATACGAGAACCATGTTCGATAGATTCCACTATGAGTTCAGAAAGTTTACCTCTTTTAAGTCCCAAAAGGTGATGGAAGAGGAAGTCAGGGCCGTTATTGTATACCAAGTGCGTAGAAGTGGTGGGGATGGCACGGAGGATAGCAGTTGAATATTCAAAGTTCATTTCGAATGAGGAGATATCACTGCCACTTGTGATTGCAAGCACTTCCAGACCGAGGGTTTATTGTCTTCTCACATCTTCTATGTTTACTTCAAGGAAGAGGTAGACCAAATTCTATCTAAGTACATTCTACCTCGTTGGATGAAAGATGCTAGATACAGTACTATATGTTTGGGTGTCGGTGAGAAAGAGGATTTCATTTATATACCTACGATAAAAATATGGAAGGTGAGAGAAGTCGAACTGAAGTAAATTCAATTGGGGGTATAATCGAATCGCTTGGTGGATTACACGTTAGAAGTGATGATGAAAATATTAGAAGGCATAAAGGTCATTAGAAAGGAAGAGAATAATGAAAGACGCATTAGCATTGCGGCCTCTCCGGGCGGCTCCTCCCAGGCTAGCAAAGAAATTTCATTGTAAGAGCATGCCAATATTACCGTGCGAGATCCTATACGATGTGCCACCAAAGGTAGGCAAAACAATAATGATAGAATAAAGTCTGGAATGAAGGTTGAGCAATCAAAGAAACAGAGAAGGAAGTGTAAGGGTTATGGTGAGTTGGGGCATAAAATTACAAATTACCCATTAAAGAGGGTCAAGATGATGGCTGGTGGCGCTAGACAGAGCCAAACAGAATAGGGAATGATAGAAAGTGCGGTATCAAAGAGTCACATTGACTCAATTTTATAAACAGGCGCTTCCCAATATGAAGCGCCAACACTTCGTATGAAAAGCGTGGATGCCTCTGCCATAGAGTGTTGTCGCATCGTAAGAGAAGCGTGGACGCCTCGTACATGGAGCCATGATGAGTCGTATTGGCGTCGACGCTTCATCCAATGTGTTGAAGCTATATTTTGAATCATGTGGATTGACTATGATAATTCTTTCATGCATTGACTTTATAATTTTTTGACGTATTCATTCTCGAATTGAAGGGTTGACTCAGTTTCTCATGCACATCTATCACAATTATATTTTATTCGGACTAAAATACTGAAGCGACGTCACTTCATACACGAAGCGATGTCGCAACGTATTTAAGCACTAGCGCTTCATCCAATGTGTTGGCGCTTTGTCTTTAAAGCACTGACGCTTCTTTATCGATGCACTGACGCTTTACGTAGCCTCTGCGCCTTTTAGACAAGAGCTGTAATTTGAATCATGTGAATTTACTATAGTAATTCTTTCATGTGTTGAATTTGTAATTTTTTACGCGCATACTCTATTTGAAGGGTTGATTCACTTAACTCATGAGCATTTGTCTCAGTTATATGTGATTCAGAAGTTAGAACAAATTACTGAAGCAATAACACTTCATACAAGAGGCCACAACCTGTCATATTGGAAGTGTCAACGCCTTGTGTTTGAAGCATGGGGGGCTTCATTATGGAAGCGTCGACACCTCGTGTTTGAAGCGTGGAGGCTTCGTTATAGAAGCGTTGACGCCTTGTTCACGATGCACATATGCTTTTTGAATGGATCATTTGCGCATTTATCAGTACGATTTATCAAATAACAAGAATTCATTTATCAAGTAAAATGCTTTCTTTATATTTTCTTTCTTTACATTGGCTTTCTTTATATTGTCAAAAAAATAAAATCTAAAAAAGATACGTTGAGCCGGTGGTGCAGGCAGTGGGGGAGGCGGTGGTGGAGGCGGAAGTGGAGGAGGTAGAGGTGGATGTAGAGGTGGAAATTGTGGTGAAAATGGAGGTAGAGGTGTAGGCAAATGTAGGGGAGCTGGATTATGTTACACTATATGTGGTGGAGGAGGAAGTGGAGTTAGAGATGTTAGCGGTGGTTGTGCCTGGGGCGGAAGAGGAAGAAGTGGAGGCAGAAGAAGCACCAGCTCTAGAGTCAAAAAAAGAAGGGGCTCTGGGTCTCCCACCACCTCCAGCATAACAGCAAGGTTGTCATCGTCCAAAATGACGATAACTTTGCCAGGGGGAGGGGGAACCACATGCTAGTTGTCGTCATTCTCCGGAATGATGATAACTTCGTTGGAGATGACAACCAGCTCGTTGCCATTGGGGCTGTTGATAATCGAACCATTGTAGGAATTGAAAAAAATATGGCGCGCGAGCTGGTGGCTCCTCCTCAAACTGTTACGACGCATTTCGGTATGGGCTAAGGCAGATGAAATGTTAATCTAAGGAGATACACAAGATAAAAAAATTTGAGCGCCATGATGCCCTTTAAATATCAATTTATCATGCAACCTCATTGAATAGACTGTTGTAATCATTATTGTGCACTACCACCACAAAGGGATTTCCTAAATCTTTGAGCTTCATATTTATTGCATCGATCGTGTGTATTCCACAAAGTTATCTCGAATTACGATAAGAAGAGCGTCGTTGTTTGATGTTCCCCATGTCACTTATTGTTAGAAGCGCTAGTGCTTTAGTTCGACGCATCATCACGTCTTATTCGAAGCAATAACGCTTATATTCAGGGCGATTGCGCTTCTTGATAGAAATGACATTTCGTTAATTAACAAATTCGAGGAGTTTAAAATTATAGAGTAGGTTGTCTTTTCCAACAATATTGCAGCAACGATTGTTCGTGTTCTATCATTGTAGGCTATTAGTTTCCAAAATAAAGTACGATTTTACCTTTCGTCCATTTAATCTTCACTCCATATCCTTTCTTTTGCCTTCCGTCTCCAAAACCCCTTCACCATGGTAAAAGAACCCAACTGGTCTGAGATCAGTAAAACCCTTGATCATCTTATTGAAAGGGTAATTCTTGCGCCTTTGGCTAAGGAGAGGCTGATGCACCAACTACGACACATTCTAGACGCTGAGTCGTCACAACCCCCCCTTGTCCTACACCCCCTCCTAACTCTACATCCTCTTCCCCATCTTCACCTACCCTTACCCTCCCAAGCTCAGGTGGTTGTTCCGGTTTCTGTCCGTCGGTCTAGATTTTTCCTAGATTTATTTTCTTTCTTGTATAGTGTATTTTTATAATTGGTATCAGTTTATATAAATACAATCTCTTTCATTTAATTCCATGAAGGGGTCTTCCTTTGGTTTGTCTGCCATAGCTAGTGACAAGCTATGGAATGATGAGATAAAAAAAGTTGTGCATAAATTATAGAATAAATTTATTGCAGTGGTCGTTCGTTAAAGATGAATTACCTGAAGTCAGTTTACATTTGAAGCATTAGTGAGTCTAATAAGGAGCGCTGGCTTTGTTTATCGTATGGTAATAAAAATCCTGTGATAAAAATCCTGTGATAAAAAGCATTGTCTCTTCTTACTAGAAGCGACAATGCTTCGGTTAAGGGTTACGATGTTTGTAATCCGTCATTAAACACTTAATTGGAGTACTTCTGTCCTCATTGAATGGGAAGTGAAATTAAGAATAAAATAATAAAAAAATTACACCAAATAATAAAAGAACGAATATATTACATAAAAAATTACATATCTAAAAAAACTAGTTACATCTTAGGAGGGGGCATTGACGCAACTATATGGAAGCGTTGGGAGCACTGACGCCCCGAGGCCAAAGCGTTGTCGCTTCCAATTAGAAGCATGGACGCTTCTACTAGAGGCATAAGCGCTTCCAGAGCTTCTATTGACGGTAGTTTAACAACACATCCTATGAAAAAATCTCGTGTATATATTGAAAAAATCCTATATACTATGATCAACTTACATTGTATCAATCTTGTGTAAATCTTGTGTAAATTTGTGTAAATCTTGTGTACATGCTATGTATATCAACAAAGGTGAAAGTACATTTATGTATAAAAAAATTTAAGCAAGCGATCCAATATCGTCATTGGCATCTCAATTCTCTTCTTGGTGCGTAGTGAGGGCGTGCCCAATCTCAGCCCTGAAAGGAATGATGTCTTCTTGCGTAAAGGTTGGCTCGAGTTTCCTGCTGAAATAATCAACATATTTCATCACGAAAACTCCACAGTTAAAATCGTTTAGTTGGCGTGGCTCGCTGACACTCTCACAATCTCAAGGATATTTCTCAAAAATTGCATCAGTTGCATCGTGCATATAAAATAGGGCTAGCAGGTAATGAGTCTATCAATAAAAAAGAAAAAGTGAAGTTACACATATATTTAGAAAATAGAAGGGGGCACTGACGAAACTATACGGAAGAGTTGGGAGCGCTGACACCCAGTGGTCAAAGTGTCGTCACTTCTGATTAGAAGCGTGGAGGCTTCGACTAAGAGGCGTAAGCACTTCTAGCACCTCTATTGACGGTATTGGAACTTACCAGGGCCCTTATCTCCTCGCGAAATTTATTTTTAGGAGGATGATCTGGGCACAGGTTCAGGACAATGATATTACGGGTTGAGGGGATGGCCATGACAAGCGCTCAATGGAGTGGCTGGACGATGTGAATCAGAATAAAAATTTCTTCACACTCCGTTGCAAACAAGGCGCAATTTTTATTGATGAGGAAATGCTACATCGGCTTCACACCATTGTGCGCCTCAAAAAATTTGGCACTGGCCCTACTACGTCCATCAATGTCGGGTGGCAGGTAAGTTGCATTCTCTTTATTATTCTTCTCAAATTCTTTAAAATCCAACCTCATGCATTGCAGTGCAACGACAGACATCTGGAAAGTTTTCTTATTATGTCCAGATTTTATGTCCTCCTACTTGTCCATGACCCTAAAGTACGAGGACATTATCTGCATACGAAGGTAAAAATATCTATATGGAATCATAGAACCGACGTGGTTGAACATGGATTAATACTTACTGGGTCTTCTATTTGTTGTGGGGATTGCAGGTTGTGTATTAGCTCGACAGCAATACATCTGGACCCAACATCGAGATGACAGTTCTACATTCAAATTAAGACATAAGGGAATGTCAGTTCATTAAGGAGAGCTTGTGCTTCCTGGTAGATGCATCAACACCTCCAATAAGGGGCACTGAAGCTGGGGCGGTAGACGAGCCAATGCTTCCAATAAGGGGCACTGACGCTGGGGTGGTAGACGCGTCAGCGCTTCAAGTAAGAGGCGCTGGCGCATTGAAGTAAAGGCGACGATGCTTTGACAATGACGCGTATGCGCTTTGATCATTCACAGAATTTACCATTTTGATACCTTTAACTTAGTAATGCTAGACCCCAGTTTGTTACTAATGAGACATTAATGCGCAGATATTTTGATTAGTAAGCAGAAAAGGACAAAACTGCTAAACTTAGCCAAAATACACTTATAAAGCGGTAGAAAGAAGATTGCACGAGAATACGATTCAAATCTTAGTAGAAGAATCACCCATTTAAGCTGAAAGAAGAATTAAAATTCAATCGAGAAGTCGAAAAGCAAAGCTAGAGAAGAATAGAGAATCGTACTTTACGATTCGGTAAAAGAAAGCTCAAAAGATTGGAGAGAGCGAGGTGAATTACAAGTGATCGAGTAAGGAATCATACAGAAGAACAAAATCGTAATTTTGATTTTGTAGTATAAAGCTCATGCACTGTTGAAGATCACATGAGAGTTGCACTGCCATGCACATAATCATAATTTTTAAAGATGGAAGTCAAGGACTCTACATATCTGAGAAGATTGGCGAGAATCCCTGTTGTTGGAAATTAGGAGAAGAGGTCATGCACGCATCTAACAACCAAAGCAAGGAGGATTAGAATTAAGAAGTTTAGAATTTTAGGAAACTTGGGTTTAGAATTTCACTTTGTTTAGAGTTTGAAAATTTTGTAAACTGACCTCTTATGGTTCTATAAATAAGAGAGTCCAGTACCCAGAAAAATCATCCAAGGTTTCTCAAAATCAATTGACAACTGAAATTGAGAACCAGAAGATCAAAACCTTAGAGTAGTTTTTATTTGCTTTCTAGAGTAGAGTATCTGAAGTTCCCAAGAGCAATTGACTACTGATCTTGAGAGATAGAAGATCAATTTAGTTTAGATTTATTTTATGTAATTTTCTTGCTTTGTAAATATCTAAATTTTCTTGATTTTAATTGATGACTAAAGTTGAGAATTTGAGGATTAGTGTAGCTGTCTTTTCTTTTTTATAAATATCTACAAAGTTCTAGGTTTTAATTAACGCCTAAGATCTGAAAGGCCGCAGATTAGTGTAACTGTGTTTAATTTCATAAATATCCGAGATCTAAAGGAAACTAATTGACGACTAGAATCTGGAAGGACGAGGATTAGATTTATTTTCTTGCAATTTAGTTTTTATGCACTTTAGTTTAATCCACCATTCTTTATTCTTTAAAGGTAAGTAGAAAGTTTTTTGAATCAGACTTCCTTGTGGGAATGATCCTATACTAGTACTACAATAACTGTTGTGCTCTTGCATTAGGTTAAGATAGAGTAGATTTATAGAGCTGTCAAGTTTTTGGCGCCGCTGTCGGGGAAGCAGTATTTCTGAAAGTCAATATTTGTCTTTCAATTTTTTTTCTTTTCTTTATTTTTATTTTCTTTAATCACTTCTTAATCTTTTGTAGGTTTTATTCGGAGCAACGAATCAAAGTTTCAAAACTTCTTCTGACAAAGGAAGCTAGTGGCCTAGATTTATTTTCTCTCTCCTGCCTTCTAAAATAAAAATAAAATAAAAATAATTTTTATGGTGTACGCATCATACTCGATCTCAAAATTCAGAACTTTTGAGTGTGATCCAGAAATCGAGAGGACTCTCTTGCTGAACTTAGCTTCTAGTCGAACTTATGAAAGAGAACTTCTAACAATGGCCGATGACCGCCCTATTCAGGAGCATTACACCCCGGTCACTTTGACTGTGCCCTCTTGTATAACCTTACCGGAGGTTGCGACTAGTCAAAACTTTGAGATCAAGCTTAATACACTATAAGCCCTACCTACTTTCCATTGGCTTGATCGCGAAGAACCCTATCAACACCTGAGGGATTTCACAGAACTATGCACTATGTTAAAAATTTCAACACTTAATGACGAGGCCATTAAATTACGGTTGTTTCCTTTCTCTCTGAAGGAGCAAGTGAAAGTGTGGCAGATTTCATTGCTTGCTAATCGTATTACCCCTTGGAGAACTGTTTCATGAGAGCTGAGAACGCATGAAGGACTTGTTGAGAAAATGTCCTCATCATGAAGTGCCAAATTGGTCTATTGCCCAGTGTTTCTATCAAGGGCCGACTAAGGGTAACTAGCAGATGGTTGATATCATGAGTGGAGGGACTTTCATGGACCAGAATGGGCGGCTGTCTTGGAATTTGTTTGAGAAATTGATCGATAATTAAAAGCAAAAACAGGCACTACTTAAGTCCGACCCTAATGTGATTCTCCATACTCCTCTTGCTAAGGGTGCCTTTACGATGTCAGCAATGACAAAGTAAAGAAGGAGAATGACATTGGTGCCAAGGTAGATGTTCTAGAGCAAAAAATCGCATCATTGATGACTTCCAAGCCTAGTACACTGGAAAGACCTACATCAGTCTGTGCGATTTGTCAGAGCTTAATCCATGCTATTTTCGAATGCCCAACTGCCCCATTATACCCGGATGTGGTAGAAAGAGAACAATTATTGGCGTTCCAAAGGAGTGACTATGGGAATTCATACAACCCGCAGTGGAGGAACCACCCAGGTTTCAATTATGGCTCCACAAGTGGGGCACAACAAGCACCATCTGTTGTGCAGCCACTCTATCCTCCTAAGACTACAAATGCCTACTGTGCAGCCACAGTATACGTCACATAGCAATGAACTTGATGCCATGGCTGTTCAGATCCTTCTAGAGACTTATCACAGCTTGCTGTCGCATCAACATTCTAGAGACTTATCACAGCTTGCTCAGTTCTCTCAAGTACTACACTCACATACCCAGTCCATCACGAAGTTGGAGGGCCAAATTGGTCAACTAGCTTCATAGATGATAAAGAGACAGAGTGATCAATTACTGTCACAGCCAATTAGCAACCTAAGAGGACAAGTGTTTATGGGGGAAACATTTGCCCTCACTGATAAAAATTAAATTCCTCAAGGACCTGTGGAGCTACCGACTCATCTGTAGCAAATCTTGTAAAAATATGTGCATTAATTCTTTTTGTTTAAAGTAGGAAATTTTGATAGAGACAACATTATAATTTAAATCATGGTAAAACACGATCGATCGTAAGGCCCTCTCTGATATTTTATTCCAATTTTGAGTGAACGTATGGATTTACGCGCACTCATAATTTTTCTTTTCTGATTGGGGAAGAAACTGTGCCTGCCCCCAAAGAGGGACACAAGCTGATAAGGGAAAAAAGTTGGCATCCCTTGATAAAATATTGTTTGATCAGCCCCCAACCACGATGAAGCAGCATATTGTGGGGGCTGAAATGGCAGTAGATGTCGCCTATTGGGAAAGAATGAATTTAAGCAAAGTTGCTATTCATTGCTTCATGGATGCAGGGTTTAATTATTTCCTTGAGCCTGGAACGACCCTAGTTTATCCTAGGCTTGTGAAGTTGTTTTACAAAAGAATGACCAACAGTAGTACAAGTCAATCCCTAATGCTCTGCACAACCGTTGATGGGCTCCCCATCCATTTGACCTAGGAAATGATTGTTGGTGTCTTGCAAGCACCCCTAGTGAGACTTGCAGTGCCTCCTGACCATCTGGCGGACACAATATTAAGAGCCGCACCTCTAGTCCTCCCAGATTTTGTATAGATGGCCATAGAATTATTGGACCGACCCCAGGATGACAAGCTAAAATTTATGCGAAAAGAACTTGAAGAAAGCAACTCGTCCCTCCATTTTATGGATGTCTTAATTTATAAGACTATCCACCCAACCTGTCATGGGATTGATAGAAGGTTTCACTTTGTGAAAGCCTTATATCCGATGGCCAACCATTTTTGGTTTGATGTACCCACTTACCTCTTGGAGGAATGGATTTGTTGTTAAAAAAAATTGAACAAAGAGAAATATGAGAAATTCAGGTTGGACCTTCCCTTTGGGGGACTGATTACTAATGTGCTCATGAATTTGGGGTACAACCGTGAACCTGATGAAGAGGTTCTTGAAAGAAGAGAAGAAAGCCTAACTATTGTGGTCTACAAGAGAACGTTGAATTCAGCAAACAGGAAGAAGATATATGTCTCTTCCTACAGACAGTGTATCCTCTGTGCCAACTCCAACAAAGACTACCCATCCCCCAGTGGTTGTTACTAAATGCCAGGAAACACCTGGTATTGAAATTGTAACCGAGGCTACTGCTTCTCTTAAGCCAGTAGAAACCGAGGTAGGGAGTACTTCTACTCCTCCCCAAGAAAGAATGGAGCCCAGCTCCCCAAATAGCTCCACATCTATTGAGCCAGATCTTTTGGTTGAGGCACTGCCTATGCCTGAACCACATACTTTATATGACTTACCTTTGTACTCCCTCACAGGGCATGCTTTATCACATTCTCCCTTGGCAAACACACTGCCTTCTATTAGTGAAGCAGATCCCGTGGAACCTGTTATACCAATGGCAGAGGAAATCACCCCTCTGCCTGAGATTCAGCAAACCCCTGAGGTGGCTACTTCTAGCCTCGTTCCTATCTTTACTGAGTCTACTCTACCACCCATGATCACATCATTTGTAGGGCAGACTCCTATCATTAATATCTCAGGGGAAGGACCAAGATATGAAACTCTGAGAGGAGGTTTCACTACCCATTTGAATGAAGGCCCAACTCCTACTCCTCCTACTGTCAGCATTTCCCCAAGTCCCTCACTGTACGGATTAAATCCTGAGTGGGAAGGGAGATTTCTGCAACTAGAGACATGGCTTAATATGAATGCTCCACTAAGGTTGTCAACGGGTTGGGCTGAAGCTCGGCTTGGCCCGAATGGGCCGGGTTCGGGCCCATTTTTTTAAAATTGAATAAACGGGCCCGGCCCGGCCCGTATAAGAAACGGGCCCAGATTCGAGCTTCAAAGTTTAAGGCCTGTCCCGGCCCGGCCCGTTTAGATGAGGTCCTTTAAGAAAAAAAAAAAATTAAAATTTTTGTTAAAATTTGTTTAAAACCCGGCCCGGCCCGGCTTGTTTAGCTAAACGGGCCGGGTTCGGGCTACATAAGTTAAAATTGGGTTGAGCCCGGCCCATTCCGTTTAGCTAAACGGGCCGGGCCCAATTTTTAAAAAAAAAAAAATAAAGTCACCCGGCCTGAACCCGGCCTAACCCGTTGACAGCCTATGCTCCACACTTATTGCCTCTATCGGGGTTAGTCAGAGGGGTGATCGAGGAGGTGAATCAATTGAAAAATGGAATGTTTGCCCTACTACCTATTTCCCGGGAACGTCAAGAAATGACAGAGAACCCCAAACAGAAGGCCATGAGAAAGTATCGCCACAATGTGAATGCAGAACTCGCAAAGGAAGTCCAAAATGCAACTGCCCCCCCTCCATGATCAAATTGCACAATTACAGCAAAGAAATATTGTGCTAGAAGGACAACAAACATGGGAACAACAGAGAAAAATCAGGAAGAGGCAGTCACAAAATTGAAAAATCAATTAAGAGCCGTATTCGAGGACCCAACTGTGCAGGAGCAAGCATACATTAACTACCAGAAAAAGCTCCATGCTCAGCTTGATGAGACTACTCATCAACTCACATTGAAAGAAGGGCAACTATTGAAGCTTAAAGAAGGGAAAGAAGCACTAATTTAGATCTGTGATGGTCACAAGAAAACAATTGAGTCCATCACTAATAATAGCATTGTGACAACGTCAAAATTACGTGAAAAATCTAATGCGCCGATGATCGAGGGAAAAGATAAGTTTGCAGTCATTTGTAAACTTATTGAGGATTTGAAAGTCAAAGCTAAAGTTAAAGAAGAGCTAAGAGCTTTAAGCGAAAAATATAAAGCACTGTTGAATGAGAAAGAGAGTACTGATGCTCTCTATAAAGAGGTTGGCGCAGAACTAGACGACAATCCTGCCTCAGAGGAGGAAGAGATTGGCAGAGCTTCTACACCTATTATGTCTGACTCCGATGATGAACTTTCAAGCAGTCCTACACCACCTCCAGTCTTACTTACATCAGCTCCAACTTCATCTTTTGCCCTTGTTCCCTATCAATCATCACAAAGTGAGTAAGGTCAACTACCACATTTTGAACCTCACAGTTAAGAATTTTTTTGGGTACTCCCTGTTTTGTGCACAATGAGGACATTGTCCTATTTAAGTTTGGGGGTACACATACTGTGTATAGTATTTATTATTTCATATATATATATATATATTTGTAGTTTTAGAATTTTAAATTTAATTTTTAGGTTTGTTTTCTTTCTAATTACCAATTACATGTGAGTAATGATTAGATAAAATTAGATTCCAAACGCATTACCATCATCTTAGTTGAAGTTCGAACATCAATAATAGGAAGCAGTTAATATTCATGTTTAACGCTTTGGCACACCTAAATCATAATGAATTTTTGAAACTATACATTGCTTTAAATTGTAGAATTTAGATTATAGTTTCAAAATTATATATTCAGTGAGCTTTGGACCCATTTCCTTTCTTTGAGAGAGACTGTTATGCCTATCTGAATTCAAAATATTCTTGAACTTCTTGACTATGTTTTAATGAAAATCTCATACTGCTGATATTTGAATCAAAATTCTATAATTTTGTTAATTGTTTTTCTTGAACTATTTGTTATATGCATCAAAACAATGACATCCTTGCTAGTGAATCTGAAAATTATAAAAGGCCTTCTTTTGATTCGTTTGAGCCAAAAAGCCAAAATCTCAAAACAATTTACCTCTTGCATATTAGAGCCTAAACTGAATTTCTTTTTACCAAAATTTTATAAGCCATTAACCATATGTACTACCTTACGCTTTTGGTCTTTTAACCCTTGTACTCCTGAGAATTTAGAACAAAGTGAAAAATAGGAGAGTGGAACGAGTATGCAAAAACAGAAAAAGGGAAATGCTGAAAAAGGGTACACTTCAAAAAGAAATAAAAATCTAAATTCTAAAAAAATGGAAGAAAAAGAGAAGCAAAGAAGCTTCCAAAACTGGAAAAAAGAAAATCAAGAGGATGTCTTAAAAAGAAATCAAGAAAAAGGGATTTACTAAAAAATATATATGGGAAGAAGTGATCCAACTTTTTGGATACTTGCTGAAGCAGAAAAAGAAAAAGATGAAGAAGATTAGGTGAAAGTTGAACTGAATTCTTAGAACTTTGAATCATTTTACCTTTCTTTGGAACCTTCTAAGCCACATGTCATGGGGTCACTCTTCCAGCAGTGTCAGCCCGTGCGGCACCTAATGCACGATGCGCTAAGTCAACCATCTCTGATACCAACAGTCACGGGGGCATCCTTCGACGCACCATCAATCCGCGCAGTGCTTCACTACCGCATACAACGAAGCCATCCAATCTTCTCATCAGCTCTGATACCACCCGCCTAGAGGACGGGAACTCCCCCTCGTGGTTACCTCTATTTCGCAGCCTACCACCTAATGTATCGTGCCCCTTACGACACACTCGATTGCACCACTGTTCCACTCTTGGCCTGCTCAAGCTTCACTCTGTGCACTGCACTAGTACCTCACTTCGTAACAGAATTGGCATGTAGCGTCCCATGCCGTCATGTCCGTGCTCGCATACCAAACCAAGCCCACAGTCGCGTGCCTACTCATGCTGCCATGCTCAACGGAGTTCCACGCAGCCCTCATGTTGTCATGCTCTACTGAGTCCCACGCGTGCTCGTAAAGTTTCCCAGCCGTATGTACCGCAATGCGTAGTTCGAGTCCATACTTCAACCTCACCTTGGGTGCCACACGACATCGTTGCATCGACATCCTAGGCCCACCCTTTCAGGCCTAGGAGACACTTGCGCCCCTCTGGCAATGCAAGGCCTCGTATGGGTGGAAGGCAACTCTCCAGCTCCTCTCTCACATAGAAGGATAAAAACAGTCATTCAACCAGAATGGCAGGAGAACTTCAAACCCCTTGGTTTGATATACCGCAATGCCTTTACCTCGCTAGCCCAGCTTGGCTATGTCGCGTCCGTGTCGCAACCGTGTCACTCCCGCATCTTACCCCCATGCGACCATGTCGCATCTTCGCAGCACGACCACGTCACCACGCCCTCTTGGCTGCATGTCGCGTGCCCTCCTGGCACCACATGTCGTACCATCCTGGCACGAAGATGTTGCGTGCCTTTCTTGGCACCACATTGCGTGCCCCAGGCTCTATGGTGTCAATGTTCTCATTGACGCATTATCATAGTGAATTGACCCCGTCAACTCCTCCCAGCCTGTTAGCATTTCATATCTAGCCCCGAGGTTTGGCACCTCCCCGCTAGCTCACTTCCAATCTAGTTCTTAGGTCCACACCTCTCCACTAGCTCTCCAACGTCACCCCTGTCGGGTCAACCTGGTTCCACAGTCACAAGGCCCTCACCTATTAACTAGCTCAGGGACGTCACGTGCCTTCTTGGCACCACATCACGTGCCCAACTAGCACCAATTAGCTCATTACTATCATCCCTTCTGGATCGAACTTGACTCTGATACCAAATGTCACGGGGTCACACTTCCAGCAGTGTCAGCCCATGCGGCACCTACTGCACGATGCACTAAGTCAGCCATCTCTGATAACAACGGTCGCAGGGGGTGTCCTTCAACACGCCATCAACTTGCACGGTGCTTTGCTACCACATACAATGAAGCCAACCAATCTTCTCATTAGCTCTGATACCACCCGCCTAGAGGACGAAAAGTCCCCCTCGTGGTTACTTCTATTTCGCAGCCTATCAGCCAATATATCATGCCTCTTACGATATGCTCGATTGCACCAAGGTTCCACACTTGGCCTGCTTAAGCTTTACCCTGTGCACTGTACTAGTATTTCACTTTACAATAGAATTGGCATGCAGCGTCCCATGCTGTCATGTTCGTACTTGCATACCAAACCAAGCCCACAGTTGCGTGCCTACTTATGTTGTCGTGCTTAACGGAGTCCCACACAACCCTCATGCTATCGTGCTCTACTGAGTTCCATGCAGCACTCGTGAAGTTTCCTAGCCGTATGCACCATAATACATAGTCTGAGGCCATACTTTAACCTCACCTTGGGTGCCACACGGCATCGCTGCGTCGATGTCCTGGGCCCACCCTTTTAGGCGTAAGAGACACTTGCGCCCCTCTGGCAACACAAGGCCCCGTGTGGGTGGAAGGCAACTCTTCAGCTCCTCTCCCACATAGAAGGGTAAAACAGTCATTCAACCAGAATGGCAGGAGAACCTCAAACCCCTTGGTTTGACATACCGCAGCGCCTTCATATCGCTAGCCCAGCTTGGATATGTCACGTCTGTGTCATGATCGTGTCACTCCCACATCTTACCCCCATCCGACTATGTCGCGTCCTTGCAGCGCGATCACGTCGCCAGGCCCTCTTGGCCCCATATCGCATGCCCTCCTGGCACCACATGTCGTATCGTCCTGGAATCAAGATGTCGAGTGCCTTTCTTGGCACCACATCGTGTGCCCCGGCACCATGCTGCAAGCTCGAGTGTTGACCCCGTCACACACAGCCCCATTACAAGCCAAATAAAGACCTTTTTTATTCAAGATTTGTAACAGTAAGAGCCTAGTAGAGATGTCTATGATAAATACTATGGAGAATTGGGAAGCATAAAAATAGAATAGATTATCCGTTCCATGAGATTTATTTTTATCATTTATCCTTGAAATTATTCATCATATATATCATTGTGAGAAACCCAATAATTTCGATGTTCTTTTTGAGTGTATGCCACAGTGAGAGTTTGGATGAAAATATTTTCTAAATCTGCAGTTTAGAAAAATTTATAATGTATGGATTCTTCATTGGTACGCATACACTCAACGCTTTATATGAATTGAAATTGTTGAGTGTCTGATCAAGGATAACTAGTAGGATGGGAAGTAAAGATTTGATGGAATCGTATTTTTGAAAATCGTAACAACCATGTGTTGATTAATTAGTGTACCAAAAGTAGTTTAGAGTTTTTGTTAGTTCTTTTACAAGTTTGTTTTCCTTTTTGAGAAAAAATAAATAAAAATATTGAAGTTTGTAGGTAACTTCACTGGAAACCTTCAGGAGACACAACTCCTCCACTAGGGATCACCGAGGGGTGTAAAGGCTTATTGCATCTGCTAAATGCAATCGTGCTCCCTATGAAAGTGGCATTTAAATTTTAGTTAGTTAGTTTATCATTCCTTGTTTGCTAGGGACTAGCAAAACTTAAGTTTGGGGGGGTGTGATCATTCACAGAATTTATCATTTTGATACCCTTAACTTAGTGATGCTAAACTCCAGTTTGTTACTAATATATGTTAATGTGCAGATATTTAAATCAGTAAGCAAAAAGGGACAAAAATGTTAAACTTAGCCAAAATACACTTCTAAAACATTAGAAAGAAGATTGCACGAGAATACGATTCAAATCGTAGTAGAAAAATCACCTGTTTAAGCTGAAAGAAGAATTACAATTCAAAGCGAGAAGTCAAAGAGCTAAACCCAGAGAAGAAAAGAGAATCGTACTTTATGATTATGTAGAAGAAAGCTCAAAAGACTAGAGAGAGCGAGGTGAATTACGAGCGATCGAGTAAGGAATCGTACAGAAGAAAGAAACAAAATCATACTTTTGATTTTGTAGTATAAAGCTCATGCACTACTGAAGATCACGTGAGAGTTGCACAACCATGCACAAAATCATAATTTCTAAAGATAGAAGTCAATCACTCTACATATCTGAGAAGATTGGTGAGAATCCCTGTTGCTGGAAATTAGAAGTAGTCCTGCACGCATCTAATAACCAAAGCAAGGAGGATTAGAATTAAGAAGTTTATAATTTTAGGAAACTTTAGTTTTAGAATTTTACTTTGTTTAGAGTCCGAGAATTTTGTAAACTGACCTCTTATGTTTCTATAAATAAGAGAGTCCGGTACCCAAAATAATCATCCAAGGTTTCTTGAATCAATTGACAACTGGGATTGAGAATCAGAAGATCAAAACCTTAGAGTAGTGTAGACACCCAAATTTGGCCCAAGGCCCGATTGGAACACATTTCGAGAGAGGTGCACTTCCGAGCTTTTGATGGCATGTATGAAACCCTTAGAAACCTTTCCAAATCCTTAGGAACCTTCCCGAACCCTTAGGAATCAACCCTAACCTTCCCAAACCTATTAGAACCCTTTCCTAAACCAGTGTCAAACCCTCCCGGGTAGTGGCTGGAAAGAGGAGTGTCAAAATTTACACATACCTCTTTAGGAGCTGAGTTATATACTATTAGAAAGAGAACTTCTCCATCTTTCTAACAAGCTAAAAATCACCTCAATCGGAGTTATATATCAAAAGTAATGACCATTTTAAAATCTACTCATTTTAGAGGAATTTTTACCTGGCGCGACTAATAGTTGTGCCAAGCCATTTTCCTCTAGAATTTGCCTGACGCAACTAATAGTTTCGCCAGACTTTTTTTCCCTAGAAATGGCCCGGCGCAACTAATAGTTGCGCCAGGTATAAATGGGTCCCCCCACCTCTCGCGGAGCCAACTTCCAAGCTACTGTACAGAACTGTTTTACTGTATATTTGCCTGGCGCAACTAATAGTTGCACCAGACATATAAACAGTGACTTTTGGTTTTTGCCTCAAATTTCGAATCTAGAGTTTGACTTGTTGACCACCTCAATCCTAGGGGTGTGTTTTGATAACTTTGTTGCACCCTTTTAATGCTTATTTGCAACCCTTAAGTGATTTGAAACACTAACCTATCATCCACCATTAAAACCATTCCCCCACATCTCTAAGCTCTCAAAATCTTAGGAAACCATAGATTAGAGATTACCTAATTGTTAACCCTAATTAGCATCTAAGTAGCCTCCTAACCTACCCTTTTCCTATAAATAAAGCTCCCCTCCCCTTGGTTTAAAGGTTGAAAATTTTTACCTAAGAGAGAAAGAGCTTAAAATGAGAAGATCTTTCTCCCTTTGGTGCACTATTTCTCATACAAATTCCAGAATTCTAAAACCCCCTTTGAGTGATATTTTCTACCTTAGATCTCTTAGTTTAGGTACATGCTAGCCTTAGAGGTTAGAACTACTATTTCCACCATACATGCCTTCAAGAGCTCATCAAAGCAAGCCATACAAGGCTCTTCTATGGTGCTACAAGGGCCTGAGGGCTCTGGCTCTCCACTTTCTTCTCCTATCTCTTTCTAGCTCCCTCCATCCTCCCATTTGTGCCGTTACACCGTCGACTTTTCAGTAGGGACAAAGGGGCACAAATAGAATTCTAAGCCCTTTTGGGCAAGAGAAAGCTATTTTATTTTCTTTTACTTCATTTTATTTTTGACCATTAGGAGAGACCTCTTTAAGCGGGTTGATCGGGTGCTTAACACCTTTCCGATCGATAACCGAAGCCTCTTCCCAAGAGCCTTTGGTGTGGACCGGAATCGGAGTCATATTTTTAGCACTTCGGTGCTCATAAAAATGAACTAGGTTTCTCGGGACACCGAAAGCTCCGGGTGGCGACTCTATTTTTTTTGCAAGCGAGCGCATCGCCGCGACGGGATCGTCACAAATCTCACGGTTGCACAGATGGCGACTCTGCTAGGGAGTAGCTAGTAGAGCTTCCCCTTGAACTAGGCCTCTTTATTTTTTATTTTCCTAATATTTTATTACTATTTTTTATTTTTTTATTTTATTTTTGCTATTTTTTTTCACTCACCCCTCCGATTAAGTCACTTTACTTACCCCTACTTTTACGTCATTTACGAGCCTTAGTCGATTGGCGGGCCTACTTGCGCATAGTCTTTAAATTTATTTATTTTTCTATCATTTTAAGTGCCTTAGTTGATCGGCGGGCCTACTTGAGCATTGTCTTTTAATTCACTTAATTTTTCGTCATTTAAAGTGCCTTAGCCGATTGGCGGGCCTACCTGTGCACTTATATCCCAATAGTGGACGTCGGCCTGTAGTGGCAGCACGGGATCATCACCCCCAATCTTTGAACTAAAGAAAACTTTTTAAAAAAAGAAGAAAAGTTTTGAACAAAAAATAAAATTGAATCAAGTTAGGGAGCTTAATCAATTTATTTTTTACGGGATAGATTTTTAGAGGGTTGGGTTTAGGCACACATACAACCACCCGGGTCTTAGTATGGCGCCAGCCCTTAGTGGTGATGATCCAAAAAAGTTCCAGCCCACCTAGTATCTGAGAAGGTGCTTGCGCCGGAGGTATATCGGGTGGGTTCCCATTCTGAAACTTAAAACCCTTAGGGAGCGCGCTAGCGAGTTATACCGAACTCAAACCTTTTAGGTGCGATGAGGAGAGAATCGATCACAAGAAAAAAAATAGCTCAGTTTTCAGAAGCCTAACTTCCACAAAAAACTAAAAAAGAGACTCATTTCGGGTGTTGGTGCCTGCTGTCATCAGTTCTAGAGCATCAGTTTTTGCCTGGCGCAAGTATTAGTTGTGCCAGTGCAAAAAATTGGAATTTATAACTGGCGCAACTAATTATTGCGCCAGCTTTAAAATCCAAATTTTTACCTTGGCGCAATTAATAGTTGCGCCAGTGTAAAAAAGGTGCCCTGCAACCTGGGCGCAT
The DNA here is from genome assembly GCA_021018995.1 of Chloranthus sessilifolius. Lineage (NCBI taxonomy): Eukaryota > Viridiplantae > Streptophyta > Magnoliopsida > Chloranthales > Chloranthaceae > Chloranthus > Chloranthus sessilifolius. Next base: position 104,411,227 of record CM037588.1, read on the forward strand.
GTATTAGTTGCACCAGCTTTAAAATCTAAATTTTTATCTTGGCGCAACTAATAGTTGCGCCAGTGTAAAAAAGGTGCCCTGCAACCTAGGCGCATGTATTAGTTGCGCCAGGTCTGTTTAACAGTACACCAGCCCGAATCTGTGGCCTTCTTCACCTCCCGAGTCCCCTGATCAGTGTCCTTAGTGCCTTGTTTAGGCCCCGCCATCTCCGACGCCAATACGTCCCCGCCGGTCAAAAGAGGACAACTTTTTAGCTCATTCCGAGGGATAGGATTATTTGCCTAGATTTTCGTGCCTTCAATAGATCGAAGGTTCTCCTTCGATTCTTCTGAAGTGCATCGGAATCATCGCCGCGGGTCTTGAATTAAGGTACGAGAGCCACCCGAAAAGGGAATTCAAGGCCTCGGAACCTTTATTTTTCAAAACTTTTTCAAAAAATTTCAAATATATATATATAATAAATCAAAACAAAAAAAAAATATAGTTTGTGGTGCTGGCACAACGGCTTCATCTTGCCCTCCGCCGTCCCGTAGGAGAAGGAGGAGGATTTTTGGGCCTTATCCAAGCCACCCTTACCCAACCCGTTCCCAAAGAATGTCGTGGGTAGTGGACCCGGCTTACGTCGATCCCGACTCATCCCCACCACATTCTCCAACCCACTCCCATTCGGGAGAAGTTTTTTCCACCATCCCCCTCACCCAACCCCCCTTTTCGGTTACTAGCCCATTTGGCGCCCCTATTTTCCCAACCACTATCCCCCAAAATATCCAAAATCCGACCCCCCATTCCCCATCTTTTGCCCAAACTATGCCCATACCAAATCCATCACATTTCCCACCCATGTCTATACAAAACCCAAACCCATTCTCTCAATCCACATTCATGCCCCATTTCCCATCTTCCCCCTATAGGCCCGATCCACCCACATTCACATACACCACTTCCTCCCTATTCGACCCCCCACTAATCCCCCCATCTACCCGGGTCATACCCATTTTGTCGGGACCATGCCCGATTTTTCCCAAACACCTACACCTAACCTTTCATCATCCCCATACATCCACCATACCTTACCCTTTCCCAATGACCCATCTCATCCACCCCATATCCCACTTCCCAATGCCCATTTTGCCATGGCCATGCCCGATCACACCGGAGCCATGCCCAATTTTTCCTCCACATCCCCCCCATCTACGTCTCGTCACCCCTTAAATCCACCATCCACATCCGATCCCTCTTCCATGGCCATGATGGAGGAGATGTTCCAAGCCTACTCCTCATGGAAGGCTTCTTAAAATACCTCTCCTCCACACCCCATGCCCATGAACCCATCCCATACCCTAGCAAATCTCCAGGCCTCACTCCCCCATGACCCCCATCAACCCCCCATAATTCACACCATCCAAACCCCCATCTCCCACATGCCCCAAGGCCCATTGGCCCAAAATCCCACCATTCACCAAGGCCCATTGGCCCAAAACCCCACCACCCATGATCTCCAAGGCCCATTGGCTCAACACCCCATCACCCATACCCAGGGGCCCATGGCCCATACCCCTCAAAACCCAGTGGGCCAGGCCCACGTACCCCAAAGGCCCATTGCCTAAACCCTCACCCAAGGGCCCATGGCCCAAGCCCACATCCTCTAAGGGCCCATGGCCCATACCCCTCAAAGCCCACTGGGCTAGACCCACCAATGGCCCATGGCCCATACCCCTCAAAGCCCACTGGGCTAGACCCACCAATGGCCCATGGCCTATACCCATCAAGGCCCACTGGGTCAGACCTACCCAGGGCCCATGGTCCAAACCCACCAAGGGCCCATCTGGCCCAGGCCCATACCCACCAATGGCCCATGACCCAAGTCCTCCAAAGCCCAATGGGCCATACCCATCAAGGCCTAATAGGCCAAAACCCTCCAAATCCCTGGCCCTTTACCCAAACCCAACAAGGCCCAAACCTTAAGGCCCCACACCCATACCTTCCATAATACCCCCAACATTCCACCCACCCCCAACCTTCACAATCGGGTCAAACCCATGCCATACCTCAGACCCAATTTTCTCATGGCCCCATACCCCAGGACCATCCCCAAACCCTCTCCCATGTCCAATGGCCTCATCAGGCCCCACCCCACAACCAAACGATCACTCATCCCATCACCCCACAAAACTTCCCTTACATTCAAGGGGCTCACCCAACCCATATCCAATCCAATCTCATCCAGTCCATGCAATAACAGTTTGAGAATCCCGTCCTCACTGTACCTTATATAGATCAGCAGTATGAGGAGGACGAGATCAGAAACAGTGGTGCCTATGTCAGGGCAGTGACCACTACTAATCCTCTACCGGTAACTACACCACCCCCAATAGCACAGAGCAAGTCCCGACCGGCTGTTGAAAGAGTAGCCCCCATGTCCAAAGAATTGGAATAGTTAAGGGAGCAACTAGACAAGATTCAGAAATAGTTGTTGAAGATGGGTGGTGCTGAAATCCACGCAACATATTTCACAGATTGGTGTCTGTTTGTCGAGGTCCCCCTGCCCCCCAAATTTAAAATGCCAGTATTCGACAAGTACAATGGCACGGGTGTTGGGGATTTCTAGTGTGCTGATTTATTGTGTAATGATAGTAAAACAGGGGATGAATTCAGCACATCTAAAATATCCTAGACCTGCAAGATACAGGGTCCTTTGTAGCAAGTTTTAATAAGTAAGGGAATGTCTATAGGGAGGTGAGTTCAAAATATAGTAAATCTCCATATCTGTAAGAGATCTGGCACCCTAACTAATGCTAAGTCAGCTAAAAGAAAGGAGAGAGATTAAAAAGGGTTGTCACTTGAACTAAACTACACTTGAAATGTAAACTAACTGAGATCGAATCCAGAGATCTAGATCTTGCAAATGGGAGGGTTTAAAAACAGAAAATGGAGAAGAGCATCTTGGAGATTGGTCCTACTACAATCAGGTTGAGCTAATCATGTTACAGGGGTTCAGAGCACACAAACACTTCAGCCGGTTACAAGCACAGCTGCAGGGTAGAAGATTCCACTATAAACCAAAGGATTTAATTGATCTTAAGGCTATAGTCTGTCCACTTCAATGGTTACAGACCATCCTATAGACTTCATCCGATCCAAAGGTTTATGGTAGAAGAATCCGATTGAAACAAGAGATTGGACTGATCATAAGGCTATTATCTGACCACTTTAATGGTCACTGATCATCCTAGGGAATTCCTCCAAACCAAAGGTTTCAATCAGCTCATGAAAACCACTACAGATAATGCAGTTTTCAGGTCACTGACATAAGAAATTGCAGGGATATCAGATCTAGGAAAATCAGATGGTATCCAAGAGGTCTACCAGTTAAGTGGGTGAGCTGATCAATAGACTCCTCTACACAAATCCGATTAAGCACCCAAAGAAACTAAAGGAATTATAGATCTAATTAAAATAGTAAAAATAATATTTACATTACAATGAAACTCACTTTACAATGAAATGCTCTCAGATTTGTAGTCTGTGCAGCAATTAACCCACAATAACACTCAACCTTACCCAATTACAGATCTAACCTCTCTCCTCGCTGCTCTTAGGGAATTAGCCAACCATAGTTGAGCTAAAAGAGGGAAGATGGAATTTCGCTGTAAGCTCTGATCTCCAGAATTTGATCTAAATCTCGATCCCCCCAATTGCCATTGGGAATCTCAATATATAGCCTTCTCTCTTGTTTTTTCTGCCAATATTCCCTTCTAGAAGGTCCTCAGAGTTTGTTAGAGTTCTGTTAGAGCACGTGAGTTGGTTAGGATTTCCTAGGGCATCTTTTAGATCGTCGTGTCGGTCACCAATGTGCCTCGATTTGCATGCAGCAGGCTACCAAGTTGCAGCGTGTGAATCACCTATTTTCTGAGAAGTTCTTCACACGATTTCGACAGGTTGAGGAAGCTTTCGACAAGTTCAAATGGAGCTTTTTGGTCCTTTTACTAGGTTCTCAGATCTCTTCGATAGGTTCCGATAGGATAAGCCTTCTCTTAAAGTTTCAGCATTCTCAGCCCTTTCCCTGGAGCATTCGACAGGTTGGGGAAGCTTTTCGACAGGTTGGAGGACCATTTCGATAGGTTCAGCTCTGCATGCCATCATTTCGATAGGATTGTTCTCGCTCATATCAAAAGGCTCAAGCACCCTTCGGTAGGTTCTTTTCCAACGTCTCCATCTTGATAAGTTCAGGAAACCATTCGATAGGTTCCCCTTACACCTCAGGCAAGCTTTCGATAGGATGATTTCTTCCTTTCTTTCAGCTGCTCGATAGGTTCTTGGATCCTATCAAACTCCTCCATCCACACAAATCCATCCTCTCTCTGCCTTCAGATCTTATCGAAACCTTCCCAACTGCACGAATTTCTCTATTTTTCACTCTCAACTCCTATCAAAGTCTTAGATAGCCTCCCGATAGGATGTTTTCAACCTGTTTTCACTTCCTTCGCTTTGTCCTGTTGTTGTCACACACCCCAAGGGCCCAATGGTGTGCAGCCCTCTGGTGTGCTATTGCTGGGTCTGTACTGTACTGAGAGATAAACTTTCTTGTGTGGCATTCTTGAGTGGTTTCCTATCTTTTATTGCTATCTATAAAACATACTCAACAGAGGTTTATTAATGTGCTCACAGGTCCTGCAAAGGTCAAGTTAAGGGGTGAAAACTGGCATTTTTCACTATTTAACACACCCCCAAACCTAAGCTTTGCTAGTCCCTGAGCAAAGGAAAATTAAAAAAAAATTAAAATGCCACTTTCATAGGGATCACGGACGCATTTAGCATATGCATCAAGTCTTTTAAACCCCTAGGTGATCCCTAGTGGAGGAGTGAAGTCACTTGAGGGTTTTCAGTGAAGGTACCCACAAACTTCTCCAATAAAGTTAGTTAATAGTAGTGTATCCTGCTAAAATAGAGTTTAAGTAAATAGAATAAATTCACACCATGTCCATTCAATTCATTAGAGGAATTTCAACAGAAAAAGCATCAGGTTAAAACTTGAAAGTGTGCTGTAATCCTTCACCATCACTCAGCTCATGTCAAGGCATTTATCCTAAAAATAAATGCATGGCTCACCATCAATTCCAGAATTCTGCTCTGATATTACCCCCAACAAATTGGATTTCAGACCCAAGTCTCACCAGGGCTGTTCACTCACAACAAAAAATGAAGGGTGTAGAATTTCACACAGCTCAAGAGCAGTTACAGTCCTCAAATAGGACTGCAAGCATGAGCATAGGTATTGCTCTAATTCCTGAAATTTTCCACTCTTTTCACCATAGATTACACAAATCCTCATCTCTACATGACAGCTCAATCAAATTTCAGATCAGTAAAGACTTTTTATTGGGTAGTAATGTGGCTTATGGGTGAAGTTAATAAAGAATAAAGGGGTAAAATGGATTCAAATTTGAGAAGTCAGTAAAGGTAAGGAGGTGATTTACCACTCGACCTTCTTCATTTCAGCACCTCTTCACTTTCTTTTTGAATTTTTAGACTTGAAGTGATCAGCTTCATCAGCTTCTTATCTTCTTGTAGATTTTCAAATGAACTGACTTCTCTTTCTCATCCTTTTGCTCTATTTTTTTTTTTTTTTTTTAAATTTTATTATTATTATGGGCCAGAATGCCACAACACCACCAAATGGGTCTTCCTCTTTCTAAACCAAAAATCGCACCATCTCTACCTTCTTCCATTTCTTCACCTTTACCTTCTAAATACTCAGAGTGAGGGTCAGGCTGCATTAGGTAAAAAACATTTTGTGGGTTTAAATTTTCTGATTTCCATCAAAGAAACTGAGATCTTTAAGCTCAAAGTGGGTGTATCAAGGGTAGTTCAAAGGGTAGGATCTTTAAGCTCAAACTGTCCAAGGGATGGCCTTACTTCATGTCCTCCATGTCATGAGTGTTGTCAATCTATTTCAACTTGGATTTTCCTAACTTCTAGTGAGCAGAATTGAGTCCAATCAGTCCTTAGAGTAGAAGAATTTACCAAGACACTCTTCAAAGAAAAATTCTCAAGCCCAAATCTCACTGGATATGGCCTTCCAACAAATTTTTAGGGGTGTATCTTCACAATCTTCTCTCATCTCAGGTTTACTACACATCAAAATTATTTTTCAAAAATTGTTGACATTTGCCTCATGAAGCCTGTTGGACTACAGCTTATTTTAGTTTCAAACAGTTTTTTAATTTCTTCTTTTCAAAAAATCAAGTGAGAATTTACTCTAATTCCAAACACTCCTTTTTAGCCTAGCTGCATTATCATTAACTCATTTTATTGACATACCTGCCATACCCCCAAACCTAAACTAAACAGTGTCCTCACTGTTGGGAGTATGGTAGTAAGGAAACAGGTAAGACATAATATTAGAAAAGAAAGAGAAACAGAAATGAAAAGTATACAAGCACAGATAACATTAAAAAGATATTTTATTGAAAATAACACACTACAAATCTGTTGTCACTTAAAATTCGTCGTCCCCCTGGCGCAGGGATATCCTCAACCTGCTTACGGTGGAAGAGGAATTGCAAGCCAGGATGGGAGGAAGAAAAGGAAAAAGAAAAATGGCAATTATGGATCAGGGGGCAGGGGGTGGGGTAGTGGGGGAGGATGGAGGTGGGGATGCCGGAGGTTCGGTCTTCTGTCTCTTCTTCTCCCTCTTGTTCTTTTTCCTTTCCTTCTTGGCCAGGATTCTTTGTACCTCTTCGTATTCATCCTAGAGAAATTGGAGAGGATCAGGCTCGACCGGTGGTGGCGGTGATGGCCAGACTGAGTAGAACTTGGTCGGCAAGTTGGAGGTTTGTCGTCAGCCATGAGTGTGGGATGGAAGGATTGCACAGGTCAAGGGGAGATGGATGTGGAAGGGCTGGACGAGGCTGATATTTAAGGTGCATGGGCATTGGAATATGAATCGATACAATAAATTTTTACATTCTTCTAGGCGGAAAATGAAAGTGGAAATAAATGGAGCGGTGGTTGCTGTGTGGGAAATAGAGCGCAGACTGCATGATGGGCTATTTTTAGGAGTGGTGGATAAGTCAAGGAAGTATGCGCAATGAATGCTGAGACACCGATTTGGGGATAAGGATGGACACGTGCTCTCTGATAGTAAGAAGGGAGCTAGGGTTTCCAGTAGGTGTCGAATGGAAGAGTTGTCTTAACGAAAGGTTATAGAGAATGAAAGACGATTTCGATAGGATGAGATGAGTGATTCCGATAGGTCAAGGCATCCTGTCGAAATCATAGCGAATAAAACTTTCAAATGGAATGATTCGATAGGATTCCGATAGGTGGAATCATCCTTTCGATAGGTATATGGTGGGTGATCCATCATTTTGGTAGGTTCCAGAACCTATCGAAACCTTCTTTCTGTCCCTCTTGATCCTATCGAAGAGTTGATTTTAGCTATCGACCAGTATTAGTGCCTATCGAAAACCTCAAATAACCTATCGAAATCATCGACTGACCTCACGAAAGATGCAAGTAACCTATCGAAAGGTCCCAAAAGCCCAATAACTGTGCATTTTAATGCAGTGCTCAGTCTCAGCACCCAGCAAACTCCTACTGCTATGCTAATATTTGATTTATTAACCTTATAAATATACCCCCTTGATCCTTGAACTGCAAGCACTATCAAGACGACAACCTACCTCTAGCATGGCAATTGTATTGTACATGAACAAACTATCAAGATAATATGATACATATGATACATAATGAAATCAGGTATTAAACTGGAGGGTCCTGAAGATCAATGGTCTCCTCAGGCTCAAGAATTTTTTCAACACAAATTTTTAGCCTTTGACCATTGACTTTCATGGTCCTACCATCTCGAGGGTCTATGATTTCTATAGCCCCAGATGGAGAAACATGTACAACTGTGAAAGGCCCATCCCATTTGGACTGTAACTTTCCTGGAAAGAATTTCAATCTAGAGTTGAACATCCATACCTTGTCATTTGCCTTGAATTGTTTCTGTAACAAGTGTCTGTCATGGAAGGCTTTGGTCTTCTCCTTGTAAATTCGGGCATTTGCATATGCTTCTAATCGCAACTCATCCAGCTCAGATTACTGGAGTTTCCTGTGTATACCAGCAGAGTGTAAGTCAGAATTTATTGCTCTAATAGCCTAGTATGCTTTGTGTTCCAACTCAACAGGCAAGTGACATGTCTTGTCATAAACTAGTCTGAATGGGGACACACCTATGGGGGTTTTATAGGCAGTCCTATAAGCCCATAAGGCATCTGTCAATTTTATGGACCAGTCCCTCCTGTCAGTTCTCACAGTCTTCTCTAGAATGTGTTTGATTTTCCTGTTGGAAATCTCTACTTGCCCACTGATTTGTGGGTGGTAGGGAGTGGCTACTCTGTGGGTTACAGAGTATTTTTCCATCAGCTTATCAAAAGGTTTATTACAGAAGTGGCTCCCTCCATCACTAATAATAGCTTTGGGGATGCCAAACCTCGAGAAGATGTTGTCTTTTAAAAATTTAATGACAACTTTCTACCCATTTGGACACGTAGTCCACAGCTACAAGGATGAAATTATATCCATAGGAGGATGGGAAAGGTCCCATAAAATCGATTCCTCAAATATCAAATAATTTGACAACAAGAATAGGTTGCAAAGGCATGGAGTTTCTCTTTGTAATGCTTCCCATTTGCTGGCATCGAGGACAAGCTTTCCAATGTTGTTGGGCATCTTTGAATAAAGTAGGCCAATAGAAACCACTTTGAAGCACCTTCACTACAGTCTTGTTACCACTGAAGTGGCCCCCACAAGCATGTTCATGACACATGGTTAGAATGTTTTTGAACTCGGTTTCAGGTACACAATGTCTTATCACCTGATCTGCGCAATGCTTAAAGAGATAAGGATCCTCCCACATGTAATATCAAATCTGTGAGAAGAGCAGATTTCTATCAGTCTTATTCCAATGTGAAGGGATCCTTCCCATGGCAAGGTAGTTTACTATATTGGAAAACTAGGGCACACTTATCTGTACAGTAAAAAGCTACTCATCTGGGAAAGAGTCATTGATGGGCAAGCTTTCTATTTTAGCCTCTGGGATTCTTGACAAATGATCAGCAACCATATTCTCAACTCCCTTCTTGTGTTTAATCTCCAAGTTGAATTCCTGGAAAAGAAGAATCCATTTGATTAGTCTTGCTTTTGCTTCCTTCTTGGTCAAGAGGTATTTTAGGGCTGAGTGGTCAGTAAACACAGTAATTTTTTATCCCAGCACATAAGACCTAAATTTTTCCAAAGCAAATACAATGTCTAACAGCTCCTTCTCAGTCGTGGTGTAATTTAATTAAGCATCAACCATTGATTTATTAGCATACGCTACCACACATGGTGCCTTGTCTCTTCTTTGGCCCAAAACTGCACCAATGGCGAAGTCTGATGCATCACACATCAGCTAAAATGGCAGAGAAAAATTAGGGGCATGCAAGATAGGAGTTGTAGTTAAACAAGTCTTTAACAGTTTAAAAGCAGCAAGGCATTCATCATTGAACTCGAAGGGAACCTCCTGGCACAACAGGTGGCAAAGATGCTTGGAAATTTTGCTGAAGTCCTTGATGAACCTCCTATAGAACCCAGCATGGCCCAAGAATGACCTGACTTGTTTGACAGTTTTGGGAGGGGGAAAATGCGTAATTAAGTCAATCTTAGCCTGATTAACCTCTATTCCTTTATGGGAGACAACATGTCCTAGGACAGTGCCTTGAGTCACCATGAAGTGACTCTTTTCCCAACTCAGAACTAGGTTGGTCTCCTCATACCTTTATAAAACAGAGCTGAGATGGTGTAGGCATTGGCTAAAATCATTTTCATAAATGGAGCAATCATCCATGAAGATCTCCAAAAACTTGTCAATCATGTCAGAGAAGATGACATACATACATTTTTGGAAAGTGGCAGGTGCATTACACAACCCAAATGGCATCCTTCTGTATGAAAAGGTTCCAAATGGGCAAGTGAATGTGGTTTTTTCTTGGTCTTAGGGGTAGACAGGGATCTGATTGTACCCTAAATATCCATCAAGAAAACAGTAATAGGCCTTGCCTGCCAACTTGTCCAAGATCTGATCTATGAAGGGCAATGGGAAGTGATCCTTGCTGGTTTTCTCATTGAGCTTTCGATAATCTATGAATACCCTCCAACGGTTAGTGCATGCGGTTGGAATCGACACACGAATGCCTTCCATTACTGTGATCCCAGATTTCTTGGGTACTACCTGGGTAGGTGCCACCCATTGAGAATCCGAGATAGGATAAATTATCCCAGCATCGAGGAGTTTGACTACCTCCTTCATCACCACTTCTTGCATGTGTGGTTGAGTTTCCTTTGCATCTCTCTAGAAGGTTTAGAGCCTTTCTCAAGATGGATTTTATGCATACACATAACAGGATTGATCCCCCTTAAGTCTATAATGGTCCATCCTATTGCCCTCTTATGCCTTTTTAGTACACAAAGTAGTTCTTTTTCCTACTCAAGGGTGAGGGAAGAAGAAATTATCACTGACAATTTATTATTGTCCCCTAAAAAGGCATATTTCAAGGATTTTGGGAGCTGTTTTAACTCCACATTTGGGGGACTGATGAGGGAAGGCAATAGGGGTGCCTTAGAGGGTGGTGGCAGAGGTAACAAAGCAGGCCTCCATGGGTGATGCTGCGTTGGCTCTGCTTCAGAGGATATAATTTTCACATGTTCAATCTCAGAGGTGGAGACCTTCTCTTCCTCTATTTCCTTCCATACTTTGTCAAAAATATTAGACCACTCATTACCATGCAGCAGCATATCCAAATTTTCTTGCACCCCTCATCTATCACATCGATGGAAAAACAGTCCTCATCGAGATGGGGTTGATTGGCTGAGTTGTACACATTCAATTTGATCTTCATGTTCCCAAAGGATACTTTCATGACTCCTAACCTGCATTGTATACAAGCATTAGCTGTGGCCAAAAAGGGCCTTCCTAATATTACAAGTATGGAAGTAACACACTTGCTTGTTTCCATTTCCAGCACCAGAAAATCAGCAGGATAAAAGAATTTGTCAACCCCAACCAAAACATCTTCAATGATCCCCACAGGCTTCCTTTCAGATCTATCAGCTAGTTGTAAGACCACAGGTGTGGGCTTCAACTCTCCTAATCCCAGCTTCTCATATACTGAATATGGAAGAAAGTTCACACTGGCTCCCAGATCTAACAAAGCCTTTTCGATGGTATGATCCCCAATGATGCAGGGGATAGTGGGGACTCCAGGGTCTTGGAGTTTGGTTGGGGTGGCTATAGTCAATATCTGCTTCACCTTTTCTGCTGAAAAGACCTTCTTGGATAAATATATCCTAGACTGTCTTTTATGGGTGCACAGGTCTTTCAAGAATTTGGCATAGGCTAGAATTTGCTTGATGGCATCAAGTAAAGGCAAGTTGATCTTCACTTGCTTAAAAGTTTCCATCATTTCCTCTATTTTATCTTGCCCTTTGTCGAAATGGGAAGGTGCTTGCAATGCCTTGGGAAATGGCAAATGTGGGACTACTCCCTCATTTGCAGCCTTAGCCAACTGGTCATCTTTCTTTTTAAATTTTTTATTTTCTTGAGAGTCCTCATTCTTCTTCTTATTCAAACTGGGTTGTTCCTAGTTGTCCACAATTGGTGGCTCCTGTTGTGTCCTTTCGAAAACCACTTATTTTTCTTTTCCCAAATCTCTAACAGGCTCATAGCCCACTTAATTATCTACCAGCCGTCCACTCCTCAATGTAGTAACAGATCTAGCTTCCTCCTGGGTGGAGGAAACTTCACCTACTACAAACTGTTTCCTTGGGTTATCCAGTGGTTGGCTAGGCAGCCTCCCTTCCTCTCTCTTAGTCAAAGCATTAGATAGCTAACCAAGATGGTCTTCTATCTTTTTATTGCTTTGGCTGTGAGAGTGCACAGTTTGAGATAAGGGACCCAAATTCTATAATGAGGCAAGAACTTGTTCCTCGAAAGAAGGTGATCTCGCAGCTAAAGGGGTTGCAGGTTGTTGCTCAGGCTGGGCCATAGGCTGGGTCATGGGATGCTGGTAATGAGGATTTGGAACATAACTTTGGTGGTAGGATTGAGCATTTTTGTAGAGCATGGGCTGCTGTGGCTGCTACTGCTGGTTTGGATATGCATCTTGTCTCCACCTCAAGTTGGGGTGGTTCCTCCATTGGTACCCAACAGCAGGTTGTTGCCCATAGGACTGAGTAGCAGCCACATGCTCCGTAATAAAATTTGGAAACTGGATAGTTGATAGGCATTCTTCAATGGGGTAGGTAGGAGACTGGCATATAGCACATGCCTCCTCCACCCTAGTAGCCATGGGTGACTGCATTGCTCCCATCAGCTTATCAAATTTCAGTGTCAGGCTGTCCACTTTACACATTTACCTTAAACATTTTCCCTCTGGTGGTATTCTCTTTCACCAATTTAGGAGGATCTAGGTCCCTAGACAAGGTCTCCCTTTGCATGGAGTCCTCACTAATGATATCAAACAACTCCCAGGCCTCCTCAGCAGTTTTATGGAGGTAGGTGTCACCACAAGAAGCATCTACCATGTCTCTGCTTTTCGAATCAATCCCTTGATAAAAACTTTGAACCAATTGCCATTCAGGGATTTGATGGGGGCGGCATTTCTTTAGGAGTTCCTTGAATCTCTCCCAAGCTTGGTGAAAATTCTCAGTTGGATCTTGGGCAAATGAGATGATGCCCTTCCTCAACTAGCTTGTTTTGGACATGGGGAAGAATTTAGCCAAAAACTGATATTGAAGATCACTCCAGGACTGAATGATGTTGGGTGGAAACATTGACAACCAGGTCCTGGCTCTATCCTTCAATGAAAAAGGAAAGAGTCTCATCCTGGTTGCCTCCTCCCCCAAACCTGTGATATTGAAAGTGGTGCACAGCCCTAAGAATTCATCAATGTGCTTGTATGGATCCTCTTTGGTCAGGCCATGGAATGAGGGTAGCATTTGGATTAAGGAAGACTTTATTTCATAATTTCCTTGAGCAGCTAGGAACTAAATGCAGAAGGGGGAATTGTAAACCCCTGGTGCATTAAATTCCTTGAGAGTTCTAGGCTGATGTTGCTCACCCATTTCGGGAAATTCAGCTGCAATAGATGTGGGTGGAGTTTATCTAGATCTGAGAAGTCTTTCAACCTCTGAATTTATGGGACAATCTGAGGTTGGAGAGTTCTTCTCCCAAACATACACCACTCAAGATCTAATGCAGAGCAACTCTTCAAACACAATAAGCAGGAACAAAAACAAATGACTACTAAATCTAAAAATTAACAGATCTGACAAATAAAGGGGAGTAGAGGGAAGCAAACTCAAGAGCAACCTCCAGCACAGTGCTCCTCTTTCGCAGTAGCTTCAGATATGATGAAATACAAACAGAACAAAAACAACAAAACTAACAAACAGAGTTAGTGAAAAATCAAACAAATTGTGACAGATCTATGATCTACACTAAATCAGACAAACTGTGACAGATCTATGATCTACACTAAATCAGACTTAGATCTACCACTTTCAAAAACACCTCCCCGACAGCGGCGCCAAAAACTTTTTGGGGATTTCTAGTGTGTTGATTTATTGTGTAATGATAGTAAAACAGGGGATGGATTCAACACATCTAAAATATCCTAGACCTGTAAGATACATGATCCTTTGTAGCAAGTTTTAATAAGGGAATGTCCACAAGGAGGTGAGTTCAAAATATAGTAAATCTCCAAATCTATAAGAGGTCTGGCACCCTAACTAATGCTAAGTCAGCTAAAAGAAAGGAGAGAGATTAAAAAGGGTTGTCACTTGAACTATACTACACTTGAAATGTAAACTAACTGAGATCAAGTCCAAAGATCTAGATCTTGCAAATGGAAGGGTTTAAAAATAGAAAATGGAAAAGAGCAGCTTGGAGATTGGTCCTACTGCAATCAGGTTGAGCTGATCATGTTACAGGGGTTCAGAGCACACAAATCCCTCAGTTGGCTACAAGCACAGTTGTAGGGTAGAAGATTCCACTCTAAACCAAAGGATTTAATTGATCTTAAGGCTATGGTCTGTCTACTTCAATGGTCACAGACCATCCTATAGACTTCATCTGATCCAAAGGTTTATGGTAGAAGAATCCAATTGAAACCAGAGATTGGAGTGATCTTAAGGCTATGATCTGTCCACTTTAATGGTCACAGATCTTCCTAGGGAATTCCTCCAAACCAAAGGTTTCAACCAGTGCATGGAAACCACTACAGATTCTGCAATTTTCAGGTCACAGACACAAGAAATTACAGGGATATCAGATTTAGGGAAATCAGATGGTATCCAAGAGGTCTACCAGTTAAGTGGGTGAGCTGATCAACAGACTCCTCTACACAAATCCGATTGAGCACCAAATGAAACCAAAGGAATTATAGATCTAATTAAAACAATAAAAACAACATTACATTGTAATGAAACTCGCTTTATAATGAAATGCTCTCAGATCTATAGTCTGTGCAGCTATTAACCCACAATAACACTCTCAACCTTACCCAATTATAGATCTAACCTCTTTCCTCGCTGCTCCTAGGGAATTAGCCAACCATAGTTGAGCTAAAAGAGGGAAAATGGAATTTCGCTACAAGCTCTGATCTCCAGAATTTGATCTAAATCTTGATCCCCCCAATTGCCATTGGGAATCTCAATATATAGCCTTCTCTCTTATTTTTCCCGCCAATATTCCCTTCTAGAAGGTCCTCAGAGTTTGTTAGAGTTCTGTTAGAGCATGTGGGTTGGTTAGGGTTTCGTAGGATATCTTTTAGATTGCCATGTCGGTCACCAATGTGCCTCGATTTACGTGTATCAGGTCACCAAGTTGCAGTGTGTGAATCGCCTATTTTCTGAGAAGTTCTTCACACGATTTTAATAGGTTGAGGAAGCTTTTGACAGGTTCAAATGGAGCTTTTTAGTCCTTTCACTAGGTTCTCAGATCTCTTCGATAGGTTCCGATAGGATGAGCCTTCTCTTAAAGCTTCAGCATTCTCAGCCCTTTGCTTGGAGCATTCGACAGGTTGGGGAAGCTTTTCGACAGGTTGGAGGACCATTTCGATAGGTTCAGCTTTGCATGCCATCATTCCGATAGGATTGCTCTCACTCCTATTGAAAGGCTCAAGCACCCTTCGGTAGGTTCTTTTCCAGCGTCTCCATCTCGATAGGTTCAAGAAACCATTCGATAGGTTCCCCTTACACCTCAGGCAGGCTTTCGATAGGATGATTTCTTCCTTTCTTTCAGCTGCTCGATAGGTTCTTGGATCTTATCGAACTCCTCAATCCACACGAATCCATCCTTTCTCTGCCTTCAGATCCTATTGACACCTTTCCAACTGCACGAATTCCTCCATTTTTCGCTCTCAGCTCTTATCGAAGTCTTCAGATAGCCTCTCGATAGAATATTTTCAGCCTGTTTTCACTTCCTTCTCCTTGCCTTGCTGTTGCCACATGCCCCAAGGGCCCAATGGTGTGCAGCTCTCTGGTGTGCTATTGCTGGGTCTGTACTGTGCTGAGAGATAAACTTCCTTGTGTGGCATTCTTGAGTGGTTTCCTGTATTTTTCCTATCTTTTATTACTTTCTACAAAACAGACTCAACAGAGGTTTATTAATGTGCTCACAGGTCCTGCAAAGGCCAGGTTAAGGGGTGAAAACTGGCATTTTTTCACTACTTAACAACGGGCAACCCGATTTCACACCTCAAGTCCTATTGTGGGGACATGTGCCAGTATGGGGGGGGGGACGAGAGACTGCTAATAAAAGTCTTTCAGAAGAGTTTGACCGGTCCAGCCCTGAGGTGGTTCACGTCTCTTGAACCATCCATGATGAAGACATGGAAGGGCTTGACGCATTTGTTCCAAGAAAAGTATATCTACAATATTGATATCGAACCGCGCAAGCCTAATTTAGCCCGTTTGAAACAGAATCCCAACGAGACCTTCAGCTACTATTTGGGGCGTTGGAGAGCACTGGCAGCTCAAGTCAGAAATAAAAAACCGGACGATGAGCAGATAGAGATGATTTCAAAGAACACTTTGCCAGTGATTTTTGATTTTCTTGTCTACCAATAACAGTCCAGTTTTGCTGATTTGGTAAGAAATGCCAACTGCTGTGAGGATGCCATCAGGGAAGTACAGCTCAACAAGAATGCATCCGAGGGGCCCAGCGGGATTAGGAGGTTCTCTGAGCAGAAAAATGATAAAAGAACAGGGGCAGAGGTACAGAATGTTGCAAACACCTGGCCCAATAATAACAATGTAGCCCCCTTCCAGTTTAAAGCAGTGCAACCAGCTCCTGTTAGGACAGGGCCAGTACAAAGAGCAGGGAATAGGCAAGGGATGCAAATGACCCCAGAGAGGAGAGCCCGTTATGATCGAGTCTTTATGCCCTTGGGGCAATCCTTGAGTGTACTTTTACCTTTATTAATTGAAAAGGGATTAGTAACTGCGCTCCAACCACGACCTCCTCCCAATCTGATTCCATATAATTTTGACCCCAATACACATTGCAATTTCCATCAGGGTTCAGGTCACCCAACTGATTGTTGCTTCCCATTGAAGCACGCGATCTAAGATTTAATCGATGCTGGGAAGATCATTCCCTCTGCACCCACCCAAGCAAACCAGTATGCAAATATCCATCAAGTGCCTTTATGACCACATCCTACTGGAATAACAGGTCCCAGACTTACCATAGGGATGGTAGAGGAAATTGAAGAAGAGTATGAATTTGACCCCTCTGATTACATCAGTAACAAAGAAAGTTTTGTGATCCCGAGGCAGTAAGACCGAGAAGAAAGAACCATTGGGGTGATTGAACCCCTGAATCTGACGGATTACTTTCCCACTCCTACACGACAAGCTGAACCCCTAGATCTTAGGGCCTATTTTCCACCATCCACTCCCATAAATTACGTACAAATAAATGTGTATCAACCATACTCCACTAACCCCTTGAATTACCCAATAAGCCATTCGGCCCCCAATTCTCCACCCGCACCCATCAATTACCAGTGGCTTACACCCACCCCATTATCCCCATTTCAACCACCCACAAACTCTACCACCCCTGTCAATTCCCTAGTGGCCCATCAAACCCCCAATCCTCCGCCCACACCCATCGACTGCCAATGGCCTACGCCCACCCCACTACCCTGGTGCAATAGTCGGTAAGCTTCACAACCCCTACCTAGCCTAATTTTTCCACCCCCCATCCATCACCGAGGTAAGTCAGGTCTTACCTATCACCCCAGAGCCATCGATATATACACTTTAGATATCGACAGCCATACCTTTCCAGCTCTCAGGACCAACCTATGATCCACATTAGGTCTCGCTGAGCTATGAGCAAACCAATGCTAATGCCGACCGCAGCAACAGGGAGGGGCCAGTGGACTTCATTACCAGATCGAGAAGAATCTCAAAACAGCCCAAGGCAACAACAACAGTAGCACAAACCCAATGCGAAGGAAAGAAAGACAGCGCAGTGAACCCCTTCGAGAAGATGAGTCAAGAACATATACTGGAGACTCAGCTGAGAAGAATGCTTGCCCATATAACTATATGGGATCTGTTGATGATTTCCCCACTCTATTTCCAAGCATTAATGGGGGTGTTAAAGAATATGCACGTGTCCCAACTAGTGAGCCTAGACGAGGTTGGGAAAATAATTGGACAAGTGATGGCACCCAATGCCATTTCATTTTTGGACGCAGATCTGTCGGAGGAGGGAAATAGTCATGCTAAATCCCTCAACATTACTGTCAAATTCGGGAACCTGACAATTCCCTTGGTTCTAATTGATAACGGGTCGGCTCTGAATGTGTGCCCATTGAGGACTGCCACCAAGATCGGCATGGACCCCTGTATGTTAAGGCCGACAAGGACTAGCGCGAGGGAATTTGATAATACAAGAAGAGAAATAATGAGAGAGGACGATCTAGAATTAGTAATTGGGCCCATGACTTTCTCTGTACCTTTTCAAGTGATGGATATCAAATCTTCTTTTAATTTACTGATAGGATGCTCGTGGTTACATGAGGTCGGGGCGATACCTTCTACCCTCCATCAAAAGCTAAAATTCATGTCCAAGCAGAAGGTGATCACCATCATTGGTGAAGGACACGATGAGAAAGACAAGGCCACTCACAACATTGAAAATCCTAAAGTAATGGATGTGCCACATACTGAGGAAGACACCGACCTCCACAATTTCGAGTATGAGGTATCGGTAGTAGGCCCAGAACCCCTAAGAAACATCACTTCTACAATCGATGGCAGAATGGAAGCAGCGATGGCCATGCTCCAGAAATGGGGCTATCAGAAAGGCTGAGGGCTCGGGCTTAGACTGCAGGGCAGAAGAGAGTCAGCTGTTGCTAATGGGCAAAAGGTCCGATTCGGGCTGGGATACAAGCCCACAAAGGAAGAGATCCGAGAGGTCAAAGAGAAAGCTAGGGTCGCTGCAGCTGCAAGAGCTCAAGGGATCAACATAGAAGAAAACCCTCGCCCTAGGCCGCACATCAGGGAATCCTTTGTCAGCGCTGCGGTCATAAAGATTGATCGAAATGGGGTAACCCATTTGAGCGCACACAAACCCATAGCCCCTGTCCATCCCACCAATCCCCACATCTCCCTCCCAATCTTGAAATAGATCTGGCTGCCCTATACCTATTTGAGGAGCAGCATTCCATACCTGAATAAACTCCTCCTGTGGTAAACCACCACAGGACTTTGCTGATGTTTGAGGATGAAATCTCAGACGAACCTATGGTCTATATGATGGAGGCCGGTCCAGAAGAGTCACATTCACCAGCCTCCTACATCCAAAAAGGTAAAGGGGCAGCAAGTCAGGTACACAATTGGGCATCTTTCCCCCAAACTCTGGAAGCGGGGAGTGGCCTAACATTTGGCACCCATTTCCCAAGAAAAATAACTTGTCAAAAGTGAGATAAGCCATTGGGAGGCAATACCTTGTATATATAGCAACCCGCTTTGTCAAGGGACCGTCTCCGAAGAAAACAAAAATCTCAAAAACATTGAAAAATTACAAAATCCCAGAATAGTTGAAAAAATATAAAACCCAAAAATATTATCTTTTAAAATTCCAGATAAAGTCTCACAAAAAGATGCCTTCACTGAAATAGTCGTCCCACGTAAAATTGACCCCTTTCCTATAGAAATACAAGAAGAGGTAAGAGTTACGAGTCTGGACAAGGATATCTCCTTGGAGGAGCTCCCCAATGAGCTCCTTGACCGGTTTGCCAAATTTGAGCATGGCCCTACCCCCATTGTCGAGGAAACTGAGGACGCTAATCTAGGGATTGAGGAGATTCCCCGAATTATCAAAATCGAAACGTCGCTGTCTCCCAAAGAAAGAAAAAGCATGATCAACTTTCTTCGATCATACCAAGACATTTTTGCCTGGTCATACGAGGACATGCCTGGTCTGGACACCGATTTGGTCGAGCATGAGTTGCCTCTCTACCTTGATGTGAAGTCGGTTAAGCAGAAGCTGAAACATCTCTGACCCGAGTGGAAATTGAAAGTCAAGGATGAGGTCATCAAGTAGTATGATGCGGGGTTTCTCATGGTATCCAAATACCCGCAGTGGCTAGCCAATATTGTGCCTGTGCCGAAGAAGGATGAAAAGGTCCGCATGTGTATCGATTTTTAAAATTTGAACAAGGCGAGCCCGAAGGATGATTTCCCACTGCCACACATCGACATCTTGGTCGATAACATTGCTAAGCACAGGATGCTTTCATTTATGGATGGATTCTCAGGATACAACCAGATAAAGATGGCAGAGGCCAATCGGGAGAAGACTGCATTCATTACTCCTTGGGAAACCTTTTGTTATCGAGTCATGCTGTTTAGGCTAAAGAATGCTGGTGCAACATACAAAAGAACTATGGTTGTGCTGTTTCATGACATGATGCACCAAGAAATTGAAGTATATGTCGATGATATGATAGCCAAGTCACAGGAGCGAAGCGAACACTTGGTAAACCTTCAGAAGTTGTTTGAGAGTCTGAGACAGTACAGGTTATGTCTGAATCCACAGAAGTGCACTTTTGGTGCTATGTCTGGAAAATTGTTACAATTCATCGTCAACAGGAGAGGGATCGAGGTCGACCCAGTCAAGGTCAAAGCTATCACAGAAATGCCACGACCATCTACTAAGAAAGAGGTCAGAGGGTTCTTAGGCAGAATACAATATATTAGTTGGTTCATTGCGCAACTAACTCTGATCTGCACGCCGATCTTCAAGCTTCTAAGGAAGAACTCGCCCATTGAATGGAACGGTGATTGTCAGGCAGCATTCGATAAAATCAAAAGCTACCTCCTTAACCCACCTGTGTTGGTACCACCTGAGCCAGGGAGACCACTCTTGATGTATCTCTCCACGACGGAAGTCTCGATGGGATGTGTCCTAGGGCAGCATGACGAGACAAGAAGAAGACAATAGGCCATTTACTAAGCAAGAAGTTTATTGATTATGAAATGCGCTATTCTCATCTAGAGAAAGCATGCCTGGCTCTTGTATAGGCTACTCAGAGGCTCCGCCATTACTTGTTATCCCAAGCCGTTCTACACTTTTGGCCCGAATGGACCCATTGAAATACCTGTTTGAGAAGCCCGCTCTCACTGGGCAGACTGCAGGCTGGCAGCTCTTATTATCTGAGTTTGACATCACATACGTCACTTAGAAGTCGATTAAGGGGCAAGCACTCGCCGATCATCTTTCCAACAATCCTTTGCCAAATTATGAGCCTTTGAGAACTGAGTTCCCAGATGAAGATATCTTGTTCATGACAGAAGACGATACTGAAGAAGCAGAAAATTCTTGGGTAATGCACTTTGACGGGGCAGCTAATGCAGAAGGTCAGGGAGTTGGCGCCATTCTGATTTCACCGAAAGGATCCCACGTACCCGTCTCTATCAAGCTCAACTTTCCTTTCACCAACAACATGGCTGAATATGAAGCTTGTGCCGCTGGTCTGCAGGCGGCTCTCGATCAGAATGCAACTCACCTTCGAGTGTTTGGTGATTCACAATTAATCATATGCCGGACGAATGGTGACTGGAAGACGAAAGATGAGAAACTGATCCCATACCATGAGCACCTCAAGGATTTGATAGCTTGCTTCCAAGATGTGACATTCTCATATGTCCCCCGAATAAGGAATCGCTTCGTCGATGCACTAGCAATGTTGGCATCGATGATAGAAATCTCATACGATGCTGAGATGAAGTCAATCATGATCGAGCAAATGAATGAGCCGACCTTCTGCCTCCAAATTGAGGAACCTATAAAGTCTGATGATGGGCCACCTTGGCTCTCAGATATCAAGAATTTCCTCGAGACCCTAACTTTCCTTGAGGGTACATCCAAGACGGACCGACGAACCATCCAACATCTAGCAGCATGCTACATTGTTTGAGAGGAGTGCCTTTACAAGCGATCCTATAACAACATTCTATTCAGGTGCCTTACTGAAAGTGAAGCGACCAACATCATGAAGGAGATTCACGAAGTAGTATGCGGAGCCCACGGCAGCTGTCACATGCTTGCTAAGAAGATTCTACGGTAGGGATACTTTTGGACCACTATGGAATCGGATTGCTGTAAACATATTAAAAAATGGTACAAGTGTCAGGAGCACTCTAGTCTGATACATGCTCCTGCCATCAATCTACACTGCATGACCACTCCTTGGCCATTTGCTACTTGGGGCCTTGACGTCGTCGAAATGATTAGCCCAAAAGCATCAAACGGGCATCGATTCATCCTCGTCGCCATTGAATACTTTACCAAGTGGGTAGAAGCAGCATCATACGCCAATATCACGGTCATTCACATGGAAAAGTTTCTCAAGAATAATATTGTGTGTCGATTCAGAGTACCCAAAGATATCATCACGGACAACGATATAAATTTTGCAAATAAGCATATCCGAGCCTTCTGTGAGCAATACAAGATCAAACACCATCGCTCATCACCTTATCGGCCTCAAACTAATAGAGCCGTGGAAGCTGCGAATAAGACGATCATCTGCATTCTCGAGAAAATGATCGTCACCTACCGAGATTGGAGCGAAATGCTACCATTTGCCTTATGGGCCAATAGAACATCGATCTGTACCGCTACAAGAACAACACCATTCTCTCTTATGTATGGAACCGAGGCCGTCCTACCGATAGAGGTGGAAGTACCCTCCCTCCGAATCCTCAAGGAATCAGGCTTACCCGAAGCAAAGAGAGAAAGATCACGCTTTAAACAGTTGAACTTATTAGACGAGAAGAGACTCCTAGCCTTGTGCCACACTCAGGTGTACCAGGAGCGAATCGCACGCACTTACAACAAACGTGTCCGCGGTCGAGATCTAAAGGTAGGAGACACTGTACTGAAGAATATCTTCCCATTCCTCCACACTGATCCGAGAGGAAGTTAAAGCCAAACTGGGAAGGACTTTACGTCATTCGAGAGGTGCTACCGGGATACACCATCCGCCTCGCCACCTTGGACGGAGATCATCTTCCTGAGCCCATCAATGCTGGATACGTTCGACGGTTCTACTCATAGTCTATCACATCAAGGTAAGTATTGGTAAAACAGATACGTGACTGCTTAAGAACCACCCAAAAGAGGCCATCATTCCAAATGCAGTAGTCAGAAAGCATCCCTAAAAATGATGATATCCCTTGCTACCCCATTTGAGCCTGGGCCTTTCTTTCAATAACCCCCTTCTCCAAAAAAATGTGTGCGTACATATATAAAAAAAAGGAAGTAAAGTTACTATCAAAATCCAAACAAATCGAAAAAGTAAAACCCCAAAAAGAGATTGCCTGAAATGAAACAAAAAAAATAAAAATAAAAATAAAAATAAAAATAGAAGAATCACGGGGCATGTATAGTAAAAACCCCCAAGGAAGTATGTCGAGAAAACTGAAGTCGTATCAAGGAAACCCTTTTAGCCCAACAAACCTTCAAAATCCTAGCCTAACCCATTGTGACAGCCCGACTTTTCCCCTTCTTGTAAATAGGAAAGGTCGCGTCGTCGGATCACCTAACATGATCCTATCATACAAGGATATCGTGTACAAAGTATTACATATGCGGAAGCGAATTGAATTAACTCTGATACGTAGAAATATGGCAATAATTGATATTCATTCATTTATCTAAAGCAGCAAACTGAGCAGGAATATAAACAGAAACCTATACATGAAGTAGTAAACTATCTTAAATCACACTGCTATTTATACATGTTTAATGTTTAAAAATAAATTTCTCTCTCTCTCAAACCTCTCAAGGAAAGAAGTCCTTAGTAGAACCTTCCTCCTCGTCCTCCTCCTCAGATTGGTAGGTAGGATCAGCTTCGTGCTCAGGGTCATGAGCAATATCTGCAGCTAAGATATGAAGTCGTAGGATGAGCTATCATCAAAGCTCAGCAGGGAAATTTAAAGTGCTAAGTTATATGTTAGATTTCTAATTCACTTTTAAATGCATAAATTATAAAACTAAACACATTATATCTCACCTTGTATCTGTTCTAGTAACATTTTGCATTTATTCTAGCAGCATATAGTATAACAAGCAATAAATTATGCAACTATTATATCATGCTGACAGATTCATGCTGAACAAATACGAGGAATCATACTGACAAAGAATCATGCTGAACAATTACAGAAATCATATTGAAACAAGACATATTTAAGAAACAAGAAAATCAAGCTCCCGAGTTAGCAGGATCACTTGTGAAGCTCCCGAGTTAGCGGGATCACTTAGACTGAGAAAATCAAGCTCCCGAGTTAGCGGGATTACTTGGACGAGAAATCAAGCTCCCGAGTTAGCGGGATCACTTGGACGAGATATCAAGCTCCTGAGTTAGTGGGATCACTTGATTCAAGATGAAACAAAGACGTGTACATGACATCAAGGATAACAGGACATGAGCAATGCATGGTATCATGTATGCGAGAACATAATGAACAGATATCATATAGCAAAACTGATTTGAATAACTGAACTCACATGATCATATATGACTGCAACTATCATAATCATTGATATTCATGTATCCAAGCTGAACGAGCATCATAATCATGCAAAGAATACATCAAGTGTGAAGCTCTCTAAATTGATCTAACACCATCAGTCATAGTCATACATTGAAAACTAGCATGTGCATATAATATATTTCGTCTAAACTCATCTAGTATCATCATACATACATATTCATCTGCTGATCTATATCAAGTCATCTAAATTGATTTGACAATATTCCAAACATAATAACATATGTCAAGCTGATTTTATGGAACTGATATGCTCATAATCATATATCATCTTTAAAACTGAATTAGCATACGCTCATACATCAAGTTGATCTGATGTTCATAAGCATGCATCACGGCAGACGCATATATTACTAGCATCCTTACAACAGAATATCAGACGTATAGCCTCACATGTATATCAATATGTCAAATTTAACATTTTCTTAAACGAAAATAAGTATATATATCATGTACTATCCAAGATGCGAAGAAGAAACTAACTATAGCATATCTATACAAAATCAGACGTCAAATATGGACCTATCATGATCACAACTCAAAACCAACTTGAGTAGTCATGCAAAACATACATTAAAACTGATATCTATTATCCTTAACAGGTCATCAAGACTGAACTAGCAATGTCATATGTAACCACTTATTAACTAACTTCATAGTAAACTATATCATATGACTAAAACTAACATGAACTCGTAGTACACTATATAAAACTGGCATGGGTATAAAGTTATATAAGCATTCATGATCATATATGGGCATCCTCAATAACTTTCTATTAGACGAGAATAAGAAAACAACATATAGATTAGTAAGGTAAACTCCCTACCTTATACCAGGCTTACGTGTAACTGGTTACCCGTGCAAGCATGTCTTCAAGCAAACTCGTCATGTGCACCAAATACGTAGGATTTATGGTTATAGTTTTAGTATTTTTAATAGTTTATTGGGTCAACATAGACCCCAAATATGGACCATTTATGGTCTCAAGTCTCATGGTCAAACTCAGCAAGTCATCCTAGCACAAACTCCTGACAGAGGTGTCACCATGTGCGCCAGATGCAGGGTTACCGCGGCAAGCTTTGCAGCTGAGCATATTGCTGTTACTAGTTACCACTTTTTTACTATTTAAATGTCAAATTCAGAACTTTATTACTTCATAAAAGTTATAGGTCTCGTTGTCTCCTTTCCAACGCATCATGAATCGTGCCAATCAGAGTTCGGGATCAAACGTTATGATGAAAATACCACACAGTGGTCTGAGCATAATGTTGCCACGGCAAGCCTGTCAGGTTGGGCTTGCCAAGGTATTTTCTGCTCCACTTTGGCTTCTTTTACTCTGGCCTTTAGTTGGGTCTTTTGTATGATTATAAAGATCATATTTTCTTATATATATTGCATAAAAAATTAGATTTTCTTATTCATTTTTGTGCGGACATTTCGGTGTCTTTTTATTAACAATACCCGATCATCTATATTAAGGTGTGAATCAGTGTACCTTTTGGTGATCATGAGGTCTCGACGGTGCGGTGATGAACGTGTATCGACGTTGCACTTGCCGAATTTGTGAATTACAAAGGCCTTCCTGACCTCGACTCAATGGACTCACGAGTTTCAGATCGACGATGTGAAAATAATGGATAGAAAACTAATTTTAACACCTATCAGAGGTGTACCTTAATGGTTGTGGCTTAATGGCATATGCAGTGTTTCATGTTCAGGGAGATGAAGCTGGCTCTCATATATTTTATACTAGGCTATCTCCTTTGCGTGCATGAAGGAAGTCAATGACTCACGATGTCGTGTAGTCAAGTTGAAACACAAGCAGCTTATAAGCTAGTACAGGGTGGGTGAGTGTATCCCACAACAAACAAACAAGGTTTGTTTGGTATCTAACCCTGTTATATTACACATTCCCTGGTATACACAAAGAGTTTCTAACTTAGTTGAGCTGAGTTCCCATGTAATGCCTATCTAGGCTCTTAAGTATATAGACGAAAAAGCCACCATAGGCTTAATTTATATATAGAACACATGCATATGGTTTATATGTTAGGTAATTAGTGTAAATCTGTTTACACTTACCTTAAAGTAGAGGGGGCTAGCTTAGGAGCCGTATATTTAGCTAGGTATTATATATAAAGTTGTGTGTGTGTGTGTATATATATATAAGCTTTATATTAGTTAATTTATTTGTAGGCTTGCCTCAGTTGCCGAGGCAACCTTTTAGGCTTGCCTCAGGTGGCTGAGGCAACTAGTTTACTTGCCTCAGGTGGTCGAGGCAAGGTGCTTGCCTCGAGTGATCGGGGCAACCTATTTCACTTGCCTCTATTGCCTAGGTGAGGCCATCAGGCCTTTGTTGGTATTTTACTCCATGCACACCTGAGTTTTGGGTCAAAGGATTGACACTTTTCAGTGCCTACCAGTCCTATGCATTATTTAAAATTGTGTTACGCAAATTTTCATCTTTAGGAGGGCTTCGAATATTTTAATTTCTACCTAATCCGTTGTTTCAATTATTAATATTGGCCCACTAAGGTTCCATTATTTAACAGTCATCATTAACATTCTAAACTAGTTCTTTGTGTCATGTTTTTGGCACAAGCCTGACCCTACTCGAGTCTGTACCCAATATTGTCAGGATCACAATGTGGCAGCTGTTACACCCATGGCCAAGCTACACCCTGAAGGAAGCCCTTTTTTTAGGTTCACAAGCAGTCATAATATCTGTTAAGTCAACACGAACCAAGTTGTGAGACGACTCCAGAACCCCATCAAGCCGGCTATGACAGAATCGACGTCTATGTCGTGGCTTTTGAAAAAATGAAAAAATAAAAAAATAAAAAATAAAATAAAAATACAAGCTCAAAGCAAGATGAACGAGGTGAAAACCCGAAAGGGCATTACGGGTAAAAACAGCGAGCTTATGCGGACTAGGTGAAAACTCGAAAGAGCGCTTGGGGTAAGAGAGCTAAACCTATGGACGTGGTGAAAACCCGAAAGGGCGCCACGGGTAAAAAAAAAGGAGATAAATTTATAAAATAAATAAATTAAATTAAAATTAAAAAATTTAAAAAGAAAGGTTTGGACTGATTGAGAAGATTGATGTTTGAGGAACCCTTTTATTACTCCTCCTGTACCCTCTTGTCCTACTGGGCCGCTCATGCTAGTTTGAATCAAGTCCCGACCAGAATTATCTTTGTGAAATTGCACCGTCAAACATATGACCCGAGGCAAGTAGAAAGGTTTAACTCAATCCAAACGGATCAACGTTCCAACCTTCGTAAAATCCGAAAACTCACTCAGGTCCGACTGCATGAAGGAGTTCGACTATGCTCAAGGCATCAAAAAAAAAGAAGAGAGAAAGCCAAAAACAAAAAATCAAGAAAAATCCAAATACAAAAAAATATGCATATATTTCTACTCATATTTCTAGCATCATATTTCAATCTCAAAAATGAAGAAAAATAACAAAAAATCTCCGAAAACAAAAATCCAAAAAATATCTTGAAATTGAAAAAGTGTAGGTAAAAATTTACTTCTCCTTCGGTTATTTAGGATGCATTTTCTTTATATATGTATAAAAAAAAAAGACTGACGTTTTCTTAAGAATGTGTAGGAACATCAAAACAGTCCGAAGCCTCGAAGCCGGCAACCTCTCGGCAATGGACAAATTAGATGAAGCACCTCACCACCGACGTCAGGTCTATCAAAAAAACAAAAGAAAAAAAAAATCATTGTGAAAAAAAAAAATAATAATAAATAAATAAAATTATAAATTTGTGAACTTTTTATGCATAGCTACGCACTCGCGTATTTTCGATGCAGTAAAATGTCAATATTTTATTGGCAACGCAGCTGTACAAAATTAATGTCCTAGGTCTAAGGTTTGCCTTAGATCCATGGATCCTATTTCAAAGTAGGAGCGACGGTGTCAATTTCGGTCAAACAGTCAATGCTTGGATCGGATTGATTCCACTGGTATATCTTCGCCCTAATCGCTCCATATTTTGGTTTCAGGTGAACTTGAGTGCCTTGTACATCAAGTTCGTCACGTGATATTTTCGGATGTGTAGACTCTTGGTCTACACTGTCCGGGCGAGTGCCCTACGAGGTTTGAGGTCCAGATAACTCCGTCCTTTAAAAGATCTATTGTTGGATTGATTCCAACCTGTCAGATACGAAACTACGTCAGACAACTATGTGCAAACATGCATGTAAAAGGGCTCATTTCCTTTATTTTTCTGCAGGCTTAAAACCTGTATTGGCAGCGGTATCCATGTAAAGTGTACGCCATGCGTCTTGGTATCTGTATGATGATCATTTGTTCTCGTAAAATGTACTCGGGTAGGTCCAGGTCAGGGCTTCCATCGCCTTTACTGCTTATCGCCCCTAATGGGTGCATGTTTATGCATAGTTATTCATTTGTAACTTCATTGATGACGGAGGCCAAGATTGAGTATCCTTCAATGGACACCCAATTCTGACCCGGTCTTTTCGATATCACATGAACTTGAGTACGTTGCCTTAAGTTTCGTCGTAAACTATTGCAGAGGCACGAGCTCTTGGTATGCATTGTCGAGGCATGCGCCTCCTGGGGTTCGAAGTCCAGAAAATGCTTGTTAAAAAAAAAAAATGGAAAAAGCAATCTTTAAAAAAAGAAAAAAGTGAAGAAGAATAAATTTGTGTTTTCCCCGCACAGACGTACAAGCATAAGGCGGTAAAATGTCAATATTTTATCAGCAATGCATTTGTACCATATTAAAGTCCCGAGTCGGAGGTTCGCCTCGGATCTTTGGATCCTGCTTTATGGTAGGAGCAGCGGTGTCCGTCCCGATCAAACAGTTAATGTTTCGATCGAGTCAACTCCACTGCTAAATTTTTACGATGAGCGCACTGTTTTGGATTCATATGAACTTAAGTATCTTGAGCTTCAGATTCTTCGTTAGAAAAGGTCAATTATTGGTTGAGACCAACCTGTTAAGAATGATATTGCGTATCAACCAAACTATGTGCAACCATGCATTCAGAAGGGTTCATTTTCCTTTTATTTTTTGCAGGCTTAAAACCTGTATGGGCAGCGATATCCCTGTAAAGTGTACGCCATGCATCTGGGCATCCGTATGATGGTCATTTGTTTTCGTAAATTATACTTGGGCAGGTCCGGGTCGGGGCTTCCATCGCGTTTGTTGTTGCATACTGCCCCTGATGGGTGCATGATTATGCATAGTTAATTGATCTTTATGATCATTATCAGCAGAAACTAAGATTGGATGTCCTTTTGAGAGATGCCCAATGTTTGGTTGGATTTGTTCAAAGGTAGTTGAAGCTGGATACTCTTGGTCATGTTGATCTAGGGCATGCTTTCAAAAATGGCACGTCCTCCTCAAAAAGCGTTGTGGCAACTATTCACTTCGCTCGGGCAGTCATGCTAAGTAAACTTTGGGATCGATGGGTTTGCCCAAAGACCTCAAACCCTTTTTCAGCAGGGGCACCTGCGAACAATCAGATGGGGCAATCAAATGCCTCGTAGGATTGGATGCAAACTGTGGAGCCTTGCGTATGTTTACTTCGCACCTATCTTTGAATGTGGGTCGATCACCCCTCTTACTTACGAAGCTGTTATATTCAGAATGAATCTTAAATATCAAATACCTTCAAATCATATCGAGAAGCAAATGTTTGGCCTGACATACACGGCTTTCACAACTCGTTCCACCTCAGTTATGCCCAGTAATGTCGCTAAGCGCTTGGGGATCGATTACCTTGAGAAACGAATGTTTAGCCTGGCATCCAGGGCTTTCGTTTTCTCACCATGTTACTCATCTGATGTTTGAAGTTTGTTCTAAATATAACGGACCTGTCAGTAATTCCTTGGGCCTCTTCGAATGTCTCTTTTCTTTGGCATTCGATCATTAGTGATCGAATACCAAAGAGGGGCACTTTAGACACCCAAATTTGGCCCAAGGCCCGATCGGAACATATTTCGAGATAGGTGCACTTTTGAGCTTTTGATGACATATATGAAACCCTTAGAAACCTTTTCAAATTCTTAGGAACCTTCCCGAACCCTTAGGAATCAGCCCTAACCTTCCCAAACCTATTAGAACCCTTTCCTAGACTAGTGTCAAATTCTCCCGAGTAGTGATTGGAAAAATGAGTGCCAAAATTTATACAGATCTCTTTAGGAGCTGAATTATATACCATTGGAAAGAGGACTTCTCCCGCTTTCTAACAAGCCAAAAATCACCTCAATCAGAGTTATATATCAAAAGTTATGACCATTTAAACATTGGGTCATTTTGGAGGAATTTTTTCCTGGCGCTACTAATAGTTGCGCCAAGCCAGCAACTGCGCCAGGCTTTTTTCCCCAGGTATAAATGGGTCCCCCCACCCCTCGTGGAGCCAACTTCCAGGCTACTGTATAGAACTGTTTTACTGTACATTTGCCTGGCGTAACTAATAGTTGCGCTAGGCGTATAAACAATGACTTTTGGTTTTTGTCTCCAATTCTGAAGGTAGGGTTTGATTTGTTGACCACCTCAGTCCTTGGTGTGTATTTGATAACTTTGTTGCACCCTTTTAATGCCTATTTGCAACCCTTAAGTGATTTGAAACATTAACCTATCATCCACCATTAAAACCATTCCCCCACATCTCCAAGCTCTCAAAATCCTAGGAAACCTTAGATTAGAGATTACCTAATTGCTAACCCTAATTAGCATCTAAGTAGCCTCTTAACCTACCATTTTCCTATAAATAGAGCCCCCCTCCCCTTGGTTTAAAGGTTGAGAATTTTTACCTAAGAGAGAAAGAGCTTAAAGTGAGAAGATCTTTCTCCCTTTGGTGCACCATTGCCCATACAAATTTCAGAATTCCAAAACCCCCCCTTTGAGTGATATTTTCTACCTTAGATCCCTTAGTTTAGGTACATGCTACCCATTTGCCTTCCCTCTCTACCTCTTAGCTAGCAAGCCTTAGAGGTTAGAAATCCTATTTTTACCATATAAGCCTTCAAGAGCTCATCAAAGCAAGCCACGCAAGGCTCTCCTACGGTGCTACAAGGGCCCGAGGGCTCTGGCTCTCCCCTTTCTTCTCCTATCTCTTTCTAACTCCCTCCATCCTCCCATTTGTGTCGTTACGCCACCGACTTTTCGATAGGGACGGAGGGACACAAATAGGATTCTAAGCCCTTTTGGGCAAGAGGAAGCTATTTTCTTTTTTTTTTTACTTTATTTCATTTTTGGCAATTAGTAGAGACCACTTTAAGCGGGTAGATCGGGTACCTAACACCTTCCCGATCGATAACCGAAGCCCCTACCCAAGAGCCTTTGGTATGGACCAGAATCAGACTCATATTTTTAGCACTTCAGTGCTCATAACAATGAACTTGGTTTCTCAGGACACCGAAAGCTCCGGGTGGTGACTCTATTTTTTTTACAAGCGAGTGCATCGCCGCGACGGGATCGTCACAAATCCCACGGTTACACAAGTAGTTTTTATTTCCTTTATAAAGTAGAGTATCTGAAGTTTCTCAAGAGCAATTGACAACTGAGCTTGAGAGATAGAAGATCAATTTAGTTTAGATTTATTTTATGCAATTTTCTTGCTTTGTAAATATCTGAATTTTCCTGATTTTAATTGACGACTAAAGTTGGGAATTTGAGGATTAGTGTAACTGTCTTTTCTTTTTTATAAATATCTACTGAGTTCTAGGTCTTATTTGACGCTTAAGATTTGGAAGGCTGCAGATTAATGTAACTTTTTTTAATTTCATAAATATCCGAGATCTGAAATTAATTGACGACTAGAATCTAGAAGGACAAGGAATAGATTTATTTTATTGTAATTTATTTTTTCTGCACTTGAGTTTAATCAACCATTCTTTATTCTTTAAAGGCAAGTAGAAAGTTTTTAGAATCAGACTTCCTCGTGGGAGTGATCCTATACTTTTGCCACAATCACTGTTGTGCGCTTGCAATAGGTTAAGACATAGTAGATTTATAGAGCCGTCACGCTTTGAAATAAACGTTAAAACTCTACACCAATAAATTGTAAGGAGGGGATATACTTACTCATTCTCTGTAACATCCCTTATTTTCGTGTATTGTGCAGGTCACGTATGTCATGAGCAGTGCTAAGGCGTTTGTGGTTCACAAGGGAACCACACTTGCGATATGCACTCTTAGGTGTATATGTGCTACATGGGAGTTAGGTGGAAATAAAACACCTAGTATGGTGTGTGTGTGTGCTTAGCACAATAGATTTACACTAGGTAGAGATAGGGGGAGGAGTCCCATACGGTGGACTTTGGTTTAGCTTGAGAGAGAGAGAAAATAGAGAGAAGGGAGAAGAGGGTTGGTATTAGAAGGAGATTTGAGAATAGGGATCTTCTTGTGATAAAAAAGTAAGATCCACCTTATGGATCTTAAATACACATGATGAGGAGGGTGTGGTGAAGAGATTGATGATTAAGGTATGTTTCTATGCTTTTATGAACATTAAATAGGGTAGAAATTGTTGGTTTATTTTAATATTAAATAGGGTTATTAAATGAGGGGTAGGAATTTATTCTCGAGAAGTTCGAGCGGTAGCTGTAGCCTTCCCTCGCGCGCGCAGTTATGATAGCTCGCTCGTGCGAGAAAAGGGGGGACAAAATATATTTAAAAAATGAGTCCTGTGCTCGCTCGAGCGAGGACCTTTTGTAAAGGGACACTCGCTCGAGCAAGGGCTCGCATGAGCTCTAGGAGACCTCAATTATAATTGCTCAAGCGAGGTATAGCTCGCTCGCGCGATGAATAGCTCGCGCGAGAAATAGTGACCACTCGCGCGAGGTATAAGTAGTTTTTGGCTTTATTTTTATTGGCTCTTTAGACTCATGATTCCCTAGATCTTGCTAAGCTTTTCTTAGAGTATCGTGATCCATGTAATGTAGGTTTGGCGTATAGTGGTTACACTTGACCCCTTATGTAAGATCGAGGCATTTTATTGATGACATTGCTCTGAGGTAGGGAACGCCTTGAACATGTACTTTAATTGCAAGAGCATGTATATAGTGATACAAAAATGAGTAATTATGCCTTGATAATGTGAATTTTAAGCGTGTGTGTGTGTGTGTGAACATTAAAGAAATGAATTATAATATGGGTATGTGACGTCCCCAGGGGATGTGAATGTGATAACGGCATCTGTGTGATGCATTGAACTGGTTACATCCCAGGGATGTAGAAAAAAATGTAAAGTAAAATGAGAATTGATCAAGCCTAATATACTATAATTAGCACAATCACACGGTGAATAACTATATGTAGTATACTTTCGATTTAAGGTTTGAAAAATACCTCACTGACGTGACGGGATACCCGCGACTGACTCGACAGGATATTCATGACCGGTACAGCGGCCAATCCATACACCAGTTGGACATCCCAGGGAAGTATGCATGAGAAGTATATCCCGTCGCCTATGAGAAAAGGACCTGGGTAGTATTAAATGAATGAAAAGGGAAATGAAAATAGTCTGATTAGACGACGATGGGGGGTATTCCATCGGGCGCTCGATGCTATAGTAAATCGAGAAATATTGAAGTTACGATTTAAATGTTTAGGCCAATCATTGTCTTATATGAGCAAGTTGAGAATAAATAAATACATGTAAAGTAACAGCTACATTCAGTGCATCTTTTCAGTCATTTAAATTATTTTTCAGCTATTTCATTGATACATCATGCTTCTAAATATCATGAAATATATGTGAGAGATTAACTTATATGTTCATTCAGTTATTTCCCTATTGAGATAGGATGTAGCTCACCCTTTAGATTATACATCGCAGGTCCTGTGCTTGTTGCTGCTATTACTTCGGAAGGCGTAGATCCAGAGGATTCAGATTACGTGCCTAAGGAGGATTTGGAGCCCCCTCTTGAGGACTACTTCTAGAGGACTTGTGCTCTTTGATTTATTTTGAGAGAGAACTGTACGGCTTGGTATGTCAAGCCCCTTTTAAGAAAATGCAATTATATGACGATATATATTCATTTGGCGAACCATCCAAGGTGACTATTGTGTTATCATTGATGGTTCGGGTGGGTTCTTTTACTCATGCGGTGGCATGAGATCAGAACCATCTTTTGGGTTACTTATTTTCATAATTATATAGTAGAACTGGAGATTTAGTTTGATATCAGTTCTTATACTTCTATTTCGTTTCATTTTTGCTTAAGTATATCAATGTTCCGTGCAGGCATTTTGGGCACGACCTTGAGGGACGTGCTGATGGCACGGGTTTTGGGGTACCAAAATCTAGATTGTCACATTCTCATTATTGAGCTTTTCTGTGACAGCCCGAATTTCGGCACCCCAAAATCCGTGCCATCAGCACGACCCTCAAGGCCGTGCCCTGGGTTCTTTACAAAACATTGGTATATACAAGCCAAAACTGTAATTAAGGTGCACGTAGCTACTCTAAGAAAATTCTCATATAAAAATAATCATGGTATCGAAAGGCAGTCCTTGTCCCATGCCAAATCATGGGCATAAGAACTTACCCAAACCATTGGTGATAACTATTCATCCTAGACGTTTTATCAAAAGAAACGGTATTTAAATACATTCGGAATAAAGAGGCTTGACATACCAAGCCGTACCTAATACTCTCAACTCACTCTCAAAGTGTGCAGTGGGTTTCCTAGAAGAATTCCTCAGGAGGAGGTTCTGACTCTTCTGTGGGCACGAAATCCAAATCCCCTGGATCAGCGTCTCCAGAAGTCTCTACTGCCGCTAGTCCTGGACCTGCGACGTATAGTCTAAGGGGGGTGAGCTACATCCTAGCTCCGTAGGGAAACAAAAAGAACATATAGATTAACCTTCACACATATATCAGCAGTTTAAAAAGCATAATTTATCGAGTAACACTTATGGAAAACAATTGAAATATCTGGAATAAAAATAATGATTTCGACTGTTACTCTGCATGGTTTTGTTTAATCTCCTTACTGGTTTAGTTGTGAATTTGGCCTAATCACTTAAATCTTAACTTAAGTAGTCCCCGAGCAATATAGCATCGAGCCCCGATGGAATACCCGCCATCGTCGTCTAACTAGACAGTTATTATATGCATTCCCTGGGAATACTGCCCAAGCCCCTTTCTCATAGGTGGCGGGGTCTATTCTTAAATCTACATCCCTGGGATATGCTATGAATGTACGGATTGGCCGCCGTACCGGTCACGGATATCCTGCCGAGTCAGTCGTGGGTATCCCGCCACGTCGGTGGGGTATTCTAATCAAACCTTAAATAATAAAAATATCGAATGTGCTCTACATATAGTTATTCACCGTGATTGCGCTAATTATACTACATCAGGCCTTATCACATTACTTCCGTTTCACTGTTAGTTTTCATTTGCATCCCTGGGATGCCCCTGATTTCCATCGCATCCTTCAGATGTTTACTTTATAATTTTTCGTCCCCTGGGGACCTCAAGACTATCATGTTTGAAAACTCACTCACACACCTTTTCATAAGCATCATGCAATATTTGACTATTTAAATGGATTACACTACATATATGAATTTGACGGAATAATGCACATGTTTCAAGAATATTCCCTACCTCGACGAATTTCAAAGCACGCCTTCTCGTAGAGGTTTACACTTCACGATCATGCGTCAAACCTACATTTCAATGTAGCATATGCTTAGAAAGGTTACTAGAATCATTGGGGTGCACAACCCCCATGTTTCTTGTACCCATAATTTCAAGAACTGAGTGGTCACCGGACCTCGCTCGAGCGGTCACTTGACCTCGCTCAAGCGGTCACTTGACCTCGCTCGAGCGGTCACCTGACCTCGCTCGAGCGGTTAAATCGAGGTCGCTCGAGCAGTTAAATCGAGCCACTGAAGCATTACTGGGGACCTCGCTCGAGCGAGCTTCCCTCTAGTTTTGGGGACCGCTCGAGCGAGCCCAGAGCTATATTTTTCCTATTCATCCTCGCTCGAGCGAACCCTTTAGACCGCTCGAGCGAGGAGCGATGATTTTTGCTCCTCGATCAGATCGAGAACACAATTTCTCCCTTCATTCAAACCTTAACATCATTAAAAACATTCAACCAACATTCTTCCTATTATTTAAAACATGCCCAAGCATCTATCATGCCTTTAACATACCTCCGACGATGAGTCTCGCGCAAGTTTGATTTAAGATTCAAAATTCTACTAGGCTAACAGGCCTCCAAGGTTCCTCCTCCAGCCTTTTCTCCAACTCTTCTGCCGATTTAAGTCCCAACGAAACCCTAGTTCTTTACTAGGCTCTTCTTTTCTTTCTCTCTATTTAGGTTAGAATAGAGTTACGCAAGGGCTCTTCTCTCCTCTCTCTTTCACTTATATACTTATAAGTTAGGGAAATACTAGTGTATTTCCCACATACACACATAGTGTCTACGGTTTCGTTTTGGTCTCCTTGTGAAACACATATACATGTATATAGTGCATGACGTGCACTTATCCTAAAAATCTGGGGTTGTGACAATCACCCCAACTTGTAAGATTTTCGTCCTCGAAAATCGACGATATTCTCGTACCCAGGTACTACTACTATTACCAGGCCATGAATATCTAAAACAGTAATTGAACAGTTTGTCAGATTTTGCAACGACATGCGCTGGCCATGTCAAATTACTCCCATATAGCTGAAAAGGATCATAAAATCTAGAATAATCATTCACAATACTAATTCAATCGTTATGTTAATCATTCACAAAATTTGTGACATTCATGTCACGATAGTTTGCAAAAAAAAAAAAACATTGACCAGGAACCACCCCACCACAAAAATGTCTCATAAAATATTACATATTATGTTTCAAAAACATAATGTGACTATCTAGTCATCATCCTCCTCATAGTCGTCGTCATCGTCGTCGGAGCCATCATCAGCCCCATAGTCCTCGTCATCCTCATCCTCGTCGTCCACCCTGATGGTCGTGGTACCCGCTGTGGCGCTCCCCGTAGTAGGGCCGGAGCTAGACGCTCCAAAAATAGCATCTTTCATGGCACTGACGCGCTGCATGTTTGATTGCGGGTAAGCCTGGCCCATGAGGTCAATAAGTAGTGCCTCCTAGAACCTCTGATGCAATCTGATCTCCCGCCCTTGCTGAAGGATCTCCCGCATCATGCCAGTGTCGGTAGTGGGTATGGGCCGTGGAACTGAGGTAGAGGGAGTGGTCAGTCTTGCCGGCGCTTGATGCGTGGTTTGTCGGGAGACCTGACGGTCTCTTTTCTTGTTGACGCTGGTTTGTAGACTCTTTAGGTTGCAGCTCCAGTCTTGGGCGAGATAGGGGAAGAAGTTATCGGTGAGGAACAACTCGTCCTCCCGGATCTTAAATCCTCCCTTCCCATTCCGTGAGTCTAGGAGTCGGGAAATCAACTGAGCATATGGTAGTCGGTTGATGGGTGGAGGAACAGCACCCTTTACATTTCTTTTATAGGCATGCGCCATGCCTTTTATGATGATCATAGGTGCGTTGATCCACCTATTATGGAATGCAGTGTGTAGGGCCCGCAGAAACGCATCTCGGCGTTCTTGATCATGGCCGGTTGGGTGTAGATTCTTTTTGAAGATGACGTCTAGAAGCCACATACGCGGCGGTAGTTGTGATCGAGTAATAGATTGTCCCAAAGCGGACATGCCGCCCGTGATATCGGAAATGATCGTTGGGAAATCGACGTCCCCAGAAAAAGGTGGTAGGATAAGTGGGCTAGGGGTATAGATGTGGGGACATTTCATGACCGATGAAATTTCGGCACATCTAAAGATTAGCTCATTACCATCGATTGTGACGAGGATAGCGTCCTCGTCCACGTTCAAGTTTAGGGTTTGATAAAATAACTTCACAAGCCTCGGGTAATAACGATCCCCGAACGGCGTAAGCAGGGTCTTAAGATTGTTGTTGGTGAGGAAGTCCGATGTCCATTGGGTGGACGTTAGATCCCCGAAACAGGAGGGATGTATATCCCATTCGGTTTCAAAAATTTTGGCCCCCCACCAATCATCTAGTGTGATCAGAGTGGAGGATGGGTTTGGTGATGGTTGTGAAGATTGCGGCGCTTTGTTGCGCGCCGACGGCGACCGAATCACCATCCCCTTCTTAGGTTGTGGATTTGGGCTTGAAGCCATTAGGCATCTAGAGAGCAAAAAAAAAAAAAAAAAAATTTCGGAAATGGGTAGATTTTACCTAGAAGAATATTCTTAACGGATCGGATTGTCTAATTCTGGCTCGAATCGGACAGAAATGATTGAAGATGACAAGCCCTAAACCCCTCGCTCGGCTCCACTCCCCTCGCTTGAAGATGAAAAGGTGTTTTTTTTTTTTTTTTTTTCCGTCAGCTATATATAGCCCCTCCTCGCTCGAGCGGTCGTTAGTTATCGCTCGAGCGAGCCCAGGGCGCTTTCTTTTATATGTTATGGCCTCGCTCGAGCGGTTATAGTTTCTCGCTCGAGCGAGAGGAAGTCGTGATTTTATGTGGTTCGCTCGAGCGAACATAAGTGGTCGCTCGAGCGAGACCAGAAACTTTTTTTTTTTTTTTTTTGCTCGTTTTCGGTTTCTAATCTCATTACTAGTTTTATTATACAAAAAGTTCAACGAAAAGTGGTTCAATCATTGCTTGGAGTCAATATATATATATATATATAGACTTCATACTACCCGCAATCACATATTCTCAATTGAATAAAACTATTCAGTTGGCAATTTCGAACAATTTGGGATATTGTTCTCTAACATCCGCCTCACGTTCCCATGTTGCTTCTTCGACCGGATGGTTCTTCCATCGGACAAGCACTAAGGGAATAACTTTTGTTCGCAACACATGTTCCTTTCGATCTAAAATTTCCACCGGCTCTTCAATCATGGTCATATCTTCATGCATTTTGAATGATTGGCCGCTCAGCACGTGATCAGGGTCATTGAGATATTTCCTGAGCATCGACACGTGGAATACATTGTGTACCTGATCAAACAATGGTGGCAATCCAATGTGTTAGGCTACTTCTCCTACTCGACCCAAAACTTCAAACGGTCCAAGATAGCGGGGACTTAGCTTCCCTCTCTTTCCAAATCTCATCACCCCCTTCATCGGTGATACTTTCACGAACACATGTTCACCCACCTTAAAGTCTACACTAGTCCGCTTGATGTCAGCATAGCTTTTCTGTCTGCTTTGAGCCGCCTTTAGTCTTTCCCTGATCATGCGGACAATAGTCGCGTTATCTTCAAGTAGCTCGGGTCCCAAAACAAATTTCTCACCAATTTCCTCCCAATTGATTGGCGATTTGCATCGTCTTCCGTACAAGGCTTCATACAGTGCCATTTCGATGCTCGTCTGGAAACTATTATTATATGCGAACTCAATCAATGGTAGGTGTTGATCCCACGATCCTTGTAATTCTAACATACATGCCCTAAGCATGTCTTCAATGACTTGATTGATTCGATCTTCCGTCAGGTGCAGTACTAAAATCTAGCCCAGTTCCCATTCCTTCTTGAAATTTCTTCCAAAACTTTGATGTATATAATGGGTCCCGATCTGAAACAATGCTACTTGGAATCCCATGAAACGGACGATCTCTTTCATATAGAGCTCTACTAGTCTTCCCGCCGTGTGCATCGTGTTGTAAGGCAAGAAGTGTGCTGACTTAGTCAATCGATCGATCACTACCCAAATGGCGTTATGCTTCCTTGCCGTTCGCGGTAGACCAACTATGAAATCCATGGAGATAGATTCCCACTTCCATTCCGGTATGGGTAGAGGCTGTAATAGGCCTGTGGGGTGTCTATGATCAATTTTCACTTGTTGGCACGTCAAACATCGCGACACGTACTCTGCCACATCTTGTTTCAAGCCTCTCCACCAGTAATTCTTTTTTAGATCTTGATACATCTTTGTGCTTCCCGGGTGGATAGCGTAGCTTGACTTGTGAGATTCATCAAGAATTGTTCGCCGCAAATTAGCATTGTCTGGAACGCAAAGTCGCCCCTTGAATACTAAGGAACCATCCTCCTTAATCAAAAACTCAGATGTAATACCTTCAGTTATATCTTGATGCATCTTTGTTAGAATTGGGTCTTCCATCTGTAGTTCTCGTATGTGTTCGAATATCACTGGTTTCACTGTTATGTTGGCTAAGAAGGCTCCTGTGGCTTGTGGCTGTATGTCTGCGCCACATAGCGCTAGATCCTCCAACAGCTTCCATCGATGGATACTCGAAATTAGACTAGCCAACTGGGCCGAACTTTTCCGACTCAAGGCGTCGGCCACTACGTTAGCTTTGCCTGGATGGTACTGTATGGAACAGTCATAATCTTTGAGGAACTCCATCCACCTACGCTGCCTCATATTTAATTCCTTCTGTGTAAACAGATATCTGAGGCTCTTATGGTCAGTGAAAATTACAAATGTTTCTCCGTATAAATAATGTCGCCATATCTTTAATGCGAATATGACTGCTACTAGTGCCAGATCATGTGTTGGGTAGTTCTTTTCGTGCTCTTTCAACTGTCTGAAGTCGTAAGCTATTACCTTTTTATATTGATTTAGTACACAACCCAACCCATTATACGAAGCATCACTATAGACCGCGAATCCTCCACTGCCTGATGGAATGGCTAACACTGGAGCTGAGGTGAGTCTCTTCTTGAGTTCTTGAAAGCTCTTCTCACACGCCTCACTCCACTCAAATCTTGAGTCCTTTCTTGTAAGCCTCGTAAGAGGTCCTGATATTTTTGAAAACCCCTCGACGAAACGTCAATAATAACCTGCCAGTTCGAGGAAACTTCGGACGTCTGTCACAATTTTTGGTTGCTCCCAGTTTACTACCGCCTCGATCTTAGCGGGATCTACTGTGACACCATGCTTTGAGACGACATGCCCCAAAAAGCTAACCTCTTCTAGCCAAAACTCACATTTGCTGAGCTTGGCATACAATTGGTGTTCACGCAAGGTTTGTAGAGCGACTCGTAAGTGTTCTTCATGTTTCGTCTTCGATTTTGAGTAAATCAGGATGTCATCAACAAACACCACAACGCAAGAGTCTAGGTGTGGTTTAAACACCCAATTCATCAAGTCCATAAACGACGTCGGTGCGTTCGTCAGTCCGAATGGCATCACTAAAAATTCATAGTGTCCATACCATGTTCTAAATGCCGTCTTCTGAATGTCCTCGGCCCTGACTCTTAACTGATGGTATCCAGATCTTAGATCGATCTTGGAGAAATGCTTTGCTCCCTGCAACTGATCGAACAAGTCATCTATTCTTGGTAGCGGATATCGATTATTCACAGTGACTTTGTTCAATTGACGGTAGTCAATGCACAACCGCATCGACACATCTTTCTTTTTCACGAATAGAACTGGTGCTCCCCATGGAGACACGCTTGGTCTTATGAACCCTTTGTCCATGAGCTCTTGCAATTGTTCTTTCAACTCTTTCAACTCCGCAGGGGCCATCCTATAAGGTGCCTTTGAAACAGGTTCCGTTCCTGGTACTAAGTCGATCGCAAATTCTACTTCTCTTTCTGGAGGTAACCCTGGCAATTCTTCTGGAAATGCATCTGAGAATTCTCGCACTATCGCTATCTCGGAGATAATATTTTTTTCTTCTTTATTTTCTTTCAGGAATGCCAAATAACCGCTACACCCCTTTCTGATTAAACGTTTTGCTCTGACTGCAGATATGAGTGGTACCTGTGTCGATCTCTCCCCTCGAAATCGAAATGATCTCCTCGTGTTAGGATGGAAAACAACAATTTTATCCTTGCAATCCACTATTGCGCAGTGATGGGACAACCAATCCATGCCAAGGATCACGTCGAATCCTTGCATGTCCAACAATATTAAATTTGCGTCTAGTTCGTAGACAACGTGATCCCGAATGCTTACCACTACCGATTTGCAGACTAACTCTGTGTCCACTAATTCTCCTGCTGGGATAGACACTGATAACACAAAGTCTAGTGTCTCCGGAACAATCTTCATCTTCTTTGCAAATCTAGGGGCGATGAAGGAGTGGGTAGACCCTGGGTCTATCAGCACTCGTGCGTCATGTGCTACGTAGCACCCTTTTTCATAGATTTGTAACGTACCTATAATGCATACATATACGTACATAACATATACTTTATTTAGAAATATTTTTTTTTTCTAACGTGCAGCAACGGTTATATATATATTTTTCCTAATGAACGCACATTCTCTATCTAGAATTGTATTGAAATCGAAATTCTTTATTTAAAAGAAATCTCACCTTGGATGATGTCGTGTACACTCCCTGCTTCCTGGGCGGTAACTGCGGAGGGCTCTCCCTCGAACAACTGGCTTTCGTGATTGAATAGGTTGTGGCATGGAAGCTGGGGCCGTCTTTTCTTTAACTGTCTCAGGGCAGTCTCTAATCATGTGGCCTATCTTGCCGCATTTGAAACAGCCTCGCATTCCCTGCCTACAATCCGCTGTTTTGTGGGACTTGCCACATTTAGCACAAGTTTCCCTTGGTGTTGAAGTAGCAGCTCTCGAAAAACCTTGGGTAGTTGTAGCCCTGCTGGAAATAGCAGGACCCTCATACCTCATCGGTCTCCCTGATGCTAGCAACGGAAAACTTTGATGAGTAGCTTGTTGTGCAGCTCTCCCATACCCTATCTGATTCGGTGCTACAAACCTCGGTTTCTTATGTACCGATTCATAGCTCCCCGTCCTGCTTGGATCAATGCTTCCTCTTCCCTGTTGTTCCCTCTGACGGTATCGGTTATTGTTTTCTTCTTCGACTACTAATGCCTTACTCATTACTTCTCCATAGGTCTTCAGCTGGAAGGGCGCAACCCCTCCTCGGATGTCCGACCTTAAACCCTGTTGGAACCTCTTCGCTTTCATCACGTCTGAAACTACGTAGTCTGGGGTGAAACGAGCCAGTCTCATGAATTCTACTCCGTACTCTCTCACGGTCATCCTTCCTTGCGCTAGTTGTAAAAATTGGGTCTCCATCTGATTCCTCACAACTTCAGGAAAATATTGCTTATTGAATTCTTCTACGAATTCGTCCCAAGTCCATGACATCCTGGAGTTTCTTGTGCTCTTGTTCATGAAACGGTTTCCACCAAGGTCCACTTCTCCATCTAGCATATATGCCTTGTGACGCTCTCATCCTCCGTGCATGTCAGTACGCTAAACACCTTTTCTATTTCACCCAGCCAGTTTTCGGCTGCCATTGTGTCTGCCTGTCCTGAAAAGTTTAGAGGTCTCATCCTTCTGAACTCGGTGAATGCTGAAGCCACTGGTGGTGTATGTCCCACTGGAGGTGTAGGTGTTCGTTGTAGTTACAGTGCTGTATGCCTTTGCCAAGAATATGCCATGGCAGTTGCCATTGTCTCCATTGTGTGCATCATCCTCTGACGCTCTTCTCTTTCCTCATTTCTCTCCCTCACTCTATCTTGTTCCCTCTGATTTCGATCCTGTCGATCTAGATCTTGATCCTCTACTTGATTTTGGTTTCCTCCCTGGCCACTGCCCTCAGGAATCTCCTTGTTTCCCAATGGTACCCTGTTTGTAGGTGAGACGAACCCATCTCTGCTGCGTAAATTCCTATCATGACCACCCCTGGGTCGACCTCTTCCTCTAGGAAACATAACGGTCTGCATGAGAATCCATAGTCTCGTTAGCAGAAGTCCCTATATTCTGATGAGATGATAGCCAGAACTAGAAAGAAAGGCTTTGATACCAACTATGACAGCCCGAATTTCGGCACCCCGAAATCCGTGCCATCAGCACGACCCTCAAGGCCGTGCCCTGGGTTCTTTACAAAACATTGGTATATACAAGCCAAAACTGTAATTAAGGTGCACGTAGCTACTCTAAGAAAATTCTCATATAAAAATAATCATGGTATCGAAAGGCAGTCCTTGTCCCATGCCAAATCATGGGCATAAGAACTTACCCAAACCATTGGTGATAACTGTTCATCCTAGACATTTTATCAAAAGAAACGGTATTTAAATACATTCAGAATAAAGAGGCTTGACATACCAAGCCGTACCTAATACTCTCAACTCACTCTCAAAGTGTGCAGTGGGTTTCCTAGAAGAATTCCTCAGGAGGAGGTTCTGACTCTTTCGTGGGCACGAAATCCAAATCCCCTAGATCAGCGTCTCCAGAAGTCTCTCTCATCGCTAGTCACGGACTGCGACGTATAGTCTAAGGGGTGAGCTACATCCTAGCTCCGTGAAACAAAAGAACATATAGATTAACC
This sequence comes from Chloranthus sessilifolius, assembly GCA_021018995.1. Taxonomy (NCBI): domain Eukaryota; kingdom Viridiplantae; phylum Streptophyta; class Magnoliopsida; order Chloranthales; family Chloranthaceae; genus Chloranthus; species Chloranthus sessilifolius. Next base: position 104,455,705 of record CM037588.1, read on the forward strand.
TTCACATATATCGGAGTTTAAAAGCATAATTTATCGAGTAACACTTATGGAAAACAATTGAAATATCTGGAATAAAAATAATGATTTCGACTGTTACTCTGCATGGTTTTGTTTAATCTCCTTACTGGTTTAGTTGTGAATTTGGCCTAATCACTTAAATCTTAACTTAAGTAGTCCCCGAGCAATATAGCATCGAGCCCCGATGGAATACCCGCCATCGTCGTCTAACTAGACAGTTATTATATGCATTCCCTGGGAATACTGTCCAAGCCCCTTTCTCATAGGTGGCGGGGTCTATTCTTAAATCTACATCCCTGGGATGTGCTATGAATGTACGGATTGGCGCGTAGTCACGGATATCTGTCCGAGTCAGTCGTGGGTATCCCGCCACGTCGGTGGGGTATTCTAATCAAACCTTAAATAATAAAAATATCGAATGTGCTCTACATATAGTTATTCACCGTGATTGTGCTAATTATACTACATCAGGCCTTATCACATTACTTTCATTTCACTGTTAGTTTTCATTTGCATCCCTAGGATGCTCCTGATTTCCATCGCATCCTTCAGATGTTTACTTTATAATTTTTCGTCCCCTGGGGACCTCAAGACTATCATGTTTGAAAACTCACTCACACACCTTTTCATAAGCATCATGCAGTATTTGACTATTTAAATGGATTACACTACATATATGAATTTGACGGAATAATGCACATGTTTCAAGAATATTCCCTACCTCGACGAATTTCAAAGCACGCCTTCTCGTAGAGGTTTTACACTTCACGATCATGCGTCAAACCTACATTTCAATTTAGCATATGCTTAGAAAGGTTACTAGAATCATTGGGATGCACAACCCCCATGTTTCTTGTACCCATAATTTCAAGAACTGAGTGGTCACCGGACCTCACTCGAGCGGTCACTTGACCTCGCTCGAGCGGTCACTTGACCTCGCTCGAGCGGTCACTTGACCTCGCTCGAGCGGTTAAATCGAGGTCGCTCGAGCGGTTAAATCGAGCCACTGAAGCATTACTGGGGACCTCGCTCGAGTGAGCTTCCCTCTAGTTTTGGGGACCGCTCGAGCGAGCCCAGAGCTATATTTTTCCTATTCATCCTCGCTCGAGCGAGCCCTTTAGACCGCTCGAGCGAGGAGCGATGATTTTTGCTCCTCGATCAGATCGAGAACACAATTTCTCCCTTCATTCAAACCTTAACATCATTAAAAACATTCAACCAACATTCTTCCTATTATTTAAAACATGCCCAAGCATCTATCATGCCTTTAACATACCTCCGACGATGAGTCTCGCGCAAGTTTGATTTAAGATTCAAAATTCTACTAGGCTAACAGGCCTCCAAGGTTCCTCCTCCAGCCTTTTCTCCAACTCTTCTGCCGATTTAAGTCCCAACGAAACCCTAGTTCTTTACTAGGTTCTTCTTTTCTTTCTCTCTATATTCTCCTTCTCTCTATTTAGGTTAGAATAGAGTTACGCAAGGGCTCTTCTCTCCTCTCTCTTTCACTTATATACTTATAAGTTAGGAAAATACTAGTGTGTTTCTCACATACACACATAGTGTCTACAGTTTCGTTTTGGTCTCCTTGTGAAACACATATACATGTATATAGTGCATGACATGCACTTATCCCAAAAATCTGGGGTTGTGACATTTTCTCAAATAGCATTCATATAGGCTTGAGCTGATGTGGTTGCCTCCCCTCGCCCCCCCCCCCTCTCCCGTTTTGGCCTTCTTTTTGCGGGCTAGGAGACCTGTTCTCCCTTTCTTTAAGGGTGAGTTTATGATGGAGGAATCGCTGTCTGGGCTTTACCTCGGTTCCTCTCACTTCTCCTGAAGATGGTTGGGCCGCCGTCGTCCTCTACTTCTTCTTGCACTAAAATCCTCTCCTCGATGCATGGTTGCGTAAGAGGTATCTCAGGACTGGAGTCATGAGGCTCAGTAGGTGGTGGTGGTGGAGGCAAAAGTCTCGATATGGATTGCGGTTTGGACTTTGTAGGAGGTTGGGTTGTGGACTTAGCTGGAGGTTAGACTTTCGATTGGATAGAAGGTTTGGATTGGGCTTCGAGTTCGGATTTAAAATTCAAAATCAAAATTCAAGCTCAAATTCAAATTTCAAAATTCAAAATTCAAATTCAAAATTCAAATTCAAATTCAAATTCAAAAGTTAAATTCAAATTCAAAATTTTAATTTTAATTTTAAATTCAAAATTCAAATTCAAATTCAAAAGTTAAATTCAAATTCAAAATTTTAATTTTGATTTTAAATTCAAAATTCAAATTCAAATTCAACTTCAAAAGTTAAATTCAAAATTTAAAATTCTAAAAAGGCAATGAATTAAAAAGGCAATAAACTAAAAGGAAGTAATCTAAAAGGAACCTACAAATCCTAAAGATCCTACAAATAAACTAAAAGGAAATAAACTTAAAAAACCTATAAATCCTATAAATAAACTAAAAAGAAATAATTTAAAAGGAACCTACAAATCCTAAAAATCCTACGTAAGAAAAGAAAGGAAGAAAGGAAAATCTTACCGATCCTAAAGATTCTAAAAATTACAAAAAATCTTAAAAAATCCTAAACTAGAAATCCTAAAAATCGTACCAATCCTAAAAAAAATCCTACAAATCCAAAATTTCAAAAGTTCCAAACAATTCAAATATCAAAATTCAAAATTTTAAATTTCAAAGTTTCAAATTTTATTTATTTATTTATTTTATTTTTTAATTAGTAGAAATATTGAATTAAATCTAAAGAAATTCCTAAATTTAACTATCTATTCCCTAAAATATTTAAATTTTCTAAATCCAATCCCCGATAGAGGTGCCAAAAACTTATTGTGACTTTAAATAAGTTTTACTCGCAAGCGTACGAATCGAGATGTAGTTAGTGGGTGCGGAGTACGAGATCGTTCCCACGAAGATTAGTTAGAAAATTTAAAATTACGAAATAGATATTAAACAAAAGAATAACCACAATTAAGCAAAATATTCAAACTAGCTTACTGATTTTTGAGGGTTTGATGAGAATAAAAACTAAATAATAAAATTAAATTAAATGAAGAAAAAAAGAGTGGATCGGGATGCTAACTCCTCTCATCCTTGGTTTACCATTTATAAAATACAGATCTAACGATTGAGAATCAATATCATCACAAGATGCAAAACACGTAAATATTAAACTCAATCAAATATTTACGAAAAATAAATCATTAAATCCACAAATCAGATCTAAAGTATACTCTTCCTACTACCGTAAAGAAAATGAAGCAAAACTTTCACTGTAAAAGGGATTTCTAATGACGATAAATTAATGCCACAAAATAGGGCAAAACATCTACCGTAAAAGAGAGACACCTAATGATGATGAATTAATGCCGTAAATATTATCAACAAAGACCTGGAGTAGATTCCCTATTGCAGATCCAAGAGCAATTAAACATTAATAATCTCAACATCTGTTAATGGAATAATAACACAACTATAGATCTATATTATTATAAATGAAAACCTTGGATGGGGTTCATTAGATTTCAACCCTCAAAGAAATTTAGCCACAAGTGATTGAAATAAATAAGAAAATAAAGACAAAAATTGAAAATGATATTAAAATATCGTAAAGAGCTTCAACAAAATTCATAAAAGCTTTAATCCAACCGGTACAATCCTTCTTCAAATATAGAAATTAAACTAATCTAAGACCTAAAACTAGGAAATGGAAATAACAATGCTTTAAAAATAAAAGGAAAAAAAAATTGAAAGAAACTAAAAATGCTAAGAAAAATGAAAGGCTCCCCAAAGGGAGAGACTCCCAAAAAGAAGACCCCTGAACCCTAAACACTGCTCTGTTTAAATAGGGCTCGAACAGAAAATTTGCCAAATATAGGTCAATTGATCGAATTATAAGATTCAATCGATTAAATTCAAATTCTGAAAATGGCGGTTTCATTTGAATTCAAAAATCAATCGATTAATTTTCAAATTTCAATCGATTGAGTTTAAATTCAAATCTTGAGCGGCAAATAGTTGTCAAAGACACAATTGATTTAATTATACATCTCAATCGATTGATTTTGACATGTGACAATTATAGTTCTCTTTATCTTCGACTTAATCAATCTATTCCTTTACGGTTTTCGGTGCTTTCATTGGCTTCATGGTTCAATGCTCCCATATTGCCTTTAATTATGTTCAATTATGCTCCTGCAAGATTCAACGATCACGAACACATGAAACCACAAAAACTATACAATAGTTGTCAGATTTCCTTCATCGGGTGGCTAAATGTAAGTCTTAGGGTATGAAATATGATCATATTTCACACCTCATCACACCCTCAAACCTACACTTTGCTAGTCCTCGAGCAAAGAAAAAGATAAATAAAATTGAAAAATAAACTAGCAACCTAAGAAAAGTAATGAATGTCACTTTTGTAGGGAGCACGATTGCATTTAGCGTATGCAACAAGCCTTTAAACCGCTAGTTGATCCCTAGTGGAGGAGTTTTATCTCCTGAGGGTTTTCAGTGTAGTTACCCACAAACTTCAACACATTTTTGAAACCATCGGTAAAATTAAAATTTTAAAACATGATTTTTATATATCTAACTTCAAATCACAAAACCATTAATCAATTAGCATGCGAATTCTCAATTTTCAATATCAATCTCATACCAATCATACTAGTATCCATTCAAATTAGTCTAATGCTCCAATTTTAGATAACTCATTCATTCATGCCTAAACGTAAAGTGCATGTACACCAATGCTAATATCTATCTACCTCGGAACCAGTCCAAACAGTAAACCATCGAATCTCATGTTTCGACTCAATCAACACAATAGATATACTTTTAAAATAAGAGCACGCCGATGATTGGTTTATTATCACTCATATGAAAGATATCAGTACAAAGCAAACAATAAGGTCTCACATGATAAATGAAACATGATGCAATCAATGAACAAAAATAAATCTCATAAGAACAGATACTTGTATATCCTAAGCATGTCATATCAAGTGCCATAGGTATCACATATTCACTCTCCACAAGGTAGTTACTATGTGAAGATCGGATTATGAAGGTCTTTTTAAGGTTGTAATGGAGCTTAGATAATGGTAAGAAAGAAAGGGAAGTTGGGATTCAAAATTTTTGAGAAATCATTAAAGGAACTTGTTTGATTTTTCTATTTTTTAACTTTTTCTTTTCTAATCTCTCACTATTTTTCTCTTTTTCTCAACTTTTTTTTCTTTTCTCACTCATTTTTCTTCTTATGAATTTCTTTTTCTTGAAGCACCTCATATTTTTCATTATTTTTCATAATTTTCTTTTTCTTTCCTTTTTTTTTTTTCATATTTCTACCATACACTCTTAATAAACACCACAACTCGATATCTCTCCACTTACTCTCTTTTCGTTCATTCTCATCCCTCGTTTCTAATTTTTCAGAAATAAGAAGGTAAAATTGAATTTTCAGAAATGGTAGAAGGGTAAAGGTTAACGTTGTTTATCAAAGAATGTATAAAGGCAAATTTTTCAATAAGCTCAAAGGAGTACTAGAAGGATAAATTTAGATAAGGTGGAGCATTTTAAGTACAAACGAGCTAAAGACGGCCTTCAATCATGTCCTCAAAATATGGTAACCTTTCTTATTTGTCTTGAGCAAACATACGATGCGTTCTAGCATAATGATATAAATTTAATGTTATGCAAAGTCACAAATCAAAGCAAAATATATGAGATTATGCAAAACAATTCGTATTCAAAGAAAACTCCGAGTTTATATAAGCACTCATCAAAGACGGAAAATTAGCTCTATAGCTCACCGGGTTTAGTCTCCACTAAGAACCTAGGATTTAAAGTTCAAAATAGTTTCTCGATTTCTAGATCTTAAGTATGGTATATGTGCATAAAGTATCTAAGCATGAATTTCAGAGTCATCCTCAAATAATCAAAATATGACATTGATATTCTCAAAATTAAATTCACATGCATTATCAACTAAAGTTTGAAAACTATTGTAAAATAAGATGTATGATGGTTCAAAAAAAAAAAATTTGTAGTTTTAGGGGCATCAAAATAATAAAATCAAAGAAACTACACGCCCAAACCTGAATTGAACAATGTCCCTATTGTTAACAATAAATAAAATATTAGACAAAGGTGAGAGAACATATTGGGAGTAATGATTTAAGGCTTGTGATAGTACATGAAAAGGGGAGAGATAGGACAAACCCCCCCAAACCTGCATGAAAATGTACTAGTACAAAACAACCTACCCATCGAGCAATATATGCATATCCAAGCATCTTCACCACACAAAACAAATGTCAACAATAGTGAGGATATTATCAAAACTAATAAAATGCAACTCGAATAATACTATGAAAATCATAATCAACCATAAAAATGAGTGTATTTAAGCATTTTTGTGACAACCCGACGTTTCCCCTTATTGTATATGGGAAAGGTCGCGCCGTTGGATCACCTAACATGATCCTTTCAGACAAGTGCATCGTGTACAAAGTATTATAATTACGAAAGCGAACTAAAATGACTCTGATATGAAGAAATATGGCACAACTGATATCCATTCATTTATCTAAAGTAGTAAACTGAACAGAAAATATAAACAGAAACCATGTATAGCTTTCCCCCGATGACGGCCACCCGTAATCTCAACAATGGAAAGAAACCTATACATGACGTAGTAAAATATCTCAAACACACTGTTGTTTATACACGTTTAATAAAAATACTACTACTTTCTCTCTCTCTCTCTCTCAACCCTATTTCGAAACAAATTCTTCCGCAGAATCTTTCTCTCATCTCTCTCATCCTCCTCTTCCTCCTCAGGCTGGTAGGTAGGATCAGTCACGTGCTCAAGGTCATGAGCAATATCTGCAATTAAAACATAAAGTCGTAGGATGAGCTATCATCGAAGCTCAGCAGGGATAATTAAAATGCTAATTTATATGTGAGATTATCAATTCACATCTAGATGCATAATAAAAACGAAGTACATGTCATCTTATCTTGGGTTCATTCTAGCATCAATCTATCCTAAAAATATATAACATAACAAGTAATAAATCATAAAATTATTATATCATGTTGACATCTTTATGCTGACCAAATACGAGGAATTACACTGACAAGAAATCATGCGAGATAATTTTAAGGAATCATGCTGAAATAAGACATGTACGAGGACAAGAAAATTAAGCTCCCGAGTAGCGGGATCATTTGTTAAGCTCCCGAGTTAGCGGGATCACTTGGACTGAGAAAATCAAGCTCCCAAGTCAGCGGGATCACTTGGACTGAGAAAATCAAGCTCCCGAGTTAGCGGGATCACTTGTCAAACTCTCGAGTTAGCGAGATCACTTGGACCGAGACATAAGTCCTTGAGCGAGATTAACAGGGTCACTTGACTCAAGAAGTCAAGCCCTCGAGATATGTTAACAAGGTCACTTGACACGAGACGCGTCAAGCCCCTAGGCTTAGTTAGCAGGGTCACTTGGCTCAACCTAAAGCAAGCGAGTATCAAGACGAGACCATGTACGAGATCAAGTATGCGAGAACATCATGCACATATATATCTCAAGTATGTGACATCATGCAATAATTTAAAATCATATAAAAACTTGCCTAGCATAACTGAACTTCATATGCTTGTACATAACGAAAACTAGCATACTCAACAATGACATAGCATGTTTATAACCATTTATTCCGCAAAACTGAGCTAATACTTTATCAAAACTGCACTTATCAAATCTGAACTCTAAAGTTGAACTATCAAACAAAGATAACCAAAACTAACATAGCATGGTTATCCTATTTATTCAGCAAAACTAAGCTAGAAATTATCAAAGTTGAACTTTCAAAACTGTCCTATCACAGCTGAACTATCAAAGCTAGCATATTCAAAACTGACATAGCATGGTCATACAACTTCATCCGTCTTCTAAACTAGCATATAAATTACAAAATCAAATATTACATCGAACACACACCTCAACATTGATATCTATCACTTGATGAACAAAACTATCATATTCTCTGGGCATATTCATTCTTAATTTAAATTGAACTGAACTCCTAGTAACGTCTCTATCATCATTCATGCCAAAAACTAATATGCGTATAGGTCTACATATGCTCTTACTAATAGCTTGCTTAACTAGACGAGAATCAGAAAATACCACATAAATTAGGAAGGTAATTTCCCTACCTTATACTAGGTTTACGTGTAACTAGTTTCTTGTGCACGCATGTCTTCAAGCAAATGCGTCATGTGCATCAAAAACCTAGGATCTACGTCCATCGTTTTAGTATTTTTAATAATTTATTGGGTCAACATACCCCAATTATGGACCATTGATGGTCACAAGTTTCATGGTCAATCTTAGCAAGTCAACCCAACATAAACCCCTGACAGAGGTGCCACCAACTGCTTCAGATGCAGGGTTTCCATGGCAAGCAGCATAGGTTGCCGCGGCAAGTTCTTCAGCTGAGCACCTTTCCGCGGCAACCATGTAAGGTTGTGCGGCAAGCCTATCAGGCTTAGCTTGCCGGAGTGTCTTTAGGTACTTCTTTGGTTCTTTTGACTCAGGCCTTTGGCTGAGTCTTGTGTATAAATATAAAGGTAATATATTGCATAGATGCATTGCACAAAAATTGGATATGCGTATTCATTTTTTTTTATGCAAAAATTTTGGTGTCGTGTTATTAACAATATGGGTTCCGAAACCCATTGCAACCTGTGATTCGTGTTGCCGATTCGGTCTCAATGAATCGACACCACATCATAGATGGATACTCTATCTAAATTAACTACTGAACTAACCTAGTCTAGGAACTTCTGTGTGTTTACGGCATACCGTTCGGAGGACTCGTGGTGCCGATACTATGCCGTCGAGCGTGTGTCGGTGACGGCGCTTGTAAGAACTCAGTCAGCAAGAACATTTCGAGAGCAACAGCTGTTGGTGAAACTTCTCGCGACACTCATTGTAGAGTTGTGGTGTGGTGTAATCCGTAGTTTGGAATTTAAAGTATATATGAGAAGAGGACTGTGGTTGCAACCCTTAGAGGAGAACTGATTTAAACTTAGAAGAGGCTATGGGTTTTGAATTTTTTTATAGCAAAGCAGGGCTGTTATTTCATACGCAGGGTTTATTTGCAAAAGGATGGAAGAAGGAAGAAGGAGAATGAAGATGGTTGTCGAGCTTTGTAATGGTGTAGGCTGCTCTTGCGTGCATGGAGTCTAACGATGACTCATGCACTTGTGGCTTTTGTTGGCGATTTAAATAAGCTTATAAGCTTTTATTTGATAGAATCTCATACAGCTCCTACCATTTAATTGCAGTGTATACACATATAAGCCAACCCAAATTTGGCTTAAGTGTAAAACCATTACACTTATACATATGCATAAGTCATCTTAGCTTGGCTTTCTTATAAGGTTACACCATGTTAAGGGTGTGACAGCCCGGATTTCGGCGCCCTGAAACCCGTGCCGTCGGTGGGTTGGTGCTAAGGCCGAGCCCGAGAATGGATAACATCGCGTCACAAAAAAATTGCATAGCGGAATCTAAGCAGAACCATTGCCAACTCGTAGCATAAACAAAATAATGATTATTAGCATTCAACCCCAAAACCCAAAAACAAACGGTTCTAATTCCATAAAAAGCCTATGGAAAAAGAACCATGGAGAACCACCGGTAAGGACTCTTCCTTACCGAACATGGTTCAACAAAAATAATCAATTACATCATTTGGAAGTCATCCCTCTCTCCTTATCCAAAACAAGGCAAAATTTAATACATGACTCAGGCCGGACCTACCCAGGTCTAGCACAAAGGAAACAATCCTCGGGATGGGGCTCGTCAAGGTCCTCGCCGGGGGAGTAGTTCGGATCTTCCTTCTCCAGAATCTCCGCCTCAACACCTTCACCTGAACCTGGAATGAGCTTCATCCAAGCTCAGTCGGGAAAAACTAATAACATGCTTATCTTAACATTAAGCATATATCTTATGGCATAATGTAAACAAAGTTACTCTGAACACATGTAAGGTGATGAATCTCATAATCTCAGCACACACATGCGATGCTAATGGAATCATGGCGTGCTCACATCTCTACACCGACACAAGAAAGAATTAAAGGCTTAAAGGTGTTTACTTAAAGTACTAGAATGAGGATCTATAGCCTCAAGCCCGCGATGGAATACCCACCATCGTCACTCACATGAGTCATTTACACAGAAATCCAAGGTCCTGTAGAGTTGGACACTTGGCCGAACACATATTCACCGTTATACGGTAGGAATCACAAAGCACATATCATAAAGGGTGTATGGATTGGCCGCCGTACCGGTCACGAATATCCTGCCGCGTCAGTCACGATTATACCGCCGCATCGGTCGGGTATTCACATAACCTTAAATCGAGAGTGCATACATATAGCTTATCGCAGTGTGAAGTGATAATTAATTTATATCGAAAGTTGAAAATAAGTACGAAGATTTCACATACACATATCACATGGATTTCAAAGGTTTCATAAGTTCATATATTTTCGAATCTTTCGTACACATGTCTTATCTCTTCAAAATGCTTAAGCGGAAATCGCATAACTGAATCGAAGAACATATCATAACATAACACACATGCTTATGAAATGATGCACATGATACAAAGATTTCCCTACCTCACGGATTAGACCCGTGCGTGCCCAAGCCTTCACAAAGGTCGGGTTCTTCTTACTCACGAGACTCACCTAAACATGATCATTTTCATTCATTAGAATGAGGAAAACACACTGCCAAAAGTCCCCATGAAATCTCACAGTCAAAACTCACCAAACGCAGAAATCTGGGAAATTTGATCGATCGAATCCCTGTTTCGATCGATCGAAATCCATTTTCGATCGGTCGACCTCTCTCAGAAACTACAAAGCATACTCTCATTTGATCAGACAAATTTTCAAATTGATCGAACGAAAGTAATTCGATCGGTCGAATTCTACAGAAGGCATTTTACCTTAACACAATTCGATCGGACGAATCCCACTTCGTTCGATCGAAATTTCATAATTCGATTGGTCAAATTCTCACAACAGAATTCTATCGTTCTGTTTCTATACAATTCGATCGATCGAACTTTAGGTGTCGATCAATCGAAAAATTTTCATTTCTTCCCATTTCTAATGCCATTTCAATCGATCAAACCATAATTCGATCGATCGAAATGAGCAGATTTCACTCATTTTTGGGTTTTTCACCCCCGATCTCTTCTCACTTTGAATCAATCTCATTTTCTTGAGATTCTGATAAGGACATGCACTAATTCAACTCCACACTACAAATCTAAAATAGATATTCACACTCCTTACCTTGATTCAAATGAATCCTCTTCCTTGCTTCAAGACGAGTTAGGGTTCATGGCCATAGTTCGTTCTGATCTCCAATTAATCCGTCGTTGCATTGATGATGAATGAATCAATCACACAATGGTGAGCTTTCAACCCTCTCACCCTCTTTCATCTTAACTCTCAATCATAAGCATTTAATAGCCTATTAAATGCCTTAAATTTCTATATATCTATATCAGTTCCTAAACTTAGGTGTACCGCAGTCATACCGAGGTATTTTGTGCGAGAGTCCCCTTGCTCCCACATCCAGTCTAAATACATATGATCTGATTCGTTGGATTTGATCTATAGACATTACATCATTGTTAAAAGAGGTCCTCGGCGTATGATCCGTCGGCACGCGCACTGAGTCTTACGGATCAAGGCCCAAAAAGGTTAGGACGTTACATCCTCCCCTCCTTAGGAATTTTCGTCCCCAAAAATTGTCCTAACGAGTGGCAAAATGCCCGAAGGGTTGTCTCGTAAGGCACCACGCATTGCTAAACAATCCATGTCGCTATAGGGCTTCAGCCCACACACACACACAGTCTGCACATAATAAAAATTTTAACAATGCTAATTCAGCCACAATCATCATCAAAAGTTAATAAAATTTTGCATAAAGACACTGTGGCAGCCATGCCACTATAGTTCAAATAATCAAAAGATGACAAAAGTGGCAACCATGCCACAGTAGTTAAAACTTTATACATTTAATTCCCAAAATAATTTGTAAATGAAGAAATGTCCCTCAGCTCACAAAATCTGTGGAGGATCCCCCCGCATCTGCTCCACTCCCCTGCAATCTCGGCTCCTCTGCCACATCCTGCGACCGCTTCATCATCATCGGCGCTCCTCATCAGTCAGACGTCCCGATCCAAGCGACGAGCCACGTCCTACACCTGTGCTCGCATGGCCGCGATCCTTTGCATATAATCGGTGGGATACACGACCTGCAACACGTCTCCGATGAGCAGCTCGAAGAAATCCAGACGCTGCTTGACCTGACGGTTGCTCTCTTGGATGAGAGCTTCCAAGTCCTCATTTGTCATTGGGGCTGGTCGCTGGAGTGGCAGCATCGATGAATCAGCAGGCACGTCTGGAGCAGGCACATCCTGAGCAGGTGGAATAATCTCAGGCTGATCGGGAATAGGAGCCTCCGGAACGGGTTGGTCAGGGAGTGGTGCATCAGGAATAGGGGCATCCTGAGCAGGTACACCTTGGGGTTGTGGAGGGACGGGAGGTACTTGAGGGGCAGGTAGAAGATGAGGTTTTAGCCGGTTGTAGGCCTTCTTCCACTGCTTAAACGTGTAGAGGACCACGTTATCAGACGATTTAGGTTCCTTTGGGGAGACCTTGTGGACGGAGGTGGCTGAAAACTCGCTGAACATGGCGGAGATGAAACTGGCGTAAGGAATGTATTCTTCGGGTTTCTCTGCTCCCGGTAGGAGCTTCTTCCTACCATGTTTAATTCCTCGAAGACGACGGCTGCGGCGTCAAACCATTTGCCCTCAAAGGCGGCAAATAGTGCATTCATCAAAACGTCCAATCGTTGGGTCTTATGGCAGATTAGATACAAATTACATTTAAAAATGGTGTCAAGTATCCACATGTAACTCGGTAGGTGAGCTCCGTTAACGGCTCGCCCTTTTGCAACACTCCCTTGCGTCATCCATTGGGCTATAAAGGTATGGGTTAGATTAGGGGGGTTTGGTGGTAACAATTTAATCCCTTCGCCGAAGGCGTCAAAACACTCTAAGGCCGCACAGGCCATCGCATGGGTAAAAGTATAGGTCTTGCCATCGACCTTGGTACAAATTGTGGTATCGGGGTTTGGCCCGTCAAACATATTTTGGTAAAATAAACGCACAAGGCGCGGATAGTAATAAGGATGAATGGGCTTCAAAAGGTTATCAAGCCCTACCTTACCCAAGTAGTCTAGTGCCCAAGCATCGATGCCGAGCACATTGGGTGTTTCAAAAAGGGCTGGGTCGATGGTATATTTGTATGCAAAGCCCTTGTCCGCCCACCATTGGTTGGGCAAATTGCGTTGAGGTGCTTGCGGAGCATCCAGTTGCTCGGCAGGCAATGTAGGTGGCAGAATGGGTGGTCGAATGGGTGGTTGAGGTGAGGGAACAGATGGTTGTGAAGGACCCGTAGCGGATTTGGGCCGCTTCGACGTCGGGGTCTTGGATGTGGCAACCTTCCTTTTAGGTGCCATGTAGAGAAAGTTAGGGTTTTGGAACCAAGAACTAGGGTTTAGGGAAATTTGAAATTTTTTTTTTGTCAAATTAGAAATTTATACCCCAAAAAGCAAATGCTTACCGTTTTAGGGTATTAGTTTTTTATTTCCGTAGTGAACTTGCCGTGATTCGATGGCCGTTAGCCTCTGGAATATGAAACCCTTTGAAAAACCCAGACGGAGACCCTTAAGTGCAGAAAAAAATTTCAAACAGACAAAAGAAAATAAAACACGATTCTTATATATAAAGAAGAAATTCAATTGATCGAATTCGTTTCGATCCGTCGAAAATCAACTATGAGAGGAACAGAATTGATTTCGATCGATCGAATTCATTTCGATCGGTCAAAATGGATTCGATCGATCGAAAATCAACTTTAACCGAAACTGAATCGATTTCGATTGATCGAATTCATTTCGATCGGTCGAAATTAGTTCGTCAATTATTAGTTTTCATGATTTTGATTGAACGAATCTAAATTCAGTTTGTAAGAAGATTTGATCGAACTAAATGAATTTTCGATCGATCGAATTTCTCAGGCTATAAGAAGGTTTGATCGAATGAAATGAATTTTCGTCCGGTCAAATTCAGAATTCGATCGATTGAAATAAATTTCGATCGAACGAATTCACCTAGCCTTAGGTAGGATTTTGCTTGTCCTTGCCAGTATACTTCGATCGGTCGAATCCATACTTCGATCGATCGATTTCATATTCGATCGATCGAAATTGAATTTCGATCGATCGAATTTCCGGAAAACACTTAATCTTTGCATTTTCACATGCTCATTAACATTTTGACACAATTAACCTCAAAATCATGTTTTATATTCATGCTTCGGCACGTTCACATATATCGAGGTACAATTTGCTTCCTACAATCGCCTCTGATATCTCAATCAGTAAACAATAAGGGATACTGAGCACAAATCTCGGTCTCACGTTCCCACGTCGCTTCCTCTCTAGAGTGGTTCTTCCATTGGACCAATACCAGAGGAATTCGTCTTGTGCGCAATACTTGCTCAGTTCGGTCTAAAATGTGCATTGGTTCTTCGGCAACCGTCAAATCTCGGTAGACTTCAACTGGCGTTGCATCGAGGATATGAGTCGGATCGTGCACGTATTTCCGCAACATAGAGACATGGAATACGTCGTTCACTCGATCAAGTTGCGGGGGTAATGCGACCCAATATGTGACTTCACCAACTCTCCCCAATACCTCGAACGGTCCAATGTAGCGAGGAGCTAACTTTTCGCGCTTCCCAAAGCACATCACACCCTTCATTGGGGATATCTTGATAAACACATGATCTCCCACTTGGAAATCCATGCTCGTACGCTTAATGTCTGCGTAGCTCTTCTGACGACTCTGTGTTGTTCTGATTCTTTCTCTGATAATACGCACAGTTTCGGCATTCTTCCTGATAGCGTCCGGTCCCAACACAAACTTATCACTAGTTTCCTCCCAGTTGATCGGAGATCTATATCTCCGTACATATAAGGCTTCATATGGGGCCATTCCAATGCTCTGTTGAAAGCTATTATTATACGTGAACTCTATCATCGGAAGATGCTGATCCCATGATCCCTAAAAATCTATCATACATGCTCGCAACATGTCTTCAATGATTTGATTAACTCTCTCTGTCTGACCATCAGTCTGAGGATGAAACGCAGAACTAAAGTCCAATCTCGTGACCATGCCTTCCTGAAACCTTTGCCAGAATATGGACGTATACAATGGATCACGATCGGACACGATGCTCATAGGAATACCGTGCAGTCGGACAATTTCTTTCATGTATAATTCAGCCAACTTGCTTGTGGTGTACGTCGTGTTATAGGGTCAAAAGTGTGCCGACTTGGTCAGTCGATCCACTATCACCCATATGGCATTGTGGCGCCTCCATGTCCTCGGCAATCCCACAATGAAATCCATCGAAATGGACTCCCACTTCCATTCTGGTATCGGTAGAGGCCGCAAGAGGCCTGCTAGGTGTCGATGGTCCACCTTTACCTGTTGACACACCAGGCATTTTGATACATCTTCGGTGATGCCTTTCTCCAGTCCTCTCCACCAATAGCATTTTCGTAAATCTTGGTACATCTTGGTACCACCCGGATGAATAGCATATTTGGATTTATGAGCCTCGTCCAAGATAGTTTGTCTCATCTCGACATCCGTAGGTATGCACAACCGACCCCGAAACAGTAATGACCCATCTTCCTTGATAGTAAAGTCCCCATTTTCAATTGCCTTTTGTCGGAGTTTTATAAGTTCTTCATCTTTCATCTGAAGTTCATAAATGCGATCAAATATAGCTGGTCTGATCGTAAGATTTGCCAACAATACTCCAGTATCCTCGGCTGTAATAGCCTTATCATACAGCGAAAGGTCTTCTAATAACTTCCACCTGTGAAGTCCTGTGATGAGACTAGCTATTTGGGATGTATGCTTCCGGCTCAGTGTGTCAGCCACGACATTCGCTTTACCTGGGTGATATTGAACTGCGCAGTCATAGTCTTTGAGGAACGCAATCCACCGTCGTTGCCTCATATTCAACTCTTTCTGCGTAAATAAATACTTGAGGCTTTTGTGGTTCGTAAAGATCTCAAAGGTTTCACCGTACAGGTAAAGTCTCCAAATTTTGAGCGCAAACACCACCGCGGCTAACTCTAAATCGTGAGTCGGATAATTCTTTTCGTGCTCTTTCAACTGTCTTGAGCCGTAGGCGACAACTTTACTGTGCTGATTCAATACACACCCTAGACCACCATAAGACGCATCACTGTAAACAGCAAAACCTCCACTACCTGATGGAATGGTCAACACGGGAGTAAAAGTAAGCCGTTTCTTGAGTTCTTGGAAGCTTTCTTCACATTCTTTGGTCCATTCAAATTTTGTATTCTTTTGTGTAAGTTGGGTAAGTGGTCCCGAAATCTTGGAGAAACCTTCCACAAAGCGTCGATAATATCCCGCTAGACCGAGAAAACTGCGAATCTCCGTCACGGTCTTGGGTTGCTCCCAATCTAGCACTGCCTCAATCTTTGCTGGGTCAACGGTCACTCCTGCTTCAGATATTATGTGACCAAGAAAGCTCACTTGCTCTAACCAAAACTCACACTTACTGAGTTTAGCATACAGCTGATGCTCTCGAAGGGTCTGCAAAGCGATGCGTAAGTGATGTTCGTGTTCCTCCCTGGTCTTTGAATAAATGAGAATGTCATCCACTACACACGTATCAAGGTATCATTTAAAGACCCGATTCATGAGGTCCATGAATGAAGCTGGAGCATTCGTCAAGCCGAAAGGCATCACTAAAAATTCATAATGCCCATACCTAGTTCTGAATGCGGTCTTCTGCACGTCTTCGACCTTCACCCTTAATTGATGGTACCTGAATCTCAAATCGATCTTTGAAAAGTATTTTGCTCCTTGCAACTGGTCGAATAGATCGTCGATCCTAGGCAACGGATACTTGTTCTTGATCGTGAGCTTATTTAACTGACAATAGTCGATGTAAAGTCTCATCGACCCATCTTTCTTCTTAACAAGCAGGACCGGTGCTCCCCAAGGAGACACACTCGGTCTTATAAAACCCTTATCCAATAGTTCTTGCAATTGCTCCTTCAACTCTTTCAGTTTCGATGGAGCCATTCGATATGGATCTTTGGATACAGGTTCGGTGCCTGGAGCTAAGTCGATAGCGAAGTCGATCTCCCGATCAGGTGGTAATCCTGGTAATTCGTCGGGAAATACATCCTCAAACTCACAGGCAATTGGAATATCTGTGATGACCTTCTTTTCCTTCTTTTTCTCTTGCAGGAATGCCAGATACCCGTCGCATCCATTCCTCGTCATCCGTTCAGCTCGCACTACGGAGATGATCGGTGCTACCTTTCCTTTCTCACCGACGAATTGAAATGACCTCTGTCTCGGAGGACGAAAAGTAACTACCTTCCGTAGGCAATCCACGCTTGCATAATATGCAGATAGCCAATTCATGCCTTGAAGTACATCAAGTCCTCTCATATTCAACAAAATGAGGTCTGTGACTATCTTCTGATCTTCCACTTGCACGATGACTGATCGGCAATAAGTGTCTACAGTCACGGCACTATGGAACTGTTACGTCCAGTGTGAATTCTAACTCCTCGGGTGTAATCTGCAACTTTTCTGCAAATTCTGAGGTTATATACGAGTGGGTAGACCCTGGGTCTATCAGAACTCGTGCCACACAACAATCGCCGTCGTTTTCATGGTAGAGTTAGAGCGTACCTATACGATATAAGGCACAAACTAACATTCAGACATGCATAGCATGCACACACACATCAACATGCACCTAGATCTTTCCTATTAATGCACTTTCTTCATCTAGAAACAAACAAGTGAACTTAAACACCAAAGAAAATTACACCTTCGATCACGTCGTTGCTTGTGTGGGCATCTTCGGCGGTTATAGCAAATGCACGGCCCTTCACAACTAGTTTCGTGGACTATGCAGGCTTCGATGCTGTAGTGGCCGAAACGGAGCCCTCTTTCCTCATCTCTGGGCACTCCCGGATCATGTGGCCAATTTTCCCGCATTTAAAACATCCGCCCGTGTCTCTTCTACAGTCGAACGTCTTATGCGGTTTATCGCAACGAGCACACTTTAACTGTGGACTTGTAGATGCAGCCCGAGAAGGTCCTTGTGTGACTGACACCCCAAATGTCTGAGTCTGGGTAGGGCCCTCTCGTCAGAACGGCCTCGTCGGGATAAATGCATTTGACCTTTGAAAATTGGAGTAGGCTGGTCTTGGCACTGGAGCAGGTGCAGACATCCTTAGCTTTTTATTCCCTGAGTAGTCATATTCACTTGCCCCTCTCGAACTTGATTTATTTTTCCAATCTCTCCTCTTGTTTATATCCCTCTCCGCTACAATTGCCTTTCCCATGATTTCTGCATACGTTTCGAGTTCAAAAATGGATACCCTCTCTTGAATGTTCGGTCTCAGGCCTTCTTCGAATCTACCGGCCTTCATTTCCTCCGTAGCGACTAATTCAGGGGCAAATCTCGACAATCTCACAAAATCATTGCCATACTCCCGTACGGTCATATTTCCTTGTACTAGGTTTGTAAAATCCTTCTTCAACTGGTTACAAACTTGCTTAGGAAAATACTCCTTGTTAAACGCCGTTACGAATTCTGCCCAAGTCCATTGAGTGTATGGACCCTCTACTTCTCTTTTTCGCAACACAGACGTCCACCACGTGTCTGCATCACCTTCCAACTGAAAGGATGCCCATCCTACTTTCTCATGCTTTGGGCTCTGTAGTCTCTCCAGTAGCTTCTCCATTTGTTTTAGCCATTTCTCCGCTTCAAGCGGATCTGTCTGCCCATGGAATACAGGAGGTCTCAATCTCCTGAAATCTACAAATGAGGATGGCAAGAGGGCAGGTGGAGGTGGTGGTGGTGGCTGATGCTGTTGGTTGTTGTTGGTAGCAAGTAACGCCGTCTGCTGGGCCATTGCATTAGAAATCGTCTCCATGGCCCTGGTCAACTTGTCTGTAGGTTCATCTCTACGGCTCTCCTCAGCCTCAAGAGGCGGTCTTAAATCTCTCGCGGATCCTGAAGGGATATCTTCAGTACGCCTCTCACTTCTTTGGCGACTACCTCTCGGTCGACCCCTTCCACGATGTTCCATTAGGATCTGTCACAATGAAACAAATGTCTCATTAACAGAAGGTCCCTCGTATTTAACAAAATCTCAATCTCGAAAGGTTAAGACCCGTCGAACATCTCTAAGACCATGCTCTGATACCAACTGTGACAGCCCGGATTTCGGCACCCCGAAACCCGCGCCGTCGGTGGGCTGGCCCTAAGGCCGAGCCCGGGAACGGATCACATCGCGTCACAAAAAAATTGCACAGCGGAATCTAAGCAGAACCATTGCCAACTCGTAGCATAAACAAAATAATGATTATTAGCATTCAACCCCAAAACCCAAAAACAAACGGTTCTAATTCCATAAAAAGCCTATGGAAAAAGAACCATGGAGAACTACCGGTAAGGACTCTTCCTTACCGAACATGGTTCAACAAAAATAATCAATTACATCATTTGGAAGTCATCCCTCTCTCCTTATCCAAAACAAGGTAAAATTTAATACATGACTCAGGCCGGACCTACCCAGGTCTAGCACAAAGGAAACAATCCTCGAGATGGGGCTCCTCAAGGTCCTCGCCGGGGGAGTAGTCCAGATCTTCCTTCTCCGGAATCTCCGCCTCAACACCTTCACCTGAACCTGGAATGAGCTTCATCCAAGCTCAGTCGGGAAAAACTAATAACATGCTTATCTTAACATTAAACATATATCTTATGGCATAATGTAAACAAAGTTACTCTGAACACATGCAAGGTGATGAATCTCATAATCTCGGCACACACACATGTGATGCTAATGGAATCATGATGTGCTCACATCTCTACACCGACACAAGAAAGAATGAAAAGCTTAAAGGTGTTTACTTAAAGTACTAGAATGAGGAACTATAGCCTCAAGCCCCCGATGGAATACCCACCATCGTCACTCACATGAGTCATTTACAAGAAATCTAAGGTCCTATAGAGTTGGACACTTGGCTGAACGCATATTCACCGTTATACGGTAGGAATCACAAAGCAAATATCACAAAGGGTGTACGGATTGGCCGTCGTACCGGTCACGGATATCCTGCCGTCGATCCGCGATTATACTGACCGCATCAATTCATAACCTTAAATCGAGAGTGCATACATATAGCTTATCGCAGTGTGAAGTGATAATTAATTTATATCGGAAGTTGAAAATAAGTACGAAGATTTCACATACACATATCACATGGATTTCAAAGGTTTCATAAGTTCATATATTTTCGAATCTTTCGTACACATGTCTTATCTCTTCAAAATGCTTAAGTGGAAATCGCATAACTGAATCGAAGAACATATCATAACATAACACACATGCTTATGAAATGATGCACATGATACAAAGATTTCCCTACCTCACGGATTAGACCCGTGCGTGCCCAAGCCTTCACAAAGGTCGGGTTCTTCTTACTCACGAGACTCACCTAAACATGATCATTTTCATTCATTAGAATGAGGCAAAACACACTGCCAAAAGTCCCCATGAAATCTCACAGTCAAAACTCACCAAACGCAGAAATCTGGGAAATTTGATCGATCGAATCCCTGTTTCGATCGATCGAAATCCATTTTCGATCGATCAAAATAAATTTTGATTGGTCGACCTCTCTCAGAAACTATAAAACATACTCTCATTCGATCGGATGAAATTTTAAATTGATCGAACGAAAGTAATTCGATCGATCGAAACAAAATTCAATTCAATCGGTCGAATTCCACAGAAGGCAATTTACCTTAACACAGTTCGATCGGACGAATCCCAATTCGTTCGATCGAAATTTCATAATTCGATCAATCGAATTTAAATTCAATCGGTCGAATTCTCACAACAGAATTCTATCGTTCTGTTTCTATACAATTCGATCAATCGAACTTTAGGTGTCGATCGATCAAAAAAATTTCGTTCGTTCGAAATCACTTTCGATCGAACGAATTTCTCAGGACTTCGTTTCTTCCCATTTCTAATGCCATTTCGATCGATCAAACCATAATTTGATCAATCGAAATGGGCAGATTTTGCTCATTTTTGGGTTTTTCACCCCCGATCTCTTCTCACTTTGAATCAATCTCATTTTCTTGAGATTCTCATAAGGACACGCACTAATTCAACTCCACACTACAGATCTAAAATAGATATTCACACTCCTTACCTTGATTCAAAAGAATCCTCTTCCTTGCTTCAAGACGAGTCAGGGTTCACTAAGTGGCCGTAGTTCATTCCGATCTCCAATTAATCCGTCGTTGCATTGATGATGAATGAATCAATCACACAATGGTGAGCTTTCAACCCTAAGTTTCACCCTCTTTCATCTTAACTCTCAATCACAAGCATTTAATAGCCTATTAAATGCCCTAAATTTCTATATATCTATATCAGTTCCTAAACTTAAGTGTACCGCAGTCATACCGAGGTATTTTGTGCGAGAGTCCCCTTGCTCCCACATCCAGTCTAAATACATACGATCTGATCTGTTGGATTTGATCTATAGACATTACATCATTGTTAAAAGAGGTCCTCGGCGTATGATCCGTCGACACGCACACTGAGTCTTACGGATCAAGGCCCAAAAAGGTTGGGACGTTACAAAGGGTATAAGCCTTAATTGGTTTGGCTTTAGTGTAAAGCCAATACACTCATTAAAGATGTATGGCTGGTGTATGGTTCAGGTATAATTTTGCTGCAACTTTATTTAGTGTATAAAATTAGATTTAGTATATGTGATATCTAATTTATTAATTAAATCATACTAGGCCATTACGGACCCTACTTAAATCTTGCCTCAGTTGTCGAGGCAACCCGTTATGCTTGCCTTAGGTGGCCAAGGCAACCTTTCTGTTTACCGGGTTTTGGGTCAAAATGGTTGACACCCTTATGTGTTAAACATGCCGATGCATCATTACCAAATTGTGTGTTGAGCTATTTTATTATTTTGAAAAATAAAATTTTCCAATTATTTGTGTGACAGATATAGTGTGACTTATCGAGTGAAGCACAGTTTTGTCAACTGATACATTCTCCCCTACTTAAGGGATTTTCGTCCTCGAAAATACACGAAGGCGGGAAAGTGAGATCAGATTCGGTTATAAGATAGAGTAAACATGGCTAGGTAATAATGAATAATAAAATAAATATATAACAAATTTAGAATAATATAACGTAAACTGAATCATGTGAAATATCATGTGCCAATAGATAGTGCATCAAAATCTAATATCCATCTATTTCTCTGCTATTTATAAATAATTATATGGGTAATGCATACGAAACTTTTATATATATCATATGCAGTAAGTTATTCTAACAAATTCAATAAACGATTTACCTCAGGGAAATAAATGGGGATATTGAGCGCGAATATCAGCTTCGCGTTCCTAGGTATCCTCATGAGAACCGTGATTTCACCATTGGACCAATACGAGTATAATATGTTTTGTTCCCAAGATTTGGTCTCTGTGATCCAATATCTGAGCTGGCTCTTCAGTCACTGTTAAATCTTCCTGAATGTCCAGTGGCTGATAATCCAATACGTGGGTTGGATCACTAACATACTTCCTCAGCATAGACACGTGGAATACATCAGGTACGCTGGATAAATGTGGAGGTAACATAACTCGGTATGCTATCTCACCAACTTTGCCCAAGACTGGGAATGGTCCAATGTATTGAGGACTTAACTTGCCTCGTTTCTCAAATTGCATCACGCGTTTTATCGGAGATATTTTAATAAAGTCGTGATCGCCGATCAGTACGGTATATGTTAGAGATATAATACACAAAATTTAATTTACATAACAAGGACAAGTATAGGTGTGTTTAAATACCTAAAAATCTACACTAGTGCGGTTGAGATCAGCATAACTCTTCTGCCGACTCTGGGCACTCTTCAGTCGCTCACGAAGGACTTGTACAAATGCATTGGTACTTTCGATCGAGTCAGGGCCCAAAATAAGACGTTCACCGACTTCTTTCTAGTTAATCAGAGATTTACATTGGTGTCCATACAGTGCTTCGAATAGTGCCATGCCGATGCTTGATTGGAAACTATTTTTGTATGCGAATTCGATCAAGGGTAAGTGCTTATCCCATGATCCTTGAAAATCTAGCATACAGTCCCGTAACATATCCTCTATCACCTAATTCACCCTCTCCGTTTGTCCGTCAGTCTGAGGATGAAATGCAGTACTAAATTCCAACTTGGAACCCATACCTTCTTGAAAACTCTGCCAGAAGTGGGAGGTATATAACGGATTGCGATCTGACATGATACTCACTGGTATCCCGTGTAGTCTAACTATCTCTCTCAGATAGACGTTGGCCAATTTCGACATTGTATATTTTATACTGTAGGTTAAGAAATGTGCGTATTTGGTGAGATGATCTACGATCACCCAAATCGCATTGTAACCCTTCTACGTATGGGGTAAGCCAAGAATAAAATCCATGGAAATGTTCTCCCATTTTCACTCTGGGATGGGCAATGGTTGTAATAATCTAGCAGGATGCTTATTGCTGACAGGTCAAACATTTCACAATATGTTCCGTCACATCTCGCTTTAAGTCGTTCCACCAAAATATCTTCTTTAGAACCTAATACATTTTTGTGCTACCAGGATGGATGACATATGCTGACTTGTGAGCCTCTTTGTTAATTTCCTGACGCAAGGCACTATCATCAAGTACGCATACTCGGCCTCGAAACAATAAGGACCCATTTTCCTTAATAGAAAATTTTGGTTGTAACCCACTTAGTACTCCCTGTTTGATGGCAATAAGTTCTGCATCATGCATCTGGAGTTCTCTGATCCTATCGAAGAGTGTAGATCGGATCATCACTGTAGCAAGCAAACCTTCAATTGACGTTGCTCTAAGAGTGGCACTAGATGACACTATGTCATTGAGTAATTTCCATCTTTGTAGCCGTGTCACAAGATGGGATAACTGAGCAGATGATTTTCAACTGAGTGCATCAGCCACTATATTAGCTTTGTCGGGATGGTACTGAATAGAACAATGATAGTCCTTCAAGAACTCCATCTACCTTCTCTGCCTCAAATTCAACTCTTTCTGGGTAAAGAGTTACTTGAGACTCTTATGATCAGTGAAATTCTCAAAGATTTTACCATACAGATAGTGTCTCCAGATTTTCAACACAGAAATGACCGCTGCTAGTTTCAGGTCATGAGTTGAGTAGTTCTTCTCGTGATCTTTCAACTGATGAGAATCATATGCAATCACACGTTCCCATTGATTTAATACACAATCTAACCCACTATAGGAGGCATCGCTGAAGACAACAAAACCACCACTACCTGATGGTAATGCTAATACTGTTGCGGAGGTGAGTCTCCTTTTTAACTCCTAAAAACCTCGTTCACACACCTCAGTCCACTCGAATTTGACGTTCTTTCGAGTGAACTGCGTGAGTGGTTCAACAAATCGTGAAAACCCTTCAAAAAAATGTCGATAATATCCCGCGAGACTTAGAAAGCTTCGAATCTCGGTTGTGGCTGCTTCCATTGCACTACAGCCTCTATCTTAGCAGGATCTACAGTAATACCGACTTCAGAAATAACATGCCTCAGAAAACTAACTTGATTCAACCAGAAGTCACATTTACTAAATTTCACATACAACTAAGAATCTCTCAATGTCTGCAAAGCAAAATACAGATGGCCTTCGTGCTCTGCTCTTGTCTTTGAGTAGATGAGAATATCATAAATGAAAACTAAAATACACTGATATAAGTAAGACTTGAAGACTCGGTTCATCAAGTCCATAAATGATGCAGGCGCATTGGTCAACCTGAAGGGAATGACGAGAAACTCGTAGTGACCATATCGTGTCAGAAAAGCTGTTCTCAAAATATCATCAGCTTTTACCTTCATCTGGTGATACCCAGATCGTAAGTCAATCTTTGAAAAGAACCACGTTCCTTGAAACTGATCAAAGAGATCGTCAATTCTGGGGAGCGGATACTGATTCTTTATCGTCAGTTTATCTAATTGACGGTAATCAACGTAGAGGCGCATTGACCCGTCCGCCTTCTTTACAAACATTACCGGTGTGCCCCACGGAGACACACTCGGTCTGATAAAGCCTCTATCAAGAAGCTCTTGTAACTGCTCCTTGAGTTCTTTCAACTCTACTGATGCCATTCGATATGGCACCTTTGATACTGGCTCGGTACCCGGGGCTAACTCAATAGCGAACTCCACTTCCCTGTCAGGCGATAATCCTAGCAACTCATTAGGGAAGACATCAGGGAATTCACAAGCAATCAGAACATCAGAAAGTGAAACTTTCTTTTCTTCTTGTTCGTGACTTTGGATGAACGCCAGATACCCTTGAGCACCATCATCAAGTAATCCCCGTGTTTGAATCGCTGAAATGAAGGGAAGTATAACTAACTGTACTCCAAAAAATCTATCTGATTTTCTCTCTTCGGGTCGGAAAGTGACAATCTTCTTTCAACAATCGACATTTGTATGGTGGTTGAACAGCCAATCCATGCCAAGGATTACATCGAATCCTTGCATATCGAGTAAAATCAAATTGACTACTGCTTCGTATTCCAGTAATCGTTGATCAAGACTATAATGGATCGATAGATAATGTCAGTCGTGACAGATTGTCTAGTTGGAATGGACACATCTAAAATAAAGTCGAGAGATTCTGGGGTAACTCCCAATTTTTTTCCAACTTTTCTGCAAACTGTGATGTGACAAATGAATGTGTCGATCCATGATCTACTAATACTTGTACCTCATACAATAAGTGGGTATCCTCTAGATACAATTGTAAGGTACCTAAGATATATATTTACTAGTGTTAGCTAAATTGTTTCCACTTAATAAACTATACATCTATCATGTCTATATTGATGAAAAAGCAACAATTATACGAAATGCACATTTAAATGAACTAGATGAATTAAATAAATTGTACCGAAATATTCATGTACCTTGAATGATGTTATTGCTGGTTTGGGCACCTTGTGCCGACACAGCATATGCTCGGCCTTGTACCGTAGGCCGTGCAGATTGTAGAACTGGTCCTGCCTTTGATGTCGTCCCCACCATCTCTAAACAATCCTTAACCCGATGTCCCATTTTGCCACAACGAAAACATGCACCAGACACTTTCCGGCATTCATTGGTCTTGTGTGCCTTCCCACACTTTCCACGGACATCGATTTAAGCTATCGATGAAATTGCATAGGAACTAGTGCGGGAACTGCCGGTCTTGCTCCTGAAACTCAAGACACAGACTGGGCAGGCAATGTAACGGTTGTGGAATCCGAGCTGGTAATGCTGCTAGAGTATAAGGCTGTGTATAAGATACTGCAGCAGGTCAGAATGCTAGCTGCATAGAAACTCACGGTCGCTTACTGATTTGACCAGGATCAGAACTCACAGACTGAGATGGAGCTTTTCTCGTTCTATTTTTCTCTTCTCTCCTTTTGTACATACTTTCCACATTAGTTTCTGCTATAAGAGCTAACCGCATCACATGCGAATACGTCGTTGGTTGGAACGACGAAATTCTCTCCTTGATCAGGGGCTTCAAACCCCCGCTCAAACTTTTGTGTCTTCATGAGCTCGATGGCTACTAGCAATGGCGCAAACCGAGAAAGGCGAGTAAATTCTGCCTCATACTTCCTAACAATCATCTGACCTTGTACTAAGGTCATAAACTGGACCTCCGTCCGGTATCTCTCAGGTGCCGGAAAATATTTCTCATTGAAGGCTTCTGTGAATTCTGCCCAAGTCTAAGGTACTCCAGATATTCTCGTCCGTTCTACAGACTTCCACCATGGATCTGCCTCACCATCCAGTTATAATCCACCCAACTAACTTTCTCGACCTCAATGCATGTGGCCCTTTACAGTACTTTGTCGATATGGGTTAGCCATTTCTCTGCTTCCATGGGATCATGCTGACAAAAGAAGTTAGGCAGTCGAAGGCGTACAAACTCTGCAAAGCCTTCTAGAGCTCATCGTACAACTAACATAGCCATGGTGTTCACCATGGTTTCCATCAAATGTGGATTCTTTCCTGCATTCTGACTGGCGCCGGAAACAGGACCCATATGATTCACATTTGCTAAGGGCGGAGTATGCTCTGCAACATTTTCCATGGTAGTCTGGCTCTCTGCCATATTTACGTCCTCTCCGTGTCCTGATGCAGTGTCGTGCTCATAGCCCACCATTGGAATAGCATTTGGCCCAGTGCGATCGGGTAATGGTGGTCTACCCCATCTACCTCGTCCTGGAGGCATCGCAACCTATCATGATCAAGCAACACTTGATCAGATATTCATAGACTCAACCTATACCCTAACATTGAATAAACATCAGAAGTCTTGCCATTTGTCGGTGACAGAATTAAGTCTCTAAAAGACTTAACGTCGGGCTTTGATACCACCTGTGGCAGCTCGACGTTTCCCCTTATTGTATATGGGAAAGGTCACGCCGTCGGATCACCTAACATGATCCTTTCAGACAAGTGCATCGTGTACAAAGAATTATAATTGCGGAAGCGAACTAAAATAACTCTGATACGAAGAAATATGGCACAACTGATATCCATTCATTTATCTAAAGCAGTAAACTGAACATGAAATATAAACAGAAACCATGTATATCTTTCCACCGATGACAACCACCCGTCACCTAAATAATGGAAAGAAACCTATACATGACGTAGTAAAATATCTCAAACACACTGCTGTTTATACATGTTTAACAAAAACACTACTATTCTCTCTCTCTCAAACCGATTTCTGAACGAATTCTTTCGCAGAATCTTCCTCTTGTCTCCCTCATCCTCCTCTTCCTCCTTAGGTTGGTAGGTAGGATCAGCCACGTGCTCAGGGTCATGAGCAATATCTATAGCTAAGACATAAAGTCGTAGGATGAGCTATCATCGAAGCTCAGCAAGGACAATTAAAATGCTAATTTATATGTGAGATTATCAATTCACATCTAGATGCATAATAAAAATGAAGTACATGTCATCTTATATTGGGTTCATTCTAGCATCAATCTATCCTAGCAGTATATAACATAACAAGCAATAAATCATGAAATTATTGTATCATGCTGACATCTTCATGTTGATCAAATACGAGAAATTACACTCACAAAGAATAATACTGAAACAAGACATGTACAAGGACAAGAAAATTAAGCTCCCGAGTAGCGGGATCACTTGTCAAGCTCCTGAGTTAGCGGGATCACTTGGACCGAGAAAATCAAGCTCCCGAGTTAACGAGATCACTTGTCAAGCTCTCGAGTTAGCGAGATCACTTGGACTGAGAAGTCAAGCCCTTGAGCTATGTTAACAAGGTCACTTGACACGAGATGGGTCAAGCCCCTGGGCTCAGTTAGCAGGGTCACTTGGCTAACCCAAAGCAAGCGAGTATCAAGACGAGACCATATACGAGATTAAGTATGCGAGAACATCATGCACATATATATCTCAAGTATGCGACATCATGCAATAACTTAAAATCATATCAAAACTTGCCTAACAAAACTGAACTTCATATGCTTGTATATAGCGAAAACTAGCATACTCAACAATGGCGTAGCATGTTTATAACCATTTATTCCTCAAAACTGAGCTAATACTTTATCAAAGCTGAATTATCATAATTGCACTTATCAAATCTGAACTCTAAAGCTGAACTATCAAACGAACATAACCAAAACTAACATAGCATGGTCATCCTATTTATTCAGTAAAACTAAGCTAGCAATTATCAAAGCTAAACTTTCAAAACTGTCCTATCATAGTTGAACTCTCAAAGTTGAACTATCAAAGCTAGTATATTCAAAACTGATATAGCATGGTCATACAACTTCATCCGTCTTCAAAACTAGCATATCGATTACAAAATCAGATATTACATCAGAACACACCTCAACACTGATATCTATCACTTGATGAACAGAACTATCATATTCTCTGGGCATATTCATTCTTAATTTAAATTGAACTGAACTCCTAGTAACGTCTTTATCATCATTCATGCCAAAAACTAATATGCTTATAGGTCTACATATGCTCATATTAATAGCTTGCTTAACTAGACGAGAATCAGAAAATACCACATAAATCAGGAAGGTAACTTCCCGACCTTATACCAGGTTTACGTGTAACTGGTTTCCCGTGCACGCATATCTTCAAGCAAACGCGTCATGTGCACCAAAAACCTAGGATTTACGTTCATCATTTTAGTAATTTTAATGATTTATTGGGTCAACATAGACCCCAATTATGGACCATTGATGGTCACAAGGTTCATGGTCAGCCTTAGCAAGTCAACCCAACACAAACCCCTGACAGAGGTGGCACCAACTGCTTCAGATGCAGGGTTGTCGCGGCAAGCAGCATAGGTTGTCGCGGCAAGCTCTTCAACTGAGCACCTTGCCATGGCAACCATGTAAGGTTGCCGTGGCAAGCTTGTCAAGCTTGGCTTGCCAGGGTGTCTTTTGGTACTTATTTGGTTCTTTTGACTCAGGCCTTTGGCTGAGTCTTTTGTATAAATATAAAGTTAATATATTGTATAGATATATTGCACAAAAATTGGATATGCGTATTCATTTTTTTTTTATGCAGAAATTTCGGTGTCGTGTTATTAACAATATGGGTTCCGAAACCCATTGCAAACTATGATTCGTGCTACCGATTCGGTCTCAGTGAATCGACACCACATCATAGATGGATACTCTATCTAAATTAACTACTGAACTAACCTAGTCTAGGAACTTCTATGTGTTTACGACATACCGTTCGGAGGACTCGTGGTGCCAATACTATGCCGTCAAGCGTGTGTCGGTGACGGCGCTTGTAAGAACTCGGTCAGCAAGAACTTTCCGAGAGCATCAGTTGTTAGTGAAACTTCTCCCGACACTCATTGTAAAGTCGTGGTGTGGTGTAATCCGCAATTTGAAATTTAAAGTATATACTAGAAGAGGACTGTGGTTGTAGCCCTTAGAGGAGAACTAATTTAAACTTTGAAGAAGCTATGGGTTTTAAATTTTTTTGTCGCAAAGCAGGGTTGTTATTTCATACGCAGGGTTTATTTGCAAAAGGATGGAAGAAGGAAGAAGAAGAAGGAGAATGTAGATGGCTATTGAGCTTTGTAATGGTGTAGGCTGCTCTTGCGTGCATGGAGTCTAATGATGACTCATGTACTCGTGGCTTCTGTTGGCGATTTAAATCAGCTTATAAGCTTTTATGGGATGGAATCCCATACAACTCCTACCATTTAATTGCAGTGTATAAACATATAAGCCAACCCAGATTTGGATTTAGTGTAAAACCATTACACTTATATATATGCATAAGCCATCTTAGCTTGGCTTTCTTATAAGGCAAATATACCATGTTAAGTGTATACGCCTTAATTGGTTTGGCTTTAGTGTAAAGCCAATACACTCATTAAAGATGTATGGCTGGTGTGTGGCTCAAGTATAATTTTGTTGCACCTTTATTCAGTATATAAAATTAGATTTAGTATATGTGATATCTAATTTACTAATTAAATCATACTGGGCCATTACAGGCCCTACTTAAATCTTGCCTTAGTTGTCGAGGCATCCATTATGCTTGCCTCAGGTGGCCGAGGCAACCTTTTTGTTTACCGGGTTTTGGGTCAAAATGGTTAACACCCTTATGTGTCAAACATGCTGATGTATAATTACCAAATTGTGTGTTGAGCTATTTTATTATTTCGAAAAATAAAAATTTTTAATTATTTGTATGACAGATATAGTGTGACTTATCGAGTGAAGCACAGTTTTATCAATTATTTCAATTTTTTTTTAATATTTATTTATTTTTATTTTTTTCTTTGGCTTTTTTTTTTTTAAAGAAAATTATGAAATTAATCTACGAGGTGTAATCACATTTCAAGTCTACCGGGATCCCAAATCTTCATGAAATTTTTTCTAAGCAGGACCAATGATTTATTTAATATTCCCTGCATTTCTATTATCAGAAACTTGGCTACAACCCCATGCTATGCCCCAGTTTCACTACTGTGGTCCCTTTTTAACCTTCCAATCTCTACCCTGTACATAACATTCCCAAAATGGCACTCCAGAATCAAACCCATTAATCTTTTTTCGTCATTCTATTGATTATCTATATATTTAATGAATGGGCAACAGATTTGAAATTCATCTTTCTCCCCCAAACCGAATTGACACTCATCGGAAAAGGTTATGTCTCCCTTATCAGCTGCTGTAAGGGTGCATTTTTCTTTTTCTCACATCTCAATTTGATTCTCAATTCCTTCCTCGATATAAGTATCGTTCCATTCAATTTCCTCTTCTCCTCGCACTCACACTACCTCAACTCTCATAGTGTCATTCTCAAGTGTAGTGACCGATTGGTCCTCCTCATATTTGTAAACAAAATCAGAGGGGTCCTCTCAAAGATTGTAATATCTCCAAAAATTGAGCGATAAATAGTGACCTCAGGATCCGTGCCCGATTGGTCGTAGGTTGACCAAGTGATGGTCAAATAGTAGACTTGAGAATGGAAGTATTTTGTGATGTAGTATGACCCTAAGCATAGTGTATGATGTTAGTTGGGAGTCACGTACACCTATCTGTGGTGTATGTGCTCAACACCTAAGCAAGAGCAGTTATAAGAGTTTAAAACCTAAAAGAGAAGTTATTTCTCTTGTTTGGTGGGTGAGAGGAGTTAAGAAGAGAGAGAGAGAGAGAGAGAGAGAGAGAGTAGAGAAGGGTAAATGATAAGGAGGTTGAGACATGTTGTGGATTTAAGATGGGATCGAGCAATAAATGCCAGATTCAACGTGATTGGAAATCATTGGAGTAAAAGCTGGAACCACCCTAACCATTCAAATCAACTATTCAATCAATTAGGAGATTGATTTGAGGTGAGTTTTACTAGATTTAAATAAGTACCTTGT
This sequence comes from Chloranthus sessilifolius, assembly GCA_021018995.1. Classification (NCBI taxonomy): domain Eukaryota; kingdom Viridiplantae; phylum Streptophyta; class Magnoliopsida; order Chloranthales; family Chloranthaceae; genus Chloranthus; species Chloranthus sessilifolius. Next base: position 104,488,004 of record CM037588.1, read on the forward strand.
TGTGCATTAGCTATAGGAAAGATGGGTTAAATGATCAAATTAAAATGATAGAAAAGAAAGAAAAATAGAAAGAAAAAGATTTGAAAGAACAGCCCGAAAGGGGGCTGAGTTCTGGCTAAATCGACTAATCGATTTGGAGATTCGATTAATCGATTTTGGTCTGGAAGTTCAAAAAGCAAAAATGCCCGAGTTCGATTAATCGATCTTGAAATCGATTAATCAATTTTGAAATTCGATTAATCAATTAGAAATCGACTAATTGACTAAGTACCTCTAGTGGCTGGAGAGCTAAGGCTTGGAAAGAACCGATTAATCCATTTGAGAATCGATTAATCGATTGTGGATTTCGATTAATCGATTGAGGACTTTCGATTAATCGATTGAGGACTTTCGATTAATCGATTTTAGATTTGGGAATTGATTAATCGATTTAGGGTTTCGATTAATCGATTTTGGCAGTTTGAGTTGACTTCTTAGTTAAACATTGAGGTTCATGGAGGGTCTTGGACCTTCTCCATTGCATCCTTATTGATGTTGTGCATGTGTTATGATGTACCATAGGTGGTACGAACTAAGGCAAGCATGAGGAGCCGTGTGGGACCTTGATGCTTGGACAGTTAGACACCTAAGGTAGGGAACACCTTGAACATGTACTTTGATTTCAAGAGCATGTATGTAGTGATATAGAAATAAAATGAATCATATAATATGTGTGTGCGTGTGTGTGACACCAAGTAAGCATATGAAAATGAGACATCCCCAGAGGATGAGAAAGTGATAAAGGCATCAGTGTGATCCGAGTAATTTAGACATCCCAGGGACGTAAGTGAGATTGTAAAGTAAGATTGAAAAAAGACTGATAAGGCCTAATTGATATAAAGTAGCACATTACATGGTGAATAACTATATGTAAAGCACATGATATTTTTGTTATTTAAGGTTTCAACAGAATACCCCACCGACGTGGCAGGATACTTACGACTGACTCGACAAGATATCTGTGACCGATACGGCGGCCAATCCGTACACTTGTACGGAGGTTATCCGTACACTGTAGCACATCTCAGGGATGTTGAGATAAGATTAAACCCCGTCGCCTATGAGAAAGGGACCTAGGTAGTATTCAAGTGATATATTCATAACAACTATCTATTTAGACGACGATGGAGGGTATTCCATCAAGGCTCGATGCTATATTGCTTGGGGATTACTTAAGTTGAAGATTTAAGTTTCTTTAAGCCTATTCAGTGTAATTCATGAGCAGTTGATAATAAATGTAACATGTAAACCAGCAGTAAACTTCAATGCATATGTACTCTTTAAACTATTTTCAATAAAGTTCATAAATACATCATGCTAAGCATATCATAGAATATATGTGAGGATTTGACTTATATGTTCATTGTGTTGTTCCCTATTGAGCTAGGATGTAGCTCACCCTTTACACTATATGTCGCAGGTCCGTTGTTGGCAGCCGTTGAGGCTTCGGGAGACGCTGATCCGAGGGATTCAGATTACGTGCCCGAAGACGAGTTAGAGCCTCCTCCCGAGGGCTTCTTCTAGGAGACTCCGCTGTGTACCTTGATAGAGAGAGTTTTGAGAGCATATTGTGCGGCTTGGTATGTCAAGCCTTATTTTTGGGAAATATAATTAAATAGATATATTCTTTTGGTGAACCATCTAGGGTGACTAATTGATGTCACTGATGGTTCGGATGGGTTCTTTTACTCATGTAGAGGCATGAGCTTAGAACCATCTTTTGGATTTTAGATTTTGAGTATATGTATAGAACTGGATATTTATTTCCGTATCAATTCTTATGTGTTAGTTCTCTTTATTATTGCTTGCTATGCCAATATTCCGTATGTATCCATGGGGCATAGTCTGGAGGATCGTGCTGATGGCACCGATTTCGAGGTGTCGAAATCCGGGCTATCACAGTTAGTATCAAAACATTTTCTTTTAAAAATTTTGACAATCATTATTTTTGTCAGAGCATAGGGACTTCTGCTAACGAAACTTTGGTTTTACGTGCAGACCGTTACGTCTTCTAGAGGAAGGGGCTGACCCATGGGCGGCCATAGTAGAAGTTTGCGTAGTCTAGGTAATTTGATCTCGAATACCAATCGCATGCCTCTGACAGATGGAGGGGCTTCAGGCAGTGGTGGCAAAGGGAGCCAAGATCCGGCAGATAATCAAGATCGAGATCGTCAAGATCGAGATCAGAGGGAATAGGAGAGGGTCAGAGAAAGAAATGAAGATAGAGAGGAGCGTCAGAGGATGATGCACACTATGGAAACCATGGTGACTGCCATGGCACAGCAGGCAGCATCCTTGGTAGCTCATACTGCCCACGAGCAGCATCAGCCACCGACACCTCCAGTGGCTCCGACACCGCCAGTGTCTTATGTGTTTACTGAGTTTAGGACGATGAGACCTCCTAGCTTTTCGGGGCAGGCAGAGCCCATGGCAGCTGAGAACTAGCTAAGTGAGATAGAAAAAGTATTTAGTGTGCTCATGTGCATATAGGACGAGAGCGTCCATTGGGCAGCCTACATGTTAGATGGGGAGGCTAGGCCTTGGTGGAAGCTGGAGTGTGGATCAGAGTAGAACTGGAAACTATGAGCCGATGAATAAAAAGCCGAGATTCGTAGCCCACAATCAGAGACCACCATTCCAAGGAGAGTATCAAGGACCGGCGTAGTAGAGCAACCAGCAGAGATTTACATTGCTTGCGTCGGGGAGACCCATACGATATGAGAGCCCTGCTATCACTACCGAAGCTACAGTTACACAGGGTTTCTCACGAGCTGCATCTTCCACACCGCGGGAGACTTGTGCCAAGTGTGGCAAGTCTCACAAGACGGCAGACTATAGGCAGGGAACTTGGGGCTATTTCAAATGTGGCAAGGTGGGCCACTGATTCAAAGATTGTCCTGAGGTGAACAAAGGGAAGACGGCTTCAGCTGCTACGCCACGACCGATACAAGCAATGAAGCCGATCGGCCAAGGGAGAGCCTATGCAGTCACAGCTCAAGAGGGCCAAATACAAACAATGTGACCCAAGGTGAGAATTTCTTTTAAATAAAGAATTTCAATTCTTGAAAATTTTTAGATAGAGAAGGTGCATCCATATAGAAATAGAAAAGAACCTGTATGTAATAATTTTGGTATGATGGTGTACATTATATATATATATATATATATGTATGACTAGGTACGTTACAAATTTATGAGAAAGGAAGCGACGTCACATATGAGGCTCGAGTGTTGATAGACCCGGGGTCTACCCACTCATTTATTATCTCTCACTTCACAAAGAAGATGAAAGTTAACCCAGAGGAGTTAGACTTTGTGTTAACTGTAACTGTTCCGACTGGGAAGTCGATTGATACTGAGAAGGTTTGCAACTCCGTGATTGTGAGAATCATGGATGGAGACATCTTTGAACTATAGGTAAATTTGATCATGTTAGACATGCAAGGATTCGACGTGATCTTTGGCATGGATTGGTTGTCGACTCATTGTATAACCGTGGATTGCAAGAACAAGGTCGTCATCTTCAGACCTAACACGAGGAGATCATTTCAATTTCAAGGAGAGAGATCAACGTGTATGCCACTTATCTCTGCAGTCAGGGCCGAGCGCTTGATCAGAAAAGGGTGTAGTGGATACTTGGCATTCTTAAAAGAGGATAAGGAAGAGAAGAATATTATTTCAAAGATAGCAGTTGTGCGAGACTTCGCTGACATATTTTCGAAAGAATTACCTGGATTACCTCCAGATAGAGAAGTTGAGTTCGCCATCGACTTAGCACCATGAATGGAGCCTATTTCTAAAGCATCATATAAAATGGCTCCAGCTGAGTTGAAGGAGTTGAAAGAGCAGTTACAAGAGCTCATGGATAAGGGGTTTGTTAGATCGAGCGTGTCTCCATGGGGAGCACCGATCTTGTTTGTAAAGAAGAAAGATGGGTCAATGCGTCTGTGCATTGACTATCGGTAATTAAATAAACTCACTATAAAGAATATGTATCCTTTACCTAGGATAGATGACTTATTCGACCAACTTCAAGCAGCAAGATATTTCTCCAAGATCGATCTGAGATCTGGATACCATCAGTTGAGAGTTAAGGCAGAGGACATCCAAAAGACTGCATTCAGGACACGGTACGGACACTATGAATTCTTAGTGATGCCGTTTGGGTTGACGAACGCATCGGTGTCATTTATGGACTTGATGAATTGGGTGTTTAAACCACACCTGGACTCCTGCGTCGTCGTATTCGTCGACGATATCTTAATATACTCCAAGTCAAAAGCGGAATACGAAGAACACTTGAGGATTGCTCTACAAATTTTGCGTGAACACCAACTATACGCCAAGCTCAGCAAGTGCGAGTTTTGGTTAGAGGAAGTTAGTTTTTTGGGATATGTCGTCTCAAAGCATGGTGCCACAGTTGACCTGACTAAGATAGAAGCAATGGTCAATTAGGAGTAACCAAAGATTGTGACTGACGTCTGTAGTTTCCTCAGACTAGCTGGCTATTATCTGCGTTTCGTTGAGGGTTTTTCAAAAATATCAAGACCACTCACGAGACTTACACGGAAGGATGCAAGGTTTGAATGGAGTGAGACATGTGAGAAGGGTTTTCAAGAACTCAAGAAGAGACTCACTTCAGCTCCAGTACTAGCGATTTCGTCAGGCAGTGGAGGATTCGCAGTCTATAGTGATGCTTCATATAATGGTTTGGATTGCGTACTCAACCAACACAAAAAGGTGATAGCTTACGGGTCGAGATAGTTGAAAGATCATGAAAAGAATTACCCGACACATGACCTGAAACTAGCAACAATCATATTTGCATTGAAGATTTGGCGACATTACCTGTACAGTGAGACCTTTGAGATTTTCACCGACCACAAGAGCCTCAGATATTTGTTTATACAGAAGGAATTAAATATGAGGCAGCGCAGATGGATGGAGTTCCCCAAAGACTATGACTGTTCCATACAGTACCATCCAGGCAAGGCTAATGTAGTTGTCGATGCCTTGAGTCGGAAGGGTTCAGCTCAGTTGGCTAGTTTGATTTTGGGTATGCACAGATGGAAGTTATTTGAAGATCCGGCACTGTATGATGCGAACATCGAGTTGCAAGCCACAGGAGCCTTCTTGGCAAATATTTCAGTGAGGTCAGTGATATTTGAGCATATCCACGAGCTACAGATGAAAGACCCGGCTTTAACCAAGATTCGTCAAGATGTGATTGAAGGCATCAAATCGGACTTCTCAGTGAAAGAAGATGGTTCCTTATTGTTCAAGGGTCATCTCTGCATTCCGGACAATGCCGATCTACGGCAAACTATTCTCGATGAATCTCACAAGCCAAACTATGCGATTCACCCTGGTAGTACGAAAATGTATCAAGATCTAAAAAAGAATTACTGGTGGAGAGGTTTGAAGCAAGACGTGGCAGAGTACATGTCACGGTGTTTGACATGTCAGCAGGTGAAGGTTGATCATAGAGATCCTGCTGGATTATTACAGCCTCTACCCATACCAGAGTGGAAGTGGGATTCGATCTCTATGGACTTCATAGTAGGACTACCGCATACAACGAAGAGATATAATGCCATTTGGGTAGTCATAGACCGATTAACTAAGTCAGCACACTTCTTGCCTTACAACACGATGTATACGGTGAGAAGACTTGCAGAGCTATATACGAAGGAGATTGTGCACCTACATGGGATTCCAAGCAGCATTGTTTTTGACCGTGACCCATTGTATACATCAAAGTTTTGGAAGAAATTTCAAGAGGGAATGGGAACGCGATTGGACTTCAGTTCAGCATTCCACCCGCAAACTGATGGGCAAACATAGCAGGTCAATCAGATCATCGAGAACATGCTTAGGGTGTGTATGTTAGAATTGTAAGGATCATGGGATCAACACCTACCGTTGATTGAGTTTGCATACAACAACAGTTTTCAGACGAGCATTGGGATGGCACCGTATGAAGCTCTTTATGGACGGCGATGTAGATCGCCTATCAATTGGGAAGAAACCGGTGAGAAATTTGTTTTGGGACCCGAAATGCTTGAAGATAATGCCGCTTATGTTCGGATGATAAGGGCAAAACTCAAAGCGACTCAGAGCAGGCAAAAAAGCTACGCTGACATTATGGGGACCAGTGTAGACTATAAGGTGGGTGAACATGTGTTTGTCAAGGTGTCGCCTATGAAGGGCGTGATGAGATTTGGAAAGAGGGGAAAGTTAAGTCCCCGCTACCTTGGACCATTCGAAGTTCTAGGTCGAGTAGGTGAAGTTGCTTATCACATTGGATTACCACCGCTATTCGATCGGGTGCACAATGTGTTTCACGTATCTATGCTCAGGAAGTATATAAATAGCCCTGATCACGTTTTGGGCAGTCAACTTTTAGAAATGCATAAAGACATGAGCATGATAGAGGAACCGACAGAGATTTTGGATCGAAAGGAACAAGTATTGCGGACAAAAGTAATTCCATTAGTACTTGTTTGATGGAAAAATCATCCGGTCGAAGAAGCTACGTGGAAACGAGAGGCCGATGTGAAAGAACAATATCCGGACTTATCTGCGACGAGTTGAGAGTCAAAATTATATCACCGTAAGCATGTTTGCAGATTTAAACCTTCCATTGTAATCCAATGTTGACCATTTGGCCAATTTATCTAGTGGAAAGAATGTTAATAGAAAAACGGTGTTGTGATGCAATGTAGAATGCATGGTCAAGAGTCATCACACCACGCAATGGTTATGAAGACATGCTTCACAGAACCAATGACCCACTAGTCATGTACTACCAAGGAAACAAAAGAGACATAAAAACAAGAAAAAATTTGAATTCTGATGAAATTCAATTAATCGATTTGGGTCAATTAGTCGACTGGCATATGCCAGTGAGTGGAGATTGAGTGAAGATTAAGAAAATTAGTAAAGTAAAATTTCGATTAATCGATCTGGGGATTCGATTACTCGACTAGCACACACCAATGAGCTGTGAATTTTGGAAAAAAATAGGGGTATAATGATTTCGATTAATTGAGGTGAGATTCAATTAATCGATTTTGGGAAATCGATTAATCGACTGGCACATGCCAGTGAACTGCAAACCTGAAATGTAAAATGACCTAAAAATTTTGATTAATCGAAATAAATTCGATTAATTGATTTTGAATTTTGATTAATTAATTTTGGAAATCAATTAATCGATATCGTGTGGCTAGAGAAATTTTTTAAAATCGATTTCGGCCTATATATAAAAGAGGGGAAATTTTTCCCATTCGAAATTTTTGTTTTGGTTTCTCTTTCGCGCACTCCTTCTTCCTCCTCGAGCCACTGTGCAAGCTAGCATTTTTGGGGGTTTTGCACCGATTTCGACTCGAAATCCTCACGCAATTGGATCGAAACCTAAGGTAAACCCTAGATTTTGAGTTTTCTTTTCAATTTGAGTTATCAAACCCTAATTTCATTGTATTTGGATTCAAAATGCCGCCTCGAACTCGCTTGACCACGAAGCAAGCGGCTTCGAAGCTTCCGATATGATGTAAGAACACCGCACCTCCACCACCATCACCGTCACCTCTACAAACCCCATCCCCATCGTCATCGGATACCACATCCGGTTCGACGAGCACGTCTTCGCGCGAATCTTCACCGACATTACAACCACCACCCGTAGACTTGGCCCAACCAAATGAGTGGTGGGCAGCAAAGAATTTTGAGGATGAATATATTTTCGATGAGGACTTGTTTACCAACCCCGACGTCGAGGGTGAGACCAAATGGGCTAAGAACTATTTGGTTAATGCGGGCCTCGGTAACCTATTGAAGCCGCTACACGGGTGTTACTACCCTCAGCTAGTTCGCCTATTTTACCAGGGCTTGGCGGAGGGTCCGGTTGATGACACCGTTATGACCAAAATTGATGGTCGTAGCTACACATTTACCCGTCGCTACATACATGAGTCCCTAGAGTGCTATTTGGACTTTGTGCTTGAGACCGCCCTCTTTCCACCATTTGCGAAAGAGGTGAGATTTGAGGAGATCATGACCAAGGTGACCAATGGGAAAAAGGGGTCCGGTCAGTCTATTAGACGGGTAGACTTACCCCACTACATGTGGATGCTTGATTCAATAATCAAGTGTAATCTCTACCCGATGCGCCATGGTACAGAGAGGGTGGAGTTGGTCCAACAGGCCCTATACGCAGCATTCCACGGCCGTTGGTTCGACGCCACCAAGATCGTCATCGAGGGGATGACTTACATTAAAGGGAAGTTGATGAAGGGTCCTTTGAGGCCCAAGGAGAAAATGCCTTATGCTCGTCTCATATCGAGCATGCTTGAGTGCTACTCTAACGCCCCAGGGTATGCCATCTCACCCTATGAGTAGAAAGCTACGGACCACATGAAGCACTAATCCATCGCTTCATGGGGTCATAGCTACAGATTGTTGAAGAGGACCCTGCCAGTTGAGGGCCTAGCAGCCCCGGCAGCAGCAGCAGCACCAGTGGCATCACCACCACCCCCACCACCACATCAAGACCTGCCTGTGGGGGGAGCACACCTCGTTATTCCATCAGTTGAGGGGGCACCCTCTCACACTACCGCATCCCCTACGCCACCGTCGCAGTCAGCGGCTGCCACACCTACATCATCATATCGCCCACGAGCGGCTCGCCCAGCGCCTACGATCGAGGACGTGTTGGCCCGGATGGACGCCAACAACCAACAGATGAATCGGCGCATGGACTTTTTAATATACCACACCATGCGGTACATATATCCGTTGGACTACCAGCAGTACCTCGCACAGGAGCAGGCTTGGACTGTGGGCGCGACCAATTTCCATACGGGTGCAGCAGATGCCGGCACATCTAGCTCGGCGCCACAGCGACCCGGTGAGACGAGTCACCAAACACCAGACCAGCCGGGTGAGGGGACGGCCTGATCTTCCAGCGATGGTGTTCTTTTGTGGTCATTTTGTTTGACTTTTTGTGCTGTTGTAATCAAATTTTGCCTTGTAATTATTGAGCACTGGGAAATTGTAACTTTTTCAACACATGAAATGAAAATCATATTTTTTTGAAATTCGTTTACGTTTACGTTACTTCTTACATTGTGTGGGTATATTAGTTAATTTTTCTTGATCGGGTACATGACATCACCTGTGTGTGGGGTACCCAATCGACACACCTTTTGGATTCATTTTCGAGGATGAAAATTTCCAAGGTGGGGAGAATGTAATATCCCCAAAAATTAAGCGATAAATAGTGACCTCGGGATTAGTGCTCAACTGGTCATAGGTTGACCAAGTGATGGTCAAACAGTAGACTTGAGAATGGAGTGTTTTATGATATAGTATGACCCTAAGCATAGTGTATGGTGTTAGTTGGGAATCACATACACCTATCTGTGGTGTATGTGCTCAACACCTAAGCAAGAGCAGTTATAAGGGTTTAAAACCTAAAAGAAAAGTTATTTCTCTTGTTTGGTGGGTGAGAGGAGTTAAGAAGAGAGGGAGAGAGAGAGTAGAGAAGGGTAAATGCTAAGGAGGTTGAGACATGTTGCAGATTTAAGACAGGATCGAGCAATAAATGTCGGATTCAACGTGATTAGAAATCATTGGAGCAAAAGCTGGAACCCTAACCATTCAAATCAACCATTCAATCAATTAGGAGATTGATTTGAGGTGAGTTTTGCTAGATTTAAAATAGTACCTTGTTGTACATTAGCTATAGGAAAGATGGGTTAAATGATTAAATTAAAATGATAGAAAAGAAAGAAAAATATTTAGAAGAACAGCCCGAAAAGGGGCTGAGTTCTGGCTAAATCGATTAATCGATTAATCGATTTTGGTTCGAAAGTTGAAAAAGCAAAAATGCCCGAGTTCGATTAATCGATCTTGAAATCGATTAATCGATTTTGAAATTCGATTAATCGATTAGAAATCGACTAATCGACTGAGTACCTCCAGTGGCTGGAGAGCTAAGGCTTGGGAAGAACCGATTAATCGATTGTGGATTTTGATTAATCGATTTGGGAATTGATTAATCGATTGAGGACTTTCGATTAATCGATTTTGGATTTTGATTAATCGATTAATCGATTTAGGGTTTCGATTAATTAATTTTGGAGATCGATTAATCGATTTTAGCAATTTGAGTTAATTTCTTAGTTGAACATTGAGGTTCATGGAGGGTCTTGGACCTTCTCTATTACATCCTTATTGATGTTGTGCATGTGTTATGATGTACCATAGGTGGTATGAACTAAGGCAAGCATAAGGAGCCGTGTGAGACCTTGATGCTTGGACAGTCAGACACCTGAGATAGGGAACACCTTAAACATGTGCTTTGATTTCAAAAGTATGTATGTAGTGATATAGAAATGAAATGAATCATATAATATGTGTGTGTGTGACACAAAGTAAGCATATGAAAATGAGACATCCCCAGGGGATGAGAAAGTGATAAAGGCATCAGTGTGATGCGAGTAATTTGAACAATCCAGGGATGTAAGTGAGATTGTAAAGTAAGATTGAACAAAGACTGATAAGGCCTAATTGATATAAAGTAGCACATTACACAGTGAATAACTATATGTAAAGCACATGATATTTTTGTTATTTAAGGTTTGAACAGAATACCCCACCGACGTGGCGAGATACCCACGACTGACTGGGCAGGATATCCATGACCAGCACGGCGGCCAATCCATACATCGGTACGGTGGTCTATTCGTACACAGTTGCACATCCCAAGGATGTTGAGATGAGATTAAACCCTGTCGCCTATGAGAAAGGGACCTGGGGTAGTATTCAAGTGATATATTCATAACAACTTTTTATTTAGACAACGATGGAGAGTATTCCATCGGGGCTCGATGCTATATTGCTCGGGGATTACTTAAGTTGAAGATTTAAGTTTCTTTAGGCCTATTCAGTGTAGTTCATGAACAGTTGATAATAAATATAATATGTAAATCAGCAGTAAACTTTAATGCATATGTACTCTTTAAACTATTTTCAATAAAGTTCATAAATACATCATGCTAAGCATATGATGGAATATATGTGAGGATTTAACTTATATGTGCATTATGTTGTTCCCTATTGAGCTAGGATGTAGCTCATCCTTTACACTATACTTCGCAAGTCCTTTGTTAGCAGTCGTTGAGGCTTCGGGAGACGCTGATCCGGGGGATTCAGACTACGTGCCCGGAGACAAGTTAGAGCCTCCTCTCGAGGACTTCTTCTAGGAGATTCCGCCGTGTACCTTGATAGAGAGAGTTTTGAGAGCATATTGTGCGGCTTGGTATGTCAAGCCTTATTTTTAGGAAATGTAATTAAATAAATATATTCTTTTGGCGAACCATCTAGGGTGACTAATTGATGTCACTGATGGTTCGGATGGGTTCTTTTACTTATGCAGAGGCATGAGTTTAGAACCATCTTTTGAATTTTAGATTTTGAGTATATGTATAGAACTGGAGATTTATTTCAATATCAGTTCTTATGTGTTAGTTCTTTTTATTATTGCTTGCTATTCCAATATTCCGTACGTATCCATGGGGCACGGTCTGGAGGATAGTGCTGATGGCACGGGTTTTGGAGTGCTAAAATCTGGGCTGTCACAAAGATATTCTTCATTTCGATCGATAACAATGAGGGTCTCCTCTATTTCATCTTCCATTTGAAAGTACACAGTCATCTAACTAACTTGAGATTGTATCCTAGAAAGTGATTGATTCATGGTGTGCATCAAACTTTTTAAATATTCAAAGGAGTAAGAAGTTTGGGCTGGTTCATATAATTCTGTGTTTTGAAAGTATTGAGTTTGCTGTAAAAACTCATATGAGAAGTTGTCGAGTAAGAACTTTGATCATCGTTAGGCATCATATCACATATTAGAGTTTGATTAAACTCTCACATGTTATTGGGTTGACTCTGTCAGTAACTTTGATCAAAGTAAGACATCATGTCACACATTGGAGGTTGATTAAACCCCCGCATGTCATTAGGTTGACTTTGCCAGTCATGGGTGTTCCAACCAGGATTGGGGTAAACTTGTTCAGGATAATAATTTGGGTTGTGCAAGGGACACATAGGTGTAATGTGCATCGGGTTTCCTCAAATAGCACATGATTCTAGATTGAATCCATGCATTGACATGATTTTACTGATAACACCAATGTTATTATTTTTTATTTTTTTTAATTTGAATTTCAAATTTTAAATATAAAGTTTTGTTTTTTTTTTTTTACTTTAAAAAAAAATTAATTTTTTTTTAATTTCAAATTTTAAATTTTTTTATAATATATATATATATATATATATTTTTTTTAAATTAAAATTTTCAATTTTCAAAATTCAAAATTCAAATTCAAATTCAAAAGTTAAATTCAAATTCCAATTCAAAATTTAAAATTTAAAATCAAAATTCAAATTCAAATTCAAATTCAAATTCAAAAATTAAATTCAAATTCAAATCCAAAATTTAAAATTTAAAAATCAAATTCAAATTCAAATTTCAAATTTCAAAATTAAAATTTAAATTCAAATTCAAATTCAAAATTTTAATTTTAATTTTAAAGTTCAAAATCAAAATTCAACTTCAACTTCAAAAGTTAAATTCAAATTCAAATTCAAAATTTAAAATTATAAAAAGGCAATGAATTAAAAAGGTAATAATCTAAAAGGAAATAATCTAAAAGAAACCTACAAATCCTAAAGATCCTATAAATAAACTAAAAGGAAATAAACTAAAAGAAGCCTAAAAATCCTATAAATCCTATAAATAAAGTAAAAGGAAATAATTTAAAAGGAGCCTACAAATCCTAAAAATCCTACTCAAGAAAAGAAAGGAAGAAAGAAAAATCTTACCAATCCTAAAGATCCCAAAAAAAATAAAAAAATCCTAAACTAGAAATCCTAAAAATCCTACCAATCCTAAAAAATATCCTACAAATCTAAAATTTCAAAAGTTCCAAACAATTCAAATATCGAAATTCAAAATTTTAAATTTCAAATTTCAAAATTCAAAATGCAAAATTTCAAAATTTTAAAGTTTCAAATTTTTTTTTTTTTTTTTTTTTTTATTTTTACTTTTATTAACTAGTAGAAATATTGATTTAAATCTAAAGAAATTCCTAAATTTAACTATTTATTTTCTAAAAATTTCAGATTTTCTAAATCCAATCCCCGACAGCGGCGCCAAAAAATTATTGTGATTTTAAATGAGTTTTACTCACAAGCGCACAAATCGAGATGTAGTTAGTGGGTGCGGAATACAAGATCATTCCCACGGAGAATGGTTAGAAAATTTAAACCTACGAAATAAAAATTAATCAAAAGAATAACAACAGATTAAGCAAAATATTTAAACTAGCTTGCTAATTTTTGAGGGTTTGATGAGAATAAACACTAAGCAATAAAATTAAATTAAATGAAGAATAAAAGAGAGGATCGGGATGCTAACTCCTCCCATCCTTGATTTACCATTTATAAAATACAGATCTAATGGTTGAGATATAATATCATCACAAGATGCAAAATACATAAATATTGAACTCAATCAAATATTTACAGAAAATAAACCATTAAATCCATAAAATCAGATCTAAAGTATGTTCTTCCTACTGTCGCAAAGGAAATGAAGCAAAATATTCACCGTAAAAGGGACTTCTAATGATGATAAATTAATGTCACAAAATATGACAAAATATCTACCGTAAAAGAGACACCTAATGACGATGAATTAATGTCGCAAATATTATCAACAAAGAATCCGGAGTAGATGAATTAAGGTCAGCGTCCTCGTTGACGCAATATCTCAAGGGAATGAACCATGCCACATCCACCAATCTAGCTGTGTCAATGTCCACACTGACACTAAGACCTGCACCAGTTCCTCGATCTCAATCTTCACTCCATGAAAGGTCTCCACCAATGTCTAGCATCGAGGTTTATCACCTCCTCTCTAGATCAAATTGGTCAAATACATGCAGTTCCGCACCACATTAACCATCACTATGCCATGCACTGAGCATTAGTGATTACAGCTCACTCTAGTACTTCGACACTATGTGTCTTCACCCAAGAGTTCGCCTAAAATAAGGTTAGCGTCCTCGTTGAAGCAATATCTCAAGGGAATGAACCATGCCACATCCACCAATCTAGCTATGTCAATGTCCACACTGACACCAAGACCTGCATCAGTTCCTCGATCTCTATCTTCACTCCATGCAAGGTCTCCACCAATGTCTAGCATCGAGGTTTATCACCTCCTCTCTCGATCAAATTGATCAAATACATGCAATTTCGCACCACGTTAACCCTCACTATGCCATGCACTGAGCATTAGTGATTACAACTCACTCTAGTACCTCGACACTATGTGTCTTCACCCAAGAGTTTGCCTAAATTTTTTTTTTGAATTTGAAGCATTTTAGTACTTCAGTCTATGCAATAGGGGCGTGATTTGGTCACATTTTTCTCCCCGACTCGATGCGTTGACGCCCTTGTCAGTATCCGAACTCCTACGTCAGTTCCTCGACACTCGTTTTTGTCTTCACCGAAGCACAACTCGAATCTGAATCGCAGTTAGTGCACTTCGCTGCATTCCTTCACAATTCTGTGCTAGTACTTCAACCATTTTCGGTGTCTTCACCCCACGTAGTGTTCTAAATAGCTTGGTCCGGTCAATATTTCACCCAGGTATCTTTATATACTAGTTCCTCATACAACCAAAAGCAACTTGATCGTTAGCCTCCAAGTTTGCACCACTCATTGTGCATCGCAGCACTCTAGGTTCTTAACAGTCCATCTTCACCCAGGAGTCTAGCTTTCATCCGCACTACCGTCTAGCACCTCAACACCTCTGTGTCTTCCCCCAAGAGTTTGACCTGCGTCTGATTTGTAGAACTTCAGTACCTCGATGTATGTTTCCAACCACGAGACTGCCACCCAAGCTGCCTCAGCTTGTAGTAAATCTTGTAGCTTTAATACCTCGACACCACGTGTCTTCACCCAAGAGACTGCCGGTGAGAGACCACGCCCAACCCAACGAAGCACTATGCTTCGCAATGTTGAAATCTGCAACATTGCTTATCTCTTTCGATCGTAGCAACCGATGGAACCTAGCTTTGTCGGACCTTTAGACTTGATCACCACACAAGCCCTCAACGATCCTGTAGCGCTCTAGTACCTCAACACCTTTGTGTTTTCACCCAAGAGCCTGCCATGAGCACCTTGCTCAGTCAATGAAGCTCTCAGCTTCTCACACTATAGTACCTCGACCTCGATCTTCACCCAATAGCGTGACTCGAGTCACCTCTTACAACTCGACTTACGGTCCTTCTCGTAGACCAAAGGTTTCAACGATCACCTGGGACTCACTTCCTCTGAAGATACCCATCTAGCTCTCGTATTTGCTTCCTCTGAAGCTATACTGGATCACCTGGGACTCGCTTCCTCTGAAGGTACCCATCTGGTTCATCCGTTGACTTCCTCTGAAGCCACGCTAGATCTTCGTCCAGCCATCCATCTCTCGCGGACGTAGTGCCTTATCGTCACACAACAAAGCAACGAGCTTCTGACCCCTACACTGGTTTAGCCAAGATCAAATCAGTTCTCGCGATGCCTCGCTTAACTGTATCATCGATCCTGGGCCATCGTAATATATTGATCCTTACATTTCTACATACCAGTGGTCCAGACCCTCATGTCACATACCAGCGACCGATTCCAAAATCTCAGCTTCCTCAAGTGAGAATGGAGTATCCTACCTGCTCTTTGCCATCCATGGCAACTGTGCTCTCAGCACCAACGTGATCCAACGTCTCATGTTGGAGATCACTAGCGTTCATCCGCCTCGGACCGATCCGCTACTTTAACGTGTGGCACTCACGGCCAACAAGTTGATAAATATGAATGGAGCATCCTACTCGCTCCTGCCATCCATAGAAATGGTGCTCTCAGCACCAACGTGATCCAACGTCTCATGTTGGGGTCACTAGCGTTCATCCATTCTAGACCGACCAGTTATCGCAACGTATAGCCCTCATGGGCAACAACCATCACGAAGTGAGAACGGAGCATCCCCCGTGCTCCATGCCAGCATGGAAACAGTGTTCTCAGCACCTGTGTCACTCAACGTCTCATGTTGAAAATCACCAGCGTCCATCCACCTCGGACCGGTCTGCTAACTCAACGCGTGGCTCACATGGCCAACTAGCGTCGAGTTCCTTTTTTCGCGACATATAACCCAGCAGTACCGTCCCTCTGCATGCGACTCAATCGCAGACGTGCAACTCAACTGCACCCAAGTAACTCTGGTTGTCACAAAATCAAAGCGCACCTAATCGCTCTAGCTCGCCAATGTAGTCCCAATCGGAACGATCTAGCACCTCTATCTTAGATGGCAATCGAAAATTTACTAATTCGGTAAGAGTAATTAAACATTAATAATCTCAGCATATGTTAATGGAATAATAACTCAACTATAGATCTATATTATTATAAATGAAAACCATGGATGGGGTTCATTAGATCTCAACCCTTAAAGAAATTTACTCACACATGATTGAAATAAATAACAAAATAAAGACAGAAATTGAAAATGACACTAAAATATCGTAAAGAGCTTCAATAAAATTCATAAAAGCTTTAATCCAACCGGTACAATCCTTCTTCAAATGTAAAAATTAAACTAACTAGGACGTAAAAGTAGGAAATAGAAAGAACAATGCTTGGAAAATAAAAGGGAAAAAAAAACTGAAAGAAACTAAAAATGCTAAGGAAAATGAAAAGCTCCCCAAAGGGAGAGACTCCCAAAAAGAAGACTGAACCCTAAACAATGTTTTGTTTAAATAGGGTTCGAACATAAAATTTGACAAATATAGGTCAATCGATTGAATTACAAAATTCAATCGATTGAATTCAAATTCCATGGCGGCTTCATTTGAATTCAAAAATCAATTGATTGATTTTCAGATTTCAATCGATGGAGTTTAAATTTAAATCTTGAGCCGCAAATAGTTGTCAAAGACTCAATTGATTTAATTATAGATCTCAATCGATTGATTTTGACATGTGACAATTATAGTTCTCTTTATCTTTGACTGAATCAATCGGTTCCTTCACGATTTTTGATGCTTTCGTTGGCTTCATGGTTCAATGCTCCCATATAGCCTTTAATTATGCTCAATTATGTTATTGTAAAATCCAACGATCACGAACACCTGAAACCATAAAAATTGTACAATAGCTGTCAGATTTCCTTTATTGGGTGGCTATATATAAGTTTTAGGGTATGAAATATAATCATATTTCACACCTCATCAGTAGGGCTCGTCGATGGTGTATTTTGTGTTTAGGAAGAGGACGGTAGTGAGGACGAATAACAGACAGAGTTTCAAAAAGTACTCATCAGCATCCAGTTCGAGGTTCTAGACCAAAATCGATTAATCGATTCTCAAAATCAATTAATCAATTTAGCCAGACTCAGCCCCTTTTCGGGTTGTTCTTCCAATCTTTTCTCTTTCTTTTTATATTCCTTTTCTATGCCTTTAATCTATCTTTATGACTATATTTGACTAATTTTAACCATCAAGACTTATGCATTTAAATCTAATAAAACTCACCTCAAATCAATATCCTGATTGATTGAATGGTTGACTTGAATGGTTAGGGTTCCAGCTTTGGCTCCCACGAATCAAATCATGTTGAATCCGGCATTTATTGCTCAATCTTCCCTTCAATCCAGCCACATTAACTCCTTGCCATTAACTCACCTTGGCTCTCTCTCTATCTCTCTTCTTAACTCTCTTTACCAACCAAACAATGAAACCTAGGTTATTAAACCCTTATATCCTCTTTCCAGCTTGTGTGTTAAGCACATGCACCAGAGATAGGTGTACGTGACCATTAACTAGACTCTAACTCTATACTTAGGTCATATTGACATCACATTAGTTTATCCCTTCATGAGTTCACCGTTTGACCATCACTTGGTCAAACCTATGACTAGTTGGGCACGGATCTCAAGGTCACTGTTTAACGCTCAAATTTTTGGTATATTACATTCTCCCCACCTTGAGAATTTTCGTCCTCGAAAATAAATCCAAAAGTGCGGTGCTTGGGTATCCCACACACGGTGGTGTCATGTACCCGATCACGAGAAATTAACTAGACATCATACAATGCAAGAATATAACGTAATGCAAGCGAATTTTCAAGATGATGATATATATTTCACTATTTAGTTCCTAAAATTTACAATTTGTTCATTTACATCATTTTAATTACAATCAAAACTCCAAAAATCAACAACAAAAGAACGATCCTCGTCTCAAGCTCACGTCATCCCCTCCTGATCCTGGTGTGCGGGCTGCTCTGCCGGGTTGCTCTGGCTGGTTAGGCTCGTCTCGATTGGTATGGTGGCACCGAGCCGAGATCGTCGGCGATAAAGGGGTATCCGTGGCTCACCCGAGTGAAAGCGGTCCTACCGCAGATCCTCCTCCTCTGTCTTGAGGCAGCGATGGTAGTCCTGAGGACAGATGTACCGCATGGTGTGGTACATCAGAAAGTCCATCCGCCAATTCATCATCTGGTTGTTGGCCTCCATCCGGGCCAACACGTCCTCGATCGTAGGTGCTGGGTGAGCCGCTCGTCGACGATACGTGGATGTAGGTGTGGCAGCCGCTGACTGCGATGGTGGCATAGCGAATGTGGTAGGAGGTGGCACTATGGGCTGCCTCCCAGCTAGTACTGAGGTCTGAGATGAGGCTCTCTCAGCGGGTGGGATGACAGGAGGTGCTCCCCCCACTGGCGGGTCCTGCTGCAGTGGTGGGGGTGGTGGTGGTGCTACTGTCGGACCCTTAACCGGTAGGGTCCTCTTCAACAATTTGTAGCTACGACCCCATGAAGCGATGGAGTAGTGCTTCATGTGGTCCGTAGCCTTGAGTTCGTGGGGCGAAATGGCGTACCCTGGAGCGTCGGAATAGCACTCCAGCATGCTTGAAATGAGGCGAGCGTACGGCATCTTCTCCTTAGGTCGTAGATGACCCTTAATCAACTTCCCTTTTATATAGACCATCCCCTCTAGGACGATCCTAGTAGCGTCGAATCAACGGCCGCGAAATGCAGCGTATAGGGCCTGTTGGACCAATTCCACCCTCTCGGTATCATGACGCATTGGCTAAAGGTTGCACTTGATTATAGAATCAAGCATCCATATGTAATGGGGAAAATTGACCCGTCTAATGGACGATCTCGACCCCTTCTTCCCCTTGGTCATCTCAGTCATAATCTCCTCAAATCTCACCTCTTTTGCAAGTGGTGGGAAGAGGGTGGTCTCGGGCACGAAGTCCAATTAACACTTGAGGGCTTCGTGAATGTGGCGACGGGTGAAGGTGTAGTCACAACCATCAATCTTGGTCATAACTATGTCATCGGTTGGACCCTCCACCAAGCCTTGGTAAAATAGGAGAGCCAGTCTAGGGTAATAACACCCGTGGAGTGGTGTCAGTAGGTTACCGAGGCCCGCTTTGACCAAGTAGTTCCTAGCCCATTTGGTTTCACCCTCAACGTCGGGGTCGGTAAACAAGCTCTCATCGAAGATATACTCATCTTCGAACTTCTTTGCCGCCCACCACTCATTTGGTTGTGTCATGTCGATGGGTGATGGTGGTATGGTTGGTGTGGATTCACGCGACGACGCGCTCGTAGAACCGGATTTGGTATCCGACGACGACGAGGGTGGGGTTCTTACGGGCGATGGTGTTGGTGGAGGCGGTGCGGGCGTTCTTATGCCGAACCGGAAGCTTCAAAGCCGCTTGCTTCGTGGTCAAGCAAGTTCGAGGCGGCATATTGGTGAAAAATCAATAAAAACTAGGGTTTAGTGACTCAAATTGAAGAAAAAGCTCGAATCTAGGGTTTACCTTAGGTATCCGATCCCAAACGGCAACGATTTCGATCCGAAATCGATCCTAAACCGCAAAAACCCTAGGCCGCAAGGTGGTTGGAGGAGGAGAGGAAAAAGGCGCGCAAGAAAAACTCCAAAAAAATTTCAAATGGGGAGAAATCCCCTTCGTTTTATATTTATAGGCCCGATTCGATTAATCAATTTCTAAAATCGATTAATCAATTTTTAAAAACTTGCTCCAGTTGTGCGAAATCGATTAATCGATTTCCAAAATCAATTAATCGAAACTCAAAATCGATTAATCGAAATCGTGGTAACTTAAAATTTCTAGGCTTTCCAGTTCACTGGCGTGTGCCAGTCGATTAATCGATTTCCCAAAATCGATTAATCGAATTTCACCTTGATTAATCGATTTCCCAAAATTGATTAATCGAATTTCACCTCGATTAATCAAAATCGTAATGTCCTTATATTTTTTTCTAAAATTCCCAAGTCACAGACATGTGTTAGTCGATTAATCGAATTCCAATATTGATTAATTGAAATTCAAAATCGATTAATCGATCCCCAAATCGATTAATCTAAATTACACTTTAGTAATTTTCTGAACCTCCACTCAATCTTCACTGACTGGCCTATGCCAGTTGACCAATCGACCAAAAATTGATTAATCGAATTTCCAAATCAATTAATCGGTTTTGATCAGATTTCAGAATTTTTTTGTTGTTTCTTGTCTCCCTTGTTCTCTTTATAATATATGACCAGTTGGTCAGTGGTTTTGTAAAGCATAACTTCACAGCCATTGCATGGCAACGATGAATCCTAACCATGCATTCAACATTGTATTAGGAACACGATGCTGATTGAAATTCTCTCTACTGAATAAATTGATCAAAAGGTCCACATTGGATTATAACACATGGTTTAAATCTGCAAATATGCTTACGGTGATACAATTTTGACTCTCAAGCTGTCGCAAACAAGTCCGGATATTGTTCTTTCACGTCGGCCTCTCGTTCCCACGTAGCTTCTTCAGTCGAATGATTTCTCCATCGAACAAGCACTAACTAAATCACTTTTGTTCGCAACACTTGTTCCTTTCGATCCAAAATCTCTGCCGGTTCTTCGATCATGCTCATATCCTCATGCATCTCTAATGGTTGGCCGCTCAACACGTGGTCAGGGCCATTAAGATACTTTTGGAGCATGGATACGTGGAACACATTGTGTACTCGATCAAATAACGGTGGCAATCCAATCCGGTAAGCCACTTCTCCAACACGACCTAAAACTTCGAATGGTCCAAGATAGCGGGGACTCAGCTTCCCTCTCTTTCCAAATCTCATCACGCCCTTCATAGGCGACACTTTTACAAATACATGTTCACCCACCTTAAAGTCTACACTTGTTCGGTTGATATCGACGTAGCTTTTCTGTCTGCTCTGAGCCGCTTTGAGTTTTGCCCTTATCATCCGAATATAGATGGCATTGTCTTCAAGTATCTCGGGTCCCAAAACAAATTTCTCATTGATTTCCTCCCAATTTATTGGCAATCTACATCGTCGTCCATAAAGAGCTTCATACGGTGCCATCCCAATGCTCGTCTGAAAACTGTTATTGTATGCAAACTCAATCAACGATAGGTGTTGATCCCATGATCCTTGCAGTTCTAACATACACGCCCTAAGCATGTCCTCGATGATCTGATTGACCCGCTCTGTCTGCCCATCGGTTTGCGGATGGAATGTTGAACTAAAATCTAGTCGCGTTCCCATTCCTTCTTGAAATTTCTTCCAAAACTTTGATGTATATAATGAGTCACGGTCAGAAACAATGCTACTCGGAATCTCATGCAAACGGACGATCTCTTTCATATATAATTCTGTAAGTCTTCCCACCGTGTACATCGTGTTGTAAGGCAAGAAGTACGCTGACATGGTCAATCGATCGACCACTACCCAAATGGCATTGTACCTCTTTGCAGTACGGGGTAGCCCAACGATGAAGTCCATAGAGATCGATTCCCACTTCCATTCCGGTATAGGTAGAGGCTGCAATAATCCTGCAGGGTGTCTATGATCGATCTTCACTTGTTGGCATGTCAAACACCATGACACGTACTCTGCCACATCTTGTTTCAAACCTCTCCACCAGTAATTCTTTTTCAAATCTTGATACATTTTCGTGCTGCCTAGGTGAATCGCATAGTTGGACTTGTGAGATTCATCGAAAATAGTTTGTCATAGATCGGCATTGTCCGGAATGCAGAGACGGCCCTTGAACAATAAGGAACCATCTTCTTTCACTGAGAAGTCTGGTTTGATGCCTTCGATCACATCTTAACGAATCTTGGTCAAAGTCGGGTCTTTCATCTGTAGCTCGTGGATATGCTCAAATATCACTGGTCTCACTGAAATGTTAGCCAAAAAGGCTCCTTTAGCTTACAACTCGATATTTGCATCATACAGTGCCAGATCTTCAAACAACTTCCATCTGTGCATACCCAAAATCAAATTAGCCAACTGAGCTAAACCCTTCCTACTCAAGGCATCGGCTACTACATTAGCCTTGCCTTGATGGTACTGTATGGAACAGTCATAGTCCTTGAGGAACTCCATCCATCTGCGCTGCCTCATATTTAGTTCCTTCTACATAAACAGATATCTGAGGCTCTTGTGGTCGGTGAAAATCTCAAAAGTCTCACCGTACAAGTAATGTCGCCAAATATTCAGCGCAAATATGACCGCTGCTAGTTCCAGATCATGTGTCGGATAATTTTTCTCATATTCTTTCAGCCGTCTTCACCCGTAAGCTATCACCTTTCTGTGTTGGTTGTGCACGCAACCCAAACCATTGTACGAAGCATCGCTATACACCGCGAACCCTCCACTGCCTAAATGAATCGTTAGTACTCAGAGTCTCTTCTTTAGTTCTTGAAAACTCTTCCCGCATGCCTCACTCCACTCGAATCTTGAATCCTTCCGTGTAAGCCTCGTAAGAGGTCCTGATAGTTTTGAAAATCCCTCTACAAAGCGTCGGTAATAACCTGCTAATCCAAGGAAACTACGGATGTCGGTCACGATCTTTGGCTGCTCCCAATTGACCACTACTTCTATTTTTGTTGGATCTACAGTGACACCATGCTTTGATCTACAATTAGTGTTCCCAGTTGGAATAGTCACGGTTAACACAAAGTCTAACTCCCCTGGGGTGACTTTCATCTTCTTTGTGAAGTGAGGGGTAATAAATGAGCGGGTAGACCCCGGGTCTATCAACACTCGTGCTTCATGTGTCACATCGCTTCCTTTCTCATAGATTTGTAACGTACCTAGTCATACATACACGTATATATATAATGTACACTATCATACAAAATTATTACATACGAGTTCTTTTCTATTTTCTATATGGATGCACCTTCTCTATCTAAATTTTCAAGAATTAAAATTCTTTATTTAAAAGAAATCTCACCTTGGATCACGTCATTTGTATTTTGGGCCTCTTGAGCTGTGACCGCAGAGGCTCTCCCTTGGACGATCGGCTTCCTTGCTTGTATAGGTCGTGGCATAGGAGCTGAAGTCGTCTTCCCCTTATTTGCCTCAGGGCAATCTTTGATCAAGTGGCCCACCTTGCCACATCTGAAATAGCCCCAAGTTCCCTTTCTACAATCCGTTGTCCTGTGAAACTTGCCACACTTGGCACAAGTCTCCCGAGGTGTGGAAGAAGCTGCTCACGAGAAACCTTGTGTAATTGTAGCTCCGGTAGTGATAGCAGGGCTCTCGTACCGTATCGGCCTCTCCGATGCAAGCAATGAAAATTTTTGCTAGTTGGTCTGCTGCACCGGTCTTTGATACCCTCCTTGGAATGGTGGTCTCTGATTGTTCGCTACGAATCTCGGCTTTTTGTTCACCGGCTAGTAGTTTTCCGTTCTACTATGATCCACATTCCACCTTCCTTGTTGTTCCCTCTGACGGTATTTATTATTATTTTCTTCCTCCACTACGAGCGCCTTGCTCATGACATCTTCATATGTCCTCATCTGGAATGGTGCCATTCCTCCCCTCATGTCCGGTCTCAACCCTTGCTGAAACCTCTTCGCTCTCATCATCTCCGTAATGATGTAGTCAGGCGCGAAGCGAGCGAGTCGCATGAACTCCACTCCATACTCTCTAACAGTCATCTTCCCTTGCACAAGCTGCAAAAATTGAATCTCCATTTGGTTCCTCACCACTTCCGGGAAGTACTGCTTATTGAACTCTTCAACAAACTCATCCCACGTCCAGGGCAAATCCGGAGTCCCTGAGCCCTAGTCAGTGAAACAAACTTCCACCAAGGCCCAGCCTCTCCATCCAACATGTAGGCTGCCCAACGGACACTCTCGTCCTCTGTACATGTGAGCACACTAAATAATTTCTCCATCTCACTCAGCCAGTTTTCAGCTGCCATGGGCTCTGCCTGCCCAGAAAAGCTAGGAGGTCTCATCCTCCTAAACTCAATAAACGCAGAAGACACTGGCGGTGTCGGAGCCACTGGAGGTGTCGGTGGCTGATGCTGCTCGTGGGCAGTATGAGCTGCCAAAGATGCTGCCTGCTGTGCCATGGCAGTCGCCATGGTTTCCATAGTGTGCATCATCCTCTGACGCTCCTCTCTATCTTCGTTTCTTTCTCTAACTCTTTCCTGTTCTCTTTGATCTCGATCCTGACGATCGCGATCTTGGGTCTCTGCCTGATCTTGGCTCCCTTGGCCACCACTGCCTGAAGCCCCTCTATCTTCTATAGGCACTCTATTGGTATCCGAGATAAAATCATCTCGACTACGCAAACTTCTACTATGACCGCCCCTGGGTTGGCCCCTTCCTCTAGAAGACATAACGGTCTGCACGTGAAACCAAAGTTTCATTAGCAGAAGTCCCTATGCTCTAACAAATAATGATTGTCATAATTTCTAAAAGAAAATGCTCTGATACCAACTGTGACAGCCCGGATTTTGATATCCCAAAACTCGTGCCATCGTCACGATCCTCTAGACCGTGCCCCATGGCTATGTACCGAACATTGGTATAACAAGCAATATTAAGAAAAAATGGAATAATAACTACATGATGCGGAAGTAAAATACTATTCTAAGTATAAACTCAAAAGACAGTTCTACTTTCATGCCACTGCATGAACAGAGAACCGATCCGAACCATCGGTGATAAACAGATCACCTCAGATGGTTCTCCAAAAAGAATATATTAGTTAATTACATTGTTTATCAAAATAAAGGCTTGACATACCAAGCCGTACCAATGAGTTCTCAAAACTACTCTCTCAAAATACTCAGCGGAGTCTTCTAGAAGAAGTCCTCAGAAGGGGGCTCCAACTCGTCCCCAAGCATGTAATCCGAATCACCCGGATCCACGTCTCCCGAAGCGTCGGCCACTGCTAGCACTGGACCTGCGACGTATAGTCTAAAGGGTGAGCTACATCCTAGCTCAATAGAGAATAACACAATGAATATATAAGTTAAAATTTCACATATATTCCATGATATTCTAAGCATGATGTATCTATGCATTTGCTGGAAAAATAGTTTAAAAGATGACCATTATGCCTTGAAGTTTACTGGTGGTTTGCATGTTTCATTTATTCTCAAACTATTCATGAATTACACTGATTAGGCCTAAAGCAAAACTTAAATTTTCAACTTAAGTAGTCCCCGAGCAATATAGCATCGAGCCCTGATGGAATACCCTCCATCGTCGTCTAAATAGACAGTTGTTATATATATTCCCTGGGAATATTACCCAAGCCCCTTTCTCATAGGCGGCGAGATTAAATCTCATCTCAACATCGCTGAAATGTACTTACGATGTACGGATAAACCTCCGTATAGGTGTATGGATTGGCCGCCGTACCGATCACAGATATCCTGTCGAGTCAGTCGTAGGTATCCCGCCATGTCGGTGGGGTATTCTATTCAAACCTTAAATAACAAAAATATCATGTGCTTTACATTTAGTTATTCACCGTGTAAAAGTGCTACTTTATATCAGTTAGGCCTTATCAGTAGTTATCCAATCTTACTTACATCCTTGGGATGTCTAAATTGCTCCCATCACACTGATGCCTTTATCACTTTCTCATCCCCTGGGGATGTCTCATTTTCATTACTTTCTTGGTGTCACACACACACACCCTTTTTACAAAGATTTACATAGTTAAAATATTTTCAATTTGATTTCGATATCACTATATACATGCTCTTGCAATTAAAGTACATGTTCAAGGTGTTCCCTACCTCAGGTCTCTTAAGGTCTAAGCATCAAGGTCCCACACGGCTCCTTATGCTTGCTCTCACACGTTCCACCTATGGAACATCATAACACATGCAACATATCACTAAAGATGCAATAGAGAAGGTCCTAGACCCTCCATAAACCCCAAGGTCTAATTAAGAAGTCAAGTCAAACTGCCAAAATCAATTAATCGACTCTCAAAATCGATTAATCGAACCCTAAATCGATTAATCGATTCCTAAAATCGATTAATCGAAATCCAAAATCGATTAATCGATCCCAAATCGATTAATCGAAATCCTCAAAATGGTTAAATCGATTCTCAAATCGAGCAGTCGAAAATTCAAAATTGATTAGTCGATCCCAAATCGATTAATCGAAATCAAAATCGATTAGTCGATTTTCCCAAGTCTTATTTCTCCAGCCACTGGAGGTACCCAGTCGATTAGTCGATTTCCAAATCGATTAATCGACTTTCAGAATGGATTAATCAATTTCCAGATCGATTAATCGAAATCGGGCATCTTTGCTTTTTCAACTTCTAGACCAAAATCGATTAATCGATTCTCAATATCGATTAATCGATTTGGCCAGACTCAGCCCCTTTTCGGGCTGTTCTTTCAATCATTTCTCTCTCTTTTTCTTTCCCTTTTCTGTGCCTTTAATCTATCTTTATGACTACATTTGACTAATTTTAACCATCAAGACTTATGCATTTAAATATAATAAAACTCACCTCAAATCAATCTCCTGATTGATTGGTTGACTTGAATGGTTAGGGTTCCAGCATTGGGTCCCACGAATCCAATCACATTGAATCTGGCATTTATTGCTCAATCTTCCCTTCAATCCAGCCACATTAACTCCTTGTCATTAACTCACCTTGGCTCTCTCTCTCTCTCTCTCTCTATCTCTCTTCTTAACTCTCTTTACCAACCAAATAATGAAACCTAGGTTATTAAATCCTTATATCCTCTTTTCAGCTTGTGTGTTAAACACATACACCAGAGATAGGTGTACGTGACTATTAACTATACTCTAACTCTATACTTAGGTCACATTGACATCACATTAGTTTATCCCTTCATGAGTCCACCGTTTGACCATCACTTGGTCAAGCCTACGACCAGTCGAGCACGGATCTCGAGGTCACTGTTTAACGCTCAAATTTTTGGGATATTACACGCTATGTGTCATATGGAAGGCGTCTTTCATTCCTTGTTGGAGCGCTAACGCTTCGACATAGTCTCGCTAGCACGCTGTGAAGAATAGGTTGCGCGTCTTATACGAAGTGCAAGCGCTTCTTACTGAAGCACTAGCGCTTTTTTCCCAATCGTCATTAATGCAAAACGTTCAGCCAATGAATAATCTCCCCGAAGTGGCGCCTCAAATAGTCATTTTGAATGATAATAATTGTCATTGAAAACCACAATGTCATGCGCCACTTCTCATTTAATGTTCTAACGACGATAATAAATAATATTACGTCAGAAGTCGCTTCGCACAAGAAAATGTTAGGTGACACAAGGTAAGTGCTACGTGTCAATATTTCTGGGCATTGATCGAAGTGTTATGTTTCATGATAGAGGCATTGATCGAAACGCTACACTTCATGATAGAGGTGCTAGGGCGACTAATAGGAAGCGCAACGCCTCCTTCATAGAAGCATAAGCGCTTCGATGCTTATGCGAAATATAAAATGATTTAAGTTGGGGTAATAATGTTCTTTTCTAATGTAATGATGGTCTGCACCATCTTTTCGAATGTCAGGAACGTATCCCCTGTGCTTCGAACCGCCTTGCCTTTCTGATTCTGTCAGTAGTAAGCATGGTTAAAGCGGGGAAAGTCGCATTAGCCAAAGAGGCGCTACGTGTCGAACTCCTATCAATAGGTAAGAGATTTCTCTACGCCCGGGCGCATATCCTCGGCCTGGATATATATATATATATATATATATATATATATATATATCCGGGTCGGGTGTTGGAACCCTCAACCCAAGCCCGGATTGATCCGGGTTGCAACATGTTTAGCCCGATCCAAATACGGGGTCGGGTTTATATATATATATATATATCCGAGTCGGGTGTTGGAACCCTCAACCCAAGCCCAGATTGATCCGGGTTGCAACATGTTTAGCCTGATCCAGATACGGAGCCGGGTTTGCTTGATAGAAAGTACCACTTTTTCTGAGCCGGGTGCGGGCGAAAATTCGAACCAGCACAGCCCATTGAGAGCCCTACTAGTATGCTATAAGTTTTATTTATTTATTTGAAATAATGAGAAATAATTGTATATAGTAAATTTATCTATATTATATATTTTATGGTGTATAAACTTTACACCTTATATTTCTTATTCTTAAGTGGAAAAAGTAACTTACTTTTGTAAAGAGTCTCATATGTATGGTATTTACTGGTGGTATAAAGTAGAAAATATACTTTTATTAAAAAATTATCTTTTCATGAAAAGGTGTGCGGAAAGATATTTCTTTATATAATTAGAGAATGTTAACCTATCATCCTCTTCATTGTTAGGTTACTAATTATCGTCATCTTTTTTCCGTTTTCGATGATAAACTTTTAATTCTTTTTTTAATAGTTATACGCATAGTGACAAATTTCGTTTTGGTCAATCTTCCGGTAAGGGGTCATTTCGATTAATTTCGAGAAAAATTCAAAAAAGTTTCGGATGATAAACTTTTAATTATTTTTTTTAATAGTTATATGCATAGTGATAAATTTCGTTTTGGTCAATATTTCGGTAAGGGTCATTCCGATTAATTTTGAGAAAAATTCGAAAAAGTTTCAGAAAAAATTCAGTGTAGAAAATACATACATATATATATATATATATATATATATATATATATATATATATATATATATATAAAATATTTAAGGTTTACAAAAATCTTATTTATCATTTAAAAATGGCTGAAATTTAAAAAAAAATCATCAATTTTGGCAAATTTTGTTAAATTCGCCAAAATTAATGAAATTTCAGGAATATTAGAGAAGTGACAGAAATTTTGCCAAAAGTTTCATCTGACTCCTGTTTAGGTGAATTTCGGAGAAATTTGTCACTATGGTTATAAGTTTATAATTTCAATCTTTCTTTATTTACTAAAATGTCAACCCATGAGGGCATTTTTGTTTCGGAGATAATGCTAACCTCAAAACCAAGAGGGTGAGATTAGCATTCTATTTTAAAATTATACATTATTTGGAAATTAAATGTGTGTACTTTAAAATATTATTTTAAAAGGACACATTATTTTGGAATATTACTTAAACAACCTTTCATTTTCATGATTAAATCTAATATCGTAAATTAAAAGGACAAGTGTCCCTTTGTGCCTTATAATTATTTTTTGTAGTTCATGATGTACGAAGGTACGGCATAATTAAGATCTTACAATCAGACATTGTGAGATTTCGAGTCATTACATATGTTAAGCCCCAACTCTTCACAGAAGAAGTGTATGCGTTGATTATAATTTATATATTTTCGAATGTTTATGAGTTTATGATCTCTACCATATAAATATGTAAAGAGATTCATCAACTACTAGCAAATAAAGTAACCACTTCACATAAGGAGCGATGACGCAAACCATCCAAGGCGTCATCGCTTCTATTATGAAGCACTATCGCTTCTATCGCTTCACATAGGAAGCGATTCCTGGGCATGTTGAGCCTCAACTCTTCACAAAAGAAGTGTTTGCGTCGATTATAATATATATATTTTGAATGTTTATAGTTTTGTGATCTATACATGTAAATAATATACCGAAACGAATTGCGAAGTGCCAAACTTACCTCAGATGTCACTGTTCTGCGCTTCTATCAACTCAAAGCTCCAGAGAAAGAGTTGTTTCAGGGATCCGGCTTTTCCACAGAGTCTCGCAGCAACGAGAGAGAGAGAGAGAGAGAGAGAGAGAGAGAGAGAGAGACAGAGAAAGAGACAGAGAAGGAACCTACAGTCTCTTAGTTTTTTGAATTCTTTTATCGTCATATCATGACAAGACATGCCTTGACACCTACGCTACCTACCTCCGCCAGGTGTATATCGCCGCCTGCGCTACCTACTCCACCTACCACTGTTAGTAGCAAACCCCATTGTTGCTAACCCAGGTTAGTGCAAAAGCACTTTTCACGTGTTTGCTTCGCATTGGGGAGGGGGGCGTAGAGAGGGCTCATTTTCCCCTTGGCCATATATATATATATATATATATATATATATATATATATATATATATATATATATATATATATATATATATATATATATCCAAGATACATGTGGAGATCAACGTGGCATTAAAACATATTTTAGGTGCTACGTGGAATATGGGTATGTTGTTTAGATCAATTTTTAAAAAAAAATCTCAAAAAAAGGTTTTTTAAAGCATAAGTCAAACTTAGACTAGTTTTAATGGTCCAAATTTAATTTTTTCAAATATGATATAATCAATGAACCTATGCTCCATGTGGCATAAGAATAGTGTTATGAGTGCCACATGGAGCTCCAAGGATCTTGGTGGACGCTCACGGTTCTCCATTGGAGGACGAAACCCTTATATATATAAAGAAAAATTGAAAGCCGAGTTGAACCGAGCAAAACCATTTTCGGTTCGGTTTGGATTCGGTTTGGGGGCTGAAAAGTTCAATTAATTGAAACCGAAACATTTGGAAACCGACCCGAAAACCGAAATTTCAGTTTCAGTTTGGCTCGGTTAACCAAATTTGCACCCATAGTGAAAGGACATGTGTGGGTTGCGCCTGAAGTTTTATTTTAAGTGGCCCACATTCCAAAACATGACCTGAAAACCATGTGATTTTGTAGTTGAAATAACACCCAATCACAATCCTAGAGAGGGCTGTCAATGAGCCGGATTGGTTCGAGACCATAGTCACAAAAGTTGCCAATTTATTGAATAATTTGCGATTTTTATGAAAAACAAACAAAACACGAATAGTTTGCAATTTTTTAAAAAAATAGTCAAAATCATCAAAGTTCTCGCTATTTTTTGAAAAAATTATCAAAATCATTAAAGTTCATGAATAATTCGGCAAAATCATTAAAGTTCGCAAATAATTTGGCAAAATCGGCTTCCTATGCAGGCAGCGCTTGTATTTTTTTCGACACTTTCCAATAATTTCACATTTTTCAACAAAATTTTAAAATTTTTGATAAATATACTGGTAATTTACTCACCACACGGCTGCTTGTTCTGTTAAAGTCAATGGAGAACTCATTATATCGGGACTAAATTCTAGTTGGAATTGTAGAAAATGTAACGTGTTTGTCAATGGGTACCAGCTGTTGCTTTGTACAAGATCCACCTTTTAAGTTTTTGTTCCCATGGAGCCACCCACCATGTTATAATGATATTAATCTTATTATGGTTTCCCAAAAGATCCTATTGTAAAAGTTAAAAATTTTAATATTTTTTATATATTTAAAAGTTAAAAAGTTATAATTTATATAAATATTTAATATATATATATATATATATATATATATATATATATATATATATATATATATATATATATATATATATATTCGAATTATTCCCGAACTTCCCAAACTTTGCCGAATTTTTCCGGATTTTAACTTTGCCGAATTATTACCGAATCCCGATTTTGTGACTATAGTCGAGACAAACTTAGGGTTGCCTAATTGGTAAAGGGTATATGGTCGGACAGGTCAAGGGTATATGCCCAGCCCGACCCTAAAAAATGACCGACAAAACGCCTGACCTAAAAGGCTGAAACCCAACCCGACTCATTTGAAAACACCCTATTTTCCTTGGTTTTTTTTATAAAATATTTGATCAGGTCAACCGATCTGATATTTTTCCAACCCAGCTTCTGAGTCGATTGGACTTGGATGTCGGTCTAAATGCTACATGCCCAACCCGACCCAATGGGTCAAGTTTATGTGCCTGTCCCGATGAACAATCTGGGTCAACGACACTACAAAAAATAAGACTATTAGCGGCAGTAAAAAATTGTCGCTATTAACAAAAAGCTGCTGCTATTAGTTCTATCGCTACCAAAATTTGCTGCTATTAGTTTTGTCGCTACCAAACACGGCCTTAACATCAAGTGCCACTGAAACACCTTATTTTTGTAGTGTAAGCCAGGTATCTTACTGACCCGACCTGTTGCCAACATTAATCATCTATCTTTTCTTAGGGGAAGGTGGAGTCCTAACTTTTTACTACTCCTCGGATGCTGCAAGTTTTACTTATTTATTTATATATTTGAAATAATGAGAAATAATTGTATATATTAAATTTATCTATATTATATATTTTAGGGTGTATAAACTTTACACCTTATATTTTTTATTTTTAAGTGGAAAAAGTAACTTACCTTTTTAAAGAGTCTCATATGTAGGGTATATACGGTACTTTTGATTGCCAAATAAAATATATTTCACGATTATAACGATTATAACTGATGTTTTGATCGTGAGCGATCGTTTGATAGAGCAAATCCTAAACGTGTCTCAACGTTTTTTAACTTACGGTTACGAAAATTGCATATGAAGAGAGACCTCATATCCCCTCGTCGTTACACGTCGTCACATGTAACGGCGAGTGCCAGTTATAACCATGAAATGCGTCTGCAATCAAATATGCCCATTAGGTAAGTTTGATTGCCAAATAAAACACGTTTCACGGTTATAACTAGCATTTTGACTGTGAGCGGTCGTTTGATAGAACAAACCCTAAACGCGTTTCAACACTTTTTAGCTTGCGATTACAAAAATTGCATACGAAAAGAAACCCTCGTATTCCCTCGTTGTTATACGTAACGACGTCACATGTAACAATTAGTGCCAGTTATGACCGTGACACGCGTCTGCAATCAAGCATGCCCATAATATTGGTATAAAGTAGAAAATATCATTTTATTAAAAAATCATCTTTTCATGAAAACGTGTGCTAAGTGTTTGAAAAGATATACACTTTATATAATTAGTTAATGTTAACCTATCATGCATCCTCTTCATTGTTAGGTTATTATCATCATCTTTTTTGGTTTTCGATGATAAACTTTTAATTATTTATTTTAA
This sequence comes from Chloranthus sessilifolius, assembly GCA_021018995.1. Taxonomy (NCBI): domain Eukaryota; kingdom Viridiplantae; phylum Streptophyta; class Magnoliopsida; order Chloranthales; family Chloranthaceae; genus Chloranthus; species Chloranthus sessilifolius. The sequence goes on from CM037588.1 coordinate 104,521,348, forward strand.
TAATTATAAGTTTGGAAGCTCGGTCTTTCTTTATTTACTAAAATGTCGACTCATGAGGGCATGGGCATTTTGTTTCGGAGATAATATTAACCTCAAAATGAAGAGGGTGAGAATAGCATTCTATTTTAAAATTATATATTATTTGGAAAATGTGTGTACTTTAAAATATTATTTTAAAAGGACACATTGTTTTGAAATATTACTTAAACAACCTTTCATTTTCATGATTAGATCTAATATCATAAATTAAAAGGAGAAGTGTCCCTAACCATCCATTTTAACAAGAGGTTTATATCCTCTTCATATGCTATAAATAAGTCTTTATATTTATCTTAAAATCACACTCAAAATATATACAACAAATTTTTATTTTTTTTAAATTCTTAGATTGTGTTTTGTTATCAATATTTTGTTGCAAATATTGGTACAGATTTTTGAAAAAATAAAGATTGACACTACAAAAATAAGGTGTTTCAGCGGCACTTGTTGTTAAGGCAATTTTTTGTAGCGATAAGACTAATAATGGCAGTTTTTTGTAGCGACAGGACTAATAGCAGCAATTTTTTGTTAAAAAAACTTCCTCTAATTGTAGTATTTTTTGTAGTATGAAATGAAGAAATACGCAGATCCGATTTGAGACACGTTAAATATCGTTGTCTTTTAACTGATATTTGCCCCTACCACTATAATTAAGTGGTCATCAACAGGTTACTGGCAAATCTGTTCCAACATACAACGAACCAGTAGTGTATTCTTGTGGTAGATTTGGTGAATCTGATCATACAATCAGAACACCAAATAATGTAGGAGAGGAACTCTGAAATAAAGCTTTAAAATCAATAAATAAAATAGAAAACGCAATGTCTGAAAATGAGGGTCTCGACAGGGGCGGAGCTAGAATTTTTTCATAGGGTGGTCATCTAATCAATTAAAGTTGAAAATTTGTATAATTTTTTTTCTAAGTAAACGCTAAAAAAAATATATATCTACAAATGAAACTAGATACGAAATAAAAGAAAATCATATACATATCAATTAGATCGTTTCAACAAAATTGACCTAAGTCAAAATTTCCTCAAAGAAGGACTACGAGGTAGTATCATCCTCGTCATCATCCTCCAAAGAGTAGGATGATGTGGCAGTACATTACAGGGAGCCCGTGAGACCATCGAAGCTGTTGAGCATATCCCGATGATGAACGGGAAGACCCAATATTTTATTATTTAATAATTTTGATGCCTTTATAAAATTATATATGTATTAAGTTTTTTTTTACTCTTTAGATATTTTAGTGAATTGCTTTAGTGGTAGACTTAATGCTCTGTGAAGGTTAAGTTCTAGGTTCAAACCTTATTATGTGTAATAAATTTTTTAATTTTTTAAATAAATTATACTAGAGCCTATACACCATATATGTGAGTATGTAGCTCTACAACATAGTAGAGCCTGTGAGAGAAATCTCCGTGGAGCACTTAAATAAATGGAGGGGAGCCTAAAAATAGGCCAAAATAATAGGATTTAGTTAAAAAAATCAAAGAAATATTTGTTATGAAAACAAATACCATAAAATAGTTTGTTTAAAAATTTTAGATAATTTTGGATGGTTGAGAATCCACTAATATAAATTAGGACACCTAAAGTTTAGTAACAAATTTTTAGAAAGTTTGGGTGGTCAATTGACCACCCAAGTCATAAGGTGGCTCCGCCACTGGGTCTCGGGTCCCTTTTAAAGAAATCAACAGGTGTAATTGAACGGACATATATGTTAAGTAACTAAACAGACATATCCGTTTACAAAAGAGCAATTTAAAATTCAAGCGATAATAAATAAAACTGTAAAAATGTGGTTATACTTTTGTTCAAAAAATTAACTAAATGCACCGCACTGCCACGGCACGTACAGTACACGCGCTCGTGCACATGCCCATCCCGACCCGGCCCAGCCCAGCTCGGCTCAGCCCGCACATATGTGTATGTGACTGATTGAGTGCATGACAGTGGAAACTACAAAATTCGGTGCCCCCTAAGTGAAGGCTACAAGCCTTGAGCCAAAGTTTGAACTTAAAACTCAAAACCCAAAATTGGGTGTACACAATGTGGGACTATTGTTCCTCAAACAAAAACACAAAAAACAAACTTATATTTTAAAATATCTATAAGATATATCCTAAAAACTTTAACATCCCAACACATAGTATTATAGGATTATTAAGAGCAATATTCAACCTCCCTTTATCCATTACAGGTGAAACACTATCCTTCCTGATATGTATATGAGATTTATTTCTTATCAATGTAGTGTCATTTGGCCGTCACGTATTTACGACATATTTTTTCCTTTGAACCTAAACATTGATTAAACAAATATTTAGGTTTAATGGATTTAAACCTATTTTGATTGATGTCTTGTGAATTCCATATCTGCCAAGGCTTTTAGTAAACGGATCCGTCAGATTTTCTGCAGACTTAATCCAAATTACTGAAATTACTTCATCTCTAAGTAATTGTTTTAAATAGCTGTATGTTTTAGATCAATGTGTTTATTTTTTTTCATTATATGTTTAACTATAAGCCTTTGATAGTGTTGCTTCACTATCACAATGTATAGAGATTGGTGACAATGGTAGATTTTATATTAGCAAATTTCTTAATCATTTCGCTTCTTTTTCACTTGTCTCTAAGGCAATGAATTTCGTTTTCATAGTAGAATGTGTGATGCAAGTTTGCTTCTTTGATCCCCATGAGATCGCAACACCTCCAAAAATGAATATCCATCCATTTGTGGACTTTAATTCTTCCGAACCAAATATCCAACTTGCATTTCTATATCCTTCTAATACTTAAGGATATCCAGAAAAGTACAAATCATAATTAATAGTACCTTTTAAATATCTAAAAATATGAGAAATAACATTCCAATGAACAGAACTAGGGTTACTTGCAAATCTATTTAACTTATCGCAAATGCAATGTCCGGCCTTGTGCAATGCATTACATACATAAGGCTACCAATAATCTTTGCGTATTTTAACTGTTACACACATCTTTCATCATTTTTAGGTAATTTAATATTAATATCCAAAGGTGTATTGGCATATTTCAAATTAAAGTAATTGAATCTTATCAAAATATTTTCAATATAATGAGATTGAGTTAAAGTTAACGTATTCTCATTTCTTACAATTTTGATTCCTAAAATTACATTTGTCTTGCCCATATCTTTCATGCTAAAAGATGAACTTAAGAAATTTTTAGTATCTAAAATAACGTCTAAATTAGTTTCAAAAATAAGTAAGTCATCTACATAAAGACATATAATAGCACCATTATTATTAAAAAAATTATAATACATACATTTGTCGATTTTATTAGTTTTAAGTCCAAAATTAGTAATGGTATTATCAAACTTTTTATGCCAGTGTTTTAGTACTTATTTTAACCCATATAGAGATTTAATAAGTTTACAAACTTTCTTTTCATATACTGGGAGAACAAACTCTTCTGGTTGTTTCATATAAACCTCTTCTTTTAAATCACCATTTAAGAAAGCGATTTTAACATTCATTTGATGAATTTCTGACTTTTGTATAGAAGCTAAGGTAATTAGAAGTCTTATAGTGAAAATTCTAGCAACGGGTGCGTATGTGTCAAAATAGTCAACACCTTATTTTTGCCTTATCATTTAGCAACCAATCTTCTCTTAAATTTTTCTATAGTTCCATTCATTTTAAGTTTTCTTTTAAATATCCATCTACATCTTATGGGTTTAGATCTTTCTACTAAGTCTACTAATTTTCACATTTTGTTTTCTATTATGAAATCCATTTCATCATTGATAGCTTCTTTCCAAAAAGCATTATTCCTAGATTTCATGATATTGTTAAAAGTGATAGGATCATCGTTTATATTTAGACATAAATGTTTCTTAGTACTTTTCATCTTATTCCCTTAAATAAGATAGATATAATAGTCTTTTGAAAGCCTAGTTTTAAATCGTTGACGTTTACTTCTTTTAGGTTTAATAATGACTTCTTCATTACTCGACGATTCAATAACATCTTTAGATTTAGAAGATTCTTCATCTTCATAAGTTTAACTTTTATCATTTAATTTATTAGTCAGAGTAGTAAACTTATATTCATAGAATATAGCATCTCTAAATTCTATTTATAGTATTTTTATCTATATTATCATTAGATTTCATAACAAGAAATCTGTAAGTCTTACTATTTTGTACATAACCTACAAATGCACACTCAAGAGTTCTAAGACCTATCTTGGGTCTTTTAGGACCTACTAATCTAACAACTGTCCTACACCCCCATACTTTAAAATAAGTTAAACTAGGTTTTCTATTCTTCCAAAGTTCATAAGCTGTAGTTAGAGTTTTCTTATGTAGAATTCTATTCAAAATATGAGTAGCAGTTAACAAAACCTCACCCATAAATTTTTATCTAAATTAGCGTTGACCAACATTATATTAGTCATTTCTACTAATGTTCTATTTTTTCTTTCGACAATTGCATTTTTTTACGGTGTGTAAGAGGTCGTATAGGTCTGTAATAAGGCCTCCTAGCCATCATAAGTGGCTATGAATCAGTCACCCCCCAAGATATGTAGATCTCGGTGGAGAGGATAGGGTTGCTATAAATTTGGTAGCCTGATGTCTGGACACTCCATCGACCATTGAGAGGGAGAAGGTACAATCGAGGGGGGATTGTTGGAAAAATTATTGAAAAAATGGAAGCAAAACTAAAGGAGATGAAATCAACAATAGAAGTTAGAGGCACGTTAACATAAAAGCTTTCTCTAAACGTTATTTGCTTCCTTCCGATTAGAATCGTGATAGCAAAAGAGGAGAAGAGTAACCTTTCACTTCTCTTTCTCTCGAGTGAACTAAAGCAATTGGTTTGATTATTCTTCGTCTTCCTCGCTAAGATCGTCTATATTTCGATTGCTCTCATGATCTCAACCGTAGAAAAGCTCTGAAATCCGCTATTGATTAGATTGAGGTTGGTAAGGGAGAGTAGTTCCTATCGTATGTCATATCAAGGTGTGAGCCAATCGTAGTGGATGTATGACTAGTAAAGCTTTATAAATCTTAAATTTTTTAAAAGCTTGACTTTTAGTATTTAATAAATAATATGATCATATTTCAAAAAATCATCTATAAAAGTAATAAAATATCATTTCTTCTCCTAGTAGGAATATTGTTTAAGTCACAAATATCACTGTGTATTAGATCTAATAAATACGAATTTCTAATAACACTAGGAAAAAGTTTTCTAATAATTTTAGTCTTAACACATCACTACAAGTACTACTATAAAAAAAAATTATGTGTGGCAATTAAATCTAAACTAACCATGCATTTCATAAATCTACAATTAAGATGTTAATTTATCATGTCATAAATTAGAAAGAGAGACCGAGTAAGAAAAAAGAGAAATTTTATTAATTTGATCAAGTGTATTCAATTTGAACATGCCTCCCATGACATATCCTTTTCCAACAAATTTATCATTCTTAGATAAGATAAACTTATCCGATTCAAATATAAGTTTGAAATCATGCTTGATTAATAAACCACCCGATACAAGATTCTTGCAAATATCGAGTACATGGAGCAAATTAATAAGTATCACGACTTTTTCAGATGTGAAATTCAATTTCACTTATCCACGCCCTGTAATCTTCACCGTAGATGAGTTCCCCATAAAGAGATCTTGATCATCATCAGTTTTTTCATATGTCACAAATATATCATGATTATTACACACATGTTTTGCGGCACCCATGTCGATCCACCATTTATTGATGTTATCAATCATATTAACTTTCGAGAGAACGGCTACAAAGTTACTTTTCTCTTCTACTGCATTTGCTTGATTCTTCAACTTCTTGAAGAGACGACAATCCCGTTTGAAATGTTTAAGTTTCTCACAGTAGTAGCATCCACCATTCTTAGGTAACATGGTCTTGATGAATTTCTTATTCTCCTCGGAGTCAGAATATCCTCTCTTCCACTTCTTTGACAGTCCACTAACAACCTTAGACTCAACTAAGTGTGCCTTTGATATCATATCAACGTGATCTTCGATTTTGTCCCTAACTCAGGATTCTTCCTCAATAAATAAATGAAGGATAAGATCTTTCATAGAAATCTTCTCATTATTACGTTTAAGAATTTTTTGGTAATCTTTCAAAGATACAGGCAACTGGACGATTATCGCACCAACTAGAAAATTCTTATCGAAATGAGAACCATTAGAAGTCATATAATTAATGACAACTTGAAAATCATGCACTTGGTTAAAAATAGGCTTATTATCGACCATCTTAAAATTAAAAAACTGAGTGATAATCTAAGAATTATACCATGCATATTTAGTTTTGTATTTCTTTCCTTCAAAGTGTTGTAGGCACGGTAGACGTTGAACAACGAATCCGATAATGCATTCAGAATGTAGCCCTTGCAAATGTAGTCGTCTTCTTCCCATTTATGCTTTTTACGACCTTCATTGAGTATTGATGATTCGGTAATAGTTGGACACGGATTCGTGATAACGTACACAACTTTCAGGGCGATCAAAAGAAAATGTAATTTCTGTTGTCACCTTTTAAAGTTCGAACCATCAAAACTGTCCAACTTGTGGATGTTGTTGGGCAGTGCGGGATGGATGTAATTTGTCAATGCGAGAGAAGTCGAGGCTGTGACATGGGCCATATCGATTTAAAATTATTTAAAATATTGGTATAGATTTCCAAAAAGATAAAGATTGAAATGAAGAAATACGCATATCCAATTTGAGGCACGTTGAATATCGTTGATTTTAAACTGATATTTTCCCCTACCACTATAATCAAGTGGTCACCAACAGGTTACCGGCAAATCGGTTCCAGAATACAACGAACCGACAACATATTCTTGTGAGCAACCAGAATACCAAACAGCACAAGAGAGGAATTCTAAAACAAAGCTTTAAAATCGGAAAAACATAATAGAAAACGCAATGACTGAAAATGAGGGTCTCGGGTCCCCCTTTTATAGAAATCAATAGGTGTAACTAAACGGACATATCCGTTTACAAAAGAGCGATTTAATAAACAAAACTATAAAAATGCGGTTACACTTTTGTTCAAAAAACTAACTAAATGTAGCGCCACGCCACGTACACGTGCTCGTACATGTCCCGTCCCTACTTGGCGTGCGAGCGCGCATGTGTGTGTGACTGATGGGGTGCATGACGGTGAAAACTATAAAATTTGGTGCCCCTCGAGTAAAGGCTACAAGCCTTGAGGCAAAGTTTGAACTTAAAACTCAGAACCCAAAATTGGGTGTACACAATGTAGGACTATTGTTCCTCAAACAAAATCACAAAAAGCAAACTTATATTTTAAAATATCAAACATATTTTGTGCAAGAGTATATTAGAGAGATCTATGTTCAGAAATGGTGGCTCAATTATCAATAAGTTGGTCACAACGTATACAGTCATGTGAATCGTTGTATCTAGAAGTCTATCTTGTCAAAAACTCATTACTTCTTATTTCTTGAGAACTTCAAAAACTCATAACTCATTAGTGATTGTGTACAATAGAGGCAAGTATGGACTTCAAGATAACATATTTTGTGTATGAATTCCTATGCTCACATTTAAGGTTTTCTTTTTCTTTGTCTTGCCTCAATTTATATATGTTTCGGACAAAATACAATAAAGGGCTTTTTACAAAATAATGCCCTGTGTCATTTTTTAACATCAAAAAATTAAATGTCATTTTTTCTTTTGAAATAGTGCCCCCATGTACCTGAAATGGGCAGTCATACATATCAACTCACGTAAGGCATTGATCAATTTTAATGAATAATTATAATGATTTCCTTGTTAACAATTTTTTTTTTTTTTTACTTTTTTTATTAGGCATTCGATACGTGCATGAAAAATGCGTATAAATACAGGACCGTATGGGGCGCATTTTCATAATTTTTAAAAAAAATATAACCTTTTTTTTAATAAAAATATAAATAGGGCTTGTTTTCGTACTTTTCTCTACAATAAAACTCTTAAAGAGAAATGAGAAATTTGAGGCAATTGTGAGAGGATTAAAAAAGGAAAGTAAAAATAATTCCTTTTAAAATATTTTTTACCTTTTTCAGATGGTCAAAGTCTGCCAATTAGCTGTACCCCGGGCCGTGAAGGTGCGGTCGTGGGTTCGATTCTCCTCGGTAGTTACCTCTCACTTTGCCTTTACAAAAGTGAGGTTTGGTTGTATGATAATTACTCACCACAAATGTTGGTGCTGCTCATGAATGTCATATCTGCAAGTGCACTCCTATGTCAAACCAACTTGCACCTATAAAAAAACAGTTATACCCTGTGCCAATCCAACTTGCACCTCACAACCGGACCGGTGACCTCACCTCATTGCACCCCTCACCCAACACCCGGTTGGGTTTTAAAACATTGTTAATGATGTGCAATATGCTTAAGGATATTGATTAAGGATCAAAATTTCGGTCCAAATTATTGGTTTCGGTCATCACAGAAATAATAATTTGGACCGAAATTTCGGTCATATTTTGTATGGGATTCAAATTTCGGCCAAGTTATCGCTTTTCGGCCGATATTTTGATCCTTGATATTGATATTTGTAATTGAAAATTCCACATTGCAACAAGAGTTTTGCTTGTTGAAACCATTGGCAGCCTCTAATCAGATGATGGAGATTGTTTTTCATCCCAATCTTCTACATAACATATTGTTTTTAGATCATGTCCCGCCTGTCTTCCAGTCAAATTTTGATTCCACGTGGGAGCCATCCCCAAAAGTGACCCGCGCGAGAATCCTTCTCATGGTACGCTCATGACCATCGTTACCTTTTGGGATGTGTGCCACATGGAATCAGCATTTGCTAACCTGATAGGTGGTACAGGATCTTAAGATCTATTCTGTGGAGGATTGGAACAAAAAATGATTGTCATCTTCCGATTCAAGGCAATCAACGATTTTAATAGGTTTAAACGTTGGTTACAAGTGTAGAATCTTCGATTGTAAATACCAGTATCCTAAACTTAATTTATCCTCATATTTGAAGCATTCAACATCAATGAGGATCCTAACTAAACACTATGTTCATGTTTAAAGTAATGCAATGTATATTATGTAAGAAAGTGATGGTTTAAGAGTACTTTATCAATTGTGAGTCCTAGATATGTTAGAATTGGAATATCACTCAATCACAAGTGTTAGAAGTTTCTATTTTGGTGGCCATCACTATGGTCAATCCGTTGACCGGTGAATGGTGTAAGATCAATCTTGCAATGTGTAATTGCTAATTCGGTGAGTTTGAAGAAAATAGGCAACTAATAGGTAAGTCTTTTAGTTATGGTATGATTGTGATTTCTAATCACAATATAATTAATAATGTAAGTCCTTAATGGGAAATAACTCTTTGGCTATAAATATAAGGGAGCCTGATTCCAACGATTGCTCAAAACAATTCAATCATTCCCATTAGCAAAAACATCCCCATTGTGGTAGGAGATATTGAAAGCGAGAAGATCGTTGAAGATCGGCAACCCACCATTAATGGCTCACACTCAAGGTGCGCATATATATTTAATTTATGGATTATTAGTTTATTATTTTTTATTGATCATGCGCCTAGATCCTATGGCTTATTTTGGATGGTCGGATCGATAGATCCATTTAGATTCCATCAAATGGCAAATAGAGTTGTCAACAGGTTTAGTCAGGTTCGGTCGGGCGAAAATTTTGGCTTCCTGACAAGTAAAGGCTATATATACACAACCCGGAAACCAATTGGCCGATGCTCGACTCAAAAACCCAACACAACTCGGCCAAACGACTCCTATTTTCCTTAATTTTCTATTACCTGATTTTGGTAATCCGGTCTTCGAGTTGAGCAGACACGAGGGTCCGATCGATTGCTTCATGCCAAACCCAACCTATTGGGTCAAGTTTACTTGCCCGACCAAGTAAAAAGTCCAAGTCGGCAGGTTGTATTGGGCCGATCCGAACCCATTGACAGCCCCAATAACAAATGTTTTATGAGATACTTTTGAGATAAACAGCCGCACATTCTGCATGCAGACACCAAACCAAAATTTGCTCTCCATTGGAAGAATGTGCTTGATACAAAATATTTTGGTGAGGGTGACTCTCACTAGAAAAATTCTCTTTATAAGATAAATCATAGGCTAGAAAATTTTACTTAGTGGGTAGCGGTGAGATAAGAATGGGGAAAAATATGGTGTACGTATGTATATTTGAGCCAAATATAAATGAATATAACACTACTAGTCAATGTTTAGGGGGTAAAATTAAAGCTATATTTCAGGTTCCTCACCTTATGTGTGACAGGGGATTCTGAAAAAGCATGGTCACAAAAACAGATCTTGAATTGGATGGCTCTAGATTTATTTTTATCTAGTTTAGGTGTGTGTACTTTACAACATATCTATACCCTAACCACTGTCAATGAGTTTATGATTTTAGGATCATTATAAACTTTTTATACGGTATTGTGTCAAAGAAGTAATAAGAAGAGTGTCTACCCACGTCAAAGTAATGTAATTACGAGTTTACGACGTTGACACCAAAGACAGTGGTGCATGGCCGTGTACCTACACGGGTCATGGCCACAGCAAAGGACTCTCTCTCTCTTCTTGTTCATCTTCCCATCCTCTCTCTGAGCTAAGAATTTGTTTAGGGTTTATTACCAAAACATTTCTAAATTAAGAGTTTGTCTTTCTCTCTCTAAACTAAGAATTTGTTTAGGGTTTATTACCAAAACATTGTATACATGAATTTTAAATATGAAAAAAAACATCACAATTTCTAGATCACTAAACATCTCACAATACGCCAATGTTGTGAACTAAAATCCAGCTAGGGGTACGCGGCCCCAAAACATGTATAATAATATCGATGCAATACCATTGAAGTAGTCCTCGTGCTTCAATGGGCTTGCCTAGAAGTGGATTTAATTTGGAGGGAACGAATTGACAGGGCTAAACACGCTTCGGTAGGCCGACTCTGAAGTAACCGTATTCAGCCTATATTGCAATCTTTTTTTTAGTACTTAAAATCGGCACAGGCAACTTTTTAGTAAAACGCTCGTTTGTTTACCATGTCTTCTTATCTATGCACAATAAACTTTGCTACAGTCCTATCGAAAAAAAAAATATTAGAACTTGTTACATGCACAAACTTAGACGAGCATAAAATTCATGCATATATCTCTCAAATTCAAATAAAGGGAAATTTATACTTTCGGCCCTATAAGTTTGCGTATTTACAAAAACGGTCCTATAGTTTCAAACTTTATATAACAGGCCAACTCCAAGCCAAACTGGTTCAACGTTTATATATATATATATATATATATATATATATATATATATATATATATATATATATATATGTTTATTGTTCTTTTGATCACTTTTTCTTGTGTTGCGATTTCCAAATTCGACTATAATTGGTAGCCCAGTGAACTGCAACCGGCTAGGTAAGATATCGACTACAGTTTTTTTCTTAAGATATCGACTACATTTTTTTTTAAGATACAGTTGCTAGCCCAGTTTCGATTCTTAAGATATCAACCGCTATCTTATGATAGCGGCCGATATCTTACGCTAGCGACCGACATCTTTAAAATAGCTACCGCTATCTTATGATATCGATCGCTAATTTATGGTATCGGCCGTTATCATAAAGTAGCGGCCACTATCTTATAGTAGCGGCTGATATCTTAAAGTAGCGGCCGCTACCTTAAGATATTGGCCACTACCATAAGATAGCGGCCGATATCATAAATTAGCGGCCGCTACTTTATGATGTCGATCGATATCTTAAGATAGCGAGATGCCGACATTTATACTATAAGTCAAGTATGACCTTTTTAATCAATCAATTTTTATTTTTTAAATATTATAGGTTGAAATAGATGTTTCCTTTTTTTATCATTTTGATTTCGTCCGTGTGAGCGATAATACTTACAACGGAGGACATCGAAGGATTGTCACTATCACGGAGAACATATCATTTGATCAGTTTATGCAGAAAATGTACAATGTCAGTAGAACTCGATCGGAAGAACATTCTATTACACTAATGGTTTCGTTACGCATAGGGAATGAGTTAGTGTTTGTCAAATTGTCGGACGCCAAAGATCTTACAAACCTATTCAGAGTATATCGTATAGGTCGTGTGATAAATATTTATATCGAAAAGTCATTAGTCACTCTCGTAACAGAAATTTTATCATCTTTAGAAGCATTTCAACCGTTCTAGGAAACAAACGAAGATCATCAAAAATGTGAGGAAAGCGTCAGATTATTAAATGATGATGGTGTGGAATCAGGATATTCGATTGAAAATCAAAGAATACGGTTTGAAGAGAACATCGCTACACCGATGATAGTCGACGATGATAAAAATATAAACATAGGATTTTGCCCCTACAGTAAGCCTCTGGAGCAACTCTCTTCAGACATTTCAATGAGAGAAGTCGATGAAGATCAAAAATATTGTTCTCAAATGAATCCGACGCATGATATATCTCAACTCAACTTCGAATCGATAAATAATATATTTGACCGAAATCAGTGGGAAATATTTTTAGGAGGTCTTAGTTCATATCAATGGCCTTTCGAATCAATAGCTTCAGAGCCAACAATAATCGAGCCTGCAACAGAACAGTCTCTCGCACCTCGAATATTCCCACCTCAGCCAACCTCAACCCAAACAACTGTAACTCAATCAAACGTACATCGACGGACTCAATCCCAATCACGTAATAGTCATCCAATCGATGACGGTGATAGTGATCCAGAAAATAATGAAGCACTGTCATCGCCCATTTCGCGTGTTAATACTAATAGGAAAATTGATCAACCTCTGGTGGACGAAGATTATCAACTTAATGACTCGGAAGAAGAGTATATGGATTCGGATGATGAGGAACTGTATGAAGGGGGGGCAATTACTATTGGTCGGGCATTTAGAAATAAGAAATCCTTTCAGAAAGCTCTTAAAGAATTTGCAATGGTAAATAATTTTCAAATTAAAGCAATAAAAACCAGTCCTCTTTGAGTTACGGCCAGGTGTATTGAAGTAAAATGTGTTTGGTGAATATATGCATCGAAATTGGTGAGTGTGGACACGTTTCCTGTGAAAACTTTTCACCTAAAACATGTGTGCAAAAAGCCAGCTTTCGAAACCGGACATCGCCAATGTACGATATCGTGGATAGCTTCATTCATGAGGGATAAGCTATTAAAATACTTTGACAAGACTCCTATTTCAATAATTTTTTATATTGAAAAAAAATACGGTATAACAATAGGTTACTGGAAAGCATGGAGAGGAAAAGAAATGGCGTTGAATGACATCCGAGATAGCTGGAAGGAGCAATTTAAGATGTTATCGTTCTATATCGCCGAATTATAGTGGGTCGATCCAGACGTACAGGCCAAATTATGTCGCGAGCCTGATAATGCATTTCAGAGATTCTTCGTGGCATTCAGACCTTACAGTAGAAGATTTCGTAATGCTTTACAAAGAATAATTGCAGTAGATGAAACACATTTGCGGGGATGATACAAATGAGTGTTGTTAATAGCTACGGAGATAAACGGGAATAGACATTTATTCCCTATAGCGTTCAGCATTGTACCCAAAGAAAATAAAGATCATTGGATATGGTTCCTTGATCTATTAGGGAGACATATAATCGAGGACTTTGAAGAGCAGTTTGTATTGATATCAAACAGGCAGAAAGGTTTGATGGAAGCTGTAGAAAAGGTGTTCCCTAATGCCTTTTACAGCTTCTGTATGCGACACCTAACCATAAATATTTTATATATATATAAGGATACAATCTCTAGACCGCTGTTTTGGATTGCTGCTTATGCATTCTCGGAAGTAAAATTTAAAAGAATTTTGTAAAAAATAGAAGACGACGCCCCCCCGGAATGTATAACATGGATTAAAGAAATTGGAGACCATTTCTGGGTGCGCGCTTATTTTTCAGGGAGGCGTTATGATATATTGACAACTAATATAGCTAAAAGTATTAATAGTGTCTTGAAAATAGCCAGGGAGGAACTGATTATGACCATTCTAGAAACTATTTGCACAAAGGTAGCCAAATTTTATCTGCGTCATCAGAAAGAAGAAAATAAAATGACACACGTGTTAACACCGATGGCCCAAGAGCACATAACACGAAATTCAGGATGGGTCCGTCGAAAGAACATTATATCATATGGTTGTGATACATTTCAATTTAAATGCGGTGATTATACTCACAGTGTCGATCTAGATAAATGAATATGTACATACAGACGTTGGGCTATCCTTAGATTACCATGTTCATATGTGATTGTCGCATTATCGCGCTGAAAAAGAGAAAGAGAGATCCCTTAATTTTGTGAGTGCTGGTTTACCAGCAACTTATTTAGGGAAACTTATAAAGAATACATTATCCCGACCGTTGATAAGCGCCAATGGACTGCTCTAAAAGACGACATTGAAGTTTTACCTTCCTGCCAGATACGTCAAGTCGGCCATCCAAAAAAAATGAGAATAAGATCTACAAGCGAAGTTCGACTATTACGATATAAAAATTGTAACGAATAAGGTCATAACCGACGCTCGTGTAAATTTGTTAAAATTTGAAATAAACTTACATTATTTGTAAATTATTGCATCTTATATAGGGGCTATCTACCTTTTAAGATAGCGACCCCGATCTTATTTATTTCTTTACAAACTATATAATAAGATAGCGCCTTAAACCCAAATCACATCATACAGTTATTTCATCTATTTGGTGTCAGAATTTATTAGGGTTTTATTTCATTGGTTGTTAACATAACCCTAATCCTCATTTTTCTATTAAGGGCTTGCGACAAAGAACAACATAGGATTACTTGTTTCCTTTCAAAATATGGTACCATTTTATCCACTTAGTGAGAATGTAATCTCACCTCATTCGAAATTGATTGGGATCAGATGATGGAGACCATTTTTCATCCCAATCTTTAACTTAATATAGCTTGAGATTATGGCCCTAATCGATCGCTAACTGAAGCTAGTGCCCGCTAACTTAAATTAGTGTTCACTAACTTAGGTTAGCGAACGCTAGCTTAAGTTAGCGGGCGCTAGCTTAAGTTGGCGTCCGCTAACCTAAGTTGGCGGAACTGCTTTGGATTAGATAATGGAGACCATTTTTCATCCCAATCTTTAACCTAATAGATCTTGAGATCATGGCTCTAATTGACTGTTGTCTTTTTATAAAGTTTAAAAAGAAAAATTAAACAATTACAAAAAATTTAAAGATATAAAAATTATACAAATGATTTTTTACAATGTTACCTATAAAATATTTACAAAAATATATAAAGAGAAAAAAATAAAATGTTTAACTCCTCCCGAACGTGGACAATGAATGTCCGATTTCAGCTCTAAATTATTGCATGTTCTTCTCTTCGAAATCAATGGAGCGCCTGTGGGAGAAGTATTTTATATACTTCAATACATAAATATCGCAGTCCCAACCGTTTCTTTAGAGCGGGAGATCGACACTGTTAAACACTGTTAGCTTCCACTGTTGATCGAAAGCAAACTTCAAATTGGCAGTGTAAAGAAGACGCGAAAGGTAATGCAATAGACATCCTTTGTGTGTTTCAAACTTCCTTGAGCACTCTTAGTCTGTCGGATTTATCAACTTAATTTCGTAATCAACTAATGAAATTATAGCTAACGCCCAGTGGCTATATTTTTTACTATGCATCGAAAGAAAAATCTGCATGAAAATAGAACCAAAATCTTAAATAATTTAGAATTTAAAAAATCGTTAACGTTAAATAAAGCGATGTATAGTATTAGAAAACGTGTCATTTCACAGTCGACCGCGTGAATTCCATGTCTATGATTGGTAAGTAGGGGTTCAAGTGGCTTTGAATTGTGACAAACCTGTCACTCATCACAGTAAGCCTGCTACTTATTGAAGTCATTGAGTGCTGCCAGACCTTCATTATCGATAAATTTTTTAAATTTTCTTTGATCTGCCATAAACAAGGTTTGAAAGACGATAATGCGATAAGTAAATAAATAAATTAAAAGGATTATATTGAGAGTCATGAATGGAAAGACAGATAAATAAAAGATATGAAATAATAATTAGTTGAAACCTTACCAGGGCGAACGCAAAAGTGAACCAGTTTTTTCGGCATTTTCCAGATATATTGAATTGTTTGTAATTTCAAGGACTTTCAAGTACTCGTCGATGACTTCATTGTCGAGCCATGAGTGTCCTTTAAGAACCTTTAAAATAGCAACTATGACGTCAACACCCATGATATTATTGACGATCACAGTGTCTTCATCCGCAGGCCGGTTCCAAAAACTGAGCATATATTTATGCTCCATAGATTGTGGCTCATCCTCCTCCTCCGCAACTACTCTTGGTCTTTTTACAACAGCTTTACTCTTTGAAGTTGTCAAGGTCTTTCTTCTCTTCCGAGCACGCAAGTCATATCTCTTGGCGTTACTCTTTGAAGTTGATAGTTTCACTAAAATTGATTTTAGTGATGTCGGCTGTGACTCATGAGAAGACTGTGTAAGCGGAGCACCCTCATCACCCACCAAGGGTTGTTCAATAAGAGGTTGAGGTGCATTGATTTCAAGGAAATTTTGTAGGGCAGTGGGCTGAGGGGCAGTTTGTTTAGCGGCAGAAGTTTGGGGGGCAGTGGGTTGAGGTGTAGGTTGAGGAACAGTGGGTTTAAGGCCAGTTGGTTTAGTAGCAGAATTTTGGGGAGCTGTGGGTTGAGGAATAGTGGGTTTAGGGCAAGTAGGTTTAGGGGTATAAGTTTGAGGGGCAGAGGATTGAAGAGTAGGTTGAGGAGCAGTGGGTTTAGGGGCAAAAATAATGGAGGTAGTGTGTTGAGGAGTAGGTTGAAGAGCAATGGGTTTAAGAGTAGGTTGAGGAGCAGTGGGAGGGGCAGAAGTTTTAGTGACGGTTGGTTGAGTGATGACGGTGGGTTGAGAGGCAGAAGTTTGAGGAGCTGTTGAATGAGTGGCAGTAAGTTCTTTGGGAATGAAGGCTTCAAATAATGCAGAGGAAAGAATATCATCCTACATCATTGAAAAATATATTAAAAAATGTCATTATATTTTACAAAAGTAATATAAAGCGACCGCATTATCGACCGCTAACTTACATGAGCGGCCGCTAACTTAAATTATCATCCGCCAACTTACATGAGCGGACGCTAACTTAGGTTGTCGGACGCTAACTTAAGTTACTGTTCGATGACTTAAGTTGGCGGTCGCTAACTTAAGTTAGCATCCGACAACCTAAGTTAGCATCCGCTCATGTAAGTTAGCGGCCGCTCATATAAGTTGTCTGATAACTTAATTTATTGGACGACAACTTTCATTATCGGCCGCCAACTTAACTTAGCGTTAATCTGTTAAAAATTAATTTCTCTTAAATTTAAAAAGAATTGGTTTAACACCTTTGTCAAATGAGATTTGACCGCTTCAAGATCCTTCCGTATTGCGTCATTTTCATCAGTTAAATTAACAACCCGATCTTGTAGTGACCCTACTTGATCTTGTAATGACCCAACCTACTCTTGTAGGGTCTTATTGTCTCTCCCTAGCTGTTCAATGGTCATCGCTTACCCTTTAAGCACTGTAAATGCATGTCTGAATTCACTTTTCATCTCTTTAACAGTCATACGGAGATATGTGCATTCTTTTCTAAGCTCGATTACTTCTTTAATTAGATGTGGTTGCCTAGAGGGTTGTTCCCTGGTTGGTTGGGACCTAATTTTCGATTATTTGCCCTTTGATTTCAAATATTGACATATAACAACCTCATACTCGTTGTTATCGTCACTGTCATCATTGTCATCATCATCATCTAGGTGAGGCTCTTCAACTCTTTTTTGAGAACATGTCTCGTAACTTAGGATATCGTCGTATTCATTTATCTTTTCTTCATCGTGAGGCTCCTCGGCTCTTTCCTGCTCCCTTTCCATCTCTCTTTGCATAAAAAAAGTCGAATTAATGGATACTGTAATTCATATTTTACAGCTTTAAGCTCTAAAATAACTTTAGATTTAAAAAAAATTTCTCGATAATAATTTGGATTACGGCTAAATTTCGGGCATTCCCATTTCAATAGCCTCGAAAATAGATCTTTCAAATGAATAAGAGCGGTGGCAACTCCTAGAAAGTACTCAAACGCCCAAATCTGTAGAGTGATAGTGCATCTGTAAATGTTATAATGCCTCTTTTCTGACTTTTTGGCTGCTTCCCTTCTGACGATCGCTTTCGATATACACTCTACTAAATTTTTGTAACTATCAGGCCCCATGGAAACTCGTTAAACTTTTCAAGATTATCTACTAATTCTAATACTCATTGTCCACTTCCTGATATGTGTCCAAAAGTAAGAAATAGGATAAGAGAAACAACAACGATAGTTTCAAAAATTCACCGTTTGATAGGTTGGCACTATCAATGATATCTTTAATACGAGATCTTTTAGCCGGCGTCCCAAGAAAGAATTTGTATCGAATGGTTTCTTTTTCTGGCATAGCCACATGCTCAGACTCAGGTTTCGTCAACATATTTAGCCCTAAAATCAATGATATATCCGACTCCTGCAGCAGTATATTGGTGTTCCTGACTTTAAAAACGTTATCCACTACAAAAAATAAGACTATTAGCGGCAGTTTTTTATTAAAAAAAAACGCCGCTAATAGTCTTATTTTTTGTAGTGATCTTTAACCCAAAAGCTTAAACTTGTGTCAATCAAGTCTCCAATGAACCCTAATTTTTCATAAATCCTAAATAGATGACCGAAAATTGAATCATCTAGTATCTTCTTCCTCTCTTCGTTGCAATATAAGTAAAATTTTCTAACACTAATTCCAGTACATTTCCCGAAGGCCTTTAGAATCTTAGTCATTTTACAATCACTTAGTGGGAACTGTAAAATATATAACAACAATTAATTAACAAAAAAAGTGAGTTTGAAAATATCCCGCTAACTTACCAATAATGTAAGTTATCATCCGCTAACTTATATTATCGACCGATAACTTACAATATCGATCCATCATGTAAGTTAGCGGCCAAAAATGTAAGTTAGCTGCCACTAACTTAATTTAGTGGCCGATATTATAAGTTATCGGCCGATAATATAAGTTAGCGGATGATAACTTATACTATCGGTAAGTCAGCGGGTTAGGTGAGGAAGATAACAAATGAGTATATTATTTTAAATGTGAAAAAAAGTTACCTAGAAATTTTCTAGGTTCTTTTTCCGCTTTGTCGCCGATTTGACGCCGCTCTCTCGGTTTTTACAGAAAAGTTAAAGTGAAATAAAACAGTAAAGAATGGAAAGTTAAAGTTACCATTTATATATTTAAGAATTAAAATTTTTATCTAAAATAACAAGGTCAATACTGACGTGGAACTGGCTTGGCTTGGAGCTGGCCTTTTATGCAAAGTTTGAAACTATATGACCGTTTTTGCAAATACGCAAATTTATAGAGCCCAAAGTGCAAATTTTCCTCAAATAAGTGCACAGCTGACAAAAAATTGACTCATTGTCTAGGATGATAAGTCGTAAAAACATTTGACTTGAAATAATCATAATATATATATATATAGATATTAAACGCACCCACTGAATTTTGTTGGGCACCTATGCTAAAAATCAATGATTTCTTTAATCAAATGATGGAGATCTTTTTCCTTCCAATCTTCCACACAAGGGATCTTGAGATCATGGCACACTTGTCATATGGTCAATTTTCGATTTTACACGACACAGATCTAAAAAAAGTGGCCCTAAAGTCACATAGGTGTGCCATGATCTCAAGATCCCTTGTGTTGAAGATTGGAACAAAAATCGATCTCCATTGTCTGATTTAAAGAAATTATTGGTTTTTAGCATAGGTGCTCAGCAAGATTCAGTGGGTGGATTTAAAGTTATCCTTTTCGAGCATCCTCTTTACTGCTCAGGTAATATTTATAGTAAGGGATCAAAACTCTATTTCTTGCAGACCATTTATAGAAATATTGAAGTGTAATCAATCAAATCCTAGCACTTAACACCAGACATTTTAATTGCAATAGCACTATTTGCAAGAGTAAGGTTTTGAATGGCAACTATTTGCTCTCATATCCAAATTATCACTTTCAGTCCCCACCGAAATAAAATTTCGGTCACTTTTGTTTTTGGATCAAAATTTCGGATTTCGGCCAAATTATCGGATTTCGATTTCGGTTTCAATCATGCCCGAAACCGAAATTTTGATCCTTGGTCATATCTACCTACTAAGTTATTTCTTTGGAAAGCTCCTACTGAAATGAGAAATTCCCCGATAAAGTTGAAATGGGCTAACTATTAAAAGGGAAGCAGGCCTCGTACGAAGAATTGAAACGACACAAACACAAAAAAGTAGGAAAAGAACAAACTAATGAAGACCCAGATGGAAATTGTGGAAAGTGATATGAAGGATTGCAGAGTTATGAAGATTTGAGCGCTAAATAAAAATAATTAGAGAAATAAGAGTTAACCCCAAATAAATGAGATGGCTGATGATGATAAGGATGCAATGATAATGATGATCTCTAGTCTCAGGTGGCCATAGGCAATGATAATGATGATCTCTAATCTCAGGTGGCCGTAGGCAAGCCATCATGTAAATAAATATCTTACAAATCTTAGATAAGGACAGTGTTATACAGTGGATAATTTTTTATAGACAATTTTGCAGACAGCTTATGTGGTGCGACATGTCTGGCTGCACACATAGTGGGGACCAAGCACGACAGCCAATCACATTACGCCACATAAACTGTCTATAAAAGTGTCTATCAAAATCTGTCCACCATTTATAATTTAGCCTTAGGGGATTCTAACAGCCATGCATTTTCTCCCACAGTATTGTGGTATATGGCCATCTCAATTTGAAGAAAAGTATAGGGCTTTAAATCGGTTGGGGTTCTGTGGTCCTGACCTGACCCTACCAATTAAGTTAGGGATCAACTTGAACCCGACCTGAGTAGAAATTCCTTGGGCAGGGTTTTGTTGCGATATGAAATAAAAATGTGGTCGGATCAATGAACCAAGACTCGAACCTCATAATCAGGTTTGGATTTTCAATCTTACCTGAGGCTTCAAAAGGGCTGGGTTGACATGGACGGTTTATCAGACCCACCTACTACGGGTTTGGTTTGGGATTAAAAAACTCAACAATATGTTGGATTGGGAGTCAAAAATCTCGATCTGTTACATAACCAAAGCGGCTTTAGGTTAACCCAAAAAACTTGACCCGAACCAACTTGGCTTCTTTATGCGTTAAAGACATATATATACACTGTAGTTACTAATTCGAAAGTAGTTAATAAGTCGAGCTCAAACCTAACAATGCAATTAAATTACACTAGCAAGTCGTGTTCAAATTGGTTGTAGGTCTAGATTTAGGTCCAAGTCCAATTAGCAGGTCAGGTCCAGGTCAAGGCATTTTAACAACTAGGGTTTGGGTTTAAGTTCAGGTTAAGAAGTTAGCCATGGTAGAGATATGGTCAATGTAAGTGGTTAACAAGTCAGGTTCAAGTTGACCCTCACTTCAAAAATAAGGGGTTTTTGCGGCACTTACTGTTAAGGAATTATTTTGGTAGCAACGGGACTAACAACGGCAGTTTTTAATAATGACAGGACTAATAGCAGCAATTTTTTGTTAATAACGGCAGTTTTTTATTGTTGCTAATAGTCTTATTTTTGGTTTTGCCTAAACCCGTCCTAAATCCAACACTTTAGCACCTCTTACCCCCTGTTAGGTCTGAATTTTGGACCTGAAAGCAACCTTTGGTAGGTCAAGTCGCTCTATCCGTTAGGTCATCCCATCAATGTGTAGCCTTAGGCTAGATGCAGAGATAAAAATAGAGATGATCATTTTTTTAATGCTCGTCCAGACACCTAATAGCAACTTGGTTGCCTTTATTGGCGACTTCAGGTCTTTCCTCTCAACGCAGAAGGGCATCCCATTTCCTTGTCTGTTTGACTGTTATGTTTCCTGACATTTGGACCGTTGATTGATCGTCTATTGTCATTTGTCGAGGGAAGCATCGTTATGATGGTGATAGCTTTGATTCATTAAGGTTTTCTTATGAGCATTGTTACCCTATCTTTGGCTTTCATGATGCCCTTAGATCTCTTTTAGGTGTTTTCTCTCTCTTGTACGAATGAGATGTTAGGCCATTAAATACAGACTTCTCGAATATACTCGTAATTAATGCTCAAAGAGAAATCATGTAGCTATTGTTGATTACTTACAACTAATTGTTGGATCTATCGATCCAACCACTCAAATATTTGCTTTAAGATCTAGGTGTATGATCAATCAAAACAATAAATTAATATTTCATAAATTAAAATATATGTACATACCTTATTGCAAAGATCGTAACCGTTGTATTAATCTCGAAGTCTTTCCTATAAGGAAGAAGAAGAAGTTGAAAGTGGCTCTACTCGCCTCTCTTGCTACACTCTCTTGATAAGAAGATGCCAAAAGCTTTGTGTGTAGTGAGCGGGGATGTCTGCCTATATATATAGTATGAAGAGTCATGCCCTGCCTAGCATACCGTCCATCAAGGTATTCTAATAGGAATAAGAATCACATGTAAATCAGGAAACCTTGAAGTTTCCTTCAATTTCCAATAATGCCCATTATTATTTCAAACAACTGCAATCTAGGGTTTTATAAAATACTAGTATGTGTGGGCCACACAAAATAAGAATTTTAGTTTCCATTAAAAATTTCAACAGTCTCCCACTTGATATACACACGGACTATGATTTTAAAAATGACTCTCACTGGATTAGATAATCAAAACTAGTGCACTCTGAAAACAAACGTTGTTTGAAATAATTAAGGCATTCTCAAAATCATTCAAATTTAATGAAAATATAGGGATGGATCATGAATGCACATAGTATACCATTTCCTGAAATCGATACTATGATAGTTCCATGGTCACAAAACTATAATTAACAACAAATTTGAGAGATGATAACCAATTTAATATATGAACTAAGTGCACAATCAAAGTGTGCAAATCCATAATGTCCCTCTCCACACTCCTCATATGTTGTTCTGACATTCAAAAAACTCTGGCTTGTGAAATACTTCACCTGACCCTTAGAAAAAGAAGTTATTAACATGGTGCCTAATCATGTTCAACTCCGAGCACCAAAAGAGTACCAATACTCACAGGCAAGATTAAGGTAAAACTTTATTGGCTCACTCACCAAGGTGTGCTATCCAAAATTATGAAATACTTCACCTTCAATTTGTGAAAAACTCCACCCAAAAATATAATTTTTTTATTGGCTCACTCACCAAGGTGTGCCACCCAAATTGTGAAAAACTTCACCCTTAATTTGTGGAAAACTTCACCTAAAATATAATTTTTCTATTAGCTCACTCACCAAGGTGTGCCACTCAAATTGTGAAAAACTTTACCTTTAATTTGTGAAAAACTCCACTCAAAATATAATTATAGAAAAATTATACCTGATTTTGTGGAAAACTCCACCCAAAATATACATGTACATGTAAAGACAGAAATTTTAAGAAGCATCAATAATAATTGTACTTTAGAAGTGAGATAACTCCCACTTAAAATGTGAAGTCGGAAACTTTATCAATCCCTTACGGTGACAATCGTGATATAATAATAAAATCATATAACCATTAAATAATAACGCACATTCAAAATATATTGTCAATTTTAAAAGGAACTTTTCATAATAAATTGTGATAAAATATAAATGGAGATCCCCACTCCATAATGATTTACAAATTTATTCTTTTAAACCAAAAATAATTCTATTGATATTTCCAAAAGTTATTTCACAAAATTATGTTACCAACCATAAAATCCACTAAGGATATAAACATGATCACATGTCACCCAAAAGTCTAAAAGACCAATGTCCATAAAAGACTCAAAAATGACTATAAATTATTAATATCCACCAAAGATATAAACATGATAACATGTCACCTAAAAGTCTAAAAGACTAATATCTATAAAGGACTCCAAAATGACTATAAGTCATTAATATCCACCAAGGACAAAGCAATTCGTATTAGGGTTATGAACGAATTAATTAGAGTATTTTATCATGTATAAATAATCAATTCTTTGGGTATAGATCATGTACAACATCCAGCATCACCTTTGGGCAGAAACTGACTAAACAACCTATCCTCTCTCCCAGGGCACAGAAAAATACGCATATATCTAATCGCTTATGTTTCTGATTTGATCCTGATGATTCACTACCTTTGGGTAAGAGAATCATTATTCTCTCTCCTTTATACTTACGACTATTCTATTTACCTCATTTACACGAAATTAATGAATTATCTTTGGACAGAATCAATTACTTCATGCAAATCAGTGCACAAGGTGACCTTAATGAGATAAAATCTCAAGATTCAAGAAACAACAATCTCCATAGAATGGTCACCTTTGGATAGATCCAATCCTACTTCAATTATAGTCTCTCGAACGACCACTTTAGCGGTCTTCTTTAACCCATTGGAAAAACTTATACCTGATATGTCTAGTCTCAAGAGTTTAACTAACTCACCGAAAAGTGTATTTGCATAGCCATGCTCACAGTCAAGAAAGTCATAAAACAATATTTAAATAAATTTGTAATGACAAAATTTAAGCTATAGACCTATGAGTTTGCGCACACATACACTTATTCCATAGGATCAAACCAATGATCCAAAAACACATATAACATCAATATACTAGATATATTATTAGGTCACCAAAATAAGTTTATTCCATGATAAACAATTATTAATTGTTGCCAATAATAAGTCCAAAGCATAAGCCTCAACGAGTAGATTGAAACCAACTATTAATAGGTCAAGATCGGACTTAAAAAAAATGAATAAGTGTTTCTAATGGGCCTGAACAAGACCCAAGAAAAACAAACTATTATAAGCCCACAATCATGAGGTCTAAACCATTATAAGCTCACAAACATATCCTTTCCAATAATCAAATCCAAAACAAGACTTGATACATGAAGAAAACATACACCATTATAAGGCCCACAACCCATGGGCAGATGGACTAAATTCGACTTTATATAATTAGCCCAAGCTGAAGTCCAATTTGAGCATAGAGATTGCCTCATATACCAAGAATATCCAAAATTATTTATATATCCACAAGCATAATATGCAAAAGTATATAAAATTTCCTCAAATTTATATCAAAGCCCTTTAAAGCTACTTGAATCTTGGAAAACAAGAACTAACAATCTCTGAATACGATCAAATGAGTTCTGTTACACTGCAAATAACCAACCAGTAGCCACACAATGGTATTCTTCGCACATAGATACCAGAGAAGTCTACGGTGACTCCACAAGACTACGGTCTAGGCTATACAACCAAAGATCACCCACACAATTACAACTACATGCCATTGCAGAAACCAAAAGGTAATAAGTATCGAGTTTCTTTCTAGAACCCAATCCACACCATATCAATTTTCAGACACGAAATTCAGTGTTGTGATCAGAAGACAAGTGCAAAACCCATGAGCTAACTGAAACTAATAAATCTCTTCTTTAATGCCAATGTGCAATGTACAAGTTATTAAATATCATGAAATAATTTTCACATACAATCCCAATGGTACATAAGCCAAGAGAAAACAAGGATGGTACTCCACGGATGGTACTCCACTTGATCCATTCCATACACATGGCTATCATGTAATGTGTCAGCACGTAGATTGCACGATCCAAAAAATTCCAGCAATCCCTTCTCATGAAAACACAAATAAATAAATAAATTTATTCATCCCAAAACATCATACAAACTTAAGAACCCCCCCAGCCTCAATCATCCCACCATATATATTAATAAATAACTTACCATAAAACAAAATATCAAATATTATATCTAATTTTAAATTGGCTCTTATCGAAATCGGAGAGCAGCTTTGCGATCTCTTATGGAGAGAAGAGTCATGGTAAAGCTAAACCCTTATTTCCCAAATCGTAGCTAGTTCTCAAAGAAAAGAGAAACACCAAATCTGTCTCTCAATATCGTACAAGATAAAACCCATGTATTAATGTTATGACCGATCAAATACCAATCATGGCTCTGATACCAATTGTTGGATCTATTGATCCGACCATCCAAAATAATTGTCCTAGGATATAAGCATATGATCAATCAAAACAATAGATCAATATTCCATAAATTAAAATATATGTGCGTATCTTATTTCAAAGATCGTGACCGTCGTTTTAGCTTTAATCCGTTATATCAATCTCAAAGTCTTTCCTACAAGGAAGAAGAAGTTGAAAGTGGCTCTACCCGCCTCTCTTGCTACACTCTCTTGATGGGAAGATGCCAAAAGGCTTGTGTGTAGTGAGCGAGGGGCGTCCACCTATATATATAGCATGAAGAGTCATGTCCTGTCTAGAATACCGTCCATCAAGGTATTCTAATAGGAATAAAAATCACATGTAAATTAGGAAACCTTGAAGTTTCCTTCAATTCCTAATCCCTTTATTATTTCAAGCAACTGCAGTCCAGGGCTTTATAAAATCTTAGTGTGTGTGGGCCACATAAAATAAGAATTTTAATTTCCATTAAAAATTCCAACACTAATCACATACATGTAACAGACTAATACTTAATGACATTTTTAATTTTGAGTGATAAACGGATTCAAATCAGTCCATGGGCGTCAATGTCGGTGAATGGAGGCCACAATATAAAGATTGATGGTGCCAAAGATTAACACGAAAAAATGGTGATACTGCTTGTTAAAAGAAAAAAAAAATCGCCTATTAAACAATTGATACCGACTATTTAAAGAGTTGGGATCGACAATTTAAAGAGTCGATATCGACTTTTTAAACAGTCGTTATCAATTATTAAAAAAATAATAATAATAAATTTATATATTTTCAAAATAGTCGATAACAACTCTTTAAAAAATCGTTATCAACTCTTTAAACTGTCGATCTCAATTCCTTAAATAGTCGGTATCGACTCTGTAAACAGGCGATTTTTATTTTTTTCTTTCATAATCGCATCCATATGCCTACTAGTGATTATTCTGATTTTTCAATTATATGATTTCCATGAGAGCTTCATCTAGGCTCTATTTTAGAGAGTGTCTATGCTGACTATATATATTGAATCAAACGATAGAGATCGTTTTCCATCCCAATCTTTCACTCAATTGGTCTTCAGATCATAGGTCTACACATTAGACGGATAGATGTTGACTACATGTAGCATACACATTAGATGGATAGATGTTGACTTGAACGTGTTCAAGTTGTACCATCAAATATGGTTCTTAGGTCGCTTTTTGGGATGTGTGTCATGTGAAATCAACATTTAACCGATTGATGATAAGCTCATGATCTCAAGATCAATTGTGTGAAAGATTGGAATGAAAAATGATCTCTATTAAGATTTAGAACATGCAATCCCGAGTTGAGCTGAAAGAATCTTGGCTCGCAAATAAAGGTAAACGTAGCAACTTCTATTTTGCGATAATATGCATAAGTCACGTTCACGTGTCTCTTGGATTAAAGGTTAATTGAAAAATCAAAAACTTTTTATTTTATTTAATTAGTTTATGAATACGAGTGACAGATTCAGCAAAGGGCAATGGTATTATTTGGTTTATTATTAAAATTGAAGGCCATAACTACCATTAGTATTTAAATTCGAGAGTCAAAGAACACAAATTTAGTAAGAAACTGATATCTGGTAATCCACCTATTATCAAAGAAAAATTGGAACTGATCACTTTTTTTCAACATGTTTCGAAGGATTTGATACAAACATTGTTTTATCGAAAATTACATTGAAAAAACATTTTCTTCGTGTAATCTTAGGAGGTTAAAAACTTTTAAAATGAACGGCTATAATTTAAAACTCTAGAATCAACTTCAGCCGTTCATCGTAAAAACATTGGCTATATAATAGAAACGTTATTTTTTTAGGATATATTTGAATAAGGGGAAAGGAAAAGAAATCATTAGAAAATAAAGGAAATATATATGTTAATTTTCTATGTTTGACAACAAAATTGTTTCACTAAAAATAATAGGAAAATTCAAAATTTTCTTTTTCATTGGAAATTCAAAATAATACTCCTTCCCCTTTTTGGTTGGATGAGAACTCTCTTTCTCTCGCTCGCTCTCTCTCTTATTGTAATAACCCGAAAAATCACACTAAACTATGACCTCGGGATCCGTGCCCGATCGGTCATAGGTTTGACCAAATGGAAGTCCAACAGTTAGTATGTAGTGTGATGAACGGATGAGATGTGATAAATAGAATGCCTATGTGGTGTGTGTTGTGAAGGTATAGTCGCATACACCTACCGCGGTGTATGTGCTCAACACACAAGTGAGGAAGAGGATAAAAAGAGTTAATAACCCTAAAATCAAGAGTTTTGAGTTGTTGAGAGAGGAGTAAAGAAGAGAGAGAGAGGAGTAAAGAGGGTGATCAAGCAAGAGTTATTGTGAGTGATTGGAAGAAGGATTCAAGCATTAAAGAGGCTGATTCAACGCAAGGAATCCGTTAGAAACTAAAGCTGGAACCCTAGCCTTCCAACCCTAGATTTGAAATCAACTTGAGATCTATTCAAGGTAAGAATTTGTAAATCAAATGCATAGATTATAGGGGTTAAGTTGCAGTTAAATGTGGGTTAAATCATAGGATAATGGCTTAGAAAAATAGAGGAAAAAGGTATGGGAAAAGATTGGGAAGAAAACTCGAAAAAGAAATTTGAATCGACAATTTCGATTAATTGGGTTTCGATGTCGAAATTGGCCAGGAAGTTGCAAGGTCAGAGGACCCCGCTTTCGATTAATCGTATTCGATTTCGTTCATTCGACTTTGGATTTTGTTTAATCGATTTGGGCGTCGATTAATCGAGAACTCAAAGGACCCCAGGGGTTGGAGGAAATGACTTGAGGAAAAATCGACTAATCGAAATGGGATTTCGATTAATCGATTTTAGTTTTCGATTAATCGATTTGGGATCGATTAATCAACTTGTGAAACTCATTGTTGACTGTCTCCTTTGCGAAGAAGGATTTCGATTAATCGAAATTGGATTCGATTAATCGAATGAAAACTCGACTGTTCGAACAGTGAATTTCCTTTGCGAAAAGAAGAATTTCGATTAATCGAAATTGGATTCGATTAATCGAATGAAAACTCGACTGTTCGAACTAAGAATGGACTTTGCGAAAAGGAGAAATTCGATTAATCGAAATTGCTTCGATTAATCGATATTGACCTTCGATTAATCGATTTTGGAATTCGATTAATCGACTGAGATAAACTATGTTGACTTTTAGGTTTGACTTTAAGATTCTTGGGGGATCTTATACCTTCTTTATTGCATCCTTTGTGATGTGTTTCACCTGTGATGTGGTACCATAGGTGGTACGTGTGGACTAGTGCACAAGGAGTCACGTGGGACCTTGATGCATTGAACAAATGAAGACTTGAGGTAGGGAACACCTTGAACATGTACTTTATTTTACAAGAGCATGTATGTAGTGATATAGATTTCCATTCAAATATTTTACTGCTTAAAGAATTGTGAAATGTGTGTGTGTGTGATATTCATAAGAGTAAACTAACGAGCCATCCCCAGGGGATGAAGAAGTAAAGAGATAAGAGCATCAGGTGTGATGCAAGTAAATGGATACATCCCAGGGATGTATCCAAGGATTGAATCATGTTTGATAGGGCCTAACTGATATAAGATAGCACACTTACACGGTGAATAACTATATGTAAGGCACCGATATTTTTGTTATTTGAGGTTTGATAGGTTACCCCACCGACGTGGCGGGATACCCACGACTGACACGGCAGGATATCCGTGACCGATACGGCGGCGAAACCGTAGGCCAGTGCGGAGGCTTATCCGTACATAGTAAGCACATGAGACAAGTGAAACCCGCCACCAATCCCCGTGAAAGGGCTTGGGTACTATATGGTATTCTGTGGAATACATTAAAACTGTCTATATAGATGACGATGAAGGGTATCTCATCGGGGCTCGATGCTATATTGCTCGGGGATTACTTAAGTTGAAAGTTTAAGTTTTGCTTTAGGCCTTTTCAGCATTATTCATGAGTAAATGAAAATACAAGTAATTACAGTAAAACGAAATGCTTTTAAACTGTTTCATTAACAATTGCATAGATCCATCATGCATGGCATATCATGGAATACATGTGAGTTATAATTTATATGTTCAAACTGTGTTTGTTTCCCTATTGAGCTAGGATGTAGACTATACGTCGCAGGTCCACTATTAGCAGCTGCTGAGGCTTCAGGAGACGCTGATCCCGGCGAGTCGGACCTTGCGGCCGGTGACGAGTTGGAGCCACCTCCAGAGGACTTCTTCTAGAGGACTCCGTTGTGCCACTTTGAGGGATTTCAACAGAGAGTTTTGTACGGCTTGGTATGTCAAGCCTTTATTTTGTTTAAAACCATGTATATAAGGAGTCTGGATTATTCTTTTGAGACGAACCATCCGTGATGATTGCTATCATCGATGGTTCGGATAGGTTCTCCATTCATGCAGAGGCACGAGGGTAGAACTGTCTTTTGGGAAGTAATTAAGATAGATTTAAAATTCCGCAATTGCATTTATAGTACTTTTTGGATGCTTGATATACCAATGTTCCGTGCTTAGCTAAAGGGCACGGTCAAGATGATCGTGCTGATGGCATGGGTTTTGGGGTGCCGAAATCCGGGCTGTCACACTTATCTCTATACGATATCTCTCTCTTTGTCTCTCATCGATTTCTCTCTTTCTCTCTCTTTTTAATGAATAAATTGAAATAAAATCAATTGACGAAAATAATAATAATAAAAAATAATTAAATAATAATAAATTAAATAATAAAAAATTAAAAAATTAAAAAGATAAAATAATAAAAATATATAAAATATAAAATAAAACAATTAATTAATTAATTAATTAACTTAAAAATAAAATAAAATAATAATTGGTGAGAGAGATTCGAAGAGAGAGAGAGAGAGAACGGAAAGAGAGAGAGTGTTATTTTTTTTATTTTATTTTTTTATATTTTATATTTTTAATTTTTTTTAATTTTTAATTTTTTTTTAATTTTTTTTTCTTTATTTATTTTTTTTATTTTTTTACTATTTTATTTTTATGTTATTTTATTTTATTTATCATTTTATTTTGTTTTATCTTTTTTATTTTTTATTATTTTATCTTTTTATTTATTATTTATTATTTATATTTTTTTTATTTTTTATTTTTATTTTTATTTTATTTTATTTTCACTAGTTGATTTTATTTCAATTTATTCATCAAAGAGAGAGAGAGAGAGAGAGTTCTCACCCAACAAAAAGAGGGGAGGGAGCATAATGGCAAAAGATTTTCAAAGAAATCCTCTTATTTTAGATGGATTTGTCAGTTTTCAATAGAAAAGAAAATTTTAAATTTTCTTATTATTTTCAGTGGCACAACTTTGCTGTCAAGCATAGGAAATTAGCATATTTCCTTTTCTTTCCTTTCCCCCTATCCAACGTATCCTTAGTGTATTTTTTTTTTATAATTTTACCTTTAGTGTATTTTAAAAAGAGAGCCATTACATGCAAATGAATTCTAAGTATTTTCACCAGTTTAAAAAAAAATTAGATAATATAATGTTTTTCACAATGGACACAATACCCTCGTGGTTGCACCTACACATGTTAAAGTATGAATTACTAAGATGCGCTAAAAACATATAGAGACGAAGAAACATAATAGAGAGAAATCGCTGAGCTCATGGATCTTCATTGCGTCTTCTTCGTAGTGATTATGCAACAGATTCGGACAATGATTTAGACGAGAAGTTCAAATGAAAAAAAAAATCCCAAAGGATTTGCGCAATTTTTAGGGTTTTGGGCTCTTAATTTCTTCAATTTTTAATTAATTAATAGAGATTGTTATTTAGGGTTTATGATTGATATTTCAGTTTTTTTTTTTTTTTGTAAGGACATTTTTTTAATTTCGTCTTTTTCTCTTTAACTAATTTAGTAGAGATTTTAGGGTTTATGATTGATATTTCAGGTTTTTGTTTTAAGATTTTCTTAATTTTACATGATTTGTTGCAATTTCTAGTTCTTTTGTAAGATCCTTTGAAAAATCTATGAAAATCTTAGTAATCTTAAAGGCTATTTTCATATATAAGATGGCAACAGAGGTTTTCATCGGGTAACATTGTAGTGGCTATTATCTTCGGCCGTGTAACCAAAAGTTACTATTGTGATTCATCGAAGGTGATGAGAAACTAGATTGGAGTGTTGTCTCGATTGGCTCCTAAGCTCAAAAATAGTTGAAAACCCCCATATGATAAAAAAAGATTACAATATACAATGAGCTTTGTGATAAGAATTTTATGGGTTTAACTCAACCTCACAAAACTGGCTTGTAAGGTGAGGAGTGCCCGATTATATATAGCCCAAGACTTCCAAGCCCACATGCAATGTGAGACTATTTTAATACGCCCCCGCACAGCTAAATCACATGGACAATTGAATTGAGTGACATAGAGAAATACTTGCTCTGATACCATGATAAGAATTTCATAGGCCTAACTCAACCTCACAAAATCCAAACAATTAATTTATGATATTTTACTCATCTTGATTAGCTATCTAGAGGCGATTCAACATTATATTCACCATTCGGAGATTGCTTGATGGATGGACGATTACAATGACTAATGAAAACGCTTGGCCTGTTTGGATAAAAACATTGGAAACATGGGAAAGTAAAATAATATTCCTACATTTTTTCATGGATACCTAAGTTATAGGAAATCATGGGATTTTTTTGTTTTCCTTTGTTTTTTGTTGTTTAGATAACAACATTGCTAGCCGAAAAAACTCAGGATTAATCAAATCCTGTGTTTGGATACATATGCAAGAAATTGTAGGAAAACCTTGTTTTTCGATACATATCCGAGAAATGCATGATTAACCAAATCATGTGTTTTTGATCAAAATCTGACCGTCTGATAGTAAGCCCATGATCTAGAGAACTAGTGTGTCGAAGATTGGGCGAAAAAGAACCTCTATCATCTAATTTAAAGAAGTCAATAGTTTAAACACATAAAACTCAGGTTTCGAAGAAAGCATCTTGAGTTGTAAATATAAGAACCCCTATTGCCGAGATAAGGGGTGAGATGGGATAATGTCAAATATAAAAAGATATATAAAAGGGTATCTCCATTTACAATCTAAGATTCTTCCTTCTCAACCCGAATTTCATGTGCTTTAATCGTTGACTAGTTTAAATCGGGCAATGGATATTATTTTTTGTTCCAATCTTCCTCACAATAAATCTTAAGATCATGGCGTGCATATCAGACGGTCAGATGTTGATTCCAATGGTGGACGTCCCTAAAAGCAAAGATCAACTCATTTCCCGTGACCTAGGTCACTTTTGGGGATGTGTGCCATATAGAATCAACATTTAACCATCTGATAGGGGAGCCATGATCTTAAGATCTATCATGAGGAAGATAGGAACAAAAAATAATCTCCATTGTTTGATTTAAATCAATCAATTTTTGTCTGTGAAAAAATTGTGGTATTACTAATAAGCGGGTGAGAAGAGTTATACCCTTATCTTTTTCTTCTCCACTCCTCGTATCTTTTTGAGGTCTCGGCAAATTGAAATGTCGAGGGATACCCTCGAACTCTTCACTCGGAAATGAGCGAAAAAATTGTATTACTATTGTTATTTATATTTTGGTAATATAAATTTTAATCAGTCAAAGTTTGATATTTAGTCAAACTTTGACTTTTTAACACAATTTGATTTTTTTGAACTTCTGTATCTCCAATGAGATTATCATTTTTTTAATTTATTACTTTCTAGTACAGTACCAAATTTTATTTTACTTTTTTCTATATTTGGTCAAAGTTTGACTTTTTTAAAGTTGATATTTAGTCAAAGTTTTTACTAGTGTAACCTAGCGATGGATACGAATACTATTATGCTAATTTGCAAGTTGGTAGTAGATTGTCGAATTTTTTATTGGTCAAAGTTAAAAAATTTAGTCAAAGTTTAACTTTTTTAAAAAATTAAATTTTCTTTCAAGTTTAAAATTTTAATTTTGTTTCAATATATAATACATACTAGCATTTACTATATAACTTTGTACTTTAGTCTTAAAAAATTTTATTAATTAAAGTTTTACGTTTAGTCAAAATTTGACTTTTATTAAAAGTGAATATTTGATCAAATTTTGACTAGTGTAACCTAAAGATATATATGAATATTATTATATAAATTTACAATTGGACTTTTATAACTTATTGGTACATTGCAAAATTTTCTTTTGGTCAAAGTTAAAATTTTAGTCAAAGTTTGACTTTTATAACAATTTAATTTCATTTCAACATATAAACTTACAGTAGATACTAGAATTTACGACTTTGTTATTTAACTTTACATATTTTTTTTATCAAAATTTTAAGTTTGGTCAAATTTTGACTTTTTATTTGAGTTTGACTTTTCAAACTCTAACTTATGTAACTTAGTAATAAATAGTAATTACGATGGTATTAATTTGTAACATAATAGAATATCATTAAAAAAATTACTGATTAATATTTGACTTTAATAATAAATTATCAAAATTTAAAAATTTATTTTCAAAGATACTAATCAAACAAGAGAAATCAATTTCCAATGAAATTCATTTCTCAAACACACTAATCAAATAGTGAAAAATTCATTTCTAGAGGAAATCAACTAAGAAATTGATTTCATTTCCTCTTTAGAGTTTCATTGCTATCAAACAGGGCCTTAGGCTTTAATTTAATGCTTATCTTTAATATATGCACATCAGTATCTCATTAGTAGCAAATTAAGTCCTAGCATCACTAAGTTAAAGGTGATAAAATGATAAATTATGTGACTGATCATACCTCCAAACTTAAGTTTTGCTAGTCCCTAGCAAACAAGGAAATATAAAATATTTAAAACTATGAACTTAAATGCCACTTTCATAAGGAGCACGATTGCATTTAGTAGACGCAACAAGACTTTAAACCCCTAGGTGATCCCTAATTGAGGAGTTATAGTCTCTTGAAGGTTTTCAGTGAAGTTACCTACAAACTTCAAATATTTTTAAATTTTTTTAAAAATATTTTTTAAAACTAAAAATTCAAAATATGAACTCATTTTTTATATATATTTTTTACTAATTATTCAGTTAGTCATTATATGTTCATTATTTCAAAATATTTCAAATCTTTTATCCTTAGCTTCCCATCTTCGCAACCATTCATGATCAGAACTCAATAATTTCAATTCTTATATAATGTGGAGTGTGTACATATCAGTGAAAAATTTATTCATCATAGATTTTTCTAAACTGTAATTTTTAGAAAATATTTTCATCCAAACTCTCACTTATTCGCATACTCTAAAAAATAATTAAAATTTTGAGTTCTCATAATATAATATGTTCGTGAAATTCAAAGGATAATCAGCTAAAAAGATAAATCTCATGAAAAAGATAATCAATTCTTTTCATATAATTTTTCTATTTATTCATAGTATCTATCTCATATATCTCTACTAGACTCATATCTTTACAAATCGTAAATCACAAAGGTCTTTCCTTCGGCTTGTGATGGGGTTTTAGGTTTTCAGAAGGTTTCAAAGAAAAAGGTAAAGAAGATTCAAAATTATTTTCAAAAGTTTAGCTCTTCCTTCTCTTCTTCTATTTTTCAGCTTCAGTAAGTATCCTTATTTTGGATAACTTATTTCCATTTATTTTTCTTTTGTAAATCCCATTTTTCTTCTTTTCAGTTTGGAAGTTTTTTGCTTCTCTTTTCATAAAATTATTTTTTTATGATTTTTCATTCTTTTTTCTTTTCTTCTCTCATATTTTCATACATTTGTATTTCTTTTTCAGTTTTACTCTTTTCAGCAGATCCCTTATCTGTTAATTCATACTCCTTTCACTCCGTTTTCTTTCCTTATTTTATATTCTAAACTCTCAGAAATTATAAGGGTTAAGGATAGAAAGTTTTGGGCAGTACATATGGTTAAGAGTTTATAAAATCTAGAACAAAGAAATTTAGTCTTTAGGCTTCTAATGGTAATATATTCTGGGATTCTGGCTTTTTGGTTCTGGTTAAAAAAAATGGCCTTCAATCATTTTAGCGATTTACTAATATGAATGTCTTATTGCTTTGATATATTTAATTGATAATTTTAAACAAATAAATTATCATAATCATAGAATATATTGATTCTAAATTCAACAATATGAGATTTCAGGTAGTAGAGAAGTTCAAAGAAATTAAGTATGAATAAAAACCGTCTTTCTCTTAGAATAAAGAGGAAATAGCTCTATAGCTCACTGGTTATATAATTTTAAAACTATAATCTAAAGTATATGCAGTTCAGATCAATCGTATAGTTTCAAACATTCTCCGATACAGTGTTCTACAGATGCTTTACTTTGAATTGTAACTATCTTTATTTTAATTTTTGAACTACTACTATGATGGTTTACTAAGAAATTCAAATTTTTATATATTTTTCATAAATTGCATATAATGATTGACTAAAAAAATTCAAAAAGAGAAATTAAAATTTTAAAATTTCTACGAAAACTAAAAAAACTAAACTAAACTAAAAAAAAATTAAATTAAACTAATGTGGTGTTTCCCCTCCAAACTTAAATAGGGCAATGTCCTCATTGTGCAAAATAGGGGACATACAGAAAAAAAAAAAATTACCTATTTTATTTACTGCTATGTTAGAAATCGGGTATATAACCTGCCATAAAACAAAAAATCTTTCCCCCAAACTTAGGAAAAAAATACTTCCTGTTTTATGGAACTAAAAAGTTAGATGTTAGTAACATTAGGAACAAAATTTGTCAAAAAGAAAACTATATATATGAATTAAATATGTACAAAGTATTCCAAAAATTATCAAAATCTTTCTACCTGTGAGGCTTGTGATATATCTAGAGATTTACTCACTAGGTGATGCAAGATATGAGACAATTGATTTTGAAGGTACATGTGGTGGAGTTGTTAGAGCAACCAGGCTGTTAATTCAGTCTTTTTTAGAGTCAGAGATTTCTACAGTGTCACAGTCATAATCGTTTTCTTGTTCAGGCTCCACTTCCTTCTCAGATAGTGCTTCTGATTTTTCCTTTTCTGTTTCCTCCGGCTCATATGTCGTTTTCAAGGCCTTCAATTCTGCTTCTAGCATGGCCTGCTTGTGCTGAAGTTGACAAATTACAACATACTTGGCATCCATTTCCACCCTTAGCTTATCAGAAATAGCCTTTTCTGTGACAGCCTGACGTTTCCCAGTTTCTCAACTAGGAAAGTTCGCACCATTGGATCACCTGATATGATCCTTTCATCAAGGGGTTCCTTATTTTACATCAAAGTATCGCAGAATGCGAAAGCAACGTATTTTAAACTCTGACAATTAACTCATATGGCAAATAACTAATCAAACTAAAGATATGCGATAAACATAAAGCAAAAGGTTTGATGTATAGCTTTTCACCGATGACGACTACCCGTCATCTAAATAGTGAAAAGAAACCTAAACATCCAAACAACATCCCACAGAAATCTGAAATCAACATATATCATTATACAAACCATAAATTATCTTTTTCCTTCTTTTCTCTCTCTCTCTCTCTCCCAATGCCCCATTTTATCCCCTGAATCCCAAGCTACAAACCTAACTACAGGAAGAACTCTTCTGGGAAGTCGTCCTCGTCGTCTCCCTCCTCCTCCTCCTCCTCCTCAGGCACGTATGTAGGGTCACCCGCGTGCTCAGGGTCAGGCTCTGCAGCTAAGACAATTAAGTCGAGGAATGAGCTATCATCTAAAGCTCAGTAGAGACTATTGCATTGTTATTTTATATTGATAGTTTATCACTTTTTCATAGAAGAGCATAAAATAACATATGAATAACATGATGAAATGTTGTATTTATGCATGATATAACAAGTGAGAGAAGCAGATTGAACTGAAAATACATGCTAGCGAAAACAGAGAATCAACAAGGTCAAGCTCCCGAGTTAGCGGGATCACTTGTCAAGCTCCCGAGTTAGCGGGATCACTTGATTCAAGAATCTCAAGCTCCCGAGTTAGCGGGATCACTTGATTTGAATCAGAGTAACAACGTATAACAGATATCTCAAATAACAGGATATAATGAACAACGTAAAATGCTTAAGCTCAAGATGCAGTTCCATGTATTTCTTTTATGCTGAACGGTATGAAGCTACTAGAAGCATGAATTTACAAAACTTAAAAGTATCAGTTTCTTTCTGACTAGGGTCAAACTACTAGATACTCTTGATGCTGCTTTATGCTATATATTATTCTTTTGCTTCTCATCAAATTTTCTGGCAATTTAAGTCTATTTATTTCAGATCAAGTCAAGTTTATCAGTTTACATAAAATATCAGATTTTATCTCTACTATGCTTATTAGCACGTACATGATTGTTTATCCAAGCTTCCATAAAACTAAGTGACATGCTTATTCAAATATAAAATACCAAGGTAGATTCCCTACCTGTGTGCGTCAAGTCTTACACGTGTTGTCGTCGATGCACTTTTAGTCATCCGATAACATCATGCAAATCCATTTCTTCAAAAATGCTTAAGTGCTCCATGTGGCACCAAATCTATAAAATAGATTTATTTTAACAAAAATGATATTTTATAGATGAGCCAGTGGGTTATACATGGCTCACTGTGCACCAAGCTTTAAATAGGCAAGCATTTGTACTCGTTATGGACACAAGGTCCGAAGTGTAGAAGGCACAGCCCAATTCAAAACCCATAGCTGGGAAGGTTGCCGTGGCAACACTTTAGGCTTGCCGCGGCAAGCCACTCAGCAGAGTGTCTTGCCGCGGCAACCCCTTGAGGTTGCCGCGGCAAGCTTGGCTTGCCGGGCTTGATCAAATCAACACCACCGATCAACGGTTTAGGTTCCACCATTGCATATAAACTGGTGAGAGTATATGTACCTTTTGTTGGTTATGAGGTTACGATAGCGCCAAAGATAAATCGGAAGCGAAGTCACAACGTCTGGTGACAGTGCAAGAAACTGATATTTCTTATTTGGTTTTCATTCTCAAAATTTTGTTACTAGTTTTGTCAAGATGTCCTTAACAAGTTGAAGCAAAAGCAGAAAGCCAAGGCTTCCTAGCGGGAATTTTATACTGGGTTAACTCTCCTTTGCGTGCATGAAGGCTTAAAATAACTCATTTGAGTCATGTTCCAAATCTTACATGCAAGTAGCTTACAAGCTACTTAAGATCAACTTTCATGCAAAACCAGTATAGTTGGATAAGAGTATTACATATAAAACAAAATAGTAAAGCTCTTGTTATATAATTTACAATTAGACCATCCAGCTTTCCTTGGTTATTTTTCAAACGAATTTAGGCTATATGCTGTTAAGACATAAAAAGTACCACTTTTCACCCCTTAACTTAGCCTCTGTTAGACCTTTAGCCATCTAATAAATGTGTGTTAAGTCATTTCTGTAGGTAATAAACAGCAGCTACAATAAGGCCTGAACCCTGTTAAGGAGCCCACTTTTGCCCCAGAAGTCCCTCAGAAGGATGAAAGCTGAATCCAGACAAGAATTGAACCTCGCGCAGCTTTCACAAGCTTCAGAGGATTCAGAAATTAAAGCCTCGTGCAGTCCTCACGAGTTCCCAAGACTTCATTTACAATTGTCCGCGCTGTTCTCGCGCAGCACGGTAACAGAAGAGCTTCAAAACTATACTTCCTGCAGCTCTCGCGAAGCTGAAATATAAAGCCTCGCGCAGTTCACTCAGATCAACTGAAGAGAGAGCTCCAGGTATTTCGGCGTGCAGCTGTCACGTAGTGGCCGCGGGATGCAAAACTTTAGAAAAATCTCTTGCGCAGTTCAGAGACCAATACACATCACGTCCTCGTGAGGATCCTCGCAAAGATCCATTGAGAAACAAACTACTCGTGCGATTCCCGCGCCATTCAGAAGAAAAGTACAACCCTGCGAAGACCAGAGCAACCCAGCGAGGATTCAATGCTCTGTCGCGTGACTGCTTCAGGCAACTAAGACAATCCCGCGACGGCTAAAAATCCAACCTCGCGAAGACCGTGCTACCACGCGACAATCTTGGAAACCAATGCTACCTGGCGAGACTCTGAACTCTAACTCCCCCTCACTTCTGCCGAGGACTTTTTGGGAACTTCAAGCAATTAGAGCACGCATTACAATACTCCAATTTCTGTCCACATGCCCCGAGGCTTCCAAGGAACAGTATCAGGACACGTGGCATCGTTAAGATTAGGGTTTCCTAACCCTAATGCGCCGCCAACCTGACTGCTATATAAACCTAAGCCTGGTTTAGGCTTGGGGGAGCTTTTTCTTTCTGGGGAGAATAGAACTTAGTTTTTCTTCTTCTGGAATCGGCTGTAGATCTCCAATAAGTTTAGGTTTAGGTAGTCTCTTTTTATTTTCTTGTCTCCATAGTCCAGCATTTGCTGGCTATGCCTTTGTATGGTTATTTGGAATAGATTAATGGAGTTTTATAATAGGGTGTTTTACATTTATGGGTTTTCTATTTGAGAGTTATTCTGTACAAGGCTGCGACCTTGAGATCCTCCACTGCTGGAATGTATTGCAAGCAATGGAGGACTGATTTTATGGTTCACTCAGATCCAAGTGACCCGTGTGTCTGGGCTAACATGCTCCTATACAGGCCTAGCCCCACCACAGGACCCACTAGATCTGAAATCCCCATGGGAACAATGTGCTTTTGTAGCCTTGTGAACATGGTAGTGGCAACAATGTTTCTTGTTCTATCTTGAGTTTTGTGAGGAGGATAGCCTCTAGGATAGTCTGTGACCATTCAAGTGGGCAGGTTATAGCCTTAGGGTGGAGCCAATCCACAGACTCAAGACGGATTGTTCTTCTCTGCACTTGTGCTTGTAGCCCTGTGAGAGAGTGTGCAGAGACAAACTCCCCTGTATGTGTATAGACCCGCCATCAGATGGCAGATCTGGTTTGGTTATAGAAATTGTAGGCTTGTGGTTTGGATCACTCTGAGTCTCTCTAAAAGCGATGGGCTGACTAGACCTAATGCTTGTACTCAAACTCTTCTTTGGTTACGTATGCAGGCTAACATGCTCCCACTGAGCCTAGCCCCACACCTAGCACTTTAGAGGTTGAGGTTCCCTATGGATTCTTGTGCTTGTAGCCTGGATGAAGTAGTGCTTACAATGATAAACTTGTTCCGACCTATCTCTGGACTGTGGTTCCCCAATTGGATAGTCTGTGACCATTTAAGTGGACAGGTTATAGCCATAAAGGGATTGAATCATGGCACGGAGATGAGTTGGATTATTTCTCCTCAGTGGTGATAATGTAGCCATTGGACAGGACTTCTATAGCAGCAGATCTGAATCTGAGTTATGAAACTCCTCAGATCTGAACCTAATAGCATACTTATCATCCTTTTATATTTATTTTCTCACTCCATCCTCTTTCCTAACCCTTTCTATAGTTTAGACATTAGGATACCTTAGAATTTAGATTTTAGTGACCCTAAATCCCCTTCCATTTAGGATTGCCAGATCTGTAGACAGATCTGGAGAGCCTACTAAAGATGGCTCCCTTGGAGCCTAAGATCAACTTCCCTGTGGGACAAACTCTTACTTATCAAAACTTGCTACAACAGGCCCTGTATCTTGCAGGACTGTGTATATTTTAGGCTTGCTGCTCTGCCATCTTCAATCCACCTTTCTTATCACTGTCTGCAATAAAGTCAGTAGCAAGCACTCTAAAATTAACTCAACATATGCCTGCTGTTTAGTTGAGGTGATATTTTGGGCTGAGATACTATGTAGTCCTCACAGGGTTTCGGTCTTGCATAGGCCGATAAAACAAGAACAAGTATATACCACTGCTGGTATATATAAAACTGATTATTGCTAAAGTGGTTTAATATTTTAATTTAATATGGCTGTGTCTAGTTAAAGTCAAATTTCTCAGATTGAAGGTCTAACTTAGTAAGGTCCTTAGGGTTCAGGTGGGGATCGTTACATTCTCCCCTATTTTAGGAATTTTCATCCTCGAAAATCAATCGGGACTATCTGGGTAACATATGAATGTCACAATAGTGAACAGCAAAGCTGCAGTGTTCATACCATATGTGGTGTTTACTCACCAAATTTATCACAAGACAAGAGGAATCATTAAACAGACAAAACCAAAATCAAAGTTACAGCTGTGAGATAAAACTGAACTGTTGGAATTAACCACATTCATGTGGCACCCGATTTCTGATTTCATGTGTCTTAATAAACATGGTTTTATTTCTATTCCATGTGGCACCTGATGAGGAGTATTTCAAAATCAACATGGATTCTCAACTGAAAAATAGACCATTCTCATACAACAGATATAATTTCATTTATAATTTAGATATACCAAATTGAACTACTCCTTATCATTATTTTAGACAAAATGTAAATGAGAACAAGAGAATTGCACTTTAAGATTTACATACACCATAGAGAACTACAATATCAGGAATAAAGTGTTCAATTGAAACAAAATATGTAATACCTCAAACATCAGAACTACCACAATCATTAAACATCGATTATTGATATATAATAGCTAATTTGTCATAAATAGGCATGCTTTATTTGAGATTAATTTAAGTAAATATAAAAATAAAATGTAGTACATAAACTATGATCTTGTGAATTTATATTTTACCAGGCTGAGGATCTGTTTACTGTTGGCCCGCTGAGGATGTACCAGCTTCCTGTTGTTGTTGTTGGAAGTCTTGCTGGAACTCC
This sequence comes from Chloranthus sessilifolius, assembly GCA_021018995.1. Classification (NCBI taxonomy): domain Eukaryota; kingdom Viridiplantae; phylum Streptophyta; class Magnoliopsida; order Chloranthales; family Chloranthaceae; genus Chloranthus; species Chloranthus sessilifolius. The sequence goes on from CM037588.1 coordinate 104,564,401, forward strand.
GGGACCAATTGCGCTGCATTGCGGGTATATTGGGAGACATAGTTGCTCGCCCGCCCAATGTAAGGGTTTGTAGCAGTTTGGAAAGTATGCTCCATCATGATATTAGTCGCTTCTTCAATATAATCGATACGTTGATCGAGCATGTAATGATTTTGATATAAGTTATCGAATTGCAGGAGGGTTTGCTCATGATTTTCACGCATGAGTTGGACAAGATCCGCATTTGTAAAAGTCCCTTGTGTTGAAGGGATCGATTCAGTTTGGGGTTGTGGTTGAGGAGGAATGGAGGTATCTTGGGTTGAAACAGAAGGGATTTCTTGTTGGGCTTGTGGGGGATGACGAATTTGTTTAGCTTGGCGATTACTTACCGCTTGAAAGGAGCGTTGATACACATTTCTCCAAATGGCAGGGCTAAAGACTCGCATATTGTCAGTGTGAACCTCTTCACCCGCATGGATTTGATAGGGAACTAAATTGACACTATCAAAGTGTCCTTCTAGCATGGGAGAGATCAATCGGGGGTAGGGGCAGGAGGGCATAGGACTTGAAACGTTACTTTGTAAGTGTTCATTGGTGTACTTAATGCCCTCCCAGACTACCACAGGGGCATTTACCCATCGTCCTTCATAGACGGCAAAAAGAGCTTGTAAGAGAGCATCTCAGCGCTCTCTTTCATGCTGCATGGGATATAGATTACATCTAAATACACAGTCAAAGAACCACATTTTCTGTGGTAATTGGCTGCGACGAATTGCAAGGCTGCGATCGGAAGCGGTCTGTCCATCAGTCATCTTAGTGATGATATGATGGAATTTTACATCCCGCTGCCTGAGCATTTGTAGTCCCGTGGTTATGTCAAAATCAGGACTACAGTCCATGGCTTGAGCTATGTGCCGTATATTGAAATAAAATTTTCGATTATCTATTTCGGTCTGTAATTGACCAACAGTAGGGGTGACTAACAGATTCTGGTAGAACAATGGACTAAACGAGGATAGTATTGATTGTGAAACGGTTGGTACAAGGCGCTTAACTGCGCATGTTCTATGTATCGAATCGACCATGAGGTCTGGTCATTCGGGGTCAAGAGTCGATCATCAACGATCCACTCCGGTTCCATAGCTTTAGCAGCCCACCATGGGATGGGTTGTTTATGTTCAATGGGTGGATTGATTGGTACGTGGGAAGGAGCAGGGCCTTTGCCCTTAGCTTGAGCTGAGGCCTTTGAACGTTTAGAGGCTCCAACCTTTTTAGGAGGCATTATACTATCAAAAAGACAAGGAAGAACAATGGAGTTAGAGATTTGGTTGTTACCTCACAAAGATAAAAAAAAAATATGCCTGAAATTTGAACTAAATCATGAAATAGAGAGCTTCCTAATGTAGATCAGGAACATGCAGCTATTGTGGACGTAGTTTGGAGGAGTGCATGTATAGATACCAGCTTAGGAGGTTGAAGAAAACAAAAATATGCACTTTCTATAACAGAAAACCGAACTGGAAATAAACTAGAATGGGTTTCGGACCCACCATATGCCAACAGAATTGCCGCAGCAACACTTTAAACTTTCCGTGGCAACCCTTAGTCCTTGCCGCGGCAAGGGAGTCCAGATGGGAGTTGGCCCGGATTTCGGGGCTCTAGAGATGTGGTGTTAAATTTTTTTGTACCTGTGTGTTCTTAACAGATAAGGGGTTTATAGCTTAAAAAAATTGTTATAAAATATTATATAAATTATTATATTAGCCCACTAAGGGCCCTTGGATTAGTCACCTGGGACAAGTGGCAATAGGCTGTGAGATAACCTTGTTGAGGTGTCACTTATTGCGTTTTATGGATTATTCAAATAATATTGAATATATTCTAGTATTTAATGTTAGAATAAATTTATACTTGTAACCATGTTATTCAAATAATATTGCCGTAGGTGTTTGTTGCAGGGTACATCAATAAAACATTAAAATAATTATAAAGGAATCATTATTTATAAAAATCGGAAATTAAGCATTTGATTTCTTAGCAATATTCACGTGACCATGTACAAATTAAGAATTTGTAAGTGAAGTTTAGGTACGTACCCTATGTAAATAATCTAGGGTATTGAGCACGAATGTCAGCTTCGCGCTCCCAGGTGGCTTCATGCGACCCATGATTCTTCCATTGGATCAAAACGAGTAGAATCCATTTTGTTCTCAGAATTTGATCTCTGTGGTCCAAAATCTGACCTGGTTCTCCGGTCACCGTTAAATCATCCTGGATGTCCAACGGTTGATAATCCAACACATGCGTCGGATCACTGACGTACTTCCTCAGCATCGATAAGTGAAATATGTCATGAATGTCTGCCAGGTGCGGAGGTAACGCGAGTCGATACGCTACTTCTCCTACTCTGCCTAGTATAGGGAATGGTCCAACGTAACGAGGACTCAACTTGCCTCGTTTCTCAAACTGCATTACACCTTTTGTCGGAGAGATTTTGATAAAGACGTGTTCGCCAATCTGAAAATCATTTCATTAGACTGATAATGAACTTTTAGTCAATTTATAGAAGACTTATCAATGTTAATTATTACCTGAAAATCAACACTGGTTCTTTTGAGATCAGCGTAACTCTTTTGTCGACTCTGAGCACTCTTTAATCATTCCTGAATAACGTGAACAACTACATTGGTGCTTTCTATCAGATCAGGGCCTAAAATCAATCGCTCTCTAGCTTCTTCCCAGTTAATCGGAGATTTACATCGGCGTCCATACAGTGCTTCGAACGGTGCCATACCGATGCTTGACTGGAAACTGTTATTGTATGCGAATTCGATCAGGGGTAAGTGTTTATCCCATGATCCTTGAAAATCGAGTATATAGGCCCTTAACTTATCCTCAATCACTTGGTTCACCCTTTCTATCTGCCCGTCCGTCTGAGGAAGAAATGCTGTATTGAAATCTAACTTCGAACCCATACCTTCCTAAAAACTTTGCCAAAATCGCGAAGTATATAAAGGATCGCGATCTGACACGATGCTTATGGGTATCCCATGTAATCGTACAATCTCCCTCAGATAAACTTCAGCTAATTTGGATGCTGTATATCGTGTACTACAGGGTAAAAAATGCGCCTATTTGGTGAGACGATCGACAATCACCCAAATGGCATTGTAACCCTTCTGAGTACGGGGCAAACCGAGAATGAAATCTATGGAAATATTTTCCCATTTTCATTTTGGAATAGGCAATGGCTGTAGCAGACCAGCAGGATGTTTGTGCTCGACTTTGACTTGCTGACAGGTCAAACACTTTGCAACATATTTTGCTACATCACGTTTTAGACCCTTCCACCAGAACGTTTGTTTAAGATCCTGGTACATCTTTGTACTATCAGGGTGAATAACATATGCTGACTTGTGAGCTTCTTCGAGGATTTCTTGACGTAAAGCATGATCATCAGGTATGCATACTTGTCCTTGAAATAATAAAGACCCATCATCTTTGATTGAGAATTCTAGCTGTAGCCCGCTTTGTACCCCTTGTCGGATGGAAATAAGCTCTGCATCTTGCATCTGAAGCTCTCTAATCCTATCAAAAAATGGAGCTCGGATCATCACTGTAGCAAGTAAACCTCCATTTGATGTTGCTTGAAGAGTGGCACTCGATGATACAATATCATTGAGTAGTTTCCATCTTTGTAGTCTTGTCACAAGATGAGATAGCTGAGCGGAGGATTTGCGGCTAAGTGCATCAGCTACAACATTGGCTTTACCGGGATGGTACTGAATAGAACAATCATAGTCTTTCAAGAATTCCATCCACCTTCTGTCTCAAATTTAACTCTTTCTGAGTGAAGAGATATTTAAGATTCTTGTGATCGGTGAAGATCTCGAAGGTTTCACCGTATAGATAGTGTCTCCAGATTTTTAACGCGAAGATGACCACTGCTAATTTCAGGTCATGAGTGGGATAATTCTTCTCATGGTTTTTTAGCTGACGAGAACCATATGCAATTACCCGTTCCCATTGATTCAACACACATCCTAACCCACTATATGAGGCATCACTGAAGACAACAAAACCACCACTGCCAGATGGTAATGCTAGAACAGGTGCAGAAGTGAGTCTCTTTTTCAATTCTTGGAAATCCTGTTCACATGCCTCAGTCCACTCGAATTTAACATTCTTTCGAGTGAGTTGCGTGAGTGGTCCAGCAAGTCGTGAAAATCCTTCAACAAAGCATTGATAATAACCTGCAAGACCTAGAAAACTTCGGATCTCGGTTACGGTCTGGGGCTGCTTCCACTATACTACAGCTTCAATCTTTGCAGGATCGACCGTGATACCTGTTTCAGAGATAATATGACCCAGAAAACTGACTTGATTCAACCAGAAGTCACATTTACTGAATTTAGCATATAACTGCGAATCTCTCAATGTTTGTAATGCCAGACGTAAATGATCTTCATGCTCTGCCTTTGTCTTAGAATAAATGAGTATATCGTCGATGAATACTACGATACACTGATCAAGGTAAGGTTTGAAGACTCTATTCATCAAGTCCATAAAAGCAGCTGGTGCGTTGGTCAACCCAAAGTGTAATAGCCGAAAAATCACGCTAAACTATGACCTCGGGATCCGTGCCCGATCGGTCACAGGTTTGACCAAGTAGGAGTTCGACAGTTAGCGTAGAGTGTGATGAGTGAATGAGATGAGATGGTTGTGAAACCATGTGGTGTGTGTTGTGAATCTGAAGTCACATACACCTATTGAGGTGCATGTGCTCAACACACAAGCTAGGGGAGAGATAAAAAGGGTTTAATAACCCTAAAATCAATAGTTTGGTTGTTGAGAGAGAAGTAAAGAAGAGAGAGAGAGGAGTAAAGAGGGTGATTAATACAAGGAGTAAATGCTAGTTGAGGAAGGGAGATTCGAGCAATAAACGTCGGATTCGACGCGAGGGATCCGCTAGAAGCAAAGCTGGAACCCTAGCCTTCCAACCACCTGATTTGAAATCAATTTGAGATTGATTCAAGGTAAACTTTTGTGAATGAAATGCATAGATTGTAGAGGTTAAATTGTAGTTGAAAATGGTTTAAATCATAGGATAATGGTTTAGAAAAATAGAGGAAAAAGTGTGGGAAAAGATTGAGAAGAACGACCAAAGAAATTTGAATCGACAATTTCGATTAATCGAAATTGGGTTTGATGTCGAAATTGGCCAGGAAGTTGAAAAGTCAATGGACCCCGATTTCGATTAATCGAATTGGAGTTCGATTAATCGACTTTGGATTTCGATTAATCGATTTAGGTATCGATTAATCGACTGGGAACCTCCAGTGGACCCCAGGGGGCTGGAGGAAATGACTTGTAGAAAATCGACTAATCGAAATGGGATTTCGATTAATCGATTTCAATTTTCGATTAATCGAATTGGGATCGATTAATCGATTTTAGGAACTCGATTACTCGAATTGAGAATCGACTTGGCTGAACAGAGAATTTCGATTAATCGAATTAGGATTCGATTAATCGACTGAGATAAATAATGTTAACTTCTGAGTTTGACTTTAAGATTCTTGGAAGGTCTTGGACCTTCTTTATTGCATCCTTAGTGATGTGTTTCACCTGTTATGTGGTACCATAGGTGGTACGTGTGAGCTAGTGCACAAGGAGCCACGTGGGACCTTGATGTATTGATCAAATGAAGACTTGAGGTAGGGAACACCTTGAACATGTACTTTATTTTACAAGAGCATGTATGTAGTGATATATAATTCAAATTCAAATGTTTTATTACTTAAGAATTGTGAAAAGTGTGTGTGTGTGACATCCATAAGAATAAGTATAATGAGCCATCCCCAGGGGATGATGAAGTGAAGATATAAGAGCATCAGGTGTGATCCAAGTGAATGGATACATCCCAGGGATGTATCCAAGATTGAATCATGTTTGATAGGGCCTAACTGATATAAGATAGCACACTTACACGGTGAAAAACTATATGTAAGGCACCAATATTTTTGTTATTTGAGGTTTGATAGGGTACCCCATCGACGTGGCGGGATATCCACGACTGACACGGCAGGATATCCGTGACCGATACGGCGGCGAAACCGTAGGCCAGTGCGGAGGCTTATCCGTACACAGTAAGCACACCCCAGGGGTGTTGATTTGAGACAAGTGAAACCCTGCCACCAATCCCCAGGGGAAAGGGGCTTGGGTACTATATTGTATTCCCAGGGAATACGTTAAAAGTGTCTATATAGATGACGATGAAGGGTATCTCATCGGGGCTCGATGCTATATTGCTCGGGGATTACTTAAGTTGAAAGTTTAAGTTTTGCTTTAGGCCTTTTCAGCATCATTCATGAGCAAATAAAAGACACGAGTAAACTACCAGTAAAATGTAATACTTTTTAACTGTTTTATCGATAGCGCATAGACACATCATGCATGTCATATCATGGAATATATGTGAGTAATAATTTATATGTTCAACTGTGTTTTGTTCCCTATTGAGCTAGGATGTAGCTCACCCTATAGACTATACGTCGCAGGTCCACTACTAGCAGCTGCCGAGGCTTCAGGAGACGCTGACCTTGGTGAGTCGGACCTTGCGGCCGACGAAGAGTTGGAGCCACCTCCCGAGGACTTCTTCTAGAGGACTCCGTTGTGCCACTTTGAGGGCTTTTTGAGAGAAATTGGTACGGCTTGGTATGTCAAGCCTTGTTTTGGTTAAACCATGTATATATTGAGTTGGGATTATTTTTTTGGGGCGAACCATCCGTGATGATTGCTATCATCGATGGTTCGGATCGGTTCTCCATTCATGCAGAGGCATGAGGGCAGAACTGTCTTTTGGAGAATTACTTAATATAGATTTAAATTCCGCAGCTCCTTTATTGTTTCATTTTATGCCTGATATGCCAATGTTCCGTGCTTAGCTAAGGGGCACGGTCAAGATGATCGTGCTGATGGCACGGGTTTCGGGGTGCCGAAATTCGGGCTGTCACACAAAGGGCATGACAAGAAACTCGTAATGACTATAGCGTGTTCGGAAAGCTGTCTTCGAAATATCTTCAACTTTCACCTTCATCCGGTGATAACCCAATCGCAGATCAATTTTTGAAAAGAACCGCGCTCCTTGTAACTGATCAAAAAGATCGTCGATTCGAGGAAGCGGATATCTATTCTTGATTGTCAGTTTATTGAGTTGACGATAATCAATGCAGAGACGCATTGAACCGTCCTTAATTATTTGGGAACTATAACTTGTAAACGAGATTTGTATCGTGGCACATGCCTTAAACAGAAAGACTTGGTATGTTTGAAACTTGAGCCACATGGAACACCATCTAAGCAATCTGATTTGAAGGCCATGTTGTAAAGATCTTTGATACCAAAGATTGACACAAAACTCAAAATTTCTACATCTGATTTAACATAGTCAAACATTAAACCAGATAATACGCTTTGACTATATTGAATCAGATGATAGAAATCGTGTTTCTTGCCATTCTTTGGCAACAAAGATCTTTACATCATGGCCTTCAAATCAGATGGCTTAGATGGTGTTCCACATGACTCATGTTCCTAAAATGTCAAGTCTTTCTTTTTAAGCCATGTGCCACGATACAAATCTCGTGTGAACGTTGGAGCTCCCTAATTATTGGGTACTTCTATTGGTGCCCACACAATCTCTGAAAGTGCCCACGAGCGCCACCCCTTCAAAAATCATTAATTGCTTTAGATCAGATAACAGAGATTGTGTTTCACCCCGATCTTCTACACAATGGATCTTGAAATCATGTTGCTCCTTTCAGACGATCAAATATTTTATACCTCATATCACAGATCCTTCGAAAATGCTCCTTAATCCTATGACAGACATCACACTCAAACGTGATTTGAGGGCTATTTTTTAGAGATCTGTGATATATGGAATAAAAAACTGACCATATGATAGGTGCGACTATAACGACTTAGAATCCTAACCAATCTAAAGGTCTTAAAATCCCGTGTTATAATACCGCATGCTTGTTAAGATGATAAGCGGAAATACTCGTATTCATAATTCAACTTAACACATGGATCTATGACTTAGCATATGTATCGGGGCGTTTTTAAACTTATTTATTGCATTTAATGGCTCAAATTAATGGGGTGATGGCAAATGTAACACTGCGACTAAAAATGATAATGATATGCGGGGAAAAAAAGCATTGGGGTGCTCGTAGCAGGTCTCTGAAATATTCTGTACATCAAAAGAGTCAAATCAGAATAGAAGGCGTCACTTGGGCGTCAAGGAGGCGTCGTAACCGTCACAAAGCAAATGCACGTTATTTTGACGCATGTGAGAGGGCGGGTGTTGGGTGAAGAGAGAGAAGATTTTAAATAAATACTTGATGAGCGGAGGGTCTCCAGAGGAGAACTCTTGAGCGCTTAGAGAGAGAGAGAGAGAGAGAGAGAGAGAGAGAGAGAGAGAGAGCGAGCTTAGAGAGAGAGAGAACAGGTAACAGCAAGAACAATGGGAATCAACCGTTTCATGTAACACAAAAATTGTGTATATATATATATATATATATATATATATATATATATATATAAAATGAAAGGGGGTCACGTATATTTCTTGAATATTTTGACCTCAGAGCACATGGCTTCGTGAGCTTTCTCCCCTTTTGTTTTTCTACCCCTCACATGGCAGTAGTCCACTTGTTTTTTCTCTTTCTTATTTTTCAACTAAGTAGACGACTCTCTTCCTCTCTCTCTCTCTCTCTCTCTCTCTCTCTCTCTCAATCTGTTTAATTGAATCTGTTTAATTGATATTGATTGTTCCCAATGCTTTGAGATCTGAAGAAGGAGAAATAGGCAGCTGAGGATTCCAACTTTTTTGTTTTCATTTCTCTTGATTCGTGGCGGTTTGGATCTGAGATTCTCGTTAATCGCATTTTCTCCAATTGGATTTCAGGTATTTTTTTTCAATGAGCATTTGGTTTGATCTGAAGTTGTTGATGTCTTTTTTTTAATGCATGGGAAATTTTGGTTGCAAATATCATTTTTTTGGTTGCATTTACTCACCTTCTGCGATGAATCTTCAATTTCATATTTCAAATTTCGATTTCCGTTGAGGGTGTGTTTTGTCGCTGTTGAAATTTTTTTGGTTACTGTAGGAGTTAAATAGCTGCTTATCGTACAAGTAGCTTGGCTTATACCTTTGATTTAGCTGTTTACTAGTGATTCTTTGAATAATTTTTATGTACTTTCCTTTTTGCCCCTTGGAAACTCTGTTTAATCCTATGATTTTGTGTTCAATTGATCTATTCTCTCGTTGTTCAACTGGAATTATGCGAATGAAATGCCCTGGATGGGGGTATTGCTCAACTGGAATTATGCGAATGAAATGCCCTGGATAGGGGTATTGCCGCTCGGTTTATTTGATTTTCTGCTGTGATGATTAGAATATATTCAGTTTAGGATACAGAGTTGCCAGTAAACTGTAAGTTGCTTTGGCTAATGTTGTTTTCTGGCGATTTTTTAGGATTTGAATGTAATCAATTTTTATCGTTTTTTTCCTTTGATGATTTTTTTTCTCATCTCCAATTGATTTTGCTTCTCCAATCGATTTTTTTTCCTTTCATGATTTTTTTTCTTATCTCCAATTGATTTTGCTTCTGGTGATTTTTTCTCATCTTAATTATAGATTGTATTTTGTAAGTTGCTTTGGCAAATGTTGTTTTCTGGCGATTTTTGATGATTAGAATGTTTTCAATTTTTATAATTTTTTTTCTTTGATGATTTTTTTCTCAACTCCAATCGATTTGTTTTCTGGTGATTTTAAATTATAGACTGTAAGTTGCTTTGGCTAATATTGTTTTCTGGCGATTTTTGCTGAATAGAATTATTCAATATTTATAATTTTCTTTCTTTGATGATTTTTTCTTTATCTCCAATCAATTTGTTTTCTGGTATTTTTCTCATCCTAATTATAGATTGTAAGTTGCTTTGGTTAATGTTGTTGGAAATCAAGCATTGCTGCACATTTAGCTATCAAGATACATTTTGGTATGCAGAGAGAGAAAGGTGATAGGCTGAGCTTTTATGGTCCTTTATTTTTTAGAGCTGATAGCAACGATTTAAGTTGGAGATATGATTTTAAGAATGAACCAGTGGGGAACATGGTTCCAATAAAGGGCTGTTATGAATTATGACCCTTGGCTGGCAATTTATAGCTTTTGGAGTGGTTTGAGTTTAGATTTCGTGGAGAGTACTTGTTAATAGGAAAAAAATGTACATAAAAGGAAAAAACAAGATTTGAAAACATGAATGTAGAAAGATTTAGGAATTAGGAATTTGGCAATACTTGCTATTCAAGAAACAAATGTAGGAATTTACAATTACAACATTCATAGTTCTTTGGATATATGGAAAAAATGTGGGAAATGGAAAGAAAAGGCTCTTTTTCTTTCCATTTCCCAAGTTATAAAAAAATGGAAAGAACGATGGAAAAAAAATGGAAAGAACGAAAGATACTAAGATTTTGCAAGGAACAATGGTTTTCGGATAACTACGATTTTGATTAATGGGTTTCACTTTAATTCCAATTTAGTTATGGACGAATACTTTTAGATTTGATACCCTGATCTCTGATCAGGTAAAAAAAGAGCAAGTGATCTAGTCTATGAGATTGTGCAAGAACTTGTGTATTCTATTATGAACCCATGGATTATATTTACAAGTTATAAAAAAGATGGAAAAAATTGTAAATAATATGATACTTATGTACACAAGACGAGTACTACACGGCTTCTATATGAAGTATGAACTACCATATTTTATTTCTATCGACATTCTTCATAGCTTTTTACCGCTGGTATGATTGATCAGGGCTTTTCCTTTTGAAAAATTTGACCATTAATCCATATTATTGGTAGTTTATTAATGATATTTTATGTATTGGTGCAATAATAATTGTCTAACTAACAAAATTTGGCAAATATTTCTTAAAATATCATCTATGTAGCACATGATTAATCATTCACCCAAAATGATTAAACATTATTTAGAATTATTAATGTATCATTTTTTATTTTATTTTTATTACATGTTTGGTTTAAACCAACCGATCCCATATTCTAATTGGTCAGCAACATTGTTCTTACTCATTACACTTCTCCCCTCTCTACATTGTTAGTGAAAGTAAACAACAGTGGATACGTCAGGGAAAGAAATTAGTGTTCTTATTTCACTTTCAACATTACCCTGTAATTCTATTTAGTTTTATGGAATCGAAATAGGCCCACACAATATAATGCGTGCCACTTAGCTTTCTGACAAGATTAATGGACATGCTTTACAGGTTATCAACTATGTTTCTAACTGGTGACGTATCAAAAAAATTTAGCGCCATATTAATTTTAGACATTTGGGCTCAGTGTGTTTTAAAATAATGAGAGCATCATTGGTTTCCTAATACGATTCATTGCTTATTCTTCTCAGATATCCCTTTGTTTGACATGGTCTCATCAATCTTGAATCAAGTTGTTAACAGTTAGGTCTCATGGGCATAAAACCTCAAGGATTGAATGCAGCATTTGGTTGGACTTCTACAGTTCTACTTTGTTGTGTCAGATGGGTATCACAGTTGATTTGGACTTTCTGGCTAATTTGGCAACTCTGTAGGTGATTTGAAGTTTCTTGCTAATTCGGCACCTCTGTGGGTGAATATGTTTGTGGTTTGGACCCGACTCTCCTTACCGTTATTTAAACACCAAAATGGTGCTAAATTATCTTACACCATCAATGGTTTAAGATGTCCTTGATCCGTACCATCAAAGCAATAGATCATAGATTGACTTGCAACAGGCACAAAAATGGTGTTGTAGGGAGATTTAAACACCCCGATCTGTGGACTTTAATAACAATCGTTGTTTTCAGTTTTAGTGGCTGATATTAAAGTTCATCAATCGGATGGTTCACATCCACTTATAGGCATGTTTCTTTGGGCTGAGACATGTTCCAATGACAGATTGCCACTTGCACAATTTAGATTGATCACAGATGTTCCCCACATGGCATAATGATAATCACACTTCTATAGTGTGAGATTATGAGTCTAGCTTTAATGGTATAAGATCATTTAAACACAACTCTGGTGTTTAGATGTCAGTCAGGAGCCATTATCCCTTGTGGTTTAGGAAATGATTTTATTTAATTTTTCTCATTATTGACAAATATTATAATTGGGACGTTATATGAGACTTAAACAGAGGTCTGTTTGTAAGAATGTACTTGCCACTAGAGCTGTCATCAACAATTAAGGGAAACCAAAAATAGGCAGTACTTACAGCTGGTGCCAAAAAATCTGCCAACCTTTTGTTAAATCTGAAGTTCCCATTCCCTGGAGACCAAACCACAATCTTATACTAGCCAATGTTTCATAGCTGGCACGGACAAGGCGAAATTGGTGAGCGTAGGGGTATTTTGTGTATGTCAACATGCGTGTTAAGGATGGGGGACAGAGGAACTTGAGGGGTGGTGATTTTAATCCTCCCTAACATAAAAGGTGCCTTTTTTAAGACTCTTACAGATCTCAATGACCTTCAAAATATTCTCCCGTAAAACTATGGATATCTATTAAATCTTTCATTTCTTCTTCAACCATTCCAAAAGTACTAAATAAATGTTGTTAAGCATGGATTTGAGAATCATTGATGATGTCTTATAGATCAAAGGAAATTTTTTCGAACTAACATTGAAGAAGGCAAGATGTTTATTAGTTGTTACTGTTAGTAAAAATTTTAACGCATTAGTAGGCAAAGTATGCTTAATTGGTGCCCAGCTATATTGTGTTCAATGCTTTTATGCTAGTATTTATGTTGCTGTTAATTATATCTATCTATCTATATATATATATATATATATATATATATATATATATATATATATATATATATATATATATGTTATGCATTTGAATGTATGTCTAGGGCCGTGCATATGAGTGCTACATCATGTGCCATGTGATTGGAGTTGCACTACATCCTCTAAGAGTTCACTAGTCCCTCCAGGGTTTTAGAAAAAAACAATTGAACTTTTTTGCCCTTCATCTCACCGGTCAAAGATATGGGTTTCCATCCAAAACTTTTGCCACTAAAAATTTTCACCGTTGACCACAAAATCAACAGAGTAAAAACTTTATTTTTATTTATTTTTATTTTTACTTTATTTTTGTATGGTTGTTGATTGCCTTGTGCATGTGCCCAGAGCATCCGATCCTTGGATCAACTGGTTGGAATGCATATATGAAAAATTGAAGGTGCTCCAATGGGGCACCTTCACCGTGCTCCAAGTTCTCTAAAAGATGTACCATATTTGTATGTATGGCTGTGCCGTGCATTTGAATCAGTTGGTAGCGATATGCACATGCATAAGGTTGATAAATACCCATTAAAAAAAGCCAAAAATAATAAAAACAGTGTTTAAACTGTTGATTTTGTGGTGAAAGGTCTAGGTCTCATTTTTCAATGGCAAATTTTTTGGGTGGAAACCCATATCTTTGACTCATGAAATGAAGGGGAAAACAGTCTTCTTTTTCATAAACCCTAGAGATGTGGTGAACCCTTAGAGGAGGTGGTTCAACTCTAGATCAGGTTTCACGGGATTTAATGCTCCACCTAGGCCGTGCACGTGGGTCCAATTCCTCATTTTTTTTTCTCTCTTGCTCTCTCTTGATGTGTGTGTGTATATATAGTGTGTGTTTGTATATATATATATACACACACACACACATACAAAAAGAGTGCCTAACTGAGTTAGGCATGCTCTGTTTGCCTAGGTGTTTCTATTAATAAGATTGCTAGATGAAAAGCTGCATTCACTCGTCAAGAATGCAGCTACTTGGCTCTGCCAGTGTGTTTGATCAACCCAAGTAGTTCAACTACCGGCTTATCATTGGCACATGTCTCAGGCAAAAAATATGCCGATTAGAGGATTCTAACAGTCTGATTGGCGGACTTCAATTTCGATCTGTAAAAGATATAAACCGTGCATTCTAGAATGCATAGATCGGATGGTTCGGATCCTCCAATGAGTGATATTTTGGGCTACGTTAGTCTAATATAAGATCTTGATGAATTGGATTACTCAAAGCTACATGCCACTTGGTTAGTTGGTTAATAAGAGGACGATCATGCATAATCGGTAGCGAAACGGTCATGTGCCATTATCATTATTTTATATATATATATATATATATATATATATATATATATATATATATATATATATATATATATATATATAAATGACCCCTTTCTGCTTACAAGTTTTGTCTTGAATCCTCAAATTTTAATGAACGCATGCTCGATCACTTTATTTAGTCTCCCTTGATCTATCGATTTTTGAAAGTGAACAGTGTTGCATATATTATTCAAATTTTCATTCTCTCAAAGTGTACGTTCAGATTTTTCTACTTTCTTATGTGCTATGTTAATTGTTATCGTCGCTGTTGCAACCACATTATAACCATATCTAGCTTGCCACTTGGGGCTTGCTATAGCTGTTTTTTTCTTTTAGATTATCTTTTATTTATGCTTTTGGCATGTGCTTACTGTAGTTGGCAAACAATGACATTCATGCATTATTTAGTAGGTTTGTTTTTAACCATAATGCTTCTCATGGGGTTATATGAAATAGGATTCCTTAAATTAAATGCTATTTCTAGGTTACTTCATCTGATTGTAAGCTTTGCACTATGAACAGGATTTCATCTGATTGTTGGAAGTAGCATGCTACTAAAGATTTAAATTGAATCAAGCCTGATGTGATGCTATAATTAGTTCATTGTTTGCACGATGGGGGGTGATTTTTCAGAAATGGACATAGATGTCCTGACTTCAATGTGGCCCGAAGATCTCGGTGGTGAAGTTGGGAAACAGTTCAATATCGATAAGCCCGGGCTGGATCAGGATATGTTGGAGGAGGTTACGATCATAGAAGAACCTTCTATAGTTGATTTTGAAAGCCTCTTTGAGTTAACCAATTATAGTGAGAAGGGCTCATCTCAGTTGACATACCTTGTAAAAAACTGGGAGTACAAGCAGGCTAATGCTGTTCGCCTTCTCAATGAAGAGCTTGACATTCTAAGCAAGCAAAGGCAGGAAGTGGAGCTAAAGAAATTGAAGATTTTGGAGGAGCATCTATTTGAGGAAGAAAAATATGCTGGGGATAAGCGATCGGTTTCTATATTGGATGAGGTTATTGATATATGGGACGCTGTTCCACGAAGGAGAAATGATGTTGTTGTTCATAGCAAAAAAATTGAAATTGATGCCGAGCATGATACCATTAAGTATTGGAAGCAACGGGCAATGGAATTGGAGAAATTGTTGGAGGCTAGTATCCAAAGAGAGGAGATACTCATGGAGAAGTTGCAGGAAAACATAAAGAATATGGAAAAGCAGTCCTCACCGGTTGAAGAATTGTCTCAAATATTGAAAAGAGCGGATAATTTTTTACATTTTGTTCTCCAGAATGCACCAGTTGTCATTGGTCATCAGGTAAAATATCTTATATTCTAATTAATGATTTGTATCATGCATGAAAAGCAGCTCTGCATTATCATTGGCAGTACTTTTTAAAGGCTGATGGTAGTGGGCCTCTTGATAGCCAAATATTTTTTCCTTTAATAATTTCAAATTGGTTTGATTACTTTTATGACGAGCGTGTGTGTGTGTGTGTGTGTGTGTGCGTGTATATATATATATTTCAATGATGCAGGGCAAAACCCTAAACTACGTGAATGGTTAAGAGATGATGATCTTGCCGAAATTAAACTAAATTAATTGAGCAATGAATCTGAAAATAATGCGAATACCTTAGAGTTTCGTAGTTTTCCATTTTGATGAACTCGTTTTGATTCGGGTAGGGTCTGATCCTTTGCGCTAGATCCTTTAATCTCGCAGAAGGAGGATCATAGAGGTAGAACTCTAGCCGCTTCCAGATTAGGGCACTCGCTCGCGGTTCAATGATGGAATCGCCGGTTCGATCTAGGGCTTGTTGAATCAAATCAATCCAACGGTTCAGATAGGCTAGTGGCTCTGGTTAATATAGGATTTATGGGTTTGAGAAAATCACAGGGTAGTGGCTGAAATAGTTCGACTGGGATCGATACGGGGGTTTGGATGAAATTTAGGGTTGATAATCTGCGAGGTATTCGAAAGTTTAATGACTGGATTTAGGGTTTATGGGAGCAAAATAAAGCAGAGAAAGATAAATAGAAAAGATAGATAGAAGATAGATTGTGCGCTTCACACCCTTGGCTTCATACCAAACCCTTCTTGGGAAACGAAGAATCACTCTTCGTGGAGGCTCATCTCAAGCACACAAGCATCAGCTTTCATTCAATAATCAATAATTACAATGTTTAAAGACCTTATATAGTAGGCCGCACAAAAAGAAAACCCTAAAACATAAATATTACAAAACTACCTTAAAGTGTTTACATACGGAAAAAGAAGAACAAAATAAAATTCCTAAACTAGCAATTCTCGACGAGACTCGCTCGAGCGAGATTCAAAGTCGCTCGAACGATTTCTTCCAGCAGCGACATCTCGCTCGAGCAAGATTCAAAGTGGCAGGAGCGACTTAGTCCAGAAACTTTTAGGCTTGATTCTGACCCAAAGTCGCTTGAGCGACTTAGTCTAGAAAGTATTAGTTCGAGTAGGACCCAAATTCGCTCGAGCGAATTTGGGCATAACTCTATATTCTTCGTTTTAGGCATGGTTCTGGATCCCTTTTCGTCTCTTCTCGCGCCGATGCACTTGATATGACCCGAAACCCATGTCTATGATGTCGGTGTCCCCGTCAATTCTCCCGGACCGAAAAGGCTTCATCCCTGATGAAGTGGAGTCTTCGTGATATCGATCGAGCATGTCGGGGTCTAGGCGACGAACCTTGTCCTCATGTACCCATGTGTTTTCGGATTCCGGCTTGCCCAACCATTTCACCAAATACTTTTGATGCCCTCCATCGCGGGTGGACACCACAAGATTGTGCAATATCCCTTCAATTGCATCTTTCTTCTGCCTGTGTGGGGAAGGAAGGGGTAGAGGCCACAAGGGTGGGGTGGGTGTATGGGTAGGGACTGTCTGGAGAGGGTTGGCAGGGGGCGGGGTTGAGCCCAAAGGAACTAGGTCCTTCACATTGAATGAAGAGCTGACCCCAATATTCGGAGGAAGTTCGAGAACGTACGCATTAGGTCCACTCCTTGTCACAATTCTAAAAGGTCCAGCGCTGCGGGCCTGAAGCTTCTTCGTGACTCCCAATGGGAATCATTCAGGCCTAACCCGAACCATCACATAATTCCCAATCTGAAATTCTTTGAAACGCCTATGCGCATCCGCCACCACTTTGTACTGTTCATTGCTCACATTAATTTTTAGTCTAATTTCGGCATGCAAATCGTGAATATGCTATGCGAATGCATCGGCGGACTTAGACACTTGATGGGATGCATACAAGGGGATTAAATCAAGGGGTGCCCTAGGTCTATGACCAAGTACGACCTCAAATGGATTCATGCCTATGGATCTATTTACAAAATTATTGTATGGAAACTTGGCCTAAGATGATCACCAACAAGACAATGAAGGAGATTACCTAAGCTCCTATTGGTGGATTCCGTTTGGCCATCAATTTGAGGATGATAGGTCGAAGAGAACTGAAGCATGGCACCCATCATGTGCCATAAAATTTTCCAGAAATAACTGGTGAACTTGACGTCCCTATCCGACTTGGTAGTCCATGAAGACGCACAACCTCTTTGAAAAATAATTTTGCGATACGAACCGCATCGGAGGTTTTGGAGCAGGGTATGAAGTGGGCCATCTGGAAAAACTATCCACTACCACCAAGATGGAGTCGTGCTTTCGTTGAGTCTTGGGAAGTCCGAGCACGAAATCCATGGAGATGTCTTACCAAGGGGTTTGTGGCACGGGTAACGGGGTGTACAAACCGATATTTTGTTTGCTCTGCTTCGCCACTTGGCATGTGCGACATTCATGGGTCAAAATTTCGGGTATCGGATACGTGTCGTCCAAGCTCAAAACCGATACGTATCGGACGATACGTATCGAAATAGTAAAATACCGGACGATACATTCAATGTATTGTCCGAGCATTTACATACAAAATGGCGATACGGTACATTGAATGTACCGAATTGTCCAAGTCTGATACCGATACGTATCGGTATCGGATGATATTTTGATCCATGGCGGCATTGTCTCACAACCCGAGAGACATCTTTCATAAGGCTAGGCCAATAAAATCTATCCTCAACGAGTGCAATGGTCTTGTTGTGCCCAAAATGTTTGGCAATCCCTCCGACATGTAACTCTCAAATGAGAAAGTCACGCAATGAGGTACGAGGGATGCACATGCGATTTCCCTTAAACAAATACCCATCTTGTAGGGTATACTTGGAGTTAAGACTGTTCGGATTATCAAAGAGAGCAGTGTATTCCGCCCGAAAATCTGGGCACTCGAGATAATCTTGTTTCAACTGCTCAAATCCGACGACCTCGGTGCTCATAGTGCGCAAAGTCATAACTCGTCGACTAAGTGTATCAGCTGCTTTGTTCTCAGCACCGGTCTTATGCTTTAACACGAATGTGAACCCTTGAAGGTACTCGACCCACTTTGCGTGCCTCGGGTTCAACTTTTTTCTATGAAACAAGGAAGCGTAAGGCTTCATAGTCAGAAAACAACACAAATTCTTGTGGTCTAAGGTAATGTTTCCAATACCAAAGAGATCGGATGACCGCATAAAACTCCTTCCTTGTCATAGGTGGAGTATTTTTGCCGCATTAAGCTTCTCGCTAAAGAAGGCCACAAGGTGACCCTCTTGGCTAAGCACTCCGCCTATTCATACACCCGATGCATCACATGTTACTTCAAAGACTTTTGAAAAGTTCAGTAGACACATGACGAGTGCATTTGATATTTTCTCCTTTATCTCAACAAAGGCCTTCATCGCGGCTTTGCTCCATTGAAACTCCCATTTTCTCATGCAATTGGTAATGGGAGCCATGATAGTGCTAAAGCTTTGAATGAAACGATGATAAAATGTGGCCAAGCTATGGAAGCTACGAACTTCATGAATATTTCGAGGATCGGGCCACTCCACAATGGCCTTTACCTTTGCAGGGTGCACAACCATCCCGTTGACTGAGACAATGAATCCCAAGAAGACAACAGATCGTTGCATAAATGTGAACTTCTTGAGAGTCGCATAGAGCTTCTCTCCCTGTCGGGTCTCACAAATCAGCCTGAGGTGGATCAGGTGTTGTTCCTTGTCATGACTGTAAATCGAGATGTCATCAAAATAAACGACAAGGAATTTGCCAAGGAATGGCCTCAACACTTGGGTCATGAGTCTCATAAAGGTGCTTGGGGCATTGGATAGCCTAAAAGGCATGACCATCCACTCATAATGACCGTCCTTGGTCTTGAAGGCGGTTTTCCACTTATTGTCGAGGCGAATACGAACCTGATGGTAACCACTTTTAAGGTCTATCTTGGAAAAGATAGTGGCGCCAACCATCATAACAAGCATGTCATTGAGCCGCAGTATGGGAAACCGATATTTAACCGTAATCTTATTGATTGCACAACTATCCATACACATGCGCCATGTACCGCCTTTCTTAGGAGTGAGTAGGGCAGGTACGACACACGGGCTCAGACTCTCTTGGATGAACCCATTCTGAAGGAGCTCATTGACTTGCCAAGTCAACTCGGTGTGCTCAACCGGATTCAACCTGTAGAGGGGTAGGTTCGGTAAGGTAGACCCGGGAACCAAGTCTATGGTGTGTTGAATGTTACGCATGGGAGGGAACTCGTTGGGTAAGTCTTCCGGAAGACATCCGCAAATTCCTTCATGATCGGCTCAACCTGTTTGGGGTACTCACTCATAGAGTCGGGAGTACTATCAACGGTGATGACAACGTACACTACGCTCTCATCTAAAGATGCCTTTTCAAACTCTGAAGGACTCACAATGTTAATGGTCTTAGGCTGACTGTCCTTCCTCTCGACTTTGTTGGTCGATGGTGCTTTGGGTGCTAAAGGGTTAAGAGTGATCTTCTTGCCCTTATGCATGAATGTGCACATGTTAGATCGATAAAAAATGGTCACGTTCAAGTTGTAGAGCCATGGCCTCCCTAAGATGATGTGGCCCACATCTATTGGCACCACATCGCACCAAAAGGTGTCCGAATATGAACCCATTTGAATAGGTACGCAACACCTCTGAGACACGGGAATGGATGAAGAGTCAACTCACGCAACTTTGTACGGTCTCGGGTGGGCATCGGGTGTAAGCCCTAAGTGGGTTATGGTATGTGTTGACACGACATTGGTGTAACTTCCACTATCCACGATGATCTTACAACTCTTCTCTCCGCATTTGGCGAAGGCATGGAAGATATTTTCCCTACGCCAATCCTCTTTTTCATCTTGTTGAGGTTGTGAAAGGCACGCCTCCCAACAAGAGCACGACCACCGGCAATACCCTCCTCATCACTAGGAGTGACATCCGGCTCAAAGGCCTCTTCTTAAAAAACTCTGTCATCCTCGTTGCCCTCTCCCTCAATGTATAGATTCCTTTATGGGTTTCTCTTAGGGAATTGGGCGGCACAGTGTCCCAACCCTTGATAGTTGTAACACTTGATGTGAGAACCACTCCTCGAGGACTCTCCAGCTACGACCTTTCCTTTGTCAAACCACACATCGGATGTAGATTGTGTGGGTTTGGGAGGTGGGTTCCCAGCACTACCCCTCACCTTGTCGTACGAGGTTGACCGATATGAGACTCAGATCGCCTCACCACTATCATCTTCAAATATCGTTCAAGGTCTTGAACGACGATGTAACATTTAGCGAGAGTCTTAACGGGGTGAGAGACTAACTCTTTTTGCAAGTCAAACCTAAATCCGGTGCGAAATCTGGATAGAGTGACTTGAGGGTCTTTGGATACTTTGGCTCTCATCATGTATTCTTCAAATTTGCCAATGTAATGCACTATGGACATACTACCTTGGCATAGATTTTGCCATTGATCGAGGAGACGATGGTAGTATGAGGAAGGAACGTACTTCTCTGTAAGTCGCTCCTTCATGTCCTCCCAACGGGTAGTGGGAGTACAACCCACATTCATTTTGATGTGCTCAATGTTGACCCAAAAGAGTCGGGCTTGACTAATGGGTTTCATTTTGGCGAGCCTGATGCATCATTCATCACTCATGCCAAACCACTCAAAGTGCTGGTCCGTGTCGGATAACCAATCGAGGAGGACTTGATGGTCCAGTCTTCTATCAAAAGTTGGAAACTCAACTCAGATATTTTTGAGGAGCTTCCCATCCGGGTCGTAGTCATCTCACGTTGATCCATGCTATGGTTCCGGCTCCGATCATGTTGGTAGCCATTGCATTCGAAACGTGGACCATCTCGCTCACGATGCTGCTCAAAGTGTTCGTCATCCCCATCCAATTGATTGATTCGGTCTAGCAATCTCCAATTGGAAACCTCAAGGTTTCTTTGGGCTTGCTCCATGGCAGCCATTCTATCATTGATCGCTTTCAGTTCAGCGCTCATGCCGTTAAAAACATCGGCCATCTCATTCATGTTCATGGTGATCATGGCTTACTAATGACGAGTTCTAGAATGACATGCAACTATGAACCAACAAAATGGAACTCTCAACAAACATGTGATGTGCACTACGATGAATATAAATGAAAGAAAAATCAATGAAATAAAATAACATGTAAAGGATGCCCTAACCTAGAAACCTAGGGCTCTAATACCAAAACTGACGCAGGACAAAACCCTAAACTATGTGAATGGTTAGGAGATGATCTTGCCGAAATTAAACTAATTTAATTTAGTTAAATTAAATTAAATATGAAAATAACATGAATACCTTAGAGTTTCGTAGTTTTCCATTTGGATGACCTCGTTTTGATTCGGGTAGGGTCCGATTCGTTGTGCTAGATCCTTTAATCTCGCGGAAGGAGGATCCTAGAGGTAGAACTCTAAACGCTTCTAGATTAGGGCGCTCACTCGCGGTTCAATGATGGAATTGCCGGTTCGATCTAGGTCTTGTTGAATCAAATCGATCCAACGGTTCCGATAGGCTAGGGGCTCTGGTTAATATAGGATTTATGGGTTTGAGAAAATTGCAGGGTAATGGCTGAAATAGTTCGATTGGGATCGATACAGAGGTTTGAATGAAATCTAGGGTTGATAATTAGTGGGGTATTTGAAAGTTTAATGGCCGGATTTAGGGTTTATGGGAGCAAAATAAAGCAGAGAAAGATAAATAGAAAAGATAGATAGAAGATAGATTATGGGCTTCACACCTTGGCTTCACACCAAACCCTTCTCGGGAAACGAAGAATCACTCTTTGTGGAGGCTCATCTCAAGCACACAAGCATAAACTTTCATTCAATAATCAATAATTACAATGTTTAAAGACTTAATATAGTAGGTCTCACAAAAAGAAAACCCTAAAACATAAATACTACGAAACTACCCTAAAGTATTTACATACAGAAAAAAGAAAACAAATTTTTTTTCCTAAACTAGCAATTCTCGATGAGATTCGCTCGTGTGAGATTCAAAGTCGCTCGAGCGACTTATTCTAGCAGCGACATCTCGCTCGAGCGAGATTCAAAGTCGCAGGGGCGACTTAGTCCATAAACTTTTAGGCTTGATTTTGACCCAAAGTCGCTCGAGCGACTTAGTCCAGAAAGTACTCGCTCAAGTGGGACCCAAATTAGCTCGAGCGAATTTGGGCATAACTCTGTATGCATCCTTTTAGGCGTGGTTTTGGGTCCCTTTTCGTCTCTTCTCGCGCTGGTACACTTGATATGGTCCGAAGCCTATGCCCACGATGTCGGCATCCCCGTCATTCAATTTGTTTGATTACTTTTGTTAGGATCTAATAAAGTAGGGTATATTATTATAATTCTTGAGTCCTGACGAATCTCAACTAAAAGTTTTCTTTTACGATAATGTAATGAATAGTGGATACACTATACCTAAACAAGGAACACTTTCATGCTTCGTCCTAGCGAACACATTATCATCCATTGAAACTATACCGCGGGCTGATGAGGATATGGAAAGGGAGAACACAAGTGAGAGCTTAGTTGCATAAAGTAGGAGAGGGAGCGGATTCATGTATATGGTGCTGGGAAGCAATGGTTCTTTAAAAACTTAGGAATGGGGAGCACCTATGCTGATTGGACAGAAGATAATAATAATTATCTTGTATCTATGTGTACATGAT
Organism: Chloranthus sessilifolius; assembly: GCA_021018995.1. NCBI lineage: Eukaryota > Viridiplantae > Streptophyta > Magnoliopsida > Chloranthales > Chloranthaceae > Chloranthus > Chloranthus sessilifolius. Next base: position 104,587,740 of record CM037588.1, read on the forward strand.
AGATTTATAAAATGTGTTTAATTATCATGGTAATTTAAACTCATGTTCATAAATAAAACTGCAAATACCATATACTTGGAATTTTTTTCTTGTTTAACTCGTAAGGCATAGCTTCTTTATACCCTTGTTTTAGTTGACACCCCCCCACACACATTTTGGGTTTTAGCACCAAGTTTGCAAGTAGCACTATCAATTTACATGAGTGAATAAGGTGTAGGCGCGTAGTCAATGATGGAATGATAGTGGATTTAAATCCTACCGAAATTTAATATTGTTTTTAAGATATATGAGACCTTACTAAGAAGAAATCAGAAGTAATTTGGCAAACTAATGCTTGAAAGTTAACGGGAGATGATAGCGAACAAAGTGATATCTAACTCTATCTTGATGTGTTTGGTTTATTCATAAAATCTTAAGTCTCTATCAATACGGCCTGCACTCTGATTTTCGTAGTATAAGAGAGCGGGGGGAAGAGAACCCTCTATAATGTTGAGAAGAAATGAAGTCGAAAATCCTCGGAATCAGTCAATGCCATAGCATGATACTTTGACTTAGTGCTGGAAAAAGAAGCTATATCCTTCCTCTCGATGTTCTAGGAGATGAGATAGTCTTTAAGAAAATGCTACAGCTAATGATCAAATGACGAGCAGTGACATTTATTGTCCAACGAATAAATTGCCAATTAAACGGAGATTCGGTGAATCTGAGAATAATTCGTGAATCCCCGATTAATTGGCGTTGGGAATTTATGATGATGCCATGATTTACTGAACTAGCCCTCTCGATGTTGCTAATGGAAGTAAAGCTGAAAGAAAAAGCTTCTATTATGTCCTGTGTCATTTTCTTCTTGGTTTTATAGATTCAAGGGGATCTTTTGAATGCCATTGGATGGAAAAAAACTGACTGATTTCTCATAGTTTTTGAATCAGGCATTTCATTTGGTTATTTTCTACATCTCTTTGACTCATGAAAGGAAGTAGATTGACATTCAAAAACTAATGGATGAATAATGGGTTATTTGTCAAGTAGATTGACAAATAATGGGGCAGAACTAATGGATGAATAGTGAACAAGACTTTTACACCATACTGTTTTATTTTGGAGCTTACTGGCTCCTACATTTTTGTTTGGGTTAAAAATGTGCTATTACCATAATCACTAAGTCAAGAGGAACCAGGAATTATTCAGTGAGAGCAAAACTTTGTGTTTCAGGAAAAAAAGGGCAAGCTTTGAAAAAAAACATTCGGGGAAAAATTTTGATTTGGTGATGAGAAAAAATTGAATTTAAGAAAAATTGGGGAAATTCAAAGAAAAATTGGATATTAGAAAATTATGGAACCTGGGATGTTTATTTAGGATCCCCCATTTCCTTTTATTTGCTTACATTTTAACAATAAAATCCAAAAGAGAAGTTTAAACTGGAAACTTGCAAAAAATTATTTTGCTAAGGTTAATTAATAATGAAGATTCCACGTCATGAAAACAATTGTGATTAAGGCGTAAAATTTGCAATTTAATCTCAAACTTTGAAAAAAATAGAAAATTATGCAGTGTTTTCAGTTAGTCACGATTAAATCATGAAAATGCGTTGGAACATATTCATGATTTGAACGTGAATTATTAAAAAAATTGGAGAATTATTGTACTGGGATTATTGCCAATAGTTTCAAAATCACAACTCCCATGAGATAGCTATTTATTTGAGGGTGTGATTGTCTAGCTTCTATCTAGATCCTATCCCAAATTTATATCAGATCTGAGTTCTCAGTGAATTGCTCTTTTATGTTCCGGTACAATTTGTCTAGTCTTGTACTTAGTGTTCTAGAGTTGCTAATAAATTATGAGCTTGCCGCCCATTATGGATGGGTTTAAGAGTGATGCATGTAGATGCTTATCTCTCAAGTGTTTTTGAAGCATATTAGCATCGTTTTGCTATGTGAGACGGATGCAGCTGAAGTGTGAAATTTTTGCATGTTGGATGACATTGTTTGTTAGTCTGAATAACTTGAATTTAGGGTTAAGGTTCGTAGGAGAGAGAGAAGGGCAAGAAGAAGAAGAAGAAGAAGAGAGAGAGAGAGAGAGAGAGAGTGAGTGATGCGGGAACTTACTAAATGCAATGCTAGGCTGAGATTAGGATTAAAATTAATTTAATTAATTAAAAAATAATAATTTCTCATAACAAATTACCACGAAAATTCTAGAAATTCAATTAGGTGATTTAATTTCAGCCCAAAATAGTGTTACTTTCATGTATGTTCCCTATCGCGGATCTAGAAGACTAGGGTTCTTATGAACAGCTAGATCTCCGATAGTTTTAGGGCGTCGAACGAACTCGCAAGCGGGTTCTCTCAATACCAAACGAAAATATTGATTTGAGGTTTTTATGAGATCAATAAAATAATTAGTATTACGCTACTTACGCAAACCATAGATCTAAAGAAGATAGAGTTGGAAGAAGAGTTGGCCTCGCACCAAACCGCAAGCGGGAATCGAAGAATCGTTCTCCGTTTTGAGAGAATCACACCCTCACGAAAGTTAAAAACTCTCAATTTTCCATAAGCAATTTTCATTAACCAAAAAGTAATAATAAAAGTGTTTACAAGCCTTTAAATAGGCTAACCAATGCATAAAATTAGAAATCCTAGTATAACTCTAATTCCTAATTCAAATAAAAGAAAGATCCTAATTCTTCTAAAACAATAAAGTCTTAAAACAATAAAGAAACTAATCATATTTCTAATAAAAGAAACAACTCTTACTTTCTAAAATAAAATAATAAAAGAAACTAATCCTAATTCAATTAGGATTCTTGAAATTCGTCACTTTATGTGCAGCCTCCGAAAACTGACCATAACTTCTTTCATACTTGTTGGAATTGCTCAAATTTTGGCTCGTTGGAAAGCTACTTCGATAAGCTTTCAAATATGACTAATTTCGTATCAATCCGACTTCGTTTGATACTTCAAAATAGGCCAAACATAAAAGTAACGGGATTGAAAGTTGAAGACTCTAATAAATTTTGAATTTTCTTCTTTCTAATCAAACAGGCCTTTTATGCGCCTTTTAAAAAAAAAAAAACCCATTCGTGAGTCCACTTTCTATTTTGACGTCTCATCTTTATCCGACCACAATCCAAATTGGTGGATCTAAAATTCGCATCAATCCCCTCTACTTTGAAAAAGTTCGACCTCGAATTTTGGTTGGCATGGATTTTCCTGGTCGCGATCACAGACAATATATAGGGAACCTCGATCAGAAACGGCTTGAATCGGACGTCCCCATCAACTCTCCCCGTATTAGAAGGATGCATTCCCGCTAAATACTGGTTGTGATAAAGATCTAAAAGATCTAGATCGAGCTGCTGAAATTCCTCCTGTGTAATCCAAGTATTCTCTGTGTCGGCCTTGTTCTTCCACTTGACCAAATACTTCTAAAGTCCCCCTAGGTTGGTGGACACAATCTGATCTTCCAGTATATCTTCGATGATCTCACGAGTTTGCCAAGTAGGTGGGGGTAGTGGTGTGGGTAGGAGAATTATTGCTTCATCAGATGTAGAAAGCTCAAATGGGTTAGCACGGATGGTTGAAGGGCCATGGAATGGAACAAGGTCCTCCACATTGAAAGTCGTGTTAATCCCCAAATCCGGCGGAAGATCTAAGATGTAAACATTAGAACTGGCATGCTTTAAGATCTGATAGGGTCCAGCACCGCAAGCTTGTAACTTCTTTGCAATTCCTTGCGGGAATCACTCGAGTCTATTTCGAACCATCACAAAATCACCCTTTTGAAATTCTTTGAACCGTCTATGAGAATCTGCAGAGAACTTGTATTTTTCATTCTTTAAATTAATTCTTTTCTTAATCTCAGCATGCAACTCATGAATGTAATATGCAAAAGTGAATGCAGACTCTGATGACTCTGGTGTGAATGATGTAAAGGGCACTAATGGCTCATGTACACTCGACTCGATTAACTCATATGTACTCGCTTCAACCAAAACCATAGACTCTGGGGTACTCGATTCAATTGACACTAATGGTTTTTGTGTACCCAATTCGATGGACTCACATGCATTCGATTCAATGGGCACCAACAAGTTGTGTGCGCCCAATTCTACGGGTACCAATGACTCATAGGCAAGTGGCTCGATTGGTTCACGTGTGGGTGATTCAACATCACTACTCACAATAGAAGTCTCTTTAACACAAATTAGACTTTCATTAGCTTCTTCTATCTCTTCACTCAGCACGGTACTAGAGTCGTATACTTATTTCACTTCCCTATTCTCCGGCTCCTTAGGACTCACTCTTTTAGTTAATAAATTTTGAGTGAGAAATTTTGTGGGGCATTGGTATGCAAAGTGTCCAAACCCTTGACACTTAAGGCAATCAGGACACTTATCCGTCTTGATTTTTAAACTCCGAAGAAGGTGACGGTGTGTTAAAGGAACATACTTTTTAATAAGTTTCACCTTCATGTCCTCCCATGTGGAGATGTGTTTATTTCGAAGAGATTCAATACGATATTCTATGCGAGTCCAAAAATTTTTGGCATTACCCTCCAACTTTATTTTTGCTAGTCTAATTTTGTACTCATTTGGTATGCCATAGCAATCAAAATATTCCTCAATACTAGACAACCACTCCACGAAGGTTTTGGGGTTTAACCATCCCTCAAAACTTGGAACCTCATCTCGAATAGATTTGAGAAATTTCTTGGCTGGGTCATACTCGGGTTCACAACGATGAGGGAATCTCCTAACTCTAGTTTCATCACGATTTTTGGAACTTTGCCAAGAATTTGGAGTGTAGCGGTTTCTTTGTTTGGCTAGTGCCCTTTCATGACGGGTAAGGAATTCGCGATGACATGCAAGTGACTCATACATGATGCTTGATACAAACACAACTCAGACACAATACTAGAAAAGACAAACACTATGAACCAACAATGGATGAGGACTTTTGTCAAACACTAGACGTGCACACTAATGAAATAGAATGCAATAAGATTGAAATGACATGCAATTATAAAACTAAGTGATAGAAGACAAAAGTTAGATAAATACTAGACAAAAAAAATTTAGACGAAAGCTTTAAAAAAAAATATATATTAATAAAAATGTAGACAAAAAACTAGACGAATAATTTCAGACAAAAGTTAGACAAATTTCAGACAAAAGCTAGATGAAAATTTTTAGACAAAATTCAGACAGAAATTATAGACAAAAAGGTAGGCATAAATTTTCAGACAATAGACAGACTAAATTTTTTAGACAAAAGCCAGACGGATCGAAAATAATGACTTTTTTTTTTTTTTTTTTTTTAAACTTTAAAAAAAAAAAAAAAACCTAAAACCTATATGAGCACTAAAACCCTAAAACTAAACTGATTCTCTGATACCAATTTGATGCGGGAACTTACTAAATGCAATGCTAGGGCTGAGATTAGGATTAAAATTAATTTAATCAATTAAAAAATAATAATTTATCATAACAAATTACCACGAAAATTCTAGAAATTCAATTAGGTGATTTAATTTCGGCCCAAAATAGTGTTACTTTCATGTACGTTCCCTATCGCGGATCTAGAAGACTAGGGTTCTTATGAACGGCTAGATCTCCGATAGTTTTAGGGCGTCGAACGAACTCGCAAGCGGGTTCTCTCGATACCAAACGAAAATATTGATTTGAGGTTTTTATGAGATCAATAAAATAATTAGTATTACGCTACTTACGCAAACCGTAGATCTAAAGAAGATAGAGATGGAAGAAGAGTTGGTCTCGCACCAAACCGCAAGCGGGAATCGAAGAATCGTTCTCCGTTTTGAGAGAATCATACCCTCACGAAAGTTAAAAACTCTCAATTTTCCATAAGCAATTTTCATTAACCAAAAAGTAATAATAAAAGTGTTTATAAGCTTTTAAATAGGCTAACCAATGCATAAAATTAGAAATCCTAGTATAACTCTAATTCCTAATTCAAATAAAAGAAAGATCCTAATTCTTCTAAAACAATAAAGTCTTAAAACAATAAAGAAACTAATCATATTTCTAATAAAAGAAACAACTCTTACTTTTTAAAATAAAATAATAAAAGAAACTAATCCTAATTCAATTAGGAGTCTTGAAATTCGTCACTTTATGTGCAGCCTCCGAAAACTGACCATAACTTCTTTCATATTTGTCGGAATTGCTCAAATTTTGGCTCGTTGGAAAGCTACTTCGATAAGCTTTCAAATATGACCAATTTCGTATCAATCCGACTTCGTTTGATACTTCAAAATAGGCCAAACATAAAAGTGACGAGATTGAAAGTTGAAGACTCTAATAAATTTTGAATTTTCTTCTTTCTGATCAAACAGGTCTTTTATGCGCCTTTTTTTTTTAAAAAAACCCATTCGTGAGTCCACTTTCTATTTTGACGTCTCATCTTTATCCGACCACGATTCAAATAGGTGGATCTAAAATTCGCATCAGAGAGAGAGAGAGAGAATAGAATGGCTTAATTAGGGGGTTATAGGAGACCAACTAGCTTGTGTACTAATAAAAGGAATTTGCAGTATACACACCCACTATCCTTACATGCACACCATAAGTGGTACACGTATCTGGGTAGTACTCACACACCGACAACTCCAACACACAACCCACCAATAGAATAAACATCACATTATATTACTACATGGCAACTGTTAAATTTAACCAATGTTTCTGATATGAAATTCATTTATTCTCATTTTCTATGGGACTTTCGTACCAACATAAGGGAGTAATGTGTCCATAATCTTTTGTTTCAGGACACTGAGCTGCGGTATCGATTCATTTATAATCATTTTCCAAGCTTGCACGAGCAGGTAATTGATTCCCAATTATATTCATGAAGAGATAATATACAACTATTAGTGTTGCCATTCATTCAAGTTATATAGCCAACCAGCAAGGTTAATTTTCTTCTGCCAATTTCATCTGTTCATTAAGAGTCTGTTTGGAAGAAAATCAAAATACAAGTCAAACGGTTATTGACTTGCATTTTTGCCCCAAAACATGGTTGGGATGAATTTTAATGACGCCTAAATTAGCCTAAACTTGTTTGGTGCAGCGCTTTCTGTATTGGGATGTTTTGCATACACCCACTCTCTGTTTTTACTTTTTAGTCCTTGTGAAACTAGAAAATAACTCTCTTTTGATTGAACACTGTTTTAAAAGCAGAGTACATGCCTATTTGCTACAGGACTTGGTAAGAACCAAGGTATCTAACTCGGGATCGGTATCGGTCCATGGAGGACTGATATGTATCGGCCGATACAAAAAAAATTATTTTAAAAAAAGTGAACGAACATAAAAAAAGAAAATTCAATTCAAGGGGGGTATCGGCCAATACCCGATATGTATAGAATGATACGAGCCCGTATCGGCTGATACGAATACAAGATACCGATACGACCTGGATATTGGTATCGGGGTGGTATCGGTACCAGTTTCCAGCAAGACCGGTACATGTTGCCGATGCGTATAGGTATCGCCTGAGTTTTGATACCATGCTCCCCATTATTCCAAATAGAAATGGCATTTTTACCCTTAAAGCATGAGTCTCTTTCCTGTGAGAAGCACGCAGTTTCTGTTTTGTATTTGCTGATATTGACATAGACTTAACTAGCTGAAGCTTATGAATTCTCAGGACATTATTGGTAGAACTGATGTTGAGATATTTTCTGGAGGTGGGGTCAAGGAGATCCAGGACTTTAAGAAAGAAGTCTTGGATAGAGGTTTACCTGCAAAGAGGGAAATTGTATTTGAGACAGAATTATTTGGTTCAAAGACATTTTTGATATATGTTGAACCAGTATTTACCAAGGCAGGAGAAACAATAGGTATCAATTACATGGGTATGGATGTAACCGACCAGGTATCTAATCCTGTCTGGCTTTGAAATTTATAAATTTTTTTTGGTTCTTTGTGTAATAATTTGTATGTAATTGTAGTATGTTATATTTTTAATTCCCTGCCCAGCTTTGAAATCTAGCCACTATTTTTTGTTTTTCAACCACCTTGTTCTGTCGGTAATGGACACATGATTGTTTAAACTCTTTAGCTGATATTGTGAATGCTATGTACCATTTGGAATCCTTTCTTCCACTCTTATTTTCTTCATTTTATCATGTCTCTTTCATAGTCATTTATGCATATTTTTACTCTAATAAAAAAGTATATCACATTCCTGATTACTTAACAGGTAATAAAACGAGAAAAAATGACAAAAATCCGGGAGCAGATAGCTGTACAAAAAGCCAAGGAAACTGAACTCAACAAAACTATTCACATAACAGGTTCTTTAAATTATTTTTTTAACATTTCTTTTAAAGTTAAATTGGATGAGACAACCGAGATTATGATTCATCTCTAATCATTTTATTCTTCTTGCAGAGGAAACAATGCGAGCAAAACAAATGCTGGCAACTATGTCTCATGAGATAAGATCCCCCCTTACAGGCGTTGTTGGTATGGCTGAGATTCTTGCCAACACGAAATTGGATCGAGAGCAACGCCAACTGTTGGATGTCATGCTATCTTCTGGGGATTTGGTGCTCCAACTTATCAATGACATCCTTGACCTTTCCAAAGTTGAGTCAGGTACTCAATTTGTTCAATTTGATGACTGTATATATTGTAGAATTTCCCCAATTATTTTGTTTAGGGAAGCAGTCTTACGCAATGCATACATGTTTAATCTAGAATTGTTTGATTTACTTTTTAAAAAAAATTATCCAATTTAATGTAATATTGTAGACTATGGGAAACCATGGGAAGGAGTATTAATCTATAGTTTATACATATTATTTCACATTATAACAGATTGGTAATTATTGGATATAAAACGACCATCTATTCTCCCTGCAAATTAGTTGTACCTTTACACTCAATTCTCCTCCGCTTATATCTGAAATGAAAATATGTAACCAATATTTAAGGACCTCATGGTAAAGTGGTTCTCTAGGAAACTGTTTCATTGCCATTTCCTAATTTATATCACCAACTGTGGATTTATACATAAGCCACCTTCTACAGAGGATTAAGTGTGGATGCGTTTAGATTAATGTCGGTGTAAATGTTATAAATATCAATGATAAAGGTGTATGAGGGATCTAACTCATACCTTGAACTTTTCGTCCATCTCTCTTCTTCTTCTTCCTCTTTCTTCTCAGACCAAACCCTAACCCTAATTTTACCTATCCCTAACTTTAACTTGGTGTCAGAACAAAAGATCCATTCTTTTTCTTCCTCTTGGAATGCTGACATCACATTGACCTGTTGAAGGCATGCTGACGTCACACTGATGTCAGCATAGTTGACCTTTGAGCTTGAATGCCAGATTTCTTAATGGGGTTTTGGTTGGAATAACATTTGGAGCATCCTTAACAAAAGGTATGACACCTTTTGGTGCCTAGAAGACTATTTTCGAAGGCCGTTTCGGTGGTAACGTCACCAATCTCTCTTCTCATGGATTTATGGGTACAGATCTCCATTGGTTGCCGGAACTACATCAGTTTGGATAGAAATCCCAGTGCCAAGTAAGATCTAAGTTTTATTTTCCAGTTCCAGAATATCTAAACCCCTGTTTTTTTTTTTTTTTCCATTTCCTCTTTTTCTGCTATCTTAACAGTTTTTGAAGATCAGGGCCATATGCGATTGAGTTGGGGGGGGGGGGGAGACTGGTATGTTTTGATTCTGTTTCTACCCCTACAGTCCGAATGTGATTTTGTGTTTTGGAAAAATTTTGAGGATGTTATGGTGATTTCCGAAAGTGGTAGGGCCATCGAAAATCAAAAATCCATCGTGTTGGAGCAGGTAGCTGCTGCCTTGATGGTCGTATGGCATAAAATTTCTTTTGTTCAAGGTAGATTTGTGTTGGTATTTGATGATTGCAGCAATTGGTATTTGATGACTGCAACAGTTGGTGGAAAGGCAGATTTGTGAAGGCATTTGATGGTTGCAGCTGTTGATATCAGGTTTGTGTTGATGGTGTATAAGGGGAAACAGTGCAAACCTCCTTATCATCTGCCAGAGGTTGTATAACCTACTGCAATTGTGCTTGTGATGGTTGACGATGTATAAGGGGTTGTAAAATCCCTATTGTGGTGATTTAAGAGGTTGTATAACCTCACAATTGCGTTGGCAGTTTTTGGGTGACAACAGCCCTGCCTTTCTTGATCTTTACATTTCTTCCCTATCGATCTAGTAGTTGGTACACCTGTACCCTACGTAGGTGTCAGTGTTGGCCTCGAACAAATCACCCTATTCAACACCAAAGAAGGCCTATTGGATGGGCGTATATCGAGTAGGTGACTGGGCCAGCGTGAACCCTTGTTATTTGGAGGGGTTGTTTTCATGGTTTAGCTGTATTTGGAAGGTTGGTTCATTTTGTTATTGTTTTGGGTAGCTATTGTTTGTTGAGGGGGTGATTTGGTTGTGTGCACACCAGTTGTTTGTTCTTTTGTATGTGAGGTCCATTGTTGGTTGGGTGAAGGTATCTCATCAATGGACGAAGGCAACAATTTTGTAACCCCACCCTTATAGAGAGGAGTATCAAGACCTTTTTCAGCGAGCCTCAAGTCGGGTGTTGTTGGCAATGCCCCCTGCTTCATCTACATCTCAATCCCCTTGGATCATTGATTTAGGAGCGACGAATCATATGGCCAATGTGTCATCCTTATTCGATAAGATTATGCCCTTATCTTCTCCGAGCAACAGTAGTGTTCTTGATGGTTCTCTGGTTCCGGTGACGAGACAAGTAAATGTGCATGTTGGTGGTTTATCTCTTGACTCTACATTGCTTATCTTAAAGATGTCGATGAGTTTTCTTCTGTCAGTAAAATTTCAAGGTTTATGAACTACAGTGTTACGCTCTTCCCCTTCTTTTGTGTTTTAACCTGTCAATAGGAAAAAAATTTGAATGTGGTCGTGAGGAGAGGGGCCTTTATATCTTTGAAGAGAAGAGGATTCCGATGGTGGTTGCTGTTGCTGCATCATTCAAAACAACACATTTATGGCATCGTCGTTTGGGTCACCTTCCATTACCTCGTCTACATCTCCTATTTTTTTTTTTCAGTTTGACTATAAAGACTTTTAGTGTGAATTTTGTCACCTTTCGAAGCATTGTCGTACTTCGCACCTAATAAATAATGCTAAGTCGAGTATTCCCTTTCACATTGTTTACTATGATGTTTGGGGTCCTTCCCCGTGGGTTGTTTATACGGTTTCTGGTACATTGTTACATTTATTGAAGAGTGCACTCGTTATACCATTGTGTATTTGATGCGAACCTAAGGTGAAGTTAGTTCAATCTTTCTGATCTATCATAAGTTGGTTGAAATTGTTCCAAGCAAGATTGAGGATCCTAAGATCAGATAATGAGGAGAGTATTCCTCCCAATACATCTAATCTTACCTTCGCTTCCTTGGAAATGAGTGGCAAACCTCTTGCCCCTATATTCCATAACAAAATGGGGTAGCGGAACCGAAAAATCGACATCTTCTCGAGGTATCGTTCCCTTCTTATTTGTCAGATTGTTCTGAAACATCTATGGGGTCAAGCTGTTCTTACTGTCAGCTATCTTATCAATCGTATGCCTTCTCTTGTCCCGGGGGATGATTGTCCTTTTAAAATGGTGTTTCTCAACAGTAGTATCTTTCTTGTTCCATCCTGTGTCTTTGGTGTCTCTACTTTGCACATATTCTTTTCATCAGTCATGGTAAACTTTGCCCTAAAGCTGTCAAATGTGTTTTTATTCGGTACCCACTACTCAAAAGTGATTTTGATACAACGAGAAAGTGTTATATTACCATGGATGTCTCCTTCTACGAATCCACTCAATTCTATGCTTCTCCTCAGTGCCATCTTCAGGGGAGAAGTGTTCAAGTAGTGAAGAGCGCACCGAGAATGAGAATTTGCTACCTCTACCTTGTGTAGGAGAGGATGATGTTGAAGAGGATATTGAAGAGTTGGCAGATGCCAGTGATCCTAAGGTAGTTGAAGAAACGTGAGATCCCTTTAGGAAAGGGAAATACTTCGAAAAAAGAAAGAAAGGAGTACATAAGCCTTTCCCTCATACACAAGACACGAATCAAATGTGAACTCATGCTAGTCTAGTTGTTGATGAACCTCCTCAAGATTCAGACTTGGATACTCCAATTGCTCTTTTAAAGGAACAAGACATTGTCAGTAAGTTTTTATCCTACCAAAATTGTGTTGCATCTCACATGTTGTTTGTGTCTTTGTTAGATTCTACCACCATCCTGACAAGTATTTCAGAGTTTATTTTATAGTCACAGTGGAAGGAAGCCATGATGCAAAAAATAAAGGCCCTTGAACACAACAAACTTGGAATATTGTTTAGCTTCCTGCTTGAGAAAAGACAGTTGGAAGGAAATGGGTTTAAAGTAGAGACTAGATGGCTCTATATAGAGAAATAACTAGTTGTAAGAGGGTTTACATAGATACATGGGGTTGACTATCAGGACACCTTTGCTCCAGTTGCCAAGTCCAATACTATTCAGGTCCTTTTATCCATACTGTATACAAAGATTGGCCCCTATATCACCTTTACGTGAAGAATGCCTTCCTTCATGTGGATTTAAAGGAAGATGTATATATGTCCTTCCCTCCGGGCTTCTCCCTTCAGGGGGAGAAAGGGAAAGTTTGTAAATTTAATAAGTCCATCTATTGGTTGAAGCAATTTCCTAGAGCATGTTTCTAGAAGTTCAGTAAAGCTGATATGGAGTTCGAGTATAGAAGAAGCCACTATGACAAGACACTATTTGTAAAGGTAGTCATATAATTACTCTTGTTGTATACATCAATGATATTAGTGTCACTGGAGATGACAGGAGGAAATACTACGTCTAAAATGCTACTTGTGGAAGGTCTTCGACATGAAAGACTTGCGTCCTCTTAAGTATTTTCTAGGAATTGAAGTGCTCAGATAAAAAAGGGGGATTGCATTGATCAAAGAAAATATACCCTTGATGTGTTAAAGGAAACTGGTATGTTGGGGTGTTAGCCTTTAGTTAATCGCATAGAGTAAAATAACATGCTTATTGGAGAGGATGGAGAACTCCTCAAGGATGCGTGTATGTATCAACGGCTTGTGGAAAACTTATCTACGTGACTATGAGTCGTCTAAACATGTTGTACACACACACACAGACACACACACACACACACACACACACACACATATATATATATATATCGGTTAGTTACCTTATCTCCCTCTCATCTCTTTAATTCCCTAGAGATTGTCCAACACACTTTCTCTCTTATATACTATTCCAATATTTCATCTTAATTGCTTGTGAGATGTGACCTCTGTAACAGCCCTGTCCGTGGTGCCTTTCTCGGTGTCATTTTCGAAAGGTGGAAATTCATCCCTTGGTATGTATAGTATTGAACAATTATGATTTGTTTTTGGTTTGCTCATAGAACTAAATGGTGTAGTTAGTTATAAGCTTGGTGTGTAGTTAGCACAAAGTAGTGTGCTCGCGAACCACCCTAAACTATTGAGAAATGATCGAACAAGCATGTTTTCTAGTGTCCTCACCAAAGGTTATCTTCAACATCATCAGCGTGGTGTTCATAGGTGGGATGGTTAGCTTCTGCTAGGTACATGGTTTTATCATCCCATTCATAGAATTGTGATAACACAATCCTCCCTCTGTTTTACCTTTTAAAGCTTGTGATAAACTAACTACATCCTCCCATTCTTGATAGTGCTTGAAATCTTCTTATGAAGAAACTCCCCAATAATGGTTACAATTTCTCAGATTGTTCTTCGTCAGATCCTTCGTAATCAATGCATGGTTTATCCTTTCAAATACTCTTTAATTAAATTTGTGTACACTCCAGCATTACATAGGAGCTTCCGGCATGGTTGTGTTTTGTAGTCATGATTCATTCTCAAATCTCCTAATTTTGTTTCAAAAAATTTAATTTCATACTTTCATGTCTTTTAAATAACTCGAGCTTTATATTTCTCTTAAATATAGAAGTCACATTTTAAAAATATAGAAGTAACATTGTTTTAATCTTTGCATTGATCCTGATTTTTCCCTATTTATTGATTCTTCACATTCTTTTAGAAGTACATCAAAATATAATTTTGAAATTCAATACTTGATCAAGATCCGACGATCTTTAACTCACATCACCTTTGAGTAAGTTCAAATTTGTTTTTTTAATACTGTTAGTGCTATTCATGGATATCTACCAGTTGGAAGTTTTGTTTTCGAATTCTATTACGTATTGATCCGAACTCTATAAATTGACACCGAAGAAAGAAAGTCGGGTTCTTAATCTTTGATTTTTTGATCATTGTAGCCTCTATTTACACTCTTCTTCTTATTTTTCTTCTTTTCTTGAATGAATATATGAGCCTCCATTTTCGCCATAGCTCTTGATATTTTCTACATACTCTTTTGTGTATCTGTTCTTAATTCTTGACCTAATTAAAGGTGCATATATTACCACTGAATATGTATTTGATTCTTTTCGGTGTGAACATTTTAACCTTTGACAGCTCATTACACTTAATGAGCAGTCAATGTCTTGGCTACTTGGAATATTGATGTTACTTTTCTTGTTCACCTTAGGAGTTATGAAATTGGAAGCTACCAAATTCCGACCTAGAGAGGTAGTAAAACATGTACTCCAGACTGCCGCAGCATCATTGCAAAAGGAACTGATTTTGGAAGGACATGTGGCAGATGATGTTCCAGTAGAGGTGGGAAGTTATACAATTTGTTTCACTAAAATGCATATCATGATATATATTTCGCGTGACATGTATTTACATGCATTACAAAGTGCAATTTTTTCTTTCGTTACTTCTTTCCTTTATTTCGAAGAATGATTAGTTAATGGGAGCTACAACTTCCACACAAGATGTGTCTCGTGGAACATGGGATAAAAAGAAAGACTTGGTATTTTTGGAACCTATTCCACGTGGAACACCATCTAAGCCGTCTGATCTGAAGGCCGTGATATAAAGATCTTTATTGTCAAAGATTGACATGAAACACAATTTCTATCATCTCATTTAACACAGCCAACCATTCAAGTAGATGATAGGCTTTGACTGTGTTGAGTCAGATGATAGAGATTATATTTCATGCCAATCTTTAGCATCGAAGATCTTTACACCATGGATTTCTAATTAGATGGCTTAGATGGTGTTCCACGTGGCTCAGGCCCCAAAAATATCAAGTCTTTCGTTTTAACCCATGTGCCGCAGTACAAATCTCGTGTGCAAGTTGTAGCGCCCATAGTTAATTAGAATCTTGGCATGATTTTCTAGACATTAACAAAAGTTATATGATTGAGACCTAACATTCTCAGATTCTAGTAAAAGTTTGGTAATCACATTCTATTCTTATAAGTTTGAACTCAACTAAATCCACACTTGAGAATTCTGTGACGCGGGACAGGAATCCTAAAATGCGTGAATATGATTTTTAATTCAATTTGCCGAAATTAAACAAAATTAATTCAAGAGTAATCTCAAAACTATCACGATACCTTCAGGTTCGTAGAATTTCGGTAGGTAAATCACGCGAGATCTGAATAGGGTGTCCAGTCTGATGCGCAAGTCCCATTAGATTTGAAGTGGGATGGGGCCTAGAGATAGGACTTTAGCTTTTCCAGGCTTTGGCGCTCGTCTTCGATCCGATGTAGATTCACGGGTTCGAACTAGGGTTGTAGAATTTGTTAGGTTTGATAGTTCGTATGAAAACTAGGGTTTTTGATGGAAATACGTTTTGGGTTTTGGATTATGGATTCAATATGGGTAAACGGATTAACAGAGAAAATATGGAGCAAAGACAATAAAAGATCAAAAGATAATAGATGGGAATCACTCCCTTCGTCTTACACCAAACCCATCTCAGGCGAAGAATATTCAAGCAATAATGCATTCAAATATTCAATCAACTCCATAAAAAAGTGTTTACAAACCTCTATATATAGGCCTCCAATAATTAAACTTGAAATAAAAAGAATCCTAATACTAATAAAACACTAAAAAGGCAGTTTTTTGCTTAAAAAAAATTATGTCGCTGGGCGTCGGCGGCGTGCTGCGGCGCTGTTCTCCTGACGGTTTATGTCATTTTCTCCCTTGAGGCTACGGTACCCGGGCTTCCTCTAAGCTTCTTACGACGCCGAAAATCTGTTGTGGCCCCAAATCCAAAGCTCCCAAACTTGGCGTTCCCCATCATTCTGCTTCCATCTTGTTTTGTTGACCCCACTGCTCTAAGCTTCAGGTAATAGTTGAGTACATCATCCTTCCTGAATCAAGTTTTTTTCGCTTGGATTCAAATTATTTTTAGGGGACCAACTTCTTAGAAGAGATCATAAGATGTCAGTCTTATGATCTTTTGTTTGGATGGTGAGTGATTTAGGTCAGCATACCAAAGGGAGCATTAATTGTTGTGCAACAAGTATAGCAAGTCAACAATTAATGCTCCCCTTTGTTCAGAAGTTAATACCTCCTTTTTGAATGTTACAACAATTGGTGCCTCCAACTAGAAGATTAATATTTATGGTTTGGTTTTGAGGACCCGTAAACTCTATTTTTATTTTGTCGAATTTGTTGAAATCTTCATCATATAATTCCAGATATCCTTTGCGGTTGAATATGAGGTAGTTAAAGATTATACATGTTTTTGTCGAATTTGTTGAAATCTTCATCATATAATTCCAGATATCCTTTGCGGTTGAATATGAGGTAGTTAAAGATTATACATGTTTTTTAAGAATTCATTGATGTAAGTCGGAGAAGATGGCATGAAAAAAACATCAACAAAAGATTGTATGTACAAAACAAAAACATAGAACAGTCAAATCCCCAGATATGTACTCTTTTTCAGGAATAATCATAGTTCTAAAACTCGGTGAGTCAACGAGTTAACTCGACCGAGTTACCCGACTCACCAGGAGTCCCAGTCGAGTCAAGAGTTTGCTATGCAATCATGGTTCATAAACTACCCTCTTGTATTTAATATTTTCAAAAGAAAAGGTTTTAAAAACCCAATCATTTTAAAAAGTATTAAACTATCCTTTGTATTAACATATCTTTCCATGTTTTTCCTTGTAACATATTTTGTTATTTGAATAAGACATATATTTCAATATCTATACTAAATTACTGAGTCTAAGAGAGTCGAGTTTATTCGGGTATTCGAGTTAACTCGAATCAACTGACTTTTGAGTCGAGTCGATTTTTTCGCGTTTTAAAACCATGGAGATGATACATCAAAGAAATAGAAGCAACAAAAAATAGATTTCAGTGAGTGAGCTTTGAAACCGAAAAGGACTTATGATATGTTCTTAAGAATGAGGCCAAAGCAACAAGTTACCAAGGATGTTTCTGAACTGACAAAGAAGATTGTAAATCTTTGAAATTTAGATTTTCAATAAGAAAATAGGGCCCTGATATGATGTAATCTTTATTATTTATTTATTTTGCCTAGGTCTCCATGAGACTTTTCATAGATTTGACAGGGTTTTTTTACATCCGGCTGTCAACCTGATGCAAACTCCTCCTTTCTCATCCGGGCTTGGGACCAGCAATGGCGGAGTTATTATTTTGTTTAGGTCTCATACCCCATATATGCTATGCACAAGTACATAAATTCTCATGTAAGAGAAAATAACAAGGACTGCTGAAGAAGGACTATTAAATACGTTATATTTCTCTAACATAAAAGAGAGAAATATTGAGTCTTTACTTTGAAGGAAATTATATATTAGTAGTTGCAGGTACTGAGAGCCTAGTTTGATAGTCTATATTGCTATCCTCAAAGAAGGTTTTGCTCATATCTTAATTCAGACATGGCTTGGTGAAGCATTTCTTGAGTAGTGCATGCATCAGGTTTTTATCTGTTATTCAATGAAATTGTGTTAATATTAATTGCCAATCTTCAATGTCCTACTGGGATGCATGTTTACATATTTTTACTTATGTCTGGATACTATTAAGGTTTTTCGTCGATTAAAATTATGGAACTTAATTGTTTGCACTGCGTAATAAAATCATATCTCATCCATGTTCAATGATTCGGACGACATCAAATTTAACTATTTTTATCACAGGAAAAACTCTCCTGTTTTGTTTCTATTTTAGCTTTGATACTTGGTGATATAGAAAATCATTCCTTATTTTTCCCAGGTTATTGGCGATGTGCTAAGGATTCGACAAATTCTTACAAACTTGATCAGGTATGAACTAAATAGAGGCTCACAGTTTTTTCCTGTATTATTGTTATAGAATATTTAAATTTAAACTTAATACTTTAAGGGTACCAGTATTTGCACCCCTTCTAAAGGTAGGCACACCCACTGGTAGTTACACCTCATAAGTTGGGCATTAGTTAGTAGGTTGCACGCATTAGATTTCACCCATATTTTTTTTTGCATTCTCACCCCACTTTATAAAGGAGGTATGGCTCCTCCTCCTTCTCATTCTCCTTCTCTCCTCCTCCTTCTCCTTCTTCTCCTTCTCCTCCTCCTCCTCCTGGTTGTGCGAACTGGGATGTGTCTAGTAATTTAGGGGTATGCACCGCATCATTAAAACAACAAATTTTTTATAAAACCAGTGCGAACGGGGGTGTACTTACGTTTTCAAGTGTCGCAAATACTGGTCCTGTAACGTTTCTATGTCATTCTCACATGTAAAAAAATCATTAATCTTTTTCCTCTCATACAAATTAGATAAATGTCAGTCTGTCATTTTTCTTGTCTAGATTGAAGTCAGTGATCCATTTTTCTTTAATTAGTTCCTTTTAGGAGGTGTTGTTGTGTTATATTATAGATTAGTTAATTTGCAATGAGTATATGTAGAATTTTAATTGTCATTGTTGTTCCTGATTTTATTGTTCTGCATACCTACTTCAATAGATGAACTTCACTCTTGCAAAATCCGTATATCCCCATATATGGTATACGCCTCTTGTTTTATCCATCAATATTCATAAGTTGCACCGTGACTTTTGGCGCTTACCCGTTAGTCTGTTCCAAAGAAAAAAGCATTGCATTTTATTCTTTAAAAAGTAGATATCTGATCATGACTGTAACCACGTTGTCTCAAACATGTGGTATGAATTCCATATTGTAATGTGGATCGGACTAGGAAGTGTCAGACATCACACACCACATAAGTTAGTTTCTGGCTATCGTAGACAGTTAGACCTGGCCTAGCTAATAAGGCTCATGGGTCATACTTATATGTCGCTCCCCATCAACATGGCCTATGTTCATCTCTTAAAGATCTTATCTTGACCACCAGTATAATCAAGATGACATATACACATCATTAGTGTGCAATCTCATCCCTTTGCACCCTCTACTGCTAAGGCGTGGGCTATGCCATATGAATATTGGACAGCCTGCCACATATAAAAGCTATGCTTATCAAAGTGTCAAACTCGGTATCAGGCATCGGTCCATCTTGGACCGATATGTATCGGCTGATATGGATATGGTATTGGTGGATATTTTACTCTTTTTGAAAGGGTAAAAAAATTAAAGAAATGGTTGTATCGGTCAGTATCAACAGATACTGAGACAGTATCGGTCCGATACTGATACCACCTCGATACTTGGATAGGGGTAGTATCGATATTGGTTCTCAATGAAACTGATATGCATATGTATTGGCTGAGGTCACATGCTAATCTCATCAAATATATATGTCCCCTTTCTTATGTGACCTCAGCCAATGCATCAAAATCATTGATGTCATATGACCTCAGCCATCATCGCATATGCCATCTTGGATGGCTGTATCACATATGCCATGATGGCATATGCAATACAGGTAAGTATGCCATCGCATACAGTGTATGCCATGGCATACTTTGCCATTGGAAGTTTTTTATTTTATTTTTTGATTTGTTTTTTTTTATTTTTTGCCTTTGCTTTTCAAGCTCCCCAAGCCCTATAAATAGGGGGTTTCTTTTCCTAATGCTCCTCATTCTACAATAATTTTTCTCTTTAGTCTTTCCTTCTCTTTTGTATAGTCCACTATATTTTTGTACTATTTTAACTTATTTTTTAATGAAATTTATATTTTCCCTTCAACCTTTTGGAGATGTACCATTGTGGGTTAGAACTTAGAATTTACTCTTTGTTTTTGTACTATTTACTCTTTTCCTTCCTTTTTGTATGTTCCTATGTTCATTTTTGTACTATTTTGCTTAACATTAATGAAATTTATATTTTCCCTTCTAACTTATGGGTTATATACTTATATTATATACTTTTATTTCACATTCTATACACTACAAAATTAATAGAGCCCAAACTTAACACAAAACATATTATTGATCAATATGGGGAACTTTGAGAATTTTTTGGGATTTTTAAAAATTTTTTGGGAATTTTTGGGCATTTTTTGAAAAAAAAGAAAAAAAGTTATGCCATGGCATAATGGCATATGCGATGGCCCTATGCCATCGCATAGGGTCGCATATGCCATTTGACTACAATGATCAAAATGTAACATTATACGCAAATTCTATGGAACTATTTGGATGAGCTTCAATTTCTTTGTTCTTTCGTTTTTCAGCAACTCAATCAAGTTTACACATGAAGGAAAGGTTGGGATAAACCTTCATGTCATCCCAGAAAAAAGCTCTGGATCTGGAGGACACCAGCAAAAAGTTTCAGCAGACCTGTCAGCATTTTCAGCAAAAGAACTAGTAGAAGAAAGCTCTTCTGTAGCATTGGAAAATAATTGCTGTCAAGAGACTTCACTCTGTCGGACATGTGGCAAAGATCTTGTCCAATATGATACCCCTAGTGATGAACACAGAAGATCTGTTGACATGGCATCTTCAGTTGATGAATTTACGGAGAAGCATCATCATCCACATGAAACAATAGCATGGATACGCTGTGATGTATATGACACTGGAATTGGAATACCTGGTAATCTGACGCTTTTGTTCCACCATGAAATATTATATATAGTATTATGTCAATTTGTTTAATGTAGAATCAGATTGATTGGTTTGTAATTATTCTCATTAAACTGTAGAAAACTGTTTTTTCCTTTCGAATCTTTCAATCCCAAAGTATTGAATGTTACTTGTTTGACAGAAAAAGCATTACCTACGTTATTCAAAAAATACATGCAAGTCCGTGCTGATCATGCTCGAAAATATGGAGGAACAGGACTTGGCCTAGCAATCTGCAAACAACTGGTGAGATGCAGGTTTGATGCTTTTGGTTATCGTTCTTATTCAAATTCATTATTTAGGTCAATTTTTATTCTGTAGTAATGTGAAATAGCAAATAGAATTGAAATAAACTAGACCAATGTTTTAAAAGGAGTAAGGCACGGAGTAAGGTGTTACAGCTACTTGGTGGCAGAGGCATACGCCTCATCATGTGTGGTGAACAACTCTTGAATTTTTTATTTTTTAATTACAGGGAAATATAAAAAAACAAGAAAAATGTGTTTAATCTTTGTTTAGAAGGTCGAACATGTTAAAAGAAGTTTATTTAGTTCTAAAAGCGATTTAGATACCACTATGGAAAAAATAGATATAAATAAGAAAAAATGAACGTTGATGCATACGTGATGCGGGACAATGACCCTAAAATGATACCTTGGGGTTTCAGGGAGTAAGGCACGGAGTAAGGTGTTACACTTTCTTGGTGGCAGAGGCATACGCCTCATCATGTGTGGTGAACAACTCTTGAATTTTTTATTTTTTAATTACAAGGAAATATAAAAAAACAAGCAAAATGTGTTTAATCTTTGTTTAGAAGGTCGAATATGTTAAAAGAAGTTTATTTAGTTCTAAAAGCGATTTAGATACCACTATGGAAAAAATAGATATAAATAAGAAAAAAAGAACGTTGATGCATATGTGGTACGGGACAACGACCCTAAAATACATGAATGCCCATGATATGCTAGTTTGTCCAAATTAAACGAATTAATCCAAGTCCAACGCGCGAGATCCATTAGAAATGCAAAATGTGCGATCCTAGAGATTGAACTCTAGCATCCTCTAGGTCGAGCGTTCGCTCGTGCCTCAACATGGAATTCTCGTAGGTCCTTGCTAGGGCTTAAGACGGGAACGATCAATCGGCACAAGTGGAGCGATCTCTATCCCAACAATGGTTGTGGATCGATGGATGGTAGAATAGAATCAATCCACAAAGATGGGCATCAAGAGGGCTCTAGATATAAGGTTTTGGGGATTTTAGGGAATCAAATTAAAGGGGAAAATTGAAAGCAAATAGCAAGAAAAATAGAAGAAGATCAAGAAATTACATGGGTGTCACACCTTTGGCCTCACACCAAACCCACATGGGGAAGAAGACTAACTCTCCATTAAGCTCATCTAGCTCATCTCAAGCTCTCAATGCATTGCATTTCATTAAAATCCACCAATGCCAAATTTGGCTTACATAAGGACATTATACAGTAGTTACAAAGAAACCATAAACCCTAAAAGGGAAAAGTACCAGAATGCTCAAAAGGGAAACCTAGAAACCTAAAAATGCAAGAGAAGGGACTAAAGGACAAGCCAAAATTGGTTAATTCTCGTCAGCAGACTCGCTCGAGCGAGTTTAGCTCTCGCTTGAGTGAGGGCCTCAACTGTCCACGTCTCTGGCACTGCCTTGGGTCGCTCGAGCGACAACCAGGGTCACTTGATCGACTAAGGGCCGAAAGATTGGCCTCCCATCCTATGCAATCTTGCTCGAGTGATAGGTATACTTGCTTGAGTGACTCTGGGCAGTAAGGTGCCTTCTTGTCGTTTCTCTAGGCTCCCCTCCCAGGTGATGTCGATGCCCCGTGGTTCCTTCATCATTTCTTCTTGCGCCAATACACGCGATGTGGCCCAAAACCTATGTCTACGGTGTTGGCGTCCCCGCCGATACGCCTCTAGCCAAAAGGTGTATGCCTCATGGAGTGCACCTTTTGGCTGTGTTCACGGACTTATGGATGAGTCTCACAGACGTCAGCTTATGGATGAGTCTCACGGACGTCCGTCCTGTGTTCACGGAGGTTCGTCCTCTATTCGCGGACTTTCTTCATCTACGATGTGCACAAAACGGAAAGCCTCAAAATCACGGACTTCCGTCCTGACGTCACGAGCGTCCGTGGAAACAAATGTTGTGAGCACGGAAGTTCATGCTTCAATTCTTCAGAACGCCTTCATTCTTCAGTTAGGAGCCTTCGAGATATTTTCGCACGCTTCTTTCACCTTTGATAGATCATAGGCGGTTCTTTGAATCAAATGTCCTAATCAATTCCCCCCGGGTTAGAAGAATTTATCCTCGATGAATATTGGCCGTGATAGTGCTCTAGGAGATCCGGATCAATCTATTGAAACTCTTCTTTTGTGAGCCACGTATTCTCTGAATCTGGCTTATTCTTCCACTTGCAACGATACTTTTGAAATCCCCCTTGGTTTGTAGACACAATCTGATCTTCCAAAACATCCTCAATTATCTCACGAGGACATGTAGGCGGAGGTAATGGAATAGGGAGTGAAATAGAGATAGGATTGGATGTGGAAGGTTCAAAAGGATTAGGTGGTGTAATTGCAAGGCTATAGGATGAAACGAGATCATCTACATTGAAAGTCGTACTAATACCCAAACCTGGTGGTAAGTCTAGTACATAAGCATTAGGACCGACACACTTCAAAATCCTATATGGACCAGCACTACGAGCCTGTAACGTCTTAGCAATTCCTTGAGGGAAGCGCTCAGGTCTATTTTGAACCATTATAAAATCACCCTCTTTAAATTTTTTTAATGTTCGATGAGAATCTGCAGAAAAATTTTCATCACTCATTAATTCTTGTTTTAATCTTAGCATGAAGTTCGTGAATGCGATGTGCAAATGCAGATGTAGACTCTGACGACCTCTGATGAACTGACATTGGGATAAGATCTATGGGTGCATGAGGTTTGTAACCGTGCACAACTTGAAACAGACTCATCCCTGTGATTCTATTAACCGTATTGTTATATGCAAACTCTGCGACAGGTAAGATGGAATCCCAACTTCTAACATGTTCACCCACAAGACACCTCAAGAGATTTCCTAATAAAATACTAGCTGATTGGGGATGATATGTAGCGGTCCATACATCTCACAAAGGCTGATTGCATGATCTTAGGTCTTACCTTCGTATAACATGAATCACAAAACATAATAAGGCAATAAAAGCGCCTTAAACAATGGAACATAAATCTTTTTAAAAGCATTAATGCATCGTAAATAAAACTCATGACCATTTTCTTATTCCAACTATAAAGTCCAACATGATTAAAACTTAAGCATTCATAATAAAATACTAGCTGATTAATGTCTCATTTATTTAAAAACCAATAATAATAAGGACAAAAAATAACTAGGCTACGAAACCTTCATCGCCATTCATTTTAGGTTCCTGAGCACCATGTGCAGTCTCATCATCAGAGACCCATACGTCGTCCTCAGCTACACTTGTCTCATTTGGCCACCCACATCAACAAGGGGTGTAAGTTTACACTTGTATGGACCAGACATGCAATCCATTGAAGCATAAGATATTAATCATTGCAATATAAACATTTCTATATTTCGTGAGTGTGTGCTTGTGGCAAACATAATCTCCATAAACTAAAATGAACTGAACATAACATAGATATCAATGTGGCATGGGTTTGTTCTTTATTTTAAGTTCATCTTGCTTAGCATTTAATTCACGTTTGACTCCGTCATATTCAAGACGTTGGGTCTAATCATGCCTATCACTTGTTTAGTTAGACTCCGTCCTCATGACGTTGGGTCTAATCGATCATATCATTTATTGCAAGTTAAACTCCATCCCACTCAAGACGTTGGGTTTAATCATGCTCATCACATTCTTGTTTAGTTAGACTCCATCATGCACAAGATGTTGGGTATAATACCTCAGACTCGATCATGTACAAGGTGTTGGGTCTAATGTTTTTTATTCATGTTTGGTTAGACTTCATCAAGCACAAGATGTTGGGTTTAATACCTTCTTAGACTCCATCATGTACAAGATGTTGGATCTAATGCTCATTAATCATTGTTTGACATTTCATCATGTTTTATGTATCTTGATTATGTATTGTATAAATCATCATGGAACATGTAAAAGTGCATATGAATGGGATCATGGTACATAAATATTGAAGTGCATTCAATCATGGTACATAAACATTGAAGTGCATTGAATCATGGTACTTAAACATTGAAGTGCATTTAATCATGGTACATAAACATTGAAGTGCATACGAATCATGGTGCATAACATTGGCATTTAATTACACATTTTGTGAGAAGAACTGAACATCAAAGAGTTCTGCCCAAAATCGATCTATTGATTTCCCAGAATCAATCTATTGATTTTTCAGAATCAATCTATTGGTTTATGCCTGTGAGTATTTAAAACATTTAGCTATTTAGATTCAATCTATTGATTTTCCCTAATCAATCTATTGATTTTTCAGAGACAATCTATTGATTTCTGCCTGTGAGTATCTAAAACATTTAACTGTTTAGATTCAATCTATTGATTTCCTAGAATCAATCTATTGATTTCTGCCTGTGAGTATTTAAAACACTTAACTGTTTAGATTCAATCTATTGATTTCTCATAATCAATCTATTGATTTTCCCAAATCAATCTATTGATTTTTCATAATCAATCTATTGATTTCTGCCTGAGTATTTAAAACATTTAACAATTTAGATTCAATCTATTGATTTACCAGAAACAATCTATTGATTTTCCAGAATCAATCTATTGATTTCTGCCTGTGAGTATTTAAAATATTTAACTCTTTAGATTCAATCTATTGATTTACCAGAATCAATCTATTGATTTCCCAGAATCACTCTATTGATTTCTGCCTGTGAGTATTTAAAACATTTAACTGTTTAGATTCAATCTATTGATTTCCTAGAATCAATCTATTGATTTTCTAGAATCAATCTATTGATTTCTGCCTGTGAGTACACCCCAACGGTGCTTCAAATCTCATTGTGGGGTTTCCAACCCGTCTTCTTTTTAATCATAGCATGCATCCATTTAATCACCCATTCATTATCCATGAAATAAAATCACTAATTTACATAAAAACCCATTTTAAAACTAATATTATAAGTTCAATGGAAAGCATGATTTCTCCATACCTAGATCGATTGTATCACCGCGATTAGATCGAGATCCCGACAATGACGATGATTCTTGATGGAGGCGAAGGCCGCTTGAGAATATACGCCAACGTCTCGCCGATCTTTCAAAAGAAAAGTTCTAGAAAGGTAGATCTAAAATTTTTTCTTCAAGGTCTCTAAGGTTTTTGACGGATCTATTCTTAAGAAGAACTCTAAATGAGATTATGATTTAGGGTTCTCCGTAAGACATTTATAATATTTTGGGAATTATCCGGTGTTAAGCTAACATACCGAGGAGGGGTGTATAGGCTTTTACCTCAAAGTCTAAAATAAAGGTTTAAAACCCACATAGCAAGATTCGTTCTCTAGACTTCTTATCTATAACTTAAGTATCTAACCAGTAGACTGCCACATAACTTGTGTCAATTAATGACGGGAATAAATATAAGAACTTGGAAAACCAAAACATCTGTTTTTAGTTAAAACGCTTTGAAAAGTCAAGACATGCGGTGTATACGTTATTAAACACATACACATAATTTTGGTGTATTAAAGACATGAAATTCGGATCACAACATGATATGCCGATGAAAATTGAATCCTAGTCTACATTTTATGCCACAATGTCTTTCGGAAAAAACTGACAAGTTTAACATCTCTATCTGACACTATGGTTTTAGGCAATCCGTGCAAACGAACCTCATTAAAGAAAAGTGTAGCAATATTGCTTGCATCTGAGGTTTTTGAACAAGCTATGAAGTGGGCCATTTTTGAGAAATGGTCCACCACAACAAACACCAAATCATGCTTTTGGAGGGTTTTAGGAAGCCCTGACACAAAGTCCATAGAAAGATCTTGCCACGGATTATGTGGCATAGGTAAGGGTGTATACAATCTAGTGTTTTTTTTTTGATAACCTAGGTATCTGGGCCTCTTAGAGCACCCGCCTAATCCCAGGGGCACATGCACACCCCAAATTCAGCACATGCCGGGTCAGCACAAGATATAAATCCCTAGGGTGGCCTCAAGGGGGGGAGGGGATTCGAACTCAGGTCTCCTGCTTTTGGAAGCAGGTACCTGCCAATTGGCAAACGCGACATTGATTGATAATTTTGACAACATCTCGTGTGAGATTGGGCCATTAAAACCTATCTTCAACCAATGCAACAGTCTTGTCGTGACTGAAATGACCAGCGACACCTCCAGCATGTAATTTTTAAACGAGAAAATCTCATAGAGAAGTGCGGGGAATACACAAGCGGTGTTTCAAAAACAAATACCCATCCTATAAGGTATACTTACACACCCTCTTAGGCCGGTCACTCACGAGTGAGGCGTACTCTTCTCCAAAATTTGAACACATAGGATAATCATTCAATAAACGCTCGAATCCAGTCACCTCAACACTCATGGAGTGCAACGTCGTCACCCTATGGCTAAGCGCGTCAGCAGCCCTATTCTCCACTCCAGCCCTATGTTTTAGCACAAAGGTGAACCTTTGAAGTTGTTTAATCCATTTCGCATGTCGCGGGTTTAACTTCTTTTGGGAGCTAAAAAATCTTAGGGTTTCATGATATGAGAATAGAGCTAATTCTTGTGGTAATAAGTAGTGTTTCCAATACTTGAGAGATTGTACTACGACATAGAATTCCTAATCATACGTAGAATATTTTTTGCTGACCTCATTTAGCTTTTCACTGAAATAAGCTATAGGGTGACCCTCTTGGTTCAATACTCCACCAATTCCTACGTCTGATGCGTTATACGCCACCTCAAAGACATTAGAAAGTTAGGAAGGCACATAACTGGAGCCTCGGTCATACGGGACTTAATTTCCTTAAATGCTTTTGCCGCAATAGGTGTCCATTTAAACTCCCCCTTCTAAATGCAATCGGTGATAGGGCCCGTTACCGTACTCAAATTACGGATGAACTGCCTGTAAAAAGTGGCTAACCCATGAAAGCTACGAACTTCATGAATGCTCTTAGGCTTAGGCCACTCCACAATAGCCTTGACCTTTTCAGGGTTCAGAGTCATTCCTTCAGAGGTTACGACAAACCCTAAGAACACAACACTAGTTGTCATGAAAGTACACTTTTTTAGGTTTGCTTATAACTTCTCTCCTCTGCGAGTCAAACAAACTTGCCTTAAATGGTCTAAGTGTTGTTCCTTATCGCAGTTTTAAATAAGGATATCGTCGAAGTATACCATGAGGAAGTTGCCTATAAAAGGCCTCCACACTTGCCTCATGATCCGCATAAATGTGCTCAGGGCATTTGACAGCTTGAAAGGCATGACAAACCATTCATAGAAGCCATCTTTGGTTTTAAAGGTAGTTTTCTATTTGTCCCCGGGACGAACTCGAATTTGATGGTATCCACTCTTCAAATCAATTTTTAAAAATATTGTGGCACCAACTATCATGTCCAACATGTCGTCCAACCTTTGATAAAGTGAACCGATACTTCATTGTGATTTTATTTATGACACGACTATCGATGACCATCCTCCAAGACCCATCTTTCTTGGGTGTGAGTAGCGCTGACACGACACATAAACTCATACTTTCCCTAATGAATCCCTTTTGGAGAAGGTTATGAACTTACCTTTTTAACTCTGAATGTTCGGATGGATTCATGCGCTAATAGGGCAAGTTAGGTAAAGGAGAATCGGGAATCAAATCAATGGCGTGTTGAATATCCCTTAAAGGTGGTAATTCATTCGGGGGGTCTGTGGGAAAGACATCCTGAAACTCCCTCATCATAGGTCTAACCTCTTTAGGAAACTTAACACTCGATTCTTTGGGTGACTCCATTGTAACAAGAACATAGACAATGTCCTCTTCCTTAGCACCTTGTTCAAACTCTAAAAGGCTAACAATATTAATGACCTTAGTTGTCTTCTCTCTCTCGGCCAGGCCTTTATCATTTGACTTGTTTGTTTTCACGGTAAGCGCTCTAGGAGGTAGAGGGTTTATCTTAATCTTAGTTCCTTAGTGCATGAAAGAACACACGTTTGATCTCCGGAACAATGTAATGTCCTTATCGTACAATCAAGGCCTCCCAAGGTTGATATGCCCAACATCAATAGACACAACGTCGCACCATAAGGTGTCCTTATACAAACCAAACTGTATAGGAACTTGACACTTGTGTGAAACTGGGATTGATGACGAATTGACCCATACTACTTTATAAGGTCGCGGGTGAGGAACGAGTGCAAGTCCCAAGCGAGAAACTGTGCTTTCTGAAATAACATTGGTACAACTTCCACTATCGACTATGATTATACAAGCTTTCTCACCACACTTGGCTACGGTATAAAAGATGTTATCCCTACGCTAGTTGGCACTCTCCTTTGATTGGGCTAGAGCACACCTAACCACAAGAGCCCACGAGTTATTACCCTCCTCAATGGGGTAGGTGACTTCCCTAAGACAAGCTACAGTCTGCTCCCCTACAGGATCCTCCTCATCACTAGGGAACAATTCGGGCTCATAAACTTCTACTTCCCCGTCTTCTTATTCATCTTTAATTTCCTTAGTTATGAACAAATTTCGAGGACATTGTGCTGCAAAATGTCCAAAGCCATGGCACTTGTAGCACTTGTTTGGCCACCACTCTTGGATTCTTACCCTTATTAGCTTTAATCCCTGGTGTGACAAGTGAATTGGACCTAGCCGAATGGGTATTGACATTAGGGTTAGACTCGGAATAGTTAAACTTGTAACCAGAGCCACTAGCTTTGAAACATTTGGTTTGGGGGGTCTTAAGGTATCGTTCCAACTCCTCGACTCTAGAGAAACACTCTTCTAGATTAGTAACAGGATATGGAATTAGTTCCCTTTGCAATTTTGGGCGGAGGCCCATTTGAAATTGAGATAAGGTAACTTTGTCCTGTTCATTGACATTAGCTTGGAACATCAAGTCCTCAAATTTATCAATGTACTCTGTGACCGACATATTCCCTTGGCGAAGTGATTACCACTGGTCAAGAAGACGTTCATCATAGGACAGGGGAACAACTTCTCATTCAGTTGGATTTTCATGTTTGCCCACTTGGAAATGGGAAGAAGACCCTGGGATTGTTTACGATGCTCTATACCCATCTAGTAAAGTCTAGCTTGGCCCATAAGCCTAACTTTGGCAAACCGGACTTTGCGCTCCTCGGACATGCCATACTAATAAAAATAAGCTTACATACTAGTCACCCATTCTAGATAGACTTTAGATTGTTTTTTTCATCAAAAGTAGGAGCGTCCATCTTAACGGATTTCATGATTTTGTCATCCTGATTGGGTGGGAGACCGTGTCGGTGAGGTCCGTCTCTTCTACTGTCATTGATGTGGACTCGAAAATGGTCATCGGTGATAACCCTATTTATTTCCTCGACACGGGTCACCAGATCCTCATGTCAGGCTTGTTGATCACACAACTGATTTTGTAACTGAGTATGGTGATCAAGCACTTGGGCTTGGAGATCTGCCTGACTTATAGTCAACTTAGTTGCAAGTTCATTAATAAGGGATTCGACCTTAGCGGAATCCATAATGATGATAGACACAATTGAAAATGAAACCTAGAACCTATATGAACACTGATGATCCTAAACTGACAAAATTTTGATACCAAATCTGATGCAGAAACTAACACAATGCAAATATGAGGGGTTGTGAGTAATTGTGAATTAATATGAATAGTTAAAATATGAATTTCCCAACAAGTTATCACATAAAATAAAGATAATTTCCATTAGATAATTTTGATCTAGCCTAAAATAGTGTTACTTTCGCCGTACGTTCCCTATAAGATCTAGAAGACTAGGGTTTTTAGCGAACACTAGATCTCCAATAGTTTAGGGCTTCAAATGAACTCACAAGTGGCT
This sequence comes from Chloranthus sessilifolius, assembly GCA_021018995.1. Lineage (NCBI taxonomy): Eukaryota > Viridiplantae > Streptophyta > Magnoliopsida > Chloranthales > Chloranthaceae > Chloranthus > Chloranthus sessilifolius. The sequence continues at coordinate 104,618,828 of CM037588.1, forward strand.
TCTTTCGAATCTGTGCGGAACTAACAGCAAATGGATCCTAGGTATTTATAAATTGAAGGGCTCAAATAGAAGAAATCCCATGTTAGTACGGTTGAGCGATCTTAGGTTAGGTTACGGAAAGATCGAGCTAGCAAAACACGCAATTAATTTTGGATCTTAGGAATAAAAATAACTTGAAGATCATCCAATAACTTACACGTAAGACAGTGATAAAAATAGATAAGAAGGATAGAAAGGTTGGCCTCGCACCAAACCACACAGAAAAAAGAATCGTTTTCCAAGTTTGAGTGAATCGCACCATCGAAGAAAACTTTGGTAAAAACTCTCAATTTTACAAAAGCAATTATCATTAACCATTAACTACTTAAAATTGTATTTACAATGCCTTTATACAGGCAAACAAACTCTAACTAAACATAAGTTCGAAATAAGAAAGTCCTAAAGCAACTAAAACTCTAAAGCCACAAGTTTTGCCCCAAAACTCGTAATTTCATCAACTTACGGACGAGTCTCATGGATGTCCGTCCTGTGTTCACGGAGGTCCGTCCTCTGTTCATGGGCGTCCATCGTCTACGATGTGCACAAAACAGAAAGCCTCAAAATCACAAACGCCCGTCTTGAAGTCACGAACGTCCTTCCTAAAGTCACGGACGTCTATGCTGAATTCATGGACGTCCGTGGAAACGGATGCCATGAGCACTGAAATCCGTGCTTCAATTCTTTAGAACGCCTTCATTCTTCAGTTAGGAGCCTTCGGGATATTTTCGCACACTTCTTTCGCCTTCGATAGATCATAGGCGATTTTTTAAATCGAATGTTCCCATCAATAATCAAGACAAAAAGCCTGAATTTGCGATATTTCTCTGATTCAGTTTGCTTAATTCAATTTGTAGTTGTGAGGGTTGTTAATTTGGTAACTAACGAATTGGCAAAATTCGTTAATGACGAACCCAATGTTCAAATTCTACTGTCAAAAATCTTCTATTAAAAGATAGTGATCTCACTTTGATCTTGCTTCTTCTCCCTTTCCCATAGATGGGGACTAGGGTTAAGTTAGGTTTAGTTTAGGTGAGTAATACAAGGGTTTAGATAGTTGGTATTAGGATTTAAGTGAGTGGTATTAGATTTAGGTTAAAGAAGAAGAAGAAAGAGAAAAAATGGAGAGGATGGCTTAGTTAGGAAATGAGATCCCACTAGCCTTTATATTAGTTGACCCCCCATTAACAAACGTATTTTCATTTGTTAAGGTAGATATCCAAAGTTTCTACCAATTAAATCCCCAAATACCTCCATATTGTATTCTGAACCAGGATTAAGAAAAAAAATAGGACAGTACCTGCACAAAATTTCAAAACTATGGCTAGAGAGACATAGATGGTGAGAGAGACACTACGTCAATGCAGCAATTGGAGAGGGGCACTCGGATTCCATACCACCACCTCGATATAGAAACTGGGGCTGGAGACCATGGAATAATTGAACAGAGGTAGTAGGAACAAATACCTCTATATTGTATTCTGAACCGGGATTAAGAAAAAAATAGGACAGTACCTGCCCAAAATTTCAAAACTATGGCTAGAGATAGATAGATGGTGAGAGAGACACTGCGCCAATGCAGCAATTGGAGAGGGGCACTCGGATTCCATACCACCGCCTCGATATAGAAACTGGGGCTGGAGACCATGGAATAATTGAACAGAGGTAGTAGGTATGGTTCTTCACATAGAAGAGGGGCCTGGGTGACAAAAAACGGTCAATGGCAAGCTTGATTTAGGCACCATTTATCAAATTAGCTTTCATTTCTAATACATCTAAATGCTTCCCCCTAATACCCATAACATAAAACTAAAAAATTGCTAATTTTCCTTCAAATTGACAGTTTCTTCCATAAAACCATCTGCAGTCACTAAGCCACAGAATTATTTGCAGTTCTATCTTTTAATTATCATTACTCTAGTGTCGTGGAGAAATGGATAAGAATATTTTGTCTACTTTTATTTGGCATAAGTTGAATTACACTATCTGTTGGAGAAATTCACCCTAAACATTATTTGCTACTAGTTATTTGTTTACACTTCTAACTCAAACATTCTGGAATGAATTTGAGACAGGTGGAGTTGATGGGCGGTCATCTCACAGTGACCAGTAGAGAAAATTTTGGTTCTACATTTACATTTGAATTACCTTGTAGGGTTTCTACAAAACGAGAGCAGTCTGATGACCCTGATGAACTTCAAGATATGGCTGATCATGAAGCTGTATCCAATGACAACAATGACGAGAGCAATGTGGGTTTATTTCACTTCCAACCGCACACGTTGGGTTCTCTATTCTCATCTTCTGGATCCACGGCTAGCGCAAAAAGTCCATCATCCACAGCTATTGTGTATAATACCCTAAACAAGAAAAATGACTCATCACAAGAGTCCTACTTGTTTCCTTCTAATGACTCTGTAGCAAGAAACTCAGCGTCAGTGGAGGATGCTTGTTCAACTGCTGATGCTGCAGATGCATTTTCTGAGCTTGAAAGTTCAATGAGGAAAAATTCCGAGCTAGATAATGAAAATGGAATAGCAAAAGGCAAACATTTTGGAGGTGATGGAAATGGCATTGTCATGAATAGATTCCACAGTTCCAGTGTGGATTCCATACATTGTAGGAAGACCTGCAAAGAGGTTGATAACTTGGTTGAGAAGAAAAGAAACTGTGAAGTGCCATGCGAGGGCCAGGAGAATGAAAACTATGTTGGAAGCTTGCAGAGCATATCTAGCAGCAGTCTGGAACAATTGAAATCCAAAGCCCAACCCAGAATCCTCCTCGTAGAAGATAACAAGATCAATATAATGGTGACACAGTCCATGATGAAGCAGTTAGGTCACAGCATAGATGTTGTGAATAATGGATTAGAAGCAGTGCGGGCGGTGCAGTTTCATAGATATGATCTCATTCTGATGGTAAGTATTTTTGTTTTTATAAATGATACAAAAAAAATTGCGAAGTCTTCTTGAAATGAGCTAAATATTACTGAAATGTTACTTCCATCTTCATATAATTATCATAATGTAGGATTTACTTAATTTTTAGAAATTTTTGTTATTTGTTTTTTAATTTTCTTTGGAATAGATGATCTTAAAATATGTACATAACTTGTAAGTCTATGATTAAGATAGTTCAAATAATTCCCCTTGGATTCTAGGAAACATTGAAGCTGAAACATCAGAAATAGACAGTTCTCTATGCAGAGGAAGCGTTCAGAGTACAGAGATGGGTCCCCTTTTGGGAATTGGCCCTGTAGCGCAACTCGATGGTTGGCAATATTGCAACCATGAGGTCTCAGGTTCAAACCCAGCTTACCCATAAAAAAATTTAAAAAATACGGAACTTTTGCTTTAGCAAAATACCTTGACAGCAGGGTACATTTTTTTACTTTTCAATTGCATACAGTTACTTTGTATATTTTATACTATTATCTTTGCTGTTGGGGATCTTGACCTGTTTGATCTCATTGTTTTGGTAAACTGACTTTCTGCCCAGTTTTTAGATTGCGATTATTTCTTTGTTGACAAGAACCAACTTATGTGGTCATTAGAGTTCTACATATTCAACTTCTAAATTCTCTCACTTGGATGGCATCTGAGCAACCTTTCCAGTATTTTTGTTCATTTTCTTCGTTGATGTTTTACATCTTGTCTCCTGTCCTCTGCTAATTGCATATGTACATGTGTATATAATAATGGCTTGGTTGTAGTTATAACATTTTTGAATTTTCCTTGCCCTAGGGTGACTTTTAATACATCTTTTCTTTTCTTTCCCTTTTTTTGTGATCATTTAACTGTAATGCATCTAGTAAGTTACAGTTTTAGGTTATTGATAATTTAAACATTCCACAGGTTTCATTTACATACAATCTTGTATTCATGTTATTGATAAATTTTATTGGACCAATATGGAAATATACCAAGTTTCTAACTCATAGGTTTTGTTGTGGTAGTGGCATGCAATTTCAATGGATTTTCGAGCATCTTATAAATATTTAATTCCCCTTTTGCTTTATTTTTAACGATAAAATATGATTAAAAATAACAAAAAAATCATAAAACTGCTTCGAGATCCAAGTGAGATGCTTAAATCAGAGAAGCAAGAGCCCAAATGTCATTACAGACCCACAACCTCCCAACTACAGCCCTCCAGCCAAGACCAAAACGATAGAGCCGAAACTAACCTGCCCATTCAGCCCCATATGAAATAGCAGTGTTGGGTATTACCATCACAACATTAGCCAATAGTGGTGCACACAAGAACTGACTGCCACCTGAGGGGTGTACTGTGAGTGAAGGTGAGACTAACCGTCGGGATAGTGGGTTCTCAAGGCGATGAATGCCTACAGATCATTTTCACAGAATTTGGAGATAATGACTGGTGTGACTTGTGAGTAGCACTTTCTAGGTCCCCGAGAACTATCTCCAAGGTCATGTTTTGGCTATTGTCAACTTAACTACTCTCCCTTGGTCCAGATCCTGTCATTTTAATTCTGCGTTTCATTGTTACCTGAGTGTATACAAATCACCATCCGTTATTTCTAACGCCACGTGCCAAGAACCTGTCTTTTCTGAATTTTTTTTTTACTTCTCTCTCCCTCATAACCTCCTGAATATTGCCCCCTGTACTCTGACCCCTCATGCGAACAGATCACTTTAATGGAGCCTACCAATCCCTCCCATCCCAGAAGCCATCATTGACTCGCCCACTCTCCCTTTTTCCATTAGAATGCTGTTCTTGCTCTCTAATCCTAGCTGACAAAACTCTTCCACATCGGTGTCATTTGTTTCGACTTTGCTTTTCTCTAGTAATTTCCAACATGTGCCCTCAGCCCGCTGGGTTAGTCTATATTCAAACAATTATCTTGCAAGTTCAAATTTTAATGTAAATTTGAAAATGTTAAGGGCACATTGCCCACCCTACAATTACAGAGCACATCTCTCACCGTAAATCCCTAACCACCTCCTTCTGCATCTTCATCCGCCGAGGCTCACTGCAAAGTTTGGTCCCTTCAGTGCAATGGATCCCTCATCAATCTCCGCATTCTATTCATTTCTCCCTTAAGCAACATCCACTCCTCACTACGACTTTTCGTCGTTCCGGTATCTACAATCTCGATCTGCCTGCACTTGAGCCGTAACCAATGACAAATATACTATACGCTTTATTTTTAGTATGATCTCGAAATGAATATTGTCTATGTGAACATCCCCCTTCGTGGAATTTCACCCTAAGGTGTCAAGCCCATTAGTGACCCCAAGAAGAAGTCGCATCATTTGCCAATGCCATGGAGGATCTTGATCATCCATGCATGTAAGGGCAGCCCGTTTGTCTTCATCTTGATCTCCATAAGCCTTTTCACTGAAATATCGATATCGATTGCATAATTAACAGAAGCCAAAGTTAATATTCTAGTATTTCGAGCATACCAATCTCCTAGTCTGATCACTATAGATTTTTTTTTAGATCCTAAACCCTCGTCTCATATTTTCAAAGCAAACTTATCCAGGTGAAATAGTGTTTATGGAGGCCGAAGTTAATGTTCCTGCGTTTCACCAAGATGTTACTGACTCAAAAAGAAGAAAAAGACTAAACAAAAAAATTAAAAAGAGAAAAGACTTGCTTGCAGAAGTTTTCTGAAAGTAATTGTGAAAGTCTATAATATCTAGAGTCCTGAATGTTTTTAGCCTAGTTGTATTGACCTAATATGGTACCAATACTGTTACTTGATACTTCTAAGATAGAGTTTAGGTATATCCTATTCAATCAATTGCGCTATTTGTGGAACTCCAAATCATTTTCCCATTTTTGTCATTGAAAAAAATATATATATGGCTTGCTGGAAAGATCACGAAATATCAGTTTTAAAATATGTGTTTTTAGTCATATAATATGATGTACGTATATAGTATAATATCCAGATCACATGGATGCCCATATCAGTACTTGTGTAAAGACCTTGTGAGTGATATAGATGTGCCAGTTGGATTTACTGATGCGTCAGAGCCTCATTCTATTGACAGACTTTTCCCTACAAATGTACAGGTGGAATATTACCATCAAATGGCCACAGACCTGGCATACAACTTAAACCTACGCTTATACATCCTGCCAAAATTAGTATGCTGGATGTCTTCTTCATACCCGAGTCAATCTGCATAACCATTGATCAGAATGGATGTGTCACAGAGCTTCAGTGAAGATCAGGTCATTCATACGGAGACTCCTCTGTTTGAACGAACCAAGCTTAATCCTCAGCTGCGACGCCTTTCTGTCAATGTGTCACAAATCTTATTGAAGAAATTTGCCCCTTTATTTAACTCCCATTATTTGTGCTGTTCAGTGATTTGGATAGTGTCTTATTATCACAACAAGCTAATCATTATCATTTTGATAAGAAATGATATAAGAGTTCAATATATAGCTACTGTGCTAAACTACAACCTCATTTAGTGTTTTTGTTTTTTCCATGCAACAATAAAAAATCACAAAAAAAAAATTCAAAATCCTCATATAGATAGGCTATATTTTCTTGGCTTCCTCAGCAACTGTGGCAGAGTAGATAGATTAGCATGACAAGATGAAGGTTGAATGTGACAAAAGGATGGTATTTATGAGAGCTAAGATTTCTAGGGCCATCCTCGTAACATAAACATGCAGTTGACTCCACACTCACTTTCAGATTTTGAACAGAAGTGATTTTTTTTCTTTGATCGCCAAGAGAAATTTATTAGAAATAAATAACAAAATAATACAGGACCCCACCCAAGCCCACCTTCCAGTGAGGAGCTGCAGCGGTGGACAATAAAAACCCCCAAAAAGAACGATCACTCAGATCAACCCTCAACTACAACTTATCCGAAACCAAAACTGGGGATAGCCCAATGGGAGATGTTAAAAGGTTAACTGAGTAGGTTTTCCCAATCCTCAACATGATCTTGACCATCCGAATTTTCACCTGTAGAAGCTAGGTGAATCCAAGCCAAAGTTATATCTCTGATATCCTTCATTATCATACGAAGATTATAAAACGGAAGTGATTTTTTACTATCATAACTTTAAATTTCTTGTTATCGCATACAAAGCTTAAATTATTGAAACTTGTTGAGTGCTATATGTAACCATGCAGGACGTCTGCATGCCTGTAATGGATGGCCTAAAAGCCACTAGATTAATTCGCTCTTTTGAAGAAAATGGTAATTGGGATGCCGCTGTAGAGGCTGGAATTGATGAACCTGTACCTCTTACTAGTCCAGATACAGAACCAAATGATCCAGATGCAGTGCCATCTCCAAAGAGAATCCCGATCATTGCGGTAAATACTTAATACATTTTAGGCTTATCACTTTCAATTACTCGTCATTTATCAAATTATATTCATATAATTGGATAGCACTGTGTCAGATGACTCCTCAAATTATTTATCTAGCCGCGACTAGATATCTCTTGCATGAATAAATTGGACATCTTAAGAAGTGCGAATTACCCAGGAGGGTCCATAATTTTCACTTTTTCCCTGACAGGGTCCGAACTGTCGCTAGCGACCCAGCAGAGTCTAGACCCTAAAACTATATTTTCGAATTTACCTAATAAGGTTAAAAAATTAACGTGTGCTTAATTCGGATTAAGTGAAAAATGAGTTAGATGAAAATACCCTTAGGTCCCATATGAGACTCCGATCAAGGACATTTTCATCCGACTCATTTCACTTAATTTGAATTTAAGTACATGTCAAACAAATAAATAAAAATAATGACGTCATAAGCACACATTAAAAACTTCGAGGGTCTTGGACCCAATAGGACCCTATTGGGTCATTACCGATAGTTTGGACCCTGTCAGGTAAATACCTAATAGTTTGAGACCCTGCCAGGTAAACAATCCTATTAAAAAACTAACAAATTGAGATCAAGTTGTCTAACATCTGATGGTCTACTACTGCAGATGACAGCAAATGCATTAGCAGAGAGCGCGGCGGAGTGCCTTGCCAATGGTATGGACTCGTTTGTTTCCAAGCCGGTGACCTTTCAAAAACTCAAATTATGCCTTCAACAATATATGACTGTTTAAAACCTGTAAATTGGTGTATCTGTAAAGTGGGAAAAAAAAAACAAAAAAGAGTGTAATCGAGGAAAGTTTTGTAATCCATGTATCATGTTTTTGCGAGCAATATCGCTGATGATAAATAATATTAAGTAGCATAGCTTCTCTGTCTCTCATTTCTAATTTTCTCCTCAATGGATTTCAAAGTATTTATATATATTTCCCGTGAGAAGCACCCATTTTAGACCACACATCATGCATTTTCTTTACCATTTAAAGTGTTTCATGTAGCTGGTCATCACTTGTATCACACTCAGCCCGAAAATTATGTGTATCCAAGTATTGGAACCATCCGATCAGAGCACTTTAATATGGACTTGTTTTCAAATATACTTAATGGTTCATATTAAAGCTTTATGATTGGATGGTTGGAATGCTCTGATATGCATTATTTTGGGCATATTGTGATACAAGTGATGACCATCCATGTGAAACACTTACAGTGATCAAAGATGTATGCCTCGTAGCGTAAATGGGTGTTTCTCATGGTGATATTAATGTAACACAGTCATTGGAGTTGGTTGCTATTATTTTTATTGGTCTTTCAGGCTTATGGTTTCAGAATGCACGATGATTATCTACTCTGAGGATCATCAAACGGTGGGGAAATTTTCAGTCATGAAAAAATGAAATTTATTTTTAATTATTTTAATTGTGGTTATTTGGACAGCACAGAAAATGCTGCATGAGTACTTTAATTTTGAGCTCTTACAGGATATACTAAGCACGTCAAACAGAAACCAGGGTAGTTTCCCTTTAAACAACTTGGCACGACCATGCCTCAAGGTGCGGAGGTTCTGGGTTTCCCCTCAAGAAGCGGAGGTTCTGAGTTCGAATCTCACCTTCTGAGAATTATCCCTACTTATCTGGTATGGGTGATGTGCAGGTCTTACACGTGCCCGAGTAATTAGTTGAGTGCAGTTACCCGGATACTCCGTCATCAAAAATTAAAAGAAGGAAAAAATGGTACCCTTCTTTCATTGAACAGGGCTGTCAATGGTCAGGTTAGGTCGGGCCAAAAATTTGGTTGCCTCGTGGGTAAGGGGCACATGCCTGACCTGACCTGATGGTGCACCCTCATCCGACCTGACCCAATTTGATGGGTCGATGATATATGGCCTACCCAACCCAAATATTTATCCGACTCAAAATCCCAACTCGACCTGGTAAAAGAACCTCTATGTTCTATAGATTTATATATAAAATATCAGGTCAGGTCGGCTTGACCCAACCCGAAGGTCTTTGGGTTGGATGCTTTATGTGCCCGACCCGGTAAAAAACCCTGGTTGGATCAGTTGACCTGACCCGTTGATAGCCTTATCACTGGATCACTGGAGATGGACCTAAAGTTGCACCTTATGTGGACAACTTAAGCGTCCGATTACCTGCTTGCTTTGAATGGCGAATAGAGCATATGCAACGGTCCATAAAACCATTCTTTTAGCAGATGATCAGGACCGTCCCTAATACTCATCCCAGAGGTATTCCATTGATCGGATGGTCTTATTTCATTATAAGCAGGGATTTAAAGACCGATATATATATATATATATATATATATATATATATATATATATATATATCATGGCTGCCTCCCAGGTCGGTCTGTTTCGGATACATATCTACCAAACGGGCCGATATTTAATTACCTTTTTCATTTCAAAATATTAGAAAAAATTGTTGAAAGGATATTTTGGTATTTTGCTTAGTCAATATCGGATATATAGGCCAATATGACCCGATATGAGCCTATGTTTAACCTATTTGACCTGATATTTGACCCTATGCAAATCGGATGTATAGGAGATGGCCCATGTTTAAAATCACAATTATTATAAGACAGTATAGATATAGAGTAGCGATTTTTGGGGTGCAACTGATAGTTCCTCTTATTAGATAATAACGCTCAACACCGTATAATTTTCACTTTTAGATAACTATCAATTTACCCATGTTCATTCCCACTTCTAGATAACTGCTAACGGTTATATTTGTAATCTTACTTATACACATTCTTATCAGAGAATTAAATGTACGGTAAACAATGTTATCGTTTATGGAAATTTCTTTATTCTATCTTTCTATCTTTTTCTAATTTTCTTATGTTTATCTCTTTCTTTATGGTATCAAAGCCTCTCTACTAAAGCTCCCGCGAGCTCTCTTTGATCAAACTGTGGTTATATATCCATGACTTCTTTCTTCTTTACCTTCTAACCTTCAATTTATGTTGTCTAATATTCACTCTTTAGTTACTGTGAAACTAGATGCCTCTAGCCACAGAACCTGGAAATCCCAAACTAGAAATATCCTTAAGGCTACTGGCTTTCTTCAATACATAAATGATCCAGATTCTTGTCCTTCATCATCTATTATTGATTTAGATGACAAAAATATTTTTAATCCAAAACACACTGAATAGAAATAAGTTGACCAGTTACTAGTTTCTGCCATTCATGCCACCAGCACACCCTCTGTTCTTTCATATGTTATTTCCATTAAAAGTTCTCATGAACTATTTGTTGCCCTTGATATCAGACTTAACAATCCCTTTAGATCTCAAATTATGCAAAAAAAATCTCCACTCCAGCAGCTTCAAAAAGGGAAACTAACAATGCAAGAGTATGCTGATTCGATTAAAAAAAAATCGTTAGCGATCTCACCGCTGCATCATTACCATTAGATGACGAAGATATTATTCTCTACACTTTAAATGGTTTTTCCCGGACTTACGGTGCAGTCAAGACGTCGATCCGCACACGTCCTGTTCCCATGATTCTTGATGAGTTTTTCTCTCTACTATCCAGTGAAGACCTGAATTTGGAGCTCGAAGCGGATGATGATGGAAAGTCTGACACAACGACAGCCATGGCTACTACTCAAACTCCAACCTCTGAATCTTGATCATTCTTTCGTGATGGTCGTAATGGCGAGTGACGAGGCCGCGCCAATGGCGGATTTCGCGGCCGCTCTATAGGAAATCGCTCGGGCGATCAGATTCTCTGGCATTACTATCAAACATCTAGCCCACCCTATCAATCCTCAGCACCTCGATTCTTTTGTCACATTTGTAGCCGCTCCAACCATAATGCCGACCGTTGTTGGTACTGCAATGACCAGAGTCAACCGCCCCTTCTTCCCACACCAAATCAAGCTTTTGTTGCTATCCAACACAATCCTCCTGATTCTAATTGATATATTGATAGTGGGGCTTCTAACCACATCACATCAGATTTCACAACTCTCCGTTCATAGCCCATACCATGGGTCTGATTGTGTAACCATCAGTAATGGTAAAGTGCTTTCTATCTCTAATACAAGTTCTGGTATTATCTTTACTTCTCATAATAAATTTACTCTCACCAATGTCTTACATGTGCCTCATATGTCCACTAATTTATTATCTGTGCACAAATTTGCAAAGGATAATAACTGTGTTCTTTCTTTTGATTCTTTTGGGTTTGTAGTTCAGGACAAAGAAACGGGGAGGATTCTTACCAAGGGCAATAGCCAACATGGACTTTATCCCATCTGATCCTCATCAGCATTCCCAAACTCCACTACAACCTTTATTTCTTCTTGGCAGCCTGCAACAATATGGCATAATCGGCTCGGTCATCCCTCATCAAGTACTCTTCGGTTTTTAACTGCTAAATTTCATCTTCCCTTTTCTACTAAAACTCATTTATGTTGTGAGCTTTGTAACATTGGGAAAGCCGATAAACTTTCCTTTGAATTGTCTTCATTTCAAACTCAAGTACCTTTAGAACTTATCCATGCAGATGTTTGGGGTCATCCCCCTTGACTTCTTTTCGAGGATATAAATATTATGTCATCTACATTGACGATTTTTCTTGATATTGTTGGCTATATCTTCTCATACAAAAATAAGATGTTTATCGTTCTTTTGTTCATTTTAAAAACTTAGTTGAAAATTAATATTTTCGCAAAATCAAAGTTTTTCGGAGTGACAATAGGGGAGAATTTGTTAACAAACAAATATTCCATCTATGCTCCACTAATGGCATCATCCATAAAAAATCATGCTCACATACGCTCGAGCAAAATGAGCTTGTAGAGAGGAAACACCGACACCTCATAGAAACCACCATTACTCTAATGCACACCGCATCTATGCCTCCCACATATTGGTTGGATGTCCTGTGCACCATCGTTTTCCTCATTAACCGATTGCCTAGCAATACCATTGGCAATAAAACTCCTTATGAAAAACTTTACAATGCTGCTCTAGAGTTTTCAATTCTAAGGACATTTGGCTGTTGTTGTTATCATTTGTTGAAACCCTACTCTGTTCATAAATTAGAACACCGGTCTACTCAATGTTGCTTTCTTGGTTACTCCTCTGAACACAAAGGCTACCGGTGTCTCAATATTAATACAGGTAAAGTCTACATTTCGAGACATGTTAACTTTCTTGAAAAATTCTTTCCTTTCAAAAACCTGTACCCAACCTCTTTAGGCTCCACAAGTTGCCCCATTGCCATAAATACGCCACTTGCTTCAACACCCATCCAAACAATCTCCCCACTAGCCACTTTCACTCCTAACCATTTATCAATTTCTTACTCCACATCACCTACTACCATCAACCCCTATACTACACCGGTCCACATCATTCCACCAATTTCCCCACAAACTACTAATCAATTACCTCCTACTCCCATCCCGTCCTCTATTAGTACATTCCATGATCAATACTCTCATTCTACCCTTACAATCAATAATACTCATCCAATGCAAACCCGGTCCAAATCAGGGGTGTTTAAGAAGAAACAGATACTTTCTCTCCATACCCGAATGGAGATCCGCCATGTCTGATGAATTCAATGCCCTCCTTCAACAGGGCACGTGGACCCTACTCCCAATGCTTCACAATAGAAAAATTATTGGGTGTAAATGGATTTCTAAAATTAAAACTCATGCAGATGGTACCATAGTGCGACATAAAGCCTGACTTGTCGCCAAAGGCTATGATCAAGAATATGGCCTTGATTACACAGAAACATTTAGCCCTGTTGCCAAACATCCAACAATTCGTGTTGTAAGTTCAATGACTATTCATTACAATTGGAAAATTAGACAATTAGATGTGTCTAATGCTTTTCTCCATAGATATTTAGAAGATGACATTTACATGTGTTAACCACTTGGATTTGAGGATCCCTCCTTTCCGAAACACGTTTGCAAACTTCGCAAAGCCATTTACGATTTGAAACAAGCTCCACACGCTTGATTTTCAATGTTGTCAAAATTTTTAGTCGGCCAAGGCTTCCAATCTAGTACTGTCGATAGCTCCTTATTCGTGCAACACAGTGCATGTCGCATAACTATTATACTTGTTTATGTGGATGATATTTTGGTCACCGGCAGCGACAACACTTACATCACTGAATTTGTATGTACTCTTGGTCAATAATTTTGTATCAAAGATTTGGGGCTTCTCAACTATTTTCTCGGCGTTGAGGTTACAAAAACTACAACATCAGTCAACCTTACCCAAACCAAATATGCTCATGAAATCCTCGCTCGGGCTTCCATGACTGATTGCAAGCCATACAAAAGCCCACTCTCCACAAAGCCATCCACCTACCCGAATGGAGACAAAGAATTCTCTGATGTTACCTTGTATCGCAGCTTGGTTGGAGCTCTACAATACCTCACGATTACTCGCCCGGATATATCATTTGCGGTAAATAAAGTGTGTCAACATATGCATAAGCCTCTTAATAAGTATTTTTGTGAGGTCAAAAGGATTCTATGATTTATCAAAGGTACAATCAATCATGGCTTAACTTTCACACCTAGTTCTTTGGATATCCTAGCCTACTCAGATGCCGATTGGGCCGGCAACATTATAGATCGATGATCTACCACCGAATTTTATCTCTTCTTAGGACAAAACATTATTTCGTGGTGTACAAAGAAGCAACTCACCGTTGCTCGCTCATCAATCGAAGCCGAATACCGTGCATTGGCCCATACTGCAGCTGAGGTGTCATGGCTGAAACAGTTACTTCAGGACCTATACATTCCTAAATGATTGAAGCCAATCATCTGGTGTGACAACATCTCTGCAATAGCTTTGGCCTCAAATCCCGTATTTCACGCCCGCACCAAGCATATTGAGGTTGATTATTACTTCATCTGCGAATAGGTAATCAACAATGAGGTTCAAGTCTTCCACATATCCTCCGTAGATCATATTGCTGATATATTCACCAAACCTCTGTCATCTCCTCGGCTTGCTTATCTCCAAGACAAGCTGATGATCAAAGAATGCCCATCATCTTGAGGGGGTGGGTAATAAGCGCTCAACACCGTATCATTCTCATTTCTAGATAACTATCTACTTACCCATGTTCATTTCCACTTCTACATAACTATCCACTTACCCTTGTCTAGATAACTATCCACTTACCCATGTTCATTCTCACTTCTACATAACTATCCACTTACCCATGTATCCACTAACCCACATTGCCACTACTTAGTGTATTACAAAAAGATAACTCTAGCTCTTTTGTATTCATCAAAGGAAAATATAATAAAGTTTACTTTTTCTATTTTGTCATCTTCTTATCTCTTTCTTTATGGTTTTAGAGCCCTAATGGCTCATGCCTTCTTCGATCCATTTCTTTTTTTTTTTTTTTTTTTTTTAAGAATAGAGAAATTTTTTTAAAAAGTTGAATGTTCTCAATGTTGTTGGGAGAGATCATGACATACCTGATCTAGTGTGTCACCGACTCCAACAGACTCCAAGATGAGCGGGATGCGACAGTGATGGACTTCATAGACAGGCGGTGACCACTAACAAGCAAGATCGAGTTTCGGCAATATCATTGCAAATCTTTAAGATTATGTTTATCTTCCAAGTTGGATGTTTCTTAGCATTCACATTCCAACTTGAGGGGGAATATTAGATAATAACGCTCAACACCGTATCATTCCCACTTTTAGATAACTATCCACTTACCCATGTTCATTCCCACTTCTAGATAACCACTAATGATTATATTTGTAATATTACTTATACACGTTCTTATCAGAGAATTAAATGTACGGTAAACAATGTAATCGTTTATGGAAATTTTTTTATTCTATCTTTCTATCTTCTCCTAATTTTCTTATGTTTATATCTTTCTTTACCTCATTCACCCGGTTGACTGCTTTGAAGTAGATTCTAGAAGTAACTTTTTGTATAGTGATTCCACGTGGCAAACATTTGTGATCACAGTGCATCATGGTACGCCATGATTATGGTCATTTTGGGATGTATGCCACATATAATCAACATATGATCCGCTGGTATGTGTATTATGATCTTAAGACCTCTAGAAGTGAATGGTTTGAGCGGTCGATCCGCAATCACATATAGCCTGGGGTCATGACTTTTCCCTATCTAATGTGGGACTATTACAACCTCCCACCTTATATAAGAGTCATCCTCGACTTTGATATCATTTTGTGATGACCTAGATCCACATGCCACAATATTGTTCGGTTTTAGGCTTAGGTCCTTGCCGAGATTTTATTTCTGGCATGGGCTTAAGTCTCCACCTAAAACGCGTCATGATATGTAGCGTCTGCAATCACATATAACCCAGAGTCAGGTCTTTTCCCTATCCATTGTGGGACTATTACAGTTCAATATTAGGATAATGTCTTTTGACCGACATTTAAGCACCAAAATGGCGTTTAAATGATCTTACATTGTTAAAACTATACTTTCTATCTCACACCACTGAAGTGTGATTTATCATTATGCCATGTGACACATATATGTGATAATCTAAATTATCAAAGTTGCAATCCATTATTGAAACACATCTCAGCCCAAAGAAACATACCCGTAAGTTGCTGTAAACCATCTGATTGATGAACTTTACCATTAGCCGTTAAAACTAAAAACAACGGTTGATATTATAGTCCACAGATCGGATGGTTTAAATCTAAGACCATTTTTTGGCCTGCTGTACTTCAATATATGATCTATCACTTGGACGATACAAATCACATGAATCATAAATCATTGATGGTGTAAGATCACTTAAACACTATTTTGGTGTTTAAATGCGGCAGGAGATCATGTCCTTCATTCATAAATGCTTATTGGTGCTTCGTTTTTAGAATTTGTCTACCCTGGGCCGACGGTCTTATCAGTTGTGCAGTGAGTGATCTTGAGACATGCACACACTTTCAAAAGCATAGAAACCTGGTAATGCCTAAGCTCAATGTAGATAGGAAACTTGTGCTCGGAGGACAGATTTGATGCATACAAAGTGTAGGTAGTTGACATAGGGTGACGTAACTGGCTGCAACCAATTGTGTCGTGCCACATCAGCCGTCTACACTTTGATTATATAAAATCTATCTACCATATAACACTGTCCTTGTAGATAAATGCCTATTATTCTACCTAGCCTAACTTATGGGCTTCACTTTGTGGAAAGTCACAATTTTTACTATAGGCCCCGTACTATACAATTGATGGTAGCAAAAAATGCTACTACCAGACCATTTGTCCACCAAGTGGCATCAATCACAAGGATCGGGTTGATGGCCACTTGGATAATCACAATCAGGTATCACCTAAAAAATTTGGGCTCTATCCAATACATATCCACCGCTAAACACATGGTCAAAGATGTTCAAAATCATCGGAGGACACCATCCATCTTCCACAACAAACCACTCAGTTCGTTAGAACTAATCGAGTGAACCTTGCTCTAATACCAATTGAAATTCTAGTATCCTAGATTTGCCTAGCGATGATATAGAGAATAAATAATAAAAATAAAACAATCACCACTGCACATGAGATTTTTATGTGAAAAACCACAGGATCTATGTAAGATCCAAGGCAACAAATACACTGAGTTCAAAGGTTATAGAAAGTACCGAATGAATGTAGACACACTAGTCCTATCAAACCTTCCCAAAACACACTTACCATACCCCTACAATTACTTTCCTTTTTTATCATAAGGAGACAAAGGACAATTTTTCAAGTAAGAGAAACATAAAAATAAACTAACAATAAACACAAAACTAAAGAAGACTATCAAATTTTGTCATAAGCTCTTGTAACCCATTCTTCCAATCATTTTCCATCTAAGATCAAATAATCATCATTCAAACCTTTAAAAGTCAATTTCAGAATTTGTAAAGATTTAAAGGCAAATCCAAAGAAATTGTGGCCACTCAAGAGTTTGATGATCATGTGAACTCATCCAGTGATGAATCCTCTCCGATTGAGTATGAATTCAGGGCTTTTGTTGCCACTATTCAACATCCTAATGCCCCCTCTTCTAATTTAGTTGAGGAAGCTAATACTGTTACTGTGATAGAGGCATCTGATTTTAAAGAAGAGGTTTGTGACATTAATAAAGCCTATGGTGAGTTATACCTCGAGTGGATGAAACTGATCAAAATGAAGGGTAAACATTTAAAAGAAATATTCAATTTAAAAAATATTAACTTCTCTCTAAAATCCGAGGTTGAGGAACTTGATTCTGCGTAAGTGTATTAGCGCGGAATTTGGGATTTTCCTGGGTTGGGTGGTCGGTCCGAGCCGCAGAGCTATTATTTCAACCTGGGTCTCAACCATATACTATTGTTTTAGTAATGGTCCTCGTGTTTAAGGTTTTAAGGTCTTTAGAGAAGGTTAGTCCTTTTCTAGAGATCGTGGGTAAGGTCAAAGGTTGACTGAATAGGTATACTCCGAGAGGGCAAAATTGGGGTGTCTACAGATGCCCCTCTTCGGCACGTCCTTGTGGAGTAAATATGCATTGAAGAAGTAGGCACCCGTCTTCCGAGGTGCCTTCTCTTTTCTTTGAGAGATCACAAGTGTAAATCGGGGAGCTGACATGAAATGCTTGGCTTTCTTATCTATCAGCACAAGCTAAGGAGGAGCATTCGGGGGTCCAGTGGTAGCGGTCGAGAGGTATATCCTCATCTATGGGTGCAAGTGACATCCCACCATATATCGCGACCTGCTGTAAGGAGCAGCCAAATAGAGGAAAAATTACACAATCGAGGTACCGAGGGGCCTCATACGAACGTCCAGAAATAAGGTCAAGTGACTGGATAATATGATGTAATTTGATGTAATGGCGAAGGTTTCGCAGGTCATGTCAGACCGGGCATCATTGCTCACACCAATGGTATGTTAGGGGTCCCTTTCCAGTGGACATTTGTGGTTTCTCAGAGTTGAGCATATTCAGTGTTCGATTTTCTAGGGAAAGGAATGGATTGGAGTGATGAGAAGTGAATTTTGATAGTTAAAGGGTTTATTTATTATCATTTTTTATATATTTTTTAAAAGTTTAAGATTTTTAACTTAAGATCAATTCTGTGGTAAAACGGTGGAAAATGTGGCTTCCAAGATGTCGCTAAGCAGATCCATCGAAACGGGATTTGTGGACCTGACCGTTTATATGGTTGTCAAGACGACACTTGGTATGTCGGATACTCTGTCTAATCTTCTCGCGAATACTGATTATTGTCTCTTATGGGAGGACTACAGTGATTCACGGGTCGAGAGAGACGAATTTTGAAAACATTTGACTTAATATTATCTAACTATACTTTACAAGGAATATCGAATAGAAAGAAAGGGGTGATACTTACCTGATTTATTGTGCGATGGGATGTACAGATCGCCTGATGAGATGTTCATGATGGGACTTAATAATTGATAGGCGTTGTTGTTTTGTAGTGGTCGCGCGGTGGGACATCAGGGCGCGTGATGAGAGGATCGCGACGAGGCTTGATATTTGTTGGGTGCGATGGGACGTCGGAGAAATTCCTCTCTTCTTCCGATTTCTGTAGTGGCAAGGGTTGATGATTGCTGGCACAGTGGGCCGTGCTGATTACCGCGGTGGGATATTCAGGGGGGTCTGGATTCATTCTCTGCGATGGAACATTGGTTGAACTTCTCTTCTGGTTGTATGCCTTGGCGGTTACGACGGGACTTGGTGGTTATGCGATGGGGCATTTTGGTTGATGACTCCTTGATTGTTTTGACGTCGTGATGGGACAATGATGATGTATTTCTTTCTTTGGAAGATCTTGGTTATGCGATGGGTTGGAGTTAGTTTGAATGGTGTCTTGAAATCGCGACAATACTTGCCTTTGGCCTTGGTGGTGTGGTGGGGCTTCAGCGCCGCAATGAGACATAAAGGCGTGACTGATTTAGGCCAATGAACTTAGGTGTTGGGATAGCATTGGGTATATGTGCGTTCTATCACGATGGGATGTGTTATTGTGGGGATGCATGATGGGATATCAACGGCTCTCTCCCTCTGGTCGTCGTGTGAGGTTACGCGATGAGACAAGGGAGAGTAATTCTGATCGAGGTGGGATGAGTAGCACGGAATGACTTATCATGTGGCTCCTTTGTCATCGTTCGGGTGTCATTGTCATTATTTTTTGCTTTTGTGCCGCGATGGGACTTTTACTGTTTATTATTTTATTACTTTTTTTGGTTCTAGCGGTTTGATTGTGATTCGGCTTCAAGAGGTGTCCTGAATTTTTTTGGTTGTGTTATTGCGATGGGATTGTGAGCGATAATTTTTTTTTTTTTTTGTTATTATTTTTTGTTGTTGGATTATTTACAGCAGTGAAGCGAGTGATGGGCGTTGGGGAGTGATTTGGTTGCGCTGAGGCTGCAGGGGGCAGTTTCCCCTTTTGGATTTTATTATTTGTGTGATTTTATCTTTATTTTCTTAACACTGCATTTATTTTATTGAGTGATTTTGCTCATTTTTATGGTCCAGATGGGCTGGGATTGTATTTTATCATTATTAATGGAGCTTTGTGGCAAAAGGGAAATATGGGGCATTTGTTTTGTTTAAGGTATGTTTTTTTTTTTTTTTTTTTTGTTTGGTTTTATGTTTAGTGACACTTGTTAAAAATGTGTGAGTTAAATCAAAACTAAATGAGTGTGTTGGGTGTTTAAATATCATTGGTTCATCTAGCGTACCATGGATTTGTCTTCCTTGAGGGGGCAAGTGTTTCGAAATGATTGGTTTATCTCTATTTGTGGTGGATTGTGATTTTTATTGGGGGGTAAATGTCTTGAGGTTATTGGTTTATTTAAATTGGTCACGGATTGGTGTTCTCTAAGGAGGGCAAGTGTATTATTTTGATTTATTAGATGAAGGGTGTTTTAAAGTGAGACACTTGTCACAACAGGATCAGGGGGTCCTTTGTTTATAAATGAGGGCTTAAGGGCTTGGGTTTTATTTTGCATTATTATTTGTTTTGAATTCTTAATTTAGCTTTGAAATTTTATTTTAATTAATGTCTTTTCTTCCCTTTTGCTTTATTTCTCGGGTGTTACATCCTAAAGGGATTTGTCATGGTGATTTGCTCGTTGTAATATCGGGGTTGTTGGGATATAGGGTGGTGCTAGGGTTGATGATTTTAATCTGACCCGAAGTACCACCCTATTGGGGAAAGAGATGAAAGAGTCAAAGGTGGAGAAAAGAAAACCAAGGAAAAGAACTGCGTCAGAGTTCTCGTGATCGGTATCAATTGCTCCTTGGTAGGTTCTGTGGATTGACCTTTGGTCGGCCCTCCCTTGGAGGTTTCCAAGATTGGCCTTCCATAGGTGTATGCCTCAGATCTTGAGTAGCCTTCTATGAGTCACTCTTTCTTCTCTACCAGCTTGGGGCTCTGCAATGTTGTCATTTTATTGTGTGACTTGAAAGATTGCATCATAAGCAACATCTCAGGGGGAAAAGAGGTGAAACTGAGATTCTTGTTAAAATTCGTTCAGCGTGTGCTTCCTCTCCGAGCCTCTCAACCATTTTCCCCTTTTTATGTGTTATTATTTGAGCATTTTTCCTCAAGGTTGCCCATTTTGATTTTAAATTCGTATTTCATTTGGCGGGTTTAGTTTTATTCTTGTTTTAAGGTCTGTAACTGTCTTGTATATTCAAAGGGTAAGACCTTGGTGTAATTTGTACTTAAAAGTGAATCATTATATAAATTCATTGTAAGTTTCTTAAATTTTGATTTGATTGGGTTTATTTTGGTGTGGTTTGGTTTAGTCTAGTTTGCTTTGATCCGGTTATGGGTGCGTTTTGGGTTTAGTTTGGTTTGCATTGGCGGGATTAAGGGTAAAGTTTGAAGGGCGTGTAGAAGAGAGAGGGCTTTCTTTTGATTTCAGGGCATGGGTGTTTAAGTTCGATGTGTTCCTAGGGTGGAATGAGCGTACGTGTAAGTTCTGTGTGTAGGCATTCTTTTCTATATGGCTGTGAGCCTGCAACTCCATCTCTGGCCGCTACTGGTTTGAGCATTTTTTTTTACCTAGGGAATTCCGCACATGAGAATGTGCGTGGAATTAAATTCCACACATATTTACTTACGCGGGATTCAGGGGTCATGGGGCTAATTAAGTGCAGTTCATGTGGCATGAGATATAATTCCGCGCAAGTCCAGCTGCACGTGATTGATGAGTTAACAGGGTTATTCCGCGTGTTAGCACTTGCGTGTAATTGGATTTCGCGCAACCATGGATGCGTGATATCGAGGGGTCAGGTGTTACTTTACATTGACTTTAAGGCATCGATTCCGCACATTGAGGTTTGTGTGAGATTACAATTTTGTGCATTTTGACATGCGCTTAATTGGATTACGCGTAGAGCGTTTAGCGCGGGATTTTTCAGGTGTCTATATATTGGTCAAAATTTTCTTCATTCTTTCCTCTCTTCTTCTCTTTGCTTACGACCTGAGATCCGATGTCACTTCTTCATTTCTTCGTTATTTCACGTGACCTTCATCCTATCGTGGTGTTCGGTAATGATGCCGCTTGGAAGTACCGCTGTAGTAGAAGGGAGGCGTTATTAGAAGCATCGCCATAGTCGAGGTGATTTGCTAGTGACCGGGCGCCTTTTCGTCGCTGCTCGCATGAAGCAGTGAAGGCAGTGTTGGAGGCGGCAATGGAGGAGGTGAAGATGGTGGAAGTGAGGTGTTACAAGTAGAGGGAGAGGGAGTTTACTCAACCAATCCTCTTCTGCCCTCTTCTGTTGCTTCTAATTGGACGCTCTTGTCTATCGTGTGTCTGCTTTGGGATTCTTAGTTTTTGTTTCAGGTTGTATGTTAGGTTTTAGGTTTTCATTTTGGGTTTTAATTCAGGGGATATGCCCTTGATGTTACCTGTAAAAAAAGGCTTTAATTTTTAATAAAATTTTCTTTATTTTATCTCTCTTCTTTGTTTGGGTTTAATGTGTGCGCGCGTGAGTGCCAGGGGTAGGGGTGTATTTGGCTCGGTTTGGTCGGTTTTGGACCAAAACCACAAACCAAACCGGTCCTAATCGGTTTCTAGATTTCCAAACCAAACCAAATCGTCCAACTCATAAACCAAACCAACCCAATTTGATTGGGTTCGGTTTGGTTCGGTTAGGTTTCGGTTTTCCTATAAGTTATACTTGCACATCAAAATTTTCTCAAATTCTCAATCTGCTTTACAGTTTTACTATTTTCATATTTTCCGTAGTTGTTTTACTTTTATAATATATTCACTCTTCTCAAAATAGATAACAAAAATAAATGCATCACATTAACTCTAATTAATCAGAGTTTGGATAAAGAAGAATACCGGAAGAGATGAATAGATGATGGTTCCACAAATGGTGCCAATCATGGATCAACTTTATTTTTGGGAGGTGTTTCCTATACATGAAATACAATAAGAAGCAACTGGTTAAATTCTGACATTGAAAACAACACATTTTACACAATTACACTTTAAAAAATAACTTATTTTACTTTCTAATTTACACTTTAGAAATAATTTTTAATACTCTCAAAGTTGACCCAAACATCACCTGAGTCATAGTTGTCACACAAAGCCAATCATCTTTGACAACACCTTTACATGCTACCAAGTAACAAAACAAAAAAGCAAAACAAAGCCAACAAGCTAATAAGGTGTCACACAGTCACCACTTCCATTCCATGAGAGAGTAGAAGAGTAAAAGTTTAACTGTTTAAACAAAACAAAAAACCAATTGCTCAACCATAGACCATCAAAACAGTTTTCACTTTTCAACAAACCACAAAACCATGTATTAACTTTAAACAACCAACCATAATAGACCACCAACTGCTCTAATTGCCAAGATCTACTAGTGTAACAACCTGGATTTTTAGATTTAATTTTAACGGTGTTAGATGATGCACCACACTATGTACTGTGCTAACGCTCCACATCAGAATCGAAACCCACCTTTTAAAATAGAAAATTTCTAATTTTTCCCATATCAAAATTAGACTCATTGCGAAGTGCTCGTCGATACGATTCCAACGATATATAATTTGACGACTTCTGACAAGAATATAAAAAGTTATACCCATTTTAAGTGATCAAGCAAGTCAAAGGGTATAATTGTAATTTCGGGAGAGAAACACCAATTGCTTTGGTGCTTATGCAAAACGCTGGAACGAAACCTTTTCTCAAGCTATCCAAGTTACGTATGAATTCTTATTCCGTGTAAAAATCTCCTATTCTATTAAATCTCCTACGAAAAGTGTTAATTAGAGTTGACCTAAAATTTTATACCATTATAAATAAAACTTTAAAAGCTCTCTCCTCTCTATAATAAGAAATTATTCTCTCTCGAGACTTAGACGAGCCGATGCCTTGGGAATCGACCTTTTCAACCCGAATCGCCGTTGATCTTCCGTTCACGCTTCAAGAGGTGGGTACCCATCAATCCATCTTGTTCTTCTCAGATTCCGTCGCGTAGGATGCGTTCGATCGCGCATCGACGGGTTTAAAAATCTTATTTAAACCCAAATATCTCATAAATTAATAGATCTATATATTTAATATATGTTTTCCCTTGAAAGTTATATATTTTGTAAATTGGGTTTATATGTTATTTCTCTTTTCTTTTCAAAAATTCCTTTTGTTTGAGCCATTAATATTTTACCTTATATTAGGTCTGTATATTTAATATGTTTACTTCCTCTTTTATGTCTGTAAAATTAATTAAATTTTAATACTTATAAATTTGATAGATTGACTTAATTGGCATAATATCATATTAATATTATTTATTTCGAAATCTATATAATATAAATTTATCCTTCTACTAAGACTATAATAATATATATTATTGTTGCAAGTTTATATTATTATTTATTTAAAATTAATTAAGCCCAAAAAAATTAAATTATATTTTTATTTTATTTAAATAAATAATAGATTGCACCAACTTAAAGTTTCGGGTCCGAACTTGCGGCTACGAACCCGAATTCACGTCCACGAACCCGAGCTCGCGACCATTGATGCACCTGTCCCGGTATTTTGATTATAACTTTTTACTCCGACCTCGGATTAATGCGATTCTTATGGAGTTGGAAAGAAAATAGCGAGCTTTACAACTTTGTGTGAAATAGCCATTTTACGAATCTGACGTTTTATAGGTCAAAATAGAGCAACAAGTCGGGTTCAATTTTGAATTACTCAAGGCTATTCGAATTTAATATTATTTTCTAAATATCATGACCAAAGTTCTTATGTATATTATATTGTAAAGTCTTTCGATCGATGGTCATGATAAATCATAACTTAATAAGTATAAATATTATTTAATTTAATTATCTAATTATTATATATATATATATATATCAATTTTATCGCTTCAACGCGACCTCTTCGATAATACAAAGTGTTAGAACTTCGATGTCTTTATGAAATCGAACTCTGACTTTTACGATTATCGAAATCACACTTATAACTCTATTCTATAATTATATTGGTGTGGTATGTAAATAAATATAAGTATAAGCATAATCAAAATCTAAGTATAAACCATTCTGTATGTGTGATACTTTTGTATTTGTAACTTAATCAATTTATACGAGTTAAGAATATGTTAGATCATGAGTACGAGAGTGTATGAGATCATGCCAACGCTTGGGCGTGGTGATTCGCCGAGATGGTATCGAAGCGAAGAATACACCGTATTCACATGCCTTACAACTCATGGTGGAATGGGACCTATGACGAGTTGGGTGAGTGTGAATTCAGTGTAACTTCGTATATGGTGGCATATACAATGATCCTATCACCCCGAGTTTTAATACGAGAGGATAAGATATGAGATATGATACGAGAATCGGGCGTTGGGCCTTTAGCTGTGGTGAGGTTTCTTTTACGATCACGTGAAACTTGGAATATTGGCGTCTATGTACGGATGTAACACCTCTATGGTAGTATAAACTATCACACGAAGTACATCCAAGTTACTACGGAACCTTTTTCTTGGGAAGCGTGAATTATAAAGGTTGCCTCACTATAGTTTATCATAGGATTAAGTATAAGAGTATGATAAGATATGAGTATGAGATAAGATAAGTTATGATACGAGTACGATAATAAGATATCGCTGTGTAGGCCAGCAAAAGATAAAGAACTTAAGTCTCTGTACGTGCCGTTCCTTGTGTAGCCACCGTAAGGGCAACAACATCTTTCAGCCAAGACGGATCTCTGGGAGAGATTATAAGTATGAGTGCGTTATGAGTGAGTTTGGCCATTATGTCTCCCCATTGGCTGGGTGGTGGAGTATGAGTATGACACGAGGGCGTTATAATATAGTGGTATGATACTATGTTGACCCTCCCATAGTAGCTCGAGCAGCGACTCTGGCACAGGTCGTTTAGGATTTCACTAGTATGTTAGTTACGCTCATGCAATATACAGACGTATGTGCGAGAATGATAATAAGACATGATATAATATGTTATGAGATATGGTAAGGTACGTTAGGATATGAGTGTCTAGATCATAGTCTTGCATTTATGATATGATATGAGTTTTACGATATGCACGTGATTTTGTCTTCCTTTTGTTATCTGCTTTGAGATATTATGTTTATCACTCACCAGATGCACCCACAATGCACCTGAGTAGTATGGGGTGGATTGGTGGTGTATCCCACTGAGTTTACGTGACTGAGTAAACTCATCCCACGATAATCTAACAGTTGCAGGTGATTACGCTGGTGGAGTAGACGCTAGCCATCTAGATCTCGCCGACACTGATTTCATTGATTCCGCGGGCGTTGAGTACCAGGAGCCTTTGGAGGGCGACGTTGCCGATCCCCAGGAGGACTACAGTGTTGGTTTTGATCCGAGCGCCGGATATTAATTTAGTAGACTCGGTATTGGATTTTGTCTTATATTATTATCATTGAATCTATGCTTTTATTTTATTTTTATCGGATTTGTCTCCGATTTGACTTACCTGTTAGTTGTGGATTGATAACATTCTATCGCATTTTATCAGACTTATTCAGTATTTATGATTACATTCATATTCCACCCTATTTGTTAGATCTCACGAATTTTGTGGAACCATTATTGCGCGAGAACTCTGATTAGGTGTATGTCCGCTTAGCATATCCGGGATATGTGCGGGTCATAACTCGGAATTCTAGGCCCTTGGGATGGGGTAGAATTTCGGGTCGTGACAACTAGTCGAGTGTAGGATTGGATGCAATTCCCTCATCCTCCATTATAAGTTCTAAACCAAGAAACATAAAAATTACAAACAAGTTAGTGACTAAAATATGTGAAATAGTAAAATAATTTATTGCTACAATATTAAAAATTTCTAATTAAAGGAAGAAATCATGAAATATACCCGACTCGAGCCTCTCAAATTCTTCCACGTCATCCATCGCATCTCTAAGGCAAATTGGAGAAGAGGAAGAATAGATCCAATTTTTCCCACATATGAAGGCCTCAACCATCTTTGGAGATAATGCACTATGAAAAGGATCCAAGATGCGACCCACTGTGCTAAATGCCGACTCTGAAGCTTCCGTGGATACGGGGATCGCAAGTACTTCTCGTGCAACTTTCCCAAGCACGTGATATCTAACGGAGTTGATTTTCCACCACGCCAATAAATCAAATTCGTTTGTCGCATCTTCACAAGCCTCCGCTAAATATTTTTCTATCTCTGATTTCTTTTCCATCGAAGTTTCTTCCTCTAAATGCCTTCTAAATGCAGACATAATCAATACCTGTTCATCATTTGTCCCACTAATCGTCCTACTCATTCATCCATTGGACGATTGTTTTTCTTTTTGGTCTTGACCGCTTGTTTCATTTTTGGCATAAGCTTCAAATAAGGGAGAAATTGCATTTTTTACTTTGAAAATCATCTCAGTAGCCATCACTTCACTATAAATTTGTTGAAATTTCCATGAAATATACCGCATCTTATATTGGGGGATCAAGAACTAGTGCAATATATAATAACATATTCGTTGTGTCTATGTTTCCCCAGTATTTCTCAAACTTCCGCTTCATCTCTTCTGCTATAGATGTTAAGGGAGGAAGCTTATTTCTACACTTGTCACTTATCTTTTCATGAATAAACATTAACTCAATAAAAAAAACATTTGAAGTTACATATTTGGATCTGGAAAATCGTAAGGTTGCTTCATAGAATAGATTAACGAACTTGATAAATAACCTCACCTTCTTCAATCTTCTGAATCGGACGGCCCCATAGACTTTTTCACTCTCTTCCTTCTCCCATGAATGCATCCATCTACACCATCTTCGTCATCTTCCTCACTAATCACACATAAAATTCGGGTCATCATCCTCTAATCTTTCAAATGCTTTTTGGAATTTTTTGGCCCTGTCCAACATCACATAAATGTAATTCCACCTAGTGGCTACGTCGAGACAAATGTGACATTTGCTCTTGATTTTCTCAATTTCTGCACATTGCTTTCACATTTTTCATCTTTGTGGAGATGACCTCACGTATCAAATGGCATTCCTCACCTTGACAATGGAGTCATCCACGTCCTTCAAACCCTCACGCACTATGAGATTTAGAATATGGGCACATCTTTTGTGCAAGTGTTCATGTTCCAATATTGTATCTTTTATACTTTTTGACTTCCTCCTTATGAATTGTATTAAACCATTGTTCGAACTAACATTGTTAACAGTTATTGTTAAATTTTTTTTGATGCCCCATTGAAGCAAACATCGCTCAACTGCCTTACCTAGTGTTTCACCTTTGCGATTTTCTACCTGATAAAAGTTCATAATTCTTTAATGCATTTTCCAATCACTATCAATGAAGTGAGCAGTGAAACACATATAATTATAGTTTTGAATGGCTGTCCATGTATCCGTTGAAAGGCATAATCGTTGGCCTTTAAGAAAACTCTTCAATTTAATCTGCGCATCCGCAAAGACATTCCAACAATCTCTAACAATCATTGTGCGGCTTGGGATTTTTGTCCACCTAGGATAAACAATGTGCATAAACTTACGAAATCCCTCTGCCTCTACAAATCTAAAAGGAAACTCATCAATGATTAACAATTCGGCTAATGCTCTCCTACAAGTCTCAATATTAAAAGCCACCGCTATGAGTTTTTTACGTTTAGTCTCTCCCTTCTCATTCATATTATATTTGAAAACTAAAGTCGTTTGATTCTTATTTACAGCCCTTCCAAGATATTTAAGACACTAAGTTTCTATATGTGTCTTCATTGAGCTAGTTCCATTATATTTGGTCGTACACTTGTATGACTTTTTACAATAATTACATTTAGCAATTTCTTAGCCTCCCTTTTCAGTCCATCTTATGACAGTAAAATGATCCCAAACTATAGACCGTCGCCTACTACCTTTAATAGAAAGAGTAGCATTGTTACTCACATTGGAGGATGGATCAAGATCACCTTCAACAGTTGACTCACTCTCATCCATTTTTGTGGTTGACTTCGATGCGACATTCTTTGACATCTTTGATGAAGCCATCTAATATAAAGAGAAAAAAAAATGGAGTAAGATCCCAACATAAAGAAAAAAAATGAGACATTCTTTGTATTTTATCTACATTCTGTTTGCATGGAAAAAGTTCCATGTTTTTTCTCAAAATAAAGAAAAGTTCCATGTTTTTTCTCCATCTCATTTCCTCTCTACTTTAATTTGTCTTTCATATTTAGTTATGATAGATTTCTACAACTTATTGGAGATCGTCTATTTGCCTTCATGCCTAAAATCAAATGGTCTCTCAAACTCTTGACTTTTTATACATAGATTTCTTCTTGTGGGGATTCCATTTAGGCCAACAACTTTTGGAGTGTTCTGTTTTCAATTTGGGATTCATTCTCCTCAAGGATTACATAAGATTAAAGAACTTATAAATAGACTTTAGCCTTCCAATTCCGTCAAAAGCTGATTTTCATAGATTTTTGGGATCTTAATATTTTTGCAAATAAGCTTTTGATAGGATTGATGGTAACTCCCCCGAATATCCAAATCAGACTAAGTACACCTCATGCTATTGCTAGCAAGGGATGCCTTCACCATAAAACAAATAAAAAATAGGAGAAAATAAGAAGGTCACCAAGCCGGGTCCCAGAATAAGCCAGCAAGAAGAAAATAAAAAAAATTGAGCAAAATTTCTGAAAGTTTGGGAGAAAGTTGGGAAAATTTGAGAAAAAAATTAA
Organism: Chloranthus sessilifolius; assembly: GCA_021018995.1. Classification (NCBI taxonomy): domain Eukaryota; kingdom Viridiplantae; phylum Streptophyta; class Magnoliopsida; order Chloranthales; family Chloranthaceae; genus Chloranthus; species Chloranthus sessilifolius. The sequence goes on from CM037588.1 coordinate 104,648,494, forward strand.
AAGCTTTGAAATGTAAAATTAAGAAGTACGAAAAAAATATAAAAATATCTACAATGCCTATGATTCAGATGGGAAGAAGAACTTAAATGATTAGGGTCTTCTTCTACTTCTTTGGATTAGGGTCATCTTCTTCTTCTCCTTTGGATTTTTTTTTTTGCGGCAGCCAGTAGGGATTTATTTTCTCAAATTGTTAATGCATCAAAACATGGTTTAGGGTTTTTAGCAGGCTCCGATTAGGGAATTGGGAGGGACGAAGGCTTGCTTTACCTCTTTAGCCTTTAGTTAGTCTTTACTCTTTACTCTTTAGGAATAGGTTTTATATAAAATAAAAAATTTACTTAAAATGCCCTTTAAAATAAATCAAAACCCCCGCCTATCCATATGTATACAATATATATATCTATATATATGTATATATCTATATATATATATATATATATATATATATATGTATAAGTATGTACAAACTAGGTTCGGTTCGGCTTGGGGAGGCTTGGAACCGAAACCAAACCAAACTTTTCAGTTTTCCTTTTTTGCAAACCAAACCCAAATCGGTACCCTTCCAAACTGGACCAAACCCGGCGGTTCGGTTCAGTTTGGTTGGTTCGGTTCAAAAAATGCACAACCCTAGTTAGGGGGCCTTCTTGGGCTGTGTTATTGTGTTTAGAGGACTTCTCGACCTCGATATAGTATATATATATATATATATATATATATATATATATATATTTGGTCGGGTTTGTAAATTCCGCACATAAGTACTGGCACAGAATTCAATTTCGCGCATGGCCTAGGGCGCGGGATCCAATGGTTGGCAGGTTTATTCCGCGCAGGGGCATCTATGTTTAACCTGATTGCGCGTGATAAGTAATGCGCGAGATCGAAAGGTCAGCGGTTTACAGGCTGGCCGAGCCGGGGTGTCTTTTTGATTCCGTGCAGAGACAAAGGGCTTTGATTATAATTCCACGCAATATAAGTTGCACAGGATCCATTTATCACCTGCGCCAGTTGACAGGGCTCTGATTAAGCGCGATCTGTCATGTGCCTAATTATGAATCCGCGTGTGTACTTTAGCGTTGGATTCAATTCCGCTCTATGGGGATAGTGTGAGATTGAATGATGCCTATAAAAGCCAGAAATCCTTCTCATTTCCCCTGCGCGTTCTGACTTTTCTGGACTTCTATGCTTCCCTGCTCTCGAGTGCTCCAGTTTATGTGTTTCCTTTACATCTCGTGATCCGTCCGTCGGATTTTAACATGATTTCTTACGTTCTTTTTTATTTCCCGAGTACTTCCTTGTGAGATGGAGCCTGAGAGTTGTATGACCATCTCAGAGTTGGAGCGGATGTTGGAGGGTGAGGGTTCTCCGGAGGTTCCTGCTGGAGGGGGAGCGGTGGTTGCTGAGGAGGGCACTGTCAAGGTGGTTGCGAAAGTCGAGGGGGATGAGGTTCCTCCTAGTGATGAGGGTGTGGTTCCTCCCGGCACTGGGGTGCTGATCCGCCTCGGGCCGACCGACTAATACGGATTCCATTAGCCGATGCCTTTACGTCGAATCGAGTAAATGTTCGCCCCTTTCTAATTATAACTCAGATTTCTAGGGCATGGAAACCTCTTTACTTTTATGCAAAACTTACATCATGTTTGCATATAGTTTTAGGTTACATTTTGTTTCTCTCATATTTTACATGTCATGCTTACTAGTCAGCATAGATTCTGTTTTCATGTTAGTTGTTATGTTTTATGTTGTATTTCTTACATTTCTTTTATTCAATTATCGTACGTTTAGGAGCCCATTTCTCTGTGCATCAGTTCTGTGTGGGGTGAGTCCCATGCATGGTACCGGGCTCTTGTTGCATTCCAGCAGGAGAGGTTTGCGAGTTTTGATTTTGGGCCCATCCTAAGGCTCAAACCTTTTGCCCCGATGTTGGATTGGTTGGGGCTATAGTTGAGAGGTGGAGAGGTGGAGAGAGGAGCATCAGGCATTGCTCTTCCCTACGAGGATGATGTTGTAGACCCCTGAGAACTGGGTCTGTGTCACTGGAGTGAGGTTTGAGGGTGAGCCTGTGACTGGACAGATGTTATATGACTATCGGGTGGCGAGTGTCAAGTGTTTCGGGACCGAGTATGATTCTAACAGGTTCAGGCAAGTTGATTCGGACCACTTGGTTTCTTGATGCTTTTGGAGTGGGGTTCACTCCTACGAGCCATCACCATTAGTCTGTGGTGACGTACAAGAGGTGTTGCCGGGTGATAGAGGCTCGGGCTCCCGTATTGGAGGCAGGGGCAGAGGCGGATCACGTCATCAAGGCTTTCCTGATGCATTTTTTCAGAGGGGTTCTGTTTTCGTCTTCTACTCGGGGTGTATCACCGGATTATTTCTGCTGCTGCTTGTGGACTTGGAGTGAGTGTCCACATATGCGTGGGTTGCGGTGGCGGTAACCCAACTTTACGGGCAGTTATTTCGTCGGGCGAGGGGAGTCGCTATAGAAACCCTAATTTTGCCCTCTCGGGGTATACAATCCTATTTGGTCAACCTTTGACCTTACCCACGATCTCCAAAAAAGACTTACCTTCTCTGAAAACCTTAAAACCTTAAAGTCGGGGACCATTACTGAAATAATAATATATGATTGAGACCCAGGCTGAAACAATAGCTCTGTGGCTCGGACCCGACTCAACTAGGGAAAATCCTAAATTCTGCGTAGATACACTTATGCGGAATTGATTCCACGTGTGACCATATGCATGAAATTGGTCTCACTTGGACTAGGTTAACTCTTCCCACGGACCACTAAGACCCAGATTCTGCACAGATACACTTGCGCTTAATCCAATTCCACGTAGACACAGTTGTGTGGAATTAGTCCCACTGGACTAGGGCATGCCTGCCCAAAGACCCAATCCCGCGCTGATACACTTGCGCAAAATTTATTCCACCCATTCCCATACACGCATTATCGGTCCAGATTGAACTAGGACTCCATTCCCCAAACTGCCCAGGGACCCGAATCTTGCGCAGACCCCACTGCGCAGAATTCAATTCCATACTTCATTGGACACACGAAATTGGTTCCTAATTGAACCCAACCTTTAACTCTTCAAACCACCTAAAGTTCCTAATTTCGTGCATATGCACTTGCGCGAAATTGATTCCATGTGTCATTCCACACGCAGAATTCATCCAGACTTGGATTAGGGCTCTAATTCTCATGACCGCTCGAACTCCCTGATCTCGCGCATACCTACATGCATGGAATTGGATTCCACGCATTTGTACATGCACAGAATTAGTTCGAAAGCATAATGGAACTAAGATTCTGAGCCGGTCAGCCGGTCACTCCCGAGTCAATGACCGACTCAAAGTGAATTAATCATAGAACCCTTGCGTGCAATTCAATTAAGCTCAACCTTCTATGCACGAAAATCATCAATTTCGTACATCTCCACATGCGCGGAATTAGTCCGACACCTATAAAAAAGACCCCCTACCTCACCCAAAAGGGACATCCAAAAATCGAATTTTCAAGTTTCTCTCTTCCAAGCATAGGGATTTTGAGCTCTCTTTGGCCCTAGCAATAGTCTACTTGGGACCGAATTGGGCCACTTATTTCGGGACCTGAAAGGGACCCAGAAAAAGTGCGCACCAACAGTTGCGATCATCGGCGACTTCATTCCCTTTTTACAGGCGAGGTTTCAATTTTCTTTTATAAGTCCTTGGTATTCGATGTCCTTCTTTTTAGGGGTTTTACTGATGGCATTTTGTGTAGTTTCATACAGTTATGGGCGTATGACCATTTCCTATTCCTTCGCCCCAGGGTCCCTCCAGGGATGGCACATACATTCTCGCATATGTATTTATGGCGGACGTTGATGGGAGACCGCCGGAGGACTACAACTCTCTAGACCATGAGGTGGTTGTTTGAGGATATGCACCTCAATCAGGTGTGTGTGCACTTTATTTTGGTTAGTGTTGTAGCTTGGATCTTACTGACACTTTCAGTTGGTTTGTTTCAAGGTTACAGGTTATTTGGATACCTTATGAGGATGGGGAGGGTGCTGATCAGGCTATTATATAGTCCGATCGGCCCCTTTTCAGGTGGGAGATGTGGGTCCCTTGCTTTGCGATGGTGGAGCTACTTCATCTCTCTCGAGTGGCTCGACTGTTGGGACTCTCCCAAGTAGTCCCTCCAAAGCTTCGTCCATGGGTGTCGAAAAAGAAGACTGGTCCTCCTGGTCTCTTCTTTGAGAAGAAGATGCTCGATCAATATTTAGATTTTAGGTCTGGGGGGACCGAGGTTACTAGAGCTCGGGATGAGGCAGATGCTAGGGCCTATACAAGATGGTTTGAGGATCTTCATGGCCAGAGTTTTACCCAGTTCCCCTTTTAGGGGAAGAGTTCCTTCAGTATTAGTGGGCCTGATTTCGCTGGAGCATTGAGGGAGAGGGTGGATGAGCTGGAGCGTGGTTAGCTGAGCTTGGGTGTTCGTGGGAAATTGGAGGCCCTGCATCTTTCACGGGAGTGGATGGGGAGTGCCCCCTATCCTAATGAGGAGATGTTACGGTCACTGACAGCCTCTATTGCTGATGTCAGAGCCACAGAGGATGGTTTGAGGGGTCAGCTGGAGGAAACTCGCTGTGTTTTTGTGAGTATAGTTTGCCTTTTATTATTTATTATATTAGGTTTTACTTGTCTTATTTTGGTGAATTAATGTATTCATATATTTCTTAAGAAATGAGAGAGAATGAGGTGTCTGGCCAGGCGCAACTGATTGGATTGTTCCATGGTCAACAATAGGCTGGTCGTGAGGTGGAGGCCAGCTTGCGCTCAGAGATTGATAGACTGGTGAGTGTTGTGTATTGATTTTGTTTATCACTAGCGTCATTGATTCTATCATTTCTGAGATATTTTTTGTTTGTTATATTTGCAGAGGGTAGAGCTTTCCACTGCTGGGGTATCTGTTCCAACTTTTGATCGGTCTTTAGTGGCCTCCTCGAGTCGGGAGGACCCAGTGATCGCTTAGCTCCATGTCGAGTTAGAGCGTTGGGTGAGTCTTGTCTTCTTGAGTCATTTTGTCTTATCATATCTAGGTGTTTGACATTGGGTTGGAATGTTTTTAGTGCATGCTTGTAGAGGATCTCCAGACGAGGGAGGCTACAGCCGCTTCACTGCGCCCAGAGAGTTAGGTATAGCATGTGCATGTGTTTTAGCTTGCGCGTTGATTATTTATTTGGTTGGGTTGGTTTTGTTTGACGAGTTTGAATTTGTTTATTTTGTTTTGTCTTGTACAAGCCATTCCTGACTCTGCTCCTGAGGCTCCTCCCCAGGAGTCTACTCCTCCTCCAGTTCAGGTATATTGGGTTAGTATAGTTTTGTCTTTAGTCTATTCCTCCCCAAGAGCCTGTGCCTGTTGCAGATCCAGTGACCTCTGCGACAGTCATGAGCCTTCTTCGGGAGTGGGCAGACTTGATATACTTCTCTTCTCTCTTTTCTTCCTCACGGGTATGCTTGGTTATTGATTTTGCATTGTCATGAAGGCTTGTTAGCTTGAGGAGTCATGCCTGGAGATAGCCCATGCCCATGCTGTCCTAGAGGCAAGGTGACAGGCCGTTTTAGGTGATCCGGAGCCAGTCAGTGCAGGGGCTCTCATCGAGATGATTGCCTGTTAGGTGGCTCACACGACCGAGCTGGAGACCGTTCACTAGACGGTACATGCTGAGAAGTAGGTGACGATAGAGCAGTTACAGTATCAGCTAGAGAGGAGGGATCGAGGCATCCGTGGGATGGTCGGTCGCTTGGTTGCATCGGAATTAGTGGGTACGGGCTCCTTGGCTGGTTGTAGGACCCGTGAGCATGTTAGAGATTATGCTCACGAGGACTTGGTCTACCATGCTGTGATGTATGAGGGTCCCTCACACTCGCGGTCTAGGGGTGCTGCCAGTTAGGCAAGCGAGGGGGGTTTTGTTGCCAGGCCCTCCCTTCCCAGGAGGTGCCCACCTACTCCGGGCGCTTGGATAGAGATTTCAGAAGATCAGAAACTTGATCCCCGAGTTGATGATACCGGGGACAACAATGAGTGGCCATCCCAGAGATAGTAGAGGGAGTAGGGCTATGTACATACTTCTTTTGTTTTCTTTTCTCTATTGTATATATATGGGGGATGCCCTCGGTGATTTATGGTAAAAGGTTCGATATATATAGAGAAATTTTTTCGTTCAGGCGTACCTCTTTGAGCTTTTCCTTTACCTTTCATGATTTAGTTGTCCGTCTAGGTGCCATCATCTATTATTAGGACTTGGATGCTCCTCGGGCTGGCCCCGTAATAGTTGAAGGTTGCTTGTACCTGCACATGGAAATAAAGTTCATTAGTTTTATTTTCTCCTTGCTATTTGTCAAGGGGCGAGATATCTCAGACTGGGGTCTGGTAACGAAAGCGGGATCATTTGTATCATTTTTTTTTTGTATTCTATTTTTCATTACAAGGAGAAAATATAATGCAACAAGGAAAGCAAAAATATGCCCCAATGTAGGAGCGTGATGGGATAGGTAGTGTAGTTTCTTTGGCAATCTTCCTTGAGCAATGACCTTGTCGTTCTATATCTAACATATCGTCAAGCAGGGGGGACTGAGGCAATGCCTTCAAGAAATAAAAATGCCCCAGTGTTGAGTCGCAATGGAACTTTCCTGGGTGAGTATGCAGAGCGATGAGTATGTTTAAGGAGTCAGTTTCAAAGAAAATCTCCGATGATACTTTTCCGTATTGGGAAGAGAGCGTTTAGTTATATCAGTCATGTGCTGGATTTTACCTTCAGTAGTGGTTGTCATAGAGGCTGGGATGAAGTGAGTGGTAGGTAACAGTCTTTTCCTTGGGTGGTATGTGGTGCCATGATTGAGCTCTCCGTCATATTTTGGTACCATCAAAGTCTCATATTCTGTGGTTAACAGGGGTTTGTCCTCCTCCCGCCACCTTGCGACGATATCTAGTAGTGTGGAGGCACCAGAGAGACCCTCACTGTTTGCTTACACTCTCCTAGTAGGGCTACCGGGGATGTCCTCATAGGTTGCTTATGCTTCCCTAGGCTCATTGACTTGTTCACTCATCTTATTGCTCTCGCTCAAGTACGCTTCTGTTATCTCTCGATTTTGATCTCTCACTTTTGACTCTCTTGAAGCATATATATATATATTTTGAAAGCAGCCTGCTAACTCAAGAATTAGTGAGTTTTAATTGATCCTGACATCTTCATTTTTTATGCTCTAACATCTACTCCAATGATGGAAAAGGGGTGAGAATCATGTGTTACCTATGCTTTTAGAAGAAGTTAGGTATTCTACTAGGCTTTTCGATCAAATCGCCCGAGTAAGAAGGTGGGCAATAGGTTGGAAGATTCCAAGAGATTCTTAGGAATAATGATGTACGACTGGTGAATAACTCATGATGACTACGAGGGTGGTATCTATAAGTATTGTTGTCCAACTATGGGATATGACAGTCATGGTGTTTAAGGATAGTACTTTCTGAGATACATAGCATTCCACAGGTTAGGAAGTTCCTCTCCCTCTTAGTTTGCCAACTTGTATGCATTTCCAGGGTACGCAACTATTATGACATAGGGTCCTTCCCAATTCGGCTTCAGTTTTCCTTTGGGATGTGTATGCTTAGAAGGCATGATTTTCTTTAAGACCAACTCTCCAATTTCAAAGGTTAGCTCAAGGACTTTCTTATCGTAGGCTCTGGCCACTCTCCTTTGGTACACTTGTGCATGATCAGTTGCCCTTAGATGTGCCTCATCAAGTTATTCTAGCCCGGTGAGTAGAGCAACCCTCCTCTCGTCTATGGATAACTGATCATAATGCTAAACACGTAGGGATGATACTTATATTTCATATGGTAAAATTGCCTCCATCCCATAGGTGAGGAGATAAGGAGTCTGGCCAGTGGCCGTGTGAATAAAAGTTCTATAAGCCCAGAGTACTGTAGGTAGTCGATCAGGCTAGTCAGCTCTATTTCTTGTCTCCACTATTCATTTTAGGATTTGAATCAACATTTTGTTTGTGGCCTCTACTTGTCCATTTCCTTGGGGGTAGAACAGTGATGAATGGTGTAGATCGATGTCATATTTCTTGCACAGTTTCTTCGTCTTCTCTGTGATGAATTGTGGTCTGTTGTCTGTGACAAACTTTCTGTGGACTCTAAATCTTGTGATAATATTCCGAACAATAAACTTTATGATCGTTGAAGTGGTGATTCTGACATATGACTCGGCTTCTGTCTATTTGGTGTAGTATTCGATTGCAGTAACGATAAACGCGTGCTTGTGAGTATTCCCCACTGTCTATGAAAGTTTCGATAATGTCAAAGGCCCACATTGAAAATGGTCATGGCGAGGTTATGGGGTTCAATGCGACTGATGGGGCTTTAATAAGTGCAGCGTGCTCTTGACATTGCTTGCAACACTAAACATAGAGGTGGCAATATCTTACCATCATTGGCCAGAAGTAGACTTGTCATATGATTTAGTCTGCGAGTGTCTGTCTACCAGTGTGGGAGCTGCAGGCATTGACGTGTGCTTTCCGGATGATGTACTGTCCTTCGGCCCCCATAACACATTGCAGTAGTACTCCTCTAGTGAAGGCTTCTTTGTATAGTATCTCACCCAGGATGCTGAACCTGGCTCATGATTTCTTATGGTCTTGCATTCAATTTTCGTAGCGTAAGGAGAGACGTGTCAGTATTTCAGGAAGTTCCATATGTCGAAGTACCAGGGTTGTCCATCGTCGGTGGGTGACTTCTCAAATTTGAAGGTGGCGGTGGATGCTTCCTTCTTGGGGCTTTCTATGGTGGACATTTCTTCTTGCTTTATGGTCTTCGGGAGGACGAGTAATTTTGACTTTTCTCTCCACGCCACTTCATGTGCTGGTGTGGTCAATTTTTCGATGAAGAGACTTAGTACTTTGTCCAATCGATATCTGTATGACTGAGGCTAGCGTGATGAGGGAGACTGCCAACTCCTTCTCTAATCTTGAGATATACGTAAAGGAGACTTCTCGAACTTCTTTATCAAGAACTGAGCTGTTTCTAGGTATGCCATCAGTCTTCTCTCTTTGGTCTTCCACTCTCCAATAACTGTGGTATCACCAGCTTGGAGTCGCCGATTGTCTTCAACTATTTGACACCTAGTTGGAGTGTTGCTTGTAGTCCGACAATGAATGCTTCATATTCTGCGACATTGTTGGTGACTGGAAAGTCGAATTGAAAGGCTTTTAGTATAACTACTCCTTCGAGACTTAGTAGTACTATTCTGATGCCTTTCCCTTTGTGATTGAGAAGTCCGTCAAAGTATAAAGTCTATGAGGTCTTGTTGGGCTCTTCATTGTGAATCGAGAGTAAGTCTTTATCAGGGAAGTCTGTGTGTACTGGGTTACTGCCCGGGAGTGGAAGATTTGTGAGGTAATCAGGATCGTCTGCCCTTTGATCGACTTCTGTGTCATGTAGGTGATGTCGAACTCTTAAAGTAGCATATGCCAGTAAGCGATTTTTCGGAATGTAGCGGCTTCTCAAAGATGTACTTCAGAGGATCCATGCGTGCTAGTATCATTATCTTGTGTGCTCCAAAGTAGAGTTGTAGTTTCGTTGAAGCCCATACTAGTATCAGGCAGCTCTTCTCCATTGCTGTGTATTTTGTTCATACTCGACCATCGTCCTGCTGAGGTAGTAGATGACCTTTTCCTTCTTTCTGTCTTTATCATGTTGTCCTAGAATTACTCCCAACACCTTCTCATTGGTTGAGATGTAGAGGATAAGGGGTCTTTTGAGAATTGGTGGTGATAGTATCGGAGGGTTGAGGAGGTACTTCTTGATATTGTCAAAGGCTTACTGGCACTGGTCATCCCATATGTACTCGACTCCTCCTTAAGTAGTCTATAGAAAGGGTCGCATTAGTCTGAGTGCTGAGAGATAAACCTCCTAATGAATTGCAATCTTCCCATAAGACCTCGTAGTTCCTTAATGTTGCTAGGAGGTGACATCTCCAGAATGGCTTTGACTTTGACTGGATCGACTTCGATTCCTCGCTTGCTGACTATCAATCCTAGTAATCTTCCGGAGGTTACTTTGAATACGCATATCTTCGAATTCATCTTCAATTAATACTTTTCGGACCATTGTAGTACGAGTCAGAGGGCTTCGGCATGTCCCACTCATGTTTAAGACTTCATTAGTATGTCGTCAACATAGACTCCTACACATTTATGCATCATGTCATGAAAGATAGCCATCATGGCGTGTTGATACGTGGCTCCTGAGTTCTTGAGCCTGAAAGGCATGACGATGTAGCAATCAGTTCCCCATGGCATAGTGAAGAAAGTCTTCTCTTGGTCTGATTCTGATAATCTAATATAGTTGTATCCGGAGAAACCATCCATGAAAGATAGCATCTCATGTCCGGCAGTGTTATCGACCAGAGTGTCAATGTGTGAGAATGGGAAGTCATCTTTTGGGCATGCCTAGTTGAGATTTCGAAAGTCAACGCACACCTGTACTCTGCCGTCTTTCTTGGCGACAGGTACTATATTTGCGATCCACTTGGGATAGAGGACGACTCGAATGAAGTTTTTCTTGTGTAGCTTATCGACCTCCTCTTTGACTTATAGCATTGTCTGTGGGTGCATTCTCCAGAGTTTCTGCTTGACGGGTTTTGCATTGGATTCCAAGACCAGATGATGCTCTACTAAACTCAGGTTCAGATCAGGCATGTCCTCATTGGACCATGCAAAAGAGCTGAGGTGTTCTTGAAGGACTTGGATAATCTATTATTGTTCCTTAGGGCTAAGCGTTGCACTGATTAGTAGCTTCTTGGGCTTATCCTTAGTGCCGAAGTTGATTTTCTCTATGGGCTCTACGGCAGCTTGAGTCTGCTCATCGAAGCATTTGATGACCCATTGGAAGTCCTATGTCCCCTTAGCGGCTTGTTCCTCTTCACCGTTTGTAAGCTGAGACATTGAAAAATCACAACATTGGGAAGTTAGTTTGTGAGAGGTAACCCTTCATCGATGTAATTGATAATTATGATATCCTTAGTAAGGTGTAGGTCGAGGCTATTCATTCTCCTCTTGAAATCTCAAAGTATCTCTTTAGGTATGATGGCTGGCTTGTCATCACATCGGGATGCCCTACGCTTTCATGAGGGCAGAGTAGTAGGGTTGCACCAAATTGGCTCGAGGTGTGACTTTGCGACATCAAAGGTGGCGATGCGTCTTTGTGCGAGTATATCAGTTAGTTCTTCATTGGCTCCATTGATGCAACCTCTACTTGTAGCCTTAAGATACGAGTCTCTTTGTTGGTCGCTGAATGGTTCTGGGATGAAGGGCTCCCTCTCTTTTCCAAGGTCTTCTAATTGTTTTGAGTTTTCTATTTCTAGATTTTTAAAGGCTTTAGGATTTTCTATTTTTTGTATTTTTGATAATAAGTATGGGATAGGGTCGACTTCCTAGAGAGGAATTGATGGGGACGATTCTCCTAGTTGGGGAAGTGTGATGGCGGCTGGGGTCGTTCGTGCGAAGGTGGTGGTTCGATCGACGTTTCAGCCCCTTCTATCGCATTAATCGCTTCATCTTTGAAGAGAATTTGGAGGTTGTATTCGTGTGAGTTGTCATCCTCAGAACCGGGTTGGAGATGTTCTTCTTGCGGAAGATTGTCTTCCTTGGGTGGACTCAACCTTTGATTTTATGGACTTGTGAGCACTCTCCCTTGGACTTCATAGTATGATAGAATGAATATGCACGCCTGACAGCGAGGCGGATAGGGTTGAGAGATGCAGGGATATCTCCATGGACATTCCCATCCTTCAGGATTGAGGTCGGGATCGCCGTTATAAGAGTCAGACTCGTCTTCTCCCCCTGATAACCTTTGGAGGCCTTGCTTGGCCAGCTCGAGTGTGGGGAGGTCTATCTAATAATCTTCGTCGTCACTCGATACTGGTTGCCATTCTTCTTCCAACGATTTCCAAAATATCTACAGCTAAGGTGCTTCTTGGGATTGAGGGGAGTCTAGCTCTAGCTCTTCTTCAATCTCGATAGCGATGATATGAAAGTCTTCCTCATCGATTAACTCCTAATCCTCTATATGCGGCTCAGGTCCCGGAGACTCTGTTCTTTCTATAGTGGAGGGTTCCTCCATTTCGAATAGGGGTCCAACTCCTTCAAGTGGTATATCTGTAATATCGTCGTCTTGATTCAAGTCTGTCAGGTTGATGAAGGCTTTGGCTATCTGCTCAATCTTCGTTGCTTGCAGTTTGGTGAAGGAAGTTCTCTTTCTCCTTGGCACATCGGCCTTCTCGATGATTTCATAGACAAAATGGTCGTAGAGCGACCACTTAGGTGAGGTTGGTAGGATGTCGACCTATTTGCTGCCTGATTGGTAGTCTAATCCTATATGCTAGTGAACTTTCTTCGGGACAATCGGCCCTATGCGTCCTTGTCTATTCTTTCCAAGTCCTGTATGCGAGACGTATCCTAGTTGATACATCAAGTCTCAACCTTTGGTTGCAGTTAGGTTTATGTCTTACAAGCGGGCGAGGTTAGGGCCTGTAATTCTCCTTATTAATCTTGATTGGCAGGTTGGGAGGAACGAGGGATAGCTGATTTCTGCTACTGATGTGTCGTCAGGATTCTCCACCCTTTGATGTGGCCAGTATTTAACATGGAGTCATGTGTCGTTGGAATGCTTGTCTCGTAGTCAGTATCTATTTCTTTGAGAGGTGTGTCATCGTATATCCTAACGATAAAATCTTCATGAGGGAACTTGACGCATTGGTGGTATGTATGACTCGATTGCTTATTATGGATTATAATTATATTAAATTCAAGTCTTAACCTATTGCAAGCTCACAATGGAAATTGTAGGGCTAGTATAGGATCGATCCCACGAGGAAGTTCATTATCTAATTAATCCCTAGTTAATATCTATTATCTAAATCCCTATCTTAAAAACTTTTATTTATCTTTAAGATCTAATCTACTACAAAAATATAAATAAAAGAATGAGTTATTAAACTAAAGTGCATAAAAATAAATCAGATTAAGGTCGTCAATCTTAATCTTCAGCTTTCGGATATTTATGAAATAAATAGTACCATTACACCTTATTTCTAATCTCCTAGCATTGGTTGTCAATCAAGTCTAAGATTTTATCAATATAAATTTAATCTAATCAACAATCAATCAGAAATTTGGGCGTCAATCAAACTCTAGAAAATTGAAGATGGAAAAGTAAAAACTACTACACTAATCTGCAAATTCTAACCTGAGTCGTCAATTCAAATTAAAACTTGGAGATGTTTACAAAGCAAATAAAATCTAAGCTAGAAAGCAAAGTAAATATATCTTTCACCCCTCGGCTGCAGTCATCAATTGCTCCTGAGAAATTACAGATATCTACACTATTCTTCAGCACTCAATTGCAGTTGTCAATTGCTCTTGAGAAACCTCTGATATCTAATCTACTCTAACTATGTTACACTACTTTGATCGGAAGAAAATCCAACCTCAGGTGTTAATTGACGCTGAAATTCTTCGATGCTTAATCCTATGTCGAGCCCTCTTATTTATAGATCATAAGGGGTCGGTTTACAAAGATCTAGTTCTAATAAAAGAAACTACTAAAAATAAAGGATTCCTAATATAACTCTAATTCCTAATTTTATCTTTCCTTTCTTTCATTAGTTGATGCACTTCTGAATTGTTCTTTATTGAGCAACAGTAGTCCTTCAGATTAGATCTTCATCAATCTTCTCAGATCCGTGGTTCACCAGACTTCTAATTGCAGGAGTCTTCTAATTCTGAATTTGGCGGTGTTAAACTCTCACGTGATCAGCAGCTACAATGTGTAGAAAGCTTCTATTTTTTAGAAATCATAAATAACGATTTCTTTTTTATTCTTTTTGGAAAATCATAATTCACGATTTTTTATTTTCAGTAGGCTTTCAACTAATAATTTTGTTATTTTGGATCGATCGCTTTCTTCTTTTGTCGCTTTCTGAAGAATCATCTTGTGAAGAATTACGATTTTTCAGCCTTCCTGTTATTGGTGATCGTCTTTAATGCTTAATCGTCTTTTTACTGCTTTTTAAGTTTATTTTGAAAAGGATTAACACTTAGACTTTAATTTACTACTTATCTTTAATATCTGCACATCAGTAACTCGTTAGTAGCAAACTAAGTCCTAGCATTACTAAGTTAAGGGTGATAAAATGGTAAATTATGTGACTGATCACACCCCCAAACTTAAGTTTTGCTAGTCCCTAGCAAACAAGGAAAAATAAAATATTTAAAACTTTTAAATTGAAATGCCACTTTCGTAGAGAGCACGATTGCATTTTGCAGATGCAACAAGCCTTTAAACCCTTAGGTGATCCCTAAAGGAGGAGTTGTAGTTTCGTGAAGGTTTTCTGTGAAGTTATCTACAAACATAAAATATTTTTGTATTTTTAAAACTAAAAATTCAAAATATTAACTAATTTTTGTACACTAATAATTATTCAGTTAGCCATTATATGTTTATTATTTCAAAATATTTCAAATCTTTTATCCTCAGCTTCCCATCATCATAATTATCCTTGATCAGAACTCAATAATTTCAATTCTTGTATAACGTGGAGTGTGTGCATATCAGTGAAAAGTTTATTTATCATAGATTTTTCTAAAATGCAATTTTTAGAAAATATTTTCATCCAAACTCTCACTTATTGACATAGTCTAAAAAATAATCAAAATTTTGGATTCTCATAGTATGATATGTTCGTGATAAATTCAAAGGGCAATCGGCTAAAAAGATAAATCTCATGGAAAGGATAATCAATTCTTTTCATATAATTTCTTTATTTATTCATAGTATCTATTTCATATATCTCTACTAGACTCATATTTTTATAAATTGTAAATCACAAAGGTCTTTCCTTCGGCTTGTAATGGGGCTTTGGATTTTCAGAAGGTTTCAAAGAAAAAAAGTAAAGAGGAATCAAAATTATTTCCAAGAGTTTAGCTCTTCCTTCTCTTCTTCTTCTATTTTCAGCTTCAGTAAGTATCCTTATTTTGGATAACTTCTTTCCATTTCTTTTTCTTTTTGTAAATCCTATTTTTCTCTTCTTTTTTTAGTTTGGAAACTTTTTGCTTCTCTTTTCACAAAATCGTCTTTTACGATTTTTCATTCTTTTGCTATCCTTTTCCCATATTTTCATACATTTATATTTCTTTTTCAGTTGTACCATTTTCAGCAGATCCCTTATCTATTAACTTATACTCCTTTCACTCCATTTTCTTTCCTTTTTTTACATTATAAACTCAGAAATTGTAAGGGTTAAAGATAGAAAGTTTTGGGTAGTACATACGGTTAAGAGTTTATAAAATTCTGGTACAAAGAAGTTTAGTCTTTAGGCTTCTAATATGGATTCGAATGATAAAATATTATGAGATTTTTGGCTTTTTGGCTTTGGTTTAATAAAATATGGCTTTGATCATTTTCAATATTTACTAATATGGATGTCTTATTGCTTTAATATATTTAATAGATAGTTCTAAACAAATAAATTATCATAATCATATAATATATTGATTCTAAGTTCAGCATTATGATATTTTATTTTGACAGCAATAGTAGAGCAGTTCAAGGAAATTTTAGCATGAATAAAAACAATCTCTCTTTCTCTTAGAATAAAGAGGAATAGGCTCGACAGCTCACTAGTTATATAATTTTGAAACTCTAATCTAAAATATTTTGCAGTTCAGATAAATCGTATAGTTTCAAACATTCTTCTGATACAGTGTTCTAGAGATACTTTACTTTGAATTCTAACTATTTTTATTTTGATTTTTGAACTACTACTATAATGGTTTGCTAAGAAATTCAGATTTTTATATATTTTTTTATCATAATTTGCATATAATGATAAACTAATTTTTTTTTTTTTTGTAAAATAATAAATTTACAAAAGTAAACTAACAAAAGTTTGTATTCCCCCCCCAAACTTAAATAGGAAATAGGACAATATCCTCATTGCGCAAAACTGGGGACATACAGAAAAAGTTACCTAAATTATTTTTGTGACGGCCCGACTTTTCCCCTTATCGTATATAGGAAAGGTCGCATCGTCGGATCACCTAACATGATCCTGTCATACAAGTGCATCGTGTCGTGTACAAAGTATTACATATCCAGAAGTAATTTAATGACTCTGACATGAAATAATATGATAAAAATTGATATTTACTCATCTATTAAACAGTAAACTAACAAGAGATATAAACAAGACTACCTAATGCCAGGTATAGCTTTTCACCGATGACGGCCACCTGTCATCTAAACAATGAAAGAAAACCTTTACATGTAGTATTGAATATCTCAAAAAAACATATTATTGTTTATACATCAAAATAAATCTCTCTATCTCAAATCTATTTAGGAAATAATTCCTCAGCGACTTCTTCCTCATCCTCCTCGTCCTCGTCCTCTTCTTCTTCCTCCTCTTCTAGCTGATAGGTGAGATCACCCTTGTGGTTTGGATCAATATCTGTTGCTAAGACATTGAAGTCGTAGGATGAGCTATCATTGAAACTCAATAGGAAAATTTACAATACTAACTTATATGTTAAATTACCAATTCACACCTTGATGCATAAAATACAATTCGAAGCATACTATATCTTTTCTTGTATCTATTCTAGCCACATATAGTACAAAACAAACAATTAATCATTCGAATACTTTATCATGCTTACATATTTTATGCTGACAAGAAATCATGCTGAAACATATACAAGGAATCTTGCTGAAACAAGTAAGCTTAAACAAGCTATCAGATGTAAAACATACATGTATAAGAACAAAAGAATCAAGCTCTAGAGTTAGCGGGATCACTTGTCAAGCTCCTGAGTTACCGGGATCACTTGGACTGAGACAAATCAATCTCCCGAGTTAGCAGCATCACTTGTCAAGCTCCCGAGTTAGCGGGATCACTTGGACCAAGAGATCAAGCTCCTGAGTTAGCAAGATCACTTGTTTTCAAGAATTACACAGTCAAGCTCCCGAGTTAGCGGGATCACTTGGCTCAAAACAAAGCAAAAATGTATATATGACATCAAGGATAATAGGACATGACCAATGCATGATATCAGATACGTGAGAACATTATGAACAAGTATCAATAAGCATATATCGAGACTGAACGTAACATAACTGAACTCGCATGCTTATACATAACCATACATCCATACATATAACTACAATTAATATCATCGTTCATAAGCATGCATCTACACTGATCTAGTTTCATCATTGATAATCATATCTCTAAACTGCACTAGCATTATCATACCCTATTCATTGAATTAGCATGTTCATACATTAATCAGATGTTGAATCTGATCGTATCATCATTATACATGACTATTCATCGAAAATGAATATAGCATATTCATACAAAATCATACGTCGATTCTGAATTGTTTATCATTGTCATACCTCGATATTTACATGAGCATAGCCACGTAAAAACACACATCGAAACTTATATCTATCATCATCACTACACATCACTATACATCTAAACTGGTCTAGCATAGTCATACTTAATCATTCATCAAGCTGAAATTAGCCTATACATGTGTATCCATTCATCTAAATTGATATGAACATATTTAGCATGCTTTTATGTACATATATGACTTGCTAACTAGGTGTGAGTGAGAAAACAAGACATAATTCAGCAAGGTAAACTCCCTACCTTAATTCAAGCTTACGTGTGACTGGTTTCAAGTGCACGCATGCATCCAAGCTCAAGTCTTCTTTACATGCTCTTCATGAGCACCAAGCACCTAGGATTTACATTTGTGTTTTTAGCATTTGATAACTGGTTTTACTAGGTCACCATAGACCGTACATATGTACCCTATATGATGCCTAGTCTTAAAAATAAATATACTGTACATATACACAGACCAAAAGCAAAATAAAGGAGACCCAAAGCCAAAACACAGGCTTGCCTCAACAAGCTACAGGGTTCCCACGACAAGCTCTTCAGCTTAGCACCTTGCCGCGGCAACCTTGTGAGGTTGCCGCGGCAAGCTTGAGGCACAAGCTTACCGTGGTGCCCCTTGCTCTTCTTTTGCTCTTTGGTTTCTTAGTTAGCTAAGCCTTTTATCTTATATAAATACAATATTAGCTTGTATATATTGCACAGAAAAATACTTTGTACTTATATAATCAGTATATAAGATCTGGAGTGCAAGAATTTGGAGATTTTGACTTCGAAACTTTTACACAATCTTATGTCTTAAGGTCGTCGATCCAATCGTATGGAATCAGCACCAAAGATTTAAAGTTTATTGTACACATACTAATGAAATGAACCTAGCCTATTACGTGTTTCATTTACGGTGTACCTTTTGGTGCACTCGATTACGACAACGCCGAACGGGTGTCGATATCGAGTTCACCGAGCTCGTATGAACTAAGGCCGCAATGAACTTTTCGAGACCCAACGATTGCCTTTGCAATCCTCTCGATCAAATTACAGGTCACCTTGTGATCCAAGGTTCTGAATCCAAGGGTTTGAAAGGGATTGAATAGAGAAATTGGTTTGAGAATCTAGAAGAAGGGTTTTATTTTCTGATTTTCTTTGGCTTTTTTGCTTTAATGGTTACACAGAGTTTGCTAAGAGGATTTCCTTCACAGTTTGAAGCAGGAAGAAGGAAGGAGATGGGGATGAGTTCTTGTAGTGGGTTTTTCCCACTTTACGTGCATGGGAGTCCTTAATTACAAATGCATGCGTGGAGTTTTGCTGGCGGGTTAATAGCTTATAAGCTATTAAGGGTTGGCATCTCATGTAAATCTAGCAATTTCTTTTTTTAGTATATAGGCATATAAGACAACTTAGGTTTTGCATCCAGTGTTGTGTAGCTATATATAATAGAGTATATATAGACGGGCTTGGATTCCCTGTAGTTCTTCTATTTGTTGTTACTGTATGTGTATATAATCCAGATTTGGTTTGGCTTTATTGTAAAGCAATTACACTGATTTACATGCATAAGCCATCTTAGGCTTGGCTTTAGTATAATGTGAATACATAATTAACTATGTATAGTAGGGAATAAGTTCCCGTCTAATTTGGTTACACTTAAATACCGTATACTAATTGAAATTTAGTGTAACTCTCATATACTAGTCATTAATACGTGGTACTTAGTTTAAGTTTACTAATTGAACTAGGCCCTTGTGTCCCGTGTTAGGCACACGCCTGACCTGACCCGTGTCCATACCCGATATTTTGGTTTTAAAATATTGCAGCTGTTACACTCTCCCCTACTTAAGGGATTTTCGTCCTTGAAAATAAACGAAGACGGGGAAGTAAGATGAGGTCATGGTGGACACACTGTTGGAATGCTAATTGAGTTTCATGCCATTGACATGATTAGTTGTACGTGTATCACATGACAAGGTAGAAACAATAGGAAAATCAATCCAATATGGCTGGTGTCACATTTTAAAGCAAAATATAAACACATATAGAGGTATAAAAAATTTATGACTATACATTAAAAAACAAATCAAGTGCAGGAATCATACAACAGGTTTATAATTATGGCATGATATATGAACAAATGATAAAACTATATAAAAGTGAGTTTTATACTCACTAGGTTGTGAGCTATGTTGATGCTTACCAGCTGAGGATGGTCCTGCATCCTTTAGAGCAAGTTTCGACACTAAAGTGGCTGCATTGCGGGTGTACGCAGACTCATAATTCCGTGCTCAACCAATGTAAGGGGCTGAGGTGGTCTTGAAGGTATGTTCCATCAAAAGAATGGTGGCCTTTTCAATGTAGTCGACATGTTAATGAAGCATATAGTTGTTCCTGGAGAGGTTGTCGAATTGTTGGAGGGTTTGATCATGATTTTCTCTAGTTTGCCAAGTAAGGTCGGCAATGGTAAAGGTCTCTTCAGTAGAGGGAATTGGTTCGGCTTGAGAGGGAATTGGGGCTTCTTGAGTTGGTGCTGATGGTGTGGCTTGGAGCTGTTTTGGAGGAGCACATGGTTGTCAGTTTTTCATTGTCTGTTGCAACCGTTGGTATACGTTTTTCCATATTGCGGGGGGTAAACACCCGAATATGGTTTGTGCGTAGCTCCTCACCAGGAAGTACTTGATAGGGTTCCCTATTATGGGCATCTTGATTACCCTCTAGAAGTCGAGAGATCAGATGTAGATAAGGGCATACGGGCATGGGTGTGGCTACGTTACTACTTAGATGGATACTAGCATACTTAATGCCCTCCCAAATGACCTTTGGGGCATTAACCCAACGAGTCTCATGTATAGCAAACAAGGCTTGTAATAGAGCGTCACATCGCTAACGGTCATGCTGCATAGGGTATAGATTACATCTAAAAACATAATCAAGAAACCAGATGTTTTGTGGTAATTGGCTGCGTTGAACAGAGAGACCAAGAGCGGTCTGTCCCCCAGTCATCTTGGTGGTGATGTGATGGAATTTCACATCCTTGGAGTGAGGGACTCACAGACCTAAGCTCTCATCAAAGGTTGCACTGTAATCCATAGCCTTGATTATGTCTTGCAATTCAAAATGAAATTTTCGGCCATCAATTTCAATATCTAATTGGCCGAAAAACTCAACACGTTTTAAATTTTGGTAAAATAATTTGACAAGGCGGGGATAAAAGTGTGTATGTATGGGCTGGAATAGGGCGTCTAAATGCGCCTGTTCAAGGTATCGTAATGACCATGTGATCAGATCGGTTGGTACGAGTAAAGATTCCTCAATCAGCCAATCAGGTTCCATGACTTTTGCGTCCCACCATGGAAGGGGTTGCTCATGATCCATGAGTGGATTGGCATGCTTTTAGGACGTAGATGGGGCTTTGCCCTTCACTTTTGCTGTCGCCTTTGGGTATACAGGAGTGATTTTGGAAGCAATGACCTTCCTTGGAGGCATAGTATTTCAAAGATTTAAAAAGAAAAATAACAAGAGAAGAAATGAGGGTTTGACCTCAAAATGCGCCTAAATGTGGAACAAAATGCTGAAATTAGAGATGGAGAAGCTCGGCCAAACTTGATTTTTCAACATGTAATACTTTTGGCACGAAATCAGGACGTTTTTGCACTCAAATATTGTGTATGTAGCTCAGGAGGGGAAGAGGACACAGAGACCCACAATAGAATAGCAGAAAAATAGAAAAATGGGGGTTTCGACCCCACTTAAATTCTGTGTGGTTGCCGCGGCCAAGCTATATCTTTTCTCGGCAAGGCCATCAGGGCTTGGTCTGGTTCAATCACTACAGGTTGACTGGCTTTAGGTCAAAACTTTGATACATCTATGTGTCAAATACCATTATGTATCATCTAAAAATATTCGATGATACATTTTATATGTATGCGAGCTCCTAATATTTTTATTTCTACAAAAAAATATAAACAAATTTATTTAACTAATTCATTAGTTATCATTGAAGCATAAAATTGGGTATAATTTGACTGGTTTACGTTAACCAGTTTGATTTATTATCAATACGTTGATAGTGCATGAACATTTATTTTCGATCCCGTTTTCAACCTTTAAGACTAATCTTTTTACACATAAATAAGGGCAATGTACACGAAAATTTTGATATCATATGCAGTAAGATAGTCTAACAAATGCAATAAGTGGCTTACCTTAGATGAATAAGTGGGGATACTGAGCACGAATATCAGCTTCGCATTCCCAGGTAGCCTCATGAGAACCGTGATTTTTCCACTGGATCAATATGAGTGGAATACGCTTCTCAAGATTTGATCTTTGCGGTCCAAAATCTGAACTGGTTCTTCAGTGACCGTTAAATCCTCCTGAACATCAAGTGGCTGATAATCCAACACGTGTGTTGGATTGCTAACATACTTCCTCAGCATAGACACGTGGAATATGTCGTGTACACTGGCTAAATGTGGAGGTAACGCAACTCGGTATGCTACCTCACCTACTTTGCCCAAAACTAGGAATGGTCCAACGTAACGAGGACTCAACTTGCCTCATTTCCCAAATCGCATCACGCTCTTTGTCAGAGATATTTTGATAAAGACGTGATTGCCAATCTGTATGACATATGTTAGAATTGCAATATACGTAATGTAATTCACATAACCAATAGACTTATAGGTGTGTTTAGTTACCTAAAAATTAACACTGGTTCGTTTGTGATCGGCATAACTCTTCTGCCGACTCTGAGCAGTCTACAGTCTCTCACGAATAATGTGAACAACTGCATTAATACTTTCGATCAAGTCAGGGCCCAAAATAAGACGTTTGCCAGCTTCTTCCCAATTAATCACAGATTTACATCGGTGTCCATATAGTGCCTCGAATGGTGCCATGCCGATGCTCGATTAGAAGCTATTATTGTATGCAAATTCGATTAGGGGTAAGTGCTTATCCCATGATCCTTGAAAATTTAGCATACAGGCGTGTAACATACCTTTTATCACCCGATTCACCCTCTCCATCCGTCTGTCGGTCTAAGGATGAAATGTAATACTGAATTCCAACTTGGAACCCATTCCTTCTTAGAAACTTTGCCAGAATTGGGAGGTGTGTAAAGGATCACGATCTGGCACGATACTCACAGGTATTCCATGTAGTTGGACTATCTCTCTCAATAGACTTCGGCCAATTTTGACATTATATATCGCGTGTTGTAGGGTAAGAAATGTGCTAATTTAGTGAGACGATCAATTATCACCCAAATCTCATTGTAACCCTTCTGCGTATGGGGCTAGCAAAGGATAAAATCCATGGAAATGTTCTCCCATTTCCACTCTGAGATGGGCAGTGGCTGCAACAGTCCAGCAGGATGCTTGTGTTCGACCTTCACTTACTGGCAGGTCAAACATTTCGCAACATATTCCGCCACTTCTTGCTTCAATCCATTCCACTAAAACATCTTCAAATCCTGATATATTTTCGTGCTACCAGGATGAATAACATAAGCTGACTTATGAGCCTCTTCAAGAATCTCATGGTGCAAGTCACTATCATCTGGTACACATACTCGGCCTCGAAATAATAAGGACCCATCGTCCTTAATTGAAAAGTTTAGCTGGAGTCCACTGAGTACTTCCTGTCTAATGGCAAGAAGCTCTACATTATGCATCTACAGTTCTCTGATTCTATCGAAGAGTGTAGATCGGATCATCATTGTCGCAAGCAAACCTCCATTTGACATTGCCCTAAGAGTGGCACTAGATGAAACTATATCATTGAGCAATTTCCATCTTTGTAGCCAGGTCACAAGATGGGATAGCTGAGAGGACGATTTTCAACTTAGTGCGTCAGCAATTACATTAGCTTTGTCGGGAGGTACTGAATAGAATAGTCATAGTCCTTTAAGAACTCCATCCATCTTCTCTGCCTCAAATTCAGCTCTTTCTGGGTAAAGAGATATTTGAGACTTTCATGATTGGAGAAAATCTTGAAGGTTTCACCATACTAGTAGTGTCTCCAAATATTTAATGCAAAAATGACCGCTACTAGTTCCAGGTCATGAGTGGGGTAGTTCTCGTGATTTTTCAACTGTCGGGAACCATATGCAATCACACGTTCCCTCTGATTTAATACATAACCTAACCCACTATATGAGGCATTGCTAAAGACAACAAAACCACCATTGCCTGATGGTAGTGTTAGTATGGGGGCAGAGGTGAGTCTCCTTTTCAATTCCTGAAAACTCTGCTCACACGCCTCAGTCCACTCGAATTTGATATTCTTACGAGTGAGCTACGTGAGTGGTCCTGCAAGCTTCGAAAACCCTTCAACAAAATGTCGATAATACCCTACAAGACCTAGAAAGCTTTTGATCTCGATTACTGTTTGTGGCTGCTTTCGTTGCACTACAACCTTTATCTTTACAGGATCTACGATAATACCAGCTTCAGAGATGATATGACCTAGAAAAGTGACTTGATTAAACTAGAAGTCACATTTACTAAGACTCTCTCAATGTCTGCAAAGCAAGTCACAAATGATCTTTGCGCTATGTTCTCGTCTTTGAGTAAATGAGTATATTGTCAATGAATACTACGATACACTGATCTAACTAAGGCTTGAAGACTCGGTTCATCAAGTCCATAAATGCTGCAGGCTCATTGGTTAACTCGAAGGGCATGACAAGAAACTCATAGTGACCATATCGTGCCCGAAAAGCTGTCTTCGAAATATCTTCAACTTTCACCTTCATCTGGTGATATCCCGATCGTAAATTGATTTTCAAAAAATACCGTGCTTCTTATAACTAATCAAAGAGATCGTCGATTCTAGAGAGCGGGTAATGATTCTTAATCATCAGCTTATTTAATTGACGGTAGTCAATGCAGAGGCACATCAAACCATCTTTCTTCACGAATAATACCGGTGTGCCCCACGGAGACACACTTGGTTTGATAAAGCTTTTATCAAGAAGCTCTTACAATTGCTCCTTGATTTCTTTCAACTCCGCTGGTGCCATTCAATACGGTGCCTTTGATACTGGCTCGGTGCCCGAGGCTAAATCAATTGCGAACTCCACTTCCCTGTCAGGCAGTAAGTGTGACCTTCTTTTCTTCCTGATCGTGACTTTGAATAAAAGGAAGTATAGTTGACTGTACACCAAAAAATTTAACTGATTTCCTCCCTTGGGGACGAAAAGTGACGATCTTCTTTCGACAGTCTACATTTGTATGGTGATGGGACAACCAATTCATGCCAAGGATTACGTCGAATCCTTACATCTCAAGCAATATCAGGTCGGCTACTGCTTCGTATTCACATTAATCTTTGATCAGAACAATAATGGATCAATACATCATGTCAGTAGCGATAGATTGTCCAATCGGGACTGACACTTCTAAAATAAAGTCGAGAGGTTCTAGAGTGTTCCCAACCTTCCCATCTTATTAGCAAACTTAGGTGTGACAAACGAGTGTGTAGATTCAGGATCTATCAAAACTCGTGTCTCATAACTTAAGTAAGCACCCTCTGGATACAGTAGTAATGTACCTATTGCATATGTATTATATAATTAGCTCGAACTAATGGAATTTATACACTATCAAATCTAAGACTAGTAGAAAATAATGCAATGTACAATCTCTATATATTTGAAGTTTAACCTGATACACCTACTTCATCTAAAAGATCATTAATAACCGTATGATAAATTAATAAGTATCCAACATACCTTGAATAATATCATTGCTGGTTTGGGTGCCTTGTGTTGACACATTATAAGCTCGGCCTTGTATCGTGGGTCGTGCAGATCGTAGAGTTGGTCCCGTCTTTGACATCGTTCCTGCCATCTCTGGACAATCCTTGATCCGATGTCCCATCTTTCCACAACGAAAGCACGCACCAGACGCTTTATGACATTCATCTGTCTTGTGTGCCTTCCCACACTTCCCACATATATCAGTTGAAGTTGTTGACGAAATTATATAAGATCCCGTGCAGGAAACTGCCGGTCGTGCTCGTGAAACGTGAGATACAGACTGGGTAGGCTGATTCAAAACACGTGGAACTAGAGGTGGTAATGGTGGTAGATTTGTGGGATTGTAGGGCCGCGTGTAGGCTACTGCAACAGATTGGAATGCTGGTTGAATGGGATATTGCGGTCTCTTACTCGCTTGACCAGGACTCAAAGCCTAAGCCTAAGATTTTTTGCCTTTATTTTATTCTTCTCTCCTTTTTAACATATTCTCGACATCTGTCTCTGCGATCAGGGTCAACTTCATCACATGTGAATAAGTCATTGCTTGGAATAACAAAATTCTTTCCTTTATCATGGGCTTCAAACCACACTCAAACTTCTGTGTCTTCATGAGATCGGTGGCTACTAGCAATGGCGCAAACCGGGAAAGGCAAGTGAATTTTGCCTCATACTCTCTGACCGTTATCTGACCCTGTACTAAGGTCGTAAACTAAACCTCCATCCGGTATCTCTCAAGTGCCAGAAAATACTTATCATTGAAAGCTATGGTAAATTCTACCCACGTCCAAGGTACTCCGAGTACTCTTGTCCGTTCTACAGACTACCACCAGGGCTCTGGTTCACCCTCTAGTTTGTATGCTGCCCAACTGACTTTCTTGACCTTAGTGCATCTAACCTTGAGAAGCACCTTCTCAATCTGTGTTAACCATTTCTCAGCCTCCATTGGGTCATGCTGACCATAGAAGCTTGGCGGTTGAAGGCGTACAAACTCTGCAAGGTCTTCTGGGGGTTGTCGCTCTACTAGCAGGGCCATAGTGTGGACCATGGTCTCTAGCAGCTGTGGATTCTGTCCCGCATTTGCTCGACTCCAGGAGCAGGCCCCATCTGATGATCATCTGCTACAGGAGGATGTTCAGCCACATTCTCCATCGTAGTTCGGCTCTCTGCCATATGTACGTTCTCTCTGCTTTCAGAGACAGTGTCGTGCTCATAGTCCGGGACTAGAATAGCATTCGACCCAGTGCGATGGGTAACAGTGGTCTACCCCTTCCTCTCCCTTGTTGTGGAGGCATCGCAACCTAGCATGATCAAGCAACAACTTGATCAGATAATTATGTACTTAACCTATCTTAACACTAAACAAACATCAGAAACTTTGCCATATGTTTATGCCATAGTTAAGTCACCAAAAGACTAAACGTCGGGGGCTTGACTTTTCCCCTTATTGTAAATAGGAAAGGTCGCGTCGTCGGATCATCTAACATGATCTTGTCATACAAGTGCATCATTTCATGTATAAAGTATCTCATATGCGGAAGCAATTTAATAACTCTGACATAAAATAATATGGCAAAAATTGATATTTACTCATCTATTAAATAGTAAACTAACAAGAGATATAAACAAGACTACCTAATGTCATGTATAGCTTTCCACCGATGAAGGCCACTCGTCATCTAAACAATGGAAAGAAAACCTATATATGTTGACATATTTGATGCTGCCAAGAAATCATGTTGAAACTGATACAAAGAATCCTGTTGAAACAAGTTAGCTTAAACAAGCTATCAGATGTAAAACATACATGTATAAGAACAAAAGAATCAAGCTCACGAGTTATTGGGATCACTTGTCAAGCTCCCAAGTTAGCGGGATCACTTGGACTGAGAAAAAGCAAGCTCCCGAGTTAGCGAGATCACTTGTCATGCTTCCGAGTTAGCGGGATCACTTGGACTAAGACATCAAGCTCCCGAGTTAGCGGGATCACTTGTTTTCAAGAATTACATAGTCAAGCTCCCGAGTTAGTGGGATCACTTGACTTAAAATGAAGCAAAAACATGTACATGACATCAAGGATAACAGGACATGACCAATACATGGTATCAGATATGCGAGAACATCATGAATAGATATCAATAAGCATATATCGAGACTGAACGTAACATAACTGAACTCGCATGATTGTAAATAACCGTACATCCATACATCTAACTGCAATTAATATCATCGTTCATAAGCATGCATCTACACTAATCTAGTTTCATCATTGATAATCATATCTCTAAACTACACTAGCATTATCATACCCTATTCATTGAACTATCATGTTCATACATTAATCAGATGTTGAATCTGATTGTATCATCATTATACATGACTATTCATTGAAACTGAATATAGCATATTCATACAAAATCATACGTCGAATCTGAATTGTTTATCATTATCATACCTCGATACTTACATGAGCATAGCCACGCAAAAACACACATCGAAACTTATATCTATCATCATCGCTACACATCACTATACATCTAAACTGGTCTAACATAGTCATACTTAATCATTCATAGAGCTGAAATTAGCCTATACATGCGTATCCATTGATCTAAACTGATATGAACATATTTAGCATGCTTTTATGTACATATATTACTTGCTAACTATATGTGAATGAGAAAACAAGATATAATTCAGCAAGGTACACTCCCTACCTTAACTCAAGCTTACATGTCACTGGTTTTGAGTGCACGCATGCATTCAAGCTCAAGTCTTCTTTACATGCTCTTCACGATCACCAAGCACCTAGGATTTACATTCGCGTTTTTAGCATTTGTTTACTAGTTTTACTGGGTCACCATAGACCGTACATATATACCCTATATGATTCCTAGTCCTAAAAATTAATATACTGTACATATACACAGACCAAAGGCACGATAAAGGAGACCCAAAGCCAAAACATAGGCTTCCCTCGGCAAGCTACAGGGTTGCTGCAGCAAGCTCTTCAGCTGAGCACCTTGCCGCGACAACCTTGTGAGGTTGCTACGGCAAGCCTGAGGCACAAGCTTGCCGTGATGCCCCTTGCTCCTCTTTTGCTCATTGGTTTCTTAGTTAGCTGAGCCTTTTATCTTATATAAATACAATATTAGCTTGTATATATTGCACAGAAAAATACTTTGTACTTATATAATCAGTATAAAAGATTCGGAGTGCAAGAATTTGGATATTTTGACTCCGAAAATTTTACACAATCTTATGTCTTAAGGATGTCGATCCAATCGTATGGAATCGACACCAAAGATTTAAAGTTTATTGTACACGTACTAATGAAATGAACCTAGCCTATTACGTGTTTCATTTACGGCATACCTTTTGGTGCACTCAGTTACGATGATGCCGAATGGGTGTCGGTATCGAGTTCATTGAGCTCGTAAGAACTAAGGCCGCAATGAACTTTTTGAGACCCAACGATTGTCTTCACAATCCTCTCGATCGAATTGTAGGTCACCTTGTGATCCAATGTTCTAAATCCAAGGGTTTGAAAGGAATTGAATAGAGAAATTGGTTTGAGAATCTAGAAGAAGGGTTTTATTTTCTGATTTTCTTTGGCTTTTTGCTCTAATGGTTACACAGAGTTTGCTAAGAGGATTTCCTTCATAGTTTGAAGTAGGAAGAAGGAGATGGGGACGAGTTCTTATAGTGGGTTTTTCCCACTTTACGTGCATGGGAGTCCTTAATGACTCATGCATGCGTGGAGTTTTGCTGGTGGGTTAATAGCTTATAAGCTATTAAGGGTTGGCATCTCATGTAAATCTAGCAATTTCTTTTTTTAGTATATAGGCATATAAGACAACTTAGGTTTTGCATCCAGTGTTGTGCAACTGTATATAATGGAGTATATATAGATGGGCTTGGATTCCCTGTAGTTCTTCTATTTGTTGTTAGTGTATATGTATATAATCCAGATTTAGTTTGGCTTTAGTGTAAAGCAATTACACTGATTTACATGCATTAGGCTTGGCTTTAGTATAATGTGAATACATAATTAACTATGTATAGCAGGGAATAAGTTCACGTCTATTTCGGTTACACTTAAATACAGTATACTAATTGAAATTTAGTGTAACTCTCATATACTAGTCATTAATACGTGGTACTTAGTTTAAGTTTACTAATTGAACTAGGCCCTTGTGTCCCATGTTAGGCACACGCCTGACCTGACCCGTGTCCATACCCGATATTTTAGTTTTAAAATATTGCAGCTGTTACAATTTTACTGCTTTGCTAGTAATTGGGTGTATAATTTGCAAAAAAAATAAAAAAATCTTCCCTCCCAAACTTGGGAGAAAAATACTACTGGTTTGAATAGAGAATGTTAGATGTTAGTAGCAAAAATAACAGAAAGACGGTAGTAAAAATAAATAAATTTCATCTATGAACTAATTACATGGAAAGAAAATCCCCGACAATGGCGCCAAAAATATGACTCGATTGCTTATTATATATTATAATTATATTAAATTTAAACCTTAACCTATTGTAAGCGCACAATGGAAATTATAGGGCTAGTATAGGATCGATCCCTCGAGGAAGTTCATTATCTAATTAATTCCTAGTTAATATCTTTTATCTAAATCCCTATCTTACTTATATTTATCGTTAAGATCTAATCTACTGGAGAAATATGAATAAAAGAATGAGTTATTAAACTAAAGTGCATAAAAATAAATCCTAATCCTCCTGCAGATTAAGGTCGTCAATCTTAATCTTCAGCTTTCGGATATTTATAAAAATAAATAGTATCGTTACACCATATTTCTAGTCTCCTAGCATTGATCGTCAATCAAGTATAAGATCCTATCAATACAAATTTAATTTAATCAACAATCAACCAGAAATTTGGGCGTCAAACTCTAGAAAACTGAAGGTGGAAAAATAAAAATCGTTACACTAATCTGCAAATTCTAACCTGAGTCGTCAATTCAAATTAAAACTTAGAGATGTTTACAAAGTAAATAAAATTTAAACTAAAAAGCAAAGTAAATATATCTTTCACCCCTCAGCTGCAGTCGTCAAGTGCTCCTGAGAAATTACAGATATCTACACTAATCTTCAGCACTCAATTATAGTCGTCAATTGCTCTTGAGAAACCTCTGATATCTAATCTACTCTAACTATGTTACACCACTTTGATCGAAATAAAATCCAACCTCAGGAGTCAATTGATGTTGAAATTCTTCGATGCTTATTCCTATGTCGAGCCCTCTTATTTATAGATCATAAGGGATCAGTTTATAAAGATCTAGTTCTAATAAAAGAAACTACTAAAAATAAAAGGTTCCTAATATAACTCTAATTCTTAATTTTATCTTTCCTTGCTTTCTTTATTTGACGCGCTTCTGGATTGTTCTTTATTGAGCAGCCTCAGAGTCCTTCAGATTAGATTTTTATCAATCTTCTCAGATCCGTGGTTCACCAGACTTCCAATTTCAGGAGTCTTCTAATTCTGGATATGGCCGTGTTAAACTCTCACTGATCAACAGCAGCAATGTGTAGAAAGCTTCTATTTTTAGAAAATCGTAAATCATGATTTCTTTCTTATTCTTTTCGAAAAATCGTAATTCATGATTTTCTATTTTCAGTAGGCTTTCAGCTAACAATTTATTATTTTGGATTAATCACTTTCTTCTTTTCTCGCTTTCTGAAGAATCGTCTTTTGAAGAATTATGAATTTTCAGCCTTCCTGTTATTGGCGAATCGTCTTTAACGCTTAATCATCTTTTTACTATTTTTTGAGTTCATTTTGATAAGGATTAACACTTAGGCTCTAATTTACTACTTATCTTTAATATTTGTACATCAGTAACTCGTTAGTAGTAAACTAAGTCCTAGCATCACTAAGTTAAGGGTGATAAAATAGAAAATTATGTGACCGATCAATATAGACGCGACAACCTTCATGGATTCTAACCACTTTCTCCCTAGTATAAAGTTATAGGTGGTTGAGGAGTCAGAGATGTGGAATGTGACGTCTTTGGTGACTGGCCCGAGGTAGACTTGTAGCTTGATAGTTCCTTTAACGAAGCGTCGAGAACTATCATACGCAATGAGGGATAAGGATGAATGCCTTATGTCTTGCTCGGTATATTCAAGTGTCTTGAGTGTTGTTATGGGACAGATGTTAAGCCCTGCTCCTGTGTCGACCAATGCATGGGGTACTAAGAACCCTCTAATTATAGCCGTCAAGTATATAGGAGTTGAGCTTCTGCACAGCGATTCTTTGGGCATATCAACTTTAGTGAAGGTGAGTGCCGGAGGTTGAGCCATTACCGAAGAAATCTCATGGAACTCGTCTAGGATAGTATCTTCATTCATGTGTGTCTCGTTTAACGTCTCTATTAGCGATCGGTGATTTTCTGGCAATTTCTTGATAAGCTCAAGTATTGATATCTACACTGGTACCCTCCCAAGGTGCCGAAGAAGGTCATACTCCTGGACTGTCTTAAGGGTTGGCTCCTTCTCGGGCCGATGGGCTTTGTTGACATTCGGCTGAAGTGGTTGAGATGTTGGTTCAGGAGCTAGAGGCAGAGAGATTACCTACAGTGGGGGAGGTAGGTTCGCTCCTTGTTCTCTTGCTATTCTTTCTAATGGCTAAGTGCCGACATTCTACTTCTCCCGGGGGAATGGCGGCGATGGATAATTGGTCCCTAATTTAAGGACTGGGCATGTTGGCCGTTGACCCTGGAGCCCTACCGTGACTGATGTTGATGAACTCATTGTAGCGTTTGTCATGAACAAAGTGAAGTTTGAAGAAGGGATACGCAGTGGAGCTATGCCATTCAATGGCGGGAGATACTGGGTGTAGTCTTCTTCTTCTAAGAAGGTGGAGATCAGCGCCTCCTCCTTGCCAGGTTCTTCCTTCTATTGACTCATCTTCTTAGTCTCGTGCCCTCGACTTGAAGTATTTTGGGAGATGCTATCCACCCATGCCATGATTTGTTCTACGGTTTGAAGGACATCATCTTCGTTCTCAAGCTCAGAGTCACATAGGGGAAGCAGTGGCAGAGTTGTCTCAGAATTTGGGGGTGTAAAGGGTTTCAGGGGTCGGAGGCTTGATCCCCGAGCTCTGAACGATT
Source organism: Chloranthus sessilifolius (assembly GCA_021018995.1). Classification (NCBI taxonomy): domain Eukaryota; kingdom Viridiplantae; phylum Streptophyta; class Magnoliopsida; order Chloranthales; family Chloranthaceae; genus Chloranthus; species Chloranthus sessilifolius. The sequence continues at coordinate 104,680,914 of CM037588.1, forward strand.
GAACTCAAATTCGAGTGAAGGTTGGAAAGGGCAGAGGATTCGGAGGGGCAATTCGGGTGATCAGGGATGAAGGATGTGGGCGAATGATGGGAGGCCTCGGGGAATCAACTGGATAGGCTGAAGTGTTTGAAGGACTGACACGTGTGATGAGGGTTGAAGGATAAAGAGAGAATCAGCTCGGGAGATCCACTGTAGTGATGTGAGCGATCGTTCTTGGTTGTGATTCGGCATGGGATTATTGATAATCCCTAAGTTTTATGGGGGCTGATTTTTATTCTGGTTGGAACTTCGGAGGGATTCGCAGTCAATCTGGTTCCAATCATTCATGTTGTAGGTCATGTCCCGTAAAACCTAGCAGTCTTCTAAACTTAGGGATTATTAATAATCCCTAAATTTTTTATGGGGGCTAATTGTTGTTCTGGTTGGAACTTCAGAGAGATTCCCAGTCAATCTGGTTTCGATAATTCATGTTGTAGATCATGTCCCGTAAAACCCAGCAGTTGTCTAAATTTTGTCCTGCGTATTAATGAAAAGCACAAAACTTACTGTAGTCAAGGTTGGCGGGCTAGGGCCGTGGCCGTTCCGGTGGGAATCAGATAAGATTCTGATCACTGAGAAGGTGGAATATGTTGGGGATGGTGTCAGTCAATGGGGGATAGTGATCGCGTTTAGGTTGGTAAGGGCCTCTGGTTTGCTGGTTGAAGTTCTGCGGTGGGGGTACGTTGTTGTAGTTCTGAGGGTTAGCTGGTTGGTTTCGAGCGGAATTCTAGTTCTGATGGGTATTTTGGTTAGAGTATTGGTTTCAGTTTTGATATTGGTTCTGATTTTGATTGGGGTACCACTGTTGATTTTGGTTATGGTATTGGCTTTGATCAAAATTCCTCGACTGGTAATTTCCATTTTTGAATTTTTGACCTTCGTTGGAAACCGTGTTGACCTGCTTAGAGTCAGAGGCTTTCTTGTTATTTTTTGCCTTTGAGTCACTGGAAGCAGTGACTTTTGATGTTACTATTCAAAAGGCGAGGTCCCCTCCCTTTTTATGTCGCTGGATGCGGTTAGCGTGCATGTGAAGAGTAGTAAAGTTTAGGCAGTCGCTTATAATAAGAGCGCTTCAGAGAGGCTCTTTGACGTTGTCTATGATGATGTCGATTGCATCTTTTTTCCTTCATCTGGCTTTTGGTGCTAGTCGTAAGTTTCGTCTAGCGGGCTACGAAATTCACAAAGTCTTCCGCAAGTTCTTGCTTCGTCGTCATTAGGTCGTTGAGACTAACTGCTTCTTATATCAGGTGCTTATATTGGTCCAGAAACTATCCAGCCAGATCGTCGAACGTGTCGACCTTGTGAAGTGGGAGTCTGGTGAACCAATCGAGAGCTTCTCCTTTGAGTGACCTCTGGAAGTAATGTATCAGGAGTTCTTGAATATCACAAATTGGTCAGCAATCATTACAGAACAGCGCCAGATGATAATTCGGATTTCCTGTGCTGTTGTACTTGTTGAACTTTGGGGGTTTGAATCCCGTAGGTAGGTTAAACTCGAGATCTCGGCAGAAACTATCAAATTTGAATGATAAGCCAGGGTGATTTCTGTTAGCCATGTATTCATCGAGCATCTTGGGAAGGTCCTCTACTTTTACATTGGTGCCTTTCTGGGTAGTCCGGGGGTGAACCCTGTCTTGGCGATCGTCCTTGAAGAGGGTGCGGGTGGCTCGTCCTAGTGGTGATGCGTGGGTTGATACCATGCTTGGCGTAGGTGGTGGCTTCTCCCCTTTTTGTCGTTCTTGTTCTTCCTTGTCTTGCTGCTCTTTGACAGTTTCGTACGCGGCGGTCATGCCTCAGAGCAATTCTTCAGCTTCGTCGCCTCCTTCTTGTAATCTCTTAATACTGAGCTCTACGAGTTGTCGGGCAGTAAAGTTCTGTCCAATACTACTGTCTTTCCCACCATGGTTATTGCTAGTGCTTGGAGGAGTGAAAGGGTTTTCTTGGTCATCGACCATGTTAATCTCGGGGTGACATGAGGGTAGTCGTAGGACTGTTCAGCGTCATATATAGGGTTATCATGGTATCCCCATAGTGGCGGATTATCGGCGCTAGTCAGATTTATTTTGTGTACCCCTAACATTTCTAACCTTTGGTAGATACTCATAAACCCTCGGGGAGCTCTCGAGAGGGTGAGTGTGTGTAGAGAAGTGATAAAGAGAACATGAAATAAGACTAAACTAAGTAAAAAATTAAACTAGATAAAACTACTTTAGCAGAAAAGAGTCTCATTGCGATCGCCAGTCTATTGGTACGCTCTTTTTCTGGGTTCCTTTCAATCCCCAGAATAAGTGACCCAATTCGGTCCAAGTGGACTCTGGCAAAGGTGATAGAGTAATGAACTATGAAATATTAAATGATGAAGTTAAAAAGGTAAACTCTAGAGGAGAAATACCTGGGTTTGATGTGATCGCCAGCTGTAGATATTTATCGATGCTGTAACAAATCAATTATCACATTTTACAGGGTGTGGGCTAACTCCTTTGTTGAACGTTGGCCGGCCGACTCCAATAGCTATTAGTTTTTCTAGTTTAAGTTTCTAATTCTGCCTTAAGTCTAATTAACCTTATTTCCTTATCCTGTCCTGGGCTTGAATGATTACAGATTTCCTAGAAGTATTCTAACTCTAACTGGCTGAGTGTCCTACTACTATAATTTTAATTAATTTTTTAATCCTACTCTAATTCTAACTAATTTGGTCTCCTAATAGTATTCTAATTTGATTTCCTAATGCTACTCTAATTAGGAAAAAAAAAGGGTTTGTGGCCCGTTATGCTAAGGAGGATGGCCCCGTTCCCGGGTACCCTCCATAAGCTCCCTTGGGCAAATCGGTTGGCTAAGGGTTATTTTAAAATTATTATGGATTGAAAACTGAATTTAAGTTTAATAATAGAGGATTTAAGGATCAAAATTACGGGTTTAAGGTTAAAAATTAAAACTAGGACTAAGGGCTATGAACAAGAAGTAAGAAATTAAGAATTAGAACATAAAAGTAAGAACTAAAATCTAAAAAATAAGAACTAAGAACTAAGAATTAAGATCTAGGAACTAGAAATTAAGAACTAAGATCTAGAACTAGAAATAGATTACCTAAAGTTAAACACTTCTTCCTCCTTCCAGTGTCGCAAAGAGAAGAAACTCGAGCTTAGGAAAGGCCTGAGCTCGAAAAAAGAGAGGATTGTTATTCAATTATGTGTTGAAAAATAAGTGGTTTTCGTTCTCTTTGGTCGAGGTAAGGGGGTCTTTTTATAGGTGTCAGGTTAATTCCGCGCATGTGGTCATGTGCAAAATTGGCCGATTTCACACAAGTGAGGTTGCGCTTAATTGAATTATGCGCAGTGGCATATACGCTTAATTTAGTTTGAGCCGGTCTATGAACCGGGAGTCCTAGTTCTAGTGTGCTTAGGAAACCAATTCTGCCCAAGTGAGTTTGTGCTTAATTGAATTCCGCGCAGTGGAGTATGCACTTGATTCAATTTGAGTCGGCTTCCTTGTTCTAGTATGCATGAGAAACCAATTCCGCGTAGTGGCGTATGTGTGGAATCAAGAGTTTAGGCAGTCTGGGGAATTAAAGGTCGAGTTGGATTGGGAGCCAATTCTGCGTGTCTAGTGACATGTGGAATTGAATTCCACACAGTGGCGTATGCTCGAGATTCGAGTCCTTGGGCGGTTTGGGGAGTAGAGGCCGGGTTGGATTGGGAACCAATTCCACGTATCCAGTGATGTGTTGAATTGAATTCTGCGCAATGGTGTATGCGCAGGATTCGAGTCCCTGGGCAATTTGGGGAATAGAATCCCAGTCCAATGGGGACCTATTCCACGTATGGGCTCATGCCTAGAATTGATTCTGCACAATTGTATCTGCGGGGGATCGATGTCTCCAGGCAGTGTATGAAAGACAACCCTAGTCCAAGGGGGACTAATTCTGCACAACTGTGTCTGCATGGAATCGAATTACGCGCAAGTGTATCTGTGTGAAATCTGGGTCTTAAGTAGTCCGTGGGAAGAGTGAGTCTGGTCCAAGTGGGACTAATTTCGCGCATGTGGCCACATGTGGAATCTATTTCGTGTAAGTGTATCAGTGCAGAATTCAAGATTTTCCCAGGTCGGGTCGGATTCGAGCCGCAGAGCTATTGTTTCAGCTTGGGTTTCAACCATATACTATTATTTTAGTAATGATCCCTGTGTTTAGGGTTTTAAGATCTTCGGAGAAGGTTAGTCCTTTTCCAGAGATCGTGGGCAAGGTCAAAGGTTGACCGAACAGGATTGTATACTCCGAGAGGGCAAAATTGGGGTGTCTACAGTCGGTGTCGAAATTATGGTTGCTTAAGCAATCTACCGTGTGATCTCTCAATCTTCCTTCACTTTGATCGGAACGAAGTCGAGATCGAGCTCTGTTGTATTCTGAGCTTGCGAAGAAGTTTATGAAGGAGAGGGAGATTCAGAAAGGAATTAGGTGGTTGTGATTTTTAAGAGTTGGAGAGCAAAAGAGAAGGAAGGTTTTCTCCCGGCTCTTCAACTCGACAAGGAGGTTTTTCAAAACACGCATGCATGGCTTATGCGTGGGAGGGACTTAAATACACAAGGGTCTTTATTCGATGTACAGTCGGTCCACTAAACTCGGTGTATTGGCTTTTAAAACTACTATAAAAACTAAGGGTTCAATGTTCACAATGGTCTTGATCATGACCTTGTGTTTACAAGCTTAACTCTTTACCATTAGTGCTGTCAAGGACCGTGCCATCACCTACACGATTTATCACATATACTCTATGACAAGGGCATAAATGGCATTTAAATATCGTGAACGGTTTCAATCCAAAGCATCGATCGTACTTGTCAATGGACACACGCACATACTCGGTGTAATAATTAGAGTCGAATTTTCTAGGGTGTTACATTACTCACCTTTGATTTGGTGGTTGATCATCCCTTCTATGTTGGTCAACCTTGAGATTGCTTTCTAAAAAAAATAGAATTTTTCTAATCTCTTTTTAGGTTTTTAAAAAGTCATATATATACTCTTTTCGGGACTCCTTATTTTTTACCTCTCTGAACCTAATTGTTTAGCCATCCTTGTGAGAGAAGAAAACCCTCTTGCCTTTGAAACTTTTAATCAGATCTCCTTGGACATTCAAAGGCTTTTTGTTCTGCTTTTATCTTTCTGAAGAATATTGCGCTTTAGGTTTCAAGCGTGTATTAGCTCGTGGAATCGAGTGACCTTGGTGGAATCTAAGGTTTTATTGTGGCTTGTCTGAACATGAGTGGACCATCGTGCAACTCGATGGTTGAAGGCGACAAATTGGGGATCTATGAGGACGCATAGTAGAATCTAGCGTTGTGGTTTAGGAAGGTTTGATTGGACTGATGTGTTTGCATTCATTCGATACTTTCTATAACCTTTGAACTAATAGTGTATTTTTTGCCTTGATTCTAACATAGATCCCGTGGTTTTTCCCTTTTATATTTTCCACGTAAAAATCTCGTGTGTAATGGTGATTGTTTTATTTTTATTATTTATTCTCTATATCATCACTAGGAAAATCTAGGATACCGGAATTTTACAGTGCACCAAGTTGGTTGGGCATTACCTTATCTTTGACCAATCAAACGGTGGACAAAAACAAAAAAATAATAATTTATTGTCTAAAATTACATGTCTCATGGTTGATCAACCCAAAATGGGTGTTGTTTTTGGTTGATCATGCCATGTGGCAAGTGATCTGGCACACTAGTGGTAGCATTTTTTGCCACCGCCGATTGTATATCTCCAATTCTCTATTTACTTTTACTAGTAAACATGCACGTGCTTTGCACATATTTGTAATATCCCTAAAATCTAGGAAATCGTGTAAGTCAGATAATATGTGCGTGTGAATGTGGTGTGTATGATTCACAAGGGAACCCATGCAATTTAACACACTTTGGTGTGTATGTGTTTCACACCAAGGGAGTTGGTGCATAGGTGTGACACAAAACATATGTGTTTGTGCTTTGCAAGAAAGTAAACTCACTTACTAAGTTAGGAAGGGGCCTCACATGTGAGACCCATTTGTTGGGTTTTCAGAGTTCTAAGCTTAGAGAAAAAGGAGGGAAGAAAGGGTTTGAGAGAAGAAGAGAGAAAATAAGAAGGAGAAGAAGACTTCACCAGATTTTGTGTACTCCGAAGCTTTGGATTTTCATGAGAACTAGTGAGCTTGTGTAAGGGAAATATTGGTCGGCGATTTCGACATTGAAGAGTTGCGGGGTGTGGATTGAGACCGAATGGGGTTTTGAAAATCCATTTGTCTTGTGAAGAGATTTGTGTGTTGTGAACTGCTAGATCATAGTGAGTTTTGTACAAATAGTGTATGGAAGATCACCCTACGATCGTGTCGACATCGTGGTGATTGTGGAGCTTGGAAAGATCAAAAGGGGTTTGAAAACCCATTTATTTGCAAGGAAGAAGATGATCCAATCTTTGGGTGAAATGTTGGATTAAAGCTAAGAAATCAATACCTTAAAGTGTTTAAAGTTAGTTATTTAATATTTATTGTAATGTGTATGTATGGAAGAGATTTGAAGAAGATCGAGTTGACAAAAAATTCGGATCTGAAAGAACTCTGGTTCTCGCGTGCCCGAGCTTCAGAGCTCGCTCGCTCTAGAAGCCTTTGGAAGGCATATGTCGTAGAAAAATACTCTGAGTCTCGCTCGTGCAAGGGCTCGTGTGCCTAGCAGAAGCATACAAAAATCCAATCGCTCGAGTCTCGCACGCACGACCTTGGAGCTCCCTTGCGCGACTGATGTAGTCTCGATATTTTGGCTGTAACTTTCTACTCCAAACTCCGATTGACGCGATTCTTATGGTGTTGGAAAGAGGACAACGATACCTACAACTTTTATGAAATTAACCAACTCATGAATCCAAAATTTTAAATATAAAAATTTAGCGAGAAGTTGGATCAAGTTTTAAGTTAACACGAACCTGCCCATTTCCGCCTCGATTTTGAGAAAACATTTAAATACGTTAGAATTATTAGTAGTTAAGATCAATCATTAATACATAATTGTATATGTGAGGCAGATTGAGAATCAAAGCCATACATAGAGACCTTTGCATTGCTCTTTTTGTGCGACTTCGGAACTAAGGTAGGGAAAACTCTATAACATGTGTATTTGATTATTGCTAGCATAGATTTTGAAATCTGATGGAAAAATATTTGATTTGTGAAGCTTGTCAGTCATTTAGCATGAATATCTTTCATGCTTTAAAATGTGAAGTGTGTGTGTGTATGTGAACTCAGATTCATGTGTATGTGAAAAAAATCAACTAAGTGCGTGCGTGACATCAGAAAGATGTCAATAAATGTGTGTGGAAGGAAATCAACTATGTGTGTGCGTGATATCAGAATGATGTGAATAAATGTGATAAACTAATTATATATACCACATTCCATGGTGATAAACTAGAAGTTATTTTCGCAATTTGATTTAAGGTTTATAAGTGATACCCACCTGACGCGACGGTATATCCGTGACCTACGCGGCGAGATATCCGTGATCGGTACGACGAGATATCCATACAATTGTGCTCGTGATAGTGACAGCTAGCTTTTCATTCACTTCCTTACTGATTACGGTAAATTTCCTCGGCATAAGTTTCCCCCATACGAAGGGACTTGGGCAATACGTGAATGATTCATTAAACTATGATGGTGGGTATTCCCATCGGAATAATATCATGTGACTCTCGATGCTATATATGCTTAAGAGATTATTTGAGTGATCAGGTTAAGTTTTTCTTTTATTATGAGAATAAGTTTTGAGAATAAGCTTTGAAAATCATGTGTTAAACTTGGAAATCTGTATTTGATATCAGTTTTTGCATCAAGTCAAATATCCTTTAAGTTATGAATCTTTATTGAAAAGCATGTTCAATTTTTTTATGAGATATATGCGTGATGTGATAATATGCATGTTATTGATGTTTCTCTACTAAGCTTAGATGTTAGCTTATCCCTTGACTATACGTCACAGGTACAAGTGTGGATCAGGATCAGGCACTGGAGAAAGGCATAAGATCTCCTGTTTGGGGAATTCGACCCTAGGTGAGAACTTGGACTAGATATGTTTTGGGTTAGTACGGTGGATTTTTGAGGATTTTGGATTTTAGACTTGATATGTCCTGGGATCAAATACAGTGTTAAGATTTATTTTGTATGTGTGTTTTGGAAGCCACTGTTTAGGTGATGGCTGGCCATCACCGGTGGTTTCCTTTAGTCCTTTGCATTAGATGTTATGTATAAAGTAGAAAGATTTAGATCTGTCTACTGATATCTAAATTTTTATTTCCATATATGTATGATATTTGCTTTAACTTCCATGTTTATACATCGATATACCAAGTTTTTCTGTATTCGGATTGTGAAGTGTGATCCGACGGTCCGATTTTTCCTGAGTTTAAGATGTAAGAAAGAAAAAAAAATATAGACAGGATTTTTATGGAAACAGGAAAATCGGGTTGTCACAAATGGTATCAAAGCTTAAGCATTAGGTCTTATTGGGACTCAAGGCTATGACAGTAGATTCTATCAGGGAATATGAGACCCAACTATGACTCTATCACAGTTGGTAAAATCTTAGGCTTTAGGTCTTCTAGGGACTCTAAGTAGTGGCAGTAGGTTCTGTCTAGTACATAGGTTATGGGTCTTCACGATCACTTGTGGAAGAGATACTTGTTAATCGTGAAAGAAGTATGATGATAGGATACGAGATATGCTTTAGATTTTTGTCAGAACATAGAGCCATGATGATCATGATCACTGTTGATTGAAACCTTTGTTTCATTTTGACAGATCACTATGGCACCACGCAAAAGAGCAAAGACTGTATGCACTGGAGAGAATGATCATGATGAAAATAGGCAGTTGTTGGAGACAATGATCAACACAATGGCCCAACAGATTACATTACTCACAGCTATGTTGAGAGACACGTCTCGCACCTCTCCATCCGCACCAGCTGAGTCATGCTCAAGGTGTGGGAAGCGGCATCGGACAGTGAACTGTAGATGGTCCACAAGTGTGTTTCAAGTGTGGGCAAATGGTACACCTGATAAAACATTGTCTAGCATTGAGGAAGGGGGTGACGAATTCGGCAACAACTCAAGATACCTCTTGGTCTACCATTCGGGATCATTCCCTTTCCATCTCATCTGCACCTACTGAGACCTCCATGCAGTGTGAAAAGCGACACCAAACAGAGGAGTGTAGACGACCCTTAGGTGCATGTTTCAGAAGTGGTCAGGTGGGACATCTAGTAAAACTGGCCTCGAGACGAATTTAGGGTAGATAACATCGACGTCTACTCCTAGACCAATTCTTCCTACAACTCATGGTCGTACCACTGACGCATCGACACGAGATGCCCATGTGGCAAATGAAGTCCTCCAAGGTATAGATTCATTATCGATTGTCAAGATTTCATTCTAAATTTTAGATAATGAATGTCCTTAGAATTCGTGTTTGCTTTTGTTTCTTGAGGAATGTCACGACACCATCATACGTGTATCTAATTAAATCACCTGCATGGCATAAACAGGTTTCAATCTCAAAAGATTAACTAAGTAGGTAACAATTATGATGATAGACTTGAATAAATCATGACAGTTAGAGTATAATTACTTAAGGACAAATTGTTTAGTAAATCTGAAATTAGGTTGACGCTTATGCATAATAATGTTGGAACCAAGACTTGTAAACAAATGAACACCTAACGGACATAATCGAGCTATTCTCATTAGTACTAATGAATCACGAGTGATTAGTGTTCGGAAGCACTCCTTCCAACCTTCACTACAGTTGTTAATCACTACAATTTTATGTGGGAATCCTTAGGGGAATTTAACACAATAGTGTCGGTAGTTGACTTAAGATACGAACGATTCAATTTAAGGACTAAAGCCTTGATTTGAGGAGCAATAGATTTCTTCGTGACTTCTCAATTCCCTGCTGAATTGGTTGTCACTACTGCAACTTTAGATTTTGTTCTCCCGTTATGGATTGCGCAATTCCCACCTAAACCATAATTGATGGCTGTGGATTCATAGGGACGACATTCGGACTTAGTTATTATATTGATTGCAGTTAAGGATTGTGCACATGAAGAGATGATTAATCTTGACCTAACATGTATGTCCGCCCTATGGATGGTGTAGGAATGATTTAAGGCATAAATTTTGGAATTTCAAGATCTTGAAATCATTGCAGTAAGTTTTAAATAAGTTCATTTGAGTAATGACTGCATATCTGTACAGACATAGATATTGGTGAACTTTGGTGCTTGCAGTTGATAGTTAAAACAATTTTACTCTATGAAAATAGTGTATCCGATCGATAATTTTGAAATTTTGGCTGGCGTCACACCTTTAGGCTTAGTTCATGGTCAAATTCTTGGTGATTATATTGATTGTACAACTGTATTATATGTGCTAGTAATGACTGTCGGAATCCCCTATTTAACGTGAGTGTATATTTAGCTTTGTGGATGCGTTGTTATGATGGGTGCAGTCATGGTTTCAAGTTTATGTACTAGTCATTACCATAGCTAGTTGGGCTATGTAAAATCCTGTGTATCCAAAATTTGGGGGTCACTATTAGCAATTCGAATTTGATTATGGAAATGATGCATTGTCACTAATGGTTAATGTCGTTGTAGTGAAGATATGTTGAGTTAGCAGTAAAATTAAAAGTGCTTGATGGTATGATTGATCCGATTTATGGTTACAGTTCTAGATTAATGGTTCTAAACTCAAGGTCAATGTATCTTTCTTTGTGGATATGGCCTTACCAACTAATTAGAGAGATACTTTGTTAAGTTGAGACAATAGTGTTTCATAATTTCCTGTGCGCGAGTTGACTAATCTATTCCTTTGACTCTTGAGTGAGCACCGGTCCAGTTAGTGAGAGATGGACATCAGTAGTGTAAAGCTCAGTGGATAGATATTTTTACCAGTATGTGGTCGATCTTTTGTCAATGTGTTGTAAACAATCTCCATTAAATTCTGACGCTTTGATCGTGTGCATAATTCCAATTCGTTGTAGCGTTAGCTGTGTGTAATTTGAGTCGTAAATTTTCGAAGGAGAAAATTCCTTTACGGAGGGGTAGTGGAGTACCTTGTACTCATTTAAGTAGATTTTGAAGGGTGAATTGATGATGTAAAGATGTGTGGATTTTTATGCAAGAACCATTGTGGGTCCCATTTTACTAATTATTGTAAGTGATATGAAGTCCTATTGTATTTCAATTATTTTATGGGTGTATAATATGGGACACTTTGTACAGGGGATGCCTTGTACACCTTTTCAGTGGATTTGTAATGGATTTACGGGTAGGTTGTGAATGTGTGGAGGAAGAGTTACATTTTTTGTGCAGGTGGTTCTATGGATATGTTGATTTTTGGGAGCAGCTGATTAGAATATGGATGTGTGTGTAGATTGTGGGTGTGTTTTCACGCAAGTACGTGTGTGATTGTGTCAATGTGACTTCTGTCAATGTGTGGACTAAGGGGCGAGTACGTATGAATTGTGGTTGTATAGCTGTGGCTAATTCCACAGATAATGGATATGCATGCGTGCATAGAAGGTATGAACAACTGAGTTTTTACTCAGGGTACCTTTAGGGCATTTTCGAGGACGAAAATTCATTTAAGGTGAGGACATTGTGATAACCCTAGTTTAGAAGACGTTTAATCTTGATGAGGATACCCAGATGGTAGTGCCGAGAGATAACTGCGAACTATCTTGATATAGAGACTTGTTTATGAATGTTCTAGATCTTTGGGAATGCCTGTTTGATTAGATCCAGTTGAGACTAATTCTGAATAATTATGGGGGTATGTTCTACTTTCTAAATCTAGCCTGTTTCGAATAAGGCATATGTATGATAAGTGTAGGAATTACGATAAGATATATGAGTGGTAAGCTTGAGTTATGGTGGAGTTTCTTTTCCCAAGCATGTAAAACTTGGAATGTAGGTGTCCATGTATGGATGCAACTCCTCTATGGTGTTATGAGATGTCACACAATGTACATCCAGGTTACTACGAACCCCGTCCCTTGAAAAGCATGGTTGGTAAAGACTATCGCACTGTGACCCATTCTCTTTAAACTCATGGCTGTTTTGAATATGCTCTGTTATGAACCTTTGTTAGGATAAGGATTACCGTTGACCTGACTTGTCCGTATATCATTTTCGTGGACGAAAATTGTTTTAAGGAGGGAGAATGTAACAAACCCAAATTCTTGGGCATAAATCATTTTGTATCAGATGTGAGTGTTCGGTTGGGGTGAGTGGTCAGACCTCATTACTTAGGTCAATTTTCGAGGACGAAAATTTTATAAGGTGGAAAGAATGTAATATCCCTAAAATTTAGGAAACCGTGTAAGTCAGATAATATGTGCGTGTGAATATGGTGTGTGTGATTCACAAGGGAACCCATGCAATTTAACAAACTTTGGTGTGTATGTGTTTCACACCAAGGGAGTTGGTGGATAGGTGTAACACAAAACATATGTGTTTGTGCTTTGCAAGAAAGCAAACTAACTTGCTAAGTTAGGAAGGGGTTTCACACGTGAGACCCATTTGTTGGGTTTTGAGAATTCTAAGCCTAGAGAGAAAGGAAGAAAGAAAGGGTTTGAGAGAAGAAGGTGAAGAAGACTTCGCCAGATTTTGTGTAGTTCGAAGCTTTGGATTTTCGTGAGAATTAGTGAGCTTGTGGAAGGGAAAGATTGGTCGGCGATTTCGACGTTGAAGAGTTGCAGGGTGTGGATTGAGATCGAATGGGGTTTTGAAAACCCATTTGTCTTGTGAAGAGATTCGGGTGTTGTAAACCGCTAGATCGTAGTGAGTTTTGTACAAAGAGTGTGTGGAAGATCACCCTACGATCTTGTCGGCATCGTGATGATTGTGGAGCTTGGAAAGATCAAAAGGGGTTTGGAAACCCATTTATTTGTAAGGAAGAAGACAATCTGATCTTTGGGTGAAACGTTAGATGAAAGGTGAGAAATCAATACCTTACAGTGTTTTAAGTTAGTTATTTAAGATTTATTGTAATGTGTATGATGTATGGAAGAGATTTGAAGAAGATCGAGTTGAGAAAAAACTCGGATCTGAAAGAACTTTGGTTCTCGCGTGCTCGAGCTTCAGAGCTCACTCGTGCGAGAAGCCTTCGGAAGGCATATGTCATAGAAAAATACTCTAAGTCTTGCTCGTGCAAGGGCTCGAGTGCCTAGCAGTAGCAGGCAAAAATCTAATCACTCGGGTCTCGCTCGCGCAACCTTGGAGCTTGCTCACGCGACTGATGCAGTCTTTGTATTTTGGCTGTAACTTTCTGCTCTAAACTCCGATTGACGCGATTCTTATGGCATTGGAAAAAGGACAATGAGACCTACAACTTTAATGAATTAACCAACTCATGAATCCAAAGTTTTAAAGGTAAAAATTTAGCAAGAAATCGGGTCAAGTTTTAAGTTAACGCAAGCCTGCCCATTTCTGCCTCGATTTTGAAAAAACATTTAAATACGTAAGAATTATTAGTAGTTAAGATCAATCATTAATACATCATTGTATATGTGATGCAGATTAAGAATCAAAGCTATATATAAAGACCTTTGCATTGCTCTTTTTGTGCGACATCAGAACTAAGGTAGGGAAAACTCCGTAACATGTGTATTTGATTATATTGCTAGCATAGATTTTGAAATGGGATGAAAAATGTGTGATTTGTGAAGCTTGTCAGTCATTTAGCATGAATATCTTTCATGATTTTAAATGTGAAGTGTGTGTATGTGAACTCAGATTCATGTGTATGTGAAAAAAATCAACTATATGCGTGCGTGATATCAGAAAGATATGAATAAATGTGTGGAAGGAAATCAACTATGTGCGTGCGTGATATAAGAAAGATGTGAATAAATGTGATAAACTAATTATACATATCATATTCTACGGTGATACATTATAAGTTATTTTCGCACTTTGATTTAAGGTTTATGAGTGATACCCAACCGACGCGGCGGTATATCTATGACCGTCACGGCGGGATATTCGTGACCGGTACGGCGGGATATCCGTACAATTGTGTTCGTGATGGCGATGGTTAGCTTTCCGTTCACTTTCTTACCGATTGCAGTAAATGTCCTCGGCACAAGTTTCCCCTATACGAAGGAACTTGGGCAATACATGAATGATTCATTGAACGACGATGGTGGGTATTCCCCTCAGAATAATATCATGCGACTCTCGATGCTATTTATGCTCGAGAGATTATTTAAGTGATCAATTTAAGTTTTTCTTTTATTATGAGAATAAATTTTGAGAATAAGCTTTAAAAATCATGTGTTAAACTTGGAAATCTGTATTTGATATCAATTTTTGCATCAAGTCAAATATCCTTTAAGTCGTGAATCTTTATTGAAAAGCATGTTCGATTTTGTCATGAGATATATGTGTGATGTGATAATATGCATGTTATTGATCATTACTGAGCTTAGATGTTAGCTCATCCCTCGACTATACGTCACAGGTACAAGTGTGGATCAGGATCAGGCACGAGAGAAAGGCATAGGATCTCCCGTTTGGGGAATTCGATCGTAGGTGATGACTTTGATTAGATATGTTTTGGGTTTGTATAGTATATTTTTGAGGATTTTGGATTTACAATTGATATGTCCTGGGATCAAATAAGTGTTATGATTTATTTTGTATGTCTATTTTGGAAGCCACTGTTTAGGTGATGGTTGGCATCACCGGCAGTTTCCTTTGGTCCTTTGCATTAAATGTTATGTATAAAGTAGAAAGATTTAGATCTACCTAGTGATATCTAAAGTTTTATTTCCATATATGTATGATATTTGTTTTGACTTCCATGTTTATACATGGATATACCAAGTTTTTCTGTATTCGAATTGTGAAGTGTGATCCGATGGTCCGATTTTCCCTGAGTTTAAGATGTAAGAAAGCAAAAAATATATAGACAGGATTTTTGTGAAAACGGGAAAATCGGGTTGTCACAATATTGCTCTATAAAACCATAAAAAAAACTAATAATTTTATAAAATGAAAAAGGTCTACGGGTTCTAATGTATGGATGAACTTATGTATTCAAACCTCAGATCATATGTCACATGACGCCTAATTCCAAGATAGTGCCTTTTTTGGGATCGTGTGCAATGCCACATGTCACTAATTAAAAAATAATAATTTTTTTTGTGGTCTAAACTTCAGCCAAAGTTTGGGGAATCATTTGAAGGTTAGGTTGATAATTTTTTGTATGCAAAATATATATAGATAAGGGGAATTATGGGAATTGATCTGAGCTAGTTTGGTAAAGGCATAAACTAAAAAAATTGGGGTCAAATGTGTAAACCTGAGGAGCATGGTGGGATGGATTTTATCAAGATATATGTGTTTAATGGAGCAAGGTTTGCTAAATAGGGTTCGAGGATTCTCCCTAATCCAACTGCTCTCCCAAGCCGCATCTTTGAAGCCAAGTATTTCCAAAAGAGAATTTTCCTCAAGAATGAATATCCTTGAGGCAAAGGTTGGTAGAAATGCCTCTTACTCTTGGGCGAGCAACATATCTGTAAAAAATATAATTGAAAATGACTTAATATGGAGTGTGGGTAGCGGAAACTCAATCAAAGTATAGGAAGATAGGTTGATTCCTAGGTGTCTACCTAAAAAGTTATTATGCCCATCAAACCCGATTTAGTGATCCTAATGTCCGAGTTGATAGAGAATGATCCTAAAAGATGGAATGAAGAAATGGTTCGGAATGTGTTGCATGATATAGATATTGATGCAATTTTGCAAATCCCTATTTCCTCCCGGAGGACTGAAGACAAACTCGCCTGGACCTATGATAAGAAAGGAATTCGTTAGAAGTGCATATAAAGTCGCTCACAAGCTCATAGAAGATGTCAAAGGATCGGGTAACACTATAATTAATATAAAAAATAATTACAAAAATTTCTGAAAAAGTTAAAAAAATTTTAACAAAAATTTCATTTTTTTTTCCCGAAAAAAACTGTGTTTTAAACTCAACTTTTCCAAAAAACACATTGTAAACCCGTATTTTTCCTGTTTATAATGATTAATATTTTTTTTTTTTCAAATTTCCTGCTTTTTTTCTTGAAATTACCAAAATTTACCACTATTTTTCATATATTTCCGAAGCCATTTTATTCCCGTACCTATACTGTCACTATGTTTGTGGGTATTGGGCCCCTATTTGGAACAAGATTCATTTAGTTCATTTTTTGGAGAGAATTGTAACATAAGTTGTCTTTAATAAAAGATAAGGATAATTAAAAATTTATTTTCAAATAAAAATCTATTTTTATCTAGAGCTATTTTAGGAGACATTAACGCGAGAGAAAGTTTATTGAAAAATGGCATTTTTGGTATCCATGTCAAGTCAAATCAATGTCTGACCACTTGATGGTACGGCAATAATCTCTAGGTTAAGTGTGTGAAAGATTGGAATGAAAAACATTCCTTATCATACGATTCAAAGTAGTCAACGAGATTTAACATGGGTGATCCCAAAGATTCGTGGGCGTACTCTTGATGGTGGCTTTCGTTCTTTTATTTATAGTATTCAAATATATTTTTATTTTAAAATTTTAAATTTATATATGCTTTTAAAATAATAAAAATGTGCCCAAAGAGCATTTTTGAGAATATATCGGATTTAGATCGGATACATATGGACCAATATGACCGGATATGGACCGATGTTTGCCCACCTTAACTCAATGTTTGACCCTATATACTATTGGTGATGTACATATATCGGAAGAGCTCTAACCATATTAGCCAATATGTATAAGATATGACTGATATTTAAAATCATGGTTTAATCAATTAAATATTTATATAGTATTACCAACAGGTTGGTTGACTCCATAACTGACCAACCTAATGGCAACAGAAATTTGGTCTAAAGCCTTATCTACTTATGCTCATCCAAAGAAAAATAAAATTAATTTTTTGTTAAAGATGGTTGAATAAAATAATAGTGTTGTAAATGATAGAAATGAATAAAAAATAATTTTTTGGCTACATTTGTGCTACTTGTACAAACTCACATCATCTAAATGGTCACATATCAGTCATACTAAAATCACCCTAACTATATGGCGAATATACTATCCAATTCAAGCAATTTATTATCAACCTTGCATTTAATATAAACAATGATGCATGTTTAAGTACTCAGATCTAATGGTTTAAATTCTCTTATATGTGCACTTTAATATGAATCGATCTTATTTTTAATGACTTATATTAAAATTTATTAACAAGGTCATGGTATCAAACTTGTTATTGGTATTAGGTATCGATCCATCTTGAATCGATACGTATCGGCCGAAATTGTATCGATGAAAAAATCGTTGATTGCTTTGAATCAGATGATAGAGTTTGTTTTTCGCCCCTATTTTTCACGCAATAGATCTTGATATCATGGCGCCCCTATCTGACAGTCGCATGCTGATTCCACGTGGCACACATTCAAAAGTGATGGTTTGATAGGTACGCCCACAGTCACGCTCAATTTTGGGGAAGTATGCCATGTGGAATCACGATCTGACCATTTGATAGGGGTGCCATGATATCAAGATCTGGAAAGTTGGGAAGAAAAATGATCTCCATCGTCTGATTCAAGGCAGTCAACTGTCTTTTATTGTGATAATATGTATGTTCTTCACAAGTTTAATGGGTGTAAATAATGCTACTCTAAGTAGATAATCCTTCAGAGTCCTAAAAAGGAAGGAGTATCGGCCAACTTTCTTTTTTTATTTATGTTAGCTTTTAAGGTTCCTAGAAAATAAGAGAAGTTATTAGAAGTTCTCTTATTTGTTTAGCTCGAAGCTCAGTTTCAGTTTCGGGCATGTCCGAAACGAAATCGAAACCGAAACCGAAACCGAAATCCAAGTTCATGTTTGTATAGACTCCAAAATTTCGGCCGATATTCATATTTTCGGCCAAAATTTCAGATTTCGATTTCAGTCATGCAGAAACCGAAATCCAATCCGAAATTTTGATCCTTGATGACAAGTGGAGCACATTTAATATCAATTTAAACTTCCCAGATCATTACAAAATGTTTTAGCCCAAGAATTAGGCCCATAGGTGGATGTGAACCATCCGATTGGCAAACTTTAGTATCAGCCAATAAATCTAAGCACAACGGTTGGTAGTAGAGTCTATATATCGGATTGTTCAAAACTCGAAAAAATGTGAACTTTGGGCTCAAAGCCTTTCAATCTTTGATCTATCATTTTGACGATGTGGATTACCCATATCTTACACTATTAATGATATAGGATCATTTAAGCGCCATTTTAGTGCTTAAATCAAGGTCAGAAGAGTTGGTCCCTTTTCCGATTCATATAAGCCGATATGACATATGACCCGATATTTGACCTCCTACCGAGGTATATATCGTATTGGATGGGGCTTAATCCAATCTATATCATATATAACCAAGGTTTAAAACCATGGTTCCATGACTATGAAAGTGACTACTCAACAATAATGCATAGCACACTCATCATTTAATGATGAGTCTAGGCATACAGTAAGATCAAGGGCACTATTTGTAAATTCATCAAAAGTAGCGGGACAGTTCCCAAAAGCCTATGAGAGAGACTTATCCGATTAATTAGCTAGAAGAGTCCTAGTTATATAAATGTGTAGTTATAGGAAATTAGAAAATATAGGGATTAAGAATATAGAGTAGCTTCAAGGTATTTTGTTCCTAAAATATGAAAACACTAAAATGAAATAGGAGTCATTTGTGCTTTTATATAGTAGTGAGGATAATAATGAAGAGAAGAGAGTTCAATTACTTAGCCTCTTTTCCAACATGTAGAAAAAAAAAATACTACAAAGGTATCAAACTTGGTGTATTAGTATCGAGTAGCGGTCCAATCTTTGAACCAATACGGTAGTGGTCAATATCGATACTAATTTCCTTTTGTTAAAAATAAAAATAAAAAAGGACAATCTCAGTATATATATATATTTCCATTTGGAATGCATTTTTTTGGGGAAAATGGGAAAAAATGCATTGTTGGTCCACTCATAGTCACAAAATCGGGGTTCGATAATAATTCGGCAAAGTTAAAATCCGGAAAAATTTGGCAAAGTTCGGAATATATATATATATATATATATAATATATAATTTTATGATTTATATATATATTTAAATTTTTTTAATATACTTTTTTGAGTAAAATAATAAATTACTAAACTATTTTGATATGAATACATCATTATTAATCAAACCCCAAAATATGAAAATAATACCCTAAAAAACATCAATAAAAAAATTGCAAAATCCCAAACTAAAACCCTAAAAATAATATTACAAATAATTTACTTGCGCAAGCTCGCTAAATGTGGAATCAAGATGAAATTGGACGATTGGAAGCCAGCCAAAACGTATTTCTCCAATTATATTGATTTTCCCACAACCAAATCAATGGAAGCCTTGCAAAATTGCTGAATCAAACTGAATATTTAGTGTGTTTTTGGGGCTCCCGGAATCTGTTGAAGTTCAATATGATGGATGTGAGGTTTCCCTAGACTTTGGAGTCTTTGGATTTGTCTAAAAATTTGGTTTTCAGGAAGTTTACAAGTGGGATTTCGAAGTTGAGGGAGTTGAACGTTAGTTATAACCATTTGTGTGGTCATATTCCGGCGAACAAGTTTCCGGCTTTTGTGTTTTTGGGTAACGATTGCTTATGTGGTGCTCCGTTGACTCCTTACAGGAAGAAATTGTGAGGTAAAATTAATGAATAAATACGTAAAAGGCAAACTTTTGGAGTTACTGAAATGATGGGCTTGCTGTGACGTTTGGAGTTATAGAGAGGAGTAATTTGTGTGAGAGAGAGAGGGGGTTCAACTTTTACCTTTTAACTTTTTAACTTTTTAAATTTTTACTAGATATAAAATATTAAAGTTTTTAACTTTTAAGAAGGTACCAACTACCAAGTAACTTAGCGTGTTGCGTGCAAATTAAGGAAGTCGACTTCAGCGAACTTCGCGGTTTTCCCGAATTATTCGCAAACTTCACAAATTTCGGTGATGTCGCCTATTTTTTCAAAAAATAGCGAATAGTTCGTGCTTTATTCATTTTCCACAAAAATCATGAATTATTTGCGAATTATTCAATAATTCAGCGATTTTTGTGACTATAGGTCCATTGTGTTTCAACATAAGCAGATTGACTTGTGCGTGAGAGTGAACGGATCACATATTGAACCCACACCATAGCTTTTTTTAGGATCAATTGGTTTATGGGAACCTAATCGAACTTAGAAAGTGTCATAACCTTTTACTTTTTTTTTTTTTCTTTATAACACAAGAAAAATTGTGACAGCCCGGATTTCCGCACCCGAAAACCCGTGCCGTTGAATCACCTATAAGGCGATCCCAGAACTCATCGAACACATGGTACATCCACACACTAAGCGAAAATAAAGAAAATATCTCTAACTTAACAGATAGAGTCATCCTCTACAACAAAAGAAACTCCATTTATATTTTCAAAACATATCAAAGTAATGGTTCTAATTTTCATGCCAAAACCCATGGAACAGAGAACCGAAAAGAAGCATCCGTGATGGACAATCATCACCAACACAATGGTTCACAAAAAGAATAATCCAACATTTAATTACATATTCATAATCTAAACTAGAATGGTTGGACGTACCAAGCCTTACTCTCACAAAAACTTGAATTACACAACCTCAATCTCCTATGGGAAATACTCCTCAGGCGGAGGCTCTGACTCCTCCTCTGGGACGTACTTAGGATCCTCAAGCTCAAAATCCTTAGTACCAGCTTCTACACCTGTACCTGTGACGTATAATCAAAGGGTGATCTAACATCTAAGCTTAATAGGGAAAAAATCAATTGCATGCTTAAAATCACAACACACATATATTTCATGACATATAACGTACATGCTTAAAATTGAAGGCTTGCAATGTGATAGACATTTGAATTGAAATGACATTTATTTAGATGCAAGTTTCGTAGTTGATCACATGGTTTCCAAAACTTCTCAAAACAAAGAAACTTAAATCAATTCACTTAAACAAAATCTCGAGCATATATAGCATCAAGAGCCACATATATACCGATGAGAATCCCGACCATCGTCGTTTAATGAACTATTTTTCATAATGCTAAGCTCCTGAGCTACGTTAACAGGGTCACTTGTGCTTCACATTGACTGTTGGCCGACCCACATGTACGGATATCCCGCCGTACCGGATACACAAGGATTTCATTTCACATAAACCTTAAATTACAGTACGAAGTCTAACTTATAGTTTATCACCGTGAAATGTTGTATTTTATAGCTAGGTTTGGAATTTGGAAATCTCTGAAATCACACACATAAGTATGCAATCGTACGTAATTCACACACACACATCTTCATATTGGAATCCGTGTACAAAGCTCATGATTTTCACACTCATACTCATCATATCACAATATCCATGCTAGTTGTATAAAATGCACATGTTATAGTATTTTCCCTACCTCAATTCGAAGTCACATGAAGATTTTCTTATCGAGGCGACATTCCCATCGCGTCACCTTGATCACAACCTAGAACACACCCATTTACTTTTTATAAGTAAAAAACGATGGAAAATCAGAAGCCCCAAAGTCTCCCTGCGCTCATTTCCTCAAAAATAGAATTTGCTAGAATCTGACCAAATCGATTGATCGATTCCCAAACTGATTGATCAGTTTCCAAAATCGATCGATTGAAATACATTTCAATTGATCGATTTCCTCAAAAAGCCTACACATTTTTCATGCCACAATCTGATCGATCGGTTTCTAAATCGATCAATCCAAATCGATCAATCGAATTCCATTTCGATCGATCAATTTTCTTCAAAAAACCACATATTTCTAGCACCACAATCCGATCGATCAATTTTTAAATCGATCGCTCAGATTCTAAATTGATCGATCGAATTCCATTTTGATCAATCGGTTCTCTTCAGAACCTCCTAGCACGCTCACTATTTTCACAAATCAATCGATCAGTGTTCAAACCGATCGATTGGTTTCACAAATCAATCTATCGAAATTCATTTGGATCGATCAGTTTCTCTAGAAAGCTTCACATTTTTGCTCTGATAAAATCGATCGATCGGATAGTTATTTCGATCGATCGGTTTTGTCAAATTTCTTATACACATGGGTTTCAACATTCCAAATTCATTTTCTCTCATTTTTAACTTCTTTTCCTCTAATTTTCCACTCACATCCTAACTAAAGACTAACTTATATACAAATCACAACTTAACATAATTCTTCTTACCTTTAAGTGATCGATTCCTCGATCCATGAGCTCAAGCTCAAGCTAGGCTTTTAGAGTTGGAATTTTGGTATTCTCTTCGATCCTCAATCCCTGAACTTCGCACACAGTTCCAATCTTACACACACACACACATATATAGTTTAGAGCTCTCTTTCCTTCTCTCGTCTTAATAAATTCTCAACAACCAAAACCAAAGGAAATTAATTCCTCCCTTCGAAGTTAGTTTTTATATTTAAAAGTTTAGTGCTAGGGTGTTAAGCCAGTACACCTCATCAAATGGTTCTTACTATTTCTAAGTCTTTCTTTTTCACTCAAGATTTATTCTAACTCACTCTTAGAATTTGTACTCAGTTGCGTGACCTGTCAGACACGCATATTGAGGTGGACTGTTCGAAAAATGAAAATTTTCGGGACGTCACAGTCTCCCCTCCTTAGGATTTTTCATCCTCGAAAATGAACCTAAGCATCCGGTCACAAGACGCGACCTAAAAGATTACACAGTCGAATCTAATCACTCACATTCAAGAAATATCTAATCACATGCATTCAAGACATGTCCATTCCCTGCATAAAAACATCTACAATTACATATAATCTAAAGAAAACTCCCATTCATATGCAAAAAATAAATTTCCATAGCCAAGTAAAATCTATGAAACTATACACATCCAAAATATATTCCACCCAAAGTTGGCAACCAAGCCACAATAGTTTTAAGGCTTACACATGCCTTCTCTGAATTAATTACGTATAATTGCAATAAAACATTAGATGTATACCCAAAAAATATCCTTGCAATCTCTGCTCAATCAATCGCATCACCCGGTTGCTCGTCCTCCTCGTCATATGGCTGTTCATCCTCCACATCATGTGGCTGTTCATCCTTCGCATCATGTTCACCCTCTCCAGAACTAGAAGCCTCAGGCATACAAGCACGCACCTTCGCCATGTGCTATAGATAGTTCGATGGGTACAAGAAGCGCATCGTCTCAACCATCAACGCCTCATGATAATCCAGACGTCGGCTCAACTGACGATTGTTCTTAGCCATGAGGGCGAGAACATCATCAATCATAGCAGTAGATGAGTGTTGAGGTGGTGGGAGCACACGTATCGGGGCATGCCGCTAAGGTGGAGCTGCAACTGCTAGCTAGTCCTGATCCGGAGCGTCATGTGCAGGCTGCTCTTGATCTTGAGGAGCATTGGGTGTAGGTGGTGCTTGTTCTTCTACTTGTAGACTCTTCTTCAATTGATTATAAGTTTTATTCCAATCCTTGAGAGAGTAGAGCTTCATGTTATCGGTCAATCGTAGCTCATCATCCGGTATAAGATACTTCTCACCTCCCGGATAATCCTCAATCATACTAGAGATAAGGTGAGCATATGGAATCTCATCTGCCGGTTTCGCTCCCCCCTCCAGCATCTTTCCTCTAGAATACTTCATGCCCTCAAACACATCCCTTGGGGCACTAAACCACTGGCCCGAAAATGTCAAAAAGAAGGCTTGCTGCAAAACTCTAACCCTCTCGGTTTTGTGTCTCATAGGGTAAAGGTTGCACTTGAAAATTGTATCCAACATCCATAAATGACTAGGCAAATCTACTCTTTTAATTGCCTGACCTGACCCCTCTCTGCCCTGGGTCATCTTCTCAATGATAATGTGAAAATCCACCGGCTTACGGTTTGGTGCTAATAACTCAATCCTGGTACCATACTCGACATAGCACTCGAGTGCGTCGGCCGCATGGTTGTGAGTGAATTCATACACTCGTTCATCAATTTTATTACAAACGGTGCTTTGTTTATCACCGATGTACATATTCTGGTAAAACAGCCTTACCAAATGGGGGTAGTAGTAGTCATGAAGTGGTTTGAGTAGATTCTCTAACCCGACCTTATTAAGGTAATCAAGAGCCCAATGTGTTATACCCCGTACACCCCGCTCTTGGAAAAGAGTCTGATCAATTATATATTCGGTCTCAAAATTCTTAGCCGCCCACCACGCATTAGGTCTTCTCGTGGTGGTGGTAGTGGTGGTGGCTGCGAAGAAAGCCCGACCATGTAGTGGGTTCCTTCGATGCCGAAGGTTTAGACGCTTGTCTTATTTTAGGAGCCATTAGATCTCTAATTAAATAAAATTAAAAACTAGGACTTGTAAAATAAGCTTGAACTTGAAATCAAAAGCTCAAGGATGTTAGGGTTTACCTTTTCAAAGGGATTTGAATTCAATCTCTTGAAGAATCCACGCTTGAAAGATATTTGAAAATTGGCCCTTTGATCTCCAAGAACGCGCACAAGGAAACCCCAAAGAAAAACCCAAAAACTTTTGAAAATTTCAAATCAGAAAAACCCGATTTCCTTATATATCGTGCAAATCGATCGATCGATTTTCAAAATCGATCAATCAGTTTTACTTTGAAGTACTCCGGTTGATAATTTTGATCGATCAATTTTCATATTAACCTTGCCACCTGACAATATGGATCAATCAATTTCAATTTCGATGGATCGATTTCTATAATCGATCCATCGGTTTCCATTTTGATCGATCGATTTTTCATAAATTTTCATCAGTTCATATTTTGCTCTCTATTTTTATGAATTCGATCGATCAATGTGCATTTTGATCAATCGGTTTTAATTTTGATCGATCAGTTTCAAAATCAATCGATCGGTTTTAATTTCAATCGATCGATTTTCTCAAACAAAGCCTGCGTCTCTTTTCTGTCAAATCGATCGATCAGTTTAGGTTTCAATTGGTTGGTTTTGACAGAAAACCTCAAAATTTGAGTTTTCACTCCCAATTAATTGCAACTTCTTAACTTTGAAATATTTTGTTCCTTATAGCTACATCAAGCTACATTTACACATTAAAACATCAAGTTTATAAACTCAAAAGAAATTTACAATTCAAAAATTTCTCTCGACTCTCATTGAAACAAATGAGGGTATTGATCACGGATCTCGACTTCTCGCTCCCAAGTGGCCTCTTCAGCTGAATGATTCCGTCACTTAACAAGCACTAACGGAATACATTTCGTGCGTAATACTTGTTCCTTTCGATCAAGTATCTGAATCGGCCCTTCTCTCACGGTCAAATCCTAAATCTCGATCGGTTGATCATCAAAGATGTGAGTCGAGTCCCATACGTACTTCCTTAACATCTATATGTGAAAAACATTGTGTACTCGATCTAGTTGTGCGGGTAAAGCAACTCTGTATGCAACTTCACCAACCCGGCCCAAAATTTCAAAAGGTCCTATGTAGCGTGGGCTTAGCTTTCCACGTCTTCCAAAATGCATAACACCTTTCATAGGTGAAATTTTGAAGAACAAGTGATCTCCAACTTGAAAATTCACACTCGTTCTTTTCAAGTCGGTATAACTCTTCTGCCTACACTGAGCTGCCTTGATTCTCTCATGAATCTGACGAACAGCTTTGGTATTACTCTCTACAATCTCCTGACCCAATATAAATTTCTCTCCAGTTTCTTCCCAGTTAATTGGAGATCTACATCTTTGTTCATACAACGCTTCGTGAGGGGCTATATTAATGCTCGACTGATAGCTATTATTATATGCAAATTCGATCAATGGTAGGTGTTGATTCCATAATCCTCAAAAGTCGATCATACAAGCTCTAAGCATATCCTCAATGATCTGATTCACTCGTTCAGTCTGACCATCCGTCTGTGAGTGAAATGCTGAACTGAAGTCCAATCTCGTACCCATTCCCTCTTGAAACTTTTGCTAAAACTGAGAGATATATAACGGGTCACGATCTGAGACAATGCTCACCGGAATACCATGTATTCGAACTATCTCTCTCATATATAGATCTATCAATCTACTTGCCGTATACATCGTGTTATATGGCAATAAGTTAGCTGATTTGATTAGTCTATCAACGACCGCCCAAATAGCATTATGCTGCTTCGCTGTTCGTGGCAATCCCAAAATGAAGTCCATAGAGATTGACTCCCATTTCCACTCTAGTATAGGTAGAGGTTGCAGTAAACTTGATGGATGGCGGTGATCCACCTTCACTTATTGACATATCGGACACTTTGAGACGTACTCAACTACGTCTTTCTTCAAACCTCTCCACCAGTAGTTCTTCTTTAAATCTTGGTACATCTTAGAACCACGAGGATATATAGCATTCTTGATTTATGGGCCTTGTCTAAAATGGTTTGCCAGAGATCGACATCAGTTAGTATACACAGACGCCCTCTAAACAATAGCGATCCATCCCCTCTTATGGAGAAATATGAATTTGTGCCCTCTGTCACCCCTTGTCTGATCTTCAACAGCTCTGCATCTTTCATCTGTGACTCATAAATGTGATCGAATATTGTCGGCCGAATCATGATGTTTGCCAATAAGGCACCTAAATCTTATACCTCGATCTTCGTGTCATATAGAGAAAGATCTTCCAGTAGTTTCCATCTATGAATTCCCATGATAAGGCTATATAGTTGAGCTGAACTTTTTCGACTCAAAGAATCTGCTATAACATTAGTCTATCCTGGGTGATACTGAATGGAGCAATCATAATCCTTGAGAAACTCAATCCATCTCTGTTGCCTCATATTCAATTCCTTTTGTGTAAATAGATACCTGAGGCTTTTGTGATCTGTAAAGATTTCAAAGGTTTCTCCATACAAGTAGTGTCTCCATATCTTCAATGCAAAGATTACTGCTGCTAGTTCCAAATCATGCATTGGATAATTCTTCTCATGGTCCTTTAATTTTCTAGACCCATATGCAATGACCTTCCGCTGTTGGTTAAGCACATAGCCTAATCCACTATATGATGCGTCGCTATACACAACAAACCCTCCACTCCCTGATGGAATAGCCAACACTGGTGCGGAGGTCAATCTCTTCTTGAGTTCCAGAAAGCTTTTCTCGCATGCTTTGGTCCACTCAAATTTAACGTCTTTCCTAGTGAGTTTTGTGATTGGTCCTGAGATCTTGGAGAATCCCCCCACAAACCTTGTGTAATACCCAGCCAAACCGAGGAAGCTGTGAATCTCAGTCACAGTCGTTGGTTGTTTCCACTCCACTACTACCTCGATCTTTGCTGGATTCACTGTGACACCTGCCTTAGACACAACGTGTCCTAAGAAGCTCACTTGCTCTACCCGGAACTCACATTTGCTGAGCTTTGCATAGAGCTGGTGTTCACGTAGCGTTTGTAGAGCTATCCTTAGATGTAGTCGCGTTCTTCCTTGGACTTTGAGTAGACAAGAATCTCATCCACGAATATAACAACACAAGTGTCTGGATGTGGTTTGAACACATAGTTCATAAGGCACATAAATGACATGGGTGCGTTGGTTAAATAGAACGACATCACTAAGAACTCGTAATGCCCATATCTGGTTCTAAATGTTGTCTTCTGGATATCCTCTGCTTTGATCTTCAATTGATGGTAACCAAATCTTAAGTCAATCTTAGAAAAAAACCTTGCCCCTTGCAACTGATCAAAGAGATCATCTATTATGGGTAAAGGGTATCGATTCTTGATAGTCAATTTGTTTAACTGACGATAGTCGATGAACAATCTCATCGACCCATCCTTCTTCTTAACGAATAAGACTAGTGCTCCCCAAGGAGACACACTGGGTCATATGAACCCTTTATCCAAGAGTTCTTGTAGTTGTTCCTTCAACTCCTTCAACTCAGCCGAAGCCATCCGATAGAGTACTTTAGATACTGGCTTAGTGCTTGGTGCTAAGTCGATGGCGAATTCCACTGCTTGATCCGGTGGCAATCCCGGTAACTCATCAGGAAACACATCCTCAAACTCACAAGCAATCAGAATTTTGGTTATAATGTTTTTCTCTTCCTTTTGCTCTTGCAGAAAAGCAAGGTATCTACTGCATCCATTCTTCATCAAACACTCTGCTCAGATCGCGGATATAAATGGTATGATAATCGATCGCATACCAAAGAATCTGAATGATTTATCTCCATTGGGGCAAAGCGTGACTATCTTTCTTCAGCAATCAACACTCGCGTTATGAGTGGACAACCAATCTATGCCAAGGATCACGTCGAATCCTTGCATATTGAATAAAATCAGATCAATTGTCGCCTCATGATCTGTATAATCCCTGATCGCGACAACCACTAATCTACACATCATGTCGGTGTTAACAGAATTTCCCATCGGAAGTGACACTGCCAATATAAAATATAATGGGTCAGGAATGGCTTTCATCCTTGTTGCAAATTGAGGTGCTACAAATGAGTGGGTAGACCCTGGGTCTATCAATACTCGTGCTTCATAGCAATAGTAGTCGCTTTCTTTATACATTTGTAGAGTACCTAATTTCATACATAAAGTCTTTTAAATGGATACTCTTAGATAGATATAGAAGGGAAATAATGTCAATTTTAAAGTAGTAATGTCAAGAACTATCTTATTTTATGTACCTTCTTCATGTAAAATCTAATAAAATAGATCAATATTATATAAAAAGTCATACCTTGGATCACATCATTTGTATTTTGAGCATCCTGTGCGGACTGCATACGCATGACCCTGAATCGTAGGCCTCGTGGTCCGTATAAGCCGTGGCATAGCAGCTGAAGAAGTTTTCTCATTCTTCAACTCCGGAAAATCTTGGATCATATGCCCCATCTTACCACACTTGTAACATCCTCCCGTACCCCATCTACAATCCACTGTCTTGTGAGATTTGTCACATCGGGCACATTTTTCCTGTGGAGTAGATGAGGCAGCCCTTGAAAGTCCTTGAGTAATGGATACTCTGATAGTAGTAGCATGGCCTTCATAGCGGAAAGGTCTAGATTGATTAGGCATAGGTGGCCTGGAGAAATTGGTTTGTGCAGGTGGTCTTGGAACTGGGGCTGTAAATATTGGCTTTTTATTCATCGACTCGTAGTTACCTGGTCTCCGTTGACCTACCTTGTTCTTGTTCTGCTGGTCCATTCTTTTATATAAATCATCTATATCCTTCTCGGTGACTAGTGCCTTTCCCATTATTACTCCGTATGTCTCCAATTCTAATACGATGATTCTATCCCATATACTCGGCCTTAAGCCGCGTTCAAATTTGTTGGCCTTCATCAATTTTGTGGCTACGTACTCATGAGAAAATTTTGATAATTTTGTACCATATTCCCGTACGATCATCCCTCATTGCTCTAAGGTCATAAACCTTGCTACCATCTGGTTCCTGACCTATCTTAGAAAATACTCCTTGTTGAATACTTCAACACACTTGTCCCATGTCCATAACCCATCTCGGTTTTCTTGTTCTCTCCTCATCAACACCGACTTCCACCAAGGGTTGGCGTCTCCTTCTAACTAAAAGGAAACCCAACTCACCTTCTCCTCTTCGGTATAAGGCAGTCTCTGTAGAAGCTTCTCAATCTGATTCAACCATTTTTCTGCCTCTAACGGATCTATCTGATCGTAAAAGCTAGGTCTCAATCTCCTAAACTTGACAAACACTGATGGAATAGGTGGAATCGGAGGTGGTGGTGATTGTTGAAGGTTATTGGCATTATTAGCTGCCAACAACTAGGTCTGCTGAGCCATGGCATTAGACACAACTTCCATTGCCTGAGCCATCCTCTCACTCTCATTTCCTCTCTGATCTTCTTCCTCTTCAGGTGGGTCCCTATTACCAAGAGGAACACGAGAATCGGAGGTGGTGGTGATTGTTGAAGGTTATTGGCATTATTAGCTGCCAACAACTAGGTCTGCTGAGCCATGGCATTAGCCACAACTTCCATTGCCTGAGCCATCCTCTCACTCTCATTTGCTCTCTGATCTTCTTCCTCTTCAGGTGGGTCCCTATTACCAAGAGGAACACGATTTGAACTCGTCAGAATATGTTCCACATGTCTTGTAGCTCTTCCTCGACCGCCTCTCGGTCAACCTCTACTTCTAGTAAGTAAACATTCTGCTCTGTTAACATAAAACAAAAGTTTTATTAACAGATGGTCCCTATACTCTTACAAAATCTCAAACACATAACACATGTCTAAGATCTATCAGAAATTTCTAAAGCTGAGGCTTTGATACCAACTGTGATAGCCTAAATTTTTGCACCCGAAAATCCGTGCCGTCGGATCACCTATAAGACGATCTCGAAACTCATCGAGCACTCGGTACATCCACACACTAAGCGGAAACAAAGTAGATATCTCTAACTTAACAGATAGAGTAATTCTAAACAATAAAAGAAACTCCATTTATATTTTTAATACATATAAAAATAACGGTTCTAATTTTCATGTCAAAACCCATGGAACATAGAACCGAAAAGAACCATCAGTGATGGATAATCATCACCAACACAATGGTTCACAAAAACAATAATCTAATATTTAATTACATGTTCATAATCTAAAATAGAATGGTTGGACGTACCAAGCCTTACTCTCATAAAAACTCGAATTACACAACCCCAATCTCCTATGGGAAATACTCCTTAGGCGGAGGCTTTGACTCCACCTCTGGGACGTACTCAGGATCCTCAAGCTCAAGATCCTCAGTATTAGAGTCTACGCCTGTTCCTGTGACGTATAGGCGAAGGGTGAGCTAACATCTAAGCACAATAGGGAAAACATTCATAGCATGCTTAAAATCACAACACACATATATTTCATGACATATATCGTACATGCTTTAAATTAAAGGCTTGCAATGTAATAGACATTTGAATTGAAATGACATATATTTAGATGCAAGTTTCACAGTTGATCACATGATTTCCAAAACTTTTTCTCAAAACAAAGAAACTTAAATCAATTCACTTAAATACAATCTCGAGCATATGTAGTATCGAGAGCCACATATATACCGATGGGAATCCAGACCATCGTCGTTTAATGAACTATTTTTCATGATGCCAAGCCCCTGAGCTACGTTAACAGGGTCACTTGTGCTTCACATTGACCGTTGGCCAGCCCACACGTACGGATATCCCGCCGTATCGGATACACAAGGAATTCGTTTCACATAAACCTTAAATTACAGTGTGAAGTCTAACTTATAGTTTATCGCCAAGAAATGTGGTATTTTATAGCTAGGGTTGGAGTTTGAAAATCTCTGAATTCACACACACATAAGTATGCAATCGTACGTAATTCACATACACACACATTTTCATATTGGAATCCATGTACAAAGCTCATGATTTTCACACTCATACTCATCATATCACAATATCCATGCTAGTTGTACCAAATGCACATGTTATAGTATTTTCCCTACCTCAATTTGAAGTCACATGAAGATTTTCTTATCGAGGCGACATTCCCATCACGCCCCCTCGATCACAACCTAAAACACACCCATTTACTTTTTATAAGTCAAAAGCGATGGAAAATCGAAAGCTCCAAAGTCTTCCTGAGCTCATTTCCTCAAAAATAGAATTTACTAGAATCTAACCAAATCGATCGATTGATTCCCAAACTGATCGATCAGTTTCCAAAATCGATCGATCGAAATAAATTTTGATCGATCGATTTTCTCAGAAAACCTACACATTTTTTATGCCACAATCCGATCGATCGGTTTCTAAATCAATCGATTGGATTCCAAATCGATCGATTGAATTCCATTTTGATCAATCAATTTTCTTTAGAAAACCACATACCTCTGGCACCACAATCCGATCGATCGATTTCTAAATCGATCGGTAGGATTCCAAATCGATCGATTGTGTGGAACCATGGGCTCTCACGAGCTCGTCGCAACGATGCGCTCATTTAATAAAAAACTAGAGTCGCCACCCGGAGCTTTTGGTGTCCCGGGAAATCTCAAATCAATATTAAATGCACTAAAAGTACCAAATATATGACTCTGATTCCAGTCTATGCCAAAGGCTCTCGGGTAGGGGCTTCAGTTATCGATCGGGATGGTGTTAGGCACCCGATCAACCCACTCGGAAGCGGTCTCTATTTATGGCTAAAATAAAGGAAAAATAAAAATGAAAAGAGCACTTACTCTTGCCCAAAGGTACTTATGATGCTATCAAGCTCTCCTCAAACACCAAAAATTCAACTGCGTAATGTCTTGAATCCTTGGATAAAGGAAAAGCAAAGAAGGTAGTGGAATATAGGGGAGAGCCAGAGCTCTCAAGCCCTTGTTGCACAGCTGTGGACCTTCGCGTAGTTGCACTTGGTGAGCTTCCGATAGCTTTGAAAGATGGAGTGGGGGGGTTCTAATCCTCTAAGGCTTGATGGCTAAGAGGTAGGAGGAGAGGGCTAAGGGATAGTTCTCACCTAAACTCAAAGGTTTTTTATGGAAGATGGGGTCTAAGGGCGGTTTTTAGAATTCTGGAATTTGTATGAGTGTTGGTGCACCAAAGGGGAGGAGGGGATCTCTTAATCTCTTTCTCTCTTGAAAAATTTTCAAGCCTTTGTAAAGGGAGGGGTGCCTCTCTATTTATAGGAAAAGGGGAGGTTAGGAGGGTACTTTAGAGCTAATTAGGGTTAGCAATTAGGTAATCTTCTAATCTAAGGTTTCCTAGGATCTTAAGGTCTTGATAAAATGGACAATGGTCTTCTATGGTAGATGGTAGGGTGAGGTTTCAAATGACTAGAGGGTTGCAAATAGGGTAAATGAGGGTGCAACAGTCCTAATGTAACCCACCCTAAACATTGGGATGGTTAACAGGTCAAACTCCAAAAGTAAATTTCGAGCAAAAACTAATAGTTATAGTAGCTAAGCCTGGCGCATGTATTATCCACGCCAAGCATATGTACAGTAACAGAGAAGTCTAGAGCCCGCTGGGGGACCCACCCATGTTTGGCGTGTATAATATACACGCCAAGCCATATTTGGGAATAAATGTCCTGGCATGTATAATATACATGCCAGGCAATATTCTTCCCTAAAATGGCTTGGCGCGTGTATTATATGTGCCAAGCATGCTCATCCTCTCGAGAGCTTGAGAACCTGTTGAGGTGTTCACTTTGAAGGTGGTTGAGAACCTGGCGTGTATTCGAGGTGTTCACTTTGAAGGTGGTTGAGAACCTGGCGTGTATAATATACAGGCCAGGTAATATTCTTCCCTAAAATGGCTTGGCGTGTGTATTATATGCGCCAAGCATGCTCATCCTCTCGAGAACCTCTCGAGAGGTTGAGAACCTGTCGAGGTGTTCACTTTGAAGGTGGTTTAGAGGCTCGAAACTTCGGATCATCATAACTTTTGATGTACAACTTGGATCGGGGTGATTCTTAGCATGTTGGAAAGCTAGGAACCTCTACTTTTTAATAGTGTAAGATTCAATCTCAGTAGAAGTCCCTACCAGCTCTAGTATATCTCTCTCTAACCATTTCCTGAGAGGGTTAACTATGGGTCCAGAGAGGTCAGGGGTAATTCCTAAGGATATGGGCAAGTTCCTAAGGGTTTTGGAAGATTCCTAAGGGTATGGAAGAAGCTATTGGAAGCTCAGGGGTGCACCTATCTCGAAGTATGTTTCGATCTGACCTTGGGCAAAATTTGGGTGTCTACAGATGCCCCTCTTTGGTATCTGATCACTAATGATTGAATGCCAAAAACAACAGACATCTGAAGAGGCTCAAGGCATCACTGACAGATTCACTGTATTTAGAACGAACCTCAAACATTAGGAGGGTAACATTGTGAGTAAATGAAAAACCTGTATGTCGGGAAAAATGTTTGTTCCTCAAAGTTATCAGCCCCCAAGCGCTTAGCGACATTACTGGGCATAACCGAGATGGTACGAGTTGCAAAAGCCCAATATGCTGGGAAAAATATCTGCTTCTCGAGATGGTTGAAGAAGTTCGATGTTCGAGTTTCATTCTGAATATAATAGCTCCGTGAGTGAGAGGGTGATCGACCCATACTTAAAGATAGGCGCGAGACAAATGCGCGAAGGTTCACAACTTGTGTCTAATCATACGAGACATTGATTGCCCCATTTGACCCGCTACAGGTGCCCCTGCATGAAGCAGGGTTCAAGGTCTTTGGGTGAACCCAACGATTTCGAAGTTAATTTAGCACGGCTGCCCGAGTGGAGCGAATTAATGTCACAACACTTTTTAGGAGTACATGCCACTTTTTGAAAGTCACATATATATATATTTTTATTTTATGTTATTTTATGTATTTTTTTATTATTTTATGTGACTTTTTTATTATTTTATGTGGATTTTTTTTATTATTTTATGTGGATTTTTTGCTATTTTATGTGAATTTTTTTGTTATTTTATGTGGATCGGGATGTTTCGAGCATGCTCGTCGATCCTGAACTATTTATTTTAGCACAACCTCCTGAGCAGATCAAATGGAAGTTGACATGCTTCCCGGGGGTGTGTGCACCTTCTTGGGGCTAAAGAGGATTAGTCTTGGCGTGTATAATATATGCACCAAGCCAAATTGGGCTAGAAATATCCTGGCGTGTATATTACACATGCCAAGCCAAATCCTTGCCAAAAGAGGTCCGGCGTGTATATTATACACACCAAGCCAGAACAGGGGGGTTTAAACCAGTCAAGCCCGAGCCAAAAGGGGCATTTTTCAAAATCTCCTCCTCCCCCCCTCTCAAAATCGAGACAGAACGTCCTCCTAGGGTTCTCTTGGTTTGATTTGAACATCGCTTTATTGTCGGCGTCTGCTCTCACCGATCAAACAAACATTCTATGCCGGATGAAAGAACTATTTTCTTGAAGGTATTCATTGTTTTAACCTTATTTCTTCTGATTCTTCTTGAATTATTTGTAATGTGGTTAGGATTCTTGCATTTTAGATGATAAATGAATATTTTTTGCAAGTGTAATTATTTATGACCCGTTTGCTTTCATTTTATGTGGATTGGTTGTGGTGATTTTGAATGATGCCCTATCTTTTTCCTTTTATGTATGTAGATACACAAAATTTTTTCTCTTCTTTTCTTGAAACCTTTTTTGTTTACGTATGTATATACATATTATCATATACATTTTTGAAACTTTTTCATTTTTTTTTCTCTTCTTTTTGTTTATCCATGTATATATACATTATATATATATATATATATATATATATATATATATATTTTGAAGCTTTTTCATTTTTTCTCTTTCTTTTTTTTGAATCTTTTTTGTTTATGTATGTATATATACATATTGTTATATATTTTCTTGAAACTTTTTTGTTTATGTATGTATATATACATTATAATATATATTTTTGGAAAACTCTTTTTTTTTTTCTTTTGAATCTCTTTTTTTGTTTATGTATTATCATATATATATATATATATATATATATATATATTTGAAACCTTTTCCTTTCTTTTTTGTTTGAAAACTCTTTTTTTTTTTCATTTTTTCTTGAAATGTGGGTGCTTGGGACTCCCCTCCCTTTTTGATGTATTTATTTGAAAATGATGATGATCACGATTGATGGAAAATGGAAGGGGCATACTTTCCTTCTTTCGGCTTGTGGCTATTGATTTCTTGCTATTGACATATCTTGATATTGTTGCTTGTGTCTCCCTCAGAATGTCGAGTGAGGAGGAGCAAGAGCAAAAGGAGGGGCCCGAGGTGGTCTATGGTCCCCAGGGGGAGCAATTTTTTATGGTGCAGCGCTCTTCCCGCCTTTGGTATGAGATGCAGGGCGAGGCGGTAATAAAATAAGTTTTATTTTGTCGCTTTGTCTTTTCTTTGTGTGAGCTTGCTTTATTCTTCAGGATCTAATACTTCTTTATCTTGATGCAGGCCTTGCCATCGATCACGTTCCATGGGGGTTGGTTCGACCTCCAGCATCTTTACCTCTACCTTCCTCCGGTCATGAAGTTTCTCCTTGCTCAAGCCAGTTTTGGGGATTTTCTTTCGTGTCCTGCCATGAGGGGCGACTCGGCCTATCTGAAGGTCCTACTTGAATGCTTTTGGCCTGAGACCATGACTTTTCACATGCCGATAGCCGGGATGACAATCACCCCAATTGATTGGTTGATGATTACAGGGATTAGGATAGGGGGCACACTGGTGACCAGCCTTTGTGTGCTGAGTAGGGACGAGGTGGTTCAATTTATCGGGGATTTCCCCTCTTCCCAGAACATGCATGGCACTGATGTCAAGTTATCCTAGCTGGCCGATTTGTATAATGAGAATGAACTGGTGGATCTGGGTTAGTCGGATGCGGATATCCCTATTGAGCCTTGGCGTGCTTTGATATTGGCTCGCATCTCGCTCCTCTTCCTCCTAGGCAAAACACTTTTTACCAGTACTAGTGGAGGCCGGGTTTCATTGTCCTTGCTTAGTATCATGCGAAATTGGGACAATGTACACCGGTACGACTGGGGTGGAACTGGATACTCCGTGCTGATGTCTGGCCTGGCTCGAACCTCAGTTGGGGACCTAGGTTCAGTTGTCTGTTTCTGGCCCGCGATTGAGATACCCGTAACTCACCTCCCTTGTTTCTCCCTTTTTTTTTTTGCTAATCTTTTATCCTGCCTCTGACACATCTTTCATTTTTGCTGTTCTCTTCAGATTTGGGGGTACCTACACTTCCAAAATGGTCGCCCTCTCCTCTTCTCCGATGTTTACACATATCTGCTCACGAGTAACTGGCACAAGAGTCGCCGTAGGGATGTTGGAATGAAGCATTTAGAGATGGGTCTGAGATCCCAATTTGACTTGTTGATCCCAGAGCAGGTATGGATACTTTCCTCTTCTCTCCCTTTTTCGGGACTAATAGGATTCTCTTTTTCATTGCAGGTCATCTTTGACCCGTACATTGGTTCTCCCTTTTGGGATCGAGCTGTCGTGGGTCTGTCCCGCTTTTTCGTTGACCGCCGTGTTATTTTCTTTTACGGGGCCTGGGCCAGGGCATATTACTTGGGGGAGAGAATGGTACATTAGTACCGGGATTAATTCACCGTGCTGCAAGCTCCTCTCGCGGATGTTATGTCTCCTGAGGGTACTATTGAGGAGCTCTCCGCCGGATTCCTCCATCATGGGGTCCCTATTGATGATCTTCTCATGCCTAGGGGATACCCAATGTGGTATGAGTCCCTACCCTATCGGTCCCTCCTTCCGTTCTTCGTACCCGGTGCCAACTTTTTGGCCTTTGGCGGTCCGTGATCTCAGGTAGTTCTCCTTTCTCTTTAGGCAAGTTTCCAATGGTTCTGATACAATTTTGTTTCTACTGACCGAACCCTTGCTTCTTTTCATAGTTTGGCAGGGGAGATGATTCTGACGACGATGATGAGGCAGAGGTAGGTCCTGTTGAGTCTATGGGTGCTGGTCTTTCAAACCCCTCTGGCACAGGTGCTTTTGGTAGCTCGGCTGCTAAGGTTCAGGGGACCTTTAGGTGCCTTGATGATGCATTCCTTTCAATTTTATGTGTCGATGTCATCGAGCAAGCCCACCTATCTACAGAAGCCGTCTGGGTCCCCCACCTGAATTGGTCCCAGGGGTGAGTTTTCTTTCCCCTACATTTACTTTTCAGAGAAATGCCTGTTTTTACTCTTATGGCCCCCCTATAGCTGATATCTCTTTTTGTGCAGAACTATGAGTCAGCCGTGAATCAAGCTGAGTACTATCGCAATATCGCCGGTCTTCGAGATGTGGAGATGGTAAGTGCTTTGTTAATCGGCTCCGACTTCTTGGTTTGCTGCCCTTACTTCTACTCAAACTGACCTCTTAGTGTGATGTTTCTAGCGTGCTGGTGAGGAGTCGCGATCGTTGCTAGGGAGGTTATCATAGGCGTGGTCTTGAGTGGGGGAGGTTTGGACATACCACAGCACCTTGGGCCGTCGCAAGAGATCCAAGGGTGCCGATAAGGAGTAGGCCTACTCTGATCTGGTGTAGACTTTTTAGACTTTGGGGACACATATTTTTTTTTCTTTGGAAATATGTAATGGATTATATAACACTATTTTTTTTTTATGGTTTTTACTTTTTCATGAATGTTAGTGCCCTCTTTTTGATTGCATGTTCTATCCCTTTCTTGCTTGTTGTCGTATACTGGATCATTTGCAGGATGGCCTCGGCCTTTTCTTTTTGAAGTCATGCCTTGGTTAATTCCGACCAAGATTTTATCCTCTATGCGGACTGTTTCCCTGAAAGAAGAAAGTTTAGATGTTAATTCCATGTATCCAGCATGTGGTCTGGGATGCTTTTAAAAAATAAATTGTAGGAAATGCAAGTGGGCTGGCCAGGGGGGAGCAAAAAGGACCTCCCCAGCTCTCTCTTTTTCTCTTTGGGTTGCAGCAGTGGTCTTGGTGTGTATAATATATGCACCATGCCAAATTAGGTCAGGAATAGCCTGATGTGTATATTATACACGCCAAGCCAAATCTGGCAAAAATAGGCCTGGTGTGTATATTATACTCGCCAAATGTCTTTAGGGAAAAAAGTGGGGCCTTTTAAGCCAGAGTATTGTTGAAACCAGGTTATGCTAAGGCCGTCCAGATCACCTTGGGTTTGAAGAAAAATGATTATGAGAAAAGTCTCATTGGTGGGCCCACCAGGTGTTCGTTGAAATTCCTGAGAGAACTTTTTAGAAAGGAACGCCTGCGAAAATTGCCAATAAGAAATCCTCAAAATGTGAAGGACTTTGCCCTTTGCCTTATTTCTGAGGTTCTTTCCTATACTGGGGGAGAGAGTTTCTCGCTTGCACTATGCGACGTCTTGGCGGAATTAGATGGAGGTCGCTCTGTGAAGGGCAGAGCTTTATCGTTGCCTTGCTGCCTTCGCTCTGGGCAAGGTGGAGGGCCTCTAGGGATGTCTTGTCTTGCTTCAAATTTGGCTTGGGGAGCATCTTGCTATCTTGGGACCCGTACCACGCTTTTATGTTGTTCAAGGTGAGGTGGCCCGCTGCTTTTTAGGTGGATGACACATGCTTCCACAAGGGGATATACAAGGGTTGGAGCTTTGGCTGCTGGCTGAAGCTGAGCTGGTGTGGAGGCTTCTCTGGTTAGACAGGACTTTCCCAGTGGTTCGCTCTAGGGATTACGAGGGCATCACTCTCATTGGTCTGACCTGCAGTACTCACTATTTCCCATTCTGATTGCTGCACCAGTTTGGTTGCTCTCAGCAGGTGCCCTGTGAAGCAACGCCACCCTTACTATTTCCCATTCTAATTGCTGCACCAGTTTGGAGACTTGGATAGGATAGCTGCTCTCTGGGAAATGCGTCAGTTGATGCATATCTGTGATCTAGAGTAGGGGAATTCAGTTTTGACCTCTAAGGAGTACGAGGCTTGGCAACTGTCTGAGGGGCCTTCTGCTTCTCACTTGGATCAGCCCGAGAGTGGTGATGTGGAGGGACCTCGGCCAAAGAAGGAGTTGATGCTTTGATCCCGTATTGAGCTGTTGGTGAATGAGAAGCGAACTCTACATGATCATTTAGAGAAATAAAAAGTTAGAGCAGAGGCGGCAAAAGCCAGAGCTGATGTAGCTGAGTGCGAGATCCTTCATCTGGAAGGAGCTTTGAGTGACGCTTTGGGTGCTACTGATGCTTCTAGGAAACAGCATAGGAGTCTTCATGGTCGCTAGATGACAGAGCGGGATGTTCGGGAGGACACCTTACATGCAGAGATCTGTGCCCTAAAGCACGAGTTGGGTCGTTGATTCCATCCTGCGCAAACTTTTTGCATAGATCAGATTACCACATGAAGGGGCATAAGAACCCCTGCCTGAATTTTTTTTGGTATATATATTTTCTTTATGTTTTTGTTGTTTTTGCTTTTTGTAAAAAGGAAAGGGAGCGAGACATCACACCGATTATTTTTTGGAGATGTAGTGTAAGTAAAGTACAGACTTGTAAATGAAAAAAGGAAATCTATTATCTTACAAAAATTTATCTTTTCTCTATTTTTTTTTTATAAAGGGAGAAATTGTGCCGGTTATTCCTTTAGAGATATGGCACGCACAGTGCCGACCTGAAATAGGAAAGGAAAATTTATTATCTTTTGCAAATGTGGTCCCTCCGATCATCAGACCAATCATCTCAGAGTGTGGGGTGCACAGCACAGGCTTGAAAATGGGAAAGGAAAATTTATTATCTTTTGCAAATGTGGTCTTTCCAGTCATCAACCAATCATCCAGGAGTGGGGGGTGCACAGTGTGGCCTAAAAATGGGAAAGAAAAATTTATTATCTTTTGCAAATGATTTTTTTTCTTTGATGCCTTAGGCATGAAGGGAAGTAGCGGGTCCAAATTTGAGCAGAGTCGAAACCGTTCAAGGTCGGACCTGGGTGAGGTTTAGAACACCCATCCCCTTGGATCGAATCAACCTTTTATCCTTGCCTCAATTCATGCGCTTGACGGTGCGACCATGATGATATGCTTGGCCCAGACTTGTTTTGAGTAAACATGAGCGGCCTAGGAGGATCAGATGGATCAGGGTTGTAATCGGGAGAGTAGCTGAAGACTCTCTCTTTTTTCCTTTGCAACATTTTTACTCACAGCACCCATGAGAAGTTTTTTTCATGCCCGTTGTTGCCCTATTTTTTACCTGTAGCGCCCTTTTTGGGGTTTTTATTACGTCCATGGGTATGCATTTTTACCTTAGGCGCATTTTGAGGTTTTCACCTGGTCCACACAAGCTCGCTGCTTTTACCCATGGCACCCTTTCAGGTTTTCACCACGTCCTTTTTGCTTTGAGCTTGTATTTTTTTTTCTTTTATTTGATCAAAAGCCATGACATGGACATCGATTCCGTCATAGCCGGCTGGATGAAGTTCTTTTGTCGTCTCCCAGCTTGGCTTTTGCTGACTCAATGGATACTGTGACTGCTCGTAGGCCTTAAAGAGGGCTTTTTTCAGGGATGTATCATGGCCATGGGATAGGTTAGGAATTTTGGCGGTATTCTGGGTTTTAAAAGGCTTCCTTAATTGGGTTCCAGCTACCATAATACACCTCTTCCTTAGGGATTTTGACTGTACATGCTCCATATTTCTTTTCTATTTTTTATTCTTTTTGCTTTTTTTAGACATACTCTTTTTGGGATTTTAGTTTTCTGATTTTTTTGAATTTGATGGTAACTCTTCTTTCTTTTTTTTTGTTTTTGGTATATAAACTTTTTTGTCTTCTTTTATGGGAAAGGGGTTATGAAAGAAAGGCTAATGACTTAACAGGTGTAGCAAAGGTGGTGATCATTCAGGGATACTTTTTGGCTACTTGACTTTAAAATGTTGGCCTCTTTTATGGGGTCCTTAAGCAGCCACGTATCCATCTTATCAATACTTACCTTCTTGCGAAAGCCTTAATAATAGAATCTTCGGGCATACCCAATGTTGATCGGCTCAAGAAAGTGATCTCCGTCCATGGTTGTGAGGCAGAGCGCGTACCCTGGGAGTACTTCTCGGATGACGTAAGATCCCTCCCAGTTGGGCTTGAATTTCCCTGTCGAATCGGCGTGAAGAGACGGGAAGATTTTCTTGAGTACAGTATCACCCACTTTTAGATCTCCAATGCGAACACGTTTATTGTAAGCGCGTGCGTTTCGCCCTTGGTAAACTTGGGTGTGACACAAAGCTAGGAGCCTTTTCTCGTCCAACAAGCTCAGCTGCTCAAAGCGGGACCTCTCCTTTTTAGCTTCAGGTAGATTAGACTCCATGAGAATGTAGAGCGAAGGTACTTCCACCTCAACTGGCAGCACGGCCTCGGCTCCATACACAAGGGAAAATGGTGTTGCTCCTATAGCGATACGGATTGACGTTCGATAGGCCCATAGTGCAAAGGGGAGCATTTTGCTCCAATCTTAGTAAGTGACGACCATCTTCTCTAGGATGTGAACGACTGTCTTGTTAGCAGCCTCTATGACTCCATTGGTTTGCGGCCAATAGGGTGACGAGCGGTGATGTTTAATTTTATACTGCTCGCAGAAGGCTCTGATGCGCTTGCTCGTAAAGTTAGTGCCATTGTCCGTGATGATATCCTTGGATACCCCGAATTAAAAAATAATATTATTCTTGATGAACTTCTCGAATTATAGGACGTTGCCTCCACCCATTTGGTGAAGTACTCGATGGCAACGAGGATGAACTGATGCTCGTTTGAAGCTTTCAAATTGACTTTTCTGACAACATTGAGGCCCCATGTAGCGAATGGCCAAGGAGTGGTCATGCTGTATAGATCTATGACTGGAGCATGTATCAAACTGGAGTGTTCTTGGCATTTGTAGCACCTCTTAACATGCTTGCAATAGTCAGCTTCCATGGTAGTCCTGAAGTATCTCTGTCATAGGATCATTTTGGCCAGCATGTGTCCATTGACGTGGGCCCCACATACTCCCTCATGGATCTCTTTCATAATGTGGGTTGCTTTGCTCTCAGTTAGACATTGTTATATGACCGCTTGTAGAGGCACTCACCACAGATGACGTAGTTTGCCACGAAACGTTGGATGGTTCGCCTGTCTGTCTTGGATGTGCCCTCATAGAAAGCTTGAGTTTCATGGAAATTCTTAATATCTGAGAACCATGGAGGTTCATCATCTAACTTTGTGAGTCCCTCAATTTGGAGGCCTGCTCATTCCTCTACTCAATCATGATTAGCTTCATCTCGACACCATATGGAATTTCGACTATCGATGCCAATGTCGCAAGTGCATCAGCAAAGCGATTTCTCACTCGTGAGACAGTGGAGAAAGTAATATCATCGAAGCATGCTAACAAATTTTTGAGGTGCTCATGGTAGGGGATCAACTTCTCATCTTTTGTCTTTCAATCTCGATTTTTCTAGCATATAATCAATTGTGAGTGGCCAAACACCTTGAGATGAGTTACTTTTAGGTCAAGTGCTGCTTGTAAGCCTGCCACGCATGCCTCATATTTGGCCATGTTGTTTGTGCATGAGAAGTTGAGCTTGATGGATACTGGTACGTTCCCCTTTGGCGAAATCACAATAGCACTGACTCCTTGACCCTCAGCATTTGCTGCCCTGTCAAAGTGCATTACCCAGGATTTCTCTGTCTCCACCGTATCATCCTCTGCCATGAACAAAATGTCCTCATCTGGGAACTCAGTTCTCAAAGGCTCATAGTCAGGTAAAGGATTTTCGGCAAGATGATCAACAAGTGCTTGTCCTTTGATCGACTTCTGTGTGACATATGTGATGTTAAACTCAAATAGGAGAAGTTGCCAGTGCGCAGTTTGACCTGTGAGAGACGGCTTTTCGAATAGGTACTTCAATGGATCCATTCGTGCTAGGAGTAGAATACCTTGAGATAGCAAGTAGTGGTGGAGCTTCTGGATAGCCCAAATGAGAGCCAGACATGCTTTCTTTAGATGAGAAAAGTGTGTCTCGTAATCGGTAAATTTCTTGCTCAAGTAATAAACTGTTTGCTCTCTTCTTCCTGTTTCATCATGTTGCCCTAGGACACATCCCATCGAAACTTTCGTTGTGGAGAGATACATTAAGTGTGGTCTCCCAGGTTCGGGCGGCACCAAAACTGGTTGGTTGAGGAGGTAACCATTAATTTTATCAAATGCTACCCGATAGTCGTCATTCCATTTGACGGGCGAGTCTTTTCTTAGTAGTTTAAAAATCGACTTGTAGATAGGAGTGAGCCATGCGATGAACTGACTGATGTACTATATTCTGCCAAAGAAGCCTCTGACTTTTTTTTTGGTAGATGGTGGTGGCATTTCGACGATGGCTTTTATCTTGATCGGGTCAACCTCGATGCCTCTCCTGCTGACGATGAAGCCTAGTAACTTTCCTGACATAGCGCCGAATGCACACTTCTGGGGTTCAGACGGAGCCTATATTTTCTCAGCCTGTCAAATAGCTTTTGGAGGTTTATTAGATGATCACTTCTTTCCGGTGACTTGGCTATCATGTCGTCAAAGTACACCTCAATTTCTTAGTGCATCATGTCATGGAAGAGTGTTATCATCACTCTTTGATATGTTTCCCCAACATTTTTCAGTCCGAAACACATGACTCGATAGCAAAAAGTTCCCCATCTAGTGATGAACGTTGTCTTCTCTCAGCCCGCTTCTGGCATCTTGATCTAATTATATTCAAAAAATTCATCCATAAATGAGAGCATCCCATGCCCGACAGTGTTATTGACCAAGATATCGATGTGTGGCAACGGGAAGTCTTCTTTTAGGCTTGCTTTGTTGAGATTTCTGAAGTCGATGCACATGAGAACCTTTCCATCTTTCTTTGGTACAGGGACGATATTGGCTAGCCATTACGGGTACTTAGAGACCATGAGAAATCCTGCATCGTACTACTTGATGACCTCATCTTTTACTTTTAGTATCCATTCTGGCCTAAGGCGTCTTAATTTATGCTTAACTAGTTGAACATCAGGATATAGTGGCAGCTCATACTCGATCAAATCGGTATCCAGTCCAGGCGTATCCTCATATGACCATGCGAAGATGTCTTGGTATGACCGAAGGAAATCAATCATGCTTTTTCTTTCCTCAGTAGATAGCGACATTCCGAACTTGATGATTCTAGGAATCTCCTCAGTACCTAAGTTGACATCCTCCGTTTCTTCAATG
This sequence comes from Chloranthus sessilifolius, assembly GCA_021018995.1. Classification (NCBI taxonomy): domain Eukaryota; kingdom Viridiplantae; phylum Streptophyta; class Magnoliopsida; order Chloranthales; family Chloranthaceae; genus Chloranthus; species Chloranthus sessilifolius. The sequence goes on from CM037588.1 coordinate 104,725,821, forward strand.
ATCGGGGTAGGGCCATGCTCAAAATTGGCAAATGGTTCAAGGAGTTTATTGGGAAGCTCCTCAGTAGGGATTTCCTTCTCTAGACTCGTGGCTCCTACCTCTTCTTGTATTTCTATAAAAAAAGGGGTCGATTTCGTGTGGGACGGGATTTTCAATTAAGGCATCTTTTTCTTTGATTTTCTCAGGAATTTTGAAAGACAAAATTTTTAGATTTTGTATTTTTCTATGTTTTTAACATTTTGTTTTTCTATTTTTTTAGTTTTTCTTTTTCTTCAAGGATCGACCCTTGGCAAGGGACACATGGCATTGCCTGCCAAGCGATAACCTCACTTTTTACAAGTTATTTTTTTTTAGAAGCGGGTGCCAATTTTTAGGCTACCCGATGCTTCCAAAGTTATGGGCATTGATGCCCAATTCCTTACCTGTGGTGCTGCACCTTTACCTGCTCTGATGGAGGAGGCTGATTGAGATGGATTTTGGGAGTCAACCTCCATCATGCTCATCATGGGCTCGTCCGAGACCCGATCCTTAAACATCAGAAAGGTCTTGTGGTGGTTCACCACAGGGGGAGATTATGTAGGTATGATAGATTCTTCCTAAAAAAGGGATAGAGCGGCTAGGTCTATTTCCAGGTTGGGAGAATAATACCTGTTCATGTGGGGTCAAATGTGTTGCCCCATTTTGATCAATCTTCACGATCCCTGCTCTCATGAAGGTGTTTCGGATGTGAGGTCTGAGACGGGGTTTCTCTTCTAGGTTTATTCCCTTAGCTCTAGTAGCGGCTATTGTTTGAGCCTTTTCCTTAGCCTCTCGGACCTCTTTCTCAGTGGGCTTGTAACCTAGCCCAAATTTGACTTGCTGCTCGCCCTTGGCCTTGACTGGCTCTCTCCTGCCTTGCAACCAGGGTCCTAGCCCCCTTCCTTTCTGATAACCCCATTTTTGGAGCATGGCCACATCCACAACAATTCCTCCTTCGGTTTTCAGGGTGATACTTTCCGGGGGCTCCGGGATTATCATTGACACCTCGTATTTAAAGTTATGGAGGTCCGTATCTTCAGTTGTGTGTGGTATATCTAATAGTTTGGGGTTCTCAATGTTGTGGGTGGCTTTCTCCCTTTCGTCATGCCCTTCATCTATGATGGTGACGATCTTCTGCCCAGCCAAAAATTTAAGTTTCTGATGCAACGTTGAAGGTATTGCCCCGACCTTGTGCAACCAAGGGCACCCCAATAGCAGGTTGAAGGAGGACCTGATGTCCATTACTTGGTAAGGTATGGAAAAGGTCATTGGCCCGATCATGAGCTCAAGATCAACTTCCCCAATTATTTCTCTTCTCTTGTTGTCAAACCCTTTGGCACTGGTTTTTATCAGCCTCAACATACAAGGATCTACCCCTATTTTGGTAGCTGTTCTAAGAGGGCACACATTCAAAGCAGACCCATTATCGATCAATACCAATGAGATTACCAAATTTCTAGTTTCTACAGTGATATTGAGGGATTTAGAATGATTATTTCCCTCCTCTGGTAAATCAGCATCCAAAAAATAAATGGCATTGGGAGCCATCACCTACCCGATTATTTGCTCGACCTCATCTGGGCTTACTTGGAGAGATACATGCACATTCTTTAATGCCCCCAGCAGGGCTTGGAAGTGAAGTGGGAAAACCATTAACAGATCCCAGACAATAATATGGGCTGACATTCTCCTTAACTAGGTTTCAAGTATGTGCTCTTGACTCATCTTCTCAAACGGGTCTACTGCAGTAGTATCTTTCTTCCCTTCTGGCTGGGCTGGCACTAGTACTGGTGCGTTCGGTTGTTAGGAGATCCTTTCCGACCAATTGATGAAATCAACTGTCCCCTCCCTGCTGTTGCCGACATTGATATCTATTTGATCATAACTGAGTGAGACCTGATGGGGATCGTAGGTTAGTCCCAGGATCTGAAATGGGATGACAGAGGGTATCAGAGGTGTTGGTGCCGATGTATTGGGATGGGCGGGGATCACATGGTTAACAGATGGAAGGAGCAAGCGGGCCAAATGGGGTTGGTGAGGTTTGTGGATGACTGTATTAGGGGTGATGTGATAGGGGTGGGCCATTGATAATTGATTAGTGATGGATGGGGATAGAGGACATAATCGGATATTGGGTAGTTGGTCAGGGTGGTGGTGTATGGTTGGTAGGAATTGATTTAGACATAGTTGACAGAAGTTGGCAATGGGAAATATACCCTAAGATCTAAGGGTTCTGCTTGTGGTGTGGGGTTTGAAAAATAATCAGCCAAATTTAAAGGTTCAATCACCCCAATGCTTCCATCCTCTCGGTCTCTTTTTTGTGATGCTTCAAACTCTTCCTGGGTGTGGATATACTCAAACGGGTCAAACTCCTCGTCATCCTCTTCTACTATGCTGACAGTTGGTCTCAGACCTGCCCTTTCTGGCGGGTGTGGTGGTAGTAGCACTTGGTGTATGTTCGCATGCTGGTTAGCCTAGGGAGGTGTTGGAGGGATGATCTCACCAGCCTCTATTAAGTCCTATATTGCGTGCTTCAAAGGGAAGCAACGATAAGTCGGGTGGCCAGGTCCTTGGTGGAAGTTGCAATGGGTGTTGGGATCATAGTTCCTCGGTATTGGGCTCGACAGGGGTCGTGGCTGGAGTGTTGTGACCAAGCCCTTTTTAATTAACAAAGGCAACAAAATATTCAGGGACTGTCCCAAGGGTGTGAACACTCGATCAAAACAGGCTTTTCTCTACTTTGGGATCATCTGTGCCCCTTGCCCATTTCCAATTCTTTACATTGGCTCGTTCCTAGTTGGGATTGGCTGGGCTGCCCTAAATTGGAATGGGGTTGTGTTGGTATTGAGTCGCATGTTGCCGACTGTTTGCACCTTTGCCCCGGTTCTTCTTTCATTTCTCAGATCGGCGAACCTCTGGATTCCACTGTTTGAAGTTTTGTTCAACCGCCCCTCTCTTATCGCATCCTCACAGAGATTGGCGTTTCTTACCAAATCAGCAAAGCTGGACTACTATTGATATACTAAGAAGTCTGAGATGATCGGGAGGGTGTTCTTTGATATAATTTCAATCTGCTCATCATCGGATATTTTGTTCCAAACCTGAGATACCAATGCCCTCCATCGCCCAAGATAATCACTAAATGTTTCATCGAGCTTTTATTTTAACTAGGCCAAATCAGACTTGCGCGGTTCTATGTCGATGTTATAGACATATTGTTCTTGAAATAAGTGGGTCAAATCCTTCCAAGTTTTGATCATGGAAGGTTCTAGCGAAGTGAACCACTTCAAGGCCGGGTTCGTAAGGCTCTTTTGGAAGACCTTTATGAGCAAATGCTCATCCCCTCCGTACTGGCACATGTCCCCGTAGTAGGACTTGAGATATGCAATGGGGATACCCGTGCCATTGTACTTGTCAAAGATTGACACTTTGAATTTCAGGGATAAGGGACTTCAGAAAATAAGCATAAATAAGAAAAGTCTGTGGCGTGGATCTCAGTTCCACCCATCTTCATTAATTATTTCTGGATCTTGTCCAGCTGTTCTTTCAATTACTCAGATTTTTTAGATGGTTGTGCCGTTCTTTCGACTGTCGGTCTCCACTCACTTTATACTACGGGTGGGTTGGTGATTATGGGTGGCGGAGGATTGGTACTTGTGTGTGCCCCCGTATAAGTCCCGCTGTTTCTTATCTCAAATTCCTCATACTGTGGGTCTTCATAGAATGGGGAAGGGTGAGATTTTCTTATTGGTGTTGGGTAGTCTAAAGGGGTGCTGGATGGGACCACTGTACATGGGGAAGATTTGGTGGGATGATGGGGTGAGTGGAGGTTGGGTTTTGGATTAGGGTTTGATGAGGCCATTGTGCCTGGGGAAATTTATGGGGATGATTTTGAGATGTAGGAGGATGGGTGAGTTGGGGTTGATGAACGGTGTGAGATAGGTTCCCGTATTGGGTTGGGTATGATAAGTGAATGGGATTTTGAGGAAATTGCAGCGGGTGTGGGTATGAGGTTCTAAGGTTTGGGCCTTGCGGGGCTTGGGTATAGGGTAAGGAGCTTATATGGGCTTGGGCCATAGGGCCTGGGTGAGTATGGACCATGGGGCTTTGATGGGTTTGGCCCATTGGGCCATGATGGGTCCATCCCATTAGGCCTTGGTGGGTTTGGTCCATTGGGCCTTGAGGCCCGCTCCAATGACCCCATGGTTGGTGAGGGTCTTGGGTGGTATGGACAATGGGGGGTTGATGAGAATTTTGGAAAAGAGGGGCATGGAGATTTGGGAGAGTATGGGATGGGTTTATGAGGGGTGGATAAGGGAGGCTGCTTTGAGAAGCCTTCCAGCTGGTGTAGGCCCTAACCATCTCCTCCATCATATCCATTGGATTGGGTGAGGGGGTGGATGTGGATGGTGCACCCAATGAAATGTGGGGTGTGAATGAGGTGGATGTGTGGGAAAAATTGGGCATGGCCTTGGTAAAATTGGGCATGACCTGGGTAGACGGGGGGACGTGTGGTGGGTTGAAGAAAATGGACGTGGTACGGGTAAATGTGAAAGAATCGAGTATATGTTGGGAGGATGAAAAATGGGGCATGGTGGTAAAGGTGGGAAACTGGGTCGGGTTCTGGGTGAATGTGGATGGAATATGAGATGGGTTTGGAATGGTCATGGAGGCGGAAATGGTTTGGAAAAATGAGGGGGAATGGGTGATCAAATTTTGGGGGTTTTGAGCGATGGTGGATGGAAAAAGAGGTGCACCGAAGGGTCCGGTGACGGTAAATGGGGATTTGGTGAGTAGAATGGAGGTGAACATTTCCTCTGAATGAGAATGGGTTGGGGAGCGTGGCGGGGATGAATCGGGATCGGCGTATGCCGGATCTACCACCCACGACATGGCTTGGAGACGGGTTGGGTACGGATGCCTCGGGTGGGGTCTGTAGAGCTTTTTCTTTCTTCCCCTATGGGATGATGGAGGGTAAGGCAATGCTGTTGTGCTAGCACCACAAGTCTCTTTTGGGTTTTGATTTTTTCTTGATTTTTTTGGATTTTGATTTTTGATTATTTTTTGTTGTTTTTTGGATAAAACAAATGAACCTTTAGTATGAGTTTCAAGGCCTTGGAGTTTCCATTTCGGGTGGTATTCGTACCCTAAATAACTCCCGCGGCGAGCTCCCAACGTGCTTCAGAAGAATCAAAATAGAAACCTTTTAATCTATGTGAAGGCACGGGAAACCACGCAAACAACCTGATTCCTCGGAGCAAATTAATAAGAGAGTGACCTCTTTTGACTGGCGAGAGCGTATTGGGTATTGAAGAGTGCGAGACCTATCAGAGGTGCTAAACCACTAAGCGGGGGACTCGGGGAGTTGATAAAGGCCTCAGATTTGGGCTGCCTAGCCTAGAATAGGCTTGGCGTGTGTATTATATGCGCCAAGCCAAAATTTGGAGATTTTGGCTTGGTGTGTATATTATACACGCTAGGGTAGTTCTGGCAAAAAAGAATCTTGGCGTGTGTTTTATACACGCCAGAGCAAATCTGGGTAAAAGAGGCTTGGCGTGTATTTTACATGCGCCACGCAAAGCAGATTATATAACAATTTGTGACAGGAGAACAGCAAGCTCGAAATCAGTCTCTTTTTCTGGTTTTCTGGAAACAATGCTTTCGGCGATAGATTTTTTTGTTGTAATGGGTCCCTCCTCACTAAACTTAGGGATACAAGGCCATTTCGGGTCAACTAGCGCACTCTCCCAGGGTTTTAAGCTTTGTAACAAGATTGGTTACCCACCCTATATACCTCCCGCGCAAGCGCTTTCTCAGATACTGGATGGGGTGGTACTTTTTCGGATCATCACCACTAGAGACTGCCGCCGCACTAAGAACTGGGTGTTTGCATCTTTGCCTAAAATTCTCAACCCTTATAAAATCTACCATCGACAAAATTCAATTAAGTCCCCCTCTTGGTTCAATTTTAATATTTTTTTTAAGGGAGCTTGCTTTAAAGTCCAAAAATGGGGGGTGATGGTCCCATGCCACCTCTATGGGCCGGCGTCCACTGATGAGATATGAGTGCAATAAAGTAAAGAGTTCAAGTAGGCCCGCCAAACGGCTAAGGCATGTAAATGCGCAAGTAAGCCCACCAATCGGCTAAGGCATATAAATGACGAAAAAATAAATGAATCATAAAGACAATGCTCAAGTAGGCCCGCTGATCGACTAAAGCACGTAAACGACGAAAAAGTAGGGGTAAGTAAAAATAGACAGAATTGTAGGGGTGAGTATAAAAGGAAAATAAGTAAAATGTTAGTAAAATAATGAGAAAATAATAAAAAAATAGTAAAAAGGCCAACCTTCAAGGGGAAGCTCTACTAGCTACTCCCCAGCAGAGTCGCCATCTGTGCAACCGTGGGCTCTCACGATTTTGTCGTGATGATGCGCTCGTTTAATAAAAAACTAGAGTCGCCACCCAGAGCTTTTGGTGTCCCGAGAAACCTCAAATCAATATTAAATGCACCAAAGTGTCAAATATATGACTCTGATTCTGGTCTACGCCAAAGGCTCTCGGGTAGGGGCTACGGTTATCGATCGGGAAGGTGTTAGGCACCCGATCAACCCGCTCGAAAGCGGTCTCTACTTATGGTCAAAATAAAGGAAAATTAAAAATGAAAAGAACACTTCCTCTTGCCCAAAGGGACTTATGATCCTATCAAGCTCTCCGCAAATACCGAAAATTCGGCGGTGTAACGGCTTGAATCCTTGGATAAAGGAAAAGAAAAGAAGGTAGAGGAATAGAGGGGATAGCCGAAGCTCTCAGGCCCTTGTTGCACAGTTGTGGACCTTCGCGTAGGTGCACTTGGTGAGCTTCAGATAGCTCGGAAAGATGGAGTGGGGGGTTCTAATCCTCTAAGGCTTGATGGCTAAGAGGTAGGAGGAGAGGGCTAAGGGATAGTTCTCACCTAAACTCAAAGGTTTTTGATGGAAGATGGGGTCTAAGGGGGATTTTTAGAATTCTGGAATTTGTTTGGGTATTGGTGCACAAAAGGGGAGGAGGGGATCTCTTAATCTCTTTCTCTCTCTTGAAAATTTTTCAAGCCTTTGTAAAGGGAGGGGTGCCTCTCTCTTTATAGGAAAAGGGAAGGTTAGGAGGGTACTTAAGAGCTAATTAGGATTAGCAATTAGGTAATCTTCTAATCTAAGGTTTCCTAGTATCTTAAGGTCTAGGAAAAATGGGCAATGGTCTTCAATGGTAGATGATAGGGTGAGGTTTCAAATGACTAGAGGGTTGCAAAAAAGGTAAATGAGATTGTAACAGTCCTAATGAAACCCACCTTAAACATTGGAATGGTCAACAAGTCAAACCCCAAAGTGAATTTTGAGTAAAAATTAACAGTTATTGTAGCTAAGCCTGGCGCATGTATTATCCACGCCAAGCATATGTATACACCCATGTTTGGCGTGTATAATATACACGCCAAGCCATTTTTGGGAATAAATGGCCTGGCATGTATAATATACACGCCAGGTAGTATTCTTCCCTAAAATGGCTTGGCGCGTGTATTATATGTACCAAGCATGCTCATCCTCTCGAGAACCTCTCGAGAGGTTGAGAACCTGTCGAGGTGTTCACTTTGAAGGTGATTGAGAACCTGGCGTGTATAATATACACGCCAGACAATATTCTTCCCTAAAATGGCTTGGCGCGTGTATTATATGCGCCAAGCATGCTCATCCTCTTAAGAACCTCTCAAGAGGTTGAGAACCTGTCAAGGTTTTCACTTTGAAGGTGGTTGAGAACTCTTCCCTAAAATGGCTTGGTGCATGTATTTTATGCGCCAAGCATGCTCATCCTCTCAAGAACCTCTCGAGAGGTTGAAAACCTGTCGAGGTGTTCACTTTGACGGTGGTTGAGAACCTGGCATGTATAATATACATGTCAGGCAATATTATTCCCTAAAATGGCTTGACGTGTGTATTATATGCACCAAGCATGCTCATCCTCTCGAGAGGTTGAGAACCTGTCGAGGTGTTCACTTTGAAGGTGGTTTAGAGGCCCGAAACTTCGGATCGTCATAACTTTTGACATACAACTCAGATCGGGGTGATTCTTAACTTGTTGGAAAGCTGAAAACCTCTACTTTTCAATTATCTAAGATTTAGTCTTAGTAGAGGTTCTTGCCAGCCTTGGTATATATCTCTCTAACCATTGCCCGGGAGGGTTAACTATGGGTCCGAAGAGGTTGGGGGTAATTCCTAAGGGATGGGCAAGTTCCTAAGGGTTTGGGAAGGTTCTTAAGGGTATGGGAGAAGCTATTGGAAGCTCAGGGGTGTGCTTCTCTCAAAGTATATTTTGATTAGGCCTTGGGCCAAATTTGGGTGTCTACAGATCGGTTCTCTTCAGAACCTCCTAACACGCTCACTGTTTTCACAAATCGATAGATCAATGTTCAAACCGATCGACCAATTTCACAAATCGACCAATTGAAATTCATTTCGATTGATCGGTTTCTCCAGAAACCTTCACATTTTTGCTCAATAAGTATCGATTGATCGAATACTTATTTTGATCGATCTGTTTTGTCAGATTTCTTATACACACGGGTTTCAACTTCCCAAACTCATTTTCTCTCATTTTTAACTCCTTTTCTTCTAATTTTCCACCCACATCCTAAATAATGACTAACTTATATACAAATCACAACTTAACATAATTCTTCTTACCTTTAAATGATCGATTCCTTGATCCACGAGGTCACGCTCAAGCTAGGGTTTCAGAGTTGGAAGTTTGAGATTCTTTTCGATCCTCAATCCCCGAACTTTGCGCACAGTTCCAATCTTACACACACACATATAGTTTAGAGCTCTCCTTCCTTGTCTCTCTTCTTAATAAATTCCCAACAACCAAAACCAAAGGAAATGAATTCCTCCCTTCAAAGTTAGTTTTTATACTTAAAAGCTTAGTGTTAGGGTGTTAAGCCGGTACACCGTACTTCGGTGTGCGTCATCTCATCACATGGTTCTTACTATTTCTAAGTCTTTCTTTTTCACTCAAGATTTATTCTAACTCACTCTTAGAATTTGTACTCAGTTGTGTGACCTGTCGGCCACGCATATTGAGATGGACTATTCGGAAAACAAAATTTTTTAGGACGTCACAAAAATGGTCTTTAGTGACAACTCTCAGTTGCTGCTAATACTCAAATAGTCGTCGCTCTTAAATATTATCACAACAAAAGTCGTCACCGGACTAGTCACGTTTATCTCGTTGAGGATAACCATTAGCGACGACTGAAAGTAGTCATTGCTAATACTATTTTTTGAGATGACATATATCGTCGCTAATAATGTCGAAATATTTGCCGCTAAAAGTAGTTGTCACTAATAATGTCGAAATATTTGTCACTAAAAGTATTCGTCGCTAATAATGTCGAAATATTTGTCGCTAAAAGTAATCGTCGCTAATAATGTCGAAATATTTGTCGCTAAAAATAGTCGTCGCTAATACTGATTTTTTGCTACGGCTTACATCGTTGCTAATAATGTCGAAATGCTTGTTGCTAAAATTTAGTTGTCATTGATATGAACACTATTAGCGACGACGTATTGTCGCCGTGGATGTACACACTATTAGCAATGACGTATTGTGGTCGCTGGTATGCACACTATTAGCGTTGACATATAGTCATCGTTGATATGTACACTATCAACGCTGACGTATGGTTGTTGTTGATATGGACATTATTGGCGACAATGTATAGTTGTCGCAGATACAAACACTATTATTGACGTCGTATAGTCGTCACTGCTGACAAGTAACTATAGCGATGATGTATTGCCATTGTTGATGAGAAGTACTATAGCAATGATATATTGTCGTTGCAGATAGTTAACATAAGGCGACGACAACTTTTAGTTGTCACCGGTCCTTATAAAAAAAAAAATTTATTTATTTATTTATTTTAATTTTTTACCATACAAAATAAAACACACATTGACATGCTAAAAGCTCATTCTAAATTTTATTCACAACACATTTTCATTCAAATAAAATATTATCGTATTAGAATAAACTCATATAAAAAGAGTTCACATTCAAATAAACTGTCTTTTATAAGATCTACGGGTGTGTAATCATGACCGTCATTTAAGATCTCTACATACGTCCGAAAGAGCTCTTTGGACAAGAAAAGAAAATATCATAAAAATGTACAATAAAATCTATGATTTAAAGTAGTTAATGAGTTATAAATTGAAACTTCAAAGATTAATCAACATAAGAGAATTTATCAATAAGTTTTCTTAAAATTACTGAAACTTTGCCATTAGCAATGCTAATTGACTTTCTAGTTGTATTTGCTTTTGCTTTGATTCTTTTTATTTTTCCTCTATTTCTTTTTATTTGTCCTCCATCTGTGTCATTTGATGCTTAGTTTCCACCAACTCCTGCTCCACAGTCTCCCACTTATGTTCTGCTTGATCCCACCTTTACTTGTAGTTTTCCATCTCTTGAGTGAGACGGGTAACATGAGGGGATTGCAAAGAAGAGGTATGACAGAGTTTTCCATCCCTCTAACATGTCCAAATAGTGTACCTAGAACTTGAGTAAAAATTTGGTCCTCTATACTATCAACCTCTTCTTGAGATAATAATCCTATCATCTTGTTCTACATAGCAACATAAACTTTAATCAAAAAATTATATGCAAGATAAGAAAATAAAAAGTCATATATATTAGTATTATGAAATAAATAATTCAACTACTTACGTAATTATCTTCAGTGGTTGGAGTCACAATCGACCCATCTTTTTGGAGTGAGAGATCTTATAAAAATTAACCAAAGTAGGATTCTCTCCCCCATTTTCCATCTTCTACTCATAGATTGACCAATTAATCATGAATGCGGCTATAATCATTATTATAATAATCTAATATTATAAAATTCTTACCAGCTCGTTTCGATGACGTAGAAATGATTTAGATCCAGACGTGTGATAGACCTTCAATTTTGATCTATTCAACTTATTTTGTTTCTATTTCTCCTAACAAACTTCAGCCAAAAAAGTAGTCATTAAATCATATAGAATAAAGACTAGTCTCAAACATTGAAATGAAAATTATTTTCTAGATTCCTATAAATGGGTTGCACAACGCATGCCATGTGGTTTGTGTCACAGTATCTAGAACATCGGCCTTCACCAACGTATTGTGTTCGTTGAATTTCTTATGAAACCCATGGCGGATAGTTTTATAGTGATATGTAAATTGTTTGTTCAAGCATCTACTATCCACATAGCGACTCATGTCCAACGTGAAGCCATACTGAAACTTAATAATTAAGAAACAATGGTCAAACATTTTGTACATAACATAACCTCGGACAATAGAACTCATCAAAATATGACTACATAACATAGCTTTATCTATCTTGGGATAATTAGAGAAACATGCCTCAAAAACAAACTTTTTAGCAAAAAAGACCAGACTTCAAACGTTTTAGAAAAATAGTGCTTTCACAGATTTTAGAACTTTAGAAAACTGTGAAAGCACTATTTTTTCTAAAACATTTGTAAAAAAATAGTGCTTTCACGGTTTTCACTGTTTTTCTAAAACATTTGAAGTCGGTCTTTTTTGCTAAAAAGTTTGTTTTTGAGGCATTGTTTTCTAAAGTGCCCTTTTATATTCTTGTGGGACTTTATTCCAACAACTACATTATAGATCATCGTAATTGCAAATGATCAACGTGACCCGCCCATTAAACACATTTACATTTTTACGTACTACTCCTTGTGTCCCGACAAGGATGTCTAGATGAATGGGACAGTTTCTTATAAGCTATGTGAACTTGGTACATCTATTTATTCCTCTTTTCAGTCTACTAGAAGCAACAATTGTTAGACAAAATAAGATAAAGTAGTTAGTAACATTTGGTAAAATAATTTGTTCACAGTCAATAGTTTAAAAGAAATTACAACACGAATATTATATGAGCACTTACAGGATGCATTGGACAATCCATGACGGTCCAGATCGGGGGCTTGCTCATTGGCCCCCACCGGGCCTGCTCGTGAAGGTCCCTCCGAATGAGCAGGCATTTGTGAGTCTACTACCATTTCCTGTTCTTGACCACTATCATGAAATGACATAGATCGAGACGCCTGCCCTGCAAGTGAACCATGTCCCCGCCCTAGTCTTATATTTGTTTGGGATTACTTTTGATCAATGGTATCAAGCCTATATTCATGATCATCTAACATTGGGCTAGCTCAAAGAACCACCTCTATAGAGTAGAGATTCGGGCAAAGGGAGCCAGCTAGTTTGGGCTTGATGAAATGCAGGCCCAATGTCTGTGACAGGCATACATCTGTTGGCATTGTAAATTTATGTTGGCTTAGATTGCTCGGCCTAATCCATTTATTCTACTTTGGTTAGAACAAGACTGATTTTTATGCATAATCCATAAACAATTTGCATTTGGTCCCAACTTCAGGTCCAATTAGAAGTTCGTCTAATTTAAGGCATGACCCATTGACACCATAGCATTGAAATGTAGAGTATCATTGCTAACTTATAGACACCCAAAATTGGCCCAAAGCTTGATCGACACATATTTCGAGAACAACATACTCACGAGCTTCCGAAAGCATTACTCGAACCCTTAGAAAGCCTAAATTGGTCCCATAAAACTTGATTTGAACCAACCAAAATAGTGGATAGAAAGGGAAATGCCAAAGTTTACATAGATTTCTTCAAGAGCTGGAGCTTATACTATTGGAAAGTAGAGGTTCCCATCTTTCTAACGAGTCAAGAATCGCCTAATTCCAACTTGTACTTCAAAAGTTATGGTAAAATGAAGAATACGCAGAAATACAAGAAATCGGGATGCAATCGTAAATAGGATTCAGTATACAATCGTAAATTAAGATGTAATCGTAAATCAGCATACGATCGTAAATCAGGATGCAATTGTAAATCAATATTTAATCGTAAATCATGATGCAATCGTAAACAAGATTCAGTATACAATCGTAAATCAGTATACAATCGTAAATCAGGATGCAATTGTAAATAGGATTTAGAATTCACTCAAAATCAGGATGCAATTGTAAACAAGATTCAGAATTCAAAATTGTGATGTTAGGATTCAAATCGTGATTATCCCCATTACCCACTATTAAAACCCATTCCCCTTTACCAAGCCCTTGAAATCCTCAAAAATCTTAGATCAAACATTACCTAATTCTTAACCTCCATTAGAGCTTAAGAACCCCCCTTAATCACCCCCAACTCTATAAATAGAGACCCCCACCCTTCACTTTTAGACCTAGAAAATTTTCATAGAGAAAAATTTTCAGAAAGAGAATTTATGAAAAAGGAAGCAGTTTGGAAAATCCTAAAGAGAAAACTCTACAAAAATTCCTCCTCATCTCCAAGCTCAAACTTTCCAAACCTTTGGAACCCTAGCCCATCTCATACTAATACACCCTCCATCATCAATCCATCCAAGCATTAGTGTAATACCACCCAATTTCAGGAACTCATGTAAGTAAATTTCAGCAGGTACTGGTGTGGTACACTGTGTGCCTATAGTGTTTGGATGGGTTTGTGTGTATGTGTGATGACCCATGAGTGGGTATGTGTTGTATTAGGTGGAAGAGTTTTCACATATACACACCACTATGTGTATGTGTTTAACAAGAGAGAGAGAGAGAGAGAGAGAGAAAGTGGATAAGAGTAACACACAAGAGTGTGTACATGCTTCACAAGGAAGCAAAGTGTTTACTTGGATATGTGAGGGATAACTCACGTGCAAGACTTTTGTGCTTGGATTGTTAGCCTTAGTTGTTTTGAGAGAAAGAGAAGAAGGGTTTGAAGAGAAAAGGTTTTACTTGAATCTATGTGCTCTGAGCCGTAGGATCGTCGTGTGATTTTGGAGCTTGGAGAGACCGAAAGGGTTTTGAAACCCATTATCTTGTGAAGAGAGAGCGCTCTAATCCTTGCACGATTTTGATATTTTAAAGGTAAGAAATCGACACCCAAATGAGTACAAATTGTAGGATAATATGTGTAAGAAGTGTGGAAGAGATTGGAGAACAAATCGCAAAGAGATCGACTTAAGAAAAGTCAGATCTGAAGTGTTTCTGTTTCTCGCGCGCCTGAGTTTTGAAGCTTGCTCGTGCGAGAGACCTTCAGAAAGGCATCACTGAGCCTCGCTCAACCGAGTAAAAGAGACTCTAGTGAGCCTTTGATATTCACTCGCGCGATGGTATAAGTGATTTGTGAGCCCACTCGCGCGAGCTATGTTTCTCACTCGTGCGAGAGTGTAAGTGTGTATGAACTCGCTCGCGCGAGTTGTGTTTTTTGCTCGTGCGAGAGTCTCGCATGCCCGAAGCGGCTAGAGAAATTCAGCTTTAGTAAGCTGAATTTCAATCTCTCGACCGAGGTTTGTGAGCTCGCACGCACGAGCTTTATTTCTCGCTCACGCGAGAAACAAAGTCAGGCTTATTTTGACTCTTTTTGTGTGAATTGTTCGAAAATGTTTATCTTTAGATTTTCTTAAGCATTCCTAAAGATTCTTTGGATGATTTAAATATAGGATAAAATGTTGAACCTATGCGTGAGTCCACAAAAGGTTTATGCATGGACTAGGCTAAGCGTGCTTTGAGGTGGGGGAAATTTACGATCATTTTATTTGAATGTGCTTTGTATAAGTTAAATAATGTGATGTGATAAGTCATGATAAGTTTTGTGAAAATAAGCATGTGAAATTTTAACCTTTCAAACAAGTTTTGAAAGTATAAATGTGATGTGATATGAGATATGTGATGTGAAGAATGTGTTCGTGTAAATTCCAAAACTTATCATGACTTATGAATATTAGTTTTGAAAGTATAAATGTAATGTGATATGAGATATGTGATGTGAAGAATGTGTTCGTGTAAATCGATTATGAATATTAGTTTTTTTCAAAATAAGTATATTGTAATCACTTTACACGGTGTGAAAACTATAAGTTACATTTTTCACTTATGATTTAAGATTAAGAATAATGAATCCCAAATTGTGCTCCGATACGGCGGGATATCCGTTCATTCTCTTACCGGCCAACGGTAATACTTCATTCGGCACAAGTACCCCTCCTAGCGTAGGGGCTTGGGCATTATATGTAAATGGTTCATTGAACGACAATGGTTGGGTTTCCCATCAGTATAATATGTGGCTATGAATGCTATATTTGCTTGGGGTGATAATTTAAGTTACTGTCTTAAGTTATATCAAATATTTTTAAAACAAAGCATGCAATTCAAGTGGGTGGGTGTGTGATTAAGTTCCAGCATATGGAAATTCAAATGTGTAAACATCAAATGCGCATATGAAAATTAATTATGAAACTTAGTGCTTTGACATATAAGATTTAAATGCGACTAATGTTTTTCCCCTATTGAACTTAGATGCTAGCTCACCCTTCGACTATACGTCACAGGTGAGGACTTATGTAATGACCTGCAAATTTCAAATTCAAATTTGACTGGCCCCGTGTACGTGTCTGACACGGAGACCGATGTCGCCTTGGGCTTATAAATAAATAATTAAATAATATATGAATAAATGATGTAGAAAGAATTAAGATTAGAGCTTGTGCCTTTAGTGGCTAAATCATGCAGCAACTTACCGTGTGCCGCTCAACACCGAATCAGAACCATAAGGATAAGTGGATAGAATTTTGGTTGTAAATATCAAAGATATTTATTTTTTCATGAGTTTGGTTATAAGAGAGGAGAGATGGGCTGCTTAATGGCTAAGTTTTAGCCATTTGAAATTTTGAAGAGAGAGAGAGAGAGTACCGAACACCATTTGGAAACTATCACCCTTCGAACCTTCTAGAGATTTTGATTGCACGATCACGATCACACTGCAGTCTATGCACTCTTCGTACATACTTGGCGACGATCATCGCAAGGGTTTCACTTCCTAGCAAATCCCAACCATTGAAAACTCTTGATTTTAAATCGAGCGTGAACCGATTGTCTCACAATCGTTAACCTCACCTTTGTGTTCGTTGTGATTGATCGCTGTGGAATCACCGTAAAAAAATCTGAAGGCTTCACTCTGAAACCCTCGTTCGACAACAACTTCTCGTAAACTGTGATATCGATCGGTGAAAGGCACGATCGAGTTTATTTTGTGATCTAAATTATAGTTGTGTAATGGATATAACCTTATAGGGTTGTGAGTGCAAAAGTAGAATGAAATCTATTAAAATTTGGAGAAAAACAAGTCTAGGAAGGAAAAGCTCGACGGGTTGTGAAATCTGTCAAAATCGATCGATCGAAATTGAAAATTGATCAATTAAATTATAAATCGATCGATCGAATTGTACAGAACAGAGAATTGTCAAATTTTCTAAATGAACCAATTGATCGATTTGAAAACCGATTGATCAAATTTGAAAGTTATTGATCGAATTATAAACCGATCGATCGATTATAGCACGACAGAGGTGTGAGAATTTTCTGAAGGAATCGATCGATCGAATTTGAAAATCGATTGATCGAATTTGAAATCGATCGATTGAATTGGAAACCAATAAATCGATTTCTCCTATTTCTAGCTGTTTTTGGTTTTTCTTTGGAAAAACTTCGTGAAACTTGAGTATTCTATTTTTCGACGCTATTGACACGTTATACGATGTTAATGCGATCTAGGTGAGAGTATGGGATACCATGGATAGGGACATCTGAATCGCTTAAAGCAGATCTAAACAATTGGTAGGAGAATCTTAACGTCAATTTCATTCTGTTTTTAATTAGCATGAATATTTTACAATGGACTTGAATACTGAAAATCTTAGTTTTTGTTTTTAATATAATCTTGAAACCTTGCATCTGAAATCATAACTCAGACATTTGAATCCTGAATCCTGAACTCTCCATCTGAATTATGTGTTATAAGCTGCATCTGAAATATCTATTAGAATATGCATCTGATTTAAGGTTCATTCAAACAAACCCCTCAATTCCTGAACACTATTTCTGGCGCAAGTTACCCTCATGATGTAGGGGGTTATTAAGTAGTGAAAAATACCATTTTTCACCTCCTAACATGACCTTTATTGGACCTTTGAGCTGACTAAAAAGGTGTTTTAAGTATGTTTTGTAGATAAACAATAAAATGCAACCTTAGTACAGATATCCACCTAAAAAGGCCAAAGAAGCAATTTACTCCTCATCATGTATTCACAATAGCCCAAAGGCCTGCCAGTCAAGAAATCAGAGCTTTATAAATGCATGAGAAGGTCATGGGCTCAATAGGGCATGCTTAAGACCAAGCACAGTTGCAAAGAAGGCAGATTGAACCCACCAAGAGATTGCTAAGTCCTAGAGATAAAAAGTTAAGTTATCGAGAGGTTCCATGAACTTATCGCGAGCATTAGAGAGTGTGCTCCAACCTATCGAGTAGATAGAGAACAAAGCAGAAGCTATCGAGAAGATCTACAGCTCAAATGCCAACCTGTCGAGAGGATCCATTGAGCTATTGCTAGGCTCCAATTGCTTGTCGAGAGCTTCATGCAACAAATCCTATCGAGAAGACTCAGAACATCTCGAGGAGCCTCTAATCATGTCAGGAGCTTCATGGAACATGTTGAAGAACACATTGAGAAGACTCACTTCCTGCCGAGAGGATCCTAGAACCTCAATTATCGAATTGGGAACTTCGCAGTTCCTTTCACAGCTATTGTCACACTTCCATACTTCGTGCACGCACTCCAAAGCACAACGGTGACCTCTTAGGGGTATTTTTAGCACACAATTGGGCACAAGCGGGAACTCTAACTACCTCACATGTACTTGTTAGTAGTGAACCAATAGGAGAAAAGCTTCTAGAAGAGGAATCAGCCACATCAATATAACTGCATTATTCTTTTGAGTTCTGATTGGCTGAACCAAATCTGAGGAAAAGGTATAAATGGAGAAGTAATCAGATTGAAAAATCATTCAGAAATTGGGAGAGCTAGAGCCAAGTTCGAATTTATTTTCCCTCCAATTTTTCTCTCTTTTTTCCTCTTCTTCTTCCTCTCTCCTTTAGCCAATTATGGTTGGCTAAAACTTCTCCAGTAGCTAGGGTGAGGTTATGAGCTCTAATTAAGAGTTTCAGAGGCTTTGTAAGGGATTAGATGCTGCATAGATTATAGATCTGAGCATAGCATTATAAGTAGTGATATTGTAATGGAATTATGGGATTTAAAGTTAATTATGAGCTATAATTCATTTATTCGTATTTGATTTCCCTAGTTTGGATACTCCTGTGGGCCAGCCAGAAATGGGGAGCTTGTAGCCTGGCATTCACAGCATCTACAATGGTTAACTTATTCTAATCAAGACCATTGGCTTGACACAATCTCTGGGATGGTCTGTGACCATTTAAGTGGATAGATCATAGCCTTAGCATTGCTTCAATTCTCTGGTTAACAATAGATTGATACAATCTCTGGGATGGTCTGTGATCATTTAAGTGGACAGATCATAGCCTTAGGAATGCTCTGATCCATTGGTAGAGATTGGATTCTTATACCATGCATCTGCCGGGGTTAAACCTGGGGAGCATGTAGCCAGATGAAGGATTGTTGCAGATCTGATCTAAGCATTACCTTTGATTCATTTAATTTTTAGTGAAAGACCAAATCCCTAGCTGCTGCTCTCCATCCTTTGATCTTTAATCCATTTTCCTTCACTTCTGTATTTTCTTAAAATCTGGATCAACTACATTTAATTTCTGTAGTTCGTAGTGACAAAAAAACTCAAAACCTCTCCTCTTTCCCATTTTAGTATAGCTTAATTTCAGATAGAGAGCCAGATCTATTACAGATATAGAGATTTCCTATAGTTTATGCACTTTTTTCTGTGGACATACCCTTACTTACCTATCAAAACTTGCTATAATAGTCCTGTATCTTGCAGGTCTAGGAGATTGTAGTTGTGCTGAATCCATCCTTTGTTTTAATTTGATTTTATTTTGCTTTTACCATTACACACTAAATCAGCACACTCCATTTCCCCAACAAGTTTTTGGCGCCGCTGTCGAAGATCTGTGATCTAAATTTGGTAAATCTAAGTTTCTTTTAATTTTTAGATTTATAATTTTGATTGCCTGCTAAGTGCTTGATTAATTGTTCCTGTAGTATTTTGTAGCTTAATTTTCTTTTCAGATCTGGATCTGTGGTACTCCGAGGAGCATTGTGATAAAGGTTGTGCTAAAGTCTGTATCCCTCTACTTCTTTTGTTTTTCCTTATCTGTGATTTGTAGTTTTAATTTGCTGTTTGTGCTTGTTTTTGTTTGTTGTATTAAACTTGAGCTGTGATTTGTATAAGTGTGCATTGAGATTGTGAGTGGTGTATGTTTAGAAGAACTCTCAACCCCCAGATTGTGCTATTTAATCCAGAGGTTGAAAAAATTCTTAGACCGAGACAATCCCCACCTACATCTGCTGCAACTGAATCTGTTGAAATGGGTGAGCAACCAAGGTTGTTGTTAAAGGATTACTATGCACCTAGTGCATATAATTCTCTTTTTTACATACAATTTCCTGCTGTGGAAACTAATTATGAAATCAAGTCTTCAACCATTCAGATGTTGCCTTCTTTCCATGGTTTGAGCAAAGAGGACTCATACAAGCATGTTGATGAATTCCTTGCCTTGTGTATTACCTTTAACATTACAGGTATAGGGCCAGAAGCCACCAAGCTTAGGCTATTTCCTTTTCTATTAAAGGATAAAGGTAGGGCCTGGTTATCCTTGCTTCCCCCTAATAGTATTAACTCTTGGGATGACATGCAAAGCCAATTCTTAGCTAAACTCTTCCCTATGTCTAAAACCAGTCAGTTGAGGAAGAGTATCCTCTCATTTCCTCAACTCCCAACTGAAGGGTTCCATGAGGCATGGGAGAGATTCAAGGAGCTGCTGAGGCAGTGCCCCCACCATAAAATTCCTGAATGGCAACTTATCCAAAGTTTCTATCAAGGAATTCACTCCAAGAGTAGAGATAGAGTGGATGCTTCTTGTGGAGGCACATACCTTCATAAAACAGCTGAGGAAGCATGAGAATTGTTTGATGTTATTGGTGAAAACTCATTATAGCAAGAGTCTCTTGCTAGGGATGTAGACCCCCCAGGAAGAATGTTGAAGGAGAATACAACAAGAGGTAAAATGTATGAGATGGGTGGGTATAATGATTTGGAAAGAAAGGTAGCCAGCTTAACTCAAAGGTTGGAGAAAATGATGGAAGAAAAGCAGTCTCCAATGGTTGCTAATGTGGGAGAGGCATGTCCCATATGTAAATCTCCCACTCATCCCATTCAGGATTGTCCCTCTACTGAGCAATTTCCAGAACTGGTGATGGAACATGTGAATGCTACCCAGTCTTTTAGTCAGCAGTCAACTGCTGGTTATTCTTGGAGAAACCACCCTAACCTGAGGTGGAAGCAAGACAATGGTCAAAATCAAATCCAGCAGCAGCAGTTCCAACCTCAGTTCTATAAGCAACCACAGCATATGCCTTTTAAACCTGCTCCCCAGACCTATCAACAGAATTTTGTTCCAAGGACCCAGTACCAGCAAACCATGGCTCATCCTATGGTTCAGCCTGTGCAACAAAATGCCCCAACTCTAGTTTCTAGAACACCCTCTTTTGAAGAATAAGTGCTGGCCTCATTGCAGAACTTGGGCCCGTTGTCCCAAACAGTCTACTCTCATAGCCAAAGCATAAAAAAGATAGAAGACCATCTTGGTCAACTATCTAATGTATTGACAAAGAAGGAGGAAGGTAGGTTGCCTAGTCAGCCCATGGACAATCCAAAGAGACAATATGTGGTAGGTGAAGTCTCTTTTTCCCATGAGGAAGCAAAATCTGTCACCACATTAAGAAGTGGAAGGTTGGTGGACAATCAAGTAGGCTTTGGGCCTTTACAAAATTCAGAGAAAGAAAATGAAACAGTTCCAAAGAATGTATAGCAGGAGCAGCCCAGTTTGAATAAGGGGGATGTTAAGGGGGATGTTAATGCTCTCCAACAGAAAAATGAAAAATGAAAAAATTAAAAATAAAAGCAAAGAAAAAATTGATGAGTTGGCTAAGGCTGCAAATGGGAGGCCAGCTCCCCATTTGCTATTTCCCAATGCATTGAAGGCAGCTTTCTCTTTTATAAAGGGAATGCCAAAGTAGAGGAAATGATGAAAACCTTTAAGCAAGTAAAGGTCAACCTGCCTTTACTTGATACAATCAAGCAAGTGTTGGCCAATGCCAAGTTTTTAAAAGACCTTTGCACCCACAAAAGACAATCGAGGATACATCTATCCAAGAAAGTCTTTTCAGCAGAAAAAGTGATCCAAGTCTTGACTATAGCAACTCCAACAAAGCTCTAAGACCCTTGAGTCCCCACTATCCCATGCATCATTGGGGATCATACCATTGAAAAAGCCTTATTAGATCTGGGAGCTAGTGTGAATTTGCTTCCATACTCAATTTATGAGAAGCTGGGCTTAGGTGAGTTGAAACCCACACCTGTGGTCTTGTAACTAGCTGACAGATCTAAAAGGAAACCTGTGGGAATAATATAAGATGTCTTGGTTGGGGTTGATAAATTCTTTTATCCTGTTGATTTTTTGGTGTTGGATATGGAGCCAAGCAAGTGTGTTACTTCCATCCCTATGATTTTGGGCAGGCCATTTTTGGCCACTGCTAATGCATGCATCCAATGTAGATCAAGGGTCATGGAAGTAACTTTTGGAAATATGAAGGTCAAATTGAATGTGTATAATTCAGCCAATCAGCCCCATTTAGATAATGAGGATTGTTTTTTCATTAAGCTGCTGGATGAGCTGGTGGAAGAAACTCTACCCCAGTTGCTGCATAGTAATGATTTGTTTGATTTTTTTGATGAAGTTTGGAATGAAATAATGGAAGAGAAAGCCTCCACATCTGAGCTTGAGCAAGTGCAAACTATAAATTCTGAAACGAGACTAGCAAAGATCACCTAGGAAAACCAGCTTTGTTATCTCTTCCACCACCTTCTAGCACTTATCAGTCCCCCAGATGTGGAGCTAAAGCAGCTCCCAAAATCTTTAAAGTATGCGTTCCTAGCAGCTAATAAGAAATTGTCAAACATAATTTCTTCTTCCCTCACTCTTGAGTAAGAGGAAGAGTTGTTTTGTGTGCTAAGGAAGCAAAAGGGAGCAATAGGGTGGACTATTACAGATCTTGGAGGTATAAATCCTATTGTGTGCATGCACAAGATTTATCTTGAGGAGGACTCCAAACCCTCTAGATAGATGCAAAGGGAACTAAACCCAAACATGCAGGAGGTTGTCATGAAAGTAGTTGTCAAACTGTTAGATGCTGGGTTCATTTACCCCATCTCAGATTCTCAATGGGTGCACCTACCCAGGTGGTGCCTAAGAAATCCGGGATCACTGTAGTTCAAACAGACTCAGGAGAGCTGATTTGAACCAGACAGACCACTGTTGAAGGGTGTGTGATTACAGGAAACTCAATGAGAAAACCAGTAAAGACCATTTCCCATTGCCCTTCATTGATCAAATCTTAGATAAGCTGGTAGGCAAGGCATTTTACTATTTTCTTGATGGTTATTTAGGGTACAATTAAATCGCTGTATACCCACAAGATCAAGAGAAAACTACCTTTACATGCCCTTTTGGAACCTTTGCATACAGAAGGATGCCATTTGGATTATGTAATGCACCTGCCACCTTTCAAAGATGTATGTATGCTATCTTCTTCGACATGATTGATCAGTTCTTAGAGATTTTTATGAATGATTTTTCCATTTATGGGGATGATTTTAGCCAATGCTTGCACCACCTTACCTTAGTGTTGCAAAGATGTGAAGAAACCAACCTGGTCTTGAGTTGGGAGTAGAGTCACTTCATGGTGACTCAAGGCACTGTCTTAGGACATGTTGTCTCCCACAAAGGGATAGAGGTTGATCAGGCTAAAATTGATTTGATTGCACATCTACCCCCACCCAAAACTGTCAAGCAAGTCAGGTCATTCTTGGGACATGCTGGTTTCTATCGAAGGTTCATCAAAGATTTCAGCAAAATCTCCAAACCTCTTTGCCACCTGTTATGCCAAGAGGTTCCATTTGAATTCAATGATGCATGCCAGGCTGCCTTTGAATTGCTAAAGACATGTTTGACTACTGCTCCCATTTTACAGGCTCCTTATTTCTCCTTTTCATTCGAATTAATGTGTGACGCATCAGACTTTGCTATTGGTGCAGTCCTGGGACAAAGAAAGGACAAAGCACCAAGTGTAGTGGTTTATGCAAGCAAATCAATGGCTGATGCCCAGCTGAATTACACAACAACTAAAATGGAATTATTGGCCATTGTATTTGCTTTGGAGAAATTTTGATCATATGTGTTGGGATCTAAGATCACTGTGTTTACTGACCACTCAGCCTTAAAATATATCTTTTGTCCAAAAAGGATGGTAAAGCTAGACTGATAAGATGGGTTTTGCTTTTGCAGGAATTTGATTTAGAGATCAAGGACAAGAAGGGGGTTGAGAATGTGGTAGCAGACCACCTATCTAGGATCCTAGTTGTTGAACAAGAGAGCTTGCTCATCAATGATTCTTTCCCAGATGAACAACTCTTTACTGTAGAGATGAATGTGCCCTGGTTTGCCAACATAGTAAACTATCTAGCTGTAGGTATAATCCCCCCACATTGGAATAAGGATGATAGGAATCTATTTTTCTCACAGATTTGATATTACATGTGGGGGGATCCTTACCTTTTTAAGTATTGTGCAGACCAGGTGGTAAGAAAATGTGTGCCTGAAACTGAATTTAAAAATATTCTCAGCTATGAACAGGCTTGCGGAGGCCATTTCAGTGGTAACAAAGCTGCTGCAAAGGTGCTTCAAAGTGGCTTCTATTGGCCCACTCTTTTCAAGGATGCCTTTCAGCATTGCAAAGCCTGTTCTAGATGCCAGCAATTGGGGAGTATTTCCACACGAAACTCCATGCCTCTGTAGCCCATTCTTGTGGTTGAGTTTTTTTATATTTAGGGGATAGAGTTTATGGGCCCTTTCCCTCCTTTCCATGGTTATAATTATATTCTTGTGGTTGTGAACTATGTGTCCAAATGGGTGAGGCCATAGTTACAAGAACTAATGATCACGAGGTTGTCCTAAACTTTTTGAAGGACAATATTTTCTCCAGGTTTGGCACCCCCCAGAGTCATCATCAGTGATGGGGGGAGTCATTTCTGCAACAAACAGTTTTAGAACATCCTTAGAAAGAACTCTGTGACACACAGAATTGCCACCCTATACCACCCACAAACCAGTGGGAAGGTAGAGATTTCTAACAGAGAAATCAAACATATTTTGGAGAAAACAGTGAGAGTGGATCGGAAGGATTGGTTTCTGAAGCTATTTGATGTCCTGTGGGCTTATAGGACTGTCTATAAGACTCCCATTGGTATGTCTCCTTTCAGGCTGGTATATGGCAAGGCATGCCATTTACCAATGGAGCTGCAGCATAGGGCATATTGGGCTATCAAAGCATTAAATACTAACTTAACTTCTTCTGGCATTCAGAGGAAACTCCAGCTGTCTGAGCTAGAAGAGCTAAGGTTGGATGCTTATTCCAATGCGAGAATCTACAAGGAGAAAACCAAGGCCTTCTTTGACAATCATTTGTTAAGAAAAGAGTTCATTGTTGGCAACAAGGTATGGCCTTTCAACTCTAAGCTGAAATTTTTCTCAAGAAAATTGAGATCCAGATGGGAGAGACCCTACATAGTTGAGCATGTATCCCCATCGGGAGCAGTTGAAATTAAGGATCCTAACGATGGCAGGATTATGAAAGTAAATGATCAGAGGCTCAAAACCATGGTTGAAACTATGGAGCCCATGATGACCACTTCCCTTCAAGAACCTCCATTACTTGACTAATTCTCAACACTGTATAGTATGTACCATAGTTATTGTTTTGGTGTTTTTAGTACTGTTTAGCGGAGTCATTAGGGTTCTATTGGTGTATAATTGTCTGTCGATAAGATCGCTGAACTTGTCGATCGCTTCTAAGGGTTGTGGTTGTAATTCTTGCTAGGTCCATAGAACCTGTCGAGGGGATGAATGGTGAATTCAAGGAACCTAGCGAAGGATGGGTGAACCTCTCGAAAAGATGCTAGCTATCTTTTTAAACTTTTCGACAGGATTGCAATGAACCTTTCACTAGGATCATTGCCTTTCTACCCTTCGACAGGTTGCATCATCCTGTCGACGACTTGCCCCAATCCTATCGAAGATCATTTTTCCTTATTCCCAATCATATGTCGGCACCCTAATTGCTCATATCTCCTTGCATTAACTCCCATTGTTAAAAATAGTCAAATATGCACTCCATGGTGTCATTCCCCATAATAAATCGCACGACGTGCCATGCTTACCACCATTATCATGTCATTTATTGCCAACATTGCTTTAACAGTTAAGCTTTGAAAAAAATGAGAACCTTTATTCTGACGATTCATATTCCACCAACCTCGCCTTTTAAATATCAGGCCAGTCCCCCTCCGTTGTATTCATTCTCTGTTGACTCTGTCGGTTCTTCCCTACTTCCAACTATGGCGGATGACAAACCCATCGATTAGCCAAACAAAGTCTACCCAATCTGGTTGGACCCACCACCACCTAAAGAGCCAGACCCACTGCAATTTCTATGGGATGAATATGAGGAAGTGCAACGAATTCTGGCCAAGGAAGAGAAGGAAAAGAATAAGAGGAAGAAGAAAAAATAGAAGATAGAACCCCCTGCCTCTTCTCCCCCACCCTCTCCACCCCATCCACCACCTGCTTAGCATCCTTCTCTTTGATCCCTATTCTTCCCCTTTTTTTTGCTGGCTTGCAGTTCCTCTTCCAGCGGCAGCAAGTTGAGGATATCCCGGAGCAAGGGGCACTTTTCGTTTTGGAAGGGATATTTTGTTCGAGGCCGACGAGGGTGCTGCTAGAGTCATGTCTAAGTTAGATTGTGTCTAGGTTTTCTTATATACATTCTCATGTACTTAATTAGGATCTGGTTGTAGTTTTTGTTTTCCATTGTACAAATTTTTTTTGGGTTTAAATGCAATTTCTTTTCGTTCTGTTTAGATTACTTGTTATGTATGTACTATGTTTATCTTCTTTCTTATGCTTTTGTTTTTCCCATACTGCACTTCCAAAGCAGTGAGGACACTGCTCCTCATTGGTTTGGGGGTGTGGCAAGGCTTGCCAGTGAATAGTTAATCGTAGTGCAGCAAGGCTCTAATTAGAATGGAGAAAATAAAATGATTTCCCACCTGATTTTTGAAAAAAAAGAGGAAATTAAACACTTTTTGAAATTGAAATGAGCTGTAGTTGTAACACTTTCACAAAACAAATGTCAAGAATTTTCAAAAAAAATTGATGTTTAGTGAACCTGAAATGAGAGAAAACTGTGAAGATATCCCCCAAAAAATTTGATGGAAGACCATACCCAGTGAGATTTGGGCTTGAAAATTTAAAAAAAAAAATTCTCTTGAAGAGTGTTTTGGCAATTTTTTCTGCTCTAAGGACTGATTGAACCTATTTTTTCTCACTAGAAGTTATACAAATCCAAGTTGAAATAGCTTGACAGCATGCATGACATGAAGGACATGAAGTAAGGCCATCCTTTGGACAGTTTGAGCTATAAAATTTCCCACCTTTGAACTACCCTTGATACACACCATTTAAGCCTTGAAAAATCC
Source organism: Chloranthus sessilifolius (assembly GCA_021018995.1). Lineage (NCBI taxonomy): Eukaryota > Viridiplantae > Streptophyta > Magnoliopsida > Chloranthales > Chloranthaceae > Chloranthus > Chloranthus sessilifolius. The sequence continues at coordinate 104,752,623 of CM037588.1, forward strand.
AAGTTCTTCTATGATAAAAAACCAAATAATTTGAACCCAAAACTCAGTGACCTGATGCAGCCTGACCCCATCCTGAGATTTCAGAAGGTGAAGGTGGAAGAGTTAAAGAAGGTAGAGCTGGTTCGAAATTTGGTTGAAAGAGAGGAAAGTATATTTGAAGGCAAGCATGATGGATAGTTATGGCATCCCAACATATAAAAAATAAATAAATAAATAAAAACAAATATATACAAAAAGCATACAAAAAGAAAAGAAAAGAAAAATAGAAAATCAAAACAAAAATGAGAAAGAGAAGTCATTTTCATTGGAGATTTTGAAAAAGAAGAAGCTGGACAATTTGGCTCTGAAAATTCAAAAAGAAGATGGAATTTTGCCGAAATAAAGGTTGGGAAGTTGCAAATCACCTCCTTACCTTACTGATTTCTCAATTTTGAATCCCATTTTACCCCTTTTATTCTTTATAAAACTTCACCTATAAGCCACAATACAATCCAATAAAAAGTACTTACTGATCTGAAATCAATTGAGCTGCCATGTGGAGACAAGGATTTGTTTGATCTATGGTGAAAAGAGTTAGAAGATTTCAGAAATTAGAGCAATGCCTATGCTCATGCTCATGATCCTATTTGAGAATCGTATGCTGCTCTTAATTGATGCACCCTTCTATTCTGTTGTGAGTGAACATGCCCTGGTAAGATTTGGGTCTGAAATGAGGTTTGATGGGGGCAATATCCAAACAGAATTCTCAAATAAAAGGTAAGCTCTGCATGAGTTTTCATACAAAATGCCCTGACATGAGCTGACTGACTGTGGAAGAATTACAATAGAATTTTAGTTTTGAACTGCCATGTTTTTGCTAAGAATCCACTAAAACTAAAAAGGTAAGGTGTGGATGAATTTTATTATGCTTGATTTTTGTTTTTAACATGCTGCATTAACATTAACTAAGTCATTGGAGAAGTTTGTGGGCAGCTTCACTGAAAACCCTCAGGAGACTTCACTCCTCCACTAGGGATCACCTAGGGGTTTAAAAGGCTTGATGTATATGCTAAATGCACCCGTGTTCCCTATAAAAGTGGCATCTAATTTTGTAGGATAATTGTTTTTACATTCTCCTTTGCTCGGGGACTAGCAAAGATTAGGTTTAGGGGTGTGTTAGTAATGAAAGCTACCATTTTTCACCTCCTAACCTGACCTTTATTGGACCCTTAAGCTGACTAATAAGGTGTTTTAAGTATATTTTATAGATAAGCAATAAAATGTAGCCTTAGTGCAAATATCCACCTAAAAAGGCCAAAGAAGCAATCTGCTCCTCATCATGTGTTCACAACAGCCCAAAGGCCTTCCAGTCAAGAAATCAAAGCTTTATAAATGCATGAGAAGGTCATGGACTCAACAGGGCATGCTTGAGACCAAGCACAGTTGCAAAGAAGGCAGATTGAACCCACCAAGAGGTTGTTAAGTGCTAACAGATGGAAGACAGCAACCAAAGATAGGTGCCAGCTAAGGAAACTCAAGGAAGAACATATCGAGAGGTCCTGGAGACAAAAATTTAAGTTGTCGAGAGGTTCCATGAACCTATCGCGAGGATTAGAGAGTGTGCTCCAACTTGTCGAGTAGATAGAGAACAAAGTAGAAGCTATCGAGAAGATCTGCAACTCAAATGCCAACCTGCCGAGAGGATCCATTGAGCTATCGCTAGGTTCCAGTTGCTTGTCGAGAGCTTCATGCAACAAATCCTATCGAGAAGACTCAAAACATCTCGAGGAGCCTCCAATCATGTCGGGAGCTTCATGGAACATGTTGAAGAACACATTGAGAAGACTCACTTCCTGCCGAGAGGATCCTAGAACCTCTCAATTATCAAATTGGGAACTTCTCAGTTCCTTTCACAGCTACTGTCACACTTCCATACTTCATGCACGCACTCCAAAGCACGACGGTGACCCTCGGGGGTATTTTTGGCACATAATTGGGCACGAGCGGGAACTCTAACTACCGCACATGTACTTGTTAGTTGTAAACCAATAGGAGAAAAGCTTCTAGAAGAGGAATCAGCCACATCAGCATAACTGAATTATTCTTTTGAGTTCTAATTGGTTGAAACAGATATGAGGAAAAGGTATAAATGGTGTAATCAGATTGAAAAATTATCCAGAAATTGGGAGAGCCAGAGCCAAGTTCGAATTCATTTTCCCTCCAATTTTTCTCTCTTTTTCCCTCTTCTTCTTCCTCTCTCTTTTAGCCAATTATGGTTGGCTAAAACTTTTTCAGTAGCTAGGGTGAGGTTATGAGCTGTAATTAAGAGTTTCAGAGGCTTTGTAAGGGATTGGATGCTGCACAGATTGTAGATCTGAGCACAACATTATACGTAGTGATATTGCAATGGAATTGTGGGATTTAGAGTTAATTCTGAGCTATATTTCATTTATTCGTATTTGATTTCCCTAGTTTGGATACTCCTGTGGGCCAGCCAGAAATGGAGAGCTTGTAGCATGACATTCACAGCTCTACAATTGTTAACCTGTTCTAATCAAGACCATTGGCTTGACACAATCTCTGGGATGGTCTGTGATCATTTAAGTGGACATATCATAGCCTTAGGATTACTCTAATCCATTGGTAGAGATTGGATTCTTATACTATGCATCTGCCAGGGTTAAACCTGGGGAGCTTGTAGCCAGATGAAGTATTGTTGCAAATCTGATCTAAGCATTGCCTTTGATTCATTTAATTTTTAGTGAAAGACAAAATTCGTAGCTGCTGCTCTCTATCCTTTGATTTTTAATCCATTTTCCTTCACTTCTCTGTTTTCTTAAAATCTGGATCAACTGCATTTAATTTTTGTAGTTCATAGTGACAAAAAAACCCAAAACCTCTCCTCTTTCCTGTTTTAGTATAGCTTAATTTTAAATAGAGAGCCAGATCTATTACAGATATGGAGATTTATCATAGTTTATGCACTTTTCCTTGTGGACATACCCTTACTTACCTATCAAAACTTGCTACAAGAGCCATGTATCTTGCAAGTTTAGGAGATTGTAGTTGTGCTGAATCCATCCATTGTTTTAATTTGATTTTATTTTACTTTTACCATTACAAACTAAATTAGCACACTCCATTTTCCTAACACGGGCTTGTTGCATTCTTGAAAAGGGTTCATTGAACGACGATGGTTAGGTAGGGGTTCCCATCGATTTTACTCCTGCTTCCAAGTTACATAGACTTGGGAGGTTGATTTAAGTTAATATTTAAGTCATTTAATGAGATAAGCTTGCATGCATAAATTAAGACTAAATAAGAATTTGAAATAATCTGAAAACCTTATCTGTTTGTATCTGATTTCATCATCTGCTTTGAAACATCACATATAAAACTGCATCTGATCACCATATTTGAAATTCCATTATTTATTCTATTTTGAATATCTACTTTGAAAATCGTTTATTCCGAATAGGTTTTAAAACCATGTTTGTTAAGATATGATGCGATTGAGTTTTGTTTCTTTTACTGAGCTTAGTTTTTGGCTCACTCTAACTATATGTCACAGGTACTGATTTGGTTTCTGAGGATCCTGAGCTTGAGGACCCTAACTACATTCCAGAAGATGAGCCTGAGATTCCTCCAGAGGAGTTCTTTCCTATTTAGGATTATGCCTTGTCTTAACGTGTTTTTGAGATTATACACTGTTGTTTGTTATTTCTCCAGTGTGAAAAGAAACAAAGATGGATTCAGCACATCTGAAAGAAATCAAGACCTGCAAGATACAAGGCCTGTTGTAGAAAGTTTTAATAAGTAAGAGTTTGTCCCACAGGGAAAAATGGTCTAAAGCTCCAAGGGAGCCATCTTTAGTAGGCCCTCCAGATCTGACTATAGATCTGGCAATCCTAAATGGAAGGGGATTTAAGGTCACTATTGTTTAAATCCTATGGTAACCTAATGCCTAAACTATAGAAATGGTTGAGAAGAATGATGGAGTGTGAGAAAATAAATATAAAAAGGGTGAGAAGTAAGCTATTACGTACAAATCTGATGGGTTTTATAACTCAGACTCAGATCTGTTGTTATAGAAGTCTTATCCAATGGGTACATTATCACCACAGAGGAGAAAGGATCCAACTCACCCCTTTGCCATGATCCAATCCCTTATGGCTATAACCTGTCCACTCAAATGGTCACAGACTATCCAATAGGGGAACCACAGTCCATAGATGGGTCAGAACATGTTTATCATTGTAGGCACTACTTCATCCAGGCTACCAGCTCAAAAATCCATAGGAACCTCAACCTCTAAAGTTCTGTGTGTGGGGCATAGGCCTGCATATGTGCACTAGCCTGGACACACAGGACCAGCAAGAGTTCGAGTACTAGCTTTACATCTAGTTGTTCACTGCTTTAGAGAGACAACAGTGATCCAGTCACAAGCCTACAATCTCTACAACCAGACCAGATCTGCCATCTGATGGTGGGTCTATACAAATACAGGAGAGTCTGTCTCTGCACAATCTCTCACAGGGCTACAAGCACAAGTGCAGAGAAGAAGAATCTGTCTTAGATCTGTGGATTGGCCTCACCCTAGGGCTATAACCTGTCCACTTAAATGACCATAGACTATCCACAGAGGCTATCCTCCTCACAGAGGTCTGAGACAGAACAAGTAGATTACTGCCACCACCATGTTCACAAGGCTACCAGCTCAGGCTCCCATGGGGATTCAGATTTAGTGGATCCTGTGGTGGGGCATAGACCTGCATATGTGCACTAGCCTGGACACACAGGTCATTTGGATCTGAGTAAACCCTTAAAAATAATCCTCCATTGCTTACAATACAACTTAGCAATGGAGGATCTCAAGGCAGCAACCTTGTATAGGACAACCTTCAAACATCAATCCCATACATGTATAACAACCTATTATAAAACTTCATTAAAACTGTTCCAAATAGGCATACAAAGGCATAGCCAGTAAGTGCTGGGCTATGGAGAGAAGGAAAAGAAAAAAGATGTTGCCTAAATCCTAACCTTAGCCTATTGGAACTCTACAGCCGATTCAAGAAGATAGGAGGAATTCAGCCCTCCCCTCCTCCTTTAAACCTAAATTAGGCTTAGGCTTATATAACAGTCGGCTATGGGAGTATTAGGGTTGGGAAAACCCTAATTTTAATTATGTAAACGTGGCTCATTTCTGTTCCTTGGATGCCTCGGAATGTGTGCACGGAGATTGGAGCATTGGAGTGCGTGCTCTAGTTGTTGGAAGTTCCCAGACTGCCCCTGCAAAAGTGGGGGAAAGTTAAGATCCCAAGCCTAGCTAGGTAGCAACGATTTCCAGGTCTTGTCGTGTGATAGAGTGGTCATCGCGGGATTGAATTAACTTGAAGCTCCTGCAGTCGCGGGATAGATAGTTTGGTCATCGCGGGAATGCTCTGGTCGTCGCGGGATTGCGCTTTCCATTTGAGTGGCGTGGGAATCGCGCCCGCAGTTCGTTCCATAGTGAATCTCGTGGGGATCCCCGCAAAGAAGCAATTGCATCAACCTGTGGATTGCGCGAGCAGTCCCCTAAAGATCTACATCCCACGGCCACTGCGCGACAGCTGCGCGCAGAAGTGCCTGGAGCTCTCTCTCCTCAGCTTGTCTGAGCGAATAGCGCGAGGGTTAAATGCTCCTCTCTTGAGGCACGCGAGACTGCGCGAGTGCTTACAACTGAGCCTCGCGAGAACTATGCGGAGTATGCTTCTCGAGCCCTTCTGTCATTAATCTGTGCGAGAACAACGAGAGCAATTAGTGTGCTGCCTTGAGAAACTCGCGACAACTGCACGAAGCATTTTTCTCTAAATCACTTGAAACTTACGACATCTGCACGAGGCTCATTTCTTGACTTGTTGCTGCTGTGCTTTGCCTATGCTGCAGTGAAGTTCTCTGTCTGGGTCCAACTTCCTTTCTTCTGAGGAACTTCTGGGGCCCACTTGGGCATTCAATGTGTACATCCAGGTGTGTTCTACCTTGTTGTTTCTTTCCTCTGTGAATGGGTTACCAGTTGCTTGGAGTTCTGGTGTAAAAGTAGGCTTCTTAGCAGGGTTAGGGCCTTATCTACAGCTGCTGCTTATTACCTACAAAATGGTCTTAACACACATTTATTAAATGACTAAGGGTCTAACAGAGGTTAAGTTAAGGGGTGAAAAGTAGTACTTTTTAGGTCTTAACACACCCCCAAACCTAATCTTTGCTAGTCCCTTAGCAAAACTTTAACTAAACATCTACACCTTAATTAAATGCCACTGTCATAGGGATCACGGGTATATTTAGCATATGTACCAAGCCTTTTAAACCCCTAGGTGATCCCTAGTAGAGGAGTGAAGTCTCCTGAGGGTTTTCAGTGAAGATACCCACAAACTTCACTATTAAAATAGTTAAAGGTGGTGCAGTCAATGACAAAACAAATTTCAATGAATAAAGCATCAATCCACATCTCTTTAGAATTCAGAGGAAATTGCAATAGTAATGCAGGCCATTTAAAACTCAAAAATTTTTAGCATGTGTTTGCATTTCCACTAATCATTTTACATTAGAAATTCAATGTGCACATATCAGTACCAAGCTTGCCTTAAATTTGAAAATCAGGTTGGATACAACCCCAATGAAGTTACAAGTCAAACCCAATTCTCACCAGGGCTATCTCTCAACAATGAATATCTAGGGGTGTTCACATTTAAAGCAGCTCAAGAGCAGTTACAGTCCCCAAATGGGCCTGCAAGCATGAGCATAGGTAAAGCTTCTAATTTCTGACATCCTCATGACTTTTCACCATAGATTAGGCACTCCCTCATCTCCACCTGATAGCTCATTTCACTTAGGATCAACAAGGTCTTTACACGGGGTTATAATGAGGCTTATGGGTGAGGTTTATAAAGAATGAAGGGGGTAGAAATGGATTCAAAATTTTGAGAAATTAGCAAGGTAAGGAGGTGATTCATGACTTCACATCCTTCAATTCAACACAACTTCATCTTCCTTGATATTTTTCAGATTCAAAGTGGTCAACTTCTTCTCTTCTTTTCAATTTTTCATATGAAGGACTTCTCATGACTTCTATTTCTTTTTCTCTTTATATATATATATATATATATATATTATGATGAATTGCCACATATATACCATTGCTACACTACTGCTTACAATTTGCTCTTCCTCTCCTTCCACCAAATGTTGAATCCCTCTCACTACCTTCAACTGCATCTCCTTTACCTTCTGAATTCTCAAAGTGAGGGTCAGGTTGAATCAGGTCATGAGATTAAGGTGCAAGTACTTTGATGTTTGTTGAAGAAAAATAGAATTTTCAGGCTCAAACTATCCAAATGAGGGCTTTAAATAATTTCCTTAGTGTTATGAGTGTCGTCAACCAGTTTTGATTTGGAGGTGCCTAACTTCTACTAAAAAGTGTTGAGTCAATCAAACCTTAGAGCAGAAAAAATACCAAAAACACTCTTCAACAGAAATTGATGGGCCCAAATCTCACTAGATATGGCCCTCTTTTTTAACTCATGGAGTGTATTTTCACCTTTTTCTCTCCTCTTAGGTTTACTAGGTACTAATTTAAAATTTCTGATGTTAGCTTCATGTTGGTACTAAGATTTTAAAATTTTCAGTTTCGAAATGTCTGCAAATTTTTTTTTAATTTTCCACAAATTTCCTCATTGCAGTAAGTTAGGTGGAAATTAACTTTATTCATCCCAATTATACCACCACTACTGTACTAAAGTTAACTATTCTATTGGCAGACCTACCCTGCCACACCCCCAAACCATGACGAGCAGTGTCCTCACTGGTTTAAAGGTCAGAAAGTGCAGGGTAATAGTCATGAAAAAAAGATTACACATACACAGACAATATACACAAAGCAATATAAAAAAAAACATATTCTATTATCTTAGAAAGAAATGTACAATTGGAATTACAAGTACAAGAAAAGAAGTGCAAAGGAAAGAAAAGCCTAACTACAATCTAGTTTAAGAGGAGGAGTTGGAATCTGAATCTGTGAACCAATCCCAGACCATCTGTTGTGCATGTTTCCTAAGTTCAGCTTTGTTCTCAGAACTGAGCTTGAACTTGGTTCTGTCTGTGGGAGCTTTGTTCTTTTTCTGCTTTGTTTGCTTCCCAGTTGGACCCTTTTTCTTTGGCTGGGCTGGTGGTTGCTTCATGGTTGGAGATTTTGGTGCCCTCACCCTCATTTTTCTGGTCTTGGGTTCAGGAGGGATCATAGGAGATTTTCCTTTTTCTTGCTCAGAGGGGGTTACAGGGCACTTCCCTTTTTCTGGCGGGCCATGTGATTGTGCCTCCTCAAACTAGGCAGCTGGCTCTTTGCCAATTTTGATAGAGGATGCTGTGTAAGCACTCCTCTTAGCAGTGACTTTCCTCTGTTTAGGATAAATTTGCTCAGTAGGAGGTGATGAAGGAGGGGCAGCATGGGTATGGGTAAGTTCAGGCTCAGGATTGGGAATGAGGGGAGAGAGTGGATCGAGGAGAGTCAAGATTTCACATGACGATTCAGCTTCCAAAGAGGCTATCTTGAATTGGGCTTGCTGGAGTTCATTTTGGTGGATTTCCTTGTGGATTTGGAGGATTTCCTGGGCATTGTGGAGTCTTTTTTCAAACATTCTGGCTTTCATCCTCTCCACATTTTTATTTGTCTTTTCCAGCTCCACATTCATTTCTTGATAAGCTGCCTTCTTTTTCTCCTTCTCAAAAGCATCCAAAATGTTTGCCCACCCAAGTGAAATACCCAGTAATTTAGCTCTGTGGGCAATCTCTAAGTCACTAATCTACTGCAGCAGAGGGGTCTCTATGGAGTGCCTAAGTTGGGCCATGCCTCTCAGGACATCCCTCCTAAGGTAGAGATTGTCTCTCATTGTATGGAGGAGGGTGAGGTAGGGAGAGATGTAATAGGAGTGGGTAGGTGCTATAAGAAAAGAGGAAGCTGAAGGAGCAAAATGTGATTGGTCCTGGGGGGGTGAAGTGGTGTTTTCATTGGTTATGTCTAGTTGTTGGGGAAGGGCAAAAAGTTCTAGGTCAGTTTGGGTGGATTTGTCAGTGAATGTTGGAAGGGGTAGTATAAGAGGTGAGATTGAAGGCAAGGGGTGGAAAGAAAATGAGGTAGGCTTACTAGGAGTAGGTGGTGCTGGGGAAGGGAAAAAGGGAATAGTGAAAGGTATGAAAGGGAAAGGTTGGGTTGTGGAGTCAGGGCTGAAAGGGGAAATGATCAGTGGGGTTTGATGTGATTGTTGAGGGATGGGTTGGTTTGTCAATGTCTGAAGTGTGGATTTGATGGTTGTGATTTCTGTTTGCATCCGGTCCTATGTTTGTGTTGTTGTGGACAATTGTGATTGAATGTCTTGGATGAGGGAGAGGATATGTGTTAGTGTGTCTAGGTTGGGTGGTGGAGATTGTGTAGAAGATGGAACAGGTTGAAAAAGGGAGGAAGGGGCATGATGGAAAGTGGAAGGAGGAGGAGATTGGGGTTCTGGTGAGTGATGCGGTGACATATTTGGGGAATGTGGGAGGGGGGTGTAGTGGGTGGGCATGGTATCAAGGAAAGTAGCCATAAAGGCTTGGAATCAGGTGGTTGTGTTAAGATGGAGGTCTATGTCTGTGAGTGGGGATGTAGTTGGAATGGCTTTAGTGGTGTCTTGGTCAATGTGAGGTGTGTCAGTGAGGATAAAAGGGATTGTGTGGGGGGGTAGGGACATGGTGGTTGGTTTTCTTTTTCTTGTATGAGATCGGAGGGTCGCTGTGGTTTTGTGAAGATGATGGGGTATTAAATGTATTGAGGTAGGGTAGGGGAAAGTGTGGGGCTGACATGGGGGGTGATGTCCTCTCAGGTACCAATCACAGGAAAAGGGAGTGTAGGCATGGACAATGAAGACAGAGGAGAGTGAGATGGAGTAAGGGAAGGGAAATGGGATGTAGTGGAGGAAGGGAGAGATGTTGATTGTGTAATGGGATGGGATGTTGTCAGGATAGGGGATCCTGCAGTAAAAGGTGGGGTGGATGTGGGGGCTGCTGTATTAGTGGTAGTAACAGGATCTTGAACCACTTCTTTGGTAACAGGGGTGGGCCTTGTAATAGATGCCTCATCTGATTGCTTGGGAGTAGCCTGAGCCTCAGCCTTCTTCTTCTTCTTCTGGGTTTCCATCAGGCTCCTGCTGATTCCCCATTGCCTCTTGGCAAAAGTTGTAGGTGTGAGGGTGGTAGTCTCCTCTCCTATTGGTATCTTGTACCCCCCCCCCCTCAAAAGCAATTTGGTGATGACTCTGGCATAGGGGAGTGTGTGTGGCTTCTTTTTCTGCCCTAGATTCTCCACTAAGTCTTTCATTGCTTCAAAAATCAACCAGGCTGCATGGAAGCCATGGCCCAGAGAGAAAGAGTAAACAACATCAGCAATAGGAGTCCTCCTCTCCTGTTGATGGCCTGAGCAGTAGATGTTCTTTCTCAGGACCTGGTCAATGAAAAGGATTCTAGGCTCCAACTCTCTTCTTCTTATGGAATCCCCTGAGGCCCTTAATCCTCCAGTAAGAGTCCTCATAATGGTATCAATTGAGGCAATCAGGGGAGGGCCATATCCACAGCTAGTGTCAAATGCAGCTGGGATGCCGAATACTTTCGCAATCAGCTTGGAGTTAATTAACATATCGAAATCATCAATCAGCACGAGGAAGCCTGGTTGTTCATCTTAGTCCTTGGTGACCCTGATGTGCTGATAAAAGAGTTGCACTAGCCTAGGGTAGGCTAGTGCTGAAATTCCTTTCATTAAGGGTGTCAGACCAGCCTTGCTCATAAATTCAATGGCAGAGGCAAAGAGAGGCTCTGTCTCGAAGAAGGGTAGGTTGAAAGCTGTTTCAGGCTCCAAGGGGATTGAATCCATGAGCTCAGAGGGTGTAGAAAAAGAAGGGGTTGGCTCCTCCACCTCCTCAACCACTTCCTTCCCCTTTTTCGGTGCCTTAGAAGCCTTGACCTTCTTAGGAGTGGGCTCAACAGGGGCCTTATCCCTGGACCTTTTCTTTGGTGCACTCTTAGGGGACATTATCAAGTCTCCTTTCTGAGATAGTACTTTTGAAGATGAAAAAGGGAGACTGAGATCTGATTGCTTACCCTAAAATCGTAGGGTTCTATTCGATCTGATGCAAAGTGAACACGAGATCTCAGAGCAGAGGGCAACTGATGGGGATGATGTTAGGAAAAAATCCCTAAGATCCTTGTGTGAATAATGGGTTGTAGAATGGACGCTGGAGGAGAGATGGAGAAGAGAGCCGAAAGCTAGGGTTTCGCTGGTTGGAGAAGAGAGAATATTGAAAAAGGAGACAATCGTGGGTTTGGAATGCTTATCTCTGGGCTTGGCACGCTTTGGAGATATATGGTCGAGGGATGGGAAATGGAGTCTAGCGATGGTGTAAATTGCAACTTGGATTGCGCGAGAGGCTCTCTCGGTTTACCTTGGAGCTCGCGATAGCTAGTGTAGTATTCCATTTGGATTGCGCAAGAGTCTCCCAGGCCTCATTTTGGACCCCGCGATAGTAAAGCATTAAACAGAGAGCACGCGCTCTTCATTCTGCCATTTACATTTGTGTTGTGGCTAGATCCTAGGTATAACTCACCACCAGGGGCACCCCCAGACACTTTAAAATGACCTCCCACTTATAGCATCAAACATTCAAGCATAGTGATCAAAAATTATTATCCAAATAGCGTGCATTCAATAAAAAACCACCAACTCAAGAGGAGTAATTATCAAACCAAGCATAAAAAAAAAATCAGACCAGACAGATACAGACTCAAGTGAGGCCACTAAAATTTCCTATAAAATCTGAACAAAAGAAGGCAGTACAAACCTAACAAAACCAAAATACATATAATACAACATTGACACATCTGTGGATCAGTTTAATGAATGGTCCCCTTGAAAATGAATGGTGTCCATAGGTTCAGTAGGTTTTTCTAAACAAGGCTTAAGCCTCTAACCATTCACCTTCAAGGTTTTCCCATACTTGGGATCCTTGATTTCCACAATACCAGATGGGGAAACATTCATGACAATATAGGGGCCTTCCCATCTGGATTTCAATTTGCCAGGAAAAAATTTAAGTTTGGAGTTAAACAACCAAACCTTACCGCCAGCCATGAAGCTCTTTCTTAACAAACCCTTGTCAAAGAAAGCCTTGGACCTTTCCTTGTATATCCGGGCATTGGCATATGCATCCATCCTCAGCTCATCCAGTTCTGATAGCTGTAGTGACCTGTGATGACCAACAGAAGTTAGGTTTAGATTTAATTTTTTTATAGCCCAATAGGCCCTGTGTTCTAACTCTACTGGGAGATGGCAAGCCTTTCCATAAACCAGTTTGAATGGGGACATCCCAATGGGAGTTTTATACGCAGTCCTATAAGCCCATAATGCATCATTTAGCTTATCAGCCCAGCACTTTCTGTCAGTCCTCACTGTCTTCTCAAGGATGTGCTTGATCTCCCTATTAGAAATTTTAACTTGCCCACTGGTTTGCGGGTGGTAGGGAGTAGCAATCCTATGGGTGACAGAATATTTCTTGAGCAAGCTCTTGAAATTTCTGTTGCAGAAATGGCTACCCCCATCACTGATAATAGCTTTAGGGGTGCCAAATCTTGATAAGATATTCTGCTTTACAAATTTTAGGACTACCTGATGATCATTGGTTCTTGTGGCAATAGCTTCTACCCATTTTGAAACATAATCCACTGCTACTAAGATGAAATGATAACCATTTGAAGGAGGAAAGGGGCCCATAAAGTCAATACCCCAGACATCAAACAGTTCCACAACAAGGATGGGCTGCAAAGGCATTGAGTGTCTTTTGGACTGCCCTCCTAATTTCTAACATCTCTCACATGTCCTGCAATGTGTATTGGCATCTCTGAATAAAGAAGGCCAATAGAACCCACACTGTAAGATCTTGTCAGCTGTTTTTCTTTCACTAAAGTGGCCCCCACAGGCATTTTCATGGCACATGGCCAGAATACTGGGGACAACACTTTATGGAACACATTTTTAGATGATTTGGTCTGCACAGTATTTGTATAAGCAAGGTTCCTCCCAAAAAAAGAATTTGACCTATGAGAAGAACAGGTCTTTGTCTATTTTGGTCCAATGGGTAGGAATCTTGCCTACAACTTAATAATTTACAATGTGTGCATACCAAGAAACCAAGGATTGGATGGCAAACAATTGCTCATCCGGGAAAACATCATTTGTAGGGTCATCAACACATTTTTCCAACACAATTCTAGACAAGTGGTCAGCCACCACATTTTCCACACCTTTTTTGTCCTTGATTTCAATGTCAAACTCCTGCAACAGGAGTATCCATCTAATCAGCCTGGGCTTAGCATCTTTCTCGGACAGTAGGTATTTCAATGCTGAGTGGTCTGTGAAGATTATAGTTTTAGACCCAAGTAGGTAAGGTCTAAATTTGTCAACAGCAAAAACCACTGCCAGAAGCTCTTTCTCAGTTGTGGTGTAATTCAGCTGAGCTTCAGTAAGTGATTTGCTGACATAGGCAATGACCACTGGCAGCTTATCTTTCCTTTGACCCAAAATAGCACCTATTGCCAAGTTGGATGCATCACACATCAGCTCAAAGGGTAGTGCATAGTCAGGTGTTTGGAGTACAGGGGCTGAGGTGAGGCATATCTTCAAAGTTTCAAAAGCCTCAAGACATTCAGCAAAAAAATCAAAGGGCACACCTGGCAAAGCAGGTGGCACAATGGTTTAGCAATTTTGCTGAAGTCTTTAATGAACCTCCTGTAGAATCCTGCATGTCCAAGGAAAGATATGATTTGTTTGGCTATTCTTGGAGGGGTCAAATTTGTAATGAGGTCAACTTTGGCCTTATCTACCTCAATCCCTTCTCTAGAGACTACATGGCCCAACACAATATCTTGTGTTACCATGAAGTGGCTCTTTTCCCAACTTAAGACCAGATTGGTCTCCTCACATCTTTGCAAGACCAGGTGGAGGTATTGTAGACATTAGCCAAAACTGTCCCCATATACAGAGAAATCATTCATAAAGATTTCCAAGAACTTGTCAATCATATAAGAGAATATGGCATACATACACCTCAGAAAGATGGCTGGTGCATTACACAGCCCAAAAGGCATCCTTCGGTAAGCAAAGGTGCTAAAAGGGTAAGTAAATATAGTTTTCTCTTGGTCGTGAGGGTGCACAGGGATCTGGTTGTACCCTGAGTACTCATCAAGAAAGCAATAAAAAGCTTTTCTAGCCAACTTATCCAGAATTTAATCTATGAAGGGGAGAGGGAAGTGGTCTTTTTTGGTTTTAGAGTTGAGCTTCCAATAATCTATGCAAACCCTCCAGCCAGTGGTGTCCCTGGCTGGTCCCAGCTCTCCAGACTCAGTTGTAATGACTGTTATGCCAGATTTCTTGGGCACCACTTGGATAGGCGCCACCCATTCAGAATCAGAAATGGGATAAATTACCCCAGCATCTAGCAATTTAATAATCTCTTTGAGGACCACTTCCTGCATGTGAGGATTCAATTTCCTCTGCCTTTCCCTGGAGGGTACTGAGCCCTCCTCTAAATGGATCCTGTGCGTACATATTGATTAATTTATCCCTCCGAGCTCCGCAATGGTCCAACCAATTGCCTTTTTGTGCTTTCTCAAGACTGTTAGTAATTCTTCCTCCTGCTCATTGGTAAGAGAGGAGGAGATAATTACAGGAAGTTTTTCACCTTTCTCAAGGAAGGCATATTTTAATGTTTATGGGAGCTTCTTGAGATCCAGATCAGGGGCTTGTTGGGTGGATGGCAAGATTGGTTCTTTGTTGGTTTGAGGAAGAGGCAGCAATGTAGGTTTCCAAATGGAATGCTGCACTAAGCCCACAAAAGACTTTAATGTGGTCATGTCTTCTGTTATAACAGCTAGGCTTTCTTCCTCTACCTGTCCCAAATTTTAACTAAACTTTTGACAATGTTGTCCCAATCCAGCAAAGTGGGCAATTCTTCTTCAACAACTTCCTCTAGTACATCCACTGCAAAACTTTCCTCATTGTCCAAATTGAGGTACTTTATTGTACACATTCAGTTCAACCTTCATGTGTCTGAAAGTTATCTCCATAATCCCTGACCTACATTGAATGCAGGCATTGGCAGTGGCCAAGAATGGCCTGCCCAAAATAACAGGTATAGGGGTTGTACTCTTATTACAGCCCATGTCCAAAATCAGGAAGTCTGCAGGGTAAAAGAACTTGTCCACCCCTACTAAGACATCCTCAACCACTCCCATAGGTCTCCTTTTAGACCTATCAGCCATTAACAACACAATGGGGGTGGGTTTTAGCACCCCCAAACCTAGCTGCTGATACACATTGTATGGCAGTAGGTTTACATTGGCTCCATGGTCTAGAAGGGCCCTTCCAATTGTGTGGTCTCTAATTATACAGGGAATAGTGGGTATCCCTGGGTCTTGCAACTTCTCTGGTATTGTTATGTTTAATACAGAATTAACTGCATCAGTTGCAAAGACCTTTCTGGACAAATGGCCTCTAGCTTTTCTTTTCAGGGTACAAAGGTCTTTCAGAAATTTGGCATAGGCTGGGACCTGTCTAATTGCATCA
Source organism: Chloranthus sessilifolius (assembly GCA_021018995.1). Taxonomy (NCBI): domain Eukaryota; kingdom Viridiplantae; phylum Streptophyta; class Magnoliopsida; order Chloranthales; family Chloranthaceae; genus Chloranthus; species Chloranthus sessilifolius. The sequence continues at coordinate 104,768,281 of CM037588.1, forward strand.
AGCAGGGGTAAATTGATTTTTACCTGCTTAAAGGTCTCCATCATTTTCTCCATCTGTGCATTCCCCTTATCAAAAGGGGCAGGGCTACTCAAAGCTTGAGGAAATGGCAACTGAGGTACTGCTGGTTCCTCACCTGCAAGCCTATGACTAAACTTTTATTTTTTTCTTTTTTCATCTTTTATTTCCTGCTAAGGCTCAACTACTTTCTTTATTATTTTCTCTTGTTGCAGGTAGTAGCAGCAACTCTTGGCTCAGGTTTCAACATATTCTTTTTCACATTCATTCGAAAATTCTTTGGAAATGACCTCTCCTTGTTCCTTTCCAACCTGGTTGTCCACCAACCTGCCAGACCTTAGGGTTGTGATGGCATTAGCTCCCTCAAAACTTGAGGAACCTTCTCCAATCAAATATTGGCCCTTAGGGTTGGCCACTGGCTGGCTTGGCAACCTGCCCTCCTCTCTTTAGCCAAGGCATTGGATATTTGGCCTAGCTGCTCTTCCATTTTCTTTATGCTTTGACTCTGAGAGTTCACAGTCTGAGTCAAGGTTCCAAGGTTTTGCAATGAGGTCAAAACCTGATCCTCAAAAGAAGCATTTCGGGGCTGAGGTCGGGGAACTACCAACTGATTTTATTGCTGGGGCAGCTGCTGATGCTGGAAATTTGACCTTGGGGCATATCCCTGGTTAAATTGTTGTTGTGGCCTTTGAGGTAAGGCCAACATTTGTTGTGGCTGCATGTAATTATCTTGTCTCCACCTCAAATTTGGGTTGTCCCTCCACTGGTAACTAGCATTTTGGTGCTGGTATCCAAATGACTACTTGTTGTAGCCAACAGATTGTTGCTAGCCAAATGATTAGGCAGCAGCAGCTTGTTTCATCGCATACTCAGGATATTGCCCTGCAGATGGGCACTCTTCCACTGTGTGTTGTGAAGATTGGCATATCAGACATGCGTCCATCACCTGTGTAGCCCATCTGGGTTGTACCACAGTCAATAGTTTATTAAACTTATTAGAAAGATTGGCCATCTGCATTTGCAGGTCATTATTCCCAGTTACTTCATACATCTTTCCTTTGGAAATTGCAGCTAGTCCCATTTTAAAAGAAGGCTTTTGAACAGTTCTTGACAAGGATATCTTTTGAAAAGCATTTTCACTGATGACCTCGAACAACTCCCATGCCTCATCAATCCCATTATAGAAGCTCTTGACAAGCTGTCAGTCAGGGATCTTGTGGTGGGGACATTGTTTGAGCATCTCCTTGAATCTATCCCATGCTTGATTAAAATCTTTAGTTGGGGATTGGGCAAAAGTAAGTATTGCTTTCCTCAACTGGCCAGTTTTTATCTCTGAGAAGAATTTTGTCAAAAATTTGGTCTGGAGGTCTTTCAATAAGGCGTCTTTGTTGTTTGGGAGAGAAGCTAACTGTCCCCTGTCCTTTAGGGAGAAAGGAAAGAGCCTTAGTCTAGTGGCTTCTGGTCCCAAACCAGTAATGGAAAATGTTGTGCATAGGGCTAAGAATTGGTCAATGTGCTTGTAGGGGTCTTCCTTGCTGAGCCCATGGAAAGAGAGAAGCCTTTGGATGATTGAGGTTTTAATCTCATAGTTTCCCTGAACATCTGGGAATTGAATGCTGAATGGGGAATTATAATCATCAGGAGCATTCAATTCCTTCAATGTTCTGGGTTGCTCTTCACCCTTGAATGTTGTCTCGGTTTCAGTAAGGGGCTCAACTGTGGTGTGTCTGGGCCTTCTTGGTCTTCTGGCCTTTTCTATCTCAGGGTTAGGAGGCTCTAATGTGGGACTGAGAGATCTCCTTCCTAACATGCACACACATCAACAGCAAGGAAGACTACTTGCAGACACATTGCAATTAACTCAAAGAATTATCTAAACAAAATTACGACTATCCTAATCAACTGCTATGGAATTTGCAAAGGAAAATAGACCGAGTTTTGACGGTTAGAGAAATGCAAACAGAGGTAGCTAGACTCCTAGTGCAGTTCAACTTTCCTTCTCTGCTACTGTCCAGATCTGTAAAAAAAATCTAAATGTAAATCAGCAGTATCAGTTATTCACAAGCACAGCTACCAAAGAATAAAAAAAATACAAAAAATCTAGGGTCTACCAATAGATCAAAAATCCCCGGCAACGGCGCCAAAAACTTGTTGTTTGTTATTTCCCCAGTGTGAAAAGAAACAAAGATGAATTCAGCACATCTGAAAGAAATCAAGACCTGCAAGATACAGGGACTGTTGTAGCAAGTTTTAATAAGTAAGAGTTTATCCCACAGGGAAAAATGGTCTATAGCTCCAAGGGAGCCATCTTTAGTAGGCCCTCCATATTTGACTACAGATCTGGCAATCCTAAATAGAAGGGGATTTAAGGTCACTATTGTTTAAATCCTATGGTAGCCTAATGCCTAAACTACAGAAATGGTTGAGAAGAATAATGGAGTGAGAAAATAAATATAAAAAGGGTGAGAAGTAAGCTATTAGGTACAGATCTGATGGGTTTTATATCTCAAACTCAGATCTGCTGCTATAGAAGTCCTGTCCAATGGCTACATTATCACCACAGAGGAGAAAGGGTCCAACTCACCCCTGTGCCATGATCCAATCCCTTATAGCTATAACCTGTCCAGTCAAATGGTCACAGACTATCCAATAGGAGAACCACAGTCCATAGATGGGCTAGAACATGTTTATCATTATAGGCACTACATCATCCAAGCTACCAGCTCAATAATCCATAGGAACCTCAACCTCTAAAGTTCTGTGTGTGGGGCATAGGCCTGCATATGTGCACTAGCCTGGACACACAGGACTAGCAAGAGTTCGAGTACTAGCTTTAAATCTAGCTGTTCACTGCTTTAGAGAGACAACAGTGATCCAATCACAAGCCTATAATCTCTACAACCAAATCAGATCTGCCATCTGATGGTGGGTCTATACAAATATAGGGGAGTCTGTCTCTGCACAATCTCTCACAGAGCTACAAGCACAAGTGCAGAGAAGAAGAATCTGTCTTAGATCTGTGGATTGGCCTCACCCTAGGGCTATAACCTGTCCACTTAAATGGCCACAGACTATCCACAGAGGCTATCCTCCTCACAGAGGTCTGAGACAGAACAAGTAGATTACTGCCACCACCATGTTCACAAGGCTACCAGCTCAGGCTATCATGGGGATTCAGATTTAGTGGATCTTGTGGTGGGGCATAGGCCTGCATATGTGCACTAGCCTGGACACACAGGTCACTTGGATCTGAGTAAACCCTTAAAAATAATCCTCCATTGCTTACAATACAACTTAGCAATGGAGGATCTCAAGGCAGCAGCCTTGTACAGGACAGCCCTCAAACATCAATCCCATACATGTTTAACAACCTATTATAAAACTTTATTAAAACTATTCCAAATAGACATACAAAGGCATAGCCAACAAGTGTTGGGCTATGGAGAGAAGGAAAAGGAAAAGGCTGCTGCCTAAACCCTAACCTTAGCCTACTGGAACTCTACAGTCGATTAAAGAAGATAGGAGGAATTCAGCCTTCCCCTCCTCCTTTAAGCCTAAACTAGGCTTAGGCTTATATAGCAGTCGGTTGTCGGAGTATTAGGGTTAGGAAAACCCTAATTTTAACGATGCAAATGTGGCCCATTTATGTTCCTTAGATGCCTCAGGGCGTATGCACGGAGATTGGAGCATTAGAGTACGTGCCCTAGTTGCTGAAAGTTCCCAAACTGCCCCTACAAAAGTGGGAGAAAGTTAAGATTCCAAGCCTCGCTAGATAGCAATGGTTTTCAGGTCTTGTCACGTGATAGAGTGGTCATCGCGGGATTAAATTGACTTGATAGTTTGGTCATCGCGAGAATGCTCTAGTCGTCACGGGATTGCGCTTTCCATTTGAGTGGCACGGGAATCGCACGCGCAGTTCATTCCTTAGTGAATCTCGCGAGGATCCTCGAAGAAGCCCAGATCCGGATTGCGCGAAAGTCCCTCAAGATCTGTGATCCCGCGCCATCTGGCGACATGCGCATGTAAGTGCCTGGAGCTCTCTCTCCTCAGCTTGTCTGAGCGAATTGTGCGAGGGTTAAATGCTCCTATCTTGAGCCGCGCGAGACTACGTGAGTGCTTACAACTGAGCCTCGTGAGAACTATACGAAGTCTGCTTCTCGAGCACTTCTGTCATTAATCTGTGTGAGAACAGCGCAAGCAATTGGTGTGCTACCTTGAGAAACTTACGACAACTGTGCGAAGCATTTTTCTCTGAATCACTTGAACCTTGCGACATCTGCGCGAGGCTCATTTCTTGACTTGTTGCTGCTGTGCTTTGCCTATGCTGCAGCCAAGTTCTCTGTCTGGGTCCAACTTCCTTTCTTCTGAGGAACTTTTGAGGCCCACTTGGGCATTCAATGTGTACATCCAGGTGTGTTCTACCTTGGTGTTTCTTTCCTCTGTGAATGGGTTACCAGTTGCTTGGAGTTCTAGTGCAAAAGTAGGCTTCTTAACAGGGTTAGGGCCTTATCTGCAGCTGCTACTTATTACCTACAAAATGGTCTTAACAGACATTTATTAAATGACTAAGGGTCTAACAGAGGTTAAGTTAAGGGGTGAAAAGTGGTACTTTTCAGGTCTTAACATACATTTGGGCTTGGTACATCCAACCTGTTTGATTTATGTTTTGAACCAGGTAATTATTATACCTATTTTTTTATGAACCACGTTTCAGTGATGGTTGGCCATCACTGGTTGTTCGTTTCAGTTCTTTTGTCCATGTGCTCTCACCTGGAATTAGAACCATTATTTTATATTAAATTTTGTTTAGAAATGGAGTTTCCTTTTGTGTACTCTGATTTTGCTTAAGTTCTGCCCAACTTATCAATTCATTGATAGGTTCGCAAGTCGGCCTTCCCGGGAAAGTTGGGACATCACAGTTGGTATCAGAGCAATGGTATTAAGTCCGTATTCCATAGGGCAATGGGTTTGATTGTTTGTACAATCGACATTGATTAATGTTATTGTTTTACAATGATAAACCAGTATGGCCCGCGATTTAGAGGGAGAGGCAGAGGCAAAGGAAGAGACGAACCAAGGACGGTTTCGTTAGTAGATGTTCCCGAGGGCGCCGCTACATCTAAGGGTGGAAGGATCACTACTGGTCCTAATGTTGATCCTATCAGGAGAGGAGGTGGTAACGGTCTTGTTGAGCAAGTGTTGGAGGCCTTGGCCAACAACATGGCACAACAAACGACATCAATGGCTCAGCAAGCATAGTTACATGCGGCTAGGAATCAGGCATCAGGGTTTGCTGAGTTTCGGAGGATGCCCCCTCCTAATTTTTCAAGTTAGACTGATCTGTTAGAAGCCGAGAAGTGGTTTAACGACATAGAGAAGATGGTTGAGGTGCTTCAGTGCACTGAAGTAGAGATGGTAAGGTGGGCGGCCTTCACGTTTAATGGAGAGGATGACCCATGGTGGAAGTCTGTGAAGAGGGCCAGGTAACAAGATACTCCAAATGTTCCATGGACCTAGGCTGAGTTTGTGGAGGTCTTTAATGATGAGTACTTTCCCCGGCTTGTGAGGAATCAGTGAGAGGTCCAGTTCATCAACCTAGAGCAGGGTGACATGTCAGTGTGTGAGTATGGTGTATAGTTCACAAGACTCTCGAGGTTTGCACCTCTACATGTGGCCACTGAGTTGATGAAGGCCTAGAAGTTTCAGCGTGGACTGAGACCAGATATACAAGAGAGAGTTGCGATGTGGGAGATGGAGACTTATGGGGGAGTTATATAAAAGGTCCTCATTGCTGAGGAAGAGTTTCAGAAGCAGGTTTTTAGGAAGGATCAGATGAATCGGAACAGGATTGGCCAGGGGCAATTTAGTGCTTCTAAGCAAGCGAGCAAGAGGTCAAAATTCTCGAGACCGCTGATATATCCTACCTAGTCGGCTTACTCAAGACCTGCTACTTATTCTGTATCGACCTCTTATCAGAGACCGTCTCAGACATTGCCTATGCGATCTTTTCGTCCTTCAGGCACAGTTGCGAGTGGACCATCAGTGGCACAAGGATCATCACGTGCTGCGCCTTCTACTCCTACTACATTATGTACAAGGTGTGGGAAACTACACAAGACGGAGGACTGTAGGAGTACTGGAGCTTGCTTCAGGTGTGGCAAGATTGGCCACATGGTCAAGGATTGTCCGGAGGAGAGCAAGGAAAGGACTATTTCGGCATCTACTTAGAGTTCTTCTCAACCTACTATTCAGGGTCGGGCTTATGCCATCACAGCTCTGGATGCCCAGATATCCAATGACATCATCCAAGGTATGATTTATTATGGATTATAAGTCTAAATTCTCGTATTTTAGATAGAAAATATGCATAAAATGAGATAATCTTAGGAACTGTTAGTTTATAATGCAGTAAATTTTTTGCATCTAATTGAATAACTTGCATGAAACCTAGGTACCTTGCAAATGTATCATGAGGGTGATTATTGTTGCTACGAGGCCCAAGTGTTGATAGATCCAGGATCTACTCATTCTTTTATGACACCCCAGTTTGCGACAAGATTGAAAGTCACCCCTGAACCTTTAGATTTCATTCTAGCTGAGTCTATCCCTAAAAGAAAGCATGTGACCACCAATATAGTGTATTGTTCAGTTATTGTTGCCATTCGAGATTACGAAGATCATGAAGCTGTGACCGATTTGATCTTACTAGATATGCAAGGATTTGATGTGATCCTTGGTATGGATTGGCTGTCCACTCAAGATGCAAATGCCGACTGTCGAAGAAAGATAGTTACCTTTCATCCTAGTGGCAATAGATCATTTAGATTTTTTGGCATGCGATCGACCATTGTACCGTTCATCTCTTCAATTCGAGCTCAGCATATGATGAAGAACGGATGCAGCGGATATCTCACTTTCTTACAAGAGCAGCCGGATGATAAGACTATTATTACAGACATTCCAGTTGTGTGTGAGTACCCAAATGTATTTATCTAGGATCTCCCTTGACAACCACCTGATCTAGAGATCGAGTTCGCGATCGAGTTGGTTTCAGGTACCGAGCCATTGTCCAAAGCTTCGTATCGCATGCCTTCGATCGAGTTGAAGGAACTGAAGGAGCAGCTACAAGAGCTTTTAGATAATGGGTTTATTAGACCTAGTGTGTCTCCTTGGGGAGGACTAGTTTTGTTTGTCAGAAAAAAGGATGGTTCGATACGACTCTATATCGACCGTCGCCAGTTAAACAAGTTGACGATTAAGAATCATTATTCACTCCCGCGGATTGATGACCTCTTTGATCAGCTACAAGGCACAAAGTTCTTTTCAAAGATCGATTTGAGGTCAAGATACCATCAGTTGAAGATCAATGTTAAGGACATTTCAAAGACTGCGTTTCACACGAGGTATGGTCATTATGAGTTCTTAGTGTTGCCATGTGGGTTGACGAATGCACCAGCATCATTTATGGACTTGATGAATTGGGTATTCAAACCACACCTTGACAAATCTATGGTTATTTTCGTAGATGATATCCTCATCTAATCGAAGACAAGAGAGGAGCATGAGCAACACTTAAGAGTCGCTCTCCAGACACTCAGAGACCACAAGTTATATTCAAAACTCAGCAAGTGTGAGTTTTGGCTTGAGCAAGCCAGTTTCTTGGGCCATGTTATCTCTGAGACTGACATCACTATTGATTCAGCCAAGATTGAGTCTGTTGTAAGCTGGGAACAACCGAAGACAATGACTGAAGTCCGTAGTTTTCTTGGTTTGGCGAGATACTACCGATGATTCGTCGAAGGTTTTTCCAAAATCTCAGGGCCGCTTACACAGCTTATATGAAAGAATGCTAAGTTTGATTGGATGGAGCAGTGTAAGCAAAGTTTTTAGGAGCTCAAGAAGTGATTGACGACAGTGCCAATTCTTGCCCTACCTTCAGGCAGTGGAGGTTTTACAGTATACAGTGACGCTTTGTATAGTGATTTGGGTTGCGTGCTTAATCAGGATAAGAGAGTTATTGCTTATGGCTCCAGACAACTCAAATGCCATGAGAAGAATTATCTGACTCATGACCTTGAGTTAGCGGTAGTGATCTTCGCTCTGAAGATATGGAGGCATTACTTGTATGGGGAGACGTTTGATGTATTCACGGATCGCAAGAGCCTCAAATATCTCTTAACTCAGAAGGATTTGAACATGAGACAGCGACGGTGGATGGAGTTCCTAAAAGATTATGATTATTCCATCCAGTACCACCCTGGGAAGGCTAACATTGTGGCAGATGCTCTGAGCCAAAAGTCTTCTGCTCAGTTGCCACATATCATTGCGAGAGTGCGGCGATGGCACTTACTTGAGGATATGGCCCTATGCGACACCAGGTTTGATGTGAAAGGTTTTGGAGCTTTAATGGCTATTATTGTGATTTGATCGACACTCTTTGAGAACATCCGAAAGCTACAGATGACAGACGATGATCTTATGGCTATCAGACAGGAAGTGATTGGTGGAAGTAAGACAGATTTCTTCATCAGAGAAGATGGGGCCTTGCTATTTCGAGACCGGGTATGTGTACCAACAAATACTGAGCTTTGAGACACTATTTTGGAGGAGGCTCACAAATCTATGTATGCCATTCATCCTTGAAGTACCAAGATATACTCGAATTTAAAGAGAAGTTTCTGGTGGAGAGGCTTAAAGAGAGATATAGCCGAGTACATATCGCGATGTTTAGTATGTCAGCAGGTCAAAGTTGATCATCAGAATCCAACTGGGTTGTTGCAACCATTACCAATACCTAAGTGGAAATGGGAGGCCATTTCTATGGACTTCATTTTGTGGTTGTCAAGGACCGTTAGGAAACACAATGCCATCTGGGTCATTGTAGATAGATTGACTAAATCTACACATTTCCTGTCATACAATACGACGTATACCTCCAGCAAACTTGCAGAGTTATACCTCAAGGAGATAGTTAGGTTGTATGGTATACCAGTCAGTATCGTATTTGACAAAGACCCGCTGGACATGTCTCAGTTCTGACAGCGATTTCAGGAAGGGATGGGTTCTAGGCTTGATTTAAGTTTGGCATTTCATCCCCAAACTGATGAGCAGGCTGAGAGGATGAACCAGATCATCGAAGACATGCTCCGTGCTTGCATGTTGGATTTCAAAGGGTCATGGGACCAACAACTACCTTTGATTGAGTTCGCCTATAATAATAGCTATCAAGCTAGTATCAAAATGGCACCATTCGAGGCTTTGTATGGATGGCGGTGCAGGTCTTTGCTTAATTGGGATGAGATTGGCAAGAAGCTTATTTTGGGCCCCGAGATTGTGGAGAGTGCAACCGATACTATTCGGTTGATCCGCAAGAGATTGTGAGTAGCTCAAAGTCTCCAAAAGAGCTATGCCAATCTCAAAAGACAACATGTTGAGTTACAGGTGAACATTATTGCATTAATCATCTTTAATTCTTTGAATCTGTTATTGTAGCTAATACCCTGCATTTTAGGTAGGAAACAAAGTTTTGGTCAGAATCTCGCCTACGAAAGGCGTGATGCATTTTGGCAAATGTGGGAAGCTAAGCCCGCGTTATGTTGAACCTTTTGAGATATTGGGCTGAGTCAGCAAAGTTGCTTACAGGATTGCTTTGCCATTGTAACTATCTAGCATGCACAATGTATTTCACGTGTCTATGTTGCAAAGGTATGTCAAGGATCTGACTCATGTGTTAGACTACCAGCCCATTGAACTTCAGGAGGATTTATCCTTGATTGAGGAGCCACTACAGATCTTAGACCGTACAGAGCAGATTTTTAGGTCTAAGAGGATTCCGTTAGTACTTGCGAAATGGAGGAATCACTCATCTGAGGAAGCAACTTGGGAGCACGAAGCTGAGATTCGCGACCAGTACCCACAACTATTTGAGTGACGTTCCTCAAATTTGTAGTCATTTCCTTTTTGTTGTAACTATTACCTATTGTATTCGATATGTTCTTTCGGGATACAAGGTTTGGTTGGTATGGTTTCATGTATATGTGTTATAGGATTAGTTCATGTACTGTAGACACTTGCATGGTCTAACTTTTAATTACGTCGTCTTTAAATTGAATTCAGTTCAAGGATTAAGTTCTCTAATGCCGTAAGATTTTGTTGGGGTGCTTGTTATCTCTGAAACCCAATACCACATATAGCATTTTCGAGGACGAAACTTCTACGAAGCGGAGAATGTAATGACCCACAAATTTCGAACCTGAATTTGACTGACCCCGTGAATGTGTCCGACATGGAGACTGATGTCGCCTTGGGCTTATAAATAAATAATTAAATAATATATGAATAAATGATGTAGAGAGAATTATGATTAGAGCTTGATTAGGCCTTTAGTGGCTAAGCCATGCACCAACTTACCGTGTGCCGCTAAACACCGAATCAAAACCATAAGGATAAGTGGATAGAATTATGGTTGTAAATATCAATGATATTTATTTTTGCATGAGTTTGATTATAAGAGAGGAGAGGTGGTTGCTTAATGGCTAAGTTTCAGCCATTTGAAAATTTGAAGAGAGAGAGAGAACCGAACACCATTTGGAAACCGTCACCCTTCGAACCTTCTAGAGATTTCGATCGCACGATCACGATCACACCGCAGTCTATGCATTCTTCATACATACTTGGCGACGATCATCGCAAGGGTTTCACTTCCTAGCAATTCCCAACCATTGGAAACTCTTAAATTTAAATCGAGTGTGAACCCATTGTCTCGTGATTGTTAACCACGCTTTAATGAAGTAGAAATCAATTAATGATCGTAGTCAACCTCACCTTTGTCTTCGCTGTGATTGATCGTTGTGGAATCGCTGTAAAAGAATTTGAAGGTTTCACTTTGAAACCCTCGTTCGGCAACAACTTCTCATATACCACGATATCGATCGGTGAAAGGTACGATCGAGTTAATTTTATGATCTAAATTATAGTTGTGTAATGGATATAACCTTATAGGATTGTGAGTGCAAAAGTAGAATGAAATTTGTTAAAATTTGGAGAAAAACAAGTCTGAGAAGGAAAAGCCCAACGGGTGGCTGAATCTGTTAAAATTGATTGATCGAAATTCAAAACTGATTGATCGAATTATAAACTGATAGATCGAATTGTACAGAACAGAGAATTGTTAAATTTTTGGAAGGAACCGATCAATCGATTTGAAAATCGATCGATCAAATTTGATACCGATCGATCAAATTATAAACCGATCGATCGAATATGGCACGACAAAGGTGTGAGAATTTTCTGAAGGAACCTATCGATCAAATTTGAAACCGATCGATCGAATTGGTAATCGATTGATCGATTTCCCCTGTTTTTGGCTGTTTTTGGTTTTTCTTTTGAAAAACTTTGTGAAACTTAAGTATTCTATTTTTCGATGCTATTGACACGTATACGGTGTTAATATGATCTAGAGGAGAGTATGGAATACCATGGATAAGGACATCTGAATCGCTTAAAGCAGATCCAAATAATTGATAGGAGAATCTTAACATCAATTTCATTCTATTTTTAATTAGCATGAATATTTTACAATGAACTTGAATACTGAAAATCTGAGTTTTTGTTTTTAATATAATCTTGAAACCTTGCATCTGAAATCATAACTCTGACAACTAAATCCTGAACTCTGCAACTGAATTATGTGTTATAAGCTGCATCTGAAATATGTATTAGAATTTGCATCTGATTTAAGGTTCATTCGAACAAACCCCTCAATTCTTGAACACTATTCTTGGCGCAAGTTATCCTCATGACATAGGGGCTTGTTGCATTCCTGAAAAAGGTTCACTGAACAACAATGGTTAGGTAGGGGTTCCCATCGGTTTTTTTCCTGCTTCCAAGTTATATAGACTTGAGAGGTTGATTTAAGTTTAAATTTAAGTCATTTAATGAGATAAGCTTGCATGCATAAATTAAGACTGAATAAGAATCTGAAATAATCTGAAAACCTATTCTGTTTGCATCTAATTTCATCATCTGCTTTGAAACACCGCATATAAATCTGCATCTAATCGCCGTATTTGAAATTCGGTTATCTATTCTATTTTGAATATCTACTTTGAAAATCGTCTACTCCGAATATGTTTTGAAACCATGTTTGTTAAGATATGATGCGATTGAGTTTTATTTCTTTTACTGAGCTTAGTTGTTAGCTTACTCCGACTATACGTCACAGGTACTGATTTGGTTTCTGAGGATCCTGAGCTTGAGGACCACCCTAACTACATTCCAAAAGACGAGCCTGAGATTCCTCCAAAGGAGTTCTTTCCTATTTAGAATTCTGCCTTGTCTTGATGTGTTTTTGAGATTATACACTTGGGCTTGGTACGTCCAACCTGCTTGATTTATGTTTTGAACCATATAATTATTATACCTATTTTTTTTTTAACCACGTTTCAGTGATGGTCGGCCATCATTGGTTGTTCATTTCGATTCTTTTGTCCACGTGCTCTCACCTGGAATTAGAACCGTTATTTTGTATTACATTTTGTTTAGAAATGGAGCTTCCATATGTGTACTCTGATTTTTCTTAAGTTCTGTCCGGCTTATCAATTCATTGATAGGTTGGCAAGCCAGCCTTCCCAGTATTTGTGATACAGGAAAGTTGGGTCGTCACAACTGAGAGAAGGAGCAAGTGTTAATGCTACTTTTATGTATCTCTAATTAAGTCTTAACTTATTACAAGCGCATAATGAAAGTTGTAGAGCTAGTATAGTTCGTTCCCACGAAGATAAGCTTCTCTATATTAACTTAATTTTTATGAAAACTTATATTTATCTTTTAAGTTCCTAAACTACTGGAGAAATATGAATAAAAGAATTGCTTCTTTAATCTAAATTGTTGAAAATAAATCCTAATCCTCCTTCAAATTATGGTCGTCAATTACAATCTTTAGCTATCGGATATTTATGAATTTAAACAGTACCATGATACTATATATCAAGTTTCCTAGCATTGGTCATCAATCAATATTAAAATCCTATCAATACAGATTTAATCTAATCAATAATCTCCTAAAACTTGGGCATCAATCAAATTTTAGAAAACTGAAGATGGAAAAGTAAAAATCATTACACTAATCTGTAAACTTCAACCTGAGTCGTCAATTCAAATTAAAATTTGAAGATGTTTACAAAGCAGGAAATAACAATAAAATAAATCTTAACTAGAAAGCAATAAAATTATATCTTTCACTCCTTAGCCACAGTCATCAATTACTTCTGGGAAACTACTGATATCTACTCTAATCTTCTGCTTCCATTTGCAGTCATCAATTTCTCTTGAGATACCTTGGATATCTAATCTACAAAGCAACAAAAATCTACTCTAACTTTAATCGAAAGAAAATCCAACCTCAGTCATCAATTGATGTTGAAAATTTCTTCAATCGTTTATTCCAATATAGGGCTCTCTTATTTATAGATCATAAGGAGTCGGTTTACAAGTTCTAATTCTATTAAAAGAAATAAAAAGATACCTATCATAACTCTAATTCTAACTTCATCTTTTCCTTGCTTTCCTTAGTTGGTGCGCTTCTAGATTGTTCCTTTTTATTCAGTAGTAGAGATCTTCTGGAGTCTTTCTTCATCAATCTTCTCAGATCCGTGATATGTCAAAGTTCTAATTCAAGAGTTCTTCTAGTTTTATGCATGGCGGTATAGATCTTCACGTGATTCGCAGCAACAGTAGCAGCAGGAAAGATTTTATTAATACAATCGTAAATCATGATTGTCTCTTTTCTTCTCTTTCTGGTAAATCGTAAATCACGATTTTCTATCTTTCATAGCTTTTTCTCTGGATGATTCTCTTAATTATGATTGTTCACTTCTTTCTTCTGTATTACTTCAGCTTCTTGAATGTCTTATGAAGAATCGTAAATTGTGATTTATTATTCTCTTCTTTAGTAACAACGCTCAATTGTCTTTCACGATTTTTTAGCTTTCAGTATATAGCGAATAATCCTTTTATGCTCAATCATCTTTTACTACTCTTTTGAGTTTATTTTGACGAATATTAATACTTTGGCTCTTTTTTACTAATTTTATTAAATATCTGCACATCATTAACTTATTAGTAGCAAACTAAGTCCTAGCATTGCTTAGTCCTAATATTTGTACGATTGCATTTAGCAGATGCAACTAGCCTTTAAACCCCTAGGTGATTCCTAGTGGGGGAGTTGTAGTCTCCTGAATGTTTTTAGTGAAGTTACCTACAAACTTCAAATCTTTTTGGATTTTTCAAAAGAAAAGAAATTTTTTAACTAATTTTATACACTATCTAAATTAACTAAGTTAACTAAGATGGTCATCACAACGTCATTATGATTTTCTAAAATTACCAATCATTTATCCTTACTTTCCATTATAATAGTTATCCTTGATTAGAATATCAACAATTTCAATTCATAATAAGCAGGAGATGTATGCATTAGTGAAAAGTTTGTTCTTCATAAATTTTTTTAAATTGCAGATTTAGAAAATACTTTCATTCAAAAAACTCACTATTGACAACTCTCAAAAAGATATCGAAACTTTTGGATTCTCACAATATTACTTTAGAAAAATTTAGTCAAAGATAAAATTATCAATCTCATAGAAAAGAATAATCTACTCTATTTATATGAATCCCTGTGCAATCTATAATATCTATTTTTTATATCTCTACTAAGCTTTTGCTTTTACAAATCGTAAATCAAAAAAGTCTTTCCTTCGGCTTGTAATGGGGCTTTGGGTTTCAGAAGGTGTCAAAGAAATGTAGAAAAGGATTCAAAGTTTTTCTGAGAATTTAGCTCTTCTTTCTCCTACCTTTTCAACTTCTTCTTCTTCCTTTTTTTTTCAGTAATTATCCATAAATTGGATAATTTCTTCCCTTTTTTTTCTTGTAAAATCTCAGTTTGATCTTTTCTAAAATGGTCCTTTTATGATTTTTCATCTTCAAAAGCTTTTTACTTTAAAATCGTTCTTCATTTTTCAGAAGTCATTTTTCAATATTTTTTCATTCCTTTCCTATATTCATCTTTTTAATTTTTCAATTGTACCCTTTTTTGGCATTCCCCTTTTATCTATTTTTACTTTTTACTCATTCCACTCCCTCTTCTTCCCTTCTTTTGCATTATAAAATCTTAGAAAATATAAAGGTTAAAGGTTGAAAGCTTTGGGTAGTACATATGGTTAAGGGTTTATAAGATTTTTAGTACAAAGAAATTCGATTTTGGCTTCTAATATGAGTTCAAAGAATAAAATTTATTCTGGAATTTTAGCTTTTTGGCTCTGATTTAATAAAAGATGGCCTTTAATCATCTTTATGATTTACTAGCATAGATGCCTTATTGCTTTGATATTTCTAACAGATAGTTCTAGACAAAAAATCAGGTTATCATAGAATATTTTGATTATAAATTCAGTGGTATGAGATTTCATATCAGTATAGAAGTTCAAAGAAAATTTTTGGCTTGAATAAAAACAGTCTCTCTTTGAATAAAAGAGGGAATATGGCACAAATTCTCACTGCTTTATAATTTTGAAACTATAGTCTAAAATTTTACAATTTAGGTCAATCTATTGTTCAAACATCCATTCTAATACAATGTTCAACAAGCTAAGCATGAATTGTACTATTCTTTATTCTGATTATTGAGCTCCTACTATAATGGATTGTAAGTTTTCAAGATTTGTAATTTTGCTATTATAATTCCTATGTAATGATCAACTTTAAAAAATATTATTTTTAAAAGAATTCAAAAAAATTTATACAAAAATAAACTTAATAAAACTAACTGAAATACTAATATTCTAATTAACTAGTATTATACAGAGTAGTTGTGTTTCCCCCCAAAAGTTGAATTGGGCAATGTCCTCATTATGCAGAAACAGGGGATACTGAAAATTATTTACCTAAAAATTATTGATATCTCTGATTGCTTACCAGATGTGAAAAAAAACTATGTAAAGAATGTTCCCCCAAACTTGAGGAAAACACAATGGTTTTACTTCTCAGAGACAAAAATAACAAAAAGAAAAGAAATGTTAATAACAATTACATAGTTAGTAAAAAAAATAAAAGTTAGTCAAAAAGAAAATTTCATAAATTACTGAATATTTACAATGATTATGAAAAGAGAAAATATAAAATATATTGAAAACTAATTACAGAAAAGAAAATAATCCTAGGAAAAATTTAGACACACACTATTGTAGATATCAGTAGCATCGTCCGAGAGAATGTTTCGTCAATAAAGATCGATTCAAAATTATGCTGCCCCCAAAGAAAATCTCCCATCTTTGAGTAGGTCGGTCCAATAGAATAGAGAAGCGTTAAGAAGATGGAGGGGGTGAAGATGGATAAGACTGTTGGTGGTTGGGGGAGGAAGGGGGATTTTCGGTTGTCGGTTCCGAAATGAGAGAGGAGAAGAGGGCAACAATTTCACTGATTAATCGCCCCCTTTCTTCTAACAGCGTGGTGGCTTTGTCTACATGGCATTGGATGAGCCGTGAAAATGCCTCTGTAATCTCCGACTAGCTTGATTGTTTTGCCATAGCGAAAGGGTTGGTGTTGGATGAAGATGAAGGGAATGGGATGAATTGACTAGTCGGTACTTGTTTATTTATAACAAATCCAAACTGAGAATTTAAAGAGTTGCCTTAAACAGATGTTATGTTTCACGTTGAATCATGCGAATCAGTTGGTAGTCCTAATAAATACTAAGGGACGTGTCTGTGTAAAGTGAATTGAAGCAACGCCTTTGGTATCGGAAATTGTACCTTTCTAATAACACCTGCATTGCCTAGACGAAACCTTCTCTTAACAATCATAATCACTATGATTTTCTGTAAGAGAATACTCAGGTAATAGGAAATTGTAATCACTACGATTCAATGCATCGCAAATTAAGTAAATATACCTTACTATTGTACATATAATATACATAAATTTGCTACGGATGAGTCGGTAGCTTGATAGTACCCATGACTTGGTCAGTTATACTCTGGGTCTTTTAGTGCCATTGTGGTCACCGTCCCTTTTTCTTCTAGAGATATCATTAGTTTGAGTCTCTGTCCATTAACCTTAAAAATACGATTGTCTTTGGAATTTTGAATGGTTACAGCCCCATGGGAGAATTCTTCCAAAACATTATAGGGTCCGTCCCAACGACTTCGTAGTTTTCTTGAGAATAGTTTCAACCTTGAATTATATAGCCAAACTTGTTGGCCTGGCTCAAACCTTTTTCTTAAAATGTGTTTATCATGAAATGCCTTGGTTTTGGCCTTATAGATTCGAGCATTTTGGTATGCATCATGTAGAATTTCCTCAACCTCATTGAGTTCGTGTTTTTGTTGCTCACCAAATGCATCCAGCTCAAAATTTAATGCTTTGATGGCCCATAGAGCTTTGTGTTCTAATTCCACAGGTAGGTGGTAAGCCTTACCATACATCAATCAGAAAGGAGACATGCCAATGAGAGTTTTCTAAGCCGTTCTATATGTCCACAGAGCATCATTCAATCTTATGGACCAGTCTTTTCTATCAGGTTAAACCGTCCTTTCCAGTATATTCTTTATTTCATGGTTGGAAATCTCAACCTGTCCACTAGTTTGCGATGGTAGGGGGTTGCGATTTTATGCGTAACACCATATTTCTTAAACAAGCTCTCGAAATACCTGTTATAAAAATGGCTTCCTCCATCGCTTATAATAGCCCGTGGGGTTCCAAATCATGCAAATATATTTTCCCTGATGAAAGAAATACCACCTTATGGTCATTTGTTCATGTGGCCATTGCTTCTATCCATTTTGACAAATAGTCAACGGCTACAAGTATGTATATAAATCCGAACGACGGTGGAAAGGAACCTATAAAGTCAATGCCCCATACATCAAAGGGTTCTACCACCAAAATCGGTTGAAGGGGCATCATGTTCCTTCGAGACATGGCTCCTGACTTTTGACACCGATTGCAGACCTGACAGAAATTCTGGGCATCCTTAAATAGTGATGGCCAATAAAACCTGATTGTAGTACCTTGACAGCCATTTTCCTACCACCGAAGTGGCCCCCATAAACATATGTATGACAAAATTATAGAATATTGTGGGTGTCACTGTCGAACACACATTTTCTAATTTTTTGGTCTGGGCATATTTTAAATAGGTCTGAATCCTCCCAAATATAATATTTTATGTTAGCAAAGAAAGTATATCAGTCTTGATTAGACCAAGTTGGAGGAATCTTACCTGTTGCCAAAAAATTAAGGATATTTGCATACCATGAAACTGTTGCTTGGATGGAAAAAAGTTATTCATCTAAAAAGGTATCGCGCAGAGATTATTTATTAATAGCCTCAAGCATTTCTATTCTGGGTAGGTGATCAGCCACTACGTTCTCAACTCCCTTCTTGTGCTTGATCTAAAAGTTAAATTTCTGGAAAAGAAGGATCTACCTGATTAGTCATGTCTTGACATCCTTATTACATAGTAAGTATTTTAGTGCAAAATGATTAGAAAAGATAACGATCTTAGATTCCAATAGGTACAGTCTGAATTTATCCAACACGAAGACTACAGCGAGAAGCTCTTTCTCAATGGTGGTATAGTTAACCTGAGCTTCGATCAAGGTTTGACTTGCATAATAAATTACATGAGGAACCTTGTCACGCCACTGTCCTAAGATGGCACCTATTGCATAATCAGAAGCATCGCACATTACTTCGAAAGGAAGTAAATAGTCGGGAGGTCGAATAATTGGGGCGTATGACAAAAGTGCCTTAAGCTTGTTGAATGCGTCAAGGCAGGCATCCTCGAAGTTAAAGGGTACATCATTTGCTAATAGGTGACATAATGGTCTTGAGATTTTTGACAAATCTTTGATAAATCGGCGATAGAAGCCGGCATGGCCAAGAAAAGATCGAAACTGCCGTACTGAAGTTGGTGGCAGGAGATTCGCTATTACATCGATTTTAGCACTGTCAACTTCTATCCCTCTTTTAAAAATAATATGCCTTAAGACTATGTCTTCTTGAACCATGAAATGGCTTTTCTCCCAACTTAGCACTAAGTTGGTATCTTCGCATCTTTGTAAAATGAGGGCAAGATGATTGAGACAAGAATCGAAACTTCGGCCAAACACCGAAAAGTTGTCCATGAATACTTCAAGAAAGTTGTCTATCATGTCATAAAAGATTTCCATCATGCATCTTTGGAATGTTACAGGTGCATTGCATAACCCAAAGGGCATGCGACGATAAGAAAACGTCCCAAAAGGACATGTGAAGGTAGTTTTTTCTTGATCTTCTAGGTAGACCGAAACTTGGTTGCACCCTGAATATCCAACTAGAAAGCAAAAATATTTTTGGCTCGCAAGTTTTTCCAAAATTTGATCAATGAAAAGTAGTGAAAAATGATCCTTATGAGCCATTGAATTGGGCTTCCGATAGTCAATGCATACACGCCACCATGTGGTTTCGCGTAATGGCATCAACTCACTGATTGTATTTTCTTTTACATTAATCCCAAATTTCTTTGGGACTACCTGAATGGGACTCACCCACTCACTATCGAAAATCAAGTAAATAATACATGTGTCTAGTAGTTTTACTATTTCCTTTTGAACAGCTTCCCTCATATTTAGATTTAACCGTCATTGGCTTTCTCGTAAAGTTTTGGCATTGTCCTCTAAATGTTTACGATGCATACATATCGAGGGGTCAAGCCCTTTAAGGTTAGTGATAGTCCATCCTATTGCACGCTTATATTTTATGAGTGTGGCCAGTAACCTACTCTCTTGTTCCTTATTAAGAGTAGATAAAATAATTACTGGGAGAGTTTTGTTAGGCCCAAGAAAAGTATATTTAAGGGTATCAGGAAGTAGTTTCAAATCCAAGGACGGTGCTTTTTGGATAGATGGTTGTAACGGTTCATTGGAAATAACGGGTAGAGGTTCTATCCATGGTTTTCAAGTCTTGGATTGGAGTTCCCAGATAGAAGTGTCCCTTAGATAAATTGCCTCCTTTAATTGGTGGCCTGGCTCCTCCAAGTCCATGTAGCATAATGAAGTCTGAAGCGCATCCTTTGATAAGACTAAAGGTAATGCTTCCTCTACTACTTCTTTAATTTCATCTATGCTGAAGCATTCCTCGTCATCTATTAAAGCCATTTGGTTGACAGCAGTGAAGACATTCAATTGGATTCTCATTTCTCCAAAAGAAACTTTCATTACCCCGGTTTTACAATTTATACAAGCATTAGCCGTTGCCAAGATGGTCTACCGATTATAACTGGAATTTGTGTTGGAGATTTCGAACATGGTTCCATGTCTAGCACCAAGAAGTTGACAGGGAAAATAAACTTATCGACTCCAACCATTTACATCTTCAATAATCCCTACTGGCCTTCTTTCTGATCTATCGGCTAACTGAAGAATTACCGACGTAGGCCTTATATCTCCTAGTCCCAATTTTTCGTAAACAGAGTATGGTTGCAGATTTATGCTAGCTCCCAGATCCAGAAGTACTTTATTTATTGCATGATTACCTATGATACATGAAGTTGTAGGCACCCCAGGATCCTTAAACTTAGGCGGAGTTCTAGCTTGCAAGACTGACCTTACTTGCTCTGTCAAGAAAATTTTTTACGAGACATTGTTTCACCATTTTCGTTTATGTGTACACATCTCTTTTAGGAATCGTGAATAAGCTGGGACTTGTTTAATTGCCTCCAAGAGGGACACAAGTTGATCTTCACTTTCTTAAAGATCTCAGTGATTTCCTCTAATTTTTTTAGATTTTTGTCAAAAGGGGCGGGTGCAGCAAAAGCGTTGGGAAACGGTAACTTTGGCACATAAGGTGCCTCGGTCACAGATTTAGGTGTACTCTCCTCTTTATTTTCTACCTTTTTCTGTTTTTCATTTTCAAATTTTTTTGGTTTTTCTTATGGGGGGTCCTTTCTTTGGCTTCATTCTCTTTTTCTATGGTCATAGGGACAACTACTGGGGTAGGCATCTCTACTTTATTATCAATAGTTCTGACACTCCTAAAGGTCTGAACAACCTGAACTGTGGGAATTAGTGTCTGTGGGCTCGCTTGGTTACACTCTCTTTCCTCCCACTGTGAGGCTAGTTGCCCAATTTGTTTTAGATTTGCAATGGACTGAATACAAGAGTGTAAATTTTGGGAGATCTGAGATAACTGGGTTAATTCCCTAGAGCGATGATGTTGTAAGTCCTGAAGGATTTGGATTATAGTAGCACCATCGTTTCCATTCTTAGGATATGGCTGTTGTGCAAAGGATTGGTATGAGTTGTAAGACCGATGGGAATTCAAAGAATGTTGTGGGTATACGTAAGAAAACTCTTATCAATTTACCCTTGGGAAGCCATAAGGATTGTCCCATTGAGGATTATAAGGATTCCCAACACTACCCTACTGAGAGGTAAATGCCTGCTCTGTCTCCAACATGGTTGGATACCATAGAGTAGTTGGGAATTATATTAGGGGATAAGTCATGTTGAGATTCAGCAAAGATGTGTCATCACTGCCTTGCATCTTAAACACGAAATACTATAAATATATATTTTATATATATATATATATATATTATTTTTTTATAAAGCAGGGAGAGAGACAAATCTGAGCCTCTAGTTTATGTGGTTTGCAGAAGTATTGAAACCTTTGATTCGCTGCTCCGAGTAATCCTATAAAAGCTTAAGAAGATATCAAAGAAAATTAAAAAATATTAAAAAATATGAAAAGAGAAAGATAAATACTTGTCTTCTTAAATTAATATAAATAATGTTGTCCTCGGCAGCGGCGCCAAAAACTTGTTAATGCTACTTTTATGTATCTCAAATTAAGTCTTAACCTATTGCAAGCGCACAATGTAAATTATAGAGCTAGTGTAGGATTGTTCCCACAAAGACAGGCTTCTCTATATTAACTTAATTTTCCTGAAAACTTATATTTACCTTTTAAGTTCCTAAACTACTGGAGAAATATGAATAAAAGAATTATTTCTTTAATCTAAATTATAGAAAATAAATCCTAATTCTCCTTTTTCAGATTATGGTCGTTAATCACAATCTTCAGCTATCGGATATTTATGAATTTAAATAGTACCATTACACTATATATCAAGTTTCCTAGCATTGGCCATCAATCAATACTAAAATCCTATCAATATAGATTTAATCTAATCAACAATCTCCTAAACCTTCGGCATCAATCAATATCTAGAAAACTGGAGATGGAAAAGTAAAAACCGTTATACAAATCTGCAAACTTCAACCTGAGTTGTCAATTCAAATTAAAATTCGAAGATGTTTACAAAGCAGGAAATTGCAATAAAATAAATCTAAACTAGAAAGCAATAAAATTATATCTTTCACCCCTCAGCCGCAGTCGTCAATTGCTTCTGAGAAACTACAAATATCTAATCTAATCTTCAGCTCCCAATTGCAGTCGTTAATTACTCTTGAGAAACCTTGGATATCTAATCTACAAAGCAATAAAAATCTACTCTAAATTTGATCGGAAGAAAACCCAACCTCAGTCGTCTATTGATGCTGAGAATTTCTTTGATGATTTATTCCTACACCGGGCTCTTTTATTTATAGATCATAAGGAGTCGGTTTACAAGTTCTAATTCTAATAAAAGAAATAAAAAGATTCCTATTATAACTCTAATTTTAACTTTATCTTTTCCTTGCTTTCCTTAGTTGATGCGCTTCTAGATTGTTCCTTTTTATTCAGTAGTAGAGCTCTTCTGGAGTTTGTCTTCATCAATCTTCTCAAATCTGTAATATACCAAAGTTCTAATTCAAGAGTTCTTCTAATTTTATGCATGGCAGTGTAGATCTTCACGTGATCCGTAGCAGGAAAGCTTTTATTAATACAATCGTAAATCGCGATTGTATCTTTTCGTCTCTTTCTGGAAAATCATAAATCATGGTTTTCTATCTTTCATAACTTTCTCCCTAGACGATTCTCTGAATTACGATTGTTCACTTTTTTCTTCTGTATTGCTTTAGCTTCTTAAATGTCTTCTGAAGAATCGTAAATTACGATTTTTTATTCTCTTCTTTAGTAACAACGTTCAATCGTCTTTCACGATTTTCTAGCTTTCAATAAATAGCGAATCGTCTTTTTACGTTCAATCATCTTTTGAGTTCATTTTGACGAATATTAACACTTTGGCTCTCTTTTATTGATTTTCTTTAATATCTGCACATCATTAACCTATTAGTAGCAAACTAAGTGTTAGCATCACTAAGTTAAGGGTAATAAAATGGTATATTATGTGACTAATCAACTGGATCTTGAGAGCAATCCAAAATACGAACCAGCGGAGGAGGTTGAGCCTCTGCCAGAGGAGTTCTTCCCTAAATAGACTTGTGTTAAAAGTGGACAGTTGTTGTGTTTAAGGCCTGGTACGTCCAGCCATTTTGAGTTAGGCATTCAGTTGTGTAATATTTATTTTGGATATGTTTTGTGAACCATTATTAGGTGATGGATGTCCATCACCAATGATTCGTTTCAGTTCTTTATCCATGCAATTAGCACGGGTTTAGGATCGTTATTTTGATATATTTAGAGATATAGAAATGGAGTTTCTTTTTTTGTTTATGATGACTCTATCTGCTTAGTTAGAGATATCAGCTTTGTTTTGCTTTGTGTGGATGTGCCAAGTGTTCTGTATGTAAGGGGGTCGCCCTAACGGGTGACCCGACTACATGGGTTTTGATTATCGAAATCCGGACTGTCACAGTTGGTATCAAAGCTTCAGCTTTAGAAATTTCTGATAGATCTTAGACTTTTGTTTTATATTTAAGATTTTGTTAGAGTATAGGGGCCCTCTATTAATGAAACGTTTGGTTCATATTAACACAACAATATGCCTCCTAGAGGCAGAGGAAGACCAAGAGGTGGTCAAGCCGGAACCACAAGGAGTGGTGGGAGGATTGACATCAGGATAGGTGAAGTGTTGATGGAGGAGAATAATACTATGGGTCGAATAGGACTCCAGTTAGAGAAAGAAATCCTCCAGTGAGAGAAAGAGATCCTCCTGAACAAGGGGATCAAGAGAGAGAGAGAGTGGGAATAGAAAGAATGGCACAAGACATGGAGACAGTGACTAATTCCATGGAGCAATAGACTGAACTAATTGCTGCTAATAATGCCAATAACCAGCAGACACCACCTCAACCACCATTTCAGCCACCACCTCAACCTTCTGCATTCGTAGAATTCAGAAGAATGTGTCCACCAAATTTCTCAGGACAAGCTGAGTCAATAGAGGCAGAGAATTGGATTAACGAAATGGAGAAAATCTTTAGTGTGCTTCCATGCATTGAGGATGAAAATGTTAGATGGGCTGCATTTAAACTTGATGGGGAAGCAGGCCCATGGTGGAAGTCGGTCTTGAGAACAAGAGAGCAAGATACGTCGGGAGTGTTATGGATATGGGAGGAGTTCCTTGAGGAATTCAACAAAGAATATTTTCCACAACATGTGAGGGATCAGATGGAAGTAAAGTTTATAAACCTTGAACAGGGAAAGATGACTGTCCGAGATATGAAGCTGAGTTTACAAGATTGTCGAGGTTTGCATTGGAACATGTAGCCTCAGATAGGATGAAAGCAAAGAAGTTTCAATGTGGATTAAGGCTAAATATCTGTGATCGAGTATCAATGTTTCGGTTGGATACATATGGAGAATTGATGAGTAAGGCTCTGGTTGCCAAGGAAGACATCGATGAGATACAAAAGAAGAGACCAACAGAGCAAGGAAAAGTCAAGTCAGGGAAGGTTTGGAAATTATGAAACGGCGAATAAAAAGTTGAGGTACACAACACCAGCTCAGAAGCCGTTTGTTCAGACTAGTTATGTGAGGCCATTTCAACCTACCCTAGTTAAATCATTTCACCCTTTTGGCGGCCCTGGTACTACCACTAGAGGGTCAGTTTCCCAAGGAATGTCAAGAGCAACATCTACGACTCCGCAAGAAACTTGTGCGCGTTGTGGTAAATCGCATAAGACCATGGATTGAAAAAGAGGCACAGGGGCATGTTTTAAATGTGGAAAAATAGGACACATGATAAAGGATTGCCTAGTTTTAAGAAGTGAGGGAAAGATAGCAGCTGTAGTACCACAAAGGCCTATGCGACAATCACGACCTATAGTACAAGGTCGTGCTTATGCAGTGACTGCTAAGGATGCACAGACCAACAACGACATAATCCAAGGTATAATTATCTAATTAATGTTATTATATTCTTATTTAAAGTTTTAGATAGAGAAGGTGCATAGATAAGAAAATAGTCTTTTACGTTCACAAGTAGAATGCTATGTTTTCTGTATACATATTTAACCATTAGTATGTATATAACGTAGGTACTTTACAATTGTATAGCAAAGACGACTATTGTTGTTATGATGTCAGAGTTTTGATAGACCTGGGATCTACTCATTCGTTTGTGACCCCTCAGTTTGCAGTAAGGGTGAAGGTCATTCCCGAACCCTTAGACTTTATTTTGGATGTGTCAGTTCCAACGGGGAATTCGATTAAGACCGACACAGTGTGTTGATCAATTATAGTAGCCATTAGGGAGTATGAAGATCATGAATTAATGACTGACTTGATCCTGTTGGATAAGAAAGGATTCAACATAATCCTTGGCATGGATTGGTTATCCAAGTATGACGCAAATGTTGATTGCCGAAGAAAGATAGTTACATTTTGCTCAAGTGGGAATAGATCATTTAAATTTCTATGTGACAGCCCGAATTTCGGAACCCCAAAATCCGTGCCATCAGCACGACCTTCGAGGCCGTGCCCCGGGTTCCTTACAAAACATTGATATATATATACACTCCAAAACTTTAATTGAGGCTTACGTAGCTACTCTAAATAAAATCTCAAAAAAATCAAGGTATCGCAAGGCAGTCCTTGTCCCATGCCAATTCATGGACATAAGAACTTCCCCAAAAGTTTAGTGATAACCGTTCATCCTAGACGTTTTGTCAAGAAACGGTATTTAAAATATTCGAAATAAAGAGGCTTGATATACCAAGCCATACATAGTACTCTCTCAACTCACTCTTAAAGTATGCAGCGGGTTTCCTAGAAGAATTCCTCAGGAGGAGGTTCTGACTCTTCTGTGGGCATGAAAACCGAAACCCGTGGATCAGCTTCTCCAGAAGTCTTTGATGCCGCTAGTCCTGAACCTGCGACGTATAGTCCAAGGGGGTGAGCTACATCCTAGCTCCGTAGGGAAACAAAAAGAACATATAGATTGACCTTCACACATATGTCAGCAGTTTACAAGCATAGAATTATTGAGAAATCACTTATGTACAACAATTTGAGTAACAGGAAATAACCCAATGATTTTGACCGTTACTTAGCATAGTTTTGTTTAATCTCCTTATTAGTTTGGTTGTGAATTTGGCCTAATCACTTAAATCTTAACTTAAGTAGTCCTCGAGCAATATAGCATCGAGCCCCGATGGAATACCCGCCATCGTCGTCTAACTAGACAGTTGTTATATGTATTCCCTGGGAATACTGCCCAAGCCCCTTTCCCATAGGTGGCGGGGTCTATTCTCAATCTACATCCCTGGGATGTGTTATAAATGTACGGATTGGCCGCCGTACCAGTCACGGATATCCTGCCGAGTCAGTCGTAGGTATCCCGCCACGTCGGTGGGGTATTCTAATCAACCTTAAATAATAAAAATATCAATGTGCTTTACATATAGTTATTCACCGTGATTGTGCTAATTATATTACATTAGGCCTTATCACGTTACTTACGTTTCTCTGTTAGTTTTCATTCGCATCCTCGGGATGCCCCATATACTCGCATGACCCTTCTTTGTTTGAACTATATGATTTTTGTCCCCGGGACCTCAAGACTTTCACGTTGTAACACACTCACACCCTTATCATGAGGATTCATGCAATATGTGACTATTTAAATAGATTATACTACGATATGAGTCCACGGGATAATGCACATGTTTCAAGAATATTCCCTACCTCGACGAATCTCAAGGCACGCCTGCTCGTAGAGGGTTATAATGCATCAAACCTACATTTCAAAATTAGGTTTAGAACAATCACTAGCATCATTGGGGTGTATGACCCCCAAGTTTCTTGTATTCGAAAAACCCAGATCTGAGTGGTCACCAGACCTTGCTCGAGCGGCCACTTGACCTCGCTCGAGCGGTCACTTGACCTCGCTCGAGCGGTCTCTTGACCTCGCTCGAGCGGTTAAATCGAGGTCGCTCGAGCGGTTAAATCGAGCCATCGGAGTATTATCGGGACCTCGCCGAGCGAGCTCCCCTTTAGTTTTGGGGACCGCTCGAGCGAGCCCAGAGTTATATTTTCTCTGTTCATCCTTGCTCGAGCGAGCCTTTTAGACCGCTCGAGCGAGGAACGATGATTTTGCTCCTCGCTCAGATCGAGAACATGCTTCCTTCCTTCATTTAACCTTAATCTCATAAAAAGAAACATTCAGCCAACATTCTTCCTACTATTTAAAACATTCCTAGGCATCTATCATGTCTTTAACATACCTCTGACGATGAGTCACGCACAAGTTCGATTTATTTATCTGAAATTCTACTAGGCTAACAGGCCTCCAAGGTTCTTCCTCCAGTCTTTTCCTCTAATCTCCTTTGCCGACTTAAGTCCCAACGAACCCTAGTTCTCTACTAGGCTCTTCTCTTATTCCTCTCTATATACTCCTTCTCTCTATTTAGGTTAGAATAGAGTTACGTAAGGGTTCCTCTCTCTCTCTTTCACTTTTATACTTATAAGTTAGGGATATACTAGTGTGTTTCCCACGTACACACTTAGTGTCTTTGGTTCCTTTTGGTCTCCTTGTGAAACACATATACCTATGTGTAATGCATGCCGTGCACTCATCTCAAAAATCTGTGGTTGTGACAATCACCCCAACTTATAAGATTTTCGTCCCCGAAAATTGATGTTATTCTCTTAAACAGGTACCACTTCTGTTATCCGACTCGCATATCCAAAACAGTGATTAAACGGTTTGTCGATTTCAGAAGAATGTTGCCAATATGCCAACAAATTTTCACATAAATGAAAGGGATCATTATCGCTATACTCATTCCATGTATATTTATCATTCACAAAAAAAAACTTTGTGACATTCATGTCACGATAGTTTGAAAAGGAAAAAAATTTTGACCAAGAACCCACCTCCTTACAAAATGTCTCAAAAAATATTACATGTAATGTGTTCAAAAATTTACGTTACTATCTAGTCCTCATCCTCCTCATAGTCGTCGTCGTCGTCCTCGCCATCCCCATCCTCATCGTCCACCGTGATGGTGGGTACCGTGGCACTCCTCGTAGCCGGGCCGGAGCTTGACGCTCCAAAAATAGCATCCCTCATGGCACCGACGCGCTGCATGTAAGACTGCGGGTATGCCTGGCCCATGAGGTCGATAAGTAGCGCCTCCTGGAACCTCTGATGCAACCTGATCTCCCGCCCTTGCTGAAGGATCTCCCGCATCATGCCCGTGTCGGTAGTGGGTATGGGTTGTGGAACTGAGGTAGAGGGAGTGGTCGGTCCTGCCGGTGCTTGATGGGTGGTTGGTCGGGAGACCACGCCTCTCTTCTTGTTGACGCTGGTTTGCAGGCTCTTAAGGTTTCGGCTCCAGTCTTGGGCAAGGTAGGGGACGACGTTATCAGTGAGGAACAACTCGTCCTCCCGGATCCTAAATCCTCCCTTCCCATTCCGTGAGTCGGGAAATCAACCGGGCATACGGTAATCGGTTGATGGGTGGAGGAACGACACCCCTTACATTTCTTTTGTAGGCATGTGCCATGCCTTTTATGATGACCATAGGTGCGTTGATCCACCTATTATGAAATGCTGTAAACGCATCTCGGCGTTCTTGATCATGGCCTGTTGGGTGTAGATTCTTTTTAAAGATGATACCTAAAAGCCACATACGCGGCGGTAGTTGTGATCGGGTAATGGATTGTCCCGAGGCGGACATGCCGCCTGTGATGTCGGAGATGATCGTTGGGAAATCTACGTTCCCAGAAAAAGGTGGTAGGATGAGTGGGCTAGGGGTTTAGATGTGGGGACATTTCATGATCGACGAAATGTCGGCACATCTGAAGATTAGCTCATTACCATCGATTGTAACGAGTATAGCGTCCTCGTCGACGTTCAAGTTTAGGGTTTGGTAAAACAATTTCACTAGCCTCGGGTAATACCGATCCCCGAACGGCGTAAGCAGGGTCTTGAGATGGTTGTTAGTGAGGAAGTCCGATGTCCACTGGGTGGACGTCGAATCCCCGAAACATGAGGGATGTATATCCCATTCGGCTTCAAAAGTCTTTGCTCCCCACCAATCATCTAGTGTGATTGGAGTGGAGGGCGGGTTTGATGATGGTTGTGAGGTTTGTGGCCCTTTGTTGCGCGCCGGTGGCGACCGAATCGCCATCCGTTTCTTAGGTTGGGGGTTTGGGCTCGAAGCCATTTAGTATATAAAAGGTTTAGAAGGAAAAGAAAGATTTCAAGGATAGGTAGATTTTACCTAGGAGAGTAGTCTTAACGGATCAGATTGTCCAAATCCGGCTGGAATCGAACGAAAAAGATTGGAAATCGCTTGTCCTAACCCGTCGCTCGTCTCTTCTCCCTTTCGCTTGAAGATGAACAGGCGTCTTGCCCTCCGCCATGTATATATAGTTCCTCCTCGCTCGAGCGGTCATTAGTTCTCGCTCGAGCGAGAACAGAAATAGTTTTATTATATAGTTATAATGCGTCGCTCGAGCGGTCGAAATGTCTCGCGCGCGCGGTCATAATGCCTCGCTCGAGCGGTCGAAATGCCTCGCTCGCACGAGGAATAGTTATCGCTCGAGCGAGAGGAAGTGTGATTTTATGTAGTTCGCTCGAGCAAACATAAGTGGTCGCTTGAGCGAGACCAGAAACATTTCTCTGGTACCATTTTGCTCGTTTTCGGTTTCAATTCTCATCACTAGTTTCATTAAATAAGAGTTCAACGAAAAGTGGTTCAATCATTGTTTGGAGTTAATATATATATATATATATATATATATATATATATTTTAAAATATATATATATAGCCTTCATAGTACCGCAATCACGTATTCTCAAAAGAATAAAACCATTCAGTTGGCAATTTCGAACAATTTGGGATATTATTCTCTAACATCCGCCTCACGTTCCCATGTTGCCTCTTCGATCGGATGGTTCTTCCATCGGACAAACACTAAGGGAATAACTTTTGTTCGCAACACCTGTTCCTTTCGATCTAAAATTTCTACCAACTCTTCAATCATGGTCATATCTTCATGCATTTCGAATGATTGGCCGCTCAGCACGTGATCAGGGTCATTGAGATATTTCCTGAGCATCGACACGTGGAATACATTGTGTACCTGATCAAACAATGGTGGCAAACCAATGCGGTAGGCTATTTCTCCCACTCGACCCAAAACTTCAAACGGTCCAAGATAGCGGGGACTTAGTTTCCCTCTCTTCCCAAATCTCATCACTCCCTTCATCGGTGATACTTTCACGAACACATGTTCACCCACTTTAAAGTCTGCACTAGTCCGCTTGATGTCAGCATAGCTTTTCCGTCTGGAGCCGCTTTAGTCTTTCCCCCGATCATGCAACAATAGCCGTTATCTTCAAGCTCGGGTCCCAAAACAAATTTCTCGCCAATTTCCTCCCAATTGATTGGCGATTTACATCGCCTTCCGCATAAGGCTTCATACGGTGCCATTCCGATGCTCGTCAAAACTATTATTATAAGTTTAACTCAATCAATGGTAGATGTTGATCCCATGATCCTTGCAATTCTAACATACATGCCCTTAGCATGTCTTCAATGACAGTTGTCTCATGTCTGCTTGTGGGTGAAACGCCAGACTAAAATCTAACCTAGTTCCCATTCCTTCTTGGAATTTCCTCCAAAACTTTGATGTATATAATGGGTCCAATGGCCCCAAACAATGCTACTTGAATCCCATGTAAACGGACGATCTCTTTCATATAGAGTTCGCTAATCTTCCGCCTGTACATCGATTACACGGCAAGAAGTGTGTCAACTTAGTCAATCGATCGACTACCACCCAAATAGCGTTATGCCTCCTTGCGATTCATGGTAGACCGACTATGA
The DNA here is from genome assembly GCA_021018995.1 of Chloranthus sessilifolius. NCBI lineage: Eukaryota > Viridiplantae > Streptophyta > Magnoliopsida > Chloranthales > Chloranthaceae > Chloranthus > Chloranthus sessilifolius. Next base: position 104,799,523 of record CM037588.1, read on the forward strand.
AATCCATTGAGATAGATTCCCACTTCCATTCCGAGTATGGGTAAAGGCGTAATAGGCTCGGGGTGTCTATGATCGATTTTCATTCTTGTTGGCACGTCAAACATCGTGACACGCATCGCCACATCTTGTTTCAAACCTCCTCCACCAAGAATTTTTTCGATCCCGATACATCTTCGTGCTTCGGTGGATAGCATAGCTTGACTTGTGAGATTCATCGAGAATCGCTCACAATTCGGCATTGTCCGGAACGCAAAGTCGCCCCTTGAATATTAAGGAACCATCTTCCTTGATTGAAAACTCGGATGTAATACCTTCAGTTACATTTTGATGTATCTTTGTTAGAATCGGGTCTTTCATCTGTAGTTCTCGTATATGTTCGAATATCACTGGTTTCACTGATATGTTGGCTAAGAAGGCTCCTGTGGCTTGTGGTTGTATGTCTGCGCCACATAACGCTAGATCCTCCAACAACTTCCATCGATGTATTCCCGAAATTAGACTAGCTAGCTGGGCCGAACTTTTCTGACTCAAGGCGTCGGCCACTACGTTAGCTTTGCCTGGATGGTACTGTATGGAACAGTCGTAATCTTTGAGGAATTCCATCCACCTACGCTGCCTCATATTCAGTTCCTTCTGTGTAAACAGGTATCTGAGGCTCTTATGGTCAGTGAAAATTTCAAATGTTTCTCCGTATAAATAATGTCGCCATATCTTTAATGCTAATATGACTGCTGCTAGTTCCAGATCGTGTGTTGGGTAGTCCTTTCTCGTAAGCCTCGTAAGAGGTCTTGATATCTTGGAAAACCCCTCTACGAAACGTCGATAATAACCTGCCAGTCCGAGGAAACTTCGGATGTCTGTCACGGTTTTTGGTTGTTCCCAGTTCACTACTGCCTCGATCTTAGCGGGATCTACAGTGACACCATGCTTGGAGACGACATGTCCCAAAAAGCTAACCTCTTCTAGCCAAAACTCACATTTGCTGAGTTTGGCGTACAGTTGGTGTTCACGCAAGGTTCGTAGAGCGACACGTAAGTGTTCTTCATGCTCCGTTTTCGATTTTGAGTAGATTAGGATGTCATCAACAAACACTACAACGCAGGAGTCTAGGTGTGGTTTAAACACTCGATTCATCAAGTCCATAAACGACGCCGGTGCATTCGTCAGTCCGAATGGCATCACTAAAAATTCATAGTGTCCATACCGTGTTCTAAAAGCCGTTTTCTGAATGTCCTCGGCCCTGACTCTTAACTGATGGTAACCAGATCTTAGGTCGATCTTGGAAAAATGTTTTGCTCCCTGCAACTGGTAGAACAAGTCATCTATTCTCGGCAACGGATATCGATTCTTCACCGTGACTTTGTTCAATTGGCGGTAGTCAATGCACAACCGCATCGACCCATCTTTCTTTTTCACGAATAACACTGGTGCTCCCCATGGAGACACGCTTGGTCTTATGAATCCTTTGTCCATGAGCTCTTGCAATTGTTCTTTCAACTCTTTCAACTCTGCAGGGGCCATCCTATAAGGTGCCTTTGAAACAGGTTCCGTTCCTGGTGCTAAGTCGATCGCAAATTCTACTTCTCTTTCTGGAGGTAATCCTGGCAATTCTTCTGAAAATACATCTGGGAATTCTCGCACCACTGCTATCTCAGAGATAATATTCTTTTCTTCTTTATCTTCTTTCAATAATGCCAAATAACCGCTACACCCCTTTCTGATTAAACGTTTTGCTCTGACTGCAGATATGAGTGGTACCTGAGTCGATCTCTCCCCTTGAAATCGAAACGATCTCCTCGTGTTAGGACGGAAAACAACAACTTTATCCTTGCAATCCACTGTTGCGCAGTGATGGGACAGCCAATCCATGCCAAGGATTACATCGAATCCTCGCATGTCCAATCATATTAAATTTGCGTCTAATTCATGGACAACGTGATCCCGAATGCTTACTACTACCGATTTGCAGACTAACTCCGTGTCCACTAATTCTCCTGTTGGGATGGACACTGATAACACAAAGTCCAGTGCCTCCGGAACAATCTTCATCTTCTTTGCAAATCTAGGGGAGATGAAGGAGTGGGTAGACCCTGGGTCTATCAACACTCGTGCGTCATGTGCTACATAGCACCCTTTCTCATAGATCTGTAACGTACCTATAATGCATACATATACGTACATAACATATACAAAAAAAAAAATTCTCTTTTTTTTTTTTTTTTTTTTTTTTTTTTTTTTTTCTAATGCTTAACAACGGGTATATATATATTTATCCTAATGAAAGCCCATTCTCTATCTAGCATTGTATTGCAACCGAAATTCTCTATTTAAAAGAAGTCTCACCTTGGATAATGTCGTGTACACTCCCTACTTCTGGTGAATCACAGAGGCTCTCCTCTAATAAAAGCTTCGAGATTGAATAGGTTGTGGCATGGAAGTTGGGGCCGTCTTTTCTTTAATTGTCTCAGGGCAATCTCTAATCATGTGGCCTATCTTGCCGCATTTGAAATAGCCTCGCATTCCCTGCCTACAATCCACTGTTTTGTGGGACTTGCCACACTTAGCACAAGTTTCCCTTGGTGTCGAAGTAGCAGCTCTCGAAAAACCTTATGAGTTGGAGCCTACTGAAATAGCAGGACCTTGATACCTCATCGGTTTCCCTGATGCTAGCAACGGAAAACTTTGATGAGTAGCTTGTTGTGCAGCTCTCCCACAATTCTGAACGATTGTCTCGATTGGTGCTACAAACCTCGGTTTCTATGTACCGATTCATAACTCCTCTCGCTTGGATCAATGCTTTCTACCTTGTTGTTCCTCCGACGGTATCGGTTATTGTTTTCTTCTTCACCACCAATGCCTTACTCATTACTTCTCATAGGTTTTCATGGAAGGGTGCAACCTCCTTGGATGTCCGACCTTAAGCCCTTGGAACCTTCGCTTTCATCACGTCTCAAACCACGAGTCCGGGGCGGCGAGCCACCCTCATGAATTCCACTCCATACTCTCTCACGGTCATCCTTCCTGCGCTTAGTTGTAAAATTGGGTCTCCATCTCGATTCTCACAACTTCGTGAAAATATTGTTTATTGAATTCTTCTACGGTCGTCCCAAGTCCACGGCATATCCGAGTTTCTTGTGCTCTTGTTCGAAACGGATTTCCACCAAGGTCCAAATTCTCCATCTAACATATATGCCGCCAACGGACGCTCTCATCCTCCGTGCATGTCAAGACGCTAAACACCTGGCCATTGTGTCTCCATTGTGTCACCGTCTCAAAAGTTTGGAGGTCTCATTCTTCCGAACTCGGTGAATGCAAGCCATCGAGGGTGTAAGTCCCACCGGAGGGGTAGGTGTTCGTAGGTTCTAATCGTATGCGCCGCCAAGGACGCCGCTTGTCGTGCCATGGTAGTTGTCATGGTCTCCATTGTGTGCATCATTCTCCGACGCCTTCTTCTTTCTTCATTTCTCTCTCACCCTATCTTGTTCTCCTCGATTTCGATCCCGCCTTTTCTAGATCTTGTTCCTCCGCTTGATTTTGATTTCCTCCTGCCACGCTTGCTCTGAGAATCTCCTGCTTCCCAATGGCACTGCTTTGTAGGTGAGACGTAACCCATCTCATCGCAAGAATCCCTATCATGACCACCCTCGGTCTCTTCCTCTAGGAAACATAACTCCGCATGAGAATCCATAGTCTCGTTAGCGTAAGTCCCTATATTCGACGATATGATTGTCAAAACTCGGAAAGAAAAGGCTCGATTAATCAGGATGTACCCCAATTTCGAAACCCCGAAATTCGTGCCATCAGCACGACCTTCGAGGCCGTGCCCCGGGTTCCTTACAAAACATTGATATATATATACACTCCAAAACTTTAATTGAGGCTTACGTAGCTACTCTAAATAAAATCTCAAAAAAATCAAGGTATCGCAAGGCAGTCCTTGTCCCATGCCAATTCATGGACATAAGAACTTCCCCAAAAGTTTAGTGATAACCGTTCATCCTAGATGTTTTGTTAAGAAACGGTATTTAAAACATTCGAAATAAAGAGGCTTGATATACCAAACCATACATAGTACTCTCTCAACTCACTCTTAAAGTATGTAGCGGGTTTCCTAGAAGAATTCCTCAGGAGGAGGTTCTGACTCTTCTGTGGGCAACAAAACCGAAACCTGTGGATCAGCATCTCCAGAAGTCTTTGCTGCCGCTAGTCCTGAACCTGCGATGTATAGTCCAAGGGGGTGAGCTACATCCTAGCTCCGTAGGGAAACAAAAAGAACATATAGATTGACCTTCACACATATGTCAGCAGTTTACAAGCATAGAATTATTGAGAAATCACTTATGTACAACAATTTGAGTAACAGGAAATAACCCAATGATTTTGACCGTTACTTAGCATAGTTTTGTTTAATCTCCTTATTAGTTTGGTTGTGAATTTGGCCTAATCACTTAAATCTTAACTTAAGTAGTCCTCGAGCAATATAGCATCGAGCCCCGATGGAATACCCGCCATCGTCGTCTAACTAGACAGTTGTTATATGTATTCCCTTGGAATACTGCCCGAGCCCCTTTCCCATAGGTGGTGGGGTCTATTCTCAATCTACATCCCTGGGATGTGTTATAAATGTGCATCGTCACGAATATCCTAATATCCGCCGAGTCAGGGTATCCCGCCACGTCGGTGGGGTATTCTAATCAACCTTAAATAATAAAAATATCAATGTGCTTTACATATAGTTATTCACCGTGATTGTGCTAATTATATTACATTAGGCCTTATCACGTTACTTACGTTTCTCTGTTAGTTTTCATCTGCATCCCTGGGATGCCCCATACTTCTGTCGCACCCTTCTTTGTTTGAACTATATGATTTTTTGTCCCCTGGGGACCTCAAGACTTTCACGTTGTAACACACTCACACACCCTTATCATGAGGATTCATGCAATATGTGACTATTTAAATAGATTATACTACGCATATGAGTTCACGGGATAATGCACATGTTTCAAGAATATTCCCTACCTCGACGAATCTCAAGGCACGCCTGCTCGTAGAGGGTTATAATGCATCAAACCTACATTTCAAAAATAGGTTTAGAACAATCACTAGCATCATTGGGGTGTATGACCCCCAAGTTTCTTGTATTCGAAAAACCCAGATCTGAGTGGTCACCCATTTCTCGCCCTCGAGCGGTCACTTGACCTCGCCGAGCGGTCACTTGACCTCGCCGAGCGGTTAAATCGAGGTCGCCGAGCGTTAAATCGAGCCATCAAGTATTATCGGGACCTCGCCGAGCGAGCGTCCCTTTAGTTTTGGGAACCGCTCGAGCCCAGAGTTATATTTTCTCTGTTCATCCTCGCTCGAGCGAGCCTTTTAGACCGCTCGAGCGAGGAACGATGATTTTGCTCCTCGATCAGATCGAGAACATGCTTCCTTCCTTCATTTAACCTTAATCTCATAAAAAGAAACATTCAGCCAACATTCTTCCTACTATTTAAAACATTCCTAGGCATCTATCATGTCTTTAACGTACCTCTGACGATGAGTCACGCACAAGTTCAATTTACGATTCGAGATTCTACTAGGCTAACAGGCCTCCAAGGTTCTTCCTCCAATCTTTTCCTCTAAGCTCCTTTGCCGACTTAAGTCCCAACGAACCCTAGTTCTCTACTAGGCTCTTCTCTTCTTCCTCTCTATATACTCCTTCTCTCTATTTAGGTTAGAATAGAGTTACGTAAGGGTTCCTCTCTCTCTCTTTCACTTTTATACTTATAAGTTAGGGATATACTAGTGTGTTTCCCACGTACACACTTAGTGTCTTTGGTTCGTTTTGGTCTCCTTGTGAAACACATATACCTATGTGTAATGCATGCCGTGCACTCATCTCAAAAATCTGTGGTTGTGACATTCTAGGTATGCGATCAAGCTTCATATCATTCATCTCCGCAATATGTGCAAAACGAATGATGAGAAATGGGTATAGTGGATATTTAGCACTTCTGCAAGAACAGAAGGGAGAGAAAAACGTGATAACAGAAATTCTGGTGGCTTGTGAGTTTCAAGATGTTTTTCCTGAAGAGTTGTCGGGATTGTCACCTGATCGAGAGGTTGAGTTTGCAATAGACTTAGCCTCAAGTATGGAGCCAGTGTCTAAAGTGCCTTATTGAATAGCTCCTGCTGAGTTGCAAGAGTTAAAGGACCAGTTACAAGAACTATTAGACAAGGGCTTTATAAGACAAAGTGTGTCTCCTTGGGGAGCACCGGTCTTGTTTGTTAAGAAGAAGGATGAGTCGATGAAGCTGTGCATCGACTATCGTCAGTTGAACAAATTGACTATCAAGAACCGATATCTCTTACCTAGAATCGACGATCTTTTTGATCAATTACAAGGGGCAAAGCTTTTTTCCAAAATAGACTTAAAATTTGGTTATTATCAGTTGAAGGTGAAAGCTAAGGATGTTCAGAAAATGGCGTTCGAAACTAGATATGGTCATTATGAGTTCCTTGTGATGCCTTTCGGTTTAACAAATGCACCAGCGTCTTTTATGGATCTTATGAACTGAGTATTCAATCACATTTGGATACATGTGTGGTGGTGTTCGTGGATGACATACTTATTTATTCAAAGTCTAGAGAAGTATATGAGAAACATCTGAGGATGGCTTTACAGACATTGCATGAACACCAGCTATATGCTAAACTCAGTAAGTATGAGTTTTGGCTAGAGGAGGTGAGCTTTTTAGGATATATAGTCTCAGAAGCAGGCGTTACAGTGGATCCGACAAAGATTGAGGCAGTAGTGGAATAGGAATAATCGAAGACTGTGATAGAGATTCGCAGTTTCCTTAGTCTGGCTGGATACTACTGGAGGTTTGTGGAAGGATTCTCAAAGATTTCGGAGCCACTCATGAAACTTACAAGGAAAGATGTTAAATTTGAGTGGACTGATGAATGTGAAAAGAGTTTCCAAGAACTCAAGAAGTGATTGACCTCAGCGCCAGTGTTAGCCATTCCATCAGGGAGTGGGGGTTTTACGGTGTATAGCGACGCGTCACACAGCAGCGTAGGCTATGTGCTCAATCAAAATAGGAAGGTTATTGCCTACGGATCTAGACAACTTAAGGATCATGAGAAAAATTATTTGACGCATGACCTTGAGTTGGTGGCGATGATATTTACACTGAAGATATGGAGACATTATTTATATGGAGAAACCTTTGAGATCTTCACAGACCACAATAGTCTCAAGTATTTTTTCACACAGAAGGACTTGAATATGAGACAGAGAAAGTGGATGGAATTTCTTAAAGACTACGATTGCTCCATACAATATCATCCAGGCAAGGCGAATGTGGTTGTAGATTCCTTGAGTCGTAAGACTTCGGCTCAATTGTCGAATCTTATTTTGGTACTTCGTAGATGGAAGCTGTTAGAGGACATATCATTGTATGATATGAGGATCATGGTGAAAGCTTCAAGAGATTTCTTAGCAAATGTTACAATGAGACCAGTGATCTTCAATCAAATCTATGAGTTGCACATGAAAGACAAAGTTAATGAAGAGCAGACAGGGTGTGCTCGATGGTAGTAGACAAGATTTCTCCATCAAGGAGGATGGATCGCTACTATTTAGAGGGCGGCTATGCATACCCATTGATGTCGATCTGCAGCATACTATTTTAGACGAGGCCCATAAGTCAAAGTTTCAAGATCTGAAGAAGGGTTTTGGTGGAGAGGTTTGAAGAAAGGCGTAGTCGAGTACGTCTCCAGGTGTTTGGTATGTCAGTAGGTAAAGGTAGATCACATGCATCCATCTGGATAATTACAACCATTACCAATACCAGAATGAAAGTAGAAATCCATTTCCATGGACTTTATCTTAGTATTACCACGAACAGTGAAGAAGCATAATGCTATTTGGGTGATTGTCGACAAACAGACTAAGTCTACCCATATCTTGCCTTATAATACAACATATATTGCAAGTAGACTACAAATATGTATATGAGAGAGATTGTTCGATTACACGGTATTCCAGTGAGCATACTCTCCGATCGAGATCCATTGTATACTTCTCAATTTTGACAGAAATTTCAAGAAGGGATGGGTACAAGACTGGATTTTAGTTCAACATTTCACCCATAAACAAATGGTCAAACTGAACGAGTAAATAAGATTATAGAAGATATGCTACGAGCTTGTATGCTTGATTTTTAGGGATCGTGGGATCAATATTTACCATTGATCGAGTTCATATACAACAATAGCTATCAAACAAGTATAGTATGGCACCGTATGAGGCTCTATATGGGCGACGGCATAAATCTCCAATCAATTGGAAGAGACAGGAGAAAAATTTGTGTTGGGGCCGGAGATTCTGGAGAGTATCACTGGAGCGGTATGTGTGATTAGAGAAAGATTAAGGGTCGCATAAAGCCAACAGAAGAACTATGTGAACCTTAAAAGGACAAGCATTGAGTTTCAGGTAAACTTAATATTTTGTTGTGCTAGAGTATGTATATAAGTATACGTATATATCTATATCAATGATAATACAATATATTTCTTTCAGATGGGAGACAATGTCTTCATCAAGATTTTGCCGACTAAGGGAATAATGCATTTTGGGAAGCATGGCAAGCTGAGTCCATATTATGTGGGACCTTTTAAAGTTTTGGGACGTGTAGGAGAGGTTGCTTACCGAATTGCACTACCACCGCAACTCTCAAACATGCATGACGTGTTTCATGTATCGATGTTGAGACGATATGTGAAAGATCCAACTAACGTATTAGATCACCAACCGATTGAAATTCAAGAATACCTTACGGTTAGGGAAGAGCCGATACAAATTCTTGATCGAAAGGAACAAGTACTGCGCACAAAAAGAATTTCGTTGGTACTTGTTAGATAGCGAAATCATCCGCCAAAAGAAGCCACTTGGGAACGTGAGGCAGATGTGCATGATGCTTACCCGGATTTGCTTACATAAACTTGTATAAATGTGAATAAATTTTATGGGTTTAATGTTTAAATTTAGATTTTCTTGATTAATTAAACAAAAAAATCATCGTGAGTCGGTATTGTGTGAGACCGAGGATTTACTTGGGCTATATATAAATTGTTAGCCTCAAGAAGATGTCCCAAATATGGGAAAATTGATGACTGAAGGCAAAAGAATTGAAAACTGGAAGCAAAATTGTTGAAAATCATTATGCATGTGTTCTCGCACGCCCGAGCTTTAGTGCTCGCTCGTGTGAGACACTCAAACAGAGGAATAGACTAGGGAATTCAATTCCCTGAGAGACTACTGATACTCGCTCGTGCAAGGTTTAAAGCTTGCTCGTGTGAGTCACTTAGAAATTAAAATAATAATAATAATAATAATAAGAAAGAAAAGTCGACTTCCAGTGACTGACTGATGCTCGCGCGCTCGAGCTGACTGAAATCGCGCACGCGAGGATCGAACTATATAAGGGTTTTCACCCTTACCGTGAGCATTTCACACAAGATTCAAAAAGGGGAATTTGGGGGTTTTGGTTTCTTCTTCATAGGGAATCTTCCATTGCGATTCTTCTACGGAGTTTTTGCACTACAAATAATATTCATCGCGATTAAGGTAATCTTCACATTAATCTCCATCTACATTTCAAGTAGATGAGCATCAAGTTTGGTAAGACCATCAAGTTCGGGGATTTTTAATGACTTCGAAATCTCCAAACCCTAAACCTAGGAAGAAACTAGCAGTAAGACCATCAAGTTCGGGGCACCGAAAGGATGTTCCTCCGCCAATTCCTTTGACGCAACCCGCCCCGTTTTGGGAGGCAAAGACTTTTGAATTAGAATGGTCTATCCACAAAGATCTTTTTAAGGACCAACACAAAACCATGTGGACCAAAGAATACTTGGCATCGGCCGGGATGCTATCATTTCTCCGCCCATTCTATGATAGTTATTACCCGGGTCTTGTAAAGTTATTTTATCAAACTTTGAAACTGGATCCCACGGGAAATATGTTGATCATAACCCTTGACGATAAAACCCTAACTTTTTACTACACGGACGTTGGAAGGGCAATGAATTGCTCTTGGACTTATGAACTGCATGAAGGAGGTGTGGCACCTCCTATCATGACATTAAGACCGAAATGATCAATGGTCAAGCTGGGACCAGGAAGTCAGTTACGTGGGCCCAATTACCTGAACAAATGTGGCCATTAGATGTAATTATGAGGAAGAATATAAACCCGGTGGGCCATGAGCAAGAACGGAGGGATCCGTTTCTTCAGGCTCTATACGCGGCTTTTAAGGGCAGATGGTTCAATGCCCCTATTTTAGTATGTGAAGGGATTAATCATGCCCATGAGCATGCTAAACCGGGAGCCGTTCCTATAGTTATACCTTGATTTCCCTTTGCTCGATTAATTTCATGAATGATAGCCCAATATCAACCTTCGTCCGATGTAGATCGTTATGACATTTCTAAGCATGAACCCCTCGCCACTGACAACTGCAAAACATATCGAGTGCATGATTGGAACCTAAGTTATAATAATTTGATCAAGAGTGTCAGAAGAAAAAGAGAATGAGAAATTGCGCAACAGCCCCCTTGACTTGAAGTAGTGCCATATCAACCAGCCCACCCTAGTATGCCACCTCCAACCCAACCACAAACCCAGACAGAACAACCCATGGATTGGGCAAGGAGATTGGATAGCCAAGACAAGATGCTCAGGGCATTATTCCAGTAGAACCGTGAAATGAGGTAGCAACACCGTGAAATGAGGCAGCAGCAATAGTTTCAAGAGGCTATTATTACCGACTTGATGCGTCATGCACATTTGCATACTTATAGTCAGCGCCTATCGATACTCCAGTCTGCTACTTTTGGTGCTTCCAGCTCCGGTGCGGCAGCTGACGCCAGCGGGGAGACTGATGATGATTCGAGTTCCAGTGAGGATGACTCAGGAGAGGAATCTGGTCAGGGTGGCAATGCTAAGAGTTAGTTGCCGTTGGTGAAGATGGAAATTATTTGAGGAATTTTGATTTGTTTTTTTTGAAATACAAATGGATGAATTTTTGTAAGTCCCCAATTATTGTGACATGGTTGTCACATTTACATGGTTTAAATGTTGATATAAATGGTTTATGTAATGTGAATAGTTTACAATTGAATGTGAATGGGTTTTAATTTGAGTTCTTTTTCAATTCGACTTTTTGCATGGTAGCAGTATCCATGAATGTTTTGGATACTCAACTCGTGATTCGATGTAAATATTTTGATTTGGAATAGGTACATATACATATATTTCTATTGTAAATTGATGTGCTGGTGCCCATGTGTGGCTATGTGTGGTCATACTTACATACGTATGGATTGGCTTATTGAACCAATCACACCAATTTCGTGTGGATGTGTGTGGCAAGAATTGTGAATGGCTTTGTTTTTAGGTTAATGTGCTAGGATTCTAAGTTTTCATGTCACCAACACTAATTGTGGATTCCTCACTGTGTATGGATGTGCAATTGAATTTTGATGTGGGTTTGGATATGTGCTTCCCACAACTCCTTGATTTAGGATAGATGGTTTTGTAAGTGTGGAACTTTTACAGGTATGAATGGGTTTTATGCGTATAGTTGTTATCTATACGTGTGGGCCATTCGTAGGGTGTGTACATGACCTCTGGATTGAGCATGCGTGTGTGTGCGCTTCGAAGTCAATTATGTGTCTACACATCTACTTCGAAATTGTGTACGTTCATTTGGACAATGTGACTGTGTATGTGAGTGTTCCGTTTCGTGTGTGTAGTTGAATATAATTACTTTGGTCAATTTTTTAGGACGAAAATTTTATAAGGTGGGGAGAATGTAATACCCCCCACTTTTAGGAACTTGTGTAAGTAAATTTGAGCAGGTACTGGTGTGGTGCACTGTGCACCTACAGTGTTTGGATGGGTTTGTGTGTATGTGTGATGACCCATGAGTGGGTATGTGTTGTATTAGGTGGATGAGTTTTCACATATACACACCACTGTGTATTTGTTTAACAAGAGAGAGAGAGTAAGTGGATAAGAGTAACACACAAGAGTGTGTATATGCTTCACAAGGAAGCAAAGTGTTTACTTGGATATGTGAAGGGTAACTCACGTGCAAGACTTTTCTGCTTGGATTGTTAGCCTTAATTGTTTTGAGAGAAAGAAAAGAAGGGTTTGAAGAGAAAAGGTTTTGCTTGAATTTGTGTACTCCGAGCCGTAGGGTCATCGTGTGATTTTAGAGCTTGGAGAGACCGAAAGGGGTTTTGAAATCCATTATCTTGTGAAGAGAGAGCACTCCGATCCTTGCACGATTTTGATGTTTTAAAAGTAAGAAATCGACACCCAAATGAGTACAAATTGTACGATAAGATGTGTAAGAAGTGTGGAAGAGATTGGAGAAACGATCGTGAAGAGATCAAGTTAAGAAAACTCATATCTGAAGTGTTTCTGTTTCTCGCGCGTCCGAGTTTTGAAGCTCGCTCGTGCGAGAGGCCTTCAGAAAGGCATCATTGAGCCTCGCTCAACTGAGTAAAAGAGACTCCAATGAGCCTCTGATATTTGCTAGTGCGAGAGTATACCCGCTCACGCGAGCTATGTTTCTCGCTCGCACGAGAGTGTAAGTAGTGTATGAACTCACTCACGCGAGAGTCTCGCATGCCCGAAGTGACTGGAGAAATTCAGCTGTAGTAAGTTGAATTTCAATCGTTCGCTCAAGGTTTGTGAGCTCGCACGCACGAGCTTTAGTGCTCGCTCGCGCGAGAAACAGAGTCAGACTTATTTTGACTCTTTTTGTGTGAATTCTTCATAAATGCTTATCTTTAGTTTTTCTTAAGCATTCTTAAGGATTCTTTGGATGATTTGGATGTAGGATAAAGTATTGAGCCTACTATAGACACCCAAATTTGGCCCAAGGCCCGATCGAAACACACTTCGAGAGAGGCGCACTTCCGAGCTTTCGATGGCATGTATCGAACCTTAAGAACCCTCCCAAAACCTTAGGAGTCATCCCAAACCCTTAAGAGTCATCCCAAACCCTTAGAAATCACCCTTGATCCCTAAAAACCTCCCCAAACCTTTAAAAACCAATCCCAACCTTTAGAAACCCTTCCGAACCCATATCTAAACTTTCCCGGGCATTGGTTAGAGAGTGGTGCACCGAGACTAGCTAAGATTTTCTACTATGATCGAATCATATATCATTGAAAAGTATAAGCCTCCAGCTTTCCATCAAGCCAAGAATAACCTCAATCGGAATTGTACATCGAAGGATATCGCGTTCTGAAGTTTCAACAAATTAGGGTTTTGAGTGGGGATCCATATGGGATTTGGTGTAAGCATTAGTTGTGCCGGCCTTATGTGCCCCCCCCCCCCCCCGCGCGCAGGCAGTGAACCTCCCACACCCATCTTTGGCACTGTTTTACTGTACCTAAGCTTGGCACAACTATTAGTTGCGCCAGGCTTAGCTACAGTAACTGTGGGTTTTCTGCTCGAATTTCAAGATTGGGGGTTTGACTTGTCGACTATCTTGATCCCCTGGGTGTGTTTTGCTTGTTCTGTTGCACCCTTCCCTATTCTATTTGCAACCATTTAAGTGGTTTAAAGCTCTAACCTATCATCCACCATTGGAGCTAACTTTCACACTTTTCTAGGATTCAAAAATCTTAGGAAACCTTAGATGGCTAGATTACCTAATTACTAATCCAAGTTAGCCTCTAAGCACCCTCCTAACCTCTCCTTTACCTATAAATAGAGAGACACCCCCCCCTTAGAAAGGGCTTGAATTTTTGGAAAAGAAAAGAGATTAAGAAAACTCTCTCTCTCCCCCCTTTAGTGCCCCTTTTGCATACAAATTTCAGAACTTCAAACCTACCCTTAGACCTTGCCTTTCATCAAAAACCTCTTAGTTTAGGTGTGTGCTACCCCCTAGCCTTCCTTCTCTATCTCTTAGCTATCAAGCCCTAGGAGCTAGAACCCCAGTTCTAACCATACAAATCATTAGAAGCTCATTGAAGCAAGCCTACGTAAAGCTCCACAACGGTGCAACAAGGGCCCGAGAGCTCCGGCTCTCCCCTCGACTCCTCTACCTTCTCAGTTCTTCCTCTATCCTCGCATTTGTGTCATTACACCACTGATTTTTTGGTAGGAACGGAGGGGCACAAATAGGATTTTAGTGCCCTAAGGGTAAGAGGGAGAGCTTTTTGTTCTTTTATATTTATTTTTGTGTTGGCCATAAGTAGAAACCGCATTAAGCAGGTTGATCGGGTGCCTAATACCTTCCCGATCGATAACCGAAGCCCATACCCAAGAGCCTTTGGCGTGGTCTAGATTCGGAGTCATTTTTAACACTTCTGTGCCTTTAAAATTGCTTTAGGTTTCCTGGGACACTAAAAGCTTCAGGCGGCGACTCTAAATTTTTCGACGAGTGCGCATCGTCGCGACGGAATCATCAAAAAAATCCCACAGTTGCACAGATGGTGACTCTGCTGGGGAGTAGCTAGTAGAGCTTCCCCTTGAATTTGGCCTTTTATTCTTTATTTTAGTAACCTTTTTTTTTTAAAGTTTTTTTTCTATTTTTACTCACCACTATGATTACGTCATTTTACTCACCCCTACTTTTACATCATTTACGTGCCTTAGCCGATTAGCGGGCCTACTTACGTATAGTCCTTACTTTTCTTTACATTTCCGTCATTTAAAGTGCCTTAGCCGATTGGCTGACCTACTTGCGCTTTGTCATTTAATTTCTTTACTTTTATGTCTTTTAAGTGCCTTAGCTGATTGGTGGGCCTATGTGCGCATTTACTTTATTGCAAACATATTCCATCAGTGGACGCCGACCCGTAGAGGCGGCACGGGACCATCACCCCCGGTCTTTGAACTTTAAGAAAACTCCCCTAAAATTGAAAATTTAAATTGAGCCAAGGGGGACATAATTAAATTTTGCAGGGTAAATTTTTACAGGTTGGGACTCCTAGGCAAACATACAATCTCCCGATTCTTAGTACAGCGGCAGCCCCTAATGGTGATGATCCAGAAAAGTTCAAGCTCGCCTAGTACCTAAGAAAGCCCTAGCGCCGGAGGTATATCGGACAGGTAACCTTCTTGTTACTTAGCCTAAAACCCGTGGGAAGTGAGTGTTAGCAGACCCGCACCGGCCTTGTATCCCTTAGGTTCGGTGAGGAGAGACCCGATATAATTAAGTTGTCAGTCCCCGGAAGCATAGCTTCTAGAAAAACCAAAAAAGAGAATCATTTTGGGCTGCTGTTGTACTATCAAACTGTCTGAACCCTCCTGTTTGCTTGGCGCAACTAACACCTGCGCCAAGCCAATTTTATGCAGGAGTGCTCTGGTGCAACTAATACATGCGCCAGCTTAAAATCTGAGTATTTTTTACCTTGCGCATCTATTACTTGCGCCAAGTCTGTTTTAGGCAGTGTAGCCCGAGTCTATGGCCTATCTCACCTCCCAAACTCCCCAATTAGTGATTTTAGTGCCTCTGTTTATCCCTCACAATTTTTGACACCCAATACGCCCTCGCCGGCCAAGAGAAGGTGACTTCTTTTTTACCCGTTCCGGGAGATTGGGGTTATTTTGCATCGATTTTCATGCCTTCAATAGATCAAAGGGTTTCCCTTTGATTCTTCCAAAGCGCTTCGGAGTCTTTGCCGCGGGACCTATTTAGGATACGAAAGCCACCTGAGACGGGAATTCAAAGGCCTCGGAATCTTTAATCATTTCATTTTCAAAATTTTCAAAAAATTGAATAACCAAAAAACCCATACCCTACCTGATACCGAGCCATGTCATGGGTGGTGGATCCGGCATACGTCGATCCCGACTCATCCCCACCACATTCCCCTACTCACTCCCACATGGGAGAAATGTTTACTTCCGTCCCCCTCACCCAATCACCCTTCACCGTTATCTGCCCATTTGGCGCCCCCATTTTCCCATCTACCACCTCCCAAAATGCTTAAAATCCAACCCCCATTCCACATCATTTTCCCAAGCCATGCCCATTCCCCCGTCCATGGCCATTCCCAATCCATCTCACCTTCCGTCCACACTCATTCAAAACCGGGCCCAATCCTCCACCTTCACCAATATACCCTATTTCACATCCGCCCGACACATACCCAATCCACCCTCATCGACCCATGCCACATCCAATTTTTCAAATCCCCCATTCTTCCCTCCATCTACCCAGGTCATGCCCAATTCTACTAGGGCCATGACCAATTTCTCTCACACATCTCCCACATCCATACCCCATCCTTCATTATCCCATTTCTTACCCAATCCACCCACATTCACCAATGCCCCACCTAATTTCTCCAACCCACCCCATATCTCCACTTACCCAGGTCATGCTCGATTTTATTGGAGCCATGCCCAATTTTCCCACCACATCCACCCCATCCATACCTCACCATCCCTTAAATACACCATCTCCATCCGATCCCTCTCTAATGGCTATGATGGAGGAGATGGTTCAGGCCTACACTAGATGGAAAGCCTCCCAAGACAGCCCCTCTCATCCACACCACACACCCATGAACCCCTCCCATGCCCTACCAAGCCTCCATGCCTCATTCCCCCATGATCCTCATCAACCCCCCATCATCCATACCCACCAGAGCCCCATGACCCATATATCCCAAGACCCAATGGGCCAGACCCACCAAGGCCCATTAGGTCAGACCCATCAAGGCCCACTAGGCCAGACCCATCAAAGCCCAATGGGTCAGACCCAACATTCTCATGGCCCAAACCCATCAATGCTCTTTTCCCTACCTCCAAGCCCAGCAAGTCCCAAACCTTGGAGTCTCACACCCATACCCTTCACAAATCCTCCAAAATTTCAACTGCCCACAACCCTCATACCCAGCTCAAACCCATGCCCTGCATCAACCCCAATTTACCCATGTCCCTACACCTTAGTGTCATCTCCAAGCTTTTCCCCATACCCAATGGTTCCCATCAGGCCCAAAATTTAACTCCCACTCACCCCATCACCCAGTAAAATTTCTCACATACAATGGTCACACTCGACCCTATTCAGTCCATACAGTACCAACAGGAGAATCTCACCCTCACTGTACCATATGTAAACCAACAGTATGAAGAGGACGAGATTAGGAACAGTGAGGCTTATGCCGGGGCATTGGCCAACATTAATCCTCCACCCATGATCACCAACCCCCTAGTAGCACAGAGTGAAGCAAGACCTACTGCTGAGAAGATGGCCCCCATGTCTAAGGAATCAGAGCAGTTGAAAAATCAGCTAGACAAAATTCAAAAG
This sequence comes from Chloranthus sessilifolius, assembly GCA_021018995.1. Taxonomy (NCBI): domain Eukaryota; kingdom Viridiplantae; phylum Streptophyta; class Magnoliopsida; order Chloranthales; family Chloranthaceae; genus Chloranthus; species Chloranthus sessilifolius. Next base: position 104,816,859 of record CM037588.1, read on the forward strand.
CAGCTATTGAAAATGGATGGAGCTAAAATCCATGCCACTGATTTTTTGGACTTGTGTCTATTTGCTGAGGTCCCCCTACCCCCAAAATTTAAAATGCCAGTTTTTAATAAATACAATGGCACTAGCAATCTCATTGCACACCTCAAGTCTTATTGTGGGGACATGTGCCAGTACAGGAGAGATGAAAGACTACTAATAAAGGTCTTTCAAAAAAGTTTAATCGGTCCGGCCTTGAGGTGGTTCACGTCCCTAGAACCATCTATGATAAGGGCATGGAAAGATCTAACTCACTTATTCCAAGAGCAATATGTCTATAATATAGACATTGAACCTCACAAGTCAGACTTGACCCGATTGAAGCAGAACCATAATGAAACCTTCAGTGATTACTTAAGGCGTTGGAGAGCACTGGCAATTCAAGTGAGAAATAAAATACCTGATGATGAACAAATTGAGATGATTTCAAAGAATACTTTGCCAGTAATCTTAGACTTTCTTATTTACCAACAGCAGTCCAGCTTTGTTGATTTGGTGAGAAATGCCAATCGATGTGAGGATGCTATCAGGGAAGGTCGTCTAAGCAAGAACATACCGGGTGGAGCTAGTGGGGTCAGAAGGTTTTCTGAGCAGAGAAATGAGAAAAGAACAGGAGCCAATGTTCAGAATATTGCCAACACCCTGCCCAACACTAATATAATCCTATTCCAATTTAAAGCCACCCAACCAGCTCCAGTCAAAAGCGAGCCATTACAATAAATCGGGAATGGGTAGGGAGCACGGATAACTCCAGAGCAGAGAAGGGCCCGCTATGACTGGGTTTTTACACCCTTGGAGCAATCATTGAATGTACTTTTGCCTTTATTAATAGAAAAGGGACTAGTCACCGCCTTCCAACCATGACCTCCTCCAAATCCCATTCCGAGGAACTATGACCCCAACACTCACTGTAATTTTCACTAGGGTCTGGGTCACCTAACCAATCGCTGCTTCCTATTAAGGCATGTGATAGAAGATTTAATTGAGGCCAGAAAAATCATTCCACCTGCAGCTTTCCAAGTGAACCAACACACGAACATACACCAAGCACCGCTGCCCCCACACCCTCTCGGTGGGGCAGGTTCGAGACCCATTGTCGAAATGATCAAAGAGGATGATGAGGAGTTTGAATTTGACCCATCAAATTACATCAGTGATCGAGAAAGTTTTGTAGCACCAAGGTAAAGGGATCAAGAAGAAAGAGGTATTGGGGTGATTGAACCCTTAAATTTGTCAGATTATTTCCCTAACCCTGCATCCCAAATTGAACCCGTAGATCTTAGGGTTTACTTCCCATTACCCACTCCCGTGAATTATGTATAAATTAATGCCTATCAGCCATACACTGCAGCCCATCATGGGGGCGTTCTTTAACGCATCCCAAATTGCCACCTACCCATCCATCACCGAGGTAAATCAGGCATCGCCTACCCTTCCTAAGCCATCAATACAAGTGCATCAGATACCAACAGTCACTCCATTTTAGATTTCGGGACCAACTTACAATCCTCATCAGGTCCCGCTCAGTTACGAGTCGACAGACATCAACGCCCGCAGCAGCAGAGAAGAGGCAGTGGACTTTATTACCAGATCCGAGAAGATCTCTAAGTAGCCAGAAACACCAGCAGCAGCACAAGCCGAACCAGAGGAGAAGAAAGATAGTGCAATAAATCTATTTGAGAAAATGAGCCGAGAACATATACTGGAGACTAAATTAAGAAGAATATCGGCTCATATCACGGTCTGGGACCTATTGATGGCGTCCCCACTTCATTTTCAAGCCTTAATGGGGGTGTTAAAGAACGTGTATGTATCTCTTCAGGTGAGCCCAGATGAAGTCAGGCAGATAATTAGACAAGTGATGGCTCCCAATGCCATTTCATTTTCTGATGCTGATTTGCTGAAAGAGGGAAATGGCCACTCAAAATCCCTCAACATCACTGTGGAATCCGAAAATATGATAATCCCCTTGGTATTAATTGGTAATGGCTTGCTTTGAATGTATGCCCTCTGAGAACAGCTACGAAGATTGGAGTAGATCCGTGCATGTTGAGACCTATAAGAACTAGTGCCATAGGTTTTGATAATACGAGAAGGGAGATAATGGGAGAAGTTGACGTTGAGCTGGTGATTGGGCCAATGACCTTCATACTATTTCAAGTAATGGATATCAAGTCCTATTTTAATTTGTTATTGGGGCGCCCATGGTTACACGAAGTTGGAGCAATACCATCGACGTTGCACTAGAAGCTTAAGTTTGTGTCCAGGTAGAAGGTTATCACCATCATAGGTGAGGGGCATGATGAGAAGGAAAAGGCCACCCACAACATTGAGAACCTAAAAGTGTTGGATGTGCCACATACGGCTGAAGATACCGACCTCCATAGCTTCGAATACGAGGTATCGACTGTAGTCCCAGATCCCCCAAAAAGTATCACTTCAAGAACTGGAGGTGGAATGGTAGCAGTAGTGGCCATGCTCCAGAAATGGGGCTATCAAAAGGGTAAAGGACTGGGACCCTGACTACAAGGCAGGAGAGAATTGATCAAGGCCAAGGGAGGCCAGTAGGTCAGATTTAGGCTAGGATACAAACCCACAGAAGAAGAGGTATGAGACACCAAAGAGAAAGCCCGAGCAGCAGCAGTTGCAAGAGCCAGGGGGATAAACCTAGAGGAGAAGCCCTGTCCCAGGCCTCACATCAGAGCTTCATTTGTGAGCGTTAGGGTTGTGAAAATCGATCAGAATGAGGTGACTTAATTAACCCCATGTAAACCCACGACACCTGTTCACCCCACCAATCCCCAGATTATCCCTCCCAGTCTGGAATAGACCTGGCCGCATTGTCTCTCTTCGAGGAATGATGTTCGATACATGTACAATCTCCCCATGTGGTAAACCATCACAAGACTATGCTGACGTTTGAGGATAGAATCTCAGACGAACCTAGGATCAACATGATGGAAGCTGACTCCAAAGAGCCACATCAGTCAACACCCTCCATCCAAAACCAAACAGGTAAAGGAGCTGCATCGCAGGTACGTAATTGGGTGTTTTTGCCCCCAAACTCTGGAAGTGGAAAGTGACATGAAATTCGACACCAGTTTCTCAAAAAAAAAAACCTATAAAAAGTGAGATGAATCCTTGGTAGGCAATACCGTGTATATATAGGGACTCGCTCTGCCAAGAGCTCATTTTCGAAGAAAACAAAAATCCCAAAAACATAGAAAAAATATAAAACCCAAAAATATTGTCTTTTAAAATTCTAAAAAAGATCTAAGAAAATGATGCCTTAATTGAGAATCCCGTCCCACGTGAAGTCAACCCCCTCTTTCCTATAGAAATACAAGAAGAGGTAGGAGTCATGAGTCTGGATGAGGAGATCCCTACTGAGGATCTTCCTAATGAACTCCTAGAACGGTTTGCCAACTTTGAGCACAGTCCTACCCTTATTGTTGAAGAAACTGAGGATGTCAATCTAGGTATTGAGGAGATTCCAAGAATCACCAAGATCAAAACATCGTTGTCTCCCGAGGAAATAAAAAGCATGATCAATTTCCTTTGGTTTTCCTTCAGTCATATCATAACGTCTTTGCATGGTCATACGAGAACATGCCTAATTTGTACACCGATTTGGTCGAGCATGAGTTGCCACTCTACCCTAATATCAAGCCCGTCAAGCAGGAGTTGAGACGTCTCTGACCCAAGTGGATGCTGAAAGTCAAGGACGAGGTCATCAAGCAATATGACGCGAGGTTTCTCATGGTATCTAAATACCCCCAATGGCTAGCCAATATTGTTCCAGTACCAAAGAAGGATGGAATGGTCCGTATGTGCATTGATTTCAGAAACTTGAACAGGGCGAACTCGAAGGACAATTTCTCGTTACCGCACATCGACATCTTGATCGATAACACTGCTAAGCACGGGATGCTATCATTCATGGATGGATTCTCAGGATACAATCAAATCAAAATGGCAGATCGAGAGAAGATAACATTCATCACTCCCTGGGGAACTTTCTGCTACCGTGTCATGCCATTCAGGTTGAAGAATGCCGGTGTAACATATCAGAGAGCCATGAAGGTACTGTTCCACGACATGATGACCGAGAAATTGAGGTATACGTCGACGACATGATCGCCAAGTCACCGGAGAGGAGTGATCATCTGATAAATCTCCAAAAGTTATTTGAGAGGCTAAGAAAATATAGGTTGCGACAAAATCCTGATAAATGCGCATTCGGCGCTGTCATGGAAACTATTGGGCTTCATCGTTAGCAGAAGAGATATCGAGGACGACCCAGTGAAGGTGAAAGCTATCACAGAAATGCCACCACCATCTACTGAGAAAGAGGTCAGAGGGTTCTTGGGTAGGATACAATATATCAATTGGTTCATTGCACAACTCACTCCTATCTGCATGCCGATCTTCAAGTTCTAAGAAAGGATTCTCCCATTGAATGGAACGACGACTGTCAGGCCACATTCGACAAGATCAAGGACTACCTCCTCATCTTGCCAATTTTAGTACCGCCCAAGTCAAGGAGACCACTCTTAATGTATCTCTCCACAACGGAAGTCTCGATGGGATGTGTCCTAAGGTAGCATGATGAGACAGGAAGAAGGGAACGGGCCATCTACCATCTGAGCAAAAAATTTACTGACTACGAAATGCATTATTCTCATTTGGAGAAAGCATGCCTGGCTCTTGTATGGGACACACAGAGGCTTTACCACTACCTGCTATCTCAAGTCGTTCTACTTTTAGCACGCATGAATCCGTTGAAGTACCTATTTGAAAATCCAGCTTTTACTGGGTGAACTACATGCTGGCAGCTTCTCTTATTAGAATTTGACATCACCTATGTCACTCAGAAGTCGATCAAAGGGGAAGCACTCACTGATCATCTTGAGAACAATCCATTGCCTGACTATGAGCCTTTGATAACCGAATTCCCTAATGAGTACATTCTATTTATGACAGAGGATGATACAGAAGAAGTAGAGGAATCTTGGGTAATGCATTTTGGCGGGGCAGCAAATGCCGATGGCCAGGGAGTTGGTGCTAGTCTGATTTTGCTAAAAGGGTCTAACGTACCAGTTTCTATCAAGCTCAACTTCCCATGCACAAATAACATGGCCGAGTATGAAACCTGTGTAGCAGGACTGCAAGTTGCAATTGACCTAAAGGTAACTCACCTCAGGGTATTTGGCAATTCACAGCTAATCATATGTCAGACAAACGGAGATTGGAAGACGAAGGATGAGAAACTAATCCCATACCTTGAGCACCTAGAAGATCTGATAGCGTGCTTCGAGGATGTCACATTCTCCTATGTCCCATAGATAAGGAATCGCTTCGCCGACCCATTAGCAACTTTGGTATCAATGATAGAGATCCCCTATGGTGTTGAGATGAAACCCATCATCATCGAATAGAGGAATGAGCCGGCCTTTTGCCTACAGATTGAGAAACCCCTAAAGCCTGATGAGAGCTACCATGGTTCTCAGATATCAAGAATTTTCTCAAGACTCATACTTTCCCTGAGGATACGTCCAAGACGGACTGACAAACCATTCAACATTTGGCGGCGGGCTACGTCATCTACGGCGACTGCCTTTACAAATGATCTTTCAATAACATTTTGCTCAGGTGCCTTACAGAGGATGAAGCAATCAACATCATGAAGGAGATCCACGAGGGAGTATGCGATGCCCACATCAATTGTCATATGCTCGCTAAGAAAATCCTATGACAAGGATACTTTTGGATCACTATGGAAACTGACTGCTGCAGGCACGTTCAGAAATGCTACAAGTACCAGGGACACTCCAGTTTGATACACACTCTTGCCATCGATCTACATTGCATGACCACTCCATGGCCATTTGCCACTTGGGGCCTCGACATCGTCGGAATGATTAATCCGAAGGCCTCAAACGAACATCGGTTCATCCTGGTCGCCATTGAATATTTCACCAAATGGATAAAGGCAGCATCTTATGCCAACATCACGATCGATCGCATCGAGAAATTCATCAAGAGTAATATTGTCTGCCGATTTGGCATACCCAAGGATATCATTACTGATAACAGCACAAACTTTGCAAATAAGCGCATCAAGGCCTTCTGTGAGCAATATAAAATCAAGCGCCACCGCTCATCGCCTTATCGGCCACAAAGCAATGGGACCGTAGAAGTTGCCAACAAGACTGTTGCCCGCATCCTCGAGAAAATGGTCATCACCTATCAAAACTAGAGCGAGATTTTGTCATTCGCATTATGGGCATACAGAACGTTGATTTGTACTACTATAGGGGCAACACCATTATCCCTTATGTATGGAACTGAGGTCGTCTTGCCAGTGGAGGTTGAAGTACCTTCACTCTGCATCCTCATGGAATCAAGCTTATCTGAAGCTGAAAGAGAGAGATCCCGCCTTAAGCAGCTAAACCTACTGGACGAGAAAAGGCTCCTTGCCTTGTGTCATACCCAAGTCTATCAAAGGTAAATCACACGCACTTACAACAAACATATTCATAGTCGAGATCTAAAGGTAGGAGACACGATGCTCAAGAAGATCTTCCCGTCCCTCCATGCCGATCCGAGAGGGAAGTTCAAGTCTAACTGGGAAGGACCCTACGCCATTTAAGAAGTGCTCCCGAGGTATGCCATCTGCCTCACCACCATGGACGGAAATCACTTTCCTAAGCCCATCAACGATGGATAGGTACGACGATTCTACTCCTAGGTCTCCACAGCAAGGTAAGTTTGATAGAAATGGATACGTGACTGCTTAAGGACCTAGTAAAAGATGCCATCATTTCAAAGCCAAGTAGCCAAAAAGAATCCCTGAACAAATATATCCTTTGCTACACCTTTTGAGCCATGAGCCTTTCCTTCATAACCACTCCCAAAAGAAAAATGTGAAAATATATATACCAAACAAAAAAGAGAAAAAGAGTTACTATCAAATCCAAAAAAAAAAATCAGAAAAGTAAATCCCAAAAAGAGGATGTCTGGAAAGAAAAGAAAAAAAATATAGAAAAGGAAAAGTGGGGCATGTACAGTCAAAATTTCCCCAAGGAAGAAGTGTATTAGGGCAGTTGGAACCCAGTCAAGGAACCCCTTTTAACCCAGAATACGTTCAAAAATCCTAACCTTACCTATGGCCATGATACATTCCAAGAAAAAGCCCTCTTTAAAGTCCACGAGCATCACAGTATCCGTTGAGTCAGCACAAGCCAAGCATCACAGTATCCGGCCGGCTATGACAGAATCGACGTCCATGTTGTGGCCTTTGAAAAAATAAAATAAAAAGAAAAAAAAATGAATAAAAATATGCAAGCTTAAGGCAAAAGGACGTGGTGAAAACTCGAAAGGGCACTACGGGTAAAAAGAGCGAGTTTATGCGGACCAAGTGAAAATCCGAAAGGGCGTCGGGGGAAAAATCCAAACCCATGGACATAGTGAAAACCCGAGAGGGCGCTGCAAGTAAAAAGAGGGAAACAACGGGCACGACGAAAACCCACATTGGACATTGTGAGTAAGAATGTTGAAAAGAAGAAAAGGTTGAAAGATAATAAGAATGATCCCTTGGTTACCCTCCCATACACCCGACTCCCAACCGGGCTACTCATGTTAGCTCAAATCAGGGTCCCAATCAAGAATGTCTTAAATGGCCGCACCGTCAAACGTATGACCCAGGGTAAGGAGAGAAGGTCGATTCGACCATGCTCAAAAGAGGACCTGTCACCCCCCAGTTAATTAAGGCATCAAACCAAAAGAAAAAAAGAAAAAAAAAACCACAAAAAGAGTTAATGATCTTCTCTTCCCAACACTATGCACACCCCACTCCGGGATGATTGGCTCGATGATCGGAAAGGCCACTTTTGTAATAGATAATACATTTTCCTTTCCCATTTTCACACCCACGCTATGTGCGCCACAGGAATAGCTGGCACAAACCCCCAGTTTTTCATTTCATGAAAATAAAATAGAGAAGATAAAATCCTTATAAAAAGATAGATTTCCTTTTTTAAATTACATGTTTGTACCTGACTGACACCACATCCCAAAAAATAATGTGTGATGTCTATCTTCTATCTAGCTTCTTTCTTTCTTCTTTACAAAAGTGCAAAAAAATAAACAAAAAGAGAATATATATACCAAAAAAATGTGTGCATCTGCATAGGGGTTTCTTATGCCCCTTTCTATGGTTTGATCTATGCAAAAAATATGTGCAGGATGGAGTCAATGACCCAGCTCGCGCTTCAAGGCGTAAATCTCTGCACGTAGGGCATGCTCCCGTATGCCCCGCTCAGTCATCACCAACCATGAAGGCTCCTATACCACTTTCGGGACGCGTCAGTAGCACCAATAGCATCATTCAAGGCCCCTCCCAGACAAAGGACCTCGCACTCGGCTACATCAGCCTTGGCCTCTGTCGTTTCTGCTCTAACCTTTTGTTTCTCTAAATGTTCAAGCAGAATGCATTTCTCGTCCACTAGCAGCTCAATCCAGGCTCGAAGCGTCAACTCCTTCTTCGGCCAAGGCCCTCCCACATCGTCGCTCTATACTCTAGGGAGGACAGAACTAAACTCCCTTGCTCCAAGCCACTCATAAACGTCGACTGATGCGTCTCCCAGAGAGCAGCAATTCGATCCATGTCCCCAGGGGACCCCCGAGAAAAGATCAAATCACATAAAGGGGGTTTCGTCCCACAAGGCACCTACTGAGAGCAGCTGAACTGACGCAACACCCGAAATGGGAAGTAAAAGGTATTGCCAGTCAATCTAAGAAGGGTGATGCCCTCATGGTCACTAGAGCGAACCACTGGGAAAGTCCAATCCAACCAAGAAAGTCTCCATACCAGCTCTGCATCAGTCAACCAAAGCTTCAACTCTGACATATCTCACTATGAAAGCATGTGGCACCTCCCCAAAAAGCATCAGACCACCTCACCACGAACGATATAGAAGTGAGGCATTGGTCCCAAAATGGCAAGATGCTCTCCTAGCCAGACCTGGAGCAGAAGCAGACATCCCCTGAGGCACCCCACCTTGCCCAAAGCAAAAGCATCAAGGCAACGATAGAGTTCGGCTAGGACCATATGCATCACCAATCGGCCTCCCTCTAATTCTGTCAAAACGCCACAAAGAGCATGAGAAAAGCTCTCTCCATCAGTAAAGAAAGGGACTTCAGAGATGAGACTGAGAGCAAAGGCCTTCATGTTGAAAACGTTTCAAACCAGCAATTTTCGAAGGCTTTCGTCACCAAAAAGTTCTTTTAGGAATTTTATCGAACACCTGGTGGCCCTCCAATGAGACTTTTCTCATATTCGAATTTCTTCAAACTCAAAGTGAGGTGGATGGTTTTAGAGTAGCCTGGCTTTGGCACAACTCTTGCAAGGCCTCTATGAAGTTTCAAGTCTGACAGATTGGAGAGCTCTTCAAGTGTAGGAGATAGTTCCTGCTTCCCAAAATGGAACACATGCACTCTTACATCCAAAAAGGAGCTCACCGCATAAAGTAGGTCCCACCATGGAGGAATCTCAAGGAAGGACGAGAGGCGCGACAATCCAAGCTGATCTAAATCAATGAGCTCACTCTCATTCAAGCTCCCAAGCCAACTTTTGAGAAAACTAGGCCCTAGGCCCAAAGAAGGGAGTAAATTGGTTCCAGGCCCTCCATGTAAGGGAGGGTTGGAAAGTGGGTGGTCCATTGACATACAAGGATTTTTCAAAGATGTAAAAATTCGATGTAGGACGATGGACCCGCCCTTGAGAAAACATGGAGAGAAAAAGGCAGCAGAAAAAGTCAAGCCAAAATGAAAAGAGAAGGAAAATGGTGCAATCTCGGGCTATAAAGGCCCCACTTCCCCCAGGTTTGGCCCGGCGCATCTATTAGATGTGCCAAGCTACTTTTCCCTAGGATTGGCCTGACGCATCTAATACATGCGCCAAACCAATCTGGCCCCCTCGCATAGAAAATGTGGGGTTTTGAGGGGGAATTTTTGGTCTTTGCTGGACCCCCCTAGCCAGTTCACCTGTGCTTCATACTGTGATCACATAACAAGATTTTTTGTTTGCACCTAAGTTATATAAGCTTTTATTTGTGCAGAAAAAAATCCACACCAAGGCATGACGCCCCAGGGGCCAGTTTGTTTGAAAAACAAGCAATCATCAAACCCATCTTGCAAGTAATCAGATATGCTATGAGAGAAGCGAAGCATGCGATAAAAAGAAAAGGAGCACTAACATTCCAAAGAAGCTGAAAATCCATCCAAAAGAAAATGAACAAAGTGCCACATCATCCATTAAAAATTCCAAAAATATGTCCCAGAATGTCTAAAAATTCAAAACCAAAAGATAAGCCTAATCTTTGTTGGCGCCCTTCGATTTCTTTCGCCGATGTGAGGAGCTTTGATAGGTCCGAATATCTCCTACTCGAGTTCATGCCTGAGAAAGTCGGCTGAGCAAGGAACGCGACTCCTTTTCATAGGCATGCTGCAAGACAACAACCAATCAGATCAGTTGAAAAATAAATGGTAAGGCAATAATCAAAGAGCGGTCAGCATGATGCTCACCACTTCCACATCCCGGGGACCAACAATGTTGCGGTAATATTTGGCCTGATTCACGACTGACTCATAGTCCTGCATTCATAAAAAGAAGGATATCAGCTACAGGGGCTACAAGTACAAATACAAGCATATCTCTAAAAAAAAATGCAGAAATGAAAAAACTTACCCCGAGAACTAACTCAGGAGGGGGAACCCGGATTGCCTCTGTAGATATACAAGCTCGCTTGTCGACCACAGCACATAATTTCATGAGAAAGGCATAGTCAAGGAGCCTAAAGGTCCCCTGGACCCCAGCGGTCGAACTACCTGAGGCACCCGTGTCAGAGGGGCCTGGAGGGCCAGCACCCATAGGCTCAGAAGTACCCGCCGCCGCCCCATCGTCATCATCAAAATCACCTCCCTACTCAAACTAAGAAAAGAAATAAGGTTTCCATTAGTCAAGATCACAAGTTAACCAAAGCTACAGGGAACCGATCTGAAAGAGAAGGAAGAACTACCTGAGAGCATGGGCCGCCAAAAGCTAGGAAGTTTGCGCCAGGAACGAAGCGTGGGAGAAGAGATCGATAAGGTAAAGACTCATACCACATCCGATAGTCCTCGGGTATCAGGAAGGCGTTGATAGGGACCCCGTTTTGAAGGAATCCGGCAGTGAGCTCCTCTATAGTACCCACCGGTGCCATGACATCTGCAGGAGGAGCCAAGGCATGGCAGGATAGTCCTGATACTGATGAACTACCTGTTCCCCCAAGTAATAAGCCCTAGCCCTAGCCCAAGCCTCATAGAAAAAGAAGACGCGGCGATCGATGAAGAGGCGAGATGGACCTACAGCGGCTCAATCCCAATAAGGAGAACCAATGTGGGGGTCATATATAATCTACCCAAATCAAGGAGTGTCTGATCAATCAACATGTTGCACAATAAAGGAGAAGCTCATAAATGAAAAGGGGAAAAATAGCCTTACCTTCTCTGGTATCAGTAGGTCGAATTGGGACCTCAGGCCCATCTCCAGGTGTTCATGCCGACATCCCTACGATGATGCATATTCCAATTACTCAGAAGTGGATAAGTGTATATCTTAGATTGAAGAAGGGGGCGATCAGGCTGAAAGTGCAAATACCCCCACGCCTGACAAGAGTAGTGCATAAGTGACGGGTCAGAAGCAGGGAATGATCATCCAAATAAACTGAAGAAAGCAAAAGAGTCAGAGGTTACCTCCAAAGCTGGCCAAAACTCGACGACGGACTTTGCATTGCCAACAGAGACTCGGACTAGTTTAGACATCAACGCAGCGTAGCCAGCCCCACCCCAGTCATATCTATGCACGTCATTCCAAATGTCCATGAGGCTGAGCAAGGCCAGGGAGACCTGCCCACCGCTGGCATTAGCAAAGAGGGTCTTGCCCAGTAGCAGGAGGAGCGAGATGCGGGCCAACATAACCGTGCCCTTGGGCTTAATGAAAATTTCCACTTCAGGCTGCCCCAGATCAACCAACTCATTCAGCTCAAAAAGATCAGACATCCAGGACATTTTGACCTCAGTACCATGTAGACTTGTGGAAGGGGGATAAGCCCCTATCAATTGAATGATCTCATCCCGATCAGGCACTACAAGGTTGGCCACCAGAACCCCCCTATCCGAATCCTCGTAATCATGGCCCAATCTATGGGAGTCAACGTCATCTCGATAGTGGCCATGTGAAAGGTCATGGTCACCGGACGAAAATGCTCAATAAGGGTCCTCAGATAGGCCACATCAGCTCGCATGGCGGGGCATGAAAGAAACTCTCCAAAATCGGCCCGTCCAAGCAGGAACTTCATGATCGGTGGGAGGTAGTGATAAAACTACTGAAAGTCCAACTAAGCACTTCGAAACACGATATGGGGCAAGTCCTGCACCAAGGTAAAAGGGGCATTAGATCATGGAAATACAGCAAGGTCGCACAAGAAACACACTGAATTTATTCCTTTACCTTGCCGGTGATACCGAAATTGGAGATATGAATATGTTGCTGATGGAGGAGAGCAACATAGGCGGCCTCGCCCTGCATTTCGTACCTAGAGCAGACAGGGCACACCACCACAAAGAATTGTTCTCCCTAGGGACCATAGATAATTTCTGGCCCCTCTTCTTGTTCTTTTTCCTGCACATATTCTTCTTCACTCGACATTCTGGGGCAAATACGAGCAATCATGTCAGGGTTGATCAATGATGAGAAACCATTGTGCTACAGGTCAAGGGAAGGTAAGTGTGATAAATCCCCTCTCTTTTTCAAAATAACACCAAAAGAAAAAATAATAATAATAATAGAATAAAATAAAACTAAAACAAAAAAAATCCCCTTTCTTTTACAAAAAGAAAAATAAAAATCCCTTTTTATGTATGAAGAAAACCCAGAAAAAGAAAAATCCCTTTTTGTGTCTAAAGACAACAAAAATAAAAAAAATCCTTCTCTTGTTTATACAAAAAAAAAATAAAAAAATCCTTCTCTTGTTTATAAAAAAACAAAAACAAAAAAATCCTTCTCTTATTTATACAAAAATAAAACCAAAAAAAAATCCTTCTCTTATATAAAAACAAAACAAAAAATCCTTCTATATACAAAAAACAAAAACAAAAAAGAAAATCCTTCTCTTGTTTATACAAAAACAAAACAAAAAAAGTATATATAAATTTCTCTCTTAAATACCTTAAATCATGAAAATAACTCAAGGAAAGGAAAAATAGGGCATCATTTATATGGAATAAAATCAACAACAATCATGCTTGCAAAAGAAATAACCCATTTATCATCTAGAAAAGCAAAGATCATACCCACATTGCAAGAAAATTCAAAGAAAACACCAAGCAAAATGGGTTTGAAATGATTACCTTCAAAACGAATGGATCCTTGTTCCAGCGTGGAGCGGGGGTTTAATCGGCACGAGCGAACACCAGCAATGAAGCACGTTTGGAATCGATCCAAAGGAACCCTAGGACAGAGCGCCATTTCAGTTTGGAGAGAGGGGGAGGAAATTTTTTGAAATAAACCCCTTTTTGGCTCAGGCTCGGGCATTTTAAAATGCCCCCAGGTTTTTCTTGGCGCATGTATTACATGTGCCAAGTGTATTTTGACCCCTATTTGGCCTGGCGCAACTAATAGTTGCTCCAAGCTACTTCTAGGCTGGGTTCTGGCAAGGTGTGGTTTGTACACACTTGGCCTGACCCCTTTTCTTTTGTTTTGTTTTTCTGTTGGTGCACACACCCCCAAATGGTATATCAACTCTCATTTGACTTGCCCAAGAAGCAGTGCTAGAATAAGCGGATCGAGATCGATGAGCATGCTCAAAGCATCCCGATCATACATAAAATCATGGCAAAAAGTCAAAAAAAAATTCACATAAAATCATAGCAAAAAGTCCAAAAAAAATCACATAAAATCATGGAAAAATATCCAAAAAATTTCACATAAAATCATGGCAAAAAAAATTTTAAAATCACATAAAATCATAGCAAAAGTTCAAAAAATTCACATAAAATCATAACATAAAAATCTAAAAAAATTCACATATAATCATAACATAAAAATCCAAAAAATTCACATAAAATCATAACATAAAAATCCATATAAAAATCCACATAAAATCACGAAAAATCTCACATAAAAATCCACATAAAATCATAAAAATCTCCACATAAAATAATAACAAAAAAGCGGCACATACTCCCAAAAAGCGTTACGACATCTATTCTCTCCACTTGGGTAGTCGTGCTATATCAATTTCAGCATCTTTGGGTTTGCCCAAAGACCTCGAACTCTGCTTCATGTAGGGGCAACTATGGCCAGTCAAATGGGGCAATCAATGCCTCATATGGTTGGATGCAAACTGTGGACCTTTGCGTATTTGTTTTGCGCCTATTCTGAATGAAACTTGAACATCGAACATCTTCAATCATCTCAAGAAGCAGAAGTTTTTCCCAACATATTGGGCTTCGCAATTCGCTCCATCTCGGTTATGCCCAGTAATGTCGCTAAGTGCTTAGGGACCGATAACCTTGAGAAACGGACATTTTTTCTGACATACAGGGCTATCATTTCTCACCATGTTGCTCACCTGATGTTTAAGGTTTATTTTGAATACAGCGGACTCGTCAGTAATGCCTTGGGCCTCTTCGAATGTCTCTTGTCCTTGGCATTTGATCATTAGTGATCGGATACCAAAGAGGGGCATCTGTAGACACCTAAATTTGGCCCAAGGCCAGATAAAAACACACTTTGAGAGAGGTAAACTTTTGATCTTTTGATGGCATGTATCAAACTTTAAGAACCATCCAAAAACCTTAGGAGTCATCCCAAACCCTTAGGAATCACCCCTGATCCCTTAGAAACCTTCCTGAACCTTTAGAAACCAATCCTAACCTTTAGAAATCCTTCCGAACCCATACCTAGACTTTCCTGGGCACTGGTTAGAGAGTGGTGTACTGGGACTAGCTGAGATTTTCTTCTATGATCAAATCATATACCATTAAAAAGTAGAAGTCTCCAACTTTCCAATAAGCTAAGAATCACCTCAATCGGAACTGTGCATCGAAAGATATCGTGTTTCAAAGTTTTTGACAAATTTGGGTTTTGGGTGGGGATCCATATGGGATTTGGCGCATGTAATACATGCGCCAAGACATTTCTGTGCCCCTCCCCCCCCCCCCCCCCCCCCGACGAGCAGTGAACTTCCCAAACCCATCTTTCACACTATTTTACTGTACCTAAGCTTGGCGCAACTAATAGTTGCGCCAGGCTTAGCTACAATAACTATGGGTTTTCTGCTTGAAGTTCGAGATTGGGGTTTGACTTGTTGACCATTTTAATCCCCTGAGTGTGTTTTGCTTGTTCTGTTGTACCCTTCCCTATTCTATTTGTAACCCTTTGAGTGGTTTAAAACTCTCACCTATCATCCACCATTGGAGCTAACTTTCTCACTTTTCTAAGCTTTAAAAATCCTAGGAAACCTTAGATGGCTGGATTACCTAATTGTTAATCCAAGTTAGCCTCTAAGCACCCTCCTAACCTCTCCTTTTCCTATAAATAGAGAAACACCCCCCCCCCCTTAGAAAGGGCTTTAATTTTTGGAAAAGAAAAGAGATTAAGAAAATTTTCTCTCTCTCTCCCCTTTAGTGCCCCTTTCGCATACAAATTCCAGAACTTCAAACCTACCCTTAGACCTTGCTTTCATCAAAAACCTCTTAGTTTAGGTGTGTGCTGCCCCCCTAGCCTTTCCTCTCTATCTCTTAGTTATCAAGCCCAAGGAGCTAGAACCTCAGTTCTAACCATACAAATCATCAGAAGCTCATCGAAGTAGGCCTACGTAAAGCTACACAATGGTGTAACAAGGGCCCAAGAGCTCTGGCTCTCCCCTCGACTGCTCTACCTTCTCAGTTCTTCCTCTATCCTCACGCTTATGCCGTTATGCCGCCAAATTTTTGGTATGAACGGAGGCGCACAAATAGGATTTTAGTGCCCCAAGAGGAAGAGCTTTTTGCTTTTTTATGTTTATTTTGTGTTGGCCATAAGTAGAGACCACATTAAGCGGGTTGATCGAGTGCCTAATACCTTCCCGATCGATAACCGAAGCCCCTACCCAAAAGCCTTTAGCGTGGTCCAGATTCAGAGTTATTTTTAGCACTTCGGTGCCTTTAAAATTGATTTAGGTTTCTCAGGACACCAAAAGCTCTAGGTGGCGACTCTAAATTTTCGAGTGCGCATCGTCACGACAGGATAGTAAAAAAATCCCACGGTTGCACACCTACGCATGAGTCCTCAAAAGGTTTATGTATGGATTAGGCTAAGCGTGCTTTGAGGTAGGGGAAAACTTACAATCATTTGATTTGAATGTGCTCTGTATAAGTTAATTAATGTGATGTGATAAGCCATGATAAGTTTTGTGAAAACAAGCATATGAAATTTTAACCTTTAAAATAAGTTTTGAAAAGTATAAATGTGATGTGATATGAGATATGTGATGTGAAGAATGTGTTCGTGTAAATTCCAAAATCGAGTATGAATATTAGTTTTTTCCAAAATAAGTATATTGTAATCACTTTACATGGTGTGAAAACTATAGGTTACATTTTGCACTTATGATTTAAGGTTCAAAATAATGAATCCCAAATTATGCTTCGGTACGGCAGGATATTCGTTCATTGTGCTCCGGTATGGTGGGATATCTATTCATTCTCTTACCGGCCAACAGTAATACTTTGTTCGGCACAAGTATCCCTCCTAATGCAGGGGCTTGGGCATTATGTATAAATGATTCATTGAATGACGATGGTTGGGATTCCCATTGATATAATATGTGGCTCCTAATACTATATTTGCTTGGGGTGGTAATTTAAGTTACTGTCTTAAGTTATATCAAATGTTTTTAAAACAAAGCATGTGATTCAAGTGGGTGGGTGTGTGATTAAGTTCCAACATATGGAAATTCAAATGTATAAACATGAAATGTGCATATGAAAATCAATTATGAAACTTAGTGTTTTGACATATAAGATTTAAATTTGACTAATATTTTTCCCCTATTGAGCTTAGATGTTTTCTCACCCTTTGACTATATCTCACAGGTGAGGACTTAGAGAAGGAGCTAGATCTTGACAGTGATCCAAAATATGAACCATAGGAGGTTGAGCCCCTGCCAGAGGAGTTCTTCCCTAAATAGACTTGTGTTAGAAGTGGACTGTTGTTGTGTTTAAGGCTTGGTACATCCAGCCATTTTGAGTTAGACATTTAGTTGTGTAATATTTATTTTGGATATGTTTTGTGAACCATTATTGGGTGATGGATGTCCATCACCGGTGGTTCCTTTCGGTTCTTTATCCATGCAATTAGCATGGGTTTAGAATCATTATTTTGATATGTTTTGAGATACAGAAATGGGGTTTTCTTTTGCTATTTATGATGACTCTATCTTCTTAGTTAGAGATATCAGCTTTATATTCTGCTTTGTGTGGATGTGCCGAGTGTTTTGTATGTAAGGGGGTCACCCTAATGGGTGACCCGACGGCATGGGTCTCGGTTATCGAAATCCAAGTTGCCACAGTTAGCAAAAAAAGGCCTTAGCTCATCATTGATGTGCTCTTTATGTTGTTCTAATTAAGTCTTAACCTATTGCAAGCACACAATGAAAATCGCAATCCTAGTATAGAATCATTCCCACGAGGAAGTGATTTATTTCATATTTCACTTTTCTGAAAACTTATATTCATCTTTAAGGTTCTAAACTACTTGAGAAATATGAATGAAAGAATGATTTCTTAAACTAATTACAAAAATAAATCTAAATCCTTCCATTTCCAGATTATGGTCGTCAATCACAATCCTTCAAGTCTCGAATATTTAAAAAATTAAAATACCGTTACACCGTATTGTAGTCTTCTAAAATTTGGGTGTCAATCAAAAACTAAAATCCTTCAACAAAGATTTAATCTAATCAACAATCTCCTAAAACTTGGGCGTCAATCAAATTCGAGAAAATTGAAGATGGAAAAGTAAAATCGTTACACTAATCTACAAAACTCAACCTGAGTCGTCAATTCAAATCAAAACTTGGAGATGTTTACAAAGCAGCAAATTGCAATAAAAATAAATCTAAACTAGAAAGCAAAGTAAAAATATATCTTTCACCCCTCAGCCGTAGGCGTCAATTGCTTCTGAGAAACTACGGATATCTACACTAATCTTCCAGCTCTTAATCCCTGTCGTCAATTGTGATTGAGGAACTTTGGATATCTTAACTACTCTAAACTATTTTTGATCGGAAGAAAACCCAACCTCAGTTGTCAATTGATTCTAAGAATTCCTTCGATGAAATTATTCCTATGTCGAGCCCTTTTATTTATAAATCATAAGGAGTCGATTTACAGTGTTCTAATCCAAATAAAAGAAACTACTAAAAATAAAAGATTCCTAATATAACTCTAATTCCTAATTTTATCTTCCTTGCTTTCAGTGGTTGATGCGCTTCTGGATTTTCTCCTTAATTTCAGCAATTGAGATCTTTAGGAGTCTTTCTTCATCAATCTTCTCAGATCCATGATTTATCAAACTTCTAATTCAAGAGATCTTCTATTGTGGTGCATGGCAGTGTAGGTCTTCACTTGATCAGCAACAATGAGAAGCTTCTATTTGTGAAATCGTAATCATGATTTCTCTCTTATGTTATAGCTTTCTCTCTGGACGATTCTATATTACAATCGATCACTTTCTTTTTGTATCACCTTTTGCTTTCAACATCTTCTAAAGAATCGTAAATTATAATTTCCTACTTCTTTGGCTTCGTTCAATCGTAAAGTACGATTTCTTAGCTTTGAGCAGTGTCAAATCGTCTTTCATGTTCAATCATTTTTCTCATTGCTTTTTGAGTTCATTTTGACGAAGATTAACACTTTGGTTTTCTTTTACTGATTTTCCTTAATATTTGCACATCATTAGCTTATTAGTAGCAAACTGGGGTCTAGCATCATTAAGTTAAGGGTGATAAAATAGTATATTCTATGACTGATCAATCACTCCCGAGCTCACATCTTCCAAATCTTAGCTAGTTAAGACCCTTTTCTTAACCCATTTGTGCTATCGAAAGCTCACCGGAGTTAGCATCGACACAATGATCCGACAATGATGCTATAAGGGCCCTAGAGCTCCGGCTCTCCCCTCTTTTCCTCTACCTTCTTTTTTTATTTTCCTCTATCTTAGGATTTGCGCCGTTACATCAACAAAATTTCGGTGTTTGCGGAGAGCCTAATAGGATCCGAGTGCCTTCGGAAAAGGGGAAGTGTCGCTAATTTTTTTCTTTTTATATATATACATACTTGGCCATAGTAGAGACCACTTATGAGTAGGTCGATCAGGGTTTTAACACCTTTCCGATTGATAACCGAAGTCCTTACCGTAGAGGCTTTGGCGTTGACCGGTGATTCGAAGTCATATCTTGCACCTAGGTGCTTACGGTATTGATTTTGGGTATCCCGGGACACCAAAAGCTTCGAGTGGCGAATTCAATTTTCGAGCGCATCTTCATGAAGGATCGATGAGATCTACGGTTGCTGAGAAGGCGAATCCGTTGGGGATATTTTTTTAGAGCTTCTACTTGAAGTCTTGGACCCATTGCATGTGTGTCATCTTCATTGTTATTTTCCTTGTTGTTTTGTCATTTTTTTACTACTTACCCCTATAATTTCATATTTTTTACTTACTCTTACAATTTCGCATTTTTTACTTACTCCTATGATTCCGTCATTTACCGCCTAAGCCGTTTAGCGGGCCTACTTGATAATTTAGATTTAAATTTCTGTCATTTACCGCCTAAGCCATTTGGCATGCCTAGTTGATAAATTAAATTTAAATTTCTATCATTTACCACCTAAGCCGTTTGGCGGGCCTACTTGATAATTAGATTTAAATTTTTGTCATTTACCGCCTAAACCGTTTGGCGGGCCTACTTGATAATTAGATTTAAATTTTCGTCATTTACCGCCTAAGCCGTTTGGCAGGCTTACTTGATAATTAGGTTTAACTTCTATTCATATATATTTTTGCCTAGTCACTTGACTGGCCCCATCATTATTCTTACTATTTGTCATATTTTACCCTTGAATGTCGGTCCATAGTGGCGGTGCGGGACTCTAATAGTCTGATTTTGTGAATGGTGGCGAAAGCCCCATTTTTGGACTTAAGCAAATCTCCCTTAAAATTGAATGATAAAATGAACCAAGATAGGACATAATAAATTCATTTCTCGCTGGTAGCTTTTTCAAAGGGGGGGAAATTAGGCTACGATACACCCAACCCAGTCCCAAGTAGAGCGGCAATCCTAGTGGTGATGATCTCGAAAGGGACCACCCCATCAAGTATCTGAGAAGGCGCTCGCGTCGGAGGTATATCGGGTGGGTTATCAGAATTGTTACAAAGCTTAAAACCTTGGGGAGCGCATTAGTGGAATTGAATCGGCCTTGTATCCTGAGCCCCCCCCATACGTTGGTTTTGAGATCCTCAATACTTCCTACATCCTAAGTATCCAAACACTCTTACCAATCAAAAGAGGTCACCCTCTTATTGGCTCTTTCGAGAGATCAGGATATCGCGTGAAAATCCGTGCCATTAAAGATCAAGATATTATCTCTTTGATTCTTAAGAGGGCATCCGAGTCCCGCCATAGGAAGACTTGGGGTGTTAACACCATCTGAGAAGCGAGTTTCAAGGCCCCCAAAAGCACAAAAAAAAGAAGTCAAAAGAACCAAAATCAAAGAAATAAAAAAGAACCAAATTTTCAAAAAAAATAAAAAAGAACCAAAAAAAGGGGGGGGTCATCCGTCATTGAACTCCTTCACAAGGAGTAGATCTTTGCAATTTGTGCTAGGAACGTTGTTGGCCACTTTGAGTTTGAGATGAATCAAAGCCATTTTGGGTCCCAATTTAGTGCCTAACCATTCACACCCATCTCCAACCAATAATCCCAATTCCATCATCCCAATACCTTTCAACACCCTCACTACCAATAGCCATTTCAATCTCCTCAACAGCCATCCCAATCCAATCAACAACTCATTTACCAATACCCAATTCAACCGAAACCACAACCTTTTCTCAACCCCCATTCAATCAAACCCAATCCCAATATGACCAATGTACCCAATTTCAAAGTCAATCTTCCCAAAACCAATTCAAATATCCTCCAACCAATCAATACCAAACCCAATCCTCATTAAGCCGCAAACCAACGCAATTCCATTACTTTCTAATGCTCAACCAAAGGCAAAATCAAGCCCCTAGCCCCGTCTCTCAAACTCAATATATTCAATCGTTCTTTGGCCCTACCCAAGCACCACAAAACCTTCCTCCGAGTATAAACCATGTTCCTCCCTTGGATAGTGGGCATCGACTCGGAGATGATTTGGGTAGTGAATTTGAATCTAAAGAGGCTTTTAACCCATCTCAATTCATAACTATGGAAAGTGATACTCTTTTATCCAAAAAAGTGGGTGGTTGCTGATTTGAGATAATTTCATGCATGAGCACAAAACAAGTGGCATCTTCCTCAAGATCGCCCGCAAGCAAAAGTGAGTCTCGCATGGAACCGCTCAATCTGGCAGAATATTTTCCCTCACCCCCAAAAGGTCAAGCTATCGGATTGACTACCAATGAGGATATCATCGATGGTGAGTGGTTCTTTGATGATCAAGAAGATGAGGAGGAGACATTTGAAGATGACGGTTTTGAGCTAACATACTCAAGTCGTCATTTCCCAAAACCGATGCAATATGAAGGTCCAATCTGACCTACAAAAATGCCTTTCATCTATGCCAAAAAATGCGATAATTGTTGATGCATCTCAGATATCACATATGCGACGCAAGGGGACTTGGAGACACCAATTCACAGGCCCTTTGCCTTCTTCTAAACTAAAGTCCCACAAAAATGTCAAATTCTCCAATGGGTTGCAATCGTCGGATGAACCCGGGGAGGCAAGGGATCCAAATGAAGATGAAGGACCAAGATAAAGGCATCCCCAAGGAGAAATGTCACAACCACAGATTTTTGAGATGAGTGCACGGCATGCATTACACATAGGTATATGTGTTTCACAAGGAGACCAAAACGAACCAAAGACACTAAGTGTGTACGTGGGAAACACACTAGTATATCCCTAACTTATAAGTATAAAAGTGAAAGAGAGAGAGAGGAACCCTTACGTAAGTCTATTCTAACCTAAATAGAGAGAAGGAGTATATAGAGAGAAAGAAGAGAAGAGCCTAGTAGAGAACTAGGGTTCGTTGGGACTTAAGTCGGCAAAGGAGATTAGAGGAAAAGACTGGAGGAAGAACCTTGGAGGCCAGTTAGCCTAGTAGAATTTCTAAATCGAATCGAACTTGTCGTGACTCATCGTGTAAAGACATGATAGATGCCTAGGAATGTTTTAAATAGTAGGAAGAATGTTGGCTGAATGTTTCTTTTTATGAGATTAAGGTTAAATGAAGGAAGGAAGCATGTTCTCGATCTGATCGAGGAGCAAAATCATCGTTCCTCGCTCGAGCGGTCTAAAAGGCTCGCTCGAGCGAGGATGAACAGAGAAAATATAACTCTGGGCTCGCTCGAGCGGTCCCCAAAACTAAAGGGGAGCTTGCTCGAGCGAGGGTCCCCAGTAATACTTCGATGGCTCGATTTAACCGCTCGAGTGACCTCGATTTAACCGCTCGAGCGAGGTCAAGAGACCGCTCGAGCGAGGTCAAGTGGCCGCTCGAGCGAGGTCTAGTGACCACTCAGATCTGGGTTTTTCGAATACAAGAAACTTGGGGGTCATACACCCCAATGATGCTAGTGATTGTTCTAAACCTATTTTTGAAATGTAGGTTTGATGCATTATAACCCTCTACGAGCAAGCGTGCCTTGAGATTCGTCGAGGTAGGGAATATTCTTGAAACATGTGCATTATCCCGTGAACTCATATGCGTAGTATAATCTATTTAAATAGTCACATATTGCATGAATCCTCATGATAAGGGTGTGTGAGTGTGTTACAACGTGAAAGTCTTGAGGTCCCCAGGGGACGAAAAATCATATAGTTCAAACAAAGAAGGGTGCGACAGAAGTATGGGGCATCCCAGGGATGCAGATGAAAACTAACAGAGAAACGTAAGTAACGTGATAAGGCCTAATGTAATATAATTAGCACAATCACGGTGAATAACTATATGTAAAGCACATTGATTAGAATACCCCACCGACGTGGCGGGATACCCACGACTGACTCGGCAGGATATCCGTGACCGGTACGGCGGCCAATCCGTACATTTATAACACATCCCAGGGATGTAGATTGAGAATAGACCCCGCCACCTATGGGAAAGGGGCTCGGGCAGTATTCCCAGGGAATACATATAACAACTGTCTAGTTAGACGACGATGGCGGGTATTCCATCGGGGCTCGACGCTATATTGCTCGAGGACTACTTAAGTTAAGATTTAAGTGATTAGGCCAAATTCACAACCAAACTAATAAGGAGATTAAACAAAACTATGCTAAGTAATGGTCAAAATCATTGGGTTATTTCCTGTTACTCAAATTGTTGTACATAAGTGATTTCTCAATAATTCTATGCTTGTAAACTGCGGACATATGTGTGAAGGTCAATCTATATGTTCTTTTTGTTTCCCTACGGAGCTAGGATGTAGCTCACCCCCTTGGACTATACGTCGCAGGTTCAGGACTAGCGGCAGCAAAGACTTCTGGAGAAGCTGATCCACGGGTTTTGGTTTTCGTGCCCACAGAAGAGTCAGAACCTCCTCCTAAGGAATTCTTCTAGGAAACCCGCTGCATACTTTAAGAGTGAGTTGAGAGAGTACTATGTATGGCTTGGTATATCAAGCCTCTTTATTTCGAATGTTTTAAATACCGTTTCTTGACAAAACGTCTAGGATGAATGGTTATCACTAAACTTTTGGGGAAGTTCTTATGTCCATGAATTGGCATGGGACAAGGACTGCCTTGCGATACCTTGATTTTTTTGAGATTTTATTTAGAGTAGCTACATAAGCCTCAATTAAAGTTTTGGAGTGTATATATATATCAATGTTTTGTAAGGAGCCCGGGGCACAGCCTCGAAGGTCGTGCTGATGGCACGGATTTCGGGGTTCCAAAATTCGGGCTGTCACAGTTGGTATCAAAGCCTTTTCTTTCCAGGTTCTAACAATCATATCGTCAGAATATAGGGACTTCTGCTAACGAGACTATGGATTCTCATGCAGACCGTTATGTTTCCTAGAGGAAGAGGCCGACCCAGGGGTGGTCATGATAGGAATTTGCGCAGTAGAGATGGGTTCGTCTCACCTACAAATAGAGTGCCATTGGGAAACAGGGAGATTCCCGAGAGCAGTGGCTAGGGAGGAAATCAAAATCAAGCAGAGGAGCAAGATCTAGAAAGACAGGATCGAAATCAGAGGGAACAAGATAGGGTGAGAGAGAGAAATGAAGAAAGAGAAGAGCGTCAGAGAATGATGCACACAATGGAGACCATGGCAACTGCCATGGCACAGCAAGCAGCGTCCTTGGCGGTATAGTATGCGAACCACAGCGAACACCTACCCTCTCGGTGGGACTTACACCTCGGTGGCTTGACATTCAGAGTTCGGAAGAATGAGACCTCCAAACTTTTGGAGACGAGCGGACACAATGGCAGCGAAACTGGTTGGGAAATGGAGAAGGTGTTTAAGCGTCTTGACATGCCGCGGAGGATGAGGCGTCCGTTAGGCGGCATATATGTTAGACGGAAGCTGGACCTTGGTGGAAATCCGTTTAGCGAACAAGAGCACAAGAAACTCCGGATATGCCGTGGACTTGGGGCCAATTAGTAGAAGAATTCAATAAACAATATTTTCACGAAGTTGTGAGGAATCGGATGGAGACCCAATTTTACAACTAAGCGGGGAAGGATGACCGTGAGAGAGTATGGAGTGGAATTCATGAGGCTGGCTGCCCGGACTCGTAATTTGGGCGTGATGAAAGCGAAGAGGTTCAACGGGGCTTAAGGTCGGACATCAGGAGGTTCGCCCTTCGGCTGAAAACCTATGGAGTAATGAGTAAGGCATTGGTGGTCGAAGAAGAAAACAATAACCGATACCGTCAGAGGGAACAACAAGGTAGAGAAAGCATTGATCCAAGCAGGACAGGGAGTTATGAATCGGTACATAAGAAACCGAGGTTTGTAGCACCGAATCAGAGACAATCGTTCCAGACAGGGTATGGGAGAGCTGCACAACAAGCTACTCATCAAAGATTTTCGTTGCTAGCATCAGGGAGACCGATGAGGTATCAAGGAGTCCTACTATTTCCAGCAGGGCTCCAACTACACAAGGTTTTTCGAGAGCTGCTACTTTGACACCAAGGGAAACTTGTGCTAAGTGTGGCAAGTCCCACAAAACAGCGGATTGTAGGCAGGGAATGCGAGGCTGTTTCAAATGAGGCAAGATAGGCCACATGATTAGAGATTGCCTTGAGACAGTTAAAGAAAAGACGGCCCCAACTTCCATGCCACAACCTATTCAATCTCGAAAGCCTGTTATTCGAGGGAGAGCCTACGCAGTTACCGCCCAGGAAGCAGGGAGTGTACACGACATTATCCAAGGTGAGACTTCTTTTAAATAGAGAATTTCGGTTGCAATACAATGCTAGATAGAGAATGGGCTTTCATTAGGATAAATATATATATACCCGTTGTTAAGCATTAGAAAAAAAAAAAAAAAAAAAAAAAGAGAATTTTTTTTTTTTTTTGTATATGTTATGTACGTATATGTATGCATTATAGGTACGTTACAGATCTATGAGAAAGGGTGCTACGTAGCACATGACGCACGAGTGTTGATAGACCCAGGGTCTACCCACTCCTTCATCTCCCCTAGATTTGCAAAGAAGATGAAGATTGTTCCGGAGGCACTGGACTTTGTGTTATCAGTGTCCATACCAACAGGAGAATTAGTGGACACGGAGTTAGTCTGCAAATCGGTAGTAGTAAGCATTCGGGATCACGTTGTCCATGAATTAGACGCAAATTTAATATGGTTGGACATGCAAGGATTCGATGTAATCCTTGGCACGGATTGGCTGTCCCATCACTGCGCAACAGTGGATTGCAAGGATAAAGTTGTTGTTTTCCGTCCTAACACGAGGAGATCGTTTCGATTTCAAGGGGAGAGATCGACTCAGGTACCACTCATATCTGCAGTCAGAGCAGAACGTTTAATCAGAAAGGGGTGTAGCAGTTATTTGGCATTATTGAAAGAAGATAAAGAAGAAAAGAATATTATCTCCGAGATAGCAGTGGTGCGAGAATTCCCAGATGTATTTTCAGAAGAATTGCCAGGATTACCTCCAGAAAGAGAAGTAGAATTTGCGATCGACTTAGCACCAGGAACGGAACCTGTTTCAAAGGCACCTTATAGGATGGCCCCTGCAGAGTTGAAAGAGTTGAAAGAACAATTGCAAGAGCTCATGGACAAGGGATTCATAAGACCAAGCGTGTCTCCATGGGGAGCACCAGTGTTATTCGTGAAAAAGAAAGATGGGTCGATGCGGTTGTGCATTGACTACCGCCAATTGAACAAAGTCACGGTGAAGAATCGATATCCGTTCCCGAGAATAGATGACCGATTCTGCGAGGAGCAAAACATTTTTCCAAGATCGACCTAAGATCTGGTTACCATCAGTTAAGAGTCAGGGCCGAGGACATTCAGAAAACGGCTTTTAGAACACGGTATGGACACTATGAATTTTTAGTGATGCCATTCGGACTGACGAATGCACCGGCGTCGTTTATGGACTTGATGAATCGAGTGTTTAAACCACACCTAGACTCCTGCGTTGTAGTGTTTGTTGATGACATCCTAATCTACTCAAAATCGAAAACGGAGCATGAAGAACACTTACGTGTCGCTCTACGAACCTTGCGTGAACACCAACTGTACGCCAAACTCAGCAAATGTGAGTTTTGGCTAGAAGAGGTTAGCTTTTTGGGACATGTCATCTCCAAGCATGGTGTCACTGTAGATCCCGCTAAGATCGAGGCAGTAGTGAACTGGGAACAACCAAAAACCGTGACAGACATCCGAAGTTTCCTCGGACTGGCAGGTTATTATCGACGTTTCGTAGAGGGGTTTTCCAAGATATCAGGACCTCTTACGAGGCTTACGAGAAAGGACTCAAGATTTGAGTGGAGTGAGGCGTGTGAGAAGAGTTTTCAAGAACTCAAGAAGAGACTCACCTCAGCTCCAGTGTTAGCCATTCCATCAGGCAGTGGAGGATTCGCAGTTTATAGTGATGCTTCGTATAACGGGTTGGGTTGTGTACTAAATCAATATAAAAAGGTAATAGCTTACGGCTCCAGACAGTTGAAAGAGCACGAAAAGAACTACCCAACACACGATCTGGAACTAGCAGCAGTCATATTCGCATTAAAGATATGGCGACATTATTTATACGGAGAAACATTTGAAATTTTCACTGACCATAAGAGCCTCAGATACCTGTTTACACAGAAGGAACTGAATATGAGGCAGCGTAGGTGGATGGAATTCCTCAAAGATTACGACTGTTCCATACAGTACCATCCAGGCAAAGCTAACGTAGTGGCCGACGCCTTGAGTCGGAAAAGTTCGGCCCAGCTAGCTAGTCTAATTTCGGGTATACATCGATGGAAGTTGTTGGAGGATCTAGCGTTATGTGGCGCAGACATACAACCACAAGCCACAGGAGCCTTCTTAGCCAACATATCAGTGAAACCAGTGATATTCGAACATATACGAGAACTACAGATGAAAGACCCGATTCTAACAAAGATACATCAAAATGTAACTGAAGGTATTACATCCGAGTTTTCAATCAAGGAAGATGGTTCCTTAATATTCAAGGGGCGACTTTGCGTTCCGGACAATGCCGAATTGCGGCGAACGATTCTCGATGAATCTCACAAGTCAAGCTATGCTATCCACCCAGGAAGCACGAAGATGTATCAGGATCTGAAAAAGAATTACTGGTGGAGAGGTTTGAAACAAGATGTGGCAGAGTACGTGTCACGATGTTTGACGTGCCAACAAGTGAAAATCGATCATAGACACCCCGCAGGCCTATTACAGCCTTTACCCATACCGGAATGGAAGTGGGAATCTATCTCAATGGATTTCATAGTCGGTCTACATGAATCGCAAGGAGGCATAACGCCATTTGGGTGGTAGTCGATCGATTGACTAAGTCGGCACACTTCTTGCCGTACAATACGATGTACACGGCGGGAAGATTAGCAGAACTCTATATGAAAGAGATCGTCCGTTTACATGGGATTCCAAGTAGCATTGTTTCAGACCGGGACCCATTATATACATCAAAGTTTTGGAGGAAATTCCAAGAAGGAATGGGAACTAGGTTAGATTTTAGTACGGCGTTTCACCCACAAACAGACGGACAGACTGAGAGGGTCAACCAAGTCATTGAAGACATGCTAAGGGCATGTATGTTAGAATTGCAAGGATCATGGGATCAACATCTACCATTGATTGAGTTCGCTTATAATAATAGTTTTCGAAGCGCCTAATGGCACCGTATGAAGCCTTGTATGGAAGACGATGTAAGTCGCCAATCAATTGGGAGGAAATTGGCGAGAAATTTGTTTTGGGACCCGAGCTGCTTGAAGATAACGCGGCTATTGTTCGCATGATCAGGGAAAGACTAAAGGCGGCTCAAAGCAGACAGAAAAGCTATGCTGACATCAAGCGGACTAGTGTAGACTTTAAAGTGGGTGAACATGTGTTCGTGAAAGTATCACCGATGAAGGGAGTGATGAGATTTGGGAAGAGAGGGAAACTAAGTCCCCGCTATCTTGGACCGTTTGAAGTTTTGGGTCGAGTGGGAGAAGTAGCCTACCGCATTGGTTTGCCACCATTGTTTGATCAGGTACACAATGTATTCCACGTGTCGATGCTCAGGAAATATCTCAATGACCCTGATCACGTGCTGAGCGGCCAATCATTCGAAATGCATGAAGATATGACCATGATTGAAGAGCCGGTAGAAATTTTAGATCGAAAGGAACAGGTGTTGCGAACAAAAGTTATTCCCTTAGTGCTTGTCCGATGGAAGAACCATCCGGTCGAAGAGGCAACATGGGAACGTGAGGCGGATGTTAGAGAACAATATCCCAAATTGTTCGAAATTGCCAACTGAATGGTTTTATTCTTTTGAGAATACGTGATTGCGGTACTATGAAGGCTATATATATATATATATATTTTTTATTTTTTTTTAAATAAAAAAAAAAAAATATATATATATATATATATATATATTAACTCCAAACAATGATTGAAACACTTTTCGTTGAACTCTTATTTAATGAAACTAGTGATGAGAAATGAAACCAAAAACGAGCAAAATGGTACCAGAGGAATGTTTCTGGTCTCGCTCGAGCGACCACTTATGTTCGCTCAAGCGAACTACATAAAATCACACTTCCTCTCGCTCGAGCGATAACTATTCCTCGCGCGAGCGAGGCATTTCGACCGCTCGAGCGAGGCATTATGACCGCGCGCGCGAGACATTTCGACCGCTCGAGCGACGCATTATAACCGCTCGAGCGAGGCTATAGTATATAATAAAACTATTTCTGTTCTCGCTCGAGCGAGAACTAATGACCGCTCGAGCGAGGAGGAACTATATATACATGGCGGAGGGCAAGACGCCTGTTCATCTTCAAGCGAAAGGGAGAAGAGACGAGCGACGGGTTAGGGTAAGCGATTTCCAATCTTTGCCGTCCGATTCCAACCGGATTTGGACAATCCGATCCATTAAGACTACTCTCCTAGGTAAAATCTACCTATCCTTGAAATCTTTCTTTTCCTTCTAAACCTTTTATATACTAAATGGCTTCGAGCCCAAACCCCCAACCTAAGAAACGGATGGCGATTCGGTCGCCACCGGCGCGCAACAAAGCGCCACAAACCTCACAACCATCATCAAACCCGCCCTCCACTCCAATCACACTGGATGATTGGTGGGGAGCAAAGACTTTTGAAGCCGAATGGGATATACATCCCTCATGTTTCGGGGATCCGACGTCCACCCAGTGGACATCGGACTTCCTCACTAACAACCATCTCAAGACCCTGCTTACGCCGTTCGGGGATCGGTATTACCCGAGGCTAGTGAAATTGTTTTACCAAACCCTAAACTTGAACGTCGACGAGGACGCTATACTCGTTACAATCGATGGTAATGAGCTAATCTTCAGATGTGCCGACATTTCCTCGATCATGAAATGTCCCCACATCTACACCCCTAGCCCACTCATCCTACCACCTTTTTCTGGGAACGTAGATTTCCCAACGATCATCTCCGACATCACAGGCGGCATGTCCGCCTCGGGACAATCCATTACCCGATCACAACTACCGCCGCGTATGTGGCTTTTAGATATCATCTTTAAAAAGAATCTACACCCAACAGGCCATGATCAAGAACGCCGAGATGCGTTTCTGCGGGCCCTACACACCGCATTTCATAATAGGTGGATCAACGCACCTATGGTCATCATGAAAGGCATGGCGCATGCCTACAAAAGAAATGTAAGGGGTGCCGTTCCTCCACCCATCAACCGATTACCGTATGCCCGGTTGATTTCCTGACTCTTAGACTCACGGAATGGGAAGGGAGGATTTAGGATCCGGGAGGACGAGTTGTTCCTCACTGATAACGTCGTCCCCTACCTTGCCCAAGACTGGAGCCAAAACCTTAAGAGCCTGCAAACCAGCGTCAACAAGAAGAGAGACCGTCAGGTCTCCCGACCAACCACCCATCAAGCACCGGCAGGACCGACCACTCCCTCTACCTCAGTTCCACAGCCCATACCCACTACCGACACGGGCATGATGCGGGAGATCCTTCAGCAAGGGCGGGAGATCAGGTTGCATCAGAGGTTCCAGGAGGCGCTACTTATCGACCTCATGGGCCATACATACCCGCAGTCTTACATGCAGCGCGTCGGTGCCATGAGGGATGCTATTTTTGGAGCGTCAAGCTCCGGCTCTGAGTGCCACAATGGTACCACAACCGTCACGGTGGACGATGAGGATGGGGATGGCGAGGACGACGACGACGACTATGAGGAGGATGAGGACTAGATAGTAACGTAAATTTTTGAACACATTACATGTAATATTTTTTGAGACATTTTGTAAGGAGGTGGGTTCTTGGTCAAAATTTTTTTTCTTTTCAAACTATCGTGACATGAATGTCACAAAGTTTTTTTTTGTGAATGATAAATATACATGGAATGAGTATAGCGATAATGATCCCTTTCATTTATGTGAAAATTTGTTGGCATGGCCAACGCTTGTTGCTGCGAAATGCGGCAAACCGTTTAATCACTGTTTTGGATATGCGAGTCGGATAACAGAAGTGGTACCTGTTTAAGAGAATAACATCGATTTTCGGGGACGAAAATCTTATAAGTTGGGGTGATTGTCACAACCACAGATTTTTGAGATGAGTGCACGGCATGCATTACACATAGGTATATGTGTTTCACAAGGAGACCAAAACGAACCAAAGACACTAAGTGTGTACGTGGGAAACACACTAGTATATCCCTAACTTATAAGTATAAAAGTGAAAGAGAGAGAGAGAGAGAGGAACCCTTACGTAACTCTATTCTAACCTAAATAGAGAGAAGGAGTATATAGAGAGAAAGAAGAGAAGAGCCTAGTAGAGAACTAGGGTTCGTTGGGACTTAAGTCGGCAAAGGAGATTAGAGGAAAAGACTGGAGGAAGAACCTTGGAGGCCTGTTAGCCTAGTAGAATTTCGAATCGTAAATCGAACTTGTGCGTGACTCATCGTCAGAGGTACGTTAAAGACATGATAGATGCCTAGGAATGTTTTAAATAGTAGGAAGAATGTTGGTTGAATGTTTCTTTTTATGAGATTAAGGTTAAATGAAGGAAGGAAGCATGTTCTCGATCTGATCGAGGAGCAAAATCATCGTTCCTCGCTCGAGCGATCTAAAAGGCTCGCTCGAGCGAGGATGAACAGAGAAAATATAACTCTAGGCTCGCTCGAGCGGTCCCCAAAACTAAAGGGGAGCTCGCTCGAGCGAGGGTCCCCAGTAATACTTCGATGGCTCGATTTAACCGCTCGAGCGACCTCGATTTAACCGCTCGAGCGAGGTCAAGTGACCGCTCGAGCGAGGTCAAGTGGCCGCTCGAGCGAGGTCTAGTGACCACTCAGATCTGGGTTTTTCGAATACAAGAAACTTGGGGGTCATACACCCCAATGATGCTAGTGATTGTTCTAAACCTATTTTTGAAATGTAGGTTTGATGCATTATAACCCTCTAAGTGCAGGCGGGCCTTGAGATTCGTCGAGGTAGGGAATATTCTTGAAACATGTGCATTATCCCGTGAACTCATATGCGTAGTATAATCTATTTAAATAGTCACATATTGCATGAATCCTCATGATAAGAGTGTGTGAGTGTGTTACAACGTGAAAGTCTTGAGGTCCCCAGGGGACGAAAAATCATATAGTTCAAACAAAGAAGGGTGCGACAGAAGTATGGGGCATCCTAGGGATGCAGATGAAAACTAACAGAGAAACGTAAGTAATGTGATAAGGCCTAATGTAATATAATTAGCACAATCACGGTGAATAACTATATGTAAAGCACATTGATATGTTTATTATTTAAGGTTGATTAGAATACCCAACCGACGTGGCGGGATACCCACGACTGACTCGGCAGGATATCCGTGACGCACGCCCAATCCGTACATTTATAACACATCCCAGGGATGTAGATTGAGAATAGACCCCGCCACCTATGGGAAAGGGGCTCGGGCAGTATTCCCAGGGAATACATATAACAACTGTCTAGTTAGACGATGATGGCGGGTATTCCATCGGGGCTTGATGCTATATTGCTCGAGGACTACTTAAGTTAAGATTTAAGTGATTAGGCCAAATTCACAACCAAACTAATAAGGAGATTAAACAAAACTATGCTAAGTAATGGTCAAAATCATTGGGTTATTTCCTGTTACTCAAATTGTTGTACATAAGTGATTTCTCAATAATTCTATGCTTGTAAACTGCTGACATATGTGTGAAGGTCAATCTATATGTTCTTTTTGTTTTCCTACGGAGCTAGGATGTAGCTCACCCCCTTGGACTATACGTCGCAGGTTCAGGACTAGCGGCAGCAAAGACTTCTGGAGAAGCTGATCCACGGGTTTTGGTTTTCGTGCCCACAGAAGAGTCAGAACCTCCTCCTGAGGAATTCTTCTAGGAAACCCGCTGCATACTTTAAGAGTGAGTTGAGAGAGTACTATGTATGGCTTGGTATATCAAGCCTCTTTATTTCGAATGTTTTAAATACCGTTTCTTGACAAAACGTCTAGGATGAACGGTTATCACTAAACTTTTGGGGAAGTTCTTATGTCCATGAATTGGCATGGGACAAGGACTGCCTTGCGATACCTTGATTTTTTTGAGATTTTATTTAGAGTAGCTACGTAAGCCTCAATTAAAGTTTTGGAGTGTATATATATTTCAATGTTTTGTAAGGAATCCGGGGCACGGCCTCGAAGGTCGTGCTGATGGCACGGATTTCGGGGTTCCAAAATTCGGGCTGTCACAAGAAATCCCCCTCTACCATAAAAAAATAAATGAGCAGGTCAATGAACACCTTACGACCTCCTTAGAGGGGTTACTCGAAAGTCAAGAGGCATTAGAGTCCAAAGAGAGGCAGGTCGAGGCAGTCATTGAGAATCTGCCTATGATGCCTTTGGAAATGCCCATAATGTTGGTCGAGGAAAATTTTCGAATTACAGACCCAACTCTTGTAGCCAAGGGACAGAAGAATGCCATTTCTCTCCATTGCCAAATAATTTCCTATAATGGCCCAAACAGTTTTAAACCTCTTCAAACTAGGAAAAGGAGCAGTGAAGGATCAAGACTAACTTTCAACATGTCTTTTATCGGTCTCGACTTATGGAACCATGTAATGAGGCATCAACAAGCCCAATGAGACCGATAGTGGGTGACATCAATGTCAAGCTTCATGTCGAGCCCATGGGACTCATGGTTGTCAAGTTCACTCCACATTTAGGCCATCCGTGGGCCCGCGATGCCCAAAGCATCCCATCTATGTCGCACACAAACAATCTGCCTATCTCCCAAAATGTCGAGGCTTCGACGGGATTGGAAAAAGATGCTTTCTTGATGAAGAGTCCTCCCCTCAATAAGAAGGAGCAAGTGATGACCCAAAGGTTGGGATGGTACGATGTGGCAATGATAAATGATGACAATGCTTGTATCTCTTGCACCAATCTGAACTCGAAATTTGGGTTTACCACGTGGTGGACCTCAATCATGAGTACGAGAATAATGGGAAACAAAGAAAGCAATGCCCAATTCGGATTGATCATTGGATCCTCAAAATTCATGATTGTCATGCCTTCTTCTATTTTGCAATGGAGGCAATTGTGCTCTCAAGAAATGTTCAACACCCCACCAATGGTTCAGGAGGAGGAATTTTCCCCCAAACATCTTAATTGTGTTATCCATAATCCTTAGGGATCATTCCTTCACTCATCCATTTCCCAACATCCAAGGTCATTTATTCCCCATAATCCAAAATCCACCATTCTCGCTAATCCAAAATCAATCAGTTCAATAAATCCAAGGTTGTTCATTCCCACAAAAATGAAATCATTCGCACTCAAAAGCCCAATATCATTCACGTAGTCATGCAAATCATCATCATTCACCATTATGAATCGGGGACCATTAATGTAATTCCCATCATCCTTGGTTATTTTGCAGTCAAAATCATTTAACCTTTCATTCGATAACTCATGGACCGAGCTCTCCATGTTGTGCCACCTTTTTCTGAGTAAGCCAGCAGGTCGTATCGAGAATCCTATGAAAGGATTCAACGCTCACCAGCACTACTCAGTTCTCCGAGCCCAACCTATTCAAATAAATGGCCATGCCTCAGAGATGTCAAATCTCCCATAGGTAAGTAGCAAAGGTATGGTGTCATTAGGGAACTTTGTCCCACTCACATCCAGGCGGCACATCGCCATGATCGAAATGTGTCAAATCATATATTTTGAGGAGCCCTTGAAAGGCATAATTGTATAAATATTTTAATCCTGCCAAGGGCCAAGAGAAAGAAAATGTTTTTAAAATCTTTAAAAAAAAACCTATAAAAAGTGAGGTTAGCCTTTGGCAATAAATGTCATGCATGTACAAAGACCCACATTGCCAAGAGTCGATCTCCGAAGAAAAGGAAAACTATAAAAAAAATAGAAAAAATATAAAATCTAAAAATATTGTCTTTTAAAATTCTTGAGAAAGAGAAAATTGATGCCTTAAATAAAGAAATCATCCAACATGAAATCGACCTCTTTCCTGTAGAGATACAAGGAGATGTAGGAATCATGGATCTGGATAAGGAGGTCTATGCTGACGAGCTGCCCAATGAGCTCCTTAAGCAATATGCAGATTTTGAGAATGGCCCTATGTTGATCTTAGAACTGGTTGTGTTCTTTTTTTTTTTAAAATATGGAAATAAAGAATGGTAAAACAAAGAACTGATCAAAGGAGAAGAGAACAAAGAGATTAGAACACAAGAACACACAACAATCCCACAGTCCTGCAAGATCCAGGACTGTTGTAGCAAGTTTTGATAAGTAAGAGTTTGTCCCACAGGAAAATTTGATCAAAAAATACAAGGTCGAATAGTAGACCTCCAGATCTGGCAGCACTAACCTATACTAGAAAGCAAAGGTAAAGAAAGTGAGTTTTGGAGTGTCACAAAACTAAAATAAAACCTAGAAGGAAATTACAGATCTACACTACAAGAAAGGGGTTTAGAGAGGGATGAAAATGGATTTGGAAAATTAAATGGAAAATGGGTGAGAAGTAATAAAATAGGAATTGATCTTTTTATTGAAAAAGGACTGGTCAAGCAGAGAAAGGATTAGATCCACATTAGTCCTTCATTTGGCTACAAGCTCAAATGCAAGGAAGACGAATCCAATCAAACCTGAGATATGGACTAGTCCTAGGATTATAATCTATTCACTTGAGTGGTCACAGATCATCCCAGAGATATACTCCAATCATGGGGTTAAAATCAGAGCATAAAAATCACTACAGCTACTATGTTTGTAAGGCTACAAGCTCATGCATCCATAGGTGTAGAAAACCTATATACTATATGCAAGCACAAGAGAATATAGATTTAATGTGGCAGGAAATCCATCTTTCATTGCATACAAAATACTTACAATGGTCAGCCCTCAAAGATGCAATCAATGCAGAACTCCAGACACTTTCCATGCTTACACACAGTCCTTTTTACATTAGAAAATCAGTCTTAACTTATAAAAGGACTTAGCCAGCAAATGCTGAGCTAAGGAAGGAAGAAAAAGGAAAAAGATGAGCTAACCCTAGAAATGACCTAAGCACAGGCTATCCTCCTAGCTTTGATCAAATTAGGTTATGTTAGATGCCTATTTTTGGCTATTTTTACAACTTATATACAATCCAAAAAAAATATCTTTGTGCCTTGGCCAATCAGAAAGAAGAGGAATCAAGTTAGTTAGGATCCTGCT
The DNA here is from genome assembly GCA_021018995.1 of Chloranthus sessilifolius. Taxonomy (NCBI): domain Eukaryota; kingdom Viridiplantae; phylum Streptophyta; class Magnoliopsida; order Chloranthales; family Chloranthaceae; genus Chloranthus; species Chloranthus sessilifolius. The sequence goes on from CM037588.1 coordinate 104,853,665, forward strand.
GATGTGGCCCAATTACAGCCAAGTTTTGCCTTGGTTAGTAGGGAACAGCTCAGCACATTGGGATGTGTGCCCTAGATGTTGTGGAATCCCAAAAGTACCCTTGAAGGTTGAATGAGAATGCTAGAACCCGAGCCTCGATTGGTTGGGGATTCAGATTATGAATCTTGAGAGGTTCTCGAGTGGCTAGATTAGCTCCTGAAGCTTGCTCAACAAGCTGGAGTGGTTCAGATTATGCAGCTCGAGTAGATGAGGCACCAGGTATTGTATCTCGAGAGGCTCTCGATAGGCTGGCATTCTTTAATCTGCAGCTCGACAAGATGTTTCAGAAGCTCCTCGAGAGGCTGTCGACAAGCTAAATTGCTTGAAACTGTAGCTCGATAGGCTGAATTTCCTCAGGTTTTAGCTGCTCGACAGGATAAATTGCACCTGTTGTCAACTGCTCGAGATCTGCTCAAGATGGATTTTTGGAGGTGCATCTGCTTGAAAACCACTCGATCAGATGTTATATGAAAGAATTAATCCTCTCGAGAACTGCTCGAGATGATTTCTGAAGCTCAGAACCTCTCGAGATGTGCTCGAGGTTGGAAACCTGAAGCTTTCCTATCTTGAACTACTTGAGCTATTAGTCTGCTGCAGGCCTGAAGTGTTCAAGATCTGCTCAAACTTACTTTGCTGAAGATTTAATTGCTCGAGAACTGCTCAAGCTTGCATTTCTGAGTGTTTGTTGTTGTGCACATCTTGCTGCAATACTCCTCACTGCTTGGGTTCACCTTTCTTTTCTCTGTTCTACTTCTAGGCCCCTCAGGCATGATAAATGGCCCCTATGGTGTGGTCCACCATGGTGCACACTCTGTTCTTCCATCAGCTTCAAGACTTGACTCCAAAATGCTCTCTTCTTAGCATCCATTATGTGTACTACTACACTAAGCTATGATTTATTTCTAACTATAAAAACTTACTCAAATGACAATTATTAGATGGCTCAAAGTTGTAGTAAAGGCTAGGTTAAGAGGTGAAAAGTGGCATTTTTCAGTGATTAACACATCCCCAAACCTAATCTTTGCTAGTCCTCGAGCAAAGCAAAATTTAAACAATTACTCTAAAAATGTAAATATCACTTTCGTAGGCAGCACGGATGTATTTAACTTATGCATCAAGCCTTTTAAACTCCTAGGTGATCCCTAGTGGAGGAGTGAAGTCTCCTGAGGGTTTTTAGTGAAGGTACCCACAAACTTTTCAATAAAATAGTTAAAACAAATGCACACAATGACAAGTCAGATTTCAATACATAAAGTTTCATTCCACACCTTGATCTTTCAAGTTAGAGGATTTTTAAAACAGTGGATGCAAATAATTTAATACCTAAATCATCATGCATGCTCATCATAACCAATCAATTGACATCAAGAGTGTGGTGTGTACAAATTAGTATAAAGCTTACCATTAATTCAAAAATCAGGTTCAAACTGTACCCCAATAAATTTAATCTCAAACCCAATCATCACAAGGGTTGTCTCTCAAAAATGAATTGAATGGTGTTAAATTTCACTCCAACTCAAGATCAGTTACAGACCTCAAATAGGCCTGCAAGTATGAGCATAGGCATTTACTTTTATTTTCTGACTTCATCATATTCTCTTCACCATAGATTAGACATCCCTTCATCTCCACGTAGCAGCTTGATTAATTTAGGATCACTAAGAACTTTTATTGGGTTGTAATGTGGCTTAGGTTAAGGTTTTAAAAAGAATGAAGGGGATAAAAAGGTTCAAAACTGAGAATTCAATCAAGAGGTAGGAGGTGATTCATGACTTCACTTTCTTCATCATGGCACAACTTCATCCTCCAACAGTTTTTTTTACATCTGAAGTGGCCAGCTTCTTCTCCTTCCAATTTTTAGATGAAGTGCTTCTTTTGACTTCTCTTTCTTTTTTTTATTCTTTTTTTTTATTTTTCCATTTTTTTTTATGATGGTTTCCACAGCCATACAACTGATACACTACTTCACTTAGATTTTATCTTTTCTCCTTCTCCTTCTACCAAATGTCAAACCCTGCTTACCTATCTTCAACATCTTCTCCTTTACCTTATGAATTCTCAAAGTGAGGGTAAGGCTGAATCAGGTCAAGAAGTTCAGGTTCAATTACTCTAGTATTTTTTAAAGAAAAATGAATTTTTAAGGCTCAAAGAGTGTATGCAAAGGGGGATAGTTCACTGGGTAAGACTTTCAAGCTCAAACTGTCCAACTGATGGCCTTAGATCATGTCCCTAATGTCATGAGTTCTGCTAAACAGTTTCAATTTGGGGATGCATAACTTCTAGTGAAAAGGTTTGAGTCATTCAGTTCTTAGAGCACAAAAACTGTCAAAGACACTCTTCAAAAGAAAAAGTTTTGTATGGGCCCAAATCTCACTGGGTATGGTCTTCATTTGAACTCATGGGGCATGTTCACACCTTTTTCTCTCTTTACCGGTTCACTATGTACTGATTGTGAAAATTTTTCTTAATGATCACTTCATGGAAGTGTTTAATTTTTAAAAGATTTCAGTATTAAACAGTCTACTATACATTTTAATTCTCCTTTTTCAAAATTGCTTAGGTGGAACTTTACTTTATTTGTTTCAATCTTGACTAATACTACTACACTTAGCTTAACCATCTCATTGGTCTACCCTGCCATGCCCCCAAACCTAATATAAATAGTGTCCTCACTGTTTCAATGGATATGTAATTTGGGGCATTAGAAATAAAAAGTTAGACAAATAAGTACATTGCAAATTGGCACACAAAAGAAATTTTCATTAACAAAATTAACATGATACAAGAGAGAAAACTTATTACAAATTTACAGGTGTAAGTAGAAACACACCATTACAAAATATTTATAAATAGCAACTAAAGAAAAACATAGACAAACTAACTAACTACACTAACTCCTACATGTGATCTGGATCAAAATCTATGTCTATTGGGTCCCCTGCAGCTTTCTCTTTTCCTTTCTTCACACTATCAGCTTGTGCAGCACTAGCTTTGGATCTTGTTGCAGCTGGTTTCTTGGGCTTGGTGCTGCACTTCTCCTAAGTAGGCTTTTGGTTGGATACTCCTTTAGGCATTGCTGGAGGCTTCACATCTTTAGGGTCAAGCAATGAGACAGTGTTGGTTAATGCTTCCATCAGCTTGGAAAGTTGGGTGGTCCTTTGCTCATACATCTTACACACTGCTGTAGAAGTGGCTAGCTTCTTTTCCATGGCCTCCATCTCCTTCTGATGATCCATTAAAACTTTCTCCATCAGCTTCCAATAATCAGTCTTCATTAGGGAAAGTTGGTCTTCATATCTCTGTTACACCATTGTTGTCACATCTTTCACTACTAAATGTACATCCCTCCCAACATATAGATCAGCATTCATGGAGTTGGTGAGGGTGTAAAATCTGGGTATGGGGATGAAATTAGTAGGGATAATGGCCCATTCATCAGGGTCATCTATAGGAGGAGAGATAATAGCCAGGTCAGTGTCACGGGGTTGGAGAAGATAGTGGGTTAGATGGAAGGATAAGTGTCAGCTCCTCCTCAAGGATTTCAGTATCGGTGAAGGTTGAGGTGGAGGTAAATGGGGTTAGGGCAAGCTCTTCATTTTTAAAATCTATCTGTGTGATAGCATCAGCTGTTGCCACTGAAGTTAAAGGTTGATGTGAAGGAGGGGGGGTAGGTTTAGGTATGGGTGTAGGTGTAGTAAAAAGATTTTGAAAGAAGAACAAGCTGAGAAGAACCTTTAAACTTACCCCAAAAGGTAGGGTTCTATTGAGGAAGAGGCACAGTGGACCAAATCTCACTTTGTACGGTGCAAAATGCTCGCCCTGTGTTCCTTAATAGAGTGGCAAAAGCAGAGGGTGAATGGTGAAGCAAAAATGGCAAGGAAGAAGGAAGATGAAAATTTTGGCTGGGAGTTTATGCTCGAGTGCTTTGGGCGGAGAAAATGACAGAATGACTGTCGAGGGGTTTTTAAATAAGCAAACCCGAGCCTTGAGAGTCTCTCGAGCAGATGAAATTACTGGAAATCAGCCTATTGAGCAGGGAATGTTAACTGCTCAACAGGCATTTTTGCTGAAAATCCAAGCCTCGAGAGGCTAAGCTTCAGGTGTACCTGCTCGAGAGAATCTTGAGCAGATACCATTTAAACATTAGAGCCTGTCAAGGGCTCTATTTCTCTCAGGTATTGGTGCTCGAGAGGCTACTCTGCAGTGTCAGAGCCTATCGAGCAAGCCAAATATGCATTGACAATGACTCGAGAGGGTGCCTGATCCTCTCGAGAAGGCTAAAAATAGGTCATTTTCACTCTTGTCCTATCAGGACCACTGCCATGCTAACACATACACAGTCTCATTTATTCAAACAATGATTTCCTCTGCTAAACACAAACATCCTAACACCACAGCAGACTATAAATATGCATAGATCAAGATTCATACAAGCAGATCACACAAAACACAGTAAATGACAAAAAATCAATAGTTATGATACACAGTTTACAAGGCTAGAGATCACTCATTATTGTGAGGTTCCTGGAAGTGCATGGTTTCAGAGGACTCCATAGAATTTTTCACACAAGGTTTGAGCCTCTGGCCATTTACTTTCATGATCCTTCCAGAAATAGGGTCCATGATCTCCACAATCCCAGATGGGAATGTATGGTTTACAGTGAAAGGTCCATCCCAGCTGGATCTTAATTTGCTTGGAAAGAATTTGAGTTTTGAGTTGAAAAGTCATACCTTGGCTCCATCAGCAAAGTCCTTCCTTAGAAGGCTCTTGTCAAAGAAGGCCTTGGCTTTCTCCTTGTAAATTTTGGAATTCGAATAGGCATCCAGCCTCAATTCCTTCAGCTCAAACAGCTACAATTTCTTGTTTGCACCAGTAGAAGTTAGGTCCATGTTCAAGCTTTAATGGGCCAAAAGGCCTTGTGCTCTAACTCCACTGGGAGATGACATGCTTTGTCATAGACCAATCTAAATGGAGACATTCCAATTAGAGTCTTATAGGCTGTCCTTTAAGCCCACAAGCATCATTTAATTTCAATGGTCAATCCTTTCTATCAGTTCTAACTGTTTTCTCCAGTATATGTTTGATTTCTCTATTGGAAATCTCTACTTGCCCACTGGTCTGTAGGTGGTATGGAGTAGCAATCCTATGTGTAACAACATACTTTTTGAGCAGGCTCTCAAAGTGTCTGTTACAGAAGTGGCTTCCCCCATCACTGATGATGGCTCTAGGGGTGCCAAATCTGGAAAAAATATTTTCTTTGACAAACTTGAGAAAAACTTTGTGATCATTTATCCTTGTGACGGCAGCTTTCACCCATTTGAAAATATAGTCAACAGCCACAAGGACAAAGTTAAAGCCCATAGAAGGAGGAAAGGAGCCCATAAAATCTATCCCCTATACATCAAATAGCTTCACAACAAGGATGGGTTACAGTGGTATTGAATCCCTTTTTGATATGCCACCCATCCTTTGACATCTTAAACAGGTTTTACAGTGTTTAAAGGCATCCTTAAACAAGGAAGGTCAGTAAAACCCACACTGCAACACCTTAGCTACGTCTTTTTTCCTCCAAAGTGTCCCCCACAGGCATTTTCATGACACATGGTTAGAATACTATGGATGTCACTTTCAAGGACACATTTTCTGATTACTTGGTCTGTACAATACTTATACAGGTATGGATCCTTTCAGAAAAAGTATTTGACTTATGAGAAGAACAAGTCCTTGTCCATCTTGGACCAGTGGGAAGGAATCCTACCTACAGCAAGGTAGTTTACTATATTGGCAAACCAGGGTACAATAGACTAGATAGTAAATAATTGCTCATCAGGGAAGGTGTCTTTCAATGGTATTGCAACACAATCTTCACTCAGGATCCTTGACAAGTGGTCAGCATTAATATTTTCTATCCCTTTTTTATCTTTGATTTCAAGATTAAACTCCTGCAGGAGTAAAATCCATCTAGTCAGCCTTGGCTTTTCATCTTTCTTTGCCAGTAGGTACTTTAGGACAAAGTGGTCAGTGAAAATTATAATTTTAAACCCTAGTAAATAAGGTCTAAATTTATCCAAAGCAAAGACAACAGACAAAAGCTCTTTCTCAGTTGTTGTATAATTCAACTGAGCTTTTGTCAATGTCCTGCTGGCATAGTAAACTACACATGGCAGTTTCTCTTTTCTCTATCCTAACATAACTCCCATAGCAAAATCATATGCATCACACATCAGTTCAAAGGGTAGGGCATAATCAGGTGCTTGGATCACAGGGGCAGAAGTTAGACATTTCTTTAAAATCTCAAATGCTTCAAGACATTCAGCATCAAACACAAATGACACATCTTGACAAAGCAAGTGGCATAGTGATTTGGAGATCTTGGTGAAGTCTTTGATAAACCTTCTATAAAATCCTGCATGTCTTAGAAATGATCTGATTTATTTGATTGTTTTTTGTAGGGGCAAGTGAGAAATCAGGTCAATTTTTGCCTCGTCAACCTCAATGTCTTTTTAGGATACCACATGGCCAAGCACAATGCCTTGGGTGACTATGAAATGGCTTTTCTCCCAACTTAAAACCAAGTTGATTTCTTCACACCTTTGAAGTACAACGCTGAGGTGATACAAACATTTACTAAAATCATCCCCATAAACCCAGCTGTTCATACACTGAGTATGGCAGTAGGTTTACACTGGCTCCCAAGCCTAAAAGAGCTCTACCTATGGTATGATCACCAATAATGCAAGGGATAGTAGGTACCCCTAGGTCCTGAAGTTTAGCTGGTATAGTTATAGACAAAATAGATTTGACTTTCTCAGTTGCAAAGACTTTCTTAGACAAATGAATCCTTGCCCTTTTAGGCTAGGACCTTAAAGAATTTAGCATAGGCTAGGACCTGTTTAATGGCATCAAGTAATGGTAAATTCATTTTAACATGCTTGAAGGTCTCCATCATTTCCTCCATTTTGGCATTCTCCTTGTGAAAAGGAGAAGGGCCTTTGAGAGCATGAGGAAATGGTAGTTGGGGTAATGCTGGTACCTCAGCTGCTAGCCTAGTTGTATCATCAACCATTTTTTTCTTTTTTCTTTTTTTCTTTTTTTCTTTTTATAGGGGCTCAACAGTAGCCCCATTATTGTACTCCTGCTGCTCAACAGTAGGAGATGAGTCTTCTTCTTCTTGTACACTCTCTCTTGCTTCCATGCCCACTTGATTATCCACCACCTTACCACTCCTTAGGGTTGTGATTGCTTTAGCTTCCTCATGGGTTGAGGAACCTTCACCAATCATATACTGACTCTTGGAATTTGTCATGGTCTGGCTTAGCAATCTACCCTCTTTTCTCCTAGTAGAGTATTTGAGATTTGACCCAGCTGGTGTTCAATTTTTTTAATACTTTGACTATGAGAGTTCACAGTCTGTGATAAGGAGCTCAGGTTTTGCAGTGATGACAAAACATACTCCTCAAATGAAGGTGCTTAGGCTGTGGTAGGGGCAAAGCTAACTGATTTGGCTGTGGAGCAGACTAGGGAAATTATTATCTAGGAGCATAATCTGGATTATACTATTGTTGTGGTCTATATGGCAATGCTTGCTCCTACTGCTGAGGTTACTGATAATTATCCTGTATTCACCTCAAATTGGGGTGGTTCATCCATGGATACCCAACAGGCTGCTACCCATATGATTGGGCAGTATTAGCATGCTCCAAAACCAGCTCAGAGTATTGACCAGCTGATGGGCAGTCCTCTAATGAGTGTGTTGGTGACTGGCATATCAGACATGCCTCTCCAACCTGTGCAGTAGTTTAGGGCTGCAACATACTAAGAACTTTGTCAAACTTTTGGGACAAATTTCCCACTCTCTTTGTCAGGTCATTGTACACATTTACTTCATACAATTTTCCTTTAGAAGTGGAGTCTCTTGTAGCTCTTGCAACAAGCTCAATGTCACCTTTTGACAGAGTCTCTTGTTGCATAGAGTTTTCACTAATTACCTCAAACAGATCTTAGGCTTCTTTAGCAGTCTTGCTGTGGTAAGATCCACCACATGAAGCATCCACAATATCTCTACTCTTAGGATCAATCCTCTGGTAGAAGCTCTGGACAAGCTATCACTTAGGGATTTGGTGGTGTGGACAATGCCTCAGCAGCTTTGTAAACATTTCCCATACTTCATGGAAATCTTCAATTGGAAATTGAGCAAAGGAAATTATGCTCTTCCTCAACTGGCTGGATCTGCTCATGGGAAAAAATTTAGCCAAAAATTGGCATTGTAGAGCATTTCAAGATGTGATGTTGTTTGGTGGGAGCATGTTAAGCCAATTTCTGGCTTTGTCGTTTAATGAAAAGGAAAAACCTCATTTTGGTGGCTTCATGTCCCAGCCTAGCAATTTTAAATGTGGTACACAAAGACAAAAACTCATCAATATGCTTGTAAGGGTCCTCCTTACGTAACCCATGGAATGATGGCAGCATTTAGATGGTTTGAGAATTTATCTCATAATTTCCCTCAGCATTGGGGAATTGAATGCAAAAGGGGGATGAATATACCCCTGGTGCATAGTAAATCTCTCAAAGGTCTTGGTTGCTCTCCCATCTCAAATGGCTCAATATTATCAATAGGGGTTTGTGTAGTCTGCCTAGGTCTACGGACTCTTTCTATCTCAGGATTTAGAGGTGATAATTCAGGACCAAGTGACCTTCTACACAGCATACAACACACACAGTAAATAGGCACTTACAGCAACAATAAAAGAATGATAAAAACTATTACAAAATACAACTGCTGAAATTAAGGCACAACAGAAGTGAAACTAAAGCAAGGGAGAAAGGGATGCAAACTAAGGCAAACAATGCTCCAGTTGTAGCTATCAACTCCCCTCTTTTCCGTTGTTCCAGATCTGCACAAGTCCCAAAAATATAGCAGTAATTTATTCAAACACTAGAACTGCAACAAATAAATTTATAGACAGACAAATAAAAACTCAGATCTACTATTTAGATCAAATGTTCCCAGACAGCGACGCCAAAAACTTGTTGATCTTAGAATTGGTTGTGTTCTTTTTATCATAAAAAGATGGAAATAAAGAACGGTAAAAAGAAGAACAGATCAAAGGAGAAGAGAACAAAGGATTAGAACACAAGAACACACAATAATCCCACCGTCCTGCAAGATCCAGGGCTGTTGTAGCATGTTTTGATAAGTAAGAGTTTGTCTCATAGAGAAATTTATTCTAAAAACACAAGGTTGAATAGTATACCTACAGATCTAGCAACACTAATCTATACTAGAAAGCAAAGGTAAAGAAAGGGAGTTTTGGGGTGTCACAAAACTAAAATAAAACCTAGAAGGAAATTACAGATCTATACTATAAGAAAGGGGTTTAGAGAGGGATGGAAATGAATTTGGAAAATTAAATGGAAAATGGGTGAGAAGTAATAAAATAGGGATTGATTTTACTGAAAAAGGGCTGGTCGAGCAGAGAAAGGATTAGATCCACATCAGTCCTTCATTTGGCTACAAGTTTAAATGAAAGGAAGAAGAATCTAATCCAACCCGAAGATATGGACTAGTCCTAGGGTTATAATTTGTCCACTTGAGTGGTCACAGATCATCCCAGAGATATACTCAAGTCATGGGGTTAAAATCAGAGCATAAAAATTACTGCTGCTACTATGTTTGTAAGGCTACAAGCTCATGCATCCACAGGTGCAGAAAACCTATACACTATATGCAAGCACAAGAGAATATAAATTTAATATGGCAGGAAATATAGCTTTCATTGCATATAAACTACTTACAATGGTCAGCCCTCAAAGCTACAGTCAATGCAAAACTCCAAACCCTTTACAAGCTTACACATAGTCCGTTTTACAACAGAAAATCAGTCCTAACTATTACAGGACTTAGCCAACAAATATTGAGCAAAGGAAGGAAGAAAAAGGAAATAGATGACCTAAGCACAGGCTATCCTCCTGGCTCAGAGCAAATTAGGTTCTATTATATCCATATTTTTAGCTATTTTTACAGCTTATATACAATCCTCCACATAAAATATCTTTATGCCTTGGCCAATCAGAAAGAAGAAGAATCAAGTTAGTTAGGATCCTACTGATGTCACCCAGTTACAGCCAAGTGTTGCCTTGGTTAGTGGGGAACAACTCAGCACATTGGGAAGTGTGCCCTAAATGCTGTGGAATCTCAAAAGTACCCCTAAAGGTTGAATGAGAATGTTGGAAACTGAGCCTCGATTGGTTGGGGCTTCAGATTATGGATCTCGAGAGGTTCTTAAGTGGTTGGATTAGCTCCTAAAGCTTGCTCGATAGGCTAGAGTGGTTCAAATTATGCAACTCGAGTAGATGAGGCTCCAGGTATTGTATCGCGAGAGGCTCTTGATAGGCTGGCATTCTTTATTCTACAGCTCGACAGGATGCTTTAGAAGCTCCTCAAGAGGCTGCCAACAGGCTGAATTGCTTGAAACTGTAGCTCGACAGGATGAATTTCCTCAGGCTTTAGCAGCTCAACAGGATGAATTGCACCTATTGTCAACTGCTCGAGATCTGCTCGAGATGGATTTCTGAAGGTGCATCTACTCGAGAACCACTCAAGCAGATGTTATATGAAAGAATTAATCCTCTCGAGAACTGCTCGAGATGATTTTCTGAAGCTCAGAACCTCTTGAGATGTGTTCAAGGTTGGAAACCTAAAGCTTTCTTGTCTTGAACTGCTTGAGGATTGCTCGAGCTATTAGTCTACTACAGGCCTGAAGTGCTCGAGATCTGCTCGAACTTACTTTGCTGAAGGTTTAACTGCTTGAGAATTGCTCGAGCTTGCATTTCTGAGTGTTTGCTGTTGTGCACAGCCTGCTGCAGCACTCCTCACTGCTTAGGTCACCTTTCTTTTCTCTGTTGTACTTCTAGGCCCCTCAAGTATGATAAATGGCCCCTATGGTGTGGTGCACACTCTGTTCTTCCATCAGCTTCAAGACTTGACTCCAAAATGCTCTCTTCTCGGCATCCATTATATGGACTATTGCACTAAGCTGTGATTTATTTCTAACTATAAAAACTTACTCAAATGCATTTTATTAGATGGCTCAAACGTGTAGTAAAGGCTAGGTTAGGAGGTGAAAAGTAGTATTTTTCAGTGATTCACATCCTACCCCAATCATTGCAGAGACTGAGGACGTCAATCTAGGAATAGAGGAAGATCCTAAAATCACCAAGATCGGAACGTCACTATCTCCCGAGGAAAGAAAAGGCATGATTGATTTCCTTCGGTCATACCAAGGCGTCTTCGCATGGTCATATGAGGATATGCCTGGTTTGCCCACCGATTTGGTCAAGCATGAGTTGCTGCTGTATCTGGATGTCAAGCCTGTCAAATAAAAGTTGAGGCATCTCCGGCCCGAATGGATGTTAAAGGTGAAAGGTGAAGTCATCAAGCAATACAATGCGGGTTTCCTCATGGTCTCCAAATATCCGTAGTGGCTAGCCAACATTATCCCGATATTGAAGAAAGATGGAGAGGTTTGTATGTGCATTGACTTCAGAAATATTAACAAAGCAAGTCCGGAAGACGACTTTCCCTTGCCACACATCGATATCTTGCTCGATAATACTTCTCGGCATAGGATACTCTCGTTCATGGATAGATTCTCAGGGTACAATCAGATCAAAATGGCAGAGGCAAACCGATAAAAGACAGCGTTGATCACTCCTTGGGAAACTTTCTGTTACAAAGTCAAGCTGTTCGGATTGAAAAATCGAAACGGCAGCATATCAGAGGGTGATGACAGCGTTGTTCCACAACATGATGTATCAGGAAATTGAGGTGTACATTGATGACATGATCACCAAGTCATATGGGAGAGAGGATCATCCAATAAACCTCCAAAAGCTATTTGAAAGACTAAAAAAGTACAAGTTGCGTATGAACCCACAGAAATGTGCATTCGGCCCCATGTCAAGAAAGCTGTTAGGCTTCATAGTCAGTAGGACGGGCATCGAAGCCGATCCAGTGAAAGTGAAAGCCATCATCAAAATTTCACCACCATCTACCAAAAAAAAAGTCAGAGGATTCTTTGGTAGAATACAGTACATTGGTTGGTTCATTGCACAACTAACTCCTATCTGCATGCCAATTTTTAAGTTGCTAAGGAAAGATTTGCTCGTCAATCCAAAAGCATCTAATGGGCATCAATTTATCCTCTTCGCCATCAAATATTTCACCAAATGGGTAGAGGCAGCTTCATTCATAAACATCAGGGATAGTCATGTCAAGAAGTTTATCAAGAATAACATAGTTTGTCGATTCGGCATGTCCAAGGACATCATCACGAATAATGGTACCAACTTTACGAACAAGTGCATCAAGGCCTTATGCGGGCAGTATAAGATCAAATATCATCGCTCGTCATGACATCAGTCATAAATCAACGGAGCCATAGAAGCTACCAACAAGACAGTCATTTGCATCCTTGAGAAGATAGTCGTCACATACCGAGATTGGAGTGAAATGCTACCCTTCGCACTATGGGCCTATCGAACGTCGATCTGTACCACTACAGGGGCAACACCATTCTCCCTGGTGTATGGAACTAAAGTTGTGCTATCAGTTGAGGTTGAAATACCCTCACTCCGTATCCTCATCTAGTTCGATTTATCGAAAGCCACAAATGAGAGATCCCGTTTCGAACAGCTGAACCTAATCGACGAGAAGAGGCCTCAAGCCTTGTTTCACACCTAGGTCTATCAGAGGAGAATCAGACGTGCATATAACAAGCATGTTCGCGTTTGAGATTTAAAGGTGGGTGACACTGTACTCAAGCAAATTTTCCCTTCTCTCCATGCAGATCCCCAAGGGAAATTCAAGTCCAACTGGGAAGGGCCCTACGTCATCAGAGAAGTGCTCCCTGAGTACGCACTACTTCTCACCACAATGGACGGACATCACTTTCCTGATCCAATCAACGCTGGGTATGTAGGACGTTTCTACTCCTAAGTCTTCGAGGGCAAGGTAAGTATTGATAAAGATGGATACGTGACTGCTTAAGGACCCCCCTAAAAAAGGCCACCATTTCAAAGCCAAGTAGCCAAAAAGTGTCCCTGAAAACCATACCCTTTGCTACCCATTTTGAGTATATAGCCTTTCTTTAGTACCCCCCTCCCAAAAAAAGAAGTGTGCATATACAAAGAAACAAAAGAGAAGAAAAAGAAACTCCAAAAGAGAAAAGTGAAAGAGTTATCATCAAAATCTTAAAAAAAATAGAAAAGCAAAATCCCAAAAAGAGGATGCCTAAAAAGAAAGCGAAAAAATCATGGGGCATGTACAGTAAAAATCTCTCAAGAAAGAAATGTATCACAACGGCGGGAACCTAATCAAAAGGACCTTTAAACTCGAGAATACATTCAAAAATCTTAACCCATCCCTTTTTAATCTATGGCAACGATACATCCCTAAGAAAGCCATCTTTAAGGTTCACAAGCAGTCAGAATATCCATTGAGTCAGCACGAGCCAAGCTGAAAGACAATGAAGAATCCTATCTAGCAGGCTATGAAGGGATCAACGTCCATGTTGTGACCTTTGAAAAGAAAGAAAAGAAAGAAAAAAGAATTATACAAGCTCAAAGCAAAAAGAACGTGATGAAAACCCGCAAGGGCACCACGGGTAAAAAGAGCGAGCTTATGCAGGCCAAGTGAAAACCTGAAAAGGCGCTTGGGGTAAAAAAAAAGTAAAAACAACCAATGGACGTAGTGAAAACCAAAAAGGGTGCTACGGGTTAAAAAAATGGCGATAACGGGCATGGAGAAAGCCCATCTTGGTCGCTGTGAGTAAAAAGGTTAAAAGAAAAAGGAAAAAAAAAAAAAAGAGGAGAGAAAATCGGTTACCCCTTGTGTTACATATCCGAGCTATCTAGTCATCACTGGGCCACTCATGTTAGCTCAAATTAGGTCCTGATCAGGTATATCTTCAGACTTCATCGTCAAACGTATGACCCGAGGTATGGAGAAAAGGTTAATCCAATCCAAAGGGATGGGCATTCCAACCTTCATAAAATTCTGGGCCTCACACAGGCCCAACTGCATGAACGGGTTCGACTATTCTCAAAATGGGACCGATTACCTCCTCTCATGATTAAGGCATCAAACAAAAAAAATAGAAAACAGAAAAAATACATATACCACAAAAAGAGAGAGAGAGAGAGAGAGAAGAAGAAAAAATATAAAAAATACAAAAAAATGTATATGTCCATGTACATATTTACAGCATCATACTTTCATCTAAAAAAAAATAAAAAATATATAAATATATATATATTGAAGAAAAAATGAGAAAATATAGGTAAAAGTTTGCTTCTCCTTATGTCAATTAGGATGCATATTTTTTATAAACAAAAAATAGACTGACGTTTTCTTAAGAATGTACAGAAACATCAAAATACCCAAAGCCTCGAATCAAGCAACCTCTCGAGTTCCCAACACATCCCATGTCAACAATGGTTATGGACAAAGCAGAGGAAGCATCTCACCATTCACCCAAGACGTTCAATCTATTCAAAAAATAAAAAGAAGAAAATCATCCAAAAAAATTGAGAAAAAAAAAAAAAAAAAAGAATGATATATTATCATGACACACACTCCCAAAAAGTGATTCAACATCAATATTCTCTCCGCCAGGGTCGTTGTGCTAAATTAAAAGTTTGGGGTCGTTGAGTTCACACAAAAACCTCGAATCCTACCTTAGTAGGGGCACCTGTGCCAATCAAAGTAGGACTATCAATGCCTCATGAGATTGGGCAAGAGCCGTCATTTTTTTGCTCTGGTCGCTCCAGTTTTTGGGATTCAAATGAACTTGAGTGTCTTATCTTTGGATTCGTCACAATCTATTTCGGAGGAGTAGACTCTTGGTCTACGCTACCCGGGCATGCACCCTATAGGGTTTGAGGTCCAAGTACCTTCGTTATCTAAAGGATTGATCGTTAGTTATGACCAACCAGTTAAAAATGAAATTACATATCAAACAACTATGTTCAAACATGGATGCAAAAGGAATCTTTTCTCGTGATTATTCTTGGTCGTAGGCTTAAAACCTACACGGTATCCCTGTAAAGTGCACGTCATGCGTCTA
Organism: Chloranthus sessilifolius; assembly: GCA_021018995.1. Classification (NCBI taxonomy): domain Eukaryota; kingdom Viridiplantae; phylum Streptophyta; class Magnoliopsida; order Chloranthales; family Chloranthaceae; genus Chloranthus; species Chloranthus sessilifolius. Next base: position 104,868,830 of record CM037588.1, read on the forward strand.
GGTATCCGTTGGATGGTCGTTTATTCCTGTAAGTTATACCCAGTCATGGGTTAGGACTTTCATCGCCTTATAGTTTCTTGTCCCTAATGGGTCCATATTTTTGCATAATTAATCTATTTGTAAGAGCAGCTTCAAAAGTAGCACACACTCCCAAAAATATTACAACATCAATATTCGCTCCGCTCGGATCGTCGTGCTAAATTAACTTTGAGGTCAATGAGTATGCTAAAAAACCTCGAACCCTACCTCGCGTAAGGGCACCCGTGCCGATAAAAGTGGGGCTATCAATATTTCATGAGATTGGGCACAGTCGCTAGATTTTCGCATCATTGCTTTACATCAATCTTTAAGTATGGATCGATCACTCTGCCGCTCATGGGGATATTTTGTTTAAAATGAAATGCGAGCATCATACAATATCAATCACACCATCACAGTTATACCTAGTAATGTCGCTAAGCGCATGGGGACTGATAGTCTCGAGGAAAGGACGTTTTCCCAATATAATGGGTTTCCGCTACTCTCCATATTTTTCTTTTCTTTTTAATGTTTGAGGTTTGCTTTGAATATAATGAACCTGTTAGCGTATGCCTTGGGCTTCTTCGGATGTCTCTTTAGCATACGATCATTAGTGATCGATTACCAAAGAGGGGCATCTGTAGACACCCAAAATTGGCCCAAGATTCGATCAACACACACTTCAAGAATGGTGTACTCCTGAGCTTTCGAAAATATTACCCGAACCCTTAGAAATCATCCCGAATCCTTAGCAGCCTACCCGAACTCTTAGGAACCCTCCCGAACCCTTAGAAAGCTTAAATCGAACCCATAGAACCCGATTTGAACCAACCAAAACAGCGGATAGAAAATGGAATGCCAAATTTTACATAAATGTCTACAAGATCTTAGGCATATACTATTAGAAGTAGAGGTTCCCAGCTTTTCAATGAGCTAAGAATCACCTAATTCCAACTTGTACATCAAAAGTTATGGTGAAATGAAGAATTCGCAGAAATGTAGGAAATCATGATGCAATCATAAACAGGATTCAGTATACAATCGTAAATCAGGATGTAATCATAAATCAGTATATAATTGTAAATCAGGAAGCAATCGTTCGTAAATTTGTATACAATCGTAAATCAGGATGCAATCGTAAAGAGGATTCAGAATTCAAAATCATAGTGTTAGGATTCAAATCGTGGCTATCCCCATCATCCACCATTAAAACCCATTTCACCTTTCCAAAGCCCTAGAAATCTTCAAAAATCTTAGATCAAACATTACCTAATTCTTAACCTCCATTAGAGCTTAAGAACCTCCCTTAATCACCCCCAACTCTATAAATAGAGGTCCCCCACCCTTCACCTTTAGACCTAGAAAATTTTCATAATGAAAAATTTCCAAAAAGAGAAAATATCTAAAAAAGGAAGCAGACTGGAAAATCCTAAAGAGAAAACTCTACAAAAATCTCTCCTCATCTCCAAGCTCAAACTTGCCAAACCTTTGGAACCCTAGCTCATCTTATACCAATACACCCTCCATCATCATTCCATCCATGCTTTAGCAAGAAAAAGTCCTTAGCTCATCACTCCTAAGCTCACATCTTCCAAGCCTTAGCTAGTTAAGACCCTTTTCTTAACCCATTTGTGCTATCGGAAACTCACCGGAGTTAGCATCGACGCAACTATCTGACAACGGTGCTACAAGGACCCAAGAGCTCCGGCTCTCTCCTCTTTTCCTCTACTTTCTTTTTGTTTTTCCTCTATCATAGGATTTAGGCCATTAATTACGCCGCCGAAATTTCAGTGTTAGCGGAGAACCCAATAGGATCCAAGTGCCTTCGGGCAAGGGGAAGTGCCGCTCATTTTTTTCTCTTTATATATATATATATATATATATATATATATATATATATATATATATATATATACTTGGTCATAGTAGAGACCGCTTACTAGCGGATCGATCGGGTGCCTAACACCTTCCCGATTGATAACCGAAGTTCTTACCCTAGAGGCTTTGGCGTTGATCGGTGATTTGGAGTCATATCTTGTACCTAGGTGCTTACGGTATTGATTTTGGATATCTCACGACACCAAAAGCTCCAGGTGGCAACGGATCAATGAGATCCACGATTGCACATAAGTTTATTGGATTAGAACTTCAAAATGGTTTCCAACTCAAAGTTCATGTTAAAATATGAAATTAAGCGAATTAAGCTAATAGGTTAGACTCTATGAAATAAAAATTAGCTTAGACTAGGAAATAAAAATTATGAAAAATAAGAAGATTTAGAAAAGTTACCTGCCATCAAGCCACTCTGGAGGGGAGCTTCAGAGGAAAGACGGGTCTATCAAGTAAACAACTAGGACAATCAGAACTAAAAAATATATTTCAGCAAACTCAACAAATAAATATGCATTTCAAAGGAAGAAAAAACTTGTCAACTGCATGCTCTGGCATAAGCACTAAACTATGGAATTATAATGAAAGGAACCACCAATGAGCAAAAGAAAAAATATGCACTAGTCTGACAAAGAATTATGATGGATACACCATCTCATAGAAAGTTAAGAAAAATGAAATAACAGGGCATGTTTATTACTGTTGTTGACCATAAACCATGAAACAATGTGGTCAGAGACATCTCGTTGCAAGAGAAAAATAATCATGTATGCTCATGATCAACCACTAATAAAAATTTGAAAGACAACCAGTAATAAAACCCACAAGACAATTTATTAAATATCAACTTGGTCACTTTTCTTAAACTATGGAAGCACAAGACAAACTAAATGAAGAAAGGCCCATATTAAAGATTATCAAAAACATAAAATAATTGCCCATAGAAACGGATGGAACCGCCTTAAGGAACCACACAAATATACCATCATATCCAACTCCAACATACTGAAAAGGAATAAGGGACATTTTGAAACAAATACACCATAAGAAAAGAACCCTTCATATGAATTTTGAATCGAAGCTGCCATATGAGTTTTGAACCAAAGCCAACAAGCATAACGAAAGGAGAAGGAAAATTATGAACCACATGGAACAATAAAAAGTGACCCCTTTCATGTGGAGTATCTGTGTACCCTAATAAACATTGAAAGCCCAATAGCATAATATTAAGTTTTCTTAGAGTCTTAGAGCTGCATGAACTATTGAAGAAGTTAGCAAACTAAATGACCAATTTTGGCGGCTTCTCTCATAATTTCGTTGGGAAAAAGTAGCGCATTGTGAGCCGTAAATATTGGATGGATTGACAACCATGTAAGCAGGCCCTAGATCTTTTCAAAACATGGACTTTCGGAAAGACATATAGAATAGGGGACGTGCATCACCCACTAGCATCATGGCGACTTCTAATTGAAAATGGTGTTGTATTGAGAACCTACCTCATGCTTCAATATGTGAGGGTTTTTTTTGAGAAACAGCTCATGACGCACTTCTTTTTAGCACTCGAAAAGTGCTTTTTGAAAAAAAGATTGCCAAACAGTGCCTAAGTTATTGACAATACCCAAACTATAGGACCAACACTCCATAATCCCAAATAAAAAAATATAACTCAAACTCTAATAAAGAACCAACACTCCAAAATAGAACCAACACTCCCAATGCCATGAGAGGATACAAAGATGATCTAAATGAGTCACTGAAACCTCCCTATGGAACAAGGCTCTAATTTTTCAACAAAATGCGCTTTCATTCCTTTAAATAATAGGCCAGAGCCAAGATATCTTTTTCGTAGTAACAATGATTTTATGCATAAAAATCATTCGCATATTTAAAAAAAATATAATAATAAAAAAAATAAAAAAATAAAAAAATAAAAATTGTAGGGAAGTTAAGATTTGTAAAAATTCTATAAAACATTAGGCATACTAAGTAGTTAAGCCAAAGTACAACATATTCAACACATATCATCATCAGAGTCTGTATCATTGTTGCTAGATAACTCCTCTTCCTGATCAGAGTCTATATCATCATTGCTAGATAACTCCTCTTCTTGGTCGGAGTCTCTATCAAATTCCTCATTAGACACATCATCGTTGATGAAAATGATTCCTTTAAGTTGCACATATCCTTCATCAACAGCTTTTGAGGCATTCACTTGTGCTGGTCGCACATCATCTCTATGCAACGGAGTCCAGTCTTCATCATTTGCTTGTTGAATAACCAGATTATTCCCAACACATTCGCTTTCCTGGTATACCTCTTCTCACTCTACTACTGTTGAGTCATTTTTTTAGAGATTTTCCAACTTCTACCCAATTTGGTATCACTCTTTTTTTTTTGGGTATCACATCAAGATCAAAACGCAAGTTTAGGGCATTTTTTGGATCTCTAACACAAGTAATAAAAAACTGATCGTCTGATAGGTGCTCCATGATCTCCGGATCTAGTGTGTGGAAGATGGGGTGAAACAGGATCTCAATCATCTAATCCGAAGCAATCAATGATTTTCATGATGTCTGAGAGGTGGGCACTTTCAAATCATGGGTGGGCGCAAACAGAGGTACCTTTTTATTTTTTGTGCCAAAACTTTCGCACACAATTTTAAATGCCAAAAGTGACCCATCGTTTGTCAATGCTCCCGGTCACTTTTGGGGATGTGTGTCATATAGAATCAACATATAAGTTGTTGATCTCAAGATCTATTTCATGGAAGATTGAGATGCAAAAACGTCTCTATCATCTAATTCAAGGCAGCCAACTTTTTTACAATGAAAAAGGCTGTGTCCTTTATAGGGCCAAAAGAACCTCATTGGACGCCAATGATCACAGTCACTTTTTGGGATTTGAAGCACATAAAATCAACATGTAAGTCGACGGATGGTACGCCCATAGTCTCAAGATCTAATGTCTGAAAGATTAGGATGAAAAAAGATCTCTATCATCTAAGTCAAGGAAGTCAATGCTTTTTGCTGTAAATTTTTTTTGGTTCTTATAAGGGGTGCAAATTCAGGTACCCCAACCCGAAATTTTTGTTTTTCAAGTTGGTTTACTTAAACCGATCCCAACCCGAGCAAAATTGGTTTCGGATTCAGGTACCTGAAATTCCCCACCCACAACAAATTCACTTCTGGTTTTTTGGTTTTTGGGTTCTGGGGTCGGATCGGTTTTTTTTCTTTTTTTAAAAGAAATCGAAAAAAATTAGGAAGAATATATATATATATTAAAAAAAATCAACTTACAATGAGACATCATTAGAAGATGGACAAAGTCTATGGTCGGTTTTGCTCAGTTCAGGTCAAGTCTATGGTCGGTGTGATTCCAGTTTCGGGTATGGCAGGTCCATTCGGTTATGGACCGGTTATGGGCCAGTTTGGGCCTCATATCTCATCCTACCCAGTTGGGTTTCGAAACCATAACCGAACCGACTTAGTTTCAGTTCAGCTTGGTCCAAATTGGGTATCGGGTCAGGTCAGTTTTGTTCATACAGTTTTCGAGTCAGGTTCGAGTTTTGAGTCAACGCTTGCCTCCCTAGTTCTTTACAAGAAAACAGGTGTGAATAATGCTACCCTTCTACTAAGCCGGGGTTGAAGATAGAGATCATATTAGCAACGTCCTTTAACTATTGAATCAAATGAAAGCCTTTGACTACATTAATTTATATGATAGAGAACATATTAGCAACGTCCCCTCCGCAAACGATACAAATGTCGTTGCTGATAAGTAATTATCGGCGACAACTTGTAATTATCGTCGCAGGAAGTTTATTATTAGCTATGACGATATACATGTTGTCGCGATACTTACCAGCGATGACAATAATATCATCGCAAAAAATACCTTTATCGGCGACGACTCCAAATTTTCATCGCCCAAAGTTTATTATCAGCTATGATACTTAACACCGTCGCTAATACGTATCTATCCGCGACGACACATGTCGTGTCTAGTAGATGCATACCCGTGACGACAATAATATCATCGCAAAAACTATCTTTATCAGCAACTGTAACAACCCGGATTTTTAGATTTTATTTTAACGGTGGTAGATGATGCACCACACTATGTACTGTGCTAACGCTCCACATCAAAATCGAAACCCACCTTTTAAAATAGAAAATTTCTAATTTTTCCCATATCAAAATTAGACTCATTGCGAAGTGCTCGTCGATACGATTCCAACGATATATAATTTGACGACTTCTGACAAGAATATAAAAAGTTATACCCATTTTAACTAATCAAGCAAGTCAAAGGGTATAATTGTAATTTCGGGAGAGAAACACCAATTGGTTTGGTGCTTATGCAAAACGCTAGAACGAAACCTTTTTCTCAAGCTATCTAAGTTACGTATGAATTCTTATTCCGTGTAAAAATCTCCTACGAAAAGTGTTAATTAGAGTTGACCTAAAACTTTATACCATTATAAATAAAACTTTAAAAGTTCTCTCATCTCTATAATAATAAATTATTCTCTCTGAAGACTTAGAGGAATCGACGCCCTAGGCATCGACCTTTTCAACCCGAATCGCCGTTGATCTTCCGTTCACGCTTCAAGAGGTGGGTACCCATCAATCCATCTTGTTCTTCTCAGATCCCGTCGCGTAGGATGCGTTTGATCGCACATCGACGGGTTTAAAAATCTTATTTAAACCCAAATATCTCATAAATTAATAGATCTATATATTTAATATATGTTTTCCCTTGAAAGTTATATATTTAATATATATTTTCCCTTGAAAGTTATATATTTTATAAATTAGGTTTATATGTTATTTCTCTTTTCTTTTCAAAAATTTCTTTTATTTGAGCCATTAATATTCTACCTTATATTAGGTCTGTATATTTAATATGTTTACTTCCTCTTTTATGTCTGTAAAATTAATTAAATTTTAATACTTATAAATTTAATAGATTGACTTAATTGGCATAATATCATATTGATATTATTTATTTCTAAATCTATATAGTATAAATTTATCCTTCTACTAAGACTATAATAATATATATTATTGTTGGAAGTTTATATTATTATTTATTTAAAATTAATTAAGCCCAAAAATTAAATTATATTTTTATTTTATTTAAATAAATAATAGATTGCACCAACTTAAAGTTTCGGGTCCGAACTTGCGGCTACGAACCCGAATTCACGTCCATGAACCCGAGCTCGCGACCATTGATACACCTGTCCTGGTATTTTGGTCATAACTTTTTACTCCGACCTCGGATTAATGCGATTCTTGTGGCATTGGAAAGAAGACAGCGAGCTTTACAACTTTGTGTGAAATAGCCATTTCACGAATCTGACTTTTTAGAGGTCAAAATAGAGCAACAAGTCGGGTTCAATTTTGAATGAATCAAGGCTATTCGAATTTAAGATTATTTTCTAATTCTCATGACCAAAGTTTCTGTGCATATTATATCTTAAGGTCTTTCGATCGATGGTCATGATAAATCATAACTTAATAAGTATAAATATTATTTAATTTAATTATCTAATTATTATATACATATATCTCAATTTTATCGCTTCAACGCGACCTCTTCGATAATACAAAGTGTTAGAACTTCGATGTCTTTATGAAATCGAACTCTGACCTTTACGATTATCGAAATCACACTTATAACTCTATTCTATAATTATATTGGTGTGGTATGTAAATAAACATAAATATAAGCATAATCAAAATCTAAGTATAAACCGTTCTGTATGTGTGATACTTTTGTATTTGCAACTTAATCAATTTATACGAGTTAAGAATATGTTAGATCATGAGTACGAGAGTGTATGAAATCATGCCTACGCTTGGGTGTGGTGATTCGCCGAGATGGTATCGAAGCGAGGAATACACCATATTCATATACCTTACAACTCATGGTGGAATGGGACCCATGACGAGTCGGGTGAGTGTGAATTTAGTGTAACTTCGTACACGGTGGCATATACAGTGATCCTATCACCCCGAGTTTTAATACGAGAGGATAAGATATGAGATATGATACGAGAATCGGGCGTTGGGCCTTTAGCTGTGGTAAGGTTTCTTTTACTCACGTGAAACTCAGAATATTGGCGTCCATGTACGGATGCAACACCTCTATGGTAGTATAAATTATCACACGAAGTACATCCAAGTTACTACGAAACCTTTTTCTTGGGAAGCGTGAATTAGGAAGGTTGCCTCACTATAGTTTTTCATAGGATTAAGTATAAGAGTATGATAAGATATGAGTATGAGATAAGATAAGTTATGATACCAGTACGATAATAAGACATCATTGTGGGCGGCCAAAAGATAAAGAACTTAAGTCTCATGCGTGCTGGTTTCCTTGCGTAGCCGTAAGGGCAACAACGTCTTTCAGCCAAGACGGATCTCTGAGAGAGATTATGAGTATGAGTGCGTTATGAGTGAGTTTGGCCATTATGTCTCCCCATTGGCTGGGTGGTGGAGTATGAGTATGACACGAGGGCGTTATAATATGGTGGTATGATACTATGTTGACCCTCCCATAGTAGCTCGAGCAGCGACTCTGGCACAGGTCGTTTAGGATTTCACTAGTATGTTAGTTACGCTCATGCGATGTACAGACGTATGCGAGAATGATAATAAGATATGATATAATATGTTATGAGATATAGTAAGGCACGTTAGGATATGAGTGTCTAGATCATGGTCTTACATTTATGATATGAGTTTTACGATATGCACGTGATTTTGTCTTCCTTTTGTTATCTGCTTTGAGATATTATGTTTATCACTCACAAGATGCACCCACAATGCACCTGAGTAGTATGGGGTGGATTGGTGGTGTATCCACTGAGTTTACGTGACTGAGTAAACTCATCCCACGATAATCTAATAGTTGCAGGTGATTACGCTGGTGGAGTAGACGCTGACCATCTAGATCTCGCCGACGCAGATTTCATTGATTCTGCGGGCGTTGAGTACCAGGAGCCTTTGGAGGCGTATTACCGCCGGTTATCAGGAGGACTACGGTGCTGATCTTGATTCGAGTGCCAGTTACTGATCATTGTGGACTTGGTATTGAGTTTTATTGATACTAGTATTGCGGATTTTATAGTTTATTTTATCGGATTTGTCTCCGATTTTCATTATCATTTTATTGGCGGATTATGATTTTATTACACTTATTCAGTATTTATGGTTACATTCATATTCCACTCTATTTGTTAGATCTCACGAATTTCGTGGAATCATTATTGCGCGAGAACTCTGATTAGGTGTATGTCCGCTTAGCATATCCGGGATATGTGCGGGTCATAACTCGGAATTCTAGGCCCTCGGGATGGGGTAGAATTTCGGGTCGTGACAGAGTGGTATCAGAGCACAGGCTTTACTTCCTCGAGGACTGTATGGGTTATGTAAGTACAATATATTGATTGAGGTTATAATGATTCAGATAGACCCGAGACTTTTGATCTTTTGAGGACTTATTGGTTTCAAGGAAGTTCGATCGTTGATGATAGAAGACTCTAAGGTTCGATTTGGTATTTAAAGATTTATTTAGAAATGACTTATACAGTTAGGAACTTGTGAGAAATATTAGAAATGGTCTAGACGGATTGGAAAATAATGGATGAAGCTTTTCTAAATTGATGGACAATTAGATAAATAAATCCTTGAAGATTTGACTGTTAAAATTCTAGGTGATCTGAGATGTCAACTATAGGAATAGCTGATTCTAGGTTATATCAGAAATGGCCAACCCTTAGATCCCGAAATTTGAAGATTAAGGGACGATTAGAGGGCCCTAAACGATTTCTCTATACGATTTGGCGGGACCCTCCTTTTCCGAGATAGATTGTATATCCCGATGTTAAAATATTGGAAAGAAATTTCGAGGAGGCACACAAATCTGGATATTGATGCACCAGGAAGCACAAAAATGTCTGGAATATTCAAACTATTATAGGTGGCCAAATATGAAGAGAGAAATTAATCGTCTCCGGTGTGTTTAGTATGCCAACGGTGAAAGTTGAGCATCGAAGCAAGCCGGTCTTTTGCGCCTTACCGATTCAGTGGAAGTGGGAAAACATCTCTATGGATTTCATAGTCGGACCCTAGAACTTCAAGGAAGCACAACGCCATCCGGGTTATTGTGGACCAATTGACTAAGTCGACTTTCTACCTTTAAGATTAGATAGTGGAGACAAACTGCCGAGACGTATCAAGGAAATAGTCAAGCTTCACGAGGTTCTGTGAACATTGTGGACAGAGACACGAAATTCACTTGATCATTGGAAGAAATTTGAGGAAGCAATGGGCACGAGACTCGACTTGATCTGACCTTCCATCCAGAGACCGACGGTCAATCTGAAAGAGTTAATCAGATCGTTGAAGACATGCTTCAAGCCTGCATGTTAGACTTCGGTGCTAATTGCGATGACCAGCTCCCTTTGATTGTGTTTTCTTATAACAATAGCTTTCGTGCAAGCATCGGATGTCGCCTTTTGAAGCTCTTTATGGCCGAAGTTGTAGGACGCCACTTTGTTGGGACGAGGTTGGTGAAAGAAAGATGCTTGGGCCGGAACTCATAGAAACCACGACCGAGAAGATTAGAGTTATTCGTCAGAGATTGAAAGAAGCTCAAGACCGTCAAAAAGCCTATGCCGACAGTAGAAGATGCTTGATAGAATTTGAGGTTGGTGATTTGGTTTTCATTCGGGTGTCACCAACTAAGGGAATCATGCGTTTTGGAATGCGGGGAAAACTAAGTCCGAGATATGTAGGACCTTTCATTATCACAGATCGCATCGGTGAGGTAGCATACCGAATTTCACTTCCGAGACACTTTGCCGGTATCCACAATGTGTTTCATGTGTCTATGTTGCGCAAATACTTGCCCGATCCATCTCACGTCCTTGATATCGAGCCGACTGAAGTCAGAGATGATCTGACCATCATAGAGAAGCCGATTGGTATCATAGATCGGAAGGAGCAGCTCATCAAGGGTAAATCTGTTCGCTTCGTCAAAGTGCAGTGGCAACATCATTCACCGAATGAAGCCACTTGGGAACAAGAAGCCGAGACTTTGGAGAAGTACCCCGACCTCATCGCTTCATGTACGTAATTTTCGAGGACGAAAATATTATAAGGGGGAGAGAATGTAACAACCCGGATTTTAGATTTTATTTTAACGGTGTGGTAGATGCACCACACTATGTAATCTAACGCTCCACATCAAAATCGAAACCCACCTTTTAAAATAGAAAATTTCTAATTTTTCCCATATCAAAATCTTGAAGTGCTTCGTCGATAATGATTCCAACGATATATAATTTGACGACTTGACAAGAATATAAAAGTTATACTCATTTTAACTAATCAAGCAAGTCAAAGGGTATAATTGTAATTTCGGGAGAAACACCAATTGGTTTGGTGCTTATGCGCTAGAACGAAACCTTTTCTCAAGCTATCCAAGTTACGTATGAATTCTTATTCCGTGTAAAAGTCTCCTACGGAAAGTGTTAATTAGAGTTGACTCAAAACTTTATACCATTATAAATAAAACTTTAAAAGTTCTCGTCCTCTATAATAATAAATTATTCTCTCAAGACTTAGGCGAATCGACGCCTAGGCATCGACCTTTTCAACCGAATCGCCGTTGATCTTCCGTTCACGCTTCAAGAGGTGGGTACCCATCAATCCATCTTGTTCTTCTCGGATCGTCGCGTAGGATCGTTCGATCATCGACGGGTTTAAAAATCTTATTTAAACCCAAATATCTCATAAATTAATAGATCTATATATTTAATATATGTTTTCCCTTGAAAGTTATATATTTAATATATGCTTTCCCTTGAAAGTTATATATTTTATAAATTAGGTTTATATGTTATTTTTCTTTTCTTTTCAAAAATTTCTTCTGTTTGAGCCATTAATATTCTACCTTATATTAGGTCTGTATATTTAATATGTTTACTTCCTCTTTTATGTCTGTAAAATTAATTAAATTTTAATACTTATAAATTTAATAGATTGACTTAATTGGCATAATATCATATTGATATTATTTATTTCTAAATCTATATAGTATAAATTTATCCTTCTACTAAGACTATAATAATATATATTATTGTTGGAAGTTTATATTATTATTTATTTAAAATTAATTAAGCCTAAAAATTAAATTATATTTTTATTTTATTTAAATAAATAATAGATTGCACCAACTTAAAGTTTCGGGTCCGAACTTGCGGCTACGAACCCGAATTCACGTCCATGAACCCGAGCTCGCGACTATTGATACACCTGTCCCGGTATTTTAGTCATAACGTTTTACTCCGACCTCGGATTAATGCGATTCTTGTGGCATTGGAAAGAAGACAGCGAGATTTACAACTTTGTGTGAAATAGCCATTTCACGAATCTGACTTTTTAGAGGTCAAAATAGAGCAACAAGTCGGGTTCAATTTTGAATGAATCAAGGCTATTCGAATTTAAGATTATTTTCTAATTCTCATGACCAAAGTTTCTGTGCATATTATATCTTAAGGTCTTTCGATCGATGGTCATGATAAATCATAACTTAATAAGTATAAATATTATTTAATTTAATTATCTAATTATTATATACATATATCTCAATTTTATCGCTTCAACGCGACCTCTTCGATAATACAAAGTGTTAGAACTTCGATGTCTTTATGAAATCGAACTCTAACTTTTACGATTATCGAAATCACACTTATAACTCTATTCTATAATTATATTGGTGTGGTATGTAATCAACAATGTCACTAAGCATAATCAAAATCTAAGTATAAACCGTTCTGTATGTGTGATACTTTTGTATTTGCAACTTAATCAATTTATACGAGTTAAGAATATGTTAGATCATGAGTACGAGAGTGTATGAAATCATGCCTACGCTTGGGTGTGGTGATTCGCCGAGATGGTATCGAAGCGAGGAATACACCATATTCATATACCTTACAACTCATGGTGGAATGGGACCCATGACGAGTCGGGTGAGTGTGAATTTAGTGTAACCGTGCGGTGGCATATCTGATGATCCTATCACCCGAGTTTTATCGAGAGGATAAGATATGAGATATGATACGAGAATCGGGCGTTGGGCCTTTAGCTGTGGTAAGGTTTCTTTTACGGTCACGTGAAACTCAGAATATTGGCGTCCATGTACGGATGCAACACCTCTATGGTAGTATAAATTATCACACGAAGTACATCCAAGTTACTACGAAACCTTTTTCTTGGGAAGCGTGAATTAGGAAGGTTGCCTCACTATAGTTTTTCATAGGATTAAGTATAAGAGTATGATAAGATATGAGTATGAGATAAGATAAGTTATGAATCTGATGCGATAATAAGACATCATTGTGTAGGCCAAAGAAAAGATAAAGAACTTAAGTCTCAGACGTGCGCGTTCCTCATGCGTAGCCACCGTAGAAGGGCAACAACGTCTTCACCAAGACGGATCTCCGAGAGATTATGAGTATGAGTGCGTTATGAGTGAGTTTGGCCATTATGTCTCCCCATTGGTGGGTGGTGGAGTATGAGTATGACACGAGGCGTTATAATATGGTGGTATGATACTATGTTGACCTCTCCATAGTAGCTCGAGCACTACTCGCACAGTCGCTTTAGGATTTCACTAGTATGTTAGTTACGCTCATGCGATGTACAGACGTATGTGCGAGAATGATAATAAGATATGATATAATATGTTATGAGATATAGTAAGGCACGTTAGGATATGAGTGTCTAGATCATGGTCTTACATTTATGATATGAGTTTTACGATATGCACGTGATTTTGTCTTCCTTTTGTTATACGCTTTGAGATATTATGTTTATCACTCACCAGATGCACCCACAATGCACCTGGGTAGTATGGGGTGGATTGGTGGTGTATCCACTGAGTTTACGTGACTGAGTAAACTCATCCCACGATAATCTAATAGTTGCAGGTGATTACGCTGGTGGAGTAGACACTGGCCATCTAGATCTCGCCGACGCTGATTTCATTGATTCCGCGGGCGTTTAGTACCAGGAGCCTTTGGAGGGCGACGCTGCCGGTTATCAGGAGGACTACGGTGCTGATCTTGATTCGAGTGCCAGTTACTGATCATTGTGGACTTGGTATTGAGTTTTATTGATACTAGTATTGCGGATTTTATAGTTTATTTTATCGGATTTGTCTCCGACTTTCATTATCATTTTATTGGCGGATTATGATTTTATTACACTTATTCGATTTATGGTTACATTCATATTCCACTCTATTTGTTAGATCTCACGGATTTCGTGGAATCATTATTCTTGTGAGAACTACGATTAGGTGTATGTCCGCTTAGCATATCCGGATATGTGTCATAACTCGGAATTCTAGGCCCTCGGGATGGGGTAGAATTTCGGGTCGTGACAGAGTGGTATCAGAGCACAGGCTTTACTTCCTCGAGGACTGTATGGGTTATGTAAGTACAATATATTGATTGAGGTTATAATGATTCAGATAGACCCGAGACTTTTGATCTTTTGAGGACTTATTGGTTTCAAGGAAGTTCGATCGTTGATGATAGAAGACTCTAAGGTTCGATTTGGTATTTAAAGATTTATTTAGAAATGACTTATACAGTTAGGAACTTGTGAGAAATATTAGAAATGGTCTAGACGGATTGGAAAATAATGGATGAAGCTTTTCTAAATTGATGGACAATTAGATAAATAAATCCTTGAAGATTTGACTGTTTAAAATTCTAGGTGATCTGAGATGTCAACTATAGGAATAGCAGATTCTAGGTTATATCAGAAATGGCCAACCTTTAGATCCCGAAATTTCGAAGATTAAGGGACAGTTAGCCGAGGGCCCTAAACCAGATTTCTCTATACGATTTGACGGGACCCTCCTTTTCCGAGATAGATTGTATATCCCCGATGTTAAAATATTGCGGAAAGAAATTCTCGAGGAGGCACACAAATCTGGATATTCGGTGCACCCAGGAAGCACAAAAATGTACCGGAATATTCGAAACTATTATAGGTGGCCAAATATGAAGAGAGAAATTGCAGAATACGTCTCCAGGTGTTTAGTATGCCAACAGGTGAAAGTTGAGCATCAGAAGCAAGCCGGTCTTTTGCAGCCCTTACCGATTCCCGAGTGGAAGTGGGAAAACATCTCTATGGATTTCATAGTCGGACTCCCTAGAACTTCAAGGAAGCACAACGCCATCTGGGTTATTGTGGACCAATTGACTAAGTCGTGACTTTCTACCTTTTAAGATTACAGATAGTGGAGACAAACTGGCTGAGACGTATCTGAAGGAAATAGTCAAGCTTCACGAGGTTCCTGTGAACATTGTGTCGGACAGAGACACGAAATTCACTTCTGATCATTGGAAGAAATTTCAGGAAGCAATGGGCACGAGACTCGACTTCAGTACAGCCTTCCATCCAGAGACCAACGGTCAAACCGAAAGAGTTAATCAGATCGAAGACATGCTTCGAGCCTGCATGTTAGACTTCCGAGGTAATTGGGATGACCACCTCCCTTTGATTGAGTTTTCTTATAACAATAGCTTTCAGGCAAGCATCGGGATGTCGCCTTTTGAAGCTCTTTATGGCCGAAGTTGTAGGACGCCACTTTGTTGGGACGAGGTTGGTGAAAGAAAGATGCTTGGGCCGGAACTCATAGAAACCACGACCGAGAAGATTAGAGTTATTCGTCAGAGATTGAAAGAAGCTCAAGACCGTCAAAAAGCCTATGCCGACAGTAGAAGATGCTTGATAGAATTTGAGGTTGGTGATTTGGTTTTCATTCGGTGTCACCAACTAAGGGAATCATGCGTTTTGGAATGCGGGAAAACTAAGTCCAGATATGTAGGACCTTTCATTATCACAGGATCGCATCGGTGAGGTAGCATACCGAATTTCACTTCGAGACACTTTGGGTATCCACAATGTGTTTCATGTGTCTATGTTAGCAAATACTTGCCCGATCCATCTCACGTCCTTGATATCGAAATGATTGAAGTCGAGATGATCGACCATCATAGAAGCCGATTGGTATCATAGATCGGAAGGAGCACTCATCAAGGGTAAATCTGTCATTTCAAAGTGCGGTGGCAACATCATTCAAATGAAGCCACTTGGGAACAAGAAGCCGAGACTTTGGAGAAGTACCCCGACCTCATCGCTTCATGTACGTAATTTTCGAGGACGAAAATATTATAAGGGGGAGAGAATGTAACAACCCGGATTTTTAGATTTTATTTTAACGGTGGTAGATGATGCACCACACTATGTACTGTGCTAACGCTCCACATCAAAATCGAAACCCACCTTTTAAAATAGAAAATTTCTAATTTTTCCCATATCAAAATTAGACTCATTGCGAAGTGCTCGTCGATACGATTCCAACGATATATAATTTGACGACTTCTGACAAGAATATAAAAAGTTATACTCATTTTAACTAATCAAGCAAGTCAAAGGGTATAATTGTAATTTCGGGAGAGAAACACCAATTGGTTTGGTGCTTATGCGCTAGAACGAAACCTTTTTCTCAAGCTATCCAAGTTACGTATGAATTCTTATTCCGTGTAAAAATCTCCTACGAAAAGTGTTAATTAGAGTTGACCTAAAACTTTATACCATTATAAATAAAACTTTAAAAGTTCTGTCTCTATAATAATAAATTATTCTCTCTGAAGACTTAGACGAATCGACGCCCTAGGCATCGACCTTTTCAACCCGAATCGCCGTTGATCTTCCGTTCACGCTTCAAGAGGTGGGTACCCATCAATCCATCTTGTTCTTCTCAGATCCCGTCGCGTAGGATGCGTTCGATCACAAGATCGACGGTTTAAAATTTTATTTAAACCCAAATATCCCATAAATTAATAGATCTATATATTTAATATATGTTTTCCCTTGAAAGTTATATATTTAATATATGCTTTCCCTTGAAAGTTATATATTTTATAAATTAGGTTTATATGTTATTTCTCTTTCTTTTCAAAAATTTCTTTTGTTTTGAGCCATTAATATTCTACCTTATATTAGTGCAGATATTTAATATGTTTACTTCCTCTTTTATATACGTAAAATTAATTAAATTTTAATACTTATAAATTTGATAGATTGACTTAATTGGCATAATATCATATTGATATTATTTATTTCTAAATCTATATAGTATAAATTTATCCTTCTACTAAGACTATAATAATATATATTATTGTTGCAAGTTTATATTATTATTTATTTAAAATTAATTAAGCCTAAAAATTAAATTATATTTTATTTTATTTAAATAAATAATAGATTGCACCAAGTCCGAACTTGCTTAACGAACGAATTTACGTCCATGATTCTGAGCTCGCGACTATTGATACACCTGTCCCGGTATTTTGGTCATAACATTTTACTCCGACCTCGGATTAATGCAATTCTTGTGGCATTGGAAAGAAGACAGCGAGATTTACAACTTGTGTGAAATAGCCATTTCACGAATCTGACTTTAGAGGTCAAAATAGAGCAACAAGTCGGGTTCAATTTTGAATGAATCAAGGCTATTCGAATTTAAGATTATTTTCTAATTCTCATGACCAAAGTTTACGTGCATATTATATCTTAAGGTCTTTCGATCGATGGTCATGATAAATCATAACTTAATAAGTATAAATATTATTTAATTTAATTATCTAATTATTATATACATATATCTCAATGCTTCAACGCGACCTCTTCGATAATACAAAGTGTTAGAACTTGATGTCTTTATGAAATCGAACTCTAACTTTACGATTATCGAAATCACACTTATAACTCTATTCTATAATTATATTGGTGTGGTATGTAAATAAACATAAATATAAGCATAATCAAAATCTAAGTATAAAAAGTTACGTATGTGTGATACTTTTGTATTTGCAACTTAATCAATTTATACGAGTTAAGAATATGTTAGATCATGAGTACGAGAGTGTATGAAATCATGCCTACGCCGGTGTGGTGATTCACGAGATGGTATCGAAGCGAGGAATACACCATATACATATTCCTTACAACTCATGGTGGAATGGGATCCATGTCGAGTCGGGTGAGTGTGAATTTAGTGTAACCCATGTGCACGGTGGCATATCGTGATCCTATCACCAGTTTTAATACGAGAGGATAAGATATGAGATATGATACGAGAATCGGGCGTTGGGCCTTTAGCTGTGGTAAGGTTTCTTTTACGGTCACGTGAAACTCAGAATATTGGCGTCCATGTACGGATGCAACACCTCTATGGTAGTATAAACTATCACACGAAGTACATCCAAGTTACTACGAAACCTTTTTCTTGGGAAGCGTGAATTAGGAAGGTTGCCTCACTATAGTTGTCATAGGATTAAGTATAAGAGTATGATAAGATATGAGTATGAGATAAGATAAGTTATGATACGAGTACGATAATAAGACATCGCTGTGTAGGCCAGCAAAAGATAAAGAACTTAAGTCTCTGTACGTGCCGTTCCTTGCGTAGCCACCGTAAGGGCAACAACGTCTTCGGCCAAAGACGGATCTCGAGAGAGATTATGAGTATGAGTGCGTTATGAGTGAGTTTGGCCATTATGTCTCCCCATTGGGTGGTGGAGAATGAGGATGACACGTGGGCGGTATAAGATGGTGGTAAGATACTATGTTGTCCCTCCCATAGTAGCTCGAGCAGCGACTCTGGCACAGGTCGTTTAGGATTTCACTAGTATGTTAGTTACGCTCATCGATGTCTGAGCGTATATAGCGAGAATGATAATAAGATATGATATAATATGTTATGAGATATAGTAAGGCACGTTAGGATATGAGTGTCTAGATCATGGTCTTACATTTATGATATGAGTTTTACGATATGCACGTGATTTTGTCTTCCTTTTGTTATCTGCTTTGAGATATTATGTTTATCACTCACAAGATGCACCCACAATGCACCTGAGTAGTATGGGGTGGATTGGTGGTGTATCCACTGAGTTTACGTGACTGAGTAAACTCATCCCACGATAATCTAATAGTTGCAGGTGATTACTGGAGTGGAGTGACCTGGCCATCTAGATCTCGCCGACGATGATTTCATTGATTCATGCGTTTAGTACTGTGAGCCTTTGGAGGCGACGCCGTTATCAGGAGGGCTACGATGCTGATCTTGATTCGAGTGCCAGTTACTGATCATTGTGGACTTGGTATTGAGTTTTATTGATACTAGTATTGGAGATTTTATAGTTTATTTTATCGGATTTGTCTCCGATTTTCATTATCATTTTATTGGCGGATTATGATTTTATTACACTTATTCAGTATTTATGGTTACATTCATATTCCACTCTATTTGTTAGATCTCACGGATTTCGTGGAATCATTATTGCGCGAGAACTCTGATTAGGTGTATGTCCGCTTAGCATATCCCGGATATGCGGGTCATAACTCGGAATTCTAGGCCCTCGGGATGGGGTAGAATTTCGGGTCGTGACAGAGTGGTATCAGAGCACAGGCTTTACTTCCTCGAGGACTGTATGGGTTATGTAAGTACAATATATTGATTGAGGTTATAATGATTCAGATAGACCGAGACTTTTGATCTTTGAGGACTTATTGGTTTCAAGTAAGTTCGATCGTTGATGATAGAAGACTCTAAGGTTCGATTTGGTATTTAAAGATTTATTTAGAAATGACTTATACAGTTAGGAACTTGTGAGAAATATTAGAAATGGTCTAGACGGATTGGAAAATAATGGATGAAGCTTTTCTAAATTGATGGACAATTAGATAAATAAATCCTTGAAGATTTGACTGTTTAAAATTCTAGGTGATACGAGATGTCAACTATAGGAATAGCGATTCTAGGTTATATCGAAATGGCCAACCTTTAGATCCCGAAATTTCAAGATT
Organism: Chloranthus sessilifolius; assembly: GCA_021018995.1. Classification (NCBI taxonomy): domain Eukaryota; kingdom Viridiplantae; phylum Streptophyta; class Magnoliopsida; order Chloranthales; family Chloranthaceae; genus Chloranthus; species Chloranthus sessilifolius. Next base: position 104,888,707 of record CM037588.1, read on the forward strand.
AAGGAGACGATTAATGAGGGCCCTAAACCAGATTTCTCTATAGGATTTGACGGGACCCTCCTTTTCCGAGATAGATTGTATATCCCCGATGTTAAAATATTGCGGAAAGAAATTCTCGAGGAGGCACACAAATCTGGATATTCGGTGCACCCAGGAAGCACAAAATGTCTAATATTCAAACTATTATAGGTGGCCAAATATGAAGAGAGAAATTGTGTGTTTAGTATGCCAACAGTGAAAGTTGAGCATCGAAGCAAGCTTTTTTTGCATTTCTTACCGATTCAGTGGAAGTGGGAAAACATCTCTATGGATTTCATAGTCGGACTCCCTAGAACTTCAAGGAAGCACAACGCCATCTGGGTTATGGTGGACCAATTGACTAAGACGGCGCACTTTCTACCCTTTAAGATTACGGATAGTGGAGACAAACCCGTGACGATTCAAGGAAATAGTCAAGCTTCACGAGGTTCTGTGAACATTGTGTGGACAGAGACACGAAATTCACCGATCATTGGAAGAAATTTCAGAAGCAATGGGCACGAGACTCGACTTCAGTACAGCCTTCCATCCAGAGACCGACGGTCAAACTGAAAGAGTTAATCAGATCGTAGAAGACATGCTTCGAGCCTGCATGTTAGACTTCCGAGGTAATTGGGATGACCACCTCCCTTTGATTGAGTTTTCTTATAACAATAGCTTTCAGGCAAGCATCGGGATGTCGCCTTTTGAAGCTCTTTATGGCCGAAGTTGTAGGACGCCACTTTGTTGGGACGAGGTTGGTGAAAGAAAGATGCTTGGGCCGGAACTCATAGAAACCACGACCGAGAAGATTAGAGTTATTCGTCAGAGATTGAAAGAAGCTCAAGACCGTCAAAAAGCCTATGCCGACAGTAGAAGATGCTTGATAGAATTTGAGGTTGGTGATTTGGTTTTCATTCGGGTGTCACCAACTAAGGGAATCATGCGTTTTGGAATGCGGGGAAAACTAAGTCCGAGATATGTAGGACCTTTCATTATCACAGATCGCATCGGTGAGGTAGCATACCGAATTTCACTTCGAGACACTTTGCGGTATCCACAATGTGTTTCATGTGTCTATGTTTAAAATACTTGCCCGATCCATCTCACGTCCTTGATATCGAGCCGATCAAGTCGAGAGATGATCGACCATCATAGAAGCCGATTGGTATCATAGATCGGAAGGAGCATACTCATCAAGGGTAAATCTGTACCCTTCGTCAAAGTGCAGTGGCAACATCATTCACCGAATGAAGCCACTTGGGAACAAGAAGCCGAGACTTTGGAGAAGTACCCCGACCTCATCGCTTCATGTACGTAATTTTCGAGGACGAAAATATTATAAGGGGGAGAGAATGTAACAACCCGCATTTTTAGAATTTATTTTAACGGTAGTACATGATGCACCACACTATGCTATGTAATCGCTAACGCCCACATCAAAATCGAAACCCACCTTTTAAAATAGAAAATTTCTAATTTTTCTCATATCAAAATTAGACTCATTGCGAAGTGCTCGTCGATACGATTCCAACGATATATAATTTGACGACTTCTGACAAGAATATAAAAAGTTATGCCCATTTTAATCAAGCAAGTCAAAGGTATAATTGTAATTTCGGGAGAGAAACACCAATTGGTTTGGTGCTTATGCGCTAGAACGAAACCTTTTTCTCAAGCTATCCAAGTTACGTATGAATTCTTATTCCGTGTAAAAATCTCCTACGAAAAGTGTTAATTAGAGTTGACCTAAAACTTTATACCATTATAAATAAAACTTTAAAAGTTCTCTCGTCTCTATAATAATAAATTATTCTCTCTGAAGACTTAGACGAATCGACGCCCTAGGCATCGACCTTTTCAACCCGAATCGCCGTTGATCTTCCGTTCACGCTTCAAGAGGTGGGTACCCATCAATCCATCTTGTTCTTCTCAGATCCCGTCGCGTAGGATGCGTTCGATCGCGATCGACGGGTTTAAAAATCTTATTTAAACCCAAATATCTCATAAATTAATAGATCTATATATTTAATATATGTTTTCCCTTGAAAGTTATATATTTAATATATGCTTTCCCTTGAAAGTTATATATTTTATAAATTAGGTTTATATGTTATTTCTCTTTTCTTTTCAAAAATTTCTTTTGTTTGAGCCATTAATATTCTACCTTATATTAGGTCTGTATATTTAATATGTTTACTTCCTCTTTTATGTCTGTAAAATTAATTAAATTTTAATACTTATAAATTTAATAGATTGACTTAATTGGCATAATATCATATTGATATTATTTATTTCTAAATCTATATAGTATAAATTTATCCTTCTACTAAGACTATAATAATATATATTATTGTTGGAAGTTTATATTATTATTTATTTAAAATTAATTAAGCCTAAAAATTAAATTATATTTTTATTTTATTTAAATAAATAATAGATTGCACCAACTTAAAGTTTCGGGTCCGAACTTGCGGCTACGAACCCGAATTCACGTCCATGAACCCGAGCTCGCGACTATTGATACACCTGTCCCGGTATTTTAGTCATAACGTTTTACTCCGACCTCGGATTAATGCGATTCTTGTGGCATTGGAAAGAAGACAGCGAGATTTACAACTTTGTGTGAAATAGCCATTTCACGAATCTGACTTTTTAGAGGTCAAAATAGAGCAACAAGTCGGGTTCAATTTTGAATGAATCAAGGCTATTCGAATTTAAGATTATTTTCTAATTCTCATGACCAAAGTTTCTGTGCATATTATATCTTAAGGTCTTTCGATCGATGGTCATGATAAATCATAACTTAATAAGTATAAATATTATTTAATTTAATTATCTAATTATTATATACATATATCTCAATTTTATCGCTTCAACGCGACCTCTTCGATAATACAAAGTGTTAGAACTTCGATGTCTTTATGAAATCGAACTCTAACTTTTACGATTATCGAAATCACACTTATAACTCTATTCTATAATTATATTGGTGTGGTATGTAAATAAACATAAATATAAGCATAATCAAAATCTAAGTATAAACCGTTCTGTATGTGTGATACTTTTGTATTTGCAACTTAATCAATTTATACTGAGTTAAGAATATGTTAGATCATGAGTAGAGAGTGTATGAAATCATGCCTACGCTTGGGTGTGGTGACTCACTGAGATGGTATCGAAGCGAGGAATACACCATATTCATATACCTTACAACTCATGGTGGAATGGGACCCATGACGAGTCGGGTGAGTGTGAATTTAGTGTAACTTCGTACACGGTGGCATATACAGTGATCCTATCACCCCGAGTTTTAATACGAGAGGATAAGATATGAGATATGATACGAGAATCGGGCGTTGGGCCTTTAGCTGTGGTAAGGTTTCTTTTACGGTCACGTGAAACTCAGAATATTGGCGTCCATGTACGGATGCAACACCTCTATGGTAGTATAAATTATCACACGAAGTACATCCAAGTTACTACGAAACCTTTTTCTTGGGAAGCGTGAATTAGGAAGGTTGCCTCACTATAGTTTTTCATAGGATTAAGTATAAGAGTATGATAAGATATGAGTATGAGATAAGATAAGTTATGATACGAGTACGATAATAAGACATCGCTGTGTAGGCCAGCAAAAGATAAAGAACTTGCCTCTTCATGCGTAGAGCCACCGTAAGGGCAACAACGTCTTCGGCCCAAGACGGATCTCTGAGAGAGATTATGAGTATGAGTGCGTTATGAGTGAGTTTGGCCATTATGTCTCCCCATTGGCTGGGTGGTGGAGTATAAGTATGACACGAGGGCGTTATAATATGGTGGTATGATACTATGTTGACCCTCCCATAGTAGCTCGAGCAGCGACTCTGGCACAGGTCGTTTAGGATTTCACTAGTATATTAGTTACGCTCATGCGATGTCTGCAGACGTATATGTGAGAATGATAATAAGATATGATATAATATGTTATGAGATATGGTAAGGTACGTTAGGATATGAGTGTCTAGATCATGGTCTTACATTTATGATATAATATGAGTTTTACGATATGCACGTGATTTTGTCTTCCTTTTGCTATCTGCTTTGAGATATTATGTTTATCACTCACAAGATTCACCCTCAATGCACCTGAGTAGTATGGGGTGGATTAGTGGTGTATCCCACTGAGTTTACGTGACTGAGTAAACTCATCCCACGATAATCTAACAGTTGCAGGTGATTATGCTGGTGGAGTAGACATCGGCCATCTAGATCTCGCCGACGCTAATTTCATTGATTCAAGCGCTTTAGTACCGTGAGCCTTTGGAGGGCTTACGCGCTTATCAGGAGGACTACGGTGCTGATTTTGATTCGAGTGTCGGTTACTGATCATTGTGGACTTGGTATTGAGTTTTATTGATACTAGTATTGCGGATTTTATAGTTTATTTTATCGGATTTGTCTCCGATTTTCATTATCATTTTATTGGCGGATTATGATTTTATTACACTTATTCAGTATTTATGGTTACATTCATATTCCACTCTATTTGTTAGATCTCACGGATTTCGTGGAATCATTATTCGAGAACTCGATTAGGTGTATGTCCGCTTAGCATATCCGGATATGTGCGGTCATAACTCAATTCTAGGCCCTCGGATGGGGTAGAATTTGGGGTGGTGACAGAGTGGTATCAGACCACAGGCTTTACTTCCTCGAGGACTGTATGGGTTATGTAAGTACAATATATTGATTGAGGTTATAATGATTCAGATAGACCCGAGACTTTTGATCTTTGAGGACTTATTGGTTTCAAGGAAGTTCGATCGTTGATGATAGAAGACTCTAAGGTTCGATTTGGTATTTAATGATTTATTTAGAGATGACTTATACAGTTAGGAACTTGTGAGAAATATTAGAAATGGTCTAGACGGATTGGAAAATAATGGATGAAGCTTTTCTATATTGATGGACAATTAGATAAATAAATCCTTGAAGATTTGATTTTAAAATTCTAGGTGATGCGAGATGTCAACTATAGGAATAGCGATTCTAGGTTATATCAGAAATGGCCAACCTTTAGATCCCGAAATTTCGAAGATTAAGGGACAGTTAGCCGAGGGCCCTAAACCAGATTTCTCTATACGATTTGACGGGACCCTCCTTTTCCGAGATAGATTGTATATCCCCGATGTTAAAATATTGCGGAAAGAAATTCTCGAGGAGGCACACAACTGGATATTCGGCACCAGGAAGCACAAAATGTCTTAGGAATATTGAAACTATTATAGGTGGCCAAATATGAAGAGAAATTGCGAATCGTCTCTGTGTGTTTAGTATGCCAACGGTGAAAGTTGAGCATCGAAGCAAGCCGGTCTTTGCGCTCTTACCGATTCCCGAGTGGAAGTGGGAAAACATCTCTATGGATTTCATAGTCGGACTCCCTAGAACTTCAAGGAAGCACAACGCCATCTGGGTTATTGTGGACCAATTGACTAAGTCGGCGCACTTTCTACCTTTTAAGATTACAGATAGTGGAGACAAACTGGCTGAGACGTATCTGAAGGAAATAGTCAAGCTTCACGAGGTTCCTGTGAACATTGTGTCGGACAGAGACACGAAATTCACTTCTGATCATTGGAAGAAATTTCAGGAAGCAATGGGCACGAGACTCGACTTCAGTACAGCCTTCCATCCAGAGACCGACGGTCAAACTGAAAGAGTTAATCAGATCGTAGAAGACATGCTTCGAGCCTGCATGTTAGACTTCCGAGGTAATTGGGATGACCACCTCCCTTTGATTGAGTTTTCTTATAACAATAGCTTTCAGGCAAGTATCGGGATGTCGCCTTTTGAAGCTCTTTATGGCCGAAGTTGTAGGACGCCTCTTTGTTGGGACGAGGTTGGTGAAAGAAAGATGCTTGGTGAACTCATGAAACCACGACGAGAAGATTAGAGTTATTCGCCGAGATTGAAAGAAGCTCAAGACCGCCAAAAGCCTATGCACGTGAGAAGATGCTTGATAGAATTTGAGGTTGGTGATTTGGTTTTCATTCGGTGTCACCAACTAAGGGAATCATGCTTTTGGAATGCGGGAAAACTAAGTCCGAGATATGTAGGACCTTTCATTATCACAGATCGCATCGGTGAGGTAGCATACCAATTTCACTTGAGACACTTTGCCGGTATCCACAATGTGTTTCATGTGTCTATGTTGCGCAAATACTTGCCCGATCCATCTCACGTCCTTGATATCGAGCCGACTGAAGTCAGAGATGATCTGACCATCATAGAGAAGCCGATTGGTATCATAGATCGGAAGGAGCAGCTCATCAAGGGTAAATCTGTTCGCTTCGTCAAAGTGCAGTGGCAACATCATTCACCGAATGAAGCCACTTGGGAACAAGAAGCCGAGACTTTGGAGAAGTACCCCGACCTCATCGCTTCATGTACGTAATTTTCGAGGACGAAAATATTATAAGGGGGAGAGAATGTAACAACCCGGATTTTTAGATTTTATTTTAACGGTGGTAGATGATGCACCACACTATGTACTGTGCTAACGCTCCACATCAAAATCGAAACCCACCTTTTAAAATAGAAAATTTCTAATTTTTCCCATATCAAAATTAGACTCATTGCGAAGTGCTCGTCGATACGATTCCAACGATATATAATTTGACGACTTCTGACAAGAATATAAAAAGTTATACTCATTTTAACTAATCAAGCAAGTCAAAGGGTATAATTGTAATTTCGGGAGAGAAACACCAATTGGTTTGGTGCTTATGCGCTAGAACGAAACCTTTTTCTCAAGCTATCCAAGTTACGTATGAATTCTTATTCCGTGTAAAAATCTCCTACGAAAAGTGTTAATTAGAGTTGACCTAAAACTTTATACCATTATAAATAAAACTTTAAAAGTTCTCTCGTCTCTATAATAATAAATTATTCTCTCTGAAGACTTAGACGAATCGACGCCCTAGGCATCGACCTTTTCAACCCGAATCGCCGTTGATCTTCCGTTCACGCTTCAAGAGGTGGGTACCCATCAATCCATCTTGTTCTTCTCAGATCCCGTCGCGTAGGATGCGTTCGATCGCGCATCGACGGGTTTAAAAATCTTATTTAAACCCAAATATCTCATAAATTAATAGATCTATATATTTAATATATGTTTTCCCTTGAAAGTTATATATTTAATATATGCTTTCCCTTGAAAGTTATATATTTTATAAATTAGGTTTATATGTTATTTCTCTTTTCTTTTCAAAAATTTCTTTTGTTTGAGCCATTAATATTCTACCTTATATTAGGTCTGTATATTTAATATGTTTACTTCCTCTTTTATGTCTGTAAAATTAATTAAATTTTAATACTTATAAATTTAATAGATTGACTTAATTGGCATAATATCATATTGATATTATTTATTTCTAAATCTATATAGTATAAATTTATCCTTCTACTAAGACTATAATAATATATATTATTGTTGGAAGTTTATATTATTATTTATTTAAAATTAATTGCTTCAAAATTAAATTATATTTTTATTTTATTTAAATAAATTAATAGATTGCACCAACTTAAAGTTTCGGGTCCGAACTTGCGGCTCGAACCCGAATTCACGTCCATGAACCCGAGCTCATGACTATTGATACACCTGTCCGGTATTTTAGTCATAACGTTTTACTGACCTCGGATTAATGCGATTCTTGTGGCATTGGAAAGAAGACAGCGAGATTTACAACTTTGTGTGAAATAGCCATTTCACGAATCTGACTTTTAGAGGTCAAAATAGAGCAACAAGTCGGGTTCAATTTTGAATGAATCAAGGCTATTCGAATTTAAGATTATTTTCTAATTCTCATGACCAAAGTTTGCATATTATATCTTAAGATCTTTCGATCGATGGTCATGATAAATCATAACTTAATAAGTATAAATATTATTTAATTTAATTATCTAATTATTATATACATATATCTCAATTTTATCGCTTCAACGCGACCTCTTCGATAATACAAAGTGTTAGAACTTCGATGTCTTTATGAAATCGAACTCTAACTTTTACGATTATCGAAATCACACTTATAACTCTATTCTATAATTATATTGGTGTGGTATGTAAATAAACATAAATATAAGCATAATCAAAATCTAAGTATAAACCGTTCTGTATGTGTGATACTTTTGTATTTGCAACTTAATCAATTTATACGAGTTAAGAATATGTTAGATCATGAGTACGAGAGTGTATGAAATCATGCCTACGCTTGGGTGTGGTGATTCGCCGAGATGGTATCGAAGCGAGGAATACACCATATTCATATACCTTACAACTCATGGTGGAATGGGACCCATGACGAGTCGGGTGAGTGTGAATTTAGTGTAACTTCGTACACGGTGGCATATACAGTGATCCTATCACCCCGAGTTTTAATACGAGAGGATAAGATATGAGATATGATACGAGAATCGGGCGTTGGGCCTTTAGCTGTGGTAAGGTTTCTTTTACGGTCACGTGAAACTCAGAATATTGGCGTCCATGTACGGATGCAACACCTCTATGGTAGTATAAATTATCACACGAAGTACATCCAAGTTACTACGAAACCTTTTTCTTGGGAAGCGTGAATTAGGAAGGTTGCCTCACTATAGTTTTTCATAGGATTAAGTATAAGAGTATGATAAGATATGAGTATGAGATAAGATAAGTTATGATCTGATGCGATAATAAGACATCGTAGGCCAAATAAAAGATAAAGAACTTAAGTCTCAGACGTCTGCGTTCCTTGCGTAGCCACCGTAAGGGCAACAACGTCTTTCAGCCAAGACGGATCTCTGAGAGAGATTATGAGTATGAGTGCGTTATGAGTGAGTTTGGCCATTATGTCTCCCCATTGGCTGGGTGGTGGAGTATGAGTATGACACGAGGGCGTTATAATATGGTGGTATGATACTATGTTGACCCTCCCATAGTAGCTCGAGCAGCGACTCTGGCACAGGTCGTTTAGGATTTCACTAGTATGTTAGTTACGCTCATGCAATGTCTGAGCGTATGTGCGAGAATGATAATAAGATATGATATAATATGTTATGAGATATAGTAAGGCACGTTAGGATATGAGTGTCTAGATCATGGTCTTACATTTATGATATGAGTTTTACGATATGCACGTGATTTTGTCTTCCTTTTGTTATCTGCTTTGAGATATTATGTTTATCACTCACAAGATGCACCCACAATGCACCTGAGTAGTATGGGGTGGATTGGTGGTGTATCCACTGAGTTTACGTGACTGAGTAAACTCATCCCACGATAATCTAATAGTTGCAGGTGATTACGCTGGTGGAGTAGACACTGGCCATCTAGATCTCGCCGACGCTGATTTCATTGATTCCGCGGGCGTTTAGTACCAGGAGCCTTTGGAGGGCGACGCTGCCGGTTATCAGGAGGACTACGGTGCTGATCTTGATTCGAGTGCCAGTTACTGATCATTGTGGACTTGGTATTGAGTTTTATTGATACTAGTATTGCGGATTTTATAGTTTATTTTATCGGATTTGTCTCCGATTTTCATTATCATTTTATTGGCGGATTATGATTTTATTACACTTATTCAGTATTTATGGTTACATTCATATTCCACTCTATTTGTTAGATCTCACGGATTTCGTGGAATCATTATTGCGCGAGAACTCTGATTAGGTGTATGTCCGCTTAGCATATCCGGGATATGTGCGGGTCATAACTCGGAATTCTAGGCCCTCGGGATGGGGTAGAATTTGGTCGTGATGAAAGTGGTATCGAATACGGGCTTTACTTCCTCGAGGACTGTATGGGTTATGTAAGTACAATATATTGATTGAGGTTATAATGATTCAGATAGACCCGAGACTTTTGATCTTTTGAGGACTTATTGGTTTCAAGGAAGTTCGATCGTTGATGATAGAAGACTCTAAGGTTCGATTTGGTATTTAAAGATTTATTTAGAAATGACTTATACAGTTAGGAACTTGTGAGAAATATTAGAAATGGTCTAGACGGATTGGAAAATAATGGATGAAGCTTTTCTAAATTGATGGACAATTAGATAAATAAATCCTTGAAGATTTGACTGTTTAAAATTCTAGGTGATCTGAGATGTCAACTATAGGAATAGCAGATTCTAGGTTATATCAGAAATGGCCAACCTTTAGATCCCGAAATTTCGAAGATTAAGGGACAGTTAGCCGAGGGCCCTAAACCAGATTTCTCTATACGATTTGACGGGACCCTCCTTTTCCGAGATAGATTGTATATCCCCGATGTTAAAATATTGCGGAAAGAAATTCTCGAGGAGGCACACAAATCTGGATATTCGGTGCACCCAGGAAGCACAAAAATGTACCGGAATATTCGAAACTATTATAGGTGGCCAAATATGAAGAGAGAAATTGCAGAATACGTCTCCAGGTGTTTAGTATGCCAACAGGTGAAAGTTGAGCATCAGAAGCAAGCCGGTCTTTTGCAGCCCTTACCGATTCCCGAGTGGAAGTGGGAAAACATCTCTATGGATTTCATAGTCGGACTCCCTAGAACTTCAAGGAAGCACAACGCCATCTGGGTTATTGTGGACCAATTGACTAAGTCGGCGCACTTTCTACCTTTTAAGATTACAGATAGTGGAGACAAACTGGCTGAGACGTATCTGAAGGAAATAGTCAAGCTTCACGAGGTTCCTGTGAACATTGTGTCGGACAGAGACACGAAATTCACTTCTGATCATTGGAAGAAATTTCAGGAAGCAATGGGCACGAGACTCGACTTCAGTACAGCCTTCCATCCAGAGACCGACGGTCAAACTGAAAGAGTTAATCAGATCGTAGAAGACATGCTTCGAGCCTGCATGTTAGACTTCCGAGGTAATTGGGATGACCACCTCCCTTTGATTGAGTTTTCTTATAACAATAGCTTTCAGGCAAGCATCGGGATGTCGCCTTTTGAAGCTCTTTATGGCCGAAGTTGTAGGACGCCACTTTGTTGGGACGAGGTTGGTGAAAGAAAGATGCTTGGGCCGGAACTCATAGAAACCACGACCGAGAAGATTAGAGTTATTCGTCAGAGATTGAAAGAAGCTCAAGACCGTCAAAAAGCCTATGCCGACAGTAGAAGATGCTTGATAGAATTTGAGGTTGGTGATTTGGTTTTCATTCGGGTGTCACCAACTAAGGGAATCATGCGTTTTGGAATGCGGGGAAAACTAAGTCCGAGATATGTAGGACCTTTCATTATCACAGATCGCATCGGTGAGGTAGCATACCGAATTTCACTTCCGAGACACTTTGCCGGTATCCACAATGTGTTTCATGTGTCTATGTTGCGCAAATACTTGCCCGATCCATCTCACGTCCTTGATATCGAGCCGACTGAAGTCAGAGATGATCTGACCATCATAGAGAAGCCGATTGGTATCATAGATCGGAAGGAGCAGCTCATCAAGGGTAAATCTGTTCGCTTCGTCAAAGTGCAGTGGCAACATCATTCAAGAATGAAGCCACTTGGGAACAAGAAGAGACTTTGGAGAAGTACCGACCTCATCGCTTCATGTACGTAATTTTCGAGGACGAAAATATTATAAGGGGGAGAGAATGTAACAACCCGGATTTTTAGATTTTATTTTAACGGTGGTAGATGATGCACCACACTATGTACTGTGCTAACGCTCCACATCAAAATCGAAACCCACCTTTTAAAATAGAAAATTTCTAATTTTTCCCATATCAAAATTAGACTCATTGCGAAGTGCTCGTCGATACGATTCCAACGATATATAATTTGACGACTTCTGACAAGAATATAAAAAGTTATACTCATTTTAACTAATCAAGCAAGTCAAAGGGTATAATTGTAATTTCGGGAGAGAAACACCAATTGGTTTGGTGCTTATGCGCTAGAACGAAACCTTTTTCTCAAGCTATCCAAGTTACGTATGAATTCTTATTCCGTGTAAAAATCTCCTACGAAAAGTGTTAATTAGAGTTGACCTAAAACTTTATACCATTATAAATAAAACTTTAAAAGTTCTCTCGTCTCTATAATAATAAATTATTCTCTCTGAAGACTTAGACGAATCGACGCCCTAGGCATCGACCTTTTCAACCCGAATCGCCGTTGATCTTCCGTTCACGCTTCAAGAGGTGGGTACCCATCAATCCATCTTGTTCTTCTCAGATCCCGTCGCGTAGGATGCGTTCGATCGCGCATCGACGGGTTTAAAAATTTTATTTAAACCCAAATATCTCATAAATTAATAGATCTATATATTTAATATATGTTTTCCCTTGAAAGTTATATATTTAATATATGCTTTCCCTTGAAAGTTATATATTTTATAAATTAGGTTTATATGTTATTTCTCTTTTCTTTTCAAAAATTTCTTTTGTTTGAGCCATTAATATTCTACCTTATATTAGGTCTGTATATTTAATATGTTTACTTCCTCTTTTATGTCTGTAAAATTAATTAAATTTTAATACTTATAAATTTAATAGATTGACTTAATTGGCATAATATCATATTGATATTATTTATTTCTAAATCTATATAGTATAAATTTATCCTTCTACTAAGACTATAATAATACATATTATTGTTGGAAGTTTATATTATTATTTATTTAAAATTAATTAAGCCTAAAAATTAAATTATATTTTTATTTTATTTAAATAAATAATAGATTGCACCAACTTAAAGTTTCGGGTCCGAACTTGCGGCTACGAACCCGAATTCACGTCCATGAACCCGAGCTCGCGACTATTGATACACCTGTCCCGGTATTTTAGTCATAACGTTTTACTCCGACCTCGGATTAATGCGATTCTTGTGGCATTGGAAAGAAGACAGCGAGATTTACAACTTTGTGTGAAATAGCCATTTCACGAATCTGACTTTTTAGAGGTCAAAATAGAGCAACAAGTCGGGTTCAATTTTGAATGAATCAAGGCTATTCGAATTTAAGATTATTTTCTAATTCTCATGACCAAAGTTTCTGTGCATATTATATCTTAAGGTCTTTCGATCGATGGTCATGATAAATCATAACTTAATAAGTATAAATATTATTTAATTTAATTATCTAATTATTATATACATATATCTCAATTTTATCGCTTCAACGCGACCTCTTCGATAATACAAAGTGTTAGAACTTCGATGTCTTTATGAAATCGAACTCTAACTTTTACGATTATCGAAATCACACTTATAACTCTATTCTATAATTATATTGGTGTGGTATGTAAATAAACATAAATATAAGCATAATCAAAATCTAAGTATAAACCGTTCTGTATGTGTGATACTTTTGTATTTGCAACTTAATCAATTTATACGAGTTAAGAATATGTTAGATCATGAGTACGAGAGTGTATGAAATCATGCCTACGCTTGGGTGTGGTGATTCGCCGAGATGGTATCGAAGCGAGGAATACACCATATTCATATACCTTACAACTCATGGTGGAATGGGACCCATGACGAGTCGGGTGAGTGTGAATTTAGTGTAACTTCGTACACGGTGGCATATACAGTGATCCTATCACCCCGAGTTTTAATACGAGAAGATAAGATATGAGATATGAAACTAGAATCGGGCGTTGGGCCTTTAGCTGTGGTAAGGTTTCTTTTACGGTCACGTGAAACTCAGAATATTGGCGTCCATGTACGGATGCAACACCTCTATGGTAGTATAAATTATCACACGAAGTACATCCAAGTTACTACGAAACCTTTTTCTTGGGAAGCGTGAATTAGGAAGGTTGCCTCACTATAGTTTTTCATAGGATTAAGTATAAGAGTATGATAAGATATGAGTATGAGATAAGATAAGTTATGATCGATGCGATAATAAGACATCATTTGTGTAGGCGAGAAAAGATAAAGAACTTAAGTCTACGTGCAGACGTTCCTTGCGTACCCACCGTAAGGGCAACAACGTCTTTCAGCCAAGACGGATCTCTGAGAGAGATTATGAGTATGAGTGCGTTATGAGTGAGTTTGGCCATTATGTCTCCCCATTGGCTGGGTGGTGGAGTATAAGTATGACACGAGGGCGTTATAATATGGTGGTATGATACTATGTTGACCCTCCCATAGTAGCTCGGCAAATGACAGCGCATGTCGTTTAGGATTTCACTAGTATGTTAGTTACGCTCATGCGATGTCTGAGACGTATGTAGAGAATGATAATAAGATATGATATAATATGTTATGAGATATAGTAAGGCACGTTAGGATATGAGTGTCTAGATCATGGTCTTACATTTATGATATGAGTTTTACTGATATGCACGTGATTTTGTCTTCCTTTTGTTATCTCGCTTTGAGATATTATGTTTATCACTCACAAGATGCACCCACAATGCACGAGTAGTATGGGGTGGATTGGTGGTGTATCCTTGAGTTCGTGGTGAGTAAACTCATCCCACGATAATCTAATAGTTGCGGTGATTCTGTGGTGGAGTGAAACGGCCATCTAGATCTCGACGCGATTTCATTGATTCATGCGGCGTTTAGTACCGTGGAGCCTTTGGAGGCGGCGCCGGATTATCGGGAGGACTACGGTCGATCTTGATTGAGTGCGATTCTTGATCATTGTGGACTTGGTATTGAGTTTTATTGATACTAGTATTGCGGATTTTATAGTTTATTTTATCGGATTTGTCTCCGATTTTCATTATCATTTTATTGGCGGATTATGATTTTATTACACTTATTCAGTATTTATGGTTACATTCATATTCCACTCTATTTGTTAGATCTCACGGATTTCGTGGAATCATTATTGCGCGAGAACTCTGATTAGGTGTATGTCCGCTTAGCATATCCGGGATATGTGCGGGTCATAACTCGGAATTCTAGGCCCTCGGGATGGGGTAGAATTTCGGGTCGTGACAGAGTGGTATCAGAGCACAGGCTTTACTTCCTCGAGGACTGTATGGGTTATGTAAGTACAATATATTGATTGAGGTTATAATGATTCAGATAGACCCGAGACTTTTGATCTTTTGAGGACTTATTGGTTTCAAGGAAGTTCGATCGTTGATGATAGAAGACTCTAAGGTTCGATTTGGTATTTAAAGATTTATTTAGAAATGACTTATACAGTTAGGAACTTGTGAGAAATATTAGAAATGGTCTAGACGGATTGGAAAATAATGGATGAAGCTTTTCTAAATTGATGGACAATTAGATAAATAAATCCTTGAAGATTTGACTGTTTAAAATTCTAGGTGATCTGAGATGTCAACTATAGGAATAGCAGATTCTAGGTTATATCAGAAATGGCCAACCTTTAGATCCGAAATTTGAAGATTAAGGGACGATTAGCGAGGCCCTAAACAGATTTCTCTATACGATTTGGCGGACCCTCCTTTTCCGAGATAGATTGTATATCCCGATGTTAAAATATTGCGGAAAGAAATTCTAGGAGCACACAAGTCTGGATATTCGGTGCACCCAGGAAGCACAAAAATGTACCGAAATATTCGAAACTATTATAGCTGGGTAAATATGAAGAGAGAAATTGCAGAATAAGTCTCGACGTGTTTAGTATCCCAAGACGTGAAAGTTGAGCATCAGAAGCAAGCCGGTCTTTTGCAGCCCTTACCGATTCCCGAGTGGAAGTGGGAAAACATCTCTATGGATTTCATAGTCGGACTCCCTAGAACTTCAAGGAAGCACAACGCCATCTGGGTTATTGTGGACCAATTGACTAAGTCGGCGCACTTTCTACCTTTTAAGATTACAGATAGTGGAGACAAACTGGCTGAGACGTATCTGAAGGAAATAGTCAAGCTTCACGAGGTTCCTGTGAACATTGTGTCGGACAGAGACACGAAATTCACTTCTGATCATTGGAAGAAATTTCAGGAAGCAATGGGCACGAGACTCGACTTGATCTGACCTTCCATCCAGAGGCCGCGGTCAAGCCGAAGAGTTAATCGGATCGTAGAAGACATGCTTGAGCGCATGTTAGACTTCCGAGGTAATTGGGATGACCTCCTCCCTTTGTTTGAGTTTTCTTATAACAATAGCTCTCAAGCAAGCATCTGGATGTCGCCTTTTGAAGTTCTTTATGGCCGAAGTTGTAGGACGCCTCTTTGTTGGGACGAGGTTGGTGAAAGAAAGATGCTTGGTAGGAACTCATAGAAACCACGCCCGAGAAGATTAGAGTTATTCGTCAGAGATTGAAAGAAGCTCAAGACCGTCAAAAAGCCTATGCCGACAGTAGAAGATGCTTGATAGAATTTGAGGTTGGTGATTTGGTTTTCATTCGGGTGTCACCAACTAAGGGAATCATGCGTTTTGGAATGCGGGGAAAACTAAGTCCGAGATATGTAGGACCTTTCATTATCACAGATCGCATCGGTGAGGTAGCATACCGAATTTCACTTCCGAGACACTTTGCCGGTATCCACAATGTGTTTCATGTGTCTATGTTGCGCAAATACTTGCCCGATCCATCTCACGTCCTTGATATCGAGCCGACTGAAGTCAGAGATGATCTGACCATCATAGAGAAGCCGATTGGTATCATAGATCGGAAGGAGCAGCTCATCAAGGGTAAATCTGTTCGCTTCGTCAAAGTGCAGTGGCAACATCATTCACCGAATGAAGCCACTTGGGAACAAGAAGCCGAGACTTTGGAGAAGTACCCCGACCTCATCGCTTCATGTACGTAATTTTCGAGGACGAAAATATTATAAGGGGGAGAGAATGTAACAACCCGGATTTTTAGATTTTATTTTAACGGTGGTAGATGATGCACCACACTATGTACTGTGCTAACGCTCCACATCAAAATCGAAACCCACCTTTTAAAATAGAAAATTTCTAATTTTTCCCATATCAAAATTAGACTCATTGCGAAGTGCTCGTCGATACGATTCCAACGATATATAATTTGACGACTTCTGACAAGAATATAAAAAGTTATACTCATTTTAACTAATCAAGCAAGTCAAAGGGTATAATTGTAATTTCGGGAGAGAAACATTGGTTTGGTGCTTATGCTAGAACGAAAGCTTTTTCTCAAGCTATCCAAGTTACGTATGAATTCTTATTACGTGTAAAAATCTCCTACGAAAAGTGTTAATTAGAGTTGACCTAAAACTTTATACCATTATAAATAAAACTTTAAAAGTTCTCTCTCTATAATAATAAATTATTCTCTCTGAAGACTTAGACGAATCGACGCCCTAGGCATCGTCCTTTTCAACCTGAATCGCCGTTGATCTTCTGTTCACGCTTCAACAGGTGGGTACCCATCAATCCATCTTGTTCTTCTCAGATCCCGTCGCGTAGGATGCGTTCGATCGCGCATCGACGGGTTTAAAAATTTTATTTAAACCCAAATATCTCATAAATTAATAGATCTATATATTTAATATATGTTTTCCCTTGAAAGTTATATATTTAATATATGCTTTCCCTTGAAAGTTATATATTTTATAAATTAGGTTTATATGTTATTTCTCTTTTCTTTTCAAAAATTTCTTTTGTTTGAGCCATTAATATTCTACCTTATATTAGGTCTGTATATTTAATATGTTTACTTCCTCTTTTATGTCTGTAAAATTAATTAAATTTTAATACTTATAAATTTAATAGATTGACTTAATTGGCATAATATCATATTGATATTATTTATTTCTAAATCTATATAGTATAAATTTATCCTTCTACTAAGACTATAATAATATATATTATTGTTGGAAGTTTATATTATTATTTATTTAAAATTAATTAAGCCTAAAAATTAAATTATATTTTTATTTTATTTAAATAAATAATAGATTGCACCAACTTAAAGTTTCGGGTCCGAACTTGCGGCTACGAACCCGAATTCACGTCCATGAACCCGAGCTCGCGACTATTGATACACCTGTCCCGGTATTTTAGTCATAACGTTTTACTCCGACCTCGGATTAATGCGATTCTTGTGGCATTGGAAAGAAGACAGCGAGATTTACAACTTTGTGTGAAATAGCCATTTCACGAATCTGACTTTTTAGAGGTCAAAATAGAGCAACAAGTCGGGTTCAATTTTGAATGAATCAAGGCTATTCGAATTTAAGATTATTTTCTAATTCTCATGACCAAAGTTTACATGCATATTATATCTTAAGGTCTTTATCGATGGTCATGATAAATCATAACTTAATAAGTATAAATATTATTTAATTTAATTATCTAATTATTATATACATATATCTCAATTTTATCGCTAACGCGACCTCTTCGATAATACAAAGTGTTAGAACTTGATGTCTTTATGAAATCGAACTCTAACTTTTACGATTATCGAAATCACACTATAACTCTATTCTATAATTATATTGGTGTGGTATGTAACATAAATATAAGCATAATCAAAATCTAACTATAAACCGTTCTGTTTGTGTGATACTTTTGTATTTGCAACTTAATCAATTTATACGAGTTAAGAAAATGTTAGATCATGAGTACGAGAGTGTATGAAATCATGCCTACGCTTGGGTGTGGTGATTACTTGAGATGGTATCGAAGCGAGGAATACACCATATTCATATACCTTACAACTCATGGTGGAATGGGACCCATGACGAGTCGGGTGAGTGTGAATTTAGTGTAACTTCGTACACGGTGGCATATACAGTGATCCTATCACCCCGAGTTTTAATCTGAGAGGATAAGATATGAGATATGATACGAGAATCGGGCGTTGGGCCTTTAGCTGTGGTAAGGTTTCTTTTACGGTCACGTGAAACTCAGAATATTGGCGTCCATGTACGGATGCAACACCTCTATGGTAGTATAAATTATCACACGAAGTACATCCAAGTTACTACGAAACCTTTTTCTTGGGAAGCGTGAATTAGGAAGGTTGCCTCACTATAGTCTTTCATAGGATTAAGTATAAGAGTATGATAAGATATGAGTATGAGATAAGATAAGTTATGATCTGATGCGATAATAAGACATCGCTGTGTAGGCCAGCAAAAGATAAAGAACTTAAGTCTCTGTACGTGCCGTTCCTTGCGTAGCCACCGTAAGGGCAACAACGTCTTTCAGCCAAGACGGATCTCTGAGAGAGATTATGAGTATGAGTGCGTTATGAGTGAGTTTGGCCATTATGTCTCCCCATTGGCTGGGTGGTGGAGTATGAGTATGACACGAGGGCGTTATAATATGGTGGTATGATACTATGTTGACCCTCCCATAGTAGCTCGGCGTGACTTCGCACAGTCGTTTAGGATTTCACTAGTATGTTAGTTACGCTCATGCGATGTACAGACGTATGTGCGAGAATGATAATAAGATATGATATAATATGTTATGAGATATAGTAAGGCACGTTAGGATATGAGTGTCTAGATCATGGTCTTACATTTATGATATGAGTTTTACGATATGCACGTGATTTTGTCTTCCTTTTGTTATACGCTTTGAGATATTATGTTTATCACTCACAAGATGCACCCACAATGCACACGAGTAGTATGGGGTGGATTGGTGGTGTATCCACGAGTTCGTGGTGAGTAAACTCATCCCACGATAATCTAATAGTTGCGGTGATTCTGTTGGTGGAGTAGACATCGGCCATCTAGATCTCGCCGAGATTTCATTGATTCATGGGCGTTTAGTACCGTGAGCCTTTGGAGGCGATTATCGGACTACGGTCGATCTTGATTGAGTGCGATTCTTGATCATTGTGGACTTGGTATTGAGTTTTATTGATACTAGTATTGCGGATTTTATAGTTTATTTTATCGGATTTGTCTCCGATTTTCATTATCATTTTATTGGCGGATTATGATTTTATTACACTTATTCAGTATTTATGGTTACATTCATATTCCCTCTATTTGTTAGATCTCACGATTTCGTGGAATCATTATTCGAGAACTACGATTAGGTGTATGTCCGCTTAGCATATCCGGATATAATATGCGGGTCATAACTCGGAATTCTAGGCCCTCGGGATGGGGTAGAATTTCGGGTCGTGACAGAGTGGTATCAGAGCACAGGCTTTACTTCCTCGAGGACTGTATGGGTTATGTAAGTACAATATATTGATTGAGGTTATAATGATTCAGATAGACCCGAGACTTTTGATCTTTTGAGGACTTATTGGTTTCAAGGAAGTTCGATCGTTGATGATAGAAGACTCTAAGGTTCGATTTGGTATTTAAAGATTTATTTAGAAATGACTTATACAGTTAGGAACTTGTGAGAAATATTAGAAATGGTCTAGACGGATTGGAAAATAATGGATGAAGCTTTTCTAAATTGATGGACAATTAGATAAATAAATCCTTGAAGATTTGACTGTTTAAAATTCTAGGTGATCTGAGATGTCAACTATAGGAATAGCAGATTCTAGGTTATATCAGAAATGGCCAACCTTTAGATCCCGAAATTTCGAAGATTAAGGGACAGTTAGCCGAGGGCCCTAAACCAGATTTCTCTATACGATTTGACGGGACCCTCCTTTTCCGAGATAGATTGTATATCCCCGATGTTAAAATATTGCGGAAAGAAATTCTCGAGGAGGCACACAAATCGATATTGATGCACCAGAAGCACAAAATGTCGAATATTGAAACTATTATAGGTGGCCAAATATGAAGAGAGAAATTGCAGAATACGTCTCCAGGTGTTTAGTATGCCAACAGGTGAAAGTTGAGCATCAGAAGCAAGCCGGGCTTGTGCAGCCCTTACCGATTCCCGAGTGGAAAACATCTCTATGGATTTCATAGTGGACTCCTAGAACTTCAAGGAAGCACAACGCCATCAGGTTATTGTGGACCAATTGACTAAGTCGGCGCACTTTCTACCTTTTAAGATTACGGATAGTGGAGACAAACTGGCTGAGACGTATCTGAAGGAAATAGTCAAGCTTCACGAGGTTCCTGTGAACATTGTGTCGGACGGAGACACGAAATTCACTTCTGATCATTGGAAGAAATCTGAGGAAGCAATGGGCACGAGACTCGACTTGATCTGACCTTCCATCCAGAGACCAAGCGGTCAACCGAAAGAGTTAATCGGATCGTAGAAGACATGCTTGAGCACGCATGTTAGACTTCCGAGGTAATTGGGATGACCACCTCCCTTTGATTGAGTTTTCTTATAACAATAGCTTTCGCAAGCATCGGGATGTCGCCTTTTGAAGCTCTTTATGGCGAGTTGTAGGCGCCACTTTGTTGGGGACGAGGTTGGTGAAAGAAAGATGCTTGGGGGAACTCATAGAAACCACAAGAAGATTAGAGTTATTCGTCGAGATTGAAAGAAGCTCAAGACCGTCAAAAGCCTATCTGAAAGAGAAGATGCTTGATAGAATTTGAGGTTGGTGATTTGGTTTTCATTGGTGTCACCAACTAAGGAATCATGCGTTTTGGAATGCGGGAAAACTAAGTCCGAGATATGTAGGACCTTTCATTATCACAGATCGCATCGGTGAGGTAGCATACCGAATTTCACTTCGAGACACTTTGCGGTATCCACAATGTGTTTCATGTGTCTATGTTAGCAAATACTTGCCCGATCCATCTCCGTCCTTGATATCGAGCCGTGAAGTCGAGATGATCGACCATCATAGAAGCCGATTGGTATCATAGATCGGAAGGAGCAGCTCATCAAGGGTAAATCTGTTCGCTTCGTCAAAGTGCAGTGGCAACATCATTCACCGAATGAAGCCACTTGGGAACAAGAAGCCGAGACTTTGGAGAAGTACCCCGACCTCATCGCTTCATGTACGTAATTTTCGAGGACGAAAATATTATAAGGGGGAGAGAATGTAACAACCCGGATTTTTAGATTTTATTTTAACAGTGTTAGTTGATGCACCACACTATATACTTTGCTAACGCTCCACATCAGAATTGAAACCCACCTTTTAAAATAGAAAATTTCTAATTTTTCCCATATCAAAATTAGACTCATTGCGAAGTGCTCGTCGATACGATTCCAACGATATATAATTTGACGACTTCTGACAAGAATATAAAAAGTTATACTCATTTTAACTAATCAAGCAAGTCAAAGGGTATAATTGTAATTTCGGGAGAGAAACACCAATTGGTTTGGTGCTTATGCGCTAGAACGAAACCTTTTTCTCGTATCCAAGTTACGTATGAATTCTTATTAGTGTAAAAATCTCCTACGAAAAGTGTTAATTAGAGTTGCCCTAAAACTTTATACCATTATAAATAAAACTTTAAAAGTTCTCTCCTCTCTATAATAATAAATTATTCTCTCTGAAGACTTAGACGAATCGACGCCCTAGGCATCGACCTTTTCAACCCGAATCGCCGTTGATCTTCCGTTCACGCTTCAAGAGGTGGGTACCCATCAATCCATCTTGTTCTTCTCAGATCCCGTCGCGTAGGATGCGTTCGATCGCGCATCGACGGGTTTAAAAATTTTATTTAAACCCAAATATCTCATAAATTAATAGATCTATATATTTAATATATGTTTTCCCTTGAAAGTTATATATTTAATATATGCTTTCCCTTGAAAGTTATATATTTTATAAATTAGGTTTATATGTTATTTCTCTTTTCTTTTCAAAAATTTCTTTTGTTTGAGCCATTAATATTCTACCTTATATTAGGTCTGTATATTTAATATGTTTACTTCCTCTTTTATGTCTGTAAAATTAATTAAATTTTAATACTTATAAATTTAATAGATTGACTTAATTGGCATAATATCATATTGATATTATTTATTTCTAAATCTATATAGTATAAATTTATCCTTCTACTAAGACTATAATAATATATATTATTGTTGGAAGTTTATATTATTATTTATTTAAAATTAATTAAGCCTAAAAATTAAATTATATTTTTATTTTATTTAAATAAATAATAGATTGCACCAACTTAAAGTTTCGGGTCCGAACTTGCGGCTACGAACCCGAATTCACGTCCATGAACCCGAGCTCGCGACTATTGATACACCTGTCCCGGTATTTTAGTCATAACGTTTTACTCCGACCTCGGATTAATGCGATTCTTGTGGCATTGGAAAGAAGAGCGAGATTTACAACTTTGTGAAATAGCCATTTCACGAATCTGACTTTTTAGAGGTCAAAATAGAGTAACAAGTCGGGTTCAATTTTGAATGAATCAAGGCTATTCGAATTTAAGATTATTTTCTAATTCTCATGACCAAAGTTTCTGTGCATATTATATCTTAAGGTCTTTCGATCGATGGTCATGATAAATCATAACTTAATAAGTATAAATATTATTTAATTTAATTATCTAATTATTATATACATATATCTCAATTTTATCGCTTCAACGCGACCTCTTCGATAATACAAAGTGTTAGAACTTCGATGTCTTTATGAAATCGAACTCTAACTTTTACGATTATCGAAATCACACTTATAACTCTATTCTATAATTATATTGGTGTGGTATGTAAATAAACATAAATATAAGCATAATCAAAATCTAAGTATAAACCGTTCTGTATGTGTGATACTTTTGTATTTGCAACTTAATCAATTTATACGAGTTAAGAATATGTTAGATCATGAGTACGAGAGTGTATGAAATCATGCCTACGCTTGGGTGTGGTGATTCGCCGAGATGGTATCGAAGCGAGGAATACACCATATTCATATACCTTACAACTCATGGTGGAATGGGACCCATGACGAGTCGGGTGAGTGTGAATTTAGTGTAACTTCGTACACGGTGGCATATACAGTGATCCTATCACCCCGAGTTTTAATACGAGAGGATAAGATATGAGATATGATACGAGAATCGGGCGTTGGGCCTTTAGCTGTGGTAAGGTTTCTTTTACGGTCACGTGAAACTCAGAATATTGGCGTCCATGTACGGATGCAACACCTCTATGGTAGTATAAATTATCACACGAAGTACATCCAAGTTACTACGAAACCTTTTTCTTGGGAAGCGTGAATTAGGAAGGTTGCCTCACTATAGTTTTTCATAGGATTAAGTATAAGAGTATGATAAGATATGAGTATGAGATAAGATAAGTTATGATACGAGTACGATAATAAGACATCGCTGTGTAGGCCAGCAAAAGATAAAGAACTTAAGTCTCTGTACGTGCCGTTCCTTGCGTAGCCACCGTAAGGGCAACAACGTCTTTCAGCCAAGACGGATCTCTGAGAGAGATTATGAGTATGAGTGCGTTATGAGTGAGTTTGGCCATTATGTCTCCCCATTGGCTGGGTGGTGGAGTATGAGTATGACACGAGGGCGTTATAATATGGTGGTATGATACTATGTTGACCCTCCCATAGTAGCTCGAGCAGCGACTCTGGCACAGGTCGTTTAGGATTTCACTAGTATGTTAGTTACGCTCATGCGATGTACAGACGTATGTGCGAGAATGATAATAAGATATGATATAATATGTTATGAGATATAGTAAGGCACGTTAGGATATGAGTGTCTAGATCATGGTCTTACATTTATGATATGAGTTTTACGATATGCACGTGATTTTGTCTTCCTTTTGTTATCTGCTTTGAGATATTATGTTTATCACTCACAAGATGCACCCACAATGCACCTGAGTAGTATGGGGTGGATTGGTGGTGTATCCACTGAGTTTACGTGACTGAGTAAACTCATCCCACGATAATCTAATAGTTGCGGTGATTCTGTTTGGTGGAGTAGACATGCCATCTAGATCTCGCACTGATTTCATTGATTCCACGGGCGTTCAGTACCAAGAGCCTTTAGAGGGCGACGGTACCGGCTATCAGGAGGACTACGGTGCTGATCTTGATTCGAGTGCCGGTTACTGACCATTGTGGACTTGGTATTGAGTTCTATTGATACTAGTATTGCGGATTTTATAGTTTATTTTATCGGATTTGTCTCCGATTTTCATTATCATTTTATTGGCGGATTATGATTTTATTACACTTATTCAGTATTTATGGTTACATTCATATTCCACTCTATTTGTTAGATCTCACGGATTTCGTGGAATCATTATTCTTGAGAACTCGATTAGGTGTATGTCCGCTTAGCATATCCGGGATATGCGGGTCATAACTCGAATTCTAGGCCCTCGGGATGGGGTAGAATTTGGTCGTGGTGAGTGGTATCGAGCGAGCTTTACTTCCTCGAGGACTGTATGGGTTATGTAAGTACAATATATTGATTGAGGTTATAATGATTCAGATAGACCCGAGACTTTTGATCTTTTGAGGACTTATTGGTTTCAAGGAAGTTCGATCGTTGATGATAGAAGACTCTAAGGTTCGATTTGGTATTTAAAGATTTATTTAGAAATGACTTATACAGTTAGGAACTTGTGAGAAATATTAGAAATGGTCATTGGAAAATAATGGATGAAGCTTTTCTAAATTGATGGACAATTAGATAAATAAATCCTTGAAGATTTGTTTAAAATTCTAGGTGATCCGAGATGTCAACTATAGGAATAGCGATTCTAGGTTATATCGAAATGGCCAACCTTTAGATCCCGAAATTTCGAAGATTAAGGGACAGTTAGCCGAGGGCCCTAAACCAGATTTCTCTATACGATTTGACGGGACCCTCCTTTTCCGAGATAGATTGTATATCCCCGATGTTAAAATATTGCGGAAAGAAATTCTCGAGGAGGCACACAAATCTGGATATTCGGTGCACCCAGGAAGCACAAAAATGTACCGGAATATTCGAAACTATTATAGGTGGCCAAATATGAAGAGAGAAATTGCAGAATACGTCTCCAGGTGTTTAGTATGCCAACAGTGAAAGTTGAGCATCGAAGCAAGCCGGTCTTTTGCGACCCTGGAAGTGGGAAAACATCTCTATGGATTTCATAGTCGGACTCCCTAGAACTTCAAGGAAGCACAACGCCATCTGGGTTATTGTGGACCAATTGACTAAGTCGGCGCACTTTCTACCTTTTAAGATTACAGATAGTGGAGACAAACTGGCTGAGACGTATCTGAAGGAAATAGTCAAGCTTCACGAGGTTCCTGTGAACATTGTGTCGGACAGAGACACGAAATTCACTTCTGATCATTGGAAGAAATTTCAGGAAGCAATGGGCACGAGACTCGACTTCAAAGATCTGACCTTCCATCCGAGACCAAGCGGTCAAACTGAAAGAGTTAATCAGATCGTAGAAGACATGCTTCGAGCCTGCATGTTAGACTTCCGAGGTAATTGGGATGACCACCTCCCTTTGATTGAGTTTTCTTATAACAATAGCTTTCAGGCAAGCATCGGGATGTCGCCTTTTGAAGCTCTTTATGGCCGAAGTTGTAGGACGCCACTTTGTTGGGACGAGGTTGGTGAAAGAAAGATGCTTGGAACTCATAGAAACCACGCCCGAGAAGATGAGAGTTATGCGCCAGAGAGTGAAAGAAGCCCAAGACCGTCAGAAAGCCTATGCCGACAGTAGAAGATGCTTGATAGAATTTGAGGTTGGTGATTTGGTTTTCATTCGGGTGTCACCAACTAAGGGAATCATGCGTTTTGGAATGCGGGGAAAACTAAGTCCGAGATATGTAGGACCTTTCATTATCACAGATCGCATCGGTGAGGTAGCATACCGAATTTCACTTCCGAGACACTTTGCCTAAGATCACAATGTGTTTCATGTGTCTATGTTCGCAAATACTTGCCCGATCCATCTCACGTCCTTGATATCGAGCCGACTGAAGTCAGAGATGATCTGACCATCATAGAGAAGCCGATTGGTATCATAGATCGGAAGGAGCAGCTCATCAAGGGTAAATCTGTTCGCTTCGTCAAAGTGCAGTGGCAACATCATTCAAATGAAGCCACTTGGGAACAAGAAGCGAGACTTTGGAGAAGTACCCGACCTCATCGCTTCATGTACGTAATTTTCGAGGCGAAAATATTATAAGGGGAGAGAATGTAACAACCGATTTTTAGATTTTATTTTAACGGTGGTAGATGATGCACCACACTATGTACTGTGCTAACGCACCACATCAGAATCGAAACCCACCTTTTAAAATAGAAAATTTCTAATTTTTCCCATATCAAAATTAGAGTCATTGCGAAGTGCTCGTCGATACGATTCCAACGATATATAATTAGACGACTTCTGACAAGAATATAAAAAGTTATACCCATTTGAACTGATCAAGCAAGTCAAAGGGTATAATTATAATTTCGGGAGAGAAACACGAATTGGTTTGGTGCTTATGCCTAGAACGAAACCTTTTTCAAGCTATCCAAGAATTACGTATGAATTCTTATTGTAAAAATCTCCTACGAAAAGTGTTAATTAGAGTTGACCTAAAACTTTATACCATTATAAATAAAACTTTAAAAGTTCTCTCTCTCTATAATAATAAATTATTCTCTCTCGAAGACTTAGACTAATCGGCGCCTAGGCATCCACCTTTTCAACCCGAATCGCCGTTGATCTTCCGTTCACGCTTCAAGAGGTGGGTACCCATCAATCCATCTTGTTCTTCTCGAGATCCCGCGTAGGATGCGTTCGTTAGATCGTAGCATCGACGGGTTTAAAAATTTATTTAAACCCAAATATCTCATAAATTAATAGATCTATATATTTAATATATGTTTTCCTTGAAAGTTATATATTTAATATATGCTTTCCTTAAGTTATATATTTTATAAATTAGGTTTATATGTTATTTCTCTTTTCTTTTCAAAAAATTTCTTTTGTTTGAGCCATTAATATTCTACCTTATATTAGGTGCGTATATTTAATATGTTTACTTCTCTTTATGTCGTAAAATTAATTAAATTTTAATACTTATAAATTTAATAGATTGACTTATTTGGCATAATATCATATTGATATTATTTATTTCTAAATCTATATAGTATAAATTTATCCTTCTACTAAGACTATAATAATATATATTATTGTTGGAAGTTTATATTATTATTTATTTAAAATTAATTAAGCCTAAAATTAAATTATATTTTATTTTATTTAAATAAATAATAGATTGCACCAACTTAAAGTTTGGTCGAACTTGCACGAACCGAATTCACGTCCATGAACCCGAGCTGCGACTATTGATGCACCTGTCCCGGTATTTTAGTCATAACGTTTTACTCCGACCTCGGATTAATGCGATTCTTGTGGCATTGGAAAGAAGACGGCGAACTTTACAACTTTGTGTGAAATAGCCATTTCACGAATCTGACGTTTTAGAGGTCAAAATAGAGTAACAAGTCAGATTCAATTTTGAATGACTCAAGGCTATTCGAATTTAAGATTATTTTCTAATTCTCATGACCAAAGTTTCTGTGCATATTATATCTTAAGGTCTTTCGATCGATGGTCATGATAAATCATAACTTAATAAGTATAAATATTATTTAATTTAATTATCTAATTATTATATACATATATCTCAATTTTATAAACGCTTCAACGACCTCTTCGATAATACAAAGTGTTAGAACTTGATGTCTTTATCGAACTCTAACTTTTACGATTATCGAAATCACACTTATAACTCTATTCTATAATTATATTGGTGTGGTATGTAAATAAACATAAATATAAGCATAATCAAAATCTAAGTATAAACCGTTACGTATGTGATACTTTTGTATTTGCAACTTAATCAATTTATACGAGTTAAGAATATGTTAGATCATGAGTACGAGTGTATGAAATCATGCCTACGCTTGGGTGTGGTGATTACGAGATGGTATCGAGCGAGAATACACCATATTCATATACCTTACAACTCATGGTGGAATGGGACCCATGACGAGTCGGGTGAGTGTGAATTTAGTGTAACCCATTAGTGGCATATCTGATGATCCTATCACCCGAGTTTTAATCACGAGAGGATAAGATATGAGATATGATCGAGAATCGGGCGTTGGGCCTTTAGGCGTGGTAAGGTTTCTTTTACGGTCACGTGAAACTTCGAATATTAGGCGTCCATATGCGGATGCAACACCTCTATGGTAGTATAAATTATCACACGAAGTACATCCAAGTTACTCTGAAACCTTTTTCTTGGGAAGCGTGAATTAGGAAGGTTGCCTCACTATAGTTTTCATAGGATTAAGTATAAGAGTATGATAAGATATGAGTATGAGATAAGATAAGTTGTAATCTGAGCGATAATAAGACATCGTTGTGTAGGCCGACAAAAGATAAAGAACTTAAGTCTCATGCGTCTTGGTTCCTTGCGTAGCCACCGTAAGGGCAACAACGTCTTCGACCAAGACGGATCTCGAGAGAGATTATGAGTATGAGTGCGTTATGAGTGAGTTTGGCCATTATGTCTCCCCATTGGTGGGTGGTGGAGTATGAGTATGACACGAGGCGTTATAATATGGTGGTATGATACTATGTTGACCCTCCCATAGTAGCTCGGCGGTGACTTCAGCACAGTCGTTCACTAGTATGTTAGAATTACGCTCATGCGATGTCTGCGTATGTGCGAGAATGATAATAAGATATGATATAATATGTTATGAGATATAGTAAGGCACGTTAGGATATGAGTGTCTAGATCATGGTCTTACATTTATGATATGAGTTTTTACGATATGCACGTGATTTTGTCTTCCTTTTGTTATCGCTTTGAGATATTATGTTTATCACTCACAAGATGCACCCACAATGCACCGAGTAGTATGGGGTGGATTGGTGGTGTATCCACCGAGTTTACGTGGATCGAGTAAACTCATCCCACGATAATCTAATAGTTGCGGTGATTACTGGTGGAGTAGACATCGCCATCTAGATCTCGCCGACGCCGATTTCATTGATTTGCGTTTAGTACCGTGGAGCCTTTGGAGGCGACGCCGGTTATCGTGAGGACTACGGTCTTGATCTTGATTCGAAAAGTGCGATTCGATCATTGTGGACTTGGTATTGAGTTTTATTGATACTAGTATTGCGGATTTTATAGTTTATTTTATCATTTGTCTCATTTTCATTATCATTTTATTGGCGGATTATGATTTTATTACACTTATTGATTTATGGTTACATTCATATTCCACTCTATTTGTTAGATCTCACGGATTTCGTGGAATCATTATTGCGAGAACTCGATTAGGTGTATGTCCGCTAGCATATCCGGATATGTGCGGTCATAACTCGAATTCTAGGCCCTGGATGGGGTAGAATTTTGGTCGTGACAGTGAGTGGTATCGAGCACGTGCTTTACTTCCTCGAGGACCAGTATGGGTTATGTAAGTACAATATATTGATTGAGGTTATAATGATTCGAGATAGACTAGACTTTTGATCTTTGAGGACTTATTGGTTTCAAGGAAGTTCGATCGTTGATGATAGAAGACTCTAAGGTTCGATTTGGTATTTAAAGATTTATTTAGAAATGACTTATACGATTAGGAACTTGTGAGAAATATTAGAAATGGTCTGACGGATTGGAAAATAATGGATGAAGCTTTTCTAAATTGATGGACAATTAGATAAATAAATCCTTGTAGATTAGACTGTTTAAAATTCTAGGTGATCTGAGATGTCAACTATAGGAATAGCTGATTCTAGGTTATATCAGAAATGGCCAACCTTTAGATCCCGAAATTTCGAAGATTAAGGGACAGTTAGCCGAGGGCCCTAAACCAGATTTCTCTATACGATTTGACGGGACCCTCCTTTTCCGAGATAGATTGTATATCCCCGATGTTAAAATATTGCGGAAAGAAATTCTCGAGGAGGCACACAAATGGATATTCTGCACCTGTGAAGCACACAAAATGTCAATATTCAAACTATTATAGGTGGCCAAATATGAAGAGAGAAATTGCGTAATCGTCTCCGGTGTTTAGTATGCCAACAGGTGAAAGTTGAGCATCGAAGCTTGCCTCTTTGTTTACCTTCCGAGTGGAAGTGGGAAAACATCTCTATGGATTTCATAGTCGGACTCCCTAGAACTTCAAGGAAGCACAACGCCATCTGGGTTATTGTGGACCAATTGACTAAGTCGGCGCACTTTCTACCTTTTAAGATTACAGATAGTGGAGACAAACCGCCGAGACGATTCAAGGAAATAGTCAAGCTTCACGAGGTTCCCGTGAACATTGTGTGACAGAGACACGAAATTCACTTCGATCATTGGAAGAAATTTCGGAAGCAATGGGCACGAGACTCGACTTTCAAGATGACCTTCCATCCGAGACCGACGGTCAACCGAAAGAGTTAATCGGATCGTAGAAGACATGCTTGAGCACGCATGTTAGACTTCCGAGGTAATTGGGATGACCACCTCCCTTTGATTGAGTTTTCTTATAACAATAGCTTTCGTGCAAGCATCGGATGTCGCCTTTTGAAGCTCTTTATGGTCGAAGTTGTAGGCACTTTGTTGCGACGACGTTGGTGAAAGAAAGATGCTTGGGCCGGAACTCATAGAAACCACGCCCGAGAACATTAGAGTTATTCGTCACAGATTGAAAGAAGCTCAAGACCGTCAAAAAGCCTATGCCGACAGTAGAAGATGCTTGATAGAATTTGAGGTTGGTGATTTGGTTTTCATTCGGGTGTCACCAACTAAGGGAATCATGCGTTTTGGAATGCGGGGAAAACTAAGTCCGAGATATGTAGGACCTTTCATTATCACAGATCGCATCGGTGAGGTAGCATACCGAATTTCACTTCCGAGACACTTTGCCGGTATCCACAATGTGTTTCATGTGTCTATGTTGCGCAAATACTTGCCCGATCCATCTCACGTCCTTGATATCGAGCCGACTGAAGTCAGAGATGATCTGACCATCATAGAGAAGCCGATTGGTATCATAGATCGGAAGGAGCAGCTCATCAAGGGTAAATCTGTTCGCTTCGTCAAAGTGCAGTGGCAACATCATTCACCGAATGAAGCCACTTGGGAACAAGAAGCCGAGACTTTGGAGAAGTACCCCGACCTCATCGCTTCATGTACGTAATTTTCGAGGACGAAAATATTATAAGGGGGAGAGAATGTAACAACCCGGATTTTTAGATTTTATTTTAACGGTGGTAGATGATGCACCACACTATGTACTGTGCTAACGCTCCACATCAAAATCGAAACCCACCTTTTAAAATAGAAAATTTCTAATTTTTCCCATATCAAAATTAGACTCATTGCGAAGTGCTCGTCGATACGATTCCAACGATATATAATTTGACGACTTCTGACAAGAATATAAAAAGTTATACTCATTTTAACTAATCAAGCAAGTCAAAGGGTATAATTGTAATTTCGGGAGAGAAACACCAATTGGTTTGGTGCTTATATAGAACGAAACCTTTTTCTCAAGCTATCCAAGTTACGTATGAATTCTTATTCCGTGTAAAAATCTCCTACGAAAAGTGTTAATTAGAGTTGACCTAAAACTTTATACCATTATAAATAAAACTTTAAAAGTTCTCTCGTCTCTATAATAATAAATTATTCTCTCTGAAGACTTAGACGAATCGACGCCCTAGGCATCGACCTTTTCAACCCGAATCGCCGTTGATCTTCCGTTCACGCTTCAAGAGGTGGGTACCCATCAATCCATCTTGTTCTTCTCAGATCCCGTCACAGTAGGATGCGTTCGATCGCGCAACGACGGGTTTAAAAATTTTATTTAAACCCAAATATCTCATAAATTAATAGATCTATATATTTAATATATGTTTTCCCTTGAAAGTTATATATTTAATATATGCTTTCCCTTGAAAGTTATATATTTTATAAATTAGGTTTATATGTTATTTCTCTTTTCTTTTCAAAAATTTCTTTTGTTTGAGCCATTAATATTCTACCTTATATTAGGTCTGTATATTTAATATGTTTACTTCCTCTTTTATGTCTGTAAAATTAATTAAATTTTAATACTTATAAATTTAATAGATTGACTTAATTGGCATAATATCATATTGATATTATTTATTTCTAAATCTATATAGTATAAATTTATCCTTCTACTAAGACTATAATAATATATATTATTGTTGGAAGTTTATATTATTATTTATTTAAAATTAATTAAGCCTAAAAATTAAATTATATTTTATTTTATTTAAATAAATAATAGATTGCACCAACTTAAAGTTTCGGTCCGAACTGCTACTGAACCCGAATTCACGTCCATGAACCCGAGCTCGACTATTGATACACCTGTCCCGGTATTTTAGTCATAACGTTTTACTCCGACCTCGGATTAATGCGATTCTTGTGGCATTGGAAAGAAGACAGCGAGATTTACAACTTTGTGTGAAATAGCCATTTCACGAATCTGACTTTTTAGAGGTCAAAATAGAGCAACAAGTCGGGTTCAATTTTGAATGAATCAAGGCTATTCGAATTTAAGATTATTTTCTAATTCTCATGACCAAAGTTTCTGTGCATATTATATCTTAAGGTCTTTCGATCGATGGTCATGATAAATCATAACTTAATAAGTATAAATATTATTTAATTTAATTATCTAATTATTATATACATATATCTCAATTTTATCGCTTCAACGACCTCTTCGATAATACAAAGTGTTAGAACTTCGATGTCTTTATGAAATCGAACTCTAACTTTTACGATTATCGAAATCACACTTATAACTCTATTCTATAATTATATTGGTGTGGTATGTAAATAAACATAAATATAAGCATAATCAAAATCTAAGTATAAACCGTTCTGTATGTGTGATACTTTTGTATTTGCAACTTAATCAATTTATACGAGTTAAGAATATGTTAGATCATGAGTACGAGAGTATGAAATCATGCCTACGCTTGGGTGTGGTGATTCGCCGAGATGGTATCGAAGCGAGGAATACACCATATTCATATACCTTACAACTCATGGTGGAATGGGACCCATGACGAGTCGGGTGAGTGTGAATTTAGTGTAACTTCGTACACGGTGGCATATACAGTGATCCTATCACCCCGAGTTTTAATACGAGAGGATAAGATATGAGATATGATACGAGAATCGGGCGTTGGGCCTTTAGCTGTGGTAAGGTTTCTTTTACGGTCACGTGAAACTCAGAATATTGGCGTCCATGTACGGATGCAACACCTCTATGGTAGTATAAACTATCACACGAAGTACATCCAGGTTACTACGAAACCTTTTTCTTGGGAAGCGTGAATTAGGAAGGTTGCCTCACTATAGTTTGTCATAGGATTAAGTATAAGAGTATGATAAGATATGAGTATGAGATAAGATAAGTTATGATACGAGTACGATAATAAGACATCGCTGTGTAGGCCAGCAAAAGATAAAGAACTTAAGTCTCTGTACGTGCCGTTCCTTGCGTAGCCACCGTAAGGGCAACAACGTCTTTCAGCCAAGACGGATCTCTGAGAGAGATTATGAGTATGAGTATGTTATGAGTGAGTTTGGCCATTATGTCTCCCCATTGGCTGGGTGGTGGAGTATGAGTATGACACGAGGGCGTTATAATATGGTGGTATGATACTATGTTGACCCTCCCATAGTAGCTCGAGCAGCGACTCTGGCACAGGTCGTTTAGGATTTCACTAGTATGTTAGTTACGCTCATGCGATGTACAGACGTATGTGCGAGAATGATAATAAGATATGATATAATATGTTATGAGATATAGTAAGGCACGTTAGGATATGAGTGTCTAGATCATGGTCTTACATTTATGATATGAGTTTTACGATATGCACGTGATTTTGTCTTCCTTTTGTTATCTGCTTTGAGATATTATGTTTATCACTCACAAGATGCACCCACAATGCACCTGAGTAGTATGGGGTGGATTGGTGGTGTATCCACTGAGTTTACGTGACTGAGTAAACTCATCCCACGATAATCTAATAGTTGCAGGTGATTACGCTGGTGGAGTAGACACTGGCCATCTAGATCTCGCCGACGCTGATTTCATTGATTCCGCGGGCGTTTAGTACCAGGAGCCTTTGGAGGGCGACGCTGCCGGTTATCAGGAGGACTACGGTGCTGATCTTGATTCGAGTGCCAGTTACTGATCATTGTGGACTTGGTATTGAGTTTTATTGATACTAGTATTGCGGATTTTATAGTTTATTTTATCGGATTTGTCTCCGATTTTCATTATCATTTTATTGGCGGATTATGATTTTATTACACTTATTCAGTATTTATGGTTACATTCATATTCCACTCTATTTGTTAGATCTCACGGATTTCGTGGAATCATTATTGCGCGAGAACTCTGATTAGGTGTATGTCCGCTTAGCATATCCGGGATATGTGCGGGTCATAACTCGGAATTCTAGGCCCTCGGGATGGGGTAGAATTTCGGGTCGTGACAGCAACGACCCTAAATTCTTGTCGCTAAAAGTTTATCATTCGCGACGATATTTACACCATCGCTAATAGATACTTGCGACGACACATATGTTGTTGCTAATATGGGCTTATCAGCGACGACAACTATATCATCACAAATATATCCTTATTAGCTACAACGCTTGATCATTCACAGATTTTATCACTTTGAAACCCTAATATGAGTATTGTTAGTCCACAGCTGAGAACTAATAAAATTCTGATAATGAAAATTTAGATCAGCAGGAGAAAGAGCAGTCAAAGAAGATTTTGTGCCAAGAACACCTAAAGCCCCGCTCAATCGTAAATCAGCAAAGAAAGGCACAGACTCGCAATCGCAGAGACAAGTCACTCCTATGATTGATCGTGAGACAGCGAGACCAAGAGTTCATTCTTCTTATGCAATTGAAAGACTGGATGAAAAGGCAACAAGAAGCCACGAACCCTCGTGACTTGGGAGAGAGATCCAGAAAGCAAACAAAAGACAATCGTAAAGTTTACGATTACGAAGAATCGAAAGTTGTGAAGCAAAACTGCTGAAAAGAACAATTATGCAATTGAGAGAATTACGATGGATCGAAAGAAGTTACAAGCATTCGAAGAACTAATCGTAACCAACTGAAAGGAAGATTCACTTGATCGTAATTACGATTCCATGCAGATTCAACTTACGATTCCTTGCAGATTTAGCTCAAGAGTCCATGCAACTTGCGATACTGAAAGAATCCTGCGATACCATCCTGCTGAACAAAAGGAGATCTCTACGTTAGAGAAGAATCCTAAGTTAAGAAAGATATATGTTTAGGAAGTTTACTTTAATGCAAATTCTACAATCTAAGTTAGAATATTTTCTAGGAAACGTAGATTCTGAATTTAGCTTGTAATAGGTCTCTTATGTGTCTATGAATAAGAGAATCTGCATCCATAGAAGGAGACCTCTCGTTCATAGTGAGATAGCTAAGATCTGGAAGTCGTAAAGTAGATTATTTTAATTTTCTAGTTTTAATTATGTCATTTGTAATTTCGTTTGATTTAATAGAAATTATGCATAGCTAACTTTCTTTAGTTTGGGAACCCATATATCAAAGAGTGGTATGATTCATTAATTATTTCTTCTTTTTCTGAATTCATGTTGTAATTGGTTAATGAATATGAGTTTTAAAACTTGACTATAAGTTTTAAAAGGTCTTCACGACGTCTATGATTTCTATCTCTATGTTGCCATTGCCACCTTAGGTTTGAAATTACTAGACTTTCATCACCCAACTATGTTGCCATTATTACCTTAGTTTTATTAATAATTTTTCTGATAGAGAAGTTTATATTGTCGTTGCCGCCTTAAACTGATATTTTATTTTTCTTATGTTGCCATTGTAGCCTTAAGATAATTACATAATTCAGAGAAATTAGATATAGTTAATTAGGATTACGAATCTGCGATAGGGGAACCCAAACTTGTTTATTTCAATAATTTTTCTATCAAGCATTACTCTTTAATTTTAGTTTAATATTTCCTTAAAGCAATTTAGTTTAGAAAAATCAAAACCAATCTATTTTCTAAGGCACTTAAAAGAATATAAAAAGTTAATATTTTCCCCGATGATCGATACCTTTACATGTGCTACAATTCCCTTGTGCACTTGCAAGGATATAAGACAGGCATAGTAAAAGAGCAACCAAGTTTTAATTTGGTACCGCCGTCAGGGAAAAATAAATTTCTTTAAGAATTCTAATATTTGTCTTTTAGTTAAATTTGTTTTTCTTTCTAATTTTTTAATTCTCTTGTAGGTTTGAGCACGGAATTCTAGATCAAAGCTTCAACAAATCTTCACAAAGGGAAGCTAGAGACCCAAATTTGTTCTCTTAACTCTTACCATTTATATATATATATATATATAATTCCTTTTGGTTTATGCGTAACACTCGTTCCAAAGCTAGAGATACTCTTGATCATGATCCTGAAATTGAACGAACTCTTTTTATGGAATCTGGCCTCCAGCTGTATATTCTAAAAGTAAATCTGATCCAATGGCAGAAGATTGTCCCATTCAGGAGCACTACACTGTTGTTGCTTTGATCGCACCCTCGTGTATTTCTTTTCCTAAGGTTGCCAATGGTCAACACTTCAAGATCAAGCACACCCTGTTACAATCTCTTCCAAACTTTCATGGGTTTGATCATGAAGATCTCTATCAGCATCTCAGGAACTTTATAGAACTTTGCACTACATTAAAAATGACAGTGCTAAATGACGAGGTTGTTTAGATGAGGATGGTTCCTTCTCACTAAAGGACCGGGTAAAAGCATGACTTATCTCTTTATTTGCCAAAAGTATTACGACTTGGGATAGACTACAAGCTAGATTTTTTACTAGAATGGACGACAATCTTGGGACCTTTTTAAAGGACTGGTTGATAATTTATTACAAAAATAAGTTTTCACTACAAAAAATATGTTTATTGGGGACGGCTTTTGGTCGTCTCCAAAGATGTCTTAGCCGTCTCCAATAGTATTAGAGACGGCTTCCATGTAGTCTCAAATAGTCCTCCCGTCTCCATTGTCTTTGGAGATTAAATGGGGGCGTCCCTAATAGTCAAGGTCATTGGAGACGGTCATAAGCCGTCTCCAAAGATATGTTGGAGATAGCTTAAAGATGTCTCTAATAAGTCATCTCTTGTTATTAGAGACGACTTTTGGCCATCTCCAATAAGTGATCGCTTGTTATTAGAGACTGCCAAAAGCTGTCTCCAATATTTTTTTTAATGTTATTTAATTTTTTTGCTCCAGGACCATATTGCCTAGCAGTACACATCTATAACTTGCATTTTTTTTTATTTATTGTTTATGAAAATCCATAACCTGTACTTACATACTCACATTTTCATTCACATTTGCATATACATTAACATACTCAAAGCTCATTCAGAAAAGTAAATTTTAATTCACAAAACCGAAATTTCATTCACAACAAATTTATGTGTACAAGTAACGACTCCCATTTTTGGAGTCAAAGTATCCAACATTGTTCATGGCTTCGTAAGTTTGTCCAGTAGTCATGGCTCCATCTCCAATCACAAAGCTAGCATGGTTGTTCTTCCCTACCAAATCTCTAACAACTGTCATTCCTACCAAATTCAAAAAAAAAAAAGTTAATAATTTCTCCAAGAATCAAGTCCGAGTAAACACAGCATAGCAAGGATTAAAATCTCAATATTGGTTTGTACCTATACCGGGAAGTATCTTCTCGGGTATCGGCAACATATAGCCTACAAAGTATATGTATTGAGCAATACTCGATACTATACATTCATCTCAGTGCTTCGACACCCAGATGCAATGCCCGGTACATCTCGGAATCATTGGAAATTTTGATTATGTCACACACAAACACAAACAATAAAATTAAGTAGCTTACGTGATACTGATCCCATCAAAAGCTGCCTTTTACAGATCTCAAGGAGATAAAATCCATGATAATCAGATTTTGACATGAATCAATAACCGAAAAGGTACTTCATAAATGATGGTGCCTCTAATCACCCCCAACCCAACTCAGTCCATTAATAAATATTAATCTCTCATCTGTATCTCTATCAACCACCATGAAAACACATGCCAAAAAATAAAATTAGATAGAAAAATGGGTGAGAAATCAACTAACCAAGACCAGCAGATATGCTAGTGGAGTTGTGCCCTGCACCAAAAGCATCATAAATGCTCTCATCTCTTTTAGGAAAACCTGCAAATTCATTATTATAGTTTACATATCATTACAAAAAAAAGGAAAAAAAATATATCAAAAAATTAAAATCCATTTGTTAATATAAAAATCACAAAACAGTCATCAATCATACCAAAAATCAAAATTCATTATTTAATAGAAAAATCTTAAGCTGCAATCTGCATACAACCTAAAAAATCAAAATAATTATGTGGGTATGTCTGCAAATTTACTATTACAACTAACAAATCAGTCCTAAACCACTAAAAGATAAAAAGGTGAAAATATTTCATACAATTAAAACCAATTAAAAAAAAATCCCAAATTCATTCAATACGAATTATATTCACCTGATAGCCAACACCCCATATGATCTTATCCTCTGGGGTATCAAACACATGATGCAAAGCCACAGCCAATTCCACCACTCCTAGGCTTGAGCTCAGGTGCCCACCTATCTTTGATATTGTGTACACAATCTCTGCTCTTAGTTCTGCTGCTAACTGCTCAAGATCCTAAAACTTTCAAACATTCAAAAAAAAAAAACCCCATTAATCTCTCCAACTGTCTTATACACATAAACCGAAACCATGGACATAATAGATCATGACCATTCATCCTTCATGACTAGTTACCTGTATTGATAGGTTCCTCATATGTTTTGGGTAATTAATTGTATCTAACAAGGGTGTCTCAAGTTTCTTTACTGAGTAATCAGTCTTCCAAGAGCCCTGCTCTTTCCTCATCACCTTCCTTATGGACACCTTCCCTTCATCATCTTCTGCTACATTAGTACTCACATAGAACCGCTGCATAAAAAAGAAACCCATATATAACACTCCAAAAAAAATTCATGCATTTTACAATAAAAAGATTACAAAGAATAACTTTTGTCTGAGAACCCATAACAAATTCCAAAAACAAATGGCTATAGAAAGATCATAAAAATCTACTTTTTATGAGAAACCCAGGGAAAAAAATCTGATGTAATTAAATGAAATGTATCTCATGTAATGAAATATGGCTGATAATACAAGATAAAATAGAAAGATTAACCAAATTTCATAAAGCAATTACTAAGATAGGAAGGACAAGAAATAAATTACATTATAAACGATGATGAAGCTTCAACAAGTACAAAACCAAAAGACAACCTAGCTCTTAATATAAAGCAAATCATCCACAAGACATGCACCCTAGAATTTAACAATAATTCATGTGCAGTTCTAGGAATAAAGTTTCATATGCAAATTCATTACCTGGCCAAGAATTGTTGCTTCTGCTTCTATTCCACCAACTCCCCAACCAACAACACCCAAACCATCTATCATGGTCATGTGTGAATCAGTGCCAACAACGCTATCAGTGCCAATCTCTGCTTTCTGTAAGGATTGCTCTCATTGATTTTGTGTAGGCTGCCATCAACTTTATGCATCTTCTTCCTAAACTTGGATGTGCTGCTATCTATGGTCTGCTTTATCTTAGGAGGAGTCAAAAAGCAAAAGGAAGCTGATATAGCCTGTCCCACAGTAAACAAAATTGAGTCAAGCCCAACAATTAATGTTTGTAGTTCTTAGCACCAGGACAACCAGCAAAGTTGAGGCCTGCTTAACTCTACTAGCAATCAATGCATGTACTCATCGATCGGAACAGTATCAATTGATGGGACCATCTTGTATAGCCAAAATATTAAATTAGGAAGGATCATCATCGTTTGATCAATTGCCTTAGTTTAGATGACCAAAAAAGTTGGCAACAATGTTA
Source organism: Chloranthus sessilifolius (assembly GCA_021018995.1). Lineage (NCBI taxonomy): Eukaryota > Viridiplantae > Streptophyta > Magnoliopsida > Chloranthales > Chloranthaceae > Chloranthus > Chloranthus sessilifolius. The sequence continues at coordinate 104,929,501 of CM037588.1, forward strand.
CATGAAGAGAATATAAGAAGTAGAAAATTCATTGGTAAATTGGTCATAATCCACTGCCCATGAAAAACGAGATTTGCAGATTTGATTGTTGAAACCAATGTTACCCAGTTTGCTACTTCGCTTGGTTCGAATTCGGGCTAGTGGTTCACTAGTCACTACTATCAAGCAAACCCGGCTCGCTTCAGGTAGGATGAGTTTTAAATGAAAATATTAAATATATCTAATAATATTTTCTCAGTTAAATATACATGTTAGCTAGTTGGTTTAAGCTACTAATATGAAACCAAGTGATCCGACTTCAAACATTGCTAACAACACTTTAACATTTTAAAGTTTTACTGATATTATATAAAAAAAAGGAACCAACTTAAATGGACCTGACAGAACCGAACTGCGAACTGGTTCACAATTCGGTAGGGTTGTGAGCGAATCGGGTAACCCTGGTTGAAACAATGAGCATGTGCATTGTTCTCTAGACATATAAAATGCAACAATGCACCACGAACACTAATATTAAGCAGCATGATATAGTTTCTCTTTATCAATAACATGTCCAGTCAGCTATTGGCAAATTTGCATTTGCTTGGTTGAAGCTTGCGCTTCAAGAATCCCTTAGCCCAACAACCTTCACAAATTATTCCAAAATTAATAATAATTTTTTATGGAGATACAACTTCAACATATATAATAGAATTCAATAATGAATTAACTTTTTGTTCGTCGAAGCTTACATCAGAAGCTGAGTAAAAGGAGAAAATAAGGACATTATTTGAGAGAAAGTTTATTAAATATCCAAAATATTTGTAGAAGACAATGTACCACTTTCTACAACCAAATGTTGATATACTTGTATATTTTTCCAGAAAGCAATAGAAGGCAACATATATAAACTGCACATGTATTGGGCATTTTACTGGAAGTTTGGAATTAGCGACAAAATTACTAAGAAAGAAAACCATTGATTGAAGCAAAGAAAGAGAAGGCTTTTCCAATTGTCCCTTTGACTATTGGAAACCCAAGTACAGGTTCGGAAGAATCTGACCGACGCTATAGCTGACGCTTATGAACCTTAAGCTGATGCATTAGAATTATAGATCTTCTCCCAAGTTAAACAGATATGGAGGGGGAAAGGCCATACTATCTACCAGGTCCTACTCTAGCAGTGGTCTCTTGACTCATTCACAGATGCACAAGTAGTCATATATAGATTGAGTAAAAGGCTTTTCATAAGCATTTTTATTTTTTAGGGGTCCGCTACTAATATATATGAAATGACCTGAAAGGCATCTTTCCCAAACATAACAGGACTAAAAAAGAAAGGGAATAATCACATACCTATAGGGAACCGACAATTGCTGTTTCAGGAATCCCAATGAAGAGCTCTGGTGCCTTGAAAGACTTGATGCTGAGCTTCACTGTGAAGAAGAAAGTGTCTAAGAACCTCAGATGTGAGAACTTGACATGATATTGCATGAAACTTTGCTACATGTTGAATAAAAGAATTTAAAAAAGCATATTTACCAGCACCATTTTCCACACGCGGTCCTATCCACCTTATCCACTTATGCCAATTCGTTCGGTCGATGCAAGAATCAGCCATCTCTTGCTAGATACCCACACCAGGTAGATAGTTTTTTACCACGGTCCCCTACTGGTTGTCCGTTTTTTACTTCAACCTTAATTTTGGTCATTTCCAGCAAATCTTGGATGTCCTTGCACACTATATGACCTCAGTCCATCTTTGTCACTGGTATTCAAAAACAAATTCATGATAAATATTGAAAATTGAAAAAGAGAATGATAAATCAATTATGTATCAATACCACGAAAACAGGGGATTTCAGAGCAAGTATTGAAACGTAAACAAAAAGCTAACTCATAAATAACCATGAAAACAGAGGAATTGGAGTGCAAATCCCTTGGAAAATACATATTTTTTCTGCTTATCTAAAACGAGAAACCAAGGATATTTGACACTCACATCCTGCAATCATCAATTACTACAACCCATCACGTCCATATAAGAGAAAAAAATTTCTCCTGAGCATTTTAATCGGATGCTCAGGCAGAATCTCTTTACAGGCGACCGAACTAATAGTTGACCTATCATTAGAAAAGAAATTGAATTGTGGGAAATCAGAATTCCCCCTTTAGGTGTGCGGAAAGGGTGTAAGAGTGTACTAACCCTTAGGCTATTATATGGCCCACAGATGTGCACTTGGTTTGCATTCAAAAACTTAATGGCAGGTGACTTCTCAGAAGGTCGGGGGTTCAAAAACACCATTCCTTAAACTCTGAAGTCTATAAACATCATTCCTTAGATAACAACATCAACAAGTCGGTGACCAAAATTATCTTATGATTGGTGCCTTGTTTCCTTAAACCTGTTTTAAAGACTGGGCAAAGGCCATAAGGAATGAAATGCAATGGTCTCTTTGAGAAAATGTAAGATGATGTCATACTGGATCAGATCGGCTCTTCGAAAAAATACCATAAGATGAAGCTTTGGTGCTCAAAAGCCCATCATCCAACCAGGAAGAGCTCAGAAACTTCAATCTAGTCTGGTCGGGATTTCCTGATGCACCTGCTAGAGTTAAGACTCCATCCATCCATCTTTCATCTACCACTTAAATTTCTCCATCTGTCTTGCAGCCCGCCATGACATGTCTATGCTCAAGCACAAGATTGACAGACTGAAACTAGAGTTGGTTATCACTTATCTAGTTTGTATTGGTTCTTGATATAAAAGAGTTGGGTAATAAATAGATTACAGCCTTAGTATAATTACCCATCCTACACTGCATGGCGATTCTAAAGTAGGGGAATAGAACGATTGACCACTTCTAACTTCTACAATTGCTTGACAATAGTTGTGCCATGGTAGGGCGGGTCTTCATGTTAAGATTGAAATATTACGAGAGCGACAATGGTAGGAGCAGACCTAGAATCAAACCACCAAGAATGTATAGGTCAGCTGCTAAAATAATTTCTCTTCTCATTTACCAAAAATAGATCAAGTTGGTAAATTCTATTAAAACCACACCAAAATAAATGGTTGATTGGGCTACTTTTATGTATATCTAATTAAGTCTTAACCTATTGCAAGTGCACAATGAAAATCATAGTACTAGCAAATGATCGTTCCCACAGAGATAGGTTAAATTATATTAACTTAATTTTTATGAAAACTTATACTATTCTTTTAAGTTCCTAAACTATTGGAGAAATATAAATAAAAGAATTGTTTTAAAGTAAGTTTGCAGAAAATAAATCATAATCCTCCTTCAGATTATAGTCGTCAATCACAATCTTCAGCTATCGGATATTTATAAAATTAAATAGTACCATTACACTATATATCAAGTCTCCTAGTATTGGTCGTCAATCAATACTAAAATTTTATCAATACAAATTTAATCTAATCAGCAATTTCTTAAAACTTGGGCATTAATCAAATTCTAGAAAACTGAAGATATAAAAGTAAAAATCGTTACACTAATCTGCAAACCTCAATCTGAGTCGTCAATTCAAATTAAAATTTGAAGATCTTTACAAAGCAGGAAATAAAAATAAATAAAATCTAAACTAGAAAGCAAAAGTAAAACCATCCAAAAGGTTGATCTTTCATCTTTCTTAACCTTGGTTATCAGGCAAGACCTCAGAGAACTGTGAACGATGTTACTTTGTAAATCTTAAACTACTTTGATCGGGAGAAAACACAGACCTTAGTTGTCAACTGATGCTGTGAAATTCTTCAATGATTATTCCTATACTGGGCTCTCTTATTTATAGATCATAAGGAGTCGGTTTACAAGACTTCTAATTCTAATAAAAGAAATAAAACTATCCTAAAATAACTCTAATTCTAATTTTATAGTTTCTTGCTTCCTTTAGTCTATATACTTCTAGATTGTTCCGTATTAGAGATCTTCTGGAGTCTATCTTCACCAATCTTCTCATATCCGTGATCAGCCAAACTTCTAATTCAAGAGTTCTTCTAATTCTGTTCATGACAGTGTAGATTTTCACGTGATCAATAGCAATGATAGTCAACAGAAAAGCTTTATAATCATAATCGTAAATCACGATTATCTCTTTTCTTCTCTTTTTCTAGAAAATCGTAAATTACAATTTTTCATCTTTCATAACTTTCTTATTGGACGATTCTCTGGATTACGCTTTTCATTATGTATTGCTTCAGCTTCTTGAACGTCTTCTGGGGAATCGTAAATTATGATTTCTCATTTTCTTCTTTAGTAGCAGCGCTCAATCGTCTTTTCACGATTTTCTAGTTTTCAGTATATAGCAAATCATCTTTCTACGCTTAATCGCCTTTTACTGCTCTTTTTGAGTTTATTTCGACAAAGATTAACATTTTGTCTCTCTTTTACTAATTTTTCTTAATATCTACACATCGATAACTTATTAGTAGTAAACTAAGTCCTAGCATCACTAAGTTAAGGGTGATAAAATGGTATATTATGTGACTGATCACACCCCCAAACTTACGTTTTGTTAATCCCTAGCAAATAAGGAAACATAAACATTCTTATTAAAAATTAAATTGTCACTTTTGTAGGGAGCACGATTGCATTTAGCATATGCAACTAGCCTTTAAACCCCTAGGTGATCCCTAGTGGAGGAGTTGTAGTCTCCTGAGGTTTTCAGTGAAATTACCTACAAACTTTAAAATATTTTTAGATTTTTCAAAAATTAAAATTAAAATTCTAAACTAATTTTGTACACTAATTATATTAACTAAATTACCTAAGTGGCCAAATTGGTCAATACATAGTTTATTGCGATTTTCTAAAATTACCAATCTTTTGTCTTTACTTTCCATTACAACAGTTATCCTTGATTATAACTCCAATAATTTCAATTCATAATAAGCAGGGAGATATATGCATTAGTAAACAGTTTATTCTTCATAAATTTTTCTAAACTGCATATTTAAAAAATATTTTCATTCAAAAACTCACTATTGACATACTCTCAAAAGGGTATCGAAACTTTTGGCTTCTCTCAATATATTTTTCAGAAAAATTCAGTTAAAGATAAAATTGTCAATCTCATAGAAAAGGATAATCTACTTTATTCATATGAATCCCTGTGCAATCCGTAATATCTATTTTTCATATCTCTACTAGGTTTATGCTTTTATAAATCGTAAATAAAAAAGGTCTTCCTTTGGCTTGTAATGGAGCTTTGGGTTTCAGAAGATGTCAAAGAAAGGTAGAAAATGATTCATATTTTTCTGAGACTTTAGCTCTTCTTTCTCCTATCTTTTTAGCTTATTCTTTTTCTCTTCAGTAAGTATCACAAATTGGATAACTTCTTCCCATTTTTTTTTTATAAATAAATCCCATTTCTTCAATTGTAAAATCATATTTTACTATTTTTCTTCTCTTTGAAAGCTATTTACTTAAAATCATTCTCCTTTTTCAGAAATCATTTTTCACGATTTTTATTTCTTTCCCATATTTTTCTTTTTCATTTCTTTAATTGTACCCTTTTTAGCATTCCCTTTATCTGTTCTTGCTTTTTACTCCTTCCACTCCCTCTTTTTTCCTTCTTTTTCATTCTAAAATCTCAAAAAATATAAGGATTAAAGGTTAAAAAGCTTTGGATAGTACATATGGTTAAAGGTTTATCTGATTTTTGGTATAAAAAAATTTGGTTTAGGCTTCTAATATGGGTTCAATGGATAAAATTTATTTTGGGATTTTAGTTTTTTGGCTCTGGTTTAACAAAAGATGGTCTTTAATCATCTTTACGATTTCTAGCATAAATGTCTTATTGTTTTTATATTTGTAAAGATAGTTCTAGAAAAAAAATTAGTTTATCATAGAATATTTTGATTCTACATTCAGCAGTATGAGATTTCATATCATTATAGAAGTTCAAAGAAAATTTTTGATTTGAATAAAAGAAACAGTCTCTCGGAATAAAAAAGGAAATATGGCTCAAATGCTCACTAGTTTATAAGTTTAAAACTATAATCTAAAATTCTTACAGTTTAGACCAATCTATTGTTTCAAACATCCATTCTAATACAATGTTCAACAAGCTAAGCATGAATTATAAATGTTCTCTTTTCTGATCGTTCAATTTCTACTATAATGAATCGTAAGTTTTTCAAGAATTATAATTTTTCTATCATAATTCCTATATAATGATCAACTAAAAAAATAAAAATTATTTCGAAAAAAAATTTCTACAAAAAAAATTAACTAAAACTATTTCTAAATTGAATTACTTGCTGCTATACTACTATTGTACACAGAAATTGTGTATCCCCCCCAAACTTAAATCAGACAATGCCCTCATTGGCATAAAAATAGGGGACACTAAAAAAAAATTTTACCTAAAAATTATTGATATGACTGATAATTTACCAAAAAAAATATGTCATCAGATATATACTTTCCCCCAAACTTGAGAGAAAATAATCGCAGCTTATTCTTAAGGTATCAATAACAAAAATGTTAGTAGAGTTAGTAACAATTACACAGTTAGTAAAAATAAAAGTTAGTCAAAAAGAAAGAAAATTTTATATATTACTAAATATTTACATGAACATGAAATTAAAATATGAAGAACTAAACTATTAGAAACTAATTACAGAAAAGAAAATAAACCTAGGAAAAATCTAGACACACACTACTTTATATATCGGCACCAACAGCAACGCCCGGGAGAAAATCTTCGATAAAGATCAGTCCTCGGCTTCTAACTACTTGAATAGAGTCTCTCATTCCTTCCTACCAGAGGAGTATCCACACCCTGGTAGGGTCTCCACTCCAAGGGCTGTTGATCTGTGCCCCTCTTTATCTTGCATCCCCCCCTCTGATTCATCAACTGCACCCTTAGTGTAATTGAGTGAAGAAGTTGAGGGGATGGAAGTGAACACCTCTCCCGCCTCTCACAAAAAGGGCACCTCACATTCCTTCTGTGGAAGAAATACAATCCCACAGTGGAGGTCCTTTGAAGAGTGGAAAGTGAACACATCTCTAAATCACCCTCCACCTATACTGCTCCCTTACTAAGACTATGTGAAGAGAATGTACACAGTTGGCAGGGAAAGTATGAGCAATAGAGAGGGGTGGTGAGGGATGGCTCAACCCACCATCATCATATAGGAGCTCTCATTCGGGGTGGGTTGTGATAGTATAAAGGTTAGGAAGTGAGGGAAAATGGGGTCTTGAAATGTGATGTCAAATTTGGGTTAGGTTTAGGGTCAAGGGTAGTTTCAGAGAATGATTCAGCATCTTGAATAGGTCGTTGGTGCTTCAGGTTTTCAACTCTTTGTTTTGCAGCCAAGAGCTCAGCTCTATGTATTTCAAGGATTCTATCTAGTTGTTTACTAAAATCACTATGCTTGGTTTCTTTCGCCATTAAGGTTAGGGTATGAAAGGAAGACGAAAGAGATGAGATTCTGGGAAGGCGAAGCCTGGTTTTATAGAAAAAGGGAAGGGTTCACATGTCAAGGTATAGGTTTATAGGATTGGGTGGTTGGCAAGTGGAGAAATTGAATGCGATGCGTGTCCGCTTCCTCTATGAATTAAATGGGTTTAAGGAATAATGCAACCGATAAGATCGATCACTGGAGTCGCATATTCCCCAAAATTATAGTTTACAATTCTATAGAACAAAAGTGAAACTCTATGACGCTTCAAATCGTACTCGCTACGATTTGACTCAACGTATCACGAGACATCGTAATCCATACGAGTAAAGTGATTGTGACTATACATAAGAGACTTTACGATTGAGTGTAGTTTTATATACTGTAAATCGTAGAATACTCTTCTAAATTATATACATATGTTACAGGTATTTGCTACGGGTGAGTCGATAGCGCGACGGGTTCTAGAGGAGTTCAATTAAAAGTAGAGGGAGTTGATGTGTCTCTCTGAAATATACATCCTCTAGATATACTAATTGCATGCGAAGGTAGTACATTACTCTCTCTTCCAAAAAAGGGTTAGCTACTCAATTTGAGTTTCTAACCTTACAACAGATTGCCGCAGGTGATTGAGTAACTGTGTCTGGATGCGGCTATGTTGCACCCAGCTGGCTGCTATTTACAACGAGGCATCCTCGTTAGCAGTGTGATTTTGGGCGCCTGTGGGGTAAGGAGGAAGAGTTGGAAGTAGGAAAACTGCCTGAGTTGGGCCATGATTAAGACCACAAGCTTCCCCTTTTTGAGATATTGGGTACGATTTTATACCCACCAGAGATTGAATTTTGGTTTCCAAAACCTCAATTCCGAAAAATCTTTCATCAGACTTTAATTTATATAATCTTCCTTACTTAGGAAGTATATTTGTTAAAGTCTCCGAATCAATCTCACCCGATGCGTGGTGTTGCACCAGTTCCTCACTAAGGGTCTCAAAGAGTTCCCAAGCTTCTTCTACTATCAAATTACGAAACATACCGCCACAGGCTACATCAATCTTATGTCGATTCGCATCGTCAAGGCCTTCATAAAAAATGATCACAAGTTGCCAGCGCATAACCCTGTGGTGGGGGCACTTATGCAGAAGATCTGTAATAACCCCAAATTCAATAAACCGTGTAAGTCATATGATGTATGTGTATGAATGTGATGTGTGTGGTTCATAAGGGAACCCATGCAATTTAATACACTTTAGTGTGTATGTGTCTCACACCAAGAAGGACTTAGTGGATAAGTGTAACATATAACTCATGTGTTTACGTTTAACAAGATAGCAAAGTCATTTGCTAGGATAGGGAGGGGTCTCACACGTGAGACCCATTTGTTGGGTTTTGAGATTTAAAGTTAGAGAGAAAAAAAGGAAGAAAGGATTTGAAGAGAAGAGAAAGGAGTTTTTCTTGAATCCATATGTTAGATTCACTTGATCGTAGTGAGGTTGTGCGAAGTATATGTGAGTGTGAAGGATCACCTACGATTACGTTGGCTTGGTCATGAACGAGGAGCTCGATGAGATCGGAGTGGGTTTTGGAAACCCCTTTTTGTTACAACAAAGAAGACGATCCGATCTACGAGTAAATTGTCGAGTTAAAGGTGAGAAATCAATGTCCAATGTGTTTAGAGTTTGTTATTAAGTATTTAATGTGATGTGTGAGATGTATGGACGAGATACGAAGAAGATCGAGTTAAGGAAAAAACTCGGATCTAAAACATCTCTGGATCTCACTCGCCCGAGCTCCAAGGCTCGCTCACGCGAGAAACCTTCAGAAGGTATAAGTAAGCCCGCGAGGCTCTTAGACTCACTCGCGCGAGGACTTAAGTGAATTGAGGCTCCCTCATGTAATCAACTACAGCAGGTGAAAATCCAGTCGGTCGTGAGAGGAATGTTGTGTTTTGTGCTCGCGCGAGAAACAAAGTCAGTTTGATTTCTTTTCTTTTCATCTGAATTCTTTGAAAATACATGCCTTTAGGCTTTCTTAAGCATTTCTAAGGGTGTATATGAATATTTTGAATATAGGACTAAAGCTTTGATCTTATATGTGAGTTCACAAGAGAACTACCTATGGAATGACTTGAGCGTGACTTGAGGTAGGGGAATTCAATACCATAACTTCCTATATTGATTGTATGGATGAATTGCGAATGAGATAAGCATGTGTGTGCTTGTGTGAATGAGATAAGTAACGTGTTAAGCATGATAAGTGTGACAAGTGAGTATGCACTTGAATGTGATAAGTGATTGTGAACCATGTGATAAGTAAGTGTGTATGTGAATAAAATGTGCAAGAATGTGAAACTCCAAACCTAGCTATAATTAATCACACTGATTCAATTACACGGTGAATAACTATAAGTTAGAATTGCACTCGAATTTAAGGTTTCCTTGAAATAAATCCCCATTATGTACACAGTTCATGAACCGGCCATCGGTCATTGTAATGCAAGTGACCCTATTAACTAAGCTCAAGAGCTTGTAGTCGTGGCTCAAGTGACCCTGTTAACTAAGCTCAGGGGCTTGGCAAGTGTATGAATTATTCATTGAACGACGGTGGTTCGAGGATTTTCATCGGTATTACTTGGGCTCCCAATGCTATATATGCTTGGGAGATTAATTAAGTTAAGCTTTTAAGTCAAATTTGAAGTATGCGAATCATAAGAAAAAAGGGAGTTAAGTAAGAATATGAGAAACTAAGTAGATGTGTGTACACTTCGATACAATTATTTCAATGCATATGTCTAAAAGATTCAGCTTTGTGATATGTGCTTTAAATTTCAATCACATAATCTATACTTTATGATATGCTATGCATGCTAGTGATATTCCTCTACTGAGCTTAGATGTTAGCTCACTCTTCAACTATATGTCACAGATACAGGCGCAGAGGTAGGCCCTGAGGATTCTGGTCGTGAGGAAGATCCCGACTATTACCAGAGGAGGAATCGGATCTTTTGCCAGAAGACTATTTCCCTTAGGGGATAGTTTTGAGATATTTTTGTGAGATCATTGTACAAGGCTTGGTATGTCCAACCTTTTTATTTTGTTTAGAATCATGAATTAAGGATTGTGTATATGGTCATTTGAACCACTATTTGGATGATAGTTGTGCATCATCAGTGGTTCATTTCGGTTCTGTCAGGCTTATGGGTTGCATAAGGACAGAACCGTTATTTTCTGTTCTAGTCTTTTACTTATTCACTAGAATGGAATTGTCTTTTGGCCATGTTTGTGATGACTCTATCTATGTAATTAGAGTGATCTGCTTGGTTCTACAATGTGTGGGTGTACTAAGAGTTATGTAAGTAAGGGATCACCATAAAGGGTGATCTAACGGTCCGAATTTCGGGTTAGAAAATCCAAGTTGTCATAGTTGGTATCAGAGCTCCGGCTTTAGAAAATTCTGACAAGACCTAGATGTCTGTGTTTTAGTATGATAATTTGTTAGAGTATAAGGACCTCTGTTGATGAAACTTTTGTTTCATATGACAGACCAGTATGAATGCTAGAGGGATAGATCGACCTAGAGGAAGTCTTGCTAGAAGTACAGGAGGCAATGAGGATATTGCCATGGATTCCAATCAAGTTTTGGTTGGAAATAGGAATCCTCCAGAGGAGAGAAATCAGGAAAGAGATGGAAATGAACGAATAGCTCAAGCCATGGAAGTTGTGGCCAATGCAATGGCACAGCAAACTGTGGTGATGACGACACATACAAACAATACCCATCAACCACCAACTCCTCCACCGATACTAACTACGCAACTCACACTGTCTACATTTGTGGAGTTTAGGAGACTAAGGCCTCCAAGTTTCTATGGCTAGAATGACCCGTTTGAAGCCAAAAAGTGGTTGAACCAAATAAAGAAGCTACTTGAGAGACTGGCATGCACAGAGGAAGAGAAGGTAAGTTGGGCTTCCTTCCAATTAGAAGGTGATGTGGATCCATGGTGGAAAAACATGTTGAGGGTAAGAGAACAAGAAAATCCCAATGGGATTTGGACATGGGAAGAGTTTGTGAGGGTATTCAATAAGGAATACTTTCCCAAATAAATCAGGAACCAATTGGCAATGACATTTATGAACCTAGAACAAGGGAACATGTCAGTAAGAGACTACGCCGCAGAGTTCACCAGATTGTCCAGATTTTCCCCGAAGTACATGTCTACGGAGCTCATGAGGGCAAATAAATTTGAGAGGGGACTACAGCCAAACATAAGGGATACAATTTCCATGTTAGAATTGGAGACCTACGGGGCCATCATGGGCAACACAATCATGGTGGAAAGGGGCATTGAAGAAATGTACAAGAGGAGGGACCACCAAGGCAAGGGAAAGACAAGTCATGGAGGGTCGAGTGGCTATGAACCTATGAATAAGAAACTAAGGTTCACGACACCGACGTCGAGGCGGCTAAACCAAAGTAATTATTTTAAGCCACCTTTGCCACCACCTACAAAGTCTTATCGTCCGCGGGGTCCTACCTTCATGTTAGGGGAATCAATCACAAAAGGATTTTCACGTGCAGCTTCGTCTACCCCTATGGAAAAGTGTACTCATTGTGGGAAGCCACACAAGACCTCCGAGTGTAGAAGGGGTATAGGTGCATGTTTCAAATGCAGTAAAATAGGGCACATGATAAGGGATTGCCCAATGTTGAAAGGTGATGGAAGAGTAACTACTGCAGGACCACCAAGGCCTACGCGACAAGCACGACCCACAGTGCAAGGCCGGACGTATGCAGTCATCGCCAAGGATGCCAACACAAGCAATGACATTATTTAAGGTATAAATAATTTAATTTAAAGTCATTTGAAATTCTTACAAAAATTTTAGATGAACAAGGTGTATACATAGGAAGGTAGAAAATTGTTTGTTTTATTCTATTTATGTTGCCATCAATGTTTATTGTATTGTGTAATTAAATGTGTAGTGTATGTATAACGCAGGAACGTTACAATTGTATGGAAAGGAAGATTACCTTTATTATGTGGCACAAGTTCTGATAGACCCCGAGTCTACACATTCATTTATGACACCTGAATTCACGGTAAAAGGCGAAGGTCATTCCCGAACCTTTAGACTTCATTTTAGACGTGTCAGTTCCAACGGGAAATTCAGTTAAGACCGATACAGTGTGTCGATCAGTCGTAGTTGCGATTAGGGAGCACAACGATTATGAATTAATGGTTGATTTGATCCTATTGGACATGCAAGGATTTAACGTAATCCTAGACATGGATTGGTTGTCTACTCATGATGCAAGTGTGGATTGTCGGAGAAAGATAGTGACTTTTCGTCGAGAAGGTAGTAGGTTGTTTAGGTTCTTTGGCATGCGAGCAACGTTTGTACCACTCATCTCCGCAATACGAGCTGATCATTTGATGAGAAACGATTGTAGTGGTTACCTTGCATTCCTGAAAGAGAAATGAGAGGAGAAGAATGACATCGCAAAGATCTCAGTAGTCTGTGATTTTACCGATGTATTTCTGGAAGAACTACCAGGACTACCACGTGATAGGGAAGTGGAGTTTGCTATTGACTTAGCTCCAGGTACCGAGCCAGTGTCGAAAGCTCCTTACCAAATGGCTCCAGCTGAATTAAAGGAATTAAAAGAACATCTGCAAGAGCTTCTAGATAAAGGATTTATAATACCTAGTGTGTCTCCTTGGGGAGCACCGGTCTTGTTCGTGAAGAAGGACGGGTCGATGAGGTTGTGCATCGACTATCGTCAGCTGAATAAATTGACAATCAAGAACCGATATCCGCTTCCAAGGATCGATGATTTATTTGATTAGTTACAAGGAGCCCGATTCTTTTCAAAGATTGATTTGAGATCCAAGTATCACCAGTTGAAGGTCAAGGCTGAAGATATTCAGAAGACGACATTCAGGACCAGATATGGGCAATATGAATTTCTAGTAATGCCTTTTGGCTTGACTAATACACTAGCATCTTTCATGGACCTCATGAATAGGGTGTCTAAGCCACATCTTGATACGTGCGTGGTAGTATTTGTGGATGACATCCTTATATACTCAAAGACAAAGGAGGAGCATGAGCAACAGTTACGGGTTACTTTGCAGACATTGCGAGAGCAATAGTTGTACAAAAACCTTAACAAATGTGAATGCTGATTACAACAAGTGACCTTTTTGGGACATGTTGTCTCTGAATCAAGAATCACAGTAGATCTAGCTAAAATAGAGGTCGTGGTACAATGGGAATAACCTATAACGGTCACCAAGGTGAGAAGTTTTCTAGGTTTGGCTGGGTACTACAGAAGGTTTGTGGAAGGGTTTTCAAAGCTTTCTAGTTTGCTTACACAGCTGACACGAAAAAATATGAAGTTTGAATGGACCGAAGTATATAAGAAGAGTTTTCAAGAATTAAAGAAAAGGCTTACTTCGGCACCAGTGCTTGCCATCCCAACTGGCACAGGAGGACCTGTGGTATTTGTGATGCATTGCACAACGGATTAGGTTGCGTGCTCAATCAAGACAAGAATGTTATTACTTATAAACCCATACAACTTAAAGATCACGAAAAGAATTATCCTATGCATGACCTCGAGTTAGCAGCCGTGATTTTTGCATTGAAGATATAAAGACATTATCTATACAGTGAAACCTTTGAGATCTTCACAGACCACAAAAGTCTCAAGTATCTGTTCACCCAGGAATACTTGAATGTGAGATAAAGAAGGTGGATTAAATTTCTTAAAGACTATGATTGCTCCATACAATATCATCCAGCCAAGGAAAATTTTGTTGCAGATGCCTTGAATCGTAAGACTTTGGCTCAATTGTCGAATCTGATTGTGGGGCTTCGCAGACGGAAGTTGTTAGAAGACATATCATTATATGATACGCGGATTGAGGTGAAAGCTTCAGGAGCATTCCTAGTAAATGTTACGATCAGACCAATAATCTTTGATTAGATTTGTGAGCTACTCAGATACAAAAAAAAAGAGAGGAAATCAATTTTTTGAATGACTGTCACTCGCGCGCCCGAGCTGGTTAAGTTGCGCGCGCGAGGAATAGACTATATAAGGGTTTTTACCCTTTTTGTGATCATTTCTAACGAGGGAAAGAGAAGGGGGGAGATCTAGGGTTTGCATTTTTCTATGAGGGAGCTTACATATCACGTGATTCATCAAATTTCGTCGCGATTCAACTGGATTTTCTTACACACAAGGTAATCTTCAACCACATTCAAGCTCCATTTTCGTTATATTTTGGTTTTCAAGCCCTAGAATGGCTTCTACATTCCCAAACCCTAATTCGAGAAAGAAATTGGCGATATGACCACCAAGTTCTCGAAAGAGGGCGGCTCCTCCGCCAACTCCTTTGACCCAACCCACCCCATGGTGGGAAGACAAAGTATTTGAACTCAAATGGTCGATTAACAAGGATATTTTTGAGGATCAACCATCCACCCAATGGACATTCGATTACATCAAGGCCAATAGATTGAAACCACTCTTGTTGGTGTTTCACACACGATATTACCCTCGTTTGGTAAAATTATTTTATCAAACCTTTAAGGTGAATGCCACTGACACCAAATTGATGTGTGAAATCAACCAAAGAGAATTCACTTTTGATGACAAGGACATTTCCCATGCTATGGGATGCCCGTTGGAGTACGAGGAGGATGGGGCTTCAAAATCCCCAATCTGATTGATTTTAAGAATATTGTAACCAACATGACCCGTGGTGCAACCGACACGGGTAAATGTGTGACGCGGGTCCAATTACCAAAACACATGTGGCCTTTAGATATCATATTTAGGAAGAACTTGTTTCCCTTAGGTCACGGGCAAGAGCGGCGAGACCCATTTCTCCAGCCAATCTACACGGTTCATCAGGGTAGGTGGTTCAATGCACCTATTCTGGTGAGAAAAGCGATTAAACATGCCTATGCCAAAAATCAACTAGGTGTTATCCCCACACCTATGAACCAGTTACCCTATGCCCGGTTGATTTCACGGTTGTTTGAATTACGAGATGGAATTGATGGTTTTGAATTCAAGCCCACAAGCCTATACTGACCGATAACATCAAGTCCTACCGAGCCAAGGACTTAACCCAAAGCCTACACAGCCTACAAAACAGTGTTAAAAGAAAGAGAGAGAGAGAGAGAGAGAGAGAGAGAGAGAGAAATAACACAACAAGCGGCACAGCCACAACCCCCTCAATCAGGAACTGTCCCTACCGCCCAAACCAGTATGCCACCTGCCACCCAGCCTATGTAGCATAGTCAAGAAGAAATGCTACGGGAAATACTCCGATAGAACCGAGAGATAAAGCTACATCAGCGCTTTCATGAGGCCATTAGCATAGGCCTGATATAGCATGCCTACCCACAGACATATCAGGAGCGCATTGCCGCCATGCGGGATGCCATTTTTGGTGCTTCCAACTTAGGCACGGCTGCTGACACTGAGGCGGTTGAGGAGGATGTTGATGATGACGATGATGAGGACGTCGAGGATGAGTCTGGTTCAGAGGACTCCGAAGAAGAGTATGATGAGGGTGATGCTGATTAGAGATAGCGGTTGTTGGCGACCATGGAGGTTGTTTTGAGAAAATTTTCAGTTCTTGAAATTTAATGAGAGAAATTAATTGTGATTTTGATGTATCAGTTTTAAACTATCGTGACATGGCCATCACAGTTGGGGAATTGTTGACATTTTGATGTAAGTGTTTTGTTTATGTCATGAGAATGGTTTAATGTTTCAATGTAAATAGTTTGCATTTAAAATGGGCATGATTAACTTTATTGTGAATGGGTTCATTAGTACATAAATGTTTTCCATTTATGCCTAGTATGTTGAATGTTTAGTCTTGAACAACACTATCGAAATATGTGAATTATGTAGAATGTTGTGGAATGTAGATTATATTAAATAGGTATGGAATGTGCATGGTTATGGTTTCAAATTAAGGTGTTTGCATGGTTAAATTTTTAAGACAGGTTAGTTTAATGTGCGTGGAATGGTGGTTTGACATGGTGGAAATTTCGAATTGTGGTTGTGTGGTAGGTGGATACCGAAATTGCTACTTTTATGCAGGATGTGCGTGGTGTATTATGTGTGCATTTTTCGTTATGCGCATACAAGTTCCACATTAATGTGTATTGTAATCTATGTATTTGCAAGTACATCACATTGATGTTTGTGAGTGCCTTGCCACCAATGGGCAGTTATTTTGGCACTAGTGCGTACCTTCACGTCTCATGTATGGGGATTAGTTTGAAAGACTTAGGTCAATTTTCGAGGATGAAAATTTTATAAGGTGGGGTGAATGTAATAACTCCAAATTTAGTAAATCGTGTAAGTCATGTGATATATATGTATGAATGTGGTGTGTGTGGTTCACAAGGGAACCCATGTAATTTAACACACTTTGGTGTGTATGTGTCTCACACCAAGGAGTTAGTGGATAAGTGTAACACACAACTCGTGTGTTTACGTTTAGCAAGATAGCAAAGTCATTTGCTAGGATAGGGAGGGGTCTCACATGTGAGACCCATTTGTTGGGTTTTGAAATTTCAAGTTAGAGAGAAAAAAAGGAAGAAAGGATTTGAAGAGAAGAGAAAGGAGTTTTTCTTGAATCCATATGTTAGATTCACTTGATCGTAGTGAGGTTGTGCGAAGTATATATGTGTGTGAAGGATCGCCTACGATTACGTTGGCTTGGTCGTGAACGAGGAGCTCGGTGAGATAGGAGTGAGTTTTGGAAACCCCTTTTTGTTGCAACAAAGAAGACGATCCGATCTATGAGTAAATCGTCGAGTTAAAGGTGAGAAATCAATGCCCAATGTGTTTAGAGTTTGTTATTAAGTATTTAATGTGATGTGTGAGATGTATGGATGAGATACAAAGAAGATCGAGTTAAGGAAAAAATTTGGATCTGAAACATCTCTGGTTCTCACTCGCGCGAGAAACCTTCAGAAGGTATAAGTAAGCTCGTGAGGCTCTGAGATTCGCTCGCGTAAGGACTTAAGTGAATTGAGGCTCGCTCGCGCGAGGCCTCACGTAACCAACTGTAGCAAGCCAAAATCCAGTCGGTCGCACGAGGAATGTTGTGTTTTGGGCGAGCGCACCGGAACTCCAGGGCTCACTGGCACAAGAAACAGAGTCTGTTTGATTTTGTTTCTTTTCATTTGAATTCTTTGAAAATACGTGCCTTTAAGCTTTCTTAACTATTTCTAAGGGTGTATGATCGGTCACATAATTTACCATTTTATCACCCTTAACTTAGTGATGCTAAAACTTAGTTTGCTACTAACAAGTTAACGATGTGAAGATATTAAGGAAAAATAGTAAAAGAAAGCCAAAGTGTTAATATTCATTAAAATAAACTCAAAAGGCAATAAGAAAGATAATTGAGCGAAAAAAATGATTTCCCGCCTACTAAAAGCCAGAAAATTATAATTTACGATTCTTTAAAAGAGACAAAAGAAGAAAAACAAAAAATCGTAATCCAGAGAATTGTCAAAATAGGGAACTATGAAAGATAGAAAATCGTGATTTACAATTTTCTATAAAAGAAGCTTTCCTACTATTATTACTGCTACTGGTCACGTGAATGAAGATTATCACCACCAAGAATAGAATTAGAAGATATCTAAAATTAGAAGTCGAATGAATCACGGATCTGAGAAGATTCATGAAGATAAGCTCTTAGGAAATCTCGGTTTGTGAAATAAAGGAGAACAATCCAAAAGCACATCAACCATTGAAAGCAATGAAGAATAAAATTAGGAATTAGAGTTATATTAGGAATCTTTTATTTTTAGTAATTTCTTTTATTAGAATTAGAAGTCTTTGTAAACCGACTCCTTATGATCTATAAATAAGAGAGCTCAATGTAGGAATAAGCATCGAAGAATTTCAGCATTAATTAATAACTGAGGTTGGATTTTCTTTCGATCAGTAGTGTAAAATAGTTAGAGTAGATTAAATATCAGATGTATCTTAAGAGCAATTGACGACTACTATTGGGTGCTGAAGATTAGTGTAGATATCCTAGTTTCTCAGAAGCAATTGACGATTGCGACTGAGGGGTGAAAGATATATTTATTTGCTTTCTAGTTTGGATTTTATTTTCTTTATTTACATGCTTTGTAAATATCTTCAAGTTTAATTTGAATTGCCGACTCAGGTTAAGATTTGCAGATTAGTGTAATGGTGTGGCAGTCCGACGTTTCCCAGTCTCTCAACTAGAAAAGGTCGCGCCATCGGATCACCTGATATAATCCTTTCATCAAAGTTTCCTTATTTTACATCAAAGTGATACAAAATGCGGAAGCAATGTAATTAAACTCTGACAATTAACAAAGATGGCAAAATAACTGATAAATATAAACTAGAAACTAATATATGCAATGATCAGAAAACAAAGGATCTAGTGAGAAACCTATACATCCACACAAGATCTCCTCAGATTCTAAAACCAACATATATAATTTATACAAACCAAAATATCTTTTTCTTTTCTCTCTCTCTCTCTCTCTATCCCAATGCCCCATATCCCAATCCCAAGTAACAAACCTAACTACGGGAAGAACTCCTCTGGAAAGTCATCTTCCCCGTCGTCGTCGTCTTCGTCTTCTTCGTCTCCCACCTCCTCAGGCACATAGGTTGGATCAGCCGCCTACTCAGGATTGGGCTCTGCAGCTAAGATAATTAAGTCGAGGAATGAGCTATCATCCACAACTCAGTAGAGAATAGTGCATTGTATTCTATATTGACAGTTTATCATTTATTTCCATAGAGAAATATAAAATAATCCATTATGCTGACATGTTGTACATATGTTGTAAATATGCATGGTATAACAAGTATGAGAAACAAACTGAACTGAAGATACATGCTGGCGAGAACAAGATATCAACAAGGTCAAGCTCCCGAGTTAGCGGGATCACTTGGACTAGAATATGTCAAGCTCCCGAGTTAGCGGGATCACTTGACTCAAGAATTTCAAGCTCCCGAGTTAGCGGGATCACTTGATTTACACTGGAACAATAATGTGTCAAAAACATTGAATTTAACAGGATCTGAGTACTGACTCACGTAGAGTTACCAAGAAAGGTATTTGCATATGTGTCTTATGATGCAATGTATTAAAAACTGTCACAGCTAGATAATAATATTAAGTTGCTAAACTGATTTATAAGATGATTTGAACCTACTGATGCTATATTTGCTATATTTATATTCAAGACCGAGCTTCTTCATCAGCTTACATAAACTCAATTTTTCTCCACTTATGCTATACAATACTATTATGAATATTCATCAATTTCTTTCGATGAAAACTAGCGACAATGCTACAAATATAAAATACGAACGTAAGTTCCCTACCTGTGTGTGTCAAAGTTTACAAGTTTTTTCGTTAACGCTTGCTCAGGTATCCGAGGACCTCATACACTGTTATTTCTTCACAATAGTTTTGTGCTCCAAGTGGCACCAAGCTATTAAAATAGATTTATTTTAATAAACTAATATCTTATTGTGGAGTCAGTAGTTTACATATGGTTTATAGTGCATTAAGACCCAAAGCAAGTAGTTATTTGAACCCAAGTGGACCCAAGGTCCGATATGCACATGACCTAGCTCAAGCCCAAGGCTGGAGGAGGGTTGCCGCGGCAACCCTTTGTGGTTGCCGCGGCAAGCCACTCAGTAGAGGGTCTTGCCGCGACAACCCCTTGAGGTTGCCGCGGCAAGCCTGGCTTGCCGGGCTTCAGCTGGGTCTTCTTCTTGCTGTTGCTATTGCTTTTATATATATATATATATTTATCTATATATATTTATATATATAGGCTTTCTTTATGTATTTCTTCTCACTTCTCAATTCTCATTATATATATATAATCTGTTATATATATATATATATATATATATATCCAGATTACCATTTACAGATTTTGAACCCAGAAGTGCAAGGAGCTGCACTCAATCTCTGGGCAACAATTTGAACTGCTAGGATTAAGCCTTCTTGTATAAGATTAAACAAGTGACCTACCTCGTGGTGAATTTGGTTAGCATCCGATCATTGCTACTGTGTTTGCTGATTTTCAAAGCTGGAGCAGACTAATCTTTCATGTTGTTTTACTATATCAAAGTTCCTCTGGTTTGTTTGTTTTCATTAATCAACGTAAAGAAGCAAGGGAGGTTGCCTTTTTAACAGACGACCTCGACCTTGCGTGCATGCTTAGATTGCATGACTCATTGGAGTCGTGTATATGAGAGGCCATGCAAGTAGCTTACAAGCTGCTGAGGGTTAGGATCCCATGTATGCCAACACTACGTTGGTAGTGTATGCCTAATAAAACAAAAACAACAAACATTCTCTTGCTTTGGACCGGTTTTACAATAGTAGGCTAATATAGTGTGTTACAACACTGCCTTAGTAGTGTACTGTATAAAGCTACTATATATAAAAAAAACAAAATAGCAATTGAGACAAAATAGCAAGGCTAGATAAAACCATCCTGATTTTCTTGGTTCTTTACTACTGGTTTAGAGGTAAAGCCTAATGGCTTAACCTCAGTATAAAGCGTATATACCACTACTGGTATATATATATGCATTTAATTATTTCTACTACACTTGTATGTATTCAGTTTTAAGTCAATTTCTAAAATGTATGGACTATCCTAGTGCGGTCTATGCGCATGACCCGACCAGACACTTACCACTGCAGTGTCAATTCTGGGGATTGTTACAAACGGGTTTTACTTTTCTATCTTTAATTTTCTAGAGTTTGATTGACGCCCAAATTTTAGGAAACTGTTGATTAGATTAAATCTATGTTAAGAAATTTTAGTTTTTGATTAACGCCCAAATTTTAAAAAACTGCAATACGGTGTAACGATACTATTTATTTTTATAAATATCCGATGGTTGAAGATTGGGATTGACGACCTAAATCTAAAGGAGGATTAGAATTTATTTTATGCACTTTAGATTAAGAAACCATTCTTTTATTCATATTTCTCAAGTAGTTTAGAACCTTTAAAGATAAATATAACTTTCAAATAGAAATATATATAAATAAGAAAATACTTCTTCGTGGGAACGATTCTATACTAGCTCTACAATTTTCATTGTGCGCTTGCAATAGGTTAAGACTTAATTAGACATACATAGTAAGCCGGCCAAGTTTTTGGCGCCATTATCGGGGAAGTCTTTATCTTTTTTTATATATTTCTATTTTAAAAATAAATATTTATCTTTCTCTTTTTATATTTCTTTATATTTTTAACTTTCTTTGATCACTTCTGTGCAACTGCGGATCTTTGGGGATCCCATCGCGAAAATGCGCACTCGCGAAATGTTTAGAGTCGCCACCCAGAGCTTTTGGTGTCTCAGGAAACCTAAATTAATTTTATAAGCACCAAAGTGCCAAAAATGTGACTCTAACTCACCGGTCTACTCCAAAGGCTCTTGGGTAGGGGCTTTGGTTATCGATCGGGAAGGTGTTAGGCACCCGATCAACCCGCTCAAAAGCGGTCTCTACTTATAGACAGAATAAAAAGAAAAATAAAATAAAAGAGCACTTCCTCTTGCTCGAAAGCACTTGGATCCTATTTGTGTCCCTCTGCAATTACCGAGATTTTGGCGGCGTAATGGCACAAATTCAAGGATAAAGGAAAAGCCGAGAAGGTAGAGTAGAGGGGAGAGCCGGAACTCTCGGGCCCTTATAGCACAGCTGTGGACCTTCACATAGGTGCACTTGACGAGCTTCCGGTAGCTTGAGTGGATGAAGAATGGGCTCTAACCTCTAAGGCTTGATATCTAAGGGGTAGAGGAAGAAGGCTAGGGAGTAGCTCTCTCCTAAACTCAAAGGTATTTGATGGGGGATAGGTGGAATTTATATGGGTATTTGGTGCACCAAAGGGGAGGGGGGGATTGCTTAATCTCTTTCTCTCTCTTGGAAAAAATTTAAGCCATTTGCAAGGGGGTGCCTCTCTATTTATAGGAAAAGAGAGAGTTAGGGGGGTGCTTAGAGGCTAATTAGGATTAGCAATTAGGTTATCCTAACATTTAAGGTTTTCTAGGTTTTTAGGGTCATGGATATGTGTAAGGATAGGATCAATGGTAGATGATAGGGTGGGGTTTCAAATGACTAGAGCAAATAGGGTAAACAAGGGTGCAACAATCCTAATGAAACCCACCCTAAACATTGGGGTGGTTAACAAGTCAAACCCTAAAACTGAAATTGGAGCAAAAACCAGAGGTTACTGTAGCCAAGCTTGGCGTGTGTATTACACACACCAAGCATAGCTACAGTGTTCCGAAAGTCATAGCCCGCAGGGGGACCCACCTATACTTGGCGTGTGTAACATACACGTCATGCATGCCCTTTATTAGGTGCACTTGGTAGTTTTTTTCGGATCACCGTAACTTTTGATGTATAACTTGGATTGAGGTGATTCTTGGCTTGTTAGAAAGCTAAGAACTTCTATTTTTTAATGGTGTAAGATTTAGTCTCAGTAGAGGTTCCTACCAGCCCTAGTACATCTCACTCTAACCATGGCCCGGGAGGGTTAACTAAGGGTTCTAGAGAGGTTTCTAAAGATTAGAGGTAATTCCTAAGGGTTTGGAAAGACTCCTAAGGATATGGGAGGTGCTATCAGAGGCTCGGGGGTGCATCTCTCTCGAAGTATGTGTCGATCGAGCCTTGAGCCAAATTTGGGTGTCTACAGATGCCCCTCTTTGGTATCCGATCACTAATGATCGAATGTCAAAGACAAGAGACATTCGAAGAGGCCCAAGGCATCACTGATGGGTCTATCATATTCAGAACGAACCTCAAACATCAGGTGGGTAACATGGTGAGTAAATGGAAGCCCTGTATGTCGGGAAACGTTCGTTCCTCAAGGTTATCAGTCCCCAAGTGCTTAGCGATATTACTGGGCATAACCAAGATGGCGCGAGTTGCGAAAGCCCAATATGCTAAGAAAAATGCCCGCTTCTCGAGATGATTGAAGATGTTTGATGTTCAAGTTTCACTCTAAATAAAATAGCTCCGTAAGTGAGAGAGTGATCGACCCATACTCAAAGATAGGCGCAACGTAAATACGTGAAGGTCCACAGCTTGCGTCCAATTATACGAGGCATCGATTGCCCCATTTGGCTGGTCTCAGGTGCCCCTACGCGAAGCAGGGTTCGAGGTCTTTAGGCGAACCCATTGATCTCAAAATTAATTTAGCATGACTACCCGAACGGAGCGAACCGATGTCGCAACGCTTTTTACGAGTACGTGCCACTTTTTCGAAGGACTTATGCATATGTGCCTTTATTTTATGCGGATCTTTTGTTATTTTATGTGGGATTTTTTATGATTTTATGTGGATTTTTCTTGTTTATTTTATGTGGGAGTTTTTTGTGATTTTATGTGGATTTTTCTTATTGTTTTATGTGGGATTTTTTTGTGATTTTATGTGAGTTTTTATTCGTTATTTTATGTGAGTTTTTTTGTCCGAGATTTTGAGCATGCTCGACGATCTCGAACCATTTTATTCTAGCACAGCCCCGTAAGCAGATCAAATGGAGATTGACGCGCTGTTCCGGGGGCATGTGCACCATTTTGGGTCTGAGGAGGATCAAACTCGGTGTGTAAAATACACATGTAAAGCCAAAATTGGCCATGAAGAGCCTGGCGTGTGTACTATAGACGCCAAGCCAAATTGGGCTAGGTTTGGCTTGGTGTGTGTATTACACACACCAAGCCACATTGGGGTCAAAATTTGCCTAGCGTGTGTGTTATACATGCCAAGCCAAACTGGGGAGGGTTTTTAAACCATCGAGCCCGAGCCAAAAAGGGTCATTTTCAAAATCTATTCCTCTCCCCCTCTCACCGAAAAGGAACTTCCTCCTAGGGTTCATTTGAGTTGTTTTGATCCTTGATTTATTGCCAAAGTTTTCTCCCGCCGTCCAAATACAAGTTCCACACTGAATCAAGGGTCCATTTTTCTTGAAGGTAATCAAAGTTTCCTCATTCTTTCTTTGATTTTTCTTGAATAATTTGCAATGTGGTTAGGATTTTTGTTTTTTTGGATGATGAATGGGTGAATTTTTTGGCAAGTATGATTATGTATGACTCATTTGATATTTTTCATATACATTGGCCTTGATTTTGGGCAAAAACATGATTTTTGTGATGCCCTACTCTTTTTCTTCACTTGTTAATGTGATTAGAGGCCTCTCCCCCTCTTTTTTGTATGGATCTAGATGGCTCTCTTCTTTTTTTTGTGCAATGCAAGATGATTTATTATTGTTTGTTTTGCTTTTGCATTTTTATTGTGTAAGCCTTTATTATTATTATTTTATTTTTGTTTATTTGGAAAAGAAGGACTCTCTTTTGTGTATGTTTATACATGTTTTTTTCTTTTATTTCTCTTTCTTCTTCTTCTTTTCTCGATTTTTTTTTGGTTGCATAAGTGCACACACATATGTATTTTTTTTTCTTTTTTTTTGGATTTTTTTTGTTGCCTAAATGCACACATATATGTATATCTATTTGTTTTCCTTTTGGATTTTTTTGTTGCATAAATGCACACACATATATTTTTTTTTTTGTTTTCTTTTTGGATTTTTTTGGTTGCATAAATGCACACACATATATTTTTTTTTTTTGGTTGCGGCAATCAGTTTCTGCTTGCGGCAATCAGTTTCTTGCTACTAACAAGTTTTAATATTGTTGCTTGTTTCCATCTCAGGATGTCAAGTGAAGAACACGGGCAAGAGGAGGGACTAGAGGTGGTCTACGGTCCACAGGGGGAGTAGCTTTTAGGGGTACAGCGCTTTTTCCAGTCTTGGTACAAAATGCAAGGCGAGGCAGCCCATACTGGCCCTTTCTTTGTGCAAGCTTGCTTTGCCTGTAGGATCTGACACCTCTTCATCTTGATGCAGGACTTGCCACCCATTATGTTCTGGGGAGGTTGGCTTGACCACCAACGCCTTTACCATTATCTCCCTCCAGTGGTGAAGTTTCTCCTTGCCCAGGCCGGCTTTGGAGATTTCCTTTCATCCCCTACCATGAGGGGTGACTCGGCCTATGTGAAGATCCTGATTGAACGTTTCCGACCTGAGACCATGACCTTTTATATGGCTATGACTGAGATGGCTATTACCCTCATAAATTGATCGATGATTATGGGGATAAGGATTGGGGGTACACCAGTGACCAACCTTCGTGTACCGGGTCGAGATGAGGTGGTGAAATTAATCGAGGATTACCCCTCCGCCCAAAACAAGCATGGCTCTGAGGTCAAATTATCTTGGATGGCCGAGTTGTTTGGTGAGAACGAGTTGGAAAATCTGGGCTAGCCAGGTGCAAATATCTTCCTTGAGCTAGAGCGTGTGCTGATGTTGGCTCGCATTTCTCTCCTCTTCATGTCAGGCAAGACCCTTTTTACAAATGCCAGCGGCAGTCGGGTTCCAATGTCCTTGCTCAGCCATATGGGGAATTGGGACAACGTGCATCGGTATGACTAGGGTTCCTTAATTCATTGGCTAGTCATTTATCTTGCATCTGACACATCTTCTACCTTGACTGTTGCTTTTATTTTCAGATCTGGGGGTACTTGCACTTCCAGCTTGGTCGCCCACTCCTTTTCTCGGATGTCTATACGTATCTGCTCATGAGTAAATGGCACAAGAACCGCCGCCGTGACATCGGGATGAAGCATTTGGAGATGGGCTTGAGGTCCCAATTTGACTTGCTGATCCCGAAGCAGGTATGGCCATTTCTCTCTTTTCTTTCTCAGTATTTCTTTTTATGCTTCCTGTTTGGCCGATGGGATATATTTTTTATCTGGGCAGGTCATCTATGACTCTTACGTTGGTTCTCCCTTCTAGGATCGAGCTGCCGTGGGTCTGTCTAGCTTTTTTGTTGACCGTCACGTCATCTTCTTCTATGGGGCTTGGGCCAGGGCATATTACCTAGGAGAGAGAGTAGTACATCAATACCAAGACCACGTTTCCATGTCGCAGGCTCCTCCGATGGACGTTATGGCTCCTGTGGGTACTATTGAGGAGCTCTCTGCTAGGTTTCTTCATCATGGGGTCCCCATTGATGATCTTCTCATGCCCAGGGGGTACCAACTGTAGTATGAGTCCCAGCCCTATCGGTCCATTCCATCACATTTTGTGCTCGATGCCAACTTCCTGGACTTTGGCAGTCCACAAGCTTAGGTAGTTCTCCTTTCTAGGCAAGTTCCAATGGTTCTGATTCAGTTTTTATTTCTACTGACTGAGACCCTATTTCTTTTCACAGTTTGAGCGGGAAGACGATTCTAACGATGATGATGCGGCAGCGATAGGTCCTACGGAGGCTACGGGGGCTAGTCCTTCAGCCTCCTCTGGCGTGGGTGCTTCAAGCAATTCTACAGCTGAGGTTCAGGGGACATTTAGACACCTCAACGATGCCTTTCTCTCAAGCATATGTGCCGATGTAGACGAGTGGGCCCACCAATCCGCCGAAGCAGTCCGGGTCCCCCTCCTGAGTTGGTTCCTGGGGTAAGTTTTTTTTTCTTTTTGTACTTTTACTTTCTAGAGGAATGCCTATGTTTGCACCTACGGCTCTTGTGGTTGATACCTCTATTTTCTTTTGTGCAGAACTATGAATCGGTCGTGAATCAGGCCGAGTACTACCACAATATTGCCAGCCTCCGGGACGCGGAGATGATGAGTGTCATACTGACTTGTTCCGATCATTGCCCTATTATTTTTTCCTTTCAACCGATCTTGATGGCTTTGGATATGACTTGCAGCATGCTCGTGAAAAGGAATCGCGCTCCTTCCTTAGTCGGCTTTCTCAGGCGTGGTCTCGGGTAGGGGAGGTTCAGACGTACCATAGCACCTCGCACCATCATAGGAAATCGAAGGGTGCTGCCAAGGATTGAGCTCTTGCGCTGATTTGATTTAGACACACTTGAACTGTAGGAATCTTTCTATTTTTATTTTGGGATGATGTTATCGGAGACCATTTTTTGGATAGCTTTTATTATTTTGGATGAATGCCATTGTTTTTCCCTCTCTATTGCCTGCTCCACTTTGATCTTCTTTCTCTTTTGGTGGTATGTTGGCTCTCTTCTGCAGGATGGGCTTAATTTAGAAAAGAATGGCCTTGGGGTCATGCCCTTGGTTGACATTTGGCCGCCATTTTCATGTCTGTGTGGATTTTTCCTACATAGGAAACCATGTGTTAGTTGGACGTGACCCAAAAATTTTGTATCTCTAAACATGGGCTAGTGCCTTTTAAGCAAATGACAGGAAACACAGGTGGGCTGCCTAGGGGATCAGCCAAATGACCTCCCCAATACTCACTTTTCCTCCTTTGGATGGCAGCAAATGGTGTGGCGTGTGTAATACACATGCCAAAGTAACTCTGGGAGAAAGTGGCTTGGCGTGTGTAATACACACACCAAAGCAAATCTAGACAAAGGTGGCTTGGCATGTGTAATA
Organism: Chloranthus sessilifolius; assembly: GCA_021018995.1. NCBI lineage: Eukaryota > Viridiplantae > Streptophyta > Magnoliopsida > Chloranthales > Chloranthaceae > Chloranthus > Chloranthus sessilifolius. The sequence goes on from CM037588.1 coordinate 104,957,440, forward strand.
CACACGCCAAAGGGCCTTTTAAGCTCGAGAATGCATTCTTTCCTTACTTTGACTTGGTATATTTTTGCTCCCATTTTTTCTTTTCTTGCCCCAAGGTGGGTCCATTGTCCTACATTGAATTGGATCTTGGGAACATCTTTGTATGACCATGGAACCGCTTTCCGGCCCCACCTCTCGTGGAGGGTCCGGGACCAAGATACCTCCTTCTTTGGGCGTGGGGCCCACTTTTCTTGGAAAGTGGCTTGAGAGCATGAATGAGTGTGAGCTCGTGGGTTTGGATCGGCTCGGCTTGGCCCGCCTCTCGTCTTTCCTTGAAGTTCCTTCGCTTTGGGATTTCATTTATGCCACGGCTTCATCTTGAGAAGTTAGCACCCATGTCTTCCATTTTGGGAATCGTGAGTTAACCCCTACTCTAGAGGAGCTCTCCAATCTATTGGGTCTGAAGTTGCATAGAGACCTTGCCTGTGACAGCTCGGATTTTTCCCAACCTGAATTTCTCGAGATTTTTTTTTTCTTCAAACATTAATGGGAAAACCCAAACCGTCATATCGTAGATCACAATCTATACAGAATGCTTGGTACATCCACATACATTAGAAATCAAAGTAGATAATACATATGGCATAAATAAATCTCCAATTCTAATATCCAATATTACAATAACTAACAATGACCACCAATGATGTACCAAACAGTGGTGTACAACTAGTATATAATAACACATTGTACCAAGACGCACTCACCAAACTCCACAAGGCACTCGATCTACGATCCCGAAAATCTCAGCACTCCTCAAGTCCTCAGTCTACAAGTCTGGTGTCCTGATGGTGTTATATCTGTGACGTATAATCGGGGGGTGAGCTACATCCTAGCTCAATAGAGGAAACTCAATACAAATCCACATCTTATCATAATGAAGCATAGATTCAATGTAAAAATCAAATATTCTCATATCTAAAACTGAACTAATTTCAAATCACTTTTCTTATCAAACAAAACTAATTTTTAAATACCTTTTTCTTGTTGCACCAAGCTAATTTCAAAAACTGATTTCCTCATCACACAAAACTGGTTTAAAAGCTGATTTCCTTTTCATACAAAAGTGATTTCAAATACTGTTGCTTCTCACATAAAAAAACTAATTTCAAAACATTTGCTTATCACATAAAAATTGATTTCAAATCTGTCCCAGCGGCCCACATGGTACTTATACTCCGCCCATAGTGGTCCACGACAAGCATAATCCGCCCACAGCGGTCCACATACACAAAATCCGCCCATAGCGGTTCACATATATAAATCTGCCCATAGCAGTCCACCTTAATCTCATGACTTCTCATTTGATTTATGAAGTAACATTTGAAGAGTACGTAAAATCCTGCAAAAGCGGTCCAAAGGCGCACATGAATCCCGCCACAGCGGTTCAAGGGTGTACCGAGTCACAACAAGGTTCAAAGGAGTACGTAAAATCCTACAAAAGCGGTCCAAAGGCGTACATGGTTACATCGAAGTTTAAGAGTGTACGTAAATCCCGTAAAAACGGTCCAAAGGCGTACATGAATCCCAACATTATCCAGAGGAGTACGTAAAATCCCGCAAAAGCGATCCAAGGGTGTACATGACTCACAACAGTGTCCAAAGGAGTCCGTAAAATCTTGCAAAAGCGGTCCAAAGGCGTACATGACTCACAACAGTGTCCAAAGGAGTACATAAAATCCCGTAAAAATGGTCCAAAGGTGTACATAAATCCCGCCACAGCAGTCCAAGGGTGTACATACATCCCGCCACAGCGGTCCAAGGGTGTACCTTCTCATAAATCTACAAGACTCAAGGATTCCGAGTTCACATTCTAGTTTAGATTTCTAAATCACAATCCAAAGCTCACATTCTTGGTTCAAAGGTTTTAAAACTCACCATTTAAAAATCAAGTTTAAAATCGAATACCATAGTACAAATTCTAGGTTAAGTTCTCAGTTCAGAATTCACCATTTTCGACTAAAGGATTTCAAATTTCTATTTTGCAAGGAGTTCAAGTTATAATTCAAATATTTATCAAACTTCCATCAAAATACATCAAGAAAACTTATTATTTTTCATCTAAATACATCAAGGAAACTTATCATTTTTTTTCATATAAATACCTCAAAGAAGCTATGAATCAAAGTTAAACATGCAAGTTTGTGTTGAAGTTCCCCTACCTCAAAGCACGCTCAACCCAATCCACATTCCACGCATGGTTCAACACTTTACTCCTACATTCAAAATACCCAAATTTTTCTTAGAAATTTTCTAAAGGATCCAAGGAACACATCTCTAAGGAGCTCAAACAAAACTAAATAAAACATATACTTTGTACCTCGCTCGAGCGAGCACAACCCTCGTTGGATCGATTATAATTGAGCCCTCACGCTAGCGATCCTTATTTAACCTAAGGCCTCACGCGAGCGAGCACAGAACAAATGTCCCCATATTTATCTCTCACGCGAGCGAGCTATAAACGTCGCGCGAGCGACAAACAGAAACGTCTCAGATCTACCATTTTTCTTCTCTCGATCCCTCTCAACTCTCTACCATCCTTCGCCCACATTCACACATAAATTGAGGTATCAAGGGTTAATTCTAATCACTAATAATATAAACCTATTTAAGCGTTTCCTCGAAAATAAGTCGAAATGAGCAAGTTGCGCCAATCCTAGAATTTGATGATCTCATACATTGTTGACACTCAAGACGATTGATTCACTCATTGGTCAAAACATAAAAGTTGTAGATTATTCTGTTATCTTTCCAACGCAAAAGGAATCATCTCAATCAGAGGTCAGAGTAAAATGTTATGACTAAAATACCAAGATAGTATCGGAGATCAATGATACCTCGCTCGAGCGAGATCCTTTAGAAATTTCTAGCTCGAGCGATGACTTAAGCTTGCTCCAGTGAGGACAGAGAATATTTTTTAAGTATATGACTTCTAAAGTCAAACCTTTGGTGCCATCTCCCTCGAGCGATTAAAATAGCTTGCTCGAGTGAGCTACAGCGATGCGATTTCGCTTATTTTCACCCGAATCGAATCCCATACATCACAAAACAAAAACCCATGGCCAATCCAACTACTTTAATTAGTAAATTTAATCGAAATGTACCTTTAGTTTAAGAATTCCTTGATTAGAAATGAGTCATGTGAACGGAGCTTCGGAACGAAACCGGCGGGTTTCCTCGACGATTCACGCCCGATCGATCCCACGAGTTCACAGAGACAACTCCAACACGTCCCCAATGATCTCAACCTCTCCCAATAGCCAACTATGAATCCAAGGTTGATTCAAGTTCTTTCTAAGGTTCAAGGGTTTCCACAAAAGAGGGTTCTAGAGGAGGAGGTTTTCTAAACCGATCTCCTACGATGGTTGAAAAAGAGAGAAGATAGAGTTTCGCGCGGTTGGGCGACTATCAAACGACTGCGGTTCTTCATGGCACTCACGTCTCTTTTTCTCTTAAACAAAACCTAGTATAATACGGGAATGTAATTTCTTCTTATAATAGGATTGCCCAAAAAGTTAAGCACACACACACCTCTTGTGTGTTATACACTTCAAATTATAACACTCAAGCCCGGTATTGAGCGGCCACACCGAGGTTGGTGCACGACTTTCGCACGAGGGTCCAAATGGGCTCTAAATTAGAATCTGTCCGCACAATAACATCTAGATAAAAATCCACAACAAATGGCGACGTCGGTCGCTGAGCCGAATACGCACGCGGGGTTAGTCTAACTCGGGTTCAAAATACGCACACGCGATTTGCGGATCAAAACCCATAATCTCTTCGCAAGAAGAGGGTTTCAAAACCCCCAAATAGCTCCAAAACCCATAAAACTACAACCAAACGTCGAAACCGACAAGTATCTTCCCCTTACACGATCTCACAAATGTTTTTCACACAAATCTATGGCTCGGCACACATGGATTCAACACGTTCATTTCATCTCCTCCTCTTTCTCTCTTCCTTCTCTCCTCAAAACCCAAAACTCAAGAACCCCTTGTGCAAACCGGGTGTTAGCTTTCAAAAGAAAAAATTGCCTTCTTTAACTAAATGGGATTGGTTCCCATACAAAACACATATACTTGTTTTTGGGCGTATTAGTTCTCATCTAAGGATCTAGCTCCCGCGTAAAACGAACGTACCTATTTAGGTGTTATCTCATAACAAAATAGTTTTCTTTGATTAGGTGTGGGCCTACACACCCAAAACCAAATGGGAAATTTCCAACTTGAAATAACTCACTTAATTAATTTCACAAAATCAGGCACGTGACTAGTCAGGCACACACACCAAGGCACACTATTCAAAGTCAAAATTTTCAGGATGTTACATTGCCAGAGTACTGTCAAAATTGGGTTATGCTAAAGCCACCCAGATCACCTTGGGCTTGAAGAAAAATGATTATGAGAAAAGTCTCATCGGCGGGCCCACCAGGTATTCAGTGAAATTCCTGAGAGAACTTTTCGGAGAGGAAAGCCTGTGAAAATTGCCGATCAAAAATCCTTATAATGTGAAGCCCTTTGCCCTTTGCCTCATCTCCGAGGTTCTCTTCTACATTGGGGGAGAGAGTTTCTCACTCGCACTCTGTGACCTCTTGACGGAATTAGAGGGAAGCCGCTCTGTGATGCATATGGTGCTGGCGGAGTTTTATCGCTGCCTTGATGCCTTTGCTCTAGGCAAGGTAGATGGCCTCTGGGGATGTCCTATGTTACTCCACATTTGGCTTGGGGAGCATCTTGCTATCTTAGGACCCGTGCCCCGCTTCTATATTGCTCGTAGTGAGGTGGTCCGCTGCTTTTTGGGTAGATGCCCCATGCTTTCGCGAGGGGATATACAAGGGCTCAAGCTTTGGCTGGCTGAAGCTGAGTTGGTGTGGAGGCTTCCTTGGTCAGACAAGACTTTCCCATTGGTTCGCTCCAGAGATCATGAGGGCATAACCCTCCTTGGTTTGACCGGCAGCACTTACTATTTCCCATTTCGGGTACTGCGTCAGTTTGGTTGCCCTCAGCAGGTGCCTTGTATGACAAAGTCGCCCCTGTGTGACTTAGTTTTCTCTCGAGGATCTTCCTGGGATATGGATAGGATAGCTGCCCCCTAGGAGATGCGTCAATCAACGCTTATGTGCGATCTAGAGCAGGGGAATTTGGTCATGTCCTCCCCAGAGTATGAGGCTTGGCTATGATCTGAGATGTCTCGTGCTTGTCACCTGGATCAGGCAGAGAGCAATGATGTAGGGAGGCCTTGGCTGAGGAAGGAGTCGAAGCTTCGGAGCCATATTGAGCTACTGATGGACGAGAAGCGAATCCTACATGAGAATTTAGAGAAGCAGACGATTAGAGCAGACGTGGTAGAAGCCAAAGCCGATATATCTGAGTGTGAGGTCATTTGTCTGGAAGGATCGTTGAGAAACGCTCTTAGTGCTACTAATGCTTCCCATAAGCGGTATAGGATTCTTCATGGCCGCTGGATGACAAAGCGGGATGTACGGGAGGATGCTTTACGTGCAGAGATTCATGCCCTAAAGCACAAGTTGGGTCGTTGATTCCCTCCTGCACATACTTTTTGCATAAATCAGATTACCACACGAAGGGGCATAAGAACCCCTGCCAGAAGTTTTTGGTATTCATACTTTCTTTATGTTTCGGTTTCTTTTGCTTTTATAAAAGAAAGGGAAGGGAGTGAGACATTACCCCGATTATTTTTTGGGAGGTGTGGTGTAACCAAAGTACAGACTTATAAATGAAAAGGGAAACCTATTATCGTACAAAAATTTTATATTTTCTTTGTTTTTATAAAACGGGGGACTTGTGCCGATTATTCCTTTGGAGGTGTGGCGCACACAGTGTTGGCCTGAAAATGGGAAAGGAAAATTTATTATTTTTTACAGATGTGGTCATTTCGGTCATCAAACCAATCATCCCGGAGTGGTGGGTGCACAATTCTAGCTTGCAAATGGGAAAGGAAAATTTATCATCTTTTACAAATGTGGTCTTTCCAGTCATCAAACCTATCAACCAGGAGTGGTGGGTGCACAGTAATGGCTTGAAAATGGGAAAGAAAAATTTATTATCTTTTACAGATGTGGTCTTTTCTTCTTCCCTTTTTTTTGTTGCTATTTTATTTTTTTGTTATTTTTTTTCTTTAGGTGCCTTAGGCGCGAGGGGAAGTAGCGGGTCAAAATTTGAGCATGATCGAACCTGTTCATGGCCGAACCTAGGTGAGGTCCAGAATGCCCATCTCCTTGGATTGAATCAACCTTTTACCTTTGCCTCGGGTCATCTATTTAACGGTCCGATCGTGACAGTATGCTTGGCCCAAACTCATTTTGAGTAAACATGAGCAGCCCAGGGGGATCGGAATGGATCAAGGTTGTAATCGGGGGAGTAACTGATGACTCTTACCTTCTCTCTTTCCACAACATATTTACTCACAGCGCCCAATACGGGTTCTCGTCGTGCCCGTTGATTCCCTTTTTTTACCCATAGCGCCCCTTTGGGGTCCCACTACGTCCATGGGTATGCATTTATACCCCAGACGCCTTTTCAGGTTTTCACCTGGTCTACACAAGCTCGTTGTTTTTACCCATAGTGCCCTTTCAGGTTTTCACTACGTCCATTTTGCTTTGAGTTTGCATTATTATTTTTTATTTCTTCTTTTTTTTCTTTTTCTTTTCTCAAAGGCCACGACATGGATGCCGATTCCGTCATAGCCAGCTGGATGAAGTTCTTTTGTCGTCTCTCAGCTTGGCTCGTGCTGGCTCAATGGATACTGTGACTGCTTGCAGACCTTAAAGAGGGCTTTTTCTCAGGATGTATCTTGGCCATGGGATAGGTTAGGAATTTTGAAGGTGTTCCTGGGTTAAGAAGGTTCCGTCGATAGGGTTCCAGTTGCCGCAATACGCTTCTTCCTTGAGAAATTTTGATTGCACATGCCCCACATTTTCTTTTCTATATTTTTTATTCTTTTTACTTTTTTTTTCAGACATCCTCTTTTTGAGATTTTGCTTTTTTGATGTTTTTTGGATTTTGGTAATAACTCTTTTTTTTTGGTTGGTACATACACTTACTCTTTTTCTGTGGAGGGGGTAATGAAAGAAAAGGTCATTGGCTGGAGATGGGGTAGCAAAGGTTATAAGTGGTCAGGGCTGCTTTTTGGCTACTAGGCTTTGAAATGACAACCTCTTTTTGAAGTATCCTTAAGCAGTCACATATCCATTTTTATCAGTACTTACCTTGCTACAGGAGACTCAGGAATAGAATCAATGGACATAACCAGTGTTGATTGACTCAGAAAAGTGATCCCCGTCCATAGTAGCAAGGCGGAGCGCGTACCCCGAGTACTTCTCGGATGACGTAAGGTCCCTCCCAGTTGGGCTTGAATTTCCCTCTCGAATCAGCGTGAAGAGACGGGAAGATTTTCTTAAGTACAGTATCACCCACCTTTAGATCTTGAACGCGAATACGTTTGTTGTATGCGCGTGCGATTCGCCCTTGGTAAACCTGGGTGTGACACAAGGCCAGGAGCCTTTTCTCGTCCAACAAGCTCAACTGCTCAAAGCGGGATCTCTCCTTTTTTTCTTTGGGTAGATTAGACTCCATGAGAATGCGAAGCGAAGGTACCTTGACTTTAATTGGCAATTCGGCCTCAGTTCCATATACAAGGGAAAAAGGTGTTGCCCCTATAGCGGTATGGATAGACATTCGATAGGCCCATAGTGCAAAGGGTAGCATTTCGCTCCAATCTCGATACGTGACAACCATCTTCTCAAGGATGCAAACGACCATTTTGTTATCAGCCTTGACGACTCTGTTAGTTTACGGTTGATATGGAAATGAGCGATGATGTTTGATTTTGTACTGCTCGCAAAAGGCCCTGATGCACTTGTTCACAAAGTTTCATTGTCCGTGATGATGTCCTTGGGTACACCGAATCAACAAACGATATTATTCTTGATGAACTTCTCAACATGAATGGTTGTGATATTCGTATAGGATGCCACCTCTACCCACTTGATGAAGTATTTAATGGCGACGAGAATGAACTGATGCCTTTTGGAAGCCTTCAGATTTACTTTTCCGACGACGTCGAGACCCCACGTAGCGAATGGCCAAGGAGTGGTCATGTTGTGTAGATCTATGGTTGGAGTATGTATCAAACTAGAGTGTTCTTGACATTTGTAGCATTTTTACACATGCTTGTAACAATCAGATTCTATAGTAGTCCAGAAATATCCTTGTCGTAGGATCTTTTTAGCGAGCATGTGCCCATTAACGTGGGCCCCGCATACTCCCTAATGGGTCTCTTTTATAATGCTGGCTGCCTCGTCCTCAGTTAGGCATTGGAGAAGGATGTTATTAGATGACCACCTATAGAGGCATTCACCGCAGATGACGTAATTGGCCACTAAACGTTTGATGGTCCGCATGTCCGTCTTGGGCGTACCTTCAGGGAAAGTTTGAGTTTCAAGGAAATTCTTGATATCTGAGAACCATGGAGGCTCATCATCTAACTTTGGGGTCCCTCGATCTGGAGGCAGAAGGTCGGCTCATTCCTCTGCTCAATCATGATCAGCTTCATCTCGACATCATATGAAATTTTGACCATCGATGCCACCGTTGCTAGTGCATCGGCAAAGTGATTTCTCGCTCGTGGGACATAAGAGAAAGTAATATTGTCAAAACACGCTATCAAATCCTTGAGGTGCTCATGGTACGGGATCAAATTTTCATCCCTCGTCTTCCAATCCCCATTTGTCTGACATATGATCAATTGTGAGTCGCCAAACACCCTGAGATGAGTTACTTTCAGGTCAAGTGCTGCTTGTAGGCTTGCTGCACACGCCTCATACTCGGCCATGTTGTTCGTGCATGGGAAGTTAAGTTTGATGGAAACTGGTATGTGAGATCCTTTCGGTGAAATCAAAATAGCGTCGACTCATTGACCCCTGGCATTCGCTGCCCCGTCAAAGTGCATTACCCAGGATTCCTCTGTTTTCGTCATATCATCGTCTGTCATGAACAAGATGTCCTCATCTGGGAATTCAATTCTCAAAGGCTCATAGCCAGGTAAAGGATTCTCAGCAAGATGATCGGTGAGTGCCTGCCCCTTAATTGACTTCTGTGTGATGTATGTGATGTCAAATTTAGATAGGAGAAGTTGCCAGCGTGCAGTTCGACCAATGAGAGCAGGCTTCTCAAATAGGTAGTTTAATGGATCCATTCGCGCTAGGAGTAGAACAACTTGGGATAGCAAGTAGTGGCGGAGCCTCTGAGTAGCCCATACGAGAGCCAGGCATGCTTTCTCCAGATGAGAATAGCACATCTCATAATCAGTAAATTTCTTACTAAGGTAGTATATGGCCTGATCTCTTCTTCCTGTTTCATCATGTTTCCCGAGAACACATCCCATTGATACTTTCGTCATTAAGAGATACATTAAGAGTGGTCTCTCGGACTCGGGCGGCACCAAAACTGGTGAGTTGAGGAGGTAACTTTTAATCTTATCGAATGTTGCCTGATAGTCTTCATTCTATTTGACTGGCAAATTTTTCCTCAGTAATTTGAAGATCGACGTGTAGATAGGAGTGAGTTCTGCAATGAACCGACTGATATATTGTATCCTACCCAAGAAGCCTCTGACTTCTTTCTCTGTAGATGGCGGTAGAATTTTGACAATGGTATTTACTTTGATTGGGTCAACCTCGATGCCTCTTCTGCTAACAATGAAGCCCAGTAGTTTTCCTTACATGGCACTGAATGCGCATTTTTGAGGGTTCAGCTGCAGCCTATATTTCCTTAATCTTTCGAATAGCTTATGGAGGTTCACCAGATGGTCACCTCTTTCCGGTGATTTGGCGATCATGTCGCTGACGTACACCTTAATTTCTCAGTGCATCATGTCGTGGAAGAGTGTTGTCATCGCTCTCTAATGTGTTGCCCTAGCATTCTTCAACTCGAATGGCATGACTCAGTAGCAGAAGGTTTCCCATGGAGTGATGAATGTTATTTTCTCACAGTCCGCTTCTGCCATCCAGATCTGATTGTATTCATAAAATCCATCCATAAATGAGAGCATCCCATGCATGGGAGTGTTATCCACCAAGATATCGATGTGCGACAACAGAAAATCGTCTTTCAGGCTTGCTTTGTTCAGGTTTCTGAAGTCGATACACATGCAAACCTTTCCATCTTTCTTTGGTATAGGGACGATATTGGCCAGCCACTACGTGTATTTGAAGACCATGAGAAACCCTGCATTGTACTACATGATGACCTCATCTTTCACTTTCAGCATCCATTCTGGCCTGAGGCATCTCAATTTTTGCTTGACTGCCTAACATCTGGATATAACGGTAAGTCATGCTTGACCAAATTGGTATCCAAACCAATCATATCCTTGTACGACCATGCAAAGACGTCTTGGTATGATCGAAGGAAATCAATCATGCTTCTTCTTTCCTCAAGAGATACCGATGTTTCGATCTTAGTGATTCTAGGAACCTCCTTTGTACCCAGGTTGACATCTTCTGTTTCTTCAACGATCGAAGTAGGACCATACTCAAAGTCAACAAACCACTCAAGGAGCTCATTAGGAAGCTCCTCAATAGGGATTTCCTCGTTCAGACTCGTGACTCCTACCTCTTCTTGTATTTCTACAGGAAAGGGGTCGATTTCACGTGGGACGAATTTTTTAATTAAGGCATCCTTTTCTTTGATTTTCTCAGGAATTTTAAAAGACAATATTTTTAGATTATCTTGTGCTTTTTTCATATTTTTGACTTTTGTTTTGTATTTTTTTAGTTTTTTCTTTTTCTTCAAGGATTGGCCCTTGGCAGAGCGGATCTATATACATACATGGTGTTGCCTGCCAAGGGCTAACCTCACTTTTTATAGGTTGTTTTTTTTTATAGGGAAGTGGGTGCCAAATTTTAGGCCACTTGCCGCTTTCAGAGTTTGGGACATGGATTCCCAATTCCTTACCTGTCGTGCTTCGCCTTTACCTGTCCTGATGGAGGAGGTTGGTTGATATGGTTCCTCAGATTCAAGCTCCATCATGTTGATCTCGAGTTTGTCTCAGATTCTATCCTCGAATGTCAAGATGGTCTTGTGGTGGTTTACCATAGGGGGAGATTGTGCGAATAGGGAAAACTCTTCCTCAAGAAGGGACAGAGCGACCAGGTCTATTTTTCAGGTTGGGAGGGATAACTTGGGAATTGGTGGGGTGGATAGGATTGGTCGGTTTGTGTGGGGTTAACTGTGTTGCCCCATTCTGATCGATCTTTACGATCCCTACGCTCACGAAGGTATTTCGGATGTGAGGTGTAGGACGGGGTTTCTCTTCCAGGTTTATTCCCCTGTCTCTTGATGCGGCAATGGTTCGAGCCTTTTCCTTAACTTCTCGCACTTCTTCTTCTGTGGGCTTATAGCTTAACCCAAATTTGATATGTTGCCCGCCCTTAGCCTTGACTGGCTCTCTCCTTCCTTGTAATTGGGGTCCTAATCCCTTTTTTTTTATAGCCCCATTTCTAAAGCATGGCTACAGTTGCCACCACCCCTCCTTCGATTTTCAAAATGATGCTTATTGGGGGCTCCGGGACTACCGCTGATACCTCATATTCAAAACTGTGGAGGTCAGTATCTTCAGTGGTGTGCGACACATCTAGTATTTTAAGGTTCTTAATGTTGTGGATGGCTTTTTCTCTTTCGTCATGCCCTTCCCCTATGATGGTGATGACCTTCTGCCCAGACACAAATTTAAGCTTTTGATGCAGTGTCAATGGGATCGCCCCATCATGTAACCAAGGGCACCCTAATAACAGGTTGAAGGAGGATTTGAAGTCCATTACTTGGAACAGTATGAAAAAGGTCATTGGCCCAATTACGAGCCCAAGGTCAACTTCGCCCATTATCTCTCTTCTTGTGTTATCAAAGCCTCTGGTGCTGGTTTTCGTCGGAGGGAACACATTCAAAGAAGACCCATTGTTGATCAACACTAATGGGATTATCATATTTCCAGTTTCTACAGTGATATTAAGGGATTTAAAATGATTATTTCCCTCCTTCGGTAAATCAGCATCTAAAAAAGATATGGCATTGGGAGCCATCGCCTGCCCGATTATCTGCCCGACCTCATCTAGGCTCACTTGGAGAGATACATATGCATTTTTTCGCGCCTCCATCAAAGCCTAGAAATGAAGCGGGGACATCATCAATAGATCCCAGACCGTGATATGGGCTGGCATTCTCCTGAGTTGGGTTTCAAGTATGTGCTCTCAGCTCATTTTCTCAAATGATTTTACCGCAGTAGTATCCTTCTTCCCCTCTGGTTGGGCTGGCGCTGGTATTGGTGTGTCCGATTACCTGGAGATCCTTTCAAACCTGGTGACAAAATCCATTGTCCCCTCCATGCTGTTGTCGGCATTAATATCTGTTTGATTATAACTGAGTGGGACTTTATGGGGATCATAAGTCAGCCCCGAGATCTGAAACGGGGAATAAGGGGGCACCTGAGATGCATGCGCCAATGGATTTGGATGGGCGGGGATCACATGGTTAACTTCTGGAAGGGTGGAGAAGGTGGGCCAAATAGGGTTGGCGATGATCGCGGATGGCTAGATTGGGGGTGATGTGACGGGGGTGGGCCATTGATAACTAATGGGTGATGGAGGGGGATGGGGGATACAATCGGTCAATGGGTAGTTGGTGGGGGTAGGGTGTATGGTTGGTAGGAATTGATTGAGACATAGTTGATAGGAGCTGGTGATGGGAAATATACCCTAAGATCTAAGGGTTCCGCTTATGGTGTGGGGTTTGGAAAGTAATCAGCCAGGTTCAAGGGTTCAATCACCCCAATACTTCTATCTTCGTGGCCTCTTGACCACAGTGCTACGAAATCTTCCTGGGCATGGATGTAATCCGACAGATCAAACTCCTCGTCATCTTCCTCTACCATGCTAAAAGTTGGTCTCGAGCCTGCTCCTCCTGGTGGGTGCGGGGGTAGTGATACCTGGTGAATGTTGACATGTTGGTTGGCTTGGGGATGTGCGGGAGGGATGATTTTACCTACCTCTATCAAGTCTTATATTGCATGTTTCAAAGGGAAATAGCGATTAGTTGGGTGGTCCGGCCCGAGATGGAAGTTACAGTGGGTGTTAGGGTCATAATTTCTTGGGATTAGATTCGACTGGGGTCGTGGCTGGAGTGCTGCAACCAGGCCCTTTTCAATTAACAATGGTAAAAGAATGTTTAATGAATGCCCCAAGGGTGTGAAGACTCGGTCAAAATGAGCTCTTCTTTGTTCAGGGGTCATCTGTGCTCCCTGACCATTTCAGTTCTCTGCATCGGCTCACTTCTGGGTGGGGTTGGCTGAGCTGCTCTGAATTGGAAAGGAGGTGTGCTAATAATGGATCGCATGTTGCCAACTTTCTGCACATCTACCCTGGTTCTTCTTTCATTTCTCTTATCAGTGAACCTCCGGACCCTATTGTTTGCATTTTTATTCAAACGCCCTTCTCTTATTGCATCCTTACAACGATTAGCATTCCTAACCAAATCAGCAAAACTGGATTGTTGTTGGTATACCAAAAAGTCTGAGATGACCGGCAAGGTGTTCTTCGATATCATTTCAATCTGCTCATCGTCAGGTATTCTGTTTCTGACTTGAGAGGTCAGCGCCCTCCATCGTCCAAGGTAATCACTAAATGCTTCATCAGGCTTCTGCTTTAATTGGGCTAGGTCAAACTTGTGCAGTTCTATATCGATGTTATAGACATATTATTCTTGAAACAAATGGGTCAGGTCTTTTCACGTTTTGATCATAGAAGGTTCAAGTGACGTGAACCACCTTAAAGTTGGACCTGTAAGGCTCTTCTAGAAAACCTTTATGAGCAGCCGCTCATCTCCCCCGTACTGGCACATGTCCCCGCAGTAGGACTTGAGATGTGTAATGGGGTTACCTATGCCATTATATTTATTGAAGGTTGGCACTTTTAATTTCTGGGGTAAGGGGACTTCAGAGAACAAGCATAGATCGGAAAAGTCTGTGGCGTGGATCTTAGTTCCACCCATTTTCATCACTTGTTTTTGGATCTTGTTCAGTTGTTCTTTCAACTGCTCGAATTCTTTGGACGAGGAGACCGCCTTTTCAACGGTCAGTCTCCATTCACTTTGTGCGACCGGTGGGTTAATGTTTGCGGGTGGGGGATTAATGTTGGTGAGTGCCCCAGCGTAAGCTCCGTTGTTCCTGATCTTATCCTCCTCATATTGTGGGTCTACATATGGAGTGGGGGTGAGATTTTCCTGTTGGTGCGGAACAGATTGAATGGGTGCTGGGTGGGACCATTGTATGTGAGGGAAGTTCTGTGGAGTGATAGGATGAGTGGAGATTGGGTTTTGGGTTAAGGCCTGGTGGGGCCATTGGGTTTGGAGGGATACTTGAGGATGGCCTTGAGGTACATGAGGAAGGGTGAATTGGGGTTGGTGAAGGTTGGTGCCAGGTTCCCACCTGGGGCCGGGTATGAGGGTTGCGGGTGAGTGAGATATTGAGAGAATTGGGGAGGGTATGGGTATGAGGATCCAAGGCTTGGGCCTTACTAGGCTTGGGTATATGGTAAGAAGCTTGGATGGATTTGGACCATAGGAACCAGATGGGTTGGGATCATGGATCTTTGATGGGTTTGGCCCGTTGGGCCTTGGGAGATCTGGCCCGTTAAGTCTTGGTGGGTCTAGCCCATTGGGCCTTGGTGGGTTGGCCCATGGGGCCTTGGTGCCCATTCCACAGGTCTCCCGGTATATGGGGGTCCTTGAAGGGTATGGATGATGGGGGGTCATGGGGAAAAGAGGCATGAAGACTTGCTAGTGTATGGAATGGGTTGATGATGGGTGGGTGAGGGAGGCTATCTTGGGAGGCCTTCCACATCTCGTCCATCATGGCCATCGGATTGGGTGGTGGGATGGATGTAAAGGGTACATCCGATGGATGGGGTGGGTATATGGGGAGAGTTGGGCATGACCCGGGTAAAATTGGGCATGACCTGGGTTGATGGGGAGATGTATGATGGATTAGGATTGGGGGAAGAATATGGGGTGGATATGGGAGAATTACTAATGGCTTGGGTGTATGTGAAGGAATGTGGCATGTTTGGGTTAGATGGGGATGATGGGGGTATGTTGGAGGTGGTAGGAAGATGGGGTGAATTTTGGTTTGAGGTAGGGAGAGAGTGTGATGAAACATAGGGTGGATTTTGGGTGATGGTGGAGGGGGGAAGATTAGGGTTGTTTGGATTTGAGGGGAAACGGGGTAAAAAATGGGGTTTATGTGGGGTGGATGTGGATGGATTTTGAGCGGATGTGGGCGGAGAGAGGGATAAATTTTGAACGGGTGCGGATGGGAAGATGGGTGCACCGAAGGGTTTGGTGACGGTAGATGGCGGTTGGATGAGTGGGATGGAGGTAAAAGTCTCTTCCAAATGGGAATGAGTTGGAGAGTGTGGTAGGGATGAGTCGGGATCAGCGTATGCCAGATCCATCACCCACGACATGGCTTGGTGACGGGTTGAGTACGGGTGTCTCGGATGGGGCCCGTAAAGTTTCCTCCTCCCCCTGCGGGACAACAGGGGGTAAGGTGATGCCATTGTATCGGCACCACAAAGTTTTTTTTTTCTTTTCAGTTTTAACTCTTCTCTTTTCTTTTCTTTTTTGCTTTATTATTATTTTTTGAAAATGACAAGTAAAACCTTACGATGAAGAATTTTGGGGCCTTGGAATTCTCGTTTCGGGTGGTGTTCGTACCCTAAATATCTCCTACGGCGAGATCCCGAGACGCTTTGGACGAATCAAAGGGGAACCCTTCGATCTATTGAAGGCACGAGAATCAATACAAACAACCCGATCCCCCAGTGCGAGTCAAAAAGAAGTAACCCTCTTTTGACCGGTGGAGACATATTGGGTGTTGAAGAGTGTAGGGTTTATCCGGGGTGCTAAACCACTAAGCGAGGAACTCGGGGAGGTGAAGATTGGCCTCAGATTCGGGCTGCCTAACCCAAGGCAAACTTGGAGTGAGTATTACATGCGCTAGGCCAAATTTTGGAGAATATGGCTTGGCGTGTATATTAGACACACCAGGCTAATTCTGTTCAATTTTGGCTTGGCGTGTGTAATATACACGTCAGAGCAATTCTGGATAGAAATGGCTTGGCACGGATTTTACACACACCAGGCAAAAACATAATATATGTTATAATGACAGCAGAACTGCAAGCCCAAAATTGGTCTTTTTTGGTGGTTTTCTGAAAGCGATGCTTCCATGGATTGACTTCTCATTATAACGGGTCCCTCCTCTCTGATCCTAGGGATACAAGGTTTGATTCGGGCCAACTAAACGCACTCCCCTAAGGTTTTAAGCTTTGTAACCGGCTCGGTCACCCACCCGATATACCTCTAGCGCAAGTGCCTTCTCAGATACTGGATGAGGTGGTTCTTTTCAGGATCATCACCACTAGGGGCTGCCGCCGTACTAAGAACCGGGACATTTGTATCTTTGATTAAATTCTCACCCTTTTGTAAAATCTACCCAACATAAATATTCAATTAAGTCTCTCTCTTGGTTCAATTTTAATTTTAATTTTAAGGGAGTTTGCTTAATTTCAAAAAATCGGGGATGATGGTCCCGTGCCGCCTCTACGGGCCAGCGTCCACTGTTAGGATATGATTGTGAAAAGTAAAAGCTCACGTAGGCCCGCCAAACGGCTAAGGTGTGTAAATACACAAGTAGGCCCGCCAATCGGCTAAGGCTTGTAAATGACGGGAAAGTAAAAGAAAGTAAAGACGATGCACAAGTAGGCTCGCCAATCAGCTAAAACACGTAAATGATGGAAAAGTAGGGGTGAGTAAAAATTAACAAAATTGTAGGGGTGAGTAAAACCAAGGGAAAAAATAGCCAAGTGTTAGTAAAATAAAGGAAAATGCCAACTTTCAAGGAGAAGCTCTACTAGCTACTCCCCAGCAGAGTCGCCATCTGTGCAATCGTGGATCTTTGGGGATCCTGTCACAACGATGCGCACTCGCGAAATGTCTAGAGTTGCCACCCGAAGCTTTTGGTGTCCCAGGAAACCTAAATCAATTTTATAAGTACCGGAGTGCCAAAAATGCGACTCTGACTCACCGGTCTACGCTAAAGGCTCTTGGATAGGGGCTTCGGTTATTGATTGGGAAGGTGTTAGGCACCCGATCAACTCGCTCAAAAGTGGTCTCTACTTATGGTAAAAATAAAAAGAAAAACAAAAAGAAAAGCGCACTTCCTCTTGCCCAAAGGCACTTGGATCCTATTTGTGCCCCTCCATAATTACTGAGATTTCGATGGTGTAACGGCACAAATTTAAGGATAAAGGAAAAGCCGAGAAGGTAGAGGAGTAGAGGGGAAAGCCGAAGCTCTCGGGCACTTGTAGCACAGCTGTGGGCCTTCGTATAGGTACACTTGAAGAGCTTCCGGTAGCTTGAGTGGATGAAGAACGGGTTCTAACCTCTAAGGCTTGATAGCTAAGGGGTAGAGGAAGAAGGTCAGGGGGTAGCACTCTCCTAAACTCAAAGGTATTTGATGGGGGATAGGGTTTCTAAGGAGGTTTGGAATTCTAGAATTTATATGGGTATTTGGTGCACCAAAGGGGAGGAGGGGATTGCTTAATCACTTTATCTCTCTTGGAAAAAATTCAAGCCATTTGCAAGGGGGTTGCCTCTCTATTTATAGGAAAAGAGGGGGTTAGGGGGTGCTTAGCGGCTAATTAGGATTAGCAATTAGGTAATCCTAACATCTAAGGTTTCCTAGGTTTTTAGGGTCATGGATGTGTGAGGATAGGATCAATGGTAGATGATAGGGTGGGGTTTCAAATGACTAGAGGGTTACAAATAGGGTAAACAAGGGTGCAACAGTCCTAATAAAATCCACTCTAAACATTGGGGTGGTTAACAAGTCAAACCTTAAAAGTGAAATTCGAGCAAAAACCAGAGGTTACTATAGCTAAGCTTGGCGTGTGTATTACACATGCCAAGCATAGCTATAGTGTTCTGGAAGTCAGACCCCGCGGGGGAACCCACCTATACCTGGCATGTGTAATAGACACGCCAAGCCATTTTTGGGAAAAAATGGCTTGGCGTAACATAAACGCCATGCATGTCATTTGCTAGGTGCACTTAGTTGCTCTTTCAGATCGCTGTAATTTTTGACATATAACTCGAATTGAGGTGATTCTTGGCTTATTGGGAAGCTGAGAACCTCTACTTTTCAATGGTGTAATGTTTTGTCTTAGTAAAGGTCCCCGCCAACCCTGGTACATCTCACTCTAACCATGGCCCGAGATGGTTAACTAAGGGTTCAAAAGAGGTTTCTAAAGGTTAGGGATAATTTCTAAGGGTTTGAGTAAGTTTCTAAGGGTTTGGAAATACTCCTAAGGATACGAGAGGTGCTATCGGAAGCTCAAGGGTACACCTCTCTCGAAGTATGTCTCGATCGGGCCTTGGGCCAAATTTGGGTGTCTACAACTTCTTAAATCTTTCGCAAGTTTATTCAGAGCAGCAAATTAAAAGTTTCCAACTTCTATCGGCCACGGAATTTAGAAGCTCAGATTTATCTCTCTCCCTTCTCTCTAAAATAAAAATCATAAAAAGCTAAAAATATAAAAATAAGTAGTTATGCTCAAATTCATCTCAAAGTCTTTCATGTATACGTACACTACTAAATAAGCATTCTGCTACCGCATGAAAATAATTATTACCCATCATATATTGTAATAAATCAGGTATTTTGGAATAGTGTATGTCACACACAACGCGCGCAACACTTGTGCATTTTTGGATCACAAGGGAACCACAATTACTATGTACACCTTAAGTGTATATGTTTAGTAGGTGAGCTATGTGGATGCAAAACACGTAGGAGGTATATGTGTGGTTAGCACACTAGTTAAAATATGTGAGAGAAAAGGGAGGAGTCTCCCATACTTGTCTAGTTAAACTTAGAAAGAGAGAGAGAGAGAGAGAGAGAGAAAGGGAGAAAGAAGAAAAAAAAAATGGTCTTATTAAAAGAAAACTAGAAATAGGAAGATCCTTGAGAAGAAGGTGAGATTCACCTTAGGGATTTCTTATATATGGGATGAAGGTGATGGTGAGGAGAGAGTGAAGAAGATTCCTTAGTCTAGAGAGCTTTGGAAGGAGCAATAAGGGGTTTGGAGGAACGATTTTGAAACCCTCATTGGTATGGTTGATCTTGGATCAAATCTAGAAGAGTTACCATAAATCAAAGGTATGTAAATGTTTATATGTGATTTAGATGAATTATTAATTGTTAGGTAGATTTGTTTTGGATGTCTAAATAAGGTATTAAATGAGGTTGGGGGTAGTTCTCAAAACGATCGACCAATTACTATCATCACTCCTCGCTCGAGCGATTATTTTGGCTCGCTCGAGCAAGGAAAGATAAAATATATAAGAGAAATAGTTCTGGCCTCACTTGAGCGAGGAGCATTGTGAAGAGAAAGATCGCTCGAGCGAGGGTCGCATGAAGTCAAAAAGGCCTCGTTTATAGTCGCTCGCGCGATAGTATGAGCCTCGTTTATGATCGCTCAAGCGAGGTTGAGTGATCGCTCGAGTGATATATAGTGCTCGCTCGCGCGAGGTACTACATAGAATTTTACTTGGTTTTTATTATTCTAGGAAGCTATAGTTCCCAAGATTCTTAGGGACTTTTCTGAGGGTATCTGTGGCACATGCAATGTAGGTTTGGCGTGTGTTAGATGCGTTTGATCGCCTAGGGAACGACTATGTGTTAAATGATGGCTTTACATTGAGGTAGGGAACACCTTGAACATGTATTTCAATTTTCAAAGGTATGTATGTAGAGTGATTCAAATGAATATTTGTGCATCAAAATGTGAATCTTTAAATGTGTTTGTGTGTGTGTGACACCAAGTAAATAAATGAAAATGAGACATCCCTAGGGGATGTAAATATAATAAAGGCATCTGTATGATGCGATTGACTTAGACATCCCAGGGATGTATGTGACATTGTAAAGCAAAAGTGAATAAAGATTGATAAGGCCTAATCGATATGAATTAGCACAATTATACGGTGAACAACTATATGTAGCACACATTTGATACTTTTGTTATTTAAGGTTTGAACAGAATACCCCACCGACGTGGCGAGATACCCATGACTGACTTGGCAGAATATATATGACCGGTACAGCGGCCAATCCATACACCAGTTTGGACATCCCAAGGATGTGTATAAGAGTAGAAACCCCGTCGCCTATAAGAAAGGGACCTTGGTGGTATTTTAGAAAGAAACAGATATGAAAATTGTCTATTTAGATGACGATGGAGGGTATTCCATCGGGCGCCCAACTCTATAGTAAGCTGGGGAATATTTAAGTTAAGATTTAAGTAATTAGGCTGAATCAGTAATTAATATCAGCAAGTTGAGAATGAACAAACCCATGTAAAGCAACAGTTGCATCTGGTACATCTTTCAGTTATTTAAAATGCCTTCTCAATAATTCCATCAAATAAATCATTCTCTTAAATTGTTTTAGAATATATGTGAGAACTTGACTTATATGTTCAATTGTTGTTTTCCTATTGAGCTAGGATATAGCTCACCCATTTTAGACTATACGTCGCAGGTCCATTGCTTACGGCTACCAAGGCTTCGGGAGACGTGGATCCGGGGGATTCAGATTACGTACCTGGGGAAGAGTTAGAGCCTCCTCCTGAAGATTTCTTCTAGAGGACCCGTGCGTACTTTGAGAGAGATTTTTTAGAGTATTCTGTATGGCTTGGTATGTCAAGCCTTTATTTTGAGAAAAATGTAATTAAATGATATATTCTTTTGGCGAACCATCTGGGGTGATCTTGTTATCACCGATGGTTCGGATTTGTTCTTCTGTTTCATGCTTTGTCATGAAAGTAGAATTGTCTTTTGAGCTTTTGCTTTGGACTAGCATGTCTTTATTTCACATTGTTCAGTTTACATATTTTACTTGAGTTGCTTGATGTACCAATATTCTGTATGGACTATAGGGGCACGGCTTAGAGGGTCGTGCTGATGGCACAGGTTTTGGGGTGCTGAAATTTGGGTTGTCACAGTTGGTATCAAAGCTTTTTCTTTTAGAAATTCTGACAAGTCTTTCTTTGTCAAAGCATAAGGACTTCTGCTAACGAAACTTTGGTTTCACGTGCAGACCGTGATGTCTTCTAGAGGAAGAAGAGGTTGACCGAGAGGCAGCCAGGATCGGAGTTTGCATAGTAGAGATGACTTCATCTCATTCACGAACAGAGTACCTATGGGAAACAGAGAGGTTCCCGAGGGTAGTGGTCCAAAGAACCGAGATCAAACAGAGAATCAGGATCGAGATCGTCAGGGTCGAAATCAGATGGAACAAGAAAGAATTAGAGAAGGAAATGATGACAGAGAAGAGCGTCACAGGATGATGCATACTATGAAAACTATGGTGACTGCCATGGCTCAACAAGCAACATCCTTGGTGGCTCACAATGCCAATGATCAATAACAGCCACCTACACCTCCAGTAGCTCCGACACTACCAGTGCCCTCTGCATTTATTGAGTTTAGGAGGATGCGACCTCCTAGCTTTTCAGGGCAAGCAGAGTCGATGGCTGCCGAGAATTGGCTGAGCGAGATGGAAAAGGTTTTCAGTGTGCTTACATGCACAGAAGATGAAAGCGTCCATTGGGCAGCTTACATGTTAGATGGGGAGGCTGGGCCTTGGTGGAAGTCCGTTTTTAGGACTAGGGCTCAGGAGACCCCAGGATTGCCCTAGAAGTGGGATGAGTTTGTAGAGGAGTTCAATAAACAGTATTTCCCCGAAGTCGTGAGGAATCAGATGGAGATACAGTTTTTGCAACTCTTACAAGGACGGATGATGATAAGAGAGTACGGAGTGGAGATTATGAGGCTTGCTCGCTTCGCTCCCGATTACATGATTACGAATGTGATGAGAGCAAAGAGGTTTCAACAAGACTTGAGACCGGACGTTAGAGGGGGGTGGCACCGTTTCAGTTGAAGACCTATGGAGTGTCATGAGTAAAGCTTTAGTAGTTGAGGAAGAAAATAATAATCGATACCGCCAAAGGGAACAGCTGGGACGACGGAGTGTAGATCAGAGTAGAATAGGGAACTATGAGCCGGTAAACAAAAAGTCGAGATTTATAGCACCTAGTCAGAGACCACCTTTCCAAGCAGGGTATGGGAGACCGACGCAACATACCAACTATCAGAGATTCCCATTGCTTGCATCGGGGAGGCCGATAGATTATGAGAGCCCTGTTGCCACCACTGGGGCTATAGTTACACAGGACTTTTCACGAGCTGCTTCTTTCACACCTAGGGAGACCTATGCTAAGTGTGGCAAGTCGCACAAGACGACAGATTGCAAACAAGGGACACAAGGATGCTATAAATGTTGCAAGGTGGGCCACATGATTAAAGATTGCCCTAAGGTGACCAAGGATAAGACGGCTTCTGCTTCAATGCCATGACTGATACAAACAAGGAAGCCGGTCATACAAGGGACAACCTACGCAGTCACCGCCCAAGAAGCAGGGAACGTGTATGACGTCATCCAAGGTGAGATTCCTTTTTAAATAAAGAATTTCATTCCTTAAAAATTTAGATAGAGACGGTGCATTCATTAGAAAAATGTGTGGACTCCTTTTTGCACGATAAAATTTTTTAAATAAAATATGTGCTATATATGTGTATGTGTGTGTTATAGGTTCATTACGAGTGTATGAGAAGGGATGCTATGTAGCATGCGAAGCAAGAGTGTTGATAGACCCAGGGTCTAACCACTCCTTTGTTACTCCGAGGTTTACAAAGAACCTCGGAATTATAAAGGAGTAATAAAATCCATCTTTATTCCGGAGATGTTGGATTTTATTTTATCAGTGTCTATTCCGACTGGGGAATTAGTCGACACAGAATTAGTTTACAAATCAGTGATAGTTGGCATCGATGATGGAGAAGTCTATCAACTGGACGTAAAATTAATACTGTTAGACATGCAAGGATTCGATGTGATCCTTGGCATGGATTGGTTGTCACAACACTGTGCGACCGTAGATTGCAAGAACAAGATCGTCATCTTCAGACCTAACACAAGGTGATCATTTCGACTTCGAGGGGAGAGTTTGACGTATATACCACTTATCTCTGTGGTCAGGGTCGAGCACTGGATCAGAAAGGGTTGCAATGGTTATTTGGCATTCTTGAAGGAGGATAAGGAAGAGAAGAATATTATCTCTTAAATACCAGTGGTGCAAGAGTTTGAAGATGTATTTCCAGAGGAATTACCAGGATTACCTCCAGAGAGGGAAGTGGAGTTCACCATCGACTTAGTACCAGGAACGGAGCCTGTTTCGAAAGTACCATATAGGATGGCTCCTGCTGAGTTGAAGGAGTTGAAAGAGCAGTTACAAGAGCTCATGAAAAAAGGGTTTATAACATCGAGCGTGTCTCCATGGGGAGCACCAGTCTTGTTTGTAAAGAAGAAGGATGGGTCAATGCGATTGTGCATTGACTATCACCGGTTAAATAAACTCACCATCAAGAACCGATACCCTTTGCATAGGATAGATGACCTATTCGACCAGCTGCAAAGAGCGAGATATTTTTCCAAGATCGATTTGAGATCTGGATACCATCAGTTGAGGATCAAGATCGAGGATATTCAAAAGACTGCGCTCAGGACACGGTATGGACACTACGAGTTCTTAGTAATACCATTTGGATTGACGAACGCCTCGGCGTCGTTTATGAATTTGATGAATCGGGTGTTTAAACCACACCTGGACTCCTGCGTCGTGGTATTCGTCAACAATATCTTAATATACTCTCAATCAAAAATGGAGCATGAAGAACACTTGAGGGTTGCTCTACAAACTTTACGTGAACACCAATTGTATGCCAAGCTCAATAAGTGTGAGTTTTGGTTGGAGGAAGTTAGCTTTTTGGGATATGTCGTCTCAAAGCATGGTGTCACGATAGATCCAGCCAAGATCGAAGCAATAGTAAATTGGGAGCAACCAAAGACCGTGACCGACGTCCGTAGTTTCCTTGGACTAGCGGGTTATTATCGACGTTTCGTTGAGGGGTTTATAAAAATATCAGGACCTTTTACGAGACTTACACGGAAGGATGCAAGGTTCGAATGGAGTGGAGTGTGCGAGAAGAGTTTTCAAGAACTCCAGAAGAGGCTCACTTCAGCTTCAGTATTAGCGATTCCTTCAGGCAGTGGAGGGTTCGCAGTATACAGTGATGATTCATATAATGGTTTAGGTTGCATGCTCAACCAACACAAAAAGGTGATAGCTTACGGGTCAAGACAGTTGAAAGAGCATGAAAAGAACTACCTGATACATGACCTGAAACTAGCAGCGATCATATTTGTGTTGAAGATCTAGCGACATTATTTGTACAATGAGACCTTTGAGATCTTTACCAAACCACAAGAGCCTCAGATACTTGTTTACCCTGAAAGAGCTAAATATGAGGCAGCGCAGACGGATGGGGTTCCTCAAGGACTATGACTATTCCATACAGTACCATCCAGGTAAGGCTAATGTAGTAGTTGATGCCTTGAGTCAGAAGAGTTTAGCTCAGTTGGCTAGTTTGATTTTAGGTATGTACCGATGGAAGCTATTTGAAGATCTTGCACTGTATGATGCAAATATTGAGTCGCAAGCTACATGAGCCATTTTAGCTAACATATCAGTGAGACCAGTGATATTTGAGCATATCCATAAGCTACAGGCGAAAGACTCGGTGCTAACCAAGATTCGTCAAGACATGATTGAAGGCATTAGACCTAAGTTCTCAATGAAAGAAGATGGTTCTTTATTGTTCAAGGGTCGTCTTTGCATTCCAGATAATGCCGATTTGCGGCGAACTATCCTCGATGAAGCTCACAAGTCAAATTATGTGATCCACCCTGGTAGCACTAAAATGTACCAAGATTTGAGAAAGAATTACTAGTGGAGAGGTTTGAAGCAAGGCGTGGCTAAGTACGTGTCACAATGTTTGACCTGCCAGTAAGTGAAGGTCGATCACAGACATCCTGCTAGATTATTACAACCTCTACCCATACCAGAGTGGAAGTGGGAATCAATCTCTATGGGCTTCCTTGTGGGACTACCACATACAGTAAAGAGATACAATACCATTTTGGTAGTCGTACACCGATTGACCAAGTCAGCACACTTCTTGCCTTACAATACGATGTACACGACGGGAAGACTTACGGAATTATATATGAAAGAGATCGTACGCCTACACGGGATTCTGAGCAGTATCGTTTCTGACTATAACCCATTATATATACCAAAGTTTTGGAAGAAATTTCAAGAAGGGGAATGCGACTAAACTTCAGTTCAACTTTCCATCCACAAACTGATGGGCAAACAGAGCGAGTGAACTAAGTGATAGAGGACATGCTCATAGCGTGTATGCTTGAATTGCAAGGGTCATGGGATTAACACCTTTCGTTGATTGAATTCACCTACAATAATAGTTTCCAAGCGAGCATTGGCATGGCACCGTATAAAGCTCTCTATGGAAGACGATGTAGATCACCCATCAATTGGGAGGAGACGGTGAGAAATTTGTTTTGGGACCCAAGGTACTTGAAGATAAAGCCACTTATGTTCGTATGATAAGAGCAAAACTTAAAGCAGCTCAGAGCAGGCAGAAAAGCTATGTCAATATCAAGCGGACCAGTGTAGACTATAAAGTGGGTGAACACGTGTTTGTAAAGGTGTCACCAATGAAAGGCGTGATGAGATTCGGAAAGAGAGGGAAGCTGAATCCCCGCTATCTAGGACCAATTGAAGTTTTGGGTCGATTTTGGGAAGTTGCTTACCGCATTGGATTACCTCCGATATTTGATCGGGTATATAACGTCTTCCACGTATCTATGCTCAGGAAGTATATTAATGGCCCTGATCATGTTTTGGGCATTCAACCTTTGGAAATGCATGAAGATATGAGCATGATAGAGGAACCGACGGAGATATTGGATCGAAAAGAATAAGTGTTGCGCATGAAAGTGATTCCCTTAGTACTTGTTCAATGGATAAATCATCCGACCAAAGAAGCAACATGGGAACGTGAGGCCAATGTCAGGCAATAATACCCTAGCTTATTTGAGGACACTAGTTAGTGTCCTACAAACATTGTAGAATGTGTAAGATTTTGGAATGTGTGTGTACAATTGTTGTTTGAAATGAATGGAGGAGTTTTGTTAAATTTTGAGCATAATTCATTTCAATCTTGGTAGATTAATCATTTCATCATAACTTTGCAAGTGCATTAGATAGGGAATCATATGTTAGAAGGACACTGGAGTTAGAAGTGATACAAGCTGGAAATATAGGACCAAAAGAGGCAAAAAAATGTTTCTGCGCTCGCTCGAGCGCTTGCTTGCGCGAGCCATATGAAAATATAGAGCCAAAATTGTTCTGGCCTCGCTCGAGCGAGGACTTATGACCACTCGAGTGAGGGCAGCGGTATAAATAAGGAAGCGCTCACCGTTTCGCCCATTTCTTCACGCGAGAGGGAGTTAGGGCGCTGGGGTTTAGGATTTTGCTTTGGGGACCTAGCTCAACGGATGATTTCAGGCTGGAATCATGTGATCCGATCCGTTCAAAATGCGTAAAAAAGGTGATTTCTACTCTAAATCCACCTTGTTTTCCTCGATTTTGGTTCTTTTGATCCTCATGGCTTCTGCAAGCCCTAACCCACAACCTCGAAAGAAGGTGGCAATCCGATCATCATCTTCTCGCAGCAAAGCACCACAGCCACCACAACCACCACCTCCACTGCCACCACTTCAAACAGAGGCACTAGTCTTATTGGACAATTGGTGGGGGGGCAAGTCTTTGAAACCGAGTGGGAAATCTACCCCACTTGCTTTCAGGATCCTACGTCCACCAAATGGACTTCTGATTTTCTCACGCAAAATCGCATGCGATCTTTATTGACGCCATTTGGGAACCGGTATTATCCACGGCTTGTTTAATTATTTTATCAAACTCTTAAAACAACTACCGACGAGGACATTCTCGTTGTTGAAATAGACGGAAGGTCGTTTGAGTTTGGCAAGGCCGACATTTCGCTCTCCATGAATTGCTCTCACGCCTACACCCGAGAACCCAATTCATAACCACCTTTTGCCCAAGAAGTACCTTTCCAGACAATCGTCGATGACATTACTGGCGGCTCCACTGCATCAGGACAATCTATCACTTGGTCCCAGTTGCCGCCACATATGTGGCCTCTTAACATTTTTTTTTAAAAGAATCTATACCTGGCGGGCCACGACCAAGAGCGTCGTGACGCATTTTTGAGGGCGCTGCACTCTTCTTTTCACAACAGGTGGTTTAACGCACCTAAGGTGGTCCTCAAGAGCATTATACATGCTCTTAAACAAAACATGAGGAGTGATATTCCACCACCCATCAATCGCCTACCGTACGCTCGTCTTATTTCCTGCCTCTTTGACTTGCGCAACGGGAAGGACGGCTTCCACATGCGAGAGGACGAGCCCGTCTTCACTGATAACATCGCCCCATTACTAGGCTAAGACCTGAGTAGAAACTTAAAAAGCCTCCAAAATAGTCTAAACAGGAAGCAGGATCGTCGGGTTGCCCGACAAGTGGCACAACCACCACCGACTGGACCGACTGCTCCGTCTCCTCAGCCTTTCCCTGCCTCCAACAGCAGCATGATGCGGGAGATCCTCCTACAAGGGCGGGAGATCCGGCTACATCAGCGGTTCCAAGAGTCGCTCCTCATCGACCTCACTGGCCATGCGTTTCCACAGACGTACCGGGAGCACATCGGTGGTATGCGAGGTTCTATCTTTGGTGCATCTAGCTCGAGTAGGTAGGGCGACTACAGCTGGTGCCACTACCGCGAGGGAGGTTGGTGATGATGATGACGAGGAGGGCGACGATGATGATGATGACGATGACGATGACAAGGAGTATGAGCAGGGTGATGATTAGGTCATCATCTGTCATTTAAATTCTTTTTGAAAATAGCAATGTAATATTTTTAAGTATTTTGATGTGCATATCGGGATGCGACCTTTAAACTATGGTGACATGGTTGTCACAATTTTGTTATTAGACATGGTGATAGCTTTATGTATATAGTTTTTCCTTATGGTAATATTGGTGTCATGTGTGTGGTCATGTTTGCATGTGTGGTTGTGTATAGCCTTCTGATTTAGGTGATCGAGGATGTGTGTAGTCATACCCGACTGTGTGGTTATGCGTTATTCTCTTATGCAGGTGTTTCTCGAGGCAGGTTGATAATACCTGCTAAATTGATTGTTATAATTTTAGGTGAATTTTGAAATAGGTATCATATTGGTTGTGATAACAGTTGCATATTGGTAGTTATATTTCACGTTGACTTCGAATGGGTGTAATGTGGATTGTTATATTTCAGGTTGATGTAGAATAAGTATTTTATCAGTTGTTATGGGAGAATATGAATTATGTTTTGCCATAATTCAGGTATGATTATGGAGCACTTTTGCTCAAATGCTTAATTAGATGATTAGCCTATTTGAAGACCTTGTTACTAGTAGACATTAGATTTTTCTATTGTCAATTTTTACGGATGAAAATTTTATAAGGTGGAGTGAATGTAATAACCCAAGTTTTTTGGAACAGTGTACGTCACACACGACGCACGCAGCACTTGTGCATTTATGGTTCACAAGGGAACCACAATTACTATGTACACCTTAAGTGTATATGTTTAGTAGGTGAGCTATGTGGATGCAAAACACGTAGGAGGTATATGTGTAGTTAGCACACTAGTTAAAGTATGTGAGAGAAAAGGGAGGAGTCTCCCATACTTGTCTAGTTGAACTTAGAAAGAGAGAGAGAGATAGGGAGAAAGAAGAAAAAGAAAAAGGAGTCTTATTAAAAGAAAACTAGAAATAGGAAGATCCTTGAGAAGAAGGTGAGATTCACCTTAGGGATTTCTAATATATGGGATGAAGGTGATGGTGAGGAGAGAGTGAAGAAGAATCCTTAGTCTAGAGAGCTTGGGAAGGAGCAAGAAGGGGTTTGGAGGACGGGTTTTGAACCCTCATTGGTATGGTTGATCTTGGATCAAATCTAGAAGAGTTTCCATAAATCCAAGGTATGTAAATGTTTATATGTGATTTAGATGAAGTATTAATTGTTAGGTAGATTTGTTTTAGATGTCTAAATAAAGTATTAAATGAGGTTGGGGATGGTTCTCGAAACGATCGAGCAATTACTGTCATTGCTCCTCGCTCGAGCTATTAAAATAGCTTGCTCGAGCGAGGAAGGATAAAATATATAAGAGAAATAGTTCTGGCCTCGCTCGAGCGAGGAGCGTTGTGAAGAGGAAGATCGCTCGAGCGAGGGTCGCGTGAAGTGAAAAAGGCCTCATTTATAATCGCTCGCGCGATAGTATGAACCTCATTTATGATCGCTCAAGCGAGGTTGAGTGATCGCTCGAGCGATGAATAGTGCTCGCTTGCGCGAGGTACTACATAGAATTTTACTTTATTTTTATTGTTCTTGGAAGCTATAGTTCCCAAGATTCTTAGGGACTTTTCTGGGGTATCTATGGCACATGCAATGTAGGTTTGGCATATGTTAGATGTGTTTAATCCCCTAGGGAACGGCAATGTGTTAAATGATGGCTCTACGTTGAGGTAGGGAACACCTTGAATATGTATTTCAATTTTCAAAGGCATGTATGTAGAGTGATTCAAATGAATATTTATGCATCAAAATGTGAATCTTTAAATGTGTTTGTGTATGTGACACCAAGTAAATAAATGAAAATGAGACATCCCAAGGGGATGCAAATATAATAAAGGCATCTGTATTATGCGATTGACTTAGACATCCCAGGAATGTATGTGACATTGTAAAGCAAAAGTGAACAAAGATTGATAAGGCCTAATCGATATGAATTAGCACAATTACACAGTGAACAACTATATGTAGCACACATTTGATACTTTTGTTATTTAAGGTTTGAACAGAATATCCCACCGACGTGGCGGGATACCCACGATTGACTCGGCAGAATATCCGTGACTGGTATGACGGCCAATCCATACACCAGTTTGGACATCTCAGGGATATGTATAAGACTAGAAACCCCGTCGCCTATGAGAAAGGAACCTGGGTGGTATTTCAGAAAGAAACAGATATGAAAACTGTGTATTTAGATGACGATGGAAGATATTCCATCGGGCGCTCGACTCTATAGTAAGTTGGGGAATATTTAAGTTAAGATTTAAGCAATTAGGCCGAATTAGTAATTAATACCAGCAAGTCGAGAATGAACAAACCCATGTAAAGCCACAGTTGCATCTAGTACATCTTTCAATTATTTAAAATGTCTTCTCAGTAATTCCATCAGATAAATCATACTTTTAAATTGTTTTAGAATATATATGAGAACTTGACTTATATGTTCACTTGTTGTTTCTCTATTGAGCTAGGATGTAGCTCACCCCTTTTAGACTATACGTCGCAGGTCCATTGCTTGCGACTGTCGAGGCTTCGAGAGACATAAATTCGGGGGATTCAGATTACGTACCCGAGGAAGAGTTAGAACCTACTCCTGAAGACTTCTTCTAGAGGACCCGTGCATACTTTGAGAGAGATTTTTGAGAGTATTCTGTATGGCTTGGTATGTCAAGCCTTTATTTTGAGAAAATTATAATTAAATGATATATTCTTTTGGGCAAACCATCTCGGGTGATCTTGCTATCACCGATGGTTCGGGTCGGTTCTTCTGTTTCATGCTTTGGCATAAAAGTAGAACTATCTTTTGAGCTTTTGCTTTGGACTAGCATATCTTTATTTCACGTTGTTCAGTTTACATTTTTTACTTGAGTTGCTTGATGTACCAATGTTCCGTATGGACTATAGGGGCACGGCCTAGAGGGTCGTGCTGATGGCACAGGTTTCAGGGTGCCGAAATTCGGGTTGTCACATATATACTCTTCGATATCATCACACATAATAAATCATACGACATTTTATATTTATTCTAGTCGACGTCCAATTTATTGCCACCTAACCTTCTGTAGAATCATTATGGCAATTAAGCTCAGAAGGATAAGTGTAATAGCTGCTCTAATTGTTCAAACACACTAATTGGTATGGCCACAGGTCTGGTCATGCGTGTGCCTACCATGGGACACAAAGGGTTCATTTATAGTAGAGGTCACAACTGACAAGAGTGTGCGGTCCGTAGTAACCCAGTAACTGTGGTCCATTATACACGTAAAAGTTGTGTATGTAAAATACACTTGAATTTTTACACTAAACATTAGTGTTAAGCACTTAAATGTAAAATCTTGCATTTAGTATACTACTCGTTACTTAGTGTTAGTGTAAGGAATTTACACTAAGGCCACATCCTAAAGCCAGGCCTAAGTTGGCTTAGAGGCATCTACACTCAATGCCCGTGTATGCACTGCATAGGAGTCTTGCCTCTTCTAGCCTCTCCTAGCTTAGACACTTTAAACGGACTAAAGCTAGATGGTATATAATGCTTTACACTAAAGCTAGATGGTATTATAGATGGTATATACTGCTTTACACTATAGCTAGAAGCCAGCCACTACACATCCTACAGTGTAAAGGAATTACATTTGAATTAAAGCCAGCCAGCCATACACAGAATGACCCCTAATCATATATATATATAAATATCTATATATATCTGTAAATAGTGTGCTTGCCTTACACTATAGCCTCACTATATAAGGCTTATCTAATTACTGGCGAGATTCTTGTTTTGGATTATATGTGAATATAAGAAAAAGCTTGTGGTGGCTTTACATGAAATGTTAGCCTTAATGAGCTTATAAGCTCCTTCCTTCGCCTCTTGACTACACGATGGTGTGAGTCAACATGCAAAGTCATGCACGCAAAGTGGAGCTAACCTATTATAAAAAGCAATAGAGTCTTCTTCATCTTACTATTTCCATTCCTTTGTGAACCGACCATGCAGAGACATGAAATCATAGCCATTTCAACCACAGCCAGTTAAATGAATTTTAGTAAAATTTCAGAGAAAAGAAACTACTGCTATTGAACCCTACCTCCATTATAACCTTGTACAGCACCTTAGAACCGTAGATCACAAGTGACTCGATGATACGGTCACATGAGTTCGATTTTCCTTCTTCGAGCTCGGCAAACTTGATACCAATTTGGCACCGTCGTAACTTCAAGTCCACCAAAAGGTACAACGAACACCTTAATATATTGGGATTTTTTACATACTAACTTATCGATCCGTGGTGTCGATTACATAAGATCGAATCAACAGCACAGAGAAAGACACTATTCGGTGTTGAAGTAGCGCATATCTCATGACAAAATCATTAACGTATGCACTCCGGATCTTTAAAGTCGAATTTAAATAAAACTAAGCACTAGGTTGTTAGATGTATACGATATATAGAGATACATATATATCGGCCAAATGACCAGCAAACCAAAGAGGCACATAAAACAGCAAGGCATAGGGAAGACACCACGACATGTTGGCATCAGGCTTGCCAAGACAAGCTTGTGAGCTTGCCGCGGCAAGGTGCTTAGCTGGGCTGCTTGCCGAGGCAAGTCCATGACCGGCTGCTGTATTTGTATGGTGAGAATTAGTCCGTACATGGGTGTATGAGTTGACTCTTCGGCTCCATAACATTGTAAAGCATGTCTGTAGGGTCGAAGGTGACCCAGTACCCCAAATTGTTATCTAAATCTATGCATATGAACCTATAGGTGCAACTTTGTGCACATGAGAAGTTTTGAGAATTTTATACGATAGCGATGTTCTTGGATGCATGAGTGCACATACAAGCAGATTCACGTAAGCGTGTGTGCAGGTAGGGACTTTACCTTCCTGATTTATGTATTGGTTCTCATATTTGCACACCATTAAGTGTATAAAAAATTCATACTTTTATAACTAAAATAAGCTATTATTGGGAATGCATGATTTTTACATGACTCGGCTAAGATCAGTTTAGCATAATATATGGTAGGTCAGTACTATCTCTAGTGTATGCACTGATAACACTAGTTAAAAGCATGTCTTTGGTTTATTCTAGCTGAAATGATAAATGGTTATGACTATTGATACAAGTTTAGATACATAGGATCATGTATGAACGTACTAATCTTGATAATATATGGATAGGCTCATGCTAGGTGTAAATCATGGATGAACATGCTAGGTTTAAACCATGTATGAGCATGCTAATGTTGATCATGTATGAACATGCTAGTTGTCATTCACTATATGAGAAACTAATGTCAGTTTGAGCATGCACGCTCTATTATACTCAGTTTGTTTCTATCATATTGCATTATTCAGATCCTGTTATCCTTGTTGTCCTCTATACGTTGTTGTTGAGCTTTGAGTCAAGTAATCCCGCTATCTCGGGAGCTTGACTGTGTACTTTTTACAAGTGATCCCGCTAACTCGAAAGCTTGATTATCTTGGTCCAAGTGATCTCGCTAACTCGGGAGCTTTACAAGTGATCCTGCGAACTCGAGAGCTTGCTTTATCTCGGTCCAAGTGATCCTGCTAACTTGGGAGCTTGATACATTTGGTCCTACACATGTCTATGTACATCTGATAAACTTGTTTTGTTCCAGCATGATTCTTGTGCCACATGAATTCTAGTATCTGTTGCACCATGAATTTTTGGTCTTTATCTAGCATGTCAGCATGATCACTTAATCGCATGATAATAATATGTTTCTATTATATGTTGCTAAAATATGATTTGATTGTAATTTATGCATCAAGAAGTGAATGTGATACTCTAACATATGAAATAACAATGTAAATGTCCCTGCTGAGCTTTTATGGAAGCTCATCCTACGACTTCAATGTCTTAATTGCAGATCCCGATCTGAAGCACGAGGGGGATCCTACTTATCAGCCGGACAAGGAGGAAGACGAAGAGGACGAGGAGGAATAATTTGCTGAAAAATTCTTTCCCAAATAGAGATTTGAGAGAGAGAGAGAGAGGGAGAGAGTGAGGTCCTTTAAACATTTATATAAACCATGTATGATCTTTTGTTTTGAAGATATTTTATACTCCATGTATAGGTTTTCTTTCTATTGTTTAGATGACGGGTGGCCGTCATCGGTGGGAAGCTATACATCGTATCTGTTAGCCTTATTTATAGAGTTTGATAGTTTCCTGCTTAGACGAGTAAATATCAGTTTGTTTTGCCATATTATTGCATGTCAGAGTGAGTACATTGCTTCCACATTTGTAATATTTTCTACAATCTAAGACACCCTTATATGATAGGATCATGTTAGGTGATCCGACGATGCGACCTTTCCTATATACGATAAAGGGAAATGTCAGGTTATCACAATAAGAAAATTTAAAACGACGATTCGTATTCCACCATCCAAGCACTTCAAATAAAGGATCAATCCATCCTTTACGAAATCATTCTTTCTCGTCCCTACCATCCCATCCTTACCCATGATAGACAATAAAACCAATTATAACCGAATAAACTTCTTTCCAGTATGAGAGGACCCACCACCAGCAAAAGAGCTAGACCCTTTCCAGTTCCTGTGGGACGAGTATGAGGAAGTTCGGAAGATTTTGGTGGAGGAAGAAAAGAAAAAGAAGAAAAAGAAAAATAGGAAGATGGAACCACCTGCCTCTTCCGACACACTTCCCATCTTCACCTCCGACACACCTCCCATCTTCCCCTCATCCACCTCCTGCTCATCTACCGCCCCCTAATTCTCCCTAATCTCCGCTATTCCCCTTCTTAGCTTGCAGTTACTCTACCAAGAGCAGCAAGTTGAGGACATCCTAGAGCCAGGAGGGCAAAACATCTTTTTGACAAGATAATTTTGGTTAGAAGCCGAGGACCGATCTTCATTGAAGACCCCTTTTCAGACGTTGCTATCAGTGTCTTAGTTTAGTGTGTGTCTAAATTTTTCCTAAGTTTATACTCCTTTATGTAATTAGTTCTTATAATAGATTTTAGATTTTACTTGCCCTTTCAGATCATTGTAAATATTCAGTAATATATAAATTTTATTTTTTACTAACTCTGCAAGTTTTTTTACTAACAGTATCTGTTACCAACATTACTAACATTTTTTTTCTTACTAATAATTTTGTTATTGATACTCTGAGAATAAGTCGCGGGTATTTTCTCTCAAGTTTGGGGGAGAGTATATATCTGGTAACAGATTTTTTTCAGTAAATAATCAGTATATCAATATTTATTTTATATTATTTTGTGTCTCCTATTTTTGTGCCAATGAGGGCATTGTCCGATTTAAGTTTGGGGGGATACACAATTTCTGTGTTTAGTAATTTTATTTAATTTTTTTTTTTAATTATTTTTATTTGAGTTTTTAAAAATTATTTTTATTATTTTTCTAATCAATGCACAGGAATTATGATAGAGAAAAAAATTACAAATCCTAAAAACCTACGATTCATTATAATTTAAGTTTAGTAATTAGAATTTATAACAGTTATAATTCATGTTTAGCTCATTGAAACATTGTATTAGAATGTATGTTTGAAACAATAGATTGATCTAAACTACAAAAAATCAGACTATAGTTTCAAAATTATAAACCAGTAAGATTTTGAGCCATATTTCCTCTTTTATTCTGAGAGAAACTGTTTCTATTCAAATCATGAAATTTTTTTTGAACTTCTATGCTGATATGAAATCTCATATTGTTGAATTTAGAATCGAATTATTCTATGAATATGATGAACTGGTTTTGTAATATCCCTGAAAATTGAGCGATAAATAGTGACCTCAGGATCCGTGCCTGATTGGTCGTAGGTTGACCAAGTGATGGTCAAATAGTAGACTTAAGAAGGAAAGTGTTTTGTGATATAAATGTGACCTAGGCATGGAGTTAGAGGTTAGTTGAGGGTCACGTACACCTATCTCTAGTGTATGTGCTCAACATCAAACTAAGAGGAGTTATAAGGGTTTTAATATCTAAAGAGAAGTTATTTCTCTTGTTTGGTTGGTGAGGGAAGTTAAGAAGAGAGAGAGAGAGTAGAGAAGGGTGAATGCTAAGGAGATTGAGGCATGTTGCGGATTTAAGATGGGATCGAGCAATAAATGCCGGATTCAGCGTGATTGGAATCATTGGAGCAAGAGCTGAAACCCTAGTCATTAAACCAACCATTCAATCAATTAGGAGATTGATTTGAGGTAAGTTTTAGCTAGATTTAAATGAGTATATTATTGTTCATTAACTCTAGGAGAGATGGATTAAATTATCAAATTAAAATGATAGAAAAGAAAGAAAATAGAAAGAAAAAGATTTGGGAAGAACAGCCCGAGAAGGGGCTGAGTTCTGGCCAAATCGATTAATCGATTTTGGTCTGGAAGTTAAAAAGGCAAAAGAGCTTGGTTCGATTAATCGATCTTGAAATTGATTAATCGATTTTGAAATTCGATTAATCGATTAGAAATTGACTAATCGACTGAGTACCTCCAATGGCTGGAGAGATAAGGCTTGGGAAAACTGATTAATCGATTTATCGACTGTGGATTTTGATTAATCGATTAAGGACTTTCGATTAATCAATTTGGGATCGATTTATCGATTTTGAATTTTGATTAAACGATTTGGAAATCAATTAATCAATTTTGAATTTTGATTAATCGGTTTGGGAATCGATTAATTGATTTAGGTCTCGATTAATCGATTTTGGCAATTTGAGTTGACTTCTTAGTTGAACATTGAGGTTCATTGAGGGTATTAGACATTCTCTATTGCATCCTTATTAATGTTGTGCATATGTTATGATGTACCATAGGTGGTATGAGCTAAAGCAAGCATGAGGAGCCGTGTGGGACCTTAATGCTTGGACAGTCAGACACTTGAGGTAAGGAACACCTTGAACATGTACTTTGATTACAAGAGCATATATGCAGTGATATAGAAATGAAATGAATCATATAATCTCTGTGTGTGTGTGTGACACCAAGTAAGCATATAAAAATGAGACATCCCCAGGGGATGAGAAAGTGAAAGGTATCAGTGTGATGCGAGTAATTTAGACATCCCAGGGATGTAAGTGAGATTGTGAAGTAAGATTAAATAAAGACTGATAAGGCCTAATTGATATAAAGTAGCACATTTACACGGTGAATAACTATATGTAAAGCACCTGATATTTTTATTATTTAAGGTTTGAACAGAATACCCCACCGACGTGGCGGGATACCCACGACTGACTCGGCAGAATATCCGTGGTAATCTGGTCAATCTGTACTGCCGATGCAGCGGTTTATCCGTACGATATACGTCCAGGATGTTGAGATGAGATTAAACCCCGTCTCCTATGATAAAGGGACCTAGGTAGTACTCAAAGTGATATATTTATTACAACTGTCTATTTAGACGACAATGGAGGGTATTCCATCGGGGCTCGATGCTATATTGCTCGGGGATTACTTAAGTTAAAGATTTAAGTTTCTTTAGGCCTATTCAGTGAGGTTCATGAACAGTTGATAATAAATGTGACATGTAAACCACCAGTAAACTTCAATGCATATTGTAGTCATTTAAATTATTTTCCAACAAGTTTATAAATACATCATACTAAGCATATCACAGAATATATGTGAGAATTTGACTTATATGTTCATTGTATTGTTCCCTATTGAGCTAGGATGTAGCTCACCCTTTATACTATACGTCGCAAGTCCTTTGCTTGCTGTCGTAGAGGCTTCGGGAGAAGCTGATCTGGGAGATTCAGACTACGTGCCCGGAGACGAGTTAGAGCCTCCTCCCGAGGACTTCTTCTAGGAGACTCCGCTGTGTGCTTTGTTAGAGAGAGTTTTGAGAGCATATTGTGCGGCTTGGTATGTCAAGCCTCTATTTTGAGAAACAGTGTAATTAAATAGATAAATTCTTTTGGCGAACCATCTTGGTTGACTAAGTGATGTCACTGATGGTTAGGGTGGGTTCTTTTACTCATGCAGACGCATGAGTTTAGAACCATCTTTTGGATTATAGATTTTGGAGTATATGTATAGAACTGGAGATTTATTTTAGTATCAGTTCTTATGAAGCTCTATCACAACCATGGGGACGTCTGATTCTAGCCGCTTTCGATCGAAGTTCCATATATATTGTCAGTGATCGCAACTGTGAAAACTCATGCCAACCAAAGTTCGAGGTCAAACTTTTTCAAAGTAGAGGGGATTGATGTGTATTTTAGATTCGCCTGTTTGAATTGTGATCGGATAAAGAGGAGACATCAAATGAGAAAGTGGACCCACGAATGGATTTTTTTTTAAAAGACCTGTTTGATCAAAAAGAAAAAATTTCAAAATTTATTAGGGTCTTTAACTTTCAATCCCATCACTTTTATGTTTGGCCTATTTTGAAGTGTCAAACGAAGTCAAATTGATACAAATTTGGTCATATTTAAAAGCTTATTGAAGTAACTTTCCAACGAGCCAAAAAATGTGTAATTCCGATAAGTATTAAAGAAGTTATGGTCACTTTTCGGAGGCTGCACATAAAATGACAAATTTCAAGAATCCTAATTGAATTAGGATTAGTCTCTTTTAATATTATTTT
The DNA here is from genome assembly GCA_021018995.1 of Chloranthus sessilifolius. Lineage (NCBI taxonomy): Eukaryota > Viridiplantae > Streptophyta > Magnoliopsida > Chloranthales > Chloranthaceae > Chloranthus > Chloranthus sessilifolius. Next base: position 104,996,184 of record CM037588.1, read on the forward strand.
ATTTTAGAAAGTAAGAGTTATTTCTTTTATTAGAAATAGGATTAGTTTCCTTATTTTTTAGGACTTTATTATTTTAGAAGAATTAGGATATTTCTTTTATTTGAATTAGGAATTAGAGTTATACTAGGATTTCTAATTTTATGCATTAGTTAGCCTATTTAAAGGCTTGTAAACACTTTTATTATTAGTTTTTGGTTAATAAAAATTACTTATGCAAAATTGAGAGTTTTAAACTTTCGTGAGGGTGTGATTCTCTCAAAACGGAGAGTAATTCTTCGATTCCCGCTTGCGGTTTGGTGTGAGGCCAACTTTTCTTACATCTCTATCTTCTTTAGATTTACGATTTGTGTAAGTAGCGTAATCCTAATTATTTTATTCATCTCATAAAAGCCCTAAATCAATTTTGTGTTCATCATTAATTTTATTAGCCTTTTATTTTCATTTGACCCGCTTGCGAGTTCGTTCGACACCCTAAAACTATCGGAGATCTAACCGTTCATAAGAACCCTAGTCTTCTAGATCCGCGATAGGGAACGTTCACAAAAGTAACATTATTTTGGGCTGAAATTAAATCACCTAATTGAATTTCTAAAAAATTTTGTGATAATTTGGTAAGAGAAATTGTTATTTTAATTGATTAAATTAATTTTTATCCTAACCTCAACCCTAACATTGCATTTAGTAAGTTCCCACATCAGTCTTTGACTTTCTCTATTGCATCCTTATTGATGTTGTGCATATGTTATAATGTACCATAGGTGGTATGAGCTAAAGCAAGCATGAGGAGCGGTGTGGGACCTTAATGCTTGGACAGTCAGACACTTGAGGTAAGGAACACCTTGAACATGTACTTTGATTACAAGAGCATATATGCAGTGATATAGAAATGAAATGAATCATATAATCTCTGTGTGTGTGTGTGACACCAAGTAAGCATATAAAAATGAGACATTCCCAGGGGATGAGAAAGTGAAAGGCATCAGTGTGATGCGAGTAATTTAGACATCCCAGGGATGTAAGTGAGATTGTGAAGTAAGTTAAATAAAGACTGATAAGGCCTAATTGATATAAAGTAGCACATTTACACGGTGAATAACTATATGTAAAGCACCTGATATTTTTATTATTTAAGGTTTGAACAGAATACCCCACCGATGTGGCAGGATACCCACGACTGACTCGGCAGAATATCCGTGGATCGTCTGGTCAATCACAGCCTGCCGATGCACGGTTTATCCATACACGGATGTTGAGATGAGATTAAACCACGTCTCCTATGAGAAAGGGACCTAGGTAGTACTCAAAGTGATATATTTATAACAACTGTCTATTTAGACGACGATGGAGGGTATTCCATCGGGGCTCGATGCTATATTGCTCGGGGATTACTTAAGTTAAAGATTTAAGTTTCTTTAGGCCTATTCAGTGAGGTTCATGAATAGTTGATAATAAATGTAACATGTAAACTTCAATGCATATTGCAGTCATTTAAATTGTTTTCCAACAAGTTCATAAATACATCATGCTAAGCATATCATAGAATATATGTGAGGATTTGCCTTATATGTTCATTGTAGTGTTCTCTATTGAGCTAGGATGTAGCTCACCCTTCAGACTATACGTCGCAAGTCCTTTGCTTGCTCCCGTAGAGGCTTCGGGATATGCTAATCCGAGGGATTCAGACTACGTGCTCGGAGACGAGTTAGACCTCCTCCCGAGAACTTTTTCTAGGAGACTCCGCTGTGTACTTTGTTAGAGAGAGTTTTGAGAGCATATTGTGCGGCTTGATATTCAAGCCTTTATTTTGAGAAACAGTGTAATTAAATAGATAAATTCTTTTGGCGAACCATCTTGGGTGACTAAGTGATGTCACTGATGGTTCGAGTGGGTTCTTTTACTCATGCAAAGGCATGAGTTTAGAATCATCTTTTGGATTATAGATTTTGGAGTATATGTATAGAACTGGAGATTTATTTCAGTATTACTTCTTATGTGTTCATTTCTCTTTATTTTTACTTGCTATGTTAATATTTCGTACGTATCCATAGGGCACGGTCTGGAGGATCGTGCTGATGGCACGGGTTTTGGGGTGTCAAAATTCGGGTTGTCACAGGTTTTTTGTCTAAAACTATCTATTAGAAATATCAAAGCAATAAGGCATCTATGCTAATAAATCGTAAAAATGATTAAAGGCCATCTATTGTTTAAACCAGAGCCAAAAAGCCAAAATCCTAGAACATTTTATCCTTTGAACCCATATTAGAAGCTTAAAATCGAATTTTTTTGTACCAAAATTTTATAAACCTTTAACCATATATACTACCCAAAGCTTTCTACCTTCAACGTTTACAATTTCTGAGAGTTTAGAACGCAAAGAAGAGAAGAAGAGGGAGTGAAAGGAGTAAGAATGAAACAGAGAAGGAATGTTAGAAAAGAGGTACAAAAGAAAAAAAATATGGGAAATGAGTGAAAAAGAAGAACGATTCTTTAGCAAAAAAAAAAAAAACTGAACAAAAAAGAGAGAAAAATCGTAAAAGACGATTTTATAGCTGAAGAACTGGGATGTATGTAAAAAACAAAGAGAAGTAAATGGAAAGAAGTTATCCAATAATGGATACTTACTAAAATAAAATAGTAGAAGAAGATTGGAAAAAGAAGAGCTAAATTCTCAGAAAAACTTTGAATCATTTTCTATCTTTCCTTGATATCTTCTGAAATCTAAAATCCCATTACAAGTTGAAGGAAAGACCTTTCTGATTTACGATTTGTAAAAGCATAAGCCTAGTAGAGATAACGATAATTGATACTATGGATTGTACAGAGAATCATAAGAATAAGATAAGATTATCTTTTCTATGAGATTTATTTTTACAATTATCTTTGACTGAATTCTTCTAAAAATATATATATACTGAGAGAACCCAAAAGTTTCGATATCTTTTTTAGAGTATGTCAATAGTGAGTTTTTGAATGAAAATATTTTCTAAATCAGCAATTTAGAAAAATTTATGAAGAATAAACTGTTCACTAGTACATATAACTCTATGCTTATTATGAATTGAAATTGTTGGAGTTCTAATTAAGGATAATTGTTGTAATGGAAAAAAAGGATAAAAAATTGGTAATTTTAGAAAATCATAATAGACTACGTATTGACCAATTAAGTAGATTAGTTAAATTTTTATTTACTTTTAAAGAAAAATATATTTTAAAAATTCTAAAAATATTTGAAGTTTGTAGGTAACTTTACTAGAAACCTCCAGTAGACTACAACTCCTCCACTAGGGATCACCTAGGAGTTTAAAGGCTTGTTGCATTTGCTAAATGCAATCGTGCTCCCTACGAAAGTCACATTTAAATTCATAGTTTAGATATTTTATATTTCCTTGTTTGCTAGGGCTAGCAAAGCTTAAGTTTGGGGGAGTAATCAGTCAGATAATTTATCATTTTATCACCCTTAACTTAGTGATGCTAGGACTTAGTTTGCTACTATCAAGTTAAAGATATGCAGATATTAAGAAAAAATAATAAAAGAGAGTCAAAGTATTAATATTCGTCAAAATGAACTCAAAAAGTAGTAAGAAAGACGATTGAGCGAAAAAGATAATTTCCCGCCTACTAAAAGCCAAAAAATTATAATTTACGATTCTTCAAAAGAGATAAAAGGAGAAAAGCGAAAAATCATAATCTAGAGAATTGTCAAAATAGGGAACTATGAAAGATAGAAAATCGTGATTTACGATTATCTAGAAAATAAGCTTTCCTACTATTGTTACTACTGCTGATCACATGAATGAAGATTATCACCGCCAAGAATAGAATTAGAAGATATCTGAAAGTAGAAGTTTGGTGAATCACGGATCTGAGAAGATTGATGAAGATAAGCTCTTACGAAATCTCGATTACTGAAATAAAGGAGAACAATCCAGAAGCACATCAACCATTGAAAGCAAGGAAGAATAAAATTAGGAATTAGAGTTATATTAGAAATCTTTTACTTTTAGTAGTTTCTTTTATTAGAATTAGAAGTCTTTATAAACTGACTCCTTATGATCTATAAATAAGAGAGCCCGATGTAGGAATAAGCATCGAAGAATTTCAGCATCAATTGACAACTGAGGCTAGATTTTCTTTCGACTAGTAGTGTAAAATAGTTAGAGTAGATTAGATATCCGAGGTTTCTCAAGAGAAATTGACAACTGTTATTGGGTGCTGAAGATTAGTGTAGATATCCTAGTTTCTCAGAAGCAATTGACGACTGCGGCTGAGGGGTGAAAGATATATTTATTTACTTTCTAGTTTAGATTTTATTTACTTTATTTACATACTTTATAAACATCTTCAAGTTTTAATTTGAATTGACAACTCAGGTTGAGATTTGCAGGTTAGTACAACGGTTTTTACTTTTCCATTTTCAATTTTCTAGAGTTTGATTAACGCCCAGATTTTAGGAAATTGTTGATTAGATTAAATTTGTGTTAAGGGATTTTAGTTTTTGATTGACGCCCAAATTCTATAAGAATGCAATACGGTATAACGGTATTGTTTATTTTTATAAATATTCGATGGCTGAAGATTGGGATTAACGACCTCAATCTGAAGAAGGAGGATTAGGATTTATTTTATACACTTTAGATTAAGAAATTATTCTTTTATTCATATTTCTCAAGTAGTTTAGAACCTTTAAAGATAAATATAACTTTAAAATAGAAATATATATAAATAAGATAATACTTCTTCGTGGGAACGATCCTATACTAGCTCTATAATTTTCGTTGTGCGCTTGCAATAGGTTAAGACTTAATTAGACATGCATAGTAAGCCAATTAGTGTATATGAATATTTTAAATGTAGGACTAAAGCTTTGATCTTATATGTGAGTTCACAAGAGAACTACCTATGGAATGACTTGAGCCTGACTTGCGGTAGGGGAATTTAATACCATGACTTCCTATATTGATTGTATAGATGAATTGTGAATGAGGTAAGCATGTGCGTGCGTGTGTGAATGAGATAAGTAACGTGTGCATGATAGGTGTGTATGTACTTGAATGTGATAAGTGAATGTGAACCATGTGATAAGTAAACTTGAACCATGTGATAAGTAAGTATATATGAACAAAATGTGCAAGCATGTGAAACTCCAAACCTAGTTGTAATTAATCACGCTGATTCAATTACACAATGAACAACTATAAGTTAGAATTGCACTATGATTTAAGGTTTTCTTGAAATGAATCCCCATTATGTACACAGTTCGTGGACCGGCTATCGGTCATTGTAATGCAAGTAACCCTATTAACTAAGCTCAGGGGCTTGTAGTCGTGGCTCAAGTGACCCTGTTAACTAAGCTTAGGGGCTTGGCAAGTGTATGAATTGTTTATTGAACGACAGTGATTCAGAGATTCCCATCGATATTACTTAGGATCCCAATGCTATATATGCTTGGGAGATTAATTAAGTTAAGCTTTTAAGTCAAATTTGAAGCATGTGAATCATAAGAAAAAAGGGAGTTAAATAAGAATATGAGAAACTAAGTAGATGTGTGTACACTTCGATACAGTTATTTTAATGCATATGTCTAAAAGATTCAGCTTTGTGATATGTGCTTTAAATTTTAGTCACATAATCTATACTTTATGATATGTTATGCATGCTAGTGATATTCCTCTATTGAGCTTAGATGTTAGCTCACTCTTCGACTATACGTCACAGATACAGACATGAAGTTAAGCCCTAAGGATTCTGGCCGTGAGGAAGATCCCGACTATATACCAGAGGAGGAGTCGGATCTTTTGTCAGAAGATTTTTCCCTTAGGGGATAGTTTTGAGATATTTTTGTGAGATCATTGTATAAGGCTTGGTATGTCCAGCCTTTTTATTTTGTTTACAATCATGAATTGAGGATTGTATATATGGTCATTTGAACCATTGTTTGGATGATAGTTGTGCATCATCGGTGGTTCGTTTTGGTTCTGTCGAACTAATGGGTTGCATAAGGACAGAACCATTATTTTGTGTTCTTGTCTTTTCCTTATTCACTAACATGGAATTGTCTTTTGGCCATGGTTGTGATGACTTTATCTACATAATTAGAGTGAGCTGCTTTGTTCTACAATGTGTGGGTGTACCAAGTGTTCTGCAAGTAAGGGATCACCTTAAAGGGTGATCTAACGGTCCGGATTTCGAGTTAGGAAATTCGGGCTGTCACAAGATCCTTAAGGCGGTTCCAACATTCCTGAAGAGATTCATTCAGAAATTGTAAAAAAGTTATAATAAGATATTGGATTTTATTCATTCTGCTGATTGATAAGAATTTCATAAGAAACATGTGTTCCAATCATTCCCAATTAGCAATCGAATTATGAGGTAAAGAGTTTATCCACTGCTTTGCTTTATCTCTGAGGGAATATGTGAATTGTCTCAATCGAGTGGATTCCTTTATCAAGTTCTTAATTCGAATGATAGTGCATACTTTTACAAATTCATTTAAATCTAGATAGGGGTCTTCGTCCATTAACCCATGAAAAGTCGAAAGTATTTGAAGCACATTGGGCGTAATTTCAAAAGTTCTATTACCGGCTTGGGGGTGTATTTGAATGCATGGGGGAGGTGTAAGAGGTGTTAAAGCATAATACTCCCCCAATGTCTTAGTCACGTATTGGTCTCTTCCTACCATAATGAAATTAGGACTGGATGGCTAAAATAGTTATTATAAATATTTATTTTATTATCAGCTTTATTTGATTTTTATCCTAGAAAGCAAGGAGAGAGAGCAAATCTAAGCCTTGAGCTTCTCTGATCAGGGAAAGTTGAAACTCTGATTCGTCACTCCAAATAAACCTGCAAAAAGGGTTAAGAAGTGATCAAAGAAATTTGAAAATATAAAGAAATATAAAAAGAGAAAGATAAATGCATATTTTTTTAAATTAATATAATCAAACGTTATTCCCCGGCAATGGCGCCAAAAACTTGGTTGGGCTACTTTTATGTATATCTAATTAAGTCTTAACATATTGCAAGTGCACAATGAAAATCATAGTACTAGCAAAGGATTGTTCCCATAGAGATAGATTAAATTATATTAACTTAATTTTTATGAAAACTTATATTTTTCTTTTAAGTTCCTAAACTAATGGAGAAATATGAATAAAAGAATTGTTTTAAACTAAGTTTGCAGAAAATAAATCCTAATCCTCCTTCAGATTACGGTCGTCAATCACAATCTTCAGCTATCGAATATTTATAAAATTAAATAATACCATTACACTACATATCAAGTCTCCTAAAATTGGTCGTCAATCAATACTAAAATCCTATCAATACAGATTTAATCTAATTAATATTCTCCTAAAACTTGAGCGTCAATCAAATTCAAGGAAACTGAAGATGGAAAAGTATAAATCGTTACACTAATCTGCAAACCTCAATCAGAGTCATCAATTCAAATTAAAATATGAAGATGTTTACAAAGCAGGAAATAAAAAAAATAAAATCCAAACTAGAATGCAAAAGTAGAACCATCCAAAGGGTTGATTTTTTAGCTTCCTAAGCCTTGATTGTTAGGCAAGACCTCAGAGAACTATGGACGATGTTACTTTATAAATTTAAAACTACTTTTGTGACAGCTCGCATTTTCCCAGCATTGTTTTTTTTCTTTTCTTTTCACAACATGGGAAAACTTGGACCATTGGGTCGCAGATCACGATCCAAAATACAGTGTGCATGGTATGTCCATAAAAAAACAGACTTCAAAGCATATAATATACATGACAGAAAGATGATTATATCTCATTTATTATAAAACACCATCTACAATCTAAAACTACCGGTGATGGTCAACCATCACCTAAACAGTGGTATACAAAAAGAAAAGTACAGGGTCAATTGCTAACAAAGTTCGATAATATACCAAATCTAAAGGTCCAAAACGAAGCCCAAGTATCTCCACACCAAGCTCAAAGAGGCAATCTATCGGATTCCTCCAAGCTTCTTGAATAGGATCTGTACCTGTGACGTATAGTCGAAGAATGAGCTTCATCCAAGCCCAGTAGGGAAAAGATCCATACTAACCACATCTCATATTCTCAAAACACAGATCCAATGATTATAATTCAAAGGCATTTTCAATTCAAAACGAACACATTCTTTCGTATCAAAAACAAACTATTTTAAAGACATATTGAACCAAAGCTGATTTCAAAAATATATCAGAACAAAACTTATTTCAAAGACATAATCTATTTGAAACTGAGCTTTACAAAATCTTAACTAAAATCACAATCCTCAATTCAAGTTTAAATACATATTCAGATTCAGAATTAAACTTCATAATTTTGGATTCACTTATTCATTCACTCATTTGTTTCCCACTTATTATTGAATTCAGAATTCATATACAGTATTCTTATTCAGGGATAAGATTCGGATTCGGATTCATAGTTCTTCTTCAAAATTCAAAGATCATGTTCAGGGTTTTTATTCAGAATTTTAGGGTTCATATCATTGTTCACGAGTTCAATTTCAAAGTTCAAATACACGGATTTTGTAATATCCCAAAAATTTGCGTTGAACGGTGACCTCAAGATCTGTGCTCGACTGGTCATAGGCTTGACCAAGGGGGGGGAGTTCACTAGTTGACTCGAGAGTGATGAACGGATACGATGTGAATATGATGTAAGTAGAAAGAGTGTAATGTAAATCTGGAGTCACATACACCTATCTTGGGTGTATGTGCTCAATACAAGGACAATGGGTATAAAAGGGCTTAAAGAATCCTAAATTCATTGTTTGGGTTGTTGAAGAGAATTAAGAAGAGAGAGAGAGAGAGAAGTAAAGAGGGTTGTTGAGCAAGGAGTGAATGCAAGCCAAGAAGGGATTCGAGTATTTAAGGCCGGATTCAATGCGAAGGATTCCTTAGAGCCAAAGCTGGAACCCTAACAATTCCAACCTTGGGATCCAATCAAATTGAAATTGATTGAGGTAAATTTTGTTAGCATTAAATGCATAGATCATAGAGGATTAATTGTAGTAAAAAATACTTAAAATCATAGGATAAAGGCTTAGAAAAAGAAAGAGAATTTGTTTGAGAAGGATTTGGAAGATCAGCCCGAAAGGGGGCTGAGTTTGACCAAATCGATTAATCGATTTGGTCTGGGAAGTTGAAAAGTTAGCATAGCCCGAAACCGATTAATCAAACTTGATTTCGATTAATCGATTTTGAATTTCGATTAATCGATTTGGTATCGATTAATCGACTGAGAAGCTCCAGCCACTAGAGGAATGAGACCAGGTGAAATCGACTAATCGAATTGGGATTTCGATTAATCGATTTTAGATTTTGATTAATCGATTTGGGATCGATTAATCGATTTTGAGATTTCGATTACTCGAATTGAGAATCGATATGGGAAAGTTAAGACTTTCGATTAATCGATATGAGATCGATTAATCGATTGAAGATTTTGATTAATCGATTTTGGGAATCAATTAATCGATTTTAAATTTCGATTAATTGATTTTAAGAATCGATTAATCGAATCAGGTTCGATTAATCAAATTGGGAGATTGATTAATCGACTAAGACTATTTTAGTTGACTTCTTAGTTTGACTGTGAGGTCCATGGAGGGTCTTGGACCTTCTTTGTTACATCTTTAATAATGAGTTACACGTATTATGTAGTACCATAGGTGGTACGTGTGAGCATGAGCACAAGGAGCCACGCGGGACCTTGATGCTTGGAATTTCAAAGACTTGAGGTAGGGAACTCCTTGAACATGTACTTTAATTAGCAAGAGCATGTATGTAGTGATATGTGATTTTAATTGAAAATTGTTTTAGTTAAGTAAAGTTTTGTGAAAAGGGTGTGTGTGTGACACAAACAGTGTAACTAAGAATAAGACATCCCCAGGGGATGAGAAAGTAACAAGATAGCAGAATGATAAGAGTAATTGGATACATCCCAGGGATGTAGACAAGATTGAGTAACATTCGATAAGGCCTAACTGATATAAGATAGCACACTTATACGGTGAACAACTATATGTAAAGCACCCATTATTTTTGTTATTTGAGGTTTGACCAGGATACCCCACCGACGTGGCGGAATACCCACGATTGACACGACAGGATATCCGTGACTGATACGGCGGCGAAACCGTAAGCCAATACGGAGGTTTATCCGTACGTAGTAAGCACATCCCGGGGATGTTGAGATATGAATGAACCCCGCCGCCGATTCCCAAGGAAAAGGGGCTTGGGTAATTTTGCATTCCTAGGGAATATGTATAACAACTGTCTATTTAGACGATGATGAAGGGTATCTCATCGGGGCTCGATGCTATATTGCACAGGGATTACTTAAGTTGAAGATTTAAGTTTTGCTTTAGGCCTTTTCAATGTCATTCATGATCCAGTAAAAGAAATGTGAAAATTATAAACTGTTAATAAAAGCAAATGTACATTACCATCTTTTCTAACTGTTTTCTCAGTAATTGCATAGATCCTGTATGCTTAAAATATCATGGAATATATGTGAGTTTTTAACTTATATGTTCACTGTGTTTGTTTCCTATTGAGCTAGGATGTAGCTCACCCTTTAGACTATACATCGTAGGTCCAGTACTAGCAGCAGCGGAGGTCTCGGGTGACGTGGATCCGGGTGAGTCGGACCACACGCCCTTAGACCAGTTGGAGCCACCTCCAGAGGACTTCTTCTAGAGGACTCTGCTGTGCATTTTGAGAGAGTTGTTTTGAGAGATTATTTGGTACAGCTTGGTATGTCAAGCATTTATTTATGTTTAAACAATGTAATTAAATTGAGATAATTCTTTTGGGCGAACCATCGGAGATGATAAGTTATCATCGATGGTTCGGATCGGTTCTCCACTCATGCAGGGGCATGAGGGTAGAATTGTCTTTTGAGAAATGTTTAAGGTCACGATGTTCCACATTTTTATATCAATTATTTCTTTTGGTTATAATTTGCTTGATGTACCAATGTTTCGTGCTTAGCCAAGGGGCACGGTTTAGAGGATCGTGATGATGGCACGGGTTTCGGGGTGCTGAAATTCGGGCTGTCACAGATTTATCACCGTGTCGGTTCAAATACACAGATTCATGATCTCATGTTCATGTTCATATTCAGGTTTAAATACACGAATTAACCATCGTGTCGGTTCAAATACTGATCCACCGTCGTGTCGGTTCAAATACACGAAATAATCGTCGTGTCGATTCAAATACACTGATTAACTGTCGTGTCGGTTAATGTAATACCCCGAAAAATCATGTTAAACAGTGACCTCGAGATCCGCGCCTGATTGGTCATAGGTTTGACCAATTAGGAGTTAAATGTTTAACATAGAGTGTGATGAACGGATGAGATGTGATGGGTTGTGAGATTGTGTGGTGTGTGATGTGAATGTGAAGTCGCATACACCTACAGCGGTGTATGTGCTCAACACACAATGAAAGGGATAGATAAAAGGGTTTAATAACCCTAAAATCTATATTTTGGTTGTTGAAGGAGAGTAAAGAAGAGAGAGAGAAAGAGAAAAGTAAAGAGAGGAGTTATTGCAACTGATTGGAAGGGGGATTCAAGCGATAAAAGCCGGATTCGACACAGTTTGGATCCGTTAGAGCCAAAGCTGGAACCCTAGCCTTTCCAACCACTAGATCTAATCAAATGGAGATTTGATTGAGGTAAATTTCTTGTGAATTAAATGCATAAGATATGGGAGGTTAATCGTAGTTAGAATGGTGTAAAATGTAGGGTAAAAAGGCTTAGAAAAAAGAAGGAAAATAAATGGAGAAAGATTTGGAAGAACAGCCTGAAGGGGGCAAAATCTGGCAATTTCGATTAATCGAAATTGGGTTTCGATTAATCGAAATTGGCCAGGAAGTTGAAAAGTCAGAGGACCCCGATTTCGATTAATCGAATTGAGTTTCGATTAATCGATTTGAGAATCGATTAATCGACTGGGAGCCTACAATGGACTCCAGTGAAGAAAAGAAATGGGCTTGATGAAATCGACTAATCGAAATGAAGATTTGATTAATCGATTTGTAATTTCGATTAATCAATTTGGGATCGATTAATCGATTTTGGAAACTCGATTACTCGAATTGAGAATCGACTTGATAGAGCAGAGAATTTCGATTAATCGAATTGGGTCTCGATTAATCAAATGGAAATCTCGATTAATCGATATTGACTTTCGATTAATCGATTTTGGAAATCGATTAATTGACTGGGCCAGTTTATGTTGACTTCTGAGTTTGACTTTGAGATTCTTGGGGGGTCTTGGACCTCCTTTATTGCATCCTTAGTGATGTGTTTCACATGTTATGTGGTACCATAGGTGGTAAGTGTGAGCAAGTGCACAAGGAGCCACGTGGGACCTTGATGCGTTGATCAAACGAAGACTTGAGGTAGGGAACTCCTTGAACATGTACCTTATTTTACAAGAGCATGTATGTAGTGATATAGATTTAATTTCAAATGTTTTATAAAGAGTTGTGAAGAAGTGTGTGTGTGTGTGTGACACCAATAAAAGTAATCATAATGAGCCATCCCCAAGGAATGAAGAAGTAAAGAGATAAGAGCATCAGGTGTGATGCAAATGAATGGATACATCCCAGGGATGTATCCAAGATTGGATCATGTTTGATAGGGCCTAACTGATATAAGATAGCACATTTACACGATGAATAACTATATATAAGGCACCGATATTTTTGTTATTTGAGGTTTGATAGGGTACCCCAACGACGTGGCGGGATATCCATGACTGACACGGCAGGATATCCGTGACCGATACGGCGGCGAAACCGTAGGCCAGTGTGGAGGCTTATCCGTACACAGTAAGCACACCCCAGGGGTGTTGATTTGAGACAAGTGAAACCCCGCCACCAATCCCCAGGGGAAAGGGGCTTGGGTACTAATTGTATTCCCAGGGAATACGTTAAAAGTGTCTATATAGATGACGATGATGGGTATCTCATCGGGGCTCGATGCTATATTGCTCAGGGATTATTTAAGTTGAAAGTTTAAGTTTTCCTTTAGGCCTTTTCAGCATCATTTATGAATAAATAAAGACATAAGTAAACTACCAGTAAAATGAAATGCTTTTTAACTGTTTTCATCAGTAACTGCATAGACACATCATGCATGGCATATCATGGAATATATGTGAGTAATAATTTATATGTTCAACTGTGTTTTGTTCCCTATTGAGCTAGGATGTAGCTCACCCTATAGACTATACGTCGCAGGTCCACTACTAGCAGCTGCCGAGACTTCAGGAGACGCTGACCCCGGTGAGTCGGACCTTGCGGCCGGGGAAGAGTTGGAGCCACCTCCTGAGGACTTCTTCTAGAGGACTCCGTTGTGCCGCTTTGAGGGCTTTTGGATAGAGATTTGTATGGCTTGGTATGTCAAGCCTTGTTTTGGCTAAACAATGTACATGTATAAATTGGGATTATTCTTTTGGGGCGAACCATCCGTGATGATTTGCTATCAACGATGGTTCGAATCGGTTCTCCATTCATGCAGAGGCATGAGGGTAGAACTGTCTTTTGAGAAATGCTTTTATATAGATTTAAATTCTACAGTTTCATTTACTATTTCAATTATGTGCTTGATATACCAATGTTCCATTCTTAGCTAAGGGGCACGGTCAAGATGATCGTGCTGATGGCACGGGTTTCGGGGTGCCGAAATCCGGGTTGTCACAGTTAAAATACATGGATGATCAGTGTTTGATTTCATGGTCATGTTTAAAATCAAAGTTCTTATTCACAGCTTGTTCTTCAAGTTTAATCAAGTGGTGTCAAATGTCAAGCCCTTGAGCTACATTAACAGGGTCACTTGAACCAAGAAATCAAGCCCCTGACTAAGTTAACAGGGTCACTTGAACCAGATCACACAATCACAGGGACACAAGAAAGAGCAAGAGTCATATTTCAGATTTATTTCAGAGTTCATATTTTCAGATTCACATATCATAATTCGGATTCAGAGGTCATATTTTAAAGTTTATATTACAAATTCAAAGATCAATTCATGTATGATTCTATTGGCTTCGATTTTATATTCAAATTCCATAAATCAAGATCTAAATGAAACTAAGCATCAAATTTTTCCTTACACTGGTTTCCAAAATTTAATAGTTTAAAAGCTCAAAGGTTAATACAAAAAATCCAATTTCAATAAGAATTCAAACTTGAGGGTTTCATATGTAAATATTTCAATTTCAAATTCAAATTTGATACATAAAAATCAATTTAAATATTCAAAACTCAATGCTCGCATTCAATTATATCGCAGAGTCTAAGCATTGAAAAATCAAAAGCAAGTTAGTGGTGAACTTTCCCTACCTTGCGATCAAGGTTACGTGTTACACGTGCATGCATGCATCCAAGCAAAAATCTCTTTTCACAAGTTCTTCATGAACACCTAAAATGCATTAAACATGTTCAGCATGCTTAGCACACATACTGGGTCACTATAGACCCCTCATGTGAACAACACGTGTTTAACTAGACAGAACAAAACCCACATACCTACACACAAGCTTGCCTTGGTAAGGCACGGGGTTCCCTCAGCTTGCCTCTTGCCAAGACAAGCTTCTCAGCTTGCCTCTACTTGTCACTAAATTTTGACCTTTTAAATATTATATTCATGAATTTGTTAATTCATGAATGTTATAAGGCTCATTGTCCCCTTTCGAACGCATCAAGAATCATGCCAATCAGAGTTCGGAGTCAAAAGTTATGATCGAAACACCGAACAAGGTCAAGTTGCCCAGGGTTGCCCAGGCAAGATGCAGGGTTGCCGCGGCAAGCCTATCAACTATGCACCTTGCTGCGGCAAGCTTGTAGGGTTGTCGCAGCAAGCTTGATGCACAAGCTTCCTGTGGGTGTCCCCTTGCCTTTCTTTGATTTCTTGGTATTTTTAATGTGCTGTTGAGCACTAAAAAATACCATTTTTCACCCCTCAACCTAGCCTTTGATGGACCTTTGAGCATACTAATAATGTATTTTTAGTTGTATTTTTGTAGAAAATAGGAAATAAGAGCTTAATGTACAATCCATGCTCTTTCAAGCCAAGAAGAGTGAATTTGATGCCAATCTATGGAGCTGAGGCAAAACCAGAGAATGCAGCATGGTGACACACACCATGGTTACCATATTGCATGCTAAAGTGGACCCTGGAAGCCTAAAAGATGAAAGGTCGGTGGACCCAAGTGAAGGAGGCTACTTCAGCAGAAGGTGCACAGCAGCAGAGAGCCACAGAGCTACCTCGCATAGTTGTCGCGAGGTTCAATTTACTTAGAAGATGCCTCGCACAGCTGTCGTGAGGTCCAAACCTGTAGTAGGATAGCTGGTCACGCAGTTCTAACAAGGATGCAGGCTTCAGAAGGCACATCGCGTAGCTCTCGCGTACTCCAAAAGTTATCCCCGCATGCGTCAATTCAATCTCACGAGCTTGTCTTCAACTTCTAATCCAGTCGTGCGAGATACCATTTGAGCTAAGCGAGCACATTAAAGCTACACACTATCAACCTCGCGAGCTTCTAAGTGGTCTGAGCGAGCTCTCACTTCAGCCCAGCGAGAACCCAATGAGGGTTTAGCCTGAAGCCATCTGCGCGAGCTGTATTAAGCTGCACACACAAAGGAACCTCGCGAGATGAGGCTTCAACCCAGCAAGCTACAAATGGAGCACATTACAGCTCAGTGAGAGCCTAGCGAGTTGTAACTCCTGAAGCATTTCAACCTCGTGAGGCTCGGGCTCTCAACTTCTCAGTCCACTGCGGGAACTATTTGTGCATTTCACACATATTAGGGCACACCTCCCGAGGTGCCCATCTATTCCACGCATCCCAAGGTAGTCAAGGGTCGTAGATGGGCCACTTAATCAACTCCATACATCCTCACTCTTGCTTCTAGGGGACACCAAAGTTCAAGGATTGCTTATAAATAGAACAGCCTCCTATTTTGTAAAGGTATCCAGTTAACCTGTGATCACCTAGGATTAGGGTTTTGATCCAGGAATAGCGTAAGATCTGAGCTAGGGTTTCCTATGCTCATTTAGGGTTTTAGCTCCTTTTCCCTTTTTCTATTTTCTTCTTACCTTAGCATAGCAGCAATGTTGGGCTAGGTTCTTTGTAATAGTTAGTTTTATTTCATATTTTGCAATCGGTTTTATATGAAATAGAGTTAGCTGATTTGGGGTTTGCACAGGCTGCTGTCTTGAGGGCAGAACATTGTAAGTTTCATTTCAATCAATGCCATGCATGTTTTAATGTTTATTCAATCTATTATTTTCCTATTTGCCCGTAGTTTTGTTCAGGCTGTAGCATGCATTTTAGATTTGAGCTTGTTGAAAGGCCCATGGGAGCTTGAGCTTATAGCCCTAAGACCATGGTGGCAACAACAGTTTACATGTTCTATCTCATCATTTGTGGGTAAGGGAGCTTCTGTGGATAGCCTGTGACCATTTGAGTGGACAGTTATAGCCCTAGGATAATCTTGGTCACATATCTGAGATGGATTCTTTTTCTCTGCACTTGAGCTTGTAGCCTAGTGAGAGATTGTGTAGAGCCAAACCTACCCTATTTTGTATCACCATTATTAGTGTGTAGATTCGAGTTGTTGTAGAGATTGCAGACTTGAGGGCTGAGTCATTACAGGCCTTTTGTAGTAATGATCAGCTATGTTTAGATCCTTATTCAACCTGTTATTTTTCCCTATGTGTCCAAGCATTGTGTTGATGGCCTTTGACACACACATAGGATTTTAAGCAATAAATTATTGATTTAAAGTCTATTTAAGTCTATAGATCTTTTGGTTCCATTAGATTATCGATCGGATTTGTGTTTTTGGGAATTGCCCATTCACTTAACCTTTAGATATTTTAATTGCCATCTGATCTTCCTAGGTTTAATACTCCTATGAATGTCTATCAAATCTATACACAGATCTGGGAATCTTGTAGCCTGACAAACATAGTGTCTGCAATGGTATTCATGGCCTGACTTTTTTCATTGGATTAGGTTTGATCAACCCACTCCTTTGGATTAGGTTAGCTTTTCTGACTCAATCAATGAGATTTAACAGACTCTATTGGATAGTCTATGGCCATTTAAGTGAACTGATTATAGCCTTAAAAGCAATCTAAATAGCATGGGTTAAGTTGGATTCTTCTACCTTGCTGAGGTTATTGATAGCACTTCAGCAAGGATTGCTATATATTCATGACTAACACTGAGTTGCATAACTAATTTTTCCTTAGCTGTTTACTTTTCTATATTTTATCTTTATTTTATCACACACATCATCACCCTTCTTTATCTCTTTCTTTAGCTATAGTTTATTCCCGCTTTTCTTAGTTTTTAGTATAGCTTAGTGACACCTAAACACTCTTCCATTAGGACTGCCAGATTTGTAGCTAGATCTGGAGATTACTGTATGCCCCTTGTGATTTAGATCAATACTCCCTATGGGACAAACTCTTACTTATCAAAACTTGCTACAACAGGACCTATATCTTGCAGGTTTGTGTGTATTTTTAGACTTGTTATTTTGTATTTTTCCAATTCACCTTTGATTTATTTTTACTAACACATTCTTATCACTGTTTTAAAGTTAGCAGCAAGCAACCAAAATACCACAACAAGTTTTTGGCGTTGTTGCCGAGGAGTTTTAGTTGTGTTGTTTCTTTTAGGCTTAGGGTTATTTTAGTTGTGCTGTTTCCATCTTTTATTTTACTTTGACTTTTAATTTGCTCTCACCACACAATAAAAAATCAGCACATTAAAATAAATACAACAAATTTTTGGCACCGCTGCCGGGGAGTTTTGATCTAGTATAGTAATCTATGTTTTTGTTGAGCTATATTCTTTGTAGATGTAGTATTTAAATAAATGCCGGCTTTAGTTTTTGTGTGATTTTTGAAATTTTTCTTCATTTTCTATTTTAGATTTTTTGTGTCTTTGTAATATTTGAATAAAATACAGCTGTAATCTAAAAATAAATAAATAAGTAAATTATATATATATATATATATTATGTGTCAGCAAATAAGGACCAACGGTACCTTATCTGCCATTTCCTAAAAAATTTAAAGGTCCTCCTTCTTATAAGGGGAAGGATATGCTGGAGGAAATGAGATTTGATTAAACAGTTGTAGTCATTGGTGAGATAGTGGATGAGACCTTGCCCAACCTGTTGGACTTGGGCTGACATATTTACTAAAATTTTTGAAGTATGGACTAAGGAGGCCCCCATCTATGTGCTACAAAGTACTATTTTGGGCTTCTCAGTGAGGTGAGTGCACCACTTCACTTGGACAACTACCCTCATAAGGCACCTTTGCTGCCTGTTATTGTCTCTCCGCCTGATGTGGAGCTAGAGCTGCATCTCTCATGCAACTGTAAACTACTGAGCTGGAGGACCTCAGGTTTGTTGCAAATGCAAAGGTATGGCCTTTCATTTTTATATTACAATTCTTTCCAGTTTAGCTGAGTTCCAGATGGGTTGCCTTAATTTTATGTCATGCACATACCCCCATCTAGATTGTGTAGATCATGAGCCTTAATGTTGGGAAGAGTCATGAGGGTTAATGGTCAGAGGCGATAAATCTATGTTGAAAAGTCTGTTGAGACCTCTAAAATCATTCACTTTCAAGACTTGTCATTGATAGATGTTCTCACACTGTGTACCATATGTGACATAGTTGTTTTTAGTGTTTTAAAATTATGTCTAGCTAGTGTAGTGTGATCTAATCATTTTGTATGAATCATGCTTTTAAAAGTATGTTTTTCATGTTGAAAAATTCTCTACCATCCATTTAGATTCATACACAGATCATGTGTAGGAAATTGTATGTAGGATTTTATTGTTTTAGGTGTTTAGCTTAGTTTATGTTTTTATATACCTGCGATTTTTACTGTCATTTCTGTAACATATATTTTCTTTTTCTCCTTCTTAGGTTAATTTTTTGCAGTCTTTTAGCTTAGTTTCCTCTTTGTTTTCTGTTGTAGGTTAGTGTATTTTTCTTTTGCCAACCCTGCTACCCCTATACATGTTGCATGAAACAGTGAGGACACTGTTTAACTTAGGTTTGGGGGTGTGACAGAGTAGACCTACCAATAAAATAGTTAACTTTAGTGCAACAGTGTGAGAAAAATGGAGATGAATAGAGTTAATTCCCACCTAACTTGTGAGAATGAGGAAATTTGTGAAAAATTTAAAATTTTGCAGACTTTTAAAACTAAAAATATTTGAAAAATTAACACCACCATCAAGCTAACATCAACAAAAAAATATTTTCAGATTGGTACTTAGTGAACTGGAGAGGTGAGAAAAAGGTAAAAGTGCACCCCATGGGTTAACGTGAGGGCCATACACAGTGAGATTTAGGCTTATCAAATTCCTTTTGAAGAGTGTTTTTGGCATTTTTTTTCTGCTCTAAGGTTTGATTGACTCAACAGCTTTCACTAGAAGTTAGATACCTCCAAATCAAAACTGATTGACAACATCATGACACTAAGGAAATGACCCAAGCCCTTCATTTAGACAGTTTGAGCTTAAAATTCCTCACCTATTCAACTGCCCTTTGCTTACACTCTTTGAGCTTTGAAAATTCTATTTTTCTTCAACAAACACCGGAGTACTTACACCTTAATCTCATGACCTGATTCAACCTTACCCTCACTCTGAGAATTCGAAAGGTAAAGGAGAAGGAGTTGAAGATAGTGAGAGTGGACCTACATTTGGTGGAAAGAGAAGAAAAGCAACTTATGAACAACAGGGTATCTGTGATATTTGTGTGGCAGTTCATCATAAAAGTATAAAAACAATAAAAAGAGAAAAAGAAAGAGAAGTCTAGAGATAAACATCATCTGAAAATTGAAAAGAAGAGGAGAAGTTGGCCACTTTGATTCTGAAATATATCAAGTCAGATGAAGTTGTGCTGAAATGAAGGTGGTGAAGCCATGAATCACTCTTTACCTTGCTAATTTCTCAATTTCGATTCCATTTTTACCCCTTCATTCTTTATATCCCTCACCCATAAGCTACATTACATCCCATTCAAAAAGACCTTGGTGATCCAAAGCAAAATGAGCTGTCATGTGGAGATGAGGAGTTGTCTAATCTATGGTGAAAATCGTTGAGGATGTCTGAACTTAGATGCAATGCCCATGCTCATACTTGCAGTCCCATTTGGGGATTGTGACTGATCTTGAGCTGTTGAGAATGTGAACACCCTTGGATTTTCATTGTTGAGAGACAGCCCTGGTAAGGATTAGGTCTGAAATTTTAATTTCATTGGGGTTGTATCTACACCTGAATTTTAAATCAAATGCAAGCTTAGTGCTAGTCTATGCACATTCTGATGTGAATTGAATAGTGGTGATGCATATACATGTTTAGTTTTAAATGGCTGCATTACAGCTGTAATTTCCTTTGAATTTTAAAGAATGGGTGTGGAATGAAACTTTATTGATTAAAATCTATTTTGACATTGACTGCACTGTCTTTAACTGTGTTATTGGTGAAGTTTGTGGGTATCTTCACTGAAAACCCTCAAGAGACTTCACTTGTAATATCCCAAAAAATTGAGCGCTAATTAGTGACCTCGGGATCCGTGCCCGACTGGTCATAGGTTTGACCAAGTGATGGTCAAACAGTGGACTCATGAAGTGATGAACTGATGTGATGTAAATGTGACCTAAGTGTAGTATATAGTGTTAATTTAGAGCCACATACACCTATCTCTGGTGTATGCGCTTAACACCGAAATCGGAGAGAGGATATAAGGGTTTAATAACCCTAGAATTCTTTTGTTTGGTTGGTGAAGGAGAGTTAAGAGAGAGAGAGAGAGAGAAAAGGTAATTAATACCAAGGAGTTATTATGGCTGGATTGGAAGGAAGATTGGGCAATAAATGCCGGATTCAACGCGATTGGAATCGTTGGAACAAAGCTGGAACCCTAGCCATTCCAACCTAGATATTTGATCAATTTGAGATTAATTGGAGGTGAGTTTGTTAGAATTAAATGCATAGATTTTTAGTGATTAAATTCAGTCAAGTGTAGTTTAAATGATAGATTAAGAACATAGAAAAGAAAGAAAAATAAGAAGGAAAAGATTTGGAAGAACAGCCCGAAAAGGGGCTGAGTCTGGCCAAATCGATTAATCGATTTTGGAAATCGATTAATCGATTTTGGTCTAGAAGTTGAAAAGGCAAGGATGCCCGATTTCGATTAATCGATTTGAAAATCGACTAATCGACTGGGTACCTCCAGTAGCTGGAGAAATAAGACTTGGAGAAATCGACTAATCGATTAATCGATTTTGAGTTTCGATTAATCGATTTGGGATCGACTAATCTATTTTGGATTTTCGACTGCTCGATTTGAGAATCAATTTAACCATTCTGGGGAATTCGATTAATCGATTTGGGATCGATTAATCGATTTTAAATTTTTGATTAATCGATTTTGGGAATCGACTAATCGATTTAAGGTTCGATTAATCGATTTTGGGAATCGATTAATCGATTCTGGCAGTTTCTCTTGACTTCTTAATTGGACCTTAAGGTTCATGGAGGGTCTAGGACCCTCTCTATTGCATCTTTAGTGATATGTTGCATGTGTTATGATGTACCATAGGTGGTACGTGTGAGAGCAAGCATAAGGAGCCTTGCGGGACCTTGATGCTTGAACCTTCAGAGACTTGAGGTAGGAAATACCTTGAACATGTACTTTAATTGTAAGAGCATATATGTAGTGATATAGAAATCAAATTGAAAATGTTTTAACTGAGTAAAGCTTTGTAAAAAAAGGTGTGTGTGTGACATCAAGAAAGTGATAAAGGCATCAGTGTGATGCGAGTGACTGAGATGAAGTAAACTAATGAAAATGAGGCATCCTCAGGGGATGAGAAAGTGCTAAAGGCATCTGTGTGATGCGAGAAATTCAAACATCTCAGGGATGTAAGTAAGATTGAATATCTACTGTTAACGCCTAACTGATATAAAATAGCACATTTACACGGTGAACAACTATATGCAAAGCATATATTATTTTTATTATTTAAGGTTTAATTAGGATACCCCATCGACGTGGCGGGATACCCACGACTGACTTGGCAGGATATCCATGACCGGTACGGTGGCCAATCCGTACACCAGTGCGGAGGTCTATCCATACGCAATAAGCGCATCCCAGGGATGTTGATATGTGATTTAACCCCGCCGCCTATGAGAAAGGGGCTTAGGTCGAATTTCTAGGGAATACATATAACTACTGTCTATTTAGATGACTATGGAGCGTATCCCATCGAGGCTCGATGCTATATTGCTCGAGGATTACTTAAGTTGAAGATTTAAGTTTTGCTTTAGGCCTATTCAGTGTCATTCATGATCAATTAACAGTAAAGTGAAACATGCAAACCACCAGTAAAATTGAATACAAATTGCCATCTTTTAAATTATTTTTCCAGCAAGTGCATAGATACATCATGCTTAGAATATCATAGAATATATGTGAGATTTTGACTTATATATTGATTGTATTGTTCCCTATTGAGCTAGGATGTAGCTCACCCTTTAGACTATACGTCACAGGTCTAGTGTTAGCAGCAGAAGAGGTTCAGGAGACGTAGATCCGGGTGATTCGGATTACACGCCCGGGGACGAGTTGGAGCCCCCTCCTAAGGACTTCTTCTAGGAGACTCTGCTAAGTACTTTGATAGAGAGATTTTTGGAGAGTACATTTGTACGGCTTGGTATGTCAAGCCTTTTTGAAGCAATGTAATTAAACTATATATTCTTTTTGGTGAACCATCTGGGGTGATTTATTTATCACCGATGGTTCGGGTCAGTTCTCTTTTCATGCAGTGGCATGAATGTAGAACTGTCTTTTGAGGTTACACTTAGAATAGTATTTTACTTCTGCATTATATAATTATTGATTCATTTTGTCTTGATATTTCTTGTTATAGCAATGTTTTGTACATAGCTTTGGGGCGCGGTCTGGAAGATCGTGCTGACGGCACGAGTTTCGGGGTGTCAAAATTTGGGCTGTCACATCACTCCACTAGGGATCACCTAGGGGTTTAAAAGGCTTGGTGCATATGCTAAATGCATCTGTGCTCCCTACGAAAGTGGCATTTTTTATTATTTTTAATTTTGCCTTTGCTCGAGGACTAGTAAAGATTAGGTTTGGGGGTGTGTTGAGCACTGAAAAATATCATTTTTCACCCCTCAACCTAGCCTTTGATGGACGTTTGAGCATATTAATAATGTGTTTTTAGTTGTATTTTTGTAGAAAATAGGAAATAAGAGCTTAATATACAATCCATGCTTTCTCAAGCCAAGAAGAGTGAATTTGATGCCAATCTATGGAGCTGGGGCAAAACCAGAGAATGCACCATGGTGACACACACCATGGTGACCATATTGCATGCCAAAGTAGACCCTAGAAGCCTAAAAGATGGAAGGTTGGTGGACCCAAGTGAAGGAGGCTACTTCAGCAGAAGGTGCACAGCAGTAGAGAGCCATAAAGCTACCTCGCGCAACTTTCGCGAGGTTCAATTTACTCAGAAGATGCCTTGCGCAGCTGTCACGAGGTCCAAACCTGTAGTAGTATAGTTGGTCTCACAGTTCTCGCAAGGATGCAGGCTTCAGAAGTCATGTCGCGCAGCTCTCACGTACTCTAGAAGCAATCCCCGCACGCTTTAATTCAACCTCGCGAACCCGTCTTCAACTTCTAATCTAGCAGTGCAAGATACCATTTGAGCTTAGCGAGCACATTAAAGCTACACACTATCAACCTCGCAAGCTTCTAAGTGGTCTTAGCGAGCTCTCACTTCAGTCCAGCAAGGATTTAGCCTGAAGCCATCTGCGCAAGCTGTATTAAGCTGCATACAAAAAGGAACCTCGCGAGATGAGGCTTCAACCCAGCAAGCTACAAATGAAGCACATTCCAGCTCAGCGAGAGCCTAGCGAGCTATAACTCTTGAAGCATTTCAACCTCGTGAAACTCAGGCTCTCAACTTCTCACTCCACTACAGGGACTATTTGGGCATTTCACACATATTAGGGCACACCTCCCGAGGTGCCCATCTATTCCACGCATCCCAAGGCAGCCAAGGGTCATAGATGGGCCACTTAATCAACTCCACACATCCTCACCCTTGCTTCTAGGGCACATCAAAGTTCAAGGATTGCTTATAAATAGAACAGCCTCCTAGGTTGTAAAGGTATCCAGGGTTAACCTGTGATCACCTAGGATTAGGGTTTCGATCCAGGAATAGCCTAAGATCTGAGCTATGGTTTTCTATGCTCATTTAGGGTTTTAGCTCCTTTTCCCTTTTTCTATTTTCTTCTTGCCTTAGCACAGCAGCAATGGTAGGCTAGGTTCTTTGTAATAGTTAGTTTTATTTCATGTTTTGCAATCGATTTTGTATGAAATAAAGTGAGCTGATTTGTGGTATGCACAAGCTGCTACCTTGAGGGCAGAACATTATAAGTTTCATTTCAATCAATGCCATTACTATTTTAATGTTTATTCAATCTGTTATTTTCCTATTTGCCCGCAGTTTTGATCAGACTGTAGCATGCATTTAGGATTTGAGCTTGTCGAAAGGCCCATGGGAGCTTGAGCTTGTAGCCCTGCGAACATGGTGGCAACAGTAGTTTACATGTTTTATCTCATCATTTGTGCGTAAGGGAGCCTCTGTGGATAGCCTATGACCATTTGAGTGGAAAGACTATAGCCCTAGGGCAATCTTGGTCACATATCTGAGATGGATTCTTTTTCTCTGCACTTGAGCTTGTAGCCTAGTGAGAGATTATGCAGAGCCAAACCTACCCTATTTTGCATCACCATTATCAGTGTGTAGATCTGAGTTGTTATAAAGATTACAGACTTGAGGGTTGAGTCATTGCAGGCCTATTGTAGCAATGATCAGCTGTGTTTAAGTCCTTATTCAACCTGTTGCTTTTCCCTATGTGTCCAAGCATTGTGCTGATGGCCTTTGACACACACATAGGATTTTAAGAAATAAATTGTTGATTTAAAGTCAATTTAAATCTATAGATCTTTTGGTTTCATTAGATTCTTGATCGGATTTGTATTTTTGGGAATTGCCCATTCACTTAACCTTTAGATCTTTTGATTGCCATCTTATCTTCCTAGGTTTAATACTCCTATAAATGTCTGCTAGATCTATACGTAGATCTGGAGAGCTTGTAGCTTGGCAAACATAGTGTCTGTAATGGTATTCATGGCCTGATTTGATTCATTGGATTAGGTTTGATCAGCCCACTCCTTTGGATTAGGTTAGCTTTTCTGACTCAATCAATGGGATTTGACAGACTCCATTGGATAGTCTATGCCCATTTAAGTGGACAGATTATAGCCTTAAGAGCAGTCCAAATGGCATGGATTAAGTTAGATTCTTCTACTTTGCGGAGGTTATTGATAGTACTTCAGCAAGGATTACTACAAATTCATGACTAACACTGAGTTGCATAACTGATTTTTTCTTAGCTGTTTACTTCTCCATATTTTATCTTTATTTTATCACACACATCATCACTCTTCTTTATCCCTTTCTTTAGCTGTAGTTTATTCCTGCTTTTCTTGGTTTTTAGTATAGCTTAGTAACACCTAAACACCCTTCCTGTAAGACTGCTAGATCTATAGCTAGATTTGGAGATTACTGTATGCCCCTTGTGGTTCAGATCAATACTCCCTGTGAGACAAACTCTTACTTATCAAAACTTGCTACAACAGGCCTTGTATCTTGCAGGTCTATGTGTATTTTTAGACTTGTTGTTTTGTGTTTTTCCAATCCACCTTTGATTTATTTTTACTAACACATTCTTATCACTGTTTCCAAATAAAGTTAGCAGCAAGCAACTAAAATACACCAACATGTGCTGGCCCTTTTATACTATATACACATTATATTTTATTTTATACACACAGAGACCCCTTTTTTATTTATTAAATTGGTATGAAAATTTCAGAGTGTGATAACCGAAGCTTTCGACTCCGAAACCCTCATACAATGCCTTATCTCTAAGCTGTTGATCCGATCGTATGGAATCGGCACCAAAGACCTAAATTTTATTTTATACACTATTGAAACGGACCTAATTTATTACGTGGTTCATTTATGGTGGACTCTTTGTATATGACGACGCCGAAATGATGTCGATGTCGAGTTCGTGAAGTAAGTGAAGAGCTAGGGTCGCAAGGAACTCTCCAAGATCAAGCGGTCATCTACCGCAATTCTCGCGACCAAATTGTAGGGTTGCTTTGTGATTCACGGGGTTGAATCCAAGGGTTTGAGAAGAATGAAGTGAGACGTGGGTTTGATAATCTAGAAGAAAGATTTCATCTACTATGAGATTTTTCTGATTTTGCGGGGTCTATTTGCTATAGGATTTAGACTTCTTCAAGGGTCGAAGCAGGAAGAAGGAAAGAGGCTAGTGTCGAATTTTGTAGTGGCTTTGCACTTGGCATGCATGGGAGTCAAGAGTGACTCATGCACTCGTGGAGTCCTCTTGGTGAGATAACTCTTATAAGCTATTAAGAGATGGGATTCCATGTAGTGCCCACCTAAGCTTTCAGTGTATATGCATATAAGCCATAATAGGCTTAACTTTAATAATAAGCTAATACACTGTTTATATGTATAAGTCATCTCATATCTGCATCCAGTGTATTTCTGGTACAAATAATTCAGTATATATATATATATATATATATATATATATATATATATATATATATATATATATATATATATATAGGCTTGGATTCCCTATAGTTCCTATATTAGGTTTTAGTGTATATGTATACAAGCCTTATAAGGCTTGGTTTTAGTGTAAAGCTAATACACTATATATATATATATATATAGGATGTCAAAAATCATTCAGTGTATTATCTAATACAACGCTATGGTGTATGGAA
Organism: Chloranthus sessilifolius; assembly: GCA_021018995.1. Taxonomy (NCBI): domain Eukaryota; kingdom Viridiplantae; phylum Streptophyta; class Magnoliopsida; order Chloranthales; family Chloranthaceae; genus Chloranthus; species Chloranthus sessilifolius. The sequence continues at coordinate 105,023,183 of CM037588.1, forward strand.
GACACAATTTCAAGTGTATTTTTAATATACTAAATTTGAGTGTATGGAGGACCGGCTTTCACTTAATAAAATAATATTGGGCCACTAAGGGTCCCTAAAACTCATCAAATTACTATCACTTAATCTATATCGGTTGTTCGCGTCCCATGTTAGGCACACACAGCTGACCTTACCCGCGTCCGTACCCGATATCATGGGTTTTATAACATGGGGTACCAAAATTCAGTGTGTAATTGGTACACCCAACTTGGTGTACAAGTATAGCATAGGGCCTCAACTATTGATCTGAATCCCCGGTCCATATTTCTTAATGGATCTTGATTCTAGGTCTGCTATCCACATTAACCCATATCGGGGTGCTATATGTGATCTCAACACCGTTACTGTCAATACACTGCTTTCAGTGTACTGGTCTAACTAATCCAAGGAATAAAATAGAAAGACCAACTAAGGGTTGGGGTGTTCAGATACCTAGACCTCTTGGTTACACGCCAAGGCATTGACCAATGCGGTGACTAAAATGTCCATCTTTAATTATAACATTCTAAAAATTAAAGCGTATGCCCTATTAGGCTCGCACACATAGTCGGGGTGTTAGTGTTAGGCTATCTATGATGTATGTCTATATACGTAAACTAGCATTGGCTTGGGTCATAGAGATTAAACTTGGCCCAATCTCGGGGCCCGAGTTTTTAAAGATCAATTCGCATTAGGAATTGGTCTTAGGCACGTTACATACGTGAGAAGTTTGACCAAGGTCAAACTGGTCAAAGCAAATTGCATCATCCTCAAAAGTCAACAATTCAGCGCTAGAAAATTTTAGGGTGTTACATCCTTCCCACCTTACAAAATTTCCGTCCTCGAAAATTAGCGTATCTTACGCGAAAGGACGCGGATACTTGGTAGTTTCGATCAGTAGTCATGTTCTCATGGGTAGGTGATTCAACATCATCGAAGGAATTATGTCACAACCCCAGATTTTTGCATGGAGGTTATGCACTCCAATGATTCTAGTAACCTTTCTAAGCATATTCTAAATACATGAAATGTAGGTTTGACGTAGGATCGTGAAGCGTAAACCTCTACGAGAAAGCGTGCATTGAAATTTCGTTGAGGTAGGGAATATTCTTGAAACATGTACTTTATTTCGTCAACTCATATATGCAGTGTATTTCAATTAAAAAGTTGAGTATTGTATGATCTTTCAAAAAAAAGGGGTGTGTGCGTAAGCTTCAAGGTGAAATCATGAAGTCCCCAGGGGACGTAATATTGAAATGTGGGCATCAAAATGATGTACAAAATCAGTAGTATCCTAGGGATACAGATGAAAACAAACCATGAAACTAAAAGCATAATGATAAGGCCTAATGTACTAAAAATTAGCACAAGTCACGATGAATAACTATATGTAAAGCACAACAATATTTTGTTATTTGAGGTTTGATTAGAATACCCCACCGATGTGGCGGGATACCTACGACTGACGCGACAGGATATCCGTGACCGGTACGGCGGCCAATCCGTATACTTATAGCACATCCCAGGGATGTAGATTTGATAATAGACCCCGCCACCTATGAGAAAGGGGCCTGGGCAGTATTCCTAGGGAATACATATAACAATTGTCTAGTAGACGACGATGGCGGGTATTCCATCAGGGCTCGATGCTATATTGCTCAAGGATTATTTAAGTTAAAGGTTTAAGTGATTAGGCCGAATTCATAACTAAACCAATAAGATGAGAACAAACAACACCATGAAAGGAAATCAGCTGTATCCATTTTAGATATTCCAGTTATATCAATTGTTCTATTTAAAAGTCATATCTAGTAAATTGTGCTTTCAAAACTGCTAACATATAAGTGAGATTTAATCTATATGTTCACTTTGTTTCCATATTGAGCTAGGATTCACCCCTTAGACTATACATCGCAGGTTCAGGACTAGCGGCAACAAGGACTTCTAGAGACTTTGATCCAGGGGATTCAGACTACGTACCCACTGAGGAGTCAGAGCCTCCTCCTGAGGAATTCTTCTAAGAGACCCATAGCGTACTTTGAGAGTGAGTTGAGAGTATTAGGTACGGCTTGGTATATCAAGTCTCTTTATTGAATGTAATTAAATACTGTATGCTCTTGATAAAACATTTGGAATGACCAATTATCCAATGGTTGGGTAAGTTCTTATGCCCATGAATTGGCATGGGACAAGGACTGCCTTTAAAGACCATAACTATTTTTATATATGAGAACTCATTTAGAGTAGATGTGTGCACCCAATTTTTAAACTTTTGGCTTGTATATATCAATGTATCATAAAGGTTTCATGGGCACGGCCTTGAGGGTCGTGCTGATGGCACAGATTTCGGGGTGCCGAAATTCGGGCTGTCATAGTTGGTATCAAAGCCTTTCTTTTTAGTTCTGGCTATCATCTTGTCAGAATATAGGGACTTCTGCTAACAAAACTGTGGTTTCTCATGCAGACCGTTATGTTTCCTAGAGGAAGAGGCCGACCCAGGGGTGGTCATGATAGGAATTTACGTAGTAGAGATGGTTTCGTCTCGCCTACAAACAGGGTACCATTAGGAAACAAGGAGATTCCCAAGGGCAGTGGCCAAGGAGAACCAAAATCAAGCAGAAGATCAGGATCGAGATCGTCAGGATCGAAATCAGAGGGAACAAGATAGAGTGAGGGAGAGAAATGAAGAAAGAGAGGAGCGTCAAAGGATGATGCACACAATGGAGACAATGGCATATGGCGACATCCTTGGCTGACACATGCAGCCCCGAACCACAGACACCTACACCACGGTGGCTTCAACATTTACCGAGTTGGAAGGATGAGACCTCCTAACTTTGGCACAATGGCGGTAACGGGTAGGTGAAATGGAGAAGGTGTTTAGCGTACTGACATGCACAGAGGATGAGAGCGTCCATTGGGCAGCATATATGCTAGATGGGGAGGCTGGACCTTGGTGGAAATCCGTTTCGCGAACTAGAGCACAAGATACTCCATATATGCCCTAGACTTGGGATGAATTCGTAGAAGAATTCAATAAGCAATATTTTTCGGAAGTTGTGAGAAATCAGATGGAGACCCAATTTTTGCAACTAATACAAGGAAGGATGACCATGAGAGAGTACGGAGTAGAATTCATGAGACTGGCTCGTTTCGCTCCAGACTACGTAATTTCGGATGTGATGAAAGCGAAAAGGTTCCAACAGGGTTTAAGGTCGAACATCCGAAGAGGGGTTGCGCCCTTCCAGCTGAAGACCTACGGAGAGGTAATGAGTAAGGCATTAGTAGTCGAAGAAGAAAACAATAACCGATACCGTCTGAGGGAACAACAGGGAGAGGAAGCATAGATCCAAGCAGGACGGGGAGTTATGAATCAGTACATAAGAAACCGAGGGTTGTAGCACCGAATCAGAGACAACTGTTCCAAACAGGGTATGGGAGAGTCGCACAACAAACTACTCATCAAAGTTTTCCGTTGCTGGCATCAGGGAGACCGATGAGGTATGAGGGTCCTGCTATTTCCAGCGGGGCTACAGTTATACAAGGTTTTTCGAGAGCTGCTATTTCAAACCCAAGGGAGACTTGTGCCAAGTGTGGCAAGTCCCACAAAACGGCAGATTGCAGGCAAGGAATGTGAGGCTGTTTTAAATGTGGCAAAATAGGCCACGTGATTAGAGATTGCCCTGAGGCAATTAAGGAAAAGACGGCCCCAACTTCCACGCCACGACCTATTCAATCACGAAAGCCAGTTGTTCAAGGGAGAGCCTACATAGTTACCGCCTAGGAAGCAGGGAGTGTACACGACATCATCCAAGGTGAGATTTCTTTTAAATAAAGAATTTCAATTTTTTTATATATACCATTTTGGATAGAGAATGTGCATTCATTAGGACTGTGTAGAGAACCATGTTTATGCGTTAGAAATTTCTAAATAAAGTATATGCTATGTATGTGTTATAGGTACGTTACAAATCTATGAAAAAGGGTGTTATGTAGCACATGACGCACGGGTGCTGATAGACCCAGGGTCTACCCACTCCTTCATCACCCCTCTATTTGTAAAGAAGATGAAGATTGTTCCGGAGACACTGGACTTTGTGTTAGCAGTGTCTATCCTAACATGAGAATTAGTGGACACAGAGTTAGTCTACAAATCGGTAGTGGTAAGTGTTCGGGATCACGTTGTCTACGAACTAGACGTAAAATTAATATTGTTGGACATGCAAGGATTCGACGTGATCCTTGGCATGGATTGGCTGTCTCATCATTGCGCAACAGTGGATTGCAAGGACAAGATTGTTATTTTCCGACCTAACACGAGGAGATCGTTTCGATTTCGAGGAGAGAGATCGACACAGGTGCCACTCATATCTGCAGTCAGAGCAGAACATTTAATCAGAAAGGGGTGTAGCGGTTATTTGGCATTTCTGAAGGAAGGTAAAGAAGAAAAGAATATTATCTCCGAGATAGCAGTAGTGCGAGAATTCGCAGACGTATTTCGAGAAGAATTGTGGGGATTACCCCCAGAAAGAGAAGTGGAATTTGCTATCGACTTAGCACCAGGAATCGAGCCCGTTTCAAAGGCACCTTACAGGATGGCTCCTACAGAGTTGAAAGAATTGAAAGAATAGTTACAAGAGCTCATGGATAAAGGATTCATAAGACCAAGCGTGTCTCCATGGGGAGCACCAGTTCTATTTATGAAAAAGAAAGATGGGTCTATGCGATTGTGCATTGACTACCGTCAATTGAACAAAGTCACTGTGAAGAATCGATATCCGTTGCCAAGAATAGATGACTTGTTCGATCAGTTGCAAGGAGCGAAACATTTTTCCAAGATCGATCTGAGATCTGGATACCATCAGTTAAGAGTCAAGGCAGAGGACATTCAAAAGACGGCATTTAGAACACGGTATGGACGCTATGAATATTTAGTGATGCCATTCGGATTGACGAACGCACCGGCGTCGTTCATGGACTCATTGAATCGGGTGTTTAAACCACACCTAGACTCCTGCATTGTCGTGTTTGTTGATGACATCCTGATTTACTCAAAATCGAAGATGGGGCATGCAGAACACTTACGAGTCGCTCTACGAACCTTGTGTGAACACCAATTGTACGCCAAGCTCAGCAAATGTGAGTTCTGGCTAGAAGAGGTTAGCTTTTTGGGACATGTCGTCTCAAAGCATGGCGTCATAGTAGATCCTGCTAAGATCGGGCGAGTAAACCGAGCAACCAAAGATCGTGATGACGCCCAAAGTTTCTGACCGGCAAAGTTATTATCGATGTTTTGTCGAGGGGTTTTCAAAAATATCAGGACCTCTTACGAGGCTTACAAGAAAGGATTTAAGATTTGAGTGGAGTGAGGCGTGTGAGAAGATTTTTCAAGAACTCAAGAAGAGACTCACCTCGGCTCCAGTGTTAGCCATTCCATCAGGCAGTGGAGGATTCGCGGTCTACAGTGATGCTTCGTATAACGGGTTGGGTTGTGTACTTAATCAATATAAAAAGGTAATAGCTTACAGGTCAAGACAGTTGAAAGAGCACGAAAAGAACTACCCAACACATGATCTGGAACTAGCAGTGGTCATATTCGCATTGAAGAAATGGCGGCATTATTTATATGGAGAAACGTTTGAAATTTTCACTGACCATAAGATCCTCAGATATCTGTTTACACAGAAGGAACTAAATATGAGGCAGCGCAGATGGATGGAATTCCTCAAAGACTACGACTGTTCCATACAGTACCATCCAGGCAAAGCTAACGTAGTGGTCGATGCCTTGAGTCAAAAGAGTTCAGCTCAGTTGGCTAGTCTAATTTTGGGTATACATCGATGGAAACTGTTGGAGGATCTAGCACTATGTGGTACAAACATACAGCCATAAGCCACAGGAGCCTTCTTAGCCAACATATCAGTGAAACTGGTGATATTTGAACACATACGAGAACTACAGATGAAAGACCCAATTCTAACCAAGATACGTCAAGATGTAACTGAAGGTATTGCATCTAAGTTTTCAATCAAGGAGGATGGTTCCTTAGTGTTCAAGGGTCGACTTTGCATTCCAGACAATGCCGATCTGCGACGAACAATTCTTGATGAATCTCACAAGTCAAGCTATGCTATCCACCCGGGAAGCACAAAGATGTATCAAGATTTGAAAAAGAATTACTGATGGAGAGGCTTGAAACAAGATGTAGCAGAGTACGTGTCGCGGTGTTTGACGTGCCAACAAGTGAAGATCGATCATAGACACCCCGCAGGCCTATTACAGCCTCTACCCATACCATAATGGAAGTGGGAATCTATCTCCATGGATTTCATAGTCGGTCTACCGCGAACTGCAAAGAAGTATAATGTCATTCGGGTAGTAGTCGATCGATTGACTAAGTCAGCGCACTTCTTACCTTACAACACGATGTACACGGCGGGAAGACTGGCAGAGCTCTATATGAAAGCGATTATCCGTTTACATGGGATTCCGAGTAGCATTGTTTCAGACCGGGACCCATTATATACATCAAAGTTTTGGAAGAAATTTCAAGAAGGAATGGGAACGAGACTAGATTTTAGTACGGCGTTCCACCCACAAACCGACGGATAGACTGAAAGGGTCAATCAAATCATTGAAGACATGCTTAGGGCATGTATGTTGGAATTACAAGGATCGTGGGATCAACATCTACCATTGATTGAGTTCGCATATAATAATAGTTTTCAGACGAGCATCGGGATGGCACCGTATGAAGCCTTGTACGGAAGACGATGCAAATAGCCAATCAATTGGGAGGAAATTGGCGAGAAATTTGTTTTGGGACCCGAGCTACTTGAAGATAACGCGGCTATTGTCCGCATGATCAGGGAAAGACTAAAGGTGGCTCAAAGTAGATAGAAAAGCTACGCTAACATCAAGTGGATGAGCGTGGACTTTAAGGTGGGAGAACATGTTTTCGTGAAAGTGTCGCCTATGAAAGGAGTGATGAGGTTCGGAAAGAGAGGAAAGCTAAGTCCCCCCTACCTTGGACCATTTGAAGTTTTGGGTCGAGTAGGAGAATTAGCCTACCGCGTTGGATTGCCACCATTGTTTGATCAGGTACACAATGTATTCCACATATCTATGCTCAGGAAGTATCTCAATGACCCTGATCACGTGCTGAGCGGCCAATCATTCAAAATGCATGAAGATATGACCATGATTGAAGAGCCGGTGGAAATTTTAGATCTAAAGGAACAAGTGTTGCGAACAAAGGTTATTCCCTTAGTGCTTGTCCGATGGAAGAACCATCCGGTCGAAGAAGCAACGTGGGAACGAGAGGCTGACGTCAAAGAACAATACCCCAATTTGTTCAAGGACACTAGCTAGTTTTCCTTATTAATATGAAGTGTAAATGTTTTTTTTTTTTTTTTTTTAGATTATCAATTTATAGTTAAAACGAACCAAATGAGTGCTATTATAATTCGAGCATAATAAAATATTTTTGCCTGAACAAAAAAATTTCATGAGAAGTAATTTAAATGAATAGTATACGTAGTCATGCGTAAGTGATGTTCTAAATGCTAGGAGAGACTAGTAAAGATGTGAACTTGTGAGAACAAGAACAACGTCGTTTGGCTCGCTTGAGCGATAAATTATACTCGCTCTCGTGAGTCACATGAAATAATAAACAGAAAGTTTCTGACATCGCTCGAGCGAGGGGTAGTGACCGCTCGCGCAAGGTCTATTGGTCGCTCGAGCGAGGCCATAAAATATATCAGTTAGCGTCCTGGGCTCGCTCGAGCGAGGGGGGCATATATATAGCTGACGGAAGACAGAACGCCCATTTCATCTTCAAGCGAGGAGATTGGAGCCGAGCGAGGGTTTAGGGCTTGTCATCTTCAACCTTTTTCGTCCGATTTGAGCCAGATTTAGATGATCAGATCCATTAAAAACTTTCTTTTAGGTAAAATCTACCCCTTTCTGAAATTTTTCCTAATTTTGAAAGCTCTTTAGACACCTAATGGCTTCAAGCCCTAATCCATAACCTAGGAAGCGGATGGCGATTCGATCGCCGTCGGCGCGCAACAAAGCGTCACAAGCTTCACAACCACCACCAAACCCAGCCCCCACCCCAATCACACTAGATGATTGGTGGGGGGCCAAAATATTCGAAACCGAATGGGATATACATCCCTCTTGTTTTGGGGATCCAACGTCCACCCAATGGACATCGGACTTCCTCACCAACAAACAACCTTAGAACCTTACTTACGCCGTTCGGAGATCGGTATTACCCGAGACTTGTGAAACTATTTTACCAAACCCTAAATATGAACGTGAATGAGGACGCTATCATCGTCACGATCGATGGAAATGAATTAATCTTTAACTGTGCCGAAATTTCATCGGTTATGAAATGTCCCCACACCTATACCCCTAGCCCACTCATCCTACCACCTTTTCTGGGAACGTGGAATTCCCAACGATTATTTTCGACATCACCGGCGGCAAGTCCGCTTCAGGTCAATCTATTACCCAATCTCAGCTACGGCCACGTATGTGGCTTCTAGACGTTATTTTTAAGAAGAATCTACACCCAACCGGCCATGACCAAGAATGCCGTGACGCGTTTCTGCGGGCTTTACACACCGCATTCCATAATAGGTCGATTAACGCACCTATGGTTATCATAAAAGGCATGGCACATGCCTATAAAGGAATGTAAGAGGTGCTGCTCCTCCACCCATCAACCGACTACCTTATGCTCGGTTGATTTCCCGACTCCTCGACTCACGGAATGGGAAGGGATGATTTAAGATCCGAACTGACGAGTTATTCCTCACCGATAACGTCGTCCCCTATTTGGCCCAAGACTGGAGCCGAAACCTAAAGAGTCTTCAAACTAGCGTCAACAAGAAAAGAGACCGTCAAGTCTCCCGACAAACCACGCATCAAGCGCCGGCAGGACCTACCACTCCCTCTACCTCACTTTCATAGCCCATACCCACTACCGACACTGCCATGATGCGGGAGATCCTTCAGCAGGGGCGGGAGATTAGATTGCATCAGAGGTTTCAGGAGGCACTACTCATAGACCTCATGGGCCAGGCTTACCCACAGTCATACATGCAGCGTGTCGGTGCTATGAGAGATGCTATTTTTGGAGCGTCTAGCTGGGGCCCTACTACGAGGAGCGCTACAGCGAGTACCACTATCACCAGGGTGATTGACGAGGATGAGGATGACGAGGACTACGAGGATGATGATGGCTCCGGCGATGACGACGACGACTATGAGGAGGATGATGACTAGGTAGTCATATATTTTACTTTTGGAAAATGAAAATATAATATTTTGTTAAGACATTTCGTGGAGAGGTGGTTTTTGGACAGTTTATTTACAAACTATCGTGACATGAATGTCACAATTTTTATGGATGGTTAACATAATGATTGTATTGCTCTTTAGCGTTATTATAACAATTAGTGTCATGCTGATGAAGATACCTGATAGTATAAAAAAATAAATTTGTATCATCATTATTCTTGATATCATTATCATTCTCCACTTTATGGGTATAAGTTGACATAGTTTAACGCAAGTCGTTGCATGATTTGACCATTTGCTCAATTACCTGATGATGTGTGAAGCTAGCCTATTCATGGCTTGGTAGTAGTAGTAGTACCTAGTTACGCGAGTATCGTCGATTTTCGAGGACGAAAATTTTATAAGTTGGGGTGATTGTCACAACCCCAGATTTTTGGGAAACGTGCACGTCATGCATCAGGCACATGTATGTGTGTTTCACAAGGAAACCAAAACTAACCTGTATACACTATGTGTGTATGTGGGAAACACACTAGTATTCCCTAACTTATATGTATATAAGTGAAAGAGAGAGGAGAGAAGAGCCCCATACGTAACTCAATTCTAGCCTAAATAGAGAGAAGGAGAAATAGAGAGAAAGAAAAGAAGAGCCTAGTAAAGAACTAGGGTTTTGTTGGGACTTAAATCGGTGGAAGATCTGGAGCAAAGGTTGGAGGAGGAACCTTGGAACATGTACTTTATTTCATTAACTCATATATGCAGTATATTTCAATTAAAAAGTTGAGTATTGTATGATCTTTCAAAAAAAAGGGGTGTGTGCATAAGCTTCAAGGTGAAATCATGAAGTCCCCAGGGGATATAATATTGAAATGTGGGCATCAAAATGATGTATTAAATCAGTAGTATCCCAGGGATACAAATGAAAACAAACCGTGAAACTAAAAGCATAATGATAAGGCCTAATGTACTAAAAATTAGCACAAGTCACGGTGAATAACTATATGTAAAGCACAACGATATTTTGTTATTTGAGGTTTGATTAGAATACCCCACCGACGTGGCGGGATACCTACGACTGACGCGACAGGATATCCGTGACCGGTACGGCGGCCAATCCATATACTTATAGCACATCCCAGGAATGTAGATTTGATAATAGACCCCGCCACCTATGAGAAAGGGGCATGGGCAGTATTCTTAGGGAATACATATAACAATTGTCTAGTAGATGACGATGGTGGGTATTCCATCGGGGCTCGATGCTATATTGCTTGGGGATTATTTAAGTTAAAGGTTTAAGTGATTAGGCCGAATTCATAACTAAACCAATAAGATGAGAACAAACAACACCATGAAAGAAAATCAGTTGTATCCATTTTAGATATTCCAGTTATATCAATTGTTCTGTTTAAAAGTCATATCTAGTAAATTGTGCTTTCAAAACTGCTAACATATAAGTGAGATTTAATCTATATGTTCACTTTGTGTCCCTATTGAGCTAGGATGTAGCTCGCCCCTTAGACTATACATCGCAGGTTCAAGACTAGTGGCAATAAGGACTTCTGGAGACTTTGATCCAGGGGATTCAGACTACGTACCCACTGAGGAGTCAGAGCCTCCTCCTGAGGAATTCTTCTAGGAGACCCATTGCGTACTTTGAGAGTGAGTTGAGAGTATTAGGTACGGCTTGGTATATCAAGTCTCTTTATTGAATGTAATTAAATACCGTATGCTCTTGATAAAACATTTGGGATGAACAATTATCCAATGGTTGGGTAAGTTCTTATGCCCATGAATTGGCATGGGACAAGGACTGCCTTTAAAGACCATAACTATTTTTATATATGAGAACTCGTTTAGAGTAGATGTGTACGCCCAATTTTTAAATTTTTGGCTTGTATATACCAATGTATCATAAAGGTTTCATGGGCACGGCCTTGAGGGTCGTGCTGATGGCACGGATTTCGGGGCGCCAAAATTCGGGCTGTCACAAATTAGGCTCACTACATTCTCCCTTCCTTTAAGATATTTTCGTTCTCGAAAATTCCTCATGGGACATATAGTGGTCTAACTGACTCGACGTTCGACACTCACCCATCACATTGTAAAGATGTAAACTGGCTTGAACTAAACGGTCTTTAATTATCACTGCCTCAAAATCCTAAAGTGTTGAAGACCAACCTGATCTAACTTGTATGCTAAAGAGATTTAAATTGCTTAATAAAGTACAAGGTACCAAAGAGTCATGTGTAGGACTGAGTTAAGCATATGTGTATTACTAAAACATTCATGCAAAAGTATAGTAATACACTTTGCAAAATATTCGTCATTTTTGATTAAAGGAAAAAAATGGAAATTAATTAGCGAAATTATACCTTGGGTCTGCCGTTTCTTTCCCTCAATACAATCCTGTATCCGATGTCGTACCCAGCCACACTTGAAGTAGGCACCCATTTCTCACCAACACTTTTCTGTCTTATGTGGCTTCCCACATCTTGAGCATGACTCGACGGATGCAGATGGAGCAGTGTGTGTAGATCGTAGGACCTTTGCTGCTTCGGTCGTAGCGGGGCATGAAAGATGAAAAGGTCTAGTATATGTGGAAACAGATGGTCTCGACTAGGTGATCTGAGCAGGTTGCGAGGGTGTTGGTATCAAAAGTCTTGATGGTTGCTCGCCTGCTCGATGGCATGTGATTGTGCTCAACTTCGTCCACTCACATTTTGTTCTTCTCTTCTCTTGCTCATAGAGTCAACATCTCTCTCAGCAATGAGGGCTAATTGTACCACTCAAGCGTATGTGGTCACTTCAAATAGGGAGATTCTCTCTCTATTCACTGGGTTCAACCCATATTCAAATTTCTGAGTTTTCATGAGTTCGGTTGCCACTAACATCGGTGTGAATCGCGATAGACGAGTGAACTCTGATTCATACTCTCGTATGCTCATTTGCCCTTGTACCAGATTGGCAAACTAGATTTCCATTTGACGGTGTTCGGTTGTGGGAAAATACTTCTCATTGAAGACGTCTGTTAATTCAGCCCGGGTCCATGGTGTTCCCGGTGCTCGTGTTCTCTCAACAGACTTCCACCATGGGTCCGGTTCACCGTCAAGTTGGAATGAGGCCCAACTCACTTTCTCTTCTTCGGTACAATAGATTCTCTGGAGTACCTTCTCTATCTGATTCAGCCATTGTTCGGCTTCAAAAGGGTTGGTCTTACCAAAGAAACTCGGGGGTCTCATCCTCCTAAAATCTTGGAAACCAAACGGTTGTCCCCTCTCTGCGAGTATTTCCATAGTATCCACCATGGATTCGAGTAACTGTTTATCGGTCTCGCTATTGGTTCCCCCTTCCGAAGGGGTGCTACTTGTGCCCGGTTCAATTATCTAAGAACTCGAAGCGTCCTTGGTACGCGTAGTTCTTGGTCTACCCCGAGTAGCCATAATGACCTCTCATGATCAAACAATATTATAGTTAGAAATGATCGTGAAGACTAAAATCTCACACGAACTTGGTTTAGGATTTCCTACCTTTTGACCAAATCGAGAGGCTACCACAAATGGTTTTCGAGTCCTCGAAAGACTTATGGAATAGGGATCGTGGATCCCTCCTATGTTTTGACGGAATCTAATGCCATAGCCTTGGGTCCCCAGAGGACCTAAAGCCTAAGCTCTAATACAAACTATGACAGAGTCACAGTTGGGTATCCTATGACCTGATAGAATCTACTGCCATAACTTTGGGTCCCTAGAAGATCTAACACCTAAGCTCCGATACCAACTATGATAGCCCGCATTTTTTCAACATATTTTTTTTTCTTTTCTGTTCTTTTCAAAACATGGGAAAACTCGGACCGTCGGGTCGCAGATCACAATCCAAAATACAGTGTACATGATATGTCTACAAAAAAGTAGACTTCAAAGTATATAACATAGATGGCAGAAAGATGATTATATCTCATTTATTACAAAACACCATCTACAATCTAAAACCACCGGTGATGGTCAACCATCACCTAAACAGTGGTATACAAAAAGAGAAGTACAGGGTCAATTTTTATGCTAACAAAGTCTAGTAATATACCAAATCTAAAAGTCAAAAACAAAGCTCAAGTATCTCCACACCAAGCTCAAAGAGGCAGTCTACCGGATCCACTTCAAGCTTCTTGAACAGGACCTATACCTGTGACGTATAATCAAGGAATGAGCTTCATCCAAGCCTAGTAGGGAAAAGATCCATACTAACCACATCTCATATTTTCAAAACACAGATCCAATGATCATAATTCAAAGAAATTTTTAATCGAAAGGAAAACATTCTTTCGTATCAGAAACAAACTATTTTCAAAGACATGTTGAACCAAAGCTGATTTCAAAAACATATCGGAACAAAACTTCTTTCAAAGACATATTCTATTCAAAACTGAGCTTTGCAAAATCTTAACTAAAATCACAATTCTCAATTCAAGTTCGAATACATATTCAGATTCAGAATTAAATTTCATAATTTAGGATTCGCTTATTCATTCACTCATTTGTTTCCCACTTATTATTGAATTCAGAATCCATATACAATATTCTTATTCAGGGTCAAGATTCGGATTCGAATTCATAGTTCTTATTCAAAATTCAAAAATCATGTTCAAGGTTCTTATTCAGAATTTCAGAGTTCATATCATTGTTCATGAGTTCAATTTCGAAGTTTAAATACACGGATTCACCGCTGTGTCGGTTCAAATACACAGATTCATGATTTCATGTTCATGTTCATATTCAGGTTCAAATATTCGAATTAACCGTCGTGTTGGTTTAAATACTAATCCACCACCGTGTCGGTTCAAATACACGAATTAACCGTCGTGTTGGTTCAAATACACGGATTAACCGCCGTGTCAGTTCAAATACACGAATGATCTATGTTTGATTTCATGATTTCATGGTCATATTTAAAAACAAATTTCATATTCATAGCTTGTTCTCCAAGTTCAATCAAGTGGTGTCAATGTCAAGTCCTTGAGCTACTTTAGCAGGGTCACTTGAACCAAGAAATCAACCCCCTGAGCTAAGTTAACAGGGTCACTTGAAACAGATCACACAATCACAGGGACACAAGCAAAAGAATGAGTCATATTTCAAATTTATTTCAGAGTTCATATTTTCATATTCACAGATCATATTTCGGATTCAGAGGTCATATTTCAAAGTTTATATTAAAAATTCAAAGATCAATTCATGTTTGATTCTATCGGCTTCAATTTTATATTCAAATTCCATAAATCAAGATCTAGATGAAACTAAGCATCAAATTTTTCCTTACACTGGTTTCCAAATTTTAATACTTTAAAAGCTCAAAGGTTAATACAAAAAATCCAATTTCAACAAAAATTCAAACTTTAGGGTTTCATATGTAAAGATCTCAGTTTCAAATTCAAATTTGATACATAAAAATCAATTTAAATATTCAAAACTCAGTGCTCGCATTCAATTATATCACAGAGTCTAAGCATTGAAAAATCAAATGCAAGTTAGTGGTGAACTTTCCCTACCTTGTGATCAAGGTTACGTGTTACATGTGCATGCATGCATCCAAGCAAAAATATCTTTTCACGAGTTCTTCGTGAGCATCTAAAATGCATTAAACATGTTCAGCATGCTTAGCACACATATTGGGTCACTATAGACCCCTCATGTGAACAACACATGTTTAACTAGATAGAGCACATCCCACATACCTACACACATGCTTGCCTCGGCAAGGCACAGGGTTGCCTCAACAAGCCTCTCAGCTTGTCTCTTGCCGAGGCAAGCTTCTCAGTTTGCCTCTCAGCTTGCCTCTACTTGTCACTAAGTTTTGACCTTTTAAAAATTATATTCATGAATTTGTTAATTCATAAAAGTTATAGAGCTCGTTATCCCCTTTCCAACGCATCAGGAATCATGCCAATCGGAGTTCAGGGTCAAAAGTTATGACCGAAACACCGAATAGGGTCATGTTGCTCAGGGTTTCCAAGGCAAGATGCAGGGTTGCCGCGGCAAGCCTATCAGCTGTGCACCTTGCTGCAGCAAGCTTGTAGGGTTACTGTGGCAAGCCTGATGCACAAGCTTGTTGCGAGTGCCCCCTTGCCTTTCTCTAATTTCTTGGTATTTTTAATGTGTTGGGGCCTTCTATTCTATATACACATTATATTTTATTTTATACATCGCACAGAGACCCCTTTTTTATTTATTAAATCAGTATCAAAGTTTCGGAGTGCAATAATCGAAGCTTTCGACTCCAAAACCCTCATACTATACCTTATCTCAGAGCTGTCGATCCAATCGTATGGAATCGGCACCAAAGACCTAAATTTTATTTTAAATACTATTGAACCAAACCTAATTTATTACATGGTTCATTTATGGCGTACCATTTGGTGGACTCTTTGTTTAGGATGACGCCGAAATGATGTTGGTGTCGAGTTCGTGAAGTGAAGAGCTAGGGTCGCAAGGAACTCGGTCGTCTGCCAGCATTCTCGCAACCAAATTGTAGGGTTGCTTTTTGATTCACGGGGTTGAGTCCAAGGGTTTGAGAAGAACAAAGTGAGACGTGGGTTTGATAAGCTAGAAGAAAGGTTTCATCTACTATGAGATTTTTCTGATTTTGCAGGGTCTGTTTGCTATAGGATTTAGACTTCTTCAAGGGTCGAAGCAGGAAGAAGGAAGGAGGCTGGTGTCAAATTTTGTAGTGGCTTTGCACTTTGCGTGCATGGGAGTCAAGAGTGACTCATGCAATCGTGGAGTCCTCTTGGCGAGATAACTCTTATAAGCTATTAAGAGATGGGATTCCATGTAGTGCCCACCTAAGCTTTCAACGTATATGCATATAAGCCATAATAGGCTTAACTTTAATAATAAGCTAATACACTGTTTATATGTTTAAGCCATCTCAGATCTGCATCTAGTGTATTTCTGCTACAAATAGTTCAGTATATATATAAGCTTGAATTCCCTGTGAACCTATATTAGGTTTAAGTGTATATGTCTACAAACCTTATAAGACTTGGTTTTAGTGTAAAGCTAAGACACTATATATATATATATATATATATATATATATATATATATATATATATAGGATGCCAAAAATCATTCAGTGTATTATCTAATACACAGCTATGGTGTATGGAAGATACAATTTCAAGTGTATTTTTAATATACTAAATTTGAGTGTATGGAGGACCGGGTTTCACTTAATAAAATAATATTGGGCCACTAAGGGTCCCTAAAACTCATCAAATTACTATCACTTAATCTATACCAGTTGTTCGCGTCCCATGTTAGGCACACACACCTGACCTTATCCGCGTCCGTACCCGATATCGTGGGTTTTATAACATGGGGTGCCCAAATTCAGTGTGTAATTGGTACACTCAACTTGGTGTGCAGGTGTAGCATAGGGCCTCAACTATTGGTCTGAATCCCTGATTCATATTACTTAATGGGTCTTGATTCTAGGTCTGCTATCCACATTAATCCATATCGGGGTGCTATATGTGATCTTGACACCATGTACTGTCAATACACTGCTTTCAGTGTACTGGTCTAACTAATACAGGGAACAAAATAGAAATACCAACTAAGGTCAGATGTCATTGGGGTGTTCAGATACCTAAACCTCTTGGTTACACACAAAGGCATTGACCAATGGGGTGACTAAAATGTCCATCTTTAACTATAACATTCTAAAAATTAAAGCGTATGCCCTGTTAGGCTCACACACATAGTCGGGGTGTTACTGTTAGGCTATCTATGTTGTATGTCTATATGCATAAACTAGCATTGGCTTGGGTCATGGAGATTGAACTTGGCCCAATCTCGGGGCCCGAGTTTTCAACAATCAATTCGCATTAGGAATTGGTCTTAGGCTTGCATTTGGGTGTTCTCGCTCAATTGAGATAAGTGGGTCAAAGGACGGGTTACATACGTGAGAAGTTTGACCAAGGTCAAATCGGTCAAAGCAGATTGCATCATCATCGAAAGTCAATGATTCAACGCTAGCAAAATTCGGGGTGTTACAACTTTGATCAAGAGAAAACACGAACCTCAGTTGTCATATGATGCAGTGAAATTTTTTAATGATTATTCCTATATCTGGTTCTCTTATTTATAGATCATTGAGAGTGAGTTTGCAAGACTTCTAATTCTAATAAAAGAAATAAAACTATCCTAATATAACTCTAATTCTAATTTTATAGTTCCTTGCTTCCTTTAGTCGATGTACTTCTGGATTGTTCCGTATTATAGATCTTCTGGAGTCTATCTTCACCAATCTTCTCAGATCCGTGATCAGCCAAACTTCTAATTCAAGAGTTCTTCTAATTCTATTCATGGTGGTGTAGATTCTCACGTGATCAGCAGCAATGATAGTCAATAGGAAAGCTTCATAATCGTAATCGTAAATCACGATATCTCTTTTCTTCTCTTTTTCTGAAAACTTGTAAGTTACGATTTTTCATCTTTCATAGCTTTCTTAGTGGATGATTCTCTGGATTACGATTCATCACTTTTCATTCTGTATCGCTTCAGCTTCTTGAACATCTTCTGGGGAATCGTAAATTATGATTTCACATTTTCTTTAGTAGCAGCGCTCAATCGTCTTTTCCCAATTTTCTAGTTCTCAGTATATAGCAAATCGTCTTTTTATGTTTAATCATCTTTTACTGCTCTTTTTGAGTTTATTTTGACAAAGATTAACATTTTGGCTCTCTTTTACTGATTTTTCTTAATATCTGTACATCGGTAACTTATTAGTAGAAAACTAAGTCCTAGCATCACTAGGTTAAGGGTGATAAAATGGTATATTATGTAACTGATCACACCCCCAAACTTATGTTTTACTGGTCCCTAGCAAATTAGGAAACATAAACATTTTTATTAAAAATTAAATTGCCACTTTTATAGGGAGCACGATTGCATTTAGAGAAAATTATTGATATGACTGATAATTTACCTAAAAATTATTGATATGACTAAGAAAATTACCTAAAAATTATTTATATGACTGATAATTTACCGAAAAAAATCTATCACCAGATATATACTTTCCCTCAAACTTGAGAGAAAATAACTGCGGCTTATTCTCAGAGAATCAATAACAAAAATGTTAGTGGAGTTAGTAACAATTACACAGTTAGTAAAAATAAAAGTTAGTCAAAGAGAAAGAAAATTTTATATATTACTGAATATTTACATGAACATGAAAGTAAAATATGAAGAACTAAACTATTAGAAACTATTTACATAAAAGAAAATAAACCTAGGAAAAATCTAGATACACACTACTTTATATATCGGCACCAGCGGCACAACCGAGAGAAAATCTTCGATAAAGATCGATCCTCGGCTTCTAACCACTTGAATAGAGTCTCTCATTCTTTCCTACCAGAGGAGTATCCACACATTAGTAGGTTCCCCACTCCAAGAGCTATCAAAACACTTCTCTGTGCCCTTCTTTATCTTATATCCCCCCTCTGATTCATCAACTGTACCCTCAGTGTAGTTGAGCAAAGAAGTTGAGGGGATGGAAGTGGACACCTCTCCTGCCTCCCACAAAAAAGGCACCTCACATTCCTTTCGTCGAAGAAATGCAATCCCATAGTGGAGATCCTTTAAAGAGTGGGAAGTAAACGCATCTCTAGATCACCCTCCACCTATACTGCTCCTTTGCGAAGACTATGTGAAGAGAATGTATACAGTTGGCAGGAAAAGTATGAGCAATGGAGAGGGGTGGCGAGGGACGGCTCAACCCACCATCATCATATAGGAGCTCGCATTTGGGGTGGGTTGTGATGGTATAAAGGTTAGGAAGTGGGGGAAAATGGGGTCTTGGAATGTGATGTGGAAGTTGGGTTAGGTTTAGTGTCAAGGATAGTTTCAGAGGATGATTCAGCATCTTGAATAAGTTGCTGGCGCTTCAGGTTTTCAACTCTTTATTCTGCAACCAGGAGCTCAGCTCTATGTATTTCAAGGATTCTATCTAGTTGCTTACTAAAATCACTCTGTTTGGTTTCTTTCTCCATAAAGGTTAGTGTAACAGCCTGAAAATTTTGACTTTGAATAGTGTATCCCGGGATGTATGCCCGACTTTAAACAGTGTACCTCGATGTGCGTGCCCGACTGGTCACGTGCTCGATTTTATGAAATTACTTACGTAAGTTAAATTGGGTTTGGTCTTGAGTGGAAAAAGACGGGTTTAGATTGTGTGTTGAGCATTAGGTGGTTTCTTATGTACCAAGCTTTGGTGTATGGGCTCAACACCGGGTCCGATTAGTGGATGGTTTGGGTGTGTAGGCCCACACCTAATCAAAGAAAACTATTTTGTTATGAAATAACACCTAAAGAGGTACGTTCGTTTCGCACGGGAGCTAGATCCTTAGATGAGAACTAATACGCCCAAAGACAAGTATATGTGTTTTGTATGGGAACCGATCCCATTTAGTTAAAGAAGGCAATTTCTTCTTTTGGGAGCTAACACCCGGTTTGCACAAGGTTTTGTTTTAGGTTTTGGGTTTTTGAGGAGAGAAGGAAGAGAGAAAGAGGAGGAGATGAAATGAACGTCTTGAATCCATGAGTGCCGAGCCTTAGATTTGCGCGAAAAACATTTGTGAGATCGTCTAAGGGGAAGATCGCCGTCGATTTCGACGTTTGGTTGTGATTTTATGGGTTTTAGAGCCGTTTGGGGGTTTTGAAACCCTCTTCTTGCAAAGAGATCGTGAGTTTTGATCCGCAAATCGTAGCGTGAGTTTGCGTGAAGTGTGTGTGGAAGGATTGCCGTTAATTTCGTGGGTTTGGTTGTGATCTAGGAGCACGGAGATGATCGAGGTGGGTTTAGAAACCCTTGTTGTTTAACGAAGAAGACGATCCGATCTACGAGTAAATCACTGATTTAAAGAGGTAAATAATGCAATTCTTCCATGTATTTAATTAAATATATGTTGGTTAGATGTGTGAAAAAGATTAGGATCAAAAGGATTGAATTTTGATGAAAAAAATGGGTTTCAAGGTTCAAACCCGAGAAGTGCTCAGAAACTGCCAAAATCGATTAATCGATTTTGAAACTCGATTAATCGAGTTTTTGACAAGAGAGAAATTCGATAAGAACTCCCCGAAATCGATTAATCGAAGAGAATTTCGATTAATCGATTTTGAAATTCGATTAATCGATTTTGAAAATCGATTAATCGAGTTTGCCTGGGCTTACTGACACTACCGTAGTATTTCAGCCATAACTTTTTGTGCCGAATTTGGATTGACGTGATTCTTGTTGCGTTGGAAAGAAGACCGAAAGACCTACAACTTTCATGAATTGACCAACTTGTGAATCAATCGTTTTAAAGGTCAAAATTTAGTAATAAGTTAGGCAAATTTCTAATTTTGTCGAGAAACGAAACCGATTAATCGAGTAAAATCGATTAATCGATTTTTGAATTTCGATTAATCGAAATTGGGTCGATTAATCGACTGGTCTCAAATAGTGAAAAAGATTTTTGGCTCTTTGAAAATCGATCAATCGACTTTGGAAAATCGATCAATCGACTTTGGAAAATCGATTAATCGATTTTGAAAATCGATTAGTCGATTTTGTCTGAGTTGCCAATACTGCTTTAGTATTTTGACCATAACTTTCTACTCCGACCTCCGATTGATGCGATTCTTGAGGCGTTGGAAAGATAACAAAGAGATCTACAATGTTTGTGTTTTGACCAACTTATGAATCTAAATTTTTAAAGGTAAAAATTTAGGAGAAAGGTTACATCAATTTCTGTGTTGGCGCGAACTTGCCCGTTCCGACTCAATTTTTAGAAAACACTTAAATAGTCTAAGTTATTAGTGGTTGGGGTTAATCATTGATGCATCATTGTGTGCTTGTGATGTAGATTAAGGGTGGACGGCCATTGATAGGACCTTGCTTGCTTCGAGGTTAAGGTAGGGGAAATTTAATATTTGATTATATTTTTGAAATTGATTTATAGATGCCTTGATTTAATCAAATGAAAATGATAAGTGTGATTTGAAGTTTTGTTATTTAAAATCGATGCTTGAATCTAACTGGACGTATAGGGGAACTTCAACACAAACTTGCTTGTTTAACTTTGATTCATTGTTTCTTTGAGGTGTTTATATGAAAAAAAAAATGATAAGTTTTCGTGATGTATTTTGATGTTAGTTTGATAGATATTTGAATTATAACTTGAACTCCTTGCAAAATAGAAATTTAAAATTCGTGAGTCGAAAATGGTGAATTTTGAACTATGAACTTAACCTAGAATTTGTACTATGGTATTCGATTTTTAAACTTGATTTTTAAATGGTGAGTTTTAAAACCTTTTAAGCAAGAATATGAGCTTTGGATCGTGATTTAGAAATCTGAACTAGAATGTGAACTCGAAATCTTTGAGTCTTGTAGATTTGTGAGAAGGTACACCTTTGGACCATTGTGGCGATTTGTATACCCTTGGACCGCTGTGGCGGGATTTATGTACGCCCTTGGACCATTTTTACGGGATTTTACGTACACCCTTGGATTTCGATGTAGTCATGTACGCCCTTGGACCGCTTTTGCGGCATTTTATGTACTCTTTGGATTATACTTCGTAAATCAAACCATAAGTTGTGAGATTAAAGTGGACCGCTATGGGCGGATATTGTGCATGTGGACCGCTATGGGCGGATTATATGTATGTGGACCGCTGTGGGCGGATTATGCTTATCGTGGACCGCTATGGGCGGAGTGCAAGTACCATGTGGGCCGCCGGGGCAGATTTGAAATCAGTTTTGAAGGATAAATAAATGTTTTGAAATCACTTTTGTGTGTAAAAAGGAAATCAGTTTTGAAATCAGTTTTGTGTGATAAGGAAATCAGCTTTTGAATCAGTTTTAGGTGAAAAAGGAAGTCAGTTTTGAAATATGTCATGTGATAAGAAAATAGTATTTGAAATCAGTCTTTGTTGATAAGAAAAAGTACCTTTGAAACGAGTTTCAGTTTTAAATAAGAAAAGGTTTGATTGTGACATTGAATCTATGTTTCATTATGATAAGATGTGAATGAGTATTGAAATTTCCTCTACTGAGCTAGGATGTAGCTCACCCCTTCGACTATACGTCACAGGTATAGCTTCTACGTGGACACCAGACTTGCAGATTGAGGAATTGAGGAGGGCTATGATATTCGGGGTCGTAGATTGAGTACTTTGTGGAGATTGGTGAGTTCAGACTTGGTACCCTTTGAACTCGTATATAATTTTATACACCACTATTTGGTGACGTTGGTACATCACTGGTGGCCATTGTTAGTTATTGTAATATTAGATGTTAGAATTAGAGATTTATTCATGTCATATGTATTATCTGCTTTGATTTCTGCATGCTAGGTTTTGTACCAAGCATTCTGTGTTCGGAACGTGTTCTACGACCCGACGGTCCGAGTTTTCCCATTCGTGTTAAAAAAAAAAAAAAAAAAAAATATGTCTGAAAATTCGGGCTGTCACAGTTAGGGTATGAAAGGAAGACGAAAGAGATGAGATTCTGGGAAGGCAAAGGCTGGTTTTATAGAGAAAGGAAAGGGTTCACATATCAAGGTATAGGCTTATAGGCTTGGGTGGTTGGAAAGTGGAGACATTGAATGCGATGCGTGTCCGCTTCCTTTATGAATTAAATAGGTTTAAGGTCCAATGCAACCGATAAGATCGATCAGTAGAGTCACATGTTCCCCAAAATTGTTGTCTACATTTTTGTAGAACAAAAATGAAACTCTATGACACTTCAAATCGTACTTGCTATGATTTGACTCTACGTATCACATGACATCGTAAATCCATACGAGTAAAGTGATTGTGACTATACATAAGAGACTTTACGATTGAGTATACTTTTATATACTGTAAATCGTAGAATACTCTTCTAAATTATATACATATGTTACAGATATTTGCTACGGGTGAGTCAGTAGCGCGACGGGTTCTAGAGGAGTTCAATTAAAAGCAGATGGAGTTTATGTGTCTCCTTGAAACATACATCCTCTAGATGTACCAACTACATGCGAAGGTAGTAGTACGTTACTTTCTCTTCCAAAAAGGGTTAGCTGCTCAATTTGAGTTTCTAATCTTACAACAGATTGTCGCAGGTGATTGAGTAACTGTGTCTGGATGCGGCTATGTTGCACCCAGTTGTCTGCTATTTACGACAAGGCATCCTCATTAGCAGTGTGGTTTTGGGCTCCTGTGGGGTAAGGAGGAAGAGCTGGAAGTTGGGAAACTGCTTGAGTTGGGCCATGGTTAAGACCACAGGGTTCTCCTTGAGATGTTGGGTATGATTTTATACCCACCAGAAATTGAATTTTTATTTTCCAAAACCTCAATTCCGGAAAACCTTGCATCATTGACTTTAATTTATATAATCTTCCTTGCTCAGGAAGTATATTTGTTAAATTCTCTGAATCAATCTCTCCCGATGCGTGGTGTTGCATTGGTTCCTCGCTAATGGTCTCAAAGAGTTCCCAAGCTTCTTCTGCTGTCACGAAACATACCGCCACATGCTACATCAATCCTATGCCGATTTGCATCGTTAAGGCCTTCATAAAAAGTGAGCACAAGTTGCCAACGTGTAACCCCGTGGGGAGGGCACTTATGCAGAAGATCCTTAAGGCGGTTCTAACATTCCTAAAGAGATTCATTCGAAAATTATAAAAATTTTATAATAAGATATCGAATTTTATTCGTTCTACTGATGGGGTAAAATTTCATGAGAAACATGCATTCCAATCCTTCCCAATTAGCAATCGAATTATGAGGCAAAGAGTTTATCCCCTGCTTTGCTTCATCTCTAAGGGAATATGCGAATAGCCTCAATCGAGTGGATTCCTCTGTCAAGTTCTTAATTCGAATGATAGTGCATACTTTTACGAATTTATTTAAATACAGATAGGGGTCTTCGTCCATTAGCCCATGAAAATTCGAAAGTATTTGAAGCACATTGGGCGTAATTTCAAAAGTCTTATTACCAACTTAGGGGTGTATTTGAATGCATAGGGGAGATGTAAGAGGTGTTAAAGCATAATACTCTCCCAATGTCTTAGCCACGTATTGATCTCTTCCTGCCATAATGAAATCAGGACTGGATGGCTAAAACTGTTATTATAAATATTTATTTTATTTTTAGCTTTATTTGATTTTTATTCTACAAAGTAGGGAGAGAGAGCAAATCTAAGCCTCGAGCTTCTCTGAGCAGGGGAAGTTGAAACTCCGATTCGTCACACCGAATAAACCTGCAAAAGGGCTAAGAAAATTGAAAATATAAAGAAATATAAAAAGAAAAAGATAAATATAAGTTTTCTTAAATTAATATAATCAAACGCTATTCCCCGGCAACGGCGCCAAAAACTTGGTTGGGCTACTTTTATGTATATCTAATTAAGTCTAAACCTATTGCAAGTGTACAATGGAAATCATAGTACTAGCAAAGGATCGTTCCCACATAGATATGTTCAATTATATTGACTTAATTTTTATGAAAACTTATACTTTTCTTTTTAAGTTCCTAAACTACTAGAGAAATATGAATAAAAGAATTCTTTTAAACTAAGTTTGCAGAAAATAAATCCTAATCCTCCTTCAGATTATGGTCGTCAATCACAATCTTCAGCTATCAGATATTTATATAATTAAACAGTACCATTACACTATATATCAAGTCTCCTAATATTGATCGTCAATCAATACTAAAATCCTATCAATACAGATTTAATCTAATCAATAATCTCCTAAAACTTGGGCGTCAATAAAATTCTAGAAAACTGAAGTTGGAAAAGTAAAAATCGTTACACTAATCTGCACATTGGGCGTAATTTTAAAAGTCTATTACCGGCTTGGGGGTGTATTTGAATGCATGGGGAAGGTGTAAGAGGTGTTCAAGCATAATACTCCCCCAATGTCTTAGCCACTAATCGCTACTTATGTGTATATCTAATTAAGTCTTAACCTATTGCATGTGCACAATGGAAATTGTAGAGCTAGTATAGGATCGTTCCCATGAAAAAGTATTTATCTTATCGTTATTTCTACTTCTATTTCAAAGTTTATATTTATCTTTTAAAGTTCTAAACTACTTGAGATATATGAATAAAGAATGGTTTCTTAATCTAAAGTGCATAAAATAAATCTTAATCATCCTTCTTCGGATTGAGGTCATTTGTAACATCTTAAAAATTTTGACTTTAAAGAGTGTACCTTGGGATGCATGCTCAACTTTAAATAGTATACCTCGAGATGTGTGCCCACCTGATCACTTATGCGATCAAGTGAAAGTCAACTTGATGACTTAGGTTAGATTAGGTTTGAGGTGAAAGTACATGTGTGTGTGTGGTGTTAGATCTGTTGATAAGGTCATATACACCTATTGTGGGTGTATGTGTTTTACACCAAATAAGTGATTGGGTTAAATAGGTTAAAAGCTAAGAGAATTTATTTCTCTTTGATTTTGGTTGGTGGTAAGAAATTTAAGAAGGGAGAGAGAGAGGTTAGAGAGAAAGAAGAAGAAATGCTTGGGAGTAAATGCAAAAAATTTGTGTGTAGGATTGCAGATTGAAGACCATACACGAGCTTTAGATTCCAACGAAATCGCACGTGGGATCTCGTGGAGTTGAGGCTAGGAGCCCTAGTTTTAGATCTAAGCCCTTGAATCACTCATATGTTGGATTTGAGGTAAGGTTTTGTTAATTGATGATGCGTGTAAAGTTTGAGCTTTAATTTAATGTATAAATGTTGGATTAAAAGAGATAAAAGAAGAAAATTTTGAGAGAAAACCAAGCTAGATGAACTGCCCGAAGAGGGCTGATTTTATGTATCGATTAATCAATTTTTTACAGAAAGCAAATCTGGGAACTGCAGCACGAAATCGATTAATCGAATTAAATTTTGATTAATCGATTTTTGATTTCAATTAATCAATTTGAAATCGATTAATTGACTGGGCACTTCCAGTGGCTGAAAAAGTTTGGTTTTTAGAAAAACCGATTAATCAATTTTGGAATTTCGATTAATTGATATTGGGATCGATTAATCGACTTTGGTTGTGCTTGCCGACACTGCTTTGGTATTTCGGTCGTATCCTTTTACTCCAAACTTCGATTGGCGCAATTCTCATAGCGTTGGAAAGAGTACAACGAACTCTACAACTTTTGTGATTTAATCATTTCGTGAATCCAAATATTTAAAGGTTAAAATTTATGGGAAAAGTTACATTAAACTCTATATTGGCATGAACTTGCCCATTTCTGCCTCGTTTTTTAGAAACACTTAAATAAGTCTAGGTTTTTAGTGAGTACAGTTAATCCTTGATGCATCATGGTGTGTTTGTAATATAGATTAAGGGCAGAAATCCATTGATAAGGACTATGGTGTCACTTTGAATAGATCCGTGCGTGAGGTAGGGAATACTCTTAACATGTACCCTTGAATTACGAAATCATGTATGTAGTGATGTGATATATACATGCGTGTGTTAAGAGCAGTCATTGCTTGTTAATCAAAATTGAGCTAAAGCATGTGAATTAAATAGATGTGTGTGCATGTGTGTACACTAAGTAAGAAACCAGTAAGAGTATAAGTGCATGACATCCCAGGGATGTGTATGAGATGTGAGCATCTAAGAGATGCATATGAAAGTATGTGACATTCCAGGGATGTATAATCAAATGAGAAACTATGTGAATGAGCCTTGAACAAACTTTGAATATTATAATTAGTACAATTACACGGTGATAAACTAAATGTATTTTACACAATTGATTTGAGGTTCATAGAATACCCCACCGGCTCAGCGGTATACCCGTGACTGACTCGACAGAATATCCGTGACCGGTACAGCAGCCAATCCGTATACTAGCAGGACATCCTAGGGATGTATATGAGTTATATGCCCCGTCGCTTAGGAGAAAGGGACTTGAATTATGTTATATTTAAATATAGTTCAATTGGACAACGATGGTGGGTATTCCATCAGGAGCTCTATGCTATATTGCTCGAGAAATTATTTAAGTTATTTTATTTAAGTTTCAAGACAGATCTTCTGTGATATGAGAACAAGTTAAGTAATAGATAAGATATATAGAGTGAAAAGATAAGATGTGATATGTGCATTCAGTTCATATTTTTGGTAATTTAAATACTTTTAAACTGTTTTTAACTTATGAGATCATGCCTCACTTATGTCATGAAATATGTGTGAGTAAGATAGTTTTATATGTTCAATTATTTTCCTATTGAGCTAGGATGTAGCTCATCCCTCGACTATACGTCACAGGTACAAATGTAGATTGGGATCCAGCTGCGGAGAAAGGCTTGGGATCTCTAGTTTGGGGAATTTTATCTTAGGTGAGGTTTGGATATGGGTTTGTTTTGAGTTTGTATAATGAATATTTTGAGGTCTTTTGAATTGTGGATTTGGTATGTCCGAGGATTTATTACTGTATTAAGACTCATTCTATAGGTATGTTGTTGAAGCCACTGTTTAGGTGATGGTTGGCCATCACTGGTGATTTTCTTGTGGGCCCATTTTATTCAATCTTTATGTATAGAAGAACCTTTATTATTGTTATATTTTACTTTAACTCTACCTTTGTTGGCATACCAAGTAAATTCTATATTTGGATCGTGATATGTACGACCCGACGGTCCAACTTTTCCTGAGTTAATGATATAAGGAAGAAAAAAAAATATTATGCAGGTTTTTGTGGAATCGGGGAAAATCGGGCTGTCACATCGTCAATCCCAATCTTCAGCCATCGGATAGGTGACACAATGGTCTCAAGATTTTTGAAAAAACTTTAATAAACCGGCGGTAGAAGCCGGCATGACCAAAAAGGATCGAATCTGCCGTACTGAAGCTGGTGGTGGTAGATTCGATATTACATCAATCTTAGCTTTGGCAACTTCTATCCCCCTTTTTGAGACAATATGCCCTAAGACTGTGCCTTCTTGAACCATGAAATGGCTCTTCTCTCAGCTTAGCACTATGTTGGTTTTTTCATATCTTTCTAATACGAGGACAAGATAATCAAGACAGGAATCGAAAGTTTGGCCAAACACCGAAAAGTCATTCATAAACACTTCAAGAAACTTGTCTATCATATCAGAAAAGATTGCCATCATACACCGTTGGAACGTTGTTGGAACATTGCATAATCCAAAGGGCATGCGATGATATGCAAACGTCCCAAAAGGACATGTGAAAGTAGTCTTTTCTTGATCTTCTGGGTAAACCAAAACTTGGCTGTACCCTAAATATCCATCTAGAAAGCAAAAAAATTCCTGTCTAGCAAGTTTTTCTAAAATTTGATCAATGAAAGGTAGCGGAAAATTATCCTTACGAGTCATTGAATTTAGTTTCCGGTAGTCGATGCATACACGCCACCCTGTAATTTCACATAATGGAACTAGCTCTTCGGATGCAGTTTCTTTCACGGTAATCCCAGATTTCTTTGAGACTACCTGAATGGGACTTACCCACTCACTGTCGAAAATCGGGTAAATAATACCCGCGTCTAGGAGTTTTACGATTTTCTTTTGAACAACTTCCCTTATATTTGGATTTAGTCATCATTGGCTTTCTCGTGATGTTTTGGAATTATCCTCTAAGTGTATACGATGCATACATATTGAGGGGTCAAGTCCTTTAAGGTCAGCGACAGTTCATCCTATTGCACACTTATAGTTGATGAGTGTAGCCAGTAACTTACTCTCTTGTTCCTTATTGAGAGCGGAAGAAATTATTACTGGAAGAGTTTTGTTAGGCCCAAGAAAAGTGTACTTAAGGGTATCGAGAAGTAGTTTTAATTCTAAGGATGGTGCTTTTTGGATAGATGGCTGTAACAGTTCATTGGAAATAGCGAGTAGAGGTTCTATCCATAGTTTCCAAGTCTTGGATTGGAGTTCACAGACAGAAGTATCCATCTGATGAATCGCCTCTTTTAATTGGTGATCGGACTCCTTTTCGTTCATGTACCATAGTACATTTTGAAGCGCATCCTTTGATAAGACTAAAGGTAATGCTTCCTCTACTAATTCTTCAATTTCATCTATGGTGAAGCATTCCTCGTCGTCGATTGAAGCCATTTGGTTGGTTGCGGTAAAGGCATCTAATTGGATTCGCGTATCTCCAAAAGTGACATCCATTACCCCGATTTTACAATTTATACACGCATTGGTCGTGGCCAAATATAGTCTACGGAGTATAACGAGAATTTGTGTTGGAGATTTGGAACTTGGTTCCATATCAAGCACCAGGAAATTGACAGGGAAAACAAATTTATCGACCTCAACCATGACGTCCTCAATAATTCCTATAGGCCTTCTTTCTGATCTATCGGCTAACTGAAGAGTTATCGAAGTAGGCCTCATATCTCCTAGTCCCAACTTTTCGTAAACAGAATATGATAGCAGATTTACACTGGCTCCTAGATCCAAAAGTATTTTATTTATTACATAATTACCTATGATACATGGAAATGTAGGCACCCCAGGATCTTTAAGCTTGGGTGGAGTTCTATCTTATAAGACTGAACTTACTTGCTCCATCAAGAAAAGTTTTTGTGAAATATTGTTTCGCTTTTTCGTTTCTGCGTAAACATTTCTTTTAGGAATTTTACATAGGATGAAACTTGCTTCATTGCCTCTAAAAGGAGCATATTGATCTTCACTTCTTTGAAGATCTTAGTGATTTCCTCTAATTTTTTTGGATTTTTAACAAAAGGGGATCATGCACCAAAAGCGTTTGAAAATGATAACTTTGGTACATAAGGTACCTTGATCACATATTTAGGTGTACTGTCCTCTTCATTTTCTACTTTTTTTTATTTTTCTACTATTTTCAGGTTTTCTTGTGGGAGTCTCTTTTTTGGCTTTGTTCTCTTTTCCTATGATTGTAGGGATAGCTACTGGAGTAGGCATCTCTACTCTATTATCAATAGTCCTGCCACTCCTTAAGGTCTAAACAGCTTGAACTGTGGGAATAAGTGTCTGTGAGCCCACCTGGTTACACTCTCTTTCCTCCCATTGCAAGGGTACTTGCCCAATTTGGGTTTCTAACTTTGCAAGGAATTAAGTACAAGAGTGTAAATTTTGGGAGATCTGATGTGACAGCCCAGATTTTTCCAACTTGAATTTCTCGAGATATATTTTTTTTCTTTTTACCAAGGGAAAACCCGGACTGCCAGATCGTAGATCACAATCTATACAGAATACTTGGTACTTCCACACACATGCGGAAAATCAAAGCAGACAATATATGGCATAAATAAATCCCCAGTTCTAATATCCAACATGAACAATAACTAAACAAACCACCGGTGATGGCTGACCATCTCACCAAAGTCCACAACGTGCCAATCTACGATCCCTAACTAAGGCACCAATCCATAGGCCGAAGATCTTCTTCTCCAGTTCCAGATCAAGAGTTATACCTGTGACGTATAGTCAAAGGGTGAGCTACATCCTAGCTTATCAGAGGAAAATTCAATACTACTTCACATCTTATCATAAGGAAACATAGATTCAATGCCAAAATCAAACATTTTCATATTAAAACTGAAACTAACTTCCAAGGCACTTTTCTTATCAAACAGAACTGATTTCAAATACATTTTCTTATCACACCAAGCTAATTTCCAAAATATTATCTTATTGCGCAAAACAGATTTCAAGGACATTTCTTTAACACACCAAAACTGATTTCAAAACACTTCCTTATTACACAAAATTGGTTTCATACACACATCCGTATTTCACAAAACTGATTTCGAAAACACTTTCTTATTATACAAAATTGATTATAAAAACACTTCTTCATCACACCAAAACTGATTTCAAGACATTTTCTTATCAAAACACTTCGCCTCAAAACACTTCCTTGACACACACAAAAACTGATTCAATTTTCGCCTTAGCAGCCATTTAATACTTATACTCCGCCCATAGCGGCCCACAACACGTATAATCTGCCCATAGTGGTCCACATACCCATAATCCGCCCATAGTGGTCCACTTTAATCTCATGACTTATGTGACAGCCCGGATTTTGGCACTCCGAAACTCATGCCATCAGCACGATCATCTTGACCGTGCCTCTTAGCTATGCACGGAACATTAGAATATCAATCAATGAATTGAACTAAAATAATAAATGAAGCTGCGGAGTTTAATTATCATTTAACTATTTCTCAAAAGACAGTTCTACCTTCATGCCTCTGCATGAATAGAGAACCGCTCCGAACCATTGATGATAGCTAATCATCACAGATGGTTCGCTCAAAAGAATAACCCCAAACTTTAATTACATTGTTTAACCAAAAACCAGGCTTGACATACCAAGCCGTGCCAATGCTCTCACAAAAACCCTCAAAGCTGCACAACGGAGTCCCCTAAAAGAAGTCCTCAGGAGGTGGCTCCAACTCATCTCCGGGTGCCGGGTCTGACTCACCAGGGTCAACGTCCCCTGAAGCCTCGGCAGCTGCTAATAGTGGACCTGCGACGTATAGTCTAAAGGGTGAGCTACATCCTAGCTCAGTAGGGAACAGAACACAATTGAACATATAAATTACAACTCACATATATTCCATGATGTGTCTATGCAGTTATTGATGAAAGACAGTTGAAAAAAAATCATAATTTATTGGTAGTTTACTCATGTCTTTTAATTATTCATGAATGACACTGAAAAGGCCTAAAGCAAAACTTAACCTTTCAACTTAAGTAATCCCCAAGCAATATAGCATCTAGGCCCGATGAGATACCCATCATCGTCATCTATATAGACAGTATTAGATGTATCCCCTGGGAATATAATTAGTACCCAAGCCCCTTTCCCCTGGGGATCGGTGGCAAGGTTTCACTTATCTCAACTCAACACCCCTGGGGTGTGCTTACTGTGTACGGATAAGCCTCCGCACTGGCCTACGGTTTCACCGCCATATCGGTCACGGATATCCTGCCGCGTCAATCGTGGATATCCCGCCACGTCGGTGGGGTACCCTATCAAACCTCAAATAATAAAAATATCAGGTGCTTTACATATAGTTATTCACCGTGTAAGTGTGCTATCTTATATTAGTTAGGCCCTATCAGACATAATCCAATCTTGGATACATCCCTGCGATGTATCTATTCACTTGCATCACACCTGATGCTCTTATTTCTTTACTTCCTCATCCCCTGGGGATGGCTCATTATAATTACTCTTATAGATGTCACACACACACACTTTTCACAAACTCTTAAGCAATAAAAACAGTTTGAATTGAATTATATATCACTACATACATGCTCTTGCAAAATAAAGTACATGTTCAAGGTGCTCCCTACCTCAAGTCTCTGTTTGATCATGCATCAAGGTCCCACGTGGCTCCTTGTGCCCAAGCTCATACGTACCACCTATGGTACCACATAACATATGAAATACATCACTAAAGATGTAACAAAGAAGGTCCAAGACCCTCCAAGAATCTTAAAGTCAAGCTCAAAAGTCAATAAAAACTGGCACAGTCGATTAATCGAACTCTAAAATCGATTAATCAAATCTGATTCAATTAATTGGTTTCCAAAATTGATTAATCGAAATTCAAAATTGATTAATCGATTCTCAAATCGATTAATCGAAAATCTCATTCGATTAATCGAATCCCAATTCGATTAATCGAAATTCTCCATTCTATCCAGTCGATTCTCAATTCGAGTAATCAAATTCTCAAAATCGATTAATCGATCCCAAATCAATTAATCAAAATTCTAAATCGATTAATCGAACTCTCATTTCGATTAGTCAATTTCTCTAAGTCCTTGCTTTCCCTCCACTGGAGTTCACTGGAGGTTCCCAGTCGATTAATCGATACCACAATCGATTAATCGAAATTCAAGGTTGATTAATCGAAACTCAATTCGATTAATCGAACTCGGGGTCCTCTGACTTTTCAACTTCTTGGCACAAATCGATTAATCGAATCTCACTTTCGATTAATCGAAATGGCCAGATTCTGCCCCCTTCTTGGCTGTTCCTTCCAATCTTTTTCCAACTAATTTCTCTCTCTTTTCTAAGCCATTATCCTATGATTTTAGCTATTCCTAACTACAATTAAACCCTTCGATCTATGCATTCAATTTACAAGAATTTTACCTTCAATCAATTTTCAATTGATTTGGTTAAGTGGTTGGAAAGGCTAGGGTTTCCAGCTTTGCTTCTAGCAGATCCCTCGCGTCGAATCCGACGTTTATTGCTCGAATCCCCCTTCCTCAACTAGCATTTACTCCTTGCATTAACTATGCTCTCCTTCTCTCTCTCTTCTTTACTCTCTCTCAATCAACCAAATAAAAGAGAAACTAGGGCTATTAAACCCTTTTATCTCCCCTCTAACTTGTGTGTTGAGCACATGTACCTTAATAGGTGTATGTGACTCCAGATTTTCATCACACTCCCCATATTCACTCGAATCCTCACATCTCATCCATTCATCGTATCCTACGTTAACTTGTGAACTCTTGTTTGGTCAAACCTATGACCAATTGGGCACGGATCCTGAGGTCACTGTTTGACGCAATTTTTTCGAGATATTACAACTTATGACTTGATTTATGAAGTATAATCTAAAGAGTATGTAAAATCCTGTAAAAGCGGTCCAAGGGCGTACATGAATCCCGCCAAAAGTGGTCCAAGGGTGTACATAATCAATCCCGCAAAAGCGGTCCAAGGGCATACATGAATCCCGCAAAAGCAATCCAAGGGTGTACATAATCAATCCCGAAAAAGTTGTCCAAGGGCGTACATGAATCCCGCAAAAGCAGTTCAAGGGATACATAATTTCAACGAAGTCCAAGGGTGTACGTAAATCCCACGAAAGTGGTCCAAGGGCGTACATTCACAAGGATATCCAAAGTAGCACGTAAATCCTGCAAAAGCGGTTCAAGGACGTACATGAATCACAACAAAGTCCAAAGGCCTAAGTAAATCCTGCAAAAGCGGTTCAAGGGCATACATTCACACAGATCTACAAGACTCCAAGATTTTGAGTTCACATTCTAGTTCAGATTCCTAAATCACGGACCAAAGCTCACATTCTTGGTTTAAAGGTTTCTGTAATAACCTCAAATGTATTTGTGTATAAATCGATTGTATCTGGGCGTAAATGTTTAACTTGATGCACGTGGTAAGACCTGATTACTTAAGGCAATTTTCGAAGATAAAAATTTTATAAGGTGAGAAGAATGTAATATCTCAAAATTTTGACTTATGAATAGTATACCTCGGAATGCATGCCCGACTTTGAATAGTGTGCCTTGGTGTGCATGTCGAACAAGTCACGTGCGGCATGTGTTTATGGTTCACAAGGGAACCACAACTATCACATACACACTTAGGTGTGTATGTGTTTCACATGTGAGCTATGTGGAGGTAATATAGCTTAACTGTGTATGGGTGTCTAACACATAAGCTTAACACATGCTAGAAAGAAGAGGGGTCTCCCACACATTTTCCCCACATGCTTGTATTTTTAGTTAGAGAGAGGGAGAGAGAAAGAAAGAGGAATAGGGTTTTAAAGAAAGAGATTTGAGAGAATAGGATCATTTCTCTTGATCTAAAGCTTGGATCCACGTATGGATGTGAAGTATATGTGAAGATGAGTGGGTGATGATGATCTTGAAGAAGATCTAGTGGTTGAGCTTGTGATTAGATCTTGAAAAGATTTGGAGGAAGGGTTTTGAAACCCTATTGAGTTGAGATGTGGGTGGATCAAATCTAGAGGAGATCCACTTGTTTAAGGTATGTTTTTAATATTTTATGTATATTAAATAGGGGATAAATGATGGATTAAAAGAAGAAAAAGAAGAAAAATGGGTTTCAAGGTTCAAACTCGAGAAGTGCTCAGAAACCACCAAAATCAATTGATCGATTTTGAAAATCGATTAATCGATTTTTAACAGAAGAGAATTCGATAGGACTTCACGAAACCGATTAATCGAAGAAAATTTTAATTGATCAACTTTCAAAATCGATTGATCGATTTTGCCTGAGTTTACTGACACTACTGTAGTATTTCGGCCATAACTTTTTGTGTTGAACTCCGATTGATGTGATTCTTATTATGTTGGAAAGAAGCCAAAAATCCCTACAACTTTTATGAATTGACTAACTTGTGAATCAATTTTTTTTAAAGGTTAAAATTTAGTAATAATCTGGGTCAAATGCTGATTTTTTGAGAAACGAAACCGATTAATCGAATTTAATTCGATTGATCGATTTTTGAATTTCGATTGATCGATTTGGAATTGATTAATTGAATGGGTACTTCTAGTGGCTAGAAAAAGGTGGAGTTTGGGAAAATTGATTGATCAATTTTAAAATCGATTGATCGATTTTGGAATTTCGATTAATCGATATAGGGATCGATTAATCGATTTTGACAGTGCTTGCTAGTAT
Source organism: Chloranthus sessilifolius (assembly GCA_021018995.1). Taxonomy (NCBI): domain Eukaryota; kingdom Viridiplantae; phylum Streptophyta; class Magnoliopsida; order Chloranthales; family Chloranthaceae; genus Chloranthus; species Chloranthus sessilifolius. Next base: position 105,059,008 of record CM037588.1, read on the forward strand.
GGCTTTGGTATTTTGACCATAACGTTCTGTCCTAAACTCCGATTAATGTGATTCTTAAGGTGTTGGAAAGATAACAAAAAGATCTACAACTTTTGTATTTTGACCAACTCATGCATCAAACGTTTTAAAGGTCAAAGTTTAAGGAGAAGGTTGCATCAAATTCTATATTGGCATAAAATTGCCTGTTCCGACTCGGTTTTGAGAAAACACTTAAATAGGTCTAAGTTATTAGTGATTAGAATTGATCTTTGATGTATCATTTTATATTTGTGATGTAGATTAAGGGCGGAAGGCCATCGATAGGATCTTGCTTGCTTCGAGGTTAAGGTAGGGGAACTTCAACATAAACTTGCATGTTTAACTTGATTCATAGTTCTTTGATGTATTTAGATTTAAGTTTGGTAGTGATTTGAACAAGAACTTTGAACTCTTTGCAAAATAGAAATTTAAGTCTTTGAGTCAAAAAGATAACTTTCGAACTGTGAAGTCGAATCTTAAAATTTTACTATGTGTTCTTTGAACTGTGAGTTTTAAATCATGTTTTGAAGGGTTGAACATGAATGAGAACTCAGGAAATTAGAGTTTAGTAGATGTGTATGCTTGTACGCCTTTGGACCGGTTTCGCAAGATTTTACGTACTCCTTTAGACACTATTGTAAGTCATGTACACCTTTGGACTATTTTTACAGGATTTTACGTACTCCTTTGGACACTGTTGTAAGTCATGTACGCCTTTGGACCATTTTTATGGGATTTTACATACTCCTTTAGACACTATTGTAAGTCATGTACGCCTTTGGACCACTTTCGCAGGATTTTACGTACTCCTTTGAATAATGTTGGGATTCATGTATACCTTTGGACCATTTTTATGGGATTTACATATACCCTTGAACTACGATGTAACCATGTATGCCTTTAGACTGCTTTTGCGGGATTTTACGTACTCCTTTGGACCTTGTTGTGACTCGGTACACCCTTGGACCGCTTTCACGAGATTTTACGTACTCTTCGGGTTTTGCTTCGTAAATCAAATGATAAGACATGAGATTAAGGTGGACCGCTATGAGCGGATTTTGTGTATGTGGACCGCTATGGGCAGAATTTGGGTATATGGACGGATTATGCTTGTCGTGGACCGCTATGGGCAAAATATAAGTACCATGTGGGCTACTGGGGCAGATTTGAAATTAGTTTTTATGTGATAAGCAAATGTTTTGAAATCAGTTTTGGATGATAAGGAAATTAGTTTTGAAACCAGTTTTGTGTGATAAGGAAATCAGTTTTGGTGTATTAAAGAAATGTCTTTGAAATCTGTTTTGTGCAATGAGGTAATGTTTTGGAAATCAGCTTGGTGCAACAAGAAAAAGGTATTTAAAAATCAGTTTTGTTTAATAAGAAAAGTGCTTCGAAATTAGTTTCAGTTTTAAATATGAAAATATTTGATTTTGACATTGAATCTATGCTTCATTATGATAAGATGTGGATTTATATTGAGTTTCCTCTACTGAGCTAGGATGTAGCTCACCCCTCGACTATACGTCACAAGTATAGCTTCTATTTGGACACCGAATTTGCAGATTGAGGAATTGAGGAGTGTTATGATATTCAGAGTCGTAGATTGAGTGCCTTGTAGAGTTTGGTGAGTGTGGCTTGGTACAATGTGTTATTTATATACTCGTTGTACACCACTGTTTTGGTGATGTTGGTACATCACCGGTGGTCGTTGTTAGTTATTATAATATTGGATATTAGAATTAGAGATTTATTTATGTCATATATATTATCTGCTTTGATTTCTAATGTATGTGGATGTACCAAGCATTCTATATTCGGATTGTGTTCTACGACCCGACGGTCCGAATTTTCCCATTTGGTTTAGATGTAAAGTTAAAGAAGAAAAAAAATATGTCTAAAAATTCAGGTTAGGAAAATATAAATAAATCTCCAATTCTAGTATCTAATATTATAATAACTAACAACGACCATCGGTGATGTACCAACATCACCAAAACAGTGGTGTACAACGAATATATAATAATATGCTGTCACAGTTTCAAAACTCACAATTTAAAGATCAAGTTTTATTCAAATACCGTAGTAAAAATTCTAGATTAAGTTCACAGTTCAAAATTCACATTTCAGACTTAAAAGATTTCACATTCTAATTTACAAGGAGTTCAAGTTCTAATTCAAATCACTGTCAAACTTATCATTTTTCATGCAAACATGTCAAAGAACTATGAATCAAAGTCAAACATGTAAATTTGTGTTGAAGTTCCCCAACCTTAACCCTTGAAGTTACGCGGATCCAAGAAAAGTCCTATCAACGGCCACCGCCCTTAATCTATATCACAAGCACACAATGATTCATCAAGGATTAACTCTAACCATTAATACTTTAGACATATTTAAGTATCTTCCCAAAACGAGGTAGAAATAGACAAGTTCACGCAAACTTATAATTTGGCGTAACTTCTCCCTAAATTTTGATTATCAAAACTTTAGATTTACAAAATTATTAATTCATAAAAGTTGTAGATCTTATTTTTATCTTTTCAACTCCTCAAGAATCGCATGTATCGGAGTCCGGAGTAAATAGTTATGACAAAAATATCAAAGCAGTTTTGACACTTCAGTCAAAACAAGCCAACTCGAAACTTGACCTAACTTCTCACTCAATTTTTACCTTTAAAACAGTTTATTCACAAGCTTGTCAATTCATAAAAGTTGTAGAGCTTTCTATCTTCTTTTCAACGCCATAAGAATCATGAGAATCAAAGATCGGAACAGAACATTACGATCAAAATACCAAAGCAGTATCGACATGCTCAGAAAAAATCGATCGAACGATTTCAAATCGACTGAACGGTTACTTATTTCGATCGAACAATTTTTAAAACCGATCGAACGGATTTCAAACCGACCAGAAACCTTCAGATTTTACCCTTGATAAAATCAATCGAACGGTTACTTATTTCGATCGAACAGTTCTGTCAAATTTCACCCAAACTCCGATTTTAACTTCTCAAACCCATTTTTCTTCAAATCTAACCCTCTTCTCTTAAATTTCTACAGACATACTAACTAGATTCCTAACACATATCCAAAAACACAACTTAATCAAAATTCTTACCTTTAATCCAATAATTTACTCTCCGATCAAATCGTCTTCTTCATTGCATAAAAGGGTTTCCAAACTCCACATCGATCTGTTCCACATCGATCTGTTACGAGCTCCACGATCACAACCAAGCCAGCGTAATCGTAGGCGATCCTTCCACACACACTTCACACAACTCTCACTATGATTAGCAGCTCAGACGCACATCTCTTTGTGAGAATAACGGAATTTCAAAACCCCATTCGGCTCCAAATCTCGTAACATAATCAAACGTCGAAACCGACCGCCATCCTCCCCTTACACCATCTCACAAACCTTCTTCGTGCAAATCTAAGGCTCAGCACACAACCCTACAAGTTAGTCTATTTCTTCCTCTTTCTCTCTTCCCTTTTCTCTCTCTCTAAACCCAAAACCCTTTCTCTTGCAAACTGGGTAGCTTCCAAAGGAAGCATTTCCTTTCTTTAATTCAATGGGACTAGTTCCCATACAAAACACATATACTCCACTTTGGTTATATTAATTTTCTTCCCAAGGACCTAGCTCCCATGTGAAATGAACATACCTAGTTAGGTGTTATCTCATAACAAAATGATCTTTGATTCGGTGTGGGCTTACACACCCAAACCATCCATCAATCGGACACGGTGTTGAGCCAATATACCAAGGCTTGATGTATATGAAACGATCAAATGGTTAACACAATCTAAATTAGTCCTCTTCCACTTAAGATCTAATCTTAAATAACTCACTTAACCAATTTCACAAAATCAGGCACATGACCAATCGGGCACACACACCGAGGTACACTGTTCAAAGTCAAAAAATTTAGGATGTTACATCTGAGACAACTGGGTTAATTCCCTAGTGCGATGTTGTACATGTTGTTGCAAGTCTAGAAGTATTTGTAATATAGGCGCGCCATCGTTTTCATTCTGCGAGCATGGCTGTTGGGCAAAAGATTGGTAAGTGCTTTATAACTGTTGAGAATTCAGAGAATATTGTGGGTATGTATAGAACAATTCTTGTCAATTTACTTTTGGGAAGCCATAAGGATCATCCCACTAAGGATTGTAAATATTCGCAGCACTACCCCATTGAGAGGTAAAAGCCAGCTCAGTCTCCAACATGGTTGGATACCAAGGAGTAGATGGGAAATCTATTGGGGCGTAAGTCATGTTGAGATTCAGCCAAGACGTTATATCACAGCCTTGAACTATTTTATATATATATATAAAGACAAATTTGGGCCTCTAACTTTTGTGGCATGTAGGAGTGCTGAAACTTTTGAGTTGCTGCTCTGAATAATCATGCAAAAGCTTAAGAAGTGATCAAAGAAAGTTATAAATTTTAAAAATATAAAAAGAGAAAGATAAATATTTATTTTAAAATATAAATATAAATAAAAAGATAAACCACCTCCCCAGCAACGGCGCAAAAAACTTGATCGCTACTTATGTGTGTATCTAATTAAGTCTTAAACTATTACAAGCGCACAATGGAAATTGTAGAGCTAGTATAAGATCGTTCCCACGAAGAAGTATTTATCTTATCTTTATTTCTACTTATATTTGAAAGTTTATATTTATCTTTTAAGGTTCTAAACTACTTGAGAAATATAAATAAATAATGGTTTCTTAATCTTAAGTGCATAAAATAAATCATAATCCTCCTTCAGATTAAGGTCGTCAATCCCAATCTTCAGTCATTGGATATTTATAAAAATAAACAGTACCATTACACCGTATTGCAGTCGTCTAGAATTTGGATATCAATCAAAAACTAAAATTCTTCAACATGGATTTAATCTAATTAATAATTTTCTAAAATCTAGGCGTCATTCAAATTCGAGAAAATTGAAGATGGAAAATTAAAAACCGTTACACTAATCTGCAAATTCCAACCTGAGTCGTCAATTCAAATAAAAATTCGAAGATGTCTACAAAGCAGTAAATAAAGCAAATAAAATCTAAACTAGAAAGCAATTGTTTCTGAGAAACTAAGATAGCTACACTAATCTTTAGCACCCAATAGCAGTCGTCAATTTCTCTTAAGAAACCTTGGATATCTAATCTACAAAATAATAAAAATCTACTCTAATGATCAAAAGAAAACCCAACCTCACTCATCAATTGATGCTGAGAATTTCTTTGATCGCTTATTCCTACACCGGGCTCTCTTATTTATAGCTCATAAGGAGTCGATTTACAAAGTTCTAATTTTAATAAAAGAAACTACTAAAGTAAAAGTATCTTAATATAATTCCAATTCATAATTTTATTCTTCCTTACTTTCAAACAGTAGATGTGCTTCTATAGTGTTCTCTGATTTTCAGCAACAGAGTCCTTTTAAGAGTATTCTTCGTCAATCTCTTAGATTCGTAGTTGGTCAAACTTTTAATTGTAAAAGACTTCTAAAAATATGCACGGCAGTATACCTTCTCTCATTCAGCCGCAATGGAAAGCTTCTATTTTTGGGAAATCATAAATTACGATTTCTTCTTTCAATTCTTTCTGGAAAATCGTAAATAACGATTTTCTATTTTCAGTAGGCTTTCAGCTAATGATTCTTTGCTTTTTCTTGTATCGTCTTTACTTAATATGGCTTTTCTTTAGAGAATCGTAAATTACGATTTTCTCTCTTCTCAGGATATTGTTTCGCACAATCGTAAAATATGATTATTCATTTCTTTTTAGGTGAAGATTTATCTTTTACGCTTAATTATCTTTTTACTACTTTTTTAGTTCATTTTGACAAAGATTGACACTTTAGCTCTATTTTATTATTTTTCCTTAATATCTGCACATCGTTAACTTGTTAGTAGTAAACTAAGTCCTAGCATCACTAACTTAAGGGTGATAAAATGATAAATTATGTTACTGATCAGCCACATATTGGTCTCTTCCTGCCATAATGAAATCAGGACAGGATGGCTAAAACAGTAATTATAAATATTTATTTTATTTTCAGCTTTATTTGATTTTTATTCTAAAAGGCAGGGAGAGAGCAAATCTAAGCCTCGAGCTTCTCTGATCAAGGAAAGATGAAACTCTGATTCGTCACTCCGAATAAACCTGCAAAAGGGTTAAGAAGTGATCAAAGAAAATTAAAAATATAAAGAAATATAAAAAGGGAAAGATAAATACAAGTTTTCTTAAATTAATATAATCAAACGCTATTCCATGGCAACGGCGCCAAAAACTTGGTTGGGCTAATTTTATGTATATCTAATTAAGTCTTAACTTATTACAAGTGCATAATAAAAATTATAGTACTAACAAAGGATCATTCCCACAGAGATAGGTTAAATTATATTAACTTAATTTTTATAAAAACTTATAGTTTTATTTTAAGTTCCTAAACTAATGGAGAAATATGAATAAAAGAATTGCTTTAAACTAAGTTTACAGAAAATAAATCCTAATCCTCTTTCAGATTATGGTCGTCAATCACAATCTTCAGCTATCGGATATTTATAAAATTAAACAGTACCATTACATTATATATCAAGTCTCCTAGCATTAGTCGTTAATCAATACTAAAATCCTATCAATACAGATTTAATCTAATCAACAATCTCCTAAAACTTGAGCGTCAATCAAATTCTAGGAAACTAAAGATGCAAAAGTATAAACTGTTACACTAATCTGCAAACCTCAATCGGAGTCATCAATTCAAATTAAAATCTGAAGATGTTTACAAAGCAAGAAATAAAAAAAATAAATCTAAACTAGAAAACAAAAGTAGAATCATCCAAAGGATTAATCTTTCAGCTTCCTCAGCCTTGATTGTCAGGCAAGACTTCAGAGAACTGTGGACAATGTTACTTTGTAAATCCTAAACTACTTTGATCGGGAGAAAACACAGACCTCAGTTGTCAATTAATGTTGTGAAATTCTTCGATGATTATTCCTATACCAGGCTCTCTTATTTATAGATTATAAGGAGTCGGTTTACAAGACTTCTAATTCTAATAAAAGAAATAAAACTATCCTAATATAATCCTAATTCTAATTTTATAGTTTGTAGCTTCCATTAGTCGATGCACTTCTGAATTGTTCTGTATTAGAGATCTTCTGGAGTCTATCTTCATCAATCTTCTCAGATCCGTGATCAACCAAACTTCTAATTCAAGAGTTCTAATTTTATTCATCGCGGTGTAGATTCTCACGTGATCAACAGCAATGATAGTCAACTGGAAAGCTTCATAATCGTAATCGTAAATCACAATTATCTCTTTTCTTCTCTTTTTTTGGAAAATCATAAATTACGATTTTTCATCTTTCATAGCTTTCTTATTGGACAATTCTCTGGATTACGATTCATCGCTTTTCATTCTGTATCGCTTCAGCTTCTTGAACGTCTTCTGGAGAATCGTAAATTACGATTTTCTCATTTTTCTTCTTTAGTAGATGTGCTCAATTGTCTTTTCACGATTTTCTAATTCTCAGTGTATAGTAAATTATCTTTTTACGCTTAATCATCTTTTACTGCTCTTTTTGAGTTTATTTTGATAAAGATTAATAATTTGGCTCTCTTTTACTGATTTTTCTTAAAATCTGCATATCGGTCACTTATTAGTAGCAAACTAAGTCCTAGTATCACTAAGTTAAGAGTGATAAAATGATATATTATGTGACTGATCACACCCCTAAACTTACATTTTGCTAGTCTCTAGCAAACAAGGAAACATAAATATTCTTATTAAAAATTAAATTGCCACTTTTGTAGGGAGCACGATTGCATCCAATAATTTTAATTCATAATAAGCAGGGAGATATATGCATTAGTGAACAGTTTATTCTTCATAAATTTTTCTAAACTACAGATTTAGAAAATATTTTCATTCAAAAACTCACGATTGACATACTCACAAAAGGGTACCGAAACTTTTAAGGTTCTCTCAATATATTTTTCAGAAAAATTCAGTCAAATATAAAATTGTCAATCTCATAGAAAAGGATAATCTACTTTATTCATATGAATCCCTGTGCAATCCATAATATCTATTTTTCATATCTCTACTAGGTTTATGCTTTTGCAAATCGTAAATCAAAAAAGTCTTTCCTTCGACTTGTAATGGGGCAATGGGTTTCAGAAGATGACAAAGAAAGGTAGAAAAGGATTCAAAGTTTTTCTGAGACTTTAGCTCTTCTTTCTCCTATCTTTCCAGCTTCTTCTTCTTCTCTTCAGTAAGTATCGCAAATTGGATAACTTCTTCCCACTATTTTTTTTATAAATAAATCCTATTTCTTCAATTGTAAAATCGTATTTTACGATTTTTCTTCTCTTTGAAAGCTTTTTACTTAAAAATCTTTCTCCTTTTTAAAAAATCGTTCTTTACGATTTTTTATTCTTTCGCATATTTTTTTTCATTTCTTCAATTGTACCCTTTTTAGCATTCCCTTTATTTGCTCTTGCTTTTTACTCCTTCCACTCCTTCTTTTTTCCTTCTTTTGTATTCTAAAATCTCAGAAAATATAAAGGTTAAAGGTTAAAAGCTTTGAGTAGTACATATAGTTAAAAGTTTATCTGAGTTTTGGCATAAAGAAATTCGGTTTAAACTTCTAATATGGGTTCAATGGATAAAATTTATTCTGTGATTTTGATTTTTTGGCTCTGGTTTAACAAAAGATGACCTTTAATCATCTTTACAATTTACTAGCATAAATATCTTATTGTTTTGATATTTTTGCAGATAGTTTTAGACAAAAAATCAGTTTATCATAGAACATTTTTATCCTACATTCAGCAGTATGAAATTTCATATCATTATAGAAGTTCAAAGAAAATTTTTGATTTGAATAAAAAAAACAGTATCTCTGAATAAAAAAGGAAATATGGCTCAAATGCTCACTGGTTTATAAGTTTGAAACTATAGTCTAAAATTCTTACAGTTTAGATCAATCAATTGTTTCAAACATCCATTCTAATATAGTGTTCAATAAGCTAAGCATGAATTATAACTGTTCTCTTTTTTTATTGTTGGATTTCTACTATAATGAATTGTAAGTTTTTCAAGAATTGTAATTTTTTCTATCATAATTCCTATGTAATGATCAACAAAAAAATTGAAAATTATTTTGAAAAAAAAATTCTACAAAAAAAAATTAACTAAAACTATTTTTAAACTGAATTACTTACTGTTATACTATTACTATACACAGAAATTGTGTATCCCCCCAAACTTAAAATGGACAATGCCCTCATTGGCACAAAAATAGGGGACACTAAAAATTTTATTTTCCTAAAAATTATTGATATGACTGATAATTTACCAAAAAAAATATATCACCAAATATATACTTTCCCCCAAACTTGAGAGAAAATAATCATGACTTATTCTCAGAGTATCAATAACAAAAATGTTAGTGGAGTTAGTAACAATTACATAGTCAAAAAGAAAGAAAATTTTATATATTACTGAATATTTACATGAACATGAAAGTAAAATATGAAGAACTAAACTATTAGAAACAAATTACAGAAAAGAAATAAACCTAGGAAAAATCTAGACACACACTACTTTATATATCGGCATCGGCAGCAACGTCCAAGAGAAAATCTTCGATAAAGATCGGTCCTAGACTTCTAATCGCTTGAATAGAGTCTCTCATTCCTTCCTACCAGAGGAGTGTCCGCACCTTGCTAGGGTCACTACTCCAAGAGCAGTCGAAACAGTTCTCGATGCCCTTCTTTATCTTGCATCCCCCCCTCTGGTTCATCAACTGCACCATCAGTGTAGTTGAGCGAAGAAGTTGAGGGGATGGAAGTGGACACCTCTCCCACCTCTCACAAAAAGGGCACCTTACATTCCTTCCGTAGAAGATATGCACTCCCACAGTGCAGGTCCTTTAAAGAGTGGGAAGTGAACATATATCTAGAATACCCTCCACCTATACTGCTCCCTTGCGAAGACTATGTGAAGAGAATGTACACAGTTGGCAGAAAAAGTATAAGCAATGGAGAGGGGTGGCGAGGGACGGCTCAACCCATCATCATCATATAGAAGCTCGCATTCGGGGTGGGTTGTTATGGTATAAAGGTTAGGAAGTGGGGGAAAATGGGGTCTTGGAATGTGATGTCGAATTTGGGTTAGGTTTAAGGTCAAGGGTAGTTTCAGAGGATGATTCAACATCTTGAATAGGTCACTAGGCTTCAGGTTTTCAACTCTTTGTTCAGCAGCCAGGAGCTCGGTCCTATGTTATAGACACCTCCATTTTTCCCTTTCAGAATATACAAACTTGTTCGATCAACCTTTAACCTTGCCCAAAATCTCTGAAAAATGACTAACCTTCTCTGAAGGCTTTAAAACCTATACGGGGACCATACACTGCAACAATAGTACATGGTCGGGACCCAGGCTGAAACAATAGCTCTGTGTCTCAGACCCAGCTTAAACCCAGGAAAGTCCCGAATTATGCGCCCTGTATAGCGCACATAACTCGATTGTGTGTCCAATGGCCGGCGCGCAATTTGTCCCTCTTGGACCAAGATTTTACTTCCTGAGGACCGCTAGACCTTGATTATGCGCTCTACTAGGCGCGCACAATCAAATTGCATGCTCCACCACCAGCGCACAATTAGTCCATTTTGGACTGGCACGGACTGGCCTTGCACCTTTCTAGAAATCGCCTAAGACGGGATTATACACCCTACATAGAGCGTGTAATCGTATTATATGCCTCAGCACAAGTGCATAATTGGTTCCTAAGCCAACCCGAACTCTAATTCCCTAGACCGCCTGAAAATTCTGTATTATGCGCTCTTAATCAAGCATATAATTGATTATGTGCACTAGTTAGAGCGCGTAATTGGTCAAATTAGACTAGGGCTAGGCTACTCGGCTGAGCCAATCAATCGATCACTCACTGAGTCAGACACCGACTCAAAGTGATTGTGCGCCTGATATTAGACACATAATTCAATTGAGCACACTAAACTAGACACACAATTGAAATTCACCGACCAATTGAGCGCACCCCACAAGGTGCACAAATGGCCAAATACCTATAAATAGGACCCACCACCTCATCCCAAAAAGACATCAATTCGACTCAGGACATCAATTCATTATCACACGGACTTCTCTGGCGAGTTCCGGCCTCCAAGCTTTAGGATTCGAGATTTCTCTCTATGGCCCTGGCCCCAGGTATACTTTCCTTCTAGTTTTTAATGCTTCTAGTTCTAGTTCTTCGTTCTAGCCCTTAGTTTTAGATCATTAGTTTTAGACCTTAGGTTCTTAAGCCTTTAGCTCTAGATCTTAGATTTTAAATGTCTTTGATCCTTAATTTTTACCTTTTTTCATGGATCTAGTTCTTAGGTTCTAGAACTAGTTCTTCTTTTCTCAAATCTAGTTCTAGATTTAGGTTTTAGCCCCCTAGTTCTTAGATTCTAGATCTTAGATATAAGGTTTGAATCTAAATTTCTAGTTTGTTTTATTTTAGTTCCTAGTTTCTGAAATCTGTCCTTAATTTCAGTCTTAGAATTTTTTTTAATTTTAGTTCTAGTTCTTAAATCGATTTTCAATCCATAAATCCATAATTTATAAATCAAAATTCATTTTTCAACCCATATCATTGCTAAAATAATCCCTAGCCACCCGACTTGCCCAAGGGAGCTTACGGAGGGTACCCAGGAATGGGGCCAATCCTCCTTAGCATAGTGGGCCTAAAACCCTTTTTTATTAGTATATTTATTTTAATTTTAGTAGAATTAGTATATTTTTAATTAATTAGAGTTTCAATAGAAGTAGTACATTCTTAATTAGTTTCCGTATTTGCATTCCTAGTAGGATTAGGAGACTTAATTAGTTAGATTTTTAAATATTTAAATTAATTAGACTTCTAATAAGATTAAAATTAATCAAACCCCTAATAACTATAGTAAGAGTAGGAAAGACAAAAAGTAGTTAGAAGAGAATTGGGAAAGCTAGTTTAACTAACCTTGCAAGCGACCCAGTGTTGTTGACATCGTCGACCGATGACCCAGTAAAGAGAACAACCCATATCTCCACCCCGGAAGGCGTGATCAGTGACATTTTGAAGAATCGTTAAACACCTGCAGTTGGCGATCGCAAAGAGCCAGGTATTTCTCTAAGATTTACCATCCCTTTTTGCAATATTTGATTACCTCTAAATAACACCGCCTTTGCCAGAGTCCGCTTGGACTGAATTGGGCCACTCTTTCCAAGGACCGAGAGGAACTCAGAAAAAGTGCGTACCAACAAACTGGTGATCACGATGGGACGTCTTACCACCAAAGCCGCCCGTATTTAGTTCATTTTCCTTTTCTTCTAGTTAGTTTGTTTTAGTTTTTTTTACTTTTCGCATTTAAGTCTACTATCGAGAGCACGTGAGCATACACCAAAGACTCGAGATGTCAGAAATACAAAAGATTATAATTGGTGACCTGCCTTTATGGGGGTACCATAATAACCCGCTATACCATGAGCAACCCCTTGAGGATTCAGCACAATACAACAGAGAAGTTAACATGGCCGCTGGTGAGGAAACTCCCTTCACACCGAACACCAACCTCAATGACAGACATAGAGGCAACAGCTCCGGGCAGAATTTTACGACTCAATAACTTATGGACCTCAGCGTCCAGAAACTACAAAGGGGAGGAGATGAAGCCGACGAACTACTCTGCGGCTTAGCCGCAGCATGCGAGACCATCAAGGAAGGGAAGGAGGCAAAAGAACGAGAGCGACAAAGCCAGGAGAGGCCACCCCCTACTCCAACGATGATATCACCACACATGTCTCCACCTAGGCACACTCTTCACACTCTCCTTAGTAACAGACGACAAGACAGAATCCGTTCCCAGACCGCTAGGCAAGACCCTGTCATAAGGGTGGAAGACTTTCCCAAAATGATCGATGAATACATGACTAAGAAACACTGCCCTGATTTGTCAATCGGATTTGAAAATTTATGCTGAGACCTCAAATTTAATCTACCTACGGGATTCAAACCTCCGAAGTTTAGCAAGTATAATGGCACTGGAACTCCGAACCATCATCTGGCCTTGTTCTGCAATGACTGTCAGCCTATTCGCGACAATCACAAACTTCTGATACATTACTTTCAAAGGTTGCTCGAAGAGGAAGCTCTCGACTGGTTCGTCGGGCTCCCACTACATAAAATCGACACATTTAAAAAATTAGCCGGACAGTTCTTGGATCAATATAAGCATCTGATACAGGAGGCCGTCAGTCTCAGCGACTTGATGACAACATAGCAGGAAACTGAAGAGGACTTCGAAGATTTTATGTCACGTTGGAGGAAGCTCGCAGCTTGCACGAGGAGTCAAATGAGGGAAAAAGATGCAATCGACATCATCATAGACAACGTCAGAGAGCCCCTTCAGAGTGCTCTGATCATAAGCGATTGCCCAGACTTCGCTACTCTGCATCTGCGTGCCAATCGCATTCAACAGCACATAAAAGGAGGAGATCTCACCTTCTCAATCACTGCACCGAAGGCATCAACTTCCGGTGATTCAAAGCCCCAAAATAATAAGAAAGGCTTAGGCTCTGAGCAAGTCAACACAGTCGCTAATCAAAATCAAGGTGATGGAATAATCAACAAAGGAACTCTGGTCAAGGTCAATACCAAAATCAGCAATGGTACGCCAATCAAAATAAAAATCAATATCCTAACCGAAATCAGTATCCCAACCAAAACTAAAGCGCTGCCCGAAACCGTCCTACCAATACCTAGGGCTATAATAATGTCCTTCCGCCTCAAAATTTCAATCAACAGACCCGAGGTCCCTATCAGCCCAGACGAGATTATTATCCTCCATTACCCAATACTATCCCCAACATTTTTCGCCTCCTAAGTGACCAGAACCTCATTCGTTTCCCACTAGAGCAGCCGTGGCCCTAGCCTGCTAACCTCGATTACACCAAGTTCTGTGCTTTTCATCAATACGCGGGACATAACCTGAGAGATATGATATATGATATGAACGATCAGAATCAAATTGATTGGGAATCCCTTCAAAATTCTAACCAGAATAACCAACAGCCTCCGCAGAACCTTGAAATCGTTAACAACCCTTTGTAAAACCATAATCAAGGACTGGTCACCCATGTCACCACGGTAGACCTTTCGAGCCGAGCCCCTTTTCATCCATCTACTCTCATCATGCGAGTTAGCCATCCCAATGCTACACCCAATTCAGATGACCCTCTAAGGCCCACCATCGTTCTGCCTCACCCTTCTACCTTCATAACCCGATTTGAACCGCCAACTCTGCCACCGTATCCAAACTTCACTCGAGTTCAAGTCCAATCTTTTCGAGCTCGAAGGCTTATCACTCAACCCATAGAACCTTCTACACCCCCGAACTTTGACATAGCTCCCAGCACCGCTGAGCCAGAATATGAGGACCATGTCCTTCAAACTATAGAATAGGTCGCAGCATGGGTAGATAACGTCACCCGAAATACCACCAGTCAACAATGCAAGGAGACAACCGAAGAACACCCATTAGCTGTGGAGAGAAAACAGCAGAAGGAAGAGCTCACTAAGGAAGAAGTACTAATCTCTGCATTCCTCAAAGAAGAAGACTACACTCAATACCTTCCACCTTGGAATGGCATAGCCCCAATAGGCATTCCCTCGTTAAATTTCATTCCTGTCACCACAAATATCACATTGAATCCTCCAACAGTCTAAGGTCAGCAGCAGACATGCCCAATCCTGAAATCTAGAACCAACTATCCACCACCACCATTCCCTCGAGAAAAATAAAGCAACAACGCGCAGCTGACTGATCGGATAATGAAAGAAGAGTAAACATACCCCCTCTGCCTCACATAATTCCTTCACCTCCAGCACCAATGCCTCAACCAGCTCAACAAAAGGGGTGTAGAGCACATCGACCCAGCAAAGAACCCGCCCCTAGAAACAGGTCAGGAATATGATCTTCTCCGACACCTCGCGAAGGTGCCCGCACAAATATCGATCCTCGAACTCATCAAGAAATTGCTAGAGCATCACCGACTTCTCGTGGAGACATTAGATGAGATGCACATGAACGAAGATACCACTTTGGATCAGCTGCATGAGATCACCTCGGTTATGACTCAACCTCTCACACTTACCTTCACTGAAGCTGACATGCCTAAAGAATCGTTACGTGAGAGTTCGGCTCCTATATATCTGACCGTCATAATCAGAGGATTTTCAGTACCCCACGCATTAGTCGACACCGAAGCAGGACTCAACATTTTTCCTATAACAACGTTGAAAATCCTTGAATACACTGAACAGGATATAAGGCCTTCGTCCTTATCCCTTATCGCTTATGATGGCCCTCAGCGCTTCATCAAGGGAACCATCAAGTTACAAGTTCACCTCGGGCCAGTCACCAAGGATGTCACTTTTTATGTCTCGAATTCCTCAAGCACTTACAATTTGATATTAGGAAGGAAATGATTGGAATCCATGAAGGTAGTAGCATCGACGTATCACCAAGGCATCAAATTCCTGCATGAAGATTCTATCGTCAGGATATACGCCGATACACCCCTCAGAGAAATCGACACAGACTATGCGGCGAGCATTCCAACAGTGCACAACTTCATACTGAGCACAGGACATATCAAAAGATGCAGGAACCTGATGACGCGTTAATAACAGAAGTTAACTATCCTCGGTCCCTTTCGACCCATCAACCGAAAGTAGTGAGAAGAGAAGTCAAGCCTGATCTAGCCCGACTATACGACATAAACCCGATCGCGATAAAAGGATGGGACCTAATGTATCAGACACTAGACTCGACAGAGACAAGCGAGGATGCATAAGACTGGTCGTACCAAAGAGACTACATAAACACATCAGATTGGTGTACCGGTCAGACGATAAGCAAGACGACGTCCTACCTACTTCACCAAAGTAGTCACTCTACGACCATTTCATATACGGAACTACGGAGAAGGCTGATGTGCCAAAGAGAAGAAAGGAGCCATCCTTCACTGAATCTCAGGCAATCGAAATTGAGCAAGTGACCAAAGCCTTCGCTGACCTGACCAACCAAAATCGTGATACTGACGACATGGATAGGCCACTGAAAGGAGTCGAACCATTATTCAAAACCCCTGAAGAGCCAGAGCTGTGCACAGAGGTCTGCGAGTCGACAGACGAGGACTTCCACATTGCCACATTAGTAAACGAAGAAAAACCAGAGTCAGGGGCACCCCAACTTCATGAACCAAGAAGAGAAGACTGGCTCTCAATGTCAAGCGAGGAAGAAGACTACTAGGTTACCTGCACAGAAATAGAACTTGAGGATCACTTAAGAGTAGAACGACTGAAGCTCCTCGAGGAGATCAACAACTCCTGAAACAAAGAAACTGACTCTGATGATGAACTTGATCATCAATCCTTACTAGATAATTGGCGGTGTTCGCGTCTCTGCCCCTACCCAGAATCACCCTATTGCAACATGTGCGCATCCATCTTAACACGGTGCAAAGGAGCTATCTTGCGCGAGGGACGACGGACAACAAGGGTAAAAGATCATCACATTACCTTTATAAAATTCTAAGAATAATTAGAGCTCGACACTCCCAATCTCTGGATGCGCCACAACTGCAAAAATTTTGGAACTCACTGAAAGAAGAATGGCAACCGCCGCCAAGCGATGATGAAGACTATTGGATAGATCTCCCCACACTCGAGTTAGCAGAATAGCTAGAACATGGCTTCCAAGCACAATCAGACGAAGAGGAAGATTTTAACCCCAACAAGAGTGACCTCTGCCCTGATCACGAAGGATGGGAATGCCCCTAGAAGTATCCCTACATTTCTCACCCATATCAGCCTCGCTGTCAGGTCTGCATACTTGTTACCGTATACCACAAGATCCAGAGGAAGGAATTCCTAGATTCTTACTTCAATGACAATAATTTTGAGTGCTCCTTCACTACATGGGAGTGCCCACGAGAGTTTTCGTGCATCGTTCGACCATATCAGCCTTATTGCTAGACCTATACCATAATAATAGAAGACTTCAAACGAGAAGGTCGGGCCAATCCCCTTCCTGCACTATAAAGAATGGTCGAAAGCCACCCTCATTCGATAATTAAGTTCATCAAACCATATCTATGGTTAATATGAAGTGAGGAATCTCAACAACAAGCGAACCTCCGATCTGATTTCGAAGACGAGAACATGGACAACTATCATCTTCAAACTCTCTTCGACGACGAAGCACTTCACGTAATAGAAGAGGAAGGTGAGTCGTCTGACAAATCGTCGCCAGCATCGCTCATCAAGAGGATTGCCTTAGATAAGGACTCTAAAAAAAATGTCAAATTCAGATCGAGTTCACTTCATCCGGGGACTCGCCTGAACGGCACCAGCAGTCGTCCCACTTCCCCAACTAAGAGAAGCAACCTTGCTGGTTCCGCCTCAGGAAACCTATTATCAAAAATCCATGTACCATACCTATTATCAAAAATCAAAAAAAATAAAAAATCCTAAAACCCATAAAAATATGAAAATAGAAAATCTCAAAAAATTAGAAAATCACGGAAAAGGGGGGAGTCCTTCATCCCAGACCCATTCAGCGACCAACAACGAGACTTTTCTCCAAAGGATATGAGTAATGACCACATCAATGAAATCATAGGAGTAACCGACATGAGCACACCTGGTCACTTTCCTGCCCTCAACATCGACGAGCCTTGCCTTGACTCAGTTCAAAGTGACCCTATTACCTCTTCCTCGCGAAGTCGTCAAGCATCTCGACGAAGTAACAAGCCAGTTATCATACCTGACGAGATACTCTGCAACTTTGAAAGGATGATGAATAGCCTCGACCTACACCTAACAGAGGATGTCGTGATCATAAATTGCACCGATGGAGGGCTACCACCCATAAAACTAGCCTCCCAGTATAGTTCTTTTACAGTGTATGAACTCACAGATGATGAAGGAGCGCCAGTCATCGAAGAAACCCAGGACTTCCAACGGGTCATTAAGCACTTTAACGAGCAAACACAGGCAACCGCAGAATCGACTGAAGAGATAAATTTCAACACCAAGGACGAGCCTAAGAAGCTGTTGATCAATGTGACACTCAAATCCAAGGAACAATAATAAATTATCCAAGTCC
Organism: Chloranthus sessilifolius; assembly: GCA_021018995.1. NCBI lineage: Eukaryota > Viridiplantae > Streptophyta > Magnoliopsida > Chloranthales > Chloranthaceae > Chloranthus > Chloranthus sessilifolius. The sequence continues at coordinate 105,077,264 of CM037588.1, forward strand.
TTCAAGAACACCTCAGCTCTTTCGCATGGTCCTACAAAGATATGCCTGGATTGGACCCAAGCTTAGTAGAACATCTGTTAGTCCTGGAACCCGATGCGAAACCCGTCAAGCAGAAACTCAGGAGGATGCATCCCCAAACAGCATTACAAGTCAAAGAGGAAGTTGACAAGCTACACAAAGTAAAATTCATCCGAGTCGTCCTCTACTCTAAATGGATTGCCAACATAGTACCTATCACCAAGAAGGACGACAGAGTGCGGGTATGCATCAATTTTTAGAATCTCAATAAAGCATGCCCAAAAGATAACTTCCCCCTACCACACATCGACACCCTAGTCAAAAACACTGCTAGACATGAGATGTTATCCTTTATGGATGACTTCTCTGGATACAACCAGATTAAATTAGCAGAATCAGACCAAGAAAAGACTTCATTCACCACACCATGGGAAACTTACTGCTACGTCGTCATGCCTTTCGAGCTCAAAAACGCAGGAGCCACATATGAAGATGCCATGATGGCCATATTTCATGACATGATATACAAATGTATTAAAATCTATGCCAATGATATATTAGTGAAGTCTCATAAACGAGTAGGATATGTCGAAGCACTACGAATGATGCTACAAAGATTCGAGCAATATCAACTAAAGATGAATCCAAAGAAGTGTGTGTTTGGAGTAACCTCTGGAAAACTATTGGGATTTATAGTCAGCAAATGAGGTATCGAAGTCGACCTGGTGAAGGTCAGATCCATTCTCGAGATGCCACTCCCAGCAATATCAAAGAATTATGAGGCTTGATAGGAAGGTTGCAGTTCATTAGCAGATTCATCTCCCAGCACTCAGATCGATGCGATCCTTTCTACAAACTACTTAAAGGAGGAGCTGAATACAGAAGGGATGACCAGTGTCAGCAGGCCTTCGACTGAATCAAGAAGTACCACCTCAATCCGCCAATATTATCTCCACCAGTTCCTGAAAGACCCCTAATCCTCTACCTCTTAGTGAACGACAAAGCAATGAGAGTAATTCTTGGGCAATATGAAGAAGACGGCAAGAGAGAGAAGGCTATCTACTACCTCAGCAGAATGATGGTCGAGTATGAACAGAAATATACGCCAATAGAGAAAACCTGTCTCACACTAGTGTAAGCCTCGACGAAATTACGGCACTACTTTGGAGCACACAAAATATTAGTACTAGCATGCATGGATCCTCTGAAGTACATCTTTGAGAAGCCCGCTACCTCTGGGAGGTTCACCTGATGGCACATGTTACTACAAGAGTTCGACATCACCTATGTGATTTGCTTCTTATTATGTATTATAATTATATTAAATTCAACTCTTAACCTATTACAAACGCACAATGGAAATTATAGTACTAGCATAGGATCGTTCCCACGAGGAAGTTCATTATCTTATTAATTCCTAGTTTATATCTTTTATCTAAATCTCTATCTTAAAAACTTTTATTTATCTTTAAGATTTTCTAATCTACTGGAGAAATATGAATAAAAGAATTGGTGATTAAACTAAAGTGAATAAAAATAAATCCTAATCCTCCTTCTTCAGATTAAGGTCATCAATCTTAATCTTCAGCTTTCAGATATTTATGAAAATAAACAGTACCGTTACACCATATTTCTAGTCTCCTAGGGTTGGTCGTCAATCAAGTCTAAGATCCTATCAATACAGATTTAATCTAATCAATAATCAACCAGAAACTGGGCGTCAATCAAACTCTAGCAAATTGAAGATGGAAAAGTAAAAATCGTTATACTAATCTGCAAATTCTAACCTGAGTTGTCAATTCAAATTAAAACTTTAAGATATTTATAAAGCAAATAAAATCAAAACTAAAAAGCAAAGTAAAAATATATCCTTCACCCCTCAGCCGCAGTCGTTAATTGCTCCTGAGAAACTACAGATATCTACACTAATCTTCAGCATTCCATTACAGTCGTCAATTGCTCTTGAGAAACCTCTAATATCTAATCTACTCTAACTAGTATACACTACTTTGATCGGAAGAAAATCTAACCTCAGGCGTCAATTGATCTTGAAATTCTTCGATGCTCATTCCTATGTCGAGCCCTCTTATTTATAGATTATAAGGAGTCGGTTTACAAAGATCTAGTTCTAATAAAAGAAACTACTAAAAATAAAATATTTCTAATATAAATCTAATTTCTAATTTTATCTTTCCTTGCTTTCTTTAGTTGATGCACTTCTAGAGTGTTCTCTATTGAGCAGCAGCAGAATCCTTTGGATTAGATCTTCATCAATCTTCACAAATTTGTGGTTCACCAGACTTCTAATTACAGGAGTCTTCTAATTCTGGATCTGGCGGTGTTAAACTCTCACGTGATAAAGTAGGAAAGCTTCTACTTTTAGGAAATCGTAAATAACAATTTCTATCTTTCATAGCTTTTTTTCTGGAAAATCGTCAATCACGATTTTCTATTTTTCATAGCTTCCTCATAGTGGACGATTCTCTGGATTACGCTTTATCACTTTTCTCCTTTTTGTCTCTTTTGAAGAATTGTAAATTATGATTCTCTGGCTTTCAGTAGGCGGAAAAATATATTTTTCGTTCAATTATCTTTTTTATTACTTTTTGAGTTTATTTTGATAAAGATTAACACATAGGCTTTAATTTACTCCTTATCTTTAATAACTGCACATTAGTAACTCGTTAGTAGCAAACTATGGCCTAGCATCACTAAGTTAAGGGTGATAAAATGGTAAATTATGTGACTTATCACACCTCCAAACTTAAGTTTTGCTAGTCCCTAGTAAACAAGGAAACATAAAATATTTAAAACTTTTAAATTTAAATGTCACTTTTGTAGGGAGCACGATTGCATTTAGCAGATGCAACAAGTCTTTAAACCCTTAGGTGATCCCTAGTGGAGGAGTTGTAGTCTCCTGACGGTTTTCAGTAAGGTTACCTACAAACTTTAAATATTTTTGGATTTTTCAAAATATTTTTCAAAACTAAAAATTTAAAATATAAACTAATTATTTAGTTAGTCATTATATGTTCATTATTTCAATATTTCAAATCTTTTATCCTTAGCTTCCCATCATCGCAATTATCCTTGATCAGAACTTAATAATTTCAATTCTTGTATAGTGTGGACTGTGTGCATACAGTAAAATGTTTAATCGTCATAGATTTTTCTAAACTGCAGTTTTAAAAAAATATTTTCATCCAAACTCTCACTTATTAGCATACTATCAAAAATAATCAAAATTTTGGATTCTTATGATATGATATGTTCGTGATAAATTCAAAAGATAATCAGCTAAAAAGATAAATCTCATGGAAAGGATAATCAATTTTTCTCATATAATTTCTTTATTTATTCATAGTATCTATTTCATATACCTCTACTAGACTCATATTTTTGTAAATCATAAATCACAAAAGTCTTTCCTTTGACTTGTAATGGGGTTTTGAGTTTTCAGAAGATTTAAAAGAAAAAGGCAAAGAGGATTCAAAATTATTTCCAAGAGTTTAGCTCCTCCTTCTTTTCTTCTTCTATTTTTCAGCTTTAGTAAGCATCCTTATTTTGGATAACTTCTTCCCATTTATTTTTCCTTTTATAAATCTCATTTTTCTCTTTTTTTTCAATTTGGAATCTTTTTGCTTCTCTTTTCATAAAATCGTCTTTTACGATTTTTCATTCTTTTTCTTTTCTTTTCCCATATTTTCATACATTTGTATTTCTTTTTCAGTTGTACCCTTTTAAGCATGAATAAAAATAGTCTCTCTTTCTCTCAGAATAAAGAGAAATAGGCTCTATAGCTCACTAGTTATATGATTTTAAAACTATAATCTAAAATATTTTGTAGTTTAGATCAATCGTATAGTTTCAAACATTTTTCTGATACAGTGTTCTAGAGATGCTTTACTTTGAATTGTAACTATTTTTATTTTGATTTTTGAACTACTACTATGATGGTTTGCTAAGAAATTCGAATTTTTATATTTTTTATCATAAATTGTATATAATGATTAACTTATCTAAAAATTAAAAATTCTTTTATAAAATAATAAATTTTAAATAAAAACTAAACTAAAAAATTAAACTAACAAAAGTTTGTATCTCCCTAAACTACAGGGGACATACTGTGACAGCCCGAATTTCGACACCCCGAAACTCGTGCCATCAGCACGACCATCAAGGTCGTGCCCTGTGATTCCTTACGAGGCATTGGTATATACAAACATGAGATTACAATAAAGAATGCATCTACTCTAAACAAGTGCCCATGCATTTAAGGTAAAAGAGTCTCTAAGGACAGTTCTTGTCCCATGCCAATTCATGGGCATAAGAACTAACCCAAACCGTTGGTGATAACTATCCGTCCCTGACGGTTTGCCAAAAGAATAAAGGTACTTAATTATAAAAAGAGACTTGACATACCAAGCCGTGCCTAATACTCTCAACTCACTCTCAAAGTACGCAATGGGTCTCCTAAAAGAATTCCTCAGGAGGAGGCTCTGACTCCTCAGTGGGCACGTAGTCTGAATCCCCTGGATCAAAGTCTCCAGAAGTCCTTGCTGCCGCTAGTCCTGGACCTGCGACGTATAGTCTAAGGGGTGAGCTACATCCTAGCTCAATAGGGAAACAAAGTGAACATATAGATTAAATCTCACATATATGTTAGCAGTTTTGAAAGCACAATTTACTAGATATCACTTTTAAACAGAACAATTGATATAACTGGAATAACTAAAATGGATATAGCTGATTTCCTTTTATGGTGTTGTTTGTTCTCATCTTACTGGTTTAGTTATGAATTCGGCCTAATCACTTAAACCTTTAACTTAAATAATCCTCGAGCAATATAGCATCGAGCCCCGATGGAATACCTACCATCGTCGTCTACAAGATAATTATTATATGTATTCCCTGGGTATACTGCCCAAGCCCCTTTCTCATAGGTGGCGGGGTCTATTATTAAATCTACATCCCTAGGATGTGCTATAAGTATACGAATTGGCCGCCGTACCGGTCATGGATATCCTGCCGCGTCAGTCGTGGGTATCCTGCCACGTCGGTGGGGTATTCTAATCAAACCTCAAATAACAAAAAAAATATCGATGTGCTTTACATATAGTTATTCACCGTGACTTATGCTAATTCTTAGTACATTAGGCCTTATCATTATGCTTTAGTTTCACGGTTTGCTTTCATCTGTATCCCTGGGATACTACTGATTTAATACATCATTTAGATGCCCACATTATAATATTACGTCTCCTGGAGACTTCATGGTTTCACCTTGAAGCTTACGCACACACCCCATTTTTTGAAAGATTATACAATACTCAACTTTTTAATTGAAATACACTGCATATATGAGTTGACGAAATAAAGTACATGTTTCAAGAATATTCCCTACCTCAACGCAATTCCAATGCACACTTTTTCATAGAGGTTTACACTTCACGATCTTACGTCAAACCTATATTTCATGTATTCAGAATATGTTTAGAAAGGTTACAAGAATCATTGGAGCACATAGCCTCCATGTATCTGCACCAATAAATTCAAAAACTGTGTGGTGCCTCGCGCGAGCGAGCACAATTCCTCGCACGCGCGGTCTCTTAATCCTCGCTCGAGCGGTCACTTGAGCCCCGATCAAGCGGTTCAATCGAGATCGCTCAAGCGATCCAAGTGAGCCTTTTGAAGCTCTATCCGATGCCCCGCTTGAGCGGTCATTTGTTCTCGCTCGAGCGATTAAATCGAGATCGCTCGAGCGGTTAAAGCGAGCTCTACTAGAGACCTCGCTCGAGCGAGCTTCCCTTGGTTTTGGGTCTCGCTCGAGCGAGCCCAGTACTAAATTTTATGTTCTATCCTCGCTCGAGCGAGCCAATTAGATCGCTCGAGCGAGGAGCAGAAATTTTTAACTCCTCGATCTGATCGAGAAACTCTTTCTTCTTTCATTCAAACCTTGTCATCGTTAACATCCATATAACAACATCCTATACATTATTTAAACACCTAAACATTTATCATGAGATTTAACATACCTCCGTCGATAGGTCTCATAAAACTTTGATCTGCGATTCAAAACTACACTTGACGAAGAGATCTCCAAGGTTCCTCCCCAAAGCTCCTCATTCAGCCTTTTCTCTTTCTAGGATAATTAGGTTACGTATATGGGGAACCCCTCTCTATTCCATTCACTTATATATCTTTTGTGAAAGTTAGTGTGTTTCACACACACACCAAAAGTGTGTATATGTTACTTTTGGTTCCCTTGTGAACCACCCATACACGTGCATGTTGCGTGACGTGTCCGATCCCAAAAATCTGGGGTTATGACACATACAGGAAAAAGGTATCGTAAATTATTTTACTGCTATGTTAGAAACCGGGTATATAATCTGCAAAAAACAAATTAAAAATTCTTCCCCCCCCCCCAAACTTGGGAGAAAAAAACACTTCCGATTTAATAGAAAATGTTAGATGTTATTAACACACACTGTTAGTAAATTAGTCAAAAACATTAAAGAAAGAAAAACTATTATTATTATTTATTTATTTTTATATATAGATGAACTAATGACAGAAATATGGAAAGAAAACTAATTACATGAAAAAAAATCCTAGAAAAAATCTAGACACACACTAAACTAAGACACTGGCAGCAACGTCCAAGAATAAATCTTCAATAAAGATCGGTCATCGGCTTTTAGCTATGCTTTAATTAAAGTCTCTTATTCCTTCCCACCAAAGGCAGATCCACACCTTTGCAGGGTCACCTCTCTAATTCATCTTTTTCCTATACTGCGCCCTTGCGTAGCGTAAGCTAAAAGAGAAGATGAGAAATGGAGACGGGTGGCGAGGAACGGCTCAACCCACCATCAACATATGGAAGTTTGCATTCAGGGTGGGTTGTGATGGTCTTAAGATTAGGAAGTGGGGGAAGATGGGTTCCTGGTATATGGTTTCAAATTTAGGTTAGATTTAGGGTCAAGGGTAGTTATAGTCGACGATTCAGCATCTCGAGTAGGTTACTGGTGCTTCAGATGTTTTACTTTCTTTTGTGCAGCTAGGAGCTCAGCTCTATGTATTTGATCAAGTTGCTTACTGAAATCATTCTGGTTATGCTCTTCATAGGGTTTAAGGTTAAGGACGGAGGAAGAAGAAAGGCTATGAACAGGTTTTGGTTAATGGATGGGTATGGATTTATAGGGAAGGGCTCGACTTTGAACCGTCACTTCGAGTAAATGTCTCTGTGTAGGTTCCTAGGCTAGGGTGGTTGGGAAGTGGTAGTATTGAATGCAAAAGTTGTTTATTTCCCATATGAATTAAATGGGTTCGTATTCCATTGTAACTGAAAAGATAGCTCACTGAAATTGCCTGTAAAGACCCGTATTTTGAACACGAGTTAGACTGACCCTGTGTGTGTATTTGGCTCGACAACCGACGTCACCATTTGTTTTGGATTTTTATCTAGATGTGATTGTGTGGACAGATTTTAATTTAGAGCCCATTTGGACCCTCGTGCGAAAGTTGTGCACCGACCTCGGTGTAGCCGCTCAACACCAGACTTGAGTTTTAAAATTAAAAGTGTATAATACATAAGATGTGTGTGTGTGTTTTACTTTGTGAGCAATCCTATTATAAGAAGGAATTGCATTCCCGTATTATACTAGGTTTTGTTAAGAGAGGATAGTTACCCAACCGTGTGAAACTCCTTCTTCTCTCTTCTTCAATCATCGTAGGAGATCGGTTTAGAAAACCTCCTTCTCTAGAACCCTCTTTATTGAAAACACTTAAACCTTAGAAAGAACTTGAATCAACATTGGATTCGTAGTTGGCTATTGGGAGAGGTTGAGATCATTGGGGGCGTGTTGGAGTTGTCTCTGTGAACTCGTGGGATCGATCGCGGCGCGAATCGTTGAGGAAACCCGTCGGTTTTTATCATCGCTCGAGCAAGCCTTAGTATTTTAGTCATAACTTTTTATTCCGAACTCTGATTAAGACAATTCTTTTTGCGTTGGAAAGCTAATAGAAAAATCTACAACTTTCATGTTTTGACCAACTCATGAATCAATCGTCTTGATGGTCAAACAAATATGAGAATGTTACGTCAAATCGCTCGAGCGAGCTATTATCATCGCTTGAGCGAGGTATCACCGAACTCCGACATTACCTTAGTATTTTAGTCATAACGTTTTATCCCGAACTTCGATTAAGATGATTCTTTTTGCATTGGAAAGCTAATAGAAAAATATACAACTTTCATGTTTTGACCAACTCATGAATCAATCGTCTTGATGGTCAAACAAATATGAGAATGTTACGTCAAATCGCTCGAGCGAGCTATTATCATCGCTCGAGCGAGGTATCACCGAACTCCGGTATTGCCTTAGTATTTTAGTCATACCTTTTTATCTCGAACTCTGATTGAGACGATTCTTTTTGCGTTGGAAAGCTAATATAAAAATCTACAACTTTCATGTTTTGACCAACACATGAATCAATCGTCTTGATAGTCAAACATATATGAGAATGTTACGTCAAATTCTAGGATTGGCGCAACTTGCTTGTTTTGACTTGTTTTTGAGGAAACGCTTAAATAGGTCTATATTATTAGTAATTAGAGTTTATCTTAATGCATGAACGTATATTGTGATGTAGATTGAGGGCGAGAGGCCATCAATAGGACCTTGCTTGACTTCGCATAACTCCGAGTTTTAGGTAGGAGAATCTCATCTTTACAGTATTTTATTTTAATTCGCATGGATATTTTGAATTAAAATCTTTGAACTTGCATATGCCATTGAAATCACATCTGTAAATTGAAATTGATATGAATGACTAAAAATCTAAATCTACCTGAATCCTGAAACCTGAATCTGCTTAAGCTCTGAAGATCTGAAATCAAGAACCTGAACTATGTATAAGAGACTTCCATCTGATTATATTAGTATCTGCATTTGTTTTATGATTGACTCAACGACCCTCAAAATTCTGAACAACTTCCCGCACAAGTTTCCCTCATTACGCGGGCTTGTTGCATCCTGAAAAAGGGTTCATGAACGACGATGGTAGGTAGGGGTTCCCATCGGCTATATTCCTGCTCTCGAGATATAGTTTACCCGGGAGGTATTTTAAGTTGAGGATTAAGTCATGAATTACTGAACTTTGCATATAGAAGTTAGAGAAACTAAGACATCAAACACCAGATCTGTTCTTGAAACTGTTTTCACACATTTAGAAATAAATCTTACATATGATTTTCGCACCTAAATTCAGTTTATTATCTGCTTATATGTTTGACAAGCTATATTCCGATATTTGTTTTGAAACCATGTTAGTTAAAGTAAAATGTCGTAGATGTCTTTCTTCTACTGAGCTTTGTTGGTTAGCTCACTCCGACTATACGTCACAGGTTCAGGTATTGACGTGGCTATTCAGTATGTGAGGAGATCCGACACGTGCACGAGGAAGAGCTTGAGGTTCCTCCTGAGGAGTTTTCGATAGAACTTCTTGATTTTCATTTTCTTATTTGTGAGAGTTAGACTTGAATTTGTGGGCCCATTTTAGTTGGATACCATAGTTTTATATTTGACGTTGATTTCTGTTATGAGCCATGTTTCGATGATGGTCGGCCATCATCGGTGGTTCTTTACTTTTAATTGCTTCCGCATTTATTTTAGCTATGGATATTTATTGCGCTTTACTCTGATATGTGCCCTGTTTGTCCGGCTTATCGTTTATTCGATAGGTTGGCGAACCGGCCTTTCCTATACCTGAGGGATTGGAAAAGTCGGGTCGTCACAGTTGGTATCAGAGCCATGGTTTTTAGATTCTCTAAGGACCCATGAGAACTAACCGTGACCCGGTACAGTTCGCATCAGAGTCATGTCGTTAGGTCCAGAATCACTAGTACTGTTTGTAATTGTCTTTACAATCAATGTTGACTGATGTTGTGGTGTTCACAATGACAGATCAGTATGGCCCCAAGATTTAGAGGCAGAGGCAGAGGTAGGACGGTGCCTTTAGAGGACATTCCTGAAGGTGTCGGTACATCAAGGGGAGTTGCCTTCGCATCCGGTTCTAATGCAGTCCCTATAGGAGCCGGAGTTGATAGAGGTCAGGGTGAAAGAATGGAACAAGTGTTGGAAAGTTCCACCAACATTGCTCACAGATCGCATCTATGGCTCGCAGATCACGAATCGCCAAAGAAGCGAGCTGATTTCTCGGACAACAACAACAATCATCGAGATTTGCGAATTCGTGGAGGATGAGACCTCCAAATTTTTTTCGGCAGACCATGGAAGTCAAGGTTGGTTGGATGAGATGGAAAAGATCTTCGAGGTGCTTGCACGATGTCGAGAAGGTTAGATGGGCAACCTTCAAAACCGGATGGACAGTGGACCATGGTGGAAGTCCGTGGCTGACACCGGAGCGGAGTTTCCCAATACTCCTTGGACATGGGCTGAGTTTATCGAGGCGTTCAACGATCGGATTTTCCCAAGATCGTTAGGCATCAGATGGAAGTTCAGTTCATCGAGCTGAAGCAGGGGACAATGTCAGTGCGTGAGTATGGAGATGAGTTCACGCGACTTTCAAGGTTTGCACCTCAACATGTGGCCACCGATATGATGAAGGCCAGAAAATTTCAGCTGGGTCTTAGGCCGAGTATACAGGAGAGCGTGGCTATGTGGGAAATGGAAACATATGGAGGAGTACTGTCAAAGGCCCTCATAGCAGAGGAAGAAATTCAAAAGCGGTTTTTGAGAAGCAGTCAGCCGAACAAGGACAGAGTTGTACAAGGGAGTTAGGTACTTATGAAAATAAGAGGGCCAAGTTTACAAAGCCGCCAGTGAACCTTATTCAACCTACATTTTCTAGACCAACATTTTCTTCTGGACCGACCCCTTATCAGAGATTGGCAGCATCACCGTGCAATCCGTGCGACCGGTGGGTTCTAATGCTAGTGGAGCTTCAGTGATGTGGATCCTCTCGTGCACCATCTTTTGTTTTGGTCACTATGTGCCTAAGGTGTGGGAAACCACACAAAATCGAGGATTGTAGGAGGAACACTGGAGCGTGTTTTCGGTGTGGCGCAATCGGACACATGGTTAAGGATTGTCCTCAGGAGGACAAGGGAAGAACTAGTTCGCTTCTACTCAAAGATCGACCCAATTTTGTTCAAGGTCGAGCTTATGCCATGATGGCTCAAGAAGCCAAAACGTCGAACGACGTGATCCAAGGTATTATTAAAAGTTGAGATGTCTTCTTATTTTATGTGCTATATATAATTGCTTGATATTTAATAAATTTTGCTAATAAGGTATGGATGAATACACATGCTTAGAAACTTTTAATTGAAATGCTTGTCTAAACTAAGGTACCCTTTTATGCATCGGGGAGCGATGTAAGCAAAATTGAAGCGAGTGTTGATAGACCACAGGTCTACACATTCTTTGTTACTCCATTGTTCATTTCCGAGAAGTTGGGAATCATTCCCAAGGCCCTTGATTTCATCTTGGCGGTCAATTCCTCACGCAACTCAAAGTGAGCACCGATACCATGTGTCAATCGTGATTGTGATGATCAAGACCACGAGATGCTGGATAATTTGATCATTTTGAGCATGGAAGGGTTCGACGTGATACTAGGGATGGATTGGTTATCTACTTACCATGCGGCGTGGATTGTCTTGAAGATTGTAACATTCAGCCAAAGAGAAAATCTTTTCGATTTTTGGAGTCAAATCTTGTGTGATATCTTTATCTCGCCATTCGAGGCAGTATGATGAGGAACGGGTGTTATGGTTATCGCCTACTTGCAAGATCATAAGGAGGAGAAGAAAATATTACGATATTACGATTGCTTGCGAGTATTCGGATGTTTTTCACGAAGATCTACCCTGATTACCACCGACAGGAGATTGAGTTTTTGATTGAGTTAGTGCTGCGAATCGAACCGGATCAAAAACTCCGTGTCGAATGGCGCTCGCAGAATTGAAAGAGTTGAAGGAGCAGCTTCAGGAACTGCTAGATAAGGGCTTTATTAGACCGAGTGTGTCACCCTGGGGAGCACCGGTTCTATTTGTAAAGAAGAAAGACGGTTCAATGCAGCTTTGCATCGATTACCGCCAGCTAAATAAGTTGACAATTAAGAACCATTATCCACTTCCAAGAATTGATGATCTGTCGATCGCCATAAGGAGCAAGGTTCTTCTCAAGATCGACTTGAGGTCGCTACCATCGGTTGAAAGTTAAGTCCAAGACATTCGGAAGATGCTCGTAACCCGATATGGGCACTAAGTTCTTGGTCATGCCATTTGGGTTGACAAACGCACCGGCATTTATGGACTTGATGAACCGGATATTCAAGTCACATTTGGACAAGTCTGTAGTAGTTTTTGTAGATGACATCCTCATCTATTCAAAGACGCGAGAAGAACATGAGCAACATCTGCGAGTGGCTCCCCTTAGAGACCATCAGTTATATGCAAAACTTAGTAAGTGTGAGTTTTGGCTTGAGCAGGTCAGTTTCCTAGGCCATGTTATCTCTGAGATCGGTATTACAGTTGACCCAGCAAAGATTGAGTCAGTGATGAATTGGGAATGCCAAAGACCGTTCTGAGGTTCGTAGTTTCCTCGGTTTGGCGGGATACTCTACGAAGGTTTGTGGAGGGCTTCCAAGATATCGTGTCCTCTTACACTACTTACAAAGAAGAATACTAAATTTGATTGGACAGAGCGGTGAGCAAAGTTTTCGTGAACTCAAGAACGATTGACTCAGCGCCGATTTGCTATACCATCGGTGGGAGGCTTTGCAATATACAATGCATCATATGGGGTTTAGGGCCGTGTTTAACTAATGAGAGAGTCATTGCTTATGGGTCTAGACAGAAAGACCATGAGAAGAATTACCCGACGCATGATCTTGAGTTGGCGATGATTTTTGCTCAAGATCCGGAGGCATTACCTTTATGGGGAGACCTTCGATATATTTACCGATCATAAGAGCCTCAAGTATCTCTTCTCACAAAAGGAGTTGAATATGAGACAGCGTCGATGGATGGAGTTCTTGAAAGATTATGATTGTACCATCAAGTACCACCCCGGGAAAGCAAACGTAGTGGCAGATGCGTTAAGTCGAAAGTTCTCTGCTCAGTTATCACATCTCACCACAAGGGTGCGACGATGGCATCTTTTGGAAGATATGGCTCTAAGTAGCATGAGATTTGACGTAAAAGGTTCAGGTGCATTAATGGCTACCCTGGTGATTCGTTCGACCCTCTATGAGAACATTCGCAGACTTCAGATGACGGATGATGAACTTATGGCTATCAGACGGGATGTGATTGGGGGAAGCAAAATAGATTTTTCTATCAAAGATGATGGCACTTTGTTGTTTAGAAACCGGGTATGCGTACCAACTAGTACTGAGCTTCGGGACACTATTTTGGAAGAGGTTCATAAGTCTATGTACGCTATTCACCCTGGCAGTACCAAGATGTACCAAGACTTAAAGAAAAGCTTCTGGTGGAGAGGTTTAAAGAAAGATGTCGTTGTGTATGTCTCGAGATGTCTTGTGTGTCAACAAGTAAAGGTGGATCATCGAAATCCGGCAGATCATAACCACTACCGATACACGAGTGGAAATGGGAGGCTATTTCTATGGACTTTATTTTGGGATTGAACATTAAGAAAATACAATGCCATCGGGTCATTGTGGATCGATTGACTAAGTCCGCACACTTCCTTCCTTATAATACGTCATACCGCCAACAAGCTCACGTAATTATACATCAAGGAGATAGTTAGGTTGCATGGTATACGGTCGATGATCGTCTCCGATAGAGACCCGATGTACACATCTCGCTTTGGCAAATGAATGGGCTCTAGGCTCGATTATAGTACAAGATTCCATCCTCGGATCGATGGGCGATCGAGAGGGTGAATCGATTATAGAAGATATGTTACGTGATTGCATGTTGGATTTTCAGGTCATGGGACCAACATTTACGGCGATCGAGTTCGCCTACAATAAGCATTACCGAGGCTAGCATCGGCATGGCACCCTACGAAGCTTTGTATGGACGACGGTGCAGGTCTCCGCTTAATTGGGAAGAAGTGGGTGAGAAACTCATTTTAGGTCCCGAGATCGTGGAGAATACAACCAAGACAGTTCGGTTAATCCGTGAGAGACTATGAATTGCTCAAAGTCCTCAGAAGAGCTACGCTGATCTGAAAAGAAACCATGTTGAGTTTAAGGTGGGAGATAACGTATTTGTCAAAATCTCTCCTACAAAAGGCGTGATGCATTTTGGGAAGCGTGGGAAGCTGAGTCCGCGCTATGTTGGACCTTTCGAGGTATTGGGCCGAGTCGGCGAGGTTGCCTATCGAGTAGCCTTGCCACCGCAGCTATCGAAAATACACAACGTGTTTCATGTGTCCATGTTACGAAGATATGTTAAGGACCCGACTCACGTATTGGACTACCAGCCCATTGAGCTCCAAGAAGACCTATCCTTGGTTGAGGAACCGATACGAATCTTGGATCGTAAAGAACAAATCTTACGGACAAAGAACATTCCCTTAGTACTCGTGAAGTGGCGGAACCATTCTTCAGAGGAAGCCACATGGGAGCGTGAAGCGGAGATTCGCGAGCAATTTCCACAACTTTTCGAGTGAAGGTATATTGTAAACTATAGTTATGTAAGAAAACCATACGTACCTTTAAATTCTTGAATTTGCTTCTTTAAAAAAAAAAAAAAAAAAAAAAAGGAGAATTTCTTCAAAATCTTCAATGTTAAATTGGTTCATAACATCGATGCTTTACATATATATCTATAACGATCACACAATAAAATCTTAAATGTCATATTTATTCATTCTCGGTTAGAACCGTATGTCTGTTGGAACCCGTGTCATCAGTTAGAACATGTTACCAGGCATGTGATCATGCTTTTGAATAAGTGTTCGATTCTGACATCTGAAATTTCTGCTCAAATAATTACCAAAAGGGTGAGGTAGGTGTGTGTGTTAGGTTTGTGTCATGGTGAAGTATATTTCCAGGCACGTGATACTTGGGAAGGTATGCATCCATGTACGGATGCAATCCTCTATGGCAGTATGGGATGCCACACGCAGTACATCCAGGTTACTACGGATCCCGACCCTTGAAAGCGTGCTTGGTGAAGCCTACCGCATCGCGACCAAAGTTCTTTGACTTTAGACTGTTTCGATTTTGCTTTATACTGGTGTTAGGATAAGGACTTACCGCAGTTCGGTTTAGCTATCCGTATATTTTCGAGGACGAAAATTCCTAAGGAGGGTAGAATGTAAAGACCCGTATTTTGAACCCGAGTTAGACTGACCACATGTATTGTTCGCAACCGACGTCGTCATTTGTTTTGGATTTTTATCTAGATATGATTATGCGGACAGATTTTAATTTAGAGCCCATTTGGACCCTCGTGCGAAAGTTGTGCACCGACCTCGGTGTAGCCGCTCAACACCGGACTTGAGTTTTAAAATTAGAAGTGTATAATACATAAGATGTGTGTGTGTGTTTTACTTTGTGAGCAATCCTATTATAAGAAGGAATTGCATTCCCGTATTATACTAGGTTTTGTTAAGAGAGGATAGTTACCCAACCGTGTGAAACTCCTTCTTCTCTCTTCTTCAATCATCGTAGGAGATCGGTTTAGAAAACCTCCTTCTCTAGAACCCTCTTTGTTGAAAACACTTAAACCTTAGAAAGAACTTGAATCAACCTTGGCTTCGTAGTTGGCTATTGGGAGAGGTTGAGATCATTGGGGGCGTGTTGGAGTTGTCTCTGTGAACTCGTGGGATCGATCGCGGCGCGAATCGTTGAGGAAACCCGTCGGTTTTTATCATCGCTCGAGCAAGGTATCACTGAACTCCGATATTACCTTAGTATTTTAGTCATAACTTTTTATTCCGAACTCTGATTAAGACGATTCTTTTTGCGTTGGAAAGATAATAGAAAAATCTACAACTTTCATGTTTTGCCCAACTCATGAATCAATCGTCTTGATGGTCAAAAAAATATAAGAATGTTACATCAAATCGCTCAAGCGAGCTATTATCATCACTCGAGCGAGGTATCACCGAACTCCGACATTACCTTAGTATTTCAGTCATAACTTTTTATCCCGAACTCCGATTAAGACGATTCGTTTTGCATTGGAAAGCTAATAGAAAAATATACAACTTTCATGTTTTGACCAACTCATGAATCAATCATCTTGATGGTCAAACAAATATGAGAATGTTACGTCAAATCGCTCAAGCGAGCTATTATCATCGCTCGAGCGAGGTATCACCGAACTCCAACATTGCCTTAGTATTTTAGTCATAACTGTTTATCTCGAACTCCGATTGAGACGATTCTTTTTGCGTTAGAAAGCTAATATAAAAATCTACAACTTTCATATTTTGACCAATACATGAATCAATCGTCTTGATAGTCAAAAATATATGAGAATGTTACGTCAAATTCTAGGATTGGCGCAACTTGCCTGTTTTGACTTGTTTTTGAGGAAATGCTTAAATAGGTCTATATTATTAGTAATTAGAGTTTATCTTAATGCATGAACGTATATTGTGATGTAGATTGAGGGCGAGAGGCTATCAATAGGACCTTGCTTGACTTCGCATAACTCCGAGTTTTAGGTAGGAGAATCTCATCTTTACAGTATTTTATTTTAATTCGCATGGATATTTTGAATTAAAATCTTTGAACTTGCATATGCCATTGAAATCACATCTGTAAATTAAAATTGATATGAATGACTAAAAATCTAAATCTACACGAATCCACGAAACAGAATCTGCTTAAGCTACGAAAATGAAATCAAGAACGAACTATGTATAAGAGACTTGCATCGATTTATATTAGTATACGCATTTGTTTTATGATTGACTGAACGACCCTCAAAAATTCTGAACAATTTCACGGCACAAGTTTCCCTCATTCTGTGAGGGCTTGTTGCATCTGAAAAAGGGTTCATGAGCAGCGATGGTAGGTAGGGGTTCCCATCGGCTATATTCACGCTCTCGAGATATAGTTTACTGGGAGGTATTTAAGTTGAAATTAAGTCATGAATTACTGAATTTTGCATATAGAAGTTAGAGAAACTAAGACACTGAAACACTGCATCTGTTCTTGAAACTATTTTCACACATTTAGAAATAAATCTTACATATGATTTCCGCACCTAAATTCAGTTTATTATCTGCTTATATGTTTGACAAGCTATATTCCGATATTTGTTTTGAAACCATGTTAGTTAAAGTAAAATGTCGTAGATGTCTTTCTTCTACTGAGCTTTGTTGGTTAGCTCACTCCGACTATACGTCACAGGTTCAGGTATTGACGTGGCTATTCGTGTATCGTGAGATCGATCCCTCGTGCTCGAGGAAGAGCTTGAGGTTCCTCCTGAGGAGTTTTTCCCAGTATAGAACTTACTGATTTTCTTATTTGTGGTGAGAGTTAGACTTGAATTTGTGGGCCCATTTTAGTTGGATACCATAGTTTTATATTTGACGTTGATTTCTGTTATGAGCCATATTTCGATGATGGTCGGCCATCATCGGTAGTTCTTTACTTTTAATTGCTTCCGCATTTATTTTAGCTATGGATATTTATTGTGCTTTACTCTGATATGTGCCCTGTTTGTCCGGCTTATCGTTTATTCGATAGGTTGGCGAACCGGCCTTTCCTATACCTGAGGGATTGGAAAAGTCGGGTCGTCACATTGCTTGTTCCCTAGAATTGTCGTTTACAATTCTAGCTAAAAGTGAACCGCTGAGAAGACTCTTCAGTTAAATCGCATTCGCTATGATTCAGCATTGTTGCTCATAAATCTATACGTTCAAACAGTTACAAACAAAAAGAGAGAGATTCATACGATTGGGTGTATCTTACACTTTGTGAATCGTATGGAATTCTCCTAAAAGAAAAATAATAATGCTTATATACATATGTTAATAAATTTTATTGCGGGTGAGTCGGTAGCTCGACAGGTTCTAGAGGGACCTATTTAAACAAAGAGGGAGTTGATGTACCTCCCATAGATATACATCCTCTAGACGTACCAACTGTATGTGAAGGTGATACGTTACTCTCTCCTCCCATAAGGTTTCACTGCTTAATTTGAGATTCCAACCTGACGATAGATTGTCACAGGTGATTGAGTAACTTTGTCTAGATGCGGCTATGTTGCACCCAGCTGTCCGCTATTTGCAACAGGGCATCCTCATTAGCAGCATAATATTGGGCTCTTGTGGGGCAAAGAGGAATAATTGAAGATTTGGTGACCAAGTGATTTGGGCCATGGTTAGGACCACAGGCTTCTCCTTGTTCAGATGTTGGGTGCGATTTTATACCCACCATAGATTGAATTTTTGCTTTCCAAAACTACAGTTCCAGAAACCTTTTCATCATTGACTTTAGCCTATATATTCTTCCTTGTTTAAGAAGTACATTTGTTAAATTCTCCGAATCAATCTCACCCGATGTGTGATTTTGCACCCGTTCCTTGCTAAGGGTCTCAAAGAGTTTTCAAGATTCTTCTACTATTAAGTTATGAAATATACCACCACAGGCAACATCAATCATATACCTAGTTTGGTCATTTAATCCTTTATAGAAATTGAGCACTATTTGCCATTCTGCGACCCCATGATGAGGCGACTCCAATTCTCTTGAAGAGGTTCATTCGAAATTTGATGGAACATTAAAATAAGATGTTAGATTCTATTCGTTTTGCACCTTAGGAAGTACTTCATGAGGAATTCACGTTTCAGTCCTTCCCAATCAGCAATCGAATGTCGGGGTAAAGAGTGTAACTACTGCTTTGCCTCGTCTCTCAGAGAATATAAGAATAATCTTAAACGAACGGATACTCCTGTCAGTTCTTTTATTCGAATAATGTTACACATTTCTTAAAATTATTTAAATGCCATTGGGGATCTTCCTCAATCAGCCCGTGAAAAGTAGGAAGTATTTGAAGTGCATTTGGCGTGATTTTGAAAACCTCATAACTAGCAATAGGGGTGCGAACACATGGGGGTAGTGTAGAGGTGTTAATGCATAATATTCCCCCATTGTTCTAACCTTACTTTGGTTTACTCCTGCCAGATCCATATTGATTTAGAAATGAGGCAGGTTGGCTAGAATATAATATGTCTAGTTTTAGTTCAAGTTTATATAATTTTTATTCTAGAAAGTAGGGAAAGAAACAAATCTAAGTTTCTAAATTCCGTGTCCAGCAAAAGTTGAAAACTTTTGAGTCGCTGTTCCAAATAAATCTGCAAAAGATTAAAAAGAGATCAAAGAAAAAATAAAAATATAAAGAAATATAAAAAGAGAAAGATAAATATTAGTTTTTAAAAGGATAAAAATATTAGATAAAAACTTGAAAGAATTAGATAAATTTCACTTCCCCGGCAGCGGTGCCAAAAACTTGACTTGCTTCTTATTATGTATTATAATTATATTAAATTCAAGTCTTAACCTATTGCAGGCGCACAATGGAAATTATAGTACTAGCATAGAATCGTTCCAACGAGAAAGTTCATTATCTTATTAATTCCTAATTTATATCTTTTATCTAAATTCCTATCTTAAAAACTTTTATTTATCTTTAAGATTTCCTAATCTACTAGAGAAATATGAATAAAAGAATGGGTGATTAAACTAAAGTGCATAAAAATAAATCCTAATCCTCCTTCAGATTAAGGTCATCAATCTTAGCCTTCAGCTTTCGAATATTTATGAAAATAAACAGTACCGTTACACCATATTTCTAGTCTCCTAGCATTGGTCGTCAATCAAGTCTAAGATCCTATCAATATAGATTTAATCTAAACAATAATCAACCAGAAATTTGGGCGTCAATCAAACTCTAGCAAATTAAAGATGAAAAATTAAAAATCATTACACTAATCTGCAAATTCTAACCTGAGTCGTGAATTCAAATTAAAACTTGGAGATGTTTACAAAGCAAATAAAATCTAAAATAGAAAGGAAAGTAAAAATATATCCTTCACCCCTCGACCACAGTCATCAATTGCTCCTGAGAAATTACAGATATCTACACCAATCTTCAGCAATCAATTGCAGTCGTCAATTGCTCTTAAGAAACCTTTGATATCCAATCTACTCTAACTAGTATATACTACTTTGATCGGAAGAAAATTCAACTTCAGGTGTCAATTGATGTTGAAATTCTTCGATGCTTATTCCTATGTCGAGCCCTCTTATTTATAGATCATAAGGGGTTGGTTTAAAAAGATCTAGTTCTAATAAAAGAAACTACTAAAACCAAAAGATTCCTAATATAACTCTAATTCCTAATTTTATCATTCCTTGCTTTCTTTAATTGATGCATTTCTAGAGTGTTCTTTATTGAGCAGCAGAAGAGTCCTTCGGATTAGATCTTCATCAATCTTCTCAGATCCGTGGTTCACCAGACTTCTAATTGCAGGAGTCTTCTAATTCTGGATGTGGCGGTGTTAAACTCTCACGTGATAAAGTAGGAAAGCTTCTATTTTTAGGAAATCGTAAATAACAATTTTTTTCTTTCATAGCTTCTTTTCTGGAAAATCGTCAATCACGATTTTCTATTTCTCAAAGCTTCCTTATAGTTGACGATTCTCTGGATTGCACTTTATCGCTTTTTTTCTTTTTGTCTCTTTTGAAGAATTGTAAATTACGATTCTCTTAGTTTCAATAGGCGAAACGTCTTTTTCGCTCGATCATCTTCTTATTGCTTTTGGAGTTCATTTTAAGAAAGATTAACACTTAGGCTCTAATTTACTACTTATCTTTAATATATACACATCAATAACTCGTTAGTAGCAAACTATGGTCTAGCATCACTAAGTTAAGGATGATAAAATGGTAAATTATGTGGCTTATCACTATGTCACACAGAAATATGTCAAAGGACAAGCGATCGTTGATTACCTCACTGACTTACCACTCCCAGACAATGAGTCTGTGCACGCAGACTTCCTTGATGAAGACCTACTCTCGATTCACAATGAAGAGCCCGATAAGACTTCATGGACCTTATACTTCGACGGCACTCCCAACCATAAAGAGAAAGGTATCAAGATAGTCCTACTAAGCCCAGAAGGAGTTGTCACACCCAAAAGCTTTTCAGCTCGACTTCCCAATTACTAACAACATTGCAGAATATGAAGCATTTATTACCAGACTATGAATAGCGCTATAGCTAGGAATCAAGCAGTTGAAGACAATTGGCAACTCCAAACTTGTGATATCGCAAGTTATCGGGGAGTGGAAAACCAAAGAAAGACGACTAATGGCCTACTTCGAAACAGCTCAATTCTTAATAAAGAAATTCAAAAGAATCTCCTTCACGCATATTTCGAGGTTAGAGAATGAGCTCACAGACTCTCAAGCCACACTAGCCTCAGTCATACAGATATCGGTCGGATAAAGTACCAAATCCTTTTTTACCGAGAGGTTGACAACACTAGCACACGAAGTCGCATGGCAAGTGAAACCGAAACTATCGATTACACCAAAAGTTCACAAGAACAAAGGGCAGCCTGCCCCAAGCACTTCTACGGAGAAAGGAGTCACCGTCGCCATGTTCAGATTCGAGAACTCACCAATCGACGATAGGCAACCATGGTACTTCGACATCTGGAATTTTCTAAAGCATCAACAGATCCCTCCTTATGCTACAAAGATCGAACGGAAAACCATAAGGAATTAATGTGAAAGATTTTGCATACTCAGCAAAACCTTATATAAAGAAGCCTTCACCAAAGGAGTACTACTTCGATGTGTCACGATAGCCGAAGAATAATACATCATTCGAGAAGCACACGCCAGTGCCTGCGGTACCCATGCTGGTAGACAAAGACTCGCAATCAAATCATACAACAAAGCTACTTCTGTCCAATAATGATAAGAGATTGCCACCTTTACATCCAATTATACAAGCAATGCCAAGAACATGCCCCGCTCATCAAAGCTCCATCAGTTGCATTAATCCTATAACCTCACCATGACCATTCTCAATGTGGGCCATCAACATCATCGGACCCTTCACGGACACAGTTGAGAATACTCACAAGCACGCGTTCATACTCACTGCCACCAAATACTACACCAAATGGGCAGAACCTGAATCCTATATTAGAATCACCATTTTGATACTCATGAGGTTTATCATTCATAACATCATCACCCTGTTTAGAGTACCCAGGATGTTCGTCATGGACAATGGACCACAATTCATCACAGAGAAGACGAAGAAGCTATGCAAGAAATTTGGTGTCGATCTACACCACTCATCACCGTTCTCCCCTCAGGGAAATAGACAAGAAGGAGCTATAAATAAAATGCTAATTCGGATTCTGAATCAAACAGTAGAGACGAGCAATAGAGCCGACTAGCTTGAACGATTACCAGAAGCACTCTGGGCCTACAGGACTTCTATTTGCACGGCCACTAGCCAAACTCCTTATCTCCTCACATACGAGATGGAAGCAGTCCTATCCTATGAAATACAGATACCATCATTACAAATTCAACTCGATGATGAGCTATCCTTAGACGAGAGGAGAATTTCTCTTCTTGCCGAGCTAGAGTAACTTGATGAAATGTGTCTAAGGGCAGCTGATCACGCTCAAGTATATCAAAGGAGAGTGGTCAGGGCTTACGATAAGAGAGTCCTCGAGCAAACTTTCGACATTAGAGAATTAGTCTTGAAGAAAATCATGCCCTCCAAACATGCGCATCGAAAGTAAAAACTGAAAGCAAATTGGGAGGGCCCATATGTTATAGCAGTCGCATATCCAGGGAATGCATACAAGCTGGTGAACCAGGATGGGGAAGAACTCCCCAGCCCTTGGAATGTCATGTACCTTAGAAAATACTACCCTTAACTCTGTGATCATCATATCCCGTAGCCAAATACAATATCTATCAACCCCGTAGTTATCATAACCCATTCGTTGATCGTACATCTTCAATTCCCGAAATATCCTTAGACTTCCAATTTACTGCCCACCTTCTTACTCGAGCGATTTGATCAAAGGACTAGTGGCATACCTGACCTCTTTCAAAAGCATAAGCAACACCCAATTCTCATCCACCTTCCCCCGCCATTGGAGGAGATGTTGGAGTGTAAAAAAATGAAGATGCTAGGCTCAATCAAAACTCACCATTCTTGTGTTAGCAGGTTGCTTTCAAAAAGAAAAAAAATTATACCGCTACAAAAAAATCGAGTGAGAGCAATATGACGAATGAACCAGTCAATGAGCTCAAGGAAGCATAAGCAAGCCGTGAGGACATATCTGGTAACTCAAGCTACGAGAGCATCCCTGATGTCCCAATACTACTAGATGTCGTCGTAAGGTGGCGGGAGGAGGATAAACTCCTGCTAACCATAGAATGTGAGACTTTGATGGTGTCAAAATATGACAGAGAGCTCAATCATGGCATCTCATACCAACTCTGAGAAAAGGACTGTTACTCATCTCTTTTAAAAAGTGTTAGATACAAACTATTCCCTCACATCACTGAGCCTTTTCTCTCCTTCACCCTTAATTTTTATTTTCGGACAATGAGTAAGAAGCCTTTCGGGATATCCCTAGAAGCAAAACCGAAAATAGATGAATGACGACTAATACAATAACCTATTATACTTACCGCGTGTCCCCTATAGCAATGACCACACGATAGGATGACCACTATCAAAGGTAGACACCCAATATACGGATGATATGATTAGACAATCCCCCTGGTTCGATGACAGTTTCAAATAAGCTTTTCTTCAAAACTAACTCACCAAATATGCATAGCCACACATAGGCCCCAAAGTACTTATCAAAAACCCAGAGAAGCTTCGTTGCACCTCGATATTGTAGTATTTTTTTATAATCGCATTAAAGGCTCCTGCTTGCC
Source organism: Chloranthus sessilifolius (assembly GCA_021018995.1). Classification (NCBI taxonomy): domain Eukaryota; kingdom Viridiplantae; phylum Streptophyta; class Magnoliopsida; order Chloranthales; family Chloranthaceae; genus Chloranthus; species Chloranthus sessilifolius. The sequence continues at coordinate 105,101,243 of CM037588.1, forward strand.
AGTGAAGAAGATGTGAAACGACGAAGTTACCACCCAAGGAACATCACTGAAGATATCGCACTACTTTTTCCATCACGCTCCTACACTTGGGCTTTTTTGTATTAGAATTTTCTTTCAGTTATTTACTTTCTCTATTGCATTATTTTCCGTTCCTTGTAATGAAAAGTACAAAAAAAAAAAAAAAATGCCCCTCTTTTATTACCAGACCTTGGTCTGAGACACCTCCCCCCTTGATAGTCAGCAAGGGGGGAATAAGAATTACTGATGCCTTTATCCTCATGTGCAAATACAAGATAACCTTTGACTATTACCGGGCCAACTCAACGAGCATCCAAGTCCCAATAACAGGCGACGGTATCAAAAATATGACAATAGAAGGTAACAAGAAAAAAAAGTGAAGCCAGATACATCTAAACCAAGATCTCTTTTTATATATCAAAACTTTCCTTTACATATGTCCCCGGGGGCATACCCTGTGTATATACAATGGATAAAAAAAAAGGGGGGGAAATGAAAATGCCCTGCTCCCTCTGTTGCCTCTGCGAAGGGCGCTCACTACCTACCATCCCCCATATCCTCAACCCCCCGGTCTGGGGTCTCATCCCCCGACAAGTCAAAACCAGCACTCGGAGTCGCGGGAAAATCCCTACTAGGAGAAGGCCTAGCAACTGAACCCCTCTCGCTCGCCTGATTAGAGGCCCGTCAAGAATGAGAACGCAGAGGACCAAAAGCAAGCATAGGCCCTAGGGCTGAGTCTGCCTGCGCATAGGCCCTCATGTGCTCGCGAATCTCTCGATGAATCTCTTCCAGTGAGCCACTGGCCCTCAACCCCAACCCTGGAAAATGGTCAATCATCCCTCGCACTCTCCCATAAACTCTCATCAATTCGTGCTGCAAAAGATCTATCGTTGACTGCATCTCATCACGGGTCACAGCTCAGACACCCTCCAACTCCACTATCTGAGTCCTCCTCTCAACCAATAAGTTCACAGTCACCTCCTGGAGATGGCGCTCTGCCATATTGGAAGGAATCTCACGGATCTCCTAGCGAGCTAAGACGCGATGCGTCTCTATACGCGACTGCTCTAACTCACTCACTTGTACAAGTCAAAGGCTAAGGAGGTGCATATGCATAGCAAGATAAAGAATGTGAACAATAAAGACGTACCAGCACATCACGCTCTCGCAGAAGACGCTCTACGGTGGCAGCAATGATCGGATCAGCTGGAGGAGCCTCAGATGCAGGCAGCTATAAGAAACAAAGAAAGAACATCAGAGATATAATGGTGTCTCATAATCAAGAACGAAAAATAACCAAGCTAACCAAATATACCTGGGAAGGAGCAAGAGTCGACTCCTGAGGAGGAGCCTCGGGAGCAGAGTCAGGAATAACCTGCACGTGAACCAAACAAACACAAAACTCATCAGACAAAACTAATTAACAAATAAATAAAAGCCAAACAAACTACACATAAACAAAATATACTTGACTCTCTGGACGCGGAGAAGCGGCAATCGCCTCCCTCGCCCGGAACTCCTTGACAAGATGACGCTGAAAAGACATCACACGACATCAAAAAACTACCAAACAACATAAGGCTAGATAACTCAGAAGAGCTAAGGAAACTTACCCAGTGCACAAGCTCTGCCCGAAGCTGAGCTATCACCGAATCCTCCTTACTGGAAGAGGTGACTAAAGACAGATCGAATGTTGGAGCAGCAACCCCAGCAGGAGACAGCTCTGCCCTTTGCAAGTATCAATAAACCCATCAGACCTGACAACGTCAACAAAATGCTAATGATTAATAAAATAGAAATAAAACAAACACTTACCAATTGATCAATATTAGAACGTAGGCTAGCCGCCACCGCTTGGTCAGCCTGCTGCTGGCTATGGTAAGACCCAAGCAATGTCGCCTGCCCGGTGACCTTACTCTCCCTCTCAGTCTGACAAATGCAAACAAAACAAGACTATTAAACTAGGGACAATTAAAAATAGAAATTAACAAATTTGCAAACAAACACACTCACCAGAGATCACCGCATCTCTGCGAGCTGAGCCCTCAACTGGTCCTCTGAGGTCCTAGCCTAGAAGACCGAGTCCGTCAAGGACCGTAACATCTCCTCGTCTAGACGACGAGCACACCCTGTCTACTCCATCGCCCTGTGAAGCGCGTCCAACACTCTGCGGAGGCCCGCACCCAAGTGGCCCTACTCTAATGCGGCCAGTCTCTCTCTCAAAGCAGAGGCCGACTTAGGACCACCAACCATGAAAGAACCGCTCCCATGGAAAGGGCGAGAGAAGAGTCGACCACCGCCTATATCATGAAACCACCTCAAGAACTCTCGGGCATCCACCTCATCGCGCGCCCCGGTAACCCTAGTCCCCTCGGCTCTAAAGTCCTCAATTTGGGCTGCCATCCTCGATGAAATGATGCTACCAAAGGGACCAGTCATCCTCCTCGCCACTCAGTGGAGAATCTCTTAGGGGACTCCCTGAGGGTGCCCCAACTGACAAGTCACTCGAGAGACGTGGATGCGTTCCACCTTCTTAAAATAATGGACCCAGATGTCCACATCAAAGAAGGGTCAGCAAGACTGAATCACCGGCTGCCCTACATCCTCCTCTCCACCATAGGGCCTCCAAATCACCTGTGACCAGAAGTAAAACAAAACAGCCCGTCAAGTCCACAACCTAAAATGCGTAAAACACTATTACAACATAAACACATACCTACTCTATGTGCATATCCTCAAATAAACCCCTCGTTGTCTGTAGATCTGAAGACCGACGGTGGCGTCCCAACACCTGCCGCCACACATGCATCCATGGGAATGTAAAAGTAATCTCCCTCGGGACCCGCGGGCATAAGAAGGAGAAGTGGTCGTACACCCAAAACTAAACACACGTCGTCAGAAACCATCACTAAAACGAACACAAAAAAAATCTCTAAGACGTTACCAACGAAACTACTAGTCAACCAAACTCACCTGAATGAAAGGGAGGAAACCTCTGATGGTCGCGATGCCTCTCCCTCTACAAGAAAGCTGCTCGTAGAGGTGCACCAGCGCCGCTGCCCCCAACATTAGGTGGGCACCAAATCTAGGTCTCTCAACAGCATCAGGAAGAGACCCGTCACACATCCCCGGGTGGCAAACAAGAAGAGGACTGCCCCGAAGAAATCAAGAACTCCCGGAGTACTCGTTCTGCCGCTACTCCCGGCTCCGTCACTGCCCTACATGCCATCGCCTCGTGACGCCTATCAAAAGTTGTCCTTGCCTCCGAGTGACACCTTGGTGGAACAAACCCACTAGAAAAAGTATCAAAAAACCATGTGGTCTGGACAATCCCTGTCCCAGACCCACTGTGTCGGTACTCAACACCAAGCACCTCCCTACACACAAACTAATAATCACTCCGCATCTGCCCCGTGATAGGTGCCCCCTCGAACTGCAGTCCGATGATATGGACCCAGTCCTAAGGTGTGGGCAGCAGCATACCTATTGGGAATAGCAATGCCAGCTGCTCCTCCCTCCATCTCTCCATGATCGCCCCAATCAGACCACGGTCGACTGAAAAAGGCTCCAACTCCAAAATCAGCCCAAAGCCGAAAGCCACTAACCGCACTAGTTGAACTTAGGCAGGGCACGGTACCAGGCATGGGACTCCGACCACGCCGTGCTGATGGCCAATACCGGAGGCTCCTGACGAACCGCAAGAAACAAGATATGCATTAACCTAGGCCTACACTAACCTTAATCACAACCACAAACAACGACTAAACCTATCTAATGGCAATAACGGTAAAAATGACAATAACAAAACTAATAAGAGTGACAATCCACAACAAGCACGCAAAAACATAACGCTGAATGATGCAGGTTTGACATAAAAGTTAGAAGGTTTCCATCCTAGGAAGTCTATGTTATAACCTAAAACGCCTAGAAATAACAGAGAACTCTTGTTCACGAATACCTACCTGGTCCCGTGCGAAAAACTCCTTTAGAGGAATCTTGATCACAGGCTCGTGAGGAGCAGCATCCTCATCGGCTTCCTTGTCATCCTCACCATCCCTATCACCAGTCTCAGGGACCTCCTCCCTGACAACCATCTCAACGTCACCACTGGTGTGGATCTCAGAGGACTCACCTCCCCCCTCGGCCAGCAGCTCTACCTCAGAGGCAATTTGTGAAAGGTGGTCAATGCCCTCAGACTCCATCTCAGATCTAAGAGCTCGGAAAACTGAAGAGAACGCAAGAAACAGCATTCGAAACGGATGAATGGATAGCGAGAAATCACGAAAATAAGGAATAGGGACCCGAGAGAACTCGAGATTACGAAAGATTTAGAAAACGCGCATTTAAAATCAAAACCTTAGGCTTATATAGAGCGCGGCTTAATTGGGTACCTGAACACGGGTGCACAATCGAATCGCGCGCTATATTTACTCTGCACAAACGAAAATATACGCTCTTCACCATGCGCATAATCAATTTGTCGCCTATGCACTTACCAGTCACGCGTTCCAAAAAAGAACGCACAATCTAATTATGCGCTCTAAGACAAGCGCGCAAACCCGAGTCTCGCCCATACATTGATCGAAAACCAGCTGAATTATATGCCCTTAGCCAAGCGCGCAATCATGTTGCTCGCATCAAACCATGCGAATAATTAACCCCTGGGTCTATCATCCCCGCGCATATGCGCAGGTGCACAATCCTATTAAGCGCCCTGGATCCAGTGCGTAATTGCCCAAGTTCACCAAAAAAAAAATTGCTAGCCATCTGCAGCCCAAGCATGAGAGCTCAGACTTAGAAAAAAACACACACTAAAAAAAACCATACACAGTTCAGATTTCACACACACACACTCTCACTTAGGCATTCACACTCTCAAAAACTCAACCATACACTCACACTTAAACACCTAAAGCCTATGCCGAATTGAGACCAAACCAGATAAAAAAAACACTCTAAACTTAACCAGACTTAGTTAAATGAAAATGCCTCCAACTAAATAGCCATGCACCCGATAAAAAATAAAATAATACTAATAATAATAATGAAAACCAATAAAATCCAACTAAAATTAACTAAGCCAAATTAATAGAATTTCACATAATCACAAATAAAATTTATTTAACATGGGAAAATTATTACAAATTCACCAAGGGCATACCCTTTGAATTTACAAAAAAATTACGGTCTCGGAGCAAGAGATGAACTTCGATTCAATTGAAACACTCAAAAACACCCGAGCCCGTAGACACTTAGGAGGAGTATCCCTACAAAACCCACCCAAAATAGGGGAAAATAATAGAAAAAACCCGGAGAGGAAGCACACCTTGAATGAAGACCAACAAGAATCTCATCTTCCTCTCCCGAGGTGGCAGAAAAGAAAGAATGGCTCACAGAAAGCCACCCAGGACTGACGGATACACCTATGGAAGGCCAATTTTGGAAGCCCCCAAAGGGACGCCGACTGGAGGATAATCCGCAAAGCCTACCAAGGAACAATTGGCGTCAATCACGAGAACTCTGACACTGCTCCTTCCTTCGGTTTCTTTTGCCCCTCCTTTGACTCTTCCATCTCTTCCCCTATCATGGTAGCAATTCGGTTGCTACCTCATATTCCCAATGTCGCTCATCCCCAACCATGACAAATAAAATAAGAATTATAATCTATTTAGGGTCTAACACCTGAGATACAAAACTAATAAACAAATGCCCCTAACAAACTTTTTAAAAAAATGCCCCATAACTTTTGAATTAAAAAAATGCCCTAAGTCTTTCCCAATTTGAAATAAAATCCAAAATAAAACCCAAGTCATCAACTCCTCGTTTATAACCTATGCTCCCTAAATCACAAATCAACAGTGTTACACTCACAAACCCTCTGTCTAATTAAATCTGAACCCGACACTTGCCCCCTTTAGGAACACAAATCCCCCACAAAGTAGGTAAGCCAATAAGATTAAAACACCTAACACCCCATCTAGAATTTTTAAAAGTAAACTCAAATTCACACATTTCCAACAAGTGTCATACCTAGAATCAAACATAGGACTGAAACAAAATACCTCAAACCTTAAATGAAACCCCAATCAGTTGTAGAATTAAAAATAAAGTTTAATAAACACAACGACCATTTTTATTCATATATTAAATTATTTTACAAGATCACCGGAGGCATACCTCCTGAATATATAACCCAAAACGAAAGCCTAAAGACCTAATTTACAACCGAAAATAAAAACCAAGCCCGAAGGCCCGAGCTCGGAACGTCCAATCGGAGGCTTCAGAAAAGGCGAGGTGGAGGATTGGTTGGGGAATAAATCTCTCCACTTGTAACACCATCTCGTCTGCCATCTTCACCTCCTCTGTCGCCCCTGCCTCAACACTGCCTTCACTGCTCCCTAAAAGGGACCGATGTGAAGGCCGACCTCCTCCTTCCCAATACTGCCCATTCTCAAAGTCACATCACTGTCGGAAGCCCCGTCGGGTTGAATATCACACGAAACCACAAATATAAGAAGAAACGATATCAAAATCTGATGAGTAGATCACAAGTTATCACTAAAAATCATATATTAGAGAAAAACAGGAACGAATGAAGAAAAATAAAAAGGAACTCGGGTATATATAGAAACTCGCTTAATTAAATGCCCCAAACCAAATGCGCAATTTGATCATGCGCGTATACGGAAATGCTTAAACGCAATCATGCGCACCCCAAGGGGCGCACAATCTAACTTCCACCCGTACACAAGCCCGACACAACCATCACACGTAGGAACACCTGCGCATAATACAATCATGCGCTTGACTGACAGCGCGGAATCCAAAAGGACACCCGCACGGTGACCTGGCGACGCTACGACTGCGCTCAGAGATTCTAACGCATAATTGTTTTGCACGTTGTACTCAAGCGTGGAATCCAAATCGACGCCTGAACACCTCCACACTACCAGCCCTACACCTATTCGATTACATGTTGTCCACAGTATGCATAATGACATTAAACGAAGAAGCACCAACGCGCAATCGCCTCTCTAATCCCATAATCACGAGCACGTGGCCCACCGCGCAATTTAATCAAATGCCCGGTACCCTACGTGCAGTACTCAGCTACAACCACATAGACTCCACACCCTCACACCCCTTTATCCCATCTCAATTAGAATCCCTCTTTCTCCTTTGTCCCATCGCGTAGCCTTACAGGCCATTTAGGGAAAGAGAGAGCCATTAACCACACCTACGTCCCGCCGCGGCAAGACTTGCAACATCCAAATACATTAGCATAAATTAGCTATGTCTCACCGCAATGCTAAAACTTCACCACACGACACTAAAACTTCACCACGCGACCAAAGGAAGGCTCGACCCAATATCCCATCACAAAGAGTTAAGAATGAGCCTCCCGAAAATCTTATTATACCACCAAGACCAAAGGCAAACCCCTATCACGATCCTAGACACCAGTTAAACTGACTCTAACCGATTACATAAGCAAGATCTGCCAAAGAAAGAAACACCATCATTGCCCCATCACGACATAGAGACAATTAAGGAATCGTCAACCCCGCACATGTCCCGTCACGATGCAACTACAACTTGATCTAGTCAAAAACCAGTCTCATCGCGACATTACTCACAAGACGCTCGAACACATCTCATCACGATGCATAATCAAGAAGGGAAGGCTCAGTCAATATCCCATCACAGAGAGCCAAACCTTCCAAACCCCATCGCCATTTAACCTACCCGAAATCCCGTCGCATAATTTTGCATAACCAACATGGGGGAAGGCTCGATCATGTCCCGTCGCGAAAGCGGAGAACCCACTCCCCAAATCTCTTATCACGCAGCAATCATCACCCTCCACCATCCCATCACACGATAACCAACGAGCCCCTACCATTACAAAAATCAGGAAAAGAGAGGGGACCCTCCAATGTCCCATCGCACCCATACTATGTTTCAGCGCAAACATCTTATCAGAGTCCCTCTTAGGTCCCATCACACTTACAATCGACGGGACTCACTATAACACGCAACCATAAGGAGAGAACCGCCATGTCCCATCACAAACCTCACCTCCCCAAGACATTTTATCACATTGGTGACCATCAGGTCCCGCTGTAGCAGAAGTGAAGAAAAAGAGGTTTCCCTCTTATGTCCCATTGCGACACCACTACGACAACCAGCGAGTCCCATCGCATACAAAAGCCCCAGCACACAATAATTTAGGTAAATATCACCCCCCTTTATACTCGATATTTCTTCTAAATATAGGTAAATAATATTAAATCAAATATTTTCAAAACCTGCCTCTCTCTATCCGTGAATCACTATAGTCCTCCCATAAGTGACAATCATCTGTATTCACGAGAAGGCTAGATGGAGCATCCGGCATACCAAGTGTCGTCTTGGCAACAACACAAACGGTCGGGTCTACAAATCCCCTACCTGTGGATCTGTTCAGTGATATCTCGAAAGACACATTTTCTGAAGTTTTACCACCGAATTGATCTTTAGTTAAATCCTAAATTTTTTAAAAAAAATTAAAAAAAATCCCGCCTTTTCAAAAAAAATAATAATAATCAAATAAATGAACTCCTATCTGTCAAATTTTTACTTCTCACCACCCCAATCCATTCTTTCCCCTGGAAAACCAAACACTAAATATACTCAACTCTAAGAAATCATAAATGTCCAATGGAAAAGGATGCCTAACGCGCCATTGGTGTGAGCAATGACCCACCCGATCTGACATGACTTGCGAAAGCCTTTGCCATTATATGATATTTCATCTTATTATCGGTCTCTGGACATTCGTATGATGCCCCCCGGTACCTCGATTTATGTCAGATATTCCTCTGTTTGATTGCCCCTTGCACCTACAGTTCAGGATATCGACTCTCCTACCATTTGACTGCCCCTTGCAGCAGGTCGCGATATGTAACGGAATGCCCCTTGCACCCACGAATTAGGTTATGCCTCTTTTCCCCCATTGACTGTTACTAGCAGTACATCGCGATATGCGGTGGGATGTCACTCACATCCATGGCATGGAATATGCCTTTCGACAACTACCACTGACCCCCGAATGCTTCATTTTAGCTTGTGCTGATAGATAAGAAAGCCAAGCATCTCATGTTAGCATCCCCAATTCACATTTGTGATTTCCCAAGAAAAATGAGGTCCCTCGGATGAGGGGTGTCTGCTTCTTCGACGCGTTCTTATTCCACAAGAACACGTCGAAGAGGGACATCTGTAGACACCCCTATTTTACTTTCTCGAAATATACAAACCTATGCGGTCAACCTTTGACCTTACCCATGATCTCTGAAAATGGGCTAACCTTCTCTGAAGGCTTTAAAACCCTACACGGGGACCATGCACTAAAATAATAGTATATGGTCGGGACCCAAGCTGAAACAATAACTCTATGGCTCAGACCCGGCTCAAACCTAGGAAAGTCCTGAATTATGCGCCCTGTATAACGCACATAACATGATTGTACGCCCCATGGCCGGTGCGCAATTGGTCCCTCTTAGACCAGCATTTCACTTCTTGAGGACCGCTAGACCTTGATTATGTGCTCTACCAGACACGCACAATCAGATTTCATGCTCCACCACCAGAGCACAATTAGTCCATATTGCACTGGCCTTGCACCTTTCTAGAAATCGTCTGAGATGCGATTGTACGCCCTACATAGAGCGTGTAATCAGATTATGCGCCTCAGCACAAGCGCATAATTGGTTCCTAAGCCTACCTGAACTCTAATTCCTTAGACCGCCTGAAAATCTCCTATTATGCGCACTTAATCAAGCAAATAATTGATCGTGCGTACTACTTAAAGCACGTAATTAGTCTATTTAGACTAGGACTAGGCTACCCAGCTGAGCCAGTCAGCCAGTCACTCACTGAGTTAGACACCAACTCAAAGTGATTGTGCGCCTGATACTAGGCGCATAATTCAATTGAGCGCACTAAACTGGACGCATAATTAAAATTCACCGACCAATTGAGCGCACCGCATAGGGCGTGCAATTGGCCAAATACCTATAAATAGGACCCGCCACCTCATCCTAAAAAGACATCAATTCGACTCAGGACATCAATTCATTATCACACAAACTTATCTCAAGTTCCGGCCTCCAAGCTTAAGGATTCAAGATTTCTCTCTGTGGCCCTGGCCCCAGGTATACTTTACTTCTAATTTTTAATGCTTCTAGTTCTAGTTCTTCGTTCTAGCCCTTAGTTCTAGTCCTTAGTTTTAGATCATTAGTTTTAGACCTTAGGTTCTTAAGCCTTTAGCTCTAGATCTTAGATTTTAAATCTCTTTGATCCTTAATTTTTACCTTTTTTCATGGTTCTAGTTCTTAGGTTCTAGAACCAGTTCTTATTTTCTCAAATCTTGTTCTAGATTTAGGTTCTAGCCCCCTAGTTCTTAGATTCTAGATCTTAGATATTAGGTTTTAATCTAAATTTCTAGTTTTTTTTATTTTAGTTCCTAGTTTTTGAAATTGGTCCTTAATTTCAGTCTTAAATTCAGTCTTAGAATTTTTTTTAATTTTAGTTCTAATTCTTAAATTGATTTTTGATCCGTAAATCCACAATTTATCAATCAAATTTTATTTTTCAACCCATATCATCGCTAAAATAATCCCTAGCCACCCGACTTGCCCAAGGGAGCTTACAGAGGGTACCCAGGAACGGGGCCAATCCTCCTTAGCATAGCGGACCCAAAACCCTTTTTTTATTAGTATATTTATTTTAATTTTAGTAGAATTAATATATTTTTAATTAATTAGAGTTTCAATAGAAGTAGTGCATTCTTAATTAGTTTTCGTATTTGCATTCCTAGTGACATTAGGAGACTTAATTAGTTAGATTTTTAAATATTTAAATTAATTAGACTTCTGATAAGATTAAAATTAATCAAACCCCTGATACCTATAGCAAGAGTAGGAAAGGCGAAAAGTAGTTAGAAGAGAATTAGGAAAGCTAGCTTAACTAAACTTGCAGGCGACCCAGTGCTGCTGACATCGACTGGCCGATGATTCAGTAAAGAGAATAACCCATATCTCCACCCCGGAAGGCATGATCAATGACGTATTGCAGCATCGTTAAACATCTGCAGCTGGCGATCGCAACGAAGCAAATATTTCTATGAGATTTACCATCCCTTTTTTCAATATTTGATTACCTCTAAATAATACCGCCTTTGCCAGAGTCCACTTGGACCGAATTGGGTCGCTCTTTCCTAGGACCGAGAGGAACTCAGAAAAAGTGCATACCAACATATGTATTTCAAGGATTCTATCCAATTGCTTACTAAAATCACTCTGTTTGGTTTTATGACAACCCGAATTTCCTAACCTGAAACCCAGACCGTCATATCACCCTTTAAGGTGATCCCTTACTCACAGAACACTTGGTACACCCACACATTGTAGAAATAAGTAGATCACTCTAATTACGCAGATAGAGTCATCATAAATATGGCCAAAAGATAATTTCATTCTAGTGAATAAGTAAAAGACAAAGACACAAAATAATGGTTATGTCCTTATGCAAACCATAAGTCCGATAGAATCGAAACGAACCACCGACGATAAACAACTATCATCCAAATAGTGGTTCAAATGACCATATACACAATCCTTAATTCATGGTTCTAAATAAAATAAAAAGGCTTGACATACCAAGCCTTGTACAATGATCTCACAAAAATATCTCAAAACTATCCCCTAAGGGAAGTAGTCTTCTGGTAAAAGATCTTACTCCTCTAGTATACAGTCGGGATCTTCCTCACGGCCAGAATCCTCAGGGCCTAAGTCTATGTTTGTACCTGTGACGTATAGTCAAAGGGTTAGCTAACATCTAAGCTCAATAGAGGAATAACACTAGCATGCATAGCATATCACAAAGTATAGATTATATGACTGAAGTTTAAAGCACATATCACAAGGCTGAATCTTTTAGACATATGCATTGAAATGATTGTATCAAAGTGTACACACATCTACTTAGTTTCTCATGTTCTTATTTAACTCTTTTTCCTTATGATTCACATGCTTCAAATTTGACTTAAAAGCTTAACTTAATTAACCTCCCAAGCATATATAGCATTGGGAGCCCAAGTAATACCGATGGGAATTCCTGAACCACTGTCGTTCAATGAATAATTCATACACTTGCCAAGCCCCTGAACTTAGTTAATAGGGTTACATGAGCCACGACTACAATCCCCTAAGCTTAGTTAATAGGGTCACTTACATCATAATGACCAATAGCCGGTCCACGAACTGTGTACATAATGGGAATTCATTTCAAGGAAACCTTAAATCATAATGCAATTCTAATTTATAGTTGTTCACCGTGTAATTGAATTAGTGTGATTAATTATAGCTAGGTTTGGAGTTTCACATGCTTACATATTTTGTTCGCATACACACTTACTTATCACATGGTTCAGGTTTACTTATCACATGGTTGACATTCACTTATCATATTCAAGTACATATTCACTTGTCACACTTATCATGCTTTAACACAATACTTATCTCATTCACACACACACGCACATGCTTATCTCATTCACAATTCATCTATACAATTGTAATGTTTCAAAAATTCTGACCTTTGAACAATTTATCTCAATGTGCGTGCCGACTGGTCATGCATCTGAGAAAAAATAAAAATATTAAAGCGACTTAAGTTAAGTTAGGTTTATGATTGAGATAGAAAAGGTTAGAATATGTATGACCATTAGATGATGTGAGGTACACCGAGGTTCAATGTATGTGCTTAACACCCAAGCTCATGACTTTAAGTATAAGAGTTAAAATATTGGGAGGAGTTATTTCAATTCCCTTAGGTTGTTGAGGAGTAGTAAATGAGAAGAGTGAGAAAGAGAGTGAGCTTTGAATACGTGTGTGCGTGCAAGATCGGAGTCCGATACGTGATTAAGGGGTTTAGAGTAGAAGAGGAATCCAAGTTCCAATTTGCGCAAGCCCTAGCTTGACTGTGAACTGTGGATCGAGGAATCGATCAATTCAAAAGGTAAGAACTATGAATTAAGTTGTGAACTATATGTGTGTTGATTTGTTGTGTGCATTTGAATGAGAAAATAGAAGAAAGAGATTTAGTTTGAAAGAAAATGGGTTGAGAAGTTAAAAATCATGATTGGGGAGAATCTGGCAAAATCGATCGATCAAAATAAGTGATCGATTGATCGATTTTGTCAAAAGTGAAGGTATAAAGGTTTCTAGAGAAATTGATCGATCGAAATATAGTTCGATCGATCAATTTGTAAACCAACTGATCGATCAATTTGTAAACCAACTGATCGATTCAGACATTGATCGATCGATTTCAGAAAAACAGTGTATGTGCTAAAGGTTTTGTGAGTGAACCGATCGATCAAAATAAAGTTCGATCGATCGATTTGAAATTTTGATTGATCAATCAAATTGTGGCACCAGAATTAGTGGTTTCAAGGGAAACCGATCAATCAAAATATATTTCGATCGATCGATTTAAGAAACTGATTGATCGATCGATTTAGGCGGACTCAGGATTTTCTTGTGTTTTATTTTAAGGACTTTGGGGGAGAGCTTATACCTTCCTGTTTCACGTCATTTCTGACGTATGGTTGTGGATTTACGTGTGTTAGGTATGAGGATGAGTATGAGCTAGGAGAGCTAGCTTGAGAAAAGAAACGTTCGTGTGACTTCGTCTGAGGTAGAAAAAACTCAGTAACATGTGCATTTGATTTCGTTTAGCATAACCTTTGTGATATGATAGAAATGTGTGTGATTGTGTGATCTTCGTAAATCATCTAGCATGAATTTTGTTATGTTCTTTAAACATGAAAAGCATATGAATATGTATACTATGAAGAAACCACAAGTGTGTGCGTGTGTGAAACCTGATAAGTTAAGCAGATGACCTCAGTAAAAAGCAAAAATACGTGTCTGTGACATCAGATATGTGTACGTATGAACTCCGCAAAATGAGATATGTGTGTGTGTGACTTTGAAAGCAAACCTAGTATAAATTATCACAAATACAAGGTGAATAACTATATGTAAATTTCACACTTTGATTTAACATTCATGTGTTGAATACCCTACCGATGCAGCAGTACAGGGACCGATACGACGAGATATCCGTACTTGTGCTCCGGTACGGCGGGATATCCGTTCTTTGATTTCTAATCTGTGAAAATACTTCGTTTGACACAAGTCTCCTAATTCGAAGGAGCTTAGGCAACTTTGTGAGAATTATTCATTGAACGGCGATGTTAGGAGTATTCCATCAGTATAATATACGGCTCTCGATGCTATATTTGCTCGAAAGATTATTTAAGTGATTTGTTTAAGTGTGTTCGTTAAGGGAACAATTTGAGTACCATGATTAGTATGTTTTGAAACTTGCATCAAATATTCATTTTTGTCAATTTAAATACTTTTAAATTATAAATCCTTGTAAGAAATTGTGAATCTCGTAAGATAAGCATGTTTTCGATTATGTCATGAAGTATATATTTGATATCATAATATACATGTTACTTATGTTTCCCTATTGAGCTTAGATGTAGCTTACCCTTCGACTATACGTCACAGGTGCAGAGGTAGCGACGAGTACTGAGAATTTAGATCCTGAGGACCCAGAGTATATTCTAGACGAGGAGACTGAGCCTCCTCCAGAGGAGTTCTTCTAATAGATTTGTGTTGCGCTAGCCTTGTTTTGAGAGTTTAATTGTAAGGCTTGGTATGTCCAACTAGTTTAGTTTAGTAAGAATACTTGTATATGTCTCAAAATGTATTATTTTGCGAACCATGTGTTGGTCACGATTGCTGTCACTAATGGTTCCGTTTGGTTCTTTTGGCCATATGAGTTGCATGGGGTTAGAAGCGTCTTTTGTTATCTTTTAGGTTGTCTTTATGTAGAAATTGAGATTTATTTCTTATGATCACGCTGTTAGCTTATTTTAGACATATGTTTTGTTTTGTTTTGCGTGTGGATGTACCAAGTGTTCCATTCATATAAGGGGATCAACCTTAAGGGCTGATCTGACGGCGCGAGTTTTCGGACGCCGAAATCTAGTCTAGTGCCCAGAGTAGACAGAAATATTCGTATTAACCATGAATCAAAATTTCCTTCGATACTGATAAATATCGGTATCGGAAGTCACCGATATGCTACATTGAATGTACTGTATCAGTCTTTTATATGTGTTTACCGAGCGATACATTCAATGTATCGTCCGGTACTGTCTGATACTGATACGTATCGTCTGATATGTATCGGCTTTGGGCTTGGACGACACGTATCGATTTTTCGGCATTTTAATCCTTGGTATTAGCATTGATATTTTTATATATTTATATATACAAGTAATTCATCACAACAAATTTTACCTAAAATTGTATGCTTGTCCTCTTAAAGTTGGCATAGCTTTTCTGTGTACTCTGTCCGACCCTTAATTGGAGACTGACACCATCTACAATACAAAGCTTCTCTGTGCCATACCTATACTTATCTGATAGCTATTATTATATGCGAACTCGATCAATGGTAAGTGTTGATCCCACAAGCCCTAAAAATCTAGCATACAAGCCCGTAGCATATCTTTCATGATTTAATTTACTTGGTCAGTCTGACCGTCTGTCAGTGGATGAAACGTTAAACTGAAATCTAGTCTAGTGCCCATACCTTCTTGAAATCTCTTAAAAATTATGAAGTATACAACGGATCTCGATCGAAAATGATGCTTACTGGAATACCATGTAACCGAACAATCTCTCTCATATACATATCTGTCAGTCTGCTTGCAGTATACGTCGTGTTATAAGGTAAGAAATAGGCCGATTTAGTTAGCCTGTCAACAATCACCCATATTGCATTATGCTTCCTCATTATTCCTAGTAATCCTAAGATAAAATCCATACAAATAGGTTCCCACTTCCACTCGGATATCGGCAACGATTGTAATAATCTAGATGGATGCTTGTGATCCACCTTCACTTGTAAATAAATAAACATTTTGAGACATACTCAGCTACGTCTTTCTTCAAGCCTCTCCACCAAAAGCTTTTCTTCAAATCTTGATACATCTTTGTGCCCCCCGGATGGATTGCATATTTCAACTTATGGGCCTCTCCTAAAATGGTATGACGCATCTCGTCATCTGTAGGCACGCATAAACGCCCTCTGAATAACAGTGATCCATCAATCTTGATAGAAACATCTGAACTAGCACCATCTTTTACACCTTGCCTAATTTTTAACAACTCGTCATCATTCATCTGAAGCTCATATATGCAGTCAAAAATCACTGGTCTAATAGTAACATTCGCTAAGAAATCCCTGAAGCTTTCTCCTCTATCCTCGTATCATACATTGATATGTCATCCAATAGCTTCCATCTATGGAGTCCCAAAATAAGACTCGATAACTGAGCTGAAGTCTTTCAGCTCGAAGCATTTGCAACCACATTCGCCTTGTCTGGATGGTATTATATGGAGCAATTGTAGTCTTTAAGAAATTTCATCAATGTTCTCTGTCTCATATTCAGGTCTCTCTGTGTGAACAAATACTTAAAACTCTTGTGGTCTGTGAACATTTCAAAGATTTCCCCATATAGATAATGCCTCCATATCTTTAGTTCAAATATAATAGCTGCTAACTCAATGTCATACGTCAGATAGTTCTTTTCATGATCCTTAAGTTGTCTAGATCCATAGGCAATAACCTTCCTATTTTGGTTAAGCACACAACTTAAGTCATTATGCGATGCATCGCTATACACACCAAAACCTCTACTCCAAGATGGAATGGCTAATACTGGTGCTGATGTCAATCTCTTCTTGAGTTCTTGAAAGTTCTTCTCACATTCATCTGTCCACTCAACTTTAACGTCTTTCCGTGTAAGTTTCGTGAGTAGCCCTGAAATCTTCGAAAACCCTTCCACAAAACTCCTATAGTATTCAGCTAGACCAAGGAAACTGCGAATCTCTATCACAGTCTGCGATTGTTCCCAATTCACTACTGCCTCGATCTTTGTAGGATCTATCGTGACACCTGCTTCTAAGACCACTTATCTCAAAAAGCTTATTTCTTCAAGCCAAAACTCACACTTACTGAGTTTAGCATATAACTGGTGTTCACGCAATGTCTGCAGAGCAATCCTCATATGTTGCTCATACTCCTCTCGGGACTTTGAGTATATCAGAATGTCCTCTACGAATACCACAACACACGTATCCAAAGGTGACTTGAATACTCTATTCATGAGATCCATAAATGAAGATGAAGCATTGGTTAAATCGAAAGGCATCACCAGGAATTCATAATGTCCATACCTAGTTCTGAATGTTGTCTTCTGAACATCCTCGGCTTTCACCTTCAGCTGATGATAACCCGATCTCAAATATATCTTAGAAAAGAATTTTTTCCCTTGCAACTAATCAAATAGATCGTCTATTCTTGACAAAGGATGTCGATTCTTGATAGTTTATTTATTTAACTGACGATAGTCAATGTACAATCTCATCGACCCGTCCTTCTTAACAAACAAGACCGATACTCCCCAAGGAGACACACTTGGTCTTACAAAACCTTTATCTAACATCTCTTGTAATTGATCTTTCAACTCTTTTAATTTAGTTGGAGTCATTCTATACAACACTTTAGACACTGGTTCTGTACCTAGGGCTAAGTCTATGACAAACTCAACCTCTCTATCAAGCGGTAATCCCGACAACTCTTCAGGAAAAACATCTTAAAACTCACAAGCTACCAGAATTTCAGCTAGCACATTCTTCTCCTCCTTCTGTTCTTGTAAAAATGCTAGATATCCAGTACACCCATTTCTCATCATTTTCTTTGCACGTATTGCAGAAATAAGCAGTACAAAGGTTGATCGCATGCTGAGAAGTTAAATGATCGACCTTATCTGGGCGAAATATAGCTATCTTCCTCTAGCAATTGACACTTGCATCATGGGTGGATAACTAATCCATGTCAAGGATTACACTGAATCCTTTCATATACAATAGGATCAATCAGCCATTAACTCATGATCCTCATGTCCCCTGATGTTTACCATCACTGATCGACACACTGTATTGGTTTTAACTGATTTTTCCGTTGGGACTGATACATCCAAAATGAAGTCTAAGGGTTTAGGAACGACCTTCACCCTCACTGCAAATTCAGGCATCACAAATGAATGTGTAGACCCTGGGTATATCAAAACTCGAGCTTCATAACAAAGATAGTCTCCCTTTCTATACATTTGTAGCGTACCTACGTTATATACACACTACAAATTTTAATACACATAAAAAGAAACATATATATCAACATAAATAAAAAGAAAGACTTTTACTTTTCTATGCATGCACCTTCTTCATCTAAATTTCAATAAGAAACTTAAATGACTTTAAATAAACTCTTCATACCTTGAATTATGTCGTTGCTTATGTTGGCATCCTTAGCTGTGACTGTATACACTCGGCCTTGCACTGTAGGTCGTGATCGTCGCGTAAGCCTTTGCGGTCCTACAGCAGTTACTCTTCCCTCACTCTTTAGCATTGGGAAATATTTATCATGTGCCATATTTTCCCACCTTTCAAGCATGCCCCCGTGCCTCCTCTACAATCCGTGGTCTTATGGGGTTTACCACTACGTGCATACTTATCCTGCGGTGTAGATGACGCTACTCTCGAAATTCCTTGAGCAACTGACCCTCCGGTGGTATGAGTATGGCTAAAAGGACGAAATGATCTAATAGGTGTAGGCACAAATGGCCTAGTGTAATTTCCCTGAGTGAATTGTATAGGAGCTGGTGTTGTGTACCTCGGCTTCTTATTTGTCGAATCTGAACTTTAAAATTTCCCTTGACTCGCTTTATCTTTGTTCTATTGATTCTATTGTTTGTATATCTCATCTATATCTTCCTCTGCCACTAAAGCCTTGCTTATTACTTTCCCATATGTTTCTAATTGAAACATTCAAACTCGATCTTGGATGTTCGGCCTCAACCCCCTTTGAAATTTCTTTGCTTTCATCCTATCCGAGGCCACATGTTCCAAAGCGAACCTTGACAATCTTGTAAACTCCACTCCGTACTCTCGCATGGACATTTTTCCTTGCTCTAGGTTTATAAACTTGACCTCCATCTGACCCCTTACTTGCTTAGGAAAATATTCCTTGTTGAATTCCTCTAGGAACTCTTTCCATGTCCATAGTATATCCAGTGTAACTTTTTCCCTTGTTCTCGATACTGATGTCCACCATGAGCCTACTTCCCCTTCTAATTTAAATGTCACCCATGTTACTTTCTCATCCCCAGTGCATGAAAGCACACTGAAGATCTTTTTCATTTCCTTGATCCAGTTCTCTACCTCTACTAGTTCAACTTGTCCTGAGAAACTGGGAGGACACATTCTTCTAAATTCTATAAATGCTAATGGTTGTTGCTGAGGTGGTGGTTGAGGTGGTGTTTGTTGGTGATTATGGGCATTATTAGATGCAATCAATTTTATTTATTGAGTCATGGAATTAGCCACAATCTCCATGGCTTGTGTCATCCTCTCTATTCTCATTCTTTCTCTGCCTCGATCTCCATGTTCAGGAAGATCTCCCTCTCTAACCAGATTCCTATTCGAACTCGTAGCCATGTCCTCATTTCTCAAAACATCTTCCATACCAGTATTCAATCTCTCACTACTCCTTGTGGTTCGGGCACGACTACCTCTCGGTCGTCCCTACCCCTAGGAGGCATCTTGTTCTGTTAACATGAAACAAAAGTTTCATTAACAGAAAGTTCTAACCACACTACACAACACACACTACAACTCACTTCTAACTCTATTAGAATCACAAAACAAAGTTGTGATATCAACTATGTCATACATGACACAATTGATCCTCATGGAATCTAGAGCCTAAGCTCGCTCTAATATCAACTATAACAGCCCGGATTTCAATACCCCAAAACTCGGACCGTCAGATCACCCGTTAGGGAAATCCCATGCTTACACATACACTTGGTACATCCATAAAACAAATCTCACAAGGATATCTCCATGTAGGAGATAGATTCATTCAAGCTTCAATTACATTCTAACATAAACTTGCTCAAATAACGATTCTAAGCTTCATGCCAAATGCATGAATGGAAGAACCGAAATGAACCATTGGTGATAGACAACTATCACCAACCAATGGTTCACAAAATAATATCCAAAATAATTATTACATGAGTTAACATAACTCAATGGCTGGACGTACCAAGCCAAACAAAATATATGTCCTAACAGCTCAACACACACCCGAATCTAATTAGGAAAGAACTCCTCTGGAAGGGGCTCAATCCACTCTTCAGGTTCGTATTATGGATCGCTTTCAATATCCAGATCCTTCTCTAAATCCTCACCTATGACGTATAGTCGAAGGGTGAGCTAACATCAACGCTCAATAGGGGAAAACATTAGTAGCATTCAATATCATATCTCACGCATAATGTCACATAACTAATTTTCATAGGCATATTCCACAATTTTTTCTCAATTGAAATCCATATGCAAAATTGATCACACATATGCTTGAATTACATACTTTGTTTTAAAAATATTTGTCATAACTTAAAGCTTTAACTTAAATACTTTTCTAAGTAATTATAGCATTAGAAGACGCATATAATACCGATGGGAATCCTACCATCGTCGTTCAATGAATCATTTACACATAAACTCAAGCCCCTGCGTTAGAAGGGATGCTTGTGCCAAATAAATATTACCGTTAGCCGGTAAAAGAATTGAACGGATATCCTGTCGTACCGGAGCATAATAAATGGATATCCCGCCGTACCGGAGCACAATGGATCCATTATACTAAACCTTAAATGAATGTATACTTTCTAACTTATAGTTTCATACCGTGTATTGTGATACAATATACTATTTTTGGAAAAGCTAATATTCTTACACATTTTTTAAATTCTCACATTTCACATTTAACACATCACATTTCCATCTTGCTCATCGCATATATTCTATTCAAAATTTGTTTGAATTAAAGAATTTCACATTATGTCTTATCACATCACAAACTTGTTTGAAACAATTATTATCACATGCTTGTTTATTACAAAACTCATATCACTTATCACATCACATTACTTAACTTATACGGAGTACAATAATTAAAATGGTCGTAAGTTTCCCTACCTCAAGTCATGCTTATCTCATTCCACACATTGCTCTCTTGAACACTTACACATAAGCTCAATGCTTTAGTCCTATATTCAAAAATGTCTAAATATCCCTTAGGAATTACCTAAGAAAGCCTAAGATACATAATTTCAAAGAATTCACACAAAAAGAGTAACAAATTTGTCTTTGTTTCTAGCGCGAGCGAGCTCTAAAGCTTGGGCGAGCGAGCCCTGAATCCAGGTACGCAAGGTCTAAACCTCGAGCGACCAACTGGATTTTAGCCTATTGAAGCCAGTCAAGCGAGCCCTTGCGCAAGCGAGCCTTCTATTCATTTAAGCCCTCGTGCGAGCGAGTCTCAAAGCCTCTTAGGGACTTATGCTTTACTGAAGGCTTCTCGCACAAGCGAGCTCTGGAGCTCGAGCGCGCGAGAACCAGCGTTCTTTTAGATCTGAATTTTTTCTCAACTCGTTCTTCCACATATTTCTTTTACACTTCTTACACATTATATAAAAACACTTTATTATCAAAATTCACACATTAGAGTGTCGATTTCTCACATTTAACTCAATGGTTCACTCCTAAATCGGATCGTCTTCTTCCTTACGAGTAAACGGGTTTCACAAACCTATTTTTGATTTCTCCTAGCTCCTTGATCACCACATCTCCAACACAATCGTATGGCGATCTTTCACACACGAGTTTACACAAGATTCACTATGATCTAGTGGATCCTAACACAAAGATTCAAACAATCCTTCTCTCTTTTCTTCAAGCCTTTCTTCCTTTCCTCTCAAAACAACCAAGTTAGTAAGCCCACAAATGGTTTTCACACGTGGGTTATCCCTCACTCCCAAGCAATCACTTTGCTTACATGTTAAACACAAACACAAAAGTTATTTGTTACACATATCCACTTATTCATTAGGTGTGAGACACACGCCAAAGTATGTATAAAGTTTCATGGGTTCCCTTATGAACCACACACACCATAATCATTAATGTTACACATATCCACTTTTGACTTACGTAATCGCTCAAAATTTAGGGATATTACAGATTAGGGTGGTTCCATGATTTCAAAGACCAGAGAGAACAAGGGAGAAAGAGTTTCACTTGGGTTTTCCCTATCGGAGATCAGAGAGAGCGAGAATGAATTGTGTCACCTAGCGACGAGTTGGAGACGTGAAGTAGATTTGTCAACGTTGCCTATATATAAGGCAAGGCTAAGTTAGGTTATTTATAGCCGTCAAAAATATAATGACCTATATTTAACTGTACGCTAAAGACCAAACTAGATCTCTTAGAGACGGCTTCAGCCATCTCTATTGGTGTAAAGGATACTTTCATAGATGGTTTTCTATGTAGTCTCTAAAGTTTCCACCTGCCTATACACCAAGTGAATGTTATGGAGACCGTCATGACCGTCTCTATATATTATTTTATATAGGGAGACGACTCTAATTCTCTCTAATAAATGGATTCGAGACGGCTTTTGAAATGATCGTCCCTAATAAATGGTTATTAAAGACGGTTTCAGAAAGCTGTCTCCAATAACCGTCTCCAAAAGTCTTATTTTTTTGTAGTGTTTACAAAAGGTTGATCCTGATGTCACTCGCCATACACCTCTTGCTAAAGGTGATCTTTACGATATCAACACCGATAAAGTAAAGGCAGAAAAGGACAACAATGTTAAGGTTGCGATCTTGGAACAAAAGTTGGCGTCTTTGATGACCACCAACCTTAACTCAGTGGAGAAACCCTTAATAACCTGCTCTATTTGCCATAGCTTGGCTCATTTAATAACTGAATACCATGTTGCACCATTGTATCCTGAGATGATAGAGAAGGAACAAGTTTGTGCATTCCAAGGGAGTGATAATGGTAACACATATAATTTCAATTATGGCTCCACGAGTTGCCAACAACAAGGACCATCTGTTGTTCAACCAAGATTTCCTCAACCTCACAATTTCTAACAGACTTACATACCACCAATTAGGCCACATCAGTCAACTGAACAACAACATTATAGGCGACCTCATAGCAGTGGATCTAATGGAACAGTTGTTCAAATCCTTAGGGATTTACAGCAACAATCGCATCTGCATTCAAATGATTGATCCCAGCTTGCTCGATTTTCTCAAACATTGCATTCTCATACCCAATCCATTACAAAACTAGAAGCTCAAATTGGGCAGCTAACTACTCAAATGGTGAAGAGAGAAGATGGTCGGCTACCGTCACAACCCGTGAACGACAAGTTAATGTGGGGGAAACATCAATTTCCGTTGAACATGTCCAAGTTGTTCAAATTTTGCGAAGTGGTAGGACTATTGATAACAAGGTAGAGATACCTACTTCGGTAGACACCCCTGAGACAGAGGAAAGAGAGTCTAAGGACTAAGGATAATGAGATGGTTTCCAAACTAGAAAATCCAAAAATAAAAAAGTAATTCTAAAAATAAAATCCAAAAAAGTAATAAAGATAGTGTGTCCGATATTGTGACTGGAGTACCATATATACCAAAGTTACTGTTTCCTAATGCATTTGGCGCACCATCACCTTTTGACAAAAACCCAAAGAAATTGGAGATCATAGATATCTTCAAGGAAGTTAAAATAAATTTGTTCCTCTTGGAGGCAATCAAGCAAGTTCCGGCATACGCATGATTTTTGAAGGAGATGTGCACTCAAATAATCGTCACAAAACATTAATCATTAGCTATGACATTAGTGTTGTTGGAAAATGTGTGGTCGTGAAAGACAATTACCAGCGATGACAATTATCGTCGCTATTTATACTACCAACACCAACCACATTGATCGTCGCTAGTAGATATTAGCAACATCTGTTCTGCAACGTTTAAAAAGTCGTTGCGGATAAGTCTATAAAGGCGATGATTCTCAATTGTTGTCGCAGATATACATTTAGTAGCGATGACCACTCTCTCGTCGTAAAAAAGTTTGGTCGCAGAAGACCTAATCTCTTGTAGTGACATGGCAAGCAGCCTCCTAGAGGGCTCAACTAAGTCTCGGGGTACGCGCAACACCCAAAATCACACATGGCAGTAAGTAGGGATAAATTCCTGTTAGTGGCCAACAAGGACTGGGATTTTAAACTCAACCTTCTCTTCCTAAGGCGTGGTTCTGGCCACTCCATCAATTCCTGTGTTGGTATATTGCACAAAGTTTGACACAAAATAGACCAAAAAATTGCTTCAAGGCACGATTAGATCGTTATCTTTAAGACAATATTTTCCCCCTATATACAACGGGATATCGACAAATTCGCCTCTAGGATACAATGAAGCCTCGGTGAAGCACCGATCTGTCACACACTACGTTGCACTGTAGTGTGCAACCCAACGAAACGAAGACGTAGAATGCTCTGGTTGGCACACGAATTCTGAGGGCTCAGGTGTAGGATTCGAAAATTGCAAGTGTTCTAGAATCCCTCCTCTGGCCTCTATTTATAACTTTCGGAGCACCTTTTCAGGGGCGGTTGTGTCTGTCAGTTGCTTGCAATCAAGGGCCCTGATCGATCCGATCAACAGTTGTAAGGATCCAATGGTTCACATCCGAACAGTTACATCTTTGGTCAACTGATTTGTCTGAATTTGAAATCCTAACTGTTTGTTCGAATCCGGAATCCGACCGTTTCCTTGAACGGTCGGAAACTGCCTGATGCACACATGCGATGCACACGTGCGAAGTTAATCCGTGCCCGGTCAACAAGTCAACCGATCGGACCATCTCCGTTTAAATAGGAAAGGCTCCTCAAAACGATGTGGTCGTGTAAAGTGCGCCTTAAAAGTGCCAATTGCCATTCAGACATCGCTGCGACGCGTCTTGTCTTGGCGTCTTGTGACAATGACTATAAGTTGCGTTCCTCTTATCAAGCTAAACAATATGGAAGGTAAGTTTCCATATATAAGCCATGAATATTTCTTGTAAAATAGTGAGGAGGGACAAAACATTTACAACACTTTTAAACTTATGGTGGAAAAAGTTTCCCTCCAATATTAATTCAAAATTCAAGTCATTTTGACTTGAAGGTTAAATGATCAATTATTGTCAAAAGCATTCTTTTTAATATGGAACCAATCAATTTAAGGAACCATATAAAAAATAAATAAATATTATTAAATTAATAATAAATAAATATTTATTTGGTAAATATCCAACGTTCCTCCCCTATTTACAAAATAAATATCCATCCTCCCCTATTTTGTTAAATATTGAAAATAAAGAAACTGAGAGTCATTCTTAAATCTGATAACCAGAACTGTATATATATGTACCAAAGAAATTTGAGCATTTCTTGACTACTGTATGCATAAATGAATGTGTCCTAAGGAATTGAACCTTCACTTAGGAATAATACATCAAAGTTGATAAAAAAATTTAGTGATCTAAATTCTTGAACTAATTTTCTTGTATAATCAACCGGATATATCACACACATAAGTAATCTAAGTTTCATTTCATTTTAACAGCCAGCATGTTTTATGGCCTTGTGCTTATATCCCAGTATTTATGAGTTGTATTCAAGAAAAGCCTTTATCTATCTTCAAAGCAGCCACACTTCGTAACTCATATAGGTCAGTTCTATCAAAAATGCCCTTATAACTTAGACATTTCAACATTATATATTATAAACTGATTAAGAGAAATATCTCAACCTCTTCCTTACGTTACAAGTTGCACATTATTACTTGAGATGGTTGGAGTTGTAAACTCACACTTTTAATAATATGCAATCACTACATATGATTTGTTTTTCTCATTGAACCTTTAGTTTTTGGACTTCAAAAAATAGGTCGGGTTACCATCATAGGTGATGTAATTTATTAGGCTTTAAACCCATCCCTTCTGATATTTTAATAATCACATCTCTTGCAAGACCTTTTGTAAATGGATCCACTAAATTTGCAAAGGTCCGTATTGAATTGATAGTAATTACTCCTTCACAGAGTAATTGACTAACATAACTGTATCTTAAACTTATATGTCTAGACTTTCCATTATAAATTTTGCTATAAACTTTAAATAGCGCAGCTTCACTATCACAGAATAAAGAGATTGGTGGCATAGGCTTAAGCCAAATAGGAATTTCTAATAGTAAATTCATTAACCACTCTGCTTCCTTGCTCCCTGCCGCAAGAGCAATAAATTCTGATTCCATAGTTGCATGTGTTATGCATGTTTGTTTTTTTGATCCCCAAGAAACTGTGGCACCTCCAAGTGTAAATACCCATCCACTAGTAGACCTTGATTCATCTGTATCATTGTTCCAACTAGCATCTATGTATCCCTCAAGTACAGTAGGATAACCAACATAATGTAAAGCATAATCTTTAGTTTTAGTAAGATAACTTAATACTCTACTAATTGTTTTCCAATGTTCATGACTAGGATTACTAGTATATCTACTTAATTTCCCTACCGCATAAGCAATATCAGGTCTAGTGCAATGAGTAGCATACATCAAACTATCAATTACTCTAGAAATGTCTAATTGAGATACACTTCTACTATCGTTGGATTTTAATTTTATACTTGGATCAAAAGGTGTTGGTACTAATTTTCCATTATGTTTAAATTTATTTAACACTTTTTCTATATAGTGTGACTGAGATAAAATAATATTATTATGTTGCTTAAATAATTTTATTCCAGGAATTATATCGGCTTCACCCATGTCTTTCATATCAAATTTTGAAGCCAAAAAACTTTTTATATATTTAATACTTTCTAAGTCTGTACCAAAAATTAAGAGGTCATCCACATAGAGACAAATAATTATTCCTTTACCCTTTGATATCTTACTATAAATGTATTTATCTGATTCATTAATCTTGAATCTATATGATAAAATAATACTATCAAATTTTTCATGCCACTATTTAGGAGCCTGTTTTAGACCATATAGGGACCTAATAAGTTTACAAACTTTATTTTCATGTCCTTGCATGATAAAACCCTCTAGTTGATCCATATATACTTCCTCTTTAAGTTCACCATTTAAAAAGGCGGTCTTAACATCCATTTGATGAACTTGAAGTTCATATATAGAAGCAAGAGCAAATAAAATCATTATGGAAGAAATCCTAGCCACTGGAGTATAGGTATCAAAATAATCAATACCATGCTTTTGTCTAAAACCTTTGGCAACAAGTCTAGCCTTAAACTTATTTATAGTGCCATTAGGATTAAGTTTTCTTTTAAATATCTACTTACAACCTATAGGTTTAGATCCCTGTGGTAAGTCTACTAATTCCCAAGTATTATTGGACATGATAGAATCAATTTCATCATTTATGGCTTCTTGCCAAAATACAGAATCAATAGACTTAACAGCTTCATCAAAAGTTTGAGGATCTTCATCGATATTAAAAATAAACTTCATTTTCTTAGTTTTCTCATTTCTGGTTCCTTCTACAAGATACACATAAAAATCTGACCCAAAATCAGTGGCTTTCCTAGGTCTCTTACTTCTTCTAGGTTCCATCTTTTCATCTTCACTACTAGAGAGATGAAGAGAATCAGAAGATTCATCTAAGTTAGAGGATGCAAGTGGTTTAGGAATAACAGAGAAAATATTCTCATAAAATACTGCATCTCTTGATTCAAAAATTGAATCCTTTTCAAAAATATTATTATGCTCACATACTAAAAATCTGTATATAGGACTATTAATAGAATATCCCACAAAAATACATTCAATGGCTTTAGGACCTAATTTTGTACGTTTATAATCGGGTACCCTAACTAATGCTCTACAACCCCATACTTTTAAATAGTATAATTTGGGAGGCTTGTTCTTCCAAATTTCATATAGAGTTTTAGAAGACTTTTTAAAAGGTATCCGATTTAAAATATAACATGCAGTAAGCAATGCTTCTCCCCATAAATTTGAATTCAAACCAGAATTTGTTAACATAGAATTTACCATTTCTACTAAAGTTCGATTTTTCCTTTCGGCAATTCCATTTGATTGAGGAGAATATGGAGCGGTGACTTCATGAATAATTTCATACTTGTCATAAAAATCAGAAAATTTATGTGACATGTATTCACCTCCCCTATCGGATTGTAATGCCTTAATTTTAAAATCTAATTTATTTTCCATTAAGACCTTATAAGAGATAAATTTACTACATGCTTCCTCTTTTAATTGAAGAAGGAAAACATATATAAATCGAGAACAATCATCAATGAAAGTGATGAAATATCTTTTCCCTCCTCTAGTAGTAATATTATTTAAACTACACAAATCAGTATGAATTAAATCTAATAGTTTAGATTGTCTTTCAACACTTTTAAATGGCTTCTTAGTCATTTTAGATTGGATGCATATGATACATCTATCTTTACCATAATTTATATATATTTTAGGAAGAAGTTCTAATTTAATCTTATTATCCATAGAACGTAAATTTAAATGCCCTAATCTATTATGCCATAAATAAATTGAGTCACATATAAATCGAAGAAGGAGATTTCTCATTGATATTAAACTTAAACATTCCACAAGAAGCATACCCCTTGCCTACAAACATCCATTTCTTAGAAAGTACAATGGAATCGGATTCGATCACAATTTTGAATCCATGTTTGTTCAGAATACAAGCCGATACAAGATTTTTCCGGATTTCAGGGACATGAAGGACATTATTCAAGGTAACAGATTTTCCCAAAGTAAAGTATAGAACAACTTTGCCTTGGCCTACCACTTTGGCAATAGTGGAATTTCCCATAAACAATTCATGTCCATCATGAGCCTCCTCATAGGATACAAAATTATTCCTATCAGAAGTAGCATGCCTAGTAGCCCCAAAATCGAGCCACCATTCATTTCCACCATCTACCATATTGACTTCGGAGATCACCGCAACGAGATCTTCTTCACCCACAATGTTTGCCTGATTTTTATTTTTCAAAAATTCTCGACAATCACGTTTGAAATGATCGGGTTTCTTGCAATAAAAATAAGTACCCTTCTTTGCCTTTTCCTTGTATTGTCCTCTCTTGAAATCCTTCTTATTCGGCTTTAGTTTGAAGTTCTTTCCTTTGTTCTTCTTCTTCGATGTGGATGCATCTTCAACAATGTGAGCATTAGAGACGAGTTCAGTTTTCTCCTCCTCCTTGTCACGTAGACCAGCCTCTTCTTCTATGCGAAGATGAGTCAAGAGTTCCTCCATAGTACGGTCTTCCTTCGTATGTTTCAAACTCTTACGGTAATCTTTCCATCCTAACGGTAATTTTACAATAACCGCAGAGACTTGAAAACCTTCATCTATTGTGCTTCCTTCCGCCACAAGATTGTTGAAGATAATCTGCATCTGGTGCACTTGCTCCAAAATAGGTTTAGAATCATACATCTTAAAATTAAATAACTCACTTACTAAGTATGTGCGTACGCCGGCCTCTTCTACTTTGTACTTCCGTTCAAGAGCCTCCTATATCTCCTTTGCAGTTTTATAAATTTGATAGATGTCAAAAAGAGAATCGGCAAGAGCGTTTAGAATATAGCCTTTGCATGTGTAATTGTCGCTTTCCCATTTCGTACGGATTCTACCTTCTTCAAGCGTTTCATCTTCTTTCTCCAATGATAGTGAGTCCATAGTGATAACGTATGCGACTTTCAAAGTTGTGAGTAGGAAATGTACTTTTGACTACCATCGTTTGAAATTAGTGCCATTAAAGCACTCGAGTTTTGTGATCTTCGTGTTAGAGAGTTCCATCATCTTTTGTGCCATAGATATATTGTCTTAAAATTATTGATATATTGCACAAAGTTTGACGGAAAATAGACCGGAAAATTGCTTCAAGGCGCGATTAGATCGATGTCTTTAAGACAATATTTTCCCCCTATATACAACGGGATATCGGTAAATTCGCCTTCAGGATACAATGAAGCCTCGGTGAAGCACCGATCTGTCACACACTACGTTGCACTGTAGTGTGTGGCCCAACGAAACGAAGACGCAAAATGCTTTGGTTGGCACACGAATTCTGAGGGCTCAGGTGTAGGATTTGGAAATTGCAAGTGTTCTAAAATCCCTCCTCTTGCCTCTATTTATAACTTTCGGAGCATAAATATTTCTTGTAAAATAGTGAGGTGGGACAAAACATTTACAACACTTTTAAACTTATGGTAGGAAAAGTTTTCCTCCAATATTAATTTAAAATTCAAGTCATTTTGACTTGAAGGTTATATGATCAATTGTTGTCAAAAGCATTCTTTTTAATATGGAACCAATCAATTTAAAGAACCATATAAAAAATAAATAAATATTATTAAAGTAATAAATATTTATTTGGTAAATATCTAACATCCTGTTTGGCACACAACCTTTCTACCTAATTTATTTTATGGGTTAGGAAACTAAATAGGTTGTAAACAATGGTATCCTACTTTCTCTAGCCAACTTGTGGATCCCCTTCTCCGGCTAAAATGATAAATACAAAAAAGCGTAATGATCATCAAAGCACCTTTAATGTAATCGTGCTAAAAGTAACATTGATGAAGCATTTTAAATATGTTCCATATTTTTAATTAGTTTTGGAGCGTTATTTTTCAGTACTGGACGTCCGGGTAGCCTTCAAGCACCATAGTCCAGTAGCCTAGCCGGGCAGGGCGGAAAGTGGTTTCCGTTGGCCCTCGAAATCATCTTGAGAGCGCTGCTAGCCATGCCACCATCGATGTTCTCTTCTTATATTTTGGCCAAATAGCTTTATCGTCCATAGGTTAAACATATATATATATTTGAGCGTCAACAGAAAAATCGGCGTTCCAAAGAGTCAACTCCAACCAGATATTATATGATCAATAGGCCAAGGTTTTGGCCACTACATCCCAATTTGGTCATTGTTTAGAGTCTTCTCCCGGAGAAATTTATCTTCAAAATTGCAAGAATTATGCAAAGTCACCGAGAGATGTGCATTTAAAATAAAATAAAAACTTACATGCCCACTTCATTAAGAAAAGTGTAAGGAACAAACTTTTAAAACTTGATTTAATATGATATTTTTCTTAGAATATGTTATATGCCAAAACCATGAGATGGAGTAAATATCAGGTGTTGCTCCACTGATACCGGAAGTCTGTGTACACCATAAAATACTTTATTAGGATCACAAAGGCATATTATATTCGGGACAATATATCCAATAGTTACTGTTTTATATGCACCAAAGTAGATATAAGGATAACATAGAAAACACTTAGTTAGAGTTGTTAGGTGTACCACCCATTCACTTTATATATATATAATATAAAAAAGTCCTGGGTTATTTTTATTATTTGAATGTGCAGCTGGGTCGTGTATGTGAACCCGATGTGGCACCCAACGTGAGGATTGAGCTTTATGGTAACATGTCCAAGGTCGATCAAGTACCATCTGAAATAAAAAATAATTTATCTTGTTTAGTTTTCGATCAAAGTCGTAAAATTTCAATACACCATATTTGGACTGTGAATAAAAAACTTTGACATGAAAAAAGTAAAAAAAAAATTATAAACCTAGAAACATGAACACTTCAAGGAGAGAGGTGTACATCTCGATCATGTTGTACGAGGCTTGTGATCTAGCATTAGAATGCATAGTTTATGTCGTACGTGCATTCAAAAACATCTTCCGATTTTTCTTATTAATATTAAAAAATAAAAAAATAAAAATAAAAAAACAACATGAGAGAAAAGGAAAAGATTGTAATGCTCCCTAAACTTGGTGTTTAGCAGTATTCCAGATGCTTGTGCCCCCACCTCTTTTCATCAAAGTGGATTCAATAATTAAAGTCTTTTATTTAAATGATAACTTAATCAAATGGACAATATTTAATTCTGAAAATGCATTAATTGATGACCATCACCGTTCATTACTAAACTTTATAATAACCTTCCAAAACAAATCAATTAATTTAACGTTTACAATTAGAGAGCCATTACTTGCACTCGGAAAGTTTGGCCCTTGCACCGAGTTTTAAAAAAAAAAGCTAGACTTGCAATTTTGGCGACCTCTGATATATGCAAACATCATTAGAGCCGTTTGATTTGAAGGCAATGTATTAAAGATATTGACTGCAAAAGATTAGCAGGATATGTAATCTTCATCATGTGATTATGTAGTCAAATACTAGGGAAGTCTACCTTATCGACCCTATCAGATACACCTTTTACGTCAGAGACCCTATATTTTCACCTTTACCCAAACCGACTAGCTGCGCGCCGAGCCGTCGTCCGCCTTTACGAAATGGCGAAATTACCCCCAAGGTAATAAATAGCCATCTGACTTTTCAAATCATTCTTGTTTACCTTTTTTATTTTTTACATTTTCATTCAAAGTCGGTGGAAGGCGGAGTTGCTTCGAAGTCAGTGACGCTCGATCCTTCAATCTTCAAGCTACCGAATCTGTAAATTATAAATCAAATCATCTTCCAATGCTATAGAATTTTTTCTTCTTCTTTCGACGGTCTATATTTTGATATAATTTTTTTTTATTTCCCTATAAAAACGATCAATATCGACTGTATGAACGATCGATATTGACTGTACAGACACTCGAATCGATTGTTAAGACACTCGATTTCATTTGTAAAGACATTCATTATCAATTGTTAATACAATTGATAACGATCGTTAATACAATCAATAACGATCGTTAAGACAATCGATATTGATCGTTAAGTCAGTGATTATAACGTACAGTTCATTTAAGCAATCTATTTTACTTTGGTAGTCACTCATTTCAATTTTATTACAATTCATTTAAAACAGACCTTCAAGATGGTCATACAGCGTGCTTTTGGCAAATGTTCCCCATTGACATTTCGAAGCTCTACGATGACGCTATCCCGGAGCATAAGGGGTTGCTGAGAAAATCAGTTTTCGTTGAAATATTTCAGATGCCAAAGGGAGTGGCTTTTGTTGGAGATGTCGTTGATGAAATGTTGAGTTTTTTGGTTGAAAAGAACCACTTTCGAATCGGAAAGAGAAATGTCTATCTTCAGAAGATGGACATTGCCCTAATACTAGGCCTTGTTGTGGTTGAACCCCAACCAAGGATCAAAATTTCGGCCGAAAACCGATAATTTGGCCGAAATTTCGGTCGATAATTTCAATCCCATACAAAATATGACCGAAATTTCGATCCACGGTGAGGACCGAAACCGATAATTTGGACCGAAATTTCTGTCATTTTGGTCAAAATTTTGATCCTTGACCCCAATAGTCTATCCCTTCAGTTAAACCGCCGCAAAAGGAAACGTTTCGATACAAATATTTTCGTGGGCTGTCTACTGAGAAAATTCTTCGGTCTCACATTAAAAATGGACTGAGGCGAGTGTAAAGTGACGAGGACTTCCTTAAGTTAGCTCTTCTATTTGTGTTGTGTACATTTCTTTTTTCCGAGTCCCACCATCAACTTTCGAAAGAGCACATTGACCTCATCGATAACTTCGAGAAATTCAATCAAACTCCTTGGTGTCTCCACGTCTTTCGTGACTTGCTAAAGTATATAGAGAATGGCGTGGTAAATAAAAAGAATGCCGACAAGGATAAAACCCTTAAGCCGTATAATGTTTATGACTGTATTTATGTACTCCAATGGTGAGCCTATGAGATGCCGTCAGAAATCTCACCTGACAGAATGGGTCTGAAGAACCATTTCCCGCGATTATTGAAATGAGAGGATAAGGCGCACACGAGGACGAAAGGCTTCATTGTTGGAAAGATGCTGGACAGTAAGGTATGATGTCTATATTTTTAATTTCCAAGGACTATAAAGAGTACGATTGCAAGTATCAACTTCATACACAATCGGTATCGACTACTTAAATAGTCGATATAGACTATTTACGCAGTCGATAACAACTATTTAAGCAGTCAATAATGACTATTTTAGCAATCGATAATGACTGTTTTAACAGTCGATAACGATTGTTCTAGAAGGCGATACCGATTGTGTATGAAGTCAACAACGATTGTATAAGAAGTCGCATTTTTACTCGTTAGCCCTTGGAAATTTGAAGTACTCTTTACAGTCCTTAGAAATTCGATTGGGTAAGAAGTCAATATCGACTATGTTCGAAGTCGATATCGACTGTTTAATCAGTCGATGTCAATTGTCTGTGAAGTAGATACAGACTGATTAAAGATTCGATATCTTGCGTTAATATTCTATATTCCATTTTCTATTCTATATATTCATTTTAGTATTTTGATTGTTTGATTATTTCCAAATTTCTTCTTTTGTATAAGGTTTGCGCTCCCCTTGAACCGATTTCATTCGAGTCGGAGATTCTCGTTATAAGAGAATATCTGCGGTGTGGAAAGGGTGTTGGGGGAAAGAAGAAAGAGGTTAGTTGAACATGTCAAGAAAGTTGTGGAAGTGGATTTGAGGACGAAGAAGAAAATAAATTACCTTTCGGACGAAGATATTGATAAGGAAGAATTTGAGGGCCAATCAACGTCGAACGAAGACTCGTCCTCAGATGAAGGCCCCGTCCAATTAGGGAGGCCGAGAACAAGGGAGGCCACGAAGAATGCTAGTGGCAATGCTGCACCATCCTCCTATGTTGAAGTGTTGTTGAGGAGGATTAACGAGATGGTGTTAGACAACTTGAAAGTCACTCAAACAGTGAGCCATTTGTTGGATAAAATTAGCCATTTGTTGGAGAAAGTTAACCATTTGGAGCATGAGAATGCGCTCCTCTAGACACGATGCAACTCCTTGGATGACCGGCTCACTTCAAGGGATGTAGAGTTGCAAATGATAAGTCACTCTAATAAATTGATTAGAAAGGAGCGAGTGACTCTGAAAGAACTCCTTCAAACGATTTTGGAGGTTATACCTAAGGTATGTGTTGTAATGTAGTTTGTATAAGTGAATATAATTACAACTTTCTAATAAAATTTATTTCGATATTCAGGATGGTGCTATTTCGGAGGTGATATCGAAGATGCCTCCTACGGCCTTTGATATCCCACCTCCTCCCATGCATGAGGGATCAGCTGATAAGGGTCCCGCCACTAAGGGATTAGCTGATCAGGGACCCGCCACTAATGGACCACCTCCTCCCATGCATGAGGAGGTGGCAGCAGCTGAGGAGATGACAGTAGCTGAGGAGGTGGCAGCTGACGAGGTGATAGCAACTGAGGAGGTGGCAGCAGCTGAAGAGGTGGCAACAGCTGGGGAGGAAGCAGCTATCGAAAAGGGTCCTTCCTCTTTCCAACACTTGCAAGCCTCTTCCCAACCCGAGCATCCGATGGACACTCGCTTGAAGCCTAGGACCACCAAAAAATATATTGTAGAACCTAGGACCACACGAAAGGATCAGTAAAAGATAAAATCAGGAACGGAGATGGCCAATGAGGAGATACCGGCCATCATTACGGTTGAGTTGTCAAATGAGCAGAGGTACATGAATGCCCTATGGAAAAGGCCTGTTGTGGAAAATGAGTAAGTTATCCCATGATAATTAGTTAGAAGTTAAATTTTATTTTGTTTTTAATTTCAACGTTGGCTGTTAAATTATGCAGCACCTCCGTAAGCACAATTGGTGATTTGACGCTCAGGTTACAGTCTTTCAGATGGTTGCAAGGCACAAAATTCTTAGATAATATTGTAAGTAACTGAATTTGCTCATATTGTTTGCTTAGAAACTAAATTCGATCGCTTTTTCATGTTTAATTTCTCTGATTTTTCTATCAATTGTATTAACAATCGATATCGACTGTATGAACAATCGGTATCGATTGTCTTAACAATTTTATTATTTTTCAGACAGTCGATATCGATTGTTATTACAGTCGATACCAATTGTTTATACAGTCGATATCGAATGTTAATAAAATCGATGGAAAAATCAGAGAAATTAAACATGAAAAGGCGATCGAATTTAGACAGTCGATATCGACTGTCTAAACAATCGGTATCGATTATATTAATAATCGGTACCTCTAATTGTTTTCCTTTTTTCCTCTCTTTCAGATAATGGGATCCTATTTAAGACTGTTGAAAGTCATGGATGACACTGCTCATCCTGAGATAAATAAGAAATGCTTCCTTATGGCCCCCACGGCTTTGACCTATATGAGCTACGACTTTATTGATTTCCAAAAATTTATTATTTATGAAAAACTCAACGAGGAAGCGTTGGGGACAAAAATTGAACGTTGGTATGCCCATAAAGAAGAAGCAAACCAAGGCAGGAAGGTGTTGCAGAGCTTCTTCTTCAATCATTTGCGGGATCTCTATGCTCACCAATGTGCCACTGTACGTTACGATCGCTATCAATAATTTTTATAATTTTGAAGTTGTATCCTCTAACATTTTCTTTTTAGATTTTTGTCCCAATTCATTCTCACCATCCATTGCATTGGGCACTTGCGATTGTGAAGGTAGTGGAATGATTAATAACGATTGTTAACCCTATTCTTGATAGGCCCTTGAAGGTGAAATATCCTGATCAATTGAATATCATGGTAAGAATATATTATAAAAATTACAAATTGTCCAATCTTCTAAATTTTTACTGTTTCTTTATCTTATCTGACATTGTGATTTTTTGAATCGGACTTATTACCTTTTTACACTTTTTTTTTTATACAGAAACTCCATTGTACTAAGCGATGGGATGTATCCTTGGTCAAGTTCTGACTGTAGGATCAAATCCGTTTCCTGACAGACCAATGGGTGGGACTGTGGGGTGTTTGTGTTAAAGTATGTGAAGTATTTCATGATAGGGAAGACATTCGACTACACACAAGAAAAAATGGGTCAGATCAGGACAAAAATCGGCCTGACACTTGTTACATTCACTGCAGATGGAGTGGAGGAAGATTGCGATGATGAGAAACTTACAGATGCTCTACTCTCGTAGTTTTTTTCAGATGTTAATTAAATTTTAGATTGCAGTCAGATGTAGTTTTTTGGGTGAACATATAGTTTTGTAAATTTGTAAGTACATTCGAAAGCAGATAATGAGTATATATGTACAAATGTACAAATATATATGCACAAATATATCGGTTGAATATTCCTAAAAGAAATCGAAAATATATATATATATATCTGACCATCGCACAATAGGCAGACTATGGACATATGAACGACTGTTAAAACAGTCGATTTCGATTACATAGACAGTCGATATCGATTATATATGGAGTCGTCAATGAGAGCTTATACAGTCAATGACTATATATCCAGCCATCATCGATTGTTTAGACAATTGCCATCGACTGTGTAGACAATCAACAACGATTGTTTAAATAATCAGTGACGATTGTCTCCATAGTCGACAGCGGTTGTTTAGATAGTCATTAGTTTAATGCACAAAGCTTTTGTTGAAGGTTCTGAGAAAATATACTTTTTATCATTGTTAATAGTTGGATTCAGACTAATATTGTGAGAAAATGTACATTCTAAAATGTTCAATCCATCATCATGGTTATTACATTCCAAATTAAAATTAAAATTTGCAACCAAACTTTGCTTCGTATCCTTGTATGATCTAGCAGATATTGAGTATTTTGAAAATCTCATGTACAAATATATAAGCAGTCAATAATGACTGTGTAAACAGTCGGTGACGATTGTTTAGACAGTTGACAACGACTGTTTAGACAGTCGTCAGTCTAGTGTGCAGGGCTTTTACTGAAGGTTATGAGAAAATGTAGTTTTTGTCATTGTTACGATCTAATCGAATTTGTACATTCCAATATTGTGAGAAAATATACATTCTGAAATGTTCAATCAATCATCATAGTTATTGCATTTCAAATTGATAATAATTAAAAAATGAATTTGCAGCCAAACTTTACCTCATAACATTTTTTGTACGATCTAGCTGGCTTCTTGTACTGTTTCTGGATGCGATCTATCTTCATCCATCGAGCGTGAATTGTAATCTTATCATCCATTGATAAATTACTTGTGTCAAATCAATACAAAGGTGTCCTATTTTCGGAGGATGATTTTGTATCAAAGGTTCCTTCTTTATTCCTGAAATTTAAAATAGTTATGAAGGCAATCATATATTAAAAAAAAAAAAATCATATAAAAAAAGTAGTACCTAGTGGTAGTGAAATTAGTCTGATGGCTTCCCTCGTCGATAAGCTTGAAAGTTTCAGTGCGTAAACATCGACTTGCCCCTGCTTGAGGTGCACTACAATTATCATTTGAGTTGCATTTTGGGACGCAGCGTACCTTCACAATGAAAAATAGAAACAAATATTTGTTAGTAACCAAATTGCCAAAAAAATATCTTGTTACGAAACTCTTATTGAATCGAAACTCTTAAATAAAAATCTCATGTTACGAAGCTCTTATTGCTAGGATTAGAGAGTGATTTACTATATAATGGAGACATGTATTATATCAACCCATCGATCCCACTGCCGTACAACTCCTGTGATTATAACCATACTCACTGCACCTGCCACACTATAGGGCCCTAACTTCACCCTTAGACTATGTCTTTCTCTTTCTTGGATAATCGATTTACTTTTGACAATTATAGGGTAGTCTCACTTTCATATTTTCAGACAGTTGCTCAGCTTGGAATTCTCATTGGCTTTTATCGAGGGTGGGAAGCTATTATTCGTCGTATGTTTGTCTAAAATAAACAGTGAAAAATTACTTCTCACAGAAGTTATGGTAATTGAAACTTCTCTGATTGATGGTCGCAACAACATGCGAGCAAGGCATACCATAAATGTACCAACGGCGGCAAGTACATGTCTTATGTTCCAAGTTGACGTGATGAATGAAATTCTCAGAATTAACTTGGAATTGATCATGCTCATATGATTGAGCTCTCTTTCCAGCACCTTTTTCATGTGCTCGTTTGCTTTTGAGCAGAGAATGGTGCTCCATTTCTCTGATATCTGTCAGTGCTTTTGAAAATAATCAGCGACTTTCTCTCCAGTAGTTTTTATTAAGTCAATAATTGATTTCTCCCGAGCTATCTTCAGTACACTGTTTAAGCTTTCAACATTATTCGTAGTCAGGGAATCATACTGCCTTCCTTTCATATATGCGCGTGCCTAATGCTTCGAGTCTATTTTTAAAATATACTCTACAGTCCAAGGATCACCAACATCTTTCTTCATTTTATTAATAAAATGATCAAATCTTTCTATTGAATATGCACATGCAACGCTCTATCATAGACCCTTCACACCGTTCCTGGGATAGTTGTGTGCCAAATTTTGTGTCATATGTTGCATGCAGTAGTTGTGGTATGCGTTAAAGAAGATATGTTTCACCTTCCACCTATCTGTGATAATAATAAAATCTTCGGTAAACTCATCGATCATGAACGCACCTACCCATTTAAGAAACCACATAAACGTATCATCTTCTTCTAACTCGATGACGGCAAACGCTAACGGTAATATATGGCCATTATCGTCTTGCGTCGAGGCGATAAGTAGGATCCCTTCGAAACGTCCTCGTAGGTGTGTGTCATCTACAAGAAAAATGTGATGAAGTGTATTGCAGTAGCTTTCGATGCACAGGCCAAAACCTTAAAAAAATATTTGAAACTTACCGTCAATCGTAAGTTGAAAGGTCGTTCGTATATTAAGATCTACCCTCTCCATCTCTTTCACATAGACCGGTAGATCTACAAATTGTCCTTCCCAATCGCCTCTAATATCATTAAAGACAAGTTTTTTTCCACTCCAAGCCTTAGCATATGAGATTTGCATGTTATAAGCTTTTGTAATATCAAACATTATCAACGCCGATGTATAATCGAATCATTTCATAAGTTTCTCTCGTACATAGTTGGCTACGAAGGAGATTGTTTCATTACGGTGACCGTGCGGTCCGATCTTAGCGACCCTGCATGTGTGAGTACTATTGAATATTTTGATTTTATAAAAGTCGAGCTTAGTTAATTTAGACACATGTATACGTCATAAACAACCGGGTTCGTAGCATCCGGCTGTCACTCAATAACTAGCGATTTTCAAAGGCCGAATTTGGAAGTTTTTCTCCACCGCGTGTTCTTTCAATACTTTTTGAAATATTTGTTTATCTTTGAAGATCTCTCTAATTTTAAACGTTTAATTCCGGTATTCAGTTTTCACCTTTTCATCGAAAGAGTCGTCTGATGTCTCTGACACTTCATAATCTCCGTCTATTAGGGGATTATCAATGTCTCTCACAAAATTTTTTGGATCCTCTTTTATAAACTCATCCGGTTCGCTATCATAATCTTTTTCTAAGGTATCTTTATTAGTGGGTTGAGGATGACTACGTCATTCACTAGCGGTGTTCTCAGGTGGTTGACTAGATCCTTCACCAAAGGGATTTTGATGTGATTGACTAGATCCTTCACCGAAGGAGTTCTAGTGTGGTTGACTAGGCCCTTCACCGAAGGGGTGCTTATGTGTATGGACACGGGGTTGAGCTCCTCCAGTAATCCCTATCGATGGCATGGTAGAATATAATTAGTGAGTCAACCAACTTGTCTATCCACTGGGGAAGATATGACTGAAATCGTCGGTATCTACCACCCTTTCTGACGTGTAGTCTAACCCTTGACTACATTGTTGTGACCCATGCATATATTTTAGTGGGTCATCATACGATTCAACTGGAGCATTGTTTAAATTAATAGTTGCTTTTCTAGCCAACAAGTTCGCCGTAATATCGTTGTCATCGCCAAACCGAAAAGTATTATATATAAGAAAATCCTCCTCAAACTTACATAATTGAAATGAATAGTTACTCATAAAATCAGTCCCGTCAAGAGGTACTTGTTCAGCTTCGACTCGGAAGGATGAAGATTCCTTAATGATGAACACCTTTATGACGTCCACCCCTGCTTTATAAAACCTAAATAAGGTAGCCAAATCACCAGAGTCCAAAATATCGACAACCACAAGGGTATTCACTATCTTCATATGCAACTTTATGAAAACTATTTCATCTATCCTCGCAAAACTGATAACGGAGATTCGCCTTATGAATTATTCATAAGAAATACCAGTCGAAATGGCAATAACCCTCCGCCAATCACCTTCATACAAGCCATCATCGCTTACAAGATGGTCATCATAGTGACAGAGAAGAGGAATGCCCACCTCCGACATCGCCTGTTTAAAAGTGAGAACGAAAATTTCATAAGACTGATAGCACAAAAGGAAGGCTCTTATTAATATATATATCAATTATTTATGCAATCGATATCGACTCCTTAAGAAATCGATAACGATTGTCTATACGGTCGATGACAACTGTTTACACAATCGTTATCGATTGTTTATACAGTTGATAACGATTGTATATACAATCGTTATCGACTGTTTTTTGTAACGATTTCTTAATGAGTCGATATCAATTGTATATATAATCGTTATCGACTGTTTAAAGTTTCAGACCAATAAAATAAAACTTTTAGTTATACTGCACCATTAAGAGACCCTAACCTACCTCGCGTCGCAATGGAAATGGTCGATATCGATTTCTTAAACAGTCGATATCGATTGAATAACAAATCGATAACGATTGTTTAAACACTCAACCAATAAAATAACAATTTTATCTTATATTGCAACATTAAGATACCCTAACAAACTGAAAATGGGGTTTACACTGGATAAACTGAACATGCTTTGCATCGAAATGACAAATTGTAGAGTTTGCTTTTCCGAATAGCAAAATGCAAGAACTTCTTCTCCCAAGCCTCTGTTTTCTTCTTCTAAATAGCAGATCGAAGCAAATCGGACTGAGGGAAAAAACATTGTTACCTTCGCCACCTCTGACTTTTTGGAAACTGTAGCAGATTAAAATGAGAAAGAAGATGATGCTTTTGTGCGTTAAAGAAAGGGGATAATTTGGACTTTTTACTGTCCTTAGGGTCGGATAGGCTTGCAGCTGGTCGGTTTGGGTAAAGGTGAAAATATAGAGTCTCTGACGTAAAAGGTATATCTGACAGGTCGATTAGGTAAATTTCCCCAAATACTATTATATAATTCAACAATTGATCATAATAGATCATATAATTAAGTATCTTGTTTTGCTATAATCTGATGCACTAGAAATCTATAGATCATAAACTTCAAATTAAATAGCTTAATTAGATTGCGTTTTCATGTGTCATATATTCCTAAAATACCAAGTCTTTCCTTAGATTAGTGCAAGGACCAACTTTCCGGATACAACAAATGGCTCCCTACAATTATTTGATCGAATGCTCACTCTAAGACCTAGTTTCTGGTTGGATGGTGTGGATTAGAGGCCTATGTATCCTAGGCGGTGGTAAGCGCTCACATACAAAAATAAAAAGAATTCTAAGCCAATTGTTTTGGTGTTTCGTGTGTGAGATTTTGGCGGGCGGGTGGTGATTCCCTCCAACTCAACATTAGGTGCCTGGTGCCCTACACATGCGTTAAACCGTAACTGACCCGCTCACTGTTGATATTGACATTTTTGTGCCTTATTTTTAGTATGTGGTTAAGAGGCTATTGACGTCAGAAAATGAGCGGCTAAACTATATTTGAACAATTGTATGGTAGCCACTCATTAAAATTTTTGTATTGGACCCCTAAGATATGCCTTATTTGCAGTCTATACCCGTGTTTTACTTATGTACATTGCGGTCTTTGCTTTTGTGTTTTCTTTATATTTTGCCTCTCACAATGATGATCACAAGTTGACTAGTATAAAAAGAAACTTTGACTGTTTAAAATTAGATGATGGAGATCATTTTTCATCATAATCTTCTGCCTAATAAATCTTGAGACCATAAGTCTATCATCAGACGGTCATATTTTGAGACGTACGCATGACACACATATTGATAAGTGATCTAAAAATCATGTTTGATTTACACCCATGATCATGTTCACTTGTTGTTTTGTATGTCATGTGAAATCAAAATCTGACCACCTGATGGGAGACTCTTGATCTCAAGATTTATTGGGTAGAATATTATGGTGAAAAATGATTTCCATCATCTGATTCAAAGCAATCAAAATTTAGTTTTTTAATACTCAATTATTGAAAACAAATATACAGTGTAGATAGGTGAAACACAGGAGGAAAAGTATATATATGGCATATCTTAGGGAGGTAAATACAAAAATCCCATTCTTTGTGACTTTTGAATAAAATTTAATTACATGATGTAAATAGTTTTTTATGTGATTTATATGATTGCCCAGTTGTTCACTTTGTTGCGTCTTTAGTCTTTTGAGTTTTGATCACATGGTGTGGATAATTTTTTATTTAATCTTGATGAATTTGACTTGTATAATGACCCTATGAATAATGTGGCACCAAGTTGATCCAAAATGGTGCTTTGTAAATAGAATGATCGAGTTGCTCGGTTTCAACTGTAAACGGACCAGGAACCTTATACTAAAACTCTCTCTCTCTCTCTCTCTCTCTCTCTCTCTCTCTCTATATATATATATATATATATATATATATATATGCACGCGCACACATGTGCCGGTAT
Organism: Chloranthus sessilifolius; assembly: GCA_021018995.1. Classification (NCBI taxonomy): domain Eukaryota; kingdom Viridiplantae; phylum Streptophyta; class Magnoliopsida; order Chloranthales; family Chloranthaceae; genus Chloranthus; species Chloranthus sessilifolius. The sequence goes on from CM037588.1 coordinate 105,144,967, forward strand.
ATAGTTTAGCATATAGTTTTCATATATGATGAATATGGCTATAATAAACCAACAACTCATTGCGGACAATGCCCTAAAACCATATCACTTGCACAGGCAATGGTCAAGACGTCAAGTCCATCGGCTTGAGTCTGATTTTGTGTTCAATTATGTATGTAGCCATTTGAATATAAGAGAATCTTGACTGCATGCCACCCTATAAAATTACAAACAATGGAAATCAAAATTCTCATATTCAAAATTAGATTCAATTAGTTGGATCTGACCGCCCTCAATTGCACACCATATGGAACTTAAGATGTGCACGAATCTCCATGCTCTTTATAGTATGAATGTGTCAATGTCGCCGAAAATTTGTTAGCTCAGGATGGGCCATGCACCTATCTTTTTATTTTTAATAACAGGTTTCCGGTCTCTTAGAACATTTGACTGCCCTTATAAAATAAAATAAGAACATTTGAGAGAGTCTTCGAGTAAATGCAACAGCGGCACATCAAACGTCCCAATCATTGAAAATAAATCTCTCTAGGAGTGGCCCATAGGGGGTGAGATTCTAACTCGGACATTAACTTCTGGAGGTGTTATCCTAGCGACTACGCCAGTCGATTTATGATTGCTTCATGGGCAGTGCATGGGTGTGGTGCACTAGGTAAGCGGAACTTTAGGGACCCATATGAAATACCTCAGGGATGCCTAATGTCTACTATGTTATTATTATTATTTTAATAGGTGCTGAGTTTAAACTTGCGAACTTAGATTGTAAGTCCCATCATTATTATTATTATTATTATTATTATTATTATTATTATTATTATTATTATTATTATTAAACTTAAACTTGCAAATCGGAGATTGCAAGCCCTTTTATTATTATTATTATTATTATTATTATTATTAAACTTTTCTAAAACATTTTCCTTTGAATTTATTTTTCTATATTCTCTCTAAACTTTTTCTAATACCCTTCAAAACGTGTTCTTAAAGCTAATATATATATATATATATATATATATATATATATATATATATATATATATATATATATATATTTGATAACCTGAGTATCCGGGCTTCTTAAAACACTCGCCTATATATATATTTGATAACCTGAGTATCCGGGCTTCTTAAAACACTCGCCTAATCTCAGGGACACATGTGTACCCTAAATTCAATATATGTCGTGTCAGCACAGGATATAAATCTCTATGGCGGCTTCAAGGAGGAGGGGATTTAAACTCAAGTCTCTTGCTTTTGGAAGCAAATTCCTAGCCAACTCGCTTAACCCTTTGAGATATATTTAAGTACCCTTCAACCCTAAACATGTAACATAATATGAAAAAGAGGTTTTTACATTTAGCCCAGTGAGATATGTCTTATTTGCATCCTGCCCTCTGTGTTTTACCTATGAGTACCTTTAATTCCACCCACCGAAATTTTGAGTTCACCCACGCTGAAACCCATTGACTGATTTGACTCCGACGATGCAGATCATTTTCCATGTTAATCTTTCAAATAATGGATCTTGAGATTATGGGCATGTCATCAGACGATACGTATTTTATGTCATATGGTACACATCCCAAAAAGTGACCTTATTTGAGTGTGATGAGTTCCACATGATGTTAAGGTTACTTTTTTGGAATAGATTCCATGTGAAATCGAAAACTGACGGTGGATGGTAAGAGCATGATCTCAAGATGCACCATGTGAAAGATTGAGATGAAAAATGATCTGCATCGTCGGATTAAAGCAGTTAATGGGTTTCAGCGTGGGTGAACTTAAAGATTCGATGGGTGGATTTAAAGGTACTCTTTACCTATTTATATTACGGCTCCTGCTTTTATGTTTCCTTTACATATTACTACTCCCTAGAGTGATGGATTCTTGGCCAAAATAAACTTTGATTGCTTTGAATTAGTCAATGGAAATTATTTTTCACCCCGATCTTGGATTTAATTGATCTTGAGATCATGAACCTACAATCACACGGTTAGATTTTGACTTCACATGGCACACATCTTGAAATGTGATCCAAGAATCACAGTTGACGTAGTACAACAGTGATTATCACGTGGAATGAAAATCTGACCGCTTGATGGGAGGCTCCTGATCTCGAGATTTACTAGGTGGAAGATTGTGGTGAGAAACGATTAGCATCACCAGTCAAAGATTAGTTTTGTAACCAATCCATCACTCTATGAGTGATAAGTAAAGGAAACACAATTGCAAGGGCCAAAGTATAAATAAATAAGTGAAACACGAGAGTCAGAGTGGAAATAAGACATATTTTAGGTGGTAAATGCAAAAAACTCATGCCCATTTATATGTATCACACTAAACACAAACTCATCACCAAAATCATATCGCGCATCTTGCTAAAACATAAAAGGAGGAATTTTAAATCAAAGCATTTAGTTTTAAACCGAAGTTTGTTGTTGGGTATGGACGAAACAAAGTTATGCAAATGAAGATATGGCCTGGGAAGATGTTAATGATAATTATAAAACATTATAAACAGAATTTTTTTTTGAAATATGCTGCTAGGTTCTAATAAAGAGGGCGTTATATTTTGGGGCCATAATGCTTTGATTGCTTCCAACTACAAGTAACAAGAGACCCACTATACTTGGTGAAGCGTGCCACTATGTTTTTGATGAAAAGCAAAGAGTCTCTTTTTTTTTATTTAATTATTATTATTATTATTTTTGAAGTTACATGTTTAGAATTGAGGGAATTTAGATATATAAGTTTTAAGCATAGAGAGTTTATAAAATATTAGAAGATATTTAGGAAAAAATTATTAGAAACATAAATGTAAAGAGGAGGTGGTCTTAGAAAATTTATCTTATTATTATTTGGGTGCCATTCTTTTGGTAACTAAAACTAAACTTTTAACTTGCTAACTACACACCATTTAAATCAATGACCATCATAAATTGTTTCTCAAGTATTCAATACCACTACTAACACACGGAGATGTGGATTTCTCCACATTGATGCATAGACAACGCTTACTAAGATGTTCTTCAATCACAAAGAGGTTCTAAGTTGTGCATGTCAGGAGGCTAACTCTTGAACCGCTCGTTGTGTGGTGCCTGATTAATGTGTTGGTCTGGCTGCTCCGATGGATAATTCAAGATTAATGTATTGTACAAAAAATTAGTGAGAGTTGTTACTCTTAATCTCTCTCGGCTGCGTATTTAGAAGTCAAAGGCTCCTAACAGAGTTATTACTTTTGTCTGACAAGTAGTGGTCGATCAGATTTTAATTGTTGATAATTTAATTTCTAGAGGTTTCTCGTTGGCAAATAGGTGTGCCATGTGCAAGAGAGCTAAGGAGGACACTGCTCATCTTTTTATCCATTGTGGTTCAGCTTATGTCATCTGCGGCTTCTTGCTTAGATGGTTCAAACTGTCTTTGGGTTATGCCAAGTTCATGTGGTTCACTTCTTGAAATGTGACACTAGCCGTGGAGGCTCGCGATGAGGCAAAATCTGGAGTCTAGTTTCTTTTGCAATTTTATGGATGATATAAAAAGAAAGGAACGTGAGAATTTTTGAAGGAAATGAGATGCAGATTTCAATGCTTGCTAAAAAAATTCAAATTCAAATTTTGCAGTGGGCTCAGAGCTTAAAGATTATCCAACCGTTTTCGATTAGGGACTGCATTTCTAACTTAGGGGATATTGATGGAGGGTGTTGTTTTATGATGTCTCTGCAATAGTTCTGTATCTGCCAGGATTTCCTTCCTTTGGGTTCTCAGTTTGAACATCTTATTCAGTGAATTTTCTTTTGGATTTTTTTAGTTCTATTTTTTGTTCTTTGGGCTTTCTAATTATGTTTTTGTGGTTTGCGTCACTGACTGTTTAGGGGGTGATGACATTGCTGAAGCTCTCTTAACTGGATGGTTTTCTTTGTTATTGTATGTGATTTGACTTTGTTCTTTAATAGGAGGTTGAGGTTCCTTATCCCTCAACTTTAACTATAAAAAAAAGAAGCACCATTCAGCTCAATTTAGCCACACTCGAAGTCACTTGAGCTGGACATTCACAACATGCATCACAAGCCCTAGTGATAGCCCCAGATGGTCAAGGGTGCGGCACATAGCTTTACACAAAGCTGCAAGAGTTGCAAACATTTTTTTTCGCTGATCACACACCACATTCCATTAGAAATGTAGAATTTATTTTAAGGAAGTACCACTATCACACCCATTTTTATTATAATCACTTCACTTCAAAAAAAATATTCTCTACATTTTAAGTTCATAAACTCCGGCTTCCTCCCCTTAATACCAAAGCACAAGTACTGAGGTTCGCTTCTTCTTACTGTAGAGATCTATTACTACCAACTCATAATTTCTTTTTGGTTAGAAGATTGGGGTACAAAATAATTTTCCTCATCTGATTTGAAGTAGTCAATGAGTTTAAATAGGTTTCAAAAGTAGGCACCCAGTAGGTGCCAAGGACAGATTCATTAGACAGTTTGTGTTAAAAAAAGTTGGGGTGCACATAGCATTTATTTAATAAAAATTAGTTTGATTTTGTGCCGTCAGCACTGATCAAAGTTGTGTAAACTAAAAGGTGAGCGCGTAAAGGCCATAACCCATACAAAGAACCGAACATGCGAACTCCTTGTACGGTTAAACACAGGTTCTTTCTTCATAAAATAAATTATTCACTTCTTGTAACTTGTAAATTGTAAGTTGTAAGTTGTAAGCTCGGGAAAAAAAAACCAAAAGAGAGAGATTTTTTTCTCGGGTTCGTAATGGCGGGCGAGTTTTCCCCCAATTTTTCCCTAAACGTGCTTGCGTATTGCTCATGGGTTCTTCATCTAATCATCAATTCGTCTATCTAAATTTCAAGAAACAGATCTAATCTCTTTCTCTCTCTTCATGTCTGTTTTTTTTAGATCTGATATCACAATCATGCCCTTCCCTTTCGAAAATTTTGACAAAATCCGAAGATGAAAACCCGTACATAGATCGAGTATTTGTTATTAGAGAGAGAGAGAGAGAGAGAGAGGATGGCATCGGCAAAGTCGTCTCGATCGAGGGCTTCGAATCCATCTGGTTTGCTTTCGGCGGCGAATGGGATTCCAGAGGAGAATGGAGAGGCTCAGCTGGGAGACAAGCTCAAGGTCTTCAAGACGGACCAATTCGATCCCGAATCATTTGTGCAATCCAAATGCCAGACCATGAACGAGAAGGTGTGTTTGTATATCTATATTTAAAATAGAGGTTTCTTGTTTCTTAATTGCTAATTCTGTAATCAATGAATTTTTTACTTCAGATCTGATTCTTGTTTCGTGTTACCGTTTTAATTGTAGGAATTGGATTATATCTATGTTTGATGTCTGTTTGTTATAGTGGCCATGGTTCAAAATCCGGACAAAACCGATACATATCAGTTCCGGAGCAGACATAGATTGTATCGACTCATATTTTTGTCTGTATCGGTATGTATTGGATGATACTCAATCAGACTATACAAATCGGCTTTGGAGCCGGAAAACCGAGATTTTGACCCATTATTGTGGCGTATGGTTTTGGAAGTCTCTTATTCAATTGGGTTTGATCGGGCAATGTCTGGAACATATACTTGGATTTACATGGTATATAGTAGAGTGAGCAAAATGCGTAGCTATATGAGATATAATTGACGTGTGAGATGGCTGGTGTGAAAATCTCTTGAATTCTCTTGCACGTCTTTGAATTTTATTTTATTATATTTATGGTGGGAGGAAGGGCATGATCTCAATCCATTTTTTTCATCATGGATTGCATATCACCAAGTTTAAACTCTAGGGTGATGTCGAAACGTATTTCTCTGTCTCGGTATCAGAGCCTGATGATACAAACTGCTCACACACACACACACACACACACACACACACACACACACATATATATATATATATCACTAAGATGGAAGAATTTTGAAATAAGATAGTTCAGCAAAGGTCACTTCAACACTTGGTCACAAAAGTCTTTTTTTTTTTGGAAAAAAAGGAAAAAAGTCATCGAATTAAGGATTAGCTGAATAATTTCCTGATTGGTCCAGGTTGCTGATTAATCGAGGATTTTTTATCAAAATTTTCCGAATTTAACTGAGATGAATCATTGCATATGCACAGGGCCGGCCTTGACATTTTGGGGGCCCAAGGCGAGTTCCTAAAATGGGGCCCCTATTTCATATTACTTTAAAATATAAAAAAAATTTGCCACAAATTTTTTTTAACAAATAAAATAATACTCATATTCTATTTTACTGTATATAATTTGAAAATGTAACTAAGAATTTAATACAAGTAAATATTAAAAGAAAATGCAATACAACAAGAAAATGTAATACTCGTATATGCAATACTAAAAAATTTCATTTAAATATTTCTCTTATCGCATTTTTAGTGACAATGTCACTGATTAAAGTTGTCTAGTCAATCTTATCCATCATATCATTTTCAATGGATAACATAGCTAATCCATTTAATCTTTCTTGTAACATCGTTGACCGAAGATATGATTTGATCAACTTCAATTTGGAAAAACTTCTTTCACTAAAGGCAACATAACTGGTATAGTCAACAGTATCCTATAAGCAATCCAGACATTTGGGTAACAACCTTCCATTTGCTTCAAATAATTTAGCACTTCAATCGACATTTTCACTTCTTTCGGCAAAGTATCTTTCAAGACATTCAATTCTAAAGATAAATTTAGCCCATCAATATCAATATGTTGTTCATGTTTGAGAACATGTTCAAAATTTACACAAAAAGTCTTCAAACATTCTTCACTGACCGAACCTAACTTCTTCAAATCAAACAAAAGTCCAAAATGTTGCTCATATGTTTCAAATTGTTCAAACGTATGCTCAATTGATGAAAGACCTTGATCAATAATATAGGTGAAGTAATTAATTTTGAACGATTCTTCAGCTGACTGTGACACTTCTTCACTTGCATCCTCATCAAACTGTCTCTTTCTCCAGACAATGCGTTTTTCACGAAATATAGGCTTGATCCCCATTTGAGTCGCAACTTCAATTAGGGCCTTCGCAAACCCACTTTCTCTATACCTTTTAAAATAGGTAACAGTATTCACAGCAAACAATATATTGTGCCAAATAATTATAGCTATTAAGAACTCATAACTCTCAAGTTTATTTGTTGCAAGGGATTGTGCTTCACTTGAACTTTTGTTGTCATTTTCACAAATAGACTCTGCCAGGATAAGTAGTGCATCTCTTATTTCTAAAGCTTGATATCTTATTACTTTAACACTTTGAACACGACTCTTCTAACGTGTTTGTGATAACCCCTTAACTGTAAAACCTTTTACATTATCCGTTAAAATTTGCTACCGCTTTGTAGAAGATGAAAAGAGTGTGCATATACGTTGCACTATGTCGAAAAATGTTGAAGCTTTACAATATCTTGCTTCCAATAGATGTAATGTTACATTTCCCTTACAACTTCTTTCTATTGGAAAAGTGTATAACTCATAACATTTGGCATTTCAAACTTGTCACAAATCAGAGAAAACCAAAAATATACAGAAATGCCACATCCGATCCATGACTGCCATTATCAGGGACATATTCTTATGGACATTTCTCTTTCCATAAAACAGTCTGCAAAATGAGCAATTTTTAGGTTGGCATGGAACTGCTTAGCTTCTGATAGATAAAAACTCGAACGGAATACAAAAAAGACATCAAGATCATGTAAGACTGAAAGTGCACTTCATCACATTTTCCAGATTATAGTGATTTAACTCTTGTTGTTGGTTTCATTCGAATGCTTCTTAATACTTAATGAATTAGTGAAACCAGCAGATAAGTTTGGTTACCTGACGTATGGCTCTGGTTGGGATTGTTGAACCTGGTTTTGGGCAGATAGAGTATGTAGTAAATAATCTGCTTGTTTAAGAATTGGCTAATGTTTGATTATACGAGAATGCTTTGTAATAAAATTCTCATTTAAACTTATGGGTCTAATCAAACTGTCAATATATTGTTGATCCCTCAATTTCCTTGTTTAACAGAGTCCTTCCAAACATGAACTCCTAATGAGTCTTATACTAAAAGTTAATGGATAGAGAGGGAACTCTCCTATACGGGTTGTGTGCTGGAGATAGGGATAGAGGGAGGGGGAGCTTTGTGCATGCCACACAGAGAAGTTTGTAGGAAAACAAACTTAGGTGAGTTGGGAATAAACAATTCAGAAGATGTGGGAGCGTAGGAAGCATCTGTATGAGATATAATAATAATAATAATAATAATAAACATGAACTACATTCGCATAGTAAATAAATCTAGAAAATAACTTACATAATGATCATTTGATAAAAAATATTTTATCATATATTATTTCAAAATGAAAACCTAGTAGAATGATATGATTGACACTTGCTATTGATAACAAAAAATGGTTTACATTGCGTACCTTAGCAAGATTTAGCAGTTATATCATGCTTTAACATTTACTACATGCATTTGCTCAGTTTCTCTCAAGTATTTTTGTGAGACTTTTTTTAAATCAATTGCTTTTTACACTGACATAAGAAACCTAATCTTCTCTTATTCATCATAACATGCAAGATATGAGGGTGGCAATTTTCTGAATTTATGTGCAGGAAATAAGGCACTTATGCTCTTATCTTCATGAATTAAAAAAAGCTTCTGCGGAGGAAATGCGTAAAAGTGTCTATGCTAATTATGCTGCTTTCATTCGGTGAGTTCGCTATTGCTCAATATTTATAATTATCGTTGGTATGACAAATGACATTTATAACCTGTTTAAATATCCAACGTTCCCCTCATATTCTAGTTTCATTGTTTCTGTTGATTAAGTTTACCGTTTTGTTATTTTAATTGGATATATTATAGTTTGTCATTTTAGCTATGTTACATGAACATTCAATTTTTTGTTATAAATTTTCTGTGTCCGCACGTGTCTACTTGTTTCTTCGATTGGTAATCATACATTATATTTGAAACCATAAAACAGAAATACAAAACCATGATCTAACGAGGAGGTAGAAACACAAGGCGGAACGCCCAAAAAAACAAAAAAAGAAGATAAAGATAGACCCAAAATCCCAAACCTAGAAAAATTCCCTGGGGAAAAGGCCTGCAGCCAAGGAAATAAAAACAAACCGAGCCCTCAAAACTCTAACCTAGGCTCAGCTCATTTCATATGTCCATCAAAGCCCTACCCTCCTCTGGACCAACCTCCATATCCAGTGTAAGCCAAATCCAATCACTCACAGATCTGATGCCAAAAGCAATCAGTCTCCTCACTTTACGGCCTGTCATCCCTTTTGTCATGCCCCACACTCCACGTATGTAGAGTTAGGGTATCAACTCAATCATATCAAAAGAATCTGACAACATTGGGGTTAGAACAGAGAAACAAATAAAAAAATATTTAAATTAAACTCAGTCTTATTCCAAAATACTTACCAGTACAGTACATATGGAGTCCACTATATCATATCTTACTACTACTAATTTTGTGTTTTCTTCACTGGATGTTTTCTTCCCTTAGAATTTCGATTTATCAATCTGTATTGTAAAAGTATCTGGTGAATATTCGGAAATGACTCAACAAGTTAAATCCCATTGAAGTCTGATGCAATTTTTAAAAATATGCCGAATTTTAAAATCCAGAGAATTTAATTCACTGACAATGAATCATATTTCAATGCAATTTAAATAAATTGAAGTAATATATAAATGATCTGCACTGATAAATATGTCAAATGGCCTTCAATTTGCCTCTATCTCCTCTGTTGAGGAGTCTGCTCTGGAGAGGCCTTTCGAGGTAAGCGAGATTCTTTATGCTATCCGGAAAAGTGGGATTAATAAATCCCCAGTCCCGACGGCTTCACCATGGAGTTTTTACGAAGCGTCTGGATGATCCTCAAAGAGGACCTCTTGGATTTCTTCTCGGAATTTCATTACGCTTTTGTTGGTCGAAGTTTTAATCTACCTTTATCACGCTGATTCCGAAGGTGGAGGGTGTGGAAAATCTTAAGGATTTTCGCCCCATTAGTCTCTCCATTGTTTGTTTAAAATTCTGTCGAAAGTGCTAGCTAACTGTATAAAAAAACTCTCATGAGCAAGATTATCTCGTATAATAAAGGGGGGCATTTATTATAGGTAGACAGCTTGTGGACTTGGTAACTGCTGCTCACGAGGTGGTCCATTCTGCTCAGCGAGACAACTATCTGGCCATTCTTTGGAAGGTGGCTATGGAGAAGGCTTACGATAGGGTTAGCTGGGAGTGCTTGGATTATATGCTACTTCGTTTTGGGTTTGGGGAGAGGTGGAGGAGATGGATGCGGGTGTGTTTCTCCGCGGCGTGGTTCTCTGTTATTGTCAATGGTGTGCCGGCTGGGTATTTTAAAAGCACAAGAGGTCTCTGGCAGGGGGACCCCCTTTCACCTTTCCTTTTCAATATGGTCAGAGAAGCGCTCTGGGGCCTTATTTCTCGAGCTCGGCAGCTGAATCTCATTATGGGCATTCCGGTCAGCAACCAAGGGTGCGTTGTGACACATTTACAATATGCGGATGATATGATGCTGTTTTACAATGCTGATCAGCATGAATTAAAGGTGCTGGACGACGTGCTTCTGATTTACGAGGCTGTCTCAGGACAACAAGTCAACTTCAATAATCTTTGGTGAGTGGTATTGGCGTGATTCTCTGCTTGTGAATCTGCTTGCGGATGCTGTTAATTTGGGGACGGATCATCTCCCTAACTCGTATTTAAGGCTTCCTCTTGGGATTGGTACCCCACTGTCGGGCAATGGGATCCTGTGATTCGAAGGTGCGAAAGTAGGCTGGCCTCATGGAAAGGTAAACATTTAAGCAGTGGGGGTAGGTGCTCGTTAAGTCTGTGTTATCTAGCCTGCCTATTTTCTATATGTCTTTGTTTAAGTGTTTGTTGGCTGTTATCAAGAGGTTCACACAGATTCAGCGCGACTGCCTTTGGGAGGGTTCTGGGTTGGAGAGAAGGTATCATTTTGTCAGTTGGGAATTGTGCCAACTTCCTATTAGTTGCGGGGATTGGGCATTTGCAGTCTGCGGCTTGTTGCGACTGCCTTTGGGAGGGTTCTGGGTTGGAGAGAAGGTATCATTTTGTCAGTTGGGAATTGTGCCAACTTCCTATTAGTTGCGGGGATTGGGCATTTGCAGTCTGCGGCTTGTTAAGTCGGCTCTCCTTTGCAAGTGGCTTTGGCGTGCCGGTACTGATAGAGATAAGAATAGCCTATGGGTGATGCCGCTGGTCGAGAAGTATGGTCGGATGGAGGGTCGCTGGGGTGTCAAGGTTAACGGCGTGATGGAAAGGGATCTGTTATCTGGCTGGATTTCTCTAGAGGGATTCGTCTCTGTTGGGGTGATGGGTCCCGGATTTCTTTCTGGGAGAATCCCTTGATTGATATTACACCGCTGTGTGAGTCTTTTCCAAGTATTCATAGGATCTCTCTTAATCCGGAGTGCTCTGTTGCTGATCTCTTCTCGGATTCGGTTGGAGGGGTGCTGTGGGACATTACTACGAGAAGACTTCTGAAAGATGACTAAGTGCGGCCTCTCCAATCCCTGCTATCCCTTCTATGTGCGGCAAATAGAAATCAGCCGAGGGTGGATCTTTGTCTGTGGACTGCCTGCAAGTAGGGGGACTTCACTGTTAAGTCTCTCTACCACATGCTCTCTTGCCGGCCTCTCATCAGACTTGATTTGGCGTTCTTGTGGAAAGCCTCAGCTCCCTTGAAAGTGAAGTTTTTTGCTTGGACTGTTATGAGGGGTCACATTTTGACTATTGCCCAGCTTATTACCAGAGGTAAAGATCTGCCAAATCAATGTGCCATGTGTCTACAATCAGAGGAATCGATCTCGCACCTCTTCTTCCACTGCTGGGTGATAAGCTGGGGGGTTATCCTTAGATCGTTCGGTATGATGCGGGTGGTGCCCCACTCGATCACCCAACATCTAGCCGCGTGGTTCGGTACGGTTGTGGAAGGGCAGCAAGGTGCCTTTTGGAGAGTGAGTTTTTTTACTGTGCTATGGGGTATTTGGCTCGAAAGAGACATTCGTATTTTGCAAAAGAGGCGTCGTCCGATTGGCCTGATTCTGAAGTTGATTAAAGACCACCTGATGTGGCTTTGGACAAGGATTGGACTTTGGGGAGCCGTGAGTGTTTTGATGGTGGCTAGTTAGTCTTTGGGCTTTCCCGGGCTTCTTGTCGAAGCTGGGCTTTGGGATGTTTTCTGTTCTTGTTGTTTTTTCTCTTTTCACTTTCTGTGTTGTGTTTTGGTCTCTGATGTCTTTGTACCTTTTCCTCCCAGCTTCTCGATCCTTCTCCCAGCTTCTCGATCCTTTACCGATAAAAAAAATGTCAAAAATTCCTTTATAATATTCAATACCTGATGCAGAAATCCTGATTTTCACTGATTTTAAAATCTTGAAAATAGAGCTTAATCATTCATTTAATTTTACTTCGAATACTGAGTTGACTTATAGCGGTTGGGTTACCACATAAAACGTAAAACTATCAAGTAGTTGGGGCGTGAATACCAAACGCCCAACAGAATCAGATTAACTGATAACAGATAACAGAGCTGGCCAACGAGTTTGATTTTCCTTAGCAGGTGGTATTCCATATAAAATATCACAAAAATATTACCCAAAACTTTGATATTTCAAATTTATCAAATCAGATTTGTTCTGTAGTAAGATCAGGCGAGATTCAGATATTAGACGACAAATGTAGATAACAGCATATACAATTTCCATTTTTGGATGTGAACTGTCAAATCAAAATAATACCGGACTGTCAAAATTGAAATTGAAATTGAAAAAATTTAGGAGATTAATAAAACCATGTTGAATTCAATTTTACAAAACATGCATGAATTATGTATAAAAGGACCTCAATTTTATTTTTTATCGACAAATTTACACTAATTACAAGGCGAACAAAGCTAAACATAATTAATTAGGTTAAACATGATTAATTCAACTAAACGTGATTAATTATGTTAAGTAAATTAATTTATCTAAAAATGATTAATTAGCTTAGTGTGATTGATTAAGCAAAATTAATTGAACTTTACCTAGATTTAACTTGCCTGGCTAAGCCTGAGCTAGAGTGGACTATGTTTGACTGAGCCGAACTCCATTGCATCGAGCATGACTCGAGCCACTCTTTTGTCTCCTTCTCCTTCTCTTTGTGTGTGTGCGTCTGGGAATGGGGAAGGATGGAATTCCATCCCCACCCCCCATATATGGCCTTCCACTTCTACCTCTTCTTATTCAATACTTTGATTCACCTCTTCTGATTATGATAATAATTTCTCCCATCTCCTTTCATTATTTGAATAATGTTTTCACCTCAATTATTTAAATAATTTCTACTTTTCTATCAACCTTATATGTAGGTATTTTTACCTTTTTGCCCTTCATTTTTATGCAAATAACAATTATTACAAAACCTTATTGATGCGAACTTTAGATCCGCTTATTTGAATCATGGTCGGATAAAGAGGAGACGTCAAAAGAGAAAGTGGATCTATGAATGAGTTTTTAAAAAAGGACTCATGTGCATATTAATTTAGGCAATATTTTATCTAGGTTTAGTTTCCTTTCTTATTAGGATTCTTTTAATAAGTGACTTGTTTTAGGACTTGTTTTCTTATTTGAATAATTTAGGGGTCAAATACATATATGTGATATGTGACTGTTAATCCCGTCACTTTCTGCGCAACCATCGAAAAAATGGTCATAAGTTTACCAATATGTGTCGGAATTGTGTGATTCTTGTCTTGTTGGAAAGCTACTTCAATAAGCTTTTAAACAAGACCAATTTCACGTCAATCGGACTTCGTTTGACCCTTCAAAAGTGATCGTGTAATAAAAAAAGGGGATTAATGGTGAAAGTAATTGTGACCGTTAGATTAGAAAGTTTTAATGATTGATTAGGAGTTTTACTTTAAATAGTATTCATAAGTTTTTTTTCCCTTATAAATACACAATGTAATCTCTTATGAGAATTAGTATTGATGATGAATGAAAATTATGAGTTTTGCTTTGTGCGAATTCTAGAGAACTTGAGATGAGTTATCGATAGAAGAGTGATTCTTCTCCCGCTTGCGGTTTGGTGTGAGGCCAACTTTCTTCCTTGGAGCGATTCCTTGGATCTTCTTCTTTTACCCCTATTTTTCCTTTTATTTTTTTGTTTTAATTGAAGAGCGAGAACCCTAACCCCTATCTTGTGGGATTTACGCTATTTTAGAGTTAGCGTGCGATTTTTCCCGCATCACTTATCTTTGAGTAAGACCATTGACCACCTTCAAGAGCTAAGACCTGTGTTACCTCATTCACTGTGCTCCTTGATCACCTGATGGGGACATCCGATTCAAGCAACCGCCCATAACATATCAGAGGCGAAAGAAGAACATTAGAGTGATCAGAAAGAAGAATATCCAAAATTTATTGCCAAATTTTTTTTGATCAGAGGGTCTTCAACTTTCAATCCCATCACTTTTATGTTTGTCCTATTTTGAAGTATTAAACAAAGTCGGATTGATGCGAAATTGGTCATATTTGAAAGCTTATCGAAGTAGTTTTCCAATGAGCCAAAAAACGAACAATTCCAACAAGTATTGAAGAAGTTATGGTTAGTTTTCAGAAGCTGCACAGAAAGAAACGAATTTCAAGACTCCTAATTGAATAAGGATTAGTCTCTTTTATTATTTTATTTTAGAAAATAGGATTTATTTCTTTTATTAGAAATATGATTAGTTTCCTTATTGTTTTAGGACTTTATGTTATTATTATAGAAGAATTAGGATATTTCTTTTATATGAACTAGGAATTGGAGTTATGCTAGGATTTCTAATTTTATGCATTGTAAAAGCCTATATAAAGGCCATTAGTGCTAGAATTTAATTATTGGTGAATTAAAAAAAATTGCTTTTGCAAAATTGAGAGCTCTAAACTTTCGTGAGGGTGTGATTATCTCAAAACGGAGAGCGATTATTCGATTCCCACTTGCGGTTTGGTGCGAGGCTAACTCTTCTTCCATCTCTATTTTCTTTAGATCTATGATTTGCGTAAGTAGCGTAACTCAAATTAATTATTTCCCTATTAAATTCAGATTTAACCTATTTATCTCATAAAAATCCAAAATATCAACGTACCTATCTTCATTAAATCATTGGTTAGCCTTTTATTTTGTATGGTATCGAGAGAACCCATTTACGAGTTTGTTCGACACCCTAACACTATCGGAGATCTAGCCTTTCATAAGAACCCTAGCCTTCTAGATCCGCGATAGGGAACGTACTGAAAGTAACGCTATTTTAGGCCATAATTAAAACATCTAATTGGATTTCTAGAATTTTTTATGGGAATTTGTTATGAGAAATTGTTATTTTAATTGATTAAATTAATTTTAATCCTAATCTCAGCCCCAACATTGCATTCAGTGTTCATATAGGTTCTATTTTGTTATTAATTTGGCGTAGCATCATGTCAGATTTGTCTCTCATAATTCATATAGCTTTCGTGTAGCTTTTGTTTAGCTTGTGTCTGACTTTCGTCTAGCTTTATCTAACTTTTATCTGGTTTTATCTAGCTTTTGTCCATTTTTTTGTCTAGCTTTTGTCCGATTTTCATCTAATTTTTTTTGTCTAGTTGTTGCTTGGTTTTTTTCGTCTAGATTTTGTCTGACTTTTGTTTAGCCTTTGTCTAATTTTTGTCTTGCAACCCCATGGATCCCAACAAGATAGAAGCCTTACTGAGAGAACCTTACGTTTAGGGTGTTCGCCCTTCAAGCCTTGATGTAAACTCAGCATGAGGCTTTAAAAATCCGTAGTCGGACCTCCAAGGGTTTGGATGGAAATAAAGTTAGGGGATACCCTCATCATTATGAACCCAACTATGACCCTGCAAAGAGGTTTCTAAAATCCATTCGGGATGAGGTTTCAAAACCTTTGTGGAATGGTTGTTTAGTGTAAAGGACTATTTTGATTGGTATGGTGTACCGAACGAGTACAAAATTAAGCTAGTGAAAACAAAGTTGGAGGGTAATGCTAAACAATTTTAAACTCGCATGGAACGCCGTTCTGAGTCTCTTCAGAATAAACTCATCTCCACATGGGAGGACATGAAGGTGAAAGTAAACTAATCGAAAAGTATGTTCCTTTAACACACTGTCACCTTTTACAGAGTTTGAAAGCCAAGACAGATAAGTGTCCTGATTGCCTTAAGTGTGAAGGGTTCAAACTTTTTGCCTAGTGAGTCTTAAGGAGCCGAAAAAGGGAAAGTGGAATAAATTGTGTATGACCCTAGCTCTGTGATGAGTGAAGAGGGGATAGAAAAAGCTGATGAAAGTCTAGTTTGTATTAAAGAGACTTTATTTCCCTCGTGAGTAGTGATGTTGAGTCACTCCCACGTGAGTCAACCGAGTCAGTTGTGCACGAGTCCTTGTTGTTAGTAGAGTCAAGTTGTGCACGAGTCTTTGAAGTTGGTCGAACTGAGTACACACGAACCAATCGAGTCACTTGCCTATGTGTCATTGGTATTCGTAGAGTTGGGTGCACACGCCTTGTTGGTGCTCGTTGAGTTGAATACACGTGAGTCCATTGAACTCGGTACACAAGAACCATTAGCGTCAATGGGATCGAATACCATAGAGTCTATGATTTTAGTTGAAGCGAGTACGCACGAGTTACTCGAGCCGAGTGTACATGAACCATGAGTGCCTCTTGAGTCGATCACACACAAATTGTTAGAGTCGGTAGGGACGCGTCGGCATAATAACTTGCATGGGATTGACCATCAGATTTTATTGAATGCCGAACATACACCTAATGTCACTAACACAACGAATTTATCTAATGAATTCAATAGTGACAATTTTGTGTTCGCTCATAATAGCTCTGAGCATCTGAGACTTTTTCCAATCTTGAAAAGGGGTAATGATCGAGGTCTAGATCTTCCTCTAGATCAGGGCATTCATTCGATCGTTTCGGTTGAACATCTTACACAAATTCCAAGTTCTGCAACCATGTATTTTGATCCATTCCTTGCTACTTGAACAAACAATCTAATCCCATTTAACCAATTCATAACTCATACCCTACCTGTGTAATATGCCGAAAGGTTGAATGAGGAGGTTCTAGAGTTTTCAAACTTCACTACCGGTAAGGATGAACACCAGGCGTATCTCACAAAATGGAAAGGCAAGCCAGGAGCTGAGCTTTTAAAGTATACCATACGTGGGTTCTACAACTCATCGGAGATGAGTTCGTCTAACCCGAGGAGTGTTATTGGGCAAATCGAGGTTGTCAATAGGAGTCTAGGTAATTTGTTACGGTGTCTAGTAGGTGAGCACATTAGGAGTTGGGATTCCATCTTACCAGTCTCTGAGTTTGCATATAACAATTCGGTTAATAGAACCACATGCATGAGTTCGTTTCAAATTGTGCATATGTATAAATCTAGGACACCTGTAGATCTCATTCCAATGTCCATTCATCATAGGTCATCAGAGTCCGCATCCACATTTGCGCATTACATTCATGAGTTGCATGGTGAGATTAAGAAAAGAATTAATTTAAAGAATGAAAAATACAAGTTCTCTGTAGATTCTCACATGCGGTTCAAAGAATTCAAAGAGGGTGATTTTGTGATGGTTTGGAATAGACCTTAGCGATTCCCGCAAGGAGTTGCAAAGAAGTTACAAGCTCGTTGTGTTGGACCCTATCAAATCTTAAAGGGTGCCGGTTCTAATGCTTATGCTTTAGATCTTCTGTCGGAATTGGGAATTAGCACAACTTTCAACGTGGAGGACCTTGTTCCATTCTATGGCCCTTCAACCATTCCTACCAACCCTTTTAAGCCTTCTATATATGATAAACCAATTATTTTCCTACCCATACCGCTACCCCATCTACTCGGAAAATTTGTGAGATCATCGAAGATGTGCTGGAAGATCAGATTGTGTCCACCAACCAAGAGGGACTTCAGAAGTATTTGGTCAAGTGGAAGAATAAGGCTGATTTAGAGAATACTTGGATTACACAGGAAGAGTTTCAGCAGCTGAACCTAGATCTCTTGGACCTCTACCACACCCAGCATTCATTGGGGATGAATCCTTCTAACCCGGGGAGAGTTGATGGAGACATCCGATTCAAGCAACCGCCCATAACACATCGGAGGCAAAAGAAGAACATCAGAGTGATCAGAAAGAAGAAAATCCAAAATTTATTGCGAAAAATTCCCTGATCAGAGGGTCTTCAATTTTGAATCCCGTCACTTTTATGTTTGGCCTATTTTGACGTATCAAACAAAGTCGGATTGATGCGAAATTGACCATATTTGAAAGCTTATCGAAGTAGCTTTCCAATGAGCTAAAAAATGAGCAATTCCGACAAGTATTGAAGAAGTTATGGTTAGTTTTCGGAAGCTGCATATAAAGAAACGAATTTCAAGATTCCTAATTGAATTAGGATTAGTCTATGTTATTATTTTATTTTAGAAAATAGGATTTGTTTCTTTTATTAGAAATATGATTAGTTTCCTTATTGTTTTAGGACTTTATTTTATTGTTTTAGAAGAATTATGATTTTTCTGTTATTTGAACTAAGAATCAAAGTTATATTAGGATTTCTAGTTTTATGCATTGTAAAAGCCTATATAAAGGCCATTAGTGCTAGAATTTAATTATTGGTGAATTAAAAAAAAAAATTGCTTTTGCAAAATTGAGAGTTCTAAACTTTCGTGAGGGTGTGATTCTCCCAAAACGGAGAGCGATTCTTTGATTCCCGTTTGCGGTTGTTGCGAGGCCAACTCTTCTTCCATCTTTATCTTCTTTAGATCTACGATTTGCGTAAGTAACGTAACCCTAATTAATTATTTACTTATTAAATTCACATTAAACCTATTTATCTCATAAAAATTCAAATGATCAACCTACCTATCTTCATTAAATCATTGATTGACCTTTTATTTTGTACAGTATCGAGAGAACCTGCTTGCGAGTTCGTTCGGCAGCCTAAAACTATCGGAGATCTAGCCATTCATAAGAACCCTAGTCTTCTAGATTCATGACAGGGAATGTACCGAAAGTAATGCTATTTTGAACTGAAATTAAACATCTAATTGGATTCTATAATTTTTTGTGGGAATTTGTTATGAGAAATTGTTATTTTAATTAATTAAATTAATTTTAATCCTAATCTCAACCCTAGTATTGCATTTAGTAAGTTCCCGCATTACCACCTCCAAGGGCTAAATCCCGTATTACTTCTTTGCGTTGATCCTGAACCACCTCCAAAACCTAAGTCCTGTATTAGCTCTTCAATAGTGCCCCTTGACCGCATCCAAGAGACATATGCATCACCTCTTTGACTGTGTTGCATCACCTTCTTAACTGTACTGCATCAAGCTTACCCCTTAATTCTACCCTTGGCCATCTCAAGGTCAAGTGTTGTATCACCTCTTTGATTGTGTTGCGTCACTTTGACAATGGATACCACATTGTCCAAGTCTAGGTATATATATGAAAAAATGGCTTGATATATATATATGAAAAAACGAAAAATTTCATCAATTTTGGGGAGAAAAAGAAAAAAATTCAAAAATTATAAACAATGTTAGTAATCCCAAAAAGGGTAGCTTTATTATGACCCTCGTAATCTTGGAAGGCACCTACGCCAAAACCATTGATTGGTTTGAATCATACGATGAAGATTGTTTTTTGCCTCAATGTTTCACACAAGGGATCATGTGATCACGGGCGTACCATCAGACGGTCAATTTTTGATTTCATGTGGCAGCCATCCCAAAATAGTGATATGA
This sequence comes from Chloranthus sessilifolius, assembly GCA_021018995.1. Lineage (NCBI taxonomy): Eukaryota > Viridiplantae > Streptophyta > Magnoliopsida > Chloranthales > Chloranthaceae > Chloranthus > Chloranthus sessilifolius. Next base: position 105,164,839 of record CM037588.1, read on the forward strand.
AAATCAGGTTTTGAGCGTGATGTACATCACCTGATATTTGATCAATTTTTTTGGGATGTGTGCCATGTGAATAAATTTGATTGTTTGATGGTACACCTATGATCACAAGATCCCTTGTGTGGAAGAATGGGGTGAAAAACGATTTCCGTCATCTGATTTAAAGGAGTCAATGATTTTTAGTGTAGGTGCCCTTCAAAATTCCGTCGGTGTTAATAAAGCTACCTTTATATAAAATATAAAGTATATATGCTGTGACTATCATTTTAACTTTTAACCGGGGAAAACTATTTTTTCTGAAAAAACACATTTTTTTCGAAAAAAAGGGGAGTTTTTCAATTGTAACTTTTGTTTGTTTTTTTTTTTTTAAATTAAAAAAAAAAACACTTTTTTGATTACTATGAGTTGTTCAAATATGATGGCTTGATGGCAGCCAAGCCAGTTTCTCTAGGGAACTTGACCAAAGTGTTGATCTAAACCAATATATAAAAATAGAGAACATTGCTACAACTAAAACATGTGATAATATTAAAGAACCAATGCATGCTTTAGAAGAGCACGCATTAGTGCAATTACAGAATTTGTCCATTGGTCCTTACACCAAAAAAAATAAGAACGAAAGCAAAAAAAATCCTCAAACATGAGTAAGTAACCATAGGTAACATCAAAACCATAGCATGGCAAAAAGAAACAAAAGTTATAGAGCCAGGCCAGTTCCTTCACCATGTGAATAAGAACGCTTGATCCATCTTTCGATAGGCTATCCGCTCTCAAATTTATTTCCGTACAAATGTGTGAGCTAAGCTGGGAAGCCAAAATCTTTCAGGCCTTGTGTTTTGAAATGGGGTACAATGATCTGGATTGATCGCTTGAATGCCGGTTTACAAAGAACACAAGCTGCGTAGGCACTAGTGGAGCTTAATAGGGATAGCGGGAACGAGTTGGTGAATGAGGCTCCTTTCAATGATGGGAGATCCCTGTCGCGGTTTAAAAGGAGAATGGAATTGAAGAGAGTTAGAAAAATATCAAGAACAAACAAAGTCCTTGGATTCTCAGGTTAACGCAGATGTTGGAATCAATGCTCTGGCAAGGAGACTAATGAGAAATTTAGGGCTTCACTCTGGTGGTTTTTCTCCACATACTAGGGAAGAAGATGACCAACCTGATGGTGTTGGTAGCTCAAAAATGGATATCAAGAGGGATCCGGCAAAGTCCAGAGTTCTCTGGTGAGTTTTCTGCTAAAGTAGATGACCGTGCAGTCCCAATGGTTGATTCACACCCCATAAAATATGAGAGCAAAACGACGGCTGCTCTCTTGATTGTTTAGGACACCTGTCTTGTCCAGTTGCTGTCAGATGATGGCATATGGTGCTCTGCTAGTGCTTGAAAATGGAAAAAAATTAAAGTAATCGAGGTAAATGATAATATTTAGAAAATCCTACCAGCTGGACGACAGGTGCATCTGTGTCAGGGGCATGAGTAAGATGTGTGAAGTGAATCGGGATTGGATGTGGGCTGTAAAATGTTGAGGCCCAGTTTACTGATTACTGGATACTCGGGCTTAGAATCAAAGTCAGTATAGGTGTCCTTGACAATATGGCTTTAATAGTATTTTTTTTCCTCTTAAATAACCACCTATTTGTGTAGGTGCAGTAGGAAAAAGTGAGGACAGCATGCCGTCAAGGGTTTAATAGACATCATTTACTGCTAGTTGAAGTTTGTCCTCATTCTACAATCTACATTGTTCTGTTTGTAACTTTCTATGTGATTTGCATTTTGTTTCAGTAATTCCCTTCAAAGTGGATTATCCTGAAAGAAATAACAATGAGAATTGCATCTTTTACCTTGCAACCATAGTCTTTCCTCAGTCCCAATTGTTTAGCTTTGAGAGTGGATTTTGGAAGATATATATGAAAATAAAATAACAGAATTATTCAATTTTGCATGGGAAGACCACCATCCCTTCACCATGATGCTGCTACCATGTGGGTACATCGAACTACGATAGATTTACTTGCAAGGTGTTAGCAAAACAAATGCATCATTTATATGTTGCGTGCTCCTCTTGTTTTTCCACCTTCTTTCCAACCACATATATGTTGGGTGCTCCTCATTTTTGGTCATATGACATGATTGGGGCTTCCATAAAAAATAAAGAATGGGTGGCTTGCTTAGTTTTGGTAACCTGATGTTATTACCTCTCCTTAACTAAGCAACATTTCTTCATTGTCTCTTATCTAAAGATGACATGCTATTGACCTTGTTTTGGTGGCTGCACACTGTTATAGGTGAACTATAATAAATTCGGAAAATTGCCACATAGTTTACGTGTACTTGTGTGTTTTTATTCTTTTATTATATTTCCTACGGGGATTTTTAATCCTTTTGTTTTTGGCTTCCATACATCATATTTCTGCTCATCCTCATGCTTTTGCATTACTAATCATTTGATGGAAGTACTTTCTGTAATTTTTATTATAATAGCGTGATAATTGTTTGAAGATTTTTACACTTTGGTCCTCTACAGTTCGATGTCTTTTCTTCCTTTCCTCTTCGCTAGTTTGTATGGTTAACTCACATCAATGTTGAAATTCTAGCTCATCTACTTTCAACGAGTTCGATGCATCCCTTAGAAGTACTGATGATTGTGATTTTTTCTTAGTAACTCTCGGAATACAAAGTAAAACACATTGCGTGACATGTTATCTGTGTTTTTACAGCACATCGAAAGAGATATCAGATCTAGAGGGTGAGCTCCTTTCCATCAGAAATCTGTTGTCTACTCAGGCAGCTCTAATTCATGGTCTAGCTGAAGGAGTTCACATTGATTCCTTGTCTACTGGTCCTGAAGGTTCCTCAGCATACGACACATCTAAGTTTGAAGATAGGGAACCTTCCGACATGGAGAAATGGGCAGTAGAGTTTCCTGATATCTTAGACGTATTGTTAGCTGAAAGGAGAGTTGATGAAGCTTTGGCTGCCCTTGATGAAGGGGAACGTGTAGTTGCACAAGTAAAAGAAAAGAAAACGTTGAGCCCAGCTGCACTTTTATCATTACAGACTGCTATTAGTGAACAGAGACAAAAATTAGCTGATCAGCTTGCTGAAGCTGCTTGCCAACCTTCTACACGTGGGGTTGAGCTTCGTGCGGCTGTTTTAGCTCTTAAAAGACTTGGAGATGGCCCACGTGCTCATACATTACTGCTTAATGCACATTACCAAAGGTTCCAGTATAACATGCAAAGCCTTCGCCCATCAAGCACCTCCTATGGTGGAGCATATACTGCTGCCCTATCACAGTTAGTTTTCTCTGCCATTGCTCAAGCTGCAAGTGATTCTTTGGCTGTCTTTGGTGAGGAAACAGCGTATGCATCTGAGCTTGTCATGTGGTCAACTAAACAGACAGAGGCTTTTGCGCTTCTCGTAAAGAGGCATGCTCTAGCCTCATCAGCTGCTGCTGGAGGTTTAAGAGCTGCCGCAGAGTGTGTCCAAATAGCTATAGGTCATTGTATTTTGTTAGAAGGTCGAGGATTAGCTCTATGCCCCGTTCTATTGAAACTCTTTAGGCCTAGTGTTGAACAAGCATTGGATGCTAATTTAAAGAGAATTGAAGAGAGCACTGCTGCATTAGCTGCTGCGGATGATTGGGTGCTAACATATCCTCCTGCTGGTGCACGGCCATCTGGTAGAGCTTCTAATACCCCTCATACTTCTATGATTGCATTACAGCCTAAACTTTCAGGCAGTGCACATCGATTCAATTCAATGGTTCAGGTGACTGATTTTTTCTTTTTTGTTTTATGTAATTTTGTATCAATGGGACATGGAAGGAAAATTTTCTTTTTTCTTGGTGCTTCTTTTATATGCCTCCCTGTTTAGAAATAGATTCCTTTTTATGGCTTGGCATGTTATGTTGCTGTAAGACATGCTAGATAGGTTTGGAGGTTTTTGCTTGACATTGTATATTACCTCTGTTTTTCTATGATCTTGCAATAGATTAGAAAGCTTATTGCATATATTGCAAGTCAATGCTGGCAGTGTACAATATTTTAATGCTATTTTTTTTTCTTCTCTTTGAATGATCGAAACTTTATTTTATTAAGGGGGAAATGAAAGAAGAAAATAAAATGAAAATGAAGGTGGGAAAGAACACTCCCTTAATTATAAATCACAGGCTACATGAACCCTATAAATCTAAAAATCTATGAAATTCCATGTAAGTAAAGATATAGCTCCTGAAAGTTCCTAGTCGAAATAGCATAAAGATATGTTACTTGTAGATACCCTATTTCCTGGGACTGTCAGCTCCAAACTTTACTTTGCGGTTGATATGGGTAACCTTTACTTCCATTTGCCAAAGCCTTTTATCGATATCTCTGAATTTCACAATGGGCTTCCAAGGTGGAGGAGCCTCATGACGAAACCACCTGATGGGGTCCCAGGAGTCTCACAATCTAGAGCGTTTTGGGATAAATATTAATGCCATGCTGCAATGCCTCAATTTCTTCATCAACCACAGAAAACTTCCTAATGGATCAACCGTAAGCCAATATCTATTTTTTTTGGGAATTGTAAAGAAACTAATATATAAAGCTAAAAAAGATACAACAAAAAATGACTATAGCAAGGCACTAAACCAGCAAGCAAGCAGAGAAAAGAAACTTGCACTATAGCAAGGCACTAAATCAGTAAGCAAGTACAAACAAAGCAAGAAAATAAAAACCAAGACAAATCCCTAAACAAAGCTCACAAAAATCTACAGACGAAAGCCGAGTGCGGTAAGGAAAGGATCCGAGATGACCCCTAGCACATATCAACCTGTCTCATACATGTCCTCCCACCAATCGATGAGGTCTATTCCCTCACCGACCATCCCATCCTTGACCCACATCAGCAGCTGCACCCAATCCTATCATCATCATCATCATCATTATCATCATCATTATCATCATAGCCTTATCCCATCTATTTGGGGTCGGCTTTGCTAGTCCTATTTCTCCACTTGTTTCTGATTAGCGCTAGCTCTCTGCAACTTCACAATCTTTCATATCCCTTCTCACAGCTTCCATCCGGGTCTTCCTCTTCTCATACGTCCTTGTACTTGTAGAGTCTCAACCCTTCATACATAGTCTTTTTTTGGCCTCCGATGAACATGTCCAAACCACCCCAAGCGATACTCTGTGATTTTTTCCTTTATAGGTGCCACTCTCAAATTTTCTCTTATGTACTCATAATCATAACAATAAACTGATAGATCTTCTCAAAGGCTTATCGTTTCTTTACAACCTAAGTGCCTAGAAAACCTCTAACGGAGTACCGCTCCGTAAGGCGTCCTTCAACTTATCAAACACCCCACCCTCCCATGAAGCAAACATGTCCCGACAAGAGAAGGGGAGAACCCAAGCAATGCCAAAAATCTTCCAAATCATGTACCAAATTTCTCAAGCAACTCAACAATGAACAAATAGATGATTGATTCTTCCTCTTAAAGGCACTTGCTGCACCTATTACACATTCTTTGACCCCTTTTAATTAGTTGATCCACGGTGAGAATCCTTTGCCAGACAACACTCTACCCGAAGAGACATACCCTTGGGAGTGTACAAGCCCTACAAGTGGAAACCCAGTTATGAACATCAACAGTTGTCTCACAAGAAAGTTATAAAGATAGACTCAGAAGGCTCTCTTAGGATCAACGACCAAATCCTTACATCCTCCCCAAGGCTATTTGAGACACAACCGCCAATCAAATCAAGAATCTTAACTAACTGAATGGTTTCATCATATGTAAGATTTCGATGAATGTGTATATCCCAACCAAAGTTGTCACCCATCGAGGAAAACATCTCCGTGACCTTTGTATGGTGGCCCTCTGCAATATGGTAATCTCCTTGAACCTATCACAAAGTGCTTCTTTCCTCTCCCAAACCTTCTCTTAAAAAAATATTCTCTGCTCCCCCAAACTCAATCTTAAATGCACTTATTGAATTTTTTATTTTATGGAACACACACCGTTAGTGAAGCCTCTGTAGCTTGTAGAATAAATACCCCATCCATTATTAATGGTACCATACTTAGATCTTAAAACTTGGATCCACAGCCACTTGCCCAGGAGTGCTTTAATCATCTCACAAAGATTCCGAATACCAAGATTCCTCTCTTCTTTGCCCTCCCACTAAATACGTTTCAATCTTCTCTAACCAATCGATCACTGCGTAGGGCATCCAAACATGGATGTGTAATACAATGGAAGATTGGACATTGTAGCTTTGATAAGCATAAGGCGTCCCCCATCGACAAAAGATTCCCTTTTCAAATGGCCAACCTGTTTTCAAATATTCGAACCACTGACTCCTCCAAGACTCCCCACTCAACTTCCCTCGATGCCCACCCGAGGAGCTTGATTTTGTGGATATTGATTTTATGTCCTGAAATAGCTTCATAAATTGTAAGAATAGCTCTCAGATGCCGCACTTCATCAGTCTTCACACCCCAAGAGATAGTATTGTCATCCACATATTGTAGGTGAGTAATGTTTCACCCATTCCTCACAATGCTAAAACTAGAGAAATATCCCCTCACTCCCTTTCTGAAGGAGTCTGCTTACCGCCTCACCAACAACGTTAAAGAGAAAAGGGGACAACGGTTCCCCTTGTTTAGTCCTCTAGAGCTTTTAAAATACCCATCGGGAGAGCTAATTAATCATAACTGAAAACCATGCTAAGGAGTAGGAAGCCCTCATCCAATTTCTCCAAGTCAAACCACAGCCAATTCTTTGGAACATATAGTCCAAGAAACCCCAATGAACTTTGTCGTATGTTTTACCGTATCAAGTTTGCAAATAAGTCTGAGACTTTACTCCTATGTCTAGATTCAATTGCCTTATGAGCAACAACAACTGCGTCCATCAATTGTCTTCCCTGAACAAACGCCCCTTGCACTTTAGATATGATTGACCCGATAACTTGCTTGATTTTGTTTGCAAGCACCTTAGCCAAAATCTTGTAAACATTTATGAGTAAGCTAACTCCTCCACTCCCTCAATCTTGGGGTCCTTGGGGATGCTTTACGTCTGACTTAAAAGATCTAGGATTGATGTATGCCGTTGTAAAAAAGTGACACTAATCACAACTGATCCAGGATTGCTTGACATCTTGTGTCTCCATAGAATCAATGCATATAGTTAGTTAATCAATAACCAAGTCATGGATAAAACAACCACTAAAATGTGTTTGGACACTTTCCTTCTTTTACATTTTTAGTATTCATTTTCTAATGAGGATATTTCTCTAGTGCAACGACCATCAAATTTGCAATTCATCACCATCACCATTGCAATCACCATCATTGCCTCGTCCCATCTATTTGGAATCATCTTTGTGAGTCTTAAAAGTTTCCAAAGTCTTAGTTACTCCATAGTCCTTCATGTTGTTTCTCCATACTTCTCTCCAAGTCTTTGTTTTTTTTTTGTTCTCTCCCAGTCTTCGTTGGTTTTCCTTCTCTTTCCTCGAGCTCGTATCATTTCAATCATTTATTTAGGGTTTGTTTTTGGTCTCCAATGGACATGCCCAAACCATCTCAAATGACATTTTCTTTTATTGGGGCCACCTCTATACTCTCTCATAATATTTCCTAATTTTATCCTTGTCATGCTATGTATGTATCTCAACTACACAGACTCTATCTTCTTGTTACTTCTTTGTAGCCCAATACTGTGCACCATACAATGATGCTGGTCTTACTGTCATTTTATAAAAGAGTACCTTTAAATCCACCCAACGAATCTTTGAGTCCACCCACGCTGAAACACATTGACTGCGTTGAATCAGGCAATGGAGATCGTTTATCCTCCCAATCTTTCACTTGGTGGATCTTTAGATCATGGGCGTACCATCAGACGGCCAATGTTTTATTTCACGTGGCACACATCTTAGAAAAGTGACCTTAACATCACGTGCACTCTCAAATTTTTTTTTAAGGTCTCTTTTTTGGATGTGTACCACGTGAAATAAAAAACTGACTGCCTGATGGTACGCCCAGGATCTCAAGATCCATCGTGTGAAAGATTGGGACGATAAACAATCTCCATTGCCTGATTCAATGCAGTCAATGTATTTCAGCTTGGGTGAACTCAAAGATTTGGTGGGTGGATTTAAAGGTACTCTTTGTAAAATGTTCGTTTAATTGAAGTGGCACTCATTGGCACACACCACACCAATCAGTTGTCTACACCTAACCTGTCTTGCATTGATCCTTGTGAGATGCCCTCCTCAAACCACCACCCGGTGGTATAGTAGAGCCCAAAACCCAATATCTGGCATTGTGATGCTAATTGATTTTCTCTTTTGATCATTTCTTCCATTAGTATCTAGTGTTTGCTAAACTTACACTTCATATATTTTCTCTTTGTTATGCTAATTTGAACTCCTTAATTGTAAGGACTTTCTTCAAAGTTCCAAATTTTCACTTGTCTCTGTGTCTAGTAGTTTAGCACGACATCATCTGCACAGATCATACACCATGGACCTTCATCTTCTACTTTTGATGTCAGTTAATCTAAAAACAATGCAAATATATGAGGACTCATGCAAACCCTTGATGCAGCCCAACTCTGATAAGAAACTCGGTTGTCTCTCCATATGTAGTTCTTACACTAGTTATTGCCCCTTCATACTTGTTTTGAATAATTTCAATATATTCATTTGGAATTATTTTCTGCTTAGCATGCACCAAACTATCCATTTCAACACCTTATCATTGGCCTTCTCCAAATCAATAAAATTATATGTCAATCTTTTCTCCTGGATCTAAACTTTTCCATAATTTGTCTCAACAAGAAGACTTAAGTTCATGGTATAAAAAATCGCCCGATACCGATACGTATCGGTTGTGGTGAGAACTGATATTGATAACACCCCGATACAGGTATCGGGGTGGTATTGGTATCAGTATCGATATTGGACCGATACGGGTCAGTATCGGCTGATACTGACCTACACAGTTACTTTTTTCTATTTTTTCAACTTTCTTTTCAAAAAAATAAAATAAAATTCACCGATACGTTATCGGCGATACCATATCCGTATCAGTCCAAGATGGATCGATACCGATACCGACTTTGATACCCTATTATAAATCTTTTCTCCTATATCTAAACTTTTCCATATATCTAAATCTTTTCTCCTGCATCTGAACTTTTCCATAATTTGCCTCTACAAGTAGATTATGTAAGTTGTTGATTTCCTAGCATAAATCCAAATTGGTTAGAAAAGATATTTGATTCTTGTCTTGAATGTTGCTTCACTATTCTTTCCCATCGTTTCATAGTATGACACACAAGTTTAATATTTCAATAGTTGATACAAGTTTGAATGTCCCCTTTATTCTTATAAAAGGAACAACAATGTTTTTCTCAGTCCTTTCCATCGCAATCTAGATTTCTATAGGTATCCCATCTGCTCCTAATACTTTCCTTTTTCTTTATCTTCGCGGGACTTTTTTACTTGCTTCAGATATATTGTTAATCATGGCATGATTTTGTTTCCTTCTTAGTTTACTTCTCTCGCATATTTCATATGTTTTTAGTCTTCAAAATATTGTTCTAACCATACTTTATCTCGTCTTCTATCATTTCTTCATCCTTGATGCACATTTTTTGTTTATTAGGTAAGCTGAGAGTCTAAACTTGCGACCTCAAGGTCATGCCACCATGAATCTTCCAATTAAGCTACAAGCCAATCCTTTCCTTAATGGACCTTACCTGGTCAAGGTCTTTAGTTTTCATATTTTACTGGCCTTCAATTCTTGGCAAGCTTGTAGATATCCATTTTCCTCTCCTCCGTCCCCAATCTGATTCACAAAATGTCTTATGCTTCATATTCACCCTTCCCTATGCAATTATCTCTCTTTTTCACTCCTAAAATAGCAATTGCAACCAATGTTGTCAAATGGCTTAAGCGATGCTAAGCGATTTGGCTCAATTTCGCTTAAGCGAATCGCTTAAGCCATGACATATATATATATATATATATATATATATATATACATATATATATATAACAATAAGTATTCAAGTCTCTAGAAGGGAAAAATAGACATTCTTGCATTTAAAAAAGAAGTTTTACATACTAATATTTAAAATTATAACTTTAGTTTTGATACTAAGTACCAGCAATGTACTCTACACATTCATTTCTAACCCATTGTGGTACATCTCCATCATCATCACTAGCATTGATGTCGCCATCGAAATTATCTCTTCTTCCTCTGTTTCGTCTTCATCTGATCTCACTAGTATGAAATTTATATCATCTGACTGGCCATATTTTCAACCTGGATCATTCGATTTAGTTTTTAGAGGATCCGGGGTCGAAGATGTAGACATAATTAATTGGTCAATGATGATAGAAAGTAGGAATTAGGAAAAGAAAATGATTAAATTAGAGATTTAAAACTTTTGAAACAAAAATAATAAAACTCAAACCTCCCAAAAGGCTTGCTTGCTTGCTTGATCCGGGTGACTTGATTGATAGAAGACTAGAACTATAAGCTTACTTCACTCTTGAATCTTGATCCATGATCTTTCCCTTTGAGGCTTTATAACACACTAACATTAATATTACTAAGTTTACAACAATTTAATTCACTAAAAAAAAACGATTACAAAGCATAAAATAAAATAAAAACTAGACAGGATAGATGGGAGGAGATTGGGAGTAAAGAATGGAGATTAGAGAGGAAGTTGAAGCCAAAATAGTTGTGTAAGGAGTAGAGAACCCAACCCACCCTTTATAGAGGCAATGAGACCTTAAAAAGCAAAAATAAAATAAAATTTAAGTGCTTGGAACATTATGCCATCGCATATTGAGTATGCGATCGCATAAGCCATAAAACATGACTTATGCCATCGCATACTTTTGTATGCCATGACATAATATCAAAATCGCATAAGCCATCATGGCTTAAGATGGCATAAGCGATCACTTAATCGATTAAGCGATCGCTTATGACAACAGTGATTGCAACAGGCTAATTAATGTTTAGTTGACAGTGGTTTCTTTATCACATAAATGTTCTGAGATTATATTTATCATTTCCACTAGTTGCCTTCGTTGCTAAAAGTTACCACCTTGAACAGCTTCTTATCACTTGGGTGTCACTGTACAACTATATGGTCTCTACAGTTATTGCCTGGTTGACCTTTACTTTCAAGTTGTAGTGCTTTCTACCTCCTCTGAAAGGGTTATTTATGTAGTTTTATTACCTAACTAAATTCAAACTAATGGTCTTGAATCTTTCTTGTAATTGGTACAAGCCTTTTGTCAATCTGTAGGTATTTATCTCTTAATAGCATAGTTAACCTGAAACACTTTTTAGCATATCGTATCAATCCCAATGCCTAATATTACCGGGGACTGGTATAAAACATTTCGGAAACATTTCAAAAATGTTTATAGAAATGCAGTTCATCATTTAAAAGAAACTTGTTTTCTTTTAAATTAGAACTTGTTTCTATCTAAAAAGAAATTCGTTAAATTAAGAAAGGAACTCGCTTTTGTTTAATTACTTGTTATAAATAGAACTTGTTTCTATCTAAAAAGAAACTCGTTTAAATTTAGAAAGGAACTCGTTTCTTGTATAATTGAAACTCGTTCTTATAAATTTAAAAGACTTTCAACCATTTACATCACAAAGTTGGGGCCCTAGATTATGTCAGCATATGAATTTAATGGATTTTACATCCCCTGAAATATGTTCATATGCTTTTGAAACGATTGATGGGAAAATCTAATGATGATGATGACACCCCATTAATTCCAATAGATGTTAGTATATAAATTGAAAATTTATTTGTCACTAGTGAGATTATTTGTTTCATGAGTTGTCTTTTGAGTTTTATCTTTCTTAATGAGTAGGATTATTTGTTTTTTTTTTTTTAATCTATTTTATTTGATACATTTATATTATGCAATCATGGAAATATGGAATGAGCTTCATATGCATGCAATTGCAAATTGTATTTACATTGTGGAAATGTTTCTAATGTAATGTTTCCTATGAGTGATTATAATATATTATATCAATATAAATATTAAGTGATAACTTTAATCATGTGTTTTCTTATAGATGAGTTTAATAGGCAAATATAAAATCGTATCCACACAAAAGAAGTATCGATGCTATAGTAATATCATACCTATGTAATATCCATTTGGTATCTATGTCGTACCAATATCTTAGCTATGCCTAATCTATATCGTACCAATGCCGTATTTATTTCATACCTATTTCGTATCTATTTCAATTTCTATGCTATACCATTATTGTACCGAAGTCGTACAATAAAAAGGTACCTGAAGCCTTTTTCACCTTAACGTATCCTTATCGGTACCAGTACCTCATACCAACTTCTGGAAACCATGCATAATAGTTGGTAATCAGGATTACTATGAGAGATCAAGGTCAACTGTGATTTATTTCTTCATTTCATTGTCTTGACAGTTTTATTTATTTTTACAGTTTTCTCCTTATTCTGATTGTTTTTGCAGGATTTCTTTGAGGATGTAGGGCCGCTCCTGAGTATGCAGTTAGGTGGTCCCACATTGGAAGGCCTGTTACAAGTGTTTAACTCTTATGTCAGCTTGCTGATAAATGCATTACCGGGTTCAATGGAAGATGAAGGAAACTTGGAAGGCTCTGGGAACAAAATTGTTAGGATGGCTGAAACTGAAGCTCAGCAGATAGCTTTGTTAGCAAATGCTTCTTTATTAGCGGATGATCTACTGCCTCGTGCAGCTATGAAGCTTATCCCACAGTACCAGGTTACCAAAAGACCTTCGGACAGGCAAAACCGCCTGCCTGAGCAAAGGGAATGGAAGAGGCGGCTCCAACGCTGTGTTGATGGTTTACGAGATAATTTTTGTCGACAGCATGCCCTCGATCTCATTTTCACAGAAGATGGTGATACTCATTTAAGTGCAGAGATGTACATAATTATGGATGGAAGTGCAGAGGAGCCTGAGTGGTTCCCATCTCCCATATTTCAGGTATGTTAATATAGTGCAAGCTAATATTGTATCTGGTAGATTCTCATCATCCTCAGTTTCGTTGTTACTCTTACTTGAAATTCTTAGTGTTATTGGTGTGCGAGTAGTATTATGGCTTATTATTATTAGTGTGGGTGTGCCATAGTTAATGTTGGTATAATAGCTAATGAGGTAATCATTCTCATTAAGCTATTTTTTCCTCTTCTAATTACTTTCTTCTTCTTCTTCTTCCTCTGTAACCCTTACTCTAAACCTAATCTACCAAACCCTAATCTCCATTAACAGATTAACTACAGCAACTGAAATTATTATGCAACATGTCATAAATTTTGGATCCATGTATGCATACATGGATATACACATACCCACAGATACATTTGCGTTGTGCATATCATAGCATGCTTTTATTTTAGGTATTTCAATGAATGGACGGTAAAGAAAAGAAACAACAGCAAACAGACAAAATCATCCACCAATCAAACAGCTACAATCATACAAAACTAGGCTGAAATACCCGAAATTGATTAAAGATAGCGATCCTTGCATGCATGCTCATATATATAATAGTTAAGCTGTGATTGAACCTGCGACCTCAAGTTTGTGTCACCGGCCCTACCCCATTGACTCTGTATATTGCAGATTTTGATGTTATTAAAGCAGCATTATGCACCACCCTTACATTTGTAAGCCGCTTCTTCTCATCTTTTTCTATGGTTATTTGATATTCCTCTATTAAAATAGGTTCGGAATTGGTGTCATCATGGTATGGGAATTCATGCCTTTATACTATTTGATGAAACCATCCTTTTGGTGTCTATGTTACCTAAATACAACTAGTGTTGTCAAAGGCACAACTAGGCCTGCTTTGTGCCGAGGCCCACCCTCGGCGCCTTGTAATTTAGGCACAGGTGAAGTGAGGCGTGCCTAGGCATGTGTCTTTTGTGCCTAGGCATAAAAGACACATGCCTAAGGTGCGCCTCAAGTTACTTTAATAAAAAAATGTTAAAACTTATATATACTTATATATTGTTGGTGATATAATCAGTCCTATATATGTATGTGGGTATAGTTAGTCATATGGGGGTGTGTGTGTGTGTGTGTGGAGTGTTGGTGAATTTTTTCCTTTCATACACCAATCTTTTTCCGAATCCATCAAATTGTGGTTCACCCTCATTGCTATCTTACTCATTTCCTCTATCCTCATCCATATAGAAAGCTGGAAGATCCTCAATAGTGTTCTCTTCCACCCACTTTGGACACTTGGGACTCATCTCCCCTGAAGAGGACTCTGGGAGAAGTAAAATGGTGTTCCTTCAAAGAAGGTAACATCCATGGTAATCACAATCCTACGGGAAATAGGATCAAAACATTTATACCCCTTTTGAGAAGAGGGATATCCAACAAAGATCCGAGTAGCCCGGGGATCTAATTTTGAACGTTGAACATTAGTGATGCAAGAAAAATCGCACGCTAACCCTAAAATAGCGTAAATCCCGTACGATAAGGGTTAGGGTTCTCTCTCATCAATTAAAACAAACATAAAAAGGAAAATAGGGGTAGAAGAAGATCCAAGGAATCACTCCAAGGAAGAAAAGTTGGCCTCACACCAAACCACACGTGGGAGAAGAATCACTCTTCTAATGAAAACTCATCTCAAGTTCTCTAGAATTCACACAAAGCAAAACTCATAAATTTTATTAATCATCCATTCAATATTCTCATAAGAGATTATAATATGTAGTTATAAATAAAAGAAATCCTAAGAATACTACTAAAAATAAAACTCCTAATCAACTGTTAAAACTTTCTAATCTGACGGTCATAATTAATTTCACCACAAATCCCTTTTTTTTTATCACGCGACCACTTTTAAAGGGTCAAACGGTGTCCGATTGACGTGAAATTGGTCTTGTTTGAAAGCTTATCGAAGTAGCTTTACAACAAGACAATAATCGCACAATTCCGACATATGTTGATAGACTTATGACCACTTTTATGATGGTTGCGCCGAAAGAAATGAAATTATCACATATTTGTGCTTGACCCCTAAATAATTCAAATAAGGCAACCAATCCTAAAACAACCAACTTATTAAAAGAATCATAATAAAAAAGGAAACTAAACCTAGATAAAAATGCCTAAAATAACGTGCACACGGGTCTTTAACGGGCCTTTTAAAAACCCATTCTCGGGTCCACTTTCTCTTTTGATGTCTCCTCTTTATCCGACCTCAATCTCAGTGTGTAGGCTTCAATTTTGCATCAATTAGGTACATGGGTAAATCACAGAGAACCAAACACACGGGGTATAACCATAAAGGGGTCCTTGTCCGAAAATAGAAGTTGAAATGGGGATCTTCCATTAAGAACAAGGGACGACATACGGTTAATAAGGTATGTCACAGTAAGAACAACTTTGAGAAGAGTCGATTTTTCCTTTCAAACACTCCATTATGTTTTGGAGTGTAGGGTCAAGTAGATTGCCACTCAATTCCATGGGTTTGGAGATACGATTGAAGATGATGGGAGCATGGGTCAAAATACCGGAAAAACGATACGTATCGTCCTGACCTCCAGGACGATACGTATCGGGTATCGTCCGATACATTAATTAATTATTTATTTTTAAAAAAAAATCAAGAAAAATAAATTTAATGATTTTCTATTTATTTCAACTTGTTTTTAAAAATTTATTTAAGGCTTATTTGATGCATATTTTATAATTTTATCAACGTATAACCTAAATTACATTGTACATGACTCATGATCAAAATTAGAAGGTATATTATACATGAAAAACTTACTTTAAAGCCACATTGAATTTCGTGATAGTTTTTGGCCCTCGTGATCATCATCATCGGCGAGCAAGCTTTCTCTATAATGTTGGCCATATTGATACCCATGATCATATGCGCCCCCTTGAAACTGAGTCATTAGTGATGAATATGGCTCAGTGTAATAGGTAAAGGTCGGTCCTCCAAAAATTTGACCAACGAAGTCATATGGCCCGGAGTAGATTGGTTGAGGCCAGTAGTATGGGTTATTGGTTGCTGAATCTTCGGCGTTTTGTAAACTAAATCCCCTGAAGCTAGAAGTCATATAACCCACATCATCTTGTGGACCTTGTGGTGGTGGTGGTGTTTGGTAAGATTCTGACGCTCATCTTCCTTCAACCCCTCCACCTCTAAATGTAGGAGTGTCATACATGGAAATGTGGGTTTCATCGCCTCCACCATCGCCCCCATCATCGTCATTATCACTACCAGGCTGCGTTTCGTCATCAGATCCAACCACTGAATGACGATTCAATCTTCTTTTCCGCCTCGGTGGTTGAAAAGCCTGCTCCTCCGCTACTCTTTCAGCATTATCCAGCCATGCCGTGTTCTCAGTATCTAACATTGGCTTTTTTCTCTCTTCGATCCACTGATTCAAAGGGTCATCCTCCATGAATATATAATCAAACCTGTATGGGATCAAAATATTCACTATCTGTAAGGTAGAATATGATAAATGAATTAGTATATGCCTCATCAATTAATCAAATAAAAATTGTATGAACTAAGACTTCATATAATTGCTTATCACGGTTGGTCCTCTGCATATTCCTGACCCTTAATCGCATGCTGTAGTGGCAGTAGACTAACTTTTTCAGTCGTTCCATAGTTAGCCTATTCCTTGTCTTCGTGTGAATGAGAGAGAAGGTGCTCCAATTTCTCTCACAGTTGGATGAGGAACATATTTGCGATAAAACCCTCATTGCAACCCGCCTCAGTATCGGACCATCACCTCCATAGTGCATCCACCAATCAGTGAGTTTATTGTGCTTGGTTTGGGATTGCGCCAACGGGGTCCCAAATGACCCATGTTTCTTGCGAAACATGTCAATCTATAAAAATGGAATACCATAACCCACATATCAATAAACATATCATATGACAATTGACTTATTAGTTATAAGGTATGATTACTCACATCTCCGATGGGTTGACCTTGGTCCGCCAACTTAAGGTGCATTCGTTGGATCACATTGAGCAAACCGCTGTACACTTCATCAGCCTCACTCAACTCGAAGCGTCATGTATATTGGAAGGCTGGATTCAAGTAGTGTGCTATACATCAAATATGAGTAATTTCATTATTACATGGAAACAGTGAATAATATGAAAAATAATAAATAAATAAAAATCACTATATATTATACCTGCGACATGCAAGTACTGGTGGAATTGTGCATCCTACCTCTTGTCGATAATCGCCCAATATCGTTTTTATTTTGTAGGGCATTTGGTTTTAATAGTCAATTTTGCCTTATCCATTGACTCGTAAATATACCCCATCGTTGGTTTCTCATTACCATCTACCAACCTCAACACTTGCACCAACGGGGTAGTGACGATGATTAGGTGGTCAACATCTGTCTAAAACTAGGGGTTGTAGATCAGGTCACCAACTTCATTCAAAGCAGGTCTCTTTGATCGTGGGAGCTCTAACTCATATTTTCTCCATTCTTTGGAGTTGATCGTGCTTTTCAGCTCAAGACTATATCTAGCCAAGCTCTATAGGGTTAGAAATTGTGTCGCAAATCGTGTAATCGCAGGCCAGAGCAGCTCGTTCTTAGTGAAGTCTCATTAGATTCACGGTAGGGCTGTGCAAAAAACCGACCAACCCGACCGAAATTTCGGTTCGATTTCAGTTTTGGGACATATAGGTTCGGTTTCCGTTTCAAAAAATAGAAACAGATAGTTATCGGTTCGGTTTCGGTTTTAACGTTAAGAAACCGAACCCGAACCGATAAGAAACCGATAGTGGTGTATATATGGATTATAGTATGTCTATGTTTGAGTTTGATGATGTGTGAGGGTTATTGTAGAAAGCTAACTGCTGCTGCTTTAGTTTGTTAATCACCAAAAGTCTTAAAATCAGTTGAATCATAGGAGTTTGCAAAAACAATTTGTATAAATTGGTTCAGTTTGTATAAATTTTAAGAACTCTAGGCCTAAACCGAAAAAATCGATTTGATTCGGTTAAATGCTACAAATAAAAAAAAGTTAAAAAAATGAGGTTTAGAAATCGAAAACCGACCGAACCGATAGCTATCGGTTCAGTTTCGGTTTTGAACCTTATCGGTTCGGTTTCGGTTTCATAAAATAGAAACCAATAGTTATCGGCTCGGTTTCGGTTTTGCATGAAAACCGACCCGAATCGACCCGATAACACCCTCCAACTTGTCACTGTTGTACAGGTAGGAAGCAATTGTTCTTCCCTTCTGAATAGTTGCCCGTGCCTTACTTCTCTTTCCCAAATCTCCAAGAATGAGGTTCACGCAATGAGCGGCACACGAAGTCCAATACAAGTGACGTCTCTTCAACATTAACTGTCTTCCTGCGGCTTTGTAATTGGCGACATTGCCTGTTACCACCTGCACAACCTGCTTCTCTCCAACCTCTTCAACTACCTTATCCATTAGTTGGAAGAGGTAATAAGTCGTCTTCACGTGTTTAGAAGCATCAACTGATTTTAGAAATACTATCTCGACATCACTGTAGACCAAAAAGTTGATCAAACTCTTCCTTGTGGGACTGGTCCATCCATCGCACATAATTGTGCAAGCTTTCTCATCCCATTCTTCATCTAGCAGCGGCCCAGATACCTCGTATTCAGAAGAATTTTTAACTCCTGGATCAGCTTCTGCACTTGTATCAATCATACTTTTGAAGTAGGGCGACTCTATAACCTGACTCGGAATGTGGTTGTATATCAAGAACTTTGCAATGAATTTTCCAAGCTTCTTCCCCAATTTTTCAGTGAGATTGCACTCAATTTAGTTTGTTTGGAGCTCTTTGTCCGATGCATGAACGGATCCATGAGACCTGTAGTATGACCTGGTCTCCCTCACGGATGCTGACCTATGCAACCCGGCAGTCTCCTCAATATCCTCATTATCATCAACATGTGGCCTATGACTAGATCCACCACCAGCAGCAGGCATGGATGGGCCCCTCAACTTGAATTGAAACTAATAATCGGCTTCTTCGTGATTTTATCGCTATCGTGCTTCTCTAGCACTCTCCTTCATGACTCTTGGTGTCTGTTCATCCTCATCATCCTCAGGTCTAAGTGTAGGAAACTCTGGATCTCTTCTTATTCTCTCATACATTTCTCTATCTTAGTTGGCTTTTGCTTTTTTCTTTCTTTTGCCGCCTGTAAACTGGCTCTGACAGCTTCTCTCACCTCTCTGGGTACATTGGGACATCCTTTTGTCTCTCTCTTAATGCGACCCAAATGCTCATTCAACTGTGATACTTCCTCCCAGCAATTTTTTTCATAAAGCTTGCATTCTATTCGGAGTCTATCACCATCTATTGTTGTGCCGTATTGCCAGGCTAGATCTTGTCCACGTATCATATTTATTTATTTCACTTGCATGAATGAGCAAACGATTGGATTAAATTAAAACATTTAGATTATACTTGAAAATAAAATTTATTTGATATTATTCTAATTTTTAAAAATTTTATATTGCATTTCAAAATTTATTTCATGTTATTGTTATTTTTTAAATATTAGATTATATTTTATCAAATTTATTTGATATTATTTTAATTTTTTAAAATTTTAGATTACATTTGAAAATTTATTTGATATTATTCTTATTTTTAAAATATTAGATTATATTTTACCAAATTTATTTGATATTATGCTAAAATTTGAAAATTTATTTGATATTATTCTTATTTTTAAAATATTAGATTATATTTTACTATATTTATTTCATATAATTTTGAAAATTTTAAAAATTTTAGATTACATTTGAAAATAGTATTTAATTGATATTATTCTAATTTTGAAAATATTAGAAAATCATATTATTTTAATTTTTAAAATATTTGAAAATCATATTTATTTGAAATTGATGTGTGACATACATCATGGGGTATGCGTGACATGTGTAAATGATGTGTCACATGTGTCACATACCCCATGACACATGCAACACATGTGTCACATACTCCATGACACATGTGACACGTGTAATTGATGTGTCATGGGGTATGTGTCACATGTGTGACACATGTGACACATCAATTACATGTGTACATGTGACACATCAATTACATGTGTCGCGACACATATGTAACTGATGTGTCATACATGTAATTGATGTGTTATATACCCTATGACACATGCGACACATGTGACACGTGTAATTGATGTGTCACATACCCCATGACACATGCGACACATGTGTAACTGATGTGTCATGGGGTATGTGTCACACGTGACACATCAATTATATGTCTGATACATGTGACACCTCAATTACACATGTGTCACATGTGTCATGGGGTATGTGTCACACGTGACACATCAATTACATGTATGACACATGCGACACATCAATTACATGTATGACACATCAATTTTTGCATGGGTCACATACCCCATGATACATGTGACACATCAAATACAAATGTGACATATCAATTACACATGCGTCACATGTGTCTCATGTGTCATGGGGTATGTGATACATATCCTATGACACATGTGACACATCAAAATACAGATGTGACACATCAATTACACATGTGGCATATCAATTACACGTGTCATATGTGTTATGGGGTATGTGGCACATGTGACACATACCCCATAATTAAATATAGAACATGCTTAAAAAATGCATTTATAATTAAATATATTTGCACCATTTGATTAAAAAAAGTAAATATATTTGCACCATTTGATTAAAAAGTTCTTTATTTTAATTATTTTGTTAACATTTCTTATTTTAATGTTTATAAATAATTTAAGGGTTGATATGAAATTTAAAGGTAGATCTTGACATTTTAAGGGTTGATCTTGAAATTTAAGGGTAGATCTACCATATTTAAGAGTAGATCTACCATATTTAAGGGTAGATCTTGAAATTTTAACCCTTAAAATGTAAGAAAATGAAGGGAAGATGACCTAAAATGGTAGAGCACGTACCTTCTCCGCGTTCTTCGGCTATTTTGCGGCGATTATGAGCTTTCTAGGT
Organism: Chloranthus sessilifolius; assembly: GCA_021018995.1. Taxonomy (NCBI): domain Eukaryota; kingdom Viridiplantae; phylum Streptophyta; class Magnoliopsida; order Chloranthales; family Chloranthaceae; genus Chloranthus; species Chloranthus sessilifolius. The sequence continues at coordinate 105,185,922 of CM037588.1, forward strand.
GGTCGGTAGTGAAATTTTGGGTCTCCCGGTGGCTAAGAAGTGAAGAGGAAGAAGAACCTGAGAAGGAGAAAGAAATGGGAGGAGAAAAGGGTTTTTTCGGCTAAAAAAAGGCTCCAAACCCATGCTCTTTAAGTGGCTGGGCCCACACCGATAATTGCAAATTATGGGACGATACGGGCGATAATTTGCCCGTATCGTTTGATAATTTGAAGATTTTAAGGGTCGATGGGTTTTGACCATATTATCAGATGATACATTGAAATTATCGTCCGATGTGGACGATAATTTTTCCCTTATCGGACGATAAATTGGCTATTTTGGGGGTATCCGAGAAAAAGCCTATTTATTGTACCGGTGAGGTCCAAAACCGATACGTATCGGTATCGGACGATATTTTGATCTATGGATGGGAGGTATACTCAGCACCATTATCAGTCTGGAAGATCCTTACAATCATTAATAAGAGTAACAAAGTAATGTTAACCAGACAATGTAGCAATAGGGAAGGCCCCCCCCCCACACATTAAAATGGATAATTTCAAAAGGCACATTACTTTTACTTACTCAAAAGATAAGAAGTACAAACAATATTCGATAATTGACACACTTCACATTTAAAAAAGTTATAAAAACTAGAGAATTGTTCAGGAAATGAAAGTTTTAAACGACCAATGTGCATATGGCCATAATGAGCATGCCATAGGCGAGCCTCCTCCACAGATATACTAGTAGTAACTATAAATGACACATGATAAGCTTTGTACTTTACATTTTCAAGCAAATAGAGCCCCCTCTCCTCAGTTCCATGTCCAAGGATCCTCCCCGATATCAGGTCCTGAAAAACACAATTAAAAGGAAAAAAGTATACTGCAATTTAAGGAACTAGTAAGTTTGCTGATAGATTAAAGGTTTATTAACATTTTAGGAATCAAACTAGTGGAGTCAAGGGGCAAATTATTCACATAGATAGTTCCCTTACCCTTGGCAGGGACTAGGGCATCATCAACAATACAAATATGAAACGAATTAGAGACATGAGATATGGAATGAAATAGATTAGACATACTAGACGTGATTTGTCACCCAAGAATCAATGATCCATGGAGACTTAGAAGAAGCCATCATACCCATAGATACTTTACTCAGCCACATGGGAGGAGGAAGTCTGTCCCTGAAAAGTAGTCATACACTGGAGACGGCCCTGAAGCTCATGGATCTCTCTCTGGAGACTCTGCACATCAGTAGATGGGATAGCTGGTGTGGCAGAAGTAGTAACTGATGTCACAGAAGAGGTCCCCTCATATGTAGCTATCTCTAGTGCACGACCAGGATCTAGATGAACTTGGGTTTCCCATGCAAATCTCAACATCTATCTCGGGTATGCCCTCTTTTGCCACAATGATTACACACCAACTTATCTTATTCTTTCTTGGAAAGGCCACGACCTCCCCTATCTCCTCCCCGACCATCAAATCGGCCGCCACCCCGGCCAGAAGATGAGAAAGAGGGAAAAGTAGATCTCTCTGGTCCACCACTATCCTGTGAGTGCAGTTGACGATGACTCTCATCATTCTGTAAGAGAGAAAAACAAGTTCCCAAAGAGGGGCACTCCTCTCTTCCAAGAGCATTAGATTTAATATTCTCATACTCGAGATTTACTCCTCTAGGCACATCAAAAACTTTTTTCTGTTATGTCTCTGCACAAATCTTATCTGTACATGCCTTGCACAGCTGGACCTCATACTGTGACAAGTCTTCCCGAAGACTTCTCATCTCAATGTAGTAATCATTTATGGACTTGTTTCCGTGACGAAGTCGACCAATTTTATCAAAATTTGAAACTTCTTAGCTAAGTTCCTCTTTTGAGAATACAATTCCAAAGGTTTGAGTAGCGGTTGGCTTCTTGGAAGGGAAACCTCTGCAGCAGTGGAGGTAGACTCCTAGTCAAAACGGTCCTCTCTAGCCTTCCATGTTTTTCATGTCGTTGTTCAAGTGTCCCATGGCTGTTGTGCATCGACTTCAGCAAATTCAAGGGATTTTTTTATGGGAGGGATTGGGGTGCGATAAAAAATATCACCTTGTCAGATGGGATATTTGTCAACTTCCCATGAGCTGCGGCAGTCTGGGCATTCGGAGTTTACATTGGGTCAACATTGCCTTGCTGGGGAAATAGTTTTGCCGCGCTGGTTCAGATAGGGAAAGAGACAGTTTGTGGATGTCGGTATTGGTGGAGAAGTACTGGACTTTGGAAGGCAATTGGGCAATTGGGGCATTAATGTTACCATAAACAGCGCGGTCTCGGGCTGGTGGCGGGCTATTTGTGGGACCTGACCTCAGTTCTCTCGGTGTGTGCGAGATCAGTTGGGGCAATGGTCTCCGTATCAGATTTTGGGAGGATTCTTGGGCGGAGATCAGGCCACTTAAAGAGTCATTTCCTGAAATTTTCAACATTGCGGTTGATTCTCATGGTATGGTGGCTTCCTTTTTTGTGGATGGTGCCGAGGGGGGCTGGTTGAAACCTCTTCACTAGAAGACTGCTTAGAGAAGAGGAGGTGGTCCCTTTCCAGCAGTTGTTGGCTATGCTCTATGGTTTAAATAGGAATCCTCGTGGCTCTGATGAGAGGATTTGGGTGCCCAACAAAAAAGGGGTTTCAGTGTCAAGTTGTATTACCAGATTGTAACGAACTGACCCCTAATCAGGTGGGAGTGGGCAGATCTTTGGAAATCTCTGGTTCCCCCCAAAGTAAATTTTTTTTCTTGTTCGATGATCAGAGGAAAGATCCTCACTATTGGCCAGCTGCTGCGTTGGGGAAAAGATCTACCAAATGTTTGCGTCATGTGTCTTCAGGTGGAAGAGTCAACGTCCCATCTCTTCCTTCAGTGTTGGGCGGCCAATAAGATTTTGGGGGTGATCCTCAAGTCTTTTGATATGAGTTGGGTGTCTCCGACCACCATTTCTCACCTGTTATTAGCCTGGATTGGTGTTAAGTTGAAGGGCTAGCTGGGGTGTTTTGGAGAGTCGGTTTCTTTGTGGTGATATGGAGTCTTTGGCTTGAAAGGAACGCCCGCATATTCAACCGGAAGAGGTGGCCAGTTGGAATGATCTTGAAGGGTATTAGAGACTTGATGTGCCATTGGGTGGTCCTGGACAAGGAGTTTGTTGCAGGGGATAATCTGATATGGGACCCGGGCTAGGTCTCTGGCCCTTTATTCGTCCTTTCTGCTGCTGTTGTGTCTTTGTTTTGTTCTTGTCTTTCTTGCGGATCCGTTGTTTTTGTTTCTCGGATCGGCTGTATGTCCCTTTGTTTACTTTTAGCTTCTCGCTGTTTATTAATAAATTGGATGAACATTTATCGATCAAAAAAAGAAAAAAGCGTCCCACAATTCCTTTGAAGTTTTGCACTTCAGAAAGGATTTGCTAATGGAGTGAACCATGGAATGATGTAACCACATCATCACCGTCAAAGTCGGTACTCTTCCAATCCTCATAATTTTTGTCGGTTTTTGCAGGCGCAAGTATAGCTCCTAAGATGAATCTTATACTTCTTGGCCCCAAGGAACATTTCAGCTGACTAAGACCATTCCAAATAATTTTCATTGTCGAATTTCACCGTCGTGATTTGCAACGTGTGAGAATTATCTCCTCCATAATTGTGTTACCTTTTGAAATTTGAATCTTCCATCTACCACTAACAAAGGAATACAACCAAACTATGGCTGCAAAGACAGATTCTGGTCACTAAATCGGGTTCAACAACCCACGAATATGGTTCCACAACCTTAAGACAGCACCATGGCTGCAAAAACAGAATCTGTGCACAAAACTGAGTACTCAAAGCACAAATTAGTCACCACCGGACTGCAAAAATCAAATCTGATCATGAAATTGGTTTATACAACCCACAAGGTGTTGCTAGAAACTTCCAACACCATTCAACATATAATTAATTTTAACAATGGGGTCTCACAAAAGATCCTTTGAGGAAGGATTGTTTTTCTTTTCTCAGCCACTTTACACTTTCCAACAACATTCGAACGATTCCGGCGAGCCTAGATCTAGTTTTGGCAACCTCTGTTGCTACTCATAGAACCACTGAATCTCAGCCACACAAACTCGACTATGTGACTGAGATTCACATTGATTTTGGGTTACAAAACACTGGAAAAAGTGACACTGGTTCACTGGCTTGACTTCTTCGATCAAGAAGTTGAAGAAAACGGTGACTGGAAGACCACCAATGTGGACTAGGTTGCAATCAGCCAAGAAGAGAAAAAGACTCGCTTGAAAAAAACTGATCACAGCCCCATAACTTCCAAACAACTCTGGCGACCTTCCGGGACAGCGCTGACGTTAGTTGATGATGCCAACGGGTGGGGAATAGGGTTTAGGACCTTTCTATGATACCAAGAAGATTAGTATAGTTAGGGTTAGTTTAGGAGGAAGAAGAGAAGACATAATTAGGGTTGAGTGGCTTGTCATAACACGCTCCTCCCTAAGTATTTATATCATCTATAGTATTACATGGATATTCATGCTACTTAAATATGAAAAACTGACTATTCCATTCCCCCCCCCCCCCCCCAATATGACTAACTACACCCACATAGCATTGAGCAAATTCAAGACATGATTCACGAAGAAGAGCTTCCTTCTCAGACCACTATTCATGATCTCTCTCCTGATGATGGTCCTCCATCTAATTTGGATCTTCCTATAGCTGTTCGGAAAGGAACCAGATCCTACACACGCCATCCAATTAGTAAGTATGTGTCCTACAAAAAGCTGTCTATAGTTCATTATTCCTTCCTTTCTTCCGTAGATGCTGTTTCTCCTCCTACCTCTATTTCAAGCTCTTTGTTACAACCACAATGGAAGGAGGCCATGGTCCAAGAAATGAGACCGCTTAATCAAAATAAAACATGGGATGTGGTGGATCTTCCAGAAGGGAAGAAGATTGTTGGATGCAAATGGGTCTGTACAGTGAAGTATAGGCCTGATGGGGCTGTAGAAAGGTACATAGCCAAATTGGTGGCAAGAGGATTCACTCAGACATAGGGAATTGATTATTATAACACTTTTGTTCCTATGGAAAAATCTAATACCATAAGCGTTCTTCTGTCTCTTGCGGCATTCAAAAGGTGGTCACACTTGCATAGTTAGATGTGAAGAATGCTTTTCTTCATGGGGATCTCAAGGAAGAAGTGTACATTGCTCTTCCTCCTAGATTTGTCAAAGAAGGTGAAAAAGACAAGGTCTGCAAGCTCAGAAAGTTCATATATGGATTGAAACAGTGACCCAGAGCCTAGTTCCAGAAATTTAGTGAAGCTGTCATGAGTTTTGAATACCAAAGAAGTCACTATGATCACACTTCGTTCGTCAAGATAGGGGTGCATATTACAATCATTCTTATGTATGTGGATGATATTATTATCATTAGTGATGACATCGAAGAAATAGTGTCTAAAAGATCACCTTCGCAGATCCTTTGAGATTAAGGATTTGGGTGATCTTAAGTATTTCTTGGGAATTGAAGTGGCAAGATCGGATTAAGGAATAACTATCTTTGATAGAAAGTACATGTTGGATTTGCTTCATGAAACAAGAATGCTTGGATGTAGATCGATAGTGAATCCTATTGAGCAAAATCACAGGTTAAATGGAGAGGTTGGTGAACCTCTCAAGGATCCTAAGGTATATCAAACTCTAGTGGGAAAATTGATCTATCTCACTATGACTTGACCTGATATTGCGTACGCCGTGAGTGTTGTAAGCCAATACATGCACTTACCCAAGAACACCCATCTAGATGTCGTCTATAAGATCCTCAGATACTTGAAGGGGAACCCTGAGAGAGGACTATTCTATGGAAATCATGGTCACCTTGACATTGAGATCTTTACAGATGCAGATTGGCCAGGGTCCCTTGATGACTGAAGGTCCACTATTGGATACTGCACCTTTCTAGGGGGGGGGGCCTTGGTAACTTGGAAATCTAAGAAACAACATGTGTAATCCAAGTCTAGTGCTGAGGGTGAGTATCGAGCTATGTGTCAAGGAGCTCGTGAGGGTATGTGGCTGAGACATATCCTGTATGACCTTGGTGTTCATGTGACATCGCTTATGACTCTTTATGGCGACAATGAAGCAGCTCGTCATATTGCAAAGAAGCCTATATACTCCAAGTGAACAAAGAATATTGAGGTTGATTGTCATTTCATCAGGGAGAAAGTTGAATCCAAGGAAATTATCATTCCACAAGTTCATTCTGAGGATCAGTTGGCGTATATTCTCACAAAGGGCATTGGAGGAAAGTGCTTGTTTGATATCACCTTCAAGTTACGGATGATTGATATATATGCTCCAACTTGAGGGGGAGTGATGGTGATATAATCAATCCTATATATGTATGTGCGTGTAGTTAGTCATATGGGGTGTGTGTGTGTGTGTGCGCGGAGTGTTGGTGATATAATCAATCCTATATATGTATGTGGGTGTAGTTATTCATATGGTGTGTGTGGAGTAAGTAGATAACTTACTCAGTTTTTCTTATTTCCGTAGCATGAATATCCGTGCAATCCTATAGATGATATAAATACCTAATGCATTGGGGAGTGTGCTATGTCAAGCCACTCAACCATAATTCTCTCTTCTCTTCTTGCTCCTAACCTAACCCTAACCCTAACTATACTAATCTTCTTATATATATATATATGTGGTAAAGGGGAAAATGCGCCCGAGCGTAGAGACATCTCTACGCCTTTTGATATGGGTGCAACACGTAACGACCTTTTTTGAAGTGATGGGTGGCATGGGGCCTACTTTATTAACTAGGGTTAAACTTTTAAAATATTTTAAAAGTTATATTCCCTTTCAGCCGTCATTATCGATTTTTTTAGAAGTCTCTTTTCTCTCTCTTCTCTCCATTTTTCAAAGTGTCAGACTTCCTTTTTCAAGTATTTTTTTACTCAGAAAATGTGGGCGCCAGTGTGGCCGACACCTGATGCAGGAACCGACACCGATAGATGGCTACCGACACCCGGTGTTGGGGTGCCGACGCCTCATTTTAGGGGTTCCAACACCTCCATATCGAGGTGTCGGCGCTTCGCTAACAAAAAGGGTGTCGTCGCCTCGTTTGAGGGGCGCCAACACTTCTATATCGAGGTGCCGACGCTTCGATAAAAAAAAAGAAAAAAAATTAGTCGCCTCGTTTGAAGGGTGCCAATGCCTCTATATTGAGTGTCAATGCTTTGATAAAAAAAAAAAGAAAAAAAATTAGCGAAGCGCCGACACCTCGATATAGAAGCACTGACACCCCTAAAATGAGGCACTGACACCCCGACGCTGACACCCCGAAACCGGGGTGCCCTAGCGCCTCGCTATCGGGGTCCCGACGCTTCTCTATTAGGGTGCCGACACTTCGATACCAAGGTGCTAGCGCTTCGCTACCGGGCGTCTATATTTTTTGAGTAAAATATACCTAAAAAACTAAGTCAAACATTTTCTTGGAAAAAGGGAGAGAAGTGAGAGAAAAGAAACTTTTAAAAAGTCAAGAATGACGGCTGGAAGGGTATATAACTTTTAAAATATTTTAAAAGTTATACCCCAGTTAGTAAAGTAGGCCCCATGCCACCCATCACTTCACACAAGGGTGCTACGTGTCGCGCCCATATCAATAGGCGCAAAGATATCTCTACGCCTGGGCGCATATCCCCAACCGTGTATATATATATATATATATATATATATATATATATATATATATATATATATATATAACTTGTACACGAGTTATTAGTTAAACTTATATCTCTTAAGTTTATAAGCTACAGTGCTACATTCAAGTTGCAAGAATTAGGGCTCCCTTGCTAGTTTCTTAGAAACCGACCTTGCTAGTTTGTTAAGTTGTATTTCTTGGTGCACATAAAAGCATAATGTTTAACTATTTATGATATTTATTTGTTCCTTGCATTTCATATTTGTTGATTACTTGATTGTTATTAAAGATTTGTTGTATTGTTCTTTCATTTATGATTTATGTTTAAAAGCTAAAAAAAATTGATTTACAAATCCACTTAAAAATTTAATATCCCAAATTATAGAACAAATATGAAAAGTAATTTATTATTAGAAAAATATTATTTTATATTAGGCAATTGATTTCCTCGCTCGAGTCATAAGCCCATGACTTTAGTTGTAATTTGTTGCATGTTACATTAGCTGCCTTTGAAAAGTCAAAAGCAACCGTTGCAACCAATCACAACATGAGCAATGCGGAATTAAAGCCTACACATCGAGATCGTGGCCGGATAAAGAGGAGACATCAAAAGAGAAAGTTGACCCGCGAGTGGGTTTTTAAAAGGCCCGTTAAAGCTACTTCAGGAAGGGCGTTCGTGGGACAGTACGGATATCTGTGAAATGGGGGCTCAATGTTTTGGTGTGCATTGCAGGCGTCCGTGAAGAGAGGATGAACGCCCATGACAACAGGACGGATGCCCGTGAGACGCGTTTGAGATTTGGCGAAATTACGGGTTTTTGAGGCACAACTTGTTATTTCAGTGTTTTAGTTGCTTTAGGTCTCTTTAATTTTGAATTTATGTTAACTAGGGTTTGGTTTGCCTATATATAGGGCTTGTAAACACTATTTAAGGATGATGGCTAATGAAAAATTTTGCTTTGCGAACTTGAGAGCTTTTTGAACAAAGTTTTCTATGAGGGTGTGATTCTCTCAACTTGAAGAGTGATTCTTCGTTTCACGTGCAGTTTGGTGTGAGGCCAACTTTTTTCTCCCGTCTATCTACTTTTCTAGTTATTTCATTTCTAAGGTCTGGAAATAAATCGAGTGTTTTGCTTGTCGATCTTCCCGTGACCCAACCAAAGATCGTTCAATCGTCTGATCATGGGATTTAGTCCATTTGAGCCCTGTGATTCAATATACTTGGAATCTCTTTGTTGATAATTCCACACGGAGTCGAAAGAACCCACTTGTGGAGACTTAATCGTTCATTCGAAACCCTAAGCTGTCGGAGACCTAATCGTTTGCTAAGAACCCTAGTCTTCTGAATCTAATAGGGAACGTATGTGAAAGTAAAGCTATTTTGGGTCAGATCAAAATTAATTAATTGAAATTGTTGCTATTTTCTGTGATAATTTGTTAGAAAATTCATATTTTAATTATTTATATTAATTCACTGATTAATCTCAGCCCTAGCATCTGCATTGTGTTAGTTTCCTCATCAACGAGTCATGGGCTTCATGCCATAGTTGCCATGAGCTGGTACGGGGTACTGGTACATATACGAGTACTGGTACGTTTAGGTTAAAAAAGTTCTGGGTACACATTTTTTTTATACGTCGTCGGTACGATTTGGTATTTTATAGAAACGTAATAGATGTGTTATAGGTACGAAATAGATATGGTACGACATGGATACAAGATGGATTCGTGATAGAAACACTAGTAGTGCGACATAGATGCAAAATGGATGACATATATGATATGTATAACATTGGTGCTTCTTTTGTATAAAGTACATTTGAGAAATATATTTCTATGTACTAATATTTGTCATTTTAAATTTTAGTTTAGACACATGATGATTTCATATACCAATGGATGTGATTAAATTTATCTGTTAGTAGTATATAACCATAATAATATAATATATAATCTAGAGTACTTATTAAAAACTATTACTTGAAACATATTTGACGTGTACGTATAATTTTGAATCATGTGCAAATGAATTATAAATCATTCCACGATTTCATGATTTATAAAAAGAATGATTTCACTGTCCCTGAAAATCCATAAAAGTCGGATTTTGACCTAAGCTAATGGGTCTAAAAGATTGTTAGATGGAAGAACAAAATTAGTTCCATATTTAAGAATAGAAGTATCAATTACATAGGAAATAAGTTTAGGGTTTAATAGAAATCAGTTTCTATATAAATAGGAACAAGTTTCTTCTATGATAGAAACCAGTTTCTATTTAAATGAAACAAGTTTCAAATATAAATTGAAAAGTGTTTCGGAAACGTTTCAGAAAAGTTTCGAAAGAGTTTCGTACTAGTTCCCATTGGTATGCATGGGGATTGGTATGATAGGCTAAAAAGGGTTTCTGGGTAACTATGCTTCATGCTCATGATTCAATTGGGAAGATCATTACCCTTTATATTAATCTATACAAATTAATTAATATATATGATATTATAATTAAAATTCGCCTCGAAAAAAAGGCTTGCGTCTTTGCGCGTAAGCCTCGCCTAGGCCCCAGGGACTCTTGTCTTCTCGCGTGTGCCTAGTGCTTTTGACAACACTGGATACAACATAGATATTATATTGTTGTTGACAGTGAAATATTTGACATGTCCTTTTGGTGCCTATATCATATGTGCCTATGAATCACAGGATGGGTTAAGCGAAAGTGTAAAAAAGTGAATTCTGACACTTGATGGATGAGTTAGTACACGATATACCTATTGGACAAAGCATACTCATTTGTGGAGCCTTAAATAGACGCATGGTAAACTTAGGAAGTAGTTATGAGAGAGTACATGGAGGACTTAGTTTTGGAAAAGTTGTGAGATGAGAACAGATGTCTTTGAGTTTTTTGTGACATTTGATCTTGCAATAGCACATATATATTTGAAGAAAAGAGAGGAACATGTAACTTTTGGGAGGTGGATTGGATAGGACACAAATTTTTTTTGAAGGCAACCTGTAAGAATGGTAAAAACATCCAGGTGAATTCTTACAAGCAATATAAGTTAGTGATTTGTTTTTATCAAGAGCTAAATGACTAGAAAGGTGGCGAATGATTGCCAAGAATAAGATGTTAGAACATAAAAGGATAAAAAATATCAACATTAAAGGTCAGATAATAAACCAAGAAGTGTTAAATTTGAGTGTGGATCCAATTGATGTGGGAATAAATGGCGTATTGTATCAAACGGGTTGCTAATGTAGTGCTCGAGGATTCTTAAGGAAAGAGGGATGCACATAAGGAAATATGGTAGTGGAATACAGAGGTTCAAAAGTCTAATACCAAAAGAAGACATACTTTAGGGCCAGTTTGGATGCCATCACTAAAAATTACATTTCTTAATTTTTATAAAATTAAAAGTTTCTGAATTTTGTAAAAGTGCCCATGAATTATGGTGAGTTTTTATTCATTTGAGCCCCTCATTTCCCCAAAGGTTCCAATTCATGCAAACGGTAATCCATTAGAAACTAATGAACACTCGCAACGTTCCTTACAACAAACAGGGTGTGCATGCTAGTGGCAACTGTCAATCCCTTGGTATCTGATTATTGCAGTTATTGCAACAAGTGTAATTACTCAATGGTAGAAATAGTGCCTTTGCGCTTGCCTCTACACCAGAAGGCGTAAAATGCTTTACATGCATATAACATACTAGCGAGTGGAACATAAAAGTAGATTGCTATATATATATATATATGGGAACCTCTGTTTGCACCCACTGAATTACTGAAAGCACCTACTTAATGAGAGTATATATATATATATATATATATATATATATATATATATATGGAAACCTCTGTTTGAGCTCACCGAATTACGCACCTACTTAATGAGAGCTCGCACCAGTGCCCAACACAACGCCTGGCATCATTAAGTGGGCGCTTTCAGTAATACGGTGGGCGCAAATAGTGGTTCCATATATATATATATATATATATATATATATATATATATATATATATAGGGAGCTACAACTTGCACATGAGATTTGTACTGTGGCACATTGCTCAAAAAGAAAGATTTGATATATTTGTGATGGGTACCTCTGTTTCCACCCACAAATTCTTTGAAAGCGCCATGTCCTAGACCCCTTGAAAACCATTGATTGCACGTATCACAAAAGGGTACCTCTGTTTGCGCCTACACGTTCTCTGAAAGTGCCCACATCCCAGACCCCTTGAAAGCCATTGATTCCCTCTAATCAGATGATGGGGTTCGTGTTTGACCTCGATCTTCCACACAATAGAGCTTGAGATCATGGCACACCTATCAGACGGTCAGTTTTTTATTCCATGTGTCACAGATCCTCCAAAAATGGCCCTAAATTCATATTTGAACATGATGTGTGCCATATGATTCAAGGGCCATTTTTTGGGGATCTGTGAACCATTGAATAAAAAAAAAACCGTCTGATAGGTGCTCAATGATCTCAAGATCTATTCTGTGGAAGATCGGGGTGAAAAATGATCTCCATCATCTGATTAGAGGGAATCAATGGCTTTCAAGGGGTCTGGGACGTGGGCACTTTCAGAGAACGCGTGGGCGCAAACAGAGGTACCCTTTTGTGATCTGTGCCATGTGGACCACCATCTAAGCCCTTTGATTTTGAAGGCCATGATGTAAAGATCTTTGCTGCCAAAGATTGATACGAAACATCATCTCTACCATCTGATTTGTCTCAGGCAACCATTGAATCAGATGACGGTCTTTGACTCTCTTGAATCCGATGATAGAGATCACATTTCATGCCAATCATTAACAGAAAAGATCTTTACATCATGGCCTTCAAATCAAAGGTCTTTGTTGGTGTTCCACATGGCACAGAGATAACAAAAATCTAGACTTTCTTTTTAGTCGATGCGCTACAAATCTCGTGTGGCAGTTGTTGCTCCCATATATATATATATATATATATATATATATATATATATATATATTATAATAAGCAGATGGCATTACCACATTAATCATAAAGACACCAATATCAAACATTTAATGAAGAGAAAACAAATGAGTACTATGTGAAATACTCCCAGAAAATTTCCTTCTCAGACCACCAGATTTCCAGCCGAGTTTAAATCTTGGGATACCTGTACTGTTCAGTTCTAATCATAAAGACACATTAATCATAAAGACACCAATATCAAACATTTAATGAAAAGAAAACAAATGAGTACTATGTGAAATACTCCCAGAAAATTTCCTTCTCAGACCACCAGATTTCCAACCGAGTTTAAATCTTGGGACACCTGTACCGTTCAGTTCTAATCATAAAGACACATTAATCATAAAGACACCAAGATCAAACATTTAATGAAAAGAAAACAAATGAGTACTATGTGAAATACTCCCAGAAAATTTCCTTCTCAGACCACCAGATTTCCAACCGAGTTTAAATCTTGGGACACCTGTACTGTTCAGTTCTAATACCTATACATTACATATCAATAATGTTTGATACTAACTTGTTACTGGTGTTACACCTAGGAGAAAAACTCTCTATTGATTTGTATCATCCAATGCAAATCAAGATGGGTTTATATTGTTGGGCTCCAATGGTACAAACCTGTGCCCAGTGTTACACCTATGAAATAGACCGTGTATTGGTTTGTATTATCCGATACAAATGAAGATGGGTTTTACAGTTGGGCTCCAATATCAAGAGTCAAGACATATCAAACAATGTCTTTGTAGCATTTGAGATCTTAATCCATGTTTCCGAGATTCTTTTAATATATTTATGAGATTGTTTGACTACATATAAAGAAAATGCAATGAATTTGAACTGTACAATAATCTATCAACTTATATCTAATGCAATAAAACGTATAGCATGTAATTAACAGTTTATTTCATTTTCATAATCTCTTCCAGTGTGCTTTAGGCAGCATGCTTATGAAATGGTCAATGTTGTGTGAATGCACAAGATATGTGTGTGAAATGCTTGTGTACCAATAGTATTGTCCTATGTTACATTTTGATATGTTTTATAGAAGGGATAATGGCTCCTGACTGACATTTAACACCAGAATGGTGTTTAAATGTTCTTATACCATGAAAGTTAAACTTTTAACCTCATACTGTTGCAGTGTGATTATTATGCCATGTGGTGAACATCCGTGATCAATAAATTTTCCAAGTGGCAATCTATCATTGGAACATGTCTTGGCCTAAAGAAACATGCCTATAAGTGGATGTGAACCATCCGATTGATTAACTTTAATATCAGAAAACAATGGTTAATATTAAAGTCCACAGATCAGATGGTATAAACCTCCCTAAAGCACCATTTTTGAGCTGGTTGCACATCAGTCTATGATCTTATTAACATTGACAACACAGATCACACACATCTTAAACAATTGATAGTGTAAGATCATTTAAACACAGTTTTGGTGTTTAAATGATGGTCAGGAGAGTCGGGGCCTTTATAGAATGTTCCTATTTTAGGAATAGATTCCACCTTGAGGAGTAATCCAAGATAAGGTTTTTTAGTCTTTTTATCTATTTCATATTTTCGCATATATTTATTACTCTTATTGAGTCTCATCATTATGTAAACCTGTTTTGGACTGAAGACAATAAATGACATTTGGGCACCATTGAGCATTAATTTAAGAATGGTGTAAGATCTGTAAGTTTTTGACTTTCCTATATGGTTTTTCTAAATACTACATTTTTTGGCAAGTGGTCCTTTTTCTATTATTTGAATTTAGGACCCGACTCTCTTGACCGTCATAAAACACAAAAATGGTGTGCAATTGATCGATCTTGCACCATTAATGATCTAATAGGTGGATAATCCATGCCATCAAAGTGATAGATCATCAATGAAGAATAATGGGTTAACTTTTTGGGAGATTTGAACCATCCCATCTGTGCACTCTAATACCAACTGTTTTTCTTGATTTTCTGGCTGATTTTAAAGTTCACCAATCAGTTGGTTCACATCTACTTATACCCATGATTCTTTCGCTGAGACACACTCCAATGATGGATTGCCACTTGGACAATTTAGATTGATCACTAATATACAACATATGGCACAACATTTTAATGTTGTAAGATCAAAAGTTCTAATTTAATGGTGGAAGACCGTTTAGACCCTTTTTGGTGATTAATTGTTGGTCAGGAGCCATTATCCTTTTGAAGTATTACTGTTGCCTTTGTGTTGCAACTGGCTTTGTTTTGAAACACACAAAATTTCAACTTCTTACTGCTTGTTTATATTGCTGTTGCCATCCAGGAACTCTTTTTAAAATTGACTAGGATGTCAAACATAGTGGCAGATATGTTTACAGGCAGGGAAAGGTTTGGTACTCTCGTATTGATGAGACTCACGGAGACCGTCATTCTATGGCTTTCAGATGATCAAAGCTTCTGGGATGATATTGAAGAGGGGCCAAGGCCTCTTGGCCCTTTTGGCCTTCAACAAGTATATGGATTTGATTTGTCTTATTCATTTTCTTGCTTGATATCTATTTTGATGGGAAAATTTTGATATTTTATTTACTTGCAGTTCTATTTGGACATGGAGTTTGTTATGCAATTTTCAAATCAAGGCCGTTACTTATCTAGACATTTGCAACAAGTTATAAAAAACATCATAGGTAGAGCTATCGCTGCATTTGCTACAACTGGAATGGATCCGTACAGGTAAGCTATTAGTTAGCAGTGTTGCAAGGAATATCAAATGTCAGTTTCTTATCTTGCTTCATATTTTCTGTAATTTTCTAATGGTTGATACTAATTTAGTCTTAGGACATTTGGAAGAAGTACAATCAGTGTTACCTAGACATGTGGCATGGGTGCCAACTGTCAGGGTGTCATAGATGTTTCGCAAGATAATTTCTAAAAATTCCAATACGGTGGCACAGCCTTTTTTTTTCTGATCAGTAATAATAATAATTTTAATAACCAGCAAGACTCTGAATAAACTTACACTGACACAAAAAAAGCAAACACAAATACCAAAAAACAAAACAATCAAAATGCCGGCACAGCCTCTCGGACAAGGATAGAACTACTAAAATCTAACCTGGATCCCAAGGCGCAGATTGCTCCCCATCAGCGTCCCAACGTCTGGAAACCCACGTAGACATACAGTCTCTGACAGACTTGATGACCATTCCCACCGGACACGGTTTATTAGCGAAGGTTCTTTCATTCCTTTCAAGCCATAAATTCCAACAGACCGCGAAGAACGCTACCTTCCAGTAGTCTCGAAGCTGACCCTCAAAACTAACTGATGTCCAAGCCAAGAGTTGCTAGGCAGTAGTTGGAGGGGTAACCCAGACGACGCCGAAAAAACTAAGAATCGCACCCCAGACCTTGTAGGCCATATGACAGTGGAGAAATAGGTGCGTTGCTGACTCTTCCTGTTGGTGACACATTACACATAGATTGGTCATCTCCTTTCCCCTATGGATGAGCTGATCAATGGTTAGGACTTTCCCTTTGAGCAATGACCAAGCAAAGAATCTAACCTTAGGAGGGATCCCCGTTTTCCACAACATAGCTCCTTGAAATTTGATAAGAGGACGGGCATGTGTGCATCCGATAATCAGTCTTCACGCTGAAACTTCCATCTTTACTAGTAGCCCATATACGCTGGTCTTGACGTTGTACATTTGGGAGGGCAGAATAAATCATTGACAGCAGGCTGGTAAATGAGACTATCTCCTCGCTCCTTAGAGATCGGCGGGTGGAGACCTCCCATATCCTACCCCCACTTGTTTCCGTGACAAAATTGCAGATCCTCCCCCCCTGATAAGTGGAAATGGCATAGGTGTCCGGAAATAATGTTTTAGACATACCCCTTCGACCCAAATATCATCCCAAAACCGGATTTGAGAGCCGCAACCCCACTTAAACCTGATCCATTTAGCATACGAAGGCCACGTTCCACAGATAGCCTTCCACCAAGCTGAAGTGCCTCTGTGTATGGTGGTATTGATTCCCCAATCCCCACTTAAAAGCCCGCACTTCTCGCCCAACACAACTCTCCAGAGACTTCCTCTTTCACTCTCCAGACCAGCGCGCCAGAACCATTTCCCAAGAAGAGCAACGTTGGATCCCTTCAAGCTCCGAATACCCAGGCCTCCGCAAGACAAAGGGAACTGGCAGGTCTCCCAGTTCACCATGTGGTAGCGTTTGCCTAGACCCGAACCTTCCCAAAGAAAGTTACGTTGAATTTGCTCTAGGTGGTGGATAACTCCGGCCGGGTAATGGAACATAGACATGAAGAAAATAGGCATGCTGGACAACACATATTTAACCAACAGGAGTCGACCCCTGCTACTTAACAGTTTGCCTTTCCACGAAGACAGCCGCTGCTCAAACCACTGAACCACCGGATCCACGCCCGCGCTGATAATATTTTGATTCCCAGAGGCATCCCCAGTTATTTTATGGGAAGCATCTCAATATCACAATTGACGGTAACTGATAATTCCTCCATCTGTTGGTCCCTCGTACCAATTCTCACAATGACTGATTTGTCAAGGTTGACACGTTGCCTTGAACAGCCTCATAAACAACGAGGATGTCAGTTAGATTTCTAAACTCTTCAACATCAGCATGACCAAATAGAATTGTGTCATCAGCATATTGCAGGTGCGAGATAGCCTGACCCAGAGGTCCCACCAAAACTCCTGAGATACGCTGAATCTGCTTGGCACGCACAATAAGTTCAGCTAGGGCTTCGCCCACCATGTTGAATAGGAATGGGGACAGCTGGTCTCCCTGACAGAGGCCTCTAGAGCTATTAATGTACCCAGCAGGTGTGCCATTTTAATAACCGAAAACCAAATCGAAGAGAAACAGGCGTGCATTCATCTCCTTCAGGTCATCCTGAATCCGAATATGCTAAGCATATAGTCAAGGCAGTCCCAGCTAACTCGATCGTAAACTTTCTCCATATCCACCTTCCATAAGGCGGTAGGTCGGCGCGATTGATGAGCAGAATGAATCACCTCGTGAGCAACTGCGACCATATCAATTAATTGCCTTCCTTGTACAAATGCCCCTTGGTTATCTGAAATGATCTTACCCATTACCGGTTTGAGAGTCAGTTGGCTAGAACTCTAGAAATTATTTTATACAGACAATTGAGGAGACTAATCAGCCTGAAATCCGACATGCCCTCAGCTCCAATTTTTTTCGGAATCAGTGTGATGAATGTGAAATTTAGACACCGACCAATATAGCCATTGGCATGGAACTTACCGAAAATATCCATCATTTCAGATTTCAGAATCGGCCAGAAAGCACGGTGGCACAACCTGAAGAGCATTTTAAAAAAAAACTAGAACATATATAGAAGAAAAATTGAAGGGAAATTTTAGAGAGCCAATTGAGATATGTAATAAAAAGATACATAATTTATGTCATGAACTTAACTAAAAGTATACTATATTATACAAATTATTTTCAAGGACCCAAGCTTTTTATTTTATAAGTTACTAAACTTCACACAATTTTTACATTTTTTAAAATATTTAACGATGGTTCATTTTGTAGTGTCAAAACGAGGAACATTTTGATGGTATTAAGTGGTATTTTCATGTATGTCTAGAAGTATCGTGCTGTGTTGAGGAGTGTCTAAGTGCCACCAAGTGTCGACACAGGAAAAATCCCCAAAATAGAAGTGCCTAGGTAGCATTGAGTACAATATTTGGGTTTTTTCCTCACAGTTAATAGCAGGGACACCCAAAGTGTTGGTCAGACTATCATCATGATTCTGTGAACATCACACTCACCACTGCAATTTTCTACTATTCTTTTGGGAGCATATTTATTTGACAAAGTATGATTTTAATATGACCAAAACAAAAGAATATGACAAATTAGGAGCTTTTGGAGGGGCAAAATGATCCCAAGTGCAAATGGACTCTCTTTTTTATTGTTTGATCGGCGAAAGGCAAATATGTATAAAAGAAGAGAAAGGATACAAACCTGTAACCACACCGAGAAGCTATAACACAGTTAAATAGGTTAGGGTTAGGGTTAGGTTAGGTAGAGGAGGAAGAAGAGGAAAGATAGAGCGGAAAACAAGGTTGAGTTCTAATGTCTCGTACACACATCATTGATATTTATATCATTTACAAAATGATATTAATAATCACAAACTATCTAAACACACCCACTTACATAGAGTAAGACACACAAACTCATGCTAAGAGCACAATACTAAGGACAAACCAACACTCCCTCTCAAGCTGGAGCATGTATATCGATCATGCCTAACTTAGAGGTGATGTCAAAGAGTCTCTTCCCACCAACACTTTTAGTGAGAATGTCGGCTAGTGAGAATGTCGGCTAGCTGATCTTCAGAATGAACTTGGGGTATGGCAATCACCTTTGATTCAACCTTCTCTTAGATGAAATGGTAGTCAACTTCGATATGCTTTATCCTTTCATGATAGACAAGATTCTCTGTGATATGATGTGCAATCTCATTATCACCATATAGTATCATAGGCAAAGTAACATGAACTCCTAAATCAGATAGGATATGTTTCAACCACATACCCTCGCGAGCTCCTTGAGACATAACTCTATACCCCCCCTCTGCACTAGAGATGGATACCACATGTTTCTTGGACCTCCATGTCACCAAATTCTCTCCAAGGAATGGACAATACCCAGTAGTAGATCTCCTATCATTAAGAGATCCTATCCAATCTACATCCATAAATATTTCAATATCCAAGTGGTCATGATTACTTTACAAGAGTCCTTACCCAGGACTCCCTTTCAAATATTTGAGTATCCTATAAACCACATCAAGATGAGGTATTCTTGGGTGAGTGCATATATTGGCTCACTACACTTACTGCATAGGCTGTATCAGGACGAGTGAGGTAGATTAGTTTTCCAACTAATCTATGATAATTTCTAGGATCCTTGAGAGGTTCACCAACCTCTCCATTCAACCTATGATTCTGCTCAATGGGATTCACAACAAGCTTGCACCCCAACAGTTTAATATCATGAAGTAGATCTAGAGTATATTTTCTCCGTGGCAATGCAATCCCTTTCTTGGACCTTGCCGCCTCAATTCCTAGAAAATACTTTTAGAGGGCCCAAATCCTTGATTTCAAAGGTTCTACGAAGGTGTTCTTTCAAATATACTAGTTCTCACTATTATCTCCGGTGATGATAATATCATTCACAAACAAGGTGTGATCATAATGACTTCTTCGATATCCATATTGCATTACGGCTTCACTAAACTTCTGAAACCATGCACGTGGAGACCGCTTTAACCCATAGATGGACTTCTTGAGCTTGCACACTTTCTCAGTCTCTCCCTGTTTTACAAAGCTAGGTGGGAGTGCCATGTAGACTTCTTCCTTCAAATCACCATGAAGGAATGCATTCTTCACATCTAATTGTGACAAGGGTCATTCTTTGTAGGCAGCTAAGGACAAAAGAACTCTGATGGTATTTGATTTTGCAATTGGAGCAAATGTTTCTTGATAATCGACCACATGTGTTTGTGTGAACCCTCTTGCAACTAACCTTGCTTTGTATATCTCAATGGTTCCATCAAGTCGAATATTTTGCAGTGTAGATCCACTTGCAACCCACTACTTTCTTTCCTGGAGGAAGATGAACAACGTCCCATGTCTTGCTATTTTCTAATGCTTGCATCGATGTTGTCAATTGGCATATGCGACCCTATGCGATTCCATGGTCCAATCGCATATGCGATTGTGCTATGGCACAAATTTTTTTTTTTTTTTTTTCCATCTAAAAAATTCTCAAAAAATTCCAAAAATTCCCAAAATAAAAAGCAACTATAATTTTGTTAATTTTGTGGTCTATATTGTAGAATGAGGAAAATATAACTCATAAGGTGGAAGAGAAAATATAAATTTCATTGATGTGTTAAACAAAATAATACAAAAATTATGTGGATCATACAAAAAAGAAGGAAAAGAGTTAAAAATCAAAAGACTAAAGTGAAATTATTATCTAAGTACCTAAACATTTGTTCTTACTTCCTAATGGTATTGTGTACCGGCCATGAATTCTACACATTGGCCTCTAATCTACAATGGTACGTCTCCTCCTTCTCCACCTCCACCATCGTTGTTACTTGCATTGCCGTCATCATTCGAATCCTCTCCTTCAACATATTCTTATTCTTGGTTTATTCATCATCCGATCTCACTAAGACGGTATTTATATCGTCTACTAGTGCTTCTTCTTGTATCTCTTCCTCTTTTTCTTGATGCGAGTATGAGCTACCTTCACTCGCCGTCGATCTTCTCCTCCAC
The DNA here is from genome assembly GCA_021018995.1 of Chloranthus sessilifolius. Taxonomy (NCBI): domain Eukaryota; kingdom Viridiplantae; phylum Streptophyta; class Magnoliopsida; order Chloranthales; family Chloranthaceae; genus Chloranthus; species Chloranthus sessilifolius. The sequence goes on from CM037588.1 coordinate 105,206,975, forward strand.
CCGATAGGAATCTCCCCTCCAAAAGCAACCTTATCCACATCCTTCCACGTAAGATTATCATCCGCAAAGACTCACTCTTCGAAGGCATTCGCCATCCAAGGAGAATCAGATGACAAGTCTTCGAGGGAGATGAAATTATAGTGTTCTGGATTTTCACGGTTGTTAAGGAAGCGCTCTCGTAGCTTTTGGTTGTATTGCACAAAGACCAAGTCATTGAGCTGTTTTTGCTTCTTCATGTGTATCTATTTAAGAGAAACATTTAAATAAAAAATTAATACATATTAAACAACAATTAAATTAAAAGTATGACTAAAAATGAAATAAAATATACTAGTTACCATCTCAAATGTGTTCCAATTCTATTCATATGCTGAGGTGGAGCATGTAAGGCCAAGAACCGTAATGACCATTTTCTTCAATAATTCACATTTTGTCACCAAATCTACTCCATAGGACAACCACCAATCGCCTACAAACAATAATTCATTTAATTATGTATATATATATATATATATATATATATATATATATATATATATATATATATATATAAAGAAGAATTATTTAATGAGTAATGAAATGTAATAAAAAATAAATCATAAACAATTAAACATGCTTACTAGGTATTTTGGATTCTCTTTGTCGAATCACAATATCTCTTTCGAATATCCCTTGAGCATTCTTATATCGGTCGAAAGAGTTGTTAATCCGATCTTACTTGCCTTTGTCTGAAACCATCTTTTCTAAAAAATTAAGGAAACCACTAATATGTGTTGCTTCTGCAGCTTCCCGGTCCGGGCGAGAGAAATAAACAACAGGGTTTATGAGGAATGCAGTGGAATACAATGAGCTAGACATTTGACCACCCCAACTCTTCTTCACTCTATCAATAATGGGTTGATAAAGATGAGATTTGTACATATTATTTGATTTAATTTTTCATAGCTTTCTCCATAAAACTATAGATATAGCCCATAGCGGGCTTCTCACCACCATCAATCAATCGTAGTACTTTTACGATTGGTTACGAGTCTTTAAGTGATTGAGTAACATTGTTCCAAAATGAGTTGGTTAAGATGGTTTTTATCACATGCCTCTGATTGTTGGAAGTTATGAAACTTCTAAGCTCCTCTTTTAGCATGCAAAATGGGTAATGGCGAGGCGTTGTAAATTATCACCAAACATATGGAGTAGAAGTGTATACTTATACATTTACACTACTACCTTCCTAGCCTTAGCTAGGATTTTAATGAGCACTTTGCCTATGTCTTCTAACATTAAGTCTAGACAAGGGTCACACATAGGGTCCAATATATGTGGTCTCTTTTCCATTAGTAGCCTTCCCGCGGCCATATAGTTTGCCGCGTTATCCGTGACAACTTAGAAAACAAATTGTGTACCAATATCTTTTTCTATCACCTCATCTATGAGAGAAAAGATATTTGGCCGTATGAGAATAGGGTGAAACATCTACGGATTTAGTGAACATAGTTTTGGTAGAACAATTTGTTAAAAAGTTGATGATTGACCTACTGGTGATATCGGTCCAATCGTTGGTCATTAGTGAGCACCCATATGTCTTTCAATCCTCTCAATACTCCTCAAGAAAGCCTTTTGTGAAATTCACTTCCTTTTTAAGACATGTATGCCTTACCTCATGATATGAGAGAGGTTTTAGGCCTGGTTCAAATTGTCCAAGTGCTTCAACCATTACTTCGAATCTCTTTAACTTTACGGTATTGAATGCAATATCGGCTTGGTACATCCACTTAGTCACGTATTGAATGGTTGTGGGTCGGTCCTTAGTTTTAAACCTATTTTCTATAGTGGTTTGGGCCGAGTGCATACCCCTAGTGTCTACCACATCCTCGGGAGGTGATCTCTAAGAGAAGAATTTATCTATTCCCTTCCCCTTTGAGCCACATGCTCTTTTAGGATGTGGTGGTCTGACACTATGAGCCGTAGAGGGGGTAGATCTATCATCTAATTACTCCTCTTCATCAAAATCATAGTAATTTTGTAAAATCACTTCGCCATTAAGTTTGGTCCTCAAAGTCTAATCCATCCACTCCATGATCTCCTTTCGAATCTCGGGTGTGACATTAGGACAAGCATTCGCATTCGATCCGGGTTGCCAAATAAGATGTTATTTATGTCTCCCTATTCCCTCTATACTTAAATGAGGGCATAGGTACATTTCACCTTATATTTCTTGGCAATACTTATGAAATGACTATATTTTCAACCCAGATCGTTTGACTTTGGTCTAAGATTGTTTGAAGACGTCGACATAATGACAATGTGATTTATGGAAGTGGGGTTGGGTACTTGGGGGTTGGGTCACTTGGGTGGAGAAAAACAATCAAAGAGATGAGGTGTAATAAGGAGAAAAACAATCAAACAAAATTTAAAGAATGGTAAATAAATTCCAACTCTTGTGACTTCTCTCTTGAAGTGTTTCTTCCCTCTTTGCTTGAAGAATGATCGATTGCCAAAATGCCAACCAGGAGTGTGTAGCTAGGAGCTCTTTGCTTAGTTAACTACAAAATATAGCAAAAAAATTAACAAAGATTTGAGAGAGAGAGAGAGAGAGAGAGCTTATTAAACTAAAAAAGAAACTAAAGAGACCCAAAACATACCTTTGATAGATGTGGTAAAGATTTGGAAAAGGAATCCCTTATTTATAGGCCTTGCGGAAGTCTAAAAAGCAAAAAAAAGAAAAAAACTAACGGTCATAAATATGACCGTTGGAGTATTCCATCGCATACATCTGCGATCGCATATGCCATCATAGCATATGTGATACAGCCATTAGGAATGACATATGCGATCGGATAATGGCATATGATATCACATATGACATCATTGGCCTACATTTCTTGCCCCATAGCCTTTGTCCATTCGACATAGAATTTTCTCTAAAGTGTTTCCCATACTTTTCAACTTTAACTTGGGGTCACTCATCTACAACTCCTTCTCGATTTTTATCCAAACCCTCCCTTACATCCATGATGGGAATGATGGGAAGCATGCCGGGCTTCTCTTCCATTCTCATAACACTCTCCCCTTGAAGAGGGCACTAAAGCTTCTCTGTTGGAATTTTTGGAAATGGTGTATCTTCAAAAAATGTGATACCCATAGTCACGCGGAAATAGGATCATACACCTTGTACCCTTTTTGTGATGGTGGGTATGCCACAAAGCATGGATCAAAATATCGTCCGATACCGATACGTATCGGACGATACGTATCGGTATCGGACGTGAACGATACGGTACATTAAATGTACCGTATCGTTCATTTGTATTGCTAATACCGGACGATACATTGAATGTATCGTCCGGTACATTCATCGTTCGATGCTACGTCGTCTAAGACGCATCGGTTTTTTGATCTGACGATACGCACTCCATGCCACAAAGCTGCTCAGAGCTTCTCTGTTGGAATTTTTGGAAATGGTGTATCTTCAAAAAATGTGATACCCATAGTCACGCGGAAATAGGATCATACACCTTGTACCCTTTTTGTGATGGTGGGTATGCCACAAAGATGCTCTGAGCAGCTTTGACATTCAACTTGTCACGATGAATACCAAGGATTTGGGCAAACATAGGTGACCAAAGATTTTTGGAGGAATAGGAAAGAGAGGTTTGGAGGGGAAGAACATGCTATGAGAAGAGTTTCCTTGGAGGGCGGGTGTCGGCATTCTATTAATGAGGTAATATGCAGTGAAGTACTGCTTCACTCCACAAGTTTTTGGGAACACTTCTTCCAATCAATAATGCCCTAGCAACTTCCAACAGGTGACGATTTTTTCTCTTTGCAACTCCAATTTGCTGAGGGGTATATGGACATGATGTTTGCCATTCGATGCCATGTTGCTGAAGATAAGATTGAAGGAGGCGAGAACAGTATTCGTCCCCATTATGTTTTTGATGCACAATAAGATGCTAAAAAACCAATACAAGCATAAGACCAAAAATAGAACAAAAAAATACACAATAATTAGAACAAAAGACTATAGTAGCACCCTGAAAACAGCAGGAGTGCCACTCCAACACTGAACTTAGCCAGGGTCCCAAAGGAAAGACCGCTCTTGAGTACCAGGCGCTCCAACTGAAGCCCAGCTCCACAGCAGCTCTGTTATGGACTTCATGATCATCCCCACCGGCTAACATTTTTGCTTGAAAATGCGTAAATTCCTCTCACGCCATAACCCCAAAAGACCGCGAACGTGGCTGCATCCCAATAATCCTTAAGAGGACCCTCCATTTTAGTGGCAGCCCAGATCAGGTACAGAGAATACGGCTTTTCCGACAACACCCACCTCATACCGAAGGACTTAAGAACAATGCTCCAAATCTCTTGTGCCACGTCACAATGAATCAACAGATGAGGGGTAGTCTCCTCCCCCTCCGAATCAACTGGTCCAACGTTAGGCTTCTTCCTTTGAATAACGTCCACGCAAAGAGCTTAACTTGTAGAGGAACGACTTTCCTCCACAAACCAGCCCCTTGAAATGTGGTCAACGGACGCCTCGTGAGCATCCTATAAAAGGACTTAACCGTGAAAATCCCATCTTTATTCGGAGCCCAAGCCCTTTGATCGTGCCCGCTATGATGCCCCATTATTAGACCTAAGGATCTTCAAGGATTCATTAAATTGGTTTTGAATGAGTTTATGGTACGTAGGGAAGATGGAGGCAACTTCATCTTTATTCTTCATCATGTATAAGGTGGTAAGATTGGTTCAATCATCAATGAATGATGCAAAGTAACGAAACCCAGAGAGGTAACTGGAGAAGGTTCCCACACATCAGAATGAACAACCTCAAATGATGTATCACCTCTATTTTCACTTGGAGGATATGAAGCTCTTGCATGTTTTGCCATCTCACAAACTTCACATTTGAAGGGGGATGTTGTCAACATCCTTGAAGTTTTGTGAGAATATCATCCTCAACCTTTGGAAGGGAACATGACAACACCGTGCCTGCCATAATTCAACTTCTTCAATCGGAGTAGCAACAACAACTATAGGCTTTTGAACACTCTGATATGCACCATGGGTCAAAATATCGTCCGGAACCGATACGTATCAATTTTGGAGGTCACCGGTATGGTATATTCAAGGTACTGTACCAGTGCCTCCCATGTAAAATAACAAAATACCGGATGATACATACCAATGTATCGTCCGGAACTGATACGTATCGTCTAGTACATATCGGTTTTGGAGCTGGACGATACATATCGGTTTTCCGAATTTTTGACCCATGATCTGCCCTAGCCTTTGAGCCTTCAAAGATATACATGCCTCTATTCTTCTGACCACGGCCAATCACCTTCCCTACAATGGGAAGGAAAAATGTGACACTGCAATTTAGAGTTTTTGTAAGACTGCTAACAAAGAAAAGATTCATAGGCATTTTAGGAACATGCAAAGATAAGTTTAAGGAAAGAGAACTAGTATGAATTGTCCGTTTACCACCGATTGGGATTAGAGATCCATCTACAGCCCAAATGTTACAATTGGCTAGACATAGGTGATAATGATTGGAACATTGAAAAGGAACCTGTCATATGATCTGTGGCCCTGGAGTCAACAATCCACATGGTACTACTAAAAATTGGAGACATGAGCAGCACCAACCGCACTATTCTCATCATTTAAGACATGAAATCGATTTTCAAGCTCCATCACAGAGCATCTACCACCAATCACCCCTTCTGAAATTTCCAAAGTTGTGATACCACAATACTACCGAAGGCTGCACAACCTCACAAAGATAAGCCTACACAGGCTTTTCAACAGACAAAGTTTGTGTCCCCACCAATTAAGCACCTCGCATCGATTTAGACATTAAATCAAACATCTTTTGTCCACAATTTTAATCATTGAACCTGGACAGCCAAACCAATGCTCACAATAACAATAAAAACAGGATAGAAATTCTGCCGCTGCAAGGACAGATTCTGGGCACAAAATAGTGTCACAATCCCCCACCTGGTTCTACAACATCAAAAGGCTTAACAGCTGCAAATACTGAATCTGTTCACAAAACTGGGTTCCACAACCCACTGCAATACAACTGCCCCCAAGTTGCAAACACTAGTTCTGCACATACCAGGCTGCAAACACTATTTCTGCACAGAAAACTGGGTTCCACAACCCCCTGCAACAAAAATCAGCAACCTCCACCGACAAGAAGGCTATACGCAGCTCTACAAACCCCAAGAAGAGGTAACTACTGATCAGCCAATCAACACTAAGGAGAACCATGATCACAGCCAAAACATTCCATTAACCCATTTGGAAGCAAACGACACAGCTACAACAGGTTAAACAAGCAAAAACAAGGCTGAAAACTTGGAGAAATAAATGTGCAAAGAGGTTACCGACACTATGGAGGCAATCTCAGGCATTTCGGACGCAGGTGAGACATTTCCGGCGAGGCACATTGATTTCCGGCAGCCTAGGTAGGTTTCAGGTAGGCCAAAAACTGAAAAAACTTCACAGTTGATCTTCAGAGGTATCAAAAACATGTTCGAAGAGTTTTTTGATGCCTTACATGGCCATGACATGGAGATCTAAGGACTGGTAAGACTCCTTAGGGTTTCTGCAACATAACGATGGAAATCTCAGCCTCCGGTTCTTGAATGGTCATGGTCCAGAAGACAAAAATGATCAGGAGAGAAAGCTGACCAAAACCTGGAATTTTCAGATGATTCCGGCTACTGCTGAGGTCAGCAACCGCAAAATTTTATTTAGTTGTCGTTCTGATACCAAGTTGAGTAGGTTAGGGTTAGGGTTAGGTAGAGGAAGAAGAAGAGGAAATAGGGTTGAGTTCTAATGTCTCATACTCACATATCATTGATATTTATATCATTTACAAAATGTTATTAATACCCACAAACTATCTAAACACACCCACAAAACACACACACTAAGAGCACGATACTAAGGACACACCAACACAAAGCAAAACGGCCCAAAGCAGAACAAACTAGAGCAACAAGAAAAAAAAAAAAAAAATCTCCTGAACATAGCCTAGGAACTGAACAAGGACCCCCCCCCCCCCGGGTGCCCGGATGACCGAGAAACCCGACCAGGCCAAGAGAATCAGCTACATCTCCTCAACCATCGCAGCAGTCCACAAATGGACTCTCTTGAAGCAACTTCTCTAGCTGAGGAGTCTGAAACCTCATTTGCATTTCGTATAATATGTCTTGAACTAATTTTAATGACCTCAAGATTTATCAGAAGTTTTCTCCATGTCCAATCACTGTGGACCAATGTTTTTTCTATTATCAAATTTATTTATTTTGAATAATTCTCCCATCCTCCTGGCCTATAGAAGCGCATTCACCAAAGGCTTAATTTGCACCTGGTGGCAAAGATAAGCTTTGATTAACTTATATGGTGATCTTCCCTCGTCTTCAAATAAACCATAAAGGTCTACTCTCTATGACACACTTTTTTTTTTTTTTTTTTAATGGGTAAGCATGGGAATTGAAACGTTGATCTCAATCCTACACGATGGGGCAAAGGTCCATTTCCTACTATTTATGCCCCCTTCTTTTTACCCACTATTTGACCAATAATATTTGTTTGAAGTGTGGTAGATGATAGTTTAATCAGACATTTCCAAGATGAGTCCTCTGAACATATTCATATTCAAAGGCATTGGGTTGGTGAATTGGGTAAAAAATTATGTATGTGTTGAAAAAGGTCAAACAGAAAAACTGTAAATGTGTGTGATTGATCAATGAGCGCTCAATTAGGTGATGATGACTAGTATCATCTGTGGCTAATAGCCATTAAGGACCAATATATCGTCCTTTGATTGATCCTCAACAAGAACCCACCCAATGGACAGGGCCCCTAATTTCTAGATATTTCCAAATTGAGTGGGAAGAACCAATTTAGTTTTTTTGTCTTTTTGTTCTCCATTCATACTCAATTGAATATCTATTAATTTATACATTTATATTTGGTTTTTTCTAACTCAAGGTTCAAACAGGAGATTCAATATATGTTGGACATGATTAATAACAAAATCCCATGATTTCTGTGATTAGGAGTTAAAAGGCATGTCAAGAACCACAATCCTTGCCTATGTTGGCTACAGCCATAGGCAGTGGATTGTGTTTGTGACTTGCCTTTTCTTGCATCAGTAGGTTATTGTTGAAATACCCATTGGTAGTCTGTTCGCTTGTTGTTGCTGAGCAATTTTGGTTGATTGCTTTTTGAACTAGAGTACGAAGGTACTAATAGGATTTAAACTGCTCCTGTATTTTGTTATTATTTATCATTCATCACACATCCTACTGATGTTTTGCTCTATACATTGACTCTTATCTCTCTGAGCTTGTCATGTGTATCAGAAGTAATCATGAAATGACCAATGATTTTTAATTTAAGATCTTTTTCGATTTTCGAGGGAAATGTTTGTAACATGAATAAACCATTTTTTGATGCTGGGGCTAAGGGTCAATTGAGTGGTTTTAAATTTAATTTGCAATTCCCTTGATCAATGCCAGCGCATACACGAAATTTTCGATAAGGGCCTTTTTGAGTTGTTTTGTTCGTAAAGGTTTCGTTTGCTATGAAATTTTGGTCATGTAGCTTACCTTTGAATTCAGCTGATATATGTGAAGATTTTCTTTAATATTCACTGGGTTCCATTAGATATTGGTGATTCTTGTTTATGAGATTTTATTTATTGAATTTAATTTTCCAAGATTAGAATGGCTATGCTACCCTGCTATTATATCCCAGCCCATGAAGACCTACTTTTTAAGAAGGAACGTCTTTTGTGCTTAGTTTTCTTGCTGTTCAAAGACAACCATGACATTGCTTCTTGGTTCCTTTCTGTGACATCTGTTGTCAGCTTCGCAATTTGTTTAGGTGTTTGGGAACCTGGATTTGGCCAATTGGATTCGGATTTGAGTCCCCCAAATCCTAACCGGGTTTGAGATTTCCGGCTTGGATTTAGATTTGGGCAATTCCAATGTCACTTGAAAATCTATGGTCCTACCGTAAAACAATGGATTTGAAGTAGCGTCTAGGAGGTGCTATTTCAAATCCAAGTACCGTTGGATTTTTATCACTGTTCTTTGATATGTGTCCTGTAAACTTGTGATCTAGGGAAGTTTGTTATGACTTTGTGTCTACAAAATTAAAAAACAGAAGGTTGTTAGTAGAGTTATGATTAGCTGTAAGTAAGATGCAAGTTAAGCTTATTGTTTGTAATTATTATGGCTTTAAATCCAAATATTTCTACAATCTATGAAAATCATCCAAACAACAAATTTTTAAATCCTCTCCATGTATTTCAAATACATGGGCCAAATCCAAATCGAGGTTCCCAAATGCAACCTTATAGAATATCATATATGAGCCTATTATCTCAGGGAAAAGTTCTTATTCGAGAACTTTTTTCAATTTTTCATTTATGCGGATTGCCTTTCTGGCAATTGTCCATGTATGCATGATGATGTCTTTGGGTTTCTACTAACTTCAACTTCAACTTTATATTTTTCCTCAGTGTACTGCCTGAAGATGACTGGTTTATTGATGTTGCTCAAGAAGCGATAAGTAGATTGAAAGGTAAAAGTGGTGATCGAGATCTAAACAGCCCGACTGCTTCCGTGTCAGCACAATCTATGTCATCGTTCAGATCACATGGAAGTTCTTAGTGCTTATTCTCGTCCTCGTAAATTAGAGAGGCGTGCAGGACCACCCAGCTATTCTGATGGTCGGCAAACACCTTTCTCTTGACTATCTGCTCTTGGGAGTCGTGCCAAACCAAATCTTTGTATAAATAGTAAGCATTTAATTTCTTTTTCTTTTTTTCTTTTCTTTTTTGTGTCACTGGAATATTGCATTTCCTCGATAGGTTATGATTGGGTGAGAGTTTAGGAATTCTTTGTTTCTGTTCTCTGGATGGGGTTTTTGAGTTCTTGTAAATGTTGATTATGCCTATATTTCGCCCAGACTCCATATTGTACCATTTTTTGAACTGAGTCAATATTTTCTTTATCAACCTCACGTCCGAAAAAGAAATTTTATTATTTTATTATTTTTGTTTAGAGAGGACTTGCAGGGTAAGGAGTAGTAGGTGTTTTGTTTTCTTTATGATTTTGGTTTAGCTGTGCCACTTTATATTCATAGCTTCATTAACATGCCCTCAATAAGAAAAAGGGAAGGGATCCATTACTTTGCCATATAAAACCACCATCTAAGCCGGCCAATTTGAAGGCCATGATATAAAGATCTTTTGTGGAAAAGATTGACAAAACACGATCAGTATCATATGATTTAATGCATTCAAAAGCCATTATCGGATTCAATAATTGAGTGAATTGAATCACAAGATAGAGATCGTGTTTCGTGCCAATCTTTTGCATCTAAGTTCTTTAGATCATGGCCTTCAAATCAGATGACTTAGATGATATTTTTGCATGACACATATCCCCAAAATCCCAAGTATTTCTTTTAGGGTAATGTTACTGCCACACCCTTTTTGTTACAGGCACACTACTTGAACAAGGGAAAAACTATTGTTTGCTTTGAATCAGATGATGGAGAGCATTTTTCATCCCAATCTTCTACATAATAGATCTTGAGATCATAGGCCTACCATTAGACGGTCAGATGTTGATTACACATGACACACAACTTAGAAAATGAAAATGAAAAGTGGTTCACGTATAATTTTTGTGATGTATGCCACGTGGAATCAACATCTGATCGTCTGATGATTGGCCCATGATTTCAAGATCTATTATGTAAAAGATTGGGACGAAAAATGCTCTCCATCATGTGATTCAAAGTGGTCAATGATGTCTTCTTTGTTTAAGTGGTGTGGAAGTAACACTTCTCTTCTTTTAAACTATGTCCAAGAGCCAACTTCTCAGGTGTAGGTAATGGCTCCCAAAAGGGAAATAGGGTGAAACTCAAATTGCGTCAAATATCCGTCAATTCGTGCGCTTCCTAGCATTGCAAGATCAACTTTGACTTCAACAAAGAGACTAAGAGAGAGTTAAAGAGAACTCACGAGAGACAATGAAAGAATGCTTGTATTAAGAACTTAAGAGAGCTTACACGATTGTGTGGTGTCTTGCAAATGAGTAGGGTTCCCAGTGAACTAAAGAGAGCTTACACGATTGTGTGGTGTCTTGCAAATGAGTAGGGTTCCCAGTGAACTAAAGAGAGCTTACAAGATTCTATGGTGTCTTGCAAATGAGTAGGGTTACTAGTGTACAATGGATGATTATACAGTCATACATGTTTCACGCATCCAATGATTATGGACTCTTCTAGAGTTTTCTCTAGAGATTTCCAAATATTGTATTATACTCTTGTTCTAGACTGCAGTTAGTGTAGGATCTTCTATGGAGTCTCCCATATACCTCTATATTAAATATAATAATATATATACATTGATTATTGTACAAATACAGCGAGAAAGATCTGGTATTACACACAGTGCATGATACTCTCCCCACCTATGTTGGCGATGTTCTTCTTGTGTCTCATTCTTCATAACGATGATTAGAGGCCACCCAAAAAAATTGGACATGATCTAGTGCATATACACCCTTCAAATTATTATCAAAGGGAGAAAAATTCAATGCATCAAGATTTGTGGGCAATACCCAAACTTTGACCACAATTTTGAACACCATTTTCTTTTTAGATCACATGCTACATGTGGCACATGATCCCAAAACGGTTGTTATTTTGGAATCACGTGCTATGTGGCATGTGAGATGAGGTTCTAACCCACCGCTCTCAATATGGGTTCGAAATAATTATCACATTTGTCATATATATATATATATATATATATATATATATATATATATATATATATATATATATATATCCCACTTAGATATAAAAGAGAAAGGAATTTAAAATTTGGTACTCTTTTGATTCCTTTATACTGAATGAATATTATTTCATTCTATCACATAAGAGAGGTTAGGTGCAAGTTAGTAACAAAATGTACTTATCAAAATTCTAAACAAGGTATCAAAAATTGACCGATATTGATATATAATGGCGATACATATCGGTTTTTCAGTAAATCGATACGTATTGGTTCTTATACTTATCGGTCCTCCAACTCGGTATCGGTATTGGCTGATACGTATTGGGTATGGGCCGATATGTATTGAGTATTGGCCGATGCGTATCGGTTTGAGCCGAGACCTTGTGTTTTTATTTTTATTTAAAAAGGGCCAATACGTATTTGTATCGGCCGATTCGTATCAGTCTTCCATGAACCGATACCCGATACCAATTTTGACACCTTGATCTCAAACGATAAAGACTTCATTTTAGTTGAGGTTATGGATCAAAATTTCGGCCGAAATGCATCAATTTCAGACCCTACCGAAATGAAATCTCGAATTTTTCCAACAAAAATTGTAGCCTTCAAATTCTCAATCGATAATTTGTTAATCATCAAATTATCATCCAATGTTAAGTGCAAGTTAGCAAAACTCATGTTTATTATAGCAAAATCTCAAACTATGTATATTTCATTAATGCGTAACAAAACGTGATTATCAAAATCTCAAACAAGGTATAAAAAATCGGCCAATAACGGCACATAATGGTGATACGTATCGACTTTTTAGCAAACCGATACGTATCGGTTCTGATACTTATCGACCCTCCAACTCGATATCGGTTTTGGCTGATACAGGTCCATATCAGCCGATATGTATCGGGTATTGGTCGATGCGTATTGGTTTGAGCCGAGACCTTGAGTTTTTATTTTTATTTTAAAAGAGCCGATACGTATTTGTATTGGCCAATTCATATCGGTCTTCCATGGATTGATATCGATACCGAGTTTGACACCTTAATCTCAAACGATAAAGATTTCATTTTAGTCGGGGTCATGGATCAAAATTTCGGCCAAAATCCCAAAATTTCGGCTGAAACGCATTAAGTTTGGACCCCATCGAAACCAAATCCCGAAACTTTCGGTCAAAAATCGCGACCTTTAAATTCTAGGCTGATAATATCAAGTTATCAGCCAATAATTTTGGGTTTTAATATATATATATATATATATATATACCAAAATTTTGGTGTGGCCCACAAGATTTCAGCTGAAATACTAAAATTTTGGTGAAAATACTAGATTTGGTTTCAACCGAAACCGAAATTTCGGTGCCCAATGATTTTTTTTTTTTAAACCCAACATTATCAGCCTTCAAATTATCGGCCGATAATTTGCTAATCATCAAATTATCGGCCGATATTTTGAAGAACGATAATTTTGGGTTTAAAAAAAAATAAAAATAAATATGGGCACCGAAATTTCAGCTTGGCCCACTAGATTTCGTCCGGGATTTTCAGCCGAAATTCCGAAATTTCGGTGGGTTTGAAATCGATGCGTTTTGGCTAAAATATTGGTATTTTGGCCGAAATTTTGATCTATGCTATGAGGTATGACATCTTTAAAAAAAAAAAAAAAAAAAAAAAACTATTGCAACCTAATTGCAATTCTATTTTCTATGAGTTGGTATCAGGTGGGTGAACTAATGTACCTATGATAAAAAGATAATTTAATAAATTAAATAAATAGAAGTTTAAATAGGATTTCACCCAATTTGAAACAAAATGCAAACAATATTTTCAAAATTTACATTGTAACGACTCATTCTCCAAATAGGAGGCTTTCAAGGGCAAAATCTACTGGTGTATATATATATATCAAATGAGTTCATCCTCCATTTGAGGATGCTCAGGCGTCCTCTAAGATTGGGAAAGCCACAATTTATTTTTGTTTTGTTTTTAAAAATTGATCTAACTCATCCCCGACATGCACCAAGTGGAGCCCCACATGGCCACCCAAATGTCGTTTTGGTGGTGGCACATAAAGGTTCAGCAGCTTTTATAGATCAATTGTTTTTAAAAAAATGAACTCAACTTGAGTTTTAAAATTAAAAGTCAAATATTGACTACGGGTCAAGGATCTAGATTTTACAATCCAAAAAATATATGATAGAGACACGGCTGCATATATATATATATATATATATATATATATATAATGTTCCTCTCGCATGAATCACGATGTGGATCGAGGTATGAGCCGTCCATGTTGCTGCCACATGTGGACCGCACAAGATATGAATAGTCTAACAACTTTTTTATATATATATATATATATATATATATATATAGGACTGACTCACCTGGCCTTTCGTTTAAGCACCAAATGTTGTTTAAACGTTCTTACACCATTTATGGCCTTATAATCTTGGAAATCCATATCGTCAAATTGATATATGGGCTATGAGTAATTAAAAAAATAATACTTTTTGGGTGATTTGAACCACCCTATCTATGAACTCTAATATCAATGATTATTCTTAATTTTGATGGCTGATATTAAAGTTTACCGATCGGATGATTTACATCCACTGATAAGCATGATCCTTTGAATCGGACATGTTGCCACAATTAATTTCCATTCGGAAAATGTAGATTGATCATAAATGTGTGCCACATGGAACGATGATAAACCACACTTTAATGATATGAGATAAAAAGCAACATTTTAATAGTAGAAGATCATTTAAACACCACTTGTCGGTCAGGAGTCATTATCCATATATATATATATAGAGAAGAACCGTCTCTCTTGACCGTTATTTCAACACCAATTTGGTGTTTAAATGATTTCACACCATTAATGGTTGAGTATGCGGGTAATCCACACGGTCCAGGTGATAGATCATACATCAAAGGTAAAGGGTTCCAAAATTCAAGCTTTTTAAGCGATTTGAATCATCCGATCTGTTCACTATAATACCAACCATTGTTTTTAGTTTGAATGGCTGATATCAAAGTATATCAATCGCATGGTTCATATCAACTTATAAGCATGCTTTTTGGGTCTAAGATACGCTGCAACGACGGATTGCCATTTGGGTAATTTGGATTGGTCAAGATGTGCGCCAAATGACATAATGATAAATCACACTTCAACGGAGTGAGATAAAGCTATAAATCTTGCAAGATCATTTAAACACCAGTGCCATGTTTAAAAGTCGGTCATGAGCCATTATATATATATATATATATATATATATATATATATATTGTTGAAATAAATGGTATTGAAAATAGCTCCGAGGCATGTAGTTAACTATGTTCTCCTAAAGATAATAGACGCCCCCACTCCGTCAGATAAATGAAGATGCAATTGGGTTCTCAACGAATCTTCCCACAGGATTCAATAGAGCCCGATTTTGTCAAAAATCGTATGTTTTTTTCTATATTGCATTTTTTAGACAAAGAACTTATTACACAAAAAGATTCTCAAATAAAGAAAATAAGAACGTAAGAGAAAGAGATTATTATTTCTTTTGTGTCTTCAAATTTACGGTGAAGAGATGTACCAAAATCTAAAAATACACTTTTTCAGAGAGAAATGTAAAAAGACACTACAAAAAGATGTTTTAAGATCTTTTAATCGTTGTGTAGTGCTTCTTTGACTTAAAAGTCGTTCGTGACAACCGTTGGACTTAAGATCCATTAGAAGCCACCCGCTCAGTGGGCTTAAAGATGCTGGGCCTTTTGGCCCGTGCCTCTTAGAATTTTCTCTTTTTCTTTCTTTTATATATATATATATATATATATATATATATATATATATATATATATATATATAAATTTATTTTTCTTATTTATTTACACATAAAACAAATAATTTTTAGAAGTTTGTCATTGAATTATTATCAATATATATATATATATATAATGATAATTATAAACTTAATATTCAAATAATAAAATATATATTACTATATATATATATATATATATAGAGAGAGAGAGAGAGAGAGAGAGAGAGAGAGAGAGAGAGAGAGAGAGAGAATATGTGCCTGAATCAAAGCAAACAATGTATCAGAAGGTAGATACCCAATCATGCATAAAATTTTCACCAGAAAGACTCTAGGAGATCCCGTCATTTGGTTTCTTGACTTCGAACACTAAATAAGGGTACGTTTGAATTACTGTATCCCACTAACGTGTTAGTGTGGCCTTACATGCAAAGCATGTAATTAGCGATCAAATCAATGGACTTTGGAATAGTTGTTTGAATCAACCTCTCAAAACGTATTTATTGTTGAAACCAAGGAAAGTGGGTGTTTGCTTGGTTATTAGTTTATGATTGGTAAGTTAGGTGACTCAAACGAAACTCTGTGAATCGGCTAAATTGTGGGCTGTCATACTCTATTAACAACGGATCCAATAGATGTGGACCTCTGTAGATGATCGATTACAAAGTAAAAAAGAAAAAAGAAAAAAAAAAAAAAAAGAAAGTAAAATTAGTCAATTACAAATTTGCCCCACATATATATAGGCCACTGTGGATCGATTAAAAGAAAATTAAAACCAAAGGATGACCATACTAGAAGACAAGAGGAGACTGGGTTCTTTAATTTCTTGCTTGACCTAGCCTTGAAAATATCGAACTTCGCTCACTAGGGCTCTATTCCTCTATAGCTCTCTCTCCCCTCCCCTCTGCATCTGATAACCCTAAATCGTTATGTAGAGACGGTGATGGAGCTGCTTAGCGAGAGAGAGAGAGAGAATGACGATTAAGATAAGATGATGGGGACGAGAATGAGATCTTGATGTTGCTTCAAATGCTTTAAGAAGAGGAGTAGAGGACTATCCTTTATTTCTAAAAGGGATCTTAGAAGAAGAAGACAAAAAGTTAGAAGTTAAAGCGACGATAAAATCAATCGTTGCCCCTTAACACGTCGGCACTGACACTTACTAGCCTTTAGGTTGGTAAGCGATTTGGATGACACGTCGTCCCAAAAACAGCCTTACATGTTTAGTTAAATGCATATCAAAGAACGGTTTTTGGTCAACTCTATGTGAGATGGCCATTTAGCGCGTAAGATAGCCATCTTACCGACAATCAAACGTACCTTAAAGGTCGGTCTCTCTCTCTCTCTGAGCTTTGGCTCCACTCTAGGCTATTCAAGCCCGAAACTTTCAGGCTCTAGCTTAACTTTATCGAGCTTCAGCCAAATATATATATATATATATATATATATATATATATATATATATATATATATAGGGAGCCAGTTAGGTCCTCCAATGGAGGACCTTGACCGTCCTCCAAGATACACATAGAGCTCCACATGACACCCAAAACACTGTTTGAGTGTCACATGGAGCACAGGTGGACGGTTTAGATCAATATTAAAAAAAAAATTTCGAAAAAAACTTTTTAAACCCACAAGTCAAAGTTTTACGAGTTTCAGTGGTTCGCATTTCATGGTTCAAAAAACACGCGATGGAGATGAGTTTTCAATTATTTTTTTTCAAAGATGATCTAAGCAATGCACCTGAACTCCACGTGACATCGAAACAATATTTTAGATGCCACGCGGAGTTCTACGAGGAAGCTTGGAGGACGGTGACCGTCCTCCCATGAAGGAGGAACACTTTTTCCATATATATATATATATATATGGTATTCACTTTTATCATTTAAAATAATAACTAAGGTATATATATATATATATGGTATTCACTTTTGTCATTTAAAATAATAACTAAGGTATATGACAATAATAAAATAAAAGTATGATAAGTTTTAATTTGATTAAGGTTTGATATAAAACTTTTGACTTACAATTTTACATTTTGGCGAGAGAGGAAGTAGAGGGTAAGTTCCCAAGGCCTTTTATATTAGTACGATTAGGGGCCTTTATATTTAGTAAAATGTGATATATATATATATATATATATATATATATATATATATATATATATATATATGGGAGCAAGTTAGGTCCTCTAATGGAGGACCGTGACCGTCCTCTAAAATACACATGGAGCTCCATGTGGCATCCAAAATATTACTTGGGTGTCACGTGAAGCATAGGTGAACGGTTTAGATCAATATTTAAAATAGAAATTGAAAAAAAAGGAGAATTATAATGAACAGAACTCAAACAATAAAATACTGCATATGTGGGGAGATGCAAGCGGCTGGGTCGACTTGCATTGCTGGAACCCACTGCTAACTCATCCCATTTAAGCTTTAGTTTGGTGAAGTAGGAACCAATGCAGAGTTGTTCCTGCGGATTTGAAAAAGTTGTGGCGCATTACTGTTAGTTGTTCCTGCGGATTTGAAAAAGTTGTGGCGCATTACTGTTAGAGAAACGATCTTTAAGATCTGACCAGACTTCGTGCATAGTCGAGGCATAGACAGCGTTTCTGGCAGGATCCTTTGTAAGAGCATTCAAGAGCCATGAGAGGACCATGCTATTGCATCACTCACAAGAAGAGAAACAAGTTGAAGAAGGTGTTGGTTTGGGTAGGGTTCCATCTGTTGGGTTTTTGGCTTGCGTTATAGTTGCAACTAAAGATTCCTTTGGAAATTAGTTTGGTCGGCTAATAGTCAATATATATATATATATAGATTTAAATGGGTTTAGTTGCTATTTTAAGATGGATTAGTATAGATTCCTATTAAATAGGATATGGAAGATAAGGAAGGAGAGTCCAAACCAAATTGAAAAGTGAGTTTTTTTTGGAATGTCTCGGTTCTCTTGGGGATAATTAGTGTGAGAGAAAAACTTATAAATATGTGAGAGATATTTTGGACGGTTTGGGGTTTTGGAGTTTGGACCCCCTTGGGGCTTTGTTTGACATGTAAGTGTGACAATCCGACGTTTCCCTAAATAGTATCTTGGAACCGTCGCATCGTTGGATCACTTAATAAGATCCTTTCATATAAGAGGTCATAATTTGTACAAAGTGATGCAAATGCGGAAGCAATGTACTTACTCTCACAGGCAATAATATGACAAAATAAACTGACTTTTACTCATCTAAGCAGGAACTATATACAAGGATATCTGATCTGATGTATAGCTTTCCGCCGATGACGGCCACCCGCCGTTTAAACAATGGAAAGAAACCCATACATCCCATAACAAAAGATCATGAAATATCATATGTAATTTCACTACAAAAAATAAGACTATTAACGGCAGTTTTTTTTAATAAAAAACTGCCACTATTAGTCCTATCGCTACAAAAAACTGCCGCTATTGTGTTTGTAGCGGCAGTTTTTTGTAGCGACAGGACTAATAGTGGCAGTTTTTTATTAAAAAAAACTGCCGCTATTAATCTTATTTTTTGTAGTGTTTATACAAGTTTATCCAACACCTCTATTTCTACCTCTCTCTCTCTCAAGCCACAAACCTATTTCGGGAAAAAGTCTTTCGCAAAATCGTCTTCTTTGTCGTCGTCTCCTTCCTCCTCGTCCGGCACGTAAGTAGGGTCAGTTGCTTGCTCGGGATCTGGATCTGCAACTAAGACATTTAAGTCGTATAATGAACTATCATCAAAGCTCAACAGAGAACATTACTTTGTTACTATATATTGTAGATTTTAACATTCACTCGAGAGGCATATAATATATAACGAATACAAATGTATGATCATACGAGTGATATAATATGTTGACAGACTGAATAAACGCATGGTGTAATAGGTATGAGAAATCAAACTGAAACAAGTGACATGTACAAAAAAAAAAGAATCAAGCTCCAGAGTTAGCGAGATCACTTGACAAGCTCCCGAGTTAGCAGGATCACTTGAACTGAGAAAATCAAGCTCCCGAGTTAGCAGGATCACTTGGACCAAGAAACTCAAGCTCTCGAGGTAGCGGGATCATTTGTAGTCAAGCTCCCGAGAAAGCGGATCACTTAACTCTGACTTAAGTAAACTGTACAGGATATCAAAGATAAGATAGCAGAGCGAATTGTATGGTATTGGTGATGCAATAAACTAATACAGAACATATATCAAATTTGAACATGAACATAATAGAGATATATCATACATCACTCATATGAAGGTCTAGAACAATAAACTAATATGCTTTTATTTCAACAATACTGCTATGGTTTCACATGTTCAAAAACGATTATACAGTTCACATGAGTGCATTATCCACAACTCTAATAATTACTTTACCTCACTATGACTCAATTGAATTTAAACTTATATGTTAATACATTACAGTTAGCATGTTCATCATCAGGTCATCGGATAACTATAAATCCATTTATTTTAGCATGATAGGTTGCACTCTAAAGGAGAATTAACAATCTCAAAACATATTAACAGAGTACATTCCCTACCTGTATATACTTTTACGTGCCTTTGCTTGGATATGCACTTAGGCAGCCAAGAACATCGTCAACATGATGAACGTATCATGTGCATCAAGTGGCACCTAGGAGATACATTCATGAGTTTAATGGTTTTAAGAGTGTACTGGGATTTAGGAGTGTACTGGGCTATGTAAACTAGATATGGAGCACTAGACACGTAGTGTATACCTACAATGCAGCGCCTACACATACCACCATAAAAACACACACCCGAGCTCAGACCTCAGCTTGCCTCGGCATGCCACAAGGGTTGCCGCGGCAAGCAGCTCAGCTGAGCACCTTGCCGCGGCAAGCTCACAAGCTTGCCGCGACAAGCTTGAGGCCAGCTTGCCGTGGTGCATTGATTTCTCATTGGTGCTTGGGTCTGTTGGCCTTATACTTTATGTGCTACTCTCCACTATTACTCTTTTAAATTCTACACTATAGCATGTAGTTACTCGAGTAGGGGGTTGGAGTGAACTCACTGGCCTTATTGCCTTCGACCCATCATGCAACAAATTTGAACTGAGTTCAGAGTTGTTGAGTACCTCAACAAGCAACCTTGGCACAAAAACAAAGGCCTTAACACTGTTTACCGTACTTTGGTTAAACTGCATACCTTTTGGTGAACATGAGATGACGATGATGCCGACTTGTATCTAGTTCGTCGAGCGCTAAGATTGAGAACCGAATTGGCGGTTTACTATATGATCTTAGGTTCTCAATTTGTATCCAAGGTTACATGAGCAATGGGGTTAGATAGCAAAAATTGCTTTTCTCTTTTCCTTCCTAGGATTTATT
This sequence comes from Chloranthus sessilifolius, assembly GCA_021018995.1. NCBI lineage: Eukaryota > Viridiplantae > Streptophyta > Magnoliopsida > Chloranthales > Chloranthaceae > Chloranthus > Chloranthus sessilifolius. Next base: position 105,228,007 of record CM037588.1, read on the forward strand.
TTACTGATTACAGTATCTCTGGTTGTGGAGTTCCTAGTTGTAGGGTCGATTTGCGACGAAATGAAATGAGGAAGATGAAGGGAATTCGATTGCCTTATATAACTGGTAGCTGCACTTTGCGTACATGCTTAGCATGTTAACTCATACCCCTGTGTAAGCGAAAGCGGAGGCAAGGAGCTTATAAGCTCTTTAAAGCTACGAAGTCGTGTAGAGCCAACACTGCATAGGTGAGTGTATTGCAGTAAAGACAATAAGGGTCGGGATCTCATACAAAGCTTGCTCTTTGTATTATCATATAAGCCAAAGCAAGACTTTATTTTAGTGCAAAGCTGTTATACTAAAGAAATCTGTTATACTAAAACAACAAAATATCTGGGATAGAACGTCAAGTGTGAGGCACCTATATATACCTTGATCACTACAAAAATAAGGGGTTTCAACGGCACTTGCTATTAAGGCATTTTTTGATAGCGACAAGACTAACAACGGTAGTTTTTTATAGCGACAGGACTAGTAGCAGCAGTTTCTTGTCAAAAAAACTGCCGCTAATAGTCTTTTTTTTTGTAGTGGATATTTGATAGACTTCAACTATTAGTTTCAAGTGTAACTCCTTTATATTATAGACATAGTAGCTTAGTCTTTAGATATAGATAGGTTATTGAATATAAGTAGTGGAAAGCAAGTACACTATAAGTTTCAAACGTCAAGTTTGAATACACGACATTTAAGATGCATGAAGGACCAAGTTGACTAAAACATTTGTGTTATACATCCATGTAGAGAGGCCCTTGTTTTGTCACATTTTTGGCATACGTTTGACTGAACCTGTGACCTGTGTGAATAGTGTGGATTTCAACTAGGTCATCTGTTACAGTAAGTCTTAGTTTTTGGGCACCGATATTTGTGGTTTTTCATTGTTTGTAGCCTTTTTTGATAGTGGAAACACTTTGTCTGATTGCTTGTGGACGTAGGCTTAGGCCGAATCACGTAAATCTTGTTCTTATTTGTGGTGTGATTTATTTCTCTATCTTGTATTTTATTTGTTATTTGATTTATTGATTGTCTTCATCTCACTTAAAAGTCATCAACGAGATTAGACGTGCAAAGGTCATCTAGAAGGGTTTTTGCACAACACCATCGATGAACGCAACCTTGTTCTTGGCACTTAACGCAAGGCGCATTGCGTGATACTAATTAGAATAATTATCCCCTGTGAGAGGATGAGAAACAAGTATAGTTCCCGGGTTGTTAGAAGAATTAAAAAAATATGAGTTATTAGCATCCCATATGAGAAAAAACTCCTCAAGTAGAAGCCACAAAATATTAGCTAGAGGAAGAAGAAGAGAGGTGGTGAAAAAAAAAGGATTGTAAAATATTTAGGTTGATACCATGATAGTTTTTGGTGTAAAAGCAATGGTATATAATTGCATTAGTGTAGCATATATATATATATATATATATATATATATATATATATATATATATATATATATATATATATAGATTACATATGGGACAAATATCCTAAGATTGTGGGATATGAATCCAAAGAAGAAAGTATGCCAATCAATGAAATCGGTACCCACAAATTCAAATTTGAAATTGGCCCTTGGCTTGATGGATTGGATTGCCATGCTAATCCCACGTCAAGAGGAGAGGGCTGCCATATTGGAGAGAACCCAAGACCAAAGAGATTTCTGCACTTGAAGCCAATCATACATGGTCTTTAGTTAAACTTCTAACACAAAAAACTCATTGGTTGCAAATGAGTTTATAGAATTAAGTACAAAGCTAATGGAACCATAGAACGTTTCAAGGCCTGCTTGGTTGCGAAGGACTACCACAAAAAAGAAGGCCTTGACTACAAGAAAACTTTTACACCGGTTGCTAAGTTAGTGACCGTTCGTTGTCTTCTAGCCATTGCTGCTATTAAAGGTTGGTCTCTCCAATAACTTGATGTCCAAAGCGCATTCCTTCACGGAGACCTTCACGAAGATTTACGAAAGATACCATTGGGATTTTCTCGTAAGGGGGAGCGTCAGGTTTGTCGGTTATATAAGTCTCTCTATGGACATAACCAAGCTTCTTGACAATGATTTTCTAAGTTCTCTACTGCACTCCATGCTGTCGATTTTGTCCAATCTAAAGTAGATTATTCTTTGTTTAGACAAATGAATGAGAACTCTCATACTCATGTTCTTGTTTATGTGGATGACATAATTATTACCGGAAATAATGAGGACATGAGTGGATCCATTAACCATTGTCGAGAAGCAGCCAACTCTCATACTCATGTTTTTGATTGTTTCCATGTTAAGGATTTAAGGCCCTTGAAATATTTTTTAGGCATTGATGTTCTTCGTTCCAAAATAGACGTTCTTCTTACTCAACAAAAGTATGCGTTAGAGATTTTACAAGATATGGGCCTACTCGCCGCTCGTCCAGTTGATTTTCCTATGGAATAAAATTTAAAATTGGCTTCTACAAATGGTGCAGTACTAGATTATCACTACAAAAAATAAGACTATTAGCGGCAGTTTTGGCAGCAAAAAACTGTCACTATTAATAAAAAAAATTTGTTGTTTCAATAGCAACAGGACTAGTAGCTGCATTTTTTTGTTAATAGCGGCAATTTTTGGCTGCTGCTGAAACACCTTATTTTTGTAGTGGATCCGTTTTCTTATCGGGGACTCATTGGATGATTGATCTACCTTACGATCACTTGTCCCGATATTTTGTATTCAGTTCATACACTCAGTCATCATGAACCAACCTTGGAAACCTCACCTTGATGCAGCTATATGAGTTCTATCTCAAAGGCACACTTGGCTAGGGAATATTTCTCCTTGCATCTAGCCCACTACACATGTCAGCATATTGTGACTCCGATTGGGCCAGCTACCCCATCACGCGTCGCTCTACCAGTGGTTATTGTACAATACTTGGTGATAGTTCTATTTCATGGAAAACAAAGAAACAACCCACTATCTCCCGTTCTTCTGCCGAAACAGAGTATTGCTCTATGGCAGTTGCATCTTGTGAATTACTATGGTTATGCTACCTCTTATAGGACCTCGGGTTTTCTCATAAGAGGCCCATGACTGTCGTTTACGATAACAAAGCCGCCTTACATATTGTGGCCAATCCCGTTTATCACGAGCGTAAAGAACACATTGAACTTGACTGCCATCTGCTTCGTGAGAAAATCCAACAAGGACTTATCCAAACAAGTCACATATCGACCACTAAATCGGTACAAACCGACCCGAAAATCGATTCGGATGGAACCGAGCCAAATTGATTGTGGTCCGATTCAATTTCGATTTTGGGTGGGAAAAACCACAAACCGATAAGGTCAGATACAAAAATCGAAAAAACTCAAAAAATTAAAAATAAAGTAGCTTAAAATTCAAAAAATAATAATAATAAAAAAACCCAAACCGAACTGAAATTGAACTTAAAAGACCAATAGTTAGGGTTTTGGTTTCAAAAAATAAAAAACAATGAACCAAAAATAAAAAAAAATTTCATTTTCCATTCAATTCGTGTACCCAAACTTGCATCCCTATAAATAAAAAATAGAGAGATTCACTTATAAAAATAAAAAATAAATACCTTAAAAACACTTATGTGTTGTTGGAGTCAATGCCAGAGGGACTGGATCTCGCCGAAGGGGATCATCAGAGGTGGGTACAGGGTACTTAAGAATGGGGTTAGGGCTTCGAGAGCTAGAGCCTCCCTCCCACCTTTCAGAATCGTTGAGTAGTCGACTAGTAAAAAAGGGTTCTAATTTTAGTGTGGGTACCTTTATTCTCAACCCAAGATTCTTCTTTCTTAGCTCGAGTTTTATGTGTTTAAATAGTTGAGTCCTTTGAATCATATGATAGAGATCATTTTCCTTTCCAATCTTTAACAAAATAGATCTTAAAATTACGAGCCTACCACCAGACAATCAGATTTTAATTCCACATAGCGCAGGTCTCGAAAATTGATTTGAAAATTACATTTGATGTACACCCACGATCATATTAATTTTTGGGGATGCGTGTCGCATGGAATCAAAATTTGACTGTCTAAGGTCGGCCCATGATCTCAAGATCTAATCTGTCGAAGATCGGGACAAATAATTATCCCCATCGTCTAATTGAAAGCAATCAATGGTTAAAGCATGTGAAACCAGGTTGAGAAGGAAGAATCTTAAGTTGTACATATAAGTATTCCTTAAGTTTTTTTAAAAGTAACGAGGGGTAGCTGCCTCCCATTGCCCTAGTGTGGCTCCACCACTGAAGGCACTTGGAAAGAATAAATTTTATCATCATAAGCGCAAGTTGGGTATTTTTGACATACATACACCAACTTGAGGGGCATTGTTAATATGACAATCCTCTTGACGTGGGGTTAGCATGACATGCCAATCCATCCATCGAATGGCCAATTTCAAATTTGAATTTGTGGCTACCAATTTCATTGACAGACATACTTCCTTCTTTGGATTTATATCCCACAATCTTGAAATATTTGTCCATATGTAATCTAGGCATATTTCCTTCTTTAGATTTATATCCCGCAATCTTTGGAATATTTGTCCCATAAGTAATTTAGGCATATTTCCTTCTTTAGATTTATATCCCCACAATCTTGGGATATTTGTCCAATATATAATCTATATTTATATCCCCACAATCTTATCTATATTTATATCCCCACAATCTTGGGATATTTGTCCAATATATAATCTATATATATATATATATATATATATATATATATATATACTAATCCAATTATATACAATTGATTTTATACCAAAAACTAACATGTTTTGATTAGCGATTAATGAAATCTATTAAAATTGATGGGCTAACATTTGGATAAGAAAAACATGTCTCTTAATATAATACTTTTTATTGTTATTTGATAATTAGTCTCTTAATATAATACTTTATACTTTATATGGGCTATTGGCCTAGAAACTTATAAATATATATATATATATATATATATATATATATATATATATATATATATATATATATATATATCATCACTAGCATTTGATTTGATGTATCTAGGAGAAGTCGAACCGATCGTCGAGCAGGTTAGAGAAATCCCACAACATTTGGCTCTCTTGATCCAAAATTGCCTCAACAAATGAGTTGGTGGAGTAATTATGGTCGTCACCCAAGATGCCCAGCAACGAACCCTCTGAATCGTCTCCGACTCCTCCGTTAAGGTTTGTGTTGAAAAACTCTTGTGGGATTTGGTTGGTGGAAGATGAGGTTTGGTGCAACTGATCTTGTTGACCAGCTGGTTGAAGGAATGCATCTTCTAGAAGGAAGTCACTCCAACTGAAGGAATCAGATGATGACGTGTTTTCAACTACTGAAGATGGTTTTTGGGAAGGATAAATTGGCGGCCCAGGTTCTTGATCGCCATCTTGATCATGAGTGGTGATAGATGTGCTCTCATTGAACAACAAGTAAGGAGGTTTTGTACAATTTGACGATGCTTCTGAGACTAGTTTTATAGCTTGTAGTTGGGCAAGGAGATCCCATGTGGGGTTAATATTGTTCAAAAGGACATCTTGGGTCTGACTGATCGAAATCTCATTTTTGGGCGTTTTTAATGGTTCTGATTTGTGCATGAATGCTTTTCTGAGATCTCTATTGAGTCGGTTTTTGCTCGAGATTTGGTATCGGGCTGCTCTGTTTTTGTCGCTTATTCCATTGAAGAGACCGATACTTCCATAATCAGCTAGGATCTGAGAGAAGGGCTTGTGGGTAACTGGATCGATTCCCTTTTCGAAGAGCTTCTTCCTCAGTTTGGTGTTCCAGTAGTTCTTGACGTCGTTATCTGTCCGCCCGGGCAATTGAGCGGCGATTAGAGACCACCTGCAACCAAGGAAACGATATATGGAAGCTGATTAGAAACGATATATGGAAGCTGATTAAAAACTCATGAACTGATGAGAGAGAGAGAGAGAGAGAGAGAGAGAGAGAGAGAGAGCCATTATCCATGGTTTGGTAGTAATAACTGAAAACATGCTGTTACACAGTTGTCAACTCCCTCAACACGTCACTGGAAGTTAAATTTGTCAACATGGTAGAGAGATCCTCACGTGATATTTTCACTTGATTATTCTCCATATATATATATATAAGCCGAGGGTATAGGTTCGAACGCATTCTTGGCCGTGCGTTCGAACCAATTGGGTTTCACATCCACATGTTCTAGGTCGATCAAGGGCCATCCAAAAAAATGACCTAGCAGTGTTGTTTTTGTGGTCAATGGTGAACATTTTGAGAAATAATTTTTGGCTGAAAAACTCATATTTTTTACCTAAAAACAAGGGGTAAAAATTTGCCAATTTTTTTTCTAAAACCATCCAAGATGATGTATAATTTGCAATCATGTGCCATGCCACATGGTCTAGCACTCTAATGCATGGATTAGGCCCTGCACCCTAGTCCATTTTTCTATTTCACACACACACACACACACACATATATATATATATATATATATTGAAAATTAAGCACATTTTATTAATACAAAAAGAAATATAAGAAAAGTCTATTGAAAACAAAATAAATTGTGATGCCCAAATTGTTTGCATAGATTAGGAAACTTTTGATTTCTCTTAGAGCACCAAAAGAATAATCTTGAGAGATGTGAAGGAAATTGTGAATGTTAAAAAGGAGAAGCTTAAAATTGATAAATTTGGTATCTATCTCAAAAACCAATTAGCTATGAGTGGAGAGGCTCAGGATCATATAAGACACTGAGACAAGGCTATGAATACCACTTGTGGGACTAATCTTCAACAGAAATGCTACAAAATTAAAAAATTAAGTTAAAACAAATGATTTGATTAAGAAATGAAGGAAAGAAAAAGCAGCCCACCTGCTCCCTATTAATGCGTGAAGGCTTACAATGAGCTCTGCTTCCTGTGATGTGAAACTCTCATGCTTGAGATCAGGCCTCAGATAGTTAGTCCACCTCAGTCTACAGCTCTTACCACATCTTTTCAATCCTATAAAAATATACACACAATTTAGAAAAAAAAATAAAACTAAATTTTAATGTAAAAAATCCAATTGGGTCATCTCCCAAAACACAAAACACACTTTTTTCTCAAATGTTTTATTCATTTATTTATTTTTAAAAGGGATATCCAACCTCTTAGAGCATCCCCGGGTACATTCAACACCCGCACATCACATGTACTGTCACTAGGAATATATCCCTGAGGGTGGTCAACAAAGGGTGAGATTCGAAGTGAGAACCTCCGGTTCTTGAGGCGTGGTCCAGGCCACTTTTTATCAAATGTTAAAAAATGAAAACAAACAAAACCCATATCAAGAAACTAGAATCCAAACCTGCTTTCTTAGGAACAGAAGTCCAGTTCCCAGTTCCATGAGTAGATATATAAGCAAGAATCTTTGCATCTTCTTCTGCAGTCCAAAGACCCCTCTTCACATTTGACTTATCACAACATGGAGGCCTCCCCATCTCATCTATCACCATAAAAATGGACAAGAACCGAATCTAAATGTCCCCAAATACAGGGCAGAACTAACAAGGGAAGGAGGTATGTTAAGAGAGATGGGTGATCGGTGATGCAACAAGAAGGAGAGGGAGAGGGAAGGAGATGGGTTTAAATGATTTTTAACAAGTGGGAAGGCAAGAAAAGCATGAGTTTCACTTCCATTTAACTATATTGGCATGATTAATGTCATCTTCACAGGAAAAAAAACGGTTTGAGATTTGAAATATGAAACACTAATATTCTCTCTCTCTTCTCTGTCTCTCTCTCTCTCTCTCAACATCCCACACCTCAAATGCTTGGCTTCAAGAGCATTGAGTCAGGTTCAAGTCGGGTGAATTATTTGGTTAAGCTTAGAACAATTTTCTATCCACAATATTTTAAGGCTTGTGTGAGGGGAGTGATATATGTTTAGGAAAATTATAAATGTAAAATAGATTTATTGAGGACAAAGTGCAGGCGGCTGATGTGGCGTGACGTGGCTGACTACACCGACCTGTATTAATTGAGCCCTACCACATTTGCAGCCAATTGCATCGCGTCACATCAGCTGCATGCACTTTGTATGCATAAAATTTGTCCCCATATAACACTGTCCATATTTTTATGATTATGAAGTGTTTATGACAAGTGGCACCAAATTAGAAGGCAAATATTGGATGGAGGGTGCTAAGCATGGTGAGAGGTGATGACGGGTGGTTTTTGTCATGTTAATGGGGTGCCAATCATCTCTCGAAGACTGATGTGATTTCATTTGGGCTTAAGGGTGGTTTTATTCACACCTCTCTATTTACTTATTTATTATTTAGTTATTTTTTATAAAGTCAAAAGTTATTGTCAAGTGTTTATTTATTATTTTATTTATTTATTTATTATAGAGTAAAAAGGCCATTAGCCATTGCTGGTCTCTTAATTAGGGAGTGCCGAGAGGGGTGGAAGCAAAGTAGTAAAAGCCGTGTGGAAAAGTCATGGCGAAGAGGTTCGTTACGCCATGACGTGATCATAACAAAGTTATGGAGAGGCTATTTATTATTGTAATTTTTAAAAAAATTAATTTTATTTATTAATTAGTAATATTGTATAAGAAAAAAATTCAAGTACTAAAATATCATACTTTGATTCTATTATTGAAGATTTCATGTACTAGGAATAAACAAATATCAATAAATACAATCAAATATGGAACATCAACAAATTTGTAACATGGTAAGTAGAGGCGGGCCCACTTAAGGCCCAACGTGGGTATATGCCCAAGATTAATTTAAAAATAAAATAAAATTAGTTTCCCTATGCTATACTTATAAGTCAAAGTAATTGCTGCGTCGTCATCTCATTCTTATGCTAATAACCTATACCTTATTTAGGCAAAAACAACTCATCAGTCATCATCCCTATGCTATAAACCTATACCCTATTTAAACTCAAAGTAAAAAACAACTACAAAAGCAAGCAATTGCTGAGTTTGCATCCCTTTCTCCAAGCAAAAGCAAAACCCCTTAATTCTTTAAACATCCGACTTCGAGTATCCTCCTCATCAGTCATCTGAGTATCGGAGTATCTGACTCAACCCTCTTAGTCTATTACTTAAATATCTCTCCGAGCCTCTAACGGAATGAATGTCCAACGGCGACAGGTGACGGGTGATGGCCGACGATCAAAAGGCGATGACAAACACGCGACTGTTTCTGGTAAACAACCAACCCTATTTATCCTTGAATCAAACCTAAAAACTTGTTTCTATTGCAGAGAGTTGAGAGCACTTGAGTGTTTTTTTTTTCATTTTTTTCGTTCGATTTTGCAGAATTGTCTTTATATGCTATAGGGTTTACTATTTAGGGTTTATGTTTTTTTTTTTTATAGGCAAGGTTAGGGTTAGGGTTAGGGATTAGAAAAATTACTAAAAGCCTTTGAAATGTGATCATTAGATGTCCTCTAATGATGAGAGTTAAGGGCATTTTAGTAATCATTTAAAAGCTTTTACATGATCTAATATATATATATATATATTTTTAAAAAATTTTAAATATTAATTAATGTTATGCCCATCATAAAGAAAAATCCTGGGTCCGCCATTGATGGTAAGTATAAATTAATATATATGAAATATCAATAAATACATAATATTAAAATATAAAATATTAAGTACATAAATGGTAGTGTCGCCGACGCTGATATTGATAGTTGTTGTGGCGAGAGAGAGAGAGAGAGTCGAGAATTTTGTAACTTATAAGTTGGAATTTTGTAACTTGTAAGTTAACTTATGTAAGTTAGATGTTATAAAAATGTCATAGTTTATATATATTATACGTTAGCATCCAAAAAATAAAATATGGCGTCGTTATTTAGGCATCATGGCTATTTGATTATATATAACATTTCCCATTGTCATTCGCCATAACGAAATCATGACGAGGCTATAGCGTGACTTTGACAACCATGGGTGGAAGGGATACAAACCTAGCTTTGACTTTTTAAGTACAAAGTGACTGCTCTTTGCATTAAAACCGCATTCTCATACTTGATAGCCTAAGCCTTTTACCATTGCGCCAAACAATGGCTCGCTCTCTTTTTTGTATGTTTGGTATGCTATATTTTATCGGACGCTAACTCTCCACTTGCTCGCCACTAAAACAAGTTTTAAAAGCTGCATTTGGCATTGCTCTTCAGAAGAGTAGAAAAGAGCAAATCTTGCTATTTGTTATTGCAAATGAATATGGGGAGCGAGGGAAGGATTGGAGGAAGAAAAGACTTATGATTGCCCGGATTTTTCGAATGCTATTTTTTTTAAAAACAATTAGGAAAAATCCAGACCGTTAGATCGTAGATCACGTTCTATTATAGATTTGGCATATCAACTGAGCTTAAAGCAAACAGGCAGCAAAAATGGCAGAACTAAATTTTCATTTTTATACATATAACATGGACTTAAACAAAAAGAACCACCGATGATGGCCGACTGTCACCTAAACAGTGGTGTGCAAAACATATAATCACAACTAATTCTACCAAATTTATCACATGTACAAATTGTTGAACTTCGGGCTCAACCATACCCTGTCTAATGCCATGGTCTTTGGCTAGCACTTCTCGGACGGAAGGTCAACTTCTCACTCTGGGGCACAGTAGGATCCTTCTCAAACTCCAAGTCCTGCTCAAAGGTTGTACCTGTGACGTATAGTCGAGGGATGAGCTTCATCCAAGCTCAGTTGAGAAAAGCAATACCAAAATACATCTCTTCAGACAAAAACACAGAAATGATTGATTGAAATTCAATCGGTGAAATCAAAATTTAATTGCATTTTTCAGGTCAAGACAAAATAGAATTCGAGAAAAACATTATCATGTACTTCAAAGTCAATTTCGAGTAAAACCTTGTCATGTACTTCAAAAATAGAGTTTGCAAGCGAAAATATCAAACTCTAGTTCACTCGTGTGCAGATTCGGTCAACATTCATTCTGTTTTCAATTTCATTCAGTGTCTTTCGTATACAATGTAACCTGACGTGTCGGTCCAGTATTGATTTTCAGTGTCGAATGCAATGCCAGTCAGTACAGTATGTAGTGCATGATATACGATTTAATCCGCCGTACCGATCCAGTAATGCAGTATGCAGTGCAGTGTGAAGGGTTTAACCTGTCGTACCGGTCTAATAATGCAGTATGTAGTGCAGTGTGTACGATTTAACCTGTTGTACCAGTCTAGTAATGCAGTATGCTCAGTATATGCCGTATGGTCAGTGTCTAGTATTTAGATGACTCATGTTTTAGTTTCGGTTTACATACTTATTGACGTTTCGAAAGTTTCTTACTTATTCATATACTTATTTACGTACTTATTCACAATTCGAGGTTCAATGTCAAAATTTCAGGTTCAGAGTAAACTTTTAGATTTCAAACACACTTTGGATTTTAAGTTCAAATTCAGAGTTTTCAACTCAATCATCAAGTTCAAATATCATATTCCGATTCAGATTTATAATGCATATTTACACTTTCAGATTTTTATTGGAAATCAAATTCAAAAACAAGGTTCACTTCTGATTTCATATTTAAAATTCATTGTCAAAATCACTTTTCATATACGGAATTCAAATCAAGGCATGTTTCAAAATCACGTTTCATATATGGAATTCAAATCACAAAATAACGTTTCATATACGGAATTTAAAGAAAAAAATCACATTTCATATACGGAATTTAATTCACGGGATTCAAATCAAGACATGATGAAAAATCATATGCTAAATTAACCGTTCGAATCATCAAGACAAAAATCACGGTTTCCAAGGACTTCAAAATATTTAGGTTCAAAACAGAATCAATTCAATTGCAAATCAAAGATTTCAGGCATTTCAGAGTTATCAAATATTCAAGTATAAAAGATAATCAAGTCCATGAATCAATATCAAGACAAACTTGTGTGTTGAATTTCCCTACCTTAAACTCGAGGTCGTGCGAAACGGAAGCAAGGTGAAGGTCCTATTAATAGTCTCCAAACCTCAATCTACATCACAACATACGACATGTTAAAGATTTATCCTAAATGCTACTGGCTTCGACGCACAAAAGTGTTTTCTCAACACTGAGGCAGAAATGGGCAAATTCGTGTTAGCCTTGAACTTTACACAACTTCCTGTCCAAATTTGACCTTTAAAATTTTAGATTTATAAATTTATTAATTCACCAAAGTCATAGGTCTCGTTGTCTTCTTTCTAACACCTTAAGAATCACGTAATTCTGAGGTTGGAGCAAGAATTTATGACCAAAACAGTGGACCAGGCTCAAACCGGGAAGCATGCTCGAGCGAGAATCAAGGCCGCTCGAGCGGGGTGCTTCAGGTGGGGAAACGCTCAAGCGGGATTCAGGCACGCTTGAGCGGGATTCATTGGCAAGCACATATTCAGCTCGAGCGGGATTCCCCAGAGCCAAAATAAGCCGATTTCCCGCTTGAGCGGGAGGCTTTAGGTAGGACCCAGCTCGAGCAGGATTCAAGGTCGCTCTAGCGGGATTCTCAGCATTCCAACACTTCGGAAGCGTTCTTTCTTCCCCGAATTTCAACGAAACCATTACCCAAGCACACAAATCAAAGCTAAAACACTCATACATGATTAATCCATGACATTTACCTTCTAAATTTATGCATGCAAGATTCACGATGATCGGATTGACGGGAATCGACGTCGAAGCTCTCGCTCGTCTCTTCGATAATTCGATCTCTCTAATCCAAACCCGAATTTTCTCGAATCCTTGCACGAAATCCAAACGTACACACAATAAAAATCTAAATCTCACACTTCCTGCTACGATCTACGCATGCATGCGTTGGGTTTCGAAATTTTACCTTCTTTAGGTGGGCATGCAAAGATTTTGGTCATTGACGTCGGAAATTAACGACGCAATCGCGATCTTCGCTTTGATTACACGATCCCAGAAATTTGGGGATCGCACAGTGCAACAATGTTAAAGTAGCAGTTATTTTTCTTCGTTGAAGGATCATCGCATAGCTTCTTTGAGAGGAATCGCAGGCAAAACAAATGGCTTAAAGTTCATGATTTTGGAAGTCGGTTGGCGGGTTCTCCAATGAAGGAGCCAAACAGAATTTTGAAGGGGTTTTCAAAGGGATTCACTCAACGTATGCAGATTTGGGTGTGGGAACTGCTTTATATGTAACAGGGGGTGCAAATTGGGTTTAACCGGCACACTCAGTACGGTGTACAGGTCTATCATAAGGCCACCCATTTGGGTTTTAAACCATGGCCCAGATTACTAATGGGTCCAAACCATGGGCCTGATTCACTTTTGGGTCCGGAACCTTGGGCTTTTAACTAGCATGTCTAAACCTTGGGCTTTAATAATGGACCTAAATTATTGAGCTACCTAACAAATGGGTCTTGTTTTTCCTAGGCCATATTAACTACTGGGTCTGGATTCATGGGTTTGATTAACTAACGGGTCCCGATTCTTGGGTTGTTATTTACATCAACCCATATCAGGGTGCTATATGTGAGTCTTGATACCGCGCACTGTCAATGCACCACTTTCAGTGTACTGGCCTGGCTAATCAATTGAATAAAATAGAAAGACCAATTAAGGTTAGATGTCATTGGGGTTGAACTTGGCCCAATCTCGGGGTTTGAATCGTGTGCAACATACATATATCACAAGAGGGTTCGAGTTTCAAAGGTCAGTTCGCGTCAGGAATTGGTCCCAGATTTGCGTTTGGGTGTACTTACTCAATAGAGATAAGTGGGTCAAAGGCCACGTCACAGACATGAAAAGTTTGGTCGAGGTCAAACCAGTCAAAGTACATCGCATCATCATCGAAAGTCAATGATTCAAAGTTAGTGAAAATTCAGGGTGTTACAAGACTGCTCTTTAAAATATGAAAAAATCTCTCTTTAAAAGAACATGAAAATTATGATCTTTTAAAGAGGATTGTTTTTCCTATTTCAAATAGCAGCCTCCCTTTTATCTTCTTTCCATCTTTCTCTCTCCCTACATTTCTTTACAATAACAAAGAGCAGCTCCTCTCTTTTCTACTCTCCCAAAGATCAATGCCAAACACAACCAAAGCAGCTCTGGTAAGAGTGAATGGGGTAGAGAGCTATAATATGGAAAGGAATTATAGCTCCAAGTGGGAGCCAAAGAATCAAACAACCACTAGCCTGAGAGGCAACCCAAACACAACCTTAAAGTAATAATGGAGGAAAAAAGATGTGCGATTGTAAAGTAGATTAGAGCTCATAATAAGTGGGTAGGTCATGGTCACCATTTTGGTTCCACCACTACAAGAAATAAGACTATTAGTAGCAGTTTTTGGCAGCCAAAAAGTGTCGCTATTAACAAAATGGCTATTAAGATGTGCGATTATATAAGAAACCCTTCTCTACCATGTGATTAAGAACATATAATACCCAAAAATGAAGGGCTAGTACATGTTTAGTTACAAGCTAGCCATTCGAATTTTAGCATTCATAGGCTCTTAACCAAGGTTTAAAATATGGGACAATACACCAAATGCTGTTTAAATGATCTTACACCACTAAATTTAGACTTTTTTACGTAATGACCAGAATTTTTTTAAATTAATTTTATTGTGTTAGATGTGTTTTGCACCGTGCACAGAGTTGGTGTAACAGCTGCCATATTTAAAAACTACAATATCAAGTATGGACACGGGTTAGGTCAGGTATGTGCCTAACACGGGACATAATGGACCTATTTACTTTGGTGTTCAAACTTAATACAAATGTAAGGCCCTTAGTGGCCCAGTAAAATTTTTCAGTAAAACCTGATCCTTCATACTCTTAAAGTTGGTATATTAAAAACACACTTGAATTGTGAACCTGCCATAAACAATAAGTGTATATTCAGTAATACAGTGAATATAAGTGCCATCCTATATATCTAGTCGAGAGTATATCAGTGGATTACACTAAAGCTAAGTCAGTTCAAACACATATACAACATTTAAGTGTAACAGAAGTGCACTTGAAATAATACCCCCAACTATATACCTGTCAATGGTGTAATTGCTTTACACAATAGTCAAACCATCTAAGGCTTATACATATAACCCATGTATTAGCTTTATAGTAAAGATAAACTTGTTTTGGCTTATATATGACTACAAGAGATAGCTAGTCCTGGCTTTACATCTGATGCCGACCCCTATTAGGTTATAAGCTGCTCTTATTGACTTTTTATTACACGGTTGCATGAGTCATTAAGGACTCCCATGCACGCAAAGTGGACATAAACCACTACAAAACCCGCCAAGGAGTCTCCTTCTTCCTGCTTCAAGCTTTGAAGATCATAGCAAACAGACCCTGCAAATTTAGTAAAATTCCATAACAGAAAAACCTTTATGCTAGTTTTCAAACCCATTCCTCCATTTCATCTCTTCAAACCTTGGATTTGAATCGTGAGTCATATAGAGACCCTACGATACGGTCGCGAGAGTTTCGGCAGACTACTCTTGTTCTCGGAGAGTTTATTTCGACCATAGCTCTTCACTTGCTTCACAAACGCGACATCGACACCAATTCAGCGTCATCGTAAAAGTCCACCAAAAGGTATGTTGTAATACGACCTATAAATTGGTTTCCTTTGGTTTCGTTTTACGAGAAAGTATAGGTCTATGGTGTCGATTCTATGGGATCGAATCGGCAGTACACCGAAATATAATTTTGCAAGGGTTTCGGAGTCGAAATCTCCGATTATCGCAATCCAAAATTTTCATGCTAGATTGAATAAATCAAATAAGCTTTAGGTGCAATATAGAATAGGAAATATAATATATATATATATATATATATATATATATATATATATATATATATATATATATATATATATATCGGGTAAAAGGCTAGTAGACCAAAAGACCCAGAGATCAAGAAAGGAGCCATAAGGTACCATGGCAAGTTGAGCGTCAGGCTTGCCGCGACAAGCTTGTGAGCTTGTCGAGGCAAGGTGCTCAACTGAAGAGCTTTCCACGGCAACCCTGTGGCTTGTCGAGGCAAACCTGTGTCTGGGCTTTGTGCTGCTTTGTGATGCATTCATATGTATGTGTGTGTTGTGCATTGACCCTTAGGACTAGTAACGATATAAGTCACTTATGGAAAGCCTATAGTGACCCAATAAACCATTAGAAATACTAAAATCATGAACATAAATTATAGGCTTAGTGCACATGACGAGCTGGTACTGATGGGTTGGGCTTGAATGTGTGCGTGCATATGTAGCAAGTAAAGTGTAAGCTAAGGTAGGGAGTTTACCTTGTTAATTTATATTTTGTTTCCTCATTATCGTCTAGATAGCAAGTTATTGATCATGTATGATTAGGTCTATTTATACTCATATCAGTTTTGGTCATGTATGATGATATATATGCTGATATATAGTTTTGCTATGAATTGCAATTCAATATATGGTTAAAGATGAACATGCTAGTTTCAGTATATATAAATGATGCCAGGTAGTTTTGATGTATAGTGATGAATAATGATGATTAGTAGTATAGACGAATGCTTTTGTATGAATATTCTCATGTCAGTTTTGATGATGATGATAGAGTAAATTTCAATATATGCTTTTATATGATACGTATGATAAGGATAAAAATCAGTTTCAAAATATAACTATGAAGGGCTTATGCTAGATCAGGTTAGATGAATGTTTATGAATCATGGTACAAGTTCAGATTTGACGTCTGATTTTATATGGATATGCTAGATGCAGTTTAGATATATGGCTATGCATGACGAAACGAGATCAGTTTAGATGCATGCTAGTTGTAGTTAGATATATGGTTATGTGCAAGCATGCGAGTTCAGTTTATGTTAAATGCAGTTTTGATATATGCTTATATGATATCTGTTCATGATGTTATCGCATATACGATACCATATATAGTCATATCTTGTTATCTTGGTTATCCTTGATGTCATGTACACATTTTTGCTTCGTTTTAGCCAAGTGATCCCGTAACTCGGGAGCTTGAGTGTGTAACTCTTGAACATAAGTGATCCCGTTAACTCGGGAGCTTGTTGTCATGGTCCGAGTGATCCCGCTAACTTGGGAGCTTGATTTGTCTCGGTCCAAGTGATCCCGCTAACTCGGGAGCTTGACAAGTGATCTTGTACATGTATGTTTTACATCTGATAGCTTGTTTAAGCTAAGATTGTTTCAACATGATTCCTTATTCAGCATGATTTCTTGTTTAGCATAATTCCTCGTATCTGTTGCATCATAATTTTCTTGTATTTATTCAGCATGTTATCATGATAAATTATTCGCATAATAATGACTTGTTTATGCTATATGTTGCTAGAATAGATATAAGATAAAATATAATATACTTCGATTTGTATTTTATGCATAAAGAAGTGAATTGGTAATCTAACATATAAGTTAACATTGTAAATTTTTCTGCTGAGCTTTGCTGATAGCTCATTCTACGACTTTAATGTCTTAGCTGAAGATATTGATCTGGAGTACGAGGGTGATCCCACGTATCATCCGGAGGAGGACAAGAAGGACGAGGAAGAATTCACCGAGGAATTCTTTCCTAAATAGCTAGGTTTGAGAGAGAGAGAGAGATTTGTTTATTTTGGAACAAACTTGTATAAACCAGCAGTATTATATTTTTGAGATATTGTGATACTTCATGTATAGGTTTTCTTTTCATTGTTTAGATGACGGGTGACCGTTATTGGTGGAAAGTTATACATTGCAACAGTTAGTCTTGTTTATATCTCTTGTTAGTTTACTATTTAATAGATGAGTAAATATCAGTTTTTGCCATATTACTTCATATCAAAGTTATTAAATTACTTTCGCATATGTAATACTTTGTACACGACACAATGCACTTATATGACAGGATCATGTTAGGTGATCCGACGACGCGACCTTTCCTATATACGATAAGGGAAAAAGTCGGGCCGTCACAGTTAGTGCTTTACACCGAAACCTAACCTATTTGAGAAAAACTCATATTTATTTCTCTCGATAATTAACACAAGTGGTGTGATAGCCTACTAGATTGAGTCTTGTGTTTTAGACAAAAGGTCTAAGGATTAAGCCTTGGTACGAAATTTTAAACCTCTATTTTGGACCTTGAAGTAGAGCTTATACACCCTTCTTTGGTGTGACAACTCAGGAGAACCCTAAAATTTTAACTTCGAAAATTCTTCTTAAAAGAAATCCTATCTGTCTCTGCTCCTTATTCATTTTTTTTCTTAAAAACCCGATCAAGGAGGAAGAAGACGGTGTAATCATGGACGGGTCATCACATGGAATACCAATCTCTTCACCGCAATCACCGTTGATCTGCCATCACTCTTCAAGATGTGGGTACCCATCCATCCATTTCATTCTTCTCAGATCTAGTTATGTAGGATGCGATTCGACCGCGTATCAACGGGCTAATAAAATACACTCTAATTTTATGATTACTATAGAAATCACTATTTGATAAGATGGTTAAATCTTTTTATTAATAATTATTTAGATCTATTTCGAATATTTAATTTTGTGGTTTTATTTTGATTCACGGAACTTTAAACCGTTCCAAGATCTCAATGGTCGATCGATCGATTTATATGTTCGATCGATCGATTTTGAGCCAGTTGATTTATAACCAAACTACGTTGCCTCATTTTAATTGTTTATGACACTTTACTGTCGATTTATCGACCCATATGCTCGATCCATTGACCCACTGCTCAATCCATTGATTTCTAAAGTAGCATTTGAGCGTTTGATGCTTTAATGTATTATATTATGCTTTTATGTAATAATCATTGCATTTTTATTATTTTATAATAAATCCACAAGTGGGATTCCAAACCTCTCTAACTTCTCCTGATTACCTAATAAAGTATTATGTAAATTGTATTATATAATTATTTTATTATTAAATAATTCATGTACACTCAAGTACCTACCTCATTATAATAATATTAAATTCCTTATAAGATACTTGCATGACATTAAGCATGTCTCGGAATTGTTACCTTATGCCATCGATGGATGGACACTGAATATCGATCGATCGATTCTGAATAAAATCGAACTACTGTTCATTTTTTTTTCTTAAATCGACTAATCGATTTCAATAACCGATCAATTCCAAGAACTGATCGATCGATCGATCTGGACCCGAATGGTGTATCTTATATATTATGCCCAACTGATCGATTCTAAAACCAATTGATTGATCCGTGTCCGAACCAACAAACTTATTTACACTTTTAGACGACCAAAACTTAGTGCAGATTAATCACTTATACTTTTCGATCAATGGTTGTGATCTATTTAACTTAAGAATTATTGCACCTCTTTAATTTGAGCATTTAATAATATATATAAATATCACTTTTATCACTTCAATGCGACTATTTCGATAACACGAAGTGTTAGAACTTCGATGCCTTTATGAAATTGAACTCAAACCTACAAGTCATCGAAAATACACTAATAACTCTCCTACTCTATATATATTATTGTGTTATGTAAATAAATATATGTATAAATATAACGATAATCTAGATATAAACCATTTTATACATGTGATGATTCTGTACTTCCATTTCGATCATGGTATGAGTTGGAAATATGTTAGGTCATAAGTACGCTAGTGTATGAGATAACGCCTACTCTTGGGCATGAAAATTCACTGAGATGATATCGAAGCGTGGAATATATCGTATTCATATGCCCTACAACTCATGATAGTATGAGACATCATGACGAGTAGGGTGAGTGCGAATTCAGTGTAACCTCGTATATGGTAGCATATATGGTAACCTGATCACCCCGAGTTCTAATATGATAGGATACAATATGAGTTAAGTTACGAGGTTTGGACCTTTATGCCATAATCATGGTGGCATTCTTTTCACGATCACGTGAAACTCGGAATGTAGATATCTACGTACAGATGTAACACCTCTATAGTAGTATGCATGGGTCAAAATTTTGCGTATCAGATATGTATCGTCTGAGTTCAAAACTGATACGTATCGGACGATACGTATCAGAATAGTAAAATACCGAACGATACATTGAATGTATCGTCCGGGCATCTACATACAAAATGACGATACGGTACATTGAATGTATCATATCGTCAAAGTCTGATACTGATACGTATCGGTATCGGATGATATTTTGATCCATGGTAGTATAGGCTACCACACGAAGTACATACATTCAGGTTACTATAAAACCCGTCCCTTAGAAGCGTGGTTTGTGAATCTTACCGCACCGTGTTCGTGATGGATTCAGGTTTTAGAGGTATGTTATGTTATGAGCACGATAAGATGAGATAAGTTATGAGTACGATAATAAGGCATCACTGTGTATACCAATAAAAGATTAAGAACTTAAGTCTCTACACGTGTCGTTCCTTGCGTAGCCACCGTAAGGAGACATTATGAGTTATGAGTCATCGATCGCCCCTGTGACTGGATGGGGTGTATGATATGATATGATATGGAGGACATTATGATATGATGGTATGATACTATGGTGACCCTCATATGATAGCTCGAGCAGCGACTCTGGCACAGGTCGTTTAGGATTTATGAGTATGTTAATTATGCTCATGCAATGTACAGACGTATGTATGAGAATGATGAAAAATATACGATATGATATGATGTGAGATATGGTAAGGTACGTTAAGATATGAGTGTTTAGATCATGATTCTGCATTCATGATTATGATATGAGTTTATGATATGCACTTAATTTTGTCATCCTCTCCTGATTTCTGAGATATCATTATTATTATCACTTACATATGCACCCACAATGCACCTGAGTAGAATGAGGTGCATTGGTGGTGTATCCACTGAGTTTACGTGACTGAGTAAACTTATCCCACGAAACTTAACTGATGCAAGTGACTATCTTGACGGAGTGAATGTGGGTTCCTCTGACCCGATTGGTGTTGAGTAGGTGGACTCGCTGGACGTTGATTATCAGAAGCCGTGGGAAGGCGACGTAGCTGGTTATCGGGAGTACGGTACTGACTTTGATCCGGGTGTCGGATATTGACTTTCTTAGACTCGATATTGAGTTGGTCTTATTTTATCATTGCTGATACAATGGTTTACGTTTAGCGGATTTGTCTCCGATTCGACTTACTTATATTTGGGAATTTATGGTATTTTATCGCACTTATTTTGCATTTATGATTGTTTTATATTTTATTTTTATATGTTGGCTTTCATGGATTTTGTGGAACCGGATATGCACGTGAACTCTGATTATGTGTATGTCTGCTTAGTGTATCTGAGATGCATGCAGGTCATAACTCGAAATTCTAGGCCCTCGGGATGGGATAAAATTTCGGGTCGTGACATTTTATCTCACACCATTAAAGAATAACTTATCATTATATAATGTGGTACACATCTACGATCAATCATAATGTCCCAAGTGACAATCTATCATTGGAATATGTCTCAGCCCAATAAAACATGCAGATAATTAAGTGGGTGTGAACCATTGGATTGATGAACTTTAATTTCAGTCATTAAAACAAAAACAACCGTTGATGTTATAGTCCACAAATCGGATGGTTTGAATTTTCCTAAGACACCATTTTTTGACTTGTTGCACTTAAAACTCTAATATATCACTTTGACTGTTTGGATCACCAACAAGTCAGCTTTGCGAGATTGAGTTAGGCCCATAAAATTCTTCATTTGTTACACCTGAATATCCTAGATATATTGGCCGGTATCATCTAATAGAGAATATTTAGGTAGTAAAAATTTATCAGTAGCATACGAATATGTATTGACAAATCATAGAAATGCCTAAAAGAGGCATATTTATGAGATTTTGAAGCAGAGAGATGAATGAGGAGATCCTTCTACATTAGGCAGTCAGTATCCTCATGATTAGATAGTGTTAGCTAATGTTGGATCTTGTGGATCGGTAGTACTCTTCGACTTTTACAGTTGAAGGCGAGGACCACCGTAGAGTTGTAGCCCCTAAATCATTTGTCAACAAGGCTTGTGTTTGATGTATGTGTGTGTGAGAGCACTAGTGTACAAATTCGGCTTACGTTTTGATGAAAATTTAGTAATTGCA
The DNA here is from genome assembly GCA_021018995.1 of Chloranthus sessilifolius. Classification (NCBI taxonomy): domain Eukaryota; kingdom Viridiplantae; phylum Streptophyta; class Magnoliopsida; order Chloranthales; family Chloranthaceae; genus Chloranthus; species Chloranthus sessilifolius. The sequence goes on from CM037588.1 coordinate 105,250,166, forward strand.
TTTTAGATCATATACCTCCAATTAGTCAGATAGAAAGACATAATCATCACTATTAATAGTATTGATTTATTTTACTAGTACAAGAAAATTAATAAGCTTCAAATTTTATCAATTTTCCTTTTTACACTTTTTAAATATAAATCCCATAGTCACAAATTTTTGGTGCGGGTCCTTTTAGTACATTTCAGATTAATTTTGAGACCTTTCAGGAAAAATTCAAGAAAATTTCGGAGGTTAAAAATATATAGAAAATATATTTAATGTTTTTTTTTTTTAAACTTACTAAACTACATACTAAACTACTAAGACATTTAAAATAAAATAAAATAAATTTAAATATAAAAAAGAAAATTACTGAAATTTCTAAAATTTTGTCGAAAATGTTCAAAATTATCAAAAATTTAATGAAAATTTTGTTAGACCGCCTTTTCAGAAAATCTCGCGAAATTTCACAAAATTTTATGTTCATATCTTATCAACTATTGATGCCTACGCTTTTTTTTTTCTCTTCCTTATACAAAGTTATAAGAGCATCTCCAGTGGGCTTAGCTAGATATATTTTTGTGCTTTTTAGCCATATTTAGCTAAGGAATACCTATGCTTAGCTCACAAAGTCGTTGTGCTCTAATGGGGCTAGCCATTTGCAGTCATATGCTTTTATTAATATTTTAATCATATATGTATTAAAATGATACTATACATAAAATTAATATAGTAATATAATTAATAAATAATCATAATAACATAATCCTTACTACTATATAAAAGCAAGAATAGTTTATGTGAAATTTTATTTCCACACTTTATCAACAAAATACCCTTCTTAACCAACACAATCTACACCTATATACACTCCTATGCCGTGACAATAAAATTAAAATGGGTACCATTATTTACCATCTATAAAATTGTATCCTCATCCCACCTCCTTCAGTCCGAATGTATTGATCGCTTTGAATTATACGATGGAAATTATTTTTCCTCTCAATCTTCTATATAATTGATCTTGACATCCTGATTGTGTCATCATACGGTAAAAAATTTATTTCACTTGACACACAACCCAAAAAGTAACTCTAAAATCATATGGCCTACATCACTCTCAAACATGATTTTAATATCATTTTTTAGACGTGCACCATGTAAAATAAAAACCGACGGTCTAATTATACTCTCATGATCCCAAAAACATTTGGGTAAAAAATGGGGATAAACAATAATCTACATCTTTTAATTCAAAGCAGTCATTTCATAACTACTAGAGGATATAGGTGAGGTCACAATTTTAAGGGGTGTAAATAATAATATCTAAATAGAATCTCTTTTCCAATGGGAATACCTTGGGAAATTTACCGGACCGACCCTGTCAGATACACCTTGTCCGTTAGAGACCCTATATTTTCACCTTCACCCAAACCGACCAGCTTTTAGCCATGCCATTTTCAGCTAGCACAAAAAGTCATAATACCCCTTCTTACACTTTTTTTCGTTCTACATAGTTTAAAATTTTAAATATCTGCACTTTTCTATATTTACGCAATGTGAAACGAGATCTATGTCGTCTGATTTGAAGGCCACAATATAAAATCGATGGTGCCAAAGATAGACACGAAAAAAAGGCGATATTGCCTCTTAAAAAAAATAAATTATTTTTTTGAAATAATTGATGGCGACTCTTATAACAATCGGTACCGATTGCTTAAAGAGACGATATCGACTATTTATATAGTCGCCATCGACTGCTAAAATATATATATATTTATATAGGCGATGGCGATTGTGTAAACAGTCGCCATCAACTGTGTAAACAGTCGCTATCGATTGTAAACAATTTATTTTTATTTTTATTTTTATTTTTTTTTACAGTCAATGGCGACTATTTAAACCATGGATCAAAATGCCGAAAAATCAGTACGTATCGTCCGAACCCAAAACCGATATGTATCGGACGATACGTATCGGTATCGGACAATATCGAACAATATATTGAATGTATCGTTCGGTACTTTACATACAAAGAACCGATATGGTACATTCAATGTACCATATCATTCACCTCCGATACCGATACCGATACGTATCGGTATCGGATGAAATTTTGATCCATGGTTTAAACAGTCGATGTCGCCTCTTTAAGCAGTCGGTTCCGACTGTTTTAAGAGTCGCCATCGATTGTTAAATTTTTTTTTTTTTAAGAGGCGATATCGCCTTTTTTTTGTATTTATCTTTGGCACCATCGATTTTATATTGTGACCTTCAAATCAGACGGCATAAATCCCGTTTTACATCGCGTAAATATAAAAAAGTGCAGATATTTAAAATTTTAAACTATGTAGAACGAAAAAAAGTGTAAGAAGGGGTATTATGACTTTTTGTGCTAACTGAAAATGGCATGGCTAAAAGCTGGTCGGTTTGGGTAAAGGTGAAAATATAGGGTCTCTAACGGACAAGGTGTATCTGACAGGGTCGATCTGGTAAATTTCTCGATTACATAAGTAATGTTACCTAATAAGTTCTCTTTCCTTCCTTATTTTTAGCACATTGAAAGAAACTCACAAAGTTAAGAGAATTAACAATTTTGCAATAAAAGTTCTTTTTTCCTTCCTTATTTTTAGCACTTTTAAAGAAACTCACAAAGTTAAGAGAATTAACAATTTTACAATAAAATATTTGACTTGCTTTGAGTTGAAAGATGGAGATTGGTTTTCACCCAATGAATCTTGATACAATGAGCTTACATTAGACGGTCAAGTTTTAATTCCCTGTGGCCTAGATCACATAAAAATAACCCAAAAATTAAATTTGAGCATGATGTATGCCATGTAAATTTAGGGCCATATTTTGGGATCTGTTCCGTATGAAAGAAAAAAATGATCATCTAACGGTAAGCCCATGATATCAAGATCCCTTATGTGAAAGATTGGGCCGAAAAATAATCTCCATCAACTAATACAAAGACTTGATGGTTTTTGGCATAGGTGACCTCTAAGATTTCGCGGGTGTTAAAAATAATGATTTACTGGAAAGTTGAAACGCTTTGAGCCACATATTTTCATCCTACCTAATCGGTTTTTAGCTTTTCCCACCTAAAATCGAAGTTATATCGAACTAAAATTGGTTCAGTTTGAATCGATTTTTGGGTCAATTGTTGGTAGTTCAATTCGTTAAGTTTTCTGGTTGGGTTCGGATTTCAATTCAAAACTTGCACCCATACGTATGTTAGTCGTAAGACTTAGGTGAACACTTAACTTTATTTGACTTGGACAAACATATGATACTTCTATGTAGAGCTCTCAACAGATTGAATAGGCTTGATACTCAACCTGCTCGAGACGGCTTTTTTATTGGCTAGGCACTAAACTTAACCTGTTGGGCTAAGTTAGGCATGAAGTGTCAGGTATGATTGGGTCGGGCTAAGAAAAAATTTGGTTGACTAAGCTCGAGTTACAAGATTTTATATAGTAATAATAATAATAATAATAATATAGTGTTTTTAACTAGGTCAGGTCAGGCGTCAGGTCAGGTGCCAGGTTGGGTTGGGCATATACCCTCGACCCTTCAGGTTAAGGTCGAGATATGTGTCAGGATGAGTTGGGTATATACCCTTGACCCTTTAGGTATTTGGTCGAGTCGAAGTGCACCATCAAGTCAAGTCAAGTCAGCATATGCCATTTACTAATCAGACAGTCAAACCCGACCTGGCAAGTCGTGGGGCACCATTTTGACACTATATATATGTGATGCAAGTGACTATTATACATCTTCTGTCACATTTTTTAGTTGAAAATTTTATTTTGACAGCATTTGCAATGCACATGTAGTTTTATAAGATTTATAGTTAATGATTTTAAGTTTTTAACTATATAATCAATAAATCGATTGAATGCCAAATGACACATGACATGATCATGTTTAAGCATGTCATGTGCCACATGGTTTTCAGTTATTTTTGGGGATGAAAGATTAAAATAAAAATCGAACCGTTCTATTTACAGTGACCGAATTTTTAATGGTGTTATAGCCTAAAACCCATTAATTGCTTTGAATCATCTGATAGAGACTATTTTCCATCCCGATCTTTTACATAATGACAATTAATTATTTACCTCATGTGGTATACATTGCAAAAAGTTTAAAAATCACGATTGAACATGATGTATGCCATATGATTTTTAGTTACTTTTGTGAAATGTGTGCCAGGTGCGATAAAAAAATTGAGCCTCTGATGGTACACCATTGATGTAACAATCTGATGATAATTGAAATGATCTATTTGTACCCATTGAATTTTAAAGGAGCTATAACAGAAAATAAATGACTGTTGTAAATCAGAAGATGGAGGATGTTTGTCGCCCAGTCTTCCCCACAATGTATGAGGGTGTACTGACAATCAACTTTTTATTTCAAGTATTACACGTTTCAAAACGTGATCGAAAATCATATTTGAGCATGATGTCCGTCACATAGTTTTCAGTTATTGTTTTTGGATGTGTCTCACGCAGATTAAAAATTGATCGTCTAATGGTATACCATTTACCTCAAGTTCATCATGTGGAAGATTGAATTGGAAATCAATTTTGAAAGACACCATAGCTGAATACCATTGACTAATTTGAATCGAACAATAACGATTGTTTTCGTCTAAATCATAGATCTTGAGATCATGAATGTACTGACAGTTAATTTATTATTGCACGTGGTACAAATAAAACATCTCAAAAAGTGATTGAAAATCACGTTTGAGTATGATGTGTGCCCCATAGTTTTCGATCACTTTTTTGGGATGAATACCACATGAACCATAAATTGACCGTCTGATGATACACCATTGATCTCAACCTCCATTATGTGAGAGATTGAAAAGAAAATCGATCTCCATCATCTGGCTCACATCAGTTACTGATTTTTCGAATGTAGTGCACTTAGAAATTTGGTTGGTATAATTAGAGCTATCCTTTAAAGGAAAGACTTGGTATTTGGAAGATTTAGGCCAAGTGAAAACTTCATTTTAGCCATCAGATTTGAAGGTCATGATCTAAAAATGCTTAATGCAAAAGATTGGTATAAAATAAAATCTCTATTATATAATTCAAAGCAGTCAAATATGAATGAAATGATAACCATTTATTGTGTTAAGTCATATGATAGAGATTGAAGATATTTAGAATATGATATTTAAATCAGACGAATTCGATGATGTCTCCACTTTTATATTAACATGTGCAACTCATGTGCACTTTAACTAGTATTATAAATATACATAAATAATATTACTTAATAATTAAATTTAATAATTAATATAATGAATTGTTATATTAATATTATATATTTATCAATGTCACGAAGTAGAATGTAAAGGGGATATTTAAAACATTGGATACATCTTGCAAGTAAAATGAACTAATTCAAACCACGAGCAACTCGTTTCGCAATGCTCATCATCTTTAGACTCAGGTAAATTGCTCTTGCAATGGGTGCATGCCAATGGTATCGATCAACATTATCCCCTCTTCATCTTTTCTTTCTTCCAATTGTTGTTGTTGAGCTAGCAAATTTAACTTTCCTCTATCGATTTTAAGAAAGGGAGCCATTACTTGCACACACACTTTTTAAGTGATTGCGGTTAAAGAAAGACTTTATATTTTAAGGACATATAGCATGTGAAAATGTAATTTAGGCCTTCTGAATTAAAGTCCATGATCTATAGATCCTTAATGGATAAGTTTGGAGCAAAACACGATATTTATCACATGATAAAGATTATATTTCATGCCAATCTTATCCACTAAAGATCTATAAATCATGAACTTTAAATCAAACGGCCCAGATTGCATCTTCACATGTCACATGTCTCTAAAATGCAAAGTCTTTTTCTAACCTCGGTGGCGAGTGCAAGTAATAGCTCCCTTCAAGAAATTGTTAAGCATATGCGTTTTCATATCATTTAATATTTCTGCCATGCTCAAATTATTTTTTCTCTTCTTTAAATTCTTCTAAGATTTTTGCAAGTGGCTCAAGTGGCCCGGAAGCTGAGCTATCATCAACTCGGGTTTTGTCTCGCCGAAGAATTTCTTTTTGTTTCTTCCTACCTATTGGCCTTTGCGAAAATGAATCAAAGTTAGTGCCCTCCACACTGTCTACTCCCAAATTTATGAAATTTGGAATACTAGGAGAAGAGGTGGCGGGACTAATAGTATTTAATAAAAATTTGAAATTATATTTTTCTTCCAATGGTCGGTCCATTGTCCACTTCAGATGGAACCACAATTCATTCCAACAATGCATAAACTGAAATGACCGATTCTAATATTCATACTACTATACCTTTGTTGCCTTTCTCCAATATCGGTATGATACTAACAAAATTTGTTGCCTGGAAGTTTTATAGTTGACCAACGACGCATGAGAGAAGTATGAGTGCGATGAGATTCAAAATCTTTATTTTCTGAAAAATAAATATGAATTCTTTTCCAATATACTCAACTCCACTTTTTTGTTGGTTTTTGTGCACCCCATCCATAAGCCATGCAGATACAAGAAGAGTACTGTACTCTGCAGTTGGAAAATTGCAAGATCTTTGGGCCTTCTTGATAGTGGATCTCAATGGTTCGCGGTGGGTGAGTCGGAGACAATGGATATGGATATGTATTGTCTGCCTTGCTCAAAATCGTTGATGGGGGATTCATTGTTTGACCCTCCATTCAAGAGATTAGTGCAATAAGATCCACTGTGAGAATACATTTAATGAGATTTGCTGGAATTTTATGGAATCTCAAAATTCTTATTTTGTGTGGCCCACACATACTAGGATTTTATAAAATCTTAAATTACAGTTGCTTGAAATAATAAAAGGCATTATTAAGAATTGAAGGGAATTTCAAGGTTTTACATGTGATTTTTATTCCTATCAGAATACATTGATAGATTGTATTTACATGTGATTCTTATTCCTATTAGAATATCTTGATGGATGATATTCTAGGCAGGGCATGACTCTTTATACCATATATATAGGTGGACGTTTCCGGCTCACTACATATAAGCCTTTTAACATCTTCTCATCAAGAGAGTGTAGCAAAAGAGACAGGTAGAGTCACTTTCATCTTTATTTGCTGGAAAAGTATTGACTTAAATCAATGGTCACGATTTTCGCGATAAGATACACACATATATTTTAATTTATGGATTATTGATTTATAATTTTGATTGATTATACGCCCAGATCCTAGGGCAAATATTTAAATGGTTGGATCAATAAATCCATCAATTGATATCATAATCAAGTTTGATCCGTGATTGATTGAAGCATTAAAATATATTTTTACTTGTCCACGTGAATCAATAGATACTCTTAATGTGGCAAGTGTATACTTCGAGATTTTGAAGTTTAAACTATTCGTTCGCCTCCTAAAGTTTACTTGTTCATCATCCTGTTGGCCCGTGAAACAGTAACAAGAGAGTCAGTGCTTAATATATCAAGACCTAGTAAGTTATATATGGTTGAGGATTCTATCTTGCACGTCTATTTATGGTAGGAGAAGGATATAGGATCCTTAGTGTTATTTCTCGCATGTAGAAACTGTTGTTGTCCTTGGAATTCGTGAAATGGTGTTGGGAGTAATAGGTGAATATTAGATTTCCTCTTTATAAACGCCTAGGCGTTTTGGTGTATTGTTAAGGTCGATAACAAATGGCATCGTTAGTTTAATCAATCTATCATCAAAAGTTGAGGCCTTTTGTTTGGTCCACTTAATGGACGGGTGGAAAAAAAAGCCCTAATCTTTCTTGCATGTTAAGTTTTTGATTCTGATTATGCTTGATGATTAAAAAAAAAAACGAAGTTGTCTGGAGTCTCTGAATTTTGATTTGGTTTCATTTGAGATTGGTGATTTTATTTGGTTTCACACCTCTAATCAATTTCGATTAATCCAAAGCCCTAACTTCTATCCTATAGTGAGAATTTCGATTCTGACTATGCTTCAAGAATAAGAACTGGATGTGGACTTTATTTCACGAATTTTGATCTGATTTCTTTTGGGAGATCTCAAGGCTGTATGTGAAGTCTTGGTGCAGGGTGCACCCAGTTCATCTAGCTAATAAGTCGATCTACAATTATATTTTGGGTTGTTATGGCCCTCCAAATTTGTCCATGGGTTGTGGGCCTTATAATAGTATATGTTTTTTTAGTGGATCAAGTCTTGTTTTGGGTTTGATTCTTGCAAAGAATATGTTTTAGACTATTCAAGTTTTGTTGGGCCATTTTGGACTCTTTAAAGCACCTATTAGTCTTTGTAGCCTTATAATGGTTTGGACCTTATGACTGTGGGCTTATAATGGTTTAATTTTTCTTAGTCTTTATGGCCCATCTCTAGGCTCAAACTGGATTAGATCTTGGGCTAATCATATATAACCCAATTTAGCCCCATTGAAAGGTATTCTTGGTTTGTCTCTATCATCCCATTTTTATGTCTGATTTTGACTCATTAGTAGTCAATTTCGATCTACTCGTTGTGGTCTATGCTTTGGACTTATTATTGGCAACCGTTAATGACTGTATATCATGGAATGAATTTTTTTTTTTTGGTGACCCAATGATGTGTCTAGTATATTGGTGCTACATGTGCTTTTTGGATCATGAGATTGATCTTATGACCTAAGTGTATGTGTTTGTGTCTAATTTTGACATCACTCATTATTTAAAATATTATTTTGTGGCACTCTTGATTATCTGCATGTTATACACATACACTTTACTGTGAGTTGGTTAAACTCTTGAGACTAATATATCAAGTCTCGGTATTTCCAAGGGAGTTAAGGAAAACTGCTAAAGTGGTCGTTCGAAAGACTATAATTGAAGTAGGATTGGATCGGCCCAAGGGTGACCATTCTCTGGAGGTTGTTGTTTCTTGAATCTTGAGATTTTATCTCATTAAGATCACTTTGTGCACTGATTTACATGGAGTTATTGATTATGCTTAAAGGTGATTTATTAATTTCGTGTAAATGAGGTGAGTAAAATAATTGTAAGTGTAAAAGAGAGAGAATGATGATTCTCTTGCCCAAAGATAGTGAAACATTGGGATCAAATCGAAAACATAAGCAATTAGGTCTACGTGCATTTTTCTACGCCCTGGGGGAGAGAATCGGTTGTACACTCAGTTTCTATCCAAAGGTGATGCTAAATGTTGCACCTTATCTATACCCAAAGAGTGGATTATTTACACATGATAAAATACTCTAATCAATTCGTCCATACCTCTAATACAAATTATTTTATCCTTGGTGAATATTAATGACTTATAGTCATTTTGGAGTCCTTTGTGGACATTAGTCTTTAGACTTTTGGGTGACATGTTATCGCCTCTATATCCTTAGTAGATATTAATGACTTATAGTAATTTTGGAGTCCTTTGTGGACATTAATGTTTTAGACTTTTGGGTGACATGTTAACTTGTCTATATTATTTGTGGATTCTATGGTTTGAAACATAATTTTGTGATATAACTTTTAATATTAAATAGTGAAAATATCGATAGAACTATTTTTGTTTAAAAGAATAAATTTGTAAATCATTATGGAGTGGGGATCTCCGTTTATATTTTATCACAATTTATTATGATTTTTCTTTTTTTTTAAAATTGATAATATATTTTGAACATGATTTATTATTTAATGGTTATATGGTTTTATTGTTACATCACGATTACCACCGTAAGAGATTGGTAAAGTCTTAAACTTTGTATCTTGAGTGGGAGTTATTTCACTTCTAAATTATAATTATTATTGATGCATCTTAAAATCTTTGTCTTAGATATACATGTATATTATGGGTAGAGATTTCTACAAAATCAGGTAGAAATTTTCTACAATTATATTCTGGGTAGAGTTTTTCACAAAATCAAGTAGAGTTTTTTCTATAATTATATTATGGGCGGAGTTTTCCTCAAATTGAGAGTGAAGTATTTCACAATTTTGGGTGGCACACCTTGGTGAGTGAGCCAATGAGGTTATACTTCAATCTTGTCTGCGAGCTTTGATATTCTTTTGGATTTGCTCGGAGTTGGATGTGATTAGGCACCATGTTAATAAATTCTTGTTATGAGGATCAGATAAAGTAATTCGTAATTTTAGACAACATACCTTGGTGAGTGAGCCAATAAGGATTTGCCTTAATTTTTCTTGTAAGTATTGGTATTCTTTTAGATTTGCTTGGAATTGAACGTGATTAGGCATCACGTTAATAACTTCTTGTTCTGAGGATTAGGTGAAGTATTTCACAAGCCAGAGTTCTCTGGATGTCAGAACAACATACGACGAGTATGGAGCGGGACATTATGAATTTGCACACTTTGGTTGTGCATTTAGTTCACATGTTAAATTGGTTATCATCTCTCAAATTTATTGTTAATAATAGTTTTATGATCATGGAAGTGTCTTAGTATCGATTTCAGAAAATGGTATACTATGTGCATTCATGATCCATTTTTATATTTTTATTAAATTAAATTCAAGTAATGTTTGGGATATCTAAGTTATTTCACACAACGTTTTATTTTTAGAGTGCACTCGTTTTGGCTCTATAATCTCGTATGAGTCATTTTTAAAACTATAATTCGTGTCTGGACCAAGTCGGAGACTGTTAGAATTTTTATGGAATTTCAAAATTCTTATTTTGTGTGGCCCAGACACACTAGGATTTTATAAAACCCTGGATTATAGTTGCTTGAAATAATAAAGGGCATTATTAGGAATTGAAGGAAACCTCAAGGTTTCCTGATTTATATGTGATTCTTATTCCTATTAGAATACCTTGATGGACGGTAGTCTAGGCAGGGCATGACTCTTCATGCTATATATAGGTGGACGCCCCTGCTCATTATACACAAACCTTTTGGCATCTTCCCATCAAGACAGTGTAGCAAGAGAGGCGGGTAAAACCACTTTCATCTTTCTTTGCAGGAAAAGCGTCGACTTGAATCAACGGTCATGATCTTTGAGATAAGGTACACACATATATTTTAATTTGTATTGTTGATTTATAGTTTTGATTGATCATACGCCCGGACCCTAGGACAAATATTTGGGTGATCGGATCAATAGATCCATCAGTGTTGACATCAATAGTATATTTGGGTGGCCGGATCAATAGACTCAATTGATGTAAAAAAAAGTCATAAACCGATCATAAAATATGGTAACATTTACTATGTGAAAATAAAGAAAATACAACACTACTTACTTTCAAAAAATCACAAACATCGGCCACTGTACAAGAAACTCGGGTATACAACGTCCCATATCAGTGGTTCAAGCAATGCAACAGTCCACTTAAATATGTTATTTGTAAGTGAGGGATCTCAAACTCAAGACGTTGATATCTAGAACTATTATGGCGCTCAATCCAAACACTTTCCCACGGAGATCCTTCTAAACAAAGGATTAGAGCGCAAATATCCCTGCGGAAACCATCACTTCCCCGCAGAGACCCTTCTAAAACAAAGGATTAGAGCGCAAATATCCAAGCCGAAAACCTTCTTCATCAGCTTCTTTTCCCAGCAGAAACCCTAGCGAAACCCTTCTTCTTCGTCTTGCCCAAATACTTGGAGATCGGAGGAGTGTCTCGCAGATCATTTGATCCCCGCCCCATCGCAGATCATCGGATGAGTAGATCTCAGTTATTCAAAATTTATTCCCTTAAACCTATGAAGAAGAGAGAAAGAGGAACAGAGAGAAACAAACGCTGACCCTAATCCTAAACCCACCTAGGCCGATGGATAGATATCACAGGGTGGAGAAACAACGACCCAAGTAAGCCATAAACGAAAACGAGATCCGAATCACCACACAAGGCCTCATCAAGAACTATGTCAGCTATGCCAATACCCTTCTTCAAGTAAGCATGATTCGATTCAAGTCTCCACTAACATCATATAATTTCTCTATTTGGGGTTTTTTTGTTTTTTTTTTTAATGATTTTTAGTGCATGCGCCCTTCGATTTAGATCTTCGATTGATGGGACAAGTTTAATCCTGACCGTCAAACTGATAGATCAACATGACCCGAAAAATCGGTAGGATCGATTTTTCGCTGCTGCGTTTGAAAAATAGTTTTTGACGGATTGTTATGATTGACGGTCTCGCTTTTTTTGTTTGAATTGGTTATGCATTGGGCTTTATTTGTAGGATTATATTCTTATATTGATATTGTAAAGCTTTCTTTTGTGCTGTTATTTATCAATTTCTTATACCAATTCGGATAAGTTGAAGATATATTTTCATGGGCATTACTCTATATATATATATATATATATATATATATATATATATATATATATATATATATATTCTTGGATTAATGGGAGCTCGCCATATGGTTGGGATGACATGGCACCCTCACCATCTCACTTTTAAATCATGTAGTGCAAATTTTTACGAATCCAAGTTGTCTAAGTGGCAGGCCATCATTTAAACAAAACTTAGGTAAAAAAACATAAATCTCAAAAGATTTGAAACCTCCGATTATAGCACTTTAATGTGGACCATTATTTGTATCTACGATAGGGCCCATTTTAAAGTGCTACAATCTCCTAGTTCAAATCCTTTGATGGTAGTATTTTTGGCCTAAGTTAAGTTCAAACGACGACTTGTCATTTGGACGACTTGGATTGGTTAGAAATGTGTGCGACATTTCTAACCAATTGGGTCCATATTAAAGTGCTATGATCAGATGGTTCAAATGATGGCCTATCATTTGGATGAATTAGGTTGGTCAGAAGTGTGTGCGACATGGCACTACATGGCCTAAAAGTGACAATGAGATGCATATCTCAACCAAATGGTGAGGAGAGTCAATCTTTATTGATAATGAATGTGATGGTGATGGCAAAACATTATGGACTAATCACTGGTACTAAGGTGAATCCTTCTTGTATTTGGGCAACGTTGTTTTTGGGGATTGTGAACTGTATCAATTTTTTCTTTTAATTATCACATGATCAAAGATATAGGATATGAGTTCTATTTAGGCAACAAAGTTCCTTGCTGTTTGTGAACCAAATGAATTTGTGGTCATAAATATCATATATAGTCATCTCAAATATATGCAATATATATGGGTAACATGGAAAATAGATATCCGAATTTGTCGCTTACATTACAAAAACGTTTAATCTTTATCACATTATGCATTTGGGAAGGAAATATAAGCTGCATTAGGTACTATATGGATATGGTCAAATGCATGTTGCACCCAAGAATACAGCTGCATCTGACTCATAAATCTAGAACTCCTTATTTCGGGGATTCGATGGTTCAGTTGCACTAATTCTATGTCTCAATTGATCAACTTTGTTATCCCTAACCAAAAATTAAAATATAAATTTAGTTTCATGTAATGATGTTTAATGCCCAAAGTAAATGGTTTTAGATTCTTGAATACAATTCATCTTCGTTCTTGAGGGCATAACACCCTACTTCTGTTTGCTTTGTGTCTACTGTCTAGTATTAATTAACTAATAGTTTGTATGTGGAGTAATAATTTATGAAATTTTTTAGATATTTGAGGCTGAATAGTAGGAAAGTGATTTAGGATTCCGAGTAGCTCGCAAAATTGACTCAACAATTTCCTGTTAATTCAAGTGATTTCTATTTATTATGTTTAGAAGATTGATTTTTGAAGTGGGGATTTCTAGATTGGGATTGGAGTAAATGTGGTCAAGCAGATACTTGGTGGATTTTCCCAATTTTCTTTCATGTTTAGAAGTTTCACTAAATTAAGTCTGGTTTGGGTCATAGAACCATCTTCATAGCATCCATTACTTTATTTTCCAACTCTTCGTGCCCAAGACATGGCTGCAATTTTCCGGGGTTGAGCACATTTAATTGACCCATCAGTGATTGGTCCTAAATCAGCATGGTACTGCACTAGCTGTGTACTCTTCCTAGAACCAGTCTCACTAATCAAGACCATTACCTGTGCGAATGAAAGAGAAAATAAAAATTGAAAATTGAGATACAAATCATGAAGATATCAACAAACAAGTAGAACAGGTGAGACCAAAATCCCAAATATAGAGTTCGCAATTTCAAAAGTTTCAGCTGGAGGGAAAGTCAATCGAAATAATAATAATAAGATTGCACATGTATTAATAGGACTTCAAATTTCATGTATGGGTACACCATGCAGTTAGGAGAACCTTTCTATCAAAACATTTTATTTTGGACTGACAAGGACAACATCTGAATCAGATTTCATGACCGAGTATGTTGTCACCCGTTGGTATCAGGCACCAGAGCTACTACTAAATTGTTTGGAGTACACGGCTGCTATTGATATTTGGTCTGTACGGTGCATACTTGGTGAAATCATGATCTAAGAATCTCTGTTTTTGGGAAAGGACTATGTTCATCACCTGAGGCTTATCACAGAGGTAATTTGGCAACTTTCTCATTTGTTCAGATAATGTGCTTTAATTCTATCATGGCTTATAGAAAAACCACCCATTGCTTATCCACTCAGTATAATAGCAAGAATGTTCTACCTAGTGTGAAAGGAATCAGTTTCCCCAATATGCTGTGGAGGGAAGGTTTGAAAGGATTAACCAACATCCAATTATGTCCTTTTTTATTTTTTTCCATTTATCTCATAATTGTGTATGATTTGAACTTTATGACTTATTTTTTTTCTAAATCATTAGCTGCAACTGTATACAGAATGCCAGAACACATTCATTCTCTATAGGGATCACTGAAGTTCTTAATGCAGATCTCTTGATATAATAACTAAGTGTCGATGACATGGAATTTGTTTGTCAAAGGTTAGTGCCATATACATTAATTAACACCACTTTTGCAGTTTATATATATATATATATATATATATATATATATATATATATATATATATGCTTTTCTATGACTGGATTGCTTACTTCCCATGAACTTCTTACTAAATGTGCAATTAAAATCACATGTCATGACAATGATATGCTGAGAAAATGGTGTCTCTATGCCGGAACACATTCATTCTCTATAGGGATCACTGAAGTTCTTAATACAGATCTCTTGGTATAATAACTAAGTGTTGATGACATAGAATTTGTCTGTCAAAGGTTAGTGCCATATACATTGATTAACACCACTTTTGCAGTATATATATATATATATATATATATATATATATATATATATATATATATATATAATATATCTGTTTTTCTATGACTGGAATGCATACGTCCCATGAACTTCTTACTAAATGTGCAATTAAAATCACATGTCCTGACAATGACATGTTGAGAAAATGATGTTTCTACGCTTAGAGTAATGACTTATTGGATCTTTGAATAGAAACAAAACGGATGTACCTTTAATAGGGCTGTCTAGGTCAGCCTGTTACCCAACCCACCCGACCAGGTTTTTGAACCAGGCCAAACGCATAAACTTACTCATCGAGTCGAGTAGGGAAAAACTGGTCTGACACTTGGTATATATATAAAATACAATAATTTTTAGCCTAAACTTCAGCATATCATCTTGAAAAAGTATTGCTTGTGTAGTGTCTATCTTCTTTTCAATCAATAAATAAAATTTATACCAAAATTCTTATTTTCATTTTGATCACTTGGTGCATGTTGACATTTAACCCTTCTTTTGTCTCATTATCTTATCTTCTTTATTGGCGTTGTCTGACTTTTTGTGTGGATTCTGAAATATTCACACCCCTATGTTGGTCCAGTTATTGGAATAGTTCGAGTGGTTGTAAGACTACGACCTCGGAATATTGAGGAGTTGACTGCAGATGCTGATTTCACTGATTGTGTAGAATTGTAGCCAGAGGTTTCTCTAATAGAATTTTTTTTTATAGTTTTTAAATACATATTCAATATGAAATTATTTCTTATGTAACTTCTGCTAGAGATCTTGTTCATAGGAAGTTGGAACTAATTAATCATGTCGATTCATCTCAGCTTAAAAGGTTGAAGCTCCGCAAAAACAATTGGGATTCGGACACATGAATTTCATTAAGTGCTCACTGGATTTGCATCACAGAAGCGTGTTTATGGAATTGTGGCAAAACCTGCTGTAGAGGTAATACTGATATGAAGTTGTTTAGTGTTATGAATTTCGTATTTTAGCTTCCTTGTGGTGAATGTCTATCCCTGTCATTCTCAAGCGTTTAAGAATTTGCATGACCTGTCGAGGATTGTTGATTCAATTTTATATCATTAATGTAGTGCTGAGACAATTTTCTCTCTTGGTTTAGGTACATGTTAGGAGGTCTGTCAAGGGAAGGCATGATGGAGAAGTACCCGTTTCAAGTGAGAATGGCAACATCTCCAACTTGGTCAAAGGTTATAGGCCCCCGTTGTTAGGAAAAGCAAGCTACTTGTGGGAGATTTTGCAGGTTCTGAGCGTATTGGTAAGTCAGGTATTTACCAGAAATTTTAAACTCTTAAATATTATTTCACATAGTTGAAGCACTGTGAATCATGAAGATGCACAACTGTAATATCCCAAAAATTTGAGCATTAAACAGTGACCTCGAGATTTGTGTCCGACTGGTCGTAGGTTTGACCAAGTGATGGTCAAATAGTGGACTCATAAAGTGATAAGCTGATGTGACGCAAATGTGACCTAAGTATAGTATAAGGTGTTAAATTAGAGTCACATACACCTATCTCTGGTGTATGCGCTTAGCACCGAAATAGGAAAGTGGATATAAGGGTTTAATAACCCTAGAATCCCTTGTTTTGCTTGTTGAAGAGAGAGTTAAGAAGAGAGAGAGAGAGGAACCAAGAGGAGTTATTGAAGCTAGGAGTTAATGCAAATCAAGAGAAAGATTGAGCATTGATTGCTGGATTCAATAATTTGAGATCGTTGAAGCAAAAGTTGGAACCCTAGCCATCAAACCCAACAAATCAATCCTTTAAAGGGATTCTTGAGGTGAGTCTTATTAGAATTAAATGCATAGATGTATGATGGTTAAGATTTAGTCAAGTATGGTTAAACTGGTAGATTAAAGACTTAGAATAGAAAGTAAAAAAAAATAGAAAAGGAAAAGATTTGGAAGAACATCCCGAAATGGGGGACCGAATCTGGCCAAATCGATTAATCGATTTTGGTCTAGAAGTTGAAAAGTCAAGGATGCCCGATTTCGATTAATCGATTTCGAAATTGATTAATCGATGTTGAAGGTCGATTAATCGATTTAGAAATCGACTAATCGACTGGGTACCTCCAGTGGCTGGAGAAACAAGACCTGGGGAAATCGACTAATCGAGTTGAGAAATCGATTAATCAATTTTGGATTTCGATTAAATAATTTGGGATCGACTAATCGATTTCGGACTTTCAACCACTCGATTTGAGAATCGACTGTACCATGTTAAGGATTTCGATTAATCGATTTGGGATCGATTAATCGATTTTGGGATCTCGATTAATCAATTTTGGGAATCGATTAATCGATTTGGGTTTTGATTAATCGATTTTGGGAATTGATTAATTGATTTTGGCAGTTTCAATTGACTTTCTAGTTTGACCTTGAGATTCATGGAGGGTCTAGGACCTTCTTTATTACATCTTTAGTGATGTATTGCATATGTTGTGATGTACCATAGGTGGTACGTATGAAAGCAAGCATGAGGAGTTGTGTGGGACCTTGATGCTTGGACCTTCAGAAACTTAAGGTAGGGAACACCTTGAACATGTACTTTAATTGCAAGACCAATGTATGTAGTGATATAGAACTCAAACTGAAAATATTTTAACTGTGTAAATCTTTGTGAAAAGGGTGCGTGTGTGACACCAAGAATGTGATAAAGGCATTTGTGTGATGCGAGTAACTGAGACCAAGTAATCAAATGAGAATGAGACATCCCCAGGGGATGAGAAAATAATAAAGGCATCAGTGTGATGTGAGTAAATTAGACATCTCAGGGATATAAATATGATTGAATAACTACTGTTGAGGCCTAACTGATATAAGATAGCACTTTACATGGTGAACAACTATACGTAAAGCACATGCTATTTTTGTTATTTGAGGTTTGATTAGAATACCCCACCGACGTGGCGGGATACCCACGACTGACTCGACAGGATATCCATGACCGGTACGGCGGCCAATCCGTACACCAGTGTGGAGGTCTATCCGTACACAGTAAGCACATCCCAGGGATGTTGAGATGAGATTTAACCCTGCCGCCTATTGAGAAAGGGGCTTGGGTAGTATTCCCAGGGAATACATATAACAACTGTCTATTTAGGCGATGATGGTGGGTATTCCATCGGGGCTCGATGCTATATTGCTCAGGGATTACTTAAGTTAAAGATTTAAGTTTTGTTTTAGGCCTGTTCAATTTCATTCATGATAAATCAATAGTAAAGTAAAACATGCAAACTACCAGTAAACTTGAATGCAAATTGCCATCTTTTAAACTATTTTCTAGCAAATGCATAGACATATCATGCTTTGAATATCATAGAATATATGTGAGATTTTGATTTATATGCTCATTGTGTTATTCCTTATTGAGCTAGGATGTAGCTCACCCCTTTAGACTATACGTCGCAAGCCCATTATTAGCAGCGGTCAAGGCTTCGGGAGACGTTGATCCGGGTGATTTGGATTACGTGCCTGGGGACGAGTTGGAGCCTCCTCCCGAGGACTTCTTCTAGGAGACTCTACTGTGTACTTTGATAGAGAGTCAGTTTTGAGAGCAGATTGCATGGCTTGGTATGTCAAGCCTTTATTTTGTCAAACAATGTAATTAGATAGACATTATTCTTTTGGGCGAACCATCTGGGGTGATCTGCTTATCACCGATGGTTCGGATCGGTTCTCTGTTCATGCAGTGGCATGAAAGTAGAACCGTCTTTTGAATATGCCAGATGGGCATATTGATTTTCCACCTTATGCAGTTAATTGCTTTATCTTGTTAATTATTGTTGCTTGTTATACCATTGTTCCGTGCATAGCCTTGGGGCATGGTCTGGAGGATCGTGCTGATGGCACGGGTTTCGGGGTGCCAAAATCCAGGCTGCCATAATTGGTATCAGAGCCTTTTCTTTTAGAAATTCTGACAATCATTCTTTGTCAGAGCATAGGGACTTCTGCTAAAGAAAACTTTGTTTTCACGTGCAGACTGTTATGTTTCCTAGAGGAAGTGGCCAACCCAGGGGCGGTCATCATAGAAAATTGCGTAGTCGAGATGATCTCATCTCGGATACCAATAGAGTACCTTTGGGACATGGAGGTGCTTCAGGTAGTGGCAGTTAAGAGGGCTACGATCAAGGAGAGAACCAAGATCTAGATCGTCAGGATCGAGATCAAAGAGAATAAGAGAGAGTCAGAGAAAGAAACGAAGATAGAGATGAGCATCAGAGGATGATGCACACCATGGAGATCATGGCGGCTGCTATGGCTCAACAGGTAGTATCCTTGGTAGCTCATACTGCCCACGAGCAGCATTAGCCATCGACACCTCCAGTGGCTCCGACACCGCCAGTGTCGTCTACTTTTACTGAGTTTAGGAGGATGAGACCTCCTAGCTTTTCAGGACAGGCAGGTAGATCCCATGGCAGCCGAGAACTGGCTGAGCGAAATGGAGAAGGTTTTTAGTGTGCTCATGTGTACGGAGGACGAGAACGTCCGTTGGGCAGCCTATATGTTGGATGGAGAGGTTGGGCCTTGGTGGAAGTCCGTTTCACGGACTAGGGCTCAGGAGACTCCAGATTTGCCCTGGACTTGGGATGAGTTCGTTGAGGAATTTAATAAACAGTACTTTCCAGAAGTGGTGAGGAACCAAATGGAGATTCAATTTCTACAGCTTGTTCAAGGGAAGATGACTGTTAGAGAGTATGGAGTGGAGTTCATGCGACTCGCTCGCTTCGTGCCTAACTTCGTCATCACAGAGATGATGAGAGTGAAGAGGTTTCAGCAAGGGTTGAGGCCGGACGTGAGGGGAGGAGTAGCACCGTTCCAGCCGAGGACTTATGGAGAGGTCATGAGCAAGGCCTTGGTGGTAGAGGAAGAAAATAATAACAAGTACCGCCAGAGGGAGCAGTAAGGAAGGTGGAATACAGACCAGAGCTAAACGGGGAATTTCGAATCGGTGAACAAAAAGCCAAGATTCGTACCAAACAATCAGAAACCACCGTTTCAAGGAGGTTATGGGAGATCGGCGCAGCAGACCAACCAGCAAAAATTTCTATTGCTTGTGTCGGGGAGGCCAATGAGATATGAGAGCCCTGTTATCACGACCAGAGCGACAGTTACACAGGGGTTCTTGCGAGCAGCTTCTTCCACACCTTGTGAGACGTATGCCAAGTGTGGCAAGTCTCATAGAACAGCTGACTGTAGGCAGGGTACTCGGGGTTATTTTCGATGTGGCAAGGTGAGCCACCTGATCAAAGATTGCCTCGAGGTGAACAAAGGGAAGACGGCTTCAGCTCCCGTGCCATGACCTATACAAGCTAGGAAGCCGATTGTCCAAGGGAGAGCCTACGCAATCACAGCTCAAGAGGCTCATAATATAAATGACGTGATTCAAGGTGAGCTTTCTTTTAAATAAAGAATTTTAATTCTTGAAAATTTTAGATAGAGAAGGTACATCTATATAGAAAATATAAGAGAACTTGCATGTAATAAATTATAGTATGATGATAGACATTATACATGTGTGTATGTATGATTAGGTACATTACAAATTTATAAGAAAGGAAGCGACGTGACATACGAAGCTCGAGTGTTGATAGACCCGGGGTCTACCAACTCATTTGTTACCCCTCGCTTCACAAAGAGGATGAAAGTCAACCCAGAGGAGTTAGACTTTGTGTTAACCGTGACCGTTCCTACTGGGAAATCGGTTGATACCGAAAAGGGTTGCAACTCCGTGATTGTGAGAGTCATGGATGGAGACGTCTTTGAACTACCGACGAACCTAATTCTGTTAGACATGCAAGGATTCGACGTGATCCTTGGCATGGATTGGCTATCGACTCACTGTGCGACGGTAGATTGCAAGAACAAGGTCGTCATCTTCAGACTCAATACGAGGAGATCATTTAGATTTCGAGGAGAGAGGTCGACACACATGCCACTTATCTCAGCAGTCAGGGCCGAGCGATTGATCAAAAAAGGGCGTAGTGGATACTTGGCATTTTTGAAGGAGCATAAAGAGGAGAAGAATGTTATCTCTGAGATAGCAGTTGTGCGAGACTTCGCCGATGTATTTTCGGAGGAGTTACCCGGATTACCTCCAGAGAGAGAAGTAGAATTCGCCATCTACTTAGCACCAGGAACGGAACCTGTTTCTAAAGCACCATACAGAATGGCTCCTGCTGAGTTGAAGGAGTTGAAAGAACAGTTACAAGAACTAATGGACAAGGGGTTTGTTAGACCGAGCGTGTCTCCATGGGGAGCACCGGTCTTGTTCGTAAAGAAGAAAGATGGGTCAATGCGTCTGTGCATTGACTATCGATAATTGAACAAACTTACCATTAAGAATCGATACCCTTTGCCTAGGATAGATGACCTATTTGATCAATTGTAAGGAGCAAAGTATTTCTCCAAGATTGATTTGAGATCGGGATACCATTTGGGTTGACAAATGCCCCGACGTTATTCATGGATATGATGAATAGAGTGTTTAAACCATACCAAGATTCTTGTGTCGTAGTATTTGTTGACGACATCCTGATCTATTCAAAATCAGAAGAAGAGCATGAGAAATATTTAAGAATAGCCCTACAGACTCTACGTAAACACCAACTGTATGCCAAGCTTAGCAAGTGCGAGTTTTGGTTAGAAGAAGTTAGCTTTTTCGGACATGTTGTCTCAAAGCATGGTGTTACTGTAGATCCAGCAAAAATAGAAGCATCGGTCAATTGGGAGCAACCAAAGACCGTGACCGACGTCCGTAGTTTCCTTGGATTAGCGGGTTACTATCGACATTTCGTTGAAGGGTTTTTAAAGATATTAGGACCACTCACGAGACTCACACGGAAAGAAGAGACTCACTTCAACTCCAGTATTAGCAATTCCTTCAGGCAGTGGAGGGTTCGCAGTATACAGCGATGCTTCGTATAGTGGTTTAGGCTGTGTACTTAATCAACACAAAAAGGTGATAGCGTACGGATCGAGACAGTTGAAAGAGCATGAGAAGAATTATCCGACACATGACCTGGAATTAGCCGTGGTCATCTTTGCGCTGAAGATTTGGAGACATTACTTGTACGGTGAGACCTTTGAGATCTTCACTGATCACAAGAGTCTCAGATATCTGTTTACACAAAAGGAACTAAACATGAGGTAGCACAGATGGATGGAGTTCCTCAAGGACTATGACTGTTCTATACAATACCATCAAGGAAAGGCTAATGTAGTAGCCGACGCCTTGAGTCGGAAGAGTTCAGCTCAGTTGGCTGGCTTTATTTTGGGTATGCACAGATGGAAGTTGTTTGAGGATCTGACACTATATGATGCGAACATTGAGTCGTAAGCTATAGGAGCCTTTTTGGCTAATATATTAGTAAGACCGGTGATATTTGAGCATATCCACGAGATACAGATGAAAGACCCGGCGCTAACTAAGATTCGTCAAGATGTAACTGAAGGCATTAGATCTGAATTCTCGGTCAAGGAGGATGGTTCCTTGTTGTTCAAGGGCCGTCTCTGTATTCTGGACATTGCCGATTTACGGCGAACAATTCTCGATGAATCTCACAAGTCCAACTATGCGATCCACTTGGGTAGCACAAAGATGTACCAAGATTTGAAAAAGAATTACTGGTGGAGAGGTTTGATGCAAGATGTGGCAGAGTACGTGTCGCAGTGTTTGACGTGCCAGCAAGTCAAGATCGATCATAGACATCCTGCGAGATTATTACAGCCTCTACCTATATCGGAATGGAAGTGGGAATCGATCTCTATAGATTTCATTGTTGGGCTACCGCGTACTGCAAAGATGTACAATGCCATTTGGGTGGTAGTCGATCAATTGACAAAGTCAGTGCACTTCTTGCCATACAACACGATGTACACAGCGGAAAGACTTGCAGAACTATACATGAAGGAGATCGTCCGTTTGCATGGGATTCCGAGTAGCATTGTTTTAGACTGTGACCCATTATATGCATCAAAGTTTTGAAAAAAATTTCAAGAAGGAATGGGAACGCGACTAGATTTCAGTACGACATTCCATCCACAAACCGACGGGCAGACGGAGAAGGTCAATAAGATCATTGAGGACATGCTTAGGGCATGTATGTTAGAATTGCAAGGATCATGGGATCAACACCTACCATTGATTGAGTTTGCATACAGCAACAGTTTTCAGACGAGCATTGGGATGACACCATATGAAGCTCTTTATGAATGGCGATGTAGATCACCCATCAATTGGGAGGAAACTGGTGAGAAATTTGTTTTGGGACCCAAAATACTTGAAGATAATGCCACCTATGTTCGTATGATAAGGGCAAAACTCAAAGCAGCTCAGAGCAGACAGAAAAGCTAAGCCGATATCAAGCGGACGAGCGTAGACTTTAAGGTGGGAGAACATGTGTTCGTGAAAGTGTCACCTATGAAGGGGGTGATGAGGTTTGGAAAAAGAGGGAAGTTAAGTTCCCGCTATCTTGGACCATTTGAGGTTCTGGGTCTAGTAGGGGAAGTTGCTTACCACATTGGATTGCCACCGTTATTTGATCAGGTACACAATGTGTTCCACGTATCTATGCTTAGGAAGTATCTTAATGACCCTGATCATGTGTTGAGCGGCAAATCATTTGAGATGCATGAGGATATGAGCATGATCGAAGAACCGACAGAGATTTTAGATCGGAAGGAACAAGTGTTGGAGACAAAGGTAATCCCTTTAGTACTTATTTGATGGAAGTATCATCCGGCCGAAGAAGCTACGTGGGAACGAGAGGCCGATGTGAAAGAATAATATCCGGACTTGTTTGTCACAGCTTGAGAGTCAAAATTGTATCATTGCAAGCATGTTTGCGGATTTAAACCATCTGTGTAATTCAATGTCGATCTGCTGGTCAATTTGTTCAATAGAAACAATTTTAATCCGCATAGTGTTCCTAATACCATGTCGAATGCGTACTTAGAATTCATCATAGTCATGACATGACCGTGATGACGGGTTTCGCAAAACCAGTGACCAACTGGTCATGTTTTACCAAGAAACCAAAAGAGACAGAAAAATAACAAAAAAAATTGTAAATCTGATCAAAACCGATTAATCGATTTTCAAATTGATTAATCGATTTGGAAATTTGATTAATCGATTTTGGTCAATTAGTCGACTGGCATACCCCAGTGAGTGGAGATTGAATGAGGATTCAGAAAAATAACAAAGTGAAAATTCGATGAATCGATTTAGGTTTTGATTAATCGATTTTAGATTTCGATTAATCGATACTGGAAATTCGAGTGATCGACTTACTTGAGAATTTTAGAAAAATTTACATGATGTTACAATTTCAATTAATCGAAGTGAAATTCGATTAATCGATTTTGGGATTTCGATTAATCGACTTAGAGATTCGATTAATCGACTGGCATGCGCCAATGAGCTCGAAAAGTTGAAATTTCTAAGTGACCACGATTTTGATTAATCGAAATGGATTCGATTAATTGATATTGAGTTTCGATTAATCGATTTTGGAAATCAATTAATCGATTTCGCGTGGCTTGACTAAATTTTAAAACTCGATTAATCGATTAATCGAATCGGGGCCTATATATATTAAACGGGGGGGGGGGGGGGGATTTCTCCCCATTCGAAATCAGTTTGATTTTTCTCTTGCGTGCCTTTTCAATTTTCTTCTCGAGCGACTTGGCGACCTAGGGTTTTTGCGGTTTGGGATCGATTTCGGATCGAAATCGCTTGCATACGGATTGAATACCTAAGGTAAACCCTAGATTTCAAGTTTCTTTTCATTTCAAGCCATTTCGTTTCACCAAAATGCCGCCTAAAACCCGGTTGTCTTCGAAGAAGGCAACATCCAAACTCCCGGTTCGGCATAAGAACGCCGCACCGCCACCACCTACCCCATCGCCCGTTAGAACCCCATCCCCGTCGTCATCGAATACCACATCCAGTTCGACGAGCGCGTCTTCGGGCGAAGCTTCACCGACCCCACCACCACCCGTCAACGTACTCCAACCAAATGAATGGTGGGCGGCTAAGACCTTCGAAACTGAGTACATTATTGATGAGGAATTATTTACCAACCCTGACGTTGAGGGTGAGACCCAATGGGCTCAGAATTATTTGGTGAAGGCGGGCCTTGGCAATCTTCTAAAGCCACTCCACGGGTGCTATTACCCTAGGCTCGTACACCTATTTTACCAGGGCTTGGAGGATGGCCCTACAAATGACGTGGTTACGACCAAGATCGAGGGTTGTGACTACACCTTCACCCATCGCCACATCCACGAAGCCCTAGAATGTTATTTGGACTTCGTGCCCGAGACCACCCTCTTCCCACCCTTTGCGGAAGAGGTGAGATTTGAAGAAATTATGACCCGCATGACTAATGGGAAGAAAGGGTTGGGATCGTCTATTAGGAGGGTTGATCTCCCCCATTATATGTGGATGCTTGATTTTATAATCAAGTGCAACCTCTACCTGATGCATCATGACACCGAGAGGGTGGAGTTGGTCCAACAGGCCTTGTACACGACATTCTGCGGCCGTTGGTTCGACGCCACCATGATCGTATTGGAGGGGATAAGGTATATCAAAGGAAAATTGATGAAGGGTAATCTGAGGCCCAAGGAGAAGATGTCATACGCTCGACTCATTTCGAGCATGCTGGAGTGCTACTCAGACGCTCCAGGGTATGCCGTCTGGCCCCATGAGGAGAGGGCTACGGACCGTGTGAAGCACTACTCCATCGCTTCATGGGGCCGTAACTATCGGTTATTGAAGAGGGCCCTACCAGCTCAGGGCCGAGCACCAGTAGCAGCAGCACCAGTAGCACCACCACCACCCCCACCACCACATCAAGACCCACCTGTGGGGGGAGCACACCCCATTGATCCACCAGCTGAGGGGACACCCTCGCATACCACCGCATCACCTATGCCACCGTGTAGTCAGTGGCAGCCACACCCACTTCTTCATACCGCCGGCGAGTGGCTCACCCGGCGCCTACTATAGAGGACATGTTGGCTCGGATGGAGGCCAACAACTAGATGATGAACCGACGGATGGACTTCTTGATGTACCACACTATGCGGAACATCTATCCATTGGATTACCAGCAGCGTCTCGCGCAGGAGGAGGAGTGGTCTGCGGGCCGGACCGCTTTTCACGCTAGTACCTCTGCTGTCGATGCATCTGGCTCGACACCCCAGCAGCCAGAGCAGCCTACTGAGATGAGCCAGCCACCACCAGAGCCGCCAGTCCAGTCAGAGCAGCCCGCCCCAGCACCAGATCCGCCGTGAGAGGGGACAGCGTGAGCGCCTGGCGATCACTTTTTGGATATTTTGTACTGTTGTCTCTAAATTATCAATTGTAATTATCGAGAATAGTAACAGAAACTTGTAAATTTTGGAAATTGATAATCAAACCTAAATCATTTTTGAGAATTTCATTGCATTATTTCTGTTTCTTGCACTGTGTGAGGTATACGTCATCTTTTGTGTGTGGGTACGTGACACTGCAGTGTGTGGGGTACCACACCAACGCACCTTTGTGTTATTTTCGAGGACGAAAATTCCCAAGGTGGGGAGAATGTAATATCTTGAAATTTTGAGTGTTAAATAGTGACCTCGAGATCCGTGCCCGACTGATAGGTAGGTTTGACCAAGTGATGGTCAAATAGTAGACTCATAAAGTGATGAACTGATGTGACGCAAATGTGACCTAAGTGTAGTGTAAGGTGTTAAATTAGAGTTACATACACCTATCTCAGGTGTATGCGCTTAGCATCGAAACAGGAAAGTGGATATAAGGGTTTAATAACCCTAGAATCCCTTGTTTTGGTTGTTGAAGAGAGTTAAGAAGAGAGAGAGAGAGGAACCAAGAGGAGTTATTGAAGCTAGGAGTTAATGCAAATCAAGAGGAAGATTGAGCATTGATTGCCGGATTCAATGATTTGGGATCGTTGAAGCAAAAGCTGGAACCCTAGCCATCAAACCCAATAAATCAATCCTTTAAAGGGATTCTTGAGGTGAGTCTTATTAGAATTAAATGCATGGATGTATGATGGTTAAGATTTAGTCAAGTATGGTTAAACTGGTAGATTAAAGACTTAAAATAGAAAGAAAAAAAAAATAGAAAAGGAAAAGATTTGGAAGAAGAGCCCGAAAGGGGGGACTGAATCTGGCCAAATCGATTAATTGAAATCGATGTTCGATTAATCGATTGTGGTCTAGAAGTTGAAAAGTCAGGGATGCCCGATTTCGATTAATCGATTTGGAAATCGATTAATCGATTTAATCGATTAATCGATGTTGAGAAAATTGATTAATCGATTTAGAAATCGACTAATCATTGGGTACCTCCAGTGGGCATTTGGAGAAAGGAAATTACTAATCGAGTTGAGAAATCGATTAATCGATTTTGGATTTCGATTAATCAATTTGGGATCGACTAATTGATTTCGGACTTCCGACCACTCGATTTGAGAATCGACTGTACTATGTTAAGGATTTTGATTAATCAATTTGGGATCGATTAATCGATTTTGGGATCTCGATTAATCGATTTTGGGAATCGATTAATCGATTTGGGTTTCGATTAATTGATTTTGACAGTTTCAATTGACTTTTTAGTTTGACCTTGAGATTCATGGAGGGTCTAGGACCTTCTTTATTACATCTTTAGTGATGTATTGCATATGTTGTGATGTACCATAGGTGGTACGTATGAAAGCAAGCATAAGGAGCCACATGGGACCTTGATGCTTGGACCTTCAGAAACTTGAGGTAGAGAACACCTTAAACATGTACTTTAATTGTAAGAGCATGCATGTAGTGATATATAACTCAAACTGAAAATGTTTTAACTGTGTAAATCTTTGTGAAAAGGGTGCGTGTGTGACACCAAGAATGTGATAAAGGCATCTGTGTGATGCGAGTAAATGAGACCAAGTAATCAAATGAGAATGAGACATCCCCAGGGGATGAGAAAGTAATAAAGGAATCAGTGTGATGCGAGTAAATTAGACATCCCAGGGATGTAAATATGATTAAATAACTACTGTTGAGGCTTAACTGATATAAGATAGCACTTTACACGATGAACAACTATACGTAAAGCACATGTTATTTTTATTATTTGAGGTTTGATTAGAATACCCCATCGACGTGGAGAGATACCCACGACTGACTTGGCAGGATATCCGTGACTGGTACGACGGCCAATCCATACACCAATACGGAGGTCTATCTGTACACAGTAAGCACATCCCAGGGATGTTGAGATGAGATTTAACCCCGCCGCCTATTGTGAAAGGGGCTTGGGTAATATTCCCAGGGAATACATATAACAACTGTCTATTTAGGCGACAATGGTGGGTATTCCATCAGGGCTCGATGTTATATTACTCGGGGATTACTTAAGTTGAAGATTTAAGTTTTGCTTTAGGCCTGTTCAGTGTCATTCATGATACATCAACAGTAAAGTAAAACATGCAAACTACTAGTAAACTTGAATATAAATTGCCATCTTTTAAATTATTTTTCTAGCAAATGCATAGACATATCATGCTTTGAATATCATGGAATATATGTGAGATTTTGATTTATATGCTCATTGTGTTGTTCCCTATTGAGCTAGGATGTAGCTCACCCCTTTAGACTATACGTCGCAGGTCCATTATTAGCAGCTGCCGAGGCTTCAGGAGATGTTGATCCGGGTGATTCGGATTACATGCCTGGGGACGAGTTGGAGCCTCCTCCCGAAAACTTCTTCTAGGAGACTCTACTGTGTACTTTGATAGAGAGTTAGTTTTGAGAGCAGAATGTACCGCTTGGTATGTCAAGCCTTTATTTTGTCAAACAATATAATTAGATAGACATTATTCTTTTGGGCGAACCATCTGGGGTGATCTGCTTATCATCGATGGTTCGGATCGGTTCTTTGTTCATGCAGTGGCATGAAAGTTGAACCGTCTTTTGAATATGCCAGATGGGCATATTGATTTTCCGCCTTATGCAGTTAATTGCTTTATCTTGCTAATTATTGCTTGTTATATCATTGTTCCGTGCATAACCTTGGGGCACGGTCTGGAGGATCGTGCTGATGGCATGGGTTTCGGGGTGTTGAAATCCAGGCTGTCACAACAACACAACTAAATTTTACTTCTGCTGGGCATGCAACCCTTAAATTTGAAATGAAACTCACTCAGCTGATCAATGTAACTCAGCTAATATTGAATCAATCACTAAATTGTTGCTATTAATGACTTGTGCAAGCTACCTCTTTCCTGATATATCACTTGTCACGTTCCTGAATTGAAAAGCTTTATTACCGAAGGACTTATGGAGAAATGAGATAATCTAGGTTCCTATCTAAATATTCTGGCAATCCAATCAAGTACTCATGTCATAATTGAAACTATAAGGCCAAAATTGGTTAAATAGCAAAGAAAAATGATAAGAGGATTCAAGGCATACAAGAACTCAGAAAAAATAACTCCATTAATAACTTGAACTTTGAGTACAAAGTATCCCAAGCTTCAATTACATGGTAGGCAATACATATGCCATTCGTTCAACCATTCACCTTTTATAGGCAAAATTAGAAGAACCTCATAAAGAAGACGGTTCCAACAAAATGTGAAAGAGACCAATTCATAGAAAAAGGCTAAAGATAAATGCATGCAGCCTTGGACAAATTTCCAATGCATGAGGACTCTATGCCATGCTACAATTTTAAGTTCTACTGGACCAATTAACCTAAATATAACAAAGACAAATGAATAAACTCCTAGCCTAGGCACCCTGCATAAAAGCACAATGCCAAGATTGACCTCAAAGTGAAAATTGAAGAAAAGCGAGGGTGTTATCTAGTGATGGGCTAAAAGTGAAAATTGGATTGGCAAACTTTTGCACCATTTTTCACCACATGGGCTAAAAATGTGACAAGCGAGGCTGTTATCTAGTGATGCTGGCGACCAAAGTCATTCCAAATAAAAATTGAGGAGAATTAGATGCATTAACATCTAACATGTAAACATTGCTAGACTCTCTGTCCTTTTTAAATTTGTAACATGTAACATTGGCCCCTTCTTAAATGATAAAAAATGTACTGCCCTTTAAATAAAAAATGCTTTGTAACAATGACTCGGATACATGTGTTACTACATGGGGAATTCCCCATGCAATGCCCATATGTAAATTGAGTAACTTGGCTTGATTTATGTGTGCATAGCTTAAAAGCCCAGGGTTTCCCATTTCTAAACCATCGATATTAAGAGTTTTAATCAACCCACACGGGCCTTTTGCAGCCAAGAGTTTAGAGATGACAGTTTTAGATCTTGGAACATGCGTAGTAGCTTTTGGTACAAGGATGGCTGATTCAAAGCTGACCATAGATTTCCGAAAATTTTCAGAATCTGATTTTCTAATTTTGTAATCCCTAGTTTGCAATTTGCATGCTGCCTTTCTAGGGGCTTTGGCCAGCAACGAAGCTAAAGCTTCACACTGGTC
The DNA here is from genome assembly GCA_021018995.1 of Chloranthus sessilifolius. Classification (NCBI taxonomy): domain Eukaryota; kingdom Viridiplantae; phylum Streptophyta; class Magnoliopsida; order Chloranthales; family Chloranthaceae; genus Chloranthus; species Chloranthus sessilifolius. Next base: position 105,280,848 of record CM037588.1, read on the forward strand.
CGCTCACAACTTTTAGCATAGAATGTTCGCAAACAACCACCAAACAGTTTGTGTACCTGATTAGTGCAATCAGTTTATTGCTTCCATCTGTCCATGGTGAACTTTGGGATATGATCAAGTATTTCAATTGACAAATGCCAAATAATTTTTATTGCTTTACAGTGAAGAAAATTGTGTACAATAGTTTCTTTCGAAGTTTTTGAAGAAGATGCATCTTGATGGAATGTACATGACATTTTCATTTACAACCTATCAACTGAAAAGTGATTAGATAATATGCTTGGATGATGCCTACTCAAATGAATTCAAGCCGCAATTTGGGTCTGAAATATATTGGAAGGAGTCGTTGTGGTAAGATAGGTTTATATAAAATGCATGCAGTTAATGTCATAGCTTACTAGTTAGTGCATACTTAACTCCTGCACTTATCTTCTCATAGATGGACATTGGGCATGCTATGGTCGCGATTTCAATCATTACCGTGAGCCTTCAGCACATATTTGGTACCTTCTGATAAGATCCGAAATAGGGGATTTTCGTTCTCGAAGCGCTTTGATGAGGTTGTATCTTATAGAGACGTAGTGTTGATACAGATTGATGACATGAATAGGTTTATTTAATGTTTTCTTTACCTTGATGATTTTCAGGCTTCCCCAGGTAGGAGAATTGAGGCAGCAAAGTTTGCCCAGTTATGGAATGAAGTGATATGCAGTTTCCGTGAAGAAGACCTCATAAGTGATAGGAAAGGCTTCTCGTCAAAGTTACTTTTATGTCCTATACTTAATTCTGTCATTTGCTTTCTTATCCCATTGGACTTATACTTGTATTTTTTATTGATAGTTCCTTATTCATCAGATCCTAGCCTGAAACTAATACAATGGCCACCCTTCTTACTTGCTAGCAAGGTCAGGAACATTGCTTTGTGAATATTTGACATTATTTATTACCTTCCATACCTGTTGAGTATTCAACTGCTTGCGCAGATCCCTATAGCACTAGATGTGCACTACGTGAAATAATGGGGCTGATGGGATCTGTGGCAGCTGTGGCTTGTTTTAAGAATTTTTATGGATATTTCTAGTTTTTGTTCGATGAATATAGTTGAAATTTGAGCTTACTTTATCAAATTTGCTTTATCTTGAAATGAAGGCATGTGATCCTTAGTAATTATGTTTTGTACTCTGGATTAAGCATAGTTTATAGTTCTCCAACTCTGGATTAAGCATAGTTTGGGTGAGGATTTAATTTCAGTAAGACAGTTTTTTAAGGGGTTTTGGGTGAGGAGCTTGATTTTTGCCCACTCAAAGAATAGTTTATATTGTACTATGTTCTCTCTCTCTCTCTCTCTCTCTCTCTCTCTGTGTCTATCTGGCTGACTTGCACATTAGCCAGATATACCAATAAATTAATATCCGTTGTTTTAACTTAAGAGTGTGGATCATTTGTCTTGTATGCATTATATGTACCAAGTTATCAATTGTCATAGGGAAAGGGAAGTATGTTTTCCTGTCTATTGTGCTTCTCGTACCCTACTGGTGAAGTATGTTTTCCCATCTATTGTAATTGATGTTTTTTTCTTTATGTCTAAATGACTACTGTAGGTTTGGATTGCTGCTGCTCAAGCTCTCACAACCATGACAATCAGTTCTAGGTGGCCTTTTAGATTACAAATTTACAAATTCTTTACATGCTTTGGCTCAAGGTGGAGTATAATCTCAGTTTTCAAATATGCAACTAAGTAACGGAGAAGATCAAGGAGCATGGTTTTTTAATAAGTCCTAAGTTAAATCGAAAAATGTTGAATATAACATTGTTGAATGTGTTAATAGGATGGTGTTGAATGTATTAATGTGAATTTTTCAATGTATTAATGAGATCGTGTCGAATGTATTAATAAAATATTATTATATATTTTTTTTTGGCTTATTATTTTTCTTTTTAGTTGAATGGATAGTGAATATTTTGCCTCATAAGTTGATTTGTGATTAAGTATAATAATCATAGCAAATATGTTTTGCCTCAGAGGTTGATTTGATGGGTGAGAAGCTGTGCATTATCAAATTCCATTTTTTCACAAATTGTAACTTTCATTGATTTTTCTGATTTTAAATTAATTTTATTTTTGGCTTATTAGTTTTTCATTTTAGTTGAATGGATTTTTTTTCTCGTTAGGTGATTTGTGTGGTTGATATAATATTTGTAACAGGTAAATTGGCTCCAATTACAGTAACAAAAGTGGAAGCTATTCATTTAAATTTTTTTTTTTTTTTTAAAAACAACGGTCCATAACCGTTGTTTTTGGAATAAATTAACAACTGTTCATTGGTGTTATTTACATATACCACTGACTTAGGCCGTGGTTTTAAAGAAAAATAATAACCTTTTTTTCCGTTAAGAACAACAACTAGAAACTGTTGTTATTTTGCAACGGACATGAGCCGTTGTTTATGTGGTCAATAAACAACGATTTTTGGCTGTTGCTTATGACAACCAATGCTCTATAAACAACGATCATTACCATGGCTCAAAACCGTTGTTTATGAAATTTACAACGGTTTTGGGCCGTTGTTTTTTTGTAGATTTTCACGTAGTGATTTGGGTACAAATAAAAGAAAAGAAAAGAGAATCCAACAAATAAAAAAGAGAATCCAAGAAAATTAATTAATATAAATATTATATATATATATATATATATTATAAATTAATGAGACTGGTAAAAGAATAATAATATAAAAAAATTGGCTAGCGAAGGGCTAGCCCCATATGATATGGCTAAGGAGCCCATTTGGCTAGCCCTATTAGAGATGTTCTAATAAAAGAAAATAGGATGCAATCTTTAAGGGAAGTTTTGAAGAATTTTATATGCTATTCTATGGTGAGAGGTTTACCACCACGGAAGATGATAGTGGTTTTCATTACAAGCTATTGGAATATATAACACCATATATAAAGCATGATTAGGAAAGACTAGGTCCTCAAAATCACGTGATTATTGTTGCATGTTTTTTGATAAAAAAATTAATATATATTAAACATTAGGCTCACGGAAGATAAAGAGATGGAGGAGATGAAGCATGTTTCAAAGACAAAAATTGTTAATTGGCCTCTAACTTTAAGTTGAAGTAGCTCGAGCGAGATATGCGCTCAACAAAGGTGATTTTATGGGTTAAAGTCGCTCGAGTGACTTTGGTTTTCGCTTAAGCAACCTGTGACGACGCGCGATGTTTAAGTTACGTGCATATTTCATTTTTTGAGTAGTTTCTCTTGGATTAGAAGTAGGGTTCGGGACTTCTATATAAGGGAAAGCTCATTAACGAATTTAAGAGCCTTTGTGTGAGAGAGATATCATTGTAAAGCTTTGGAAAACATATCTAAGGGTTTAGAGGAGAGCTTTGGTGAGGCTTGAGTGTTCTTGTATTCTTGTGTGATTATCAATATAGTGGATTATCTTGCCCGTGGACATAGGCATATTGCCGAATCACGTAAATATTGTCTCTTGTGTGTTTGTGGTTGATTTTCTTCTATTTTTGCGTTCTTATTTGATCGGTCATTGTGAGATTGTTGGTTAGTTTGTGAGCTTCCACGCAATAAATTGGTATCAGTGAGAGGTTTCTGTTCTATGATCTGAGATGACATCGAAGTCCGCAAAGGTTTTGTACGCGAGATTCGAGGTTGAGAAATTCGACGAGAAGATCAATTTCGGCTTGTGACAAGTACAAGTCCAGTATATTTTGGTTCAACAAGGATTGCACAAGACCTTGAAAGGGATTTCAGGTAAGTCGGCAGATATGTCCGATAGGGATTGGGAAGAATTCGAACTTCAGGCATGTAGTACGATTCTGCTGTCTAGCGAAGGAGATTACATATAATGTAATACGAGAGAACTCGGCGGCCTCGCTATGGGTCAAATTAGAGTCTCTACATGACGAAATATCTGACGAGTCGTCTATATCTCAAGAAGCAACTATACAAGTTGCATATGAAGACAAGTACTTCTCTCAACAAACATCTTAATGAATTCAATAGAATAATATCTTAATTATTAAACGTTGGAGAAGAGGTTAAGGATGAAGACAAAATACTATTGCTTTTGTCTTTCCTCCCTGATTCCTATGAGCACCTGGTTACTACACTACTCTATGAGAATGATACTATTAAACTGGAGTCGGTTACATCGGTATTGCTTTATAATGACATGAGGAAGAAAGGTTCAGATAGTGATTTACAAGCAGATGACTTGTTGGTCAAAGAGAGAACAGAGGACAGTAAATTCAGAAGGGATAGATCAAAGTTCAGATATAAATCCAAAAATTGAAAGATGGTAGAATGCTATAAGTGTCACGAAAAGAGTCACATCAGAAGACATTATCCACAGTTACAAACAAAGAGGGACGATGCTCAGGATAAGAAATATAAAGGGGTCGTTGATGAGACTGGTATAGCCAAAGAAGCTCCGGATAATGATGGAAATGCATTGTCAGTAGTTTCAGATAAATACTCGCAGAATGCATGGATACTTGATTCAGAGTGCTCCTACCACATGTGTCTAAATAGGAACTGGTTCGCATTTTATAAAGAGGTGGATGGTGGAACAGTTTTGATGGGAATAATATGACCCGTGAAACAGTTGGAAAGAGGAGTATCAGAATAAAGATGCACGGTGGGGTTGTGAGAACATTGACCGATGTATGTCATGTTCCTGTACTGAAGAAGAACTTTATATCGCTTGGTACACTAGACTCCAATGGGCTCAAGTTTGCAGCTCAAGGTGGAGTTTTGAAAGTGATAAAAGGATCTCTGGTTGTAATGAAAGCAGAAAAGGTTGAGAACCTTTACTTTCTATCAAGGAGTACAGTGACAAGTGGAGCAGCAGTATCTACGTCAGATGATAGTGGTTTGTTCTCTACACAATTATGGCACATGCGCCTAGGGCACATGTCAGAAAGAGGAATGATATCGTTGAGCAGTAGGGCTTGTTGAAAGGTGTAAAGGCTAGAAAAGTTTACTTTTGTGAGCATTGTGTCTTCCGGAAATAGTGCAAGGTTAAGTTCAACACAACATTTCACACTACGAAAGACACACTAGACTATATACATTCAGATTTATGGGGGTCTTCAAAGGTTCTTTCTAATGGAGGTGCTAGGTACTTCATCTCCTTCATCGATGATTACTCTCGGTATGTATGGATCAATATGATGAAGAGTAAGGATGAGGTGTTAGAAATCTTCAAGAGGTAGAAAATATTGTTTAAGAACCAGACTGGAAGGATGGTTAAACGGTTGAGAACCAATAATGGTGGTGAATACACCAGTGGACAGTTTCAGGAGTTCTGTAAAGAGAATGGTATTACTGGCACTTCACAATGAAGAATACACCGCAACAAAATGAGATAGTAGAATGTATGAATAGACCTTTACTTGAAAAGGAAAGATGTATGCTATCCAATGTGGGATTGGGTAGAGAATTCTGGGCCGAGACAGTCAATACAACGTGCTATCTAGTATATAGATCACCGTCTAAAATAATTGATTTCAAGACTCTGATTGAGATGTAGTTAGGGAAGCCTGCAGATTACAATGCATTGAGGGTTTTTGGTTGCGCAACTTACTATCATGTCAGAGATAGTAAAATTGACCCAAGGGCTAAGAAAGCGATTTTCTTAGGGTGTGCAAATGACATGAAAGGATATATGTTATAGCGTCTTGCGCAAAATAAGGTTGTAATCAGTAGAGATGTGATGTAATATCTCGAAAAATCGCTTCAAACAGTGACCTTGGGATCCGTGCCCAATTGGTCATAGGTTTGACAAACAAGAGTTCACAAGTTACCGTAGGATACGATGAACGGATGAGATGTGAGGATTCGAGTGAATATGGGGAGTGTGATAAAAAATCTAGAGTCATATACACCTATTAAGGTACATGTGCTCAACACACAAGTTAGAGGGGAGATAAAAGGGTTTAATAGCCCTAGTTTCTCTTTTATTTGGTTGATTGAGAGAGAGTAAAGAAGAGAGAGAGAAGGAGAGCATAGTTAATGCAAGGAGTAAATGCTAGTTGAGGAAGGGGGATTCGAGCAATAAACGTCGGATTCGACGCGAGGGATTCGCTAGAAGCAAAGCTGGAAACCCTAGCCTTTCCAACCACTTAACCTAATCAATTAAAGATTGATTGAAGGTAAAATTCTTGTAAATTGAATGCATAAATCGAAGGGTTTAATCTATAGTTAAAAATGGTTTAAATTATAGGGTAATGGTTTAGAAAAATAGAGAAAAAAGAGTGGAAAAAGGTTGAAAGCAATTTCGATTAATCGAAATTAAGATTCGATTAATTGAAATTGCCAAGAAGTTGAAAAGTCAAGGAATGAGTTCGATTAATCGAAATGAGTTTCGATTAATCGATTTTGATTTCGATTAATCGATTTGAATATGGACCCTGTAAGGAGGAGGAAATGACTTGGGAAAAATCGACTAATCGAAATGGGATTTCGATTAATCGATTTCAAATTTCGATTAATTGATTTGGGATCAATTAATCGATTTTGGGAATTCGATTACTCGAATTGAGAATCGAATGGATTGAGTGGAGAAATTCGATTAATCGAATTGGGATTCGATTAATCGAATGAGAATCTCGATTAATCGATTAATCGATTTTGAATTTCGATTAATCGATTTTGGAAATCGATTAATCGAATCAGATTCGACTAATCGATTTTGGAGTTCGATTAATCGACTGGACTAGTTTATGTTGACTTTTGAGTTTGACTTTAAGCTTCATGGAGGGTCTTGGACCTCCTTATTACATCCTTAGTGATGTGTTTCACATGTAATATGGTACCATAGGTGGTACGTGTGAGCTAGTGTACAAGGAGCCATGTGGGACCTTGATGCATTGATCAAACGAAGACTTGAGGTAGGGAACACCTTGAACATGTACTTTATTTTACAAGAGCATGTATGTAGTGATATAAAATTCAATTCAAATTATTTTTATTGCTTAAGAATCATGAAAAGTGTGTGTGTGTGTGACATCCATAAGAGTAAGTATAATGAACCATCCCCAGGGGATGAGGAAGTAAAGAGGTAAGGGCATCAGGTGTGATGCAAGTGAATGGATACATCCCAGGGATGTATCCAATATTGAATCATATTTGATAGGGCCTAACTGATATAAGATAACACATTTACACGGTAAATAACTATATGTAAGGCACCGATATTTTTGTTATTTGAGGTTTGATAGGGTACCCCATCGACGTGGCGGGATATCCACGACTGACACGGTAGGATATCCGTGACCGATACGGCGGCGAAACTGTAGGTCAGTGCGGAGGCTTATCCGTACACAGTAAGCACACCCCAGGGGTGTTGATTTGAGACAAGTGAAACCCCGCCACCAATCCCCAGGGGAAAGGGGCTTGGGTACTATATTGTATTCCCAGGGAATACGTTAAAAGTGTCTATATAGATGACAATGATGGGTATCTCATCGGGGCTCGATGCTATATCGCTCAGGGATTACTTAAGTTGAAAGTTTAAGTTTTGCTTTAGGCCTTTTCAGCATCATTCATGAATAGATAAAGACATAAGTAAACTACCAGTAAAAATATAATGCTTTTAATTGTTTTCATCAGTGACTGCATAGATACATCATGCATGGCATATCATGGAATATATGTGAGTAATAATTTATATGTTCAATTGTATTTTGTTCCCTATTGAGCTAGGATGTAGCTCACCCTATAGACTATACGTCGCAGGTCCACTACTAGCAGCTGCTGAGGCTTCAGGAGATGCTGGCCCTGGTGAGTCGGACCTTGCGGCCGGTGAAGAGTTGGAGCCACCTCCTGAGGACTTCTTCTAGAGATTTTTTTGGTAGAGATTTGTACGGCTTGGTATGTCAAGCCTTGTTTTGGTTAAACAATGTATATATTGGGTTTTGGGATTATTCTTTTGGGGCGAACCATCCGTGATGATTTCTATCATCGATGGTTCGGATCGGTTCTCCATTCATGCAGAGGCATGAGGGTAGAACTGTCTTTTGAGAAATGCTTTTATATAGATTTAAATTCTGCAGTTTCATTTACTACTTCTTTTTGCTTGATATACCAATGTTCCGTGCTTAGCTAAGGGGCACAGTCAAGATGATCGTGCTGATGGCACGGGTTTCGGGGTGCCAAAATCCGGGCTGTCACAGTTGGTATCAAAGCGCCTTTCTTTTAGCAATTCTGACAATTGCTCTTTTGGTCAGAACATAGGGGCTTCTGCTAACGAAACTTTAGTTTCAAATACAGCCGCAAATGTCTTCTAGAGGAAGAGGCCGATCAAGGGGAGGCCAACAGAGGAGTCTACGTAGTGGAGATGATTACATCTCTCCTACTAATAGAGTGCCTTTAGGAGGTACTGAGGCCCCAGGGGGCAGTAGTAGTAGACAACATGATGAAGAGGATCGAGATCGTCAGGATCAAGATCTAAGAGAGCAAGAGAGAGTGAGAGAAAGACAGGAAGATAGAGAGGAGCGACAAAGGATGATGCACACTATGGAGACTATGGCAGCTGCCATGGCACAACAAGCCGCATCCTTTGCAGCTCATGCATCAAGAAAACAACAGCCACCTACACCACCTGTAGGACTTGCGCTGCCTGTGCCCTCATCCTTTACAGAGTTTAGGAGGATGAGACCTCCTTCATTTTCTGGGCAGGCAGACACAATGGCCGCTGAGAACTGGCTTATGGAGATGGAGAAAGTCTTTAGCGTGTTGACATGCACGGAAGATGAGAGTGTGAGATGGGCAGCTTATATGTTGGATGGGGAGGCTGGGTCTTGGTGGAAGTCCGTGATACGGACTCGGGCTCAGGAGACCCCAGAGTTGCCTTGGACTTGGGAGGAGTTTGTTGAGGAGTTCAACAAACAATATTTTCTGAAAGTGGTGAGGAACCAGCTTGAGATACAATTTTTACAGTTAGTGTAAGGGAGAATGACAGTGAGAGAATATGGGGTAGAGTTTCTACGACTTGCCCATTTTTCTCCGGATTATGTCATTACCGACGTGATGAAATCCAAGAGGTTTCAGCAAGGTTTGAAGCCTGAGGTTAGGGGAGGCGTAGCTCCATTTCAGTTGAGGACCTATGAAGAGGTCATGAGCAAGGCGTTGGTTGTAGAGGAGGAGAACAATAACAGATATAAACAGAGGGAGCAGCAGAGAGGAGGAAATGAACAAGGAAGGACGGGGACCTATGAACCGGTGAACAAAAAGCCGAGGTTCGTGGCCCAAAATCAGAGACCATAGTTTCAGGGAGGTTTTGGAAGGCCTGCGCAACAACAACACCAACAGAGGTTTCCATTACTTGCGTCGGGGAGACCTTTACGATATGAGAGCCCTGCCATGTCTACTGGCGCCACTATCACACAGGGTTCTCGTACTATTTCTTCCGCACCTCGAGAGACTTGCGCAAAGTGTGGCAAACCTCATAGAACGGTGGATTGCAGAGCGGGAACTAAGGGTTGTTTCCGATGTGGCAAGGTGGGCCACTTGATCAAGACGGATAAAAGAAAGACGGTTTGCTTGCGGACCACGACCCATTCAAGCAAGGAAGCTGATCGTTCAGGGGAGAGCTTATGCAGTCACTGCTCAGGAAGCAGGGAACGTGCATGACGTTATCCAAGGTGAGACTCTTTTAAATTAAAGAAAATTTCCATTTCATTAAAATTTTAGATAGAGAAGGTGCATGCATTAGGAATTGTATAGATTCTTTTCTCAATACTAAATCTATATGTGAATTAAGGGTGTATTTTGATGTGTAAATTATTGTATGTATGTATGTATACTATACGTACTTTAACTATATATGAAAAAGGATGCTTTGTTGGATATGACGCTAGAGTGTTGATAGACCCAGGGTCTACCCACTCATTTGTCACTCCACGTTTCGCCAAGAAGATGAAGATTGTTCTAGAGGCGTTGGACTTCGTCCTATTGTGTCTATTCCGACTGGAGAGTTAGTAGACACGGAGTTAGCTTGCAAATCCATCATTGTAGCAGTTCGAGACCTAGAGGTGCATGAATTGGAAGCAAAGTTGATACTGTTAGACATGCAAGGGTTTGATGTGATCCTTGGCATGGACTGGTTGTGCAAAGATTGTGCAAACCGTCGAATTGCAAGAACAAGGTAGTCATTTTCGCACCCAACACAAGAAGATCATTTCGGTTTCAAGGAGGAGGTCGTCATCTGTACACCGATCTCAAAGATGAGGGCCGAGAAAATGATCGAAAGGGTTGCATGGATACTTGGCTTTCTTAAAGGAGGACAAGGAAGAAAAGAATGTCATTGCGAGACTTCGCCACGTGTTTCGTAAGAATTGCCTGGACTACCTCCAGAGAGAGAAGTGGAATTCGCCATTGACTTAGCACCAGGAACGGAGCCTATTTCGAAAGCGCCATATAGAATGGCTCCTGCTGAGTTAAAGGAGTTGAAGGAACAACTACAAGAGCTTATGGACAAGAGGTTTGTTAGACCGAGCGTGTCTCCATGGGGAGCACCGGTCTTGTTTGTCAAGATGAAAGATGGGTCAATGCGGCTGTGCATTGACTATCGACAATTGAACAAACTCACTGTGAAGAACCGCTACCCTTTGCCTAGAATTGACGATCTATTCGACCAACTACAAGGAGCAAGGTATTTTTCCAAGATCGACCTGAGATCTGGATACCATCAGTTGCGAGTCAAGGCAGAGGATATCCAGAAGACAGCTTTTCGGACACGGTATGGACACTATGAATTCCTTGTGATGCCGTTTGGGTTGACGAATGCTCCAGCGTCCTTTATGGATCTGATGAACCGAGTGTTTAAACCACACTTGGACTCCTGCGTCGTAGTGTTTGTTGATGATATATTGATATACTCCAAATCCAAGATGGAACACGAAGAACAATTGAGGGTTGCTCTACAGACGCTATGTGAACACCAATTGTACGCCAAACTCAGCAAATGTGAATTTTGGTTGGAAGAGGTTAGCTTTTTGGGACATGTCGTCTCAAAGCATGGTATCACTGTAGATCCAGCAAAGATAGAAGCAGTGGTTAAATGGGAGCAACCAAAGACAGTGACCAATGTCCGAAGTTTTCTGGGCTTAGCAGGCTATTATCGACGTTTCGTTGAGGGGTTCAAAGATATCGGGACCTCTCACAAAGCTGACACGAAAAGATTCAAGATTTGAGTGGAGTGAGGCATGCGAGAAGAGTTTTCAAGAACTCAAAACGAGACTCACTTCCGCCCAAAGATAGCGATTCCTTCAGCAAAGTGGAGGATACGCTGCGGTACATCGCCATACAATGGCCTTAGTTGTGTACTCAACCAACACAAGAAGGTGATAGCTTACGGATCAAGACAGCTGAAAGAACACGAGAAAAATTACCCGACTCATGACTTGGAACTAGCAGCAGTCATTTTTACGTTGAAGATTTGGAGACATTACTTGTATGGTGAGACTTTTGAAATTTTTACCGATCATAAGAGCCTCCGATACCTGTTTACACAGAAAGAGCTCAACATGAGACAACGTAGGTGGATGAAATTCCTCAAGGATTACGATTGCTCCATACAATACCATCAAGGCAAGGCGAATGTAGTAGCCGATGCATTGAGTCGGAAGGGTTCAGCTCAGTTAGCTTGTTTGGCTTTGGGTATGCACCGATGGAAATTATTGGAAGACCTGACATTCTACGATGCGAACATTGAGTCAAAAGCCACCGGATCCTTTTTGACTAACATATCGGTAAAGCCAGTGATATTTGAACATATCCACGATCTATAGATGAAAGATCCGGCATTAACAAATATTCATCAAGACGTGAGTGAAGGCATCAGGTCGGACTTCTCAGTTAAAGAAGATGGTTCTTTATTGTTTAAGGGCCGTCTCTGCATTCCGGACAATGCCGATCTAAGACGAACAATTCTTGATGAAGCCCATAAGTCAAATTATGCTATCCACCCTGGTAGCACAAAAATGTACCAAGACTTGAAAAAGAACTACTGGTGGAGAGGACTGAAGCAAGACGTGGCCGAATACGTGTCACGGTGTTTGACTTGTCAGCAAGTGAAGATTGATCATAGACATCCTGCTGGACTATTGCAGCCTTTACCAATCCCAGAATGGAAATGGGAATCAATCTCGATGGATTTCATTGTTGGATTGCCCCGTACTGCCAAGAGACACAATGCCATTTGGGTCGTCGTAGACCGATTGACCAAATCAGCGCACTTTTTGCCGTACAATACTATGTATATGGCAGGAAGACTGGCAGACTTATACATGAAAGAGATCGTAAGGTTACATGGGATTCCAAGCAGCATAGTTTCAGATCGTGATCCACTATATACATCCAAGTTTTGGAAGAAATTTCAAGAAGGAATGGGAACACGACTAGACTTTAGTTCAGCTTTCCATCCTCAAACTGATGGGCAGACAGAGCGAGTGAACCAAGTGATAGAAGACATGCTCAGAGCGTGCATGCTAGATATGCAAGGATACTGGGATGAGTATCTACCGTTGCTCGAATTCGCATACAACAACAGTTTCCAAACGAGCATTGGCATGGCACCGTATGAAGCTCTGTATGGACGACGATGCAAATCACCCCTCAATTGGGAGGAAACAGGTGAGAAATTTATTTTAGGGCCAAAACTACTTGAAGACAACGCCACAGTCGTTCGAATAATCAGAGAAAGGTCAAGTCAAGACAGTAGTAGATGTAAAAGTTACGCCGACATGAAGCGGACTAGTGTCGACTATAAAGTGGGTGAGCACGTGTTTGTGAAAGTGTCACCTATGAAAGGCGTAATGAGATTTGGCAAGAGAGGGAAGTTAAGCCCACGTTATGTTGGACCATTTGAAATTTTGGGACGCGTAGGTGAAGTTGCGTATCGCATTGGTTTACCACCGCTGTTTGATCGGGTACATATCGCTTTCCATATCAATGCTCGTAAAGTATGTAAATGATCCATCTCATGTGTTAGGAAAACAACCTATGGAGATGTGTGAGGACATGAGCATGATAGAGGAACCAAGGAAATCTTGGATCGAAGGAACAAATCATGCACTAAAGTGATTCCCTTAGTGCTTGTTCGGTAGAACAATCATCCAAAAGAAGAGGCAACTTGGGAACGAGAGGCCGATGTGAAAGAACAATATCCAGCCTTGTTTCCAACGACGTGAGAATCCAATGTAAACCACAAGCATGTTTGTGAAATCTCCACAATACTTGTAATTCAATGGAAGTCTTGATCAAAAGTATGATTAAAGGAACAGATTTTGTATGTACATGACCAAGTGAATGTGTGTTTATGGAACTATGAGCCACTTGATGTCATAAACTGCCAAAAGTAATCAAAGAACCAAAGAACTTGGAAATCTGTAGAAATTGGGCAAAATCGATTAATCGAATTTCAAATCGATTAATCGATTTGGAATTTCGATTAATCGATTTTGTTCGATTAGTCGACTGGCATGTGCCAGTGACTGGAAAATTGAAATGAGAGTTAGAACAGACACAATACGATTTCGATTGATCGATTTATAATTTCGATTAATCGATTTGGGATCGATTAATCGATTTTGGGAATTCGATTAATCGAATTGGGAAATTGATTAATCGAACTACATGTTCGATTAAATCGAATATACTGGAAATGTTAGAAGAAATTAGGAAGGAATTAATGAAGATTCGATTAATCGAGGAGGCTTCGATTAATCGATTTAAGATTTCGATTAATCGAACTGGAAGTTCGATTAATCGATTTACTTAAGGAACTTCGGAAAATTTGGAGTCAGAGAAACAATTTTGATTAATCGATGTGGATTTCGATTAATCGATTTGAGATTTTGATTAATCGAACCATAGTTCGACTAATCGAATAACTTAAAGAATCCTGAAATTTTTGGAAGTTGCTGCACGATTTCGATTAATCGAAGTGAATTTTGATTAATCGATTTTGAAATTTCGATTAATCGAAATGGATTTCGATTAATCGACTGGCTTGCGTCAGTGAGCTCTAAAACTTAAATTTTTAAACGGATACGATTTTGATTAATCGAAATGTTTTCAATTAATCGATTTTGACTTTAGATTGATCGATTTGGGAAATCGATTAATCGATTTTGCGCGGCTTAACCTAGTTTTGAATCTCGATTAATCGATTCTGAATTTCGATTAATCGAGCCGGGGCCTATATATATAAATTTGGGAATTTTCTTCCCCATCCGAAATCATTTCAGCTTGAAATTTTGGGCGCTTTAGCTTCTTCTTCTTCTCCGACCATCCGGCGCCCTAGGGTTCCCTTCTCTGTTGGTTTTTCAGCTTGTATTCGAGTTGTATCGCCTTCAAACCCACGGTAAATCCTAATTTCATACTCTTCTTTCAATTTGAATTAGGTAAAACCTAGTTTAAGCTGATTTCACCAAGCATGCCGCCCAAAACCCGGTTGTCTTCGAAGAAGGCAACCTCTAAGCTACCGGTTCGGCGTAAGAACGCCGCACCACCTCCACCTACCCCATCGCCGGTGAGGACTCCATCACCGTCGGCATCGGAGACCACCTCCGGTTCGATGAGCGCATCTTCGCGCGAGTCTTCCCGCGAATCGACCCCCATGCCCCCACCACCCACTAACGTCGTGCAACCAAATGAATGGTGGGCCGCAAAGACCTTTGAGGTCGAGTACCTCATTGACCCTACCCTCTTCACAAATCCTGATGTACCGGGCGAGACCCAATGGGCTCGAAATTACCTCAACAATGCCGGTCTCGGCAATCTTCTCAAACCAATTCGGGGTTCTTACTACCCTAGATTGGTGAGACTATTTTACCAAGGGCTAGTGGACGGCCCGACCGACGATGTGATCAAGACCACCATCGAGGGTCGAGAGTACACGATCACTCGTCGTCACATACACGAGGTGCTTGAATGCTACCTCGACTTTACCCCCGAGACCAACCTCTTCCCACCCTTTGAAGAGGAAGTGAGATTTGAAGAGATCATGACCCGCATGACAAACGGGAAAAAGGGGTCGGGATTTTCCATCAAGAGGGTCGACCTTCCCCATTACATGTGGATGCTTGATTCCATTATCAAGTGTAATCTCTATCCGTTGCGGCACGACACCGAGCGGATAGATGTGGTGCAGTAGGCACTATATGTGGCCTTTTGTGGCCAGTGGTTCGACGCCACCATGCTCATCCTAGAGGGGATGAGATATATAAAAGGGAAATTAATGAAGGGCAATTTGAGGCCCAACATTACAAAAAATGTGTTTATTGGAGACGGCTTTTGGCAGTCTCCAAAGGTGTCTAAGTCGTCTCCAATAGTATTGGAGACGGCTTCCATGTAGTCTCAAATAGTTCCGTCTCCATTGTCTTTAGAGACCAAATGGAAGCCGTCCCTAATAGTCAAGGTTATTGGAGACGGCATATGGCCGTCTCCAAAGATATGTTAGAGACGTCTCTAATAAGCCATCTAGCCATTTCCAATACTTATTGGAGACGGCTTTAAGCCGTCTCCAATAAGTGGCCTCCTATTATTGGAGACGGCTTTTAGCCGTCTCCAACATTTTTTTTTTCTTTAAATATATATTTTTTAAAAATATATTTTGCAGTGGTTTTTTTATGAAAATTTTTTGGTAGTGATTTTTTTATGAAATTTTAAAAAAAAAAATATTTTTTTTTAAAAAAGAAAAATTTACGTCGACAATTTTTATGCAATTTTTTTTTTTAAATACTATTTTTTTTAATGCAATTTTTTTTAATGTGTTTTTTTAATACTTTTTTTAAGGCAATTTTTTATATTCCGAGAAAAAGATAATGGTGTAGACATCATATAATGATACCTCCAGCTACTAAAACAGAAAGAATGCACAATTGAGAGATCCTTCTCTGGATTGAACTCCTTTAATTGATTCGAACCATTTTTATTTTCAGATTACAGAAAAATCATTCATTCTGCCAAATTATTTATATACAAGTAAGGGAGCGGTATTATTCACAGCAGGCGGTGGTCAGCAAATAAAAACTCCTTTGGGATACAAAAAGTTGAATATGTGACAATGGCAAGCTGGTGAATCACATCATGTTTGCAAGAAGGTGCAGCCTCGGCTTTACTTTGTATATAAGTGCCTCCCTCAGATTATTTGGTAAATGTTCTTCCGCTCTGCAATGCAAGTAATGAGCAAATCATAAGCACTATCTCGTAAAAGTCAACCTCAAAAGGAATTATTATAGGACAATATCAACAGATTTCATGCAGTCCGAAAAAGTATGCTTTACCTAATAACATGTGAGATACCCATCGTGGCATCATCAACCGTGACACAGAAGTTGTATACAGGTTGGCCATTGTAAAACTAAAGTCATACCAAATCTTGTGAAGATATTCAAGTTGAAGCTGCACAATGTAAAAAAGGAGGGGTAGAAAAAGAACAAAGGAGCCAATTGTTAATTGAAAATTTCAACTTATTCATTTAAAAACTAAGAGCTCTTTGAGACTTCATATGTGCAAAAATGAGCGGTTGGTATCATCCTGTACAAACTTATATTTGCATTACACTTGGGGGCAACATATTGGCTTATATCATCGTTCAAGGTATTAAACTACGGCATGGTAAAGTAAAATCCACCATGCCCCCTAACTTTAAAGACGCACATATAAACAAGGCGTTATCTTTGCTTGTGTACAAAGGGTTGAGAAGCTTTATTGGATCAACTCTAACAAAGAACTGGAGTTAGGGACATCTGGCATCATAAACATTGCAGCTATTTTGATTTTCATAACCACAAAGTAAAAAAGTCAAACATTTTTCAGAATGACATAGATTCAACATAAACGGGAAAAATGAAGAAATGAACTGCATTTATTAATCAGATTTAGATAAGTAGTTTTGAAGATAAAGCAGAGGCCACATACAATCACATACAATAATGTTGATAGGCATTGTTTCTTTTTCCATTCAGGCTAATTTCAGATAATACTACAGTAGCCCTAGAACAAAGAACTAGAGAAGTTTCACAAAATTTACAGATGATAGCTATAAAAAAAAATCTCTTTTTTTAAATAGTTTCAATGATGATGACATAGAAATACCTTCCATATTGCATTTCTGTGGCCAGAGTCACTGATGCAAGGATGGTGAGAGCAAAATAAAAGCCTCGTGCATTTACTTGAATCACTTCCCAAAGCTGGTGATGAATGACAAACAAAGCCTTCACCAAAATCTCAACAGATGGAATGAAGGGTACACTATAATTATACAGGATTAGGGAAAATAGGGGTAAAGATAATTTAAAAATTACAAAATAGTCTATTTAAATGGCAATCAGTAGATATGCTCCCAGATAACAAATGAGTTCTCCAACTATAAGAAAAGTAATCAAAAAGCAAGATCATTTAATAGGGGGTTGTATGAAAGGGGGAGAAGAATACAAAAAACATAGGATCTGATTAAGTACCTACACACATCATCCAAAAACACTTTGAGCAATAAAATTGTTCCCACATCAAAATTAATGCATTCCAATTCACTTGACCTCATTGATGAATGGAACATACCTCGTTTTCAGAAGACGCGCTCTATCTCCAACAACAGAAAGAGAATCTGTAAATTCAATTATGTGATCTTTTGATAAATTTGCAGCGGAAGAGGTTATTCTTTTGGTAGCATCACAAGCAACCCTACGAACATCCGAGCTTGGATGGAAAATTAGGTAGATGATAAATTGCATCATGCCAATCAACTATGGTTAATGGATTTCCTGGCAGATAAAGATTGTTCAAAGTAATGATTTGCTATTTTTTTTACATGTAACAGTGGTCTGACAGCAAAGGTCTATAGCACTCTGCATAATAGAAAGTAAATGATTAATTCCTACTCAATTCAGAAATTGGAAACATTTAACTAGGAGCATTTGAAGACTACAAGCAATTAATCGGTGTACACAAAACAAGTTATTGACAATAAGAACTTTGAATGAGTAAAAACCTGTGCAGATGTTCCACAAGCAACACCTCAAGAAGATCGACACACACAATACGATCTTCATTTGATAACTTTGAAGCCTGTTAAAAAATAGAAGCACAAGAACATGTGAGAGGTACAACATAAGTAAATATAAATAGCAGAGGCAACAAATAAACAATGTCAAAGAAAACGTCTGCAAGATATGCCATGCTTTGTGAACCATCAAAGAAGGGACTTGAAAACCAGATATTAGTTCCTGCTTATAACAGCAACTGATACCACAAAAGGTTCACTTTGAGATATTAATGGCCATATCTTTTCTTTCAACATAATCTCCTCTGCAAAAGAAAGCAAAGTCACTTGTAACCTTCATGGTTTAATCCACAACTTACATGAATTCACAGCTAAAAAATAGAAGGAAATGTCTCACATTTAAAGTGAAAGATCTACGTTACAATCAATACCTGCTCTAGAATCAGAGGAGACGATCTTTGCGAGTGAATAAAGCCCATAAATGCCATCCAACCGTTGAGCTGCTTTGGTAAACCCAGTTTTTACTAGTTGGACAAGAGGCTCCAGCAAAGGTGATATCTGGAGAGACAACTATAACAAGTTATGACAGAACAACTAAATAATCTAAAAAAGAATTTCTAATACTGATCACAAGGATGAAGAGAAACAACTCGATCAACCTCGTTAATGTGTCAGGATTTTGTCATAAGACTCTCAAGTAGCGAAGGTGCCCTCTTCTCAAAATCTCCTTCTCCATGAGGCCTGTAGCAATAAAAGAAATAGTATATTTATTATTATTTTCTTTGGTAAGCTAGAAAGAGGTTGAAATAAAATTATTAAAATTTAAAGTCTATACAATAAGAGTTGTTTGGTCACTTGGTAAGGCGGCATGAATCTTGGGCGCAAGGTGTCAAAGGTTGTGGGCTCAACTCCCCCTCCCAGCATTTATTTTTTTCAGCATACGTTTTTGGTTCTCTTGATAGTAACCTGACACGATGCTTGACTTTCATGCCGAGCTTCAACATAGCCTTGCGACTCTTTTTTTCACTTCAGCTCTGCTTTGAGCTCTCGTTCGCACCTGGAACATGCTCACGCAACGAGATATTATGTTATGGAGAAGGAGATTCATAATTGAAAAACAAAATAATTTAACTTCAACACAAAGAAAAGAATATAAAAAAATATTTAAAATTGCATATGAAAAACTTCTAAGATGAGTGGGATCTAATACTATCAAACATCAGGTTTTGAGACCTACGGATTTTAAACCTTGGTTTCTATAAGCTACTCTGCATTGCTTTTCATCATAGTATCTTTTTCGTATCATACATTCATTTGATTCATCCATAGGTGTGTCTTTGTTAGACTCTGCACAGAGAGTTAGAGACATACCATGACCATTCTAATACACCCTACAACCTAATTTGACAAACTAGAGAATAATAACCCATCACAACTATCCAAGCATAAACCAAGATTTGATGGAAACCATATTACACAACAAAAGTTATATAAAATAAAGTTGACGTGTGAGATCATACTGAACCTCATTCAGCTTCGGAAACAAAAATATGGAAATGATCACGAATCATCAGGTATTTTTTTATAAATGATACCGTTACAACTCGGTATCGGCTGATACGTACCGGCCGATACATATCAGTCCTCCATGGACCGATACCGAGTTTGACACCTTGCTACCCAATTCGTTATGCATTCAAGAACAGACATTACTAGCACCCAATACAAGACCTACATAACAGTGTTTGCTCATTTCTTTGTTATCAAAAGGGCGTCATCAGCATAAAAATCCCATAATTAGATATATTACTATCTTCTTATCATCTCGGATTATTACCTAGACTCAAATAATCATTTGCAAATACCAATGCACTAATTCTAAAAGAATTTGCTCCTTCAATCCCGGAGAAGAACATCACCTGCCTCACGTGCCTTGATCATGACAGAGCTCTAGGCCAAAATTTCAGAGGCTAAGTGTCCGGTCCAACGATGTGAAGGACGCCATCATATGGGGAAATACTCTTCAACTCAATACCCTGATGTCAACCATGCAACTGCCAACACAAGTGGATGATGGTCTAATTAACTCACTAGTTACCTGGATAAAAGAACCTTAGGGGGCACTCTAGTGAAAATCTCATTACCCTTTTAGATATATCAGTTAGGTAAACTAATGATTAAATAGTTGGTCCGATAAGTGGATGATGGTCTATTGCTTAAAGAAACTTTTAAAACTGTTCAAAATCAATAATTTATGTTTTTGCACATTGAAAAATTACTCATCATAATTACAATAAAGCAGGGAAACATATAAACGAAAGCATGGAAACACAAAAGAAACTGTGAACGAACTCTTACTTCTCTGCTTGACGCTCTATTAGTTGTGTCTCCTATGGTTGACTATTTACTTTTGGCGCTAACAGTGTCTCTAATGAAAGTGGTTTTGCATTTTTTTCTTGGCTAATCACTGTGGGCAGAATATTGAAAATGACCAGTTTGCTTTTTTTCTAGTCACTGTGGGCAGAATATTAAGAAGGAAATTGATCCCAATAAACAGACTTCACAGTGAAGACCAATAAACAGACTTGAGAAACATGTAAGGGCTTCCAGTTTCTATCTGGGATTTCAGAATTTCAAACCAGGGGTTCCAGTTTCTAGACTGGATAAAACACTATCATTAACACCATAAATTTATGGCTGATGCAAAGCTTAATATTTTTTTAACTAAAATTTTCAAACTGAAAAAAATAAACAAAAATCAGAAAAAATGCAAAAAATAAACAAAAATACAAAATGGACAATGAAAAATACGCGGACTATTTTATACGCGGACTTTTCATACTATTTTATACTTTTCATTATCCACAATGGACAATGAAAAATACAAAATAATATATGAAAGTACGTATCCGAAGAACAAAGGAGAAATATGTCGAAATCATTTGAGAAAACTCTAAAAATCATATTAGTGAACAACTAATGTACATGATATTCTCAAACTATCTATCTTCAGATAGATAATCCGAAAGGTTATATATCAATAATTCGACATATAACTTTTCAGACAGGCACTTATTTTGTATGATGATATTCATATGTATTCAACTGTATATTGACCATTAATCTATAACAAAAGTTATAGATTAAATAATCTTGATTAAATAATATTATCAACAGCCATTGATATTATTTTGGACCATGATCTACCAACGAAACTGAAAAAAAATTGAAACAACCTTTGTCGATGCCTCACAAGCAATAATCATCAAAAACAACCTTCTTTGAAAACAAAAATTGACAGTTGTGATGGGGAAGAATACCTGAGAGGGCTGACAATTGATGGAGGAGAGTTGGGGAACAAAGTCAATACAAGCCTAACAACCTGCAATGTATTGTAGATATTCAAGAAATTTGAGATACCACTGGCCACCACCAACCCTGCTACCGAGTCACCTGGTAAAATGGCAGTGAAGTTGTGTAACGATAGAGAGTTAGGACTCCCAGCGTTTCTGCAACGGATCTGAAAGTAAAAATCAGCAAATTGCCCGAAAACTTCTAAATCATAGAAATTCTGAGCATTTACACATAAATATCTCAAAAAAGAGCAGTCAAAGACAAAGCTATGGCAGGAAGTACTCCAGCAATTAGCAGACATGGAAACTAGAAGCAACCAAGGAAAATTGATGTAGCAGGGCTTCTTAAAATCACATAAAGCCCATAGAAAATGACATATAATTCCTGAGAACATTGTGTACATTGGTGTAAATATGGCTTTAAATTTCGCCCAAAACAAATCATCTTAGAAGAATGTTTTGGGTTTCCGACATGGATGAAATGATGTGGGTGGCAGCTTATATCGAGAGTTACAAGCCTATATATGCTTTATCATATCATTTTCACAGGTCTCCAATGGGGTCGACTCCTATGACTGCCTTCAAACAAATTATCAATGGCCGTACATTTTCAGGCCACGTGACGCACATGTTTGATCAATTCAAGTAGTTCAATTAGCAGCCCATCACTGACAAATCTTGGCAGAAAAAATCATGGCTATTAAAGGATTCTAACCATCCGACTGGTGCATTTTAATTTCAGCAGTTAAAAAAAATATGAACAAGCGTTCATTTTAGAATGCATAGTTTGGATGGTTCAGATCCTCCAATAGGAGTATTTTTTGGGCCCACCATAGTTCAATATATGAACGCCATCTTGATGACTTTGATTGCTCAAGCCATGCGCCATGTGGCCTAAATGCCTAATAATACGACATCGAGGCATAACCTGTTTAAAGGCGGTCATTGCCATTATTCCTTATCTTATTAAATCAACAGTTGGCACGCAATACTTATCTTATTCCTTATTTGTAAAATTAGAGCTCATATAGGTCACCAGTTGCACACAAAACTATATCTTGATTCTTGTGCCAAATTAAGATCATATTTTATGTGATCAATCAAATATAACCAGCTCAATCCAACCAATAGGAAATAAATCGAAAACACACATTCTGGTTAGTTCTCATTCTCAAGAGACTCTTCAGGCTGCCCTAGATTGGTGGATGACTAATGTCATTTGAAATCAGACTTTTATTTTATGAGAAACGATAAAACTCTCAAAACTTGGTTGTATAGCACTCTGATTTCACAGTTTTCCATATAATTTATATTGTTACACCTCTATAGCACGATTTTCTCCCTTTGATCGTTGGCGCCAAAAATGATAAAAAAATAAAAAA
Organism: Chloranthus sessilifolius; assembly: GCA_021018995.1. Classification (NCBI taxonomy): domain Eukaryota; kingdom Viridiplantae; phylum Streptophyta; class Magnoliopsida; order Chloranthales; family Chloranthaceae; genus Chloranthus; species Chloranthus sessilifolius. The sequence continues at coordinate 105,303,620 of CM037588.1, forward strand.
TAAAATATTCAAATGTCAAGCACTTAAGTGTTGAGATTTATACCTGTGATAGTGTTTTAGGCTTTCTTGACAGTTGTGCTCGGGTTACATCAATATAACTTAAGACACAGACACGTGTTTTGGTGTCTGACATGAACACAACGAATCCAATAGGGGGGCACAGAAAACCATACCTGCTAACACATCTGTATAATTATATGATAAAATGGAGAGAGATGTTGTTATAGACATATTAGTACTTATATGCATAATTTATAAAAGGGGAATGCTAACCTCACCCTCTTCATTGTGAAGTTAGCATCGTCTCCAGACTATAATACCCTTATTAAAGGGCACTTTCATAAAATTACGAGGGACATTTTAATAAAGTTGAACTAAATAATAAATGAGGTGTTCACAATAAATGAGGACACCTCATTTATTGCAACTACATGCATCTCATTTAATTATTGCAATCATGAGATATAAAGCTAAAGGCGTGTTTGGACAAGCTCCCGCCAAGGCGCCTCCTGCTCCCGCTCGCTCACCACGGAGTGGTTTTATCTGTTTTGGCAAGGAGCTTCTTTTCAACTTAAAATAGCTCCCCGCCAGTGCAATTAAGGCAGGGAGCTGGTTTACCAAATGCACTCTTGATCCCTAAGAGCTCCCGTCAGAGCCCGGAGCAGCTCTTAGGCCTGGGGAGCTCTGCCAAACGCAGCCTACGGCTCCTTGTAAAGGCTTTCAGGTAAGTGAACCTGATCGTTACAGATCAAATAGTACATTTTGAGTTTGCCAGGGTTGTTTAAATGTCTGAAGCTCAATGGGTTGGTGATGTCCAAAATTTGACTCAAAACTCGATTGGGCACTTTATTAAAACTTTTGGATTTGAAAAACATGTTTTGTAGTAGGTTTTTTGAGCTTGCAAGCACTCCTCATTTAGAATTTACGAATTTTTTGAGCACCCAATCTAGAATTTTTTTTGAGGGGGATTTTAAAGAAATTTTATTACCTGTTTCTATAATCAACCAAAGTCTTGATGAAGTTAGAGTCATCTCGTGGCTACTATATTAGTAACTAACATCATTTCCTTAGTGTGTGTGATGAGACCTGTGATTAGCCAAAAAACAGAATATTTTTAATTTGATAGATTAAGGACTACCTCCCATCACCATCCAATCAGAATTTGAGTCGTGATGGACGCTCGAACACCGAATCATTTTTCCATTAATATTTTGTCACTATCAATACTGGATAATAAATAAAGCTATACACTCTCATTAGTGAAGCTCATGTAATAATATAAAATACAATAATCAAAGGGAAGATAAAGCGATGGCAACTTGCTTGGTAACAAATGCATATGTTCAGTTAGAAACCCAACCTATATTTAGATATCAATAAACTCCTATTTACCAAAAAACACTCTAATCTTCTAATTTTATAGTCCCAACTCTACATGGGCCTAGACACCTAACTGATCGAAACAAATTCAAAATCTACTAATTCCAAACAAATTGCAAACAAATTCAAAATCTACTTGATCAAAATCAAAATCAAAATCAAAATCAAAACCAAATCAGAAAAGGCAAACTAAAATTGGTCTTGTGTCTATACAAGGGATTCAATCAACCTTGAAGCATACTGAATCAAAGTACAATCTTCTATGTTTTATGATGTTTCCCAATTTACTTAAATATTGATTATGTGCATCCTAATTGGTCTTGTGTCTATACAAGGGATTCAATCAACCTTGAAGCATGTGTTCTTCATATAATGTATCCTATGTTTCTTTTAAGGCTGAATTTAGCAATTTTCATCATCTTAAGAGACTAGAACAAAACCCTCTGCATGAAGGATGTAAGGAACCATAACACAGTTGATGAAAAAAATTAAGCATTACAATAATAAATCACATGACTCAATGACTCATTTGTATAAATGTTTTTTTTTAATTTTTCTACCAAAAGGAAACATCATAAAACACTTTTTTTCTTCAAACATGAAATTTTCAAGTTCAAATTATTTCTTGTTACAATTTCGACATATGCACATGGAAGAGGAGGCAATAGCAGGGTTGGAAACCGTATTTCCAAAGACATTTTAATGTTTATTTTTAAAATTATGTTGGTCATGTTGCATGGTCTGTTTGCTTTTGTATAGGAAATGGTTAATTTAAAGGGTACCTGTTCTTTGCAACATAGAATTTGGTCCCATGCTATCTTTAGATTTGGGAGATGAAACCTTGTTTCCTCTTATTTATATTGTTTATTTCAAAAGTTGTAGAGAAAAATATTTTTCTTTTTTACTGAGACTCTAACGTCCTGAGAATGGGAGAACTAACAGATAGGAGTGTTACTTTTTAGCAATTAAGGTCCTTTTTGGCAACCCTTTAAAAAAATATTTTTCAGATGCTATAACTCAAAGGAAATTATAATTAATGAAAAGCACTTCCTTGAATTTCAGCTGTCAAGAAATGCCTAGAAATGGAAAAAAAAAATGTAAATAAAAACCAAAACAGATCAGTAAATTTTTACACGAAAAAATCAGATCAGTGAGTATTTTTACATGAAAATCGAAATTGAACCACACCTTAGATCTTAACTTTGTCTGACTCACACCTTAGATCTGAACTTTGTCTACTCAAATTTAAGCAATTAGACGAACGATCCCTATCAAATCCGATTCAAACTATTGGCTTGAGATCCCTACCAAATCAGACGAACGATCTAATTAGATTGACAAAAACTTAAGCCAAAGTAAAAGGGAAATTACCTAGAAAGTAAAAAAAATCTCGAATTCGACCTTCCACGCTGTGGATTTTTGGCTCCAAATCTCGATTTTAATCTGCCAACCTTATCCAAATGCCAAACTTGGATCTCCAAACCTCTGATTCCTCTCAAACCTTAGTTCTTTGCGTCAAACCTCATGATAAAAATCAAACAAATTTCAGAGAGCTTGTTTGGATTATAGGGGAAGGAAGTTAGATCTACAGACCTAGATTCGTCTCAAACCCTAGCTCTGTGCTTCAAACTATTAAGAGATCTCTACGTCGGATCTCAAACGAAGGCTTCAAGGTATCGACAGATCGAAAACGAAGTTGGGCTGAGATGATGAATCTGATTGCAGATTTAAGAGAGCGGGAGATTGGAGAAAGAGATTAGACAGAAAAATTGGGAGATCGATTAGAGATTCACCATTTCAAAGAGATTAGACAGAAAAATTGGGAGAACGAAGGAGAAAGGTTTTCAGGGTTTTCCTCTAGAGATCGTGAGCGATTCACCTCGCGACGAGTTGCAGAAATAAAATTGTTAGCTTTGCCTATTTATAAGAGAGGCTGAGTTAAGTTATTTGCAGCCGCGAAAAAAATATGACGACTTAACTATAAAGACTAAACTTCTTGCTCTTAAACTGGTGCTGAGTTAAGTTTCGCAGTTAAACAGGTGAGTTAAGTTTCGCAGTTATCTTGGTAAATATGCGAAGTCGGAGCCGGCTCTCATACTTTTTGAGACTGTTTTTCAAGTAGTCTCTTAAGGTTCACCTGCCTATTGATGAAGTGAACCTTACGGAGAACAACTCTATATGTTATTTTATCTAAAGAGACTGCTACAGCCGTCCCTAATAAAAGGATTCGAGACGGCCTTTGAAATGATCGTCTCTAATAAATGGTTATTGGAGACGGCTTCGAAAAGCCGTCTCCAATACTGGTCTCTAAAAGTCCTTTTTTTTGTAGTGCAAGGAGAAAATGCCGTATGCTCGGTTGATCTCGAGCATGTTGGAGTATTACTCCAACGCTTCCGAGTATGCGGTATCGCTCCACGAGGTGCGGGCGATGGATCGGGTGAAGACGTTCTCAAAGTCTTCATGGACCTGTAGCTATAACCTGCTCAAGCGGACCCTACCGGCTCCGGGTCCCGCTCCAGCAGCAGCAGCAGCAGCAGCAGCAGTCGCACCGCCACCACCCCCACCACCACAGCAGGACCCACCCGTGGGTGGGGCACACCCGGCAGAGCCATCAGTGGAGAGGGCTACCTCTCACACCACAGCCTCACCGGCACCCCCAGCTCACTCCGCGCCCCCTACACCCACATCGTCATACCGCCGGCGCCCAGCTTCATCCGGACCTACCATCGAGGAGGTGTTGGCACGTATGGAGGCCAACAATGAGCGGATGAACAGGAGAATGGACTTCCTTATGTTCCATACCCTCCGCTACATCTACCCGTTGGACTATCAGCGGTACTTAGCTCAGGAGGAGTGGACCGCGGGACGGACCGCCTTTCATAGGGGTCCCGTCTTCCGTCCGACCACATGACTACCGGCAAAGCGATGGGCTCGCATCACGACCACCGGAGCAAAGCCGGCCACCAGCCGCTATCTCCGATCACTCGGCCCGCTCGGATGGCATGAGCCATACTTTACTTTCTATTTTGATTGTATAGAAAACATTTGTCTTGTCATTTAAATTAATGTAACCGATTGTATAAATTTTCATTGATTAATATATATCTTTTGTTACTTCTCTCATTGTTATCTTTTATACCACGTATGTGTTTTTGTTATAATTCGTGTAACTTCACTGGGCCACCTCACCGAGAGTGTGGGGGGGGAGACCTAGACCGCCGCACCTTTAGGTTATTTTCGAGGACGAAAATTCCCAAGGTGGGGAGGATGTAATATCCCGAAAAATTGCTTCAAATAGTAACCTCGAGATCCGTGCCCGATTGGTCATAGGTTTGACCAAACAAGAGTTCACAAGTTAACGTAGGATACGATGAACGGATGAGATGTGAGGATTCGAGTGAATATTGGGAGTGTGATGAAAATCTGGAGTCATATACACCTATTAAGGTACATGTGCTCAACACACAAGTTAGAGGGGAGATAAAAGAGTTTAATAGCCCTAGTTTCTCTTTTATTTGGTTGATTGAGAGAGAGTAAAGAAGAGAGAGAGAAGGAGAGCATAGTTAATGCAAGGAGTAAATGCTAGTTGAGGAAGGGGGATTCGAGCAATAAACGTCGGATTCGACGCGAGGGATCCGCTAGAAGCAAAGCTGGAAACCCTAGCCTTTCCAACCACTTAACCTAATCAATTGAAGATTGATTGAAGGTAAAATTCTTGTAAATTGAACGTATAAATCGAAGGGTTTAATCTGTAGTTATAGATCCATTGTGTTAAAGATGGGTCGCCCACACTGAAACACCACTATAAAAAAACGACTATTAGCAGCAGCCATAAAATGCCGGTATTAACAAAAAACCTGTCGCTAATACCATTGCCACTAATAGTCTTAATAATTTTTTTGTTAATAGCGGCACTTTCTGGCTGCAAAAAACTGTCGCTAATAGTCTTATTTTTTGTAATGCACATTGATTATATTGAATCAAACGATAAAGATTATTTGTGGTCCAAATCTTTCACACGATGGATCTTGAGAACATAACTGTACCATCAGAATGTCGATTTTTTATTTCATTTGTTACACAAGCAAAAAAGTGACCTTAAAATCAATTTTTAGCGTGCACATAATTTTAAGGTTATTTTTCTGAGATGTGTGCCACGAGAAATAAAACACTAATCATCTGATGGAAGGTTCATGTTCTCAAGATCCATCGTGTGAAAGATTGGGAAGATAAACGATCTCGATCATCTTATTCTATAAAGTCGATATGCTTCAGCGAAGGTAAACTCAAAGATTTGATGGATGGATTTAAAGGTACTAAAAACAATCTTTCCATCAAATCAGTAAAAAGTTTTTGGGATAACGGCCTGACCGATAATTAAACACTAAAAATAGTGTGTCAATGATCTCCCGCCATTATATTAGACTCTTTTGTCTTACACGAATGAAGTGGTTTAAAATAATGGCATGTGATGCACATTATGTCGAAGCCGGAATCCATTATTGGATTATTTTAGTCAAACAATCATGCCCACAATTAGTGGATATGGAATATCTTATTGTCGAACTTTAACGCCAGCAATTAAAATTAAGAGCAACGGTTGGATCAGATGGTTCAAACTCACCCGAAAAATGTAAATTTTGGGCCTCTTACCCTTCATATTTTGAGTGTGGATTACCCGCATTTTAACCACCATTTTGGTGTTTAACAGAATTGGGTCCAACTTGTTTGTGGAGGAGCACTTTCGCTATTTTATTATTTCATTGATATATTTGTATCTCCCAAGGTTGGTAGTATAGTGACCCAAAACGCATTTCTTTCCGTATAGCCGAAAAATGCAAGCAAACAACCGTTCACGGTCAACGGCACGTGTAAAAGCCTTGCCTTAAGTGTTTGATCACAACATATATATATATATATATATATATATATATATATATATATATATATATATATATATATGCGCCTATGCAGAAATTAAAATCTCTACATCCAATGACAGTTGGTCATCACTTGGCATTCATCATTAGGAGTAAGTTTCATGGCAGCTTAAGCAAGATTGATCAAGCCCCATTCAAAAGAAAAATATATATTGTTGGTATGACTTTTCCATCCTCATAAATGTGATCAAAGTTGTGGAAAATCAATGCACAAATTTTTTGTACTGTTACCATATCTTTGACCCATCAAACGGAGGGTAAAAAAATTCAAAAATTAATTTTCTTTTTTCAATCACATATCCTATGACTAATCAATCCGAAAGGGGATCGAGTTGTTTTAGGTTAATTATGCCACGTGACATCTGAAATGCGACCTAGCATGCGGGTCATCTTGTGCGCCGGAGACTTGTGCGCCAGGTCGCATGCTCCCCTTTGCCATTTTATAATTTTTAACATATTTTTTTTATTTTAAATTTTAAATTATTTGTTCCAAAATTTAAACTCTTTGGGGTATAATTTAAGTTGTGCTTTATTCCCGTGACTAGAGTAGGAGACTGACCCGCTCACCGGTGTATAAGTTTGGCAGCTAATGGTACAGTACAGGTGAGCGACGTAATTGAGAGAGCAAATGAGATGCGTATGCCGTGCAGACTCTAAAACGTGTGCGGATGGATATCACCTGCTCTCTTAAGTCCACACACGCATACAGAGAACCACAAATGCACGCTGGCATACCGTGTGTTAGTGACTGGGCGCGCTGCCAAATACCAGAATATCTACAGGCACTTTAATCGGTGGAGCCACTCCAGATGGCTGGCCCACATGTACATGATGAGATTCAACCCTAAAATGATAAAGAAGCCTCCCTCAGGCACATATTAAGAGATCCTAAAGGTCCTAATCATCCCGTCAAACCTCTTTTTTTAACACACTAATAGGTATAACCGTACAATAATAGTGGTTAAACTACCTTCATCTAGGTAGTTTAACCAAACGAACCGAAACCAAAATTTCAATTTTCATTTAGGTTTCTCCAAATTCGAATATGAACTGAAACATTTCGCTTCTGTTTCAGTTATCCAAAATTTTCATACGCTCTAACTGAAATTGAACCGATCCGATTTTGGTTTTGGTTGGTTTGGTTTTCGGTTTTTCTTCATTATTTTGTTTTTTTTTTTCCGATTTTCTCCCCCTACCCACCCGATTTACGGTTTTCAGGTATCAAAACCAAAATCGTATCGGGCTGAATCAGTTTGGTTTGGTTTGAGTTTTCAAACGGTTTCCCGTCAGTTTTCTACCCACTTAAAATCCACCTAAAACTCTCTTGAATCCTAAAGCCTACTAGAAAGAGTTTTCTACCCACTTAAATTCTACCTAAAACTCTCTTGAATCCTGAAAACCTACTAGAAATCAACCCGAAACTTTCTTAAAACCCTCATAAAAGCTAAGAAATCCATCGGAGTTAAACCCCATGAAATCCATGATTTGATTTGTCATTATCGTTATCATCAACACTATCCAACAAGGGATGTCATCATATGAAATGATATCATCATATCATTATTTTATTTTTTTGAAAGGTATATCATCGACGTTATTGTTATCATTTTTATTACTCGTCGGAACAAAGAAAGAAAAAGAAGGAGAAGAAGGTGCTTCGGTAGTCAATTAATTAGTGGGTGCATATTTTATGAAAATGATAAAATAAAGGAAAATTTACCTGATCGACCCTGTCAGATACACCTTTTTCGTCAGAGACCTTATATTTTCACCTTTACCCAAACCGACCAGCTCCAAGCCTAGCCGACCGTAAGGGCAGTAAAAAGTCCAAATTACCCCCTTCTATGACATTCTTTAACGCACAAAAGCATCATCTTCTTCCTCATTTTAATTTGCTACAGGTTGTAAAAAGCTAGAGGTGGCGAAGGTGATGACGTCCTCTCCCTCAGTTTGATCTTCTCCGATCTGCTATTTAGAAGAAGAAAATAAAGGCTTGGGAGAAGAAGCCCTGTATTTTGCCATTGGGAAAAAAAGACCCTGCAGTTTATAATTTCGACGCAAGGTATGTTCAGATTATCCAGTGTAAACCCCATTTTTAGTTTGTTAGGGTCTCTTAATGTTGCAGTATCTCATTTTTGCTACTATAAGTACCAAATAGAAATGAAACAACTCCGTAGCAAGTGACTGACTCTTTATATAATAGTCATCGACTCTATATAAAGTCGTTAACGATTGTATATTCCGTCGTCGACGACTCTTTATACAGTCGTTATTGACTCTATAAAGAATCGATATCGATTACCTATGGAGTCGGTATTGATTGTATAAAGAGTCGAAGACGACTGCTTATATAGTCGATACCGACTCTATTGAGAGTCGTCAATGACTATATAAAGAGTCGTTGACCACTCTTTAAAATGTTGTTTATTTGCTTAATTGTGATTGTATTGGTTTTAAATAATAGGAGTCTACCTGAGATACTTGAAAGTCATTGATGACACTATTCATCTTGACGAAAAGGAGACATGCTTCCTTATGTGCCCCACCGTTTTAACCTAATTGAGCTGAATGATTGCAACAAATTCCTTCTTATTGAAAAATTATACGAGAAATCATTCGAAATACGAATTGAACAATGGGCTGCCCATAAACTCAGAGAACCAAGGCAAGAAGTTGTTGCAAAATTTCTTCTTTAACCGATTTTGGAATTTGTGGGCTCACAATTATAGCACAGTATGCTTCCAACATCTTTATAATTTTTCTTTATAATTTTTTCAATCATACCCTTTAAGATTATATTGCTTATTTGTAGATGTTTAGCCTAATTCATTCATAACAACCATTACACTGGGCGCTTACAATCGTGAAGGCACTTGAACGATTGGTAATTGTCGTCGAACCTATTTTTAATAGGCCCTCTAAGGAAAGATATCCGGACATTGATTGCATTGAATCAGATGATGAAAATTGTTTATAGTTCCAATCTTTCACACAATGGATCTTGAGATCATGGGCATACCATCAGATGATCATTTTCTTATTTTAAGTGGTACACACCCAAAAAGGTGAGCTTAAAATCAATTTTGAGCTTTCATGTAATATTAAGGTCACATTTTTGAGATGTGAGCCATGTGAAATAAAATACTAATTATCTGATGGTACACCCATGATCTCAAGATCCATTGTGTGAAAGATTGAGAGGATAAACAATCTCCATTGTCTGATTCAATGTAGTCAATGTGTGGGTGAACTCAAAGATTCGGTGGGTGAATTTAAAGATACTCTAATTAATTATGGTTATCTTTAACCTGAACAAAAAATCATAAAACATTCCAAAATTTCAAGCATCTTTGCTAGGTCTCCTTCGGTCCTTCCTCTTGCAAACCTCTTCTTACCACTAAATTTTACAGAAAAACAGTAAAGAATAATAAATATTTTAATAAATCTGGGTTTGTTACAACCTCACAGGTATTCATTTTCTTTTTTTTCTTTTCAAATATTTTATATTGATCGGATGATATTGGTTTAGTGTGAACCGATTCGAGCTTCTTGTGACGGGGCCAATACTCGAGCTTGCAGCATGGTGCGTGTGGCACGACATATGGTGCCAGGAGGGCACGCGACATGGGGCCAAGTGGGCCTGGCGACGTGGTCGCGCTGCGAGAACGCGACACGGTCGCATGAGGGTAGGACGCGGAGTGTCACGGTCGCGACACGGACGCGACATAGCCAAGGTGGGCTAGCGATGCAAGAGGCGTTGCGGTATGTCAAACCAAGGGGTTTGAGGTTCTCCTGCCATTCTGGTTGAATGACTGTTTTACCCTTATATAGGGGAAGGGAGCTTGAGAGCTATTCCCCCGCACACGGGGCCTTGCGTTGCCAGAGGGGGCGCAAGTGTCTCCTAGGCCTGAAAGGGTGGGTCTAGGACGTCGACGCAGCGATGCCGTGTGGCACCCAAGGGAGGTTGAAGTATGGCGCCGGACTACGCGTCGCGGTGCATACGGCTGGACAACCTTGCGAGAACTGCAGCGCTGCGTGAGACTCAGTTGAGCATGACAGCATGTGGGCTAAGGATGAATGTATGCAAGTAATTCGAAACGTACACGAAGGTAAGCTGCGTGGGCCTCAGTTGGGCACGCGAGACGAGGCATAAGGCTGTGGGCTTGGTTTGGCAGGTGAGCCAGACATGGTGGTATGGGGAGCTACATGTCAAGATTGTTGCGAGCTAGGTACTAGTGCAGTGCACAGGGTGAAGCTTGAGCAGACCAAGTTAGCACAGTGGTGCAGATGGCGTGTCGTAAGGGGCACGATAAGTTGGGTGGTAGGCCGTGAAACAGAGGTAACCACAGGTTGGGGGAGTTCCCGTCCTCTAGGCGGGTGGTATCAGAGCTGATGTGCAAATGAGTTGGCTTCGTTGCATGCGGTAGCGAAGTACCGCGCGTCGAAGGACGCTCCCGCGACCATTGGTATAAGAAGTAGGCTGACCTAGCGAGCGTGCGTTAGGTGCCGCACGGGACTGAGGTTGGGGAAGTGCTACCCCGTGACATTCCGCTGGCTCCAATTCGCCAACAAACAATGATCCATACATTAATATGCCCGAAATTTGAATCTCAATTTCGTTTCGGTGCCGATTGAAACTGAAAAGATTTGGCCGATAATGTCATCCTTTAAACGAAGCATCCTCAAATAATTTCTATTTTTTTTAGGATCCTCAAATTATATATATATATATATATATATATATATATATATATATATATATATATATATATATATCTTATTTATTATTTTAAAAAAACCTGGAGTGCTTTGAATAAAGTGATGGAAATTATTTTTTGCCCAAATCTTCTACACAAGGAATCTTGGGATCCTGAACCTACTATCAAATTGTCATTATTTATTTCATGTGGCATATATTTAAAAAAGTAGTTCAAAAACTAGGTTTTAGCATGATGTGTGCCATGTGAGTTTAGGGCCACTATTTTAGAATTTGTATTGTGTGGTTTTAAAAACGGACAATTAGCGACTGATTTGAACAACTTATTTGGCAGCTTACAGTAAAAAAATATTTAATTATTGCAATGTTGCCTTTGAATTTTTTTGGCGTTGGGATCACTCGATCCAATCCGCCGATCCCAATCCGGATCGATTTTAGGCTGGCCGATGTGGTGACCGATATCAATATATATTTGAAACATTTTTATAATTGACACAATTTTAGGCCTGCTTTGTGGAGATTTTAAAGAAGAAAATATTATGTGCCACGTGTCCAAATAATAGACTCTGAAAGTGTAAAACTTATATTTATGTAATGAATTTATTTTGTTACTATCTACATTTAGAGAGGCTTTGACTGATCAATAGCTTGAGCTTCATAACGAAGCTCCATGGATCCAGTGTCTAGCAGCTCATTGATCATCTCTTGTATGTGCTCATCATCTAAACAATTGAATTGCTGCTTGTTGTTCTCCACTGTCTTCCACCGTGCCCTGATGCCGTCGGATCTCCTATGATTCCCTCCATCGGAAAGTGGGCCCATAGGAGTTTTTTTGATGCTGAGCTGACTTGCCTGGAGAGATTCCAAGTGGCACCAACACAATTTTTCCATTAGAGCAGTCGACAAGAACGTTGAAGCAGATGATGGCACATCGGGATCATACGAAAAGTTAGTCCTTGCCTTTGGCCCACACATCAACCTTGCTGCTTCATCATATGTTCGGGCGGCATCCTCTTCTGTCTCGAATGTGCCGAGCCAAATCCTCGTCTTCCTGAATTCACAATTTCCCATAAAAAAAATTGGACTACTAATATGGCTATTCAAATAAGGGAAAAAAAGGAATTATGTAGATTCCTATAAATTAAGAATCCACGAGAAAATGTAGGATTAACATTTTGATTAATCAATTGGGGTACAGTGGCCAAGGCTACGCCTTAAGAAGCGGAGGTGGTTATGAGTTTGAATCTCACCTTTGTCAATCCTTTTAGCGGAGTAATAACATCTTAACGAAAGTGTGAATACCATAATATAATGGTATCACTAAACACTTGATCTAACTTTGGTGAATGTGGACGTTTTGAATGCCTATAATTTAGTCATACTTACAGTGTGGGGTGGCGTATTTCTGAAACCCATGAGCCCCAATGCCTCTGCCTAACCCCTCTATAACGCTGCGGCCTCCTACCCATATATATGTATATGCTCATGAGCTGAGTATGATAGATAAAGAAAGGCCGCTTGGCTATTTGTAGTGCCATGTTAAGAGGGCCACGCGAAACTGGTTTATTAGTGGTGGGTCCCCACACTTTGAACTTGACACTAAATATATAATTACGTACTTCAATAACAGTTAGCACATGTGGTGCCACCTGGGACACGTTTTGCTCATACAAAATTACTTTCGGAAGCTTGTTCTCATTATCTGAATCTGAACTTAGAAATATAACCGTACAAAGATTTGACAGCTTACTGTAGCTCATCCTAAATAAGGAATTAAGCCTACTCAGTTGTATATTATGGACTTTAGGATTTCAATCATTTTATTTTTCTAAGGTCTATTTATTACACAAGTGACGAAACACTGTATTATTGGCAAATTCAAAAATTATGTGTTCATTCATTGCACAATTTTCATTATACACAAATTCAAAAATTATGTTCAAACTTATAAAATATGGCTATTAGATGGATCCAATTGTGCCATGGCACTTTTGACCGTGTGGCCAGGGCCCACTCACTCAATTGGTAAACAACTGCCTCTTAATCCAACATCAAGTATATATGTACCCTTTCAAATAATAACACCACCTCAATTAACTGCAACAGTAGGACGTGGTGTCTTCGTATTCGCTTTTCTAAAAAAATATTTAGCTCCAAAGAAAAGGAGGGTACCTTCATATAGAACCTAGGGTTCTTCCTTCTCAACTTTAGTTTTACGAGTGTAAAATTCGTTGATTGCTTTCAATCACACGAGGGAGATAGTTCCATCCCAAACTTTGGGATAATTGATCTTAAAATCATGGGCCTATAATCAGACGGTCGGATTTTGATTCCCCGTGACACATCTCCAACGAATGAACATGATTATTAGCATCTATCAAACTTGGTTCTCATATCACTTTTCAAGATGTGTGCTATGTAAAATGAAATCTGACCGTCTTAGAGTAGAATGATGATCTCAAGATGTAATTAGATATTTCTAAATACAACTACCACGTTCGTAAGGGCACCTACACAAAGAATCATTGACTACTTTGACTTATATGATAGAGATTGTATTTGGTCTCCCACTTACAAGCAATGGTTCTTGAGACCATGAAATTTACATCAGACGATTAGTTTTCTTTCCCACGTGTCACATCGTAAAAAATGTTAAAAAAATATTTTTCAATATAGTTTCCATAGGTGCATTTAGATTTAATCTACAAGATTTTAGAAAAAAATGTAAAAATCTGAGACATTTGATAGTTTTAAATGAACTTATGAAAATTTTTTATTTAACCTACAAGATTTTAGCAGTCAAGAAGTTTAAATAAATTTTTTGATTCAAATAGAAAACAATCTCTCTCAAAATAAAAGAGGAAATATTGTCCCAAAAGCTCACAAATTATATAATTTTGAAACTTATATTATAAATATTACAGTTTAAATCAAAGTATAGTTTCAAACATTCACTTTGATACAATGTTCAACAGGATTAACTGCTCAATTTTGATGGTTGAACTTCTACTACGATAGATTGTAAGGCTTATGGATTCAGAGGTTTTTCTATCATAACTAACATATGATGGTTAAATAAAACTACTAAAAATAAAACTAAACCTAAAAACAGAATATATATATATATATATATATATATATATATATATATATATATATATATATATATATAAAGATAAATTGAAATATTATACACAGAGAGGTGTATCCCCCCCAAACTTGAATAGGATAAAGTCCTCATTGTTGCAAAAACATGGGACACTCAAAATTTTATTACCTTGATGGTATACCTGGTGAGTTTCATGATGTTCTGAAATATTTTACTAACTTGGTGATGAAGGGTATAGTACAATTGATATAGATGGAGCTGGTTCTAGTGTTGACAAGGCTAGCAGTGAGGAAGGACTACTTGTCAATTCCTCCTCGGAGTCGAACACCACATCTGTAGAGCATTCAAATTCTTTGTCTGGTACGGGCTCAACATATAATCTCGGTTCAATTTCCTTGTAACGCGCCTCAACACTCTCTTTCTCTGCTATCAATGTATTATATTTTTCTTTCACAGTCTGCAGCTCTTCTGTAACTTTTTTTCTTTTTCTTTCAGCTCATCTTGAAGTTTACAAATGACAACAGTCTCTTCCAGGTTCTTTGTAATTGCTACAGGTTCTTGTATGGTCTATGGTATAGAAGAGACACCCTCTTTCTGTGTAGAAATAGGAATTTGCTTTTTGTTCTCAAAGTTTAGGGTTTTCGTATAAGCCATGGTTGTTAGGCCTTTCTCCGGTCTGGGTAGGACCTTTTCTTTGGAAGCAAAACTATATTCCACATTCCTTAATAAATTCGTGATTAAGCCTCCAAAAGGTAGACTCAATTTATTCTTTTCGTATTTCTCCCGATTCAACTTCTCCCTCACAGTATTGACGACCTCCAGAAGGTAGGAAGGTACATCAAACCGATATCTATTAGTCATTAAATTCAAGGCTTTCACAAAGAGCGTTCTTCTTTGTACTTCATGATTTGTATGGTGGATAGTCTTATGAATTAGGACATCCAGGAAGTGTAGTGGTAATTTCAGAATTTTAGATCCTTATGTAAGAAAAATGATTTATCCCTTGGGGGTTTACCTAGCAACTCTATCGCCATCTGAACAAAACCTGGAAGAGTATTGGGTTGTACTCTTAGCAGGTTGGCTTCCAGATTATCAGAGGACAGTTTCGGTATCTCTAGGGATGCGTGCAACACCCTAGCAATCAATTCCTTCGTTATCAGAAATGGAAGTCCATCCACGCTTGTGGAGAGAACTGAGGATGGGCCTTTGCTGCTATTGGTCATATTCTTGTAAAACAGTCTCACCAATCTAGGGTAGACTGGTGTGACTCTCGGTTCTAAGAAATAATGTTGACTTGCATCCTTAAAGTATTTTATCGCCCCTCCACTAAGTTCAAAATTTTCCCAGAAGGCAACGTCCACAGTAACTTCGGCTCCCACTAGATGATGTTTCATTGAGGCTGGGATTCGATCCAATGTCCTACCAGAGGACATTGGATTTTTGCCTTTGTTCATTTGTTTGCCTTGTTTAGGGGCAAACACGATTTCAGCCTCCATTCTTCCTTCGGGTAATTCTCTAATAACTACTCCAGAAGATTTAAACTTCTTCTCAGGTGGGTCTGCTATTTTTGATTTAGCCTCGAGGGCAGCAGCCCGTGCAATATTTCTTACAAGTGGGGAATGATCCAAAATATTACACTCTCCTTCTTCCTCTTCCCTCTGTCGCTTATTTGTCGCTCCCGACATTGTGCAATTCCTTTCCTGCAAGATGTAAAAGAATATTGCTTATTAAGCGACAAATTTCATATATCAAATCAAAATTTCTTGCAAAGATCCATCCATTTGAGAGTAAAAATCGCCACCTTACTGATTAGTCACATGACTTATCATTTTATCACCCTTACCTTAGTAATGCTAGGCCATAATTTGTTACTAACAAGATACTGATGTGCAGATATTAGAGATAAACAATAAATTAGAGCCTAAGTGCTAATCTTTAATAAAATGAACTAAAAAAATAATAAGAAAGATGACCGAGCGAAAAAGACGATTTGCCGCTATTGAAAGCCAGAAAATTGTAATTTATGATTCTTCAAAAGAGACAAAAAGTGAAAAGCGATAAAGTGTAATTCAGAAAATCGTCAACTATAAGGAAGCTGTGAGAAATAGAAAGTCGTAATTAACAATTCTCTAGAAAGAAGCTATGAAAGACAGAAAATCATGATTAATGATTTTCTAGAAAAAGAACGATTATCTAAGGTTCTCCTCCATGTTGCTGTTGCTGATCACGTGAGAATTGTCACCGCCATATCCATAATTAGAAGATCTATACAATTAGAAGTTCTGCGAAACACAGATTTGAGAAGATTGATGAAGATTGATAGTCCGAAGGACTCTGCTGCTGCTCAGTAAAGAACATTCTAGAAGCGCATCAACTAAAGGAAGTAAGGAAAGATAAAATTAAAAATTAGAGTTATATTAGGATACTTTTGTTTTTAGTAATTTTTTTATTAGAATTGGATTTTTGTAAACCGACCCCTTATGATCTATTAATAAGAGGGCTCGGCATAGGAATAAGCATCGAAGAATTTCAGCATCAATTGACACTTGAGGTTGGATTTTCTTCCGATCAAGTAGTGTATACTAGTTAGAATAGTTTAGATATCAGAGGTTTCTCAAGAGCAATTGACAACTGCAATTGAGTGCTGAAGATTACTGTAGATATTCGTAGTTTCTTAGGAGCAATTAAAGACTGCAGCTGATGGGTGAAAGATATATTTATTTGCTTTCTAGTTTGGATTTATTTACTTTATAAACATCTCCAAGTTTTGGTTTGAATTGATGACTAAGGTTAGAATTTACAGATCAATGTAATGGTTTTTACTTTTCCATCTTCAGCTTGCTAAAGTTTGATTGACGTTCAAATTTCTGGTTAATTGTTGATTAGATTAAATCTGTATTGATAGGATCTTAGACTTGATTGACGACCAATGTTAGGAGACTAAAAATATGGTGTAATGGTACTGTTTATTTTCATAAATATCCGAAAGCTGAAGATTAAGATTGACGACCTTAATCTGAAGAAGAAGGATTAGGATTTATTTTTTTGTACTTTAGTTTAGCAAACCGTTCTTTATTCATATTTCTCCAGTAGATTAGGAACTCTTAAAGATAAATGAATGTTTTTAAAATAAGGATTTGAATAGAAGATAGAAATGGAGAAAACTTAGATAATCACTTCCTCTTGGGAACGATCCTAATGCTAGTACTATAATTTCTATTGTGCGCTTGTAATAGGTTAAGACTTGAGTTAAATATTAATATAAGATACAATAATCAAGACCAACAAAGTTTTTGGCGCCACTGCCGGGGAAGCGAATTTATCTAGTTTTTTCAAAATCTTTATCTAATATTTTTATTCTTTTAGAAACTGATATTTATCTTTCTTTTTTTATATTTTTTTATATATTTATTTTATTTGATCTCTTCTTAAATCTTTTATAGGTTTATTCGGAGCAACAAATCAGACTTTCAATGTGACAGCACGGATTTTGACACCCCAAAACTCGTGCCATTAGCACGATCATTCAGACCGTGCCCCATGGACACGTACAGAACATTGACATAATAAGCAATAATAAAGAGAATGAAACACATAAGAACTAATACTGAAATAAATCTCCAGTTCTATACATATATACTCCAAATATCTATGATCCAAAAGATGATTCTAAACTCATGCCTCTGCATGAGTAAAAGAACCCACCCGAACCATCAGTGACATCACTTAGTCACCCTAGATAGTTTTCCAAAAGAATATATCTATTTAATTATATTTATAAAAAATAAGGCTTGACATACCAAGCCGCACAATATGCTCTCAAAACTCTCTCTATCAAGGTACACAACGGAGTCTCCTAGAAGAAATCATCGGGAGGAGGCTCTAACTCGTCTGCGGGCACGTAGTCTGAATCCTTCGGATCAGCGTCTCTCGATGCCTCTACGGCTGCAAGCAAAGGACCTACGACATATAGTCTAAAGGGTGAGCTACATCCTAGCTCAATAGGGAACAACACAATAAACATATAAGTCAAATCCTCACATATATTCCATGATATTCTTAGCATGATGTATTTATGAACTTTCTGGGAAAACAGTTTAAATGATTACAATATGCATTAAAGTTTATTGGTGGTTTACATGTTACACTTATTATCAACTGTTCATGAACCTCACTGAATAGGCCTAAAGAAACTTAAATCTTCAACTTAAGTAGTCTTCGAGCAATATAACATCGAGCCTTGATGGAATACCCTCCATCGTCGTCTAAATAGATAGTTGTTATGAATATATCATTTTGAATACTACCCAGGTCCCTTTCTCATAGGCGATTTAATCTCATCTCAATATCTCTGGGATGTGCTACTATGTACGGATTGGCCGCCGTACCGGTCACGGATATCCTGTCGAGTCAGTCGTGGATATCCCCCCACGTCAGTGGGGTATTTTGTTCAAACCTTAAATAACAAAAATATCATGTGCTTTACATATAGTTATTCATCGTGTAAATGTGCTACTTTATATCAATTAGGCCTTATCAGTCTTTGTTCAATCTCACTTACATCTCTGGGATATCTAAATTACTCACATCACACTGATGCGTTTATCACTTTCTAATCCCCTGGGAATGTCTCATTTTCATATGCTTACTTGGTGTCACACACACACACACACCATACAGAGAGGATTATATGATTATAACATTTCATTGTCATTGGTGTATCACACACACACATGGAGATTATATGATTCTTTTCATTTCTATATCATTACATAGATGCACTTGTAATCAAAGTACATGTTCAAGGTGTTCCCTACCTCAAGTGTCTGACTGTTTAAGCATCAAGGTCCCACACGGCTCCTCATGCTTACCATAGCCCGTACCACCTATGGTACATCATAACATATACACATCATCAATAAGGATGCAATAGAGAAGGTCCAAGACCCTCCATGAACCTCAATGTTCAACTAAGAAGTCAACTCAATTTGCCAAAATTGATTAATCGATCTCCAAAATCGATTAATCGAAATCCAAAATCGATTAATCGATCCCAAATTGATTAATCGAAAGTCCTCAATCGATTAATCGATTCCCAAATCGATTAATTGGTTTTTCCCAAGCCTTAGCTCTCCAGCCACTGGAGGTACTTAGTCAATTAATCGATTTCTAATCGATCAATCGAATTTCAAAATTGATTAATCGATTTCAAGATCGATTAATCGAACTCGCATCTTTTTGCTTTTTCAACTTTCGGACCAAAATCGATTAATCGATTCTCCAAATCGATTAATCAATTTGGCCAGAACTCAGGTCCTTTTCGGGTTGTTCTTTCAAATCCTTTTCTTTCTAATTTTCTTTCTTTTCTATCATTTAAATTTGATAATTTAACCTATCTCCCCCTAGAGTTAATGAACAACAATGTACTCAATTAAATCTAGCTAAAACTTACCTCAATCAATCTCCTAATTGATCGAATGGTTGGTTTAATGACTAGGGTTCCTGCTCTTACTCTAATGATTCCAATCATGTTGAATCCAACATTTATTGCTCGATCCCGTCTTAAATTCGCAACATTCCTCAACCTCCTTAGCATTCACCCTTATCTACTCTCTCTCTCTCTCTCTCTCTCTCTCTCTCTTCTTAACTCCTCTCACCCACCAAACAAGAGAAATAACTTCTCCTTAGGTATTAAAACCCTTATAACTCCTCTTGCTTAGGTGTTGAGCACATACACCACAGATAGGTGTACGTGACTCCCAACTAACAACCTACACTGTGCTTAGGGTCATACTATATCACAAAATACTTCCATTCTCAAGTCTACTGTTTGACCATCACTTGGTCAACCTATGATCAATCAGGCATGAATCTCGAGGTCACTATTTATCGCTCAATTTTCAGGGATATTATATTCTCCCCACCTTAGGAATTTTTGTCCTCGAAAATAAACCCAAAGTTGTGTCGACTGGGTACTCCACACACGGGTGATGTCACGTACCCGATCATGAAAGTGTTAGTAAATTTGCCACACGCAATGCAAGAAGTAATATAACTGCAATCGAATTGCAAAAAAAAAAATATAATTTCTATTCCATGTATTTAAAAAAGGTTATAACTAATCATGCTCTATTAATTACAATGTCCACACTTAACTACAATACAAAAACTCCAAAAAGTCATCATAACAACTCCCAAAAAGTGATCCACTCCCGCTCATGCGGTCCCCTCCCCAGGCTGGTCTGGTGGTGGCTGACTCGTCTTGACTGGTTGCTGTGGCACCGAGCAAGATGGGCCGACACCCGAGGCACCCGGGTGGAAAGTGGTCGTGCCCGCAGTCCACGCTTGCTCTTCTGCCAGGTGCTGCTGATAGTTGAGAGGATAGATGTACCGCATAGTGTGGTACATCAGAAAGTCCATCTGTCGGTTCATATCTGGTTGGTGGCCTCCATGCGGGTCAACACGTCCTCGATCGTAGGCGTGGGCGAGTTGCTCGGCGGTGATATGATGATGTAGGTGTGGCAGCCGCTGACTGCAAAGGTGGCGTAGGGGATGTGGTAGTATGAGATGGAATAACTGGGTGTGCTCCCCCTATTGGCGGGTCCTGATGTGGTGGTGGTGCTACTGCTGCTATTGCTGGGCCCTCAACTGGGAGGGTCCTCTTCAACAATCTATAGCTACGACCCCATGAAGCGATGGAGTAATGCTTCACGTGGTCCGTAGCTTTCTACTCGTCGGGTGAGATGGCATACTCTGGGGCATCAAAGTAGCACTCAAGCATGCTCGATATAAGACGAGCATAAGGCATTTTCTCCTTAGGCCTCAAAGGACCCTTCGCCAACTTCCCCTTGATGTAAGTCATCCCCTCGATGACGATCTTAGTGGCGTTGAACCAACGACCGCAGAATGCCATGTATAGGGCCTGTTGGACCAGCTCCACTCTCTCTGTATCGTGGCACATCGGGTAGAGGTTGTACTTGATTATTGAATCAAGCATTCACATGTAGTGGGATAAGTCTACCTACCTAATAGACTTACTGGACCCCTTTTTCCCATTGGTCATCTCGGTCATGATTTCCTTAAATCTCACATCTTCCGCAAACGGTGGAAAGAGGGCGGTCTCGGGCATGAAATCCAAATAGCACTCTAGGGACTCATGTACGTGGCGACGGGTAACTGTGTAGTTACGATCATCAATCTTGGTCGTAACGATGTCATCAACCGGACCCTCAGCCAAGCCCTGGTAAAATAGGCGAACTAGCCTAAGGTAGTAACACCCGTGTAGCGGCTTCAATAGGTTATCGAGGCCCGCGTTGACCAAATAGTTCTTAGCCCATTTGGTCTCGCCCTCGACGTCGGGGTCGGTAAACAAGTTCTCGTCGATAATATATTCATCATCGAAATTCTTTGCCGCCCACCACTCATTTGGTTGGGGCAAGTCTACGGGTGGTGGTGGTAATGTTGGTGAAGATTCACGCGAAGACGTGCTCGTCGAATTGGATGTGGTATCCGATGACGATGGGGATGGGGTTCATAGAGGTGATGGTGTTGGTGGTGGCAGTGCGGCGTTCTTACGCCGTACCGGAAGCTTTGAAGCCACTTGCTTCGTGGTCAAGCGAGTTCGAGGTGGCATTTTGAATCCAAATGCAATGAAATTAGGGTTTGATAGCTCAAATTGAAAAGAAACTTTAAAATCTAGGGTTTACCTTAGGTTTCGATCAAATTGCGCAAGGATTTTGAGTCGAAATCGGTGCAAAATCCCCAAAAACCCTAGGTTGCACAGTGGCTCGAGGAGGAAGGTGAAATGGCGCGCAAGAGAAAAAAACAAAACAATTTCGAATGGGGAGAAATCCCCCTTTTTTCATATATATAGGTCCAAGTCGATTAATCGATTTCTAAAATCGATTAATCGATTTTAAAAAATTTTTCCCAGCCGCGAGAAATCGTTTAATCAAATTCATTTCGATTAATCGAATTCGTGGTCATTTAAAATTTCTAGGTTTTTCAGCTCACTGGCATGTGCGAGTCGATTAATCGAATTACCAAATCGATTAATCAATTTTCTCAAATCGATTAATCGGACTTCACCTCGATTAATCAAAATCGTTTTACCCTTAAAATTTCCAAAATTCTCAGCTCACTGGCGTGTGCCAGTCGATTAATTGAATTCCCAGATCGATTAATTGATTTTCCCAAATCGATTAATCGAATCCCCCTCGATTAATTGAAATTTCACTTTGTTTATTTTTCTGAATCTCCATCCACTGGCATATGCCAGTTGATCAATCTACCAAAATCGAATAATCGAATTTCCAAATCGATCAATCGATTTGAAAATCGATTAATCGGTTTTGATCAAAATTCAAAAAAATTTTGTTGCTTTTTGTCTCTTTTGTTTTCTTGGTAACATGACGTGGTGTGATGACTCTGACCATGCCTTCTACATCGCATCACATCACAATTTTTCTATTTAACATTCTCTCCATTGGATAAATTGGCCAAATGGTCAACATTGGATTACAATGGAAGGTTTAAATCCGCAAACATGCTTGCAGTGATATAATTTTTTACTCTCAAGTTGTCGCAAACAAGTCCGGATATTGTTCTTTCTCGTCGGCCTCTCGTTCCCACGTAGCTTCTTCGGCCGGATGATTTTTCCATTGAACAAACACTAGTGGAATTGCTTTTGTCCGCATTACTTGTTCTTTTCGATCCAAAATCTTTGTCAGTTCCTCTATCATGCGCATGTCTTCATGCATTTCTAAAGGTTGACTGCCCAAAACGTCATCAAGGCCATTTATATACTTCCTGAGCATAGATACGTGAAACACATTGTGCACCCGATTGAATAGCAGTGGTAATCCAATGTGATAAGCAACTACACCTACTCGACCTAGAACCTCGAATGGTCCAAGGTAGCGGGGACTTAACTTTCCCCTCTTTCCAAATCTCATCACGCCCTTCATAGGCGACACTTTGACAAACACATGTTCATCCACCTTATAGTCTGCACTGGTCCGCTTGATATCGGCGTAGCTTTTCTGCCTGCTCTGAGCCGCTTTGAGTTTTTCCCTTATCATCCGAACATAGGCGACATTATCTTCAAGCATTTCGGGTCTCGAAACAAATTTCTCACCGATTTCTTCCCAATTGATAGGCGATCTACATCGCCGTCCATAAAGAGCTTCATACGGTGCCATCCTAATGCTCGTCTGAAAACTGTTGTTGTATGTGAACTCAATCAATGGCAGGTGCTGATCCCATGAGCCTTGCAACTCTAGCATACACGCCCTAAGCATGTCCTCGATGATCTGATTTACCCGCTCTATTTGCCCATCAGTTTGCGGATGGAATGCTGAATAGAAATCCAATCGCATTCCCATTTCCTCTTGAAATTTCTTCCAAAACTTTGATGTATATAATGGGTCACGGTCAGAAACAATGCTACTTGGAATTCCATGCAAACGGACGATCTCTTTCATATATAGCTCTGCAAGTCTTCCCGCTGTATACATCGTGTTGTAAGGCAAGAAGTGTGCTGACTTAGTTAATCGGTCTATGACTACCCAAATGGCATTATATCTCTTCCCTGTACGCGGTAGTCCTACTATGAAGTCCATAGAGATCGAATCCCACTTCCACTCTGGTATGGGTAGAGGCTGTAATAATCTAGCAGGATGTCTATGATCAACTTTCACCTGCTGAAATGTCAAACATCGCGACATGTACTCTGCCACGTCTTGCTTCAAACCTCTCCACCAGTAATTCTTTTTCAGATCTTGATACATTTTCGTACTATCAAGGTGAATTGAATAGTTTGACTTGTGAGATTCATCAAGAATAGTTTGTCGTAGATCGGTATTGTTCAAAATGCAGAGACGGCCCTTGAGCAATAAGGAACCATCTTCTTTCACTGAGAAGTCCTGTTTGATGCCTTCAATCACATCTTGACGAATCTTGGTTAGTGCCGGGTCTTTCATCTGTAGCTCGTGAATATGCTCAAATATCATTGGCCTTACTAAAATATTTGCTAAAAGGCTCCTGTGGCTTGCGACTCGATGTTCGCATCATATAGTGCCAGATCTTCAAACAACTTCCATCTGCGCATACCCAAAATCAAACTAGCCAACTGAGCTGAACCCTTCTGACTCAAGGCATCGACTACTACATTAGCTTTGCCTGGATGGTACTGTATGGAACAGTCATAGTCTTTGAGAAATTCCATCCATCTGTGCTGCCTCATATTTAGTTCTTTCTGTATAAACAGATATCTGAGGCTCTTGTGGTCAGTGAAAATCTCAAAGGTCTCACCATACAAGTAATGTCGCCAAATCTTTAGCGCAAATATGACCGCTACTAGTTCCAGATCATGTGTCGGGTAGTTCTTTTCATATTCTTTCAACTATCTCGACCCGTAAGCTATCACCTTTTTATGCTGGTTGAGCCCGCAACCTAAACCATTATACGAAGCATCACTGTAGACTGCGAACCCTCCACTGCCTGAAGGAATCTCTCGTACTGGAGCTGAAGTGAGTCTCTTCTTGAGTTCTTGAAAACTCTTCTCGCATATCTCACTCCATTCGAACCTTGCATCCTTCCACGTAAGTCTCGTGAGTGGTCCCGATATCTTTGAAAAGCCCTCAACGAAACGTCGATAATAGCCAGCTAGTCCAAGGAAACTATGGATGTCAGTCACGGTCTTTGGATACTCCCAATTGACCACTGCTTCTATCTTAGCCGGGTCAACTGTGACACCATGCTTTGAAACGACATGTCTCAAAAAGCTAACTTCCTCTAACCAAAATTCGCACTTGCTGAGCTTGGCGTACAGTTGGTGTTCACGCAATATTTGTAGAGCAATCCTCAAGTGTTCTTTGTGTTTCGCTTTTGACTTGGAGTATATTAGGATATCATCGATGAACACAACGATGCAGGGGTCTAGGTGTGGTTTAAACACCCGATTCATCAAGTCCATAAACGATGCTGGTGCGTTCGTCAACCCAAACGACATCACTAAGAATTCATAGTGTCCGTATCGTGTCATGAATGCAATCTTCTGGATGTCCTCTGCCTTGACTCTCAACTAATGGTATCCAGATCTCAGATCGATCTTGGAGAAATATCTTGCTCCTTGTAGCTGGTCGAATAAGTCATCTATCCTAGGCAAATGATAATTATTCTTTATAGTGAGTTTATTTAATTGCCGATAGTCAATGCATAGACGCATTGACCCATCTTTCTTCTTTACAAATAAGACCGGTGCTCCCCATGGAGACACACTCAGTCTAACAAACCCCTTGTCCATGAGCACTTGTAACTGCTCTTTTAACTCCTTCAACTCAATAGGAGCCATTCTATATGGTGCTTTAGAAACAGGCTCCGTTCCTGATACTAAGTCGATGGCGAACTCAACTTCTCTATCTGGAGGTAATCCGGATAATTCTTCCGAAAATACGTCAGCGAGGTCTCTCACAACTGCTATCTCCAAAATAATATTCTTCTCTTTCTTATCCTCCTTCAAGAATGCCAAGTATCTACTACACCCTTTTCTGATCAAGCGCTCAGCCCTAACTGCAGAGATAAGTAGCATACTTGTCGATCTCTCTCCTCGAAATTAAAATGATCTCCTTGTGTTAGGTCTGAAGATGAAGACCTTATTCTTGCAATCCACGGTTGCACAATGAGTCGACAACAAATTCATGCAAAGGATCACATCGAATCCTTGCATGTCTAACATGATCAAATATTCTTGTAGTTCAAAGTCGTCTCCATCAATGATTCTCACGATCACAGAGTTACAAACTTTTTCTGTATCAACTGATTTCCCAGTCGGAACAGTCACAGTTAACACAAAGTCTAACTCCTCTGGGTTGACTTTCATCTTCTTTTTGAAGCGAGGGATAATAAATGAGTGGGTAGATCCCGGGTCTATCAACACTCGAGCTTTATATGTCACATCGCTCCCTTTTTCATAGATTTGTAACGTACTTATTCATACATACACGTATATATATAATGTATACCATCATACCATATTTATTACATACAGGTTCTTTTCTATTTCTATATGGATGCACCTTCTCTATCTAAAAATTTTCAAGAATTGAAATTCTTTATTTAAAAGAAATTCTCACCTTGGATCACGTCGTTTGTATTTTGAGCCTCTTGAGCTGTAACCGCATAGGCTCTCCCTTGGACGATCGGCTTCCTTGCTTTTATAGGTCGTGGCATAGAAGCTGATGCCGTCTTCCCCATGTTTGCCTCAGGGCAATCTTTGATCAAGTGGCCCACCTTGCCACATTTGAAATAGTTCCGAGTTCCCTGCCTACAGTCCGTTGTCTTGTGAGACTTGCCACACTTGGCACAAGTCTCCCGCAGAGTGGAAGATGCAGCTCGTGAGAAACCCTGTGTAACTGTAGCTCCAGTAGTGATAGCAGGGCTCTCATATCGTATCGGTCTCTCCGACGTGAGTAATGGAAATCTCTACTGGTTGCTCTGTTGCGCCAGTCTTTGATACCCTCCTTGGAATGGTGGTCTCTGATTGTGGGCTACGAATCTCGGCTTTTTGTTCACTGGCTCGTAGTTTCCCGTCCTACTCTGATCCACACTCCACCTTCCTTACTGTTCCCTCTGGCGATAGCGGTTATTATTTTCTTCTTCAACCACTAATGCCTTGCTCATGACCTCTCCATAGGTCCTCATCTGGAATGGTGCTACTCCTCCCCTCACGTCCGGTCTCAACCCTTGCTGAAACCTCTTCGCTCTCATCATTTCCGTGATGACATAGTCAGGCACGAAGCGAGCGAGTCGCATGAACTCCACTCCATACTCTCTAACAGTCATCTTCACTTACACGAGTTGTAAAAACTGTATTTCTATTTGATTCCTCACCACTTCTGAGAAATACTGTTTGTTGAACTCTTCAACAAATTCATCCCACGTCCAGGGCAAATCTGTGGTCTCCTGAGCCCTAGTGCATGAAACGGACTTCCACCAAGGCCCAGCCTCCCCATCTAACATGTAGGCTGCCCAACGGATGCTCTGGTCCTCTGAGCACGTGAGCATACTAAACACTTTCTCCATCTCACTCAGCCAATTCTCAGCTGCCATGGGCTCTGCCTGCCCTGAAAATCTAGGAGGTCTCATCCTCCTAAACTCAGTAAACGTAGAAGACATTGGTGGTATCAGAGCCACTGGAGGTGTCGGTGGCTGATGCTACTCATGGGCAGTATGAGCTGCCAAGGATGCTGCCTGCTGTGCCATGGCAGTCGCCATAGTTTCCATAGTGTGCATCATCCTCTGATGCTCCTCTCTATCTTTATTTCTTTCTCTGACTTTCTCCTGTTTCCTCTGATCTCGATCCTGATTCTCTGCCTGATCTTGGCTCCCTTGGCCACCACGGCCTGAAGCCTATCTCCCATAGGCACTCGATTGGTATCTGAGATAAAATCATCTCGACTACGCAAACTTCTATTATGACCTCCCCTGGGTCGGCCCTTCCTCTAGAAGACATAACGGCTGCATGTGAAACCAAGTTTCGTTAGCAAAACTCCCTATGCTCTGACATAACAAGAGTTGTAAGACTTTCTAAAAGAAAATGCTTTGATACCAACTGTGACAGCCCGAATTTCGGCACCCAGAAACTCATACCATCAGCACGATCCTCCAGACTGTGCCCCATGGACACGTACGGAACATTGGCATAACAAGCAATAATAAAGAGAATGAAACGCATAAGAACTGATACTGAAATAAATCTCCAGTTCTATACATATATACTCCAAATATCTATGATCCAAAAGATGGTTCTAAACTCATGCCTCTGCATGAGTAAAAGAACCTACCCGAACCATCAGTGACATCACTTAGTCACCCTAGATGGTTCGCCAAAAGAATATATCTATTTAATTATATTTCCCAAAAATAAGGCTTGACATACCAAGCTGCACAATATGCTCTCAAAACTCTCTATCAAGGTACACAGCGGAGTCTCCTAGAAGAAGTCATCGGGAGGAGGCTCTAACTCGTCTCCAGGCACGTAGTCTGAATCCCTCGGATCAGCGTCTCCCGAAGCCTCTACGACTGCAAGCAAAGGACCTTCGACGTATAGTCTAAAGGGTGAGCTACATCCTAGCTCAATAGGGAATAACACAATGAACATATAAGTCAAATCCTCACATATATTCCATAATATTCTTAGCATGATGTATTTATGAACTTTCTGGGAAAACAGTTTAAATGATTACAATATGCATTGAAGTTTACTGGTGGTTTACATGTTACACTTATTATCAACTGTTCATGAATCTCACTGAATAGGCCTAAAGAAACATAAATCATTAACTTAAGTAGTCCCCGAGCAATATAGCATCGAGCCCCGATGAAATACCCTCCATTGTTGTCTAAATAGATAGTTGTTATGAATATATCATTTTGAATACTATCCAGGTCCCTTTCTCATAGGCGACGAGATTTAATCTCATCTCAACATCCCTGTGATGTGCTATTGTGTACAGATAGACCGCAGTACAGGTGTACGGATTGGCCGCCGTACCAGACATGGATATCCTGTCGAGTCAATAGTGGGTATCTCGCTACGTCGGTGGGGTATTCTATTCAAACCTTAAATAACAAAAATATCATATGCTTTACATATAGTTATTCACCGTGTAAATGTGCTACTTTATATTAATTAGGCCTTATCAGTATTTGTTCAATCTCACTTACATCCCTGGGATGTCTAAATTACTCATATCACACTGATGCCTTTATCACTTTCTCATCCCCTAGGAATGTCTCATTTTCATATGTTTACTTGGTGTCACACACACACACATACTGAGAGGATTATATGATTATAACATTTCATTATCATTGGTGTCTCACACACACACACACATGGAGATTATATGATTCATTTCATTTCTATATCACTACATACATGCTCTTGTAATCAAAGTACATGTTCAAGGTGTTCTCTACCTCAAGTGTCTGGCTGTCCAAGCATCAAAGTCCCACACGGCTCCTCATGCTTGCCATAGCCCGTACCACCTATGGTACATAATAATATATGCACAACATCAATAAGGATGCAATAGAGAAGGTCTAAGACCCTCCATGAACCTCAAAGTTCAACTAAGAAGTCAACTCAATTTGGCAAAATCGATTAATCGATCTCCAAAATCGATTAATTGAAACCCTAAATCGATTAATCGATTTTCAAATCGATTAATCAAAATCCAAAATCGATTAATCAATCACAAATCGATTAATCGAAAGTCCTCAATCAATTAATTGATTCCCAAATCGATTAATCGAAATCCACAATCGATCAATCAATTCTCAAATTGATTAATCGATTTTTCCCAAGCCTTAGCTCTCCAGCCACTGGAGGTACTCAGTCGATTAATCGATTTCTAATTGATCAATCGAATTTCAAAATCGATTAATCGATTTCAAGATCGATTAATCGAACTCGGGCCTTTTTGCTTTTTCAACTTCTGGACCAAAATCGATTAATCGATTCTCCAAATCGATTAATCGATTTGGCCAGAACTCAACCCCTTTTCGGGCTGTTCTTCCAAATCCTTTTCTTTCTATTTTTCTTTCTTTTCTATCATTTAAATTTGATAATTTAACCCATCTCCCCCTAGAGTTAATGAACAACAATGTACTCAATTAAATCTAGCTAAAACTTACCTCAATCAATCTCCTAATTGATCGAATGGTTGGTTTAAGGAGTAGGGTTCCAGCTCTTGCTCCAATGATTCCAATCACGTTGAATCCGACATTTATTGCTCGATCCCGTCTTAAATCAGCAACATGCCTCAACCTCCTTAGCATTCACCCTTCTTGTGACAGCCCAGATTTTCCCAACCTAAAATTTGGAGACATTTTTTTTTTTAAAACTTTACACCAAAATCAAATGAGAAAATTCGGACCGTCAGATCGTAGATCACAATTTGATACAGAATACTTGGCACATCCATATGCATACGGAAATCAAAGCAAGGTAATATAAGTTTCATGAATAAAAATTCCAATTCTAATATCTAATATGTACTGAACTAAACAACGCCAGTGATGACTAACCATCACCAACAGTAGTGTACCATGCATGTAAAATAGCATGGACGTACCAACCTCGAACTTACCAAGATCCACGATGCACTAAATCGACGATCCCAAAATAGAGTACAAATCCTTATGCAGAAGCTCCTTTTTCTTCAAGTATGTAGTCTGGGCCCTCCTCCAAGCTACACCTGTGACGTATAGTCGGGGTGAGCTAACATCCAAGCTCAGTGGAGAGAACTAATACCAATATACATCTCATCACATGCATAGATTCAAAAACAAGATCAAAATATTTTCTTATCAAGACTAAAACTGATTTCAAAGGCATTTCTTATCAAAATTGAAACTGAGTTCAAAGGCATTTTCTTATCAAAATTCAAAACTAATTTCAAAGGCAAACTGATTTCGAAGATGTTTTCTTATCAAAACCGAAACTGATTTCAAAGATATTTTCTTAATAAAATTGAAACAGACTAATCTCTTATCAGAAGCATATTTCTTATTTTCGATTTACTGAGTTTGAATCACATTCATTTACATGTCTTACATATTTTTACGTGGCTTACCCACATGTCTTACATATTCTTACGTGGCTTACCCACATGTCTTACATATTCTTACTTTGCTTACATACATATTTTATACATTCTTACTTGGCTTACTTACATATCTTACACAGTCCTTACTTATCTTACTTACAAGTCTTGCATATTCTTACTTAACTTACTCATATGTTTCACACTTTCTTGCTTAGCTTACACAATTCGATTCACGGATATCCCGCCGTGCCGGTTCGATTCACGGAGACTGCCATGTCAGTTCGATTCACACACTTACTTGCATAGCTTACGCATTGTCACATAGTTTACACAATTCGATTCACGGATATCCTGCCGTGCCGGTTCGATTCACGGAGACTGCTGTACCAGTTCGATTCACGGTTAGCCGCCGTGTCGGTTCGATTCACGGATATCCCACCGTGCCGGCTCGAATCATGGTTTTAACCGCCATGCCGGTTCGATTCACGGTTAGCCACCATACCGGTTCGATTCACGGATATCCCGCCGTGCCGGTTCGATTCATGGGTTTAACCGCCATGCCGGTTCGAATCACGGTTAGCCGCCGTGCCGGTTCGATTCCGCCCTAGCGGCCCACAAGGTACCATATAATCTGTCCAAAGCGGTCCACACATGCACATATAATCCGCCCATAGCGGTCTACGATGTTATATAATCCGCCCTTAGCGGTCCACAACACACTTATAATCCTCCCATAGCGGTCCACTTAAAATTTTCTTAACTTATGGTTCAATTTGGATTCAAATTTATATACAAATTCAATTTGGATTCAATTCAAAGTTCACATTTACTTCCTTCAAATTTAACTTCTAGGTTCGATTCAAAACTTGCAAAACACACATACGATGTTCAAGACTGAAATTCTTTACATGATTTTCGAAGGCTATATAAAAGGTTCAAAACAATGATCATTGCTTGATTCGATACGTCAATAATTTTTAAAACAACCACTATGTCAACGATTCGATAATTCAAAGCTTTCGAGCATTTCAAACAATCAAAATATTCAATCAAATATTAGAGTTCAAAGATCTAAAGTTTTCATTGTAAGGAGTTCAAATACTAATTCATTTCAAAACAAAACTTATCATCTTTCATTCGATCATATCAAGCATCTATGAAATTAAATCAAAATGCAATTGCGTATGAAATTTTCCCCACCTTAACCTCGAAACTGCGCAAAGCCAAGCAATGTCCTATCGATGGCTTTCCTCCCTTAATCTACATCACAAATATATGATGATGTATCAAGGATCAACACTAATCACTAATAATTTAAACCTATTTAAGTGTTTTCTCAAAATCGAGTCAGAACAGGCAAGTTCGTGCCAACTTAGAATTTGATATAACATTCTCCTAAATTTTTGACCTTTAAAAATTTAGATTTACTAAATTGTTAAATCACAAAAGTTTTAAATCTTTTTGTGATCTTTCCAACGCTTTAGGAATCGTATCAATCGAAGTTCGGAACAGAACGTTATGGTCAAAATACCAAAGCAGTACTGGCAAACTCAGACACAATCGACTAATCGATTTTCAAAATCGACTAATCGATTTTCCAAAATCGATTGATCGATTTTCTCTCGATTGATCAATTTTTAAACAACTAAAAATATTTCTCACTGATTGTGTCCAATCGATTAATCGACCCAATTTCGATTAATCAAAATTTAAAAATCGATTAATCGATTTTACTCGATTAATTGGTTTCGATTCTCGATAAAAATCAGAATTTGACCCAAATTATCACTAAATTTTTACCTTTAAAACAATTAATTCATAAGTTAGTCAATTCATAAAAGTTGTAGGGCTTGCTGTCCTCTTTCCAACGTAATAAGAATCGTATCAATCAGATTTCGGCATAAAAAGTTATAACCAAAATACTACAATAGTATCAGCAAGCTTCAGCAAAATCGATCAATCGAAACTTTCTTCGATTAATCAATTTCGTAAGGTTCCTTTCTAATTTCTCTTCTATCAAAAATCGATTAATCGATTTTCAAAATCGATTAATCGATATTCGCAGTTTCTGAGCACTTCTCGGGTTCGAATCTTGAAACCCATCTTTACATCAAAGTTCAATCCCTTTTGATCCTAATCTTTTACACACATCTAAGCAACCTATATTTAGTTAAAATACATTGAAGAATTATGCTATTTACCTCTTTAAATCGACGATCTACTCGTAGATCGGATCGTCTTCTTTGTTAAATAAAAAGGGTTTCCAAACCTACCGCGATCATCTCCGAGCTTCACGATCACACCTAAGCCCACGAAATCAAAGGCAATCCTTACACACACACTTCACACAAACTCACGCTATGATTTGTGGATCAAAACTCATGATCTCTTTGTAAGAACAGGGTTTCAAAACCTCCAAACGGCTCCAAAACCCACAAAACCAAAACCAAAAGTCGAAATCGACAACGATCCTTCCCTTATACGATCTCACAAAACCTTTTCCACACAATCACAAGGCTTGGACCATACGAATATGGCGATTCTTCCTCTTTCTTCTTCCTTCTCTCTTCAAAACCCAAACCATCAAACTCTTGCAACCGGTTACGGCTTCAAAAGAAAGCTAGCCCTTTTTTTAACTAAAAAGGCCGGCTCTCATGCAAAACACAGACACCCATTTTGGGTGTTAGCCTTATCTAAGGACCTAGTTTTTCGCGTGAAACGGGTGTACCTAGTTAAGGTATTATCTATTATATAAATGATCCCTTGGTTCAGTGTGGGGCCTGTACACCCAAACTACTTATCAATCGGACCCGGCGTTAAGCCAATACGCACCACCACGGTGTATGAACTTGGTCCTAAAAATCTCATACGAGCTCAAACGGACCTAAAATGATCTCGTTTGAAAAATCTAAATGGTGACGTGTTTCTTAACAGACATGCACCCGATTAGGACCTATAGTTGGCTCGAATAGTCGGCCCAATCAGTTGGCCCAACTAGCAGCCAATATAGTTGGCCCAATTAGTCAAATAAGTTATTTAACCATTTCTAAACTTTTATTCTCTCTCTAGAACCAAAATTATAAGAGAAATAAATTCTCCTGCCTTTATTTTTATTTATAACCAACGTAAACTTAGGTGTTAAGCCAGTACGCCATAGCTAGGTGTATACAATTCATCCAAAGGTCCACACGCGAGTCTAAACCAATCTTTTTTCACTTAAGACTTAACTAACTTAATTATTTTCACCATGTCAGGTACGTGATCAGTCGGGCATGCACATCGAGGCGTACTGTTCAAAGGTCGAAAATTTTCAAGATGTTACATTCTTCCCACCATAAAGAATTTTCGTCCTCGAAAATTGGCGTATTTCTAGTTGAAGAAGTATAGATACTTATTAGTCCTAAACGAGAGTAATCTTACTCTCCCTAAGAGTCAATACTTTTCAAGAGTCAATGATTCAATGTCGATGCAATTAATTAGGGTTATTACATTCTCCCCTCCTTAAAGGAATTTTCGTCCTGAAAAATTCAGTACATAGCATTCGCGTTCATGACATAGCATCTATACTAACACAGAGTCGCACCGCCCAAGAAAACAACGAATGAGATCCCAAACCTTTAATTAAATTTAAAATTCAATAATTTATTCAATACTAACACGAGCGAGTATACCATAATGCACTAGGGCTGCTGGACATCCCTCATACAAAACACACACCGGGCATCATTCATCCATAATATAAAACCATTAAAATACGACTACCACACGCACAACCACAACTGTTCATATAGTGGATTAGACCATTCTATAACATACTCATTCCATAATCATGGAGTCTATTTAAAGCATTACCCTAAAGGAAGTTCATTATAATTTAAGTTACAACCACAATCCTGCCATTATTTCTTATTTTTCCATGTGCATCATTAAGCAACAATCATGGATGGACAAAGATAACAAAAATTAAAACCATCAATCTCCGAAATCAGCTATCATTTCTAAAATATATTCAACCATCTACAAAAGAATCAAGGTGAATTTATACTAGGCATCCTTAAATGATAAAATAATCATTCAATTAGAGTTAAAGATCACGGTGCATCTACCATGCTTCAATAGTTTTACAACATCCATACCAATAATACACTACCCTCCAAAATCATAAAGTATCACCAAACCAGGTCCTCCTCACTGACCCATCTTCGCCTTGGGACATTCTCTTATCCGATGTCCTGTTCGTCCACACTTGAAGCATGCGCTTGTGACCCACCAACACTCTTCTGTCTTGTGTGGTCCTCCACATCGCGAGCATGGCTCAATCGGTGCTGATGAGGAAGTATGAGGAATTTACGGTACGCTCGATGCCCCAGCGGTCGTGGGATTTGTAAGGCGTAGGGGCACTCCATGAGTGGACATGGGTGGTCTTGAGTGGATACGAGTAGGCGATCACCGCATCAAGAACTTTCGTATCTCGCTGTTCGCTTGTGAGCATATGACTGCATTTGACTTGCCCTGCCACTACTCTGTTGGTCCCTTCTCTTACACTTTTCTTTCACGTCTTCTTCCACCACAAGAGCCTTGCTCATTACTGCGCCATAAGTTTTCAACTCAAAAGCAGTGACTTTTCCCCTGATATCCGGCCTTAAGCCACGTTGAAATTTCTTGGCCTTCATCAGATTTGTCACCACGAACTCAGGAGCAAAGCGAGCGAGCCTCATAAACTCGACTCCATATTCTCTCATAGACATCCTCCCCTGTTCAAGCTGTAGGAATTTCACTTCCATTTGATTTCTCACTACCTCAGGGAAGTACTACTTGTTGAATTCTCCCACGAATTCCTCCCATGTCCAAGTCAATCCAGGGGTCTCTTGCGCTCTAGTCCGTGACATGGACTTCCACCATGGGCTTGCCTCCCCATCTAGCATATAGGCCGCCCAACGTACACTCTCATCCTCAGAACACCTTCTCCATTTCGCTTAGCCAATTCTCTGCGTCCATTGGCTCTGCTTGCCCTGAAAATCTAGGAGGACACATCCTCCTAAACTCGGTAAATGCAGAGGGCACTGACTGTGCAGAACTCACTAGAGGTGTAGGTGGCTGATGCTGGTCACTGGTAGTGTGAGCTGCCAAGGATGCTGCCTATTGTGCCATGGCAGTCGCCATAGTTTCCATGGTATGCATCATCCTCTGACGCTCTTCTCTCTCTTCGTTCCTTTCTCTTACTCTTTCTTGTTCCCTCTGATCTCGATCCTGAGTCTCTGCCTGATCTTGGCTCCCTTGGTCACCACTGCCTGAAGCCCCTTTATCTCTCATAGGCACTCGACTGATATCCGAGATGAAATCATCTCGACTACGCAAATTTCTATTATGACCGCCCCTGGGTCGACCTCTTCCCCTAGAAGACATCACGGTTTGCACGTAAAACCAAAGTTTCGTTAGCAGAAGTCCATATGCTCTGACAAAAAGAATGATTGCCATAATTTCTAAAAGAAACTTCTTTGATACCAACTGTGACAGCCCAGATTTTCCCAACCTAAAATTTGGAGACATTTTATTTTTATTTTAACTTTACACCAAAACCAAATGAGAAAATTCGGACCGTCAGATCGTAGATCACAATCTGATACAGAATACTTGGCACATCCATATGCATACGGAAATCAAAGCAAGGTAATATAAGTATCATGAATAAAAATTCCAATTCTAATATCTAATATGTACTGAACTAAACAATGCCAGTGATGACTAACCATCACCAACAGTAGTGTACCATGCATGTATAATAACATGGACGTACCAACCTCGAACTTACCAAGATCCACGATGCACTAAATCTACGATCCCAAAACAGAGTACAAATCCTTATGCGGAAGCTCCTTTTTCTTCAAGTATGTAGTCTGGGCCCTCCTCCAAGCTACACTTGTGACGTATAGTCGGGGTGAGCTAACATCCAAGCTCTATGGAGAGAACTAATACCAATATACATCTCATCACATGCATAGATTCAAAAACAAGATCAAAACATTTTCTTATCAAGACTAAAACTGATTTCAAAGGCATTTCTTATCAAAATTAAAACTGAGTTCAAAGGCATTTTCTTATCAAAATTCAAAACTAATTTCAAAGGCAAACTGATTTCGAAGATGTTTTCTTATCAAAACCGAAACTGATTTCAAAGACATTTTCTTAATAAAATTGAAACTGACTAATCTCTTATCAAAAGCATATTTCTTATTTTCGATTTACTGAGTTTGAATCACATTCATTTACATGTCTTACATATTCTTACGTGGCTTACTCACATGTCTTACATATTCTTACGTGGCTTACCCACATGTCTTATATATTCTTACTTTGCGTACATACATGTTTTATACATTCTTACTTGGCTTACTTACACATCTTACACAGTCCTTACTTATCTTACTTATGAGTTTTGATCCACAAATCATAGCGTGAGTTTGTGTG
Source organism: Chloranthus sessilifolius (assembly GCA_021018995.1). Classification (NCBI taxonomy): domain Eukaryota; kingdom Viridiplantae; phylum Streptophyta; class Magnoliopsida; order Chloranthales; family Chloranthaceae; genus Chloranthus; species Chloranthus sessilifolius. Next base: position 105,340,847 of record CM037588.1, read on the forward strand.
AAGTGTGTGTGTAAGGATTGTCGTCGATTTCGTGGGCTTAGGTGTGATTGTGAAGCTCGGAGATGATCGAGGTGGGTTTGGAAACCCTTTTTATTTAATGAAGAAGACGATCCGATCTACAAGTAGATCACCGATTTAAAGAGGTAAATAGCGTAATTCTTCAATGTATTTTAACTAAATATAGGTTGCTTAAATGTGTGTAAAAGATTAGGATCAAAAGGGATTGAACTTTGATGTAAAAGATGGATTTCAAGATTCGAACCCGAGAAGTGATCAGAAACTGCCAAAATCAATTAATCGATTTTTGATAGAAGAGAAATTAGAAAGGAACTTTACGAAATCAATTAATTGAAGAAAGTTTCAATTGATCGATTTTGAAAATCGATTAATCGATTTTGCCAAAGCTTGCTGACACTACTGTAGTATTTTGGTAATAACGTTTTATACCGAAATCCGATTAATACGATTCTTATTGTGTTGGAAAGAGGATAGCAAGCCCTACAACTTTTATGAATTGACTAACTTGTGAATCAATCGTTTTAAAGGTGAAAATTTAGTGATAATTTGGGTCAAATTCTGATTTTTATCGAGAATCGAAACCGATTAATCGAGTAAAATCGATTAATCGATTTTTAAATTTCGATTAATCGAAATTGGGTCGATTAATCGACTGGACACAATCAGTGAGAAAGATTTTTTGTTGTCTAAAAATCGATCAATCGAGAGAAAATCGATCAATCGATTTTGGAAAATCGATTAGTCGATTGTGTCTGAGTTTGCCAATACTACTTTGGTATTTTGACCATAACATTCTGCTCCGTACTCCGATTGATCTGATTCTTAAAGCATTGGAAAGATGATAAAAAAATTTAAAACTTTTGTGATTTAACAATTTAGTAAATCTAAATTTTTAAAGGTCAAAAATTTAGGAGAATGTTACATCAAATTCTAAGTTGGGACGAACTTGCCTGTTCCGACTCGATTTTGAGAAAACACTTAAATAGGTTTAAGTTATTAGTGATTAGTGTTGATCCTTGATACATCATCATATATTTGTGATGTAGATTGAGGGAGGAAAGCCGTCGATAGGATATTGCTTGGCTTTGCACAGTTTCGAGGTTAAGGTGGGGAAAATTTCATACGCAATTACATTTTGATTTAATTTCATAGATGCTTGATATGATCGAATGAAAGATGATAAGTTTTGTTTAGAAATGAATTAGTATTTGAACTCCTTATAATGGAAACTTTAGATCTTTGAACTCTAATATTTGATTGAATATTTTGATTGTTTAAAATGCTCGAAAGCTTTGAATTATCGAATCTTTGACATAGTGGTTGTTTTGAAAATTATTGACTTATCGAATCAAGCAATGATCTTTGTTTTGAACCTTTTATATAGCCTTCAAAAATCATGTAAGGAATTTCAGTCTTAAACATCGTATGTGTGTTTTGCAAGTTTTGAATCGAACCCAGAAGTTAAATTTGAAGGAAGCAAATGTGAACTTTGAATTGAATCCAAATTGAATTTGTATATAAATTTGAATCCAAATCGAACCATAAGTTAAGAAAATTTTAAGTGGACCACTATGAGCGGATTATAAGTGTACTGTGGATCGCTAAGGGCGGATTATAAGTGTACTGTGGATCGCTAAGGGCGGATTATATAACATCGTAAACCGCTATGGGCGGATTATATGTGCATGTGTGGACAGCTTTGGGCGGATTGTATGGTACCTTGTGGGCCGCTAGGGCGGAATCGAACCGGCACGGCGGCTAACCGTGAATCGAACCGGCATGGCGGTTAAACCCATGAATCGAACCGGCACGGCGGGATTATCTTTTGCGTTTTCTTACTTTGCTGGCTTCCAAGTACGATTTGAATTATCTTCTGTGCTCGATCTTCTTTCTTACTGCTTTGTGAGTTTATTTTAATGATGATTAATACTTTGACTCTTGTTTGCTGTCTGTTCTTAATATTTGCATGTCATTATCTTATTAGTAGTAAACTGGGGTCTAGCATCACTAAATTAAAGGTGATAAAATGACATATTCTGTGACTGATCACCTTTTAAATAGGAAATAGATATGTAGCGTCAAGTCTGTTTTTGTTAGATTTAGAATAGATGTGAACTCTTTTGTAGCAACTACGTAGATGAAGTCTTAAACTACGAAAGCTCTTTTTGTAACAATCATGCTTATGTAATTACTAATCTATGAATAAAATGAACTATTTCTCTTCTTTTTATTTAATTGTGTCATGAATATATTATAGTAATTATAATATACCCGTAAAGTAGATTACGTGATTAGACTATTTTTTATACATAGATGACATGAGGACGAGGCGCCAGAACATCACGCACTGGGAGACCTACAACACCCGCAAACAACCCACCAGTTGCACCTATATCTATCTTACTGCTAGGGCTCTGGAGGCTATTGCAGTTGCACTGACCCACTTGGTCCTTTACGGGGATGGTTCGACATCAACCGACACAAACCACACTAACTTCAGAGACGATCTAGAAAGATTCAAGAAATTGAATCAACCTTTAGAGGCACCACCGATCCTTTGGAGGCCGAGCGATGGATCGGAGATATTGAAAAGATATTCTAGGCAATAAGATGTACAAAGTAATAAAAGGCTAGATTTGTTGTCTTTCTATTGTCTTGAGAGGCGCACCGTTTGTTGTAGTTGGAGGAAAGATTAGAGCTGACACCCGGAGAAGTCGTTGTTTGGTGCAGATTCGTAGGGATATTCTTCAGGAAGTATTTTCCCCAACACATCTGAGATAATAAAGGAGATGAATTTCTAAAACTTGAACAAGGTAATATGACTGAATATGAGGCCAAGTTCGTTGACCTGGAACGATTCTATAGGCATCAACTCACAGATGGAGAGAAGGTACAGAGATTCGAATTAGACCTTAGATATAATATCCGGGAACACTTCTCCATACTATTCTCAGAGAACTAAAAGCTATCGATTAGATGAACCTTGAAGGCGGAGGAAGATAAGAAATGGAGCCACCCATCACACGAAAAACATAAGGACCAGGTAAGCGGAGACTAGCGAGAACCTTCTTTCCAATACACAGCGGCAAAATGACCCTGATTTGAATATATGCGAGCTAGATTCATGAGGCAATCATGCAAGATATGTGGGAAGAATCATGGCAACATACCATGTCGGCAAGCAAAGGCTACCTACTATAACTATGGAGAACCGGGTCATGTATCACGAGTTTGCTCAAAGCCGCCAAGACACTGCTTTGGGTGTGGAAGGACAGGACATGTGATGGGCTGCCAAGCATCTAAGAATTCTCAACTGTTTAAACAGTCACTTCCACTGCAGCAACAACAACAACGAGTGCAACCCATTTAGCTTCATTCAGGACGACCTACCTAGCAACGATATCAACAAGGACAACAGCCATGCCAAAATGTATGAGGGCGGCTGGTTGTCCTAACTCAACAAGATGTCAAAGCCTCGGAAGCTGTAATCCAAGGTACTGTGCCAATCTTACAAGCCGCAGTGAAAATTTTATTTGATTCCGGATCCACACACTCTTTCATATCACCATCCTTCACTCAATCCTCGAAATCCACACCTCAACCTTTAGACTTTGTACTCACTATCTGTGACGACCCGACTTTTCCAATCCCTCAGGTATAGGAAAGGCCGATTCGCCAACCTATCGAATAAAAAAATAAGCCGGACAAACAAGGCACATATCAGAGTAAAGCGCAATAAATATCCATAGCTAAAATAAATACGGAAGCAATTAAAAGTGAAGAACCACCGATGATGGCCAACCATCATCGAAATATGGCTCATAACAGAGATCAACGTCAAGTATAAAACTATGATATCCAACTAAAATGGGCCAACAAATTCAAGTCTAACTCTCACCACAAATAAGAAGAAGTTCTATCGAAAAACTCCTCAGAGGAACCTCAAGTCTCACGTACTGAATAATAGCCACGTCGATTACACGAACACTGTGACCTATAGTCAGAGTGAGCTAACCAACAAAGCTCAGTAGAAGAAAGACATCTACGACATTTTATTTTAACTAACATGGTTTCAAAACAAATATCGGAATATAGCTTGTCAAACATATAAGGAGATAATAAACTGAATTTAGGTGCGAAAACCATATATAAGATTTATTTCTAAATGTGTGAAAACAGTTTCAAGAACAGATGTAATGTTTCAGTGTCTTAGTTTCTCTAACTTCTATATGCAAAGTTCAGCAATTCATGACTTAATTCTCAACTTAAAATACCTCCCGAGTAAACTATATCTCGAGAGCAGGAATATAGCCGATGGGAACCCCTACCTACCATCGTCGTTCATGAACCCTTTTTCAGGATGCAACAAGCCCCTATGTAATGAGGAAAACTTGTGCCAGGAAGTTGTTCAGGAATTTTGAGGGGTCATTCAGATGAATCGTAAAACAGATGCAGATAAATATCATTCAGATGCAAGTTTCTTATACATAATTCTGATTTTTGATTTCGGAGTTTAGGCAGATTCTGCTTTTTAGAGCTTATATCAGGTTTTCGGTTTACAGATGTATTTTCAGATGACAGATGCAGGTTCAAAATCTAATACAAATTATCCATGCAAATTAAAATAAAATACTGTAGAGATGAGATTCTCCTACCAAAACTCAGAGTTATGCGAAGTCAAGTAAGGTCCTATTGATGGCCTCTCACCCTGAATCGACATCACAATATACGTTCATGCATTAAAATTAACTCTAATTACTAATAATATAGACCTATTTAAGTGTTTCCTCAAAAACAAGTCAAAACAGGCAAGTTGCGCCAATCTTAGAATTTGATGTAACATTCTCATATATGTTTGACCATCAAGACGATTGATTCACGAGTTGGTCAAAACATGGAAGTTATAGTTTTTTCTGTTAATTGTCTAACACAAAAAGAATCGTCTCAATCGGAGTTCGAAATAAAAAGTTATGACTAAAATACTAAGATAGTGTCGGAGTTCGGTGATACCTCGCTCGAGCGATGATAATAGCTCGCTCGAGCGAGATCCTTTAGAACTTTCTCGCTCGAGCGATGAAAAAAGCTCGCTCGAGCGAGGGTAGGAAATGCCTTTTCTAGTATTTTAGTGTATCCTCGCTCGAGCGATGATAATAGCTCGCTCGAGCGAGCTACAGCGACGCGATTTCGCTCGTTTTCACCCGAATCGAAACCCATACATCCCAAAGCAAAACCCATGGCTAATCTAATGATTTTAATCAAAAAGTTTAATTAAAACATACCTTTAATCTAAGGATTCCTAGATTAGAAATGAGTCACGCGAATGGAGCTTCGGAACGAAATCGACGATTTCCTCGACGATTCACGCCGCGATCGATCCCACGAGTTCACAGAGACAACTCCAACACGTCCCCAATGATCTCAACCTCTCCCAATAGCCAACTACGAATCCAAGGTTGATTCAAGTTCTTTCTAAGGTTCAAGTGTTTTCAACAAGGAGGGTTCTAGAGAAGGAGGTTTTCTAAACCGATCTCCTACGATGATTGAAGAAGAGAGAAGACGGAGTTTCACACGGTTGGATAACTATCAAACGACTACGGTTCTTCACGGCACTCACGTCTCTTCCTCTCTTAACAAAACCTAGTATAATACGGGAATGTAATTCCTTCTTATAATAGGATTGTTTATAAAGTTAAGCACACACACACCTCTTATGTATTATATACTTCTAATTTTAAAACTCAAGCCCGGTGTTGAGCGGCCACACCGAGGTCGGTGCACAACTTTCGCACGAGGGTCCAAATGGGCTCTAAATCAAAATCTGTCCGCACAATCACATCTAGATAAAAATCCAAAACAAATGGTGACGTCGGTTGCTGAGCCGAATACACACACGGGGTTAATCTAACTCGGGTTGAAAATACGGGTCTTTACATTTTACCCTCCTTAGAAATTTTCGTCCTCGAAAATGTACGGATAGCTAAACCGAATTGCGGTAAGTCCTTATCCTAACACCAGTATAAAGCAAAATTGAAATAGTCTAAAGTTTAAAAGAACTTTGGTCGCGATGCGGTAGGCTTCACTAAGCACGCTTTCAAGGGTCGGGATCCGTAGTAACCTGGATGTATTGCATGTGGCATCCCATACTGTCATAGAGGATTGCATCCGTACATGGATGCATACCTTCCCAAGTGTCACGTGCCTGGAAACATACTTCACCATGACACAAACCTAGCACACACACCTACCTCACCCTTTTGGTAATTATTTGAGCAAAAATTTTAGATGTCAGAATCGAATACTTATTCAAAAGCATGATCACATGCCTGGTAACATGTTCTAACTGATGACACGGGTTCCAACAGACACACGGTTCTAACTGAGAATGAATAACTATGAAATTTAAGATTTTATTGTGTGATCGTTATAGATATATATGTAAAGCATCGATGTTATGAACCAATTTAACATTAAAGATTTTGAAGAAATTCTCCTTTTTTTTTTTTTTTTTTAAAGAAGCAAATTCAAGAATTTAAAGGTACGTATGGTTTTCTTACATAACTATAGTTTACAATATACCTTCACTCGAAAAATTGTGGAAATTGCTCGCGAATCTCTGCTTCACGCTCCCATGTGGCTTCCTCTGAAGAATGGTTCCGCCACTTCACGAGTACTAAGGGAATGCTCTTTGTCCGTAAGATTTGTTCTTTACGATCCAAGATTCGTATCGGTTCCTCAACCAAGGATAGGTCTTCTTGGAGCTCAATGGGCTGGTAGTCCAATACGTGAGTCGGGTCTTTAACATATCTTCGTAACATGGACACATGAAACACGTTGTGCATTTCTGATAGCTGCGGTGGTAAGGCTACTCGATAGGCAACCTCGCCGACTCGGCCCAATACCTCGAAAGGTCCAACATAGCGCGGACTCAGCTTCCCACGCTTCCCAAAACGCATCACGCCTTTTGTAGGAGAGATTTTGACAAATACGTTATCTCCCACCTTAAACTCAACATGGTTCTTTTTTAGATCAGTGTAACTCTTCTGATGACTTTGAGCAATGCGTAGTCTCTCACGGATTAACCGAACTGTCTCGGTTGTATTCTCCACGATCTCGGGACCTAAAATGAGTTTCTCACCCACTTCTTCCCAATTAAGTGGAGACTGCATCGTCCCATACAAAGCTTCAGAGGGTGCCATGCCTATGCTAGCTCGGTAATCGTTATTGTAGGGCTAACTCGATCGTAAATGTTGGTCCCATGACCGAAAATCCAAAGATGCAAGCACGTAACATATCTTCTATAACTGATTCACCTCTCGATCGCCCATCGGTCTCGAGGATGGAATGTCTTGATCAGAATCGAGCCTGGAGCCCATTCCTTCTTGAAATCATTGCCAAAACTGAGATGTGTACATTGGGTCTCTATCAGATACTATACTGACCGGTATACCATGCAGCCTAACTATCTCCTTGATTTATAATTCTACGAGCTTGTTGGCGGTATACGACGTATTATAAGGAAGGAAGTGTGCGGACTTAGTCAATCGATCCACAATGACCCAGATGGCATTGTGTTTTCTTAATGTTCTTGGCAATCCCAAAATAAAGTCCATAGAAATGGCCTCCCATTTCCACTCAGGTATCGGTAGTGGTTGCAACAGTCCTGTCGGATTTCGATGATCCACCTTTACTTGCTGACACACAAGACATCTCGAGACATACACAACGACATCTTTCTTTAAACCTCTCCACCAGAAGATTTTCTTTAAGTCCTGGTACATCTTGGTACTTTCAGGGTGAATAGCGTATATAGACTTATGAGCCTCTTCCAAAATAGTGTCCCGAAGCTTAGTACTAGTTGGTACGCATACCCGGTTTCTAAACAACAAAGTGCCATCATCTTTGATAGAAAAATCTATTTTGCTTCCCCCAATCACATCCCGTCTGATAGCCATAAGTTCATCATCCGTCATCTGAAGTCTGCGAATGTTCTCATAGAGAGTGGAACGAATCACCAGCGTAGCCATTAACGCACCTAAACCTTTTACGTCAAATCTCATGCTACTTAGAGCCATATCTTCCAGTAGATGCCATCGTCGCACCCTTGACGTGAGATGTGATAACTGAGCAGAGAACTTCTGACTTAACTCATCTGCCACTACGTTTGCTTTCCCGGGGTGGTACTGGATGGTACAATCATAATCTTTCAAGAACTCCATTTATCGACGCTGTCTCATATTCAACTCCTTCTGTGAGAAGAGATACTTAAGGATCTTATGATCGGTAAATATATCGAAGGTCTCCCCATAAAGGTAATGCCTCCAGATCTTCAGAGCAAAAATCACTGCTGCCAACTCAAGATCATGCATCGGGTAATTCTTCTCATGGTCTTTTAGCTGTCTAGACCCATAAGCAATGACTCTCTCATTCTGGTTAAGCACACAGCCTAAACCCCCATATGATGCGCCACTGTATACTGCAAAGCCTCCCCTGCCTGATGGTATAGCAAGTACTGGCGCAGTAGTCAATCGTTTCTTGAGTTCCTGAAAACTTTGCTCACACTGCTCTGTCCAATCAAATTTAGTATTCTTCTTCGTAAGTTGTGTAAGAGGACCTGATATCTTGGAGAAGCCCTCCACAAACCTTCTGTAGTATCCTGCCAAACCGAGGAAACTACGAACCTCCGTAACGGTCTTTGGTTGTTCTCAATTCATCACTGACTCAATCTTTGCTGGGTCAACCGTAATACCGGTCTCAGAGATAACATGGCCTAGGAAACTGACCTGCTCAAGCCAAAACTCACACTTACTAAGTTTTGCATATAACTGATGGTCTCTAAGGGTTTGTAGAGCCACTTGCAGATGTTGCTTATGTTCTTCTCGCGTCTTTGAATAGATGAGGATGTCATCTACAAAAACCACTACAGACTTGTCCAAATGTGATTTGAATAACCGGTTCATCAAGTCCATAAATGACGCGGGTGCGTTTGTCAACCCAAATGGCATGACCAAGAACTCGTAGTGCCCATATCGGGTTCTGAACGCTGTCTTATGAATGCCTTCAGACTTAACTTTCAACTGATGGTAGCCTGACCTCAAGTCGATCTTCGAGAAGAACCTTGCTCCTTGTAACTGATCGAACAGATCATCAATTCTTGGAAGTGGATAACGGTTTTTAATTGTCAACTTATTTAGCTGGCGGTAATCGATGCAAAGCCGCATTGAACCGTCTTTCTTCTTTACAAATAGAACCGGTGCTCCCCAGGGTGACACACTCGGTCTGATAAAGCCCTTATCTAGCAGTTCCTAAAGCTGCTCCTTCAACTCTTTCAATTTTTATAGGCGTCATTCGATACGGAGGTTTTGATACTGGTTTAGTACCTGACGCTAACTCAATTGTAAACTCAATCTCCCTGTCAGGTGGTAATCCAGGTAGATCTTCAGGAAAAACATCTGAATACTCGCAAGCAATCGTAATATCTGCAATATTTTTCTTCTCCTCCTTATGATCTTGCAAGTATGCCAGATAACCACAACACCCGTTCCTCATCATACAGTCTGCTAGAATGGCAGAGATAAACGATATCACACAAGATTTGACTCCGCAAAATCGAAAAGATTTTCTCTTCGGCGGGCGAAATGTTACAATCTTCCGAAGACAATCCACGCTCGCATGGTAAGTAGATAACCAATCCATCCCTAGTATCACGTCGAACCCTTCCATGCTCAAAATGATCAAATCAGCTACTGTCTCGTGGTCTTCGATCATCACAATCACTGATTGGCACATGGTATCGGTGCTCACTGAGTTGCCTGTAGGAATTGACACTGCCAAGATGAAATCAAGGGCCTTGGGAATGATGCCCAACTTCTCAGCGAACAATGGAGTAACAAAAGAATGTGTAAACCCGGTCTATCAACACTCGCGCTTCGGTTTTGCTTACGTCGCGCCCCCGACGCATAAAAAGGGTACCTTAGTTTAGACAAGCGTTTCAATTAAAAGTTTCTAAGCATGTGTGTTCATTCATAACTTATTAACAAATTTTATTACATACCAAGCAATTATATATAAACAAATAGAATAAGAAGACATCTCAACTTTTAATAATACCTTGGATCACGTCGTTCGATGTTCTGGCTTCCTGAGCTGTCACGGCATAAGCTCGACCTTGAACAGTTGGTCGGGTCAATTTCTGAGTAGAAGCTGAACCAGTTCTTCCCTTGTCCTCTTGAGGACAATCCTTAACCATGGGTCCGATAGTGCCACATCGAAAACACGCTCCAGTGTTCCTCCTGCAATCCTCGGTCTTGTGTGGTTTCCCACACCTTAGGCACATAGTGACCGAAATAAAAGATGGTGCACGAGAGGATCCCTGTGCCACTGAAGCTCCACTAGCCGTAGAACCCGTTGGTCGTACAGATTGCACAGGTGAAGATGTTGCCAATCTCTGATAAGGGGTTGGTCCAGAAGAAAATGCAGGTTGAATAAGGTTCACTGGCGGCTTTGTAAACTTGGCCCTCTTATTTTCATAAGTACCTGACTGCCCTTGTACAACCCTGTCCTTGTTCGGCTGACTGCTTCTCAAAAACTGCTTTTGAATTTCTTCCTCTGCTATGAGGGCCTTTGACAGTACTCCTCCATATGTTTCCATTTCCCACATAGCCACGCTCTCCTGTATACTCGGCCTAAGACCCAGTTGAAATTTTCTGGCCTTCATCATATCGGTGGCCACATGTTGAGGTGTAAACCTCGAAAGTCGCGTGAACTCATCTCCAAACTCACGCACTGACATTGTCCCCTGCTTCAGCTCGATGAACTGAACTTCCATCTGATGCCTAACGATCTTGGGAAAGTACTGATCGTTGAATGCCTCGATAAACTCAGCCCATGTCCAAGGAGTATTGGGAAACTCCTGCTCCCTGTGTCTAGCCACGGACTTCCACCATGGTCCAGCCTGTCCGTCAAGTTTGAAGGTTGCCCATCTAACCTTCTCGACATCGGTGCACTGAAGCACCTCGAAGATCTTTTCCATCTCATCCAACCAACCTTCGGCTTTCATTGGGTCGATCTGTCCAGAAAAATTTGGAGGTCTCATCTTCCTGAATTCGGCAAATCCTGATGATTGTTGTTGTTGTCCAGCAAAAATCAGCTCTGCTTGCTGGGCGATTGCAGCAGTCTGCTGAGCCATAGATGCGGTCTGCTGAGCAATGTTGGTGGCCAGACTTTCCAACACTTGTTCCATTCTTTCACCCTGACCTCTATCAACTCCGGCTCCTATAGGGACTGCATTAGAATCGGTTGCGAAGGCAACTCCCCTCGATGTACTGACACCTTCAGGAATGTCCTCTAAAGGCACCGTCCTACCTCTACCTCTGCCTCTAAATCTTGGGGCCATACTGATCTGTCATTGTGAACACCACAACATCAGTCAACATTGATTGTAAAGACAATCACACACAGTACTAGTGATTCTGGACCTAACGACATGACTCTGATGCGAACTGTACCGGGTCACGGTTGGGTTCTCATGGGTCCTTAGAGAATCTAAATACCATAGCTCTGATACCAACTGTGACGTCCCGTCTTTTCCAATCCCTCAGGTATAGGAAAGGCCGATTTGCCAACCTATCGAATAAACGATAAGCCGGACAAACAGGGCACATATCAGAGTAAAGCGCAATAAATATCCATAGCTAAAATAAATACGGAAGTAATTAAAAGTGAAGAACCACCGATGATGGCCGACCATCATCGAAACATGGCTCATAACAGAGATCAACGTCAAGTATAAAACTATGATATCCAACTAAAATGGGCCCACAAATTCAAGTCTAACTCTCACCACAAATAAGAAAATCAGTAAGTTCTATACTGGGAAAAACTCCTCAGGAGGAACCTCAAGCTCTTCCTCAGGCATATAGTCAGGATCAGTCTCACAGGCTGAATAGCCACGTCAGTACCTGAACCTGTGACGTATAGTTGGAGTGAGCTAACCAACAAAGCTCAGTAGAAGAAAGACATCTACGGCATTTTACTTTAACTAACATGGTTTCAAAACAAATATTGGAATATAGCTTGTCAAACATATAAGCAGATAATAAACTGAATTTAGGTGCGGAAACCATATATAAGATTTATTTCTAAATGTGTGAAAACAGTTTCAAGAACAGATGCAGTGTTTCAGTGTCTTAGTTACTCTAACTTCTATATACAAAGTTCAGCAATTCATGACTTAATTCTCAACTTAAAATACCTCCCGCGTAAACTATATCTCGAGAGTAGGAATATAGCCGATGGGAACCCCTACCTACCATCGTCGTTCATGAACCCTTTTTCAGGATGCAACAAGCCCCTATGTAATGAGGGAAACTTGTGCTAGGAAGTTGTTCAGGAATTTTGAGGGGTCGTTCAGATGAATCGTAAAACAGATGCAGATAAATATCATTCGGATGCAAGTTTCTTATACATAATTCTGATTTCTGATTTCGAAGTTTAGGCAGATTCTACTTTTTAGAGCTTATATTAGGTTTTTAGTTTACAGATGTATTTTCAGATGACAGATGCAGGTTCAAAATCTAATACAAATTATCCATGCAAATTAAAATAAAATACTGTAGAGATGAGATTCTCCTACCAAAACTCGGAGTTATGCGAAGTCAAGTCAGGTCCTATTGATGGCCTCTCACCCTCAATCTACATCACAATATACGTTCATGCATTAAAATTAACTCTAATTACTAATAATATAGACCTATTTAAGTGTTTCCTCAAAAACAAGTTAAAACAGGCAAGTTGCGCCAATCCTAGAATTTGACGTAACATTCTCATATATTTTCGACTATCAAGACGATTGATTCACAAGTTGGTCAAAACATGAAAGTTGTAGCATTATCCGTTAAATTTCCAACGCAAAAAGAATCGTCTCAATCGTAGTTCTGAATAAAAAGTTATGACTAAAATATTAAGACAATGTCGGAGTTCGGTGATACCTCGCTCGAGTGATGATAATAGCTTGCTCGAGTGAGATCCTTCAGAACTTTCTCGCTCGAGCGATGAAAAAGGCTCGCTCGAGCGAGGGTAGGGAATGCCTTTTCTAGTATTTTAGTGTATCCTCGCTCGAGCGATGATAATAGCTCGCTCAAGCGAGCTACAGTGACGCGATTTCGCTCGTTTTCACCCGAATCGAAACCCATACATCCCAAAGCAAAACCCATGGCTAATCTAATGATTTTAATCAAAAAGTTTAATTAAAACATACCTTTAATCTAAGGATTCCTAGATTAGAAATGAGTCACGCGAATGGAGCTTCAGAACGAAACCGACGATTTCCTCGACGATTCGCGCCGCGATCGAACCCACGAGTTCACAGAGACAACGCCAACACATCCCCAATGATCTCAACCTCTCTCAATAGCCAACTACGAATCCAAGGTTGACTCAAGTTCTTTCTAAGGTTCAAGTGTTTTCAACAAGGAGGGTTCTAGAGAAGGAGTTTTTCTAAACCGATCTCCTACGATGATTGAAGAAGAGAGAAGACGGAGTGTCACACGGTTAGATAACTATCAAACGACTACGGTTCTTCATGGCACTCACGTCTCTTCCTCTCTTAACAAAACCTAGTATAATACGGGAATGCAATTTCTTCTTATAATAGGATTGTTCACAAAGTTAAGCATACACACACCTCTTATGTATTATATACTTCTAATTTTAAAACTCAAGCCCGGTGTTGAGCGGCCACACCGAGGTCGGTGCACAACTTTTGCACGAGGGTCCAAATGGGCTCTAAATTAAAATCTGTCTGCACAATCACATCTAGATAAAAATCCAAAATAAATGGTGACGTCGGTTGTCGAGCCGAATACACACACGGGGTCAGTCTAACTCGGGTTCAAAATACGGGTCTTTACACTATCTCTACTCGAATTGGAGATTCCCTAACAACTAATACTGTATATAAGGATTGTGTCATAGAAATAGATAGTCGGTAACTAGCTGCCAACCTGATTTTGCTTGATATGGTAGACTTTGATGTTATTTTGGGCATGGATTGGCTTGCCTCTCACCATGCAAGTATCAATTGCTTTTAAAAGTGGGTCAGTTTTCGTATCCATGGTCAGCAAAGGTTCTCATTTCAGGGTATTATTAGGACTCTTGATTCGCCTATTAAAGCTAGACGACTTCTTTCAAAAGGTTGTTAGGGTTACCTAGCGTACTCCATTAGCAAGGAAAAGAATGAGCCTGAAATAGAGTCAATCCCCATTGTCAACAAATTTATTGATGTCCTTTCGGATGAATTACCTGGATTACCTCCCATCCGAAAGATCGAGTTTGCGACAAATCTACTCCTAAAGACACCTCCCATTTTGAAGGCTATTTATCACAAGGCACCGGTAGAGCTCTAGGAGCTCAAGAAGTAGTTAGAGGAGTTGCTAGAGAAAGGATTCATCCGTCCAAGAGTGTCACCTTGGGGTGCTTCAGTCTTGTTTGTGAAGAAGAAATATGGATCTATGAGACTATGCATCGACTACCGACAGTTGAACCAAGCCACCATCAAGAACAAGTATCCCTTATATAGAATCGATGACCTCTTTGATCAACCCCAAGGCACAACAGTATTCTCGAAGATTGACTTGAGAACGGGCTACCACCAACTAAGGATCAAATAAGGTGACATAGCGAAGACGACATTTTGAACTCGTTATGGACACTGTGAGTTTCTAGTGATGCCCTTTGGCTTAATGAACATACAACCGAATTCATGGATTTGATTACTAGAGTTTTCAAACCTTTCTTAGATAAGTTTGGAGTGGTGTTCGTAGATAATATTTTAATCTACTCTAAGAGCTGGATCGAGCACCAGGACCATCTAAGGACATATTTGCAAATCTTGAGGGAGCACCAATTGTATGGGAAATTGAACAAATGTGAGTTTTGGCTCAACGAAGTATCATTCCTAGGACAAGTGATATCAGGAAAGGGAGTGTCTGTCAATCCAACCAAGATTGAAGTTGTGGTGAACTGGAGACACCAAGGAATGCAACGGAGGTTAGAAGCTTTTTAGGACTAGCTAGATATTACCGACGCTTTGTGAAAGATTTCTCTAGGGCAACTATTCCAATGACAAAGTTCATGAGGAAAGACACTAAGTTTGAATGGGGTGACGACTGCGAACAAAGCATCCAAGAATTAAAGGAGAAGTTAACAACTGCACCAATGCTGACAATTCCATTAAGAAGTGGAGGATTTGAAGTTTATAGCAATGCTTCAGGAAGAATTTTAGGTCGTGTACTTATCCCGCACAAGAAGGTTGTCGCCTACACGCCCAGACAACTAAAGCCCCACAAGTAGAATTACCCAACCCACGATTTGGAGTTGGCAGCGGTCATCTTCGCATAGAAGATATGGAGGCACCATCTGTATGAGAAAATATTGACATCTTCACTGATTATAAAAGCTTGAAGTATATTTTAACACAAAAAGAGTTGAACATGCGACAAAGGTGTTGGATGGAGTGTCTAAAGGACTACGATTGCACCATTCAATGTCTCCCTGGCAAGGCGAATGAGATACCGGACACGTTGAGCCGAAAATCAGTAGGAACCCTCACACACCAATGATGATGAAGTGGAAATTACATGAAGGTTTTGGGAAATGGAGCGCATCTATCCAATAAGTGCAACCCAAGTTCGTGTGTGCCAATTTGAGCATGCAATCCACGATAATCAAAAAGATAAAAGAGGGACAACGAGAAGATTGAGAGATCTTAAATATGTTAGAGAAAGTTAAGAAGGGAGAAAGACTAGAGTTCAAAGTAACTTTAGGTGACTCACTAAGGTATCAAGATCTATTATGTGTACCAGGCAATGTGGAAGTGAAGAAGGAAGTCGGGACGACCACTTACCCTTAATCGAGTTTGCCTACAACAACTACCAAGCAAGCATATAGATGGCACCCTTCGAAGCCCTCTACGGAAGGCTCTGTCGATAGCCAGTATGTTGGAATGAAGTTTGCTCGAACCAGAGTTAGTGCAACAAACCATAAAGAATATCAAGCTCATCCACGAACATCAACTCACCGCCTAAAGTCGATAGAAAAGCATCGCTGATCATAAATGAAAGGAATGCAAGTTCAACATCGGAGATCATGTACTTCTCAAGGTGTCGCCAACCAAGGCAGCGTTTATGTATGGGAAGAAAGGAAAGCTTAGCCCTAGAGTCATCGGACCGTTTGAAATCCTACAAAAATTCAGAAAAGTTGCATATCAATTAGCCCTACCCCCGTGTCACGCCCCCAGCCACTAGCCTCTCACGCCAGGAGGCTCTCGCGCCTCGCACATTCTGATCCATGAGCCGGGTCGATGTGACACACCTCAATTATTTGTGTTCAATATAGAAAATTTTCTCTCAAATTAGAGGAAAATATAATGTTTAAATTGCGGAAAATTCCATTTTCTTAACCTGATCATTTTTCAAATTCGATTATTCATTTATTAGGAAAACGCAAGTTCCTTCTAAATTTCTACTTGTTGCAAAAAGACAAGTCAAAACAAATGTATGCACTGTTTCGATCAAAATAATTTCAAAGTCTGATATTTACAATGAGACCAATGATTTGATAAAATAATAAACCAAACTAGTCTAAACATAAGTAAAGCAATTGTACAAAGTGAAAATTCAATGTAAGTGTCATGTGGTCCATCCACGTATGTGCTAATAACTCAGATAAATTGAGTTAAACACTTTCAACTCGATGGGTTCTTCTAAATCCCTATCCAGCTGCTCCGTCTTGCTCTGGCTAGGTGACATCTATCATGTCTCTAAAATTTTTTGTCATGAAACAACGTAAGCGGTGAAGCTTAATAAAGTATTAGCTAGATTTATCAATGCATTTCCAGTAAATTCTCATAATTTAGTCAGTGTTTTTAGTCAAATTTCATCAGTTGTCTATCTGATCAATATCGCAATATCCTTATATCTCGATTCTAAATCTATTAATCTATCCATCAATGACTCATTAGGCACTCATGGGACAATGACGGTAATGTTCAAGAATCCATTCGATACAAAGTGATCATTCAATTTCCCATTTTCAAGACATGATCAATCAAAATTTCTAATTATCAACATCACTAAAGCCATGTCAAGTTCGACTTCAATCACCTATTTGAGCAGAGAGGTTGATGAATGATGGTTGTCATGGGTATCTTGCGTTCATACAAAGTCAAAAGGAAGAGACGGTTAATATTACCGATATTCCTATCGCATGCAAGGTTCCCGACGTATTTCCTGAAGAATTACTGGGTTTATCGCCTGACAGAGAAGTCGAGTTCATAGTTGATTTAGCGCCAGGCACAGAACCGACGTCGAAAGCCCTGTATCGTATGACACCAGCTGAACTGAAAGAACTCAAGGAGTAGTTACAAGAACTCCTTGATAAAGGATTTATTAGACCGAGTGTTTCTCCATGGGGAGCACCCGTCCTATTCATCAAGAAGAATGATGGTTCCATGCGGCTTTGTATTGACTTTTACCAACTGAATAAGTTGACGATAAAGAACCGCTATCCACTTCCATGGATTGATGATCTCTTCGATCAGCTGTAGGGTGCGAGATTCATTTCAAAGATAGATCTGAGATCATGATATCACCAACTGAAGCTCAAGAAAGAAGACATTCCAAAGACTGCCTTCCGCACGAGATATGGACACTATGAGTTCTTAGTGATGTCATTTGGGTTGACAAAGGCACCAGCATCTTGTATGGACCTTATGAACAGAGTGTTCAAGCCTCACCTTGATCAATGTGTGGATGTCTTTGTGGATGATATCTTCATCTATTCGAAGACGATAGAAGAGCACGAGCAACATTTACGCATAGCCCTACAGACACTTCGCAACCATCAATTGTATGCGAAGCTAAGCAAATGTGAATTTTGGCTGGAGCAAGTGAGCTTTTTAGGGCATGTAATTTCAGAGGCGGGTATAACCATAGACCCAACTAAGATTGAGGCCATGGTGAAATGGGAGCAACCGAATACAGTGACAGAGATACGAAGCTTTTTGGGATTAGTTGGTTACTACAGGAGATTCGTGGAAGGATTCTCCAAAATTGTCGGATCGCTCACTCAACTCACTAGGAAAAATACCAAGTTTGAGTGGACGGAGCCGTGTGAGCAGAGCTTTCAAGAACTCAAAAGAAGGTTAACCTCCACACCAGTACTCGCCATACCTTTAGGCAGTGGAGGATTTGAAGTGTTCAGGGATGCGTCACATAGTGGATTGGGCTGTGTGCTTAACCAGAGTGATAAAGTTATTGCTTATGGTTCACGATAGCTTAAGGACCACGAGAAGAACTATCCCACCCATGGCCTCGAGCTGGCAGCGATGAATTTTGCCTTGAAAATCTGGAGGCACTACCTCTATGGTGAGACATTTGAAGTATTCACCGATCACAAAAGCCTTAAGCATTTATTCACCCTGAAATATTTGAATATCAGATAAAGGAGTTTCTAAAAGATTACGATTGCTCCATTCAGTACAACCTAAGAAAGGCAAATGTAGTGGCAGACACGCTGAGCCGAAAGTCATCTGCCCATTTATCACAGCTCATCACGAGAATACACAGATGGCGTCTACTTGAGGATATGGCCTTATGTGACAAAATTCGATGTGAAGGATTCTGAAGCCTTGATGGCCAACATTACTATTCGATCAACACTCTTCGATAAAATTCTTGAGCTACAATTGACCGATGAAGAACTTATAGCCATCAGGTGGGAAGCAGTTAATGGAAATTGGCCTAATTTCTCCATCAAGGAGGATAAATCATTGTTGTTCAGAGGTTGACTATGCGTACCGACCGACTCCGACCTCCGACACATGATATTAGATGAAGCTCACAAATCAATGTACGCTATCCACCTTGGAAGTACCAAGATGTACCAAGACCTCAAAAGAATTTTTGATGGAAAGAGGTCGCAGAGTATGTAGCCAAATGCCTAGTTTGTCAGCTAGTGAAAATTGACCATCGACACCCTTCAGGTCTTGTACAGCCTTTGCCAATCTTGGAGTGGAATGGAAATGGGAGAATATATCCATGGATTTTATCCTTGGACTGCCAAGAACACAGAAAGGATATAATATCATTTGGGTAGTCATCGATCGATTAACCAAGTCCTCTCATTTCCTACCCTACAGTACGCAGTATACAACCATCAAGCTTGCATAATTGTACCTTAAAGAAGTTGTCAGATTACATGGTATACCTGCTAGCATTGTTTCAGATAGGGACCTACTGTATACATCACAATTTTGGCAATGCTTCCAAGAAGGAATGGGTTCAAGGCTAGAATTCAGTTCAACATTTCACCCTCAGACTGATAGGCAAACTGAAAGGGTGAAATAGGTGATTGAAGATATGTTCATGGCTTGTATGCTAGATTTCCAAAGATCATGGGACAAGCACTTGCTCTTGATCAAATTTGCATAGAATAACAGTTACCAAGTGAGCATCGAGATGGCTCCTTTTGAGGCACTTTACAGTCGTTGATATAAATCCTCGCTCAACTGGGATGAGGTTGGAGAGCGAGTATTGATAGGCCCAGAACTGATCAAAATCATGAATGATGCCATCCGAATCATTCTTGAAATATTGAAAGTCGCTCAAAGTCGGCAAAAGAGATAGGCCTGTTGGGATCCGAATTTCATGCCTTTAATACACCTAAAATATGTGTATGTGCTTTATAACGTATTCACCACATGCCTTAACTTTTCAAAACATTTTAACTAAAAATACATGTTTGAGGTTTTCAAGCTCTTATATAAATTGTCGTCATTAATGGACACAAGTTGTGTAATAATCTGCTGGTTAAAGGCTTGAGTTCTAGACAAGAGGTATAGGGATCGAACCTTGTTATGTGTGTTCTAAACCTTTATTTTAGACTTTGAGGTAAAAACCTATACACATGGGTCAAAATATCGTTCGATACCGATACGTATCAGATGATACGTATCAATTTTGGACCTCACTGAGATGGTACATTCAAGGTACCGTATCGGTGCCTCTCATACAATTCAAAATTTCAGACGATACATTGGAATGTATCATCCGATATCGATACGTATCGTTCGATACATATAGGTTTTGGGGCTACACGATACGTATCATTTTTTTGAGATTTTAACCCATGCCTATACACCCTTCCTTGGTGTGTTAACTTATGACTGAATAATCCCCAAAATGTTTTAAATATGTGTCTTATGGAGAACCCTAAATCATAATCTCATTTAAAGTTCTTAAGAATAGAGCCTTTAGAAACCCTAGAGACCTTAGAGAAAAAATTATAGATCTACCTTTCTAGAACTTTTCTTTTAGAAGATCGTCAAGACGTTGGCATATATTCTCAAGCGGCCTTCGCCTCCTTCTAGAATCATCATCGTTGTTGGGATCTTAATTTAATCGCGGTGATATGATCGATCTAGGTATGGAGAAATCATGTTTTCCATTGAACTTAAAATATTAATTTTTAAATAGATTTTATGTAAACTAGTTGTTTCATGGATAATGAATGGATGATTAAATGGATGCATGCTATGATTGATAGATATAATGCTGATATTTTTCATTAATAAGAAGACGGGTTGGAAACCCCACGAGGATTGGAATCAATAGATTGATTTTGGAAAATCAATCTATTGAGTCTGAGCACGGATTTGAGCCAATCGATTGATTCTTGGAAGTCAATCGATTGAGTATGAACAGAGGAATGCTTTAAATACTCACAGATAGAAATCAATAGATTGAGCCGAAATCAATATATTTGATTCTAAGAAATCAATTGATTGAGACGAACTCAATAGATTGAGTATGAACACGAATTCATGGATTGAGTCTGAACAGATACTGATAAATGAAATTGTTTTGGAAAATGCAAGGATTTGAGTCTATCGATTGATTATGAGAAATCAATCAATTGAGCCTGAAGACATACTGATAAATGATATTGTTTTGAAAAATGCATGGATTTGAGTCAATGGATTGATTATGAGAAATCAGTCTATTGAGCCTGAACATGAAATCAATAGATTTGATTCTGAGATATCAATAGATTGAGCCTGAATATGAAATCAATATAGATTGAGTCTGAACATGAAATCAATAGATTGAGTCTGAACATGAAATCAATAGATTGAGTTTGAACAGTCAAGTTCTATATTTAGTTTTCTCATAACAGTGTTATTAATTGTCAATGTTTATGTACCATGATCATATTATATGCACTTCAATGTTTATGCACCATGAATGTGTATACTTCAATATGTATATAACATGATTAAATGCACTTAAATGCCCATGTATTATAAACTTATTCTTATGCACTTTACATATTCCAAGATGATCTATACAATACACAATTAAGATATAAAACATGATGAAATATCAAGTCATGATTAATGATCATTAGACCAAACATCTTATACATGATGGAGTCTAAGAAGTTATTAGACCAAACATCATATGTTTGATGGAGTCTAACTAAACATGATTAAGAAGCATTAGATTCAACATCTTATACCCGATGGAGGCTAAATAGGTATTAGACCCAACATCTTATGTATAATAGAGTCTAACTAAATAAGAACATAAATAAGCATGATTAAACCCAACGTCTTGAGGGGGACAGAGTTTGACGTGCAATAAATGATATGAATGATTAGACCCAACGTCTTGAGTATGACGGAGTCTAATTAAACAAGTAATAAGCATGATTACAACCCAGTGTCTTGAGCGGGACAAAGCCTAACGTGTATTAAATGATAAGAAAGATGGAATTAAAAGAAAGGATGCATTCATGCAACATTGATATCTATATTTATGTTCAATTCATTTAAGCTTATTGAGATTATATATGCCACAAACACACAAATGAGATATACATAAATGTTCATATAGTTATGATTGATATTTTATATTTTAATAGATTGCATGTCTGGTCCATACAAGTATAAACTTACACCCCTTGTTGATGTGGGTAGTCAGATGAGACAAGTGTAGCTGAGGACAATGTATGAGTCTATGGTAATGAGACTGCATGTGGTACTTAAGAACCTTAGATGAATGACGATGAAGGCTTCGTGGCCTAATTATCTATTTTCCTTTCTAGTTATTTTAGTTTTTAAATAAATGAGACATTGATTAGTTAGAATTTTATTAAGACTGTTTAAGCTTTAATCATGTTGGACTTTGTTATTAGAATAAGAACATTATCAGGAGTTTTAGTTTGATTAATTAATATTTTAAAAAAAATTTATCTTCCGTCGTTTAAGGTACTTTTATTGTCTTATTATGTTTCTATGATTCACGATACAAAGGTACGGTCAAAGATCTTACCATCAGCCTTTGTGAGATTTCGGGTCACTACTGTTGGTATCAGAGCCTAAGGTTGATTCTTACGTCGAGAATATGTGCAACTAAAGTCTACCGTAGGTTTGATAAGTTTTTCAGAAATGTTTTTAAATAAAAAATAAAATGAATGAACATGTTTTCAGAAATGAATATTAACTTTTAAATTGAAAGATAATCTTTATGTTGAATAATTTAAGTCGTGGCTTGTCTTGGGTGCCCAGGCTCGATGTTGATCGATGGTCTTTTGCTCATGTGCTTTTGGATTCGGGTGCTTCCCATTCACTCGTCTCCTTGAACTTTGCTAAGCGTTTTGATAAGAATTCATCTCCAATGAGCATTCCTTTGACCGTAGCAACTCCTCTGGGGAAGAGTGTGCTTGCTAACAGAGTCTACCCTCGATGTTTTGTTCAGATTGGAACTCATGCATTGGTTGTCAATCTAATTGAATTAGACTTCAAAGATTTCAATGTTATCCTAGGATTGGGTTGGCTCGCTGAATCTCATGCGACCCTTGATTGTTTCGCCAAGATCGTGATATTTACCCATTTGGAGGGACCGACGTTTAAATTCAAGGGAGCACGAAAAGGTGTCATTCCGAAACTCTTTGCTTTATTTGAAGTCGTGGAAAAGTGAGGAGATATATCTTCTATTCCTGTTATAAATGAATTTGCAGGAGTTTTTCCGGATGAGGTGAGGGGTTTGCTGCTGAGTACGGAAGTCAAATTTCAGATTGAGCTCAAACCTGATACTGCACCGATAACCAAGACTCCTTACAAAAAGGCGCCTGCAGAACTGTAAGAATTGAAGAAACAGTTACAGAAACTACAAAATAAGGGTTTCATTAGAAGGAGCCAGTCACCATGGGGTGCTCCTATTTTATTTATGAAGAAGAAGGATGGTTCTCAAAGGTTGTGCATTGATTATCGACAGTTGAACTAGGCAATGATTAAGAACAAGTATCTATTACTACAGATCGATGCTCTATTTGATCAACTGCAAGGTGTATGATACTTCTCTAAGATCGATCTGAGATATGGATATCACTAGTTGAGATCTGCAGAACTGCCAGAATTGAAGAAACAGTTACAGGAACTGCAAGATAAGTGTTTCATTAGAAGGAGCTAGTCACCATGGGGTGCTCCTATTTTTATTTGTGAAGAAGGATGGCTCTCAGAGGCTGTGCATTGATTACCAACAGTTGAACCAGGCGACGATTAAGAATAAGTATCTATTGTCACCGATCGATATTCTATTTGATCAACTGCACGATGCACGATACTTCTCTAAGATCGATATGAGATCTGGATAGCACCAGTTGAGGGTGAGAGAGTCTGACATAGCTAAGACGGTATTCAATATGAGGTATGGGCAGTTTGAATTCTTAGTAATGCTTTCGGACTGACTAATGCTCCTACAATCTTTATGGACTTGATGAACTATATTTTCAAGCCCTATTTGGATAAGTTTGTTGTGGTTTCGTCGATGACATCCTGATCTACTCCAAGCCCGAAGAAGAGCACGTCGAGCACTTAAAAGATCGTCTTATAAACCCTATTAGACCACTAATTGCATGCTAAGATGAGTAAATACAGATTATGGATGCGTGAAGTGGCATTTTTGGGCCACAGGGTTTCTGAGGCAGGGATTACTGTTGATCCTGCTAAGTTCCAGAAGTATTACCGAAATGTGGAGTTTCCTAGGCTTAGCAGGATACTATTGAAGGTTTGTGGAAGGTTTCTCAAAGATCTCAAGACCTCTTATCGGACTGACCAAGAAGAATGGAAAATTCAATTGGACCAAAGAGTGCGAGAGGAGCTTTCTTGAGTTGAAGAAAAGGTTGACTACTGCACTGATACTAGTGTTACCTTCTGGTAGTGGTGGCTTTACCGTTAATACTGATGTATTGTATAAAGGACTAGGCGATGTCTTGATGCAGAATGAAAGAGTTGTAGCATACGGGTCCAGGCAGCTAAAGGGTAGTTTGAATTCTTAGTAATGTCTTTCGAATTGACTAATGCCCCTGCAATCTTTATGGACTTGATGAACTATATTTTCAAGCCCTATTTTGATTAGTTTGTAGTGGTTTTCATCGATGACATCTTGATCTACTCTAAGTCTGAAGAAGAGCACGTCGATCACTTAAAGTTCGTCTTACAAACCCTATTGGACCACCAGTTTCCTGGGCTTAGCAGGATACTATAGAAGGTTCGTGGAAGGTTTCTCAAAGATCTCAGAACCTCTTACCGGACTGACCAAGAAGAATGCAAAATTCAATTGGACCAAAGAGTGCGAGAAGAGCTTTCTCGAGTTGAAGAAAAGGTTGACTACTGCACCGATACTAGTGTTACCTTCTGGCAGTGGTGGCTTTACTGTTAATACTGATGCGTCATATAAAGGACTAGGCAATGTCCTGATATAGAATGAAAGAGTTCTAGCATATGGGTCCAGGCAATTAAAGGATCATGAAAAGAACTACCCTACGCACGATCTAGAATTGACTGCTATCATATTCACGCCGAAGATCTAGAGATACTACCTTTATGGGGAGAAATTCATCATCTCCATGGATCATCAAAGTCTTGAATATCTTTTTACTCAGAAAGACTTGAATATGAGACAGAGAGGATAGTTGGAATTCTTGATCGATTATGATTGCGAGATCAAATATCATCCGGGAAAGGCTAATATTATTGTTGATGCCCTCAGTAGGTTTTTTCCCGAGCAGGTGATTCGACTAAGGGCATTGCTGCCGCACATTATTATCACCTCTTCATTACTTGTTCAAATTAGGGAACTATAGCTTAAAGATCCTATCCTCTTGAAGCTAAAGGATAGTGGAAAGCCAGAGATTACTATCAGAGATGATGGGATGATGTTGTTCCAGGGATGCTACTGTATACCTGATAATCTAGATTTGAAAAGAGAGATCATGGACGAAGCCCATAGGTCTAAATTCTCTATTCACCCTGGGAACAATAAGATATATAAGTGGTTGAAGAAAAATTATTGGTGGAATGATTTGAAGAGAGATCATTAAATACGTGGCAAGATGTCTCACATGCCAGCAAGTTAAAGCTGAACACCATAAACTACTTGGGTTACTTCAGCCACTACCGATAATGGGAAAGTATTGGTATGGATTTCATCACCGGGTTGCCAAGAACTTTGAAAAGGAACAATGCTATTTGGGTTGTGATCGACAGATTGACTAAATCAGCTCATTTTATTTCATATCGCATGACCTATTCAGTTTCTCAGTTAGTGGATATTTACATTCGCGAGATTGTCAAATTACATGGGGTACCTGCTAATATTGTATCTGATAGAGACCCTCATTTCATGCCAAGATTTTAGCAAAAATTTCAAGACGGAGTGGCGTCTAAGTTGAAATTTAGCTCCGCTTTTCATCCCCAGACGGATGGGCAGACTAAAAGACTGAATCAAGTATTGAAAGACATGCTTCGCGCCTGTGTACTAGACTTTAGAGGTAATTAGGACGGACATCTACCCCTTGTGGAGTTTGCTTATAACAACAGTTACCAGTCCATTATACAGATGGCCCCGTATGAAGCCTTGTATGGGAGAAGTTGTAGAACTCCCTTGTGTTGGGATGAGGTCGGTGTGAGAAGTTTGTTAGGACCTCAAATTGTTGAAGACACGTCCAACCAAGTTCAGTTGATTCGAGAATGAATACAGAATGCGCAGAGCAGACATAAGAGCTACGCTGATTTTAAGTGTAAGAATTGGGATTTGATCGAAGGGAATAAAGTCATTGTGAAAATCTCTCCTATGAGAGGAGTGATAAGATTCAGGATAAAAGGAAAGCTTAGTCTGAGATTCATGGGACCGTTCGAAGTCATGAAGAGAATCAGAAAAATGACATATCAAGTCAAGCTGCCACCAAAGTTTGTCGATATACACAATGTTTTTCACATATCCATGTTAAAGAAATACGTGGCAGACCCTACTCACGTTATCGACTAAGAACCCTTGGAGGTTTATAGGGATATGTCTGTTGTGGAGATGTCTATTTAGATTATTGATCGGAAAGAGCAGACCCTAAGGAATAAAGTTGTACCATTGGTTCTTATTGTGTGGCAACACGACTCTCATGAGGAAGCCACTTGAGAATGTGAGGATGCCATCAGGAGGGACCACCTGTAGACACCCCCATTTTTCCCTCTCAGAATATATAAATTTGTTTGGTCAACCTTTGACCTCATAACTCTGATATCGGATCATATGCTGAAATAATAGTATATGGCTGGACACAGGCTGAAACAATAGTTCTGTGGCTCAGGCCCCATACCCCCGTCGTGGGATCCATGCACTGAAACAATAGTACATGACTGAACACAGGCTGAAATAATAGCCCTGTGGCTCAGATCCCGACGTAGGGAAACTATATACTGAAACAATAGTATATAGTCGGAATGTAGACTGAAATAATAGTCTTACATTTTAGACCCTGTTGCTCTAATATGAGACCATATACTAAAACAATAGTATATGACTAGACACGGGCTAAAACAATAGTTCTGTGGCTCAGGCCTCATACCCACGATGTGGGAACTGTGCACTGAAACAATAGTACATGGCTGAACACAGGCTAAAATAATAGCTCTGTGGCTCAGATCTCAACATAGGGAGACTGTATACTGAAACAATAGTATATAGTTGAAATGCAAGCTAAAACAATAGCCTGACATTTCAAGCCCGACCCGGACAACCCCGAATTAAGTGCCTAAACCCAAGCACTCAATTCTATTGCACACCAAATCACAAGCACACAATTAGTCCCTTCTCAGACTAGACTTTCTTTCCCAAGACCAACTCGAGACTCGATCACACGTCTACAATGAGACCCGTGATCGGATTGAGCGCCCCATCATAGGCGCACAATTGGCCTACGCCCGGCCTAGCCTCACCGTCCTTGACCCCCAAGCTTCCTTGATTAAGCACTTCGAAAGAGACGCTTAATCGGATTGAACGCCCCACCACCAGCGTGCAATTGGCCTACGCCCGACCTAGTCTTACAGGCCTTGACCCCAAGCTTCCTCGATTAAGCACTTCGAAAGAGATGCTTAATCGGATTGCGCACCCCACATCAAGCACGCAATTAGTCCTAACTTTGTTAGAAGTAGGAAACTCGCTGAGCCAGTCAGTCGGTTGCTCACTTAGTCGGTGACCTACTCAAAGCGAGTAAGCACCGGGAAGCCAGCACGTAATTCGATTAAACACCTAAAACAGGGCATTTAATTGAAGAAAAATCTATAAAAGTTATTTTTTTAATTCGACACACACACAACGCGAGAGAGAATGGATTTTTTTTGGGATTTCAAAACCAGAGAACTCTGAGAACGAACAGATAGAGAATCATAGCCATGATTTCGAGATTCAAGCTTCAAAATTTTTGAGATTTCTCTCCGCAGCCCCGACCCTAGGTAAAAATTTAATTTTTAGTTTCCGACCGTAGCTTCTAGTCTTTAGATTTAGGAATTTTCTTAGTTTTAAGTATTAGTCTTAATTTTTAGTCTTAGACTGTAGCCCCCCTTTTTTTTATGCCGTGATTTTTATCTCTGGTTCTAGTTGTCCGAATTTAGAACCAGTCCTTAATTCTACGATCTAATTTACCGACCCTAGGCTTTAATTTTGTTCTAAAATCTCAATTTTCAGTCCTATCATTAATTTATGGTTTTAGTTCTTAGGTTCTAGAACCAGTCCTTAATCACACGGTCTAATTTTCTGATTTCGGACCTAAATTCAGTCTTGGAATTTTAATTTTCTAGTTTTCATTTCTTAACTTAATATTTCTAAAAACCCATAATTAATTTAGTTTTCTAAAACTTTAGTTTCTTAATTTAATCTATAATTACAGTCCAAAATCAATTCCAAAAATCCAAAAATACTATTCTATAATCCTAAATCCAATTTATCTTTAATCTCAGCCGTCTGATTTGCCCAAGGGAGCTTATGGAGGGTACTCGGGAACGAGGCCAATCCTGCTTGGCATAGCGAGCCCAAACCCCTTTTATTCTAATTTATTTAATTTCTAATTAAAATTAGGATATTTAAATTAATTAAACTCCTAGTAGGATTAGGAGACTTAATTAATTAGATTTCTAATAGGATTAAGACATTATATTAATTAGACTTTTAATAAGATTAGATGACTTAATTAATTAGATTTCTAATAATTAAGATATTTAAATTAATCAGACTCCTAGTAGAATTGGAAGACCTTTTTTTTTTCTTAATTAGAGTCCTAGTAGGATTAGGAGACCAAGTTAAATAAAATCCCAGCAGGAATAGAAAAATCAAACCAGTTGCACTAAAGGCAACCCACAGCTGCTGACGTTCGCCGGCGGATGATTCAGTAAAGGAGTTCAACCTACAAGCCCCCGCTCCCCTTAAAGCGTGATCAGTGACGTGTTACAGCGTCGATAAATATCTGCAGCTGACGATCGCATCTTCTCAGGTATTCTTCATTTAGAATTTGCCTCTTTAATTTCAGCATTTAATATTTCCTAATTTATTACTCCATCATCGCCTTTGTTAGAGTCCACTTGGACCGAATTGGGCCACTGATTTCGAGGGCCGAAAGGAACCCAGAAAAAGTGCGTACCAACAGACTGGCTATCGCAATGCGACTCTTTTTCGCTAAGGTTACCCCAGTTTAATTAATTTGGTTTTCTATTTTCCTTACTTTATTTAATTTGACTTTATATTTTTTGCTTTTTATTTTGATTTTTATTTTGTTTCGCTTTATCACTTTTCTACACACACTTGCACGTGGATAAACTTTATAAAATAAAAAATAAAAAATAATAAAAAACTATTTTAAAATGGTAGGCATCAGAAAGTTAAACTTTAATGATAACGACCCACCCGTATGGGGCTCCCATAGCAACCCCGAGTATAACATTAGGCCGTCTCCGTGGACAGCCCAGCATCGTGCTCTGGTAAACATGGTTAATGAGAGCGAAAAATACTCCTTCGCTCCACAAAATACAAATCATAGTGATAGCATTGAAGAAAGTGGTACTGAGCGAAGCTACCCTGATAGTCAAGTTATGGACCACACTCCCAGTGCCCTCACAAAAGGAGGAAAAGAAATCAACGCATGGCTTAGGTCCCAAAAACAAGTTACTCTGAGGAACAGACAAGAGGAAAGGGCGCCGATTCCTCCACATGCTCTTACTCCCCCGACACATAACACATATACCTCTCACACCTTCTACAACAACAACTGCCGAGGACAACCCTCTCCTAAGGCACCTAGAAAAGACACCGCCGTAAACATAAACAACCTCCACCAATTTCTAGATGACTACATGGCTAACAAAGAATGCTTTAGTCACACTTTTGGATTCGAAAATTTTTGGCGAGATATCGACTTCACTGTACCTGCTAGTTTTAAACCTCCAAAATTCAACAAATATAACGGTATAGGAAACCCAAAGCACCACTTGGCCCTATCATGCAATGACTGTCAACCAATCTGCACCAATCATGGGCTCTTAATCCATTACTTTCCGAGATCACTAGAAGGAGAAGCCCTTGACTGGTTCGCAGCCTTACCTTTAGTCGAAATCAAGGCATTCGAAGACTTAACTGACAGATTCCTAGATCAATACCAACACTTGACTCATGAAGAAATTAGTCTCGTTGACTTGATACACACAAGACAAGAGGACGGTGAAGACTTCTTGACATTCGCAAACCGTTGGAGAAGACTTGCTGCTCGAATGGGGAATCAAATAAAAGAAAGCGATGCGATAGAAATCATGATTAGCAATACCTGAGAGCCTCTTCGGAGCATTCTCATCCTAAGCGACTATCAAGACCTCGCTAGCCTTTATCAACGCACCTCACGCTTAGAACGTTGACTGAAGAATGGAGACCTCAGTCTTCCTACCTTAACATCTAACAGACCCTCCTCTGACAATCCCGAGACAAACACCTTAAAAGAAGCTATAGACTCCGAACAAATCAATACGAACTAAGAACAAAACCAAACTAACCCTCAACCATACCACTTATATGACCAAGCTCAAGACCTCTACACAAACCTGTATCCTGTCTACAACCAACCTCCAGACCCTGACCAAGACCAACCACTATACACTAACCAATGCACAAACCCGTACTATGACCAAAGCTAGTACCCCAATGACACGCAAACTAACATCACCTATTACAATCCATTGTTCGATCAAACTCAACTCGCATACGAGACTGTACACTCATTCACCCCTGCCCCATTCCACCCAGCTAGCCTGATCCAAAGAATTGAACCTCCCTCAAAGCAAGACTATACTATTCGCTTACAGCCAACTCAACCTACCCTTGAATCCAATAACCTACCAACAAACGAATCAATCCCCACACCTCCTGAGTAGATGCCTAAATCAATGACGCAAACTACACCCGAACAGGCTCACATGTTGATTATAGAAATAACTTTTGAACCAATCAATTGGTACTATACGACGCCATTCATACTTAAACCAATCGCAAAACTAAACTCTGAACCCAAACCAGTAATTAAATCTACCCCCGAAATCACTAGCCTTCTCACTTCCAAATCAACTATGAAACAAACCCCTGAAATCAAACACATTGTCGAACACATTGTCCCACTAATCTCAAAATCAGTCCCTGAAACAATCCCTACACTTGCTTTAAAAATTGAACTCGACAACAAACACATCACCCCACTAACCTCAGCATCGACTCTCGAATTAACTTCTATGCCCACTTCGAAACCTAAACTCACTATCACCTCACCACCACCAAACTGAACCCCAAACTCAAACCTATTATAAAACCTAAACTTATCATCAAACCTAAACTTAAACATAGCATCAAACCTAAACCTACTGTCAAAACTAAACCTACTATCGAATCTAAACCTATCCTCGAACATGAATCTATCACCGAACCTAAACCCATGATCGAACTTGAACCTGTCATCGGACATGAAACTAAATCGATCATTGAACTTACACCAATCGTTGAATCTAGACCCGAACCTAACATCAACCTAGCACCCATCCACAAGCTTGAGCCCTCCATCAAAGGAGAACCTGCCATAACATTTGAACCCATTATCAAACCTGAACCTATCATCAAACCTAAATTGATCACCGAATATAAACCTGACATTAAGCCTCCGACTATCAGCGAATCTAAATCGATCCTCGAACCTAAACCTACTGTCGAACCTAAACCAATCACCGAACACGAACCTGTCATCAAACCTCAAACTATCAACAAATCCATGCCCATCATCAAACTTGAACCCATCATTGAACTCGAGCCTGTTATGGAACACGAACTCGGTACTAAAATCAAGCGTATTCCTACAATGCCAACCCCACTCACCTTTGAGCCTACCACAAAACCTATCAAGGAGTCGATCATTGCTCCCACTTTTGAAATCAAACCAAACTCAAATCTTACGACGTCAATCACCATCCAAATCAACATACCTCAAATCCCATCAAAACACAAAATCAACGTCACAACTAAAATTGCTTCTGATCATCAGATCCAAATGTCCGTGGACCTCACAATCAAAACCTTCACCAAACTCTAATCGGTGACAAAACTACTACGTCAAACTTCTGATACTCAATCTCCTCGAAAAATTATAAATAAAACTTTAAAATAACCTCACGATAAACCCAAAGTGCGAATTAAACTAAACAAGCATAATCAAACAAAACTAGAACACCCCACACATAGGAAAGGTCAACCTTGGACTACACCCTCACATCTCTCTTCCTATTCTACATCTGCCTTATCTTATCACTACCTTTACAACACTACCGTCCCTCTCAACGGTTTCCACTCCAACTTCACTCGCAAACAGCTTTCCAACCACCCGTAAATGACCCCGAAGAACTCTTTAACAGCTCTATGCTTCATCTCTACGAGATGCCTCAATCGGTTGAAAAATAAAAGAAAGTCCCTCCCGACAAGGAGGTCACGACCATAAAAGACCCATCAAAAGAAGAAGTTAAAAGACGCCACACCCACTTCGATAAATTTCATATCATCCAAAATACAAACCTAAACGTGACCTCACTCTCATCCCTCATCGATTAGATCGAAAGGGATTGAGGACCGTGAAATAATATTATCTAATCGAACAGTCACTTCGACCATCCAATATGTCCCACCAAGCGGGCTTCCTGAGTTAGTCCCCTGCCTGAGGAACTGATGTTGTACCGTAACATAATAGTAATAACAAACAAATAATACTATATATATATAGAAAAGTATAAAAAAAACTAAAAGTATAAATGCCTAAAACATAAATACTCGTAAACAAAAATACTCTTCTATGCCCCAAACCCTTCGAACTCATACTCAACCGAGAACTCAAAATCGAGGAGGTACTACTAAGAAAAGTGCCTATACAACTGCCTCACCTAGAGAAAATCAAACCCATATGAGAAGTACTTATATTATCTCAGCAACATGCTCAGGAAACAACCACAGGGGAAGGCCTTTCTGACCCTTCGAATCATAACTCAATGACCATCATGTCTCATAGCCTAAACAAACATACTAATATACCTATCATCCTCGTAATCATCACAAGGCATTTGCCAGTCATAGGTCATTATTTTCAAAACCATTTTGGGTATCATTTGACTCATTGACCATCCTCCTATTCGGGCGAATTGATCGAAAGGACTAGTGGATCATGAAACTCTCTTTCTGAAATATAGAAAACTTTAGATTCTCATACACTCTCTTCAGCCATTGGAGTTGATGTTAGAGCAAAAAAAATGAAAATATAAGGTTCCATCAAATCTCATAATTCTTGCATTAGCAGGATGTTTATAAAAAATTATACATAGATGCTTAGAAAAAAAAGAGAGAAAAAAAAATATACCGAAAAGAAGCATAACCGAGCGAGAGCAATACGACGAATGAATAGTCAATGAATTGAAGGAAGCATAAGCAAATTGTGACGGCATTCCTAATAATCTTATTAGGGAAGCATAAGCAAACCGCGAGGGCAATCCTGACATCTTTACAGTACTAGATGTCATCGTATGGTGTGGAAGGAGGTCAAAACTCCTGCCAAACATAGAATTTGAGACTTTGATGGTGCTGAACTATGACGGAGAGCTCAATTATGGCACTACATTATCTACCAGAGAAAAAAGTAGTTGACTAATATTTCAAAATTTGATTGAATAAGAAGCTATCCTCAAATTAATAAACCTTACCTCTTCTTTACCTTTAATTTTCTTTTCAGACAATGAGTCAAATGATTTTTAAATTCTCTTTCAAAATAAAACTGAAAACTTTGAAATGATAAGTGATGCAATCACTCATTATCTATCATACACCTCAATCTTGTTGAAAGCTACGATACATGATGATCGTTCAGCACTTACACAATCATGCCCGACATGTGGCCGAAATAATTAAACTACTTCCCAACATAGGATCATTACTAACACACTTCAGGATATCTGAGAGTTGATGAAGTCCCACCGTCACTTGACACTGGGGTATTTTTTTAAGAGCTCTAGCATCTTGATAGCGATACTCAGGTCACAAGACCGATACCCCAAACTGGGGCATTTTTTTATTTCATTTAAAAAAAAAAAAAATTCAATCTAGATCCTGCTTCCCCACTTTGAATACCCAAAATTGGGGTATTTAAAAAATAATAATAATTTAATTCGTACTTTTCCTCCGTGGGATCCCAAAACGAACATTTGAAACAAAACAACAGAGATACACTCGAAAAAATAAACACCATACTCTAATACTACCCATTCCCCTTCTAGCGTAACATACAACGACACACATAAACAAACATAAATAAAACAAACACAATAAGAGAAAAATATCGCTCATTCTCAACAATAAAGAAAAAAAAAAATAGTTACAAACCCGTTAGGGTTTAATACCCGAGATGCAAAATAAAAAGGAAGAAAAGACATTAGAAACTAAAAATGCTCCAAACTTTTAAATCTTAAGTTTAGAAACAAAATTCAAAACAAAACCAAGCCTTTAGCCTCTATTGATAACATACACCTCCTAAATCACAAAACAACAAGTGTCACCCTCACAAATATCCTCCATCTAATTAAATCTATGGCAAACATAGATGAGCCAATGATCATACAACACTTAACCTCCTAAAAAATATTAATCCACTCAAAAATAGATGAACCAATAGGATTAAAACATCTAACACTCATCTAGAACATTTAAAAAATAATTAAATCCAAATTTATACCTATCTAACAAGTGTCATCCTAAATCCAAGCATAAGAACAAAATAAACAAACCTTAATCCTAAACACAGGACTCATCCCCTCATCATGACAATAAAAGTTAACCGATCACAAAATTAAAGGAATAAAGTAAACATAATAAATAAAATAACCTTTCATTTAATAAACTTTTTTTTGACACAATATCATCGGAGGCATACCTCCTGAATATACAACTCAAAACGAAAACCTAAAACATTAACCTACAACCCAAAACGAAGATTGGGTTTAAAATCGGAGACAAAGTGAGGAGCAGATTCCACTCGGAGCGTCCAATAGGAGGCTTCGGGGAAGATTGGTTGGGAAACAGATTTCTCCACTTTTTACTCCTTCTCTTCTACTATCTTCACCTCCTCCACCGTTGTCTCCTCAATGCTGCTTTCACCGCTCTCTAAAAATGACCGATGTGAAGACAAACGCCCTCATTCTCAATACCGCCCAATCCCAGAATAACACCGTCCACAAGCATCACCTTAGGACAGAAATCACATGAAATAACAAACATAGAAAGAAACGACATCCCAATCGGAAAATTAGATCGCTCGATATCAATAAAATATGAATCTCAGAACATGAGATATCCAGAAAAGGTCAAAACTCGAGATTAAACTAGAGGATGAAAAACAAATGAAGGTTCCCTTGCTTATATAGAGAACGGACTCAATCATGCGCCAGAGCACAGGCGTTTAACCCAATCACGCACTAAGCACACTACGCACAATCCAAAACACACTCTTCTACCCGGGCGCGTAATGAAACCATCGCCCGCGCCAATGACGCGACGCTCCAATCACGTGTAGATTATAGACCGCGCAACCAGATCAAATGATTGACTCACACCGAGCAATATGAAAGGTCACCCACACAGTGATCTGGAGATACTCCAATCACGCGCACCTCATGAACCGCACAAATTTATCAAACGACACACTGTCGCTGCGCGACCTGAAAGGTCACCCATACACTGACCTGGTGATGCCTCAATCATGCGCTACGGTTATAGCATGTAACACAATCACACACACACTCAGACACGCGTAAACGACCCCTCAAGCTTGAGATCACAGGCCTGAAAATAGGCACGCAATCATATTAAGCGACCTAAAACAGGTGCTCAATGCCTGACTTTGCATCACACTTTGGTCAAAATTCACCCGTCCTATCGCGTACCCTTGCATGAGAAGGAAGCATCGACAAGCACCCGTCCCCATTGTGATAACATGTACACATGTGATATCACCTCAATATCCAGTCCCATCATAATAAATTAATCATACCCTCATGTCCCCTAGCTCGAGCTGACACTCTAGAAGTGCCAGCTCGAGCTAGGTTATGGATGCCACTGGAGCAAGCTCGAGCTAGCCTGAAACCAGCTTGAGCTAGCCTGAAACCAGCTTGAGCTAGCCTAAAACCAACTCAGTATTTTGGCCGTAAGTTTTTACTCTGAACTCGAAATTACGCGATTCTTACGAAAATGGAAAGAGGACAACGAGCTCTACAACTTGTGTGAATTAAGAAACTTATGAATCAAGTGTCTTAAATTTCAAAATTTAGGGAGAAGTAAGGATAAGTTCTACATGATCCAATGTTAGCACGAACTTTTCCATTCCGCCTCAATTTTGAGAAAAGACTTAAGAACATCGACATGTTTGATCTTTTAGTCAATAACATATAATGTATAAATGTGTTGTGATGTAGATTAAGAGTTGAAGGCCACTTGTGAGGATTTTTCAAGTTTTGTTTCACAAGACATCGAACAGAGGTGGGAAAAATTTGACACTCAATTGCATTTTTTACTCTAATTTTGTAGAGTCTTTGATATGATCAAATGAAATGGGATAAGTTTGACTACTTTTGAGCTAGTATTTGACTTGTTTGATTTTGAAATGATTTTAAAACTTGGAAATTGACTGTAGGGGAAAATTTGATATTCAATTACATTAGATTTTGAATCATAGATTTGCATGAGGTATTTGAATGGAATGGTGATCATTTAGAAATTGATTTGGAAATATGAGTTTTGCTTTTGAAATTTGAATTATCGAATCCTTGAACTTTGAGTCTGAACCTTGAACATGAACTTCGAAAATGAACTTTGAATATAAATTTTGAATATGAATTTGTAACTAGGAATCTGAAATTAGAACCTTGATATTTGCATTTGAATCTGATATGAACATGAATCCGAACTTCGAACTATGAACATGACTTGAATATTGAGCTTTGAATATGAATCTAATATGAACAATAATGAACTGATATGAACTTTGAACTTAGAATCTGTGAATAGTGAATCTTTGAATCATCGAACCTTTGAATCTTTGAACTTCGAACTGGCACGGCAACATATTTGTGAATTTAACTACTACAGCAGTTAATCTATGAATCGAACCGGCACGGCGGCATATCCCTGAATCGAACTGGTATGACAGTTAGTCCGTGAATTGAACCGACATGGCGACATATCTGTGAATCGAACCGACACGGTGGCATATCCGTGAATCAAATAATAAGTCAGGTAAATTAAAGTGGACTGCTATGGCAGATTATTTGTACACACTGTGGACCGCGAAGGCGATTATATGTGTATCTGTGGACCACTTGGGCGGATTATTCGTACAATTGTAGCCCGCTAGGGTGGATTATATGTAAGTAAATTGAACCGGCACGACAGGATATCTGTGAATCGAACCGGTACGGCAGTTAATTTGTGAATCGAATCAGCACGGCGAGATATCCGGGAATCGAATGTGTAAGTCATATAAGTGAACCGAACTCGTAAATCAATTTAAGTCATGCATTAGTAGCATGTAATTGGAAAGTGAATAACTGAATCTGGAAATATGTGAAGTTGAATACGAAGTGGAATAAGAACTCTGAATCTGAAACTTTGAATTTGAATTTGATGATCGACTCTGAATCTAATAATTGAGCTTCGAATCTAAACTTGAAATTTGTCCTTGTTTTGATACGAAATGCTTCTGCAAATTAGATTATGTTTTTGATAAATGCTTTCGAAATTGAGTCTTTTGTATCATATGAAATTGCCCTTTGAATTAGTCCTTTTGAACTTAAGATTGCAAATTTTGTTTTGATATGAACTTGTCTTTGAAATTCGGCTCTGTTTTTGACATGAAACACTTCTAAAAAATCAGTTTCCATTTTCAATATGAAAGTCAGCTTCTGTTTGATATGAAAAATGCTTTGAAAGTCAATTTTTGTTTTGACTTGAAAATGTTTTCTGATTTATGGCCATTGAAGCTATGCATTGATCTGATAAGATGTACTTGGTATTGAGTTTTCTCCATTGAGGTTAGACTGTTAGGTCACCCTGACTATACGTCACAGGTGCAGGTATTGATTAGGATCTTGGCTTTGAGGAAGATCCCGACTACGTTCCGGAAGAAGAGGATCTTCCACATGAGGATTTTTACCCCTAGTTCAAGGTTCGTAGATTAAGAGTCAAAGCGCTTGTGAGGGTTTTCATGTTTTGTTTTCACAAGACATCGAACCAAGGTGGGGAAAATTCAACACTCAATGGCATTTCTTACTCTAATTTCGTAGATGCTTTGATATGATCAAATGAAATGGGATAAGTTTGACTACTTTTGAGCCAGTATTTGAGTTATTTGATTTTGAAATTATTTTAAAACTTGGAAATTGATTGTAGGGGAAAATTCGATACTCAATTACATTAGATTTCGATTCATAGATTTGTATTAGGTATTTGAATGGAATGGTGATCATTTAAATTGATTTGAAAATATGAGTTTTGCTTTTGAAATTTGAATTATCGAATCCTTGAACTTTGAGTCTGAACCTTCAACAAGAACTTTGAAAATGAACTCCGAATTTGAATTTTGAATATGAATTTGTAATTAGGAATCTGAAATTAAAACGTTGATATTTGCATTTAAATCTGATACGGTTTTAGACCGTCTTATATTAGGACTGTGAAAAACAGTCACATTTGTCTATCTTATTTATGGAATATAAGACGGTTTAGAACCGTCTTGTATATTTAAGATGCCAATGAAAAGAACGGACGTGAGGACGATTTTGAGCCGTCATGTTTAAAAAATAAGACGGCTTTAGACCGTCCTTTTTCAACTATTTTGACATAGTGATTGATTTGGAAATATGAGTTTTGCTTTTGAAATTTGAATTATTGAATCCTTGAACTTTGAGTCTGAACCTTGAACAAGAACTTTGAAAATGAACTCTGAATTTGAATTTTGAATATGA
Organism: Chloranthus sessilifolius; assembly: GCA_021018995.1. Taxonomy (NCBI): domain Eukaryota; kingdom Viridiplantae; phylum Streptophyta; class Magnoliopsida; order Chloranthales; family Chloranthaceae; genus Chloranthus; species Chloranthus sessilifolius. The sequence goes on from CM037588.1 coordinate 105,379,824, forward strand.
ATTTGTAATTAGGAATATGAATTAGAACCTTGATATTTGCATTTAAATCTGATACGAACATGAATCCAAACTTTGAACTATGAACATGACTTGAATATTGAGCTTTTAATATAAATCTGATATGAACAGTAATGAACTGATATGAACTTTGAATTTTGAACACGAATATGAACTTAGAATCTATGAATAGTGAATCTTTGAATTATCAAACCTTTGAATCTTTGCACTTCGAATTGGCACGACAGCATATTCGTTAATCGAATTACTACAGCAATTAATCCGGGAATCGAACCGACACGGCGGTATATCCGTGAATCGAACTGGTATGGCAGTTAATCCGTGAATCAAACCAGCACAATGGAAAATTCCTAAATTGAACTGACACTGCAGCATATCCGTGAATCGAATAATAAGTCAGGTAAATTAAAGTGGACCGCTATGGCAGATTATATGTACACACTGTGGACCACTAGGGCGGATTATATGTGTATCTATGGACCACTAGGGCAGATTATATGTGTATCTGTGGACCTCTTGGGTGAATTATTCATACAATTGTGGATCGCTAGGGCAGATTATATGTAAGTGAATTGAACCAGCATGACGGGATATCCGTGAATCAAACCGGTATCGCAGTTAATCCGTGAATCGAATCGGCACGATGAGATATCCGTGAATCGAATGTGTAAGCCATATAAGTGAACCGAACTCCGTAAATCGATTTAAGTCATGCATTACTTGATAAGCAGCATGTAATTGGAAAGTGAATAACTGAATTCAGAAAGATGTGAAATTGAAAACCGAGTGGAATAAGAACTTTGAATCTGAAATTGATGATCGACTTTGAATCTGATAATTGAGCTCTGAATCTAAATTCGAATCTAAACTTGAAATTTTTCCTTGTTTTAACACGAAATGCTTCTGCAAATTAGTTTCTAATTTTGATAAATGCCTTCGAAATTTAGTCTTTTGTATGACATGAAATTGCCCTTCGAATTAGTCCTTTTGAACTTAAGATTGCAAATTTTGTTTTGATATGAACTTGTCTTTGAAATTCGGCTTAGTTTTCGACATGAAACGCTTCTAAAAATCAGTTTCCATTTTCAATATGAAAGTCAGCTTCTGTTTGATATGAAAAATGCTTTGAAAGTCAGTTTCAGTTTCTATTTTGACCTGAAAATGTTTTCTAATTTATAGTCATTGAATCTATGCATTGATCTAATAAGGTGTACTTGGTATTGAGTTTTCTCCACTAGCTTAGACTATTAGCTCACCCCGACTATACGTCCCAAGTGTAGGTATTGATTAGGATTTTGGCTTTGAGGAAGATCCTGACTACATACCGGAAGAAGAGGATCTTCCGCCTAAGGATTTTTACCCCTAGTTCAGGGATCGTAGATTTAGTACATTATGGATTTTAGTAAGTTTGGGGACTTGGTACACCACTGTTAGGTGATGGTCGACCATCACCGGTAGCTTGTTTTAGTTTATTGTTCATGTTAGATATTAGAACTGGAGATTTTAATTATATCATATGTATTATCTGCTTTAATTTCTGCATGTGTGTGGATGTAACAAGTATTCTGTATCAGATTGTGATCTATGATCTGGCAGTCCAGTTTTCCTAGAGATCCGTGTTAAAGAAAAGAAAAGAAAATATGTTGAGAAATCGGGCTATCACAGTTGGTATCAAAAGCTTAGGCTTTAGGTCTTATGCGAGACTCAGAGTCGTAGCTCTAAGTGCAGGACTATGGCAGTAGGTTCTGTTACATTAGGTTCTGTCGAAGTTTGAGTTTCAGGTCTTGTGGGAGACCTGAGAGTATGACTTTAGGTTCCGGGATATGACTTTAGGTTTTTGTCAGAACATAGGGGACATAGGAAGATTACTTCTGATTATAAGAGAACTTGATGATTTAAGAGATTAATGGATGGATGGTAAAGAAGAGACAAGACCTGTAGGAGCTCCCTTGGAAAATGGACATCTTTGGAGTAAAGCTCAGCGGATAGATTTTTTTTTTACGACATGGTGTAGATCTTGTGTTGAATGATTGGAGTCTCTCCCTACAGAAAATTTCAATTTCCTTAGCTCTAATATGTGTTCTCTTGCCTTAGCATGCTACCACTAATAGTAGTCTTGCTTTGTGTTGTATACGACTCTATTTTAAAATAGGTTTCACCTTGATAATTGGTTCAATATCTTCCGATCTGATTGTCACATACTGAATTTTCGAGGATGAAAATTCCTTTAAGGGGGGTAGAATGTAACAATTTTCGAACATTAGTACACCAATTAGGCCTACGTGCACGATGCATGACTTAGATTTTTAAGGACGAAATTTTTTTAAGGTAGGAAGAATGTAATAACCTGAAATTTCGAAAACGTTGAATCATTGACTTTGACGAGAATGCGACCTTTTGACTGATTTGACCCGAGTAAAACATTTGACCTAGATAACATGGTCTCAAACCCCATTGGTTATATTAGAGTTACGCGTCAAGCACATTAAATCCCAACTTGTACCCTATGTAGAGCGTATGCGCGTTTGTGCAGGTTGCACACGAACCCGAGCCCAAAGCTTGAACTTGGGCCTCAACCCGAATTTTAACTTGAACCAAGGGTAGACCCGAGCCTAATAACCCAACCTGTCACATGGCACCCAACCAAATATACGTATTCGGAAAGGCATACGACAGACTGTACACGTGTGCAACCTAGAGCAAATTTTCTGTGGAAAATAAAAGTTATTAATGTTAAAAACTTATTGGACTAATTAGGCCGACCATTTGGGTCGACTATTTGAGCCGACCAGTTGGGCCGACTATTTGACCGACTTTAGACCTTTGGTAGGTGAGCTAAGAGTTAACTTGGGTGTGCTAGCTCCACACCGGACTAGAGTCATTTTGAATGAGAAATAACACCTTACTTAGGTGTATCCATTTCACGTAGAAACTAAGTTCTTTGGATAAGAAATAATACCCAAATGGGTGTATATGCTTCACATAAAAGCAAAAGTTTCTTTTATAAAGCAAACTTCTTAAGGAAGTTTCACCCGGTTTGCATTTGCATGGGTTTGTTGAGAGAGAAAGAGAGCTTGAAAGGAGATCATGACCATTTGGAACTCGAATCGGCACTGTCGTCTACGCGTTTAACTTTATTGTGTTTGTGTGCCACGAGAGACCGACGATCCTCAACGTGATCGAGATCCGTAAAGAAACGAAGGTTATATCCCTTCAAGCCCTCTTTCGATTTAGATATTTTGAAGTCCCGAAGTCTATGGATTTTACGAGGATTTTGTCGCATGTTATGAGAAGAGTTTAAGCTTTGATCAAGTCTGATACGAGGGCGAGAGGTTAGGCTCTCAAACCGCTTTGTGTGGAAGAACAGACGCTCAGTTTTCGGCCGAAGTATGTGACAAACGCGTGATTTAAAAAGGTGAGATCTTGTAGACCACTAATAGTTTAAAATAATGGTTTATTTTCATGAAATATGTGCATGGAAATGTGGGTTAAGACTGGGAAAGAACAAGGAACGTGTTCTAAAATTTTCAAAACCTGAGAAGCTAACTTGAGCTCTCTTTGAGCTAGCTCGAGCTAGGCATGAAATCCTCAAAATTTTTAGTGCTGAAAAGCTAGCTAGAGCTCACTTTGAGCCAACTCGAGCTTGGTCCCACTTGAAGCACCAACTCTAGTTGGTGCTCAACAAATTTTAAGGTTTACTTGGCTCTGGAAAAGCAAGCTTGAGCTAGGTTATGGGTGCCACTGGAGCAAGCTCGAGCTAACCTGAAACGAGCTCAGTATTTTGGCCATAACTCTTTGCTCCAAACTCGAAATTACGCGATTCTTGCAGTGTTGGAAAGAGGACAAAGAGCTCTACAACTTGTGTGAATTAAAAAACTCATGAATCAAGTGTCTTAAATGTCAAAATTTAGGAGGAAGTAAGAACAAGTTCTACATGATCCAATGTTAGCACAAACTTGTCTATTCCGCCTCAATTTTGAGAAATGGTGTAGGAACTGTAGACACCAAAATTTGGCCTAAGGCCCAATCGAAACATACTTTGAGAAAGGCGTACCCTCGAGCTGCCGAAAGTATTTCCAAAATCCTTAGGAATCTTTCCAAAACCCTTAGGAATTAATCATAGCCTTCCCAGACCCATTAGAATCCTTTCCGAGCCCGATTCGAACCCTCCTCAACAATGTTTAGAAAGAGGAGTGTCAAAGTTTTTATAGATAGTTTCCCTACCTAAGGCTTATACCATTAGAAAGTAGAGTTATCTAGCTTTCCAACAAGCTAATAATCGCCTAATTTGGAGTTATACATCAAACATTATGGCGAAATGAAGATCGCAGATTTGTGTAGAAAATTATAAAATCGGATCCATAGAGCTAGTTTCGAACTAACCAAAATAGCTGATGAAAAGAGGAGTATCAAAGTTTTAATAGATAGTTTCCCAACCTAAGGCCTATACCATTAGAAAGTAGAGTTTCCTAGCTTTCCAACCAGCTAAGAATTGCCTAATTCGAAATTATACATCAAAAGTTATGGCGAAATTAAGATCGCGGATTTGTGCAGAAAATTACAAAATCGGGCCTGGCCCCTGCGGGTCTTCAACTTCCAACAGTTTGGGCCTAGTTTTCCTTTAAACAATGACCAAAATTGACATTGGGGGTTTGACTTGTGAACCGTCCCAAAGTCTAGGGTGTGTTTCTTTAGGACCCTAGCGACCCTATTAGCTTAGGTTATTACCCTTTTGCCATTCAAGTCACCACCCTATTGTCTACCATTAAATCCAAATTCCTCTTCTCCAAGCTCTAGAAAATCTCAAAAACCTTAGATTTCCCATTACCTAATTGCTAACCCAATTAGGACTTTAACCCCTCAGTAATCCCCCCCTTTCTCTATAAATAGAGAGCCCCCTCCCCCCCCCTTGGATTAAGGGCTTGAAAATTTTTAAAGAGAGAAAATTCTAGTGAGCTCCCCTCCCATTTACCTCAACTAAACCCATATAATTCCATAATTGAGTTTCATCATTGACACCTCATTCTACACCATCTATCCTTGATATTTAGATAGATCTAGCCCCTAGCCTTCTTCTCCTACCTCTTAGCTCCCTAGCCTTAGAGGTTCAAACTCATTCCTACACCTGTTTGCTTTCGGAAACTCATCAAAGACGCTCTCATGCGAAGATCCACCGCGATGTTACAAGGGCCTGAGAGCTCCGGCTCTCCCCTCTATTCCTTTACCTTCTTTGTTGTTCCTCTATCTTAGAATTGAGCCGTTACGCTGCCCAAATTTTGGTAAGCGGAGAAGACTCAATAGGATTGGTGTGCCTTTGGACAAGGGGAAGTGCCGCTCATTTTACCTTATATATATATATATATATATATATATATATATATATATAATTATATACATATATTATATAAACCAGCCCCACATAGACCTGGCCATAAGTTGAGATCGTGTTTGAGGGAGTTGATCGGGTGCCTAACTCCTTCCCGATTGATAACCAAAGCCCCTACCCAAGAGCCTTTGGTGTGAATCGATAAATCAGAGTCATATTTGACACTTCGGTGCATTTAATATTGATTTAAATTTTTCGGGACACCAAAAGCTTCAGGTGGCGGCTCTATATTTTTCACGCGAGCGCATCGTCGCGATGGATCGTTAAAAATTCACGGTTGTACAGGAACATTGACATGTTTGATCTTTTAGTTAATAAAATGTAATGTATAAACGTATTGTGATGTAAATTAAGAGTTGAAGGCCGCTTAAAGGCCACTTGTGAGGATTTTTCACGTTTTGTTTTTCCAACACATCAAACTGAGGTGGGGAAAATTCGACACTCAATTGCATTTTTGACTCTCATTTCGTAGATGCTTTGATATGATAAAATGAAATGGGATAAGTTTGACTACTTTTGACTAGTATTTGACTTGTTTGATTTTGAAATGGTTTTAGAACTTAGAAATTGACTGTAGGGGAAAATTCGATACTCAATTATATTAGATTTCGATTCATAGATTTGTATGAGCTATTTGAATGGAATGGTGATCATTTAGAAATGGACTTGGAAATATGAGTTTTGCTTTTGATATTTGAATTATCGAATCCTTGAACTTTGAGTCTGATACTTGAACATGAACTTCGAAAATGAACTCCGAATATGAATTTTGAAAATGAATTTGTAACTAGGAATCTGAAATTAGATCCTTGATATTTACATTTGAATCTTATACGAACATGAATCCGAACTTTGAATTATGAACATGACTTGAATATTGAGCTTTGAATATGAATCTGATATGAACAGTAATGAAGTGATATGAACTTTGAACTTAGAATCTATGAATAGTGAATACTTGAATCATCGAACCTTTGAATCTTTGAAGTTCAAACCGACACAGCACCATATCTGTGAATCGAACTGGTACAATAGTTAATCTGTGAATCAAACCAGCACGGTGGCATATCCCTGAATCGAACTGGTACAACGGTGGCATATCCGTGAATCGAATAATAAGTTAGGTAGATTGAAGTGGATCGCTATGGCAGATTATATGTACACACTGTGGACCGCTAGGGAGGATTATATGTGTATTTGTGGACCGCTTGAGCAGATTATTCGTATAATTGTGAACTGCTAGGGCGGATTATATGTAAGTGAATTGTACCGACACGATGGGATATCCGTGAATCGAACTGATACAGTGGTTAATCCATGAATCGAATCGGCACGACGGGATATCTGTGAATCGAATCGGTAAGTCATATAAGTGAACCGAACTCCGTAAATCGATTTAAGTCATGCATCACTTGAAAAGTAGCATGTAATTGGAAAGTGAATAACTGAATCCGGAAAGATGTGAAATTGAATACGAAGTAGACTAAGAACTCTGAATCTGAAACTTTGAATCCGAATTTGATAATTGAGCTCCAAATCTGAACTTGAAATTTGTCCTTGTTTTGACAGGAAATGCTTCTGCACATTAGTTTTTGCTTTTGATAAATGCCTTCGAAATTTAGTCTTTTGTATGATGTGAAATTACCCTTTGAATTAGTCCTTTTGAACTTAAGATTGCAAATTTCGTTTTGATATGAATTTGTCTTTGAAATTCGGCTTTGTTTTCGACATGAAACGCTTTTAAAAAATCAGTTTCCATTTTCAATATGAAAGTTGGCTTCTGTTTGATATGAAAAATGCTTTGAAAGTCAGTTTCTATTTTGACCTGAAAATATTTTCTGATTTATGGTCATTGAATCCATGCATTGATCTGATAAGATGTACTTGGTATTGAGTTTTCACCACTAAGCTTAGACTATTATCTCACCCTGACTATACGTCATAGGTATAGGTATTGATTAGGATCTTGGCTTTGAGCAAGATTCATACTACGTACCGAAAGAAGAGGATCTTCTGCCTGAGGATTTGTACCTCTAGTTCAAGGATCGTAGATTTAGTACATTGTGGATTTTGGTAAGTTTGGGGGCTTGGGGCATTCGTGTTATTATACACATTGTACACTATTGTTAGGCGATGGTCGGCCATCACCGGTGGTTTGTTTTAGTTTACTGTTCATGTTGGATATTGGAACTAGCGATTTTAATTATGTCATATATATTGTCTGCTTTAATTTTCGCATGTGTGTGGATGTATCAAGTATTCTATATCAGATTGTGATCTACGATCTGGCGGTTCGGCCTTCTCAGAGATCCGTGTTAAAGAAAAAAAAAGTGTCAAGAAAATTAGGCTGTCACAGGCAAAGTCGATTGACCCAATGACATATACTTTGAATTCCGATCAATCATCCATTGATATATCACCATTGTATGCAATGTAGAAGAGGGAATCGCTCGTTATTGATAGGGATCATCTCACTTCCTTCTTGTGATGCTGGGACCCGAGGTAGGGGAATTTCAATGATCAACTTGTATTGTATACTTCTGATTCATAGTTTTTTGGTGATTTAATGAGTAGAAAATGATCTCCTTGTTGTTAGATTAAAACATTGAAACCCATTGATTGTTGTATTACTATTGAGTAATTGAAATTCATCGATTATTATAAGCGGATTAAATAATTTGAGCTCCTTAAGTCTTTGACACACATTGAACAAATGGAACTCATCGAATGTTGTACTCACATTGAATATTTGTAATTCATTGGACATTGAACGCTGAACTATCTATGAAATATGAATTTAATATTATATTTAGAATATGCATGTGATTTAAACTGATTCCATTGAAAAGGATCCTATGCGACGGCACACGCATCGAACATTGAACTGTGCTTCGGCACACATCAAATCGTGCTATTGCACACATTGAAATGTGACGACGGCCCATATAATTGCACAAGTATTCCTCACAAGGTAGGAACTTGGGCACATTGAAAACTGTTCTTGAACGACGATAGCTAGGATCCCTATCGGCATCAACGTCGGCTCTAGCGCTATATCTGCGTTAGAGATTTTTAAGTTATATTATTTAAGTCATACATGAACATAAGATATGACATATGAAATGAATAAAACCTCAACGTAAGGCATCGTATTGGAGCATGTGCTTGAAATTTATATTTGGATTCTTTGAATATGACATGAAATTCACTGAAAAATATGTTATTAATTTGACTTTGTACTTAGAAATGATCATCTTAGCATGTGAATGGTAATTACTCCTATTAGAATTAGTAAGAGCATTGTGTTAGAAGGCTATAATATAAATGGTTATTGTGATTGCCTTACTGAGCATGTGGACTTTCAATTCACCCCAGCACTATGTGTCACAGGTACTGACGCTCATGAAGACCTTGATTTTGTACCGGAAGACGGGAAAGATCATCCACCCGAGGTGTTTTACCCTTAGAAATCTTCTGGTGATTTGGACTTGGTACAATTTTAATTGAGTTTCCTTGAAATGATTATGACTTTTCGTTTTGGATATTGATGTAAGTGTCATTGTTTGTGTGACATATGACCGTCATCGATGGTGCACTTTAGAGTTGTATTTTCATTTATGAACATTGAAGTATTTGTTTCAATTTACAGTAACTTGATTTCTATTGATATCAAAGAAATTATGTATTTAGATTATGAATTATGATCTAGCGACCCGCTATTTCAATATCTTCCGGTTTGGAAATTTCGGGTCGTTACAGTTGGTATCAGAGACAAGGCTTTAGGTCCTTATTGGGACTGTGGGATATTAAGCAAGTGCCATAATTGTGGAATAAGACTGAAAACTTAGATTGAGGATATATATCGATAGATTTGAGATTATTGAGGATAAAGAAATGTTCCTAAGAATGATCACCTGAAGTTTGTGGACTTGATATAATATTAGAGATCAAGTTTAACGAAAATCTTAGGTGAATTCTATATCTTAGATTATGGACCAATAAGTTAGAAATGAATCAAATATGATCTATAGAGACTAATTTGGGTATTTCCTTGTTACCAGGAAATGGTGAGATTGCATCGAATTGCTAGGAAGTGTTGCATTAGGCGCCCACGTATGCCACCCCAAGAGATGAATGAGCCACGTATGAAGCCAGCCGCTAGACACCTAAGGCAGGACAATTTCTCATCTTCCTCTGAGTCCTCTAGTGAACCCTACTATACACCAGGACCCCTAGAGGTGATCGAAATCTCTGATGATGAAGATGTCCAAGTGGAAACTATTTACACACCATCCGATTATGTGATATTATCTGATGATGACGAGGTAGAGGACGAGTTGGAACCGATGGAAGTAGAGGAGAGAACGGAATCTGATCCAGAAGAAATATCTGCTTCTACTGAGAACGAAGAACTAAAAGAATTCAAGGCCTCTTCTGACGAAGGGGAACTTGAGGAAACAGAGTGCTATGATCAAGTCGAGGTCGATGAGACAAATATCTCAAAAGATGAGTAGAGTAGTCTTGGTAATAGATTAAGTTGAAGCTCTATGATGTAAATGCTTCCTCAATAAACCTTGTAGTGCGTCAACTGCTATTAATTAAATAAATTGTATTAATATTCTATGAAATGTCTTTTACGACTTTTGACTGCAATTGGTAATTATCGTGGCATGTTATCATCGCTAGATGGCTGAAGAGATAGCTCCACACAAGTATGATGATTGTAGATTATAACTTGAAACTTAGATTGGGAATATGTAGATGAAAGAATTGACTCATTAAAGACAAAAAGATATTCCTACGAAAGATCACTTAAAGTCCATAGACTTGGGATTATATTAGAGAAGAATTGAAGAATGAACTTTTAAAGATATTGCTTTTAGATTACAAATGATAATCAAGTCAAGAATTGAGGATATCTCTCCTTATGACCTGAAATTTGAATTTAAAGTATTAAGGGGCCTTATGGGATAATGTCATTATTCAATCGACAATCTTTGATAACATTCGAGAGCTCTAGATGACTGGTGAGGATCGTATGGGGGATAATTAGAAGAGATAAATCCTTGATGTTTTGACGATTTGAATTTTCAATATAGTCAGAGACGCCGACTATAAGAATGACTAGTTAGAAGTAAATTCAGATTGGAGAATAAATTTTCATCATCAACCTTAATTTGAAATATTTTAGGATCAACGAGATATAACAAAGAAGCTATCCTTGAGAATACCTTTTTTGGAATGAACGGTTATAAGAAGAAATAACCATTGACCACTGGCTATCAAGACCTTTACCAAGCAGGTGATTTTAAGAATCAAACAATTTTAAAATATCAGTCAAAAGTTTATAACTAAGGATTTGGACCAAGTATGACACTTGAATTATTGAGTGCTTAAGGGCAATTAGGAATGACAAGTAAATTGATACTTCAAATATCGAACCTTGATATTATTCATTAAGGATTGATGAACTACAAGTAATTGAACACTTGATCCAAGATTTGCTTCTTGAGTGACGTTTGTTGTCGGGTGAGACCATCGTGATAAAAATTTGACTTACCTATTATTTGATGTGATATTAGTTCAGTCTAATTCGACAAATTTGAAAAATTCATGATAAATTTGACAATTTCGAAGAAACTGAAAATAAATCAAGTTGATATTCTATGAAAGTTTGGGTATACACGATTAGCAAAATTTGTAATGAAGAATATGATTATTTTATAGATTGGAGAAGTTAAGTCGACTTCTCCTATAAGGAGGGGAGAATCATATCTTAGTGGAGTAAATGGTTAAAGAAATTTCAATTAATTAAGTATTGGGTTTGACGATTAAGTATTGGGTTTGATGGGTTCTCACGTACCAAATTTTTTAGGACGAAAATTCATAAGGAGGGGAGAATGTAATGATCCCGATTTCCGTTGATGTTGAATTATTGATTTTCGATGAGAAATGTGACTAGTTGACTAAATTGACTCAACTCAAACCTTTGACCCATGTGTCTTGGCATCGGGCCTACCTTTGGTAATGAGTCATATGCACACCTGCACACTAGATTCCAACTCAAACCCTATGTGGGGCATACCTTCCTAAGTCCACGAGTCTAAATTAAGGAAGTACGTAAAAGACCCGACTTATAACTTGGACTATCAACCTATTGAACTTCACAAAGATATGACCGTTACTGAGGAGCCAATGCAAATCCTTGATCATAAAGAACAAGTCTTATATACCAAGTGAATCCCGCTTGTACTTGTGAGGTGGCAGAATCATTCATCCGAGGAGGTTACCTAAGAGCACGAGCCTGAGATCCATGACAAATACTCGCATCTCTTTGAATAAGGTACGTAAATTTTCGAGGACGAAGATTCTTTTAAGGAGGGAAGAATGTAACGTCTCTGATTTTCATGTCGTTGATACACCCAAATAATTTATATACGCTCAATAAAAAATACACCGCATGCCTTGACTTTTCAAAACATTTTTTACAAGTGATACATGTGTTAGTCTTCAAGGCTTTTATATTTATTCCTGGCATCACTTGACACAAGCTATGAGATAGTCTGCTGGTTAAACGCTTGAGTTATAGGCAAGAGGTCAGACATTTGAAACTTGTTATATAAGTTTTGAACCTTTATTTTGGACCTTGAAGTAAAGGCATGTACACCTTCCTTGGTGTGTCAGCCAAATACCGGATAATCTCCATTAAGTTATAAAAATGTGTGTTACGGAGAAACCTAATCAGAACCTTAAGAATTCTTCTTAAGAGTAGAGTCATGAGAAAGCCCTAGTCGTCTGTTCTCTTCCTTCTTCTTAAGAAAAACCCTAGCCGCCACTACCGTCTCTTCAAACCCACCTAACATCTTTTGAGTCATCTTCCACAAGACTCACCTTGATCATCTCCACCATCAAGATCAAGGAGGGAAAAGATAGGAACATCGCATGGACGATAGCAATGATCCTCAATCTCCTCAAGCCTAGATCGTCGTAGAATCACCGACCACGCTTCAAGAGGTGAATACTCATCGTTTATGTTGTTTTCAAATCTTAATTTGAATCCTAGAATCACTTATGTCCATTTTGGATCTTAAATTGAATCTTAGAATCATTATGGTTGTTGTCAGTTCTTACTTTCGGAACCCTATAATGTACAAAAATTTCAAATTTGAAAACGGCAACGACAGCTCGATGTGGTGATACCACATCTCACTGCCATTAAAAGAAAACTAGCACCGCTGGAAAAGGCATTTCAAAAATCGTGTCGAATCCTCAAACCAAGTTCACAACTCACTGTTACAAGGTGACAGCGAGCTGTCGTCGAAGAACATAAGAAAAAGAACCCAGGCATAGCTAGCTGTTAGGACACGGTAGCTAGCTGTGTATTCGACCAGAACCAATATCCACAGTTCGCTGCTAGGAAACCACAACTCATTGTGGATGCAAACAAAAAGGAAATAAAAACACAGCTCACTGTGGATACATGACTGCCCGCTGTGGATATTTTGTAGCTCACTGTGAACATATGACAACTCGTTGTCAGGAAGGAAACATCTCCAGCCACAACTCTCTGTGAATATATGACAGCTAGCTGTGGATATATGACAGCTTGCTGTCACTTCACAGCAACGAGTTGTGAATACAAAAGATAGCGAATTTCTTCAAATCAATTTTCCCTTTTCGATTGGTTGATTTTGGGTAGAGTCGATTGACCTAGTTACATTTACTTTGAATTCCAATCAATTGACCATTGATATATCACTATTGTATGCAATGTAGAAGGAGGAATCAGTCATTATTGATAGGGAACATCTCACTTCCTTCTTGCGACGCTGGGGCCCGAGGTAGGGGAACTTCAATGATCAACTTGTATTATATACTTCTGATTCATAGTTGTTTGGTGATTTAATGAGTAGGAAATTATCTCCTTATTGTTAGAATTAGAACATTGAAACTCATTGGTTGTTGTATTACTATTGAGTAATTGAAATTCATCGATTATACTAAGCACATTAAATAAATTAAACTCATTGAATCTTTGACATACATTGAACAAATGGAACTAATCGAATGTTGTACTTGGATTGAATATCTAAAATTCACTGGGCATTGAACTCTGAACTATCTATGAAATGTGAATTCAATATTATGTTTAGAATATGCATGTGATTCAAAGTAATTCCATTGAAAAGGTTCATGTGCGATGGCACACATGTCGAACATTGAACTGTGCTTCGACACACATCGAATCGTACTATTGCTCACATTGAACCGTGATGATGGCCCATCGAACCTACAAGTATTCCTCACAAGGCAGGAGCTTGGGCACATTAAAAATTATTCTTGAACGACAATGGCTAGGATCTCTATTGATATTGACATCGGCTCTAGTGCTATATTTGCGTTAGAGATTTTTAAGTTATATTATTTAAGACATGCATGAACATAAAAAATGACATATGAAATGAATAAAACCTCAATTTAAGGCATCGTATTGGAGCATGTGCTTAAAATTTACATTTGGACTCTCTGAATATGGCATTTGAAATCCACCGAAAAATATGTTATCAATTCAACTTTGTACTTAGAAATAATCATCTTAGCTTGTGAATGGTAATGACTCCTATTAGAATCAATAAGAGCTATGCGTTTGATGGCTATAATCTAAATGGTTATTGGGATTGCCCTATTGAGCATGTGTACTTTTAGCTCACCGTGACACTATGTGTCACAGGTACTAACGCTGCGAAAGCCCTAATTTTATACTGGAAGACAAGGAAGATCTTCCACCCGAGGAGTATTACCCTTAAAATTCTTTTGGTGATTTGGACTTGGTATAATTTTAATTGAGTTCTCCTTGAAATGATTATGACTTATCGTTTTGGATATTGATGTAAGTGCCATTGTTTGTGTGACGTATGGCCGTCACCGATGATATACTTTGGAGTTGTATTTTCATTTATGAACATTGAAATATTTGTTTCAGTTTACAGTAACTTGATTTCTATTAACACCAAAGAAATTATATATTTAGATTGTGAATTATGATCTAGTGACCCATTATTTCTATATCTTCCGGCTTAGAAATTTCAGGTCATTACACACATAGATAATCCATCAAAATGCATCAAGTATCAAATCATAATTTCTATGGATAATCTATGTAAGAAAATAACATCTATCAATACTGTACTATACATAGTGTAGAGATGCATCTTTGACAGCATTTGACCTAGAAATCCATGAATAACATGATGAATCACACAGATAAAAAACTAATAAACATGACCTACTATGCCTATATCATGCATCTATAAGAATTATTCATTTCAAAATGAATGGTATGATTAAGAAAATCCAAAAATAGACTAATTTTCTAAGATTTGACCTTCTTGGTCAATCTAAGCCATTAGATGGCCCTACATGTGTACGAAGATCACATACATATCATCATCTTGCTCAGGCCCATGTCTCATTACAAAATTTTTAAAAGGCTCATATCAAATTTCATTTTATTTTACCAAAAATATATAATTTCCAAGCTAATCTTATAAAAATGACATAGCTTGACCATTTGGGTCAATTGGGACCATTGGATGGTCTTGCATGTGTACCAAGAGCACATGCATGGCCACCCTTATCTTAGGTCCAAACTTCAACCCATAATTTATTCATGACACTAAAAGAAAATCAAATCGATCCAATCATAGAATCTATAAGAAAATCCTCATAACTACAAAAATCTAGTTATCTAGGCTTATGTGGCCATCATGGACCATTGGATGGCTCTAAGTGACCCTAAAGATCACTACCAAGAGCTCTCATGTGCTGGTCCCATGTAAGAAAATGGACATTTCATAATTTCAGTCATCCAAAATAAAGAAAATATTATAGATCTACGAAAAATCTAATACAACTAGACTAGAAATCTAGACAATAGCTAGACCAAGACTTTACCTTAGCTAGGCTTCTTCTCCTTGCTATTTTGCCTCAAGTTGAATGGTGAAAATGGGCTTGAAATGAACCCTAATTAATATATGTGAGACTAGAGGAGAAGTGGAGTTGATTGGTGGTGGTGGATTAAAGTTTTAATGGCTAAGATAAGAGGGAAAATTCAAAGCATTGGAGGGCTTCAAGGGAGCTCTAATGGAGATTTCCAAATGGAGAAGAAGATAGAAAATGATGGAAGAGAGGGAGCGTCATAGGATTTCTGTTTTTGCAAGGGGAGTGGGAGACAAGGGCTGAAATTTTTTGCCATGTGTCATAAATTTACTTCCCTAAGCCTCTCTCCACTTTTCAAAGTATTCTCCCTCTCTCCTCTCTCCTCTCTCCTCTTTCCTCCCTCCTCCACACATCAAGTCAACCTCTTGTCTTTAGTGGTCTTCAAAATCCTTAACTTTTGTGATTTTTCAAGGTCTAAGAAATCTTGTGGTGCATGCAAATAAGTGCATCTAACACCCTAGATTTTCCCAAGGAAAATAAATGGTGTGGAAAATCTAGGGTGTAAGATGGGTCAAATCTTGGTCAAGTGAACCAAGGGCTAGGATTTGCTAGAAATTTGCAATATCCTAATTTCTATTTACTAAAATTAAATAATTTAATTTTAATTATCCTTGAGATTATTTAAATATTACAAGAGAGTCATTATTCAATTCAAAGCATAAACACTCTAGTTTCCTTCAATTTTAAGTGTCAATGTTTGACTCAGCCCATCAAGCAATCCTATGATTATTTTTAAAATCCGATATGTTGGCGATGATCTCTTCATCACCACCAAGGCTCGGGCCCAATTCGGGTCAAGCCTCGGGTCAGGGTCTATCAAGAAGCAGTCCAGGCTGGTTACAAGGTACAAGATGTGGTGTGTGTTTTTACTAAGTTTCTAACACACCCATTCAAATAAATTGGGTGCCCTATGGGTGCCACTAGAAATAGTCAATTTTTCATTAATCTAAGGTGGGTGCCTCACAAACTTTGGTAGACCTGTCCTCACGCAATCACCTGTCACAGTCAGGTCTCATCAGATATCAGTCAATAGTTTGACTAACACAAAAATCAAGAGATAGGTGTTACACACGCCATCTCACCTAGACGTCTCGGTCTCGAGGCTATCCGAGACAACTCGAAAATTTGAGATTTAAAACCATGCATGAGACTACCTGACAGGCGTCAATCTAACATAAAAGAATTAGTATAAAGTGCACAAGCGGTGTGCCAACTGTGGTGCATGGGTCACTTATTGTGGAAGACCCTCCTTTACTTCCTCATTTGAGATGTCTAATTGGCAAGACAAGATGAATCACAGCCCAAACTTCATTCTTGTAAGAGGATTCTAACCATGTCATCAGAGCACTTTTTGTGTTTTAATTTGGACCATTGCCTATATGATATTTGGACACTGTTATACATTGGGCAATCTAATACAATGGATAATTTTCGATAGACAATTTTGCAGGTGACTGACTGCATATATAGTGGGGCCTAAGCACTGTAGTTATTCACATCACGCCACATAAACTGTCTGCAAAATTGTCTAGCAAAGATTGTCCACACCGTCTATAATTTTCGAGCTGAGGTGCCTATCTAAAGGCTCCTGTAGACTCTTGATTGGACCATATAAGTCAATAGAATCTAGGGCCACATGTCCCATATTTTATAGAATTCATGAAAAAATATTCCATGTGTTTATGATTATGACCATATGGTGCACAAGTCGTGCGCCTAATACCAACTTGATGGGTACTTAATTAGCTTTTATTCTCGGAAAAATAGAGGGCCTCATCAAACTAGGCCAAAGAAAAACAAGACGGGTATCTACATTCCAAGACTGCATTTGATGAGTGTGCACCATTTATTCACAAAGACCGCAAAGATTCGAGCAGAATGAATTGCCCGCTGAGAGCCTCATCACCAACGAGCTGCTGCTCTCTCATCGAAGGTCACACCTCCTTAGCATCACCTATCGCGACCGCCCCTTTTTAAAATGGCGAAACCGCCCCGCCTCATACCATCGCAAAATAATCGTAAACCCTAAACCTATGATAGAATCTTTTCAAGGATAGAGCAGCTCGTTGAAATCGTAAACCCTAAACCTTAAAACCTATGAATATAGAACCAAACCCTACCCCCATCAAATTCATGCTAGCGTGCCAATTTTTTGGTGGGCCAATTGGAAAAAGAGGTTTAACGCATGAGGAATTTTATAATTTTTCCTCTTTTTCTTTTGGAAATGATGTGTTATAAGGCTGGCATGTATGCCTCATGGATATTAAATATTTAGCTTCTCCACATAGAACACCATCATATAAATCAGTTGTGTACTGCAAATCAAATCAATCAATCTTAATTCAATCGTCAATTTAATTTTTTTGACTTAGTGACTACATAAACAAATTGTTTGTTAGTAGGCATGGTTTTGAATATGGGTCAAAGATATTCGCAGATGTAGATCAGTTTCGGCCTAATGATATTACCCCCGATTTGATATGAGAATAAATTTTAACTTAACTCGCCCAATATTAATACCATATCCGTTCCTATCGAGCGATATGGGTTATATCAAAAAAATCTTATATACAATTTTCCTTACTTTTAATATTTAAGAATACAAAAAAGGTTCTTTAGTATCAATCCATTTCATTGGTACATATTCGACATATAAAATATATATCCGTTTAAGTACATGTTAGTAGGCCCATCAAGGTTTAAAATCTTAGATCTTAGCATTCGGTCCTCTTGTAGTAAGGAAAGGTCCCCTCAATGCTTCAATGCTCAGACTAGATATAGACTCAATTGATTTAAAATGGTTTAAATCGAACACGGGTATCATTTCATAGGCCTACATCCCAAACCTCGAGATTTGCAAATGAAAGTTGAAACCAAAGTTACTTTATACACTAGTTCTCTCCGTTCGAATTCAGGTTCGCATGCTAAGATCAAGTAATCAATTTTATAAAACAAAATTCAGTAACATGGGTTGAAACTAATGTTGGGCCACATTTGGAAGCAAGTTCTAAATTTAGGCTTAGAGTTGTCAATGGGTTAAGGGAATATGCCAGACTTGACTAAACAGGTTAAGGATATTATGCCTGACCTAACTTGAAAACCCTACCTGACTAGGTCTAGCTTGGTTCAAAATCCCCTAAGATTGTTCTTGTGTAACATCCGAAAAGTTTCGAACCCATATACGCCGACTAAATGTACGTGCTCGACACCGCAGGCAATGTGTGACTCAAATTTTGAAATAATTATTTTAGAACATGTGTGTGGTTGTACTAAGGGACATATATTAAATTGTGTAATTGGTTACATAAGCTCTGTGAGAGCACCACTGGTAAAGGACCTGCTTTAGTAAACAAGTGGTTCGGGGATCAATACTGGTGGAATAAAATTTTAAGTCCATCTTGGACCCTTGGATAAAGACCTGTACACTAATTCACGATGTGCCAGCCTGCAACAAATCTGCTCCACTAAGTATAAAAGTCAAGCTCGGGGATCAATACTGGTGGAATACAATTTTAAGTCCATTTTAAACCCTTGGATAAAGACCCGTACACTAATTCACGATGTGCCAGCCCGCACCAAATCTGCTCCACTAAGTATAAAAGTCAAGCTCGAATTGCCATTTGAAAACTCGAGTCGTTTGAGAAAGAAAGAGGAAGAAAGAGAGAGCTCCATCTTCTCTTTCTCATTTCCTCTTCGAGAAATCCCAACCGTCGTTCTCTATCGCACCTCAGTTTTGTTCCGCTTCCCATTGCAAGGAACTCCGATCACTGACACCATAAGATCGAAGAATGGTGAAGATCGAATTATCGGACGAGCGAGAGACGTAGGCGCCCGTTCTTCGCGACCTTGCTAATTTTAAACTCCGCAGGCGTGATTAGGAAGGTAAACTTTGAGATCCCTCGCATGCAAATGGTGATTATGTGAAATTAGATCCGATTTGAATGCGTTTGAGATTCGCATGCAAGGATTTTGAGGATCGGGCGAACACGAATTGTAAGCATCGTTATCTTCGGATCCTGAGCATCGCAAACGTTGCTTGCGTGATTAGAAGGTAAGGTCAAAGTTTTGATGGTGAGAATTTGGTTAATTTTCGATTCTTGTATGATCTATGTGTATGCATGCAAGGAAATTTGGGTTTATTTTGAGAAATTCGGGGAAGAAGGCGAAAATTAGAAGTTGCAGAATCACAACAATTCGCTCGAGCGAATCACCTTCTGAAAATAAAAAACAATGACTTGGGGTAAATCGCTCAAGCAATTTTTCCCTAGAATTCAGGCCCAAAATTTTGTGTAAAACTCGCTCGCGCGAGTTTGGTGCGTGCCACAGGGAATTGTTAAATTCACTCGAGCGGGTTTGGAAATCACTCGAGCGAATTCCCCTGTGCCTGCACACCTCAGTCTCTCCTCTGGGAAAACTTGAGAGACTTTGAATCATTCGATTACAGTATCATTTATCAACTCGATGTGATCCAGATTGAGATCGGGGAGCTATCACTAGGATTGTTGCACTGTCTTCGTATGACATCGAAATTTAAGGTAGGAGGAAATTCAATGCTTACTTGCACCTTGATCTTTGAAGCATGGATTTTTAATGTGATTAATTTGAACTTTGAAATCTGAATATCTTGATCTTCGAGATTTGAATATGAATAATTTTAACACGAAAAACTCTGAATCAGAATTTTCGAATGTGAATTATTGAATCTTGCATATGAATCATTTGAACTTTGATTTCCGAATTTCGAATAAGAATCTTTTGAACTCTGAATCCGAATTCGAATCTGAACCTCTGAACTCCAAAGTGTGAAATGATATTAATTAAGAATCGTCAACACCCTACTATGCATTAGAATATTCGATTTAAGGTTTACATGAACGAGTCCCCCACTTCAGTGCGATGGCACAATCGATACGACGGGTCAAACCGTAACTTTGAACCAGTACGACAATCAATCCATAATTCGATACTAGTACAGTGGGTTATACTGTAATTCGAATAGTGATGATGACCCTTCGAAAAGTGTTCATTGAGCGATGATGGTTAGGTGGGGATTCTCATCGGGTATTTCGGCTCAACAACGTTATACTCGTGTTGGAGATCTTTAAGTTAAAAGTTTAAGTTATGCATTATGATAAAAGTTGCATATAAAATACGAAAACGAATAAGAAGTCAGAAGTCATAAGAACCTTTGAATATTGGACACGTAAGTGATATTTGAAACTTTGTGCGATTGTTGACTTTTGAAATTGGTTTTGGATTTGAAAATACTTGATTTCTGTCTTCGAATTCTGTATGAGATAAAAAGGCCATTCAATTATATGTTTTAATTGATAATTTGTAAGTTGTGTTGAATTTATTCCTACTGAGCTTAGACTGTCAGCTCACTCTGACATTTATGTCACAGGTTTAGATCTCGACCAGGATCCTGAACAAGAGGAGGATCCTGACTACATTCCTGAGGCAGAAGAGGACTTTTCGCCTGAAGAGTTTTATCGATAGTTGAGAGTTGTTTTGAATTGGTATAGTATGGATTCTTATATAGTTTTGGGATATGTGTTGTAACCTTATATTGTTTTGTATGTAGACTTATATAGCCTTGTAAAGAAGAGAGATCACGTTAATGTCATGTTGTAGACACTCAAATTTGGACCAAGGATCGATTGACTCGTACTTCGAAAGCCGCATACTCCCGAACCCTTAGAACTTAACCCAAACCCTTAGAAACCCTTCCCATACCCTTAGGAATCAATCCTAACCCTTAGAACCCTTCCTGGACCAGTTTCAAATCAATCAGAGCAGAGGATGGAAAGAGGAGTGCCAAAATTTATATAAACATCTTCTGAGATTGAGCCTATACCATTGGAAAGTAGAGGTTCTCAGCTTAAAATTTGCTTTTTTCTTTAAAAATGGCTGATTTTCAACTTTGGGGTTTAACTTGTGGGCCACCCCAAAGCTTGGGGTGTGTTTCTTTAGGACCCTAGTCCCCCTTCTAGCCCTCTTTATCACCCTTTTTCCATTTAAATCCCTACCCTATCATCTACTATTAAAGCCCAATTCACACCTTCCTAAACCTTAGAAAAACCCAAAAACATTAGACATCCCATTACTTAATTTCTAAACCCATTAGCACTTAAACCCCTCATTAATCCTCCCTTTCTCTATTAATAGAGAGCCCCCCCCTTTGCCAATCACTTTTGAAATCCAATAGAAAAAACTCTAGCAAATTAACTCCTCACCTCCATCATTCCTAACCTCTCAAGTTAAACCTTTAGCTCTCATCCCCCTTGCACTATTACATCCACCATTATCAATCAACCATAACTTTAGCAAGAATAAAGCCTTAGCTTATCTCCCATTCCATCATTTCCAACCATCTTCTTCCCAAGCCGTAGATAGTTAGAACCTTTCCCTAACCCTTTGTGTTATCGAAAGTTCATCGAAATTGGCATCAACGCGAAGGTCCACGGCAGTGCTATAAGGGCCCGAGAGCTCCGGCTCTCCCCTCTATTCCTCTACCTTCTTTTGTTTTTCCTCTATCTTAGAATTTGAGTCGTTATGCCGCCAAATTTTCAATGATTGCGGGGGGCTCAAATAGGATCGTAGTACCTTAAGGTAAGAGGAAGTACTACTCACTTTTTCTCTTTATTTGCTATTTTATTTTCATTTGGCCATAGTAGAGACCGCTTGCTAGTGGGTCAATCGGGTGCTTAACACATTCCCAATTGATAACTGAAGTCCTTGCCTAGAGGCTTTAGCGTAGACCAGATCAGAGTCATATTTTTACACTTCGGTGCTTATAATATTGATTTTTTGGTATCCCAAGACACCAAAAGCTCCCGGTGGTGACTCCATTTTTGAGCGCATCGTTGCAATGGATCGATGAGATCCATGGCTGCATAAGTGGCGACTCAACTAGGGATATTTTTAGAACTTCTACTTGAAGTTGGCCCCCTTTTACATGTGTTTTTGTTGATTTTTTTTTTTTAGCTCATTGCTTACCCCTATGATTCTGCATTTTTTCTACTTACCCCTACGATTCCGTATTTACTCGCCTTAGTCGTTTGGCGGGCCTGCTTGACCATTTACGATTTCGTCTTTACTCACCTTAGTCGTTTGACGGGTTACTTGATAATTTAGCTTTATTTTCTATCATTTTACCACCTTAGCCATTTGGCTGATTACTTGATAGTTTAGCTTCATTTTTTGTTATTTTACCACCTTAGCCGTTTTAGCGGGTTACTTGATAGTTTAGATTCATATCCCATCATTGGTGTGACAACTCGACGTTTCCCTTCATCATATTATTAGAACCGTCGCATCGCCGGATCACCTAATATGATCATTTCATATAAGGGGTCATTTCTTGTATAAAGTGATGCAATTGCTGAAGCAATGTACCTACTCTGACAGTTAATAATATGGTAAAATAAACTAACTTTTACAGATCTAAGCAGAACTAGCAAATACTATATACAATGACAACTGATCTGATGTATAGCTTTCCACCGATGACAACCACCCGTCATCTATACAATGGAAAGAAACCTATACATCCCATAACAAAGTACCTCAAAATACCATACATAATTCATACAAGTTTATCCAATATCTCTATCTAACCCTCTCACTCTCTTTCAAAGCACAAACCTATTTCGGGAAGAAATCTTCCGCAAAATCGTCCTCTTCATCTTCTTCGTCATTGTCCCCTTCCTCCTCATCCGACACGTAAGTAGGGTCAGGTGTGTGCTTGGGATCTAAATCTGCAACAAAGACATTTAAGTC
Organism: Chloranthus sessilifolius; assembly: GCA_021018995.1. Lineage (NCBI taxonomy): Eukaryota > Viridiplantae > Streptophyta > Magnoliopsida > Chloranthales > Chloranthaceae > Chloranthus > Chloranthus sessilifolius. Next base: position 105,403,009 of record CM037588.1, read on the forward strand.
ATAGAATGAGCTATCATCAAAACTCAGCAAAGAACTTTACATTGCTAACATAGATTAGATTTACTAAATTCACTTCTAGAGGCATAATGTACAACAAAAAGTAATATTTATTATCATGCTAACATGGGGCTGACATAGAACTTAACATGCTGACATACTAACAAAATATAATACCAACTCATGGTGCAACAGATACTAGAAAGCAATGCTGAACAAGATATATGAATAAAAGATTCAAGCTCCCAAGTTAGCGGTCACTTGTCAAGCTCCCGAGTTAGCGGGATCACTTGGACCCAGAGGAAACAAGCTCTCGAGTTAGCGGGTCACTTGCCAAGCCCCCGAGTTAGCGGGATCACTTGTATCAAGATAAAGCAAGCTCTCGAGTTAGCGGGATTACTTAACTCAAGACTAAGTTATACTGTGTACAGGATATCAATAATAGCAGAGGTAACAGGATTTACACAGATGACTTGGCTCAAAACTATGCATGAGGTTGTTTATGTGACCATGTGGGACATGAGTATAACCATTCTTATTTCAGCATAAATGATACACTATACTTGCATGTAAATAACCATTCCATTGTAGCTATATATTATGATTTCGAAACCTGCCTTGTTACATAACAGATATAGATATAGATTGTACAAGATATCAGTGACGAGGCATCAGCTTTATCTATTCCTTCCTCTATAATTATTAGTTCCTCATATTCAAATGCAACACAATACACAACAACGTTTTATAGTAGTTTTGAGCATATATCTATAGATTCATTGTTGAGCACTACTTTGCAATATAAAGAAATCTAATTTTCTTTAACAATATAAATTCCCTACCTTTTCACCTATGCTGACGTGAATCAGATTATAGGTGCGCTCATGCATCCGAGATCACCATTCGAGGATAATCTCTCAAAACTATTCTTGTGCACCAATTTGCACCTATAGTGTATATATATATATATATATATATATATATATATATATATATATATATATATATATATATATATATATATATACATGTATAGGTTTTAGTATATGTCAAACAGGCTAATGGGTTACCTGAGACCCAAGATACATATATTGGGGTTCATATGGGATATGGTCACCTCATATGGCCATTAATAAACCAAAGGTTTGTTACGCAGATACAACAGCCAAAAACAGTAGCCAAACAGAGGTTGTCGCTGCAAGCCATGGGGGTTGCAACGGCAAGCAGCCCAGCTGAAGCTCTTGCCGTGGTGTCTTCTTTGCTCCTTTGTGGTTGGTGCCTTTGTGTGGCTTTGTGATTTGCCAGATATATATATATATATATATATATATATATATATATATATATATATATATATATATATATATATATATATAGTGATATGCCAATCCGATTCCGATTAGTTCGGCATGGAAATCTGAAGTGCATGAATGGCTGCATTTGGTGTGATATACCCTACGTCTGTGCTGCCGATACGAACTTAAATAATTTGTCACCACAGACCGATAAGTTCGATTACCCGACATTCTTTGTGTGGTGACGTACCTTTTGGTGAATGCGATTATGACGGCTCCGAACGGAGGTCAGTGTTGAACCCGCGATGTTTGCGTACGAGTGAAATTCTTGAAGACCACTAACTGTCTGCTGCACGTGGGTTTGATTCCAAGGTTTGCAATAGGTGATTCGGCTGTTAGTTGACACTCATCTATAGATTTCTGCTATGATGGTATTATTCTAGGATTTTTGTTTTCAGGATTGAGTTGCTATAATTGCATTCAAAACTGGGAGCGGGGCGATGAATGCTCTTTGGTGAGAGTTTTATAGTGGTTATACCCACTTTGCGTGCAGGCAAATGCATGATGAGTCACTGAGTCGTGTAGTCCAAAGACAATCCAAGCAGCTTATTAACTGTTGTGAGGGACATTCCCTCATAAAACCCATGCGACTTAATATGGTACAAGTAGATAAGATAAAGATGGCTTACTTGTTGTCTTTTGCAATGTAAGGCTGGAATCCCATACCCATCCACTACATGCTATTGCAGGTATCAGCATACAAGACGAAAGGCCAACACAAGCTTACTTTCACTGCTAAGCCGATACACTAAGTGTCCATGTATAAGCCATTTGAGGTGTAGGTATAATGAAATTGGATTACATAGATCCAATGTACACACTATTTACATAGATCCAATTTACACACTATTAGGTAGGCATATTTTCCTTTAGAGATATACCCTAGCAGTTAAGCATCGACGTATTTAAGCATTCAGTGTATTGAAGAGGGAGGTTTCCTACCCCACTTGACTGGACCACTATGGACTCCATATCCTCATTTATTGGAATCATGCAGCGACATAGATCCGTTATGTCTTGTTTTAGGCACCTGCCTGACTGTACCTGTGGAAAACCCGGCTTGAGCGCTGTGAGTAAAAATATTCAAAAACAAAAAAGGAAAAAATCATTCAATTACTTTCTTCGGTTACATCTCTATGTTATCTGGTCGCCAACTGGGCCGCTCATATTAGCTCAAATCAGGTTCTGACCAGAAATATCTTCAGGCTACATCGTCAAACGTATGACCCAAAGAAAGGAGAAAAGGTTAATTTGATCCAAAGGGATGGATGTTCCGACCTTGGAAAATTCTGAACCTCACTTAGGTCTGATCGCATAAACGAGTTCGGCTATGCTCAAAAAGGGACTTGTTACTTCGTTTCACTGATAAGGCATCAAACAAAAAAAAGAAGAAAAGCCAAAAAAAGAAAAAAAATCAAGAAAAATTTAAATATAAAAATAAAAATAAAAATAAAAATAATCTATATTTCTGGTCTTTTCCATGTACATATGTACAGCATCATACTTCCATCTCAAAAATTAAAGAAAAAGAATAAAAAATCTCTGAAAATAAAAATCTAAAAAATATATATATATAAATCTTGAAAAATGAAAAAAATACAGATAAAAGTTGGCTTCTCCTTCTGTTGATTAGGATGCATTTTATATATATATATATATATATATATATATATATATATATATATATATATATAAGAGACTGACGTTTTCTCAAGAATGTTCAAGAACATCAAATAGTCCAAAGCCTCGAAGCAGGCAACCTCTCGGCGATGGAAATATCAGATGAAGCATCTCACCGCCAACATCTAGTTTATTCGAAAAAGAAAAAGAGAAGAAAGAAAATTATTTTGTAAAAGAAAAAAAGAAATAAATATTGGGTTTTCATTGAACTTTTCACACACAGCTACGCACATGCAAATTTCAATGCGATAAAATGTTAATATTTTATCAGCAATACAGCTATGCTAAATTAATGTTTCAAGTCTAAGGTTCGCCTTAGATCTATGGATCCTACTTCAAAGTAGGAGCAACGGTGTCAATCTCGGTCAAACAGTCAATGTTTCGATCGGATTGATTCCACCGCTAAATCTTTGTGTTGAACCCTCCATTTTTTGTTTCAAGTGAACTTGAGTGACTTCAACTTCAAGTTTGTCACGTGATATTTTTAGAGGTGTAGACTCTTGGTCTACACTGTCCAGGCGAGCGCCCTATAGGCTTTGAGGTCCGGATAACTCCGTCTTCGAAAAGATCCACTGTTGGATTGATTCCAACTTATTAGATACGAAACTACGTCAGACAACTATGTGCAAATATGCATGCAGAAGGGCCCATTTTAGAGCGCAGGCTTAAAACCTGTACGGTATCCCTGTAAAGTGTACGCCATGCGTCTAGGTATTTGTTGGATGGTCATTTGTTCCTATAAATAGTATCTGGATGGGATCTGGGTCAGGACTTCTATCGCCTTGTTATTTATGGCCCATAATGGGTGCATGTTTATGCATAGTTATTCATTTATAACTTTATTGATAGCGGAGGCCAAGATTGAGTGTCTCCTTTTGTGAACACCCGATTCTAACCTGCTCCTTTCGATGTCACAACGACTTGAGTACATTGGCTTTGGTTTCATCGTAAACTATTTCGGGGGCACAGGCTCTTGGTATGCGCTGTCTGGGCGTGCGCCCCTCGGGGTTTGAGGTCCGGATAATTCTTGTTTTGAAAAAAAAAAAAAGGAAAAAGCAATCATTTGAAAAATAAAAAAAACAAAGAAAGAAGAAGAAACCTGTGTTTTTACCATACATAGCTACGCACATGTGGATTTCAATGCGATAAAATGTTAATATTTTATCAGCAACACAGTTGTGCTAAATTAATGTCCTAAGTCTAAGGTTCGCCTTGGATCTTTGGATCCTACTTTAAAGTAGGAGCAATGGTATAAATCTCAATCAAACGGTCAATGTTTCGATCGGGTCGACTCTACTGCTAAATCTTTGCGATGAGCGCTCTGTTTGTGGATTCATAGGAACGTGAGTGTCTAACTTCAGATTCATCATCACCTATTTCAGAGGTGTGGACTCTTGGTTTGTGCTGTCCGGGCATGCGCCCTACGGGATTTGAGGTCCAGGTAACTCCGTTATGAAAAAGGTTAATCGTTGGTTGAGACCAACCTGTTGAAAATGAAACTACATATCAATCAACTATGTGTAAACATGCATGCAGACGGGTTCATTTCCCTTATTTCCACAGGCTTAAAACCTGTATTGGCACGGTATCCCTCTAAAGTGTACGTTATGCGTCTAGGTATCTGTAAGATAGTTGTTTGTTCTCGTAAATTATACCTGGACGAGATCTGGGTCGAGACTTCCATCGCTTTTATTGCTTTCACCCCTAATGGGTGCATGTTTATGCATAGTTAAATGATTTATAAGATCATTGTCGGCGAAGACTAGGATTGGGTGTCTCCTTCGGTAGGCACCCAATTTTAGCCAGACCTGTTCAGTGGTATTTGAAGTTGGGTACTCTAGGTCATATTGATCTAGGGCACATTATCAAAAATGGCATGCATTCTGAAAAAGCATTGCGACATCTATTCACTCCGCTCGAGAAGTCGTGCTAAATTAACTTCGGGACCGTTGGGTTCACCCAAAGATCTCGAACCCTGCTTCATGTAGGGGCACCTATGGCCAGTCAAATGGGGCAATCAATGCCTCAGATGAGTAGACACAAATTGTGTACCTTCATGTATTTGCTTTGCGCCTATCTTTGAGTATGGGTCGATCACCCTCTTACTTGCAAAGCTGTTGTATTCAGATGAATCTCGAACATCAAACATCTTTGATCATCTCAAGAAGCGGATATTTTTTCCAACATATTGGGCTTTCACAACTCGTATCATCTCGATTATTCCCAGTAATGTCGCTAAAGCGCTTGGGGACCGATAGCCTTGAGGAACGAAAGTTTTTCCTAACATACAGAGCTTTTGTTTACTCACCATGTTACCCACCTGATGTTTGAGGTTCAATTTAAATACAGAGGACCTGTCAGTAATGCCTTGGGCCTCTTCGGATGTCTTTTATCTTTGACATTCAATCATTAGTGATAGGATACCAAAGAGGGGCATCTGTAGACACCTAAATTTAGCCCAAGGCTCGATTGACACATACTTCGAGAAAGGCGTACCTTCGAGCTTCTGAAAGCATTTCTCAAACCCTTAGGAATCAATCATAGCTTTTTCAGACCGATTAGAATCCTTCCCGGGCCTGATTCGAACCCTCCTAAACAGTAGTTAGAAAAAGGAGTATCAAAGTTTTTATAGATAGTTTCCCAACCTAAGGCATATACCATTGGAAAGTAGAGCTTCTCATCTTTCCAACTAGCTAAGAATTGTCTAATTTGGAATTATATATCAAAAGTTATAGCAAAATGAAGATCGCAAATTTGTGTACGAAATTGTAAAATCGGACCCATAGAGCCAGTTTCGAACCCTCCTGAGCAGTGGTTAAAGAGAGTAGTGCAAAATTTTACACAAACCTCTTCTGAAGCTGAGTTGTATACCATTAGAAAGAGGACTTCCCCAGCTTTACAATCAGCTAAAAATCACCTAATTTGGAGTTGTACATCAAAAGTTATGGCAATTTGAAAAATACGAATTTGTGCAGGAAATTGCAAACCACTACGTCAAAACGATAAGAAAACCACTTTTGTAATGTCCAAAAGAACCACTATCGTAGCAGTAGTATAATAATCAGACTCTCATAAACAGTGGTTTAATACACTAAGACAGTGGTTTAATTGATTAAACCTAATCCCATGCTATAAGATATCGTGCCCTACCAAATAAGGATTTTTTTTTTTTTTACTATTCTGAAACTGGCTCCTCCCCTCTCTCTCTCCTTCGTCGAAACCCTAGCTTCCATCTCCCTCTTTGAAACTCTAACGAAATCCGACACCGAGATCTTCAAATACTCAGTGCTCGAAGAAGCCGATCTGGAGAGCTGCGTGGTTCCGGTGACAACGAGAGTGTCATCGAGGTCGTTGGAGGTTATGTTTTTGTCGGAAAAGGGGCTGAAAATGACATTTGCGTACGATGGGAGATCTACAAAGGAATTTTCTGGCAAGTTAGGGTTTCGAGTTTGGAGCGGCGAGGGCAGAGAAAGCAATGAATCTGTGTTGGAGACCGGCGGAGAGAGCGGGTGATGGGTTTTAGAGAGCGTTGACTTCGCGCTCTGGTAATCGGAAAATAAAGATTTGTGTTTTCCGACTCGTTGAGAATCAGATTTGATCAACTGAGATCTCGTCTGAATCGAACAATATTTCATTTGAACGGTCGAGATGTTCAGATCTGCAGCTGTCGATGCTTCGCTCATCGCCGCCTCTTCAATGGCTTTCGCCTCTTCCGGTGATCGCTACGCCCTCTTTTCTGCTTCTCCGAGCGAGGTAATGATCGAAAAAAAAAAACCCTAGCCTCTCTCTCGACAAACCCTAGATTTTGGACGAGTCTCTCTCAAAATCTGCGATTTGAGCTCCATTTCAGTTCTACCTCCATCTCATCTTCCTCGCACAAAATCCATCACTAATTCCTTATCAGATGGAGCACAATAGAGAGGGGAGTGAAAAATATAGGTCAAATGGAGCACTAGATTTTGTCTCTCATCTCTCTTCTCTACCCAAGGTATGTGAGATGAAAACTCTACATTGTGATTTATTGTAAGGAGTCCATTTGTGGTGTTGTATTGCAGATTTGAAGTTTGTTTAGAGGTTAAGAGTTTTTTAGGGATTGCAAAAACCTAGCTAATATATGGTTAGCTAGGTAAAATTGCTAAGGCAAAATAATGTTTCCACCTGTTCCAAAGGATAGAAGCATCTTATCTCCACCCACCACGGTGTAGAAACGTCTGAGCTCCTAGAATCAGATGTTAATCTTTGAGCCCTTTCAAAAGTTTAAAAAGTAATTGGAATTGGATCTGATGCATGCCTTGAAATAAATCTTTATTTTATAAAACTGTTGATTGTTTTGTTGCAAAACTTATTCCTAAAATCCTAAATGATTAAAAACTAATTAACATTACAAAATGTTGGTTATGATATTTCCCAATTTTTTAGTCACAGTGATATTTTTGTATTTTTAAATTTTATGAAGAGAATAAAATCCTAATTAGTTGCTAGTTATCAGCAAAGTGATTTATTGAGTGCCCCACCCCAAAAAAAAAACTAAAGAGATTTAGATTGCATAGATTGTAATCTTTTCTAGGTTTTATTAAATGGGTGAGGACCCATCAACCTCACTTACCTATCTACAAAAAAAATATTTTGTCACACCCTTGTAGTGGCCTATGCTTTGTGGCTTCCACTTCCAAATGAAATAGAAGTCAGTAGAGAATATGGAGAGCTAGATGATTCTAAGTTCAGTTTCCACAGTTGGCTTTCCACATGCCACACCCAAAAAAGATGGTGGCATCCACATATGGGCATACACATCGGCCTATACCGGCTCATATTATGTGGCTTCAAATAAGCCAATATCAGTCACATGAATTATATGAACTGGATATAATACCAAAAATACCCTTTGGACAAAATATTTTTTATTCTTTTAAAATAGTATATTAATATTTTAAAAGAGAGACTTTAATATTGGCTAGTGGGGTGGATATGTATCCAGTATACCCGATATATGTAGGCCTAAGACCCTGCTGATATGCTCGTGTTGGTTTTAAAAACTTGTGCACAAGAGGATAACACATTAACCCATCTTGTTTGCAGAGAGCAATCACTCAAGAAGATAAAGTTTTCAGGATATGAAACTTCTAAGAAGGGTGTTCCTTGAGAATAGGTGACCGACATAGCTGTGCAGCTACAGAGCTGGTTGTTAACCCTTTGCAGTTATGCTCGTCAATCTGTTCACTAACTCTTACAATCATATTTATATATCTACTTACCATATGTACACATGTAGGCACATTTCCTCGACCTTAACCACAAATTACTTCTGTAGCTGTTCAACTACAGAGTTGGTTATTAGTTATGCTTGTCAATATTTCACCAATAGCATTGTATCTATATATCAGGTTCCCTTAAACCAACCCACATATATTGGTTCTGTAGGTTTTAGCTACAGAATTGGTTATTAACCTTTTGCAGTTATTCTTGTCAGCTAGTTCAGTAATTCTGTCATGCCATTTACACATCTATCTCCCTTCTACAATTTATACACATATAAGCAGGTTTTGTCACCTTTAACCACATTTATTGACTACTTTGATGTTGGCCAAGATTTCCGAATTAAACTTACCTCATAAAAAATACAAAAAAATGTGTCAAAATTTTTTGTACCTTATTAATTGAGTTGCTGAAGACACCTTTTTAGTAATTTCGAAAAGTACATACTAGGTATTACCCCACTAGGAGATGAAGCTAGTCTACACAAAGGGAATTTAATGGCCTGCTATTCCAGTCAAAAGGCATTTGAACCCGTCAGGTAGTGTTTTTAAATTCTTTTATGTGGTGGTACTGTTGTACACCACACTGAGACCAGCCTTGAGTCTTAAATGTGCTTATAGTTTTGTTGTTTGTTTACTAAATGGATTTTTAGAAATTTTACATTTATGTGCCCCAATGGAGCTTTTGGTTCTGTTTTTGCAGTTTACAGAGTACAGATATATTTGTGGTTAAGATTTTGAAAAGCTGTTTGGAGCTCTAAATGCTGAATTTTGAGAATTGATGATGACTAGCATGTTTGAAACTTCTATTTCTAATTTTTCTGTTAGGAACCTGATAGTTTATCATTCTGAATCATAAACTAGGGTAAATTATATCTTGGTACAAAGAAATTTATTAGTTGTAAAGCCATAATCCCTGTTTGATTGGCCCTTTCTTTGGACTGCTTGAAATCTCAATTTCTCTTTTCTGTTTTGTAGCTGTATTTTTGATATAGTATATGACCATAAAAAACTTAGAATCAGATTCTTGCAAAAATCAACAACATAGTTTATGAATCCAGTGACCTCCATACCAAATTTGAGCTTAAAACTCAAAATGGATTGGTCTACACTAATTCGGGATTAGACCCGTCTAAGAGTTGTTATCAAATTGTCAAATTTCACGACTGATACCTGAACTGAGAATGAAAATTGTGACACATCCATAGGGTTCCAAGAAAAACTCCGGGCATGAAAATTATAGAGAGCTTCCTAAACTTTCCAACAACATATAATATGCACTTTTTGGCTCAGTACTATGAGAGAGATCCTTAGATTATTGAGGCTAACCTGGGATCTGCAGAATCAAAACTGCAGAAATATGAGTCAAGTTGCATAGCATGGTCTGACCAACGTAAACTTGATCAGTGATTCCACTTCTGAGATGTGCTCCAATGGGTCACTTTGCACTGGAATCTGGAATCACCATCATACAAGTTTTAATGAATTTTCTATGAATTTTTGAATACTGAAAGGTCAAATCTGAAAACCTCTGTAATAGAGGCAGCCCAGTTTAGGTTTAAGTTTTGACCTCGATGCCTCAAAACTTGCGGATGGTTGAACATGAAAGAGAATATTAGCGTAAAACAAACCTAGCTTGGACTTGCAAGATTCCTCAACGGAAGTTTGAGTCAACCTTTGACCAAATGCAACAAGAATGGTTCAAAAATGGTCAAATGGTCAAGTTTATTTTTTCAAAAAAAAATTGTGGTGAATTTTTTATATATTATAAAGTAATATGAAAGAGGGGCCCCATGTTAAAGTCACCATAAATGACAAGAAGTTATTTGTTTTCTTAGAATTTGGCTAGTCCTTTAAAGTCACCAGAAGTGAAAAGAAGTTCGAGTTGGTGCAGGAGCAAGAGCATCAACAAGAGAGTAGAAGTTATTTTGTGACCTGAAACAGGAGAGGAGCAAGATTCTAGAGAGTGAGCAGCAACCATGGTGGAAGATTCTAGAAAGTGAGCAGAAACCGCGGTGGAAGCTCATGCTTCTATGATCACAGTCAGTGGCAACAGGACTAAAAGTTCAATCATGAACCTAAAAATTTATTTTGTCAATGGTTGATTGCTGAGTTGGGAGGTTGCAAGGTGATGTCTTTTCTGCTTTGCCAGTTTCCCTTTCCTCTTTAGGGAAAAGTCACTAACTCTAAATGCCTTATAAATACATTGACAGATGGGCGGTGATCAGGTCCTTTAGGTGGACCCTATATGGTGTCCTGGTTTTAAAGTGATATATAATATATACAATTATAAATGCTAAAGACTACACAATAGTTGCTTCAAGTAAGTTTAATGTTAGCATCCTACCCGATTGTTTACAAAGTAGGACCCGATGTAGGGTCCTTATAAAAGAACCAGATCAGTTCTCAATGAGAAATTCAGTTGTGCTCTTAAGATACCTAGTATTGTCTCTTTGTCCTAAGCTTGTTGGAGAAATACGGTAGTGACATAGTGAAGCTACAGTTATTACAATTGATATTTCTAGTAAACTGCATTTTCGCTTACATGCTTACATGGCATCTAATTAATATTTTACCATGCTTAGCCTCACTTCAATTCTAGAAGTTTTTCAACGAGTGCTCTTCCAGTTCATTATCTGATTATTTATTGTCAGCAGACCTTTGTTGATGCTCTTGATGGTAAAGATCCCGTTGCACTTTATTTGGGAAGCATGGGGAAGGGCTATACTTGGGTCAATGGCCACAACATAGGAAGATACTGGTCCCTGGTTTCTCCAAGAGATGGATGCCAGAAAACTTGTGATTATCGTGGAGCATATAATTCTGATAAGTGCACAACAAACTGCGGGAAACGTACTCAGAATTGGTAAACCTACTCAAACTGGTATACATATTTCCTGCTTTAAAATTGCTCCTATGAAACCTCCACTGCACCATCTGTTATATTATCTTGCCATGCATTCAATAAATGAAATGTACAGAACTCTTATGATTTCTGTAGGTGCTACTGTTGGTTCAAACTCATGCCAAGAAGTCTGCACTTGTTACCTTATAGATATTATTTTGACAGTCATTTTGATAATACTAGTAGGGAACCCATGCAATGCACGGGAGCAAGCAAACAAAGGAAGAATTTATACATGGTGCATGACGTATCCACCGATTTGTGTGAATTTCATAGTCCACACAATGCACAATCCCATCATACCTACCGCAGTTCTCCTAACTAAGCTCATAAAAACACACAAAAACTAAGCTCATAATATCTACCGTATTTCTAGCAAGACCCACTGTATTTCCCCTTTAATCTTTAATACCAGTAAAGGTATATAATTACAACAGTAAAGCTCTTCGAGTGTTACATGCTTGAGTTGCCAAATCAATGAGATATTGGTTCTGGTGTATTAACGTTGCCTGGAATCAGCTCTAACCAGCTATGACTTGAGACAATCATTTGGCTTCTTTTTTTAAATGTTTTTTAAGGTTTTGTTTTATATTCATAAATTCGCCTTTAGTTGTTTGGTGGAAGTGGCTTTACTCTAGCAACCATGGAAAATGCCACCCTGTTAGCCATGGAAATGCTACGTGGTTGACAAATTTGCATAGTCATATATTAGTATATGGCCATTTGATCATTTTAAAAAGATTTAAAAACCTTATTTATATCAATAAAATTCCTAAAAGCTACAGAACAGCACATAAATGACAACAACTGGAAATAGGTTAGGAGTTTTTCCTCATAGTCAAGTTGACACACTAGTGGTGTTCGATATTTGTATTGGACATAACAAATTTTTGACAAATGGGCTCCTTCCTTCATAGAAGTTCTGGATAAAATGAAGTTAAGCTGGTGTTGAGAGAATCGATGCTTTGCTGCTAGAAAAGTTTGGTTGGCCTTCATTTTTGCTTATATTTGTTATAAACTTATAAGGATCCTTAAGAGCACCAAGACATTTTAGGAGGTGCCAAAACCAATAGTCAAAGCCTATTGTATGGCCGCAAGATTTAATCTAGATGAAGGATTTGGCAAATTGTATTGATTGAGACCCCATAAAGATCATCAAATGAGTCACGATTGCTTCTCTTTCTTTAATCTACTCAAATTCTCTCATGTCCATGTATTTTTTATGAAGGCAAGTAAATTTATTATAATTAAAAGAGTATTAAAATCATTTTTTTGAGGAACATCAGTCTGCTCATAAGCCTCACGCTTAACACGTCTAAAGTTTCAAACATAGATATCTCGATGGTTGGAAATCCCCTTTAGAAGGAAAGGAAGTCTCTACAGTCCCTTAGTCACATTAATCACTGAGTCATAGTCACCTTTGATAACAGTTTGTTTGAGAAAGAAGTACAGAATCTCAACCCTTTCAAAATAATCCAAAATTCTATTTTAGTCTTTGTTTAAGCCACTGGGTGAAGAGAGATACATATTGACAATGGATTGTTTGCATAACTTTAGAACTGTGATAGAAACGCAATCGATGTTTGGTTTACTTTACAACTGTGATAAGAAGTTTAAAAAGTTACAGATTCTTCTATGAATGTTACAGAATCTTGATACTGATAATGTTGCAGATCAGAGCTAAAGCGCCTGATTTTCGGGGATTCTATTCTATGCTTTTGGAGAAGGGGGAGGAACTCATTTCGGTGGCTATATTTAGGTATGATTTTCCCACTGCATTCTTCATTTCAGTGAGGTGGTTCTATTCTCCTGTCATGTTGGTATGTTTTTCTGAAACATGGCATCCCAACACCATATATGTGCAGGTTCTCGTTGTTCTGGTGGATTTTGCTCTGTTTCTTTTAGTCTCTAGCTAGCCTCTTAGTGTTTATGGGTAGTTGGAGGAGTTTGGTAGCTTCTGCATGTTAAAATTTGAAATGGGTTTCTTTGAGATTGAAAATGTGAGGCAATGCTCCATTAATTCTAAGTATCATGTTTTGTTGGGGAGATTATAAATTTTTCTTTATAGCTCTTGGGTAGTTTTTCTTCCTTTTCTTTTTGAATATTTGACGTTTTGGAAGGAAAAAGAAATAGGGATTAATTCTAGCTTTTCCATATTGGAGGGCCCATTTTTTTGGAAGATTTATTGCAGCAGTGACATTTTTTTTCATTAATATGTTTATTCTGTATTAGAACTTACAGGAATTGATTATTTGCTTAAAGCAACACATCTCATTCCGACACCATATATGAGCAGGCTTTTGTTGTGCTGGCTTTTACTCTGTTTCATTAGTCTCTAGCTAGGATCATAGGGTTTATGGGTAGTTGAAGAGTTTGGTAGTCTCTTCGTTTCAAAATTTGAAATGGTTTTCTTTGAGATTGAAAATGTGAGGCAATGCTCCAATAATTCTAAGTACCCTTTTTTAATTAGTTTCTCTATTTTTATTTTTTTATTTTCAAATGGGTTGCAAGTATTTAAGTTTGTTGATAAATATAGAGGGTCCTATAGCAATGGGTTGAGGCCATATGTGTGCCCCTTTTACTGTTCTTTCTCTGGCTATCAGGTGTGATAATTTGCAAAAAGTCCGCTTATCTCTGTTTCATGGGTTTTCTAAGGATTTTTTTTTATTTAAATTTCTCTGATTTTGTTTGGAAGGATGAGTTATTGTGGGGAGTTTCTTGGCTTCATAAAGCCACCAGAAACCTAGTTTATCTGAACTGCATTCAAGCCAATGGATAGATTCTTGGAGCTGATGAGAGTAACAACACCTTTGGATGGGATAACAAGCATGTTAGAGGACAGGTGAAAAGTATATATTATGGGAGATTTTTCTATAAGTGATGAGAAATTTTGTTATGATTATGTTGTTAGAAAGGGCGGAAGGAAACAATTTATGTTGAATTACAGATTAGTATTAGTACCCATCTAAAACTATTGAAATCCCAATAGGCCAACTCTCTCGCTCTAGCCATATATGGGTCCTAAATTATTGGATTCAGTTGCTATATATGACAACCAAATTCAAGCCCATAATTTTGGGTTGCCTTTAAGACACCCACCACATAGAAGGAATTTTGGTTTCCTCTTTGGTGCCCCCTAAGTAATAGAACCCATTTAGGACTCTTTCCAAACCGGGTAAGTCAAGTGCCCAATACATTTGGACTCTTTCCCTCTTGGTGTCTCTCTCTCTCCCTCTCTTATTATAGATATACTTCAAAAAAAAAGAAAAAAAAAGGAGACCTTGGGTCTCTCTATCTCTCTATATCCCCTCCTCTCACTGGAAACTCTCCCTCCCTCTCACCCTTAACCGAGCAGCCCAAGCCCCCATTTAATCTCTCTCTCTTTATTACACTCAACTTCTTTATGCTCACCCCTTCTCTCTTCCTCGTCCCCCCTCTTGGCCAAGAAATCTTGTTGGGCGCCAGATCGTCAAACTATATCAGCCCCCAATTCCCCTTGTTCAAGGCACCCGAAATCGTCACATCTCTTTAAAAGCCCACTTTCCCACCTTATTATTCATGCTCAGCTGCCACAAAATAGACACCAAACACCATCACTGAAATACCCGTACCCAAGCATTTTTCTGCCGTTGAAGCTGCATCCCCGGATGATGCCACCATCTTACGAACTCTTGGGTACCACGTAATCACGCACCATAACAACAACACTCATTGATTGGCATCCCGCCGACCCTCATCGCTTGGTATCCCGGAATATCAGCAAATCACATAACACGCTTGCCATCCAGGAAGTCATTGCCGGCAATTCGGCAACCCTCCTAGCAACTCTCACAGAACACTTGGCATCCTTACAATCTCATAGCATACATGGCATTCCGACAACCCTCATAACTTGGCATCTTGGCAACTGTGATAGCAGCTTGCCATCCTATAATTGCTTCACAACTTCTATTGATGGGTGACCATTGATAGATCTCTGAACAAGTCGGTGGGTCACCATGGATAGCAGACTCCATTTTATTTTGGTTCACTTTTGATTTGCATTGGTGGTAGTCTACCGACAAGTTTAGGCTGTCAGTGAGCGTCCACCGACAGGTTCACACATCAGACCTAGATGTAATTCTTCAAGTTTAATTGTTACTTGAAGAATTAGACTGTCAGTGGGCGTCCACCGACAAGTTCACACATCAGGTTGTCAGTAGGCTACCGACAAGTTTAGGCTGTTAGTGGGCGTCTACAGACAAGTTTCTCGCTCACCATAGTAAACACCTATAATTTATCACTTGAGTTACTATTGGCTCTATGTTGGTGCTGAATAAACATTTGTTTGTTCACTAAAACTATAGCGCAATATTTAATTTGATATAATTTGATACCCCTGTTTACACTGTGATTTTTGATGTCTTGTAATCAGCATGCACTCCATCAATCTTGGGAAAAATGATTTAAAGAAATGGGAACGGAAGTTCCTGCAGAAGCAGTAAATGAGATGTTGGGTATCTATCAACATTTCCAATATTTCCTTCTTTTTTCAGTTTTACAACCATGGTGTGAATATCAGTATTACTGTATTAGTATCAGGTATTGTTCCATCTTGGACCGATACGTACCGGCTGATATGGACACGGTAACGCCGATACCATATCGGTGGATATATATATTTTTTATTTCTTGAAAAAAAAGTTAAGAAAATATATAAAAAATTATTTGTATCAGTCAGTATCAGCCGATACTAGACAGAATTGGCTGATACTGACTCGTATCGGTCCAATATTGATACAAATACCGATACCATGCAGATACCAGTGCCACCGCGGTATCGGTTCTCAATGAAACAGATACGTATTGCCTATAAGTATCTTTTTCGGTTGAGTCTTGATACCATGCTTACACCTCTCTCTAGCTTAATAGCAGTGGTCTTATTGTGGCCTGTGTTTTGTGTTTCTCAGCCAACTACATCTTGCCAATGAGCAAGGGCATGCCTGGTGCTTATGAGTTTTTTGATCAGGTAGTTATTTAATTATTGTGGGCATCCTTTTCTTCTTTCATTCATTTACTATAGAACTTCTTTGATTTTTGATCCATTTTGTAAGGTTATTTTTGCGGACTTGAACAGAGGAGACTCACAAAGATACTTGGATGAAATGAAACAAGCACTGGGATCTGCTTCCAATTCCAACCCAAAGAGAGACTTTTCACCTTATTCTCGTGAAAGTTCGGACCAGTCATTCACAAGCCCTTTATCCCAGAACAGAGGAGCCGTACCAGGTTTTTTAACCACCTTTCGTGATGTTATGAATCCAATCATTTTCTTTACCATTGGATCCTGTTGTCTTCCTTTTGTATATCGTATGGAGTTATGGAATTAGGCTCTTGTCATCCCGCTCGACCGACCATCAATCTCCTTTTGTCCAGATGGTCGAGCCTCGAGAGCCACACTGTTATTTACAAACACATAACTCAATGAAAGTTCACTTTTGACCTTTCATTGATTTGGTGCTCAAAATTACCAGGGAAATTTCCAAGGTTGTTGGTTTGAGATTGACCCGAGTTCCCGCTGTTGGCACTCCGATTGAGTACCTTGAACTAAGTCTTATGGATATACTGATGATGATGCCTTGTGTTGCAGCCACTGGGCATTGGCAGAATTTTCATTCACCTCTTATCCCTCACAATTATGATCACCCAAGGCCCCAACAAGTAAGTGGAATTTGCAGTATTATTCACGGTTTTCATCACTATAACATTTTTAGTCGTTGTTAGAAAAAACGAAGAGCATGTCTTCTATATTTTATCTTCTATATATATTACAAGGATCTAATTCACAAAAAAGAAACTACTGTCTGTAAATGACCAATTTCCTTGTACATTGGCATTTTCTCTATTTTGGATATGTTCATGGACGAGTGATAAATGGTTTCAGTCAAGGATCAAAATTTCGGCCGAAATGACCAAAATTTCGGTTTCGGTCCCCACTGAAATCGAGACAATAACTCTAGTTTTCAGTCATTTCAGCACTATATGAAGATTTTCGTTCAAAATTTCAGTTTCGATCCCCACCGAAATGAAATCCGAAATTTTTATCCTTGGTTTCAGTGGCCAAATGAAAGAGTAGTGGAAGACATGTATGTGCCTGCTTGAATTTACTGTGAACAGGTGAGTTAAACTAAAATTCATGGAAGGTAATCTGTGTGTATCAGTTCTGAACTAGTGTAGTAGTGTTACCGATGCCACCGAACTAGAAATAAAGGCATGAACTGCCCATACTAGTGTTTTTTCAGAACTGATCCTGGAATTTTTTTTTTGGCCCTACATTTATTCAATGATTGATCGATTGTCTTTGTAGAGTGAGAAATGTGGTGATTGTAGCGCTGCACTAGCCTTTTTAAGATTAAAGAAGAAAAATTGTAGATTATATGTTGTTCCCAACTGTTTGCTGATATGTTGGCATTATATTGCAGTACCTTTAAATTGACCCATGGAATTTTTGAGGGCACCCATGCTGAAAACCCATACAAAGTCTGAGGTTGTATTTTATACACTTTGTTCTCAAAAGTTGTTTATTAATTTATTTGATTTACTCTTCATATATTTCCTTGGAGAACAAGTTTTTTTTTATGATTCTAATCCTTGGAGAAGAAGTCTTATTTTCATATATTTGAATCATATATTAAACTTTAATTGATCTAATCTCATTTCTCAAATGAGTGTAAACAACCCTCTTGGTCAAGTCAACAAACCCTGCCACACGAAGTCATATCTCCACCATTATAATGTGAGAATGGGACTTGCCCAAAATCTTAAAACTCTTTCCTTGACTAAATTATGGCATCCTTTTCTCTTTTATTATGTATACTAATAAAATAACAGGGAGCCATTACTTGCACATGTTTTTCAAGTGATTGCACCGAATTTAAAGAAAGACTTGGTATTTTAGGGACATGTGATATGTAAAAATGCAATAAGGACCATCTGACTTGATGTCAGCCACCAGTTTTCTATTTGACCAGACTACAAGAGGAGGCAGTCCTAGGATTACTGGTCCAGTCTGGTCTTCAACATATCGAGTGATGGTATATACTCCTTTTGCCATTTAAATTATTTCTGACTGACATTAATTGCTTTGCAGCATGCATCTATAAGCCCAGATTGCAAGCTTCTTGTAGTCTTCGGAGACCACTCTGATGGATTACTTGTGGATGCTCAAAATGGAAAGGTACGTAGAATTAGATTTGCCTATGGATGCCTATTCTATTGTTGAACTAGTTATCAGTTTGTAGTAAGCTAGACTCTGGTGCTGTGACACCTGTGATCTCATGGTCACGGGGATTGAATCACCTGATAGATGCCTGTTTCATAATCACTTGGACAAATAGCTTATTCGCTATTTGTCTTATGCTATTTAGCACCGCCAATATTTGTGATTTATCTCATCTCTACCCACTAATCAGTGCGTAAAAATTGCAGTGCTTGGATGATCCTAATCATCCGGCCAATTTTCTAGAGTAGGACCATTGCCT
Source organism: Chloranthus sessilifolius (assembly GCA_021018995.1). Lineage (NCBI taxonomy): Eukaryota > Viridiplantae > Streptophyta > Magnoliopsida > Chloranthales > Chloranthaceae > Chloranthus > Chloranthus sessilifolius. Next base: position 105,421,721 of record CM037588.1, read on the forward strand.
ACAGATTTATCAACAGTCCAAAAGTCTGATCGAGCACATGTTTCTCTATTTTTTTTTTAAAAGGACGCACAGACAGTCTCTTCACTTGTAAGCCATCTGGACTATTCATTTGCTTCAGCATGGCACCCAGATGGGCATGTTTTTGCCACAGGAAACTAGGACCAGGCATACGGAATTTGGGATATTAGAAATCTGTCATCCCCTGTTGCAGTTCTGAAGTGCAACTTAGGAGCTTTCCGATCCATCCGTTTCTCCTCGGATGGGCAATTCTTGCAATAGCAGAACCCGCCGATTTTGTTCACATCTACAATACTAAGGCGGATTACATGGACAAAAAATGTGCATGGTGATGAGCTCATTGTCACCACAACAAGTCCCTTACAAGCAAGCAGCATTTGGGTCTAAAACTGATTGGTGTTTTATGATTCTTATTCTTCTTCTTCAAAAAGACCAATCTACCAATTATAAGAGATAAACTCCATTTCTAATGCATGTTTTTTTATTCAGTTTTTGGCATCACCATCAATAATTTTGTTATCTGAAATGATGATTTTAGCTTACTGGTTTATTTATTTTTTAATTCCTCTCTTTTTGTATTGGTATTTGTGGGTGAGTCCTTTTTCTAAGATAATTTTTTTATTGTATGAATTCAGGTACTCACAAATGGGAGGCTGAGGAGTGTGAGCCACAGGGTCATGGCCAACAGCTTCAAATCATCAGGAGGAGCTGAAGAGCTGGAGCTGATGTGCTAATTTACTATTTTAGGAAATGAGTTGGTCAAAATAGGTTGGCAATGACATTGATGGCTGGAAAAATTAATTAAATATTAGAAAAAGAAGGTTCTTTTGTTTCATGTAACTATTAACAGTGAATAAAATTTCATTTAATGGTGTTTTTATTTTTTCACATTTTCTTTTTTTATTTTATATATTATTGACTAATATGTAAGTTTGCTCTATTTGCTCTGAGATGTGGGTTGAGCCCAGATTGTTGTGCATTAGTTAGTTTCTTATACGTCATAGACTCCTCAAATCCAGATGCCTTTTCCAGACGGTACAGATTAAGTAGAGTTTCCTCTTTCCCAAAAAAATCATTAAAAAAAAGTATTTAAAAAATTGCATTAAAAAAAGAATTTTAAAAATTGCATTAAAAAAGGCATAAAAAAAATATTATTTTAAAAAAAATTGCATAAAAAATTGTTGACGTAATTTTCTTTTTTTTTTTTAAATAGTATTTTTTTTAAAAAGAAATTTGCATAAAAAAACCACTGCCAAAAGGCAGTGGTTTTTTCTATGACTGTTAAGAGCAGTCGTTGTTGAAGTTCATAAACCACTGTCTTGTATAGTGGTAAAAAAAAAACCACTCCTCTTTTTACAACTGTTTAGGGCAATGGTTTTTTTAAAAAAAAACCACTGTCAAAGACAGTGATTTTTTTGACTTTTTCACGTAGTGAACCGAGCCGGGCCCCTGCGGGTCTTCAACTTCCAACAGTTTGGGTCTGATTTTCCTCCAAAAAATGGCCAAAATTGATATTGGGGGTGTGACTTGTGGACCATCCAAAAGTCTGGGGTGTATTTATTTAGAACCTTAGTGATCCTATTAGCTTAAGTTATCACCCTTTTGTCATTCAAGTCACCACCCTATTATCTACCATTAAACCCAAATCCCTCTTCTCCAAGCTCTAGAAAACCCCAAAAACCTTAGATTGCACATTACCTAATTGCTAACCCAATTAGGACTTTAACCCCTTACTAATCCTCATTTTCTCTATAAATAGAGTCACCCCTCTTGCTTAAGGGTTGGAAATTTTTCAAAGAGAGAAAATTTTAGTGAGCTCCCCTCCCATTGGCCTCCACTGAACCCATATAATTCCTGCACCCTAGTTCATCCTTGACACCCCATTTTCCATCATAAGTCCTTGAGATTTAACTAGATCTAGCCCCTAGCCTTCTTCTCCTACTTCTTAGCTCCATAGCCTTAGAGATTAGAACCCATCCCGCTACCCATTTGCTTTTGGAAGCTCATCAAAGACGCTCTCGCGCAAGGATCCACATTGGTGCTACAAGGGCCCGAGAGCTCCGACTCACCCCTCTATTCCTCTACCTTTTTTGCTTTTCCTCTATCCTAGAATTGAGCCATTACGCTGCCCAAATTTTGAAAAGCGGGAAGGACTCAATAGGATCGGTGTGCCTTCGGGTAAGGAGAAGTGCCACTCATTTTCTTTTCTTATATATATATATATATATATATATATATATATATATATATATATAATACACATCAAAACAGTCATAGTAGAGACCGCTTACGAGAGAGTTGGTCGGGTGCCTAGCACCTTCCTAATTGATAACCGAAGCCCCTACCCAAGAGCCTTTGGTATAGACCAGAATCAGAGTCATATCTGTGGCACTTCGGTGTTCATAAAATTGATCTAGGTTTCTCGGGATGCCAAAAGCTCTGGGTGGCGACTCTATATTTTTTCACAAGTGCGCATCGTCGCTACGGGTTTGATAAAAATACACGGATGCACACGTTCACCCCTGCTTTATAAACTGAAAATAGGGTAGCCAAATTGTAACATCCCGAAAAATTGATCGTTTAACTTTGACCTCGGGATCTGTGCCCGATTGGTCATGAGTTGACCAAGTGATGGTTAGACATTGAATTCATGAAGTTATGTACTAATGTGAGATTAGTGTGACCTAAGTGTAGAGTATTGTACTAAGTTACAGTCACATACACCTATCTCTGGTGTATGTGTTTAACACACAAGCAGGAGAGAGAATAAAAAGGGGTTTTAATAACCCTAGTTTCTTTTTGCTTTGATTATTGAAGAGAGAGTTAAGAGGAGAGAGAGAGAGGAGTAAAGAGGATTTATTGAGGAAGAAGTAGATACAAATCAAGAGGAGATTAGAGCATTCATTGACGGATTCAAGCGATTGGGATCGTGGAAACAAATGATGGAACCCTAGCCATCAAACCCAACAAATAAATCCCTTGAGGGGATTCTTGAGGTGAGTTTTAAATTGAATTTAATACATAGATTGTAGATGTTTAAATTCAATCAAATATGCTTAAAGGGGTAGATTAAAGGCATAGAAAAAGAAAGGAGAGAGATTTGGAAGAACAGCCCGGAAGGGGGCTGAATTTGGCCAAATCGATTAATCGAAATTGAAGTTCGATTAATCGATTTTGGCCTGGAAGTTGAAAAGTCAAGTAAGCCTGATTTTGATTAATCAAAGTTGAAAAGTCAAGTAAGCCCGATTTCGATTAATCGATTTGGATTTCGATTAGTCTATTTAGAAATCGACTAGCATCTCCAGTGGCTAGAGAAACAAGACCTGGGGAAATCGACTAATCGATTTGAGAAATCGATTAATCGATTTTGGATTTTGATTAATCGATTTGGGATCGACTAATCGATTTCAGAATTTCGACCACTCGATTTAAGAATCGACTGCTTTATATTGGAGACTTCGATTAATCAATTTGGATCGATTAATCTAATTTGTATCTCGATTGATCGATTTTGAGAATCGATTAATCGAATTGGGTTTCGATTAATCGATTTTGGGAATCGATTAATCGACTTTGACAGTTTTGCTTAAACTTTATAATTTTTCTTTGAGATTCATGGAGGGTCCAGGACCTTCTTCATTATATCTTTAGTGATGTATTGCATGTGTTATGATGTACCATAGGTGGTACGTGTGAAAGCGAGCACAAGAAGCCGCGTGGGACCTTGATGCTTGGACCATCAGAGAATTGAGGTAGGAAACACCTTGAACATGTACTTTAATTTCAAGAGCATATATGTAGTGATATAATTATCAAATTGAAGTTGTTTTAAATTGTGAAAAGCTTTGTGAAAATGGGTGCGTGTGTGACACCAAGAATGTGATAAAGGCATCTGTGTGATGCATGTAATTAAGAACAAGTAATCTAATGAGATTGAGACATCCCCAGGGGATGAGAAAGTAATAAAGGCATCAGGGGTGATGCGGATATGTATACATCCCAGGGATGTATTCATAGGATTGAATAATTACTGTTGAGGCCTAACTGATATAAGATAGTACACTTACACGGTGAACAACTATATGTAAAGCACATGTTATTTTTGTTATTTGAGGCTTGATAGGATACCCCACCGACGTGGCGGGATACCCATGACTGACGCAGCAGGATATCCGTGACCGGTACGGCGGCGAATCTGTACACCAGTACGAAGGTTTATCCGTAACTGTAAGTACATCCCAGAGATGTGTGATATTTAACCCCGCCGCCTAGTGAGAAAGGGACTTGGGTCGTATTCCCAGGGAATATATTTTTATAACTGTCTAATTAGATGACGATGAAGGGTATCTCATCGGGGCTCGATGCTATATTGCTCGGGGATTACTTAAGTTGAAGATTTAAGTTTTGCTTTAGGCCTGCTCAGTGTCATTCATGATAAATCAACAGTAAAGTAAGACATGCTAACTACCAGTAAACTTGAATGAAATTCATCAGATTTAAATTGTTTTTCTTTCAAAAGCATAGACACATCATGCTTAGAGTATCATGGAATATATGTGAGTTTTAAGTTAGATGTTCATTGTGTTTGTTCCCTATTAAGCTAGGATGTAGCTCACCCCTTTAGACTATACGTCGTAGGTCCATTGATAGCAGCTGTAGAGGCTTCGGGAGACATAGATCCGAGTGACTAGGATTATGTGCCTGGAGATGAGTTGGAGCCTCCACCTGAAGACTTCTTCTAGGTGACTCTGTTGTGTACTTTGACAGAGAGTAGTTTTGAGAGCTAGTTGTACGGCTTGGTATGTCAAGCCTTTATTTTTGATAAACATGTAATTAAATTGGATTATTCTTTTGACGAACCATCTGGGGTAATCTGTTTATCACCGATGGTTCGGGTCGGTTCCCTATTCATGTAGTAGCATGAAAGTAGAATTGTCTTTTGCATATGCCAGTTGGGCATATTAACTGTTTCCGCTTTATGAGATTAATTGCTTTAATTATTTAATTGTGCTTGTTATACCAATGTTTCGTGCATAGCTTTGGGGCACGGTCTGGAGGATCGTGCTGATGGCACGGGTTTTGGGGTGCCAAAATCCGGGCTGTCATAGTTGGTATCAAAGCATTTTCTTTTAGAAACTCTGACAATCATTCTTTTGTCAAAGCATAGGGACTTCTGCTAATGGAAACTTTGTTTTCACGTGCAGATCGTTATGTCTGTCATCTAGAGGAAGGGGCCGACCCAAGGGCGGCCATAGTAGAAGCTTACGTCGTCGAAATGATTTTATCTCAGACGTAAATAGAGAACCTATAGGAGATGGAGGGGCTTCTGGCAGTGGTGGCCAAGGGAGCCAAGATCAGGAAGAGAACCATGATCGAGATCGTCAGGATCAAGATCAGAGAGAGCAAGAAAGAGTTAGAGAGCGAAATGAGGATAGAGAAGAGCGTCAGAGGATGATGCACACCATGGAGACCATGGCAGCTGCTATGTCTTAATAGGCAGCATCCTTGGCGTACCACATCGCTTCATGAGCAAGATTCACCACCGACACCTCCGGGGGATCATCTCTGCTTGGATGAGACCTCCTAGTTTTTACGACAGGGAGAGCCCATAGTGGCGAGAACCGAGTGAGATAGAGAAAGTTTTAGTGTCTTGACATGCACGGAGGAGGCGTCGTTGCGCCTACATGCTAGACGGAGAGGCTGGGCCTTGGTGGAAGTCCGTTTCACGGACTAGGGCTCAGGAGACTCCGAATTTGCCCTGGACTTGGGATGAGTTCGTCGAGGAATTCAATAAACAGTACTTCCCTGAGGTGGTGAGGAACCAAATGGAAATCCAATTTCTACAGCTTACACAGGGGAAGATGAGTGTGAGAGACTATGGAGTGGAGTTCATGCGACTCGCTCGCTTTGCGCCCGACTATGTCATCACCGCTATGATGAAAGCAAAGAGGTTTCAACAAGGTTTGAAGCCGGACGTGAGGGGAGGTCTAGCACCATTCCAATTGAGGACCTATGGTGAGGTCATGAGCAAAGCGCTCGTAGTGGAAGAGGAGAATAACAATAAATACCGCCAGAGAGAGCAACAAGGAAGGTGGAACACTGATCAGAGCAGAACGGGGAATTATGAACCTGTGAACAAAAAGCCAAGATTCATACCCAGCAATCAGAATCCACCGTTTCAAGGAGGCTATGGAAGACCAACGCAGCAGAGCAACCAGCAGAGATTTCCATTGCTCGTGTTTGGAGACCCGATACGCTCTGAGCCTGCTATTACATCGGCGCGCCATACCACACAGGGGGCTTCTCGAGCAGCTTCTTCCACACCTCGTGAGACTTATGTCAAGTGTGGCAAGCCTCACAAGACAGTGGACTGTAGGGTAGGCACTCAAGGTTGCTTTCGATGTGGCAAGGTGGGCCACTTGATCAAGGAGTGCCCTGAGATGAACAAAGGGAAGACAGCTTCAGCGCCTATTCCACGACCTATACAAGCGAGGAAGCCGATCGTCCAAGGGAGAGCCTATACAGTCACAGCTCAAGAGGCTCAGAACACGAACGATGTCATTCAAGGTGAGCTTTCTTTTAAATAAATAATTTCAATTATTGAAATTTTTAGATAGAAAAGGTGCATCTATATTTAGAAAATATAAGAAAAGGCTTGCATGTGATAAATTTTGGTATGATAATAAATAATATATATGTGTATGCATGAGTAGGTATGTTACAAATATACAAGAAGGGAAGCGATGTGACATACGAAGCTCGAGTGTTGATAGACTCAGGGTCTACCCACTCATTTGTTACACCTCGCTTCACAAAGAAGATGAAAGTCAACCCAGAGGAGTTAGACTTCGTTTTAACTGTGACGATTCCTACTGGGAAAGCGGTTGATACCGAGAAGGGTTGCAACTCCGTGATCGTGAGGGTCATGACTGGAGATGTCTTTGAGCTATCGGCGAACCTGATTCTGTTAGACATGCAAGGATTCGACATGATCCTTGGCATGGATTGGTTATCAACCCATTGTGTAACGGTAGATTGCAAGAACAAAGTCGTCATTTTCAGACCCAACACGAGGAGATCGTTTAGATTTCAAGGAGAGAGGTCGACACACCTACCACTTATCTCGGCAGTCAAGGCCGAGCGATTGATCAGAAAAGGGTGTAGTGAATACTTAGCATTTTTGAAGGAGCATAAAGAGGAGAAGAATGTTATCTCTGAGATAGCAGTTGTGTGAGATTTTATCGATGTATTTTCGGAGGAGTTACCTGGATTACCTCTAGAGAGAAATAAAATTCGCCATCGACTTAGCACCAGGAACGGAGCCTATTTCTAAAGCACCATACAGAATGGCTCCTGCTGAGTTGAAGGAGTTGAAAGAGCAGCTACAAGAGTTAATGGACAAAGGGTTTGTTAGACCGAGCGTGTCTCCATGGGGAGCACCGGTATTATTTGTAAAGAAGAAAGATGGGTCAATGCGTCTGTGCATTGACTATCGACAATTGAACAAACTTACCATAAAGAACCGATACCCTTTGCCTAGGATAGATGACTTGTTTGATCAACTGTAAGGAGCGAAGTATTTCTCAAAGATCGATCTGATATCGAGATACCATCAGTTGAGAGTCAAGGCAGAGGATGTTCAGAAAACTGCATTCAGGACTCGATACGGACACTATGAGTTCCTAGTGATGCCATTTGGGTTGACAAATTCCCCGACGTCATTCATAGATCTGATGAATAGGGTGTTTAAACCACACCTAGACTCTTGTGTCGTAGTGTTTATTGACGACATCCTGATCTATTCAAAATTAGGGAAGAGCATGAAAAGCATTTGAGAATAGCCCTACAGACTCTACGTGAACACCAACTATATGCTAAGCTCAGCAAATGTGAGTTTTGGTTAGAAGAAGTTAGCTTTTTGGGACATGTCGTCTCAAAGCTTGGTGTCACTGTAGATCCAGCAAAGATCGAAGTAGTAGTGAATTGGGAGCAACCAAAGACAGTGACCGACATCCGCAGTTTCCTTGGATTAGCAGGTTATTATCGACGTTTCGTTGAGGGTTTTTCGAAAATATCAGGACCACTCACGAGACTTACACGGAAAGATGCAAGGTTTGAATAGAGTGAGGCATGCGAGAAGAGTTTTCAAGAACTCAAGAAGAGACTCACTTCAGCTCCAGTACTAGCAATACCTTCAGGCAGTGGAGGGTTTGCAGTGTATAGCGATGCTTCGTATACTGGTTTGGGTTGTGTGCTTAATCAGCACAAACAGGTGATAGCATATGGGTCGAGACAATTGAAAAAGCATGAGAAGAATTATCTGACACATGACCTGGAATTAGCAGCGGTCATTTTTGCTCTTAAGATTTGGAGACATTATTTGTACGGTGGGACGTTTGAGATCTTCACCGATCATAAGAGCCTCAGGTATTTGTTTACAGAGAAGGAACTAAACATGAGCCAGCGCAGATGGATGGAGTTTCTCAAGGACTATGACTGTTCCATATAGTATCATCCAGGCAAGGCTAATGTGGTAGTTGACGCCTTGAGTCGGAAGAGTTCAGCTCAATTGGCTAGTTTAATTTTGGGTATGCACAGATGGAAGCTGTTTGAAGATCTGGCCCTATACGATACAAACATTGAGTCTCAAGCTACAGGAGCCTTCTTGGCTAATATCTCAGTGAGACCGATGATATTTGAGCATATCCATGAGCTACAGATGAAAGACCCGACACTAACAAAGATTCATCAAGATGTAACTGAAGGCATTACATCTGAGTTTTCAATCAAGGAGGATGGTTCCTTATTGTTCAAGGGCCGCCTTTGCATTCTGGACAATGCCGATTTACAACGAACAATTCTGGATGAATCACACAAATCAAGCTATGCTATCCACCCGGGAAGCACAAAGATGTATCAAGATTTGAAAAAGAATTACTGGTGGAGAAGCTTGAAACAAGATGTGGCAGAGTACATATCGCGGTGTTTGACGTGTCAGCAAGTCAAGATTGATCATAGACACCCCACAGGATTATTGCAGCATCTACCTATACCGGAATGGAAGTGGGAATCGATCTCTATGAATTTCATCCTTGGACTCCCGCGTACTGTGAAGAAGTACAACGCCATTTGGGTAGTGGTCGATCGATTGACCAACTCAGCGCACTTCTTGCCTTACAACACAATGTACACGGCGGGAAGACTGGCAGAGCTTTATATGAAAGAGATTGTCCGTTTGCATGGGATTCCGAGTAGCATTATTTCAGACCATGACCCATTGTATACATCAAAGTTTTAGAAGAAATTTCAAGAAGGAATGGGAACGCGACTAGATTTCAGTACGGCATTTCATCCGCAAACTGACAGACAGACTGAGAGGGTCAATCAGATCATTGAGGACATGCTTAGGGCATGTATGTTAGAGTTACAAGGATCATGGGATTAGCACCTACCCTTGATCGAGTTCGCATATAACAACAGTTTTCAGACGAGCATTGGGATGGCACCATATGAAGCTCTTTACGGACGGCAATGTAGATCGCCCATCAATTGGGAAGAAACAGGTGAGAAGTTTGTTTTGGGACCCGAAATACTAGAAGATAATGCCACCTATGTTCGGATGCTAACGGCAAAACTCAAAGCAGCTCAAAGCAGACAGAAAAGCTACGCCGATATCAAGCGGACGAGTGTAGGCTTCAAAGTGGGTGAACACGTGTTTGTAAAAGTGTCACCTATGAAGGTGGTGATGAGGTTTGGAAAGAGAGGGAAGTTAAGTCCCCGCTACCTAGGACCTTTTGAAATTTTGGGTCGAGTAGGGGAAGTTGCTTACCACATTGGATTGCCACCGTTATTCGATCCAGTACACAATGTCTTCCACATATCTATGCTCAGGAAGTATCTTAATGACCCTGATCACGTGTTGAGCGATCAATCATTTGAGATGCATGAAGACATGACGATGATCGAAGAGCCGGTGGAGATTTTGGATCAAAAAGAACAAGTGTTGCGAACAAAAGTGATTCCATTAGTACTTGTCCGATGGAAGCATCATCCGACCGAGGAAGGTACATGGGAACGAGAGGCCGATGTGAAAGAACAATATCCGGCCTTGTTTCCAACAACTTGAGAGTCAATTGTACCCCCGAAAGCATGTTTGTGGATTTGAATCACGTGTGTAATTCAACGTCGATCTTATGATCAAATTATAAAAAGGACAATATTATCCATATGGAGTCTAAATTACAGTGTTGAATGCGAAATTGGGATTCATCATGGCCACGACATGGCCGTGATAATGTGTTTTGAAGAACCAATGACCAATTGGTATCATGGTTTACCAAAAAGAAAAATCAAACAGACGTGAAAACTTTTAAATTTGGAAAAATCTGATCAAAACCAATTAATCAATTTTCAAATCGATTAATCGATTTTGTTCGATTAGTCGACTGACATGTGCCAGTGACTGGAAATTTGATGAGGATTCAGGAAATGAAAGAAGGGAAATTTCGATTAATCGATTTGGGTTTCAATTAATCGATTTTGGATTTCGATTAATCGATCTGGAGGTTCGATTAATCGAATGACTTAGGAAATTTTGAAGAATTTGAAGAATTTTATGTGATTTCGATTAATCGAAGAACAATTTGATTAATCGATTTGGAATTTTGATTAATCAAACTGGAAGTTCGACTAATCGAGTTACTTACTAAATTTGGAAAAAATTTGAAGGACTGCACGATTTCGATTAATCGAAGTGAATCTCGATTAATCGATTTTAAAATTTCGATTCATCAAATTGAATTTCGATTAATCGACTGGCTCACACAAGTGAGCTCTAAAACTTAAAATTTTTAACGGATACGATTTCGATTAATCGAAATGGTTTTGATTAATCGATTTTGACTTTCGACTAATCAATTTTGGAAATCGATTAATTGATTTTACGCTGCTTAACCTAGTTTTGAATCTCAATTAATCAACTTTGGAAATCGATTAATCGAGCCGGAGCCTATATATATATAAATCGATGGGTTTTTCACTTCATTCAAAATCATTTAGACTTTCATTTTATGCACCTTCTTCCTCTTCTCCAACCGACCGTGGTGCCTAAGGTTTTTGGCCATTCTTCGTCGATTTCGAACAGAGATCACCTACTTTTGTATCGACACCTAAGGTAAACCCTAGAGTTCTACTTCTTTTTCGAAATTGACCTAGTAAGCCCTAGATTTTTGGGCATTTTGAGTCGAAATGCCGCCCAAAACTTGTTTGTCCTAGAAGAAGGCGACCTCCAAACTCCCGGTTCGGCGTAAGAACGTGCACCGCCACCACCTACCCATCACCGGTGAGGACTCCATCACCGTCAGCATCGGAGACCACCTCCGGCTCGACAAGCACGGCTTCACGCGCGTCTTCACGCGAGTCTTCACGCGAGTCTACCCCCATGCCGCCACCACCCACTAACGTACTTCAACCCAATGAGTGGTGGGAGGCAAAGACCTTTGAGATCGAGTACATTATCGATCAAACCCTTTTTGCCAACCCCGATATACCGGGCGAGACCCAATGGGCTCGTAATTACCTCCAAAATGCCGGTCTCGGCAACCTCTTGAAACCAATCTGGGGTTCCTACTACCCTAGGTTGGTTAGACTATTCTACCAAGGTCTCGTGGACGGACCTACTGACGACGTAATCAAGACCACCACTGAGGGTCGCGCCTACACATTCACTAGTCGTCACATACACGAGGTCCTTGAGTGCTACCTCGACTTTACACCCGAGACCACCCTTCTTCCACCCTTCGAGGAAGAGGTGAAATTTGAAGAGATCGTGACCCGCATGACCAACGGGAAGACGGGGTCGGGATCCTCCATTAGGAGGGTCGACCTTCCCCACTACATATGGATGCTTGATTCGATAATCAAGTGCAATCTTTACCTGCTACGCCACGACACAGAGCGCGTAGAGAAAGTGCAACAAGCACTTTACGCGGCCTTCTGTGGCCGTTGGTTTGATGCGACGATGCTCATCTTAGAGGGGATGAGATATATAAAGGGCAAGTTAATAAAGGGCAACTTGAGGCCCAAGGAGAAGATGCCATATGCTCGGCTCATCTCGAGCATGTTGGAGTGTTACTCCGACGCTCCCGAGTATGCGGTATCGCCCCATGAGGTGAGGGCTACGGACCAAGTGAAGACGTTCTCAAAGTCTTCATGGGGCCGTAGCTATAATCTTACTCAAATGGACCCTATCGGCTCCGGGTCCCGCACCAGCACCAGCAGCAGTAGCACCACCACCACCCCCACCACCACTTTAGGACCCACCTGTGGGTGGGGTACACCCGGTTGAGACATCACTGGAGGGGGCACCCTCCCATTCCACCGCTTCACCTACGCCGCCAGCACAGTCCATGACAGCTACACCTACTTCTTCCTACCGTCGGCGAGCAGCTCGCCAGGCTCCGACGATCGAGGACGTGTTGGCCAGGATGGAGGCCAACAACGAGCGGATGAACCGGCGGATGGATTTTTTTATGTTCCACACTATGCGCCACATCTATCTGCTGGACTACTAGCAACGCCTAGCTCAGGAGGAGGCGTGGACGGCAGGTCAGACCGCCTTCCATAGGGGTCCAGTCTTCCTTGCAACCACATCGGCTGTCGGCATATCAGGCTCGGCACCATAGCAGCCGGAGCAGCCTATGGCGATGCCCCAGCCACCACCCGAGCCACCAGTTCAGTCAGAGCAACCCGCCCCTGCATCAGACCAGCCAGGAGAGGGGACGGCGTGAGACTGAGACGAGGGTGTTATTTTTTTGTGTATGACAGATTTTGTGAGTTTTGATGTACTTAAAATTATGTAATTCAACAAGTTGTAAATTTTGGAAATTAATGAAATATAGAAAATTTTTGTGTATCTGCGTGAATTAATTGTGTCTAATTGCTCTATATATTGCATCCGTCAACTTTTGGTGTGTGGGTACGCGACACCCCAGTGTGTGGGGTACCCAAGCGAACACCTTTGGGTTATTTTCGTGGACGAAAATTCCCAAGGTGGGAAGAATATAATATCTCAAAAAATTGACCGTTTAACTTTGACCTCGAGATCCATGCCCAATTGGTCATGAGTTGACCAAGGGATGGTCAAACATTGAATTCATGAAGTTATGTACTAATGTGAGATTAGTGTGACGTAAGTGTAGAGTATTGTGCTAAGTTACAGTCACATACACCTATCTCTGGTGTAAATATTTAACACACAAGCAGGAGAGATAATAAAAAGGGGTTTTAATAACCCTAGTTTCTTTTTGCTTTGATTATTGAAGAGAGAGTTAAGAGGAGAGAGAGAGATAAGTAAAGAGGATTTATTGAGGAAGAAGTGGATGTAAATCAAGAGGAGATTAGAGCATTCATTGACGGATTCAAGCGATTGGGATCGTGGAAACAAATGATGGAACCCTATCCATCAAACCCAACAAATAAATCCCTTGACGGGATTCTTGAGGTGAGTTTTAAATTGAAGTTAATACATAGATTGTAGATGTTTAAATTCAGTCAAATATGCTTAAAGGGGTAGATTAAAGGCATAGAAAAAGAAAGGAGAGAGATTTGGAAGAAACGATTTCGAAGAAGTGAATCATGTCGATTAATCGAAATTAAAGTTCGATTAATCGATTTTGGCCTGGAAGTTGAAAAGTCAAGTAAGCCTGATTTCAATTAATCGAAATTGATTTCGATTAATCGATTTGGATTTCGATTAGTCGATTTAGAAATCGACTAATCGACTGAGCATCTCCAGTGGCTGGAGAAACAAGACCTGGGGAAATCGACTAATCGATTTGAGAAATCGATTAATCGATTTGAGAAATCGATTAATCGATTTTGGATTTCGATTAATCGATTTGGGATCGGCTAATCGATTTCAGAATTTTGACCACTCGATTTAAGAATCGACTGCTTTATATTGGAGACTTCGATTAATCGATTTGGATCGATTAATCAAATTTGTATATCGATTGATCGATTTTGAGAATCGATTAATCGATTTGAGTTTTGATTAATCGATTTTGGGAATCGATTAATCGACCTTGACAATTTTGCTTAAACTTTATAATTTTTCTTTGAGATTCATGGAGGGTCTAGGACCTTCTTCATTAAATCTTTAGTGATGTATTGCATGTGTTATGATGTACCATAGGTGGTACGTGTGAAAGCGAGCACAAGGAGCCGCGTGGGACCTTGATGCTTGGACCATCAGAGAATTGAGGTAGGAAACACCTTGAACATGTACTTTAATTTCAAGAGCATGTATGTAGTGATATAATTATCAAATTGAAGTTGTTTTAAATTATGAAAAGCTTTGTGAAAATGGGTGCGTGTGTGACACCAAGAATGTGATAAAGGCATCTGTGTGATGCAAGTAATTAAGAACAAGTAATCTAATGAGATTGAGACATCCTCAGGGGATGAGAAAGTAATAAAGGCATCAGGGGTGATGCGGGTATGTATACATCCCAGGGATGTATACATAGGATTGAATAATTACTGTTGAGGCCTAACAGATATAAGATAGTACACTTACACGGTGAACAACTATATGTAAAGCACATGTTATTTTTGTTATTTGAGGCTTGATAGGATACCCCACCGACGTGGCGGGATACCCACGACTGACGCAGCAAGATATCCGTGACCGGTACGGCGGCGAATCCGTACACTAGTACGAAGGTTTATCCGTAACCGTAAGTACATCTCAGAGATGTTGTGTGATATTTAACCCCGCCGCCTAGTGAGAAAGGGACTTGGGTCGTATTCCCAGGAAATATATTTTTATAACTGTCTAATTAGATGATGATGAAGGGTATCTCATCGGGGCTCGATGCTATATTGCTCGGGGATTACTTAAATTGAAGATTTAAGTTTTGCTTTAGGCCTGCTCAGTGTCATTCATGATAAATCAATAGTAAAGTAAGACATGCTAACTACCAGTAAACTTGAATGAAATTCATCAAATTTAAACTGTTTTTCTTTCAAAAGCATAGACACATCATGCTTAAAGTATCATGGAATATATGTGAGTTTTAACTTATATGTTCATTGTGTTTGTTCCCTATTGAGCTAGGATGTAGCTCACCCCTTTAGACTATACGTCGCAAGTCCATTGATAGCAGCTGTAGAGGCTTTGGGAGACGTATATCTTGGTTACTCGGATTACGTGCCTGGAGACGAGTTAGAGCCTCCACCTGAGGACTTCTTCTAGGTGACTCTGCTGTGTACTTTGACAGAGAGTAGTTTTGAGAGCTAGTTGTACGGCTTGGTATGTCAAGCCTTTATTTTTTATAAACATGTAATTAAATTGGATTATTCTTTTAACGAACCATCTGAGATGATCTGTTTATCACCGATAGTTCGGGTCGGTTCCCTGTTCATGCAGTGGCATGAAAGTAGAACTGTCTTTTGCATATGCCAGTTGGGCATATTAACTGTTTCCGCTTTATGAGATTAATTGCTTTAATTATTTAATTGTGCTTGTTATACCAATGTTCCGTGTATAGCTTTGAGGCACGGTCTGGAGGATCGTGCTGATGGCACGGGTTTTGGGGTGCCGAAATTCGGGCTATCACACAAATCATTTTAGTCTAAAACATCGGCAAGCACAGGTGTATTCACTATCTTCATAGAGAACTTTATAGAAACTGTTTCATCTGCCCTTACAAAACTGACAATAGACATCTCTTTATAAATCGTTCATAAGAAATACCCGTCGAAATAGTAATAACTTCCTCCGGCCACCTTCATACAAGCCATCATCGTTTACAAGAAGGTCATCATAGTAACAGAGAAGAGAAATTTTCACCTTAGACATTGGCTGTTTAAGAAGGAGAAGGATGGGGTCAACAGACTAATGACACAAAGGGGAGACAACAAATTGTCAGCATATTGATTGTGTATACAATCATTATCGACTGTAGAAACAGTCGATAACGATTGTGTATACAATCATTATCGATTGTATAAATAGTCGATAACAATTTTTTCTACAGTCGAGAACGATTGTTTAAACAGTCGATATCGACTGTTTATACAATCGATAATGATTTTTATACAATCGTTATCGATTAATTAGTGTGACAGCCCGGATTTCGGCACCCCGAAACTCGTGCCATCAGCACGATCATCTTGACAGTGCCCTTTAGCTAAGCACGGAACACTGGTATATCAAGCATCAAAAAGTATAATAAAAGAAATTTGCGGAATTTAAATCTATATTAATTAACTCTCCAAAAGACAGTTCTACCCTCATGCCTCTACATGAATGGAGAACCGATCCGAACCATCGATGATAGAAATCATCACGGATGGTTCGTCCCAAAAGAGAAATCCCAACTCCTTATATACATGATTTTAAACAGAATCAAGGCTTGACATATCAAGCCGTACAAAACCTCTCCAAAAATCTCCCAAAGTAGCACAACGGAGTCCTCTAGAAGAAGTCCTCTGGAGGTGGCTCCAACTCGTCACCGGCCGCAAGGTCCGACTCACGATCATTGCCTCTCAAGCCTCAAATGCTAATAGTAGACCTGCGACGTATAGTCTATAGGGTGAGCTACATCCTAGCTCAATAGGGAACAAACACTGTTGAACATATAAATTATAACTCACATATATTCTATGATATGTCATGCATGATGTATCTATGCAGTTGTTAATGAAACAGTTAAAAAGCATTTCGTTTTACTGTTGATTACTTATGTTTTCATTTACTCATGAAAAATACTGAAAAGGCCTAAAGCAAAACTTAAACTTTCAACTTAAGTAATCCCCGAGCAATATAGCATCGAGCCCCGATGAGATACCCATCATCGTCATCTATATAGACAGTTTTAACCGTATTCCCTGGGAATACAAATAGTACCCAAGCCCCTTTCCCCTGGGGATTGGTGGCGGGGTTTCACTTGTCTCAATCAACACCCCTGGGGTGTGCTTACTATGTACAGATAAGCCTCCGCACTGGCCTACGGTTTCTCCGCCGTATCGGTCACGAATATCCTGCCGTGTCAGTCGTGGATATCCCGCCACGTCGGTGGGGTACCCTATCAAACCTCAAATAACAAAAATATCGGTGCCTTACATATAGTTATTCACCGTGTAAATGTGTTATCTTATATCAGTTAGGCCCTATCAAACATGATTCAATCCTTGGATACATTCCTGGGATGTATCCATTTACTTGCATCACACCTGATGCCCTTATCTCTTTACTTCTTCATCCCCTGGGGATGGCTCATTTTGATTACTCTCATGAATGTCACACACACACACTTTTCACAAATTCTTAAGAAATAACAATTGAATTGAATTCTATATCACTACATACATGCTCTTGTAAAATAAAGTACATGTTCAAGGTGTTCCCTACCTCAAGTCTTCATTTGATCAATGCATCAAGGTCCCACGTGGCTCCTTGTGCACTAGCTCACACGTACCACCTATGGTACCACATAACAGGTAAAACACATCACAAAGGATGCAATAAAGAAGGTATAAGACCCTCCAAAGATCTTAAAGTCAAACTCAAAGGTCAACATAAATTATCCCAGTCGATTAATCGAAATCCAAAATCGATTAATCGAATCTGATTCGATTAATCGATTTCCAAAATCGATTAATCGAAAGTCAATATCGATTAATCGATTCTCAAATCGATTAATCGAGATTCTCATTCGATTAATCGAATCCTAATTCGATTAATCGAAATTTACTGTTCAGCCAAGTCGATTCTCAATTCGAGTAATCGAGTTCCTAAAATCGATTAATCAAACCCAAATCGATTAATCGAAAACTGAAATCGATTAATCGAAAATCCCATTTCGATTAGTCGATTTATCTCAAGTCCTTTCCTCCAACCCCTAGGGTCCACTGGAGGTTCCCAGTCGATTAATCGATCCCCAAATCGATTAATCGAAATCCCAAGTCGATTAATCGAACTCCAATTCGATTAATCGAAATCGGGGTCCTCTGACTTTTCAACTTCCTGGCCAATTTCGATTAATCGAAACCCAATTTCGATTAATCGAAATTGTCAGATTCAGCCCCTTTTCGAGCTATTCTTCCCAATCTTCTTCCATACATTTTCTTCTATTTTTCTAAGCCATTATCCTATGATTTAACCCACATTTAACCACAACTTAACCCCTATAATCTATGTATCTTATTTACAAAAATTTTACCTTGAATAGATCTCAAATTGATTTCAAATCAATGGTTGGAAGGCTAGGGTTTCCAGCTTTTGTTCTAACGGATCCCTTGCGTCGAATCCGGCGTTTATTGCTTGAATCTCTCTTCCTCAACTAGCATTCACTCCTTGCATTAATCACTCTCTTCACTCTCTCTCTCTTCTTTACTCTCCTTCAACAACCCAAAATACCCATCTAGGGTTATTAAACCCTTTTTATCTATCTCCCTCTTTGCGTGTTGAGCACATACACCGCAGTAGGTGTAAGTGACTTCTCATTTACATCACACACCACATAATCACTCAAACTATCACATCTCGTCCGTTCATCACATTCTATGCTAACTCATGATCTCCTGATTGGTCAAACTTGTGACCAATCGGGCACGGATCCCGAGGTCATAGTTTTGCGTGATTTTTCGGGCTATTACAATTAGAGTCGTTATCGACCATTTCTTAATATTGATCAGTAAAATATACTTCTCAAAATAAAGTTATATTTTTTATACTGCACCATTATGAGGCCCTAATAAACTTAATATGGAGTATACATTGGATGAACATACCTCGCGTCTCAACAGGATCTTCTTTTCCCAATGACAAAATGCAGAGGCTTCTTCTCCTGACCCTCTATTTTTTTCTTTCAAATAGCAGATCGGACTGAGGAAGGAGACGTCGTCACCTTCGCCACCTCTAACTTCTCACTAGCTGTAGCAGTTAAAATGAGGAAGAAGGGGATGCATTCGTGGGTTAAAGAACGTCAACTAAGGGGGTAATTTGGACTTTTTATTCTCCCTAGGGTCAACTCGTCTTGGAGCTGGCCGATTTGGGTAAAGGTGAAAATATAGGGCCTCTGGTGGGAAAGGTGTATCTGACAGGGTCGATCCGGTAAATTTCCCTTGTTTTAAGCAAACGTATCAAAAGACATTTTCTTAAAATATGCATAGATGTATAAAATATGTTTTTTTATTTAAAACGTGTCCGATACATTTTTTTCATATAAAAACATTTTAAAAGATTAAAATTTTAATTAAATATATTTTCACAATTTTTTATTTTAATATAAAATTTTATTTTCTTTTTCTCATTTTTCCTATACTTTCCATGTTTTCCATATTTTTCTCTTCCCATAATTCGATTTTCTCCCCTTTTTCTCTCCGATTTTTGCCATTTTACCTTGTCATTTTATTCCAATACTCCGTCTTGGTGATTATGGCTTTAATGGGTAAGATCCAGGACAACAGCAGATTAAAGATGTTATCAGGTAGGATCCAGGACAACAGCAGCAAAACTAAAATATTTTAGTCAAAACATTTCGTTTAAATCGGCGTATCATGTGGCGTACCATGACCAATTCCTTCAACTAAGCTCAAGTAACACATCGCAAGATAGAATTTGGAAGGAGATTTGGCAGTGTAAAATGCTCAACAAAATCAAATCCTTTGCATGGTAGGCATGCAAGAACATTCTTCCAGTACATGGAAATCTAAAAATTAAAATTCAGGAAATAGATGAAAGGTGTGAAATCTATGGAACGGATCTGGAAAACATCATGCATGCACTACGAGATTACGACAGAGCAGCAAGAGCATGGTTTCTTTGCCCAGTTGGTAGAAGGGTATACCTATGAAGCAACCATGATTTTATTAGGTGGGTGGATCTATTTATTGCTGACCACGGAACAGAGCAACTTAACTTTTTTTTCACGACAGTCTAGGCAATATGGGAGGCGAGAAACAAGGCGGTCCATGGAGAGAAATTGAAAGAAGTTGATAAAATAGTCCAATTTGCATCGGAATATCTATCAGAGTTTTTGGAGATAAACAAACAACCAGTGTCCACATTCATTGTAGCAAATATCCCAAGTTGGACACGGCCTCCGCCTGGTATGTTTAAAATTAATATTGATGCAACATGGAAGGCGTTTTCACAGGTTGTCGGAGTTGGGATCATCATCAGAAACTCGGATGCCAAACCGGTGGGGTCTATGGTAACAAAAATCGAAGGTGTTCAGAGTGCGGAACAGGTTGAGATGCAGGCTGCATTTGAAGGTGTTAAATTGGCTAAAGTTCTAGGGTTGAATAACATCATTCTCGAAAGCAATGCTACCAATATGATAACGAGTATAAATGATGCATCTACAAATCTATCCCTCAATGGCATGATTATTCATTCTATTAAGCAGTTGTTATCATATTTTGTCCAGTTCTAATATATATCTATTTGTAGATCAGCCAGTTCTGTTGATGATATTTTGTCAGAGTTCAATTTGAACTCTGAGATTGATCATGTTTGGGTGGAAGATATTCCACCACCAGTTGTTGATGTTGTAATTGTTAAGTTTTAATCAATGAAATCTTCTTATTATAAAATAAATAAATAAAACAACTCAATACGATATAATGTATTTACAATTGATGATTTCCTAAAGTGTACCTTTATTTTCAACCATAGATTCTTTCTTCTCAACTCAGGTTTTATGTACTTAAATCGTTAGACTGCTTTGAATTAGATGATGGAGATCGTTTTTCTTCACAATCTCCGACAATAGATCTTGAGATCATGGTCCTACCAACAAACTGTCAGATTTTGATTCCACATTGCACAGATCTAAAGAAGTGATCCGAGAATCACATTTGATTTACGTCTATGATCATGTTCCTCATTTGGGATGTGTACCACGTGTAATCAAATTCTAACAATCCGATGGTATGAGCATGATGTCAAGATCTGTTGTGTCAAAGATTGGGACAAAAAACCATCTCCATTGCCAGATTCAGTCAACAGTTTAAGCACATGAAACCAAGGTCGAGAAGAAAAAATCCGATGTCGTAAATAAAGGCAACCTTTCCTAAATATAAGATCAATTTTGTTCAGTCAGAACTATTACAAATACTTTGGCAAAAAAAAAATAGTTAAAAGGAGGGATAACGGCTCCTCATCGATATCTCAACACCAAAATGGTGTTTAAATGATATTAAATCACTAAAATTATATTGTTTAATTCACAACATTGAAGTGTGATCTATAGTTATGCCCTGTGACACACATCTATGACCAATTTAAATTGTCCAAGTCGCAATTTGCCATTGGAACATGTCTGTCATTTGGTTTTTTCGGCCCGGCCGGATATGAATTGCCCAAGATTTAACACATTTAATAATGGTAGGGCTAAGCTTAATAAGAAACGAGTCCGGGTTCGGGCTACAAAGTAGAAAATAAACGGGCCCAAGTATGTCTTTAAATTTTTGGGCCAATAAGTCCGTCCCGAACCCAGCCCGGCCCGGCCTTGTAAATTTACGCCCTTGCCCCCACAATACTACCGTTCAAAGGATTCAACGGATTAATAAGGGGGGTAAATAAGTCATTTTACCCCCTTTATTAGTTTATTCATTTATTTAAGCTATATAAGGGGGCTTTGGGAACTAGGGTTTCGTTCTCATTTCTCTCCTCTCCCTCTTGCAATCCCAGTCGCAACACTCTCCTCTTCTGTAAAGTCCAATCTCTGCAACTCTTCTCCTCTCAAAAAAGAAAAAAACTCTTCTTCTCTTGCAATCCCCATAGCAACTATGGTTTCCTCTTCTTCTTCTTCTTCTTCTTCTTCTTCTTCTTCTTCTTCTTCTCTCTCTCTCTCTCTCTCTCTCTCTCTCTCTCTCTCTCTAGCCCCTAGGCCTAGGGTTAGTTCACCACCGACGGCCGATAAGTCATTTCTCTCCCAGCCGATGCCCATCTCTCTCCTAGCCGACAACCATCTCTCTCTCTCCTAAGCTCCCAGCCACCAACGAGCAGACTGCAAGGGTTTCAACTTTCAATCCGTGCTCGACGCCCCACCACTACCAGGCCGCACACCACCAATCCACCACCATCGACTTGCCAAGTTGCCATTTGCTATTAAGTTTATTATCTTTATTATCATAAATCAGTGCATTAGTCTTTTTTTTTAAGTTATTTTTTTTAATCAGTTTTTTTTTCTGTTTAAGTGTTTTATTAATTTTATCTCTGATTATTTATTAATCTAGCTAGTTTTTTTTAAATCTGTTTAAATTAATTTATCCTACTTAAATCAGTTTAAATCATTATAGTTTTAATTTCTGCCTGATTAATTAGTCTGTTTTATTAGTTTTATTAATCGGTCTATTTTTTTTTTTAAATCTGTCTGTTTTATAAGTTTTAATTTCTACCTGATTAATTAGTCTGATTAATTTTTGCCTGATTAATTAGTTCGTTTTATTAGTTTGATTAATTTCTGGCTGATTAATTAGTTTTAATTTCTGCCTGATTAATTAGTATGTTTTTTTTTTATTAATCAGTCTGTTTTTTTTTTTAAATCTATTTTATTAGTTTCTGCCTAATTAATTAGTCTGTTTTATTAGTTCTAATTTCTGCCTAATTAATTAGTCTATTTTTTTTTATTAATCAGTCTATTTTTTTTTTAAATTTATTTTATTAGTTTCTGCCTGATTAATTAGTCTGTTTTATTAGTTATAATTTCTGCCTGATTAATTAGTTTGTTTTCTTTTTATTAATCAATCTGTTTTATTAATCAGTCTATATTTTTTTGTAAATCTGTTTTAGTAGTTTCTGCCTGATAATTATTCTGTGTTATTAGTCTGATTAATTTCTGCCTGATTAATTAGTTTGTTTTATTAGTTTTAATTTTTGCCTGATTAATTAGTCTATTTTTTATTTTTTAATCAGTCTATTTTTTTTTATAATATGTTTTATTAGTTTCTGCCTGATTAATTAGTCTGTTTTATTAGTTTTAATTTCTGCCTGATTAATTAGTGTGTTTTTTTTATTAATCAGTCTATTTTTTATAAAAAATCTATTTTATTAGTTTCTGCCTGATTAATTAGTCTGTTTTATTAGTTTTAATTTCTACCTGATTAATTAGTCTGTTTTTTTTTTATTAATCAGTCTTTTTTTTTTTTTAATCTGTTTTATTAGTTTCTGCTTGATTAATTAGTCTGTTTTATTAGTTTGATTCATTTCTGCCTAATTAATTAGTTTGTTTTTTTTTTTTAATCTGTTTTATTAGTTTATGCCTGATTAATTAGGCTGTTTTATTAGTTTTAATTTCTACCTGATTAATTAGTCTATTTTTTTTTATTAATCAGCCTGTTTTTAAAAAAGAATCTATTTTATTAGTTTATGCCTGATTAATTAGTCTATTTTATTAGTTTTAATTTCTGCCTGATTAATTAGTCTGTTTTTTTTTTATTAATCAGTCTGTTTTATTAATGAGTCTATTTTTTTTTTAAATATGTTTTATTAGTTTCTGTCAGATTAATTAGTCTGTTTTATTAGTCTAATTAATTTCTGTCTGATTAATTTATGCCTAATTAATTAGTTTTAATTTTTGCCTGATTAATTAGTCTATTTTTTATTTATTAATCAGTCTGTTTTTTTTTTTTAATTTGTTTTATTAGTTTATGCCTGTTTAAGTCTAAATCGGTTTTTGTGAATCAGTTTAAATCAATTTTAAATCAGTAAGTAATAATCTCTGTGATTATTTTATGATTAATTGGTAATTTGCATAACTAATTTAAATCAATTTTAATTTCTGCCTGATCTTTTTGTTTGATCTGCTTCATTGTCTGATAATTTTAATTTTGTTTAGTTATTTTGTAAATCAGTTATTATCTTGTGTTAGATATGTCAAATCCTTTTGATCTATTTGAGAATCATGACATTGAGGAGATAGAGGGCAGTGGACAATGATGTTGATATCATTATGAGTCCTCCCCTTGAAGGAAACTCATCACCAGCAGGTGGTGTGGGTCCCTCTACCTCCACAATGCCCGTTGATCTAACGACTCCGACCCCCTCTACTTTAAACCTTAAATAATGCCCTGATCGTAAAAAAAGGAAAAAGGGCGTCTGCTACTTGAAATTATTTTAATGAAGTGACAGTGGGGGACTCCTCAAAGCCGAATGTAAGCTTTGTAAGACACAATTAGTTGCTGAAAGTATTCCTAATGAAACTAGCCATTTAAAAAGGCATGCCGAAAAAACTTGTCCAAAATAAAGGGAGATAACAATGATAGTAAACAACAACAGTTGTGTGTGGATGGAAAAGGAGTTGGTAACTATAAGTTTGACCAAAGTAAAATTCGTGAGCTAATTTCTCAGATGATAATTTTGCATAAATTACCATTTAATTTTGTTAGTCACGTAGGGTTTGTTGACGTATATAAAGGTCTACAACCCAAACATAAAATAGTCTCTCGTAACACAATTAAAAAAGATTGTTTTGAAGTCTACAAAAAGATAAAGTAAAATTGTATAGCTTATTTCAAAAAATACCAGGAAGGATTAGCTTTACTTTGGATATTTGGACTTCAAATCAAACACTTGGGTATATGTGTCTAATTGCCCATTTCATTGATGAGAGTTAGAATTTGCAAAACCGTGTGATTAACTTCCCTTTGATCCCTTGTCCTCACACGGTTCAAGCTATTTTTGATCATATTTTATCATGTATTATTGAATGAAAATTAAAGCATAAAATTTCTACTATAACATTAGATAATGCATCTTATAATAAAAATATGACTAAATTTTTAAGAGAGCATCTTACTAGAAGGAACTTCCAATGGGTGGTAAGTTATTTCACGTTCGATGTTCCGCCCATATTCTCAATTTGATTATGCAAGATGGGTTGAAAGCCATTAAAGATACCATTTTCAATATTAGGGAGAGCGTTAAGTATATTAAATATCACAATCCCGCCAACAAAATTTTAATATTTGGGTAAAAGCGAATGCTAGGCACATTTCTGGAGGATTATCTCTAGATGTCTCAACCTGATGGAACTCTATATATCTAATGGTTAAATCTACATTTCCATTTAGATATGGGTTCACTTGGTTAAAAGAGTGCGATTCAAGCTATCAATGGGCTCCATCGGTTGAAGATTGGGTTAATGCTGAAGCCCTTTTTGATTATTTGAAAAAAAAAATTGAAGCTACAAATATTTTTTCCAGTACCAATTATATCCAACTGTTCATTTATTTTTTCATCAAGTAATTGAGATTTATATACAACTTAAAAAACAAATTATGGATGAAAAGGTTACGGGGGCTCATAATATGGCTAAGTTAATGCTAGCTAAATTTGATAAATATTAGAAAAAATATTCTTTACTTCTCTCAATTGTGGTGGTTTTTTATCATCAATTTAAAATGGAATATTTGGGCTTTATTTTTTATATTTTGTAGGAAGAAAATGATGATACACATATGAAGAATGTACTCGGTGATTTGACAATCATGTTTGATGAGTATAATATTAAATTTGGTTCTAATGACGATGGTAATAATTGTGAATTACTTCCAAATATTCCAATCAATGAGGGTGGTCCTCAAGTTTTTTTATTGTGGCAACAATTTAAAAATAAGAATAAGCGTAAAGGGTTGGCTACTTTAGGAACAAAGTCTGAATTAGACTTATATTTAGAGAGCCCACAAGAGCCTCAAACCAAAAATTTTGATATTTTAGCATGGTGAAAAATTAACTCAACTACATATCCGATTCTTTCTCGAATTGTGCAAGACATATTAGCTATTCCCCTTTCAACGGTTGCTTCGGAATCCGTTTTTAGTACCGGAGGAAGGGTGCTTGATCAAACTAGAAGTTCCTTACATCCAGAGACGGTAGAAATGCTAATTTGTGATCAAGATATGATACATCATGATTATGGTGGTGTTGTTGATGTAAATGAGAATGAAGGATTATGAGTTTTTTTTAGATTGATTTTATTTGAATATAATTATATAAGTTATGTTTATAACTTATATAATGTATAAGTTCTAAACTTCTAATGCTTGTATATTTTCTATTTTGCAAGTTATTGAACATGAAGATTTTCATGAAAAATAATTGAAAAGGAGATGCATGGAAGCTATTAGAGATTTTTATGGAGTTTATAATTTCATTATTGTAATATGTGATTTTTATGATTATATAATTTCTAAATTCTAAGAACATAGTCATAGGCCCATGGCCCAAAGGTCCAAAGGTGACATACTGACATGTGAGCCTTGATGGGCTGGATATCTTATTATTTTGTGTAATTTTTATATAATATATAAGTTTTAAAATTCTAATGCTTGTATATTTTTTTGTTTTGCCGATTATTGATTTTCATAGAAAATGATTGGAAAGGAGATGCATAGAAGTGATTGGAGATTTTTATGTTGATTATATTTTCATAATTGTAATTTGTGATTTTTATAATTGTATAATTTCTAAATTTTAATAACATAGCCATGACCCATAGGCCCATCCGCCCATGGTGGCGTAGGATATACAATTTTCTATTTCTAAGAATGTTAAATGTTTTATTTTTATAATAATTATAGCTTTAAAAAAAACTGTTAACAAAAAGTTACAGGAAAGAGCTTAAAAAATTTATTAGAAACTCGACCCAAATATAGGCTTGAACTCAGGCCCGAACCCGAGGTTTTGACCCGATTTATAACGGACCAAGTTTTTATGGGCCCGGGTTTTACGGGCCGGGTTCGAGCTACAAAAATTAAAAAATGGGCTGAGCACGGCGCGGATAGCTATCGGGCCGAGTTCGGGCCTCCATTACATTTTTTAAAAAAAAGGGGCCTATCAAAAAGCCCGGCCTGAACCTGGCCCAGCCCATTGACAGCCCTAGTCTCAGTCCAAATACAAGATGCCTATAAGCGAGCATAAATCATCAAATTGACGAACTTTAACATCAACCATTAAAACTAGAAACAACAATTGATATTATAATCAACAAATCGGATGGTGTAAATCTCCCTAAAACACCATTTTCGGGCTTGTTTCACTTCAATCTATGATCTATCACTTTGACGGTTTGGATTATTCACATCTTAAATCATTAATGATGTAAGATCATATAAAATACCATTTTGACGTTAAAATGAGAATCGAGAGAGTTGGTCCTTAAAAGTAACAAAAACCTGGCAGAGATATCAAAATTAGCGTTCTCAAAGTTTGGATTCTACTTTATAACGGAGAAAAATTAGAGACTAAAATGAAGAGTAGGTGATGCAGACATCCGATTCATAGAATTGCCTATGATCTATAGGAGGCAAATGAAACGTGTAAAAACATACCGTAGGCTCCAAAATGAAGAATGAAGGTGTTTTGAAAATTAAGGCAAGGATATCCGTGATCAAGGACATCTGTGACCAAGGACGGACATCCATGAGTCTCGTTCTTAAATTAGCGGCTAGACGAATTTTGAGGCAAAACTTGTTGTATTAGTTGTTTTAGGACTGTCTTATTTCAAACTTTATGTTTAGTTATAATTTATTTGCCTATATAAAGGCATTATAAATATAATTTTAATTAGTTAATGATTATTGAATATTGCTTTTACAAATTGAGAACTTTTATCAAAGTTTTCTTCGAGGGTGCGATTCTCTTTAAACTTCGAAGAGCAATTCTTCTTTCTATGTGTGATTTAGTATGAGACTAACTCTTCTATCATTGTTATATACTCTTATCTTCATCTTACGTATAAGTGTTTGATTAATTTTTAATTAATTTTATTCCTAAAATTCATAATTAATTACGTGTTTTGCTTGCTCGATCTTTTCATAACCTAACCTAAGATCGTTCAACCGTCATAACACAAGATTTCTTCAATTTGAGATTTCAAAATACCTAGTCATTTTGTTGTTAATTCTGCACGAGTTTGAAAAAACCCACTTGTGAGTTAGATCGAATCCCTAAATTGGTGAAATTTTAATTGTTCGCTAAGAACCTTAGTCTTCTACATCTTATAGAAAACATACCGCGAAAGTAATACTATTCTAGTTGGTGAAAATTTAACTGTTCGCTAAGAACCTTAGTCTTCTACATCTTATAGAAAACATACCGCGAAAGTAATACTATTTTAGGCTAAATTATTTAATTGAAATTTTCTTTATTTTCTGTATTAATTTATTAGGAAATTTATATTTCAATTATTCATATTAATTCACAAATAATCTCAACCTATCATATTTGCATCGTATTAGAAGTCATGCATCTTTCTTTTTACTAAGCAAAAGCAACAATCATGGGTCAAAAAATCGTCCGATACCGATACGCATCGCCCAATACGTATTGGTTTTGGACCTGAGCAGTACGATACATTGCCTATGTATCGTACCCCCTAAAAAATAGGATAATTATATTCCGATACGGACGATACATTCAAATTATCGAGCGATAATTTCAAATTATCGTCCGATAATTTGATTTTTGAGTTTTATGAAAAAAAAAAAATGTATCAAAACAATACATTCAATGTATCACCGATGCATTGAGTGTATCGGACGATACGCGATACGTATCGAACGATACGGACGATAATTTAATTTTTTATATTTTTTGAAAAAAAAAAACGTATTGAAACGATACATTCAATGTATCGCCGATACATTGAATGTATCGGATGATACGCAATACGTATTCAGGACGATACGTATCGAAAATTCGATATTTTAACCCTTGGCAACAATAGTCCTACTTGACTACTATAATTCAATGTTATATACAACAAAAGAAACACTACCCACTTTCTATCCAAGTTCCATGGTCATGACAAGGAGATCCTATTTAATGACATACTTGGCAACTCTTCCGGCAAAATCCGTCGGAGCCTGGGGAGCCCACCATGTAAAGCGGATTCTTTTGGCACTCTCCGGAGGCAGCCCATTGGGAGCAGAGCTCATCCTCATCTACACATTCTCCGTTTGTTGAGCTCCTTTCCGGTTTATCAAAGGATCTCACGTGAATCCATTTTGTCGCAGACCACTTCTCGCCTTCAATAACCGGGCAGCTTCCATGCAAACTGTTTGTGTCGGTTGATGCATCAGGATGAAGACTGAAGAATAGCAAAGCATCGCCTTTTCTAGTTTTCACTGCATTGACCACATAACAAGTGAAGGTTTATAATACTGGATTCCGGCAGGTATATAACCGCTAACGGCCAATACTGGGGCAGTGAATAGCTCTACAAAAATTCCGAGTATTTACCGCCCAATATTTAAATTTTACCAGAAATATCAAGCCAGCATATATTGAATTTTCCAGTATTTACCTAAAGTTTTCAAAATAACATTAAAAAACTGATGTTATTATATTTGCAAATTAGCACGTTAATTTTATTTATCAGACATAAAATTATCATGTTACATACAGTTCAATAATTGTTATTTATCCCCAAAATTACCATGGTATAGATGTTACCTATCCCAAAAATTACCATCTTATATAGAGTTTGGTAATCATTAACATGTCATATTTTCCCTTTAATATTTTCATTAATGCATAGTTTTTAAGGTTCAATTCCCATTTCATTTTCTAGCTAATTATATAAAATTATTATAATTTTAATATGTTGCATTTTTAATATTTTATTATGGTTTTTATTTACCAGCATATAGTAGAAAATACCAGCCAGTACCAAAGACGGAAGTTTAAGCCTTGGATGATATGGAAATGCTTTGAAAATTATTTTGGATATATTCTCATCAAAGAGAAGTAATGGCTTAATATTATTATCCACATACACCATGTTGTGTTGGACCGTTATTCTCACCACCGAACTGCTTTCTCACCCCATCTCCTCCAGCTGGCATGCATCGACATTCTTTGAATCAGACGATGGAGATCATTTTTCATCTCAAACCTCCACATGAAGGATCTTGAGATCATGGTCGTTCCATCATACGGTCAGGCTTCCATTCCACATCCCAAAAGTGACCCTAAAATCATGTGACACACAACACGCTGACTATATGATGGTCCGCCTATGCCCTAAAGATCCATTGTGTGGAAGGTTGGGACAAAAAACAATCTCCATCATCTGATTCAAAGGTGGTCAATGCATGCTGGCAAGAGATGGGGTGAGAAAGCAGTGTGGTGGGGTGAGAATAACATTACCCCTTGTCAAATTGATAAGGTAAAAATAGCATTCATTGGTGTATTGTCAACAAAGGAAATGTGTGCTGATGGTACAAATATATGGTGATAACATCGTCATTCAATTTATTTCCTCATAAAACACCCTAAATTAAGATAGTTTATAAACCAGAATGAGATGCCTCTTTGATTCTTTTCAAATGATCAGTATAAATAACCACATGGTGATACGAATCTCAGCTAAGTTCTTAGATCTTAATAGCAGTGTGACCAAAGAATGAGTTTTGTTCGCATTTGTATTTTTAGAAAAAAACCCCAAGGAAAACGCATTTATTTTGAAAAAGATGAATGACACTTCTTTTTTTAAAAATGTGTATTTTCTTGCTCTTTTCATGTTTATTTCGCTTTTATTAAAATAAATGTTTAATATAAGATACATGTTATAATTATTAATATTTGAATAAGCTTTTGTTTTAACTTTCCGTTTTATTCCTGTACCCGGACTTGGTCACTATGCTTAATAGTTCATAATTAGAAAGGATTTACTTCAAAACAACATAAAGATCAGGTTGACATAATTTTGAACATTTTTCAAGAATTTCAGAGTATCATGGCAGTTCCAAAGTAACAAAGCCATAAGTATCGCATAGTATCCAAGGACCCAACTCCTTAAACAATCACAATTAACATTTAACATTTTCTCTTTTTTTTTTATCATTTTTGGATCATTAGCTATTACAATTAGACTGTTCTTGTAAAAAAAAAATCGGATAAAATTTTCATAAATTTCTGTGTATTTTCAACGTTTAAATCATTTAGACATTGGGGGACACTTTCAAGTAATGAAATTGTCCATCTTTTCCTTATTGAAAAGCGAAGATATGAACTATTGACACAATGGTACAAATTAGATATTGCCAG
This sequence comes from Chloranthus sessilifolius, assembly GCA_021018995.1. Lineage (NCBI taxonomy): Eukaryota > Viridiplantae > Streptophyta > Magnoliopsida > Chloranthales > Chloranthaceae > Chloranthus > Chloranthus sessilifolius. Next base: position 105,452,805 of record CM037588.1, read on the forward strand.
AAAAATGTCCACCAACATAATATATATATATATATATATATTCTAAACCTTCAGATTGCATAATACCTGCATAACCATTTTTTGCACATTCAGACCATGTGTCGTCCTTTGTTTGAGTCTCTTGGGCCTGCAATGAATGATGTTGCTAATTGGTTCAAGGAAAAATTATATAACAATTATAAAGCAAATAGAGTTGTTTACCTCTGAATTTGGGAAAATAGTTTCACCACCCTTCTCAACATCAGATAAATACATGAGTACCGTAGCAATTCGATGCCCCCCAAGTTCTTGATTGGCTTTGTCATGAAAATAATCAAAATGTGGCTCGTATTTTTGGCCAAGCTCATAGTGTAGTATTTGAATTGATTCCCCATTTTCTGGCCACCACACGGTTTTTGTGGTAAGATTTAAAGATAAGTCAAAGAAATTGATGAGGAAAATGCTTTTAGTTGGTTACCTGGTGGAAGGAAGGTCCAAGCAGCAATCCTGCGCTCAATATTTTCAACAACTTCATCCTTGAAAGGGAAAAGAAGGAAAACATTCAAAATTAGAGCCACAATCACTGTCCAGAAGCAATAACAATCTCTAATCCAACAGCAATAGATAATAAAGGGAAAATTTGTAGCACTGCCTTGATCATAAAAGACCCAGGATATTTTCTATTTATATGGCATACAAAGATAACCAAAACCATGTCTCTCTCTCTCTCTCTCTCTCTCTCTCTCTCTCTCTCTCTCTCTCTCTCTCTCTCTCACGCAGACACAACCCTTTTACAGGCCCCATAAGTCTATATTGTTATTTCTGAAGGCTCTATAAACCTTTTGAAGGTTTCAGAAGCCTCTTTAAAGTGTCAAGAAGGTTCATAAGAGTTTTAATGTAGCCTTGAATAGTCGAGCCAAGTCTTCAAAAAATTGTAAGAGTTCTAGACAAGTCTAGAACTCTCGTATAAGTTCATATAATGAGTAGATGCAGATGAATAGTGTGAAGTAAATTTTTGAGGAAGTCTACAACACTCTTGAAAATTGATGGCCTGAGTGATCTAATAATTAACATTTAACAAGTTGAGTAGGGGACACGATGACAAATGAAGCTCCTAGACATGCCCAACTCTAAGTATGCAATTCAAGTTCCTAAAAGCAAGTTTAATGAGATTCAATGAGGGTGAACTAACTTAAGGGTACCTCACTAGAATAGTGATGGCTTGAAAGTGCACTCCTACCAATACACGGCTTGTGATAAAATTCATTAAGGAAATCAACTACCTCCTTGACGAAGGACCAAAATTTTTGAAAGAATCAGGTACCCATTACGCTGGGGCACACTAGAAAACAGCAACTTTAACTTCCTCTTCCCTAAATTCCTCTTCAAGTGCGGTCCTTCCCTCCTCATCAATAGTGGAAAAAGGAATATCATTTAGATCAGCTTCTCCACCAAATCTCCCCTGTAAAGCTCTTTAGAATAGGCAATCACCCTGTCCCTGATTTCAAACCTCTGGCCTCTAATAGTAACTAAAGAGAAGGCATTACGTGGTTTCTAGCATTGGTCGTAGCATGGAAATGACGAGTGTTACAATCACCTTCTTTTAACCATTTAACATAAGACCTCTGCCTCCACATGATCTCTTCCTCCATGACTGTAGTGTTGAAGCAATCTTTAAGAGCTTTCCACTCTTCTAATTCCATCGAGTCAGCGCTCTGTATCTTCAATATCTTCAAACACCTCAAGCTTAGACAGAATCTCTTCCTTATTCTTCCCGCCCGACATTTCCAAAGAAGTTAACATTCCACTCCTTTAAAAGAGATTTCACTTGGCGCAACTTAGAGAGCTCCAAGCCATATTCAGCGTTGATCAACTCAAATGCTGAAGGCTCCATGACATGTAAAAGACGAAACTAGTTTCATCTTTAAGAGATAAAAGTATCAATTAAATAGAAAACAAGTTTCTTTTTTAATAGAAATGAGTTTCTTATAAGATATAAACTAATTTATATTTAAAATGAAACAAGTTTCAATTATATATTAAAAAGTGTTTGTAAAAACATTTTTGAAAGGTTTCGAAAACGTTTCGTACCAGTCCCCGATACTGGGACGCACGGGTACTGGTATGATAGGGTAAAAAGGGTCTTTGGGTAACCATGCCTGAAACATCTCCTATACAAAGGACTAAAATGATAGAAATTAAAGGAAGAGAAAAAGAAGAACAATAGACATGGATAGGTAGAACTGAGAAATGACATAAAGGATTGTAGGGAAACAGAGATTTTAGCCCTGAAAAGGATTGAGTAGAGAATTAAGAACCGCAAAGACAGACAAACCCAAATAGATGGGACATGGAAATGACGAGGATAGAAAACCTCCCAAATAGATAAGACAAGGCAATGACAAGGTAATCATGAAGCTTCAACGTGCCACCATTGCCCATCGGTAGCATAAAGAAAAACTGGAGTGATCAGACACCATGCTCACCAATTCCTCTGTTTTAACATTAGGGAAATGACTTTCCCGTTCACTAGAAGACGGTTATCGATCTAACTGGAATTGAATAGGGGATTCCTGACCGCTGGACCAAGTGTACATGACCCACCCATAGGTAGATAAGCACAGCCTTGGGCCATAAAGTCCAAGAAACCTCACATACTCCGAGTAATTCTAGATCTCCCAGTCTTCTCGTGAATGAACTGTATCACGTTGAAATTGCCTCCTATGATCACCTTTCATCTCACCTGAACTGAAATGAACTCCTTTCAAAATCTCTCCCTTAATGTTGCGTCATTAGGGCAGTCCAATCCCAAAAATTCCCTTTCAGAATCCTCCACACTGTCCTTCTTTGGCAGGTGTCCCATTTCGTCTCCTGCAACGCAACAATGGAAGGGCTGCAACTATTGATTCTCTCTTTCACTAGAGAGCACTTATTGGGACATCCAAGTCCCCTAATTTCCAAGTAAAGGTCTTGGCCACCATAAAACACCAACACAAATCCAGGAGAACAGAACACGACACGCGGATTAAACTTCAGAAGTTGTGCCCTCCTACCCATTGGTACTGGCTTTCTTGATATGTTAGGAGTCTCATCGTCCTTCAGCATTCTACATTGGAGGATGCGGGAACTTACTAAATGCAATGTTAGGACTGAGATTATGATCAAAATTAATTCAATCAATTAATAAATAATAATTTCTCATCACAAATTATCACGAAAAATTCTAGAAATCTAATTAGATGCTTTAATTTCGGCCCAAAATAGAGTTACTTTCGTGTATGTTCCCTATCGCAATTCTAGAATATTAGGGTTCTTATGAACGGCTAGATCTCTGATAGTTTTAGGGCGTCGAACGAACTCGCAAGTCGGTTCTCTCGATACCAAACAAAAATAAAAGGCTAATAAAGTTAATGATGAACAAAATGTTGATTTTGAATTTTTATGAAATCAATAGGCTAGATCTGAGATTTAATGGATAAATAAACAATTAGGTTCACACTACTTACGCAAATCGTAAATCTAAAGAAGATAGAGATAGAAGAAGAGTTGGTCTCGCACCAAACCGTAAGCGGGAATCAAAGAATCGCTCTCCGTTTTGAGAGAATCACACCCTCACGAAAGTTTAGAACTCTCAATTTTGCATAAGCAATTTTCATTCACTAAAAAGTTATAATAAAGTTGTTTACAAGCCTTTAAAGAGGCTAACCAATGCATAAAACTAGAATCCTAGTGTAACTCTAATTCCTAGTTCAAATAAAAGAAATATCCTAATTCTTCTAAAACAATAAAATAAAGTTCTAAAACAATAAGGAAACTAATCATATTTCTAATAAAAGAAACAAATCCTATTTTCTAAAATAAAATAATAAAAGAGACTAATCCTAATTCAATTAGGAGTCCTGAAATTCGTCACTTTCTGTGCAGCTTCCGAAAACTGGCCATAACTTCTTCAATACTCGTCGGAATTGCACGTTTTTTTGATCGTTGGAAAGTTACTTCGATAAGCTTTCAAATATGACCAATTTCGCATCAATCCGACTTTGTTTGATACTTCAAAATAGGCCAAACATAAACGTGACAGAATTGAAAGTTAAAGACCCTAATAAATTTTGGATTTTCTTCTTTATGATCAAGCGGGTCTTTAACTGGCCTTTTTTTAAAAACTCATTCGCAGGACCACTTTCTCTTTTAACGTCTCCTCTTTATCCGACCACAATTCAAATAGGCGGATCTACAGTTCGCATCACTGGATCAGTAGGGGGAACCATGACCAAGTCTTGCTAACCATCCTCTCACAGAACGTTGTCTTCAGCAATGGCATCCCCATTAAAACAAATGTCATATCAAATATTCTGCAAATTTGATTCTATAAGCAGATCAAAGTCGTCTCCTGCTTAGCTCGTTTATACTCTTCCCTGCTGGAAGCACTTTCCGTGTCACTAACCTGCATACGTCTTTGCTAGAACCGGAGTCATCAAGTTGGAGCAAGAGTCACATTTGATATTAGGTGCCACACCCTCCCCATAAAAAATCTTTGAGTCACTCGATGTTCTAGATGCAGAGGCTCGAGAGCGGTTTCTAGACCAAAATGCACGACCTTCTACATAGCCCAAAACTATCACCCAAGGGACCCAAGAGGGAAGCTTTAGATTTGATGAGCCTCTTGGAAGAGGGCCCACGTACTTCAGCATGTGAAGTGTGACCGAGCAGACAAGAATCCCTAATACCTTCAATGAATAAGCGACTTAGATCAGTTGCAACATGAGGATCCGCATCTTGATTGGACATATCAGATCCCTACTTCGAACAGCAAACCTTTTGGAGTCCGTTCTCCCTACACGGATTAGAACTCGTTTCACATCCAATTGACTTCCCATGTCTTGCTCCTCCACGTGTCCTCGCAAAGGCCGATTCTTTCCACAAGTGGCGCCCTCAATCTTTCAATCGAGAACCTTCTCCATCATCTACCTAACCTGCTTACCCCAAAATGAAGCCTTACCGTCATCTTCGTCCACAACTGATTTTTTGAGCCATCTTGCCTCGAATCAACCATGTGAACCTCACCAAAGATTAATCCTCAATACAGGAAGAAGCAACCTCCACCCACCCATCGGTCAAGCAGTTCCATCACGTTCCATTCGACCTCCATAAAAACTGGGAAGGTCTTGGTACGATCATATATAGGAAATCTAAATGCATGGGAAATAAAATCGGAGTTGAGACATAGATGAAACGATATACCCTAGAGCCTGGCCCAACAAACCTTGTCCTTGAAAGATACTGATACAAAATTATCTTCAGGTAGCCATGACCAAATTTTATGAGGTACTCTCCAATCTCCCAACACTGGCCATCGAACCTTGAAGAGCATCCACCCGCTTATTTTCAATCTCGAAGATAAAAATGATCTTGTGCCATCCTTCTAACACCTAGAGCATGGAACCCCAAAGCCCCTTTGCCCAGACATCAAATTTTCCAAAGAACCCCTACCATCTGAGAAAGAACCCACCTGGCATTTCTCCTTGAGTCACTCCGCCCATCCTTTAGCAAGAGGAGACTAACTGCTAATGGATATTTTGTCGTATTCCAGATGGATTTTGTCCTTTTCCTTAGCTCCAACCTCAAGCCAAGGAATATTCTTGTATTTTCCCCCCAAAGGATCGATATGTTTGCAAGGTCAGCATGCTAGCACGTGGAAAACAGAGTGGGTCCCTAATCTTTCTGTTAAATCTAAAAAAAACAACTACTACCGTGTTCACTACATCCCCTTCGATGGCAAAACTCACTTCTGCTGAAGTTCCAATTACCGCCTTTACCACACTTCGAGTCCCCATTGTGCTTGACCACTGGGGGAAGAGGGATCCCCTACTCCTTAGGATTCCTCATGCATTTTCTAAATAGGTGGTTTACGGCCTGTTGATCATTCCCCATTTTCCTTGTCACTACTTTCTAGCCAGAGTCCACATGACTGTCATATGTGCTACTTTCCAAAACACCGAACACCACTCTCCATCCCAAGGAAGCAGCAGTTTAGCACACTTCATCGAGAAAAGCCAGCTAACCCCAAAGATTGGAGAACAACATTCATGCTCTACTAGCAGCCTCGCAATGTACAAGTAGATGGCCAATTCTTTCCCTACCATGGCAACACATCACACATCTATTTCTTAGGTGTATACCCCTTTTAAGTAGTAGATCAATTGTTTGAATCCTTTCCCAAGCAACAATCCAAGTGAAAAAAGAAAACACCCTAAGCAGAGCACAAGCTCTCCAAAGAACTGGCCAATAGTGTGCTATGAGTGGGCGATGACACAAGAACTAATAAAAAAGACTTAATTGAGAATATCCCTTTTTTCCTCTAAGTTCCAGATATTTGTATCTTGTCCTTCCCGGTGTGGAGAACATTTGAATAGCAGGTCAAGGAGTTCAACAAACAACCCTATCTCATCCTCTCTTAAGTTACGTTGGATCCGAATATCCCAAATTAAATTAACACCATAACCGACATATTATAACTCCTACCCATGGCTATAGGCTAAAGGGGGCTCAAAATCTTTGGCCCTTCACGAAGGTTTGTTCCCTACCCAAATATCCTTCCAAGCCCCATTCAAATCACACATATTTATCAAAAGACTCGTTAACAGCACAAAACTGAAGCCACATCCAAACCATATCCATTTATCAAGACTTCATAATACCACACCACTCTTCCACGAACCTAATCCCCTCTGACTTCCTCCTGTATTAGCTTCCCAACCATTCCCGGGAGACCCATATTTGGTGGCTAGTTCTAGCTCCCAAAAATCCCCTTTCTCCGCCTCTTTTCAAAACAACTTCTTAAATGAGCCATATTCATCTCTTTGAGCCATCCAAAACCCCCTTCCTCCTGAAACCTTCTAATTTCCTCTCTGCCTCCCCATAGAAATTTCATTCAATTTGTTCGATTCTCTCAACCACGGCTCTCAGGCATCAAAACATGGACATATAGTAAGTGGGCAATTGGGCATAGTAGATTTGTAAAGTGCTAAGCCATCCTCCCACGGATAACAGATTTTCTATCCAAAGTGTTAGTTTCTCTTCAATTCTCTGAACCACCAGCTCCCGTAAGGTTGCATTAGGCTTCCCCCAACTAACGTTATGAACAAGTATGTTGATTCTTCCCCACAAATAATGGATAGACCCAAGTATGTTGATAGTAAGGATCTCTAGCAGCATCCAACCAAGAGAGCAAGCTCAGCTTGCTCTAGGCCTTCATCCCTAAGTCCAAGAAATTGGGTTTTGTTCAGGGTCACCCTTCTACTCAAGATGGTTCCAAAACACCAAAGAATGGCATTCATATTTCATAGCTCTTCCTTTGATGCCCCATAGAAGATCATAGCATAGTTCAAAAATCCGAAAAACTCCACTCGACTCAAAAGTCATTTGGATCGAATTAACTCGAGCTCATTCTTGACTCAACCATGTGCAACTCAAATAATTTAATAAATATTTAATTAAAATAAAATAAAATAGTAAAAAAAATACATTAAAATATCATGTGAATGGAATTTCAATTTCTTATAATCTAAAGCAGAATGTAACATGTTCTGTCAAGTGACATAAAATAGCAACATACTATAATAAGAAAATTCACCAAAAAGTTCACAAAAAAAAAAAAAAAATACAGACACACACATAGTTCTTCAATCTACATAATCTAAGCACAAATATAATCTAAATTTGCTATCAAAGTGGGAAGCCAATAACCAGAAGTTTTGAAGTTTAAAGTTCAACCATTGCATCCAACCATATAGTCTGTCAAATAAATAAGATAAATAGAAAATTTTAGATATCATCCTCCCAAACATCAATCGACAAATTTCCTTCCTCGTCTCCCCTTTCCTAATTCTCCTCTTTCCCTGTTGCTGCAAGATGAGCATCAATGTCCAAGTTTTCCAACCATGTCTCATGTCCTTCCAAGCCCTCCCCACTTTTGTGAATCCACTCACCAATCCATATTCTGGTTATAATTTCTATTACGGCTAATCTATCATGGTCGTTGTTTCAAATAGATGTCAAAAATGCATTCTTGCATGGGAACCTATCTTAGAAGCTCTAGATAGAGCAACCTCCTAAGTCTGTTGTTCACGAGTTCATAAGGTTGTCACCTGTAAAAGTCCATTTATAGCCTGAAACAGTCTCCAAGTCCATGGTTTGATAAATCCAAGAAGGTGGTTGTGGCACATGGAATGCAAAGAAGCCAAGCAGATCAATTTTGTATTTATTAGATGGGCTAAAAGTGGTATTATCATCCCGGTAGTCTACGTTGATGACATCATTGTCAAGGGCAGTGATGAAAAAGGTATTGGAAAGTTGAAAGATCATCTTCGCTAGGGCTGTCAACGGGTCAGGTCAATCTGATACTCAACCCACCTAACCCGGATTTTTAACAGGTCGGACACATAAACATGACCTGTCGGGTCAAGTAGGGGAAAAATTAGGTCATGTCGGGTTTTTGTACATAAAAATCACAGAAAATAGGGGGTTTGGGTCTGGCATATACCATTGACCCATCTGGGTAGGTGCACCAGTGATGGGGACATCCAATTCAAGCAATCACCCATAACATATCGGAGGCGAAAGAAGAACATCAAAGTAATCAGAAAGAAGAAGAGCAACTTATCAAAAGAAGAGTAACTTTTAATCTCGTCACTTTTATGTTTGGCCTATTTTGAAGTATCAAATGAAGTCGAATTGATACGAAATTGGTCATATTTGAAAGCTTATCGAAGTAGCTTTCCAACGAGCCAAAATTTGAGCAATTCCGACAAGTATTGAAGAAGTTATGGTCAGTTTTCGGAAGCTAGACATAAAGTGACAAATTTCAAGAATCCTAATTGAATTAGGATTAGTGTCTTTTACTATTTTATTTTAGAAAGTGAGAGTTGTTTCTTTTATTGGAAATAGGATTAGTTTCCTTATTGTTTTAGGACTTTATTATTTTAGAAGAATTAGGATATTTCTTTTATTTGAATTAGAAATTAGAGTTATAATAGGATTTCCAATTTTATGCATTGGCTAGCCTATTCAAAGGCTTGTAAACACTTTTATTATAACTTTTTGATTAATGAAAATTGCTTATGCAAAATTGAGAGTTCTAAACTTTCGCGAGGGTGTGATTCTCTCAAAAAGGAGAGCGATTTTTCGATTCCCGCTTGCGGTTTGGTGCGAGACCAACTCTTCTTCCATCTCTATCTTCTTTATATCTACGATTTGCATAGGTAGCGTAATCCTAATTATTTTATTGATCTCATAAAAACCCTAAATCAATATTTTGTTCATCATTAATTTTATTAGCCATTTATTTTCATTTGGTATCAAGAGAACCCGCTTGCGAGTTCGTTCAACGCCCTAAAACTATCGGAGATCTAGCCGTTCATAAGAACCCTAGTCTTCTAGATCCATGATAAGGAACGTACACGAAAGTAACGCTATTTTGGGCCGAAATTAAATCACCTAATTAAATTTCTAGAATTTTTCGTGGTAATTTGTTATGAGAAATTATTATTTTTAATTGATTGCCTTAATTTGTTATGAGAAATTAAGCACCATCACCTTCTTCGGGGTTTGAAAACTAAGACAAATAAGTATCCTAATTGCCTTAAGTGTCAAGGGTTTGAACATTTTGCATACCAATGCCCCACGAAATTTCTCACTCCGAATTTATTGACTAAAAAAGAGTCCTAAGGAGCCGAAAAATAGGGAAGTGGAAGCAGTGTACGACCCTAGTATCGTGCCGAGTGAAGAGGAGATAAAAAAAGCTAAAGAAAGTCTAGTTTGTGTTAAAAAGACTTCTATTTCCCTTGTGAGTAGTAATGTTGAGTCACTCACACGTGAACCCATCGAGTCACTTGCCTATAAGTCATTGGTATCCGTAGAGTTGGATACACACGACTTGTTGGTGCCCCTTAAATCGAGTACATGTGAGCTCAACGAACTGGGTAAACAAGAATCATTAGGGTCCATTGAATCGAGTACCCCAGAGTCTTTGGTTTTGGTTGAAGCCAATACACACGAGTTAATCGAGTCGAGTGTAGATGCACGTACACCTTTCTTAGGCCTAGCAACAAACCTTCAGACCCATTCCTTGATGCCCATCCACCTGAGCCCAATCATATCTACTCATTGATTTCCAAATACCCACCTGAACAATATATGATGAGGTTCGATGAAAAAGTTTTGGGAGATCCATATTTTGTTACTAAGGTAAAGACACACCAAGCATATCGAGAGTATCTTCTTCAGTGGAAAGGTAAATCGAAAATTGACAACACTTGGACTGCAAGGAGAACGCAATCTGAGAAATATTAGACATACCTCATCCAGTGGAAAGGTAAGCCGAATACTAGAGCACATAAATTTTCTCCCAATGCCCATTCATCAAAGGTCATCAGAGTCTGCATCCACTTTTGCATATTGCATTCATGAGTTGCATGCTGAGATTAAGAAAAGAATTAATTTAAAAAATGAAAAATACAAGTTCTCTGCAGATTTTCACAAACGGTTCAAAGAATTCCAAGAGGGTGATTTTGTGATGGTTCGGAATAGACCCGAGCGATTCCCGCAAGGAATTACAAGCTCGCGGTACTGGACCCTATCATATCTTGAAGCGTGCTAGTTCTAATGCTTACATCTTAGATCTTCCGTCGAATTTGGGGATTAGCACGACTTATGAACGACTAGATCTCCGATAGTTTTAGGACGTCGAACGAACTCACAAGCGGGTTCTCTCGATACCAAACGAAAATAAAAGGCTAATAAAATTAATGATGAACAAAATATTGATTTAGGGTTTTTATGAGCTTAATAAAACAATTAGGATTATGCTACTTACACAAACTGTAAATCTAAAGAAGATAGAGATGGAAGAAGAGTTCGCATCGCACCAAACCGCAAGCGAGAATCGAAGAATCACTCTCCGCTTTGAGAGAATCACACCCTCACAAAAGTTTAAAGCTCTCAATTTTTCATAAGCAATTTTCATTAACCAAAAACTTATAATAAAAGTGTTTACAAGCCTTTAAATAGGTTAACCAATACATAAAATTAGAAATCCTAGTATAACTCTAATTCCTAATTCAAATAAAAGAAATATCTTAATTCTTCTAAAACAATAAAGTCCTAAACAATAAGGAAACTAATCTTATTTCTAATAAAAGAAACAACTCTTACTTTATAAAATAAAATAATAAAAGAGACTAATCCTAATTCAATTAGGATTCTTGAAATTCGTCACTTTATGTGCAGCCTCCGAAAATTGACCATAACTTCTTCAATACTTGTCGGAATTGTTCAAATTTTGGCTCGTTGGAAAATTACTTCGATAAGCTTTCAAATATGACCAATTTCGCATCAATCCGACTTCATTTGACACTTCAAAATAGGCTAAACATAAGAGTGACGGGATTAAAAGTTGAAGACCCTAATAAATTTTTGATTTTCTCTTTCTGATCAAACAGGTCTTTAACGGGCCTTTTTTTTTTAAAACCCATTCGTGGGTCCACTTTCTCTTTTGACGTCTCCTCTTTATCCGATCACGATTCAAACAAATGGATCTAAAATTCACATCAATCCCCTCTACTTTGAAAAAGTTCGACCTCGAACTTTGGTTGGCAAGGATTTTTACGGTCGCGATCACAGACAATATATAGAGAACCTCAATAGGAAGCGGCTTGAATCGGACGTCTCCATCAACTCTCCCCGGGTTCTACGGATTCATCCCCGATGAATGCTGGTTGTGATAACAATCCAAAAGATCTGGATCAAGCTGCTGAAATTCCTCGTGTAATCCACGTGTTCTATGAATCACTCTTGTTCATCCACTTGACCAAATGCTTCTGAAGTCCGCCTTGGTTGGTGAACACAATCTGATCTTCCAGTACATCTTCGATGATCTCACGAGTTTGCCAAGTAGGTGGGAGTAGTGGTGTGGGTAAGGGAATTATTGCTTCATCAGATGTAGAAGGCTCAAAGGGGTTGGCAGGGACCATGGAATGGAACAAGATCATCTACGTTGAAAGTCATGCTAATCCCCAAATCCGACGAAAAATCTAAGATGTAAGCATTAGAACTAGCACGCTTCAAGATCTGATAGGGTCCAGCACCGCGAGCTTGTAACTTCTTTGCAACTCCTTGCGAGAATCGCTCGTTTCTATTCTGAATCATCACAAAATCACCCTCTTGAAATTCTTTGAACTGTCTGTGAAAATCTGCAGAGAACTTGTATTTCTCATTCTTTAAATTAATTATTTTCTTAATCTCAGCATGCAACTCATGAATGCAATATGCAAAAGTGGATGCAGACTCTGATGACCTTTGATGAATAGACATTGGGAGAAAATCTGTGTGTGTTCTAGTATTCGGCTTACCCTTCCACTAGATGAGGTATGTCTGATGTTTCTCAAATTGTGTTCTCCTTGCAGTCCATGGGTTGTCAATTTTCGGTTTACATTTCCACTTGAAAAGATACACTCGATATGCTTGGTATGTCTTTACCTTAGTAACAAAATATGGATCTCCCAAAAATTTCCCATCTAACCTCTGCACATATTGCTCAGGCGGGTATTTGAAAATCAATGAGTAGATAGGATTGGGCTCCGGTGGATGGGCATCAAGGAATGGGTCTGAAGGTTTTTTTGCTAGGCCTAAAAAAGGTGTACATGCATCTACAGACTCTATAGGCTCATGTGTAAGTGACACTACTGACACTAACGACTCTTGTGTGAATAATGCAAAGGGCACTAATGGCTCATGTACACTCGACTTGATTAACTTGTGTATACTCGCTTCAACCAAAACCAAAAACTCTGGGGTATTCGATTTAATTGATACTAATGGTTCTTGTGTATCCAATTCGATGGACTCACATGTATTCGACTCAATGGGCACCAACAAGTTGTGTGCGCCCGACTCTACGGGTACCAATGACTTATAGGCAAGTGGCTCGATTGGTTCAAGTGTGAGTGACTATTCACAAGGGAAATAGAAGTCCCTTTAACACAAACTAGACTTTCATTAGCTTCTTCTATCTCCTCTTCACTCAGCACGGTACTAGGGTCGTACACTTCTTTCACTTCCCTATTCTTTGGCTCCTTAGGATTCACTCTTTTAGTCAATAAATTCAGAGTGGGAAATTTTGTGGGGCATTGGTATGCAAAGTGTCCAAACCCTTGACACTTAAGACAATCAGGACACTTATCCCTCTTAGTTTTCAAACTCTGAAGAAGGTGACGGTGTATTAAAGGAACATACTTTTCAATAAGTCTCACCTTCATGTCCTCCCATGTGGACATATGTTTATTTCGAAGAGATTCAATACGACGTTCTATGCAAGTTCAAAAAATTTTGGCATTACCCTCCAACTTTATTTTTGCTAGCCTAATTTTGTACTCCTTTGGTGCGCCATACCAATCAAAATATTCCTCTACACTAGACAACCACTCCACGCAGGTTTTGGGATTCATCCATCCCTCAAAACTTGGAACCTCATTCCGAATAGATTTGAGAAACTTCTCGGCAAGGTCGTACTCGGGTTCACGATGATGAGGGTATCCCCTAACTCTAGTCTCATCACAATTTTTGAAACTTTGCCAAGAATTTTGAGTATAACGGTTTCCTTGTTTGGCTAGTACCCTTTCATGACGGGTAAGGAATTCACGGTGACGTGTAAGTAACTCATACATGATACTTGACACAAACACAATTCAGACACAATACTAAAAAAAGACACTATGAACCAACAATGGATGAGAATTTTTGTCAAACACTAGACGTGCACACTAAAAAACACTAATGAAATAAAATGCAATAAGATTGAAATGACATGAAATTATAAAACTAGAGTATTGAACCAAGAGGGCGTGTGATGCACCTTCCTGACTTCTCTAAGGTCTTTGAAGTTGCGTGTGATGCGTCAGGCATAGGTATCAAAAGAGTATTGAGCCAAGAGGGCCATCCGATAGTTTATTTCAGTGAAAAGCTAAATGAGGTCAGGCAGAAGTACTCGACCTACGACAAAGAATTCTACGCAGTAGTCCAATCCCTTAAATATTGGAAACACTATCTACTACCACATGAATTCGTCTTGTTCTCGGACCACGAAGCCCTGCGATTTTTGAATTCTCAAAAGAAATTAAACCCACGACATGCGAAATGGGTTGAACAACTTCAAGGGTTTACCTTTATGCTAAAACATAGGGCCGGTGTGGAGAATCGAGTGGCTAATGCGCTTAGCCGCAGAATGGCGACGTTGCACTCATTAAGCGTTGAGGTAACCGGATTCGAACGCCTCGTGGAGGATTACCCCACATGTCCGAATTTTGGCGAAGAGTATGCCTCACTTGTGAATGGACAACCTGTCAGAGGGAGTAAATATACCCTACAGGATGGATATTTATTCTTGAAACACCGATTGTGTATTCCCCGCACTTCTTTGCGAGACTTTCTCATTTGGGAATTACACGCCGGAGGAGTTGTTGGCCATTTTGGTCGCCATAAAACTGTCGCATTGGTTGAAGACCGATTCTATTGGCCTAATCTCACCAGAGATGTTGCTAAAATTATCAGTCAGTGCCATGTTTGCCAGTTGGCAAAGCAAAAGAGGCAAAACACGGGATTGTATACACCTTTACCGGTACCACACACCCCGTGACAAGACCTATCAATGGACTTCGTCTTAAGCCTCCCTAAAACCTTCCGAAAGCACAACTCGGTGTTCGTTGTTGTGGACCGTCTCTAAGACGGCCCACTTTATTGCGTGTGCGAAGACCTCCGATGCTAGTCACATTGCTATCCTGTTCTTTAATGAGGTCGTTCGTCTACTCGGTTTGCTTAAGACTATAGTGTCTGACCGTGACGTTAAATTTGTCAGTTATTTTTGGAAGACACTATGGCACAAAATGGGGACTCGACTATAATTTTCATCTGCTTATCATCCCCAAATTGACTGGCAAACCGAGGTTGTCAATAGGAGTTTAGGAAATCTGTTAAGGTGTCTAGTGGGCGAGCACATTAGGAGTTGGGATTCTATCTTACCTGTCGCTGAGTTTGCATATAACAATTCGGTTAATAGAACCATAGGCATGAGTCCGTTCCAAATTGTGCATGGGTATAAACCTAGGACACCAGTAGATCTCATTCCAATGTCCATTCATCATCGGTCATCAGAGTCTGCATCCACATTTGCGCATCGCATTCATGAGTTGCATGTTGAGATTAAGAAAAGAATTAATTTAAAGAATGAAAAATACAAGTTCTCTGCAGATTCTCATAGACGGTTCAAAGAATTCCAAAAGGGTGATTTTGTGATGGTTCAAAATAGACCCACGCGATTCTCGCAAAGAGTTGCAAAGAAGTTACAAGCTCGTAGTGCTAGACCCTATCAGATTTTGAAGCGTGCCGGTTCTAATGCTTACATCTTGAATCTTCCGCCAGAATTGGGGATTAGCACGACTTTTAATGTGGAGGACCTTATTCCATTCCATGGCCCTTCAACCATCCCTGCCAACCCCTTTAAGCCTTCTACATCCGATGATCCAATTATTCCCCTTCCTACACCGTTACCCCCACCTACTCGGCAAATCTGTGAGATCATCGAAAATGTGTTGGAAGATCAGATTGTCTGCCAACTACGGGAGACTTCAAAAGTACTTGGTCAAGTGGAAGAACAAGGCTGACACAGAAAATACTTGGATTATACGAGAGGAATTTCAACAGCTTGATCCGGATCTTTTGGACCATTATCACAACCAGCATTCATCGGGAGTGAATTCGTCTAACCTGGGGAGAGTTGATGGGGACATCCGATTCAAGCAACCACCCATAACATATCGGAGGTGAAAGAAGAACATCAAAGTAATCAGAAAGAAGAAAAGTAACTTATCGAAAGAATAGTAACTTTTAATTCCGTCACTTTTATGTTTGGCCTCTTTTGAAGTGTCAAACGAAGTCGGATTGACACGAAATTGGTCATATTTGAAAGCTTATCGAAGTAGCTTTCCAATGAGCCAAAATTTGAGCAATTCTGACAAGTATTGAAGAAGTTATGGTCAGTTTTTGAAAGTTTGACATAAAGTGACGAATTTCAAGAATCCTAATTGAATTAAGATTAGTATCTTTTATTATTTTATTTTAGAAAGTAAGAGTTGTTTCTTTTATTAAATATAGGATTAGTTTCCTTATTGTTTTAAGACTTTATTGTTTTAGAAGAATTAGGATATTTCTTTTATTTGAATTAGGAATTAGAGTTATAATAGGATTTCTAATTTTATGCATTGGCTAGCCTATTTAAAGGCTTGTAAACACTTTTATTATAACTTTTTGGTTAATGAAAATTGCTTATGCAAAATTGAGAGTTCTAAACTTTCGCGAGGGTGTGATTCTCTCAAAATGGAGAGCGATTTTTCGATTCTCGCTTGCGGTTTGGTGCAAGGCTAACTCTTCTTCCATCTCTATCTTCTTTAGATCTACGGTTTGTGTAAGTAGTGTAATCCTAATTATTTTATTGATCTCATAAAAGTCCTAAATCAATATTTTGTTCATCATTAATTTTATTAGCCATTTATTTTCGTTTGGTATCGAGAGAACCCGCTTGCGAATTCGTTCAACGCCCTAAAACTATCGGAGATCTAGCCGTTCATAAGAACCATAATCTTCTAGATCCACGATAGGGAACTTACATGAAAGTAATGCTATTTTGAGCCGAAATTAAATCACCTAATTGAATTTCTAGAATTATTCGTGGTAATTTGTTATGAGAAATTATTATTTTTAATTAATTAAATTAATTTTAATCCTAATCTCAGCCCTAACATTGCATTTAGTAAGTTCCCGCATCAACCAGTCAGTTCGAGTCAGGCATATGCCATTTTCCCATTTAGCAAATAAAAGTTTAGCCCACCCCGACCCCTGTTGACAGCCCTAGTCTTTGTTGGCACTTTTGTACCAAAGACTTGGGTTAGCTTAAATATTTCTTTGGCAGTGAGGTGGCGAGGTCTAAGATTGACATTAACATACCCTAAGGCTCTATTTGATAACTTGGAATTCAGCTCTTGGAAGTGAATTAGCAATTCCACGCTCACTTCCTTAGACTTAAATTCCCCTCAAAATGGAACTTCTCGTTTGATTATGTTGTGAGGGAAGTGGCAATTCCATTGTCTGATTAGATTCTTTGGGAAATAAATTCATGTTGAATTGGAAAAGGGTATTTTTGGCAAGTGCAAGTAAAAGAAAAAATTGAATTTTAAGATACTCCATTCCAATTATTTCGTAATGACTATTTAGCCCCTAGAATTGGCACTTCAGCTGATTTATGTGTGGAATTGAAGATTAACTACGGTGGAAATGGTGAGTGGAAGTGGATTTCAAGTGTGGGTCCCACATCAATTCACTTCTACACCTTTAAATTCCTATCAAACAAAAAAAGTGGAATTGGCAATTCAATTCCACGCTAGAATTGTCAATTTCACGTTATCAACCAGACCCTAAAGGAAATACGTCATGGATCTTTTTACTAGGATATAGCTTTAAAGATCCAAACCAGTTGACACCCCGATGGACCCAAACCCTAAATTAATAGATGTTCAAGGCATGGGTCAAAATATCGTCCGACACCGATACGTATCGTCACGTATCTGACGATACGTATCGGTTTTGGACTTGAACGATACAATACATTGGGTTTTTATCGCCCCCCTCATGGGTCAAAATACCGGGTATCGGATACGTATCGTCCGAGCTCAAAACCGATACGTATCGGACGATACGTATCGGAATAGTAAAATACCGGACGATACATTGAATGTATCGTCCGGGTATATGCATACAAAATGGCGATACGGTACATTCAATGTACCATATCGTCCCAGTCCAAAACCGAGACATATCGGTATCGGACGAAATTTTGACCCATGGCCCCCCTTAAAAAACAGTCAAATTATCGTTCAAAGTATCATTCGTATCGTCCATATCGTTCAATGTATCGTTCGTATTGTCTGATAATTTCAAATTATCGGTTTTGTTGTTATTGTTGTTTTTTTTTTTTGGGGAAAAAAATTAGAAAGTATCGTCCGGAACCGATACGTATCGGTTTTGGGGTTGGACGATACGTATCAAAAATCCGAGATTTTGATCCATGGTTCAAGGTGAGCTTCTACGTGATCCTAGAAAGTATAGGAGACTGGTGGGATATCTATTTGACCATCACATATCCAGATATTATGCATGTTGTTAGTTTCATTGATCAATTCATGCATTCATTGAGAAATTATATGCAAGCGGTTACCAAATTCTCTAGGTATCTAAAAGGGGCTAGGACATAGCATTCTATGTCGAAGAAATGTTTGTTAAAATTGAAAGTATTTAGACGATGACTGTGAAGGATTCCCATCTCAAGATCAACTACCGAGTACTAGACATTTGTGGGAGGAAACCTTGTTATGTGGAAAATCAAGAAACAAAAGTGTTGCAGCTAGATCAAGTGCAGAAGCATAATACAATGTTATGGCTCACATTACAGATCAGCTGATTTGGTTGTATAACTAAGTGGAAGTATGTTTTAGTAATAGAAGACAAGATTGAGGATGTGCAACATAACACATGTCGTATTAAAACAATTTGTACAGCAATAATACCAGTGACCCTTGTATGTTTTGGCCAATATCCAATCATGTCCATAGGATCCCTACTAAATACAGTAAAATAATTGTTTAACAGTACAATTAACTCAGTAAAGATGAAAGATAACTTCCAAAAGTGCATACAAGCTAAGATATTAAATCAGATTGCAATAATATAAAAAATTACATAATTTACAGAGAAATATGATGTATCCAGGATAAAAGAGGACAAAACATTACTAGTTCTTTGGACAGACATCTTGGATTATATAGAAAATTTAATATGCGGCTGTAGTGTAACTCTCTCATCTAGGATATAAATCATGTATACAAGCGAACGACATTTACGAAGGGCCAAAAGTCCCATCTCACTTATTTAAACCGTACATCTAGCAAAAAGAAGAATTTTGACTTTCATTTAGGTCGTCAATCGGAGCCTCGGGGGGGGGGGGGGATTATTGAAGAAGATGTATGCTAGTTTTATACTCATTATAAGGTAGTTTAGTCACACATAAACAATGGTTACCTAGATGTTATTGTTTCCTTTAGCGTTCACTCATTCGTAGCACTTTCGCAACTAATCCAGCGCCAAACAGAAATACGTGGAGAAATAATAAGACTCGCAAAGCGAACCCCATACAAATGAGACAAGGGACTGATGATGATCTGTAACTAATGCAGAATTCCATTATAAAAACGTTTGAGTGAGATTGCATTATCTTCGTTCTTTTCTTTTCTATTATTATGTTTTCTTTCCTTACGAATTCTCTTTTTCTTTTACAACACAAAGGTGTTCATTAACAATTTAGGATATACGAGGAGGCTTTGCACAAAACTAAATTGGTACGAAAAACATAGATTAACATCATCCCCTTTGTAAAAGAGAGTAGATTTCTGGAACAAAAGAAGTACCACTTAAAAAAACTTGGAAAACTTTTTGGGAATATTACAACAGTGAAATTGTGCGAAAGGTAGTTGGGGTGAAAAATTGGCTGACAAATGAGGGATTAAATGAATTAATGAGATGCCACAGTTGCTACCAAAAGAAAAACAATGAGAATCGATGTTAATGGCCATAATATCCCAGTTCCTTGTACAAAACCGCACATTCTTGTTCTCACTTTCTAGACCATTCAACTACGGAACCTCAAAAAATCAATCTACCAATTGAGAAAACTCAAGAAGATTGCCTACACCAAAGAAGAGAGACAATCGAAATCTAAATAACTTGAGTTTGGTGTGGAGTGCCAAATGAAGTATGAGGCCAGGAAGCCGAAGCTGAGACAAAACAAAGCCACGAGATTTATAGCGCTTTTTTTGGAGAGAGAATAGTTCCAATGGTTTACCTAGTTATTATCACATCATCATCATTACAGCCTTATCCCATCAATTCAGGGTCGGCTTTGCGAGTCCTATTCTCCACTCGTTTATGATCAGCCCTAAGCTTTCTGTAACTTCGCAATCCTTCATGTCTCTTATCATTGCTTCCCTCCAGGTCTTTGTTGGTCTTGCTGTTCTCCTACTTTTTGTGCTTGTAGCAATCTAACCCTTCATATAATATCTGCTTCTGGCTTCTGATGGACATGTCCAAACCATAAATTTTTTCCTTTGTAGGTGCTACTCTCAAGTTTCATACTTCTTCCAAATTTTATCCTTTCTTGTTACTCCACACACACATCTTAACATACGCATCTTAGCCACATGTAGTCTATTCTTTTGTCACTCCAACATTCCACACTATATACTATGGCAAGTCTAATCAACGTCTTATAACGTCCCTTGAATCAAAGTAGAACTCTTGGTTCCACAATACTCCGCTTGTCACCATTTCATCCAACCTGCATTAATCCAATTTGAGACATCCATTTCTTGGTTATTACCAGATCACACAAAGTATACTACATGGGAGATTTTTGTAGCAGCTAAATGAAAGAGGAATAGTGGACTCATTGGGGTAACAAGCTCTAGTTCTTGGTGAAATTTTAATAGAAGTAATTTTAGCAGACACTGGTAAGTTCACAAATAGAAGCAAATACATTTGCAATTTAAGATGGTTGAAAGTCAAAATTTATGGATTTGAGGGAGAAAGTGTCAGTTGAAAGTTCATCATTAACGGAGTACGAGGGAGTGTACTTAATCACAAAAAAATCATAAAGAAAAGGAAAACAACAAACGTGAGGGATGCAGAGTGACCTTGACTTTGTTTTGGCCTTGACAATGACATAAATAAATGCTATGTTGTATTTGTAACAATTTTGCAATAGTGTACTTTGTATTATGCATTGTGAATGAACTTTATAACTTATAGTAACAGTACACAAATGAACACTTAAAGATACACTCGAGCACGTGTATGCATGTATAATTGTATGCGTTATTAAATTGTGTTAGTCTAGGAAATTTTAATAGGCAAGGTACAATGCATTATCCCCCTTGTTTAAAAAATCAAACATAGTTATCCAGTTGGCTTTTGTAGATATTAAAAATACCATGTACTAAAAGATCTCTCTCATTCATTCTCATTTCGCCGATGTTATTTTTTATTTTTAAACTTCTGTTCATTTCAATAGAAGCTACGTTTTTTTTCTTTGATCATCTACTTTTGAAGTCTGTTGCTTCATTCTTAAATCAACATCATTAGAAAATCAATCTTAAGGCAAACAGAATTAGACACTCAGTCTCCTTTTTGTGCAAGACCAGCACCCCGTAACAGAATTCAGAACCAACTTTAGTGCGCATAGTAGAATGGTGTGCCTATTGCAAAAAATGATCCACCAAGCTATCAATCTCTAAAGAGAAAAATACAATTTTTTTGCTTTTTTGTTTTAATAGTGTGATCCACCGATCTAATAACCACCAAAAGACACAATACTCTGCTTCTAATAAATTGATCTACTGACACCATCAGCAACAAAAAAAGAGAATTATAATTTTATTTCTTTACAAAAAATCTACCTACACCGAGGATCAACCCGAAGAGGATATCTGCAAGATCACAGCTTAACACAACCAGATGATATCATCAACCACCCAAAAGAGAACTAGAATGATGTGCCTACTGTATATACTGATCTGCGAATCCATAATAACCAAAAAGCACTACTTTCTTCTTCAATTATACTCTTCCATCAATCTGCAATGACCCATAGACTGAATTTTTCCCTTCTAAACAGATTCATTCACCAATATTTAACAATCAGAAGACGCAATGTTCTGCTTCTAATAAATTGACCTCTACGGATACCTTACCGATTAATAAAAAGGAAGTTAAACTAAAAAGATCGATCTACCGATCCAATACGCCCATGATCAACCCCAAGATGGAAAACTAGATCGTGAATTAACGCAAAAAGATCTCATTATCATCAACTCTATTAATCTCCTATTATATTAAACCGAATAAACCGAACATCGCCGCACAAAAGAAAAGAGAGAGAGAGAGAAAGAGAGAGAGAGAGAGAGAGAGAGAATATAACGACTAGGGAAGCTCAATTACCTGAGCCTTCTGGAGGAACATCCCCGAGCTCGTTCGCACCTCACTCATTACACTCTTCCCCGATTCGTTGTCCGCCACCATCGATATCGCCAACTTACCTTTCGCCTTTTTTTCGCCCAAGGAAATAAAAATAAAAATGATGAGGGTTCCGCACTTAGGTCTAATCAAAATCAAAGAACAAAATTCAAATAAATAAATAACTCACGAGGCTTATAAGGTGATCACATTCCTCATCCGAGAGAAAGCCTTTATACAAAAACGCCCTATTCCATCATACAATAACAACTCAATCAAGAAACATAAACAAAAAATTGGAAATAAATAAATCAAGAATCTGACCTTGGGTTCCATGAGAGTTGGATCACTCTTGTAGGATCAAATCCAGGGTATGATGAAGAAGTGTCTGTTTTCATTCGAATTTGTGATCCTCCATGCCTGAATTAAGGCCAAAAAAAAATCTTCATTAACTGTATATATTTGTAGAGAGAGAGAGAAAGAGAGAGAGAGAGAGAGAGAGAGAGAGAGAGAGAGAGAGAGAGAGAGAGAACTTGAGTTCGCCGAGCCACCCAGGAAAACGCAGAGTTGAATGAGAGGAACGAGGAAAGGTTACGAGAAAAAGGAGAAGGAAAGAGAGAAGAAAAGGAGAGCCCATTTCCAGAGATTGAAGAAGTTAGAACGTGAAGAAGACGAAGGAGGCGTTTTAAAGGAAGGAACTAGGAAGACTTTCGTCTGTAACCCAGGTGTCTAGTTTTTCTTCCAACCAAGAGCACTTTTCAGAAGCGCCCTCTGGTTTTTCCTTTGGTTTCGTTATTTGCACCTACCCAATCTTTGAGCGCACCAACACGAAGAGGCGGTCAAACCATTTGACTAGTGGATACCATGGACTTTGAGGTTGAGGTTAGTGGATACGATCAAAGCTGTCTATTTTCCTTTCTAATGGTACGCATCCTAAAAAAAACAGCTTGAAATCAAAGTTAGAGCTTTAGACTGTATGCCACATGAAATTTAAAACTTATTTTACGTAGATATGCTTAATCTCAAAATCTATAATATAAAAGATTGAAATAGAAAATTATATGCGACGTCTTATTCAAAGCCGCTAATATGGTTGGGCATTAGTAATACTCAAATATTTGTTAAGTGCGAATAAAGGTAACCAAGTTTTTGTTTTTATATTTTGCATTAACGAAACTTTTTTATGAGAGTTGTTGGCATTTGGTACCAATGGGAGATGCTCTTAATAATCCAGTCACTGTTTTTTAGGATGCATGCAATGTATAACTACTGTGTTCTGTATGATTTTGCTAAGGATCTATTGTAAAAAAATGTTAGAATGAAAGACAAATAGACAATCTCTATCATTTGATTTCAAGTAGCTCAAGGCTAAAAAAAAGTTAATTGTATGTTAACCTACATGATAGCTATAAATTTTTTAGAATACATTTGACTATCTTAGCTAAGATGATGGAGATTGGTTTTTGTCCAAATCTTTTTGGTACTAAGAATTTTTAGGATCATAATGCATTTATTAAATGAAAGAAAAAAATTAAGAGATTATAGACCGATAAAATGACATACATGATGATTTTATATGCTACATATCTCAAAATATGACATGAATATGGTGTCACTCCCTATTCTTTAACGAGAATGCTCTCATATTTATAAGCCTCTCAAACTCTCACAAAATCTCCAAAATCACTCCTAGTAGTTACCTCCTTAAATTGTCTCTCTATTTTTGTCTACATGTCCTTGTAAGGGAAGGGGCTCCAAGCATGGTTTTAAATTCGCCCGAGAGGAGATATATCGGGTGATATGTCTCGCTTCTCAAAGTGTAGCGACACAAGATTGACATGCGTTTCACCTTGAGACATTGTACAGAATTTATGCTTTTAAATTTTAACTTAAATATACTGCTAGGTTAATACATTATTTTATTTTTATTTTTTTTGAGGATGCCATATAATGTAGACAGCTCATATATAGTGCCTTTGCAAACTTGCTCACAAAAATAATCCATTGAAAGTGTACTAATCATCATCTTTGTACAAGTGACACTATTTTTCTCATTGTATCCAATCTATGTGATGATCTAATGACAAACCTTCATAGTTTGTCTAAATTTGTGCACTCTAATATTTACTATTATTTTTATTTTTTTAAAGACTAATATTCAAGATTATTGATCGGATGGTATACAATTGATTTATAGGCATAGTTCTTTAAGTGGAATATGTTCCAATCATAAACAGATACTTGGACTGTTTAAATTAATCACAGATATTTGCCATGTGACATAACAGTGAAACATTATTTAATGGTGTACGATCAAATACTTATTTTAATAATGTAAGATCATTTAAAAGGCTATTTTCGTTTCACGCCGTATTGTTGAGATGCGAGACATCTTGGTCTCGGGGCTCTCCTAGACAACTCGGAAATCCAAATTTCAAAGAGCCACTTAGTTCTATATAAGTATTAAGATTTGCCCATTTATAAAGTCCATTTTTGGCCATTTTCTAAGGGTATTTTTGGATGTGGGCATTTTATGATAAAACTCAGTAAATTAAAATGAAATATTTCACTTTACTCCATTTACAAATGTTCAGCAGCATTTTAGGAGATGTGAAGTGTAGTAAATTGTAACTAATTTTTTAACTCCATTTTATCAAGAAAATATGCCACTCCCCTCTCGTTTTTTTGTAGTAAAGTCATTTGGTAAAATTGGGTTGCAACATTTCTAAGGAAACGTTGTTTGTAGTCACCAAAATTTTGAGGATACCCGCACCTAAAATCATTGATTGTTTTTAATCGGACGATGGAGATCGTTTTTTGTCCCAATCTTCCACATGATGGATCTTGAAAACATTGGCGTACCATCGAATAGTCAAATTGAGGTTCCACTTGGCACTCATCATAAATAAGTGACCTAAAAAATCACGTGGCATATATTCCAACTGACCAAAAACAATTGACCACTATTAATTAGACGATGGAGATCGCTTTTTGTCCTAATCTTTCACCCGACGGATCTTCAGATCATGGGTGTACCATCGAATGGTTAACTTTTGGTTTCAAATGACACACATTATTAAAAAGTGAAAAAAAATATCATTTGCCGCATATTCCAAGTGACCTGAAAGCCATTGACAACTTTGAATCGGACGGTGGAGATTGTTTTTGTCCCAATCTTTCACACAATGGATCTTGAGATGATAGGTATACTATCGAATGATTAAATTTTGGTTTCACATGACACATTTATTCCAATCAAAATTTTGTGAATACAATAGATGATAATACAATGACGCATCAAATACCAACTCATGTTACTTTTCCAAGTATCAAAATGGCTATCCAAATAATGATCAATGCGGTAAACCCAAGATTCCTACTGTTTACTTAGAGTAAAATGATGGTTGATAGATAAATCATGAGAAAGTGAAGTAAAAAGTTGAAAAGTTTACTCCTTACTCCACTTTATCAACTTTTACACAAATAGGCCTAAATGTTTCAATCGTAAGTTAGCACATTGTCTACATGTCAATAGATTTGACATCAGCCGACACGATACATATCGGCTAGTATGTATCTGGCTTGGACTGACCCAAGTCAACATTAGCCCAAAGTTGATATTGGAATAAATATCAGCCTAAATCGGTTAATATGTATGCCGAGATATCTGTATTTACAACCTAAGATTCTACATTGGCAATAAGGGTTTTCGCCAATTAAAATTATGACAGTAGTTTGGCAGGTCATTTCGGATAAATTTTGGGAAAATTCAAAGAGTACAATATATATATATATATAATTTATATTTAATATTTATATGAATTTCTTTTTATTAATTAAAATGTCTAAAATAAAAAATAACATTAATTTCAACGAAATTTCGTTAATTTTTCCGAATTAATGATATTTCGGCATTTTGAAGAAATCTCCAAAATTTTGCCAAAGTTTGTCCAACCCATATTTCGGTGAATTTCGAAGAAATTTGTCACTATGGGTACCCTTTATATCCCTTTCAGTTGATATGACCAATATGTATGAATATGAACTGGACTTAATATCGAAATTTCCTACAAAATATCTATTTGGCTGCATTTGGGAACGTGGATTTGAATTTGAGGATTTCAAATTCAAGCATTTCAAATTTAGAATTTAAAATATTTGGATTTGCAAATCTCTTGTGTGGATGTTTAAGATTTGCCTTAAGATTTGGCCCAATGATTTATAAATACTTCATTTGGCTATTTTTTTTTTTTTGTTAATTTATAATTTATTGGTTTCCTTCATATTGTAAAGACTCATATTTTTTATCCCGAATTAGACTGACCCAGTGTACGTATTCGGCTCGATGACCAGTGCTGTCATTTGCCTTTGATTATTATTTAGATGTAATCGTGCAAACGGAATTTATTTAGAACTTGATCGGACCCTTGTGTGAAAGTCGTGCATCGACCTTCTGTGTTACCGCTCAACACCGGATCTAAGTTGTTGAAATTAGAAGTTTAACATACTAAGGTATGTGTGTGCTTAACATATTGAGCAACCCTATTATAAGAGGAATGGTATTTTCATATGCTTTAGGTTAAGACTTTCTAAAATTTATTTGCTTAGAGAGAAAGAAGAGACAAGAGTCATACACCGGAAAACCCAAGTGTGTTTTGAGTCGTTTGATCATTACAAAACGTCGCCTTTATCGTGCCACCAATTATGAGATCTGTTTTGTAAAACCTTTTCTCTATAACTTTTTTCGTTTGAGATTCATAAACGTAGGACAAGATTGAATCAACCCTTGGATTTATTTTCGACGATTGGAAGAGGTTGAGATCATTGGGAATGAATAGAAGTGATCCTAGTGAACTCATAGGAGCGATCGCGGCGCAAATTGTCGAGGAAATCCGTCGATTTCGTTCTGAAACTCCGTTTGCGTGACTCGTTTCAAAGCATGGAATCCTTGATTAAAGATATGATTTTTATTGAATTTAAGGTTTATAATCAATAGATTAAACTTGGGTTTTATTTTGAGAATGTGTAGGATTCGATTTAGGTGAAAACAAGGCGTAAAATCCCATTGCTCGAGTGAGGACAGAACTTGATTTTTGTCTTCGTTTTTGTTTTCTTTCCGATACTGCCTTGGTATTTTATCTGTAACTTTTTACTCCGAACTTCGATTAATATGATTATTTTTGCGTTAGAAAGATAATATCAAACTCTACAACTTTTATGTTTTGACTAACTCATGAATCAATTTTTTTGAAGGTCAAAAAAATTAGAGGAAGGCTACATCAAATTGTCTTTGTTTCGTTTTCTTTCCAATACTGTCTTGATATTTTAGTCATAACTTTTTACTCTAAACTCCGATTAATATGATTCTTTCTATATTAGAAATAGAACATCAAACTCTACAACTTTTGTGTTTTGACCAACTCGTGAATTAATTTTTTTGAAGGTCAAAATATTAGGAGAAGGTTATATCAAATTCTATGTTGGCACAAGCCTGCCCGTTTCGATTCGATTTTGAGGAAACACTTAAATAGGTCTAAATTATTAGTGATTAGAGTTAACCTTGATGCATCGTCGTATATTTGTGATGTAGATTAAGGGCGAAAGGCCATCAATAGGATTTTGCTTGACTTTGCGCAACTCCAAATTTTGGTAGAAGAATCTCATCTTTACAGTATTTTATTTTAACTCGCATGGATATTTTAAATTAGATTCTTTGAACTTGCATATGTCATTGAAATCACTTCTCTAAACTGAAATTTGAAATAAAAAATTAAAAATATGAATCTACATGAACCCTGAAACCTGAATTTACTTAAACTCTAAAAGGCTGAAAATCTGAAATCAAGAATCTGAACTATATATAAGAAACTTGCATCTGATTTATATTAGTATCTTCATCTGTTTTATGATTGACCTGAACGACCCCTCAAAAATTTTTGAACATCTTCTTGGCACAAGTTTCCCTCCTGAGTGTAGAGGCTTGTTGTATCTTGAAAAAAAAATTCATGAACGATAATAGGTAGGGATTACCATTGGCTATATTCCTACTCTCGAGATATAGTTTACTCGAAAGGTATTTTAAGTTGAGGATTAAATCATGAATTACTGAACTTTGCATATAGATGTTAGAAATAATAAGACACTGGAACTTTACATCTGTTCTTGAATCTGTTTTCATATATTTAGAAACTGATCTTACATATAATTTCTGCACTTAAATTCTGTTTTTACCTGTATTTTTGGTTTTGACATATAATATTTCGATACTTGTTTTGAAACTCATCTTAGTTAAAATACAATGTCATTGATGATATTTTTCTACTGAGCTTTGTTGGTTAACTCACTTTAACTATACATCACAAGTCTAGGCACTAACGTGGTTGTTAGGGACTGCGAGACTGATCCTGATTACGTACTCGATGAAGAGTCTGAAGTTCCTCCTGAGGAGTATTTTCCGATTTAGGATCTAGTTTATTTTTGCTTTTGGTGAGAGTTTGGACTTAGAGTTGAGGGCCTTTTAGTTGGATTTTATAGTTTCATACTTGACTTTTGATTACTGTTTGAACCATGTTTCGGTGATGGTCGGCCATCATCGGTGGTTCTTTTATTTACCTCCTTTCGCTTCCGTAGTTATTTTAATATTAGATATTATCTGCTCTTTACTCTGATGTGTGCTCTGTTTGTCCGGCTTATCTTTCAACCGATAGGTTGGCGAATCAACCGTTCCTATACCTGAGGGATTGGAAAAGTCGGGTCGTCAGACATATATTCTATGTAAGTAGAGATACGTGTTCGGTGTACCGAACCGAATCAAATCTGATTTTTTTTGTTTTCGATTTTTAGTACACCACATCTAAACCGAACCAAAATATTTCGGTTTTTGGTTCACCGAATTCTTCCAACACATAAACCGTTCCCGAACCAAAACTGAAATTTTCGATGTTCGATTTTGTTCGGTTTGGGTTTAAGGGAAAAAAAGTCGAAAATGGGTGCAACTAGCATTTTTTTTATGAACCCAAATCGAAGCAAGTCAAATCGAACACCGAAAAATTCGTTTTCGATACACGAAATTCCTCCAACACATAAACCGTTCCCGAACCGAAACCGAAAAAAAAAAATCGAAAAAGGGTGCAACCAACAAATTTTTTTCGAACCCAAACCGAACCGAACACCGAAAATTTTGATTTCGGTACACCGAATTCCTCCAACACATTAATTGTTCCCGAATCAAAATCGAATATTTCGGTGTTCGGTTCGGTTTGGGTTCAAGGGGGAAAAAATCGAAAATGGGTGCAACCATCAATTTCTTAATTGCACTCAAGGTGCACTATGCAAAGGTGTGTTGCAATGGCAAAAAACTAACCGTTGCAGTAACTACTTAAGCTTGGGTTGGGTCAATTCGAGTCAGGTCGGGTCTAGTACCGGTTCAATCCGGTCCATTACCACCCAACAAGATCGATCAAGCTTAAAAATATTCTACTCAGGCGAGTCGAGTATCAAGTCGAACCTTACCTATAATAGCATTGAGTAACAACTTCTTATTCACTAAACATAGTCAATTATAAGTTGGTGTAAGATTTGAATTTTCAAATAATGCCTAAGAGGTGTTATTTATAAATCCACTTTCTTACAATACATATATGGATGTCTAAGTTTCAGTGAATTTACCAAATCCAAATCCAAACACAAAATTATGGAGCCAAGCGGTGGATTTGGATTTAAGAGATCCAAATCCAAATTCCCAAATCCAAATCCACCTTCTCAAATGCAGCCTTTGTGAATTATTCGCCAACTTTGCGAATTTTGAAGAAAGACTAGAACTTTTGAAAAAATTCACAAAGAATTCATAATTAATTTGTAGAACATCAAATTCGCGAAATATTCATTTTTTCAAAAATTTAGAGAATTTGGTAATTATGCTTAAAAGAGCTGATATCCGTCGGGGCAAGTTTTATCTGTTCTAGCATGGAGTTGACATGATGGAAAGTTGCATCTACCAAACATATTTTTGGCTTCTCGCCGGAGCAAAAAATCAAAAGAGCTGCGCTAAACACAACCTTAGGCCTCGTTCGGGAGCAAGATTTTACTTAGAATCTGAGTTGAAACTCAGAAAGTCATCAGATTGAGTGATTTTTTGAGCATTTCTTGCGTTCAAGAGTTGGTGTTGGGAATTGGGAATCTGATGACTTTCCGAGTGAAAAGGACAGGTCTTCGTCCGAGCAAATCGCTCGGATTAACTCAGATTTTAGGGTGTTGTGTATACTTCAAATTAGTATATATACGAGATCTAACCTCAGTAGCCAACGGTCATTAAAACAACTGCTTTAAAAATCAGGAAAAAAACTAAAAAAATTTAAAAAAAATTGTAGATCGGAGAAGAAGAAGTTGACGGTGAGTTGAGAAAAACTCACCGTCGCCGATACAATTTTATGGCTCACCGGATTGTCACCGGACTGATACCGGACGATTCCCGGCGTCGGGAGCCATTGGCCGGTGTGTTGTATAGTCGGATTTGCATCGCTTACTCCATTAAGATTTCATCACATCCTCAAGAGGCGTCTGCTGTATCCTGCGCTTCTTCTGTTCTTTACTCTTCTCTTCAGTATATAAGTATATAAGGCAACCGACTTATATATATAATACAATATAATATATTATATATAGTATATTAATATACTAATAGCAAATACAAGCAAGCAACATTATATATATATATATATATATATATATATATAGCTGTTGTGTTATGCATATATCAACCGACTTGATGAATAGGGAGCCATTTCTTGCAGTGGCTTTTTAGAGCTGTTGTTATATATATATATATATATATTAATTAGAGTACCTTTAAATCCACCCACCAAGTCTTTGAGTTCACCCGCGTAGAAAGAAATCGACTGCATTGAATCAGATGATGGAGATTGTTTATCGTCTCAATATTTCACGCGATCGAT
This sequence comes from Chloranthus sessilifolius, assembly GCA_021018995.1. Taxonomy (NCBI): domain Eukaryota; kingdom Viridiplantae; phylum Streptophyta; class Magnoliopsida; order Chloranthales; family Chloranthaceae; genus Chloranthus; species Chloranthus sessilifolius. Next base: position 105,483,902 of record CM037588.1, read on the forward strand.
CTTTAAATCATGGGTGTACCATCAGACGGTCGATTTTTTATTTCATGTGGTACACACCCATAAAAGGGACCTTAAAATCAATTTTAAGCTTGCATGTGATGTTAAGGTCACTTTTCTAAAATGCGTGCCGTGTGAAATAAAACACTGGCTGTCTGATGGTACGCCGATAATTTCAAGATCCATCGTGTGAAAGACTGGGAGGATAAATGATTTCCATCGTCTGATTCAGATTGGAACAATAAACAATCTCTATCATCTGAGTCAGATCAATCAATGGTTCTTGTCCAAACAGTATGTGATATGTTATGCGAATATTCTTCGTAGGGCGACAAATTGAATAACTTTTCAATTGAGTATTAGTGGCCCATTTTAAAAGTAATGGTCATTAAATCAGATTAAAAAAAAAACTCCGTCAAATATGTTCAGCCCCATCTCGATTGGTTGCCCGTAAATTTTGAGAGAAATCCGAGTACGGCACATAAACCTATGATTAAATCACGTTTCTACGGTCATAGCATAATCACTGATTGAATCGATTCTGACGATTTACTGAGAAGAACTTAAAAACAAAGGATTTTGAGTTTTATAAGAATCTGTCAGGAATCTGAGTAACTTAAGAACGCATATAGGAAAAATCAGGAATCTGAGTCTGCTAAGAATCTGTCAGGAATCTGAGTGTTAAACAATCTGAGCTTTTCTGGGAAAAATCAAGAAACACCTGAACGAGGCCTTAGAATGTTTGAGGGTTGAATCGACCCGACTTGACCCGATGGGTGAAGTTTATGTGCCCGAAACTAGGGGTCTCAACGGGTCGGGGTTGAGCTTGAGCCCGACTCATCCCCACCTTGCCCGAAAAGGACCGGGTATGGGCTATGGTAGGTAGGCCCAAAATATAAAACGGGCCAGCTGACTTGACCCAATTAGTGTGTCAGTCTGGGTATGGGCTAGTCCCTAAAGCCTGATTAAAAATTGACTTGTTTAAGCTGAGCCTGAACCTCAACCCGACCTGGTTATTTAAGATCATCTCACTACAAAAAATAAGACTATTAGCGGCAATTTTTTTAATCAAAAACTGCCACTATTAGTCCTGTCGCTACAAAAAACTGTCGCTATTAGTCCTGTCGCTACAAAAAACCTTGCGCTATTAGTCCTGCCGCTAATAGTCTTATGTTTTGTAGTGTCTTTATATTAATTATAGAAATTGTCAGGCGACCAAAGCTCGGCCCGACCAGAATTGGGCCAGGTATGGACTGAAGTAGGTAGGCCCGATTAAACATTATGCCCTAATCATGCCTGGTATGGGCTAGTTCTGAGATGCCAAATTATAGTCAGCCCTTTTAAGTACCATCTCAAACTCGGCCCGGCCCATTGCAACCCATACCCCAAACGGCAAAAAAAACCGGGTCGAGCGGGTCAGGTATGGATGAACCTGACCCATTGGTAGACATACCTGAGGTGAAAGGTTCTCTGAATTCTGAAATGCTTATGATGGCCCCTCAAATATAAGTAATGTCCCATACTCGAGGTAAAAGGTTCTCTCTAAAATGCTTGTGACGCTCCTTCATTTATAAGTACGGTTGCAAATTCAAACAACCGATTCGAAACTTTTGATTTTCGATTTGGTTCAGCCTAAAGAACCTTTACTTAACAATGTTTCTAAAAATCAAATCTGTAATGGATACATTTTTCCAATTCAAGATTTTGGGTTATATATTATTTTTTTTAAGGCATGACTTCTTTTTATTTTTTTTTTAATTTATTTTTTTTTTAATAGAGGAAAAGGGGATGACTCTCTTGACAGTCATTTAAGCATCAAAATTGTACTTAAATGATTGTATATCATTGGTGGGCTCAAGGTTTGGATAATCCACATGGTCAAATCGGCATATCATAAGTTGAAAGACTGTCTGTAACAACCCGAATTTTTAGATTTTATTTTAACGGTGTTAGATGATGCACCACACTATGTACTGTGCTAACGCTCCACATCAGAATCGAAACCCACCTTTTAAAATAGAAAATTTCTCATTTTTCTCATATCAAAATTAGACTCATTGCGAAGTGCTCGTCGATACGATTCCAACGATATATAATTTGACGACTTCTGAGAAGAATATAAAAAGTTATACCCATTTTAACTAATCAAGCAAGTCAAAGGGTATAATTATAATTTCGGGAGAGAAACACCAATTGGTTTGGTGCTTATCTTATTCCTTGTAAAAATCTCCTATTCTATTAAATCTCCTACGAAAAGTGTTAATTAGAGTTGACTAAAACTTTATACCATTATAAATAAAACTTTAAAAGCTCTCGTCTATAATAATAAATTATTCTCTCTGAAGACTTAGACGAATCGACGCCCTAGGCATCGACCTTTTCAACCCGAATCGCCGTTGATCTTTCGTTCACGCTTCAAGAGGTGGGTACCCATTAATCCATCTTGTTCCTCTCAGATTCCGTCGCGTAGGATGCGTTCGATCGCGCATCGACGGGTTTAAAAATCTTATTTAAACCCAAATATCTCATAAATTAATAGATCTATATATTTAATATATGCTTTCCCTTGAAAGTTATATATTTTGTAAATTGGGTTTATATGTTATTTCTCTTTTCTTTTAAAAAAAAAAATCCCTTTTGTTTGAGCCATTAATATTTTACCTTATATTAGGTCTGTATATTTAATATGTTTACTTCTTCTTTTATGTCTGTAAAATTAATTAAATTTTAATACTTATAAATTTGATAGATTAACTTAATTGGCATAATATCATATTGATATTATTTATTTCTAAATCTATATAGTATAAATTTATCCTTCTACTAAGACTATAATAATATATATTATTGTTGCAAGTTTATATTATTATTTATTTAAAATTAATTAAGCCTAAAAATTAAATTATATTTTTATTTTATTTAAATAAATAATAGATTGCACCAACTTAAAGTTTCGGGTCCGAACTTGCGGCTACGAACCCGAATTCACGTCCATGAACCCGACCTCGCGACCATTAATGCACCTGTCCCGGTATTTTGGTCATAACTTTTTACTCCGACCTCGGATTAATGCAATTATTACGTCATTGGAAAGAAGACAGCGAGTTTTACAACTTTATGTGAAATAGCTATTTCATGAATCTGACTCTTTAGAGGTCAAAATAGAGCAACAAGTTGGGTTCAATTTTGAATGAATCAAGGCTATTCGAATTTAAGATTATTCTCTAATTCTCATGACCAAAGTTCCTGTGTATATTATATCTTAAGGTCTTTCGATCGATGGTCATGATAAATCATAACTTAATAAGTATAAATATTATTTAATTTAATTATCTAATTATTATATATATATATATCAATTTTATCGCTTCAACGCGACCTCTTCGATAATACAAAGTGTTAGAACTTTGATGCCTTTATGAAATCGAACTCTGACTTTTACGATTATCGAAATCACACTTATAACTCTATTCTATAATTATATTGGTATGGTATGTAAATAAATATAAATATAAGCATAATCAAAATCTAAGTATAAATCGTTTTTTATGTGTGATACTTTTGTATTTGTAACTTAATCAATTTATACGAGTTAAGAATATGTTAGATCATGAGTACGAGAGTGTATGAGATCATGCCTACGCTTGGGCGTGGTGATTCGCCGAGATGGTATCGAAGCGAGGAATACACCGTATTCACATGCCTTACAACTCATGGTGGAATGGGACCCATGGGGTGAGTGTGAATTCGGTGTAACCATTGTGCGGTGGCATATCTGATGATCCTATCACCCCGAGTTTTAATACGAGAGGATAAGATATGAGATATGATACGAGAATCGGGCGTTGAGCCTTTAGCTGTGGTGAGGTTTCTTTTACGGTCACGTGAAACTCAGAATATTGGCATCCATGTACGGATGCAATACCTCTATGGTAGTATAAACTATCACACGAAGTACATCCAGGTTACTACGGAACCTTTTTCTTGGGAAGCGTAAATTAGGAAGGTTGCCTCACTATAGTTTGTCATAGGATTAAGTATAAGAGTATGATAAGATATGAGTATGAGATAAGATAAGTTATGATCTGATGCGATAATAAGACATCATTTGTGTAGGCGAAAGATAAAGAACTTAAGTCTCATGCGTCTGGTTCATGCGTAGCCAAGTAAGAAGCAACAACGTCTTCGGCCAAGGCGGATCTGGGAGAGATTATGAGTATGAGTGAGTTATGAGTGAGTTTGGCCATTATGTCTCCCCATTGGCTGGGTGGTAGAGTATGAGTATGACACGAGGGCGTTATAATATGGTGGTATGATACTATGTTGACCCTCCCATAGTAGCTCGAGCAGCGACTCTGACACATGTCGTTTAGGATTTCACTAGTATGTTAGTTACGCTCATGCGATGTACAGACGTATGTGCGAGAATAATAATAATACATGGTATGCTATGTTATGAGATATGGTAAGGCACGTTAGGATATGAGTGTCTAGATCATGGTCTTGCATTTATGATATGAGTTTTACGATATGCACGTGATTTTATCTTCCTTTTGTTATCTGCTTTGAGATATTATGTTTATCACTCACCAGATGCACCCACAATGCACCTGAGTAGTATGGGGTGGATTGGTGAGTTTACGTGGTGAGTAAACTCATCCCACGATAATCTAACGATTGCGGTGATTACGTTGGTGGTAGTGACGTTGGCCATCTAGATCTGCCGACGCCGATTTCATTGATTCATGGGCGTTGAGTAAGAGCCTTTGGAGGCTTGCCGGTTATCAGGAGGACTACGGTGCTGATCTTGATTTGAGTGCCGGTTACTGATCATTGTGGACTTGGTATTGAGTTTTATTGATACTAATATTGCGGATTTTATAGTTTATTTTATCGGATTTGTCTCTGACTTTCATTATCATTTTATTGGCGGATTATGATTTTATTACACTTATTCAGCATTTATGATTACATTTAATTCCACCCTATTTGTTGGATTTCACGGATTTCGTGGAATCATTATTGCACGAGAACTCTGATTAGGTGTATGTCTGCTTAGCATATCCGGGATATGTGCGGGTCATAACTCGGAATTCTAGGCCCTCGGGATGGGGTAGAATTTCGGGTCGTGACAGAGTGGTATCAGAGCTCAGGCTTTACTTCCTCGAGGACTGTATGGGTTATGTAAGTATAATATATTGATTGAGGTTATAATGATTCAGATAAATTTGAGACTTTTGATCTTTTGAGGACTTATTGGTTTCAAGGAAGTTCGATCGTTGATGATAGAAGACTCTAAGGTTCGATTTGGTATTTAAAGATTTATTTAGAAATGACTTATACAGTTAGAAACTTGTGAGAAATATTAGAAATGATCTAGACGGATTGGAAAATAATGGATGAAGCTTTTCTAAATTGATGGACAATTAGATAAATAAATCCTTGAAGATTTGACTGTTTAAAATTCTAGGTGATCTGAGATGTCAACTATAGGAATAGCAGATTCTAGGTTATATCAGAAATGGCCAACCCTTAGATCCCGAAATTTTGAAGATTAAGGGACAGTTAGCCGAGGGCCCTAAACCAGATTTCTCTATACGATTTGACGGGACCCTCCTTTTCCGAGATAGATTGTATGTCCCCGATGTTGAAATATTGCGGAACGAAATTCTCGAGGAGGCACACAAATCTGGATATTCGGTGCACCCAGGAAGCACAAAAATGTACCGGAATATTCGAAACTATTATTGGTGGCCAAATATGAAGAGAGAAATTGCCGAATACGTCTCCAGGTGTTTAGTATGCCAACAGGTGAAAGTTGAGCATCAGAAGCAAGCCGGTCTTTTGCAGCCCTTACCGATTCCCGAGTGGAAGTGGGAAAACATCTCTATGGATTTCATAGTCGGACTCCCTAGAACTTCAAGGAAGCACAACGCCATCTGGGTTATTGTGGACCGATTGACTAAGTCAGGGCACTTCCTACCTTTTAAGATTACAGATAGTGGAGACAAACTGGCTGAGACGTATCTGAAGGAAATAGTCAAGCTTCACGGGGTTCCTGTGAGCATTGTGTCGGACAGAGACACAAAATTCACTTCTGATCATTGGAAGAAATTTCAGGAAGCAATGGGCACGAGACCCGACTTCAGTACAGCCTTTCATCCAGAGATCGACGGTCAAACTGAAAGAGTTAATCAGATCGTAGAAGACATGCTTCGAGCCTGCATGTTAGACTTCCGAGGTAATTGGGATGATCACCTCCCTTTGATTGAGTTTTCTTATAATAATAGCTTTCAGGCAAGCATCAGGATGTCGCCTTTTGAAGCTCTTTATGGCCGAAGTTGTAGGACGCCACTTTGTTGGGACGAGGTTGGTGAAAGAAAGATGCTTGGGCCGGAACTCATAGAAACCACAACCGAGAAGATTAGAGTTATCCGTCGGAGATTGAAAGAAGCTCAAGACCGTCAGAAAGCCTCTGGCAGAGAAGACGCTTGATAGAATTTGAGGTTGGTGATTTGGTTTTCATCCGGTGTCACCAACTAAAGGGAATCATGCGTTTTGGAATGGGGAAAACTAAGTCCGAGATACGTAGGACCTTTCATTATCACAGATCGCATCGGTGAGGTAGCATGAATTTCACTTAGAGACACTTTGCGATATCCTGATGTGTTTCATGTGTCTATGTTAGCAAATACTTTTGATCCATCTCACGTCCTTGATATCGAGCCAAAGTCGAGATGATCGACCATCATAGAAGCCGGTTGGTATCGTAGATGGAAGAGACTCATTAAGGGTAAATCTGTTAACCGTCAAAGTGTTGGCAACATCATTCACTGAATGAAGCTACTTGGGAACGAGAAGCCGAGACTTTGGAGAAGTACCCCGACCTCATCGCTTCATGTACGTAATTTTCGAGGACGAAAATATTATAAGGGGGAGAGAATGTAACAACCCGAATTTTTAGATTTTATTTTAACGGTGTTAGATGATGCACCACACTATGTACTGTGCTAACGCTCCACATCAGAATCAAAACCCACCTTTTAAAATAGAAAATTTCTAATTTTTCTCATATCAAAATTAGACTCATTGCGAAGTGCTCGTCGATACGATTCCAACGATATATAATTTGACAACTTCTGAGAAGAATATAAAAAGTTATACCCATTTTAACTAATCAAGCAAGTCAAAGGGTATAATTGTAATTTCGGGAGAGAAACACCAATTGGTTTGGTGCTTATGCAAAATGCTGGAACGAAACCTTTTCTCAAGTTATCCAAGTTACGTATGAATTCTTATTCCGTGTAAAAATCTCCTATTCTATTAAATCTCCTACGAAAAGTGTTAATTAGAGTTACCTAAAACTTTATACCATTATAAATAAAACTTTAAAAGCTCTCTCGTCTCTATAATAATAAATTATTCTCTCTGAAGACTTAGACGAATCGACGCCCTAGGCATCGACCTTTTCAACCCGAATCGCCGTTGATCTTTCGTTCACGCTTTAAGAGGTGGGTACCCATTAATCCATCTTGTTCTTCTCAGATTTCGTCGCGTAGGATGCGTTCGATCGCGCATCGACAGGTTTAAAAATCTTATTTAAACCCAAATATCTCATAAATTAATAGATCTATATATTTAATATATATTTTCCCTTGAAAGTTATATATTTTGTAAATTGGGTTTATATGTTATTTCTCTTTTCTTTTAAAAAAAAAATCTCTTTTGTTTGAGCCATTAATATTTTACCTTATATTAGGTCTGTATATTTAATATGTTTACTTCTTCTTTTATGTCTGTAAAATTAATTAAATTTTAATACTTATAAATTTGATAGATTAACTTAATTGGCATAATATCATATTGATATTATTTATTTCTAAATCTATATAGTATAAATTTATCCTTCTACTAAGACTATAATAATATATATTATTGTTGCAAGTTTATATTATTATTTATTTAAAATTAATTAAGCCCAAAAAATAAATTATATTTTTATTTTATTTAAATAAATAATAGATTGCACCAACTTAAAGTTTCAGGTCCGAACTTGCGGCTACGAACCCGAATTCACGTCCATGAACTCGACCTCGCGACCATTAATGCACCTGTCCTGGTATTTTGGTCATAACTTTTTACTCCGACCTTGGATTAATGCAATTCTTGCGTCATTGGAAAGAAGACAGCGAGTTTTACAACTTTGTGTGAAATAACTATTTCATGAATCTGACTCTTTAGAGGTTAAAATAGAGCAACAAGTTGGGTTCAATTTTGAATGAATCAAGGCTATTCGAATTTAAAATTATTCTCTAATTCTCATGACCAAAGTTCCTGTGTATATTATATCTTAAGGTCTTTCGATCGATGGTCATGATAAATCATAACTTAATAAGTATAAATATTATTTAATTTAATTATCTAATTATTATATATATATATATATATATCAATTTTATCGCTTCAACGCGACCTCTTCGATAATACAAAGTGTTAGAACTTCGATGCCTTTATGAAATCGAACTCTGACTTTTACGATTATCGAAATCACACTTATAACTCTATTCTATAATTATATTGGTATGGTATGTAAATAAATATAAATATAAGCATAATCAAAATCTAAGTATAAACCATTTTTTATGTGTGATACTTTTGTATTTGTAACTTAATCAATTTATACGAGTTAAGAATATGTTAGATCATGAGTACGAGAGTGTATGAGATCATGCCTACGCTTGGGCGGGTGATTCGCCGAGATGGTATCGAAGCGAGGAATACATCGTATTCACATGCCTTACAACTCATGGTGGAATGGGACCCATGACGAGTCGGGTGAGTGTGAATTCAGTGTAACCCACACTGGCATATCTGATCCTATCACCCCGAGTTTTAATACGAGAGGATAAGATATGAGATATGATACGAGAATCGGGCGTTGAGCCTTTAGCTGTGGTGAGGTTTCTTTTACGGTCACGTGAAACTCAGAATATTGGCGTCCATGTACGGATGCAACACCTCTATGGTAGTATAAACTATCACACGAAGTACATCCAGGTTACTACGGAATCTTTTTCTTGGGAAGCGTGAATTAGGAAGGTTGCCTCACTATAGTTTGTCATAGGATTAAGTATAAGAGTATGATAAGATATGAGAATGAGATAAGATAAGTTATGATACGAGTACGATAATAAGACATCGCTGTGTAGGCCAGCAAAAGATAAAGAACTTAAGTCTCTCAGCGTTGCCTTCATGTAGCCAATAGTAAGGGCAACAACGTCTTTCAGCCAAGACGGATCTCTGGGAGAGATTATGAGTATGAGTGAGTTATGAGTGAGTTTGGCCATTATGTCTCCCCATTGGCTGGGTGGTAGAGTATGAGTATGACACGAGGGCGTTATAATATGGTGGTATGATACTATGTTGACCCTCCCATAGTAGCTCGAGCAGCGACTCTGACACATGTCGTTTAGGATTTCACTAGTATGTTAGTTACGCTCATGCGATGTACAGACGTATGTGCGAGAATAATAATAATACATGGTATGCTATGTTATGAGATATGGTAAGGCACGTTAGGATATGAGTGTCTAGATCATGGTCTTGCATTTATGATATGAGTTTTACGATATGCACGTGATTTTATCTTCCTTTTGTTATCTGCTTTGAGATATTATGTTTATCACTCACCAGATGCACCCACAATGCACCTGAGTAGTATGGGGTGGATTGGTGGTGTATCCCACTGAGTTTACGTGATTGAGTAAACTCATCCCACGATAATCTAACAGTTGCAGGTGATTACGTTGGTGGAGTAGACGTTGGCCATCTAGATCTCGCCGACGCTGATTTCATTGATTCCGCGGGCGTTGAGTACCAGGAGCCTTTGGAGGGCGACGCTGCCAGTTATCAGGAGGACTACGGTGCTGATCTTGATTTGAGTGCCGGTTACCGATCATTGTGGATTTGGTATTGAGTTTTATTGATACTAATATTGCGGATTTTATAGTTTATTTTATCGGATTTGTCTCTGACTTTCATTATCATTTTATTGGCGGATTATGATTTTATTACACTTATTCAGCATTTATGATTACATTTATATTCCACCCTATTTGTTGGATTTCACGGATTTCGTGGAATCATTATTGCACGAGAACTCTGATTAGGTGTATGTCCGCTTAGCATATCCGGGATATGTGCGGGTCATAACTCGGAATTCTAGGCCCTCGGGATGGGGTAGAATTTCGGGTCGTGACACTGTCGGCCCAAAAATCAATTTTTTTTGAGAGATTTTAACCATCTGATCTGTACACTTTAATACCAACCGTTGTGTTTAGTTTTAAAAACTGATATTCAAATTTACCAATCGGATCGTTCACATCCACTTATGGGCATGACTTTTGGCTAATACATTTTTTCAATGATAGAGTGTCCCTTGAACCATTTTGATTGATCATAAATCGATGTCATGTGGCATATTAGGCAACCACACTTCATTTGTGTGAGATAAAATGTTCTAATTCAGCGTTGGTAGATTGTTTTGACACCATTTGGTGTTTATGTGTTTGTGACGAGCCATTATCTCTTTTTTAAAGGACCAACTCACCGGATCGCCATTTAAACACCAAAATGGTGCTTCAATGACCTCACACCATCAATGGTTTATGATATGAGTGATTTGTACTGTCAATGTGATAGATCATTGCTTGAAATGCATCAGGCCCAAAAATAGTGTTTTAGGGAGATTTAAACCATTTGATCTATGAACAATAATAGCATCCGTTGTTTTGAGTCACTTGCTTATATTAAAGTTCATCAATCGGAAGATTCACATTCACTCATAGGCATGTTTCTTTGGGTTGAGACATGTTCCAAAGATAGATTGCCACTTCAACAATTTAGATCGATCATAAATGTACGCCATGTAGGATAATGATAAATTACACTTTAATGGTGTCAGATAAAAAGTCTTATTTTAGTGGTGTAAGATGTAAGATATTTGGGGTTTAAATGTTGGTCAAGAGCCATTATCCCTTTTAAAAAAATAAAATAATGAGAAATTTACATCATCGACACTGTCAGGTACACCTTTTTCGTCAGAGACCCTATATTTTCACCTTTACTAAAATCGACCAGCTTTTAGCTAAGCCACTTCCAGCTAGCACAAAAAGTCTCAAATGATAAAAAGTGAAACAATATTTATGCCGTCTGATTTAAATACTATAATATAAAGATTGATGTTATCAAAGATTGATGAGAAAAAAAAAAATGATATCGTTACCTTAAAAGAAATTAAAATAAAAATTAATTATTTAATAAGTCGATATAAAAAAAAGATAATATTATTATTTAAAATAAAAATAAAAATTGATATTTAATAAGTCGATATCGACTTATTAAACCGTCCATATCGACTATAGATAGAAAGGCTTTATATTAAATTAATAAAGGCGTACTGGGTATACCGGGTGAAAAGTAAAGAAAATAGTGACATTGCTAATGCATTAAATGCCTTGGGTTTTACGTGGTGGCAGACGTGATACTTCTTTTTTGCCACTTTTGTGCGTGTGGGTTGGTGTGGATGTCATAAATAGGGGGAGGTTTTTTTTTACTAATTAAATAATCGATATCTACTTATTAAAAAGTCGATATTAACTAGATAATGAGTCCATTAAATAGTCGATTTCGATTAATTATACACTTGATATTGTCGGTTTAAAAATTCGATATCGACTTTTTAATGAGTCGATATCGACTCCTTAGGCATGCAATTTTTTTTTTTTTTAGGAGGTGATATTGTCTTTTTGTTTTTTTGTCAATTTTTATATTATGACCTTCAAATTAGATGATATAAATGTTGTTTCATATCGTGTAAACATGCAAATTTTTTTTTTTAAGAGATGATATTGCTTTTTTTTGTGTCAATCTTTGGCATCATTGATCTTGATATTATGACTTTTAAATTTTACGACATAAATGCAGCTTTACATCGTGTAAATATAAAAAAGTGCAAAGTTTTAAAATTTTAAATTATGTAAAACAATAAAAATATAAGGAGTATTTGAGACTTTTTCTGCTAGTTGAAATTGGCGCAACTTGGAGCTAGACGGTTTGGTGAATGATAAAAAATAGGGTCTCTGACGGAAAAGATGTATCTGACAGGGTTGATCAAGTAAATTTCTCTAAAATTATATAAAAATTAAATGTAAAAATTCAGTTTTTTAAATATAAAAAAGTAAAATTAATTACATAAAACCTAAATAAAAAGAATTATTTTTCATTAATTGAATATAAAATAATAAAAATAGAAAATTACAAAAAAACATTTAAATGATTTAGGTACTTCAAAGTCAACAAATTTATTTCCTTTTACGTTAAGAAAAACCTGCCGACTCTGCTGGGGATCGAACCCAGAATCTCTGGTTCCGTAGACCAGCGCCTTATCCATTGGGCCACAGAGTCCTTGCGTGATATAGATTCATAAAGTTAAATTATATTAGAGACACCGTACTAACTTAACTTTCAAGTTACTGAATTCCTTCAATGCAAAGTCGTACATATGACTCTCTCCCTCTAAAGCCAATTCATCATATACAGAGAGTCTGAGAGCATTTAACTCTCACTTATGGTCCTTTAAGGCTCATCAATCCGCAATGAAAATTGGCTACCTAGCAATAATGAGATGCAAGTGCTATACACGGGTAGAGAGAGCGAGAGAAGTGAAAAAGTCTTGTAGTATCCGAGATTTTTGGGTGACTTTTTTTTAAGGGTACCTTCTTCGGTTGACTACTTTGAATAAGGTAATAAAGTTCATTTTTCATCCAAATCTTCATCCAAACACTTGATCCAAGAGATAGTCAGTCTCAGCGATCTAATAGCAGCCAAGTAAGAATCTGATGAAGAATTTATCGACTTCATCGCCAGATGGAGAAAACTCACTGATAGAACCAATACTTTAATGAAAGAAAAGGATTCGGTGGACATTATCATCCATAACACTAGATAACCGTTAAAGAGCGCACTTGCCATAAGTGATTGTCCCGACTTTACTGCACTCCACTCCCGAGCATCCCGACTGGCGCTACACATTAAAGGCGAAAACCTTGCTCTATTCATAGTCACATCGAAAGTGGGCTCTTCCAGTAAATCAAAATAAAAAAATAATAAGAAAGCCTTGGGAACCGAACAGGTCAACATCGTTGTTAATTAAGGGCAAAACTCTGAGAACGAAAATTTCCACCTGTGAAACTTCGGGCAAAATCAAAATCAACAATGATACACGAACCAAAACCAAGGCACTAATCAGCAAAGATATGCAAACCAAAACCAAAGCTAAAACCAGAATTAGGGCCAGTATCAGAATAGAAATCAATATCCCAAAACCTACCAGAATCAGAACACGACGCAGAATTGACGGGTCCACGTGCCGAATTACAATAGTGTGCCCCCACCGCAGAGCTTTAACCCAGCCAGAGGCCCCTATCAGTCGAGGTGGGAACACTATACCCCTTTATCGGACATGATTTCTAACATCTTTCGTCTCCTTAATACTCAGAATCTCCTCCGATTCCCGTAGGAAAAGCCCCGCCCATGGTCGACAAATCAAGACTATAGTAAATACTGTAACTCCCATCAATACGCGGGACACAACCTGGAAGACTGTTGGGTCCTCGGGGACATAATCTATGACATGAATGACCGAAGTCAGATTGATTAGGAAGCGCTTAGGAATTCTAACCCTAATAATAACCAACCCCAACAAAATTTAGGGATCGTTAATAACCCCATGCCCAACCACAATCAAGCAACACCGGCTCAGGTCACCACCGTAGATCTCTCTGGTCGATCTCCCTTCCAACCTTCCACCTTAATCACTCGCATTCAACCCTCTACTACTTCTGCCACACCGGCCAGAGCTCCTTCACCCCCGCATCCCTTGGCCCTGATCACTCGCATCACCCCGCCGAATCCACCTCCTTATCCAAAATTCACTAAGATACGAGTCCATTCTTTTAGGGCTAGGAGACCACTCCTTCGTAGTCACCCGCCAGAACCTCTAATCCTTCCAAATCCTGAACCAACGCCATTACCGCTCCCTTTGTCCGATTCTGAATCCGAGTATGGAGATCATGTTCTCCAAACTACAGCCCAAATTGCTGCATGGGTAGAAAGTGTCACCCGAAAGACTCCAAGCCAAGACTACGAAATAACTACCGAGCGTTCGCTGAATTTAAACGAAAGCGAGCTAGAAAAATATCCTGACCCGTGCGAGACGCTGGTCTCTACTTTCCTAGAAGAGGAAGATTACACACAGTGCCTCCCACCTTCGAGCGGTACCATTCAGGTACGCGTTCCAACCTTGAATTTTATCCATTTTACAAATACATCTGTGTCAACAACCGACTTGCTCGATTCTCAAATCAGGAACCAATTACCCACCTTTGCCTTTCCCTCAAAATAAAGATTTCACGACCGCACAACCATAAGAGGGGAATGTGAGAGAAAGAGAAGTTAACTTGTCTCTCCCACCTAACATCATCCCTCCACCAATTCTTGCACCTCAACCATTCCAACCACCCACACCTAAGGCCCATCGGTTAGGCAAAGAAACTATACTTGAACCAGGACAAGAATACAACCTTCTGCGGCATCTCCAGAAGATCCCGACCCAGATATTCATACTAGAACTCATCAAGAAATTACCTGATCATCATCGGATCTTGATAAGGACACTTGAAGACAGGCAAGTGGATGAGGATATGACCCTAGATGAGCTTCATCAAATCACTTCGGTCATGGCGCAACCTTCGTCGCTCACTTTTACAGACGCAGACATGCCTAAAGAGTCACTTCGCGGGAGTGCGGCCCCCATATATCTTACGGTCATAATTAAAGGATTTTTCGTACCACACGCACTCGTTGACACGGGAGCAAGACTTAACATCTGCCCTCTCACCATGTTAAAAATGCTTGAATATACGGAACATGATGTCAGGCCCTCCGCACTATCACTCATAGCTTATGATGGGTCACGTCGCTTTGTCAAAGGAATTATCAAGCTACAGGTTCACCTCGGACCTGTAACGAAAGACGTTACCTTCCATATTTTTGATTCCACTAGTACGTATAATCTCATTTTAAGAAGAAAATGGTTAGAGTCAATAAAGGCCGTCGCATCCACATACCATCAATGCGTCAAATTTCCATACGAGGACTCCATCGTCCGTATATACACTGATGCACCCCTCTAAGAGATGGATACTGATTACGTGGTGGGTATATCAATCGCTCACGATTGAGTGTTGAACATGGGTCATATTCAAAAGACTCGAATCCCTGGAGAGACAACTGTTGTGGAAGTTCGTCCCCTTACCCCTCCTAGTTTCCTCCCAACACGTCGATAAAAATTAATGAGAAGAGAGGTTGGCCCAGACCTCTCCAAACTCTATGCCATTAACCCTACTATGACAAAAGGGTAGGACCCTATGTACCAACTTAGATACGTTCCCTACACCAAACTCGATAAAAATAAGCAAGGTCATGTAGGACCCGTTGTCCCAACGCAAATACGTAAGCACATAGGGTTAGGTTACCAATCGGACGGCTCGCAAGCTGACTTGTCACCTACCTGACTAAAATGGTCTCTATATGACCACTTCGCCTATGGGACCATTGAGAAAATAGATGTGCCAAATCATAAGAAAATGTGCTTCACTAGATCCCAAGAAGTGGAAATTGAGTGAATGACTAAAGCATTCAACGATTTAACTAATTTAAATGACGATATTGATAAATCACTCAAAGGAGTCAAGCCTATATTTGACACTAAAGAATTTACAGAAGAGAGGAGAGAAGAACCTCCAGAATTCGACCTGTGAGTAGAAGATTAAGAATCCACTGACGACGAAGATTTTCATATAGCTACCTTGTAAGATAGTGAAGAGCACTTAAACTTAACCTGGGAAAGAGATAACACTCCACAAGAAAATACTAACTCGTATAGCATCCGCCTCGGCCTTAGCCTTGAGGGATGGGAATGCCCTTGGGACTCCCCTTGTATCGTTTACCCTTACCAACCCAGTTGTAGGGCATGCACCAACATATTAGAACACTTCACTAGTTGGATCCGACACTCTACGATAGAAGAATCGAATCACTCTAACCTCGTGACCACCGACACAAGTAATGACCTACCAGCTCAGTTACCGACACAAGAAGCAGAAAATCCTAATGGTCATTCGATTGACCTAGGGGGAAACACCCACACCTCCCTCATAGAATTTGAAGAGGGCCTTAAACTAGACACTTCTATATCCCCAGATTCACCACAACTCCAAATATTTTAGATCTTTAGAAGAAGAGTGGCAACCTCCCCCGAGTGATGACGAGGACTACTGGATAGACCTCCCGACACTCGAGTCAGCGGAGCGAGCCAATCTAGGACTTCAAACACTATCAAATCAAGAAGATGAATTCGATACCGTCTTCGACTTTAACCTAAAAAGATGGGAATGTCCTTAGGGATCCCTCTGCATTCTTCACCATTATCAACCTTGTTGCCGAGCATGCACGCTCATCCTAATATATTATGAAGATCAAGGAAAAGAACTCGCTACCCCTGAAGAACCTTTGAGAGATCTCCCTCGGTGGAAAGAATAATATTATTACAACTCAGAGGATGATAGTTCAATTGACTACGATCTTTAGAGCTTCTTCGAAGAATAGGCGATCAATGTGGCAGGAGAAGACTATGAGTTAGTGTCGTTGTCACCAGCGTCACTCATTCAAAAAATATCATTAGATGAGGACTCTAAAAAAAATGCCAAATTCACAACAAGTCCACATTTCTTGAAGAATCGCTAGAACGGCTCTAACAGCCGTCTCGCTCCCTCAACTAGAGGAAGCAATTCTCCCAGCGCCCTTTGAGGCGACTGACCCTGTACCATATTTATTATTAAAAATTTTAAAAATAGAAAAAATAGAAAACCCTAAAATTTCATAAATATAAAATCTAAAAAAATTAGAAAACCCAGAAAAGAAAGGGAACTCTTCGTCCCCATCCAAATTTGTTGCCAATAAGGAGACTTTTCTCCTAAGGTTTCTATCTCATTTCCCGCACGAGGACATAAAGTATTTCGGCTAAATAACAAGCCAGTGATCATACCGAACGAGATACTTCATGACTTTGAGAGAATAATCAGTAGTCTTGACTTTCACCTTACCAAAGATCTCTCAGTCATAGATTGTACCGATGAAGTTTACCTTTCGTAAACTTAGATCCCTAGTGTAGCAATTTCGCAGTATACAAACTTACTAAGGACGAAGAAAGAACACTAGCTATCCTATTAAGCGGCACTGGACTTCCAACGGGTTATCAAGCGTTTCGATGAGTAAATCCAAGTTGTCGCGGAACCCATAGAAGAACTTAACTTTAGCATTGAAGAGAAACCCAAGAAGCTACTGATTTGCGCAACGTTTAACTCTAAGGAACGCTAATAAATTGTACAAGTCTTACAAGAATACCTCGATTACTTTGTATGGTCCTACTAGGACATGCCCGGTTTAGACCCAAGTTTGGTAGAACATCGCCTCATCTTAAAATCCGATGTAATGCCTGTTAAGCAAAAGCTCTACAGGATGCACCCACAAACCACCCTTCAAGTTAAAGAGGAAGTCGACAAGTTACACAAAGCCAAATTTATCCGAGTCGTTCTTTACCCTAAGTGGGTCGCCAATATAGTACGTGTCACCAAGAAAGACGGTAGAGTACGGGTTTGCATTGACTTTCGAAACTTCAATCAGATATGTCCAAAAGATGACTTCCCACTTTTACACATTGACACTCTAGTCGACAATACCACTGGACATGAGATGCTATCCTTTATGGATGGTTTCTCTGGATATAATCAGATCAAATTTGTAGAGTTTGACCAAGAGAAAACTTCCTTCACCACACTATGGGGAACATACTATTATGTCGTTATGCCTTTTGGGCTCAAGAACGCAGGAGTCATGTACCAACACGTCATGATAGCTATCTTTCATGACATGATGCATAAGTGTGTAGAAGTCTACATCGATGATATATTAGTGAAGTCCTAAACGCGAGTAAGACATGTTGAAGTGCTTCGACTGGTGTTACAAAGAGCTAAGAAATATCAGCTAAAAATGAACCCAAAGAAATATGTCTTTGGGGTCACTTTTAGAAAATTACTTGGTTTCATAGTTAGCAAGCAAGGGATTGAAGTTGACCCTGTAAAGGTCAGAGCCATCCTCGAGATGCCGCCTCTCAGTAATATCAAAGAGTTACGAAGCCTAATAGGAAGATTGTAATTCATTAGAAGATTTATCTCCCAGTATTCGGACATATGCGATCCTTTCTACAGACTACTTAAAAGAGGAACTGAGTACAAATGAGATGATCAATGCCAGCAAGCCTTCGATAATATCAAGAAGTACCTCCTTAACCTGCCAATACTATTGCCACCAGTCTCCGGAAGACCCCTAATTCTATACTTCTCAGTGAACGACAAAGCAATGGGAGTAATTCTGGGACAATATGAAAAAGACGACAAGAGAGAGAAGACTATCAACTACCTTAGTAGGACGATGGTTGAATACGAATGAAAATACACGTCAATGGAGAAGACTTGCCTCACATTGGTGCGGACCTCTACTAAATTATGACACTTCTTTGGAGCACATAAAGTACTAGTACTAGCCTGAATGAACTCTCTGAAGTACGTATTCGAAAAGCCCGCAATATTAGAAAAGATCGCTCGTTGGCATATGCTCCTGCAAGAATTCGATATCACTTACATCACGCAGAAATCGATCAAAGGGCAAGCAGTCGCCGATTACCTCATAGATCTCCCACTGTCGAGTGATGAGCCCGTGCATGCGGATTTCCCCGATGAGGACCTACTCACGATTCATAACGAAGAGCCCGATAAGACCTTATGGATCCTTTATTTTGACGGTGTTCTAAATCACAAAGGAAAAGGCATCGAAATAGTCCTCCTAAGCCCAGAAGGAGTTATCATACCTATGGTTTTTCAACAAGATTTTCCTGTCACTAACAATGTCGCAGAATATGAAGCCTTTATAGCTGGACTACGAGCAACACTATAATTATGTGTTAAACAGTTAAAAACTATCGGTGATTCCAAACTAGTAATTTCACAAGTCATAGGAGAATGGAAAACTAAAGAAAGGAGACTAATGGCATACCTAGAAATCGCTCAATATTTAGTAAAGAAATTTGAAAGAATCTCTTTCACGCACATTCTTAGATTAGAAAACGAGCTTGTAGATTCCTTAGCCATGCTAGCCTCGGTCATCCAAATACCCATCGGGCAAAATACTAAGACCTTCTTCATCGAAAAGCTGACAATACCCGCCCACGAGATAGCATGGGCCGTCAAGAGAGAATTACCCGTCCCCCCCACAAGTACAAGACCAAAAGAAGCAATCACCCCAGAAAAACACGTCAAGACAGAAATCGAAGTCGCTATGTTTAGATTTGAAAAATCACCGACCGACAATGGGCAACCGTGGTATTTTGACATACGAAACTTCTTAAAACATCACTACGTCCCACCATACGCCACGAAGATCGAGCGGAAGATTATAAGGAACTGATGCTCCCGATTCTGCATACTCGGCGAAACATTATACAAAGAGGCCTTCATTAAAGGAGTACTACTACGATATGTCACGACTGTCAAAGGATAATACATCATCTGAAAAGCACATGCCAGTGCCTGCGGTGCCCACTCCAGTAGACAGAGACTCACCGATCAAGTTACACGACAAGGCTACTTCTAGCGGACAATGATCATAGATTGCCACCTCTACGTCCAATCCTGTAAGCAATGCTAAGAACACGCCGCACTCGTCAAAGCTCCATCAGCTGCATTGAATACTATGACCTCTCCATGGCCATTTTCGATGTGAGCCTTCGATGTCATTGGACCTTTCACAGACACCGTTGGGAACACTCACAAGCACGCGTTCATACTTACAGTGACCGAATACTACACCAAATGGGTAAAAGCTGAATCCTATGTCAGAATCACCACTTCAACACTTATAAGGTTTATCGTTCGAAATATCATCACCATGTTTGGAGTACCCAGAATGTTTGTCGTTGACAACAAGCCATAGTTCATCGCAGAGAAGAAGAAATTATGCAAGAAGTACGACATTGATCTATGCCATTCATCACCGTTCTACCGTCAAGGCAATGGACAGGCAGAAGCTACGAATAAAACGCTGATTCAAATCTTAAAATGCATAGTAGAAATGAGTAATAAAGTCGACTAATCAAAGAGACCTCCCCGTATATAACTGACCTAATAAAAGAGACCCCCGTATATAACTGACCTAATCAAAGAGACCTCCCCGTTTCGATGACAGTACCGATCAACTTTTCTTCAAGACTAACTCACCAAATACCCATGATTGCTTATAGATCCAAAGTGCTCATCGCGAAACCCAAAAAAGCTCCATTGCATCTTGACGCTGGGGCATTTTTTTGGATTAGAGGAAGAACCATATCAGAAGCGCCGACTTGTCCACATAGAAGATGAGGAACGACGAAGTTACCATCCAAAAAGTGCTACCAAAGATACCATACTGTCAATCCTACCATGCTCCTACACTAGGGCATTTTTATTTTTATTGTTTTATTATTATTTCTATCTTAGCTATTTGCTTTCCCTGTTGCATTGTTATCATTTCAAAAAAAAGAAAGAAATAAAAAAAAAAGAAAAAAAAGAAAGAGCACATATCTATCTTTTGCTACCAGACTCTAGTCTGAGACAATTACCTCCCTTGACAACTAACAGGGGGGAGAACAAAAACTACTGACATCATTACTCTCACATGTGTAGATATGAAGCAGCCTTCAACCATCACCGGGTCAACTTAAGAAGCATCCAAGTCCCAATGACGGTCGATGGCGCTGAAGCAACTAAAAAGCAAAAGTAGACGCAAGAGGTAACTCAAAGAAAAGGAGCCAATCAGGTACATCTAAACAAAAAATCACTTTATATATATATATATGTCAAAATCTTTTCATTTTTTTTTACACTTATCACCGAGGGCATCCCCCTATATATACAACATACACATACCATGAATACAAAAAAAACACACACACATCCCTACTCCCTACGCTATCGGTGGGACGGTCGATCACTGTTGTCCCCAGTATCACTAGCTCGAAGGTCTGTAGACAGGTCTTCTAAAAATATAATCCCGACACTCGGAGTCCTCGGAACCTCTAAATGACGAGGCCTTGCTACAGAACCCCCCTCACTCGTCTGGCTAACAGACCGCCTCGATCGAGAACGAGGAGGATACCCCGCAAGAATATCACAAACGGACGAATCCCTATGAGCATCATCCCTGATGTGATCATATGACGTATGATGAGACTGCCCAGCCGAGGAACCCACAGCCCTCGACTCTGAGCCATCAAGCTGACTAACCAACCTACGCACCCCTCGCTCACTCCTCGTCAGACGATACTGCAACCGATCTAGGGACACTTGCATCTCTGCCCCATCGTCCGACGTGCCGCCTCTAACGCCTCGGTCTAAGTCCTCTGTGTGACAATCATCTCAATGACCAAGTCCTCACAACTCTACGTCTCCCCGAGGATCCATCTTGCCTCAGGAGTGGCACGCACTCGCTCCACCTCTAGGCGCGTCTCCTCAAGCTGACGAACCTGCATAACCATCATACGTGAACAAAATTAAAAGAGGTTGGAAAACTTTGAAAAGGAAACAATCATACCAACTCCAACCTCTCCTCTAGAAGTCGCTCAACGATCGTAGCAGTCACTGGATCAGCAGGCGGCACTCGAGGGACAGCAAACATAGGCGGCTGCAATGAGAACGAACAAATACATTAGATAAATACTATAATGACAAATAAACTATGAACATGATAACTAAAACATACCTGAGTAGGGATAGGAGCAGACTCCTGAGGGGGAGCCTTGGGAGTAGAGTCCGAAACAGCCTACACAAAGAACCAAACAAACCAACACAAGACATGTCAAAACAAACTAAAGATGAAATAACCTAAACAAAATTACATCACAAAAAAATACTATACCTGACTCTCGGGGCATAGAGAGGTAGCAGTCGCCTCCCTCCCCTGAAGATCCTCGGCAACCCGACGCTGAAATACTGCATGATATTAGTAAGCTACTAAGAAAGCGAAACAATGACACCCAACAAACTAATGTAATGACACAAATAAGATAAAAGATTGAATTGAACTTATCTAATAATCTAGCTCGGCCCAAAGCTGAGCCATCGCTAGATCCTCCCGATTGAAGGAAGCAACTGAAGACGGATCAAATGCCAAACGGGACCTCCAGCAGTGAGCTCGGCTATCTAAGAATAACAATAAACACATCAGTTGGCAAGCTCATAATGCTAACAATCAACAAAACCATATTTGTAAAGACACTTACCAATTGATCAACCTCAGAACTTAGACTGACCGCTGCCTCCCGGTCAGCCAGCTGCTGACTGCGATAGACATCCAGCAGGGCCGCCTGACGAGCAACCTCACCCTCCCTCTCAGACTGTCCAAAATAAAATAAAATGAGACACCACAACCATGTCAGAATGATCAGAAGACCGAATTCACATAATACAAAAAAAAACATAAATTAATTCACTAGGAGTCGTTGAGTCTCCGCTAGCCGAGCCCTCAACTCATCCTTCGCCGCTCTAGCCTGAGCAACCGAGGAGGCTAAAGAGTGCAGCATTTCCTCATTTGGACAAGGAGCACACCCCATCCGCTCCATCGCCCTATGGAGGGCGTCTAATGCCCCCCGCACGCTCGGGGTGAGATGTCCTTGCTTCAACGCAGCCAACCTCTCCCTCAAAGTTGACGCCGACTCTAGCTCACCGATCGCGAAAGAGCCACTCCCATGGAAGGGACGTGTGAAGAGGCACCCGCCACTCAATGCACTAAACCACCACACATACTCTCGGGTGTCCGCCTCATCACGCACCCCTATAACCCTGGTCCCCCAGCCCTAAAATCTGCTATCTGAAGCACCATCCGCTTCGCAAAATTCTGGCTAGGGGGGCCGGTCATCCTCTTCGCCACTCTGTGGAGAATCTCTGGAGGGACTCCCTGAGAGAGCCCCAGCTGCTGTACAATTCGAGATGTGTGGATCCTCTCCACCCTCTCAAAATAATGGACCCATATGTCCACATCAAAGAAGGGCCGGCCAGACTGAATCACTGGCACGCCCGCATCCTCCTCATTTGCATACGACCTCCAAATCACCTACAACCAAGCAAACGAGTCGAATCCTCAATAAAGACTCAGATCCTAAAAGCATCTAAATGAAAAAAAAAATATACGCATGACGATCTGTACCTGCCCCGCGTGCATATCCTCAAAGAGACAGTGTGCGGTCTAAAGATCCGAAGACCAACAACGACCCCTCAGCGCCTCCCTCCACACGTGCATCCGCAGAAATGTGAACCTCACCTCCAACGGAAGCCCCGGACAAAGAAAAGTGAAGTGATCATATGCCCAAAACTAGAAAACAAAATAGAAGAAACGCTAAGTAGATGCTACTATAAAAAAACCAAGAAAAAAAAACAGACACTATGACATTAAGTAACTAAAACTCACCTGGAGGAAGGGAAGGAAACCTCCGATCGTCGTGACAACCCATCCCTGACGGTAAAGCAACTCACAGAGATGCACCAATGCGGTTGCACCCCATGCATAGGTGGGGACTTGATCCAAGTCCTCGAGAACTATAAAAAATAATCCGGTGACGCATCCCTGAGTCGAAGAAGAGAAGAGTATCGCACCAAGGAAGTGCATCAAGAATACTCGAAGAACCCTATCCGCAGCCAACCCCAGCTCCACCACGGGTTCTTGGTCCGCCACTATCACACAACGTGCCTCATAAGATGCCTTCGCCTCCGAATGGCGCCTCGGGGGGACGAAGCCACTGGCAAACATATAAAAAAACCAAGTGACTTGAACTACACCTGGCCTCGATCCACTCGATCTATACGGCACATCCAAAATCTCCTCACACATCTCCAAATAATGTCCTGCCATCCGCCCTGTGATCGGCTCACCCTCAAAATGAAGGCCGGCGATGCGAACCCAGTCCTCTGGAGTCGGGAACATCATATCAATTTGAAAGAGAAGCACCTTATGCGTCTCCCTCCACCTCTCCAAGATCGCCACGATCGACCTGAAAAGGCTCCAGTGCTAGGATCGGTCGAAAATCGAAAGACACCAGTCGCACCCACTGAAACTCCGACAATGCACGATACTAAGTATGAGACTCAGTCCATGCCGAGCTGATAGCTAGCTGCGGGGGCTCCTATTGAACAAAATACAAACAATAATAGTAAGATTAGCACATACCCATGATGAAAGATAAATGAATTTAAAATTAAAGGCAAGTCAAATATGCCCCAAACACGATAATAATTTACAACAAACACATAAAACGTGATAAGGGCAACTGAATAGAAACATGACCTTTCTCTAGATGCTGTCATGATGCATGAGTGAGCAGACAACCAAAGATCAATGCAGGTTTAACATAAATTAGAAAGGTTTTTAGAGCCTAATAAGCCTATGCCATAACCTAAATGGCTAAGAAAATGAAAGAACTCTTGCTCATAGGTGCTTAACTGGCCTTCAATGAAGAAATCCTCCAGCGGGAAGTGTCTGCAATCTCGATGCTCCTCAGCCGCATCCTCAGCTCTCTCACCCTCATCCTCAATGACCCCTTGCTCAATCTCAAACACCTCCTCCTTGACCCCCGACTGGTCAACCTCTAGTACCTCCTCTCTAACCACCTCCCCAACATCCACCTCCCCGACAACGTCGGCCCGAGTTTCAGAGGTCTCACCCATCTTTGCCCCTAACATCCTCTCCAACTCAGATACAGTAAGATCGCACCCACCAATACCCTCACCCTCCATCCTAGAACGAAGAGTTCGAAAAACTGAACAGAACGAAGGAAACGACGCCTGAAACAGATGACTAGATGTAAAATATCATGAAAACACGAAAATTAGGGCATAAAGAAATAAGGAAATAGAGAATCGAAGACTAAAATGGATTGCGTAACAAAAATAAAAGTTTTGAACTATTTATAAGACACGCCAAAATCACGTGCATAAATTCGTGCGCTCAAACCAACCACGCACCACTCTCATTGTGCTTAATTCGGATCACAAGACCGGTCTTGTGCGAGTAACCTAATAGTCGCTTGCTCAAACTAACCCGACCATCTGATTGCGCGCAGCGTACTAAGCGCATAATCGCTTCAAGCGTCCATACAGTTGCGCGTGAATGCCAATGGTCACCTGTATAGTGACCAGCCATCACCCTAATCATGTGCCCGGTACCATGCATTTAACTCGGTCAAACGATCGAAAACTGGCGCTTAACGATGTTCTGACACCCTGAACCCGCGTCCACCCTCTGGCGCGTGTTAAGTAGTGAAAAATGCCAGTTTTCACCCCTTAACTTGACCTTTGATGGACCAGTGAGCACACTAATGAACACCTGTTGAGTCTGTTTTATAAATAGCAATAAAAGATAGGAATAGTGCAGAAAACCACTTAAAAATGCTGCACAAAGAAGTCCATCTCTCAGCACAGTGCAGACCTAGCAATGGCACACAAGAGGGCTGCACACCATTAGGCCCTAGGGAGATTGAGAGGTTATCTGAAGACTTCGATAGGAGCTGAGAGCAAAAAAATACAGGAATTCATGCAGTTGGAAAGGTTTCGATAGGATCTGAAGGCAGAGAAAGGATGGATTCATGTGGATTGAGGAGTTTGATAGGATCCAAAAACCTATCGAGCAGCTGAAAGAAAGGAAGAAACCATCCTAGCGAAAGCCTGCCTGAGGTGTAAGGGGAACCTATCGAATGGTTTCCTAAACTTGTCGAATGGTGGTTGATCGATTTAGAATGTAACCCTTGCAAGTGCACAAGATCTATTGCAGTATGGCAAGAACAGGGGTGTCGAACCCACAGGGAAACGTGAATTTTTAATTAATTCTTTTAGAGATTTTAAAAACGTCCCTAAGGAAGTACCAAAGGGCAGATTCAATTTTACCAAAAACTTAACACACTTTTCCTAAATGCAGAAAAATAAATTAATCTAAACAATTAATTACTGATAAATCTACGAACAATATTAAAATGAGATCAAGGAATATGCTACCCCAGATTCGTACCCCTTTTCTATCATTAAAACCCACAGTTTCATTAAATCATCATTCACACCATCATTCATCTAGAAAAATGACTTGAAATAAAATATGATCATCAATCCGGCATACCCTATCTAAAAACAATGACTCAGCCTAACATTGCGGTATGAGTCATGTAAAAAGCATAGCGTATCTCATGATATTTAGATCACGACAATCGACACATAATCGCTCTGACCTAGATCGACTGCGAGGTCCGGATCTAGCGATTACGTCCGTTGATAGGCGCAATCAACGGTCATAACAAAGCATTCAAAATATTTTCAATCACACAAACTTTGAGCAAAACGATTCCATGATAACAATAATAGACTGCGGTATTAATCATAAACATGGGTACTTATCTGGGGATCGCATCTTCCCCGATCTACTGATTTAGCCGCTCATCTTTGGTGTTTGATCTCCTTTTTCTTTCAAAGTCATTCCTCTTTTATTTCTTCCAAAAGATATTTGCAATTGTTTTTCCTAAATACAATCTATGAATTTCTCAGAGAAAAATAATGCAAATCCTAGGTACAATCTACCCTGAATAAACCCTAGAAGAAGGAGAGAAGAAGACTTGAAAAGATGAAGAAAATATTCCCCCAAAGTGAAGAGCCCTAAAAACTAAAAATAAAGAATGAATAATATTCTAATTGCAAAAATCCTCTTAAGAAACTCGTGGCTTCCCTTTTTATAATAGCCTAACCCTAATACCTCTCTCGATTGACATCTAAGAGTAATTTTCGTGAATTCCCGCCTAGCTTTGCATCAGACACTGCCTCAGTATTTTGCTCATAATTTTCTGTACCAAACTCGGATTGAGGTGATTCTTAAGGCGTTGGAAAGCTGACGACGAGCTCTATAACTTTTATGTTTTAGCAATTTCCTGAATCTGACGTCTTGAAGGTCCAAATTAAGCTGCAAGTCGCACTAAGTTCTCAATGACCCAAAATAGCAGTGTTTTGACATTATTTTCGGGATTCTTGGGCTGTTTTAGAAACTTGGACTGTATTTATCTGAAACACTTCAAATCTAGCAAATCTCATCAGATAGCCTTCATCGGACGGCTAAATATAGGTATTTAGGGGTGAAATATCATCATATTTCACTACTCATCACACCCCCAAACCTACACTTTGCTAGTCCTCGAGCAAAGAGAATGATAGAAATATAAAGCAAATCAAACTAACATCCTAAAATTTAAATGCCACTTTCGTAGGGAACACGATTGCACTTAGCATGTGTAACAAGCCTTTAAACCCCTAGGTGATCCCTAGTGGAGGAGTTGTGTCTCCTGAGGGTTTGCAGTGAAGTTACCCACAAACTTTCAAAAATTTCAAACCATCGGTAAAATTTAGTTTTCAAAACATGATTTTTTTTTATAACATATGTACTATTCAAAAAACAAAAATCATTAATTGCTTTAGTATGTGAATCATCAATCTCAAATATTAAAGTCATGTCAATCATGCTAGTATCCATTCAAATTAATTTAATGCTCAAATTGTCAGATAACTCATTCATTCATGCCTAAACGTGAAGTGTGTGCATACCAAAACCAAGATTCATCCATCTCAGAACTAGTCCAAACGGAAAACCATCGGATCTGTTGTCTCGACTCAATCCTCGCTTTAGGTATACTCTCAAAATAAAATCACTCCGATGATGGGTAAGTTTTCGCACACATGTGAGAGATCAATACAAAGCAAATAAAAAGGTCTCACATGATAAATGAAACACGATGCCAATCAATGAACAAAAATAAATCTCATAAGAACAGATACTTGTATATCCTAAGCATGTCATATCAAGTGTCATAAGTATTATATATTGACTCTCCACAAGACAGTTACCAATGCAAGATCGGATCATGAAGGTCTTTTGTAGGGTTGTAATGGGGCTCAGGTAAGGGTAAGAAAGAAAGGGAATTGTGATTCAAAATTTCTGAGAAATTGGAAAAGGAACTAACTTCTGATTTTTTTTAATTTTTAATTTTTTTTTATTTCTCTTCTTTTCTTTTTTTTTTCTTTTCTAATTTCTCACCATTTTTTTTTCTTTTCAATATTTTTCTTTTCTCATTCTTTCTTCTCTTTTGAATTTCCTTTTCTTGAAGCACCTCATTTTTCATTCCTTTTTTTTTTTTTTCTTTTTCTCTCCCCTTTTTTTCTTTTTATATTTGCCATACACTCTCAGTAAACACCATAACTCATTATCTCTCCACTTACTCTCTTTTCGCTAATTTTCATCCCTCGTTCCTAATTTCTCAGAAATAAGAAGGGTAAAGCTAAATTTTTAGAAATTGTGAAGGGTTAAAGGTTAACGTGGCTTATCAAAGAATGTATAAGGGTAAATTTTTCTATAGGCTCAAAGGGGTACTAAAAGGATAAATTTATATGAGGTGGGGCATTTTAAGCACAAAGCAGGCCAAAGATGACCTTTAATCATTTCCTTAAAAGATGGTAACCTTGCCTGTTTGTCTTGAGTAGATATACAGTTCGTTCTAACTCAATAATATGAATTTGATATCATGCAAAGTCACAAGCCAAAATAAAATGTATGAGATTATGCAAAATAATTCGTATTCAAAGAAAACTCCGAGTTTATATATTCACTCATCAATGACGGGAAATTAGCTCTAAAGCTTACTGGGTTTAGTCTCCACTAAGAACCTAAGATTCAACGTTCAAAATAGTTCATCGATTTCTAAGTCTTAGCTTGGTATAAGTGCAAAAATTCTAAGCACGAATTTCAGAGTCATCCACAAATTATCACATTAAGCTTCATCATCCTAGATACAAGTATTCAAAATATGACATCAATATTCTCAAAATTAAATTCACATGCATCATCAACTAAAGTTTGAAAACTATTGCAAAGTAAATCATGTATGATGGTTCCAAATAAATTTTTTTTTTTTTTTTTTTTTTTTTTTTTTCAAAGAAAATAAAAAATAAGTGATGAAAGATAGATAATCATACATACCCCCAAACCTAAAAATGACAATGTCCTCATTGTTTGAAATAAGTAGGCACCCCCAAACCTGTTGAAAAGTACCTCAACACAAAGATCAGGTGCAGAGAATATGGGCATCAAATTAGAACATGACCAAAAATAGATTGAAGGTAATGTGGCTACACTAATTTGGAAATTAAAAATAACCTAAACTAAACTAAAAACTAATATTCTAGAACTAAACATACGAAAAGAAAGATAAATCCTAAATCCTAAACTAAACTGTCCAACTCCTAAATAAAACACACCGGGTTGCCTCCCGGAAGCAATCGAGTTTAAGTGTCGATACCAACCTCTTCATTGATCAAGAATGGATCACTAAGGTGCATCGCCTCAATCTTAAAGCGGGTCATCGGCTCAAACATTGGTTTGAGTCTTTGCCCATTCACTTTGAAAACTCGATTGTCCAAGGCTTTGAATTTCAATTACACTGCTCACTAATGGAAACAACACAACGGGCCTTCCATCTAGATTTCAATTTCCGAGATGAAGCTTAAGTCGGGAATTGAATAACCAAACTTTTGGCCAACATGAAACTCCTTAGAAATTAATTGATCGTGCAACTTTTGTACCTTTCCTTGTACATCTTTGAATTTACATACGCATCGTAGCGTAACTCTTCTAATTCACTCAACTGTATCCTTCGATTCGACCCTGCTGCTTGCATATCGAAATTAAATCGTTTGATCGCCCAGAATGCCCTATGCTCCAATTCGAAGATGACATGCCTTCCGTAGACAATTCGAAGGGAGACATTCCGATCGGTGTCTTGAATGCGATCGATAGGCCCATAAAGCATCGGATAGCGGTTTGACCAATCTCTTCTATCCGGTCGTCTCTTTTCTAGAATTAACGCGATTTCCGGTTAGACACTTCCACGACCACTAGTCTGCATGGATGGTACGGCGAAGCGACTTTGTGAGTGACGTCGTGCTTCTTCATTAAAGTGGCAAAATGGCTATTGCAAAATGCGAACCGCCATCACCGATGATTGCTCTTAGGATCCCGAATCGGTTAAACACATGTTCTCTCTTTGACCACAACCTTGTGATCATTTGATCGGGTTGCCACGCCTTCAATCCATTTGGAGACATAGTCAGACCACGAATATATGAATACCCAAAGGATGGTGGAAAAGGACCCATAAAGTCAATCCCCAAACATCGAAAATTTCAACAATCGAATTGGATTAAGGGCATCATATTTCGTCGTGAAATATTGCCAAGCTGTTGACACCGTTGGCATTCCTTGCAGTATTGAGCAGCGTCACGAAAGATTGAGGGCCAGTAGAATCTGCTTTGAAGGATTTTCTGTGCGGTCTTCTGTCCTCCGAAATGGCCTCCACAGGCCCAAAGATGGCAAAAAATTTAGGGCGCTTAGTTGCTCGTCTTGCACGCATCTCCTAATGATCCGATCCGGCGAATTTAAACAAATATGGTTCATCCCGAAATAGTATTTTATTTGGGAGAAAAGAGATTCTTATCATTTTACCCCACTCGTGAATTCGCGATGACGGATAATTCACGATGTTAGCAAACCACGGAACTTTTGCACCAGCTACATCAATTGCCATCAAATGTTCATCCGGAAATGTGTCACGGATGGTCTCAGGTATAGATGATTCTTCAGGCAGAATTCTAGACAGATGATCAGCCACAACGTTCTCAACCCCCTTTTTATCTTTAATCTCAAAGTTGAATTCCTGGAGAAGCAGGATCCAACGGATCAGCCTTGGTTTCGCATCCTTCTTTGCTAAAAGATATTTCAAAGCGAGTGGTGCGAAAAGACCACTATTTTCGATCAAGCAAATAGGAACGAATTTGTCTAGAGCATACACCACACTAATAATTCCTTTCTCGGTGGTGTAATTCAGTTGGGCATCAATTAATGTCTTGCTAGCATAATAAATTACGTGAGGTAATTTATTCACCCTTTGCCCTAAGACAGCTCCGATCGCATAATCAGATGCATCACACATGAGTTCGAATGGTAAAGAATAATCCGGTGGTTGGATTATTGGTGCATTTGATAAGAGTTCACGCAATTTTAGGAATGCCTTTATGCAATCCTCATCAAAATCAAAAGGAACATCTTTGCCAAGCAAAGTGCACAATGGTTTAGCCACCTTGCTAAAATCCTTAATGAATCTTCTATAAAATCCAGCATGCCCCAAAATGATGAATTTGTGAACACTTTTAGGAGGTGGTAAATTTGCAATTAAATTACCTTCCTTATCAACTTCAATTCCTTTCGTTGAAACAATATGCCCCAACACAATTCCTTGTTGAACCATAAAATGGCTCTTTTCGGTGAGAACAAGTTTGGAATCTACACAACGTTGCAACACACTGAAAGATGATTCAAACAAGAATCAAATGTTTTCCAAAACCGAGAAGTCGTCCATGAAGACTTGATGAATTTGTCGATCATGTAATAGAATATGGCCAACATACATCGTTGAAAGCGTGGCGGAGCATTACATAAGCCGAATGGCATCCTTCGATATGCAAACGTACCATATGGACACGTGAATGTTGTCTTCTCTTGATCAGCTGGAAAAACGGGCACTTGATTGTATCCCGAATAACCATCAAGAAAGCAATAAAACTCTTGCCCATTAACTTCTCAAGAATTTGATCAATGAGCGGAAGGAAAATGATCTTTTACGGTGGTATGTTCAATTTTCGATAATCAATGCACACACGCCATCCGGTAGTTTCACGAGTGGGCACCAATTCTCCTCCGTAGTTTCTTTCAACGTAATTCCGGACTTTTTAGCGATTTGTCTTGGACTAACCCATTCACTATCGAGATCGGATAGATGATTCCGGCATCGAGGAGTTTAATGATTTCCTTTAAAAACGACTTCTTGCATGTTGGATTAAGTCGCCTCAGTGGTTCCCTCGATGGTTTACTCTCATCCTCCGGATGTATTTTATGCATACATCTTGATGGGTCAATCCTTGAGATCAACTAAGGTCCATCCGATGGCCTCCTTGTGCTGCTTCAGCACCTTCAGCAAATCATTCTCTTGTTCTTGATAATGTGGATGAAATTATCCTTTGGAAGTGTTTCTCGAGGTCCCAAAAGCATATTTGAGGACTCGGGCAATTGTTTCAATTCCACGGTTGGTGGTTGCTCAATTGATGGAGTCGACATCCTTTACCTCGATGGGTAGTGGTTCTACCTTAGTCACAACTTCACATAAGTTATCATCTTGACATGATGAATTTGACTTTTTCTCTTCTGACTGCTTCCTTTCAAGCCCTTTGTCCTCATAGATGGCTAACAAAGCAGTTTCAAATTCCTCTTTGGTGAGCATTGATGGTAATGCTTCATCCACCACTTCGTCCATCTGATCGATGTAAAACAATTCGACCTCATCCTCATTAGGGTAATGGGTCATCGCATGGAATATGTTAAGCCGGACTTTCATGTTTCCAAAAGAAACGCCCATGACTCCTGTGCGACACTTAATGCAAGCGTGGGCAGTGGAGCGAAACGGACGTCCAAGAATAATTGGGACTTGATTGATTGATTTCGCAGGTGGTTCCATGTCTAAGACAACGAAGTCCACTGGAAAGACAAACTTGTCTATTCCAACCAAAACATCCTCGATAACACCCCTCGGTCTTCTTTCTGATCTATCTGCCAGTTGGAGTGTGACCGTCGTGGGTTTCAATTCACCCAATCCGAGTTTCTCGTACATTGAGTATGGGATCAGATTAACACTTGCTCCCAAATCCAATAACGCCTTTCCAATTGGTTGCCCACCAATGACACATGGAACAGTTGGGACTCCAGGGTCTTTCAGTTTCTGTGGGGTTTCCAATCGCAATATCGAACTGACTTGATTTGTTAGGAACACTTTCTTTGAAACGTGAGTACGTGCCTTTCTCTTCCGAGTGCACAAATCTTTGAAAAACTTGGCGTACTCAGGAACTTGTTTGATTGTTTCAAGTAATGGAAGATTTATCTTTACTTGCTTGAATGTTTCGAAAATTTCTTCCATTTTTGTCGGTCCCTTTCCCATTCTAGATGGAGGAGTTAGGCATTGAGGGAATGGTGCCTTTGGGACATAAGGTGCAGATTCCATTTCCGATTCTTTTTCACGTCCTTGTTGGACGGTTGAAGGAAACTCTTCCTCTATTACTTTTTCTTTTCCTTTCTCTCTTCCTTGCTCTTGCACTTTTCTTATCTCTGGCTCTTTGTCTCTTTCTTTCTCTTTTCCTTTTCCTTTCTCCTTTCTTTTCTCTGATTCTTTTTCCTCTACTGCTTCTCTTTCTTCATCAGCTTCTACAGGCATTTCCACTTGATTATCAACCTCTCGTCCACTTCTCAGCACCGTAACAGCTTTCAACTGTTGACTATTCGATGGTCCTGCTTCAGATGGTGCTTGGCCTCGAGGATTATTGATGGGTTGGTCAGAGCCTACCTTCCTCCTCACGACTCGGTTGATTGGCCAATTGACCGACTTGGTCCATTATCATTTGTGAAAAGATTGCATGCTTCAGCATAAGCTTTTCTTCCGGATCGTAATCTTTCAAGCAATGCATGAGATTGATTAAGATTTGATTGAAATTGATTTTTGTAGTCGAATTTGGATGATAATCTGAACGATACATTGAAATTAGAATTACATTGGAAATTAGAATTCTGGAATTACATTGTGTTGAAAACTTGGTTGAAAAGGTTGGCGTCCACCCATTGTGTTGGCTCTATGTTGCTGGTTTACCTGGCCAGTTTGGTTCGATTCACCCCATCCTAAGTTGGGGTGATTTTTCCATTCCGGATTGTAGGTATTGGAGTACATGTTTCTACCCTGCCGCTGATAAGATTGAGTCACATTTACCTGCTCTTGAGGATTAGGTTCATCAGGGAAGAATGACAAGGTAGTAGGGCACTCATTAGCCATATGACCTGGGTGGTCACAAATTGAACACACTGTGGGGGTGACAGGAGCTTTAGCTTGCTTGGTAGCAGCTAACAACATGTTCATCTGTTTGGACAGCATGTCAACCTTTGTTGAGAGATCTGAGGCATTATTGTTGACATCGTACAATCCGTCTTTTGTCAACACATGAGATTTAGGTGCCAGGTTCAAGTTGGTTCGCCCCAGTGTCTCACTTTGTATCGAAGTTTGATATAACTTTTCAAACAATGCCCACAATTAAATCGACTTCTTTCGTGGCACAAGATCCACCACAAGATGCATCAACCATGCGTCTCTCTTCAGGAATCAGTCCATTGTAAAACTTTGGACTTGTTGCCACCTTGGAACTTGATGATTTGGGCAACTTCTGATCAATTCCTTAAAGCGTTCCCACATTCATGGAATGTTTACAGAGGTTGTTGGGAAACAACTGAATCTTCTCACGCAATTCAATGGCCTTAGTCATGGGATAATAATTTTTAACGAACTCGCGATGCAGCTCTGCCCAACTCTCAATACATTGTGGTTCTAAGGAATAGAACCATATTTTGCCTTATCTCTTAAAGAGAACGGAAGAGTGGCTATCTCATCGCCAGTGACATTGTGGACTCTGAACATTTTGCATACCCCGGTGAATTCATTTAAGTGAGCGTCACGGATTTTCATTTGCTAACCCATGGAAAATTGGTAGCATTTGAATCATTGCTGATTTGAATTCATAGTGGTTCCCTGGAATGGGAGCATGCATATTACATTCCTGATCCTCGTAAAAACCAGGATCGTTATAATACTCCAGTGTTCTAGGGCCCTCATCAAAATTATTGTTCCTATTATTTCCATTATTGACATTCCCATTGTTGTTATTCTCATCTCTCTCTTGCCTTTGGTCTGCCATGGTCTCAGTTTGTTGATATTGATTCCTCTGGACTCTTCGATTCTCTCTACAAGCTCTTTCGATCTCAAGATTAAACGATAGCAGATGTGGGTGATGAGAACGAGTAAAGCTCATACACCAACACTCACAAACAGGGTTGAAGAATCCACAACAAACCCACAAAATTCTGCTTCAAACGATTTAAACAAAGATGATAAACAGTAGCCAATATCAGCAGGAAAGATTTCTTCTTTTTTTTTTTTATTTTTTTTTATTTTTTATATTCAAATTAAAATTAAAATTCGAATTTAAATTAATTAATTAATTATTTTTTTTTTTTTTTTTTTTTAAATTCAAATTAAAATTTTTTTTTAATTTTTTTTTTTTTAAAATTAAATTAAAAAATTAAAAATTAAAATTGAAAATCCTATAAAATCTTTCCTAAAAGAGAAAAATAAGGAGAAGAATGAAAGATTCCTAAAAATCCTAAAACAAAAGTCCCACAAAAGTTAATGACTAAATTTAGAAAATCCTAAAAATATCTAAAAGAGGAAAATAAGGAAAAAGAGTCCTACCAAATCTAAAATAAGAAGTCCTAAAAATCTCTACTTCCTAAATTTCCTAAGGAAGGTATCCTAAAAATCTAAACTTCCTAAAAAGACTCCACAAAATCTTATCAAAGAGAGAAAAATAAGGGAAATAATTATTTTTTTGGTTCTTTTTTTTTTTTTTTTTAATTAAAATTAAAATTAAAATTCGAATTTAAATTAATTAATTAATTAATTAATTTTTTTTTTTTTTTTTTTTTAATTCGAATTAAAATTTTTTTTTTTTAAATTACTCAAAACAGAAAAATCCCTATCCGAATTAATCAAAATTTCACCGATTTCCCTAGCAGCGGCGCCAAAAACTTGATCGATTTAGAATGTAACCCTTGCAAGTGCACAAGATCTATTGCAGTATGGCAAGAACAGGGGTGTCGAACCCACAGGGAAACGTAAATTTTTAATTAATTCTTTTAGAGATTTTAAAAACGTCCCTAAGGAAGTACCAAAGGGCAGATTCAATTTTACCAAAAACTTAACACACTTTTCCTAAATGCAGAAAAATAAATTAATCTAAACAATTAATTACTGATAAATCTACGAACAATATTAAAATGAGATTAAGGAATATGCTACCCCAGATTCGTACCCCTTTTCTATCATTAAAACCCACAGTTTCATTAAATCATCATTCACACCATCATTCATCTAAAAAAATCAGTTGAAATAAAATATCATCATCAATCCAAGCATACCCTATCTAAAACAATGACTCAAATTTAACATTGCGGTATGAGTCATGTAAAAACATAAGCGTATCTCATGATATTTAGATCACGACAATCAAGACATAATCGCTCTACGGACTAGATCGACTGCGGTCGAGATCTAGCGATTACGGCCGTTAATACGCAATCAACGGTCATAACAAAGCATTCAAAATATTTTCAATCACACAAACTTTGAGCAAAAGCGATTCCATGATAACAATAATAGACTGCGGTATTAATCATAAACATGGTACTTATCGGGGATCGCATCTTCCCGATCTCTTGATTTAGCTCATCTTTGGTGTTTGATCTCCTTTTTCTTTCAAAGTCATTCCTCTTTTATTTCTTCCAAAAGATATTTGCAATTGTTTTTCCTAAATACAATCTATGAATTTCTAAGAGAAAAATAATGCAAATCCTAGGTACAATCTACCCTGAATAAACCCTAGAAGAAGGAGAGAAGAAGACTTGAAAAGATGAAGAAAATATTCCCCCAAAGTGAAGAGCCCTAAAAACTAAAAATAAAGAATGAATAATATTCTAATTGCAAAAATCCTCTTAAGAAACTCGTGGCTTCCCTTTTTATAATAGCCTAACCCTAATACCTCTCTCGATTGACATCTAAGAGTAATTTTCGTGAATTTCCGCCTAGCTTTGCATCAGACACTGCCTCGGTATTTTGCTCATAATTTTCTGTACCAAACTCGGATTGAGGTGATTCTTGAGGCGTTGGAAAGCGGACGACGAGCTCTACAACTTTTATGTTTTAGCAATTTCCTGAATCGGACGTCTTGAAGGTCTAAATTGAGCTGCAAGTCGCACTAAGTTCTCAATGACCCAAAATAGCAGTGTTTTGACATTATTTTCGGGATTCTTGGGCTGTTTTAGAAACTTGGACTGTATTTACCTGAAACACTTCAAATCTAGCAAATCTCATCAGATAGCCTTCATCGGACGGCTAAATATAGGTATTTAGGGGTAAAATATCATCATATTTCACTACTCATCAGTGGTCTGGACCGATTGAGATGGAGACGCTGGAATAGAACCTACCGAAGGGTGGTTGAGCCTTTCGATAGGAGTGAGAGCAATCCTATCGGAATGATGGCATGCAGAGTTGAACCTATCGAAATGGCCCTCCAACTTATCGAAAAGCTTCTCCAACCTATCGAATGCTTCAGGCAAAGGGCTGAGAATGCTGATGCTTTAAGAGAAGGCTCATCCCTATCGAAGAGATCTGAGAACCTAGCGAAAGGGCCAAAAAGTTCCATTTAAACCTGTCAGAAGCTTCCTCAACCTATTGAAATCATGTGAAGAACTTATCAGAAAATAGGCTGTTCACACGCTGCAACTTGGTGACCTGCTATACGCAAATCGAGGCATATTGTTGACCGACACGATGATCTAAAAGATGCCCTAGGAAACCCTAACCAATCCACGTGCTCTGATAGAACTCGAACAAACTCTGAGGACCTTCTAGAAGGGAATATTAGCGGGAAAAACAAGAGAGAAAGCTATATATTGAGATCCCCAATTGCAATTGGGGGGATCGAGATTTGGATCAAATTCTGGAGATCAGAGCTTGCAGCGAAATTCCATTTTCCCTCTTTTAGCTCAACTATGGTTGGCTAATTCCCTAGGAGCAGCGAAGAGAGAGGTTAGATCTGTAATTGGGTAAGGTTGAGTGTTATGGTGGGTTAATTGCTGCACAAACTACAGATCTGAGAGTATTTCATTGTAGAGCGAGTTTCATTATAATATAAATGTTATTTTTACTGTTTTAATTAGATCTATAGTTCCTTTGGTTTCATTTGGTGCTCGATCAGATTTGTGTAGAGGAGTCTGTTGATTAGCTCACCTACGTAACTGGTAGACCTCTTGGATACCATATGATCTCCCTAGATCTGATATCCTTGTAATTTCTTGTGTCTGTGACCTAGAAATTATAGCATCTGTAGTAGTTTTCATGCTCTAGTTGAAACCTTTGGTTTGGAGGAATTCCCTCTGTGACCATTAAAGTGGACAGATCATAGCCTTAAGAGCAGTCCAATTTCTGATTTCAATTGGATTCTTCTACTATAAACCTTTGGATCGGATGAAATCTATAGGATGGTTTGTGACCATTGAAGTGGACAGACAATAGCCTTAGGATCAGTTAAATCCTTTGGTTTAGAGTGGAGCCTTCTACTCTGCAGTTGTGCTTGTAACCGGCTGAGGGATTTGTGTGCTCTGAACCCCTGTAACATAACCAGCTTAACCTGATTGCAGTGAGACCAATCTCCAAGCTGCTCTTCTCCATTTTCTATTTTTAATCCCTTCCACTTGCAAGATCTAGATCTCTGGACTCGATTTCAGTTAGTTTGCACTTAATGTGTAGTTTAGCTTAAGTGATAACCCTTTAAAACCTCTCCCCTTTCTTTTACTAACCTAGTATTAGGTAGGGTGCCAGATCTCTTCCAGATCTGAAGATTTACCATATTTGGAACTCACCTCCCTGTGGACATTCCCTTACTCTTTTAAAACTTGCTACAACAGACCCTGAATACTTGCAGGTCTGTGTGTGTGATCTGCCTTGAATTGAGTGAATTTAAACCCCTTTTTTAAGGCAAAGCAGTTTCCCAACAACGCGCAATTAATTTATGCGCTCGGAGTGAAGCGTGCAATTCCTCTAGAAACACAAAGAAAAATAAATGCCCAGGATAGCACGTTCACATGCCTAAATTGGGTGATCTCCGACACTAATTATTAGCCTAAACCACGCCCTTGTTAAGCCTGATTCAAAACATTCCAGACTTAAAAAAATATGCACCCTCCAGACTTAAAAAAATATGCACCCCGATAACTAAAATAAAATGCTCCAGACTAAAACTAAACTAAAAAAAATGCCCCGACACCGTTTACACACTCCAACCAAAACTAAACAAGAAAAACTTATCCCAACTAAGGCGAAACTAAACAAGAAAAATATCTCCATCGTTCATACACTCCAACTAAGCCCAAACTAAGTCAAAAAAAAAAAATGCTCCTAACATGTCCCAATCCAAAATAAATAAATTAAACAAGTAAACCTCACACTCAAAATAAATCAAATAAGCTACAAAATAAACTAAACCTGAATTTACAAATGAAAAAAAAAATGTAATCACTTCATAAATAAATAAAATAATTATAAAATACACCGAGGGCATACCCTTTGAATATATAACTTAAAACAAGAAACTTAAAAATCTGCACGTTCAGGCAATGCACGAATCCAGATTTATTCGGGAAACCAAAAATTCCATCTTCCCCTCTTCCCTTAGCATGGCAGCAATTCGACTGCGACCTTGCATTTCCAATCCCATCCATTCTCAATAATCCACGCAATAGACACAACTCTTCAGGTCCAACACCCGAGATACAAAAATGAAAGGAAGAAAAGACATTAATGAACAAGAAAATGCCCAAAACAAAAAAAATGCCCCAAAACTTTTAATTCCAAACTTGGAATAAAATTCAAAATACTAAGAACCCAAAACTTTTAGCTCACACATTTATAAACTATACCTCCTAATTACCAAATGACAAGTGTCACAACTTTAAACCCTTCCAATCTAATTAAATCCAAACCAAACACATATCCCCTGAGAGACCACAATCCATGACAAACCCAAATGAACCAATAATCACACAACACGTACCCCTTCAAGGTAACACAAATCCCAAAGCAAAGTAAGCAAGCCGATAAAATTTGAACACTTAACACCCATCCAAGACTTTTGAAAACTCCTTTTAACAAGTGTCACCTCAAGTCAAACAAAAGACAAAAAAAAATACTTTTAAGCTTCACTCTAAAAAATGAAACCCTAAATTGTTCGAGACCCCGCCAAGAAAAATGCCCCAACCAAACCCATTGGAAGCAAGTAATCCTCTAAATAAATTCCATAAAAACAAACTGAACTCCAAGCTAAACTAAATCCTGAAATAAGTCAAACAAATAAGATAAA
Organism: Chloranthus sessilifolius; assembly: GCA_021018995.1. Classification (NCBI taxonomy): domain Eukaryota; kingdom Viridiplantae; phylum Streptophyta; class Magnoliopsida; order Chloranthales; family Chloranthaceae; genus Chloranthus; species Chloranthus sessilifolius. The sequence goes on from CM037588.1 coordinate 105,524,302, forward strand.
TCTAACGAATCCGCTAATAAGCTTAAATGAACAAACAAGTACGACGAAACAAAAAAAAATGCCTCCTTATTTATAACTCAAAAGTTTTTCAAGTATTACCATAGACATACCTCCTGAATTTACAACCTAAAACGAAAACCTAAAACTTTAACCTACAACCCAAAATGAAGACTGGGTTCAAAACTGAGACGAAGCGAGGAGCAGATTCTGCTCGGAGCATCCAATTGGAGACTTCAGGGAGAATTGGTTGGGAAACACATTCCTCCACTTTTTACTCATTCTCTTCCGCCATCTTTACCTCCTCCACCGCCACCTCCTCAACGCTGCCTTCATCGCTCCCTAAAGAGGGCCGATGTGAAGACTAGTCCTCTCATTCCCAATACCGCCCACTCCTAGAATGACACCGTCCACGAGCATCTCCTCGGGACGAAGATTATGTGAAATAACGAATATAGGAAGAAACGACATCCCAATCAGACGGTTAGATAGCCAGATATCACTAAAATACGAATTTCAGAATACAAAATATCCAGAAAAGGTCAAAACTTGAGATTAAACTAGAGAATAAAAAATAAATGAAAGCTCCCTCGCATATATAGAGTACAGACTCAATCACGCGGCATAGCACACGCGCTTGACCAAATCACGCCGTATGCGACTGAAGGTCACACAGGATGACACGGATTTGACTCGAAACCCGTGCCATCAGCATGATCATCTTGACCGTGCCCCTCAGCTGAGCAAGGAACATTGGCATATCAAGCATAAAATAAAATAATAAATGAAACTGCGGAATTTAAATCTATATTAAAGCAATTCTCTGAAAGACAGTTCTACTCTCATGCCTCTGCATGAATGGAGAACCGATCCGAACTATCGATGATAGCAATCATCACGGATGGTTCGCCCCAAAAGAATAATTCTAAACTCAATAAATACATGGTTTAACCAAAACAAGGCTTGACATACCAAGTCGTACAAATCTCTCTCAACAGCCCTCAAAGCGACACAACGGAGTCCTCTAGAAGAAGTCCTCAGGAGGTGGCTCCAACTCGTCGTCGACCGCAAGGTTCGACTCACCAAGGTCAGCGTCTCCTGAAGCCTCGGCCGCTGCTAGTAGTGGACCTGCGACGTATAGTCTATAGGGTGAGCTACATCCTAGCTCAATAGGGAACAAAATACAGTTGAACATATAAATTATTACTCACATATATTCCATGATATGACATGCATGATGTGTCTATGCAATTACTGATAAAACAGTTAAAAAGTATTACATTTTACTGGTAGTTTACTCGTGTCTTTTATTTACTCATGAATGATGCTAAAAAGGCCTAAAGTAAAACTTAAACTTTCAACTTAAGTAATCCCCGAGCAATATAGCATCGAGCCCCGATGAGATACCCTTCATCGTCACCTATATAGACACTTTTAACGTATTCCCTGGGAATACAATATAGTACCCAAGCCCCTTTCCCCTGGGGATTGGTGGCGGGGTTTCACTTGTCTCAAATCAACACCCCTGGGGTGTGCTTACTATGTACGGATGAGCCGCCGCACTGGCTTATGGTTTCACCGCCGTATCGGTCAAGGATATCCTGCCGTGTCAGTCGTGGATATCCCGCCACGTCGGTGGGGTACCCTATCAAGCCTCAAATAATAAAAATATCGGTGCCTTACATATAGTTATTCACCGTGTAAGTGTGCTATCTTATATCAGTTAGGCTCTATCAAACATGATTCAATCTTGGATACATCCCTGGGATGTATCCATTCACTTGCATCACACCTGATGCTCTTATCTCTTTACTTCTTCATCCCCTGGGGATGACTCATTATACTTACTCTTATGGGTGTCACTCACACACACTTTTCACAATTCTTAAGCAATAAAACATTTGAATTTGAATTCTATATCACTACATACATGCTCTTGTAAAATAAGGTACATATTCAAGGTGTTCCCTACCTCAAGTCTTTGTTTGATCAACGCATCAAGGTCCCACATGGCTCCTTGGGTAGTAGTTCACACGTACCACCTATTGTACCACATAACAGGTGAAACACATCACTAAAGATGCAATAAAGGAGGTCCAAGACCCTCCATGAAGCTTAAAGTCAACCCCAAAAGTCAACAAAATTTAGCCTAGTCGATTAATCGAACTCCAAAATCGATTAATCGAAAGTCAATATCGATTAATCGATTCTCAAATCGATTAATCGAGATTTTCATTCGATTAATCGAATCCTAATTCGATTAATCGAACTTCTTTGTTCAGCTAAGTCGATTCTCAAATAGAGTAATTGAGTTCCCAAAATTGATTAATCGATCCAAAATCGATTAATCGAAATCCTATTTCGATTAGTCGATTTACCCCAAGTCATTTCCTCCAGCCCCTGGGGTCCACTGGAGGTTCCCAGTCGATTAATCGATTAATCGAAAACCAAAGTCGATTAATTGAAACCCAATTCGATTAATCGAAATCGAGGTCCTCTGACTTTTCAACTTCTTGGCGAATTTCGATTAATCGAATCTCAATTTCGATTAATCGAAATTGCCAGATTTAGCCCCTTTTGAGCTGTTCTTCCCAATCTTTTTCCACGCTTTTTTCTCTATTTTTCTAAACCATTATCCTATGATTTAAACCATTTTTAACTACAATTTAACCTCTACAACCTATGCATTTTATTCACAAAGTTTTACCTTGAATCAATCCCAAATTGATTAAGTTGAGCGGTTGGAAAGGCTAGGGTTTCCAGCTTTGCTTCTAGCGGATCCTTCGCGTCGAATCCGACGTTTATTGCTCGAATCCCCCTTCCTCAACTAGCATTTACTCCTTGCATTAACTATGCTCTCCTTCTCTCTCTCTCTTCTTTGCTCTCTCTCTCAATCAACCAATTAAAAGAGAACTAGGGCTATTAAACCCTTTTATCTATCCCCTTCCTTGTGTGTTGAGCACATACACCGCTGTAGGTGTATGTGACTTCAGATTTACAATACACACCACATAGCTACACGAACCATCACATCTCATTCGCTCATCACACTCAATGCTAATTATTGAACTCCTAATTGGTCAAACCTGTGACCGATCGGGCACGGATCCCGAGGTTATAGTTTAGTGTGATTTTTTGGGCTATTACATCCTCCCCACCTTGGGAATTGTCGTCCTCGAAAATAACCCAAGGTTCGTTTGTCTGGGTCTCTCTCCCCCCCCACACTCTCAGGTGAGGTGGTCCAGTTGACTCAAACGTATTTAGGTATTCACAATTACAAGCATGGAATTCAAATTTTTTTGACGAATTAAAACAATTGACACAAAAATTTGGATTTCTATTAATATCTGAAAATTTTACAAGGAGCCAATAAGTTGGCATACAAAATATACATGTACAACATCATAACTGATACAAAATAAAGATAAGACTCATGCAGTCCCCTCGCCAGGCTGGTCGGGTGCTACAGGGGCTGGTGGGTCTGCTGGAGCTGGCTGTGGCTGCGGTGGTGGAGACTGGGTCTCAGTGGTGTGCTGCAGGTCTGGGTCGTGAGTGGAGGTAGATGTGGAAGGAGCCGCGTCTGTAGTGGCTGTGGTAGGGTGGAAGATGGGTCCTCTGTGGAAGGCTGTGCGTCCGGCTGTCCACTCCTTCTCCTGGGCGAGGTAGCGGCGGTAGTCGGTAGGGTAGATGTGGCGGAGGGTGTGGAATAGAAGGAAGTCCATCCTCCGGTTCATCCTTTCATTGTTGGCCTCCATACGGGCCAACACCTCCTTTATGGTCGGCCCTGATGATGCGGCGCGCCGGCGGTAGGATGAGGTGGGTGTCGCGGGCGCGGAGTGGGCTGGCGGTGTCGGTGAGGCTGCTGTGTGAGAGGTAGCCCTCTCCACGGATGGCTCGGCTGGGGCAGGGTGTGCCCCATCCTGCTGTGGTGGTGGGGGTGGCGGTGGTGCTACTGCTGGAGCTGGAGCGGGACCCGGAGCCGGTAGGGTTCACTTAAGTAGGTTATAGCTACGGGCCCATGAAAACATGGAGAATGTCTTCACGCAGTCCGTAGCCCTCACCTCGTGAGGAGAGACGACGTAGGATGGGTCGTTGGAGTAGCACTCCAACATGCTCGATATAAGGCGAGCGTAAGGCATCTTTTCCTTCGGCCGGAGGTTGCCCTTCATGAGCTTGCCCTTGATATACCTCATCCCCTCTAAGATGAGCATGGTGGCATTAAACCACCAGCCACAGAAGGCCGAGTAAAGTGCTTGTTGCACCTTTTCCACTCGCTCGGTGTCGTGGCGCATAGGGTATAGGTTGCACTTGACCACCGAGTCAAGCATCCACATATAGTGGGGAAGGTCAACCCTCTTTATGGAGGAGCCCGACCCCTTTTTACCATTTGTCATGCGGGTCATGACCTCCTCGAAGCGAGGTTCCTCCTCGAAGGGTGGGAATAGGGTGGTCTCAGGGGTGAAATCGAGGTAGCACTCGAGCACCTCGTGTATATGACGACGTGTGATCGTGTAGTCGCGACCCTCGATAGTGGTCTTGATCACATCATCGGTCGGGCAGTCCACAAGCCCTTGGTAGAATAATCTCACCAATCTAGGGTAGTAAGAACCCCGGATTGGTTTGAGAAGGTTGCCGAGACCGGCGTTATTGAGGTAGTTTCGAGCCCATTGGGTCTCGCCCGGTACATCGGGATTGGTGAATAGGGTTGGGTCAATGACGTATTCGACCTCGAAGGTCTTGGCTGCCCACCATTCATTTGGTTGCACCACATTTGTGGGTGGTGGTGGCATGGGTGTGGACTCGCGGGATGACTCGCGCGTAGACGCGCTCGTCGAACCGGAGGTGGTCTCCGATGTCGACGGTGACGGAGTCCTCACCGGCGATGGGGTAGGTGGTGGTGGTGCGGCGTTCTTACGCCGAACCTGCAACTTAGAGGTTGCCTTCTTCGAAGACAACCGGGTTTTGGGCGGCATTTTTAGAAAATGGCAAAAATCTAGGGTTTAGCTAGCTCAAATTGAAGGAAAAGTGCGAAATTAGGGTTTACCGTGGGTTTTGGATGCGAATGCGGATGCGAATCGACGGAAATCCAAACCCTAGACCACTCGGTCGGTTGGAGAAGAAGGAGAAGTTGAAGCGCCAAAAATCCGAAAGCTCAAAAGATTTCGAATGGCAAAGAAAATCCCCAAATTTCAATATATAGGCCTCGACTCGATTAATCGAAATCCAGAATCGATTAATCGAGATTTCAAACTAAGTTAAGCCACGTAAAATTGATTAATCGATTTCCCAAATCGACTAATCGAAAGTCAAATTCGATTAATCGAAACCATTTCGATTAATCGAAATCGTATTTGTTTAAATTTTTAAGTTTTTGAGCTCACTGGCGCGAGCCAGTCGATTAATCAAAATCTATTTCGATTAATCGAAATTTCAAAATCGATTAATCGAAATTCACTTCGATTAATTGAAATCGTGCAGTAACTTCCAAAATTTTTAGGATTCTTTAAGTTATTCGATTAATCGAATTCCACTTCGATTAATCGAATTTCACTTTGATTAATCGAAATCGTTCCTCTGACTTCATATTTCTTCCAAGTCCCTTTAGTAAATCGATCAATCGAACTTGCATTCTATGTCTGTTCTAACTCTCATTCAATTTTTCCAGTCACTGGCAGGTGCCAGTCGACTAATCGAACAAAATCGATTAATCGAAATTCCAAATCGATTAATTGATTTGAAATTCGATTAATCGGTTTTGCCCAATTTCTGCAGATTTTCAAGTTCTTTGGTTCTTTGATTTCTTTTGGTAGTTTATGACATCAAGTGGTTCATATTTTCATAAAAAAACACATACACTTGGTCATATTCATAAAAATCTGTTTGTTATATCATACTTTGATCACAACTTCCATTGAATTACAAGGATCGTGGAGATTCCACGAACACGTTTGTGGTTTACATTGAATTCTCACGTCGTTGGAAACAAAGCTGGATATTGTTCTTTCACATCGGCCTCTCGTTCCCAAGTAGCCTCTTCTTTTGGATGATTGTTCCACCGAACAAGCACTAAGGGAATCACTTTAGTCTTGATACTTGTTCCTTTCGATCCAAGATTTCCACAGGTTCCTCTATCGTGCTCATGTCTTCACACATCTCCATAGGTTGCTTTCCTAATACATGAGACGGATCATTCACGTACTTCCTGAGCATCGATATGTGGAAAACGTTATGTACTCGATCAAACAGCGGTGGTGAACCAATGCGATACGCAACTTCACCTACGCGTCCCAAAATTTCAAATGGTCCAACATAACGTGGTCTTAACTTCCCTCTCTTGCCAAATCTCATTCGCCTTTCATAGGTGACACTTTCCTGAAACATGTGCTCACCCACTTTATAGTCGACACTAGTCCGCTTCATATCGTAACTTTTACATCTACTCTGTCTTGACTTGACCTTTCTCGATAATTGAACAACGGTGGCTTGTCTTCAAGTAGTTTTGGTCTAACACAAATTTCTCACTGTTTCCTCCCAATTGAGGGTGATTTGCATCGTCGTCCATCTGAGCTTCATACGGTACCATGCCAATACTCGTTTGAAGCTGTTGTTATCTGAATTCCAGAATGAGGTACTCATCCCAGTATCCCTGCATATCTAGCATGCACACTCTGAGCATGTCTTCTATTACTTGGTTCACTCGTTCTGTCTGCCCATTAGTTTGAGGATGGAAAGCTGAACTAAAGTCTAGTCGTGTTCCCATTCCTTCTTGAAATTTATTCCAAAACTTAGATGTATATAGTGGATCACGATCTGAAACTATGCTGCTTGGAATCCCATGTAATCTTACAATCTCCTTCATGTATAAGTCTGCCAGTCTTCCTGCTGTATACGTAGTATTGTACGGCAAAAAGTGCGCTGATTTGGTCAATCGGTCTACGACGACCCAAATGGCATTGTGTCTCTTAGCGATCAATGAAGTCCATTGAGATCGATTCCCACTTCCATTCTGGGATAGGTAAAGGTTGCAATAGTCCAGCAGGATGTCTATGATCAACCTTCACTTGCTGACAAGTCAAACACCGTGACACGTACTCGGCCACGTCTTGCTTCAGTCCTCTCCACCAGTAGTTCTTTTTCAAATCTTGGTACATTTTGGTGCTACCAGGGTGGATAGCATAATTTGACTTATGGGCCTCATTAAGAATCGTTCGTCTTAGATCGGTATTGTCCAGAATGCATAGACGGCCCTTAAACAATAAAGAACCATCTTCTTTAACTGAGAAGTCCGACCTGATGCCTTCACTCACGTCTTGATGAATCTTTGTCAATGCCGGATCTTTCATCTGTAGATCGTGGATATGTTCAAATATTACTGACTTTACTGATATGTTAGCCAAAAAGGATCCGGTGGCTTTTGACTCGATGTTCGCATCATAGAATGCCAGGTCTTCCAATAATTTCCATCGGTGCATACCCAAAACCAAACAAGCTAACTGAGCTGAACCTTTCCGACTCAATGCGTCGGCCACTACATTCGCCTTGCCTGGATGGTATTGTATGGAGCAATCATAATCCTTGAGGAATTCCATCCACCTGCGTTGTCTCATGTTGAGCTCTTTCTGTATAAACAGGTATCGGAGGCTCTTATGATCGGTGAAAATTTCAAAAGTCTCACCATACAAGTAATGTCTCCAAATCTTCAGCGCAAAAATGACTGCTGCTAGTTCCAAGTCATGAGTCGAGTAATTTTTCTCGTGTTCTTTCAGCTGTCTTGATCCGTAAGCTATCACCTTCTTGTGTTGGTTGAGTACACAACCAAGGCCATTGTATGACGCGTCACTGTACACAGCGTATCCTCCACTGCCTGAAGGAATTGCTAGCACTGGAGCCGAAGTGAGTCTCGTTTTGAGTTCTTGAAAACTCTTCTCGCATGCCTCACTCCACTCAAATCTTGAATCTTTTCGTGTCAGCTTTGTGAGAGGTCCCGATATTTTTGAAAACCCCTCGACGAAACGTCGATAATAGCCTGCTAAGCCCAGAAAACTTCGGACATCGATCACTGTCTTTGGTTGCTCCCATTTAACCACTGCTTCTATCTTTGCTGGATCTACAGTGACACCATGCTTTGAGACGACATGTCCCAAAAAGCTAACCTATTCCAACCAAAACTCACATTTGCTGAGTTTGGCGTACAATCGGTGTTCTCGTAGCGTCTGTAGAGCAATCCTCAAATGTTCTTCGTGTTCCGTCTTGGATTTGGAGTATATCAATATATCATCAACGAATACTACGACGCAGGAGTCCAAGTGTGGTTTAAACACTCGATTCATCAGATCCATAAACGACGCCGGACCATTCGTCAATCCAAACGACATCACAAGGAATTCATAGTGTCCATACCGTGTCCAGAAAGATGTCTTCTGGATGTCCTCTGCCTTGACTCGCAACTGATGATATCCAGATCTCAGGTCGATCTTGGAAAAATACCTTGCTCCTTGCAGTTGGTCGAATAGATCATCAATTCTAGGCAAAGGGTAGCGGTTCTTCACAGTGAGTTTGTTCAATTGTCGATAGTCAATGCATAGTCGCATTGACCCATCTTTCTTCTTAACAAACAAGACCGATGCTCCCCATGGAGGCACGCTCGGTCTAACAAACCCCTTGTCCATAAGCTCTTGTAGTTGTTCCTTCAACTCCTTTAATTCAGTAGGAGCCATTCTATAAGGTGCTTTTGAAATAGGCTCTGTTCCTGGTGCTAAGTCAATGGCGAATTCTACTTCTCTTTCTGGAGGTAATCCAGGCAATTCCTCTGGAAACACGTAATGATATTCTTTCCTTCCTTGTCCTCCTTTAAGAAAGCCAAGTATCCACTGCAGCCCTTTTTGATCATTTTCTCGGCCCTTACTGCTGAGATCAGTGGCACAGATGACGACCTCACTCCTTGAAACCGAAATGATCTTCTTGTGTTGGGTCTGAAAATGACTATCTTGTTCTTGCAATCGATTTGCTCAATGTCCCAACCACCCATGCCAAGGATCACATCAAACCCTTGCATGTCTAACAGTATCAACTTCGCTTCCAATTCGTGCACCTCTAGGTCTCGAACTGCTACAATGATGGATTTACAAGCTAACTCCGTGTCTACTAACTCTCCAGTCGGAATAGACACAGATAGGACGAAGTCCAACGCCTCTGGAACAATCTTCATCTTTTTGGCGAAACGTGGAGTGACGAATGAGTGGGTAGACCCTGGGTCTATCAACACTCTAGCGTCATATCCAACAAAGCATCCTTTTTCATATATAGTTAAAGTACCTATAGTATACATACATACATATAATAATTTTACACATCAAATTACACCCTTAATTTACATATAGATTTAGTATTGAGAAAAGAATCTATACAATTCCTAATGCATGCACCTTCTCTACCTAAAATTTCAATGAAATGGAAAATTTCTTTAATTTAAAAAAAAAATCTCACCTTGGATGACGTCATGCACGTTCCCTGCTTCCTGAGTAGTGACTGTATAGGCTCTCCCCTGAACGATCGGCTTCCTTGCTTGAATGGGTCGTGGTGCTGCAACTGAAGCCGTCTTTCTTTTATCCGTCTCGGGGCAATTCTTGATCAAGTGGCCCACCTTGCCACATCGGAAACAACCCCTAGTTCCCAATCTACAATCCACTGTTCTATGAGGCTTGCCACACTTTGCGCAAGTCTCCCAAGGTGCTGAAGAAACAATACGAGAACCCTGTGTGATAGTGGCGCCAGTAGACATGGCAGGGCTCTCATAGCGTAAAGGTCTCCCCGACGCAAGTAATGGAAACCTCTGTTGGTGTTGTTGTTGCGCCGGCCTTCCAAAACCTCCCTGAAATTGTGGTCTCTGATTTTGGGCCATGAACCTCGGCTTTTTGTTCACCGGTTCATAGGTCCCCATCCTTCCTTATTCATTTCCTCCTCTCTGCTGCTCCCTCTGTCTATATCTATTTGTATTTTCCTCTTCCACAACCAATGCCTTACTCATGACCTCTTCATAGGTCCTCAGCTGAAATGGAGCTATGCCTCCCCTAACCTCAGGCTTCAAACCTTGCTGAAACCTCTTGGATTTCATCCCGTCGGTAGCGACGTAATCCGGAGCAAAACGGGCAAGTCGTAGAAACTCCACCCCATATTCTCTCACTGTCATTCTCCCTTGCACTAATTGTAGAAATTGTATCTCAAGCTGGTTCCTCACCACTTCCGAAAAATATTGTTTGTTGAACTCCTCAACAAACTCCTCCCAAGTCCAAGGCAACTCTGGGGTCTCCTGAGCCCGAGTCCAGATTACCAGATTTCCACCAAGGCCTCCCCATCCAACATATAAGCTGCCCATCTCACACTCTCATCTTCCGTGCATGTCAGCACGCTAAAGACTTTCTCCATCTCCATAAGCCAATTCTCGGCGGCCATTGTGTCTGCCTGCCCAAAAAATGAAGGAGGTCTCATCCTCCTAAACTTTGTAAAAGATGAGGGCACAGGCGCAGTCCCATGTGGTGTGTAGGTGGTCTGTTCTCTTAACGCTGGAGTCGCAAAGGATGCGCTTGTTGTGCCATGGCAAGCCTCCATAGTGTGCATCATCCTTTGTCGCTCCTCTCTATCTTCCTGTCTTTCTCTCACTCTCTCTTGTTCTCTTAGATCTTGATCCTGATGATCTCGATCCTCTTCATCACGCTGTCTACTACTACTGCCCCCTGGGGCCTCAGTACCTCCTAAAAGCACTCTGTTAGTAGGAGAGATGTAATCATCTCCACTACGTAGACTCCTCTGTTGGCCTCCCCTTGGTCGGCCTCTTCCTCTAGATGAAATTTGCGGCTGCATTTGAAACTAAAGTTTCGTTAGCAGAAGCCCCTATGTTCTGACCCAAAGAACAATTGTCAGAATTGCTAAAAGAAAATGGCTTTGATACCAACTATGACAGCCCGGATTTCAGCACCCCAAAACCCATGCCATCAGCACGATCATCTTGACCGTGCCCCTCAGCTAAGCACGGAACATTGGCATATCAAGCATAAAATGAAATAACAAATGAAACTGCGGAATTTAAATCTATATTAAAGCAATTCTCCGAAAGACAGTTCCACCCTCATGCCTCTGCATGAATGGAGAACCGATCCGAACCATCGATGATAGCAATCATCACGGATGGTTCGCCCCAAAAGAATAATCCCAAACTCAATATATACATAGTTTAACCAAAACAAGGCTTGACATACCAAGCCGTACAAATCTCTCTCAACAGCCCACAAAGCGGCACAACGGAGTCCTCTAGAAGAAGTCCTCAGGAGGTGGCTCCAACTCGTCGCCGGCCGTAAGGTCCGACTCACCGAAGTCGGCGTCTCCACGAAGCCTCGGCGTAGCTAGTAGTGGAATAGGGTGAGCTACATCCTAACTCAATAGGGAACAAAACACAGTTGAACATATAAATTATTACTCACATATATTCCATGATATGACATGCATGATGTGTCTATGCAATTACTGATAAAACAGTTAAAAAGTATTACATTTTACTGGTAGTTTACTCGTGTCTTTTATTTACTCATGAATGATGCTGAAAAGGCCTAAAGCAAAACTTAAACTTTCAACTTAAGTAATCCCCGAGCAATATAGCATCGAGCCCCGATGAGATACCCTTCATCGTCACCTATATAGACACTTTTAACGTATTCCCTGGGAATACAATATAGTACCCAAGCCCCTTTCCCCTGGGGATTGGTGGTGGGGTTTCACTTGTCTCAAATCAACACTCCTGGGGTGTGCTTACTATGTACGGATGAGCCTCCGCACTGGCTTACGGTTTCGCCGCCGTATCGGTCACGGATATCCTGCCGTGTCAGTCGTGGATATCCCGCCACGTCGGTGGGGTACCCTATCAAACCTCAAATAACAAAAATATCGGTGCCTTACATATAGTTATTCACCGTGTAAGTGTGCTATCTTATATCAGTTAGGCCCTATCAAACATGATTCAATCTTGGATACATCCCTGGGATGTATCCATTCACTTGCATCACACCTGATGCTCTTATCTCTTTACTTCTTCATCCCCTGGGGATGGCTCATTATACTTACTCTTATGGGTGTCACTCACACACTTTTCACAATTCTTAAGCAATAAAACATTTGAATTTGAATTCTATATCACTACATACATGCTCTTGTAAAATAAGGTACATGTTCAAGGTGTTCCCTACCTCAAGTCTTTGTTTGATCAACTCATCAAGGTCTCACGTGGCTCCTTGTGCAGTAGTTCACACGTACCACCTATTGTACCACATAACAGGTGAAACACATCACTAAAGATGCAATAAAGGAGGTCCAAGACCCTCCATGAAGCTTAAAGTCAACCCTAAAAGTCAACAAAATTTAGCCCAGTCAATTAATCGAACTCCAAAATCGATTAATCGGAAGTCAATATTGATTAATCGATTCTCAAATCGATTAATCGAGATTTTCATTCGATTAATCGAATCCTAATTCGATTAATTGAACTTCTCTGTTCAGCTAAGTCGATTCTCAAATCGAGTAATCGAGTTCCCAAAATCGATTAATCGATCCAAAATCGATTAATCAAAATTTGAAATCGATTAATCGAAATCCCATTTCGATTAGTCGATTTACCCCAAGTCATTTCCTCCAGCCCCTGGGGTCCACTGGAGGTTCCCAGTCGATTAATCGATACCCAAATCGATTAATCGAAAACCAAAGTCGATTAATCGAAACCCAATTCGATTAATCGAAATCGGGGTCCTCTGACTTTTCAACTTCTTGGCAAATTTCGATTAATCGAATCTCAATTTTGATTAATCGAAATTGCCAGATTCGGCCCCTTTTGAGCTGTTCTTCCCAATATTTTTTCACACTTTTTCCTCTATTTTTCTAAACCATTATCCTATGATTTAAACCATTTTTAACTACAATTTAACCTCTACAACCTATGCATTTTATTCACAAAGTTTTACCTTGAATCAATCCCAAATTGATTAAGTTGAGCGGTTGGAAAGGCTAGGGTTTCCAGCTTTGCTTCTAGCGGATCCTTCGCGTCGAATCCGACGTTTATTGCTCGAATCCCCCTTCCTCAACTAGCATTTACTCCTTGCATTAACTATGCTCTCCTTCTCTATCTCTTCTTTGCTCTCTCTCTCAATCAACCAATAAAAAGAGAACTAGGGCTATTAAACCCTTTTATCTATCCCCTTCCTTATGTGTTGAGCACATACACCGCTGTAGGTGTATGTGACTTCAGATTTACAACACACACCACATAGCTACACGAACCATCACATCTCATTCACTCATCACACTCAATGCTAATTATTGAACTCCTAATTGGTCAAACCTGTGACCGATCGGGCACGGATCCTGAGGTTATAGTTTAGTGTGATTTTTTGGGCTATTACATCACCCGTACACTGACTTGGCGATGCTCTGATTACGCACTCCGATTATAGCGCGTAACACAAGCACACACACACAAACACACACACTCAGAAACGAATAAATGACCCCTCAAGCCTGAGATCGCATGCCCGACAACAGGCGCACAATTGTATTGAATGACCTAAAATAGGCGCGCAATACCTGACTTTGGACAAAATTTACACCCTCACACCTTTGTATCCCATCTTGGCCAAAATTCTTTAGTCCCATCGCATAGCCTCACCAGCTATTCCGACAGAAAAGAAGGACCTACTCACTCGTCCCATCGCATACCCTTGCATGAGAAGGAAACATCGGCAGCACCCGTCCCCATCGCAATAACGTGTACACATGTGATATCACCTCAATATCTAATCTCATTATAATAAATTAACCATACCTCATGACCCATCGCGAGAAGCCAAAAGAAAATCTCCAGAGAACGCAAGCACGCTCAGTCGACATCCCATCACGAACATCACTACCTAAAAAAAAAAGAGCTCACCTAGCACATAGCGAAGGCAAAGGGAGAATCCCCAGGTCCCATCGCGACTTCATTTCTCCCAAGACATTACATCACAACCGCCAAGCCCTGGCACAACAGACCTGAAGAGAAGAAACCTCCAAAAGCCCATCGCGACGCCACTGTGCCACCATACCGTACAAGCTATGCACAATTCAGGTAAGTATCACCCCCAGGTAAGTATTACCCACTTTTTTTGTTTTTACTCGATATTTCTTGTAAAAATATAGTTAGCTATGATTAAGTCAAATATTTTCAAAACCCGTCTCTCTCGACTCGCGAATCACTGTAGTCCTTCCATAAGAGACAATCATCAGTACTCGCCGAGAAGGTTAGACGGAGTATCCGGCATGCCAAGTGTCGTCTTGACAACCATAATAACGGTCGGGTCCATAAATCCCATACCGGTGGATCTGCTCAGTGATGTTTCGGAAGCCACATTTTCTGTCATTTTATCATCGAATTGATCTTAAGTTAAAATCCTTAAAATTTCAAAATTTCAAAACCCCTGAATTTTTAAAATCCCCTTACTAAAAAAAAAACACAAAAAAGAGAGAAGAAAAGAAGAACAAAGTAACAAGATAAATAGACTCAACTCACCTTTCTTTAAATACAAAAAAAAAACCCCGATCAAGCGCCCCATCACCCGCGCATAATAAATTACATTTAAATATGACCTTTAACTCCTAAGACCCCTGAACTCGCAATCAAGCGCATATCCCACTGCACAAAATTGGATCAAGCGCACACGCCACTGCATAGAATCGTTTGTTCAGACACAATAGGACTAGAATTCCCAACTTAGAGGCCGACTCTAGATGAATCAAGTGTATGTGCCACTGTGCATAATTCAATTGAGCACACCTCACAAGACCCCCACCTCAATTACCAGCCCAAACCGACTATTCCCCCGGGAAACTGAATATTGAGTATATTTAATCTAAGAACTTACAAACGCCTATTGGAAAAGGAACGCCTGACGCGAATTGGCGTGAGCAATGACGTGTCCAGTCTGACATTACTTGTAAAAGCCTTTGATATTACATGATACTTCAGTTTATTATTATCGGTCTCTGAACCTTATTTTGGACATTTGATTGATGCCCCAGTACCTCGATTGTGTAAAATTCCCCTATTTGCCTGTACCATGCAGTGGGATGCGCCATGCACCCATAAATTCGAAACGTGCCCTTTGACAGCTACCATCTGCCCTTCAAATGCTCTATTTTAGCTTGCACCGATAGATAAGAAAGCCAAGCATGTCATGTCAGCATCCTCAGTTCACATTTGTGATTTCTCAAGAGAAATGAGAAGACACCTCGAATGAGGGGTGTCTACTTCTTCGATGCGTTCTTACTTCGTAAGAGCAGGCCGGAGGGGCATCTATAGACACCCACATTTTGCACTCTCAGAATATATAAATTTGTTCAGTCAACCTTTGACCTCATAACCCTAATGTGGGACCATATACTGAAATAATAGTATATGGCTGGACACAGGCTGAAATAATAGCTCTGTGGCTCAGGCCCCATACCCCCGACGTGGGAACCATGCACTGAAACAATAGTACATGGTTGAACACAGGCTAAAATAATAGCTCTGTACCTCAGATCCCAATGTAGGGAGACTATATATTGAAACAATAGTATATAGTCAAAATACAGGCTGAAATAATAGCCTGACATTTCAAGCCCGACCCGGACCCAGGCAACCTCGAATTAAGCGCATAAAACCAAGGGCTCAATTCGATTGCACGCCAAATCACAAGCGCACAATTAGTCTCTTCTCAGACCAGACTTTTTTTCCCCATACCAACTTGAGACTTGAACACGCGTCTAGCATGAGACGTGCGATCGGATTGAGCGTCCTATCACCAACGCAATTGGCCTACACCCGACCTAGTCTTACAGTCCTTGATCCTTAAGTTTCCTTGATTAAACACTTCTAGAGTGGTGCTTAATTGGATTATGCACCCCAAAATGGGTGCACAATTAGTTCTAATGCTATTAGGACTAGGAAACTCGCTGAGCAAGTTAGTCGATTGCTCACTGAGTCGGCAACCGACTCAAAGCGATTAAGCATCGGGATACGGGAGCGCAATCCAGTTAAATGCCTGAAAATGGGCGTTTAATTGGAGAAAAACCTATAGCAGATTTTTTTCTAATTCGCCCCAAAGAGGCTGACAATTTTGAGAGAGAACGGACTTTTTTTGGGATTCCGAAATCGGAGAACTCTGAGAATGAGCACATAGAATAACCTAACCATGATATCGAGATTCAAGCTTCGAATCTTCGAGATTTCTCTCCGCAGCCCCGACCCTAGGTAAGGATTTAATTTTTTTAATTCACGACCGTAACTTCTAGTCTCTAGATTTAGGAATTCTATTAGTTTTAATTTTCAATCTTAGACCGTAGCACCCTTTTCGGACCGTAATTCTCTATATCTGGTTTTAGTTTTTCGAATTGAGAACCGACCCTTAATCCGACGGTCTGACGCATCGATCCTAGGCTTTAATTCCGTTCTAAAATCTTAATCTCCAATCCTATCATTAATCTCTGGTTCTAGGTCTTAGACTCTAGAACCAGTCTTTAATCATACGGTCTAATTTTCTGATTTCGGGCATGAAGTTAGTCCTAGAAATTTAAATTTAAATTTAATTTCTTAGTTTAGTATCTCCAAAAATCCTAAATATTAATTTTAGTTTCTATAATTCTAGTTCATAATTTAATTCACAATTATTACTCCGAAATCGACTATGAAAAATCCAAAAAAATACTATTTTATCATCATGAATCCAATTTATTTTTAATCTCAGCCACCTGATTTGCCCAAGGGAGCTTACGGAGGTACTTGGGAATGAGGCCAATCCTCTTTAGCATAGCGGGCCCAAACACCTTTTTTTTTAGAATTTTAAATTAATTAATTGCTTTAGTTAGTTTTTATTTCGATATGATTGATTAATTGCATTAATTAGGCTTTAATACAATTATTTAATTACTTTAATCAGATTTTTTGGTTCAGTTAATCAATTTCTTTAATCAGAATTTTAGGAAATTTAATTTATTCATGATTAATTAGACTTTGCTATAATTAATTCATCGATTATTGATTCTAGAAAAATCAGTTCCTTTATTGCAATTAGTAATTTAGTAAAAGTTAATTCACTGCCTTAATTAGAGTTTAGTTAACAAAAATTAGTCTTTTATTTCAATTAGAATTCTAGTCAAGTTATTATATCGGTTTCAGTCAGAATTTCAGTAAAATCATTATACTTACTTTAATTAGAACTGTAGTATGATTAGTATACGTGCTTTACTTAGAATTTCAGTATACCTAGCATGCTTGGTTTAATTAAAGTTTCATTAAAATTAATACACCTGCATTCTTGATACAATTAGGAGACCGATGCTAATTAGACTTTTAGTAGTATTAGGACACCATATCAATTAGAATTCTAGTACTGTTAGGAGACTAATATCAACTGAACTTCTGATAGGATTAGGGAACTAAAATTAATTAGACTTCTAATGGGATTAGGACACTTAATTAATTAGACTCTCAATAAGAATAAAAATAGTAAAAATTAACCAGACTCTTAATAGGATTAGAATAAACTCACATAACTAAACTCGCAACAGAATTGGAAAGTCTAAACTGATTAGAACTACAATAATACCAGGGGAAGGGAAGAAAAAAAACTAAACTATCTAAATTATAAGAATAGACATAGCTGCTGACATTCGCAGGCGGACGATTTAGTATAGAAGTAACCCACACCTGCTCCAAAGCGTGATCATTGACGTGTTGCAGCGTCAGTTAAATATCTGTAACCGGCGATCGTAACAAACTAGGAACCTTCCTAGAAAGCCCTTTATTTCTAACATTCCAAATGCCACATCGCTAGAGTCCAGTTGGACAGAATTGGAGCCACTGATTTAATGGGGACCGAGAGGAACCCAGAAAAAGTGCACACCAACATATGGCTGAACACAGGCTGAAATAATAGCTCAGTAGCTCAGACCCCACAACCCTAATACGTGGATCATATATTGAAATAATAGTATATGGTCGAGGCACAGGCTGAAACAATAGCCTTATGGTTTAGACCCGACCTAGATCGGGGAAAAGTCTCGAATTCCGCACCCTTCCAGGCGCGTGCAATTCTAGTGGATGCTCACACACCAGCATGCAATTGGTCCCCTTTGGCCCAGGCTTACCTTCCCACGGACCACCTTAGGAGTGGATTAGGTGCCCTATACAGCGCGCACAATCCGATTACATGCCTGATCACTAGCGCGCAATTGGTCCCCTTTTAACATATCCTCTAATTCCCTAGACCGCCTTAACTCCCCTGTTAAGCACCTGAAATAGAGTGCTTAATCGGATTGCACGCACCAAATAGGGTGCAATTAGTTCAAAGTAGATTGGAACTAGGACACCCGACTGAGCCAGTCAACTGGTCACTCACTAAGTTCATGACCGACTCAAAATGTATTAAGCGCCTGTAGTAAGGCGTGTAATTTAATTAAGCGGCCCAGACAGGGCCCGTAATTGAATTCCACCGACCAATTAGGCGCACCCCATAGGGTGCGCAATTGCCGGAATACCTATAAGTAGACCCCCTCACCCTGAATATAGAACACGCAACAATTCGAGATTTGACAATCAAGTTTTCGAGTTCCTTCCTTCCCAGCTTAGGAACCTCGAGATCCCTCCGACGCCTAGGTAATTTCTCAGTTCTAGTTTTTTTAATTCTTTTCTAGTTCTAGGTTCTAGTTCTTAAGTTCTATCTTTTGGTTCTTAATTTCATAGATCTTAGATTTTTAGTATTATATTTTAGGTTTTAATTTAGTTTCTAATTCTAGTTCTTAATCTCTGGTTCTTAGCTTCTAGAACCAGGTCTTAGCTTTCAGTCCGTAAAGTTTCATTCTAGATTTTAATTTTAGTTTTAAATTTTAGTTCTTTTCTTAGTTTCTAGTTTTTCTCTTCTAGTCTATAATTTTTTCAATCTTTAGATCTTCAATTTTAACTCCTGTTCTTCAAATTCAAATCCGTAGAATTTCTCATCTTTGGTTCTAGATCTTAATTTATAAAACCAGTTCCTAATTTCATTCTTTAAATTTATGGTCCTGATTCTTAATCTCTAGAACTTGTTTTTAGTTTTATTTATTTTTAATTATTCTAGATCATAGAATTTATTTTAATTCTAGTTTTAATTTCTCTAATCTTAGTTCTTTAATTATAATCTTAACCTTAAAAATTCTTTAATTTTAATCTTCAAAATCCAAACTTTCCAACATAAAAATTAGTTTTTCAATTAATATTATTTTCTTATGACCCCTTTGCCAACCGAATCGCCCAAGGGAATTACGGAGGGTACCCGGGAATAGGGCCAATCCTCCTTAGCATAGCGAGCCAAAACCCCCCTTTTTTTTTTAGATTCCTTGTAGAAGTAGGAAACTTAAAATAATAGATTCCTAATAGAGGTAGGAAACTTAAAATAATTAGATTTCCAGTAGAAATAGAATATTTAAAATAATTAGACTTGTAATAGACTTAGGATATCTAAGTTAATTAGACTTTTAATAGAATTAAGACACCTAAGTCAGTTTGAGTTCTAATAGAATTAGGATACTTGAATTGATCAGACTTCCAATAGAAGTAGGAAACTAATATTAATTAAACTTCTAATATGATTAGAACTCTTTAGATAATTAGATTCCTAGTAGAACTAGGAGGCTAGTTTAATTAAACTTTTGGAATAATTAAAACTTTTAGACCCTCAGTAGGAATTGGAAAGACTAAAAGACAATCAGACTTAGAGTAGAAAAAGAAAAAAAATAAACTAGACATCCAGGTGACCCAGTGCTGCTGACATCGGCAGGCCGATGATTCAGTAAAGAAGTCGAACCCAATCCCCGGAAAGGCGTGATTAGTGATGTGTTGCAGTGTCGATAAACATCTGCAGCTGACGATCGCAACGAATCAAGTATTTTCTTCATAGAATTTACCTTTTCTTTTTCTTACTTCTATACTTTTCACTTACCATTAATCGCCTTACGTCAGAGTCCATATAGACCAATTTGGGCCACTCTTTTCGGGAACCGAAAGGGACCCATAAAAAGCGCGTACCAACAGACTGGTGATTGCGATGGGACTTCTTGTCGCCAAAGTCTCCTTCATCTTGTTTAAGTTTTCTTGTATTCGTTTTCTCTTTCCTATTTAATTTCTTCCCGCACCCACTCGACTTTCGAGGATTTCCTGAAAGTGCATGAGCATTCGCCAAAGGCTCGAGATGGCGGGGATACGAAGAATAAATATCATTGATAACAACAACCCTCCGTTATGGAATTACAATGGTAACCCCGTATACGGCCAGGATTTGTCTAGCGAGTCCGCTCGATACAACCCCGAGATTAATATGACGGGTGAACAGGAAAACCCCTTTACTCCTCCAAGTACTAGCAATAACCACGATGGAAGAGATGAGAGTACCAGATAAAACTTCACCGCTCGACAACTTGTAGAACTTAGCATCCAAAAGTTACAAAAGGGAGGCGAGGACACCGAAGAACTACTCCAAGGCCTGGCTGTTGTATACGAAACCATCAAGGAGCGATAAGATAGACAGGAGCAAGAACGACTAAGGCAAGAAGGGTCACCACCCACACCTGATCGATCTTGTTATGTATATTAAAATTATGTTTAAACTCAAGTCTTAACCTATTGTAAGAGCACAATGGAAATCATAGTACTAGCATAGGATCGTTCCCACGAGAAAGTTTATTTATCTAATTACTTCTTATCTATATCTTATATTTAAATTCTTATCTTAAAAACTACTATTTACCTTTAAGATCTACTCTACTGGAGAAATATGAATAAAAGAATAGTTGCATAAAATAAATCCTAAATCTTCCTTCTTCAGATTGAGGTCGTCAATCCCAATCTTCAGCTATCAGATATTTATGAAAATAAACAGTACCGTTACACCATATCTCTAGTTTCTTAGCATTGGTCATCAATCAAGTCTAAGATCCTATCAACACATATTTAATCTAAGCAATAACTTCCTAAAATTTAGGCGTCAATCAAACCTTAGAAACTAAAGATGGAAAAGTAAAAACCGTTACACTAATCTGCAAATTCTAACCTGAGTCGTCAATTCAAATTAAAACTTGGAGATGTTTACAAAGCTGTAAATAAAAGAAAAGAAAATTTAAACTAGAAAGCAAATAAATATATCTTTCACCCCTCAGGCGTAGTCGTCAATTGCTTCTGAGAAACTAGCATATCTACACTAATCTTCAGCACTCAATTGCAGTCGTCAATTGCTCTTGAGAAACCTCTGATATCTAATTTACTCTAACTATTATAACTACTTTGATCGGAAGAAAATTTAACCTCAGGCGTCAATTGATGTTGAAATTCTTTGGTGCTTATTCCTACACCAAGCTCTCTTATTTATAGATCATAAGGAGTTGGTTTACAAAGACTTATAATTCTAATAAAAGAAACTACTAAAAATAAAAGATTCCTAATAGGACTCTAATTCCTAATTTTATCTTTCCTTTCTTAGATGATAGATGTGCTTCTGAATTGTTCTCCTTGGTATCAAAGCCATGCAAGGCTAAACCCGTGGTAATTACATATGACGGGTGGGAAGTGTTGGGATGTTGAGAATTAATAAGCCGTAATTTGTAATCCTATTAATGGACATATTAATTACTGTTCATCGTCTTCTCTAAATATTCAATGGATAAAGTATAATATTTTATTTAGATTTACTACTAGGCTGTTTGGTGCGTTATTAGTCACATTGGGATGATAGGAGTGTAGCAATGATTGCGTGTTTGCCCATTTTCCCTGTAAAAGAGAATTGTTGACGGACGCATTTTTTTTAAACATCTATTTCGTAGTAAAGCTAAACTGATTTTTATATGGAGTCCATAAAATATATCTAGAGAAGATGATAAATAGGATTATATATATATATATATATATATATATATGAATAGTATTTCGAATCACTATTTACTATAGTAAAACTATTCTAACATTACTATTCCCATATGTAAGTACACTATTATTGGTATTTTCTAAAACCTTCTTTTAGTCTTTATTTTACTATTTTAAATTTAAAAAAAAAAAAAAATTATTATTTTAAATGTCTCTTTTTAATTTCTCAAAAAATAAATAAATTAAAAATAATGAATTGGTCAAATGGCCTAATGTTGAAGATCAACTAAATGGATGGACAATCCCTTCCATCGATCCCAAAATAATTTATAAATATGGATAGAAAGATTGGTCCACTGATATGTCTATAAAAACTATTGAGCAAACTCTTAGTCTTAATGAATAAAGTGAAGGTTTTCAATTATTATCTAATGATGATCTATTGCATGACCTTCATCGCTTTAAATTTCTACATCTTGGATATATTCAAGTTGCATTCAAACCCTTGACTCTATTAGGTCTGAATAATAGTCTGTTAAGCACTCTCAGAGATGCTAGATGCCTTGACTGACATTCCTCTTTGATGGCTGCTGTTGAAACCAGCCTATGCCATGGTCCAGTCTATTGTAATATTTTTTCAAATTTTATTTTATCATTAATTGATAAAAATATTTTACATGCTTGTACCCTTAATCTACAAACCAAAGGATACAACTTTATGCCTGAATCTGAGACTATTACTTTTATCCATCGCCTTCATTATAAGGTGATGACTTCACTGACTCCTAGGATTAACTATCATAATGAACCAGGGAAGACGACTTTAATTGAGACCAACAGTGTGACAACTAATATGGCTACTCCTAGACTAATCTCACGGAAAAAGATTACTTTCCCGATTCATAGAGTATGCCTCAAGCTGTACCACCCAAACCTATCCTCAATCAAGATATTAAACAAATTGTTCAAACCAACCAGGGCGATGTAATCTTAACTGTGCAACCGTGGGAATTGGGACGATCCTCGTCGCGACGATGCGTTCTCTAACGAAAAAAATATAGAGTCGCCACCCGGAGCTTTCGGTGTCCCGGGATACCTAGTTCATTTTTATGAGCACCAAAGTGCTAAAAATATGACTCTGAATCTGGTCCACACCAAAGGCTCTTGGGTAGGGGCTTCGGATATCGATCAAGATGGTATTAGGCACCCGATCAACGCGCTTAACGCGGTCTCTACTTAAGGCTAAAAATAAAATGATGTAAAAGAAAAGGAAATGGTTCCCTCTTGCCCAAATGGGCCTCCAATCCTATTTGTGCCCCTCCGTTCCTACCGAAAATTCGGCGGCGTAAGGACACAGATGAAAGAGTAGGGAATGCCAAAAAGAGATAGGAGAAGAAAGGGGAGATCCAGAGCCCTCGGGCCCTTGTAGGACCGTAGGAGAGCCTTGCGTAACTTGCTTTGATGAGCTCTTGAATGCTTTTTATGGTGGAAAGTGGGGTTTTAACCTCTAAGGCTTGCTAACTAAGAGGTAGAGAGGGAAGGTGAATGGGTAGCATATACCTAAACTAAGGGATCTAAGGTGAAAAATATCACTCAAAGGAGGTTTTAGAATTCTAGAATTTGTATGGGAAGTGTGCACCAAAGGGAGAAAGATTTTCTCACTTTAAGCTCTTTCTCTCTTAGGCCAAAATTCTCAACCCCTAAACCAAGGGGTGCGAGGCTCTATTTATAGGAAAAGAGTGGATTAGGAGGCTACTTAGATACTAATTGAGGTTAGCAATTAGGTAATCTCAAATATAAGGTTTCCTAGGATTTTGAGAGCTTGGAAAGGTGTGAAGGTGGTTCTAATGGTGGATGATGGGGTGAGGCTTTAGGCCACTTAGAGGGTTGTAAATAGGTAAGGAATGGGTGCAACAAAACTATCAAAATACACCCCAAAGGTTGA
Organism: Chloranthus sessilifolius; assembly: GCA_021018995.1. NCBI lineage: Eukaryota > Viridiplantae > Streptophyta > Magnoliopsida > Chloranthales > Chloranthaceae > Chloranthus > Chloranthus sessilifolius. The sequence continues at coordinate 105,548,187 of CM037588.1, forward strand.
GGTGGTCAACAAGTCAAATCCCAGTCACAATTTTCGGGGCAAATTCTCAGAGTTACTATTCATATGCCTCGCGTAACTAATAGTTGCGTCAGACAAATGTACAGTAAAATAGTGCAGAACAGTATTTGGAAGTTAGCTCGCGGGGTGGGGGCCACTTTTTAAACTTGGCGCAATTATTAGTTGCGCCAGGCTTAAAGTCTGAGAGGATTGGCCTGGCGCAACTAAGAGTTGCGCTAGGCAAAATTTATACCTGGCGCAAATATTAGTTGCGCTAGGCCATTTCTGGGGAGAAATAGCCTGGCGCGACTAATAGTCGCGCCAAATCCCTAGGGGGCCTACTTGAAATTACCTTCCTGCCCTTCGAGTTCGGACTGCCATATCTTCTGATATATACCTCTGATTAGGGCAATTCTTGGACCGTTGAAAAGTTGACAACCTCTACTCTTCAATGGTATAACAGTTGGTCACTGTAGAGGGTCGTAGCCAGTTTTGGTGCACCCCTCCTCCTTATTGCTTGGGAAGGTTAGGTTAGGGTTCGAAAATGGTTCTAAGGGTCGGGGGTAGTTTTTAAAGGTTCGGGGTAGGTTCCTAGGAGATCTAGGGTGATTCCTAAGGGTTTAGGGTGATTCCTAAGGGTTCCATACATGCCATCAAAAGATCAGAAATGCACCTCTCTCGAAATGTGTTTCGATCGGGCCTTGGGCCAAATTTGAGTGTCTACAGATGCCCCTCTTTGGTATCCGATCACTAATGATCGAATGCCAAAGAAAAGAGACATCCGAAGAGGCCCAAGGCATTATTGACTGGTTCGTTGTATTAAGAACGAACTTCAAACATCAGGTGAGTAACACGATGGGAAAATGAAAGCCCTGGAATGCCAGGCTAATCATTCATTTCTCGAGGTAATCAGTTTCCAAGCGCTTAGCGACATTATTGGGCATAACCGAGGTGGAATGAGTTGCGAAAGCCTAATAGCTGGGAAAAACGTTCGCCTCTCGAGATGTTTTGAAGGTGATTGATGTTTGAGATTTATTCTGAATGCAATAGCTTCGTAAGTAAGAGGGGTGATTGACCCATATCCCAAGATAGGCGTGAAGTAAAATACGCAAGGCTCCACAGTTTGCGTCCAATCCTACAAGGCATTTGATGACCTCATTGGACTATTCGCGGGTGCCCCTGTCGAAAGCAGAGTTTAAGATCTTTGGGCGAACCCATCGATCCCAAAGTTTATTTAGCATGACCACCTGAGCGAAGTGAATAGATGTCACAATGTTTTTTAGGAGTGCGTGCTAACCCGTTACTGGGTGCTAACCCGAAAGGGACATCCAATCCTGGTTTCTGCCAACAATGATCATAAACATGAATTAACTATGCATAAACATGCACCCATTAGGGGTAATAAGCAACAACAAAGGCGATGGAAGCCTCGACCCGGACCGGCCCGGGTACAATTTACGGAGATAAACGACCATCATACGGATACCCAGACGCATGACGTACACTTTATAGGGATACCGTTGCCCATACAGGTTTTAAGCCTGCAAAAAATAAAAGGGAAATGAACCCTTCTGAATGCATGATTGCACATAGTTTGATTGACACATAATCTCATCCTCAACAGGTTGGTCTCAACCAACGATTGACCTTTTCTAATGGAGAATCTGAAGCTTAAGACACTTAAGTTCACATGAGTCCAAAACGAAGTGCTCGTCGCAAAGATTTAGCAGTGGAGTTGACTTGATCGAAACATTGATTGTTTGACCGAGTCTGACACCGTTGTCCTGCCTTAAGGCAGGATCCAAAGATCTGAGGCGAACCTCCGTCTCAGGACTTCGATGTGGCACAGCTGTATTGCTGATAAAATATTGACATTTTACCGCTTTATGCTTGTGCACTGTGTGGGGAGTTCGAATCTGTTTTTGATTTTTCTATCATTTTATGCGATTTTTTTCGAAATTTTCAACTATTATTTTATGGGATTTTTTTAATTTTGAAGCTACTATCTTATGGAGTTATTATTTTATGTGAATTTTTTTGTGATTTTGGAGTTATTATTTTATGTGAATTTTTTGAAATTTTGGAGTTATTATTTTATGTGAATTTTTTGGAATTTTGGAGTTATTATTTTATGTGAATTTTTTTTGGTGAATATTTTCGGCTTCTCTGTGGGGATTTTTTGGATTTTCCTTGTGTGTAGGCCCGGGGTGCTTGTTGACCTCGGCCCGTTCTTATTTTAGCACGACTTTCTTGGCAAGTTGAAGGATGACCGACATGCCGCCTTGGGAGCGCGTGCGTCTGTCGGAAGTGACAGAACAAACAAACAAAAGGAAGTGGGGGGACCGGTTTTCCCATCTGGCCCGTACCAGGCGTAAGACCCGACCTAAGACCACTATGGGCCCAAAGATAGGCTGGTGCAACTATTAGTTGCGCCAAGCCAAAGGAAGGCAAACATTTGCCTGGCGCAACTATTAGTTGCGCCAAGTTTGGCTGGGTAGTTAAAACAGTTCGAACTCGGGTTGTGGGGCGTCATTTCGAATTCTTCCCCCCTCTCTTCCTCTTTGAAACCGAAAAATCGTTCCCCCTCCCCTTAGGGTTCCTTTACGTTGCCTCTAGCGTGCCCATTGCCGTTGTTTCGCTTGCGGATCGATCGCGGGCCTACGCTAGACCAAAGACCCCTTTTTCTTCATAAGGTAATCATTTAAACTCTTTTTTCTTGATTTTTCTTGCCCTTTTTTTTTATGCAAATATAATAATGATCTTGCATTTCTAGATGACAAATGTTTTATTTCTGTTGTAAGCATGTTGACTGATGATGTGTGAATGAATTAATGCCTTATTTTTGTGGTTTTGTGGGTTTTATTGGTGCCTAATGTATATATATATATATATATATATATATATATATATATATATATATATATATATTGTTTTTATTTGTGCACATAGAAAGGGCTCTATTTTGGGTTTTTGTTTTTGTTTTGTTTTTTTGTTTTTTTGTTTTTTTTTTTTCTTGAATGTAAAGCAAGGATATTTTTGGTCTTTGTTTTTTTTGAAAACTAACTAATGAAAGAGGATTCTTCGTCTCTATTTTTGAAGATTAATTAGGAAAACGGGATTTTTATTTTCAAAAATTAACTAAGGAATTTATTTTATATATCTTTTTTTGTTGTTGATCTTTTTATTTTTATGGACATAAGAGAAAGGGATTTTTTGTTGGGTTTATATATATTTTTTGTAAAATTTTTTTGTTTTGTTTTTTTTTTTTTTTTTTTATCAAAATAAAGCAAAGGACTCTTTTTATTTTTTTGTTAGTAAAGTAAAGGATGTTTTGTTTTTTTGTTTTTATTAGAATAAGGCAAAGGATTCTTTTTATTATATTTTTTGTAAGTAAAGTAAAGGATTTTTTGTTGTTTTTATCAGAGTAAAGCAAAGGATTCCTTAATATATTTTTCCTGTAAGTGAATATGAAGGAAACGACATTTTTTTTTGTTTTATTTTTTGAAGGAAACACATTTTTTTGTTTGTTTTTTTTGTGAAGGGAGCACACATTTTTTTTCTCTTTTTTGTTTTTATGAAGGGAGCACACATTTTTTATTTTTGTGAACACTAAGGAAAAACATTTTTTTTTGCTTTTTGTTTCCGTAGACATAAAGGGAGTATTTCTTTGTAAAAGAAGGGCCTCTTCTCTTTTTTTCTTTTTCTCCTTTTTTAGAATGATAAAAGAATGATTTTATTTGCTTCTAACTTGCTTTATTTTCAAAGATAGGAAGGGAAAATTTTATTTATTATCATTTTCTGAAGAAAAGATTTTTTTGCATTTTCAACCTAAAAAGGGGATTTTTTTTTAGGCATGTGTATCTCTTATTTTTTAAAAAATATGTGAAAAGAAAGGGGAAAGGTAAGCATACTTACCTCCCTTTTGCAGCATAGAATATTATGACTCTTTGTCATTGATCTGCTCTAACGTGATTGCTTTGTTGCCCCAGCATGTCGGGTGAGGGTGAGTACATTCCCGAGGAGGGCCACGAGGAGGGGCCCGAGATAGTGTATGGCCCGTGGGGGGAGCAGTTCCTCTGGGTGGAGCGGAGAGCAGGTCCTTGGCTTGAGATGCAGGGCGAGACTGCCCGGGTTGGCCCCTTGTATCAGCAACACACATATATATGAAATTTCGGAATAGCAGGCAAGGTAAAAGATAGGTTCAGTTTCTTTCCTTTGCGCATTCTTTCTTTACCTCTGCCATCTGATGTGTATTTCTTTGGGTGCAGGAGCTGCCCAACATTGTGTTCCGTGGGGGGTGGCTCGACTTCCACGAGTTCTACCTTTATGTTCCCCTTGTGGTGAAAGTCTTGTTGGAGCAGGTGGGCTTTGGGGAGTTCTTGTCCTGCCCTGCCATGAGGGCTGATGCCGCCTATCTGAAGGCTCTCGTCGAGAGGTTTCATCCCGAGACCATGATGTTCCACATGCCGTACGCTGAGTTGACGCTGACGCCCGTGGATTGGGCCATGATTACTGGCATTAGGATAGGTGGAGTCCCGATATCTACCTTGGCGGTACCGAGCCGGGAGGACATCATTTGGTTGATCGGGGCCTATCCTCCTCGTGGGCAGGCCCATGGCACAGAGGTCAAGATTACCTGGCTGACCTCCCTCTTTTCTGCTGATGAGTTGGTGGACCTGGGCCAGCCAGATCGGGTGCTTTACATCGCGCCAGAGCGGGCGATTGTTTTGGCTCGCATCACCCTCTTACTCCTGCTGGGCAAGACCCTTTTTACAAATGCCAGCGGGGGACGAGTCAGCCTGGCCTTGTTGAGCGTGACGGATAACTAGGGCGATGTTCCCAGGCATGACTGGGGAGGGGCGGGATATGCCTGGCTGATGTACAACTTATCCCGGGTTACGACCGAGGACTCGAAGTCTGTCGTGGGATTTTGGGCCATCCTGGAGGTAATTCCTCACCCCTTTGCTTTTGTTATCGCTATCATCTATTCATCATTCTCTCTCTTTTTTTTTTTTTTGACTGATTCATTTATGTTACTGACCTGCTCTTGTGCCATGCCCCTTTTTTAGGTATGGGGATATCACCATTTTCACCCTGGGCGCCCGCTCCTTTTCTCGGAGGTGCTCACCTATCCCCTCCTTAGCAACTGGCATCATGCCCGACGCCGTGACGTGGGCCTAAAGCACTTGGAAATGGGCCTAAGGTCTCAGCTTGACTTGATGGTCCCCGAGCAGGTGACAACTTTTCAACCTTTGTTTACTTTCAGCTTGGACATTTCTTTTGATTGAGGTGTTGCTTACTTGGTCTCTCTTGCCTTTTGACTTTGAGCAGATCCTCCCTGATCCATACCTGACATCCCCCTTCTGGGATCGAGCAGTCGTGGGTGCCTCCCGCCTATTCAACAATCGCCGCGTCGTCTTCTATGGGGCGTGGGCTAGATGCTACTATCTGGGGGAGCGGGTGGTGCACCAGTTTCAGGGTTACTACGCCATACCCGTGGACCCACCGGCTGACATTTGGAGTCCCACTGGCAGTATTGAGGAGTTGACAGCGGACTTCTTCAATAATGGGTTCCCCATTTGCGCTCTCCATTTGCCTGGGGATTATCATGCCTGGTACGAGTGCCTACCTTATCGGTTCATCCTGCCGCGTTTTGTCCCTAGCGCTAATTTCCTTGCGTTTGGGGGCCCACTTGGTCAGGTAACTTCTTCTAACCTTGAATTAGCTCCCCCTTTACTTTTAATCGGCCTTGGCCTTATCTGAATAGATTCTTGTCTGGTTCATAGTTTTCTCCGGGGGGTGGTTCGGACGGTGAGGGTGGGTCGAGTGCCACTGACATGTCAGGGGTAAATCCCTCTGGTGCTGGTCCTTCTGGTGCGGGCCACTCGGGCGAGGGTTCATCTGGTGCTGGTCCGTCGGGTACCTCTCAAGCGGGTGTCCCTGGTGGTGGTCAGTCTGTAGCCTACGGGACCTTTCGGTGTCTTGATGATGGCTTCCTCTCAGACCTATGTGCTGACGCAGATCGACAGGCACGGCTCTCTGCCGAGGCAACTCGCGTTCCTCCTCCTGAGGTGGTCCCTGGGGTAAATTTTCTGATGAGCCACTTCTTCATTTTAGTTTCCTTTTGCATAGGCTTTCAGGGTTGTTCTGACAACTGAGTAATGTATCGCAGGACTTCAACTCGGCCATGGAATATCCGGAGTACCATTGTCATCTGGCAGAGCTTCGGGAGGTGGAGACGGTGAGTACTTGGCTGCTCGACTCCTCTCGTTCTTTTCATTATCATTGGCCCTTTGACTGACCTTATCCTCGACTGTGTCTTGCAGAGTGCCCGTGCTAAGGAGTCGCGCTCCCTGCTCAGTAGGATCTCGCAGGCGTGGTCTAGGGTGGGGGATATGAGGACTTATCAGAGCTCTTCTCACCGCCGTAAGAAGTCCAAGGGGGCGAGCAAGGAATAGGCTTTCAGTTTTTTTGCTTTTTAAAACTCAGTATTTTTAATTTGGATTCAGGCATTATGGGATGGATGATATATATATATTTTTTGGAGATGTATCTTTTGAAAATATTTATTATTTTAATGCCTTTGTTTTGAGTTTATGCCATGGTTTCCTTGCCTTCTATATTTGTTTCTTCGCAGGATGAGTCTGCCCGTTCCCCCCCCCCCCCCCCCTTTTTGAAAAAAAGCGGCCTTTTGGGTTGCATGCCTCAATGTAGGATCAATCCTCAAGTAGGTCTGAGACGGCTGTAGAGGGGGTCTTTTGGGTCGCATGCCTCAATGCAGGATCAATCCTGCACATAACAAAATAATTCACAAACCATTGATGGTCGGAAGTGCCGACATATATAAAATCAACAAAAAGGGCCGAAGTCCCCTCCTCAATTCAGTCTTGAGATGGCTGTGGAGGGGGGTTTTAGTCTGGCACAACTAATAGTTGCGCCAGGCTAAAATACCAAGGAAATTGCACTGACGCAACTATTAGTTGCGTTAGGCCAAACTGGGGATGCAATGCACTGGCGCAACTATTAGTTGTGCCAGGCCAAATTTGGGACAGAAATGTACTGGCGCAACTATTAGTTGCGCCAGGTTTGACCTGGGGGCAGTGGGGCCTTATATGCCCGAATTGACCCAGAAATTATTTCTTTTTTGTTTGACTTGGCTCCTTTGATCGGCCTCTTTTGCTCTTATTTTTCCAAGGCGGGTCCATCACCCTACATTGATTCTTATATTCCCAAAAGATCCTTGTATGTTCATGGATTCGCTTCCTAACCCTCCCTTACGTGGAGGGCCCGGAGCCAATGTATCCTCTTTGTTGGGCCTGGGGCCCAAGTTCTTGGCGGCTTGGTTTGGGAGTCTGAACGAGAGTGAGCTCGCTAACTTGGAGTGCCTTGGGCTATCTCGCCTTCCTTCCTTCCTAGAGATTCCTCTTCAGTGGGAACTCCTTCATGACGCCGCTTCGTGCTGGGATGTGAACCTCCATGTATTCCGTTTTGGGAAGCGAGAGCTGACCCCAACCCTTGAGGAGCTATCCAATCTGTCTGGCTTGAAGCTTCACAGGGACCTTGCAAGAGTTATGCCTAGGCTAGGGTATTTCAGATCCGTTCACCTTACTCTCGGTTTCATTGGGGGGCCCACAAGGTGTTCGGTAAAATTCCTCAAAGAACTTTTCGGTGATGAAAGCCTCAGAAAATTACCGGTTAGGAATGTCTTTAACGTGAAAGCTCTAGCACTTGGTCTCATATTTAAAATCCTCTTCTACATTGGGGGAGAGAGTTTCTCATTGGCAGTTTGTGATATTTTGATGGAGCTGGAGGCGGGCCGATCCATGATGCACTTGATGCTTGCCAAGCTGTACCAATGCCTTGATTCTTTTGCCTTGGGCAAGGTGGAGTGCCTTCGGGGATGCCCCTTGTTGCTCTAGGTCTGTCTGGGTGAGCATTTTGCCATTTTGGGACCTGTGCCCCGCTTTTATGTTGCTCGAGGTGAGGTGGCCCGATGTTTTTTGGGTAGATGCCACTTGCTTCCCCAGGGTGATATGTTGGCTCTGAAACTTTGGTTGGTCGATGCTGAGCTGACCTGGAGGCTTCCTTGGTTGGACCGGGCCTTCCCAGTGATTCGTTTTAGGGACCATGAGGGCATCACCCTCCTAGGACTGACCGACTGCACCTTCTACTTCCCATTCCGGGTGTTGCGTCAGTTCGGCTGCCCTCAGCAGGTGCCTTGTGAGGCCAAACCCCCTTTATGTGATTTGATTTTTTTTAGGGGATCCTCTGGGGACATAGATCGGATTGCTGCTCTTTGGGAGACGCATCAGTCGACACTGATGTGTGATTTTGAGCAGGGAGACTCAGTTAGAACTTCTCCTGAGTATGAGGCCTGGCTGTTGACTGAGCGGCTTGCCGCTGATGGCCCGGATTTGCCAGAGATCATTGATACTGGAGGCCCTTGGCCAAAGAGAGAGGCGGCGCTCCAAACCCGTATCGAGCTATTGGTGGATGAGAAGAGGGTCCTGCAAGAACTCTTGGCATGCGAGAGGGTTAGAGCAGACAGCGGAGAGCGAGGTTCTCCGTTTGAAGGAATCACTAAGCGTTGCTTTCGGAGCCACGGACTCTTCTCGGAAGAGGTTCAAGAGCCTGCATGGTCATTGGCTGACTGAGAGGAACGTCCGAGAGGATGATCTTTATGCTGAGATTAGCGCTTTGAAGCGCGAGCTGGGCCGTTGACTTCTTCCTGCACACAAAACTTTTTGCACAGATCATACACACAGAAAGAAGGGGCGTAGAAAACCCCTTTACAGATACACACACCTTTTTGGTATACATATATATATATATTTATTTATTTTTTATTTGTTTGTTTGTTTTTTTTTTTATACTTGAAAAACTTCAGCTTCTTGAACATCTCTTACGATTTCTTGTTCTCTTCTTCAACAACAATGCTCAATCGTCTTTTACGATTTTCTAGCTTTTAACATATAGCAAATCGTCTTTTTCTTTCAATCGTCTTTCTTACTGCATTTTCAGTTCACTTTGATGAATATTAACACTTTGACTTTATTTTGCTGCTTATCTTTAATATCCGCATATCATTAACTTGTTAGTAGCAAACTAGGGTCTAACATCATTAAGTTAAGGGTGATAAAATAGTAAATTATGTGACTGATCACACCCCCTAACTTAAGCTTTGCTAGTCCCTAGCAAACAAGGAAAAATAAAATTTCCTAAACTAAGAATTCAAATGTCACTTTTATAGGAAGCACAATTGCATTTAGCAGATGCAACACGCCTTTAAACCCCTAAGTGATCCCTAGTGGAGGAGTTGTGGTCTCCTGAAGGTTTTTAGTGAAGTTACCTACAAATTTCAAAATATTTTTAGATTTTTCAAAATTTCAAAACAAAACAAAAAAATTAAAAATCTACTCTAATTTTATACACTAGTTAAATTAATTATCATATGGTTATTATGATTTTCAAAAATTGGATTCCATTAACCACCACTTTCCACCTTAACAGTTGTCCTTGATCAGAACTCAACAATTTTAATTCAGTATAGCATGGAGTGTGTGCGTACCAGTGAAAAGTTTATTCATCATAAATTTTTTTAAACTGCAAGATTTAGAAAATATTTTCATCCAAACTCTCACCATTGGCATACTCTTAAAAAAAATATCAAAATTTTTGGGTTCTTACAATATGATATATATGATAAATTCAAAGGACAATTGACTAAAGATAAATCTTATGGAATGGATAATCAATTCTGTTCATATAACTTTTTGTTCATTCATAGTATCTATTGCACATATCTCTACTAGATTCATGCTTTTACAAATCGTAAGTCAAAAAGGTCTTTCCTTCAGCTTGTAATGGGGCTTTGGGTTTCAGAAGGTTTCAAAGAAAGGTAAATAGGATTTAAAATATTTATGAGAATTTAGCTCTTTTTTCTCATATCTTTTCTTCTTCTTTCTTTATTTCAGCATCAGTAAGTATCCAAAAAGTTGAAAAATTTCTTTCAATTTAATAATTATTTTATAAATCCCATTTTCTTGATTTAGAATCATTTTTTACGATTTTTCATTTCTTTTCCCATATTCTTCAAAATAATTTCTTCTCAATTGTACCCTTTTCGGCAGGTCCCTTATCTATTAACTTTTACTCATTTCCCTTCTCTTGCATTCTAAACTCTTAGAAAATTATAAGGGTCAAAGGTAGAAAGCTTTGGGTAGTGCATATGGTTAAGGGTTTATAAAATATTGGTACAAAGGAATTCGATTTAGGCTTTTAATATAGATTCAAAGGATAAATTAATTATGAGATTTTGGCATTTTGGTTCTGATTAAACAAAAGATGACCTTTAATCATTTTTACGATTTACTAGCGTGGAAGTCATATTATTTTGATACATTTAATAGATAGTTCTAAAAGAAACAGATCATCATAATCACAGAATATTTTGATTCAATTTGTTTTTCAACAATATGAGATTTCATTTAAAACAATCAAGAAGTTCAAGAAAATTTTCATTTGAGTAGAAACAGTCTCTCTCATAATAGAAGAGGAAAAGTTAGTCTCTAAAGCTCACTGGTTATATAATTTTGAAACTATAGTTGAAATATTGCAGTTCAGATCAATCTATTGTTTCAAACATTCAATCGGATACAGTGTTCTTGAAGCTAAAACATGAATTGTAATTGTTCTATTTTTTATTGTTAAACTTCTACTACGATGGATCGTTAGGTTTTCAGGATTCCTAATTTTTCTATCATAATTCACATGTGATGATTACAAAACTATTCTAAAACAGAAGAGTTAATTTTTATTTTTATTTTCTTTATGTGCAATGCAAAAGTAAATTAAACTAAACAAACTACTATAATATACACAGAAGTTGTGTATTCCTCCCAAACATAAACTGGACAATGCCCTCATTGGCACAAAAAACAGGCGATACTGTTAAAATTTACTAAAGGATCATACCTGTGAATACTGATATTACCGATCGTGTACCGGATGCGAAAAAAATATCTTTATAGAATGCCCCCAAACTTGAGGAGAAACACATCCGTTTTATTCTCAGAGATATCAATAAAAAAAATTGGAGAAGAAAAATTAGTAGTAATTACACAATTAGAAAGTTAGTCAAAAGAAAATTTTATGTATTATCAAAATATTTACAATGATCATGAAGAGTAAACTATAGATATAATGTACTTAAAAACTAATTGCATGCAAAGTATAAACCTAGGAAAAATCTAGACACACACTATCTACAACACTGGAGGCAACGTCAGAGAGAAGATGTCTTCGAGAAAGATCGGCCCTCGGCTTCTAACCACCTTCAATCAGAGTCTCTCATTCCTTCCTACCACAATTTAGTAGGATCGCTCTACCAAAAGTTGCGAAACACTCCCACTGCCCTTCAAAATCTCTCCCAAATAGAGCACATCACAGATCTTCCTTAGAAGAAATGCAATGCCACTGTGAAAGTGCTTTGAAGTGTGGGGAAGTGAACACATCTCTAGATCACCCTTTACCTATATTGCTCCCATGCGAAAATTCTATGAAGATATTGTAACGCGGGCAGGGGGAGAAGATAAGCAATGGAGAGGGTGGCGAGGGACAGTTCAACCCACCATCAACATAAAGGAACTAGCACTCAGGGTAATAGTACAATTTTTTTTGGCGGCAAACAATATGGCTGTCGGTAATGGTACCATATTTTTGTCAGCAAACAATATGGCTACCGGTAATAGTAGTTTTTCATGGCTATATATATAATATATTTTTTTGCCGACAAACAACATGGCTGCCGGGAATACCTAATTTTTTATTTATTTTTGCATTTAGCTAGCAATAACATATTTTTGTTTGCCCCATTATGTACTTAATTGGTACACATTTTTTTGTTTGACCTTGGAAATTGTTCTTTATCACAAAAGAAACAACTAATAAAACATAAACCATATAAATTATCACAAATTTAATATCAATTAATAAAAATAAAACTTGTCCCACCACATACAAATGAAGTTCAACAACCAGTAATCAATCCAATTCAGAGATATTAATCAGTGCACCGTCATCATTTGAAAAATATCCTACAATCTACATTGAAGCTCTACTCTTGTGCTCAAAATAGATACCAAAAAATTAAAGCGACTACAGGACTTAATTTTGTAATAATCCACCGATGCCATGCCAAAAATCTTCGCCATGCTAATTTCTTCACCGCATTAAAACTGCATCACAAATTATGAAGATAGTTAGTATATTAGGAAAAAAATATTTTTAAAAATATTAGTTAAATAATAAAATTATTTGCTTGTTCTGAGATGTTTAAAATAGGAAAATGGTTTTATAGCCAACATAAAGCACAAAATTAAGTTAAAAAAATGAGGTACATGGTTACACTACATTTCTGAAGTATTTTTACAGGCGAAGTCTATATATATATATATATATATATATATATATATATATATATATATACTGCTATAACAACTGGGAAGAACCAAGTAGTAGCAATCCCACTTGATTCACCCCCAAAAAAAATTATTGCTTTGTGTAGGCATCATTCCTTTGTGCAACATCATCACCTACAAAATACATGTATCAACAAGACTAAAGAGATATTAGATCTACGATGTAATTTTATAGATAGGAAGTACCTTAGAGTTTGACCCTTCAGTAGATTCTGGCGCTCGAGTAATATTGCTAGCCACCTATGCAACAAACACAAAAAAGAGATATTAGATCGAGGATATTGTTTTAGAAGTTCGAATCCTTTGAACCAACTTTTGACCAATTACAATACACCTAATTATAAAAGATTAAATATTTATACATACCTGCCATTGTAGAGTTTCGACTACGGTCGTGTGATCAAAAAATAAATTTTCTCTCTTTCTCTCTCCTCCATGAGTTGCATCTTTTTTTTCATCTCTTCTATCTCATCTTTCTCTTCCATGATCTGTATTTTTTCTTTCATTACATTGAGTTCTTCAGAGGGCCCATTGCCGTTAGAAGATGATCCCCACAAACTTGTGGGGGTTACTCCCAAACCATGACCACAGACACGACCACGATTCTCTTTTCCAAACCCCTTTGAGAATGCATCATTTTGTGAATTTGAATCTTTCGAACCAGCTTTTATAAATTGAACGTTCAACTCACTCTGCAATCAAGTACATTGTCATTTATTATTCGGTCAGCCCACAGTCGATTTGGGACAAATCCAACAAATAGAGACAAAAAAGGAGGTTTAATCTCTTGAAAGAGGGATCAATTAAATAGGGAGAGAGAGAAATGAAGACAAAGAAAAGATTTTAAAAACTTTGGCGATACCCATTAGCTTCAATAGAGGTTTAAAATCATGCTTTCAAGAAATATATATATTAATAAAAGCAAGCAGTTAAGAAGTTTTGAATCCAAAATATGGTTCAATCTATTTTGAAACACTAGGATACAAATGAATAATTATTATGAAAATAATTGTAATGCACCACAAATCACCATTCTATTCAATGAGTATAATAACAAGCAATTAATTGGAGTCAAAGAAAGCATATCACGCCTCACACAAAGTATCAAAAGACTCTGAGTTGAAATGCCCTCTCTTGATAGAGAAATCAAAGAATGGAAAGCTTGAGTTGAGTTGATGCATATCTCATAGCTTATTACTAAAGCTTAGTCTCGCTGTATGTTTTATAAAAGTAGAAAGACTTATTATTGAGAGTTTATTTAATATGAGAATTGTTGGTTTTGAATTCTCTAGTAATCTCATTGTGCCCAATAATTGATTTTATTTTAATCATCGGATGAGCCAAATATGGGCTAGTCAAAGAAATGACTTGAAATCTATGATAATAGATTAAAAAACAATTTGAAAAAGTGTTAGTGGAGTGGTATAGAATGGTAGATTAACAAACACTTTGATTTAGTCATCCGTAATATTGTTTATATTTACACCATTCTAATTAGTATAACCCTTGCTTTAAACAGATGGAAGACCCACTGGCTCCCCTATAGCTTTTGTGTAACGACCCTAAAATTTTAAAACTAAATTCATGGTGTTAGACTTGTTTTGCACCAAACATGGTGTTAGTGCTCCACACCAGAACCTACCCTAGTTGAGAAAATACACATTTTGGTTTTTCAAAAGGTTTTATATTTAAAATTGTCTTTATTTGACACAAGTTGTGTAGTGGCCTAGTGGTTGAAAGGCTTGGGTTATACACAAGAGGTTTAAGGATCAAACCTTTCTACGTGAGTTTTAAACCTCTATTTTAAACTTTGAAGTAAAAGCCTATACACCCTTATTTGGTGTGACCGCTTAACACCGAATTAATGCCCATATATTATAAATAAGAAAGTTACGGAGAACCCTAAATCATTATTATAAGAATTCTTCTTAAAAACCCTAGCCATCTCTCCATTTTCTCCTATAGCCACCCTTTTCTAAAAACACCCAAATCTCTTTTAAATCTCTTGTGTGTTCTTCCATAAAGAACATTATGGTGTTTTTCTGCCGTCAAATCATGGTGGAAGAAGGCGGCGTAATCGTGGACGGACCATCGTGTGGATGCCGATCTCTATCGCTCTAATCGCCGTTGATCTGTCGATCACGCTTCAAGAGGTGGGTACCCATCCATCCATCTCGTACTTCTCAGATCCCGTCGCATAGGATACGATTCGATCGCGTTTCGACGGGTTAAAAATAAATAAATAAATAATAATAATAATAAATAAATAACCTAAATTCTTTTACATAAGACTGTTCTATGATTTAAGGATGCGATCTATCTTTATTCTAGTATTATATATATATATATATATATATTTAACCCTATCTGTTGAGAAATTCGGCGGCGTCTTAGTGACCCGTTGATATTACCCTACGCTTTAAGTTTATTCATTTTACCCTTATTATTTTATTCAACAAAAAGCAATAAACCTAATTATAATATTAATAGGCAGCGGCTCTCTCAGTTGAATAATCCATAGAATCTGTGCACCCTTTGTTTTGTTTGATAGTTTTCTTTGATGTTCTTCTCTATTGTAGTCACTTCACGGGAATAGATGAGAATTTTTTTCTTTGTCTTTTGCCCCTTGAATGGAATATAATGATATAATAATATATTATATTATAAGATGTGATACTATATTATATTATAGCTTCTTTTTATGAATAAAATAAATATAATAGTCCTTATAATTATTACATTTCTTTTATATTATAGTATAATATAATATAATATTATATTACTCTAAGTTACTCCACTATGTAACTGACACGTGTAAGTAAATAAGAGCCATCTTAAGGGAAAAGGCAAAGTGGGTAAAAGGAAAGAGGGGCGTGTCTTTTGGCTTTCCTGATTTTACTATTCCTCTATGATCCAAAGATCGCTTGCTATACATTGAATATAAATGTATATGCCAATTAAATGCACAAATATGTCATACAATTCGTCGAATTTTGACCATATCATGATTTAACTCTATGTTATTAATTCTAAGCCCTGATTATAGAGGAGGGTCAGCTCCCTAGTGCCTACCCATTCTTTCCTTAGTGACAGCCCATTATAAATCAGTACCTAAATCAACATATATGTAAAACTAGATATAGTGTCAATAAATTAGTAAATCCGTACACTTCCCAAAGCCAGAGAGTCAATGTAGGTAAGAAGTATTTAAAAAGTCAAACTGATATATGTATATATCATATGAGAATTTCAAAGTACTTTTCTAAAATTACTAAACTACACTTTACCCTTGAGAAAGCAAACCCCTGTATATTCCACACATTGTGGATATCTTATAAATAAGTTGGTGATCAGATGAGGAGATCCAAGCGCTTCTCTTTAGACACGGTGTACAACTCCTTCAGTAGTTACTATATTTAACACTTATTTTAATTGTTTTATATGATATTATTATCAAAACATGTAGGTCCCGACCCCTTTATATCATATTATATAATAAATGATTATCATATTATATACTACAATATAATGATTACACATTATAATATATTATTTTATAACTCTTCACCACACTTGTGATATTATTATAATAACTTACATGATGAGATGTTATATTGTATAATTATTATAAGATAATATACTACTATAATGTTATAATATTTTATTTTATAAATTACCTTATCATATGTGGGAAGTAGTACTATATTAAATAAATTTACTTTTGGATAATAGATATGTTATAAAAGATCGTTATCTTTTTACGTCGATCAATCGACCTGTACCCGAACTGAATAGCTTATATAGTATAATCCCTACCAATCGATTTACCAAAAAGCACTTTTCGATCAATGGTCGTGATGCATTTAATTTCTAAAATAATAATATTTAATTTAAATATTCTATAATAATAAATAATAATATATTTTAAACATCACTTTCATCGCTTCAATGCGACCTCTTCGATAACACGAAATGTTAGAACTTCGACACCTTGTGAAAATCGAACTCTGACCTTCGAGTTATCGAAAACACATAATTACTCCCCTACTCTATATTTATTGGTGTGCTATGTAAATAAATATAACAATGATCTAAATGAAAACCTTTTGTGCGTGTGATGATTCTGTACCTCTACTTTGATCATGATATGAGTTAAGGTCATGTTAGGTCAGATGACGCGAGAGTGTATGAGATCATGCCTATGCTTGGGCATAGTAATTCACCGAGATGGTATCGAAGTGGGGAGTACATCGTATTCACATGCCTTACAACTCATGGTGGTATGGGACACCATGACGAGTAGGGTGAGTGCGAATTCAATGTAACCTCGTATACGGTGGCATAAACGGTGACCCTATCACCCCGAGTTTTAATATGATAGGATAAGATATGAGTTGGTAGGATAAGATGTGAGTCAGTATGATATGATATGAGTTAGTATGATAAGATATATTACGATAATAAGACACCGCTGTATAGGCCAGCAAAAGATTAACAACTTAAGTCTCTGTACGTGCCGTTCCTTGCGTAGCCACTGTAAGGGCAACAATGTCTTTCAGTTAAGACAGATGTCTCTGGGAGACATTATGAGTTATGAATCGCCGGCCGCCCCTGTGACTGGATGGGGTGTATGATATGATATGATATGGAGGGCGTTATGATATGGTGGTATGATACTATGGTGACCCTCACATGATAGCTCGAGCAGCGACTCTAGCACAGGTTGTTTAGGATATTATGAGTATGTTAGTTATGATCATGCGATGTACAGACATATGTGCGAGAATAATAAAATATGGTATGATATGAGGTATGATATGATATGAGATATGGTAAGGTACGTTAGGATATAAGTGTCTAGATCATGATCTCGCATTAAGGATTAGGATATGAGCTTATGATATGCATTTGATCTTATTATTCTGTTCTGATTTCTTTGAGATATTATATTTATCACTCACTTGATGCACCCACAATGCACCCGAGTAGTATGGGGTGGATTGGTGGTGTATCCACTGAGTTTACGTGACTGAGTAAACTCATCCAACGATAATGTAACAGCTGCAGGTGACTATACCGACGATGTGGACGTGGGTATCTCTGATTTGATTGGTGCTGAGAACGTCGACCCAGTGGACATTGATTTCCAAGAGCCTTTGGAGGGTGACGTTACCGATTATCAAGAGAACTACAGTGTTGATTTTGATCCGAGCGTCAGATATTGATTTAGTAGATTCGGTATTGGATTTTGCCTTATATCATTATCATTGACTCTATGCTTTCATTTTTATCGGATTTGTCTCCAATTTGACTTACATGTTATTTGTGGATTTATAGTATTTTATCGCATTTTATCAGATTTATTCAACATTTATGATTGCTTTATATTCCACCATGGTATGTTGGCTTTCACGGATTTTGTGGAACTAGATATGCGCGAGAACTCTGATTAGGTGTATGTCCGCTTAGCATATCTGGGATATGTGCGGGTCATAACTCGAAATTTTAGGCCCTCGGGATGGGGTAGAATTTCGGGTCGTGACATTTTGAGCTGAGCTTAATTGCCAAAAGTGAAAGCTAGAGGGAGATAAATCACTCTTTCCCTGAACCAATCAGCTATTGAGTGCAACATCAGGTCTGGTCGGGCCGGACCTGTACCCTTGATCCGTTTGCCAGCCAAAGTTTTGGCCTCACCTGACTTGACCCATTAACAACCCACTACCAAAATAGAACACAACCATACACTATCATTTTCCCTTGACACCATCTCAAAAAAAATTCAATAGTTATTAACAAGATTAAATGGTTAGTACATTTTCTTTTTTTATGGGTAAAGCTGAAGACAATTTCAAGAGGACACACCAACAATTTGCACCAAAAGAATCCCGCCAACAATTTTCAACAATTCTTTACCCCATATTTGGAGGGAGGTTAATGCTTTTATCAGTAAATTTTTAACTGGTGGTATGCTTATCAATTATAATTGTTTAAATAAGTCTAGCAAGTTGGTAATATGGCCATCTTTTTATTGTAGTGCAAAGGAAGAAACTGTTATGACCTGGACCCTAGGGAGTCCTTTCGATGGCTTTAGATGTTGTAGGGCACCGACCCCCATGTGAGTGCTCCACATTGTAACTCAACCCACCCATACAAATTTTAGTTTACAATTGCAATAGGATTCGGTTACCATAACTGGCATCCAAATCCCACGCCTTCTAAAACCTCTAAGAAATAAAATTTAGCCCTTTAATAGGAAACAAAAACTAGCCATTTAATGGCCCATGATCCACAAGATCAACTTGCCTTTATGGCAATAAAAAATTCAGCCTACCTTATTTGGCATAGTAGCTTTGCTCTTTAGTTGGAAAGAAAATCTTTCTTTAGAACTTTTGCCTTCTCAGCAAAGCTTAGCCAACTTAACCCTCCACTTTCTCTCTATAAATCCATATACCCTAGCCTTCTTTCTCCTTCATCTATCTCCTCTCATTCTTCCTCTAAGAACATCTCAGCACCACCAATAGCACAATCATCTTCTTCCTCTCGCATCCGGCCAACCTAGCACCCCGCCGGCCCACCATCGAAACCACATCGTCAAACCGACGCGTGGGCTGCCGCATCGCCAAATCAATCGTAATCATCCCGAAAAACGACGTGCACGCTCCAACAGGTGGGTGCCCCTAAATCCATCTTAAAATATTTCAGTATATACGTTTATATATGTATTTATTTTTTTTATTTTTTTAAAGAAACTCAAAATCAATCTAAGATCATAAGAACAATCTTAACTAGATATATCGAGATATAAGGATTTAACACCCTTCAATCTAAGATTGAGAAATTTTACATTCAGAAAATCGATGTGCCAAAATAAATTGCTCTTAGATCTATATAGAACTTTTTCGTCTATATCAGCGCATGGCTAAACCTCAGATTGGTAGGCTTATTTTATTTATTTATTTATTTTATATTTGTTTGTTATAATAGTTAAGTTGTATGTATCTAATAGTATATATTTATTAAATATATAAATGGAAGATTGTCAGCCAAAGCTTAACAACAAGTCTCCATCAATTGACGGGATTACCCTTCTTTTTTTTTCTTTTTTTTCTTACCTTATTCTTGGGCTAAGATCTGTTGTGAAGCCTTAATGCATGCACTATATTCAAATCAACTTAAAGATAGAATTTCTTTGGGTTAAGATGTGCAGCCAGTAGTCAATTCACTTAAGCTAGGAGCGCATAAACATTTATACTGAACCCATCAGATTCAGTGTTTTGATGGTATTAGATCCATTGTCTCGATGGTGTTAGATTCATTCAGAGATTCCATCATGATAGATGGTGCTACGCAAGGAATCGATCTCACCTATTATTTTATTGTATTAGAAGACCACCTTGTGAGTGTGAGTTACTTATGGGCTGCTGAGCACAATAGTGGAGAAACCAATGATCGGTGAGTTCGATACTCCTAAAGCATTTAAACGCCACTAATGTCTTCCTTCCCAAAATAGGAAGCAAAATTACTAAGCCATCCCCGATCAATATATATATACATATGTCTGGGACCTGATTTATAGGACCCGTAGTTCTTTTGTGTTTTATTCCTTAGGCGGTTTATGGTCCATCTGTTGTTAGCAGCGCCCGGGAAATCGGGTCCGATTTCACCCAGACTGGGAATACAATGGATTAAACTAAAGCCCAAGCCAAATTTGAGCATGTTTAGATTAGGTATAGTTTCAGGCAAGTTTTCTTTTTATGATTGGCCCACCTCGCATGGAAGCCTTTATAAAAATTCGGACAGTTGATTTATCTTCTATATTCACTTGATTTATTGGGAAAAACTAATGATTGCCAAAATCAAAGAGTCGAGTCGGGATAATTACTTCAATTTCTGTCGAGTTGAATGGACCAGTTCTGGTTGGCGTAAGGTCCAAAAAAAAAAAAAAAAAAAAAACAAAAATTTATATTAGCCAATAGGGCCCGAGCCGGGTTTATAGAAACTTCCTATCTTTTCGACTAGTTGAGATTGACTATTCTGAATTATTTTCCTTACAAAATTGATATTGAGTTCGTTTCGCTGAGTCGTGACAAATACTCATCCAATGATGGTGAAATTTAGAGAGAGAGTGAAAACCCAACCTTTAGCATATAAACGCAGAGAGAGAAAGTGAAGACCCAACCTCTAGCACCTAAATTTAGAGAGAGAAAATGAAGACCCAACCTTAGGTAAAATTTTATTGTCTAACTATCAAATGGTTCAGATTAGATGATAGATGACTCAAAGTTCATATCTTCTTATTTTGGCCTTAGGTGCCACATGAAATAATGCCAAGAGCTCCCTTTGACCCTTAATTTTTGAGAATCAAGGCGCAACTGGCCTATAGGACCAACTTCAAAATGATCTCGATAGTAACACAATGTAATCTAATGGATCATAAAAGTGTCACTAAAACTTTGAGGACGTGTTTTGAGACCCGCAAGTTTGAAAGATTTGATAAGGGATATAAACCCGTATATAACTAAGGGGATTATTTGACCCGTCTCTTTGATCCACTCTTGGGTCAAAACTAGAAAAAGGTCTTGACACACAGACCACTTAGAAAACTATAAGAACCACAGGCCTGATCACTATCTAAGCAATCTAACGGCCCGTGAAGGTTTCTCCAAAATTTTTGTATGAAATATTTGTTCTTTTCAAATTTTAATTATTATGTTATATTCACAAGTATGTAAGGCGTATGAAATAGTTTCTTTTGGCCAAGTTAGTCCTTTCATCATATGGCATGCATCACATAGAAAAATCACGATAGGGCATACGCATAATTAAAAAGGAATAAGTTATGTCACACGACTTTAAAGCCTTCGTCATGGTGGGGTTCCTGTCACGGTCACATGGAACTTGGAATGTAGGCATCCATGTACGGATGCAACACCTCTATGGGAGTATGGGCTGCCACACGAAGTACATCCAGGTTACTGTCCCTCGAAAAGCCTGATTTTTGTGAATCTTATCACACCGTGGCTCACCTCAAATTAAGTTTTAAGCAAATAATAAGAAATGATATGTAAGATAAGGTAAGCTATGAATACAGATAAGTTACGTTGTGAAGGCCAGCAAAATACAAATTATGTTTCTACACGTGCCATGTCTTACGTGCCACCGCAAGATCCAACGTCTGCAGCCAAGACGGGTCTTAAGGACAATACGATACGACAGTGTCCCGAACGTAAGGGGACACTGATTTAAATGCATGCAACCTCATCAGGCTGGATGGTGGTATACGATATGATATGGAGGTTAGGTGGTTATCTACACGTGGACCTCGCGTGATAGGCTCGAGCAGGGCCCTGGCATAGGTCGTATACGTAAATTAAGTAAGATGCGAAGTACGTTGTGTAGGAGTAATATTAAGTTTTAAGATATGCCACATAGGATAAGTCGACAAAGTAGACACAAAAAGATATCAGAACTTGATGCATCATATTCATTTCATTTTATGTCAGGTCTTTTCATTTTATGTTATGCCTTTTCTTTTTATGCTATATTTTCATTTTCGATATGATAGATATGAGATCTTAGATATTTTTTTTGTAATCATTTATAGCAGTTTAGTTTATTTCAAAATATACCGCAACTCAAGCGATTGCACACACGATCACCTGGGTATTTTATGGTGGATCGATTGTGCAACCTGCTGAGTTTATGTGACTGAGTAAACTCACCCCCTCCCCAAAACTAACAGTTGCAGGTGAGAACTCTGATTTTTCCATCACTGAGGATGGGGATGCTGCTATTCCTGATGCGGCTCATGAGAGTGATGACGTCGGCTACCATCTGGACGAAGGAATAGATCCGGCAGACTACTTTGAGCATTGAGAGATTCTTTAGTTATTGTTTTTATTATTTTCAGGGGAGACTTGTTATTAGATACTTTTATTTTTCAGTACCACTTTTGGGTTTGCGTTGGGACTGTTTTATCCTACGTAAAACTTCTGTTTGCTTTCGATTATAGATGCATGGTTAGGATTTATCACTTAATTAATGTCATCTACATTTTCCGCTGCTGATTTCTTGAGTAATTTATTTTTAAATGATACTATTAAATGCCTTGATCCATATGCTAAATCAATATAAGAATTGTGTGTATGTCCGCTTATCGCCTTAGCAAGCATGCGGTGTCATAACACGAAATTCTAGGCCCTCGAGGTCGGGTAAGGATTCTGGGTCATGACAGAAACAGTAGCAATACTTTGGAGATTCAACCTAGAAGAATCCCCTTGAGAACTGTGATGATCAGCTCCTTTTGATCTTTCAATGAGATTGTTTCTCCGGTGGTCTACTTGGCCTCATGTGATTTATATGGTTAAGCACTGATAGACTGGTGGTGGGTCGTCTGGTTTTTTCCCACACGGTAGTGGAATAGAGGACCTAGATGAAACTCCTGGGATGATCATCCCTTTCTGATTTCCACTAGTAAATTTCTCAAGTAATTAGCCTAAGACGAAGACTGATATGATTTACTAGAGGTGAGCATTGTTGGTTGGTACGTGAAAGGCTAACAACAGAATAAGAAGACTCGAATCAGAGAGGACACATGATCTCTCCACTGGGCTACTGGGTCCGTAGTTGTATTGATTTAACTTAATAGGTAATTTTCATCAAATTACGTACTTTTTTAAAGGTTGCTGATTTTATTGTATTAATTGTGATATCATGCTTTCTCATTATAATAGTAAATATATATATATATGGATTTGTTTGGTGATGCAAATCTGAAACAAGCTGTGTTAAGCCAGGCTGGAGCCTGATTCTACGGTTCTACCATTAGGAGTAGGACTAACTCCTATTGGAAGAAACATGATTTTTGCAGTAAAACTTCTCTGTCTTAATTAAGTTCATATTAAAGAGACGGATCATGTACCATTGGATGTAGTGACCAATCTCAGTTCGTCTGTACAAACCAACCTTGAGACACATGCACTGATTTCTAGGTTTTTGTACAAACCAACCTTGGTTAGTACATTTTCTTTTTTTTATGGGTAAAGGTGAAGACACTTTGAAGAGGACACACGAACAATTTGCACCAAAAGAATCCCGCCAACAATTTTCAGAAAGCAATACCAAACAAAGAGCAACAACTCATAAATTATAAAATATATATGCCATCATATAATGGAGAACATAATAGCATTCTTCTACTTCCTAGTATGTTTCGTATTTTTTGCACTATTGGATAACTATAAAGTATCTATAAGCATATCAGTGCTTCTCAACCTGTATATTTAACTCCTTAAAGCTGACAGTGGACTCTCATTCACAAATCATTAAGAAGATCTGACTAGGGAAAAAAAAATTTCAGGAAGCATTGTTATATATTTCTTGCAGAAATTTTAGGAGCTAGAAAATTGTATAGTTTATGAATACTAACCATCCTCACCGCCGCTTCATCATTTATGGGAGTGCCATCTCTATGCGCATGAGTCTTGAAAAATAGCATTGCTCGAGTTGGTGATGTTTGTGTTTCGCTCCTAGAACGCTGTAAGAAAGAGGAGTAGTTAAGGGCACAATCAAATTATAAACATCGACATAGATAAACACCAACTAAAAAGACATTAAATCGAAATGAATACCTCCTCTTCACGTATTCTAGCCCAGAACTTTTAGATCCAACAGCATGAGGCAATGTTTGTTTGGGACGATTTAATTTATTACATTCACTTCTTTTCTACATGCACCAATCAATTGTTGATTCAATATTTATATATCGCTTAATAATTTTTAAAAGAAAATCTTCAGATGATAGTATACCTTTGCTTCTTCAGAATTCCAAAATGGGATCAGAACCTCCCATTGCTCCTGCACAACTTGTTTCGGTTTAGCCTGAAGTCGTTGCTCATTAGTTGGATATTTGTTGTAATATTTTCTCTTTAACTCACACTTGAAATCCCTCCACTTCTTGCCCATGGATTTCATTACAAAATACCGCAATCTATCATCAATATCAAACTTCTCCTACATCACAATATACATACGGACATATATATTACTTCGTTAATATCGAGAACATAGAAAATTATTACAAAAATAAATTAATTACCAAAATTTGATTCCACGCGAGTTCCTTTCCTTCTTCCTTCACTTCATCCCAAGACGGGGAATCGAGGGCCAATTTCCACCCATCTCTCGCCATTGAGCCACAGTAATTTGTCAATTTACTTGCGTGTCTCCCGACTGGTTGACCACTACGATTAACCCCAACCTCAAATTTCTCTCCCTTTCCTAGGCCCATCGTATAAAGACACCTTGTTGGACCTCTTCCCTTCTTTTTCACTGGAGAGGGCGTACCTTCATTGGATGTTTCTTGAATATGACTCATCTGCACAAAAAAACTAATATCATATTTAATGGAGATATATTACCCAATTTCATCAATCAAGGGTAATTGGTCAATTGCAAGGGTAATTGCTAAATGATGAGGACCTACAACCCTCAATACTATCAGATCAAGTCTATGGATGAAAATCCATCCAAAACTCTGATTTAGCGTGTCAAAAAACCATTAAAGTCTCTGATTTTATCATATTAACGTGCATATTAAATTACTAATGAAACACCTTGGGTCCTTGAAAACCATTTATATATGATGGAATAAATTTAAGTTAGGTTTCATGACATACATTATGTATACTTATTGTTTATCGAGTAGGGTAGTAGGTTATTCAATGCTGAGGACCCACTACCCTCAATACTATCAGATCAGGTCTATGGATGAAAATCATTCCAAAACTTTGATTTAGCTTGTCAAAAAACAATTAAAGTCTCTGATTCTTTTCATATTAATGTACATATTTTCTGTGCATAGGCACCAATCTGGGACATCAACAGATTTGTTTCTCTTTGGAATTCAAACAATAACAGTACTGTGACAGCTCGAATTTCGGCACCTCGAAACCCGTGCCATCAGCACGATTCCCCAGACCGTGCCCCAAAATTGTGCACGAAATATTGGTATAATAAGCACAACTAAATAAATAAAGCCAATAATCTCATAAAGCAGAAACAGGTAATATGCCCAACTAGCATATGCAAAAGACAGTTCTACTTTCATGCCACTGCATGAACAGAGAACCGACCCGAACCATCGATGATAAACAGATCACCCTAGATGGTTCGCCAAAAGAATAATCAAATTTAATTACATGTTTATCAACATAAAGGCTTGACATACCAAGCCGTACAAATCTGCTCTCAAACTACTCTCCGTCAAAGTACACAGCAGAGTCTCCTAGAAGAAGTCCTCGGGTGGAGGCTCCAACTCGTCTCCAGGCACGTAATCCGAATCATCTGGATCTACGTCTCCCGAAGCCTCAACTGCTGCTATTAGTGGACCTGTGACGTATAGTCTAAAGGGTGAGCTATATCCTAGCTCAATAGGGAACAAACACAATGAACATATAAATTAAGACTCACATATATTCCATGATATTCTAAGCATGATGTGTCTATGCATTTACTAGAAAACAGTTTAAAAGCTGATGAATTGTATTTAAGTTTACTGGTAATTGCATGTCTTACTTTATTGTTGATTTATCATGAATGACGCTAAACAGGCCTAAAGCAAAACTTAAATCTTCAACTTAAGTAATCCCCGAGCAATATAGAATCGAGCCCTGATGAGATACCCTTCATTGTCTAAATAGACAATTGTTATAAAGTATTACCTGGGAATACGATCCAAGCCCCTTTTCACTAGGCGGCAGGGTTAAAAACTCATCTCAACATCCCTGGGATGTGCTTACTGTTACGGATAAACCTCCGCACTAGTATACGGATTGGCCCCCGTACCGATCACGGATATCCTGCCGCATCAGTCGTGGGTATCCCGCCACGTCGGTGGGGTATCCTATCAAACCTCAAATAACAAAAATAACATGTGCTTTACATATAGTTGTTCACCGTGTAAGTGTGCTATCTTATATCAGTTAGGCCTCAACAGTAATTATTCAATCATATATATACATCCATGGGATGTCTACATACCCACATCACACCTGATGCCTTTATTACTTTCTCATCCCCTGGGGATGTCTCAATCTCATTAGATTACTTGTTCTTAATTACTTGCATCACACAGATGCCTTTATCACATTCTTGGTGTCACACACGCACCCATTTTTACAAAGCTTTTCATAGTTAAAACAACTTCAAATCTGAAAATTATATCAGTACATACATGCTCTTGAAATTAAAGTACATGTTCAAGGTGTTCCCTACCTCAATTCTCTGAAGGTCCAAGCATCAAGGTCCCACGCAGCTCCTTGTGCTCGCTTTCACACGTACCACCTATGGTAGATCACAATACATGCAATGCATCACTAAAGATGTAATGAAGAAGGTTCTGGACCCTCCATGAATCTCAAAGAAAACTTAGAAAGTTAAGCAAAACTGTCAAAGTCAATTAATCGATTCCCAAAATTGATTAATCAAAACCCAAATCGATTAATCGATTCTCAAAATTGATTAATCGAGGTTCAAATTCAATTAACCGATCCCAAATCGATTAATCGAAGTCTCTAATATAATAAGGTCGATTCTCAAATCGAGTGGTCGAAAGTCTGAAATCGATTAGTCGATCCCAATTCGATTAATCGATTTTCCAAATCGATTAATCGATTTCCCAACTCGATTAGTCGATTTCTCTAGGTCTCTTTTCTCCAGCCACTGGAGGTACCTAGTCGATTAGTTGCTTTCCAAATCGACTAATCAAAATCCAAATCAATTAATCAAAATACAATTCGATTAATCGAAATCGGGCTTTCATGACTTTTCAACTTTTGGGCCAAAATCGATTAATCGAATCCCAATTTCGATTAATCGATTTGCCCAGATTCAGCCCCCTTTCGGGCTATTCTTCCAAATTATTTCCCTTCTTTCCTAAGCCTTTAATCTATCCTTTTTAAACTGTATTGACTAAATCTTAACCATCATACATCTATGCATTAACTTAAATTTAAAACTTACCTCAAGAATCCCTTCAAGGGATTGATTTGTTGGGTTTGATGGCTAGGGTTCCATCATTTGCTTCACGATCCCAATCGCTTTGAATCCGTCAATGAATGATCTAATTTGTCCTTTAATTTGCATTCACTTCTTCCTCAATAACTCCTCTTTACTCCTCTCTCTCTCCTCTTAACTCTCTCTTCAACAACCAAAGCAAAAAGAAACTAGGGTTATTAAAACCCTTATATCTTCTCTTGGCCTTGTGTGTTAAACACATACACCAGAGATAGGTGTATGTGACTGCAACTTAACATAATACACTACACTTAGGTCACACTAATCTCACATTAGTACATAACTTCATTAACTCAATGTTTGACCATTACTTGGTCAAACCTACAATCAATCAGGCACGGATCCCGAGGTCAAAGTCACATGGTCAATTTTTCGAGATATTACAAGTACATTTAGTTAAGAAGAGCACATAAAAACAACAGAAGTACTAGCAGTTTGGTGTATTCAGATTCATCAATACTGACTGAATGATAAAAGGAGAGCAACAGTAACAGTTTCAGAAATCAATCACCTATATAAATATATATAAATATATAAATATATATATATATATATATATATATATATATAAAAGCAATTAATTTCTCATATAGTAGCCAATTGCAAACACATATATCTATTACCATTAACAATTTTAATAATTACAAACTTTCATTCGTTTGAGCATCAGAATCTGATTCGTCTTCATTGTCAATTGAATTTTCTAAAGGATCTTGTTGCCCATTAAGAGTTTGGGGAGGTGCCTCAACAGTTACACCAACCAAATCTTCTCTTATCCAATTAACAAAATCATTCTCATATATATCAGAGTCACGATTTGAATGTTGATTCGCATATGGCATGCTATCCAATAATGAGTCATCCACCCCACCCATATCAAACACGTCCTTGGGTTTATTCTTCACGGCAACATGCCAATTTGGTTCCATGGGATCTAGCACATAGAAAACCTGGTTGGCTTGAGATGCCAACACATATGGTTCATCTAACAGTTCTTGACCGAAGAACAATAATTTTGTGAAATTTACTAATGTGAACCCTAACTCATCAGTCTTCACTCCACTGTCCTGTGTCTTTATATCAGCCCAGTCACATTTGAACAAGACAAAATTGCGCCCCTCATAATATGTCAACTCAATTATATCCGTTAAACGACAATAATAGGTTATCTCTCCTGGGACGGGGCTTTTGTCCTTTGCACTTGAATAGCTCGTGGTAGTTGCCGAGATCGCAACACCACTATTTTGGGTTTTAGCCCTCTTCTCATTATCAATGGTTCAAAATTTATATCCATTAATGGTGTAA
Source organism: Chloranthus sessilifolius (assembly GCA_021018995.1). Taxonomy (NCBI): domain Eukaryota; kingdom Viridiplantae; phylum Streptophyta; class Magnoliopsida; order Chloranthales; family Chloranthaceae; genus Chloranthus; species Chloranthus sessilifolius. The sequence continues at coordinate 105,577,043 of CM037588.1, forward strand.
GTAGTAAGTCTTTACGCTAGAGAACTTGGACCTTGGGAGAGGGAATGGATTCCTTCGGCCAACACAGTGGATGGCTTTCGTAATAGGTCAACCTATTAAAAATGAGCATTAAGGTTAAAAGAGTCCTAAGTTATTTTATAGTAAGGAATATGTTGAAATACAAACTATTACTACTTACATGTTCCTTAAACCATTTTAATAAACCTTTTGTTGTGCATTTTATGCAATTCATGGGGACTTGCCCTGCCGTGCGTCATCTTAAGGTACCAGATGTGTTTTCTGCATAAAACATAAAAAGTTTCTTAAATGCATCATCCAACGAATTTTTAAATAATAAAGTTTTACATATATGTCATTTCTTACTTTAGGTAACTAGCGACCTCAGGTTGGTTGAACAATACATAGCGATGTGCTTGTGTCCATTCTATGTCTGAAAGTTTGAATGGTACGACCCGCCTAATTGCACATTCTTCACTAATTCTTGAGGGGCAGTTTAGCCTTGTTTCAACACTAGGCAAGTATCTCGAGAAGAATGTGAGACATTCTTCTACAATAGATCCCTCGGGTTGAGTCCTATTACACACATATGACTTCAAGGTATACAAGTATCTATACATAAACAAAAGACATCCATGAGTTAAATAACATGCATACATATAATGAGAAACTTTAGATATTATATAACATACCTTTCGATCGGATACATCCATCGATAATGGACTGGTCCACCCAACAGTGCTTCTGATGCCAAATGGATGGGTAAGTGCTCCATAACATCAAAGAATGATGGTGGGAAGATACGCTCTAAGTGGCAAAGCGTAACTGTAATGCGCTCCTCAAGGAGTATCAAATCCTCATTCCGACAAGCTTTGGAGAACAATTTACAAAAGAAATTGCTCAACTCTATCAATACAGAAGTTACGTGTTTGGGCAAAGTCTTCCAAACAGCTAGAGACAGAAACTGTTGCAAGATGACATGGGAATCATGACTTTTAAGTCCGGATATCTTACACTCATGCACATTAATGCGTCTTATGATGTTAGACGAGTAACCATCTGGAATCTTAAAACTTTTCAACATGGTGCAAAACATCTCTTTATCACTTTTACCCATGGAGTAGCATGCAGGTGGAAGATAAACTTTTTTGGGGGGTAGCAATTGTGGATGAAGTTCTTTACTAATACCTATATAAGCCAATTCTTCGCGCCTTCAAATTATCCTTCGATTTTCCTTCAATATTTAACAAAGTCCCCAACAAATTATCACATACATTCTTCTCAATGTGCATCACATCCAGATTATGTCTAAGTATATTGTGCTCCCAATATGGTAACTCGAAGAATATACTTTTCTTCCTCCAGTTATACGACATGATATTGTTCTCTGCCGTTCTTGATCTTTTCCTCAAAGGCTGCTTTCCAAATTTGTGTGTATTATTTTTTAATTGATTTAACACTCTCAACCTAGGTAATGGAATAAGAGATGGTCTGACCTCCATAGTACCATTGAAAGAATTTTTCTATTTTCGGAAGAGATGATCTAAAGGTAAGAACCGACGATGACCCATGTAACAATGTTTCCTACTATGCACTAGGTAATGGCTACATGTGTCCTTGTGGCATAAAGGACATGCCAACTTTCCCTTCGTGCTCCAACCTGATAACATAGCATAGCCTGGGCAGTCACTGATGGTCCATAACAAGGCTACATGTAATTGAAAAATCTTGTTCCTCGATGCATCATATGTCTCCACCCCAAATTCCCATAATTCTTTCAATTCTTCTATTAGGGGCCTCAAATAAACATCAATGCCATTTCCAGGGCTAGCAGGTCCTGGTATAAGCAGAGATAGTATCATGTCTGGTTGCTTCATGCACAACCATGGTGGCAAATTATATGGAATCAGTACCACAGGCCATGTACTATGTGAAATACTCAGTCCTAAACGGGTTGAAACCATCCCTCGCTAGCCCAAGTCTGACACTTTGAGGGTCTAATGCAAAGGCTTGATTAATGGTATCAAAATGTTTCCAGGCAGGAGAATCTGCAGGATGCCTCAAAATTCCATCTTTTGTGCGACTCTCATCATACCATCTCATGTCAGATGCAATTTTTGAAGACATATATAATCTTTGTAGTGGTGGTTTTAAGGGAATGTGTCGTAGAATCTTGGCAGGACTCTTCTTTTTATCACGTTCTAAATGATCCTTTGGAGCCTCCCATCTTGAGGTACCACAAATGTCACATGATTGCTTGTCAGCAGAATCTTTCCAATATAACATGCAACCGTTGGGGCAAGCATCGATTTTATTATAGTTTAGTCCCAAATTAGAAATTATCTTCTTGGTTTGAGTAAAACTACCTGGCAGCATCGAACCCTCAGGAAGCACCTCTGTTAACAAGTAAAGCAACATAGTGAATGACTTGTTGCTCCATCCACTGAGGCATTTAATATGCCATAGCCAAATAATGAATGATAACTTTGTGTGTGATTTACACCCTGGATATAAATCTTGTTCTGCTTCCTGTGCTAGTTTGTAAAATTTAGTACCACTGGAGTTGGGTAGTTCATTTGCTCCTTCTGTTAAACCATTTGAAAGTCATTCTGGGTTCCTTAATCCAAATGCATCCTTCAACATACCTCTCATGTCGTTAACAATATCATGTTGATCAACTTCATTGATTATTGCATAATCACTTGTCGAACTTGAATGAGGTATTTCCTCCCCATAAAAATACCATATAGTGTAATTTTGATCAATCCCATCTCATACCATATGCTCATATGTTGCTTTTGAACCTTGAACTAGAGCATTATTGCATTTAACGCATGGACATTTCAACATCCCATTAGAAATTGCTCCACGGGCTTCGGCTAGCTCGATGAACTCTTCCACACCTTTAGTATACTCTAGAGAAGTCCTATTTTATAGATATAAAAAATATGTTTGCTTATCAACGAAAGCATAGCATCAAAAAGTAAATTGATATGGCTGAAAACGTAGAAATAAAGGTATACCTATGTTTCTGGATCCAACTCCTATCCATCATGTGAATGTTTGGATTTGATATCCCCAAATTTGGGAAACCTTGTAGACCAACTTGGTACACGTGTCGGTGCGGCGCATTGTACCATTTCATATTTGGTAAGACCACTTAGTGTGTGTGAGAATGAATGAACATTTGAGTTGTGTGCATGGGATTCACAAGTGAACCAATTCTTGTGTGAAACACCCAAGTGTGAGTGTTTATGCTTCACAAGGAAGCCAAATAGGTTAGAAGCGAAGGGTAAACCTTTCTTTGCTTTTACCTTTGAATTCTAAGAGAAAGAAGGAAGAGAGAGAGAGAGAGAGAGAGAGAGAGAGAGAGAGAGAGAGGAAGAGTTTGTGAGGACTAGGTGCTTATGATTGAGATCGTGGACAATCCACGTGTGAGTCGCTCCTCCATCTTGATCATTGATTCAAGAGGTGACCTAGAGAGTATTTGCTATGGATTGTGCAAGGTGTGAGGGATCCATGTTGAGATCACCGTAGAGTGTGAAGCATAAGTTGTGTTCATTGAAAAGGACTTGAGCGTGCTTACATCCTAACACGATCGTGAGAAGGTGAACCTCAAGCTTAGTCGATTCGTGTGGAAGAGACATTGCAAGATGCGTTCATTCAACCATAGATCCGCAAAATAAATGAGGTAAGATCTTATGGGTTTTGTGTGCATTAAATGTGGATTAAGTAGTAATAAATAAGGGGCAATTAATGCCCTAAATGTGTAACATTTATTATTGTGCAACCGTGGGCTCTCACGAGTCTGTCGCGACGATGCACTCTTTACTACAAACTTAGAGTCGCCACCTAGAGCTTTTGGTGTCTTGGAAAACCTAAATCAATATTAAAAACATCGAAGTGCAAAAATATGACTCTGATTTACTGACCTAACGCCAAAGGCTCTTGGGTAGGGGCTTTGGTTATCGATTAGGAAGGTGTTAGGCACTCGATCAACCCATTCGAAAGTAGTCTCTACTTATGGCTAAAGTAAAATAAATAAAACAACACTTCCTCTTACCTGAAGGCACTATGATCCTATCAAGCTCTCTAAAAACACCAAAAATTCGGCAATATAATGGCTTGAATCCTTGGATAAAGGAAAAGCAAAGAAGGTAGAGGAGTAGAGGGGAGAGCAGGAGCTCTCGAGCCGGCTGTGGACCTTTGCGTAGGTACACTTGATGAGCTTCTGATGGCTTGAGTGGTTGGAAAATGGGTTCTAACCTCTAAGGCTTGATAGCTAAGGGGTAGGAAAAGAAGGCTAGGGAGTAGCGCTCACATAGCCTAAGGAAGGGTTTTGAATTCTAGAATTTATATGTGTTTGGTGCACCGAAGGGGAGAAGGAAATCTCTAATCTTTCTCTCTTTGAAAATTTTTTCAAGCCCTTACTAAGGGGGGGTGCCTCTCTATTTATAGAAAAGGAGTAGATTAGGGGGATATGTAAGGGCTAATGGGATTAGCAATTAGGTAATCCTTAGTCTAAGGTTTTTGGGTTTTTCAAGGTCATGGATAGGTGTGAGGATGGGTTCAATGGTAGATGATAGGGTGAGGTTTCAAATGACTACGTGATTGAAAATAGGGTAAATGGGGGTGCAATAGTCCTAAAGAAACTCACCCTAAGCTTGGGGATGGTCAACAAGTCAAATCCCAAATGTGAAATTCAGGCAAAATCTCATAGTTACTATAGCTAAGCCTAGCATGCATATTATACACGCTAGGCATATGTACAATGCCTGTGAGAAGTTCAGAGCCCGCTGTGGGGCTCATTTGGCTTAGCGTATATATTATACACGCTAGGTCAAATTCTTCCAAAAAATAGCCTAGCACGTATATTATACATGCTAGGCAAAATTCCTTCAGAAATAGCCTAGCGCGTATATTATACATGCTAGGCAAAATGTCCCTAGCTCTGCCCCAAACTCAAATCGCCATAACTTTCAGTGTATGACTCGGACCGATAGATTATATGGCTTGTTGGAAAGCTGGGAACCTCTACTTTCTAATGGTGTATGATTCAGTCTTAGCAGAGGTCTCGATAAGCCTCGACACGCCTCCTCAACAACTGCCCATGTCAGAAGGGGTTCTATAGGTTTGGTTTAGCTCCCAAGGGTCAGGCATAGGCTCCTAACGGTTGAGGTTGAGTTGTAAGGGTTTGAAAAAGGTTCCTAATGGTATGGGAAGTGCTATCGGAAGCTCGAGGGTGCGCCTTTCTCGAAGTATGTTTCAATCGGGCCTTGGGTCAAATTTGGGTGTCTACAATTAGTTAAGAGAGTTAAGTGAAAGGGGGAAAGGAAACAAAGTGAAAAATTGAGAAGAAACCTCAAAATCCTGAAAGCCGCTCGCGTGACTTGAACTCGCTCATGTGAGATGAGCTTCAGAATAGGCGTGAAACTCACCCATGAGCAGCAAGCTGCATGCCGATTGAATCAGCTATGAGAAGTCACTCATCGACCTTAGAACTTACTGCGTGGACTCTCAAGTCAGAAAGTAAAAGAAAGCAAAACACAATCAATTAGTTAATGACTTGTGAGTACCTTGAAATGTAGGTTATGATTCAGAATTGTTCATAAAGATCTTCGCTCCTTCTTTGCGTGATTTGATGGGATTTTCGTAAGAGGTAGGAAAAATTCAATAACATAATTTTCGATATGAAATGTATAGATAATGTGAAAGATAAGCATGTGTGTGTAATAAGCACATGTGTGTGTGTGAACATGATAAGTGTATGGGAATATGATAAGTGTGATAAGAAATATGTGTGAATGTGACATGTGTGACAAGCAAGTGTGTGCAGATGTGATAAGCGTGTACGTGAACATGATAAGCAAATGCATGAACTCTAAACCTTGTTATAAATTAATCACACTGATCACTTACACGGTGTTAAACTTAAATTAGAATCTACACAATGATTTAAGGTTTTTGTGAAACGAATCCCCATCGTGTATCTGGTACGGCGGGATATCCATACATGTGGACCGGCCAACGGTCAATAACATGAGGCACAAGTGACCCTGTTAACTTAGCTCAGGGGCTTGGCAATCGTGTGAAATTGTTCAATGAACGACAGTGATTCAGGGATTCCCATTGATAATTATGTGGCTCCCAATGCTACTTGGGAGATTATTTAAGTTAAGTTTTTAAGTCATTTCGAAGCATAAGAGGCATGTGAAACTAAATTAAGCAAGAACATGAGAACTAAGAAACAAATCATGTGTGTGCACTTTGAACTCAGTTTAATTGTGATTCAATCATCTAAAAGTTCAATTTTATAAAATGTGCTTTGATTTCAGTCATAAGATCTATGCTTTAAAGATAATGTGCATGCTAGTGATATTCTCCAATTGAGCTTAGATTGTTAGCTCACCCTTTAACTTAAGTTTTTAAGTCATTTCGAAGCATAAGAGGCATGTGAAACTAAATTAAGCAAGAACATGAGAACTAAGAAACAAATCATGTGTGCGCACTTTGAACTCAGTTTAATTGTGATTCAATCATCTAAAAGTTCAATTTTATAAAATGTGCTTTGATTTCAGTCATAAGATCTATGCTTTAAAGATAATGTGCATGCTAGTGATATTCTCCTATTAAGCTTAGACTGTTAGCTCACCCTTTGACTATACGTCACAGGTACAGATGTGGACTTAGGCATTGAGGATTCTGGCCGTGAGGAAGATCCAGATTATATTCCTAAGGAGGAATCTGATCTTTTGCCAGAGGATTGTTTCCCTTAGGGGACCCAGAGAGACCTTTTGAGAATTTTGTGTAAGGCTTGGTATGCCCAGCCTGCTTTTTTATTAATTTAGAACAATGAATCATGAAAAGTAAACTGTTATTTTGAACTACTATTTGGGTGATGATTGTTCATCACCGGTGGTTCGTTTCGGTTTTGTCAGGCTTATGGGTTACATAAGGACAGAACCATCTTTTTGTCTCATTAAATAGAATTGTATTATCTTTTGCCATATATATGATGACTCTATCTGCTCATTTATAGAGATTAGCTTAGTTCCACTGTGAGAGTTGACATCTTGAGTGTTCAGTTCAGGGATCGTCGAAAATGGTGATCTGATGGCATGGGTTTCAAGGTAGGAAATCTGAGCTGTCACAATTGATGACTAAGAGAAAAGTTCTGGAGGATCATCATAGTGTTAATTTACTTTTCATGCAATTTACTTTCTTGCACGTAAATATCCGAGGACTAACAGATTTTAATTGATGACTAGAATCTAGAAGGCTGAGGATTAGATTTATTTTTCAGCAATTTATTTTTCTGCAAATGTACTTTCAACACTTAGGATTTTGGGAGTAATTCAGGTTTTAATTGACGCCTAAGATTTGAGATACTTGAGAGCTAGTGTAACAGTTTTTAAAATCATAGAATAGATTTATTTTCTGCATAGTGGTTTAAACAAAACCAATGATTTTTTATTCTTTAAAGACAAATAGAGGTTCTATGGATGCAGTCTTCCTCATGGAATCGATCGTATACTAGTGTTGCAATCAATATTGTGCGCTTGCAATAAATTAAGACAAGGTATAATTTAAGAGTCACCAAGTTTTTAGCACCGCTGTTGAGGATCGAACCCGGGTCAGCTGCGTGACAGGCAGGAATACTTACTACTATACTCACCACTAGACCTAGGAGAAAGAGCCTGAAACCATTGAGAAAGTTTCCCCATAAGAAAAACTAAAAAAATCAGAAAATGAAAAAAAGAAAATAATGACAGTGCACCCAATTTTGTAACAGAAGTGCCTTATGTACCGAAGTTACCTATTCCTAACGCTTTTGGTGCACCATCCCCTTTTGATAAAACTAAAAAAAATTAGAGGAAATCACAGAATCTTTAAGGAAGTGAAGATAAATTTATCTCTTCTAGAGGTAGTAAAGCAAGTTCCAGCTTATGCACGCTTCCTGAAAGAGATGTGCTCCCATAAGAGAAAGCGGCGAAAGAATTTATCGCAGAAGGTCTTTTTGATGGAGCAAGTGAGCTAAGTCTTATAGGCCACAACCTCGCCAAAGCTTAAGGATCTTAGAGTGCCCATAATCCCATGCATTATTGGTGACCACGCCATTAATAAAGAACTTTTGGATCTGGTAGCCAGTGTAAATCTGCTACCATACTCTATATACGAGAAGCTAGGACTAGGCAAATTGAAACCTACATCGGTAACTCTTCATTTAGCCGATAGATCTGAAAGAAGGCCGGTTGGAATTATTGAAGATGTCATGGTCGGGGTCGACAAGTTTGTTTTCCCTGTCTATTTCTTGGTATTAGACATGGAACCTAGTTCAAAATCCCCATCACAAATTTTCTTCATACTCGGTAGACCATTTTTGGCCACAACCAATGCTTGAATAAATTGTAAAATCGGTGTGATGGAAGTATCTTTTGGGGATATGAGAATTTAGTTAAATGTCTTTTCACAGCAAACCAAATGGCCTCGATTGATGAGGAGTGCTTCTGCATGGATGAATTGAAGAATTAGTTGAAGAAGCACTACCTCTAGTCTTATCTAAAGATACACTCGAAACTACACTGTGGTACATGGACTTGGGAGAACCTGGACTACATTCTGAAGAGGTGGCGTATTCCTAGACACCCCTCATGATTCTAAACCAAGTACTTGGAAGCCATCGGTGGAACCTTTACCCACCACTTCCAACGAGCCGTTGTTACATTCCATTGAAAAAGCACCATCCTTAGATTTGAAATCACTTCCTGACACTCTAAAATACGCTTTCCTTGGGCCCAACGAAACTCTCCCAATCATTATATCTTATGTTCTCACTGCAAATCAGGAGAGCAAGCTGTTGGCCATTCTTAAAAGGCATAAGCATGCGATTGGGTAGACTGTTGCTGACCTTAATGGGCTTGATCTGTCAATATGCATGCATCGGATTCACTTGAGGACAATGCCAAAACTTCTTAAGAAAGTCAGCGATGGTTAAATCCAAACATGAGGGAAATAGTATAAAAAGAAATCATGAAATTACTCGATGCTAGTATCATTTATCCGATTTCTGATAGTGAGTGGGTGAGCCCCATTCAAGTAGTCCTAAAGAAATCTAGGATTACAGTCAAAGAAAATTCGGCTGGTAAATTGGTATCATTAAGCGAAACTACAAGTTGGCGCGTATGTATTGATTACCAAAAGCTGAATTCAATGACTCTCAAGGATCATTTTTCATTACCATTCATCAATCAAATCTTGGAAAAACTTATGGGTCAAGAGTATTTCTACTTTCTGAACGGTTACTAAGGGTACAATCAAGTTTCGGTATACCTGAAAGATCAAGTTTCTTCACGTCTCCATTCAGAATATTTGCGTATCGCAGCATGCCTATTGGGTTATGCAATGTGCCAACAATGTTCCAGAGGTGCATGATGGCTATTTTTTTTGACATGTTAAACAAGTTTCTCGATGTGTTCATGGATGATTTCTCGGTATTTGGCCAAACTTTCGATGCTTGTCTTGATCATTTTGCCCTCGTTCTAGAAAGATGTGAGGAAACTAATCTGGTGTTAAGTTGGGCGAAGAGCCATTTTATGGTTTAGGAAGGCATAGTTATGAGGCACATAGTTTTCAAAAGAAAAATAGAGGTTGATAAGGGCAAAATTGATATTATAATAAATCTGTCTCTACCAACTTTGATGACACAATTACGATCTTTCCTTGGTCATGCCGACTTCTATCGCCACTTTATTAAGGACTTTTCAAAAATTTCTAGACCCTATTCCACCTTTTGGCAAACGATGTCACTTTTGACTTCGATGATGTCTGTTTTGATGCATTTAATAAGCTTTGTGCACTCCTCTCATCTGCACCCATCATTCAGCCTCCAGATTACTCCTTACCCTTTGAAGTGATGTGTGATGCTTCTGATTATGCAATAGTATTGTCCTCGGACAGTGAAAAGACAAGGTTCCCCACGTAATTTATTATGCAAATCGAGCCTTGATCGAAGCTCAGCTGAACTATACCACCACTGAGAAAGAGCTTCTCGCTGTCGTGTTTGCATTAGATAAATTTTAACAGTATCTATTGGGATCGAAGATCATCATCTTCTCGGACCATTCTGTCTTAAAATATTTGTTGACAAAAAAGGATGCCAAGCCATGACTAATCAAGTGGATCCTATTGTTGCAAGAGTTTAACTTTGAAATCAGAGGTTGAAAACGTAGTGGTTGACCACTTATCCTGGATTGAGTTTTCGGGAGTTGCCAACGAAGAATCTTTACACGATACCTTTCCAGATGAGTAACTTCTTTCCATCCACACTCTGGTAGCATGGTATGTTGACATACACAATTATTTGGCAACAGGTAAAGTCCCCCCAACCTGGTCCAAACAAGGCAGGTCTGTGTTCTTTTCACATGTGAAATTTTATATTTGGGAGGACCCTAATTTGTTTAAAATATACTCGGACCAAATAATCAGAAAATGTGTCCCTGATGGTGACACCCACAATATTCTTCCATTCTATCATATTTACGCTTGTGGGGGTGACTTTGGTGGAAAGAAAATAGCTGCCAAGGTGCTACAATCAGATTTTTATTGGCCAACACTATTCAAAGATGCCTAAATGTTTTATGTGTCCTATGACTGATGTCAAAAGGTAGGTGCCATGCCTCGAAGGGACATGATGCCTCTCCAACTGATTTTGGTCATAGAGCCTTTTGATGTATGGGGCATTGATTTCATGGGACCCTTCCTACCTTCATATGGATTTATGTATATCCATGTGGTTGTCGACTATGTTTCAAAATGGGTCGAAGCAGTAGCCACAAAGGCCAATGATCATACGGTGGTAATTTCTTTTATTAGGGAGAACATCTTCTCTTGATTTGAAACTCCACATGCCATCATTAGTGCTGGGGGAAGCCATTTTTATAATAGGAACTTCGAGAGTTTGCTCAAAAAGTATTTTGTTAGCCATAAGATCGCAACCCCTTATCCCTCGTAAACCAGTGGGCAAGTATAAGTGTCCAATCGGGAAATAAAGAAGATACTTGAGAGAACTGTTCGCCCCGATAGAAAAGATTAGTCCCTAAGATTGCATCATGCCCTATGGGCATATCGAATGGCTTATAAAACACCCATTGGCATGTCTCCCTACCATGTGGTGTATGGGAGAGCTTGCTAATGAGTGGGGAAATATGATGATATTTCACCCCTAAAGCCAACATTTAACGTACATTTAGCCATTCAATGAAGGCTAGCGAAAAGATTTGTAAGGTTTTTAATGTTTCGGGAAAATATAGCCATTGCATGCAATTAGAAGTATAGAATAGCATAAAACTGACTCACATTGGAACACTGGAGAAAATGGACTGTTGGGCCCTTAATTTGAATTTGAATTTGAATTTTGAATTGAATTTCAAATCTGGAGATAAGAACCTATTTAAGCAAACTTGGGAAATAGTTTTAGCTCTCTCCCTTTAGGGAGCTTTTATTTTTCTTAGTATTTTTTAGTTTTCTTTTAGCCTACCCTTTTTAATTTCTAAGCATTGTCTTTCATTCCCTAGTTCTAGAACCTTAGAATAATTTGATTTCTACACTTGAAGAAGGATTGTATCAGCTGGATTAAAAGCTTTTGTTGATTTTTGTTGAAGCTCTTTACAGTATGTTAATGTCATTTTCAATTTCTATCTTTATTTTGTTGTGTACTTCAATCATGTGTAGCTAAATATCTTGGAGGGTTGGGATCTAATGAATCCCATCCTAGGTTTCATTTATTTATCATAAATCTGTGGTTGGAATTCAATGTTTGGTGCATTTTGGTTTTATCGCTTATTTGTTCTTGCCAATCTCTGTAAAAACCAATCACCATTCTAAGATATGGGATATAGTCATGCTCTTCCCATGATTTCGGATCTATGATTCAGAGTTTACACCGTGTTCTTTATTGTTAATATTTGCGGCATTTATTTATCATCATTAGAAATCTCTTTTATGGTAAATTTTTTGTTTATTTCATTTGCGACATTTATTTATGGTCATTAGAATTAAGTTTCTTTTACGGTAAATGTTTTACTCATTTCGTTTGCAACATTTATTTATCATCGTTGGAAATCAATTTCTTTTACGGTGAATGTTTTGCCCATTTCTTTTGTAGTTTTGGAAGAACAATAGTCTCATTTTATTGCATGATTTTAATGTTTGATCTTCCATAAATTACCAATTGATTTTGGTGTTTGTGAGTTTTGCATCATTTGAATTCTGACCAGTTAGATATATGATTGTAAATGATGAACCAAGGATGGGAGGATTTAGCATCCTGATTCTCTCTTTTATTTTTAACTATGTTCATTTTGTTGCTTAGTTCTATTTCTCATCACACTCTTCAAAATTCACAAACTAGTTTAAATATTGTGCTAAATATGTGGTTGTTCTTTTGGTTATTACTGTTTCCTCCTTATAATTTTCTAGCCGATCCTCATGGAAATGATCTCGTACTCCACACCCATTAACTACAATTCGATTCGTACGCTTGCAAGTAAAACTCAATTTTAAATGACAACACTTGACACTTACCCCTGGAATTAGAGCATCAAGCTCTGTGGGCCATTAATTTTGAGTTGTCCGCATTTGGTAAACAACGAAAGCTCGAACTCAATGAGTTGGAGGGAATGCGAAATGATACCTACGAGTACGCTCAAATCTATAAGGCCAAAATGAAAGCGTTTCATGATAGACATATTTGACGAAAAAGTTTTATGCCTAGCGAGCAAGTTTGTCTATTCAATTCGAGATTGAAGCTATTCCCGAGTAAATTACGTAGCCGTTGGGATGGTCCTTACAATGTCATGGAAGCATTCCCTCACGGGGCTATGACCATTCTAGATCCCAACGATAATTATATTTTTAAGGTTAATAGGTAGAGACTTAAGTTGGTTGTTTCGCATGAAGAAAAAGGTACAGTGACCACCATGTCATTAAAAGACCCACCATGTCATTAAAAGACCCTGAGTATGTCTGATATACTGATGGACGTCATCATGCTACCGACTCATCCGTAGCAAAGTGGTGTACTATATATCTTAGGTTCTTTTTTTTTTCCTTTTTCATCAAAGATTTGTATATTATTAGATTAGTTTTATTCTTTCCTTCCAGTAGTTAAGCTCCTTACGACCACACGTAGAAGATAACATGCACTTGTAAGGGCTTACTTACTCCACTTTTCTTTTGTTTGATGATTTACGATCGCGTGTGATCATTTATGCGCGTTCGAAAATCATTGTTCTTTGTATTATACATTTTCCGAGAAACTCGTAGTGATTACAATTCCTCACAAACTTTGTACTCTCACGATCAATCAGGGATCACGATTGCCATGAGAATATCACGTCTGTTGGATACTTCGCACCTAGCAATCATGAGTTTATGATGCTCTCGTAAGTTCACGGGCGCTAAATGTGACTCCTCAAATAACACATGCAGCCGCTTCTACCGCCTAAAAATGTATTATTGCTTACCGATCTGTTCGTATTTTTAACGCTTATCCATTTCGGGAAGTTATTGCACCTTTTCATCTTCCCACCTTTTCTTTGTAAGTAGTCGTTCCATCTCTTACTCCATTACATTCCCTTTGTTTTCTTCCATCTTCTCCATTTCTCTTAACCATGGATGATGATGCTAATTGGTTTGAGACCCGCGAGGCCATCAAAAACTGTATACAAATGGAAGAAGCCAAGATGCTCTCGGCTGAGAAGCGGATCTGGGAGAAACTGCTCAAAATAGTCATGGATGCCGAATCGTCCATCCCTGCACCTCCCTCCCCACCCCACTCTACAGCCCCCACGCTCCATCTTCTTGAACCATCCTTTTCTCCTCTCGGCTTGCAGTTTCTCTTTCGGCAGCGAGTTTGGAACATCCTGAAGTCAGGGGGTGACTATCTTTTTGGTGGGACAATTTTGAAGACCTCGACACCGACATCCATTGACAAATCTTTCTATCTTGGTGGTTGCAACTTGTGTCTGTCTGTGTCTAATTTTTTCCATAGTTTTTCTTTTATGTATTTGGTTTTCTTTTTCTTATGTAAATCTTTGTAAATATTTCGTTTCAAATATTAACAGAAAATTTCTTTTTGTATATGTAAGTTTATTTTCTATTCTCTTCTTTGGTGTTGTCTCTTTGTAGTTGATTGCCAGACGTGGTTCCCTCCAAGTTTGGGGGAGGATGTGGATTTTATTTGCCTATATTGTGCCCGGTACACTCAGCTCCATGGTTTCTTTCGGGTATCCCCTATTTTGTTTCCAATGAAGGCATTATCCAGTTTAAGTTTGGGTATACACTGCTGTGTATAGTTTAATGTATACAAAAAAAAATATTATTATTTTATTTATATTTTTAGGACTGTTTTTAGATTTATAAGATTAGCTTTTTAGGATTTTAAGTTTATTTTTAATTTTAATTTTTTAGTTAACCACCACATGTGAGTAATGATTATGTAAAATTGGATTCCAAACACATTAATAGAAGTTCAAAATCAATGATAGGAAGCAGTTAATAATCTTGTTTAGTCCATTTGCACACCAGTATCATAACTAAATATTTGAAACTACACATTGCTTTAAACTGCAGATTTTAGATAATAGTTTCATAAATATTATACCCAATGAGCTTTTGGAATTTTTTCTTTCTTTGAGAGAGACTGCTTTATCTATATATTCTAATTTTTCCTTGAAGTTCGTGACTATTTTTAATTGAAATCTCATTGCTATTTATTTGAATCAGATTCTACGATTGTGTTAGTTTTCTTTCTAAAACTGTTTATTATATGCATTAACACATTATGAAATTCTTCCTAGTAAATCTGGAAATGAGAAGAGGCCTTCTTTTTATACGTTTGAGGCAAAAAGCTATAATCCCTAACAATTTACCTCTTGAACCCATAGTAGAAGCTTGAAACTAAATTTTTGTACCAAATTTTATAAACCCTAATCATATGTACTTCCTAAAGCTTTCAGCCTTTAACCCTTGTACTTCTGATGTGACAGCCCGGATTTCGCTAAGCCGAAACCCGTGCCGTTGGATCACCCGTTAGGGCAATCCCCAAATTTCTAAGCATTTGGTATATCCACACAAAGCAAACAGCAAAGCCGATCTCTAACTAAGGAGATAGAGTCATCATATACAGCAAAGGAAGTTCCATGAAGTTCCATTTCTATGTCCCAAAACATATCAAAATAACCGTTCTAACTCCATGCCAAATACATAAACAAAGAACCGAAACGAACCATCGGTGATGAACAATCATCACCTAAAACAATGGTTCACAAAATAATTATCCAAAAGAATTTACATGATTCACATTTCTAATCAAAAGTGGTTGGACATACCAAGCCTTAAACACAAAACAATCTTTGCTTCAAACAAAATCCCTATCTAGGGAAAAACTCCTCACGCGAGGGCTCAACCTCGACTTCAGGCATGTACTCAGGATCTCTCTCTTAATCAAATTCCTTCTCTAAATCCTCACCTGTGACGTATAGTCAAAGGGTGAGCTAACAGTCCAAGCTCTACAGGGACAAACATCAGTAGCATTTAATCTCATATTTCAAAGCATAACATTTCATAATTGATTTCATATGCGCATTTCACATTTCCCATTTTTCACATATATTTCCAAATGCCAAACTTTAATCACACATATACACAATTCAAATGTTTGTTTTTAAAACCTTGGACTTAACTTAAAACAGCAATTTAAATACTATTCCAAGCATATATAGCATCAGAAGGCACATATATACCGATGGAAATCCCTAACCATCGTCATTCAATGAACCATTTTCATAAATGCCCAAGCCCTTGCGTTATGAGGGATACTTGTGCCGAACGAAGTTCTACCGTTGGCCGGTATGAAATGTGCAGATATCCCGCCGTACTGGAGCACAAAGGATTCATTCCACATGAACCTTAAATCATATTGCAAAGTCTAACTTATAGTTTTTACACCGTATAAAGTAATTACAATATAGTATTTTTGGAAAACTAATATTCATACACGATTTTAGAATTTACACGAACACAATTATCACATTACATCACAGTTACTTTTTCAAAACTTGTTTGAAAGATTCGAATATCACATGCTTAATTTCACATAACTTGTCATGGCTTATCACATCATATTACTCAACTTATATAGAGCATAATAAATCAAATGATCGTAAGTTTACCCTATCTTAAGTCACATTCCAAGCACAATCACACGAAGTCTTCCAAGAACTAATGTGGCATGCTTATTCCTTTAACCTATATTCCAAATTATACAAAGACCCTTTAGGAATGCTTAAAAAGATCCAATGGTCGAAGTCTCCGAAGAGAACTCTCAAAAATACATAAAATTACCTTAACTCTGTATCTCGTGCAAGTGAGGTACATGGTCGGGGGCGCGAGCCCAAAAATCTTGGGTGTGCGAGTGAAAAGAAGCTTACTGAAGCCTTGTTTCCTCAGTCGCCTCGGGCGCACGAGGTTCACACAAGCCCTTCAGAATTTGTCTCGCGCGAGCAAAAAATATAGCTCACGCGAGCAAGTCCAATGGCACCTATCACAGCTCGCGCGAGGGAATCTCAAAGGCTCCCTGGAGTCCTCTTTCCCATTTGCGCAAGGCACGATTTGGCATTTCTAAAGGCTCCTCACACGAGCGAGTTTCAGAAACTCTTTAGATCTGAGTTTTTCCAACTCAATCTTCTCGCGATCTCTTCTCCAATCAAAACCACACTTTTCATACAACTGTAAGAGCATATTATACTACTAATTTAACTTCTTTGGAGCAGATTTCATACCTTCTAAACCTATCAAATCATGCAAGAATCGGAGCGTTCTCTCTTCACAAGCAAATGGGTTTCAAAACCCCATTTGGTCACAATCCACGCTCCAAAATCTTCTACAATCGTCGCATTCGACGGTTACTTCTTCTCAACACACCCGCTAAATTTCACGAAGGTTCTAAGCTTCCAAGTGCACGGATCTTGGTAAATCCTTCCTCCTCAAACCCTTTCTTTCTCTCAC
The DNA here is from genome assembly GCA_021018995.1 of Chloranthus sessilifolius. Taxonomy (NCBI): domain Eukaryota; kingdom Viridiplantae; phylum Streptophyta; class Magnoliopsida; order Chloranthales; family Chloranthaceae; genus Chloranthus; species Chloranthus sessilifolius. The sequence continues at coordinate 105,594,107 of CM037588.1, forward strand.
TCCTCTCTCTAAAACTCAAAGCAAGTGAAAGTTTGCTAATAAACCACACATGTGAGGTTACCCCTCACACATCCCTAAAGTGATTTCTTCCTTGTGAAGTGCCTACACACAACTTGTGTGTTACACTTATCCACTTACTCTATCTATGTTAAACACATACACATATTGGTGTGTATATGTGCAAACCCATATTCCTAATCCAACACAAACCCACTCATGGGTTGTCACACACGCACATTGACCCAACCAAATACTATAATCATACAGTGCACTGCACCAGTACCTAATCAAATTAACTTGCACGGGTTCCTAAAATTAGGGATATCACATTCTCCCCACCTTATAAAATTTTCGTCCTCGAAAATTAATAGCACTTACAAATGCACACAGACACACCTCTCGAATCCACCGAGTGATACCCACACCTACGTAAAGTCCACATAACATGATACAGATAATCCACATGATTACACAAGGCACAAAATCCACACCTACTACATCATATGCATTTACACACTCACCATCGGTAGATTCACAAAACTTCCTGGACGAAAATTTGAATGTGGCCCCCTCACGATCACAACCATAGTCACAACCTGCATAAAATCCATTCAAAATCCATCGAAAAGCATTCCATATCACACACCCATAATACAACTGGATTTAATATCCAAGGCAAAACATTGTTCAATGTGGCTGACAATGACATCTGCAGCGCAATTTTCCAAGACATTGACACATGTCACACATCCAAAACCAGAGACATCCTCCACGTAAGTCATCCACAACTCTTAACTTGAGAAATTTACAAGCTAACAAAAAGGTTAGCAAGCACCCATTTTGACACATTCATAAAAGAATTGGAATACGATTGGATCATGCATCCAATTCCCACGTGAGCATATTGAACCATACAATTATACCTGCATTACATTGACAACATATAATCATATACACATACAAAATTTCTATATATTGACAGAGTCCTAAGAATTAATTTGACATACCCAACCTGCATGAATCACAATGCATACCTCTATACATCCACAAGCTAACTAAATTTCATCAAACATCTATTACCCACATCGAGGAAATAACTGGAGCTCACTTAGATCACCTATCAATTTAACGAATGGTCAAATTTGACCTGACTAAAGTACCTGCACGAAAATATCCGCAATCTACATCTCCATAGAACATGCTCAACAAAATTATTCTCATACACCTTAAAGGTCATACACTATCCACATCGAAATCCAAATCCACATCCATTTATAGTCACATTCTAAACTTAAGATTCACGGACATATATATGAAACCAAAACCATCCACAAAAAAATAATCCTTTCACAATTAAACTAAACCATTCATTCAAAATTTAAAGCATTCACATGTGACAACCATGTCACAACAATTTGAAACTCCACATCACAAAATTTTAACCGATGCACATGTGGCACCCATGCCACCACAGTTTTAGGACTTACACATTAACAAGTTACAAAATAATTTATCCATTCACTTGTTCAAAATAGATCGTCCCCTAAAACAACTTCCATACTCATTAACCACAGCTAATTCTCAGTATCACTAGGCTGGTCGCCCATATTGTCAGGACCACCCGCTCAAAAACTTGAACCTTCTGGTACATATGCCCTTGCAGTAGCCATATGTTGTAAGTAGTCAGATGGAGAGCTAAGTCTTATAAATCCATCCATCGAAATAGTTCTACTGTGAAATCTGCACCACCAGGTGGAGGAACACATGGTGGTACTAGAACCTACTGGGGTGGTGGTATCGGTGGTTGAGCCGCTTGCTTGGGTTCGGCTCCTGGGTAAGGGGGTTGTTGTTCTTGCTCTTGAGCACGTTGCAAAATTTCTGTCTCTTTTCCTTCTAACACTCGTTTGAAGGCTCGTGTAGCTTTCGTTCAGGTCCTTAATTCGATATGTTTAATAATTCTCAGTGAGTAGGGGTTCATCCTAGTGAACCTCATAATCATCGGCATCCGGTGAGGGCTCGTACTAGTCTATCATCTGGGATATCAATTGAGCATGTGATAATTTGTCTAACACGGTTGGAACTGCTCCTGGTACATTACGCTCATGGGCATGCTTGATTCCTTCTCATTCTAAAGCAGGAGCATTAAACCAACTACCTTGATAAGCTGCGAATTAGCTTGTAGGAACGGATCCCGCCATTCCTGCTCATGGCCTAAAGGAAATACATTCTTCCTCATGATAATATCCAATGGCCACATGCGGTCTGGCAACTAGACTCGCGTAACCAACTTCCCATTTTCGGCTGCACTATTGGTCATTTGGGCCGTAATATGATGAAAATTAACAATTTCTCGAATCGGGGATGCGACACTCCCTTCATCCGCCTCATATGTCCAAGAGCAATTCATTGCTCTCCCGATGTCGGTTTGGTCAAGTGTTAGGGTTTTACTGTCAAGTGTGACGATCAAAATGGACCCAGAGGGGTCCAATTTCAAGGTTTGATAAAATAACTTAACTAGACGAGGGTAATAGCTATTGTAAAATGGCCTAAAAAAGGAGAGCATCCCGGCCGAAGTAAGATACTCTTTGGTCCATTCGGTAGCCGGTTGGTCTTTAAAAATGTCCTTGTGAAAATGCCAATCCATCTCAAAGGTTTTCGCCTCCCAAACTCAGTGGGTTGAACAGATGTTTTGGGTGGAGTCACTTTGGCTCGCTTAGAACTTGGTGGTATCGCCGATTTCGTTTTAAGATTTATGACTTTAGGCGCCATTCTAGGTTTTCTATGAAATAAAAGGAATTTACTTCAAAAATTTGTAAAACTCACCTTCTTTGCGAATAATACGGAAGGAGGAGAAACCCTAAAAGCCCTCTCTTTGTTCCCATGGAAAAGGCTAAGAAACAGGCTTAAAATCTTTTCATATCCCGACTCTCACGCGCGCGACAAATTAAGCTCGAGGGTGCGAGTCTCAGTCCTTCACTGGAACTCGAAGTCCGGCTATTTTTTTTCTTTCTTTTTTCAAGTGACTCGTGCGAGCCAGTTTGGGACATCGGGCGCGCAATTCTCAGTAACTCACAGGGAATCGAATTTCCTTCACATTCTTTCCTTCCTGAATGCCTCGCGCGAGCGAATAATGAAACTCGGGCACACAAGAACACAAATACTTCATTTTGTGTTATTTTCTATTATGTTCTTCCTTTCTCCTATCTTCAACCTCACTTCTACAATGTTTAAGACACCTTTTGGCATCAATCCTGTTCACTTATACCCACATGGACATGAATTAACCTTGCCGGTTTCTCACAGCACCAAATCACAATGCTGTTATACAATATAATTCTTTACAAATTGAATGTCATTTATAATCTATTTGAAATAAAATTTTCCATTACAACACTTAAATTTACTCCTAGTTCACTAAAACAACTACGGACACATGTCGCGCACATCCAACTCGCATTCCCAAGTAGCTTCCCAAATGGTTTTGGCATCTGATAAGCACTAATGGAATCCTTTTAGTGCATAGTATCTGTTCTTTCCGATCAAGAATTTGTACCAGTTCCTCTCGAATCGTCAAGTCTTCTTGAATTTTGATCAGGTGGTAATCTAGGACGTGAGTTGGATCTTTCAGATATGTTCTCAGCATCGATACATGAAGTACATTATCCATGCTTGAGAGTTGTGGTGGCAGTGCAACTTGGTAAGCAACTTCTCCAACACGTCCTAGGACTTTAAAGGGTCCTATGCAGCATGGACTCAACTTTTCACATTTGTCGAAATGCATTACGCCTTTAGTAGGCCATATCTTGATGAAGACATTTTCTCCCATCTGAAAAATACACCGTATTAATATTGACACGCATATCTACATATATATGGAATCCATTGCAACTAAGGCATTAGGTTTACTTGAAGCTCAATGCATGTTCTTTAAGGTTAGCATAGCTCTTTTGTCAACTTTGTGCGACCTTTAATCTCTCGCGAATCAAACATACCGCTTCATTGGTACTTTCAATAGTCTTTGAATCCAAAATAAACTTTTCTCCTATTTGTTCCCAATTGATTGGAGATTTGCACTGTCTCCCATATAAAGCTTCATACGACACCATACCTATACTCATCTGATAGCTATTATTGTATGCAAACTCAATCAGGGATAAGTGTTATCCCATGATCCTTAAAAATCGAGCATACAAGCTCGTAGCATATCTTCTATGATCTGATTTACTCATTCAGTCTGACCATCTATTTGTGGTTGAAACGCTGAACTAAAATATAGTCTCATACCCATTCCCTCTTGGAATTTTTACCAGAACTATGACATATATGATGGATCATGGTCCGACGCTATACTCACTGATATACCATACAATCTAACTATCTCTTTCATATACATCTCAGCCAGTCTGCATGCTGTATACATAGTATTATAAGGTAAGAAATGGGCAGACTTGGTCAGTCTATCAACGACTACCCAAATGGTATTATGCTTCTTCACTATATGTGGTAATCCTAAAATGAAATCCATGGAAATGGATTCCCACTTTCATTCTAGTATCGGTAACGGTTGCAATAAACCTGATGGATGCCTATGATCCACTTTGACTTATTGGCACACCAAACACCTTGAGACGTAATCAACTACGTCTTTCTTCAACCCTCTCCACCAAAAACTCTTCTTTAGATCTTGATACATCTTGGTACCACCAGGATGGATCGCATATTTTGACTTATGGGCTTCTTCTAAAATGATATGCCGCAGATTGGCATTGGTCGATACACAAAGACGCCCTCTGAGCAATAATGATCCATCACCCTTAATAGAGAAATCCTGACTAGTACCATTAACCACCCCTTACTGAATCTTCAGTAACTCGACATCTTTCATCTGAAGTTTGATCAAAGATCATTGGTCTGATTGTAACGTTTGCTAGGAAAGCTCCTGAAGTTTTCACCTTGATCCTTGTATCATACAATAATATGTGTTCTAATAGCTTCCATCTATGGAGTCCTAGAATGAGACTCGATAATTGACCCGAAGTCTTCCGACTCAAGGCATTTGCGACCACATTTGCCTTGCCTGGATGATATTGAATGGACCAATCGTAGTCCTTGAGAAACTCTATCCACCGCCTTTGTCTCATATTAAGGTCCTTCTATGTAAATAGATACTTGAGACTTTTGTGGTCCGTAAAGATTTCAAAGGTTTCTCCATATAGATAATGTCTCCATATCTTCAAGAAAAAATCACTACTGCTAACTCAAGATCGTGTGTCGGATAGTTCTTTTCGTGATCCTTAAGCTATCTCGACCCGTAGGTGATAACCTTCCAACACACAACCTAAACCGCTATGTGATGCGTCACTATAAACAACAAAACCTCCACTCCTTGATGGAATGGCCAATACCGATGCTGAGGTCAATCTCTTCTTCAGTTCCTAGAAACTTTCTTCACATGCCTCAGTCCAATCAAACTTAACATTTTTTCTCGTAAGTCTCGTGAGTGGCCCCGAAATTTCGAGAATCCTTCCACAAATCTCCTATAATACCCAGCCAAACTGAGGAAACTATGAATCTTAGTCACAGTCTTTGGTTGTTCCCATTCTACTACTGCCTCGATCTTTGTCAGATCCACTGAACCCCTGCTTCTTAGATTACGTGCCCTAAAAAGCTCACTTGCTCTAGCCAAAACTCACACTTGCTGAGTGTTGCATATAACTGGTGTTCACACAATGTCTGCAGAGTGATCTTTAGATGTTGCTCGTGCTTTTTCCTGGACTTTGAGTAAATGAGAATATCATCCACGAACACAACCACACATGTGTCAAGATGTGGTTTGAGCACTCTATTCATGAGATCCATAAATGAAGTTGGTGCGTTGGTCAACCTGAATGACATCACAAGGAACTCGTAATGCCCGTATCTGGTTTTGAATGCCATCTTTTGAACATCCTCGGCTTTCACCTTCAACTGATGATAACCAGATCTCAAGTCCATTTTAGAAAAGAACCTTGCCCCTTGTAACTGATCAAAGAGATCATCAATTCTACGTAAGGGATATCGATTCTTTATTGTCAATTTATTCAATTGATGATAGTTGATGCACAGTCTCATTGACCCGTCCTTCTTAACAAATAAAACCGGTGCTCCCCAAGGAGACACGCTTGGTCTTATGAAGCCTTTGTCTAAAAGCTCTTGTAGTTGATCCTTCAATTCCTTCAATTCATCTAGAGCCATCCGATAAGGTGCTTTAGACACTGGCTCCGTACCTGGGGCTAAGTCAATCGCAAACTCAACCTCTCGATCAAGCGACAATCCCGGTAACTCTTCAAGAAAAACATCTTGAAACTCACAAGCTACCGAAATTTCTGCTATAACGTTCTTCTCTTCCTGATGCTCCTGTAAAAATGTTAAATATCCACTACACCTGTTCCTCATCATCTTTTCTGCACAAATTGCAGAGATGAATGGTACGAAGGTCGATCGCATGTCGAGAAACTTGAATGATCGATTCCCATTTGGTCGAAAGATAACTATCTTTCTCCTGCAATCAATATTCGCGTTATGCCTGGATAACCAATCCATGCCAAGGATTACATCGAATCCTAGCATATCCAACAAGATCAAATCAACCATCAACTCATGATGTTAATAATCCCTAATGGCAACTATAATTGATCGACACACTATATCAGTACTAACTGAATTTCCCGTTGGGACTGATACTATTAATATAAAGTCTAAGGGCTCAGGAATAACCTTCACCCTTACTGCAAACTGAGATGTCACAAATGAGTGTGTAGACCCTGGATCTATCAAAACTCTAGCTTCATAACAACAATAGTCATCTTTGCTATACATTTGTAAATTACCTAAGTTACATACATACTTAAACAATCAGATATGCACTATAAGAAATCTAGCACTCAAACATAGGAATTTAAAAGACTACTTTTAAATATATGCACCTTCATCATCTAAATTTTCAATTAATAATTTATGAAATTTAAATAGGCAATTATACCTTGGATTATATCATTGTTGGTCTGAGCATCCTTGGCAGTCACTGTATAAGCATGACCTTGCACAATAGTGTTGGTATGCGCTTTTTCTGAGTTCCTTTCGGTCTCCGAAAATAGTGGCCCAAATTGGTCTATGTGGACTCTGACGTAAGGCGATTGATGGTGAGTGAAAAGTATAGAAGAAAAAAAAAGGGAAAAGGTAAATTCTAAGGAGAAAATACTTGATTCGTTGTGATTGCTAGCTACAGATATTTATCGATGCTACAACACGTCATTGATCACGCCCTTCCGGGGTGTGGGTTCGACTTCTTTACTGAATCATCGGTCTCCTGATGTCAGCAACGCTGGGTCACCTGGATGTTTAGTTTGTTTTCCTTCTAATCCTGCTCTAAGCTTGATTGTTTTAATCTTCCTAATCCTACCGAAAGTCTAAGTATTTTAAAAGTTTTAGTTATTTTTAAAGTTTTATTAAACTAGTCTCCAACTCCTACTAGGAATCTGATTAACTCAAGAGTCCTAATCTTATTAGAAATCTAATTAATATTAGTCTCCTAATTCTAATTAATCTAAGTATCCTAATTCTATTAGAACTTTAGTTAATTTAAATATTCTAATTCTATTAGAATTTTAACTAATTTAAGTAATCTAATTCTATTAGAACTTTATTTAATTTGGGTATTCTAATTCTATTAAAAATCTAATTGACTTAGATTTCCTAATTCCACTGAATGTCTAATTAACTTAGATTCCCTAAGCCTATTAAAAGTCTAATTATTCTAAATATTCTATTTCTACTAGAAACTTAATTATCTTAGGTTTCCTACTTTTACTAGGAATCTAAAAAAAGGGGGGTTTGGGCCCGCTATGCTAAGGAGGATCGACCCTGTTGGGTTTTATATTCTAGATTTGCTTGATTATTGTAAGAAATGTGTGGTCAAAATATGGTGGCAAAAATAAATCAAAAGGTGGAGATAAAATGAATGAAAACAATAATCCAAAATATACATAGTCTTGCAAGATCCAGGGCCTGTTGTAGCAAGTTTTGATAAGAAAGGGTTTGTCTCACAGGGATAATTGATCTAGGACCACAAGGGTTGTCTTAGTAGATCTCCAAATCTGAGTACAGATCTGGCAATCCTAAAGAAAGGGAGTTTTGGGTTGTCATTGAACTAAAACTAAAACATAAAATCAAACTATAGTTAAAGAAAGGGATAAACGAAGGGGGATGTTGGTTAGTTGAAATAAAGATAAAATGATGAGAAGTAAGCAGCTAAGAGTAACTCAGTAATGCAACTCAAATCTAGAAATGACTCTGCAGTAGTCCTTCAGATGGCTACAAGCACATCTGCTAGGTAGAAAAATCTCACCTAACCCAATTGTAGACACCCAAATTTGGCCCAAGGCCTGATCGGAATACCTTTTGAGAGAGGTGCCATTATGAGCTTTTTATGACATATATGGAATCTTTAGGAATCCCCTTAGTACCCTTAGGAACCTTTCCAAACTCTTAGGAATCACCCTAGATCCCTTAGGAACTAATCCAAACCTTTAGAAATCAATCCTGACCCTTAGAAACCCATTTTGAACCCAAACCTAACCTTATCAGGAAAATGGTTGAGGAGGGGTGCTCTAGAACCGGCTACGGCCCTCTACTGCGATCAAATCTCATACCATTGAAAAGTAGAGGTCGTCAGCTTTCCAAAGGTCCAAGAATCACCTCAATCGAAGTCGTACATTGAAAGATATGGCGGTCAGAATTCAAAAACCTCTTCCCCACCCTTGCCTTTTATGAAAAGCCTCTAGGTTAGGTGTGTGTGATCCCCTAGCCTTCCTTCTCTACCTCTTAGCTTCAAGCCTTAGGAGTTAGAACCCCATTTCATACCATACAAGCCTTCAAAAGCTCATCAAAGCAAGCCAAGCAAGGCTCCTCTACGGTGCTACAAGGGCCTGAGGGCTCCGGCTCTCCCCTTTCTTCTCCTATCTCTTTTTGGCTTTTCTCATCCCCCCATTTGTGCCGTTATGCCGTTGAATTTTTGGTAGGAACGGAGTGGCACAAATAGGATTCTAAGCCCTTTTGGGCAAGAGGAAGCCATTTTCTTTTCTTTTACGTTATTTTTATTTTGGCCATTAGTAGAGACCACGTTAAGCGGGTTGATTGGGTGCCTAACACCTTTCCAATCAATAACCGAAGCCCCTACCCAAGAACCTTTGGTGAGAACCGGATTCAGAGTCATATTTTTAGCACTTCGGTGCTCATAAAAATGAACTAGGTTTCCTAGGACACCAAAAGCTTCGGGTGTCGACTCTATATTTTTTGCAAGTGAGCACATCACCACAATGGGATCGCCACGAATCCCACGGTTGCACAGATGGCGACTCTACTGGGGATAGCTTGTAGAGTTTCTTCTTGAAATTTGGCCCTTTATTTTTATTTTTACTATCCATTTTTGCTATTTTTTTTACTGTTTTTTTTATTTTTCTCACCCTTACTTTTTTGTCGTTTACGAGCCTTAGCCGATTGACTGGCCTACATGCGCATTGTCCTTTAAATTTCTTTACTTTTCCATCATTTTCAGTGCCTTAGCTGATCGGCGAGACCTACTTGAGCATTGTCTTTTAATTTCTTTACTTTTCCATCATTTAATGTGCCTTAGCCAATTGGCAGGCCTACTTGTGCACTCATATCCCAACAGTGGACGTCGGCCCGTAGTGGCGGCACGGGGTCATCACCCCTGGTCTTTCAACTAAAGGAAACTTCCAAAAAAAAGAGAAAGACTTTTAAATTAATTTATTTTTACGAGGTAGATTTTAAAAGGGTTGGGATTAGGCAAACACACAGCCACCCGGGTCTTAGTATGGTGGCAGCCCCTAGTGGTGATGATCCAGAAAAGTCTCAGCCCACCTAGTATCTGAGAAGGCACTTGGGCCGGAGGTATATCGGGTGGGTTCCCATTCCGAAGCTTAAAACCCTTGGGGAGCACACTAGCGAGTTATATCGGACTCAAACCCGTTAGGTGCGATAAGGAGAAAATCGATCACCGAAAAATAGCTTAGTTCCTAGAAGCCTACCTTCCATAAAAAACTAAAAAAATGACTCATTTTGGGCTGCTGTCTTTGCTGTCATACATTCTGGAGCATCAATTTTTGCCTAGCGCATGTATTTGTTGCACCAGTGCAAAAAACTGGAATTTATAACTGGCACAACTAATAGTTGCGGTAGCTTTAAAATCCAAGTTTTTACCTTGGCTCAACTATTAGTTGCGCCAGTGTAAAAACAGTGCCTTGAAACCTAGGTGCATGTATTAGTTGCGCCAGGTCTATTTAAACAGTACACCAGCCCAAATTTGTGGCCTTCTTCACATCCCTAGTCCCCTGATCAGTGTGCTTAGTGCCTTGTTTAGGCCCCGCCATCTCCGACACCCAATACTCTCCCATCGGTCAAGAGAGGGCAACCTCTTTTTGGCCCATTTCGAGGGATTGGATTGTTTGCCTCGATTTTTATGCCTTCAATAGATCGAAGGTTCTCTTTCGATTCTTTAGAAGAGCATCGAAATTGTAGCTGCAGGTCTTGAATTAAGGTACGAGGGCCACTCAAAAAGGAAATTCCAAGGCCTCGGAACCTGTGTTTTTAAAAAACTTTTTCAAAAAAATTCAAAAAAAATAAAAAACCCAAAAAATATAGTTTGTGGTGCCGGCACAACAGCATCATCTTGCCCTCCGTCGTCCCGTAGGGGAAAGAGGAAGATTTTTGGGCCTTACCAAGGCACCCTTACCCAACCCGTTCCCAAAGAATGTCGTGGGTAGTAGACCCGACTTACGCCGATCCCAACTCATCCCCGCCACATTCTCCAACCTACTCCCATTCGAGAGAGGTTTTTTCCACCATCCCCCTCACCCAATCACCCTTTATCGTTATCGGCCCGTTTAGCGCCCCCATTTTCCCAACCACCACCCCCCAAAATATCCAAAGTCCAACCCCTCATTCTCCATCTTTTACCCAAACCATACCCCTGCCAAGTCCAACCCATTTCCCTTCCACATCCACACAACATCCATTCTCCCAATCCACATCCATGCCCCATGCCCCGTCTCCCCCCTATAGGCCCGATCCACTCACATTCACATATACCAATTCCTCCCTATCCAACCCCCACAAATCCCCCCATCTACCCGGGTCATGCCCGTTTTTACCGGGGCCATGCCTAATTTTTTTCAAGCATCCGCCCCTAACATCCCTAATCCTTCCACATCCTTTGCCCCACCTCAACTCTCCAATCCACCCCATACCCTACCCCTTACCATGGCCATGCCCGATCATACCAGGGCCATGCCCAATTTCCCCTCCATCCCATCTCCACCACCCGCATCCAATCCTCCCTCCATTATCATGATGGAGGAGATGTTCTAAGCCTACTCCATATGGAAGGCTTCTTAAAAAACCTCCCCTCCTCCACACCCCATGTCCCTAAACCCATCTCACACCCTAGCCAATCTCCATGCCTTACTCCCCAATGACCCCTATCAACCCACCATAATCCACACCATCCAAACCCCCATTACCCACATACCCCAAGGCCCCTTGGCCCAACCTCCCACTACCTATACACCCCAAGGCCAAATGGCCCAATCTCCAACCTCCCACATACCCCAAGGCCCATTGGCCCAAACCCCCTTTACCCACATATCCCAGGGCCCCATGGCCCAATACCCCACCACCCAAACCTACCTAGGGCCCATGGCCCAGACCCATCAAGGCCCATTGAGCCAAACCCATCAAGAGCCCACGGCCCAGACCCATCTAGGGCCCATAGCCCAAACCCATCAAGGACCCATGGCCCAGACCTACCCAGGGCCCATGGCCCAAACCTACCAAGGGCTCATGGCCCAAACCCATCAGTGGCCCCTGGCCCAAAATGACCAAGGCTTCATGGTCCAAACCCAAACCCCACACTCATACCTTCCATAATACCCCCAACATTTCACCCAACCTTCACAGCGGTCAAGCCCATGCCATATCCCAAACCCAATTTTCCCAGGGCCCACACCCCAAGGCCATCTCTAAACCTTCCCCCATACCCAATGGCCCCATCAAGCCCCACCCGAAAACCAAATTCCCATCACCCAACAAACCCTCCCTCACCCCAATGGGCTCACCCAACCCCCACTCATGTCATTCCCGTCCAACCCGTGCAACAACAAGAGAATTCTGCCCTCACTGCACATTATGCTGACCAGCAGTGTGAGGAGGACAAGATTAGGAATAGTACGCTGGGGCATTGACCAGCCTTAACCCTCCTCCCATAATTGCCCACCCCTTGGTGGCCCAGAGTGAAGTCCAACTAACGGCTAAGAAAGCCTCCCCTATATCGAAAGAATCAGAGCAGCTGAAAGAATTGTTGGACAAAATACAAAAGCAGCTGATGAAAATGGGTGGTGCTGAAATCCAAGCCACAGACTTCACAGATTTATGCATGTTCATTGAGGTCCCCCTGCCCCCCAAATTTAAAATGCTTGCCTTCGACAAATATAATGGCATGGGCAATCCTATTGCGCACTTGAAGTCCTACTGTGTGAACATGTGCTAATACGGAGGGGACAAAAGACTACTAATAAAAGTCTTTCAGAAGAGTCTGACCGGGCCGACTTTGAGATGGTTCACATCTTTAGAACCATCCATGATAAAAATGTGGAGGGACCTGACACACCTCTTTCAAGAACAATATGTCTACAATATAGACATTAAGCCGCGTAGGTCAGACTTGGCCCGCTTGAAACAGAACCAGAACGAGACCTTCAGGGACTACTTGGGACGCTGGAGAGCACTGCAGCTTAGGTCAGAAATAGAATACCTAATGATGAGTAAATTGAGATGATCTCAAAGAATACCCTGCTAGTGATCTCGGACCTTTTGGTGTACCAGCAGCAGTCCAGCTTTGCTGATCTGGTGAGAAATGTTAATCGATGTGAGGATGCCATCAGGGAGGGCCATCTGAGTAAGAACATGCCAAGTGGACCTAGTGGGTTAGGAGGTTTTCAGAGCAAAGGAACAATAAGAGAACAGGGGGCGATGTCCAGAACATAGCCAATACTAGGCCCAATAACAATACTACCTTGTTTTAATTTCAGGCAGCCCCACTAGCACCCATTAGGCCTAAGTAGATGCAGACAATAGGGAATGGGCAAGGAATGCAAATGACTCTGGAGCAGAGGAGAGCCCGCTACGACCGAGTTTTCACACCACTGGGGCAATCATTGAGTGTACTTCTACCTTTGTTAGTGGAAAAGGGATTAGTCATTATCCGTCAATCGCAACCTCCTCCTTACCCGATCCCAAAGAATTATGACCTGAATACCCACTTCAATTTTCATCAGGGTCGGGGTCACCCAACTGATCGCTGCTTCCCATTGAAGCACGCAATCCAGGATTTGATCGACGTCGAGAAAATCATTCCCCCTGCACCATCTCAACATGCTAATATTCACCAAGTGCCACTACCCCCACATCCTACCGGAGGAGCAGGTCCCAGACCCACCATCGGAATGATAGAAGGCGGGGAGGAGTTTAAATTTGACCCATCCGATTATATCAGTGATCAGGGAGTTATGTAGCACCAGTGTCAAGAAACATGGAAGAGAGGAACATAGGGGTAATTGAACCCCTAAATTTGTCAGAATATTTCCCCAACTCGACCTCGTAAATTGAACCCTTAGATCTCAGGGCATACTTTCCATCCACCACACCCGTCAATTATGTACATATCAATGCATACCAACCATACACAACCACCCCCATCAATTACCCAATGAGCCAACAGGCCCCCAATCCTACACCCACACCCACCAGTTATCAATGGCCTGTGCTCACCTCATTTCCCCTAGTTCAACTATCAACAAACTCCACCGCCCCCATTAATTACCCAATGAACCATCAAGCCCCCAATCCCACACCCATGCCCATCAGTTATCAATGGCCTACGCCCATCCCATCGCCCCAAGTTTCGCCTGCGAACTCCACCACCCCGATCAATTACCTAACAGCCCATCAAACCCCCCATCTCTCGCAGCGCCCACCAGCTATCAATGGCGTACTTTTACCTCCTTCCCTCCAATGCCACCACCCTCAAACATCACCACCCCTATCTGGCCCAATTTTTCCACCCAACCCACTACCACTGAAATAAATCAGGTATTGCCCACACCTCCTGAACTTGCAATACAAGTACTAACAGCCATACCTTTTCAGCTCTTGGGACTAGCCTATGATCCTCATCAGGTCCCGCTAAGCTACGAGGAAACAGATGTCAATGCCGGCAGCAGTAGCAGAGAAGGGGTAGTAGATTTTGTTACCAGGTCAGGGAGGATATCGAAGCAGCCAGAAGCGTCAGCAGCAGTGCAGGCCCAACCAGAGGGGAAGAAAGATAGCACTATGAACCCCTTCAAAAAAATGAGTCGGGAATATATACTAGAGACTCAACTGAGAAGAATGCTCGCCCATATAACCGTCTAGGATCTGTTGATGATGTCCCCACTCAATTTTCAATAATTAATGGGGGCGTTAAAAAATGCACATGTATCACTCCAAGTTAGCCCAGATGAAGTCGGGCAGATAATTGGGCAAGTTATGGCTCTGAATGCCATTTCATTCTCTGATGCTGATTTACCTGAAGAAGGGTGTAGCCACTCCAAGTCATTGAATATAACCGTTGAGTCCGAAAATATGGTCATTCCCCTGGTCTTGATTGATAACGGGTCCGCATTGAACATATGCCCGTTAAGAACCACCACTAAGATCGGGGTCGATCCATGCATGCTGAGGCCCACCAAAACCAGTGTAAGAGGGTTTGATAATATCAGGAGAGAAATAATGGGAGAAGTTGATTTTAAGCTGTTTATAGGGCCAATGACCTTTTCCATCTTGTTTCAAGTTATGGATATCAAATCTTCATTCTATTATTGGGGCACCCATGGCTGCACGAGGTCGGAGCCATTCCTTCCACTTTGCACCAGAAACTCAAGTTTGCATCTGGGCACAAAATTATGACAATCATTGGTGAGGGGCACAACGAAAAAGAAAAAGGCGCCAATAGCGTCGAAAAACCTAATGTTTTGGATATACCACACACCACTCAGGATGTCGACCTCCACAGTTTTCAATATGAGGTGTCACCGACACTCCTGGAGCCCATTGAGGTCATCATACCTAAAACAGGAGGCGATATGATAGCGGCGGTGGCTATGCTCCAAAAGTGGGGCTACTAGAAAGGCCGAGGACTCGGGCTCAGATTATAAGGCAGAAGAGAGCCAGTGGTGGCTAAGGGACAAAAAGTAAGATTCGGGCTGGGGTACAAGCCCATGGAGGAAGAGGTCTGAGAGGCCAAAGAAAAAGCCAGGGTCGTTGCAGCTGCAAGAGCTCGAGGAATCAACATAAAAGAGAAACCTCGCCCTAGGTCGCACATCAGGGAATCCTTTGTCAGCACTGGGGTCATAAAGATCGATCAAAATGGGGTAACCCATTTGACTCCACACAAACCCACAGCCCCAATACATCCCACCAATCCCCAGATCTCCCTTCCTAGCCTGAAAATAGATTTGGTTGTGTTGTCCCTCTTCGAGGAATGAAGGCCAGTACCTGAACAAACACCCCCTGCGGTAAATCACCACAAAATGGTATTGACGTTTGAGGATATCATCTCGGACGAATTGGGGATCAACATGATTGAAGCTGACTCCAATGAGCCATATCAATCTCTCCATCCCAATAGGTAAAGGAGCGACCCCTCAGGTACGCAACTGAGCATCTTTGCCCCAAACCCTGGAAGCGGGGAGTGGCCTAACATTTGGCACCCATTTCCTAATAAAAAACAACCTATAAAAAGGGAGATAAGCCCTTGGCAGGCAATACCTTGTATATATAGTAACCCGCCTTGCCAAGGGTCTGTCTTCGAAGAAAACAAAAATCTCAAAAATATGGAAAAAATATAAAATGCCCAAAACATTGAAAAAATCTAAAGTCTAAAAATATCATCATTTAAAAATACAGAAAAAGTCTCACAAAAGGATGCCTTAATCGAAATACCCGTCCCGCGTAAAATCGACCCCTTCCCCATAGAAATACAGGAAGAGGTAGGTGTTACGAGTATGGACGAGGATAGTCCTTTGGAGGAGCTCCCCAATGAGCTCCTTGACAGGTACGCCGACTTTGAGCATGGCCCTACCCCCATTGTCGAGGAAACTGAAGACGTCAATTTAGGGACTAAGGAGATTCTCAGAATAACTAAAATTGGAATGTCGCTATCTCCTGAAGAAAGGAAAAGCATGATCGACTTCATTCGCTCATACCAAGACATTTTTGCCTGGTCATACGAGGACATGCCTGGTCTGGACATCGACTTGGTAGAGCATGAGTTGCCTCTCTACCCCGATATGAAGCCGGTCAAACAGAAGCTAAGACGTCTCTGACCCGAGTGCATGTTGAAAGTCAAAGATGAAGTCATCAAGCAGTATGATGCGGGGTTTCTCATGATATCTAAATACCCGTAGTGGCTAGCCAATATCGCTCCTGTACTGAAGAAAGATGGAAAGGTCTGCATATGCATAGATTTTTGCAATTTGAACAGAGTGAGCCTAAAGGACAATTTCCCATTGCCACACATCGACATCTTGGTCGATAACACTGCTAAGCACGGGACGCTTTCATATATGGATGGATTCTCAGGATACAATCAGATAAAGATGGCAGAGGTTGATTGCTAGAAGACAACGTTTATCACTCTTTGGGGAACCTTTTGCTACAAAGTTATGCCGTTTGGGCTAAAGAATGCCGGTGTAACGTACCGGAGAGCTATGACCGCACTGTTTCACGACATGATGCACCAAGAGATTGAGGTGTACGTCGATGATATGATAGCCAAGTCACCGGAGCGAGACGCTCACTTGGTAAACCTTCAAAAGCTGTTTGAGAGGTTGAGAAAGTATCAGCTACGTCTGAATCCACAGAAGTGCGCTTTTAGTGCTATGTCTGGAAAATTGTTAGGATTCATTATTAGTCAGAGAGGGTTCGAGGTTGACCTAGTCAAAGTCAAAGCTATCACTGAAATTCTGCCACCATCTACTGAGATGGAAGTTAGAGGGTTCTTGAGCAGAATACAATATATCAGTCGGCTCATTGCACAACTAACGCCCATCTCCACGCTGATCTTCAAGCTACTAAGGAAGAACTCTCCTGTTGAATGGAATGATGATTGTCAGGCAGCATTCAATAAAATCAAAAGCTACCTCCTTAACCCACCTGTGTTGGTACCACCCGAGCCAGGGAGACCACTCTTGATGTATCTCTCCATGATGGAAGTCTCGATGGGATGTGTCTTAGGGCAGCATGACGAGACAGGAAGAAGAGAACAGGCCATTTACTATTTAAGCAAGAAGTTTACTAATTATGTAATGCACTATTCTCATCTGGAGAAAGCATGCCTGGCTCTTGTATGGGCTACTCAAAGGCTCCGCCATTACTTGTTATCCCAAGCCGTTCTACTTTTGGCCCGAATGGACCCATTGAAATACCTGTTTGAGAAGTCCGCTCTCACTGGGCGGACTGAACGCTGACAGCTCTTATTATCTGAGTTCAACATCACGTACGTCATCAGAAGTTGATCAAGGGGCAGGCACTCTCCGACATCTTACCAATAATCCTTTGCCAGATTATGAGCCTTTGAGAATTGAGTTCCCCGATGAGGACATCCTATTCATGATGGAAGACGATACTGAGAAAGCAGAGGAATCATGGGTAATGCACTTTAACCGGGCAGCAAACGCCAAGGGCCAAGGAGTTAGCGCCAACCTGATTTCACCAAAAGGATCCCATGTACCAGTCCCTATCAAGCTTAACTTCCCTTGTACTAACAACATGGCTGAATATGAAGCTTGTGTCATTGGCCTGCAGGTGGCTCTCGATCTAAATATAACTCACCTTCGAGTGGTTGGCGATTCACAGTTGATCATATGCCAGATAAATAGAGATTGGAAGATGAAAGATGAGAAACTGATCCCTTACCATGAGCACCTCGAGGACCAGATAGCTTGCTTCCAAGATGTGACATTCTCATATGTCCCCTGGATAAGGAATTGCTTTGCTGATGCACTAGCAACTTTGGCGTCAATGATAGAAATCCCATACGGTGCTGAGATGAAGCCGATCATGATCGAGCAGAGGAATGAGCCGGCCTTCTGCCTACAGATTGAGGAACCTATGAAGCCTGATGATGAGCCACCTTGGTTCTCAGATATCAAGAATTTGCTCGAGACCCTAACTTTTCCTGAGGGAACATCCAAGACGAACCGGCAAACCATTCAACGTTTAGCAGCAGGCTACATCATTTGCGGAGAATGCCTTTACAAGCGGTCGTACAATAACATTCTACTCAGATGTCTTACTGAAAGTGAAGTGACCAACATCATGAAGGAGATCCACGAAGGAGTATGCGAAGCCCACGTCAGTGGTCACATGCTTGCTAAGAAAATTCTGCGACAGGGATACTTTTGAACCACTATGGAATCATATTGCTACAAACATGTTCAGAAATGCTACAAGTGTCAGGAACACTCCAGTCGGATACACGCTCCTGCCATCGATCTACACTGCATGACCACTCCTTGCCCATTTGCTACCTGGGGCCTTGACGTCGTCGTCGGAATGATTAATTTGAAAGCAACAAATGGACATCGGTTCATCCTCGTCATGATTGAATACTTCACCAAGTGGGTAGAAGCGGCATCATATGCCAACATCACGGCCAGTCACGTCGAAAAGTTCCTCAAGAACAATATTGTGTGCTAATTCGGATTACCCAAAGATATCATCATGGACAATGGTACAAATTTTACAAATAAGCGTATCCGAGCCTTTTGTGAGAAGTACAAGATCAAGCACCATCGCCCATCACGTTATCGACTTCAAACTAATGGAGACGTAGAGGCTGCAAACAAGACAGTCATCGCATCCTAGAGAAAATGGTCGTCACTTACCGAGATTAGAGCGAAATGATACCGTTTGCTTTGTGGGCCTACAGAATGTCGATCCGTACTGCTACAGGAGCAACACCATTCTCCCTTGTGTATGGAATTGAGGCCGTCCTACCAGTAGAGGTGGAAGTACCCTTGCTCCGAATTCTAATGAAATCAGGCTTACCCGAAGCAAAGAGAGAAAGATCACACATTGAACAATTGAACTTATTGGACGAGAAGAGACTCCTAGCCTTGTGTCACATTCAAATTTACCAGGGGTGAATTTGAGTGCCCGCTTATAATAAACGTGTCCGCAATCGAGATATGAAGGTAGGAGACACTGTGTTGAAGAAGATCTCCCCATCCCTCCACACCGATCCGAGAGGAAAGTTCAAGCCAAACTAGGAATGACCTTATGTCGTTCAAGAAGTACTAACGGGATACGCCATCCACCTCGCCACCATGGACGAAGATCATCTTCCTGAGCCCATCAATGCTGGATACGTCCGACGGTTTTATTCTTAGTCTATCGCGATAAGGTAAGTATTAGTGAAACAGATACGTGACTGCTTAAGAACCACCCAAAAGAGGGCATCATCCCAAACACAGTAGCCAAAAAGCATCCCTAAAAATAATGATATCCTTTGCACCCCATTTGAGCCTGGGCCTTTCTTTCAATAACACCCTTCCCAAAAAAAAATGTGTGTGTGTACATACACAAAAAAGGGAAGTAAAGGTACTATTAAAATCTAAAAAAAAATCGAAAAAGCAAAACCTCAAAAAAAAAAGAAATTGCCTGAAATGAAGCAAAAAGAACAAAAAAAAATATAGAAAAATCACAGGGCATGTACAGTGAAAATCCTCAAGGAAGAAAGTAAGTTGAGAAAATTGAAGCCACATCAAGGAAACCCTTTTTGCCTAGAATACCTTCAAATCCTAACCTAACCCATGGCCAAGCTACACCCTGAAGAAAGTCCTCTTTTAGATTTACAAGCAGTCATAATATCTGTTAAGTTAACACAAGCCAAGTTGTGGACAACACCAGAACCCCATTTGGCTGGCTATGATGGAATGGACGTCTATGTCGTGGCTTTTAAAAAGAAAAAAGGAAGAAATGAAAGAAAAAAAAGAAAAAGAAAAATACAAGCTCAAAGCTAGATGAACGTGGTGAAAACCTGAAAGGGCATTAGGGGTAAAAACAGCGAGCTTGTGCGGACCAGGTGAAAACCCGAAAGGGCGCTTGGGGTAAGAGAGCTAAACCCATGGACGTGGTGAAAACCCGAAAGGGCGCCACGGGTGAAAAAAGGAGGTAAATAAAAAATAAAAATAAAAGAAAGAGAAAAAATTAGAAAAGAAAGGTTTGGATTGATTGAAAAGATTAATGTTTGAGGAGCCCTCTTGGTTACTCTCCCTGATCCCCTTTTCTGGGCCGCTCATGCTAGTTCAAATCAGGTCCCAACCAAGTGTGTCTTCAGAACTGCTTTGTCAAATGTATGACTTAAGGTAAGGAGAAAGGTTTGACTCAATCCGAAGGGATTGACGCTCCAGTCTTGATAAAGATGTTGAAACCCACCCAAGATCGGACGAGTTAAGAGGGGTTCGACCATGCTCAAAAGAGGAGCTAGAGTTTCACAAGGTGATTAGGTCACCGCACAAAAAAAAAAAAAAAAAAAAAAAAAAAAAAAAAAAAAAAAAATATATATATATATATATATATATATATATGCACGAAACAAAAAGGCCAAAAAGTCTATATAGATGTATATAATAAACTATCCTTCATTTACAAAATGCACCGCTTACACCACATCCCAAAAAATAGCCGGTATGATGACTAGCGTGCTTTCCTTTTTACAAATAAACGAAAAATAGCAAAAACATAAAGAAAATATGTATACCAATAATGTGTGTATCTGTAAAGGGGTTTTTATGCTCCTTTTTTGTATATCTGATATGTGCAAAAAATTCTGTGTGCAGGAAAGAGTTAGCGGCCCAGCTCGTGCTTTAATGCGCTAATCTCAGCATGAAGGTCATCCTCCCGGACATTCCGCTCAGTTAGCCAGTGACCATGCAGGCTCTTATACCTCTTCCGAGAAGAGTCAGCGGCTACAAAAGCGACACTCAGTGATCCCTTCAAACGGAGGACCTCGCTCTCTGCTGTTGTTGCTCTAACCTTTTCATGTACCAAAAGTTCTTGCATGACCCTCTTCTCATCCACCAGTAGCTCAATGCGGGCTCGGAGTGCCGTCTCTTTCTTTGGCCAGGGGCCTCCAGTGTCAATGATCTCTGATGAATTTGAACCATCAGCAGCAGGCCGCTCAATCAACAGCTATGCCTCGTACTCAGGAGACACCTGAACCAAATCTCTCAGCTCGATATCACACATCAGCGTTGACTAACGCGTCTCCCAAAGAGTAGCAATCCGATCTATGTCTCAAGAAGACCCCCTAGAAAAGATCAAGTCACATAAAGGGGGTCTGACCTCACAAGGCACTTGCTGAGGGCAGCCGAATTGACGCAACACTCGGAATGGGAAGTAAAAGGTGCTGCCAGTCAATCCTAGGAGGGTGATGCCCTCATGGTCTCTAGAGCGAACTATTGGGAAGGTCCAGTCCAACCAAGGAAGCCTCTATGTCAACCCAGCATCGGTCAACCAAAGTTTCAGAGCTGACACATCGCCCTGTGGAAGCAAATGGCACCTACCTAGAAAGCACTGAGCCGCCTCACCTCGAGCAATATAAAAGCAGGGCACATGCCCCAAGATAGCAAGGTGCTCACCCAACCAGACCTGAAGCAACGAGGGGCACCCCTAAAGGCCCTCCACCTTGCTCAAAGCAAATGAATCGAGGCCTCGATACAGCTCGGCAAGCACCAAATGCATCATGGATCGGCCCGCCTCTAGCTTCGTCAAAATGTCACAAATTGCCAACGAGAAGCTCTCCCGCCTAGTAAAGAAGAGGATTTCAGAGATGAGACCGATTTCTAGAGCTTTCACGTTGAAAATATTCATAACCAGCAATCTTCGGGGGCTTTCGTCACCGAAAAGTTCTTTGAGGAATTTTAGCGAACACCTTGTGGGCCCCCCAATGAGACTTTTCTCATACTCAAGTTTCTTCAAACCAAGAGTAAGGTGAACGTATTTTGAGTAACCCAGCCGAGGTGTGACTCTTGTAAGGTCTTATGAAGCTTCAGGCCAGACAGATTGGATAGCTCCTCAAGGGTTAGGGTTAGCCCCCGCTTCCCAAAATGGAATACATGGGAATTCACATCCCAAAATGAAGCGGCAGTGAAAAGGAACTCCCACCGTGGAGGAACCTCTAGAAAGGAAGGAAGGCGAGATAGCCCTAAGCGCTCCAGGTCGGCAAGCTCACTCTCATTCAAGCTCCCAAACCAGGCTGTTAGAAATTTGGGCCCCAAGCCCAAGGAAGGGGGTAAATTTGCTCCAGGCCCTCCACATAAGGGAGGATTAGAAAGCGGGTCCATGAACATACAAAGATCTTTTGAGAAGATAAAAATCGATGTATGGTGATGGACTCGCCTTGGAAAAGCAAGAGCAAAAAGAATCGGTAAAAGGGGCCAAGTCAAACTGAAAAGGGATAAGTTTTGGGCTGCCTCGGGTATATAAGGACCCAAAACTCCCCAGGTTAAGCCTGGTGCAACTATTAGTTGCGCCAGTGCATTTTGTCCCCATTTTTGCCTGGCTCAACTAATAGTTGCACCAGTACAAATTCCCTGGGATTTAGCCTGGCGCAACTAATAGCTGCGCTAGACTAAAGATCCCCCCTCCCCAGCCAGCTCGGGACCTAACTGGGGGGACTTTCACCCTTTTTGTTTTCTAAATCTATGCTTCTGATCACTAACGGTTTGGGAATTACATTGTTTATTTGCAGGATTGATCCTACATTAAGGCATGCAACCTAAAATGTCGCTTTCTGAGAGCATTTGGCAGACACGTCCTACAGAAAAATAGATATGGGGCAAGGAAACCATGACATAAAATCAAAACAAAAGCACTAAAAATATTTTCCAAAAAAAAATATATCATCCAAAGTGTCACATCATCCACCCCAAGAAAAACTGTCTAAACAAACAAATCCAAATCAAATTCCCAAGAGTACTGAGTTTTCAAAGTTAAAACTAAAAGCCTAGTCCTTGCTTGCGCCCTTTGATTTCTTGCGACGACGAGAGGAGCTCTCGAAGGTTCGAATTTCCCCCACCCTGGACCATCCTGCGAGATCCTACTGAGCAAAGAACTCGATTCCTTAACACGAGTACGTTGCAAGGCACAGTCAAAGTCAAGAGTCAGGATCAGTTAAGGGACAAATGATAATGAAATGAATGAGAGGAGTAGGGCAGTAGGGTACTCACCGTCTCCACCTCCTTAAGCTCTGCAAGATGATGATGGTACTCCGCATATTCCATGGTCGAGTTGAAATCCTATGTTCAGAACGATATAACATCAATTATCAGGGCAGTCTTAAAAGCATATGCAGAAGGAAATCGAAATCGAGAGAGATTAGGCCATCAGAAGACTTACCCTTGGAACCACCTCAGGAGGAGGAACACGGGCCGCCTCAACAGAAATCCGCGCCTGTCGATCTACATCAATGCAGAGCCATGAAAGGAAGCTATCATCCAGGCGCTGGAAGGCCCCATAGACCAAGGGTGGATCACCACCAGGGATACCGGCATGAGAGGTACCGGTGACAAAGACCAAGAGCCCTCGCCAGGGACCTGCAAGGGGCCAGGTGGGATCTTCCCACGACATATCCGCACCTGCCTCCTTCACCTCTGAATCATCCCCTGAAGCAAACTGTGAACAAAATAAAGATCTGCTTAGAAGGAATGAGGGGCCGAACTAAAGCATAAAGGGAACTAATCCAAGCTAAGAAGGATTACCTGGCCGAGAGGGCCGTCGAACGCAAGAAAATTGGCACTAGGTACAAAGCGCGGCAAGATAAACAGGTACGACAGGCACTCGTACCAAAGATGATAGTCCCTGGGCACATGGAGAGCATGGATGGAAAGCCCATTGTTGAAGAAGGCCACGGTAAGCTCCTCGATGCTGCCAAATGGCATAATAACCCTGAAATTGGTGCACCACTCGCTCTCCTAGATAATAGAATTTGGCTCATGCTCCATAGAAGAAAATGACGCGGCGATTATTAAATAGGTGGGAAGCGCCTACAGCTGCTTGGTCCCAGAAGGGGGATGCAAGGAACGGGTCAGGAAGGATCTGCCCAAGTAAAAAAAAAAGATCCAAGCAGTTAGCACATCAGTAAAAGGAGATTCCTGAGCTAAAAACAAACAAAGTTGAAAGAGAGTTTTACCTGCTCAGGAACCATCAGGTAGAGTTGGGACCTCAGACCCGTCTCTAAGTGCTTTAAACCTATATCGTGGCGTCGGGCTTGATTCCAGTTGCTGAGGAGGGGATAGGTAAGCACCTCCGAGAAAAGAAGCCGGCGCCCAGGGTGAAAGTGATGGTATCCCCATACCTAAAAAGGGGGGCATTGCACAAGAGCAGGTCAGTAGTGTATATGGATCATTCAAAAAAATGGCAAAGGCAAAGGAATGAGGAATTACCTCCAGAGCGGCCCAAAATCCAACCGCAGACTTTGAATCCCCGGTCATGACCCGAGACAAATTGTACATCATCCATGCATACCCTGCCCCTCCCCAATCATACCTGTGGATGTCACCCCAGTTGTCCATCACACTCAGCAGGGCTAGGCTGACTCGGCCATCGCTCGCATTGGTGAAAAGGGTCTTACTAAGCAGGACCAAGAGAGTAATGCGGGCTAGGACGATCGCCCACTCAGACGTGATGTAGAGCACCCTATCTGGCTAACCCAGATCCACTAACTCATCAGGTGTATAAAGTGAGGTCAGCCAAGACATCTTGACCTTGGTACCATCTGTCTGCCCGCGAGGAGGATAGGCCCCAATCAATCGAATGATGTCCTCTCGACTTGGAACCGTGAGATCAGATATCGGTACCCCCCCTATCTTGATGCCGGTAATCATGGCCCAGTCGACGGGTGTCAAAGTCATCTCTGCATACGACATGTGAAAGGTCATCGTCTTAGGGTGAAACTATTCAATCAGGGCTTTCAGATAGGCAGCGTCGGCCCTCATGGCAGGGCAAGATAGAAATTCTCCGAAGCCCACTTGTGCCAGCAAGACCTTCACCACGGGAGGGACATAGAGGTAGAACTCATGGAAGTTGAGCCACCCGCCACGGAATACAATGTTGGGCATGTCCTTCACCCAAGAAAATGCACATTAGACCACAAAGGCAAAGCAAAAACTGCATAATAGAAATAAATTGAACCTCTCTTTTACCTTGCCTGCTATCCCGAAATTTGAAATGTGGGTATGCTGTTCGTGAAGGAGGTCGATCCGAGCGGCCTCGCCTTGCATCTCGAGCCACGGGCCCGCTCTCTGATCTACCCAAATGAACTGCTCCCCCCGTGAGCCGTATATAATCTCGGGCCCCTCCTTGTGGCCCTCCTCGGGAATATGCTCACCCTCACCTGACATTCTGGGGCAGCAAAAAGTAGTCACATCAGAGCAGATCAATGATAAAGAGCCATGATATTCTATGCTGTAAACAGGAGGTAAGTATGCTCACCCTTCCCCTTTCTTTTCACATATTTTCAGAAATAAGAGATACACATGCCTAAACGAAAAAA
Source organism: Chloranthus sessilifolius (assembly GCA_021018995.1). NCBI lineage: Eukaryota > Viridiplantae > Streptophyta > Magnoliopsida > Chloranthales > Chloranthaceae > Chloranthus > Chloranthus sessilifolius. The sequence goes on from CM037588.1 coordinate 105,619,818, forward strand.
AGAGATCCCTTCAAGAAATCTTTTCTTCAGAAAATGACAGAAAAAAAGTAATAATTTCCCCTCCTTGTATTTGAAAATAAAGTAAGTTAGAATCAAATAAAATCATTTATGTTTCTAAAGAAATAATAAAAAAGGGTCCTTCTCTCTTACAAAAACAAAAAATCCTCCCTTTATGTCTAGGAAAAATAAAAGCAAAAAAGGGAGAGAAAGAAATCATCATCACGCTTCTAAACGAAAAAATCTTTCTCTTCTCCTTAGGTCCCAAAAAAAAAAAGTCATTTCTTCGTGTTCCTAAAAACAAAAAAACCGAAAATAAAATTTTTTCCTTTACCTTATTCACAAAATTTTTTAATCCTTTACTTTTTTTGTCAAAATAAAAAGTAAAAACCAAAACCAAAAAAATTCTCTTCACTTTACTTTGCAAATATAAAACAAAAACAAAAAAACCCTTTACTTACAAAAAATCATAAAAAAAATATCCTTGCTTTATTAAAAACAAAAACAAAAAAATTCCTTTACTTTACTTACAAAAAAAATCATCATAAAAAAAATCCTTTGCTTTATTCTAATAAAAACAAAACAAAAAAAAAGAGAGACGTCTTGTTTTAGGTCTTTCTTTTATAAAACAAAAAAATAGAGAAAAAGTCCTTATGTTTTTTTAAAAAAAAAAAAGAAAAGGGGGGAAGAAACAAAAAAAAATATATTTCTTTCTATTCCTAAAAACAAACCCAAATAAAAAAAAACAACAATCTTCTCCTCTTATGTGCAAAAAGAAGCAAGCCCCTTTTTTTAAGGCAAATAACTAAAAATAAAAACAATAAAACCAAGTCCTTAGAACAAAAAAAAATAAAAACAAAATAAAAAAGCCTTTTCCTTAGTAGGTTTTCAAAAATATATATGCAAAAAAAATCATCATCATTTTTCTTAACTTTCAAAAAAATAGAAAGAAAAAATCATTTCATTTTCTAATAAATAAAAATAAATATAAAAAATTCTTTTTCCTAAATCAATATTCACAAAAATAATAACCCAAAATCCATTGCTTTATATGCAAAATAAAAACAAAAAAGAACACAAACAAAAAGCAACGAAAAAATATTCCATATACACAAATAAAAACAACAAAAAATATATATATAAGGCACCAATAAGTCCATAAAATAATAAAATAGGGCATTGTTCATAAAGAATCATCCACACTTCATCAAATAAAGATACACACCATAAAAATAAACTATTACTCATCAAAGAATACAAGATCATGATCATATCTACAAGAAAAAGCAAGAAAAATCAAAGAAAATGAGTTTTAATGGTTACCTTTAGAGAGAAAAGGGGTCTTTGATCTAGCGCATGCCAACGATCGTCCACACAAGCAAAGCAACGGCAATGCGGCATGTGTAGAGGCAATGTAAAGGAACCTTAGGAGGAGTTGGTTTTCGGTTTCAAAGAGGAAGGAGGGGGTGGGGGGGAATTCGAAATAAAGCCCCCAACGCGAACTTGGGCTATTTAAATTCCCCCTAGCCAAGCCTGGTGCAACTAATAGTTGCGCCAGGCAAAATTGTGCTCACCTCTTGCTTGGCGCAACTATTAGTTGCGTCAGGCTATTTTGAGGCCCCTAGTGGCCTGGCACAACTAATAGTTACGCCAGACACTTAGGCCGGGTCTCAGGCCTAGTATGGGCCAGATGGGAAGATCGGTCCGCCCACTCTTTTTGTGTGTTCTGTCGCCCCCGGCAGATGCACGCGCTCCCAATGCAGCATTTCAATCATCCTTTGACTTGCCTAGAGAGCCGTGCTAGAATAAAAGTGGACCGAGATCAGTGAGCACCCCAATCCCACACAGGAAAATATAAAGAAAAATCTAAAAAAAAATCCCCACAGAGAAGCCAGAAGTATTCACAAGAAAAATCCACATAAAATAATAGTTTCAAAATTTCAAAAAATCACATAAAATAATAACTTCAAAACTCTAAAAAATCACATAAAATAACAGCTGAAAACTTTAAAAAATCGCACAAAATGATAGAAAAATCAAAAACAGATTTGTATTCCCCACAGAGATGCACAAGCATAAGATGGTAAAATGTTAATATTTTATCAGCAATGCAGCTGTGCCATATTAAAGTCTTGAGTTAGAGGTTTGCCTCGAATCTTTGGATCCTGCTTTAAGGAAGGAGCAATGGTGTCGGTCTCGGCCAAACAACCAATGTTTCGATCGAGTCCACTCCACTGCTAAATCTTTACGACGAGTGTTCTATTTTGGATTCATGTAAACTTAAGTGTCTTAAGCTTCAGATTCTCCATTGGAAAAGGTCAATCGTTGATTGAGACTAACCTGTTGAGAATGAGATTACATGTCAATCAAACTATGTGCAACCATGCATTCAGAAGGGTTTATTTCCCTTTTTTATTTTCTGCAGGCTTAAAACCTATATGGGTAGCGGTATCCCTGTAAAGTGTATGCCATGCATCTGGGTATCTGTATGATGGTCGTTTGTCCCCGTAAATTATACTTGGGCGGGTCCGGGTCGGGGCTTCCATCTCCTTTGTTATTGCTTATTGCCCCTGATGAGTGCATGATTATGCATAGTTAATTGATGTTTATGATCATTGTTAGCAGAGACCAGGATTGGATGTCCCTTTAGGAAGACACCCCAATGTTCGATTGGATCTATTCAAGGTAGTCGAAGCTGGATGCTCTAGGTCATGTTAATCTAAGGCATGTTTTAAAAAATAGCACGTCCTCCCAAAAAGCGTTGCGACTTCTATTCGCTCCGCTCAGATAGTCATGCTAAATAAACTTCGGAGTCGATGGGTTCGCCCAAAGACCTCGAGCCCTACTTTCAGCAGGGGCACCCGCGAACAGTCAGATGGGGCCATCAAATGCCCCGTAGGATTAGACGCAAACTGTGGAGCCTTGCGTATATTTTCTTCATGCCTATCTTTAAATGTGGGTCGATCACCCCTCTTACTCACAAAACTGTTGCATGCAGAATGAATTTTAAACATCAAATACCTTCAAAATCATCCCGAGAAGCGAATGTCTTTCCCGACTATAGGGAGTTCGCAACTCATTCCACCTCGGTTATGCCCAGTAATGTCACTAAGCACTTGGGAACCGATTACCTCTAGAAACGAATGTTTAGCCTGGTATTTAGGGCTTTCATTTTCTCACCATGCTACTCATTTGATGTTTGAAGTTCGCTCTAAATACAGCAAACCCGTCAGCAATGCCTTGGGCCTCTTCGAAAGTCTCTTTTTCTTTGGCATTCGATCATTAGTGATTGGATACCAAAGAGGGGCACCTGTAAACACCCAAATTTGGCCCAAGGCCCGATCGGAACACCTTTCGAGAGAGGTGCCATTCTGAGCTTTTGATGACGTATATGGAATCTTTAGGAACCCCCTTAGAACCCTTAGGAACCTTTCTAAACCCTTAGGAATCACTCTAGATCCCTTAGGAACTAACCCGAACCTTTAGAAATCAATCCTGACCCTTAGAAACCCATTCTGAACCCAAACCTAATGTTATCAGGAAAATGGTTGAGGAGGGGTACAACAGAACTAACTACGGCCCTCTACTATGATCGAATCTCATACCATTGAAAAGTAGAGGTCGTCAGCTTTCCAAAGGTCCAAGAATCGCCCTAATCATAGCCGTACATTGAAAGATATGGCGGTCCAAACTCGGAGGGCAAGAGGGTAATTACAGGTGGATCCCCTAGGGAATTGGCGTAACTAATAGTTGTGCCAGGCTATTTCTCCCCTGAAATGTCCTGGTGCAACTAATAGTTGCGCCAGTGATAACTTTGCCTGGTTCAACTATTAGTTGCGCCAGGCCATTTCTCCCAGATTTTAAGCCTAAGTAACTAATAGTTGCGCCACTTTTAAAAGTGGGACCCACCTCACTAGGCAACTTCCAGGCACTGTTTACAACTATTTTATTATATATTTGCCTGGCACAACTATTAGTTACGCCCGGCATATGAACAATAACCTCTAGATTTTGCCTAAAAAATCGTGATTGGGGTTTGACTTGTTGACCATCTTGACCTTTGGGGTGTGTTTTGCTAGTTCTGTTGCACCCATTCCCTACCTATTTGTAACCTTTCAAGTGGCTTAAGGCCTCACCCCATCATCCACCATTGGAGGACCTTCTCACACATCTCAAGGCTCCAAAAAACCCTAGGAATCCTTAGATGTGAGATTACTTAATTGCTAAACCCATTTAGCTCTTAAGTGGTCTCCTAATACACCCATTTCCTATAAATAGAGCCCCCCACCCCTTGGTTTAAGGGTTGAGAATTTTTACCTAAGAGAGAAAGAGCTTAAAGTGAGAAGATCTTTCTCCCTTTGATGCACACTTCCCATACAAAAACTAGAATTCAAAAACCTCTTCCCCACCCTTGCCTTTCATGAAAAGACTCTAGGTTAGGTGTGTGTGATCCCCTAGCCTTCCTTCTCTACCTCTTAGCTTCAAGCCTTAGGAGTTAGAACCCCATTCCATACCATACAAGCCTTCAAAAGCTCATCAAAGCAAACCAAGCAAGGATCCTCTATGGTGCTACAAGGGCCCGAGGGCTCCGGCTCTCCCCTTTCTTCTCCTATCTCTTTTTGGCTCTTCTCATCCCCCCATTTGTGCTGTTACACCACCAAAGTTTTGATAGAAACGGAGGAGCACAAATAGGACTAAGCCCTTTTGGGCAAGAGGAAGCCATTTTCCTTTCTTTTACGTTATTTTTTTGGCCATTAGTAGAGACTATGTTAAGTGGGTTGATTGGGTGCCTAACACCTTTCTAATCGATAACCGAAGCCCCTACCCAAGCACCTTTGGTGTGGACCAGATTCAGAGTCATATTTTTAGCACTTCGGTGCTCATAAAAATGAACTAGGTTTCTCGGGACACCAAAAGCTCCGGGTGGCGACTATATTTTTTGCAAGCGAGCGCATCGCCGCGATGGGATCGTCACGAATCCCACAGTTGCACACCAAGGGAATGGATTAATCTTAAGGCTATAACCTATCCACTTCAATGGTCACAGACTATCCTAGGGATTTCCCCCATTCAATGGATCAAATTAGAACATGAACACCATTGCAGACACTATATTTGCAAGGCTATAAGCTCATGCCTCCATAGGAGCAATCAACCCTTAAAACTCTAGTGGAAACCACAGACAATCAGAGGCTGAATGGAGACTTAGACTCAGCTGGTCATTGCTACAAAAGGCCTACAATGACCCAGCTCACAAGTCTGTAATCTTTATAGAATATCTAATGTAAGAACTTATGATGGCATTACAGCATAAGGGAGAGTTTGGTTCTACAACTATCTCTCACTTGGCTACAAGCTCAAGTGCAAAGAAGAAGAATCCATCTCAGATCTGTGTAACTTTCCTAGAGGGTACATCCAAGACAGACCGACGAACCATTCAATGTTTAGTGACAGGTTACGTCATTTGCGGGGAATGCCTCTACAAGTGATCATACAATAACATCTTACTTAGGTGCCTTACTGAAAGTGAAGCGGTCAATATTATGAAAGAAATCCATGAGGGAGTATGCGGAGCCCACGTCAGCGGTCACATGCTCGCTAAGAAAATCCTACAACAGGGATACTTTTGGACCACCATGGAATCGGATTGTTGTAAACATGTTCAAAAATGCTACAACTGTCAAGAACACTCTAGTCTCATACACGCTCCTGCCATTGATCTTCACTGCATGCCCACTCCTTGGCCATTTGCTACCTGGGGACTTGACGTTGTCGGAATGATTAATCCAAAAGCATCAAACGGACATCGGTTCATCCTCGTCACCATTGAATACTTCACCAAGTGGGTAGAAGCGGCGCCATATGTCAACATCACGGCCAGCCATGTTGAGAAGTTTCTCAAGAACAATATTATGTGTCGATTTGGAGTACACAAAGATATCATCACGGACAACGGCACAAACTTTGTAAATAAGTGCATCCAAGACTTCTGCGAGCAATACAAGATCAAGCACCATCGCTCATCCCCTTATCGGCCTCAAACTAATGGAGCTATGGAAGCCGCAAACAAGACAGTCGTCCGCATCCTTGAGAAAATGGTCATCACTTATCGAGATTGGAGCAAAATGCTACCATTTGCTTTGTGGGCCTACCGAACTTCGATCCATACCGCTACAGGGGCAACATCATTCTCCCTTGTGTATGGAACCAAGGCCGTCCTTCCGGTAGAGGTTGAAGTACGCTCGCTCCGAATCCTCATGGAATCAGGCTTACCCGGAGTAGAGAGAGAGAGATCCCGCTTTGAACAATTAAACTTATTGGATGAGAAGAGACTCCTAGCCTTGTGTCACACTCAAGTTTACCAGGGGAGAATCACACGCGCTTTTACAATAAACGTGTCCGCGGTCGAGATCTAAATGTAGGAGACACCGTGCTGAAGAAGATCTTCCCATCCCTCCATGCCGATCCCAGAGGAAAGTTTAGGCCGAACTGGGAAGGACCATACGTCATTCGAGAAGTGCTGCCAGGATATGCCCTCCGCCTTGCCACCATGGACGGAGATCATCTTCCTGAGCCCATCAACGCTGGATTCGTCTGACGGTTCTACTCTTAGTCTATCGCGATAAGGTAAGTATTGATGAAACAAATACATGACTACTTAAGAACCGCCCGAAAGAGGCCATCATTCCAAGCACAGTAGCCCAAAAACATCCCTAAAAATGATGATATCCTTTGCTACCCCATTTGAGCCTGGGCCTTTCTTTCAATAAACCCATTCCTCCAAAAAAAATATACGTGTACATATACCAAAAAAAAATAGAGAAAAGATGAAGTAGAGTTACTATCAAAATTCAGAAAAATCGAAAAAGCAAAACCTCAAAAAGAGATTGCCTGAAATGAAGCAAAAAGAATAAAAAATATAGAAGAATCACGGGGCATGTACAGTAAAACCCCCAAGGAAGAAAGTATGTTGAGAAAACTGAAGTCGTATCAAGGAAACCCTTTTAGCCCAACATACCTTCAAATCCTAACCTAACCCATGGCCAAGTTACACCCTGAAGGAAGCCCTCTTTGTAGGTTCGCAAGCAGTCATAATATCTGTTAAGTCAACATGATCCGAGTCGTGAGACGACACCATAACCCCATCTAGTCGGCTATGACGGAATCAAGGTCTATGTCGTGGTTGTTGAAAAGAATAAAAAAAATAATAATAGAATAAAAATACAAGCTCAAAGAAAGATGGACGTGGTGAAAACCTGAAAGGGCATTACGGGTAAAAACAGCGAGCTTGTGCAGACCAGGTGAAAACCCGAAAGGACGCTTGGGGTAAGAGAGCTAAACCCATGGACGTGGTGAAAACCCGAAAGGGCGCCACAGGTAAAAAAGGGAGATAAAAAAAATAAGAAGAGAAAAAATTGAAAAAGAAAGGTTTGGACTAATTGAAAAGATTGATGTTTGAGGAACCCTTTTGTTACTCTTCTTGTACCCTCTTGTCCGACTGGGCCGCTCATGCTAGTTCGAATCGGGTTCCGACCAGAATTGTCTTTGTGAAACCTGCACCGTCAAACACATGACTCGAGGCAAGGAGAAAGGTTTAACTCAATCCAAAGGGATCAACGTTCCGGCCTTGGTAAAATCTGGAAACTCACCCAGGACCGACTGCATGAAAGAGTTCGACTATGCTCAAAATGGAACCCGTTACTCTGTCTCACTATCAAGGCATCAAAAAAAAAAAAAAAAAAAGAAGAAAAGCCAAAAACAAAAAATCAAGAAAAATCCAAACACCAAAAAATGTGTATATATTTCTACACATTTTCATGTACATATTTCCAGCATCATATTTCAATCTCAAAAATGAAGAAAAATAACAAAAAATCTCTAAAAACAAAAATCCAAAAAATATATTGAAAATGAAAAAGTGTAGGTAGAAATCTACTTTTTCTTCTGTTGTTTAGGATGCATTTTCTTTATATGTATAAACAAAAAAGGGACTGACGTTTTCTCGAGAATGTGTAGGAACATCACACGGTCCAAAGCCTTGAAGTGGGCAACTTCACAGCAATGGACAAATCAGATAAAGCATCTCACCACCGATGTCAGGTCTAACAAAAAAAATGATGAAAATCATTTTGAAAAGAAAAAGAAATCTATGTTTTCACTCTACGCACAGCTATGCACTCGCATATTTTCGATGCGATAAAATGTCAATATTTTATCAGCAACACAGTTGTGCAAAATTAATGTCCTAGGTCTAAGGTTCGCCTTGGATCTATGGATCCTATTTCAAAATAGGAGCGACGGTGTCAATTTTGGTCAAACAGTCAATGCTTGGATCGCATTGATTCCACCGCTAAATCTTTCCCCTGATCGCTCCATATTTTGGTATCAGGTGAACTTGAGTGCCTTGTACTTCAAGTTTGTCACATGATATTTTCGGAGGTGTAGACTCTTGGTCCTCGTAGTCTGGGCGTGTGCCCTACGGGGTTTGAGGTCCAGATATTGCTTGTTTTAAAAAAAAAATGATGATAAAAAAAAAAAGCAATCTTTGAAAAAAGAAAAAAAGAGAAAAAGAATAAAGCGCTTTCGCGACTAGATTTTCGATGCGGTAAAATGTCAATATTTCATCGACAATGCAGTTGTGCAAAATTAATGTCCTAGGTCAAAGGTTCGCCTTGGATCCATGGATCCTACTTCAAAGTAGGAGCGATAGTGTCAATTTCGGTCAAACAGTCAATGCTTGGATCGAGTTGATTCCACTGCTAAATCTTTTGAGCCAAGCGCTCTATCTTTGGATTCATATGAATGTGGGTGTCTTAAGCTTCAGATTCTCCGTTGGAAAAGGTCAATCGTTGGTTGGGACCAACCTGTTGAGGATGAGATTACATATCAATCAAACTATGTGCAACCATGCATTCAGAAGGGTTCATTTCCCTTTTATTTTCTGTAGGCTTAAAACCTGTATGGGCAGCGGTATCCCTATAAAGTGTACGCCATGCGTCTAGGTATTGTATGATGGTCGTTTATCCCCGTAAATTGTACTCGGGTGGGTCCGGGTCGGGGCTTCCATTGCCTTTGTTGTTGCTTATTGCCCCCGATGGATGTATGATTATGCATAGTTAATTGATGATTATGATCATTATCAACAAAGGCCAAGATTGGATGCCCCCTTTTGGGAGGTGCCCAATGTTTGGCTGGATCTGTTCAAGGAAGTTGAAACTAGATACTCTAGGTCATGCTGAGTTGAGGCATGCTTTCAGAAAAATGGCACGTACTCCCAAAAAGCGTTGGACATCAATTCACTTCGCTCGGGTGGTCATGCTAAATAAACTTTGGGATCGATGGGTTCACCCAAAGATCTCAAACCCTGCTTTCAGCAGGGGCACCTGTGAATAATCCAATGAGGTCATCAAATGCCTTGTAGGATTGGACGCAAACTGTGGAGCCTTGCATATGTTTACTTCGCGCCTATCTTTGGATGTGGGTCGATCACCCCTCTTACTTACGAAGCTGTTATATTCAGAATAAACCTCAAGCATCAATCACCTTCAAATTTTCTCGAGAAGCGGACATTTTTCCCAACTAACGAGCTTTCGCAACTCGAGAGGCGAATGTTTTTCCCTGCTATTGGGCTTTCGCAACTCATTTTACCTCGGTTATGCCCAGTAATGTCGCTAAGCGCTTGGGAATCGATTACCTCGAGAAACGAATGATTAGCCTGACACCCCAGGGCTTTCGTTTTCTCATCGTGTTACTCACCCGATGTTTGAAGTTCGTTCTAAATGCAATGGACCCATCAGTAATGCCTTGGGCCTCTTCGGATGTCTCTTTTCTTTGGCATTTGATCATTAGTGATCGGATACCAAAGAGGGGCATCTGTAGACACCTAAATTTGGCCCAAGGCCCGATCGAAACACCTTTCGAGAGAGGTACAATTCTGAGCTTTTGATGGCATGTATAAAACCTTTAGGAATCACCCCAAACCCTTAGTAATCACTCTAGATCCCTTAGGAACCTATCCCAAACCTTTAGAAATAAATCCCGACCCTTAGAACCCATTCCGAACCCTAAACCTAACCTTCCCGGGCAATGGATGAAGAGTGGTACACTAGGACTAGCTTATGTCTTTTATTGATATCAAATCATAAACCATTAGAAAGAGGACTTCTCCAGCTTTCCAACAAGCCAAGAATTGCCTCAATCGGAGTTGTATATCAAAAGTTATGACCATTTGAAAATCAGGCTTGTTTAGAGAGATTTTTGCCTAGTGCAACTAATAGTTGCGCCAGGCCATTTTCCCCTTCGATTTGCCTGGCGCAACTAATAGTTGCGCCAGGTCTTTTCCCCCAGAAATGGCCTGGCGCAACTAATAGTTGTGCCAGGTATAAATGGGTCCCCCCACCCCTCGCGAGGCCAACTTCCAGGCTACTGTTCAACACTGTTTTACTGTACATTTGCCTGGCGCAACTATGAACAGTGATTGTTGGGTTTTACGCTGAATTTCGTGTTTGGGGTTTGACTTGTTGACCACCTTAACCTTTGGGGTGTGTTTTGATAGTTCTGTTGCACCCATTCACTACCTATTTGCAACCCCTTATGTGGCTTAAAGCCTCACCCCATCATCCACCATTGGAGGATCCTTCACACCTTTCCAAGTTCTTAAAATCCTAGGAAACCTTAGATGGCCCATTACCTAATTCCTAATCTTACTTAGCCTCTAAGTAGCCTCCTAATCCACCCATTTCCTATAAATAGAGCCCCCCTCCCCTTGGTTTAAAGTTGAGAATTTCTACCTAAGAGAGAAAGAGCTTAAAGTGAGAAGATCTTTCTCCCTCTGGTGCACACCCCCCATACAAATTCCAGAATGCACAAAACTCCTTTAGACCTTAGCATTTCATAGAAAACCCTTAGGTTAGGTGTGTGTGATCCCCTAGCCTCCCTTCCCACCTCTTAGCTTCAAGCCTTAAGAGTTAGAACCACACTTACCACCATATAAAGCCTTCAAGAGCTCATCAAAGTAAGCCACGCAAGGCTCTCCTATGGTGCTACAAGGGCCCGAGGGCTCCGGCTCTCCCCTTTCTTCTCCTATCTCTTTCTAGCTCCCTCCATCCTCCCATTTGTGTCGTTATGCCGCCGATTTTTCGGTAGGAACGGAGGGACACAAATAGGATTCTAAGCCCTTTTGGGCAAGAGGAAGCTATTTTCATTTCTTTCACTTCATTTTATTTTTGGCCATTGGTATAGACCGCGTTAAGCGGGTTGATCGGGTGCCTAACACCTTCCCAATCGATAATCGAAGCCCCTACCCAAGAGCCTTTGGTGTGACCGGATTCAGAGTCATATTTTTAGCACTTTGGTGCTCATAAAAATAAACTAGGTATCCCGGGACACCGAAAGCTCCGAGTGGCGACTCTATATTTTTTTTCGTTAGAGAGCGCATCGTCGCGACGGGATCGTCTCGATTCCCACGGTTGCACAAGTGGGTTACTGATATCACTGGGTAAAACATGCTTAATTTTCCCGAATAAACAAATCCTTTTTAGTTTATGAAAAATCGGATCGGGATAATTTGAATCTAAAAGATCTGCTAACTCAAGAAAATTATCAATTTTTTCGAGTGTGAAATTTTTAGAATCCCATGATATGGTTTTTACAAGGGCATTTGAACTATCTTGTAATTTTTTGAGTTTCTTTTCTTTTCCCGTGATTTTACGGGCCAAAGAACTCATGAATCTTCTAAATTATTTTTTATCATTTAGGAGTTGGCATTTCCAAGCTCCATTCAGATCATGATATAAGTCGGCACTCATTCTTGGATTGAAGAAATCGGGAACGTTATTAATGTTAGTTTGTTCTAACAAAGTTTGTGACGGATAGGTAAGAAAAGTTGTTTTAGCTTCACTTAAAGAGGTATGAACTTGATATATGGCATTGGGAAAGTTTTTAATTTTTGACAAGCTAACCAAGAGGTGTATATTCTGGGTTGATATCCTTTTAACACTACATAAGTTTTTCTTATGTATTGAGTAGCGGGAGTTGATGAAGATCCTTCTTCTGCCATTTTTATCCTTTTATTAAATACAATCTACTAGTTTAGTGGTATCATAAATCTTCTTCCTGCAAAATATAGATCCACTGGTTTAGTGGTTTAGACTTGGATCTCTACTTAACAAATCTGCCAAAATGTTAGTATTTCCTTTTTACATGTTCTACTTCGAAAGAATAAAGAGAAATTGGATTATACCACTTTAATCATCTTTCGTCTATTATATCTCGCTTTTTTATTAAGAAATCTCGAACTGTTTGATTGTCAGTTCTTACTATGAAGATTTTAGGGGCTAAATATATATATGAAATCTTTTAATAGCGAGTTTTATGGCCAATAATTATTTTTCGAAAATAATATAATTCTGTTCATTTGATTTGAACTTACTAGAATTATAACCACACAATTTTTCTTTGTTTTATACCTTTTTTGTTAAAGGATTTTTTCTAGCTTTTATTCCAAGGTAGGGGCAAGATATTTTTTCTTCCCAATCTTGGGTAGGAATTGCTTTCAACGCACATCCCCAACAGTTATCCAAAGCATCTATTTCTAAAATTACTTTACTCCATTTTGTGGAAAATAAATGGTTGGACATTCTTGGATATCTTTTCTAATTTTATTTAATAGAATCTTATCTTGTTTTGTCCAAATAAATTCTATATCTTTTTTCAATTTATTTATCAAAGGTTTTTCCTTTTCTGCTAATTTGTTTAAATAATTTCTCCCATAATTTAAAAGTCCTAGCAGAATTAGACTATTTTTTATTTGTTAACTCTTCAGGAAAATTTTTAATTTTTATGATAATATGATCTTGCAATTTTAGACCTTCATGAGTTAAAATAAGGCCTAAAAATTCTATTGATTCTTTCTCAACTTCTATTTTTGAAGGTGAAAGAATAATTCCATGTGTTTGAAAAACATTACATATTTATTGTAGGTGTTTTTTGTGATCTTCTTTTGTTTTAGAGAAGAATAATATGTCATCTATGTAGACAACACAAAATTCTTTAAATGGTGTAAAAATAGAATCCATCCATCTTTGATATATTTGTGGAGCAGTATTTAAGCCGAATAGCATGACATTCCATTAATAATGTCCACAAGGTGTACTAAAAGCAGTTGAAGGTTTGGATTTTTCATCCAACTTTAATTGCCAATATCCTGATTTTAAAGTCGAATTTACTGAAAATCTTTGATCCTTTGATTTGATTAATCAAAACATCTTTTCTTGGAAAAAAATATCCATCAAATTCTAAATTTTCATTTAATCTGTTATAATTTGTAACCATTCTAGCTTTTCCGCTATTAATTTCAGCATGATTCCTTACAAAGAAAGCATGACTAGAATGAGGACTTTTAGTAGTTTCAATGAGTTTTTTCTCTAACAACTCTTTTATTTGAATTTCAAATTCATCTATGTCTAATTTTGTATAGACCATAGGTTTTATTCTAATTATGACATTAGGGTCTTTTAATGATAACTTACAATATCGAAAACTTTTATGCCATAATTTTAGTGGATTGTCACTAAAATTTTCTTTTAGAATTGAAAAAAGCCAATGATTTTGGATAAGTAAATGAATTTCAATTAAGTTTTAAATAACATCACCATGCTTGCTGGGGGCAAAGCCTTTGTGACATTTAGACATATAAACTTGAAGGAGAGGAATATGAACTATTTCTTCCTTAAGAGAAGACCAATCGAACCAATGTTTAAGATGATTGGTAAATAAACTGTTAAGAAATTATTTCCAAGTAAAAAATCTCCATGCATATTTGGAAAGCAGAGAATTTTGGGAATAATGAATTTTTTTATCATTAAGCCATATTGAAACATTTTTTGCCTTCAGTTCAATAATTGTATCTCTTCCTTCAATTCCTTTTACTTTAATTAGATGTTTAATGTTTACCCATTCTTCAGATGGTAAAGTAGTATATCTAGAAGCACTAATTGTAGTGCCTGTATCCATTAAAACACAGATTATATGGTTTATAATTTTGAAACATAAAGTTTACTAGTACATAAGTATATCTTCTTTTTCTATAGCTTGGGAAAAAGAGTATTTCAACATTTTTAACTGAAAATGATAGATTTAAAATGTTTTTATTTCAATGTATGTTATTTATCCAGGTGGTACCAAGATGTACCAAGGTCTGAAGAAGATTTTTTAGTAGAGAGAGTTGAAGAAGGATGTCGCCGAGTACATCTCAAAGTGCTTGGTATGCCAGCAAGTGAAAGTGGATCACTGACATTCAGGTCTATTACAACCTCTGCCGATACCAAAATGGAAATGGGAATCCATTTCCATGGATTTTATTTTGGGATTACCAAGAACGATGAAGGGACACAATGCCATATGGGTAGTCATCGATAGGCTAACCAAATCCACTTATTTCTTGCCTTATAACACCAAGTATACAACGAGTAGACTTGTTAGACTTCAGCTCTGCATTTCACCCACAAATAGATGTATAGACCGAAAGGGTGAACCAAATTATAGAGGACATCCTTCGAGCTTGTAGACTTGATTTCAAAGAATGAACCCTGATTCACCAACAACACTCAGCGGTACAGATTTGAGGATTTTAAGATTAGCCTCACCAGTTTGAATGTGAGCATTAAACGCCACCAGACCGAAGAAATTGCACAACGTGCGCAACAACAACAACAACAGCAACAACAATAGCCACATCCTGAGCCTGATCAAGAGACTCAACATCCGATACCATCGCAACCTCAAGTTCCAGTCCAACCATCGATTCCTCAATACGGTAGACTAGACTTCGCTACTGAACTTTTTAGACGAATGGACTTGCAAGACCTGACTCTCAGAAGAATCGAGCAACAGCATGAGCAGCATGGTCGCTTCACCTATGATCTAAATCTAAGCATAAACTATGTTAAAAAGCAATAAATCTCCCCTCTAATCTCATGCATGCGATAATTTCACGATGGATTCTCGGAAGTGGTTAGTGTTCATGTCTTTACACATTCCGACTTCCAAAATC
Source organism: Chloranthus sessilifolius (assembly GCA_021018995.1). Classification (NCBI taxonomy): domain Eukaryota; kingdom Viridiplantae; phylum Streptophyta; class Magnoliopsida; order Chloranthales; family Chloranthaceae; genus Chloranthus; species Chloranthus sessilifolius. The sequence goes on from CM037588.1 coordinate 105,634,867, forward strand.
CTCACTTGCGATTCAAACCCGTGTGAATTCAAGATCTAATTCTTAGCGACTGAGGTTTACACCGTTAAGATGCGATGATTGCCTCTCAAATCTCTTGCATGCAAAGCTTTTATGATCGTTGGAGTTGAGAGTTATCGGCGCTCAACGATCCTCATCCGATGATTGCCTCTCAAATCTCTTGCATGCAAAGCTTTTATGATCGTTGGAGTTGAGAGTTATCGGCGTTCAACGATCCTCATCCGATGTTTGATCTCTTCCTCTTCTTCGAGCTCTACGGTGTCGAAATCAAAGGATTCTCGCAACACAAAATCGAGCAATTGGGTTCTTTGCGTGAAGGGAAGGATTTGGGAGGAGATCAATGGCTACGATCTCACCAAGTCTGAGACGATGGGATCAAGGGTTTGGATTTTCAAAGAAGGAAGGAGAGGGGTGGAGAGCTTGGTTCACTCGACTCTCACTCGGTTTCTCCCAGCGCTCACTCTCTCTTTCAACGAATTTAGGCCTCATTTTTGTGTTGTTTCTCTTTTATATTAGAGAGAGTCAGATCAGTGTGTGGCTAGTACACCGAGAATCGGTGTACAGGATTTTGTCTTAAGGTCCAAAATGAAACTTAAAAATGCGCATAACACGTTTTGATGCCTAGAACTCTCATTTGCTAATCCAGTTCTTAACCACTATGTCATCACATGGTCTGCATAACGTTTCATGCCAATATATATATATATATATATACATATAGATAGACAACGTATATCTATACCTATAAACCCATGATTGTTAGGGTTATCGGCTTGAGTCCGATTCGTGCTTAGGGTGTACATGATCGCCTTGGTCACGTGCACTCCACTTTTCTCATTCTAAATTTATTCATTTAAAATTAATTAATTGAGCCTATACGTTATACTATGGTGCTTGAAAGAGGTGGAATCAAACCTGGTCCATTCTCGGGTTCAAGTTGTGTACCACACACACTTCTCACGAGGGTTGGGTTTCGATTCAGTGTTCGAGTCAGGGATTAGTTCTCAAAATTCAGGTATTGGGTGCGTTTACCCAATCAAGGTGGATGGGCTAGAGGCCCCGTCACAGTTATCAACATCTTGCCCAAAGTCAAATTGATCAAGGTCGTCGTATCATCGTTGAAGATCAATGATTTAGTGCTAGAAAAATCATGGTTGTTATAGATACACTGGTTGAATTGGCATTCGCTAATTGACCTCAATGTGTATAGACATGTTGATGGGATGATTGTTGCATTAATTATCAAATTATAACTTTGAAGGAGATTAGTTTTGTCGTGGTGCATTTGTCATGGTGCATGTGTCAGTCGTTGTGAGTGTGTTCCTTCTGCATGTGACATTGCAGGTATGATGTGGACTTAGTTAAGGCTCCGGTTATTGGCTATGCACCGTTTGATTTCAAAATGTGGTATTCATGTAGATAATCTAGTGTGATAAGTTGGCTTTCATCCTTCTTTAATAGATACAAGTGCACGTGTTGTTAGGACATACAACTGAGACTTCGATGTGAGTTATGGATTGATTTAAAATAGCTTTTTAACAACATGGTGTAGATCATCATTGATAAACCTTGTTTCTATGTGTTCTCTTGTTGCGTCGTTGCGAAGCAACTTAATCATGATCAATTTTCGAGCATAAAAATTTTGGTAAGGAGGGGAAGATGTAATATCCCCAAATTTTAGGAACCGTGTAAGTTAGTTGAATTGTGTTAGATTGATTTGAACTTGTTAGATGAAAGCCTAACACTTGACTTGGGTGTGTTGGGTTCACAAATGAACCAAACCAATTGACTAACACACTAGTGTTGTGCGTATGCTTCACAAGGAAACAACCCAACCCTATATAGATGAATGGCTTCCCACATAAGCCACTCCTATGCCTTTGTTTGGAAATAGAGAGAAGAGGAAGTGAGAAAGAGAGTTCTTCTCATGTGAAAACATTGACGCAGCATGACCGAGATCGTGGGCAATCTACCGTGCAAATTGTTTGTTCATCTCGTTCGTCGACGCAAGAGGTGACCGTTGAAGTGTCTAGTTTTGATTTGTAACAAGAGGGAGAGCCATTTCTACGAAACCTTTTTGTTGAGAACCCATCTTGAAATCATCGTAGAGCATGAAGTGTGATTGGCTATGTGCGATTGAAGGGATTTGAGTGTTGCATATGTACCGATACGATAGAGGGGAGGTGGGTTGGATCGAACGCGTCGTTCAGCACGTTCCTCTGATCGATGTGCACGTGACTTTTATGAGTTAATAAGGTGAGATCTCATGGTTTAATGGCATTGTATTTATAGCTTAGATTAAGCATTTATTGCTCTAAAAGTTAAGCATTTCATGTGGGATTAGAAAAGGGGAAAAGAGAAAGAGAAAGAAAATCGAAATTCCGGAAGAAATCCTGAAATCTTGAAAGTCGCTCGCGCACATGACTATCTCAGACTGTTTGATAAGAATTAAGAGAGCATAGTTGCTGACGCAAAGTCACGCGGTTGGGGTGTGCCACTGGGACTCGCTCGTATGACTTTGGGACACGCGCGTGACTGAGCCAGTTTTGGCTATTTTGGATGTTTTTGAGATTTTTCTTTGGAACTTCGAAGAGTGTGTTTTTTTAGGCATTAATTCATGCCCTTAGAATAGGTTGTAATGTAGGTCAGGAGTTGGATATGTGCATGAGGATCTTCGCCTTGTTTGCGTAAATTGCATGATTTCGTGAGCCGTGAGGTAGGGGAAATTCAACAATATTATATTTGATTCGATTCGTATGGATAGTGTGATGTGATAAGGCAATTGTGATAAGTTCAAACTGCATTTAACTCATTGATTTATTAATCCTTCAAATCAAGCTTTGTACATGGATTCTAAAACATGTGATTCGAAATGTGAATGTGATTTGGATATGTGTGTGTGACTCCGAATATGAAATTTGTGTGTGAGCTTTGAATTCTAAGTTTCGAAACTAGCTATAAAATAAGCACATTACATAGTGTTAAACTATATGTTAGAATTTGCACAATGATTTAAGGTTCATGTGAAATGAATCTCCATCGTGTACCAGTATGGCGAGATATCCGTACATTTGCACCTGCCAATGGTAACTTTAGCCGCATAAGTGCCCTCATAGTTTAGGGGCTTGCGCATTCCAAAAATGGTTCATTTGAACGATGATAGTTCGGGGATTTCCATCGGTATATGTGTGGCTCTCAATGCTATATTTCTCTTGATAAATTTTTAAGTTATTATTTTAAGTCATGATAAGATATGAAAAAGGCATGTAAAATCCGAAAACAAATCAAGAGATTAGAAACCAAGAAACAAACTCCAAACTTGTGTTGAAATTCTATTTTTGTTGATTCAAGCATCTTGAAAATTCAGTTTTATGTGAATTTGTTTCCGAATTAAGTCATGAAATCTAAGCTTTGAAATATGATATAAATGATGTTGATATTCCCCCTATTGAGCTTAGACTGTTAGCTCACCTCTCAACTATACGTCACAAGTGCTGACCCAGGTATTTAGGATTCAGGGCGTAAGAAAGACCCTGATTAAGTTCTGAAAGAAGATTCAGATCTTCCACAAGACGATTATTTCTCTTAGGGGACGTCTGATTATTTTGAAATCTTATGACTAGGGCTTAGTATGTCTAGCCATTCTTTTATTGTAGAACTTTGGATACATGAAATGTTGTACTTACATTTTTGTGTGAGCCACTGTTTTGGTGATGGACAGCCATCACCGGTGGTTCATTTTGGTTATATCAGGCTTATGATTTGTACAAGGATAGAACCATTATTTTGTTTCTAATCACACGCACACGCACACACACACACACACATATATATATAGAATTGGAGATTTTCTTTTCTATAAGAGTATATTTTCTTTGAATTTTGTTGTGTGTGTGGATGTGTCAAGTGTTCCGTTCGGGGATCGTCATTATTGGCGGTTTGATGGTCCGGGTTTCGGGGTTAAAAAATCTGGACTGTCACATTAAGCCTCCAAAGGGCAAACTCAATTTATTCTTCTCATATTTCTCTCTATTTAATTTCTCCCTCACGGTGTTGATAACCTCCAAAAGATAGGAAGGTACATCGAACTAGAATCTATTAGCAATTAAGTACAAGGCTTTCACAAAGAGTGCTCTTCTTTGGGTTCCCTTACCAGTGGGATGGATAGTCCTATGAATCAAGACATCTAAGATATGAAGTGGTAAATTCCGTGATTCCAGATCCTTACGCAAGAAAAATGCCCTATCCCGTGGTGGTTCTCACTATAGAAAATAAGACTATTAGTGATAGCTTTTTGTTAAAAAACTGCTGCTATTAGTCCTGTTGCTAGCAAAAACTGCCGCTATTTGTCTTACCGCTACCAAAAATTGCCTAACCAGCAAGAGCCACTAAAACACCTTATTTTTGTAGTGTCCCCTTGCAATTTTGTTGCCATGTGAACAAAATCCCAAAGGTTATTGGGTAGCATCCTTAACATATTGGCTTCTGAATTGTCAGGGGACAATTCTGGTATCTCTAAGGGTGCGTGCATTACCCTTGCAATAATTTCCTTCGTTATTTGGATTGGGAGTCCATCAACGCTTGTTGAGAGAACTGGGGATGGACCCGTGCTGCTATTGGTCATATTCTTATAAAACAGTCTCACCAATATAGGGTAGACTGGTGTGACTCCGGGCTATAAGAAATAATGCAGCCCTACATCCTTAAAATACTTGATAGCCTCTCCACTAATTTCAAATTCTTCCCAAAAGGCAACATCCACAGCGACTTCGGCTCTCACTAGATGATGTTTCATTGAGGCTGGGAGTCGATCCATTGTCCTATCCGAGGATGCTAGCCTTTTGCCTTTATCTAGCTGTTTGCCCTTTTCAGAGGCAGACATAGTTTCAACCTCCATTCCTTCTTTAGGTAATTCTCTAATAACTACCTTAACAGATTTAGACTTCTTCTTAGGTGGGTCAGGTGCTTTTGATTTAGTCTTGAGGACAGCAGCCTGTGCAATGTGTCTTACTAATGGAGAATTATCTGAAACACTACCTTCTTCTTCTTCCTCTTCCCTCTACCGCTTGTCTGTCGATCTCGGCATGATGTAATTCCTTTTGGCAAGAGTTAAAGGAGTATTAATCAAAAAGCCCTGAATCTCATATATCGAATCAAAATTTCTTGCAAAGACCCACCCATTTTAAAGTGAGCATCGTCACCTTATAAATAATCCCCAAAACCCTTATTTCGAAATGTCAGATGGAATGCAGACATGGTTTCCAAAATGGAACAGGTAATGCAAGGGAGGTATAAGAAACTAAAATGGTTGGGTTGGACACGAGAACTTTTTGAAAAATAGAGTGAAAGTAATAGTAAACTGTATAGAGTTCGAAGATGGGGTTGATGTATTCTCTCACTAATATGTAGGCCCTATATTCAGTGATGACCTATTGAACTGGTCATTACGCATATTTTTAACCTAGAGTCGTCAGTTCTACTCTAACCTTTCAGTTTTTATACATACAAACTCTCGCATCAGTTAACTTGCAATCGCTATGAGTTACTGATGGGCTTATTCAGAATTACGAGCGATCGTAGATCCATACGATTGTTTGTGATAGTGTATATCAGGTACTATATTATGATCTATCGTATTTAGTAACGAATTGGGTCAAGATGCAATTCATAATATTTCAAAACAAGAAGAAAATAGTATACATATTTTACAAGAGGTGCTACGGATGAGTCGGTAGCTCGACAGTCCTTAGGATTTCAATTTGGATTATGGGGAGGAGATGTCTCCCCCAAAAACACTTGTCCTCTAGATTACGAATTGGTTGTGTTGGCAATTGGTCACTTTCTCTCTTTGCCACCTGAGAAGCAAGTTCGCCAATCTAGCTTTCCAACTTCGTGATGGATTAGGCATGTGAATGAAGTACCTGAGAGAATTGAGCAAGTTGGGCTAGATCTTTTTAATGCTGATGCAACTATTGCTGCAAATCTTGAAGGATCTAAACAACTGTGGCATCAAGCATATTGTTCGGTGGTCTAAATTGTGGTTGTACAACCGACGTTTAAGGTCTTTGGTAAAAAACATGGGTAGGGGGAAATCAAGGTTGCGCAACAGATGGTGCTAGTTGTGCCCTGCTCGTGGAACCATAATTAAATCCTAGGTGATTCCTCCACAATGGGTTATATGTATTCTCGTAGTCTCCCCTTTGAAAGGCCATTAGTTGTTTTTTTTCCACCACATCTGAATATGATGGTGCAACTGGGTTCTCAACTATGGCATAGGTTGAGTTATAACAATTTGAACAAGCTACTAGAGGTCTTTCCAGAGTGCTTGGTTTAACAATCATTAATGATGCGATTTGTTGTTCCGGTACTATAACCTTAGCACTCATGCCATCCTCCTTCTTTACTTTGTCCTTGCTGACATCGTAAAGACCACCCCTTGAGAGTGGAGTGTGGCGGATCACATCAGAATCAGATCTTAACAAAGTTAGTTTATGCTTTGAATTGTCGACTAGTTTCTCAAATATTTTTCAATATTGCTGGCCATTTTAAGCCATGAAGGCTCCTCCACTTACGACATCAACCGTAGACTGGGTTGTCTCAATTACCATTGATAAAAACTTTATGCAATGGACCAATTTTTTACATCATGATGAGGACAGTTTCTCAGTAAATTCTTCATGTGTTCCCAACTCTCGTGGAATAATTCTCTACGTAATTTCCTTAAGTCTTGAATTGCCTGGCGAATCTGATTAGTTGTACCAATTGGGAAGTACTCGTTCAAAAACTTTGACTGCAGTCCAGCCCAAGTGGTAATACTTCTAGTGGGCAGTAAAATTAGCCACACTTTCGCTCTATCTTTGAGAGAGAAAGGGAACAACCATAATTTGATGGCCTCATCATTAACTGTCGATAATTGTAATATCGTGTAAAGTTCTATAAAGTCCCTTAGATGTTGATAGGGATCCTCTCGATCAAACCCATTGAGGGGGGTAAAGCTTGAAGTGTATTGAACAATTTCATAGTTTTGTCCGATTGCAACCTCTGGTATAGCTATACAAGAGGGTGCAGTCAAAGTAACTAGGCTAAAGTGTGCTTGAATAGAACGATCGTTAGCCATAGCTCGGGATTCTCTTGTATAGGATTTGTTAGATGTTAGATTGCACAAGAGAGCCCTTTCAATTTCAGGATCACACTCAAAGATATCTAAACTCTGAGATCGAGTGTGATGCATACACCACAAACATAAATATTTTAGTGGTTTTAGTTTTATTTGATTTTTATTTTAGAAAGCAGGGAGAGAAGACAAATCGGAGCCTCTAACTTTTATTGTCAAAAGGAGTATTGAAACCTTTGACTCGCTACTTCGAATAAAACCTGTAAAAGATTAAGAAATAATTAAAGAAAAATAAAAATATAAAGAAAAATAAAAAAAGAAAGACAAATATTGGTTTTAAAAACAAGCAGAAAAAAAAATTCCGCTTTCCCTACTACGGCGCCAAAAACTTGATGTGACTATAATCGTACTAAGTCTTAACCTATTGCAAGCGCACAATAGAATTGCAGCACTAGTATAGGTTCGTTCCCATGAGGAAGGGGATTTTTCGAATGTGTTTGAAAACGTGTAGTTGTCTTTTAAGGATCTAATCTACTAGATAAATATGAATAAAAGAAAGGGTTATTTCAACTAATTGCTTAAAATAAAACTAAATCCTCCTCCTTCCAGATTATGGTTATCAATCACAATCCTTCAAATCTCGAATGCTTACAAAATAAAGTACCGTTACACCATATTGCAGTCCTCTAGAATTTGGACATCAATAAAAAAAAAAATTAGAATTCCTTAACACAACTTTATACTAATCAACAATCTTCCTTAAATTTGGGCGTCAATCAAACTCAAGAAAACTGAAGATGGAAAATTAAAACCGTTACGCTAATCTGCAAATTATCGATCTGAGTCATCAATTCAAATAAAATACTTTTAGATGTTTACAAAGCAGTAAAAGTGAGTAGAAATAAATCTACTCCAAACTAAACTAAGGTGATTGGAAGAAAACCCAAGTTCAGTCATCAATTGATGCTAAGAGTTCCTTCGATAACTTTCTCCTATGCCGAACCCACTTATTTATAGATCATAACGGGTGGGTTTACATTGCTCAAATCCTCATAAAAGAAAACTATTACGAATAAAAGTTTCTTAATAAAACTTTAATTTCTAATTTTATTCTTCCTTGCTTTGACCGGTAGATGCGCTTAGGATTGTTCTCCTTCTTTTAAGTAACAGAGATCCTTAGGAGTCTCGCACTAATCTTCTCAGATCTATGGGTTGCCAAACTTCTAATTTAATAGATCAACACATTCTGTGCATCGCAGTGTAATTCTCAAGTGATCAGCAGCAATAGGAGATTTAAGTTTGCAAAATCAAGAATATGATTTCTCTTTTCTTTCAGTACGATTCTCTAATACAAATGATCATATTTCCTTTTTGTCATACCCTAGTCAAAGCGCCTTCTAAAGAATCGTAAATTGCGATTTCTCCTTGTTCTCTTTAGCTGCATTAATTTGTAAGTACGATTTCTTTCTTTACTAGCATTCAAATATGATTTGAATCGTCTTTATATTCGATCGTCTTTCATAGTGCTTTTTGAGTTCATTTTGATGAAGATTATCACTTTGGTTCTATTTTGCTGTATGTTCTAAATGTCTGCACATCATCATATCATTAGTAACAAACTGAGGTCTTGAATCACTACGTTAAGGATGATAAAATGGTAAATAATGAGGCTGATCAATAGTGTAATGGTTTTTAAATTCATAGAATAAATTTATTTTTTGCATAGAAATTTAAACAAAACCAATGATTTTTTATTCTATAAAGACAAATAGAAGTTCTTTGGATACAGTCTTTCTCGTGGGATCGATCCTATATTAGTGATGCAATCACCATTGTGTGCTTACATTAGGTTAAGACAAGGTATAATTTAAGAGTCACTAACTCCCATGCCGCTGGGCAAAGAGAGATTTTTTTTCAAGTATTTTATATTTTTTTTAAGTCTTTTTATGTATATATATATATATATATATTTCTTTATATTATCATTTTTAATAGGATACAGTGTCAGCTCACTAGGAAGAGACAGACTCAGAAGGTCTAACTAGTGAGACCTATTAAATAGTCGGAGTAACCACTAATTCGTGATTTGATGATTTGTTTTATGACCCTTATCACCCTCAATTTGATAGATTAGGGATGAGAGAGAGATTATTTTTAAGTTTGTGATTTGAGTGACATAAGATTCATTAAATAAGGTATAAAGTTTTTTGATTTCTTCTTTTGATGAATATTTTATCATTGGAGTCTCCTTATCAGGAGGGACCTTTTATAGTTTCTCAGTGGTTTGAGGCTTCCTATAAAGTTGGAGCATGAGACAGGGTTTTGTGTGTTATCATTTCTTTTGGTTTTAATTAGAAATTATTAGAAAATATTTTTGGATTGTGTTGTTTTGATTTTATAAAAGGAGTCAACAGAAAGGGAGGATGATGTTGACTTCGTAGAGGCAGTAACAAGGTGGGACAAAAGTAAAACAAAAGGCAAAGATAGGAAAGTGTAGACTACGGTGGACCCTTCCTTGGTATGGGAAGATTTTGTTCTATTTGATTTTTCCTATCTTGTTTGATACGAGTATTAGGTTTATTGTAAGGTTGTTTCAAAGTTTTGTTTATAATTGTTCAAGAAATTTAGTGTTAGGGTTTTGATGTTGTGATGTTGTCGCCGATTGGTCTTCCGTAAGAATTTTGATTGTAAGATTTATAGAAATTTGGACTCGGGAGTTAGGGATAATCTTAGTTATAATGTCAATTTTACGCTTGTCTCATGGTGGGATTTGAGGATCTAGCAATATCAAAGTTTCAGGGTTTGTATTTAGGTATGGTTTTAATTTGAGAGTGAGATGAGTTTTATGTTTGTGGATTGGTTTATGTTGTGTTGCTTACCTTACAATTATTAAAGGGTTAAAACAATAAATTAAAAGGACAAAGTAGAGCAAAATGGGATCAAGGTAGGCAACCAGCCTTGCAAGAACCAGGGCTGTTATAGCAAGCTTTAAGGGGTAAGTTAGGGTATGTCCACAGGGAAATGTGCTTGGGGTAAATCTCCAGATCTATACCAGATCTGGCACTCTATCCTAAGCTAATGCAAGGAAAGGAAAGAGGAGAGGTTTCAACGGTTGTCACTTTACTAAAAATTACAAAAATCAAATGCAAATGATCCAGAACTTGTTAAAACTCAGATTTAAGGAAATGAAAAAAAGGATTGAAATCAAAAGGTGGAGAGTAGCAGCTAGGGATTTTGGTCTTTACTAAAAATCAATTGGTTCAAGGGCAATGCATAGAACTGATTTGTAATAATCCTTCATCTAACTACAAGCTCAGATACAAGGTATAATAATCTAATCTAGACCAGAGAATTAGTGTAATCCTAAGGCTATGATCTGTCCACTTGAATGGTCACAGATCATCCCAGAGATTCCTCTAGTTTAAGGATCTTAATTAGAATAAGTAAATTATTATAGATGCTGTGAATGCAAGGCTACAAGCTCAAACATCCATAGGAAGATTTAATCTTGGAAATCAACTCCAAACAAGTGATCTATAGATCAAAATCAACTTTATAATCTACAATATACTGATTCAATACAAGCTTACAGTAAAATGTGCTGAAATCTGCAATCTGTGCAACATCCAATCCATATACAAAGCCTTGAACCTTTAATTTATAGCTCTCAACCTCACCCTAGCTACTAAGGGGGTTTAGCCAACCATGGTTGGTCTAAAGAGTGAATGGGGAAGAAGAAAGAGGGAAGGAATTTTGGAGGGAAGAAGAAATTCAAATTTGGCTCTGATTCTCTCAATTTCTAGATAGGTCATCTATGCAATTTTTCTTGCATTTATACTATTCCCTTATGTCCTCAGATCTATTTCAGCCAATCAGAGCTTAAGGAAATAATTTTATTATTTTGAGCTACTGATGTGGCTGATTTATCTTCTAGAAGCTCTCCATCAATTGGTCCAAACTGGACAAGTACATGTGAAGTGGTTAGAGAGTTTCCATTCGTGCTCATTTGTGTTCTAAAAATACTCCCAAGGGTTACTGAAGTGCCTTGGAGTGTGTGAACAGAGCACTAAAGTGAGCAGCAGCTGTGGCTAGAACTAAGAAGTTCCCAAATCGAGTGTCGAGAGGTTCAGGGAACCATTCGACAGGTTCTGAGTCCACTTGGTGTCCCATTCGACAGGTTGGAATAGGTTTTTGATAGGTTGCCTGACTTCTCGACATGATTGATTTGACTGTTCAATAGGATTGACATTAATTCTTAACTTCTGTTCGAGCTCCATTCGTCCTCTCGACATGTTATAAAGCAACCTGTCGATCTGTTATACAATTCCAGTTGACTCTTCGACATGTTGAAAGTTGTGCTAGACATGTTGCTTCAACCTCGCGCAAAATGGGTGCAACTTCAGGTAAGTCCTCGATAGGTTGGTGTTGACTGCTCGCTAGGTTCTAGGGAACTTCTCGACATGTTCTAGAACCTCGCGAGATCCCCTGCATCTCCAGGTAACCTCTCGACAGGTAGCAGTCTGCTATTCGACAGGTTCTACTGCTGCAGCTTAATCCTTTTGACAGGTACTACCAACCTTGCGATCTCTTTGCTTTTTCACCTCAAGACGTCTCGACAAGTTGGAACATACCTCCAGAACCTCTCAGCAGGTTCATCTTTAAGCACCCCAACCTCTCGACAGCTTCACTTCTCTCACCAAAACCTCTCGATAGGTTGGAGTAACCTCTCGGACTGTCCTGTTCTTTGCTTCCACAGCTGGCACATAGCTTGGGGTGTTATCCTTCATTTGTCTAGCACACAGTAGCTTCTTGATGGGTTTAATCTTCATCCAATGCTGCTGCCTTGGCTCCCAAGTGTACCCAGTTGGACGCATGGCATTCCCATAGACTTTTGAGGCTTTGTAATTGCTTGATTGGCTGGCCTTTTGGGCTGCATGAGCACATGTTGAGGCAGCAGGTCTCTTCTTTGGCATTTTTATATGGATGTCTGCACTAAGATTGTAATTTATTGCTTATCTATAAAACATACTTAAAACACATTATTAGTCAACTCAAAGGTCCCTCAAAGGTCAGGTTAGGAGGTAAAAAATGATATTTTTCACTGCTCAACACACTCCAAACCTAAGCTTTACTAGTTCTTGAGCAAAGGAGAAATTAAAAATAATTATTGAAAATAGAAAAATACCACTTTTGTAGGGAGCACAGATGCATTTAGCATATGCATCAAGCCTTTTAAATCCCTAGGTGATCCCTAGTGGAGGAGTGAAGTCTCCTGAGGATTTTCAGTGAAGGTACCCATAAACTTCTCCAATAAAATCAATTAATATTAGTGCAACATGCTAAAACAGAGTTCAAATAAAATAAAATTCATTCCACACCTTCCTCATTTAATTTCTAGAGGATTCTCAGCAGTAAAACAATAATTTTAACTCTGCAATTCTGCTGTAATTCTTCTACCATCAATCAGCTCATGTCAAGGCATTGTGCATGAAAATTAATGCATAGCTTACCATCAAATTGAGAATTCTGTTTTGGTAATGCCCCCAACAAACTTCATTTCATACCCAAGTCTTACCAGGGCTGTCACTCATAATAAAAATAGAAGAGTGCATTATTTCACATAGCTCAAGAGCAGTTATAACCCTCAAATAGGACTGCAAGCATAAGCATAGGCAATGCTCTAATTTCTAAAATTTTCTACTCTTTTCACCATAGATTACATAAATCCTCATCTCCACATGATAGTTCAATCAATTTCAGATTAGTAGGGTCTTTTTATTGAGTTGTAATGTATCTTATGGGTGAGGTTTACAAAGAATAAAAGGGTAAGGAAGGATTCAAAATTTGAGAAATCAGTAAGGTAAGGAGGTGGCATGCACACCTTCTTCATTTCAGCTCATCTTCATCTTCTTTGATATTTTTAGATTTGAAGTGGTCATCTTCTCATTTTCTTCTAATTTTCCAATGAAGTGACTTCACTTTTTATTTTATTTTTCTATTTTCTCTTTCTTTTTGTATGCTTTTCTTTTATATTTTTCCCAATTTGTTTTTTCTTTTTATGGGCTGAAATGACACAGCTATGCATCTGATACACAGTTGCCTTAAAGTGTGCTTTCTTGATCTTCCACCAATTGTCAAACTAGCTCTTCCTTCTTCAACTCCTTCACCTTTACCTTTTGAAATCTTAGGGTGAGGGCCAGGCTGCATCAGGTCACTGAGTTCTGGGTTCAAATTTTTTGATTTTTTGTTAAAGAAAAACTTAGATTTTTATGGCTCAAATGGTGTGTATCAAGGGCAGTTCACAGGTGGGGAATTTTAAGCTCAAACTGTCCAAAGGATGGCCTTACTTCATTTCTTCAATGTCACGAATGCTGTCAAACTATTTTAACTTGGATTTGCATAACTTCTAGTGCGCAAAAATAGATTCAATCAGTCCTTAGAGCAGAAAAAATTGCCAAAACACTCTTCAAAGGAAATATTTCAAGCCCAAATCTCACTGGGTATGGTCTTCTATCAAATTCCTGGGGTATATCCTCACAATTTTCTCTTTTTAGGGTCACTAAGCACTAATTTTGAAACAAATATTTGACATTTGCTTCATGACAATGTTAGAGCTACAACAAATTTCAGTTAAATTTTTTTTTAATTTCCTCTTTTTTTTTTCAAAAATCAGGTGGGAATTCTCTTTATTTTCAAAAATTTTATCCAACCTTGCTACAATAGTATTAACTATTCCATTGGCATCCCCCCCCATGCCCCTAAACCTATGACGAATAGTGTCCTCACTATTGCAGAAAGGGAAGCAGTAGGGTAGGCATAAGGAAAGTAACTAATTCAACAAAAAGACCATTCAAGAACAAATTCAAATACAAAGGAGAGTAACACCACAATTTGACAAAAGAAAATTTTATTGGACATCAAGTAGCTATAAAGCATAAGAGCAAGAAATTTTTTATATTTAACAAAGCGTATATACAACAACATGCAAAAACAGACTAATTACAATCAAATCCTAATGATAGTCTACTCCTAATTAGACTTTGAGTCAATACTTGATAGGGTCATTAGTTCCCATCCTTGTTGCTCTGCAATTTTGTCATACTCTTTCTTGAAATTCTCCCTCCTTTTTAGTCTCTCACTGCTGGCAGCACCCTCCTTAGTCCTTTTGGCAGATGGCTTTTGAGGCTTGGTGCTGCCCTGAGACATGGTGGGCTCATTTATGGGCACCCCAGCTACTGAGGGTGGCATCCCTCCTAGTAAGGTGGACTGTTGGGTGTTAGCCAGCCTGGCTAGCATCTCAGCTTTTTGCTTCTCTACATCATATAAGGTGAGGGCTTGCTTGCACAATTTTTTCCAATGAAGCTTCTCCACTCTATGCTCCAGCTTCAACTGGTCAATCTTAGCTACCAAGGGCTGCTTCACCCAAGTTTTCAGCACAACCATCCCTTGTTTGACATCCCTCCTGATGGAGGGATTTTCACCCATAGCTCTGTAAAGAGTGGAAAATGGGGGTGTATGGAGTAGGTATTTAGGGACAATGGCCCTCTTAGTGGGGTCAGTAAACAAATGGTAGGGAGTGGATGAAGAGGATGGGAGAGAAGGGGAATGTGGGATGGTAGGTGTCAGCTCCTCTACGTCAGTAACAGGCTCAAGTGGGGTGGAAGGAGAGGTAAAAGGTGCAGAGGGTATGTCCTCTTCCAAGGGGTCAATCTGGGTAGAAGAGCCCTGGGTGGAAGGGTTAGGGATTGGTTCTTCCACCTCAGCAGGGGAAGTCAGTACCATAGGAGGCAGCTAAGGGGATGGAGGTGAAGTAGATATAAGAGTAGGTGTAGGAGTAGGGATTGGAAGAGGTTGGGAGGTTGGGGTAACAGGGCTTAAGGTTGATTGGATGGCTTGTAGGAAGGTGACCATAGCAGCTTGGTTTGATGTGTTGGATTGAAGCTGGGTGAGGATGGTGGTGAGAAGGGAAAGAATTTGGGAAAGAGCCTCTAGTAGGACTTTGGCTTGGGTAATAGGTGGAATGGGGATAATGGGTTGGAAAGGAGATGTGGGGGCATGTTCAAAAGGTGGGGTGGGAGTAGGTTGGAATTGGGTAGGTTGTGGGGAGTCAGGTAAGGGGGTATATTCATGCCCAATGTCCTCCACAATGGAGTCAATTAGGGATGAATATCCCTCAGTGGTCAAGTGGTCTAAATCTTGGGTATGTGGAGATGAGATGGAAAAGGTGGGGTCAATATCAAAGGGTATGGATGGTGGAGAAGAAATGGCTGGGTCAGCTGATGTAGATGGTGCAGGGCTCAAGGGTTAACTAGCTGGGATGAATGGGCTGGCTGGAGGGGTTGTCTTTGATTTTCTCTGGGAGGTGGATGTGATGGGGGGTGAAGGTAAGGTAGGGATGAGGTCTATGGTAGGAGGAGCTGACAAAGGTGTGGATGTGGTGATGGTGGAAAGGATGACTAAGCTGCTAGGAGGTATGAAGATTGCAATGGAGGGTATGGAGGGTGATGGAATGGGAATGTTGGCAAAATCAGAGCTGATAATAGGAAAAACCACATCAATGGAGGGGATGAGTATGGGTACAAGGGTCATAGTTGGAGGCTCTGAGCTAGGACCGGCAGAGGTGAGCAGAAGCTCAGAGCTAACTAATGTAGAGGTCCCAGCTGTAATTGCTGAGCTGGCTGTTAGGGTATTTCAGTTGCTTGTTGCTAACTTTATTTTGAAACAGTGATAAGAATGTGTTAGTAAAGATAAATCAAAGGTGGATTAGAAAAACACAAAACAACAAGTCTAAAAATACACACAGACCTGTAAGATACATGGCTTGTTGTGGCAAGTTTTGATCAATAAGAGTTTATCCCACAGGGAGTATTGATCTGAACCACAAGGGGCATACAGTAATCTCCAGATCTAGCTACAGATCTGACAGTCCTAAAGGAAGGGTGTTTAGGTGTTACTAAGCTATACTAAAAACCAAGAAAAGTAGGAATAAACTACAGCTAAAGAAAGGGATAAAGAAGGGTGATGATGTGTGGGATAAAATAAAGATAAAATATGGAGAAGTAAACAGCTAAGAAAAAATCAGTTATGTAACTCAGTGTTAGTCATGAATCTGTAGCAATCCTTGGTAAAGTGCTATCAATAACCTCAGCAAGGTAGAAGAATCCAACTTAACCCATGCCATTTAGACTACTCTTAAGGCAATAATCTATCAACTTAAATGGCCACAAACTATCCAATAGTCTGTCAAATCTCATTTATTGAATCAGAAAAGCTAACCTAATTCAAAGGAGTGGGCTGATCAAACCTAATCCAATGAATAAAATCAGGCCATGAATACCATTGCAGACACTATGTTTGCTAGGCTACAAGCTCCCCAGATCTGCGTACAGATCTGACAGACATTCATAGGAGTATTAAACCAAGGAAGATTAGATGACAATAAAAAAATCTAAAGGTTAAGTGAATGGGCAATTCTCAAAAACACAAATTCGATCGAGAATTTAATGGAACCAAAAGATCTATATATATTACTTAAAATCCTATGTGTGTGTCAAAGGCCATCAGCACAATTCTTAGACACATAGGGAAAAGCAACAGGTTGAATAAGGACTTAAACACAGCTGATCATTGCTACAAAAGGCCTGTAATGACTTAGCCCTCAAGTCTACAATCTCTACAACAACTCAGATCTACACACTGATAATGGTGATACAAAACATAGTAGATTTGGCTCTGCACAATCTCTCACTAGGCTAAAAGCTCAAGTGCAAAGAAAAAGAATCCATCTCAGATCTGTGACAAAGATTGCCCTAGGGCAATAGTCTGTCCACTCAAATGGTCACGGGCTATCCACAGAGGCTCCCTTACCCACAAATGATGAGATAGAACATATAAACTACTGCTACCACCATGGTCCCAGGGCTACAAGCTCAAGCTCCCACGGGCCGTTCAATAAGTTCAAATCCTAAATGCATGCTACAGCCTAAACAAAACTGCGGGCAAATAGGAAAATCATAGATTGAATAAATATTAAAATAGACATTTCATCGATTGAAATGAAACTTACAATGTTCTGCCCTCAAGGCAGCAGCTTGTCCAAACCCCAAATCAGCTCACTCTATTTCATACAAAATCGATTGCAAAATATGAAATAAAACTAACTGTTACAAAGAACCTAGCCCAGCATTGCTGCGGTGCTAAGGCAAGAAAAAAATAGAAAAGGAACTAAAACCCTAAATGAGCATAGGACACCCTCGCTCAAATCTAAGGCTATTCCTGGATCGAAACCCTAATCCTAGGTGATCACAGGTTAACCCTAGATCCCTTTAAAAAATAGGAGGTTGTTCTATTTATAAGCAATCCTTGAACTTTGGTGTGCCCTAGAAGTGAGGGTGAGGATGTGTGGAGTTGATTAAGTGGCCCATCAGCGACCCTTGGCTACCTTGGGATGCATGGAATAGATGGGCACCTCGGGAGGTGTGCCCTAATATGTGTGAGATGCCCAAATAGTCCCTGTAGTGGACTTAGAAGTTGAGAGCCCGAGCTTCGTGAGGTTAAAATGCTTTAGGAGTTACAGCTTGCTAGGCTCTCGCTGGGCTGGAATGTGCTTCATTTGTAGCTTGCTGGGTTGAAGCCTCATCTCGCGAGGTTCCTTTTTGTGTGCAGCTTAATACAACTCACGCAGATGGTTTCAGGCAAAATCCTCGCTGGGTTCTCGCTGGGCTGAAGTGAGAGATCGCTGAGACCACTTAAAAGCTCATGAGGTTGAAAGTGTGTAGCTTTAATGTGCTCGCTAAGCTCAAATGGTATCTCGCGCGGCTGGATTAGAAGTTAAAGACGAGCTCGCGAGGTTGAATTGAAGCATGCGGGGATTGCTTCTGGAGTACGCGAGAGCTGCACGACGTGCCTTCTGAAGCCTGCATCCTTGCGAGAACTGCACGACCAGCTATGCTACTACATGTTTGGACCTTGCGATAGCTGTGCGAGGCATCTTCTGAGTAAATTGACCCTCACGACAGCTTCGCGAGGTAGCTCTGTGGCTCTCTGCTGCTGTGCACCTTTTGCTGAAGTAGCCTTCTTCACTTGGATCCACCAATCTATCATCTTTTAGGCTTATAGGGTCCACTTTGGCATGCAATATGGTCACCATGGTGCATTCTCTGGTTTTGCCTCAGCTCCACAGATTGGCATTAAATTCACTCTTTTTGGCTTGAAAAAGCATGGATTGTATATTAAGCTCTTATTTCCTATTTTCTACAAAAATACAACTAAAAACATATTATTAATATGCTCAAAGGTCCATCAAAGGATAGGTTGAGGGGTGAAAAATTATATTTTTCAGTGCTCAACACACCCCCAAACCTAATCTTTGCTAGTCCTGGAGCAAA
Source organism: Chloranthus sessilifolius (assembly GCA_021018995.1). Lineage (NCBI taxonomy): Eukaryota > Viridiplantae > Streptophyta > Magnoliopsida > Chloranthales > Chloranthaceae > Chloranthus > Chloranthus sessilifolius. Next base: position 105,653,386 of record CM037588.1, read on the forward strand.
GGCAAAATTAAAAATAACAGAAAATGCCACTTTTGTAGGGAGCACGGATGCATTTATCATATGCGCCAACCCCTAGGTGATCCCTAGTAGAGGAGTGAAGTCTCCTGGGGGTTTTCAATGAAGATAACCATAAACTTCACCAATAACACAGTTAAAGACAGTGCAGTCAATGCCAAAACAGATTTTAATCAATAAAGTTTCATTCTACACCCATTCTTTAAAATTTAAAGGAAATTACAGCAGTAATGTAGTCATTTAAAACTAAAAATCAGCATCTCTATGCATCACCACCATTCAATTCACATCAGAAATATAATGTGCATAAATCAACACTAAGCTTGCCTTTGATTCAAAATTCAGGTGTAGATACAACCCCAATGAAATTAAAATTTAGACCCAATCCTTACCAGGGCTGTCTCTCAACAATGAAAATCTAAGGGTGTTCACATTCTCAACAGCTCAAGATCAGTCACAGTCCCCAAATGGGACTGCAAGCATGAGCATGGGCATTGCATTTAAGTTCTGACATCCTCAACGATTTTCACCATAGATTAGAAAATTCCTCAACTCCACATGACAACTCATTTCGCTTTGGATCACCAAGGTCTTTTTGAATGTGATGTAATGTGGCTTATGGGTGAGGGATATAAAGAATGAATAGGTAAAAATGGAATCGAAATTGAGAAGTTAGCAAGGTAAGGAGTGATTCATGACTTCACCACCTTCATTTTAGCACAACTTCATCATACTTGATATATTTTTCAGAATGAAAGTGACCAACTTCTCCTCTTCTTTTCAATTTTTAGATGATGTTCTTCTCTAGACTTCTCTTTCTTTTTCTCTTTTTATTGTTTTTATACTTTTCCGATTTTTATGATGAACTACCACACAAATACCATGAATACCCTGTCGTTCATAAGTTGCTTTTCTTCTCTTTCCACCAAATGTAGGTCCACTCTCACTATCTTCAACTCCTTCTCCTTTACCTTTTGAATTCTTAGAGTGAGGGTAAGGTTAAATCAGGTCATGAGGTTAAGGTGCAAGTACTCCGATATTTGTTAAAGAAAAAATAAGAGTATCAAAGGTCAAAGAGTGTAAGCAAAGGGCAATTGAATAGGTGGGAAATTTTAAGCTAAAACTGTCCAAATGAAGGCGTTGGGTAATTTCCTTAGTGTCATTAGTGTTGTCAATCAATTTTGATTTGGAGGTGTCTAACTTCTAGTGAAAGGTGTTGAGTCAATCAAACCTTAGAGCCGAAAAAATGCCAAAAACACTCTTCTAAAGGAATTTGATAAGCCTAAATCTCACTGTGTATGGTCCTCACATTAACCCATGGGGTGCACTTCTACCTTTTTCTCACCTCTCCAGTTCACTAAGTACCAATCTGAAAATTTTTTGTTGATGTTAGCTTCATGGCGGTGCTAATTTTTCAAAGATTTTTAGTTTCAAAAGTCTGCAAAATTTTAAAATTTCCACAAATTTCCTCATTGTCACAAGTTAGGTGGGAATTAACTCTATGCATCTCAATTTTCCTCACACAGCTGTACTAAAGTTAACTATTTTATTGGCAGGTCTACTCTGCCACACCTCAAAACCTAAGTTAAATAGTGTCCTCACTGTTTCATGCAATATGTATAGGGGTAGCAGGGTATGCAAAAGAAAATACACTAACCTACAGCATAAAACAATGAGGAAACTAAGCTAGAAGACTGCAAAAAAATAAGCTAAGAAGGAGAAAAAGAAAATATATGTTGCAGAAATGACAATAAAAACAGCAGGTATATAAAAACATAAACTAAGCTAAACACCTAACACAATAAAATCCTACATACAATTTCCTACACATGATCTATGTATGAATCTAAATGGATGGTAGAGAATTTTTCAGCATGAAAAACACACTTTTAAAAGGTGATTCACATGTAATGATCAGATCACACTACACTAGCTAGGCAGAATTTTAAAACACTAAAAATAGCTATGTCACATATGGTACATAGTGTGAGATCAGCTATCAAGACAGGTCTTGAAAGTGAATGATTTTAGAGGTCTCAACAGACTTTCAAACACAGATTTCTAGCCTCTGACCATTAACCCTCATGACTCTTCCCAACATTAAGGCTCATGATCTACACAGTCTAGATGGGGGTATGTGCATGACAGAAAATTAAGACCCATCTAGAACTCAGCTAAAATTGAAAGAACTGTAATATAAAAATGAAAAGTCATACCTTTACATTTGCAACAAACTTGAGGTCCTCCAACTCAGCAGTTTACAATTGCATGAGAGATGCAGGGAGCAGCTCCAGCTCCACATCAGGTGGAGAGGCAATAACAGGCAGCAAAGGTGCCTTAAATGGCTAAGGGTAGTTGTCCAAGTGAAGTGGTGCACTCACCCCACTGAGAAGCCCAAAATAATACTTTGCAGAACATAGGTGGGGGCCTCCTTATTCCATACTTCAAAATTTTCAGCAAATACCTCAGCCCAATTCCAGCAGGTTGGGCAAGGTCTCATCCACTATCTCACCATTGACTGCAATTGTTTAATCAAATCTCATTTCCTCCATCATATCCTTCCCCTTATAAGAAGGAGAAGGACCTTTAAAAATTTTAGGAAATGGCAGATAAAGTACTGCTGGTCTTTTTTTTTTTTTTAGATTACAGCTATACTTTATTCAAACATTACAAAGACACAAAAAATCTAAAATAGAAAATGAAGACAAATTTCAAAAATCACACAAAAACTAAAGCTGGCATTTATTCAAACACTACATCTACAAAGAATATAGCTCAACAAAAATACAGATTACTATACTACATCTTCTTTAATTCTACTATGGCACTGCTAAAAAGAATTTTCTAAAATGAAATATAATACAACTGAAGTCTACTAAAAAGACCAATCTCCCTGACGGCAGTGCCAAAAACTTGTTGGGGTATTTCAGTTGCTTGCAGCTAACTTTATTTGAAAGCAGTGATAAGAATGTGTTAGTAAAAATAAATCAAAGGAAGATTGGAAAAATACAAAATAGCAAGTCTAAAATTACACACAGACCTGGAAGATACAGGGCCTGTTGTAGCAAGTTTTGATAAGTAAGAGTTTGTCCCACAGGGAGTATTGATTTGAACCACAAGGGGCATACAGTAATCTCCAGATCTAGCTACAGATCTGGCAGTCCTAAAGGAAGGGTGTTTAGGTGTCAGTAAACTATACTAAAAACTAAGAAAAGCAGGAATAAACTATAATTAATTAAAGGGATAAAGAAGGATGATGATGTGTGGGATAAAATATGGAGAAGTAAATAGCTAAGGAAAAATTAGTTATGCAACTCAGTGTTAGTCATGAATCTGTAGCAATCCTTGCTAAAGTGCTATCAATAACCTCAGCAAGGTAGAAGACTCCAACTTAGCCCATGCCACTTAGACTGCTCTTAAGGTTATAATCTATCCACTTAAATGGCCACAGACTATCCAATAGAGTCTGTCAAATCCCATTAATTTAGTCAGAAAAGCTAACCTAATCCAAAAGAGTGGGCTGATCAAACCTAATCCAATGAATAAAATCAGGTCATGAATACCATTGCAGACACTATATTTTCCAGGCCACAAGCTCCCTAGATCTGCGTATAGATCTGGCAGACATTCATAGGAGCATTAAACCTAAGAAGATCAGATAGCAATCAAAAGATCTAAAGGTTAAGTGAATGGGCAATTCCCAAAAACACAAATCCGATCGAGAATCTAATGGATCCAAAAGATCTATAGATTTAAATGGACTTTAAATCAACTATTTATTGCTTAAAATCCTATGTGTGTGTCAAAGGCCAACAACACAATGCTTGGACACATAGGGAAAAGCAACAGATTGAATAGGGACTTAAACACAGTTGATCATTGCTATAAAAGGCCTGCAATGACTTAGTCCTCAAGTTTGAAATCTCTACAACAACTCAGATCTACACACTGAGGCTCCCTTACCCACAAATGATAAGATAGAATATATAAACTGCTGCAACCACCATGGTCCCAGGGCTACAAGCTCAAGCTCCCATGGGCCTTTCAATAAGCTCAAGTCCTAAATGCATGCTACAGCCAGAACAAAACCGCGGGCAAATAGGAAAATAATAGATTGAATAAAGATTAAAATAGGCATTGCATTAATTGAAATGAAACTTACAATGTTCTGCCCTCAAGGCAGCAGCTTGTCCAAACCCCAAATCAGCTCACTCTATTTCATACAAAACCGATTGCAAAACATGAAATAAAACTAATTGTTACAAAGAACCTAGCCCAGCAATGCTGCGGTGCTATGGCAAGAAGAAAATGGAAAAGGGAAAAGGAACTAAAACCCTAAATGAGCATTGGAAACCCTAGCTCAGATCTCAGGCTATTCCTGAATTGAAACCCTAATCCTAGGTGATCACAGGTTAACCCAGCATCCCTTTACAAAATAGGAGGCTGTTCTATATAAGCAATCCTTGAACTTTGGTGTTCCCTAGAAGCAAGGGTGAGGATGTGTGGAGTTGATTAAGTGGCCCATCTGTGACCCTTAGCTGCCTTTGGATGCGTGGAATAGATGGGCACCTCGGGAGGTGTGCCCTAATACGTGTGAGATGCCCAAATAGTCCCTGTAGTGGACTTAGAAGTTGAGAGCCCGAGCTTCGCGAGGTTAAAATGCTTTAGGAGTTACAGCTTGCTAGGCTCTCGCTGGGCTGGAATGTGCTTCATTTGTAGCTTGCTGGGTTGAAGCCTCATCTCGCGAGGTTCCTTTTTGTGTGCAGCTTAATACAACTCACGCAGATGGTTTCAGGTTAAATCCTCGCTGGGTTCTCGCTGGGCAGAAGTGAGAGCTCGCTGAGACCACTTAAAAGCTCATGAGGTTGAAAGTGTGTAGCTTTAATGTGCTCGCTAAGCTCAAATGGTATCTCGCGCGGCTGGATTAGAAGTTGAAGACGAGCTCGCGAGGTTGAATTGAAGCATGCGGGGATTGCTTCTGGAGTACGCGAGAGCTGCACGACGTGCCTTCTGAAGCCTGCATCCTTGCGAGAACTGCACGACCAGCTATACTACTACATGTTTGGACCTTGCGATAGCTGTGCGAGGCATCTTCTGAGTAAATTGACCCTCACGACAGCTTCGAGAGGTAGCTCTGTGGCTCTCTGCTGCTGTGCACCTTTTGCTGAAGTAGCCTCCTTCACTTGGATCCACCAATCTTTCATCTTTTAGGCTTATAGGGTCCACTTTGGCATGCAATATGGTCACCATGGTGCATTCTCTGGTTTTGCCTCAGCTCCACAGATTGGCATTAAATTCACTCTTTTGGCTTGAAAAAGCATGGATTGTATATTAAGCTCTTATTTCCTATTTTCTACAAAAATACAACTAAAAACATATTATTAATATGCTCAAAGGTCCATCAAAGGATAGGTTGAGGGGTGAAAAATTATATTTTTCAGTGCTCAACACACCCCCAAACCTAATCTTTGCTAGTCCTGGAGCAAAGGCAAAATTAAAAATAACAGAAAATGCCACTTTTGTAGGGAGCACGGATGCATTTATCATATGCGCCAACCCCTAGGTGATCCCTAGTAGAGGAGTGAAGTCTCCTGGGGGTTTTCAATGAAGATAACCATAAACTTCACCAATAACACAGTTAAAGACAGTGCAGTCAATGCCAAAACAGATTTTAATCAATAAAGTTTCATTCTACACCCATTCTTTAAAATTTAAAGGAAATTACAGCAGTAATGTAGTCATTTAAAACTAAAAATCAGCATCTCTATGCATCACCACCATTCAATTCACATCAGAAATATAATGTGCATAAATCAACACTAAGCTTGCCTTTGATTCAAAATTCAGGTGTAGATACAACCCCAATGAAATTAAAATTTAGACCCAATCCTTACCAGGGCTGTCTCTCAACAATGAAAATCTAAGGGTGTTCACATTCTCAACTCAAGATCACCACCTCCCAAGTGGGACTGCAAGCATGAGCATGGGCATTGCATTTAAGTTCTGACATCCTCAACGATTTTCACCATAGATTAGAAAATTCCTCAACTCCACATGACAACTCATTTCGCTTTGGATCACCAAGGTCTTTTTGAATGTGATGTAATGTGGCTTATGGGTGAGGGATATAAAGAATGAATAGGTAAAAATGGAATCGAAATTGAGAAGTTAGCAAGGTAAGGAGTGATTCATGACTTCACCACCTTCATTTTAGCACAACTTCATCATACTTGATATATTTTTCAGAATGAAAGTGACCAACTTCTCCTCTTCTTTTCAATTTTTAGATGATGTTCTTCTCTAGACTTCTCTTTCTTTTTCTCTTTTTATTGTTTTTATACTTTTCCGATTTTTATGATGAACTACCACACAAATACCATGAATACCCTGTCGTTCATAAGTTGCTTTTCTTCTCTTTCCACCAAATGTAGGTCCACTCTCACTATCTTCAACTCCTTCTCCTTTACCTTTTGAATTCTTAGAGTGAGGGTAAGGTTCAATCAGGTCATGAGGTTAAGGTGCAAGTACTCCGATATTTGTTAAAGAAAAAATAAGAGTATCAAAGGTCAAAGAGTGTAAGCAAAGGGCAATTGAATAGGTGGGAAATTTTAAGCTCAAACTGTCCAAATGAAGGCGTTGGGTAATTTCCTTAGTGTCATCAGTGTTGTCAATCAATTTTGATTTGGAGGTGTCTAACTTCTAGTGAAAGGTGTTGAGTCAATCAAACCTTAGAGCCGAAAAAATGCCAAAAACACTCTTCTAAAGGAATTTGATAAGCCTAAATCTCACTGTGTATGGTCCTCACATTAACCCATGGGGTGCACTTCTACCTTTTTCTCACCTCTCCAGTTCACTAAGTACCAATCTGAAATTTTTTTGCTGATGTTAGCTTCATGGCGGTGCTAATTTTTCAAAAAATTTTAGTTTTAAAAGTCTGCAAAATTTTAAAATTTCCACAAATTTCCTCATTGTCACAAGTTAGGTGGAATTAACTCTATGCATCTCAATTTTCCTCACACTGCTGTACTAAAGTTAACTATTTTATTGGCAGCTCTACTCTGCCACACCTCCAAACCTAAGTTAAACAGTGTCCTCACTGTTTCATGCAATATGTATAGGGGTAGCAGGGTTTGCAAAAGAAAATACACTAACCTACAGCATAAAACAATGAGGAAACTACGCTAGAAGACTGCAAAAAAATAAGCTAAGAAGGAGAAAAAGAAAATATATGTTGCAGAAATGACAATAAAAACAGCAGGTATATAAAAACATAAACTAAGCTAAACACCTAACACAATAAAATCCTACATACAATTTCCTACACATGATCTATGTATGAATCTAAATGGATGGTAGAGAATTTTTCAACATGAAAAACACACTTTTAAAAGCAGGATTCACACAAAATGATCAGATCACACTACACTAGCTAGGCAGAATTTTAAAACACTAAAAATAGCTATGTCACATATGGTACATAGTGTGAGATCAACTATCATGACAGGTCTTGAAAGTGAATGATTTTAGAGGTCTCAACAGACTTTTAAACACAGATTTCTAGCCTCTGACCATTAACCCTCATGACTCTTCCCAACATTAAGGCTCATGATCTACACAGTCTAGATGGGGGTATGTGCATGACAGAAAATTAAGACCCATCTAGAACTCAGCTAAAATTGAAAGAACTGTAATATAAAAATGAAAAGTCATACCTTTACATTTGCAACAAACTTGAGGTCCTCCAACTCAGCAGTTTACAATTGCATGAGAGATGCAGGGAGCAGCTCCAGCTCCACATCAGGTGGAGAGGCAATAACAGGCAGCAAAGGTGCCTTAAATGGCTAAGGGTAGTTGTCCAAGTGAAGTGGTGCACTCACCCCACTGAGAAGCCCAAAATAATACTTTGCAGAACATAGGTGGGGGCCTCCTTATTCCATACTTCAAAATTTTCAGCAAATACCTCAGCCCAATTCCAGCAGGTTGGGCAAGGTCTCATCCACTATCTCACCAATGACTGCAACTGTTTAATCAAATCTCATTTCCTCCATCATATCCTTCCCCTTATAAGAAGGAGAAGGACCTTTAAAAATTTTAGGAAATGGCAGATAAAGTACTGCTGGCCTGTTTTTTTTTTTTAGATTACAGCTATACTTTATTCAAACATTACAAAGACACAAAAAATCTAAAATAGAAAATGAAGACAGATTTCAAAAATCACACAAAAACTAAAGTTGTCATTTATTCAAACACTACATCTATAAAGAATATAGCTCAACAAAAATACAGATTACTATACTACATCTTCTTTAATTCTACTATGGCACAGCTAAAAAGAATTTTCTAAAATGAAATATAATACAACTCAAGTCTACTAAAAAGACCAATCTCCCTGACAGTAGTGCCAAAAACTTGTTGGGGTATTTCAGTTGCTTGCAGCTAACTTTATTTGAAAGTAGTGATAATAATGTGTTAGTAAAATAAATCAAAGGAAGATTGGAAAAATACAAAATAGCAAGTCTAAAATTACACACAGACCTGGAAGATACAGGGCCTGTTGTAGCAAGTTTTGATAAGTAAGAGTTTGTCCCACAGGGAGTATTGATTTGAACCACAAGGGGCATATAGTAATCTCCAGATCTAGCTACAGATCTGGCAGCCCTAAAGGAAGGGTGTTTAGGTGTCAGTAAGCTATACTAAAAACTAAGAAAAGCAGGAATAAACTACAATTAATTAAAGGGATAAAGAAGGATGATGATGTGCGGGATAAAATAAAGATAAAATATGGAGAAGTAAATAGCTAAGGAAAAATTAGTTATGCAACTCAGTGTTAGTCATGAATTTCTAGCAATCCTTGCTAAAGTGCTATCAATAACCTCAGCAAGGTAGAAGACTCCAACTTAGCCCATGCCACTTAGACTGCTCTTAAGGCTATAATCTATCCACTTAAATGGCCACAGACTATCCAATAGAGTCTGTCAAATCCCATTGATTTAGTCAGAAAAGCTAACCTAATCCAAAAGAGTGGGCTGATCAAACCTAATCCAATGAATAAAATCAGGTCATGAATACCATTGCAGACACTATATTTTCCATGCTACAAGCTCCCTAGATCTGCGTACAGATCTGGCAGACATCCATAGGAGCATTAAACCTAAGAAGATCAGATAGCAATCAAAAGATCTAAAGGTTAAGTGAATGGGCATTTCCCAAAAACACAAATCCGATCGAGAATCTAATGGATCCAAAAGATCTATAGATTTAAATGGACTTTAAATCAACTATTTATTGCTTAAAATCCTATGTGTGTGTCAAAGGCCAACAGCACAATGCTTGGACACATAGGGAAAAGCAACAGATTGAATAGGGACTCAAACATAGCTGATCATTGCTATAAAAGGCTTGCAATGACTCAGCCCTCAAGTTTGAAATCTCTACAACAACTCAGATCTACACACTGATAATGGTAATGCAAAATAGAGTAGGTTTGGTTCTGCATAATCTCTCACTAGGCTATAAGCTCAAGTGTAGAGAAAAAGAATCCATCTCAGATCTGTGACCAAGATTTCCCTAGGGCTATAGTCTGTCCACTCAAATGGTCACAGGCTATCCACAGAGGCTCCCTTACCCACAAATGATAAGATAGAATATATAAACTGCTGCAACCACCATGGTCCCAGGGCTACAAGCTCAAGCTCCCATGGGCCTTTCAATAAGCTCAAGTCCTAAATGCATGCTACAGCCAGAACAAAACCGCGGGCAAATAGGAAAATAACAGATTGAATAAAGATTAAAATAGGCATTGCATTAATTGAAATGAAACTTACAATGTTCTACCCTCAAGGCAGCAGCTTGTCCAAACCCCAAATCAGCTCACTCTATTTCATACAAAACCGATTACAAAACATGAAATAAAACTAATTGTTACAAAGAACCTAGCCCAGCAATGCTGCGGTGCTATGGCAAGAAGAAAATGGAAAAGGGAAAAGGAACAAAAACCCTAAATGAGCATAGGAAACCCTAGCTCAGATCTCAGGCTATTCCTGAATTGAAACCCTAATCCTAGGTGATCACAGGTTAACCCAGCATCCCTTTACAAAATAGGAGGCTGTTCTATATAAGCAATCCTTGAACTTTGGTGTTCCCTAGAAGCAAGGGTGAGTATGTGTGGAGTTGATTAAGTGGCCCATCTGTGACCCTTAGCTGCCTTTGGATGCGTGGAATAGATGGGCACCTAGAGAGATGTACCCTAATACGTGTGAAATGCCCAAATAGTCCCTACAGTGGTCTGAGAAGTTGAGAGCTCGAGCTTCGCGAGGTTAAAATGCTTCAGGAGTTACATCTCCCTAGGTTCTCGCTAGGCTGAAATGTGTTGCATTTGTAGCTTGCTGGGTTGAAGCCTCATCTAGCGAGGTTCCTTTTTGTGTGTAGCTTAATACAGCTCATGCAGATGGCTTCAGGCTAAATCCTTATTGGGTTCTCATTGGGCTGAAGTGAGAGCTCGCTGAGACCACTTAGAAGCTCGCGAGGTTTATAGTGTGTAGCTTTAATATGCTCTCTAAGCTCAAATGGTATCTCGTTGAAGACGAGCTCGCGAGGTTGGATTGAAGTGTGCAGGGACTGCTTCTGGAGTACGTGAGAGCTGCATGACATGCCTTTTGAAGCTTGCAACCTTGTGAGAACTGCGTGACCAGCTATACTACTGCAGCTTTGGACCTCACGCCAGTTGCGTGAGGTAGCTCTGTGGCTCTCTGTTGATGTGCACCTTCTGCTGAAGCAGCCTCCGTCACTTGGGTCCACCAACCTTTCATCTTTTAGGCCTCTAGGGTCCACTTTAGCATGCAATATGGTCACCATGGTGCATTCTCTAGTTTTACCTCAGCTCCACAGATTTGCATTAAATTCACTCTTCTTGGCTTGAAAAAGCATGGATTGTACATTAAGCTCTCATTTCCTATTTTCTACAAAAATACAACTAAAACCACATTATTAATGTGCTCAAAGGTTCATCAAAGGCTAGGTTAAGGGGTGAAAAACACTGGCTACCTGAGGGGCTTCTTTGTTAGGACTCTCAACTGATTTCTTCTTGTTTTTCCCAATCAAGGTCCTACTAGCAGACCAGGTCCTCTTCCCAAATACTTTAGGGCTCAATTTCTCCACAGGCTCATCCTTTTGAAACACAAATTTACCTTTTCTTAACAAGGCAGTGATGATTCTGCTGTAGGGTAGCCCTGGCAAAGCCTGTACTCTTTTGATCTTTTCATTTACATCTACCATTGCCTGAAATACCAGCTGAGAGGCATTCAAGAACTGGCCCTTGGAGAAAAAGTATAGGGCATCCACTATGGGGGTCCTCCTCTCCTGTTGATGTCCACTGACATAAATGTTTTTCCTCAAACTAGAGTCTATGAAAAGCAAGCTAGGGTGTAGATCTCTCCTCATCAAGGATTCCCCAGAGCCCACAATGCCTTGAGTCAGATGTCTTGCCATTGCTCTAAAGGACGCACTCTCAGGTGCTCTTAAACCATAAACTGAGTCAAAAACTGATGGGGACCCTAATGCCAACCCTATATCACTGTAGTCCACAACTAGCTCCCAATTATCAATCAAAATCACAAGGGAAGGCTCAATTGACCCTAGCTTCATCTTCTTCCTGATATTCTGATAACATAATTTGACAAGTCTAGGGTAGGATTTTTCTTGCAATGGGGTCCACAAAGGTGTCAGACCTGCCTTCACCAAATAGTCCAAGGTGCCCTTACACTCCTCTTTCTTAGAAAAATAAGGTATGTCAAAAATTATCTCAGGGATCAGGCCTAAGGCATCCATAAACTCATTGGGAGTAGTCAGGTTCTCAGGTATTTCAGGTACATCCTCAGGGTTAGGTTCAGGCATAGGGATGTCCTCAACAACTTCTTCACTAATTTTTATGGAATTGAAACAATTGGAACAATGGCCGAGTGATTGGAGTTGAAACCAGTGAGGTGGAGGAAGAAAGAAGAAGATTGGAAATTGGGCAAAGAAGGAACAGGCTTGGAACATAAGCTATCAAATGGATGGAATGAGTTGTCAATAGGTTTAAAACAACTAAAATCATATTTCGACTTGTGGACTTCTCAGGATGAAGGTGTCGAGAGATTGGCTGAACCTCTCGAAAGGTAGAAGGCTCCAAAAATATCAAATCGATAGATTTAGTCATCCTATCGACAGGTACACGGGCTTTAAATTTTTCAAGTCGAGAGGTATAGACATCCTCTCGACAGGTTTAAAATTCTTAGTACTTAACCTCTCGACAGGTATCAGAACCTGTTGAGAACACTACCTACTCAGTACCTCTCAATTTTATCTCTCAACATCTCGACAGGTTTAAAGATCCTGTCGAAATTCACCTTTACACCTTCAGAACTTGTCGAACATCAATTCAAACCTCTCGACATGTATTAGAACCTGTCGAAATTCACATTGGGAACCTTCAAAACCTGTCAAAATGTTCTTTACACCTCTCGACAGGTTGTTTTTCAATTCAAAAAGATTTCTCATCAGTTCCCAATCCATTCTCCACATAGATTTGTCAATTCTATTATGTTCCCATTAGATTTCTCATGCATTGAGGACCTTCCTGCCTCTATCATATCTGACTCATTATTTTAAATGAAACACTAAGCAAAATGGCAACATATGTATAATGCAAAACAGAGTTGAAAATAGAAACAACAATAAAACTGACAAAAACAACAGTTATGATACATAGTATATATTATTGAGAATCAGTCACACTTGGGAGGTTCTTGAAGGTGAATGGTCACCACAGGCTCTACTATATTTTTAACAAAGAACTTGAGCCTTTGACCATTAACTTTCATGATCCTACAATCTTTTGGATCCTTGATTTCAACAGCTCCAGATGGGAATACATGCACTAAAATGTAAGGTCCGTCCCATCTAGATCTCAACTTGCCTGGGAAAATTTTTAATTTTAAGTTGAACAGCCATACCTTGTTGCCAAAAGTAAACTCCTTTCTCAATAGATGCTTGTCATAAAAAGGTTTGGCTTTTTCTTTGTAGATCCTTGTATTGGAGTAGGCTTCTAATCTCAGCTCTTCCAGCTCTGACAACTGCAGCCTCCTATGCATACCAGCAAAAGTTAGATCAACATTCAATGATTTAATAGACCAATAGGCTTTGTGTTCTATCTCCACTCGTAAGTGGCATGCCTTGCCATACACTATCCTAAAGGGAGACATCCCTATTGAGGTCTTATAGGCAGTTCTATAAGCCCAAAGAGCATCAGTTAACTTCAGGTACTAGTCCTTCCTACCTCCTCTCACAGTTTTCTCTAAAATGTGTTGATTTCTCTATTAAAAATTTCCATTGCCCACTGGTTTGTGGGTGGTACGGGGTGGCAACTCTGTGTGTCACAAAGTTCTTTCTAAGTAAGTTCTCAAACTGTCTATTGCAGAAATGGCTTCCCCCATAACTAATAATAGCTCTAGGGGTGCCAAACCTAGAGAAAATATTATCCTTCAAGAACTTGAGGACAACTTTATGATCATTAGTTCTTGTGGCTATGGCCTCAACCCATTCAGACACATAGTCCACAGCCACAAGAATAAAACTTTATCCATAGGAAGAAGGGAAGGGACCCATGAAGTCAATCCCCCAAATGTGAAAGAGTTTAACAACAAGTATAGGTTGTAAAGGCATGGAATTTCTTTTGGAGATACTTCCCATTTTTTGGCATCTTTCACAAGCTTTACAATGCTGCCATGCATCCTTGAAGATAGTCGGCCAATAAAATCCACTTTGAAGTATCTTGGCAGCAGTCTTGTTCCCACTGAAATGGCCTCCACAAGCCTGTTCATGACACATGGTTAGTATGTTGTAGAATTCATCATCAGGGACACACCTCCTCACAACTTGGTCTGCACAATGCTTGAACAGGTATGGATCCTCCCACATGTAATGTCTGATATGAGAAAAGAACAACTCCTTGTCCATTTTGTTCCAATGTGGGAGAATCCTACCCACTGCCAAGTAGTTGACTATGTTTGCAAACCAAGGTGCAGAAGTGCTAACAGTAAATAGTTGTTCATTAGGGAAAGAATCATTGATAGGCAGCCTATCAAACTCAGCAGCTAGGATCCTGGATAGGTGGTCTGCAATCATATTTTCAACTTTTTATCCTTAATCTCAAGATTAAATTCTTGTAATAGGAGGATCCATCTGATTAATCTTGGCTTGGCATCCTTTTTAGACAAAAGGTACTTCTGGGCTGAGTGGTCAGTGAACACCACAATCCCGGATCCCAACACATAAGACCTGAATTTTTCCAAAGCATAGACAATGGCCAATAATTCCTTCTCAGTTGTGGTGTAGTTTAACTAAGCATCAATCATTGTCTTGCTTGCATAAGTAATCACACAAGGTGCTTTGTCTTTTCTTTACCCTAAAACTGCACCAATAGCAAAATCTGATGCATCACACATAAGCTTAAATCAGGTGCTTGAAGGACAGGAGAAAAGGTTAAACAACCTTTTAAAAGTTCAAAAGCAATGAGACATTCATCATTAAATTTAAAAGGAACCTCTTGGCACAACAAGTGACAAAGAGGTTTTGAGATTTTACTGAAATCTTTGATGAATCTCCTATAAAAATCAGCATGCCCCAAGAAAGATCTTACTTGTTTCACAGTTTTAGGTGGGAGAAAATGTGCAATTAAATCAATTTTAGCCTGGTCTACCTCTATGCCTTTGTGGGAAATAACATGGCCAAGGACAATGCCTTGATTGACCATAAAATGACTATTTGCCCAACTCAAAACCAAGTTGGTTTCCTCACATTTCTGCAGCACAAGGCTGAGATGGTGTAGACATTGGCTAAAACTGTCCCCAAAGACAGTGAAATCATCCATGAATATCTTTAAAAACTGATCCATCATGTTAGAAAAAATGGCATACATACACCTTTGAAAAGTTGCAGGGGCATTGCACAATCGAAATGACATCCTTCTATAGGCAAAGGTGCCAAATGGACATGTGAAAGTGGTCTTCTCTTGGTCTTATGGATAAATAGGGATTTGATTATACCCAGAATATCTATCAAGAAAGCAATAAAAAATTTTGCCTGCCAACTTGTCCAAAATCTGGTCTATGAAGGGCAAAGGAAAGTGGTCTTTTCTAGTTTTCAAATTGAGCTTTCGCTAATCAATGTACACCCTCAAACCTGTGATTTCCGTAGTTGGAATTAGCTTACCAGAATTAGATTTAATCATAGTGATTCCAGATTTCTTAAGTACCACCTGAGTAGGTGCCACCCATTCAGAATCTAAAATGGGATAGATGACTCCTGCATCTAACAATTTGACCACCTCCTTCATCACCACTTCATGCAAGTGGGGGTTTAACTTTCTCTGCATCTCTCTAGAGGGTTTGAAACCCTCTTCCAAGTGGATCTTATGCATACAAACAGTAGGGCTGATGCCCCCAAGGTCAGCAATAGTCCAACCTATTGCTCTCTTGTGCTTTTTTAAAACGCACAACAGCTTTTCCTCTTTCTCATCAGTGAGGGAGGAAGAAATGATCACTGGCAATTTCTTGTTTGCCCCCAAAAATGCGTATTTTAAGTACTTGGGTAGTTGTTTCAATTCCACATCAGGTGGACTTATGAGTGAAGGTAGCAAAGGTCCCTTTGATGGTGGTGGAGGAGGCAACACAACAGGTTTCCAAGGAGGATACCTTGCTGTTGGCCCCAATTCAGAAGTTAAAGCTTGCACCTCTTAAACCACAGGTGTGGGGGCCTTCTCTTCCACAATTTCACTCCACATATTTTCAAAAACAAATCATCACAATGCAGCAGCTTGGGCAAAGTCTCTTCCACAAGCTCATCCAATACATCAATCAAAAAGTAATCCTCACTATCCAAGTGAGGCTTACTTGCTACATTGTAAACATTCAATTTTAGCCAAGAGATACCTCCATTACACCTGATCTACATTATATACAAATATTGGCAGTGGCCAAGAAAGGCCTGTTGAGAATTACAGGAATGGAGGAAGTACACTTGCTTGGCTCCATGTCCAGAACCAGAAAATATGTTGGATAGAAAAACTTATCAACCCCAACTAGCACATCTTTTATCATTCCCACAGGTCTCCTTTCAAATCAGTCAGCCAGCTGTAGCACCACAAGTGCGGGCTTCAATTCTTCCAAACCTAACTTCTTATAGACTAAATATAGAAGTAGGTTTACACTAGCTCCCAGATCTAACAAGGCTTTCTCAATGGTGTGATCCCTAATGATGTAAGGGATTGTGAGAACTCCAGGGTCTTAGAGCTTTGTTGGGGTTGCGATGGATAGCACTTGGTTCACTTTCTCAGTATAAAAGACCTTTTTAGATAAGTGTATCTAAGATTATCGTTTGTGTGTGTACAAATCTATCAAAAACTTTGCATAGGCTGAAACTTGCTTGATTGCATTAAGTAAAGGCAAGTTGATCTTCACTTGTTTAAATGTCTCCATCATTTCCTCAACTTTAGCACTCTCCTTGTCAAAAGGAGAAGGTACTTGAAGTGCATTGGGAAATGGAAAATGGGGGACTGATCTCCCATTTACTGCCTTAGCAATCTCATCAGATTTTTCTTTATTTTTATTTTTATTTTTTTGTTGACAACACCCCTGTTATTTCTCATATGTTACTCCTGCTGCATTTAAACATGAGTTGTTCTTTCATTTCTTGCACTTTTCTCATCAAGCTCAACACCAACTTTGTTGTCAACCAGCCTTCCACTTCTCAAAGTGGTGACATATTTGGTTTCTTTATGTGAAGAAGTCTCACTCACCATATGCTGCCCTTTTTAGTTGTTTATGGGCTGACTAGATAATCTTCTCTCCTCTCTCCTAGTCAAAGTATTGGATAGCTGACAAAGGTGGTCCTCTATTTTCTTAATACTTTGGCTGTGGGGGTTAACAGTTTGAGACAAAGACCCCAAATTCTGTAATGAAGTCAAAACTTGCTCTTCAAATGTCAGGGATCTAGAGAGTGTTGGGACTGGTGCACTTTGATGCACAGGTTGTATCATAGGCTAGGCCATAGGCTGTTGCTATTGGGGCCTTGGGAAGTAGTTCTGCTGGTAGGGTTAAGCATTTCTATAAGGCATGGGCTGCTGTGGTTGCTGCTGCTGCTGGTTTGGAAAGGAATCTTGTCTCCACCTCAAATTGGGGTGGTTTCTCTAATGATAACCAGCAGTAGGCTATTGTCCAAAGGACTGAGCAGCATTCATATATTTCATAACAAGGTCTGGAAATTAGGCAGCAGAAGGACATTCCTCAAGGGAGTGAGTGGGGGACTGGCATATCACACATGCCTCCTCCACTTTTGCAGCCATTGGAGACTTCATTGCTCTCATGAGCTTATCAAATTTTTGTGTCAAGCTATCCACCTTCCTTTTCAAATCATTGTATCCATTAACCTCATATATTCTCTCTTGTAGTGTTCTCTTTCACCAATCTACCAGGGGTCTCAATGTACCTTAACAAAGTCTCCCTTTGCATGGAGTTTTCACTAATGATATCAAACATCTCCCAAGCCTCATCAACTGTCTTATGGAGGTAAGTACCACCACATGAGACATCAACCATGTCCCTACTCTTGGGATCAATCCCTTGATAGAAACTTTGAGCAAGTTGTCATTCAGGGATTTGGTGATGGGGACATTACTTCAAGAGCTCCTTCAATCTCTCCCATGCTTGATGAAAGTCTTCAGTTGGGGCTTGAGCAAAGGAGATTATGCTCTTTCTCAACTAACTTGTTTTGGACATGGGGAAAAACTTAGCCAAAAATTGACATTGAATGTCATTCCAAGACAATATACAATTACTTGGGAGCATGGATAGTCAAGTTCTAGCTCTGTCTTTTAATGAAAAAGGAAAGAGCCTCAACCTCATTGCTTCCTCCCCCAAACCAGCAATGTTAAAAGTAGTGCTCAGTCCCAGAAATTCATCAATGTGCCTGCATGGGTCTTCCTTACTCAGGCCATGATATGAGGGCAACATCTGTATGATGGAAGATTTAATCTCATAGTTCCCTTGGACAATAGAGAATTGAATGCAGAAGGAGGAATTGCAGACCCCTAGTGCATTGAATTCTTTCAATGCCCTAGGTTGTTACACCCATTGCCAAAATCTCAGAATTAACCACAGGTGTGTGTAGGGACTGCTTAAGTCTGAGATGTGACAGCCTGAATTTCGACACCCCGAAACCGGTGCCATCAGCACGACCCTCAAGGCCGTGCCCTAAGAATCTTTACGAAGCATTGGTATATACAAGCCCAAAACTTCAATAGGAATGCATCTATTCTAAACAAGTACTCATGCATTCAAGGTAAAAGAGTCTCTAAGGACAGTTCTTGTCCCATACAAATTCATGGGCATAAGAACTTACCCGAACCGTTGGTGATAACTGTCCGTCCCAGACGGCCTGCCAAAAGAATAAAGATATTTAATTACATTACCAATAAAAAAAAATGACTTGATATGCCAAGCCGTGCCTAATACTCTCAACTCACTCTCAAAGTACGCAATGGGCTTCCTAGAAATTCCTCAGGAGGAGGCTCTGACTCCTCATTGGGCACGTAGTCTGAATCCCCTGGTTCAAAGTCTCCAAAAATCTTCGCTACCGCTAGTCCTGGACCTGCGACGTATAGTCTAAGGGGTGAGCTACATCCTAGCTCCGTAGAGAAACAAAATGAACATATAGATTAACCTTCACATATATGTCAGCAGTTTTAAAAGCATAAATTATCGGGTAACACTTATGGAAAACAATTGAAATAACTGGAATAAAATAATGATTTCAACTGTTACTTTGCATGGTTTTGTTTATTCTCCTTTCTGGTTTACTTGTGAATTTGGCCTAATCACTTAAATGTTAACTTAAGTAGTCCCCGAGTAATATAGCAACGAGCCCCGATGGAATACCCACCATCGTCGTCTAACTAGACAGTTGTTATGTGTATTCCCTGGGAATACTGCCCAAGCCCCTTTCTCATAGGTGGTGGGGTCTATTCTTAAATCTACATCCCTGGGATGTGCTATGAATATACGGATTGGCCGCCGTACCGGTCACGGATATCCTGCCGAGTCAGTCGTGGGTATCCCGCCACGTCGGTGGGGTATTCTAGTCAAACCTTAAATAATAAAAATATCGAACGTGTTGTACATATAGTTATTCACCGTGATTGTGCTAATTTTATTACATTAGGCCTTTTCACTTTACTTTCGTTTCACTATTAGTTTTCATCTGCATCCCTGGGATGCCACTGGTTCAATGCACCATCTAGATGTCCACTTTACAATTTTTACGTCCCTTGAGGACCTCATGATTATCACATTTGAAACTTACTCACACACCCTTTTTTCATAATGATCACGCAATGCTTGACTATTTAATTAAAATACACTACATATATGAGTTGACGAAATAATGTACATGTTTCAAGAATATTCCCTACCTCAACGCAATTCCAATGCACACTTTCTCGTAGAGGTTTACACGTCACGATCTCACGTCAACCTACATTTCATGTGTTTAGAATATGTTTAGAAAGGTCACTAGAATCATTGGAGCACATAGCCTCCATGTATTACACTAAACTATCAAAATTTGTGTGTGCCTCGCGCGAGCGAGCACAATTCCTCGCTTGAGCGGTCACTTGACCTCGCTCGAGCGAGCACAATTCCTCGCTTGAGTGGTTCAAACGAGATCGCTCGAGCGGCTAAAGCGAGCCATCTGAAACTCTACATGATACCTCACTCGAGCGAGCTCTTCCTTCAATATGGGTCTCACTCTAGCGAGCCCAGAACGCAATAGTTCTCTGGTTTTATACTTTGTCCTCGCTCGAGCGAGCCACGATAGACATAATTGCTCGATCAGTTCGATGACTATTTCCCTTCTTCATCCAATATCTTATTAGCATTAAATAACCTAAAATCATTTCAACTAATGCTTCCTACATTATTTAATCACCCAAAATACGCATTTAAATCATACATCGATCGATGTATTTGATGTAAATGTGATCCAAGTTCTAACTAGATGAGAGACTCATCAAGGTTCCTCCTCTAGTCCTTTTTCCAAACTTCTATCGGCTTAGAACAACGAGTCTCTACTCTCTTTTATGATTCCCTCTCTTCTCTTTCTCTTTTCCTTCTCTCTATCTAAATTAATTAGGTCACGTATTGGGGAACCCCTCTCCCCCCTCATTCACTTATATATATTTTAGTGAAAGTTAGTGTGTTTCACACACACACATAGTGTATACATGTTAGTTTTGGTTTCCTTGTGAACCACACATACACGTGCATGGTACATGGCGTGTACGGTTTCCAAAAATCTGGGGTTATGACATTCACCCCATCTTATATGATTTTCGTCCTCGAAAATCGACGATACCCGAGTAACTAGGTATGACTATTACTAGGCCATGTTAGGCTAATTCCATATATCATCAGGTAATTAAACAAATGGTCTAATTTCGCAACGACTTGCGTTAATCCATATCAACTTACACTCATATAGTCAAGAATAATGATGATAAAATTTTATACTATTAGGTATTTCCACCATCATGCTACTAATTGATCGTATGATAAAACTATAGACAATTGCTATTATGGTATTAATCCCCAAAATATCTGTGACAACCGTGTCACAATAGTTTATGTAGTCAAAATGCCACATCACCATCAAAACAATCATATCTAAAAATTACCAACAAAATATTATAACCAAGTTCATTATCCTTCCAACGAAAAGTAAATGACTATCTAATCATCATCCTCCTCATACTCGTCATCCTCGTCGCCGGAGCCATCATCATCGTCGTAGTCCTCGTCATCCTCATCCTCGTCAACCACTCTGGTGGTAGTGGCACTCGCTGTAGTGCTCCTCGTAGCAGGGCCCGAGCTAGACGCTCCAAAAATAACGTCTCTCATAGCACTGATGCGCTCCATGTAAGACTGCGGGTAAGCCTAGCCCATGAGGTCTATGAGTAGTGCCTCCTGAAACCTCTGGTGCAACCTGATCTCCCGCCCTTGTTGGAGGAGCTCTCGCATCATACCAGTGTCGGTGGTAGGTAGGGGCTGTGAAGATGAAGTAGGGGGAGCAGTTGGTCCCGCCAGTGCTTGTTGCATGGCTTGTCAGAAAATTTGGCGGTCTCTTTTCTTGTTGACGCTAGTTTGAAGGCTCTTTAAGTTTCAGCTCCACTCTTGGGCTAAATAGGGGACGACGTTATCAGTAAGAGATAACTCATCGGTTCGGATCTTGAATCCTCCTTTTCCATTTCGTGAATCGAGGAGTCGAGAAATCAATCGAGCATAAGGTAGCCGGTTGATGGGTGGAGGAATAGTACCTCTTACGTTTCGTTTATAGGCATGCACCATGCCTTTAATGCCCACCATAGGCGCGCTAATCCACCTATTATGAAAAGCAGAGTGCAAAGCTCGCAGAAATGCGTCACGGTGTTCTTGGTCATGGCCGATCGGGTGTAAGTTCTTCTTAAAAATGATATCCAAAAGCCACATGCGTGGCGGTAGCTGCGATCGGGTGATAGATTGACCCGAAGCGGACGTGCCGCCAGTGATGTCAGAAATAATCGTTGGGAATTCTACGCTCCCAGAAAAAGGTGGTTGAATGAGTGGGCTTGAGGCATAAGTGTGTGGGCAGTTCAAGACTGACGAAATCTCGGCACAATTAAAAACTAATTCCTTTCCTTCGATCGTGACGAGGATGGCATCCTCATTCACGTTCATGTTAAGGGTTTGGTAAAATAGTCTTACGAGTCTCGGATAGTACCGAGCTCCGAACGACGTAAGTAACGGTCTGAGGTTATTGTTGGTGAGGAAATCCGATGTCCATTGGGTGGACGTCGGATCCCCAAAACAAGAGGGATGTATATCCCATTCGGCTTCAAAAAATTTTATTCCCCACCAATCGTCTAGTTTGATTGGGGTAGGAGATGGGTTTGGTGGTGGTTGTCGAGCTTGCGACGCTTTGTTGTGCTCCGACGGTGATCGAATCGCCATCCGTTTCTTAGGTTGGGGATTAGGGCTTGTAGAAGCCATTAGGTCTTTTGGAACGAAAATGAAGTATAATAAGGTAGAGGTTGGGTAGGTATTACCTTTAGAATCATTTTAGACAGATTAGATCGTCCGAATCTGGTTCGAATTGAATGGAAAAAGCTTAAAGATCAAGAACCCTAAACCCCCCTTCCTCGCTCGGACTCTCGCTTGAAGAAGAAATGAGTGAATAGTGAATCGCCCCTCATTTATATACTCTGACTCGCTCCAGCGATCGATGGACCTCGCTCAAGCGGTTAAAATACCTCGCTCAAGCAGTTAAAAGTTCTCGCTCGAGCGGTTAAAAAGACCTCGCTTGAGCGGTCACTAGACCTCACTCGAGCTAGTCCAGAACGATTTGAAAGTATAATTTATGTAGCATCGCGCGAGCGAGCATAAATGTTTGCTTGAGCGAGCATAAATGTTCGCTCGAGCGAGCCCAGAAATATTTTTCTGGTTCTTCTAAGCTCATAGTCCCTCTGGTCTCTTCTATTATTACGAAAATCTTTCACACATGATTTCCTATGTTAGGCAATTGAGATTTTATTCACATGAACCGATCTTTCTGGCAAAAGTTTAAGCTAATTGCTCCAATTTTAATCTCATTCGTTTACTTGTTTCAAAATAGGGATAGATGTACTGTCAAAATATTACATCTAAAAAAAGCAACTAGCTAACGTTCTCGAATAAGTTGGGGTATTGTTCTTTGACATCCGCCTCTCGCTCCCACGTTGCTTCCTCAGCCGGATGATTATTCCAGCGAACAAGCACTAAAGGAATGACTTTGGTGCGAAGCACTTGTTCCTTTCGATCCAAAATCTCCACCAGCCCTTCAATCATGCTCATATCTTCATGCATCTCGAATGATTTGCCGCTCAACACATGATCAGGGTCATTAAGATACTTCCTAAGCATAGATACGTGGAACACATTGTGTACCTGATCAAATAATGGTGGCAATCCAATGCGGTAAGCAACTTCCCCTACTCGAACCAAAACTTCAAACGGTCCAAGGTAGCGGGGACTTAGCTTCCCTCTCTTTCTGAACCTCATCACGCCCTTCATAGGCGATACTTTCACGAAAACATGTTCTCCCACCTTAAAGTCTACGCTTGTCCACTTGATATCAGCTTAGCTCTTCTTCCTGCTTTAAGCCGCCTTTAGTCTTTCTCTGATCATTCATGCGGACAATAGCTACGTTATCTTCAAGTAATTCGGGTCCCAAAACAAATTTCTCGCCGGTTTCCTCCCAATTGATTGGTGATTTGCATCACCTTCCGTACAAGGCTTCATACGGTGCCATCCCAATGCTCGTCTGAAAACTATTGTTATATGCGAACTCAATCAATGGTAGATGTTGATCCCACGATCCTTGTAATTCCAACATACATGCCCTAAGCATGTCTTTAATAATTTGATTGACCCTCTCAGTCTGTCTATTGGTTTATGGGTGAAATGTCGTACTGAAATCTAGTCTCGTTCCCATTCCTTCTTGAAATCTCTTCCAAAACTTTGATGTATACAAAGGGTCACGGTCTGAAACGATGCTACTCTGTATCCCATGTAAACGAACAATCTCTTTTATATACAGCTCTACCAGTCTTCCTGTCGTGTACATCGTGTGGTAAGGCAAGAAGTGTGCTGATTTGGTCAATCGATCGACTACTACCCAAATAGCATTGTACTTCTTTGCAGTTCACGGTAACCCGACTATGAAGTCCATGGAGATCGATTCCCACTTCCATTCCGGTATAGGTAGGGGTTGCAATAGGCCTGCGGGGAGTCTATGATCAATCTTCACTTGTTGGCACGTCAAACACCGCGACACGTACTCTACCACGTCTTGCTTCAAACCTCTCCACCAGTAATTCTTTTTCAAATCTTGATACATTTTCGTGCTTCCTGGGTGGATAGCATAGCTTGACTTGTGGGATTCATCAAGAATCGTTCGTCGTAAATTGGCATTGTCCGGAATACAGAGACGACCCTTAAACAGTAAGGAACCATCCTCCATGATTGAAAACTTTGATCTAATGCCTTCAGTTACATCTTGACGTATCTTGGTTAGTATTGGGTCTTTCATCTGTAGTTCTCGTATATGTTCGAATATCACCAGTTTCACTGATATGTTGGCTAAAAAGGTTCCTATAGCTTGTGGCTGGATGTCCACACCACATAGTGCTAAATCTTCCAACAGTTTCCATCGGTGTATACCCAAAATTAGACTAACCAACTGGGCTGAACTCTTCCGACTCAAGGCATCAGCCACCACATTAGCTTTGCCTGGATGGTACTGTATGGAACAGTCATAGTCCTTGAGGAACTCCATCCATCTGCGCTGCCTCATGTTTAGTTCCTTCTGTGTAAACAGATATCTGAGGCTCTTATGGTCAGTGAAGATTTCAAACATTTCTCCGTATAAATAATGTCGCCATATCTTCAATGCGAATATGACCACTGCTAGTTCCAGATCATGTGTCGGATAGTTCTTCTCGTGCTCTTTTAACTGTCTTGACCCGTAAGCTATTACCTTTTTATGTTGGTTTAGTACACAACCCAAACCGTTATACGAAGCATCACTGTATACCGCGAATCCTCCACTGCCTGATGGAATGGCTAACACTGGAGCTGAGGTGAGTCTCTTCTCGAGTTCTTGAAAACTCTTCTCGCACGCCTCACTCCACTCAAATCTTGAATCCTTTCTTGTAAGCCTCGTAAGAGGTCCCGATATCTTTGAAAACCCTTCAACGAAATGTCGATAATAACCTGCCAGTCCAAGGAAACTTCGGACGTCTGTCACGGTCTTTGGTTGCTCCAAGTTCACTACTGCCTCGATCTTAGCGGGATCTACTGTGACACCATGCTTTGAGACGACATGTCCCAAAAAGCTAACCTCTTCTAACCAGAATTCACATTTGCTAAGCTTGGCGTATAATTGGTGTTCACGCAAAGTTTGTAGAGCGACTCGTAAGTGTTCTTCATGCTCCGTCTTCAATTTTGAGTAGATCAGGATGTCATCAACAAATATGACAACGCAAGAGTCTAGGTGTGGTTTAAACACCTGATTCATTAAATCCATAAATGGCGCCAGTGCGTTTGTCAATCCGAAGGGCATCACCAAAAATTCATAGTGTCCATACCGTGTTCTGAATGCCATTTTCTGAATGTCCTCAGCCTTGACCCTTAACTGATGGTATCCAGATATCAGATCGATCTTGGAAAAGTATTTTGCTCCTTGCAACTGATCGAACAAGTCATCTATTCTTGGCAACGGGTATCGATTCTTCACAGTGAGTTTGTTCAATTGTCGACAGTCAATGCACAGCCGCATCGACCCATCTTTCTTTTTCACAAATAAAACTGGTGCTCCCCATGGAGATACGCTTCTTCTGGAAATACGTCTTCGAATTCTCGCACTACTGCTATCTCAGAGATAACATTCTTTTCTTCTTTGTCTCCCTTCAGAAATGTCAAATAACCGCTGCATCCCTTTTTGATTAAACATTTTGCACTGACTGCAGAGATGAGTGGCACTTGCGTCGATCTCTCTCCTCGAAATCGAAACGATCTCCTCATGTTAGGTCAGAAAATAACTACCTTATTCTTGCAATCTACTGTTACACAATGATGGGATAACCAATCCATGCCAAGGATCACGTCGAATCCTTGCATGTGTAACAATATTAATTTCACGTCTAATTCGTAGACAACGTCATCCCGAACGCTTACTACTACCGATTTGCAGACTAATTCTGTGTTCACTAATTCTCCCGTTGGGATAGACACTGATAATACAAAGTCCAGTGTCTCCGAAACAATCTTCATTTTCTTTGCAAATCTAGGGGTGATGAAGGAGTGGGTAGACCCTGGGTCTATTAACACTCGTGCGTCACGTGCTACATAGCACCCTTTCTCATAGACTTGTAACGTACCTATAACACACGCACATATATAGATAGCACATACTTTATTGAGAATTATCTAACGTACAAACACGGTTCTACACACTATTCTAATGAATGCACATTCTCTATCTAAAATTGGATTAAATTGAAATTCTTTATTTAAAAGAAATCTCACCTTGAATGACATCGTGTACACTCCCTGCTTCCTGGGCGATAACGGCGTAGGCTCTCCCTTGAACAACTGGCTTCCGTGATTGAATAGGTCGTGGCATGGAAGCTGAGGCCGTCTTCTCCTTAATTGCTTCAGGGCAATCTCTAATTACGTGGCCTATCTTGCCACATTTAAAACAGCCTCGCATTTCTTGCCTGCAATCTGCCATTTTATGGGACTTGCCACACTTGGCACAAGTCTCCCTTGGTGTTGAAGAAGCAGCTCTTGAAAAACCTTGTGTAGTTGTAACTCCGGTGGAAATAGCAGGACCCTCATACCTCATTGGTCTCCTTGATGCCAGCAATGGGAATCTTTGATGAGTAGTTTGTTGTGCGGTTCTCCCATACCCTGTTTGGAATGGTTGCCTCTTATTCGGTGCTATGAACCTTGGCTTCTTATTTACTGATTCATAACTCCCAATCCTGCTTGGATCTATGCTTCCTCTTCCCTGTTGTTCCCTCTGACAGTATCAGTTATTATTTTCTTCTTTGACCACTAATGCCTTGCTCATGACCTCTCCGTAGGTCTTTAGCTGAAAGGGTGCAACCCCTCCTCGAATGTCCGACCTTAAACCCTGTTGGAACCTCTTCACTTTCATCACATCCGAAATTACGTAATCTGGAGCGAAGCGAGCCAGTCTCATAAATTCTACTCCGTACTCTCTTACGGTCATCCTTCCTTGCATTAGTTGCAAGAATTGAGTCTCCATCTGATTTCTTTCAACCTCCAGAAAATACTGCTTATTGAACTCTTCAACGAATTCATCCTAAGTCTAGGGCATAGATGGAGTTTCTTGAGCTCTAGTCCTTGAAACAGATTTCCACCAAGGCCCAGCTTCTCCATCTAGCATATACGTTGCCCAACGGACGCTCTCGTCCTCTGTGCATGTTAGCATGCTAAACACCTTCTCCATTTCACCCAGCCAATTTTCGACTACCATGGTGTCTGCCTGCCCTGAAAAGTTAGGAGGTTTCATCCTCCTGAATTCGGTAAATGCTGAAGCCACTGGTAGGGTAGGTCCTACTGGAGGCGTAGGTGTCGGATGTGGTTCTGGGGCTGCATGCGCTGCCAAGGATGCTGCTTGTTGTGGCATGGCAGTTGCCATGGTTTCCACTGTGTGCATCATCCTCTGACGCTCCTCTCTTTCTTCATTTCTCTCCCTCACTCTATCTTGTTCCCTTTGATCTCGATCCTGATTTTCTGCTTGATTTTGGTTTTCTCCTTGGCCACTGCTCTCGGGAATCTCCCTATTTCCTAATGGTACCCTGTTGGTAGGTGAGACGAACCCATCTCTACTGTGCACATTCCTATCGTGACCACCCCTGGGCCGGCCTCTTCCTCTAGGAAACATAACGGTCTGCATGAGAAACCACGGTTTTGTTAGCAGAAGTCCATATGTTATGACGAGATGATTGCCAAAACTAAAAAGAAAGGCGCTTTGATACCAACTGTGACAGCCAGAATTTTGGCACCCCGAAACCCATGCCATCAGCACGACCCTCAAGGCCATGCCCTGAGATTCTTTACAAAGCATTGGTATATACAAGCCCAAAACTTCAATAGGGATGCATCTATTCTAAACAAGTACTCATGCATTCAAGGTAAAAGAGTCTCTAAGGACAGTTCTTGTCCCATGCCAATTCATGGGCATAAGAATCGACCAATCACAGGATAATCTTCATTCTGACCGCCAAAAGAATAAAGATATTTAATTACATTACCAATAAAAAAAAATGACTTGACATGCCAAGCCGTGCCTAATACTCTCAACTCACTCTCAAAGTACGCAATGGGTTTCCTAGAAAAATTCCTCAGGAGGAGGCTCTGGCTCCTCAGTGGGCACGTAGTCTGAATCCCTTGGTTCAAAGTTTTCAGAAATCTTCGCTGCCGCTAGTCCTGGACCTGCGACGTATAGTCTAAGGGGTGAGCTACATTCTAGCTCCGTAGGGAAACAAAATGAATATATAGATTAACCTTCACATATATGTCAGCAGTTTTAAAAGCATAAATTATCGGATAACACTTATGGAAAACAATTGAAATAATTGGAATAAAATAATGATTTCAACTGTTACTTTGCATGGTTTTGTTTATTCTCCTTTCTGGTTTACTTGTGAATTTGGCCTAATCACTTAAATCTTAACTTAAGTAGTCCCCGAGCAATATAGCATCGAGCCCCGATGGAATACCCACCATTGTCGTCTAACTAGACAGTTGTTATGTGTATTCCCTGGGAATACTGCCCAAGCCCCTTTCTCGTAGGTGGCAGGGTCTATTCTCAAATCTACATCCCTGGGATGTGCTATGAATATACAGATTGGCCGCCGTACCGGTCATGGATATCCTACCGAGTCAGTTGTAGGTATCCCGCCATGTCAGTGGGGTATTCTAGTCAAACCTTAAATAATAAAAATATCGAACGTGCTGTACATATAGTTATTCACCGTGAT
This sequence comes from Chloranthus sessilifolius, assembly GCA_021018995.1. Taxonomy (NCBI): domain Eukaryota; kingdom Viridiplantae; phylum Streptophyta; class Magnoliopsida; order Chloranthales; family Chloranthaceae; genus Chloranthus; species Chloranthus sessilifolius. The sequence continues at coordinate 105,682,076 of CM037588.1, forward strand.
TGTGCTGATTTTGTTACATTAGGCCTTTTCACTTTACTTTCATTTCGCTATTAGTTTTCATCTGTATCCCTAGGATGCCACTGGTTCAATGAACCATCAAGATGTCCACTCTATAATTTTTACGTCCTTTGGGGACCTCATGATTATTACATTTGAAACTTACTCACACACCCTTTTTTCATAATGATCACACAATGCTTGACTATTTAATTGAAATACACTACATATATGAGTTGACGAAATAATGCACATGTTTCAAGAATATTCCCTACCTCAACGCAATTCCAATGCACACTTTCTCGTAGAGGTTTACACGTCACGATCTAGCGTCAACCTACATTTCATGTGTTTAGAATATGCTTAGAAAGGTCACTAGAATCATTGGAGCGCATAGCCTCCATGTATTACACTAAACTATCAAAATCTGTGTGTGCCTCGCACGAGCGAGCACAATTCCTCGCTTGAGCGGTCACTTGACCTCGCTCGAGCGGCTAAAGCGAGCCATCTGAAACTCTACGCAATACCTTGCTTGAGCGAGCTCTTCCTTCAATATGGGTCTCGCTCGAGCGAACCCAGAACACAACAGTTCTTTGGTTTTATACTCTGTCCTCGCTCGAGCGAGCCACGATAGACATAATCGCTCGATCAGTTCGAGGACTATTTCCCTTCTTCATCCAATATCTTATTAGCATTAAATAACCTAAAATCATTTCAACTAATGCTTCCTACATTATTTAATCACTCAAAATATGCATTTAAATCATACCTCGACCGATGTATTTGATGTAAACATGATCCAAGTTCTAACTAGATGAGAGACTCATCAGGGTTCCTCCTCTAGTCCTTTTTCCAAACTTCTATCGGCTTAGAACAGCAAGTCTCTACTCTCTTTTATGATTCCCTCTCTTCTCTTTCTCTTTTCCTTCTCTCTATCTAAATTAATTAGGTCACGTATTGGGGAACCCCTCTCCCCCCTCATTCACTTATATATATTTTAGTGAAAGTTAGTGTGTTTCACACACACACACATAGTGTATACATGTTAGTTTTGGTTTCCTTGTGAACCACACATACACGTGCATGGTACATGGCGTGTACGGTTCCCAAATATCTGGGGTTATGACATGAGAATTCTCTCAACTTTAAGATCTAAAGGAACAATCTCAGGATTGAGAGATCTTCTACCAAGCATACACACAACAAGAACCAAGTACAACACACAAAATAGAACACAAATTTCAGCAAAACAATTACAAAAACACACAACTATTGTTACAGATCTAAAAGTATACAAATCTTAAAATGTAAAAGAGTTAGAAAATATAAACTTTAAGCACAACTTGCTCCTCCAAATAGCACAAAGCTCCTCTCAGAACCACAGATCCAAATCTAAAACACAAAATTAAACTACAAAAAACTATAGCAACAATTAGTCAAATACAAAACAGGCAATTATAAATCTAAATCTAAAATGAGAAAAAGTTAGATCTACCAATTTAAAAACACAAATCCCCAATAGCAGCGCGAAAAACTTGTTGTGTTGCTTATCTTACAATTATTGAAGGGTTAAAATAGCAAATTAAAAGAAAAAATTACAGCAAAATGGGATCAAGGTAGGCAAGCAGTCCTGCAAGAACCAGGGTTATTACAGCAAGCTTGAAGGGGTAAGTCAGGGTATGTCCACAGGGAAATGTGCTTTAAAATAGGGTAAATCTCCAGATTTATACTAGATCTGGCACTCAATCCTAAAGTAATGCAAGGAAAGGAAAGAGGAGAGGTTTCAGGGGTTATCACTTTCCTAAAAATTATAAAAATCAAATGCAAATGATTCAGAACTGATTAAAACTTAGATTTAAGGAAATGAAGAAAAGGATTAAAATCAAAAGGTGGAGAATAGTAGCTAGGGATTTTGTTCTTTACTGAAAATTAATTAGTTCAAGGGCAATGCATAGAACTGATTTACAACAATCCTTCATCAGACTACAAGCTCGGATGTAAGGTATAAGAATCTAATCTAGACCAGAGAATTGGAATAATCCTAAGGCTATGATTTGTCCACTTGAATGGTCACAGATCATCCCAGATGTTCCTCTAGTTCAAGGATCTTAATTAGAATAAGTAAACTATTATAGATGCTATGGATGCAAGGCTACAATCTCAAGCATCCACGGGGAGATTTAATCTAGGAAAATCAAATGCAAACAAGAGATCTATAGATCAAAGTCAACTTTATAATCCATAATATACTAATTCAATACAAGCTTACAGTAAAATGTGCTCAGATCTGCAATATGTGTAATATCCATATACAAAGCCTTGAACCTCTCAATTTGTAGCTCTCAACCTCACCCTAGCTACTAAAGGAGTTTGCTAACCATGGTGGGTCTAAAGAGTGAATGGGGAAGAAGAAAGAGAAAAGGAATTTTAGAGGGAAGAAGAAATTCGAATGTGGCTCTAATTCTCTCAATTTCTGGATAGTTCATCTGTGCAATTTTTCTTGTATTTATATTCTCCCCTTCTGTCCTCAGTTCTGTTTTAGCCAATCAGAGCTCAAGGGAATAATTTTGTTATTTTGAGTTGCTGATGTGGCTGATTTCTCTTTTAGAAGCTCTCCATCAATTGATCCAAACTGGAAAAGTATATGTGAAGTAGTTAGAGAGTTCCCATTCGCACTCATTTGTGTTCCAAAAATACCCCTAAGGGTTGTGAAGTGCCTTGGAGTGTGTGCACAAAACACTAAAGTGAGCAGTAGCTGTGGCTGGAACTAAGAAGTTCCTAAATCAAGTGTCGAGAGGTTTAGGGAACCTTTCGATAGGTTCTGAGTCCACATGGTGTCCCATTCGACAGGTTGCCTGACTTCTTGATAGGATTGATTTGACTGTTCGACCAGATTGACATTAATTCTTAACTTCTATCCAAGCTCCATTCGTCCTCTCGACAGGTTATAAAACAACCTGTCGATCTCTTATACAATTATAGTTGACTCTTCAACAGGTTGAAAGTTGTGCTTGACAGGTTGCTTCAACCTCGCGCAAAATGGGTGCAGCTTCAGGTAAGCCCTCGACAGGTTGGTGTTGACTACTCTCTAGGTTCTGGGGAACCTCTCGACATGTTCTGAAACCTCGCGAGATCCCCTACATCTCCAGGTAACCTCTCGACAAGTAGCAGTCTGTTGTTCAACAAGTTCTACTCTTACAGCTTAATCTTTTCGACGGGGACTACCAAACTCGCGCTCTCTTTGCTTTTTCACCTTAGGACCTCTCGACAGGTTGGAGCACACCTCCAAAACCTCTCGACAGGTTCATCTTTAAGCACCCCAACCTCTCGATCACTTCACTTCTCTCACCAAAACCTCTCGACAGGTTGGAGTAACCTCTCAAACTGTCCTGTTCTTTACTTCCACAGTTGGCACACAGCTTGGGGTGTTGTCCTTCATTTGTCTAGCACACAGTAGCTTCTTGACGGGTTCAATCTTCATCCAATGCAGCTGCCTTGGCTGCCAAGTGTACTTAGTTGGACACATGGCATTCCCATAGACTTCTGAGGCTTTGTGAATTGCTTGATTGGTTGGCCTTTTAGGCTGCATGAGCACATGTTGAGGTAGCTAGTCTCTTCTTTGGCATTTTTGTTGGATGTCTGCACTAAGACTGCAATTTATTGGTTATCTACAAAATATACTCAAAACACATTATTAGTCAACTCAAAGGTCCATCAAAGGTCAAGTTAGGAGGTGAAAAATGGTATTTTTCACTGCTCAATAGTTTATCGATAGATCCAATGATTAGTTCTAGGGTGAGTGAAGTGGGTGGTTTAGAGATAGATTTTATAATAAGTTCAAGTTTGAGGATTAGTATTGAAGTTGGCGAGGTGATAAGTTTGGTAGTGAGTTCAGGTTCCGAAGTAGGTGTGGAGATCGGTTCAAGAGTTTGCTCTAAAGTTGGTCGGGCGATGTGTTCGATAATGAGTTCAGGTTCTAAGGTTGATTCTAGAGTGGGTTTAGGAACTAGGGGACCGGTGGCTTTAGAAATAAATTCAGTTATAGGTTTAGGTTCAAAGTTTAGTTTTGAAATTGGTGGGATGATTGGTTTGGGTATAGATTATGTTGTAGTACATTGATGTGTTTATTCAAGAATTATTTCTGGAACTGGTGGGTGAGTTTGTTAGGGGATTAATTGAAAGGTTAGTTTAGGTGTTGGTTCAGGGAACGAGGAAGTTACTTTACTAGTAGAAAAGTTATCGAATTTGAAAGTAGGTTGGATTGGTTCGGAGGTAAGTTTATTGATCTTGGTGATGGGTTGAGCTAGTTCAGGAGTAAATTTGGTGATAAGTTGGGCATGAAGGGTGATTTCAGGTTAGATGATGTGGGAGACAAGCATAGTGGGTTTTGAGCGGAAAGTATGGATGTGTTCGGAAGGAGGTTTAATTTTACGGATTAGGCTAGCTGGATGGCCTGGGGTCGGAGTGAATGAGTGTATGGCATCGAATGTGAGTTGAGGGCTTGATTGAGTATGGCCAAGTGAAGAGTTGTAGAAGGTGGTGTTGGTTTGCGTGGTATTTCTGTTGATTGGTTGGACATCACTCCAATTGATTTGGTTACGGTAGTTCATCTCATAGATGATGTCTCGTAGACGATAGCATTCTTCGAGAGTGTGCCCGACATATCTATGGAATTTGCAAAATTTTGTATAATCTAGGTGTTCACATCATGGTCTAGTTTTCTCAGTTGGAAATCTAAGGAGGTTTTGGCTAGTTAGGATTTCAAATATGTTGGATATGATATTTGGCAATGGTGGGTAACTAGCCCTCCTAGGTTGGTATCCTACATCAGTATTAGGGTGTTGATTTTGATTCTGATTAGGGTATAGATGTTGGTTTCGGTGCTCATTTGTTTATTGATTTTGGTATTGTTCTTTGTTTGTGTTGATTTATTCAGGGCCTAGAGTTTTTGTTAGAGTCTTTATTTTAGGTCGTTGAGAGATGTTCCTTCAAATGTTAGTATAGAGAAATTGAAGTCCATTATTTTTTATGCGACACTATGTGCGTGAAGCTCGTAAATAGAGGCTTGAAATTTAGGGCAGTCGCTTCATATAAGAGAACTCTAAAGGGGCTCTTGGGTGTTATCGATTATGACATCTATGGCGTCCTTTTCGTTCATTTGATACCTGCTTGAGTGGCAAACCTTCTCCAACTACTAACAAAAGTCACGAAGTCTTCGTCGCCTCTTTGTTTTATGGTCATCAATTCCTTGAGACTAATCTCCACATGGATCAAGTGTTTGGTCAAAGAATATGTCGGCCAAGTTTTCAAATGACTCAATTTAGCCAAAGGTAAAGTGGCAAACTAGTCAAGGGCTTCTCCTTCTAAAGATCTTTGAAAATAATGGATCAAAAGCCCATGGTTATTGCAGATTGGTCGACAATCGTTACAAAATAGCTCTAAGTGATGATTCGGGTTTCCCGTACCATTATACCTGTTAAATTTCAGAGGTATAAAGCTCGTGGGTAGGTAAACTTGATATCTCGGAAAAAAATTTCGATCCAAAAGACTGGTTTGAATGCTCTCTCTTAGCCATGTAGCTATTCAGGATCTGAGTAAGGTCCTTCATGTTTATGGTGGTATCCCTTTTAGATACCTCGGGGGAACATTGTCTTTGATGGTTATTATTAAACAAAGTATGGAGGGCACGCCTATCAGGTGACACCGGGGGTGTTGGGATATGTGGAGGAGTTGGCAACTTTCTTGGTGTCTTTTTTTCTTAGTTTATGCATTCACCGATGACACATCTTGATGAACGATGTGGATCTAATTTGGTATAAGTTGAGAAGTTTGGAAGGATTCCCAAGGGTTGGATCAAGGGTTAGCGTTACCTCTCTTTGGACCGCTCCAGAATAGAAGTAGAAGGGGCACCCCCAACTAGAACGACTACTAAGCGAGATTCGTAGAAGAAAGTCGAAGTTCTAAGCCCAAGCACTTAGAGTTCCACTTAGTTCTAGTTCAGAATCTCAGAGCCAACCTCGAGAGTTTTAAAGAGAATAACCAAGTGAATGATGTGTAGAGAATGAGTGCGGTAGGGGGTATATATAAGTTCGGCTAATTATACGTTGGGAGTCCAGCGTATAATTCGGAATTATATGCTGGAAGTCCAACATACTTTCTAGATTATACACTATGAGTACAATGTATAATGAATTATAGGTTGTGGTTACAGCTTATAATCTAGGCGGCTTTGGGGAAATCGGTCGAGGTGACTGGTAGGGCTTGGACGCAAAGTCTGAGTGGGACTCTAATGAACTATATGTTGTGGATACAATGTATAATTCAGATAAGGCACGACTCGTTGAGACGAATTAAATGCTATTGGGTCCTGTTAGGTCTCCTAGTCCGTGAGGACTAATTATACTCTGGGAGTCTAGCGTATAATCAATTATACGCTGAGACTCCAATGTATAATTGGGGAACATACAGGGACTAGGTCGGGTCCAATTACATGCTTGGCCTCCAATGTATAATCAATTATACGCATGAGATCCAATGTATTATTTATGAAAAAATGGGTTTGGAATTTTTGAAAAAGGTTGGCTTTTCCAGAAATCAAGGTAGGGTCAATAATCGACCGAACACTTTTGTATACTCTGAGAGGTTGAAAATGAGGTGTCTATAGTTGGATAACTTGAGCCGAAGAGAGGATTGCTCTTAGCTTGTGAAAAGCTTCGAGACAAGCATCATCAAAGTCAAAAGTGGCGTCTTGTGTAAGAAGATGGCACATAGGTATTGAAATTTGAGAAAATTATTTGGTAAAGCAAAGATAAAAGCAACCATGGCCAAGGAAAGAACGTATCTGCTTCACCGATGTCGGTGGAGGCAAATTAGGAATAACGTCAGTCTTTTCCTTATCAACTTCTATGCCTCTCGTGGAAACTATATGTCCTAAAACAATACCTTCGGGAACCATATAGTGGCTCTTCTCCCAACTTACAACCAAGTTGGTTTCCTCACATCTCTAAGACAAGAGACAAGTGTTTAGGATAGTATCGAATGTTGGACCAAATACGGAAAAATCATCCATGAACACTTCGAGAAACTTATCAATCATGTCAAAAAATATTGCCATCATGCATCTTTGGAAAGTTGTCGGAGCATTGCATAACCCAAAGGACATGCGACGGTAAGTAAACGTGCCAAAAGGACACGTGAAGGTGGTCTTTTCCCGATCTTCCAAAAAAATTGGTTATAGCCTGTGTTACCCGTCTAAAAAATAGAAAAATTCTTGACCCGCAAGTTTTTCCAAAATTTGCTCAATGAATGGTAATGGAAAGTGCTCTTTGTGAGTCATCGAATTTAGCTTTCGATAATTAATACATACGCGCCAACTAGTGTTCTCGTGTAATGGTACCAATTCAGCAACATAATTCTCTTTAATGGTGATCCCTGACTTTTTGGGGACCACTTGAGTGGGGATGATCCCCTACCCCACTCAAATAATTTAACTACTTTTTTAACAACTTCCTTCATATTTGGATTCAAGCATCGCTGGCTTTCACGTGATGTTTTGACATTGTCTTCCATATGAATCATGTGCATACAAATAGAAGGATCAAGACCTATTAAATCAGCGATTGTCCACCCTACAGCATGCCTGCATTTGTAAGAACGGTCAACAATTTTCCTTCCTATTTTGAGGTCAATATTGAAGATATGATTACAGGAAGAGAATTGTTGGACCGCAGAAATGTGTGCTTAATGGTTTCAGGAAGTGTTTTCAACTCCAATGTTGGAGCTCTCTGAATCGATGGAACTGACAGTGGTTCACTAGAAGTGGCAGGCAAGGGCTCTACTATAGGTTTCCACGTCCTTAGTTGAGATTTAAAAGGAGGGGCATGAGCAAAGTATGCCCTTTCTTCAAATTCAAAATCATTCTCTCCCAATTTCATTTACCACAGTGTTGTTTCCAATGAACTTTAGATAACACGAGAGGGAGTGCTTCCTCCACAAGTTCCTCAATGTAGTCAACATAGAAGCAATCTTTCTCATCAATGGAGGCCAATTGAGTAGGAGCTGTAAAGACATTAAGTTGAATCCACATGTTCCCAAAAGAAACCTCCATCATACCGGTTTTGAAATTAATTCATGCATTGGCTATGGCCAAGAATGGTCTATCAAGTATGACAGAAATCTGTGTAGGGGACTTCGAACTCGGCTCCAGGTCTAATACAATAAAGTAACAAGGAAGACAAATTTGTCAACCCCGACCAGTATGTCCTCAATTATTCCAGCTAGTCTCCTTTTAGATCGATCGACTAACTATAGGGTTACTGATGTGGGCTTTAATTGTCTCAATCCTAACTTCTCATAAACTGAGTATGGAAATAGGTTTACACTGGCTCCCAGATCGAGGAGTGCCTTATTAATGGCGTTGTCGCCAATAATACAAGGAATGGTGGGAATCCTAAGGTCTTTAAGCTTTGGCACAGTAGTAGCCTTCAAAACTAAGCTTACTTACTCCATTAAAAAGACATTTTTAGATAAATTATTTTGACGCTTTCGTTTTTGGGTGTACATTTCTTTCAAGAATCGTGCATAAGCCGAGACTTGTTTAATGGCCTATAAAAAGGCAAATTGATTTTTACTTGTTTAAATATATTCTATGATCTCTTCTAAATTTTTTGGATTTTTATCAAAAGGTGATGGGGCATCGAAAGCATTTGGGAATGGTAACTTAGGCAGAAATTGTGTCTAAGTTATCATTTTTGGTGCACTATCTTCTATATAATCTTTTTTTTAATTATATTTTCAGAATTTACTATTTTTGGGTTTTCAGGTTCAGAGGTCACCTCTTCATTCTTTGTTTGTCTTCTCTCAACCTTAGGGATGACTAATGAAGTAGGCATCTCAACTTTGTTATCAATAGCCTTACCACTGCGCAAGATTATAACAGCTTGAACATGTTCAGAGGGAATGGATGTCTCCCCAACATAGACATGTCCTTTAGGGTTACTTTCTGGTTGTGAAGGCAATCGACGTTCCTCTCTCTTTCCCATATGTCTAGCTAGCTGCCTAATTTGAGCTTCTAACTTCATAATGGATTGCGTATGAGAATGTAGAGTTTGAGAGAATTGAGATAGCTGGGATAGATCTTTAGCATGTTGATGCGACTATTGTTGCAGATCTCGAAGGATTTGGACAACTATTGCATCTGATCCACTACTGTTTTTAATTACAAAAATGAAAAGTATAGATTTTAATTGCAAAATAGCTCTAAACCATGTCATACACCGGTTGTCTTAGAGTTAAAATTGGTGCATGTACTAGTTTATAGATTGAAAAAATTCGTTTACAACCTCAGGGGCGATGTCGTTTAAAAACTCCAAGGTTTCAATCTCCTTCCTCTCTGAACCGAAGCTTGACATATCTCAACGATCAACGTCGTTATCTGAAAAAAATAAAAACCCAATTCCGATTTTACTATAGTTCTCAACTATGATCATCGTCATCGCTATCTGATCGATGTTTGATATTTTTTGAACAGAAGACGGACGGTGTTTAAATCAGCTCCATTCTTCCACACGGTAGATATTGAGATTATGGCATATCTTCTACACATCACACATTGATGCACGAGTGCATGGCTGGGATACTCGAGTCACGATGCGACTTGAACATCTAGCGACTGCCTCTCTAGTATGAAGCCGCCGTTGAATGCTCGAGTCATGTTGTATCTCGTGTATGCGATCATTTCCACACACACACACACACACACACACATATATATATATATATATATATATATATATATATATATATATATATATATATATATATATGGAAAAGGAATATGGATTCGAATTTATGGATGAATCCATTCCATCTTGAATCACGTGCTACGTGGCAGGTGATCTCAAAACAACACCCGTTTCAGATGATGTGCCATCAGGAATGTGATTTAGAAAAAAGAAATTAAAAGTTTTTTAGTGGTCAAAATCATGGTCAAACTTTGGCTACCGCCCCACATATTTTGATGCCTTGACCACATTTTTGACGGTGGTATGTGTCAAATCATACCCAAAATTTTTTAGTCGGTTAAATCATTCACAACTTCGAATCAGAGGATGGAGATCATTTTTCATCCCAATCTTTCACACAATAGACTTGAGATCAGGGCTGTAGTGATTCAAATTTCATGTCTTTAATACAACTAAATTGTTTATATGTGCCTAATAGCGTATACACCACAGGCTTTGCTTTTTCCAAACGTTTTAACTAAAAATACATGTTTTGATTTTTCAAAATCTTATATTTATTTTTGTCATTAACTGACATAAGTAATGCGATAGCCTACTAGTTAAAGGCTTGAGTTAGAGACAAGAGGTCAAAGGATCGAACCTTAGTATGTACGTTTTAAATCTTATTTTGGACATTGAAGTAAATGCCTTTACATCTTTCTATGGTATGTTAGCATAACACCGAATTTTCCCTAATAAGTTAAAAGCTGTGTTATGGGGAAAACCTTAAATCATAATCTCATTTAGAGTTCTTCTTAAGAACTTTTCTTTTTGAAAGATTGGCGAGACATTTGCACCTATTTTCAAGCGGCCTTTGCCTCCTTCAAGAGTCATCGTCGTAGTGAGAAACTAGATCGAATCGCAGAGATACGATCGATCTAGGTATGGAGAAATTATGCTATCCCTTAAAACTTAAAATATCGATTTAAATATGAGTTTTTATATTGATTAATGCTCCTATTGCATAAATAAAGAATGGTATGGTTAGATTGATGCATGTTATGATTGATGTTTTTGGCTAAAAAGAAATTGGGTTAAATTCCACCGTGCGATTTGAGGCACTTTGAGGAGTGCTCACTGGTCTAAATCGATCGTTCGAGTTTGGATATTGATCAATCAATTTTGGAGGATAATAATTACATGATCATGGGTCTAAATCGATCGATCGAGTTTGGTAATCAATTGATCAATTTTGGACGATAATTCTCAATATGCTCACGGTTTGAAATCGATCGATCGAGTCTAACTGATGTTGGTTATTAAAATTCTTGGAGAGAAATCGATCGATCGATTCTGAATAATCAATCAATCAAATATGAATGTTAATTCTTAAAATTTCTCGAAGAGAAATCGAGCGTGGAAATCGATTGACCGATTCTGGGCAGGCAAGTTAAGGTTTATTTTTAGTTTCTTTTTGTTTACAACGAATTTTATTAAATGCTAAGGTTTGTATACAATGACCATATCCACACACATAATCATTGTACAAAGGTCAATGTCTTGAGAGGGATGGAGTCTAACTAACATTGAATAATTAAGAATGATTAGACCCAATGTCTTGAGAGGAACAAAGTCTTACTAAATATGAATAATGACACAATAGACCCAACGTCTTAAGCGGGACAGATGCCTCTCTTTGGTACATGTCGATCATTCCTTGGGCCAAATTTGGGTATCTACAGATGCCCCTCTTTTGTATCCGATCACCAATGATCGAATGCCAAAGAAAAAGACATCCGAAGAGGCCCAAGGCAAACGCTTTTCGATCTGCCATGTTCAGAATGAACCTCAAACATCAAAATGAAAGAAAAGCATAGAAAGTAGCAAATGCCCAAATGATTGGGAAAATGTATGTTCCTTAAATGGAGTGTAGCGGAAGCCCAGTACATTGGGATAACATCCATTCCTCAAAAGGAGAGTAGTAGAAGTCCAGTATGTTGGGAAAGAGTCTATTCCCTAGATGGAGAGTAGCGGAAGCCCAGTGTATTGGGAAAATGTCTGTTCCTCAAAATGATTGATGAAGCATGATATTTGAGTTCCATTTTGAACAAGGCAGCCCCGCGGGAGAGAGGGTGATCGACCTATACTTAAAAATTAGCATAAAGCAATGACGCGAAGATCCAACGATTTGTGCCCAGTCTCATGAGACATTGATTGTCCCATTTCATCGGCCGCCGGTGCCCCTACATAAGGTAGGGTTCGAGATTTTTGGGTGAACTCATAGATCCCGAAGTTAATTTAGCACAACTATTTGAGCAGAGTGAATATTGATGTCGCAACACTTTTTGGGAGTGCATGCCAATTTTGATAACGATCTTGCAAAAAGATCAACTGCGCATAAACATGAACCCATTAGAGGCAATACACAATAAGGCGATGGAAGTCCCGACCCAGATCCCGTTCGGACATCATTTACAGGAACAACGACCATCTTACGGATACCCAGATGCATAGTGTACACTTTACAGGGATACCGTACAAGTTTTTAAGCATGAGACTGAGAATAAACATGGGAAAAGATCCCTTATGCATCCATGCTTGAACATAGTTGTTTGATATGTAATCTCATTTAGCGGTGGAATCAAACCGATTGAAACATTGACTGTTTGAACGAGATTGACACTGTCGCTCCTACTTTGAAGTAGGATCCAAAGATCGAAAGCAAACCTTAGATTTAGGACATTAATTTATCATAGCTATGTTGCCGGTAAAATATTGATATTTTACCACATTAAAGCATGCTTGTGCATAGCTGCGCATAACAAAATAAAGTGCAATTGGAAGCACATATATCAATTTTTTGTTTTTCAAATGACTTCTTCCTTTCTTCATTTTTTTTGTTTTGTTTTGAATAGACTGAACATGAGTGGCAAGATGCTTCATCTGATCCTTCCACAGCCGTCATTGACATGGAATGTTTTAGCAACTTGAGAGGTTGCTTGATTCGAGGCTTTGGGCCATTTGATGTTCCTGCACTTTCTCAAGAAAACGTTAGTCCCTCTTTTACTTATACAGATAACAAATGTGCATCCTAATTAATAGAAGAAGCAAACTTTTACCTACATTTTTTTATTTTTTCAAAACTTATATTTTTAGATTTTTTTTTTGTTTTTCCTTTTTCTCTCTTCTTTGAATGAAAGTACGATGTTGTAAATGTGTACATGGACATAAAAAGAAGTATATATTTTTGGATTTTTTCAGATTTTATTTTTCTTTCTTTCTCTTTCTTTTCTTTTTTTTTTTGTTTGATGCCTTAACAATGAGACGAAGTAATGAGTCACATTTTGAGAATAGTCGAACTTGTTCATGCGGTCAGACCTGAGTGAGGTTCAGAATTTTTACCAAGATTGGAACGTCCATCCTTTTAGATTGAATCAACTTTTTATCCTTACCTCTGGTCATGCATTTGACTGTGCAGTTTAAAGATATACTTTGTCCGGGCCCAATTTGAGCAAACATGAGTGGCCCAGTTGACAACAAGATAATTCGAGAATGTAACCAAGGGAGCAACTGATGATTTTCTTTTTTCTCTTTTTCTTTTAACCTTTTTACTCACAATGTCCAAGATGGGTTTTCGACATGCCCGTTATCGCCCTCTTTTTTACCCGTAGCATCCTTTCGGGTTTTCACTATGTCCATAGGTTTTTGCATTTTTACCTCGAGTGCCTTTTCAGGTTTTTCCTAGTCCGCACAAGCTCGCTCTTTTTACCCGTGGCGCACTTTCAAGTTTTCACCACATCCATTTTACTTTAAGCTTATATTTTCTTTTTCTCTTCATTCAAAGGCCATGACATGGACGTTGATTCCGTCATAGCCGGCTGCATGGAGTCCTTCTGTTGTCTCTCAGCTCAGCTTATGGTGACTCAATTGATACTGTGGCTGCTTGTAGACCTTAAAGAGGGCTTTCTTCAGGGAAGTATCATGGCCATGGGTTAGAAGGGATAGTATAGGAATTTTGAAGGTATTCTTGGTTTTAAAAGTTTTCCTTTGTTGGGTTCCAGCTGCTGTAATACCCTTCTTCCTTGAGGGATTTTTACTGTACAAGCCCCATAATTTTTCTATCTCTTTTCTTTTCTATTTTTTTATTCTTTTTACTTTTCCTCTTTTGGGATTTTGGTTTTCAGATTTTTTTTTTGAATTTTGATGGTAACTCTCTTTTTTTTTGTATATACACTTTTTCTTTCTTCTTTCTCTGGGGAGGGGTATGAAAGAAAAGCTAATGGCACAATGGGTGTAGCAAAGGGTATGAGCATTCAGGGACACTTTTTAGCTACTTGGATTTTAAATGATGGCCTCTTTTAGGGGGTCCTTTCACATATCCATTTTTATCAATACTTACCTTGTCGTGGGAGACTAGGAATAGAATCATTGCATGTATCCCGCATTGATGGGCTCGAGAAAATATTCTCCGTCTATGGTTACAAGGCAAAAAGCGTATCCAGGGAGTACTTCTTTGATGACAAATGGTCCTTCCCAGTTGGGCTTGAATTTTCCTCTTGGAAAGGTGTGGAGAGAAGGGAAGATCTTCTTGAGTGCCGTGTCACCCAATTTCAAATCTCGAGTGCGAACACACTTGTTGTAAGAACGTGCGATCCTCATCTGATAGGCTTGGGTGTGATACAAGGTTAAGAGCCTCTTTTTATCAATCAGAATTAGCTGTTCGAAATGGGATCTCTCCCTTTCGAGTTTTGGTAGATCAGACTTGATGAGGATACGGAGTGAGGGTACTTCGACCTTAATTGGTAGCACAACCTCTTTTCCATACACAAGGAAGAACAGTGTTACCCCTGTAGCAGTATGGATTGACGTTCGGTAGGCCCATAGTGCGAAAGGTAACTTTTCACTCCAATCTTGGTAAGTGATGACCATCTTCTCAAGGATTCGAATAATTGTCTTGTTGGTGACTTCAACGACTCCGTTGGTTTGCGATCGATATGGTGACCAGCGGTGATGTTTGATCTTGTATTGCTCGCATAAGGCTCTAATGCACTTGTTCACAAAGTTGGTGCCATTATCTGTGATGATGTCTTTGGCCATACCAAATCAACATATGATTTTATTTTTGATAAACTTCTCGACATGACTGACCGTAATGTTTGTGTATGATGCTGCCTCTACTCATTTGGTAAAGTACTCAATGGCGACGAGGATGAACTAATGCCCGTTAGAAGCTTTCGGATTGACCTTTCTGACGACGTCGAGGCCCCACGTGGCAAATGGACATGGAGTGGTCATGTCGTATAGATCTATGTCTAGATCATGTATCAGATTAGAGTGTTTTTGGCATTTGTAGCACTTTTGAATGTGCTTGCAATAGTCAGTTTCCATTGTAGTCTAGAAATATCCTTGTTGTACGATCTTTTTGGCAAGCATGTGCTCATTAACATGGGCCCCGTATACTTTCTCCTAGATCTCTTTCAGGATGTTGGCTGCCTTCCTTTCAGTTAGGCATCAGAGCAGGATATTGTTATATGATAGCTTGTAGAGGCACTCACCATAGATGATGTAATTTGTCGTTAAACATTGGATGGATGCATGTTCGTCTTGGATGTACCTTCAGGGAAGCCTCAAATTTCAAGGAAATTCTTGATATCTGAAAACCATGGAGGCTCATCATCTAACTTTGTGGATCCCTCAAACTGGAGGTAAAAGGCTGACTCGTTTCTTTGTCCGATCATGATCGATTTCATTTCAACGCTATAGGGAATTTCTACCATTGATGCCAAGGTGGCCAGTGCATCGGCAAATCAATTTCTCACTCGTGGGACATAAGAGAAGGTAACATCATCGAAGCACGCTATTAGATCTTCTAGGAACTCATGGTATGGAATTAACTTCTAATCCTTAGTTTTCTAGTCTCAATTGGTTTGGCATATGATCAACTGTGAGTTTCCAAACACCCTGAGATGAGTTACGTTCAGGTCAAGTGTTGTCTGTAAACCAGCTATAAAGGCTTTGTATTTGGCCATGTTGTTGGTGAAGGGGAAATTAAGCTTGATGGAGACTGGTACGTGTTACCTTTTGGCAAGATTAGAACAGCGCTGAGTCCTTGACCTTTGGCATTTGATGTCCCATTGAAGTACATTACCCAGGACTCTTCTGCCTCTTCTCTGACATCTTTTGTCATGAACAAGATGTCCTCATCAAGGAATTCAGTTCTCAAAGGTTCGTAATCAGGTAAAGGATTTTTGGCATGATGATCAGTGGGTGCTTGCCCCTTGATTAACTTATGCGTGGCAAATGTGATGTCGAACTTTGATAAAAGAAGTGTTCAGCATGCAGTTCAGGTAGTGACAGTCGGCTTTTCAAACAAGTACTTCAAGGGATCCATTTGAGCTAGGATAAGAACTGCCTGATAGAGCAGGTAGTGATGGAGCCTCTGTGTAGCCCAAATGAGTGCCAGACATACTTTCTCTAGATGAGAATAGTGTGTCTCATAATCGGTGAACTTCTTGCTCAAGTAGTAAATGGCCTGCTCACTTCTTTCGGTTTCGTCATGCTGCCCTAGGACACATCCCATCGAGAATTTCATCATTGAGAGATACATTAGGAGGGGCCTCTCGGGTACTATGGGTACCAAGACTGGGGGACTGAGGAGATAGCCTATGATCTTATCAAATGTGGCTTGACAATCATCATTTCATTCAACAGGAGTGAGTTGTGCAATGAACTGACTAATGCAATATATTCTGCCCTAAAAAGTGAGAATAGCCCTTGGCAAGCAATACCATGTGTATATAGAGACCTGCCTTGCTAAGGGCCCATCTCCGAAGAAAACAAAGATCCTAAAAAAATATAAAAAAATGCAAAATCCTAAAATACTATCTTTCAAAATTCTTGAGAAAATCAAAGAAATGATGCCTTAATGAAAGAACCCGTCCCACGTGAAATCGATGCCTTTCCTGTAGAAATACAAGAAGAGGTAGGAGTCATGAGTATGGACAAGCAAATACCCATTGAGGAGCTTCCCAATGAGCTCCTTGACCAATTTGCCGATTTTGTGCATGGCCCTACTCCAATCGTTCAAGAAATAGAGGATGTTAATCTGGATACCGAGGAGGTTTCTATAATCACTAAAATCGAAACATCGCTGTCTCCCGAGAAAAGAAAAGGCATGATTGATTTCCTATGGTCATGCCAAGACGTCTTCACATGGTCATATGAGGATATGCCTAGTTTGGATACCGATTTGGTCGAGCATGAGCTGCCGCTATATCCAAATGTTAGTCGGTCAAGCAAAAGTTGAGACACCTCAGGCTAGAATAGATGCTGAAAGTGAATGATGAGGTCATCAAATAGTACGATGCAGGGTTTCTAGTCTCCAAATACATGTAATGGTTGGCCAATATTGCCCCTGTACTAAAGAAAGATGAAAAGGTTCGCATGTACATCGACTTCAGAAACCTGAATAAGGCGAGCCCGAAAGACGACTTCCCATTGCCGCACATCGATATCTTGGTCGATAACACTGCCAAGCATGGGATGCTCTCATTTATGAATGAATTCTTCGGGTACATCAGATCAAAATGGCCGAGGCCGACCGAGAAAACACAACGTTCATTACTCCATGGGAAACTTTCTGTTATCGAGTCATGCCATTCGAATTAAGAATAGTGGGGTGACGTACCAAAGGGCGATGAAAACACTCTTCCACGACATGATCCACCAAGAAATTGGGGTGTACGTTGACGATATGATCTTCAAGTCACCAGAGAGAAGTGATCATCTGATAAAACTCTAAAAGTTGTTTGAGAGGCTGAGAAAATACAAGTTACACCTGAACCCTCAGAAATGCGTATTCAGTGCCATATCGAGAAAACTATTAGGCTTCATCATCAGTAAAAGAGGCATTGAGGTTGACCCAATCAAGGTAAAAACTATTGTCGAAATGCCACCACCATCTATAGAGAAAGAGGTTAAAGGCTTCTTAGGCAAGATACAATACATCAATCGATTTATTGCACAGCTAACTCCTATCTGCACGCCGATCTTCAAGCTACTAAGAAAAGATTCACCCGTTGAGTGGAACAATGATTGTCAAGCGACATTCGATAAGATCAAAGGCTACCTTCTCAACCCTCAAGTGTTGGTACCAGTAGTACCTAAGATACAACTATTAATGTACCTCTCCATGATGAAAGTTTCGATGGGATGCGTCCTAGGGTTGCATGATGCAATAGGGAGAAGAGAGCAGGCCATCTACTACCTGAGCAAGAAATTCACTGATTACGAGACACGCTATTCTCATTTGGAGAAAGCATGCCTAGCTCTCGTTTGGGCTATGAGAGGCTCCGCCACTACTTGCTATCTCAAGTCATCCTCCTGCTAACGAGAATGGATCCCTAGAAGTACTTGTTTGAAAAATTGGCCCTCACTGGCCGAACTACATGCTGGGAACTTCTCTTATCTAAATTCGACATCACATATGTCACTCAGAAGTCAATAAAGGTGTGAGCACTAGCTGATCATCTAGTCGAGAATCCCAGATGAAGGCATCTTGTTTATCATAGAGGATGACGCAGAGGAGATAGAGGAGCCCCGGGTAATGCACTTCGACGGGGCAGTAAACGCCAAAGGTCAAGGAGTTGGCGCTATTCTAATCTCGCAAAAAGGATCTCATATACCAGTCTCCATCAAGCAAAACTTTCCCTGCACAAACAACATGGCTGAATATGAAGTCTGCGTAGTAGGCCTACAAGCAGTCGTGGACCTAAATGTAACTCATCTCAGGGTATTTGACGACTCACAGTTGATCATTTTCCAAACCAACGAAGACTGAAAGACAAAGGATGAGAAGCTAATCTCGTACCATGAGTACCTGGAATATATGATCGTGTGCTTCGATGATGTTACCTTCTCCTATGTCCCGTGAGCAAGAAATTGCTTTGTCGATGCACTCGCAACTTTGGCATTAATGGTCAAAATTCCATATGGCGTCGAGATGAAGCCAATCATGATCGAGTAAGAGAACAAGCTTACCTTCTGCCTCTAGATTGAGGGATCTGAAAAGCTAGATGATGAGCCTCCATGGTTCTCAGATATCAATAATTTCCTCGAAACTCGAGCTTTCGCTGAAGATACATCCAAGACGGACAGGCAGACCATCCAATGTTTAGCGGTGAACTATGTCATCTGTGGCGAGTGCCTCTACAAGCGATCATATAACAGCATCCTACTCAGATGCCTAACTAAAGGTGAGGCAGCCAACATCATGAAGGAGATCCACGAAGGAGTATGCAAGGCCCACGTCAATGGGCACATGCTCGCCAAGAAGATCCTACTGTAAGGGTATTTTTGAACCACCATGGAAACTGACTGTTGCAAGCACGTGCAAAAGTCCTATAAATTCTAAGAACACTCCAGTCTGATACATGCTCCATCCATAGATCTATACAGCATGACCACTCTCTGACCATTTGCCACATGGGGGCTCGATGTAGTCAGAAAAGTCAATTCGAAAAGTCAGAAAAGTCAATTCGAGATGTTCATTAAGAACAATATTGTTTATCGATTCAGCATGCCCAAGGACATCATCACGGATAGTGATACCAACTTTGCAAACAAGCGCATAAGAGCCTTCTGCAAGCAATACAAATTCAAACATCATCGCTCGTCACCATATAGGCCGCAAACCAATGGGGCCGTCGAAGCTGCCAACAAGACAGTCGTCCCCATCCTCGAGAAGATGGTTTTCATAGACCGCGATTGGAGTGAAATGTTATCCTTTGCATTATTGGCCTATCGAACATCGATTCGTATCGCTACAAGGGCAACACCGTTCTCTCTTATGTATGGAATTGAGGTCATCCTACCTGTTGAGGTTGAAGTACCCTCACTCTGCATTCTCATCAAATCTGATCTACCAAAGGTTGAAAGAGAGAGGTCCCGCTTTAAGCAACTAAACCTGCTAAACGAGAAGAGGCTCCTAGCCTTATGTCACACCCAGGCCTATCAGAGAAAGATCACACGTGCTTATAACAAGTGTGTTCGCTTCCGAGATTTAATGGTGGGTGACACTATACTCAAGAAGATCTTCCCTACTCTCCATGCTGATCCTAGAGGAAAATTCAAGCCCAAATGGGAGGGGCCTTATGTCATTCGAGAAGTGCTCCTAGGGTACACACTCCGCCTTGCCACCATTGATAAAGATCACTTTCCTGAGCCCATCAACGCTAGATATGTCCGACGATTCTATTCCTAAGTCTCTTATGACAAGGTAAGTATTGATAAAATAGATGCATGACTGCTTAAGGACCCCGTAAAATAGGCCATCATTTCAAAGCTAAGTAGCCAAGAAAGCATCCTTAAAAACTCATACCCCTTGTGCCACTTATTGAGCCATGAGCCTTTCTTTTATAAACCCCTCTCAGGAAAAGAAAATGTGTGTATATATACCAACAGAAGAGGGAAGAGAAAAGAGTTACCCTCAAAATAATAAAAAATTGAAAAAGGAAAATCCCAAAAAGTGATTGTCTGAAAAGAAAAAGAATAAAAAAAAAATTATATATATATACAAGAAAAGAGATAGAAATATCATGGGGCATGTACAGTGAAAATCCCCTAAGGAAGAGGTGTATTATGGCAATTGTAACCCAATCAAAGAAACCTTTTAACCCGAGAATACTGTCAAAATTCCCAACTTGTCCCTTTCAAACCCATGGCCATGATACATCCCTGCAGAAAGCCCTCTTTAAGGTCTACAAGCAGTCACAGTATCTGTTAAGTCATCACGAGCCAAGCTGTGAGACAACGAAAGAACTCCATCCGACCGGCTATGAAGGAGTTGACGTCCATGTCGTGGCCTTTGAAAAAATAAAAAAGAAGAAGAAAAAGAATATACATGCACAAAGTAAAATGGACATGGAGAAAACCCGAAGGGGAGCCACAAGTAAAAATAGTGAGCTTGTGCGGACCAAGTGAAAACCTGAAAAGGTGTCTGGGGTAAAAATGCATACCCATAGACATAGTGAAAACTCGAAGGGGTGCTATGGGTAAAAAAAAAGAAAGGGGATGATAACGGGCACCTGTTGAGTATAACCAAACTATCACAGCACCTGAGATGGGAAGTAATAGGTATTGTTAGTCAAGCCAAGAAGGGTAATACCCTCGTGGTCTCTAGATCGAACTATCAGGATGGTCCTATCAAGCCATGGAAGCTCCCATACCAACTCAGCCTTAGTCAGCTAAAGGCGCAACTCATGTATATTCCCCAGTGGCAACTTAGAGGATTGGCCTAAAAAGCAGCAAGCCACCTCTTCCTGAGAAACATAAAAGTGGGGCATGGACCCCAAGATGGAAATATGCTCCCCAAGCCAGACCTGAAGAAGAATAGAACATCCTCAGAAGCACTCCACCTTGCCCAAGGTAAAGGCATCAAGACAGTGGTAAAGCTCAGCCAATACTAAATGCATCACAGAGCGCCCCCCTTCAAGCTCCGCTAGTACGTCACAAAGCGCAAGAGAGAAGCTCTCCCTCCCGGTGTAAAAAAGGACCTCTGAGAGATGGCAAAGAGTGAAAGCTTTCACGTTATGAATATTATTGATCCACAATTTTTACAAACTTTCATCACCAAAAAGTTCTCTCTGGAATTTCACCAAACCCCTAGTGGGCCCACCGGCAAGGTTTTTCTCATAATCGTCCTTTTTCAAGCCTAAAGTCGTGTGGACGACCTTTGTATAACCTGACTTTAGTACCACCTTAGCAAGGCCCCGACGTAGCCTCAAGCCCTACAAAATAGAGAGCTCGTTAAGTGTTTGAGTTACCTCACGGGTCCCGAAGCAGAAGACATGGGTTTCCACATCCCAATGCGAAATCATCGCACGAATGAGGTCCCAAAACAGAGGAACATCAAAGAAAGGCGAGAGACGGGTAAGCCCAGGTTGATCCAAACTCGCAAGTTTGCTTTCATTCATGTTATCAAGCCATCTCTTCAGAAAGATGGGCCCCACACCCAAAGAGGGAAGTATAGAGGTCCCGGACCCACCCGGAGGGGCGGGGTCATGAAGCAGGTCCATGGTCATACAAATCTGTTTAAAGGAATCATGATTCAATATAGGACAATGGACCCACCCTCAGGAAGAAAGGGCAAAAATGTTGGAGCAAAATCCAAAACCTAACTTAGAATAGAGAAAAAGAAGTGCTATCTCGGTCCTTATAGGCTCGCCACCGCCCAAAAAGCACCTAGCGTGTGTAATATACGCGCTAGTTCAAAATGTCCCAGAAATTGCCTAGCATGTATACTACACACGCTAGGCCAAAAAAGCACAGAAATGCCTAGCGTGTGTAATAGACACGCTAGTCCAAAAAGAAGGATGAAGAAGAAAAAAAGAGGGGGGAAAAGGAGAAGATCTGTCTTCCCATCCCTTAAGACTAATCTACCTACATACAATAGACCAACTAATCTTTTATGGCAACTGAGGCCACAAGCTGGGACCCTAGGGTTACCACTTAACTTGTTTTACACTCTCCTTTTACAGGAATCACGCTCGCAACAAACAACAGAGAAGTACATGGACCCTAGCCATTACGACTGATGCATAAATCAGGGGCATTCTCCCATTTTTACCAAACTCATGGTTATCTTGCAAAGGAGCAGCAAGGCATAATTATAGTATCACAGCAGGTCATATCCAAAATGGGAAATTACAATCATGAAGGAAAAACAAAGATGCCCATTCAAAATTCAGAATAATAGCAAATATCCAAAGTGCACCAAGCAGTCACGGTGCTACTACAAATAGTTCCAAAAATACTCAAAGATGAAATGTTCATGGAAAGAAAAAAAGTAACAGGGGCGGCCTCCAATCATGCTCCAGGTCCTTGAGAGTCCCTCTTCCGCAAACGCTTAGTCCTTTGAAACATCTGGGTATCACCCACATGGGACCACGCCTGAGACAGCCGGCTAATTAGTGAACATGACTCCTCCGGAGCACGCTGAAAGCATCACATCCGAAGGATCAGTTAGGGGAAAGAATAAACCTATAAAATGTAGAAGGGACAACCCAACATCGTACTCACCATTTTAGCCTCCCGAAGGTCAGTGATGTAACAGTAGTGATCAGTCACATAATTTACCATTTTATCACCCTTAACTTAGTGATGCTAAGACTTAGTTTGCTACTAACAAGTTAACGATGTACAGATATTAAGAAAAAATAGTAAAAGAGAGACAAAGTGCTAATATTCATCAAAATGAACTCAAAGAGCAGTAAAAAGATGATTTAGTGTAAGAAGACGATTCGCTATACATTAAAAGCTAGAAAATCGTAAAAGACGATTGAGCATTGATGAAGTAAAGAAATAAAAAATCGTAATTTACGATTCTCTAGAAGTGGAAGCAACACAAGAAGAAAAAGAAAGCAATCATAAAAAAAATCATAATTGAAGAATTTTCATAATAGGAGAAGCTAGAAAATCGTGATTTACGATTTTTTGAAAAAGAGAAGAAAACAGACAATTATAATTTACAATTATACAAAAGAAAAGCTTCCCTACTACTGAACTGCTACTGCTGATCATGTGAGAACTACCACCGACATTCACAGAATTAGAAGTTTGGTGAATTATGGATCTGAGAAGATTGATGAAGATAAACTCCAAAGATCTTTG
Organism: Chloranthus sessilifolius; assembly: GCA_021018995.1. Lineage (NCBI taxonomy): Eukaryota > Viridiplantae > Streptophyta > Magnoliopsida > Chloranthales > Chloranthaceae > Chloranthus > Chloranthus sessilifolius. The sequence goes on from CM037588.1 coordinate 105,705,463, forward strand.
CTGCTGTTATCAAGGAAATAAAGCCAAAGCACATTACAATTTGAAAGCAAGGAAGAATAAACTTAGGAATTAGAGTTATATTTGAATACTTTTACTTTAGTAGTTTCTTTTGTTAGAATTAGAAGTCTTGTAAATCGACCCCTTATGATCTATAAATAAGAGGGCCCGGTGTAGGAATAAATCATCAAAGAAATTCTCAGCATCAATTGAAGACTGAGGTTGAGTTTTTTTTTGGTTAAAATTAGAGTAGATTTTTATTACTTTATAGATTAGATATCAGAGGTTTCTCAAGAGCAATTGATGACTGCTATTGGGTGTTGAAGATTAGCGTAGATATCCTAGTTTCTCATAAATAATTGACGACTGTAGTTGAGCGGTGAAAGATATGTTTACTTTGCTTTCTAGTTTAGATTTTGTTTGCTTTATTTATATGCTTTGTAAACATCTTTGAATTTTGATTTGAATTAATGACTCGGGTTGGAATTTGCAGATTAGTGTAACGGTTTTTACTTTTCCATCTTCAATTTTCTAGAATTTCATTGATGCCTAGATTTTAGGAAATTATTGATTAGATTAAATCTGTGTTAAGGAATTTAAGTTTTTGATTGACAACCAAATTCTAGAAGACTATAATATGGTGTAACGGTACTGTTTATTTTTATAAATATCCGATGACTAAAGATTGGGATTGACGACCTCAATCTGAAGGAGGATTAGGATTTATTTTATACACTTTAGAGTAAGAACCCATTCTTTATTCATATTTCTCCAATAGTTTAGATCCTTAAAAGATAAATATAAACTTTGAAATAGAAATATAGATAAGGTAATAACTTCTTCGTGGGAACGATCCTATACTAGCTCTACAATTTCCATTGTGCACTTGTAATAGGTTAGGACTTAATTAGATACACACATAAGTAGCGAAAAAGTTTTTGGCCCCGTTGCCAGGGAGGCGATTTATCTTTTTATTTATATTTCCATTTTAAAAATAAATATTTATCTTTTCCTTTTTATATTTCTTTAAATTTTTAACTTTATTTTCACTTCTTAATCTTTTGCAAGTTTATTTGGAGCGACAACTCAAAAGTTTCAACACTCCTGCTGGCCACAGAAGTTAGAGGCTCAGATTTGTCTTTCTCCCTACCTTCTAATAAAAAATTAAAATATAATATATAGTTCATTCAAAGATGCAAGGCCGTGATATATCATCTTGGCCAAATCTCAACATGACCTACGCCCCAAAAGAATTTCTAGCTACTCCTTGGTAACCAACCATGTGGGATACCAAGCAGGCTTTTGCCCCTCAATGGGGTAGTGTTGCGAATACATACAATCCTCAGTGGGATAATCCTTATGGATTCCCAAAAGAAAATCGACAAGAATTGTCCTATACATACCCACAACGTTCTCTAAATTCTCAACAGCTATATAGCCCTTGCAAATCTTTTGCCCAACAGCCATGCTCGCAGAATGAAAGCGATGGCGTGTCTATATTACAAATCCTTCTGGACTTGCAACAACATACGCACCATCACACTAGGGAATTAACCCAGTTGTCTCAGATCTCCTAAAATTTACACTCTTGTACTCAATCCCTTGCAAAGTTAGAAACCCAAATTGTGCAAATAGCATTGCAATGGGAGGAAAGACAGTGTAACCAAGAAAGCTCACAGACACTAACTCCCACAGTTCAAGTTGTTTAGACCTTAAGGAGTGGTAGGACTATTGATAATAGAGTAGAGATGCCTACCCCAGTAGCTATCCCTACAACCATTGGAAAAGAGAATAAAGCCAAAAATGAGTCTCTCCCACAAGAAAACCCAAAAATAGTAGAAAAGCAAAAAAAAGTGTAAAATGAAGAGGACAATATACCTAAATCTATGACCGAAGCACCCTATGTACCAAAGGTACCATTTCCAAATGCTTTTGGTGCACCATCCCCTTTTGATAAAAATCCAAAAAAATTAAAGGAAATCACTGAGATCTTAAAAGAAGTGAAGATCAATATGCCCATTTTAGAGGCAATAAAGCAAGTTCCAGCCTATGTAAATTTCCTAAAAGAAATGTGTATGCAAAAATGAAAAAGGGGAAACAATGTTTCACAAAAAATCTTCTTGATGGAACAAGTAAGTTTAGTCTTACAAGATAGAACTCCGCCTAAGCTTAAGGATCTTGGAGTGCCTACAATTTCATGTATTATAGGTAACCATGCAATAAATAAAATGCTTTTGGATCTAGGAGCCAGCGTAAACCTGCTACCAAACTTTGTTTACGAAAAGTTGGGACTAGGAGATATGAGGCCTACTTCGATAACTCTTCAGTTACCCGATAGATGAGAAAGAAAGCCTATGGGAATTATTGAGGACGTCATGGTTGGGGTCGACATATTTTTGTTTTCCCTGTCGATTTCCTGGCGCCAGATATGGAACCAAGTTCCAAATCTCCAACACAAATTCCCGTTATACTCGGTAGACCATTTTTGGTCACGGCCAATGCCTGTGTAAATTGTAAAACCACGATAATGAAAATCTCTTTTGTAGATATGCGAATCGAATTAAATGTCTTCACCACGGCCAACCAAATGGCTTCAATAGACGATGAGGAATGCTTCAACATAGATGAAATTGAAGAATTAGTAGAGGGAGCATTACCTTTAGTGTTATCAAAGGATGCGCTTCAAAGTGCACTATGGTACACGAACGAAGAGGAGTCCAATCACCAATTAAAAGAGGCGATTCATCAGATGGATACTTGTGTCTGTGAACTCCAATCCAAGACTTGGAAACCATGGATAGAACCTCTACCATTTATTTTCAATGAATCGTTACAACCATCTATCCTAAAAGCACCATCCTTAGATTTGAAACTACTTCTCGATACCCTTAAGTACGTTTTTCTTTGGCCTAACAAAATTCTTCCAGTAGTCATTTCCTCCGCTCTTAATAAGGAACAAGAGAGTAGGTTACACTCATCAAGTATAAGCGTGCAATAGGGTGGACTGTCGCTAACCTTAAAGGACTTGATCCCTCAATATGTATACATCGTATACACTTAGATGATAATGCCAAAACATCACGAGAAAGTCAATGACGGTTAAATCCAAATATGAGGGAAGCTGTTCAAAAGAAAATCGTAAAACTACTAAACGCAGGTAATATTTACCCGATTTTCGACAGTGAGTGGGTAAGTCCCATTCAGGTAGTCCCAAAGAAATCTAGGATTATCATGAAAGAAAATACATCCGGTGAGCTAGTGCCATTACGCGAAACCACAAGATGCCGTGAATGCATTGACTACCGGAAGCTTAACTCCATGACACGCAAGGATCATTTCCCACTGCCCTTCATTGACCAAATTTTGGAAAAACTTGCGGGTCAAAATATTTTTTCTTTCTAGATGGATATTCAGGGTATAATCAAATCCCTGTTTATTCCAAGGATTAAGAAAAGACCACCTTTGCGTGCCCCTTTAGAACCATTGCATACTGTTGCATGTCCTTTGGGTTATGCAATGCATCAGCGACGTTTCAACAGTGCATGATGACTATCTTTTCTGATATGATAGATAGATTTATAGAGGTATTCATGGGTGATTTTTTGGTATTTGGCAGAACCTTCGATTCCTCTCTTGATCACCTTGCTCTCATTCTAGAAAGATGTGAAGAAACCAACTTAGTCCTAAGCTGGGAGAAGAGTCATTTCATGGTTCAAGAAGGCATAGCCTTAGGACATATTGTCTATAAAAGGGGGATAGAAGTTAACAAAGCTAAGATCAATGTAATATCGAATCTATCACCACCAGCTTATGTATGGTAGATTCGATCCTTTCTTGGTCATGTCGACTTCTACTGCTGTTTTATTAAGGATTTTTTAAAAATCTCGAGACCATTATGTCACCTACTAGCAAATGATGTACCTTTTAGCTTCAACGATGCCTGTTTTGACGCATTCAACAAGCTTAAGGCACTTCTCTCATCTGCCCCAATTATTCAATCTCCCGACTATTCACTTCCTTTCGAAGTAATGAGCGATGCTTCTGATTACACAATAGGTGTCGTATTAAAATAGTGGAAGGATAAGATCTGTCACATAATTTATTACACAAGTCGAACCTTGATTGAAGCCTAAGTTAATTATACCACCACCGAGAAGGAGCTTCTTATTGTCGTATTTGGATTGGATAAATTTTGATCGTATCTATTGGGATAAAAAATCATTTTTTCGGATCATTCTGCACTGAAGTATTTATTGTCTAAAAAAGATGCCAAGACAAAACTAATCCGGTGGATCCTACTTTTGCAGGAATTCAACTTTGAGATCAAGGATAAGAAGGGAATTGAGAACGTGGTAGCTGATCACCTATCCAGGATAGAAATGCCTAATACCATCAGTAAGGAATCTTTGCAGATGCCTTTTCAACTTTTTATCATCCAAGCTACAACATGGTATTCCAATATAGTGAATTATTTGGCAACAAGTATGATTCCCCCGATTTGGTCTAATCAAGATAGATATATTTTCTTTGCTAATGTAAAATATTATATTTGGGAGGATCTAGACCTATTTAAAATATGCCCAGACCAAATAATTAGAAAATCTATACTCGATAGTGACACCCACGATATTCTAAAATTTTGTCATACTTACTCTTGTGGTGGCCACTTCGGTGGTAAGAAAACGGCTGCCAAGGTACTGCAATCAGGATTTTATTGGCCAACATTATTTAAGGATGCTCAAAACTTTTGTCAGGCCTGGGATCGATGCCAGAAGTTAGGAGCCATATCTCGAAGGAACATGATGCCCCTCCAACTAATTTTGGTTACAGAACCCTTTGATGTATGGGGCATAGACTTCATAGGCCCATTTCCACCTTCGTTTGGATATATATACATCCTTGTAGCCATTGATTATGTATCCAAGTGGGTTGAGGGAACAGCTCCAAGAACAAATGATCATAAGGTGGTAATTTCTTCCATCAAGGAAAATATATTTACACGATTTGGAACCCCACAAGCTATTATAAGTGATGGAGGAAGCCAGTTTTGCAACAGGTATTTCAAGAGCTTACTCAAGAAATACGGTGTTACTCATAAAATCGCAACCCCCTACCACCCACAAACTAGTGGGCAAGTTCAGGTTTCCAATCGAGAAATAAAGAAAATATTGGAAAAAATTGTTAGACCTGGCAGAAAGGACTGGTCCCTAAGACTGAATGATGCCTTATGGGCATATAGAACAACTTATAAAACCTCCATCGGCATATCTCCTTTTTGATTGGTGTATGGTAAAGCTTGCCATCTACCTATGGAATTAGAACATAGAGCCCTATGGGCCATCAAAGCATTGAATTTTGAGCTAGATGCATTGGGCGAGCAATGAAAGTTGGGGCTTAATGAACTGGAAGAAATTCGAAATGATGCATACCAAAATGCTCAAATCTATAGGGCCTGTGCAACCGTGGGATCCGTGACGGTCCCATCGCGGCGATGCGCTCGCTAGTAAACCCAATGGTGGATGATGGGGTGAGACCTTAAGCCACTTGAGGGGTTGCAAATAGGTAGTGAATGGGTGCAACAGAACTAGCAAAACACACCCCAAAGGTCAAGGTGGTCAACAAGTCAAACCCCAATCATGATTTTCAGGGCAAAATCACAGGGTTACTATTCATATGCCTAGCGCAACTAATAGTTGCGTCAGGCAAATGTACAGTAAAACAGTTTTAAACAATGCCTGGAAGTTGGTTCGCGAGGGTGGGGTCCATAATTAATATTAGCACAACTATTAGTTGCGTCAGGCTTAAATCCTGAGAGAAGTAGCCTGGCGCAACTAATAGTTGCGTCAGGCAAAATTATCACTGGCGCAACTATTAGTTGCGCCAAATCCCTAGGGGGGCACTTGAAATTACCCTCTTGCCCTCCGGGTTCGGATCGCCATATCTTTCAATATACGACTCTGATTGGAGCGATTCTTGGATCGTTGGAGAGTTGACAATTTTTACTATTCAATGGTATGAGATTCGATCGCAGTAGAGGGTCGTAGACGATTTTGGTGCACCCCTCCTCAACCATTTGCCTAATAAGGTTAGGTTTGGGTTCAGAATGTGTTTCTAAGGGTTGGGATTGATTTCTGAAGGTTCGAGTCAGTTCCTAAGGGATCTAGGGTGATTCCTAAGGGTTTGATAAGGTTCCTAAGGGTTCTAGGGGGGGTCCTAAAGGTTCTATACATGTCATCAAAAGCTCAGAATTGCACCTCTCTCGAAAGGTATTTAGATCGGGCCTTGGGCCAAATTTGGGTGTCTACAGATGCCCCTCTTTGGTATCCGATGACTAATGATCGAATGCCAAAGAAAAAGAGACATCCGAAGAGGCCCAAGGCATTACTGACGGGTCCGCTGCATTCAGAATGAACTTCAAACATCAAATGAGTAACACGGTGAGAAAATGAAAGCCATGGATGCCAGGCTAAACATTCGTTTCTCGAGGTAATCGGTTCCCAAGCGCTTAGCGACATTACCGGGCATAACCGAGGTGGAATGAGTTACGAACTCCCTACAGTCGGGAAAGACATTCACTTCTTGTGATGATTTTGAAGGTATTTAATGTTTAAATACTATTTTGAATGTAACAGCTTCATGAGTAAGAGGGGTGATCGACCCACATTCAAAGATAGATGTGAAGTAAACATACGCAAGGCTCCACAATTTCGGTCCAATCCTATGAGGCATTTGATGGCCCCATCTGACTATTCACAGGTGCCCCTACTGAAAGCAGGGTTCAAGGTTTTTGGGTGAACCCATCGATCCCAAAGTTTATTTAGCATGATTGCCTGAGCGAAGTAAATAAATGTCACAACGCTTTTTAGGAGGACGTGCCATTTTCGAAGACATGCCTTAGATTAATATGACCTAGAGCATTCAGCTTCGACTACCTTGAACAAATCCAACCAAACATTGGGGTGTCTCCCTAAAGGGACATTCAATCCTGGTCTCTACTGGCAATGATCATAAATATCAATTAACTATGTATAATCATGCACCCATCAAGGGCAATAAGCAATAATAAAGGCGGTGGAAGCCCCGACCCGGATTCGCCCGGGTACAATTTACGGAGACAAACGGCCATCATATGGATACCCAGATGCATGGCGTACACTTTACAAGGATACTGCTGCCTATATAGGTTTTAAGCCTGCAGAAAATAAAAAGGGAGATGATCCCTTCTGAATGCATGGTTGCACATAGTTTGATTGACACGTAATCTCATTCTTAACAGGTTGGTCTCAACCAACGATTGACCTTTTCCAATGGAGAATCCGAAGCTTAAGATACTTAAGTTCACATGAATCAAAAACAGAGCGCTTATCGCAAAGATTTAGCAGTGGAGTCGACTCGATCGAAGCATTTATTGTTTGACCGGGACTGATACCGTTGCTCTTTCCTTAAGGCAGGATCCAAAGATCTGAGGCGAACCCTAGACTCGGGACCTTAATATGGCACGGCTACATTGCCGATAAATATTGACATTTTACCGCATTGAAAACATGCAAGTATGCGTCTTTGTGGGGAATACAAATCTATTTTTGATTTTTCTATCATTTTATGCAATTTTTTTTGAATTTTTTTTCAACAGTTATTTTATGTGATTTTTTGGAGTTTATTATTTTATGTGATTTTTTTTGGAATTTCGAAGCTAACATTTTATGTGGATTTTTTGAAATTTTGGAGCTATTTTTTATGTGGATTTTTCTTGTGAATACTTCCGACTTCTCTGTGGGGATTCTTTGCTGGATTTTTCTTTATATTTTCTCGTGTAGGACCGGGGTGCTCATTGATCTCGGTCCGCTTTTATTCTAGCACGACTCTCTTGGCAAGTCGAAGGATGATTGAAATGTCGCATTGGGAGCGCGTGCCTTTGCCGGGGCGACAAAACAAAAAAAGAGTGGGGGCGGACCGGTCTTCTCATCTGGCCCGTACCAGGCCCAAGACCCGGCCTAAGTGGCTGGCGCGACTATTAATTGCGCCAGGCCACTAGGGGCCTCAAAAATAGCCTGGCGCAACTAATAGTTGCACCAAGCAAGTGGTGGGCACAATTTTGTCTGGCGTAACTATTAGTTGCGCCAGGCTTGGCTGGGGGAATCTAAACAGCCCGAGTTCGGGCTGGGGGTTTTATTTCGAATCTTTCTCCCCCTCCTCCCTCTTTGAAATTGAAAACCGCCCCCCTCCTAGGGTTCCTTTACATTGCCTCTACGCTTGCCCCATTGCCATTGCTTTGCTTGTGTGGATCGATCGTCGGCTCACGCTAGATCCTTTCTCTCTAAAGGTAACCATTAAAACTCATTTTCTTTGATTTTTCTTGCTTTTTCCTGTAGATATGATCATGATCTTGTATTCTTTGATGAGTAATGGTTTATTTTTATGGTGTGTATATTTATTGATGAAGTGTGGATGATTCTTTATGAATAATGCCCTATTTTGTTATTTCATGGATTTATTGGTTCCTAATATATATATATTTTTATTATTTTTATTTGTGTATATGGAATGATTTTTTTATTGCTTTTTGTTTATTTTTTTTGTTTTTTTTGTTTTTATTTTACATATAAAGCAATGGATTTAGGGTTATTATCTTTGTGAATATTGATTTAGGAAAAAGAGAGATTTTTTTTTTTTTATTAGAAAAAGAAATGATTTTTGCTTTCTTTTTTTTGAAAGTTAGGGAAAATGATGATGATTTTTTGCATATATATTTTTAAAAACTGACTAAGGAAAAAGGCTTTTTTGTTTTGTTTTTGTTGGTTTTTTTTGTTTTTCTTTTTTATAAAATATAAGGACTTTTTCTCTGTTTTTGGTTTTAAAAGAAAAACCTAAAGCAAGACTTCTCCCTTTTTTTGTTTTGTTTTTATTAGAATAAAGCAAAGGATATTTTTTTTTTCTTTTTTATGAATTTTTTTTTTTTTTTTAGCAAAGTAAAGGTTGGTTTTTCTTGTTTTTGTTTTTTATAAAGCAAGGATTTTTTGTTTTTACGATTTTTGTAAGCAAAGTAAAGGTTTTTTGTTTTTTTGCTTTTGTAAGAGAGAAGGGCCCCCTTTTTTATTATTTCTTTAGAAACATAAATGATTTTTAACTTACTTTATTTTCAAATACAGGAAGGGGAAATTTTATTTATTTTTGTCATTTTCTGAAGGAAAGATTTTTTTTTATGGTGTAGGCGATATGTCGTGGAAGATCCTCCGTGCTTGCCCTTTGCTGAGTCCCTCAAAGTAGGGCTCCTCGGGTGCTGGTCCGTCGTGTACCTCTCATGCCGGTATCCCTGGTGGTGATCCACCAGTGGTCTATGGGACCTTTCGGCACCTGGATGATAGCTTCCTTTCAGGCCTCTATACTGATGTAGATCGACAAGCGCGGATTTCTGCTGAGGTGGCCTGTGTTCCTCCTCCTGAGGTGGTTCCATGGGTAAGTCTTCTGATGGCCTAATCTCTCTCCATTTCGGTTTCCTTCTGCATATGCTTTTTAAGAGTGCCTTGATAATTAATGTTATGTCGTTCTAAACGTAGGATTTCAACTCGGCCATGGAATATGCGGAGTACCATCGTCATCTTGCCGAGCTTAGGGAGGTGGAGATGGTGAGTACCCTGCTGCCCTACTCCTCTCATTCATTTCATTATTATTTGTCTCTTAATTGATCCTGACTCTTGATTTTGATTGCGCCTTGCAGCGTGCTTGTGCTAAGTAATCGCATTCTTTACTTAGTAGGATCTCACAGGCGTGGTCTAGGGTGGGGGACATTCGGACCTTCCAGAGCTCCTCTCGTCGTCACAAAAAATCAAAGGGCGCAAGCAAGGACTAGGCTTTTAGTTTTAGCTTTGAAAACTCAATACTCTTGGGAATTTGATTTGGATTTGTTTGTTTAGACAATTTTTTTGTTGGGGTGGATGATGTGACACTTTGGATGATATATTTTTTTTGGAAAATATTGTTAGTGCTTTTGTTTTGATTTTATGCCATGGTTTCCTTGCCCCGTATCTATTTTTCCGCAGGACGTGTCTGCCAAATGCTCTCAGAAAGAGACTTTTTGGGTCGCATGCCTTAATGTAGGATCAATCCTGCACATAAACAAAGTAATTCCCAAACCGTTAGTGATCGGAAGCGTAGATATAGAAAACAAAAAAAGGGTTAAAGTCCCCCCAGTTAGGTCCCGAGCTGGCTGGGGAGGGGGATCTATAGTCTGGCGCAACTAATAGTTGCGCCATGCTAAATCCCAGGGAATTTGTACTGGAGCAACTAATAGTTGCACTAGGCAAAAATGGGGACAAAATGCACTGGCACAACTAATAGTTGCGCCAAGCCTTACCTGGGGAGCTGCGGGTCCTTATATACCCGAGGCAGCCCAAAACTTATCCCTTCTTAGTTTGACTTGGCCCCTTTTACCAATTCTTTTTGCTCTTGCTTTTTCAAGGCGTGTCCATCACCATGCATCGATTTTTATCTTCTCAAAAGATCTTTGTACATTCATGGACCCGCTTTCTGGCCCTCCCTTACGTGGAGGGCCTGGAGCCAATTTACCCCCTTCCTTGAGCTTGGGGCCCAAATTTCTATTAGCCTGGTTTGGGAGCTTGAATGAGAGTGAGCTCACCGACTTGAAGTGCCTTGGGCTACCTCACCTTCCTTCCTTTCTAGAGGTTCCTCCACGGTGGGAATTCCTTTTCGCTACCGCTTCATTTTGGGATGTGAATTCCTATGTATTCCGTTTTGGGAAGCGGGAGCTAACCCCAACCCTTGATGAGCTATCCAATATGTTTGGCCTGAATCTTCACAGGGGCCTTGAAAGAGTCACGCCTCAGCCGGCCTACTCCAAATCCATTTACCTTACTCTCGGCTTGAAGAAACTTCAGTATGAGAAAAGTCTCATTGGGGGGCCCACAAGGTGTTCGCTAAAATTCCTCAAAGAACTTTTCAGTGATGAAAGCCTCCGAAGATTGCCGATTAGGAATATTTTCAATGTGAAAGCTCTAGCACTCGGTCTCATTTCTGAAATCCTCTTCTTTACTGGGGGGAGAGCTTCTCATTGGCATTTTACGATGTTTTGACGGAGCTGGAGGCGGGCCGATCCATGATGCATTTGGTTCTTGCCGAGTTATATTGAGGCCTTGATTCATTTGCTTTGGGCAAGGTAGAGGGCCTTCGGGGGTGCCCCTTGCTGCTTCAGGTCTGGTTGGGTGAGCACCTCGCTATCTTGGGGCCTGTGCCCTGCTTTTATATTGCTCGAGGTGAGGCGGCTCAGTGCTTTCTGGGTAGGTTCCATTTGCTTCCACAGGGCGATGTGTCTGCTCTGAAACTTTGGTTGACCGATGCCGAGCTGACATGGAGGCTTCCTTGGTTGGACCGGACCTTCCCAATAGTTCACTCTAGAGACCATGAGGGCATCACCCTCCTAGGATTGATTGGCAGCACCTTTTACTTCCCATTCTAAGTGTTGTGTCAGTTCGACTGCCCTCAGCAGGTGCCTTGAGAGGTCAAACCCTCCCTATGTGATTGATCTTTTCTAGGGTGTCCTCTGGAGACATAGATCGGATTACTGCTCTTTGGGAAACGCATCAGTTTATGCTGATATGTGATATTGAGCAGGGAGATTTGGTTAGAACTTCTCCTGAGTACGAGGCCTGGCTATTGACTGAGCGGCCTGTTACCGATGGTCCAGATTCGGCAGAAATTGTTGATACTGGAGGCCCCTAGCCAAGGAAGGAGACAGCACTCCGAGCCCGTATCGAGCCACTAGTGGACGAGAAGAGGGTCCTACAAGAACTTTTGGCACATGAAAAGGTTAGAGTAGAAATAGCAGAGGGCGAGGTCCTCCGTTTGAAGGGATCACTGAGCGTCACTTTTGGGGCCACCGAATCTTCTTGGAAGAGGTATAAGAGCCTTCATGGTCGCTGGCTGACTGAGCAAAATGTCCGGGAAGATGACCTTCATGCTGAGATTAGCGCATTGAAGCGTGAGCTGGGCCGCTAACTCCTTTTTGCACACAGAACTTTTTACATAGATCAGATACACAGAAAAAGGGGCATAAAAATTCCTTTACAGATACACATTTTTGGTATACATATTTTCTTTATATTTTTGCTGTTTTTCATTTATTTGTAAAAAGGAAAACACGCTAGTTGTCATACCGGCTATTTTTTAGGATGTGGTGTAAGCGGTGCATTTTATAAATAAAAGGTAGTTTATTATATAGATCTACATTGACTTTTTAACTTTTTTGTTTTGTGCATATATATATATATTTTTGCACGGCGCCTTAATCAACTTGTGAATCCCTGGGTCCTCTTTTGAGCATGGTCGAACCCGCCTTTTTTTACTGGTTGATTCTGAAAGAGTTTCAACAATCCTACCAAAGCTGAAACGTTCATCCCCTTGGGATTGAGTTAAACCTTTCTCCTTGCCTTGAGTCATACGTTTGACGGTGCGGTTTTACAAAGACAATTTTGGTCGGGACCCGATTCAGACTAACATGAGCAGCCCAATCGAACAAGAGGGTATAGGAAGAGTAATAAGGGCTCCTCAAGCATCAATCTTCTTAATCAGTTAAAACCTTTCTTTTTCAAGTTTTTCTCTTTTCTTTTCCATCTTTTTTTTTTATCTCCCTTTTTTACCCGTGGCATCCTTTCGGGTTTTCACCACGTCCATGGGTTTAGCTCTCTTACCCCAAGCGCCCTTTTGGGTTTTCACCTGGTCCGCACAAACTCGCTGTTTTTACCCGTAGCGCCCTTTCGGATTTTTTCCATATTCATCTTACTTTGAGCTTGTATTTTTATTTATTTATTTTTATTATTATTTTATTTTTTATTTCTTTTTTTTCAACAGCCACGACATAGACGTCGATTCCATCATAGTCGGCTGGATGGGGTTCTGGTGTCGTCTCACAACTCGGCCTGTGTTGACTTAATAGATATTATGACTACTTGTAAACCTAAAAGAGGGCTTTCTTCAGGGTGTAACTTGGCCATGGGTTAGGTTAGGATTTGAAGGTATGCTATGCTAAAAGGGTTTCCTCGATACGGCTTCAGTTTTCTCAACATACTTTCTCCCTTGGGGGTTTTTACTGTACATGCCCCACGATTCTTCTACACATTGTTTTTTGTTCTTTTTGCTCCATTTCAGGCAATCTCTTTTTGAGGTTTTGCTTTTTCAATTTTTTTGGATTTTGATGGTAACTTTACTTCCCCTTTTTCTGTATATGTACACACACACATTTTTTTTTGGGAAGGGGTTTATTGAAAGAAAGGCCCATGCTCAAATGGGGTAGCAAAGGATATCATCATTTTTAGGGATGCTTTTTGACTACTGTGTTTGGAATGATGGCCTCTTTTGAGTGGTTCTTAAGCAGTCACATATCTGTTTTACCAATACTTACCTTATCACGATAGACTAAGAGTAGAACCGTCGGATGTATCTAGCATTGATGGGCTCAGAAAGATGATCTCCGTCCATGGTGGCGAGGCAGATGACATATCTCGGTAGCACTTCTCGAATGACGTAAGGTCCTTCCCAGTTCGGCTTGAACTTACCTCTCGGATCCGCATGGAGGGATGGAAAGATTTTCTTCAACACAGTGTCTCCTACCTTCAGATCTCGACCGTGGACACGTTTATTGTAAGCATTTGCAATTCGCTCTTGGTACACCTGAGTGTGACACAAGTCTAGGAGTCTCTTCTCATCCAATAGATTCAATTGTTCGAAGCGGGATCTCTCTCTCTGCTTCGGGTAAGCCAGTTTCCATGAGGATTCAGAGTGAGGGTACCTCAACCTCAACTGGTAGGACAGCCTCAGTTCCATACACAAGGGAGAATGGTGTTGCCCCTGTAGAGGTACAGATCAATGTTCTATAGGCCCATAAGGCAATTGGCAGCATTTCGCTCAAATCTCGGTAGGTGACGACTATTTTCTCGAGGATGCAGATGACCGTCTTGTTCGCAGCTTCCACGGCTCTGTTAGTTTGAGGTCGATAAGGTGACGAGCGATGGTGCTTGATCTTGTACTGCTCACAAAAGGCTCGGATACGCTTATTTGCAAAATTTGTACCGTTGTCCGTGATGATATCATTGGGCACTCTGAATTGGCACACAGTATTGTTCTTGAGGAATTTTTCGACGTGATTTGCCGTGATGTTGGCGTATGATGCTGCTTTTACCCACTTGGTAAAGTATTCAATGGCGACGAGGATGAATCGATGCCCGTTCGATGCTTTTAGATTAATCATTCCGATGACATCAAGGCCCCAGGTAGCAAATGGCCAAGGAGTGGTCATGCAGTGAAGATCGATGGCAGGAGCGTGTATCAGACTAGAGTGTTCTTGATACTTGTATCATTTCTGAACATGTTTGCAGCAATCTGATTCCATAGTGATCCAAAAGTATCCCTGTCACAAAATTTTCTTAGCAAGCATGTGACCGCTAACATGGGCTCTGCATACTCCTTTGTGGATCTCCTTCATGATATTGATCGCTTCACCTTCAGTAAGGCACCTGAGCAAAACATTATTATAGGATCGCTTATATAGGAATTCCCCACAAATGACGCAGCCTACTGCTAAACGTTGAATGGTTTGTCAGTCCGTCTTGGATATTCCCTCAGGGAAAGTTACGGTCTTAAGGAAATTCTTGATATCTGAGAACCAAGGTGGCTCATCATCAGGCTTCATAGGTTCCTCAATCTAGAGGTAGAAGTCTAGCTTATTCCTCTGCTCGATCATTATCGACTTCATCTCAGCACCATACGGGATTTCTATCATTGGCGCCAAAGTTGCTAGTGCATCGGCAAAATGATTCCTTATTCGGGGGACATATGAGAATGTCACATCTTGGAAGCAAGCTATCAGATCCTCGAGGTGTTCATGATAAGGGATCAGTTTCTCACCTTTCATCTTCCAGTCACCATTCGTCTGGCATATGATTAACTGTGAATCACCAAACACTTGAAGGTGAATTATATTTAGATCGAGAGTCGCCTGCAGACCAACGGCACAAGCTTCATATTTAGCCATGTTGTTTGTGCAAGGGAAATTGAGCTTAATAGAGACTGGTACATCGGATTCTTTCAGTGAAATCAGAATGGCACCAACTCCTTAGCCCTCAGCATTCGCTGCCCCATCGAAGTGCATTACCCATGATTCTTCTGCTTCCTCAGTATCGTCTTCTGTCATGAACAAGGTATCTTCATCTGGGAACTCAGTTCTCAAAAGTTCATAATTTAGTAAAGGATTGTCGGCAAGATGATCGGTGAGTGCCTGCCCCTTAATCGACTTCTGAGTGATGTACGTGATGTTGAACTCAAATAATAAAATCTACCATCGTGCAGTCCGTCCAGTGAGGTCCGACTTCTTGAACAGGTATTTCAATGGATCCATTCAGGCTAAAAGTAGAATGGGTTGGGATAGCAAATAATGGCGGAGCCTCTAAGTAGCCCAAACAAGAGCCAGGCATGCTTTCTCCAGATGAGAATAGTGCGTCTCATAATCAGTGAATTTCTTGTTCAGATAGTAGATGGCTTGCTCTCTTCTTCCAGTCTCGTCATACTGACTTAAGACACATCCCATCGAGACTTCCGTCGTGGAGAGATACATCAAGAGTGGTCTCCCTAGCTCGGGTGGTACCAACATGGGTGGGTTAAGGAGGTAGCTTTTGATTTTATCGAATGCTGCTTGGCAATCATCATTCCATTCAACGGGCGAGTTCTTCCTTAGTAGCTTCAAGATCGACATGCAGATCGGAGTTAGTTACGCAATGAACCGACTAATATATTGTATTCTGCCCAAGAACCCTCTAACTTCCTTCTTAGTAGACGGTGGCGACATTTCTGTGATGGCTTTGACTTTGACTGGGTCGACCTCAATCCCTCTCCTACTGACGATGAACCCTAACAATTTTTCGTACATAGCACTAAAAGCGCACTTTTGTGGATTCAGACATAACCTATACTTTCTTAGCCTCTCAAACAGCTTCTAAAGGTTTACCAAGTGGTCGCTTTGCTCTGATGACTTGGCTATCATATCATCAGCATATACTTCAATTTCTCGGTGCATCATGTCGTGAAACAGTGTAGTCATAGCTCTCTGGTATGTTGCACCGGCATTCTTCAGCCTAAACGGCATGACTCGATAGCAAAAGGTTCCCCAGGGGGTAATGAACGTTGTCTTCTCGCGATCAACCTCGGCCATCTTTATCTGATTATATCCTAAAAATCCATCCATGAAAGAGAGCATCCCGTGCTTAGCAGTATTATCGACCAAGATGTCGATGTGTGGCAATGGGAAATCGTCGTTTGGGCTTGCTCTATGCAAATTACGGAAATCAATGCACATGCAGACCTTTCCATCTTTCTTTGGTACAGGCACGATATTGGTTAGCCACTGTGGGTATTTAGATACCATAAGAAATCCTGCATCATATTGCTTGATGACTTCATCTTTGACTTTCAACATCCACTCGAGTCAGAGACGTCTCAGCTTCTGCTTAACCGGCTTCATATCAGGGTAGAGGGGCAACTCATGCTCGACCAAATCAGTATCCAGACCAGGCATGTCCTCATACGACCAGGCAAAAACATCTTGGTATGATCGAAGGAAGTCGATCATGCCGTTTCTTTCTTCGGGAGATAGTGATGTTCCGATCTTGGTTATTTTGGGCATCTCCTCAGTCCCTAGATTGATATCCTCTATCTCTTAGACAACGGGGGTAGGGCCAAGCTCAAAGTTGGCGAACCGGTCAAGGAGATCATTGGGGAGCTCCTCCAAAGGACTATCCTTGTCCAAACCCGTAACTCCTACCTCTTCTTGGATTTCTACAGGAAAGGGGTCAATTTTATGTGAGACGGGTATTTCGGTTAAGGCATCATTTTGTGGGATTTTTTCTAGAATTTTAAATGACAATATTTTTAGACATTGGATTTTTTCAATGTTTTTGAGATTTTATATTTTTTCCATATTTTTAAGATTTTTGTTTTCTTCGGAGACGGACCCTTGGCAAGGCGGGTTACTATATATACAAGGTATTGCCTACCAAGGACTTATCTCACATTTTATAGGATGTTTTTTTTGGGAAACATGTGCCAAATTTTAGGCCACTCCCTGCTTCCAGGGTTTGGGGCAAAGATGCCCAGTTACGTACCTGAGGGGCTGCTCTTTTACCTGTTTGGATGGAGGGTGTTGACTTATATGGCTCATTAGAGTCAGCCTGCATCATGTTGACCCCCATTTCGTCTGAGAGGATATTCTCAAACGTCAATATCATTTTGTGGTGATTTACCACAGGGGGTGTTTGTTCAGGTACTGGCCGTCATTCCTCGAAGAGGGACAACGTAGATAAATCTATTTCCAGGCTGGGTAGGGAGATCTGAGGATTGGTGGGATGTATAGGGGATGTGGGTTTGTGTGGGGTCAAATGGGTTACCCCATTTCGATCGATCTTTACAACCCCAACGCTGACAAAGGAATCCTGGATGTGCGACCTAGGGTGAGGTTTCTCTTCTATGTTGATTCCTCGAGCTCTCGTCGTTGCGGCAACCCTGGATTTTTCTTTAGCCTCTCAAACTTCTTCCTCAGTGGCCTTGTACCCCAGCCCAAATCTTACTTTTTGTCCCTTAGCCACAACTGGCTCTCTCTTGCCTTGTAATCTAGGCCCAAGCCCTCTGCCTTTCTGGTAGCCCCACTTTTGGAGCATACCTACCGCCGTTACCATACCGCCTCTTGTTTTAGGCATGATGCCTTCAATGGGCTCCGAGAGTATCGCTGACACCTCATATTCAAAACTGTGGAGGTCGACATCCTCAGCGGTGTATGGTATATCCAACACATTAGGTTTTTCGATGCTATTGGCAGCTTTTTCTTTCTCGCTATGCCCCTCACCAATGATTGTAATAATTTTGTGCTTAGTCGTAAACTTGAGTTTCTAGTGTAAAGTTGAAGGTATGGCTCCGACCTCGTGCAACCACGAGCGCCCCAACAATAGATTAAATGAAAATTTAATATCCATGACTTGAAATAAGATAGGAAAGGTCATTGGCCCTATCAGCAGCTCAAGATCAACTTCTCCCATTATTTCTCTCCTGGTATTGTCAAACCCTCTTGCGTTGGTTCTGGTGGGCCTCAGTATGAATGGATCGACCCCGATCTTAGTGGCGGGTTTTAACGGGCATATGTTCAATGAGGAATCATTATCAATCAAGACCAAGGGAAAGACCATATTTCTGAACTCAACTGTTATATTCAAAGACTTTGAGTGGCTACACCCTTCCTCAAGTAAATCAGCATTAGAAAACGAGATGGCATTCGGAGCCATCATTTGCCCAATTATCTACCCGACTTTATCTGGGCTAACTTGGAGGTGATACATGCGCATTTTTTAATGCCCCCATTAATGCTTGAAAATGGAGTGGGCACGTCATCAATAGATCCCAAACGGTTATATAGGCGACTATTCTTCTCAGTTGAGTCTCTAATATATATTCCCGACTCATTTTTTTGAAGGGACTCACAGCGCTGTCTTTCTTCCCCTCTGCTTGGGCTTGCATTGCTACTAGCGCTTTTGGCTGCTTTGATATCCTCCCTAACCTGGTAATAAAATCTACTGCCCCTTCTCTGTTGCTACTGCTGGCATTGACATCTGTTTGCTCGTAGCTTAGCGGGACCTGATGAGGATCATAGGCTGGTCCCGAGAGCTAGAAAGGTATGGCTGTCGGTACTTGAGGCTCTTGCACTGTCGGCTCTGGAGGTGTGGGAAACACTTGATTTATTTTGGTGGTAGCAGGTTGGGTGGAAAAATTGGGCCAAATGGGGGTGGTGAAGCTTAAGGGTGGTGGTATTGGGGGGAAGGAGGTAAAGGTAGGCCATTGATAGCTGGCAGGTGTTGGTGAGATATGGGGGGTCTGATGGGCCGTTAGGTAATTGACCAGGGTGGTGGAGTTCGCAGGCGGAACTTGGGGTGACGGGGTGGACGCGGGCCATTGATAATCGACGGGTGCGGGTGTGGGATTGGGGGCCTGGTGGCTTATTGGGTAATTGATGGGGGTGGTGGAGTTTGCCGGTAGTTGAACTGGGGGAAATGGGGTGGGCGTGGGCCATTGATAACTGGAGGGTGCGGGCATAGGATTGGGGGCCTATTGGCTCATCGGGTAATTGCTGGGGGTGGTGGTGTATGGTTGGTATGCATTGATATGTACATAATTGACGGGTGTGGTGGATGGAAAGTATGCCCTAAGATCTAAGGGTTCAAATTACAGGGTCGGGCTGGGGAAGTATTCTGACAAATTCAGGGGCTCAATTATCCCTATGTTCCTTTCTTCCATGCTCCTCGACAATGGTGCCACATAACTCTCCCGATCACTGATATAATCAGATGGGTCAAATTCAAACTCCCCCTCATCTTCTATCATTTCGACGATGGGTCTGGGGCCTGCTCCTCTGGTAGGATGTGAGGGTAGTGGCACTTGGTGAATATTAGCATGCTGAGTAGGTGCAGGGGGAATGATTTTCTCGGTATCGATCAAATCCTAGATGGCATGCTTCAAGGGGAAGCAACGATTAGTTGGGTGACCCGGACCCTGATGAAAATTGCAGTGCGTATTTAGGTCATAATTCCTTTGGATCGGGTGAAGAGGAGGTTGCGGTTGATGGATAGTGACTAATCCCTTTTCTATTAACAGAGGCAGAAGTACACTTAATGATTGCCCCAGAGGCGTAAAAACTTGATCGTAGCGGGCTCTCCTCTGCCCCGGAATCATTGGCATCCTTGCCCATTCCCTGCTCTCTGCATCTGCTCAGTTTTGACTGGTGCCAGCGGGGCTGCCTGAAATTGAAACAGGGTTATGTTATTATTGGGCCTGGTATTGGCAATGTTTTGAACATCGGCCCTTGTCCTCTTCTCAGTTCTTTGTTCTGAAAATCTCTAACCCCACTAGGTCCGCTCGGCATGTTCTTATTCAGACGGCCCTCCTTGATAGAATCCTCACATCGATTAGCATTTCTCACCAGATCAGTAAAGCTGAACTACTACTGGGACACCAAAAAGTTCGAGATTACTGGAAGAGTGTTCTTTGATATCATCTCTATCTGCTCATCATCAAGTATTCTATTTCTGACCTGAGCTGCTAGTGCCCTCCACCGCCCTAGATAATCATTGAAGGCTTCATTTGGGTTCTGCCTCAAACAGGCTAAATCTGACTTATGCGGCTCAATGTCTATGTTGTAAACATATTGCTCTTAGAATAAGTGGGTTAGATCTTTCCATGTCTTCGTCATGGAGGGTTAAAGAGACGTGAAGCACCTCAGGGCCGGACCGGTCAAACTCTTTTGAAAGACTTTTATTAGCAGTCTCTCGTCCTCCCCGTATTGGCACATGTCCCCACAATAGGACTTGAGGTGTGCAATCGGGTTGCCCGTGCTATTGTATTTGTCAAATACTGGCATTTTAAATTTGGGGTGCAGGGAGACCTCAGCAAACAGACACAAATCCATGAAATTTGTGGCGTGGATTTCAGCACCACCCATCTTCAACAGCTGCTTCTGTATTTTGTCCAACTACTCTTTCAGCTGTTTTGACTCTTTTGATGCAGGGGTCGCTTTCTCGGCCATTAGTTGGAATTCACTTTGGGCCACTAAGGGGTGGGCATTTATAGGAGGAGGGTTAAGGCTGGTCAATGCCCCAACGTAGGCCCCGCTATTCTTAATCTCGTCCTCCTCATACTGCTGGTCGGCATAATGTGCAGTGAGGGCAGGATTTTCTTATTGTTGTTTCCTGGGTTGGACGGGAATGACATGAGTGGGGGTGGGGTGAGCCCATTAGGGGTGAGGAAAAGTTTGTTGGGTGATGGGATTTTGGTTTAGAGGTGGGGCCTGATGGGGCCATTGGGTATGGGGGAAAGTTTGGAGATGGCCTTGGGGTGTGGGGCCATCGGAAAATTGGGTTTGGGGTATGGCATGGGTTTGACCTGGCTGTGAAGGTTGGGTGAAATGTTTGGGGTATTGTGGAAGGTATGAGTGTGGGGTTTGGGTTTGGGTCATGAAGCCTTGGTCATTTTGGGCTATGGGCCACTGATGGGTTTGTGCCAATGGGCCTAGGTGGGTTTGGGCCAATGGGCCTGGGTAGGTTTGGGCCAATGGGCCTTGGTAGGTCTAGGCCATGGGCCCTTGATGGGTTTGGCCCAATGGGCCTTAGTGGGTATGAGCCATGGGCCCTTGGTAGGTCTGGGCGATGGGCCCTTGATGGGTTTGGCCTAATGGGCCTTAGTGAGTCTAGGACATGGGCCCTTAGTGGGTCTGGGCCATGGGCCCTTAGTGGGTCTGGGCCATGGGCCCTTGATAGATTTGGCCCAATGGTCCTTGATGGGTCTAGGCCATGGGGTCCTTGATGGGTTTGGCATAATGGGCCTTGGTGGGTTTGGACCGTGGGCCCTTGGTGGGTCTGGGCCATGGGCCGTTGATGGATTTAGCCCAATGGGCCTTGGTTGGAATGGGCCATGGGCCCTTGGTGGGTCCTAGCCATGGGCCCTTGATGGGTTTGGCCCAATGGGTCTTGAAAGGTCTAGGCCATGGGCCCTGAGTAGGTTTGGGTCATGGGGTATTGGGTCATGGGCCCTGAGTAGGTTTGGGTCATGGGGTATTGGGTCATGGGCCCTGAGTAGGTTTGGGTCATGGGGTATTGGGTCATGGGGCCCTGGGATATGTGGGACAAGGGGGTTTGGCCCAATGGGCCTTATGGTATGTGGGAAAAGGGGGATTTGGGCCATTTGGCCTTGGGGCATGTGGGTAATGGGAGTTTAGATGGTGTGGATTATGGGGGTTGATGGGGGTCGTTGAGGAGTGAGGCATGGAGATTGGCTAGGGTATGAGATGGGTTTAGGGATGTGGGGTGTGGAGGAGGGGAGGTGTTTTGAGAAGCCTTCCACATGGAGTAGGCTTGGAACATCTCCTCCGTCATGGTCATGGAAGAAGGATTGGATGTGGGGGGTGGAGAGGGGAAATTGGGCATGGCCCAGTATGATCGGGCATGGCCATGGTAAGAGGTGGGATATGGTGGATTGGAGAATTGAGGTGGGGTAAAGGATGGGGAGGGATTAGGGATGTTTAGGGATGGTGGTTAGTGGGGTGTGGATGTTTGGACGAAACTGGGCATGGCCCCAGTATATATGGGCATAACCCAGGCAGATGGGGGGATTTGTGGGGGATTGGATAGGGAGGAATTGGTGCATGTGAATGTGGGTGGATCGGGCCTATAGGGGGAAGATGGGAAATGAGGCATGGATATGGATTGGGAGAATGGATTTTGTGTGGATGTGGAAGGGAAGTGGGTTGGATTTGGCATGGGTATGGTTTTGGCAAAAGATGGAGAATGGGGGGTTGGACTTTGGATATTTTAGGGGGTATCAGTTGGGAAAATGGGGGCGCCAAATGGGCCAGTAACGGTAAAGGGGGGTTGGGTGAGGGGGATGGTGGAAACAACTTCTCCTGAATGGGAGTGGGTTAGAGAATGTGGCAGGGATGAGTCAGGATCGGCATAAGCCGGGTCCACTACCAACGACATTCTTCGGGAGCGGGTCAGGTAAGGGTGCCTTGGATAAGGCCCAAAAATCCTCCTCCTTCTTCTCCTAAGAGACGGCAGAGGGCAAGATGATGTCGTTGTGCCGACACCACAAACTATATTTTTTAGGTTTTTGATTTTATATATTTTTTAAATTTTTTTGAAAAAGTTTTGAAAAACAAAGGTTCTGAAGCCTTGGAATTCCCTTTTCTGGTGACTCTCGTACCTTAATTCAGGAACCGCGGTGACGATTCCGATGCACTTTGGAAGAATCGAAGGAGAACCTTCGATCTATTGAAGGCATGGAAATTGAGGCAAACAATCCGATCCCCCAGAATGAGCCAAAAAGAAGTTGCCCTCTTTTGACCGGCGGGGGCGTATTGGGTGTCGGAGATGGTGGGGCCTAAACAAGGCACTAAGCACACTGATCAGGGGACTCGTGAGGTGAAGAAGGCCACAGATTCGGGCTGGTGTGTTGTTAAACAGACCTGGCGCAACTAATATATGCACCCAGGTTGCTGGACTCCCCTTTTACAGTGGCGCAACTATTAGTTGCACCAAGGTAAATTTTAGGATTTTAAAGCTGGCGCAACTATTAGTTGCGCCAGTTATAAATTCCCAATTTTTGCACTGGCGCAACTAATACTTGCGCCAAGCAAAAATGGGGTAGAATGTTATGGCAGCAGTCCAAAATGAGTCTCTTTTTAGTTTTTTGTGGAAGCTAGGATTTCAGGAACTGAGCTACTTTTTGGTGATCGATTCTCTCCTCACCGCACCTAAAGAGTTTGAGTCCGGTATAACTCGCTAGCTTTGGAATGGGAACCCACCAGATATACCTTCGACGCAAGCGCCTTCTAAGATACTAGGTGGGTTGGGACTTTTCTGGATCATCACCACTAAGGGCTGCCGCCATACTGTTGAGAACTGGAAAATACCATTTTCAATCCCTTAACCTGGGCCTTGATAGATCCTTGAGAGAACTAAATAAGTGTTTTAAGTGTTTATTTTACAGCTGATAATAAAGGAAGGTTTAGCCCTGAAAGTAGCTTAAAAGTGCCAAAAAGATGATGACCCATCTTGATCTGGAGGAAGAAGGAGAAGGGACAGCCTCACTGGCTGTCAAAATGTTGAAACTAAAGAAGACAAAGGCCTAGTTTCAACCTGGAAATAGGTTTAGAGCTATTTGAAAGGAAGAATGCACCACAGAATGCTATTCGAAAGGAAGAATGCACTACAGAATGTTATTCAAAAGGATTCCTGATCTATTCAAAAGGAACCTGAACATCTTCGAATTTTGATTTGAATTGACAGCTCAGGTTGGAATTTGCAAATTAGTGCAACAATTTTTACTTTTCCATCTTCAATTTTCTAGAATATGATTAACTCCCAAATTTTAGGAGATTGTTGATTAGATTAAATCTGTATTAAGGAATTTTAGTTTTGATTGACGACCAAATTCTAGAAGACTGCAATACGGTGTAACGGTACTGTTTATTTTTATAAATATCCAATGATTGAAGATTGGGATTGACGACCTCAATTTGAAGGAGCATTATGATTTATTTTATGCACTTTAGATTAAGAACTCCTTCTTTATTCATATTTCTCCAGTAGTTTAGAACCTTAAAAGATAAATATAAACTTTGAAATAGAAATATAGATAAGATAATAACTTTTTCGTTGGAACAATCCTATACTAGCTCTAAAATTTTCATTATGCGCTTACAATAGGTTAAAACGTAATTAGATACACACATAAGTAGCGATCAGGTAGTAATCCGCCTGTTGAACGGCTGACTCCTAAACCTACAAAGGGGGAAGAATGCAGAAATCAATAGACTAAAAATACAGAGACATGCACACCCCTAAAAAAGGGAACTCACTCCTGGAATCAGCTCGGGGGGAGGTATTCTAACTGCATCATCAGAAAGGTGGACACAGTCAGTCACGTCAGCACACAGCCCAAAGAGAAATGCATCATCCATATGCCTAAAAGCACCTGGGGTCCCTGCAACAAACATCCCTCAAGGCCCTACACCGGAAGTACCCCAGGGTCCTGCACCCAACCCCTCCGAAGGTCCTGCCTCTGCACCCGTGTCAAGTCCCACTGCCTCCTCAAACTAAAAACGGAAAAGAGAAGAAGAAAACTAATCAACAAAGCACTAATCTAGTGAAAAAAAAATGAATGACGATGAATGAACCGACAAACAAAGGAAGGGCAAGAAAAAGTACCTAGCTTCATGGCCCTCCGAATGCCAAAAAATTGGCACCTGGAATGAATCGTGGAAGGAGGGTCTGATAGGGAAGAGACTTGTATCACTGCTGGTACCCCCCATACTGGAAAAGGTTGTCAACAGGAATCCCGTGATGGATGAGTCTCCCGATAAGCTCCTCGACCACACCCTTGGTGCCATAACATCCTCAAGAGGACCCAAAGGCACAACGAAGAAATATCGATACTAGTGCACGACCCTCTCCCCCAGATAGTAGGCTTGGACCCAAGCACCGTAGAAAAAGACAACGTGGCAGTCAACGAACAACCATGATCGCCCAACAGTGGCACGATCTAGAAAAGGGGAACCAACATACGAGTCGAATACAATCTGCACAAAAAAGAGAAAGCCCGTCAATCAGTCAATGCAATCATAAACTCAAAAGTCTATCCCATAAAGAAAAGAGAGAATCAAACTTGCACAAGGATCATCAAGTCGAATTGAGACCTCAAGCCCAGTTCCAAGTGCTTCATTCCCGATTCCCGGCGACGGTCCGTGTGCCAGCAGCTCATGAGGGGGTAGGTGCACTCATTAGAAAAGAGCAGGGGCGGCCAGGTTGGAAGTTCAAGTGCCCCCAAATCTGAAAAGATGGACATGCAAGGAACATATCAAAAAATGAATGAGAGTCAGAAATAGCAAACCAAGAAGGGCAAAACCAAATAGGTTACCTCAACCATGGGCCAAAAACCAAGGACAGAGGCAACCTCCCCAATCGAAGCTCTGGCCAGGCTATCCATCAGCATCGGGTAACCATCGTTGCCTCAATCAAAATGATGCAATCTTCCCAGTTCTCCATCAAACAAAGGAGGGACAGTGCGATACGACCCCCACTGGCATTAGCAAGAATGGTCTTGCCCATAACATAAAGAAGGGAGATACAAGCCAGCATCAGGGCACCCTCAGTCTCGATGATAGCGTCCATATCGGGCTGGTGCAGATCAACTAGCTCGTCAACCTCGAATAGACTCTCCAACCAGCACAACTTGACCTCAGAGCCGGTCATGTTATTGGAGGAAGGGTAGGCCCCAATCAGCCAAGTTACCTCCTCACGATCAGGGACACAAGGACAGACCACTGGCACCCCTCCTATAGCATTCCCCGTAATCATAGACCAAGCCAGGAGAGTGATGGTCATCTCAGCTATGGACATGTGAAAGGTCATCGTCTCCGGATGGAACCTCTCCACCAAAGCCTTCACATAGACTGAGTCACCCTGCATGGCAAGGTAGGAAAGGAAGTCGCCAAAACTAGCCTGGGCCAGGAGAAACCTCACAGCGTAAGGGAGGTGGGCATAAAAGTGTTGAAGGTGAAACCACCCCACATGGAACATGATCTGGGGCAGGGGTTGCATCAAAAGAGTGGAGGATGTCAGATCTTAGAACAAAGGAGCATGGAAAAAATAACAACAAAAGAAAGCAACCAAAGAACTCTTCTCTTTACCTAGTAGCAATCCCGAAATTCGAAATATGGGTGTATTGCTGATGGAGCAATCCACTGCAGGCTGCCTCACCATGCATCTCGTACCAAACATGAGAAGAGCGCTGCACCTGGATAAGGCGCTCACCATGGATACCAAAGATCACATCAGGGCTACCCCCCGTGTGCCTGGTCCTCATCACTTGATTGGTCATGCACCATCCTGAAAAGAGATACACCACCAAATTTTAAAGGGCAATGAGCAAGAGGAAATCAAATGCTTGTCTAGGAAACATGAAACCGAACTAAGGTAAGTATGCCTCATTTCATGCCATAATATCCAAGAGAAATAAAAAAATAAAAAAGAGAGAAGGGAGATACGTCCCGTCATTTCAAAAAATACAAAAAAAAAAAAAAAAAAAACAACAAAAATAATCTCTCTTTACCTAGAAAAATCAGCGATTTTTGGCCACATACACTTTTTCAAAAGGGGCCACCATTTATCAAAATGAAAGAGGGGGAACGGGTGCAAATCAAGCAATCTTTTGCTGAAATCCATTCCAAACGTGCACATACATCACTAAATCAATCAAAGGCTTTTGCTTTCATGATAAAATCCATTTTTTCTACCCTAAATACAACAGCCCTAATGCATTGATAAAATAAAAGTCAAAAGAAAAAAGAGCATCCAAAAATGGGGCATAATTCAGCCAAGTTTTCACCAAAATCCCTATAAAAATGCACATAAAAGCACAATAGGCATCACAAAGGATCACATTTGTAAGAAATAAACACCCCTTGTTCATCTAGATGCAAGGACCCAAACCACATTGGCATAAAATCAAAAGAGATTCAAAAGAAAAGGGTTTTTAAATGATTACCTTGGTGAAGGTTGGAACCCTAGATCCGGCGTGGAATACGCGTTCGATCGGCGATAACGACACCGGCGTGATGCCGAGGTTTGAATCGGATCTATGGGACACAAGGTAGGGCTCCCGTCTTGGTTTGGAGAGAGTGAGAGAAGAGAAGTTTGAATTATGAACCTTTTCGGGTCTCTGGTCGGGCTCGACTGCTTTTAAAACACAAAATGGCCTAGCATGTCTAATAGACACGCTAGGCATAAATTCCCCAAATATGGTCTAGCGAATTCAGTGTTGGGTAAGGAAATCCGGGTTGTCACAAGTAGTATAGAGAATTCAGTGTTCGATGTAATCATTGAGCATTGGATTCGATGATGGACAGATTCTCCTAGATATCTAAGGAGGGGGAAAATTTGAGCTGAATACCCGACCACCCCTTTCTACCCAGTCTTAATAGGAATAGAGCACGCCTTTGTTTCTCAGTGGGGTAGTTTCGGGAATTCTTATAATCCTCAGTGGGGAAACTATTATGACTTCCTAAGGGTAACTCAACAAGAATTATCTTATGTATACCCACAATATCCTCAAAACTTCCAACAGATATATGCCTTAACCCAATCTTTTGACCAACATCCCAATAGAGATAATGATGCTACTATTGTCCAGATCCTCCAAGATCTACAACAGCAGGCGCATTAACGTTCTAAGGAACTATCTCAACTTACCCAAATCTCTCAAGACTTACATTCTTGTACTCAATCCATTACAAACCTAGAAACTCAAATTGGGCAACTAGCTACACAATGGGTGGAAAGAGAAAATAACCAAGCGTGTCCACTAACAGTGAACAACTTAGGAGGGCAATTTAGTGAGGGAAATACACCAATTTCCACATCTCACATTCAAGTTGTTCAGAGCTCAATAGGGTAGAAATTCCTACACCAGCAGCTGTCCTTGAGACTGAGGAAAAAGAAAGGGAAGCATAGAAGAAGTCCCACCACCAGAAAAACCAAAAAAATTAGAAAAGGAAAATGAAAAAAATAATAATAAAGTAGTGCACTTAATTCTATAACTGAGGTACCCTGTCTACCAAAATTACCATTGCCTAATGCCTTTAGTACACCGTCACTTTTTGATAAAAACCACAAAAATATAAAAGAAATTAGTAAAATCTTCATAGAGGTGTAGATTAATTTGCCCCTCCTGGAGGGGATAAAGCAAGTCCCAGCTTACACACGTTTTCTGAAAGAGATGTGCACACAGAAAAAAAAAAGTGAAACAACGTCTCGCAAAAAGTCTTCTTGACAGAGTAAGTAAGCTCAGTCTTGTAAGTCATAACTCCACCCAAACTTAAGGATCCTGAAGTACCCACAATCTCATGTATCATAGGTGATCATGCAATAAATAAAACACTTCTAGATCTGGGACCCAGTGTAAATCTGTTGTCATACTCTATATATGAGAAATTAGGATTAGGAAATGTCAAGCCTACATCGATAACTCTTTAGTTAGCTGATAGATCAGAAAGAAGGCCGGTAGGAATTATTGAAGATGTGATGGTTGGGGTCGACAAATTTGTTTTCCCTATCGATTTCTTAGTACTAGACATGAAACCAAGTTCGAAATCTCCAACACAAATTCCCGTCATTCTCGGTAGACCATTCTTGGCATGGCCAATGCTTGCATAAATTGTAAAATCGGGGTGATGGAAGTTTCTTTCGGAGATATGTGGATTCAGTTAAATGTCTTCTCAGCAGCCAACCAGATGGCTTCAATCAATGATGAGGAATGCTTCAGTATAGACAAAATTAAAGAACTAGTAGAAGAAGCATTGCCTCTATTTTTATCTAAGGATGCGCTCCAAACTGAACTATGGTATACAGACTTGGGGGAGTTTGAACAGCAATCTGAGGAGGTGACTGATCTAATGGACACCTCTTCCCGTGATTCCCAATCTAAGATTTGTAAACCGTGGATAGAACCGCTACGCACCACATCCAACGAACCACTATTACCATCTGTCGAAAAGGTACCTAACATGGATCTGAAACTACTTCTTAACACCCTTAAGTATGTCTTTCTTGGGCCCAGCGAGACTCTCCTGGTACTTATTTCTTCTACTCTTACTATAGACTAGGAGAGTAAGTTGTTGGCCACACTTATAAAGTATAAGCGTGCAATAGGGTGGATTGTCGTTGACCTAAAAGGGCTTGCTCTGTCAGTATCCGTGCATGCATTCATCTGGAAAATAACGCCAAGACTTCTAGCGAAAGTCAGCAACGACTAAATCCAAATATGAGGGAAGTTGTTCTAAAAGAAATCGTGAAACCACTAGACGCAGGTATTATTTACCCAATTTTTTATAGCGAATGGGTGAGCCCCGTTCAAGTGGTCCCAAAGAAATCCGAGGTTATTGTGAAAGAAAATACAACCGGTGAGTTAGTTCCATTATGAGAAATCACAAGATGGCGTGTATGTATTGACTATCGGAAGTTGAATTCAATGACTCGTAAGGATCACTTCCCATTGTCGTTTCTTGACCAAATCTTAAAAAAACTTGGGGGTCAAGAATATTTTTTCTTTCTAGATAGATATTCAGGATATAATCAAGTCCCGATATATCCAAAAGACCAGGAAAAGACCACCTTCATGTGTCCTTTTGGGACGTTTACTTATCGACGAATGCCCTCTGAGTTGTGCAATGCTCCGACAACATTCCAAAGAAGCATGGTAGTGATCTTTTATGATATGATAGACAAGTTTCTAGAAGTATTTATGGATGATTTTTTGGTATTCGGCCAAACTTTTGATTCTTGTCTTGATCACCTTGCCCTCATTTTAGAAAGATGCAAAGAAACTAATGTGGTGCTAAGTTGGAAGAAAAGCTATTTCATGGTTCAAGAAGGCATAGACTTAGGGCATATTGTCTCCAGAAGAGGAATAGAAGTTGATAGGGCCAAAATTGACATAATAGCAAATCTACCGCCACCAACTTCGGTACGATAGCTTCGAACTTTCCTTGTCCATACTGGCTTCTATCGCCGCTTCATCAAGGATTTCTCAAAATTTTCGAGACCGTTGTGCCACTTATTAGCAAGCGATGTACCTTTTGACTTTGACGATGCCTGTCTTAACGCATTTAATAAGGTTCGAGCACTTCTTTCATCTACACCAATTATCCAACCCCCTGGCTACTCCTTACCTTTTGAAGTAATGGGTGACACCTCTAATCACACAATATGTGCAGTCCTAGGACAGCGAAAAGACAAGGATCCTTATATAATTTATTATGCGAGTTGAACCTTGATTGAAGCACAGGTGAATTACACCACCATTGAGATAGAGCTTCTAGCTGTCGTGTTTATATTGGATAAATTCTAGCAATACCTATTGGGATCAAAGATCGTCATCTTCTCTGACCATTCTATACTAAAGTATTTATTGTCAAAAAAGAATGTCAAGCCACGGTTAATCAGATGGATCCTACTTTTGCAGGAATTCAACTTCGACATTGAAGGCAAAAAGGGAGTAGAGAATGTAGTGGCAGATCACTTGTCCAGGATAGAGTTGCCAGAAATAATTAGCAAAGAATCTCTGCACGATACCGTTCTGGATGAGTAACTTTTTGCCAACCAAACTGTAGTGTCATGGTATGCCATTATTGTGAATTATTTGGCCAATGGTAAGATTCCCCCAACCTGGTCTAAACAAGATAGGTATGTTTTCTTTTCTAATGTTAAATATTATATTTGGGAGGATCCAAATTTATTTAAAATATGCCTAAATTTATTTTAAATATGCTCAGACCAAATAATTAGGAGATGCATTCCCGATGGCGGCACCCACATTCTACAATTTTGTCACACATACGCTTATGGAAGCCACTTCGGTGGAAAGAAAATGGCTGCCAAAGTACTGCAATCGAGATTTTATTGGTCATCGATATTTGAAGATGCCCAAGATTTCTGTCAGGCCTGTGATCGATGTCAAAAGGCAGGAGCCATGTCTCGAAGGAATATGATGCCCCTCCACCGATCTTGGTCGCAGTGCCCTTTGATGTGTGGGGCATAGATTTCATGGGTCCCTTCCCACCTTCGTTTGGATTCATGATATACTTGTGGCCATCGACTACGTGTCAAAATGGGTCGAGGTAACAGTCACAACAACAAATGATCATAAGATGGTAGTCTCTTTCATCAGGGAGAATATATTTTCATGGTTTGAAACCCCACGAGCTATTATAAGTGATGGAGGAAGCCATTTTTGCAATAAATATTTTGAGGACTTGCTCAAGGAATATGGTGTTACTCACAAAATCGCAACCCCCTATCACCCGCAAACCAGTGAGCAAGTTGAGGTCTCTAACCAAGAAATAAAGAAGATACTAGAAAGAATGTTCGACCTAATAAAAAAGACTGGTCCATGAGATTGAACAATGCCCTGTGCACATACAAAACTGCCTATAAAATACCCATCGACATGTCTCCTTACTGGCTGGTATACGAGAGAGCTTTCCATCTACCTGTGGAACTAGAGCATAGAGCTCTATGGGTTATCAAAGCACTTAATTTTGAGTTGTCCGCATCTGGGGAACAACAAAACCTTGAGCTCAATGAACTAGAAGAAATTTGCAATGATGCCTATGAAAATTCTCGAATTTATAAGGCCAACACTAATGCATTCCACAAAAAACATATTTTAAGAAAAAGTTTTGAGCCGGGGCAACAAGTTTGATTGTTTAATTCAAGATTAAAACTATTCCCATAAAAATTACAAAGTCATTGGAATGGACCATATAATGTTATAGAAGCATTCCCTCATGGGGCTGTAACCATCCAAGATCTCCAAGGACAGTCGTACATTTAAGGTTAATGGGCAGAGATTACAACAGATGATTACACAAGAAGAAAAAGGGACTGTGACCACAATGTCACTGAAAGACCCTGAGTATGACTAAAATACTTCAGGGCAACGTCGAGCTACTAATTCATCCGTAGTACATTTGTATACTATTGTTTAGGGTATGTAATCATTCTAGGGTGTTTAATATTAGGACTGCTTTGTTAATTTTGGGGGCATACATTAGGCATTACGTATACCCCGCGATTTCATCCAGTATTTCGAGTTGATTATAGGGATCACTCGAGATTATTAGGAATTCCTACAATTAACACGTAGCGAATGCAGGTATCAAAAGGCCCGACAACGGTGAACCAACACCCTTTGTGTACGAACGGCGATAAGGTTCTCGTAACTTCCTAAAGAGATGAAGAGACGCCTTGATATTATACAAAGTTGTAGATTCCCCGTTTCACATTTATTGTCTGCACCTATTAGTACACCTTTTCAACTCTCTCCCATAACAGTGACCTTTCGTCTCTCCATTGTTGTTCCTATTAATACCCATGCCCCTCTCAGTATAATTCATTACATTCTCTTTGTTCTCTTCATCCGCAACACTTCCCTCATGGTGAAACAACCGAGTTGGTCCAAGATCACTAACGCATTTGAATGGCTTCTCCGATGAGAAGTTGAGGCAATCTCTGCACTTCTTGAGAAGGGAAGACGGTTGACAAAGGAATTTTTATCTCTTCTTCCCATTTCAGAACCCGCTAACAAAACACCGCCTCCATCCCCCAAACGTCCAAGGCGATCCACCACCCCTCCACCTTTGCCTTCTTAAATCCTCCCTTTATATCTCTTATTGGATGCACCCACCTGGGGAGGGCCAAGACAATTTTTTTTGGCGGGGCAATTTTGGTTAGAAACCGAGGACCGATCTTTATCGAAGAAAATTTTGCCTCAGACGTTGCTGCCAATGTCGCGATTAAGATGTGTCAAGATTTTCTCTAGGTTTAATCTTTTATGTAATTTTTTTCTCTGTAAATATTTCGTTTGATATAGAGAAAGTTATTTTGTCTAATTCTTTTTGTTTATGATGCAATTTTTATCAAAATAAATCGGAAGTAATTTCTCCCAAGTTTGTGGGGAGATTTTTGAATAATTTTGTAGATTACATGCCCGGTACCTTAGCAACATCATTAAGGTAATAAAATTTTGAGTGTTCCCTATTTTTGTGCACAATGAGGACATTGTCCTATTCTAGTTTGGGGGGGATATACCTTTCTGTGTATATTAGTTTTGTTTAGAGTTTTTGTTTAAGTTTATTAGTCCTTAGTTTCTTTATTTTAATGGTGGATTTTTTCTCTGAATAGTTAACCATGAGATGTGAGTTATGATAGAAAAACCTATGAATCCATAAGTCTTACGATCCATCATAGTAAAAGTTCAACAATCAAAATAGAGCAATTACAATTCATGATAACCCTCTCGATCATTGTATCAGATTGAATGTTTGAAACTATACTTTGATTTAAACTGCAATATTTAGATTATAAGTTTCAAAATTATATAACCAGTGACCTTTTGGCACAATATTTCTCCTTTTATTTTGAGAGAGACTACTTTCTTCTTGAATCAAAATTTTTCTTTGAGCTTCTTGACTGCATCACAATAAAATCTCATATTGCTAAAAAAACTGAATCAAATATTCTATGAGTATGATAACTTATTTTTCTAGAACTGATTATTAGATATATTAAAGCAATATGGCATTCATGCTAGTGAATAATGAAGATGATTTAAGGCCATCTTTTTTATTACGTTTGAGCTAAAAATCCAAAATCCCATAAATATATCTATCCCTTGAACCCATATTAGATGCCAAAACAGAATTTTTTTATACCCAAAATCTTAAAAAACCTTTAACCATATGTACTGTCTAAAGCTTTCAATTCTTCACCCTTATATTTTCTGAGAGTTTAGAATGCAAAAGAAGTAAGGGAGTGAAAGGAGTAAATGAATAACAGATAAGGGAAATGCAAAAAAGGGGTATAGCTGAAAGAAATTTTCTGAGAAGAAATATGGAAAAGAGTAAAGAATTTGTAATTACGATTCTGAAAAGATAGAAAAGCAAAAAGCTGAAAATTCAAGAGGATATCAGAAGAAAAGAATCAAATAAAGAAAAGGGATTTCCAGAAAAATAAATTAATGGGAAGAAGTACCCAACTTTTTTTATACTTACTGAAGTATAAAAGAAGAAGATAGGAGAAAGAAGAACTAAATTCTCAGAAACCTATGAATCCTTTCTATCTTTCTTGGAAACATTTAACCCAAAGCCCCATTACAAGCTAAATAAAGACCTTGATTTATGATTCGCAACAACATGAGCCCAATAGAGAAGTATATAATAAATACTATGGATAAGTAAGGAAGCATATGAATAGAATTGATTATTCATTCAATGAGATTTATCACTTTAGTCAATTATCCGTAAAAATTATCATACATATCATATTGAGAGAACCCAAAAATTTTGACAGTATGCCAATAGTGAGAGTTTGAAATGAAAATGTCTTCTAAATCTGCAGTTTAGAAAATTTTATGAAGAATAAACTTTTCACTAATACGCACACACTCCATTCTATGCTAAACTGAAATTGTGGAGTTCTGATCAAGGATAACTACTATGATGAAAAGTTAAGGATATTGGAATCATATTTTCGGAAAAATATGATAACCGTGTGATGTTTTACTAATTATTGTACTAACAATAGGATAAAAATTTTAATTTTGCTTTTATTTACAAAAAATTTGGCAAAAAAAAAAAGATTAAAAAAAAAAAAAAAATCTAAAATCTTTTAAAGTTTGTAGGTAACTTCACTGGAAACCTCAAGAGACTATAACTCCCCCATTAGGGATCACCTAGGGGTTAAAGGCTTGTTTCATTTGCTAAATGCAATCATGCTCCCTACGAAAGTGGCATTTAAAATTTTAAATTAGTTTATTCTTTCCTTGTTTGCTAGGGACTATCAAAGTGTAAGTTTGGGGGTGTGATCAATCATAGAATATGTTATTTTATCACCCTTAACTTAGTAATGTTAGACTCCATTTTGCTACTAACAAAATAAGGATGTGCAAATATTAAGAACAGATAGTAAACAAGAGCCAAAGTATTAATCTTCATCAAAATAAACTCAAAGAGCAGTAAGAAAGACTATCAAGCGCAAAAGACGATTTGACTCGTATTTAAAGCCAGACAAAGTAAGAAATTACAAAAGACGATTGAACGAAGCTAAAGAGAAAATGAGAAATCGTAAGTTACGATTCTTCAAAAGACGTTTCAAGAAAACTGCGACACAAGAGGCTTGCGATCGTTCGTACTGAAAAATCGTACAGAGAGGGATGCACTGAAAAGAGAAATCGTAGTCATGATTTTGCACGAATAAAAGCTCCTGTTGCTACTGATCACGTGAGAACTATACCACCATGCACATAATTAGAAGATCTCCTGAATTAGAAGTTCAATAAATCACGGATCTAAGAAGATTGACAAAAGATTCCTAAAAAAACTCTGTTGCTGAAATAGAAGAAAAATCCTGTGCATCTACCAATCAAAGCAAGGAAGAATTAGGATTAGAAGTTAGAAGTATATTAGGAATGTTTTATTCTTAGTAGTTTTTCTTTCTTAGGACTTATGATCTATAAATAAGGAAGCTCGACACGTAGGAATTCTTCATCGAAGGAAATCTCAGCATCAATTGACGACTGAGGTTGGGTTTTTTTTCGATCAACTTTAGTTTAGAGTAGTTTAGATATCCAAGGTTTCTCGAGAGCAATTGACGACTACAATTAGGAGCTAGAAAATTAGAGTAGAGTATTTGTAGTTTCTCAGAAGCAATTAACGCATGTGACTAAGGGTTGAAATATCTTTTTATTGCTTTCTAGTCTAGATTTATTTTCATGCACTTTACTATTATGTAAATATCTAAAAAAACTTTATTTGAATTGACGACTCAGATTGAGAATTTATAGCTAAGTGTAACGGTTTTAGTTTTCCATCTTCAATTTTCTTGAGTTTGATTGACGCCCAAATTTTAGAAAAATTGTTGATTAGCATAAATCTATGTTGAAGAATTCTTGAGTTTGATTAAAACCCAAATTTTAGAGGACTGAAATATGGTGTAACGGTACTTTAATTTTGTACATATCCGAGAACTGAAGGATTGTGATTGACGACCATAATTTGGAATGAGGAGGATTTAGATTTATTTTCTGTAATTAATTTTAACCAACTCATTCTTTATTCATATTTCTCTAGTAGTTTAGGATTGTAAATGTGACAGCCCGGATTTCGGCACCCCGAAACCCGTGCCATCAGCACGATCATCTTGATCGTGCCCTTTAGCTAAGCACGGAACACGGTATATCAAGCATCAAAAAGTATAATAAACGAAATTGCGGAATTTACATCTATATTAATTAACTCTCCAAAAGACAGTTCTACCCTCATGCCTCTGTATGAATGGAGAACCGATCCGAACCATCGATGATAGCAATCATCATGGATGGTTCGTCCCAAAAGAATAATCCCATATATATATATATATATATGATTTAAACAGTATCAAGGCTTGACATATCAAGCCGTACAAACTCTCTCCAAAATCTCTCAAAGTGGCACAACGGAGTCCTCTAGAAGAAGTCCTCTGGAGGTGGCTCCAACTCGTCACCGGCCGCAAGGTCCGACTCGCCGGGATCAGCGTCTCCTGAAGCCTCGGCAACTGCTAGTAGTGGACCTGCGACGTATAGTCTATAGGGTGAGCTACATCCTAGCTCAATAGGGAACAAATGCGGTTGAACATATAAATTATAACTCACATATATTCCATGATATGTCATGCATGATGTATCTATGCAGTTGTTAATGAAACAGTTAAAAAGCATTTCATTTTACTGTTGATTACTTATATTTTCATTTACTCATGAATGATGCTGAAAAGGCCTAAAGCAAAACTTAAACTTTCAAATTAAGTAATCCCCGAGCAATATAGCATCGAGCCCCGATGAGATACCCATCATCGTCATCTATATAGACAGTTTTAAGCGTATTCCCTGGGAATACAAATAGTACCCAAGCCCCTTTCCCCTGGGGATTGGTGGCGGGGTTTCACTTTTCTCAATCAACACCCCTGGGGTGTGCTTACTATGTACGGATAAGCCTCCGCACTGGCCTACGGTTTCGCCGCCGTATCGGTCACGGATATCCTGCCGTGTCAGTCGTGGATATCCCGCCACGTCAGTGGGGTACCCTATCAAACCTCAAATAACAAAAATATCGGTGCCTTACATATAGTTGTTCACCATGTAATTGTGCTATCTTATATCAGTTAGGCCCTATCAAACATGATTCAATCCTTGGATACATCCCTGGGATGTATCCATTTACTTGCATCACACCTGATGCTCTTATCTCTTCTTCATCCCCTGGGGATGGCTCATTAGATTACTCTTATGAATGTCACACACACACACTTTTCACAATTCTTTAAGCAGTAAAATATTTGAATTGAATTCTATATCACTACATACATGCTCTTGTAAAATAAGGTACATGTTCAAGGTGTTCCCTACCTCAAGTCTTCATTTGTTCAATGCATCAAGGTCCCACGTGGCTCCTTGTGCACTAGTCCACACGTACCACCTATGGTACCACATAACAGGTGAAACACATCACAACGGATGCAATAAAGAAGGTATAAGACCCTCCAAGAATCTTAAAGTCAAACCCAAAGGTCAACATAAATTATCCCAGTCGATTAATCGAAATCCAAAATCGATTAATCGAAAGTCAATATCGATTAATCGATTCTCAAATCGATTAATCGAGATTCTCATTCGATTAATCGAATTTTACTGTTCAGCCAAGTCGATTCTCAATTCGAGTAATCGAGTTCCTAAAATCGATTAATCGATCCCAAATCGATTAATCGAAAATTGAAATCGATTAATCGAAATCCCATTTCGATTAGTCGATTTTCCAAATCACTTCCTCCAGCCCCCCCTTGGGTCCACTAGAGGTTCCCAGTCGATTAATCGATACCAAATCGATTAATCGAAATCCAAAGTCGATTAATCGAACTCCAGTTCGATTAATCGAAATCGGGGTCCTCTGACTTTTCAACTTCCTGGCCAATTTCGATTAATCAAAACCCAATTTCGATTAATCAAAATTGTCAGATTCAGCCCCTTTTCGAGCTGTTCTTTCCAATCTTCTTCCATACTTTTTCTCCTATTTTACCAAGCCATTATCCTAAGATTTAAACCATTTTCAACTACAATATGACTCCTATAATCTATGCACTTGATTTACAAATATTTACCTTGAATCAATCTCAAATTGATTTCAAATCTAGGGTTGGAAGGCTAGGGTTCCAGCTTTGGTTCTAACGGATTCTTTGCGTTGAATCAGCCTCTTTAATGCTTGAATCCTTCTTCCAATCACCCACAATAACTCCTTGCTTAATCACCCTCTTTACTCCTCTCTCTCTCTTCTTTACTTCTCTCTCAACAACCAAATATCTATTTTAGGGTTATTAAACCCTTTTATCCCTCTCCTAGTTTGTGTGTTGAGCACATGCACCTCAATAGGTGTATGCGACTTCATATTTACAACACACACCACGCAATCATTCAAACTATCACATCTCGTCCGTTCATTACATCCTATGCTAACTCTTGATCTCCTAATTGGTCAAACTTGTGACCAATCGGGCACAGATCCCGAGGTCATAGTTTAGCATGATTTTTCGGGCTATTACATCCTCCCCACCTTGGGAATTTTCGTCCTCGAAAATAACCCAAGGTTCGTCGGTATGGGTCTCTCTCTCTCCCCCCACACACACAGGTGAGGATGTCTAATAGACTCAGACGTATTTTGGCAGTTACACATACAAAGATGGAGATAAATTAAACAAAATTGGACGATTGAGACAAAAATTTGATTTATATAAAAAGTTAAATTTACAAGGCCACAACAGAGTTGGCGTACAAAAAGACTCTACATATATACAATGAGAACTCAAAATACACAATGTAGTCGAAGTCAGAATCGTCAGTGGTGGGCAGAGCAGCGCTCCATCTGAGGTGGCATGTGCGCATGCTGGTCAAGGTCTGCTGGAGCTGGCTGGGCTGTGGTGGTGGCGATCAGGCTGGTCGGCCTCTGCCGGGCGTGAGGCGGAGATGTGGAAGGAACCGCTTCTGCAGTGGTGGGATGGAAGACGGGTCCTCTATGGAAGGCTGTGCGTCCAGCGGTCCACTCCTCCTCCTGGGCGAGGTAGCGGCGGTAGTCGGTCGGGTAGATGTGGCGGAGGGTGTGGAACATCAAGAAGTCCATCCGTCGGTTCATCCTCTCGTTGTTGGCTTCCATGCGAGCCAACACGTCTTCGATGGTAGGACCGGACGGAGCGGCGCGTCGGCGATAGGATGAGGTGGGTGTCGCGGGCGCTGAGTGGGCAGGTGGTGTCGGTGAGGCTGTGGTGTGGGAGGGAACCCTCTCCACTGATGGCTCGGCGGGGACAGGGTGTGCCCCACCCATGGGTAGGTCCTGCTGAGGTGGTGGGGGTGGTGGCGGTGCTACTGCTGCGGCTGGGGCGGGAGCGGGACCCGGAGCTGGTAGGGTCCGCTTCAGTAGGTTATAGCTACGGGCCCATGAAGGCCTAGAGAATGTCTTCACGCAGTCCGTAGCTCTCACCTCGTAAGGAGAGACGGCGTAGGACGGATCGTCGGACTAGCACTCCAACATGCTCGATACAAGGCGAGCATAGGGCATCTTCTCCTTGGGCCTTAGGTTGCCCTTCATTAGCTTGCCCTTTATATACCTCATCCCCTCAAGGATGAGCATGGTGGCATCAAACCACCGGCCACAGAAGGCCGAGTAAAGTGCCTGCTGCACTTTCTCCACGCGCTCGGTGTCGTGGCGCATAGGGTACAAATTGCACTTGACCACCGAGTCAAGCATCCACATATAGTGGGGAAGGTCAACCCTCTTTATGGAGGATCCCGACCCCTTCTTGCCATTGGTCATGTGAGTCATGACCTCCTCAAAGCGAGGTTCCTCCTCAAAGGGTGGGAATAGGGTGGTCTCCGGGGTGAATTCGAGGTAACATTCTAGTACCTCTTGTATGTGGTGGCGAGTGATGATGTACTCCCGACCCTCAATGGTGGTCTTAACCACGTCGTCGGTAGGGCCGCCTACGAGCCCTTGGTAAAATAGTCTCACCAATCTAGGGTAGTAGGAACCCTGGATTGGTTTGAGAAGGTTGCCGAGGCCGGCGTTATTGAGGTAGTTCCGAGCCCATTGGGTCTCGCCCGGCACATCGGGATCGGTGAATAGGGTAGGGTCGATAATGTACTCGACCTCAAAGGTCTTGGCCGCCCACCATTCGTTTGGTTGCACCACGTTAGTGGGTGGTGGGGGCATTGGGGTAGATTCGCGGGAAGACTCGTGCGTAGACGCGCTCGTCGAACCGGAGGTGGTCTCCGATGCCGACGATGATGGAGTCCTCACCGGCGATGGGGTAGGTGGTGGTGGTGCGGCGTTCTTACGCCTAACCGGCAACTTAGAAGTCGCATTCTTTGAAGATAAACGAGTTTTAGGCGGCATTTTGAGAAAACTAGGGTTTATCTATTTCAAATGAAAGAGGAAAGTATAAATCTAGGGTTTACCGTGGAGTTTCGATCCAAAATAGGCGATCTTGGTCCGGAATCGTCGAAGAAACCCCAAAACCCTAGCACGGATGGATGGCCGGAGAAGAAGGAGAAAAGGCGCTCGAAAACTCAAAGTGCAAATGATTCGAATGGGGAAGAAAATCCCTAATTTTATATATATAGGCTCCGGCTCGATTAATCAAAATTCAGAATCGATTAATCGAGATTCAAAACTAGGTTAAGCCGCGTAAAATCGATTAATCGATTTCCCAAATCGATTAATCGAAAGTCAAATTCGATTAATCGAAACCATTTCGATTAATCGAAATCGTATCTGTTTAAAATTTTAAATTTGTGAGCTCACTGGCGCGAGCCAGTCGATTAATCGAAATCCATTTCGATTAATCGAAATTCCAAAATCGATTAATCGAATTTAATTTCGATTAATCAAAATCGTGCTGTAACTTCTAGTTTTCCAGAATTTCTTAAATAATCGATTAATTGAAATTCATTTCGATTAATCGAAGCTTCAAAATCGATTAATCGAACTATCTTCGATTAATCGAAATTGTCTATCTGCATTCAATTTCTTCCAAGTCTTTTAAGTAAATCGATTAATCAAAATTTCATGAATTTACTCCCAATTCTTCTAACATTCTCAGTTTGTTCGATTAATCAAACCTGCAGTTCGATTAATCGAAATCCTAATTCGATTAGTCGAATTTCCAAAATCGATTAATCGAAATTATAATTCGATCAATCGAAATTGCATTCTATGTGTATTCTAACTCTAAATTTCATTTCCAGTCACTGGCATATGCCAGTCGACTAATCGAACAAGATCGATTAATCGAAATTCCAAATCGATTAATCGATTTGAAATTCGATTAATCGGTTTTGCCCAATTTCTGCAGAATTTCAATCTCTTTGGTTCTTTTACTATTTTTGACAATTTATGACAGATTGGATCAAAATTTCCATTGAATTACAAGTATAGTGGAGATTTCACAAACATGTTTGTGGTTTACATTTAATTCTCACGTCGTTGGAAACAAGGCTGGATATTGTTCTCTCACATCGGCCTCTCGTTCCCAAGTAGCCTCTTCTTTTGGATGATTGTTCCACCGAACAAGCACTAAGGGAATCACTTTAGTGCGCAGTACTTGTTCTTTTCGATCCAAGATCTCCACTGGTTCCTCTATCATGCTCATGTCTTCGCACATTTCTATAGGTTGCTTTCCTAACACATGAGACGGATCATTCACATACTTTCTGAGCATCGATATGTGGAAAACATTATGTACTCGATCAAATAGCGGTGGTAAACCAATGCGATATGCAACTTCACCTACGCGTCCCAAAATTTTGAATGGTCCAACATAACGTGGACTTAACTTCCCTCTCTTGCCAAATCTCATTACACCTTTCATAGGTGATACTTTCACAAACACATGCTCGCCCACTTTGTAGTCAACACTAGTCCGCTTCATATCGGCGTAACTTTTCTGTCTACTCTGTGCTGTCTTCAACCTTTCTCTGATGATTCGAACGATGGTAGCATTATCTTCAAGTAGTTTTGGTCCTAATACAAATTTCTCACCTGTTTCCTCCCAATTGAGAGGTGATTTGCATCGTCGCCCATACAGAGCTTCATACGGTGCCATGCCAATGCTCGTTTGAAAACTGTTATTATATGCGAACTCGAGCATCGGTAGATACTCATCCCAGTATCCTTGCATGTCAAGCATGCACGCCCTGAGCATGTCTTCTATTACTTGGTTCACTCGCTCTGTCTGCCCATCAGTTTGAGGATGGAAAGCTGAACTAAAGTCTAGTCGTGTTCCCATTCCTTCTTGAAATTTCTTCCAAAATTTGGACGTATAAAGTGGATCACGATCTGAAACTATGCTGCTTGGAATACCATGTAATCTTACAATCTCCTTCATGTATAAGTCTGGCAGTCTTCCTGCCGTATACGTAGTATTGTACGGCAAAAAGTGCGCTGATTTGGTCAATCGGTCTACGACGACCCAAATGGCATTGTGTCTCTTGGCAGTACGGGGTAATCTAATAATGAAATCCATTGAGATCGATTCCCACTTCCATTCTGGTATTGGTAAAGGTTGCAATAGTCTAGCAGGATGTCTATGATCAACCTTCACCTGCTGACAAGTCAAACATCGTGTCACATACTCGGCCACATCTTGCTTCAGTCCTCTCCACCAGTAGTTCTTTTTCAAATCTTGGTACATTTTGGTGCTACCAGGGTGGAAGCATAATTTGACTTATGGGCTTCATCAAGAATCGTTCATCTTAGATTGACATTGTCCGGAATGCATAGACGTCCTTTAAACAATAAGGAACCATCTTCTTTAACTGAGAAGTCCGACCTAATGCCTTCACTCACGTCTTGATGAATCTTTGTTAATGCTGGATCTTTCATCTGTAGATCGTGGATATGCTCAAATATCACTGGCTTTACTGATATGTTAGCCAAAAAGGATCCGGTGTCCTTTGACTCAATGTTCGCATCATAGAATGCCAGGTCTTCCAATAATTTCCATCGGTGCATACCCAAAAGCAAACAAGCTAACTGAGCTGTACCTTTTCGACTCAATGCATCGGCTACTACATTCACCTTGCCTGGATGGTATTGTATGGAGCAATCGTAATCCTTGAGGAATTCCATCCATCTGCGTTGTCTCATGTTGAGCTCTTTCTGTGTAAACAGGTATCGGAGGCTCTTATGATCGGTGAAAATTTCAAAGGTCTCACCATACAAGTAATGTCTCCAAATCTTTAGCGCAAAAATGACTGCTGCTAGTTCTAAGTCATGAGTCGGGTAATTTTTCTCGTGTTCTTTCAACTGTCTTGATCCGTAAGCTATCACCTTCTTGTGTTGGTTGAGCACACAACCAAGGACATTGTATGACGCGTCGCTGTACACGACGTATCCTCCACTGCCTGAAGGAATCGCTAATACTGGAGCTGAAGTGAGTCTCGTTTTGAGTTCTTGAAAGCTCTTCTCGCATGCCTCACTCCACTCAAACCTTGAATCTTTTCGTGTAAGCTTTGTGAGAGGTCCCGATATCTTTGAAAACCCCTCAACGAA
Source organism: Chloranthus sessilifolius (assembly GCA_021018995.1). Lineage (NCBI taxonomy): Eukaryota > Viridiplantae > Streptophyta > Magnoliopsida > Chloranthales > Chloranthaceae > Chloranthus > Chloranthus sessilifolius. The sequence goes on from CM037588.1 coordinate 105,749,240, forward strand.
ACGTCGGTAATAGCCTGCTAAGCCCAGAAAACTTCGGACATCGGTCACTATTTTTGGTTCTCCCATTTGACTACTACTTCTATCTTTGCTGGATCTACCGTGACACCATGCTTTGAGACGACATGTCCCAAAAAGCTAACTTCTTCCAACCAAAACTCACACTTGCTGAGTTTGGCGTACAATTGGTGTTCACGTAGCGTCTGTAGAGCAATCCTCAAATGTTCTTCGTGTTCCGTCTTGGATTTGGAGTATATCAGTATATCATCAACAAATACTACGACGCAGGAGTCCAAGTGTGGTTTAAACACTCGATTCATCAGATCCATAAACGACGCCGGAGCATTCGTCAATCCAAATGGCATCACAAGGAATTCATAGTGTCCATATCGTGTCCGGAAAGCTGTCTTCTGAATGTCCTCTGCCTTGACTCGCAACTGATGATACCCAGATCTCAGGTCGATCTTAGAAAAATACCTTGCTCCTTGCAGTTGGTCGAATAGATCATCAATTCTAGGCAAAGGGTGGCGGTTCTTCACAGTGAGTTTGTTCAATTGTCGATAGTCAATGCATAGCCGCATTGACCCATCCTTCTTCTTGACAAACAAGACCGGTGCTCCCCATGGAGATACACTCGGTCTAACAAACCCCTTGTCCATAAGCTCTTGCAGTTGTTCCTTCAATTCCTTTAACTCAGCGGGAGCCATTCTATAAGGTGCTTTCGAAATAGGCTCTGTTCCTGGTGCTAAGTCAATGGCGAATTCTACTTCTCTTTCTGGAGGTAATCCAGGTAATTCTTCTGGAAACACGTCAGCGAAGTCTCGCACAACTGCTATCTCAGAAATGACGTTCTTTTCTTCCTTGTCCTCCTTTAAGAAAGCCAAGTATCCACTGCAACCCTTTCTGATCATCTTTTCGGCCCTTACTGCTGAGATCAGTGGCACAGATGACGACCTCACTCCTTGAAACCGAAATGATCTTCTCGTGTTGGGTCTGAAAATGACTACCTTGTTCTTGCAATCGACGGTTGCACAATGCTGCGCCAACCAGTCCATGCCAAGGATCACATCAAACCCTTGCATGTCTAACAGTATCAACTTTGCTTCTAGTTCATACACCTCTAAGTCTCGAACTGCTACAATGATGGATTTGCAAGCTAACTCCGTGTCTACTAACTCTCCAGTCGGAATAGACACAGATAGGACGAAATCCAACGTCTCTGGAACAATCTTCATCTTCTTGACAAAACGTGGAGTGACGAATGAGTGGGTAGACCCGGGGTCTATCAACACTCGAGCGTCATATCCATCGAAGCATCCTTTTTCATATATATTTAGAGTACCTATAGTATACATACATACATACAATAATTTACACATCAATTTACACCCTCAATTTACATACAGCTTTTTTTTTGTATATAAAAGAAAAATAATCTATTCAATTCCTAATGCATGCTCCTTTTCTATCTAACATTTTTTTTTTTTTTTTTTGATGAAATGAAAATTCTCTTTAATTTTAAGGAGTCTCACCTTGGATGACGTCATGCATGTTCCCTGCTTCCTGAGCAGTGACTGCATAGGCTCTCCCCTGAATGATCGGTTTCCTTGCTTGAATTGGTCGTGGTGCTGCAACTGAAACCGTCTTTCTCTTATCCGTCTCGGGGCAATCCTTGATCAAGTGGCCCACCTTGCCACATCGGAAACAACCCCTAGTTCCCGATCTACAGTCCACCGTCCTATGAGGCTTGCCACACTTTGCACAAGTCTCCCGAGGTGCAGAAGAAACAGTACGAGAACCCTGTGTGATAGTGACGCCAGTAGACATGGCAGGGCTCTCATAGCGAATAGGTCTCCCCGACGCAAGTAATGGAAACCTCTGTTGGTGTTGTTGTTGTTGCTGTTGTGCCGGTCTTCCGAAACCCCCTGAAACTGTGGTCTCTGATTTTGGGCTACGAACCTCGGCTTCTTGTTCACCGGTTCGTAGGTCCCCGTTCTTCCTTGTTCATTTCCTCCTCTCTGCTGCTCTCTCTGTCGATATCTATTTGTATTCTCCTCCTCTACAACCAACGCCTTGCTCATGACCTCTTCATAGGTCCTTAGCTGAAATGGAGCTACGCCTCCCCTAACCTCAGGCTTCAAACCTTGCTGAAACCTCTTGGACTTCATCACTTCAGTAGCGACGTAATCCGGAGCAAAACGGGCAAGTCGTAGAAACTCTACCCCGTATTCTCTCACTGTCATTCTCCCTTGTACTAACTGTAAAAATTGTATCTCTAATTGGTTCCTCACTACTTCTGGAAAATATTGTTTGTTGAATTCCTCAACAAACTCCTCCCAAGTCCAAGGCAACTCTGGGGTCTCCTGAGCCCGAGTCCGTACCACAGACTTCCACCAAGGCCCAGCCTCCCCATCCAACATGTAAGCTGCCCATCTCACACTCTCGTCTTCCGTGCAAGTTAGCACGTTAAAGACTTTCTCCATCTCCATCAACCAATTCTCAGCGGCCATAGTGTCTGCCTGCCCAGAAAATGAAGGAGGTCTCATCCTCCTAAACTCTGTAAATGATGAGGGCACAGGCAACGCAGGTCCTACAGGTGGTGTAGGTGGTCAGTTTCTTGATGCATGAGCTGCAAAGGATGCGGCTTGTTGTGCCATGGCAGCTGCCATAGTCTCCATAGTGTGCATCATCCTTTGTCGCTCTTCTCTGTCTTCTTGTCTTTCTCTCAATCTCTCTTGTTCTCTTAGATCTTGATCCTGATAATCTCGATCCTCTTCTTCCCGTTGTCTACTACTACTGCCCCCTGGGGCCTCAGTACCTCCTAAAGGCACTCTATTAGTAGGAGAGATGTAATCATCTCCACTACGTAGGCTCCTCTGCTGGCCTCCCCTTGGTCGGCCTCTTCCTCTAGATGACATTTGCGGCTGCATTTGAAACTAAAGTTTCGTTAGCAGAAGCCCCTATGTTCTGACGAAAGAACCCTTGTCAGAATTGCTAAAAGAAAATAGCTTTGATACCAACTATGACAGCCCGGATTTTGGCACCCCGAAACCCGTGCCATCAGTACGATCATCTTGACCGTGCCCTTTAGCTAAGCACGGAACACTAGTATATCAAGCATAAAAAAGTATAATAAACGAAATTGCGGAATTTACATCTATATTAATTAACTCTCCAAAAGACAGTTCTACCCTCATGCCTCTGCATGAATGGAGAACCGATCCGAACCATCGATGATAGCAATCATCATGGATGGTTCGTCCCAAAAGAATAATCCCATCTATATATATATATGGTTTAAACAGTATCAAGGCTTGACATACCAAGCTGTACAAACTCTCTCCAAAATCTCTCAAAGTGGCACAACGGAGTCCTCTAGAAGAAGTCCTTTGGAGGTGGCTCCAACTCGTCACCGGCCGCAAGGTCCGACTCGCCGGGATCAGCGTCTCCTGAAGCCTCAGCAACTGCTAGTAGTGGACCTGCGACGTATAGTCTATAGGGTGAGCTACATCCTAGCTCAATAGGGAACAAATGCGGTTGAACATATAAATTATAACTCACATATATTCCATGATATGCCATGCATGATGTATCTATGCAGTTGTTAATGAAACAGTTAAAAAGCATTTCGTTTTACTGTTGATTACTTATATTTTCATTTACTCATGAATGATGCTGAAAAGGCCTAAAGCAAAACTTAAACATTCAACTTAAGTAATCCCCGAGCAATATAGCATCGAGCCCCGATGAGATACCCATCATCGTCATCTATATAGACAGTTTTAAACGTATTCCTTGGGAATACAAATAGTACCCAAGCCCCTTTCCCCTGGAGATTGGTGGCGGGGTTTCACTTTTCTCAATCAACACCCCTGGGGTGTGCTTACTATGTACGGATAAGCCTCCGCATTGGCCTACGGTTTCGCCGCCGTATCGGTCACGGATATCCTGCCGTGTCAGTCGTGGATATCCCGCCACGTCGGTGGGGTACCCTATCAAACCTCAAATAACAAAAATATCGGTGCCTTACATATAGTTGTTCTCCGTGTAATTGTACTATCTTATATCAGTTAGGCCCTATCAAACATGATTCAATCCTTGGATACATCCTTGGGATGTATCCATTTACTTGCATCACACCTGATGCTCTTATCTCTTTACTTCTTCATCCCCTGGGGATGGCTCATTAGATTACTCTTATGAATGTCACACACACACACTTTTCACAATTCTTTAAGCAGTAAAATATTTGAATTGAATTCTATATCACTACATACATGCTCTTGTAAAATAAGGTACATGTTCAAGGTGTTCCCTACCTCAAGTCTTCATTTGTTCAATGCATCAAGGTCCCACGTGGCTCCTTGTGCACTAGTCTACACGTACCACCTATGGTACCACATAACAGGTGAAACACATCACAACGGATGCAATAAAGAAGGTATAAGATCCTCCAAGAATCTTAAAGTCAAACCCAAAGGTCAACATAAATTATCCCAGTCGATTAATCGAAATCCAAAATCGATTAATCGAAAGTCAATATCGATTAATCGATTCTCAAATCGATTAATCGAGATTCTCATTCGATTAATCGAATTTTACTGTTCAGCCAAGTCGATTCTCAATTCGAGTAATCGAGTTCCTAAAATCGATTAATCGATCCCAAATCGATTAATCGAAAATTAAAATCGATTAATCGAAATCCCATTTCGATTAGTCGATTTTCCAAATCACTTCCTCCAGCCCCCCCTTGGGTCCACTGGAGGTTCCCAGTCGATTAATCGATACCAAATCGATTAATCGAAATCCAAAGTCGATTAATCGAACTCCAGTTCGATTAATCGAAATCGGGGTCCTCTGACTTTTCACTTCCTGGCCAATTTCGATTAATCGAAACCCAATTTCGATTAATCGAAATTATCAGATCAGCCCCTTTTCGAGTTGTTCTTTCCAATCTTCTTCCATACTTTTTCTCCTATTTTACCAAGCCATTATCCTAAGATTTAAACCATTTTCAACTACAATATGACTCCTATAATCTATGCACTTGATTTACAAATATTTACCTTGAATCAATCTCAAATTGATTTCAAATCTAGGGTTGGAAGGCTAGGGTTCCAGCTTTGGTTCTAACGGATTCTTTGCGTTGAATCAGCCTCTTTAATGCTTGAATCCTTCTTCCAATCACCCACAATAACTCCTTGCTTAATCACCCTCTTTACTCCTCTCTCTCTCTTCTTTACTTCTCTCTCAACAACCAAATATCTATTTTAGGGTTATTAAACCCTTTTATCCCTCTCCTAGTTTGTGTGTTGAGCACATGCACCTCAATAGGTGTATGCGACTTCATATTTACAACACACACCACGCAATCATTCAAACTATCACATCTCGTCCGTTCATTACATCCTATGCTAACTCTTGATCTCCTAATTGGTCAAACTTGTGACCAATCGGGCACGGATCCCGAGGTCATAGTTTAGCGTGATTTTTCGGGCTATTACAGTCAAAGACAAATACAAGTTTTTAAATACACGAAAACATATAAGAAAAATATCTTCCTTGTGAGAACGATCTTATACTGGTGTTGCAATTTCTATTGTGCACTTGTAATAGGTTAAGACTTTAGTATGATAAAAGCTCAAACAGTGGGCATGGGCTTGGGATTGGACATGGGGCCTTTGAGGCCCACTCGGATGGTTCCATGAGCCTTGGGTGGTATGGATTATGGGTTGTTAATTGAGGTTGGTGTCTTGGGGGAATGAGGTATGGAGATTTTGGAGAGTATGTTGGGAGTTTGATGATAGATTAGGAAGGCTTTGGGAAGCCTTCCATGCAGTGTATGCCCTTACCATGTCCTCCATCATGGATATAGGATCGGATAAGGGGGTGGATGTTGATGACCCTTCCGATGAGGGGAGTGTATGGGAAAATTTGGGTATGACTTGGGTGAATTGGGGAAAATTGGGCATGGCTTGGGTGGATGAGGGAAAATATGGTGTATTTAGATTGGATGTAGAGGAAAAGTTGGGTGTATGTGGAGCGGATGGGGGGAAATTGGGCATGGCTTGGGTGGATTGGGGAAAATTGGGCATGACCCGGGTAGATGTGGAAACATGGGGTGTATTTGGATTGGTTGTGAGGGGAGAGTGGGGTGGATTTTGAGTTGATGTGGAGGGAAAATGAGGTGGAAATGTGGAGGGAAAATGGGGTGAATTTTGGGCGGATGTGGAGGAAAAATGGGGTGTTGTTTGGATGGATGGGGGAAAATGAGGGGGAAAATGGGGTGGATTTTGAGTGGTGGGGGATGGAAAAATGGGTGCACTGAACGGTCGGGTGACATTAAATGGGGATTGGGTGGGGGATCGGAGATGGGTATCTCTTCCATGTGGGAATGAGATGGGGAAGGTAGTGGGGATGAATCTGGGTCGGCATAAGCTGAATCGACCGCCCAAGACATGCTTTGGTGGCGAGTCGGGTATGGATTTCTCGGGTGAGGCCCGAATAATTTCTTTCTCCTTCCCCTATGGGAAGATGGAGGGTAAGGCAATCCATGGTTTCGTTACCACAAGCTCTCTTTTTTGGATTTTTGATTTTCTTGATTTTTTTTTTTTTTTGTGATTTTGAATTTTTTGAAAATGAAAACTTTTTTTTTGGATCTCCTCTTAGATTTCTTACAGTGCTCTTTAGGGCCTTGGAACTCCTTTTTCGAGTGGCGTTCACACCCCTAATGCCTCTCACGGTGGGATCCTAATGCGCTTTGAAAGAATAAAAAATAATCCTTTGATCTATGTAAAGGCACGAAAATCCACACAATAACCCGGCCCCTCAGAAGAGTCAATAAGAGGGTGACCTCTCTTGACCGGCGAGGGCATTTTGGGTATCAATAGTGTGGGATTTATTAGGGATATTACAACCACTAAGCAGGAGGTTCGAGAAACTATGAAGAAAGGCCCCAAATTCAGGCTTCTTAGCCAGAATAGGCTAGTGTATATATTATATACGCAATGAAAAAAATTCAGAATTTTGGCTTTGCGTATATATTATATATGCAAGGCAAAAAATTGCTGATTTTTTAGCTTAGCTTATATTTTATATACGTAAGGCTATTCTCTGGGGATTTTGGCCTAGCGTATATTTTATATATGCAAGGCTAAAAATTATATATGTATATATTTTTTTACAGCAGCAGACTCGAGTTGGTCTTTTTTTTTTTTGGAGTTTTTTGGAAGCAATGTTTCCTAGGAGTGTTTTTCTTTGTTTTAACAGGTCCCTCCTTTCCATGCTTAGGGATACAAAGCTGGTACGGTTCCACTAACACACTCCCCAAGGGTTTTAGGCTAAGTAACAATCTTGGTCCCCCACCCGGTCTACCTCCGATGCAAGTGCCTTCTCAGATATTGGATGGGGTGGTTCCTTTCAATATCATCACCACTATGGCTGCCGCTCTACCGAGAACCAATACGGATGTATCGTAACTTATTTTCTCACCCTTTTGTAAAATCTACCCGCGCAAAGTAAATTGAATTAAGTCCCTTGTTGGTTTAATTTTAAGGAGTTTTCTTTAAGTCCAAAAATGGGTGGTGAGGATCCCGTGCCACCTCTACGGGCCGACGTCCACTGATGAAATATGAAGCTAGATTAGTAGTGAGTAAAGACAGAATCGTAAATGCTCAAGTATGCACCCCAAACGGCTAAGGCGTGTAAATGACATAATCATAGGGGTGAGTAAAAACGCTCAAGTAGGCCCGCCAAACGGTTTAGGCGGTAAATGACATAATCGTAGGAGTAAGTATAAAAATTGTTGAAATGTAGGGGTAAGTAAAATGAGAGAATCGTAAGGGTAAGTGAGCAAAAATAAAAGAAACACATGCAATAGGGGTCAACTTCTAGTAGAAGCTCTAAAACAATGTCCCCAGCGGAGTCGCCATTTATGCAACCGTGGGCTCTCACGAGTCGGTCAGGACGATGCGTTCTCTTTTAAAAAGATGGAGTCGCCACCTAGAGCTTTTGATGTCCAGGGATACCTCAAAATCGACATATAAGCATCAAAGTGCAAAAATATGACTCTGATACACCGGTCAATGCCAAAGGCTCATGGGTAGGGGCTTCGGTTATCGATCGGGATAGTGTTGGCACCCGACCAATCCGTTTGTAAGCGGTCTCTACTTATAGCCAAATATAAAAAATAAATAAATAAATGAGCGGCACTCCCCCTTGCCCGAAGGCAATCCGATCCTATTGATCCATTCGTACCCGATGAAATTTGGGAGGCGTAACGACTCAATTCTAGGATAGAGGGAAAGCACAAGAAGGTAGAGGAATAGAGGGGAGAGCTGGAGCTCTCGGGCCCTTGTAGCACCGTTGTGGACCTTTGCATGAGTGCACTTTCAGTGAGCTTCTGATAGAAAACAAGTTGAAAGATGGGTCTTGAACTCTAAGGTGTAAGAGTTAGGAGGTAGGGGAGATAGGCTAAAGCCTTGTTCTTCCTAAAGCTAAGGGATTGGTGATGGAAGATGGGGTCTAAAAGGGGAACCTAGGTTCCGAAATTTTGTGAATTTAAAGCTTGAAGGAGGGGAAAACTCTGAAGGATTCTTTTGGAAAATTTTCAAGCCCTTAAGCAAGGGGGGATGTCTCTCCATATAGAGAAGGAGAGGGGATTAGTGAGTATTAAGGTGCTAATTGGGTTAGCAATTAGGTAATGGGGATCTAAGGTTTTATAGGATTTCTAGGGCTTAAATAGGTGGAAACTTGGGTTTAATGGTAGATGATAGGGTGGGGTTATAAATGGAAAAAGGGTAGAACTTAAGTCTAGGAGGGGTGCAACAGTCTTAAAGAAACCAACCCCAAACTTTGGGGTAGTCAAAAAGTCAAACCCCAAAAGTGAAATTCGGTCATTTTCCTAAAAAACACTATTCCTAAGCCTTGCATATATAATAGATATGCTAGGCCTAGGAACAGTGTTCTCTGAAAAAACAGGGAAGTTCAGAGCCTGTTCCGGAGCTCAATTCTGACACAAAAATAGACAAATTTTCCTTGTGTTCAATTTCTGTCAAAAATTGGCTTTACGTATATAGTATATACGCAAGTGTAATTTCCTACATTATTCTCTATTTTTCAAAATCCCATAACTTTTGATATACAACTCGGAATCAGGCGATTCTTAGCACGTTGGAAAGCTGAGAAACTCTACTTTCTAATGGTATGGGCCCCAGCTTCTGTATAGGTTTATGTAAAATTTGACATTTCTCTTTCCAACCACTATTCTGATTGGGCTTTCTAAGGGTCCATGAAGGGTTTTAAGGGTTCGGGTTGATTCCTAAGGGTTTGGAATGATTTCTAAGAGTTTTGGGATGATTCTTGAGGGTTTGGAAAATACTTTCGGAATCTCAGGGGCATGCTTTTCTTGAAGTACGTGTTGATCATGCCTTGGGCCCAATTTGGGTGTCTAAACCCATTTAATAAATCATTCAAATAAGTCTCAGATATTTTAAATTAATCATGCACCTATAGTCTTGTGTCCCAACTGTCACTCATCAAAACATAACGGGAAATAAAATAATAAAAATACCATCTATTTACCATCCTCAAAATCTCATGAAATTAAAGTAATTAAGCTACAGATAAAAATCTTTCGGATGGTCTTCCTCTTCTGATGGTAGATAATCAGGGTCCACTTTGGGTACCTTATCCTCTGAGAAATCAGAGAGTAAGAGGATCTGCGACACAAAATTATCGGGGTAAGCAAAAATTTTCACGGTGCTTAATAGGGAGGAGTTAATTACCCTCCATGACATAAAACATTTAATTAACTAGCATGAAAAAAATTAATCTAGTTAATGTGAATAATTTAGAAATAGAGATATCTTAAGATATGGCAAGGCTAGCAAATTTATTGTAACATCCCCGAAAATTTGGGCTTAGAATAGTATCCTTGAGATACGTGCCCAACTGGTCATAAGTTTGACCAAGTGAAGTCAACTTGATGACTTAGGCTAGACTAGGCTTGAGGTGAAAGTGCACATGTGTGTGGTGATGAATCTGTTTATAAGACCATATATACCTATTGGAGATGTATGTGTTTTACACCAAAGAAGAATTGGATTAAATAGTCTAATAACTTACGGAAAGTTATTTCTCTTGGGTTTTGGTAGTTGGTTGGAGATTTATGAAGAGAGAGATTAGAGAAAAAGGAGGGAGTAAATGCTAAGGAATCTTGTGAGGATTGCAGATTGAAGACGTTCGTGGGCATCAATTTTGAAGGCAACGTGTGTATAGACACCCAAATTCGGCCCAAGGCCCGATCAGTCTGTACTCCGAGAGAGATGTACCCCTGTGCTTCTGATGACACCCCTGACTTGGGAATCTATCTAGACCTTTAGGAATCACCTAAAACCCATTAGAACCATTCCCCCAATCCTTAGAGAGCACCCCTAAACCATAGGATCCCTTCTCAGACTCAACTTAAACCCTTCTAAGTATTTGATGGGAGGAGAGCTACAAATTTTTATATAGACAACTAATGAGGATGAGCCATATACCGTTGGAAAGAGGACTTCTCTATCTTTCCAACGAGCCAAAGATCAGCCAATTTGGAGTTGTGGTTCAAACGTTATGGTCGTTTGAAGTTTCACATAAAATCATGACTTTTTGCTCGGGCGTATGTATTACATACGCCCCACAAATTTAGCCCCATTTTGCTGCCTATTTACCAATAACCTTAACCATAGGTTCTATTGGTCTCTCCCTCAAAGATGAACTGGTCCCCATTCCACTTCTACAGGTTCATAACTCTAAATGTCACAAAGGCTTCACCCCCAGCAAGCGTGGTGAGGTTATTACTCAACTAAGTCAATCTCATTGGCTTTTTACCATTCTCAAAGATAATTTTAGTGACAATCCACTAAAATTATGGCATTAAAGTCCTCGATACTATACCATAACTTTAAAAGATCCTAATATCATAATTAGGGTTAAACATATGGTCTATACAAAAATAGACATAGATGAATTTGAAATACAAATTAAAGATTTATTAGAAAAAAAACTCATTGAATAAAAAAAAAGTCCTCATTCTAGCCTTGCATTTTTAGTAAGAAATCATGCTGAAATAAAACACGGAAAAGCTAGAATGGTTTTAAATTATAAAAGACTAAATGAAAATTTAGAATTTGACGGATACTTTATTCCAAGGAAAGATGTTTTGATTAATCAAATCAAAGGATCAAAATTCTTCAGTAAATTCGACTGTAAATCAGGATACTGGCAATTAAAGTTAAATGATAAATCTAAACCTTTAACTGCTTTTAGCACTCCATGTAGACATTATCAATGAAATGTCATGCCATTTGGCTTGAATACTGCTCCTCAAATCTATCAAAGATGGATGGATTCAATTTTTACCCCCTATAAAGATTTTTGTGTGGTATATATCGATGATATTCTAGTGTTTTCTAAAACAAAAGAAGAACACAAAAAACATTTAAAACAAATGTGTGATATTTTTCAAAAACATGGAATTATCTTATCACCTTCCAAAATAGAAATTGAAAAAGAATCAATAGAATTTTTAGGTCTTATTCTAACCCATGATGGTCTAAAACTCCAAGATCATATTATTATAAAAATAAAAAAATTTTGCAAAGAAATAACTGATAAAAAATAGTTACAAAGTCTCTTAGGCTTATTAAATTATGGAAGAAATTATTTGAAAATTTTAGCAGAAAAAGAAAACTCTTTTATAAATAAATTGAAAAAAGAAATAGAATTCACATGGACAGATAAAGATAAAACTTTATTAAAACAAATAAAACAAGATATTCAAGAATGTCCTACAGTGTATCTTCCAACAACAGGAGATAAATTAATTCTTAAAACAGATGCTTCAGATAATTGTTGGGGATGTGTTTTATAAGCTATTCCTGCTGAAGATTGGGAAGAAAGAGATTCTTGTCAATCTAATGGGATAAAACCAAGAAAATCACCTTTAACAAAGAAGGTACAAAGTAAAGAAAAATTATGTGGTTATAATTCTGGAAAATTTAAACCAAATGAACAGAATTATATCATCTTTGAAAAAGAATTACTAGCAATAAAACTGGCTCTCAAAAGATTTCATATATATCTAGCCCCGGAAGTTTTTATTGTCAGAACTGATAATAAAGCAGTACGAGACTTTTTAATTAATAAAAGAGATATTTTAGATGGAAGACGATTAAAATGGTATAATCAAATAGCTCTTTATACTTTTGAAGTTGAACATGTGAAAGGAAGTACTAACGTTTTGGTTGATTTCTTAAGCAGAGATCCAAGTTTAAACCACTAACCAAAGTGGGCATATTTATTGCAGGAAGAAGATTTATGTTACCACTAAACTAGTGAATTTTACTCTGTAAACGACAGAAGATGACAGAAGAAGGAAACTCCTCCTCTTCTTCTAAACCACCTCCAAACATAAGAAAATCTTATGTTGGAAAAACCTTTGTTGGAAAAACTTATGTTGTGTTAAGAGGTCATCAACCCGGACTATATACCTCTTTCTTAGCTTTCCAAAAACAAGTTACCAATTTTCCAAACTCCCTTTACCAAGTTCACGATGATTTCAATGAAGCTAAATCAGCTTTTACGTTGTATCAAGTACAACAGTCACAATATTTGCTAGAACAAACGAGCATCTCGATAAATAACATTCCTGATTTCTATAATCCAAGAATAAGTCCAGAACTTTATCATGAGATTAATGGAGCCTGGAAATGCCAACTTCTGAACGATAAAAAATAATTCAGGCGTCACATGAACAACCTTGCTCAAAAAATCCATGAAAAAGAACAAAAGCTAGAAAAACTACAAGATAGTTCTAATGCCCTTGTTAAATCCATAGCTTAGGATTCTGAAACGTTCACAGAAAACTTCACTCTTGAAAAAATAAATCACTTTTTAGAATTAGTAGATCTTATGGATTCAAATTATCCAGACCCCATATTTCATAAATTAAAAAGAATTTGTTTGTTTGAAAAAATTAAACATATTCTGCCATGTGATATCAGTAAACCCCTGATAGCACAAATTGAAGATCAAGAAGTTAAGATAAAACAGATCTTAATGGATAATTATAACATAGCTTAGTGTTATGAGGATTTTCTTCCAAAATTATCAATTTATATGGAAAATTCTATATATAATCTAGGAGAATGTCTTGATTGGGGATTAGTAAAACAACTAATCTTTCCCAGTTATCCTATCACTAAATTCCCGATGATGATCAAAACAATGATCTATCATCTCACCAAAAATCTCAATCGCACTGTCTACTATACATTTTGGATCACAAGCACAATAGGATGGAGATCAAAAGAAAAATTTTACCAGCCATATCAAATTTGGTTTTTAGATAAAACTAAAGACTATGAGTTCGATGAAGTCGAAGACCCCATGGCTAAAGCAAGCATCCTGTCCATAAATCCAAAATCCTACTAGATTTGGTCTCTAAAAACATTCTCTTCAATGGCAAGACAAATCTGTGCTGCTGATAATCAAATCAACATATCATATGGTCAAAGAATTTTCACACAAATTTACCGATTGAATATATGAGGACTTAAGAGCAAAAAATTGAAGCAGCTTCATTATTATTAAAATTCGATTCTCGAAAAGATCTTGACCTCCTAGAGAATCTCGAGATCGAAACAACGATGCTCGAAGAAGATGAGATGCAAGACAGCTATGATCATCATAGTCCTACCTCAGAAGATTCAGTTTTCTATCATAATCTGCAAAATCGTATGGAAGCATAGTGGACCACACCACTATCATCAGTAGCAAGGACGACTCCAGCTCATCCAGGACACGTTGCTACGCAGAATCGTTAGCCCTAACGTCACAAACCACAATCGTCAGCCATGACGTCGCCCATTATATTATTTTAAGGGAAAGCATCTTTACTGTTTGTCTAGATGTAAGTAAATGCTTTGAAAAAATCGAAAACATCTTTACTGTTGAATAAAGTTATTTGTCCTGGTATGTATGTAAAGTCTATTTAAGGACATAACCTGCCCTTAAAGAAGACATCGAGTTCAAAAACATTTCCGCAGTGTTGTAAATGGTATCAGAGCCATGTTCAAGTATTAGAGTTTGGTATTAGCATTGGCGTCTGCAGTGGTTTGTACTAGTCATTGTAAGTATGTACTATAATGGAACCGATAGATGTTATTTTCGTTAATATATTTATTATTATATTTTTCCTTATTTGTATCATAATGTTGGTTATATATCTATTTTAGGATCATATCAGTCAAGGATAAAAAAAAAAAAAAAAAAAAAAAAGTCTTTTTACTAAATCTTTCTGACTACTTATTTGATATAAAACTCATATACTTATCGTTTGGTAAAGCCCATATACCCTTCAAAGACTTTCATAGCTGTAAAAGCTTTTTGTCTATGTGGGAACGAATTAGGCACCAACCAAATGTTAAACGGTTTTAGGTACCTGCATCAAATAACATGACAGAAACATCTAGTAAAAATATAGAAATACCTATTAATTGTATAAGTTCTTGGAATCATAAAAACCAAGAAGATTATAGGCATATATGCCATATAGATAGAAATTCTGAAAGTAATATGCATATAATAAGCGGTTGTATAAATAGTCTATTAGATATAACTGGTACTTGGTTAAAGAAAATTTATAAGAAACAAGACGATATAGAAATACAGTTGTATGTTATTCACAATGAAGTAATGATAAATAAAGAAAATATTTTGGCCTTAGGCAAATTAATTGATTTGGATCTAAAAGAAGAAACCAAATCAAAAATAGAAAATCTAATAACAAAATTAGAGCAATTAAATTTAGAAAAAAAAAATGATGAATATTCGACTACACAATTATTCTATGGAACTGATGAAATCAATACCGATGACATTTGTGTTTTACAAGAAAATATTGAATACAATTATCAAGAATACTTGAATGTAAAGGAAATCATTGAGTATTGGCAAAACTTATATCTGGATGAAACTCTTCCAGTGGAAGATAAAAATCATATAATATTACAAATCACAAAGGTCTCTCAAAAAAATGAATCTCTTTTAACATACTTCCAAAACCAGGAATTAAATGAAGAATCTGAAGCTGATACAATGAATATCACTTCTGATCAATCAGATACCTCTTCAATTCTTAGTGAGTCACAAACTCCTATGACTCCAAGCAAAAGAAAAGCTGAAGAACCATTAGAAGAATTTGAAAATTTGGAAACCTATTTAAAAACTTTAACTCTTGAAGAACAAGAAGAATATCTAAAACATCATATTCATATGAATGATGGTAGTTCTACATCAGGAATTAAAGATGAGGAAATTCCAATTCCTACAAATAATAGAAGAGACGATTTGAACAAATAAAACATAGCTCAAGGTGGAACATATCTAGATTTAACAAATGTCCCTTTTAAAGATCAAGAAAAGGTAATTGACGATTGGGCACAATCCATGTCCATAGTAATTACAAACCAGAAAGCAACTTGGTCAAAAGAAAGATTCCTTGACCATATTGCAGCAACACTTCAAAGAGATGTTTTGCAATGGTTAAAATAATGGAAAAAATCCAATGATGGAAGGATGCAAAAAGCATCCTTATTAGGAAGTTTCAATAATCTTGATGATATCTTAAAACACTTTACGATAATCATTAAAGAAGATCTTTGTGGATATACAGGTGAACAAAACCTACAAGATAATGCGATATATATATTATCAAAATTAGAATTATGCAATATTTGCCAATTTCAAGAATATTCCAATACTTTTAAAAAATATTACTATCTTAGCTACAGTATCTGTCATTAAATGCTCGAATTTCCTCCAACTGGCTTGACCCTTTGACCATCCCCTTGGTTGAGGGGGGTGTCTTAAGGTTGGTTGCACCCCCTTTGAGCTTATTGGCAACCCTTAAGTCACCCATGGTCTCACCCCATCATCTACCATTGAAATCAGTTTCCCAAATCTCTAGGACCCTAAAAACCCAGAAAACCTTAGATAGAGGATTACCTAATTGCTAAACCAATTAACTCTTAAGTAACCCTCTAACTCACCTCTTCTCTATAAATAGAGAGGCCCCCCTCTTCCCAAAAGGGTTGAAAAATTAAGGTTGAGAGTTAAGCTTAAGAGAGAGAGCCCTAGTGAGAGAAAAAAATATATATTATTTTGCATTCTTCGACCAGATTTCCAGCATGCTTAGTTCATCCTTTGCAACCCTTTTCAACCATTAGATCACCACACTTTAGTCAAGCTTAATCCCTAGATCCATCCTACCCTTCTCATCTACCGAATCCTAGTATTAGAACCCATTCCTCTACCGTTTAAGTAATTTAAAGCCATCGGGAGCACGCCGAAGCGAAGGTCTTCCTCGGTACAAAATGGGCCTGTGAGCTCCGGCTCACCCCTCTCTTCCTCTACCCTCTTGGTGTTTCCTCCGTCCAAGGATTCAGGTCATTACGCCGCCAAAATTTTGGTTTGGCTCAAAGCTTGATAGGACCGTATTGCCTTCGGGCAAGGGGAAGCTCCGCCCATTTGTTTTTATTTTGGCCATAGATAGAGACCGCTACGTGTGGATTGATTGGGTGCCTAAACCCTTCCCGATCGATAACCGAAGCCCCTACCCTAGAGCCTTTGGCAAAGACCGATAAATCAGAGTCATATTTATCACTTCGGTGCTCAAAATATTGATTTAAAGGTTTCCTGGGTCACCAAAAGCTTCGGGTGGCGACTCTACATTTTATTCTACAGCGAGCGTATCGCCGCGACGGGTTCGAAAGGATCCATGGTTGCACAGATGGCAACTATGCTGGGAATGTCACCCTAGCGCTTCCCCTCTTGTTGGCCTTTCTTTTTATTTTTTTTACTAGCCATGGCTATTTTTTTATTCTGATTTTCTGCTATTTTCCTTTATTTTTGTTATTTTTACTAACATACTCACCCCTATGATTCAGTCCTTTAAGTGCCTTAGTAGATTGGCGGGCCTACTTGCACATTTAAATTTTAGTTTTTTACAATTTTGTCATTTAAGCTGCCTTAGCCGTTTGGCGGGCCTGCTCGCATCTACTTTCCATGTCATTTAAATTTCAGTCATTTACAAGCCTTAGCAGTTTGGCGGGCCTACGCGCGCTCTTTATTTCAGTCATCATATCTCACCATTGAACGCCGGTCCGTTGAGGCGGCATGGGCTTGTCATCCCCGACCCGATTTTAGACTTAAATTCACTCTCCTTTAAAAATCTGTAATTAAAAGTTAACCAACAGTGTGGGGACATAATCAAATATGTTTTTGCATGTTTTGGGTAGTTTTCGGGGGGTTTAGGCACATATATAACTTACCCGATTCCCAGTAAGGCGGCAGCCCAAGTGGTAATGATCCTGAAAAGAACCACCCCTTCCAATACCTGAGAAGGTGCTTGCGCCGGAGGTATATCGGTTGGGTTACCAATTCTGATCAAGCTGTAAAACCCGCGATGGTGAGAGCGTAGACAGCCCGAATTCAGCCGTGTATCCTTAGGAAGCGGAAAGGAGGGACCCGATAACATACACAGCAGTCCTTGGGAGCATCCCTCCCAGAAAAGCAATCCAAAAGACCCATTTTGGGCTTTTTGCTCACAAAAACAAGTCGACAGAATCGTTGTCTCGCCAGCATATATAATATATACGCATGACCAAAATCCTCAGAATACTCGGTATATTATATACGCCTAGCCAAAATCCTCAAATTTAAGCCAGGTGTATATAATATATACGCCCAACCAAATCTGCTTAATTTTGGTCAGGCGTATATAATACATACGCCTAGTATATATTGGGTTCAAGCAGCCCGATCTGAGGCCCAATCCACCACCCAAGTTCCCCGATTAGCGATATTAGTGCCCACAGTAGCCTCCCGCATTCTATAACGCCCAATATGCCCCCGCCCAGTCAAAAGAAGGCGACTTCTCATTATTTGCTCTGGGGGATCGGGTCGTTTGCGTTGATTCCCTCACCTTCAATAGAACGAAAGAGTTCCCTTTCGTTTCTTCCGAAGTGTGTCGGATCCCGCCGTGGGACCTACTAAAGGTGCATATATCACCCAAGACGGGAATTTTTCTAGGGCACCAGATCATCATTCATTTAAATAGGGGAGATAATTTTCATTTGAAAAATCCAAAAAAAATAAATATATAGAAAAATCAAAAATCTGTATATACGGGCACTTTCGGTGCGACCGCTACTACGGCGACCTCAAACCCAACCCGTAGAGGAAGAACTAGGAAAGTGTTCGGCCCTTACCCAAGGCATCGGTACAACACTCGTCAACAGATCATGTCGAGCGCCGATACATCCCCGCCATCATCCTCATCCCATTCCCATATAGGAGAAGACCCAATCTCCAACACCTTCACCCAAACCCGGTTCGATGTCATGGGTCCATTTGGGGCACCCGTGTTCGCATCCACCCCATCCCCTGCCCTTACATTTTCCCAACATACTCCCATCTCATCCTCTACTGAAACACCTCATTTTCCAATCGACCCATACATCCCCATCTCCCATCCATACACCCTTACCGCACCTCCCTACTCCTAAAGACCCCATTGGGAGCCCCATCCCCCGCCTACCTCCCACATCCCATCCACCTCATCATCCATGCCTCCTATATCCTATATCTCACTCACCTCATCTCACATGCCCTCCACATCACATGGCCCATCCACATCCCAACATACCCCCCAGTTACCAAGGTCATGCCCAACTTTGCCCAGGGTGTGACTAGTGACTCACCATCTTCCTTAGCCATACATCCACACCCTCTAAGCACAATCATTCATACCCCCGATACCCGGGTCATGTCCAACTTCACCCAACCCCCCTCTCTCCTTGAATGGGCCATCACCCTCCAATCTCACACCTGAATCCATGCCCTCAATGGAGGACATGAGAATGATGTATGCCCTTGGACTACCTCTCGGAGTCCTACATTCCAAACCCCACATCTAGGTCTCCAAAACCTCCATACCCCGTTCCCCCATGACCATGCCCAACCACCCATCATTCATACCATCCAAGATCCCCCACCTCAATTCCAGGCCCAAGCCCAACAAACCCAAGCCCAAGCCCAACAGACCCAAGCCCACTCATCTCAGCACCAAACCCACACGAATCCATGGGCCCAAGCCCAAATGTCTTTAGAACCATGGGCCCAAGCCCAAGCCCAAACCCATCAAACCCAGACCCAAGACCAAAACCCTCACGGCCCATGGGCCCAAGCCCAAACCCATCAGACCCAGGCCCAGGCCTAAAACCCTCAAGGCCCATGGGCCCAAGCCTAGACCCACCTGACTCAGGCTTAAGCCCATCAGACTCAGGCCCAGCTCCAAGCCCCCCAGGGCCCTTGAACCCATACCTATCAAACCCAAACCCATCAAACCTAGACCCAGGCCCATGGGCCCAGGCCCAAATTCCTCAAGGCCCATGGGCCCAAGCCCAGACTCAGGCCCAAGCCCATCAGACCCAGGCCTAACTCCAAACTCCCCAGGGCCCCTGGACCAAAACCTATCAAACCCGAGCCCAAGGCCCATCATCCCTCACCCAATACCCACATGGCCCATTAGCCCAAACCCAACAGGGCCCATTGGCCCAAAATCAAACCAATCCCCACACCCAGGCTCAAGGCCCATCAACCCAAGCTTTCCAAAACCATCAAGCCCAAACCCAAGGCCCATCCACCCACACTCATCAAGGCCCGTCCACAAACCCCTTACCCCTTCACCAGTACCCTTCATTCACCTATACCCCTTACTCCCCCATCCCACCTCCAACGGAAAATCCGATCCACCCCACACCTCAAAACCACGCCTACAGCATCCCGCCACATCAACCACACCCCCATCACCCCATGAATATACAGCCAGCTCAGCACGTCATTCATCCATAAACCACTCATCCATTCACTCCTTCCCACCCCCTATAAGCCTTGTGGCCCCACCAAGTCGTCCAACCCATCACCCCCCAGGTCCAAATAGCGGACCTCGCCCCCCTCAGTATAATGACCAACAGTACGAGGAGGATGAGATCCGCAACAGTGGAGGAGCTGCCAGCTTTGGCCCCCCCAGGCCCATCATCGTCACACCCAGGGCCGAGCCAAATCAGGGGGAAGCAATCCTAGCTACAACCTCAAAAGAATCAGAGCAGCTGAGAGAACTACATTCGACAGACTTTTCAGACTTATGTATGTTCTCGAATGTTCCCCAACCACAGAAATTCAAGATGCCATTATTCAATAAATATAATGGCACTGGCAACCCCATCGCCCACTTAAAATCTTACTGTGAGGATATGTGTCAGTACGGCGAAGATGAACGACTCCTCATCAAAGTGTTCCAAAAGAGTCTAACGGGCCCAGCACTGAGATGGTTCACATCCCTAGAACCATCCATGATAAAAACTTGGAAAGATCTAACACACTTGTTCCAAGAACAGTATGTCTATAACATGGACATAGAGCCAAGGAAGTCGGATCTGGCCCTTTTGAAGCAAAGGCATGATGAAATTTTCAGTGCCTACTTAGGAAGGTGGAGGGCATTGGCCGCCCAAGTGACCCACCGGATTCCTGATGATGAGCAGATTGAATTGATAACCAAGGAAGCTCTCCCAGTCATCACAGAATTTTTGGTATATTAGCAACAGTCCAGTTTTGCTGATTTGGTCCGAAATGCCAACCATTGCGAAGACGCTGCTAGAGAGGGCAGGTTGGGAAAGAGCATGACCAACGGGGGCACCGGAGTTCTAAAAGCTGCCGAACCAAGAATTGAAAGAAGACCAGGCAGAGAGGTACAGAATATCGTTTACCCCCAAACCAATACTAATGCCCTCCAGGTACTGCTCCAGGCCGCACAACCACCCTCAGCCCATTTTGAGCAAGCACCAAGGTCGAACAACGGACCGAGAGCCCCATTTACCCAGGAACAGATGAGAGCACGATTTGAACGAGTGTTCACACCGTTAGGACAATCTTTAAGTGTCTTATTGCCAGTATTGCTACAAAAGGATTTGGTCAATTTACTCCAGCCTCGCCCCCCACCCAATCCAATCCTGGGAAACTATGACCCAAACTTGCATTGTAACTTCCACCAAGGGTCGGGTCACCCTACAGACTGGTGCTTCCAACTAAAGCACGTGGTCCAAGATCTAATAGAGGCAAGAAAAATTATTCCCCCACCACTTCCTCAAGGGCAGAATCAGAACACCCATCAGGCCCCTCTGCCACCACATCCAGGAGGCCCCAGGCCTAACATCCATTGCGTAGAAGAGGAAGAGGAAGAGTTTGACCCCTCAGATTACATTAGTAATCAAGAAGAGTTTTCATTTCCCAAGCTGAACGAGGGTGAACTAATTATGGGGGTAATCGAGCCACTGTATTTAGCCGATTACTTCCCCACCCTGGCATACCAAGAAGAGCTCCTAGATTTAGGGCAGTATTTTTCCACTTCCGCTCCTGCCTATCAAATCCAATCATCATACGACATCGCCCCACTGCACTTAATTTACCCCACAGTACATACCACCTCCCAATCACCCCATCCCATACACTATCCCACCATCAGCCACCCGATATACCTCTCCGTCACGCCCAAATCACCCCACGCCATACATAAATCCACCATCCTCATACTACCCCACCCCATACACACCCCCAAATCTCTCCACCCAATACACCACTCTGCCATCCCCAAATTATCCTATCCCGTACACACCGCCAAATCCCACCACCCAGCATACTACCCCGCCATCCCGAAATCATCTCGCCCAATACACAACTCCACCATCCCCAAATCACCCCGCTCCATGCACAACTCCATCATCCCCGATTTACCCCGTTTCATTCATGAACCCATCATCGCCCCACCATGCCACCCCAATTACAAACCCTTCATATCAGTACCCCCCGCTCCATCCACTACCCCGTCATACCCCTATCACCCTGCTCCACCTGCACCTCCAACGTTTCCCAGTCACCCCATCCCAGTCACACCCCCACCATCCCTTCGCCATTTCGCCCCCAATCCAACTCCACCCCCGCCCAAACAAACAACCCCCCACCCACTCCCCCTATCACCCACTCCCAATCACCACTGGTCTTACCACACCCCGGTAACGCCTGCACAAACCTACTCCGCACCCTCAAATCCAATCTTTCTAATTCCCGCCAATACCACTCAGTCTCCTATTGGAGAATCTAACATACCCAGCCCAATCTGCCCCAGAATCACCATGCACTCCCTTCCTCATCTCGAATCCCGCCTATGACCCGCATCAAGTACCGTTAAGTTACGAGCAGATGGACATGAATGCTGGTCACAACCAAGAAGAAATGGTCGAATTTATCACCCGGTCAGGCAGGATTTCTACACCAAGCATCGAAGAGGAGAAGAAGAAGAAGAAGAGCAGCATAGAAACCCCTTTGAGAAAATGGCCAGGGAGCATGTGTTGGAAACACAGCTCAAGAGGACACCCGCCCATATTACTGTCTGGGATTTGTTAATCACATCCCCACTCCACTTTCAAGCCTTAATGGGAGCACTCAAAGACGCACATGTTTCCGCCCACGTAACCCCAGACGAGGTAGGAGAGATAATTGGGCAAGTATTGGCCCCAAATGCCATCTCATTCACTGATGCGGATTTGTCACTCGAGGGGAACAACCACTCTAAGCCCCTGAATATAACAGTGGAAGTAGGGAACCTGGTGGTGCCGTTGGTCTTAATAAGCAACGGGTCAGCATTGAACGTGTGCCCTCTAAGAACAACAATCAAAATCGGTCAAACCCCAACACCTTCCGGCCATCAATAACGAGCGCCAGGGGATTCGACAACACCCGGAGAGAATTCATAGGAGAGGTAGACCTCGACCTGATCATCAGGCCGTAAACCGTCACTGTCCCCTTCCAGGTAATGGACATCAAGTCTACATTTAATTTACTATTGGGCCAGCCATGGCTGCATGAGATCGGGGCAATACCATCAACTCTACACCAAAAGCTCCGATTCATCTCAGGCGGAAGAATCGTCACCATCGTATGTGAGAGTAGAGAAGATAGGGAGCGGAGCGCTCTGCATATTGCGAATTCAAAAGTGCTTGACATGCCGCACACAGCGGATGACACCGACCTCCATCGATTTGAGTATGACTTTTCAGCTGTTACCCTTGAGTCACTTGAAAAAACCCCTGCCAAAATTGGGGTAGGAATGGATGCAGCGGTGTTCATGCTCCACAAATGGGGCAACAAAAAAGGGAAAGGGTTGGGCCCATGCCTTCAAGGAAGAAGAGACCCGTCAAAGCTAAGGGGCAGAAAACCAGATTTGGCCTGGGCTATAGGCCCCTTGAAGAAGAAGTCAGAGAGGCCAAGGAAAAGATAAGGGCCGCAATAGCCGCCAGGGCCAAAGGAATCAACCTGGAAGAAGAAACTCCCACCCGACCCCACATCCGTCAAACCTTTGTGAGCGCCGGGGTGGTAAAGGTTGATCTGAATGGGGAGACAACGGTAACCCCACACAAGCCTGTTTCCGCTCATCCTACCAACCCTTACATCACCCCCCCAGACCTTGAGGTGGACTTAGCCGCCCTCTCCTTATTTGAGGAAGAAGTCCCCCGGTCCACCTGTCACTCTAGTTTCGGCCACTTTGGGCCCATCCTAACCATAGAGGACAGGGTCCCAGAGGATCCCTCCATAAACATGTTGAGGGGGGAACTACAAGAGCCCATCGATGCCATTTCCAGCCAAAAGGGTAAAGGTCAAGCCTCACAAGTAAGTAACTGGGCATCTTTGCCCCAACTCCTGGGAGCCGCCAAATGCTGTGAATACGGCACCGGCTCCCCAAAAAAAAATTAACCTGTAAGAAGTGAGGTTAGCCTCTGGGACACTCTACCCTGTATATATAGAGATCCACCTCGCTAGGGGCCAACCTCAAAAAATTGTGAAAAACCATAAAAATAGAAAAAATACCAATTCCAAAAATATTGTCCTTTAAAATTCCCAATAAAATTGAAAATGATGTCGTGATAACTGTCCCACGCGAAGCTGACCCCTTCCCTGTAGAAATACGAGAAGAGGTAGGAGTCACGAGTCTGGACAAGGAAGGTCAAGTCGATGAGCTCCCCAATGACCTCCTCAAGTAATTTGCCGATTTTGAGCATGGCCCTACCCCGATCGTCGAAGAGACAGAGGACGTCAATTTGGGCACCGAAGAGGCCCCTAGAATCACCAAAATCAAAACATCGTTGTCCCCTACGGAGAGAAAGGGTATGATAGACTTCCTCCGGTCATACCAAGACGTCTTCGCATGGTCGTATGAAGACATGCCTGGTCTGGATACCGATCTGGTTGAACATGAGTTGCCACTCTACCCTGATTGCAAACCGATTAAACAGAAGTTGAGACATCTCCGACCTGAGTGGATGTTGAAGGTCAAAGACGAGGTCATTAAGTAGTATGATGCGGGTTTCCTCAGGGTATCTAAGTACCCGTAGTGGCTGGCTAATATCGTCCCCGTGCCAAAGAAAGATGGAAAGGTTCGAATGTGCATTGATTTCTGAAACCTCAACAAGGCAAGCCCTAAGGATGGCTTTCCATTACCCCACATTGATATCTTGGTCGATAACACTGCTAAGCATGGAATGCTCTCGTTCATGGATGGGTTCTCAGGCTACAATCAGATTAAGATGGCAGAGGTCGACCGAGAGAAGACCGCGTTCATCACTCCCTAGGGAACCTTCTACTACAAGGTGATGCCATTCGGGCTCAAGAACACTGGGGCAACCTACCAGAGAGCAATGACGGCCCTATTTCATGACATGATGCACCGAGAGATTGAAGTGTATGTCGATGATATGATTGCCAAATCATCGTAAAGGGACGACCACTTCGTAAACCTTCAGAAGTTGTTCGAGAGATTGAGAAAGTACAGGTTGCGATTGAATCCCCAAAAGTGCGCATTTGGCGCTATGTCAGGAAAACTGTTAGGCTTTATTGTCAGTAGGAGAGGGATCGAGGTCGATCCGACCAAGATCAAGGCCATCACTGAAATGCCACCACCATCTACAGAGAAAGAGGTCAGAGGCTTTTTAGGCAGAAACTAGTACATCAATCGGTTCATCGCACAGTTAACTTCGATATGCGCACCGATCTTCAAACTACTAAGAAAGGATTTACCAGTTGAGTGGAATGATGATTGCCAAGCTGCATTTGACAAGATCAAGGGTTACCTCCTAAGTCCTCCAGTATTAGTACCACCTGTACCTGGTAGACCCCTGATAATGTAGTTGTCCACGACAGAGTTTTCCATGGGCTGTGTGTTAGGGTAACACGATGAGACAAGAAGAAGAGAGTAGGCCATCTACTACCTGAGCAAGAAGTTCACTGATTATGAGATGCGCTACTCTCATCTGGAGAAGGCGTGCCTAGCGCTAGTATGGGCTACTTAAAGGCTTCGACATTACCTATTATCCCAAGCCATTCTACTTCTAGCGCGGATGGATCTGTTGAAGTACCTATTTGAAAAACCTGCTCTCACTGGCCGAACGGCACGATGGCAGCTTTTGTTATCTGAATTCGACATCACATACGTCATTCAGAAATCAATCAAAGGGCAGGCGCTCACCGATCATCTTGCTGAGAACCCTCTGCCTGACTACGAGCCTCTAAGGACTAAATTGCTCGATGAAGACATCCTGTTCGTGACAGAAGATGATACAGAAGAAGCAGAGGAACCATGGGTAATGCACTTTGATGGAGCATCGCATGTCGAAGGCCAAGGAGTTGGTGCCATCCTGATTTCACCAAGAGGATCCCATGTACCAATCTCCATCAAGCTCATCTTCCCCTGCACTAACAATATGGCTAAGTATGAAGCTTGCGTTGCCGGTCTACAGGCAGCTCTCGATCTGAATGTAACTCACCTTCGAGTTTTTGGCGATTCATAGTTAATCATATGCTAGAAAAATGGCGACCGGAA
Source organism: Chloranthus sessilifolius (assembly GCA_021018995.1). NCBI lineage: Eukaryota > Viridiplantae > Streptophyta > Magnoliopsida > Chloranthales > Chloranthaceae > Chloranthus > Chloranthus sessilifolius. Next base: position 105,775,272 of record CM037588.1, read on the forward strand.
GATGAAAGATGAGAAACTGATCCCCTATCGTGAACACCTCGAAGATCTAATAGCTTGCTTCCAAGATGTGACTTTCTCATACGTCCCCCGGATAAGGAATCGCTTTACCGACGCATTAGCAACTTTGGCGTCAATGATTGAAATCCCCTATGGTGTTGAGATGAAGCCGATCATGTTCGAGCAGAGGAATGAACCGGCCTTTTGCCTCCAGATTGAGGAACCTACAAAGCCTGATGATGAGCCACCTTAGTTCTCAGATATCAAGAATTTCCTCAAGACCCTAACTTTCCCAGAGGGTACATCCAAGACGGACCGACAAACCATTCAACGTTTAGCGACAGGTTATGTCATTTGCGGGGAATGCCTCTACAAGCAATCATACAATAACATCTTACTCAGGTGCCTCACTGAAATTGAACCAGTCAGTATTATGACAGAAATCCATGAGGGAGTATGCGAAGCCCATGTCAACGGTCACATGCTCGCCAAGAAAATTCTGCAGCAAGGATACTTTTGGACCACTATGGAATAGGATTGCTGCAAACATGTTCAAAAACGCTATAAGTGTCAAGAATACTCCAGTCTAATACATGCTCCTGCCATTGATCTTCACTGCATGGCCACTCCTTGGCCATTTGCTACCTGGGTCCTTGACGTTGTCGGAATGATTAATCCAAAAGCATCAAACGGGCATCGGTTCATCCTCGTCGCCATTGAATACTTCACCAAGTTGTTAGAAGCGGCATCCTATGCCAATATCACGGCCATTCACGTTGAGAAGTTTCTCAAGAACAATATTGTGTTCCGATTTGGAGTACCCAAAGATATCATAACAGACAACGGCATAAACTTTGCGAATAAATGCATCCGAGACTTCTGTGAGCAATACAAGGTCAAGCATCATTGATCATCCCCATATAGGCCTCAGACGAATGGAGTTATAGAGGCTGCCAACAAAACTTTAATCCGCATTCTTGAGAAGATGGTAGTCACTTACAGAGATTGGAGTGAGCAGTTACCCTTCGCACTTTGGGCCTATAGAACGTCGATCCGTACCACTACAGGGGCAACACCATTCTCCCTTGTGTATGGAACCGAGGCCATCCTCCCGGTGGAGGTTAAAGTACCCTCGCTCTGAATCCTCATGGAATCAAGCTTACCTGAAGCAGAGAGAGAGAGAGAGATCTTGCTTTGAACAATTAAACTTATTGGACGAGAAGAGACTCCTAGCCTTATGTCACACTCAAGTTTACCTGGGGCGAATCGCACGCGCTTACAATAAACGTGTCTGCAGTCGAGATCTAAAGGTAGGGGACACTGTGCTGAAGAAGATCTTCCCTTCCCTCTATGCCGATCCGAGAGGAAAGTTTAGGCCAAACTGGGAAGGACCATATGTCATTCGAGAGGTGCTGCTGGGATATGCCATCTGCCTCGCCACCATGGACGGAGATCATCTTCCTGAGCCCATCAACGCTGGATACGTCCGACGGTTCTACTCATAGTTTATCATGACAAGGTAAGTATTGATGAAATAGATACGTGACTGCTTAAGAATCATCCAAAAGAGGTCGTCGTTCCAAGCACAGTAGCCCAAAAGCATCCCTAAAAATGATGATATCCTTTGCTATCCCATTTGAGCTTGGGCCTTTCCTTCAATAAACCCTTTCCCCAAATATATATATATATATATATATATATATATATATATACGTGTACATATACCAAAAAAGAGGGAGAGGGGAAAAATACATGAGTATAGAGTTACTATCAAATCCAAAAAAAAAATTTTGTCTCAAATGGAGGAAAAAGAATAACAAAAAATGTGTATGTAGAAGAATCACGGGTCATGTACAGTAGAAACCCCCAAGGAAGAAAGTATTTTGGGAAAACTGAAGCCATAGCAAGGAAACCCTTTTAACCCAGCATACCTTCAAATCCTACCCCTACCCATGGCCAAGCTGCACCCTGAAGGAAGCCTTCTTTGTAGGTTTGCAAGCAATCATATTATCTGTTAAGTCAACATGAGCCGAGTCGTGAGACGACACCAACACCCCATTCAGCCGGTTATGACGGAATCTTTGTCCATGTTGTGGCTTTCTGGTTTTAAAAAAAAAAAAGAGAAAGAAAATCAATTTGAGTTCAAAGAAAAATGGACGTGGTGAAAACCCACAAGGGTGCCGCTGGTAAAAACAGTGAATTCATGCGGACCAAGTGAAAACCTGAAAAGGCACTTGGGGTAAGAGAGCGGACCCATGGACGTAGTGAAAACCCGAAAGGGCGCTACGGATAAAAATAGGGATGACGGGCATGGCGAAAACCCGTTTTGGGCGCTGTGAGCAAAAATGTCAAGAAAAGAGAGATTAGGAGAGGATCTGTTCTGGCTCACCTATTTTAGTCTGGACCCCTTGAAGCCTCTTCTCCCCTTTGCTGGGCCGCTCATGTCAAAAATGGATCGGATCCCGATCAAGTATGTCGTCTCTACCGCATCGTCTGACACATGACCAAAGGTAAAGGCAGAAGACCAATTAATCTCAGGGAATCTGACCTATCCATGTTTAAAAAGGAAAACTGGAGCCTCACAAACAGGGTTCGACCATGCTCAAAAAAGACCCACCATTTAGCCTTTAAAATACCGACATCACTGTGAAGGAGAAAAGTTCAAAAAAGATAATGGATTTTTCTTTCCTATAAAAAGCCTCACACTGTGAAGGAGAAAATTTTAAAAAAGATATTGGATTTTCCTTTCCCATAAAAAGCCTCACACTGTGAAGGAGAGAATTTCAAAAAAGATAATGAATTTTCCTTTCCCATAAAAAGCCTCACACTGTAAAGAAGAAAATTTTCAAAAAAGATAATGGATTTTCCTTTTCCATAAAAAGCCTCACACTGTGAAGAAGAAAATTTTCAAAAAAGATAATGGATTTTCCTTTCCCATAAAAAGCCTCACACTGTGAAGGAGAAAATTTTCAAAAAAGATAATGGATTTTCCTTTCCCATAAAAAGCCTCACACTGTGAAGGAGAAAATTTTCAAAAAAGATAATGGATTTTCCTTTCCCATAAAAAGTCTCACCCTGTGTAGAAGAAAAATTTTAAAAGAAAAAAAATAATAATAATAGATTTTTCTTTTCCATAAAAAAACCTTACATTGCAAGATGTATGGAAGAAAATTCGAATACCAAAATATATATATATATATATATATATATATATATATATATATGTGTGTGTGTGTGTGTGTGTGTGTGTATAGCAGATTTCATTTCTTTTCTTACAAGCATCACGTATGAAGTGTCCCGTCCCAAAAAGATAACAACATGACACACTTTCTACTTTCTACCTTTTGTACAAGTATAAAACAAACAAAAAGAAACAACCCAAAAAAGGAAGGAGATCTCTGTTAAGGGGCATCAGCCCCCCCCTCTGTGTATATGATCTATGGTATGTGCAGGAACAGGTCAGGGGCACGAACCACGCTTCAAGACATTGATCTCTGCGAGAAGAGAGTCCTCACGGGCATTTCGATCGGTCAACCACCTACCATGAAGACTCTTCTGCTGCCTCCACGAAGCGTCAGGCACTGCGAGACTCAGTCAAAAGTTCAGTCAACCGAAGAACCTCACTCTCGGCCGTAGCAGCTCTCACCTCTGCCATCTCGGCTCCAAAGCCTCGATCAAAGCCGCTTCTCTCTACAGAAATAGACTCAATTCTAGTTCGGAGCATCGTTTCCTTGTATGGCCAGGGTCCCGTCTCTATCGCATCTACCGAAACCGGGTTAGGGGCAGGTAAGCTCTCAGATGCCAGCCAAACCTCGTAATCAGAAGAGAGGACGCCCCCCGAAACCAAGCTACACATGTGCGCCGATTGGCAGGTCTCCCAGAGGACTGCTATGTGATCTAGGTCACTAAGAGAACCCCGAGAGAATATCAGGGAACACAAGGGCGGCCTCACGATTGCGACGTGTTGGGTATATCCGAATTGTGAAGCACCGAGATGGGAAATAGTATGTACTACCGATCAACCCCAAAGCGTGATACCCTCACAATCCGAAGCGGACAATCGGAAAGGTGCCGTCGACCGGGAAGTTGCGGATCAACTCGCATCGGATAGCCACCGCTCGGTTCTCGATGCTCCCATGGCGACCTCGAGCGGGTTAGAAAGCCCTGAGCCACATCCCCTCTTACTAAGCAGAATCTCGGTAGAGGCCCCATGATAGCCAAATGCTCTCCTAGCCAAATCTGAATGAGGAGTGGACTCCCACGAAGAATCCCAACTCGGCCCGAGGCCGAGGCATCCAGGCCTCGATACATCTCAGCCAAGACTAGGTGTACCAGTGAACGGCCTCCCTCCAATTCGGTTAAGACATCGCATAACCCAAGGGAAAATGTCTCACCCCCAGTAAAGAAGAGAACTTCTGATAGCAAATAAAGGGCAAAGGCCTTCACATTGAAAGGATCCCGGACAGGCAACTTTCGGAGACTCGAGTCGCCAAAAAGTTCTCTCAGGAATTTCACCGAGCACCTAGTGGGCCCGCCAGCGAAGCTCGTCTCATACCCACCCTTTTTTAAACCAAGAACCGCGTAGACCGCCTTTGCATACCCCAGTTTAGGCACCACTTTGGCAAGCCCCCGATGCATCCTCAAGCCGGTAATAGAAGCTAGCTCCTCCAAGGTTGGGATGAGCTCCCTGGACCCGAATTTGAAGGCATGGGCCCTATGGTCCCATGACGCCAAGGCCGCCTGTAGGAGGTCGGGCAACAAAGGGACAGCAAGGACAGAGGAAAGGCTGGATAACCCGAGGCGATCCAGAACAGTGAGCTCACCCTCAACCAAGCTAGCGCACCACTTTTGCAAAAAATTGGGCCCCGAGTCCAAACAGGGAAGTGCACTAACCCCATCCCTCATATGAGAATTTGGGTCGGGAAGCGGGTCCATAGACATACAAAGATGTTCCGTATAAAGCTCAGTCAATGTAGGGCAATGGACCCGCTTATCAAAGAAAAAGGGAAGAAAGAGAAAAGAAAGAAAAGGAGGGGCAAAAAGGCAAAACCCGGGTGAATAGTGAGGCAAAGAGGGCTGAGCGCGAATTATAAGGAACCCGTCGAGCCCAGTTATACGGGGCATGTATACTATATACGCCAGAGCAAAAACTGAACAAACTATGGCTGGCGTATATATTATATATGCCCAGGTAAAAACTTATCATTTTCAGCTCGGCGTATATATTACATACGCCCAGGCAAATTTTCAAAAATTTTGCCCGGCGTATGTAATATATACGCCCACTTGAAAAAGCAGGGTCCCGTGGCTTCCCTCACATCGGGTCATGCATCTTTACTTTATTTTTTTTCTTACCCAAGGGAGGGACGGGTTTGGCTCAGCCTACTTTTTCTCCCGGGGCAGCCCACGGTCGGGCACGCTCACGCACCCATGGGACACCCTCGGATGATGTGGCATTCATGGGTCATATGCGGGTAATCACATGCAAGCTCCCCCCCATCATTGGAGGGGCTCTAACCCACTTCATGCCAAAAAAAAAAACCATAAAGGCAGAGAGATAAACAAACGGAGCATTCATATAAACTATAAAAGTCATAAAACCATCCAAAAAAAATCAAAAGAAAATTATTACATATTCCCCAATATTTCAAAATCTAAACTGTTTCACTGTTTCAAATTTTCAGAAAATGAACTAATCCTGGGCAGCCCCCTTTGACTTCTTCCGGCGTCGGGTCGCGCTTTGAAAGGTACGGGTATCCCCCACCCGACTCCACACCTGAGAGATGCGGCCAAGCAGAGAGCGCGACTCCTTTTCACGAGCATGCTACATAAGCACACGAAGGGCCATCAGTTAGGAAAACAAGCAGAAAGTAAATATGAAGATAACTAGATACGGTCAATATTCACTCACCACCTCAACCTCCCTAAGACCGACAATATTGCGGTAATATTTGGCTTGGTTTACGGCCGACTTATAATCCTGCAGCAAAAAGATAAAGAGAGGTATCAGTCACACAGGCCATCGGCATGATCCAAGAAAACGAAAGAGAAAGGTAACGAGGGAGAGATTACCCCAAGGATCAGCTCAGGGGGCGGAACTCAAATAGCTTCTACGGATATGCGTGCCTTCTCAGCCACATTGGTGCACATACGTGACAGAAAGACATCATCCAAGAGCTTAAAAGTCCCCTGGACCTCAGTTGGCGAACTACCAGAAGCTCCATCACCGAAAGGGTTGGAAGGTCCAGCACCGGTAGCCTCATCAGGAACAGCTGCCTCATCCCCCTCATCTAAATCGTCATCCTGTCCAAACTATAGGGAGAAACAGTCTTTGTTCAAATAGCAGGGCAATTAAGGTAATCATATGGAAGACTGCTAATAGAAAGAGGAAAGAACATTACCTAAGATCGCGGACCACCAAAAGCCAAAAAGTTGGCGTCGGGCACGAATCAGGGCAGCAGAGAATGATAGGGCAGAGACTCATACCACATCTGATATCCCCCCAGGAAAGAGAAGGTCATCAATGGGGACCCCGTGGTGGAGAAAGCGAGCAGTAAGCACTTCAATAGAACCTTCGGGAGCCAATACATCAGCTGGAGGAGCTTGGGGCACAGCAAAAAGAGGTCGATACTGATGAACCACCCTCTCTCCTAAGTAATAGTCCCTAGCCCAGGACCCATAGAAGAAAACAATATGTCAATCTAACAAAAGGCGAGAAGGGCCCACTGCAGCCAGGTTCCAGAAGGGGGATCCGAGGTAGGGATCAAGGATGACCTGGTCAACAAAAAGGAGGGATTTATACATTTGGTCAGAACCCACAACATATAAAAGCTATCAAATTTGTGAAGAGATAAATTGTTATACCTGCTCAGGGATCAGCAGATCAAACTGGAGTGCAACCCTAACTCCAGGTGGTTCATACCCACGTCCCGACGGCGGTTCGCGTGCCAATTGCTCATAAGGGGGGAACGTGGGAACCTCCGAGAGAAGCAAAGGGCGACCGGGTTGGAAATGTAGATACCCCCATACCTGAGAAAGCAAGCAGATAAAAACAGATACGCCAAAAAAAAGGGGGGGACGAATTGAGTCCAAAGGATAAAATACCTCAAGTGCGTGCCAAAAGCCCACAACGGAGCTGGAGTCCCCAAGAACAGCTCACAGCAGGCTAGACATGAGCACCGCGTAACCAGCACCTCCCCAATCAAACCGATGTACAGTGTCCCAGTTCACCAAAAGACTAAGAGAGACGATAAGACCCGCCCTCCACTGGTATTTGAAAGGAGAGTCTTGCCGAGGAGGAACAACAGAGAAATACGGGCCAGCATCAGTGCACGCTCTGGCTCGAGATAGATGGCCGCATCAGGCTGGCCCAGATCCACTAACTCATGGGGCTCAAACAGACCAACCAGCCAAGATAACTTGACTTCGGAACCACAAACGTTCCCGGAGGTTGGGTAGGCCCCTATCAGCCGAGTCACCTCCTCCCTATCAGGCGTGCGGGCAGGTATCACTGGCACCCCTCCAATACGAACCCTGGTAATCATGGACCAATCTGCGAGTGTGAGGGTCATCTTAGCCATGGCCATGAGATACGTCATGGTCTTAGGGCGGAAGCGCTCTATCAGGGCCTTTAGATAGGCTATGTCAGCCCTCACGACGGGGCAGGAGATGAAATCCCCAAAACCGGCTTGGGCAAGCAGGTCCTTCACCACCTGGGGGAGATAAAGTACGAGGCGCTGGAGGTCGAACCAGCCACCCCGGAACATAATGTGTGGCAAAGGTTGCAAACAAAAGGCATCAGTTAAATAGGAGCACAGTGGTATAATGAAGGCATTAAAGGAAAAGAAAAATGGCTCATCTGTTTACCTAGCAAGCAATCCCAAAGTTGGAAATATGGGTATGCTGACAATGAAGGAGGCCAGTACGGGCGGCTTCACCTTGCATTTCATACCAAGGTTGGGAGGAGCGCTGTGAAACAATGAACTGCTCTCCATGAGGACCATAGGCCATCTCGGGCCCCTCCTGTGGATCCTGCCCTTCGTCGTCAGACATCTGAAAATATGGAATACATCGGTATAAGAAAGGGCTGCTAAAAAAAAAGGGGAGAATAACAAAAAAAATGCACTAATCCATAAAAAAAAATGAATGAAGAATGAATGGTGATGAATAATGAGGAAAATGAAAAAAGAGGGGAGCATAGGCCTAAGGAATCACATATACCGGAAAAGAAAAAAAAGGAAGAATATCATGCATTTCAAACCAAAAAAAAAAAAAGAGAAAAAGAGAAAAGTAACAAAAAATGCAAAAAATAATAATATATGTGCACTAATCCATCATAAAAAAAAAAAAAAAAACAACAAAACAAACAAAAACAACAAACAAATAAGAATGAAGATGTTGAACGGTGACGATATATAATAATAATATGATGAATGATGAATGATGGTATAATAGAAAAGGGGAAAAAGGGATGATGATGAATGAAAAAAAAGAAGAAGAAAGGAAAGAGAAGTGCATGAGCACAAGGAATCACATATACTTGAGAAAAAATGCATCAATTTGTCACCACAAAAGGAGGAACATCAAGCATTATTAAAATTCAAAAAGGAGATGAAAGAGGGGTTGATGATTACCTTCAAAGGGAGAAGAAATAGATCCAAAAACCGGCTGAGGATGAACGTTTCTGATCCACACACACGAACCCCGGTGATAGAACTCAAGCAAAATCAAATGCCAAAACCCTAAGGGGCTGTCCCACACTTGAGAAAGAAGGAGGGAAGAAGATAGAGTTTGAAAGAGGGGGTCCCTTTTGTGCTGCGGCTTTTAAATCGTTCAATTTTGTCAGATATAATATATACCGCCATTTTTTCTAGATTTGCGCGATATATTATATACACCTGACCAAAATTGGCAGTTTTAAAACTGCCCGACCATTTTTTGGCTTTGAGGCCCGACGACCCCCCCTGTATGCTATGGACCAAGGCCCTGTCCCTCTTAGAAGCCCACATACCATCAAGCGATGGTGCACACATCCCCAAATGGCCCTTCGAGCTCTCTTCGATTGGCCCAAAGGGACCGTGCTACAATAAACAGATCTAGATCTATAAGCGCCCGCTGAGTGCTCCATAAAATCATAAAATCAAAATAAAAGAGAAAAAGGAAAAATGCTAAAAAACAATACTAGTTCTCAAAAAAGCGTCGCCATGACTGTTTGCGCCACTCCGAGAACCGTGTTAAATCAATTTAGAATGATCGGGTTCACCCAAAAACTCCCGAACCCTATTTTACACAGGGACACCTTGTACCTGATCCTGTAGGTAGATAATTTCACCCATCCCTGGTCCCTATTCCCTAAACATGCCCCAGGAGGCAACCCCACAGGCACAGCGAGGACTTATCACCAGAATGCGCACGTCCTCAGGGCGTGTCAATATGAAAAATTGATTCGCGTAAAGATACGTGCAAAAATAAAAGCAATTTGAGCATGCTCAAAGTCTCGAACTGACATATAAGAAGAAAAAAAGAAAAAGAAAAAGGAAAAAAGAGAGGAGATAACAAACTTTTGTTATGAAGTAAAAATCCTGAGTAGGTTGACCCCACCTTCCAAGCTTTGGCTCCGATCATCCACCTTCTGATCTATGATTGACCAAGAATGCACCCGACTTCAGACCATTCGAAAAGTCTATTGTCAGTTGAAACTGACCCGTCAAAAATGAAATTACAACCAACCAAACTATGTGCAAATATACAGACCAAAGGGCTCATTCCCTTTTACTTCCTTTTATACAGGCTTAAAACCTGTATAGGCACGGTGTCCCTGTTGAATGTACGCACTTGCATCTGGGTATCCGCAGGATGGTCGTTTGTCCTCGTAAATTGTACCTTAGAGTCGAGGCTTTCGTTTGCACCTATTTGCTGCTTATCGCCCCTGATGGGTGTCTATCTGTGCATAGTTAGTAAGATGTGATTCCATTAGGGACGGAGGATAGAATTGACCATCTCTTTCGATGGATGTTTGGTTCTAGCCCGATCCCTTTTAGCTTTTTCTCAAGTTAAGGCACTCCGATTCATGTGAATCAGGAGCACCTCGCCATCGGAACGAGCACATCCCTAAGGTGCACCCATCCCCAGCGAAGCACACGCATTCTTAAAGCATATCAACTGACATTTGATCCACTTACAGAGTTGTGCAAGAATAAAATTGCCATAGGTCCTTAAGCTTTGCTTAGAGGCCTCGAAACAAAAGAAAATTTTTAAAAAAAAACACATAAAAAAATTACTCTGAAAATGGGCATGCATTCCCAAGAAGTGTTGCAATATCAATATTCGCTCAACTTGGGTAAATCATGCTAAAGCAACCTCGAGGTTGATGGGTTCACCTAGAAACTCTAAGCCTTACCTAGGTAAGGGCACCCGTGGCCAATCCAATGGAGCTGTCAATACCCCATAGGACTGGACACATTGTTTAGGCCTTCGCTTTGTGTACTTCACATCGATCCCGAAGCATAGATTGATCACCCCGTTTCATGGAGCTGTCTGGTTCAGATTAATACCCAACATCACAAATTTATAATTTCCCTCAGGAAGTGGACGATATCCCGGCTACTGGGCTTACACATTTTGTGATCACCACAGTTATACCCAGTAATGTCGCAATGCGCTTGGGGACTGTTAGCTTTGAGGTACGGATGATATCCCGAAATGAGAGGGCTTACGTACACTCACCATCACCATGGATGTTTGAGAATTGAGTTTAACCAGGCGGACCCATCAAATGTGCCTTGGACCTCTTCGGATGTCTCTTATCTTTGGCATCCGATCATTAGTGATTGAATACCAAAGAGGGGCATCTGTAGACACCCAAATTCGGCCCAAGGCCCGATCACATACTCCGAGAGATGTACCCTCAAGCCCGATGGCACCCCTGAACCCTTGGGAATCTATCCAGACCTTTAGGAATCACCTAAAACCCATTAGAACCATTCCCCCAACCCTTAGAGATCACCCCTAAACCCTAGGATCCCTTCCCATACTCAACTTAAACCCTTCTAAGCATTTGATGGGAGGAGAGCTACCAATTTTTATAAAGACCACTACTGAGGATTACCCACATACCGTTAGAAAGAAGACTTCTCCAGCTTTCCAACGAGCCAAAGATCACCCAATTTGGAGTTGTGGTTCAAAAGTTATGGCCGTTTGAAGTTTTACATAAAATCATGACTTTTTGCTCGGGCGTATGTATTACATACGCCCCACAAATTTGGCCCCAGTTTGGTCAGGCGTATGTATTATATACGCATGGAATTTTTGGGCCAAATTTGACCAGGCTTATATAATACATACGCCCAGCATAGGAAGGCCCCACCACGGGCACCCATCTTCTCAGATTCCCCCTGGTTTTCATGAATTTCACTGTGCATAAACTGGGTGTATGTAATATATACGCCCAGCTTAGCTACAGTATCTGTAATTAAATGCTCAAATTTCCTCCATCTGGTTTGACCCTTTGACCATCCCCTTGGTTGAGGTGGGCGTCTTAAGGTTGGTTGCACCCCTTTGAGCTTATTGGCAACCCTTAAGCCACCCAGGGTCTCACCCCATCATCTACCATTGAAATCAGTTTCCCAAACCTCTAGGACCCTAAAAACCCAGAAAACCTTAGATAGAGGATTACCTAATTGCTAAACCAGTTAGATCTTAAGTAACCCTCTAACCCACCTCTTCTCTATAAATAGAGAGGCCCCCCTCTTCCCAAAAGGGTTGAAAAATTAAGGTTGAGAGTTAAGCTTAAGAGAGAGAGCCCTAGTGAGAGAAAAAAATATATATTATTTTGCATTCTTCGACCATAATTCCAGCATGCTTAGTTCATCCTTTGCAACCCTTTTCAATCATTAGATCACCCCACTTTACTCAAGCTTAATCCCTAGCTCCATCCTACCCTTCCCATCTACCGAATCCTAGTATTAGAACCCATTCCTCTACCGTTTAAGCAATTTAAAGCCATCGGGAGCACGCCGAAGCGAAGGTCTTCCACGGTGCAACAAAGGCCCGTGAGCTCCGGCTCACCCCTCTCTTCCTCTACCCTCTTGGTGTTTCCTCCGTCCAAGGATTCAAGCCGTTATGCCGCCGAAATTTTGATTTGGTTCAAAGCTTGATAGGACCGTATTGCCTTCAGACAAGGAGAAGCTCCTCCCATTTGTTTTTATTTTGGCCATAGATAGAGACCGCTACGTGTGGGTTGATCGGGTGCCTAAACCCTTCCCGATCGATAACCGAAGCCCCTTCCCTAGAGCCTTTGGCAAGACCGGTAAATCAGCGTCATATTTAGCATTTCGGTGCTTAAAATATTGATTTAAAGGTTTCTCAGGTCGCCAAAAGCTCTGGGTGGCGACTCTACATTTTATTCCACTACGAGCGTATCGCCGCGACAGGTTCGAGAGGATCCATGGTCGCACAGTGTGTGAATTCGTTGGAGTGGGAGCTAAGTGCCCTAGCCCTTGACCCAAGCCATTGAATCAATCATGAGATGGATTTGAGGTAAGGCTTTATTAGATTGCAATGTATTTGATGTTTGAGATTTGATTTAGTGACTAAATGATGAATTAAATAGATAGAAAAAGAAGAAAATTTGAAAGAAAATAAAGTTGGAAGAACAACCCGAAGAGGGCTATTTTCTGACAAAGTCGATTAATCAATTTTTGTCAGAAATCAATTCTGAAGACTAAAGCACGAAACTGATTAATCAAAATTAATTCGATTAATCGATTTGAAATAGATTAATCGTCTAGATACTTCCAGTGGCTGAAAAAGTCTGAGTTTTGGAGAACCGATTAATCAAATTTTGGGATCGATTAATCGATTTTGACAGTTTTCGTTTGGGTTTTGTTTTTTACTGTAGAGTTATTGGAGGGCCTTGTATCCTTCTTTCTTGCATCGTTCTTGATGCTGCGTATGACATGATATGTTTCAGGTTGAACACTTGGATATGAGCACGTAAAGCTACTTTGGACCTTGATGCTTGGGGCTAAAGCAGGTGAGGTAGGGAATACTCTGAACATGTACCCTTGATTATGAAATCATGTATGTAGTGATGTAATATGTACATGTGTTTTAAGAGCATAGTTAATTGCTTGTTAATCGAAAGTGAACTAAAGCATGTGAATTAAATAGGTGTGTGTGCGTGTGTGTACACTAAGTAAGAAACCAATAAGCTTATAAGTGTATGATATCCCGGGGATGTGAATGAGATGTGAGCATCTAGGTGATGCATACAAGTATGTGACATCCCAGGAATGTATAATCAAATGAGAAACTATGTGAATGAGCCTTGAATAAACTTTATATATTATAATTAGCAAAATTATACGATGATAAACTATATGTATTTTGCACAATTGATTTGAGGTTCATAGAATACCCCATCGACTCGGTGGTATACCCGTGACTGACTTAGTAGAATATCCGTGACCGGTACGGCGGCCAATCAGTACACCAGCAGGACATCCTAGGGATGTAAATAAATTATGTGCCCTGTCACCTAGGAGAAAGGGACTTGGGTTATGTTACATTGAAATATAGTTCAATTGAATGACGATGGTGGGTATTCCATCGGGGCTCGATGCTATATTGCTCGAGGATTATTTAAGTTATTTGATTTAAGTTTCAAGACAGATCTTCTGGCCTATGAGAACAAAATTGAAAACAAGTTAATATATGTAGAGTAACAGACGCATTCAGTTCATGCTTTCAGTAATTTAAACTATTTTTTCAGCTATCTTTTATTGATAAATCATGTTTCTAATGTCATGGAATATATGTGAGTAAGATAAACTTATATGTTCATTCAGTTGATTCCCTATTGAGCTATGATGTAGCTTACTCCTTTGACTATACGTCACAGGTCCAGTGTTAGCTGGTGCTATTGCTTTGGGAGACGTTGATCCAGAGGATTCGGATTACCTACCTGGGGAGGGGGCTCTGGCTTCTTCTAGAGGACCCTCTACATACTTTGATAGAGTTTTGTGAGAGGAATTGTACGGTTTGGTATGTCCAGCCTTTTGTATAAGACAATTTAAATTTTAGTGAGACATTCTTTTGGCAAACCATCTGGGGTGATGGTTGTTTTTTCACCGATGATTCGGGTTGGTTCTTTTGCTCATGCAGTGGTATGAGATCAAAACAGTCTTTTGAGCTTCATGTTTTGACTCTACCTTGTAGAACTGGAAATTTAGTTCAATATTAGTTCTTATATATTTGATTTGCTTTACAATTGCTTGGATATACCAAATGTTTTGTGCAGGCTTATGGGGCAAAACCTCGAGGCTCGTGCTGATGGCATGGGTTTCGGGGTGTCAAAATTCGGGCTGTCATAGTTGGTATCAAAGAAACTTCTTTTAGAATTTCTGACAAGTCTTAATTTTGTCAGAGCATAGAACCTTCTACTAATGAAACTATAGTTTCATGTGCAAAGCGTTATGTCTTCTAGTAGAGGCGGCCATGATAGGAACTTGTGGAGTAGAGACGGTTTTGTCTTGGCTTCAAATAGAGTGCCGTTAGGGAATAGGGATGCCCCAAGAGGCAGTAGCCAGGAGAACAAAAACCAAGAGGGTAATTAAGATAGAGATCAGAGAGAAAAAGAAATGATAAGAGAAAGAAATAAGGAAAGAGAAGAGTGTCAGAGGATGATGCACACCATGGAAACCATGGCAAATTCCATGGCTCAGCAAGCAGCGTCCTTGGCAGTACATAATGCTAATGACCAGCATCAGCCACCACCTACGCTTCCAGTGGGTACTACACAACCATTACCCGCAACGTTCACAGAGTTTAGGAGGATGCGTCCACCAAATTTTTCAGGACAAGCAGAGCCAATGGACGTAGAGAAATAGCTAAGTGAGATGGAGAAGGTGTTCAGTGTGCTTATGTGCACTGAAGATGAGAGTGTCCGTTGGGCGGCATATATGTTAGATGGGGAAGCAAGCCCATGGTGGAAGTCCGTGTCGAGGACTAGAGCCCAGGAAACCCCAGGATTGTCATGGACATGGGATGAATTCGTGACTGAATTCAATAAACAATATTTCCCTGAAATTATGCGTAACCAGATGGAAGTAAAATTTCTTCAATTTGAATAAAGAAAGATGTCAGTAAGGGAATACGGAGTAGATTTTATGAGGCTCGCTCGCTTTGCTCCTGATTACGTGGTTACTGACTTGATGAAAGCCAAGAGGTTTCAACACGGCTTGAGGCCGGATATTAGGGGGAGAGTGGCGGCCTTTGAGCTGAAAACCTATGAAGAGGTTATGTGTAAAACTCTTATGATTGAAAAAGATAATGAAGATCGGTATCAGAGGAGAGACCAGCAAGGAAGGGGGAGGATGGAGCAGAGTAAAGTGGGAAACTACGAGCCGGTGAACAAAAAGCCACGATTCGTAGCACCCCTTTAGAGGCAACAGTTTCAAACCAATTTTATTAGACCGACGCAGAAAAACTATCCTAGACTACCTATGCTTGCGTCTGGAGGCCGATCAGGTATGAGAACCCTGTTATCACTACCGGAGTATCAGTTAACCAGGGTTTCTCATGGGCAGCATCTTCTACAACGATTGAGACTTGTGCCAAGTGTGGTAAGTCTCACAAAATGGCAGATTGTAGGCGGGGTACTCGGGTTGCTACAAGTGGGGGAAGATAGGCCACTTGATCCGAGATTTCCCTGAGACGAACAATGAGCGAACGACTTCTGCTTCCATGCCGAGACCGATACAATCAAAGAAGTCGATCGTGCAAGGAAGAGCCTATGCAGTTACTGCCCAAGAAGCACAGAATGTCAATGACATTATCCAAGGTGAGATTTTCTTTTTAAAAAATTTAGAATTTCAACTAATTAAAGTTTTTAGATAGAGAATGTGCATCCATGTAGGAAGTAGAGTAGACTCATTCCTGTATATAAATTTTGATGTATAAGTATGTTATATATATACGTGTATGATTGTTGTTAGTTCTTAATGTGCATGATTTATTTGTATTTTAAAAACAAATTTATAGATGATGAATTGTCCTGAATTTAAAAAACTAAAAAGAATAAAGAAATATCAGCACAGAGAGAACTTAATTAGCCTGCAAGATCAGGGCCAATTGTAGCAAGTTTTAAATGTAAGTGAGTAAAAGATCGTCCACAGGGAATTGAGTTAAAATGTAAGATAAACCTTCAGATCTGAGCTACCAGATCTGACCTCTTATCCTATATATAAAGCACATAAGATGGGATGTTGAATTTGTCACATTAACTAAATGATAAAAGAAAAAATTAAAACTAAATGATCCAGATCTGAGTTGGGGAGATTTGATGCAAATTAATAAGAATGGAAAGATAATATCTAACTTCGATTTAGTACTTGTTTGCAGAATGAGAATAAATGTAAAACAAATGAGATATTATCCAATCTTCATTTGGCTACCAGCACAGATGCAAGAGAAAGTAATCCAACTCAAGGATTGGAATTGAGTTGGACTTATGGCTATGGTCTGTCCACTTCAATGGGCACAGATCATCCAATAGTCTTCAATTCGAATCCGTGATTCAGAACAATATACACCACTACAAATGCTGTGAGAAATTAGGTTACAAACGCCAATTCTCACAGGGATAATGAATTAAGGGAAATTGCTTTAAAAATAGTAAATCTAAAGGAATCTAATGAAATAAGGAGATCACAGGGAACCCTTAACACGAATCCAATTGAGAACGTACGGTTCACAGCAACCTTTTCAAATTCACCATTACAATTCTGAGCACGACTTAAGACTCTCAGATTTGTAGTCTGGAATACAATTCTCACGTGAAGTACAGAGATATCTGACAGCTCTCAATTACAAATAAAAGCTAGGTTATTCCAAAAATTTCGCATGTTTATCCAAATGGAAATGAGGCAATAGAAATGAAACTCAAAACTGGATGCCCAAATTGGGCAAATGGTTCATCTATTTATAGTTTTCCTGTCATCTCATGTGTATCAACTAACCGAATCGGCGCTTAGATCTCAGATCAAAATGGTAGTCACATCAAGGATCCAGACTTTTGCCAATCAAGCTCGATCTCGTTCAACCCAATCGAATATAAGCATCAACTCATTATATTTTTGAAAATCGTTAGAGCTTCTAGGTTCCCCAAGTTATTTGCATCTTCTAATGTTCATATGTGAATATGCCTTTGGTCATGCTTAGAATCTTTCCGGAATGTCCTTGGTTTTTAAATGCATCTAGGATTAGAATTACCTCAACTTGCAGATTACTAGCAATACGTAACTGAACGAAGTAATAATAATACCATTTCGCACAGTTTGGAGAACTTTTCGCAAGGTACTGTGACTTCTGAAGCTCTTTTCGCACAGTTCTGGTGCTGTTCGCAAGGAGTTCTCTTCTTTTCGAATAGGTCAGAAATCCTTTCGAAGAGTTCAGGTGCTCTTCGAAAGCTAAGCCTGGAGCTTTTGGTTCTTTTCGCAAAGTTCAAGTTCTTTTCAAAAAGTTCAGATTCTTTTCGAAAAGTAATCTGTAATGCATTCTTCTGTTCGAATAGCTCCACACCTCTTTCCAGGTTGAAACCAGGCCTTTGTCCTCTTTAGTTTAGGCATTTTGACAGCTAGTGAGGTTGTCCCTTCTCCTTCTTCCTCCGGATCAACATGGATCATCATCTTTTTAGCACTTTTAAGCTGCTTTCAGGGTTAAGCCTGCCTTTATTGTTAGCTGTGAAACAAGCACTTAAAACACTTATTTAGTTCTCTCAAAAGTCTATCAAGACCCAGGTTAAGGGGTGGAAAATGGTATTTTCCAGTTCTCAACACACCCCCAAACCTAAGCTTTGCTAGTCCCTGAGCAAAGACAAAATTAAAAACAGAATGAAAAGCCACTTTTGTAGGGAACACAGTTGCATTTAGCATATGCAACAAGCCTTTTAAACCCCTAGGTGATCCCTAGTGGAGGAGTGAAGTCTCCTGAGGGTTTTTAGTGAAGGTACCCACAAAATTCTCCAATAAATCAGTTAATATCAATGTAGTTATGTTAAAACAAACTTTTATCCAGTCAGGTTATTCACACGTGCATCAGTCACGCTGTAAAAAGATCTTCAAGAAAACATCAGTTTAAAACTAAAATTCTGTTGTAATTCCTTTTACCATTCACTCAGTTTGTGTCAAAAAGTTTTTACAAGAAAAATTAATGAAAAGTTTGCCTTCTATTTGAAAATTTAGTTTTGATGTTACCCCAAATAATTTGATTTGAAACTCAACTCTCACCAGGGTTTTCACTCATCATGCAAATAGGAGGGTTGTACTATTTCACACAGCTCAAGAGCAGTTACAATCCTCAAATAGGATTGAGGATTGTAAGCAGGAGCATAGGCATTGCTTTTCAGTTCTGAATTTACTGCTCTTTTCACCATAGATTACCCAAATCCTTATCTCCATGTGACAGCTCAATCCATCATTGATCAGTAAGGACTTTGACTTGGGTTGTAATGTGGCTTATGGGTGAAATTTATGAAGAATAAAGAGGTGGAATGGAGTTCCAAATTGAGAAGTCAGTCAAGGTCAGGAGGTGGTAGACACACCTTCTTCATTTCAGCACAATTTCATCTTTTTCTTTGAATTTTTAGAGCCAAAGTGGCCATCTTTTTCTCTTTCTTTTTCAAACTTCCAATGAAATGGCTTTTCCTTTTCTTTTTCTTTTCTTTTTTTCTCAAAGCAACATTGACTAGAATGCCACATTTCTTTTGTTGATACATCATTGCCTTCAATTATTTTTCTTCTTCTTTTACCAAACTATTACTCAACTCTCCTTTCTTCAGCTTCCTTTCCTTTACCTTTTGAATTCTCAGAGTGAGGGTTAGGCTAAATGAGGTTGATTAGGTTGGTTGATGAGGTTTCAAAGAAATCTTGGATTTATAAAGCTCAACTGGTGTGTATCAAAGGCAGTTTCAAAAAGGTGGGGCTTTTTGAAGTTCAAACTGTCCAAAAGGAGGCCTTACATCATGTCTTTAATATCATGATAGCTGTCAAGTTATTTCCATTTGAATATGTGTAACTTCTAGTGATAGTAAGCAGGTTCAAACAGTCCCTAGAGCAGAAAAAAATTGCCAATTCATATCTCCAAAGAATACATTTCAGGCCCAAGTCTCACTAGGTGTAGGTTTCTATCAAATTCCTGAGGTATATCATCACTGTTTTCTCTCTTTTTAGGTTTACTAAAACATCAATTTTATTTTGAAAATTTTCTGACATTCACTTTATGAAAGCATTGGAATTACACTAAAAATCAGTTTGAAAAAGTTTTAACGTCCTCATTTTTCAAAACAACAGGTGTGAAATTCCTTTATCTTCAAAAATTCTGCTGTGATCATAAGCTGCACTGATTTTAACTAAACTATTGGTAATTCTGCTACACCCCCAAACCTATGATGAGCAGGGTCCTCACTGGTCAGAAGTGCATAAGCAAAGAGAGAAGAAAAACAACAAACAGAAATCATAATGACAGAGAAGAAAGAAAAGAAATGCACAGTAATCACTAATTACAAAAGTTAACAGAAAACAGGAATTTCATATTACAAATCGACAAAACAAACATGTACTATGTATTCTAATAACTGGGGTCAAAGTCAGTATCATAAGTTGGTTCAATGGGATCAGAACTGGAATCACTGTTAGAGGTAGAACTTGAGTCAGTATTGGAGTCTGAACTCGATTTAGCCTTCTCATGGATTGTGCCTTGCAGCTCGGTGTATTCCTCATATTTGATCTTTTTGGTGAGGCCAATATACTTTTCAAGTCTAGTAGCTCTCAATTTTTCCTGTTCAAGCTGTGCTTGCAACATGGTAACCTTGTGTTGTTCACTCCTAACCATCTGAAAAGTTTGGCCCAACAGGTCTTGCATCTTCTCTCTCTCAAATTTCATGAACAACTCCAATTTTCAAATCTGGTCTTCATAAGGGGGTTCTAATGTAAGCTTGCAGATCAGCTAACCCCTTGAGGACATCGCGAAAGATATAAGGGTTCTCTTCCATAGCCCTTTTGAGAGTGGCAAATCTGGGAATGGGAATGGAGTGGTAGGGGACCAAAGGTATCCCAGCAGTGGGGGTGGGAGAAGAGGAGTCCAAAAGTATGACCTCAGGGTTAGTTTGAGTAGCTTGATCAGAGAAATTGAGGAAAGTTGAAGGGGAATCAAAAAGTACTTCCTCAGGTTCTGTTTGGGCAGCATTGTCAGCAGTGGTGAGGATGGGTGGATCTATAAAAACTACCTTCGGGTCTGTTTGGGTAGCATGGTTAGCAACAGTAGGTACAGTGGCTAAGGTGGTTGTTTAGGATGTGGAGGATAAGGTTTGAAGAAGGGAATTTGTCACAGACTGATTGTTTATGTTGACATGTAGTTGGGCTTGGACGGATTAGAGAAAGGTAAATATTTGGCTAATTGATTCAGGTGTGGGTGTGGTATACAGTGTAGGGGCTGGTAAAATTGATGTAGATGGTTAAGGGGCAATGGGTGAACTGGCTGTAAAGGGGGAAGTAGCAAAATGGGTGAAATGAGGAGGGTCAGGTATAGGTTTTGATTCAAGCCCAATATTCTCCAAGATAGAGCCCATCAATGAGGAATAGGCCTCTGTAGTGAATAACTCAGGTTCAGGGGAATGAGTTACTTCAGGTGTATGAATTAAATGGGTAGGTGATCCTGAGAAACTTTGGAGAAGGGGGGTGCTAGGAGAGTGTTCAACAAAATCTGTGGCCATGTCTTGAACATTGTTAGGGGAAATTTGTGGTGTGAGTATGGCTGGAGTGGTTGCTGTAGATGGAGAGTCTGCAATTGGGATTATGGTGGTTATGAGTGATGGGACTGCTAGAATGGGTGAAGGAATAGGAGCTGTGCTAGGTGAAGTGGGTAAGATCATGAGCTGATCAACAATGGGTGCAGCTGAAGAGCTGGTCACCACAGGAGAGACAACTTGTTCAATGCCAGCTACAAGTGAAATAGGTGCAGCTAAAGAGCTGGTAACCTCAGGGTCTGGTATAGCAAATTCATGGGCATTCAAGGGGTCGGTTCAAATATAGCAGTTAAAAATGGCATAGGGCTAGTTCAGCTTCTTACCTTATTTTATTCAATATGGTTTGGCTTGTGGTCCAATCCCTCTTCCTAAATGCATGAGGGAGATAATCTCGAATGGTTCTTGCTCATCAATGTCAAATTTGGCCCTTAACATGGCTGTGATCTGCCTCCCAAATGGTATGCCAGCTATTTTCTGTTCCTTTTTCATCTTGGCACTAATGTCAGCCATGGCTTCAAAAATGAGCATAGGGGCATTGAAGAATTGCCCCTTAGAGAAATGAAAAAGGGCCTCCAAAATTGGTGTTCTTCTTTCCTGGCTGTGCCTAGTGACATAAAAACACCCTCTCAAAATTGAATCCATCAGCAAACAGTGGGGTTCTAAGTCTCTCCTCATGATTGACTGCCCACTTCCAACTATGCCTTTGGTTAGATGGGCAGCCATTTCTCTAAAAGAAGCTATTTCTGGTGCAGCTAATGGACCAACAGGATCATATTGAAATGGTATCCGCAAGGCATTTCCGATATCTTCATAAGTGACTGTTAAATCGCAATCATCAATGAAAATAACAAGAGTAGGGGCATCAACATCCTACTTTGTCACTTTTACCATGTTTTGGTACCATAATCTCACCATGCGTGGATAAATTTTCTCTGGAAGAGGGGTTAGGATATTGCTCAGTGAAGCATCCCTGATGTATTTTAAGGATAGCTTAATTCAGGTTTGTTTGAGAAAAAGTTCTCATCGACAATAAGTTCTGGAATCAGCTTCTGAGCTTCAATGAATGGGTTTGGCAGTACCAAATGCATAGGCAGAGGAGGAAGCTCAGGCTTAGGACTAGCAGCAGCTGTTGGGATGGGTTCCTCATGTCTAACCTTTTTCCCTTTCTCAATCGTATCAGCTTTATCCATCGACAGTTTCCTTTTAGCTGAGGTTTTGGCTTTTCCTTTTTTGGAGGGTTTGCTAATTTTCTTAGCAGAAGATTTAGGGAACATTGCAGCTAGTGAATTTTCAGCTTTCCCCATTTTAAAACTTTGTTTGAATCTCACACAATGAATGCTGATATCAATATTGAACTTTGCAAAACACAAACAGAGGAAATGCACAGAAAAATATCGAAATCTCGGGTTTTGGTTGAACTCGTTGATCGCTTGATGAAATCCACCAGAATCAGAAGCAAAAAGTCCCCCTCTTCAAGCTTAATTCGTCGAACAAATATGAAGAAAATTGGAGCTGAACTCTAAAAGCACGCCGGGATGGAAAGAAAATGGGTTTTCTGTGAAACAGGACGCTCTGGGAAGGCTTTCGAATATGAAACCCTTGCTTCGAAAAGGTTTAAATATGCTCAAAATGATTTTCGCAAAGTATCTTTGAAGTTTTCAAAAAGTTCAAAACAGTCCTTTTTTACAAAAGAGAGTGGCATCAGAACTTTTCGAAAAGCAAATAGCTTCAAAACCAACTTTTCGAAAAGCCACAGGCTTCAGAAACAACTATTCGAAAAGCAAACCATTCTTTTCGAGCAGTTAGTTACAAGTCCATATCCTTTTCGAAAAGAAAATTAAACTTTTCGAAATGTATTTTTTTTTCTTTGCGAATTAATTTTTCACATATTATAACTTCTCGAATTGAGTGTAAACATGACTAAAAACAGAGAGGAATAAACTATGCAAAAACTACAAAACAAACATGAGTAAAATACATATGATACAGTTGTTTAACATCAAATTTGTGGAGGCTCTTGATGGTAGATGGTCAGCACAGACTCCAGGGTATTTTCAATGCATGGTTTGAGCCTCTGACCATTTACTTTCAAGGCTCTCCTATCACTGGGGTCCATAATTTCAACAACCCCAGAAGGGGATGCTTGAATGACAGTATATGGCCCTTCCCATCTGGATCTCAGCTTTCCAGGAAAAAACTTAAGTTTTGAGTTGAATAACCATACCTTGGAGCCAGCTATGAACTCTTTTCTCAGCAGATTTTTGTCATAGAAGGCTTTAACTTTCTCTTTGTAAGATCTTGCATAGGTGTATGCATCCATTCTCAGCTCTTCCAACTCATCAAGCTGCAGTTTCCTGTGATTACCAGCAGTAGTAAGATCCATGTTCAAGGTTTTAATAGCCCAAAAGGCCTTATATTCTAACTCCACTGGTAAATGGCATGCTTTGCCATAGACCAATCTAAATGGGGACATGCCAATTGGGGTTTTATAGGCTGTCCTATATGCCCATAATGCATCATTCAGCTTAAAGGGCCAATCCTTTCTGTCCTTCTTCACAGTCTTTTCCAATATATGTTTGATTTCTCTATTGGAAATCTCTACTTGTCCACTGGTCTGTGGATGATATGGAGTAGCTACTCTATGAGTCACAAAGTACTTTTTCAATAAAGCTTCAAAATGTTTATTGCAAAAATGGCTTCCCCCATCACTGATAATAGCTCTGGGGGAACCAAACTTGGAAAAGATGTTGTCCTTTAAAAATTTTAGGACAACTCTATGATCATTGGTTTTAGTGGCTGTGGCGTCAACCCATTTGGATACATAATCCACAGCTACTAAGATGAAATTACAACCATTTGAAGGAGAAAAAGGACCCATGAAATCTATCCCCCAAATATCAAACAATTCAACTACCAAAATGGGCTGTAAGGGCATTGAGTTTCTCTTGGAAATGCTACCCAATTTCCGCAATAAGAGCAAGACAGGTCAGAATGCATCTTTGAAAAGTGTAGGCCAATAAAATCCACATTGCAAAACCTTTGCAGCAGTTTTGTTTCCACTAAAATGGCCTCCACGGGCCTGTTCATAACACATGGAAAGTATGCTATGAAAGTCTTCTTCAGGGACACATCTTCTAATTATTTGGTTTGCATAAATCTTGAACAGATAAGAATCCTCCCAAATAAAATGTTTAACCTTTGAGAAGAACAGATCTTAATCCATTTTATTCCAGTGTTGAGGGGTTCTTCCAGTAGCCAAAAAGTTGACTATATTTGCAAACCAAGGGGTGTGTACACTGATAGCAAAAAGTTGTTCATTCGGGAAAGATTCATTGATAGGCAGCCTATCAATCTCAGCAGTTAGAATTCTAGACAGGTGGTTAGCCACCACATTTTCCATACCCGTTTTATCTTTAATCTGCAAATCAAATTCCTGTAATAGGAGGATCCACCTGATTAATCTTGGTTTGGTATCCTTCTTAGACAGAAGGTATTTCAAGGCTGAGTGGTCAGTGAGCACCAATATTTGTGAACCCAAAACATATGACCTGAATTTCTCCAAAGCAAAAATAATTGCCAGCAGCTCCTTCTCAGTTGTTGTGTAATTGAGCTGTGTATTAATCATTGATCTACTGGCATAAGCTATGACATGAGGCAGCTTATCCTTTCTCTGCCCAAGAACAGCTCCCAAAGCATAATCTGATGCATCACACATCAGCTCAAAAGGCAGTGAATAGTCTGGAGACTGTAGTATTGGAGCTGAAATCAAATAATTTTTTAAGAATTCAAATGCCTTCAAGCATTCATTGTTGAAAACAAAAGGGACATCTTGGCACAATAAATGACAAAGAGGCTTGGATATTTTACTGAAGTCCTTAATGAACCTTCTGTAAAATCCTGCATGCCCCAGAAAACTTCTGGTTTGTTTAACAGTTTTAGGAGGTGGCAAATGTGCAATTAAATCAATTTTTACTCTATCCACCTCAATGCCCTTGTGGGAAACAACATGGCCAAGGACAATGCCTTGGGTGACCATGAAATGGCTCTTCTCCCAGCTCAAAACTAGATTGGTTTCTTCACATCTCTGTAACACCAAGTTGAGATGATGTAAACACTGGGCAAAACTGTCTCCATATATTAAAAATTCATCCATAAAAATCTCCATAAATTGGTCAATCATATCAGATAAAATGGAGTACATGCATCTTTGCAAGGTAGCAGGAGCATTACAAAGACCAAAAGACATTCTCCTATAGGCAAAAGTGCCAAAGGGGCAAGTGAATGTGGTCTTTTCCTGATCTTGTGGATATACAGGAATCTGGTTGTAACCAGAATAACCATCAAGAAAATAATAATAAGCTTTTCCTGCTAGCTTATCTAAAATTTGATCAATGAATGGAAGAGGGAAATGGTCTTTTCTGGTCATTGTGTTTAGTTTTCTATAATCAATACAGACCCTCCAACCAGTGGTTTGTCTGGTTGAAATAAGCTCACCAGAATCTGAGATTACAACAGTGATCCCATATTTCTTAGGTACCACCTGTGTAGGTGCCACCCAAGCCGAATCTGAAATGGAGTAAATGACCCCTGCATCTAACAACTTAACAACCTCTTTCATGACCACTTCTTGCATATGAGGATTCAGCCTCCTCTGCATTTCCCTAGAAGGCTTTGTATCTTCCAACTGAATTTTATGCATGCAAACAGCTGGACTGATTCCTCCCAAATCAGCAATAGTTCATCCAATTGCCCTCTTATGTTGTTTCAATACAGTCAACAATTCTTCCTCCTGCACCTCAGTGAGGGAGGAAGAAATAATCACAGGCAATGCTTTATGGTCTCCTAAAAACACATATTTCAAATTTTTTAGCAACTGTTTCAACTCTACATCAGGTGGGCTGAGAAATGAAGGTAACAAAGGTACCTTAGCTGTTTGTGGAAGGGGAAGAATAGCAGGTTTCCATGAAGAGAACCTTGCTGATTGATCATGAGTTCCTTGCATAGCATTTACTTCCTCAGACTTTGAGGTATAAACTATTTCTTCCTCAGCATTTCTCCAAGCATCTTTAAAATCTGTGGTTAAATCTTCATACTGCAAAAACTGTGGTAAAGTCTCTTCTACCAGTTCATTCAACAAATCAACAAGAAAGCATTCCTCAGAACTGAATTGAGGCTGTGTGACTGCATTGTAAATATTTAACTTTACCTTCATATTTCCAAAAGAGACTTCCATAATATCAGACCTGCATTGAATGCAAGCATTGGCTGTAGCCAGGAATGGTCTCCCCAAAATGACAGGGATGAAAGTTTTACTTTTTGTAGGTTCCATGCCCAATACCAGAAAATCAGCAGGATAGAAAAACATATCTACTCCTACCAACACATCCTCAATCACCCCAACTGGCTTTCTTTCAGATCTGTCTGCTAGTTGTAACACCACATGAGTGGGTTTTAACTCTCCCAAACCTAGTTTCTCATATACAGAATAGGGAAGCAGGTTGACATTAGCACCCAAATCTAATAAAGCCTTTTCAATGGTATGTTCCCCAATAATGCAAGGGATTATGGGGCTTCCAGGATCTTGGAGTTTAGGAGGTGTGGTAATGGACAAAACCTGATTAACTCTTTCCACAGCAAAGACCTTCTTGGATAACTATATCCTAGATTGTCTTTTGTGAGTGCAAATATCTTTCAAAAATTTTGCATATGCTGGGACTTGTTTGATTGCATCAAGCAAAGGTAGATTTATCTTGACTTGCTTGAAAGTCTCCATCATTTCATCTATTTTTATATTCCCTTTATCAAAAGGGGATGCAGATTTCATGGCATGGGGAAATGGCAAATGAGGAACTAGTCCATCATTTATAGCTTTAGAATCATTACCAGAATATTTTTTATTTTTCTGTTTTTCATTTTTTTTATTTTTCTGAGGTACATCAGCACCCCCAATACTAACATCATGCTGCTCCTGCTGCATATCTCTACCAGTTTCCTCAATTTTTACTTCTTCCTTTTCAATACCCACATTGTTATTTACAATTCTTCCACTTCTCAAAGTAGTGACGGCTTTTACTTCTTCATGTGAAACAGAAGCCTCTCCAACCATGAACTATCCTTTGGGATTGTTCAAAGGTTGGCTGGGTAACCTACCTTCCTCTCTTTTGGCCAAAGTATTTGAAAGTTGACCCAATGTTTCTTCAATCTTCTTTATGCTCTGACTGTGAAAGTTTACAGTCTGAGTTAAAGACGCTAAATTTTGAAGTGAATTTAGAACTTGGTCTTCAAAAGAAGGGGATCTAGAAGGGGTTTGAATTGGAGCAGATTGTTGTACAGGTTGTACCATCTGTTGTGGAATGGGCTGCTGAAAATTTGGCTTGGTATAAAAATTCTGCTGGTAAGGTTGAGCAGTTTTGAAAGGTATTTGATTCTTTGGTTGCTGCTGTTGTTGTGATTGATAATTACCTTGGCTCCACCTTAAATTGGGGTGCCCTCTCCATGTATATTCATTTGACTGCATCTGTCCAAACGATTGGGCAGCATGAGCTTGTTCCACCACTAGATCTGGGAACTATGGTGCAGCTGGACATTGATCAAGTGAATGAGTAGGGGACTGGCATATCAGACATGCCTCCTCTACTCTTGCAACCATTGGACTTTTAAGTGAGTCCATCAATCTATCAAACTTAGTGGTCAAATTATCCATTTTTCTTTCCAACTCATTCACCTCATAAATCTTTCCCTTGGTGGTTTGCTGATTGTTCAATCGAGCAAGATTCTCAATGTCTCTTGACAAAGATTTCTGTTGAGTTGAATTTTCACCAATCACTTCAAATAAATCTCAGACCTCCTCAACTATTTTTTTAAAGTAGGTGCCTCCACAGGAAGCATCTACCATATTCTTGCCCTTTTGATCAATTCCCTGATAGAAGCTTTGAACAAGTTGCCATCGGGGAATTTGATGATGAGGACATTGCCTTAAACATTCTTTAAACCTTTCCCATGCTTCATGGAAAGTTTCAGTTGAGTGTTGTGAAAAGGAAATAATATTTTATCTCAACTAGCTGGTCTTAGACATAGGGAAGTATTTGGCTAAAAATTGACATTGCAAATCATTCCAAGAAGTGATACTATTTGGTGCCAACATAAACAGTCATGCTCTAGCTTTGTCCTTTAATGAAAAAGGAAAGAGCCTAAGCTTGGTTGCCTCTGGACCCAATCCAGCTATGTTAAATGTGGT
Organism: Chloranthus sessilifolius; assembly: GCA_021018995.1. Taxonomy (NCBI): domain Eukaryota; kingdom Viridiplantae; phylum Streptophyta; class Magnoliopsida; order Chloranthales; family Chloranthaceae; genus Chloranthus; species Chloranthus sessilifolius. The sequence continues at coordinate 105,803,309 of CM037588.1, forward strand.
ACAAAGATACAAGAATTCATCCACATGCTTGTATGGATCTTCCTTACTCAAACCATGGAAGGAAGGAAGCATCTGGATAGTATGTAATCCACCCAGATAGCACCAAAATGTGTCAGTACTTAAGGAAGAGTTACTGGTGGAGAGGTCTGAAATAAGATGTAGCCAAGTACGTGTCAAGGTGTTTGACATGTCAGCAAGTAAAAGTGGGCCACAGACACCCTGCTGGATTGTTGCAACCTCTACCTATACCGGAGTGGAAGTGGGAATCAATCTCCATGGATTTTATTGTAGGGTTACCGCATACAGCAAAGAGATACAATGCTATTTGGGTAGTCGTTGATTGACTGACCAAGTCAGCTCACTTCTTACCCTACAACATGATATATATAGTAGAAAGACTCGCGAAGTTGTATATGAAGGAGATAGTACAGTTGCACAGGATTCCTAGTAGCATTGTCTTTGATCGTGACCCGTTATATACTTTAAAATTTTGGAAGAAGTTTCAAGAAGGCATGGGTACGCACTTGGAATTTAGCTCAGCGTTCCATCTGCAGACCGATGGGCAAACAGAGCAGGTGAATCAGGTGATAGAGGACATGCTCAGAGCATATATGCTTGAATTACAAGGATCATGGGATCAACATCTACCGTTGATCAAATTTGCATACAATAATAACTTCCAAGCAAGCATTGGAATGGCACCTTACAAAGCTCTCTATGGAAGACGATGTAGATCTCTTATCAATTGGGAAGAGACTGGCGAAAAGTTTGTATTGGGGTCGGAGTTACTTGAAGATAATGCCATTATTGTTCGTATGATAAGAGAGAGACTTAAATCGGCTCAGAGCAGATAGAAGAATTATGCCGATATCAAAAGAACGAGCATGGACTATACCGTTGGCGCGCATGTATTTGTGAAGGTATCGCCCATGAAAGGCATCATGAGATTTGGGAAGAGGGGAAAGCTAAGTCCCCGTTACCTTGGACCCTTTGAGGTTTTGGGTAGAGTGGACGAGGTCGCTTATCGCATTAGATTACCTTCGTTGGTTGATCGGGTATATAACGTGTTCCATGTATCCATGCTCCGAAAATATGTAAATGATCCTGCACATATCTTGGGACGTCAGCCGATCGAAATGCCCAAAGACATGACCATGATAGAAGAAGCGACTCAAATATTGGATAGAAAAGAGCAAGTTTTATGCACGAAAGTAATTCCTTTAGTGCTTGTCAGATGGAAGAATCATCCGGCCGAAGAAGCTACTTGGGAACGCGAGGCGGATGTGAGGGAATAGTATCCGAACTTGTTTCAGGAGAGTTGACATCCATGTATCATTGCATGTATTTTGTGAAATTAACATGTCTATGTAAGTAGAGGTCCGCATATATATGTTGACATCCTTGTATCATTGCATGTATTTTGTGAAATTAACATGTCTATGTAAGTAGAGGTCCGCATATATATGTTGACTAAGGGAAGGAAAGCAAAATATTATTTATAAATTAGTCTTTTGAGAAATCGAACATGTTTAGCATGAGGGTGTATACGTCTAAGTCTTGAATATAGGCTTATAGGGGTAGCAATTAGTGCTAAGAAGCAAGAGAAAGGTCAGTAAGTAGCTCACCTAAAAGCCATAGGGAAGCTGACAAAAAGAAAGAAGCTAAAGAAGAAAAGTCAAAATTACTAATTTGTGCAGTTTTTGTCAAAACCGATTAATCGATTCACAAATTGATTAATCGATTTTAATTTTTGATTAATCGAAATGGTTCGATTGAACGACTGGCTCATGTCAGTGAGCTGAGGGACCTAGAGAAATAATATAAGTCAAATTCAACTAATCGACTTAAATTTGATTAATCGATTTTGAAAATCGACTAATCAATTTTGAAAATCGACTAAAAAATTGATTAATCGATTTTGGGCAGCTGAGTTTAAGTAGTGAAAACCGATTAATCAATTTTGGCATCGATTAATCGATTTTTTCCTATAAGTAGCAGTTTTGGGAAAAAAATTTCCCATTCGAATTTCAAACTATTTCTTTTTCTTTTGGGCGCCATTTTCTTCTTCCTTTGGCTAGCGACACCTGCGAGGATTTGGGAGCTTCGGGATCGAAAACAAATAAAAAACCCTAGCCATTGGATCGAATACGAACAGTAGACCCTAAATTTTGAGATTTCCTTCCATTTTGAGTAAATTCTAGTCCTAGGTTTCAAATTTTTCACTTTAAAAAAAAAAAAAAAAAGCCTAGAATGCCGCCTAAAACTCGGCTAGCTTCGAAGCAAGCGGCTTCTAAAATGCCCGTGCGGCTTAAGAACGCTACGCTACCATCACCATCACCTTCACCTTCACTTTCCTCTTCGTCCTCTTATTCGACGGATGCGTCATCACACAAATCGTCACCACCACCACCTCAACCCGAAAATTTATCGCAACCAAATGAGTGGTGGGTTGTGAAGGACTTTGAGAATTAGTATATTATCGACGAGGCTTTGTTTATGGAATCCGAGGTTGAGGGTGAGACAAAATGAGTGCGAAAATACCTCATCGATGCGGCCACGGTAATATCTTGAAACCCTTGCATGATTATTACTACCCTAGACTCATAAGGTTATTTTACCAGTATTTGAAAGAGGGTAGAGAATCTGGCACCATTACGACCAAAATCGATGGTCGTAAGTATCTTTTTAACCTGCGCCACATTCATGAGTCTTTGAAATGTTTTTCGATCTACATACCTGAGACCAATCTTTTACCCCCTTTCGCACAACCCATAAATTTTGAAGAAATTAGAATCGAGATGACCAAGGCAAACAAGGGGTCCAAAAAATCCATTAGGAGGGTTGACTTACCCCCTCATCTATGGATGCTCGACACCATTATTAAGTGCAACCTCTACCCTATGCGCCATGGCACTGAAAGGATATAGGGGGTGCAATAGGCATTGTACACGGTATACTAAGGCTGTTGGTTCAATGCTACTAAACTGGTGTTTGAGGGCATGATCTATATCAAGGGTAAGATGATGAAGGGACCCTTGAGACCAAAGCAGCGTATGCCTTATCCTTGTCTTATTTCTAGCATGCTTGAGTGCTACTCTGCTGCTGTAGAGTATGTTATTCCTTCGATCGGCCGAGGGCTATAGATCATATCAAAACTTATTCCATCGCTTCACGGAGCCGAAGCTGTAATCTTTTGAAGAAGGTGCTACCACCAGAGGGCTCAGCACTTGCCCAAGCTGGTGATGCCCCACCATAGCAGAACCAACCAGCAGCGGGGGAGCAGCCTCCTGACCTTGTACAGCCTACAGAGCAGCCTCTAGCACTACCTCCTGCTCCTACACAGTCTACTCCTACTACTCCTATGCGGTCTCAAGGGAGATGGGCATCTCAGGCCCCACCACCTGGCACTATAGATGACATTCTCGCCCTCATGGCAGAGAACAACCACCAGATGCTAGCGCACCACAAGCGTACGGAGGAGAGCAACACCCGAGTGAATCATCAGCTTCATTTTCATGAGGCGTTTATGACGGGGTCAATACTCGAGCTTGCAGCATGGTGCCTAGGGCACGCGATGTGGTGCCAAGAAGGCAAGCGACATCTTGGTGTCGGGACGACATGACATGTGGTGCCAGGAGGACACGCGACATGGGGCCAGGAGGGCCTCGCGATGTGGTCGCACTGCAAGGACGTGACACGGTCGCATGGGGGTCATGACACGGATGCGACATGGCCAGGTGGGCTAGCGATCTAAGGCATTGTGGTGTGAATAGTAAAGTATGTCAAACCAAGGGGTTTGAGGTTCTTCTACCATTTAGGCTAAATTACTGTTTTACCCTTATATGGGGAAAGGGAGCTCGAGAGCTATTCCCCTACACACGGGGCCTTGCATTGCCAGAGGGGGCGCAAGTGTCTCCTAGGCCTGAAATGGTGGGCCTAGGACATTGACGCAGTGATGCCGTGTGGAACCTAATGCGAGGTTGAAGTATGGCCTGGACTATGCGTCGCAATGCATACAGTTGGGTAACTTTGCGAGAACACTTGAGCGTTGTGTGGAACTCAGTAGAGCATGACAGCATGAGGGCTACATGGGACTTCGTTGAGCACGAAAACATGAGAGAGGCACACGACTGTGGACTTAGTTCAGTATGCGAGCAAGACATGATGTGGTGCCAAGAGGACACGCGACATGGGGCCAGGAGGGCCTCGCGATGTGGTCGCACTGCAAGGACGTGACACGGTCGCATGGGGGTCATTACACGGATGCGACATGGCCAAGTGGGCTAGCGATCTAAGGCATTGTGGTGTGAACAGTAAAGTATGTCAAACCAAGGGGTTTGAGGTTCTTCTGCCATTTAGGCTGAATTACTGTTTTACCCTTATATGGGGAAAGGGAGCTCGGGAGCTATTTCCCTACACATGGGGCCTTGCGTTGCCAGAGGGGGCGCAAGTTTCTCCTAGGCCTAAAATGGTGGGCCTAGGACATTGACGCAGTGATGCCGTGTGGAACCTAATGCGAGGTTGAAGTATGGCCCGGACTATGCGTCGCAATGCATACAGTTGGGTAACTTTGCGAGAACACTTGAGCGTTGTGTGGAACTCAGTAGAGCATGACAGCATGAGGGCTACATGGGACTTCGTTGAGCACGACAACATGAGAGAGGCACACGACTGTGGACTTAGTTCAGTATGCGAGCAAGACATGATGGCATGGGGAGTTGCATGCCAATAATATTGTGAAGCGAGGTACTAGTGCAGTGCACAGGGTAAAGCTTTAGCAGGCCAAGTATGGAACAGTGGTGCAAGCGAGCGTGTCGTAAGGGGCATGATACATTAGGTGGTAGGCCACGAAATAGAGGTAACCATGAGGGAGAGTTCCCGTAATATAGGCGGTGGTATCAGAGCTAATGAAAGAGATTGGTTGGACTCATTGCATGCAATAGCGAGGCATAGCACGGGTTGATGGCATGTTGAAAGATGCCCTCGTGATAGTTGGTATCAGCGGTAGGTTGACTTAGCACATTGGGCGTTAGGTGCCGCACGGGCTGACACTGTTGGAAGAGTGACCCCATGACATTTGGTATCAGAGGTAAGTTCGATCTAGAAGGGATGATACTAATGAGTTGATTGGTGCCTGCAAGGCACTCGATGTGGTGCCAAGAGGGCACGCGACATCCCCGAGCTAGTTAATAGGTGAGGGCCTTGTGACAACGGAACCAGGTTGACCTGGCAGGGGTGACATTGGGGAGCTAGTGGGAAGGTGTGGACCTAAGAACTAGATTGGAAGTGAGCTAGCGGGGAGGTGCCAAACCTCGAGGCTAGATATGAGATGCTAACAGGCTGGGAGGAGTTGGCGGGGTCAGTTCACTATGATAATGCATCAACGAAGACGTTGACATTATGGACTGGTGGAGGATGTGATGAGGTCAATACTCGAGCTTGTAGCATGGTGCCTAGGACACACGATGTAGCGCCAAGAAGGCACACGACATCTTGGTGTCGGGACGACACAGCATGTGTTGCCAGGAGGACACGTGACATGGGGGCCAAGAGGGCCTCGCGACATGGTCACACTGTGACGACGCGACATGGTCGCATGGGGGTCATGACACGGATGCGACACTAACGCGACATGGCCAAGTGGGCTAGCTATCTAGGGCGTTGCGGTGTGAACAGTAAAGTATGTCAAACCAAGGGGTTTGAGGTTCTCCTGTCATTTTGGCTGAATTACTATTTTACCCTTATATGGGGGAAGGGAGCTCAGGAGTTATTCCCCTATACACGGGGCCTTGCGTTGTCAGAGGGGGCGTAAGTGTCTCCTAGGCCTGAAAGGGTGGGCCTAGGATGTCGACACAGCAATACCGTGTGACACCCAATGCGAGGTTGAAGTATGGCCCGAACTACGCGTCGTGATGCATACAGCTAGGCAACTTTGCGAGAACACTTGAACACTGCGTGGGACTCAATAGTGCATGACAGCATGAGGGGTGCGTGGGACTCTGTTGAGCACAGCAGCATGAGGGAGGCACACGACTGTGGGCTTGGTTTGGTATGTGAGCAAGACATAATGGCATGGGGAGTTGCATGCCAATACTGTTGCAAAGCGAGGTACTAGTGCAGTGCATAGGGTGAAGCTTGAGCAGGCCAAGTATGGAATAGTGGTGCAAGTGAGCGTGTCGTAAGAGGCACGATACATTGGGTGGTAGGCCATGAAATAGAGGAAACCATGAGGGAGAGTTCCCATCCTCTAGGCGGGTGGTATTAAAGCTGATAAAAGAGATTGGTTGGTCTCATTGCATGCGGTAGCGAGGAACCATGCGGGTTGATGGTGCGTCGAAGAACGCCCCCACGACAGTTGGTATCAGAGGTAGGCTGACTTAGCTCATTGGGCATTAGGTGTCACATGGGATGACACTGCTGGAAGAGTGACCCGTGACACTCTGCTATACCAGACCATGCAATATATGTATCCCAACGATTACCATCAACACATAGCAGCAGCGCAGACATGGACTCCTGACGCATCAGGTTCTGGTACACGTGAGCACGATGGGGAGGATCAACCAGGGGACGGGACTCCATGATTGCTAGCTTTTGATGTTTTTTTTTTGGGGGGTTGTGATTATTTTGTGCATTTTAGGAACATTTTGGAAAATGTAAACGGTTGGGAAACTGGAAATGTGTCTTTTTGGGGAAATGTAAAAATGAACTTTGAATGTATAGGAATAGGTGAATGTATCTGATGTATTAAATATTATGGCATGGCTGGCATTATTTTCTAATGAGCCAATGAAATTTAAATCCTTGCTTATCTGAAATTCTGTTTACTGTTAAACATGTGCAAATGTCATTGAGTTTTATGCAGGATGTGTTGTGATTACGTTTGAATCCATCGTCATGTGTAATTGTAACAACTACACTAATACACACTACTTGATTGACACACGGCTCCAAATAGGCATGTGCCTACCATGGGACAGAAAATGTTGTTGGGTGGCTCAAATTGATACAAGTATCTGAGAGTTCTGATTACTAAGATAGCCAGTGAACAAAATTAGACCATGGAACACAACGTTGTATTTTAATTAAAATTATATATAGCTACCTAGCTGAAATATATGGGTACTAAGATAGGTCAGCCATTTCCCTTTAAGTGTAACCATGTGTATGCTTAGTAGGGAGATTAAACTATTTTTGATGCACCTGCTTATATAAGCAATAGCCTGTATGAGTTTTGTATTATAGGTAAGCCTATTTTTGGCTTACCTGCCTATACACTAAACTATACCAGGGGGGTTTGCATGAGATCCCATCCTAAAAGGATTATATAACTAAATAGGAAAGGTGTTGGACATCCAAGGAATGCCTGATTTGTTTTATATGCGATACAATTAACCACCAAGTATTGACCTGACAAAGGATACCAGACCTTAATAGCCTACATGGCAAAAGAGAAAATGGACGCATAAACTTTTGTTGTATCTGCTGATAGAGTTATGCCTACATGCTAGTCTTACAACTGATACTACCCTTGACTATCTTATAAGCTACTTGCATGATAAATAAGCTACATGACTCAATGAGTCATTCTCCATCTCCATGCATGTAAAGTACTGCTAGGGTATTATAAAACAAAGTAAGGGAATGTCTTTCATCTTCCCGTTTCCAATTCTTGACAAGCCGACCCTGCACCTAAGAAATTACAGCCATAATTCCAGTTTCATCAACCATAGAACTTCCTTTCTGTTATGCTTCCAGTGCTCAAGATCACAAAGTAACCCGACAAATACGGTTACGTGATTGCGCTTCTCAATTGTCGAGCCCGGTGATCTTGATATCAGGTCGGCTGTATCATAACCTCACATCCACCAAAAAGGTATGTCGTCAATGTACATGAAAAATATAGGGTCATAGATTACACAGTTGGACTTGAAGCAACAGCTCTGAACTCAACGTGAATACATGAAGCCTGAGTGCAGATTGTTGCACTCCGGATTCTTCGTTGAAGACCTGTTGAACTGAAAACTATGTACATCTATAAATGCTACAACTTTATATAAATATATATAGATAGATAGATATATATATATATATATATATATATATATAGATCTATATCTATATAACATATATATATATATATATAGATCTATATCTATATAACATATATATATATAGATATCTCAGCAAGATTACAAAGACACCAAAACCAGAGAAGCCAGGCAGAAACCACGGCAAGCCTTGCTTGCCACGGCAACCTCAAAGAGTTGCTGTAGCAAGATCCCCTGCTGAGTGGCTTGCCGCAGCAAGCCTGGAAGCTTGCCGCGGTAGCCTCTATCAGCTGACTTTTTGGGCTGTGCTTTGTGCATACCAAACTTTGGGTCTGTTAAGGGTCCAAATGAGTATGTATTTGGGTCTCAGTTAAACCATGAGCCCATCTGTTGTATATAAAACTACTCTTTTAATATAGATCTATTCTATTTATCATAGATTGGTGCAACATGGTGCGCTTGGTGCACGTAGGCAGTTTTAAGAACATATGTGAGAGTGATGTTCTTGGATGCCTGAACATACATCGACTACAACGCACGTAAGAATCTACGGGCAAGTAGGGAATTTACTTTGTTCCCGTATCATTTGTTTTGTCTTATTCTCATCAAAGATTGCCAAGTAGTACTTATAATATATAGAAAATTATAAAACTATTTAAACTAATGTGTGAATCACATGCATGAAATCTTGTTACCACATGAACCTAGAGCAGCTTGCTAATGTATGTAAATATTAGTGCTAATGTGCTAAGGTGCTAATGTGGATATCAATGTTATCAGTATAGACTATAGTAAGACCCTTTCATGAAAAAGAGATCAGTTATATCTACTCAATTATACTCAGTTATATCTATATTGAAAAGTCTTGATATTTTTACATACAAAGGTAGTTTAGAAGATTAAATAACTTCAGATATGCTAAATGTAGTTCAAGCTTCAATATGAAAGTTCGTTCATACCAATGCATCAGTCATATTACATCTTTTAGATTTTTGCTATCTGTGGTATTGCTCAAATGTTATTACTTCTTCGTGAGCCAAGTAATCCCGCTAACTCGGGAGCTTGATTTCTTTAGTCCAAGTGATCCCGCTAACTCGAGAGCTTGACAAGTGATCCCGCTAACTCGGGAGCTTGATTTCCTTAGTTCAAGTGATCCCGCTAACTCGGGAGCTTGACAAGTGATCCCGCTAACTCAGGAGCTTGACTTTGTTGTTCTCCTGTTTTCGCCTGCATGTATATCTTGTTTCAGCTTGATTACTCATACCTATTACATCATGCGTTAATCAAGTATATCAGCATATTATATGAGTCATATAATACTAAAGTCATATTACTGATACTTTTCGATGAGAATGTGATAAATTGTTAATATATGCTAACAATGTAATATTCTCTACTGAGCTTTGATGATAGCTCATTCCATGACTTAAATGTCTTAATTGCAGAGCCTGATCCGGAGCATACTGCAGATCCTACGTACGTGCCCGACGAGGAAGAGGAAGAAGACAACAACGACAAAGACGAGGAAGACGATTTCGCCGAAGAGTTCTTCCCAAAATATGTTTTTAGCTTGGGGATTTGAGAGAGATAGAGAGAAAGGTAGAGATAGATAAACTTGAAAGACTTGTAAAACTTATATACAGTAGTTTTAGATATTTTGTGTTTAGATGTATAGGTTTTCTTTCCATTGTTTAGATGATGGATGGCCGCTATCGGTGGAAAGCTATACATCAGATCTTTTGTGCTTGTTTATATCGTTGCTAGTACTGTATAGATAAGTAAAACTCAATTATTTTGCCATATTATCAACTGTCAGAGTAACTACATTGCTTCCGCATTTACAAAACTTTGTCCAAGAAATGACCCCTTAGATGAAAGGATCATGTAGGTGATCCGACGACGCGACGTTTCCAATAGTGAAAGAAGGGAAACAGCAGGTTGTCACAGGTGGTATCAGAGCAATGGCATTAAGTCATTGGAGACTAAAACTCTGACGTACATATATGGCAAAATGTTGGTTAATAGTAGGAATTAGATTGAGTGATGTTGTCTGATCAAGTTATTATTTGATCAAAATAGGTAGAGATGCCTCCACGTTGTGGAAGAGGTCGGGGTAGACCATCGTTGCCCCATCGCACTGGGCCGAATGCAATTTCAGTAGTAGGTTATGAGCATGACACTGCTTCAAGAAGTGGTGAGAAAGTACACATGGCCGAAAGTCCAACGACAATGGAGAATGTTACAGAGCATACTCTGCCAGCGCAGACTCCGCCAGTTGTAAATTCTCCTCCCCTGGGAAGTACTCCTGGAGTAGAACAAAATGCGAGACGCAATCCGCAATTGATGGAGACAATGGTCAACACTATGGCCATGCTTGCTGTTCGACATCCCGATGGTTTTCCAGAATTTGTTCGACTTCGACCACCAAGTTTCGATGGTCAGCATGATCCAATGGAGGCTGAGAAGTGGTTAACGCAGATTGAGAAAGTTCTGCAAAGAGTCACGTGCACCAAGGAAGAAAAAGTGAGCTGGGCAGCGTATAAATTACAGAGTGAGGCAGAGCCATGGTGGCAGTCTGTCAAAAGAACAAGAATGCCCGGAGTACCATGGACATGGGCAGAGTTCACTGAGGCATTCAATGAAAAATATTTCCCAGTTCCTGAGAGATATAAGCTAGAGGTACAATTTGCAACCTTAGTTCAAGGCCAGATGACAATACCAGAATACAAGGTAGAATTCACACGTCTCTCTCATTTTACACCTTTGTTGGTCACTATCGAGTTGATAACAACACAAAAGTTTGAGCTCGGTTTGAAGCCCCTGCTTAAGGAACGAATTTCGTTGTTTCAAGCAATGACTTATGCCAATGTGATGAAATTGGCCCTGATAGCGAAAACCAATGTGGATACCATGTTCAAAAGAAGAGAAGAAAAGCAGAAAGCCAGAAAAGCTTCATCTCAGTACTATAGTGTCGGTCAAATCAGCAAGCGACCACGATTTCAAGGACACGTCGCATTTCAACCAGCTGCAGGAGCATATGCACAACCTTCCAGTTCGCCGACGTTTCCATTACCACCACAAATTCCACGTGTTCAGAACCAATCTTTTCCACTGGCGGCAAAAAGTACATCTGGGTTTTCACAAGCACGGCCGACAGGTTGTCGCACGGGATCTTATACAGCATCATCAGTTGCTTCAAAAGAAACTTGCGGGAAATGTGAAAAGGCACACAAAATAGATGAGTGTCGTAAAGCTTCTGGTGCATGTTTTCAATGTGGCAAGATGGGACACCGGATTAGAGAATGTCCATAAATAGTCGAACTTGCAGCAAAGGCGAGAGCAGTGTTACGATCGGCACGGCCTACGGTTCAAGGCCGAGCTTATGCTGTCACTGCAAAGGATGCACGTACTAGTACTGACATCATTCAAGGTATGTTTTTCCAGTAAATACCTACGTTAATATTTTCTATAATTTTCTTTAGATAGAGAAAGTGCATCTAGTGACTTAGGAAATTTTCGTCTATATTTGAGTATTAAGATATTGTATTACTATCCTTTTTGGTATTTAGACATAAATTTAACCAACACTAATCTGTATGCTTTAGGTATCTTGCAATTATATCCAAAAGATGCCTATTTGTGTTATGATGCACGAGTTTTGATAGATCCCGGATCTACACACTCGTTTGTTACACCCCAATTTACTGAAAAATTGAAGTTGGGAGGTATTCCAGAACCTCTTGACTTTATTCTCAATGTAACACTTCCGACTAGACAGTTTCTCACAACTGATATGGTATATCAATCGGTTATCATTTGGATCAAGGACTACTGGGGATATGAAGCAGTAGCCGACTTGATCTTACTACCAACGCAAGGATATGACGTTATCCTTGGCATGGATTGGTTGTTCAATCACCTGTGAATGTTGACTGTCGACAAAAAATTATCTCTTTTCGGTCACAAAAGAAGAAATCAGCTAAATTCTATGGGGTACCGTCAACTAATCTTTCTCTGATATCCGTAATTCGAGCACGGTGATTACTTGATGATGGTGCTCAGGGGTATATTGCTTTCGTGCAAAGTAAAGATCGAGAAGTAAAGACACTTTCACTTTCAGATGTACCAATTGTCTGTGAATTCCCTGATGTGTTCCCTGATGAGTTGCCAGGCTTACCTCCTGACAGGGAAGTGGAGTTCACTATTGAGTTAGCTCCGAGTACTGATCCAGTATCGAAAGCACCGTATAGAACGGCACCGGCAGAGTTGAAAGAGCTCAAGGAGCAATTGTAAGAGCTTCTTGATAAAGATTTTATTAGACCGAGTGTGTCTCCGTGGGGCGCACCGATATTGTTCGTAAAGAAGAAAGACGGTTCGATGCGTCTCTGCATTGATTACCGTCAACTCAATAAACTGACAATTAAGAATAGATATCCACTCCCCCGAATTGACGATCTCTTTTATCAGTTACAAGGAGCGCGTTTCTTTTCAAAAATTGATCTACGATCAGGATATCACCAGATGAAGGTGAAAGTTAAAGATATTTCGAAGACAGCTTTCTGAATGCGCTACGGTCACTACGAGTTTCTAGTCATGCCCTTCGGGTTGACCAATGCACCTGCTACATTTATGGACTTGATGAATCGAGTCTTCAAACCTTATCTTGATCAATGTATCGTCGTATTCATCGACGATATACTCATTTATTCAAAAACAAAGACAGAGCATGAAGATCATCTACGTCTGGCATTGCACACATTGAGAGATTCGCAGTTGTATGTGAAATTCAGTAAATGCGACTTCTGGTTAAATCAAGTCAGTTTTCTAGGCCATATTATCTCAGAAGCAGGTATTATAGTTGATCCTGCAAAGGTCGAGGTTGTGGTACAATGGAAGCAGCCACAGATAGTAACCGAGATTCGAAGTTTTCTAGGCCTTGCGGGATATTACCGACACTTTGTAGAAGGATTTTCATGACTTACTGGACCACTCATGCAGCTCACTCGAAAGAATGTTAAATTCGAGTGGACCGAGGCATGCGAACAGGGTTTTCAAGAGTTAAAAAGGAGACTCAAATCTGCACCTGTTTTAGCATTACTATCAGGCAGTGGTGGTTTTATCGACTTCAGTGATGCGTCATACAGTGGGTTAGGTTGCGCTTTAAATCAATGGGAACGTGTAATTGCCTATGGTTCCCTTCAGTTGAAAGACCACGAGAAGAACTATCCCACTCACGACCTGGAATTAGCAGCGGTCATTTTTCGCATTAAAAATTTGGAGACACTATCTGTATGGTGAAACATTCAAAATTTTCACCGATCACAAGAGTCTTAAATATCTCTTTACCCAGAAAGAGTTGAATTTGAGACAGAGGAGATGGATGGAATTCTTGAAAGACTGTGACTGTTCTATTCAGTACCATCCCGGCAAAGACAATGTTGTAGCTAATGTGCTTAGCCACAAATCAACTGCTCCGTTATCTCATCTTGTGATAGGATTATAAAGGTGGAAACTACTCAATGACATTGTATCATCAAGTGCCACTCTGCGAGCAACGACAACTGGTGGTTTACTTGCTACTATAATGATCCGAGCTCCACTTTTCGATAGGATCAGAGAGCTCCAGATGCAGGATGCAGAGCTTATTTCCATCCGACAGGGAGTACAAAGTGGGCTACAACCAGAATTCTTGATTAAGGACGATGGGTCCTTATTATTTCAAGGTCGAGTATGCGTACCTGATGATCATGTCTTACGTCAGGAAATTCTCGAAGAAGCGCATAAGTTAGACTATGTTATTCATCCTGGTAGCATGAAGATGTACCAGGATCTAAAGAAGACGTTCTGGTGGAATGATTTAAAACGCGACGTAGCGGAATATGTTGCAAAGTGTTTAACCTGTCAGCAAGTAAAGGTTGAGCACAAGCACCCTGCTGGTCTATTGCAGCCACTGCCCATTCCAGAGTGGAAATGGAAAAATATTTTCATAAATTTTATTCTCGAATTGCCCCGTACTCAGAAGGGTTACAATGCGATTTTGGTGATTGTTGATCGTCTCACCAAATTGGTCCATTTCTTACCCTATAGTACACGATATACATCGTCGAAGCTAGCTGAAATTTATTTGAGGGAGATTGTATGATTACATGGGATACCCGTAAGTATTGTGTCAGATCGCGATCCTTTATACACTTTGTGATTTTGGCAGAGTTTCCAAGAAGGTATGGGTTCCAAGTTAGACTTTAGTATGGCATTTCACCCTCAGACCGACGGGCAAACGGAGAGGGTAAATCAGGTGATAGAAGATATGTTAAGGGCCTGTATGCTAGATTTTCAAGGATCGTGGGATAAGCACTTACCCCTGATCGAATTTGCATACAATAACATCTTCCAGTCAAGCATCGGTATGGCACCATTCGTGGCACTATATGGGCACTAATGTAAATCTCCGATTAATTGGGAAGAAGCTGGAGAGCATTTGATTTTAGGCCCTGATTTGATCGAAAGCACCAACGCAGTTGTTCACGTTATTCAGGAACGATTGAAGAGTGTTCAAAGTCAACAAAAGAGTTATGACGATCTCAAAAGAACAAGTGTTGATTTTCAGGTAATACCCAACACTGATAAGTCTTTTGTGACTTCACTAAACTATATTATCATTCTAATAAATGGTATACAGATTGGCGAGCACGTCTTTATCAAAATCTCTCCGACAAAAGGCGTGATGCGGTTTGGGAAATGAGGCAAGTTGAGTCCTCGTTATGTTGGACCATTCCCCGTTTTAGGCAGAATAGGGGAGGTCGCGTATCGACTCGCTTTACCTCTGCATCTATCTGGCATTCATGATGTATTTCACGTGTCTATGCTGAGGAAGTACGTTAGCGATCCAACGCATGTGTTCGATTATCAACCGTTAGATATCCAGGAAGATTTAACGGTGACCGAAGAACCAGGCCAGATTTTGGACCGCAGAGATCAAATTTTACAAACAAAATGAATCCTACTCGTCTTAATATAATGGAAGAATCATGGATCGCATGAGGCTACCTGGGAACACGAAGTTGATATTCATGCTCAATACCCTCAATTCTTTACATAAGGCACATACTTAAAAGTACACCTACAATATGATTATGCTTGGTTATCTGAATATTTATAAGTTTCACCTAATTAGAAATAAATAATAGAAATAATGATTGCTACATTTATAATTTTATTATTTTAATATTCTCTTTGATGCACCCTACACCCGTGTACAAGAAACCACATCAAATATAGTCGCTTTATGAACCGTGAGATAGATAAAATGAAATCAAATACCATCATTTTATTTTAGACCCAAAATACAAGTCAAATAAAATTTATTTGTAGATATTATTACAAATAATTTATAGACCAAATGACATTTCAAATTTGTTGCGGATAACACCTAAACGAGGTGACACATCCCAGAACACTTCCACAGGTCCCAGTTAAAAAGGTACAAGGCCATCTTGGGACTGATACAGTACCTTCTCACGTAATGTACTAAAATTTCATCAAAATAAAATGGTTTAATATAGCAACACATGTCAAAAAGGTCAACACATATTTTTCTACAGACCTTGTATCTGATAAGTATACCCAGGTACTAACACATTTTGCACCAAAGCCGCGGGGCATCGAAATCTGGGCCAGCAAAAGTTTGACTTCCTTGCCGCGACAAGGAACAGTGCTGGCCGCGGCAAGCACCAATGGTTGTCGCGGCAACCTTGTGCAGGTTATGTGGATCCAAAACCCACTTCAAGTATGTTTTCTGTTATAGAGTTGTGGAGTTTCTTGTTTCTCCTACCTTCCAAGCCATTTTACATGCATGCACTCCACAAGATCAAGCCAAAATCTGTTGCATGCTACTGATCTCCTCTTGGCATCTCTTCATTTTCTGCTGGTTCACTAATTCAAGCGAATTTGGTGGCTGTGTGAGGTAAAACCAGAATCCTAGCTCCAATTATTCCTTTATTGTCTTTTAAATTCCTTAAGATGCCTCCTAGGAAGACCGGGGTATCAAAACCCCCAAAAGCCTCAGCTCAAGCAAAGGGCAAGGCCCCTGCTCCTTCCCATGACCCAATCGATTCACCCGTTGAGCAAGAACAGCTCATCCCATGGTGGGCTGTGAAGGCTATGGAACTCGAGTGGATCGTCGACGATCGACTACTGACACCGAATGACTAGACTGCATGGTCCATTAGGTATATGGAACAGGCGCGGTTAGACGCCTTATATCAACCACTCCATACCCAATTTTATCCACGTCTCGTCTATTTATTTTACCAAAATCTAAAAGCATCACCAACAGTTGGCCAATTGGAGACTGAAATCGATAATCGAAAATTTTATTTCAATTTACAAGACATAGCACAAGCTATGAATTGTAGTCCCAATTTCGACGTCAGTCTCGAACTATAGATGCCTCAACAAAGGGATGTGAAATTTTATCACATCACTACAAAGATGACTGATGGGCAGACCTCTTCTACTCACGGCCTTACAGTCCGTCGCAGCCAATTACCACAGAAAATGTGATTTCTTGACTGTCTATTCCATTATAATTTATACCCCAATGCAGCATGAGAGAGAGCGCCAAGATGCTCTCTTACAAGCTCTCTTCACTGTGCATGAAAACCAATGATTAAATGCCCCTAGGGTGGTATGGGAAGGCATTAAATATGCCAACATCCATTTGCAAAGCAATGTCTCTAATCCCATGTCATCATGCCCCTATCCTCATTTAATTTCCCGTCTTTTAGAAAGGCATTCGGATAGTGTGAATCAAGTTCCCTATCAGATTCTCCAGGGTGAAGAAGTTCGCACGGATATTATGCGGGTCTTTAGCCCAGCTATCTACCGAAATGTATGTCAAAGGTCATCCCAAGCGGTTCGAAACCGCCAAGCTCGCCAGATCCATTCTCCTCCACCACCTCTACAAGCACCACCCTCAATACCAACCCAAGACATCCCCATTCCCCCTCAACCTTACACTCAAGCTCAAACTGAATCGGTTCCCTTAGCACCTGAGACATACACCAATGCTGCTTTGGCACAGCTCATGCGTGAAAATCGTGAGCAGACCCTTCTCCAATTCAATAATTTATATCGAAATCATTATATGCTCTATCAACGCATTGATTATATTGAAGAAGCAACAAACATCATGATGGAGAATACATTTCAAACTGCTGCAACCCCTTACATTGGGCAGGCGAGCAATTACGTCTCCCCATACACCCACAATGCAGCACTGTTTGTACCGGAATTCTAGCAAAACTTTCAACAACAAGATGTTGGTCCATCATCAACTGGGAAACAGCAACCAAGTCCACAGCCTGGTAAATTATAACCTCACAAGCTAGCAGTTTATATATGACATTTTAATTTTGCATCGGATTCATTTGAGTTCATCTACAACAACATGGTATACTTGTATTTATTTGTGTAATATGTATATCACTTATGTCTCGAATTGATAATTGATGAGTGTTGTTGTTACTGATATTGCAGTTCTATCTGTTTTATGTAGCTTTTGATTGTGGTTCTATTTGTTTGATTTAGATTTTGTCTTGTTTATGTGACAGCCCCAAATTTCGGCACCCCGAAACCCGTGCCATCAGCACGATCATCTTGACCGTGCCCTTAGCTAAGCACGGAACACTGGTATATCAAGCATCAAAAGTACTATAAATGAAATTTGCGGAATTTAAATCTATGTTAATTAACTTTCCAAAAGACAGTTCTACCCTCATGTCTCTACATGAATGGAGAACCGATCCGAACCATCGATGATAGAAATCATCACGGATGGTTCGCCCCAAAAGAATAATCCAAACCCTTTTATACATGGTTTTAACAAGATAAAGGCTTGACATACCAAGCCGTACAAAACTCTCTATAAAATCCCTCAAAGTGGCACAGCGGAGTCCTCTAGAAGAAGTCCTCTGGAGGTGGCTCCAACTCCTCCCCGGCCGCAAGAAGGTCCGACTCACGGGATCGGCTCTCCAAGCCTCGGCAGCTGCTAGTAATGGACCTGCGACGTATAGTCTATAGGGTGAGCTACATCCTAGCTCAATAGGGAACAAACACAGTTTGAACATATAAATTATAACTCACATATATTCTATGATATGCCATGCATGATGTAACTATGCAATTGTTAATGAAACAATTAGAAAGCATTCGTTTTACTGTTGATTACTTGTGTTTTCATTTACTCATGAAAAATGCTGAAAAGGCCTAAAGCAAAACTTAAACTTTCAACTTAAGTAATCCCCGAGCAATATAGCATCGAGCCCCGATGAGATACCCTTCATCGTCATCTATATAGACAGTTTCAATGTATTCCCTGGGAATACCATATAGTACCCAAGCCCCTTTCCCCTGGGGATTGGTGGCGGGGTTTCACTTGTCTCAACCAACACCCCTGGGGTGTACTTACTATGTACGGATAAGCCTCCGCACTGGCCTACGGTTTCACCGCCGTATCGGTCACGGATATCCTGCCGTGTCAGTCGTGGATATCCCGCCACGTCGGTGGGGTAACCTATCAAACCTCAAATAACAAAAATATCGGTGCCTTACATATAGTTATTCACCGTGTAAGTGTGCTATCTTATATCAGTTAGGCCCTATCAAACATGATTCAATCTGTGGATACATCCCTGGGATGTATCCATTAACTTGCATCACATCTGATGCTCTTATCTCTTTACTTCTTCATCCCCTGGGGATGGCTCATTGGTTCACTCTTATGAATATCACGCACACACACTTTTCACAATTCTTTAAGCAGTAAAAATGATTGAATTGAAATCTATATCACTACATACATGCTCTTGTAAAATAAAGTACATGTTCAAGGTGTTCCCTACCTCAAGTCTTCACTTGATCAATGCATCAAGGTCCCACGTGGCTCCTTGTGCACTAGTCCACACGTACCACCTATGGTACCACATAACAAGTGAAACACATCACAAATGATGCAATAAAGAAGGTATAAGACCCTCCAAGAATCTTAGAGTCAAACCCAAAAGTCAACACAATCTATCTCAGTCGATTAATCGAATTCCAAAATCGATTAATCGAATCTGATTCGATTAATCGATTTCCAAAATCGATTAATCGAAGGTCAATATCGATTAATCGAAGTAATTTCGATTAATCGAAATTCTCTATTTCGCAAAGTTGATTCTCAGTTCGAACAGTCGAGCTTTCATTCGATTAATCGAATCCAATTTCGATTAATCGAAATTCTCCTTTTCGCAAAGCAAATTCACTGTTCGAACAGTCGAGTTTCACAAGTTGATTAATCGATCCCAAATCGATTAGTCGAAAACTAAAATCGATTAATCGAAATCCCATTTCGATTAGTCGATTTTTCCTCAAGTCATTTCCTCCAACCCTTGGGGTCCACTGGAGGTTCTCAGTCGATTAATCAATCCCCAAATCGATTAATCGAAATCCAAAGTCGATTAATCGAAACCAAATTCGATTAATCGAAATCGTGGTCCTCTGACCTTTCAACTTCCTGGCCAATTTCGATTAATCGAAATCCAATTTCGATTAATCGAAATTGTCAGATTCAGCCCCTTTCGAGCTGTTCTTCCCAATCTTCTTCCATACTTTTTCTTCTATTTTTCTAAGTCATTATCCTATGATTTAACCCACATTCAATCACAACTTAACCCCTATAATCTATGCATTTTATTTACAAGAAATTTTACCTTAAATAGATCTCAAGTTGATTTCAAATCAAATGGTTGGAAGGCTAGGGTTTCCAGCTTTGGTTCTAACAGATCCAAGTCGCGTTGAATCCGGCTTTTATCTCTTGAATCCCCCCTCCAATCGGTTGCAATAACTCCTCTCTTACTTCTCTCTCTCTCTCTCTTCTTTACTCTCCTCCAACAACCAACAATACACATCTAGGGTTATTAAACCCTTTTATCCCCTTTTTTTCTCACTTGTGTGTTGAGCACATACACCGCGGTAGGTGTATGCGACTTCACATTTACAACACACATCACATAGGCATTCTATTTTTCACATCTCATCCGTTCATCACACTACATACTAACTGTTGGACTTCCATTTAGTCAAACCTATGACCGATCGGGCACGGATCCCGAGGTCATAGTTTGTGTGATTTTTCAGGCTATTACATCCTCCCCACCTTGGGAATTTTCGTCCTCGAAAATAACCCAAGGTTTGTCTGTCTGGGGCACTCCCCCCCCTCACTCTCAGGTGAGGTGGTCAATATCACTTAGACGCATTCGACAGTTACAATACAAGTATGGAAGTACAAAAAAATGGAAACAATTCGACCAAAAAGTTTGATTTATATTTAAACTTTGGAAATTTACAATGCCAGATAAATTGGCGTACAATACAATTTACAGGTATACTATCAGAACTCAAAATAAATACAAGACTCAAACAGTCCCCCCGTCAGGCTGATCGGGTGCTACAGCACGGTGGGTCTCGCTGAGCCGGGCCGTCATGTGGTGGCGACGGTGCCGGCGGCAAGGCTGGGCCTCAGAGCAGATGTGGATGTGGAAGGAGCCGCGTCTGTGGTGGGATGAAAGACGGGTCCTCTGTGGAAGGCGGTGCGTCCAGCCGTCCACTCCTCCTCCAGGGCTAGGTAGCGGCGGTAGTCGGTAGGATAGATGTGGCGGAGGGTGTGGAACATCAAGAAGTCCATCCGCCGGTTCATCCTTTCATTGTTGGCCTCCATACGGGCCAACACCTCCTCGATGGTCGGCCCAGATGAAGCGGCGCACCGGCGGTAGGATGAGGTGGGTGTCGCGGGCGCGGAGTGGGTAGGTGGTGTTGGTGAGGCTGTGGCGTGGGAGGGAACCCTCTCCACGGATGTCTCTGCTGCGGCAGGGTATGCCCCACCCACGGGTGGGTCTGCGCCGAGGTGGTGGGGTGGCATGGCTACGTGCCGCCGCTGCTGGAGCGGGACCCGAGCCGGGTAGGGTCCGCTAGAAGGTTGTAGAAGCATGGGTCCATGAAGACTTTGTAAATGTCTTCACGCGATCCGTAGCCCTCACCTCGTGAGGTGAGATGGTGTAGGATGGCTCGTTGGAGTAGCACTCCAACATGCTCGATATGAGACCAGCATAGGGCATCTTTTCTTTGGGCCTCATGTTGCCCTTCATCAACTTCCCCTTGATGTATTTCATCCCCTCTAGGATTACCATCGTGGCGTCAAACCACCGGCCACAAAAGGCCGCGTAAAGTGCATGTTGCACTTTGTCCACGCGTTCAGTGTCGTGGCGCATCGGGTAAAGGTTGCACTTGGTTATGGAATCAAGCATCCACATGTATGGTGGAAGGTCAACCCTCTTGATGGAGGATCCCGACCCCTTCCTCCCGTTGGTCATACGTGTCATGACCTCTTCAAAACGGGGGTCTTCCTCAAAGGGTGGAAATAGGGTGGTCTCCGGGGTAAACTCGAGGTAACACTCGAGTACCTCGTGGATGTGGCGACGAGTGATCGTATAGATACGACCCTCAATCTTGGTTATTATACAATCGTCGGTAGGGCCATCGGTTAGCCCTTGGTAGAATAATCTAACCAACCTAGGGTAGTAAGAACCCCGGATTGGTTTGAGAAGGTTGCCGAGTCCGGCACTAGTTAGGTAGTTTCGAGCCCATTGGGTCTCGCCCGATAAATCGGGATTTGTGAATAGGGTAGGGTCAATGACGTATTCGACCTCAAAGGTCTTGGCTGCCCACCACTCGTTTGGTTGCTCGACGTTGGTGGGTGGTGGTGGCATGGGGGTGGATTGCTGGAAGACTCACAGAGACGGCCATTTAACCGGAGGTGGTCTCCGATTCCGACGGTGATGGAGTCCTCACCGGCGATGGGGTAGGTGGTGGCGGTGCGGCGTTCTTATGCCTAACCGGTAGCTTAGAAGTTGCCTTTTTCGAAGATAGTCGGGTTTTGGGCGGCATTTTGACGAAATTTCCGGTAAAAACTAGGGTTTTCGACTTGAAATTGAAGAATATACATGAGCCTAGGGTTTACCTTAGGCTTCGGAGGCGAATGCGGCGATTTCGGATGCGAATCGGCGGAAAACCCAATACCTAGATTGCTCGGTTGGTTGGAGAAGAAGGGGGAAGACGAAGTGCCCAAAATCCCAAAGCAAATGATTTCGAATGGGGAAGAAAATCCCCAATTTTATATATATAGGCTCCGGCTCGATTAATCGAAATTTTGTTTCGATTAATCGAATTTTAAAACTAGGTTAAGCCGCGTAAAATCGATTAATCGATTTCTCAAATCGATTAATCGAAAGTCAAATTCGATTAATCGAAAATATTTCGATTAATCGAAATCGTGTCTATTTAAAATTTTAAATTTTTGAGCTCACTGGCGCTTGCCAGTCGATTAATCGAAATATATTTCGATTAATCGAAATCCCAAAATCGATTAATCGAACTTAGTTTCGATTAATCGAAATCGTGCTATAACTTCAAATTTTTCCAAAATTTCTTAAGTATTCGATTAATCGAAATCCATTTCGATTAATCGAAATTTCAGAATCAATTAATCGAAAATCACTTCGATTAATCGAAATTGTCCATTTGACTTTAACATCTCTCAAGTCCCTTAAGTAAATCGATTAATCGAAAATCCAATTCGATTAATCGAAATACAAAATCGATTAATCGAACCTATAGTTCGATTACTCGAATTTCCAACTCGATTAATCGAATTCCCAAAATCGATTAATCGATCCCAAATCGATTAATCGAGATTATAATTCGATCAATCGAAATTTCATTCTATGTATAATTTAACTCAAATTTTCATTACCTGTCACTGGCACATGCCAGTCGACTAATCGAACAAAATCGATTAATCGAAATTCCAAATCGATTAATCGATTTGAAATTCAATTAATCGGTTTTGTCCAATTTCTCCAGAATTTCATTCTCTATGTTTCTTTTACTATTTTTTTTTTTGACAGTTTATGACAGATTGGATCAAAATTTCCATTGTATTACAAGTATAGTGGAGATTTCACACACATGTTTGTGGTTTACATTGGATCTCACGTCGTTGGAAACAAGGTTGGATATTGTTCTTTCACATCGGCCTCTCGTTCCCAAGTAGCCTCTTCTTTAGGATGATTGTTCCACCGAACAAGCACTAAGGGAATCACTTTAGTGCGCAGTACTTGCTCTTTTCGATCCAGAATCTCCACTGGTTCCTCTATCATGCTCATGTCCTCACACATCTCTATAGGTTGTTTTCCTAACACATGAGACGGATCATTCACATACTTCCTGAGCATCGATATGTGGAAAACGTTATGCACTCGATCAAATAGCGGTGGTAAACCAATGCGATATGCAACTTCACCTACTCGTCCCAAAATTTCAAATGGTCCAACATAACGTGGACTTAACTTCCCTCTCTTGCCAAATCTCATTACTCCTTTCATAGGTGACACCTTCACAAACACGTGCTCGCCCACTTTGTAGTCAACACTAGTCCACTTCATATCGGCGTAACTTTTCTGTCTACTTTGTGCTGTCTTCAACCTTTCTCTGATAATTCGAACGACGGTAGCGTTATCTTCAAGTAGTTTCGGTCCTAATACAAATTTCTCACCTGTTTCCTCCCAATTGAGGGGTGACTTGCATCGTCGTCCATACAGAGCTTCATACGGTGCCATGCCAATGCTCATTTGAAAACTGTTGTTATATGCAAACTCGAGCATCGGTAGATACTCATCCCAGTATCCTTGCATATCAAGCATGCACGCTCTGAGCATGTCTTCTATTACTTGGTTCACTCGCTCTGTCTGTCCATCGGTTTGAGGATGGAAAGCGGAACTAAAGTCTAGTCGTGTTCCCATTCCTTCTTGAAATTTCTTCCAAAACTTGGACGTATATAATGGATCACGATCTGAAACTATGCTGCTTGGAATACCATGTAGTCTTATAATCTCCTTCATGTATAAGTTCCGCCGCCTTTCCCGCCAGATACGTAGTATTGTACGGCAAAAGTGTACCGATTTGGTCAATCGGTCTACGACGACCCAAATGGCATTGTGTCTCTTGGCAGTACGGGGTAATCCAACAATGAAATCCATTGAGATCGATTCCCACTTCCATTCTGGTATTGGTAAAGGTTGCAATAGTCCAGCGGGATGTCTATGATCAACCTTCACTTGCTGACAAGTCAAACATCGGGACACATACTCGGCCACGTCTTGTTTCACCCTTCCACCAAAGAGTTCTTTTTCAAATCTTGGTACATTTTGGTGCTACCAGGGTGGATAGCATAATTTGACTTATGAGCCTCATCAAGAATCGTTCGTCTTAGGTCGACATTGTCCGGAATGCATAGACGGCCCTTAAATAATAAAGAACCATCTTCTTTTAATGAGAAATCCGACCTGATGCCTTCACTCACGTCTTGATGAATCTTTGTTAACGCTGGATCTTTCATCTGTAGATCGTGGATATGCTCAAATATCACTGGCTTTACTGATATGTTAGCCAAAAAGGATCCAGTGTCCTTTGACTCAATGTTCGCATCATAGGTTGCCAAGTCTTCCAATAATTTCCATCGGTGCATACCCAAAATCAAAGAAGCTATCTGAGCTGAACCTTTTCGACTCAATGCATCGGCCACTACATTCGCCTTGCCAAGATGGTATTGTATAGAGCAATCGTAATCCTTGAGGAATTCCATCCATCTGCGCTGTCTCATGTTGAGCTCTTTCTGTGTAAATAGGTATCGGAGGCTCTTATGATCGGTGAAAATTTCAAATGTCTCACCATACAAGTAATGTCTCTAAATCTTGACAAAAATGATCACGCTAGTTCTAAGTCATGAGTCGGGTAATTTTCTCGTGTTCTTTCAAATTGCCTTGATCCGTAAGCTATCACCTTCTTGTGTTGGTTGAGCACACAACCAAGGCCATTGTATGACGCGTCGCTGTACACGGCGTATCCTCCACTGCCTGAAGGAATTGCTAACACTGGGGCCGAAGTGAGTCTCGTTTTGAGTTCTTGAAAACTCTTCTCGCATGCCTCACTCCACTCAAACCTTGAATCTTTTCGTGTCAACTTTGTGAGAGGTCCTGATATATTTGAAAACCCCTCAACGGAACGTCGATAATAGCCTGCTAAGACCAGAAAACTTCGGACGTCGGTCACTGTTTTTGGTTGCTCCCATTTGACTACTGCTTCTATCTTTGCTGGATCTACAGTGACACCATGCTTTGAGACGACATGTCCCAAAAAGCTAACTTCTTCCAACCAAAACTCACACTTGCTGAGTTTGGCGTACAGTTGGTGTTCACGTAGCGTCTGTAGAGCAATCCTCAAATGTTCTTCGTGTTCCGTCTTGGATTTGGAGTATATTAGTATGTCATCAACAAACACTACAACGCAGGAGTCCAAGTGTGGTTTAAACACTCGGTTCATCGATCCATAAATGACGCCGAGCATTCGTTAATCCAAACGGCATCACAAGGAATTCATAGTGTCCATACGTCCTAAAGTCGCTCTTCCTAATGTCCTCAATTAACTCTCAAGAATCGATGATACCCAGATCTCAGGTCGATCTTAGAAAAATACCTTGCTCCTTGCAGTTGGTCGAATAGATCGTCTATTCTAGGCAAAGGGTAGCGGTTCTTCACAGTGAGTTTGTTCAATTGCCGATAGTCAATGCATAGCCGCATTGACCCATCCTTCTTCTTGACAAACAAGACCGGTGCTCCCCATGGAGATACACTTGGTCTAACAAACCCCTTGTCCATAAGCTCTTGTAGTTGTTCCTTCAACTCCTTCAACTCAGCGGGAGCCATTCTATAAGGTGCTTTCGAAATTGGCTCCGTTCCTGGTGCTAAGTCAATGGCGAATTCTACTTCTCTTCGAGGTAATCAGCAATTCTTCCGAAACACGCCAAATAAGTCTCGCACAACTGCTATCTCAGAAATGAGGTTCTTTTCTTCCTTGTTCTCCTTTAAATAAGCTAAGTATCCATCGCAACCCTTTTGATCATTTTCTGCCTCATCATGAGATCAGCAGATGATGACGACCTCACTCCTTGAAACCGAAATGATCTTCTTGTGTTGGGTCTAAAATAACTACCTTGTTCTGTAATAATGTCACAATGCCAACCACCCATGCCAAGGATCACATCAAACCCTTGCATGTCTAACAGTATCAGCTTTGCTTCTAGTTCATGCACCTCCAAATCTTGAACTGCTACGATGATGGATTTGCAAGCTAACTCCGTGTCTACTAACTCTCAAGTCGGAATAGACACAGATAGGACGAAATCCAACGTCTCTGGGACAATCTTCATCTTCTTAGCGAAACGTGGAGTGACGAATGAGTGGGTAGACCCTGGGTCTATCAACACTCGAGCGTCATATCCACCGAAGCATCCTTTTTCATATATATTTAAAGTACCTATAGCACACATACATACATACAATAATTTACACTCTTAATTTATATACAGCTTTTTGTATACAAAAAAAATATATATAATCTACTCAACTCCTAATGTATGCTCCTTCTCAATCTAAGGTTTTAATGAAATGAAAATTTTCTTTAATTAAAAAAAAAGTCTCACCTTGATGACGTCATGCACGTTCCCTGCTTCCTGAGCAGTGACTGCATAAGCTCTCCCCTGAACGATCGGTTTCCTTGCTTGAATTGGTCGTGGTGCTGCAACTGAAACCGTCTTTCTCTTATCTGGCTCGGGGCAATCCTTGATCAAGTGGCCCACTTTGCCACATCGGAAACAGCCCCTAGTTCCCAATCTACAGTCCACCGTCCTATGAGGCTTGCCACACTTTGCGCAAGTCTCCCGAGCTGCGGAAGAAACAGTACGAGAACCCTGAGTGATGGTGGCGCCAGTAGACATGGCAGGGCTCTCATAGCGAATAGGTCTCCCCGACGCAAGTAATGGAAACCTCTGTTGGTGTTGTTGTTGTTGCTGTTGCGCCGGTCTTCCGAAACCCCCTTGAAACTGTGGTCTCTGATTCTGGGCTACGAACCTTGGCTTTTTGTTCACCGGTTCGTAGTGCCCCGTTCTTCCTTGTTCATTACCTCCTCTCTGCTGTTCCCTTTGTCTATATCTATTATTGTTCTCCTCTTCTACGACCAACGCCTTGCTCATGACCTCTTCATAGGTCCTCAGTTGAAATGGAGCTACGCCTCCTCTAACCTCAGGCTTCAAACCTTGCTGAAACCTCTTGGACTTCATCACCTCAGTAGCGACGTAGTCCGGAGCAAAACGGGCAAGTCGTAGAAACTCTACCCCGTATTCTCTCACTGTCATCCTCCCTTGCACTAACTGCAAAAATTGTATCTCAAGTTGATTCCTCACCACTTCCGGAAAATATTGTTTGTTGAACTCCTCAACAAACTCCTCCCAAGTCCATGGCAACTCTGGGGTCTCCTGAGCCCGAGTCCGTATCACAGACTTCCACCAAGGCCCAGCCTCCCCATCCAACATGTAAGCTGCCCATCTTACACTCTCGTCTTCCGTGCAAGTTAGCACGCTAAAGACTTTCTCCATTTCCATCAACCAATTCTCAGCGGCCATCGTGGTTCGCCGCCAAAATGAAGGAGGTCTCATCCTCCTAAACTCGTAAATGATGAGGGCACAGTGCAACGCAGATCCCATGTGGTGTAGGTGGTGCCGTTTTTGATGCATGAGCCGCAAAGGATGCGGCTTGTTGTGCCATGGCAAATGCCATAGTCTCCATAGTGTGCATCATCCTTTGTCGCTCTCTCATCTTCTTGTCTTTCTCTCAATCTTTCTTGCTCTTAGATCTTGATCCCGATGATCTCGATCTTCTTCCTCCTGTGTCGCTACCACGCCTGGGCCTCAAAGACCTCCTAAAGGCACTCTATTGGTAGGAGAGATGAAATCATCTCCACTACGCAAACTCCTTTGATGGCCTCCCCTTGGTCGGCCTCTCCCTCTAGCTGACATTTACGGCTGCATTTGAAACTAAAGTTTCGTTAGCAGAAGCCCCTATGTTCTGACGAAAGAATCCTTGTCAGAATTGCTAAAAGAAAATGTCTCTGATACCAACTGTGACAGCCCCGAATTTCGGCACCCCGAAACCCGTGCCATCAGCACGATCATCTTGACCGTGCCCTTAGCTAAGCACGGAACACTGGTATATCAAGCATCAAAAGTACTATAAATGAAATTTGCGGAATTTAAATCTATGTTAATTAACTTTCCAAAAGACAGTTCTACCCTCATGTCTCTACATGAATGGAGAACAGATCCGAACCATCGATGATAGAAATCATCACGGATGGTTCGCCCCAAAAGAATAATCCAAACCCTTTTATACATGGTTTTAACAAGATAAAGGCTTGACATACCAAGCCGTACAAAACTCTCTATAAAATCCCTCAAAGTGGCACAGCGGAGTCCTCTAGAAGAAGTCCTCTGGAGGTGGCTCCAACTCCTCGCCGGCCGCAAGGTCCGACTCGCCGGGATCAGCGTCTCCTGAAGCCTCGGCAGCTGCTAGTAATGGACCTGCGACGTATAGTCTATAGGGTGAGCTACATCCTAGCTCAATAGGGAACAAACACAGTTTGAACATATAAATTATAACTCACATATATTCTATGATATGCCATGCATGATGTAACTATGCAATTGTTAATGAAACAATTAGAAAGCATTCGTTTTACTGTTGATTACTTGTGTTTTCATTTACTCATGAAAAATGCTGAAAAGGCCTAAAGCAAAACTTAAACTTTCAACTTAAGTAATCCCCGAGCAATATAGCATCGAGCCCCGATGAGATACCCTTCATCGTCATCTATATAGACAGTTTCAATGTATTCCCTGGGAATACCACATAGTACCCAAGCCCCTTTCCCCTGGGGATTGGTGGCGGGGTTTCACTTGTCTCTGTGTACTTACTATGTACGGATAAGCCTCCGTGACCGGGCCTACGGTTTTTCAACAGATCGGTCCACGGATATCCTGCCGTGTCAGTCGTGGATATCCCGCCACGTCGGTGGGGTAACCTATCAAACCTCAAATAACAAAAATATCGGTGCCTTACATATAGTTATTCACCGTGTAAGTGTGCTATCTTATATCAGTTAGGCCCTATCAAACATGATTCAATCTGTGGATACATCCCTGGGATGTATCCATTAACTTGCATCACATCTGATGCTCTTATCTCTTTACTTCTTCATCCCCTGGGGATGGCTCATTGGTTCACTCTTATGAATATCACGCACACACACTTTTCACAATTCTTTAAGCAGTAAAAATGATTGAATTGAAATCTATATCACTACATACATGCTCTTGTAAAATAAAGTACATGTTCAAGGTGTTCCCTACCTCAAGTCTTCACTTGATCAATGCATCAAGGTCCCACGTGGCTCCTTGTGCACTAGTCCACACGTACCACCTATGGTACCACATAACAAGTGAAACACATCACAAATGATGCAATAAAGAAGGTATAAGACCCTCCAAGAATCTTAGAGTCAAACCCAAAAGTCAACACAATCTATCTCAGTCGATTAATCGAATTCCAAAATCGATTAATCGAAGGTCAATATCGATTAATCGAAGTAATTTCGATTAATCGAAATTCTCTATTTCGCAAAGTCGATTCTCAGTTCGAACAGTCGAGCTTTCATTCGATTAATCGAATCCAATTTCGATTAATCGAAATTCTCCTTTTCGTAAAGCAAATTCACTGTTCGAACAGTCGAGTTTCACAAGTTGATTAATCGATCCCAAATCGATTAGTCGAAAACTAAAATCGATTAATCGAAATCCCATTTCGATTAGTCGATTTTTCCTCAAGTCATTTCCTCCAACCCTTGGGGTCCACTGGAGGTTCTCAGTCGATTAATCGATCCCCAAATCGATTAATCGAAATCCAAAGTCGATTAATCGAAACCAAATTCGATTAATCGAAATCGTGGTCCTCTGACCTTTCAACTTCCTGGCCAATTTCGATTAATCGAAACCCAATTTCGATTAATCGAAATTGTCAGATTCAAATTTTCGAGTCGTTCTTCCCAATCTTCTTCCATACTTTTCTTCTTTTTTCTAAGCCATTATCCTATGATTTAACCCACATTCAATCACAACTTAACCCCTATAATCTATGCATTTTATTTACAAGAAATTTTACCTTAAATAGATCTCAAGTTGATTTCAAATCAAATGGTTGGAAGGCTAGGGTTTCCAGCTTTGGTTCTAACAGATCCAAGTCGCGTTGAATCCGGCTTTTATCTCTTGAATCCCCCCTCCAATCGGTTGCAATAACTCCTCTCTTACTTCTCTCTCTCTCTTCTTTACTCTCCTCCAACAACCAACAATACACATCTAGGGTTATTAAACCCTTTTATCCCCTTTTTTTCTCACTTGTGTGTTGAGCACATACACCGCGGTAGGTGTATGCGACTTCACATTTACAACACACATCACATAGGCATTCTATTTTTCACATCTCATCCGTTCATCACACTACATACTAACTGTTGGACTTCCATTTGGTCAAACCTATGACCGATCGGGCACGGATCCCGAGGTCATAGTTTGTGTGATTTTTCGGGCTATTAAAGTTTATCTGAGGTCTCCTATATTTTACCTTACTATATATATTTCTTGTTGTCAAGCACCACATGTTGTATGGGCATTGCGGCATTGACGTTTGCTATTGCGGCATTCACCTGCTACCCATCGTTGTCTCGGGTTATTTTCGAGGATGAAAATTCCTTAAATAGGGGAGAATGTAACAACTGCACTAATACACACTACTTGATGGACACACGGGTCCGGATAGGCATGTGCTTACCATGGGACAGAAAGTGTAGTTGGGTGGCTCAAATTGATACAAGTATCTGAGAGTTTTGATTACTAAGATAGCCAGTGAACAAAATTAGACCATGGAACACAATGTTATATTTTAATTAAAATTATATATAGCTACCTAGCTGAAATATATGGGTACTAAGATAGGTCAGCCATTTCCCTTTAAGTGTAACCATGTGTATGCTTAGTAGGGAGGTTAAACTATTTTTGATGCACCTGCTTATATAAGCAATAGCCTGTATGAGTTTTGTATTGTAGATAAGCCTATTTTTGGCTTACCTACCTATACACTAAACTATACCTGGGGGATTTGCATGAGATCCCATCCTAAAAGGATTATACATCTAAATAGGAAAGGTGTTGGACATCCAAGGAATGCCTGATTTGTTTTACATGTGATACAATTAACCACCAAGTATTGACTTGACAAAGGATACCAGCCCTTAATAGCCTACATGACAAAAGAGAAAATGGACGCATAAACTTTTGTTGTATCTACTGATAGAGTTATGCCTACATGCTAGTCTTACAACTGATACTACCCTTGACTATCTTATAAGCTGCTTGCATGATAAATAAGCTACACGACTCAATGAATCATTCTCCATCTCCATGCATGCAAAGTACTGCTAGGGTATTATAAAACAAAGCAAGGGAATGTCTTTCATCTTCCCGTTTCCAATTCTTGGCAAGCCGACCCTGCACCTAAGAAATTACAGCCATAATTCCAGTTTCATCAACCATAGAACTTCCTTTCTATTATGCTTATGGTGCTCAAGATCACAAAGTAACCCGACAAATATGGTTACGTGATTGCGCTTCTCAATTGTCAAGCCCGGTGATCTTGATATCAGGTCGGCTGTATCATAACCTCGCATCCACCAAAAAGGTATGCCGTCAATGTACATTAAAAATATATGGTCATAGATTACACAGTTGGACTTGAAGCAACAGCTCTGAAGTCAACGTGAATACATGAAGCCTGAGTGCAGATTGTTGCACTCCGGATTCTTCGTTGAAAACCTGCTAAACTGAAAACTATGTACATCTATAAATGCTACAACTTTATATAAATATATATAGATATATATATATATATATATATATAGATATAGATATCTCAACAAGATTACAAAGACACTAAAATCAGAGAAGCCAGGCAGAAACCACAGCAAGCCTTGCTTGCCGCGGCAACCTCAAAGGGTTGTCGCAGCAAGATCCCCTGCTGAGTGGCTTGTCGCGGCAACCCTGGAAGCCTGCCGTGGCAACCCCTATCAGCTAACGTTTTGGGTTGTGCTTTGTGCATACAAAACTTTGGGTCCATTAAGGGTCCATATGAGTATGTATTTGAGTCTCAATTAAACCATGAGCCCATCTGTTGTATATAAAACTACTCTTTTAATATATATCTATTCTATTTATCATAGATTGGTGCAACATGGTGCACTTGGTGTACGTAGGCAGTTTTAAGAACATATGTGAGAGTAATGTTCTTGGATGCATGAACGTACATCGACTACAATACACGTAAAAATCTACGGACAGGTAGGGAATTTACTGTCTTCCTGTATCATTTATTTTGTCTTATTCTCATCAAAGATTGCCAAGTAGTACTTATAATATATAGAAAATTATAAAACTACTTAAACTAATGTGTGAATCACATGCGTGAAATCTTGTTACCAAGTGAACCCAGAGTAGTTTGCTAATGTATGTAAATATTAGTGCTAATGTGCTAATGTGCTAATGTGGATATCAATGTTATAAATATCAATGCTATCAATATAGACTATATAGTAAGACACTTTCATGAAAAAGAGATTAATTATATCTACTCAATTATACTCAGTTATATCTACATTGAAAAGTCTTGATATTTTTGCATACAGAGGTAGTTTAGAAGATTAAATAACTTCAGATATGCTAAATGTAGTTCAAGCTTCAATATGCAAGTTCGTTCATACCAATGCATCAGTCATATTGCATCTTTTAGATTTTTGCTATCTATGGTATTGTTCAAATGCTATTACTTCTTCATCAGCCAAGTGATCCCGCTAACTCGGGAGCTTGACAAGTGATCCCGCTAACTCGGGAGTTTGATTTCCTTAGTTCAAGTGATCCCGCTAACTCAGGAGCTTGACAAGTGATCCCGCTAACTCGGGAGCTTGACTTTGTTGTTCTCCTGTTTTCACCTGCATGTATATCTTGTTTCAGCTTGATTCCTCATACCTATTACATCATGCGTTAATCCAGTATATCAGCATATTATATGAGTCATATAATACTAAAGCCATATTTCTTATGCTTTTTTATGAGAATGTGATAAATTGTTAATATATGCTAACAATGTAATATTCTCTACTGAGCTTTGATGATAGCTCATTCCACGACTTAAATATCTTAGTTGCAGAGCCTGATCCGGAGCACGCTGCAGATCCTACGTACGTGCCCGACGAGGAAGAGGAAGAAGACAACGACGAGGAAGACGAGGAAGACGATTTCGTCAAAGAGTTTTTCCCAAAATAGGTTTGTAGCTTGGGGATTTGAGAGAGATAGAGGGAGAGGTAGAGATAGATAAACTTGAAAGACTTGTAAAACTTATATACGATAGTTTCAGATATTTTATGTTTAGATGTATAGGTTTTCTTTCTATTGTTTAGATGACGGATGGCCACCATCGGTGGAAAGCTATACATCAAATCTTTTGTGCTTGTTTATATCGTCGCTAGTACTGCATAGATAAGTAAAACTTAGTTATTTTGCCATATTATCAACTGCCTGTGTAACTACATTGCTTTCACATTTACAAAACTTTATCCAAGACCCCTTAGATGAAAGGATCATGTTAGGTGATCCGACGACGCGACGTTTCCAATAGTGAAAGAAGGGAAACGACGGGTTGTCACAGTAATTTTAAGTGGTTCTTTCATAAAGGGGAATCCCTTGGGTGCATTTTCGAGGACAAAAATTCTCATGGTGGGGAGAATGTAACATCTCAGAAATTTAGGCTAGAATAGTGTCCTCGAGATACGTACCCGATTGGTCATAAGTTTGACCAAGTGAAGTCAACTTAACGACTTAGGCTAGACTAGGCTTGAGGTGAAGGTGCACATGTGTGTGGTGATGGATCTATTTATAAGGCCATATATACCTGTTGGAGATGTATGTGTTTTACACCAAAGAAGAATTGGGTTAAATAGTCTAATAACTTAAGAGAAGTTATTTCTCTTGGGTTTTGGTAGTTGGTTGGAGATTTATGAAGAGAGAAAGAGAGAGATTAGAGGAAAAGGGGGGAGTAAATGCTAAGGAATCTTGTGAGGATTGTGGATTGAAGACGTCTGTGGGCATCAATTCCGAAGGCAATGTGTGTGAATTTGTTGGAGTCGGAGCTAAGAACCCTAGCCCTTGACCCAAGCCATAGAATCAATCATGAGATGGATTTGAGGTAAGGCTTTATTAGATTGTAATGTGTTTGATGTTTGAGACTAAATGATGAATTAAAGAGATAGAAAAAGAAGAAAAATTGAAAGAAAAGAAAGTTGGAAGAACAGCTTAAAGAGGGCTATTTTCTGACAAAATTGATTAATCAATTTTTGTCAGAAATCAATTCTGAAGACTAAAGCACGGAACCGATTAATTGAAATTAATTTCATTAATCAATTTTTGGTTGTCGATTAATCGATTTGAAATCAATTAATTGTCTAGGTACTTCCAGTCACTGGAAAAGTATGAGTTTTAGAGAACCGATTAACCGAATTTTGGGATCGATTATTCGATTTTGGAATTTCGACTAATCGATTTGAGATCGATTAATCGAATTTGGGAATTCAATTAATCGATATTGGGATCGATTAATGGATTTTGATAGTTTTAGTTTGGGTTCTATTTTTGACCGTAGAGTTCTGGAAGGGCCTTGTACCCTTATTTCTTGCATCGTTCTTGATGCTTTGTGTATGACATGATATGTTTTAGGTTGAACACTTGGATATGAGCACGTAAATCTACTTTAGACCTTGATGCTTGGGGCTAAAGCACGTGAGGTAGGGAATACTCTAAACATGTACCCTTGATTACGAAATCATATATATAGTGATGTAATATGTACATGTGTGTTTTAAAAGCATAGTTAATTGCTTGTTAATCGAAAGTGAACTAAAGCATGTGAATTAAGGAAGTGTGTGTGCGTGTGTCTACACTAAGTATGAAACCAGCAAGCTTGTAAGTGTATGACATCCCAGGGATTTGAATGAGATGTGAGCATCTGGGTGATGCATACAAGTATGTGACATCTCAGGGATGTATAATCAAATGAGAAACTATGTGAATGAGCCTTGAATAAACTTTGAATATTATAATTAGCACAATTACATGGTGATAAACTATATGTATTTTGCACAATTGATTTGAGGTTCATAGAATACCCCACCAACTCGGTGGTATACCCGTGACTGACTCGGCAGAATATCCATGACCGGTATGGCGGCCAATCCGTACACCAACAGGACATCCCAGGAATGTATATGAGTTATCTGCCCCGTCACTTAGGAGAAAAGGACTTGGGTTATGTTACATTGAAATATAGTTCAATTGGACGACAATGGTGGGTATTCCATCGAGGCTCTATGATATATTGCTCGATGATTATTTAAGTTATTTGATTTAAGTTTCAAGACAGATCTTCTGGCCTATGAGAACAAAATTGAAAATAAGTTAATACATGTAGAGTAATAGATGCATTCAGTTCATGCTTTCAGTAATTTAAACTATTTTTTCAGCTATCTTTTATTGATAAATCATGTTTCTAATGTCATGTAATATATGTGAGTAAGATAAACTTATATGTTCATTCGGTTGATTCCCTATTAAGCTATAATGTAGCTCATTCCTTCGACTATACGTCACAGGTCCAGCGTTAGTTGGTGCTGCTGCTTCGGGAGACGTGGACCCAGAGAATTCAAATTATGTGCCTGGGGAAGAGTCAGAGCCCCCTCCTGAGGACTTCTTCTAGAGGACCCTCTGCATACTTTGATAGAGTTTTGTAAGAGGAATTGTGCAGCTTGGTATGTCCAGCCTTTTGTATAAGACAATGTAAATTTTAGTGAGACATTCTTTTAGCGAACCATCTGGGGTGACGGTTGTTTTGTCACCGATGGTTCGGGTTGGTTCTTTTGCTGATGCAATGGCATGAGATTAGAACTGTCTTTTGAGCTTCATGTTTTGACTTTACCTTATAGAACTGGAGATTTAGTTCATTATTAATTCTTATGTATTTGATTTGCTTTACAGTTTCTTGGATATACTAAATATTCCGTGCAGGCTTATGGAGCACGGCCTTGAGGGTCATGCCGATGGCATGGATTTCGGGGTATCGAAATTCGGGCTGTCACATTTATGATTATGAGATAGAGATACAAAAAACTATGTATCTAAATTTCTACACATAAATTTTATTACAAATTTGGGTTCATTAATATTTCATGAAACATACACGTGAGAAGTAGAATAGTCCCAATAACACATGTCATGTAGTTCTTACATGAATTAAATACTAACTTAATGTAATTTTAGCATATATTATGTGCCAAAACTAAAGTAGTATTTATACCGTTGGGGATCCCGTCCATCGCCACCCATGGATAATTTTCATAATTAGTCGTAGCCCCTACTCAACGAGGTGGCTCGTGCTTGGTCCGTGTCTAGACATGACATGATGGAATCCTATTAAAATAAAAAATCATACATGTAAAATGATTGCTCACCTTATTAACGTACATATAATTATAATTCTTGACTTGCCTTGTCATAAATTTGTGTCGTGTCTATTTTTGTCCATGTCTTAAATGACCCTTAAACTTACGAATCCTTTTCTAATTTCATGATGCACACTATATGTTTGATAATCATGCGGATAGTCATAGTAAAATATGAATAAACAAAATATTGATAGCAAGTTATAATATTCATGACCACAAAAATGTCACTTACCTATGTATAAAATGATTTTGCAGTTATAATGCTATCCGATCGAATTAGGACATAATTAGTCAAAATTTTAATGTTTATAATTTCTATTAGAACCGGAGAATTCAAACCGTCAGAT
This sequence comes from Chloranthus sessilifolius, assembly GCA_021018995.1. NCBI lineage: Eukaryota > Viridiplantae > Streptophyta > Magnoliopsida > Chloranthales > Chloranthaceae > Chloranthus > Chloranthus sessilifolius. The sequence continues at coordinate 105,840,348 of CM037588.1, forward strand.
GTGAAGATCATGAAAAGTTGGGAGGGGTGATCATACTGAAATTTTCGTGATCAAAGGTCAAAAGTGCGTTCACAGAATATTTAAAAAATAAGATGTGGGAATTTACTTTGCAAATTTTTAAAGTAGACGTCTTGGGGTCGATTTTTGAAATGACTAGCTACTGATTAACTCTCAGATAATAGAATAGTTTTAGTAGAGGGAACTGCCATCTACATCATCTATTTGGCGGTTTAGTCATTGAAGGTCTATAAATGTTTCTTTGGTTATATGAAGTTAGATAAAAACCCAAACTGATTAGAAATGTAATTTAGGCATTTACTTCTAATTCACATTCTAAATCAAAATTTTAAAGATATAGCCAGCAAATAAATCATCATAAATAAGAAAAATCTTTCAAGGGACCCTAAAATTTAGAATTCATTTTCTAATCTATTCTTCTTTTATATCCATGTCTTAAAAATGGCCAATATAATAAATCATTATAAATAAGAAAAATCTTTCAAGGGACCCTGGAATTTTGAAATTCATTTACTAATCTATTATTCTTTTATATCCATGTCCTAAAAATGGTCAACATAATAAATTACCATAAATAAGAAAAATATTTCAAGGGACACTAAAATTTTAGAATTTATTTACTCTTTTAATCAATAAAAGATTTTATTCATATATGAGGAGATTAATGAGTAGGACGAAACTAAAGAATCACATATTAAAATTTTATTTATTGTTTATACACTATTAATTAATCAAATAAATCATATAAAGAATAAGTAATTAATTTTTCCTTACCTCGGGTCCTAACGTCGCAAATGATTGAAACTTTGATCCCGTTTTTTTAAAAATTGATTGAACGATGTCGATGATCGCAATATTTATAATCTAAACCTTCGAATTCATCTTCTTTCTTTGATCTTCGATCTAATCGCATTAAAGAGGTTGCACTGGTTAAGCGGAAAGAGGCTATAGAGAGTTTTGAGGGAAGCGATAAGGGAGAGAGAGAGAGATTGTGGCAGCTATGGTTTCTTAAAAGAAGAAGAGTTAAAAGACGGCCAGGTTTTCTTAAAAGAAAAGGTGAAACGAGAGTTACATAAATTAATCAAATAGGGTTTTCTAAAGATAGGGTGGGTTCAGGTGTGAAGCACTAACACTGCGCACAGTGTAAAACATCATCTAACACCATTAAAAGATCAAACTGCGTCAGGTCATTATATTCTCATCAAAAGTCATCGATTCCATGTTAGCCAAAAATTCTGGGTTGTTATAAAGTCAGTTTGCACCGATCCTGGTCTCTGACGAGAACATTCGACTCAGGATGTTTGAGAGGGGTTTGAGGCCCAAGATCAGGAAATTGGTGGTTGACTACCGATGTGATTTATATAAGGATCTGATTGATAGGTGTTACACCATCAAGAGGGAACTAAAGGTGACTCCTTAGAATGGTAATGTTGGTCAGAGCTCGGCTAGAAACTTTCAATCTGGCCGTACAGATCGAGTATTTTCAAAGTCGAACACGAGATTGGAGAGTAAAATCACACCTCACTCAAGATCAACACTCTCTCAGCAAAGCAAAAATGTCTCTACAATAGCGTCAACTACAAAGACTATTTTGATTTTTACCAGGTGTGACAAGAATCATTATGGCGCCTGCCAGAGAGGATTGGGTGATTGTTTCAACTGTGGGCACCAAGGGCATAAAGCAACAGAGTGCATAATGCCTAGCAAGCCGTCTAGATTGAGGACTCTCAGCAAAGCAAAAATGTCTCTACAATGGCGTCAACTATGAAGACTATTTTGATTTTTACCAGGTGTGACAAGAATCATTATGGCACCTGCCTCAGAGGATTGGATGATTGTTTCAACTGTGGGCGCCAAGGGCATAAAGCAACAGAGTGCATAATGCCTCGCAAGCCGTCTAGATTGAGGACTACGCCACCAGCAATGATCACAACTAATGGGAGAATGTATACCGTATTTGATGCTGATGCAAGAGCTTTAAACGATGTTATCCAGGGTATGTTTATTTTATTAAAATTTATGATTAATTTGTTTCATACCTATATATGTAGTGATGTCATGCATATTAATTTAAGTAAAATGAATAATTTTTCAGTGATGTTTATTTTTAAAAAATGAATCTGTTGGGAATTAATGTTACCTTATAGACTTTAACTTTTAAATCAAATGATAATTATTATCCTAGATAATTTAAATTATTGTCTAACTTGTATGCCCCGGTTCGATGTTGATCGATAGGCTTTTTGCTCACGTACTTTTTGATTCATTGCTTCTCATTCATTCGTCTCCTTGAATTGTACTTAGCGTCTTGATAAGAACTCATCTCCTATGAGCATTCCATTGACCGTAGCAACTCCCCTAGGGAAGAGCATGTTAGCTAATAGATTCTACCTTCGATGTTCTGTCAAGGTTGGGTCCCATGCATTGGTTGTCGACCTGATTGAATTAGACTTCGAAGATTTTGATATTATCCTAGGAATGGTTTGGCTCGTTGAATCTCATGCGACCGTAGATTATTAAGCCAAGACCGTGATTTTTACCTCTGTGGAAGGATCGATGTTTAAATTCAAGGGAGCATGAAAAGGTGTCATTCCTAAACTCTTTGCTTCATTTGAAGTCGAGCAAAAACAGGGAGATACATCTTCGATACCTATTGCGAACGAATTTGCAGGATTTTTTCCTGATGACGTGATGGGTTTCTCATCAAGTAGGGAAGTTGAATTTCATATTGAGCTAGTACCTTGTACAACGCCGATAGCCAAGACTACTTATAAGATGGCACATGCACAACTGTCTGAATTGAAGAAACAGTTATAGGAACTTTAAGATAAGGGCTTTATTAAGCAGAGTCAATCACCATGGGGTGTTTTTGTTTTATTTATGAAGAAGGACGGTACTCAGAGACTGTGCACAGATTACCGACAGTTGAATTATGCGACTATTAAAAACAAGTATCCAATGCCCAGATTGATATTTTATTTGATCAACTATAAGGTACACGATACTTCTCTAAGATCGATCTGAGATCGGGATTTCATCAGTTGAAGGTGAGAGTCTGATGTAGCTAAGACGGCATTCAATACGAGGTATGAGCAGTATGAAATTTCAATAATGCCCTTCAGACTAACTAATGCCCCTAAAATCTTCATGAACTTGATGAATCGTATTTTCAAGCCCTATTTGGATCTATTTGTGGGGGTTTTTGTCGATGACATCCTGATCTATTCCAAGTCTGAAGAAGAACACATCGAACACTTGAGGATAGCTTTACAAACCCTCTTGGACCACCAACTGTACGCTAAGAAAAGTAAATGCAAATTCTTGATGCGCGAAGTGGCATTCCTGGGACACAAGAATTTTGACGCAGAGATTACTGTTGATCCTGCTAAAATTGAAGCCATTGAAAATTGGCCAAGTCCCAAGAGTGTTACTGAAGTGCGGAGTTTCTTGGGCTTAGTAGGTTACTATAGAAGGTTCATGGAGGGTTTATCAAAGATCTCGGGACCACTTACCGGGCTGACTAAGAAGAATGCTAAATTCGAGTGGACCGAAGAGTGCGATAAGAACTTTCTCGAATTGAAGAAAACATTAACTACTACACCTATTCTAGTGATATTTTCTGACAGTGCTGGCTTTACAGTTAATACCAATGCTTCATATAAAGAATTAGGTAGTGTCCTTATGCAGAATGATAGAGTTTTGACTTATAGATATATGCAGCGAAAGTATCACGAAAATAATTACTTTACACACGATCTAGAGTTGGGAACCATCATATTTACATTGAAGATCTGGAGACACTACCTCTATGGGGAGAAATTCATCATCTCCATGGATTATCAAAGTCAGAAATATCTTTTTACTCAGAAAGACTTGAACTTGAGACAGAAGAGATGGTTAAAATTCCTAATCGATTATGATTGCAAGATCAAATATCATTCGGGAAAGGCCAATATAGTTGTTGATGCCCTCAGCAGGTTTATTCCAGAGCAAGTGATTCGATCAAGGGCATTGCTTTCGCATATTATTATCACCTCCTCATTACTTGATCGAATCAGCAAACTACAACTTGAAGATCCTAATCTCTTGAAACTAAAGGACAGTAGAAAACAAAAAGTAACTGTTAGAGATGATGGGCTAATTTTGTTCCAGGGACGCTACTGTGTACCCAATAATTTGAAATTGAAAGAAGAGATCTTGGATGAAGCCCATAAGTCTAAATTCTCTATTCGCCCTAAAATTAATAAGATGTATAAAGAGTTTGAGAAAAATTATTAGTGGAATGACATGAAGAGAGAGATCGCTGACATGTAGCAAGATGTCTCACATGCTAGTAAGTTAAAGTCGAACACAAGAAACTACCTAGTTTACTTCAGCCGCTACTGATTCCAAGATGGAAATGGGAAAGTATCAGTTTGGATTTCATCACCAATTTGCCAAAGACTTTGAAGAAGAACGGTGTTACTTGGGTTGTGATCGACAAATTGACTAAATCAGCTCATTTTATTCCATACCGCATGACCTATTCAGCTTCTCAGTTGATGAATATTTACATTCGGAAGATTGTCAGATTACATGGAGTACCTATTGATATTGTATCTGATAGAGAACCACATTTCACATCGAGATTTTGGCAGAAATTTCAAGACGAGATAGAGACTAAGTTGAAATTTAGCTCCGCTTTTCATCCTTAGACGGATGGACAGACCGAAATATCATTTAAATATGGATTTTTATGTTGATTAATGCTGCTATTGTATAAATAAGGAATGGTATGGTTAGATGTGATCCATTTTATGATTGATGTGTTTTAATGTTGATGGGTTTGGCTAAAAAGAGATCTGGTTAAATTCCACTGTGCGATTTGAGGCACTTTGAGGAGTGCTCACTAGTCTAAATCGATTGAACGATTTTTTATATCAATCAATCGATTTCAAATGATAATAATGACATGCTCATGCGTCTAAATTGATTGATCGAGTTTGGTAATCGATCGATCGATTTTGGACGATAATTCTCAATATGCTCACGGGTTGAAATCGATCTAACTGATGTTGGTTATTAAAATTCTCGGAGAGTTGATTCTTATTAATCGATCGATCGAGTATGAATGTTAATGCTTAAAATCTCTCGAAAAGAAATCGATCGATCGAGCATAGAAATTGATCGACTGATTTTGGGCAAGTAAGTTAGGATTTCTTTTCAGTTTCGTTTTGATTACAATGAATTTGATTAAACGCTAAGGTTTATGTACAATGACTATATCCACATGCACTTTAATATTTTATGATGGTCCACGGATTGCATGATTAACACAAATGAATATGATGAAATGTTAAGCCATGATCGTGTTTGATTAGACCCAATGTTTTGAGAGGGATAGAGTCTAACGAACATTGAATAATAAGAAGAATTAGACCCAACAACTTGAGAGGGATGGAGTCCAACTAAATAAGAATAAAGACTTATTACACCCAATATCTTGAGAGGGACTGAGTCTAAATATTAACGTCTTGAAAGGGACGGATAATTAAATGAATAATGACGCATTAGACCAAATTTCTTGAGAGGGATGGAGTCTAACTAACATTGAATAATTAAGAGTTATTTGACCCAACGTCTTGAGAGGGACGAATTTTAATTAAATATGAATAATGACACATTAGACCCAACATCGTGAGAGGGGCGGAGTCTAAAAGTAAACGTCTTAAGCGGAACGGATAATTAATGAACTTAAAAGAAAAGATACACTCATGCGACATTGATATTCATTTTATGTTCAGTTCCTTTCAATTTATTGAAAATATGCTTGCGACAAGCACACACTCATGAATTATGGAAACATTTATATTGCGATGATTGATATCTTATATTTTAATGGATTGAATGTTTGATTCACATAAGCGTAACTTTACACCCCTTGTTGATGTGGGTGGCCAGATGAGACAGGTGTAGCTGAGGATAACATATTGGCTTATGGTGATAAGACTGCACGCGATGCTCAAAAACCTAAGATGGATGGCGATGAAGGCTTCATAGCCTAGCTATTTATTTACTTATTATGTTATTATTTTCAAATGGCATTTCAGACTTTATAATTTGGAATAAGATGATTGTCATGAGTTTTTATTGCGATTCATTAATGTATATTGAATCTTTTTTTCTGTTGTTTAAGACGCTCTTAGTGCTTTATAATATTTTTTAGTGGTTCATGATATGCGATGGTACGGCCTAAGATCTTACAATAAGAGGTTGTGAGATTTCAGGTCGCTGCAAAGGCCCACCTATCAGACGGTAAGGTGCTTATTCAAAAATTGATCGTCTGACCATACACCATGGCCCTCAAGATTTATTTTGTTGAAGAATAAGATGAAAAACGATCTCCATTCAAAGTAGTCAATGGTTTTAAGAGTAGGTGCCTTCAATAATTCAATAGGTCCTAATAGAGGTACCCTAATAGAAACATCAATAATGAAATAAAGGAGCTACCACTTGCACACAATACATGTGTTGTTGCACATAGTTTAAAAGAAAGACATGATAATTTTTTTACTTATCATGTAGATCATCATCTAAACCGTCTGATTTGAAGGTTGTGATGAAAATTTTGTATTGGCAAAGATTGGCGCGAAACGTCTCTGCCATTTGATTCGACACTACATCATTAAGTAAGATGATAAGCTTTTAGATATGTTGAATCAGATGATAGATATCATGCATGTTTCGTGCTGACACCAAAGACCTTTACATCATGGCCTTCAAATGAGACAACTTAGATGGTATTGCAGTGGCACAAGTCTTAAAATATTGAGTTCTTCTTTAAAATTATGTGCAATGACACAAATCTTGTGTGTAAGTAGTCGTTCCTTCTCAAAAGAGTAGCGCTACTTGTGCCTACATATATTGTGTGGCATTAGATGATGATAATGGGTTTTCATTCTTCCGCGATGAATCTTGAGGCCATGGACGCACTATTAAACTGGCTTATGTTGCCTAGTGCTAATGAACAATTCTTTTAAGAGTACCTGTAGACGTGCCTACGCGTTTCTTGAAAGCGCCAATGTCCTAGACCCCTTGAAAACCATTGATTCCTTCAAATCAGATGATGGAGATTAGTTTTCACCCCGATCTTCTACAAAATAGATCTTGAGATCATGGCGCACCTATCAGACAATCAATTGTTATATATTCCACGTATCACAGATCCCAAAAAAATGTCCCTAAAATCACATTTGAGCATTATGTGTGCCTTATAATTAAAGGGACATTTTCTGGAGATCTGTGACACATGAAATGAAAAATTGGTTGTCTGATAGGTGCACCATGATCTCATGATCTACCGTGTGGAAGATTTTTTTTTTATTATTATTTTGATGAATAGCGCTTGAGGTTATAGGGACCTCACCCTTTCATTAAAAGCAGAGAACCAAAACCAAAGGGCCTCGACGGTGGGAGAAGCGGCAATGCCATCACCCCCACCCCGAGGCAAACAGACACCGACACTATACAAGGGTCACAGAAAGCAAGGTGCTCAACTGAGGCAAAGGCCCACATATGAAGACCTACAAAATAGCACGACAATAACACAACCAGGCTAGAGAGAAAGAAACTATCTCTCGCTACCAGACTTAATGGCCCCCAAATGATACATAAGGTCCTGAAGGGAATATGAGTGAATTAATTTGAAGCTCTTGGCCCATTGGGCGCATCGAATCTGAATGCGCTCAGCTAACTTCATGGCGTCCACCTCCACTCCATCGAAGATACGATTATTCCTCTCCTTCCAAACAACCCATAAGAACACAAAGGGGATCAAATTCCACAAAGGCCCTTTATATTTGCCCCGATAGGCATTCTTCCACATCCCGAAGAGAGTGTCGCAAGAGTAGGGCATGACCCAAGGGATGTTGAACCACTGAAGCGAAAGATTCCAAATAGCAGAGGAGAAAGAGCAGTGGACAAATGAGCCGTGTCTTGTTCTCCCAGTAACACAACACACACCGATTCGCCAGCGAGAAACCTCTACTTTTCAAGTTATCAACAATAAATATTTTGTCCATCACCAATTGCCAAACAAAACAAAGGACCCGATTTGGAATTTTTGCCTTCCAAATCCACAGTCAGGGGAACAAAGGAGATATAGCACCTGTGAGGCTCTTATAAAATGAGTTCACCTTGAAGGTTCCACTTGGATCCACCATCCAATAGGGCAAATCAGGGGTGTGTTGCTTGAAACCTGCAAAAGAAGATAACAGATGGAGCAAGTCAGTAACTTCCCTGATCTTCGAGTCATAGAACCTCCTAGAGACCTCAATTTTCCACACAATACCACCAACATTGTCGAAATCTACAAGCTGAGCTACCACCACTTCCTGATGAGGAGAGACCAAAAAAATATTAGGGAAAAGCATGCACAACGGAGCCGAGGCGATCCAAGCATCATGCCAGAAGGAGGTGATATGACCATCTCCAATCCTAATTCTCGCTCTCTGCCTGAAAGAGAAGGAGAGTTTTCGAACCGAGGACCAAAAGCCAGACCCGTTTCGAGCGAGGAAGGCAATATCCCACAAGCTTCGTCCCGAGCCATGCCACAAACTCTCTTTTTCCAGCTCAATGCGCCATAGCCATTTTCCCAAAAGAGCTTCGTTGAAGGATCTAAGGCTAATGATCCCCATCCCATCGTCACATTTGTTTCTACACAATCTCCAGTCCACCTTATGGATTCTAGACTTATCATTTTGCCCAGCTCAAAGGAAGTCCCTTTGTATTTTTTCTAGTCTTAGAATAACCCATGAAGGACACCTAAATAGCGACATGAAGTAGACAGGCAAAGCCGACATAACGGACTTGATGAGAGTGATTTTACCAACAAAAGACAAATAATTCCCCTTCCATCCTTCCAATCTTTTCTCTGCTCTTTCAATAATTTGGAACCACAAATTTTTCCTAGGACAGCCCGAGACAAGAGGAAGGCCAAGGTAGGAAAATGGAAGATGATCCGTGTTACAGCCAAAAACTTCAGCTAATCTAGTGATGTCGGAATCAGGAATGGACACATCGATTAGGCTGAAATTATTCAGATTGATTTTAAGCCCGGACGCTGCCTCAAAACTAATTAAGGTAGACCTCACACCTGTGAGATTAGCCTCATCTTTCCCTTCAATGAATATGATTGTGTCGTCTACATATTGTAGATGGGTGACCTCGCAGCCCCCTCTGAAAGCTTTAAAGCCGATGAAAACACCTATATCAATAGCCATAGTACACCGATAGCCCTTCCGCCACAATAAGGTAAAGAAAAGGGGAAAAATGATCTCCCTATCTAAGTCCCTGCTCAATTTGAAAACCTTCGACTTCGAAAGCCACACAGAAGAAATGCAGCCTTTAATCCATTTTCTCCAAGTGCAGCCGAATCCCATCTTCTCCATGAGATGGTCTAAGAAATCCCAGTTCACCTTGTCAAATGCCTTTTCAAAATCAACTTTAAGTATAAGACCATGAGTTTTCTTTTTGTGAAATGTATCAATAAGCTCGTGTGCAATTAGGATCCCATACATAATTTGTCGGTCCTTAAGGAAGGCAGACTTAGAATTAGAGATGACCTCATGAAGCACCAATTTGAGGCGGTCGGCCAGCGTTTAGCCAAGATATTGTAGAGACTGTTGAGAAGGCTTATCGGTCTAAAGTCCAGCACCTCACTCGCATCCTCTTTTTTTGGAATCAGGGCGACGAAGCTGGCATTCATATCACAGCTCACAATGCCCCTAGAGTGAAATTCAGCCAGCACCTTCGTCACATCTTCCTTGATGATTTTCCAACATCTAGAGAAAAAAGCCATCGGGAAGCCATTCGGACTTGGAGCTTTATCACTGCTGAGATCAAATGCAGCTACTTTGACTTCCTCTTCAGAGAACCTTTGCTCGAGATCCAAATAGTTAGTTGTCGAGATCGACGGGAAGGTCACTTCCTACAACTTAGGACTGATCCACCTTGCAGCATTGAACCTGCATTGAAAGTGGTCGACCATAATATCTGCAACCTTGTCAAGGTCATTGAAGGTCTCTCCGTCCTTGGTAATGCTGGGAATAGAGTTGCATCTCCTTCTACTCGAAGCCAAAGACTGAAAATATCTAGAATTTTGATGCCAGTAAACCTCCTCCTTCCTAAGCACGTCTTCCAGCTTGGACTTAAGAAGTGATTTGATTTCTTTCCCATCCGAAGACAGAGGAGCAGATTCCTCTTTAACGTCGAGGTCTTTAATTTTTGCAAGCAGCTCACCCTTAAGGCTGAAGATATTCCCAAAAAACTTCTTATTCCACTCGATAAGAGCCTGCCTAGTAGCTCTTAATTTTTTCATAAAGATGTTCCCAGCCCAACCTTCTCCAGAGACTGAGAGTCAGGCGTCCTTTATGACACGAAACACACTAGCATCTTCAAACCACATAAGTTGAAACCGAAACGACTTCAGTTTCAAAATAGTTAGGTGAGGAGAGAGCAAAAGAGGGCAATGATCAGATGTTGGCCTGGGTAACACCTCCACTTTGAAATCAGGCAGGATAGAGTCCCAATTGTGAGAAACCAAGAATCTGTCTAACTTAGAGAGACAGTGGTTGTCTTGGAGTTGTCTTGGAAGCTACTCCAAGTAAATGACGCTCCAAATGCCTGAACATCAATAAGAAAGTTGTGAAATAAAAAATCAGAAAACCCTTGCATACCTGGGGATCTACTACAGATTCTATTCCTTTCGTAAGCAACTCTAATGGTGTTGAAATCCCCAGCAACACACCAGGGAGTGGAAGAGTCTGAAAGACTGTCTTTACCCATCTTCAGCTCGTCCCAAAATCCAAGACACGCAATGTCGTCATGTGGGCCGTAAATGTTGGTAACCACAAAGAGAGCACCATCAGAGCACCTACGAAATAGAATGACAAGATTATGCGCGCCTTTAAAGAAAGCAATTTTTTAAAATGTGGAGTTGTCCCAGAAGGTAACAATCCCACCTGAATTACCAACGGCATCCACTACCTCCTAGCTCATCGAGCTTTTGAGCCCTAAAACACCAGAGATTCGAAACCTCTGAAGCGGACATTTTAGATTCCTGAATGAGGATCAAGTCCACTCAATGTCTGACAGCCAAATCCCTGAGAGTTCTTTGCTTGAGCAAAGACTTCATCCCCCTTATGTTCCAGCAGAGAACGATCATGGATAACCAACGACACCATCCCTTGAGTTATCTTGCTTACTTCTTTCCCCACGAAAGGATACTGTAGTCTCAAGCCTTTTCAACTCCCTGTCCTTTTTAGAAAGCTTTTTTCCCCTTCCTTAGTCCCCTGCAATCTAGAACTAAGATTCTACTCCTCAATGTGCTCCAAAAGTTTTAAAAAGTCTTCCTCTTTCCCCTCTTAGGTGACCCCTAAAAGCTTACTAAATTTGAGGATAGCTTCTGCTTTGCCTTTGCAATTGGTTGAGACCCCTGCTGCTAGATGAAAGGGTGTGGCTTCCCTAATCGAATCGTACACCATCGTTGCCTCCCCGGCGATAGAATCATCGAGCTCTGGCCTTTCTTCCAGAGATTGAGCCCAGATGGATTTCCCAAAACCCGGAGGACTATCGGCCACCTCCACCTCTTCACAAAAGTTCAGACCCGGCCTTTCAAAAAACTCCAAAGGGTTTGTCCTGGGCTTGGCCCCCAAAGATAGATTCAGAGGCTACAGATCTGCCCCGAAGCTTAAATTGTCGCTAGGAGGATAGTTGTTAGCACGCGCACCCGAAGAATGTATTTCCGAATGTAGTTTAAAATTTGAAAAATCCTGCTCAATGTCCGAAGTTCGACATTTGGAATTCGAAAAGTTCTGGCCGTTACCTTGGTGTGGGATTCCGTGATTATCTGCCGCAATCTCCTCGGTATGCTCGTCCATCATTTCCTTCGGCGGCACGACGTCATTAGGAATATCCTCAACGGGTAGATCCGATGGATTGACAGCGATTCCTTGTTTTTCAATTCATATAGACGAGGGGCCCACCCTATGAGTAGTCTTCCTCAAACCATTATTGGCAGAAGCAAGCATTTCTTCAATGATGACATTGAAGCTTTGGTTCTCAACTTTAATTTGTATCTTCTCCGGGATTTGAGCCCCCTGACTGGTACAAATTTTGGCCGTCGGAGGGAATAAGAAGTCCAGATTGGAAGAAGCTTTGTCCATGGCCACAAATCATCCGCATCTTTCAGCTATCTTAATGAAAGTTTCTAGACACCAAGCATGTAACGATACCCCCCTGATTTTGATCCACCTTTGCGATTCCCTAATTTCCTACGCCAAACCATCAAAAGGACTCCATTCTCTGAAACTGATCTCCACTCTGTTATCTGCTCTAGTTTTTCCCCTGAGGCCTTTCAGCTTCCCTGCAGCCGATTTGAAGAGGAATAAAAAACTTCTATCTCCCAAAGCCGCCACCTCCAGATCTTCCTCCTCTAACCAGGAGTAACAAACCCATTCCCTAATTTCCTCCAAACTTTTTGGGACCTATAACTTTGCAATCAAACAAGCTCTTTGCAAGAAACCGCTGCGATCGTAAGTATTGGAAATGACAACTTCCTGTTGGATTACACCAACTAGGATTGGAAGAAGATGGCACTCTAAAGAGAAGAAAGTTGTTCTCTTGTGTAGAAAAATACCAAAAATGAAATGAAGACTAAAGTGATATACTACTTAGAACCTTTCAAATTTCATTCATATGACTTGTAAAATGAAAATACATGAGTGATTAAAATAGCCCACAATACAAAATCGGGAATAAATAAACATACACTTCCAAAGCAACTACCTAGCCTAGAAAAAGATAGAAAATTGCATTCTCAAAGTATATTCCATATTCTCAAGACACTACATTAAATACACCAATTTCCTATGACAAAAAAAAGTTCCAAGATTGACCAATATAATTCCAAATTGGCCAATGACCCAAAAGACAAAATGGACCAAATGGGCCGGTCTAGCTTATAATTCAAACAGCCCCCCTTGAGCTAGACCGATCGAATGCCGAGCTTTTCTTTGATCTTGATAAAAGTTTCTTTCTTCAATGCCTTTGTAAAAATATCCGCTATTTGATCTTGTGATTTGCAAGGTTTCACATCAATTTCTCCATCATTGATCAAGTTACGGATGAAATGATACTTAATTCGAATGTGCTTACTTTTGTAGTGAAAAATGGGATTCTTGGTTAGTGCAATGGCTGAACGATTATCACAAAATAATATTGTAGCTTCGATTGATGGATGTTTAAGTTCTTCTAAAACCCATCTTAACCAAAGTTCTTGACGACCAGCCAATGCTAATGAAATGTACTCCGCTTCGGTTGTAGAGAGAGCAACAACTTGTTGTTTCTTTGAACCGTAAAGTGCTTTCTTCAATCTACAAACTTTGTGCTCTTTACCCTTTTCCACATACCCGGGAGGTTGATCAACATAAACTTCTTCTTCAAGAATGCCATTTAAGAATGCTGATTTGACATCCATTTGATAAACCTTCCAATTTCTTTGAGCCGCTAATGCTAAGACCAATCTAATAGTCTCAAGCCGAGTAACGGGAGTAAAAACTTCATTGAAGTCTATGCCATGTCTTTGCTTATAGCCTTTCACCACTAACCAAGCTTTGTGCCTTTCAACTTCACCGTTTGTATTTAACTTAGTTTTATATATCCATTTCACACCAATGGATTTGTGCCCAGTTGGAAGTTCCATTAACTCCCAAGTCTCATTTCTTTTGATGGAGTCAATTTCTTGATTCATTGCATGTTTCCACTTTTCTTCTTGAGATGCTTCTTCAAAAGAAATTGGATCGGCATCGGCATATAGTGCAAAGTTAATCTCATCTTCATCAAAAAGTATTCTTGATGCTTCATAAATTTCATTTATGCTTTTGGTCTTCTTTGGAGGAGAATTAGAACTTGATGATGATGATGATGAAGATGGTGAAGATGAAGATGGAGAGGAAGTTCTGTCATCTTCATGCTCACAATTTTGAGCATCTTTCAATTCTTCTTCATTGACACAAATAGACTTTTGTGTCTTTTCTTGGAAATCCCAATCCCAAGCTTCTTCTTCATTAAATTTTACATCTCTACTTATGATAGTTTTCTTGGTGATGGGATTAAACAATTTGTATGCCTTTGAAGTTTCACTATAACTAATAAGAATGCATTTTTCAGATTTATCATCCAATTTTTTTCTTCTTTCATCCGGCACATGAGAATATGCAATGCTACCAAATATCCTCAAATGCGCAACACCTGGTTTATGTCCATTCCATGCTTCTTGTGGTGTCATGCCTTCAACACTTTTGAAAAAGGTACGATTCAAAAGATAGTCGGCACATGCAACGGCTTCGGCCCAAAATATATTTGGCATCCCTTTGGCTTTTAACATACTTCTAGCCAATTCCATAAGGGTTCTATTTTTTCTTTCGGCAACACCATTTTATTGAGGTGTGTACCGAGTAGTTAATTGATGCCGAATGCTACTATCTTTTAAGAAATTTTGAAAATCATGAGAAACATATTCACCACCTTGATCGGTACGCAAAGTTTTCAACATAAAACCACTTTGCTTTTCAACCAAGGCCTTAAATGTTTTGAAGTGGCCGAATACCTCCGATTTTTCTTTGAGAAAATAAACCCAAGATTTACGACTATAATCGTCAATAAAAGTGAGGAAATAACGATTACCGCCAATGGAAGTTGTTTGCATAGGCCCGCATAGGTCCGAATGAACAAGCTCAAGAGGATTGGATGCCCTCCAAGCTTTCCCAATCGGAAAAGAATTTCTTTGATGCTTTCCGAGTGCGCATCCTTCATAAACTTGATCTTTGCGATCTATATTTTTCATGCCTCTCACCATGTGATTTTTGCACATGAGAGTCAACGAGCTAAAAGTCAAGTGGCCATACCGAAGATGCCATGGCCATGATTTGTCTTGGATGATAGAATTGAAGCAAGGAAGAACTTCATTTTGAAACTTAAGCGGAAACATCTTGTTTTGAGTCATTTTTACTTTGGCAATGAGAGCATTGTTCATATCCTTGATTTCACATGCATCTCTTTTGAAATGAACATTGTGTCCTTTCAAAAGGAGTTGTCCAACACTTAGAAGATTGTGCTTGAGGCCCGGTACATAGAAAACATTTGAGATGCATTTGATGCCTTTCTTTGATTGAACAAGAATATCACCACTTCCATTTACGGAAAGTCATTTATCATCGCCAGTCCTTACATCACTTTGAATAGATTCATCCAAAGTGACAAATACGCCTTTGTTGCCCGTCATGTGGTTACTACAACCACTATCAAGATAACAATCTTCATTGAATGCAACATCTTAAACATTGCAAATAAGAAAGAGAGTATCATCTTCCTTACTTTGATTGTTCTATTGAACAAAATTTGATTCCTTTTTTTCTTCTTCCGCCAATCTTTTTCTACAAAATTTTATGGTGTGATCATATTTTTGACAATGATAACATTGAACATTAGAAAGAGAAGATCGACCTCTTCCTCCTCCCTTTCCTCTTGATGACGAAGATGACTCATCTTCATCTCTTTCTTTTGTTTGATATCATCCTCCATTATGCCTTCTTCGTCCGCGATTAGAATGCCTTCCTCTTTCACCTCTAGAACTTTCCTTAAAGGAAATTTGAGTTTGAAAAGCTTGCTCTAAAGGAGAGGAATCAAATTGCTTCATACGAAGTTTATGGGATTGGAGCGATCCCAACAAACTTTCCAAAGAAAAAGTAGATAAATCCTTACATTCTTCAATTACAACAACAATATATTCAAACTTACGAGTCAAACTTCTAAGATTTTTTCTACAATTCTTTGATCTCGAAGATTTTCACCATTAATCCTTAATTGATTAACGAGAGAAATTATTCGATTGAAAAATCATCAACCGCTTCCGAGTCTTTCATTCTTATAGAATCAAACTCACTTCGAAGAGTTTGGAGCTGCACCAATTTAACTTTATCTTCACCTTTGTATGAAGTATTAAGAGTATCCCATGCTAGCTTGCCGATGACACCGATGAAATTCTTTCAAAAATAACTTCATCCACAGCTTGATAGATGAAGAACAAAGCCTTCTTGTCCTTCTTGCGATTTTCTTTCAACTCATTGAGTTGAGCTTGTGTGAGAGCCGCTTGATCCTCCGATTCTACATATCCAGTCTCAACAATATCCCACAAATCTTGAGACCCATATAAAACCTTCATTTGAATACTCCATTGATTGTAGTTCTTACCGGTGAAACGAGGAAGTTGAGGTTGCAACATATTGGAAGTCATGATGAATCTCAAGCTCTAATACCACTTTGTTGGATTACACCAACTAGGATTGGAAGAAGATGGCACTCTAAAGAGAAGAAAGTTGTTCTCTTGTGTAGAAAAATACCAAAAATGAAGACTAAAGTGATATACTACTTAGAACCTTTCAAATTTCATTCATATGACTTGTAAAATGAAAATATATGAGTGATTAAAATAGCCCACAATACAAAATTGGGAATAAATAAACATACACTTCCAAAGCAATTACCTAGCCTAGAGAAAGATAGAAAATTACATTCTCAAAGTATATTCCATATTCTCAAGACACTACATTAAATACACCAATTTCCTATGACAAAAAAAAGTTCCAAAATTGACCAATATAATTCCAAATGGGCCAATGACCCAAAAGACAAAATGGACCAAATGGGCTGGTCTAGCATATAATTCTAACACTTCCGCCATCCCCAACTCCGGCGTTTTGACCACTAAATTTGCCGGCCACCCGGAATAATGGCAATAGTGTGGCACCGAGCAGATGTTTTGATAAGTTTCCTTCCTGCCATGAATGCTCCAACCATTGTGGGCATCCCTAAGTTGTTCTGCAGAAAGAGGCGGTTTTGGGCCGTGATCCGTGACGAGTTTACCATTGAATTTCCGATCCCGACACAGACTCTTGTTGCAGACTTTCCGGAACCCGAAGTTGTGATTTCCGCACCTCCCACAAAACCATTCTCCGGGTTTGTAACTTCCTCCCACATAAGTCACCATGGGACGGCTCGTGTGATTAAGGGTATTTCAATCTTCCTCCTCGTTCAGGTATTTCATCAAACACCTCGCACTTCCTCTACAATCTAGAAGATGCTTCAATATAGCCCACCGCTACTTCAAATCTAGAAGATGCTTCAATATAGCCCACCGCTACTTCAAAATGGAAAACTGAACCATGGTTCAAAATATCAGCTGATAATTCAAATTATTAATTTGTCGGTTCCAAGCAACTCCCCTTCTCCTACGTGAAGATGACCAGTAGTTCAAGACTCAGACCCAACAAAGAGACAATACTTTCTTTAGTACTTGTCTTAATGGAGTCAATGCCTTATCAGGTTGCTTCTCTCTCTCTCTCTCTCTCTCTCTCTCTCTCTCTCTCTCTCTCTCTCTCTGCTGGTACGATAGAGCTCTACGTTAAACTGCTATCCATGTCAATTCTTTACTTTCTCTCTGCCGAGCTATCCATGTCAATTCTTTTCTTTCTCTCTGCCGGCACATTAAACTGCTATCCATGACAATTCTATTAATTGATATAATACCCATCGGAGATTTACAATCCAGAGCTCTACGTTGTTCACAATCTGTAAAATGTGCTTTGAACCACTAGTGGAAGCCCAACTGTAGCAACCGCCAATACTTTCTGGTTCACTCTCTCAATTTGGCCATGACCATATTTAGATAGAGATTTTTGCTTGCATTTTTTGTATTTTTTTTCTTGAATCTTTGATGGGTTATGAAGGAGAGGAAGTAAAGAAAAATGAAACTAATGGTGTACAAAATCTCTGAATCTAAAAGATTAGGGTAAAAAATTATCAATCTCTACCATCTAATTCAAAGGAATCAACAATACTGACGTTCCGCACAACTGACCTTAAGTTGCTCCATATGGCATGTTAATTCATGTGCCATCAAGTGGCCAGCCCAACGTGCATTGTTGGGACCCACTGCCCTTGCATGGCGCTATGTAAGCAGGCCGTTGAATGGTCTGCTACTCTGCTTTTTGCGGTCCACCATATATGATATATCAGAGTCCTCAGCTTACAAAATGTGGTAATCAAAAATATCGTAAAAGGTCGATTTGGTTGACTGTGTATGCATTACCTGCTTTAAAAACCAAACGCATTGGCCTGTTACGTGTAATCAAACGTGCCCAATGTGTTTTTTACTTGATTTGTTCTTGATTTTTTCCATTAAAAAACAGAGTAGTCTTCCCAGTTGAAAGATGAAAATTACCTACTTCAATTTTTAATAATAAACAAGGTTAAAGAGTCAAATAAACTTGGCAGATAAGCAATAAGTCAACCTTTTCATTTTTAATGAGAGGCAATATAAATATGAGAGGAGGCCTTTTAAGGTCATAAGTAGGTCAGATTCGAGATAAAGTATACAACCAGCAATATAAAGCAAGGCCTCGAAAACAAACTTTAGTAAAAAAGACCCCACCTCAAACATTTTTCTATTTTTTAGAAAAAAAAATAATGGTACTTTCACAGATTTTGGAACTTTAGCAAATCGTGAAAGCACCTTTTTTTTAAATGGTGCTTTCACGGTTTTCTGAAGTTCCAAAATCTGTGAAAGCAGTGTTTTCTAAAACATTTGAGGTCAGATCTTTTTTGTTAAAAAGTTTATTTTTGAGGCATGTTTCTCTAGTTATCCCCCAGCGGTAAGCATGAATGATGAAATGTGTGGTAAGAAATGATTTGGTACCTTTAGTTGCAACCAAGATTTGCACAGAGTAAAACAAGTGATTGCTTTAAATTAAACAGTAGAAATTATCTTTTGTCCCAATCTTCTATATCATGGGCCTATCATAAGATAATCAAATGATGATTTCATATAGCACAAATCTAAAAAAGTGTCCTGAAAACTTATTTGATGGTAAGCCATGATCACCCTTTGAATGCCATGAGGACTTATTGAGATGGGTGTCACGGGCAATCAAAATCTGACCATCTAGTGCTATGCTCATGATGTAAAGATCTATTGCCTAAATAATTGGGACAAAAATAATTATCATAACCTGATCCAAAGTAGCCAACTATTTTTGCACATGCAAATCTTAGCATCGAAGAAAGAATCTCTGATTGCAAATAATGGTATCCGAAATGATCTTGGCCTCATGTTTGAACCTAATCTCAAACAAGAAGGATTAAAATTAGTGTTAATATTATAAACAAGAAAGCAAAACCAAGGTGTCAACTAGGGTTCCGTTATTGGGTATCGGTCTAGGAAGGATCAATGCATATCAGTCAATACTGAGTTGATTTGGTGAATTTAAAAAATAAAATAAAAATTGAGAGGTATCGGCTGATACAAGTTCCATATCGGGTCAATATCCGATACGATACAAGCCCATATCAGCCGAGTTGATAACCGATACTTATCAATTTGCAGAAAAAACATTTATATATCAATATCGATCGATTTTCAATTCCTTGAACCAAATAAATGCACGAGGCAACTTATTCTTTTGAAGTTTACGACAGCAAGTTCGTCAAATTAATAGATTTAAGGGTGATGACTACTAACATACGTGACGGCATGCATGATTAATTATCCCATAAACTACGTCGTAACATATAATTTTGGCCTCATGCTTGTTTAGTTGTTTGTACATAATCTCCCAAACAAAGAAATACTAATAAATAAAAAGTAGGGTAGCTTCAATAGCACCTATTGAATCTTCCAAGGAACTTACGCCCAAAATTTTTATCCGCTTTGGATCAGATGATAGAGACTACTTTCGCCTCAATATTCCACTAAAGGGATCTTGCGATCATGACTCACCTATAAGACGATCAATTTTCAATTCCACATGACATAAGTAAATTTTCAATTTCACGTGACACAAATCCTAAAAATTAAATGTAGCCCTAAAGTTATTTTTGAGAGTAATGTGTCATGTGATTTTAGGGCTATTTTTTCGAGATATATACTATACAAAATCTAAAATTGGTTATCTGATAGGTGCGCCATGATATCAAGATCCCTTGTATGAAAGATCTGAGTTAAACATGATCTCCAACATCTGATCGAAGCAATCAATAGTTTTGGACATAAGTGCCACGGAAGATTCCTTGAGTGCTATTACAACTACCCTAAAAAATTTTGCATGTTATAAATAAGGATGAGGTTCGGAGATTAGGGTTCGAATTCATGGTGGTACCATGCACTCATATAGGTTGTATCACGGGGCATCCTTTCAGGGGATCAGGTGCTCTGGCAGTTTGCCTATCAACGATCAAATCTATTTAAAAAAAAATTATCCAAAATTTGGTCAAACAAGAACAGAAAAAAAAAAATTTCAATCTACTAGAATGTGTGGGATAATATCCAAACCTGGACAAAACTTTTGACCACCAATATTTTCTAGGGTTCGACTCATCCATGCATTCAAACCCGATAATACTCCACCCTAGCTCAACTCCAACGTCTTGGGAGTAATGTAATTTAATTTTCCTCTTATTTTCTGCCGTTCACACGGTTTTAATGAACGGTTGAGTGCCCACCGACATGGTTTCAATTCTCAGAAACCCAAGATGTATTGGATAGGGTCGATATTGAGACATCTCAGTGATATGACGTGATACAAGAAATTGATTAAAAATTAATTTTAAAATGGTTAAAATATTTTTTAAATATATAAAAATAAAAAAATTGAAAAATAAGAAAAGAAGTACCCGGGTTAGGCGGTTCGGGTGTCGAGTCGACCTGACTGGTTGACAGCCCTACATATGATCTCAATATAGTCACCGTTAGGTATTTGAGGTTTTCCTTAGGGTTAGTGGCTTGTGATCGGCATTTGAATACCAAAATGATGCTTAAAGGATCTTACACCATTAGCTTAGATTTTTTATCTTTCACCATTAAATTATGATTTACTATTATGCCATGCAGTGCACACCATACCAATAAGTGAACGTAAACAATCCGATTGAGGAACTTTAATATATGTGTTGGTATTAGAGTGCATACTGAATTGTTGATATCTTCCAAAAGTGTATTTTTTTGCTCATTGAGCTTCAAGGTGTGACATATCATTTTGATGGTACGGATTACTCACATCTTAAATCATTAAAGGTCTAAGATCATTTAAACACCATTTTAATGCTCAAATTGAATTTTTGGTTAATTGGAGGTTTTGTCATGAGCTTCTCCCTTTTATAAGTCTACTCTTATTTTATCTGATAAAATCTATCACCGATGAAAAGAATAGGTAAACAAAACCCAATAGTGCATTAGATGCACATACACATGTCCAAGGTGTCAAATCAAATATGCATATCGGGTATCGGTTCATGAAGGGACTCATACGAATCGGCCGATACGTATCGGCCAATTTAAAAAGAAAAAAAAAAATAAAAGCAAAAACTCAGTTGAAACCATGACATATTGGCTGATACCGAGACATATCGGCCGATACGTATCAGCGATACCGATATAGGACCGATACGTATCGAATTAGCCAAAAACCGATATGTATCGCCGATACGTATCGGCGATATTTGATACCATGCTCATGTCATACTCTATCAATTCTATTAGTTTGTATTCTTCTAGGAAGTGGGCAGGGAGTCAAAAAAAAATTGAGTTGAAGATCTCATCGATTGAAATAATTGACGCATGCATTGAGTCTCGCAAAGCTCACAGGTACAAATGAAGTCAAAAAGGTCAGAAGGATGCCCGACAATGTCTTTGTTAGACGAAGCAAGTGTACCCGAATCATTAACTGGGAAGGAAACGCCATTGGAAGTCAAAAAGATGTCGTAAGAATGAGGGGCTGCGAAGGAGCAACGACGTTACATGAGAAAGCGGCTTTTTTGCGTGTCAGAGAGCCTACGCTTGAGATCAAACTGGTCTTTGTTAACAACCTTTCCTTCCCCCATCTCTTTGGCCACGCAGTATAAAAGGCTAGGGTGGGAGGGAATAACGTACGTAAGCATTTATAAGAAGGGCACTTTACAAAAACATGATTTTTTTTGAAAGTTTTTGGAGTATTATATTAAATCTAAAGCTTTTAGAAAATTATGTTTTCACATAAAATAGAGGTACTAAAATATGTGAGATGCATATAATTTCTCACATGTGATTGAATTTTTACATGTGAAAGTATTAAAGTATTCTCATATTTAAAAAGGGTACTTCAGTCCCAAAAACAGCCGGCTCTTCTTCTTCTCCAAAGAGAACCAAGCTCTCATTGATACAACAACCTCCATTAATAGTGTGAAAACTTTAAACCACCATTAATGAGATCAAGCTATTCTGATTTCGAAAGTCTAATAATTATCCCAACGATTCTAGAAAAGAATGCAACCTCCATTAATAGTGTGAAAGCTTTAAGCCACCATTAATGGAGGTCGAGCTATTTTGATTTCTACATCAAGCTTATTATATGGATCTACGCAAGTCGAAGTTCCTAGTCTCGCAACGGATTGAAGTCGAGGTTGATCTGCACAGGTTGAAGTTCCCTATCTCGTTGGGAAGACGATCTATCGGGTTTGTTACAAAATCACTGGGAGGAAGAAGAAAAGAAAGACATAAAACCCTTAAAAAATCTATATATGTAAGTGCAAATGGGGTATTACACCCTGTGTTGACTTTGGTTTGAATAACAATTTTACAAAATCCTAAGCCCAAGAAAAATGTGAAATCCCGTTTGGCTGAAAACTTTCGTTTCAGCATAATACACATAAACATTTCAAAAAAGGGCATGTTTTTCTAATTATCTCTTATAAGAAATATACCTTATGACAAGTGGCGTTGTGATTTGTCTGCAAGTAAAAAGTCGGGATTGTTATATATATTAGTGTAGTAATATATATTTTAGTGTTTCAAAATAAAAAAAATAATTATCATTATATATCTTGATAATAATTCAATGACAGCCTTGTAAAAATCACTCTCTACAGAAGTGTCTTTTAGATTTTGATTTATCTTTTACCGTTAGTTGAAATGACGCAAGTTTGGTATCTCTTCACTGTAAATCTCTGAAAAGACACAAGTGAATTGATTTATTTTTTTACTATTTTCTAAAAATACAACTCTCTGAAAAGGCATTTTACCGTTATATGAAAAGACACAACTCTCTAAACAGACACAAGTGAAATCGATTTATCTTTTTACCGTTATGTGGAAAGACACAACTCTCTGAAAAGACACAGATATGAAATCTCTTTACTGTAATCTGAAAATACACAATGGTTCAAGATTTTCTCTATAAATAGAGATTAGATCCGAGTTAAAAAGATAATAGAAACTATAATAACATTTATTTCTCCTCTTCTATTATGTTCTAATTTTTTTTTTTAAGAATCTTTTTGTATATCAGAAAATTTGTATGAAAGGTTATTTCTCTAGAAAGAATAATCTAGAAAAGAACATACGATTCTTGACAAGATGGGGCTCTGTTGTAATCCTATTTCATTTTCGTTTACAAGACAAAGTAGGGACATCTATTGTCTTCAAGATAGCGTAATAAACTACGTGCCTCAAAGTCATTATCAATACCATTTTTTATCAACAATTTAAAGACAATATTGTTGATAAAAAAATGGCATTGATAATGGCTCCAAGGCACGTAGTTCACTATACTGTCTTAAAGGCAATAGACGCCCCCACTCCATTGGATAAACGAAGATGCAATAGGGTTCCCAGCAAATCTGCCTTCAGGATACAATAGAACCCGGTCTTGCTAAGAACCGTATGTTCTTTTCTAGATTATACTTTCTAGAGAAAAAATCTACGGTTCTTAGCAAGACTGGGCTCTATTGGATCCTAAAGGCAGATTCGCTGAGAACCCTATTGCATCTTCGTTTATCTGACGGAGTGGGAGCGTCTATTGTCTTTAAGACAGTGTAATAAACTATGTGCCTCGAAGCCATTAGCAATATCATTTTTTTATCAACAATTTAAAGACAATAGATCGTTCTAATGACTCAGAGTATAAAGTTCATGAATCAAGATCTCATCAAACTTGATCGATTTGGTGGGTCAAATTTCAAAAGATGACAGCAAAATGTATAATTTATCTTTCGATAATTCAAGATTACTTATTTCCTCAATACACCATGTCCACCAATTTTTGTAGCGAAAATAGCAGAAAGTATGACTAGTGGAAGATCGGATGCTCGACTCAAATGACTAGAAGATAATCAGGATTCACATCCTCAATGCATTGAATGATAGATTATTCAACACATTCTGTAAATGCACTACCTCCAAAGATTTATTAGAGTTATTAGAGAACAAGTATCTAATTAAGGATACAAGTACAAAAACTTTTCTAGTCTCTAATATTTTGATTTCAAATTGGTTGGGCATAAATCGATTCTTGAACAAGTTCAAAAATTACAGTTTATCGTCATTGAGATAGAAGTCTTATATATTTAATGACGTATACTAGACCCAATATAATATTTATAGTGGGGGTACTGAGTAAACTAGCAACCCAGGGTTGGAATATTGGGAAGCTATTCACAGGACATTAAGATACTTGAAAGGAACTATGCATTATAGTTTACAATATAGTGACAAACCTGAACTCTTAGAGGGATTTACTGATGTTACTTCGATTTCTGACTCCTCTTATTCAAAATTCTTAAACGGATGAATTTTTACTTTGGTAGGAGGAGAAGTATCGTGGGAATCTAGAAACAAACATGTCTTTCTGATTCAAGTATGAAATCAGAGTATATAACATTGTTTGTGATAGCAAAAGAAGCAGCGTAACTTCGAAGCTTATAAAAGTACTACCTATAGATACAGTGTTAAAAACATCGAGGGGATGGGCCTAAGACCGATATCTTTAAAGGTACAGTAGTTGAACCTCTACTTAGTAGAGTTGAAGATCCCAAATCCTAAGTTCAACGAGATAAGAAACTACTCTATAACCCTTGAAAGTGTACAAAGGTATGTTACCTATTGGTCATCCCTATGGTGTTAAATTTCGTACACATCTGTTGTAACGTGAGAGAGTGAGTTTAACTCTTAATGATTCTGCAGGCATTCATTTACCAAAGTGATAAAATAGTTATAAGAGCACCCATGACAAATTCACCTAAACGAGTATGGAAGTAAAACTGCTTCAACAGAGATTTGGTCCTCTCTCTGAGATACTCATGAAATCAGGATTTTAGCGCATGACTATAAAGCGCATGTTATATGTCACTAATGATTTAGGTCATAGTAAGTGTATATATAATTCCGATTTGTTAGAAAGGTTTTAAGTTCAAAGCTATAAGCTACTTAATGTCCTTACAAACTTTGAGTTGCATGTACTAGTCAAAAGTTCAAACTGATCAGTACCTCTGATAATGCTTAGTATGATCGCTCTGATACACAATTTTTTTTATATTTTGAAACAAGTGGGAGATTGTTATATATATTAGTATAGTAATATATGTTTTAGTGTTTCAAAATAAAAATAATAATTATCATTATATATCTTGATAATAATTCAATGGCAAACTTGTAAAAATACTCTCTACAAAAGTGTCTTTTAAATTTTGATTTATCTTTTACTGTTAGTTAAAAAGATGCAGGTTTGGCATCTCTTCATTGTAAATCTAAAAAGACACAAGTGAATTGATTTATCTCTTTACTGTTATCTAAAATGACACATGTGAAATCAATTTATTTTTTTACCGTTATATGAAAACACACAACTCTCTGAATAGACATAAGTTAAATTGATTTATCTTTTTACCGTTATGTGAAAAGACACAACTCTCTGAAAAGACACGGATATAAAATCTCTTCACCGTAATCTGAAAAGACACAATGGTTATGGATTGTCTCTATAAATAGAGATCAGATCCGAGTTAAAAAGACAACAGAAACTATAATAACATTTATTTCTCCTCTTCTCTTACGTTATTATTTTTTTTAAGAATCTTTTTGTGTATCAAAAAATCTGTAGCAAGTTCTTTCTCTAGAAAGTGCAATCTAGAAAAGAACATACAATTCTTGCAAGGTCAGACTCTGTTGTATCCTTAAAGCAGATTCGCTGGGAACCCTATTGCATCTTCGTTTATCCGATGGAGTGGGGGCATCTATTGTCTTTAAATTATTGATAAAAAAAATGGTATTGATAATGACTCCAAGGCACGTAGTTCACTACGTTGTCTTAAAGACAATAGACGCCTCCACTCCGTCGGATAAACGAAGATGCAACAGGGTTCCCAACAAATCTCCCTTCAAGTCACAACAGAGTCCGGTTTTTCCAAGAACCGTAGGTTCTTTCTCTAGAAAGTGCAATCTAGAAAAAAACATATGGTTCTTGGCAAGACCGGGCTCTGTTGTATCCTAAAGGCAGATTTGTTGGGAACCATATTGAATCTTCGTTTATCCGATGGAGTGGGGGCGTCTATTGTCTTTAAGACAACATAGTGAACTACGTGCCTTAGAGCCATTGTCAATACCAAGTTTTTATCAACAGGGATTTGTACTTCTTTCAAGATCGACGAAATACGTATGTGATTCTGATCACCAAGTTTAACTATGAATGAAAGGTTGTCGTTTAATTTGTTCAGGGCATGAGATCCGGGCATAGAAGATGGAGTCACTTAGCTACTACCAAGTGTCCAATTTCCATTGGAGGATCTGTTTGGCGCCTCCTATAAATAGTGTTCGAAATTGAAATGATGAATATGTTTTTCCAAATCGAACATTCAAAAGAAGAGAAACCGAGAAGAAGAAAAGATTATAAGAATAAGAGTGAGAAATTAGTAAGATCTTCGATAAACGTTTGCCAAGGAAGAAGGGGCTACAGCCGACATTTAACCGGCAAAGTGTCCGAAACCTTAGGAAATATAGTGAGTGTTGATTGTAAGTTATTTCTCCCTAAAGGTATTGTGTATATATGATTGTACATGATTGAGAAATAAGAAGAAAAGATATGTTAAGAGAATGAGTATCATAATGAGAGAGCTCATTCTAAACCTTCCAAATCACAGTCATTGTAACAGCTCGGATTTCCATACCCAAAAACCCGTGCCATCGGACTACCGTTACAAGTGATCCCCGAATTACCGAACACTTAGCACATCCAACACATGGCAAAAATCAAAGCAGATATTTTTAATTAAGCAGATAGAGTCATCATAAGGCAAATTAAATCTCCAATTCCATATATGCCCATATCAATGACCATGTCAAAATGACGGTTCTAATTCCATGCAATAACACATGAATAATAGAACGAAACGAACCACTAGTGACGACCAACTGTCACCTAAACAATGGTTCACAAAACAATGGGTAATATATGTACTTAATCCATATACAATACAAAATGGTTGGACGTACCAAGCCCTACAAACAAAACCACAAATTCTATTTTCGTCTCAATCCCAGTCTATTAGAAGAACCCCTCAGGAGGGGGCTCAATTTCCTCATCTGGAACGTACTCCGGATCACTTTTTGAATCAAATTCTTTCTCTAACTCGACACCTATGACGTATAGTCAGAGGAGTGAGCTGACAGTCTAAGCTCAATAGAGAATGATCAATAGCATGTATATTATCACATAACACATACATCTCATGACATCATTCAAATATGCTTTTAAATAAAGATTCACAATTTAAAGGCATTTGAATCAAATTAAAACTGATCTTAAATGCAGCTTTTAAAGTTTGCTCACATGATCTTAAAACTTTTCTCATAAACACAAATAAATCTTAAACTGATCACTTAAATACAATCTCAAGCATATATAGCATCGAGAGTCACACATATTCCGATGAGAATCTCAATCATCGTCATTTAATGAACCATTTTCATAATGCCCAAGCCCCTTTGTATGAGGGATACTTGTGTTGAGTGAAATTTATCCCAAATCGGTAAGAATGAACGGATATCCCGACATACCGAAGCACAAGGGATTCATTCCACGTGAACCTTAAATCATAGTACAAATTCTAACTTATAGTTTATCATCATGTAATGTGGTATTTCATAACTAGTTTTGGAGTTAAAGTCTCAAAGTTCACACACACACACATACACACGAACGAATCTTTTGGAGTTTGCACACACACACCTTTTTTCATGTTTTAATTTCATGTACAAAGCTCATGCTTGTTAGATAACAAGGTTTGTAATTTATACTTTATATCACAATATTCATGCTAGTTGTATCAAATGCGCATGGTGTGAAATTTTCTCTACCTCGAACACGATCCACACACAATTCCATGCGAAGCGGTCCTAAGCTCCCCGCAGACGTTCACAACCTTAACCTATATCCCAAATCATCCAAACACCCTTTAGAAGTGTCTAAAAATGTCTAACAAACAAGGTCTCCGAAGGACTCGCAAGAAAACAAGCCAAAAATGCCTAACTTTGTATCTCGCGCGCGCGAGATACAGGGCCGAGCAAGCGAGTCACATGGCACCTATCCTCCTCGGGCGCGCAAGGCACAAAAGCTCATTGACACTACAAAATATGAGACTCTTAGTGGTGGTTTAAAACCGCCGCTAAAGCCTTTCCAACCGTCGCTAAAACATTTGGTGGCTGTCACCCAAACCGCCATGCTTGGGGCCGTCGGGAAAAGTTTTACTGGCGGTTCGACTCCAACCGCCACTAAAAATGTATATTTTTAGCGGCGATTTTCGATCGCCATTAATTATTTTTGCCGACGGTTAACTAACACCGGTCATTATGAATAGCTATTATAAAATTAATGGTATTACCGAAGGTTTGTAACCACCGGTAAAAATTAAATATTTTAGCGGTGGTTTATAATTGCCGGTAATTGATAATAATTTAACGGCAATTATAAACCGCCGGTAATTGATAATACTTAATGGCAGTTTGTAATCGCCGGCAGTTGATATAAGTGTCTACTGACATTGTTTACTTATTTACAACATTGCCTTCAATCTCACCTATAAATGAAAACGTAGAATCATATATATAATTCAATAAAACATAATACAAGTTTTACAAACCTGTAAAATACAATTCCATGTCATTCAAAAAAATTAATTAATGTCATCTATTATAAAAGTAAACCTAGAAAATCCATCTCCCAATTCAGAAAGGCTATGAAAATTTCACCACCTGTTATGAAAAAAACCTATACAATATAAATTTAACAAAAAATAATAAAAATATCACGAAACCTGTAAGCACATAATTCTCATTGCTACAAAATGAGAGTTCAATATTACTTGACAATTTTTAACATAATAATAACAACTAGAATATTAAGTCTTAATCAAAATGCATAAAAATGTCTTAAGATAACAAAAATGTGATAACAAACTGACAAATTTCATCATGTCCCTCAAATTTTACTACAAGCAATAAACCAAATATAATCTCAACTACCCATCAATATTCAAATAAAACCTACAATCTATCTACAATTCATCTTCATTGTCTTAGATTTGTGCACCTCTTCCTTCACCTAGAGAAATTCCTGCAAGATATCAGCAAGTATGGCTTTAGCTAAATATTCAAAAATTCGAGGTTCAATAGCATCATATCAAAAAATGACATCTCATCAATAAATAAATATTTGAAAATTCAAATTCAATTTAATTGACTAAACGATCAAAATATGAATATAATTTAATGAGAAGAAGCATGTGATTACCAAGTAATAATTTTATCATATTTGTGCACGTACGCCATCAAAATCCCTAGTTGGCCCTGAAACGGAACACCAAAGAAAAAGTGCATTTGATTAATTGGAATGGTCTCAGACTATGCAAAATTTCCTTTTAACTACGATCACTCTAGACTATAATTCACCATCTTAGTTTGTCAAATTTCTCCACCACCACTTATCTAAAAAGTTAAATTAAATAGTTCAAGCATCTTATTCCAAGAGGCCCCTCTCCCCTCTTCACTAGGTAAATTAGACCTTAGAGGAATTGACCAAGTGAACTACGTGGATTGCTTTTGCATGTTCCCATGAGTTTGTTTTAGCCAAACAAACTTCTGGGAACAATTTTAACATGATAGTTCTGGAAAAGAATCATCCAACTGAAACTATAAAATTTCACCTATATTCCATTTTGCTTTTTTTATAGCTAAGCTGGGATTGAACTGGCAACCTGAAGGTTGCAATATTGTCAACCTTGGGCTAGAGTCCAATCTCAAAACCCACCAATTAGCACTTCATTATATAACCAAATTAAGCCATTACATTTCTAATAGAAGCTTTGCAGTGGTCCAGAGAAGATTGGAGCTCTCCAATCAAACAAAATGTTTGTGCAAGATTGTCCTATGCCTGCAAAATTACTTTCTGCCATTTTAATGTTATTATTATGATTGTCATTCTTATTGCTCGTAGTTAAAATTCAACTTACTGGTTGCCTGTGATAGTAGTAGTCTGAGACATTGTCCCAGTCAAGACGATTGGGACACCCAAGATGTAAATCCGTCTGAATGGCTTGGTCCATTTTCACCTGCAATATATCATATGTAAGAAGCAAACTAACCGGCTATAGCATCTGAAGATTTTGAAATGCTAAAGACTAGCAACATACTAATGGGATATTGCATCTGATCCTAGGACTAGGAGTACCTCATATCTGACATGTTTTGTCATCATATGACCTGAGTAGTAAAAGAACAAGTAGTCTGTAAAGGCATTTTATTCCACCAACAGTTAATGATGTGGTGACTTCTCTGGCTGTTCATGCTCTAGCTAATAATGAATCAAAAGATTACTTAGTTAGATAGAGTTGCCTACTCAATGTAAAGCTAACTACCTTGGCAATGCGCTAGGCTTGCCTCAATTCTTTTGCTTGCTAGATGAGGATATAAAACAACAAAGAGTTAGTATTAGGTGCAGAGATGGACACATCATGGCCGGGTCAATTGTGCTACCCTAAACCAACCCTTGGGAGCTTTGCATAGATTTCTTGGATTATTGATATCATTAACATCCACAATATACATTTATGTAATGCATTACCCCTGGCTGTATATGTAGTCTCCAGATTTTTATATCTGTTTTAGGTTAAACTTAAAAAGCAGAGCTTGAATTACTTACCATGCTGGAAAATTAAACTATCTTGATCATGCATTATCTTCACCAAGCTTCATGATTCACATTACAACCATTAGAAATATCAATTAGCCAGAATATGCAACATATTTAATGAGAGCCAAGTATAATTATGCATGAATTCTACAAAGAAAGTATCGGAGTGTACCTTGCTCTTCAAATAGGTAAGATCATTATGGTATCCTTCCAAACTAGCCACACCTTCGCTCTATATCATGCCAGGATATGCCTCTGAAATGGAAACAAAAAAATTTAAAACATGCAATGGCTGATGAGATGCATTTCATAAAGAAATGTAAAATCTAAACTAACTTGGATAACCCAGCAACAGTTATGCCAAAGTAATCGTCATATTGGGCTCGAATATGCTCTACCTACACAACAATTGTACCCAGTCATGCTTACACTGAGGAATGTAAAGTTGAAACCATCACTAGACATGAACATGTAAAATGTCTACACATTCTATGGTCTAAATTTCTCAAAAAATGAAACATATTGGACCATAATGTTTCGGGTTTTTCAGATGGATGAAATAAGTCAACTTGATGCATGTATTGGGCAATACTGTTAGAAATCAATAGGAACAGAAATCCGAAAATGAGGAAATGGGCAAGAGAATTGGACTCGAGGCACGTAATCATTGTTTTTAAAATGCTATAGCTCAATCTCTTGGATGTTATCCGTTACTTTGGACGGCTCAGATCTGTCAAAGATCTCAACCGCTTCATCCAACAGCTGTATGAAAGGTTGTAACTTTTTGAATTCAAATTTGAACGGTTGCACACCTTTATAAGCGGTTATGAAATTGTTGGGTCCAATGGTTAACATTTGACCAATCCGTTTGGCCCAATAGAACCGATTTGACCCACTAATTTGTGGCCCATTAGGCCCGACCCAGCCCATGAATAATTTGACCGTTGGATCTACCTGGCCAAAAAAGTGTCAAGTGCCAATGCGCCTAAACGCCAATCGCCACGGACACACGAGAACGTGGCGGCTTGCCTCTAGGCACACTCTTCTCTTCTTATTGTCAAATAATAATAGAAGATTAAAGGTTTTATATATAGCCTAAACACATTTTACTTTTACCAATGTGGGACTATTCATTTACATACAAAAATGAGAATGCCTATTGCCTAAAAATTAACTCCCAAAACTAAGAAAGAAATCCAAAGCAAGTTTTATTTTCTTTAAAATTATTTAATATATTTATCATATTCTAAACTAATAAATAAATATAACAAATACGAACCTATATAAGCTTAATCTCACATATTTCTCGTCTTATGTAGTCTTGTCTCACCCAAATAATACATTTTGTCTTAGAGTTGGCTATGAATGGAAAGTAACGAAAAAAAAAAAAGAAGATTTTAGACCATGATACAGACCAAATTATCATGCTGAAAAACTATACCTACTAGCAAATAAAATAGCACATTAATATGGAATCTTTGAAGAATTTGTAAGGCACAATTAAGAAGAGCTCATAATCGGTGGATGGGCATTTGCACCAATGGTGCACAAGTAATCAATATTGTCTAGATGGCAGACGTCTTCATCAATCCTAGATCTCTAATAGGAAACCAATGGGACTCAGCGGAAACATCATGATCATAGGAAGATTCAAGCCATCCAATCTGATCAATGCATTTTCGTTATTTAATGTGGGCTGTTATCCATACATCCTTTAACCATCCATTTGCGGGCTCCTAATCATAAGGTAGAGAGATCACACAATGGTGTGACTTTGGATTAAATCGTATCACGGGGATATGGATATATTGATGTAAATGTGTGCCATGTGTAAAGTATTAATGATCCCTGCATCTGATACCCACCTAACTAAAGAAGAGCCTAACAAAGATTCTGATGATAAAAAGAGACTCTCTAAAGAAAGGACATTACTTACCAGGTCAACAGCACAAGCAAATCCGCTCGTCACTTGGACGAAGTTGTGCTAGCTGTGAGGACAATCTCCACTAAGGGCCAAAACATTTTGAATGTCATTGGCCTTGATCGTATCCATAGCATTATCGATCTTCTCAACCGGCATCTTTGTTCATGTCAAATGCATCATTGTCTCCACACAAATCTGCGATTAGATCAATATAAAATATCATTATAAAGACAAGGGAAAAACAGATCCGGATCTCCCTTAAAGAAAATGTGCAAAATCTAGATTTAAGAAACAGAATTTGCAATTATTTGGTACAATGTAGAGCTGAATTCGACAAGAGGCCTAATCTAAGCAGAAACTAGGATCTCATAATCAAGATATACACAGGTAATTTCCTTAGAACTGGGAACATCTGTCATAGCAAGGTAGTATGTCTAGGTAATCAGTTCTATCACCATGAAAACTGTGTTGTCATTAGTTATATGATGATTACATCTTCATGCCTATCAACTAAACAAAAAGGAAAATCCTGAGCATGAAATCAGATAGCTACTTCTTCAAGCAGTCCACCTGGCAGCCCTGTTGGCACATGTCTCATCCAAAAACTCATCACTATCAGAGGAGAAGAACCAGCCAATTGGTGCACTCTTAATTAGAGTGCACTTTAATATCGACCATTCAAAAAACACCATAGCTGTCCATATTATATTGCACAGATTGGATTGTTCAAATCTACCACTAGGCCTGTGATTTCGGACAACCAGAGCTCCCAATATAAGCTGCCACTTTGAAGACTTGAATTGCCCAACCCTTATGCCACGTGGCCTACAAGTGGGATGGTCACTCATGGCGCGATCTGTGAAAAAAGCAGTCATTACTTTAAACTATTGGTCCATTATTGGCAACAGAGGACTGGAGCAAACCAAAACCGCTTCCACAAAACAGAATAAGCCCCTCAAGGTTGGGCATGTTGATTAAGTTAAAGCGGGAAATAGACAAAACAGCCAGAAACAAAAAAAGCATAACCAAACCCCCAATTACACAAGATTAATTGGTTATTCATAAACTTATAGCTATTCATAAATAAAAAAAGCAAACTATAAAGTTATATTTATATCTACTAATATACTTATTCCAACAAGATTATTTGGTTATTCATAAACTTATAGGCATTCATAAATAAAAAAGAGCAAGCCATAAAGTTATATTTGTATTTACTAAGATACTTATTCCAACAAGAATGAAGACGAAGATAGTGACATGGGAGTTGGAGCGCACCTCTAATGTTTGTAAATTGCTATATAACGTCATCAACTAGCTGGTCAAAGCTTGGGATGTAACCATGCAACCCTTGAGAATCCAATAATGGGTGCCATGCCCATGTTTTGATTCATAATTTTAAGCAAAAAAAACAGAGTACACTTGCTTATGTACAAGAAACAGAGTATTGTTAGAAGTTCCTATTTTGGTGGCCATCATTATGGTCAAACCCGTTGACCGGTGAATGGTATAAGATCAACCTTAAGATGTACAATTGCTATTCTGGTGAGTTTGAAGAGAATAGGCAACTGCTTATTGTGTCTTTCAGTTAAGGTATGATTGTGATTTCTAATCACACTATAATTAGCAATTTCAGTCCTTAATGGGATAGGACTCTTTGGCTATAAATATAAGGGGTGCCTGGTCCCAACGATAGCTTGACATAATTCAATCCTCCCTATTGGCGAGAGCATCCCCATTGTGCTAGGAGACATTGAATGCGAGAACATCGTTGAAGATCGGCAACCAACCATCGATGGCTAACGCTCAAGGTGCGCATATTTATAGGTTATAAATTTATTGTTTTTGATTGATCATGCGCCTAGATCTTTAGGCTTAATTTTGGATGGTCGGATCGTCAGATCCATTTAGATTCCATCAATTGGTATCAGAGCCATGATTGGCGTTATGATCGGTCAAACCATTAACATATGAGTTCAAGCGTAAAATAAAATTAATGCGAGCAATGACGTGTTTGCGTTGCCATGTTTTAAATTGGCAAGCAAGTGCGCCGTGCATGATTTTCTGTGGCAAGGAGGGTTTTTGGATTTTTTATATATTTATTTATTTTATTTAAAAAAAAGGAGCCAGGGGTTTTTCGGATGGTATTGGATGGCCTGGTCTGGTCACCGTGAGGGCAAGGAAGGCTGGTCTTGTAAAAAAAAAAAAAAAAAAATTTTTTTTTGGGTTTTTAATCGACGTCCGGGCCACGGTGGCCTTTTTTCCACCGGACTGGCACTGGCCGATTTTCGGCCGACGTCGATCTGCAGGCAGACCGGATCGCAGATCACCGGTGGAGGCGCGGTGGCCGTCTGGGTCACTGCTGTAACTTCAAAAAAAAAAAAAAAAATTTCAGAAGAAGAAGAAGAAGGGATGGGCGGGTCCGCTGTCACCCACCGCCGATCACCCTTGTGGCTCGCTCACCACCGTTTGGCCTTGACCCGTCTGGGCCTATTTGGCCCGACTGACCCGCCAGCCCCCTGCGTCTATACGGCCCTCGAGACCCGTCTGGCCCTTTGGACCATGGCCCTGACCAATGGACCCAAGATGGCCCCTGGACTATGGCCCGACACCTTGGGACTATTTGGACCACCTCGGCCCGTTTGGCCCTTGGCGTCTGCCTATTGCACCTGCCCGACCGTCTCGACCTGCCAGCCTATTTGGCCCCAACACCCATTTGGCCCCGGCCCGTCTCTGCCTATTTGCACTCCCGCCCTGACCCGACCAGCCTATTTGGCCCAGCCCTGCTTTTGGCTCCAGCCCGGCCTGTCTGACCCGGCGGCCCCAGGCCCATTCGGGTCTTGGCCTATTTGGCCCGAGTCCGCCCGACCCACTGGGCCCTTGGCCCACTCGGTCACTAAGGCCCATGGACCGGTTTTGGTACCCGGCCCAACATAACCACCCTATTTTCTAATCTTCTCGGGCCATTTCTGGGCTATTTATAGGTCCGATTTTCGAACATTATATATGAATTTTGACTATCTCGGACATTCCGGATCCGTTTGTGAGGTTTATTTTTGATAATGAGCTCTCTATTATGATATTTTCATGACCTGATGTTATTTTTTCCATTTTTTAATTGTGTAATCAATTTTTGTTCAAGTATCATTCATTAGAATTGGGTAGTGGAGGTTGTGCTCTACCACCATGGCTGGTACTTACACATTATAATGCTCGTTTGTTGTCTATTTTGACACCTCCTCATAACACGTTTTGTGATCATCTAAATTATTATCAAGCCTAATTTGAAAACATGGCTTGGAAAGATTCTTCTGCCCAACGGTGTTGATCCTTCCTAGTGCTG
Source organism: Chloranthus sessilifolius (assembly GCA_021018995.1). Lineage (NCBI taxonomy): Eukaryota > Viridiplantae > Streptophyta > Magnoliopsida > Chloranthales > Chloranthaceae > Chloranthus > Chloranthus sessilifolius. The sequence continues at coordinate 105,876,718 of CM037588.1, forward strand.
TGGTTTTCATAGTGAGGTTTAATTTTGTCCAAGATCGTGTTACAAATCCAGTGAAAGTGTGTAGTGAACGTTGGCGTTACAATATAAGGGATTCTTCTGCCCAACGGTGATGAATCACTTAATGTTATATGATGGCTGTGTTTCACTATTCATTATTTTGTATGTGTGGGTACTGCTCGCGTGTTGTGACTCGACCCAACGAAGGGTCATAACGACGCAATTAGTACCACAATCATTAATATAGATTGAGGAAGCGACTAGTGTGTTATGGCTCGGCCCAACGGAGGGTTATAATGACACAAATCGTTTCTCAATAAAACCATATTAGTTTTAATTTTTATATTCCTTGACATATTTTAACTTTCGCGTCACATATTATAATTATAACCTTGTGGAATTGATAGTTACTTCGATTGTATGTGGACATAATAAAACCCTTAATTATTGTGCAGCATTGAACCCGTCTATCATAACCAGTATGATTGGTGGAATTGAACTTTTGAGTGGATCAAATTATAAGAAATGGAAGGAACAAGTTGCAATTGTTCTAGGCTGCATGGATCTTGACTATGCTATACGATCTGATAAACCCAAGGTGCTCACCGCTGATGCCTCGGCTGAGGATCTGGCAGTGAACCATACGGATTTAGAAAAATGGGATAGATCAAATCGTATGAGCCTCATGATCATAAAGAGTTCCATTGCTGATGCGATTCGGGGAGGTATTCCTGACTCGCACACTGCAAAAAAATACATGCAAGCCATTAAGGAACAATTTCAAGGGACTTCTAAAGCCCTTGCCAGTAGTCTAATTGTTAAAATGGGAACCATGAAATATGATGGTCATAGCGGCGTCCGAGAGCACATAATGAAAATGAGTGGCATGACAACTCAATTGAAAGAACTGGACATGGGTTTTTCTGAGGGTTATCTTGTTCATTTCATTATGACTTCTCTTCCTGCGCAATTTGACCCGTTCAAGATTAATTATAACACGCAGAAAGAGAAGTGGAAGATGAACGAGTTAATCACTCACTGTGTCCAAGAAGAAGAACGACTTCGAGCTGAAAAACCTGAAAGTGCTCATTACGCCGCTCTTGGCCCATCGAAACGAAATTTCAAGCGCAAACCGGGACAATATAAAGGAAAGAACGTGAAAGCTCCTCCACCGGAAACCAAACAAGGAGAGGCTAGCACATCTACTTCTGGCATCAAGTGTCACTTCTGTAAGAAGAAGGGACACATTAAGAAGAATTGTCAGAAATACAGAGATTGGCTAGTTAAGAAAGGTAATGACCTTGCTTTTGTGTGTTTTGAATCACTTTATGTTGACGCTCCATGCAATACTTGGTGGATAGATTCTGGTGCAAATATTCACATAAGTAATTCAATGCAGGGATTTCGATCCAGCAGGAAGCTAAGTAAAGGCGAGCGTACCATCAAACTCGGGAATAGAGTAGAAGCAGACGTGGAGGCCATTGGGACTCTCCGTGTCATTTTAGATAGTGGTTTCATTTTGGATTTAGTTGATACTATTTATGTTCCCAGTATCACTAGAAACCTTATCTCAATTTCTAAATTGGATTCATTAGGTTTTGAATTTAAATTTGGAAATAATATGTTTACTCTATTATTTAATTCCGATATTGTAGGTGGTGGCTCATTAGTGGGCAATCTTTATCAGTTGAACTTGGATTCATCTTACGCCCAATCTTTAGTTTCTATGCATGTGATTGATAGAATAAGTAAGAAATGAAAACGAGCACTCGATAACTCCTCCATTTTATGGCATAAACGTTTAGGCCATATATCTAAGGATAGAATGGAGAGGTTAATTAAGGATGATATAATCGATGCGCTCGATTTCTCTGATTTCAATACTTGTGTTGATTGCGTTAAAGGGAAACTCACAAAGACTAATAAGAAAGGGGCTCTCAGAAGCACGAGTTTGCTGGAAATAGTCCACACTGATATTTGTGGGTTGTTTCCAACTCCCGCTCTTGGTGGTCAAAAGTATTTTATTACCTTCACTGATGATTATTCTCGTTTTGGTTATATATTTCTCATTCATGAGAAATCTAAGGCCCTGGACATGTTTAAAATCTATAAAGCCGAAGTTGAGTTACAACTCAATTCGAAGATTAAAATTGTGAGATCTGATAGAGGCGGAGAGTACTATGGAAGATACTCTGAAACAGGTCACAATCCATGACCCTTCGCCCTGTATCTACAAGAGCATGACATTGTCGCTCAATACACCATGCCGGGAACACCTGAACAGAACGGTGTAGTTGAGCGACGAAATCGTACTCTTATGGATATGGTGAGAAGCATGTTATGCAACTCTACGTTGCCTATGTTCTTGTGGGGAGAAGCCTTGAAAACAGCAGTGCATATCCTAAATCGAGTTCCTAGTAAGGCAGTTCCTAAGACTCCTTATGAGCTATGGGTAGGAAGAAAACCGACTTTAGGATATTTACACATTTGGGGTTGTTTCGCTGAAGCAAAGGTGTACAACCCACAATTAGGAAAATTGGATCCTAAAACTATAAGTTGTCATTTCATTGATTACCCTGATAGATCAAAAGGCTACAGATTTTATTGCCCCACTCATAGTACCCGGATTGTTGAGACTAGACATGCAAAATTCTTTGAGGATCGTGAGATCAGTGGGAGTATAGAGCTTAGGAAAATCACTTTTGAGGAGAATCGGATTATAATTCCTATCCCTTTTATTCAAGAAAAAGTGGCACCAACACCAGTTTTTCAAGCCAGTGTTGATGCACCTGTGACTATACTTATTAACACACCCCACATTGAGGAGGCTCTTGCTCCCATGGCGACTGCCAATGATCTACCATTGCGTAGATCAGAGAGAGCAAAGAAGCCTGCCATTTCTGATGACTATATAGTTTACCTAAATGAGAGTGAGTTTGATTTTGGAAAGGAATCAGATCCTGTTTCCTTTAGCCAAGCCATGAAGAGCGACAAATCCACTCAATGGCTCGAAGCCATGAAAGATGAGTTGGAATCAATGAAACATAACTCGGTCTGGGATCTTTGTGAGTTACCTAATGGAGTCAAGCCTGTAGGCTGTAAATGGGTATTTAAAACCAAGCAAGACTCCAAAGGTAATATAGAAAGATACAAGGCCAGGTTAGTCGCTAAAGGTTTCACTCAAAAAGAGGGAATAGACTATAAAGAGACATTTTCTCCTGTCTCTAGAAAGGAATCCTTTCGGATAGTCATGGCATTAGTAGCTCATTTTGACTTAGAATTGCATCAAATGGATGTTAAAACTGCTTTTCTGAATGGCGACTTGCATGAAGATGTCTTTATGACACAACCTGAAGGTTTTCAGGTTGAGGGGGAGAGCCATTTAGTTTGTAGACTCAAAAGGTCTCTATATGGTTTAAAGCAGGCATCTTGACAATGGTACTTAAAATTTCACGAAGTCATTTCAAATTTTGGTTTTAAAGAAAATACTGTGGATCAATGCATATATCTTAAAATCAGTGGGAGTAAGTTTATCATCCTTGTTTTATACGTTGATGACATCTTACTTGCGAGTAGTAATTTAGGCATGTTATATGAGACAAAGAACTTTTTATCAAAGAGTTTTGATATGAAAGATCTTGGTGAAGCTTCCTACGTGATAGGAATTGAGATTCATCGAGATAGAGCCCGTGGCCTATTGGGATTGTCTCAAAGAGCTTATATTGATAAAGTTCTTAAAAGGTTTAACATGCACAATTGTTCTGCTACTGTTGCCCCTGTCATTAAGGGTGATAAATTTAGTCTACTTCAGAGTCCCAGGATCGATCTGGAGAGAAAACAGATGGAGACAATTCCCTATGCATCGCTTGGGGAGTCACATGTATGCACAAGTCTGTACTCGTCCAGATATAGCGTATATAGTTGGCATGCTTGGCAGGTACCAATGTAATCCTGGTTTGGATCATTGGAAAGCAGCTAAGAAGGTTTTTCGCTATTTACAAGGGACTAAAGGACACATGCTCACATACAAAAGGTCGAATAACCTTGAAGTTATTGGTTATTCAGATGCTGACTATCTTTGGTGTGTCAAGACACTCGTAGGTCCACATCGGGTTATATTTTTATGCTTGCAGGTGGACCTATATCTTGGAAGAGCGTTAAACAAACGCTGACTACTTCGTCCACTATGGAAGCAGAATTCATTGCATATTTTGAGGCAACATGTGAGGCGATATGGTTGAGGAATTTTATCTCAGGGCTTCGAGTTGTTGATACTATTTCAAAGCCACTAAGAATCTTTTGTGACAATTCCACTGCGATTGTTATCTCTAATAACAACAAGATTAGTGGGGGTTCCAAATATATTGATATAAAATATCTTGTTGTCAGGGAGAAAGTTCAGAATCAAATTGTATCTGTTGAAAAGATAAGTACGACACTCATGTTGGCTGACCCTCTCACTAAAGGTTTATCTCCCCCGCTCGTTTTAGAGCATGTTGCGTGCATGGGGTTAACGGATAATTTTGATAGCCTTTGAGAGTGGATATATGCGAGTGAATACATTTGTTTAAATTGATTCAGAAATAAAACTTATTTATTTGCTTTTCCATTTTTATGCAAATAATTCCTTGGAACATATGGTGCCAGTAGATGGCAATAAAGTAGGACCAATATTAGATTGCGTTTACATGTAATCACCATTCAGTTATGTAAACTTATAATTTATGTAACATCATACTAGTTGGAATCCATGTCGGTGATGACTTCCAATACAGTAACTAATGAGCGGTCATATATCGATGATATGATATATTGACTACATTGATTCTGTATTGAAATTCTCACTGGACCGGACTGATAATAAAGACTTTGATTGAGATTGATTGTGACTTACCATTCAAAGAAAGTTAGCTAACATTGGGTAATCGGGGTTTATTGACATAGTTTGGCCAAGTGGGAGACTGTTAAAAGTTCCTATTTTGGTGGCCATCACTATGGTCAAACTCGTTGACCGGTGAATGGTATAAGATCAACCTTAAGATGTACAATTGCTATTCTGGTGAGTTTGAAGAGAATAGGCAACTGCTTATTGTGTCTTTCAGTTAAGGTATGATTGTGATTTCTAATCACACTATAATTAGCAATTTTAGTCCTTAATGGGATAGGACTCTTTGGCTATAAATATAAGGGGTGCCTGGTCCCAACGATAGCTTGACATAATTCAATCCTCCCTATTGGCGAGAGCATCCCCATTGTGCTAGGAGACATTGAACGCGAGAACATCGTTGAAGATCGGCAACCAACCATCGATGGCTAACGCTCAAGGTGCGCATATTTATAGGTTATAAATTTATTGTTTTTGATTGATCATGCGCCTAGATCTTTAGGCTTAATTTTGGATGGTCGGATCGTCAGATCCATTTAGATTCCATCAAGTATATCTCCTCAGGCCATTTCAGATTCAGTGAAACTTGGACAATAGTTTTAGCAAAAAGTCACCGTATGAATATATGCTAGAGGAGGCTGAACTGAACTGCCACAAATGATTTGAGAAAACATCATCAAAATTTTATGCTAAGGCATGCTATTGATGAGGAGTTAAACTATATGCTAAACGAGGCTGTTTAGATGTAAACATAAAACATAATCAGAGTCTAAATAATTAGAACCATATAAAAATTCTGTCAATTATAGCTTTATGTGCAACCGTGGGATTTTTGACGATTCCGTCGCGACGATACGCTCTCTTGAAAAATATAGAGTCGCCACCCGGAGCTTTTGGTGTCCCGAAAAACCTAGATCAATTTTATAATTACCAAAGTGCCATAAATATGACTCTGATTCTAGTCTATGCTAAAGTCTCTTGGGTAGGGGCTTCGGTTATCTATCGGGAAGGTGTTAGGCACCCGACCAACCCGCTCGTAAGCGGTCTCTACTATAGCTATTTTGGTGTGTATAATATATATATATATATATATATATATATATATATATATATATATATATAAAAGAAAATAAGCGGCACTTTCCCTTACTCGAAGATCCTATTGGGCCCTTCCCGCTTGCCGAAATTTAGGCAGCGTAATGGCTCAATTCTAGGATAGAAGAAAAGCAAATAAGATAGATGAATAGAGGGGGGAGAGTCGGAGCTCTCGGGCCCTTGTAGCACCGATGTGGATCTTTGCGCGAAAGTGTGTTTGATAAGCTTCCGAAAGCAAATGGGTAGCGAGATGGGTTCTAATATCTAAAGCTATAAGTTAAGAGGTAGGAGAAGAAGGCTAGGGGTTAGATCTAGTTAAATCTCAATGATTTATGATGGAAAATGGGGTGTCAAGGATGAACTAGGGTGCTAAAATTATATGAGTTTAGTGGGGGCCAATGGGAGGGTTGCTTACTAAAATTTTCTCTCTTTGAAAATTTTCCAATCCTTAAACAAGAGGGGTGACTCTCTATTTATAGAGAAAGGAAGGATTAGTGAGGGATTAAAGTCTTAATTAGGTTAGCAATTAGGTAATGGGCAATCTAAGGTTTTTGGGGTTTTCTAGAACTTGGAGAAGTGAGATTTTGATTTAATGGTAGATGATAGGGTGGTGACTTGGATGACAAAAGGGTGATAACTTAAGCTAATAAGGTCACTACGGTCCTAAAGCAACACACCCCAGACTTTGGGATGGTGCACAAGTCAAACCCCCAATGCCAATTTTGGACATTTTTTGAAGGAAAACCAAGCCCAAACTATTAGAAGTTGAAGACCCGCAGGGGCCCAGCCCGGTTTTGTAATTTTCTGCACAAATCTGTGATATTTATTTTGCCATAACTTTAGATATATAACTCTGATTGAGGCGATTTTTAGCTTGTTGGAAAGCTGGGGAAGTCCTCTTTCCAATGGCATATAACTCAGATTCAGAAAAGATTTATATAAATTTTGGCACTTCTCTCTTTAGCCACTGCTCAGGAGCGTTCAAAATTGGCTCTATGGGTTCGATTTTTTAATTTTCTACATAAATCTGTAATCTTCATTTCGCCATTACTTTTAATATATAAATCTAAATTAGGATATTCTTAGCATGTTGGAAAGATGGAAAGTTCTACTTTCTAATAGTATATACCTTCGGTTGGGCAACTATTTATAAAAATTTTGGCACTCATCTTTCTAATCGCTGTTCAAGAGGGTTCGAATCAGGCCTGGAAAAGGTTCTAACAAGTCTGGGAAGGCTATGGTTGATTCTTAAGGATTCAGGTTGATTCCTAAGGGTTTTGGGATGATTTCTAAGGGTTTGAAAAATACTATTGAAAGCTCGGGGGTACGCCTTTCTTATGTGTTGATCGGGCCTTGGGCCAAATTTGGGTGTCTACAGATGCCCCTCTTTGGTATCCGATCACTAATGATCGAATGCCAAAGAAAAGAGACAATCAAAGAGGCCCAAGGCATTATTGACAAGTCCACTGCATTCAAAATGAACTTTAAACATCAGATGAGTGACATGGTGAGAAAACGAAAGCTCCTGTATGTCAGAAAAAATGATCGTTTCTCAAGGTAATCGGTTTCCAAGCACTTGACATTACTGGGCATAACCGAGGTAAAAAATGAGTTGCGAAAGCCTAACAGCTGAGAAAGACGATCGCTTCTCGAGATGATTTGAAGGAGTTTGATGTTCAAGATTCATTATAAATGCAACAGCTTCGTAAGTAAGGAGAGTGATCGACCCTCATTAAAAGATATGAGCAAAACAAGTATCCAAGGTTCCACAGTTTGTGTCCAATCACACGAGGCATTGACCACCTCATCTGACTAGTCACGGGTGCCCCTGCTTGAAGTAGGGTTCGAGATCTTTGGGCGAACCCATTGATCCTGAAATTTATTTAGCATGATTACCTGAGCGGAGCGAACATATGTCGCAACATTTTTTGGGAGTACGTGCTACTTTTCCGACGTGCCTCGGATCCTCATGACCCAGAGTTTTTAACCTCAAATGACACAAAATAGATATGGCCAAAATCGGGTGCCCACCGAAAGGGGCATCCAAGCCTGATCTCTGCCGACAATGATCTTACAAATCATTTAACTATGCATAAATATGCACCCATTAGGGGCGATAAGCAACAAAGGCGATAGAAGTTTCGACTCAGATCCCGTCCAGGTATAATTTACGAGAACAAACGACCACCCTACGAATACCTAGATGCATGGCAAACACTTTACAGGGATACCGTGCCAATACAGATTTTAAGCCTGCGAAAATAATGGAAATGAGCTCTTATGCATGCATGTTTACACATAGTTTGGTTAACATATAGTTTCTTTTTTAATAGGTTGGTTTCAACCAACGATTGACCTTTTTCATAACGGAGTTATCCGAACCTCAAACCCTGTATGGCGCACGCCCGGACAGTGCAGACCAAGAGTCCACACCTCTAAAATAACTCGTGATGAATCTCAAGTTAGACACCCACATTCCTATGAGTTCATAAACGCAGCGCTCATCGTAAAGATTTAGCAGTGGAGTCGGCCTGATCAAAATATTGACCGTTTGACTGAGATTGACACAGTTGCTCCTACTTCAAAATAGGATCTAAAAATCCAAGGCAAACTTTAGACTTAGGACATTGATATAGCACAGCTGAATTGCTGATAAAATATTTGACATTTTATCGCATTGAAACACGCATTTGCGTCGTTATGCGTGGCATGAAAACATAGGTTTCTTCTTCTTCTTTCTTCCTTTTTTTTTTCAAATGATTATTTTTTTCATTTTTTTTTAAAACAGACGCCAGCATGATGAGCTCGCGGCTGCCTTGAAATAGTTTATTTAAATCGAAATCGAAGCCAGCGTACTCAAGTCCATATGATATCGAAAGGATCGAGTCAGAATCGGGTGTCCACAGAAGGAGACACTCAATCTTGGCCTCCGCCATCAATGAAGTTATAAATGAACAACTATGCATAAACATACACCCATTAGGGGTAATAAATAATAAGGCAATGGAAGTCCCGACCCAGATCCCGTCTAGGTACTATTTACGGGAATAAACGACCATCCAATGAATACCCAGACGCATGGCGTACACTTTACAGGGATACTGTGCTGGTTTTAAGCCTGTGCCCTAAAATGGGCCCTTCTGCATGACTGTTTGCACATAGTTGTCTGACGTAGTTTCGTATCTGACAGGTTGGAATCAATCCAACAATGGATCTTTTTGAAGACGTAGTTATCCGGACCTCAAAACCCGTAGGGCGCTCGCCTGGACAGTGTAGACCAAGAGTCTACACCTTTGAAAATATCATGTGACGAACTTGAAGTTCAAGGCACTCAAGTTCACCTAAAACCAAAAATGGAGCGATCAGGGCGAAGATTTAGTGGTGGAATCAATCAAATCAAAACATTGACTATTTGACCGAGATTGACACTGTTGCTCCTACTTTGAAGTAGGATCTACATATCCAAAGTGAACCTTAGACTTGGAACATTAATTTTGCACAACTGTATTGCTGATAAAATATTGACATTTTACCGTATTGAAATCCACATGTGCGTAGCAAAAAGTGTCATAAAAACTCATCTATCTTTTTTTATTTTTAAAATGATTGCTTTTTTTTTTCTTTTTTTTTTTAATAGACCGATCATCTGTGGAGAGATGCTTTATTTGATCTGTCCATCGCCGAGAGGTTGTCTACCTCGAGGTTTTAGGCCATTTGATGTTTCTGCACATTTCTCAAGAAAACGTCAGTCCCTTTTTTGTTTATATGGGTAATAAATATGTATCCTAAGTAACAGAAGGAGCAACAAACTTTTACCTATACTTTTTTATTTTTCAAAATTTATATATACTTTTTTGGATTTTTGTTTTTAGAGATTTTTTATTTTTTTTCTTCATTTTTGAAACGGAAGTACAATGCTGTAAAAATATACATGGAAAATAGTAGAAATATAGAATTTTTTTGTATTTAGATTTTTCTTAATTTTTTTCTTTTTTTTGTTTTTCTTGTTTTTTTGTTTGATGCCTTATCAGTGAGACGAAGTAATGGATCCCTTTTTTAGCATAGCCGAGCTCGTTCATGCGGTCAAACCTAAGTGAGGTTCAGAATTTTCCAAGGTCGGAATGTCCATCCCTTTGGATCGAATTAACATTTTCTCCTTACCTTGGGTCATACTTTTGATGATGTAGGCTGAAGATATTCCTGGTCAGAACCTGATTTGAGCTAACATGAGCGGCCCAGTTGGCGATCAGATAACACAGAGATGTAACAGAAGAAAGTAACTGAATGATTTTCTTCTTCATTTTCTTTTTAACATATTTACTCACAGCGCTCAAGACGGGTTTTCGCCGTGCCCATTGTTACCCTCCTTTTTACCCGTAATGCCCTTTCGGGTTTTCACCTGGTCCGCATAAGCTCGCTATTTTTACCCGTAGCACCCTTTCAGGTTTTCACTACGTCCATCTTTCTTGGAGCTTGTATTTTTATTTTATTAATTTTTTTTCTTTCATTTTTTTTCAAAAATCACAACATAGACGTTGATTCCGTCATAGCCGGCCGGATGGGGTTCCGGTGTCATTTCACAACTCGGCTTGTGTTGACTTAATCAATATTATGACTGCTTGTGAACATAAAAAGAGGGCTTTCTTTAGGGTGTAGCTTGGCCATGGGTCAGGTTAGGATTTGAAGGTATGATGGGTTAAAAAGAGTTTCCTTGACACGATCTCAATTTTTCACAACATACTTTCTTCCTTGGGGGATTTAACCGTACATGCCCCATAATTCTTTTATATTTTTTCTGTTTTTCTTTATTTTATTTTAGGCAATCTCTTTTTGGGGTTTGGCTTTTCCAAAATTTTTTAGATTTTGAATTTACTTCCCCTTTTTTGTATATGCACACACTTTTTCTCTTCTCTTTTTTTCGGGGAAAGGGTTTGTTGAAAGAAAGGCCCAGGCTCAAAATTAGATAGCAAAGGGCATTATCATTTTTAGGGATACTTTTTGGCTACTATGCTTGGAATGATGACCTCCTTTGGGTGTTTCTTAAGTAGTCACGTATTTGTTTCGTCAATACTTACCGTATCGTGATAGACTAAGAGTAGAACCATCGGATGTATCCAACATTGATGGGCTCAAGAAGATGATCTCCTTCCATAGTGGCGAGGCGTATCCCGGCAGTACTTCTCAGACAACGTAAGGTCCCTCCTAGTTTGGCTTGAATTTTTCTCTCTGATCGACGTGGAGGGATGGGAAGATCTTCTTCAGCATAGTGTCTCCTATCTTCAGATATCTACCGCGAACACGTTTATTATAAGCGCGTGTGATTCGCCCTTGGTAAACTTGAGTATGACACAAGACTAGGAGCCTCTTCTCATCCAATAAGTTCAATTGTTCAAAGCAGGATCTCTCTCTCTCTCTGCTTCGGGTAAGCCTGATTCCATGAGGATTCAGAGTGAGGGTACTTCAACCTCTACCGGTAGGACGGCCTCGGTTCCATATACAAGGGAGAATGGTGTTGCCCCTGTAGCGGTATGGATCGACGTTCTGTAGGCCCATAAAGAAAATGGTAGTATTTCGCTCTAATCTAGATAAGTGACTACCATTTTCTTGAAGATGCAGACGACCGTCTTGTTTGCAGCTTCCATGGCTCCATTAGTTTGCGGCCGATAAGGGGACGAGCGATGGTGCTTGATTTTGTATTGCTTGCAGAAGGCTCGGATGTACTTATTCGCAAAGTTTGTGTCGTTGTCCGTAATAATATCCATGGGTACTCTAAATTGGCACACAATATTGTTTTTGAGAAACTTCTCGACGTTACTGGCCATGATGTTGGCATATGACACCGCTTCTACCCACTTGCTAAAGTATTCAATGACGACAAGGATGAACCGATGTCCGTTGGATGCTTTCGGATTAATCATTCTGACGACGTCAAGGCCCCAGGTAGCAAATGGTGAAGGAGTGGTCATACAGTGTAGATTGATGGCAGGAGCGTGTATCAGACTGGAGTGTTCTTGACACTTGTAGAATTTATGAACATGCTTGTAGCAATCTGATTCCATAGTGGTCCAAAAGTACCCTTGCCGTAGAATTTTCTTGGCGAGCATGTGACCGCTGACGTGAGCACCACATACTCCCTCGTGAATCTCCTTCATGATATTGATTGCTTCACTTTCTATAAGGCACTTGAGTAAGATATTATTGTAGGATCGCTTGTAAAGACATTTCCCACAAATGACATAGCCTGCCGTTAAACGTTGAATGGTTCGTCGGTTCGTCGGTTCGTCGATTCGTCTTAGACGTACCCTCAGGGAAAGTTAGTGTCTCAAGGAAATTTTTGATATATGAGAATCAAGGTGGCTCATCATTGGGCTTTGTAGGTTTTTCAATCTGGAGGCAGAAGGCCAGCTCATTCCTTTGCTCGATCATGATTGGCTTCAACTCAGCACCATATGGGATATCAATCATTGACGCCTAAGTGGCTAATGCGTCGGTAAAACGATTCCTTATCTGGGGGACATATGAGAATATCACGTCTTTGAAGTAAGCTATCAGATCCTCGAGGTGTTCATGGTAAGGGATCAATTTCTCGTCTTTCGTCTTCCAATCTCCATTCGTTTGGCATATGATCAACTGTGAATCATCGAATACTCGGAGGTGAGTTACGTTCAGATCGAGAGCCGCCTGCAAACCAGCGGCACAAGCTTCGTACTCGGCCATGTTGTTAGTGCAAGAGAAGTTGAGCTTAATAGAGACTGGTATATGTGATATTTTTGGTGAAATCAGAATGACGCCAACTCCCTGACCCTCGGCATTGGCTGCCTCATCAAAGTGCATTACCTAAGATTAGTGGCACCACTATTAGTGGTGCAAGGTAAAAATTGGGTTCTAGATTATTTGACAGCAGCAGTTCCAACCCGAAATGAGTCTCCTAATTAGTTTTTTCTGGAAGTTGGGGTTCCGGGGATTGATTGTTCTAATGATATGCCTCTTTCCTCACCGATATACCTCAAGTGTAAGCATTTTTCTCAGGTACTAGGTGGGCTGGAACTTTTTCGGATCATCACCACTAGGGGCTACTGCCGTACTAAGACCTAGGAGTTTGTATGTGTGCCTAAATAACCGAACCCTTGAAAATCTACCCCGTAAAAAATAATTTAAATCCCCTTTGGTGGTTTAATTTTATTTTTCACTTTTAAGAAAATTTTATTAAGTTCAAAGATCAGGGGTGATGATCCCGTGCCGCCTCTACGGGCCGACGTTCACTAGCGGAATATGATTGCTGAATTAAAAGCACAAGTAGGCCCGCCAAACGGCTAAGACATTTGAAATGACAGAAATGTAAGGAATTTAAATGACTGTAGACACCCAAATTCGGCCCAAGGCCCGATCAATCTGTACTTCGGGAGAGATGTACCCCTGTGCTTCCGATGGCACCCCCCCTGAACCCTTAGGACCCTACCTAGACCAGTAGGAATCACTCTAAGACCTTTAGAGCCATTCCCCCAATCCTTAGAAGTCACCCCTACACCCTAGAATCCCTTCCCAGACCTAACTTAAACCCTTCTGGCAGTTGAAGGGAGGAGAGCTACAGAATTTCACACAGACTAGTACCATGGATGAGCCATATACCATTGGAAAACAGACTTCTCCAGCTTTCCAACAAGCCAAAGATCACCCAATTTGGAGCTACGGTTCAAAAGTTATGGCCGTTTTAAGTTTCACATAAAATCATGAATTTTATTCAGGCATAGATATTACATACGCCCAGTCATTTTTACCCCAGATTACTCAGGCGTATATATTATATACGCCTGCCTATTTTGGGGAAAATTTAGCCGGGCGTATATAATATATACGCCCAGTATAGGTGGGACCCACCACGGGTTTCATCTTCTCAAAACTCCCCTGATTTTGGTGAAAATTACTGTTCCTAAATTGGGCGTATATAATATATACGCCCAGCTTAGCTACAGTAACTGTCATCTGTAGCTCGAATTTCCTCCATCTAGTTTGACCCTTTGACCATCCCCTGGGTTGAGGTGGGTGTCTTGAGATTGGTTACACCCCCTTTGAGCTTATTGGCAACCCTTAAGTCACCCATGGTCTCACCCCATCATCCGCCATTGAAACCAGTTTCCCAAAACCCTAGGACCTTGAAAACCCAAAAAACCTTAGATGGGGGATTACCTAATTGATAAACCAATTAGCTCTTAAGTAACCCCCTAACCCATCCCTTCTCTATAAATAGAGAGGCCCCCCTCTTCCTTAAGGGTTGAATTTTTGTTGAAGGATTAGAGAAGTGCTTAAGAGAGAACCCTAGTGAGAGAAAATGCTAATATTTTCCAGAATTCCAGCATGCGTACTTCACCTATTTCAACCAATTTCCACCATTAGATCACTCCCTTTTTCTAAAGTCTAGCCTCTAGCTTCACTCTACACCCCTTACTTTATTGAATCCTAGCATTAGAACCCATTTTCACACCATTTAAGCCATCGAAAGCACACCAAAGCGAAGATCTTCCACGGTGCAACAAGGGCCCATGAGCTCCGGCTCACCCCTCTCTTCCTCTACCTTCTTGGTGTCACCTCCGTCCAAGGATTCAAGCCGTTACGCCGCCGAAATTTCGGTTTGGCTCAAAGCTTGATAGGACCGTATTACCATCGGGCAAAGGGAAACTCCGCCCTTTTTATTTTTATTTTTGGCCATAGATAGAGACCGCTACGTGCGGGTTGATCGGGTGCCTAAACCCTTCCTGATCGATAACCAAAGCCCCTACCCTAGATCCTTTGGCAAAGACCGGTAAATCAGAGTCATATTTAGCACTTCGGTGCTCAAAATATCGATTTAAAGGTTTCTCGGGTCACCAAAAGCTCCGAGTGGCGACTCTCCATTTTATCCAAGGCGAGCGCATCGCCGCGACGGGTTCGAGAGGATCCGCGGTCGTACAGATGGCGACTCTGCTGGGGATTTCACCCTAGCGCTTCCCCTCTTGTTGGCCTTTCCTTTTATTTTGTTATTTTACTAACCATGGCTGTTTTTTGTTATAATTTGCTGCTATTTTTCGCTATTTTTTGTTGTTTTTACTAACGTACTCACCCCTACGATTTAGTCCTTTAAGTGCCTTAGCCGTTTGGCGGGCCTACTTGCGCCTTAAATTTCAGCTTTTACGATTCTAGTCATTTAAGCCGCCTTAGCCGTTTGGCGGGCCCGCTCGCATTTATTTTTACGTCATTTAAATTTCAGTCATTTACAAGCCTTAGCCGTTTGGCGGGCCTACTTGCGCACTTTATTTCGGTCATCATATTTCACCCGTTGAGGCGGCACGGGTTTGTCATCCCCGACCCGATTTTGGACTTAATTTCACTCCCCTATAAAAATTTGTAATTAAAAGTGAACCAACAGTATGGGGACATAATTGAATTTATTTTTGCGTTCTTGGGTAGTTTCCGGGGGGTTTAGGCACATATACAATTTACCCGGTTCCCAGTAAGGCCGCAACCCTAGTGGTGATGATCCTGAAAAGAACCACCTTCTTCCAAGAAGCGCTTCAGAAGGTATATCAGTTGGGTTGCCAATTCCGATCAAGCCGTAAAGCCCGCATTGGTGAGAGCGTAGAAAACCCAAAATTCAGCCGTGTATCCCTAGGAAACGGAAAGGAGGGACCCGATAACAAACACAGCAATCCCCGAGAGCATTTCTCCCAAGAAACCAGTTCAAAGACCCACATTTGGGCTTGCTGTCCACTGTCAAACAGAACCTTTTGCCCGGAGTATATAATATATACGCCCAGCAAAATGGCCCCAGATTTACACAGGCGTATATAATATATATACGCCCAAATTAAATTTAAGCACGGACATATAATATATACGCCACCAAATCTGTACTTTTTGGTGGTCCAAGTGCATAATATATACGCCAAAGATATATCTGGGCTCGCAAAGAACCGACCTGAGGCCCAATCCACCACCCCAATTCCCTGATTAGCGGTATTAGTGTCCGCGGTAGCCTCCCACATTCTCTAACGCCCAATATGCCCCCGCCCAGTCAAAAGAAGGTGACTTCTTATTGATTTGCTCCGGGGGATCGGGTCATTTGTGTGGATTCCCTCGCCTTCAATAGAAGAAAGGGTTCCCTTTCGCTTCTTCCAAAGTGTGTCGGATCCTGTCGTGGGACCTACTAAAGGTACATATATCGGCCGAAACGGGAGTTGACCCTGGGCACCAAGTCATCAGCAATCTAAGTAGAGGGGAGTTGCAATTTGAAAAAAAAGAGAAAGAAAATCCTCATCTTCAAAAAAAAAATCCACCTTAAAAAAAAAAAGGGAAAAATCAATCAAAATCAAAATCAAAAATCACAAATTTCACTTTTCAAAACAAAAAAAAATCATTTTCCAAAACCCCCCCAAAAAAAAAAAAACACAAAGAAAAACAATCAAAAATATACCTTGGTGTGACCGGCACTACGACGACCTCAAACCCGGCCCGTAGAAGAACCAGGAAGGTATTCAGCCCTTATCCGCAACATCAATACAACACTCGTCGGCGGATCATGTCAAGAGCCGATACATCCCCACCGTCATCCCCTTCCCATTCCCGTATAGGAGAAGCCCCGGTCTCCGACACCTTCACCCAAGCCAGGTTCGATATCACGGGCCCATTTGGAGCGCCCGTGTTCACTTCCACCTCATCCCCTTCCCTTACATTCCCCCAACATACCCCTTTTTCATCCCCTACTGAAACCCCTCATTTCTCACCCGCTCCTTACATCCCCATCTCCCATCCAAACACCACAGATCCCCATACTTCCAAAGACCCCAGGAGTCCCATCCCCCGCCTACTTCCCACATTCCATCCCTCTCATCACCCATGCCCCCAACATCCTACAACCCCACCCCCCCCTCTCACCCACCATTCCCACCACATGGCCCATCCACATCCCAACATACCCCCCCATTTACCCGGGTCATGCCCAATTTCTCCCAACCACCTCCATCCTTAAGTGATCCATCACCCCCCAATCTCACACCTGAGTCCATGCCCTCGATGGAGGACATGAGAACGATGTATGCCCTGTGGGCTGCTTCTCGCAACCCTACCTCTTAAACCCCGCATCCAAATTTTCAAAACCTCCATACCCCATTCCCTCCTAACCATGCCCAACCACCCATCGTACATACCTCCCAAAATCCCCCACCTCAATTCCAGACCCAAACCCACACAAATCCATGGGCCCCAGCCCAAACACCATTAGAGACATGGGCCCAGGCCCAAAACCCTCAAAACCCATGGGCCCAAGCCCAAGCTTATCAAGCTCAGACCCCAGCCCAAACACCTCCAAACCCATGGGCTCAAGCCCAAACCCACCAAGCCCAGGCCCTAGCCCAAACACCTCCAAACCCATGGGCCCAAGCCTAGGCCCCAGCCCAAGACCCTCAAAACCCATGGGCCCAAGCCCAAGCCCATCAGACCCAGGTCCAGGTCCAAGCCCCCCAGGGCCTTTGGACCCAAACCTATCAAACCCAAGCCCAGGGCCCATGGACACAAACTCAACCCCCTAATGGCCCAGTAACTCAAACTCAACAAGGCCCATTGGCCCAAAGTCATATTAAGCCCCACCCCCAGGCCCAAGGCCCGTCAGTCCAAGCCTTCCAAAACCATCAAACCCAAATCCCTCAAACCCAAGGCCCATCCGCCCACGCTCATCAAAGCCCATTCACTAACCCCATACCCCCTCACCAATACCCTTCATTCACCTATAACCCTTACGCCTCATCCCACCTCCAACGGAAATCCAATCCATCCCATTCCTCAAAACCACAACATCCCACCATCTCAATCACACCCCATCACCCCCTGTAATGTGCCACCAACTCAAAGACATCACTTACCCACAAAACGCTCACCCATTTATCCCTTCTCATCCCCTACAAACCATGTGGCCCCACCAAGTCATCCAACCCATCACCCCCCAAGTCCAAATAGCAGAGCTCGCCCCTCACCAATACCACGACCAACAGTACGAGGAGGATGAGATTCGCAACAGTGGAGGAACTGCCAGTTTTAACCCTTCCGGGCCCACCATCATCACACCTAGGGTCGAACCAAATCAAGGGGAAGCGGTCCCCGCCACAGCCTCGAAGGAACCAGAGCAGCTGAAAGAACAGATAGACAAAATACAGAAGCAGCTGATGAAGATGGGAGGAATGGAACTACACTCGACGGACTTTTCAGACTTATGTCTGTTCTCTGACGTCCCCCTGCCACAGAAATTCAAGATGCCATCATTTGATAAGTATAATGGCACTGGCAACCCCATCGCCCACTTGAAATCTTACTGCGGGGATATGTGCTAGTATGGCGGAGATGAACGACTCCTCATCAAAGTGTTCCAGAAGAGTTTTACGGGCCCAGCACTGAGATGGTTCACATCCCTGGAACCATCCATGATAAAAAATTGGAAAGATCTGACACGCTTATTTCAAGAACAACATGTCTATAACATGGACATAGAACCAAGGAAGTCGGACTTGGCCCGATTAAAGTAAAGACATGATAAAACATTCAGTGCTTACTTAGGGAGGTGGAGGCCTTAGTCATTGTAACTCATCAATTCTCATGATGAGCAGATTGAATTGATAACCAAGGGAGCCCTCCCAGTCATCGCAGATTTTTTAGTATATCAACAGCAGTCAAGTTTTGCTGATCTGGTCCGAAATGCCAACCGTTGCGAAGACGCCATTAGAGAGGGCAAGTTAGGAAGGAATGCGGCCAACGGGCCACCGGGTTCAAAAGTCACGAACCAAGAATTGAAAGAAGACCAGGATGAGGTACGTAACATTGTTTACCCTCGTGCCAATACCAACGCCCTCGACACAACCTGTTACACAACCACCCTGCACCTTTCGAAAGTACTAAGGCCAAGCAACGACCAAGAGCCCTGCTACTGAATGTATGAAAGCACACTTCGAACGAGTATTCACCTCGTTGGGGCAATCCTTGAGTGTCTTACTGCCGGTATTACTACAGAAAGGCCTGGTCAATTTACTCCAACCTCGCCCGCCACCCCACCCAATACCACGGAATTACGATCCGAATCTGCATTGTAAATTTCCACTGTGGACCTCACCCTACTTGGACCGTGCTTCCTTCAAAGCACGGTCCAAGATCCGATAGAGGCGGAAAGATCATACCCCGCCACTTCCCCAAGGGCGTAACCGTAATATCCATCAGCCTCTACCATCGCATCTGTGAGGCCAGCCAAACATACATTGGATAGAGGAAGAAGAAGAAGAGTTTGACCCTTCAGATTATATTAGCAATCAGGAGGAATTTTCACTCCCCAGGCTAAACTAAGATGAACTATTTGTTGGGATGATCGAGCCACTGTAACTTGCCAATTATTTTCCCACACCAGCTTGCCAAGAGGAGCCCTTAGATTTAGGGCAATATTTTTCCACCCCCGCTCCCGCCTATCAAATGCAAACGGGCACAGCCCCGCCGCAATCATACGCATATCCACCCCATGCCCAATTTACCCCATACACCCCTCCGTCACACATAAATCATCCTGTTCCTTACACAATTCCGCCATCCCCATATTATCCTACCCCATACACACCCTCAAGTCCCTCCACCCAATACAATGCTCCGCCATCCTCAAGTTACCCCATACCATACACGCCTTCAAGTCCCGCCACCCAATTTACCCCATACACCCCTCCATCACCCCCGAATTACCCCGCTCCATGCATCACTGCATCATCCTCAATCTATCCCATTTCGTCTACCAACCCATCATCATCCCACCATGCCACAAACCCTTTATATCCCCCCATTCCACCCACTATCCCGTCATGTCCCGGTCATCCCGCTCAATGTACAACTCCATCGCCCCCAATTTACTCCACTTCATCCACAAACTCGTCACCATCCCATCATACCTCCCCATATACAAATCCTTCATACCCCCATCATCCCGCGCCCACCACACCTCAAACGTCTCCCCATCCCTCCAGCCCAGTCACACTCCCGCCATCCCTTCACTATTTTGGCCCTAATCCAACTCCACCACCACCCGGACAAGCAACTCCTCACCCAATCCCCACATCACCTAATCACCACTGGTCCTACCATGCCCAGGTAACACCAGTACAAGCCCCCTCCGTGCCCATCACTCCAATTCTGTCAATTCCCCCCACTACCATTCCACCCCCATTGGAGTTAACCTGGTCGGACCTGAGAAACCAGTATATCCGACCCAATCCTCCTCGGAGTCCTCACGCACCCCATTTCTCATCCCAAAACTTGCTTATGACCCGCATCAGGTACCTTTGAGCTATGAACAGACGGACATGAATGTCGGGTGCAACCAAGAAGAGGCTGTTGAATTTGTTACTCGATCGGGCCGGATTTACCGACCAAAGCATCAGGAGAGAAGAAAAGAAGAAATAACGACAGTGAAATCCTTTGAAAAATGGCTGTGGAACATATAATCGGAGATATGACTCAAGAGAATGCCCGCACATATTATCGTGTGGGATTTATTGATCACGTCTCCACTCCACTTTCAAGCCCTAATGGGAGCGCTCAAGGACGCGCATGTCTCCACCCATGTAACTCCAGATGAAGTAGGGGAAATAATAGGGCAAGTGTTGGCCCCAAACGCCATCTCTTTCACCGATTCGGACCTACCGATTGAGGGGAATGACCATTCTAAACCCCTGAATATAACAGTAGAAATAGGGAACTTGGTGGTGCCGTTGGTCCTGATCGACAACGGGTCGGCGCTGAATGTATGCCTTCTAAGGACGGCAATCAAAATTGGGGCGAACCCCGACACCTTCTGGCCATCCATATCAAGCGCACGGGGATTCGATAACACTAGAAGGGAAATCATAGGAGAAGTAGACCTTGACCTGATCCTCAGACCGCAAACCTTCACCACCCCCTTTCAAGTGATGGACATCAAGTCTACCTTCAATCTACTATTGGGCTGGCCATGGATACATAAGCTCGGAGCAATACCATCTACTCTACACCAAAAGCTCCAATTTATCTTAGAAGGAAAAATTGTCACCATCTTAGGTGAGAGCAGAGAAGACATGGGGAAGAGCGCTCTGCACATTGAGAATCCGAAAGTGCTGAACATATCGCACACAGCTGAGGACGCCGATCTCCATCGATTTGAGTACGACTTCTCCAATGTTACCCTTGAACCAACTGAAAAGACCCCGGATAAAACTGGAGGAGGAATGGATGCAGCTGTGTTCATGCTCCATAGATGGGGCCATCAAAAAGGGAAAGGACTGGGCCCACACCTTCAAGGAAGAAGAGACCCCGTCAAGGCCAAGGGGCAACAAACTAAATTCGGCTTAGGCTACAGGCCCAAAGAAGAGGAAGTCAGAGAAGCCAAGGAGAACATGAGAGCCGCAGCAGCCGCCAAGGCCAGAGGAATCATCTTGGAAGAGGAACCTCACGCTCGCCCCCACATCCGCGAAACCTTTGTGAGCGTCGGGGTAGTAAAAATTGATCTAAATGGGGAGACGAGTGTAACCCCACATAAGCCTACTTCAATCCACCCCACCAATCCCTACATCATCCCCCCATACTTCGAAATGAACTTAGCTGCCCTTTCCTTGTTTGAGGAAGAAGTGCCCCGATCCACCCCTCACTTCAGCACCAACCACTCTGGGCCCCTCCTAACCATAGAGGATAAGGTCCCGGAGGATCCCTCTGTAAATATGTTGAGGGAAGAAATGCAAGAGCCTACCGATGCCACTCCTGATCAAAGAGGTAAAGGCCAAGCCTCACAGGTGAATAACTGGGCATCCTTACCCCAACTCTTGAGAGCCGCCAAATGCCATGAAAATGGCACCGACTCTCTAAAAAAAAAAAAAACGTGTAAAAAGTGAGATTAGCCTCTGGACCACTCTACCTTGTATATATAGAGATTCACCTCGCCAGGGGCTGACCTCCGAAAAAATACAAAAGATCATAAAAATAGAAAAAATATCAATTCCAAAAATATTGTCCTTTAAAATTTCCAATAAAATTAAAATCAATGTCGTGATATCCGTCCCATGTGAAGCCAACCCCTTCCCTGTAGAAATACAAGAAGAGGTAGGAGTCACGAGTCTGGACGAGGAAGGCCAAACCGACGAGCTCCCCAATGAGCTCCTCAAACAATTTACCGATTTTGAGCATGGCCCTACCCCGATCGTCGAAGAGACAGAGGACGTCAATTTGGGCACCACAGAGGCCCCCAGAATCACCAAAATATGAAGGTCATTGTCCCCTACAGAGAGGGAAGGTATGATAGACTTCCTTCGGTCATACCAAGATGTCTTCGCATGGTCGTATGAAGACATGCCTGGTTTAGATACCGATCTGGTTGAGCATGAGTTGCCACTCTACCCCGATGTTAAGGTGAAATGTGGGGCGACTCACCCGAATGAATGTTGAAGGTGAAGGATGAGGTCATTAAACAGTATGACGCAAGTTTTCTCATGGTATCCAAGTACCCGCAGTGGCTAGCCAATATCGTCCTCGTACCAAAGAAGGATGGAAAGGTTCGAATGTGTATCGACTTTCGAAATCTCAACAAGGCGAGCCCTAAGGATGATTTCCCACTGCCACACATCGACATCTTGGTCGATAACACTGCAAAGCACGGGATGCTCTCGTTTATGGATGGATTCTCAGGATACAATCAAATAAAGATGGCAGAGGTTGATCGCGAGAAGACAACGTTCATTACCCCCTGGGGAACCTTCTGCTACAAAGTAATGCCATTCGGGCTGAAGAATGCTGGGGCGACCTATCAAAGAGCAATGACGGCCCTGTTCCACGACATGATGCACCGAGAGATTGAAGTATACGTCGACGACATGATTGCCAAATCGCCAGAAAGGGAGGACCACTTGATAAACCTGCAGAAGCTATTCGAGAGGCTGAGAAAATACAGATTGCGGTTGAATCCCCAGAAATGCGCGTTTGGCGCTATGTTCGGAAAGCTACTGGGCTTTATTATCAGTAGGAGAGGGATCGAGGTTGATCCGACCAAGATCAATGCCATCACTGAGATGCCACCACCATCTACAGAGAAGGAAGTCAGAGGCTTCTTAGGCAGGATCCAGTACATCAGCCGATTCATCGCACAGTTAACTCTGATATGCGCACCAATCTTCAAGCTGCTGAGAAAGGACTCACCAGTTGAGTGGAATGATGACTGCCAGGCTGCATTCGACAAGATTAAAGGTTATCTCCTGAAACCTCCGGTATTGGTACCACCCGTACCCGATAGACCCCTGATAATGTACTTGTCCACGACTGAGTTTTCCATGGGCTGTGTGTTAGGACAGCATGATGAGACGGGAAGAAGAGAGCAGGCCATATATTACCTAAGCAAGAAATTCACTGATTACGAAACGCGCTATTCTCATATGGAGAAAGCATGCCTGGCGCTCGTTTGGGCTACTCAGAGACTTCGACACTACCTGTTATCCCAGGCCGTTCTACTTCTAGCACGGATGGATCCATTGAAGTACCTATTCGAGAAACCTGCTCTCACTGGCCGAACCGCATGTTGGCAACTACTCCTATCTGAGTTTGACATTACTTATGTCACCCAGAAGTCGATTAAGGGGCAAGCACTCGCCGATCATCTTGCTGAGAACCCTTTGCCGAACTATGAGCCTCTAAGGACCGAATTCCCCGATGAAGACATTTTGTTCATGACCGATGAGGATACAAAGGAAACGGAGGAGCCCTGGGTAATGCACTTCGATGGGGCATCGCATGTTGAGGGCCAGGGAGTTTGCGCCATTCTTATCTCACCAAAGTATCCCATATACCCATCTCAATCAAATTGAACTTCCCCTACACCAACAATATGGCCGAGTATGAGGCCTGTACAGCTGGTTTACAGGCGGCTCTTGATCTAAATATAACTCACCTTAGGGTCTTTGGAGATTCACGGTTAATTATATGCCAAACCAACGAGGATTGGAAGACCAAGGATGAGAAACTGATCCCATACCATGAACATCTGGAGGATCTGATAACTTGCTTTGAGGAAGTCACCTTCTCTTATGTGCCACGAGCAAGAAATCGGTTTGCTGACGCCCTGGCCACCCTAGCCTCTATGGTCGAGATTCCATATGGAGTGGTGATGAAGCCGATCATGATAGAGCAGAGGAGCGAACCGGCTTTTTGTCACCTAATCGAAGGACCTACGGAGATAGAGGATGAACCACCCTGGTTCTCAGACATCAAGAATTTCCTCGAGACCCGAACTATCCTGGAAGGAACATCAAAGGTAGACAAACACACCATCCAGCGATTGGCAACAAACTACGTCATCTGCGGTGATCTCCTGTATAAACGGTCTCACAACAATATTCTGCTCCGATGCCTAACCCAGAAAGAGGCGGTTGAGATCATAAGGGAGATTCATGAGGGGGTCTGCGGAACCCATGTCAGCGGTCACATGCTTGCTAAGAAAATTCTAAGGCAAGGATACTTTTGGACTACTTTGGAGACTGATTGCTGCAAGCACGTATAGAAGTGCTACAAATGCCAAGAGCACTCCAGCCTAATACACGCTCCGGCCATTGACTTGCATAGCATGGCCACCCCTTGGCCTTTCGCCACCTGGGGTCTCGACGTCGTCGGTAAGATCAATCCTAAGGTTTCTAATGGACATCAATTCATCCTCGTCACTGTGGAATACTTTACAAAATGGGTAGAGGCGGCCTCCTGTACGAGCATTAAAGCTAGCCATGTTGAGAAGTTCATCAAGAACAATATCATTTGCAGATTCGGCGTACCCAAAGATATCATCACTGATAATGGCACTAATTTCGCTAATAGGCGCATCCGGGCCTTGTGTGAGCGGTTCAAGATCAAGCATCATCGTTCATCCCCGTACAGGCCTCAGACGAATGGAGCAGTAGAGGCAGCCAACAAAACTCTGATCCGCATCCTGGAGAAGATGGTAGTTACTTACAGAGATTGGAGTGAGCAGTTACCCTTCGCACTTTGGGCCTATAGAACGTCTATCCGCACCGCAACAGGGGCAACACCATTCTCCCTTGTGTATGGGACCGAGGCCGTGCTACCCGTTGAGGTCGAGGTACCGTCGCTTCGTATCCTTTTAGAATCCCATCTACCTGAAGCTGAGAGGGAAAGAGCCCATTTTGAACAGCTAGACCTAATTGACGAGAAAAGACTCCTAGCCTTGTGCCACACTCAGGTCTATCAGAGGAGAATTGCACGTGCTTACAATAAGCGCGTCCGCGGTCGAGACCTGAAGATAGGAGACACTGTACTGAAGAAATTTTTTCCGTCTCTCCACGCCGATCCGAGAGGGAAGTTTAGGCCAAATTGGGAAGGACCCTACGTCATTCGAGAGGTTCTGCCAGGATACGCCTTTGCCTCGCCACCATGGACGGAGACCACTTTCCTGAGCCCATCAATGCTGGATACCTCCGTAAGTTCTACTCATAGGTCTTGGGACAAGGTAAGTTTTGATAAAAGTAGATGCGTGACTGCTTAAGGGCCCTATAAAAGAGGCCATCATTTCAAAGTCAAGTGGCCTAAAAGAATATTCCCTGAAAACCTTCACCCCTTTTTGCTACACACTTCGGGCCAACAACCGTTTCTTTCATATACCCCACCCAAAATTCCAAAAAAAAAGAAGAAAGGAGGGAGGAAAAATCCAAACCAAAAGAAGAAGAAGAAGGCGCCCCCAAAAAAAAACAACAAAGAAAAAGAGGGGTACCCCAAAAAACAAAAAACAAAAAACCTAAAAAAAAATGAATGATGACTGGGGCATAAAAAGCCCCCGAAAAGAAAAAGGAGTCCCCGAATCTAGAAATTACCCCAAACTTAGATCCAAATCCCCAGAAAAACCCAACCTGTTTGAACCCCAACCACATTACAACCCGGAAGAATGCCCTCTTTAAGGTCCCCAAGCGGTTATAACATCTACTGCATCAGAACAAGCCGAGTTAACAAACCACACAGAACTTCATTCAGCTGGCTATGACGGAATCGACGCCCATGTCGTGGCTTTCTGGTTCTTGAGAAAAAAAGAAAAAAAGAGAAAAAGAAAAAAGAAGAAAGAAAAAAAAAAAGAGAAGAAAATTAATTTGAGTTCAAAGCAAGACGGACGTGGTGAAAACTCGAAAGGGCGCCACGGGTAAAAACAGTGAACTCACACCACGGACTGTGAAAACACGAAGGGCACCTGGGGTAAGAGAGCGAACCCATGGACGTGGTGAAAACCCGAAAGGGCGCTACGGGTAAAAATAGGGATGACAGGCATGGCGAAAGCCCGTCTTGGGCTCTATGAGCAAAAATGTAAAGAAAAGAGAGATTAGGAGAAGATCTGTTCGCACACCGCCTATTTCAGTTTGGATCCCTTAACCCTCTTCTCCCCTTTGATGGGCCACTCATGGTAGAAATTGGATCGGATCCCAATCAAGTATGTCGTCTCTACCGCAGCATCTGACGCATGACCAAAGGGAAAGACAGAGGACTTAACCAATCCCAGGACAACTGACCTTCCAATGTTTAAAGGAAAAAACCTGTGCCTCAGCAACAGGGTTCGACCATGCTCAAAATAGGACCCACTGGTTTGGCGTCATAAAAAACCTCACCCTGTGAGGAAGAAAATTCCAAAAAAGATAATAGATTTTCCTTTCCCATGAAAAACCTCACCCTGTGAGGAAGAAAATTCTAAAAAAGATAATAGATTTCCCTTTCTCATAAAAAATCTCACCCTGTGAGGAAGAAAATTCCAAAAAAGATAATAGATTTCCCTTTCCCATAAAAAACCTCACCCTGTGAGGAAGAAAATTCCAAAAAGATAATAGATTTCCCTTTCCCATAAAAAACCTTACCCTGTGAGGAAGAAAATTCTAAAAAGGATAATAGATTTCTCTTTCCCATAAAAAAACCTCACCCTGTGAGGAAGAAAATTCCAAAAAAGTTAATAGATTTCCCTTTCCCATAAAAAACCTCACCCTGTGAGGAAGAAAATTCCAAAAAAGATAATAGATTTCCCTTTCTCATAAAAAATCTCACCCTGTGAGGAAGAAAATTTTAAAAAGGATAATAGATTTTCCTTTCCCATAAAAAAACCTCACCCTGTGAGGAAGAAAATTACAAAAAAGATAATAGATCTCCCTTTCCCATAAAAAAACCTCACCCTGTGAGGAAGAAAATTCCAAAAATGAAAATAGATTTTCCTTTCCCATAAAAAGCCTCACACTGCGGAGGAGAAAATTTCAAAAAGATAATAGATTTTCCTTTCTTATAAAAAGCCTCACACTGCGGAGGAGAAAATTCTAAAAAAGAAAATAGATTTCCCTTTTCCATAAAAACCCTCGCACTGTAGAAAATAGATTCCCCTTGTCCATAAAAAAAAAAAAGAGAAACCCCACTAGGTGAAAAAAAAAAGAAAAAAATCCCCAAAAAAAAGAAAAAAATCCCCATAAAAAGTCTTACATTGCAGAATTATAAAAAGAAAAACAAGAGCGCATGTATAGATTTTATTCCCTTTCTTTACAAGTGTTGCCCGCTGAGTGTCACGTCCCAAAAGATAACGACATGACACACTTTCTATTTTGCTGCTTTCTTTACAACAAAAAACTAAACCCAAAATGTATATAACTGTGTATATATGAAAAAAAAAAAAAAGGAAGAAGAAAAGAACAGAAAAAGATAACCCAAAAAGAGATCTCTGTTTGGGGGCTTTCCCCCCAGTGTATATGATCTATGATATGTGCAGGAACAGGTCAAGGGCCGGGAGCACGCTTCAAAGCGCTAATCTTTGCAAGCAGGGAGTCCTCGCGGGCATTTCGATCAGACATCCACCTACCATGAAGACTCTTCTGCTGTCTCCGTGAAGCTTCACCGTGTCTTTGCGGGACTCGATCAAAGACCGATCCAATGAAGAACCTCGCTCTGGCATGGCTCTCACCTCCATAATATCAGCTCGACCTTTCTTTCTCCAAAGTCTCGATCAAAGCCACCTCTCTACGGAAAGGGACTCGATCCGGGTCCAAGCATCGCTTCCTTACATGGCCAGGCCCTGCCTCTACCACATCTACTTTGGGCTAGGAGTAGGTAATTCCTCGATACTAGCCAACCTCAGAATCCGGAGAGACAACGCCGAACCAAGCTACACATATACCGACATTAGGGGTTTCCGAGGGCAGCTATGCGATCAAAATCACTAAGAGATCCGTAGAGAATATCAGAGAGAACAGGTGGGTGGCCTCATGACACTGCACATGCCGAGTATACCCGAATTGGAGCACTCGAGATGGGAAGTAGTATGTGCTACCGGTCAGCCCCAAAAGTGTGATGCCCTCACAATCCCGAGAGCGGACAATCGGAAAGGTGCCGTCCATCCAGGGAAGTTGCCGGTCACCAGATCAGATATACGAGCTCGGCCTCGACGCTCCACCAAAGTGCGCTCAACTCGGATCGAAAACCCCGAGTCCACATCCCTCTAATCAAGGTAATCTCAAGACAGGCCCCATGATAGACAAATGCTCTCCTAACCAGATCTGAACAAGAAGCGGGCTCCCGCTGAGAATCCCAACCCGGCCCGAGGCCGCAACATCCAAGCCTCGATACATCTCCGCCAGGACCAGGTGTACCAATGAGCGACCTCCCTCCAGTTCGATCAAAACATCACATAGCCCGAGGGAAAAGCTCTCACCCCCAGTGAAGAAGAGAACCTCTGACAGCAAATAAAGGGCAAAGGCTTCACATTGAAGGAATCTCGAATAGGCAACTTTCGAAGGCTCGAGTCACCTAAAAGTTCTCTCAGGAATTTCACCGAACACCTGGTGGGCCCTCCGGCGAAACATTTCTCGTATCCACCCTTCTTCAAGCCAAGGACCGCGTGGACCGCCTTTGCATACCCCGGTTTGAGCACTACTTTGGCAAGGCCTCGATGCATCTTCAAGCCAGTGAGGGAGGCTAACTCTTCCAAAGTTGGGGTCAGCTCCCTAGATCCAAATTTAAAAACATGGGCCCTATGGTCCCATGATGCCAAAGCCGCCTGTAGTAGGTTGGGCAACAGAGGAACAGCGAGGAGAGAAGAAAGACGGGACAACCCGAGGCCATTCAGAATAGCAAGCTCGCTCTCGGCCAAACTATCATGCCATTTTTGCAAAAAGCTGGGCCCCGGGTCCAAACAGGGAAGTATGCCGGCCCCCGTATAAAAGCTTGGGCCCCCTTTTGAAGGCAGGTCCATCGGCGTGCAAAGAGGTTCTTTATCGGTCAATATATGGCGATGGGCCCGCTAGAAAAAGAGGGGAGAGAAAGAAAATAAAAGTAGGGGCAAAGCAGCCAAACCAAAGTAAAAGAGGAGACAAGGAGGAAACCAGGTGCGGGTTATAAGGAGCCCGCTGAGCACAATCTATAGGAGGCATATATATTATATACGCCAAGGCAAATTTTGAACAATTTTTGCCTGGCGTATATAATATATATGCCCGGCCATTTTTTCTGAGGATTGGTCAGGCGTATATGATATATACGCCTGGCTATTGATTGCTAAATGTTGGCCTGGTGTATATAATATATATGCCCAGTTTAAGCCGAGGCTGGTAAGGCCCCCCCCCCTCACACTGGTCTATTTCTTTTCCCAAGGAGGGACGTAGTTTATTTTGGCCCACCTTTTCGTCGCAAGAGCGCACATGGGCGGCCATGCCACACCCATGAGAAACACCCGGGTGGCGCGCCGCCCGTAGGTCACATACGAAGAGTCACCTGCATGATCAACCTCATCATTGGAGAGGTGCCAGTCCATTCCAAGCAAGGAAAAGAGAAAGGAAACCACCAAAGCAAAGGAATACCCAAATAAAACATTCATATAAACCATAAAAATTATAAACCATCCAAACAAAAAACTAAACAAAAAAATTATTGTTATTACATATCCCCAAATAAAGCCAAGTCTAAACTATTTCATTATGTCAAATTTGCAGGAAATAAACTAGTCATGGGCAGCCCCCTTCGACTTCTTCCGACGCCGGCTCGCACTTTGAAAGGTACGGGTCTCCCCCACCCGAGTCCATGCCTGAGAGATACGGCTAAGCAAGGAGCGCGACTCCTTTTCACGAGCACGCTGTAAAGGCACACCAAAAGCCATCAGATAGAGAAACAGGCGGAAAGTAAACTAGAAAAATGACTAGGTTGGGCCAGCATTCACTCACCACTTCGGTCTCCCTAAGCCCAACGAGGTTACGGTAGTATTCGGCCTGACTCACTGCCGTCTCATAATCCTGGCCAGTAAGAAAAAGGAGGTGTTAGTCACACAGGCCATCAGCATAATTCAAAGGGAAAGAGAATAGAGCAACAAGATAGAGATTACCCCAGGAATCAGCTTGGGAGGTGGGACCTGGATAGCTTCAGCAGAAATTCGTGCCTTTTCTCACGCCGACACAAAGCGTGACAAAAGGCATCATCCAGCGCTTGAAGGTCCCCTCGACCTCGACCATGAGCGATACTGTAACACCGAAGCACCAGATCGAGGGTCCAAGACCAAGCCACGCTTAGAGGCACACAAGGATCGGAAGGTCCAAAGACTGTTGCATCATAGGGAACGGCCTCCTCTTCCCCCTCATCTGAGTCGCCGCCCTGCTCAAACTATAGAGAGAAATATTTTATCATTAAGGGCGACAGGTCAATCAAAGTAATCACATGAAAGCTGCTGAATGAAAGAAGAAAAGGGGCATTACCTGAGATCGCGGCCCGCCAAAAGCTAAAAAGTTAGCACTGTGCACAAGCGGCAAAGAAGAAATGATAGGGCAGGGAGTCGTACCAAGACTGATACCCCCCGGGCAGGAGAAGGTCATCGATAGGAACCCCATGATGAAGAAAGTTAGCAGTGAGCTCATCAATGGAGCCCTCTGGGGCCAACACATCGGCGGGAGGAGCTTGGGGCACGGCAAAGAGAGGGCGATACTGATGAACTGCTCTCTCCCCTAAATAGTAGGCCCTAGTCCAGGACCCGTAGAGAAAGATGATACGACGGTCCAGCAAAAGACGAGAGGGGCCCACTGAGGCAGGCCAAATTCCAAAAGGGGGATCCTATGTAAGGGTTGAGGATGACCTGCAAAAGAGGAGAAAATCGGAAGGGGATGCACACATTTGATCAGAACCCCTAGCACCCGTGCCGTATCAAATTTACAAACAGGGAATCGCTTTACCTGCTCTGGGATCAACAGGTCGAACTGAGAGCGCAGTCCTAACTCCAAATGCTTCATACCTACGTCCCGACGGTGACCCACGTGCCAGTTACTCATGAGGGGGAACGTAGCAATGTCAGACTGAAGCAGAGGGCAACCCGGCTGAAAGTGAAGGTACCCCCAGACCTGAGAAAGCAGGCAGATGAGGACAGGTATGCTATAAAAGAAATTTGAGTAAACTAAAAACAAAAGATAAAATTCCTCGATGGCAGGCCAGAAACCCACAATAGAGCTAGACTCCCCAAGAACGGCCCGCTTAGGCTGGACATGAGTACGGCATAGCAGCCACCGCCTAATCGAATCGATGCACGGTCTCCCGCTCACCATCGCCGAGTAGGGACAAGAGACTCACCTCCACGTGTTGGAGAGGAGAGTCTTGCCCAAGAGGAACAGAAGGAGATGCGGCCAAGATAAGTGCGCTGACAGTTCGATGTAAATGTCCATGTCAGGCTGCCCCTGGTCCACCAACTCATTAGGCCCAAACTGATCAACCAACCAGGATAGCTTGACCTTCGAGCCTCGAACGTTCCCTGAGGACGGGTAGGCCCCTAGCAGCTGAATCACCTCCTCCCTACCCGGAGTGCGGGTAGGTACTACGAGCACTCCTCCGATACGGACCCCAGTGATCATAGACCAGTCCGCCGGTGTGAAGGCCATCTCTGCCACAACCATGTGGAATGTCATCGTCTAAACGCCTATCGTAGCCTTTAAATAGGGTCAGACTCTTACAAATGGGCACGAAAATGAAGTCCCCAAAACCGCAAGTGAGTAGGTCCTTCACCACTGGGGGAAGGTAAAGCACAAGACACTGGAGGTCAAACCAACTGCCTCGGAACATAATGTGCGGCAGGGGCTGCAAGCAAAAGGCATCAATCAGATAGAGCAGGGAGATATAATGAGGGCATCAAACGAAAACAAAAGCGGAAAGGAGGAGGGGGCCCATCTGTTTACCTGGCCAACGATCTCAAAGTTGGACATATGGGTGTGCTGGCAGTAGAGGAGGCCGGTGTGGGCGGCCTCGCCTTGCATCTCATACCAAGGCTGAGAGGAGCGCTGAGACACAATGAATCGTTCCCAGGGGCCAGAGGCCATCTGCCCTTCTTCGATCATGCCTCGTCACTAGACATCCTGAAAATATAAGACGCATCGGCATATGAGGGGATTGCCAACAACAAAATGTATATATATATATATATATATATATATATGCACTAATCCAAAAAAAAAGAACCATGTGTAGGCACTAAAAAAAAAAAAGAAGCAAAAAAAAAAGAAGAATGTGTGTGTGTACTAAAAAACAAAAAATCATGTGTGTGTGGGTACTGACCCAAGAAAAAAAGAGATGTGTGTGTATACAAAAAAAAAAACGAAAAAAAAATCATGTGCGAGTATACTAATCCAAAAAGAATAATAATGTGTGTATGTGTACTAAAAAAAAAAAGATGCGTGTACCAATCCAAAAGAAAAACAAAAAATGTGTGTGTGCTAACCCATTAACAAAAAATGTGTGTGCGTATTAATCCCAAAAAAAAAAAAAAGTGTGCGTATAAATATAGGCATCTCTTTTCTTTTGCATATTAATCCAAACCAAAAAAAATGTGTGTATAAATATAGGCATCTCTTTTCTTTTGCATATTAATCCAAACCAAAAAAAAAAAAAAAGTGTGCGTATAAATATAGGCATCTCTTTTCTTTTGCATATTAATCCAAACAAAAAAAAATGTGTGTATAAATATAGGCATCTCTTTTCTTTTGCATATTAAATCCAAACCAAAAAATGTGTGTATAAATATAGGCATCTCTTTTCTTTTGCATATTAATCCAAACCAAAAAATGTGTATAAATATAGGCGTCTCTTTTCCTTTGGGTTAGTAATAAAAAAAAAAGAAGCAAAAAAAAAAAAAAAACAACTAAAACAACAAAAAAAAAAAGAAGAAGAAGCAAAAAAAAAAAGAAAAGGAGAAAAAGGAAATATAGGCATCACAAAGCATTTCATCAAAAAAGAAAAGAAAGAGGCAATAGCATCAAAAAAAATGAGGGGAAGGTAATGGTTACCTTCAATGGGAGAGAAAAACGAACAACGGCGAAGGATAAGCGCCTTTCAATCTACACCCGCGGCCACCGGTAATAGAACTCAAGCCAAATCAAATGAAAAAACCCTAAGGGGTTGTCCCGGACTCAAGGGGAAAGGAGGGAGGAAGAGAGAAGAATCTTAAATTTTAGATGAGTATATAATATATACGCCCGACCATTTTTCGCCAGATTTTGGTCAGGTGTATATATTATATACGCCCGACCAAAAATGGCAGTTTTTAAACTGCCCGACCTCCTTTTTTCGATTTTAAGGCCCAACGGCCCCCTTGTATGCTATGGACCTCGATCCGGACCCCCTTCGAGGCCCACATGTTGTCGGCCATGGTGCACGCATCCCCAAATGACCCTTCGAGTTTCCTTCGATTGGCCCAAAGGGACCGTGTTACAACAAACTGATCCAGATCCATAGGCGCCCACCTAATGCGCCCACAAAATCAAAAAAAGAGAAAAAAAAATAAAAGAGAAAGAAAAATAAAAAAATACAACGCTGGTTCTCACAAGAGCGTCGCAACGTCTGTTTGCCCACCCCGAGAGCCGTGTTAAATCAATTCGGAATGATCAGGTTCACCCGAAAGTTCTCGAACCCCGTTTCATGCAGGGACACTTTGTACTTGATCCGGCAGGCAAATGAATTTCATTCATCACCGAGAGCATACACTTAGCCCTAGGTCTCCCCCAGCAGAAGTCAAGGCCTGATTCGGCAGGCAAACAAAGAACCCATCACCGGAATGCACACGTCCCTAAAGAGGATCAACATGGCAAGTTGATTCGCCTAAGGATACGTGTAAAAATAAAGGCAGCTTGAGCATGTCCGGAGTCTCAATCAAAACAAAAAAAAAAAAGAAAAAAAAGAAGAAAGGAAAGGAGAAGAAATAACAACTTGTTGCTGCCTTTATTTTTGCACTCTGGTCATCCACCTCCGTTTCTCTGTTGACCAGGAGTGCCGCCCACTTTAGACCATTCGAAGAGTCTATTGTCAGTCGAAACTGACCCGCCAAAAATGAAATTACAACCAACCAAACTATGTGCAAACATACAGACCAAAGGGCCCTTTTCCCTTTTTATTTCCTTTTACACAGGCTTAAAACCTGTATAGGCACGGTGTCCCTGTTGAATGTACGCACTTGCATCTGGGTATCTGCAGGATGGTCGTTGTCCTCGTAAATTGAACCTTAGGCTCGAGGCTTCCATTCGTGCCTATTTGCTGCTTATCGTCCCTGATGGGTGTCTGTCTATGCATAGTTAGTAAAATGTGATTTCATTAGGGACGGAGGCTAGAATTGGCCATCTCTTTCGAGGGATATTTGGTTCTAGCCCGATCTTTAGCTTTGTCTCGAGTTAAAGCACTCTGGTCCGTGCGAATCAGGAGCACCTCACCACTGGAACGTACACATCCCCAAGGTGCACCTATCCCTAGCATGGCGCACGCACTCTTAAAAACGTATCAACTGGCATTTGATCCACTTAAAGAGTTGTGCAAAAATAAAGTTGTCAGAGGCCATCGAGCTTTGCTTGGAGGCCTCGAAACAAAAGAAAATTCAGAAAATGACAAATTTTTTTTTTTCAGAAAATGAGCATGCATTCCGAAGAAGTGTTGCGACATCAATATCCGCTCCACTCGGGTAAATCATGCTAAAGCAACCTCGAGGTTGATGGGTTTGCCCAAAGACTCCGAGCCTTACCTAGGTAAGGGCACCCGTGGCCAATCCAGTGGAGCCGTCAATATCCCACAGGAGTGGGCACAAGTTTGTAGGCCTTCGCTTTGTATGCTTCGCATTAATTTCAAAGCATAGATCGATCATCCCGTTTCATGGAGCTGTCTGGTTCAGATTAACACTCAACATCACAAATCTATAATTTCCCTCAAGAAGTGGACGATATGCCGGCTAGCGGGCTTACACTTTTTGCGATCATCACAGTTATGCCCAGTAATGTCGCAATGCGCTTGGGGATTGTTAGCTTTGAGGTACGGGTGATATCCCGAAATGAGAGGGCTTACATACACTCACCATCACCATGAATGTTTGAGAATTGAGTTGAACCAGGCGGACCCATCAAACGTGCCTTGGACCTCTTCGGATGTCTCTTGTCTTTGGCATCCGATCATTAGTGATCGAATACCAAAGAGGGGCATCTGTAGACACCCAAATTTGGCCCAAGGCCCGATCAATCTGTATTTCGGGAGAGATGTACCCCTGTGCTTCCGATGGCACCCCCCCTGAACCCTTAGGAACCTACCTAGACCAGTAGGAATCACCCTAAGACCTTTAGAGTCATTCCCCCAATCCTTAGAAGTCACCCCTACACCCTAGAATCCCTTCCCAGACCTAACTTAAACCCTTCTGACGGTTGAAGGGAGGAGAGATATAGAATTTCACACAGACTAGTACCATGGATGGTCCATATACCATTGGAAAGAGGACTTCTCCCGCTTTCCAACAAGCCAAAGATCACCCAATTTGGAGCTACGGTTCAAAAGTTATGACCGTTTTAAGTTTCACATAAAATCATGAATTTTACTCAGGCGTAGATATTACATACGCCCAGCCATTTTTACCCCAGATTACTCAGGCGTATATATTATATACGCCTGCCTATTTTGGAGAAAATTTGGTCGGGTGTATATAATATATATGCCCAGTATAGGTGGGACCCACCACGGGTTTCATCTTCTCAAAACTCCCCTGATTTTGGTGAAAATTACTGTTCCTAAACTGGGTGTATAAAATATATACTCCCAGCTTAGCTACAGTAACTGTCATCAGTAGCTCGAATTTTCTCCATCTAGTTTGACCCTTTGACCATCCCCTGGGTTTAGGTGGGTGTCTTGAGATTGGTTACACCCCCTTTGAGCTTATTGGCAACCCTTAAGTCACCCATGGTCTCACCCCATCATCCGCCATTGAAACTAGTTTCCCAAAACCCTAGGACCTTGAAAACCCAAAAAACCTTAGATGGGGATTACCTAATTGCTAAACCAATTAGCTCTTAAGTAACCCCCTAACCCATCCCTTCTCTATAAATAGAGACGCCCCCCTTTTCTTTAAGGGTTGAATTTTTGTTGAAGGATTAGAGAAGTGCCTAAGAGAGAACCCTAGTGAGAGAAAATGCCAATATTTTCCAGAATTCCAGCATGCATACTTCACCTATTTCAACCCATTTCCACCATTAGATCAATCCCTTTTGCTAAAGTCTAGCCTCTAGCTTCACTCTACACCCCTTACTTTATTGAATCCTAGCATTAGAATCCATTTTCACACCATTTAAGCCATCGGGAGCACGCCAAAGCGAAGATCTTCCATGGTGCAACAAGGGCCCGTGAGCTCCGGCTCACCCCTCTCTTCCTCTACCTTCTTGGTGTCTCCTCCGTCCAAGGATTCAAGTCACTACCAAATTTCGGTTCGGCTCAAAGCTTGATAGGACCGTATTGCCTTCGGGCAAGGGGAAACTCCGCCCTTTTTATTTTTATTTTTGGCCATAGATAGAGACCGCTATGTGCGGGTTGATCGGGTGCCTAAACCCTTCCCGATCGATAACTGAAGCCCCTACCCTAGAGCCTTTGGCAAAGACCGGTAAATCAGAGTCATATTTAGCACTTCAGTGCTCAAAATATCGATTTGAAGGTGTAATAACCCGAAAAAGCACGTCAAACGAGGACCTCAGGATCCGTGCCCGATTGGTCTTAGGTTTGACCATGAGATAGTTCATTGATAAACTTATGGTGAGATGAGCGAATGTGATGTGTGAACCAGTGTAGAAGAGTGGAGAGATAGAGGAGTGTGTAGAGTGGCATACTGGGTATGTGCTCCACCGAGAAAAGAGATAAGATAAAAGGGTTGAAAACCCTAACTTTCATTTGGTGGTTGAGAGAAGTAAAGAAGAGAGAGAAAGAGAGAGAGTAAGAGGAGTTATTGTGGGTGATTGGAAGAAGGATTCAAGCATTAAAGAGGCAGAAACCAAAGTCGAACCCTAGCCTTCCAACCCTAGATTTGAAATCAACTTGAGATCTATTCAAGGTAAAATTTTTGTAAATAAGATGCATAGCTTATAGGCCTTAAGTTGCAGTAAAATGTGGCTTAAATCATAGGATAATGGCTTAGAAAAATAGAAGAAAAAGTATGGAAAAAGATTGGGAAGAACAAAGAAAGGTTGATATAATTTCGATTAATCGAAATTGGGTTTCATTAATCTAAATTGGCCGTGAAGTTGAAGAGTCGAGGACCGATTTCGATTAATCGAATTGGATTTCGATTAATCGATTTTGATTTCGATTAATCGATTTGGGAATCGATTAATCATCGAGAACCTCCAAAGGACCCGTGGGTTGGAGGAAATAACAAGGAAAAATCGACTAATCGAATGGGATTTGATTAATCGATTTTGGTTTCGATTAATCGATTTGGAATCGATTAATCACGAAACTCGATTATTCGAACGGTGGGTCTACTTTATGAAAGAAGGATTTCGATTAATCGAAATTGGATTCGATTAATCGAATGAAAACTCGACTGTTCGAACAGTAATTTTGCTTTCCGAAAAGAGGAATTTCGATTAATCGAAATTGGATTCGATTAATCGAATGAAAACTCATCGAATCGAGAATGGACTTTGGAAAGGAGGATTTGATTAATCGAAATTGCTTCGATTAATCGATATTGACCTTCGATTAATCGATTTTGGAAATCGATTAATCGAATCAGATTCGATTAATCGACTTTTGGAATTGATTAATCGGTAGTAAACTATGTTGACTTTTGGTTTGACTTTAAGATTCTTGGAGGGTCT
This sequence comes from Chloranthus sessilifolius, assembly GCA_021018995.1. Lineage (NCBI taxonomy): Eukaryota > Viridiplantae > Streptophyta > Magnoliopsida > Chloranthales > Chloranthaceae > Chloranthus > Chloranthus sessilifolius. Next base: position 105,914,848 of record CM037588.1, read on the forward strand.
TATACCTTCTTTATTGCATCCTTTGTGATGTGTTTTTGCTATGTGGTACCATAGGTGGTACGTGTGGACTGGTGCACAAGGAGTCACGTGGGACCTTGATGCATTGATCAAGTGAAGACTTGAGGTAGGGAACACCTTGAACATGTACCTTATTTTACAAGAGCATGTATGTAGTGATATAAATTTCCATTCAAATATTTATTTCTTAAGAATTGTGAAAAGTGTGTGTGTGTGATATTCATAAGAGTAATCATAATGAGCCATCCTGTGGATGAAGAAGTAGTAGAGATAAGAGCATCGGTGTGATGTAGTGAATGGATACATCCCAGGGATGTATCCAAGGATTGAATCATGCTTGATAGGGCCTAACTGATATAAGATAGCACACTTACACGGTGAATAACTATATGTAAGGCACCGATATTTTTGTTATTTGAGGTTTGATAGGTTACCCCACCGACGTGGCGGGATATCCGTGGACGCATGGATATCCGCGGAAACCGTAGGCCAAGTGAGGCTTATCCGTACATAGTAAGCACACCCCAGGGGTGTTGATTGAGACAAGTGAAACCCCGCCACCAATCCCCAGGGGAAAGGGGCTTGGGTACTATATGGTATTCCCAGGGAATACATTAAAACTGTCTATATAGATGACGATGAAGGGTATCTCATCGGGGCTCGATGCTATATTGCTCGGGGATTACTTAAGTTGAAAGTTTAAGTTTTGCTTTAGGCCTTTTCAGCATTATTCATGAGTAAATGAAAACATAAGTAATCAACAGTAAAACGAAATGCTTTTTAAATTGTTTCATTAACAATTGCATAGATACATCATGCATGGCATATCATAGAATATATGTGAGTTATAATTTATATGTTCAAACTGTGTTTGTTGCCTATTGAGCTAGGATGTAGCTCATCCTATAGACTATACGTCGCAGTCCACTACTAGCAATGCCGGCTTCAGGAGACGCCGATCCTGAGTCGGACCTTGCGGCGGAGAGTTGGAGCCACCTCCAGGACTTCTTCTAGAGGACTCATTGTGCACTTTTAGGAGTTTTAGTTGGAGATTGTTCGGCTTGGTATGTCAAGCCCTTTTTTTGATTAAAACCTTGTATATGGATATCGGGATATTCTCTTTTGGCGAACCATCCATGATGATGGTTATCATCGATGGTTCGGATCGGTTCTCCCTTCATGCAGAGGCATGAGGGTAGAACTGTCTTTTGAGAAGTGTTTTTATGTAGATTTAAAATTCCGCAAGTTGTTCTTATTTATTTTATGCTTGATATACCAGTGTTCCGTGCATAGTTGAGGGGCACGGTCAAGATGATCGTGCTGATGGCACGGGTTTCGGGGTGCCGAAATTCGGGCTGTCACAGTTGGTATCAAAGCTATTTTCTTTAGCAATTCTGACAAGTGTTCTTGGTCAGAACCTAGGGGCTTCTGCTAACGAAACTTTAGTTTCAAATGCAGCCGCAAATGTCGTCTAGAGGAAGGGGCCGACCAAGGGGAGGCCAACAGAGGAGCTTGCGTAGTGGAGATGAGCACATCTCTCCTACGAATAGAGTACCTTTAGGAGGGTACGATGCCCTGTGGCAGTAGTAGACAAGATGAAGGGGAAGAGGATCGAGATCGTCAGGATCAAGATCAAAGAGAACAAGAAAGAATGAGAGAGAGATAAGAGGATAGAGAAGAGAGACAGAGGATGATGCACACAATGGAGACCATGGCAGCCGCTATGGCGCAACAAGCTGCATCCCTTGCAGCTCAAGCATCAAGAGAGCAACAACCACCTATAGGACCTGTATTGCCTGTGCCCTCATCATTCACCGAGTTTAGGAGGATGAGACCTCCTTCATTTTCTGGGCAGGCAGACACCATGGCCGCTGAGAACTGGCTTATGGAAATGGAAAAAGTATTCAGCGTGCTGACATGCACGGAAGACTAGAGCGTGAGATGGGCAGCCTATATGTTGGATGGGGAGGCTGGGCCTTGGTGGAAGTCCGTGATACGGACTCGGGCTCAGGAGACTCCAGAGTTGCCTTGGACTTGGGAGGAGTTTGTTGAGGAGTTCAACAAACAATATTTTCCAGAAGTGGTGAGGAACCAGCTTGAGATACAATTTTTACAGTTAGTACAAGGGAGAATGACAGTGAGAGAATACGGGGTAGAATTTCTACGACTTGCCCGTTTTGCTCCGGATTACGTCGCTTCTGAAGTGATGAAGTCCAAGAGGTTTCAGCAAGGTTTGAAGCCTGAAGTTAGGGGAGGCGTAGCTCCATTTCAACTGAGGACCTATGAAGAGGTCATGAGCAAAGCATTGGTTGTAGAAGAGGAGAACAATAACAGATATAGACAGAGAGAGCGAGAGAGGAGGAAATGAACAAGGAAGAACGGGGCACTATGAACCGGTGAACAAAAGCCGAGGTTCATGGGCCTAGAATCGAGACCACAGTTCAAGGGGTTTAAGACCGCGCACAACAACAACACCAACAGAGGTTTCCATTACTTGCGTCGGGAGACCTATTCGCTATGAGAGCCCCGCCATGTCTCTGGCGCCCACTATCCTACAGTGGTTCTCGTCTGCTTTCTTCCACTCGGAGACTTATAAAGTGTGGCAAGCCTCATAGAATGCGGATCGTAGATTGGGAACTAGGGGCTGTTTCGATGTGGCAAGGTGGGCCATTTGATCAAGGATTGCCCCGAGATGTGATAAAAGAAAGACGGTTTCTTTCATTGACACCAATTCAAGCAAGGAAACCAATCGTTCAGGAGAGCCTATCGATCCTTTGCTCAGAAGCGAGGAACGTACATGATGTCATCCAAGGTGAGATTTTTTAAAATTAAAGAAAATTTTCTTTTCGTTAAAACTTTAGATAGAGAAGAAGCATGCATTAGGAAATTATATAGATTCTTTCTCAATACCAAAAGTATGTGTAAATTGAGGTGTAAATTAATGTGTAAATTATTGTATGTGTGTATGTATACTATAGGTACTCTAAATATATATGAAAAGGATGCTTGTGGATATGACGCCGAGTGTTGATAGACCCGGGTCTACCCACTCATTCGTTACTCCACGTTTCGCTAAGAAGATGAAGATTGTTCGTAGACGTTGGATTTCGTCCTATCTGTGTCTGTTCCGACTGGAGAGTTAATAGACACGGAGTTAGCTTGCAAATCCATCATCGTAGCAGTTCAAGACTTAGAAGTGCATGAATTGGAAGCAAAGTTGATACCGTTAGACATGCAAGGGTTTGAAGTGATCCTTGGCATGGACCGTTGGCAGACATTGCAGCGTGATTGCAAGAACAAGGTAGTCATTTTCGCACTCCAACATAAGAAGATCATTTCGGTTTCGAGTGAGATCATCATACATCGATCTCAAAGAATGAAGGCCGAGAAGATGATCAGAAAAGGTTGCAGTGGATGCTTAGCTTTCTTAAAGGAGGACAAGGAAGAAAAGAACGTCATCTCTGAGATCGCAGTTGTGCGAGACTTCGCTGACGTGTTTCCAGAAGAGTTGCCTGGATTACCTCCAGAAAGAGAAGTAGAATTCGCCATTGACTTAGCACCAGGAACGGAGCCTATTTCGAAAGCACCTTATAGAATGGCTCCCGCTGAGTTAAAGGAGTTGAAGGAACAACTACAAGAACTAATGGACAAGGGGTTTGTTAGACCGAGCGTGTCTCCATGGGGAGCACCGGTCTTGTTTGTCAAGAAGAAAGATGGGTCAATGCAGCTATGCATTGACTATCGGCAATTGAACAAACTCACTGTGAAGAACCGCTACCCTTTGCCTAGAATAGACGATCTATTCGACCAACTGCAAGGAGCAAGGTATTTTTTAAGATCGACCGAGATCCGGTATCATCGATTAAGTAGTTAAAGCCGAGGACATACAAGACTTTCCTGGACACGGTATGGACACTATGAATTCCTTGTGCTGCCGTTTGGCTTAACGAATGCTCCGGCGTCGTTTATGGATCTGATGAACCGAGTGTTTAAACCACACTTGGACTCCTGCGTCGTAGTGTTTGTTGATGATATACTAATATACTCCAAATCCAAGACGGAACACGAAGAACATTTGAGGATTGCTCTACAGACGCTACGTGAACACCAATTGTACGCCAAACTCAGCAAGTGTGAGTTTTGGTTGGAAGAAGTTAGCTTTTTGGGACATGTCGTCTCAAAGCATGGTGTCACTGTAGATCCAGCAAAGATAGAAGCAGTAGTTAAATGGGAGCAACCAAAGACAGTGACCGATGTCCGCAGTTTTCTGGGCTTAGCAGGCTATTATCGACGTTTCGTTGAGGGGTTTTCAAAGATATCGGGACCTCTCACAAAGCTGACACGTAAAGATTCAAGGTTTGAGTGGAGTGAGGCATGCGAGAAGAGTTTTCAAGAACTCAAAACGAGACTCACTTCGGCTCCAGTATTAGCGATTCCTTCAGGCAGTGGAGGATACGCCGTGTACAGCGACGCATCATACAATGGCCTTGGTTGTGTGCTCAACCAACACAAGAAGGTGATAGCTTACGGATCAAGACAGCTGAAAGAACACGAGAAAAATTACCCGACTCATGACTTAGAACTAGCAGCAGTCATTTTTGCGCTGAAGATTTGGAGACATTACTTGTATGGTGAGACTTTTGAAATTTTCACCGATCATAAGAGGCGCAGATGGATGAAATTCCTCAAGGATTATGATTGCTCCATACAATACCATCCAGGCAAGGCGAATGTAGTAGCCGATGCATTGAGTCGAAAAGGTTCAGCTCAGTTAGCTTCTTTGATTTTGGGTATGCACCGATGGAAATTATTGGAAGACCTGGCAATCTATGATGCGAACATTGAGTCAAAGGACACTGGATCCTTTTTGGCTAACATATCAGTAAAGCCAGTGATATTTGAGCATATCCACGATCTACAGATGAAAGATCCGACATTAACAAAGATTCATCAAGACGTGAATAAAGGCATCAGGTCGGACTTCTCAGAAAAAGAAGATGGCTCTTTGTTGTTTAAAGGCCGTCTCTGCATCCCGGACAATGCCGATCTAAGACGAACAATTCTTGATGAAGCTCATAAGTCAAATTATGCTATCCACCCTGGTAGCACCAAAATGTACCAAGATTTGAAAAAGAATTTCTGGTGGAGAGGACTGAAACAAGACGTGGCTGAGTATGTGTCACGATGTTTGACTTGTCAGCAAGTGAAGGTTGATCATAGACATCCTGCGGGACTATTGCAACCTTTACCAATACCAGAATGGAAGTGGGAATCAATCTCGATGGATTTCATTGTTGGATTACCCCGTACTGCCAAGAGACACAATGCCATTTGGGTCGTCGTAGACCGATTGACCAAATCGGTAGACTTTTTTGCCGTACAACACTACATATACAGCAGGAAGATTGGCAGATTTATACATGAAGGAAATTGTAAGATTACATGGTATTCCAAGCAGCATAGTTTCGGATCGTGATCCACTATATACGTCCAAGTTTTGGAAGAAATTTCAAGAAGGAATGGGAACACGGCTAGATTTTAGTTCAGCTTTCCATCCTCAAACTGATGGACAGACAGAGCGAGTGAACCAAGTAATAGAAGAATGCTCAGAGCGTGCATGCTTGATATGCAAGGATACTGGGATGAGTATCTACCGATGCTCGAGTTCGCATATAATAACAATTTTCAAACGAGCATTGGCATGGCACCGTATGAAGCTCTGTATGGACGACGATGCAAGTCACCTCTCAATTGGGAGGAAACAGGTGAGAAATTTGTATTAGGACCGAAACTACTTGAAGATACTGCTACCGTCGTTCGAATTATCAGAGAAAGGTTGAAGACAGCACAGAGTCGACAGAAAAGTTACGCCGACATGAAGCGGACTAGTGTTGACTATAAAGTGGGCGAGCACGTATTTGTGAAGGTGTCACCTATGAAAGGTGTAATGAGATTTGGCAAGAGAGGGAAGTTAAGTCCACGTTATGTTGGACCATTTGAAATTTTGGGACGAGTAGGTGAAGTTGCATATCGTATTGGTTTACCACCGCTATTTGATCGAGTGCATAATGTTTTCCACATATCGATGCTCAGGAAGTACGTAAATGATCCGTCTCATGTATTAGGAAAGCAACCTATAGAGATGTGTGAGGACATGAGCATGATAGAGGAACCAGTGGAGATTTTAGATCGAAAAGAACAAGTACTGCGCACTAAAGTGATTCCCTTAGTGCTTGTCATTGGAATAATCATCCAAAAGAAGAGGCTACTTGGGAGCGAGAGGCGATGTGAGAGAACAATATCCAGCCTTGTTTCCAACGACGTGAAAATTCAATATAAATCACAAACATGTTTGTGAAATCTCCACTATGCTTGAAATTCAATGGAAATTTTGAATCCAAGCTGTCATGAATTGTCAAAAATAGTAAAAGAAAGAAGAGATAGAAAATACAGAAATTGGGCAAAACCGATTAATCGAATTTCAAATCGATTAATCGATTTGGAATTCGATTAATCGATTTTATTAGATTAGTCATTGACAATCATGTGTTATTTGGAAAGAAATTGAGTTAAAATATACATAGAAGGAAATTTGATTGATCGAATTGGTCGATTAATCGATTTAGGATAAAGATTAATTGATTTTGAGATTTCGATTAATCGAATATTCTAGAAATGTTGGCAGAAATTGGAGGAAATTTGGAAAATTTCGATTAATCGATTTGAGATTTCGATTAATCAACCAGACAGATTCGATTAATCTAATTTTTAATGGAACTTGGGAGAAATGGGAAGTCAAGGGAACGATTTCGATTAATCGAATGAGATTCGATTAATCGATTTTGGATTTCGATTAATCGAAGTGGATTTCGATTAATCGAATTAATTAAGGGATTCTGAAAAATTTGAGAAGTTTCAGCACGATTTCGATTAATCGAAATGGATTTCGATTAATCATCGCTCGCCGAGCTCAAAGTTTGAAATTTTAAAGCGGATGCGATTTCGATTAATCGAAATGGTTTCGATTAATCGAATTTGGCTTTCGATTAATCGATTTGGGAAATCGATTAATCGATTTCTGTGAGTTGACCTAGTTTGAATCTCGATTAATCGATTCTCAATTTCGATTAATCGAGCCGAGGCCTATATATAAGTTTGGGATTTCATTCCCCATTCAAATCATTTGAGCTTCCTTGACTTGCTTTCCTTCTTCTTCTCCAACTATCCGACCAGCCTAGGGTTCGATTTTTCCGATTCGCGCCACAATCCATCGTATTCGCCTTTGAAAACCACGGTAAACCCTAGAATCAAACTTTTCCTTTCATTTGAAGTAGATAAACCCTAGATTGAACTATTTTTTTTGAAATGCCGCCCAAGACTCGCTTGTCTTCGAAGAAGGCAACTTCTAAACTTCCGGTACGGCGTAAGAACGCCGCACCACCACCACCTACCCCATCGCCGGTGAGGACTCCATCACCGTCGGAATCGGAGACCACCTCCGGTTCGACGAGCGCGTCTACGCGCGAGTCTTCCCGCGAATCCACCCCCATGCCACCACCACCCACCAACGTGGAGCAACCAAACGAGTGGTGGGCTGCCAAGACCTTTGAGGTCGAATATACCATCGACCCTACCCTTTTCACCGATCCCGACGTACCGGGCGAGACCCAATGGGCTCAAAACTATATAAACAATGCCGGTCTCGGCAATCTTCTCAAACCAATCCGGGGTTCCTACTACCCTAGATTGGTGAGATTATTCTACCAAGGGCTAACCAATGGCCCTACCGACGACTGCATCATCACCAAGATCGAGGGTCGTCTCTACACGATCACTCGGCGTCACATTCATGAGGTGCTCGAGTGCTACCTCGAGTTCACCCCGGAGACCACCCTATTCCCACCCTTTGTGGAAGACCCCCGATTCGAGGAAGTCATGACCCTCATGACAAATGGCAAGAAGGATCGCACTTCCATCAAGAGGGTTGATCTTCCACCCTACATGTGGATGCTCGACTCCATAATAAAATGCAACCTTTACCCGATGCGCCACGACACGGAGCGCGTGGACAAAGTGCAACATGCACTTTACGCGGCCTTCTGTGGCCGATGGTTTGATGCTACCAAGGTCATCCTAGAAGGGATGAGGTACATCAAGGGCAAATTGATGAAGGGCAACATGAGGCCCAAGGAAAAGATGCCCTATGCTCGGCTCATCTCGAGCATGTTGGAGTGCTACTCCAACGAGACATCCTACACCATCTCACCTCACGAGGTGAGGGCTACGGATCGCGTGAAGACGTTCACAAAGTCTTCATGGACCCTAGCTACAACTCGCTAAAGCGGACCCTACCAGCTCTGGTCCCCCTCCCCCGCACCGCCACCACCCCCACCACCTCAGCAGGACCCACTTGAGGGTGGGCCACACCCTAGAGCCATCCGTGGAGAGGATTCCTCCCACACCACACCTCACCACACCACCTCCACACTCGCCCGCGACACCCACCTCATCCTACTGGCGGCGCATCCATCCGTCCTACCATCGAGGGCGTGTTGGCGAATGGAAGCGAATAACGAGAGGATGAACAGAGAATTGATTTCCTCATGTTTCACACCTCCGTTCATCTACCCTCACACCTACATGGATATCTTGGCCATGAAGAAGAATGGACCGCCACTGACCTTTCATCAGGCCGGTCTTTAGGGCGCAATTACATGATGCTTGCTTCTACTTCCACCGCACCCCACCACCATCGACGACGCAAGCAGCACCATCTACTTCCACTACCATTCCACCTCTGCGACTTGATTCCACAATGACAGAGACTTCTCATCCGCTTCACACCACCATCCGCCACCGTGGCGGATCCATGACTCGTCGAGCGGCCTCCTTGACGGATCCACGGTGCAGCATGAGTAGTTTTGTTTTGTTTTGTGCATTGTACATCTTTTGTATAGGGTGAACCATTTTTGCTTTTTTTTCTGTGGTCCCCATTTCAAGAACTCTTGTATCTTTTCATTTTTTCATATATACAATTTTTGTTACAGTTATATATGGTTCATTGATTCCCTATGTCCATGCACTCGCGCGTGTGCTAAGGGATCGACCACCTCACCTCCGAGTGGAAGCGATCGACCACCACACTTTGGGTGATTTTCGAGACTAAAATTCCCAAGGTGGGGAGGATGTAATAACGAAAGCACGTCAAACGAGGACCTCGGGATCCGTGTCCGATTGGTCTTAGGTTTGACCATGAGATAGTTCATTGATAAACTTATGGTGAGATGGCCGAATGTGATGTGTGAACCGGTAGAAGAGTGGACAGATAGAGGATTGTGTAGACTGTCATACACTGATGGGTGTGTATGTGCACCACACCGAGAAAAGACATAAGATAAAAAGGGTTGAAAACCCTAACTTTCATGTTTTGGTGGTTGAGAGAAGTAAAGAAGAGAGAGGAGTAAGAGAGGAGTTATTGTGGGTGATTGGAAGAAGGATTCAAGCATTAAAGAGGCCGGATTTGACGCAAGGAATCCGTTAGAAACCAAAGCTGGAACCCTAGCCTTCCAACCCTAGATTTGAAATCAACTTGAGATCTATTCAAGGTAAAATTTTTGTAAATAAGATGCATAGATTATAGCAGTTAAGTTGCAGTAAAATGTGGGTTAAATGATAGGATAATGGCTTAGAAAAATAGAAGAAAAAGTATGGAAAAAGATTGGGAAGAACAGCTCGAAAGGGGCTGAATCTGACAATTTCGATTAATCGAAATTGGGTTTCGATTAATCGAAATTGGCCAGGAAGTTGAAGAGTCAGAGGACCCCGATTTCGATTAATCGAATTGGATTTCGATTAATCGACTTTGGATTTCGATTAATCGATTTGGGAATCGATTAATCGACTGAGAACCTCCAGTGGACCCCAGGGGTTGGAGGAAATAACTTAAGGAAAAATCGACTAATCGAAATGGGATTTCGATTAATCGATTTTGGTTTCGATTAATCGATTTGGAATCGATTAATCAGCTTGTGAAACTCGATTATTCGAACGGTGGGTCTACTTTGCGAAAAGAAGGATTTCGATTAATCGAAATTGGATTCGATTAATCGAATGAAAACTCGACTGTTCGAACAGTAATTTTGCTTTGCGAAAAGAGGAATTTCGATTAATCGAAATTGGATTCGATTAATCGAATGAAAACTCGACTGTTCGAACTGAGAATGGACTTTGCGAAAAGGAGGATTTCGATTAATCGAAATTGCTTCGATTAATCGATATTGACCTTCGATTAATCGATTTTGGAAATCGATTAATCGAATCAGATTCGATTAATCGACTTTGGAATTCGATTAATCGACTGTAGTAAACTATGTTGACTTTTGGTTTGACTTTAAGATTCTTGGGGGATCTTATGCCTTCCTTATTGCATCCTTTGCGATGTGTTTTACCTGTTATGTGGTACCATAGGTGGTACGTGTGGACTGGTGCACGAGGAGTCACGTGGGACCTTGATGCACTGATCAAGTGAAGACTTGAGGTAGGGAACACCTTGAACATGTACCTTATTTTACAAGAGCATGTATGTAGTGATATAAATTTCCATTCAAATATTTTTTACTGCTTAAAGAATTGTGAAAAGTGTGTGTGTGTGATATTCATAAGAGTAAACTAATGAGCCATCCCCAGGGGATGAAGGAGTAAGAGAAAAGAGCATCGTGTGATGTAGTAAATGGATACATCCTGTGATGTATCCAAGGATTGAATCATGCTTGATAGGCCTAATCGATATAAGATAGCACACTTACACTTGAATAACTATATGTAAGGCAATCGATATTTTTGTTATTTGAGGTTTGATAGGTTACCCCACCGACGCGTGGATATCCACGATCGACACGCGGCAGGATATCCGTGACCGATACGGGCGCGAAACCGTAGGCTGCCAAGTGAGGCTTATCCAGACATAGTAAGCACGTGTTGATTGAGACAAGTGAAACTCCGCCACCAATCCCGTGGAAAGGGGCTTGGGTACTATATGGTATTCTGTGAATACATTAAAACCTGTCTATATAGATGACGATGAAGGTATCTCATCGAGGCTCGATGCTATATTGCTCGGGATTACTTAAGTTGAAAGTTTAAGTTTTGCTTTAGGCCTTTTCAGATTATTCATGAGTAAATGAAAACATAAGTAATCAACAAGAAACGAAATGCTTTTAAATTGTTTCATTAACAATTGCATAGATACATCATGCATGGCATATCATAGAATATATGTGAGTTATAATTTATATGTTCAATGTTTGTTCCTATTGAGCTAGGATGTAGCTCACCCTATAGACTATACGTCGCAGTCCACTACTAGCAGCCAGCGGCTTCGGAGACGCCGATCCCCATGAGTCGGACCTTGCGGCCGGCGAGGAGTTAGAGCCACCTCCAGAGGACTTCTTCTAGAGGACTCTGCTGTGCGACTTTGAGGAGTTTTAGTTGGAGATTGTACGGCTTGGTATGTCAAGCCTGGTTTTTGATTAAACCTTGTATATATGGATATCAGAGTATTCTTTTGGGCGAACCATCCATGATGATGGTTATCATCGATGGTTCGGATCGGTTCTCCCTTCATGCAGAGGCATGAGGGTAGAACTGTCTTTTGAGAAGTGTTTTTATGTAGATTTAAAATTCCGCAAGTTGTTCTTATTTATTTTATGCTTGATATACCAGTGTTCCGTGCATAGTTGAGGGGCACGGTCAAGATGATCGTGCTGATGGCACGGGTTTCGGGGTGCCGAAATTCGGGCTGTCACAGAAGGTTTCCCGGGTCACCAAAAGCTCCGGGTGGCGACTCTACATTTTATCCAAGGCGAGCGCATCGCCGCGATGGGTTCGAGAGGATCCACGGTCGCACAATGACAATGCACAAGTAAACCCGCCAATCGGCTAAGGTACTTGAAATGATGGAAACATAAAAAAAATTAAATGACGGTACACAAGTAGGCCCGCCAAACTGCTAAGGCTCGTAAATGACGTAAAATTAGGGATAAGTAAAATGACATAATCGGAGAGGTGAGTAAAAAAAATAATAATAAATAGCAATAAAAGGGTTACTAAATCAAAATAGAGAGGCCAAACTCAAGGGGAAGCTCTACTAGCTACTCCCTAGAAGAGTCGCCATGTATACAACCGTGGAATTTTTGATGATCCCGTTGCGACGATGCGCTCTCTTGAAAAATATAGTCGCCACCTGAAACTTTTGATATCCCGAGAAACCTAGATCAATTTTATAAGCACCAAAGTGCCACAAATATGACTCTGATTCTGGTCTACTTCGGTCATCGATCGGGAGTGTTAAGCACCCAGCCAATCAGCTCGTAAGAGGTCTCTACTATGGCTGTTTTGATGTGTATAATATATATATATATATATATATATATATATATATATGTGTGTGTGTGTGTGTGTGTGTGTGTGTGTGTGTGTGTGTATATATATATATATATATATATATATATATATATATAAAAGAAAAGAAAATGAGCGGTACTTTCCCTTGTCCGAAGGCACACCAATCCTATTGAGCCCTTACCTTAATTCTAGGATAGAGGAAAAGTAAAAAAGGTAGAGGAATAGAGGGGAGATTCGGAGCTCTCGGGCCCTTTTAGCACCGAGAGCGTTTTTGATGAGCTTTCGAAAGCAAACGGGTAGCGAAATGGATTCTAATCTATAAGGCTATCGAGCTAAGAGGTAGGAGAAGAAGGCTAGGGGCTAGATCTTGCTAAATATCAAGGATTTATGATGGAAGATGGGGTGTCAAGGATGAACTACGATACTGGAATTATATGAGTTTAGTGGGGGCCAATGGGAGGGTAAAATTTTCTCTCTTTGAAAATTTTCCAACCCTTAAGTAAGAGGGGTGGCTCTCTATTTATAGAGAAAGAGAGGATTAGTGAGGGGTTAAAGTCCTAATTGGGTTAGCAATTAGCTAATGGGCAATTTAAGATTTTTGGGATTTTCTAGAGCTTGGAGAAGAGGAATTTGGGTTTAATGGTAGATGATAGGGTGGTGACTTGAATGGCAAAAGGGTGATAACTTAAGCTAATAGGGTCACTAGGGTCCTAAAGAAACACAACCCATACTTTGGGATGGTGCATAAGTCAAACCCCCAATATCAATTTTAGCTATTTTTTGAAAGAAAATCAGGCCCAAACTATTAGAAGTTGAAGACCCGCAGGGGCCCAGCACGGTTTTGGAATTTCCTGCACAAATTCGCGATCTTCATTTCACCATAACTTTTGATGTATAACTCTGATTGAGGCAATTTTTGGCTTGTTGGAAAGCTGGGGAAGTACTCTTTCCAATGACATATAATTTAGCTTTAGAAGAGGTTTGTGTAAATTTTGAAATTGCTATCTTTAACCACTGCTTAGGAGGGTTCGAAATTGGCTCTATGGGTTCGATTTTGTAATTTTCCTACACAAATTCGTGATCTTCATTTCGCCATAACTTTTGATGTACAACTCTAAACTAGGAAATTCTTAGCTTGTTGGAAAGATGGAAAGCTCTACTTTCCAATGGTATATACCTTAGGTTGGGCAACTATTTACAAAAACTTTGACACTCCTCTTTCTAACTGCTGTTCAGAAGGGTTCGAATTAGGCCCGGGAAGGGTTCTAATAGGTTTGGGAAGGCTATAGTTGATTACTAAGGGTTCGGGATGATTCTTGAGGGTTTGGGAAATACTTTCGAAAGCTCAGTGGTACGCCTTTCTCTAAGTATGTGTCGATCGGGTCTTTGGCGAAATTTGGGTGACTACACTTTAGAAAAAAATAGATTTGACTGGAAATATAGGCACGTTTTATAAATTTTGCAAATATAGGCATGTTTTATAATCCAGGATGATGGCTGCTAAGTTGGACATTTGAAAATCAGGCAGATCAACTCACAACATGAAAGTTATAGTTCATTTATTGTTAGATGATGGTCTTCACATCATGAAAGTAGAGTGTAATCTGTCTCATTCTGAACTCTCTGTTAGTAGATTTACCAACTTCAAGTAAATGTAAATCAATTGTTTCTAGATCTTTTAGTAGAAGAGTTCCAATCTGTTATACTTGTGGGTGGGAAGGGCATACTTTTGTGTATTATCCATTCGCCTTTGAATACTCTTCTTACTACGTTCCTAACTTCCATACTTTGACGAAACATGAAAATGTTAAGCGTAAAAATAAATTCATCTTGTTGAGCAGTTCAAACAAGAACATCAACAAACATGTGATTCAAAATCAATCAACTCTTAAATATAAATGTGTTTGGATTCAAAAATCTGATTTGACTGCTCAGGTTGCTCATATTTCACTTAAAGCTAGTGAATCGTCTAAATGGTTCTTTGATAGTGGTTGTTCCAGGCATATGACTGGTGAGAAATCATTCTTCTCTCATCTAAGTTCATGCTCGGAGGGAAATGTGACATTCGAAAATAGAAGTTCATGTAAAATTACTGGTACAGGAACAATTGAAGCACCTGGATGTCCTAAACTGAATGAAGTCCTTTATGTTGAAGGACTTAAGGCTAATCTCATTAGTATTAGCCATTTATGTGATAATGGGATGAATATAAATTTTATCAAAAATTTGTGCACTGTAGTTGATTCTATTGGTCAAATTGTCTTTGAAGGGATTAGATCATCTGATAATTATTATACTTTTAGTGATCCCTTCAAAAACAATTGTCTTATCACTAAAACAAATGAGATCAATATTTGGCATCAGAGGCTTGGGCACATGAATGAAAATGATCTTTACAAATTAGCCTCTGATCAACTTGTTAAAGGTTTACCAAAATTAAGTAAATCAGATGGATCTATTTGTAGTGCTTGTCAAATGGATAAACAGACCCGTATTTCTCACAAGAAAGTTAATGTTCCTACTTCTTCTAGGATACTTGAATTTATTCATTTTGATCTTGTAGGTCCTATGAGAATAAATAGTTTAGGGGGAAAGAAATACGTATTTGTATTGGTTGATGATTTTTCTAGGTATACTTGGGTTGCTTTTCTTAGAGAGAAATCTCAGGCTTTTGATGAATTTGTTATAATTTTCAAAAGAGCTCAAGTTGAAAAGAATCTTTCTATTGCTCGAATTCGTAGTGATCATGGTAAATGATTTAAAAATTTATCTTTTGCTAAATATTGCACTTTAAA
The DNA here is from genome assembly GCA_021018995.1 of Chloranthus sessilifolius. Classification (NCBI taxonomy): domain Eukaryota; kingdom Viridiplantae; phylum Streptophyta; class Magnoliopsida; order Chloranthales; family Chloranthaceae; genus Chloranthus; species Chloranthus sessilifolius. Next base: position 105,930,063 of record CM037588.1, read on the forward strand.
TGGGATAAAACATGAATTTTCTGCTCCTCACACACCTCAGCAAAATGGTGTGGTTGAAAGGAAAAATAGGGTTCTTCAAGAAATGGCTAGAGTTATGTTATATGCTAACAATGTGGCAAAAAATCTTTGAACTGAGGTCATTAGTACTGCATGTTATATATCAAATCGTGTGTACCTGAGACTCAACACTACTAAAACTCCATATGAAATATGGAATGGTAAAAAGCCTCAAGTTAGTTACTTTCGTGTCTTTGGAAGTGGTTGTCATATTTTAAGGGATCGAGAATCCCTTGATAAATTTGATGCTAAAACTGACATAAGAATCTTTCTTGATTACTTTTTAAATAGTTGGGCTTACAGAGTTTTTAATTTAAGGACTCTTACTGTAATTGAATCAATAAATGTTGTTGTAGAGGATCAAAAATCTATTTCTTCTAATCTTGTAAATAGAGATATTGATGATGAAAATATTATTATTCCTGTTATTCATGAAAAACATAGACTTAATAATATTAATTCTTCATCTGACAATGAAAATTCTACATTCACTAATCCTGATATCACAGAAGACTTAAGTGTAGAAGATACAAATAACAATATCTCTAAAAATCGATCTCAAAATAGACCCTCCTATGCACGTGATATAAGAAGTCATCCTCCTAGTGCTATTATTGGTGATGTCTCCACAACATTAATGACTAGGAGAAAATTTAAAAATCTTTCAAATCTTCTATGTCATGTGTATTACATATCCAATCTTGAACCTAAAAATGTTAAAGAGGCCCTTCTTGATGAACACTGGGTTATGGCCATGCAAGAAGAACTCACTCAATTTAAAAGAAATAATGTGTGGGAACTTATTTCTAGACCTTCAAACATTAGAATCATTGATACAAAATGAATTTTTAAAAATAAAACAAATGAAGAAGGTAAAATTATTAGAAATAAAGCTAGATTGGTGGCTCAAGGCTACACACAGGTAGAAGGCATTGATTTTCATGAAACATTTGCACCTGTGGCCAGACTTGAGTCCATTCAAAAAGTGCCTTTTTGAATGATTTTCTTTTTGAGAAAGTGAATGTGGAACAACCTAAAGGGTTTGAAGATCCACATCATCCTCTAGATATTTTTCGACTTCAAAAGATATTATATGGTTTGAAGTAAGCATCTCGTGCTTGGTATGATAGACTAACAAAATATTTAATCAATAACGGATTCAAATGTGACAGTGTAGATAAAACCTTATTTTTAAAACAAGAATTGTCTCATTTGATTGTTGCTCAAATTTACGTTGATGATATTATTTTTGGTTCCTCTGGCATTTTCATTACTCAATCCAAATATGCCAAAGAACTTGTTAAAAAATTTGGCTTGGAATCTAGTAAGCCAGCCCGCACTCCAATGAGTACATCTGTGAAGTTGTCAAAAGATGTATCAGGTAAATCTGTTGGAGAGACTTTATATAAAAGCATGATAGGTAGTCTTCTCTACCTAACTACTAGTAGACCTGATATAACCTATAGTGTGGGTATGTGTGCTAGATTTCAGGCAGCCCCTAAAGAATCTCATCTAACTGTGCTTAAACATGTCCTCCGTTATGTTAACGGCACATTAGAGTTAGGTCTTTGGTATCCGTTTGATACCACTTCTCAAATCATAAGATTCTCTGATTCTGATTGGGCTGGTAATTCTGATGATCGTAAAAGCACCAGTGATGATTATTTTTATATCAGTAATTGTCTTGTTTGTTAGCTTAGCAAGAAACAAGCATCTGTTTCCTTATCCACTGTTGAAGCATAATATATTTCTGCTGGAAATGATTGTACTCAACTTCTATGGATGAAGCAAATGTTGTCTGATTATGAGATTACTCAAGGTGTAATGACTTTATTTTGTGATAACACCAGTGCAATTTATATTTCTAAAAATCCTGTACAACACTCTAGGACTAAACATATTGATATCCGACACCATTTTATACGTGATTTGGTAGAAGATAAAATTATTCTCCTTGAGCATATAGACACTCAATTACAATTGGCTAATATTTTTACAAAACCTTTGAATTTTGTTCGATTTGAATTTCATCAAAAATCCATTCGTTTGTGCTTCATTGATTAATCTTTTCATCAAAATTGGTGTATATATTTTTTGTAAATAGTTTTTTATTAAAAATTGCTTTTTGATCAAGAAATTATTGTCTTCTTGAACATTTCAGGATTTTATTTGATATACTTTGAATTTTTATTTTGTACATTTGATCAAATTCCTAAGATCGAATATCTTTAATCATGAGCTATTCTTAATTGTTTATAATTCGGTTTTATCATGGTTAACTTTTTATCTCTTGTTAGTATATAAAGAAATCATTTATTTAAGGTAACATTGTTGAACCATGAATGAAGTATGTGACTTTCTTTATAAATCTGAGTAATGCTTCTTACATTTTGCCTTTTCGACTCGAGTAATTAAGCCCATTGGAGTATTTTATACTCAATGCCCTGAGCCAACTGGATTGAGAGTCATTGGCCAAACACTCGCTATATGAGTCGAATAGAAAGCAAGTAAGCTTGAGCATTTGTTTTAAAATAAGTATATTGCTCTACCTTGTTGCCTAATTGACTGGAGCAAGTAAAATCGTTGGGATTTCTTAAGATCTATTGCCCTAAACTATCTAGTTGGGAGTCAATGTTCTAAAGCTCGTTAAAAGAGTCTTTTAGAAAGCTTAAAAAGGTTGGAGTATAAATCATTTTGGTTAAAAAATTATATCAAAATAAACATTGTCACTTCACATATTCAATTTAAGCTTGTGTAGGATTCACTTTCGTTGCAATTGACCAAGATCTTCAAGAGATTTTTTTTATTAACTATTAGAAATTTTAATGTTTTCGATGATTTAATTGATGTTATATAATTTTGACCAACTCAAGGACTAGCTGCTTACATTTCAGGATGTTTAAATCATTTGTTCAACATGTGAATTTATTGTGTTGCATCTTGAATCTTTAAATTTTTTGGGATTCCATGATTTTCTAATATCAAAAGCTTGGAATTAGAAAAAATCTTAAAATTTTCATAATTTTTTTTAAATTTATTTATCTTCTATAGCTTAATGTCACGGACGTCTGTGACTCATTCACGGATGTCCATCTTTTAAACCATTCTTTGAACTTTTACATCCGGACGTCCGTATTTTTCATGCCTTACCACCAGATTATGTCCGGACATCCGCCATTCACTCCGGACGTCCGGAATGTCAACGGTCATTTCAAATTTCAAAAAACGCATGCTGTCATTTCAACTGCATGCATTTATATCTGTCACGGACGTCCGTAGCTGTCACAACGGACGTCCGTAGGCCAAAAACAACGCCCTTTTGTGTTTTTATTTACCGGCTGTAATTATTTTGCACGGATCTCTTAGGTTGTCCGGACGTCCGTACACCGCCTAACAGACGTCCGTGAATAATTTTTATAAAATTGGATTTTTTTGGTTTTGCCTTCATTCTGCATAAATTTTTTCATCCGAAAAATTGATTTTCTCTTGGATTTTACGTGAAAATGTCTCTTCATAGAAATAATTCCAAGAAATCTATGGGTACCTCTTCTTTCTCAACGCCTTCTTTACAACGGTTTCCTTCTCAAAGCTATGAAGATCGTTTTCACTGTCTTTTTACCAATAAAAACCTCATTGTAGAACGTGTGATTCTCCAAAAATTTATTACTGATCACGATCTTTTCAAAATATTTGCCTCCCGGGATTAGCTGTCTCTACTTTCTATATCAGGTCCCACTTACACCGATGTGGTTCGGTGTTTCTATGCAAATCTTTTAAAGTCTAAAATCGTTGAAAGCCAAATGGAGTGTTATGCCGTATCTTACGTTTTTGGTAAGTAAATTGAATTTTTCCCATTAGTTATTTCTGAAATTCTGGGTATTCCTTTAAATTTTGATGGGTATAATTATCCTGTGGATGAAAGTCAGGTTCATTCTTTGTTTCAACCATCCACGGTGTACGACTATGATTGTAATGATCCAGGTCAACTAACTGGAACTACATTGCATTATACTGCCCTGAAAACCAAATTTTAGTGGCTTCGTCATATCCTTTTTGCCACTTTTACACCAAGAGCGGGAAATAAGGATCAAGTGCGTTGGGATATTATCTATCTTATGTTTCTCTTAGACAAAAATCATCCTTTGTATATTTCAACTATTATCTTTGAGATTATCATTCGCTGTATGAAGAATGATTCTTCCAAAATGTCTCTTCCTTTCCCATCATTATAAGTAAGATTGTAGAGTCTCAAATAACTCTTCCGCCTCATTTGGCTACTTCTCGGGCCATGGCACCTCTAGATAAGCTTATAAAAATTTAGAAGATAATTAGAATAGATTTGGATGACGTTGAATTCATCGATGAAAGTTCTGAAAAGGATGATGCTGACGTCCTGATTCAAGAAACTATTGGTCACCAAGCTCCTGCACCTCCTCTAGTTCCTCCTCCATTTCAAGAACCTGAGGGTCATTACTATGACCAACGTTTTATAGGATAAGTTCTGATATTCAAAACATGAATTCGGATATTCAAAACTTATCTGATAGGATAGAGACTAGTTTTAATTTATATGGAGAACAACTATCATCTTTATAGATGACTATGACTGACGAGTTTGCTGCTATGATGCATCATTTTAACAGTGTCTTCCCGTCACCAGGAGCTCATTTTCCTCTATTAGAGCATCTCCAGCAGGGAGAGCTAAATTTGAGTAGCTAAACACCAATTTAGCTATTGCTACAGTGTTTTTGCTACTGCTACAGTAAATATCACTCCAGCAGGCACTCTATTTTAACGACTATTCTTTAAAATATTATTTTTCATTCTTCTCTTAATATATTTTACTACCAACACTTATTTTTTAAAAATTCAAATTCTCTAACGACTATATTTTTACAACAGTCGTATTTTTGAACGCGAGGTTTTAAATCACTATCGGTCTCGAGTATTGATATGTCGAGGCCGATACGAGTCGACCGATACTGATACGTATAAGCCAATTATTTATAATAATAAAATTTTAAAAAAGTAAAATAAAAATTATTCAAACGGTAATAATTTTTTTTAACGGCTATATTTTTTCAACGGTCATATTTTTCTATAACAGCTATATTTTCCCAACAGTCATATTTTTAAAGGGTCATATTTTCCTGTAACGGCTATATTTTCCAACGGACATATTATCTTTTAACGACTATATTTTTCCAACAGTCATATTCTCTTATAACAGCTATATTTTTCCAACGGTCATATTCTCTTAATAGAAATCATATTGGTCTATAAATATGTCAATCTATTCTAGTGTTCCATACAAGAAAATTTTAGCTCTTTTTTCACAAGATTATTTTATGGTCATTCTCTACATCATTCATTTTTTGCTTTTTCCCAAATGTCTAAGGATTTTGTATATCAAATGCTACTTGACGATTCCGACTCTGATGATGAGTTGGTATTAACTACCGCAATTGTTACGGCACACGAACTTTTTCATGGAGAGAGAGAGAGCAGTGCATGTTATGAATTTATTCCAAGGCGTGTTCATCGATCGTGATACTATGCAAGGCCACCAGAGGCTTTTCAAGATTATTTTGCTGATTCACCAGTATATCCTTCGAAATTATTTCGAAGGTGGTTTCGGATGAACCGCTCTCTTTTCCTTCGTATTCTATCTGCGATAGAAGCTTATGATCCATACTTTATCCAAAAAAAAAATTGTGTTGGAACTATCCGCTTATCTTCCCTTCAAAAGATGGCAGCCGTACTTAGAATGTTAACTTATGGAGTAGCGGCTGACTACGTGGATGAGTATGTGAGGATTGGAGAATCTACCACAATTGAGTCCTTGAAACATTTTGTTATAACGGTGGTTACAATTTTTTCAGATACGTACTTAAGGTCACCAAATAGCAATGACGTCGCTAAATTGCTAGAAGTTGGTGAACAACGTGGCTTTCCAGGGATGCTAGGTAGCATTGATTGTCCAGCTGGGTGGAAGGGGCAATTTTCGGGTCATTCTCGTGAACCAACGATTATTTTGGAAGCAGTGGCTTCATATGATCTATGGATATGGCATGCCTTTTTTGGGCTACCCGGTTCACATAATGACATCAATGTATTAGAGCGATCTTTTATGTTTTCTATGCTTACTGAAGGGCGTGCTCCTCCTGCAAATTACTCAATAAATGGTCATGATTACATTATAGGATATTACCTCGCTGACAGTATATACCCACGGTGGTCGACCTTTGTAAAGACAATTTCTCGTCCACAAAGAAGGAAGGCAAAACATTTTGCTGCAGCACAAGAGTCAACAAGAAAGGACGTTGAACGTGCATTCGGTGTGCTTCAAGCACGTTTCGCAATAGTTCGTGGACCTGCACGTGGATGGAATCGTCAAACACTAAAATTGATTATGAAAGCGTGCATAATGTTACATAACATGATCATCGAAGACGAGAGAAATAGTGATGATGTCGTTGACTTTGACTATGAACAAGTCGATGACACTCTCAATGTAGAAGTTTCACGTATGCGCACTGTTGAATTAACAGAGTTCATTCAAAGGCATTTGAACATTCGAGATAGTGAAAATCATTCTCAGCTACAATTGGATCTCATCGAGCACCAATGGCAACTACATGGCCAAAACTGAAGAAATAATATGCTGCAATTGTTGTATTTCTTTTTTTCTACCTTTGGAAGTTTAATGTTCAATGTTCGACGTTTAATTTTTCTATAACAATATTTTTACTTTAATGTTCATTTATGTCCCTGTTTTCTTTTTCAAATATATCATCTCTTTAAAAGATGACGACTATCAAAGAATACCTTACCACCTCATAAACTTTAATTATAGCATAAATTAGGATATGAAACTCTCCAATTATCTTATACAAAATAATCATACACAACGTAGAAAGTTTACTTGGTGATTGTCTTAAACAAACAAAAAGGCCCTAGGGCAAACTATTAAATCTAGACAAATCAGTTAAACCAAACTATTCATCTTTGAGACTTTTCAATGATTTTCATTTATCAGGTACGAAAGTATTCTTTTTGGATATCCGACAATCCACTTGTATCCATCATCATAATTTTATCCTCCTTGATACATAGTTCACCTTGTTGAATTTCAAGTCTTTTTTCCTCTCGAGCATCCGCTCTTCGTAAAAGTTCTAGTTTTTCCTTCCTTGCAGTTTCCACGCCTTCTCTCGTCTCTGTTAGTATCCGCATGAAACTTTCTTTATCATGCCCATCTATGCTCTTTCGTTTAGTCATTTGTGCTTTTGCAGCCTTCCTCCCCATAGGTCTCTCCAATTCTATAAAATTGCTGGTAGAGATATTGTCCTCTCCTAGATTGACTGTGGGTTCAGCAAACTCCGAAGACGGTATTAGAACTGATTTTCTACCCGAATTTTCCCTCTCTTCCACCCACTTTGGGCATTCCTTCAAAATCGTCCAACAATGTTCGAACTGAAAAGAGGCTTTATTCTCCGCCTTATACAACTCTTTTGTTTGAGCAATCTGTGTAATTAAAAGGTATGCATTAAATATATAAAATAACAAGTGATGTAAATTTAGATACACAAAATATGAAATCCAGCTCAAGAGTCAATAGAGATTTTACCTTGTCTGCTTGAGTCAACCCACTTTGACGCACCGATTCAATTTGAGCCAAACATCCACAAAACTTATTGACCGCCTTCTGAATTGTTTGCCAGCGATTACTTAGTGATACTTGATTGCGTGAAGTATCAAAGTCCTTATTAGCGTGGTAGTTAGAATAAATTCTAGACCAATATGCACTCTTTGATTGTTCAGTTCCTCGTATAATGCTTGTAGAAATATTTACCCACGCATCTACTAGGAGTATATCTTCTTTCACGCTGAAATTTCCAATTCGTGTTTTCTTTGTGCTAAGTTGTTGTTCAGACGGACTATCGTTTCGGTATGGAGATCTCATTGATTCATTGTCAGCGTAGGACCCCTCGTTTAAGAGATTGGTGAAAGACATGTTCTCTTTCATTTGAGATTCCATTCAACGAGTGATCTAGTGGAATACTTGGACCGTTCTGATTTTTATTAACATCTCAACCTGAAACAAATAAAATAAGAAGGCACATCAGAACCCATTGAAGGCTGTAGACTATAAGAGAAAGGTTATGGAGTCAACCATAAGAACAGGAAAGTAAGGTTCTAAAATAAAAAGTGAAGGAATTTTGATGAACAGGAAAGTGAGGTTATATATATTAAAAGACAATATTATCCTGCATAACAATGAAAATTGAACAAGAAATGATTACCACAAAATGCTCAAAAGACAAAATAACCAATCATTTTTTAAAACTACTATTCCAGTCTCTCTTTCAACTATTGCTTGCATAAATCAAGTTGGTGCAACTTAAAAATACATAGACATATTAGAGAAAAAGAATAGGAAGATCATTTAGGCTTTCCAATGAAAAAAAAACACTTTAACTTCTTGCATTAGCATGCTAATTGCTAAAGAACAGAAGACAGAGGATTATAAAAAGTCCATGATTACATGCAATATCCAAGATAAACAGTTAAGTAATTTAGATAGTGTTCAGAGAATCCCTCCAAAGAAACATAAAGTTGGAGGCAATAATCTAGAAATCAAATTGGAAAACAGGATGGAGGAACAAAAAAATAAAAATTGTGCATAATACGATTCAATAAAAATTTTGAAAATTAATAAAAATAAGAAAGTGCATGGAAAGTTGCCTTCAGGTCTTTATGAAATCTTTATCAGATGTCAAATGGGAAGCAATCCTTGGATCTTGCTTGTATTTATTTTTGGCTAAGGGTCGACCCTTGGGTAGTAGGGCTACACTACTAACAGGGATTTCCCTTTTTGTGCTGGTTGCTTTATGGCATTTAATAGGAAGCTAACCTCAAATTTTGCTTCTTTTAGTGTCTGATGAGGCTCAACTCTTGGCTAGTAGGGCTTCACTAACAGTAGAAAATTTTCTTCTTCCTATGTTTGCTTTTATGGCATTTTTTATACTTCCTCTTTTAGATTTTATTAAGAAAATTTAATTGATTGAGAGAAGAGGGAAAAAAAATACCAAGAATAAAATTTAATAACTTCACATGCCATGCCTCTTTAAGGTTCACATCATTCAAACTTGAGCTGCTATGGGCCTTTGATGCTAAATCAGTAGCACCCGAAACTTGAGCTGCTATGGGCCTTTCTATCTTTTAGTTTTAAGATCCTCCTTGTAGTACTCTATCCTCATAATCTATTTTATGCAATCTATACCATTCATTGCTAACTCATTATAAAGCAAAACAGAAAACTACTTTGCAGCAAACTAATGTAAATGTGGATTTTAAGGCTCTTAGCTTTCTCATTTAATCTCTCATTTATAAGACTCTGTTTTAGATATTGATGAGGCATCCCACATGGATGTAAAAATTTATTACTAACTTACGTTGTATATAACGTGACAATTTAAACCATATAGATATTATCCATATAATTAAACTTAGAACCATATATAATATGTAATTAAGTCAGGGAGCTGCAATTTGAACCATTGGCTAAGATCATCGCACAAACCAATTGTGATGCCTTTAGGCTGCAATGTGGTGACCCATATTGTAGCTAGTTATATGATTGGAGGCGACAAGGGAACTCGGTGATGAGATTGGTGATCTGGGTCTTTGAGAATCCACTAGAATTGAGAAATTGAAGTACATAATATGGTTTTTGTGGGGTTTGTTCTTTTAGATTCAAAGTTTTGGAGGTGGAGAGAGCTGTTTCCAAGGAGAGACCACGAGAGTTAAACTTATAATCAATGGTGAATGATGGTGATGATGGGTTCATCTAATTTATGTGAGATCAAATGCAGCCTAATGATTCAGCATTTTGATGACTGCTCTCAAATCATAAATGGCCCACACATTTGAATCTGCGATCAAACAATGGAGCATATTTAGTAAACCCTGTTAGCCGACGAGATCTGTGCAATAATTACAACAGATTCATGACATTACTCCAGAGTTCATCTAATTTTTATGAGATCAAATGGAGTCTAACAATTCAAAAAAGGGTAAATCTAATCTATGAAATCTATTATATAGAGGGAGGCCTCATCAAAGGGTAAATCAGAAAACAAGCCATGCATTAATCACCAAAATTCAAAAAAAAAAAAAAGAAGGAAAAATCTCACCTTCAAAGGAAGAAGAATCCATGGCTAGAAACGTCAACCTTTCGCCTACCACATTTACCAACAAAAGCAGACCCTTTGATCACCTTTAGCCTACCAAAAATCAATTCCTTGCACCATAAATTAAATCAGACTTAAAACCCATTTGAAAACCCACTTCCATTTGGAGATCGGGGAAGGAGCACTGGTTCTTGTTCCATACCTAGAGAAAGAGAAGAGAGAGAAACAAAGGGAGAGAAATAGAAGAGAGCAAAAGCATTACTTTTTTGTTATTTTATTATTTAGCTGCTGCTACAGTAATAGCTAAATTTAGCTATTACTGTAGCAACATGTAAATTTGGCGTGTGCGATGGCGCGCCTGCTGGAGCTCCATTTTTTCAAATTTGAAACGCTATATGCATTTAGCTGCTGGGATAGCATACCTGCTGGAGATGCTCTTAGAGTAACTTTATTATTTTCTTTATTGTGATTTCTAAAATGTTTTCTGTTTTGTTTTATTTAGTGATAGTGCAAAAGGTGAAGTTTGTTACATTTTATGAAACTTTTTGTAAATGCACCATTAGGTACTAGCATCGTATGTACAAAGCTTTTCAATATCAAATGAATGTAGTAATGATTTTTAATGTATCTACATGATTGTCTTTACTTGTGCTTAAATTGAGTTATGGTTCTTGTTTCATTTTATCCTTTGTCACATTATGACAAAAAGGGGGAGATGAATTGTTTCGACTTATATTATACTTGTGCTATTAATATCTCATATTTCATTCAACAGGTGAAGAGCAACAAGTGAAAGACCCATAGATAATTTTTTTTTACTTGGCAAATAGTTAGGGGGAGCAAATCGAGTTGTAATTTTTACATATTCATTTTAGATTGATGTATAGGACTTAGATGAGAAATGAAAATATGCAATTTTTTTATTTCTTTTAGTTCTTATAAACTGATTTTTGTCATGATTGTGACAAAGGGGGAGATTGTCAGATATATTGTCATTATCATGACATAAAAATCAGTATTGCTCTTTAGTATGATGGTGTTGCCAAATAAAATAAAATGACAAACGTTTTGTCATTTTTGGACCCACGGACATCCGTAATACACTCACGGACATCCGTGAGTGATTCACGGACGCCCGTGGCCCGAAATCCTATAAATACAAGGTAGTTTCTGACAGTTTCTAACTGATCCGAAAATTCTTCATTTTCAATATTCTGGTCCTAATTTTTGTCCTTGAGATTACCTTAGTTTTAATTCCTTAAATCTTAATCTCAAAGATGTTGTGTATTTTCTGAATTTATGTTTGAAAGTGTGTGGCTCGTGTGAGACGAGTGGACTTTCGTTGGATGCGACGGTTGTTGAAATTCTTCACTATAGATCGGATGATGGCGAGATGCTATCAATGTTGGTGAGATAAGTGATAGGGCATATTATTCTAAGGCATTGTAAGTTTTTTTATTTATAGTGGATTATTTTATTCGATCTGAGATAGATCCCATGATTTTTACCTGTGATAGGTTTTTCCACGTTAAAAATTACTTGTGTTTAATTTATGGTTGTGTGGTGATTGTGTGTAATTAGTGATAATTAGTTTATTCTTTGTATTCTTAATAATTCTCAAATTTCCAATAGTCTTATTTTTTATAGTGTATCCTCTTCACTTTGCTTCCTTGTGAAGCATACACACACATAGTATTGTTCTTTAGCTTGGTTCACTTACCAACCACATACACTCAAGTTAGGTGTAGTACTTCTCACCCAAGGAGCTCACACGAGTCTAACACACGCTTTTAGAACTCGGAATTACTACCACGTGCTAATTTGACACGCGTATAAGTAACTTACACACCTCCAAATTAGGGGATGTTACAGTCGTAGGTGAATCGATAGTAGCCATACTCTGTTATGTGGATGGATCTCGTGACAACTGGAGATGATAGCTCCAGAATGTCTCAAAATCGGATTATATCGTAGAGAAAGAAGGATGGTATTGATGTTTCACCCTACGTGAGGGAGCATATGGTGAGAGAAGTCAAGACGAGAGCATGATCCTTGGTTTCTCTCATGCGTGTCAGTATCTCTATTCCGAACCCCACAGTCTGTTTTGATAAATTAATGTTTTCCTCTAATGATGTACCCGGTTCCTATATCCTCGACTTTTCACCCCTTGTCACCTATAACCCTATACTAGATGGCGCCATTGTTGGGGACAACATCGTTCACAGTGGCTTCTCTACTTCTAGATGCATGCTCTTAATTTTATATTTAAGGTTCTTTAATATTCTTCATATTATAATTACTATCTTTGCATTAACAAAGATTTTTTGAATATTTATATGCTATCACGTTAATGGCTCAATTGGAACAACAATCCCATGCGAATCCACCTCGTCCTCCTCCACGTCTAGATAATAATGCCCTTCTCGGATCCCTAAAAATTCTCTTAGGCTGCGTTTGGGAACGTGGATTTGGATCTCCTAAATCCAAATCCACCGTTTGATTCCATATTTTTGTGTTTGGATTTGAATATGGTAAATCCATGGAAATTTAGAAATCCATGTCTATATGTGAAAAAGTAGATTTGTAAATAATACCTCTTTGGCGTTATTTGAAAATCCAAATCTTACACCATCATATAATTGACTATGTTTTATGAATAAAAAGTTATTACCCAGTGCTATCATAGGTACGGTTCGACCTAATACTCAACCCGCTTGAGCCGAGTATTTTTAAGCTTGACCGATCTGGTTGGGTTGGGCATAAAGCATCCCAACCAAAGGTCAAAGGTTGACTTTAATGTCAAACTTTGATTTTTAATTAAAATTTTACTTTTTATTAATTGACTCCTACAATTTGATAGCAAAAAAATCCATGTTGATCTATAATGTGATACTAAAATCTCAATTTTATTAGTCAATATTTTGACCTTTGGTCAAACTTTGACTTTTATACAAAATTTATTTTTAGTCAAACTCGAAACCTACTTATAGATAGAGTCTACTATGACATAAATTTATACCATATCAGTGCAATTTTTCCTTAATCAAAGTTTGACTTTTTGTCAAAGTTCGATTTTTTATAAAAAGTTATAAATGTTAATTAGTGGATTACTATAATTGAAAATATCTCTCATTGTTTAATTTGTAACTTTAAAATATATTGCCTTATTTTTAGTGGTCAAAGTTTGACTTTTAGTCAACCTTTAATTTTTGATCAAACTTTGGCTGTTACACAAAATAAGTCAAACTTTGACCTTTGTACAAAATTTATTTTTAGTCAAACTCGAAACCTTCTTATAAATAGAGTCTACTACTACATAAATTTATACCGTATCAGTGCAATTTTTCCTTGGTCAAAGTTTGACTTCTTCTCAAAGTTTGATTTTCTATAAAAAATTATAAATTTTAATTAGTGGAATAATATAATTAAAAATATCTATTATTTTTTAATTTTTAACTTTAAAATATATTACCTTATTTTTATTGGTTAAAGTTGGATTAAAAGGTCACACTTTTACTTTTGCACAGAATTTATTTTTAGTCAAACTCGAAACCTACTTATAGATAGAGCCTAATACTATATAAATTTATATTGTATTAGTGCAATTTTTCTTTGGTCAAAGTTTGACTTTTTTCAAAGTTCGATTTTCTATAAAAGGTTATAAATTGTTATTGTAAAAAAAAATTATATATATATATATTCAAAAAAATTTGAAAATAGATCGATTTTGTTTTGGTTCAGGGGGTGGGGAGTTTGGTTATTGGTTCGATTTTAGGTGAACCGACACCGAAATCGAAATTTTCAGTTTCGATTTTGGTTCGGCTCATCGAACTTCCACCCCTATATAGAATGAAGGAAACCAATGAAATATAAATTATTTTTATAAAAAAAATAGCCAAATAAAATATCTATAAATCCTTAAGCCAAATCCTAATGCAATGCTTAAACATTCAAACAAGAGATTTGCAAATTTAAATATTTCAAATTCTGAATTTAAAACGCCTAAATTTAAAATACTTGGATTTAAAATTCTCAAATGCAAATGCTTGTTCTCAAACGACAGCCTTAATTGATAATGAACAAAAGATTTGTAAAATTAAATATAATGATCCCTTGATTGTTGAAATTCGTCACCATTTCCCAGACATAGAACAATCTCAAGACAATGTTGATGATAGTAGAGAAAGAAAGTGATTGGATCGATAATCCACATGTCGTCACTTCCAAGCTTGTGATGCGGGTACAACAAGAGGGGGCTAATTATATGGTCAAAAGTGAATTGAAGATGTTGGTGATTGACATAATCGAGGCATGTACTAAGTATCACAAAGCTCAAAAGTAACGAAAAAAGTCAAAAAGGCCAAAGGATGTTCCACCAAGTCTTTTTCAAATAAACAATTGTACCTGTAACAACCCAGATTTTTAGATTTTATTTTAACGGTGTTAGATGATGCACCACACTATGTACTGTGCTAACGCTCCACATCAGAATCGAAACCCACCTTTTAAAATAGAAAATTTCTAATTTTTTTCATATCAAAATTAGACTCATTGCGAAGTGCTCGTCGATACGATTCCAACGATATATAATTTGACGATTTCTGACAAGAATATAAAAAGTTATGCCCATTTTAACTGATCAAGCAAGTCAAAGGGTATAATTGTAATTTCGGGAGAGAAACACCAATTGCTTTGGTGCTTATGCAAAACGCTGGAACGAAACCTCTCAAGCTATCAAGTTACGTATGAATTCTTATTCCGTGTAAAAATCTCCTATTCTATTAAATCTCCTACGAAAAGTGTTAATTAGAGTTGACCTAAAACTTTATACCATTATAAATAAAACTTTAAAAGCTCTCTCGTCTCTATAATAATAAATTATTCTCTCTGAAGACTTAGACGAATCGACGCCCTAGGCATCGACCTTTTCAACCCGAATCGCCGTTGATCTTTCGTTCACGCTTCAAGAGGTGGGTACCCATCAATCCATCTTATTCTTCTCATTAATTCGCGTAGGATCGTTCGATCACGACGGGTTTAAAAATCTTATTTAAACCCAAATATCTCATGAATTAATAGATCTATATATTTAATATATGCTTTCCCTTGAAAGTTGTATATTTTGTAAATTGGGTTTATATGTTATTTCTCTTTTCTTTACAAAAATTCCTTTTGTTTGAGCCATTAATATTTTACCATATATTAGATCTGTATATTTAATATGTTTACTTTCTCTTTTATGTCTGTAAAATTAATTAAATTTTAATACTTATAAATTTGATAGATTGACTTAATTGACATAATATCATATTGATATTATTTATTTCTAAATCTATATAGTATAAATTTATCCTTCTACTAAGACTATAATAATATATATTATTGTTGCAAGTTTATATTATTATTTATTTAAAATTAATTAAGCCTAAAAAAAATTAAATTATATATTTATTTTATTTAAATAAATAATAGATTGCACCAACTTAAAGTTTCGGGTTCGAACTTGCGGCTACGAACCCGAATTCACGTCCATGAACCCGAGCTCGCGACCATTGATGCACCTGTCTCGGTATTCTGGTCATAACTTTTTACTCCGACCTCGGATTAATGCGATTCTTGCGGCATTGGAAAGAAGACAGCGAGTTTTACAACTTTGTGTGAAATAGCCATTTCACGAATCTGACTTTTTAGAGGTCAAAATAGAGCAACAAGTCGGGATCAATTTTAAATGAATCAAGGCTATTCGAATTTAAGATTATTTTCTAATTCTCATGACCAAAGTTTCTGTGTATATTATATCTTAAGGTATTTCGATCGATGGTCATGATAAATCATAACTTAATAAGTATAAATATTATTTAATTTAATTATCTAATTATTATATATATATATATATATATATCAATTTTTCGCTTCGACGCGACCTCTTCGATAATACAAAGTGTTAGAACTTCGATGCCTTTATGAAATCGAACTCTGACTTTTACGATTATCGAAATCACACTTATAACTCTATTCTATAATTATATTGGTGTGGTATGTAAATAAACATAAATATAAGCATAATCAAAATCTAAGTATAAATTGTTCTGTATGTGTGATACTTTTGTATTTGTAATTTAATCAATTTATACGAGTTAAGAATATGTTATATCATGAGTACGAGAGTGTATGAGATCATGCCTACGCTTGGGCGTGGTGACTTATTGAGATGGTATCGAAGCGAGGAATACACCGTATTCACATGCCTTACAACTCATGGTGGAATGGGACCCATGACGAGTCGGGTGAGTGTGAATTCAGTGTAACTTCGTACACGGTGGCATATACAGTGATCCTATCACCCCGAGTTTTAATACGAGAGGATAAGATATGAGATATGATACGAGAATCGGGCTTTAGGCCTTAGCTGTGGTGAGGTTTCTTTTACGGTCACGTGAAACTCAGAATATTGGCGTCCATGTACGGATGCAACACCTCTATGGTAGTATAAACTATCACATGAAGTACATCCAGGTTACTACGGAACCTTTTTCTTGGGAAGCGTAAATTAGGAAGGTTGCCTCACTATAGTTTGTCATAGGATTAAGTATAAGAGTATGATAAAATATGAGTATGAGATAAGATAAGTTATGATACGAGTATGATAATAAGACATCGCTGTGTAGGCAAGCAAAAGATAAAGAACTTAAGTTTACATGCGTGTAGTTCCTTGCATGAGTAAAGAACAACAACGTCTTTCGGCCAAGGCGGATCTACGGAGAGATTATGAGTATGAGTGAGTTATGAGTGAGTTTGGCCATTATGTCTCCCCATTGGTGGGTGGTGGAATATAAGTATGACACGAGGGCGGTATAATATGCTGGTATGATATTATGTTGACCGTCCCATAGTAGCCCGAGCAGCGACTCTGACACATGTCGTTTAGGATTTCACTAGTATGTTAGTTACGCTCATGCGATGTCTGAGCGTATGCGAATGATAATAAGACATGATATAATATGTTATGAGATATGGTAAGGTACGTTAGGATATGAGTGTCTAGATCATGGTCTTGCATTTATGATATGAGTTTTACGATATGCACGTGATTTTATCTTCTTTTTGTTATCTGCTTTGAGATATTATGTTTATCACTCACAAGATGCACTCACAATGCACCTGAGTAGTATGGGGTGGATTGGTGGTGTATCCCACTGAGTTTACGTGACTGAGTAAACTCATCCCACGATAATCTAACAGTTGCAGGTGATTACGCTGGTGGAGTAGACGCTGGCCATCTAGATCTCGCCGACGCTGATTTCATTGATTCCGCGGGCATTGAGTACCAGGAGCCTTTGGAAGGCGACGCTGCCGGTTATCAGGAGGACTACGGTGCTGATCTTTATTCGAGTGCCGGTTACTAATAATTGTGGACTTGGTATTGAGTTTTATTGATATTAGTATTGCGAATTTTATAGTTTATTTTATCGGATTTGTCTCTGACTTTCATTATCATTTTATTGGCGGATTATGATTTTATTACACTTATTCAGCATTTATGATTACATTCATATTCTACCCTATTTGTTGGATTTTACGGATTTCGTGGAACCATTATTGCGCGAGAACTCTGATTAGGTGTATGTCCGCTTAGCATATCCGGGATATGTGCGGGTCATAACTCGGAATTCTAGGCCCTCGGGATGGGGTAGAATTTCGGGTCGTGACAGTACCTGAATCAGAAACCGGGAAGGAAAGGCCATCTTTGGAAGTAAAGAAGATGTAGTAAGAAAGAAGGGCCGCGACATTATATGAGAAGTGGGATTTGCATGTCAAAGATTTAACATGAGAGATGTAAACAGACCTTCGTTCGCTTTCTTCGCCCCCCTCTCCCGTAATATAAAAGGCAAAGACTGTGAGGAATATACCTTATCATTTCGTCCAGTTTGGCGCCTCATATAAATAGCATCCGAAATTTAAAAGATGAACAGGTTGCCGAGAATAAAAGAAAGAGAAGAAGAGATGATCAAAATAAGAGTGAGAACTAGTAAGAGCTTCGTTAAGCGTTTGCCGAGGAAGTTGAAAAGGGCTTCACCAAAGACTGAACCAACAAGGTTTCTGACGCCCGATGAAGAATAGTGGGCGTTAACTGTAATTTGTTTTCCCCTAAGGGTATTATATATTTATGATTGTATATGATTGAGAAATAAGAAGAGAAGATATGTTAAGTTACGAGAATGGGTGTCCTAATGGTAGAGTACCGTTCGCGAACCTTCCGAATCACTGCCTTATGTAAATCGGTCGTAGCTGTGCTCAATTACATGGATGGATTTCGATGACAACTTGAGGTCACAACTTGAGGATGTCTGAAAATTTGATCATCACACATGAGGAAGGATGAGGGATCATGTTTTCATCATTCGCCTCTACATTGTAACAGTTGTCCCTTAATTTATGTGTTGGTCAAACTGTTGGTTGAGACTTGATGAGACCTGCCTGTGTTAGGTGACTACCTGAGGCTATGTCCACCAAAATTTGTGTGGCACCCACCGTAGATTGATGGGATACTGCCTATTTCTAGTGGTATCCATAGGGCACCTCATTTATTGGAATGGGTGTATTATAAATTTAGTAAAACGCACACCACATCTTATACCTTGTGACCAATCCGGACTGATTCTTGTTGGACCCTAACCCGAGGTTTGACCCAAATTAGGCCGAGCCTTGGTGGTGATTAGGAGATCATCACCAACAAATCAGATTTTTGTGATGATCATAGGAATGGTTGATGGGTTGAGTCAAACCTAGACCCATAAAATTCAAAGAATTAGATGCACTAATACATAAGATTATGTGTCTGTGCCTTGCTTGGAACAATGGCTATCTTGTAATTTTGAATAAAGATGAAGGGCATTTATAAGTAAATTATCTAATTTTCCTAACTATAAATATTACAAATCTCTAGCAAATCCTAGCTCTTAATCTCTTGACCAAAGTTTGACCCATCTTACACCATTAATGAACTTTGAAGAAATCTAGAGTGATAGATGCACCCATACAAATGCACCACAAGTTTAATTTGACAACTTGAAAATCACAAATTTGAGGGGCTTGAGAACCACAAAAGACAAAAGTTGACCAATGTGTGTGGTGGAGAGTGGTCCAACACTACTAAAAAAAAACCTTACACCAAACGGCTTAGGGAAGCCGTCGGCGTAGGGTCTAATTATATACATCCTACATCAGTTTACTTCAACCTAAGTCGTGAACCACGTTCGCTCGCTTCATTCCCCTCTTGTCGAAATGTGTGATCTCGCCTACCAATTTGATCATCAAATTCAAAACCTCTTTTGAACATCAAAATTGAAATCTCTACATCTCTGTGATTCCAAAAATCTAATTTTCAAAATCTCTCCTAGTTGTCACCCAATTTTGACCTCAATCAGTTCTTTAATGGCGAAATCGAGTGCAACGAAGGAGATTTAGGTATTTTCGGAGTCAAATCGCATATTAAAAAAGTAGATCTTTGAAATTATGTTATTTAAATTTCCCAATTCCTATCACAAATCCTAACCTCTTCGATTTGATTTCAAATGCTCTTGGCGCCAATGGAGCTCCATCACCAATCGACAAGAGCAACCGACTTCTCTATCGTATTCTCAATCTCTGTCGTCAATGGAGCTTGTAGAAGATTGAGGACCAATCTGTTGATCATTGAAATATACTACTTTTTACCTCCTAACCTAGCCTTTAATGGGCCTCTAAGCTGATTAATAATTAGTTTTTAAGTGTGTTTTTGTCGATGACAATAAAGTGCAACTTAGTGCAGTAATTTATCAATTTAGATCAAAGAAGAAATAATTTTGAGTCAAGCTGTGGAGTTGATGGATTTATAAAAAGTGCACCATGGTGGGTCACACCATAGGAGCCATTTAACATGCTTTAAGGCCCTAGAAGTCCTGTAAAGAGAGAAAGGTGGAGGCCAAGCTTAGTGGAGTGTTGCTGCTATAAACTATTCAACCTGCAGAATCAGAAATCTATAGTTGAGCAGTTGTTGAACACATGATAGCTTCAGCACTTCAGTCCTAAAGCAGCTTTGCACCTTCAGCACAACAAGTTCAAGCAGCTGCTGAACAAACTCGAGCACATTAGAAGACAGCTGTCCACAAACTCGAGCAGCTGATGTATAAAACTCGAGCACATCATGTGTGCAGCAAACCAACACTCGAGCAGCTGTGTAGTAGCCTCAAGAGCACACTCGAGCAGTCCATAATGTAGATGCATTAAACCTATCGAGCTGCTATTGCTGCAGCTGCAACCACTCGAGCTGAATGCCTGAAGCACATCAAGCTGTCGAGCAGTTAATGCCAACCACTCGAGCATGTGCCTGAAGCCATCCATCCTCACGAGCTGCAGTGTTGCTGAAATAAGCTTCAAATCAACCTGTCGAGCAACCTCTCAAGATCCTGTCTAGCTGAAATGCCTGAAGCTAATGAACCTCACGAGCTACCTTCTAAAGCTAGCTATCCACTCAAGAACATCTCTAGTTTTATAACTTGAAGCCTTTATCCTCTCGAGAACCTCTGGAGATTTGATTTCTGAAGCTCTATCCACTCGAGGCTCGGGTTTCAGCCACCCATTTCAGACCTCGAGGGTATTTTTGAGATTTCACAGAACCTAGGGCACACATCCCAATGTGCTGAGCTATTCCCTACATCCCGAGGTGTCACTAGCCTAAATATCGGGCACGTCAGTAGGGCATAACTAACTTGACTCTCACTTTCTTCTGATTGGCCAAAGCTTGTCATGGCTTTATGGATTGTATAAATACTTAGCTGTTTTGTAAAAGGAGCCAGGATTAGCCTAAGCTCACTTAGGATTAGGTTTAGGTTTTTATTTTATTTTCTTCTTTCTCTTCCTTAGCTCAACAATCATGCTAGCTAAAGCTTTGTAGCAGCTAGGTTTATTTTCAACTGTAATCGGGTTTTATAAAAATATTGCGAGCTGTTTTGGATTTTTGCAAGGACTACTACCTTGAGGGCTAATCATTGTAAGTCTTTTTTGTGCAATGAAAAGTCATTTTTAAATCTCAAATATATATATATATATATATATATATATTTATTTATTTATTTATTATTATTATTATTTTTTTTTATAATGATGTGTCAGCAGATGAGTACCAGCAGTACATCATCTGCCATTTCCTTAATTTTTTCAAAGGTCCTTCTCCTTTTTCCAAGGGAAAGGCTAGATGGAGGAAATGATGACTCTTTGACCGTTGCTGTCTTTGATGAGATGGTGGAAGACACCTCACCCAAACTGCTGGACTAGGCTGAGGTATTTGCTGAAATTATTGAAGTATGGACTGAGGAGGCTCCCACTTGTGTGCTAAAAAAATTAATCATCCTGGGCTTCTTAGTAGGGCTAGTACAGCAGTCCACTTGGACACCTGCCTTGCTGCCCCCTCCCCCCTCCCTCCCCCCCTCAGCCTGTTATTGACTATCCACCTGATGTGGAGCTGCTCCCTGCATCTCTCATGCAACTGCTAGTTTGGAGCTAGAAAAACTGGGGCTTGATGCCTATGAATCTGCAAAGGTATGACTTTTTAACTTTTGCATTAAAAGTTCTTTCCAGTTTCGTTGATGTCTAGATGGGTGACCAATTTACTGTCATTCATGCATCCCATCATGGAACTTAATTTTTGGGAAGAATCATGAAGGTTAATGAGCAGAGGCTCATATTCTGTTTTGAAAATTTTGTGGAGCCTCTGAAATTATTTACTTTCAAGGCCTTCCACTGATATTTGATCTCACCTGTATAGCATATGTAACATAGTTATTTTTAGTATTTTAAAATTTTGTTCTACGAGTTTAGTTTAGTTATTGTTCTTAGCATATTTACTGTTTTTAGTATAATTGTTGTTTTTACTTAGTTGTAACTACTGTTGTATATAATTTTCTGTTTTAGGAGTCTATGTAGCTGTTGTATCTTCTTAGCGTCAGTTGTCTAAATTCTCTTTTTCTCTTTCTTAATCTAATTTTCTGTAATCTTTTGGTCTATTTTCTCTTTCATTTTCTGTTGTACTTTAGTTGTTCTTCCTTTACCATAACCCTGCTGCCCCTATACATGTATGTTGAAACAGTGAGGACACTGTCTATCTTAGGTTTGGGGGTATGACAGATAGGTAGGCCAATAGAATAGTTAATTTTAGTGCAACAATGTTAGATAAATTGAGATAAATAAAGTCAATTACCAACTAACCATGTTAGAGAGAGGAATTAAAAAAAAACTTTGAAGACATTTAAAACTGAAAATTTTGAAAAAATTAGCACCTCCATGAAGCTAACATCAAGAAATTTTTTTCAATTAGTACTTAGTAAACTAGAGAGGAGAGAAAAAGGTGAAAATATACCCCATGAGTTAAATTGAAGACATAACCCAGTGAGATTTGGGCCTATCAATTTTCTGTTGAAGAGTGTTTTTGGTATTTTTTCCTGCTCTAAGGAATGATTGATTCAAAATCTTTTCACTAGAAGTTAGGCACCCCCAAATTAAAAATGATTGGCAGCACTCATGATACTAAGGAGATGATCTAAGGCCTTCATTTGGACAGTTTGAGCCTATAATTTCTACCCCTTGAAACTGTCCTTTTGCATACACTCCTTGAGCATTAAATATCTAATTTTTCTTTGACAAAGACCAGAGTACTTGCACCTAAGCCTCATGACGTGATTCAACCTGACCCTCACTCTGAGAATTCAGAAGGTAAAGGAGAAGAAGTTGAAGATAGGTGGGTTTGGTTCAACATTTTGTGGAAGGAGAAGAAAATAAAGCCAAAAATAGCAGTGTATCAGTGGTATATGTGTGGCATTTCATAAAAAAAATAAAAATTTTAAAATAGAAAGAAAAGTAGTTCATCTGAAAATTAAAAAAAATAGAAGAAGCTGGCCACTTTGGATCTGAAAATATCAAAGAAGATGAAGAAGTGCTGTGATGAAGAAGGTGAAGTCATGAACCACCTCTTTCCCTTATTGATTTCTCAGTTTGAATCCATTCTATCCCTCCTATTCTTTGTAAACCTCACTCATAAACTATATTATAACCCATCAAAAAGTTCTTATTGATCCAAAGTAAAATGAGTTGCCATGTCGAGATGAGGAGATGTCTAATCTATGGTGAAAGTACATGACAATGCCAGGAATTAGTAGTCATACCTATGTTCATGCTTGCAGACCTATTTGAGGTTTGTGACTGATCTTGAGCTAATGAGAATGTGAACACTGGTTGATTTTAAATGTAACCCTTGCAAGTGCACAAGATCTATTGTAGTATGGCAAGAACAAGGGTGTCGAACCCACAGAAAAATCTGAATTTTTAATTAATTCTTTCAGGGATTTAAAAACATCCCCAAGAAACTACCAAAGGGCAGATTCAATTTTACCAAAATTTATCACACTTTTCTTAAATGCAGAAAAATAAATTAATCTAAACAACTAATTACCGATGAATCTAAAATAATAATTAAATGAGATCAAGGAATATGCTACCTCAGATTTGTACCCCTTTTCTACCATTAAAACCTACAGTTTCATTAAAGCATCATTCACACCATCATTCAGCTATAGAGATGATTCGTAATAAAATATGATCATCAATCCGGCATACCCTATCTAAAAACTATGACTCAGCCTATCATTGAGGTATGAGTCATGTAAGAAGCATAGCGTATCTCATGATGTTTAGATCACAACAGTAAACACATAATCGCTCTGCAGCCTAGATCAGTCTGCAGGTTCAGATCTAGCGATTATAGCCGTTGATACGCGCCATCAACGGTCATAACAAAGCATTCAATATATTTTCAATAACTCAAACTTTTAGCAAAATGATTCCATGATGACAATAAATCGACTATGGTATTAATCATAAATAAGGGTACTTATCTGGGGATCGCATCTTCCCCGATCTACTGATTTAGCCGCTCATCTTTGGCGTATGATCTCCTTGTTCATTCAAAGTCATTCCTCTTTTTATTTCTTCTAAAGATCTTTATTTACAACGCCTTTTCCTAAATACAATCTATGCTTTCATTAACGTAAAGGAAAAATAATGCAAATCCTAGGTACAATCTACCCAAATGGAACCCTAGAAGAAGGAGAAAGAAGAACTCTTGAAAAGATGCCCAGAGGAGTCTAAAACCAAAAATGAATAATGAATAATAATCCTCTAAAAAATTCTCTAAAAGAAAAGCCAAAACTAACTCTCTAATTATCTATCTCTAATTTCTATCTCTAATTCCTATCTCTCATTTCTATCTCTAATTATCTATCTCTAATTTTTTCTTCTTCCTGAAGTGTTTGATCCGCTTTAAATAGAGCCGAAGTTTCCCAGCCGCAGAGGTATTCCAACTCAAAAATTTAGGGTCGATTAATCGACCCAATAGGGTCGATGCATCGACCTCCCAGATTTTCGTGAATTCCCGCCGAACTTTGTATCAGACACTGCTTTGGTATTTTGGCCATAACTCTCTGTCCCGAACTCGGATTGAGGCAATTCGTGATCCGTTGGAAAGCTGACAGCAAGATCTACAACTTTTGTATTTTAACAATGTCATAATTCAGCCATTTTGAATGTCCAAATTGAGCTACAAGTCACACCAAGTTCTAAAATGACCCAAAGTTGCAGTGTTTTGACATTATTTTTAGAATTCTTGGGCTGTTTTCTGCACTTGGCTTGTATTTATCTGAAACACTTCAAATCTAATAATTCTTATCAGATAGCCTTCATTGGATAGCTAAATATAGGTATCTAGGGGTGAAATATCATCATATTTCACTACTCATCACACCCCCAAACCTACACTTTGCTAGTCCTCGAGCAAAGTAAACTAAAGAAAATAAATGCCACTTTCGTAGGGAACACAATTGCACTTAGTGTGTGCAACAAGCCTTTAAACCCCTAGGTGATCCCTAGTGGAGGAGTTGTGTCTCCTGAGGACTTACAGTGCAGTTACCCACAAACTTTAATACATTTTTTTAAACCATCGATAAAATTGAGTTTTCAAAATATTATTTTGATAACATATATACCATTCAAAACTCAAAATCATTACTCAATTCAATATGCGAATTCTTAATTTTAAATAACAATGTTATACTAATCATACTAATATCCATTCAAATTAGTCTAATACTCAAATCGTTAGATAACTCATCCATTCATGCTTAAACGGGAAGTGTGTGCATAACTAAAGCTAAGATTCATCCATCTCGGAACTAGTCCAAACGGAAAACCGTCGGGTCTGTTGTCTCGACTCAATCCTCACTTTAGGTATACTCTCGAAATAAAATCACTCCGATGATGGGTAATCTTTCGCACACATGTGAGAGATCAATACAAAGCAAGCAAAAAGGTCTCACATGATGAATGAAACACGATGCAATCAATGAACAAAAATAAATC
Source organism: Chloranthus sessilifolius (assembly GCA_021018995.1). Taxonomy (NCBI): domain Eukaryota; kingdom Viridiplantae; phylum Streptophyta; class Magnoliopsida; order Chloranthales; family Chloranthaceae; genus Chloranthus; species Chloranthus sessilifolius. The sequence continues at coordinate 105,955,760 of CM037588.1, forward strand.
TCATAAGAACAGATACTTGTATATCCTAATCATGTCATATCAAGTGTCATAAGTATAACATATTTACTCTCCACAAGGCAGTTACTAATGCAAGATTAGATCATGAAGGTCTTTTGTAGAGTTGTAATGGGGCTCAGGAAAGGCTAAGAAAGAATAGGAATTGAGATTCAAAATTTCTGAGAAATCGGAAAAGAAACAAACTTCGGATTTTTCTATTTCTCTTCTTTTTCTTTTCTAATCTCTCACTATTTTTCTCAATATTTTTCTTTTGAATTTTCTTTTCTTGAAGCACCTCATATTTTTTTTCATATTTTTCACAATTTTCTTTTTCTTTTTCTCCCCCCTTTTTCTTTTATATTTTTGCCATACACTCTCAATAAACACCACAACTCAGTATCTCTCCACTTACTCTCTTTTCGTTCATTTTCATCCCTCGTTCCTAATTTCTTAGAAATAAGAAGGGTAAAGCTGAATTTTCATAAATGGTGAAGGGTTAAAAGTTAACGTGGCATATTAAAGAATGTATAAAGGTAAATTTTTCAATAGGCTCAAAGGGGTACTAGAAGGATAAATTTATATGAAGTGGGCCATTGAAGTACAAACAAGCCAAAGATGACCTTCAATCATGTCCTTAAAAGATGGTAACCTTGTATATTTGTCTTGAGTAGATATACAGTACGTTCTAACACAATAATATGAATTTGATATCATGCAAAGTCACAAGTCAAAATAAAATATATGAGTCGTATTCAAAGAAAACTCCGAGTTTATGTATTCACTCATCAATGACGGGAAATTAGCTCTAAAGCTTACCGGGTTTAGTCTCCACTAAGAACCTAAGATTCACTGTTCAAAACAGTTCATCGATTTCTGAGTCTTAGCTTGGTATAAGTGTAAAAATTCTAAGCATGAATATCAAAATTACCCACAAAATATCACATTAAGCTTCATTATCCTAAATACAAGCATTCAAAATCTGACATCGATATTATCAAAATTAAATTCACATGCATCATCAACTAAAGTTTGAAAACTATCAAAAAATAATTCATGTATGATGGTTCAAAATTTATTTATTTATTTTTTATTTTTTTTAAATGAAGAAAAATAAGAAAGTGACGCAAGATCGAGAATCATACCCCCTAACCTAAAAATGACAATGTCCTCATTGATTGAAATAAGTAGCACACCCCCAAACCTGTTGAAAAGTACCTCAACACAAAGATCAGGTGCAGAGAATATATGCATCAAATTAAAACATGACCAAAAATAGATTGAAGGTAATGCGGCTACACTAATTTGGAAATTAAAAATAACTTAAACTAAACTAAAAACTAATATTCTAAAACTAAACATACGAAAAGAGAAATCCTAAATCCTAAACTAAACCTGAGTCCAACTCCTTTAATCAGGTCATCCTCGCCTCAAACATTGGTTTAAGGCGTTGCCCATTGACTTTGAAGACTTGATTGTCCTTGAGACTCTGATCTCAATCGCACCATGCACACTAATGGAAACAACACAAACGGGCCTTCCATCTAGATTTCAGTTTTCCCGTGGAGCTTAAGTCCAGGTTGAACAAACCTTTTGTCCAATGTGGAACTCTTTCCGAGAAATGGACTCATCATGCAGCTTTTTATACCTTTCTTTGTACATCTTTGAGTTTTTATACGCATCATAGCGTAGCTCTTCCAATTCACTTAGCTGTAGCCTTCGATTTGATCTTGCTGCTTGCATATCGAAATTTAATCTTTTGATGGCCCAAAATGCTTTATGCTCCAATTCAACAGGAAGATGGCATGCTTTCCCGTAGACAATTCTGAACGGAGACATTCCAAGTGGTGTCTTGAAGGTGGTACGATAGGCCCACAGAGCATCAGAGAGCCAGTTTGACCAGTCTCTTCTATCCGATCGTACCGTCTTTTCTAAAATTCGTTTAATCTCTCGGTTCGACACTTCCACCTGACCACTAGTTTGTGGGTGATACGGCGTTGCAACCTTGTGGGTGACGCCGTATTTCTTCATCAAAGTAGCAAAATGGCGGTTGTAGAAGCGCGAACCGCCATCACTAATGATCGCCCGTGGAATCCCGAATCTGTTAAAAACATTTTCTTTCAGAAATTTGACAACAACCTTGTGATCATTTGATCGGGTTGCCATAGCTTCTATCCATTTGGAGACGTAGTCAACAGCCACAAGAATATACGAATACCCGAAAGATGGGGGAAAAGGACCCATGAAGTCAATCCCCCAAACATAAAAAATTTCAACAATTAGAATCGCATTAAGGGGCATCATATTTCGTCGTGAAATATTTCCCAGCTGTTGACATCGTTGGGATTCTTTGCAAATTTGAGCAGCGTCACGAAAGATGGAGGGCCAGTAGAATCCGCTTTGAAGAATTTTCTGTGTAGTCTTCTGTCCTCCAAAATGGCCTCCACAGGCTCCAGCATGGCAGAAATCGAGAACGCTTAGTTGATCTTCTGCTGGTACACATCTCCTGATGATTTGATCTGAACAGATCTTGAACAAATGTGGTTCATCCCAAAAATAGTATTTGATCTGGGAGAAAAAGAGGTTCTTATCATTCTTTCCCCATTCAGTAGGGATTTTGCCCGTGACCAAATAATTCACGATATTGGCAAACCAAGGAACTTTCGTAGCGGTCGCGTCAATTGCCATTAATTTCTCATCCGGAAAAGTGTCCCGGATAGGTTCAGGTGTAACCAATTCTTCAAGCAAAATGCGAGACAAGTGATCAGCCACAACATTTTCGACTCCCTTTTTATCCTTGATTTCGAAATTAAACTCTTGAAGTAGCAGAATCCAGCGGATCAATCGTGGTTTGGCATCCTTCTTTGCCAACAAATATTTCAATGCAGAGTGGTCTGAAAAGACCACTATTTTGATCAGCGGATAAGAACGAAATTTATCCGGAGCATACACCACGTAATAGTTCTTCTCTCGGTGGTGGTGTAGTTAAGTACATGCATCGATCAACGTCTTCTTGGCATAATATTACATGAGGTAATTTGTTCACCTTTGCCCTAAAACAGCTCGATGGCGTAATCGGATGCATCACACATGAGTTCGAATGGGAGAGAATAATTGTGGTTGGATTATTGGTGCGAGTTGATAAGAGTTCACATGACTTCATAAATGATTTCATGCAATGCTCATCAAATTCAAAAGGACATCTTTAGCAAGGTACATAAAGGTTTAGCCACCTTCGAAATCCTTAATGAATATTTATAAAATCCAAAGATGCCCCAAAAATGATCGAATTTGGCGAACACTCTTTGGTGGGGGTAAATTGGCAATTAGGTTGACTTTGGCCTTATCCACTTCAATTCCTTTCTTGGAAACAATATGCCCCAGAACAATTCCTTGTTGAACCATGAAATGGCTCTTCTCCCAGCTAAGAACAAGTTTAGAATCCACACAATGTTGTAAAACTTGTGCGAGGTGATTCAAACAAGAACCAAACGTTTTCCCAAAAATCGAGAAGTCGTCCATGAACACCTCGATGAACTTGTCAATCATATCCGAAAATATGGCCAACATATATCGTTGGAAAGTAGCAGGTGCATTACATAAGCCGAACGACATCCTTCGATATGCAAAAGTACCGTACGGGCTTGTGAATGTCGTTTTCTCTTGATCAGGTGGAAAAACGGGCACTTGATTGTATCCCGAATAACCATCAAGAAAGCAATAAAACTCTTGCCCTACTAACTTCTCGAGGATTTGATTGATGAACGGAAGGGGAAAATGATCCTTTCTGGTAGCTGTGTTTAATTTTCTATAATCAATGCAGACACGCCACCCAGTAGTTTCACGAGTAGGCAACAATTTTCCTTTCGCAGTTTCTTTCACAGTGATTCCGGACTTTTTTGGGACAATTTGGACTGGACTAACCTATTCACTATCAGAAATCAGATAGATGATTCCAGAATCGAGTAATTTAATGATTTCCTTTAAAACGATTTCTTGCATGTTCGGATTAAGTCGCCTCTGCGGTTCTCTCGATGGTTTACTCTCATCTTCCAGATGTATTTTGTGCATACATACTGATGGGTCAATCCCTTTTAAATAAGCTAGAGTCCATCCGATAGCCTGCTTGTGATCTAGAAGCACTTTCAACAGGTTATGCTCTTGTTCTTCAGACAACGTGGATGAAATTATCACCATAAACGTTTCTCGTGGCCCCAGAAAAGCATATTTGAGCGATTCAGGCAACTGTTTCAATTCCACAGTTGGTGGCTCCGCCATTGATGGAGTCGGTTCAGCTTTTACTTCAATGGGTAATGGTTCTATCTTAGTCACAACTTCACATAAGTTATCATATGGACATGATAAACTCAACCTCGTCTCTTCGGACTGCTTCCTTCGCATCCTTTTCTTCATAGATGGCCAACAAAGCGGTTTCAAATTCTTCTTTGGTGAGCATTGATGGTAATGCTTCATCCACCACTTCGTCCATCTGATCGATGTAAAAACATTCGACCTCATCCTCGTTAGGGAAATGGTTCATCGCATGAAATATATTCAATCTGACCTTCATGTTCCTAAAAGAAACGTCCATGACTCCCGTTCGACAATTAATGCAAGCGTTTGCAGTGGCGAGAAACGGACGTCCAAGGATGATGGGGACTTGATTAATTGATTTAACAGGTGATTCCCTGTCTAAAACAACAAAGTCCACTGGAAAGACAAACTTGTCTATTCCAACCAAAACATCCTCGATAATTCCCCTAGGTCTTCTTTCTGACCTATCAGCCAGTTGTAGTGTGACCGTCGTGGCTTGCAATTCACCCAATCCGAGTTTCTCGTATATTGAGTATGGGATTAGATTCACACTTGCTCCCAAATCCAATAACACTTTTCCAATTGGTTGCCCACCAATGACACATGGAACAGTTGGAACTCCAGGGTCTTCGGTTTAGTAGGTTTCAATTGTAATATTAGGCCGACTTGATTAGTCAGAACACTTTCTTGAAATATGAGTACGCCTTTTCGCCTTACGAGTGCATAAATCTTTGAAAAATTTTGCATACTCAGCACTTGTTTGATTGTTTCAAGCAATGGAAGATTTATCTTTACTTGCTTGAATGTTTCAAAATTTCTTCCATTTTCTTTGGTCCTTTCTCATTCTAGATGGAGGAGTTAGGCATTGAGGAATGGTGCCCTTGGGACATAAGGTGTAGGTTCCATTTTTATTCTTGTTCATGTCCTAGTTGGGCTTGAGAGACTCATCCTCGATTACTTTTTCTTTTTCCTTCTCTCTTCTTTGCTCTTTCTCTTTCTCTTTTCTTTTCTCTTTCTCTGTTCTTTTCTCTGATTTGTTTTCTTTCTCTTTTGCTGCTTCTCTTGCTTCCTCTTTTTCCTGATCAGATTCCACAGGCATTTCCACTTGATTATCAACTTCTCTTCCACTTCTCAGCACCGTAACAACTTTCAACTGTTGACTATTCGATGGTCCTGCATCAGGTGGTGCTTGACCTCGAGGATTGTTGACGGGTTGGCTAGGGAGCCTACCTTCCCCTCGTTGACTCAGCTGATTTATCAATTGACTGAATTGATCTATCATCATCTGTTGGAAAGCATGCATGCTTCGCATCACCTTTTCCTCCAAATCAGAATCTCTAGAAACGGTAGCCTGAGGTTGATTAAAATTCTTATTAAAATTCTGATTTTTTCGGTAATCGGAATTCGGATGGTCATAAGGAGGGTTCTGCTGGAAATTAGAATTCTGCTGGGTAGTGGAATTCTGTTGTGGGCGGAAATTTTGTTGTCCACCCATTGTGTTGGCTCTGTACTGCTGGTTTACCTGACCGGTTCGAACCACCCCATCCTAAGTTGGGGTAATTTTTCCATTCTGGGTTATAGGTATTGGAGTATATGTTTCTACCCTGCCGTTGATAAGATTGAGTCTGATTCACCTGCTCTTGAGGAGTAGGTTCATCAGGGAATAATGACAAGGTAGTGGGGCACTCATTAGCCATGTGACCTGGGTGGTCACAAATTGAACACACAGTGGGGGTGACAGGAGCTTTAGCTTGCTTGGTCGCAGCTAACAACATATTCATTTGCTTGGACAACATATCAACCTTTGTCGATAGATCAGAGGTATTATTTTTGACATTATACAATCCATCTCTTGTCAACACATGAGATTTAGATGCCAAATCCAAGTTAGTTCGCCCCAGTGTTTCACTTTGTATCGAAGTTTGGTATAACTTCTCAAACAATGCCCACAATTCATCAGCTTCTTTTGTGGCACATGATCCATCATACGATGCATCAACCATGCGTCTCTCTTCAGGAATCAGTCCATTATAAAAACTTTGGACCTGTTGCCACCTTGGAACTTGATGATTTGGACAACTCTTAATCAATTCCTTAAAACGTTCCCAACATTCATGGAATGTTTCAGTAGGTTGTTGGGAAAATAATTGAATCTTCTGATGCAACTCAATGGCTTTGGTCATGGGAAAATATTTTTTAAGAAACTGACGGTGTAGCTCTGCCCAACTCTGAATAGATTGCGGTTCTAAGGAATAAAACCACGTTTTTGCCTTATCCCTTAAAGAGAAAGGAAAGAGTCGGAGTTTAGCTATCTCATCAGTGACATTGTGGACTCTAAACATTTTGCATACCCCAGTGAATTCATTTAGATGAACGTGCGAATTTTCATTTGCTAACCCATGGAAAATTGGTAGCATTTGGATCATCGCTGATTTGAATTCATAGTGGTTTCCTGGAATGGGATCATGCATTATACATTCTTAATCCTCGTAAAAACCAGGATCATTATAATATTCGAGTGTTCTAGGGCCCTCATTGTAATTGTTATTCCCATCATTTCTATTATTTCCATTATTGCCATTATTGATATTCTGGTTGTTCCCATTCATTTCTTGCCTTTGATCAGCCATGGTATCAGTATGATGATACTGATTCTTTTGAATTCTACGATTCTCTCTACAAGATCGTTCGATCTCAAGATTAAATGGTAGCAGATGTGGGTGATGAGAACGAGTAAAGCTCATACACCACGCTCACAAACAGGGATTGAAGAATCCAAAACAAATCCACAAAATAGGCTCAATCGATTGCAGCAAAGATCTCAATCGATTGACAGAAGCACACTTAAAATTTCACAAAAATGACTTTATTAGTCAATTGATTGAAGAACTGTTCTCAATCGATTGAGGTTCAAAGGTCAAAATAAGTTAACACAGGAATTTCAGCCGAAATGGCAAGCACAAAATTTTTGTCAATCGATTGAAAGAAAAGCAAAGATCACGACAGAGAATATTTCAGTCTCAATCGATTGAACCTGAAGCTTCAATCGATTGAGCTCTAATATGAACAGTGGCCAAAATAAGAAGAAAGAAAAGCAAAACAAGATAAATTAATTAAAATTTAAAAAAAAAAAAAAAAAAATCAAAACACAAAAATTCCTAACCGAATTAATCAAAATTTCGCCGATCTCCCCGGCAACGGCGCCAAAAACTTGATCGATTTAAAGTGTAACCCTTGCAAGTGCACAAGATCTATTGCAGTATGGCAAGAACAAGGGTGTCGAACCCACAGGGAAATATGAATTTTTAATTAATTCTTTCAGGGATTTAAAAATATCCCCAAGGAAGTACCAAAGGGTAGATTTAATTTTACCAAAATTTATCACACTTTTCCTAAATGCAGAAAAATAAATTAATCTAAACAACTAATTATCGATGAATCTAAAATAATAATTAAATGAGATCAAGGAATATGCTACCCCAGATTTGTACCCCTTTTCTACCATTAAAACCCACAGTTTCATTAAAGCATCATTCACACCATCATTCAACTATAGAGATGATTCGTAATAAAATATGATCATCAATCCGGCATACCCTATCTAAAAACTATGACTCAGCCTATCATTGCGGTATGAGTCATGTAAGAAGCATAGCGTATCTCATGATGTTTAGATCACAACAGTAAACACATAATCGCCCTGCAGCCTAGATCAGTCTGCAGGTCCAGATCTAGCGATTATAGCCGTTGATACGCGCCATCAACGGTCATAACAAAGCATTCAATATATTTTTAATAACACAAACTTTTAGCAAAACGATTCCATGATGACAATAAATCGACTATGGTATTAATCATAAATAAGGGTACTTGTCTGGGGATCGCATCTTCCCCGATCTACTGATTTAGCCGCTCATCTTTGGTATATGATCTCCTTGTTCATTCAAAGTCATTCCTCTTTTTATTTCTTCCAAAGATCTTTATTTACAATGCCTTTTTCTAAATACAATCTATGCTTTCATGAACGTAAAGGAAAAATAAGGCAAATCCTAGGTACAATCTATCCAGATGGAACTTTAGAAGAAGGAGAAAGAAGAACTCTTGAAAAGATGCCCAGAGGAGTCTAAAACCAAAAATGAATAATGAATAATAATCCTCTAAAAAATTCTCTCCAAAAACTCTAAAAAAGAAAAGCCAAAACTAACTCTCTGATTATCTATCTCTTATTTCTATCTCTAATTCCTATCTCTCATTCCTATCTCTCATTTCTATCTCTAATTATCTATCTCTAATTTTTTCTTCTTCCCGAAGTGTTTGATCCGCTTTAAATAGAGCCGAAGTTTCTCAGCCGCAGAGGTGTTCCAACTCAAAAATTTAGGGTCGATTAATCGACCCAATAGGGTCGATGCATCGACCTCCCAGATTTTCGTGAATTCCCGTCGAACTTTGCATCAGACACTACTTTGGTATTTTGGCCATAACTCTCTGTCTTGAACTCGGATTGAGGCAATTTTTGATCCGTTGGAAAGCTGACAGAAAGATCTACAACTTTTATGTTTTAATAATTTCATAATGCGGCCGTCTTGAATGTCCAAATTGAGATATAAGTCGCACCAAGTTCTCGATGACCCAAAGTTGCAGTGTTTTGACATTATTTTCAGAATTCTTGGGCTGTTTTCTACACTTGGCTTGTATTTACCTGAAAAACTTCAAATCTAATAATTCTTATCAGATAGCCTTCATCGGATAGCTAAATATAGGTATCTAGGGGTGAAATATCATCATATTTCACTACTCATCAAACACCCTTGAATTTTCATTGTGATAGATAGACCCTAGTGAGGATTGGGTCTGAAATTTAACTTTATGGGGTAGTATCTAAACCTAATTTTTGAATTGATGGCAAGCTTAGTGCTGATTTTTAAACATTGTATTCCTGATGTAAACTGAATGGTGGTGATGAAAACACATGCTAATTTGAGTTTTAAATTATTTACATTACTGCTGTAATATCCTTTGATTTTTAAAGAATAGGTGTGAAATGATGTTTATTTATTAAAATCTGTTTTGTCATTGGCTGCACTATACTTAACTATTTTGATGGTGAAGTTTGTGGATATCTTTGCTAAAAACCCTCAGGAGACTTCACTCCTCCACTAGGGTTCACCTAGGGGTTTAAAAGGCTTGATGCATATGCTAAATGCATCCGTGCTCCCTATGAAAGTGACATTTACTTCTTAGAATAATTGTTTTAATTTTTCCTTTGCTTGAGGACTAGCAAAGATTAGGTTTGGGGGTGTGTTGATCATTGAAACATACCACTTTCCACCTCCTAACCTGGCCTTTAATAGACCTTTGAGCTGGTTAATAATAAGTTTTTAAGTGTGTTTTGTAGATGACAATAAACTGCAGCTTAGTGCAGCAATCCATCATTTTAGAGCCAAGAAGAAAGAATTTTGAGTCAAACTATGGAGTTGATGGATTTATAGAGAATGCACCATGGTGGGTCACACCATAGGGGCTATTTAGCATGCTTTGGGGCCCTAGAAGTCCTGCAGAGAGAGAAAGGTCGAGTCCAAGCTTGGTGGAGTGTTGCTGCTATAAACTATACAACCTGTAGAATCAGAAATCCATAGTTGAGCAGTTGTTGAACACATGACAGCTTCAGCACTTCAATCCATAAGCAGTCCACAAACTCAAGCACATCAGAAGACAGCAGTCCACAAACTTGAGCAGCTGATGTATAAAACTCGAGCACATCATGTGTGCTGCAAACCAGCACTCGAGCAGGTGTGTAGCAGCCTCAAGAGCACACTTGAGTAGTCCATAATGTTGATGCATTAAACCTATCGAGTTGCTATTGCTGCAGCTGCAACCACTCGAGATGAATGCCTGAATCACATCAAGCTGTCGTGCAGTTAATGCCAACCACTCGAGCATGTGCCTGAAGCCAGCCATCCTCATGAGCTACAGTGTTGCTGAAATAAGCTTCAAATCAACCCGTCGAGCAACCTCTCGAGATCCTGTCGAGCTGAAATGTCTGAAGCTATTGAACCTCACAAGTTGCCTTCTGAAGCTAGCTATCCACTCGAGAACCTCTCGCGTTTTATAACCTGAAGCCTTTATCCTCTGGAGAACCTCTTGAGATTTAATTTTGGTTAATTCTATTTGTGTTGTTTTTATTGTAAAAATGATCAACAAAATATGATGGAAATTAAGTCAAAAATAAAGGGGAGTAAAATATGAGATTAGAACACAACCAAAATAAACTCATAGTCCTGTAAGGTCCAGGGCTGTTGTAGCAAGTTTTGATAAGTAAGAGTTTGTCCCACGGAGAGTGATGATCTAAAAACCTAAAGGTGTATAGTAAACTCCAGATCTGACTACAGATCTAGTAACTCTAAGCCTACACTAGAAAGTAAGGTAAAGAGAGGGTGTTTAGGTGTCACAAAACAAAACAAAACTAAAACAGAAATAAAACTACAACTAAAGAAAGGGGGTAAAGAAGGATGATGATGGTGTGGTGAAATAAAATAAAAATATGAAGAAGTAGAAAACTATGGGCTAATCTTCACTGCAACTCAGATCAAGAACTAGATCTGCAGCATTCCTTCACTTGGCTACAAGCACAAGTGCAAGGTAGAAGAATCCAGTCTAACCCAGAGATTTGAACTGATCTTATGGTTATATTCTGTCCACTTAAATGGTCACAGAATATCCCAGGGACTTCATCAAATCAAGGGTTAAAGTTGAAACAGGAAAACCATTACAGACACTATGGTTGCAAGGCTACAAGCTCATGCAACCATAGGGGTAAACAGTCCATGAATATCTAGTGAAAACCATTAGAAATTACAAGCTGAATGGGGCATTGGAATCAGCTGGTCATTGCTAAAAAAAGGCATGTAATGACCAAGCTCTCAAGTTTGTAATTTGTGCAAGATTTCAGGTCTATTCACTGAAAATGGTGATGCAAAACAAAGGAGAAGTTGACTATGCAACAATCTCCCACTTGGCTACAAGCACAAGTGCAGAGAAAAATAATCCAGCTCAGTCCTTTGATCTAGACTAGTCTTAGAGCTATACCCTGTCCACTTAAATGGTCACAGGCTATCCCATAGATGTGGTCTAGTCAATGGGTTGAACTAGAACAATAAACCCACTGCAGCCACTATGTGTGCATGGCTACAAGCACATACATCCATAGGTGCATTAAAACCCATACAGATTTATGTGAAAAATACAGATTTAATGGAGCTTTATACATGACATTTCATTGAATAAAAAAGACTTATAATGATTGCCCTCAAGGCAGCAGTCCTTGCAAAACCCCAAAACTGCGCACTAAGTTATTACAAAACTGATTGCAAAACATAAATATCCTAGCTGCTACAAAGGGAATCAACCTAATATGGCCGCTGAGTTAAGAAAAAGAAAATAAAGAAAAGAAACCCTAATCTAAAAATGGAAAACCTCCTGGCTCACTTAGGATTAGGTTTAGGAGAGCCAAGATTAGCCTGAGCTCACTTAGGATTAGGTTTAGGAGAGCCAGGATTAGCCTATACTCACTTTTAGGTTTAAAGTGTTTAAGCTCACTTTAAACATGTTTAAAGCTTCATTAAATCTATATTTTTCTTATATTTTTCACATAGATATGTATGGGTTTGATGCACCTATGGATGCATGTGCTTGTAGAAAGGCACACATAGTGGCTGTAGTGGGTTTATTGTTCTAGTTCAACCCATTGATTGGACCACATCTATGGGATAGCCTGTGACCATTTAAGTGGATAATATAGTGTCTAAGACTAGTCTGCATTAATGGATTTGATTCTTTTATACTTGTCTGTGAAGTAGCCAAGTGAGATTTATGATGTAATATAACTTCTCCAAGATTTACATCACCATTTTAATGAATAGACACGAGATCTTGCACAATTAGGTTGAACAGACCTTACATGTGCTTGTAGCCCGTAGCAATGACTGCGATCTCAATTCTTTAACAGAATAGTTCAGATTAGCCTATATTACTTCTTTAATCTTCATTTACATGTTCACAACCATCATCATCTCTGCTGAGTTCTTTCATAGCTATAGTTTATTTTGTTTTTAGTTTAGTTTTAGTTTTTTGTTTTAATATCCTCTTTAGTTTTTGCTTTAAGGTTTAGAGTTGCCAAATCAGAGTCGATGAGAGTTTACTATACACCTTTAGGTTTTTAGATCATCAGTGTCCAAGATTGTCTTCTCTATCCTCTTGCAAATATAAAGATTTCTTAGATCGTTTTCTCTCTAATATTTTTAGATCATCTTCTCTTTGGATTTATTACACAATGGTGATCGAGCGTCAAGTTCCCCTTTGGTACTCATTGAATCTCTTGATTTATGAAATTTTACATTTCTGAAGTGGGTTTTAGATCGAGAGCCAAGTTTCACTACAAAAAATAAGACTATTAGCGGCAGCTAAAAACTGCCACTATTAACAAAAAACTGTTGCTAATACCCTTGCCGCTAATAGTATTTAATAGATTTTTGTTAATAGCTGCAGTTTTTGCTCCAAAAATCTGCCACTAATAATCCATTTTTTTGTAGTGTTTTTTAGAGAAAATATCTAGATTTACCGAAGATTTAGTTCACTTGGGTGCCGCTCAATTCTTTCTTCTTAAATATTGCCTCAACCGTATTTTTCCAAAGGTTAGGGCTTCTATTATTTTTTTTTGGTTGCTTTGTACTGCTAGGATCTGCGGATTCTCAATTTTACTTATTTTTTTCAGTTTGATCTGATTTATGTATTGAAGGAATTAATGGATTTTGTAGATTTTCGAAGAGCGTGAATTAGGCAGTATTGTGTGGTAATCAGTGAGGAATTTCGGTGACATTCTGTGATGAATATCAGTCGTAACTTGTGGAAATTCAATTCAGCAGTACTGCTAACCCTTGTTGTTGCCATATAGCTATTTCTGAATTATTGTTTACATTGGCTGAAATATTGACGCCTTGAAGGCTAGTTGAAGAAGGTTATAGCTAGTTGAGGGCTATGTATACAAAAAAATTTCATCAAATCTGTGTAACCTAGTTTCGTAATATTGTGTTGAAGGCTGACATATTAAGAGCTCTGTATACAACAATGGTGACCAGCGGCGTGTAGTGGTTGTATAACCACTTGGATGTTGACCGACAGAAGTGACCAGCAGTAGTGCTGCTACGTGTTTGCTGAATTGTCTCTGTGGACATAAACTATCAGCTAAAAATATCTTTGTGTAAATCTTTGGCGTTGATCCAAGTTTTGGTTGGAATGGTGGCTCAATGGGGTATAAGATCCTACACTTCCGTTTCATAATATTCTATTATCTCTTCCCAAATTTTCTCCAAAATTTGCCCATTTTTTGTCTTCGCAGAATAATTTCTCATTCTCTACTTGGTGACTACGGTTTGGAAACAGGAAACTTTACTAGGCTCCTTATAATAAGACAGTGGATTGGGCGTAATGGCATATCTTTTGGGCTGATGAGCGCATAGTGGCAAAGAGTCATACTGACAACAATTATAAGCAAGCAAAGGATGATTTTCTTTCCAAGGTATATATCCCAAAATCATATTTTCTTATAAGTTTTGAGTTGATTCTGTTTAAGCAATATAAAATTTGGGTCTTTGTGTAACTTTTCAATCAAAGTGGCAGTTGTTTACCAATCATAAATAAAACAAAAGTTGTATGTTCTTTAATTATGTCGAAAACCATTTCTACCCATAGTTTTGTATTCGGTTCTTCCAGCAGGTCGTACTAGCATTGGGTAAAGATTTTTTTTTTATACCAACCAGTATAAATGGTATGGTACCAGTATCGAAAACGAGATTTTAAAGCTTGACTTTGATTTTTATTTTATTTTAATGAATATTTTAAACCTTAATGTTAAGTGATGTTTCTTGAAAACTTGCTGAATATTGAATGCTATGTAGGGAAACTGGAACCTAGAATACAACAAACTTAAGGCTGAGCTTGAGGGTTTACAAAGAAGCCAAAGGTATTGACTGCATACCTTTTAGTACTAGTATTATTTCTTTTTATTGACTGAATGTCATTTTAGGTAGCTTTTTTCTCAATTCTTACAGCATTATATGGGAGAAGATCTTGAAAAGTTGAGCCTCAAAGAGCTGCAACCACTGGAAAATCAGCTTGATACTGCTTTGAAGCATATAAGAACAAGAAAGGTAATTTGCTTTTCCTTATTATTGTGATCAAGATAGCTATATATACATATAGGACTCCAATCTCCTTACCATCATTTAAAAACTAAAATAGTGTTTAAATGATCGTACACCATTAATTAGGATGTGGGTGATCTGAACTATCAAAGTGATAGATCATAAAGTGAAGAAAGAGTATAACCGAGACAAAGGGTTCTCCAACTACATGCTGCAGCCTACGAAGGACGCCCAACAAATACATTACATAGTGTCTAATAACTCTCCACAAAAGAATCTCCTAACTGAGGTAGACTGACCATCAAAGTTTTCATATGCTGCTGCCCAGGATAATAAAAGGATGATGCTCTTCTTAGTCATGTTGATTTATTTGAAAATAAAAGGATGATGCTCTTCTTAGTCATGTTGAAACTAGTTGTGCCTTCCTTGCAGCCCATACACACCAAGAAATGCTAAAATCGATAATCTCACACACCAAATCAAAATTTCCCAAAAAAACAGAGTTATCACATCCCGTAATTACTGATCAAGGTACTCATTTGGAACTCGGCACACTCCGAATGCCCTCAAAATCAAGTTCCATATATCTATAGAGAAATCTTCTTTTAGCTGAATGCATAATTGGCTGGTTATCTGATGATGAGATCATGGTCTTAAAATCTATTGTGGAAGATTGGGCTGATAAACGATCTCCATCGTCTTATTCCAAGTAGTCCATGGGTTTCAGTGGGTTTCGAACATAGGTGCTTAAATTAATCCTATAGGTGCTGTTGAAATTTAGTCCCAAATCGGATATTCATAGCCTTGTCTCTCCTCTTATAAGATCCTGGGCCCCTCCACTCATGGCCAATTGGCTTTGATATTGATGCCCGGGGACGTGTTGATGTATAGTTCTACATCGGGTATTCATAGTCTTGTCTCTCCTCTTATGGGATCCTTGCCTCCCCCCCCCCCCCTACTCATAGGATTGATTGACACACCTGGTTGGCGAGCAGAGAGAATAACGCATCAACTAGAGTTGGAATGTTGCCATAGCCAACAACTAATAAGTGAGCTAGCTACCAAATCGTATCTGCCCCCGACATGATGGTGATTTCCTGATTGAGCAAATATATACCATTCACAATAGCTATTCCTTGGATTTCAACAGTGTGTAGTTATTTATAATACTAAAAAATTTCATAATGCAATCTTCAGGATAGAATATTGCTACTTACTAGAAGAGCTTACCTTTAACCCAAAATGGAGGAGCACCAGTGGCATTAGCAACAAGCAGAGAAATTGCAATGTCTTCACAATTTCTGCAAGAAAGCAAAAAAATAATAACATTGCAATGTCTTGTTACAGTTCCATCTATTCCTTCATGTTTTTTTAGATGGACAGACCTGCTTACACTATCACTTAGTAACATAAGGATTTCAATTTTGTTTAATGTGAAATTTCAGATCTGATCGTGCAGAAGGGAGAGGGCATTCAATGTGTCAATTAAACTAGTCGGTCAAGCTGACATTCATCATTTGTGCCAATTTTTAATTGGTAGGCAGATGGATGCCCAACAAGAAACACTGCAAGTGCTTGATGTGGCTTTGAGAGAATGACCAACACACAAGTAAATCCTTCTTTCCCTTTCTTCCTTCTTTATGACAGGGCACTCTTAATGCATAATTGGCTATTTATTTACACTTCTCTTTGATATCTGTGACTCCTGATACAGCTATGTTCTGGCGTTGAGGTCATTCTTCTCTCCCAAGTTGGGGCCAAGATCACCTATTGGTGATGGGATCGAGTGTTGGAAGGGGTTCTATCAAAGTATTCGTCCAACAGTATTGTTCTACCCAAGTTTTACTAAACGTTTTATCTTTTTTACATCAAATATCTGTTTGTTTGTTTTTATGTGTAATCCAAGTCATGTAGTTCATGTTCATTTCCATCTCCAGACATCTCAGCCTCATCTTTATATGAGCCGATTCTTGTAATTGAGTTTGTAACGAAGTTTCTCAAAAAGATCCCACAAGCCCATTGTCTAACCATGATTGTATTAAGGTATTATAATTCTTCTTGTTTTTAATTTTTTCATGTATTGTGTATTCTAATTGAATTAGGCTACTGTTCTTAGCTTCCTATTTTTAGAAATTTGGTGCATGCTAACTTGTTCTTATTTCCTACTTTTTATGTTTTTTTCACCATAATCATTATCCTTTTTTTTTGTTGTGTTTTGGAAAGTGCTAGCTAAAGAAGGCCCTGAGAGGGATTAAAATCCAGGTCATCCATAAGAGTGACTTAGCCAGACGGTATCGGGTCTCAGGAATAACATCTCAGCCAACAAACCAGTTGGCATGACCTTTTGTTCCACTCTTTTTTTTCTTGTTCTTTTTGTTTGTTTTCCATGAACGAACTTTAGTTTTGCAATTACAAGTGGATACTGCACCTATCTGGGCTATTTGGCATTTCGGTATGTACTGACTTATGCATAGTGATTCTCTTTAGGTTTCTTGATGAACAAGGGACAAAAATTTCAGTTGTACAGTACTTCAGGGACAAATAAAAATATCCTCTCCAGTATGTTACCTGGCCATCTCTTCAAGTGGGCAGCGATAGCAAGCTAACATATTTACCCATGGAGGTTTTTCATTTCCTTTGTCTTGAATTCTTCATAACATTTTTTTCCTTTCCTTTTGAGTACGTACATATGCGAAGTTAAATCTGGAAGTTCGAATTATGATTCCAGGTATGCAAAATAGTTGAAGGGCAGAGATATACTAAAAAGTTGAATGTGCGACAGGTGACTGTCATTCTGAGAGAAACATGTAAATGTCCCAACAAACGGAGCAGAGTGTTTTGGAGGTTAGAACTCTCTACCCTGGTAATTGAACAAGGCCCATCAGCAAGGATTGAAATCTTGTCTGCTCTGATTTGTATTACCCCTTATTTATTACTATTTCTTTTGTCTACCGAGACACTACATTTTGGTTTGTATTGCCTGATACAAACCATATAGGCATATTTTTGCATAGCATCTCACATTATAAATTCTTATCCTCTTAGTTCTGTACTAGATGATATGGTATTGGTTTTCTCAAATGGTGTATATATAGTACAGACTTTTAAACACAGTTGGAAAATGCACTCTTCTACAGCTAATTCCTATTTACTTTAAGCAATTTTTTCCCTCTTTTATCTCCCAACTCTACATTGGTTCATATTTATTGTGACCATGAATCAAAATCACTTTAGATGGTCAGTTGTAACAATTACAATGGGGATGAATTTGCAAAGGAATTTGGAATACAAGTTAAGGACAAGCTTGCTACTTTTGAGGCCCGTGTGCTTCCACCTCCAGTGGCACTTTTTTATCCAAACTTTTTATTTTTTCTGTTTTATTGTACTATTTCACGATTGATGTGAAATGCATATTCAAATTTCATTTTGTTTTCTCTTGATTGTTTAGCTAAAGTATCATGATACTGGGCGCGAGGCAAGATGCCACCCTCGTGTCGGTCAATGGAATATGATTAATAAGGTGATCAAATATTTGCTCTTTTGTACTGTCATGATGTGTGCCTCTAATTTAAATCTTGTCATTCCTTCTGGATGCGATGGATGTATCTAAGTCAACTTTATGATTGGATTAGGCCAATACTTTATATGGATTTATCTTTGCCTTTTTACTCTTGGCATTGTTTTATGAGCCATATCTATTCAAAATTGGGCTTTGTTAGCTCGCATTTATTTATATAATACTTATTAACCATAATATTTGCCTGCATTCCTTTGAAAGTGAACAGTGTCATGGATGTTGTTCCGTTTTGTTTTTGATGCAAGTCATTATTACAGGAAAAACAGGATAAAGAAAAAAAAATAGAAGAAAAAGGAGAGAGAGGGTAAACTGGTAACGTGCCACCCCTCAGCTCCCCTTTGTGAGCCATTTAAATAAAACTGAAGATTCAAAAGAGCCCCCTTATTGGGTCCTCTTTGAAAAATTTGTAATCATCTGATCGTACAATTTCTTGCTTTAAGATCTTGAAAACAACCTTCTAAAATAATTATAACCTCTTTCCTGTTCTATAGAGGATGAATTCTCTCTCTCTCTCTCTCTCTCTCTCTCTCTCTCTCTCTCTCTCTCTCTCTGCATCACCACTTAATCTCTCACCATTGTTTTTAGAATTTTATGTTCTCATTGTAGACTTTATATTTTATTCATGCTAGTCTCTAGTTGTTATTTAATTATTATTAATAGATTGGGCTAGAGGTCGGAGCTTGGTGCGATGGCAAGTGTTGTCCATCCAAAGCATTGTGACGCGGGTTCGAGCCCAGGAATCAGCCTTTTCAAAGTGGGAAAACACTGCCTAGCATTATCTCTCTTAGACCCTGGTAAAAGCAGGAGCCTTGTGCACTGTCTAATACATTTTGGTAGATTAGGCTAGACTTTAGGCCAGACAAGGACTTTTCTTTTACTTTTTGGGACTCATATAAATGTGAAACAATGAGAATGAGACCTTTAGACTGCTGTAAATTATTTTTATATTATGCTGAAAATTTCGATCTCAAGAGAGTGTGAATTCTCTTATTATTTTCTAGTTCTTGTGGGTATTTCTAGTGTTTGTCTTCTTGTTTGATTAAATGTTAGAGCAAGTTGCGGTTTGCCTCAATTGGTAGCTGAAGAAGTTTCATGATTGGTGAAGCATGATGACATCAAGGAGAGCTTCTAATTCTCGTGGGTATTTGTAGTGTTGGCTTCTTGCCTGATCAAATGTTGCTGGAGTAAGCTACGGTTTGCTTTAATTAATATCATTGGAGTAGCCATAGTTAATGTAGATTTACTCCTATGGGTCAACTGTAGTTCATTTGGGTTAGTTCCTAAGAATTAACTTTGGCTTAACACATAGGTTAGAGATCTTATAGTGAACTCGCTTATCTAGGGTTTGTTAGAATTATAAGCTAGATCGGCCCATCTGGCCCATTTTGTCTTTTGGGTCATTGGCCCATTTGCAGTTATATTAGTCAATCTTGGAATTGTTTTTTGTCATAGGAAATTGGTATAATTAATGTGGTGTCTTGAGAATATGGAATATACTTTGAGAATATAATTTTCTATCTTTTTCTAAGCTAGGTTGTTGTTTTGGAAGTGTATGCTTATTTATTCCCAGATTTATATTTTGGGCTATATTTATTACTCATGTATTTTTATTTTACAAGTCATATGAATGAAATTTGAAAGGTTTTAAGTAGTATATTACTTTAGTCTTCACTTTTGATATTTTTCTGCACAAGAAACAACTTTCTTCTCTTTAGAGTATCATCTTCCATTTCTAGTTGGTGTAATCCAATAAAGTGGTATTAGAGCTTGAGATTCATGACTTCCTGTGACAGCCCGCAGAAATCCGTGCCATCAGGATCATACTCTAGATGATCCCCAGGACAAATCACGAAATGTCTGCTCGTATAGCTGAAATCGAGCAGACATTGTCCAGCAATGGTAGATCGAGTCATCACAAGGCATTCTAAAATAGAACGAAAACAATAATCACAAACTGAATATATATATATATATATATATATATGTCTCAAAAGAATATACATTCCAAAAAAAGAACCAAGAAAAACTAATGGTGATGGACATCCATCACCCAAACAATGGTTCCTGATAGTGGTTCCTATAGAATGTATAATAATATAATAAAAGAAAAACATCTACAAAAATAAATACAGAAGCGGCCACCAGGCACACAACAATCCAAAGTTTATATAAAATCCCCAAAACAGTGGGCCAGTATACCCAGACTAAGGATAGAAATCGTCCACCTGGACGTCCGTCTTCTCGTCCTCAGCCTCAGACTCTAGATCAGGCTGATAGTCAGGGTCATTCTCTGTACCAGGTACTCTAGCCTCCGAACCTAAAAATGTTAATGAAAACAGCGTGAGCTACATCATAGCTCAATAGAAGAATTCCAACTAAAATGAATTGAATATGCAGATCATGATATCTCAAAATAGGAAATCAAATCAGAAACGTGCAAACAGGACAAATCAATCTAATATCGAGCTTTTAAATAAGAACAGATGTTATGCAAGTACATGATTAGTGACTTAAATTGTGTATGTTTTCTAACTTAAGAAACTCCCGTGAATATATTACACGGAGTAAACAGGAATTTACCGATAAGAAACCCCAACCAATCGTCGTTTATATGAACAATTTTAGATTGCTACAATGCCTCATCTATGGAGTGCAGTTGTGCTGAGGGATTACAAGCAGATGCACAAGTGTGCCAGGCTCGGATATACCGCCGAGTCAGGCTCGGATATACCGCCGAGTCGGTAGGGATTATCTGGTTAAATCAATAAATCACATACACACATAGACCTCACAGATCAGATAGCAGAAATCAAAAGCAGGTTTCAGAATATAAATCAGAAAATAGAATTCAAAGATAGCAGGAATTTATGGTATGCTTGCATGCTTGTTAAAAACAGAAATCAAGGCGCAGATATGAAATAAACATGAAATCATACTCAAAATAGTTTAAGTTGGTTTTCCCCTATCTCAGATCAGACCTCTTTCTAAGCAAATCCAAAGCTTTTTAAAGCGTCATGGTCCGATCCTAGACCATAAATATTGTATACTAAGTATCAGGTAGGTCATAAAGTCAACTGGTATGGTATCTAGTAGCATTCAATTCACATAACCAAATCAGGACAAAAACAGGGGTGATTGATCGATCAACACTCTTATTGATCAATCAATCCTCCTTGTTGATCGATCAATGACCCCATTGATCGATCACCACACTCAACTCCACTCACCAGTAACAAAGGTAGTTGATCGATCAATGACCTTTATTGATCGATCAACACCCTTCATTGATCGATCAATACCTTAATTGATCGATCAATAATCCCTCTTTTCTTCACACCTTGGCATAGCCAAATTGATCGATCACCAGCTTGGTTGATCGATCAATGTGTCCTGCTGATCGATCAATGCCCTCATTGATCGATCAATAGCCTAAATTTTCAAATTTCCCACCTTCTGTTCACATTTGTAATTTATATAGATCGATCGATCAATGCCTTTATTGATCGATCACTACACATAAGTGATCGATCAATGCCTTCATTGATCGATCAATACCAGTCATTGATCGATCACCCTCTCTGTGATCGATCAATACTCAGGATTGATCGATCAATCCACTAATTGATCGATCAACACCCTTCGAGCATTGAACTTCTAAGAATTTCAGGGTTTTTGTTCCCTTCTTTGTCTTATACAAATTGATCGACCAATGCCTTCATTGATCGATCAACACCTCTCATTTATCGATCAATAATGACAGTACCTTTGTCATTATTGGAAGTCACTTACTTGACCTAATTTCATCCTTTTTCACTTATGGTTTCCAACAATCATTGATACACACACCAACACATATTCAAAGGCTTTCATTTGCCCAAATTTAAACACATAATCTCACCTTTACTTGGGCCCTTTCGGGGTTCCGGCAAAAAGATCAAGGGGTTTCAGATCTGGAACTCTTGTTGTATCTCCGTTGTGACTCCGATATGCAAAGTATCTACTTCGATTCAGCATGCGGAGGTCTCACACGCACTTAGACTGTACGAGAGCTTGTCTCATTGAACTCTACATACCCTAACTAAGTTTACGCACGATCTTGGTACCTCTAACCCTCTTTCCTCGTAATGCACGCTCAAATCCAAACCTAGCTACAGATTCTTAGCTCAAGAGCAAGGGGAAGAAGAAGAAGAGCACCTCTCCAGGTCTCTCCCTTCCCTTATAAGCCACCTAAACTGAAATATCTTTGATATTTCAGTTTAGACCCTAATTTGCACTCCGGTGTTAAGCACCTACACGAATCTCTATGGCGTAACGTGCTATGTCGGCACCCTACACAACTCAGACTTAAGAGAAAATGCACGTGTGAACTCATCTAACTATGGGGCAACTTTATGTCAACTAATATTAATTATGAATTTTCAAATTAGTCTCGATTTCTGTGTCGGGCATGTAGATCGAAACAGTTAGTTTCTTGTTCAGAATTTTCGGGTCGTTACATTATCCCCCCCCCTTAGGAATTTTCATCCTCGAAAATGTCAGGGTGGGCGTAGGGTTTGCAATGAATAAAGTAACAAGTAACTACGTCAAGCAGGAATGAAATATATAGACAGAACATGAAATGAAATGCAGAATAAATAGATTGTAGTAAACATATAGAATTATCAATAAAATTAAATAGAAGAGTAAAGTAATTACCTTCCAGGACATCAGATGGTCCGGCCTCGTCAGGCGTGGGTCTGCTGGGACGGGGTGGTGGTGTGCGGTAGTCACGAGGATCCACCACGTGCTGACGGGTGTGAGCAATCATGGGTGTGGACGACGTAGCGTACAAATGTTGCATGACCAGCTCATGCATGCCCTCGTAGTAATCCAAACGACGATGTATCATTCGCTGGAATGCCTCCATACCGTCAAGACGCTCATGAATGCACCGGTTACCCTCCACAAGCTCGCGAAGCATGATTGCTACGTCGATTGAGGAAGGTGATGGGGGATGTGATGGGGTGTGACGGGGCGGTCTACGGGGTGTAGTGGGGGCAGGGCGCGTAGACACCTCAGGCAGAGGTGGTGGATCACGTGGGGCCTCCCCCTCTCCAAGTGCAGGCTTGGCAGGTGCCGCACCCTCGGCGACGGCAGGCTGGACGGGCTCAGCTGCACCGCCATCCTCCTCCGAGAGCCGTCGAACCAACAAGTTATAGCTCTTGGTCCAGTCCTTCAGGTAGAAGACTTTGGTATTATCGACCAAGCGTGGCTCATTAGGAGCCAAGGTGTATGCCTCGCGTAGAGCGGCATATTGCTCTACCATCTTGGTGATGAGGCGGGCGTAGGGTATTTGTTTCTTAACCCCAGATTTGACTTTTTTCGACATAAGGTCATTGGCATTTATGATGCCATCTATGACCAAATCAGCCATAGAGAACCAACGGTTCTCAAAGGCCGAAAACAGGGCCTGTTGCACCGTACCAGTCTGTGAGGACTTGTGCAAGAACGGGTTAAGTGCGTACTTGATATAAGTATCAAGCATCCACAATTTGTCGAGCAATTGGGCCCGACAGATGGATTGACCCTTCCCATGCTGACCTTGGGTCATTTTGGTGACCACGTCAGTAAAAGGAGCCTTCTTTACATAGGGGGCATCCAAACTCGCATTTTCAATGTAAGCGGACGGGCATTGAAGTGCCGCCACCACGTGAAATGGTTGAACTTATATTCGAACCCATCGATGGACGTGACGAGTCGGTGTCGACTATCACCCCACCGTAGATTTTGAAAGAAAAGCCTCACGATCCTAGGGCAGTAGTAATCGTGGAAAGGCTCCAACAAGGGCTTCAACCCAAGCCGTTGGATGTAACCCTTGGCCCAAACCATTTCGGGCCGATCCTCATAAAGAGAGGGGGTGAATACAAACTCGGGTAGGAAGGATTTAGAAGTCCACCAAGGATTGGGGACTTCACGTTCCATAGGGGTCGGGATAGGGGTTGGGATGGGTGGTACTATACTCGAAACCGATACCACAGGTGGCACGGGTGGTTGGGGAACAGAATCGATGGGCGGTATGGGTGTACGGGCCCGAGAAATGGGTACCTTACGCAAAGGATTCTTCGTGCGTGGTCCCATAGTCAAAATGTGCGAAAAATAACATCAAGAGAGAAAATTGAATAAAAAAGAAGACGTTACCGGATGAATGGAGCAATGTCCACTCGAATCAGGCGGAAGAAGGAGCGAGATGGCCGGAAAATGAGTCGGGAAGGAGGTTGAACGGTCGGTTGCAAATTCGCCCTTGATCGATCACTCCAAGCTCAGTGCAAATGACCGTTCGAAAACCCCAATCCTAACTTAAAACCTCAGGATTGATCAATCAATGCTTTTATTGATCGATCAATGAAGCATCTTTATGCCCTAGCACGATGCATAGATCGATCAATACCCTCTATTGATCTATCAATGGTTCACTAATTGATCAATCACTACTATGTTGATCGAGCAATGACCTCCTTATTGATCGATCACTATCATGTTGATCAATCAACACTCTTTACATTGATCGATCAATACTGAAATTGATCGATCAATCAATCGAGCTCAACCCCATAACTAGACATTGCTGATCGATCAATGACCTCATTGATCGATCAATCAACCATGGTGATCGATCAATCACACCAGAAACCAACCTTTTTATATTTTTATTCTCTTTAATCCTACAACGTGGGTCAACAGCATTCATAACAATGAAGGTATATTATAACTTTCATACAGTACTCGATAAATCAAGCATATATGTACAATTATGAACGTAAATCGATCCGTGAAAGTACCTTTGACGTCAAGTAAACAAATGCGGGTACTGCTCGCGAATTTCAGTTGGGCGTTCCCAAGTAGCTTTCGAATCCGAATGATTTCTCCACTTGACTAGCACCAGTGGAATCAACTTGGTCCGCAAAACTTGATCTCGACGATCCAAGATCGCGATTGGTTCCTCAGTGATCGTCAAGTCCTCTTGTAACTCAATCGGTTGGAAATACAAGACGTGAGTCGGGTCGCGCACGTATCGTCGCAGCATGGAAACATGAAAAACGTTATGCATTCTTGCCAACTGTGGTGGCAAAGCAATCCGATAAGCGACTTCGCCAACTTGTCCAAGTACCTCAAATGGGCCGATATATCGAGGACTCAGCTTCCCACGCTTCCCGAAGCGCACCACGCCCTTGGTTGGCGAGATCTTCACAAAAACCTTGTCTCCAACCTGAAAAATAATGGTTAAGTCCATAGCCAATCATTTTAACTATGAACAGCAACATTTTCAACGTATTTTGGTATACCTGAAACTCAACGTGCGTCCGATGGAGATCGGCATAGCTCTTTCGGCGACTTCGAGCAACCCTCAATCTTTCACAGATCAACCGAACTATCTCGATTGTACTGTCCACGATATTAGGTCCCAAAACGAGCTTCTCACCGACTTCTTCCCAATTTAATGGAGATCTGCATCATCGTCCATACAAGGCTTCATAAGGCGCCATCCCAATACTCGACTGATAGCTGTTATTGTAAGCGAACTCAATCAGAGGACAGTCTGCCCATCTGTCTGAGGATGAAATGCTGAGCTGAACTCCAACTTAGACCCCATGCCTTCTTGAAATCATCGCCAGAATTGCGACGTATAGAGCGGATCTCTATCACATATGATGCTGACTGGTATGCCATGTAATCGAACTATCTCCTTCATGCCATTGTTCTTTCTCAATGTTCTTGGCAATCCCAAAATAAAATCCATAGAAATGGCTTCCTATTTCCACTATGGTACTGGCAATGGTTGTAACAAACCCGCTGGATTCTGATGGTCTACTTTCACCTGCTGGCAGACCAAACACCGAGAAATATAATCTGCAACATCTTTCTTCAGTCCTCTCCACCAAAAACTTCGCCTGAGATCTTGGTACATCTTGGTACTCCCAGGATGTATAGCATACGTAGATTTGTGTGCTTCCTCCAAAATCATATCTTTAAGATCTTTCGTATCAGGTATGCACATCCGATCTCTAAATAGCAAAGTACCATCATCTTTGATGGTAAAATCAGGCCTTATCCCGTTGATCACATCCTTTATAATGGCCATAAGCTCATCGTCAATCATCTGGAGCTTACGCACGTTATCAAACAACGTGGGCCGTATCATAATAGTAGCCATCAATGCCCCTGAACCCTTAACGTCAATCAATATATCGCACAAGGCTAGGTCCTCAAGTAGATGGCATCACTATACTCTGGTGATAAGATGTGTCAATTGTGCTGAAGACTTCCTACTAAAAGCATCTGCCACAACTTTGGCCTTCCCAGGGTGATACTGGATGGAACAATCGTAATCCTTTAAGAACTCCATCCATCTACGCTGTCGCATGTTCAAATCCTTCTAGGTAAATAGATACTTGAGGCTTTTATGGTCGGTGTAAATGTCAAACGTCTCACCATATAAGTAGTGCCTCCAAATCTTCAAAGCAAAGATCACTGCCGCTAACTCCAGATCATGAGTTGGGTAATTTCTCTCATGTTCCTTAAGCTGTCTAGGGCCATACACGATAACCTTCTTGTGCTGGTTGAGGACACAACCCAAACCACTATAAGATGCGTCACTGTAGATAGCGAAACCTCGTCTACCAGAAGTTATGGCTAATACCTGTGTTGTAGTCAGACGCATCTTCAGTTCCTGGAAACTCTTCTCACATCGATCGGTCCAATCAAACTTAGCATGCTTCTTGGTAAGCTAAGTAAGTGGACTCGAGAGTTTGGAGAACCCCTCTACAAACCGTGTGTAGTATCCTGCTAACCCCAGAAAACTACGGACCTCTGTTACTGTTATCGGCTGTTCCCAATTCACGATGGCCTCGATCTTCGTCGGGTCGACTGTTATACCCTTAGCAGAGACAATATGGCCCAAGAAACTAACTTGGTCCAGCCAAAACTCATATTTACTGAGCTTCGCATATAATTTGTGATCTCTGAGGGTCTGTAAGGCTACATGTAGATGCCCTTCATGTTCTTCCTTTGTCTTGGAATAGACAAGGATGTCGTCTACAAAGACAACTATAGATCTATCCAAGTGTGGTTTAAACACTCGATTCATCAAGTCCATGAAGGGCGCAGGTGCGTTCGTCAATCCAAATGGCATAACCAAGAACCCATAGTGCCCATATCTGGTTCTGAATGCCATCTTTTCAACATCCTCTGCTTTGACTCGTAGCTGATGGTAACCTGACCTCAATTCAATCTTCGTAAAGAACCTCGCTCCTTGTAACTGATCAAATAGATCATCAATCCTAGGGAGCGGGTAACGATTCTTAATTGTCAACTTGTTCAACTGCCGATAGTCAATGCACAAATGCATTGAACCATCCTTCTTTCTGACAAATAACACAGGTGCTCCCCAAGAGACACACTCGGTCGAATGAATCCTTTGTCAAGCAGTTCTTGTAGTTGCTCCTTCAACTCTTGTAATTATGCTGGAGCCATCCGATAAGGAGCCTTAGATACTGTTCAGTGCCTGGAACCAAATTTATTGCAAACTCAATCTCTCGAGCTAGTGGTAGTCCTGAAAAATCCTCAGGGAACACATCAGGATACTCGCATGCAATGTGAATATCGGACATCACATTCGTCTCTTCCCGTTGCTCTTATAGAAAGGCCATATATGCACTGCATCCACTCTTCATCATCTTCTCAGCCCGAATAGCAGATATCAACGGAGCTACCTTAGACTTCACCCCAAAGAATCTGAATGATCGCTCCCTTGGAGGGCGAAAAACCACTATCTTTCGAAGACAATCAACGCTCGCGTGGTAAGCGGATAGCCAGTCCATTCCCAGAATGATGTCGAATCCCTACATATCTAACAAAATTAAGTCTGCAAGTTCTCGTGATCATCTACTGACACTATCACCGATTTACACATTGTGAGTGCATTCACTGCACTACTCGTAGGAATGGACACTGTCAAAATGAAATCTAGCTGCTCAGGAGTTGCGCTCAATTCTTTCGTAAATTGAGGCCTTACGAATGAATGCATAGAGCCTGGGTCTATCAAGACTCGAGCTCTATGGAAGCAAATATCACAACTCCTATACACTTTCAGCTCACCTATAATCCAGTTACAATATTAGATCAAGTGTTTAAGATGTGTGTGCATATGTGTACTATTATTTTAACACTTAATCAAAGCAATTCTATTTTTACTAAATTTTCAGTTCATCTTACTAGATAATAGCTTCTCTTGAATTTTAATCACACCTTGGATGACATCATTCGATATCAGAGCATCGATAGCGGTAACAGCGTATGCTCGACCTTGAACCATAGGTCGAGAAGATCTCTGCATAGATACCGATCCTGACCGCTCTTTGCCGTCTTTGCTCTCCTCTGGGCAATTCCTAACCAAGTGGCCCATCTTGCCACACCTGAAGCATGCCCCGGCCTCCCTCCTGCACTCCTCTGTCTTGTGTGGTTTCCCACACTTTGCACATAACACAGCTGGAGTGAAAGAAGAGACCCTTGAAGGTCCCTGGTTCACTGAGGCCCCACTACCAGAAGACCCAGACGGTCGAAATGGTCTGGAAGATGTAGGCACTGCTGCTCTCTGGTACGAACTTGAACCCGAAGAAATCGCCGGTCGAGAGTGTGTAGAGTACCTCGGAGGTCTGGAGAATCTAGCCCTCTTGTTCTGCTCCGAGTCCTGAGACTGCCCCTGAAATGGCCTCTCTCTCGCCTGCTTGTCTCTCCAAGAAAACTGTTTCTGATTCTCCTCCTCTGCTATGAGAGCCTTGGCCATCACTCCCTCATATGTCTCAATTTCCCACATGGCGACATCCTTTTGCAAGTTCTGCCTCAGGCCAAGTTGAAATTTTCCTGCTCTCATCAGTTCAGTGGCTACGTGCTAGGGTGCAAACCTAGCCAGTCGATCAAATTCAGTGCCATAATCCCTCACTGACATTGCACCCTGCTTCAGCTCTATAAACTTCACCTCCCATTAATGCCTCACAATTTTTGGAAAGTATTTGTGGTAAAACACTTCCGTGAACTCCTCCCATGTCCAAGGAGTGTGAGGAAACTCTCTCTGTCTATTCTGTGCACCGACTTCCACCAAGGTCCGGAGTCACCATCCAACTTGAAAGTGGCCCAGCGCACTTTCTCTACATCGTTGCACTGGAGCACTTTAAAAAGCTTCTCCATCTATTCTATTCATCCCTCTACCTCTGTGGGATCCGTCTGACCCGAGAAGTTAGGAGGTCTCATTCTCCTAAACTCCGTGAATCTGCTAGGCTGATGAGGTGGTCTAGCTGCCTGCTGAGTCAGAGCAGCTGTCTACTAAGCGACGTTGGTAGCCAAGGCTTCCAACACCTGCTCCATTCTCTCCTCATTGCCTCTCCTGCCTCCTCTCGGTCCCACAGGAATCGCGTTCGTGTGCGAGAGGAATTCCAATCCCCGCGACGTGCCAACCACATCGGGGATCTCCCTCAGAGGAACTTCTCTTTGACCTTCCCTTCCTCCATTGTGTCTGCCTCTGAACTTAGGCCCCATACTAGTCTGTCATTGTGAAAACAATAGCACTGATCAGTACTAGATTGTGAGAACAATCCAACATGAATCCGCAGTTCAACCTAAAGCCTAGGCTCTAATTCCAATCAGGATACTGATTTCCGCCCCTCAAAATCTGCCATCGTGATCATACTCTAGATGATCCCAGACAAATCACAAGTGTTCGTCAGATAGCGGAAATCAGCGTATAATCGCCCAAAGGTAGATCGAAATAGGCATTCTAAAATAGAACAAAAATAATAATCACAAAGTGAATATATATATATATATATATATATGTCTCAAAAGAATATACATTCCCAAAAAGGAATAAAAAAGAACCAATGGTGATGGACATCCATCACCCAAACAATGGTTCCTGATAGTGGTTCCTATAGAATATATAATAATATAATAAAAGAAAAACATCTACAGAAATAAATACAGAAGTGGCCACCAGGCACACAACAATCCAAAGTTTATACAAAATCCCCAAAACAGTGGGCCAGTATACCCAGACTAAGGATAGAAATCGTCTGCCTAGACGTCCGTCTCCTCGTCCTCAGCCTCAGCCTCTAGATCAGGCTGATAGTCAGAGTCACTCTCTGTACCAGGTACTCTAGCCTCCGAACCTAAAAATGTTAATGAAAATAGGGAGAGCTACATCATAGCTCAATAGAAGAATTCTAACTAAAATGATTTGAATATGCAGATCATGATATCTCAAAACAGGAAATCAAATCAGAAACGTGCAAACAGGACAAATCAATCTAATACCGAGCTTTTAAACAAGAACAGATGTTATGCAAGTACATGATTAGTGACTTAAATTGTGTATGTTTTCTAACTTAAGAAACTCCCGTGAATATATAACACGGAGTAAACAGGAATTTACCGATAAGAAACCCCAACCAATCATCGTTCACATGAACAATTTTAGATTGCTACAATGTCTCATCTATGGAGTGCAGTTGTGCTGAGTGATTACAAGCAGATGCACAAGTGTGCCAGGCTGGGAAATACCGCCGGGTCGGTAGGGATCATCTGGTTAAATCATCAAATCACATACACACATAGACCTCACAGATCAGATAGCAGAAATCAAAAGCAGGTTTCAGAATACAAATCAGAAAACAGAATTCAAAGATAGCAGGAATTTATGGTATGCTTACATGCTTGTTAAAAACAGAAATCAAGGCGCAGATATGAAATAAATATGAAATCATACTCAAAATAGTTTAAGTTGGTTTTCCCCTACCTCAGATCAGACCTCTTTCTAAACAAATCCAAAGCTTTTTAAAGCGTCATGGTCCGATCCTAGACCATAAATATTGTATACTAAGTGTCAGGTAGGTCATAAAGTCAACTGGTATGGTATCTAGTAGCATTCAATTCACATAACCAAATCAGGACAAAAACAGGGGTGATTGATCGATCAACACTCTTATTGATCGATCAATCCTCCTTGTTGATCGATCAATGACCCCATTGATCGATCACCACACTCAACTCCACTCACCAGTAACAGAGGTAGTTGATCGATCAATGACCTTTATTGATCGATCAACACCCTTCATTGATCGATCAATACCTTAATTGATCGATCAATAACCCCACTTTTCTTCACACCTTGGCATAGCCAGATTGATTGATCACCAGCTTGGTTGATCGATCAATATGTCTTGTTGATCGATCAATGCCCTCATTGATCGATCAATAGCCTAAAATTTCAAATTTTCCACCTTCTGTTTACATTTGTAATTTATATAGATCGATCGATCAATGCCTTCATTGATCGATCACTACACATAAGTGATCGATCAATGCCTTCATTGATCGATCAATACCAGTCATTGATCGATCACCCTCTCTGTGA
Source organism: Chloranthus sessilifolius (assembly GCA_021018995.1). Lineage (NCBI taxonomy): Eukaryota > Viridiplantae > Streptophyta > Magnoliopsida > Chloranthales > Chloranthaceae > Chloranthus > Chloranthus sessilifolius. The sequence goes on from CM037588.1 coordinate 105,987,288, forward strand.
TCGATCAATACTCAGGATTGATCGATCAATCCACTAATTGATCGATCAACACCCTTCGAGCATTGAACTTCTAAGAATTTCAGGGTTTCTGTTCCCTTCTTTGTCTTATACAAATTGATCGATCAATGCCTTCATTGATCGATCAACACCTCTCATTGATCGATCAATCTATCATTGATCGATCAATAATGACAGTACCTCTGTCATTAATGGAGGTCACTTACTTGACCTAATTTTATCCTTTTTCACTTATGGTTTCCAACAATCATTGATACACACACCAACACATATTCAAAGGCTTCCATTTGCCCAAATTTAAACACATAATCTCACCTTTACTTGGGCCCTTTCGGGGTTCCGACAAAAAGATCCGAAAGGGGTTTCAGATCTGGAACTCGAGTTGTATCTCCGTTGTGACTCCGATATGCAAAGTATCGACTCCGATTCAGCATGCGGAGCTCTCATACGCACTTAGACTTTACGTGAGATCGTCTCATTGAACTCTACATACCCTAACTAAGATTTACGCACGATCTCGATACCTCTAACCCTCTTTCCTCGTAGTGCACGCTCAAATCCGAACCTAGCTACAGATTCTTAGCTCAAGAGCAAGGGGAAGAAGAAGAAGAGCACCACTCCAGGTCTCTCCCTTCCCTTATAAGCTACCTAAACTAAAATATCTTTGATATTTCAGTTTAGACCCTAATTTGTACTCCAGTGTTAAGCACCTACACGAATCTCTATGGCGTAACGTGCTATATTGACACCCTACACAACTCAGACTTAAGCGAAAATGCACATGTGAACTCATCTAACTATGGTGCAACTTTATGTCAACTAATATTAATTATGAATTTTCAAATTAGTCTCGATTTCCGTGCCAGGCACGTAGATCGAAATAGTTAGTTTCTTGTTCAGAGTTTTCGGGTTGTTACACTTCCAATATATTGCAACCTCAACTTCCTCGTTTCACCGATAATAACTCCAATCAATGGAGTATTCAAATGAAGGTTTTATATGGGTCTCAAGATTTATGGGATATTGTTGAGACCGGATATGTAGAACCGGAGGATAAAGCGGCTCTCACACAAGCTCAACTCAATGAGTTGAAAGAAAATCACAAGAAGGACAAGAAGGTTTTATTCTTCATCTATCAAGCTGTAGATGAAGTTATCTTTGAAAGAATTTCATCGGTGTCATCGACAAAGCAAGCATGGGATACTCTCTATGCTTCATACAATGGCGAAGATAAAGTTAAATTGGTGCGGTTCCAAACTCTTCGATGTGAGTTTGATTCTATAAGAATGAAAGATTCTGAAGCGGTTGAAGATTATTTCAATTAGGTAATTTCTCTCGTTAATCAATTAAGGATTAATGGTGAAAATCTTCATGATTAAAGAATTGTAGAAAAAATTCTTAGAAGCTTGAGTCGTAAGTTTGAATATATTGTTGTTGCAATTGAAGAATCTAAGGATATATCTACTTTGTCTTTGAAAAGTTTGTTGGGATCGTTTCAATCCTATGAACTTCGCATGAACCAATTTGATTCTTCTCCTCTAGAGCAAACTTTTTAAAATCAAATTTCTTTTAAAAAAACTTCTAGAAGTGGAAGAGGAAGACATTCTAATCGCGGACGAGGAAGGCATAATGGAGGAAGATATCAAGCAAAAGAAAGAGATGAAGACGAGTCATCTACGTCATCAAGAGGAAGAGGAAGAGGAAGACGCCGATCTTCTCTTTCTAATATTCAATGTTATCATTGCCAAAAATATGTCACACTATAAAATTTTGTAGAAAAAGGTTGGCGGAAAAAAAAAAGAATCAAATTTTATTCAAGAGAACAATCAAAGTAAGAAAGATGACACTCTCTTTCTTGCTTGCAATGTTCAAGGAGTTACATTCAATGAAGATTGATATCTTGATAGTGGTTACAGTAACTACCTGACAAAAAATTAAGGCGTATTTGTCACTTTGGATGAATCTATTCAAAGTAAAGTAAGGACCGGCGATGATAAACGGCTTTCCGTAAAGGGAAGATATGATATTCTTGTTCAATCAAAGAAAGGCATCAAACGCATCTCAAATATTTTCTATGTACCCGGCCTCAAGCACAATCTTCTAAGTATTGGACAACTCCTTTTGAAAGGACACAATATTTATTTCAAAGGAGATGCATGTGAAATCAAGGATATGAACAACGATCTTATTGCCAAAGTAAAGATAACTCCAAACAAGATGCTTCCGCTTAAGTTTTAAAATGAAGTTCTTCCTTGCTTCAATTCCATCATCCAAGACAAATCATGGCTATGGCATCTTCGGTATGGCCACTTGATTTTTAGCTCTTTGACTCTCATGTGTAAAAATTACATGGTGAGAGACATGACAAATATTGATCGCAAAGACCAACTTTAAGAAGGATGCGCACTTTGAAAGCATCAAAGAAATTCTTTTCCGGTTGGGAAAGCTTGGAGGGCATCAAACCCTCTTGAGCTTGTTCATTCAGACCTATGCGGGTCTATGCACACAACTTATATTGGCGGTAATCGTTATTTCTTCACTTTTATTGACGATTATAGTCGTAAATCTTGGATTTATTTTTTTAAAAATAAATTGGAGGTATTCGTCCACTTCAAAACATTTATGGCCTTGGTTAAAAAGCAAAGTGGTTTCATATTGAAAACTTTGCGTACCGATTAAGGTAGTGAATATGTCTTTCATGATTTTGAGAATTTCTTAAAAGATAAAGGCATTCGACATCAATTAACCACTCAGTACACTCCTCAACAAAATGGTTTTGTTGAAAGAAAAAATAAAACACTTATGGAATTGGCTAGAAGTATGTTAAAAGCCACAGGGATGCCAAATATATTTTGGGCCAAAGCCATTGCATGTGCCAACTATTTTTTGAATGGTGCTTTATCTAAAAGTGTTAAAGGCATGACACCACAAGAAGCATGGAATGGACACAAATCATGTATTGCGCATTTGAGGATATTTGGTAGTATTGCATATTTTCATGTGCTGGATGAAAGAAGAAAAAAATTGGATGATAAATTTGAAAAATACATTCTTATTGGTTATAGTGAAACTTCAAAGGCATACAAATTATTTAATCCCATCACCAAGAAAACTATCATAAGTAGAGATGTAAAATTTAATAAAGATGAAGCTTGAGATTGAGATTTCCAAGAAAAGATACAAAAGTCTATTTGTATTAACGAAGAAGAATTGAAAGATGTTCAAAATTATGAGCATGAAGAGGATAGGACTCTACCTTCCTCTCCATCTTCACCATCTTCATCATCATCATCAACAAGTTCTAATTCTCCTCCAAAGAAGACCAAAAGCATCAATGAAATTTATAAATCATTAAGAAGAATTTTTGATAAAGATGAGATTAACTTTGCACTATATGCCAATGCCGATTCAATTTCGTTTGAAGAAGCATCTCATGAAAAAAGTGGAACCATACAATGAATCAAGAAATTGATTTCATCAAAAGAAATGAGACTTGGGAGTTAACGGAACTTTCAAATGGGCACAAATCCATTGGTGTAAAATAGATATATAAAATCAAGTTAAATGCAAAAGGTGAAGTCGAAAGGTACAAAGCTCGGTTAGTGGTGAAAGGCTACAAGAAAAGACATGGTATAGACTTCAATGAAGTTTTTGCGCCTGTTGCTCGGCGTGAGACTATTAGATTGGTTTTAGCATTGGAAGCTCAAAGAAATTGGAAGGCTTATCAAATGAATGCCAAATCAGCGTTCTTAAATGGTATTTTTGAAGAAAAAGTTTATATTGATCAACCCCCCGGGTATGTTGAAAAGGATAAAGAGCACAAAGTTTATAGATTGAAGAAAGTACTTTACAGTTTAAAGCAAGCACCAAGGGCGTGGTATAGCCATATTGATGAAGAATGGATTCAAAAGATGTCCTTGAAGTAAGCACATTCGAATTAAGTATCATTTCATCCGTGACTTGATCAATGATGGTGAAATTGATGTGAAACCTTGTAAATCACAAGATCAAATAGCGGATATTTTTATAAAGGCATTGAAGAAAGAAAGCTTTATCAAGATCAAAGAAAAGCTCGGTGTTCGATCGGTCTAGCTCAAAGGGGGATTGTTAGAATTATAAGCTAGACCAGCCCATCTGGCCCATTTTTTCTTTTGGGTCATTAGCCCATTTGCAGTTATATTGGTCAATCTTGGAATTATTTTTTGTCATAGGAAATTGGTGTAATTAATGTGGTGTCTTGAATATATGGAATATACTTTGAGAATGTAATTTTTTATCTTTTTCTACGCTAGTTTGTTGCTTTGGAAGTATATACTTATTTATTCTCGGATTTATATTTTTGGTTATATTTATCACTTTTTCATTTTACAAGTCATATGAACAAAATTTGAAAAGTTTTAAGTAGTATATTATTTTAGTATTCAATTTTGGTATTTTTTTATACAAGAGAACAACTTTCTTCTCTTTAGAGTATCATCTTCTTCCAATCCTAGTTGGTGCAATCCAACAGGGTTGACCATTTTGGTTTGGTACTCACAATTCCATTCTAAGCTCAGAAAAGGGCCAATCTTTTATGATGGGATTCCTGTTTCTGATCAAAAAGGAAAATAAATTCCATGCATTGTGAATAATAGAGTACATCCAAATCTCAGAAAATGGTGAAAAAGTTTTATTCTTGAATGTGCATATTTAGAAGTAGAGAGAGGGCATCTCAATAACGTTACAGCGTTTTAGCCGTCTGGTGTCTTTTTCGTGAGGTTGAGCATGGAAGTTGTTTCGCCGCAGAGAGTTAATTTCAGGTATGTAATTTTGATTTTTGTTTTTCTTTTTTGGATATTTGGTTTGAAATTTATTAGGTTTTTTTGGTGGTGTTCGCGTGAAAGGTTTATGAGCGTAGTTCTGCGAGGCTAAGCGGTCTGATTTGAAGGCCATGATGTATAGCTTATAGGTGCCAAAGATTGGCACAGAAAATGGTCTTTATCATCTGATTCAATTCAGTCCACCATTGAATGGGATGATTGGATTTGACCGTCTTGAATTAGATGACAGAGATTATGTTCCGTTTGGCCTCCAAATCAGACTGCTTAGATATTTTCCACATGGCACTTTTCATAAAAATAACAAGTCTTTCTTTTAAACTATGTGCGGCGGCATAAATCTCATTTGCAAGTAGTTGTTCCCATTAAGGTAACATAGTAGTTAATTTCCGATTGATCATTCATGGGCACTGTGTAAAAATTTGTCTACAATGAGTGGACCTTGTCACATATTTCAATGAGCATTGAAATCTGTGCACATCTCAACCTCCAAAGGAATGCATAGCTGAAAAGTCATCAGCTCATTGCTTAGGATGAGTCTACAATGAGCTATTGGCTTATAGTAGACAACTTCCATTTGCAATTCCTCATTATTGTTCTACAACGGAGTTCAGAAAATTTTATATTATTGGAAATGCAATTTTGCCTTGATATTTTATTATCTCTCTCTCTAAGATGGTCAGTCTATGGTGTGTGACGACCTGACTATTTCAGTCCTAGAGTGTTGGAAAGGTTGGCTCGCCATGTCACCAATACATCCATATAAATGCAGAAATCAGACTAGATATCATAAATAACCAATATCTAATATGGCAAAAAAAAACTCTCCAATTCTATATATAGCCCAAGACAAAAAGGAACAAAAAACAAACACCTACCATCACCTAAACTGTGCTAGCCTACCATCACCGAAACTGTGATAGCCCAGATTTTCTTACCCCAAAATCTATGCTTGTGACAACCCGACGTTTTCCTTAATAGTCTATTGGAATCGTCGGATCACCTAATATGATCCTTTCATATAAGGGGCCATAAATTGTACAAAGTGATGCAAATGCGGAAGTAATGTACTTACTCTGACGGGCAATAATATGGCAAAATAAACTAAAATTGACAAATACTATATACAAGGATAATCTGATTTGATGTATAGCTTTCCACCGATGACAGCCACCCGTCATCTAAACAATGGAAAGAAACCTATACATCCCATAACAAAGTATCTCAAAATACCATCCATAATTCATACAAGTTTATCGAATATCTTTATCTAAAACTCTCTCTCTCTCTCTTTCATCCACAAACCTATTTTGGGAAGAAATCTTCCGCAAAGTCTTCCTCGTCGTCTTCTTCTTCTTCCTCTTCTTCTTCTGGCTGGTAGGTAGGGTCAGCTGCGTGCTCGGGATCTAAATCTGTAGCTAAGACAGTTAAGTCATAGAATGAGCTATCATCAAAGCTCGGCAGAGAATATTACATTGCTAACATATATTGACGATTTACCATATACTCATCGAGAGCCAGAAAATATATTAAAGCATATGACTTTATGATTATGCGAATAATATAACATGCTAACATGCTGAATTAACTCACGATGCAACAGGTATGAGAAACCAAACTGAAACAAGATACACGTGCAGGTAGAAATAGCAGAAATCAAGCTCCCGAGTTAGTGGGATCACTTATCAAGCTCCCGAGTTAGCTAGATTACTTGAATCAGGACAATCAAGCTCCCGAGTTAGCAGGATCACTTGTCAAACTCCTGAGTTAGCGGGATCACTTGACTCAAGACGGAGTAACACGTATAAATGATACCATAGATAACAGAATTTAAATCACGTATGAATTCAAAGAATGTGCATATTTACATCCAACTAGCATGCCATGTATGTTTGAATCTTGCATTGTACCAAAATTGACATAAGTTATAAAACTACTATGCACACGTTAGATTTATTTCTATCAGCTGATATTCAATACTGGCATGTCTTTCTAGAAATCGATTTACAAAATTGATATATGGTTGTGTAACTGAAATATCAATTTCTATGAATATGTGGTCAAAACTTAGTGTGTAATCATCAGCGATATATGTTTCTCATCAAATCAACTGCTAATCTTGTTCACTTATTTCATATCTGATCCGGTTTAGTACGTTTAACAAAATTAGGTCTACATGTTACTCCTAGCAGGCTTATTAGTGAAGTTAACTCCACATAATTAATCACTATAATTATTTATCTACTCATACATGAGAATTTAATTAATACTCTATATGAGAAGAAGAAACACAAATATATAGTAACAACATATATTCTCTACCTTTTTGTTTATTTGAATCGGAGTGTATGTATGCTCAGACATCTGGGAACATCATTCTCATTTCTCAAAACTGCTTAAGTGCACCATGTTGCACCTATATAAGATAAATGGAATGGACCTTAGTATCATTAATGATGGAATGGGTCATATGCGACCCAATATACATGTTTCACACGTTGTATACATCCACACATACCCTCATACATCCACTCATACATCTATATACAGACCAAAGGTCTGTTATGCAAAGACAACAGCCAAAATAGTAGCCAACATAGGTTGCTGCGGCAAGCCATGGGGGTTTCCGCGACAAGCAGCCTTGCTGAAGCTCTTGCCGCGACAACCTTGTGAGGTTGCCGCGGCAAGCCTTGCTTGCCGTGGTGTCTTCCTTTGATTTCCTGCCTTTGATTTTATGTCATTTTATTTGTTCTTTTTTCTCTACACCACTAAACTAGATGGTGATTTACACGTAATAATAAACTAGTTTAGTGCTTCCAACTACATAATATCCTAGCTTATTGATATAAACTTGATTATAATCAGTGCATCAACAAAGACTTCATGTATTCAAGTTGAGCTAAATCTGATTATGAATGACTATAAACTATTAATGTAAATGAAATAACGACATACCTTTTGGTGAATGCGAGATGACGATGATACTGTTGGTGTGCGCTTTTTCTTGGTTCCTCTTGGTTTTCGTTAAATAAGTGGCTTCCAATTCTGTTATGTTGTACTCTAGCGATGCGGTGTATGTGATAAGGTGGGGATAAATAACAATAGGAGGAATTTCCTAGGATGATTTCTAGTTGATTTGTGATCGCCAGCTGCAGATATTTATCGATACTGCAACACGTCAATGATCATGTGTTTAAGCGGGTGTAGGTTACTTCTATATTGAATCATCCGCCTGCGAACGCCAACAGCAGTGTCCTCTTTTAATTAGATAGCTTCAGCTTTCTTTCTAGTTTTCCTTATTGCGGTTATGGTTGATTTAAATTCTCTTTTTTGTTATTAATTATGATTAGGTGAGCCTATTATGATGGGTTATTTTAGTGTCCTGATGCTATCAGGAGTCCAATCATTTTTAGTTTCTCGGTATCATTAGGAGTCCAATTAATATCAAAGTCTTGGTGCTACGAAGAGTCTAATCAGTTCTAGTCTCCTACTGGTACTAGGAATGCATGTATATCAGTTCCAATACTTTTTCAATTAAATAAAAGAGTCCAATTATATCGCAATTCTAGATAGAGCAAGATGTATCAATTATATGGCAATTCTAGATAAGCAGATGTATCAATTATATAGCAATCACAACTAAAGTACTTAAGGTCATCTTACTAGCATTCTAATTTGAAGAAAACAAAGACTAATCTTTTTTTGGACTTTTGATTGAAGCAATAAATCAATTTACTAAAATAAAAATAAATGATCGGGGCAATAAAATTAACTCTTTTTTTAGTATCATAATCTATGAATCAATTATGGTAAAAATCTAACTAATAATAAACGAATTAACTTTTCTAAATTCCGGTTGAGATAATAAATTGACTGAACTAGAAGACTAAATTGAATCAAGGCAAATAATGATATGAAGGCCTATTTGATGCAATTAGCCAATTATATTGAAATAGAAAAAAATTACCTATAATTAACTAGTTAACCATAAATAATCTAAAAAAAAGGGAGGGTTGGGCCCACTATGCTAAGTAGGATTGGCCTCGTTCTCGAGTACCCTCCGTAAGCTCCCGTGGGCAAATCGGATGGCTGAGATAAAAGATAGGTCGATAGTTAAATAATAAAAGGGAGATTTTTAGAATTGAATTTAAAATTATAATAAGATATTAGATTGAAAAACTAAAATTAAGAACTGAAATTTATATTTTTTGGATTTTTGACGGTATGAAAATATAAAATTAAATTATAGATTAAAATTTTAGGACTGGATTCGGGTCCGAAATCAGAAAAATCAGGCCGTATGAATAAGGACTGGTTCTAAACTCTGAGAGTCAGAACCAACAATTAATGATAGAACTATAGATTAAGATTTTAGAGTAGAATCAGAGCATAAGGACGGTATATCGGACCGCCAGATTAAAGACTGATTCTAGAAACAGAGAACTAGAACCGGATATAGAGAATTTCGGTCCGAAGAAGGTGCTACGGTCTAAAAATTAGAAATAGAATAAATTAATTAAACTGAGGGGAAATCCTAAGTCTAAAGCAAAATTAAATTCTTACCTAGGGTCGGGGCCGTGGAGAGGAATCATCAAAGATTCAGGGGTTTGAATCTCGACATCATGACTAATTTGCTCTATGGGCTTGTCCTCGGAGTTCTCTGGTTTCGAAGTCTAAAAAAATTTCGTTCTCTCTCAAAATTGCCAGCCTCCTCTCTCTCTTGGAGAAAAAAGTTTTTATAGGTTTTCATTCAATTACGCACCTATTTCCGGGCATTTAATTGAATTGCGCGCCAGTTTTCTGGCACTTAATCGCTTTGAGTCGGTCACCGACTCAGTGAGCGATCAGCTGAATTACTCAACGGGTTTCCTAGTCCTAACGAAATTAAGACTAATTATGCGCTTGTTGGGATGTGCGTAATTCGATTAAGCATGTTACCTGAAGCGCTTAATCGAGAAAACGTAGGAGTCAAGGGTAGGAGACTAGGTCGGGCGTAGGCCAATTGCGTGCTGGTGGTCTGAAAGGGGACTGATCGCACGCTTGTGATTCTACGTGTGATCGAATTACGCTCGGGTTTTCAGGCGCTTAATTTAGGGTTGTCCGAATATGGTCTCAAGAATGGAATGCAAGACTATTGTTTCAGTCTACATTCCGACTATATACTATTGCTTAGTATATAGCCTCCCTACATTAGGATCTGAGCCACAAAGCTATTGTTTCAGCTTGTGTTCAGCCATGTACAGTTGCATGGTCCCATGTCGAGGGTTAAAAAGGTCAAGGGCTAACCAAATGAATTCGTGTACTTCGAGAGGGTGAAATGGGGGTGTCTACAGATGCCCCTCTTTGGTGCGCTCTTGCGAGGTAAGAACGCGTCGAAGAAGTAGACATCACTCATTCGAGGTGCCTTCCCGTTTCTTGAGAATTCACAAATGTGAATTGGTGATGCTAACATGGCAAGCTTGGCTTTCTTATCTATCAGCACAAGCTAAAATGGAGTATTTAAAGGGCAAATGGTAGCTGTCGAAGGACATATTCTAGGTCTGTGGGTGCATGACGCATCCCGTCGCATGGCGCTAGCTAACAGAGGGATTTTACACAATCAAGGTATTGGGGCGTCAATTAAATGTCCAAAATAAGGTCCAGGGATCGATAATAAAGAGATGAAATAGTATGTAGTGTTGAAAGCTTTTGCAAGTCATGTCAGACCGGGCGTGTCATTGCTCACACTAATGCGCATCAGGCGTTTCATTTCTATTAGGCATTTGTAAGTTCTTAGATTGAGTATACTCATTGTTTGGCTTCCTAGGGGAATGGTTGATTTGGACTGGTAATTGAGGTAAATTTTGTGAAGTGTGCTCAGTTGAATTCTGCGCAGTGGTGTATATGCTTGATTCATCTGAAGTCACCTTTTTTTTTGCATCTGAACAAGCGATCCTGCACTGTGGCGTATGCACTTGATTGCGAGTTCAGAGGGCTTTGGGATTTAAAGGTCAAGGTTAAGTGTAGTTGGTTGTGGTATTTAAAGAAAGGTGAGTCGGGTCTATGTATTTTGTACATTTTATTCTTTTATTTTTTTTTTGCTTTTTTTTTGTAAGTAAGAGAAGAAAGATTTTTGTTATAAAAGACTTTAGAATGAGTAAGGGATTTTGAAATTTTGGCAGTTTTAACTTAAGATCAATTCGGTGGTAAAACAATGGAAAACGTGGCTTTCGAGATGTCATTGAGCAGATCCACCGATACGGGATTTGTGGAACCAGCCGTTCATGTGGTTGTCAAAACGACACTTGGCATGCCGAATACTCCATCTAACCTTCTCGACGAATACTGATAATTGTCTCTTATGGGAGGACTACAGTAATTCGCGAGTTGAGAGAGACGGATTTTAAAAATATTTTGACTTAATCATAGATAATTATAATTTAGAAGAAATATCGAGTAGTTAAAAAAGGAGTAGTACTTACTTGGGGGTGATACTTACCTGAATTGTGCGGTGAGACCTTGGGAATATTGTAGCGGTAGTACTTTGGTAGTATTGTAGCGTCGCGACGGGACTTGGTGGCTATCATTGTAATGCAATGTTTCGAGTGCAATGTCGTAATAAGGTATCGTTTTTTTCTTTTCGCTTGTTGCTTAAGCGGTGGTTGGCGGTTGTCGGCATGATGTTGTGATGGGGCCTTGGTGATCGTAGTGGTATCGCGATGGGACTTAAGAGCTATTGCTGGGATGTTCGCACTATAGCTTGGCAGTAGTGAAATGCGATGGGACGTGGGAGTAGTCCTACGTCTTCCTACCTTTCTGTTGCAATGGCATCTGGTAGGTTTGTGGTGAGCGCTTCGAGAGGAGGGTCTTTACTTCTCCCTTTCTTCTTTTAGCGTGACCGGTGTTGTAAATGATTTTTTTTTGGGTAGTGGTGTCCGCGATGGGAAGTGAGCTAAGCATTACACTGGGTAGGGTGTTCATGTAACAAGTGTGTCTAGTTTCTTTCTTTGACAGGTCTTGGGTTCTGGTGAGATTATGTTGTAGTTGCGTTGTGATTGACTTAGTTTTTTTGTTGTTTGGTGTATTTGTGTTTTCGAGAGATTTATTTTTAGCTTTTCACGATGGGCCATGAGGGCATGGCTACAATTTTGTGATGGGACAATAGCGAGTGATGGTCCCTTTCCAATCTGAATGGCTCATGAGGCTATGCGATGGGACAAAGGGGACTCTCGCTCGAGAAGGGGTAAATTTTGGGCAAAATCAGGAATTAAGCACTCGATATTAGCCGTTTGATCTGATTGCGTGCTCAATTTCTGGCGTGCAATTCAAGGTATAAAGAAAGTGTTTACGCATGTGTAGGTTAACGTGTGATTGGATTACGCGCTCTAATACCTGCGCGCGATTCAAGCGTCACTCGGTCAGTGTACGGGTGATCTTTCAAATTGCACGATAAAAGTGAGTTGTTTAATCGGATTGTGCAGCTGGTGGGCAGCGCGAAATCATAAGGTCACGCTATCTGTGCGAGCGACAGTCATATTAAGCGCCTAGTTAGGACCACGGGTTTTCGATTGAGCGTGATATTCCTAGCGTGTGATCAGATTACACACATTTTTAGGCGCGCGATTAAGACCGTACTCTATATAAGCAAAGGAGTCTTCATTTGCTTTTCATTCTCGGCTTTAGTCTTGAGTCTTGACTTTTCTGAGTGTTCTAGCGTCCTGAGATTCGTGTTTCAGCGATATTGAGTGGTCTAACCGTCAGATTGGGATGAGGTTTCTTCCTATATTTATTATTTCACATGATCTTCATGCTAGTGTGATGTTCGGGGATAGTATTATTCTAAGAATGGGTAGTGTTGGGAATGAGAGCATCGGTCTTCACACCGTTCCTTTCTAGGGAGCAGTGAAGGCAGCATTGATGGGGCGGCGACAGAGGAAGTGGAGATGGCGGGGAGAGGAGGTGCTGTAAATGGAAGGATGCACTCCCTAACCCATTTTCCATCTCTTTTGCCAGTGGCTCGTTTGAGTTCTCCAAGTCTGGTGGCAACATTTCTGAAGCCTCCGATTGGATGTTCTACTCTTGGTTTTTGCTCATTGTAATTTTAGTTTTCATTTTTAGTTGTATGTTAGCTTTTAGGTTTCCGTTTTGGGTTGTAATTCGGGAGGTATGCCTCCGGTAAAACTTGTAAAACTTTAAATTATAAATAAAGGGGCATTTTTTTATTGTGTATATTTTCACTGTCCCGTTGGTTGGCTTAAATTCTTATTGATTAATTAACTGGACTTATTTGCTTTATCATAGTTTTAAGATCTAAGTTAGCTTATAGTTTTAAAGTTCGTTATGAGAATGTCCCAAGGTTTATTCATTTGTCTATTAGGTCTTACTTAGTAGGTTCACTTATTGGGGAATTTTTTTTTTAACAAGTTAGATTTTGTCCTGTTTGAGTTTTTTTTGGTTTGTTTGAGGTTTTGGTCTTATTGAATGTAGTTTGTCTTATTTGAGGTGTCTTATTTTGTTCAAGGTGTACTCTGAGATGATACTTGTTAGAATGTGTGAGTTTTTCATGGGTTCTAGATGGTGGTTGGGTGTTTCAATCCTGTTAGTTTATCTAGACTTGGGGAGTTTGTGCTTTTAGAGGGGCAAGTGTTGTATAATTATTGGTTCATCTTGGTTGTCATGAATTGTGGTCTTTTTAAAGGGGATGTGTATGGTTTTGGATTCAATCAGCATGGTAGGGGGTTCAAATGTGTGGCACTTGTCCATTGGTGATTCAAAAAATATAGTTTATAAATGTGTGAATTTAAGGCTTTAGGTTTATTATTTATTTTGAACTTTCATTTTAAGCTTATAGGTTAAAACGTTTTTTGGGGGATATCTTGTGTTTATAAGTTTGAGCATTTTTTATTTAATGTCTTTTATTCCTTTCTGTTTCGTATCCTGGGTATTGGACCTGATGGACTGTGCTCGTTAAGTGGATGATGAGAATAGACAAGATTGGGAATTCGGGATGATGCTAGGGTTGGTGTTATCAATCCAACTCAAAATGTCACACCATCGGGGGAAGAGATGGAAGAGCAAAAGGTGGTAGAGAGGAAACCCAAGGATAAGGCAAGGTCAGAGTTCTCGTGACCGATGCCTATTTTTCCTCGGTAGGCTATGCAGATTCAGTGTTAGTTGCTCCTCATTTTTTAATGTGTCTAAGGGGAGCTTCCAACAATAGATCCCGCAGATCTTGGGTGGCTTTTTGTGAGCCGTTCTTCCTTTCTTATCAGTTGGGCAAGGGGAAGAGGTTATCACGGTTAGAATTCACTCAGGGTGCTTTCCTTCTCCGAACTTCTCTGAGGTTTCTAGTTTCCCAAATAAATCCAGATTCGGGCATTGCCTGAACGTGCTGATTTCAACATTCTTATTTCCACTGTATATTCAGAGGGTATGCCCTCGGTGTGTGTTGTAATTGTTTTATTGATCTATAAAGTGGTTGTGTTCTCTATATCTTTTGTTTTGTTTTGGTTCGACTTTCTCGGTATCGTGTTTGACTCATGTGATGCTAATTTATTTGGGCTTAGTTTACTTTAGATTTATTAAATTTAGGGAGCACCAAGGGTAGTTTCCCCCTTTTATTTTAGCTTTAGCTTACGGGATATAGAGGCGATGGGGGGCGTTTGTTTTTTTTGTTGTATATATCTTTTGTTAGAATGTATGGAAGATGGGGGCTACCTTTCTTTTTGGTGTAATTGATGAATGTGAAGGAGGGGGCATTTTTTTGTCATTCGGTCTGAGTTTTGGGGCGCTCTCTTTTCCTTTTGGAGCGCGTGTTTCTTTAAGTTAGAAATGTTTTGGTGGTTTCACCAAGGGTGTAATTCGGGTCGATAGTAAATGTCAGGAATGCGCTAATTTTGGGTTTTGGCTTGCTGTCTTGGATGTGAAAATTTTATTTCTGGGCAAATTACGCGCTTATCCCTCAGTGTTTAATCTAATTATGCGCCAAAATTTGAGCGCGCATTTCGAAAGGGTGAAGAGTTATTATGCGCTAGTTCATAGGTGTTTAATTCATTTAAGCGTTTGAACCTATGCGCAGGATGAACACGATCACTAGCATTCCCGTGCGAAGGTGTGGGTGTTTGAGGTGATTACGCGCTCTCAGTAAGTGCATGATCAACCGGTCGGATAGATGTGAGCGGGCAACAAACCATTTGCGCACTCATCAGTGGGCGTTTTATCAGAATTAAGTGTTTTGTGAGTGGCACGTTATCCGATTGAGCGCTTTATTTCAAGCGCGCAATTCGGGTGACTTATATAAATTGTTTAGAACTTCTCATTTTCATCGCATGATCTATTTTAGTCTTTCATTTTCTTGTTTCCTAGTTTCTATGTACTAATTTTTTATGTTTTTTGTGATATCCTGTGATCCGGTCGTCCATTTCGGGTGCCGTTTCTTCCATTTTTTTTTTCAGTTTTTCAAGCTCTTCGTATCATATGGAGGGTGAGGGTGTTGGTGGGCTGGAGCTTACTTTTTTAGAGTTAGAGGAGATGTTGGTGTGCGATGGAGGTGAGAGTTCGGGGGTACAGGCTCGAGCCGTTGCCATAGAGGCGAATGTCAGGGAGATGGTCGAGGAGGGAGTCCCCGAGGGTGATCAGATGGTGGTCAGGGAGGAGATACCAGAGGCTGAGCTAGGGGTAGCCGAGGAGGAGGGCGACAGAGTTCAGGGTGAGCAGGGTGAGGAGCAGCCAGGCGTTGAGCCTCGGGATCGTAGGCACTATCCACTAGAGGATTTTTTTGCCAGAGGTCGGGTAGGTCCCTATAAGCAAGAGTTCTTTCATTTTCCTAGGCATTCAGGCTATGACATAGGCTTGTTAGAATCCGTAAACCCTTATAATTTACGTTGAACCTACATTGATTATGGGTCATGTTTACTTGTGTATTATGACGGCGTGTTCGATTTAGTTGTTCTTATCATATTTTGTGTGTTCGTTGTAAGTTATTATTATGTGGTTTGGGCATATTTCATTTGCTTTGAGCTCTAAATTTGTTTATCTTTCGTCATTGGCATGCGTTAGTCTTACTATCATTGTTTATGTTTCGTTCACTAGGAGCCCCCGCAGTTGGCTATCAACACGGCATGGATCGAGTCTCATATTTGGTATCGTGCCTTGCCACAGTTTCAGCGAGAGCGGTTAGTGTCTTTCGGGTTTGAGACGATTTTGGAGTTGGAGCCTTTTCAGGTCGATCGGGGTTTGATCACGGCGATTATAGAGAGGTGGAGTGAGAGGCATCAGGCGCTTCTCTTTTTGGTCGGTATGATGCTGTCGACCCCTGAGGACTGGGTCCGCATTACTAGTCTTCGTTTCGAGGGTGAGCCGATCACGGGGTGAATGACAGGGAGTTATCTAGAGGTATGTGAGGAGATCCTGGGTGTGCTTATAGGTTGAGTGGATCGGGGCCAGGTGTTGTTCGGGTCACTTAGTTTTTTGATACGTTCGCTAGTGGGTTCACCCCTCCGAGGCATCATTCAGAGGCAGCAATGCTTTACGAGGCATATTGTGCAAGAGTGATGGGCCGGGTGCCTGTGATCGAGTCAAGATTGGTCGCAGATAGGGTACTCTGAGCATTCTTGATGCACTTCTTGGGCATAGTACTTTTCTCTTTTTCAACTTGGGGATGCGTCACCGGGTTATTTTTTTATGATTCTTAGGGATTTAGATCGAGTTCCGACCTATGCGTGGCGTGCGGCTGCATTGGTGCATCTCTACGAGCAGTTTTACCGTCGGGGCCAGGGGATAGCGTTGATCGGAGGTTTCCTCCCGTTTCTCCAGGTGAGTTTTAGTTAAATTGGTATCGTGGTGACTTTTTTTTCTTTTTTTAACCTTTGGTCATAGTGACGATCTTAATGTTTGTTGCGTGTGGTCGTTGTTGTTATGTTATTGCTTTCAATTTTTGGCATACGATCATTTCGCTTTTCTGCGCTCGGGGGTCCCGTCGGAGATTTCATTCATGTTCCCGCGGATGTGTGTGTGGAGGGAGGCATTGAGGGGTCGTCGTTGTTCGGCTGACCTTCAGACTGCACGAGGCTTGTTCGAGGATATACATGCAGGGTAGGTATGAATATGACGTTAGGTTTTCGTTTGGACTTCATCTTTTTTTTAGTGGCCCTTTGGCTTCGGTCATGGATTGATTTGTTCCTTTGGATAGGTGATCTGGAGACTTATGATGGTGCAGAGGACGCGGGTGAGGCGGTGATTGAGTCTGTCGACCCTTCTTCGATGTGGACATATGGGTCCATTGTTTTGAGTGAGTGGAGAGGATCCACACCTCTCGGATGGTACGACAGCTGGGACTCAATCAGGGAGTCCCTCCGGCGACTAGCCATAGGGTGGCTAAGAGGATGATCGGCCCTCCAGGCCAGAATTTTACTGAGCGGATGGCGCTCCAGAAAGCTGATTTCAGAGTCGGGGGGACCTGAGTCATGGGGGCGTGTGATGAGGCTGATCTGCGAGAGTACAGGAGGTGGTTTGGCACATTGGGTGGTGGGCATCTCTTCACGCGTCCTTTTCATGGTAGTGATTCTTTCGTTGTTAGCAGGCCGGAGTCGGCGTCAGCATTGAGGGAGAGGTTGGTCGCGTTGGAGGAGGGCCACCTCACGGCGAGTGTGCGGGGAGCATTGGATGCCCTCCATAGGGCGATGGAGCAGATGGGGCATGCTCCTCGTCTTGATGAGGAGATGTTGCGTTCTTTGAATGAGTCAGTTGCCAGGGCCAGGGCAGCGGAGGATGAGTTAGGAGTTCGACTAGCAGAGGCTCGTCAGCTCTTGGTGAGTTAGTTTACTGGTTCTAATTCATCGACGCGTTATATTGGTTTATTATAGTAATATTTTTAATACAGTGGTCTTGTTTTCATTGTGGCTAGTCTGAGAGAGAGTCTGAGGTTGCTCGCCAGGCAGCGATGATCGAGCTATAGCGCGGCCAGCAGTAGGCGGGTCACACGGTGGAGGCTACTTTACATTCAGAGATTGAGCAATTGTTAAGTATCTTGGATTGGACTTATTAATTGTTGACGGTTCGGGGATCCTTGCTAATGTTGGCGTATTGGTGGCGTTTCTAAATAGCAGAGCTTTCCGCTGCAAGGGCTTTGGCTCGGGCATTTGATCCTTCTTCAATGGCTTCCTCTAGTAGGGAAGATCCAGCGATAGCTTGTTTGCGGTATGAGTTGGAGCATTGGGTAAGTTCCATCACTCTTCAGCTTACTTGTATTACTGTACTGGTTTGTTAGGCGTTATTATTATGTTGGCTTGATGGTTTACTAATGTGTGCCGGTGTTTCACCGTCGAGTTGCTAAGGACTTGTAGATGAGGGAGGCGACCGCCGCCTCTCCACGTGTCGAGAGTCAGGTGTGGTTTAGTGTAATTTAGTTTGGATTGTTCATTTCTATTTATTCTAACGCATTCGTATTGGCTTGTTGTTTGTTGTTTTTTTTTGTTCAGGCAGTTCCGGATTCCGCTCCCGAGGCTCCTCCTCAGCGGTCCGTTCCTATCCCTACCCAGGTATGTTTTAGTCATTGGGTTCGTATTTTATTTGTTATCGTAATATTTATCTGATGCATTTGCTTATTCTCATTACAGCCACCTACATTTCCCGTCCCTCGGGTACCATCTGTCGATCCTGTGACCGCAGAGACAGTCGAACTACTTCTGAGAGAGAGGCTAGATCTGGTATATATATACAATTTTTTTCATTTATGAGTTTTGTTGTTGTTCGTATATGCATACGTTTGCTTCTTTTGATTCACTAGAGTTATGCAAGTTCGTCAGCTCAAGGAGGCACGGCTAGAGGCAGCGCGGGCGCGCGCCACTCCGGAGGTGAGACGGATCCTCAGAGAGGTGGAGAGTCGTGAGGATCTGGTGGTCACGATGATGGTCACGCAACAGACTCATACAGAGGCGCTAGCGACAACGCGTCGGACGACACGGGCAGAGATGTAGGTGTCCCTAGATCATTTACAGTATTGCCTGACGAGGGGCGAGTGGGGGTCGCGCAGGTTAGTTAGTCATCATGAGGGGTCAGAGTCGAGGGCAACGAGTTCTTCAGCTGGGCAGTCTCGTCATACCTCTCGCAGTCACGACAGGAGCGATAGTCGTGAGGATTTCGTTGTTCAGGGGAGTCATGCGAGGCTTCCTCCTCATTCTCAGTCGAGGCGGTCAGTTAGTCAGGCTAGTGAGGGGGTTCGATGGCGGGTCCTCACCGTTTAGAGGTTCCAAGGACTTTGGGTGCCGGGATTGTGTTTTCAGACGATCAGTCTATTGACCTCACGGCTGATGATACCAGAGATAGCAACGCTCGTCCTCCTCAGCAGCAACATAGGGATTAGGGGTGTGTGTGCGTTTGTTTTGTTTATCTGTGTTGTATATAGGGGGAGTTTCCCCAGTGATAAATGTGAAGGGAAAAAGAAAGGATAATAATTTTTGGCCTATGTCTATATATATAGGGATTTTTGGTTCAGATGTACCTGATCCACTTCTCCTCTGATACCTTTTGGTGTTTTCTTTTTACCTTCGGTGCCGTCAGCCGTCACTATGACTTGGATGCTTTCTGAGCTGGCCTGGTGCTAGTTTGAAGGTCGTTTTGCGTCTGCACATGTAAAGATAATGCTATCAGTAGTTTTGTTCGCCCCCTTGCCAGTTGTCAAGGGGGGTGAATATCTCAGACCAGGGTTTGGCGATAGAAAAGTGGATATAAGTTTTTCTCTTTTTTTTCGTTTTCTCTTTTTTTTTACTTTCTTTCCTTTTCTTTTATTTCTTTTTTTCCTTCTTCTTTTTGAAATAATAAATAGTGCAACAGGGAAAGTAAATGACAATAAAAATAATGGCAAATAAAAATTAAAAAAAAAAAAATGCCCCAGCATAGAAGCGTGGTTGATCTTGCGGTACGGTATTTTGATAGTGCTCTTTGAGCGGTATCTTCATCATTCTTTATCTTTTGGTAGTTGGGTCAGTGCTTCCGGTATAGTTTACCTTCTTTTTCCATTAAAAAAAAAAATCCCAGCGTGTGAATGCAATAGAGTTTCCTTGGGCCTTAGATAGGCATTTTGGGTCTATAAATAGTCATGGGTATTAGGTGAATTAGTCTTACAGAAAAGTGCATCGGTACTGTCACTGAACCGGAGGGGGCCATTCGATTAATGGCGTACGGGGGTCTATCTTAGGGTATTGATTATCCTATTCCGTGGTTATTCGGGAAAAGCATGATAAGTATAATGGGTGATTACATCAATCGTCATTCAGTGGTTTTCAATTTCATTCCTAGGAATATCCTGTGAAGTCTCAGATTCATCGTCTAAAATAAAACTAGAAAGGGGAGAGGTAAGGCTTAGTGATATAGGAAATAGTTCGTAACTAATACCTTTTCAAAAGGGGTAAGTAACAATCTTCTCCTTTGAGGGGTATGGAATGCCATGATCGAGCTCTTCGTCATGTTTTGGTACCATCAAAATCTCACATTCTATGGCTAGTAGGGGTTTATCCTCCTCCCGCCACCTTACGACGACATCTAGTAGTATGAGAATATCAAGGATGCCCCCACAACTTGCTTATACACTTCTCGTAAAATTACTAGAGATGTCCTCACGGCCTGCTTATGCTTCCTTGAGTTCATTGACCTGTTCATTTATCGTAATGCTCTCGCTCGAAAGATATATATATATATATATATATTTTTTTTTTTTTATGTGTACATTTCTTTTGAAAGCATCCTACTGACGCAAGAATAATGAGTTTTGATTGAACTTAACATCTTCATTTTTTTACTCTGACGTCTCCTCCAATGGAGGGGATAGGGAATGAGAATCGGGTGTTTCTTACGCTTTTGAAAAAAGTTTTAGGTAGGTCACTAGTCCTTCAATCAAATCGCTCGAGTGTAAATGGTGGGCGGGAAGTCAGAGATTTTTAAGGATATTCTGAGGATTGAAGACATACGACCAATGAATGGGTCGTGATGACTACGGGGATGATAAATATAAGTATTTTAACCATGGGATGTGATGATCATAAGACTAAGGATAGTATTTTCTAAGGTACATGGCATTCCAGGGGCTAGGGAGCTCTTCCCCGTCTTGGTTCGCCAATTTGTATGCATTTCCAGGGTATGCAGCTGTTATAACGTAAGGGCCTTCCCGGTTTGGTTTCAATTTTCCTTTTGGATGGGCGTGTTTGGAAGGCATAATTTTCTTTAAGACTAGCTCGCCAATGTTAAAGTTTCGTTCAAGGACTTTCTTATCATAGGCCCTGACCATTCTCCTCTGATATATCTGAGCGTGATCACCCTTAGGCATGTTTCATCAAGTCGCTCTAACTAGTAAGTAAAGCAATTCTCCTCTTGTCTAAGGATAGCTCATCATCGAGTTGGATGCGTAAAGATGGTACTTGTATCTCATATGGTAGGACTGCCTCTATCCCATAGGTGAGGAGGTAGGGAGTTTGGCTAGTGGTCGTACGAATAGAGGCCCTATAGGCCTAGAGTATTTTCAGTAATTGTTTAGGCCAGCCGGCTCCATTGCTTGTTTCTATAGTTCATTTCAGGATTCGAATCAGAGTCTTGTTCGTAGCTTCTGCTTGTCCATTGCCTTGAGGGTAGAATGACGATGAGTGGCACAAATCAATGTTGTATTTCTTGCATAACTTCTTTATCTTTTCTGCAATGAACTGCGGTCCGTTGTCGGTGATGAACATTCTGGGTACTCCAAATCGGGTAATGATATTTTGAATTATAAACCTTGCCAGCGTCGAAGCGGTGATTCTTACATAAGACTCGACTTCTGCCCATTTAGTGTAGTATTCGGTCGCTGTAAGTATAAACGCATGCTTGTGAGTATTCCCAACGATGTTTGTAAATGGTCTAATGATGTCGAAGGCCCACATCGAAAATGGCCACGACGAGGTCATAGTGTTTAGTGCAACTGATGAAGCTTTGATAAGTGCGGCGTGCTCTTGACATTGTTTGCAGGATTGAACGTAGAGGAGACAGTCTCTCATCATCGTCGGCCAGAAGTAGCCTTGTCGTGTAACTTGATTGGTGAGTCTTTATCTACCGGGGTGGGCACCGCAGGTGTTGGCGTGTGCTTCTCGGATGATTATTGTCCTTCAACGATCGTGACGCATTGTAGCAGTACTCCCTTGGTGAAGGCTTCTTTGTATAATGTTTCACCGAGTATACAAAATCGGACACACTAGTCTTTCGTTCGATCTTCGTGGCATATGGGAGAACGTGTTGATGTTTTAAGAAATTTCAGATGTCAAAATACCATGATTGTCCGTTGTCGGTTGGTGATTTCTCGAATTTGAACGTGGCGACTTCGGTTTCTATTTTAGTGTGATTTTCTGGAGTGATTATTTCTTTTGATTCCTTACTGACAGGGAGAATTGGTAGTTTCCTTGTAACAGTCGATGCTACTTTGTGGGCGGGCAGGTACTGTTAATCTTTCAATGAAGAAGGTCTTGGTATTTTGGCTGATAGGTATCTGGATGACAGAGGCTAGTGTGGCTAAGGAATCTGTTAACTCGTTTTCTAATCTAGGGGTATGTGTAAAAGAGATATTTTCAAATTTCTTCACCAAATATTGAGCGGTCTCTAGGTATGTCATTAGTCTCCTTTCCTTAGTTTTCCATTCTCCTATGATTTGTGAGATTACTAGTTTGGAATTGCCGATAGTCTTCAACTGTTTGACACCTAATTGTAATGTTGTCCGCAATCCAGCTATAAAAGCTTCATATTCTGCAACATTATTGGTAACAGGAAAGTCTAGTTGGAAAGCCTAGGGTATCACCACTCCTTCCTGGCTTAGAAGGACTATCTCGATGCCCTTCCCTTTGTGATTTAGAGTACCGTCGAAATAGAGAGTCCATGAGGTTTTATCGGGCTCTTCGTCATGAATTGTGAGTAAGTCTTCATCGGGGAAGTCTGCGTGTATGGGTTCATATTTCGAGAGTGGAAGATCTACGAGGTAATCTTCAAAGGCTTGCTCCTTGATGGACTTCTGGGTAACGTAAGTGATATCAAACTCTTGTAATAGCATATGCCAGCAGGCGATCTTCCCTGATGTGGCGGGCTTTTCGAATATGTACTTCAGAGGATCCATTAAGGCTAGCACTAGTATCTTATATGCTCCGAAGTAATGTCGTAATTTAGTTGAAGCCCATACCAATGTGAGGCATGTCTTCTCCATAGGGTGCACTTTCATTTGTATTCGACCATCGTTCTACTGAGATAGTAAATGACCTTCTCTCTCTTGCCATCTTCTTCATATTGTCCTAAGGTTACTCCTATCGCTTTATTGTTTGCCGAAAGGTATAGGATTAGGGGTCTTCTGGGAATTGGTGGTGTTAGTATTGGCGGGTTAAGGAGGTATTTTTTAATATTATCAAAAGCTTGCTGGCATTGGTCATCCCATCCGTACTCGGTCCCTCTTTTAAGTAATTTGTAGAAAGGATCGCATCGGTCTGAATGCTGAGAGATAAATCTCCTGATGAACTGCAATCTTCTTATCAAACCTGCAATCTTCTTATCAAACCTCATAATTCCCTGATATTGCTGGGAGGCGACATCTCCAAAATGGCTCTCACTTTCACAGGGTCGACTTCAATCCCTCGGTTGCTAACTATAAAACCAAGTAATTTTCTGAAGGTGACTCCGAAAACACATTTCTTAGGATTCATTTTTAGTTGATATTTCTTAGCTCTCTGTAGCACTAGCCGAAGGGCTTCAGCGTGTCCTACTCGCATTTGAGACTTCACTAATATCTCATCGACATAATTTCTACATACTTATGCATCATATCATGAAAAATAGCCATCATGGCACGTTGATATGTGGCTCCTGCATTCTTAAGCCCAAAAGGCATGACCGCGTAGCAGTAAGTTTCCTATGGTGTGGTGAAGGAAGTCTTTTCTTAGTCAGACTCAGCTAACTTGATATGATTATATCTAGAGAAGCCATCCATGAAGGATAACATCTCATGTCCAGCGATGTTGTCAACAAGAGTTTCAATATGTGAGAGTGGGAAGTCATCTTTTGGGCATGCCTGATTGAGGTTTTGAAAGTCAATGCAAACCTGTACCCTGCTGTCTTTCTTGGCGACAGGTACTATGTTTGTGACCCACTTGGGGTAGAGGACAACTCGGATGATTTTAGCTTTATGTAACTTGTCAACTTCCTCTTTGACTTGAAGGACTGTTTGGGGGTGCATCCTGCGGAGTTTCTACTTAACAGGTTTCGCATCGGTTCTAAGATAAGACGATGTTCTACTAGACTTGGGTCTAAACCAGGCATGTCCTCGTAGGACCATGCGAAAGAGGTGAGATGTTCCTGTAGGATTTGTACAATCTGTTGACGTTCCCTAGGGTTAAGCGTCGCACTAATTAATTGTTTCTTGGGCTTCTCGTCGATGCCAAAATTGATATCCTCTGTGGGTACGGCGGCAACCTGGGTTTGTTCATCAAAACGTTTAATAACCTGTCGGAAGTCCTGAGTCTCATTAGGGCCTGGTGTTCCTCCTTCATCCTCGATGAGCTCATATACCGCAAAATTACTAGGCTAGGGATTTAATCTTGCGTAAGGCAACTCTTCATTGGCGTAATTTATGACCGAAAGGTCTTTGGTAAAGTGAAGGTCAAGGCCATTGATTCTTCTTTCGAAGTCGTGGAGTATCTCTTCCGGTATGATGACTGGCTTATTACTTAGCCTGCAGGTTTTGCATCCTTGTGCGTGAGACGGGTAAGGAGTTAGAGGAGGGAAGTCCCCTCGTTGACTGCAGACTTGAGTTGGGGTAAAGAGTTCCCTTTCTTTTTCAAGGTTTTCTAATTTTTTGGGGTTTTGTATTTCTAGCTTTTTAAGGTTTTCTATGTTTTCTATTTTTTTTATTTTTAATAATAAATATTGTACACGTTCGGTGGCCTTAAAAGGCACCGAGAGAGCCGCCTCCTCTAGTTGAGGGAGCGAGACGACTGCTGGAGCCGTTCAAGTGATTCTTCGGGGAACCGGGATTTGTTGTAAATTTGGCATTTTTTTTTTGGAGTCCTCATCCAATGGGATCTTTTGAATAGGTAATGCTGATGACAGGGGTATCATAGTTCGAGTTTCCTCTACTAGGTTGATTGTCTCTTCCCTGAAGAAGCTAGAGAGATTATAATCGATTGAACTATCGTAGTCGGAGTTATGAGATGATTGTCCTTCTTACGAGGGGGAATCTCCTAAAGGGTCCCCAGGGGGAGGGAGCTCTTTCTCTTGATCTTCATGATATGTTGGGATGAGCGCACATGCTCGACAATGGGGCTAGTAATGGTGAGAAATGCAGGGAGATTTCCAAGGACATTCTCATCCTTCCAAGTTAGAATCGATGATATTATCCAATTCTCTCTCTTGATCTGATAAGGCGTGAAGTTCTAGGTTGGCTTGCTCTGCCAATTTGAGTGCAGGGAGGTTTATCCAGTAGTCCTCGTCATCACTTGGTGGAGGTCACCACTCTTCCTCGAGCGATTGCCAAAATATTTGGAGTTGTGGTGCATTTGGGGATGAAGGTGCGTCTAGTTCAAATTCCTCTTCAAACTCTAGGAGTGGGATGTGGGTGTTTCCTCCTGAGTCGAATAACTGACCATCGAGCTCTCTCTCTTCTAGTGCCAATGGCGAGGTTGGTGGATTACTGGTTGTGCTTATGGTTGTAGGGTCAGATCCCTCCACTTCGGTCATTAGGGGATGTGTGATCTTGCTAGCAAATTGCTGTAGTATGTGAGTGCATGCTTCGCACCGATGTTGACATGGGTGAAAGATACAAGGGGAGTCCCACGGGCATTCCCATCCTCCAAGGCCGAGGCAAAGGCCGATGCTATATGAATTAATATCTTCTTGCAAGGTGTCATCCCCTTCCCATGGTGAACATGAGTGTTCTTCGTCATCTCGTAAGGCTGTTATGTGAAAATCTTCGTCATCTGTAGATTCTCAATCCTGTAATTGTGGTTCAATTTCTGGAGAGTCCTTCTTTCTTTCTTCTATGGGATTTTCAGTGTCAAACAAAGGTTTGACTCCTTTGAGGGGTTCATCGATATCATCGTTCAAGTTCATCAAATTATTGAATGCTTTGGATATTAGCTCAATCTTCGTCTCCTGGGGTTTGGTGAAGGATACTTCCTTCTGCTTTGGCACATCTGCTTTCTCAGTAGTTCCATAGATGAAGTGGTCATAAAGATACCATTCCGGTGAGGTAGGGAATAAATCGGCTGGTTGGTCGTTCGATTGGTAACCTAATCCTATGTGCTTGCATATTTTAATCGGGAATATAGGTCTCACACGACCTTGCTTATTCTTACCGAGTCCGGTGTGGGGGACGTATCCGAGTTGGTACATAAGATCCCACCCTTTCATCGCAGTTGGGTTGATGTCTTATAATTTAGCGAGGTCTGGGCCAACCTCCCTCCTCATCAACTCTTGTTGTCGCTCTGGGTGAAAACCAGGAAGGGCAGGTGAGCAGACTTCTGCAATAGCTGCTTCATCAGGAATTCGCGTCTTTTGAATGTGGCCTGTGTTTAGTACGGATTCATGGGCTATCGGAATGCTTGCTGCATAATCGGTACAGAAATTTAATGCATTGATGGTATGTGGATGCAACAACTTTTATCGATTCTAATAATTTTCTGCCTAAAATGAGATTATATGTACTAGTAGAGTCAACAACATGAAACGTAACATGCTTTGTCACGGGTCCGAGGCAGATATGAAGTTTAATAGTTCCTTTTATGAAACGACGTGAGCCGTCGTATGCTATGAGCGACAAGGCCGAGGGCCTGACGTCTTGTTCTGCGTATTCAAGTGTTTTCAATATGGTGAGAGGGAAAATATTGAGTCCCGTACCCATATCGACTAGTGCATGGGGTACAGAAAACCCTCTGATTATGACTGTAAGATATATGGGGGCAGCGCTCTCGCGAAGTGACTCCTTAGGCATGTTTGCGTCCATGAATGTGAGGGCGGGAGGTTGTGCCATGACAGAGGTAATTTAATAAAGCTCATCCAGGGTTGTCTCTTTGTCCACTTGAGTGTCCCCGAGTGTCCTTATTAATAGTTGGTGATAATCAGGTGACTTCTTGATGAGTTCTAGTATAGATATCTGGGCTGGGATCTTTTGGAGATGTCATAACAGATCATACTCTTGCCCTGACTCGAGTGCTATTTCTTTCCCCGGCTGATGGGCCCTAGGTGTAGGTGGCTGAGGTGGTTGTGGTATGGGAATTGGTGGTGGGATGACGTGGGGTGGGGGTGGTAAGTCAGCTTCCCTTTCTCTCGTGTTCCCCTCGGGTAGTTGTGCATGCGTGAAATCTTTATTCCGAGGGAAAGGGGGAGGTGGATAGTTGGTTCCTGACTTGAGAATAGGGTAGGTTCTTTGGTTGAACCTAGAATGACTCGGACGTTGCATTTGTGAAGCGAGTGAAGTTAGGGTCGAGTGATCCGTATGGCACTACTCCAAGGTGGGAGGTATTATGCGTGATCCTCTTCCTCTAAGAAAGTGGAGACCAATGTCTATGGATTTAGGTATTCTTTTCGCTCACTTTGCTCTTCATCCGTGGATACTCGCCTGGCCTCACTCTCTTGGTTGGGAGTCATGTGGGTGACATTGCTACCCGCATGACAATGAATGGTGGTTTGAAGAGCATAGTCTCCATACTCAGATCCAGTGTCGGGTGAAGGGGGTGGTAACACTGGTGATTCAGGATTTGGCGGGTCGATGGCTGCAGTGGGGAATGGAGGAATGGCCTCCTGGCCCTGGAGGAATGGACTTGTATTTGAGTAAACTTTGGGTATGAAGGCGGGTTCGGTGGCGTAATCCGTGTGATCAAAGCAGGGGGATGTAAGGAGGGAGGAGTTCCCATAAGGGTAGTAACAGTGTTGGAGGGTAGGATACGAGTGATTAATACCGAAGGCCAAAAATGGGATTGACTAGGGAGATCTACAGTAGTGACCTGGGCCCGTGTCCCTTGGTTGTGGTTGGGCATGGGGTTATTTATGATCCCTAAATTTTGTTGGGGTTGATTGTTATTAGGGTTAGGACTCCTAAGCGCTTCCCAATCAATTTGATTTCGGTCGTTCATGTCATAGATCACGTCCCTGAAAACCCAACAGTCCTTTAGGTTGTGTCCCGCATACCAATGAGAAGAACAATATTTACCATAATCTAGATTTACAATCCACGACCTAGGCTTTTCTTATGGGAATCGTAAGAGATTCTTGGCGCTAAGGAGGCAGAAAATATTAGAAATAGTATTGGGTAAAGGGGGATAGTGTTCCCGCTTTGTCTGGTAGGATCCCCTAGCTGGGTTAAAGTTCTGAGGTGGAGGTACGCTGTTATAATTCGGCGCTTGGGCCGGTCAATTCTGTGCTGTGTTTTGGGCCTGATAAGCGTTAGGGTACTGGTTTCTATTTTGATATTGGCCTTGGTTCTAGTTTTGGCCCTGATTCTGGTTTGTGTACCTTTGTTGATTAGTGCCCTGATTTTGACTAGCGTATTGTTGTTGGGTTTGGTTCTGCCCGAAGTTGCGTGGTGGGAGTTCCCGTTATTCAAATTTTGCCTTTGATTGACAATCGTATTAACTTGTTCGGTTCCTGAGGCTTTCTTATGATTTTTCAGTTTCGACTCGTTAGAGGAACCCACCTTTGATGTGACTATGGATAGTGCAAGGTCTCCGCCCTTGATGTGTCGCATTAGTTGGGATGCCCAAGAGTGAAGTATAGTGAAGTTGGGGAAATCGCTGATGACTAGGGTGCTCCTTAGTCGTTCCTTAGTATTGTCAATGATGATGTCAATTAAATTTTTCTCTTTCATTGAAGTACCAGTTCTAGCAGTAAGCTTTCGCCATCTAGTGACAAAGTCGGTGAATTCTTCATCTGATCCTTGCTTGGCCGCCATCAAGTCGCTGAGGCTAACGGTCTCTTGAATCAAGTGTTTGTATTGGTCTAGGAATCGACCGACTAGCTCATCAAAAGTCTCTATCTTATAAAGTGGGAGCTCCACGAACCAGTCTAGAGCTTCTCCTTCTAATGAACGCTGAAAGTAGTGAATGAGAAGTCCTTGATTGTCGTGTATAGGTCGACAATCATTATAAAAGAGGGCCAAGTGATGGACCGGATTTCCTGTGCCATTGTATTTAGTAAATTTTGGCGATTTAAATCTTATGAGTAGGTCAAATTCAATGTCTCGACATAATTTATCGATTTCAAACAAGCGACCTGGGCATTCCCTCTTAGTCATGTATTCATCAAGTATTTTTGGGAGGTCTTCGATCTTTCTAGTGTTGTCTTTGGGAGTGATGCGTGAGATACCCTTGTCTGGCAAACTGTCATTAAAGAACATGTGAGTGTGTTGCCTCAATGGCGTAGCGCGAGCTGACACCGTGCTTGGAGTAGAAGGTGGTCTCTCTTATAGCTCATGCTCTCCCGAATTTTGTTATCCCCTAATAGTTTCATATGCAGCAGCCAATCCTCGAAGCAACTCTTCGGAATCATCGCCTCCACTTTGTATTCTTTGGATGCTAAGTTCTACAATTTGTAGAGTGGTGAGATTTTATCCAGGGCTATTATTTCTGTTGTTATGGCTATTACCGGCGTGTGGTGTAGAAAAGGGGTTCTCTTGTTCACCAACCATATTGACTTCAGGTTGTCGTGGGCTAAAAGTATAAGGTGCTTCTTCCTCGTATGTAGGATTGTTATGAAGTCCCCACAACGGAGGGTCTCCTAAACTTACTCTACGTATGCCAGACATTTCGAGTCTTTAGCGAAGACTCATATAAAAAGAATCTAAATGACACGACGGGAAAGAAAATAGGAAAGTAAAATAAAGTTAACTATCTAAAGAAAAAGAAGGGGTCTACAAAAGCGTCCCATCGCGATCGCCAGTCTATTGGTGCACACTTTTTCTGAGTTTCTCTCGGTTCTCATTGCATAAGTGGCTTCCAATTCTGTCCTTGGACTCTAGCGATGTGGTGTATGTGATAAGGTGGGGATAAATAACAATAGGAGGAATTTCCTAGGATGATTCTTAGTTGATTTGCGATCGCTAGTTATAGATATTTATCGACGCTGGAACACGTCAATGATCACGCATTTAAGCGGGTGTGGGTTACTTGTATACCGAATCGTCCGCCTACGAACGTCAGCAGCAGTGTCCTCTTTTAATTAGATAGTTTCAGCTTTCTTTCTAGTTTCCCTTATTGCGGTTATGGTCGATTTAGATTCTCTTTTTTGTTGTTAATTATGATTAGGTGAGCTTATTATGATGGGCTACTTTAGTGTCCTGATGCTATTAGGAGTCCAATCATTTTTAGTTTCTTGGTATCATTAGGAGTCCAATTAATATCAAAGTCCTAGTGCTACTAAGAGTCCAATCACTTCCAGTCTCCTACTAGTACGAGGAATGCATGTATATCAGTTCTAATAATTTTTCAATTAAATAAAAGAGTCCAATTATATCACAATTCTAGATAAAGCAGGTATGCTAATTTTATTGCAATTCTAGATAAGCAGATGCATCAATTGTATAGCAATTACAACTAAAGCACTTAAGGTTATCTTACTAGCATTCTAATTTGAAGAAAACAAAGACTAATCTTTTTTTGGATTTTTGATTGAAGCAATAAATCAATTTACTAAAATAGAAATAAATGATCGAGGCAACAAAATTAACTCTTTTTTTAGAATCATAATCTACGGATC
Source organism: Chloranthus sessilifolius (assembly GCA_021018995.1). Taxonomy (NCBI): domain Eukaryota; kingdom Viridiplantae; phylum Streptophyta; class Magnoliopsida; order Chloranthales; family Chloranthaceae; genus Chloranthus; species Chloranthus sessilifolius. Next base: position 106,017,842 of record CM037588.1, read on the forward strand.
AATTATGATAAAAATCTAACTAATAATAGACGAATTAACTTTTCTAAATTCTGGTTGAGATAATAAATTGACTGAACTAGAAGACTAAATTGAATCAAAGCAAATAATGATATGAAGGCCTATTTGATGCAATTAGCCAATTATATTGAAATAGAAAAAAACTACCTATAATTAACTAGTTAACCATAAACAATCTGAAAAAAAAGGGGGGTTGGGCCCGCTATGCTAAGGAGGATTGGCCTTGTTCCTGAGTACCCTCCGTAAGCTCCCATGGGAAAATCGGATGACTGAGATAAAAGATAGGTCAATAGTTAAATAATAAAAGGAGGATTTTTAGAATTGAATTTGAAATTATAATAAGAAATTAGATTAAGAAACTAAAGTTATGAACTGAAATTTTTATTTTTTAGATTTTGGACGATATGAAAATATAGAATTAAATTATAGATTAAAATTTTAGGACTAAATTCGAGTCCGAAATCAGAAAAATCAGGCCGTATGATTAAAGACTGGTTCTAAACTCTGAGAGTCAGAACCAGAAATTAATGATAGGACTGTAGATTAAGATTTTAGAGTAGAATCAGAGCATAAGGTTGGTATATCGGACCGCCAGATTAAGGTCCAGTTCTAGAAACAGAGAACTAGAACCGAATATAGAGAATTTCGGTCCGAAGAAGGTGCTACGGTCTAAAAATTAGAAATAGAATAGATTAATTAAACTAAGGGAAAATCCTAAGTCTAAAGCAAAATTAAATTCTTACCTAGGGTCGGGGCCGTGGAGAGGAATCATCGAAGATTCGGGAGTTTGAATCTCGACATCATGACTAATTTTCTCTATGAGATTGTCCTCGGAGTTCTCTAGTTTCGAAGTCTCAAAAAAGTTCCTTTCTTTCTCTCAAAATTGCCAGCCTCCTCTCTCTCTTCGAGAGAAAAAGCTTTTATAGAATTTCATTCAATTACGCATCTATTTTCGGATATTTAATTGAATTGTGCGCCAGTTTTCTAGCGCTTAATTGCTTTGAGTCGATCACCGACTCAGTGAGCGATCGGCTGAATTACTTAGCGGGTTTCCTAGTACTAACAAAATTAGGACTAATTATGCACTTGTTGGGACATGCATAATCCGATTAAGTGTGTTACCTAAAGCGCTTAATCGAGGAAACATAGGAGTCGAGGGTAGGAGACTAGGTCGGGCGTAGGACAATTGCGCACTAGTGGTGTAGCGCTTAATCCGATCGCGCGTCTGGTTCCAGGCACGTAATTGAGTCTTGAAACAGTCTGTGAAAGGAAGGTTGGTCTGAAAAGGAACTGATAGCGCGCTTGTGGTTCTGCACGTGATCGAATTATGTGCTGATTTTCAGGCGCTTAATTCAGGGTTGTCTAAGTATGGTCTCAAGAATGGAATGTAAGATTATTATTTCAGTCTGCATTTCGACTATATACTATTGCTTAGTATATAGCCTCCCTACATTGGGATCTGAGTCACAAAGCTATTGTTTTAGCTTGTGTTCAGCCATATACAGTTGCATGGTCCCATGTCGAGGGTTAAAAAGGTCAAGGGCTGACCAAACGAATTCGTGTACTCCGAGAGGGCGAAATGGGGGTGTCTACAGATACCAAATCGATATCAATGGTGTCGAGCTCGAAGAATGAGAACCGAATTGGTGGTTTACTTTATGATCTTATGTTCTCAAATGGTGTCCAAGGTTCCACTAGCACTAGGGATAGTAATTACTTTTCACTATACTCATTAACTGGCTTTTGTCTATCTGGTTGTCATAGGTGCAGGGTTGACTTGTGATGAAATGGAACGAGAATGATGAAAGGCATTCTCTTGTTTTGTTTTTATAATCAGATAGCTGCACTTTGCATGCATGCTTAATCTATTGACTCACCCCCTCGTGTACTCAAGCTGAAACGCAAGCAGCTTATCAGCTTGTCGAGGTCTTCTCTCATGCAAGTCCACTACTTGGTGGTTGTGTGTATCTCAGATAAAAACAGATAAAAACAAGCAAGTTTGTTTGCCTTTGTATATTTAAGAGTTTATACTCCATTGGGCTGGTTTCCTATGTATTGCCCCAATGAGCTTTTCTTTGTATAGGCCAATAAGTCACAATAAGGATACTTTAATTACAAGGTTGTATGCATGGTTCACATAAGTCGGTGTACATGCCTAAATCCAAATAGGCCTTACTTTGGAATTGGCTTTAGTGTAAAGCACCATACACACTCCTACATACTTGGGTTTCCTAATGTAAAACTACTATTGTTACTTGCTAGATTTAATTGGGTATTTTCACTATCCTAAGTTACGATGTATGAAGGACCAATTTACCTAAACAAGGTATGCTACACATTAACGTATAGAGGCCCTTTGTGTCACGTTTTTGGCATACGTCTAACTAGACCCGTGCCCTCACTAGTGTGGTTTTAACAGGGCATCCATTACATTCTCCCCTATTTAAGGGATTTTCGTCCTTGAAAATAAACCGAGATTATGATGTGAATCAGGTCATGGCGGTTAGATGTAAAATCAAGGGTGTATCCAATGATTATATATCGATCCTGATATACTAGGCAATTATCCCTATGCCATGTACTACTATATGTGGTATTTTCAATCCATATATATAGAAAATCAAGAATTACTATCAACACAGATATATAAACCACTAAAATACACTACATATACATGCATGAGGTACATAGAATCTAACAGACAATATCCTTCCAGTTCAGTTAGCTCAATTAGATTTGAGGTGAAATGAGATGAAAGGACATAAATCAAAATTGCTAACATGTGAGTTTGTGACTCACCAGGCTGTGAACTTGGTTGTTGCTGACCATCTGATGATGGACCAGTATCTTGTTGCTGAAATTTTTGCTGAAATTCTGGCACGAGTAATGCTGCATTGCGGGTGTATTGCGAGACATAGTTTCACGCCCGCCCAATGTAAGGACTTGAAGTTGTTTGAAAAGTATGCTCCATCAGAATATTGGTGGCTTCTTCAATATAATCAACTTGCAGATGGAGCATGTAGTGATTTTGATATAAATTATCAAACTGGAGAAGAGTCTGCTCATGGTTTTCACGCATGAGCTGTGCCAAATCAGCAATGGTGTACGTCCCATGTGATGAGGGAACCGATTCAGTTTGTACTTGAGTTTGAGGTTGAGTGGAAATGGGGATGTCATGGGTTGGTACTGAGGGTGTTGCTTGTGGAGGTGGTGGAGGAGGACATATTTGTTGGGCTTAGCGGTTTAGTATCGCTTGATGTGACCTTTGATAGACATTTTTCCATATAGCCGGGCGAAAGACCCGCATATTATCGATGCAGACTTCTTCACCCTGAGAAACTTGGTAAGGAACTTGATTTACACAATCATAGTGGCCTTCTAAGAGGCGGATAATTAATCGAGGATATGGGCATGCTGGCATGGGGCTAGAGACGTTACTTTGTAAATGAATATTGGCATATTGCATGCCTTCCCATACTACTTTTGGGGCATTCACCCATCTATTCTTATGAACAACAAATAAGGCTTGTAAGAGAGCATCACGGTGCTCTCTTTCATGTTGCATCAGGTATAATTTATATCGGAAACACAGTCAAGAAACCACATCTTCTGTGGTAATTGGTTGTGGCAGACTGAAAGGCCTTGGGCAGAGGAGGTCTGCCCATCAGTCATTTTTGTAGTGATGTGATGAAATTTCACATCCTTTTGTCGAGGCATCCGCAGTCCGAGACTGACATCGAAATTTGAACTACAATCCATAGCTTGAGCTATGTCTTGTAAATTGAAATAAAATTTTCGATTATCAATTTTAGTTTCAAGCTGGCCAACTACTGGTGACACTTTTAAATTTTGATAAAACAAACGGACCAGACATGCATAGAAATGAGTATGGAAGGGTTGGTATAAGGCGTCTAAACGTGACTGTTCCATATACCGAATGGACCATGTGGTCTGGTCGTTCGGTGTAAGTAGTGTGTCGTCAACGATCCAATCAAGTTCCATAGCTTTCACGTCCCACCATGGGATGGGCTGTTCGCGCTCTATGGGTGGATTGATTTATTTATGGGAGGTAGAAGGGGCTTTGCCCTTTGCTTTGGCTGAGGCTTTTGAGGGTTTTGATACTCCTGTCTTCCTAGGAGGCATACTAATTGAATCAAAGAAGTACAAGGAATGAAAACAGAGCTAAGGGTATGGTTTTACCTTACAAGAAAACCAAAAATATGGACGAAATGCTGAAATAGCAGAGACTGGAGTGCATGCAGGTAGAATCCATCACATGCAACAGCTGTGTGGCTCGATTTTGGAGTGCATGCAGGTAGTATGGCTTGGGAACTAGAAGAAACAAGGAACCCGACAGCAAAAATAATAGAAAATAGACTAAAGGGGGGTTTCGGACCCACTTATGCTCCACAGGGTTGCCGCGGCAACTAACTTCACTTGCCGTGGCAAGTTGCTTGCTGTGGCTAGTTATTCCTTGCCGCGGCAAGGAGTTTTGACTGAGACCTGCTCAGATTTTGAGGCAAAATGACTTGGTTGCAAAGGCCCTTGGTATCTGTGTGTCCCTAACAGATAAGTGGTATGGATAAAAATATTTATTGATCATTTTGACGTATAGATATAGGTGAAAATATTTAATTTCAGCCCTTATGGTATTACTCGGACATGAACTGTGTCACCTCTACTAGGTATCTATTAAAAATATTGAATGTAAGTTTTTAGCTTTCTCTTTCCTCCAAATAATTTTATTTGAACAAAATAAAGAATTCTAAGTGTATAACCAAACAATTGATTTACTATCTTTTATGCAGCCTTTTGTCGTCTAGTGTATAAAACAAATTACTATACATTATTTTTAATTAACCAATGCCATTTATATCATTTATGAGTTTATCATTTCTCATTTCAAACTATATCATGTATATCCACAATAATATCGAATAGATATCTTCATGAGAATTATTATATATATTCATGTGAATTTTTTTACAATAATTTGCGTACCTTATGTATATAAATGAGGGTACTAAGTACGAATATTAGTTTCGCATTCCCAGATAAGTGGTATGGATAAAAATATTTATTGATCATTTTGACGTATAGATATAGGTGAAAATATTTAATTTCAGCCCTTATGGTATTACTCGGACATGAACTGTGTCACCTCTACTAGGTATCTGTTAAAAATATTGAATGTAAGTTTTTAGCTTTCTCTTTCCTCCAAATAATTTTATTTGAACAAAATAAAGAATTCTAAGTGTATAACCAAACAATTGATTTACTATCTTTTATGCAGCCTTTTGTCGTCTGGTGTATAAAACAAATTACTATACATTATTTTTAATTAACCAATGCCATTTATATCAATTATGAGTTTATCATTTCTCATTTCAAACTATATCATGTATATCCACAATAATATCGAATAGATATCTTCATGAGAATTATTATATATATTCATGCGAATTTTTTTACAATAATTTGCGTAACTTATGTATATAAATGAGGGTACTAAGTACGAATATTAGTTTCGCATTCCCAGGTAGCCTCATGCGATCCATGATTCTTCCATTGGATCAAGACGAGTGGGATTCGTTTCGTTCGTAAGACTTGATCTCTGCAGTCCAAAATTTGACCTGGTTCCTCGGTCACCGTTAAATCTTCCTGGATATCTAACGGTTGATAATCCAACACATGTTGAATCACTAACGTACTTTCTCAATATAGACACGTGGAATACATAATGAATGCCAGATAAATGTGGAGGTAATGCAAGTCGATACGCGACCTCCCCTACTCTGCCCAGAATTGGGAATGGTCCAACATAACGAGGACTCAACTTGCCTCGTTTCCCAAATCATATCACACCTTTTGTCGAAGACATTTTGATAAATACATGCTCGCCAATCTATATACCATTCATCATTCATCAGAATGATAATATAGTTCAGTGCAGTCATAATTTAAAAGACTGATCAGGGTAGGATATTACCTGAAAATCAACACTCATTCTTTTGAGATCGGCATAACTTTTCTGCCGACTCTGGGCACTCTTTAATCGTTCCCGAATAACGTGGACAACTGCATTAGTGCTTTCGATCAAGTCAGGGCCTAAAATTAAACACTCTCAAGCTTCTTCCCAGTTAATCGGAGATTTACATCGGCGTCCATATAATGTCTCGAATGGTGCCATGCTGATGCTTGATTGGGAGCTGTTATTGTATGCGAATTCGATCAGGGGTAAGTGCTTATCCCATGATCCTTGAAAATCTAGCATACATGTCCTTAACATATCCTCAATCACCTGATTCACCCTCTCCTTCTGCCCATCGGTCTGAGGATGAAACGTAGTACTGAAGTCTAACTCGGAACCCATACATTCTTGGAAACTCTGCCAAAATTGCGAAGTATATAAAGGATCACGATCTGACACAATACTTACGGTATCCCATGTAATTGTACAATCTCTCTCAGATAAATTTCAGTCAATGTCGACATTGTATATCAAGTACAATAGGATAAGAAATGCGCCGATTTGGTGAGACAATCAACAATCACCCAAATCGCATTGTAACCCTTCTAAGTACGGGGCAAATCGAGAATGAAATCCATGGAAATATTTTCCCATTTCCACTCTAGAATGGCCAATGACTGTAACAGACCAGCAGGGTGCTTGTGCTCAACCTTTACTTGCTGACAGGTCAAACACTTCGCAACATATTCCGCTACATCGCGTTTTAAGCCATTCCACCAAAATGTCTTTGTGAGATCTTGGTACATCTTTGTGCTGCTAGGATGAATGACATATGCTAACTTGTGAGCTTCCTAGAGAATGTCTTGACGTAGAGCACTATCATCAGGTACGCATACTCGACCTCAAAATAATAAGGACCCATAGTCCTTGATTGAGAAATTTGGCTGTAGCCCATTTTGTACTCCCTGCCTGATGAAAATAAGCTTTGCATCTTGTGTCTGGAGCTCTATGATCCTATCGAAGAGTGGAGCTAAGATCATTACTGTAGCAAGTAAACCTCCAGTTGATGTTGCTCGCAGAGTGGCACTCGATGATACAATGTCATTGAGTAGTTTCCATCTTTGTAGCCGTGTCACTTGATGAGATAACTGAGCGAATGATTTGTGACTGAGCGCATCAGCTACTACATTGGCTTTGCCAGGATGGTACTGAATAGAATAATCATAGTCTTTTAAGAATTCCATCCACCTTCTCTGCCTCAAATTCAACTCTTTCTAGGTAAAGAGATATTTAAGACTCTTTTGATCGGTAAAAATCTCAAAAGTTTCACCATACAAATAGTATCTCCAAATTTTTAATGCGAAGATGACCGCAACTAATTCCAGGTCGTGAGTGGGATAGTTCTTCTCATGGTCTTTCAACTGATAGGAACCATATGCAATAACACGTTCCCATTGATTCAAAACACATCCTAACCCACTGTATGAGGCATCCCTGAAGTCGACAAAACCACCACTGCTTGATGGTAATGCTACCACAGGTGCGAAAGTGAGTCTCCTTTTTAATTCTTGAAAACCCTGTTCGCATACCTCAGTTCACTCGAATTTAACATTCTTTCGAGTAAGATGCATGAGTGGTCTAGCAATTCGTGAAAATCCCTCAACAAAATATCGGTAATAACCTGCGAAACTAGAAAACTTCGGATCTCTGTTACTGTCTGTGGCTGCCTCCATTGCACTTCCGCCTCGATCTTTGTAGGATCGACGATAATACATGCTTCCAATATAATATGACCCAGGAAACTGACTTGAGTCAACAAGAAGTCGCTTTTACTGAACTTAGCATATAACTACAAATATCTCAATGTTTGCAATGCCAGACGTAAATGATCTTCATGCTCTGCCTTCGTCTTTGAGTAGATAAGTATATCATTGATGAATACTATGATACACTGATTGAGATACAGTTTGAAGACTCGATTCATCAAGTCCATAAATGCGGCAGGTGCATTGGTCAACCCAAAGGGCATGACTAGAAACTCGTAGTGACCATAGCGCGTTCAGAAAGCTGTCTTCAAAATATCTTCAGCTTTCACTTTCATCTGGTGATAACCCGATTCTAGGTCATTTTTTGAAAAGAACTATGCTGCTTGTAACTGATTGAAGAGATCGTCGATATGAGGGAGCGGATATCTATTCTTGATTGTCAGTTTATTGAGTTGACGATAATCAATGCAGAGGCGCATCGAACCGTCTTTCTTTTTCACGAACAACACTGGTGTGCCCCACGAAGACACACTTGGTCTAATAAAGCCTTTATCAAGAAGCTCTTATAATTGCTCCTTGAGTTCTTTCAACTCTACCGGTGCCATTCGATACGGCGCCTTTGATACTGGCTTGGTACCTGAGTAATTGAATAGTGAATTCCAGTTCCCTGTCAGGCGGTAATCCTAACAACTCATCAGGGAAAACATCAGGGAAATTACAGGCAATTAGTACATCTGAAAGTACTAACAATATGTCAATATAGCAAATATAAATGTAGCTTTCGTAGTTCACTAGATGCACCTTCTTTATCCAAAAAGATAATTTATAGAAAAATTTAACATAGAAATTAATGGACAACATACCTTGAATGATATCATTGCTAGTACATGCATCCCGTGTAATGACAACATAAGCTTGGCCTTGTACCGTAGGCCGTGCAGATCATAACACTAGTCCCGCCTTTACTACTATTCCGACCATTTCCGGGCATTCTTTGATCCGATGTCCCATTTTTCACAATACAAGCATGCATCAGATGCTTTCCGACATTCATCTGTCTTATGTACCTTTCCACATTTCCCACAGATTTCTTTTGAAGCAACCGATGAAGTCGTATAGGATCCCGTGCGAGAACCTGTCGGTCGTTCTTGTGAAAACCCAGATGTACTTCTGACCGCCACTGGAAAAGACTGGTTCTAATCATGTGGAATCCTTGGTGGTAATGGGAATGTTTGTGAACTGTAAGGTCGTGTATAATCTCCTGCAGCTGATTGAAATACGGCCTGTCCTTGGAATCGTGGTCGTTTACTGATTTGACCCTTACTATAAGACTGAGATGGAGCTTTTCTGGCTTTTTGTTTTTCTTCTCTCCTTTTGAACATTGTATCTACATCTGTTTCTACTATTAGAGCCAATTTCATCACGTTGGCATAAGTTGTTGCTTGGAACAATGAAATTCGTTCCTTGATCAAGGACCCCGCTCAAACTTGTATGTCTTCATCAACTCTGTGGCTACAAGTAAGGGTGCAAAGCGAGAGAGACGAGTGAACTCTACTGCATATCCTCTAACCATCATCTGACCTTGTACTAAGGTCGCAAACTGCACCTCCATCTTGTATCTCTTAGGTGCTAGGAAATATTTTTCATTAAATACCTCTGTGAACTCTGCCCAGGTCCATAGTACTCCAGGCATTCTCGTTTGTTCTACAGACTGCCACCATGGCTCTACCTCACTTTCTAATTTATATGCTGCCCAACTCACTTTTTCTTCCTCGGTGCAAGTAAATCTTTGCAGCACCTTTTTGATTTGTGTTAACCACTTCTTGGCCTCCATTGGGTCATGCTGACCATGGAAACTCGGCGGTCGAAGTCGAACAAACTCTGTAAAACTCTTGGGGCATCGAACAACAAGCATGGCCATGGTGTTGACCATAGTCTCCATCAACTGCGGATTATGTCCCGCATTTTGCTCAATTCCAGGAGCATTTCCCATCTGAGGAGCATCTACAATTGGCGGAGTATGTTCAGCAACATTCTCCATCATCATTCGGCTCTTTGCTATGCGTGCATTCTCACTGCCTCGATGTGTGCATTCTCACTGCTTCTCAAGGCGGTGTCATGCTCATAACCTACTACTGGAATCGCATTCGGTCCAATGCGATGGGAAGAGGTCTACCCCGACCTCTTCCACGTCGTGGAGGCATCTCAACCTATTTCGATCAGGTAACAACTTGATCAGATAACATGAACTTAATTTAACTCCTAATACTACACTAACCAATTATCAGACATTTTGCCATATATGTATGCCAAAGGTAAGTCTCCAAATGACTTAACCCCGGAGCTCTGATATCACCTGTGACAACTCGACGTTTCCCATAATAGTCTATTGGAACCGTCGCATCGTCAGATCACCTAATATGATCCTTTCATATAAGGGGTCATAAATTGTACAAAGTGATGCAAATGCAGAAGCAATGTACTTACTTTGATGGGCAATAATATGGCAAAATAAAATGAAACTAACAAACACTATATACAAGGATAATCTGATTTGATGTATAGCTTTCCATCGATGACGACCACCTATCATCTAAACAATGGAAAGAAACCTATACATCCCATAACAAAGTATCTCAAAATACCATCCATAATTCATACAAGTTTATCTAATATCTTTATCTAAAACTCTCTCTCTCTCTCTCTCTCTCTCTTTCATGTCCACAAACCTATTTTGGGAAGAAATCTTCTGCAAATCTTCCTCCTCTTCTTCTTCTTTTGGTTGGTAGGTAGGGTCAGTTGCGTGCTCGGGATCTAAATCTGTAGCTAAGACATTTAAGTCATAGAATGAGCTATCATCAAAGCTCAGCAGAGAATATTACATTGCTAACATATATTGACGATTTACCACATTCTCATCGAGAGGCCAAAAATATATTAAAGAATATGACTTTATAATTATGCGAATAATATAACATGCTGACATGCTGAATTAACTCATGATGCAACGGGTATGAGAAACCAAACTGAAACAAGATACACGTACAGGTAGAACAGAAATCAAGCTCCCGAGTTAGCAGGATCACTTATCAAGCTCCCGAGTTAGCGAGATCACTTGAACCAGGACAATCAAGCGCCCGAGTTAGCAGGATCACTTGAATCGAGAAACTCAAGCTCTCGAGTTAGTGGGATCACTTGAACCGAGAAACTCAAGCTCCCGAGTTAGTGGGATCACTTGACTCAAGACGGAGTAACACGTATAAAGGATACCATAGATAATAGAATTTGAATCATGTATGAATTCAAAGAATGTGCATATTTACATCCAACTAGCATGCCATGTATGTTTGAATCTTGCATTGTACCAAAACTGACATAAGTTATAAAACTACTATGCACACGTTATATTTATTTCTATCAGCTGATATTCAATACTGGCATGTCTTTCTAGAAATCGATTTACAAAACTGATATATGGTTAAAACTTAGTATGTAATCATCAGTGATATATTTTTCTCATCAAATCAACTGCTAATCTAGTTCACTTATTTCATATCTGATCCGGTTTAGTACGTTTAACAAAATCAGGTCTACATGTTACTCCTAGCAGGCTTATTAGTGAAGTTAACTCCACATAATTAATCACTATAATTATTTATCTACTCATAAATGAGAATTTAATTGGTACTCTATATGAGAAGAAGAAACACAAATATATAGTAACAACATATATTCTCTACCTTTTTGTTTACTTGAATCGGAGTGTATGTATGCTCAGACATTCGGGAACATCATTCTAATTTCTCAAAACTGCTTAAGTGCACCATGTTGCACCTATATAAGATAAATGGAATGGACCTTAGTATCATTAATGGTGGAATGGGTCATATGTGACCCAATATACATGTTTCATACGTTGTATACATCCACACATACCCTCATACATCCACTCATACATCTATATACAGACCAAAGGTCTGTTATGCAAAGACAATAGCAAAACAACAGCCAACATAGGTTGCTGCGGCAAGCCATGGGGGTTGCCTCGACAAGCAGCCTTGCTGAACCTCTTGCCGCGACAACCTTGTGAGGTTACCGCGGCAAGCCTTGCTTGTCGTGGTGCCTTCCTTTGTTTTTCTGCCTTTGATTTTATGTCATTTTATTTGTTCTTTTTTTTCTACACCACTAAACTAGATGGTGATTTACAGTTAATAATAAACTAGTTTAGTGCTTCCAACTACATAATATCCTAGCTTATTGACATAAACTTGATTATAATAAGTGCATCATCTGAGACTTCATGTATTCAAGCTGAGCTAAATCTGATTATGAATGACTCTAAACTTTTAATGTAAATGAACGAACGATATACCTTTTGGTGAATGCGAGATGACGATGATACCAAATCGGTATCAATGGCATCGATCTCGAAGAATGAGAACCGAATTGGCGGTTTACTTTATGATCTTATGTTCTCAAATGGTGTCCAAGGTTCCACTAGCACTAGGGCTAGTAATTACTTTTCACTATACTCATTAACTGGCTTTTGTCTATCTGGCTGTCATAGGTGCAAGGTCGACTTGTGATGAAATGGAACAAGAACGATGAAAGGCATTCTCTTGTTCTGTTTTTATAATCAGATAGCTGCACTTTGCATGCATGCTTAATTTGTTGACACACCCCCTTGTGTACTCAAGCTGAAACGCAAGCAGCTTATCAGCTTGTCGAGGTATTCTCTCATGCAAGTCCACTACTTGGTGGCTGCGTGTATCTCAGATAAAAATAGATAAAAACAAGCAAGTTTGTTTGCCTTTGTATATTTAAGAGTTTATACTCCATTGGGCTGGTTTCCTATGTACTGCCCCTATGGGCTTTTCTTTGTATAGGCCAATAAGCCACAATAAGGGTACTTTAATTTCAAGGTTGTATGCATGGTTCACATAAGTCGGTGTACATGCCTAAATCCAAATAGGCCTTACTTTGGAATTGGCTTTAGTGTAAAGCACCATACACACTCCTACATACTTGGGTTTCCTAATGTAAAACTACTATTGTTACTTACTAGATTTAATTGGGTATTTTCACTATCCTAAGTTATTGTATGAAGGACCGATTTAACTAAACAAGGTATGCTACACATTAACGTATAGAGGCCCTTTGTGTCACGTTTTTGGCATACGTCTAACCGGACCCGTGCCCTCACTAGTGTGGTTTTAATAGGGCATCCATTACAGTGCTATCAGATCGTAGAACACAATCTGATTTACAGAGTCATCTTTGATATCAGAATGTTTACTTGCTTTTGTGACAGCTCAATCTTTCTTAATTAGATCATTGGAAGGATCGAGCCATCAAGTATTGGGTAAGTTGACATAAGATCGAAAGCAAAGAGGATAAGGGCAAAACACATGGCATAGTAAACAAAAGATTTCCCATCCTTCTATCATAGACAAAAGAACTAAGCTATAAGGGCCACTAGTAACGGCCGATCGTCACCTAAACAGTGGTTAAAATTATATAAAAATATATACAAGAGTTTGATCCAAAAACTATACAAATTGTCAAAAGTAATTGTCCACACTATATCGAAAGTCTAAAGGTGTTCAAAGGTAGAACTCGTCAGGAGGCAGCACAAGATCACCCTCAGGATTTACACTCGAATCTACACCTGTACCTGTGACGGATGGTCAAAGGGGTGAGCTATAGCCCACGCTTAGTAGAGAAAACATCGTTGCTAATGTACATATTATTCTACAAGACATATATTCCATGGTAAGATTCAGGAGCATTGCGTATGAGAGCATAAGTTCAAAACAAAATTTTGATGTAAAACAAATTTCAAATGAAGTTATAGTATTTCCAAGAAAATTTGAAACGAAACTTTTGACGAGATTCAAATCCAATGCAAACAAGTTTCATGTCTTACTGGAAATTCTTATCTTAATTCATGACTTAAATTTAACTTAAGTATCCTCCTAAGCGTATATAGCATTAGAAGTCGAAGAATTTACCGATGGGAATCCCCACCTAACCACCGTCACTCAATGAACACTTTTGGAAAAGTCCATGACGGACCCGAAAAGAGGAGAACCATGTTGGTTCACAAACAAGTGCACGGATATCCCGCCATGCCGGTCACGAATAACCCGCCGTGTCGGTGGGGGATTTGTTCATATAAACCTTAAACAATGCAAGCGCTAATACTTAGTAGGTGTAAACATGTATATTTCTTAACAATTTCCCCAAGGGGTTTCAAACTTGGAGAGCTAATATAGCATTCAAATTCACATTCTAAACCTAGAAGTCTTATTAAATTAAAAATTTCACATTCAAAAGCAAGGGAGACTTATTCATGTTCATGACGCAAATTCAGAATTTATGTTTCACATGCTTATGTATGCTTCAAAGTCATAAATTGGATTCAATCCAAAGGTTAAAAATCACACATCAGGTCAGAAATATCGTATATGAATTGGATTCCACCATAGAATTCATGATTCAAGGTCAAAGTACGAGTGGTAGTGAAATTTCCCTACCTTACCACTGATGTCTTGCTAAGAAATGCAAAGGTCCTTCTTAATGGTCTCCAATCCTCAATCTACATCACATCACACGATAATCCATGAAGGATTAATTCCAAATACTATTGACTTTGACGCACATAAGTGTTTTCTCAACACATAGGCGGAAATGGGCAATTTTGTGTTAACACCAAACTTGACCCAATTTCCTGCCTAAATTTGACCTATAAAACATTTGATTCATGAACTTATTAATTCATGAAAGTTATAGGGTTTGTTATCCTCTTTCCAACTCCGTAAGAATCGTGTCGATCTGAGTTTGAGGTCAAAAGTTATGGTTAAAATATCAAACTCGAGTCGGCACCATACTATAAGTCGCCCTGAAGACAGCTCGCCCCAACGAGTTCAGGGGCTGACCCTTCAGAATTCACATGGCAAAGAAAGTCCCCCAGGCGACTTTTACCCAAGCATTTTGGCTTGAGGAACTCGCCCGGGCAAGTTCACTAAGTCACTTAAGTTCCACGCCCCAACGCCAATTCGCCCCTGCGAGTTCAGAATGTCCTCGGGCTGCCCTCTTCAGATTTCACAAGGCACACAGGGTCGCCCAAGCGATTTCCAGCTGAAATAATTTGCTTGGAAAACTTTCCCGGGCGAGTTTCTCCAAACACGCATTCTTCACACTCTGAATCCATCTCGCCCTAGCTAAGATCCAATTAGCCCAGGCGACTTTGATACTTCAGAGTTCGATCCCCAGTTTCCTTGCATGCTACTACCGATCACCTCACATTCAAGTTTTAAGCCTATTCCAGTTTATCAGAACTATAATCTCGCTCTCATTTTCCATGCATGCAACCTTTTCGGCAATGGGTTATTGAAATTATTGATCTTTGCATTCCACATGCGTTCGATTGCCGAATCTTTTGCATCCAATTGACCTATTCATGCATGGAGTCTCAAATTCATAGCATTTAATTTTCCTTACATCGCGTTAGCGATACTCACCTTCAAGTGCCCGGACCCTTCGATCAGTGTCAAGGGAAATAGGCTCGCAAGCTTCATTTCAGCACGACACTTCGATCAACCATCCTAAGGCGTCGTACAAATAGATGTAGTCAAGGTTCTTTCACCAACGATGAGGTTTGGCATAGGTTCAAGTGTTTTGGTTCAACAGGGGTTGAGATGGGATGAGTTATGTCCTCTCTCTCTCTAGATAGTTTCAAATGAACCATGCATAGCCTTATGCGTGCAAACTTGGTTTTATAACTTTGGGTCTTGATTTGGAGTGTTCGCTGTACACTCAAAAGTTGTGTACGGGCCATCTCATGGCTCTCCACTCATGGGTCTTCTTGATTTGTTTTCCAATATTGGCCATAGGTGGGTTGGGTCCAAATATACCAGATGACTTATATCTTAAGGGTAGTTGCTTCAAAGGGTGGCCCATCCACTCAAGAGTTATGTGTAGCCATTATATGATGATTTTGTGTTGAGCTGCTATCCAGAATTTTGCATTGGCTCCTTAAAGTCTAAAATCAGGTCCTTGTAAGATCCAATTTACCCCATATCCAATACATGGTGGGTTCCTAATCATAGGCTAGGTTCCCCAATGGGTCATGATCGCTTGGGTAATCAACTAATGGTTCTGTGTCAGTGTACTGATCCCTAAGACAAATTTTGAAATTGAAGCATACCATGGGTGCTCACGAGGGCCTAGTTAATACCTATGCAGCTCATAGTCAATGCGGTGAGCAGGTCTAACTAAGATAAAAATAAGCAAAAGAGATCACCAAGGACAGATGACTTATGTGTGTTTTGATGCCTAGACGTCATGGTTACCCTCCAAGACGTCGACCAACGGGATAACTAAAATGTCCATCATAATTATAACCTTCTAAAACTTATGGCGTAAGCCTTGTTAGGCTCGCGCACAAGGTCAGTGTATTAGTGTTATGCTATCTATGTTGTATGTCTATAAGAATAAACCAACATTAGTCCGGGTCATTGCGATTAAACTTGGCCCAGTCTCGGGGTTCGAGCTGTGTGAAACATATACACCCCACATGAGGGTTTGAGTTCCAAAGATCAGTTCACTTCCGAATTAGTTCCAGATTTGCGTTTGGGTGTACTCACCCAATTGAGATAAGTGGGTATCTCAAGTGGGTCAAAGGCCACGTGACAAGCATGAAAAGTTTGACTAAAGTCAAACCGGCCAAAGGGAATCGCATCATCATCGAAAGTCAATGATTCAACGCTAGCAAAAATTTGGGGTGTTACATCCTTCCCACCTTAAAGAATTTTCATCCTCGAAAATTGGCATGCCTTATTCGAAGACATATGGACACTTGGTAGTTCGGATCAAGTGTAGTGACGTTCCCCTCAAGAGTCCGCGACATAATATCCTCAGACTAGTAGGGTCATTACAATCTCCCCTCCTTTAAGGAATTTTCATCCTCTAAAATTCATGACCTGACTCTCGACTTGCCCAGTATAGTGGATGTTTGTCATCAAAGTTAAATATGTTGACAATACTTGCAGATTTCATTGGTTCATCTCGTGAATCATTCATCAAGTTCATTTGAAATTGAAAGTCAGTAACCATTGCAATGCCTAATGGTGTAAAAATCATATTCACCGCTAATAGAACATATCGAAAACTAAATTGCCCCAGAGTGTAATATAAAGCATGCATGAATTATCTTCAATCATCCACCATTAAACAATTCAAGGCTTAATGTGCACCATCTTACACATAGTAGTAAAGACGCAAATGTCCCATCAATCGTCATCATCGAACGGCGAATAAACTATTGGCATATATCAAACCAAAACCAATCAGCATAGGGTCCTAACATTTTGAATACTCACGAAAGTAATTTGAAAACACATTTTAACCCACCTGTGCCATTATTATTAACAAAGTTTAAAATATTCATCAAAGGACATCATTACGATGAAGTTCAACAAATAACTATCCACCTAAAGCGTTAACCCAAAGGTGTCTCATTACTAGAATAGAATTCAACCCATCGTCTAACAATCTTATCCATCAATCTATAATATGCCATTTTCCCAAGAGCAAACTTTAACCATTCACTACCAAGGTTAATAGGAAATCAATATACTATTATGACAACAAAAACTTTTAATCATTAAACCAGAAAGGTTAACCATCATTTGAAATATATTATCAGTATAACTAAAAATTTAAACAATTCACCTACCTTCAAAGCATCCATTACGATGATCAAAATTTGATTATTTATTATCCTACCATCATCACCTAGTAAAAATGTTGAAATGTGCTTAGAGCTTTTGGGATCCTTTGAAGATATTCAAAAATTTTGAGATAAAATATATTAAAAAAAAATTTAGAGTTCGCAAGTTCAACCGAAAAATTCATTGCCAACATATCAGCACATTTGCTGCCAGGTAATCATAAATGACTCGCATTCAATGAATGTCATTCGATGCATTCAATGGCTAAGCTGAGATAGAATGACGTGTTGTAAAGTTTTATAACAGGGATGCGGCAACCACCATAGGGATCTTGTCATGGTTGTCCATAGCCGTAATGGAGGTTGAAAAAGAGTTGTTGAATTTTGATTTGTAGTGACCAACAGAGGTTGAGGGTGGTGTCCTTAGTGGTCATGGGGATTGGAGTTAGTTCCAATATAATTGTAGTCCCGACATGTGCGAATTGAGATTTAGAGCCTTATCACATTACTTCGCATCTCTCATTCCCATACAAGGCAATGTGTTTGTCTCATCTCGTCAGCCATTTTCCTTGATGCATCCACATGACATAGACATAGTGTAAGGTTTGTTGTACACAAGGCCAAGGTTGTCGTGGCAAGTTTGGGTGAAGGCAGTCCTGTGATTGTTTCGATGTGGTTCACATGCAGCTAATACTTTAATTTCATATCCTTTTCAATCATCATGCCCAGTGGTTAACTATTTGGAATACCAGATACGATTCTCCTATCTTGACCAGAAGGGTCGACTTGAATTCTTCAGCATGGAAAATCGCTTTCTTGAGTTGGAAATCAGTTGGATTCCCCTTTTCAGTTTCTTTGAAGTAGTCAAACTTACCGAATCGAAATGAATTAACACCTCATCAGATCATTATTTTTTAAGCCAAAATTCAGTTACGATGGTCTCGTCCAACCACGATTGTTATCCAACAAGCAGTTCATGGATCAAGTGTTCAAACTCGTATGTACCAAGAAACCAAAACTGAGGTCAATTTTTCTTCCAAGTTCTCAGTGCTTTATTTCTTTTGATTCATCAATCTCCCATGGGTGACATCAAGATTCGGTCTCTTCATCATCAAAATTATTTGTCAAACTTTGTCCAATTTAATCGTCCATACACATTCGATAATTGTTCTCTTTAGTTAATCTAGATTAATTAAAACTAATTTCCCTTAGGCATTCGATAGTGGATATTCTCTGAGGATTAGTAAATTTACTGCCAGTAGGGTGTCATCCTGTGCTTCAGATACTTAACCCTTGAAGATAGATCCCTCGTAGTCTACTATTTCATCTAAACATTGATAATTCTTCTAAGCATTGATGACTCTTAAGACTAAACTGCAAGGATTTTCCCTTATTGCTTCTCATTGATATTGAAACCTTATCTTGAAATCTTGCAATCTAAGATAAAGTCAAAGATAATCGTATACCTCCCAATCAGAAATCATTTTAACCAAGTGTACTCAATTGGGATGATAAACTATCGGTAAACCGTGTCGGTGTTCAATGTCTATCAAGGCACCTGGCTTATATTGACAGATGTCGCTACCTAAGTACATGTGAAAGGTACCTAAACTTCATGTATGTGACCTAATTAGGTGTGCATAAGGCGATGTTGTGATATTCCTAAAATGTAAAAATCAAAACAAACTCCAAGTATCTTGATCAATTGGCAATAAGTAACATTCGATAACCAATAATGAAAGTATACCTTGGATGTCTCCGTTTGATGTGTGAGCATCCTGTGCCTAGATGGCATGCTTACGACCCTGAATGGTAGGTTGAGGGGGTTCATGAGTCGATGCAGACATCGTCTTTTCCATTTTCGCTTTGGGAGAATCTTTTACCCAATGTCCTAACCGGCCACATTTGAAGCAGGCCCCAAAAGCACGCCTACAGTCCTCCGTCTTATGCGGCTTCCCACACCTTGCACACAATGCTATCAAAATGGATGAAGAAGCATGTGAAGTTTGTGAAACCCTAGACGCTCTCGTTGTAGTAGGGTTCGAGGGATGGAACGACCTCGAAGGTGTAGATATAGTCGATTTCAGATAGACACCTTGAGCAAGTTGTTGAGATGTAGGTGTCGTCTTATTCCTTTTTGCCGTAGGGCACTCTTTTATCAGATGTCCTAGCCTGCCACATCTGAAACACTCACCAGTGGCCCACCTATATTTCTCTGTCTCGTGCTGCTTTCCACACCGTGAGCATGACTCAACGAGTGCGGGTGAAGAAGTGCGTGCAGTGGGATGCACTATCGTCCCAAGTAACTTGGTCTACTGGACCATTGTCTCCAATAATTGCCTAGTTCGTCCATCATCATTTACTCTTCTCAAGGAGAAGTTGCTTGGACCTTTGGCGATCCCTTCACCTTGTGACAAGTCTTTGTTGCAGACAGTTCTTGGTTTCTTACCTGGGGCCATATCAATCTGTCAAAAGGAACAAAGGTTTCCATTAACCTTGATGGTGACCACTATGGCCCTACGTTCTGATAGAATCTAAAACCACTACTCTGGGTTCTAATAAGACCAACTGTCTAGACTAACAATTCCTAATGATCCAATGACCAAAACTTCTATGTCCCGATAGAATCTAATGTCATAGCTTTGACATCAAGTGTGACACAAGGTGACACAGTTGCCCGTTCTTCAGGACCTAACACCATAGGCTTGATACCAACTGTGACAGCCTGGATTTTCTTACCCCAAAATCCGTGTCGTCAGATTGTAGAACACAATCTGATTTACAGAGTCATCTTTGATATCAGAATATTTACTTGCTTTTGTGACAGCTCAATCTTTCTTAATTAGATTATTTGAAGGATCGAGCCATCAAGTATTGGGTAAGCTGACATAAGATAGAAAGCAAAGCGGATAAGGGCAAAACACATGGCATAGTAAACAAAAGATTTCCCATCCTTTCGTAGACAAAGAACTAGCTGTAAGGGCCACTGGTGACAACTGACTGTCACCTAAATAGTGGTTAAACTTAAACACAAATATATACAAGAGTCTGATCCAAAAACTATACAAGGTGTCAAAAGTAATTGTCCACACTATGTCGAAAGTCTGAAGGTACTGGTCAAAGGTAGAACTCGTCAGGAGGCAACACAAGATCACCCTCAGGATCTACACTTGTACCTATGGCGTATGGTCAAAGGGGTGAGCTACAGTCCAAGCTCAGTAGAGAAAACATCGTTGCTAATGTACATTTGATTCTATAAGACATATATTCCATGGTAAGATTCAGGAGCATTGCGTATGAGAGCATAAGTTCAAAACAAAATTTCGATGTAAAACAAATTTCAAAGGAAGTTACAGTATTTCCAAGAAAATCTGAAGCGAAACTTTTGACTAGATTCAAATCCAATGGAAACGAGTTTTATGTCTTACTGGAATTTCTTATCTTAATGCATGACTTAAATTTAACTTAAGTAGCCTCCTAAGCGTATATAGAATTAGAAGTCGAAGAATATACCGATGGGAATCCCCACCTAACCAACGTCGTTCAATGAACACTTGTGGAGAAGTTTGTGGCGGACCCGAAGCGGGGAGAATCATGATGGTTCACAAACAAGTGCAGTGTGGTCGGTCATGGGATAGCCCGCCGCTTGGTCGATGGGGATTCGTTCATATAAACCTTAAACAATGCAAGTGCTAATACTTAGTAGGTGTAAACATGTATATTTCTTAACAATTTCCCCGAAGGGTTTCAAACTTGGAGAGCTGATATAGCATTCAAATTCACATCTAAACCCGGAACTCTTATTAAATTACAAATTTCACATTCGAAAGCAAGGGGACTTATTCATGTAAATGATGCAAATTCAGAACTTATGTTTGGCATGCTTATGTATGCTAGAAAGTCATAACTTGGTTCAATCCAAAGGTTAAAAATCATACATCAGGTCAGAAATATCACATATGCATTGGATTCCACCATAGAATTCATGATTCGAGGTCAAAGTATGAATGGCAGTGAAATTTCCCTACCTTACCACTGATGTCTTGCTAAGAAATGCAAGGGTCCTTCTTAATGGTCTCCAATCCTCAATCTACATCACATCACACGATAATCCATTAAGAATTGATTTCAAGTACTACTGACTTCGACGCACATAAGTGTTTTCTCAACACAGAGACGGAAATGGGCAATTTCATGTTAACCCCAAACTTGACCCAATTTCCTGTCCAAATTTGACCTTTAAAACATTTGATTTATGAATTTGTTAATTCATGAAGGTTATAGGGTCCGTTGTCCTTTTTCTAACGCCATGCGAATCGCGTCGATCTAAGATCGGGGTCAAAAGTTATGGTTAAAATACCAAACTTGAGTCGGCAACATGCTATAAGTCGCCCTGAAGACAACTTGCCCCAGCCAGGTCAGAAGGTCCCCTGGGCTGACCCTTCAGAATTCACATGGCACACAAAGTCGCCCGAGCAACTTTTACCCAAGTATTTTGGCTTGAGGAACTTGCCCGGGCAAGTTCACTAAGTCACTTAAGTTCCACACCCCAATGCCAACTCACCCCGGCAAGTTTAGAGTGTCGCACGGGCTTATAGACACCCCCATTTTGCTCTCTCGGAATATACAAATTTATTCTGTCAACCTTTGACCTCATAGCCTTGATATAGGGCCATATGCTAAAACAATAATATATGGCTAGACACAGGCTGAAATAATAGTTATGTGGCTCAGGCCCCATACCCTCGACGTAAGAACTATATGCTGAAACAATAGTACATGGCTGAACATAGGCTGAAATAATAGCTCTGTGGCTCAGATCCCAACATTGGGAGACTATATATTGAAACAATAGTATATAGTTGGCTGGACACAGGCTGGACACAGGCTGAAACAATAGTTTTGTGGCTCAGGCCTCATACCTCCGACGTGGGAACCATGCACTAAAATAATAGTATATGGTTGAACACAGGCTGAAATAATAGCTCTGTGGCTCAGATCCCAATGTAGGGAGACTATATACTAAAATAATAGTATATAGTGGAAATACAGGCTGAAACAATAGTCTGGCATTTCAGACCCGACCCGGACCCGGACAACCCCAAATTAGGCGCCTAAAATCAAGTGCTCAATTTGATTGCATGTCAAATCAAAAGCGCGCAATCAATCCCTTCTCAGACTAGACTTCCTTTCCCTAGACCAACTCGAGACTCAATCACGCCCCTAACAACAGATGCGCAATCGGATTGAGCGCCCCATCACGAGCGCGTAATTGGCCTACGCCCGCCCTAAGTTTTCTCGATTAAACGCTTCGAGAGTGACACTTAATTAGATTACGCACCCAAAATATGCGCGTGATTAGTTCTAATGCTATTAGGACTAGGAAACTTGCTGAGTAAGTCAGCCGGTCTCTCACTGAGTCGGTAACTGACTCAAAGCGATTAAGCGCTGGGAGACCGACACGCAAGTTGATTAAACGCCTGAAACAGGGCTGACTTACTCAGCATGTCAGCCGGTCTCTCTAATTAAATCAAAACCAAACACATACCCCCTTTAAAAGACCACAATTTATGACAAACCTAGATGAACCAATAATCACACAACACTTACCCCTTCAAGGAAACACAGATCTAAAGCAAAGTAAACAAGCCAATGAGATTTAAACACTTAACACCCATCTAAAACTTTTGAATACTCACACCTTTTTAACAAGTGTCACCTCAAGTCAAACAAAAGACTAGAACAAAACATCTTAAACTTCACTCTAAAAAATGAAACCCTAAATTGTTTGGAACCCCACAAAAAAAAATGCCCCAACCAAACCCATCAGAATCAAGTAAACCCTCTAAACAAGCCCCATAAAAACAATCTAAACTCTAAGCTAAACTAAATACTAAAATAAGTCAAACAAATCACATAAATCTAACTAATCTGCTAATAAGTTTAAACGAATAAACGAGCACGACGAAATAAAAAAATGCCCCTTTATTTATAATTTATAGTTTTACAACTGTCACCAGAGGCATACCTCCTGAATTTACAACCCAAAACGAAAACCTAAAACTTTAACCTATATCCCAAAATGAAGACTGGGTTCAAAACTGAGATGAAGCGAGGAGCAGATTCCGCACGGACCATCCAATCGGAGACTTCAGGGAGAATTGGTTGGGAAACACATCCATCCACTTTTTACTCCTTCTCTTTTGCTATCTTCACCTCCTCCACCACCGTCTCCTCAATGCTCCCTTCACCACTCTCTAAAAAGGACCGATGTGAAGACAAGAGCCCTCATTCCCAATATTGCCCACTCCTAGAATAACAATGTCCATGAGCATCACCTTGGGATGAAGATCACACGAAATAATGAATATAGGAAGAAATGACATCCCAATTAGATGGTTAGATCACTCGATATCACTAAAACATGAATTTCAGAACATAAAATATCCTGAAAAGGTTAAAACTCGAGACTAAACTAGAGAATGAAAAACAAATGAAAGCTCACTTGCTTATACAGAGTACGGAGTCAATCTCGCGCATAGCCACATACGTTTAACCAAATCATGCGCTAGGCACACTGTGCACAATCCAAAACACACGCTTCGATCCGAGCGCGTAATGAAACCATCACCCGCGCCAATCTGCGCGACGCTCCGATCACGCGCACTCCATGAACCGCGTGATCTCATTGAACGACACACTGCCATCGCGTGACCTTGTGCAACTGTGGGAATCGAGACGATCCCATCGCGACGATGCGCTCTCTAACGAAAAACATAGAGTCGCCACCCAGAGCTTTTGGTGTCCTGGGAAACCTAATTCATTTTTATGAGCACCGAAGTGCTAAAAATATGACTCTGAATCCGGTCCACACCAAAGGCTCTTGGGTAGGGGCTTAGGTTATCGATCGGGAAGGTGTTAGGCACCCGATCAACCCACTTAACGCGGTCTCTACTAATGGCCAAAAATAAAATGTAGTAAAAGAAAAGAAAATAGCTTCCTCTTGCCCAAAAGGGCTTAGAATCCTATTTGTGCCCCTCCGTTCCTACCGAAAAGTCGGCGGCGTAACAGCACAAATGGGAGGATGGAGGGAGCTAGAAAGAGATAAGAGAAGAAAGGGGAGAGCCGGAGCTCTCAGGCCCTTGTAGCACCGCTGGAGAGCCTTGCATGGCTTGCTTTGATGAGCTCTTGAAGGCTTGAATGGAGGAAAAAAGGGGTTCTAACCACTAAGGCCTACTAGCTAGGAGATAGAGAGGGAAGGTGAATGGGTAGCATATACCTAAACTAAGGGATCTAAGGTAAAAAATATCACTCAAAGGAGGTTTTAGAATTCTGGAATTTGTATGGGAAGTGTGCACCGAAGGGAGAAAGATCTTCTCACTTTAAGCTCTTTCTCTCTTAGGCCAAAATTCTCAACCCCTAAACCAAGGGGAGGGGGGCTCTATTTAGGAGGCTATTTAGAGGCTAAGTAAGATTAGGAATTAGGTAATGGGCCATCTAAGGTTTCCTAGGATTTTAAGAGCATGGAAAGGTGTGAAGGATCCTCCAATGGTGGATGATGGGGTGAGGCCTTAAGCCACTTAAGGGGTTGCAAATAGGTAGTGAATGGGTGCAACAGAAATATCAAAACACACCCCAAAGGTCGAGGTGGTCAACAAGTCAAACCCCAATCACAATTTTTAGGGCAAATTCCAACAGTTATTATTCATATGTCTGATGTAACTATTAGTTGCGCCAAGTAAATGTACAGTAAAACAGTAATGTATAGTGCCTAGAAGTTAGCTCGCGGGGGTGGGGGCCACCTTTAAACTTGGCGCAACTATTAGTTGTGCCGAGCTTAAAGTCTGGGGGAATTAGACTGGCACAACAAATAGTTGCGCCAGGCAAAGTTATAACTAGCACAACTATTAGTTGCGCCAAGTCCCCAAGGGGCCCATGTGAAATTACTTTTCTGCCCTCCGAGTTTTGGATTGCCATATCTTTTGATGTATACCTCTGATTGGGGCAATTCTTGGACCGTTGGAAAGCTGATGACCTCTACTCTTTAATGGTATGAGATTCAATCACAGTAGAGGGTCGTAGCTAGTTCTAGTATACCACTCTTTATCCATAGCTTGGTAGGGTTAGGTTTAGGGTTCAAAATGGGTTCTAAGGGCCGAGATTAGTTTCTGAAGGTTCGGGGTAGGTTCCTAAGCGGTCCAGGGCGATTCCTAAGGGTTTGGGGTGATTCCTAAGGGTTCCATACATGCCATCAAAAGCTCAAAAATGTGCCTCTCTCGAACTGTATTTCGATTTGGCCTTGGGCCAAATTTGGGTGTCTATAGATGCCCCTCTTTGGTATCCGATCACTAATGATCGTATGCCAAAGAAAAGAGACATCCGAAGATGCCCAAGGCATTACTGACGGGTCTGCCACCTTCAGAACGAACTTCAAACATCAGGTGAGTAACATGGTGAGAAAATGAAAGCCCTGGGGTGCTAGGCTAATCATTCGTTTCTCGAGGTAGCCGGTTCCCAAGCGGTTAACGACATTACTGGGCATAATCGGGGTGGAATGAGTTGTGAAAGCCCAATAGCTGGGAAAAATGTTCACCTCTTGAGTTGCAAAAGCCCGTTAGTCGAGAAAATATCTGCTTCTGGAGATGTTGTGAAGGTGATTGATGTTCGAGATTCATTCTGAATGTAATAGCTTCGTAAGTAAGAGGGGTGATCGACCCATATTCCAAGATAGGCACGAAGTAAACTTACGCAAGGCTCCTTATTTTGCGTCCAATCCTACAAGGTATTTGATGACCACATTGGATTATTCGTGGGTGCCCCTGCTAAAAGCAGGGTTCGAGATCTTTGGGCGAACTCATCGACCTCAAAGTTTATTTAGCATGACTGACGGAGCGAAGTGAATAGATGTCAGAACGTTTTTTGGGAGTACGTGCCATTTTTCTGAAAGCATGCCTCAGATCCACATGACCTAGAGTATCCAGTTTCGACTTCCTTTAACAGATCCAGCGAAACATTGGGCACCTCTCATAAGGAGGCATCCAATCCTGGCTTCTGTCGACAATGATCATAAGCATTAATTAACTATGCATAATCATGTACCCATCGGGGGCAATAAGCAACAAAGGCGATGGAAGCCCCGACCGGGACCCGCCCGGGTATAATTTACGGGGACAAACATCCATCATACGGATACCGAGACGCATGGCGTACACTTTATAGGGATACTGCTGCCCATACAGGTTTTAAGCGTGCATAAAATAAAAGGAACATGAACCCTTCTGAATGCATGGTTTGCACATAGTTTGATTGATATGTAATCTCATCCTCGACAGGTTGGTCTCAACCAATGATTGACCTTTTTCCAATGGAGAATCTGAAGCTTAAGACACTTAAGTTCATATGAATCCAAAGACAGAGCATTTTGCTCAAAAGATTTAGCAGTGGAGTCGACTTGATCGAAACATCGATTGTTTAATCGGGACCGACGCCGTTGCTCCTTCCTTGAAGTAGGATCCAGAATCCAAGGCGTGCCTTAGACTTAGGACGTTATTATAGCATAGTGGTGTTGCTGATAAAACATCGACATTTTATTGCATCAGAACACGCATGTGCGTCGCTCTGTGGAAAAGCACAGATTTATTCTTTTTCTCTTTTTTCTTTTTTTTAAAGATTGCTTTTTTTTATTATTTTTTTTAAAAGCATTATCTAGACCTCGAACCCCGGGAGGCGCACACCTAGACAATGCATACCAATAGCCCGTGACTTCGCAATAGTTTGTAATGAAACTGAAGCCAACATACTCAAGTTCACCTGAAACCGAAATATGGAACGATTAGGGCGAAGATTTAGAGGTGGAATCAATTCGATCCAGGCATTGACTGTTTGACCAAAATTGACACCGTCGCTCCTATTTTGAAATATGATCCATGGATCCAAGGCGAACCTTAGACCTAAGACATTAATTTTGCACAGTTGCGTTGCCGGTAACATATTGACATTTTACCGCATAGAAAATATGCGAGTGCATAGCTGTGTGCAACATGAAAACATAGATTTCTTTTTCTTTTCGAAATGATTTTCATCATCATTTTTTTTTAGACCTGACGTCGGTGGTGAGATGCTTTATCTGATTTGTCCATCACTGAGAAGTTGCCCGTTTCGAGGCTTTGGACCGTGTGATGTTCCTGCACATTCTCGAGAAAACGTCAGTCCCTTTTTTGTTTATACATATAAAGAGAATGCACCCTAAACAATAGAAGAAAAAGTAGATTTCTACCTACACTTTTTTATTTTCAATATATTTATTTTGGATTTTTGTTTTTGGAGATTTTTTGTTATTTTTCCTCATTTTTGAGATTGAAATATGATGCTGGAAATATGTACACGAAAATGAGTAGAAATATATACACATTTTTTGCTGTTTGGATTTTTCTTGATTTTTTTTTAATTTTTGACTTTTTTTTTTTTTTTATGCCTTGATAGTGAGACGGAGTAACGGGTCCCATTTTGAGCATAGTTGAACTCTTTCATGCAGTCAGGCCTGAATGAGTTTTCGGATTTTACCAAGGCCGAAGCGTTGATCCCTTTGGATTCAGTTAATCCTTTCTCCTTGCCTCGGGTCATACGTTTGAGGGTGTGAGTTTCACAAAGACAATTCTGGTCGGGACCCGATTCAAACTAGCATGAGCGGCCTAGTCGGACAAGAGGGTACAGGAAGAGTAACAAAAGGGTTCCTCAAACATCAATCTTCTCAATCAGTCCAAACCTTTTCTTCTTTTCTTTTTTTTTTCTTCTCTTTTTTCTTTTTTTTTCTCTTTTTTTTTTTTAAAATTTATCTCCTCTTTTTAGCCGTGGCGCCCTTTCGGGTTTTCACCACGTTCATGGGTTTAGCTCTCTTACCCCAAGCGCCCTTTCGAGTTTTCACCTGGACCGCACAAGCTCGCTGTTTTTACCCGTAATGCCCTTTCGGGTTTTCACTACGTCCATCTTGCTTTGAGCTTATATTTTTATTTTATTTTTTATTCTTTTTATTATTTTATTTTTTCAAGAGCCACGACATAGACGTCGATTTCGTCATAGCCGGCTGGATGGGGTTCTGATGTCGTCTCACGACTCGGCTCATATTGACTTAACAGATATTATGACTGCTTGCGAACCTACAAAGAGGGCTTCCTTCAAGGTGTAGCTTGGCCATGGGTTAGGTTAGGATTTGAAGGTATACTGGGTTAAAAGGGTTTCCTTGATACGGCTTCAGTTTTCTCAACATACTTTCTTCCTTAGGGGTTTTTCTGTACATGCCCCATGATTCTTCTATATTTTTTATTCTTTTTGCTTCATTTCAGGCAATCTCTTTTTGAGGTTTTGCTTTTTCGATTTTTTTTGGATTTTGATAGTAACTCTACTTCATCTTTTCTCTCTTTTTTTTTGGTATATATACACGTATAATTTTTTAAGGGAATGACTTTATTGAAAGAAAGGCCCAGGCTTAAATGGGGTAGCAAAGGATATCATCATTTTTAGGGATGTTTTTGGGTTACTGTGCTTGGAATGATGGCCTCTTTCGGGTGGTTCTTAAGCAGTCACGTATCTGTTTCACCAACACTTACCTTGTCGTGATGGACTAAGAGTAGAACCGTCGGACGTATCCAGCGTTGATGGGCTCAGGAAGATGATCTCCGTCCATGGTGGTGAGGCGGATGGCGTATCCCGACAACACTTCTCGAATGACGTAAGGCCCTTCCCAGTTTGGCTTCAACTTTCCTCTCGGATCGGCATAGAGGGATGGGAAGATCTTCTTCAGCACAGTGTCTCCTACCTTTAGATCTCGACTGCGGACAAGTTTATTGTAAGTGCGTGCGATTTGCCCTTGGTAAACTTGAGTGTGACACAAGGCTAGGAGTCTCTTCTCGTACAATAAGTTTAATTGTTCAAAGCGAGATCTCTCGCTCTCTTCTTCGGGTAAGCCTGATTCTATGAGGATTCGGAGCGAGGGTACTTCAACCTCTACCTGGAGGACGACCTCGGTTCCATACACAAGGGAGAATGGTGTTGCCCCTGTAGCGGTACGGTTCAACATTCGGTAGGCCCACAAAGCAAATGGCAGCATTTCGCTCCAATCTCGATAAGTGACGACCATTTTCTCAAAGATGCGGACGACTGTCTTGTTCGCGGCTTCTACGGCTCCATTAGTTTGAGGCCGATAAGGGAATGAGCGATGGTGCTTGATCTTATATTGCTCACAGAAGTCTCAAATGCGCTTATTCGCAAAGTTTGTGTCGTTGTCGGTGATGATATCTTTGGGTACTCCAAATCGGCACACAATATTGTTCTTGATAAACTTCTTAACATGACTGGCCGTGATGTTGGCATATGACGCCGCTTCTACCCACTTGGTGAAGAATTTAATGGTGACCAGGATGAATCGATGTCCATTTGATGCTTTTGGATTAATCATTCCGACAACGTCAAGGCCCCAGGTAGCAAATGGCCAAGGAGTGGTCATGCAGTGAAGATCAATGGCAAGAGAGTGTATCAGACTGGAGTGTTCTTGACACTTGTAGCATTTTTGAACATGTTTGCAGCAATCCGATTCCATGGTGGTCCAAAAGTATTCCTACCGTAGGATTTTCTTAGCGAGCATGTGACCACTGACGTGGAATCCACATACTCCCTCATGGATTTCTTTCATGATATTGACCGCTTCACTTTCAGTAAGGCACCTGAGTAAGACGTTATTGTATGATCGCTTGTAGAGGCATTCCCCGCAAATGACGTAACCTGCCGCTAAACGTTGAATGGTTCTTTGGTCTGTCTTGGATGTACCCTCTGGGAAAGTTAGGGTCTCGAGGAAATTCTTGATATCTGTGAACCAAGGTGGCTCATCATCATGCTTTGTAGGTTCCTCAATCTGGAGGCAGAAGGCCGGATCATCCCTCTGCTCGATCACAATCAGCTTCATCTCAACACCATAGGGGATGTCAATCATTGATGCCAAAGTTGCTAATGTGTCGGCAAAGTGATTCCTTATTCGGGGGACGTATGAGAAAGTCCCATCTTGGAAGTAGGCTATCAGATCTTTAAGGTGTTCATGATAGGGGATCAGTTTCTCGTCTTTCGTCTTCCAGTCACCATTCGTCTGACATATGATTAATTGTGAATCGCCAAATACTTGAAGGTGAGTTACATTTAGATCGAGAGCCGCCTGCAGACCAGCGGCACAAGCCTCGTACTCAGCCATATTGTTAGTGCAAGGGAAGTTGAGTTTGATAGAGACCGGCACATGGGATCCTTTCGGTGAAATTAGGATGCCGCTAACTCCTTGACCCTCGGCATTTGTTGCCCCGTCAAAGTGCATTACCCAAGATTCCTTTGCTTCTTCTGTATCATCTTCTGTCATGAACAGGATGCCCTCATCGGGAAACTCAGTTCTCAAAGGCTCATAATCAGGTAAAGGATTGTCAGCAAGATGATCAGCAAGCGCCTGCCCCTTGATCGACTTCTGAGTGACATACGTGATGTCAAATTCAGATAATAAAAGTTGCCATCATGTGGTTCGTCCAGTGAGAGCTGGCTTTTCAAATAGGTATTTCAATGGGTCCATTCGGGCCAAGAGCATAACCGCCTGAGATAGCAAGTAGTGGCAGAGCCTTTAAGTAGCCCATACAAGAGCTAGGCATGCTTTCTCCAGATGAGAGTAGCGCGCTTCATAATCAGTAAACTTCTTGCTCAAACAGTAAATGGCCTGCTCTCTTCTTCCTATTTCATCGTGCTGCCCCAAGACACATTGCATTGAAACTTCCGTCGTGGAGAGATATATCAAGAGTGGTCTCCCTGGCTCAGGTGGTACCAAAACAGGTGGAGTAAGGAGGTAGCTTTTGATTTTTTTGAACCCTGCCTGACAATCGTCGTTCCATTGAATAGGAAAATTCTTCCTTAGTAAGTTGAAAATCGGCGTGCAGATTGGAGTTAGCTGTGCAATGAATCAATTGATATACTGTATTCTGCCCAGAAACCTTCTAACCTCTTTCTCGGTAGACAGCGGTGGCATTTCAGTGATAGCTTTTACTTTGATTAGGTTGACCTCAATCCCCCTCCTGCTGACGATGAACCCTAGAAGTTTCCCTAACATAGCACCAAATGCGCACTTCTATGGATTCAGTCGTAGCCGATACTTCCTCAGCCTTTCAAACAGTTTATGAAGGTTTCCAGATGGTCGCTCCGCTCCGGTGACTTGGCTATCATGTCATCGACATACACTTCAATCTCTCGATGTATCATGTCATGAAATAGTGCAGTCATAGCTCCTTAGTACATTGCACCGGCATTCTTCAGCCCGAATGGCATGACTTAATAGTAAAAGGTTCCCCAGGGGGTAATGAACACTGTCTTCTCACGATCAACCTCAGCCATTTTGATCTGATTGTATCCTGAGAATCCATCCATAAAAGAAAGCATCCCGTGCTTAGCTGTGTTATCGACCAAGATGTCGATGTGTGGTAGTGGGAAATCATCCTTTAGGCTCGCTCTGTTCAAATTGTGAAAATTGATGCACATGCGGACCTTTCCATCCTTCTTTGGCACAGGTACGATATTGGCTAGCCATTGCGGGTATTTGGATACCATGAGAAACCCCACGTCATACTGCTTGATGACCTCATCTTTGACTTTCAGCATCCACTCGGGTCAGAGACGTTTCAGCTTATGCTTGACTGGCTTCATATCAAGGTAGAGGGGCAACTCATGCTCGACCAAATCAGTATCTAAACCAGGCATGTCCTCGTACGACCAGGCAAAGATGTCTTGGTATGACCGAAGGAATTTGATCATGCTTTTTCTTTCCTCAGGAGACAGTGACGTTTCGATTTTGGTTATCCTAGGAACCTCCTTAGTTCCTAGATTAACGTCTTCGGTCTCTTCGACAATGGGGGTAGGGCCATGCTAAAAGTAGGCAAATCGGTCAAGGAGCTCATCGAGGAGCTCCTTGAAGGGGACATCTTCGTCCAGACTCAAGATCCCTACCTCTTCTTGTATTTCTACGGGGAAGGGGTCGGTTTCACGTGGGACGGGCATTTTGATTAAGGCATCCTTTTGGGAACATTTTCTGGAACTTCAAATGACAATATTTTTGGGCTTTGGATTTTTTCAATGTTTTTGAGATTTTATGTTTTTTGTATGTTTTTGAGATTTTGTATTTTTTTCATGTTTTTGAGATTTTGTGTTTTTTGTATGTTTTTGAGATTTTGTATTTTTTCCATGTTTTTGAGATTTTTATTTTCTTCGGAGACGGACCCTTGGCAAGGCGGGTTTGTGTATATACAAGGTATTGCCTGCTAAGGGCTTATCTCATTTTTTATAGGTTGTTTTTTTTTGGGAAACGGGTGCCAAATGTTAGGCCACTCCTCGCTTCCAGGGTTTGGGGCAAAGATGCCCAGTTGCGTACCTGAGGGGCCGCTTCTTTACCTGTTGGGATGGAGGGTGCTGACTGATATGGCTCATTGGAGTCAGCCTCCATCATATTGATCCCCATTTTGTCTGAGATCATGTCCTCAAACGATAACTCAGATTTGTGGTGATTTACCACAGGGGGGGTTTGTTCAGGTACCAACCGTCGTTCCTCGAAAAGGGACAGCGTGGCCAAATCTATCTCCAAGCTGGGAAGGGAGATCTGGGGATTGGTGGGATGGACTGGGGCTACGGGTTTGTGTGGGGTCAAATGGGTTACCCCATTTCGATCGATTTTTACGACCCCCGCGCTGACAAAGGAATCCCTGATGTGCGGCCGAGGGCAAGGTTTCTCTTCTATGTTGATTCCTCGAGCTTTTGCAGCTACGGCCACCCTGGCTTTCTCTTTGGCCTCTCGGACCTCTTACTCTGTGGGCTTGTATCCTAGCCCGAATCTTACTTTCTGTCCCTTAGCCACAACTTTCTCTCTTCTGCCTTGTAATTTTGGTCCCAGACCCCTTCCTTTCTAATAGCCCAACTTTTGGAGCATTGCCACTGCCGCTACCATACCGCCTCCCGTTTTAGACATGATGCCCTCAATGTGTTCTGGGAGTATAGCTGACACCTCATATTTAAAACTGTGGAGGTCGATGTCCTCAGCGGTATGTGGTACATCCAGTATGTTAGGTTTCTCTATGCTATTGGTGGCCTTCTCTTTCTCACTATGCCCCACATCCAGTGGGGGTAGTGGCATGCTGAGAAGGTGCAGGGGGGATGATTTTCCCGGCATTGATCAAACCCTGGATGGCGTACTTCAATGGGAAGCAGCAATTAGTAGGGTGATCCGGACCCTGATGAAAATTGTAGTGGGTATTTGGGTCATAGTTCTTTGGAATCGGGTGAGGAGGAGGTTGCGGTTGGCGGATAGCCACTAATCCCTTTTCTACTAACAGGGGCAAAAGTACACTCAAAGATTGCCCTAGAGGTGTGAAGACTCAGTCGTAGTGGGCTCTCCTCTATTCCAGGGTCATTTGCATTCCTTGCCCATTCCCCATTCTTTGCGTTTGCTCAGGCCTAACAAGTGCTGGTGGGGCTGCCTGAAATTGAAACGAGGTAGTATTATTGGTCCTGGTATTGACTATGTTCTGGGCATCGCCTCTGTTCTCTTCTCGTTCTTCTGTTCTGAAAATCTTCTAACCCCACTGGGTCCACTTGGCACGTTCTTATTCAGACGCCCCTCCCTGATGGTGTCCTCGCATCGGTTGGCATTCCTCACTAGATTAGTAAAGCTGATTTGCTGCTGATACACCAAAAAGTCTAAAATCACTGGCAGAGTGTTCTTTGAAATCATCTTTATCTGTTCATCATTAGGTATTCTATTCCTGACCTGTGCTGCCAATGCTCTCCATTGCTCCAAGTAGTCACTGAAAG
This sequence comes from Chloranthus sessilifolius, assembly GCA_021018995.1. NCBI lineage: Eukaryota > Viridiplantae > Streptophyta > Magnoliopsida > Chloranthales > Chloranthaceae > Chloranthus > Chloranthus sessilifolius. Next base: position 106,052,202 of record CM037588.1, read on the forward strand.
CCTCGTTCTGATTCTGCTTCAAACGGGCCAAGTCAGACTTACGCGGCTCGATGTCTATATTGTAAACATACTATTATTGAAAGAGATGCATCAAGTCCCTCCATGTTTTCATCATAGACGGTTCTAATGATGTGAACCATCTTAAAGCTGGCCCGGTCAGACTCTTTTGAAAGACTCTTATTAGTAGTCTTTCGTCCTCCCCGTATTGGTACATGTCCCCGCAGTAGGACTTCAAGTGCGCAATAGGATTGCCAGTGCCATTATATTTGTCGAAGGCTGGCATTTTGAATTTGGGGGGCAAGGGGACCTCAGCGAACAGACTTAAGTCTGTGAAGTCTGTGGCGTGAATTTCAGCACCACCCATTTTCATCAGCTGCTTTTATATTTTATCCAACTGTTCTTTCAGCTGCTCTGACTCTTTTGATCAAGAGTCGCTTTCTCAGCCGTCAGTTGGACTTCACTTTAGGCCACCAGGGGATGGGCAATTATGGGAGGGGGTTTAAGGTTGGTCAAAGCCCTAGCATAAGCCCCACTATTTCTGATCTCATCCTCCTCATACTACTGGTCTATGTAGGGTGCAGTGAGGACGAGATTCTCAACCTGTTGTTGTTGCATGCATGGGTTGGATGGGAATGACATGAGTAGGGGTTGGGTGAGCCCATTGGGGGTGAGGAAAGGTTTGTTGGGTGATGGGAATTTGGTTTTAAGGTGGGGCCTGATAGGGCCATTGGGTATGGGAGAAGGCTTGGAGATGGCCTTAGGGTGTGGGGCCATGGGAGAATTGAGTTTAAGGTATGGCATGGGTTTGACCTGCTGTGAAGGTTGGGTTAAATGTTGGGGGTATTGTGGAAGGTATGAGTGTGGGGTTTGGGTTTGGGCCATGAACTCTTGGCCATTTTGGGCCACAAGCCATTGATAGGTTTGGGCCACGGACCCTGGGTAGGTTTGGGTTACGGGCCCTTGGTGGGTGTGGGCCAGTGAGCCTGGGTAGGTATGGGCCAAGGGCCCTTGAGGGGTTTAGCCCAATGGGCCTTGATGGGTATGGGTCATGGGCCCTTGATGGGTCTGGCCCAATGGGCCTTAATGCTGGGCCATGGGCCCTTAGTGGGTTTGGCCCTTGACCCACTAAGGGCCCGTAACCCATTAAGGCCCTTGGTGGTCTGGGCCATGGGCCCTTGGTGGGTCTGGGCCATGGGCCTTGGGTAAGTTTGGGTCCTTGGTGGGTCTGGCCCAATAGGCCTTGATGGGTTTGGGTCATGGGCCCTTGGTGGGTTTGGGCCATGGACCCTTGGTGGGTCTGGACCATGGGCCCTTGGTGGGTCTGGGCCATGGGCCCTGGATAGGCTTGGGTGGTGGGGTATTGGGTCATGAGGTCCTGGGATATGTGGGAAAAGGGGGTTTGGGCCAATGGGCCTTGGGGTATGTGGGTGTTTGGAGATTGGGCCATGGGTCCTTGGGGTAAGTAGGTAATGGGGGTTTGGGTGGTGTGGATTATGGGGGGTTGATGGGGGTCATGGGGGAGTGAGGCATGGAGATTGGCTAGGGTATGGGATGGGTTCATGGGGTGTGGAGGAGAGGGGGTGTTTTGAGAAGCCTTCCACATGGAATAGGCTTGGAACATCTCCTCCATCATGGTCATGGAGAAAGGGTTGGATGGAGATGGGGGATTTAAGGGGTGATAGGGTATAGATGGGATGGAGGTGGTGGAAAATTTGGGCATGGCCCCGGTATAATCAGGCATGGCCACAGTAGGTGGGAGGGTATGGGGTGGATGAGGGGATGCATTGGGTATATTTTGGGATGATGGGGGGCATGATGAGGAGGGATGAGGAAAGTTGGGCATGGCCCCGGTAAAAGTGGGCATGACTTAGATGGATGGGGGATTTTACCGGGGGTTGGATAGGGTGAAAGTGGTGTATGTGAATGAGGGTGGATCGCGTCTATAGGGGGATGATGGGAATTGGGGCATGGATGTGGATTGGAAAAATGGGTTTGGCATGGGCATGGTTTGGGCAAAAGATGGAGAATGGGGGGTAGGACTTGGGATATTTTGAGGGGTATCGGTGGAAAAATGGGAGTGCCAAATGGGCCGGTAACGGTAAAAGGGGGTTGGGTGAGGGGGATGGTGGAAAAAATTTCTCCCGAATGGAAGTGGGTTGGAGAATGTGGCGGGGATGAGTCGGGATCGGCGTAAGCCAGGTCCACTACCCACAACATTCTTTGGGAGCGGGTCGGGTAAGGGTGCCTTGGATAAGGCCAAACAATCCTCCTCCTTCCCCTACGGGACACCGGAGGGCAAGATGATGCCGTTGTGCTGGCACCACAAACTATTTATTTCTTTTGGTTAAGATTATATATATATTTTGAATTTTATGAAATTTTTTTGAAAAACAAAGGTTCCGAGGCCTTGGAATTCCCTTTTCAGGTGGCTCTCATACCTTAATTCAAGACTCGCGGCGACGATTCCGAGGCACTTTGGAAGAATCGAAGGAGAACATTTGATCTATTGATGGCATGGAAATCGAGGCAAACAACTCGATTCCCCAGAATGAGCTAAAAAGAAGTTGCCCTCTTTTGACCGGCGGGGGCGTATTGGGTGTTGGAGATGACGGGGCCTAAACAAGGCACTAAGCACACTAATCGGAAAACTCGGGAGGTGGAAAGGGCCAAGGATTCGGGCTGGGGCTGTGCAGACAGACCTGGCGCAACTAATATTAGCGCCCAGGTTGCAGGGGAACCTTTTTACACTGGCGCAACTATTAGTTGCGCCAAGGCAAAACTTGGGATTTTAAAGCTGGCGCAACTAATAGTTGCGCCGGTTATAAATTCCAGTGTTTGTACACTGGCGCAACTAATACTTGCGCCAGGCAAAAACTAGTACTCTAAAACAGAAGACAGCAACCACTGATGCCCGAAATGAGTCTTTTTTTTTTGGTTTTTGTGGAAGCTAGGCTTCCAGGAACTGAGCAGTTTTCTTGATGGTCGATTCTCTCCTTACCACACCTAAAGGGTTTGAGTCCGGTATAACTCGCTAACGCGCTCCCCAAGGGTTTTAAGCTTCAGAATGGGAACCCACTCGATAAACCTCCGGCGCGAGCGCCTTCTCAGATACTAGGTGGGCTGGGACTTTTCTAGATCATCACCACTAGGGGCTGCCGCCATAATAAGACCCGGGTGTTTATGTGTTTGCCTAATCCCAACCCCTTTGAAAATCTAACCTGCAAAACAAATTAATTAAGCTCCCTAACTTGGTTCAATTTTAATTTTTTTCAAAGCTCCTTTTTTTCTTTCTTTTTTTTTGAAAGTTTTCTTTAGTTCAAAGACGGGGGTGATTATCCCGTGCCGCCACTACGGGCCGGTGTCCACTGATGAAATATGAGTACACAAGGAGGCCCGCCAATCGGCTAAGGCACTTTAAATGACGAAAATTTAAAGAAATTGAAAGACAAAACTCAAGTAGGCCCGCCAATCGGCTAAGGCACTAAAATAAAGGAAAAGTAAGGAAAATAAAGACTATGCGCAAGTAGGCCTGCAAATCAGCTAAGGCTCGTAAATGATGGAAAAGTAGGGTAAGTAAAACGACTTAATCGGAGGAGTGAGTAAAAAAATAGCAAAAATAAACTAAAAAAATAGCAATAACATATTAGTAAAAAAAAAAAAAAAGGCCAAGTTCAAGGGGAAGCTCTACAAGCTAATCCCCAGCAGAGTCGCCATCTGTGCAACCGTGGGAATCGAGACAATCCTGTCGCGACGATGCGCTCTCTAACGAAAAATATAGAGTCACCACCCAGAGCTTTCGGTGTCCTGGGAAACCTAGTTCATTTTTATGAGCACCGAAGTGCTAAAAATATGACTTTGAATCCGGTCCACACCAAAGACTCTTGGATAGGGGCTTCGGTTATCGATCGGGAAGGTGTTAGGCACTCGATCAACCCGCTTAACGCGGTCTCTACTAATGGCCAAAAATAAAATGTAGTAAAAGAAAAGAAAATAGCTTCCTCTTGCCCAAAAGGGCTTAGAATCCTATTTGTGCCCTTTCGTTCCTACCGAAAAGTCGGCTGCGTAATGGCACAAATGGGAGGATGGAGGGAGCTAGAAAGAGATAGGAGAAGAAAGGGAAGAGCCGGAGCTCTCGGGCCCTTGTAGCACCATTGGAGAGCCTTGCGTGGCTTGCTTTGATGAGCTCTTGAAGGCTTGAATGGTGGGAAAAAGGGGTTCTAACCACTAAGGCCTACTAGCTAGGGGATAGAGAGGGAAGGTGAATGGATAGCATATACCTAAACTAAGGGATCTAAGGTGAAAAATATCACTCAAAGGAGGTTTTAGAATTTTAGAATTTTTATGGGAAGTGTGCACCAAAGGGAGAAAGATCTTCTCACTTTAAACTCTTTCTCTCTTAGGCCAAAATTCTCAACCCCTAAACCAAGGGGAGGGAGGCTCTATTTATAGGAGATGGGTGGATTAGGAGGTTGCTTAGAGGCTAAGTAAGATTAGGAATTAGGTAATGGGCCATCTAAGGTTTCCTAGGATTTTAAGAGCTTGGAAAGGTGTGAAGGATCCTCCAATGGTGGATGATGGGATGAGGCCTTAAGCCACTTAAGGGGTTGCAAATAGGTAGTGAATGGGTGCAACAGAACTATCAAAACACACCCCAAAGGTCGAGGTGGTCAACAAGTCAAACCCCAATCACAATTTTCAGGGCAAATTCCAACAGTTACTGTTCATATGCCTAGCGCAACTATTAGTTGTGCCAGGCAAATGTACAGTGCCTGGAAGTTAGCTCGCGGGGGTGGGGGCCACCTTTAAACTTGGCGCAACTATTAGTTGCACTAGGCTTAAAGTCTGGGGGAATTGTCCTGGCGTAACTAATAGTTGCTTCAGGCAAAGTTATAACTGGCGTAACTATTAGTTGCGCCAAGTCCCCAAGGGGCCCAAGTGAAATTACTTCTCTGCCCTTCGGATTCGGACTGCCATATCTTTTGATGTATACCTCTGATTGGGGCGATTCTTAGACCGTTGGAAAGCTGATGACCTCTACTCTTTAATGGTATGAGATTCGGTCATAGTAGAGGGCTGTAGCCAATTCCAGTGCACTACTTTTTATCCATAGCCTGGTAAGGTTAGGTTTAGGGTTCAAAATGGGTTCTAAGGGTCGAGATTGGTTTCTGATGGGTCGGGGTAGGTTCCTAAGGCGTCTAGGGTGATTCTTAAGGGTTTGGGGTGACTCCTAAGGGTTCCATACATGCCATCAAAAGCTCGAAAATGCGCCTCTCTCAAACTATGTTCCGATCGGGCCTTTGGCCAAATTTGGGTGTCTACAGACCTAAAAGGTCACCCGTACACTGACCTGGTGACGTCTCGATCACGCGCTATAGTTATAGCACATAACACAATCACACGCACACTCAGAAATGCGTAAATGACCCCTCAAGCCTGAGATCACACGCCCAAAAACAAGCGCGCAATCGTATCGAGCGACCTAAAACAGGCTCGCAATACCTAACTTTGGACGAAATTTACACCTTCATACCATTGTATCCCATCTTGCCCAAAATTCTCCAGTCCCATCGCGTAGCCTCACAGGCTATTCCTACAGAAAAGAAAGACCTACTCACCCATCCCATCGCATACCCTTACACAAGAAGGAAGCATTGACAACACCCATCCCCATCGCGATAACATGTACACATGCGATATCACCTCAATATCTAGCCCCATCGCAATAAATTTGTCATGCCCTCATGGCCCATTGAGAAAAGCCAAAAGTAAATCTCTCGAAAAATGTGGGCACACCGCCAAAAAAACTAAGCCAATCACGGCGCAACCATAACGTGATTCTTTCATAACTCAAGATATGCCAAAGAAAGAAACAAGACACACCCATTACACAAAAATCCCACCAGTGTCCCATCGCTAATTGTGTTCAGTCAACTGCCCATCGCAAACATCACTACTTGGAAAGCTCAAACAACACCTGCCACGCTGTATGACAAAGAGAGAGAAAGCTTGAGCGTCTCCCATCGCTAAGGCAAAGGGCCCTCTCTCTCCCGAATTGATCCCCACGTCCCACTAGGACTCACCCAGCACGCAACCAAAGAAAGGGAGAACACCCTCAGGTCCCATTGCGACATCATTCCTCCACGATGTTTTATCTCACCGGTGACCGCCAACCCCTGCCATAGCAGACCCGAAGAGAAGAAAGCTCCAAAGTCCCATTGCGACACTACGACACCACCACAAACTGTACAAGCTACGCATAACACAGGTAAGTATCACCCCCAGGTAAGTACTACCCACTTTTTTTGGTTTTACTCAATATTTCTTGTAAATATAGTTAGCTATGATTAAGTCAAAAAGCTTTTAAAACCCGTCTCTCTCAACTCACGAATCACTGTAGTCCTCCCATAAGAGACAATCATCAGTACTCGCCGAGAAGGTTAGACGGAGTATCCAGCATGCCAAGTGTCGTCTTGACAACCACAACAACGGCCAGGTCCACAAATCTCGTACCGGTGGATTGTTGAGCACTGAAATATACCACTTTCTACCCCTTAACCTAACCTATGTGTGCGAGCAAGGATCCTCTTGAACCCGTTGCGGCGATGCACTCGCGATGGAATAAAATGTAGAGTTGCCACCTGGAGCTTTTGGTACCCGGGAAACCTTTAAATCGATATTTTGAGCACCAAAGTGCTAAATATGACTGATTTACCGGTCTTTGCCAAAGGCTCTAGGGTAGGGGCTTCGGTTATCGATCGGGAAGGGTTTAGGCACCCGATCAACTCGCACGTAGCGGTGTCTATCTATGGCCAAAATGAAAACAATTGGGTGGAGCTTCCCCTTGTCCGAAGGCAATACGGTCCTATCAAGCTTTGAGCCAAACCGAAATTTCGGCGGCGTAACGACTTGAATCCTTGGACTGAGGAAACACTGAGAAGGTAGAGGAAGAGAGGGGTGAGATCCGGCTCACGGGCCCTTGTTGCACTGTACGAGACCTTCACTTTGGCGTGCTTTCGATGGCTTTAAATGGTTTAAATGGTAGAAGAATAGGTTCTAATGCTAGGATTCGGTAGATAGGAGGTGTGGAATGAAGCTAGGGACTAAGCTTTAACTAAAAGAGGTGATCTAATGGTTGAAAAGGGTTGCAAAGGATGATCTATGAATGCTGGAATTCTGGTTGAGGAGATAGAAAAAAACTCTCTCTCATTAGGGCTCTCTCTCTCCTAACTCAAGTTTTCACCCTAATCTTTTCAACCTTATTTTTTTAACCCTTTTGGGAAGAGGGGGGCCTCTCTATTTATAGAGAAGAGGTGGGTTAGAGGGTTACTTAAGAGCTAATTGGTTTAGCAATTAGGTAATCCTCCATCTAAGGTTTTCTAGGTTTTTATGGTCCTAGAGGTTTGGGAAATTGGTTTCGATGGCGGATGATGGGGTGAGACCATGGGTGACTTAAGGTTGCCAATAAGCTCAAAGGGGGTGCAACCAACCTTAAGACACCCACCTCAACCAAGGGGATGGTCAAAGGGTCAAACCAAATGAAAGAAATTCGAGCATTTAATGACAGATACTGTAGCTAAGCTGGACATATATATTACATACGCCCAGCTTATGCACAGTAAAACTCAAGAAAACTAGGGGGGATTTGAGAAGATGGGTGCCCGCGTTGGTGGCCACCAATGCTAGGAGTATGTATTATATACGCCCGACCAAATTTGGCCCAAAAATGCCAGGCGTATATAATATATACGCCTGACCAATTTGGGGCCAAATTGGCTGGGCGTATATAATACATACGCCTGAGCAAAAGTTGTCATTTTATGTGAAACTTCAAACGGCCATAACTTTTGAACCACAACTCTAAATTGAGTGATCTTTGGCTAGTTGGAAAGCTGGAGAAGTCCTCTTTCCAATGGTATATGGCACATCCTCAAAAGTAGTCAGTATAAAAATTTATAGCTCTCCTCCCATCAAATACTCAGAAGGGTTTAAATTGAGTTTGGGAAGGGATCCTAGGGTTTAGGGGTGATCTCTAAGGGTTGGGGGAATGGTTCTAATGGGTTTTAGGTGATTCCTAAAGGTCTGGATAGATTTCCAAGGGTTCAGGGGTGCCATCGGAAGCACAGGGGTGCATTTCTCCCGGAGTACAAACTGATCGGGCCTTGGGCCGAATTTGGGTGTCTACACTATGATGGACCTTTGAGCATGTTAATCATATCTTTTAAGTGTGTTTTTACAGATAACAGTAAAATAAGAGCTTAATGCTGTAATCCATGCTTTTGAAGCCAAGAAGAAGGAATTTTGTGTTTAGCAGTAGAGCTGATGGATTTATTGAAAAGGCACCATGGTGGTTCACACCATTGGGGCTTTTTAGCATGCTTTGGGGGCCTTGAAGACCTGCTGAGAGAGAGAGTGGTGAAGCCCAAAGGTTAACAAGGTGCTATGCAGTAATACAACATTTTGTGTTTGTAGCAAGGCAGCACCTTGGGTGCAAGATAACAACAAATCAACACCTCAAGGAATTCTATGCAAAACAGCTGCAGAGCAATTCAAGTGGCATATTATAGCTACAACATTAATGCACTCGAGTACTTTAAGTGTTGAAGATCATCTACTTGAGCTGATGATGGAAGCCCATGAGCAGCACAACTACAAACTTGAAGAATTTGAGCAGTTTAGAGGGCTGGTGCAGCCACTCGAGGTGTTTAAATGCAGCTTAAAATGAACTACATGAGCTATTCTTTGTTGGAACTAAAGCACTTGAGTGGTTATGTAGCTGAAAGCAACCCCACGAGTGAATTGTAGAGCTGTTATGCGCTAAAAATAGACTCCACGAGAGGTTGTTTTGAACTCCACGAGTTACTATGTGTTAAAATTAAACCTGTCGCAACCTATTGAATGGTTGTGTGAACCTGTCGCAACCTATCGAATGGTTGTTTGAACCTATCGAGAACCTGTTGAGAGGTTCTGATGCTGAAAATGAACCTATCGAGCATCCTATCGAATGGTTGAATGAACCTATCGAGCTCCTGTTAGAACCTGTCAAATGCATACTTGAAGCCCATTCAACCTGTCGAACAGTTGCCTGAACCTCTTGAGATTGAAGTTCTGAAGCTCCAACCTATCGAGGCACGGGTTTCAACCATCTATTTCACACTTTAGGAACATTTTGGGGATTCCAATGCTTCTAGGGCACACATCCCAATGTCCCACACATCTTAGGGATTTATCTTGGGTTCCATTAACAAATATCAGTGGCCGACAGGAGAATTTTTGAGAGCTGCAAGAACACATCAGCTGGGCATGAAACTCTGCACATGGGACAACAGTCCACATGCAATTTTCCTTGGCCGAAATAAAGACACCTCAGCTGTGCATAACATACCTGAGTCCTTTGCTCTCTGATTGGCTGCAACTCAAGGCACATGGATCGATGCATATGTATAAATACCCATCTATTCTGCTGTAATTTCTCAGCAAGGAAAGTAGGAATAAAGGAATAGCCTGAGTTCTCCTTAACTCATTTAAGTTTAGTTTTAGGTTTTATTTTCTCCTTTTCTCTTCCCCCCTCTCTCTCTAATCCAGCCTGTTGGATTAGATCTAGGTAGCAGCTCAGATCTAGTTTGTAATTGTAATTTTGGCATGAAAAAATGTGGATCAATGCATAGACTACAGATCTGGGAACAAGTTTATTGTATGTTGTTTTATTTAAAACAATAATTATTAGTTTTAAAGCTTAATTAAATCTATAGATCTTGTGGTCCCATTAGATTCTCGATCGGCTCTTGTGTAGATGGGCCAAGCCTGCCACATCTCCGGTAGATCTCTTAATGACCATTTGATTTCCCTAGGATTGATATGCCTGTGGGTGCTTGTTCTTGTGTCCTTGCATCCACAACATCTATAGTGATTATCTTGTTCTGATCGAAGACATCGGGATGGAGGAATCTATTGGATGATCTGTGACTATTGAAGTGGATAGATCATAGCCTTAAGATCAATCCAAACCACCGATCTAAATCAGATTCTTATACCTTGCATTTGTGCTTGTAGCCAAATAAAGGATTGCTGCAAATCCCCAGCTCTTGATCTGTTTTGCAATAAAAACAAGGCCCTAGCTGTCTATTTCATCCAATTTTATATTTTATTTTACCATCCATCTTCCTCAATCTTTTAGATTTAATTTTATATTTCAGTTTTATAAATTATATCTAGTGACACCCGAAAAGCTCTCTTTCTTCTTAGAATTGCCAGACTGCAGCTAGATTTGGAGGTCTACTATACACCTTCTAGGTTTAGATCACTACTCCCTGTGGGACAAACTCTTACTTATTAAAACTTGCTACAAAGGCCATGTATCTTATAGGTCTAGGATATTTTAGATGTGCTGAATCTATCCTCTGTTTTACTTTGATTTTATTTTCTTTCTTTTAATTCACAATAATCAGCACACTAAAATTCTCCAACAAGTTTTTGGTGCTATTGCCAGAGATCTGCTCAGCGACGTCTAGGAAGCCACGTTTTTCGCTGTTTTACCACCGAATTGATTTTAAGTTAAAATCCCTAAAAATTTAAATTTTCAAACCCTCGAATTTTTAAAATTCCCTTATTAAAGAAAAAGTAAAAAAAAAGAGATGCAAATAAGAACAAAGCAACAAGATAAATAGACCCAACTCACCTTTCTTTAAATACAAAAAAAAAAAACTGATTAAGCACCCCATCACCCGCGCATAATAAATTACACTTAAACCTGACCTTTAACTCCTAAGATCCCTGAACTCGTAATCAAGTACATATCCCACTGCACAGAATTGGATCAAGTGCACACTCCACTGTGCAGAATCATTTGTTTAGACACATTAGGACTAGAATACCCAACTTACACGCCAACCCCTGAATTTGCAATCAAGTGCATATCCCACTGCGCAGAATTGGATCAAGCGTACACTCCACTGTGCAGAGTCATTTGTTCAGATGCATTAGGATTAGAATTCCCAACTTAGAGGTTGACTCCAGATGAATCAAGTGCACGCGCCACTGCACAGAATTCAATTGAGCACACCTCACAAGACCCCCACCTCAATTACTAGCCCAAACCGGCCATTCTCCTGAAAAACTGAACATCGAGTATATTTAATCTAAGAACTTATAAACACATATTAGAAAAGGAACGCCTGACGCACATTGGTGTGAGCAATGACGCTCCCGGTTTGACATGACTTGCAAAAGCCTTCGATATTACATGGTACTTTATTTTATTATTATTGGTCCCTGGACCTTGTTTTGAATATTTGATTAATGCTCTGGTACCTCGATTGCGTAAAATCCCTTTGGTTAGCCCACGCCAAGCAGTGGGATGCGCCATGCACCCATAGACCTGAAATGTGCCCTCCGATAGCAATCATTTGCCCTTTAAATGCTCCATTTTAGCTTGTGCTGATAGATAAGAAAGCCAAGCATGTCATGCCAGCATCACCAATTCACATTTATGAATTTCTAAGAGAAACGAGAAGACACCTCGAATCTGGGGTGTCTACTTTTTCGACGCGTTCTTACTTCGCAAGAGCGCGCCGAAGAGGGGCATCTGTAGACACCCCCATTTTTCCCTCTCAGAATATACAAATCTGTTCGATCAATCTTTGACCTCATAACCTTGATATGGGACCTTATGCTGAAACAATAGTATATGGCTGAACACAGGTTGAAATAATAGTTCTGTGGCTCAGGCCCCATACCCTCGACGTAGGAACCATATACTGAAACAATAGTGAATGGCTGAACACAAGCTGAAATAATAGCTCTGTGGCTCAGATCCTAAAATAGGGAGACTATATACTGAAATAATAGTATATAGTCAGAATACATACTGAAATAATAGTCTCGCATTTCAGACCCCTAACATTAATGTGGGACCATATATTAAAACAATAGTATATGACTGGACACAGGCTGAAACAATAGTTATGTGGCTCAGGCCCCATACCTTCGACGTGTGAACCATGCACTGAAATAATAGTACATGGCTGAACACAGGTTAAAACAATAGCTATGTGCTCAGATCCCAACATAGGGAGATACTGAAACAATAGTATATAGTCGAAATGCAGACTGAAACAATAGTCTGGTATTTCAGACCCGACCTGGACCCGGGCAATCCCGAATTAAGCACCTAAAACTAAGTGCTCAATTCGATTGCACGTCAAATCACAAGTGCACAATCAGTCCCTTCTCAGACCAGACTTCCTTTCCTTAGACCAACTCGAGACTCGATCACACGCCTGACACCAGACACGCGATCGGATTGAGTGCTCCATCATGAGCGCGCAATTGGTCTACGCCTGGCCTAGCCTCACTGTCCTTGACCCCTAAGTTTCCTCGATTAAACACTTCGAGAGTGGCGCTTAATTAGATTATGCAGCCCAAAATGGGCGCGCAATTAGTTCTAACACTATTAGGACTAGAAAACTCGCTGAGTAAGTCAATCGATCGCTCACTTAGTCGGTGACCGACTCAAAGTGATTAAGCACTGGGAGACCGGCGCGCAATTTGATTAAACGCCTGAAATAGGGTGTTTAATTAGAAAAAAACCTATAAAATATTTTTTTCTGAATTCGCCCAAGAGGCTGGACAATTTTTTGAGAGAGAACAGATTTTTTAAAGATTCCGAACCAGAGAACTCCGAGGACAAATCCATAGAGCAACCTAGTCATGATTTCGAGATTCAAGCTTCGAATCTTTGAGATTTCTCTCTGCAGCCCCGGTCCTAGGTAAAAAATCTTAGTTTTTGAGTTAGGATATTTCTCTTAGTTTTAATTATAGGTTTTAATTTTCAGTCTGAAATCGTAGCACCCTTTTTTTTAGACCGCAAATTTTCTATATCTGGTTCTAGTTCTCCGAATTTAGAACCAGTCCTTAATCCGACGGTCCGACGCATTGATCCTAGGCTTTAATTCCGTTCTAAAATCTTAATCTCTAATCCTATCATTAATTTCTGGTTCTAGGTTTAAGACTTTAGAACCAGTCCTTAATCATACGGTCTGATTTTCTTATTTCGGACCTGAATTTAGTCGTAGAAATTTAAATTTCAATTTAATTTCTTAGTTTAATACCTCCAAAAATCCTAAATATTAATTTTAGTTTCTCAATTTAATTCATAATTATTATTCCAAATTGACTCTGAAAAATCTAAAATACTATTTTATAATCCTAAATCCAATTTATCTTTAACCTTAGCCATGCTATTTGCCCAAGGGAGCTTATAGATGGTACTCGAGAACGAGGCCAATCGTCCTTAGCATAGCGGGCCCAAAACCCTTTTTTTAAGATTATTTTATTGCTTTAATTAAAGTTAGAATATTAGTTCCATAATTTCTTCTTCGGATTTTAGTATAGTCAATTTGCATGCTTTATTTTAATTAAATCCTTAGAATAATTGCTTCGATTAGAATGCTAATAAAGTTAGATCCTTTATATTAAATAGATAATCCTCGCATAATTAATTCCTCGCTTTATGAGACCTCAGTACCATTAATCAGTCCTTTTATTTTAATTAGAATCCTAGTATAATTAATTTATTGCTCTTATCATAATTCTAGTCAAATCAGTTCCTTTATTTTAACTAGAATTTAGTATAGTTAATTCATTGCTAAATTGATCAGAACTATAACAATAACAGGAAATAAAAGAAAAAATAAACTATCTAAATTATAAGAAAAGACATAGCTGCTGACGTTTGTAGACGGACGATTCAGTATAGAAGTAACCCACACTTGGTCTAAAGCGTGATCAGTGACGTGTTGCATCGTCGTTAAATATCTGCAGCTGGCGATCGCAACAAACTAGGATCCTTCCTAGAAAACCCTTTATTTCTTACATTTCAAACACCACATCGCTAGAGTCCACCTGGACAAAATTGGAGCCATTGATTCAACGGAGATCGAGAGGAACCCAGAAAAAGCACGCACCAACAGGGCTGCCCTCTTCAAATTTCACAATGTACAAAGGGTCGCCCGGGCGATTTCAAGTTGAAATAATTTGCTTGGAAAACTCGCCCGGGCAAGTTTGTCCAAACACGCATTCTTCACACTCTGAATCCATCTCGCCCTTGCTAAGCTCCAATTAGCCCGAGCGACTCTGATACTTCAGAGTTCGATCCCCCATCGTCTTCACAGCAAAAAATCCCCAATGTCCTTGCATGCTACTACCAATCACCTCACATTCAAGTTTTAAGCCTATTCCAGTTTATCAGAACTGTAATCTCGCCCTCACTTTCCATGCATGCAACCTTTTCGGCGATGGGTTATCAAAATTACCGATCATTGCATTCCACATGCATTCGATCGCCGAATCTTATGCATGCAATCGACCTATTCATGCATGGAGTCTCGAATTCATAGTATTTAATTTTCCTTACGATCGCGTTAAAGATACTCACCTTCTAGTGCCCGTACCCTACAATTAGTGTCAAGGGAAATAGGCTCGCAAGTTTCATTTCCGCACGATGCTTCGATCAACGATCCTACGACATCGTACAGTTAGATGTAGTCGAGGTTCTTTCACCGGCAATGAGGTTTGGCATAGGTTCAAGTGTTTGGGATCAACAAGGGTTGAGAAGGGATGAATTATGTCCTCTCTCTCACTCCAGATAGTTTCAAACGAACCATGCATAGCCTTATGCATGCAAACTTGGTTTTATAACTTTGGGTCTTGATTTGGAGTGTTCATTGTACACTCAAAAGTTGTGTACGGGCCATCTCATGGCTCTCCACTCATGGGTCTTCTTGATTTGTTTTCCAATGGCCATAGGTGGGTTGGGTCCAAATATACCATATGACTTATATCTTAAGGGTGGTTGCTTCAAAGGGTAGCCCATCCACTAAAGAGTTATGTGTAGGCATTAGATGATGATTTTGTGTTGAGCTGCTATATAGAATTTGGTGTTGGCTCCTTGAAGTCTAAAATCAGGTCCTTGTAAGATCCAATTTACCCCAGATCCAATGCATAGTGGGTTCCTAATCATGGGATGGGCCCAATGGGTCATGATCTCCTGGGTAATCAACTAATGGATCTGTCTCAGTGTACTGATCCCTAAGACAAATTTTAAAATTGAAGCACACCATGGGTGCTCATGAGGGTCTGGTTAATACTTGTGCGGCTCATAGTCAGTGCGGTAAGCAGGTCTCACTGAGATAAAAATAAGCAAAAGAGATCACTGAGGCCATATGACGTAGGTGTGTTTTGATGCCTAGAGCTCATGGTTACCCTCCAAGGAGTCGACCAACGGGATAACTAAAATGTCCATCATAATTATAACCTTCTAAAACTTATGGCGTAAGCCCTGTTAGGCTCGCGCACAAGGTTGGTGTATTAGTGTTAGGCTATCTATGTTGTAGGTCTATACGAATAAACTAACATTAGTTCGGGCCATTACGATTGAACTTGGCCCGATCTCGAGGTTCATGTTGTGTGCAACATACACACGCCACATGAGGGTTCGAGTTTTAAAGATCAGTTCATGTCAAAATTAGTTCCATATTTCCATTTGGGTGTACTCACCCAATTAAGATATGTGGGTCAAAGGCCACGTCACAGGCGTGAAAAGTTTGACCAAAGTCAAACCGGCCAAAGCGAATCGCATCATCATCGAAAGTCAACGATTCAACGCTAGCGAAAATTCGGGTGTTACATAAACAATGGTTCCCCAAAATACATAAGCAATATTAAATGTACTCCCAAAATACATAAGCAATATTCAACGTACTGGGCCTAGGGCCCACAATTCAAACGGTATCTAACTCAAAATTCACAAAAAGAACTATACCGAGTTCACAATCCTACATCTAAGGAAAGAACTCGTCAAGAGGGATCTCTGACTCTTCCTCTGGGACGTAGTCTGGATCACTCTCGTAACCCTGGTCCTGAGTATCAACACCTGTGACATATAGTCGGGGTGAGCTAACAGTCTAAGCTCAGTAGAAGAAATTCAATTTCTATTACATTTTATCAGAACAAATATGGTTTCGAAGACTGAAATGGAAGCATATGTATTTTCAAAACAGATATTCCAAAGCAAATTCATTTACTGAATTTCAAGGATTGATATCAGACGCAAATTTCCTGAACAAATATCATTTAATTGTTATGAATGGGATTCAAACAAGTCAAAATTTCAAATACTTTCGGATTCTTATTCACACAATGCTTCTTTGTTTAATGACTTAAATCATAACTTAAATCAATATCCCAACATCTATAGCTTGGAAGCCAAGATTTTTCTGATGGGAACCCCTACCTAACCATCATCGTTCAATGAATAATTTTAAAATGTCCGTTGTGGATCAGAAATCGAATAGAACCGTGTCAGTTCACAGACAAATATACAGATATCCCGCCGTGCCAGTCACGAATAATCCGCCTCGTCGTTGGGGATTCGTTCGTGTGAACTTTAAATCAAATGTTGATTCTAACATAAAATTTAGAGTTCAAATGCGGATTCTAACATATAATTCATAGTTCAAATGTGGATTATGACATTTAATATATAGCTAGTTTCGGAGTTCTGATTTCAGAGTTCAAATGTGGATTCTAATTCAAGACGGATTCAAATCAAATTTAGAGTTCTTAATCATGTCCAAAAGTAATTTCATGTAATCGAAATTCTCATTGATTGTAGCATGTTATTCATATAAATTAAGATAAAAAATGTAATTTAATATTGAGATTCCCCTACCTAAATTTTGGATCCGTTCAAAGTGACTCAGATGTCCTCATCCATGGACTCCCATTATTTAACCAAGATTGCATTAACACCATATTACGTGTCAATAGTGTCGAAAACAGATAACTTGAAGTCCCCCAAAGTTTTTCCAAAGAAAAATAAACATAGCCAGAAACAGGGGAGATCGGTCGATCGATTTCCAAATCGATCGTTCGATTTCATATTCAAACGATCGATTTTCAAAATCGATCATTCGATTCCTTCAGAAACCTACATAACTAGGTTATGTAAAAATTGATCGTTCAATTTTGACAGATTTTGCAGCCTTCGGGCTTTTCCTTCCTTGGCTTATTTTTCTCCAAAACTGATCCGATTTCTTCCTATTATTACATTCAAACTAACCTAGATATATGTATAATTCATACAATATTAAAGCATTAACAAGCTCACCTTTCACGATTGATTTCACCGCTTTTGATGATTCAATCGAAAAGGGTGTGGCATTGAATCTTGCGAAATCTTACGTCGACAAATCCCAGAATGAGCTCCACGTTAATACAGAGAGAGAGCCTCACCTTTTCATCATATAGATTACACAGATCACGCGTCCATTGTGATTGGTTCACACCTGATCGGACATACGATTGGAACTACCAACCTCAATCTAATCAATAACAGATTTTAGAGCTTCTCTGCAGTCGAGATCTCAAGAGTGATTGAAAACCCAGGTGTGAGGAAGACAATGGAACTTACGAAGATCTCAAAGCTTGAGTTTCACAAGAGAAAGAAAGGAGTGAGTGTTTGCTCTTCTCTCCTCTCTCTTATAAAGCAAAAACAAGGAAATAAATATCTTGATATTTGTTCAAAATATTCTGATATTTATTCAAGGAACTTATCCACTTGAATTAAGTCCAAATTGGGTGTTGGCCAAGCATACCTGGTTCGACGTCCGAGTTTCTAACCAATGGTCATATCGACATCTAAGTCAACTTTTTCATCAAAAATATTCTTTCAATTTAATTATTCCTAAATTTAGGATGTCATCACGTGACTTGCCCGACACACACACCGAGATCACCGTGTTCGGGTTCGAAAACCTCCGAGATATTACATTCTCCCCTCCTTTAGAAATTTTTGTCCTTGAAAATTCAGCACATATAGCACGGGTTGATGAGCAGCACCAATTCAAAAATAGATTCTCTTCGTGCAAGAGAACACTTAATGAGATTGGAAGGCTCTATATCAAGAGAACCCAGTCCTTTAACTGAACTCATAAGTTCAAGAATATTTATTCCAAAATCGGGGATCAAGTATACGATGATGCACATGACATCATCATTTCAGTAAATCAGTTAACCATGCACCTATTCAAAATAACATAGATTCGGAAAACAAAACACCCACATAATTGTTCGAATGCATTCTCAACTAGATCTAATCAAGCATGCATTCCCAAACAAGTCTAGAACATTCATAACTATGGTAAAGCACACACATTCGTAAACAAGTCTCTACATCAAGATAACTTATTGTTATCCATTATAGAAAAACACACCCCTGTAGGAATCCTATATAGCAACAGGTAAACTTACATATCAGCAGCAACCCTAGATAGCAACAACTAATAATTATACACAATAGATTATCCTCCCAATACATTCTCAACAAGGCACATTAATAAGAAAATATCCATGATAAAACCAAACATCCACCATCCAAACCATGGTCATCAAACATGCCTGACTAATTACAAAATATAACCCATAAGAAAAGTCGGCCTCCAAGGCCCAATAGTTCATATAGTCACAAAAATTTGTACATTCTCAAAATTTTAACCCAAAAAATCTTTTGACAACAGTCGTTTCACTGATTTGCTCAATCTCCAGCCAGTCTAGCTCCCTGGTATGCTGCATCTCTAGCTCCAAAAGTGGGAGCGCGTACCTCAGCCATGTACGTAGCATAGTCTGTAGGATATGCAAGTTGCATCTATTGGGTCAGCAAGCTCTCGTGAACCTCCAACTAGCTGCTCATCGTGGCAGTGTGCTGAGTCAATGTATGTATCTGCTAGTTCTTCGTAGTCATCTATCGGGTGAACTTGGATAAAGTGAGCACATCACCCTGTGGAGCATGTGGTCACGAGGGGTGGTATCCGAGGTGGGCAAAGTTGTTGAGGTCAATGCAGTGTCAGCTATTCTTGTTCCTCCGGCATGCTCAGAGCTTCCCCGATCTTGTATTTCTATAATTATTTATGACTCTTCCTCCAATCCTTCATTCGATACTTTTTCATGTTAGCTGTGGACCATGGTTCATTTTCGGCTACCTCGAAGTCATCACCACCATCATAACTCTCTATCATGTGGGAGATGAGACAGGCATAGGGCATTACTTTTGAAGGGGCCTTCCTCCCTTTTGACATATTCTTGCAAGCCGTCACTATGCCCTTAAACACGACAGTCGGCGCACTGAACCATTGGTCTTTAAAGATGAAAAATAATGCCTGTTGAATGATACCGGTCCTCTCTGATTTATGTCCGAATGGGTATAGATTACATTTAAATTTAATATCCAACATCCACATCGCATCCGACAATTGGGCTCGTGTTACAGATTTCCCAGACCCATGTCATCTGTGAGCCATCGGTGTGTGTAGCTGGATTTCGATAATCAACCTTTACCTGCTGGCATACCAAACATCTCGACACATATTCGGCTACATCTTTCTTTTAACCTCTCCACCAGAAACTCTTCTTTAGGTCCTGGTATATTTTTATACTTTCAGGATGAATGGTGTACATAGATTTGTAAGTCTCTTTCAAAGTGGTGTCTCAAAGCTCAGTATTGGTTGGTATGCATACTCGGTCTCAAAACAACAACATTTTATCCTCTCTTATGGAGAAATCCGTCTTACTTCTGCCAATCGCATCTCGTCTGATGGCCATAAGATCATCCTTGGTCATCTGTAGCTTTCGGATGTTCTCAAAGAGTGTAGAACGAATCACAAGAGTAGCCATCAGAGCTCCTGAACCTTTAATGTCAAACCTCGTGTTGCATAATGTCATATCTTCAAGTAACTGCCATCTTGCATTCTCATAATAAGCCGTGACAACTGAGCAGAAGACTTTCGGCTCAGTGCATCTGCTATGACATTCGCCTTCCCGGGGTGATACTGGATGGAACAATAATAGTCTTTTAAGAATTCCATCCATCTTCACTGCATCATGTTCAGATCTTTCTGAGTTAAAAGATACTTGAGGCTTTTATGATTTGTAAATATAACAAATGTTTCCCCGTATAGGTAATGTTTCCAAATCTTTAGGGTAAAAATTATTGTTGCCAACTTAAGGTCATGGGTCGGATAATTCTTCTCATGGTCTTTAATCTACCGGGAGCTGTAAGTAATGACTCTCTCATTCTGATTAAGCACACAGCCCAATCCACTGTATGAAGTGTCACTGTACACCATGAAACCTCCACTGCCTAATGGTATGGCAAGCACTGGCGTGGTGGTCAATCTCTTTATGAGTTCCTGAAAACTCTGCTCACATTGCTCAGTCTAATCAAACTTAGCATATTTTCATGTGAGTTATGTAAGCGAACCTGAGATCTTAGAGAAACCTTTTACGAATCTCCTATAGTACCTGACCAAACCAAGGAAGCTACGTACTTCTGTCATTGTCCTCGATTGTTCCCACTTCACAACAGACTCAATCTTGGTTGGATCAACAGTTATACCAATCTTAGAGACAACATAGCCCAAGAAATTGACATGTTTAAGCCAAAACTCATACTTGCTAAGTTATGCATATAATTGGTGGTCTTTGAGCGCTTGGAGAGCTACTCGTAAGTGTTGCTCATGTTCCTCTCCATTTTTGAATAGATGAGGATATCATCTACGAAAACAACCATTGATTTGTTAAGATGTGGTTTGAATACCCAGTTCATCAAATCAATGAACGAAGATGGTGCGTTAGTCAAGCCAAAAGGCATTACTAAGAACTCGTAATGCCCATAGCTGGTTCTAAATGTTGTCTTCTGAATGCTTTCAGCTTTAAGTCTCAATTGATAGTAGTCGAATCTCAAGTCGATCTTCAAATAGAACTTTGCTCCTTGCAGTTGATCAAAGAGATCGTCAATTCGTGAAAGTGGATAATGATTCTTAATCGTCAACTTGTTTAATTGGTGATAATCGATGCAGAGTCGCATCAAACCGTCGTTCTTCTTCATAGACAATACTGGTGCTCCCCAAGGAGACACACTTGGTCTGATAAATCCCTTATTTAATAGCTCCTAAATTTATTCCTTCAGCTCCTTCAACTCTGTTGGCGCCATACGATACAGAGCTTTTGACAATGGCTCGGTACCTAGAGCCAAATCGATCATGAATTCAATCTCCCGATCTGGTGGTAATCCCAGAAGATCTTCGAGAAATACATCCAGATACTCGCATGCTACTGAAATAATGGTTATGTTATTCTTTTCTTCCCATTGCTCTTGCAAGAAAGCTAGGTATCCACTACACCCATTCTTCATAAGGCGTTCAGCTCATATGACTGAGATGAATGGTGCAACGCTGGACTTAGCTCCATAAAATCAGAAGGATTTTCTCTTTGGAGGGTGGAAGGTCACCACTTTTCAGAGACAATCCACTCTAGCATGATATGCGGATAGCCAATCTATCCCAAGGATTATAACGAATCATTGCATATCTAATAGGATCAAATCGGCTATCGTCTCGTGATCTTCAACCGCTATGATCACTGATTGACACAATGTATTTGTGTTCATCAAGCTTCTCGTAGGAATTGATACCGCTAAAATGAAGTCTAGTGGCTCAGGAGTCATGCTCAATTATGTTGCGAAATGAGGCGTGATAAAGGAGTGTGTAGACCCTGGGTCTATCAAGACCTGTGCTTTGTGATAACAGATGTCCTTACATTAGTGAAGATGTAGGGTACTTATGTTTCAACCAACATGGTGTATTTACAGATAATCAGTGTAGTGTTATAAGACGAATGGAACATAATTGAAAACACATCTAAAAAACATTGCACAATTTATGATAAAGTAATAATTTAACCCGTAGTGGTGAATCATACCTTGGATGACATCGTTTAATGTTAATGCATCCTGTGCGGTAACGGTGTAGGCTCTACCTTGCACTATAGGTCAAGAAGATCTCTGAGTAGACGCTGAAGTGGTCCTCTCATTGCCTACTGTAGGAAAATCCCTGATCAAGTGTCCTATCTGACCACATCTGAAGTAAGCTCCAGAGTTCCTTCTACAATCCTCAGTCTTATGTGATTTTCCACACCTTGTACATAATGGAGCTGGAGAGGAAGACGCAGCACGCAAGGATCCTTGTGCCACAGATGCCCCACTAGTAGTAGAGCCAGAAGGTCAAAAGGATTGAGCAGGCGAAGACACAGATGGTCTCTGATAGGAGATCGGTCCTGAAGAGGCAGCTGGTCTCGAGTATGCCGAATGAGTAGAATGTCACATCGGTCTCGCAAACTTCTATCTCTTATTTGCCTGTTCAGAGGCACTTGTATGTCCTTATCCCGCTCTTCCCTTATTCTGCTAGTCTCTCCTCTTAAACATCCTCTCGATGTCCTCCTCAGCTATAAGGGTTATAGCCATTACCCCTGCGCAGGTCTCCAACTCAAGGACTGAGATCCTCTCCTGAATGTTTGGCTAAAGCTTCCAACACTTGGTCAACACGTCCATCATGAGCTCCTCCCCCGATAGGAGTGGCATTAGGACCGGTAGTGATTCTTACACCCCTAGACATACCAGGGCCCTCTGGAACATCTATCAACGGAACTGTCCTCGATCCGTCTCTACCTCTACCTCTATCTCGGAACCTTGGGGCCATGCTGATCTATCATTTTTAAACAGCAATAACGTTTGATCAGTATTGATTGTAAAGAAATCATGCCCACTATCTTATGGAATCCAGATCTAGAGCCATATCTCTGATACCAACTCTGACGACCCGACTTTCCCGGTCCTAGAGTGTCAGAAAGGTTGGCTCGCCATTTCACTGGTACATTCATATAAATACAGAAATCAGAGCATATTTAATAAATAACTAATATCTAATATGGCAAAAAAAATCTCCAATTCTATATATAGCCCAAGACAGAGGAGTAAGAAAAAAATACCGGTGATGGCCTACCATCACCTAAACAATGGTTCCCAATAATGGTTCCCCAAAATATATAAGCAATATTCAACCTACTCCCAAAATACATAAGCAATATTCAATGTACTGGGCCTAGGGTCCACAATTCAAACGGTATCTAACTCAAAATTCACAAAAAGAACTATACCGAGTTCCTAATCCTACATCTAAGGAAAGAACTCGTCAGGAGGGATCTTTGACTCTTCCTTTAGGATGTAGTCTGGATCCCTCTCGTAACCCTAGTTCTGAGTATCTACACCTGTGACGTATAGTCGGGGTGAGCTAACAGTCTAAGCACAGTAGAAGAAACTCAATTTCAATTACATTTTATCAAAACAAATATGGTTTCAAAGACTTAAATCGAAGCATATGTATTTTCAACATAGATATTCCAAAGCAGATTCATTTACTGAATTTCAAGGATTGATATCAGATGCAATTTCCTGAACAAATATCAATTAAAGTGTTATGAACGGAATTCAAACAAATCAAGATTTCAAATACTTTCGGATTCTAATTCATGCAATGCTTCTTTGATTAATGACTTAAATCAATCTCCCAAGCATTTATAGCTTGAAAGCCATATATTTTTCTGATGGGAATCCCTACCTAACCATCGTCGTTCAATGAACAATTTTTTAACTGTCTGTTGCAGACTGAAAATCGAATAGAACTGTGTCGGTTTACAGACAAATACACAAATATCTTTCTATGCCGGTCACGGATAACCCGCCGCGTCGGTGGGGATTCGTTCATGTGAACCTAAATCAAATGCTTATTCTAACATATAATTCAGAGTTAAAATGTGAATTCTAACATATAATTCAGAGTTCAAATGTAGATTCAGACGTTTAATATATAGCTAGTTTCAGAGTTCTGATTTCAGAGTTCAAATGCGGATTCTAATTTAAGATGTATTCAAATCAAATTCAGAGTTCAAATGTGGATTCTAATTTAAGATGTATTCAAATCAAATTTAGAGTTCTTAATCATGTCTAAAAGAAATTTCATGTAATTGAAATTCTCATTGATTGCAACATGTTATTCATATAAATTAAGACAAAAAATGTAATTTAATATTTAGATTCCCCTACGTAAAATTTATATTCGTTCAAAGTGACTCAGATGCCCTCATCAATGGTCTCCCATTCTTTAACCTAGATTGCATTAACACCATAATACATGTCAATAGCATTGAAAATAGATAGCTCAAAGTCCCCCATAGTTTTTTCAAAGAAAAACAAACATAGCAAGAAACAGGGGAAATCGATCGATCGATTTCCAAATCAATCGTTTGATTTCGTATTCGAACGATCGATTTCTAAAATCGATCGTTCGATTCCTTCAGAAACCTGCATAACCAGGTTCTATCAAAATTGATTATTCGATTTTGACAGATTTTGTAGCCTTCGGGCTTTTCCTTCATTGGCTTGTTTTTCTCCAAAATTGATCTGATTTCTTCCTAATCTTACATGCTAACTAACCTATATTTAGGTATAATTCATACAATATTAAAGCATTAACGAGTTCACCTTTCCAGGTTGATTTCGCAGCTTTTGATAATTCTATCGAAAAGGGTCCCGCATTGAATCTTGCGAAATCTTACGTCGGCAAATCCCAAAATGAGCTCCACGTTAACACAGAGAGAGCCTCACCTTTTCATCATGCAGATTACACGGATCACACATCCACTATGATTGGTTCACACCCGATCGGGCGTACGATCTGAACTACTCTCCCTTACCAACCTCAATCTAATCAATAACGGATTTTAGAGCTTCTCTGTGGTCGAGATCTCGAGAGTGATCGAAAACCCCAAGTGCGAGGAAGATAATGGAACTTACGAAGATCTCAAAGCTTAAGTTTCATGAGAGAAAGAAACAAGTGAGAGTTTCCTCTTCTCTCCTCTCTCTTATAAAGTAAAAACAAGGAAATAAATATCTTGATATTTGTTCAAAATATCCTGATATTTATTCAAGGATCTTATCCACTTGAATTAAGTCCAAATTGGGTGTTGGGCAAGCGTACCCTGGTTCGGCGTACGAGTTTCTAATCAATGGTCATATCGACATCTAAATCAACTTTGTCACCAAAAATATTCTTTCAATTTAATTATTCCTAAATCCAGGATGTCATCACGCGACTTGCCTGGCATGCACACCGAGATGGCCGTCTTCAGGTTTGAAAACTTTCGGGATATTACATGGTGCCCCATGTTTTGACTTGCACACTATTTGAAGCCATTGTAGATCTTAATGAGAAGTCCTCTTTATCTTTGAGCCTTAACTATTATACATTTGTTTTGTTTTACTCTTTACTTTTGTCTGTTTTTATTTATTTATTATTGATTTCAATTTCCTCTATCACTTTTTCAAACTGCACACATAATTATACTATGATTTAATGTTCCTGTTTCTAGTTCTTGTCAAAGGTTTAGGGAGTAAGATCGTGCAGTAGCCTTTGTTCTCTTAAACCCTTGATTAGGATGAGATTGAGTCTCCTTTTAATTTTTTTGGGTCAATACTTATTGGAGGCTTTCTGAGGATGGGGTAGATAGTATGCTTTGGCTCTAAAGAAAGTTGTAGGTTCTCTCAATCCTTTTTTCTCACGTTGGCTCTTAAGAAAGTTTTAGGTTCTCTCAATCCTTTTTCTCGTGGTAACAGCTGGAGGGCCTTCACCTTGTGGTAGGATTTTGAGCTCTTATGTCCCTAGTAGAGTTTAGGTATTCACCTAGTTGACGTGGCTTGATAAGATAAAAACTTGTCACTAGGAAGAAGATGCGTTTTGAAGTAGGTAATTGGTGTACTATGTCTATATGTAACAACCCTGATTTTTAAATCTTAACTTTGTGGTGTTAGATGAGTTTTGCACCATCCTTGGTGGTAGCACTCCACACCGGAACCTACCCTAGTTGAGAAAGTACACATTTAGATTTTTCAAAAGCTTTTTATATTTAAAGTTGTCCTTATTTGACACAAGCTATGTGATAGCTTGCTAGTAAAAGGCTTGAGTTGTAGACAAGACGTCTAAAAAGTCAAAATGTGTTACAAAGGCTTTAAACCTTTATTTTGGACTAGGAAATAAAAGTCTATACACCCTTATTTAGTGTGACAGCTTAACACCAAATTTCTTCCCATATATCTTAAATAAGATGTTACAAGAGACCCTAAAATCATAACTCGAGAATTCTTCTTAAAAGAAAACCCTAGCCGTCTCCGCTCCCTAATTTTTTCTTTCTTAGAAATCCTAGCCGTCACAACTTTATCTTCTCCACCCACCATTCTCTAAAACTATTGGGTGTTTTTCCACAAGAACCACTGTGGGTTATTTTTCCGTTGCCAAGATCATGGTGAAAGAAGGATAAATCGTAGATGGGGCGGGTCATCGTGTGAACACCGTTCTCTATCACCCTAATCACTGTCGATCTACTGATCACGCTTCAAGAGGTGGGTACCCATCCCTCCATCTCGCTCTTCCCAGATCCTGTCGCAAAGGATATACGATTCGATCGTGTATCGACGGGCTAATAAAATGAACCTAGATTTGTTTTCCTATAAAAATTGCTTTTAGGATTTATACAATGGTTGATCCTTATTTTAATATAATTTTTATGAATTTTTTGGACATATTATGGGTTTATTTCGAAACCCAAGTCTGTTCAGAATTCGCGGTAGTCGATCGATCGATTTACACTATCGATTAATTCAAATTGTGACCCAAGACACTATTAAAATCATATAAACTCATTATATTATATAGTCGATCGATCGACCATATACGCTCGATGGATCGATTCTGCGTTAAAATAATTAAAAGTTTAAACTACGTTATTTTAACTTCTGACTCTGGCACCTCAATCTTGATCGATCGATACTTGTAGTCGATCGATCGAGCATTCATCAAACACTGTGTTGGCTATGCTGAATTGCAAGTGTAATGATTGCCTTTTAATAAATGTCATTGTAATATTCAAGACATCCTTGAAATATATATTATACTGTATTAAAAAGAGATTGTGGTTATGGATTAACAATATAAAAATCGACTTGCTTCACAGGGCTTATAATATAATAATAGCCTATTACCATATAAACCAAAGAGGCACTCAAGTGCCATTAATATAATATTATATTGATAGAGTAGTTAGATTATAATATTGTATTGCTATATAAATCCAAATCACTCAAGTGCTTGTATTTTTTTATATATTATTCCCTTACTACTTAAATATATACTTACATATATATATATATATATATATATATTATATTTAAGTGAGTTACACTTGACGCATCAGATTGACTACCTTCTCGAATTGTTGGGCATCGATCGATCGACCCTTATGTTCGATCGATGGACTTTATGCATAATCGAATCACTGTTAATTTTAAATCACTTTTAAATTGATCGATCAATTTTAAAAATAAATCGACCGAATTGTATCCGAACAGACAACTTTTATTATTATTTTTTTACCTTATAACTCCACTTACACGACCAAAATTCAATGCACCCTAAATCACTCAATGGTTTCGATCGATGGTCGTGATGCACTCCACTTTAAATTGTATTATCTTTTTATTTGAGTATTTAATAATAATACACTATATATGTATCATTCTATCTCTTCAACGCGACCACTTCGATAATACAAAGTATTAGAATTTCGATATTTCATGAAAATCGAACTCTGACCTTCAAGTTATCGAAATCACACTTATAACCCTATTCTATAATTATATTGGTATATTATGTAAATAAATATAAGTATAAAAATAATCATAATCTAAGTGTAAATCGTTCCGTACATGTGATACTTTTGTGCTTGCATCTTGATCAAGTTATACGAGTTAAGGTTGTGTTAGATCGTGAGTACGAGAGTATATGAGATCATGTCTACGCTTAAGCGTGGTGATTCGTTGAGATGGTATCGAAGCGATGAATACATCGTATTCATATGCCTTACAACTTATGGTGGTATGGGACATTATGACGAGTCAGGTGAGTGTGAATTCAGTGTAGCCTCGTATACGATGACATATACAGTGACTCGATCATCCTGAGTTCTAATATGATAGGATAAGATATATAAGTTAAGGTACGAGGCCTGTACCTTTGGGTCATAAAAGCATGAAGAGATATGAGTCGATATGATATGATAAAAGTCAGTAAGATAAGATATGTTATGATAATAAGAAATCATTGTGTAGGCCAGCAAAAGATTAAGAACTTAAGTCTCTGTACGTGCAATCCCTTGCGTAGCCACCGTAAGGGCAATAATGTCTTTCAGTCAAGATGGATGTCTCTGGGAGACATTATGAGTTATGAGTTGCCGGCCACTCTCGTGACTGGATGGAGTGTATGATATGATATGATATAGAGGGTGTTATGATATGGTGGTATGATACTATGCTGACCCTCACATGATAGCTCGAGCAGTGACTCTAGCACAGGTCATTTAGGATTTTATAAGTATGTTAGTTACGCTCATGCAATGTACAGACGTATGTGCAAGAATAATAAAACATGATATGCTATGAGGTATGGTATGATATAAGATATGATAAGATACGCTAGGGTATGAGTGTCTAGATTATGGTCTTGTATTAATTATTAGGATATGAGTTTACGATATGCACTTGATTTTGTTATTCTCTTCTGATTTCTTGATATATTATGATTATCACTCACTTGATGCACCCCCAATGCACCTGAATAGAATGGGGTGGATTGGTGGTGTATCCACTGAGTTTACGTGACTAAGTAAACTCATCCCATAATAATCTAACAGTTGCAGGTGACTATCTTGATGGAGTGGACGTTAGTTCCTCTGATCCGATTGGTGCTGAGTACCTTGACCCGATGGACGTTGATTATCAGGAGGACCACTGTGCTGATTTTGATTCGAGCGCCGGCTATTGATATCTGTGGACTCAGTATTTAGTTGATTTTATATCTTATTGTTGACACTATGGTTTTCTTTCATCAGATTTATCTTCGACTTTGATTACATTTTATTGGTGTATCTATCACATTTTATCGTATTTATTCGACATTTATGATTGTCATATATTCCACTTTTATATGTTCACTTTTACGGATTTCGTGAAACCAGATTTGCGCAATAACTTTGATTAAGTGTATGTTCGTTTAGCATATTCGGTATATGTGAGGGTCATAACTCAGAATTCTAAGCCCATGAGATGGGATAGAATTTGGGGTTGTGACACTATACAAGCAGACGACTAATTTGACTACATCCTCCATTGCTTGATGGCTGATTCTATTGTACTACTTTATCTTATTATTCAGGATGGGGTTGGTTTGGGCGGTTTGCACTTTGACCCTTTGATTCGAGTGGCGGTGTTCTTTGGTATTGTTCAGTTAATTCATCTAGACTGAGAGTTATTCAAAATAGCGATAGTTAGTGATAAGAGCAAGTAAGGTTAGGAGGCCAGACGGGGGTTGACACGAGATGTCGAAAATTTATGCCACTAGGAGTTTGTTAGCCTTGGCTGCAGCATTTGAGCGCCAATATTGCCTTTTACCGTGGAAAAATTTGAATGACACACAATCTTAATGATTATCGATTTATTTAGGCCGGTGTTACTACCACACCACTTTATGTTATAGTCATGTCACTTACACAAAGGAAAAATCAGTTGACTCTTTTAAATCAGATGATGGAGATTGTTTTTTGTCCCAATCTTCCACACAATTGATCATGAGATCATAGGCCAACCATCATACGGACAAATGGTCATTCCACGCGGCACACATCCCAAAAACTGACCATGATCATAGTACCATTAAACATGGTTCACGTTCACTTTTTGGGATGTGTGCCACATGTAATTAACTTCGACCGTTTGATAATAGGCCAATGATCTCAAATCAATTGTGTGGAAGACTAATAATGAATCCTTAATATTAATTATTTAATAACGAATCTAGAATATATTAAATATTGAATATTAATTATTTAATAACGAATCCTAAAATCAAGAAAGTGAAAAGAGGATACTATCTTGAACATGAAAACCTCACATAGCTGATCGATATTCTCACGAACATGCTCGTATGAGCACCTCGTACTTGAAAGAGTTATTGAAATGTCAGCTGACACTACAAAAAACCCCTTTTTCCCGACTGTAGTTCGGGGCGGTTACTAAAATGCCGCTAGCAATTCTTGGCTCATGAGACCCAACCCGGCTGCTCCACTAAACGCATATGACCCACTCAATCATTTATATATATATATATATATATATATCTTTTTATCGGCGCTCAACCCTATTTCTCGCTGTCGTCGTCGCTATCGCGCAAATCCTCACTCAAACCCTAAATCCCTCTCTCACAACCCAACTTCTCGCAAAAAATCTAATGTAATCCATCAATTTGACGTTCAAATTCCTCTCGCTCTCATTCAAACCCTAAATCCCTCTCTCTCAATCAGATTTGAGGGTCTACATCCCTCTCGCACTCACCCCATCCTCTCGCTCAACCCTAAATCCCTCTCACGCTTCGAATCCATCAACAAATGTAAGTATAAGAACTGAGTCTAGCTCAATTTCAATTTTCTAACTTTATTTTTTATTTTAATAATTTTTCATTTAAATGTAGGAATGATCTTAGATGATCAACAAAGTTTTACTCCATTTCGTCGATTTAATATTATGCTCAGATCTCTTTTTTTTAATAATTGCATCTTGCTTCATATTATCCTCAGATCTCTTTTACAAGCTTAAATATGAGCTGATTCTAACCTAGATTTTTGTTCTCAAGTGATGATTTAAGGCGTCCGTGTTATTGGTAAATCTATTAGGGATAGAGGATCAACCAATGACATGATGGTTCTAGTCTCCAAAGCCGTTTCCAACTACGAGAAGAAGCTTCTTCGGGTCTGTGGTTACTCTTTTCTAATCATACTTCATGTCACTTTTTAATTGCATCTTGCTTCAGAAACTATTGCTTTGAATCTATCTGAAACCGAGAATATGAGCTGCATCTAGATCGATTTCTATTTTCTAACTTCGATTACGACTCCTTTTTAGATCAAAAGCTATTGATTTCAAAAATATTTGAAATCCATCATCGGATTAAGCTTGAAAATCATAGTAGCTTTGATTACGACCCCTCAGTTCAAAGCTATTGATTTCGATTACAAGTCCTTAGTTCCCTCGTGTTCCTACCGCCAACTATATTCTTTCTGCACACGTGCCTGCTGACGTTACCTGTGGTACACCTTTAATAAATTTTTACAGAATTTTTTAATTTTTTAATTTATAAGTAGTTTGCCTCAAGAAAAAATGGAGTGCATATTTCATTATTTAGCGTGTAGTTAGCAAAGGTTGGTGTGTTTTAAGAAAATTCATTAAATGATGTAAACAAAGATGTCTTGTGCGTGCTTGTACCAATCGTCTAAATGTCATTTAATTTTTTATTATAAGTATGTTGTCACAAATATTTTTCACAAACTTTCTACAAACAAAAAGGACACAATATTGTATTAAATTTGGGACCTTTATTTAAACTCTAGAGTCTCCATTCTCAACTCGGGTTTCACGTGCTTCAACTGTTCAGTACGGGATATAAGTCCCTAGGATGGCCTTGAGGGGGGATTCAAACTCAAGTCTCCCACTTCTTGAGGCGGATACCTAGCCATCACCCAAACTCCTTGAGGTTACATACGTATTGTTCATATTACTAGATTGTGTCACCGTTTGACTGTAATGCTCACAACCATATTGTGCTGAGGGACTCCAGGGTGTAGAGGGGGCTAACCTTTGAACCCTCTCCCCCTATCTGTTTATGTTTCTTTTTCCCCTTATATTTTCCTTTTTGCTGATGGAGCCACTTGCTCAACCATTTCGATATAGTTGTAAATTTTATTATCTAAAATGAAGTTTCAACACCTTTGATATTAAAAAAAAATGTCTGTTCAATTTTTAATGGGAGCTGCTTAGCTACTAAGCCCATACCATGGTACTAAAAGATTCTTTCCTATGCTAGATATCTCATGAAATGGATTTAGAATAGAGTTCACATTGGATAACTGACCTATTCACTCTCTGAGGCCTTATTCGGGTGTTTCCATTCATATTTATGAAAAGCTAAGAAGCAGGAAAACTCGGATTCCTAGATTTTCTAGGCGCATCCCCTATTTAGAAAAAAACTGAAGGATGTTCTTTGAGCTTCTGATTCCTGGCTTTTGTAGGCATATCCCAAGTTCTTAAAAATCCAAGAATGTTCTTTTGAGCCTTTATTCATACCTATTTTAGAATTGGCGTCTTTTCATTGTTTGTTTATTACAACTCAAAATATCTTGAGTAGATGTACACTGTGAATCTTTAATGACATCTACGCATACGACCAGGTTTCTTGTATGGGCGGGGGCGGGGGGTCCTTCAACTCTAGATCAGCCTGTAATTCATTGAGGAATCACCACCCCATACTTGAAAATAAAGAATAAGCAACATTACTTGCTTCAAAAAAATCACAGACTTTGGTCGTAGTATAAGAATCAACAAATACAATGGCCCAAATCATAGGTTTAGTGAATACAATGGGCTTGTCCAACTCTAGATCAGCCTGTATAAAAATCATCTAGCAAGGTGGTTTCATTCATGCGTTTGTGAGTTTTTTTGGGCTAGGATCTAAAAACTATGCTGAAGCTCGAGCCCTCCTTGATTGCCTCAAGCTGGTTAAGGCCCAAAATATTAGTTCCATTCTCATTGAATCATACTCCATGCTTTTGGTCTAGGTTTTCTCAAGCCATCAATCTCCTTGAAAGATAGATTTCATTATTCGAGTGGCTTGCTTATCCTCTCTCAGCACACATGGTTCATCACGCGTATCTTAGGGGAAGTAACCGTTCTACAGATGCTATTTATGTTGAAGTTTAGTCCCACATCGGTTATAAATCATAGCCTTGTATCACCTTTTATAATATCCTAGCCCCCTCCTGTCCAATTGGTTTTGAGTTGGATGTTCATATTTATCAATTTCAGGGTATGCTAATACTTGTTGTGCTGGTCACCTTGCAATTATTATATGGTTAAAACAGCCAATTAAAAGGCATAAATTACAGATGTAGAGAGTTAAGGTGAGCAACCAATCCTGCAAAAACCAGGGCTGTTGTAGCAAGTTTAAAAGGTAAGTAAGGGTATGTTCACAGGGAAATGTGATTTAACTATAGTAAATCTCCAGATTTATAATAGATCTGGCACTCTATCATAATTTAAGTTAAATTAAAACAAGAAGGAGGAGTGGTTTTAAGATTTGTCACTTTTACTACAAACTACAAAGGTTAAATGTAAGTGATCCAGATCAGATCAAGCACAGAGATGAGAGGAGATAGAGAAAAGATGAAAATTCAAAAGATGGAGAACAGAAGCTAGGGGTTATGGTCTCTTA
Source organism: Chloranthus sessilifolius (assembly GCA_021018995.1). NCBI lineage: Eukaryota > Viridiplantae > Streptophyta > Magnoliopsida > Chloranthales > Chloranthaceae > Chloranthus > Chloranthus sessilifolius. The sequence goes on from CM037588.1 coordinate 106,085,513, forward strand.
CTGAAAATCAAAAGAATCAAAGGCAATGTAGAGGAAAGATTTGCAATAATCCTCCATCTGGCTACAAGCTCCCCAGGTTCCCCCGACAGATGCAAGGTATAAGAATCCAATCTCGACCAATAAATTGAAGTAATCCTAAGTTTATGATTTGTCCTTCTACTGGATACAGTTCATCCCAGAGATTGTTCCAATCCAATGACCTCGATTAGAACAGGTTAACCATTGCAGATGCTGTGAGTGCCAGGCTACCAGCTCCCCATTTCTGGCTAGCATCCACAGGAGTATCAAATCCAGGGAAATCAAATATGAAAAAGTTAAATGTAGATTAGAATTATCTTTAAAAACTATAATTACATTATAATAATATAAATTACAATCCTATTGTGCCCAGATATGCAATCTGTGCAACATACAATCTCTTACAAGCCTCTGAAACTCTCGATTTATAGCTCAAGACCTCACCCTAACTACTGAAAGGAGTTTAGCCAACTATGATTGGCTAATGAAAGAATGGGAGAAGAAGGAAGAGAGAGGGAGTTTTTTGGAGGGAAAATGGATCTCGAACTAAGCTCTAGTTCTCTCAAATTCTAGATGGTTCTTCTGTAAAACTTCTCTTCTATTTATACCTTCTTCCTCTATCTCAGATCTGTTTTAGCCAATTAGAGCTCAAGAGAATAATTCTGTTATTCTGGGCTGCTGATATGGCTAATTTCTCTTCTAGAAACCCTTCTCCCTTTGGTCCACAACCGGTAAATACACATGAGGCAGTTAGGATTTTCGATCGTGCTCATTTGAGTACCAAAAATATCCCCAGGGGTCGCTGATGTGCATTGGGATGTGTGCATAAAATTCAGAAGTTGGCAGTTGCTGTAAAAGGGGCCTTGAGAAGTTGCCAGTTCAAGTGTCGAGAGGTTCAGAGAACATCTCGACAGGTTCTCAGTTTGTTTGCTCTTTATTTGATAGGTTTGGGAACCTCTCGAGGAGCTGAATTTCACTAGTCGATAGGATTGGATGACTAGTCGACAAGATCTATGTGGCTTTCGATAGGATTGAAACATCTCGACAGGATTGGAAGCCCATTTCACCGTTCTGTCCATTTCTTCATTCATCCTCTCGACAAGTTATAATCAACCTGTCGATTGATTATACAAATTCCTGTCAACAGCTTTATAGACTTCTTTTGAGCTCTCAACAGGTTGATTGATCCTCGCGACGCTGAGCATAGCTTCAGGTGAGTTGTCGACAAGTTGGCTTGGACTGCTCGATAGGTTCAGCTGAACCTCTCGACATGTGTTTAGAACCTCTCGACTTCTTAGCTCTTGAACATCACAACGTCTCGACAACTTCTGGATCCTCTCAAAATCTTAGTTTTTAGGCATCAGATCCTCCTGGCAGCTAAAGCTAACCTCTCGACAGGTTTTCTCTTGTGCCTCTATAGCTGGCACGCATCTCTAGTGTGCTGCCTCTTGGTGGATTCAATCCTCATTCCTTGCAACTGCACTCAGCCTCAAGCCTTCCTAGTTGGGCTTAAGACAATCTCATGAACTTCTAAGGCTCTTGTGGACTGCTTGATTGGCTAGCCTTTGGGTTGTAAGGTCACATGTCGGTATTGTCTAATGTTCTCTCATCTTATCCAATATGATCACCGGGTGGGTTTGGATTTGGCTACATGATGACAAGCTTGACTTGCCTAATGTGTGCTTCAAGTTGTAATTTTTTTATTTATCTAATCTTCTAATCTTTGGGGTGATGGCTTTTCGAAACTCTAGAGTAGTTGATTGTTTTTTTTTTTTCTCCAGCTTAATTAGAAAAACAAAAATAAAAAAAGAAAAAATAGAAAAAAAAATTGATCAAGTTTCTCACCTACTTTGATTTTAATCCAATTTGATAGGCGTAAAATTTTTATGAAATGTGACAATTTTAATGGTACAGTTAGGTGGTTTTCAGAGGGTTGGGAATTCCAACCGGTACAAAATATTTTTTGCTACCAAATGAGAAAATGACATATGTCCGACCCAACCTACCCCGACCTCGATGATGCACCCAACCCGACCGACCCATGCCCAGCCTGACCGACCCATGCCCAGCCCGACCGATAAAATCTCCCTATTATCCTTTATTTTATATCTAAAGTATCAGACTTGGTAAAAACAAATTTTTTTTTCGATAATTCATTTGAGGTTATAAGGACCTCACCATTGCATTAAAAATAAAAAGAGGAATACAAGAAAAGGGTAAAGCTAACACACAGCTTCAGCATACCCAACACCCTAAAGAACAAAGAACCTATATAAAAAATAGCCTGAAGCTATCCCCCATTGAGCAAGAAACTCAACTGAGAGACAACTAAAGTAGTCTAGAAAAAAAAAGATTACGCTGCTAATAAAGACTCCCACTCAGAAAAACTTCCCACTAATCTCGAATCTGTAGGGCCCTACCAGCGTCCACTACGTCTAACTTCCGAATGCAATCTTGAATCGAATAAGGAAAAATCAGATTCTTCCTTAGATAAGCCTCCCAAAAGAGGTACTCCCAAACCCACAAAAAAAGGACTATTATGACCGCCATTTAAACATTAACACACCATTAATGGTGAAAGATGTCGGCAATTCATATTGTCAAACTGATAGATCATACATTTATGGGTTATGAAACAGAATCACACTTTTTGAGATATTCAAATTATCCTATTTGTACGGTCTAATACCAATCAGATAATTCTACTTATATAATAGACATAATTCATTTTCTGAGACACTCTTTAAGAAGGAAAATTATAAATTTAGGACAAATTTTTTAAGGACAAAGGGCAGGCGGCTGACGTGGAGTGATGTGATTGGCTACTAGGTGACTTAATAGTAACTTATACTTTAATGATATAAGATAAATTTTTTAATTTAACTGTGTAAGATCATGTCATGCATCATTATCTTTTTGGTCTTCAATTGTTGGTGAGAGCCGTTATTCTAGACCTAAATAAAGTTGAATTATAAATAAAGTACCAAATGAAACTTTGGTTTGGGACTAAAAACAGAATAAAATAAAGAACCAAATGAAAATAGTCTTTTATCACACTGATCTTTGAAGGAACTTTCTATATGAGTGTAAGAGGGAATGGCTTTGACTTCATCCAATCAAAGGATAAAGATATGTTTCGTGCTAATTTTTTCAATTAGCATCTTTAAATCATGGCCTTCAAATCAATATTTTATGAAAACAGTCTTTTATCCCAGCCTTTATCAAACTTTTTACTAGTCCTCTATTCTTGTATTTTCTGGGATATCTATGTCAGCCATTTTTTTCATTACAACTTACAAGGAGGCTATGGAACAAAAGATATGCTAATGTCATGGTAACATTAGCATGCACGTGTGTGTGCGCGCGATGACACGGGTCACGCCACACATGATCTCATTTCGCAAAAGTCCCTCTTAGGGATCCATCGGTCTCAAGATATATGAGATAGTGGTACCAATACCTCTTCAATGTTGGAGACTTGTACATTGAGAAGACTGTAGCTACTATAATTGTAATGACCCTAATTTTGAGGATGTTGAACTGTACTTGTACCTTTTCGAATACGACAAGTAAATTTTCGAGGACGAAAATTCTATAAGGAGGGAAGAATGTAACATCCCGAAAATTTTTCGAACCCATAGGTCATAATTAGGTGTGGGTCTGTTAAGAAACGCATCACTGTTTTAGACTTTTCAAACGGGATCATTTGGGGTCCGTTTGAGCCTCGTGTAAGGCTTTTGGGCTAAAATTCATGCACTGTGGTGGTGTATTGGCTTATCACCGAATCCGGTGTGACTAGTGGTTTGGGTGTGCAAGCTCCACACTAAACCAAAGATATTTTTAGTGAAATATGAAACGCCTTGCTTAGGTGTATATATTCCACACCAAAACAAATCTTATGGATAAGAACTAACACCCAAAAGGGTGTATGTGTTTAATAAGGGAACCAGCCCCTTTAACTTATATAAAGCAAAGCTTCCTTAAGAAGCTTAACCGGTTGCAAAACTTTGGGGATTTTGGGTTTTTAGAGAGAAAAAGAGAAGGAGAAGAGCTTCCCTTTGATTTCGCCTTTGCCGTTGTTGATCTTTTGTGCACACTTTGTTATCTTCATCGATCATTGCAAGCGTTCCACTGTCATATAGATTCCAATCGTGAGGGGCCTCGAGCTTGGGTCAATTAGATCTAAATGTGTGAGAAGGTGTGGATTTGAGCAAGTGAGAACCGATCATCGTGGACGCATCATCCACGAGTTGACGAGGTGGAGATCGTTACATTTTAGTGAGGAGCTTTGAATTGAGCTTGGTTTTGATCCCGATCACCGTGAGAATCCATGAATTCGGCACCAAAACCCACTTTCGCAACCTTCTCGAAAGCCGCATAATCGGCCAAGGAAAGGTGAGCAATCTTGTGTGTTTAGATAGTAAATAACTACTTTAAGCTTAGATAGATGAGAGGATCAAATTTGAGTTGTACTGGATGAAGTTTGGAAAAAAATGGACCAAGGAAGAAGCCCGAAGGGTTTTGAACCCGTCGAAATTGAACGTTCGATTTAAAAATCAATTGCTTGATTTTCTGATGCCTAAGATATGTAAAACTTTACTGGAGAAATCGATTGTTCAATTTGAAAATTGATCGTTTGAACTGAAGAAATCAAACGTTCGATTTTGACTGAGCTTGCTGACACTGCCTCAGTATTTCGGCCGTAACGTTTTACTCCGAACTTCGATTGATACAATTCTCATGGTGTTGGAAAGAGGACAATGAGTTCTACAACTTTTGTAAATTAATCAACTCATGAATCAAATATTTTGAGGGTCAAAATTAAGAGGAAAGTTGAGTCAAGTTCTAAGTTAGCACGAACTTGCCCATTTTTGCCTCGATTTTGAGAAAACACTTAAATATGTCTAAGTTATTAGTAATTAGAGTCAATCCTTAATGCATCATCATATGTGTAATGTAGATTAAGAGTTGAAAACTGTTGATCAGACCTTAGTTTTGTTTCCGTTCCCTCGCGACTCGAAATTGAGGTAGGGGAAACTCAATGAAAAATTATATTTTATGAATTTGGATCATAACTTCTTTGATGTATGCTTTGTTTTCGTTCTGCTATGTTTTGTTTCTGCCCTGTTTCCACATATGATGTGATTATTCTATTTTTCCACTTTTGATCTGAATCATTCCGTTCAGTTATGCTTTGATCTTATTCATTTTGTTGTTATGTTTGTTCTATCTAATTTGATTCATTTTATTTTTGTTTATGATCCATTTTGTCTAACTTGCATAGGAACATAGCGTATGAGTTGCCTTATCTATGTCATTTTGAAAAACAGATATGACTTTTAAGCCTGAGTCACAATGAGGTCTCTTTCTCAGGCACGTGAACCTTGAAATATAGGCGTCCTTGTACGGATGCAACTCCTCCATGGTAGTATGGGATACCACACGAAGTACATTCAGGTTACTACGGACCCCTTCCCTTGAAAAGTGTGATTGTTGAAGCCCATCGCACTGTGACCCATTCTCATTACAATTATGACAATATTGAAAATAAATATGTTAAAAGCTTTTGTTTAGGATGGTTACCCATAGACCTGAATTGTACTTGAAGAATTTTTGAGGATGATGTGAAAGGTGAAAGAGTAGATGATTGGACTCTAAACTTTGGAAACGAGATGGACTTAGTGTTGAGTCATTAGATTAAGTATTAACCTTGAACTCTGTATTCGAAAGTGAATGTGAACTTATAGAATGTATTATGAACGATAAGATAGTGAGTGGACATTGACACGTGAACCGGTACAACGGTTATCCGTACACATTATACACAGTGCATGACATACATAGTGGACCAGTACGGCGGTTATCCGCACACATTTCATAACATATATAATGGGCCGGTACGACAGCTATCCGTACGCATTGCATAGCATACATAAGTGAACATAGTGAGTGTAGTGAACGAAGTGAATATAGTGAGTGTTGTGAATGAAGTGAACATAGTGAGTGCAATGAACACTGTGAACTTGTGAAAGAATGAATGAACTCCATATACAATGAATAATGTATAATGAGAAGGAAAATCCAAGCTTTTATTCGATTATTTAACCATTGCTCTATTCTCTACTTCTGTTTTAATGTTTGAATACTTTCACTGCTCCAATTTTTAAATTCATTGATGAATCTCTGTCCTTTTTCAACTTTTGCATCTGATATTATTATACATGTCTTATTTCTATCCTGAGCTCTATCTTTGATTCTATGCTCTCATATGATAAGATGTAACTATTATTGATATTTCTTGTAGACACCCAAATTTAGCCCAAGGCCTGATCGAGACATACTTCGAGAGAGGCGCACCTCCAAGCTTTCGATAGCATTATCCGAACCCTTAAGAATCACCCAGGATCCACTAAAACCTTCCCCAAACCTTTAGGAACTAATCCCAACCATTACAAACCCCTTCGAACCCATAGTTAACCCTTTCGGGCAATGGTTAGAGAGATGAATCAGAGCTGACAGGGACTTCTACTAAGATTAAATCATATACCATTGAAAAGTAGAGGTTTCCAGCTTTCCAACAAGCCAAGAATCGCCTCGATCAGAGTTACGCATCAAAAGTTACAGCGATCCAATGTTTGGGGCCCAAAATGGGTAACATTGGAACCTCACAAGGCCTGCCTTGAACCACGCGAGAACTTCACAAGAAACTACTGTATACTTGGCACAAGTAATACTTGTGCCCAGCCATTTCTCCCCAGAAATGGCCTGGCGCAACTAATAGGTGCGCCAATCACAAGTGGGTCCCCCCTTGGGCTTTGAACTTCCAGGGACTGCATTTTTGATTGGCGTATCTAATACATGAGCCATGCTTAGCTACAGTAACTAGGGATTTTTGGCTCGAATTTTACTTTTGAGGTTTGACTTGTTGACCATCTCAAAGTTTAGGATGAGTTTCATTAGGACTGTTGCACCCATGCTTACCCTATTTTCAACCCTTTAGTCATTTGAAACATCAACTTATCATCTACCATTGATGACCATTGCCCACTTTTCTAAGCCTTTAAAACCTAGGAAATCTTAGATGCTAGGATTACCTAATTGCTAACCCTAATTAGCCTCTAAGCACCCCCCTAACTCTCACTTTTCCTATAAATAGAGAGGCGCCCCTCCCTTTACAAAGGCTTAAAAAAAATCCTAAGAGAGAAAAAATTAAGAGAGAAACCTCTCTCTTTGGTGCACCTTTTCTTCATACAAATTCCAGAATTCTAAAACTTCATTTATCCTTATATTTCATCATAGATCCCTTAGTTTAGGTGTGAGCTACCCCTTAGCCCGCCTCTTCTACCCCTTAGCTAGCAAGCTTTAGAGGTTAGAACCCACCATTCCATCATCCAAGCCATCGGAAGCTCCTCAAGTGCACCTACGCGGAGGTCCACAACGGTGCTACAAGGGCCTGAGAGCTCCGACTCTCCCCTCTATTCCTCTACCTTCTTAGCTTTTGCTCTATCTTTGAATTTGTGCCGTTACACCGCCGAAATCTCGATAGGAACGAAGGGGCATAAATAGGATCATAGTGCCTTCGAGCAAGAAGAAGTGCTCTTTTTATTTTCCTTTTTTATTTTATCTTAGGCCATAAGTATAAACCGCTTTAGAGCGGGTTGATCGGGTGCCTAGCACCTTCTCGATCGATAACCGAAGCCCCTACCCAATAGCCTTTGGCGTAGACCGGTGAATCAGAGTCACATTTGTGGCATTTCAGTGCTTATAAAATTGATTTAGGTTTCCCGGGACACTAAAAGCTCCGGGTGGTGACTCCATATCATTTAGGGAGTGTGCATCGTCATGACGGGATCATTAAAAATCCCACAGTTGCACAGATGGCAACTCTGCTGGGGACTAGCTAGTAGAGTTTCCCCTTGAAAATGGCCTTATTTTTTATTTTTACTAACGTTTAACTATTTTTTTTGTCATTTCACTCACCCCTACGATTCCGTCAATTTTTCTCACCCCTACTTTCCCGTCATTTACGTGCCTTAGCTGAATGGCGGACCTACTTGCACATTATCTTTACGATTCATTTGCTTTCCCATCATTTAGGTGCCTTAGCCGATTGGAGGGCCTACTTGTGCATGGTCTTTACATTTCTTTACTTTTCTGTCATTTACAAGCCTTAGCCATTTGGCGTGCCTACGTGAGCATTTAATTTATTGCACTCATATACCAACAGTGGATGTCGGCCCGTTGAGGCGGCACGGGACCATCACCACCTATTTTTGGACTTCAAAGAAAACTCCCGTAAAATAAAAATTGAAATTAAAATTGAACCAAGAAGGAGACTTAACTGAATTTTTACGGGGGTAGATTTTCAAAGGGTTGGGATTTTTAGGCAAAGATACAAACACCCGGTTCTTAGTACGGCAGCAACCCCTAGTGGTGATGATCCTAAAAAGTATCACCCCATCTAGTATTTGAGAAGGCGCTTACGCTGGAGGTATATCGGTTGGGGAATCTGTCCTGTTACAAAGCTTAAAACCCTCGGGGAGAGCGCTAGTAGTCCCGAAATTGACCTTGTATCCCTAAGATTCGGTGAGGAGAGACCCGTTGCAATTAAGAGATCAGTCACCGGAAGGATTGCTTCCAGAAAACCAAAAAAATAGATTGAGTTCAGGCTTCCTGTCAAGAAAATTGACCCCACTGTATATACCTGGCGCAACTAATACACGCGCCAAGCATTTCTTTTTCAGATTTGCTTTGGTGCAACTAATACATGCACCAAGCAAAAATGGGACCAAAGTTGGTCTGGCGCATGTAATACTTGCGCCAAGTATTGGTTGCCCCCACTGAGCAGAGCAGCCTGAAATCTGAGGTTTTTTCACATCCCCGAATTCCCCGCTTAGCAGTTTAGCGCCTCTGATTAGGTCCCGCACTATCCAACACTCAATATGCCCCCACCAGTCAAAAGAGGGTAACTTCTTATTGACTCACTCCGAGGGATCAGGTTGTTTGCGTTGATTCCCGTGCCTTCAATAGATCAAAGGGTACCCCTTTGATTCTTTCGAAGCGCGTCGGGGTCTCGCCGTGAGATTTATTTAGGTTGCAAATACCGCCCAAAACGGGAATTCAAAGGCCCCAGAATCCTTTATCATAAAAATCATATTACAAATTTATATATATAAATAAATAAATATATATATATATATAAACCAAAAAACCAAAAAACCAAAAAAATTATGATTCTGGCAAAACGACATCGCCTTATCCTCTATCGTCTTGCAGGGGAAGAAGGAGAAAGCTTTACAGGCCCCATCCAAGGCACCCGTACCCAACCCGCCGCCAAGCCATGTCGTGGGTAGTAGACCCGACATACGTCGATCCAAACTCATCCCCGCCACATTCCCTGACTCATTCCCGTACGGAAGAGATGTTCACATCCATCCCCCTCACCCAATCTCCCTTTTCTGTCACTGGCCCCTTCGGTGCAACCATATTCCCATCCACATCCACCCAAAATTTGTTCCTCCCTCCACCCACATCTACCTAAAATCCATCCACATCCATCCCACATACACCCCACTTCCCCATATCCACCCCAAGTGCACCCATACCCAATCCATCCACCATGCACAATCTTCCCCCATTCACATCCAACATACCCCATTTTTCCTCCACGTCTAACATACCTAATTTCCCACATCCATCCACACAACATACATCCCATCCTCCCTCTACCACCCAAGATTTAATCCATCCCCCCTCCACATCTAACATAGCTAGTTTCCCCATGTTTTCACAAAATCCAACACCTCATTCCCCATAATTTACCCAAACCATACCCCATTTCACCCAAGCCATGCCTAATCAACCGCATATCCCCCCATGCACCAAGGTCATGCCCAATTGTACCCGGGCCATGCCCAATTTTCCCCATACATCCATCCAAACCATGCCCCACACCCCCACCCTTAGATGAACCATTTTCATCCACCCCCTCATCCCATCCCATGGCCATGATGGAGGACATGGTCAAGGCCTACACCACTTGGAAGGCCTCCCAAAACCACCCCCATCCATCCCACACATCTCTAAACCCATCCCACACCCTTCAAAGTCTTCATGCCTCTTTTCCCCAAAACACCAATCAATCCCCCATCATTCATACCACTCAAGACCCCCACCAACCATGGGGTCATGTGAGTGCGCACCAAAACCCAATAGCCCATACCTACCAAAACCCAATGGCCCAAACCACCCAACAGCCCATACCCACCCAAGGCCCCATGGGCTAGACCCATCAAGGCCCAATAGCCTAAAGCCAACAAAGCGCAATGGGCCAAATTTCCCAAGGCCTTATGGCCCAAACCCCTCCAAATCCCCCATCCAATTCCCAAGCCCAACAAGGTCCAAACCTTTGGTCCACATACCCATACCCTCCACAATTCCCTCAAAACCTCCATCACACACAAACCTCACACCCAGCCCAAGGCGGAAGCCTGGCACCTATCCTCCATCAACCCCAATTCACCCATGTCCCAGCACCCCAAAGCCATCTCCAAGCTTTCCCTCAAACCCAGTGGCCCCATCAGGGCTTCACCCAAAATCCAAATCCCACTCATCCTATCACTCCACAAAATTTCCCCCTCCAATGGTCCCACCTGGCACCTATCCATCCAAGCTAGCACCAACAAGAAAATCTCACCCTCACTGCACCATATATAGACCCACAATATGAGGAAGATGAGATCAGGAATAGCGAGGCTTACGCTAGGGCATTCGCCAGCATCAATCGCCCACCCATAATCACCAACCCTCCCATAGCACAAAGTGAATCAAGGTCGACCGTTGAAAAAATTGCCCCGCTGTCCAAAGGGTCTGAGCAGTTGAAAGAGCAATTAGATAAAATCCAGAAGTAGCTATTAAAGATGGGTGGAGTTGAAATCCATGCCACGAACTTCTCGGACTTGTGCTTATTTGTAGAAGTCCCCTTGCCCCCAAAATTCAAGATGCCGGTCTTTGACAAATATAATGGCGCGAGCAACCCCATCACACACCGCAAGTCCTACTGTGGGGACATGCGCCAATATGGGGGGACGAGTGCCTACTTATTAAGGTCTTCTAGAAAAGCCTGACAGGCCCGACCCTGAGGTGGTTCACATCCCTAGAACCATCCATGATAAGACATGGAAGGATCTAACTTATCTGTTCCAAGAATAGTATGTCTACAATATAGACATTGAGCCTTGTAAGTCAGATTTTGCCTGGTTAAAATAGAACCCTAATGAGACCTTCAACGAATACCTCGAGCGCTAGAGAGCGCTGGCAGCTCAAGCTAGAAATAGAATACCTATCGATGAGCAAATCAAGATGATCTCGAAAATACCTTGCCAGTCATCTCAGACTTCTTCGTTTACCAACAGCAGTTCAGCTTTACTGATTTGGTGAGGAACACCAATCGTTGCGAGGATGCTATCAGGGAAGGGTGATTGAGCAAGAATATATCAAGCGGGGCCGGCGGGGTCAGGAGATTCTCAGAGCAAAGGAGTGATAGAAGAATTGAGGCAGAGGTGCAGAATGTCACGCATACTAGGCCCAACACCAGTATAGTCCCATTTCAATTTAAAGCCGCACAACTAGAAGCGTGCTGATCAGGGGGCACAGATGACCCCAGAGCAGAGAAAGGCCCGCTTTGATCGAGTTTTCACACCTTTGGGGAAATCGTTGAATGTCTTATTGCCCTTACTGATTGAAAAGAGTCTTGTCACAGCACTCCAACCATGACCTCCACCAAATCCCATCCCAAGGAACTATGACCCCAACACCCATTGTAACTTTCACCAAGGGCCAGGTCACCCTACTGATTGTTGCTTCCCATTGAAGCATGCAATATAGTATTTGATAGAGGCCGGTAAAATCATCCCTTCGGCACTTCCCCAAGCAACCCAGCATGTCAACATACAGCAAGTATTGCTACCCCCACACCCTCCCAGAGGAGTGAGTCTAAGACCCATTGTCGGTATGATCGAAGAAGGTGATGAAGAATATGAGTTTGACCCGTCAGACTACATTTGCAGTCAGGAAAATTTTGTGGCACCATTGCAGAGAGACTGGGAAGATAGGAATATTGGGGTGATTGAACCTCTGAATCTAGCAGATTACTTCCCTAACCATGCACCACAAATAGAACCATTAGATCTTAGGGCACATTTCCCGGTGCTAACTCCCATCAACTATGTATAATTCAACTCCTACCAACCATACGCTGCATCCTCCCCCAGTTACCCGATGGTTGATTATGTCCCCCACCCCCCTCTGGCACCCATCAGTTATCAATGGCCCACCCCCATCACATCATCCCAAATTCAGTCATCCACGGTCCTCGCCAACCCCATCTGGCCCACCTTCTCCACCCTTCTAGAAGTTAACCACGTGAAACCCACCCATTCCAATCCCTCAGCACCAATATCCCCAGTACCTACCTCTTTCCCGTTTTAGATCCTGAGATCGACTTACAATCCTCATCAGGTCTCGCTCAGCTATGAACAGACAGACATCAATGTCGGCAGTAGCAAGAAAGGGGCAGTTGATTTTATCACCAGATCTGGGAAGATATCCAATCAGTCAGACACATCAGCTCCAGCACCAGCCCAACCAGAGGGGAAGAAAGATACAAGTGCAGTGAGCCCGTTTGAGAAAATGAGCAGAGAACACATACTAGAAACCCAGTTGAAAAGGATGCCGACCCACATCACAATCTGGGACCTATTGATGATATCCCCACTTCATTTTCAAGCATTAATGAGGGCGTTAAAGAATGTGCATGTGTCTCTTCAGGTGAGCCCAGATAAAGTAGGGCAGATAATTGGACAAGTGATGGTTCCCAATGCCATCTCCTTTTCGGATGCGAATTTACTAGAGGAGGGAAACATGATAATCCCCTTGGTATTAATTGATAATGAGTCTTCTCTGAACGTATGCCCTCCGAGAATTGCCACTAAAATAGGGGTAGATCCGTACATGTTGAGGCCAACAAGAACCAGCGCCAAAGGTTTTGATAATACGAGAAGAGAAATCATGGGAGAAGTTGATCTTGAGCTAGTAATTGGGCCAATGGCTTTCTCCATACTATTTCAAGTAATAGACATCAAATTCTCATTCAATTTGTTATTAGAGCGACCTTGGTTTCACAAAGTTGGGACAATACCGTCGACGCTGCATCAGAAGCTCAAGTTTGTATTCGGGCAGAAAATTATCACCATCGTAGGTGAGGGACACGATAAGAAGGAAAAGGCCACCCACAGCATTGAGAACCCAAAAGTGTTGGATGTGCCACATACAGATGAGGATATCGACTTCCACAATTTTGAATACAAGGTATCAGTTGTAGTCCCGGATGCCTCGGAAAGCATCGCTCCAAAAATCAGAGGTGGAATGATAGCGGCAGTGGCCATGCTCCAAAAGTGGGGCTATAAGAAAGGAAGGGGATTGGGTCCTCGGTTGCAAGGCAGGAGAGAGCCAGTCAAGGCAAAAGGTGGATAGTAGGTCCAATTTGGGTTAGGTTACAAGTCCACAGAAGAAGAGGTCCGAGAGGCCAAAGAGAAAGCCCGAGTCGCAATAACTGCTACAGCCCGGGGAATCAACTTAGAAGAGAAGCCTCGTCCCAGACCTTACATTCGAAACACCTTTGTAAGTGTCAGGATCATAAAAATAGATCGGAATGGGGCCACGCAGTTAACCCAGCACAAGCCAACCCCCCCTGTCCACCTTACCATTCCTCAGATCATCCCTCCCAACCTGAAAATAGACCTGGCCGCTCTGTCCCTTTTTGAGGAAGAGTCTCCCATACCTGCACAATCTCCCCTGTGGTAAATCACTATAGGACTCTGCTGATGTTAAGGACAAAATCTCAGATGAATCCATGATCGGCATGACGGAGGCTGACTCTGAAGAATCCCATCAAGCAACCTCCTCCATCCAAAAAGGTAAAGGAGCCGCATTGCAGGTACGTAATTGGGGGTCTGTGCTCCATACTCTGGAAGCAGCAAGTGGCCAGAAATATGACACTCATTTCCCAAAAAAAAATAATCTATAAAAAGTGAGATAAGCCCTTGGCAGGCCATACTATGTATATATAGGGACTCGCTTTGCAAGGGCCCATTTTTGAAGAAAATAAAAATCCTAAAAACATAGAAAAAATATAAAATCTAAAAATATTGTCTTTCAAAATTCTGAATAAAGTTAAAGAAAAGGATGCTTTAATCGAAAATCTTATCTCACATGAAATCGACCCCTTTCTTGTAGAAATACAAGAAGAGGTAGGAGTCACGAGTCTGGATGAGGAAATCCCTACTGAGGAGCTCCCTAATGAACTCCTTGAGCAGTTTGTCGACTTTGAGCACGACCCTTCCCCATTATTGAGGAAATAGAGGACATCAATCTAGGGACCGAGGAGATCCCTAGAATTACCAAGATCGGAACATCGCTATCTCCCGAAGAAAGAAAAAGCATGATTGAATTCTTTTGGTCATATCAAGATGTCTTCGCATGGTCATACGAGGACATGCCTGGTTTGGATACTGATTTGGTCGAGCATGAGTTGCCACTCTACCCTGATATCAAGCCAGTCAAGCATAAACTGAGGCGACTCCGACCCGAGTGGATGCTGAAAGTGAAAGACAAAGTCATCAAGCAGTATGATGTAGGGTTTCTCTTGGTCTCCAAGTACTCGAAGTGGTTAGCTAATATCATCCCGATGCCGAAGAAAGACGGAATGGTCCGCATGTGCATTGATTTCAGAAACCTTAATAGGGCGAGCCCAAAGGTTGACTTCCCTTTGCCACACATCAACATCTTAGTCGATAATACTGTTAAGCACGGGATGCTCTCGTTCATGGACGGATTCTCTGGATACAATCAAATCAAGATGGTGGAGGCAGACCGAGAGAAGACAACATTCATCACCCATTAAGGAACCTTCTGCTACCGTGCCATGCCATTTGGGCTAAAGAATGTCAGGGTTGTAGACACCCAAATTCGGCCCAATGCCTGATCAGTCTGTACTCCGGGAGAAATGCACCCCTGTGCTTCCGATGGCACCCTCGAACCCTTGGAAATCTATCCAGACCTTTAGGAATCACCTAAAACCCATTAGAACTATTCCCCCAACCCTTAGAGATCACCCCTAAACCCTAGGATCCCTCCCCAAACTCAATTTAAACCCTTCTGAGCATTTGATGGGAGGAGAGCTACAATTTTTTATATTGACTACTTCTGAGGATGAGACACATACCATTAGAAAAAGGACTTCTCCAGCTTTCCAACGAGCCAAATATCACCCGATTTGGAGTTGTGGTTCAAACGTTATGGCCGTTTGAAGTTTCACATAAAATGACAACCTTTTGCTCAGGCGTATGTATTACATACGCCCAGCCAATTTGGCCCCAGTTTGGTCAGGCGTATATATTATATACGCCTGACATTTTTGAGCTAAATTTGGCCGGGCATATATAATATATACGTCCAGCATAGGTGGGACCCACCACGGGTATCATCTTTCCAAAACTCCCCTGATTTTTGTGGAAATCACTGTGCATAAACTGGGCGTATATAATATATACGCCCAGCTTAGCTACAGTAACTGTCATCAGTGGCTCGAATTTCCTCCATCTGGTTTGACCCTTTGACCATCGCCTTGGTTGAGGTGGGTTTCTTGAGGTTGGTGGCACCCCCTTTGAGCTTATTAGCAACCCTCAAGTCACCCATGGTCTCACCTCATCATCCGCCATTAAAACCAGTTTCCCAAAACCTTATGACCATGAAAACCTAGAAAACCTTAGATGGGGGATTACCTAATTGCTAAAAACCAATTAGCTCTTAAGTAAGCCCCTAACCCATCCATTCTCTATAAATAGAGAGGCCCCCCCTCTTCCCAAAGGGTTGGTTGGTTGGTTAAAAAAATTAAGGCTAAAAATTTTGAGCTTAAGAGAGAACCCTAGTGAGAGAAAATACACATATTTTTCCAAAATTCCAGCATGCCTAGTTCATTCGTTTCAATCCATTTCCACCATTAGATCACTCCCTTTTAGCCAAAATCTATTCCCTAGCTTCACTCTACACTTCCTATTTACCGAATCCTAGCTTTAAAGCCCATTTCCATACTGTTTAAGCCATCGGAGGCACGCCGAAGCGAAGGTCTTCCACGGTGCAACAAGGGCCAAGGCCAGTGAGCTCCGGCTCACCCCTCTCTTCCTCTACCTTCTTGGTGTCTCCTCCATCCAAGGATTCAAGCCGTTACGCCGCCAAAATTTCGGTTTGGCTCAAAGCTTGATAGGACCATATTGCCTACGGGCAAGGGGAAACTCCGCCCTTTTATTTTTATTTTTAGCCATAGATAGAGACCGTTTCGTTCGAATTGATCGGGTGCCTAAACCCTTCCCGATCGATAACCGAAGCCCCTACCCTAGAGCCTTTGGCAAAGACCGGTAAATCAGAGTCATATTTAGTACTTCGGTGCTCAAAATATCTATTTGAAAGTTTCTTGGGTCACCAAAAGCTCTGGGTGGCGACTCTATATTTCATTCTTAGCGAGCGCATCGCCGGGACAGGTTCGAGAGGATCCATAGTCGCACAGATGGCGACTCTGCTGGGGATATCACCCTAGCGCTTCCCCTCTTGTTGGCCTTTCTTTTTTTGTTACTAACCATTGCTATTTTTTTTCTTATTTTCTGCTGTTTTTTCTATATTTTTGTTATTTTTACTAACGTGCTCACCCCTACGATTCAGTCCTTTAAGTGCCTTAGCCGATTGGCGGGCCTACGTGCGCCTTTAAATTCCTATTTTTTCGATTCTTGTCATTTAAGCCACCTTAGCCGTTTGGCGGGCCCGCTCACATTTACTTTTACGTCATTTAAATTTCAGTCATTTACGAGCCTTAGCCGTTTGGCGGGCCTAAGTGCGCTTTTCATTTCAGTCATCATATCTCACCATTGAACGCCGGCCCGTTGAGGCGGCACGGGCTTGTCATCCCCGACCCGATTTTGGACTTAATTTCACTCCCCTTTAAAAATCTGTAATTAAAAGTGAACCAACAGTGTGGGGACATCATCAAAATTATTTTTACGTTTTTTGGGTAGTTTTCGGGGGGTGTAAGCACAGATATAATTTACCCGGCTCCCAGTAAGGCGGCAGCCCTAGTGGTGATGATCCTGAAAAGGACCACCCTTTCCAGTACCTGAGAAGGCGCTTGCGCCAAAGGTATATCGGTTGGGTTGCCAATTCCAATCAAGCCTTAAAACCCGCATCGGTGAGAGTGTAGACAGCCCAAATTCAGCCGTGTATCCCTAGGAAACGGAAAGGAGGGACCCGATAACATACACAGCATTCCCCGGGAGCATCGCTCCCCAGAAACCAATTCAAAGACCCACATTCGGCCTTGCTATTCACTGTCAAACTTCACTGACAGAACTGTTTTTACCAAGCGTATATAATATATACGTCCAGTAAAAAATCCCCAGATTTACTCAGGCGTATATAATATATACGCCCGGCCAAAACCCCTAAATTTAAGCCAGGCGTATATAATATATACGCCCAGCCAAATCTGCCCTTTTTTTTGTCAGGCATGTATAAAACATACACCCAATATATATTGGGTCACAGCAACCCGATTTGAGGCCCAATCCACCACCCCAATTCCTCGATTAGCGGTATTAGTGCCCGCAGTAGCTTCCCGCATTCTATAACACCCAACATGCCCCCGCACGGTCAAGAGAAGGCGACTTCTCATTGATCTGGTCCGGGGGATCGGGTCATTTGCGTGGATTCCCTCGCCTTCAATAGAACGAAAGGGTTTCCTTTCGCTTCTTTCGAAGTGTGTCGGATCCCACCGTGGGACCTACTAAAGGTACATATACCACCCGAGACGGGAATTAACCCTGGGCACCAGGTCATCATTCATCTAAGTAGAGGGGAGTTAATTTCCATCCGAAAGAAAAAAAAAATCATCTTCCAAAAAACAAAAAAAAAAAAAAACAAAAAAAAAACAAAACAAAAATCAACAAAAAAAGAGAGAGAAAATCAATCAAAATATATATATATATATATATATATATATATATTTTGGTGTGACCGTCACTACGGCAACCTCAAACTCGGCTCGTAGAAGGAGAATCAGGAAGGTATACGGCCCTTATCTGAGACATCGATACAACACTCGTCAGCGGATCATGTCAAGAGCCGATACATCCCCACCCCATTCCTATGTAGGAGAAGACCCGATCTCCGACACCTTTGCCCAAACCCGGTTCGATATCACGGGTCCCTTTGGGGCACCCGTGCCCACATCCACACCACGCCCCTCCCTTACGTTCTCCCAACATACCCCCTTTTCATCCCCTACTGAAACCCCTCATTTCCCAACCGACCCATACATCCCCATTTCCCATCCATGCACCCTTACCGCACTCCCATACTCCCAAAGACCCCATAGGGAGCCCCATCCCCCGCCTACTTCCCACGTTCCATCCATCTCATCATCCATGCCCCCTGCATCCCACATCCCATCCACCTCATCTCACATACCATTCCCACCACATGGCCCATCCACATCCCAACGTAGCCCCCCATTTACCCAGGTCATGTCCAACTTTTCCCAGGATATGACCAATACCCCACCAACTTCCATAGCCATACATCCATACCCCCCAAGCACAATCATCCATACCCCCTATACCCGGGTCATGCCCAATTTATCCCAACTCCCTCCATCCTTAAGCGAGCTATCAACCCCCAATCTCACACCTGAATCCATGCCCTCAATGGAGGACATGAGAACGATATACGCCCTATGGGCTGCTTCTCGAAACTCTACATCTCAAACCCCGCATCCAAATCTCCAAAACCTCCATACCCCATTCCCTCCTAACCATGCCCAACCACCCATCGTCCATACCTCCCAAAATCCCCCACCTCAATTCCAGGCCCAAACCCATACAAATCCATGGGTCCAAACACCTCAAAACCCATGGGCCCAAGCCCAGGCCCATCAAACCCAGGTCCAGGCCCAAACCCATACAAATCCATGGGCCCAAGCCCAAACACCTTTAGAACCATGGGCCCAAGCCCATTAGACCCAGGCTCAGGCCCAAAACCCTCAATACCCATGGGCCCAAGCCCATCAGACCCAGGCCCAAGCCCAAGCCCATCAGACCCAGGCCTAGGCCCAGGCCCCCCAGGGCCCTTGGACCCAAACCTATCAAACCCAAGCCCAGGGCCCATGGACCCAAACCCAACCCCCTCATGGCCCATTAGCCCAAACCCAGCAAGGCCCATTGGTCCAAAGTCATACTAACCCCCACACCCAGGCCCAAGGCCCATCAACCCTAGCCTTCCAAAACCATCAAGCCCAAATCCCTCAAACCCAAGGGCCATCCACCCACGCTCATCAAGGCCCATTCACTAACCCCATATCCCCCCACCAGTATCCTTCATTCACCTATACCCCTTACGCCCCATCCCGTCTCCAACAGAAAATCCAATCCATCCCATTCCTCAAACCCACAACATGCCGCCACATCAATCACACCCCCATCACCCCCAGAATGTGCACCCGGCTCAGCACATCATTCACCCACAAACCACCCATCCATTCATCCCGTCCCATCCCCTACAAACCTTATGGCCCCACCAGGTCATCCAACCCCTCACCCCCCAAGTCCAAATAGCAGACATCGCCCCTCACCAATACCATGACCAACAGTACAAGGAGGATGAGATCCACAATAGTGGAGTTGCCAGCATCAACCCTCCCGAGCCCACCATCATCACACCTAGGGTTTAACAAAATCGGGGAAGGTCCGCCATGACCTCAAAAGAACCGTAAATAAAAAATAAATAGATGTAATCTGCAGTTGATGAAGATGGAAGGAGTGGAAATGCATTCAACAGACTTTTCAGACTTATGTCTATTCTCTGATGTCCCCCTGCAACAGAAATTCAAGATGCCATCATTTGATAAGTATAATGGCACTGACAACCCCATCGCCCACTTAAAATCTTACTGTGGGGATATGTGCCAGTATGGCAGAGATGAACGACTCCTCATCAAAGTGTTCCAAAAAAGTCTAACGGGCCCAGCTCTGAGATGGTTCACATCCCTGGAATCGTCCATGATAAAAAATTGGAAAGATCTGACACGCTTATTTCAAGAACAATATGTCTATAACATGGACATAGAGCCAAGAAAGTCAGATTTTGCCCGTTTAAAGCAAAGACATGGTGAAGCTTTTAGTACTTACTTGGGAAGGTGGAGGGCATTGGCCGCTCAGGTTACTCACCGGATTCCCGGTGATGAACAGATTGAGTTGATAACCAAAGGAGCCCTCCCGATCATCACAGATTTTTTAGTATATCAGCAGCAATCTAGTTTTGCTGATTTGGTCAGAAATGCCAACCGTTGCGAAGATGCCATTAGAGAAGGCAGGTTAGGGAGAAACGTGGCCAGCGGGGCCACCGGGGTTCGAAAAGCTGTCGAACCAAGAATTGAAAGAAGACCAGGGACAGAGGTACAGAACATTGTTTACCCCCAGGCCAATACCAATGCCCCCCCGATACAGCTCCAGGTCACACAACCACCCCCAGCCCGTTTCGAGCAAGCACCAAGGCCAAACAACGGACCAAGAGCCCCGTTTACCCAGGAGCAGATGAAAGCACGATTTGAACGAGTGTTCACGCCATTGGGGCAATCTTTAAGTGTCTTACTGCCAGTATTACTACAGAAAGGTCTGGTCAATCTGCTCCAGCCTCGCCCACCACCCCATCCCATCCCAAGAAACAATGACCCGAATCTGCATTGTAATTTCCACTAGGGAGCGGGTCATCCTACGGATCGGTGCTTCTCCCTGAAGCACGTGATCCAAGATTTAATAGAGGCCTGAAAAATTATTCCCTCGTCGCTTCCTCAAGGGCAGAACCAGAACATCCATCAAGCCCCTCTGCCACCACACCCAGGAGACCCCAGACCTAACATTCATTGGATAGAGGAGGAGGAAGAAGAGTTTGACCCCTCAGATTATATCAGTAATCAGGAGGAGTTTTCATTCCCCGGGATGAATGAAGGAGGACCATTCGTTGGGGTTATTGAGCAGTTGTATTTGGCTGATTATTTCTCCGTATCGGCATACCAAGAGGAGCCCTTAGATTTAGGGCAATATTTTTCTACTCCCTCTCCCACCTATCAAATCCAAACGGGTACAGCCCCGCCGCAATCATACACATATCCACCCCACGCCCAACTTACCCCATCCACCTCCCCGTCATACCCGAATCACCCCATACCATACATAACTCCACCATCCCCATATTATCCTACCCCACACGCACCCCCAAATGTCTCCACCCAATACACTACTCTGCCATCCCCAAATCACCCCGCTCCATGCACAACTTCATCATCCCCAATCTATCCCATTTCATCCACAAACCCATCATCACCCCTCCATGCCACCCCCTATATAAACCCTTCATATCCCCCTATTCCACCCACTACCCCTCCATATCCCAATCAGCCTGCTCCATGCACAACTCTATCACCCCTAATTTACCCTACTCATCCACGAACCCATCATCATCCCACCAGGCCACCCCATATACAAACCCTTTATATCCTTATCACCCCGCTCCACCCGCACCTCAGACGTCTCCCCATCCCTCCATCCCAGTCACACTCTCGCCATCCCTTCGTTATTTTGGCCCCAATCCAACTCCACCACCACCCAAGCAAGCAACCCCTCACCCAATCCCCTTATCACCCGCTTCCAATCACCACTGGTCTTACCAAGCCCAGGTAATACCTGTACAAGCCCCCTCTGCACCCACAAATCCAACCCCGCCAATTCCTGCCACTACCATTCCACCCCCTATTGGAGTCAACCTAGTTAGACCCGAGAAACTGGCGTATCCAACCCAATCCTCCCCAGAATCATCATACACTCCTTTCCTCATCCCGAAACCTGCCTATGACCCGCATCAGGTGCCGTTAAGCTATGAACAGACGGACATGAATGTTGATTGCAACCAAGAGGAGGCTATTAAATTTATTACCAGGTCAGGCCAGATTTCTACACAGTCGAAAGCATCAGGGGTCGTCAGAGGAGAAGAGAAGAAGAAAGAACAGGCCGCAGGGAATCCCTTTAAAAAAATGGCCAGAGAACACATACTGGAGACATAGCTCAAGAGAACACCCGCACATATTACTGTGTGGGATTTGTTAATCACGTCCCCGCTCCACTTTCAAGCCTTAATGGGAGCACTCAAGGACGCACATGTCTCCACCCACGTAACTCCAGATGAAGTAGGAGAAATAATAGGACAAGTGTTAGCCCTAAATGCCATCTCATTCATTGATGCGGACCTACCGATCGAGGGGAATGACCACTCTAATCCCTTGAATATAACAGTGGAGTAGGAAACCTGGTGGTGCCGTTGGTCTTAATAGACAACGGGTCGGCACTGAACGTATGCCCTCTAAGGACGGCAATCAAAATTGGTGCGAATCCCGACACCTTCCGGCCATCCATATCAAGCGCCAGGGGATTTGACAACACCAGAAGAGAAATCATAGGAGAAGTAGACCTCGACCTGATCCTCCAGCTGCAAACTTTCACCACCCCCTTTCAGGTGATAGACATTAAGCCTACGTTCAATCTACTGTTGGGCCGGCCATGGATACATAAGCTCGGAGCAATACCATCGAATCTACACCAAAAGCTGTGATTTATTTCAGAGGGAAAGATCGTCACCATCTTGGGTGAGAGCAGAGAAGACAGGGGCGGAGCGCTCTACACATTGAAAATCCAAAAGTGTTGGACATGTTGCACACAGCAGATGACACTGATTTCCATCGATTTGAGTATGACTTTTCAGCCATCACCCTTGAGTCATCGAAGAAAACCCCTGCCAAAACTGGGATAGGAATGGACGCCGCAATGCTCATGCTCCACAAATGGGGCCACCAAAAAGGGAAAGGTTTAGGCCCGCGCCTTCAAGGAAGAAGAGACCCCGTCAGGGCTAAGGGGCAGCAAACCAGATTTGGCCTAGGCTACAAGCCCAACGAAGAAGTCAAAGAGGCCAAAGAAAAGATAAGGGTCGCAGCAGCCGCTAGGGCCAGAGGAATCATCTTGGAAGAAGAACCTCGCACTTGACCCCACATCCGTGAAACCTTTGTGAGCGTCGGGGTAGCGAAAATTGATCTGAATGGGGAGATGAGGGTAACCCCCCATAAGCCTACTTCAATCCACCCCACCAATCCCTACATCATTCCCCCAGACTTCGAGATGGACTTAGCCACCCTTTCCTTATTTGAGGAAGAAGTTCCCCGGCTCACCCATCACTCCAGCACCAGCCACTCTGGGCCCATCCTAACCATGGAGGGCAGGGTCCCAGAGGATCCCTCTGTAAATATGTTGAGGGAGGAACTGCAAGAGCCTACCGATGCCGCTTCCAACCAAAGAGGTAAAGGCCAAGCCTCGCAGGTGAGTAATTGGACATCCTTGCCCAAATTCCTGGGAGCAGCCAAATACCGTGAAAATGGCACCGACTCTCCAAAAAAAAATAACCTGTAAAAAGTAAGGTTAACCTCCGGACCACTCTACCTTGTATAATAGAGATCCACTTCGCTAGGGGCTGACCTCTGAAAAAATGCAAAAAGCCATAAAAATAGAAAAAATACCAATTCTAAAAATATTGTCCTTTAAAATTCCCAATAAAATTAAAATTGATGTCGTGATACCCGTCTCACATGAAGCCGACCCCTTTCCTGTAGAAATACAAGAAGAAGTAGGAGTCACGAGTCTGGACGAGGAAGGTCAAACCGATGAGCTCCCCAATGAGCTCCTCAAACAATTTGCCAATTTTGAGCATGGCCCTACCCCGATCGTCGAAGAGACGGAGGATGTTAATTTGGGCACCAGAGAGGCCCCTAGAATCACCAAAATCGAAACATCGCTGTCCCCTGCGGAGAGGAAAGGTATGATAGACTTCCTTCGGTCATACCAAGACGTCTTTGCATGGTCATATGAAGACATGCCTGGTTTGGATACCGATCTGGTTGAGCATGAGTTGCCACTCTACCCCAATGTTAAGCCAGTTAAACAGAAGCTGAGACGCCTCCGACCAGAGTGGATGTTGAAGGTGAAGGATGAGGTCATTAAGCAGTATGACGTGGGTTTCCTCATGGTATCCAAGTACCCCTAGTGGCTGGCCAATATCGTCCACATACCGAAGAAGGATGGAAAGATTCGAATGTGCATTGACTTTCGAAATCTCAACAAGGCAAGTCCTAAGGATGACTTTCCGCTACCACACATCGATATCTTGGTCGATAACACTGCAAAGCACGGGATGCTCTCATTTATTGATGGATTCTCAGGCTACAATTAGATTAAGATGGCGGAGGCCGACCGAGAAAATACTGCATTCATCACCCCCTGGGGTACCTTCTGTAACAAAGTAATGCCATTCGGGCTCAAGAATGCTGGGGCAACCTATCAAAGAGCAATGACGGCCCTGTTCCATGACATGATGCACCAAGAGATTGAAGTGTATGTCGACGACATGATTGCCAAATCACCAGAAAGGGAGGACCACTTGATAAATCTTCAGAAGCTATTTGAGAGGTTGAGAAAGTACAGGTTATGGTTGAACCCCCAGAAGTGTGCGTTCGGCGCTATGCCCGAAAAACTGTTGGGATTTATTGTTAGCAGGAGAGGGATTGAGGTCGATCAGACCAAGATCAAGGCCATCACAGAAATGTCGTCACCGTCTACAAAGAAGGAAGTCAGAGGCTTCTTTGGCAGAATCCAGTACATCAGCCGATTCATTGCACAGTTAACTCCAATATGTGCACCAATCTTCAAGCTACTAAGAAAGGACTCACCAGTTGAGTGGAATGATGACTGCCAAGCTGCATTTGATAAGATTAAAGGTTACCTCCTAAATCCTTCGGTATTGGTACTGCCTGTACCTGATAGACCCCTGATAATGTACCTGTCCACGATAGAGTTTTCCATGGGCCATGTGTTAGGACAGCATGATGAGACGTGAAGAAGAGAGCAGACCATCTATTACCTAAGCAAGAAGTTCACTGACTATGAGACACGCTTTTCTTATCTGGAGAAAGCATGCTTGGCACTCTTTTGGGCTACTCAAAGACTTCGACACTACCTGTTATCCCAAGCTGTTCTACTTCTAGCACGGATGGATCCGTTGAAGTACCTATTCAAGAAACCTGCTCTCACTGGTCGAACTGTACGATGGCCACTACTCCTATCCGAATTTGACATTACCTATGTCACCCAGAAATAGATTAAGGGGTAGGCACTCGCTGATCATCTTGCTGAGAACCCTCTGCCGGACTATGAGCCTCTAAGGATCAAATTCTCCAATGAGGACATTCTGTTCATGACTAAAGAGGATACTGAGGAAAGAGGAGTCCTAGGTAATGCACTTTGATGGAGCATCGCATGTTGAAGGCCAAGGAGTTGGCGCCATTCTTATCTCGCCAAGAGGGTCACATGTACCCATCTCAATCAAATTGAACTTCCCATGCACCAACAATATGGCCGAGTATGAGGCCTGTACAGCTGGTTTATAGGCGGCTCTTAATCTGAATATAACTCACCTCAGGGTCTTTGGAGATTCACAGTTAATTATATGCCAGACCAACGGAGATTGGAAGACCAAGGATGAGAAACTGATCCCATACCATGAACATCTGGAGGATCTGATAGTCTGCTTTGAAGAGGTCACCTTCTCCTATGTACCGCGAGCAAGGAATCGATTTGCTGATGTCCTGGCTACCCTGGCCTCTATGGTTGAGATTCCATATGGAGTTGTGATGAAGCCGATCATGATAGAACAGAGGAACGAACCAGCTTTCTGTCACCTAATCGAGGGACCTACAGAGGTAGATGATGAACCACCCTGGTTCTCAGACATCAAGAATTTCCTCGAGACCTGAACTATCCCAAAAGGAACATCGAAGGTAGACAGACGCACCATCCAGCGATTGACAACGAACTATGTCATCTGTGGTGATCTCCTATACAGACGGTCTAACGACAATATTCTGCTCCGATGCCTAACCCGGAAAGAAGCGAGTGAGATCATGAAGGAGATCCATGAAGGAGTCTGCGGGGCACACGTCAGTGGACACATGCTTGCTAAGAAAATTCTAAGGCAAGGATACTTTTGGACCACATTGGAGATTGATTGCTGCAAACACGTGCAGAAGTGCTACAAATGCCAAGAGCACTCTAATCTAATACATGCTCAGGCCATTGATTTGCACAGCATGGCCACTCCTTGGCCGTTGGTCACCTGGGGTCTCGACGTCATCGGCAAAATCAATCCTAAGGCTTACAACAGACATCAGTTCATCCTCGTCTCGGTAGAGTATTTTACGAAGTGGGTAGAGGCAGCCTCCTACACGAGCATTAAGGCTAGTCATGTTGAGAAGTTCATCAAGAACAACATCATTTGCAGATTCGGCGTACCCAAAGATATCATCACTGATAATGGCACTAATTTCTCCAATATAGCGATCGTGGCCTTGTGAGCAATTCTAGATCAAGCATCATCGGCAGATTTAACGGAGCTATGGAAGCAGCCAACAAAACTCTGATTCGCATCCTAGAGAAGATGGTAGTCACTTACAGAGATTGGAGTGAGCAGTTACCCTTCGCACTTTGGGCCTATAGAATGTCTATCCGTACCGCTATAGGGGCAACACCATTCTCCCTTGTGTACGGAACCGAGGCCGTGCTACCCGTTGAGGTCGAAGTACCGTCACTCCGTATCCTTTTGGAATCCCATCTACCTGAAGGTGAGAGGGAAAGAGCCCGTTTTGAGCAATTGGATTTAATTGAAGAGAAGAGACTCCTAGCCTTGTACCACACCCAAATCTATAAGAGGAGAATTGCACGTGCTTACAATAAGCGTGTCCGCAGTCGAGATCTGAAGGTAGGAGACACTGTGCTGAGGAAAATTTTCCCGTCTCTCCACGCCAATCCAAGAGGGAAGTTTAAGCCAAATTGGGAAGGACCCTACGTCGTCCGAGAGGTATTGCCAGGATACGCCGTTCGCCTTGCCACCATGGACGGAGACCACTTTCCTGAGCCCATCAACGCTGGATACCTCCGTAAGTTCTACTCATAGGTCTTGAGACAAGGTAAGTGTTGATAAAAGTAGATGTGTGACCGCCTAAGGAGCCCATAGAAGAGGCCATTATTTCAAAGACAAGTAACCCAAAAGAAATATTCCCTGAAAACCTTCACCCTTTTTGCTACACACGTCAGGCCAATAACCATTTCTTTCATATACCCCTCCCAAAATTTCAGAAAAAGAGAAAAGAGAAGAGAGGAAAAATCCAAACAGAAAAAAAAAAAAAGAGAAGAAGAAGAAAGCAAAACCCCAAAAAAAAAAGGGGGGACCAAGACCAAAAAAAAAACAAGAAGAAATGACTGGGGCATGTACAATAAAAAGCCTTTGGAAAGAAAGAGGAGTCACCGAATCTAGAATTCACTCAAAACTTAGATCCAAATTCCTACAAAAACCCAACCTGTTCGAATTTTCGGCCACATTACAACCCAGAAGAAAGCCCTCTTTAAGGTCCACAAGCGGTCATAGCATCTACTGCATCAGAACATGCTGAGTTAACAAACCACACAGAACTTCATTCAGCCGGCTATGACGGAATCGGCGTCCATATCGTGGCCTTCTGGTTCTAAAAAAAAAACAAAAGAAAAGGAAAAAAAAATTATTAATTTGAGTTCAAAGCAAGATGGACGTGGTGAAAACCCGCAAGGGCACCACGGGTAAAAACAGCGAACTCATGCGGACCAGGTGAAAACCTGAAAAAGCACTTGGGGTAAGAGAGCGAACCCATGGACGTAGTGAAAACCTGAAAGGGCGCTGCAGGTAAAAACAGAGATGATAGGCATGGCGAAAACCCGTCTTGGGCGCTATGAGCAAAAATGTCAAGAAGAGAGAGATTAGGAGAAGACCTATTCTGGCCCGCCCATTTCAGTTTGAACCCCTTGAGCCCCTTTCTCCCCTTTGATGGGCCACTCATGTTAAAAATTGGATCGGATCCCGATCAAGTATGTCATCTCTATCGCGGCGTCTGACACATGACCAAAGGGAAAGACAGAAGACTAGACCAATCCCAGGGAAGCTGACCTTCCCATGTTTAAAGGAAAAGCCTATACCTCATGAACAGGGTTCGACCATGCTCAAAAAAGGACCCACTAGTTTGGCCTTGTAATTACCGACATCACAAAAAGATCCAAAGGGAGAAAATTTCAAAAAAGATAATAGATTTTCCTTTTACATAAAAAGCCCCACACTGTGAAGGAGAAATTTTCAAAAAAGATAATAGATTTCCCTTTTCCATAAAAAGCCCCACACTGTGAAGGAGAAAATTTCAAAAAAGATAATAAATTTTTCTTTTCCATAAAAAGCCCCACACTGTGGAGGAGAACATTTCAAAAAAGATAATAGATTTTCCTTTTTCATAAAAAGCCCCACACTGTGGAGAAGAAAATTTCAAAAAAAAAACAAAAATGATAATAGATTTCTCTTTTCCATAAAAAGCCCCACACTATGGAGGAGAAAATTTCAAAAAAGATAATAGATTTCCCTTTTCCATAAAAAAGGCCCCACATTGTGGGGGAGAAAATTTCAAAAAAAAAAAAAAAAAAAAAAGATAATAGATTTCTCTTTTCCATAAAAAGCCCCACACTGTGGAAGAGAAAATTTCAAAAAAAATAATAGATTTCCCTTTTCCATAAAAAAGGCCCCACGCTGTGGAGGAGAAAATTTCAAAAAAGATAATAGATTTTCCTTTTTCATAAAAAACCCCACACTGTGGAGGAAAAAAATTCAAAAAAGATAATAGATTTTCCTTCCTCATCAAAAGCCCTACACTGTAGGAGAAAATTTTGAAAAAAGAGATAATAGATTTTCCTTTTTCATGAAAAGCCTTACATTGCGAAACACACAAAGGAAAAAGTCAAAAAACAAAAAAATATATGTATGTATAGATTTCATTCCATTTCTTACAGTATTAGATGCGGAGTGTCACGTCCCAAAAAGATAACGACATGACACACTTTCTATTTTTCTGCCTTCTATACAAGTAAAAACCAATATATATATATATATATATATATATATATATATATATATATATATAACAAAAACAACAAAAAAAGAAAGTAACCCAAAAAGAGATCTCTGTTATGGGGCATTCCCCCCCCCTCAGTGTATATGATCTATGGTATGTGCAGGAACAGATCAAGGGCAGGGACCACGCTTCAAAGCACTGATCTCTGC
This sequence comes from Chloranthus sessilifolius, assembly GCA_021018995.1. Classification (NCBI taxonomy): domain Eukaryota; kingdom Viridiplantae; phylum Streptophyta; class Magnoliopsida; order Chloranthales; family Chloranthaceae; genus Chloranthus; species Chloranthus sessilifolius. Next base: position 106,114,913 of record CM037588.1, read on the forward strand.
AAGAAGAGAGTCCTCACGAGCATTTCGATCAGACATCCACCTACCATGAAGACTCCTTTGCCGTCTCCGTGAAGCGTCAGCTGCACTGCGAGACTCAGTCAAAAGCCCAGTCAACCGAAGAATCTCACTCTCGGCTATAGCAGCTCTCGCTTCTGCAATCTTAGCTCTAACCCTTTCTTTCTCCAAAGCCTCAATCAAAGCCAGCCTCTCTATAGAAAGAGACTCGATCCTAGTTCGGAGAATCATTTTCTTATATGGCCAAGGCCTCGTCTCTATCACGTCTATCGAAACTGGGCTAGGGGCAGCAGGTAATTCCTCAGATGCCAGCCAAACCTCGTAATCAGGAGAGACGACGCCCCCCTGAACTAAGCTGCACATGTGCGCCGATTGGCGGGTCTCCCAGAGGGCGGCTATGCGGTCAAGATCACCAAGAGAACCCCGAGAGAATATCAGAGAGCACAAAGGTGACATTACGGTACATGGCACATGTTGGTCGTCTCCAGATTGACGAAGCACCCGAGATGGGAAATAGAATGTGCTACCAGTCAACCCCAGAAGCGTGATACCCTCACAATCCTGAGAGCGGACAATCGGAAAGGTGCCATCCGACCAGGGAAGCTGCCAGATCAACGCCGCATCTGATAGCCACGTGCTCAGCTCCTTGGCGCTCCCACGAGGCAATCTCGAGCACCGGATCAGAAAGCCCCGAGCCACATCCCCTCTTATCAAGCACAATCTCGGCACAGGCCCCATGATAGCCAAATGCTCTCCTAGCCAGATCTGAACAAGGAGCGGGCTCTCGTTGAGAATCCCAACTCGGTCCGAGGCCGAGGCATCCAAGCCCCGATACATCTCAGCCAGGACCAGGTGTACCAATGAACGACCTCCCTCCAATTCAGTCAAGACATTGCATAGCCCAAGGGAAAAGGTCTCGCCCCCAGTAAAGAAGAGAACTTTCGACAGTAAATAAAGGGCAAAGGCCTTTACATTGAAGGGATCTCAAATAAGCAACTTTCGAAGACTCAAGTCGCCGAAAAGTTCTCTCAGGAATTTCACCGAACACCTAGTGGGCCCTCCGGCGAAACATTTCTCATACCCACCCTTTTTTAAACCGAGAACCGTGTGGACAGCCCTTGCATACCCCGGTTTGGGCACTACTTTGGCAAGGCCTCGATGCATCTTCAAGCCAGTAATAGAGGCTAGCTCTTCTAAGGTTGGGGTCAGCTCCCTGAACCCAAATCTAAAGACATGGGCCCTATGGTCCCACGACGCCAAAGTTGCCTGCAGCAAGTTGGGTAACAGAGGAATAGCAAGGAGGGAGGAAAGGCAGGACAACCCGAGGCAATTCAGAACAGCGAGCTCGCTCTTAGCCAAGCTATCATGCCATTTTTGTAAAAAACTGGGCCCCGGACCCAAACAGGGAAGTATACTAACCCCAGCCCCCATATGGGAACTTGGGCCCCTTTTCGAAGGTAGGTCCATGGTCGTTCAAAGACGTTCTTTATGAAAATCAATCAATGTATGGCGATGGACCCCCTAGAAAAAGTAGAGGGGAGAGAAAAGAAAAAGAAGGGCAAAAAAAGCCAAGACAAGATGAAGGAAGAAGAAATAGGGGGCCAAGTTTGGGTTATAAAGAACCCGCTAAGCCCAGATTGTAGCAGGAGTATATATTATATACGCCAGGGCAAAAATTTAAACCATTTTGCCCGGCGTATATAATACATACGCCCGACCATTTTTACTGTGGATTGCCCAGGCATATATAATATATACGCCCGACCTTTTGTTGCTGAACATTTGCCAGGCATATATATTATATACGCCCAGCTAAGAGTGCAGGAAAGTTAAGGCTTCCCCCACTTTGGTTCATTTTTTTTTCCCCAAGGAGGAACGTTTTTGCTTAAGCCTACTTTTTCATCTCAGGGCAGCCCATAGGCACGCATGTTCACACCCCCATGGGAAGCCCACGGATGACGCACTATCCGTAGGTTATATACGGAGAATCACCTGCAAGATCAACCCCATCATTGGAGGGGTGCCGGCTCGTTTCAGGCCAAGGAAAAGGAAACCAGCAAAGCAAAGAGATAATCAAATGAAACATTCACATAAAACATGAAAATTATAAAACCATCCAAAAAGAAATGTGCTATTTTAACAAAAAAAAAGTAATAATAATTTATTACATATCCCCCAAATAAACCAAAAGTCTAAATTGTTTCTTTGTGTCAAATTTTCAGAGAATGAACTAGTCCTGGGCAGCCCCTTCGACTTCTTCCGGCGCCAGCTCGCGCTTTGGAAAGTACGAGTCTCCCCCACCCGAGTCCACGCCTGAGAAATACGGTTGAGCAGAGAACGCGACTCCTCTTCACGAGCACGCTGCAGGAGCACACCAAAGGCCATCAAGTAGAGAAACAGGCGGAAAGTAAATAAGAAAATGATTAGGTTGGGTCAGTATTCACTCACCACCTCGGTCTCCCTAAGCCCAACAATGTTACGATAATATTCGGCTTGACTCACTGCCGACTCATAATCCTGGCCAGTAAGAAAAAGAGGTGTCAGTCACACAGGCCATCAGCATAATTCAAAGGGAAAGAGAGTAAAGAAACAAGGTAGAGATTATCCCAAGGATCAACTCAGGAGGTGGGACCTGGATAGCTTCAGCAGAGATACGTGCCTTCTCGGCCACGTCGGCACACACGCGCGACAAGAAAGCATCGTCCAAACGCCTGAAAGTCCCCTGGACCTCGGTAGGCAAACTACCAGAAGCACCAGCACCAGAAGGGTCAGAGGGTCCAGCACCTGAGGCTGCACCAGAAGCACCAGCACCGGAAGGGTCAGAGGGTCCAGCACCTGTAGCATCATAAGGAGCAGCCGCCTCATCCCCCTCATCTGAGCCGCCGCCCTGCTCAAACTGTAGAGAGAAACATTTTGTTGTTTAAAATGGTAGGTCAATCAAAGTAATCACAAGGAGGCTACTAAATAAAAAGAGAAAAGGGCATTACCTGAGATCGCGGTCCGCCAAAAGCTAAAAAGTTAGCACCATGCACGAAGCGGGGTAGCAGGAAATTAGAGGGCAGAGAATCATACCACATCTGATACCCCCCAGGTAAAAGAAGGTCGTTAATAGGAATCCCATGGTGAAGGAAGTGAGCAGTAAGCTCGTCAATGGAGCCTTCCAGAGCCAACACATCGGCGGGAGGAGCTTGGGGCATGGTAAAGAGAGGACGATACTGATGAACCCCTCTCTCCTAAATAGTAGGCCCTAGTCCAGGACTCGTAGAGGAAGATAATGCGACAGTCCAGCAAAAAGCGAGAAGGACCCACTGAAGCCAAATTCCAGAAGGGAGATCCTATGTAGGGGTCGAGGATGATTTGCAAAAGAAGAGAAAATAGAGGAAGGATACACACATTTGGTCAAAACCCATGGCACACAAGAGCTGTCAAATTTATAAAAAGGGAATTGTTTTACCTGCTTTGGGATCAACAGGTCGAACTGAGAGCGCAGCCCTAACTCTAAATGCTTCATACCTACGTCCCGACGGCGGCTCACATGCCAGTTAGTCATGAGGGGGAACATAGCAACTTCAGACTGAAGCAGAGGGTGACCCGGTTGGAAATGGAGATACCCCCAAGCACTCGTTGAGTGCTCCATAAATCCATAAAATAAAAAAAAAAGAAGAAAAAAAAAAGAATGCTGAAAATGACACTAGTTCTCAAAAGAGCATCCTAATGAACATTTGCGCCACTCTGAGAATCGTGTTAAATCAATTCGGAATGATTGGGTCCACTCGAAAGTTCTCGAACCCCATTTTACACAGGGACACCCCATACCTGATCCGGCAGGTAAGTAAACTTATCCATCACCGGTCACTCCTAGGAACATACACCTAGCCCCAGATCTTCCCCAGTAGAAGTCAAGGCCTGATCCGACAGGCAAACCAAGGACCCATCACCGGAATGCACACGTCCTTAAGGTATATCAACATGGCAAGTTGATTCACCTAAGGATACGTGCAGAAATAAAAGCAGTTTGAGCATGCTCAGAGTCTCAACTTGACATGAAAAAAAAAGAAGAAGAAGAAGAAAAAAAAAGAAGAAAAAAGAAAAAGGAAAAAAGAGAAGAAATAACAACCTTTGGTTATGAAGTAAAAATCCTGAGTAGGTTGACCCCACCTTCCAAGCGTTAGCTCTGATCATCCACCTACGGATCTATGTTGACCAAGAGTGCCCCCGACTTCAGACCATTTGAAAAGTCTATTGTCAGTTGAAACTGACCCGTCAAAATGAAATTGCAACCGACCAATCTATGTGCAAACATACAGACCGAAGGGCTCTTTCCCTTTTATTTCCTTTTACACAGGCTTAAAACCTGTATAGGCACGGTGTCCCTATTGAATGTACGCACTTGCGTCTGGGTATCCACAGGATAGTCGTTTGTCCTCGTAAATTGTACCTTAGGGTCAAGGCTTTCGTTCACGCCTATTTGCTCCTTATCGCCCCTGATGGATGTCTGTCTGTGCATAGTTAGTAAGATGTAATTTCATTAGGGACGGAGGCTAGAATTGACCATCTCTTTCGATGGATGTTTGGTTCTAGCCCGATCTTTTTTTTCTTTGTCTCGAGTTAAGGCACTCCGGTTCATGCAAATCAGGAGCACCTCACCACTGGAACATACACATCCCCAAGGTGTACCTATCCCCGGTAGAGCGCACGCACTCTTAAAGCGTATCAACTGACATTTGATCCACTTAAAGAGTTGTGCAAAAATAAAGTTGCCAGAGGTCCTTGAGCTTTTCTTAGAGGCCTCGAAACAAAAAAATTTGAAAAAAGAAAACACAAAAAATTCACTCAGAAAATGGGCATGCATTCCCAAGAAGTGTTGTGACATCAATATTCGCTTCACTCGGGTAAAACATGCTAAAATAACCTTGAGGTTGATGGGTTCGCCCAAAGACTCCGAGCCTTACCTAGGTAAGGGCACCCGTGGCCAATCGAGTGGAGTTGTCAATATCCCACAGGATCGGGCACAAGTTTGTAGGCCTTCGCTGTGTGTGCTTCGCATCAATTCCGGAGCATAGATCGATCATCCCGTTTCATGGAGCCGTCTGGTTCAGACTAATACTCAAGATCACCAATCTATAATTTCTCTCAGGAAGTGGACGATATCCCGGCTAGCGGGCTTACACTTTCTGTGATCATCGCAGTTATGCCTAGTAATGTTGCAATGCGCTTGGGGACTGTTAGCTTTGAGGTACGGACGATATCCCGAAATGAGAGGGCTTACGTACACTCACCATCACCATGAATGTTTGAGAATTAAGTTGAATCAGGCGGACCCATCAAATGTGCCTTGGACCTCTTCGGATGTCTCTTGTCTTTGGCATCTGATCATTAGTGGTCGAATACCAAAGAGGGGCATCTGTAGACACCCAAATTCGGCCCAAGGCCCGATCAGTCCGTACTCCGGGAGAAATGCACCCCTGTGCTTCCGATGGCACCCCCGAACCCTTGGAAATCTATCCATACCTTTAGGAACCACCTAAAACCCATTAGAACTATTCCCCCAACCCTTAGAGATCACCCCTAAACCCTAGGATCCCTCCCCAAACTCAATTTAAACCCTTCTGAGCATTTGATGGGAGGAGAGCTACAGGTTTTTATACTTACCACTTTTGAGAATAAGCCACATACCATTGGAAAGAGGACTTCTCCAGCTTTCCAACGAGCCAAAGATCACCCGATTTTGAGTTGTGGTTCAAAAGCTATGGTCGTTTAAAGTTTCACATAAAATGACAATTTGCCATATGTATTTAATTTGGTCATTTGTCATATATATATTATATACGCCTGGCATTTTTGGGCCAAATTTGGCCAGGAGTATATAATATATACGCCCAGAATAGGTGGGACCCACCACGGGTATCATCTTCCCAAAACTCCCCTGATTTTTGTGGAAATCACTGTGCATAAACTGGGTGTATATAATATATACGCCTATCTTAGCTACAGTAACTATCATCAGTGGCTCGAATTTCCTCCATCTGGTTTGACCCTTTGACCATCCCCTTGGTTGAGGTGGGTGTCTTGAGGTTGGTTGCACCCCCTTTGAACTTATTGGCAACCCTCAAGTCACCCATGGTCTCACCCCATCATCCGCCATTAAAACCAGTTTCTCAAAACCCTAGGACCTTGAAAACCTTAGATGGGGGATTACCTAATTGCTAAACCAATTAGCTCTTAAATGAGCTCCTAACCCATCCCTTCTCTATAAATAGAGAGGCCCCCCCTCTTCCCAGAGGGTTGGTTGGTTGGTTAAAAAAATTAAGGTTAAGAATTTTGAGCTTAAGAGAGAACCCTAGTGAGAGAAAATGCACACATTTTTCCAAAATTTCAGCATGCCTAGTTCATTCATTTCAATCCATTTCCACCATTAGAACACTCCCTTTTAGCCAAAATCTATTCCCTAGCTTCACTCTACACTTCCTATTTACCAAATCCTAGCTTTAGAGCCCATTTCCATACTGTTTAAGCCATCGGAGGCACGCCGAAGCGAAGGTCTTCCACGGTGCAACAAGGGCCCGTGAGCTCCGGCTCACCCCTCTCTTCCTCTACCTTCTTGGTGTCTCCTCCGTCCAAGGATTCAAGCCGTTACACCGCTGAAATTTTGGTTTGACTCAAAGCTTGATAGGACCGTATTGCCTATGGGCAAGGGGAAACTCCGCGCTTTTATTTTTATTTTTGGCCATAGATAGAGACCACTACGTGTGGGTTGATCGGGTTCCTAAACCCTTCCCGATTGATAACCGAAGCCCCTACCCTAGAGCCTTTGGCAAAGACCGATAAATCAGAGTCATATTTAGCACTTCGGTGCTCAAAATATCGATTAAAAGGTTTCTCGGGTCACCAAAAGTTCCAGGTGGCGACTCTACATTTCATTCTTAGCGGGCGCATCACCGCGATGGGTTCGAGAGGATCCATGGTCGCACAGGGGTAACGTATCAAAGAACTATGACAGCACTATTTCATGACAGGATATACCGAGAGATCGAAGTATACATCGACAACATGATCGCCAAGTCACTAGAGAGGAGTGACCATCTGATAAACCTGTAAAAGTTATTTGAGAGGCTGAGAAAATATAGGTTGCGTCTGAATCCTCGGATGTGCGCATTCGGCACCATGTCAAGAAAGTTGTTAGGATTCATCATCAGCAGGAGTGGCATCGAGGTTGACCCAGTCAAAGTGAAAGCCATCATGAAAATGCCACCACCATCTACCGAGAAAGAGGTCAAAGGGTTTTCGGGAAGAATACAGTACTTCAGTCAGTTCATTGCACAACTCACTCCTATCTGTACGTTGATCTTTAAACTACTAAGGAAGGATTCTCTCGTTGAGTGGAACGAATTGTCAGGCAGCTTTCGATAAGATCAAGGGTTACCTTCTAAACCCTCCAGTATTAGTATCACCAGAGCCGGGGAGACCACTCTTAATGTATCTCACCACGATGGAAGTTTCGATGGGATGTGTCCTAGGGCAGCACAACGAAATAGGAAGAAGAGAGCAAGCTATCTACTATCTGAGGAAGAAATTTACTGACTACGAGGCACGCTATTCTCATTTGGAGAAGGCATGCCTGGCTCTCGTATGGGCCATCCAGAGGCTCCGCCATTACTTGTTATCCCAAGCCTTTCTACTCCTCGCACTAATGGATTCGTTAAAGTACCTGTTCAAGAAGCCGACTCTTACTAGGCAGACTGCACGCTGGCAGCTCCTACTGTTTGAATTCGATATCACGTATGTCACTCAAAAATCAATCAAGGGGCAAGAATTCACTGATCTGATCATCTTATCGAGAATCCTTTACTCGATTATGAGCCTTTAAGAATCAAATTCCTGGATGAAGACATCCTGTTCATGAAAGAGGATGATACAGTAGAGACGAAAGAATTCTTGGTAATGCACTTCGGCGGGGCACTAAATGCCGAGGGCTAGGGAGTCGGCACTATTCTGATTTTGCCAAGAGGATCTCACATACCAGTTTCCATCAATCTCAACTTCCCCTACACTAACAGCATGGCTGAATATGAGGCCTGTGCTGCTAGACTGCAAGCGACACTTGACCTGAAAGTAACTCACCTCAGGGTATTTGGCGATTTACAATTGATCATATGCCAGACGAATGGAGATTTGAAGATGAAGGATGAGAAACTAATCCCTTACCATGAACATCTCAAGGATCTAATCTTCTGCTTTGAGGACTTCACATTCTCCTACGTCTCGTGAATAAGGAATCACTTTGCCGACGCGTTAGCAACTTTGGCATCAATGGTAGAAATCCCGTATGATGTCGAGATGAAGCCAATCATGAGTGAATAGAGGAAAGGGCTTGCCTTCTGCCTCCAGATTGAGGAACCTCCAAGGTTGGATGAGGAGCCTCCATGATTCTCAGATATTAAGAATTTCCTCGAGACCCGCATTTTATCAGAGGGGACGGTGAGAGAGGACAAGCTGACCATTCAATGTTTAGCAGTAAACTATGTCATCTGCGGTGAGTGTCTCTACAAGCGGTCTTATAACAACATCCTGCTCTGATGCCTAACTGAAAGCGAGGCAACGAACATTGTGAAGGAGATTCACGAGGGAGTATACGGTGCCCACATCAATGGCCATATGCTCGCTAAGAAGATTTTACGCCAAGGATACTTTTAGACCACTACGGAATCTGATTGTTGCAAGCACGTTCAGAAATGCTACAAATGTCAAGAGCACTCCAGTCTGATACATGCTCCAGCTATAGATATGCACAACATGAATATTCCATGGCCCTTTTCCAGCTGAGGCCTCGACGTCGTTGGAAAAGTCAATCTGAAAGCATCAAACAGATATCAATTCATCCTCGCTGCCATTGAGTACTTCACCAAATGGGTAGTGGCAGCATCCTACCCAGACATCACGGCTGAGCATGTCGAGAAATTCATCAAGAGAAGCATAGTTTGCCGGTTTGGCATGCCCAAGGATATCATCACTGATAACGACACTAATTTTGTGAACAAGCGCATCATGGCCTTCTGCGAGCAATACAAGATCAAACATCATCACTCATCATCGTATCTGCAGCAAACCAATGTGGTCGTGGAGGCCTCCAATAAGACAATTGTCTGCATCCTTGAGAAGATGGTCATCACTTATCGAGATTGGAGCGAAATATTGCCATTCACTTTATGGGCCTACCGAACGTCATTTCGTACCACTATAAGGGCAACACCATTCTCCCTTGTATATGGAACTGAGGCCATCCTACCACTCGAAGTTAAAGTACCGTCGCTCTGCATCCTCATGGAATCATGCCTACCCGAAGTAGAAAGAGAGAGATCCCACTTTGAGCAATTGAACTTGCTACACGAGAAAAGGCTCATTGTCTTGTGTCATATCCAAGTATGTCAAAGGCGAATCGCACGCGCAACAAACGTGTCCGTGGAGATCTGAAAGTAGGAGACACCCTACTCAAGAATATCTTCCCGTCCCTCCACGCCGATCTGAGAGGAAATTCAAGCCCAACTGGGAACGACCTTACGTCATCCAAGAAGTGTTTCCGGGGTATGCGATCCACCTCACCACCATGGACAGAAATTACTTTCCCGAGCCCATCAACGCTGGATATGTCCGACAATTCTACTCCTAGGTCTCCGCGGCAAGGTAAGTATTGACAGAATGGATGCATGACTTGTTAAAGATACTTTTAAAAAGCGGCCATCATTTCCAAGCTCAATAGCTAAAAAGTGTCCCTAAATGACCATACCCTTTGCTACCCCCGTTGAGCCATCGACCTTTCTTTCACAAACCCCTCCAAAATAAAATGTGTGTATAATACCAACAAAAAAAAAAAAGAGAAAAAGAGTTACTATCAAAATCCAAAAAATCAGAAAAGCAAAACCTCAAAAAGAGGATGTCTGAAAAGAAAGTGGGGCATGTACAGTCAAAATCCCCCAAAAAAGAAGTGTACTATGACAACTGGAACCCTATCACGAAAACATTTAAAACCCAAAATACCTTCAAAAATCCTAACCTTACCCGTGGCCAAGATACATCCCTGAATAAAGCCCTCTTTAAGGTCTACGAGCAGTCATAGTATCTGTTGAGTCAGCACAAGCCAAGCTATGAGGCAATCAAAGAATTCCATCCAGCTAGCTATGACGGAATCGACATCCATGTCGTGGCCATTGATAAAATAAAAGAAAAATAAAATAAAAATATACAAGCTCAAAGCAAAAAGGACATGGTGAAAACTTGCAAGGGCGCCACGGATAAAAACAGCGAGCTTGTGCGGACCAGGTGAAAACCTTAAAAGGCACCTGGGATAAAAATGCAAACCCATAGATATAGTGAAACCCGAGAGGGCGTTGCGGGTAAAAAGAGAGAAACAACAGACACGATAAAAACCCACCTTGGGCGTTGTGAGTATGAAAGTTGAAAAAGAAAAAACAAAACAAAATCCCCTTGGTTCCCCTCTCGCATTTCCCGATTCTCGATCGGGCCACTCATGTTAGCTCAAATCAGGGTTCCAACGAAGAATGCCTTCATGAACTGCACCGTCAAACGTATGACCCAGGGTAAGGATAAAATGTGGATTCAATCCAAAGGGATAGGTGTTCCAGCCTTGGTAGAAATTGTTGAACTTCACTCAGGACCCAATCACGTGAAGGGGGTCCGACCAAGCTCAAAACTAGGATCTGTTTGCTTCCCCTTATGTTTAAGGCACCCAAAAAAAAAGAAAGAAAAAGAAAAAAAAAAACCACAAAAAGAGTTCATAATCTTCTCTTCCCAGTACTGTGCACGCCCCACTCCGGGATGATTGGCTCGATGACCGGAAATGCCACTTTTTGTAAAAGATAATACATTTCCTTTCCCATTTTCACACCACACTATGTGCACCACCACAGGCAGAGAGGCCACTGTCACAAAACATAATAAATTCTCCTTTCCCATTTCAGGCTAGCACTATATGCAGCACATCCCCAAAGGAATAGTCGGTACAATACCCCAGTTCCTCGTTTGACAAAAAATAAAAAAAAGAGAGGAGATAAAATCCCTATAAAAAGATAGATTTCCTTTTTCGCTTACAAGTTTGTACCTGGCTGACATCACATCCCAAAAGATAGTATGTGTGATGTCTAGCTTCTATCTAGCTTCTTTCTTTCTTTTTGACAAAAGTGTAAAAACAACAAAAAACATGAAGAAAATATGTACACCAAAAAGATGTATTTAATAGGGGTTTCTTTTGCCCCTTTTCTATGGTTTTGATCTATGCAAAGAGAGTATGTGCAGGATGGAGTCAACGACCCAGCTCGCGCTTCAAGGCGCAAATCTCTGCATGAAGAGCATCCTGCTATGCATCCCACCCTGTCATCCAGCGGCCATGAAGACGCTTATACCGCTTCCTGGAAGCATCAGTAGCGCTAAGAGTATCACTCAAAGCCCTTTTCAGATGAAGGACCTCACACTCAACTACATCAGCCCTGGTTTCTGCCACCTCTACTCTAACTTTGTATTTCTCTGAATGCTCTTGCAGGACTTGCTTCCCATATATCAGCAACTCAATACGGGATCGAAGTGCCGACTCCTTTGGCCTAGGCCCTGCCATATCATCGCTCTCGGCCTGAGCCAAGTGACTGACAGAAGACCCCTCACATAGTAGCCAAGCCTCGTACACGTGAGAGGACATAACTGAATTCGCCTGCTCCAGATCACACATGAGCATCGACTGGCGTGTCTCCCAGAGGGCAGTTGTCCTATCCATGTCCCCGAAGGCCCCCCTAGAAAAGCTCAAATCACATAGAGGGGGCTTTGCCGCATAGGGCACCTGCTGAGAACAACCAAACTAGTGCAGCACCCGAAATGGGAAGTAGTAAGTACTACCAGTCAAGCCAAGAAGGGTGATACCCTCATGATCTCTAGAGCGGACCACTAGGAAAGTCCGGTCTAACCAGGGAAGCCTCCACACTAAGTCAGCACCGGCCAGCCAAAGCTTCAACCCTTGCATGTCTCTCTGTGGAAGCATATGGCATCTGCCCAAAAAGCAACAGACCACCTCGCCACAAGCAGCATAAAAGCGAGGCACGGGTCCCAAAATGGTGAGATGCTCCCCTAGACAAACCTGAAATAGAAGTGGGCATCCCTTAAGGTACGCCACCTTGCCCAAGGAAAAAGCATCGAGGCAATCGTAAAGCTTCGCCAGGACCAGAAGCATCACGGAATGGCCTCCCTCCAATTTGGTCAAAACATCGCAAAGTGCAAGTGAGAAACTTTCCCCCCCAGTGAAAAAAAGGACCTCGGAGATGAGGCCAAGAGCAAAAGCCTTTGCGTTATAAATATTTCTAACCGGCAATTTTCGCAAGCTTTTGGTACCAAAAATTTCTCTCAGGAATTTTGTTGAACACTTGGTGGGCCCTCCAATGAGATTCTCATAATCGGATTTCATTAAACCCCGAGCCGCTTGGACGACATTAGCATAGCCCGGTTTTGGCACTACCTTGGAACGACCTCTATGAAGCTTCAAACTCGATAGGTTGGAGAGTTCTTCAAGTGTGGGAGATAACTCACGATTCCCAAAATGGAAGACGTGGGTATCCACTTCCCAAAAAGAGACCACTGCGTGGAGAAGGTCCCACCGTGGAGGAATTTCAAGAAAGAAGGAGAGGCGGGTCAACCCAAGCCGATCCACATCCTCGAGCTCCTTTCATTCAAGCTCTCGAATTTCAAGAAAGAAGGAGAGGCGGGTCAACCCAAGCCGATCCACATCCTCGAGCTCCTTTCATTCAAGCTCTCAAGCCACTTCTTTAAAAAATTGGGCCCCAGGCCTAAAGAGAGGAGTATAGTGGTCCCGAACCCCCCAAGAGAGGTGGGGTCGAAAAGCGGGTTCATTGTCATACAAAGATTTTTCCAAAGATATAAATTCAATGTAGGACGATGGACCCACCCTTGGGAAAGCAAAAAGAAAAAATAGCAACAAAAAATACTAAACCTAAGCGAAAAGAGAGGGAAAACAGTGTTGTCTTAGACTATAAAGGCCCCACCATCCCCAAGTTTTGCCTGGCGCATGTATTCTCCCCAAAATGCCCTGGCGCATGTAATACATGTGCCAGACCAATACACCCCCCCCGCCCCCCCGCCCCCCCCCCCCACACACACACACAAGTAAAAAATGAATGAGGATTGAGGGGGGTTGTTCTTGCTGGTCCCCTGGCCAGCTTACCTGCATATACTGCCTTTTACCTAAAAAAGCACACTTACAGGAGCAATTTTTTGGGCACATCTAACTTATATAAATCTTCGTGCAGGAAAGACCCGCACAAGCATGGAAATAAGGGTCGAACGTTAACAAAGTATGTGGCCCCGAATGCCATCCTTTTTGCCAAAATCAAACCCATCCTGCAAGCAATCTGATACACTACAGCAAAGCAAAGGAAAGATAGGGCCTACAATTAAAAGAAAAGGCACTAACATTCATCTGAAGAAACTGGAAAAACCATCCAAACAAAACCAACAAGTGCCACATCATCCAGTACCTATATCCAGAATCGAAAAAGAAAATATGTTCCAAAAGGTCACAAAATTTCAATGCAAAGCCTAATCCTTATCAGCACCCTTGGACTTCTTACGCCGGCGCAAAGAACTCTAATATGTCTGGACGTCTCCCACTCGAGCCCACACCTGAGAAAGTTGGCTAAGCAGGGAGCGCGACTCCTTTTCGCGGGCACGCTGAAAGTCATACCCAAAGCCGTTGGTCAAGATCAGTGGAAAGAGAAAGACCACAAAGCAATAATCAGAATCAGTCAGCATGATGCTCACCACTTCCGTATCTTGCAGGCCGACAATGTTGCGGTAGTACTCGGCCTGGTTCACAACCTATTCATAGTCCTGCACAAAAAGGAAAGAGACATTCAACTACAGGCACCAACACATGCACTTTTTCAAGAAACAAGCATGCAGAAAGAGGAAAGACTTACCCCAGGAACCAACTCGGGAGGGGGGATCTGGATCCCTTTAGTAGATATGCGGGCCCGCTCCTCTACAGTTTTACATAAACTCCCAAGGAAGGTATCATCGAGGCGTCTAAAGGTCCCCTGGACCTCCACAGTCAAACTACCTGAGGCACCTCTACCAAAGGCGCCTGTGCCAGAAGGATCGCAAGGAACAGCTCCCGCAGCCTTAGTTGTACCTGCTCCCATCTCATCATCATCATCCGAATTGCCTCTCCAATAGAATTGTAAGAGAGAGAGCAAGGTGTCAGTCAGTCAAAGCAAAAGATGAAAACTAAGCCAATTAGAAACTAGCCTAAGGAAAAAGATGAGTTACCTGGGATCGCGGGCCACCAAAGGCCAAAAAGTTGGCGCCAAGGATGAAACATGGCAGGATGGACTAGTAGGGAAAAGTCTCATACCACAACTCATAACTCCCAGTCACAAGAAGATCATTAACAGGGACCCCATGATGAAGAAATCTGGCAGTGAGCTCCTCGATTGTACCCACAGCTATCATAACATCCACAGGAGGAGCTTGCGGTATGGCAAAGTGGTCTCACTACTGATGGACCACTCGCTGTCCCAGGTAGTAGGCCCTGGCCCAATCCCTGTAAAAGAAGATGACGCGACAATCAACGAAGAGGTGGAATAGATCCGCGGCTGCTCAATCCCAAAAGGGGGAACCAACATAAGGATCATGGATGACCTACCTAGGTAGAAAGGTGTCTCATCAACCAAATGTGCAGTATAACAAAAGGGAAACCCCGAGATGGAAGAAAGAGATATAGCCATACCTGCTCCGGGATCAACAAGTCGAACTGGGACATCAGGCCCATCTCTAAGTGCTTCATGTCAACATCCCTGTGATGGTGCGTGTTCCAATTTCTCATGAGAGGATAGGTAGGCACATCAGAGTGAAGGAGGAGGCGGCTAGGCTGGAAGAGCAGATAGCCCCAAATCTAAAAAGAACAGTATACAGAAAGGGTATGTCAGAAACAGGATGGACGACTAACCAATAAACCAAGGAAAGCAGAGGGATCAGTGATTACCTCAATCGCCCGCCAGAAGCCAACAATAGGAACCGAGTGCCCTAATGAGGCTCGAGCTAGGCTAGACATCAGAACGACATATTCGGCCCCACCCCAGTCATATCTATGCATCTCATCCAAATTCCCCATAATGTTGAGCAGGGACAATGAGACTCGCCCACCACTGGCATTCAAAAAAGAGGGTCTTACCCAGCAAGAAAAGGAGCGAAATACGGGCCAACTGCAGGGCACGCTTAGGCTCAATGAAAACATCTGCATCTGGTTGCCCCAGATCTACAAGCTCGTTCGCACCAAATAAATTAGATAGCTTGGAAATTTTAACTTCGATGCCATGTAGGTTTCCTGAGGTGGGGTAATCTCTGATCAGTTGAACTATCTCGTCCCGACTAGGGACGCGAAGGTTAGCCACCGGTAGCCCTCCTATCCGAATCCCCATAATCATCGCCCAATCGTCGGGGGTAAGAGTCATCTCCGCCGTGGCCATATGAAACGTCATAGTCTAAAGACGAAAGCGCTCAATCAGGGCCTTCAGATAGGCTGAGTCCACCCACATAGCAGCACACGAGAGGAAGTCCCCAAAAACCGGCCTGTGTGAGAGAAGGAACCTCATGATCGGAGGGAGGTAGAGGTAGAAGCGCCGGAGGTCCAACCATCCTCCTCAAAAGGTGGTGGGAGGCAGGTCCTGCATCCAAACAAAGGGGTGTCAGATCCTGAGAATAGTGCAAGCCTGCACAAAGAACAATCACAAAGCTTTTACCCTCACGACAATCCCAAAATTGGAGATGTGAGTATATTGAAGTTGAAGGAGGCCAGTGCGAGAGACCTCGCCTTGGATTTCAAACCAAGTACGGGAAGAGCGTTGCACCATAAAAATTTGCTCCCCCCAGGAACCATAGATCGCATCCGGCCCCTCTTCTAGCTCCTTCCCCTCCTCCTGCACATGCTCCTCCTTACTCGACATTCTGAGACAGCAACAAGCAATAAAATCAGGTCACATCAGTAGCAAGAAATCATTTTCCAAACAGGTTAGTAGGGAGGTAAGTAGGACCTTTTTCTTTCCTAATCATCATCATCATTTTCAAAGAAAAATCATCATCAAATCATCCGCATTCTCAAAAAGGAGGAGGGAACAAAAAAAAAACAACACAAAAGCAAAAATACACATATGCATTTGTGCCATCAAAAAATTAAAAAAAAAAAAAGCAAATCCAAAAAAAAAAAAATACACACATGAATTTGTGCCATCAAAAATCAAATAAAGCAAATCCAAAATAATAATAATACACACATATGCATTTTTGCCACCAAAAAATCAAAAAAGCAAGTCCAAAAAATGATAATACACACATATGCATTTATGCCATAAAAAAATCCAAAAAAATAAAACAAACAAAATACACACATGCATTTGTGCCATCAAAAAATCCAAAAATAAAAAATAAAAAAAATACATATATGTGCACTTATGCAACCAAAAATCCAAAAATTCATCATCAAAGATAAAAAAAATCAAATAAAAAAAATACATATGTGAGCATTTATGCAATCCAAGAATCAAAGGAAAAGAGAAAAGAAAAAAAGAAAAGAAAGTGCCCTAATCATGAAATAACTCAAGAAAAAAAGGAAAAATAGGGCATCATTTGCACAGAATAAGATCAAACCAATGGATAATCACATTTGCAAGAAATATCCTTCATTTATCATCTAGAAAAGCAAGAAATCATAACCACATGGCAAAAAATTTCAAGAAAAAACAAATAAAAATGGGTTTAAAGTGATACTTAAAAAAAAAATTAGGTCCTTGATCCGGCATAGAGCGGATGATTAATTGGAGCGAGAGAACACCGGCGATCAAGCAAGCTTAGGATCAATCTAAGGGAACCCTAGGAAGGAGTCCTGTTTCGGTTTAGAGAGGGAGGGAGAGAAAATTTTGAAAAAAGAAGGAGAAATGACCCCTTTTGCTTGGGCTCGGGTGTTTAAACCCCCCAGGTTTGCTCGGCGCAACTAATACACGTGCCAAGCCTTTTTCGCTTTTTTGCTGGCAAGAACTAATAGATCGTAAGCTATTTTTGGCCAAGCTGCTGCCCCCACCCCCACTTTTGGCTTGGTTGGTGTGTTGCACAGACCAAGCCTGGTCTTCCTTGGACTTGTCCGAGGTGCACATGCCCCCCAAATGGCTCGTCAATCTCCATTTGACCTGCTCAGGCGGCTGTGCTATAAAATAAACGGTTCCTGATCTGTGAGCTTGCTCAAAATCCCGAACAACAAAACCAAAAAGTAATACATAAAATCACAAAAAGAATCCACACAAAAATAATACATAAAATCTCACACAAAATCACAAAAAATCCATACAAAAATAATACATAAAATCACAAAAAATGCACATAAAAATAATACATAAAAAACCACATAAAATCATAAAAAAAATCACGCAAAAATAATACATAAAATCTCACATACAATCACAAAAAATCTCATATAAAAATCCACATAAAATCAAAAAAATCTCCACATAAAAAAAAAATCTACATAAAATAATAACAAAAAGTTGCATGTACTCCCAAAAAGCGTTGCGACGTCAATTCACTTCGCTCGGGTAGTCGTGCTAAATCAATTTTGAGACTAATGGGTTTGCCCAAAGACCTGAAACCCTACTTCACGTAGGGGCACCCATGGCCGATCAAATGGGGCAATCAATGCCTCACACGATTGGACACAAACTGTGGACCTTCGCATATGTGCTTCGAGCCTATCTGTAAGTATGGGTCGATCACCCTCTCACTTATGGAGCTGTTGGATTCAGAATGAAACTTCAACATCAAACATCTTTAATCATCTTGAGAAGCAGACATTTTTCCTAGCATATTGGGCTTTCGTAACTCGCTCCATCTCGGTTATGCTCAATAATGTCGCTAAGCGCTTGGTGACCGATAACCTTGAGAAACGGATATTTTTCCTGACATATAGGGCTTTTGTTTACTCACCATGATACCATCTAATGTTTGAGGTTCGTTCTGAATACAGCGGACCCATCAATGATGCCTTGGGTCTCTTCAAATGTCTCTTGTCTTTGGCATTTGATCATTAGTGATCGGATATCAAAGAGGGGCATCTGTAGACATCCAAATTTGGCCCAAGGCCCGATTGAGACATACTTTGAGAGAGGCGCACCTCTGAGCTTCCGATAGCATTATCCGAACCCTTAAGAATCACTTAGGATTCTCTAAAACCCTCCCCAAACCTTTAGGAACCAATCCCAACCTTTAGAAACCCCTTCAAATCCATAGTTAACCCTTCCGGACAATGGTTAGAGAGAGATAAACCAGGCTGGTAGGAACCTCTACTAATATTTAATCATATACCATTGAAAAGTAGAGGTTTCTATATTTCCAACAAGCCAAGAATCACCCCAATCTGAGTTACGTATAAAAGTTACGACGATCCAAAGTTTGGGGCCTAAAATGGGCAACATTGGAAAATTGCGAGGCCTGCCTTGAACCACGAGAGAACTTCTCAAGAAACTACTATGTACTTGGTGCAAGTAATACTTACGCCAAGCTATTTCTTACCAGAAATAGCCTGGCGCAACTAATAGTTGCACTAACCACAAGTGGATCCCCCCACGGGCTTTGAACTTCCAGGGACTGCATTTTTGCCTGGCACATCTAATACATGCACTAGGCTTAGCAACAACAATTGTGGGTTTTTGGCTCGAATTTCACTTTTGGAGTTTGACTTGTTGGCTATCTCAAAGTGTAGGATGGGTTTCATTAGGACTGTTGCACCCATGCTTACCATATTTGCAACCCTTTAGTCATTTGAAACATCAACCTTTCATCTACCATTGATGACCATTGCCCACTTTTCTAAGCCTTTGAAACCTTAGGAAATCTTAGATGCTAAGATTACCTAATTGCTAACCCTAATTAGCCTCTAAGCATCCCCCTCACCCTCTCTTTTCCTATAAATAGAGAGGCACCCCTCCCTTTACAAAGGCTTGAAAATTTTCCTAAGAGAGAAACCTTTCCCCCTTTGGTGCACCTTTTCTTCATACAAATTCCAAAATTTAAAAAATTCATTTAAGCCTTATATTCCATCATAGATCCCTTAGTTTAGGTGTGAGCTATCCCTTAGCCCGCCTCTCCTACCCCTTAGCTAGCAAGTTTTAGAGGTTAGAACTCACCATTCGATCATTCAAGTCATCAAAAGTTCCTCAAGTGCACCTACACGGAGGTCCACAGCGGTGCTACAAGGGCCCAAGAGCTTCAGCTCTCCCCTCTATTCCTCTACCTTCTTAGCTTTTAATCTATCTTTGAATTTGTGCCATTACGCAGTCGAAATCTTGGTAGGAACGGAGGGGCACAAATAAGATCATAGTGCCTTCAGGCAAGAGGAAGTCTCTTTGTATTTTCCTTTTTTATTTTTTCTTGAGCCATACGTAGAGACCGCTTTAGAGTTGGTTGATTGGGTGCCTAACACTTTCCCGATCGATAATCGAAGCCCCTATCCAAGAGCTTTTGGCGTAGACCGGTTATTCAGAGCCACATTTGTGGCACTTCGGTGCTTATAAAATTGATTTAGGTTTCCTGGGACACCAAAAGCTCCAGGTGGTGACTCCATATCATTGAGGGAGTGTGCATCGTCACGATGAAATCGTCAAAAATCCTACGATTGCACATTTCTTCTACTGAGCTTAGACTTTTAGCTCACTCCGACTATACATCATAGGTGTAGTTCTTGATTGGGACCTTGGACTTGAGGAGAATCCAACTGACCTATTGGAGGAAGAGGTCAGATGGTTTTGGCACAGTGACTTTCGAGATTTGAGCTTGGTACATATTAGATATTCAGTCTTTGTACACGTTTGTATACCACTGCTTTGGATGATGGTTCGCCATCATTTGTGGTTTGTTTTAGTACTTCCAGTTATGTGAATTTAGTTCCGCCAATTATGATATAAATGCTTTGATTTCTGTAATGTGTGTGAATGTTCCAAGTATTCTGTATCAGATTGTGTTCTGTGATCTGGCGGTCTAGGTTTTCCTATTTGGTTTAAAGAAAAAAAATATATATCTCAGAAAATTAGGTTGGAAAAATTCGGGTTGTCACAATAATCATCCAAAAGCTACATCAATTTATTGCTAAACTGTCTGTTATTTTACTTAGTGTTAAACACTCTGTTAACCATCAATTCTGTAAGTTACTTCTTACTATTTCCCTCCAAGTCTTTAGTCATTTTGTGTTATAAAATTTCTTATTTGTTATCTACCGATTAAACAATAAATAAATAAATAAATAACTTATTTGTTATCTCTTACTTGTAACCTTTTTACATGATTTCTAAAGGTTAACAACAATGAAGTTGGAGATTGTATATCTACTCTCCCACATGATGGATAAAAGTTGGATTTAGAAGCCTAGGTATTTTATATTCCTTTATGTTCACTTGTTTTGAGTAGCTCGAATGTTGGTATGTTATTTAAATAAGAATGCTATTTTTGTATCCGGATGGAGTAGAATTTCTCTAGAGTATCTTCAGGCACGAAAGGATTCATCGAGCTTGCAATAGCTAGTGGAGCAACTGTAAATGGAAAGTTGAAGTGTCCATGTATCAAATGCAACAACATATTATATCAAGATAGAGAAACGACATACAATCATATGGTATACAATGAGTTTGCTCAAAATTACACCAAATGATTTTTTCATGGGGAAGACATCTCAGACAAGCTCAATGAGGATTGATTTGGTTAATAGTGGACTAGATGAGCATTTGGGATCCAGAATCTAAAAGGAGGTTTGGATGGTATGACACAGGGAACTAATGATCTACCTAATGCAGATGCTGCTAAATTCCACTAATTTTTCAGAAACTCCGCAATGGGGGTCTTTTGTTACTAAGGCAGTAAGGAGTAAGAGAAAGATAGCCAGGCAGAAGAGCTGGTGGAGTAAGACAAAAAAACACATGTTAAATGTGTGCTAAGGGACCATGTGGACAAGGGAGTGTTCCTTGTGACGGAGCTACAGTATTGTAGTTGTTCTAGCCATTATTTCTGTAGAAACAAGTATTATTGGATCTACTCATGTTTCCATCCTCAAGAGACAGGTATTGGTCTGTCAGTTGCAACCTTAATACCTATTAGAACTTGAATTTTGTTATTAGGTCTGTGAGCATAAAATCTGCAGTGAATATATATACTACTTTTCCTAAACCTATTTGGTGTTCCTAAACCTATTATACTGTTGTATTATTTCATTTATAGGCAGGCTATTATCATTTTTTGTATTGTATTATTTTCTAATGTGCTCTATATATTTTAATTCTAGTTTTCATTGGTACCAGATTTTTTAAATATACGATGCAATCAAGTAAAGCAAGCTCGACACCATCTAAGAAAATGAAGACTGGCCGAGGTGTTACAAAGGGCCATGCCTTGAATCGGGTTCGAAAGGGAGAAAAGTTTAGTGTATTAGTCAGAAATGGCCAACCAGCTAGAAAACACACTAGTAAATTAGCAAACTAGTATGGAATTCTAGCAAGAGATGGAATGAAGTTACACATTGATTGCCCAACGTGGCGTGGCATTGATAAATGTAGACACCCAAAATTTGGCCCAAGGCCCGATCAAAACACACTTTAAGAGATCTCCGAGCTTTTGATGGCATGTATGGAACCCTTAGGAACCCTTCCAAGACCTTAGGAGCCTTCTTCCTAAACCCTTAGGAATCACCCTAAATCCCTTAGGAACTTTCTCGAACCCTTAAAAACCAATCCTGACCCCTAGATCTCATTTCGGACCTAAACCTGACCTTCCCGAGCCATGGACAAAGGGTGGTGCATCGAAATTAGCTGCGACCTTCTACTGTATTTGAATTTTATACTATTGAAAAGTAGAGGTCCTCAGCTTTCCAACGAGATAAGAATCACCCCAATCGAAGCTATGTACGCAAAGATATGGCAGTCCGAACCCGAGCGGCAAGATAGTAATTTCATGAAAACCCCCTTAGGGATTTGGCGCAACTAATAGTTACACCAGGCCATTTCTCCCCAGAAATGGCTTGATGCAACTAATAGTTGCACTAGTTATACTTGAGCTTGGCGCGACTATTAGTTGCGCCAAGCCATCACTCCCCAGAAATGGCCTAGCGCAACTAATAGTTGTGCCAACATTAAGGTGGACCCCACCTCGGGGAGCCAACTTTCAGGCACTGTGCATGCACTGTTTTACTGTACATATGCCTGGCGCAACTAATAGTTATGTTAGGCATATAAACAGTAACTCCTGCTTTTTATCTCGAAAACTGAGATTGGGGTTTGACTTGTTGACCATCTTGACCTTTGGGGCGTGTTTTGCTAGTTTTGTTGCACTCATTTACTACCTATGTGCAACCCCTTAAGTGGTTTAAAGCTTCATCCAAACATCCACCATTGGAGCACCTCTTCACATATTTCAAGGCTTTAAAAATCCTAGGAAACCTTAGATGCTAGATTACCTAATTCCTAATCTTGCTTAGCCTCTAAGTAGCCTCCTAACCCACCCTTTTCCTATAAATAGAAACCCCCTCCCCTTGGATTAGAGGTTGAGAAATTTTGTCTAAGAGAGAAAGAACTTAAGTGAGAAAATCTTTCTCCTTTTGGTGCCCCATTCCCATAAAGAATCCAAAATTCTAAAACCTCCTTTGAGCCATATTTTCCACCTTAGATCCCCTAATTTAGGTGTATGCTACCCATTTACCTTCCCTCTCCACCTCTTAGCTAGCAAGCCTTAGAGGTTAGAACTCCATTTTCCACCATACAAGCCTTCAAAAGCTTACTTAAAGTAAGCCAACACAAGACACCCCAATGGTGCAATAGGGCCCGAGAGCTCCGGCTCGCCCCTCTATTCCTCTACCTTCTGGTCATTCCTCCATCCTCTCATTTGTGCCGTTCTGCCGTCGAATTTTTGGTAGGAACGGAGGGGTATAAATAGGATTTTAAGACCCATTTGGGCAAGAGGAAGCTTTTTTATTTTCTTTTATATTTTTTTTATTTTGGCCATTAGTAGAGACAGCATTAAGTGGGTTGAATGGGTGCCTAACACCTTCCCAATCGAAAACCGAAACCCCTACCCAAGAACCTTTGGTGTGAACCGGATTCAGAGTCATATTTGTGGCACTTTGGTGCTTATAAAAATGATCTAGGTTTCTCGGGACACCAAAAGCTTCAGGTAGTGACTCAATATTTTTTGTTAGCAAGCGCATTGTCGTGACGGGATCGTCAAAAATCCCATGGTTGCACAGATGGCGACTCTGCTAGGGACTAGCTAGTAGAGCTTCCCATTGAACTAGGCCTCTTTATTTTTCATTTTACTAATCTTTTATTGCTGTTTTTATTTTATTTTTACTCACCCCTCTGATTACGTCATTTTACTTACCCCTATTTTTTACATCATTTACGAGCCCTAGGCAATTGACGGGCCTACTTGCACATTGCTTTTACTTTTTTTATTTTTCCATCATTTTAGTGCCTTAGCCGATCGGCGGGCCTACTTGTGCAATGTCATTTACGTTACTTTTTCATCATTTAAAGTGCCCTAGCCGATTGGTGAGCCTACTTGTGCAATCATATCCTAACAGTGGATGCCGGCCCGTAGTGGCGACACGGGATCATCACCCCCAATTTTTGGACTTAAGAAAACTTCCATAAATTTTCTTCTTGAAAAAAAAAAATTTAATTAGACCAAGAAAGGGGACTTAATCAATTTGTTTTTTTACGGGATAGATTTTTTAAACGGGCTGGGTTCTTAGGCACACATACAACCACCCGGGTCTTAGTATGGCGACAACCCCTAGTGGTGATGATCCAGAAAAGTCCCAGCCCACCCCGTATCTGAGAAAGCGCATGCGCCAGAGGTATATCAGGTGGGTCACCTATTCCTACAAGCTTAAAACCCATTGGGGAGCGCGCTAGTGATTTATACCAGACTCAAACCCTTAGGTTCGGTGAGGAGAGAACGTTTCACTAAAAACTTAGTCAATCCCCGAAAGCCCAGCTTCCACAAAAAACCAAAAAGAGACTCATTTCGGGTTGTTGTTTACTACTATCAAGAAATCTGAAGCATCATTTTAGCCTGGCGCCAATAATAGTTGCGCTAGTGCAAAAATCCCAGACTTAACACTGGCTCAACTATTAGTTGCGCCAACTTTAAATCCGGCCAGTTTTACATTGGCGCAACTAATAGTTGCACCAACTTAAAATAGGGGCATTTTTAACCTAACAAATGTATTAGTTGTGCCAAGTCTATTTTAGACAGCACTGTCCGAATCTATGGCCTTTTCCACATCCTGAGTCCCCCGATTAGTGTCTTAGTGTCTCTGTTTGGGCCCTGCCATCCCCGACACCAAATATGCCCCCACTGGTCAAAAGAAGGTGACTTCTCTTTGACTCATTTCTGGGGATCGGATTGTCCGCATCGATTTATGTGCCTTCAATAGATCAAAGGTCTTCCTTTAATTCTTCCTAAGTGCTTTGGAATCATCGCCGCAGGTCCTAAATTAGGGTACGAAAGCCACCCGAGAAGGGAACTCCAAGGCCTCGAAACCTTTATTTTCACAGATAAAAATTCAAAAACAATTAAAAAATAAAAAAACCTAAAAACTAGTCTTTGTGGTGCCCGCATAATGACATCATCTTACCCTCCATCATCTCGTAGGGGAAGGTGGAAATTTTTTGGGCCTTATCCAAGGCACCCCTACCCAACCCGCCAACAAATGATGTCGTGGGCTGTGGACCCAGCTTATGCCGATCCAGACTCATCCCCACCGCATTCTCTAACCCATTCCTATACTGAAGAGGCCTTCAATTCCACCCCCCTCACCCATCCAAGCCTCACCATAACCGGCCCATTCGGTTCCCCTATTTTTCCTTCCACCACTTCCCAAAATATCCAAAATCCGACTCCCCATTCCCCATCATTCTCCCAAGCCATACCTCCATCCATGGCCATCTCCAATCCATCTCACCTCCCCTCCACACCCATTCAAAACCCATCCAATATACCCTATTTCTCATCCACCCAACTTCCTGCATCCACGTCCATGCCCCCTTTTCCATCTTCCCCATATAGGCCCGATCCACCCTCATTCACATATGTCACCTCCACCCTATCCAACCCCCCACAAATCCCACCATCTACTCGGGTCATGCCCGATTTTTCCCAAACATCCACACCTTTCCCTTCATCATCCTCATACATTCCCAACCCATCCCCCTTTTCCAATACCCCACCTCATTCCTCCAATCCACCCCATATCCCATTCCCTACCGGGATCATGCCCAATTTACCCTCCACATCCACCCTATCCATGCCCTTCCAAACCTCAAGTAACCCATCTCCATCCGATCCCCCTTCCATGGCCATGATAGAAGAAATCGTCCAAGCTTACAATAGGTGGAAGGCCTCCCAACACATCCCCTCTCATCCATACCACACACCCATGAATCCATCCCATACCCTAGCAAGCCTCCATGCATCATTCCCCCATGACCTCCATCTATCCCCCATCATCCACACTACCCAAACCCCCACTACCCATGTGTCTTAAGGCCCAATGGCCCAAATCTCCATTCTCCACATGTCCCAAGGCCCCATGGCCCAAAACCCCGTAACCCATGCCTATCAAGGCCCAATGGGCCAGACCCATCAATGGCCCATGGCCCAGACCCACCAAGGCCTAATGGACCAAACTCATCAAGGCCCAATGGGACAGACCCACCAAGGGCCCATGGGCCAGATCCATCAAGGCCCAGTAGGCCAAACCCATCAATGACCCATGGTCGAAGCCTATCATGCCCAAGGCTTCATGACCCAACCCTCCCAAGGCATCATATCCCAAACCCAAGCCCAAAACCTTGGAACCCCACACCCATACCCTTCACAATTTCTCCAAAACTTCACCCATTCACAACCCTCATACCCAGCTCAAACTCATGCCTTTCATCACCCATATTCCCAAATCCCAAAGTCAGCTTCAAACCTTCCCCATGCTCAATGGCCTCATCAGGCTCCACTCCAAAATCTAACTTTCGCTCATCCCATCACCCAACAAACCTTCCCCCATCCCCAATGGACTCACCCAATCCCCACTCATGCCATTCCCCCCAGTCTATGCAACACCAGCAAGAGATTCCCGCCCTCACTGCACACTATGTTGACCAACAGTATGAAGAGGACGAGATTAGGAACAGTGGAGCCTATGCTGGGACATTGACCAGCCTTAACCCTCCTGTTATCATTTCCCATCCCCTGGTAGCCCAAAGTGAAGTCCAATCAACTGTCGAGAAAGTGGCCCCCATATCCAAGGAGTCAGAGCAACTAAAAGAATAGTTGGACAAAATACATAAGCAATTGATGAAAATGGGTGGTGCTGAAATCCATGCCACAGACTTCACAGATTTATATTTGTTCACTGAGGTTCCCTTTCCTCCTAAATTTAAAATGCCAATTTTTGACAAGTACAATAGCACCGGCAATCCTATTGTACACCTCAAGTCCTACTGTGGGGACATGTGCCAGTATGGAAGGGACGAAAGACTGTTGATAAAGGTCTTTCAAAAGAGTTTGACCGGTCCGGCTTTGAGATGGTTCACATCTTTGGAACAATCCATGATGAAGACATGGAAGGACTTGACACACCTCTTCCAAGAATAATATGTCTATAATATAGACATTGAGCCACGTAAGTTAGATTTAGCCCGTTTAAGGCAGAACCCGAATGAGACCTTCAACAACTATTTGGGGTGATGGAGAGCACTAGCAGCTCAGGTCAAAAATAGGATACCTGATGATGAGCAGATCAAAATAATTTCAAAGAATACTCTGCCTGTGATCTCAGACTTTTTGGTGTACCAACAGTAGTCCAACTTTACTGATCTGGTGAAAAACGCCAATCGCTGTGAGGATGCCATCAGGGAAGGTCGCCTGAATAAAAAATGTACCAAGTAGAACTAGTGGGGTCAGACGATTCTCAGTACAAAGGAATGAGAAGAGAACAGGGGCTGATGTCCAGAACATTGCCAACACCATGCCCAATAATAGCATAACCCCATTCCAATTCCAATTTCAAGCAGCTTCGCCAGCACCAGTCAGAACTGAGCAGACGCAGAGAATAGGGAATGGGTAAGAAATGCAAATGACTCTGAAACATAGGAGAGCCCGCTATGACCGAGTGTTTACACCCCTGGGGCAATCATTAAGTGTACTTTTACCTTTATTAGTGGAAAAGGGATTAGTCACTATTCGTCAATCACAACCTCCTCCTCACCCGATCCCTAAAAATTATGACCCCAACACCCACTGTAATTTCCATCAGGGTCCAGGTCACCCAACTGATCGCTGCTTCCTGTTAAAACATGCGATCCAAGATTTAATCAACGCCGGGAAAATAATTCCACCAGTGCCTTCCCAAGTAAACCAACACACGAACATCCATCAGGTGCCATTACCCCCACATCCTATTGGAGGAGCAGGCCCCAGACCCACCATCGGGATGATAGAAGAGTGTGAATATGAATTCAACCCATCCGATTACAGTAATGATCGGGAGAGCTATGTGGCACCATTGCTAAGGAATGGTGAAAAAAGGAATATTGGGGTGATTGAACCCCTGAATTTATCCGACTATTTTCGCAGTCCAGCACCACGAGTCGAGCCCTTAGATCTTAGGGTATATTTTCCATCACCCACCCTATCAATTATGTGCATATAAATGCATACCAAACCATACACCACCACCCCCGTCAATTACCCGATAGCCCATCATACCCCCCATCCCCCGCCGGCATCCATTAGCTACCAATGGCCTAATCTTACCCCTTTTCTCCCAGTGCCACCACCCTCAAGCTTCACCACTCCCATTTGGCCCAATTTTGCCACCATTTCCACCAAACTAGCTGTCACTAAAATAAACTAAGGGCTGCCCACCCCTCGAGAGCCCGCAGTGCAAGTACACTCGATTCCAACAGTTATACCATTTCAGATCTCGGGACCAACCTATGATCCTCATCAAGTCCCATTGAGTTATGAACAAACAAACATCAATGTTGGCGGCCACAGAGAAGGGGCAGTTGACTTTATTACCCGATCTGGAAAGATCTCAAAGCAGCCAGAGGCACCAGTAGCAGCACAAGCCCAACCAGAGGGGAAGAAAGATAGTGCAGTGAATCCCTTTATAATAGAGGCTCAGCTAAGAAAAATTTCTGCCCATATTATTGTATGAGATTTGTTAATGACGTCCCCACTCTATTTTCAAGCATTAATGGGGGTGTTAAAGAATGCGCATGTGTCACTTCAAGTGAGCCCAGATGAAGTCAGGCAGATAATTGGCCAAGTAATGGCTCCAAATGCCATTTCATTTTCTGATGCTGACTTACTAGAGGAAGGAGGTAGCCACTCGAAATCTTTGAATATAACAGTTGAGTTTGAAAATATGGTAATCCCCTTGGTTCTAATCGATAATGGGTCCACATTGAATATATGCCTATTAAGAACTGCTACCAAGATCGGGGTAGATCCATGCATGATGAGACCCACGAGAACGAGTGCCTGAGGTTTTGACAATACCAGGAGAGAGATAATGGGAGAAGTTGACCTTGAGCTGCTGATTGGGCCAATGACCTTCTCCGTATTATTTCAGGTAATGGACATTAAATCCTTATTTAATCTGCTATTAGGGTGCCTGTGGCTACATGAAGTCAGAGCCATACCCTTCACACTGCACCAAAAACTTAAATTTACATCTGGGCATAAGATCATCACAATCATCGGTGAGGGGCACAATGAGAAAGAGGAGGCCACCAACAGCATGGAGAAGCCTAATGTACTAGATGTACCACACACCGCCGAGGAAGTAGACCTCCACAGTTTCGAATACGAGGTGTCGGCAATACTCCCGGAGCCCATTGAGGGCATCATTCCTAGAACTGGAGGTGGAATGGTAGTAGCAGTGGCCATGCTCTAAAAGTGGGGCTATAAAAAAGGAAGGGGTCTTGGGCCCAGATTATAAGGAAGGAAGGAGCCCGCCATAGCTAAGGGCGGACAGAAAGTCAGGTTTGGGCTAGGTTACAAGCCCACAGAAGAAGAAGTAAGAGAGGCTAAGGAGAAAGTCTGTACAACGGTAGCTGCAAAAGCCAGGGGGATCCACATAGAAGAAAAACTTCGTCCCAGGCCTCACATCAGGAATTCATTCAGAAGTGTCAGGGTTGTGAAGATTGACCAGAATGGGGAAACCCGATTAATCCAACACAAGCCTACTGCACCAGTTCACCCCACCAATCCCTGCATCACCCTTCGCAGCCTGGAGATAGACTTGTCCGCGTTATCCCTTTTTGAGGAACGATGGTCCGTACCTGAACAAACTCCCCCTGTGGTAAATCACCATAAAATTGTGTTAACATTTGAGGATGTCATCTCAAACGAAATGGGGATCAGCATGATGGAGGTTGACTCCAAAGAGTCGTATCAGTCAGCACCCTCTATCCAAATAGGTAAAAGAGCGACCTCTCAGGTACGTAACTGAGCATCTTTACCCCAAACACTAGAAGCGGGGAGTGGCCTAACATTTGGCACCCATTTTCCCAAAAAAAAATAACCTATAAAAAGTGAGATAAGCCCTTGGCAGGCAATACCTTGTATATGTACAGACTCGCATTGCCAAGGGTCCGTCTTTGAAAAAATACAAAACCTCAAAAACATTGAAAAAATATAAAACCTCAAAAACATTGAAAAAATACAAAGTCCAAAAATATTGTCATTTAAAATTTTAGATAAAATCCCACAAAAAGATACCTTAATCGAAGTACCCATCCCACGTAAAATCGACCCCTTTCCTGTAGAAATACAAGAAGAGGTAGGAGTTACGAGTCTAGATGAGGATATCCCCTTGGAGGAGCTCGCCAATGAGCTCCTTGACCGGTTTGTCAAATTTGAGCATGGCCCTACCCCCATTGTCGAGG
This sequence comes from Chloranthus sessilifolius, assembly GCA_021018995.1. Classification (NCBI taxonomy): domain Eukaryota; kingdom Viridiplantae; phylum Streptophyta; class Magnoliopsida; order Chloranthales; family Chloranthaceae; genus Chloranthus; species Chloranthus sessilifolius. The sequence continues at coordinate 106,144,978 of CM037588.1, forward strand.
AAACTGAGGGCGTTAATCTAGGGACTGAGGAGATTCCCCGCATTACCAAAATTGGAACGTCGCTATCTCCCGAAGAAAGAAAAAGCATGATCGATATCCTTTGGTCATACCAAGACATTTTTGGCTGGTCATACGAGGACATGCCTGGTCTGGACAGCAATTTGGTCAAGCATGAGTTGCCTCTCTACCCTCATATGAAGCCGGTTAAGCAGAAGCTGAGGCGTCTACGACCCGAGTGGATGTTTGAAAGACGAGTTCATCAAGCAGTATGACGTGGGGTTTCTCATGGTATCTAAGTACCATAGTGGCTAGCCAATATTGTGCCTGTACCAAAGAAATATGGAAAGGTCCGCATGTGCATTGATTTTAGAAAGTTGAACAAGGCAAGCCCGAAAGATGATTTCCCATTACCGCACATCGATATCTTGGTCGATAACACTGTTAAGCACGGGATGCTTTTTTTTATGGACAGATTTTCAGGATACAATCAGATTAAGATGGCAGAGGTGGATCGAGAGAAGACTGCGTTCATCACTCCTTGGGGAACCTTTTGCTAAGAGTCATGCCGTTTGGGCTAAAAAATGCCGATGCAACATACCAAAGAGCTATGACCGTACTGTTTCACGACATGATGCATCGAGAAATTGAAGTGTACGTCGATGATATAATAGCCAAGACATCGGAGCGAAGCGATCATCTGGTAAACCTTCAGAAGTTGTTTGAGAGGTTGAGAAAGTACAAGTTACGTCTGAATCCACAAAAGTACGCATTTGGTGCGATGTCAGGGAAACTGTTGGGATTCATCATCAGTAGGAGAGGGATCGAGGTTGACCCAGTCAAAGTCAAAGTTATCATAGAAATGTCGCTATCATCTACCATGAAAGAAGTTAGAGGATTGTTGGGAAAAATATAATATATCAGTCAGTTCCTTGCACAGCTAACTCTGATCTGCATGCCGATCTTCAAGCTACTTCGAAAGAACTTACCCATTGAATGGAAGATGATTGTCAGGCAGCATTCGATAAAATCAAAAGCTACCTCCTTCACCCACCTGTGTTGGTACCACCTGAGGGGGGAGACCACTCTTGATGTATCTCTCCACAACGAAAGTTCGGTGGGATGTGTCTTAGGGCAGCATGATGAAACAGGAAGAAGAGAGCAGGCCATCTACTATCTAAGCAAGAAATTTACTAATTATGAGACACGCTATTCTCATCTAGAGAAAGCATGCTTGGCTCTTGTATGGGCTACTCAGAGGCTCTGCCATAACTTGCTATCCCAAGTCGTTCTACTCCTGGCCAGAATGGACCCTTTAAAATACTTGTTCGAAAAGCCGGCTCTCACTGGGCAGACTGCACGATGGCAGCTCTTGTTATCTGAGTTTGACATCACATATGTCACTCAGAAGTCAATTAAAGGGTAGGTACTCACCGATCATCTTGTCGACAATCCTTTTCCAGATTATGAACCTTTGAGAATCGAGTTCCCTGATGAGAAAATCCTATTCATGATGGAAGATGACACTGAAGAAGCAGAAGAATAGTGGGTAATGCACTTTGATGAGGCAACTAATGCTGAGGGTCAGGGAGTTGGGGCCATTCTGAATTCGCCGAAAGGATCACATGTACCAATCTCTATCAAGCTCAACTTCCCTTGTACTAACAACATGGTCGAGTACAAAGCTTGTGCCGTAGGTTTGCGGGCGGCTCTCGATCTGAATATAACTCACCTCCGAGTATTCAGCGACTCGCAGTTGATCATATGTCAGACAAATGGAGATTGGAAGATGAAAGATGAAAAACTGATCCCCTACTATGAGCACCTCGAGGATCTGATAGCTTGCTTCAAGGACGTGACATTCTCATATATCCCACATATAAAGAATCGCTTTGCTGATGCACTAGCAATGTTGGCTGCAATGATAGAAATCCCGTATGGTGTTGAAATGAAACTGATCATGATCGAACAAAGAAATGAGCTGGCTTTCTGCCTCCACATTGAGGAACCTACAAGCCTGATGATGAGCCACCTTTGTTCTCAGATATCAAGAATTTCCTCGAGACACTAACTTTCCCTAAGGGTACGTTCAAGACCGACCGATGAACCATTCAACGGTTAGCGGTGGGATACGTCATTTGTAGGGAATGCCTTTACAAGCAATCCTACAACAACATTTTGCCTAGGTGCCTTACAGAAGGTGAAACGATCAATATTATGAAGGAGATCCATGAGGGAGTATGCGGGGCCCACGTCAGCGGTCACATGCTCGCTAAGAAAATTCTACGACAGGGATACTTTTAGACCACTATGGAATTAGATTGCTGCAGACATGTTCAAAAATGCTACAAGTGTCAGGAACACTCTAGTCTAATACATGCTCCTGCCATCAATCTTCACTGCATGACCACTCTTTGGCCATTTGCTACCTGGGGCCTTGACGTCGTCGAAATGATTAATCCAAAACCATAAAACGTACATTGGTTCATCCTCGTCACCATTGAATACTTTGCCATGTAGGTAAAAGCGGCATCATATGCCAACATTACAGCCAGTCACGTCGAGAAGTTTCTCAAGAATAATATTGTGTGCCGATTTTGAGTACCCAAGAATATTATCATGGACAGCAGCACAAACTTTGCAAATAAGCGCATCCAAGCCTTCTACGAGCAATACAAAATCAAGCACCATCGCTCGTCCCCTTATCGGCCTCAAACTAATGGAGCCATGGAATCTACGAATATGACGGTCACCTGCATCCTAGAGAAGATGGTTGTCACTTATCGAGATTGGAGCGAAATGCTGTCATTTGCTTTTTAGGCCTATGGTGTATTTTAAGTGTAACCCTTGTAAGTGCACAAGATCTATTGCAGTATGGCAAGAACAAAGGTGTCGAACCCACAGGGAAATCTTGAATTTTAATTAATTCTTTCAAAGATTTAAAAACGTCCCCAAGGAAGTACCAAAGGGCAGATTCAATTTAACCAAAAATTTATCACTTTTTCTAAATGCAAGAAAAATAAATTAATCTAAACAACTAATTACCGATGAATCTAAGAATAATATTTAAATAAGATCAAGAAATATGCTACCCCAGATTTGTACTCCCCTTTCATTAAAGAATCATTCACACCATCACCATCATTCATTCATAAAAATGATTTGACATAAAGTATGATCATCAATCCGGCATACCCTATCTAAAAACAATGACTCAGCCTATCATTGCGGTATGAGTCATGTAAGAAGCATAGCGTATCTCGTGATGTGTAGATCAAAACAATAAAAATATTAGACTATGGTATTAATCATAAATATGGGTACTTATCTGGGGATCGCATCTTTCCCGATCTACTGATTTAGCCGCTCATCTTTGGTGTATGATCTCCTTATTCATTCAAAGCCATTCCTCTTTTTATTTCTTCCAAAAATCTTTGGTTACAATGCCTTTTCCTAAATACAATCTATGCTTTCATGAACGTAAAGGAAAAAACAATGCAAATCCTAGGTACAATCTACTCAGATGGAACCCTAGAAGAAGGAGAAAGAAGAACTCTTAAAAAGATGCTCCGAGAGGAGTCTAAAACTAAAAATAATAATAATGAATAATAATCTTCTAAAAAATTCTCTCCAAAAACTCTAAAAAAAGAAAAGCTAAAACTAACTCTCTAATTATCTATCTCTAATTCCTCCCTCTAATTCCTATCTCTAATTCTTGCCCTAATTCCTATCTCTAATTCTTGCTCTAATTCCTATCTCTAATTCTTGCTCCCTTTTTTCGAAGTGTTTGATCCGCTTTAAATAGAGCTGAAGTTTCCCAGCCACAAAGGTGTTTCAACTCGAAAATTTAGGGTCGATGCATCGACCTCCCAGATTTTCGTGAATTCCCGCCGAACTTTACATCAGACACTGCTTCAGTATTTTGGCCATAACTTTCTGTCCCGAACTCGGATTGAGGCAATTCTTATGCCGTTGGAAAGCTTACAGAAAGATCTACAACTTTTATGTTTTGACAATTTCATAATTCGGCCGTCTTGAATATCCAAATTGAGCTACATGTCGCACCAAGTTCTCGATGACCCAAAGTTGCAGTGTTTTAACATTATTTTCAGAATTCTTGGGCTGTTTTCTGCACTTGGCTTGTATTTACCTGAAACACTTCAAATCTAATAATTCTTATCAGATACCCTTCATCGGATAGCTTAATATAGGTATCTAGGGGTGAAATATCATCATATTTCACTACTCATCAGCTTATAGAATGGCGATCCGTACCGCTACAGGGGCAACACCATTCTCCCTTCTGTATGGAACCGAGGCTGTCCTACTGGTTGAGGTTGAAGTACCCTCACTCTGAATCCTTATGGAATCAGGCTTACTCGAAGCAGAGAGAGAGATCTCGCTTCGAACAATTGAACTTATTAGACGAGAAGAGACTCCTAGCCTTGTGCCACACTCAAGTTTACCAGGGGCGAATTGCACGCACTTACAATAAACGTGTCCGCGGTCGACATCTAAAGATAGAAGACACTGTGTTGAAGAAGATCTTCCCATCCCTCCACACCGATCCGAGAGGAAAGTTCAAGCCGGACTGGGAAGGACCTTATGTCGTTAGAGAGGTGCTACCAGGATACGCCATCCGCCTCGCCACCATGGATGGAGATCATCTTCCTGAGCCCATCAATGCTGCATACGTCTGACTATTCTACGCTTAGGCTATCGTGATAAGGTAAGTATTGATGAAACAAATGCGTGACTGCTTAGGAACCACTCAAAAGAAGCCATCATTCCAAGCATAGTAGCCAAAAAGCATCATCCCTCAAAATAATGATATCCTTTGCTACCCGATTTGAGCCTGGGTCTTTTCTTTCAATAAACCCCATCCCTGAAAAAAAAATGTGTGTACATGTAGAAAAAAAGGAGGGAAAGTAAAAAATCAAAATCCAAAAAAATTGGAAAAGCAAAACCTCAAAAAGAGATTGCCTGAAATGAAACAAAAAGAATAAAAAAATGTAGAAGAATCATGAGGCGTGTACAGTAAAATACCCCAAGGAAGAAAGTATGTTGTGAAAAACTGAAGTAGTATTAAGGAAACCCTTTTAGCTCAGCACACCTTCAAATCCTAACCTAACCCATGGCCAGCTACACCTTGAAGAAAGCCCTCTTTGTAGGTTCACAAGCAGTCATAGCATCTGATAAGTCAACACAAGTCGAGTTGTGAGACGACACTTGAAAAAATAAAAGAAAATAAAAAATATATAAATAAAAATAAAAAAATATAAGCTCAAAGCAAGATGGACGTGGTGAAAATCCGAAAGGGCACAAATAGTAACATCAGCGAGCTTGTGCGGACCAGGTGTAAACTCGAAAGGGCGCTTGGGGTAAGAGATCTAAACCCATGAAAGTGGTGAAAACCCAAAAGGGCACCACGGGTAAAAAGAGGGAAAAAATGGGCATGACTAACCCACCTTGGGCATTGTGAGTAAAAGAATTTTAAAAGAAAATTAATTGTTGGAATGGGTCGATAAAATTAATGTTTGAGGAGCCCTCTTGGTTACTCTCCCTGATCCCCTTTTCTGGGTCACTCATGCTAGTTCAAATCGGGCGCCGACTAGAATTATCTTTGTGAAACGGCCTCATCAAACGTATGACCCAAGGTAAGGGATTGATGTTCCAGTCTTGGTAAGGCTGCTAAAACTCTCTTAGACCCTACTATTTAAAAGGGGGGTTCGACTATGCCCAAATTGGGACCCGTGACTTCACCTTACTGATAAAGCATCATAAAAAAAAAAGAGAAAAGCCAAAAAAAGAACAAAAAAATCAAGAAAAATCCAAATATAAAAAAATGATTGTGTGTATATATTTGTACTTTTTCCCATGTACATAGTTACAGCATCGTACTTCCATCTCAAAAATAAAGAAAAAGAATAAAAAAATCTCTGAAAATAGAAATCTAAAAAATAATTTATATATATATATATATATATATATCTTGAAAATGAAAAAAATATAGGTAAAAGTTTGTTTCTCCTTCTGTTAATTAGGATGGTTATTGTTACCTATATAAATAAAAAAGGGACTAAAGTTTTCTCAAGGATGTACAGGAACATCAAACGGTTCAAAGCCTCGAAGCAAGCGACTTCTCAACGATGGACAAATCAAATGAAGCATCCCTCCACCGACGTCAGGTCTATTAGAAAAAGGGAGAATGAAAATTATTTTGAAAAAGAAAAAAAGAAATATGTGAACTTTTCATGCACAGCTATGCACATGCATGTTTTCAAAACGGTAAAATGTCAATATTTTATCGGTAACGCAGCTATGCTAAATTAATGTCCTAGGTCTAAGGTCCGCCTTGGATCCATGGATCCTACTTTAAATTAGGAGCAACGGTGTCAATCTCAGTCAAACAGTCAATATTTTGATCGGATTAATTCCACCACTAAATCTTCGCCCTGATCGCTCCATCTTTAGGTTTCGGTTGAACTTAAGTGCCTTGAATTTCAAGTTCATCACGTGATAATTTCGGAGGCATAGACACTTGGTCTACACTGTCCGGGAGAGCGCCCTACGGGGTTTGAGGTCCGAATAACTCCGTCCTCAAAAAGATCTATTGTTGGATTGATTCTAACCTATCAGATACGAAACTACTTCAGACAACTATGTGTAAATATGCATGCAGAAGGGCCTATTTTAGGGGGCAGCTTAAAAGCTGTACGGTATCCCTGTAAAGTGTACGCCATGCATCTGGATATCCATTGGATGGTCGTTTGTTCCTGTAAATTATACCCGGACGGGATCTGGGTCGGGATTTCAATCGCCTTATTATTTATTGCCCCTAATGGGTGCGTGTTTATGCATAGTTGTTCATTTGTAACTTCATTGATGGCGAAGGCCAAGATTGAGTGTCCTTCTATAGACACTCAATTCTAACCCGATCCTTTTGATATCACATGGACTTGAGTATGTTGACTTCAGTTTCATCGTAAACTAGTTTGGAGGCACGGGCTCTTGGTATGCGTTGTCTAGGCGTGCGCCTCCCGAGGTTCGAGGTCCAGATAATGTTTGTTTTTTTTTTTAAATGAAAAAAGCAATCATTGAAAAATGAAAAAAGAGAAGAAGAATAAATCTGTGTTTTCATAGCACGCACACGCGTGCTCCCATGCAATAAAATGTTAATATTTTATCTGCAATACAGCTGTGCCATATCAATGTCCTAAGTCTAAAGGTTCGCCTCGAATTTTTGAATCCTACTTTGAAGTAGGAGCAACGGTGTCAATCATGATCAAACGATCAATGTTTTGATCAGGATGATTCCACTGCTAAATCTTTGTGCTAAGCACTCTGTCTTTTATTCATATGAACGTGATAGTCTAAGCTTCAGATTTTTCACGAAGCTTTCGGAGGTGTGGACTCTTGGTCCGCGTAGTCTGGGTGTGCACCCTACGGGGTTTGAGGTCTCGGTAACTCCGTTGGAAAAGCTCAATCGTTGGTTAAAACCAACCTGTTGAAAATGAAACTACATATCAACCAAACTATGTGTAAACATGCATGCAGAAGGGTCCATTCCCCTTTATTTTTGCAGGCTTAAAACCTGTATTGGCGCGGTATCCCTTTAAAGTGTAGGCCTTGCTTCTAGGTATCAATAGGATGGTTGTTTGTTCTCGTAAATTTTACCCGGATAGGTTTCGGGTCGAGACTTCCATCGCCTTTGTTGCTTATCGCCCCTAATGGGTGCATGTATATGCATAGTTAAATGATTTGTAAGATTATCATCGGCAGAGACCAGGATTCGATGCTCCCTTTGGGGGGGGCACCCAATTTTGGCCGGATATGTTCGGTGTTATTTTAAGGTTGGATACTCTATTCATGATGGTCCAGGGCACATAAAAAAAATGGCATGTACTCCCAAAAAGCATTGAGACATCTGTTCACTCTGCTCGGTAGTCATGCTAAATAAATTTCAGAATCAATGGGTTCGTCCAAAGACCTTGAACCCTGCTTCACACAGGGGAACCCGTGACTAGTCAGATGAGGCGGTCAATGCCTCATAGGATTGGACACAAACTGTGGAGCCTTGCGTTGCACCTGTCCTTGAATGTGGGTCAATCACCCTCCTTGCTTACGAAGCTATTGTATTCAGAATGAACCTTGAACATTAAATACCTTCAAAATCATCTCGAGAAGTGAATGTTTTTCCTGACTATAGGGCGTTCGCAACTCATCCCACCTCGGTTATGCCCAATAATGTCGCTAAGCGCTTGGGGGCTGATTACCTTGAGAAACGTCCATTTTTCTCGACATACAGGGCTTTCATTTTCTCACCATGTTACTCATCTGATGTTTAAAGTTTATGTTGAATGCAACGGACCCATCAGTAATGCCTTGGGCCTCTTTGGATGTCTCAGTTCTTTGGCATTCAATCATTAGTGATCAGATACCAAAGCGGGGCATCTGCAGACACCCAAAATTTGGCCCAAGGCCCGATCAAAACACACTTTGAGAGAGGCGCATCTCTAACCTTTTGATGGCATGTATGGAATCCTTAGGAACCCTTTCAAGTCCTTAGGAGCCTTCCTAAATCCTTAGGAATCACCCTAGATCCCTTAGGAACTTTCCCGAACCCTTAGAAACAAATCCCAACCCCTAGATCCCATTCCGGACCTAAACCTGACCTTCCCGAGCCATGGAAAAAGGGTGGTGCATTAATACTAGCTATGACCTTCTACTACATTTGAATCTCATACCATTGAAAAGTAGAGGTCCTCAGCTTTCCAACGGTCTAAGAATCACCCCAATCGGACCTGTGAACGCAAAGATATGGCGGTTCGAACTCGAGGGGCAAGATAGTAATTTCATGAAAACCCCCTTAGGGATTTAGTGCAACTAATAGTTGTGCCAGGCTATTTCTCCCCAGAAATGGCTTGGTACAACTAATAGTTGCGCCAGTTATACTTGAGATTGGCGCGACTATTAGTTGCGCTAAGCCATCTCTCCCCAGAAATGGCCTGGCGCAACTAAGAGTTGCGCCAGCATTAAGGTGGACCCCACCTCGGGGAGCCAACTTCCAGGTATTGTGCATGCACTGTTTTACTATGCATATGCCTGGCGTAACTAATAGTTGCTCCAAGCATATGAACAGTAACTCTTGGTTTTTGACTTAAAAATCAAGATTGGGGTTTGAATTGTTGACTATCTTGACCTTTGGAGTGTATCTTGCTAGTTCTGTTGCACCCATTTACTACCTATGTGCAACCCCTTAAGTGGTTTAAAGCCTCATCCAATCATCCACCATTGGAGCACCTCTTCACATATTTCAAGGCTCCAAAAATCCTAAGAAACCATAGATGCTAGATTACCTAATTCCTAATCTTTCTTAGCCTCTAAGAAGCCTCCTAACCCACCCTTTTCCTATAAGTAGAACCCCCCTCCCCTTGGATTAGAGGTTGAGAAAAATTGCCTAAGAGAGAAAGAGCTTAAGTGAGATCTTTCTCCCTTTGGTGCACCATTCCCATACAAAATCCAGAATTCCAAAACCTCCTTTGAGCCATATTTTTCACTTTAGATCTCCTAGTTTAGGTGTATGCTACTCATTTACCTTCCCTCTCCACCTCTTAGCTAGCAAGCCTTAGAGGTTAGAACTCTATTTTCCACCATACAAGCCTTCAAAAGTTCACCGAAGCAAGCCAACGCAAGGCTCCCCAACGGTGCAACAAGGGCCCGAGAGCTCCGACTCTTCTCTCTATTCCTCTACCTTCTTGGTCATTCCTCCATCTTTCCATTTGTGCCGTTACGCCGCCGAATTTTCGGTAAGAATAGAGGGGCACAAATAGGATTTTAAGACCCATTTGGGCAAGAGGAAGACTTTTTCTTTTCTTTTATATTATTTTTGTTTTGGCCATTAGTAGAAACCGCATTAAGCGGATTGATTGGGTGCCTAACACCTTCCCAATCGATAACCGAAGCCCCTACCCAAGAACCTTTGGTGTGGACCAGATTCAGAGTCATACTTGTAGCACTTTGGTGCTTATAAAAATGATCTAGGTTTCTCGAGACACCAAAAGCTCCGGGTGGCGACTGTATATTTTTTATTAGCGAGCACATCGTCGCGACAGGATCGTAAAAAATCCCACGGTTGCACAATAAAGCTACAAAGGCACACGTATGGGAATGCGTTAAGGTAAATTCATTATTTATTGATATTGGTTCTTACTTTTTCTTCACATGGTAGACTAAAATTCATACAAATATTTTCCTTTTTTTGTGGTGCAGGAGAAGTTCGATGTCAGTGAGTGGTTTTGGTACTTCATAATGCAATTTGTCGGGAAGAAGTTGAGGGAATTTAAGTGTGAGCTGAAGTCAAAAAATTATGACCCTTCCATAATTGATATGAAGCATTACGCTATTCCTCCCGATGGAGTAGCGTCCGCTCAATGGCATGCTCTCGTGCAATATTGGAATTCAGAAGAAGGGAGCGTATAAATGAGATTTTGAATTACTTTTTATGAAATATATATCACTTAAAAACTTCTAATTTTAGCTAAATTGGTTTAATACATATGGAAATTTGAAGGAACAAAAGGAATCACTCCCGCTAGACCTTGCCCCATACGGTTGGGTCAAAAAGTTTTGCAAGGATACGAGAGGAGCAGGTATGTATATTTGTTTCTCTTTTTCATGTGTACAAAACATATCTACCTTGTTTGTCTTTATAAGTATGATTTACCACATCTTTTAACTCTTCAATGGTACAATGAGTAAAGAGCGATACACAGGCCTCTCCTACCCGACTTCAGATGTTTTTTAAGACACACCCGAAAAGATGGCTCAACAGTGAATGAAGTGACTGCAGATAAGATTGTAAGATTACTTAAATTTATAATAACATTATTTATTTAATAGCATGTTCACTATTCTTTTCTACGCCATTTAGGTTTTTTATTGGTTGTCTTTTTTCTAACGAAATAAAAATGGCCTCATGAAATAGTTATTTGTTGCGCCATTTATGAAATTTTGATCACTATGAGCTGAATATGAGCTGAAAAAGGGTTGTAGCTGATATATACATGTTCATAATTTGTGAGAAGAATATACCGTGTGATTAGTTTTTTTATTTTGACACAAACTGATTTGTTTTTTTTTCTCATATCTACTATGTTCAGTCACAGATTTTGTGTTTCCTGGATATGTGTAATTGTAGATGAAAATAGTTATAGGGATTTGAATTAAAACTCATCCAAGCATCTTTTAGCTATGGTCTCATATAATTTGAATTAATATTGCCAATATAGTGATGATCTTTCTCATGCTTAGGCATCGATTTTGGGTTTCCATGTGCTTGATGATGTCAGTGCTACGACAACTTCTTATTCATGTTATGTTATGTAGGCTCTGTAGTGGTTTCCAGCTACTGATTTCTGTCATTTGTGATGACTTTGTGGCCCGAATGCGGCATATGATCAACACATTTCCCGTACACTCATATTTATAATTTTTTTGTATGGTGTTTATTGCTGTAATTTTGTCCTGTTTGTCTGATTACATATTTGCCTTATTACATATTAATAAACACAAAGTGTGGAGGCCACCAAACCTTCACGCATGTCCTAGGAAATTTGTAAATTGGCCTTGGCCATCACTAGGATGATGCAACCTTCCTTGAGGTACCAGGTTCAATTTTACTTTATTATATAGAGGCCCGAAACTATCCATCCGGATGCAGCCCTAAGGGCTGCGTCCCGTTAAGCATTGGGCACTATATGACACCCGTTACCAGGATCGGGTGCCCGAAACTATCCATCCGGATGCCAATATGGTCTAATTGTCTCTCATGTTATGTTGTGTAGGCTCTGTAGTGGTTTCCAGCTACTGATTTCTGTCATTTGTGATGACTTTGTGGCCCGAATGCGGCATATGATCAACACATTTCCCGTACACTCATATTTATAATTTTTTTGTATGGTGTTTATTGCTGTAATTTTGTCCTGTTTGTCTGATTACATATTTGCCTTATTACATATTAATAAACACAAAGTGTGGAGGCCACCAAACCTTCACGCATGTCCTAGGAAGTTTGTAAATTGGCCTTGGCCATCACTAGGATGATGCAACCTTCCTTGAGGTACCAGGTTCAATTTTACTTTATTATATAGAGGCCCGAAACTATCCATCCGGATGCAGCCCTAAGGGCTGCGTCCCGTTAAGCATTGGGCACTATATGACACCCGTTACCAGGATCGGGTGCCATGACAACTTAGAAAAGATCGATCAAGTACCACCAAAACATTTGGGCATTATCCGATGCATATTCAATGTTAAAAATATGGTCAAAGGTGTCTAAAAGCAATACACCTGGTTGAGGGCTGCGTCCAAACCAATTGGGCACCATGTGCAAAGGACTTGATTACAATAAAATTTCTCGTGTACGCATATTTATAATTTATTTTTTGGTGTTTAATTTTGTAATTTTGTCTTCTTTGCTTGATTACATGATGATTAGCTGCATAGCCTATTTTTTGTTAGTTTTTCCCGTAGTATTGCAGTTTTGGTTGGGGTATCTGTTAAGCTCTGAAAAGTGCCACTTTTCACCCCTTAATCGGGCCTTTGATGGACCTTTGAGTGGACTAATAAAGTGTTTTAAGTGTGTGTTGTAGATAACAGGAATTTATAGCTTAATGATGTAATCTACAATATTTCAAGCCAAGAAGAAGGATTTTTATGCTAAGTTGTGGAGCTAAAGAATTTATTGGGAATGCACCATGGTGGTTCACACCATCGGGACAATTTTGGCATGCTTTGGGACCTTTGAAGACCTATTGAGGGTGAGAAGTGGAGCCAAGTTAGGGGCCTGCTACTGTAGTGAAGTAAATAGAACACCACTTCAAGTGGCACAGCAGAGAGCTCAATGAAGATTGAACTACTTGAACTACAAGAGTTGCACACATTAGAGCTTGGCGAGTTGTATTTTTCTTGTGTGTGCACTCATCATCTTGGCGAGCTCCTTAAACAGCTGCATTAGAGCTTGGCGAGCAGCAGCGTATGAACCTCGCGAGCTTCAAAGAAACTTAATGAGTAGCTGTTGTGTGAACCTCGCGAGTTGCTGCAATTTGATGCTGTTGTGCACGCATTTGAACATGGTGAAATTTCATGAACTGCATTTCAGCCTAGCGAGCAGCCAAAAGAACCTTTCATTTAATCCTCACGAGCAGCAATAGCTGCTGCATTTTATTTGAGCCTAGCGAGCAGTTAGAGCTGCTGATTTGAACCAAAAGAGCAGCAACAAAGTGATCCTCGCGAGCTGGGAGTTGTTGTAATCAGATCCTCGCGACCTGAAGCTGCTGCAAAGTGAACTAAGAGAGCTGCACCCAATGAGCCTAGCTAGCTGTCCAAGCTCCATTTGAACCTGGCGAGCTCCTTGCTATTTTGAGCCTAGCGAGCAACACTTTAATCCTTTGGAGCAGCTAAAGCCTTCGTCCTCTTGAGCTGCAAAGCTGTGGCACTCTCTAGTAAAGCTGCACACCAATGTTATGCACACTCTTGCTGCTGCTCTAACCGAAGTCCAAAGTTGCAATGATGAGGATTTAAAGCCACATAGCTAGAGCATCATTACTGCCATGGCAGCAGCCTATACTTGAAGCCAACAACACTTGAGCACTTTCAAAATGAACTTTATGTGTTGTTGCACCATCCAATTTGGCTACTATATATATTTCAGACACATGATAGCAGCAACACTGCAGCCTACATTCAATCCACAAAGCAGCTTTTTCAGCAACTACACTACACCATTCAAGCGGCAAAGCAGCTGCATTGAAGAACATGAGCTGTAAACTCGCATATTTAACACATTGGAGCAGCGTATAGGCTGAAAGCATTTTACCGAACAACTCTTGTGCACTCTCGAGGCAGCTGTGGAGCACCCTTGAGTAGTTCTACTAAACCCCACGGGCTGCGAACTCGAAGTCGAGTGGTGTAGAGCTGAAAAAATATAGGCATTATAGTTGTTCAACTGTTGAGGCATTCTGTCGAACAGGTGCAGTGCGGAAAAATATTGTATTTCAGCCCAGCGAGATTTTAAAATTTTGTATTTCAGCCCAACGAGATTGAAGCTCCTGCCGTATTTTAGCCCAGCGAGATTTAACTTCTAAAGCTGCAGCCCAGCGAGAGCCCAACGAGGTTTAACTTTTGAAGCACTTCAGCCTAGCGAGATTTAACTTCTGAAGTTGCAGCCTAGCGAGAGCCCAGTGAGATTTAACTTCTGAAGCATTTCAGCCCAGCAAGAGTAAACTTCTGAAGCTGCAACCCAGCGAGATCCTAGCGAGATCTCAGCGAGATGCATACTTGAAGTTGTCTTCTATGAGAGGCACGAATTCCAGCAACCTATTTCAAAACCTAAGGATATTTTGGGTATTTCACACTGTCTAAGGCACGCATCCCAACATCTAACACTTCCCAATGTAGCCAAGGGTTGCAGATGGGCCACTTAATCAACTCCACATCCTCACCCTTGCTTCTAGGGCACACCAAAGTTCAAGGATTGCTTATAAATAGAACATCCACCTGTTTTATAAATTATCCAGGGTTAGCCTGTGATCACGCAGGGTTTGGGTTAGGGTTTGATTACCTCTTTTCTATTTTTTCTTCTTTCTTAGCCTAGCACTTGCTGGCTAAATCTTTGGTAAGCAATTAGGTGTAGCTTTATTTCAATTTTTTCATAGATCATTTAAATATTGGGATTTGGTGTTGAGCTGTTGTGCACAAGGCTACTACCTTGAGGGATTTCATTATTAATAACACCAGATCAATGGAATATTTGTTTGAATGCTTACTCAATCTGTTATTTTCCTATTTGTCTGTAGTTCTATTCAGGCTATAGCATACATTTAGGTTTTGAGCTTATTGAAAAGCCCATGGAAGCTTGAGCGTGATGCCCTGGGACCATGGTGGCTGTCAGCAATTTTCATGTTCTGTTTTTAGTATTTGTGGGTAAGGGAGCCTCTGTGGATAGCCTATGACCATTAGAGTGGACAGACTATAGCCCTAGGGCAAACTTGGTCACGGATCTGAGATGGATTATTCTTCTCTGCACTTAGGCTTATGCCTTAGTGAGAGATTGTTCAGGAATAGACTCCCCTTTGTTTTACTCGACCGCCATCAGATGTTAGATTTGGCTTCTCTGTAATGATTGCGGACTGGGAGGCTAAGTCATTGCAGGCCTTTTGTAGTAATGATCAGCTATGCTTCAATCCTTATTCAACCTGTTGCTTGTCCTTTGTGTGGACATCAATGTGCCGCTGGCCTTGACAATACACATAGGGCTTTATGAGTTGGAACTCATATGAATGTTAGCTAGATCTGTGTGCAGAATTGGAGAGCTTGTAGCCTGGTAAACATAGTGTCTGCAATGGTATTCATGGCCTTGTTTGATCTATTGGATGAGGTTTGATCAGCTTACTCTTTTAGATTAGATTAGCAATTTCTGGGTTGATCAATGGGATTTGACAGACTCTATTGGATAGACTGTGGCCATTGAGTGGACAGACTATAGCCTTAGAAGCGGCCCAAATGGCATGGGTTAAGTCGGATGCTTAGGTTAGTAATAGCACTTCCGCAAGGACTTGCTGTAGAGAGAGACCTAAATCTGAGTTGCATAACTAAATGAATTTTAACCAAAGCTGCTTACTTCTCACCCTTTTACTTTTATTTTAACACATATCATCATCCTTCTTTATCCCTTTCTTTAGATGTAATTTATTTTTATCTTTTCCTAGTTTTTAGTAAAGCTTAGTTACACCTAAACACCCTTCCTTTGGGACTGCCAGATCTACAGTTAGATCTAGGGACTACTATACAATCCTTGTGGTTCAGATCAATTCTCCCTATGGGACAAACTCTTACTTATCAAAACTTACTACAACAGGCCTAGTATCTTATAGGTCTATGTGTAATTTTTTTTACTTGTTGTTTTGTATTTTTCAATCCACCTTCGATTTACTTCTACTAACACATTCTTATCACTTGATTCAAATAAAGTTAGCAGCAAGTATTGAAAATATCCCAACAAGTTTTTGGCGTCGCTGCCGAGGAGTTTTGATCTAGTATAGTAATCTGTGTTTTTGTTGAGCTATATTCGTTGTAGATGTAGTGTTTGAATAAATACCGGCTTTAGTTTTTGTGTGATTTTTGAAACTTTTCTTCATTTTCTGTTTTATATTTTTTGTGTCTTTGTAATGTTTGAATAAAGTACAGCTGTAATCTATAAAATAAAAATAATAATAAAATAATAATAATAATAATAAATGATGTGTCAGTAGATGAGGACTAGCAGTACATCATCTGCCATTTCCTCAAATTTTTAAAGGTCCTTCTCCCTCTCATAAGGGGAAGGATATGATGGAGGAAATGAGATTTGTTAAACAGTTGCAGTCCTTGGTAAGATAGTGGATGAGACCTTGCCCAATCTGCTAGATTTGGGCTAAGGTATTTGCTGAAATTTTTGAAGTATGGACTGAGGAGGCCCCCACCTATGTGCTGAAAAGTACTATTTTGGGCTTCTCAGTGGGGTGACTGCACCACTTCACTTAGACAACTGCCCTCAGCCAGTTAAGGCACCTTTGTTGCCTTTTAAGTGATTTTCCACCTGATGTGGAGCTGGAGCTGCTCCCTGCATCTCTCATGCTACTATAAACTGCTGAGCTGGAGAACCTCATGTTTGTTGCAAATGCAAAGGTATGGCCTTTCATTTTTATATTACAATTCTTTCCAGTTCAGCTGAGTTCCAGATGGGTTGTCTTAATTTTCTGTCATGCATATACCCCCATCTAAACTGTTGAGATCATGAGCCTTAATGTTGGAAAGAGTCATGAGAGTTAATGATCAGAGGTTACAATTCTGTGTTGAAAATTCTGTTGAGCCCTCTAAAATCATTCAATTTCACGTCCTTCCATTGATAGCTAATTCAACATTGTGTACCATATGTAACATAGTTGTTTTTAGTGTTTTAAAATTCTGTCTATATAGTGTTGTGTGATCTGATTTTTGGATGAATCCTATTTTACAAAGTGTTCTTTTAATTTTCAAAATTCTGTTTCATCAATTCTGATTCATACTCAGATCATTTTATAAAATTATGTGTTAAGAATTTTAATTGTTTAGTTTAGTGTATGTTTTATATACATGTTGTTTTTACTGTCACTTCTGCAACATATAGTTGTTGTTTTTAGGAGTTTGTGTAGCTGTTTTATTTTTTTTAGTAGTCATGTTCTGTCTCTCCTCTTTTTCTTCTTCATAGTTTACTTTTCTGTATTGTTTTAGTTTATTTTTCTCTTTATTTTCTGTTGTAGTTTAGTGTGTCTGTCTCGCACCCTACTACCGTTATACACGTTTGCATGAAACAGTGAGGACACTATTTACCTTAGGTTTGGGGGTGTGGCAAGGTAGTCCTGCCAATAGAATAGTTAACTTCAGTGCAGCAGTGTTGGTTTAATTGGGGATGAATAAAGTCAATTCCCACCTAATTTGTTAGAATGAGGAAGTTTGTGGAAAATTTAAAAATTTTGCAGACATTTTGAAACTAAAAATTTTAAAATCTTTGCACCAACATGAAACTAACATTAGAAAAATTTTCAATTAGTACTTAGTGAACCTAAGAGGAGAGAAAAAAGTGAAAATACACCCCGTAGGTTAATTTAAGGACCATACCTAGTGAGATTTGGGACCATCATTTTCTATTGAAGAGTGTTTTTGGCATTTTTTCTGCTCTAAGGACTGATTAAGTCAAGACCTTTTCACTAGAAGTTAGACAACTCCAAATCAAAAATTGATTGACAGCACTCATGACACTAAGGAAATGACCCAAGGCCTTCATTCGGTCAGTTTGATCTTAAAATTTCCTACCTATTCAACTGCCCTCTACTTACACTCTTTGAGCTTTGAAAATCCTATTTTTCTTCAACAAATACCGAAGTCTTTGCACCTTAACCTCATAACCTGATTCAACCTGTCCCCCACTATGAGAATTCAGAAGGTAAAGGAGAAGTTGAAGATAGGTGAGCTGGGCCCAACATTTGGTGGAAGTGGAAGAGAAGCTGTCTAAAATTAGCTGTGTAGCAATGGTTATGTGTGCCAAACCAAAACCAAAATGTAAAAAATATATATATATAATAAAAGAAAAAAATATAAAAAAAGAAGTCAAGAAAAGTACTTCATCTGAAAATTGAAAAGAAGAGAAGAAGCTGGCCTCTTTGAATCTGAAAAATGTCAAGGAAGATGAAGTAGTGCTGAAATGAAGGTGGTGAAGTCATGAATCACCTCCTACCTTGCTAATTTTTTAATTTTGATCCATTCTATCCTTTTATTCTTTATAAACCTCACCCATAAGCCACATTACAACCCATCAAAAGACCTTGTTGATCCTCAGTGAAATGAGTTGTCATGTGGAGATGAGGGTGTGTCCAATCTATGGTGAAATTTTAGGAGGATGTCAGAAATTAGAAGCTTTGCCTATGCTCATGCATACAGGCCCATTTGGGGTCTGTAACTGCTCTTGAGCTGATGAGCATGTGAACACCCTTTCAATTTTCATAGTGAGAGATAGCCCCTGTAAGGATTGGGTTTGAATTTTAATTTCATTAGGGTTGTATCCAGCCTGATTTTTGAATTTAAGGCAAGCTTTGTACTGATATTTGTACTTTGAATTTCTGATGTAAAATGATTGGTGGTAATTCAAATACCTACTGATTTTGAGTTTTAAATGGTTGCATTGCTGCTATAATTTCTTGTAAAGTTTAAAGAATAGGTGTGGACTGATGCATTATTAATTGAATTTTGTTTTGTCATTGACTACACTATTTTTAACTGTTTTAATGGTGAAGTTTGTGGGTACCTTCACTAAAAACCCTCAGGAGACGTCACTCCTTCACTAGGGATCACCTAGGGGTTCAAAAGGCTGGGTACATATGCTAAATGTATCCGTGCTCCCTACGAAAGTGACATTTCTTATTTTTAATAACTGTTTTAATTTTTCCTTTGCTCGAGGACTAGCAAAGATTAGGTTTGGGGGTGTGTTAAGATTTGAAAAGTACCACTTTTCCCTGAACCCGGCTTTTGATGGACCTCTGAATGGACTAATAAAGTGTTTTAAGTGTGTGTTGTAGATAACAAGAATTGATATCTTAATGATGCAATCCATCATATTTCAAGCCAAGGAGGATTTTTAGGCTAAGTTGTGGAGCTGAAGAATTTATTGGGAATGCACCATGGTGGTTCACACCATCGAGACAATTTTGGCATGCATTAGGACCTTTGAAGACCTATTGAGGATGAGAAGTGGAGCCAAGTTAGTGGACTGCTGCTGCAGTGAAGTAAATAGAACACCACTTCAAGTGGCACAACAGAGAAGCAGAGAGCACAATGAAGATTGAACTACTTGAACTACAAGAGCTGCACACATTAGAGCTTGGCAAGTTGTATTTTTCTTGTGTGTGCACTCATCATCTTGGCGAGGTCCTTAAATAGCTACATTAGAGCTTGGCGAGCAGCAGCATATGAATCTCGCAAGCTTCAAAGAAACTTAATGAGTAGTTGTTGTGTGAACCTCGCGAATTGCTGCAATTTGATGCTGTTGTGCACACATTTGAACTTGGCAAAATTTCATGAGCTGCATTTCAGCCTAGCGAGAAGCCAAAAGAACGTTTCATTTAATCCTCGCAAGCAGCAATAGCTGCTGCATTTTATCTGAGCATAGCGAGCAGTTAGAGCTGCTGATTTGAACCAAAAGAGCAGTAGCAAAGTGATCCTCGCGAGCTGGGAGTTGCTGTAATCAGATCCTCGCGACCTGAAGCTGCTACAAAGTGAACTAAGCGAGCTGTCTAAGCTCCATTTGAACCTGGCGAGCTCCTTGCTGTTTTGAGCCCAGCGAGCAGCACTTTAATCCTTTGGAGCAGCTAAAGCCTTCATCCTCTTAAGTAGCAAAGCTGTGGCACTATCTAGTAAAGCTGCACACCAATGTTGGGCACACTCTTGCTGCTACACTAACCGAAGTCCAAAGCTGCAATGATGAGGATTTAAACCACATAGCTGGAGTAGCATTCCTGCCATGGCAGCAGCCTATACTTGAAGCCAACAGCACTTGAGCACTTTCAAAATAAACTTTATGTGCTGCTGCACCATCCAATTGGGCTGCTATATATTTCAGACACATGATAGCAGCAGCACTACAGCCTACATTCAATCCACAAAGCAGCTTTTTCAGCAGCTGCACTACACCGTTCAAGCAGCAAAGCAGCTGCATTGAAGAACATGAGCTGTAAACTCGCATATTTAGCACATTGGAGCAGCATATAGGCTGAAAGTATTTTATCGAACAACTGTTGTGCACTCTCGAGGCAGCTGTGGAGAACCCTTGAGCAGTTCTACTAAACCCCACGGACTGCAAACTTGAAGTCGAGTGGTGTAGAGCTAAAAAATATAGGCATTAGAGTTGTTTTGCTATTGAGGCATTCTGTCGAACAGGTGCAGTGCTGAAAAATGTTGTATTTTAGCGCAGTGAGATTTAAAAATGTTGTATTTCAGCCCAGCGAGATTGAAGCTCCTACTGTATTTCAGCCCAGTGAGATTTAACTTCTGAAGCTGCTGCCCAACGAGAGCTCAGCGAGATTTACTTTTGAAGCACTTCAGCCCTGTGAGATTTAACTTCTGAAGCTGTAGCCCAGCGAGATTTAACTTCTGAAGCATTTCAACCTAGCGAGAGTAAACTTCTGAAGCTACAACCCAGCGAGATCCTAGCGAGATCTCAGCGAGATGCATACCTAAAGCTGTCTTTTATGCGAGGCACGAATTTCAGCAACCTATTTCAGCACCCAAGGATCTTTTGGGTATTTCACACCTTCTAGGGCATGCATCCCAGCGTCCCACACTTCCCAAAGCAGCCAATGGTCACAGAAGGGCCACTTAATCAACTCCACATCCTCACCATTGGCTCTAGGGCACATCAAAGTTCTAGGATTGCTAATAAATACAACATCCTCCTGTTTTGTAAATTATCCAGGGTTAGCCTGTGATCACGTAGGGTTAGGATTAGGGTTTGATTACCTCTTTTTTCATTTTTTCTTCTTTCTTAGCTCAGCACTTGCTGGCTAAATCTTTGGTAAGCAATTTGGTGTAATTTTATTTCAGTTTTGTAATAGATCATTTAAACATTGAGATTTGGTGTTGAGCTGTTGTGCACAAGGCTGCTGCCTTGAGAAATTTCATTTTTAATAACATCAGATCAATGACATCTTTTTTTGAATGATTACTCAATCTGTTATTCTCCTATTTGTCTGTAGTTCTATCCAGGCTATAGCATACATTTAGGTTTTGAGCTTATTGAAAAGCACATGGAAGCTTGAGCGTGATGCCCTAGGACCATGGTGGCAGTTAGCAGTTTTCATGTTCTGTTTTTAGTACTTGTAGGTAAGGTAGCCTCTGTGGATAGCCTGTGACCATTAGAGTGGACAGACCATAGCCATAGGGCAAACTTAGTTACAGATCTAAGATGGATTATTCTTCTCTGCACTTGGGTTTATGCCTTAGTGAGAGATTATGCAGGAATAGACTCCCCTCTATTTTACTCGGCTGCCATCAGATGTTAGATTTGGCTTCTCTGTAGTGATTGCGGACTGGGGGGTTGAGTCATTGTAGGCCTTTTATAGCAATGATCAGTTGTGCTTCAATCCTTATTCAACCTGTTGCTGGTCCTTTGTGTGGGTATCAATGTGCCGCTGACCTCAACAATACACATAGGGCTTGATGGGTTGGAACTCCTATGAATGTTAGCCAGATCTATGTGCAGAACTGGGGAGCTTGCAGCCTAGCAAAAGTGTCTGCAATGGTATTCATGGCCTGGTTTGATCCATTGAATAAGGTTTGATCAGCTTAATCCTTTGGATTAGATTAGCAATTTCTGGCTTGATCAATGGGATTTGACAGACTCTATTGGATAGACTATGGCCATTTGAGTGGACAGACTATAGCCTTAAGAGTGCCTCAAATGGCATGGGTTAAGTCGGATGCGTCTACCTTGTTGAGGTTAGTAATAACACTTCAGCAAGGACTTGCTGGAGAGAGAGCCCTAAATCTGAGTTGCATAACTAAATGAATTTTAACCTAAGGTGATTACTTCTCACCCTTTTACTTTTATTTTAACACATATCATCATCCTTCTTTATCCCTTTCTTTAGATGTAGTTTATTCTTGTCTTTTCCTAATTTTTAGTATAGCTTAGTGACACCTAAACACCCTTCCTTTGGGACTGCCCAATCTGCAGTTAGATCTGGAGACTACTATACAAACCTTGTGGTTCAGATTAATACTCCTTGTGGGATAAACTCTTACTTATCAAAACTAGCTACAACAGGCCCTCTATCTTGTAGGTCTGTGTGTATTTTATTTTACTTAGATTTACTTTTACTAACACATTCTTATCACTTGTTTCAAATAAAGTTAGCAGCCAGCATTTGTTAAGCTCTGAAAAGTACCACTTTTCACCCCTTAACCTAGCCTTTAATGGACCTTTGAGCACATAAAATAATGTGTTTTTAGTGAGTTTTGTGATAACAGGAAATAAGTGCGTAATGATGCAATCTATGCTATTTCAAGCCAAGAAGGAGGATTTTTATGCTATGTTATGGAGCTGAAGAATTTATTGAGAATGCACCATGGTGGTTCACACCATTGGGACAATTTTGTCATGCTTCGGGGCCCTAGAAGTCTTGTTGAGGGTATAAGGTGAAACCCAAGTAGTGAGGAGTGTTGCTAAAAATAATCTTCATGAAATGCTGAAATTGAAGATGAAAAAGAATTTGATCTCACTGACCCAAGAGAGCCCTGCAAGCAGCCTAAAAGTTGTGGGAGTCTTTATCCTAGCGAGCTGGAGTGCATGTAATGGATCCTCGCGAACTGGGAATTCTAAAGCCCCATATTTTCTATCCTCATGAGCCTACACTCTTTGCGCCACCTTGGAACTGCGCAAGCTGGTTGAAGTCCTTAGAGTGCCCAGCCTTGCGAACAGTTCTGAAGCTCCATATATTTTGACCTTCGCGAGCTATTTTTGGAGCTGTGTAATGTGGATCCTAGCGGGCTGCCCATGCTAAAGCCTTCATCCTCTTGAGCTGCAAAGCTGTGACACTATCCAGTAAAGCCGCACACCAATGTTGTGCACACTCTTGTTGTTGCACTAACTGAAGTCCGAAGCTGCAATGATGAGGATTTAAAGACACATAGCTAGAGTAACATAGCTGCCATGGCAACAGCCTATACCTGAAGCCAACAACACTTGAGCACTTTCAAAATAAACTTTATGTGCTACTACACCATCCAATTGGGTTATTATATATATATATATATATATATATATATATATATATATATATATATATATATATTAGACACATGATAGCAGCTGCACTACAGCCTACGTTCAATCCACAAAGAAGCTGCATTGAAGAACATGAGCTGAAAACCTGCAGATTTAGCACATTGGAGTAGCGTATAGGCTGAAAGCATATTGTCAAACAGCTGTTGTACGCACTCGAGTAGCTGTGGTGCACCTCTCGAGTACATCAACTAAACCCCCATGGGCTGTAGACTCGAAGGCGAGTGGTGTAGAGCTGAAAACTATAGGCATTTGAGTTGTTCTGCTATTAAGGCATTCTGTCGAACAGGTGCAGTACTGAAAAATGTTGTATTTCAACCCAGTGAGATTTAAGTTGCTAAAATATGTTGTATTTCAACTCAATGAGATTTAAGCTCCTGCTGTATTGCAACTCAGTGAGATTTAAGCTCCTACTATATTGCAACTAAGCGAGATTTAATTTCTGAAGCTTCAACTCAGCGAAAACTCATGTTTCTTGATGCGTTGGAAAGGAAATAATGAGCCCTAAACTTTCATGAATTAATAAATTCATTGATCTATTGTTTAAAGGGTCAAAATTTAGTGACAAGTTGAGGCAAGCTGGGAGACTTGCCTCCGCAAGAGGCATGCTGAGAAGCTTGCCGAGGCAACCCTGTTGCTTGTCAAGGCAAGCATGTGTCTGGCTTGTGTAGTTGCCTGATTGTATCTTTGATCTGGGTTTATGTGCAGTGTATTAACCGTTACGATTAGTGCCCATATATGATACAGATATAAAATATAAGGTGACCCAGTAACCCATTTAAAAATACTAAAGCTATGACTATTAAATTATAGGAGCTTGGTGCACATGACGAGCTCGTACAGAGGAATAAAGTGTGAATGCGTGCATGCATATGTAACAAGAAATGTGTAAGCTAAGGTAGGGAATTTTACCTTGCTACGTTATAGTTAGTTTCTCCTCCTTCGCATCTTGGATCGTACATTATTGTATATATTTATTTTCATTCAAGACTATGCTAAATTAGCTATGTGATGAGATTCAGTTTAATATATATAAGTCGGTTGTGATAATGTTAAGTCAGTTTCATTTGATGCATGCATATGATCAGATCAGCTCGATATATAAGAGTATGCTAGATCAGTTTCGATAAATAGTTAGCTCAGTTTTGATGAATAGATGGTATGCACATGCCTGATCAGTTCTGAATATGCTAGTGTCCGCTATGTATGAGCATGAAAAATCAGTTATGCTAGTTTGTTTTTTTATATGATATCTATTTATGATGTTCTTGCATACATGTTAGCATGCATTGTATATGTCTTGTTATCCCTGATGTCATGTACACATCTTTATTCTCGTCTTGAAACAAGTGATCCCGCTAACTCGGGAGCTTGGCAAGTGATCCCGCTAACTCGAGAGCTTGACTCGTCTTGTACCAAGTGACCTTGCTAACTTAGCTCAGGGGCTTGATTCACCTTGTACCAAGTGACCATGCTAACTTAGCTTAGGGGCTTGACTCGTCTCGTATCAAGTGACCTTGATAACATAGCTCAAGGGCTTGATTTCTCGGTGCTAGTGACCTTGATAACATAGCTCAAGGGCTTGATTTCTCGGTGCTAGTGACCCTGTTAATATAGCTCAGGGGCTTGACATTTGATCTCAAAAGTTTGATTCTTTGTTTAGTTTGATGTCTTGTTTCAGTAGGATTCCTTGTCAGCATGATTCCTTGTATTTATTTAATATGAAGCATAATTCCTCGTATATGTTCAATATGAATCTGTCAGCATGATCACTATTTTCTATGATTTAATTATTGTACAGATTCGTATGACATAATGCTTGTTTATGCTAGATGCTACATGTTTTCTACATGTTACATACTAGATAGGATATAATGTGCTTCAATTGAAATTTATGCATCTAAACATAAATTGGAAATCTAACATATAAAGTAGCACTTTAAATTTTCCTGCTGAGCTTCGCTGATAGCTCATCCTACGACTTCATGTCTTAGTTGTAGATATTGCTCAAGACCCTAAGCACGAGGCTGATCCTACCTACCAGCCTGAGGAGGAGGAGGACAAGGAGGACGTGGGGGAAGATTTTGCTAAAGACTTCTTTCCTAAATAGGTTTGAGAGAGAGAGAGTTTTGTTTTGAAACATGTATAACAGCAGTGGTCTAACAGTAGTAGTATATTTGAGATATTCGGTACTTCATGTATATGTCTTCTTCCCACTGTTTAGATGACGGGTAGCCGTTATCGGTGGAAAGCTATACATAGCTTTTGTTTATATTTTATTGTTTATTTTCCTACTTTAGACAATAAATTAATATCAAATAGATGCCATATGGTCTAGTTAGCAGAGTTAATCTTACGCTTCCGCAGTTGTAACACTTTGTACACACTGCACTTGTATGAAAAGGATCATGTTAGGTGATCCGACGATGCGACCTTTCCTATATATGAAAATGGGAAAAGTCAAGTTGTCACAAGTCTACTGGTTTCATGATCATTTGTGTGGAAGATTGGGTGTGAAAAATGATCCCCATAGTCTGATTCGTTTCAATGAGTTTCGTACTTAGGCACCCTCACTAATCTCGTAGGCATGAACAGAGTTACTCCTTTATCTTTATAGAGACTCAATTTATGTGTGCAAAAGGTTAGTGTACGAGTTCAAGTGGCAGGTCTCCAAATTCTTTCGTGGGACCATTTTGAAAGAAAACTTTTATTTGCGGCCAACTGTTTATGGAGAGTGCGCACTTAATGGCAAGGATCAAAATTTTGGGTTACATTTCGGTTTCAGAGGGGACCAAAACTAAAATTTTGAACCGAAATTTCAGCCAAATTTTTGAATTTCGGCTGAAATTTTGGCCTATAATTTCATTCCCATACAAAATTTGGACCGAAATTTCGGTCCAAATTATCATTTTGGTGGGGACCGAAACCGATAATTTTGGCCGAAATTTTGATCCTTGCTTAATGGTGTCCAACTGTGTGGTTGGCGCTCCAATAAATAGCTGGCCGCAAATGGATTTGTAAAGAGAGGTTTGAAACAGTTGGGTTTAACACACTCTTAAGCACATTGGTGTGGTGAGAACCCACCAAAACGGTTTTTAAATGGGATTAACTCTCCTCACCTCCCTTTCAACACCAATATTGTATTTAAATGATCTCACACCATTAATGAGTTTTTAAATGATCTCTATTTATGGTTGAGTATGTGAAAATCAACATCATCAAAGTGATAGATCATACATCAAAGGGGAATGGGTCCAAAATTTGTTTTAGTACCAACTACCAACCATTCCTTTTAGTTTGTATGGCTGATATGAAATAGTCATGCTTTTTTGGGCTAAGATATGCTACAACGATGGATTGCCACTTGGACAATTTAGGTTGTTGGCTAAAATGTGCCCCACATGGCATAATGATAAATCATATGTCAACAGTTTGAACTAAAAGTTACAAATTAATGGCGCTAGATCATTTAAACACCACTCGGGTGTTTAGATGTTGGTCACGAGCCATTATCCCTTTTTAAATAGATCTCCCTCTAACATATTTATTATATATATATATATATATATATATATGCTTTTATTTTACAATCAAGGCCAATTTCCCTCAAAAATCCCCGTTATCTCAATTTATTGCTTTCGGACCCCTTAAGTTGTAAATACCATAGGAAGACTTCTTTTACTTTCTATGACAAAAATACCATTCATATATAAGGGGTGTTAAGACAACACTATTCCCTCTTTCCCCTCTCTTTCTTTCCTTCTCACGCTCCCCTTCTTCTTTGTGCAAACCTCGCCGATGAAGAAAATAGCCGTAGGGTTTAGGGTTAATGTGTGTGTGTGTGTGTGTGTGTGTGTGTAAGTCTCTCTCTCTCTCTCAACGATTCTTCTTCCTCTTATTTTTCTTCTTTATTTCTTCACATGAAAATCAGAAATCATTTATATTTCTACTAGGTATTGCAGCATCAATGACCTTGGTTGATCTCTATTTGTACACATGATTTGTGATGATTCTAGTCGATCAAGTCAAAATTTATATCTCCTAATAACTTATGATTTACCATGATTTGTGATGATCTTAGATTTTTTCACTTTCATTTGAAATAAACTTCTGTGAGAAACTAAAGTTTCTTAAAAAGTAGATATCTTTGGCATTTGCAGTTTCTCTATAAAAGTGGATATCTTTTTAGATCTTTGGCATTACCCTCAATTTTAAACTGACCTAGATCTAGATAAACTGTCCTAGGTTAGTTTGAAACTAAAAATGGGTGAGAAAAATTGTCCTAGGTCAGTTTAAAATGTCCCAGGTCAGTTTTGGTGGTGCAAACTGACCTAGGTCAGATTAAAATACCCTAGGACGAGACAAACTGCCCTAGGGTGATGCAATATGTATGTTGATTCTTTAGCAATGCATTATGAGTTGAAAAATACACTCGCAGTGCAGTTGGAGATCACTTAGTGCAGTTTATGCTGTAAACTGACCCAACGTGGCGCAAACTGACCTAGAGTGACCGTAAACTACTCTAGGGCGAGGTATACCTATTGTTGAGAATTCCTCAATGCATTGTGAGTTGAAAAATATACTTTCTATGGAGTTAGAGGTTACCTAGTACAGTTTATGTTGTAAACTGACCTAAGGTGGCACGAACTGACCTAGAGTGATCATAAATTAACCTAAAAGTGTTCTACCTATTGTTGAGTTTTCCTCAACAATATACTTTCTATAGAGTGACCATAAATTAACCTAGAAATGTTCTACCTATTGTTGAATTGAAAAATATACTTTCTATGGAGCTGGAGGTCACCTAGTGCAGTCTGCACTGTAAACTGACCTAGGGTGGTGCAAATTGACCTAGAGTGGTGCAAACTGACCTAGAGTGATCATAAACTGACCTAGAAGTGTTCTACATATTACTGAGTATTCCTTAACGCATTGTGAGTTGAAAAATATACTTTTTATAGAGTTGGATGTCACCTAGTGCAATTTGTGCTATAAGCTAACCTAGGATGGCGCAAACTAACGTAGAAGTGTTCTACATATTATTGAGTGTTCCTCAATATATTGTGAGTTGAAAAATATATTTTCTATGGAGTTGGAGGTCACCTAGTGTAGTATGCGCTGTAAACTGACCTAGGGTCGTGCAAACTGGCCTAGAGTGGCATAAACTGACCTAGAGTGATCATAAGCTGACCTAGAAGTATTCTATCTATTGTTGAGTGTTCCTCAATACATTGTGAGTTGAAAAATATACTTTCTATGGAGTTGGAGGTCACCTAGTGCAGTATATGCAATGAACTGACTTAGGGTGATGCAAACTAACCTAGAGTAGCACAAACTGACCTAGAGTGATCGTAAACTGACCTAGAAGTATTTTACCTATTGCTGAGTGTTCATCAATGCATTGTGAGTTTAAAAATATACTTTCTATAGAGTTGAAGGTCACCTAGTGCAATCTGCGTTGTATGTTTGGTTATCCTTGTTGATGATTTCTAATATAATTAGACTCTAGTGATTAGTCTAACTTAATTTTATTTTGGTCACAGTCATTGTTAGTCGATATAAATGATGGCGACATCCGAAGATAATGTTTACTTATTATACTTTTATGATGGACAGTTAAATGATTCTGACTCTAAGAAATAGTTGTACGAGACAGAAAAAAGGAAAGTATTGGTTGTGGAGAGAGAGATAAGTTTGAAGGATTTAATTATCAAAATATATGAGGTGACTAAAATTCAAATTAAAGATACAAAACTAAAGCTTAGCTATGTAATGCCACAAGCAAGAGGAGAAAAGTATGTGGTAGACCTTGATGACGATAATGACGTGCGTGAGATGATGCATTATCCACAGTTTGTCATATATAGTATATGTATTTACGTACTTAAAGCTCCTTTCGAACTAGAAAATGATTGTCATACATATCCTTTGACTGATTTCTCTGACAGTTTAACTCCCACCGAGTCCCTTCCCATTACGTGTCTATCAGAGGAGTTTGAGACTCAATGTAACACAGTTGTAAGTGCATCGACTACTATATGTAAAACTCCTGTCAGCCACCTGAATAATCTTTATATTAGAAGGTGCGTAATATACTTATGATCGATCTTGATTAGTTCGCTTATATACTTATGTCTTTATTGGATTGTGTTTGTTGAATTAATTTAATTTATTTATATTGATGTAGGAACAAAGAGCGTACTTTTTCATCCCCATTCATCGCAACAGTAACTACTTAGCCTATTGCTACTTCGTCCTCACATGAAAGGTTAATTTAATCTACTAAAATAATAGTACTAAGATTACCTTATAAATTAAATTTATTAAGTTGATGATTGATTAGCTGTCCTTCAACAGGCATGTTGGTGTGACATGTGTTTCAGATAGTGAAAATGAAGTTGACGCGAGCACATGTCCCCATCAATCTAGCCAATGAAATATAAGTTCATATGCGTGTAGTGTGTTAGGGGGAAATTAATATAATATTGGTATAGTTGAGAATGAGAAAGCTGCTGCACTCTCTAAGGGAGGTAGTATATATGTCGGTATATGGATCGTGAATGTAGAAACTAGTAGTGAGTGTGGGGGGGTGAACTTGGCGAAATAGAAAGTAGCGGTATACCTCTTGTTAGCGAACCAAGGCGCAATGATCGAGTGACTGATATTACAGAACCCCACATTTGTGACACAAACGACATTCTTCCTATTTTTGAAGACATATATGTGGTGGATGAGGTGCAACGAGTGAGCGGTGTTCCTGGCGCAGACGGTGTTCTCAATTTAAACCAAATATTCACTGGGAAGATATCATTCCAAAATGCTTTGAGGGAATTTGCAATGCATGAAAACTTTGAAATTAAACTGACCAAAACTAACGGGAAGGTTGTTGTTGCCAGATGTCGTAAAGATGGATGCTCTTGGCATATACATGCTTCGAAGATGAGACACTCAGATTATTTTAAAATTAAAAGATTTACTCCATAGTATACTAGTGAGTTACCACAAGATAGATAGCAGAGTCATCATCAAGCTACAAGTATTTGGATGACGTCAATTGCGAATGACCAATTGAAAGAAAATAGCAACTACACCCCAAGCAGATAATGTGTGAGGTGAGAATGCGATTTCAAACCAATATAGGATATCGAAGGGCTTGGCGTGCAAAAGAGATCGCTCTCAATGATATTAGTGGTAGTTGGAAGGAGTCTTATAAATTGCTCCCATCATATATAGTGAAACTGAAACGTGTAGATCCTCAATGCCTTGCACACCTATAGACAAAGGAAGATGATACATTCTTGAGAATCTTTTGAGAATTTGGGCCATGCATTGATTCATTTAGGAAGTACTTACGGCCATTTATTTTGGTTGATGGCACACATTTATTCAGAAGGTATAGAGCTTCACTCCTCATAGCTATCGGCACTGATGGGAATAAGGGGATATTTCTATTGTATTTTGCCATGGTGGAATAAGAGAATAGTAGTTCTTGGGAATATTTTTTACATGGATTGGCAGAGATCATAGGATATGATTCACGCACAGTAATCCTAAGTGATCGGTGAAAAGGACTCAGTCAAGCAGTGTCAAGGGTATTGTTTATATCAGATTGAGAAAATTTTGAGGAGTATGTACAATAATGAACTTGTAATAAATCACACAAAGAAAGCATGTTACATGTATACTAAAATTGAATTTGATAAATAAATGAGTGAAATTCAGAAGATATCTGAAGAAGCGTATGACTACATTTTTCGGATTGAAAAATAGCATTGGGCTAGAGCATATTTTCCTATTGGGAGACTCGAACATACAACCACATCACCGTCTGAATGTCTCAATAATGTACTAAAAGATGTTAGGGAGCTACCGATCATTGGTCTGATAGAAAGTACGTATAAAAAGTTGATGAAATATTATTATAATAGAAGGAACGAGGCAAATTATGACGCCAAAGACCAAAGACTTTCTTAAAGAAAATGATAGAGTGTCGTTCACGTATACTACATTCCCCTCTAATTTTGATAAATTTTTAATTGTTGGAGATACTAGAAATACCGTGCATCCAAGAAAACGCATGTGCTTTTATTGACAATTTGAAATTTTGGGTGTCCCGCGTAAGCATGCGTTGGTAGCCATAAACAATCGTTGCACAAACTCTTATTTATACATTCAAGATTGGTTCACGGTCGATAGGTACTGCAAGACTTAAGAGCATATTATTCATACCACTCTAAGTAGTGATAAGTGGGTCGAACCTATGGAGAAAAGATTAGTTATTCCACCAGTTCCTAGGATACCAATGGGACGGCCTAAAAAATTGAGAAGAAAGAGTGTCAGTGACGTGGTCGCATGTCGGCAATGCACCAATTGTAGGGAGGTTAGTCACAATCGAAAGAGTTACAGAAGACCCCCTAAAGGTAACATTTTTTCCACACAAGTACACAGTGCCTACAAAGTCACTTCAAAAGTTTCTTCACAGACTCTTACTTGCTCCCACTATCCATTATGCATTTTATCTCTCATTCGTTTATCTAGAACACCCTATAACAATTTGAAGTTTTCGATTATTTATTTGTTTAGAGGTTCCAATGCCAAATGCAACAGTGTCATGTGGGCTTTGAGGTCTCACGGAGTTATCTTAAAGCTATTGAGGCAGCCAACTTATGCTCTATATTAATGAAATTCGATTTTCATAGGCATCAAACAAAGGTAACCCTTACATTCATATGACAACATGCAAAGTAAATCGATTTGATAGGTGTCAAACCAAGGTAAACCTTAAATTAAGAAGATAGTATGCAAATGAAACTATATATTGGTGATGGTTCTAAATTACATCTACATAATAAGGTAATTAAAATTTACTCGAGTAGGAAATAGTAGAAGATAGGGAGGTTCGAGACCTAATACGATGTAGATATAAAATATTAGAATTACATGTCTGCTAATCAGTCAAAATATTGGGTGGCATCAACGCAAAATGTCTTATACTGGTTCCCAAGATGTAGGTTTGTTTTTGCACGAATATCAGACCACAGAGAAATTACATCCGGTTGGTCGGATGGCCACATTGACGGGCCAAACATAAATAAGAATTCATTGTGAAATGCAAATTCAAATCTGCCCAAAATCCATTGGGCATATGTTGAAAGGTCATTTACTATCAGTAGCTCAGTCACCTGTAAGTGTTACACATTTATTTGCTCGAGAGTATTGTAAGGTGGAATACACTACATATTATCTCCTTCAAAAAGGGATAGATAAGGTTCGTAAAGTTTGAAGATGTCCTAGATGATGTACATGGCATAGAAATTATCGTTAAATGGGAAGGCCTCCTGATCCATGATGAAATATTTGCGGACCCGATTCAGAATGACTCGACTGGCTTCAAGAAGTACTTCTGCTGGGATCTTCTGTGGTAGGGTTGCTATGAATGTGTATAGCGGGTGTTGAATAAATGGGGTTGAGAGGTGATGAGTAAGTGTTGTATGTGTGTTTATTATATAGTTGTGAACTAGGTAGAGATATTACTAGCCTCTATGAGTTGACAACACATACATAGTGGAGGAGTTATCATTCACCGAGATAGCATATGAGTTGAGAACACATGCTAGCCTCTACGATTTGACAACGCACACATAGCTGAAACTATAGTATAATACTCATAACTAGAGTAATGGTAGACTGTATCAGTTGAGAACACACACAGGGGCCAAATGAGTTATCTTTCGGTGAGTTGACAATACATATCCTGCACGCCGCTAAAAGAGGGTTTCATTTTTCACAGACGCTCTCTATGAGAGCAGTCAAATATAATAATACTATCAAGATGCGATGGTGACTGGACAACCCGTATATAGACCTGAATCGTATCACTGACAGGTGCTAGCTTCTACAAGTTGGACGATGACTTCTATGTTTATTATATAGTTGTGAACTAGGTAGAGACTATCACTAGCCCCTATGAGTTGACAACACATACGTAGCGCAGGAGTTTTCATTTACCGAGTTGGCGTATAAGTTGATAACACATACTAGCCGCTACAATTTAATAACATATACATAGCTGCAACTATGGTACAATACTCATAACTAGAGTAATGGTAGACTCTATGAGTTGACAACACATACACACAGGGGCCAAATGAGTTATCTTTCGATGAGTTGACAACGCATATCCTGCACGCGGCTAAAAGAGGGTCTAGCTTGTCACAAACTCTCTCTATGAGAGCAGTCAAAGGGAGGAGTGTTCTATAAGTATGTCTATGATCTTGATTTACGGTCATCCAACTCACCACAATATGCCAAATCTCATCCCCAACGTAATAATGGCGGAGGTTGAGCATCTTATGCTTAAAAGAGTTTGTAAGTATTATCATGTAAAATAATCAGCATACCTGTTGGATGATGACTTCTATGGTATGTATCTCATCGAAAGTGCATTCAATGCCCGCGAATCACGTGCGCTCCAATGCGAAGGAGATGACATGTCGGACGATGACTTCTATGGTATGTATCTCATCGAAGATCTTTGGCATTATGCACAGCGGATTCACGGCCCCTTAGAGTTCATCTTTAACGACGAGTTCATATTTCAGTTTGGGCCCTCAGAGATGTCCATGAAAGATGAACCTGAATTAATTTCAAGCTTACGCGTGATTTAAGCCAATAATTGGATATGTTGGTAGGCAAATTGGTTTAAACCATATGCCATTAGAGAAACTCCTCAAACTAATGTAGTGGAAACGTTATGTAATACATTGTTCGGTTATGTACTTCTTTTTCTATGGAAATAAATTTTCTACTATCTTATATTTTGTGTCAACTTATAAGTAATGTCTATCCAGAGTTATAGTCCAGTATAACGTCAAGTCATAGTTAATGGATGGGAATCATCCTTGATATGACAACACTTTGTCCTAACAACAGAGACAAGAAAACTCATAATAGCAAATGAGGAGAGTATTTAACACATACCCCAATATCCTATAAGAACACATAGACAGAGTTGTTGTGTTTATATAATTCGAAATAATGTCTGATGAGTACTCCGGTCAATCTTCCCTACCCCCACAAAAGTATTACGGGTCACCTCATGTGGTCACTCCTCCCCCTCCTTCATACATCGATAGTTCAGATAGTGGCACGTTCGATCGTTCTACCTTTCTCGAAACATATGATCCCCCAACTCCAAACAGTTCAAGGGGAGGGCAACAAATATTTTGGCCTTCAGGCATATCTCTGAATTCATTGCCCAATTGACTATCATCTCATAGTGATGGCAGAATCATTCATATGTGTCTCCTGCGAACTCCTATTGCAACCCCGAGTGACCTTCTTGGTGGTGAGGATAGGTGGCATTTGGCGAGGGTCACACGCTTGTGCATATCCCCCATATCATTGGCAAGGTTAATGCCTAGTCGAAATACACCGCCTGCTGAGGATCCCCGGATCGAACTAGGGGTAACTCTGTTGTCACCCTCACTGTTTAGGGAGGGCGAATCGACAGACAGTGAGGACTAATAGAGTTTTAGTAGGTTAATTTATGAGGTTGTTGCTTAGTCTGATTTGTATGCTTCTGTTGTTTACTTCTATCTGTAGAATATGTCATTTGGTGTCAGAATTATATTATCCATATTTAAATGTGTGCAGTGGGGGGTATACATAGGTAGTTTTGTTTATATCTTTTTTTTCTTCTGAGGTTGGAGTTTTATGAAATTTGTACTCTTCTTCGCCCTCTTCCTTTTTTTTAAATGTGTATAGTAATCGTAGTTGAACCCCATCATCTATATTTAAATGTGTAAAGTAATCCACATTGAACTTGTTCGAGCAATAAATGAACTATGTTTAAGTATCATAACGCTTGCATTCTATTTTGGTGTGCAGGATTTGCAGGGTCACATTAAAGCATCTCGTACGTGACGTCGTTTTAGCTAAACTGCTAAATGGATAAATCCTTTCTACCTTTTTTTGTGATACAATTGTATGCAGATGAAACATATTTTAGTGAGAATATTAAGTTGTTGAGGATTGTAAAAACTATTATGAAATTTGTAATCGTGGTAATTGTTAGATTCATGCATATATTTTGTGCAGGTAGCATGCAAATTGAAAATGTCGACATATTCTCTGTGGGTATATCGCATGTGCATTGCAGGAAGTGTACTTCCGGTCAAAATGGGCAATCGTAGTGCAGTTTTGAATTCATTTTTCACCTCTGGCATGCTCTATGAATAAATAGGATTAGCTCTAAAATTTGACCATAGAGTGCTACAGTGAGCTTCATTATAAAGGTCAATGGTGGCGCATATAAGTTTTAATTAATGTACGCATTGCTAACAAACTACTAACAGGTCCTACATGTCGAATCCCTGTAGCAAGGTCTTTTCATGGTTGTTGCAACTAAATTCGGGTCTTCTAGTATTTTCTGAAAAAAACTTATTGTCTGAGTTATATGTTTTGTTATGATGGTCGGGTCCATCTGGTTGAACCAAATTTTGTGTTTAGCTAGGTTTGCAGCCCTTGGATATAGGATAATTTTGACTTCCATTTATATATGAAAATTCATGTTTTTATGCTAAGGAAAATCAATATTATTAGTCCAAAACTCAAGACCTTGATCATCAAGGAAAATTGGCTAGAGATTAATAAACTCGAGGTATTGGCACCGAATCTCCTTTCATTCAAGTATGAATGTGTTATTGCAGATGAATTTGATGTGGGAAACCTATCTTCTCTAGTTGATGGAGACTTTCATATTGGAGGATGGAGTGATGAAAGTATTTGTATGGGGAAGCTTATAGAAGAGGTTTCTAAAGCGGAGGCTTTAATGCCGTCCAGATCATCCATTAGCGTACACATGGTGATTTCCTTATTTGTATAAAATTGGTACTTTTATAGAGATAGTATTTTAATTTTTTCTAGGTGAGCAAGTACTTTTTAAAAGTTTGAATCAACTGTAAAAATCAAATTAATAGAGGTCATAGGCCTCATTATAATTAGAAAAAATATTTGCAAAGCAATTGAGGTTGATAATAGTACAAACTCAAGGTCACAGGTATGAGCTCAACTTACCTATAAAAATAAAATGAAACCAAAATAACTATAACTGTTGGAGCCTAAAGTTTGGTATGTGCTTAAGGTCCCCAAAAGCCTGTTGCCAACCATTTGTGGGAGATCATTGATGCATTAAAATTTTGAGTTTTGGTTTATAGGTATAGAAAATTGGCTAGAGCATCAGCAATTCTATTTTTTTCTCTATAGATATGCATGATGAACCATGTCGTGTTGAATAACTGAACTTTAATTTTGTGAAACTACTCATCTCATTGGTTGCATCGATTTGGACTTTTTTTTCCAATGACGAGGCATCCGGGACTCTTAGATCTCCCAACTGGCAAGTGGCATGTGCAACATCTGCATGCGGCATGTACCAGGTAAGTGGGGATAACTCCATGCAGCCAAAAAGTGGTGGGATTCATCGATTCAGACTTTTGAATCAGATTCAATCTCAACTACTCTTCTTGTTACTCCAATAAGGAGAAGCCCATAATAACAAGCTTGAAACTCGGCTATTGTATTAGATCATTGACCATAGATTACATTTCCATTCACATCTCGAATCAGACTTGCGCTGTGGAATTACCATGACATTATCATCACCTACTAACTATTTACAAGTGAGTAAAGTTGGTTAACTTGCCTTACGCAGTGACTTACTTACCATTAAATTACAATCCATGTAAATTCAATTCAAGAACTTTCTATCAAAAAAGCTCATCTAAAGTTGATTTTTTCTTTGGAATTTATCCATCATTGGAATATCTCTCACTCTAAGTGGATGTGAGCCATTTGATTGATTAACTTCAACATCAGCCACTAAAAAGAACGGTTGATATTATAATCAGCAGATCGGATTCTTTAAATCTACATAAAACATCATTTTTGGGCCTGTTGCATTTCAATCTATGATCTATCGCTATGAACTGTTAGAATATTGCAGAAATTATGACTCAGAAAATGATAATTTTAAATATCAAAGCTACAGATCAAAGCTATGACTGTTGAAATGGTAGATGGCTTGTATCCATTCCCCCCCAAGTTTTGGGACTTGCATTCTTTAGCAACACTATAGAAAGCAACCACAGTGTAAACCACAAATTTTTCATAGTGTCTTGTTGACTGGCATTCAACAAAACGCAATGAGGTATTTTGCCTGGATCATTCTATTTCAGCTTCACTTGTTTTTTTTATATCGGAAAGAGTCTAATCTGATATATTTGTAACAGAAAATAGGGCAGGAGCATGTTGACATCATTAAATTTTATAATGAGATATTTATTCCAGCTGTGAAGCCTTTGCTAGTGGAGCTTGGCCCTTGTGGTGCTACTAAAAAAAGCAAGAATATTCCTCCAGACAACAGTAATGCTGATGGTACCTATTTTTAGTCAACGTGGTTTTTTTTTTTCACCTTCCAAATTCCTTTCTAGTATTTGAGTGACCTTCTCTGATGTTGAATAGGTCAATGTCTAGGATCACCTCGGTTATCTTCATTTCCTTCTCTCCCTAATATGTCTCCTAAGAAGGTTTCTGCTGCACATAATATCTATGTGTCTCCGCTAAGATCATCGAAGGTACATCTGTTCATTCATTGACTAGCTTATGACATCCTTTGCTGCACTAGCTTATGACATCGTTTGCTGCACCATCCAATTGATGCACTTTAATTTCACCCGTTAAAAGAACATGAACAACCCTTCATTTTAGAAAGGCGAAACCAACTAATCAGAGATATGTATTAACAAATAGACAAAGATAGAAGGAAGGAGTCATTAGCCAGTCTAGAATCACCTATTTTTGGCTATATAAAGCAGACAACCATCTCATTCACCTCTTTCTTCACTCACCCAACAGTGGTAATCGAGCACTTTTGTTAGTTGGTGGAGGTCTTTATGGGGAGGAGGAAAATGGATGGTTCAGGTCCTATAACGAATATGTTTTGGCCCAAGGGCGGAGCCACATATAGCAGTGTGGCAGCTGTAACCCTCATTTAACTTTTAAGAATGTATAGAATAGGTTTATTATGCAAACTTCTTTGATGTATAGAATAGGCTTCTTACACAAGATTGATTTGTGTGCTCATATATGGCAGTGTCCGTCCCGCGGCTAGACCATTTGGACAAAAGGAGATTATTCTGAGTGCCACTGGTGTCACTCGAGTCAGGTACCCAAACCAGTACTTACCTTAAACCTAATACATTTCTTGACTCAAAGATTATTAAGCTCCTTCATGATGGAGTGTCACTGGCATCAAAAGATATCAAGTTGATGTCATGCAAAGCTTTTTTTACCCCATCAATCTCATCAAAATCTGACTTACACAGATGCGAAGGATCCTAAATATTTGTGGAAGATAACTTTGACTGAATTCAATAGCTAAATCTTAAAAGTCTATTCATAAGCTTGATAATCTTCTAATGGCAGAGAGGAGAGTCAATCCCTATTACTTATAGACCTCTACAAAATAAAATCTAATAGTAAATTATGGGATTCACTTTGTCTAGCATTTCTCCGCTTTTCAAAATATATATTTTGTTATTTTCATTTAATGAATAGCTTGAAATTTCAAGACTCTCATAAATAGTTTGTGTAAAAATTAATAGGCCAATCAACAGTATAAATATAAAGTAAAGATAGGGTTAATGACCTTACAAAATGCTTGATATGCTCAAATAGTTGCACCTTTGAGGGAAAGGAAATCTGAAATTTTGCTAGTGTAGAAATCTTGTTGTATAGAGTTCTTGGGACTTTGAAGCATTGACAAACTTGTCACACCTATGAAAGACCAAACAAGAAATAAAGAACTTTCAAAGATGCTCAGGTAAAGTGATAAACCTTATTAAGTTGATATTACCATAATGTTATGCTATATTGCTATGATCTGAGATATGATCTGAGATATTATCTACATACTATCAATTCAAACCATTAATATGCTAAAGAGCTGGTATAGGTGACAGATCCATTCCCAAACTAGATTGGAATGGCTCACTGATTGGGTATGTGTGATACTATTTTTCATCAAGGTGTGCCCTTCGATGCAAAGGACTCGATGTAAAGCTCTGTGGGGTCGAAGATTGCATTAAAAAACATCTCCACTCTGTGATTCAAAGCAATTAAACACCTTGAAAATGAACGGCTACCATGTAAATCTTCAAACAGCGACCCATTCCAATCTAGATTGGAAAAGGGTTGGTTACCCTGTACCAACTTATATGCTAAGTTGGTACGAACTTATATGCACTGTATTAGCACATGCCATTATATATTATGCCAAGAAAATATTGGTGTTTCATTTTTTTCTTTCTTGTTTTTATGCTGAGATAATTTTAAAATAAATAATGTTGAATGCATCCTACATCCAGTGGGATGCATCCTACATAGCATCTCACTGATCCCTTATAGTGCTCATTTGGACCTACTCTCGGATCATCTTTCGGTTTCGGGTTTTTCACTTGTTCTTGCCAATAATGTGACGAAATCTTATTGGTGCAAGGAGTTGGACCCAGTATAGCTATCGGCTTTTCATATGTAGGCATGTTCCTTTGGGCTAAGACATGTTTCTATGATGGATTTCCACTTGGTCAATTTACTACAGCAATCAAAAGGTCAGTGGAAGACTCAACTTTGATGAAGTTGGATTGGTAAGTGATTCACTCGTCGTGGGTAGCCTCAACAAGACCCTATGGTAGTTGTTCTTCCACCTCTGGTGCTGCCACCTTGAAGTCTCCTTTAAAACCTGAGCAAGGTGATTCATAAGTCTGAGCAAATTATCCTTGTATTTAAAGCTTATTCTCTCTCTCTCTCTCTTGCCTTTAATGTATACATGAATTTATGAGATGGGGTATCTTGTGTAAGCAGCAGGTTAATGTATAGTAGGAAAAATTTGCTGCCTTTACCCCTGGTGCTATATATGCTAGATTTAGAGCTTCTTCGAAAAAAAGGTGTAGTTTGGACTAACCTAATTTAATAAAATCTTCTCCCTTTTCTCGATAGCTGACGAAGATATTCATTACTGTTTTGATGCCTCTCACTCTCACTAAAAAAATAATAATGTCACTATAATGATATGTACTCTTCACCAACTACGGCCTTCAGGTTGAACTTGAATTCAGATATGTTATGGATGTGGGCTTCCACCTCATGAGAATTGTGTGTGTGTGGGGTAAATTCGTAGTAGTAAAAATTTTTGTTATACTCATTTGTGATTTTTTATTATAAATAATTTTTTTATTACGATTTTTAGAAAAATGATTGTCTAAGACTATCTTTTTTTTTCCCAAAATTTAAAAAATACGACTGCTCCAAATTGTCCTATTTGAACCATCTTTCAAATAGAACGGTTCAGAAAGGACTGTCCGATAGAATAAATAAGACAGCTCATGACCGTCTCTAAATAAAGGACGGTTTATTAGAGATAGTCATGAGCTATCTTATTTATTAGTTGGTGACCGTCTTTAGTGGTTAATATGAGACGGCTTCGGACTGTCTTATATTAGGACTGCCGAAAACAGTCATTCTCTACCATCTTATTTATGGAATATAAGACGGTTTCAGACCTTCTTATATATTTAAGACGTCCGAAAAAACAATGGACATGAGGACGGCTTTAGGTCGTCTTATTTTTAAAATAAGACTGCTTTGTGTAGTCTTGTTTCAGCTTTTTTGACGTAGTGGTGTCCATATTCAAATCATGGTAGATGGCTTGTATCCATTTCCCACCTAAGGTGCCAACCTAAGCACGTTATATGCCATACAAGCTTTGGCCACCCAAGCTGGCAACTGGATTAGAGAGCAGTGAAGATGAAATTCATGAAATAAAAATAAAGATTAATCCTCCAATTGATGTGGGTGCATGTGATGGATTATATTGAGCAGTGGTACACTCACCAATGTTCTTTGACACTACAATCTATATGAGCATGCAAAACATTATATGACTATGCAAAAGCTAGCTGCTTTGACACTAAACGTCCACCAATTTCTGAGACAAACTAAAAATGTGACAACCCGAATTTTCCCCATCTAACTTTTCTGAGATATTTTTTTTTTTCTTTAACTTTACACCAAAACCAAATGAGAAAACTCGGACCGCCAGATGGTATATCACAATCTGATACAGAATACTTGGTACATCCACATACATGCGAAAATCAAAGCAAACAATACACATAGCATAATTAAAATCTCCAATTCTAATATCCAATACGAACAGTAACTAAACAACCATCAGTGTTGGCCAACTATCACCTAACAGTGGTGCACAATATGCGTATAATAGCATAATGTACCAAGCAACTTACTAAAATTCACAATGTACAAAATCTACGATCTTAGATTAGGAGTATAAATCCTCAGGCAAAAGAATCATCTTCTTCCGGTACGTAGTCTGGATCGTCCTCAAAGCCAAGATCCTAGACAATACCTACACCTGTGAGGTAAAGTCGGGGTGAGCTAATAGTCTAAGCTCGGTACAAGAATTTCAAATTCAATTGGCATCTTATCATATAATCACATAGATTTAATGACATAAGCAAAAACAAAATGGAGCA
Source organism: Chloranthus sessilifolius (assembly GCA_021018995.1). Classification (NCBI taxonomy): domain Eukaryota; kingdom Viridiplantae; phylum Streptophyta; class Magnoliopsida; order Chloranthales; family Chloranthaceae; genus Chloranthus; species Chloranthus sessilifolius. The sequence continues at coordinate 106,187,002 of CM037588.1, forward strand.
AATATTCAAGAATCGAAACAAATAAGAAACATAGTGGATATTCAATTTGAAACAAAAATGGAAGCAGATTAGGTATTCAATTTAAATTTTCATTACTCACATCACACAATATGTCAGTTTCCATTATTCACATCTTACAGTGTTCACATATTTTTCAGTTCACGTCACACAGTGTTCACATATCTTTCAGTTCACTTCACGCAGCGTTCACATACCTTTCAGTTCAAATCTTATCACACAATGTTTCTAATATCTTTCAGTTCATATCACATAGTGTTCTAATATCTTTCAGTTCACATCACACAGTGTTCTAATATCTTTCAGTTCACATCACATCACACAGTGTTCCTATATCTTTCAATTCACATCCCATCACACAGTATTCCTATACCTTTCAATAAATACGGATAACCCGTCGTATTGGTCAAGTCAGTGTATAGTCATACAATCGGTGTCCAGTCAGTTTATACAGTATGCAATATCTATAGAAAAATCCTGCCATACCGGTCCAATATGCATGCAGTGTACAATGTGTATAGATAACCCGCCGTACTGGTCTAGTCAGTGTATGCAGTATGCACTGTCGAGCAGTCAATCTTACAAATTTGATTTCACTCTCAACTAGTACTTTTTAGTCCAAATATTTGAATGTCGCTACATCCACAAGTTCTAAATTCTAAATCCATTGCTAAGATCACAACTTAACCTAAGCAGATACCACATCAAATCAGATTCAAGGCATCACTTTACGAATTTCATACTAAACAATGATTCAAGTCAAATAAGTAAATTTTAGATGTCAATTCCTACTAAAATCTGAAGTCCCTCTTTCAAATTCAGATGTTCCATACTTTTCAAAGAATTCAAGGTTCTAAACTAACTTTACAAATTCCAACGCACTCAAACTATATCACGAGAGCCTATGAATCGAAAACAAAAATAGGACATATCAAGATATCTATGAATCACAGTCAAAAATGTAATTGGTAGTGAGTTTCCCCTACCTCCGGTTCGGAGTCGTACACAAGCAACGCAAGATCCTTATCGAGTCTTTCTGAAGGCAACTCGGGCGCACAAGAATGAATCTCGGGCGAGCAAGGCATAGACAAGCCTTTCTGAAGGCAGCTCGGGTGAGCGAGCTTTAAAGCTCAGGCACACGATGTTCAGAAACTCTGTGGGTTCTGAGTTTCAAAAACCCATTTTTCTCCGACAAATTCCACAAAATCACCAAAATATCATACTCCCTCATTCTCAATCATCCACAAATCAAACTAAACTTAATCTATACCATTTAATCATGAATCAAATACGCATTTACCTCCTTAGACCGTGAGAGAAATCAACTCATTTTGCTTTATACACACTCGTTTGTTTGGATACCCTTGAAACTTTTGGTTCCTTCGATCGTAGCAGTGGAGATCGAACCTCCTCAACCTTCACGAGCTATCCAACAACCCCACAACTCTCTCTCTCTCTCGCGATCTTGAGGAGATCTAAATAGTTTGGGTTTCAAATGGAAAAGAGGGTTTGGAGAGACGGAACCCACTCTTTCTTGTTAGTTCGTAGCAGGTTCGTAACCACGCGCAAGAGAAAATTGAGAGAGAGAGATCGACAACGTAATCAGAGTTTCGGCATGCACCGGATATGGACTCCTCTTCTCCAAGCTCTCTCTCTCTCTCACTAGAAACCCAAAGCCCCTAAGATTTGCAACCGGATATGGCTTCTAAAGGAAGCCTTGACTTTTATTACAATGGGGCTGGTTCCCATATAAAACGCATACACCCATTTGGGTGTTAAGCCTTATCCACTTTACACTTGGAGTTCATTAGGTGCAAAGCGTGCACATCGTATATCGGTGTACGACTTTACATGAAAGGCCAAAATTAGGCTCAAAATTTATATTTTTCCACACACATTAAATTTTTTATAATTCATTTACTCTATAAGGTCAAAGCGGCATTGGTCACCATGCCAAACATGCATACGTAGTCAGGCACGTTCATGTTCAAAATTTTTGGGATATTACATTCTTCCCACTTAAAGAATTTTCATCCTTGAAAATTGAAGTGCCCATTTCAAAAAAGTTTGGATATTTGACAAGTCCAACCAATAGTAATCACACGCTGCTCGAGAGTCAAAGATCCAACATTAATGAAAATAATTAGGGTTATTACATTCTCCCCTCCTTAAAGGAATTTTCATCCTCGAAAATTCACACAAGTCACTTGGTTGGTTAGTGTGATTATTCAATGTGAATAATAATGTTTCATCGTTCGACAACAAACATATCCCAACACACATCATACACCTTTGTAAGAATTTAAGTTCTTTAACCCTGCAATGAAAGCACATAGATATATCCAACCATCCATCAAAGCATAACAGTAGTGCCAACAAACATTAAGACTTAAGTCATTCACCATTACAAAATTTACTCGATTAATCATCCAAAGTTTAACCGCAATTACATATCCTGACGATTAGTCCAAAAATGTAATGTCTACAAAAATGTAACTTGCCAAGGTAACCTAAGACCTTCGAATAGATGTTGAAGTTGTTCTTTCCCTTTCTCAGAATAGTCTTTTACCTGAAGTCCCATCTGACCACACCAGAGGCATGCGCTAGTGGACCACCAACATTCCGTCATCTTATGTCATCCTCCACACCGTGTGTGGATGAAGTGGTGCGTGAAGGTTGCTACACCCTTGACATTCTAGCCATCATAGGGTTGGAAATGCGGATAGGCCTCGGAACCGTAGGTACGGATGGTCTCGAGTAAGTAGTATGAGCAGGCTGGATAGATGTTGGCATTAGTAGTCTCGATTTTGCGATTGTTTGCTCGTGAGCATAAGATTGTGCTCGACTCTCCTCACTCCTATTATGTGGGTCTCTTCTTTTATACATCTCATCTAGACCAAAGCCTTACTCATCACCGCTCCATATGTCTCTAAATCAAGTACCGAGATTATATCTCGTATATTCGGCCTTAAACCGCGCTGAAACTTCTTGGCCTTCATCAGATTTGAGGCCACATGCTCCGGAGCAAACCTTGAAAGTCTCATAAATTCAACTCCATATTCTCGCACTGTCATCCAACCTTGTTCTAACTGGATGAACTTCACTTCCATTTGGTTCCTCACCACCTTAGGAAAGTACTATTTATTGAACTCTTCAACAAACTCTTCCCAAGTCTATAATATACCTGGAGCTACCTGCCCCCTTGACCTTGATACAAACTTCTACCATGGGCCTGCTTCCCCATCTAACTTGAATGCAACCCATCTTATGCTCTCATCTTCAGTGCATGGAAGTACACTGAATATCTTCTTCATCTCATTGAGCCAATTCTCAGCTTCCATTGGATCTGCTTATCCTGAGAAATTTGGAGGGCGCATCCTCCTAAACTCTATAAATGCTGAAGGCTGAAGCTGATGATTACTCACATTTCTTACAACTATTAACTCCGTTTGTTATGCCATCGCATTGGCCATAATTTCCATTGCTTGAGCCATTCTTTCCCTTTCATCTCCTCCCACCAACGGTGTATTCGCACCCGGGGCAACTCTCTCACCACTAGATGTTCCCTAGCCACTTGGGGAGCCTCTATTGTATCTCGGCCTACCGGGTTGGGCCATATCAAACTGTCACAATGAAATAAAAGTTTCAATTAACTGGTGGTCACCATGTTCTGACAGAATTCCAACACTCACAACCTATGTTCTAACAGATCTATTGGCATATTCTTGCACTTACTGGTATGGCTCTTATTCTCCTATAAGACCTAATGCCTAAGCTTTGATACCAATTGTGACAGCCCAAATTTTTCCCATCTAACTTTTCTGAGATATATTTTTTTTTCTTTAACTTTACACCAAGCCAAATGGGAAAACTCGGACCTCCAGATCGTAGATCACAATCTGATACAAAATATTGGTACATCCACATACATGCAGAAATCAAAGCAGACAATACACATGGCATAATTAAAATCTTCAGTTCTAATATCCAATACGAACAATAATTAAACAACCACCAGTGATGGCCAACCATCACCTAACAGTGGCACACAATATGTGTATAATAGCAGGGATGTACCAAGCCACAACTTACCAAAATTCACAATGTACTAAATCTATGATCCCATATTAGGGGTACAAATCCTCAAGCGAAAGAATCCTCTTCTTCTGGTACGTAGTCTGGATCTTTCTCAAAGCCATGATCCCAAACAATACCTACACCTGTGACGTATAGTCGGGGTGAGTTAACAGTCTAAGTTCAGTAAAAGAATCTCAAATTTAATTGACATCTTATCATATAATCACATAGATTTAATGACAGAAGCAAAAACAGAACGAAGCAGATATTCAAGAATAGAAACAAATACGAAATAGAGTGGATATTCAATTTGAAGCAAAAATGGAAGCAGATTAGGTATTCAATTTAAATTTCCATTACTCACATCACACAATATGTCAGTTTCCATTATTCACGTCTTACAGTGTTCACAAATCTTTCAGTTCATGTCACAGAGTGTTCACATATCTTTCAGTTTACTTCACGCAATGTTCACACGCCTTTCAGTTCACATCTCATCATATACTGTTTCTAATATATTTCAGTTCATATCACACGGTGTTCTAATATCTTTCAGTTCACATCACACAATGTTCTAATATCTTTCAATTCACATCACATCACATAGTGCTCCTATATCTTTTAGTTCACATCACATCAAATAGTGTTCCTATACCTTTCAATATATCATAAATACCAATGTCCCTTTATGCAAGATTATGCAGATAATTTAAAAAATCCCAATCAGACGGGTCCAAAGATACATGCAGTGTAAAGTGTGTACGGATAATCCACCGTATCGATCCAGTCAGTGTATGCAGTATGTGCAGTTGAGCAATCAATCTTACAAATTTGATTTCACTCACAACTAGTACTTTTCAGTCCAAATATATGAATGTCGCTACATCCACAAGTTCAAAATTCTAAATCCATTGCTAAGATCACAACTTAACCTAAGCAGATACCACATCAAATCAGATTCAAGGCATCACTTTACGAATTTCATACTAAACAATGATTCAAGTCAAATAAGTAAATTTTAGATGTCAATTCCTACTAAAATCTGAAGTCCCTCTTTCAAATTCAGATGTTCCATACTTTTCAAAGAATTCAAGGTCCTAAATTAACTTTACAAATTCTAACGCACTCAAACTATATCATGAGAGCCTATGAATCAAAAATAAAAATAGGTCATATCAAGATATCTATGAATCATAGTAAAAAATGTAATTGGTAGTGAGTTTTCCCTACCTGGAGTTCGAAGTCATACACAAGCAACGCAAGGTCCTTATCGATAGCCTCCTGTTCCAAGTCTACATCACATATACAATGAGGTATTGAGGATTGATTCCAATTACTAATAACTTTGACGTATTTATGTATTTTCTCAAAACTGAGGCGGAAATGGGCAAGTTCGTGCTAACTCAGAGCTTAACGCACCTTCCCGCTCAATTTTAACCCTTAAAATAGTTGATTCATGAAATTATTAATTCACAAAAGTTATTGATCTCGTTGTTCTCTTTCCAACGCCGTGAGAATCGCGCCAATCAAAATTCGAAGTAAAACGTTATAGCCAAATTATCGAAGTTGTGTCGGCACTTCAGTCCAAAATGCACAAGCTCATAATCTCGGGCGCACGAGGTTCATCAGAGTCTTTCTGAAGGCAACTCGGGCACATGAGAATGAATCTCGAGCAAGCAAGGCACAGACAAGCCTCTCTGAAGGCAGCTCGAGCGAGCGAGCTTTAAAGCTTGGGGACACGAGGTTCAGAAACTCTGCGGGTTCTGAGTTTTAGAAACCCATTTTTCTCCCACAAATTCCACAAAATCACCAAAATATTGTACACCCTCATTCCCAATCATCCACAAATCAAACTAAACTTAATCTATACCATTTAATCATGAATCAAATATGCATTTACCTCCTTAGGTCGTGAGAGAAATCGACTCTTTTGGCTTTGTATACACCCGTTTGTTTGGAAACCCTTGAAACTTTTGGTTCCTTCGATTGTAGCAGTGGAGATTGAACCTCCTCAACCTTCACGAGGTATCCAACGACCCCACAACTCTCTCTCTTGTGCGATCTTGAGCAAGATCTAAATAGTTTGGGTTTCAAATGGAAAAGAGGGTTTGGAGAGACGGAACCCACTCTTTCTTGCTGATTCATAGCATGTTCGTAATCACGCGTAAGAGAAAATTGAGAGAGAGATCAACAACGTAACCGGAGTTTTGGCGTGCACGGGATATGGACTCTTCTTCTCCAAGCTCTCTTTCTCTCACTAGAAACCCAAAGCCCCTAAGGTTTGCAATGGGATATGGCTTCTAAAGGAAGCCTTGACTTTTATTATAAAGGGGCTAGCTCCCATATAAAATGCATACACCCATTTGGGTGTTAAGCCTGATCCAGTTTACACTTGGAGTTCATTAGGTGCAAAGCGTGCACATCTTGCATCGGTGTACGGCTTTACATGAAAGGCCAAAATAAGGCTCAAAATTTATCTTTTTCCACACACATTAAATTTTTTATAATTCATTTACTCTAAAAGGTTAAAGTGGCATTGGTTGTCGTGCCAAACACGCACACATAGTCGGGAACGTTTGGGTTCAAAATTTTTGGGATATTACAAAAAAAGAAGAGTTTTGACAAAAAGGGAGAAAATGACAAACACGTGTTCTAAATATGCAATAAATTGAGGGAAAATGCAACAAGTAACTCATATTAAGTTCCAAGTAGCCCAAAAGAAATAAATTTGGTGCAAACCTACCTGTACAAACTCTAAACTCCAAACCATTCAATAAAAGTAATAAATTTGTTCATGAATTTCTATGAAAAAACAAATCATGAAAATAACTTCTATAATTAATAACTTGTTGTCCTTCAATATCCCAAATAGCCCAAAAGAAAATTACAAATAATATCCTTGGAAATTAAAGATAATCAAGAAACAATTGTTGTAGCCCTGTTCTTCCTGTGTCCACTATGTTCATCACCGTTCTCATCACAATTGATGCAGCCCTAACGTCGAGTCCGGAGGTTGGTACGTCCATGAATATTATAGAAGGGTTTGAAACTAGTTCGACAGCAATTGTCAGCCTCTTGCGCTGCTCGGTTGATAAACCATTGACCTCTGGTAATCAAGCCAGTGCTTCTCCCAATGGTGTCAACTCTACAAGTTCCATGACCTCCACGAGGAACATATGCACCCATTAGTTTTAAGTTTTAACCATCAGTCATTGAAAACCTACAAAGCTATGGATGCAAAAATAAGGAAAAAAAATGCTTTGTATGCTAGAAAGGCTGGTTTATGTGATAACCTATTGCTTGTTATATTCAACAATTAGTTTTTCATACTCGGTCTTCCTCTTTGCAGCTTTCACTTCGAAGGGTGCTTTCTCCTATCAGACCCAGCAGAAATAGTGCAATTCTTATTTGGCGAGAGTGATGCAAAACTTAATAGACATAATGAAAATTATAGATGAAAAACTTAATAGACATAATGAAAATTATAGAAGAAAAGTAACCAATCTCTTAGATTACTAAATTAATGGAATAATTTCAATTATATTACTTTCCAAGTTGCCAATTCCTAATGACAGCTCTACTAAGATCTCTAACAAAATCAAGTCAATTATGAATCTCCCTTGCTTGAGCTAAACCAAATTAATATTAGTATATGATCAATATAGTAAGAAACTTAAATTTGCAGGGGCCTTGATACGCAATCTGCCCATCAGAGAGAAGAATAATGTCATCAAATAGGTTGTAAGTTTCTGATCAATCCACTATAAGACTAATTGGTCATATATGAGACCGACCAATCGATCTCGTAGGGGATTGATTATTCTCATATGGAACCGGTTGATCGGTATCAAAGGGACATAAGGGCATTTTTGTCTAACCTATTTTTCACTTAAATTGAATTACAGCACATGTTAAATATCTGGACTCTGTTTGCTTTGGCTTAAAAAAATAAAAAGTTGAGGGTCTAGGACCCTATTAGGTAATAAGCGAAAGGTTCCTATCAGGTAAAAAGTAAAAGTTGTTGATCTTGTTGGGTAAGCTGCCCTAATATTATTTGATATCCTAGGTTAGAAAAAATGAAATATGCACATTAAGTGTGGGTACAAGTTGGACAAAACTAGAATGGCTAGAGATCTGATGGGACTATGTGAGGTACCAACCCATGAAATCTAGGTGATACCTCGGAAGAGAAAGACAAATCCCGTCCATACAAGAATCTGATAAAAAAGCTTTAGATCAATTACCTCAAAGGAAAATCCTGCAAATCTTCAATCCAGTGTTGCGGGGTCACATTCAAATAATCACAATTAAGACAGAATCACAATAATTGAGAAAATTTATAATCTGCATCCAAAATATTACATCAATTTATAAATCCAGGAGTATAAAATTAGTAAAATGTAAGAAGGAGTCTTGAACCAACTCCACAAAGAAAATCGAGCAACATAATTCAGCAAGTTATTTAAAGATCAATAGCAAGGGAATATAACTACCTCTCTTTCAGCTTCAGATCATTAATCCTAGGGCACACACCTGAAGGAAATATAGAAGAAATGAAGAAAATCAAACTACGAATAGATGGACACACACTGAGATGACTCTGAGTATTCTAGTTCTGAGGACCAAAGTACTAAGAGACAAGCTCTTTAAGTTTTCTCGAGGATTATGTGCTGCTGGTTCGGCGTTCTTCAAGGTGCAATATATATCACATTGTATGTACATGTGGACTTTAGGTAGTTTTAAATATCAAAGCTATGGCTGTTGAAATGGTAGATGGCTTGTATCCCTTCCCCCCCCCCCCCCACAAGTTTTGGGACCTGCATTCTTTAGCAACACTGGATTGAAGATTTGGAGGGCCGCATACTATGCCATCCACATCAAAATTCTCCCAACTTTCTGAAACGGAGTTGAAAATTAAAATCAGAAAGTAGTGAAGAGGAGGAAATTCATGAAATAAAAATAAAGATTGACTCTTGAACTGATGTTGGTGCATGTGATGAATTATATTGAGCAGTGGTACACTTCACCAATCTTCTTTGACACTACAATCTATATGAGCATGCAAAAATCTATATTACTATGCAAAAACTAGCTGCTTTGACACTAAACGACCACCAATTTCTGATACAAACTATAAAATAAAATAATTTTGACAAAAAGAGGGAAAATGACAAACACATGATCTGAATATGCAATAAAATGAGGGAAAATGCAGCAAAAGGAGAACAGAGTTGCTATTCAAGTGAAACCAATTTGGGCACCAAAAATCATATGCCTATATATACTTAGGAATAGTGTTGATCGTAGCACTGATCAATGACAGGAGAATTTCATATCTTCCTAAGATCACTCAGGTAATCCGAGATCTAGAAAAAGTAACAATTATCTAGTTGTGGTCTTAGACCCAAATGTTCCTTCAATGGGAGCAACAAAGTGATGGGTCCATTGAGATGGAAGCCATTTCACAAAACTGATTCTGATATCTGAGACATGCCCAATTCAAAAAATTATCAGAATTTCTTCAACGAATCATGTATCTAATTAATGATACACATTGAAGATAGTACCAAGAGAATATTCGTGGACCCAAAAGATGAATACCACCACAGTAATATAAATGAATGGCCAAAATAGAGGTTACCATGGTTTAGCTTCAGTATTCCTTTCACTTGCTATCATTATAATCCTGTTTTATTTATAAGTTGGCTTCAATGAATGGGCCAGTGCCTAATGTTAGGAGCAAAATATGCTAACAGTTGATCAAGCCAATGACAAGGCTACAAAAAAGGTAGCCATGTTACGAATGTATTTTCTAACCTGTAACATTAAAGTTCCATTATCAGAGGTTAAAACTAAATTTGTCAAAGACTTAGTTGAGTTCAGGTTGAACCTGAATTTGAAGAAACCCAACTAACATATATAGTATTATATAGAAGCCTTCAAATCTCTCTAAAATATAGCTAAACTCGAAAAACAGAAATATTGGTTTCGATTCGGTTTGGGTACCTCTATTGCAGTGCCACACCCATTCCAATCTGAATTGCAACCATCTTCCTAACATAGCGCCTGTCACTCTGTATGCAGAGAAACAAACATAAGGTTGAATGATGAAGTTCCGTAATCTTAATTCGTTTATAATAGTTATTGATTTTACTTGAGAAAATGCGAAAGGTAAACCCCTACAAAGGTAGTCCATGTACGTGATCATGAAATATCCGCAATCATGCTTATTATGGATGCTCTACATGGGCCGATCTTTTATCTGACTCACTTCCCACATATCAGGCGATGGGTCAGAAAATTCTTCTCATATTGACAAAAATAATAGTTTGGAGAGAGCGTCCTTCTACATAAAATATAATATACTAAAATATGAAATATTAATCACTATGGACGTATATAGTAGGAAAGTTTAGTTCATCAAAGATGGCAAGATTACCAAACACTTCAGCTCGGTCTTCTAATACTGTGAGACGTTGTTTTCCATGTTATCGAGAACTTGGATCGTGTGGGAGTGAGGTTTGCAAATAGCTAGAGCCCAGTGCGCAACATGCTTATTGAGGCATATGAATACCTAGACATATTTGCAACTGAAGTTATTCTCTAGAAAATTGGGCATGTGAAATATCAAGATCAAATCATACATGTAATGGAGAAAGTTACCATATCGCTCTCTAAAAACTCAACATCTTCTAGTATCACTCAAAGGCTATGAGACCAGCCGTAAGTTTCTAGGAGTGTAACCGGGTCTGGATTTGTAATACTGTCTTTTTTGCTCTTCGCCCACTTTTTGAATGAAAGTAACTCTGCTTATAACATATTCTGCATTGCGGTAAATTCTTAAATATTACTAACATGTGAAGTAAAATAGGTGAAAGAAAAGAAAATATATGTCGATATTGTGCCCATTACCATAAAGTATGAATCCATAAAGTAACATTTCTTGAAGAGATTTGGATAGTCACACTCTCGATTTTTCATTAATATCAAAAGTGGGTTTAGAACCTACATCAGTCGGCATTATTTATTAGTTCACATACGCATATAAGTTTTAATATATGCTACTAAGAGGAAGAGTACATTATAAAAGGGGAGACTTATATCGCTGCTCAACCAATTTTTCCCAACAGTACGCTACAAGTCCGCGTACTGAACTCTATGACCCCCAATATGTATGCATTCTTTCCTATAATGAGTAGTATCTTATGTTAGGCATGGCTTTCTCAAGGGTGGAAATGGCTTTCTTAACAACATGGTATTACTTACATTGGAGGGTGTGGCACATTAATCAGGTTTGATAGGAAGATCTCCTCCTCATCTGTCAAAGGCCGCAGGGGGGTGTGGGAACCCTCAACAAGGGTGGAGGTCGATGTTGGCTCCTCCATAATCCTCCCTCTATTGTTAACACTGATAAAAGGGGGCCTCAAATATTTTGATGGTGGCCAAACCCGTTTCCCATTTTCCTTCAGAACTTCTCTTTCGATCTGAAATCGATGCGAAAATATTATTTATTACTATCTTCTATATGAGAATGATGTGTAAAAATAAATTATACTAGAATAGGCCATAAAAGAACATCTAACCTTCCTTGGTGGTTGCTCGATCGAGTTGGTAATCAAAATGACTTTGTGCCCCTTTGCCAGCACATGAGGTGTGACTATCAATGTGATAGGAGCTAAATGCTAATGTAATCAAAAGTATAACATAAAAATGTGTAACATAATTGATGACATTATATAAAGAAATCAACTATGTGAATATATGTTACCACAATAGGAGCACTCAAATCCAACATGCTCTGCATGACCGGGTCCAGCTTCGAAAAATTAAGCAAAATAAAATATCATTATTTCAAACAGATGAATATATCCAAATAGAATTTCAAGTAGCAAAAAATTTATTTGAAAATTTTGTTACCTTTAGACCTACCGTGGGTCCGATCTCGGGGCTCTTATCTGTTGGCATGGCAGTGTTGGGGCTAGAGTGTGTCGAAGGGCTGCAACTCATGCGAAGTCCTAAATGACAATAACTTCTCAATATTAATAAAGTGTAATCTTTATTAAAAAAAACTATAGAATACAATGAAATACAAAAGGTGCACGCTAACCGATTTGACACTTATTGCTTGCTCTACTGAAGTGAGCCTCTTACATAGCTCGCTCATTTTTACATCATTTTCTATACTATTTCTCACAACTCTCTCATTTTCACATCATTTTTTCATACTGTTTCCCACAGCTCTCTCATTTCTACCTCACTTTTTTATAAGATTTCATCATAAGATTTTAGAGTAAGATTTCCTTAAGCAAAACATTCTCAGCAAACAATTGAGATATTTGGTTTCTCATTCTCTTTCGTCTTTCCTTTCTTCTAGAGTGGTGTCCCCCTTGCTTCCCTTCCTCCCCCTCTCCCTTAAATTTTTTCCCTCTTCTTTTCTCTTTTTTCTTTTTAAACCTCTAACTTTCACCTACCAATAACAGTAAGCATAATATATTATAACTTATAGCTCATGCAACAGACAAAACATCATTTAAGCGATTACTAACATTATGCTCCGAAGGACGAGCTGATGAAAAGGCCGGTGAAAGAGGAACAAGTGGGGCGGCCGTCTCCGGAGGAACCTAGAAAACCTTCTTATGAGCTTTTAATATATGATAAATTATATGTGCATTAAATAGTCGATATTAAAAGAAAAGTAAATTATCATAAGATGCCTGTTATCCCAAGCCTCTCGAATGATCTCAATTTCAAACTCTTCCTTGGTAGTGGTGAGCTGGAAGGACGTCTAACACAGACAAAATCAAATGGGAAGTAAATTATACTAGAGCACAAGTTTGCATTCCTAAAATCAAGAATCGTAGTAAGTCTTAATACCAGTTTGCATTTCTCAAACTTTAACGCCATTTTTCTTATGTGTGAAGGAAATTTATAGTGCTTCTATCGCTTGTGCCTTAAAAACTGTGGTCCATCTCTTAGAGGTGAGGAAGTAAAGTTTAGATGCTCATACGCCCACAACTACAAGAGTTAAAATAATTGGAACTTTCAATTTGACAATAAGGCAGAACTTTTAATTTGACAAATATTAAAAGATATAAGGCTCACCTGCACAGTAATAGCACATCCATACATATTATAGAAGGCCTCCAAATTGAATTTACTGACTTTTTACATTTCTGGGAGGAGTGTGTTGTAGACGACTAGCCCTCAAGGATACTAATTAATCTATCTAAGTCATTTACGAGATGCATGTATTTTTTATCTAATAAATTAGATGTATTAGATAGCAAAAAAACTACAACGAGGCAGAGTTTCAATTTCACATAGTCCTCTACCCCAAGTTCTTGGTCAAAAATAGTCTCTATGTCATCGACGCTACCTGAGGTTGCATGCTCAAGAAAAAATCTCCTAATAAGATACATGGGCTCTATGGCTTGTAGGTCAAACTCAATCGAAGTGTCCCCGACACCAATTGTTACTAAATTCGGAACACTATATCTCCCTAATACACATGTGAAAATGAAATTTAAAATTTTGAATATACTAACACCTACAAATTGATCAAAGCAAGAATTAGAAATACTCTCTTCAAAATCGGGGCGCAAATATTTCAGACATCTCTCAAGCCAAGAGACGGTTGATTTTATAGCACATCTGGCACGCGAATGAGTCTATCAGAAGCAAAAATAAAAGTAGAAGGTTAAGCTTGCATATATGGAAGAGATATCATGATTGAAAAAAATTTAAATAATATCAAACTACATTACCATTGCTTTAGTCCTTGGTTTACGAAAACCTAAACACAAGTGGAACTGATTAATATTATAAATTGACAGGTATAATTACTCAACCATATATTCCCAATGAAAGAATATTTTTGATTTCAACCCATGATTATGGGTTTAAGGTTCAGGGCAGCTTTCTAAACGATTTTTTAACAAAAAAGTATAGATTGCCTCGCCCTAGGGCAGTTTCAAATTGACCAAGGGCATTTTAAACTGACCTATGACTGTTTTAAACTGGCCTAGGGCATTTTATCTCACCCTAGGTTTGAAACTGCCATAGGTCAGTTTGAAACTGCCATAGGTCAGTTTCTGTCACCTTATGATTAAGGTTTTAAGGTTTAGGATAGCTTTCTAAACGATTTTTTTGCATAAATACTATAAATTGTCTAGCCTTAAGGCAGTTTCAAACTGACCTAGGGCATTTTAAACTGACCTAGGGCAGTTTATCTCGCCCTATGTTAGTTTGAAACTGCCCTAGGTTAGTTTATCTCACCCCATGATTATGGGTTTAAGGTTTAGGATAACTTTCTAAATGATTTTTTTAGCATCAAAACTATAGATTGCCTCACCCTAGGGTTGTTTCAAACAGACCTAGGGCATTTTAAACTGACTTAGGGCAGTTTATCTTGCCCTAGGTCAGTTTATCTCACCCCATGATAAGGGTTTAAGGTTTATGACAACTTTCTAAGCGATTTTTTAACATAAAAATTATAGATTGCCTCGCCCTAGGACAATTTCAAACTGACCTAGGGCATTTTATCTCGCCTTAGGTCAGTTTGAAACTGCCCTAGGCTAGTTTCTCTCACCCCAGGATTTAGGGTTTAAGGTTTATGATAACTTTCTAAACAAGTTTTTAACATAAAAAGTATAAACTGCCTCACCCTAGGGCAGTTTCTCTCACCCTATGATTAGGGGTTTAAAGTTTAAGGCAGCTTTCTAAATGATTTTTTTGAATAAAAACTATAGATTGCCTCGCCCTATGGCAGTTTCAAACTGACCTAGGGCATTTGAAAATGACTTAGGGTAGTTTGAAACTGCCCTAGGTCAGTTTATCTCAACCCATGATTAAGGGTTTAAGGTTTAGGGCAACTTTCTAAATGATTTTTTAACATAAAAAGTATAAATTGCCTCGCCCTATGGCAGTTTCAAATTGACCTAGGATATTTTAAACTGACCTAAGCCAGTTTATCTCGCCCTAGGTCAGTTTAAAACTGTCCTAGGTCAATTCCCAGGATTAAGGGTTTAAGGTTTAGGGCAGCTTTCTAAATGATTTTTTAACATAAAATGGATAGACTGCCTCACCCTGGAGTAGTTTCACACTGACCTAGGGCATTTTAAACTGACCTAGGGCAGTTTATCTCGCCCTAGGTAAGTTTGAAACTGCCTTAGGTAAGTTTATCTCACCCCATGATTAACGGCTTAAGGTTTAGTGCAGTTTTCTAAACGATTTTTTTAACATAAAAACTATAGATTGCCTCGCCTTAGGACAATTTCAAACTGACCTACGACAGTTTTTCTTGCCCTAGGCCAGTTTAAAAGTACTCTAGGTCAGTTTATCTCACTCCATGATTAAAGGGTTTAAGGCTTAGGGCAGCTTTTTAAGAAACTTTAGTTTCTCACAGAAGTTTATTTCAAATGAAAGTGCAAAAATCTAAAAAAATCATCACAAATCATGATAAATCATAAGCTATTAGGAGATATAAATTTTGACTTGATCGACTAGAATCATCATAAATCATGTGTACAAATAGAGATCGACCACGATCATTGATGTTTTAATACCTAATAGATATATAAATGATTTCTGATTTTGATGTGAAGAAATAAAGAAGAAAAATAAGAGGAAGAAGAACCGTTGAGAGAGAGAGAGAGAAACCCTAAACCTTGCAATTGTTTTCTTCGTCGGTGAGGTTTGCGCGAAGAAGGGGAGCGTGAGAAGGAAATAAAGAGAGGGGAAAGAGGATATAGTGTAGTCTTAACATCTCTTATATATAAAGGGTATATTTGTCATAGAAAATAAAAAAAAGCTTTCCTATGATATTTACAAGTTAAGGAGTCTGATAAATTGAGATAACGAGGCCTGCATTCAAATGCACTAATAAATATATATATATTCTACCAAAGCATTAGTGCAACCGAGAGCCCGCTGACGTTGGCCTAGTAAATGAAGAAAGCCCAATAACTTGTCACTTTCCAATATTATGGAGATATTTTCAAAATGGGTGTATGAAAATCATGTGGAAGGACGTGACCATTGCCCAATCAACAAATCATAGCTTGGACGGTATGAGATTTACTCATGTATAGAAATTAAATGTTGTTTTCGTAACCAATATATACCCTTATCTACATAGTTTATTTATGTCTGTCTGGAGCGCAGAAAGACAAAACAAGAGTCAAAGAAGAGTCTGAAAGTCACAAGTGTGAACACCATATATCACATCCGCCCTACTCAATTCAATAATAAAGTCCACCGACTCATTTCCCATCTATAAAGAGACCTCTCAGTTCCATCATCTTTTTCAACTTCTCTTTACAGCTTCAACAACAGAGCACTGCGATATCAACACAGTTAAAAAGCTCCAAAACAAAGGTAGAAACACCCACCTTAAATCCTCACTAGAATCCGTTAGGGCTCCGTTTGGTTTTTTCAAATTTTCTTTTACAGTAAAAAATGAACCTTCTTTTACCATTTCTACTGTGTGCCCTTTCGAATTATACCGCCTCTGGTTTAAATTCTGATGGAGAAGCTCTGATTTTACTCTCCAAGAACTTGAATCTGCCACCTTCGATTTCTTCGACCTGGAATTCATCAGATTCCACGCCGTGTAAATGGCGAGGAATCGTTTGCGATCGTAAACTCGCCGTTATTTCCGTTAATCTATCGGGAAATGCGATCTCCGGCCGATTAGGCTCGGAGATCGGCAATTTGAAAACTCTTGAAAAGTTTGTTCTTGCCACCAATGACATTTCCGGCGTGATTCCGGCGGAGTTAGGTAATTGCAGTCGCCTCAAACACTTAGATCTGTCGGAGAACCGGTTCTCCGGACTTTTGCCGGAGAACCTAAAAAATTTGCGGAAATTGAGGTATTTATTCCTTTATAGTAATGCTCTAGAGGGAAAGATACCAGAATTCCTGTTTTGGATTCCGCATTTGGAACACATTTACCTTTACGGGAATAGTTTCGTTGGTTTGATTCCGTCGAACGTCGGAAACGCGAGTAGGATTAGGTCTCTTTGGTTATACAGCAATCGGTTATCAGGTACTATACCCGATTCGATCGGAAATTGTAGTCAATTGGAAGAACTCTACTTGACCGATAACCAACTGTCCGGAGTTTTGCCACAGAGTTTAAACAATCTCGAACAACTTGTTTACTTAGATGTCAGTGCAAACAATCTAGAGGGAAGGGTTCCGTTGGGTTCGGGTAATTGCAAGAATTTGAACAATTTGGTTTTGTCCTCCAATCGTTTCGACGGAGAAACCCCGTCCGGGTTGGGTAACTGCAGTAGTTTAAAGGTTTTTGCAGCCCTGAACAACAGCTTAACTGGTCGGATTCCATCTTCGTTCGGTCTACTGAGTGATCTTTCAATTTTATACCTTTCTGAGAATTATATTTCTGGCACAATACCACCTGAGCTAGGGAAATGTAGGTCGTTGACGAGTTTCCAGGCGTATCAAAACCAGTTAGAAGGGGTTATTCCGACTGAATTGGGTTCGCTGAATAATTTACGAAGCCTCAAGTTGTTCAGCAACCATTTGAGCGGAGAGATTCCGGCAGGAATTTGGAAAATTTCGACCCTTGAGCATCTTCTTCTCTATAACAACAATCTTTCAGGGGAACTGCCTTCGGATATAACTATGCTCACACGGTTGAAGAACATTACCCTGTTCAATAACCAGTTCACGGGTGTCATACCACGGGAGTTGGGGATTAACGGTAGTTTAGAGGTGGTTGACTTCACGAACAATTTGTTTTCGGGTGAAATCCCACCTAACCTCTGTTTCGGAAAACAATTGAAAATTTTGAATTTGGGTCATAACCAACTTCGAGGTAACATACCTTCGGACATTGGAAAATGCTCGAGCTTGAGAAGATTGATTCTTGGACATAACAACCTCTCAGGCTTCCTGCCTAATTTTGCCCCAAATTCGAATCTTTTGTACATGGATGCCAGCGAGAACAACATTGATGGCTCGATCCCGTCAACCTTGGGGAACTGTAGGAATCTCACTTCCATAAACTTGTCGGGGAATAAGCTTGCTGGCAATTTTCCTCGAAAACTAGGGAACCTTGTAAATCTTGAGGTTTTGAATTTGTCATCGAATGGTTTATTTGGTCAGTTGCCCCCACAAATTTCATGGTCCAACAGAATATATTTGCTTGATCTGAGTTTCAATTCATTGACTGGTTCGATACCATCAACTTTAACAAACTTAACACAGCTATCCCGATTGATATTGCAAGAAAATCGATTCACTGGTGGAATTCCAGATTTTCTCTCAGGATTCACCGAGCTGATTGAACTTCAGCTTGGGCGAAATTTGTTGGGAGGTAGCATCCCTCCATCGATGGGGAATTTGCAAAAATTGTCCATTGCTTTAGATCTCAGTGATAATGGACTTACAGGCCAAGTTCCATCAGAATTGGGGAAGTTGAGTGTGCTCCAAAGTTTAGATTTATCCGTTAACAATCTGACAGGAAATCTAATGCCATTGGGGGAGCTCGGGTCATTACTTGAGGTGAATGTTTCCTATAATCTCTTCACTGGCTCAATACCGAATCAATGGCTCAGGTTTCTTAACTCCTCTCATAGTTCGTTTTTTGGCAATCCCAGCCTTTGTATTCCTTGCGAGCAGAGTAACGTAGCGTGCTTGAGAAACAGCAATTTCAGCCAATGCGATCGATCTGGCAGTCGAAAAGGCCTTCGTAGGATTCAAGTTTTGATGATAGCTCTCGGGTTGTCGTTGTTCTGTGTTGTGGCATTCTTGTTGGGCTGCTGCACATTTCTCGTGTGCCGAAGAGTGGCCAAGGATGATGAAATGGCTTTAAATGAAGGGTCAACTTTCCTACTAAACAAAGTGATGAAAGCCACTGAGAATCTGAATGACAAGTACATCATCGGGAGAGGGGCCCATGGGATTGTTTACAAGGCTTCGACGAGTTCGGAGAAACTGTATGCTGTAAAGAAGCTTGTTTTTGCAACCCAGAAGGGGGTGAGCGTAAGTATGGTACGAGAAATCAAAACTGCAGGGAAGATTAGGCACCGCAATCTTGTGAAATTAGAAGAATTTTGGTTGAGGGAGGATCACGGTTTGATTTTGTATGAGCACATGCAAAACGGAAGCCTTCATGATGTGCTACACGAGATTAAACCGGAACCGGTACTCGAATGGGCGGTGCGTTATCAGATAGCACTCGGAATTGCACAAGGATTAGCGTATCTTCACTATGACTGTTGTCCGAGTATCATTCACTGTGATATCAAGCCGAAGAACATACTTTTGGACTCGGAGATGGAGCCTCATATATCGGATTTCGGCATTGCCAAGCTCATGGACCAGTCTTCTGCTTCCCCTCAGTCATCCAGCTATATCATGGGCACTGTCGGATATATGTCACCAGGTAAAGAGTTGGTCCTTCAAGTAGTTTGGATTTGCCTTTATTATTTCTTACCTTTTTCCGATTAGCTATTTCTTTTCACTTGTTTTTCAGTTATGGATATACTAAAAATCTTTGCTGTCTGTATCTGCCTCATGTTCATTATTGGGTAAGATTTATTGGTCAAAATTTATATAGGTTGACTATGATTTTGATAATGATGATAGACATTGATGCATTTAGGTTGTCGAGATGAACAAGTTAGTCAGTGAGATATGTGTTAAGCATGTGAGGTTGGTCAAAAACATCAGTCCCCACTTCCAAGATCACAAAACAATAATATTGTCCAAAAGGTGCATAGATCGAACATTTGATCTTTGATCGGTGCACTTTAATATCGACCATTAAAAAAAAAATTGAACCACCATCCATTTTAAGGTGCATAGATTGAGCGGTTCAGAGCCCAATGAGTGTGATTTCTGAGTCCATTTCATTTCAGCTCAACGTGAGCGACCATTTTGGTTACTTGGATTGCTCAAAAACATGAGCACCCGTGATTCAATTGGAGCAGTTATACCTTATCTGTAAATAGCCAGTCATGGCCCATTAACCATTTTTATATATTTAAAATTCTCATAAAAAGGGCTGTTGCAACTATCTCCAAGATGTGCCCGAAATTGAATTCCATTATTAAGTTTTTAACTTGTTTGTCAACAGAGACTGCATTTACAACAAGGAAGAGCAGTGAATCAGACATCTACAGCTACGGGGTAGTCATACTCGAAATGATAACCCGGAAGAAGGCGTTGGATCCTTCCTTTACGGAGGAGGGCATGGACATAGTGAAATGGGTGAACTCTGAATTAAACATGAGCAAAGATATCAACAAGATTGTAGATCTAGGTCTCACCCAAGAATTCACGAACTCCGCAATCATGGAAGAAGTATGCAAGGTGCTCGACATCGCGTTGAAATGCACTACGAAGGAGCCGAGTGAGAGACCATCAATGAGAGATGTGGTCAAGCAGCTCATTGATGTCAGGGCCAAGGTTGTAAGGTAAAAGGGAAATACATGTTAATTTTTCCTTAGATTGTAATATTTACTACTGTTTCTTGGTGAAGAATGGGGTTCCCGAATCTCAAACCTTTTCGTTGGAAAACATAATTGGTGTGGTCTGTACCCTTATCAGCTTTGGTCAATGATTACCCCATAACATTAATGTTGACTCTTTTGTTTTTAAGATTTTTACCTAGGCTTGTTAACGGGTTGGTTCCGAGCAATGTGTCAAACTCGATATCGGTATCGGGTATCCGTCCATGGAGGACCAATACGAATCGGCCGATACGTATCAATATCGGTAACGGGTTGTCAACGTATCTGCCGATACCGATACCGAGTTATAGAAATGATACTTATCGGCCGAATTTTTATATCATAGTTCTGACCCAGATTTTTTACTTGGCTAGTAATCCGGTCGAGCACATAAACTTGACCCATCGTATAGTCAGGCATGAGGGAACCCGTCTTCAGTTCCGGCATGAGGCATCCGACCCACATTTTAGTCGGTTCAGGTTCAGGACAGGACGACCCAACACAATATTATGTAAAATGATAGAATATAGGGTTTTCTTACTGGGTCGCTTTCGGGAGACGTTGGGTCAGGTTGCAAATATGTCAGGTTGGGTTAGGTATACCATTATCCTCTTGGGCAGTCAAAGTTTTGATCCGACCCATCCCGTTGACAGCCATATTTTTACCAAATTTAATTGAGATTTGTTGAAATATTTGCCTGCTTTGCTTTGAATCAGACAACGGAGCTCGATTTTCTTATCAGCGTACTCCACAATTGATCTTGAGATTACAGGCCTACCACTAGACAATTATATATTATTTTCATGTGGCACCCATTCTAAAAAGTGACCTAAGAACCAAGTTTGATGGTACTTTGTGATCGCCTTCACTTTTGGGATGTGTCACATGAAAATAACATTTAAACCTCTCATTATGGTTTTAGATGAATGATCGACTAATTTGACCCAAATAATTTTTTATATTTTCTTGGTTTCTGCTACGAAAGTATCTGCTAATTTCGTAGCATTTGGCTGCTAACTCAAATGATTGAAATTGATCATCTTCCTAACCTTTTACACCTGCGCATTTGGCTGCTAACTCAAATGATTGAAATTGATCATCTTCCTAACCTTTTACACCTGCTTTTGGTAATTTCCAAGCTTCTAGGTCAAAAGTTGGAAAATAAATATTTGCTAATGACGTTTTAATCATTAAAAAAACGGTTTTCTTCTTAACGAGGCCTCAACCGTTGAAATCTGTTAGGCAGCCGTCAATCTGTAAAAAGTAAAAATTAATTTTAAAAAAATACTTAAACAATTTGGGTTTTAAAAAACAAATGGCTAAAAAAAATCCCACGAACCTCGCACAGCTAGAGCTGGACTTGGGCTGAATACTTCTAGGCTATAGGTGAAAAACAAACCTAACCCAAGCCCAGCAAGGCCGGCTAACCCAGTCCCCCTTACGAGCTCTAGTTTTCATCTAACTTGGATTCATTCATGTTACTAAACATTTTGTCTACGCTTACTTCATAATAGAAGCTTGAATTTCTTGTTAACATAAAAATGTATCACCCGTTTAATAGTGAGGACCTCACAGCTTCTTTATGGACTGATTTGAATACATTATTTTTTGTTCCAATCTTTCTCACAATAGATCTTAAGATCATGGTGCGCCCATTAGATGGTCAGAAGTTGATTCCACATAGCACACATTCCTAAAAGTGAAGTTCAACTCATTTGCCCATGTTCTAGGTTATTTTTGGGAATGTGTGCCATGTAGAATCAACATCTAACCGTCTGAAAGGCGTGCCATGATCTTAAAATCTATTGTTGGAAAGATTGGAACAAAAAAAATCTCCATCATCTTATTCAAATTAGTCAATGATATTTGTCTATGATAAAACTGTGTGGTACTTACTATTATGAGCCATGTTTGGCATGGCTTAGCTTTTTAAAATCTTGATTTCAGCAAAGTACTATTGTCAAAAGAGCTTTTATCAGAATTTCTTTTGTCAGAAAAGTTGTATGTCTGAGACCATTTATGGGTCTAAGAATCTATTGCAAGAGTTATTTTCGGTTTGGGAATAATAACTCATACTCTTTAGATTGTGGGTACATGACTTAAATATTCCTTAAAAGTTGAAAGTATTACATTTAGGCCATGTTTGATAACAATGAAACTCTAAAGAGCAAATGAAATCAATTTCTTAATTGATTTCCTCTAGAAATAGATTTTTCACTATTTGATTAGTGTGTTTGAGAAATGAATTTTATTGGAAATTGATTTCTCTTGTTTAATTAGTATCTTTGAAAATGAATTTTTAAATTTTAATCATTTATTATTAAAGCCAAATATTAACCAATAATATTTTTAATGATATTCTATTATGTTACAAATTAATACCATCATAATCACTATTTATTACTAAGTTACATAAGTTAGAGTTTGAAAAGTCAAACTCAAATAAAAAGTCAAATTTTTATTAAACTTAAAATTTTGATAAAAAAATATATGTAAAGCTAAATAACAAAGTTATAAATTCTAGTATCTACTGTAAGTTTATACGTTGAAATGAAATTAAATTTCTATAAAAGTCAAACTTTGACTAAAATTTTAACTTTGACCAATAGAAAATTTTCCAATATACCAACAAGTTATAAAAGTCCAATCGTAAATTAATATAACAATATTCATATATATCTTTAGGTTACACTAGTCAAAATTTGATCAAATATTCACTTTTAATAAAATTCAAACTTTGACTAAACGTAAAACTTTGATTAATAAATTTTTTTAAGACTAACGTACAAAGTTATATAGTAAATGCTAGTATGTATTATATATTGAAACAAAATTAAAATTTTAAACTTTAAAGAAAATTTAATTTTTTTTAAAAGTCAAACTTTGATTAAATTTTTTAACTTTGACGAATAAAAAATTGGACAATCTATCGCCAACCTGCAAATTAAAATAACAATATTCATATCCATCGCTAGGTTACACTAGTAAAAATTTTGACTAAATATCAACTTTTAAAAAAGTCAAACTTTGACCAAATATAAAAAAAAAGTAAAATAAAATTTGGTAATGTACTAGAAAGTAATAAATTAAAAAAATGATAATCTCATTGGGGATACAGAAGTTCAAAAAAATCAAATTGTGTTTAAAAGTCAAAGTTTGACCAAATATCAAACTTTGACTGATTGAAATTTATATTACCAAAATATAAATGACAATAGTAATAATCACTATCTAATGTCAAGATACACTTCTCAACTTTTGACTAAAGTCAATATTTGAATAAAAGTCACATTTTGACTAAAAGTTAAACTTTGACCAATAAAAATGAGGCAATATATTTTCAAATTATAAATAAAAATAATGATAGATATTTTTAATTATAATATTTCACTAATAAAAATTTATAATATTTTATGGAAAATTAAACTTTGACCAAAAGTCAAACTTTGATAAAAAAAAAATTGTACTGATACGATATAAATTTATGTAGTAGTTACTCTATCTGTAAGTAGGTTTCAAGTCTGACTAAAAATAAAATTTGTGTAAAAGTCAAAGTTTGATCAAAAGTCAAAGTTTGACTAAAGGTCAAACTATTGACTAATACAATTGAGAATCTAGTATTAAATTATACATCAATACGACAGTATCTGTTTTTCCTCATTAAATTATTAGTCTAACTTTAATAAAAAATAAATTTTAATTAAAAGTCAAAGTTTGACCTTAAGTCAACCTTTGACCCTTAAAAATTTGATAATATATTACTAACTTACAACTTATTATCATGTTTCACTAGTCAAAGTTTCATCAAAAGTCAAAACCTTATATAGCTTATAAATCCAATTAAAGTTTGATTAAAATTCAAACTTTGACCAAAGTCAAATATTAGCTGAAAAGAGTATGATCTAGATAATGTAGTGGTTATAGTGATCGTACTGGTATAATGGTCATAAAAATTAAAGTTACTTTTTAATAGTCAAATTTTTATTTTTATTTTACTTTTAGGTTTTTTACAAGTAACTTTAGATTTCCAATAACGAAACATTATTATTTTGTTAGCAGGAAACTCAATTTCAACCACTTGAAGGGTTGAAATGATTTCCTCCTAAAATGATTTGGTGTATGAAAATTTAATTTCCATGCGGGACACCTTAATTTCATTTTCATCTCCTTAAAGAGCTATCAAACAATAACAATTGGAAACTAAGTTTCATTTGCACAATAAAATTACATTTCCATGTTATCAAACAAGGCCTTAAAGTAATATTGGATACATTATTTTGACTAATGTATAAAATAATGCTTGAGTGTGATGTTTGCCACATAATTTTAGGGTCACTTTTTTTGTATGTGTGCTAAGTAAAATAAAAAATTGACCGTCTAATGACAGACCCATTGTAGAGACCCAAATTTGGCCCAAGGCATGATCAACCCATTTTTAGAGACAGATGAACTCCCAAGCTTCCGAAATCACTTCCCAGACCCTTAGAACCCATATCGGACCTGTAGGACCCATACTAGACCAAGTCCGGATCCACAAGCCACCACTTTGCACTTGCTGAGAAAAATAATACATGCGTGCATGGTATGCACGCATGAGTAAAATTTAAACATGTGTGCATACTACGCACGCATGACCACACTTCATCTTCTCCGCGAACCCAACCTCGGAAGGCAGTGGATTTAAAGCATGTGTGGATACTATGCACGCATGCCTTAAAAACCTGCACATCCGAGTGAGCTTACTTTTTATTTGGGTTTTTGATTTGTGGACTTTCCCGGACTTTATAGGAAATCTCTTTATGACCCTTATACCCTATAAGCCTTTAGAACCACCTTTGTGCCATTTAAGTGGCTACCCCTATCATCCACCATTAAAACCCATTTAAGTGCCTTAAGAGCTCCCTAATCACTCCCCACTCTATAAATAGAGAGCCTCATCCCTCACTTTTAACATGTGCAAGTGTGACTAAAGAGAAAACTCTATCAAAATACCCTCCCATTTTAAGACTTGCACTTCCCAAGCCTTGAAACCCTAGCTCATCTCATTCCATTACCCTTCCATCATCAATACCTCTAAGTCTTAGCAAGTTAGGAGACCTTAGCTCATCTCTCATACCACCCCTCTTCCAAACCGTAGCAAGTTAGGAGCCCTCTCTACCCCATTTGCCTTCGAATCTGATCGGAGATAGTCCCACACGAAGATCTGACAGCGGTGCTACAAGAGCCCCGACTCTCCTCTCTTTCTCTAGCCTTTTTATTTTTCTATTTGGCCATAGTAGAGACTGCTCACGAGCGGGTCGATTAGGTGCCTAACACCTTCATAATCAGTAACCAAAGTTCTTACCTAGAGGTTTTGACATTGACTGGTGATCAGAGTCAAATCTAACACTTCGGTGCATATAATGTTGATTTAGATATCCCGAGACACTAAAAGCTCTGGGTAGCGACTCCTTATTTTTTTGTCCCATCATCATAGCGAGTCCACAAAACTCACAGTTGCTAAAATGGTGACTCCACTGGAGATCAATTTTTAGAACCTCACTTGAAGTTTGGCCCCATTGTATGTGGTTTTTTACTTATTTTGTCTCTTTCGACTTAGTCCTTTGACTGGCACCATGTTTTTTCATTTATTACTTACCCTTACGATTCTGTGCTATTTTTGTCTAGTCACTTGACTAGCACGTTTTTACTTTCTGCACTTTAAATTCCCGTGATTTACTTTACATCATTTTTGCCTAGTCACTTGACTGGCGTTGTCTTTTTGCTTTTGAACGTAGATCACCATTGGACGTCAGCCCGTGCTGACGGCACGGGACTCTCATAGCCCAAATCATGGATGGTGGCAAGGCCCCAATATTGGACTTAATCACAACTTCCCTACACTGAACTTGAAATTAATTAAAAAAAAGGGGCATAATAATTGGTATTCTTGTGGGTAGCTTTTTCAAAAGGGAGAAAAAATTAGGCAACTAAACACCCAACCTGGTCCCAAGTAGAGCGGCATCCCTTGTAGTGATGATCTCGAAAAGGACCACCTCATTTAGTATTTGAGAAGGTGTTTACATCGGAGGTATATTGGGTGGGTTACCGGACTTGCCATGAAACCCAAAACCGGAGGAGAGCATTAGTTGAAATCGAAACGACCTGGTATCCCTAGGCAAGAAAAGGAGGGACCTGATAAAGCTAAAGGAAAGACCCCGGGAGGCATTGCCATACTATGCACATATAGCAAAAAGTTGGCCTTACGTGCATAGTATGCACTCACAACGAAAAATTAGCCAAAAAAATTCCAAAATTTTGCCTTGTGTGCATAGTATGCACAGATAGCTTGTTTGTTGTGTCCCGAATTTGGAGGCTCCTTTCTGTAACCCCCCCCCCCCAAGTGACGGTTTGAGTCTTCCGACACCTCCTACACCTAACATCCAACACTCTCGTCGGTCAAGGGAGGTCATCATCTTATTAGCTCTTTCGAGATATCGTAGTGTTGCGAAAAAATCCCATGCCCTTAAAGCCCTGTTTGATAGTAATGAAACTCTAAAGAGGACATGAAATAAATTTCTTAGTTGATTTCCTGAGAAATGATTTCCTCTAGAAATGGATTTTCCACTGTTTGATTAGTGTGTTTGAGAAATGAATTTCATTGGAAATTGATTTCTCTTATTTGATTAGTATCTTTAAAAATGAATTTGAAAATGAGTTTTTAAGTTTTTATCATTTATTGTTAAAATCATAATTAAAGTCAAATATTAACTAATAATTTATTTAATGATATTCTATTACATTACAAATTAATACTATAATAATCACTATTTATTTCTAAGTTACATAAATCAGAGTTTAAAAAGTCAAACTCAAATAAAAAGTCAAACTTTGACCAAACTTAAAATTTTGATTAAAAAATATGTAAAGTTTAATAATAAAATTGTAAATGCTAGTATCTAATGTAAGTTTATACGTTGAAATGAAATTAAATTTTTATAAAAGTCAAACTTTGACCAAAATTTCAATTTTGACCAAGGGAAAATTTTACAATGTACCAATAAATTACAAAAGTCTAACTGCAATTTAATATAACAATATTCATATACATCGTTAGATTACACTAGTAAAAATTTGATCATATATCTACTTTTAATAAAAGTCAAATTTTGATCAAACGTAAAACTTTGATTAATAAAAAAATTTAAGACTAAAGTACAAAGTTATATAATAAATGCTAATATGTACTATAAGGTTACATGTTGAAACAAAATTCAATTTTTAAGCTTCAAAGAAAATTCATTTTTTTTAAAAGTCAAACTTTGACCATTTTTTAAAACTTTGACCAATAAAAAATTTTACAATCTGCCGCCAACCTACAAATTAATATAACAGTATTCGTATTCATCGCTAGGTTACACTAGTAAAAAATTTGACTAAATATCAACTTTTAAAACAATCAAACTTTGATCAATTGTAAAAAAAAGTAAAATAAAATTTGCTAATGTACTACAAAGTAATAAATTAAAAAAATAATAATCTCATTGGGGATACAAAAGTTCAAAAAAATTAAATTATGCTAAAAAGTCAAAGTTTGACAAAATATCAAACTTTGATTGATAAAAATTTACATTACCAAAATACAAATAACAACAGTAATAATCACTATCTACTGTCAAAATACACTCAAATTTTGACTACAGTTAAAATTTGAATAAAAGTCAAACTTTGATCAATAAAAATGAAGCAATGTATTTTCAAGTTATAAACTAAAATAATGATAGATATTTTTAATTATAATATTTTACTAATAAAAATTTATAACATTTTATAGAAAATCAAAATTTGACCAAAAGTCAAACTTTGACCAAGAAAAAATTGCACTAATACGGTATAAATTTATGTAGTAATAAACTCTATCTATAAGCAGGTTTCGAGTTTGACTAAACTAAAATTTGTGTAAAAGTCAAAGTTTGGCCAAAAGTCAAAGTTTGACTAAAGGTCAAACTATTGACTAATACAATTGGGAATCTAGTATCAAATTATACATCAACGCGGTAGTATCCTTTTTTCGCTATCAAATTATTGGAGTCAGTTTAATAAAAACTAAAATTTTAATTAAAAATCAAAGTTTGACCTTAAAATCAACCTTTGACCCCTAAAAATTTGATAATATATTACTAACTTACAACTTATTATCATGTTTCAGTAGTCAAAGTTTGATCAAAAGTCAAGACTTTATATAACTTATAAATTCAATTAAAGTTTGATTAAAACTTTGACCAAAGTCAAATAGTAGCTTAAAAGAATATGATATAGATAATGTGGTGCTCATAGTGATCGTGCTGGTATGATGGTTATAAAAATTGAAGTTACTTTTTAATAGTCAAAGAATAATTTTTTTTGCTTTTAAGTTTCTTACAAGCAACTTTAGATTTACAATAATAAAAAATTATTAGTTTGTTAGTAGGAAACTCAATTTCAACCACTTAAAAGGTTGAAATGATTTCCTCCTAAAATGATTTGGTGTATGGAAATTCAATTTCTATGCGGGGTGACTTAATTTCATTTCCATCTCCTTAAAGAAGCCATCAAACAATAACAATTGGAAACTAAATTTCATTTCCACAATGAAATTACATTTTCATGTTATCAAACAAGGCCTAAAGATCAAGACAAACTTCTCTTTTGATTCTCAAGGGGTCACTTGGGTCCCGCCGTAGGAGGCATCGGAGGTGGTAACACTGTCTTAGAAGGGAGGTTCAAAAGCCCCAAAAGCCTCAAAAGAAGAGGAAAGGAAAGAAACAAAAGAAGCAAAGTTAAAAAAAAATAAATCAAAAGAATTTAAAAGAAAAAAAAAATCAATCATCAAAGAAATCAAGAAAAAAAAATCAAAAAACTCAAAAAAGGGAGTGTTGCCGTAACCACGACATTACCGTACCCACCAACTCGTGGGGGAAGAGGAAGAAAACAAAAATCCTTTGGGCCCTACCCAAGAAATTCATACCCCACCCACTACCAAACCATGGTATGGCCGATAGAACCATCCACCATCAATAGCGAAACATTCCTTCCACACTCTCAACCGGAAGAGATTCCTTTCTCCATCCCATTAACCCAACCACCATTTACCCTCACCGGACCGTTCGGTGAACCCAATTTCCCCTCCATTTCAACCCAAGCACCACCACCACCTCATACATCTCCCCATCAAATGAGCCTTACATATCCACCCCCATGACTGATCCCATGGTCATGATGGAGGAAATGTGAGGGTGTATTCGGCATGGAAGGCCTCCTAAAGCCTTCCAAATCCACCCCAATTGCTATTGAACCCCCAACAAACTCTCCAAAATCTCCACACCACCTTCACTCAAAACACCAATCCCAACTAACCTACCCATAATCCACACCTCGCACGGCTCCCACCATCAACCATGGAGTTATCCAAATGACACACAAAAGCCACATGTCCAAACCCAAGCCCACTCAGGCCCAAACCTAAGGGCCATGTTTTCAAGCGACCCCTCATTCCCCCCCACCCCACCCAAATAACGAACCTAACCCACCAATCCGGCATAAACCATACCCATCCACATCCTTCATACCCGACCCAACATGGGAACCCATCGCAAACCTCCAACCATCCACAATTCACACATCCTCTCACCCCCAACCAAATCATGAAAATCCCCACTAGTTGCATTGACCTCACCAAACACTCACTCAACCCATCCAAAATCTGCCCCCCCCCCCCCCCCAATCACCACCTTTTGATGTGGGTCTAGTATGAAGAGGATGAGGCCAGAAACAATGAGGCCTACATGGGGGCGTTTACCGACTTCAATCCCCCACCACCCACATTCACAAACCAACTGGCACCCGAGAATGAATGGAAGAGGCCTAATGGGGGAACAACCCTAGCCTTACAGTCCAGAGAGTCAGAGTTGCTGTCACGCCCCTGGCCTCGCACGTCGGGCGACTTTAGCGCCCCGCACGTTTCGATCCATGAGCTGGGTCTATGCGACACACCTCAATTTTTCAGTGTTCAAATCAAAATTTTTCTTCCAAATCAGAGAAAATACATAAAGTTTACTTATTACGGAAAATCCCATTTTCGTAACCTGATTAGTTTTCAATTTCGATCATTCACTTATTAGAATAGTACGAGTTCCTTCGAAATTTCTACTTGTTGCGAAAAGACAAGTTAAAGCAAACGTATGTGCTGTTTCAATCAAAATAATTTCAAAGTTCAATAATTACAATGAGACCAATGGTTTTATAAAATGATAAATCAAACTAGTCTTAAACAAAAGTAAATCAACTGTATAAAGTCAAATTCAGTATAAGTGTCACGTGGTCCGTCCACGTATGTGCTTGGTCCTTCTAAATCTTTACCCGACCCCTCCGTCTAGCTTTGACTGGGCGACGTCTATCCTGTCTCTGGAATTTTTTGGTCATAAAAGGACAGTAAGTTTGTGACAACTTAGCAAGGAACAAAAATGATCCAAATAAAATCTTGAGATATGTTCATAACAAGATATATCTAATGTAGATTTGGCCAATGTATATTGTACGAAGCCTTAGTTACAAGATCAGGTCACAAATTAAAGCAATATGCATTATATTTACTCATGGCTGATCCTTTCTAAATAAATTATCTGAGTGTCTCCTTTTCATGCAATTTCGATAAATCAATCTAATATTATTTGGTTTACTGGTTCTCATTAAGAGCAGCTTATAAATCAATCCAAAGTTCAACTTTCTAAAATAGAACACAAGTAGGAGTTACTATATGCGTTATTCTGAAATCTTCAAGATAACTCCTTTGTGTTTTAGTTCAAAATGTTAGTATAAGGCCATGTTGCACACATCGAAACTTGATATGAAATTTCAATTATCGCTAACTTCTTGTCAAGGAAGGCAGATTCAAGCATTATATCAAAGTGTTCTCTTTGCACATATTTTCATTTCAAATAAGTTGAATATTGTTCAGACAATTTTATCAAGTCTTTTAAATTAATGGTGCTTATATGTGACACCAACCGGCTCAATAAGATTCCCAAGTTTGACTAGCAAACAGGGGAGTGACGTCCTAACGTTAGGATGGACACAGGCACTCCAGGCCAACAAGGCATCCCGTAGGATGAAGTACAAGGCAGAGCTTCTGAACATTGGGTTTCCCCAAGTATTATAGAAGATGAAATAATGCATATCATATCTTTCCACTTTCATTATTAGATTAGGTCCTTAAGAGTTCTCCACAATTTTTGATGTGGGTGCTTCTAGGTTTCAGTGGGGGTGCACATAGCAATATCTCACTAAGCTTCAAGTAGGGTTATCAAGTACCAACAATTTATTAGTTATCTTAGACCACGTATACCAAGCGAGCCCGATTTTATGTGTAAAGAAATATGATTTCCTAGGGAATTCCATATTTAAGTGTGGGTGCTCCTATATTATGAGGTGTGCCGATGGCAGCATCTCGTTAAAATATCCCATAAGGACATCCGGTCTTAAAATTTATCTTAACCCATGCAGGTTCAATTGTAAATACAATTTCTATCTATAACATGTTCAAATTAAAACATAAATCTCATCTATATCCGATTTGAATTCAATCATTAAGTTCAATCAGTTCAATCAATTATTCAGTGCCCATTTTAGACTCTTATTAGTAGTCAAAGGGTTCAGTTCAATATAATTTCTTTCTATATCTTCATCATCCATGTGATGATCACAGTAGAATAGTTCGAGTGATAAGCATCATATCGAATCTATCAGAGGTTCAATACCCTTTTTAGACTTTTGTCAGTAGTCAAGGGTTTAGTTCAATACAATTTCTTTCTATATCTACATCATTTGAGTGATGATCATAGTAGAATAATTTGAGTGATAAGCATCATATCGAATCTATCGCATATCAAATTCATTTTCAAATTTGAACTGGATATGACTGGTTAGACTAAGCGGATTCATCATTTGGCTCGTTAACTTTTAATCAAATCGAACTAGACATTAATTGATCCCAAAATTCAATAACTTAGCAAAGAGTGTTATTCGAGTTTCAAACCCGATTTTTAACTTAGCTGACCCAATCTTAAATCCTCAAACTAAATCACCTAAAATATTCAATAAACTAATTAGCCCTGACTAAACCATATTCTATTTAAATTAGCTAGACTAAACGTGGCCCAAAAGATTTAAGGCTGGATGGAGACCACTTGCATTCATCAAGTGCAACACCCCGTAACTCGACCTAACACAACGCATCTGATAAAATACGACGGGGCAATTTCAGCTATAAAGGTTGGGTCTTTTGGAACTAGACCCGTTGAGGTAATTAGACTTCCTGGGTGAAGCCCTTTAGTTAAAGCCAAAGTGAAGCTCAATAGCTGGCAGCCCAATGTTAGGACCAACATGTTGGGGACCCGAAGTATAAGACCCATTTAATCCTAAAGCTATGGCTTGGACCCATTAGTGAAGGCCCTATGCCAAGATTCGATTTGGACCCATTAGGAATTAGAACTAAGAATTCAAGAGGGATCCCAGATCTAAGGCCCTTAAGACATGTTATACACTAACATAAGTGTGTGGCTGCCTCACACGGGAACCCATCTCCGTTTAAATTATTCTCATGCACACATAGTCCCTGCATGGAGTTGGTGTGTTGGGTGAGAGGAAATAAAAGGTAGAGTTCTCCTTTCCTCTCATCATCTCAAGCTTGACGAAAAACCAGCCACTGTCTGATCTAGCCATCTCTGGCTAGCTCGACCCAACCTTGCAATTGAGAGATTCTCTTCCGCAATAGCTAATCTCTTGAACCGTGAACTCTTTCGGACTGGGATAGAAACGATCAAGCACATTCTTGCGAGCGAAAGTGAGTGTGACAACTCGGAAGCCTCGCGTGCAAAAATCTCATTAAAGTAACCTTGCGAT
This sequence comes from Chloranthus sessilifolius, assembly GCA_021018995.1. Lineage (NCBI taxonomy): Eukaryota > Viridiplantae > Streptophyta > Magnoliopsida > Chloranthales > Chloranthaceae > Chloranthus > Chloranthus sessilifolius. The sequence goes on from CM037588.1 coordinate 106,220,493, forward strand.
CGTTGTTTCGTAAGCTTGTTGTTCTTAGTCTTAGAGTTGGGAATTAGGAATCGGACATGCAAGGGTCGTTGTGACCGAGTTTGTGAAGACCGATACCTTGACTTTCGTGCATGCATTAGCGCACAAATATTCGGGGACTCGATGTATGAAAAACAGATCCAAGTGAATGCGTTCTGGCTTCGCATGCTTCGAAGCCTCTGAAAATTGGGCATAGATATGATTTAGAACCATTTAAGCCGATTTCTGAAGCCTTGAACCAAGTGATTCATGTAGTCCGAATATGGTTGAAAGCTTAGTTTTAGCAAGTCATCATGTTTAAGTGAATAGATTAAGTCTTCTGGATGGAAACGATACTTCGAATCATCGAATTTTGGCTCAGGAAGCAAAGTAGAAAAGCAGCGAGTCTGTCAGGCTCGCCGTGGCAACTTAGAGCCTCGTCGCGGCGAGAAAACACCTGAAGGCCTCGCCGCGGAGAGATTTCAAGGTTTTTTCCTCTCAAGAAAAACTCACTGCAACGAGATGCTAGATTCATGTGGCACCTGAAGGACTCACCGCGGCGACCCTGCAACTCGCCGCGACGAGATGCCCTGTTCTGTTGGGGTTTGAAATTTATACCCCTTGGTATCTTAAGAGTTTGTCTTATGACTAGTGTGTTTATTAACACGTAGAGTATATGTAATACGTGTTCTAGGATATATACGAGAAGCATTGGAAAAGATTTTAGCCTGATTTGCACACATGGATGCGAACTGTCGACACTTAAGGTAGGGAAGAACATCGTGCCTGACTACTTGTTTTTCTCGAATTCTCGTTATTAATGCACATAGCTTATACTGAGTATTTTTCTAAAATTGATGAGACAAAACTTGACATGTTTTGAAGTATTAAGACATGATTTTTGTACATGTTTTTGCATGTTTTGATACAATGCATTTTTGTTTATGTAATATATACGTGATTTTATAAATTGTTAGTTTTGATAATCCTATGCACCTCATTGTCTCTTGTTACACATGCGTGCTTGACCTTGAAATTTCGTCGTGTCTCGAATCAAGTGACCCTGTTAATGTAGCTCAGGGGCTTGATGGTCTCAGTTCAAGTAACCCTGTTAACTAAGCTCAGGGGCTTGACATTTCATGTTAAATGACCTTTTTAATGTAGCTCAAGGGCTTGACTTCTGGGTATTAAGTGACCCTGTTAACGTAGCTCAGGGGCTTGACCTGTCTCGTATTGAGTGACCCTGTTAACGTAGCTCAGAGGCTTGACAGGTTGATATGTAACTTTATTTGAAATTCCTCACCATTTAATCTCGTAACACACTTGTGAATTGCTTACCTGTTTCCTACACACTATCTTGAAAACCAATGTATGATTTGTACTAAAGAAATTCTGATTGCTTTTACTTATTTACGCATGTTTTTACTTATCTAAGCATCAAGATTCATGAATGAGAAAGATAAATGGTAGCTTTGCATATGTTACTCCCTATTGAGTTTGGATGAAAGCTCACCCCTCGACTATACGTCACAACTACAGGGGTAGATTTAGAGTGTGACCCGGAACAAGAGGAGGATCTGGATTACAATCCAGACGAGGAAGAGGATTTACCTGAGAGCCATTTTCCTTAGCGTCCTGAGTGGCTCGGATATTTTACGGTTTTTGGGCAAATGGTATATGAGCAAGTTTTGTAGTTAAATACAAGTATATTTTGATCCACTGTTTAGGTGGAGGTCGGCCTCCATCGGTGGATGATCGTTTCTTTTGAGACAATGTTTACTTGTAGTTAAATACAAGTATATTTTGATCCACTGTCTAGATGGAGGTCGGCCTCTATCGGTGGATGATCGTTTCTTTTGAGACAATGTTTACTATGATAGTTAGATGAGTAGTTTATGTTGCTTTTGTATGTGATATAGCTCTTTATTCGTTTTTCGCTATGCTTACTTTGTACTCGTTTTGTGAGTCTAAACCAATAGGACCCTGAAATTAACGTGAATCTTACTTGGCGCATGAGTTTTCCATTAAACTGAACTGGGTCTTAACTGGTCATTAATCTCTAATGATAGAACTGATCTGTTCCTACAAACCATCATTTTTAATGAGAGATGACCTTACCCAGCCCATAACTCCAGTGGCCACCCTTTGGTTCCACCACGGCCAAATCGTACTTATCTAACTCCTTTTAGTCTAACCTAGACCTCACAACACCATTAAAGTTTTAAACACAAATGATCAACCCACCAATTTCCATCATAAAAGCAGACTTGGCCCTCTAGCTTGGCCACCCTCGCTAGTTTTCGACCCTACCATTAGCAGGAATATCTCTAGTGGAAACAATGCAAAATCTTGAAATTTCTCTTATAAAATTTCATAAAAGTCATTCTTTAATTATATGCTTCTTGGATATTATGATCAAAGCCTTATATTTCTTATAACATACCTTTCTTTTCAACATTCATTCACCGAATTTACAAATCTAGATTAAACAGTATCTATCACAATTAAAAAATAGGTTTTCCATTGAAATACAACATGCATGCACAATCACTAACCGAACATGGTGATATGCTGATCGATTGGACTACAATTTGCCATTGCGAGATGCAAATCGGCGCAGATCTTAACGGATTGCATGTCAGCCATCATATAATATAACCCATTAACAATAAAAAGAACATGCAGAGCCACACCATTTCACAAAATAAAACTAGCCATTAAATTCAGTTAAACAAAATATATACTATACAATGATCAAATTCTTACCCATAAAATTTCAATATGCAAACCATCCTTCCAGATTCAAATTGTATTTTAGACATAAAAGCGTTATTCTAGGTTCTAAATGAATCAGTAACTTGCCCTATCTTTACCTTTATTTGCAAAATTAGTAAATCCAACAGGCACGCGTTAATTAAATGGATCATTTAAATCCAATCCCATTTACAACACACCCATGTAAGACCAATTGAACCCCTAATAGCTTCATTTCTTGTAACCATATTGATACATTACTAATATGCATGCAGAAAATCTGTGTGGCTTCATCAATGCCTACCTTCTGATTGGATCTACAACAACCATATTCAATATTTGACAAGGAGCAGAATAATTGCATGCCAAGATCAAATAAAGGAACTGATCATCTACATGTACCTTAGATTTGATGAGGATCAGATACTTGCCTGGATTCTGACTGGGCTTGGATTTTCAATGCTTGAGAGACGACGCAGATTCATCGAATATTATTCAACGAGCTCAAAGGTTACAACAGCAGAGGTTGTTGCGATGAGGTTGCAGAAGTTCAGACGGGACTGCATCGATGGACATTGGGTGTGATTTCAGCGAAGGAAGAAAGAACGCAATCAGTGATTGCCTTGGCAGGAGGTGCGTGCTAGCTGAATTGGTGAGGATGCAACAATGCCATGGTGGAGATGGTGGAGCTGCATATACTAGTTTCCAAAGGTTAAGGGGTTGGGAGAGCTATGAACGAGAGGTGTATGGGTTAAAAATAGGGAATGGATCTTCTTTATAGTTGTTTGCCTACAAAGAAAGGGTGCCATGTGCTAGTTTTGAATGCCATGTGGCAATGGAATGTCGCATGCAAGACTTGTCTTGCTATGTCTTTGCTTAGGTATTATATTAAGCACCAACGCCGTATCCGTGAAGGTGGTACACGTACTTGGCAATCGACACCAATCTTACACCATTCAGCCTCCTCGCAAACTCCGGTCTCACTTCTAATAGGGCAACTGCTCATTGTGGACCAGAAATATAATTGTCCATCTTTAAGCAATTTTATATCCTTAGTTAATGGTAGCAACTCATCTAAATGAAGCTTAGAGTATTCATTGCACCCTAATTTTCGAATTATGTTATCTTTCAAATTATTCATCAGATTTTTGGGTGGTGTTCAATCACCTCTATTAGTGATCTTTAGATCATCACCATCGATCTTACCTATAACAAATGGATTATTGGGTGTCATTTATAATAATCAAATCATAGGTGCCTTTTAAGGGTTCTAGATTAATAGTTGGTACCCTTCGAGGGTGCCACACCTAAATTCAATTAGTGTGGGTGCCCTTATTGGGTGTCACACCTAAATTCAAATAATGGGGTGCCTCCTATGTTGGGTTGAGTGCTCTTTATCAATGTGGGTGCTGATCAGTCACAAAATTTATCAGTTTATCACCCTTAACTTAGTGATGCTAGGCTTTAGTTTGCTACTAATAACTTACTGATGTAGATATTAAAGAAAAATAGTAAAAGAGTAAAGACGATTCTTCAGAAGTGACAAAAGAGTAGAGACAATACAGAAGAGAAAGGCAATGAATCGTGAATATAAAATCATCTAGTATGAAAGCTATGAAAGAAGATAAAATCGTGATTTACAATTTTTTAAAGAAGCTATAAAAGAAGAAATTGTTATCTACGATTTTCAAAAAAAGAAGCTTTCCTATTTACTGTTATTGTTGTTGAACTATCACCGCTATGAATAGAATTAGAAGACTCTTAGAATTAGAAGTTCAGTTGATTACAGATCTGAGAAGATTGATGAAGATATACTCCGAAGGACTCTGCTGCTGAAGATTAAAGAACCTTCTAAGCGCGCATCAACTAAAGAAAGTAAGGAAAAGATGAAATTAGAAGTAGAGTTATATTAGGACAAGTTTTACTTCTTTTATTAGATTTTGAACTTGTAAATCGACTCCTTATGATCTATAAATAAGAGAGCCCGGTGTAGGAATAATCATCGAAGAATTTTAGCATCAATTGACGTCTGAAGTTAGAATTTTTCCGATCAATAGTGTAAAATAGTTAGAATAGATTAGATATCTAAGGTTTCTCAAGAGCAATTGATGACTGTAATTGAGTGCTAAAGATTAGAGTAGATATCTGTAGTTTCTCAGGAGCAATTGACGACTGCGGTTGAGGGGTGAAGGATATATTTCATTTTACTTTTTAATTTAAATTTATAGCTGTGTAAACATCTCAAAGTTTTGATTTGAATTGACAACTCCGGTTAGAATTTACAGATTAGTGTAATGATTTTTGCTTTTCCATCTTCAGTTTCCTAAGGTTTGATTGACGCCCAGATTTTAGGAAGTTGCTGATTAGATTAAATATGTATTGATAGGATCTTAGACTTGATTGATGACTAATACAAAGAGACTAGAGATATGGTGTAATGTTATTATTTAAATTCATAAATATCCGATAGTTGAAGATTGGGATTGACGACCTCAATCAGAAGGAGGATTTAAATTTATTTTTTACACTTTAAATTAAAATAAATTCTTTTATTCATATTTCTCCAGTAGATTAGATCTTAAAGATAAATAGAAGTTTTTAAAATAAGAAGTTAAATAGAAAATATAAATAAGAAATAAATAGATAGACAAATTTTCTTGTGGGAACGATTCTGTACTAGTACTATGATTTCCATTGTGCGCTTGTAATAGATTAAGACTTGAATTTAACATAATTTTAATACATAAAATAAGCCGATTAAGTTTTTGGCGCCGCTGCCGGGGAAGCGAAATTTATCTTTATTTCTATTTTTATCTAATATTTTTATTCTTTTAGAAACTAATATTTATCTTTCTCTTTTTATATTTCTTTATCTTTTTATTTTTCTTTGATCTCTTCTTAATCTTTCAGAAGTTCATTCGGAGCAGTAAATTAAAAGTTTTCAACTTCTGCCGGCTACGAAATTTAGAAGCTTAGATTTGTTTCTCTCCCTGCCTTCTAGAATAAAAATTAGATAAAATTAAAATCCAAATAGATATTTATAATAACTATTTTTTTAGCCACCCTGCTGTGATCTCAGTATGATAGGAAGAAATCAATACATGGCTAAAACCATGGGAGACTACTATGCATGGACACCTCTTACACTACCCCCATGTATTCAAACCCCTACCACTGGTAATAGGACTTTTGAAATTACACCCAATATACTTCAAACACTTCCAACTTTTCATGAGCTAATGGATGAAGACCCCTATCCGCATTTAAATAAATTCGTAAGCATATGCACTGCCATTAGAATTAAAAACTTGACAGAAGAATCCACTCGATTGAGGCTATTCACATATTCCCTTAGAGATGAAGCAAAGAAGTGGATAAACTCTTTGCCCCATAATTCGATCCCTAATTGGGAAGGGTTGGAACACATGTTCCTTAGAAAATTCTTTCCAATCAGTCAAACAAATAAAATTCGGCATCTAATCATAACATTCCTACAACTTCCAAATGAATCTCTTCAGGAAGGTTGGAACCGTCTCAAGGATCTTCTGCACAAGCGTCCTCACCATGGGGTTACGCGCTGTCACTTAGTGCTTATTTTTTATGAAAGTCTTAGCAATGCAAACATGCATAGGATTAATGTAGCCAGTAGTGGTATGTTTCAAAATTTGACAGCAGAAGAAGTATGAGAACTCTTTGAGACCCTTAGAGAGGAATCGATGCAAAATCACGCATTGGGTGAGATTGATTCGGAGACTTTACCAAGTGTACTTCCTAAGCAAGGAAGACTATACAAATTAAATGAGACGGCTCGAATTTTGACACCCGAAACTCGTGCTGTCAGTATGACCCGCGAGGCCGCACCCCGTATATCACACAGAACACTTGGTATATCCACACACAAAGCGGAACAAAATAGTATTGTTCTTTAACCTCAGCCTCGCGCTCCCAGGTAGCCTCTTCAGCTGGATGGTTTCCCAATTTTACATGTACTAAAGGGATAATCTCAATACGTAAAATTTGCTCTTTTCTATTGAGAATTTGGATCGGTTCTTCTATCATGGTCATATCTTCATACATCTCATTCAATTGATCATCCAAGATATGCGTAGAATCTCTAACATACTTCCTGAGCATAGATACATGAAACACATGATGCACCCGAGCAAATAAAGGAGGTAATCCAATTCTGTAGGCAACCTCACCAACTCGACCCAAAACCTCAAAGGGCCCAAAATAATGAGGACATAACTTTCCCCTCTTTCCAAATCTCATGACACCCTTCATGGGTGATATCTTAACGAATACATGATCTCCAACCTCAAAGTCTACACTCATTCTTTTTATATCAACATAACTCTTCTGTCTACTCTAAGCTGACTTAATTCTTTCCTGAATCACACGAACAATAGTGACATTGTCTTCAAGTATTTTCGGACCCAATATGAACTTTTCGCCAGTCTCTTCCCAATTGATCGGTGATCTACACCGCCGTTCATAGAGTGCTTCATAAGGTGCCATACTGATGCTCATTTGGAAACTGTTATTACACACAAACTCAATCAACGGTAAGTGTTGATCTCAGGAGCCATGAAAATCAAGCATACATGCTCTGAGCACATCTTCTATAATCTGATTTACCCGCTCTGTTTGTCCATCCGTCTGCGGATTTAATACAGAACTGAAATTCATTCGTGTACCCATACCCTCTTGAAACTTTTACCAAAACTTCAAACTATACAAAGAGTCACGATCTGAAACAATGCTAACTGAAATACCATACAATCGGACAATTTCTTTCATATATAACTCCGCAAGTCTCCCTGCCGTATACGTAGTATTGTATGGCAAAAACTGGGCCGACTTGGTTAATCGGTCAATGACCACCCAAATGGCAGTGTCACCTTGCTGTATGTGATAATCCCACAATGAAGTCCATTTAAATCGACTCTCATTTCCACTCTGGTATAGGCAAAGGTTGCAGTAATCCTGCAGGATGTCTATGATCTACTTTCACCTGTTGACATACTAAATACTTCGAAACATACTCAGCAACATCCTGTTTTAAACCTCTCCACCAGTAGTTCTTTATTATATCCTAATACATCTTAATACTACCAGGGCGAATAGTATACTTAGACTTATGAGCTTCGTCTAGAATAGTCTGCCGCAGATCGGCATCAATCGGTATACATAGACGTCCTCTGAATAATAAGGAACCATCTTCTTTAACTGAGAAATCGGGTCTACTGCTGTCAATTACACCCTGCCTAATCTTTACTAACTCTGGGACTTTCATCTACAATTCTTGAAGGTGCTCAAAGATCGTCGGTCTAACTGTAATGTTTGCCAATAAGGCCCCTGAAGCTTGCACTTTGATCTTTGCGTCGTACAAAGAAAGATCCTCTAGTAATTTCCATCTATGAATTCCTGCAACAAGACTTGACAATGATGCCAAACTCTTCCTGCTCAAGGAATCCGCTACCACGTTAGCCTTGCAATGGTGGTACTGAATGTGGCAATCATAGTCTTTGAGAAATTCCATCCATCAGTGCTGCCTCATATTAAGTTCTTTCTGTGTAAACAAATACCTGAAGCTTTTATGATCTGTGAATATCTCAAAGGTTTCACCGTATAAGTAGTGCCTCCATATCTTTAGTGCAAATATAACTGCTGCTAGCTCCAATTCGTGGGTTGGATAATTATTCTTGTGATCTTTCAGTTGTCCCCATATGGAATCACTTTCCTATTTTGGTTGACTACACAACCCAACCCACTGTGTGAAGCATCACTGTAAACAACAAACCCTCCACTGCCTGAAGGAATAGCTAATACTAGAGCTGAAGTCAGTCTTTTCTTGAGTTCTTAAAAAATCTTCTCACATTCTTCAGTCCATTCAAATCTCACATCCTTCCTGGTAAGTCTAGTAAGTGGTCCAGAGAGTTTTGCAAATAACCACTCACCACCTTGTTAAGTTCAAGTCTTGTGACACAGTTTACCAATTTTCCAAACACTACAGCAAGATGAACCAGCATATGCCTCTTATCTATGTGCAGCTGTATACCTATCAGTTAAATTTTGAAACATTGCATCAGGCCTTAACTTTTTTTACAAGTTAGGTCAATTTTATGGATTGACTACGGACTCAATCCATGCACATGTTTTCACAAAATCTGTACAGTAATACATAATAAACTCAGATCACTGATTAACTCCTACAATCATAGCCTTCATATTTAAGCTTACTTTGCAACTACTTAAAAAAGCACAACAATAGCAGGAACACCAACTTATTTGCAGCTAAAACTGCTTGAATTGTTCATGTAAAAAAAATGTAGTGTCATCAAAATCTTGGCCATGGTGCTGGTTTCTTTGGCTACTAATTCGAGCAGGTTTTTATGAAGAATATTTTGTTCAGCATGTTCTATTCGTTTTAATAGCTTTATCTATAAGAAATTTGTGGCCCAAGCAATTAATGCATGTGAAAAAAACTATTACCCTAGCCTCTGTAATAGTGATGACCTTGATGTTGGCTAGTGGGTTCTTTGTTCAAGTAAGAACTCTGAAAATGTGAAGGAAATCATTTGATCTGGAATGCCCATAATCTGGGGTTCAAGCTCTCAAATCAGACCAACTCTAAACTCGCATAGAGTTCAAGCTCTCAAATCATTCTAAACTCGCTAATGGATCAGCTTATTTTAGATCACATTATAAAATCAGAAATAATAATTTATATTAAGTCGATGGTTTTGTACATGAAACTTCTAGTGATCCTAAAAGTGAGTCGTGTCGGCAAGAGGACAATTTAGTATAATTTCATAACAATTAGAAAGTTTGATAAAATTTCATAACAACATATTTAAAAAAAAAATTTAATTTTGTTATTTTGATTTTAATTTTTTTTTAAATTAAAAAAAACCTACACCGACGGCTGCAAGCTGAGCCATCGGCGTAGGTGGGGAAATTTTTTAAAAATAAATAAATAACCTACGCCGATGACTCTAGCCGTTAGCATAGGTTGGGCACCAAATGCCAACGGCTGTAGCCTTCGGCGTATTCATTAGTCGATGGAATTATTGCCAACGGCTTACAGCCGTCGACATTGGGTCCCCCAGCCATCGGCTTATCCTCCACCGACGACTGATGAACCCTACACTGATGGCTGCCAGCCGTCGGCATAGGTCCACTTTTTTGTAGTGCCTTAATGGGTGCTACACCTAAATTCGAATAATGGGGTGCCTCCTACGTTGGGTTGGGTGCTCTTTATCAATGTAGGTGCCATCCTTTTTAAAGGTGCCGTTGCCTCGGGTCTGCATTTCCTGCTTCTTAGGAGTCGGGTTTCAGGTCAAAAGTTTGGCTAGCCCGAGTTTTCAGGGGCAGTTGTTAAAGTTGCTAAGAGAGCAGATGGACAAGACACAAAAGCAGTTGATGAAGCTGGGGGGGGGGGGGAGATCCACGCTACAGATTACTCATATCTTTGCCTGTTTGTCGATGTACCTTAATCTCCTAAACTTAAAATGCCCTCATTCAATAAATATAATGGCACCGGCAACTCTATTGCCCACTCAAAGTCATATGTGGGGACGTGTGTTAGTATGGTGGAGATGAGTACCTTCTCATCAAGGTATTTCAAAAGAGCGTCACTGGCCCGACCCTGAGATAGTTCACGTCAGTGAAAAATTCTATGTTGAAAACATGGAGAGATCTCACCCATCTATTTCAAGAACAGTGCATCTATAACATTAATATTGAGCCTCGCAAATCAGATTTGGCTATGTTGAAACAAAAAACTAATGAGACTTTTAACGAGTATATCGAAAGGTGGAGGGCCCTAGCAGCCCAAGTGAGGAACCGCATATCGGATGAGAAGCAAATAGAAATGATTGCAAAAATGGTGCTGCCAGTCATATCCGATTTCCTGGTGTACCAATAGTAGGCAAATTTTGTCAATTTGGTAAGAAATGCTAACCGCTATGAAGATGCGGTAAGATAGGGTCGCTTAAACAAAACAGTGGCCAGTAGGACCCGCAAGATCATAGAGCAGAGAAATGAGATAAGACTAGGTGTGGAGGTTCAAGCAATTATGACTTCACAACCCAACACAACCACAACACCCTTCCAATTTGGGACAATAAAACATGCTCCAACACAGGCAGATCCAACACAGAACTAGGCAATGGCCCAAGGGCATAGATGACCCCCGAGCAGAGAAGGGCCAGATTCAACCGAGTATTCACTCCCCTGGGACAATCCCCGAATGCCCTATTACCCTTGTTAATTGAAAAATGTTTAGTCACCTCATTTCAGCTGTGACCTCCATCGAATCTGCTCTCAAGAAATTTCGATCCCAATGTGCATTGCAACTTCCACCAGGGATCAAGGCACCCAACCGATCGATTCTTTCTTTTAAAGCATGTCGTACAAGACTTCATTGAGGCAGGAAAAATCATTCCCCTAGCACCTCCCCAAGCAAACACTCATATCAACATAATCCAAGCACAATTGTCGCCACCCGCAGGGGGAAATGGGTCTGGGGCCCACAATTAACGTGGTTGAGGAGGATATGGTAGAATTTAATCCCTCGAAATTCATCACCACAGGAGAAAATTCCATGACACTAGGGCAATGGAATTTGATAAGTGAGACAATAGGGGTGGTTAAACCCCTCAATTTAGCTGATTACTTCCTGAATCCTGGACCCCGAGCGACACCATTAGACTTGTGGTTGTACTTCCCAGCACTATGTCACGGGGTCGCACTTCCGCAACCTCAGTCCCGTGCGGCACCTAACGCACGCTTCGCTAGGTCAGCCTACTTATGATAACAATCGTCGCGAGGGCGTCCTTCGACGCGCTTTCAACCCGCGCGGTGCTTCACTTCTGCGTGCAACGAAGCCAACCCTTTCTGCACATCAGCTCTGATACCACCCGCCTAGAGGACGGGAACTCCTCCCAACATGGTTGCCTCTGTTTCACGGCCTACCATTTAGCTCATCGTGTCCCTTACGACACGCCAATCTGTACCGCTGCGCTAACTTGGCCTGCTCAAGCTTCACCCTGTGCACTGCACTAGTACCTCGCTCACCTGTCGAACCAAGCCCACAGCCTTGTGCCTCGCGCTCGCGTGCCCAACTTAGTCCCACGCAGCTTGCCTTCGTGTGCGTTCTGAATTACTAGCACACGTTCATCTTTAGCCCACATGCTGTCGTGCTCAACTGAGTCCCACGCAGCGCCTTGGTGTTCTCACGTGAGGTTGCCCAGCCGTATGCATCGCGATGCGTAGTCCGAAGCCATGCATCAACCTCCCTCGGGTTCCACACGACATCGCTGCGTCGACGTCCTAGGCCCACCCTTTCAGGCCTAGGAGACACTTGCGCCCCCTCTGGCAATGCAAGGCCCCGTGTGCGGGGGAATAGCTCTCTAGCTCCCTTTCCCTATATAAGGGTAAAATAGTCATTCAGCCAGAATGGCAGGAGAACCTCAAACCTATTGGTTTGACATACCGCAACGCCTCATGCATCGCTAGCCCACCTTGGCTATGTCGCGTCTGTGGACGCCCGCCATACTACCCTCATGCCAATCGTCGCCTCGCAGCGACCACGTTGCCAGGCCAACATGGCCCCATGTCGCGTGCCCTCCTGGCACCACATGTCGTGCCACATGCACCGTGCTGCAAGCTCGAGTATTGGCCCCGTCACATCCTCCACCACTCCATAAAATGTCAACGTCCTCATTGACGCATGATCGCAGTGAACTGACCCCGCCAACTCCTCCCAGCTTGATAGCAACACATTTCTAGTTTTTAGGTCCGCACCTTCCCACTAGCTCCCCACTGTCACCCCGGTCGGGTCAACTTGGTTCTGCTGTCACAAGGCCCTCACCTGTTAACTAGCTCAGGGATGTCGCGTGTCAACTTGACACCACATCGCGTGCCTTCGCACCACTTGTTCAGGGATGTCGCGTGTCCTCTTGACACCACATTGCGTGCCTCCGCACCAATTTGCTCATAGCATCATCGCTTCTGGATCGAACTTGGCTCTGATATCAAAATGTCACGGGGTCGCACTTTCGCAACCTCAGTCCAGTGCGGCACCTAACGCACGCTTCGCTAGGTCAGCCTACTTCTGATAACAATCGTCGCGAGGGCGTCCTTCGACGCTTAACTCAAAGCCAGCCGCTCCAGCTAGCGCAAGCCAACCCTTTCTGGCCTCGTGTGCGGGGGAATAGCTCTCTAGCTCCCTTCCCCTATATAAGGATAAAATAGTCATTCAGCCAGAATGGCAGGAGAACCTCAAACCTATTGGTTTGACATACCGCAACGCCTCATGCATCGCTAGCCCACCTTAGCTATGTCGCGTCCGTGTCGCGACTGTGACGCTCCACGTCATACCCTCATGCGACCGTGTCGCGTCCTCGCAGCGCGACCACGTCGCCAAGCCAACATGGCCCCATGTCGCGTGCCCTCCTGGCACCACATGTCGTGCCACATGCACCGTGCTGCAAGCTCGAGTATTGGCCCCGTCACAACCAGCCCCGGTCAACCATAGTTTGCCTAGTTTTACCTCACCCCCGCTATTCCATCCATTTCCAGCACCAACCCCCATTAACCACATTTGGCCCAGCTTCGCCACACCTCTAATCCATCCATCTCCGATACTTCTATCCACCCCATTTCAGATCCATGGGTTACATATGATCCCCATTAGGTCTCACTCAATTACAACCAGACAGGTGTTAACATTGACAACAAAAATGAATGGGCAGTTGAGTTCATCACAGGGTCAGGGCAAATTTCTAAGCAACTGGAGGTGATAGTAATAGGCCAAGCCGAGGCTAGGAAAGAACCTGTGGTACTGCACCCATTGAAAAGAATGAACTGAGAGTATGCGTTGGAAACACAGTTTAAAAGGATGCCGACCCACATTACCATTTGATGGAAGCTCAGAAAGACGCTCATGTATCTGACAAGGTATCCCCCAATGAGGTGGGACAAATGATCGGACAAGTGTTGGCTCCTAATGACATCTCATTTTTGGACACCGACCTTCCGTTCGAAGGGTCCAACCATTCCCGATCCCTCAATATTACTTCAGAAATTGAGAACCTGGTGATCCCATTAGTACTAATAGACAATGGGTCTGCATTGAATGTAAGCCCATTGAGAATCGTGACCTAGATAGAGGTCGATCCATCCATGTTCAGGCCAACCAAGACAAGAGCCAGAGGGTTTGATAACACCAGGAGGAAAGTCATAGGAGAAGTTAATCTTGAGCTCACCATTGGGCTAACAACCTTCTCCATCCCCTTCCAAGTCATGGATATCAAATCCACGTTCAATCTACTGTTGGGGCGCCCTTGGCTGCATAAAATTAGGGCAGTACCTTCCACCCTACATCAGAAGCTCAAATTCATATTAGGGCAGAAAGGCATAACTATCCTGGGTGAGGGACAGAAAGGAGAGAGAGCCGCACACAACATTGAGAATCTCAAAGTGTTGGATGTGTCGCACATAGTCGTGGACACAGATCATCACAGCTTCCATACGATGTGGCGGCCGTCGCATCAGAACTCCTCAGAAAAGTCACCTTGAAAATTGGGGGAGGAATGACTACAGTCGTGGCGATGCTTCAGAAATGGGGTTACTAGAGAGTAAAGGGATTGGGCCCTCGCCTGCAAGGTAGAAGGGGCCCAATAAGAGCAAGTGGAGGGCATATCATATCAAATTTGGATTAGGATACAAGCCTATCGAGTAAGAGGTCTAAGAAGCCAAGGAGAAAGCCTGAACCATTGTCGTAGTCAAGGTCAGGGGGATAGACTTGGAAGAAGATGAACCCCATCCGCGGCTGCACATCAGGAGGACCTTTGCGAGTGCAAGGGTAATAAAAATTGACCAGAACATGAGGCAACTCAGCTAACCCCGCATAAAAAAGCTTCCATCCACAAGGCCGACCCCCAACTCATTCCCCAAAGATTGAAATAGACCTTCCTCCCTGTCACTCTTCGACGAGGAGGTACCCCTGCTGACACAACCAATCACCCTAACCCACCCCAAGCCTATTTTAATAATTGATGACCAGGTTCAAGATGTGCCTATGGTGAACATGTTGGAGACTGACCTTGGAGAGCCATCTCCATCCATCTCCTCCACAGAATGAGGTAAGGACTTGGGCGTCAGTACCCATACTCAAAAAGCTTTAAGTGGCTGAAAATTCGATACCAGCTTTCCAAAAAAAAAACCTATAAGAAGAGAGGATAACCCTTGGCAAGCGATGTCATGCATCTATAGAGACCCTCCTTGCCAGGGGCCCACCTCCGTAGAAAAGAAAAACCCTAAAAAATGGAAAAAAAATATAAAATAATAAAAAAATGTCATATTTTAAATTTTTTGAAAAAAGTAAAAAACATGATACCTTAAAAAAGGAGCACATCCAACGTGAAATTGACCTCTTTCCTATAGAAATACAAGTACAGGTAGGTGTCATGAATCTGGACGAGGAGGTCCCAATTGAGGAGCTTCTCAGTGAGCTCCTTGAGCAATACGACGATTTTGAGAATGGCCCTGCCCCAATCATGGAAGAGACCAAGGAGGTCAATCTGAGAACAAAGGAGGATCCTAAAATCATCAAGATCAGAGCGTCACTATCTCCCGGGGAAAGACAAGGAGTGATTGGCTTCCTTCGGTCATACCGGGACGTCTTCGATGGTCATACGAGGATATGCTTGATTTGGACACTGATTTGGTCGAGCATGAGTTGTCGATGTATCCTGATGTAAAGCTTGTCAAGCAGAAGTTGAGGCATCTCTTGCCTGAATTGATGTTAAAAGTGAAAGTCAAAGTCATCAAGCAATACAATGTAGGTTCCTCATGGTCTCCAAATACCCATAGTGGTTAGCCAACATCGTGCCTGCACTGAAGAAGGACCGAAAGGTTTACATGTGCATTGACTTCAGAAATCTTAACAAAGCGAGCTCGACACATGATTTCCCCTTAGCACATATTGATATCTTGGTCGATGATACTGCCAGGCATGGGATGCTCTCATTCATGGACGGTTTCTCTGGTTACAACTAGATCAGAACGACAGAAGAGGACTAAGAGAAGAAAACCTTCAACACTCCATGGGGAACCTTTTATTACCGAGTCATGTCTTTCGATTTAGAGAATGTTGGAGCAACATACCAAAGGGCGATGACAACACTATTCCACAACATGATGCATAGGGAAATCGGGGTGTACGTCGATGACATGATTGCCAAATCACAAGAGAGAGGTGATCATTTGGTGAACCTCCAAAAATTGTTTGAAAGATTGAGAAAATACAAATTGTGCCCGAACCATCAAAAATGTGCATTCAACACTATGTTGGGAAAGTTACTAGGCTTCATCGTTAGTAAGAGAGGCATCGAGATTGATCTAGTGAAAGTGAAAGCCATAATAGAAACGCCTTCACCATCTATCGAGAGAGAGGTCAAAGGATTCTTGGGTAAAATACCGTACATCAATTGCTTCATTGCACAACTAACTCTTATCTACACTCTGATTTTCAAGTTATTGACAAAAGACACGCCCGTCGAATGGAACAATGATTGCCAAACAACATTTGACAAAATTAAGAGTCATCTTCTCAATCCTCCCATTTTGGTGCCACCAATCCCCGGGAGACTACTCTTGATGTACCTCTCTACAATGGAAGTTTCGATGGGATGCGTCCCAGGGCAGCATGATGAAACAGAAAGAACAGAATAGGTCATTTACTATTCGAGCAAGAAGTTCACTGATTATGAAACACGCTATTCTCATCTAGTGAAAGTATGCTTGGCTCTTGTTTGGGCTACACAGAGGCTTCGTCACTACCTGCTCTCCCAGGCAATTCTCCTTCTGGCTCGAATGGATCCCTTGAAGTATTTATTTGGAAAGTCGGCTCTTACTGGCGAACCACAAGCTTGTAACTTCTCTTATAAGAGTTTGACATCACATATGTCACCTAGAAATTGATCAAGGGGCATGTGCTCGCTGATCATCTTGCTAAGAATCCCTTACTTGATTACGAGCCCATGAGAACTGAGTTACTGAATGAAGACATCTTGTTCATGACAGAGGATGGAATAGAAGAGATAAAGGAGTTGTGGGTAATACACTTTGATGGGGCATCAAACGTTAAACGTCAAGGAGTCGGCGCTATTACGATCTCACCGAAAGGGTCCCACATACCAGTCTCCATCAAGCTTAATTTTCCTTGTACCAACAACATGGCTGAATATGAGGCTTGCATAGCCAGCCTACAAATAGCACTCGCCCTAAAACAAGTCAGCCCTCTGCCTCCAGATCAAAGGAACAACAAAGCCAGAGGATGAGCTTCCCTAGTTCTCGGATATAAAAAACTTTCTCGAAATGTGACCATTCCCTAAGGGCACATCCAAGACATACAGGCGAACCATCCAACGTTTAGCTTCAAATTATATCATCTGTGGTGAGTGCCTCTACAAGCGATCACATAACAACATCTTGCTCAGGTGTCTGACTGAAGGTGAGGTAGCAAACTTCATGAAAAAGATCCATGAAGGAGTATGTTGGGGGCCCACATCAATTAGATATGCTCTCTAAAAAGATCCTACGACAAAGGTATTTCTGGACCACCATGGAAACGGACTGTTGCAAACACGTTCAAAGGTGCTAAAAATTGTAAGAACACTCCAGTCCGATACACACTTCGGCTATAGATATCCACACCATGACCACTCCATGGCCATTTTCCACATTGGGCTTCAACGTCGTCAGAAAGGTCAATCTAAAAGCTTCTAACAAGCATTAGTTCATCCTTGTCACAATCGAGTACTTCACAAAATGGGTAGACGCAGCATCTTACACGAGCATCACGGTCAGTCATGTCGAGAAATTCATCAAAAACAACATCATTTATCGATTCGACATGCCTAAAGACATATCACCAACAATGACACTAACTTTGCGAACAAGCGCATCAGGGCTTTAGGCAAACAGTACATGATCAAACATCAGTGCTCATCACCATATTGACCACAAACCAATGGAGCCATTGAAGCTACCAACAAAACAGTTGTCTGTGTCCTTGAGAAGATGGTCATCACCTATAAAGATTGGAGTGAAATGTTTCCATTCGCACTATGGGCCTACCGAATGTCGATCCGTACCACTACAAGGCTAACACCATTCTCCCTCGTATGTAGAACTGAGGCTATGCTACTAGTGGAGGTCGAGGTGCCATCACTCCATATCCTCATCAAGTCTAATATGGCAGAGGCTGAAAGAGAGAGAACCCTTTTTGAACAGTTGAACTTGATTGATGAGAAGATGTTTCGAGCTTTATGTCTCACCCAAGTCTATCAAGAGAGAATTGTACACTCTTACAACAAACGTGTTCGCATTCGAGCATTAAAAGTGGGTGACACGGTACTCAAAAAAATCTTCCCTTCTCTCCACCCAGACCCTCGAGGGAAGTTCAAGCCCAACAAGGAAGGGCCCTATGTTGTCACAATGGATGGATAGCATTTTCCTGAGCCACAATGGATGGAGAGCATTTTCCTGTGCCACAATGGATGGAGAGCATTTTCCTGAGCCACAATGGATGGAGAGCATTTTCCTGTGCCACAATGGATGGAGAGCATTTTCCTGAGCCAATCAATACTAGATACGTACGACGATTCTACTCCTAGTCTCCTGCGGAAAGGTAAGTATTGATTAAAATGAATACGCGACTGCTTAAGGACTCCTTAAAAAAGCCATCATTTCAAAGCCAAGTAGCCAAAAAGCATCCCCGAATGCTCATACCCTTTGCTAACCAATTTGAGCTGATAGCCTTTCTTTCATAAATCCTTCCATGAAATCCTTCCATGAAAAAGAAGAAAAAAAGTGTACATACATGCAAACAAAAAAAGAGAAGCTCCCAAAGCAAGAAGCGAAAGAGTTATCATCAAAATCTAACAAAATTAGAAAAAGTGAAATCCTAAAAATAGGATGTCTTA
Organism: Chloranthus sessilifolius; assembly: GCA_021018995.1. Taxonomy (NCBI): domain Eukaryota; kingdom Viridiplantae; phylum Streptophyta; class Magnoliopsida; order Chloranthales; family Chloranthaceae; genus Chloranthus; species Chloranthus sessilifolius. Next base: position 106,239,242 of record CM037588.1, read on the forward strand.
AAAAAGAAAAAAATAGAAAAGAAAAAGAGAAAGAAAGATTGTGGGACATGTATAGCAAAAATCCCCTAGGAAGAAGTGTATCACAATAGCAAAAGCTCAAAAGAGGACCCTTTTGCTTTCAAATTCGTAACCTATCCCTTCAAACCCATGGCCATGATTCACTCTTGAAGAAAACCCTCTTTAAGGTCTACAAGCAGTTATGGTATCCATTGAGTCGGCAGAAGCCGAGCTAAGAGACAACAAAAGAAACTTTGTCCAGCTAGCTATGACGGAATCGACATCTATATCTTTTGGTCTTTTGAAGAAGGAAGAAAAAAAAAAGAATTTTATAGGCTCAAAGCAAAGAGGATGTGGTGAAAACCCGTAAGGGCGCCACAGGTAAAAAGAACGAGCTTGTGTGGACCAGGTGAAAACCTGAAAAGCCGCATGGGGTTAAAAAGCAAAATACTCATAAACGTAGTGAAAACTCGAAAGGGTGCTATGGGTTAAAAAGAGGGTGATAACGAGCATGGAGAAAACTCATCTTGGGCGTTGTGAGTAAAAAGGTTTTTAAAGAACAAAAAAAGAGAAAAAATCATTGATTACTCCTTTGGTTGCATTTTCTGGTTATCTGGTCATTGATTGGGCCGCTTATATTAGCTCAAATTAGGTCCTGATCAGGTAGATCTTCAGATTGCACTGTCAAACGCATGACCCAAGGTAAGGAGAAAAGGTCAAGTCTTTGTGTAGAGGATATCAGAGAAGATACCCATGCCTTGTACTCGAGAGAAGTCAAAAGAAAGTTTCCTTGCTCCAGATCACACATGAACATCGATTGAGGCATTTCCCAGAGCACCGTTATCTTCTCCAGAACCCCTAGAGACCCCTAAGTAAAAATCAAGCTGCACAGGAGAGGTCTCGCCACGTAGGGCACATGCTGGGCATAGCCAAATTGGCACAATATCTGCGAGGGGTAGTAATGAGTACTGTCGGTCAATCCCAAAATAGTGATACCATCATGATTCATGGACTGCACTATCGGAAAGGTCCCATCAAGCCATGGAAACCTCCACACAAGCTCCGCCTTGACCAACCATATGCGTATATCGTGTGCATTCTTTTTAAGGCATCCTAGAGCATCGGCCCAAAAAGCTAGGCTTTTCTCATATTCGTTCTTCTTCAAACCTAACGTCGTGTGAACGACCTTGGCTTAACCTAGCTTCGGCACTACTTTGGCGAGGCCGCGGTGAAGCCTTAGACCAGACAAAATGGATATCTCTTCAAGAGTTGGGGTAAGCTCACGCGCGCCAAAACAGAAGACATGGGATTTCACGTCCCAATATGAAACCGCCGCATGGATGAGGTTCCAAAACAGAGGAACATCAAGGAAAGAGGAGAGAAGGGCAAGCCCAAGATGATCTAAAGCCGCGAGCTCACTCTTGCTCAAACTGTCAGACCAATGCTTGAGATATCTAGGTCCTACACCCAAAGAGGGAAGTATAAAAGCCACATTACCCCTCAAGATATCTGGGTCGTGAGGTGGGTCCATGGTTATACAAAGTCGTCTCAGCAGACCATGAGTCAATGTAGAAGGATCGACTTTCCCTTAGGAGAAAAAGACAAAGAAAAACGATGAAAAATCAAACCCCCAAAAGATATAAGAAAGAAAAAGCCCATTCTTTGACTTATATGAATTTGTTGTTGCCTCTAAAGCATGCGTGCATACTATGCACGCATGACTAAAATAGGTATGTGTGCATAGTATGCATGCATGATTAAAACGAAGAAAAGGGGAGGGGGGGGGGAAGGCCATGCGTGCATAGTATGCACGCATGACCACTTTTTTCAACATGCGTGCATACTGTGCACGCATGACCATAAAAAAAAGGGGAGAAGAGAAAAATGAAAAAGAAAAAAAGAGAGCAAGGTTTTGTTGCTGTTATTTTGTGTGAGCTATGATTAACTACTATTTTACTTTGGGACAAGCCCCATTTGCTAGGGCATCATTTGGCCTTTGCAAGTTGAACCATGGCGCCCAATTTTTTCCACCTGATCCTTTTTTTTTACCATTATAGATACCACCCGCGCAGGAGGGAGTACATGACCCCTTTGGACTTACGTGACCTATTGGTCATCTCCCCATTTGCAAAAAAAAGTTGACACCCATCCTGTAGAAGAATTCAGACCATAAAAAACAAACCCATACCATCTAATCTATTTGTTTTTTTTTTTTATAGGCAAGACCACCACAACCAAAAAGAGAGACAGAGAAAGATAAAACTAATATATTCACTCAAACATCTAAATCAAAGTGTACCAATAATTCAGAAGTTGTTTATTATAAAAATTATATAAAAGTTCTTATTCCTCAGCCAACGTTCAAAAGAAAAATAAACAAATGGCGTCCCATCAGGGGACCCGAGCCTCAGGCATCCTCCCTCCTTCGCCAATGCCTCCTCTGGTATGTAAATACATTGGTATCCCCGACGCGGGACCATAGCTACGCCAGCCGACTCTACATTGAGCGTGGCACCCTCTCCCGAGGCACCTGAAAATGTTTCATAGAGAGTCAGATAAGGATACATGGTCTAAAAATGCAAGGAGAATTCAACCAAAATCGTACTTACAATCTCAGCTTCTCGAAGGTCAGCAATGTTGTGGTAATACTCCATCTGTTGGGTCATGGATGCATAGTCCAACAGAAAAGAAGACGTGTAAGCAATCAAATGGGAGAAACCAATGCATCTCTAAAGAAACTACTTACCCAGGGGATCTACTCAGGAGGGGTACCTTTGACCACCTCAGTAGACAGACGAGCACGCTCCTCTACCTCCTCACATAGTTGGGAAAGTAGCCCATTATCCAGGATCCCAGACCTCGAGGCCCTAGACGGCCCCGCACCTGAAGACCCAGAAAGCCCCTCACCCAAGCCTGAGCTTGAACCTGAGGCCTCTCCTACTACAAATTGAAAAAGAAGAATGCAATTGTTAGGAAATGCTCACAATAGCTAAAAGAGGAAATGAATGAATGAACAAAGAGGAGACCGAGATTACAAGGCTAAGAGGACCCCCGAAGCCCATAAAGTTTACACTAGGTATAAAGCAGGGGAGGACACAACAGTATGGAAGAGCATCGTACCAGGTAGGATAGTCCAAGCCGAGTAAGATAAGAACCTCGATTCGGACCCCCACATGATCTAGCTATGCAGTGAGCTCCTCGATCGTACCACTCGATGTCAGTACATCACCAGGAGGGTCCACGGGCACAACTAAGAAGTCGAGGAACTGATGAGCCACCCTCTCCCTTAGGGAGTAGGCACGAGTTGAGGAGCCACAAAAGAAGATGATCCAACAATCGAAGAATGCAAGAGACTGCCCAACCATAGGCCGATCCAAGAAAGGAGAGCCCGTATAGGGATTAAGCACGACCTGACCAAAGAAAAAGAAACTTGCTTATCCAAATAAATCCTCAGAATTTCCAAAAAGACGTAAGGAAAAGAAAGGGAAGGTTGGAAAACCTGCTCAAGGAGCATCAAGTCAAATTGAGACCTCAAACCCAGCTCCAAATGGCTCATGTCGGTGTCCCCGTGACGATCAACATGCCAAAGCTCATCAGGGGGTAGGTGGCATCCCCTGGGAGGAGAAGAGGGAGACCTGGCTGAAAGTGTAGGTACCCCCAGACCTGGAAGGATGAACAAAACTGAAGGTAAGAGATGACAGACTTCTGCATATAAAAAAGGAAGGAAAAATTAAAGGCAAAAGCAAGTCACCTCGATCAAAGGCCAGAAGCCGCAGAGAGAGAAGAGGTCCTCAACTGATGCTCGGGCGAGGCTGCTCATCAGGACGATGTACCCAACACCACCCGAATCACATCTGTGTAAATCTCTTCAGATCTCCATCAGATGGAGGAGAGATAGCTGCACGTGCCCACTGCTGGTGTTGGCAAAGATCGTCTTACCCAGAAAGTAGGGCAGGAACATGTTGGCAAGGATCAGAGCATGCTTAGGGGAAACACGCACATCAATATCAGGCTGATCCTCGGGAGTCAGCTCCTCTACACCGAGGAGCTCCATCAACCATGACAACTTGACCTCGGGTCCTGCCATGCAGCCAGGAAGGGGATAGGCCTTGATCAATTGGACCACCTCTTTATGCTCCAGGAAATAAGGGAAGGTCACCAGCTCCCCTCCCACTGGGATTTCTGTGATCATGGCTTAGTTGAGTGGCGTAATGGCCATCTCTGCCACCGACATATGGAAGGTCATTGTCTCTAGACGAAACCACTCCAGAAGGGCCATCATGTAGGGGGAATCCCCTCTCATCGCAGGCCAGGAGAGGAAGTCCCCGAAGCCGGCATGGAAGAGAAGGATCCTCACTACGTAGGGAAGCCGTACATATAGTCTCCTAAGATCGAGCCATCCAACACGAAATGTGAGCGAAGGTAGGGGCTGCATCATCAAAGTGGGATAATCAAAACTACGAAAGAAAATGTCCAAACAAAAAAAATCACGAACTATGAAACATGCATTACCTCACTAGCAATCGCGAATTTGAGATGTGGGTGTACTACTAGTGGAGAAGGCTGCGTCGGGTCTCAGCTCCCTGCATCTCCAGCCAATACCGCTTCTTCTATTTAGCGGTGCGCCTTGTTAAGCAGTGAAAAATACCATTTTTCACCTCCTAACCTAAAATTTGGAAGACCCTTGAGGTGTTTAATAATGTGTTTTAAGTATATTTTATAGATAAGCAATAAATTACAGCCTTAACACAGACAACCAATAAAAAGGGCCAAATAAGCAATCTGTAGCCTCAACCTGTGCTCAAATTCCAACAATCCACAAAGCCTTAGAAACTCATTGAAGGCCATGAACCCAACTAGGTGGACCTGGGACCAAGTACAATGCCAAGGGATGAAGATTGAATCCACCCAGAGGTGGCTGAAGGCGAGACAGATGAAAGACAGCACATTGGAAGTGCGTGCAAGCCAAGGAAGCATAGAAATCAAGTTGTCGAGGGGTTCTCTTAAGCTGTCTAGAGGATTTGGTGCCTAAATGAGAAGACATCGAGAGGATCGATTTACATGTCGAGAGATTCAACTGAACCCGTCGTGCAGTGCACCCAATCCTGTCGATAATTGCTGGGCACAACCCTCGAGAGGATGAAACGAAGCTATCGACAGGATTTGTGACAACCAATCGATGAGTCGACTAGAACCTGTCGAGCGAATGAACGAGATGATCGTCAATCCTATCGACAAGCATTATCAATCCTCTTGATAGGTCTATAAACCTGTCGATTTGCATGCAGAGCCAAACAGAACCTGTTGAGAGGATCCCAAAACCTCTCGACACTCGCTTTGGGGAACTTCTCAGTTCTTTCTTCAGCAGCTATCCACACCAAAAGCCTGTGCACATGTTCCAAAGCATATCAGCGACCACTGGGGGTATTTTCAGCACACAATAGGCCACACGCGAAAACCCTAACGGTATCACATGTACTTGTCAGATGAGAACCAATGGGAGAAGAGCTTCTAGAAAAAAAATTGGCCACATCAGCATAATAGAATTATTCCCTTGTGTTTTGATTGGCTGAAACGGATCTGAGGACAGAGGAGGAGAGTATAAAAGCTTGGAGAAAATGCAAAAGAAATGACCTAGAAATTAAGAAAACCAGAGCTTAGGGCGAGATCTATTTTTCCAAAATTCTCCCTTCTTCTTCCTTTCCTCCTCTCTTTAGCCAATCATGAGTGACTAAAATTCTTCTCAGTAGCTAGGGTGAGGTCTTAAGCTATAAATTGAGAGATTCAAAGGCATTGTATGGAACTGTAAGATGCACAAATTACAGATCTGAGCATAATTGTATTATAATTTTGCAATATAATTATGGATTTTAAAGGTGATTTTGATCTATATTTTGCTTTTTCGTATTTTTTTTTCCCTGGGTTGGATATTCCTGTAGATGTTAGCCTATGAGTGTCTCATATCCTGACATTTATAGTATCAGCAATGGTTTTCCTGTTCTAATCAAGATCTTTGAAGCGGAACAATCTCTAGGATGGTCTGTGACCATTAAAGTGGACAAATCATAGCCTTAGGATTGCTTCAAATTCTCTGATTGAGATTGAATCCTTATACCTCACCTCTGCCAGGGTAACCTGAGAAGTTGGGAGCCAGAAAAGAGGATTGTAGCAAATCAGATCTTAGCATTGCCAATGATTCCTTCGATTACCAGTGAGAGACCAATAGCGCTAGCTGTTGTTCTCACCCTTTGATTTTTTCATCTTTTCTATATCTCCCCTTACCTCTGTGTTGGAATAGATCTGGATCAGTAGACTTAATTCTATAGTTTGTAGTTAAAGTGATAAACCCCAAAACCTCTCTTCTTAGATTAGAATAGAGTGCCAAATCCACTCTGGATCTACAGATTTACTGAAAGTTAGATCACATTTTCCTGTGGACATACCCTTACTTACCCTTTTTAAAACTTGCTACAATAGCCCAGAATACTTACAGGTCTCTGAGTCTGTTTACCTTGGTGTGTGTGCAATCCATAGATTCTATAATTGTTTGATTTTAAACCCCTTTTTGAGCACAAGGTAAATGGCCTAACAAGTTTTTGGCACCGCTGCCAGGGATCTGTGTTTCTAACTTGGTAGATTTAAGTTTTTCTCAATTTTGGTTAACAATTTTAGTTGTTTGAGAAGTGTTTGATTAATTGCTGCTTTAGTTTTTGCTGTAGTTTAACTCTATTTTAGATCTGGATCTGTGGAGCTAAGAGGAGCTCTGTGTCACTTGGAAAAGCAATCATTGCTTAAGTTTGCATCTCTTAACTCTGTCTTTTATTTCTAGATCTATAGTTTTTTATACCAGTAGTTGTGTAGTTATCTGTTTTGTAATTGAATTGCTGTGATTTGTTGTGTTGTTCTTGACTCTTGAAGTGTGTATGCTTTGGAAGAGATCTCTTAATCCTGAGATTGCTCCTTTCGATCCCGAGGTTGAAAGACTTCTCAGACCTAAGCACCCCTTACACACTTCTATTCTTGATTCTAATAATTCTGCAATGGGTGAGCAACCTAGGACCTTGAAGGAATACAATGCACTAGAGGTTTACAATTCTCCCTTCTGCATTCAATTCCTTGCTGTTCAAGGGAACTATGAGATCAAGTCCTCCATTATCCAAATGCTACCCTCATTCCATGGCCTGAGCAAAGAAGACCCATACAAGCATATTGATAAATTTCTAAGACTGTGTACCACATTCAATATTGCAGGTTTGGGGGAGGAAGCAACCAGGATGAGACTCTTTCCTTTTTCACTAAAGGATAGAGCTAGGACTTGGTTGTCAATGCTCCCATCCAGCAATATTCAGTCCTAGAGTGACCTTCAATGTCAGTTTTTGGCCAAGTTTTTTCCCATGTCCAAGACAAGCCAGTTGAGGAAGGGCATTATTTTATTTGCTCAAGCCCCGACTGAGGACTTTCACCAAGAATGAGAGAGATTCAAGGAGCTCCTGAAGCAATGTCCTCATCATCAAATCCCTAAATGGAAACTTGTTCAAAGTTTCTATCAAAGAATTAACTCTAAAAGTAGAGATATGGTAGATGCCTCTTGTGGTGGTACTTACCTCCACAAAACTGCTAAGGAGGCTTGGGAACTGTTTGATATCATCAGTGAGAACTCTATGCAAAAAGAAACATTAGTCAGGGATTGTGAAACCCCTAGAATGACGAGAGATAATACCACGAGAGGAAAAATGTATGAGGTGAGTGGACACAATGAGTTGGAGAGGAAAGTGGATAATTTAACCCAAAATTTTGATAAGCCCATGGGAACAATGCAGTCACCATGGCTGCTAAAGTAGAGGAGGTATGTGTTACATGTCAGTCCCCCACTCACTGCCTTGAGGAATGCCCTTCATTTGTCCAATTTCTAGATTTTGTGATGGAACATGTGGCTGCTACTCAGTCTTTTAGGTAATAGCCTACTGTTGGTTACCAATGGAGGAACCACCCCAATCTGAGGTGGAGACAAGATACTTTTCCAAACCAGCAACAGCAGCCACAACAGTCCATGCCTTATAAAAATGCTCAGCCCTACCAATAGAATTACTTTCCAAGGCCCCATTACCAACAGCCCATGGCTCAGCCTATACAACAAACTGCACCCCCTCCAACTGCTAGATCACTTTCTTTTGAGGAACAAGTTCTGGCCTCATTACAGAATTTAGGGCCCTTGTCTCAAATTGTACACTCTCATAGCCAAAGCATTAAAAAGATAGAAAATCATCTTGGTTAGCTGTCTAATGCTTTGACCAAGAGAGAGGAAGGGAGGCTACCTAGCCAACCCATGGACAACCCAAGGAGACAATATGTAGTAGGTGAGGCCTCTTCTTCTCATGAGGAAGCCAAATCAGTCACCACATTGAGAATTGGACAATCAAGTAGGCTGTGGGCCTGTGAAAAATTTAGAAAAAGAAAAAGAAGTAACTACAAAGAATGTATAGTAAGAGCAACTCATGTTGCATAAAGAGGATGATGATGATCCTCAACAAAACAGAAAAATAAAAAGAAGGATGATGAGTTGGCTAAGCCTGCAAATGGGGGAGCAATCCCACATTTGCCATTTCCTAGGGCAATGCAAGCACCTTCCCCTTTTGATAAAGGGCATGCCAAAGTAGAGGAAATAATGGAAACCTTTAAATAAGTAAAGATCAATTTGCCTTTACTTGATGCAATCAAGCAAGTTCTAGTCTATGGCAAGTTTTTAAAAGTCCTTTGCACCCACAAAAGACAATCGAGGATACATCTTTCCAAGAAAGTCTTTTCAGCAGATAAAGTGAAACAGATACTGAATATTGTAACCCCAACCCCAACAAAGCTCCAAGACCCTGGAGTCCCACTATCCCCTACATCATTGGGGATCATACCATTGAAAAAGCCTTGTTAGATCTGGGAGCTAGTGTAAATTTGCTTCCATATTCAATATATGAGAAGCTGAGCTTAGGAGAATTAAAGCCCACACATGTGATCCTACAACTAACTGATAGATCTGAGAGGAAACCTGTGGGGATTATAGAAGATGTCTTGGTTGGGATTGACAAATTCTTTTATCCTGCTGATTTTCTGGTGCTTGATATAGAACAGAGCAAGTGTGCTACTTCTATCCCTGTGATCCTAGGCAGGCCATTTTTGGCCACTGCAAATGCATGCATACAATGCAGATCAGGGGTTATGGAAGTGACTTTTGGTAACATGAAAGTCATATTGAATATTTATAGTGCAGTTCATAACCCTCATTTGAAAAATGAGGATTGTTTTTCCATTGATGTGCTGGATAAGCTTATTGAAGAAACATTTCCAAAATTGCTATAGGGTAATGATCTATTTGGCGTTCTTGAAGAAACTGGGGAGGAAACAGTGGAAGACATGGTCCCCACACTCGAGTTTGAGCAAGTGAAAACTGTCAATGATAAAGGGGGACCACCAGAGCAACATCCATGGAAACCTGCTTTACTTTCTCTCCCACCACCCTCTAAAGAACTCCTATTGTTGTCCCTCATCAGTCCCCTAGATGTGGAGTTAAAGCAGGTCCCAAAATCTTTAAAGTATGCCTTCCTAGCAGCAAATAAGAAACTGTCAGTCATAATTTCTTCTTCCCTCACTCTTGAGCAAGAAGAAGAGCTGCTTTATGTGCTAAGGAAGTATAAGAGAGCAATAGGGTGGACTATTACAGATCTTGGAGGGATAAATCCTGCTGCGTGCATGCACAAGATTCATCTGAAAGAGGGCTCCAAACCCTCTAGAGAGATGCAAAGGAAATTAAACCCACACATGCAGGAGGTTGTCATAAAAGAAATTGTCAAGCAGTTAGATGTTGGAGTCATTTATCCCATCTCGGATTCTAAATGGGTGGCACCTACCTAGGTGGTGCCCAAGAAGTCTAGGTCACTGTAGTTTAAGCAGCCTCAGGAGAGCTGATTCCAACCAGGCAAACCACTGGTTGGAGGGTATGCATAGATTACAGGAAGCTTAATGAGAAAACCAGTAAAGACCACTTCCCATTGTCCTTCATTGATCAGATCTTAGATAAGCTGGCTGGCAAAGCTTTTTACTATTTTTTTTATGGTTATTCAGGGTACAACCAGATCCCTGTATACCCACAGGATCAAGAAAAAACTACCTTTACATGTCCCTTTGGAACCTTTGCATACAGAAGGATGTCATTCGGACTGTGTAATGCATCTGCCACCTTTCAAAGATGTATGCATGTTATTTTCTCTGACATGATTGATCAGTTCTTGGAGATTTTTATGGATGACTTTTCCATTTATGGGAATGATTTTAGCCAGTGCTTGCAACACCTTAGTTTGGTGTTGACAAGATGTGAAGAAACCAACCTAGTCTTGAGTTGAGAGAAGAGTCACTTCATGGTGACTCAAGGGACTGTCTTAGGAGATGTTGTCTCCGACAAAGGGATAGAGGTTGATCAAGCTAAAATCGATTTAATTTCACATCTCCCCCCACCCAAAACTGTCAAGCAAGTCAGGTAATTTTTGGGACATGCTGGTTTCTATTGAAGGTTCATAAAAGATTTAAGCAAAATCTCCAAACCTCTTTGCCACTTGTTGTGCCAAGAGGTTCCTTTTGAATTCAATGATGAATGCCTAGATGCATTTGAACTACTGAACACATGCTTGACCACTGCACTCATTCTACAAGCCCCCGATTTCTCCTTGCCATTTGAGTTGATGTGTGATACATCAGACTTTGGCATTGGTGCAGCCTTGGGACAAAGAAAAGGTAAAGCACCAAGTGTAGTGGCTTATGCAAGCAAATCACTAGCTGATGCCTAGCTGAATTATACAACAACTGAGAAGGAGTTGTTGGCCATTGTATTTGCCTTGGAGAAATTCATATCCTATGTGCTGGGATCTAAGATCATTGTGTTCACTGACCACTCGACTTAAAAATATCTCTTATCTAAAAAGGATGCTAAAGCTAGACTTATAAGATGGGTTTTGCTTTTGCAGAAATTTGATCTAGAAATTAAGGACAAGAAGGGGTTGAGAACGTGGTAGCAGACCACCTATCCAGGATCCCAGCTACTGCACAAGACAGCTTGCCCATCAATGACTCCTTCCTTGATGAACAACTATTTGCTGTTGCGATGCGTGACCCTTGGTTTGCAAACATAGTCAACTACTTGGCTGTGGAGAGGATACCCCACATTGGAACACGAATGATAAAAGTCTATTTTTCTCAAAGATCAAACACTACATGTGGGATGATCCTCACCTCTTCAAGTTCTGTGCAGACCAAGTAGTCAGGAGATGTGTGCCAGAGACTGAATTTGCAAACATTCTAACCATGTGCCATGAACAAGCCTGTGGGAGCCATTTCAGTGGCAACAAAATTGCTACAAAAGTGTTGCAAAGTGGTTTTTACTGGCCCACTCTTTTTAAGGATGCCTGGCAACATTGTAAAGAATGCTCAAGATGTCAGCAAATGGGAAGTATCTCGAGAAGAAACTTAATGCCTTTGCAACCAATACTAGTTGTTGAACTGTTTGATATTTGGGGAATAGATTATGGGACCTTTCCCTCCCTCCGATTGCCATAATTTCATCCTGGTAGCTATGGACTATGTGTCCAAGTGGGTAGAGGCCATAGCTACATGGACCAATGATCACAAAGTTGTGCTTAAATTTTTAAAGGACAACATCTTCTCCAGATTTAGCACTCCCAGAGCCATCATCAGCGATGGGGGAGCCCACTTTTGTAACAGACAATTTGACAAATTATTGGAAAGATACTCTGTTACACACAGAGTTGCAACTCTCTATCACCCACAAACCAGTGGGCAAGTGGAGATCTCCAACAGGGAAATCAAACATGTCTTGGAGAAGACTGTGAGATCAGACAGGAGGGATTGGTCCATGAGACTTTTAGATGCCTTGTGGGCCTATAGGACAGCCTATAAGACCCTAATAGGCATGTCTCCCTTCAAGTTGATTTATGGAAAAGCATGCCACTTACCTGTAGAATTAGAGCACAAGGCATATTGGGCGATTAAAGCATTGAACACTGACTTCACTGCTGTGGGCATTAAAAGGAAACTCCAATTGTCTGAGCTGGATGAGTTGAGATTAGAGGCCTATTCCAATGCCCGAATCTACAAGGAGAAGACCAAAACCTTCTTTGACAAGCAGCTGTTGACAAAAGAGTTTAGTGTTGGCGAAAAGGTATGGCTTTTTAACTCGAGGTTGAAGTTGTTCCCAGGAAAATTAAAATCTAGATGGAAGGGACAGTACCAAATTGAGCATATATCCCCATCGGGAGCTATTAAAATTAGGGATCCTAAAGATGGAAGGATCTTGAAAGTAAATGGTCAAAGGCTCAAACATTTTGTTGACAACCTAGTGGAACCTGTGATGACAATCTTCTTTCAAGAACCTCCCTTACTTGATTGATTCTCACTCATGTACACTATGTATCATAGTTACTGTAGTTTTTAGTATTGCTACTATCGCGTTGATAGCTTGTCAATATGTAGCTTAGTTAATAGGATTCATTATAATTGTTTACACTGTACTATAGCTTGTCGAGAGGAGTGCAGTACAGTTCAACAGGTTCTGAAGGCTCTAAGTATTCTTTTTGACAATATTTGGAGCATATCGAGAGGTATGAAGCAATTGTCGACAGGAATAAAAAAAAGGGGGGGGGGAACAAAGAAAAATGATTGTCGATAAGTTCTAATAGTTGGTGGTACGTTCGACAGGTTCAGAGTACTGGTCGAGAGGTTCATAAAACCTCTCGAGATGATGTCTATTAAAATAATAATAATAATAAAAAAAGAACCTGTCGAGAGGTCGTGAACGTACTTGAATTCTAAGAACCTCTCGACATGATATTGTCTAAAGCTAAAACCCGTCGACAGGATGGAGTGAACCACTCGAGAGGTTCAATAGTTTTTCACTCTGCGACAGGTTGCAGCAACCTTTCGAAACCGTCTCCCCAATCCTGTCGGAGTTCGTTTTCATCCTTGTGCACAAGCCGGTGTCTAAGAATTAATTGCGCATACTTTCATGACTTAACCACTATTGCTAAAAATAGCCCAACATGCAGTCCGCGTTTCCATTCCCCATATCAATTCGCACAACATCCCATACAACAACTGCCTTACCATTTATTCCCACCTTCTTTCTCAGCAATTAAGCTTGGAAGAATGCGAACGATTCATTATACCGATTCATATTCCACCGCCCATGCATTTAAATATCAGACTCGTCCACCTCTTTCACATCCATTCCCTCCTGACCTTTTCAATCCTTCCATAACCCCAATCATGGCCGACGACAAACCCAAAGATCTACCAACTAAATTCTACCCCGTCTGGCCACCACCGCCACCACCAGTCGAGCCTGATCCATTACAATTTTTATAGGACAAATATGATGAAGTGCAATGGATTTTGGAAAAAGAGGAGAAGAAAAAGAATAAGAGAAAGAAGAAAAAATAAAAGCGAGAGCCATCAGAATCCTCTCCCCTTCCTCCTCACTCTCTCCACCCCCTACCCAGCCTCCTCCCCCTTAAACCCCCCCCTCTGGCTTGCAGTTCCTCTTCCAGGAGTAGCAGGTTGAGGATATCCCGGAGGAGGCTACTAATCATTTTGCTACCTTGTGTCTAGATTTGTTTTAGGTTTTTACTTTTTTTTTTTTTCTGTCATTATGTCATTGTACACATGTTAAGTGGTGAAAAATGTCACTTTTCACCCTATAAGCTGACCATTAATAGACCTATGAGCACACTAACAAGCTCTTGTCAAGTGCATTTTGTAAACAACAATAAAAGAAGGTACTAATGCAGAAAACCACTCAAGACTACCCAAAAAGGAGCTATCTCTCAGCACAGGACAAACCTAGTAACAACACACCAGAGGGTAGCACATCACTAGACCCTCGGAGCACGTGGCTACTTAGGGCAAGGAGAAGGAAGTGAAAACAGGCTGAGAACGTCCTATCGATTGGTCACCTGAAGGCCGATATAGGAGCTGAAAGCAAAGATAAGAAGAATTCGTGCAATTAGAGAGGTTTCGATAAGATCTAAAGGCAGAAGAAGGATGAATTTGTGTGGATTAAGGAGTTCGATAGGATCTCAGAACCTATCGAGCAGCTAAAAAGGAAGAAGAAACCATCCTATTGAAAATCTGCCTGAAGAGTCAAAGGAACCTATCAAATGGTTTCTTGAACCTATCAAGATGAGAATGCTGGAACAGAACCTATCGAAGGGTGATTGAGCCTTTCGATAAGACTAAAAGCAAACCTATCGAAATGGTGGAATGAAGAGCAGAACCTGTCGAAATGGTTTTCCAACCTGTCGAATACTCCAAACAAATGACTGAGAAGGTTGGAACTCCAAGCGAAGATTCATCCTATCGAAAGCTATCGAATGGATCTGAGAACCTAGCGAAAGGACCAAAATGCTTGATTTCAACCTATCGAAAGCTTCCTGAACCTGTCAAAATTGTGTGTAGAACTTCTCAAAAATTCAGCTGAGCACACATTGTACTTCAGTGACTAGTTGCACACAATTCGAGGCACTTGGTGACCGACACGACAGTTCCAGAAGATGCCCTAGAAAGCCCTAACCGACCCACGTACTTTAACAGAATTCTAACAAACTCTGAAGACCTTCTAGAAGGGATTTTTGGCGGGAAAAACAGAGGAGAAAACTATATATATAGATCCCCAATTGCCATTGGGGGGGATCGAGATCTGAGCCAAAATTTTAGAGATTAGCGCCTGCAGAGCAATTCCATTTCCCTCCTTTAGCCCAACCATGGTTCGCTAAACCCCTTGGAGTAGCGAGGAGCGAAGTTAGATCTGTAATTGGGTGAGGTTAAGAGTGCTATTATAGGTTTCTAGCTACACAGACTACAGTTCTGAGAGTATTTTCATTGTAAAGTGACCTTATTTGCAATGATAATGCTATTTTTAATGCTTTAATTAGATTTAAACTTCCTTTGGTTCCATTTGGTGATCGATCAGATTTGTGTAGAGGAGTTGTAGATCAGCTCACCCACTTAACTTGTAGACCTGTTGAATACCATCTGATCTCCCTGGATCTGATGCTCCTATGATTCCTTGAGTCTGTGACCTAGGAATTGTAGCATATGTAGTGGTTTTAATTGTTCTAATTGAGGCTCTGGTTTTGTAGGAGATCTCTAGGATGGTCTGTGACCATTAAAGTGGATAGATCATAACCTTAAGGTAAATCTAAGCTCAGGCCTCAATTGGATTCATCTGCGGCAATCCATGGATTCGATAAAGTCTATAGGATGGTCTGTGACCATTAAAGTGGACAGATCATAGCCTTAAGACTAGGTGGATCCTATGATTTGGAGTGGAATTTATACCCTGCAACTGTGCTTATAGCCAGCGAGGGAATTGTGAGCTTTGAACCTCTGTAGCATGATTAATTGAATCTGATTTCAGTGAAAACCAACCTCCAAGCTACTCTTCTCCATTTTCTGTGTTTTTACTCTCTTCCCCTACAAGATCTAAGCTCCTGAACTCGATCCAAGATAGCTGATGTTTAAATTGTAGCTTAGTTTAAGTGACAACTCATTCCAAACCTCTCCCCTGTCTTTTAACTAATTAGTAATAGCTAGGGTGCCAGATCTGACACAGATCTAGAGATTTGTCGTATTTCTAAACAACCTCCCTGTGGACATTCCCTTACTCACCATTCTTTTAAAGCTTGCTACAACAAATCTTGAATACTTGTAGGTCTGTATGAGTGTGTCTTCCTAGTTTTATTATTGATTTTAGACCCTCATTTGTGGGAAGGCAAGCACACCAACAAGTTTATGGCGCTGCTGTCGGGGAGGCAGTTTAGAAATTGATAGATCTAAGTTTTGATCATAGATTTGTAGTTTTTGTTGATTTTACTAACTACATTTGTAAGTTGTGTTGTTTTTCCAGTAGCTTGTGTGCAGTTCATCAGATCTAAGGCTACTAGTGAGAGGAGAATCGTGCTGGAGACTGCTCTGTAGTTTACATCCTTCTACTCCCCTATTATTTTTCAGATATGTTGATAATTTTTGTTAGAATAGTTAGAAATTTTGGTTGATTCTGTTTGTTGTGTGTTTGGATCTGTTCTGCATTCGAAATCTGAGTGTTGTATGTTTGGTAGGAGAACTTTGCAACCCCAGATTGTCCCACTAAATCCAGAGGTTGAAAGACTTCTCAGATCCAGACCAAATACACCCACTTCTATTGCATTTGATTCTATAGAAATGGGTGAACAACAGCAATTGAGAACCCTTAAGGAGTTTAATGCACTAGGGATCTACAATTCCCCCTTCTGCATTCAATTCCTAGCTGCTCAGGGAATCTATGAGATAAAATCATCCATCATTCAAATGCTGCCCTCATTTCATGGCTTGACCAAAGAAGACCCCTATAAGCACATTGATGAGTTCTTGGGACTGTGCACTACATTTAATATCACAGGTTTGGGGGAGGAGGCCACCAGGATAAGACTCTTTTTTTCATTAAAGGATAGAGCCAGGACCTGGTTGTCCCTGCTTCCACCTAACAGTATTCAGTCCTGGAGTGATCTCCAATGTCAGTTTCTAGCCAAATTCTTTCTTATGTGAAAGATCAGCTAGTTGAGGAAGGGTATCATCTCTTTTACCCAAGATCCAACTAAAGACTTTCATCATTCCTGGGAGAGATTTAAGAAACTCCTCAAGAAAAATCCCCACCATCAAATCCCAGAATGGCAATTGGTTCAAAGCTTTTATCAAGAAATTAATTCTAAAAGCAGAGATATGATAGATGCCTCCTGTGGTGGCACCTATCTCCATAAAACTGCTGAGGAGGCACGGGAGCTCTTTGACATCATCAGTGAGAACTCTATGAAAAGGGAAACCTTAGCAAGAGATCTAGAGCCTCCTAAATTGATGAAAGAGAACACCTCAAGGGGAAAGATATATGAAGTGAGTGTGCCAAGTTAGTTGGAGAGGAAAGTGGACAGCTTAACTCTGAAATTTGATAGGCTGATGGGAGCAATGTAGTCACCTGTGGCTGCTAGAGTTGAGGAGGCATGTGCCATATGCCAGTCCCATGCTCATCCCATGGAAGAATGCCCATCTGCTGACCAATTTCCTGATTTTATAACAGAGCATGTGGCTACAACTCAGTCTTATGGGCAGCAGCTTACTACTGGGTATCAATGGAGGAACCACCCTAATCTGATGTGGAGACAAGATGGATACCCCAGCTAGCAGCAGCAGCAGCCCCAACAGCCCATGCTCTACAGAAATGCTCAGCCCTATCGAGAAGGTTATGCCCCAAGGCCTCAGTATTAGCAACCCATGGCCCAACATGTAGCTCCTCCTGTGCAGCAAGATGCACCCCCTCCAACTGTGAGAACACCATCCTTTGAGGAACAAGTTCTATCTTCATTATAGAGCTTGAACACTTTGACCCAAACTGTGCACTCTCACAACCAGAGCATAAAAAAGATAGAGGACTAACTTGGTCAGCTGTCTGATGCTCTGACTAGGAGAGAGGGAGGAAGGTTGCCTAGCCAACCACAGGACAATCCACGAAAGCAATTTGTAGTGGGTGAAGTTTCCTCCACTAATGAGGAAGCTAAATCTGTTACTACTTTGAGAAGTGGTAAGTTAGTGGACAACCAAGTGGGCTGTGAGCCTGTAAGGAACTTGGAGGAGGAAAATGATGTAATTTCTATTAGCACACAGCAAAGACCACCAATGGTGGATTTGCAGGAACAATCAGCTGTGAATAAAGAGGATAATGAGGATCCTCAAAAAAAGAAAAAACTAAAAAAGAAAGAGGCCCCATCGGCTAAGGCTGCAAGTGAGGGAGCAACCCCACACTTGCCATTTCCTAAGGCACTACAGGAACCTTCCCCTTTTGATAAAGGGCAAGGAAAAATTGAGGAAATGATGGAGACTTTAAGGCAAGTAAAGATCAATCTACTTTTACTTGATGCCATTAAACAAGTCCCAGCCTATGCCAAGTTTTTAAAAGAACTATGCACCCATAAAAGACAATCCAGGATACACATATCCAAGAAAGTCTTTTCAATAGAGAAAGTGAAACAAATCTTGTCGATTGCAGCCCCAACCAAATTCCAAGACCCTGGCACCCCCACAATCCCCTGCTTCATTGGGGATCACATCATTGACAGAGCCTTATTAGATCTAGGAGCCAGCGTAAATTTGCTTCCATATTCCCTATATGAGAAGCTGGGCTTGGGAGAACTAAAGCCCACCCATGTAGTCCTACAGCTGGCTGACATATCTGCAAGGAAACTTGTGGGGATAATTGAGGATGTTTTGGTTATAGTTGACAAATTCTTCTATCCTGCTGACTTTTTGGTATTAGACATGGAACCAAGCAAATGTGCTTCTTCCATACCTGTGATTCTAGGCAGGCCCTTTTTGGCCACAGCCAATGCCCACATACAATGCAGGTATGGGATCATGAAAGTGTCATTTGGAAACATGAAGATTAAGCTGAACGTGTATAACAATGGCTATTAATCCTCTTCTGATGAGACTTGTTTTTCCATTAATGCCCACAAGAAAGTGATGAGAAAGTGTATAATAATCCACATTGGTTGGTGTAGGAAAATGCTTGGTTCACAGATGGAAAACTGCACCCAAGAAATGGACACTGGTTGAGGAAAAGATCGATGAAAGGTGCCAAGTTTGATGCACCGGAGGAGACTATGGACCTTCCAGACCCTCCAGATTAACCCCTGCAGTCAGTATGTATCATATGTACCATACTCTGTTTTTGTTTGTAGCTGTTTACTTAGTTGTTATTTGATTCTTTTTATTTCTTTGCAATCATTAAAAGAAAACAACAAAACTGCCATGCTTAATACTAGACCGTCATCCTCAGTTGTCCTGAGGTAATGGGAGCTGTTCATAAGTGAATCTAATCATGGGGCACCACATCAACAGAGCCTGCTGAGAACTGAGACTGCGAATGCCCAGAAATACAGTTTTATTTGATTTTTAGAAGTCTTCGACAGGTCAAAGTTCACTTTTTGATAAGGCACTTAGTGATTTCGGCAGGATGTTAGATGGTTTCGATAGGTACTGAACCTCTCGATAGGTAAAACTAACTTTCCGATAGGAAAAAAAATGGAGATTTCGATAGGATACCAATTAGGAACCTATCGAAATGAAGATTTAGCTGCCGTTTAAACTGATCGAAAGGATGGTTCCACCTATCGAGATCCTATCAAATCATCCTGCTTTTAAAGTTATGTCTGCTATGCTTTCGACAAGACACACGAACCTATCAAAACCATCCAGTTCATCCTATCGGAATTGTATTTCACCTTTTATATACCCGTCAATAGGTCATTTGTGCCTCATTCCATACCTTCTGCAAACCCTAGCTCTTGTCCCTCTCGCAGTCGCCTCCCTCTTCCTTCACGAATTCCTCAAAGAACCTACAGCTGTTTAGTCTGCCTTTTTGTTAGAACATTCAGCTTGCACATAGGAGCATTTTGCCCCTAATTTTGGAAAAATTGAAGCTGGTCAGTGCGATTTCAGTTAAACCCTAGGTAATTGGAGGTTAGTTGCCTTCCCCCCATCAATCTGTCGATCCTCTAATTTTTAAACCTCAAACTCCGATTCTGTCGATCCTCTAATTTTTAAACCTCAAACTCCGCTTCAAGTTGGTAAAAGCTTAATTTCTGAAGAGTAAAATGGATGAGCCGGAGGAAACCCTCACGAACATACGCCGGAGAACAACTACTTCCACCCCCAAATCCTCTAAAAAGTCAAAGCCAGCTGACAAACCACCTGTCAAGAGGAAGCTCACTGAAATCTCACCCAAAAAGACCCCTAAAGCTAAGAAATCCAAAGCGGTTGAGATTCAGGAACCTAGAGTAGAAGAAACCTCAACAAGAGCAACCCCTCCAGTAGAACTGCCTGCAGGGTTAACTACCCCAATGAGTTTGTAGAAAAATTGAGTCTTGTCCCTGAAACGGATTTTGATCTAGCATATTTTACCAACATTGGGGAGTGCCAGGGGACATTGGAATATTTGAACAAAGAAGGTCTGCTACCCCTACTTTCACCCTTGAAGGAAAATACCTATCCCAGGTTAGTGAAATTGTGGTACCAGAACCTGACAAAGAAGGTGGTACCTAGAGCTGAGGATACACTGGAAATCTCGATTGATGATTGGCAGCTGACTATCAATTACAGAGATATTGGGATGGCTTTGGGAATCCCATATCAATTTGACTCCACCAGAGCTGAGGGAGTACCTACAGGGGTGACATTTCAGGAAATGGCTAAACAGCTTACTAATGGAATAGTGGGCTTTGGTGAATCCTTGATGAGAAGAGACCTCCATCCTACCCTCCGACTCATTGACACCATTCTAAGGAAAAATGTCTGTCTCTGGCCATTTGCAAGAGAGAAGGACCCCTTTAGTGGATGCACTATACTTCTGTTTAAAGGGGCAATTTGTGAATGCACCTAAGTTGATTTTTAAGACAATGGTGGGTATCAATGACAAGGTACGGAAGAGGCAAGCTTTTGTTAAAGGAGGTGGCCTACCTTTTTGCAGACTCATCACATGTCTGCTCAGGACTGGAAAATATAGGATTAAGCAATCTGAACTAATGGAGAAGCTCACCTTTAAATTGTATGGTAAGCGAGAATGGTCAACCAACCTCACATTGATTAAGAAAGGCCAACCAGTTGGAAGGGAGGTGGCTGAGAAGACAATCACTTTCGTGGTAGCAAAGACTCCTGCAGAGACACCCTTAGCCACCCCCCCCACCCACCTTACCTATCGCACTACCCACACCTCCATCCACTTTGCCATCCACCTCTGAACCTGTTTTACCTCCACCCACCTCCCCGGTCCTCCACCCTGATATCATGGAACCTCCCACATTATCCGAGCTTACCCCTACCATCCCTTCTCCACACAGTACCCACCCCATTTCTACTTCTCCCCCATCTCCAACCCCTCTACATCCACAGGGTGTGGACCTGTTCACCACTTCTGGGTTCACAGCCCTCATGACCTCAATTGTGGAGGATGTCGCTCATGAGTACACTCCACTTCATGACTCCCCACACCCCACTCCCCCTCATTTTCACCATGTACCATCCTCTCCCTTCCATCATGTCCACGCACCAGACCCTTCTACTCCCACCAGGCCTAACACCCTCACTCAAATCCTTTCCATCCTCCAATCCATTCAGTCCCAATTAACCATCAACACCGACACCCAGACCCTCATGAGCTCATGTCTCCAATCAATCCAATCCACCCTTATCCCATCCTCTTCCGCCCCTAAACCCCCTCACCTATCCCCTCCTGTTTCACCTATACCCACTCCACACCACACAGCTGCTCAGCCTGAGGAAGTAGCCGCACCAACTCTCCCCATACTTTCCTCACCACAGGTCACTTTACCCTCTTCTCCAAATTTACTGGTCTCCCCAGCAGCTGAATCCCCTATACCCTTCGCTCCCACCCACCTGTTTTCCAGGATGCCTCCACCCAAACTGATCCATGGGAGGATCTGGTTCTTTTCACCCCCTCCTCTTCATCCACTACACCCTTGTCCTTGCCTATTGTCCTTCGCCAATCCATGTATATACCCCCTTACCTTACCCTCCTGTGTGCAATGAGGGACAACCCTTACATCCACAGGGATGTTTTGAGAGGTATGGCTGCACTTCGGGCTTCCATTGAGGCCCCTTATGAAGAGAGGATTGCCAACATCGAATTGGAACACCGAATTCAACTCCGTGATATCTCTGAAGGATGGTCTGAAATCCTGACTCATTATGAGTCAGCAAAACAAGTGGCAGGGGCTGAGAGTCTCATTGTCAAATACGAGAAGAAGAATTCTGAGCTTCTGAAGAAAAAGTTAACCAATGATAAGGAGATTCTCAAGGCCACCAAAGAACTATCTGATGCCAACCTGCTCTATGCTGCCAAACAGATTGACATACTGGAGAAAAAGGTTGCTTCTCTTACCTCTCAGCCATTCCAACCCACCCCTCTTGCCACTGCCCCTCCTCCAAGACCTCCGCCTGCAACCCCGCCCCTTCAACTCAACCTCCTCCCACCCTGATGTGCACCTCCACCCAGGACCCCCCAACTCATCGCCTCAAAACCCAAAAGGGCTCCCCCAAGAAGAAAGTCACTTCCAAACTACTTGCCCCCTCTGCTGCCCCTGTCATGAAAGGGAAGAGGCATGTTGCCCAGTCTAAAACAACCTCTTCCACACAGCCCCCTACCCAACCTGCCGCCCCTTACATCTTAATGACAAAGGAAGAACGAAGGAGGACTGCTGCAGCTCTTGGTTTGGACCCCACTGCCCTTTTTCCTTTTGATTCTGATTCCAATTCTACTGTTGCTGTCGACCCCAAAGGAAAACAACCCGCTGTCCAGTCTGAGGAGGCACCAAAGAGACAGAAATCGAGGGCTAAATCTAAAGGCAAAGCTCCATTATCCAAGGATGAGCTGAAAAACTTGGCTGACCTCTACGATTGGCCAGATGACTCTTGGAAATAGCTATGACATCTTGTTATTTTAGTTTTTTTTCTCCTTTTCTCATGTATATATTTGGCATTATAATATATTTTATCTTCATGTAGATTTTCTGTATCTTTTTTTCCCCCCCGTACCTCCCCCTAATTTCATGCTGCTCACAGTGGGGACACTGTTTAGTTTAGGTTTGGGGGTGTGACATGTATATATGCCAATAAATTAGTTACTTTTAGTATAGCTAGGCTACAATAAAGTGATTAGAATTAATTAGAGTACTTTCTCACTTGAATTTTTGTAAAAAGAGGATATTAAGAAAACAACTTGTTAAAACTGAAATGAGCTGTTGTTTTAACATTTTTTATGAGGCAAATGTCAACAATTTCTGAAAAATAATCTTTGATGTGCAGTATACCTGAAATGAGAGGAAATTGTGAAGACACACCCCTAAAAATGAGATGGAAGGCCATACCCAGTGAGATTTGGGCCTAAAAAAGTTCCTTGAAGAGTGCCTTGGCAATTTTCCTGCTCTGTGGACTGATTGGATCCAATTTTAATCATTAGAGTTAGGCAAATCCAAATTAAAATAGCTTGGCAACACTCATGACATTAAGGACATGAAGTAAGGCCATCTCTTGGATAGTTTGAGCCTAAAATTTTCCCACCTTTGAACTGCCCTTGATACAAAACACTTGAGCCTTAAAAATCCCAATTTTCCTTGATGAAAATCAGAAAATTTAAACCCAAAACCCTTTGACCTATTTCAGTTCACTCTCGGTCTAAGAAATCAGGAAGAGGAAGGAGAAGTGAGATTAGAGGAAGATGTTAAATCTGGTTGAAAGAAAGGAGAACACATTCTGTGGTGTTGTGGTATTCCATATATATATATATATAAAATAAAATAAAAAAGAATGAGAAAGAGAAGTCATTTCATTGAAAGATTGAAATAAGGATTAGAAATTGATCACCTCAAATCTGAAAATTCAGGAAGTAAATGGAATTGTGCTGAAATGAAGAAGGTTGAGCAGCAAATCACCTCCTTACCTTGTTGATTTCTCAATTTTGAATCCCATTTTACCCCTTTATTCTTTTACCAATTTCACCCCTAAGGCACATTACAACCAAATAAAAAGACCTTACTGATCTGAAATGGATTGAGCTGTTATGTGGAGATGAGAATTTGTCTAATCTATGGTGAAAATAGTTAGAAAATTTTAGAAATTAGAGCAATGCGTATGCTTATGCTTACAGCCCTATTTGAGGACTGTAACTGCTCTTGAGCTGTGTGAAATTTTACACCCTTCATTGTTGTTGTGAGTTAACAGCCCTGGTAAGACTTGGGTCTGAAATCCAATTTGATGGGGGTAGTATCAACACAAAATTTGCAAATAGAAGGTGAACTCTGCATCAATTTTCAGACACAATGCCTTGACATGAACCAATTGATGATGAAGGAATTACTGCAAAAATTCATGTTTTAAGTTGGTGATTTTTCTGCTTAAAACCCTCTAGAACTGAAAAGACATGATGAGAATTTATTCTAGTTCACTGAAACTCTGTTTAGCAGGATGTACTACTATTAAATAACCTTATTGGGGAAGTTTGTGGGTACCTTTACTGAAAACCCTCAGGAGACTTCACTCCTCCACTAGGGATCACCTAGGGGTTTAAAAGGCTTGGTGCATATGTTAAATGCATCCGTGCTCCTTGCCCAAAAAGGAGCTATCTCTCAGCACTGGACAAACCTAGCAACAGCACACCAGAGTGCACATCACTGGACCCTTGAAGCACGTGGCTACAGCAGGGCAAGGAGAAGGAAGTGAAAATAGGCTGAGAACGTCCTATCGATTGGTCACCTGAAGGCGTCGATAAGAGCTAAAAGTAAAGAAAAGAAGAATTCGTGCAGTTGAAGAGGTCTTCGATAGGATCTGAAGGCAGAAAAAGGATGAATTCGTGTGGATTAAGGAGTTCAATAGGATCTCAGAACCTATCGAGCAGCTAAAAAGGAAGAAGAAACCATCCTATTGAAAACCTGCTTGAAGAGTCAAAGGAACCTATCGAATGGTTTCTTGAACCTATCGAGATGAGAATGTTGGAACAGAACCTATCGAAGGGTGATTGAGCCTTTCGATAAGACTGAAAGCAAACCTATCGAAATGGTGGAATGAAGAGCAGAACCTGTCGAAATGGTTTTCCAACCTGTCGAAGAGCTTTTCCAACCTGTCGAATACTCCAAACCAAGGACTGAGAAGGCTGGAACTCCAAGCGAAGATTCATCCTATCAAAACCTATCGAATGGATCTGAGAACCTAGCGAAAGGACCAAAATACTTGATTTCAACCTGTTGAAAGCTTCCTGAACCTGTCGAAATCGTGTGCAGAACTTCTCAGAAATTCAGCTGAGCACACGTTGTACTTCAGTGACCCACTGCACGCAATCCGAGGCACTTGGTGACCGACACGACGGTTCCAGAAGATGCCCTAGAAAGCCCTAACCGACCTACGTGCTTTAACAAAACTCTAACAAACTCTGACGACCTTCTAGAAGGGATTTTTGGCGGGAAAAATAGAGGAGAAAGCTATATATAGAGATCCCCAATTGCCATTGGGGGGGATCGAGATCTGAGCCAAAATTCTGGAGATTAGCACCTGCAGAACAATTCCATTTCCCTCCTTTAGCCCAACCATGGTTGGCTAAACCCCTTAGAGTTGCGAGGAGCAAAGTTAGATCTGTAATTGGGTGAGGTTAAGAGTGCTATTGTAGGTTCCTAGCTACACAGACTACAGATCTGAAAGTATTTCCATTGTAAAGTGACCTTGTTTGCAATGATAATGCTGTTTTAAATGCTTTAATTAGATTTAAACTTCCTTTCATTCCATTTGGTGATCGATCGAATTTGTGTAGAGGACTTATAGATCAGCTCACCCACTTAACTTGTAGACCTCTTGGATACCATCTGATCTCCCTGGATCTGATGCTCCTTTGATTCCTTGTGTCTGTGACCTGGGAATTGCAGAATTGCAGCATATGTAGTGGTTTTAATTATTCTAATTGAGACTCTGGCTTTATAGGAGATCTCTAGGATGGTCTGTGACCATTAAAGTGGACAGATCATAACCTTAAGGTAAATTTAAGCTCAGGCCTCAATTGGATTCATCTGCGGCAATCCATAGATTCGATAAAGTCTATAGGATGGTCTGTGACCATTAAAGTGGACAGATCATAGCCTTAAGACCAGGTGGATCCTGTGATTTGGAGTGGAATTTATACCCTGCAGCTGTGCTTATAGCTACTCTTCTCCATTTTCTGCATTTTTACTCTCTTCCCCTGTAAGATCTAAGCTCCTAAACTCGATCCAAGATAGCTTATGTTTAAATTGTAGCTTAGTTTAAGTGACAACTCATTCTAAACCTCTCCCCTGTCTTTTAACTAAATTAGTAATAGCTAGGGTGCCAGATCTGACACAGATTTGGAGATTTGTCGTATTTCTAAACAACCTCCCTGTGGACATTCCCTTACTCACCATTCTTTTAAAGCTTGCTACAACATATCCTGAATTCTTGCAGGTCTATATGAGTGTGTCTGCCTAGTTTTATTGTTGATTTTAGATCCTCATTTGAGGGAAGGCAAGCCCACCAACAACACATTTTTACTTTTACTGCTTTATATAATAGATTTTTTGTTTTCCGTTACTTGCGTAATTCGTCGATTGATGTACTGCATTTCTTTGATTGCCTGCTTAATGTACTTCTGTTGTTATCGGGTTGTACTGCACCCTTCTCTCTGAACAGTGAGGACGCTGCTCCTCATAGGTTTGGGGTTGTGGCAAAGTATGCCTTGCTAATAGGATGGTTAATGTTAGTGCAACTAGAATTGAAAAAACATCTGTGAAAAATGAAAGGAATACCCACCTGGATTTTATATATATATATAAGAGGAAATGGAAATTTTTTTAAAGTAAAAGTATTGGAGTTCCAACATGTGCAGGAAGTAAATGTCAAGAACTTTTTGAAAATTAGTGCTTTGTGAACTTGAAAAAGAGAGAAAATTGTGAGGTTATACCTCTGAAATATGATGGAAGACCACATCCAGTGAGGATTGGGCCTGAAATTTTTTTTCCTTGAAGAGTTTCCTGGCAACTTTTCTTTCTTCTCTAAGGACTGATTAGACCTAGTTCTAATCACTAGAAGTTAGACAATTCCAAGTTGAAATAGCTTGACAACACTCATGGCATTGAGGACATGAAGTAAGGCCATCCCTTGGACAGTTTGAACTTAAAATGCTCCACCTTTGAACTGCCCTTGACACCCACCATTTGAGCCTTGAAATTCCCAATTTTCTTTGATAAAAACCAAAAAATTTGAACCACAAAAAAAAAACCTCTCGACCTGTTTCAGTTCACCCCCCAATCTGAGAAGTCAGGAAATAGAAGGAGAAGTGAGGTTAGAGGTGTAAGGTTCGATGTTTGGTTAAAAGAAGAAGAAAGTACATTTGAAGGCTAGTGTGATGTATAGTTGTGGCATTCCAACCCATAAAAAAAAAAAAAAAATAGAAAAGCAAAACAAAAGGAATGAGAAAGAGAAGTCATTTCATTGAAAGATTGAAAAGAGGATTAGAAACTGATCACTTCAAATTCAAAAATTCAAGAAATAGATAGAATTGTGCTGAAATGAAGAAGGTGAAGTCATGAACCACCTCCCTACCTTTACTGATTTCTCAATTTTGAATCCCTTTTACCCCTTGATTCTTTTACAAATTTCACCCATAAGTCACATTACAACCCAATAAAAAGACCTTACTGATCTGAAATTAATTGAGCTGTCATATGGAGATAAGGAATTGTTTAATCTATGGTAAAAAGAGTTAGGGAATTTCAGAAATTAGAGTAATGCCTATGCTCATGCTTGCAGTCCTATTTAAGGGCTGTAACTGTTCTTGGGTTGTGTGAATTGATACACCTTCTATTGTTTTGATTAAGAGTGCCTACCCAATGAGATTTGGGTTTGAAGTCAGGTTTGTTGGGGGCATAATCAGCACATGATTCTCAATTTAATGGTAAACTTTGCACTATTTTTCACACAAATTATCTGGACATGAGCTGAGTGACTATGAAGGAGGCACAACAATACTTTGGTTTAAATTGCCATATTTTTGCTGAGAATCCTCTAAAAATTGATTGGACAAAGGTGTGGATTGAACTTTATGATTGCTTGATACTTGCTTCAATATTCTGCACTAATATTAACTGACCTTATTGGAGAAGTTTGTGGGTAACTTCACTGTAAACCCTCAGGAGACTTCACTCCTCCACTAGGGATCACCTAGGGGTTTAAAAGGCTTGATGCATATGCTAAATGCATTTGTGTTCCCTACAAAAGTGGCATTTTTTATTTTCAATAATTATTTTCACTTTCTCCTTTGCTCAGGGACTAGCAAAGCTTAGGTTTAGGGGTGTGTTAAGCGGTGAAAAATACCATTTTTCACCTCTTAACCTGACTTTTGGAAGACCCTTGAGGTGTTTAATAATGTGTTTTAAGTATGTTTTATAGATAAGCAATAAATTGCAGCCTTAACATAGACAACCAACAGAAAGGGAAAAATAAGCAATCTGCAGCCTCAACCTGTGCTCAAACTCCAACAATCCACAAAGCCTTAGAAACTCCAACAACCCAACTGGGTGCACCTGGGACCAATTACAATGCCAAGGGATGAAGATTGAATCCACCCAGAGGTGGCTGAAGGCAAGACAGAAGAAAGACAACACATTGGAAGTGCGTGCAAGCTAAGGAAGCATAGAAATCAAGATGTCGAGGGGTTCTCTTAAGCTGCCGAGAGGATCTGGTGCCTAAATGAGAAGACATCGAGAGGATCGATTTACATGTTGAGAGGTTCACTCTCAATCTCGCCGATAATCATAGCACCTCGAGAGGATGAAAAGAAGCTGTCGACAGGATCTGTGATAACCAATCAACGAGTCGACCCGAACTTGTCGAGGGGATGAACGAGAAGATCGTCAATCCTATCGACAAGCACCGTCACTCCTCTCCTCTCGATAGGTCTACAAACCTATCGATTTGCATGCAGAGCCAAATGGAACTTGTCGAGAGGATCTCAGAACCTCTCGACACTCGATTTGGGGAACTTCTCAGTTCTTTCTTCACCAGCTGTCCACGCCAAAAGCCTGTGCACATGTTCTAAAGAACGTCAGCAACCCCTAGGGGTATTTTTGGCACATAATGGGCCACGCGCAAAAACCCTAACGGTATCACATGTACTTATTAGATGAGAACCAATGGGAGAAGAGCTTCTAGAAGAGAAATCGGCCACATTAGCATAACAGAATTATTCCCTTGCATTCTGATTGGCTGAAACGGATCTGAGGATAGAGGAGGAGAGTATAAAAGCTCAAAGAAAATGCAGAAGAAACGATCCAAAAATTAAGAAAACCAGAGCTTAGGGCGAGATCCATTTTTCCAAAATTCTCCCTTCTTCTTCTTCCTTTCTTCCTTCTCTCTTTAGCCAATCATGAGTGGCTAAAACTCTTCTTAGTAGTTAGGGTGAGGTCTTAAGTTGTAAATTGAGAAATTCAAAGGCATTGTATGGAACTGTAAGATGCACAGATTACAAAGCTGAGCACAATCGTATTGTAATTTTATAATATAATTATGGATTTTAAAGGTGATTCTGATCTATATTTCACTTTTTTGTATTTGTTTCCCCTGGGTTGGATTTTCCTATAGATGTTAGCCTATGACTGTCTCATATCCTGGCATTTATAGCATCTGCAATGGTTTTCCTATTCTAATCAAGATCTTTGAAGCGAAACAAGCTCTAGGATGGTCTGTGACCATTAAAGTGAACAGATCATAGCCTTAGGATTGCTTCAAATTCTCTGATTGAGATTGGATCCTTATACCTCACCTCTGTCAGGGTAACCTGGGAAGCTGGGAACTAGAAAAGAGGGTTGTAGCAAATCAGATCTTACCATTGCCATTGATTCCTTCGATTGCCAGTGAGAGACCAATACCCCTAATTGTTGTTCTCACCCTTTGATTTTTTCATCTCTTCTATATCTCCCCTTACCTCTGTGTTGGAATAGATCTAGATCAGTAGCACTTAATTCTGTAGTTTGTATGACAAAACCCTAAAACCTTTCCTCTTTCTTAGATTAGAATAAAGTGTCAGATCCACTCTAGATCTGGAGATTTACTGAAAGTTAGACCACATTTCCCTGTGGACATACCCTTACGTACCTTTTTTAAAACTTGCTGCAATAGCCCTGAATACTTGCAGGTCTGTGAGTCGTTTGCCTTAGTGTGTGTGCAATCCATTGATTCTATAATTGTTTGATTTTAAACCCCTTTTTGAGCACAAGGTAAACGGCCCAACACGCCTCTATGTGGATCGGTGCAGCCGAACCAAGCGCTCACCCCTACTGCTAGTAACTTCGTAGGGACTAGCCTCAAAGGCTTGGTCGCCATCTCCTCTTCTACCACACGACATCCTAGAAAAGAGGCATCAAAATAGCCGATTGTTAGGGAATGGGAATAAGATACAAAAAAAGGAGAGAGAAAAGGAAAAGATCAGGTTCGCTGTGCTAAGCCCAAGACAGAAAAGAAGTGGGCACGCCCCAGTTTTTTCAATTTCAATACAAAAGGAGGGTACGCCCCGTCATTTAATTTCAAAAAAATAAAATAAAAAATCTCTCTGCTATTTTACTTTACAAAAGAAGGGTGTACAACCCTGCCTTTCGATTTCAATATATATATATATATATATATATATATATATATATATATATATATATATATATATATATATATATATATATATATACAAAAAAAATATGTGTGTATAAAAAAGAGAATCCTACAAAGGGCACCCATTGCCCACCATCATGAGAAAAATCCGCAAAATTTTGAACAAAATCACTCAATTTTCCGACCAAAATTCACACAAAGCATGCATATAAATCGTAAAAGGGATCTTAGATATTTGCATTCACCAAAAAAGATAATTTTTTTCATCTAAATGCAAAAACCCTAGCTACTTTATTGGGGAAATCAAGAATTTCAAAAGAGAAGGCATTAAAATATTACCTTATGTATGAAACCCTAACCCCGGCAAAGAAATGTGTGATCGATCGGCGGCGGCTGCAACACTGGCGCAACCTCGAAAAATAGATCTGATTGACAGAGGGATGAGGAGGTTTCTTAGTTTCTTTTGGGGAAAATATAGGAGAAATATGAGAGAAATAGGTTTTTTGGAACCTCTGTCCCGCGGCTACGAATTTAAGTGAGACAGTGGCTATGCGTGCATATTATGCACGCATAAACACTTTTTCCACAAAATTTGGCTATGCGTGCGTAGCATAAATATAAGAAAAATGAAAAAAATAAAAACAAATTAAAATAATATATATATCTATATATATATAAAATAAAAATATATATGAAAAATGAAAAAAAAAGAGAAATATATATATATATATATATATATATATATAATAACAAAAAGAGGCTTGTTGCACACCCCAAAAGGTGATTCGACATCAATATTTGCTCTACCCAAGTAGTTGTGATAAATAAATGATCGGGGTCAATGAGTATGCTCAAAAAACTTCAAACACTAACTCGCATAAAGGCACCCGTGCCAATCAAAGTGGGGCAATCAATGCCTCATAAGATTAGGCACAACCGTTGGATCTTCGCAGCTTCACTTTGCATTAATCTTTAAGAATGGGTCGATCACCCTCCCGTTCGTGGAGCCACTAGTTCAATACGAAACTCAAGCATCATGCATCATCAATCATACCATCACACGATCATGCCCAGTAATGTCGCTAAGTGCTTGGGGATTGATAATCTTGAGGAGCGGATAATTACCAATGCTTGGGCCTTCGTTACTCTCCATGTTTTCGCCAATTGATGTTTGATGTTTGCATTGGATACAGCAGATCCGAGAGCATTTGCCTTGGGCCTCTTCGGACGTCTCCTTCTTTGGCATGCATTCACATGTGATTGGATGCCAAAGAGGGGCATCTGTAGACACCCAAATTTAGCTTAAGGCATGATCAACCCATTCTTAAAGACAGACGAACTCTCAAGCTTCTGAAAGTACTTCTTGGACCCTTAGAACCCATACCAAACACTTAGAAACCATCCGGGACCCTTAGAACCCATATCAGACCTTAAAACCCATACCGGACCTTTAGAACCCATACCGGACCCTTAGAACCCATATCTGACCTGTAGGACCCATACGAGACCAAGCCTAGGCCCACAAGTCGCCACATTTCACTTGTTGGGAAAAATAACACATGCGTGCGTAGTATGCTGGACAACTCTAAATTATACTCTGTCTTAACCTATTGCAAGCGCACAGTGGAAATTGTAGCACTAGTGATAGGATCGTTCCCATGAGGAAGGTCAAAATCTTAAAAACTTTTATTCGCCTTTAAAGAATAAAGAATGAGTTTTCAATTAAACTAAAGTGCAGGAAAATAAATCTAAATCTTTCGTTTTCCAAATTATGGTCGTCAATCACAATCCTTCACCCTTCAGAAATCTACGAAAATTAAAATACCGTTACACTATATTTAAGTCTCTTAGAATTTGGGTGTCAATCAAATCTGAAATTCTTTCAATATAGATCTATATTAATCTGCAACCTTCCAAAATTTGGGCGTCAATCAAACACTAGAAAACTATAGATGGAAAATAAAAAACCATTACACTAATCTTTCAAATTTTCAATCTTAGTCGTCAATTAAAATCAAGAACTATAAGATGTTTACAAAGCAAGAAAATAAAGCAGTAAATTGCATAAAAATGAATCTAAATTAATTTGCTCTTCGTCCTCCCAATCCTGGTCATCAATTGTGATTGAGATTTCTCAGAAATAAAACTACTCTACTTTGATCTTTTAAAATCCCAACCTCAATTGTCAATTGCTGCTGAGAGACCTTGGATGATTATTCTAAGTGTCGAACCCTCTTATTTATAGATCCATAAGGAGTCGGTGACATGGTATAGAATTCTAAATAAAATAAACTACTAAAAACCAAATTTCCTATTAAAACTAAACTTCTAATCTTAATCTTCTTTGCTTCGGAAAATAGATGCGCGCATGATTCTCCTTAATTTCAGCAGTAGAGATCTTCGAGATTCTTCTTCACCAATCTTCTTAGATCCGTAAGATGCAAGACTTCTATTTTAAGAGTTCTTTCTTTTTTTTTTTTTATGGCGGTGTAACTCTTTACGTGATCTTTAGCAGCAGCAGGAGCTTTATCTTACAAAATTGTGGATACGATTTCATTCTTTTTATTCAGGACAATTTCTTAACACGATCGATCGCATCTCCATGTTCTCTCCACTCTTTTGAGCTTCTTCTATAGAATTGTAAATATGTTTCTTCTTTCTTCTTCAGCTTTCAACTCTTCGAGATTACGATTGGGATCGTATTCACGTGCAATCATCTTCTAACTGCTTTTTGAGTTCATTTTGGCAAAGATCAACACTTTGGCTCTTTTCTCCTGTCTATTCTAAATATCTAGACATCAACATCTCATTAGTAGCAAACTAAGCTCTAGCATCACTAAGTTAACAGTCATAAAATGGTAAATTATGCGACTAATAATATGCACGCATGAGTAAAATTTACACATGTGTGAATACTATGCTCGCATGACCACACTTCATCCTCTCCGTGAACCCAACCTTGGAAGGCAATGGATTTAAAGCATGCATTCATACTATGGACGCATGCCTTAAAAACCTGCACATCCGAAAGAGCTTATTTTTTATTTGGGTTTTTGATTTGTGGACTTTTCCAGACTTTAGAGGGGAGTTTCTTTATGACCTATAAGCCTTTAGAACAACCTTCGTGCCATTTAAGTGGCTACCCCCATAGTTCAACAATAAAATCCATTTTCACCTTTTCCAAGCCATAGAGATTCCCAAATCTTTAGATTTCCGCATTACCTAATTTTAACCCCCCATTAGTGCCTTAAGAGCTCCCTAATCACTCCCCACTCTATAAATAGAGACCCCCACCCTGTTGGTAAGCGCTTTTTCTAGGGCCCTTTCGAGTCTCAAAATAAGTGGCCCAATTCGGTCCCAAGTGGACTCTGTTTGTGAGGGTTGGCAAAAAGCTAAGCCTTGGTTTTAGCTTACTACTCCCTTTCGTCTCTTTTGGCCTTATACTTTGAGCTCTGGTGCTTTTTGAGATTAGGTGCTTTATTTTTTTATTTATTTTCAATGTCCTTTCTTCCCCTCTTGTTTGTTTCATGGGTTCTACGTCCCAAAGGGGCTTATGATGGTGAGTTGCTTCTATGGTCAATGAGGTTGATCTGATGAAGAGTAGTGATGCTGTCAGTGAGGTTGATCTAACCAGAAGTGCTACTATTTTGGGGGAGGTGGTAAAGGAGAGGACGGTGGCGGGCCGGAAGCTCGAGGAAAAAGTAGGAAGGGCTGTTGCCGTTGGGGAATGGAGACTTCTTAGCTGCAAAAGTGGGGCTATCTGTCATTATCCCTTTCACTCTTGTTCCTTGTTTGCCCCTCCTGATTGGCCTCCTGTGAGCCACTCTTTTGGGACTTTTTTTTATTAGCCCTTTGATTGAATTTGCTGTTGCTCCTTCATCTTTGATTGGAAACTCCGGTGTGTTGTCTCTTGACTGCGAAAATTGAAAGATTGCATCATAAGTGGCAGCTCAAGTGGCAGAGGAGGTGAAGATGAGATTTGTGTTAGAGCTTATAAAGCTCATCATCTTCCTTGGTAGGGCGGTATGCCGAATGAATGGAAAGTTGTGTGCGAGGCATCGGTAGGCCACCTAGTCATCATGCTCTATTTGTGGGTATTCTGGTTGATCCTCCTATGCATCATCATTCGAGTGTTTGTTTCCTGGGTATTTGGTTTTAGATTTTTGTTTCAGGTTGTATATTCGGTTTTTGTTTTGGATTGTATGCTCAGGGGGTATGCCTCCGGTGATTTTGTAATGAGTTTCTGATATATATATATATATATATATATATATATATATATATATATATATATATATATAGTTTTTTAATCTTATGATGTTTATTTTATTTCTGATCTTTTATTTTGTTTTAATTTAGGTTTAGTTTAATTTTGTGAACTATACTAAAGATTTTCGATTAATTGCTTATATTTTGGTTTATTATATTTTCGGGTTTATGTTTTGGTATAATCTTTTGTCCTCATTTTATTACTATTATTAGTATTCATTTCTTCTTTTTTTCTTACTGTTACTTACCCAGTTTACTACTAGTATATATATATACCCAAATTTGGCTCAAGGCTCGATTGACTCATTCTTCAAGAGAGGAGTACTCTCGAGCTTCTAAAAATACCTCTTGAACCCTTAAAACTTAACCCAAACCTTTAAAACCCTCCCCGAACCCTTAGGAATCAACCCTAACCCTTTGAACCCTTCCCGAACCCGATTCGAACCAACCAGAGCAGCGGATAAAAAGAATAATGTCAAAGTTTACATATATATATATATATGCTGGAACTAAGGCTTATACTATTGGAAAGTAGAGGTTCTCAGCTTTCCAACAAGCCAAGAATCATCTGATTCCGAGTTGTACATCAAAAGTTATGGTGATTTGAAAACTGAAAAAAAAAACACAGGAAATTGGCTATGCATACATTGGATGTACGCATAGGCAATTTTTGGATAGAATTTGGCTATGCGTACATCCAATATACGCACAACCAAATTTAAATTTTTGCTTCAGAATGGGCTTCAAAACGGGCTCCAGACTTCTCAGATTTTTCAGGAAACATTGTTCCTAAGCTGTGCGTACAACCAATGTACGCGCAACTTAAAATCTTGATTTTCAAGAAAAATGGTAGATTTCTATTTGCGGTTTGACTTGTGGGCCATCCCAGAGATTAAGGTGTGTTTCTTTAGGACCATAATACCACTTTTAGCCTTATTATTCACTCTTGTGCCATTCAAAACCTCACCCTATCATCTACCATTAAAACCCAACTCCCTCTTCTCCAAGCCCTCCAAAATTCTAGAAAACCTTAGATGGCC
Source organism: Chloranthus sessilifolius (assembly GCA_021018995.1). Classification (NCBI taxonomy): domain Eukaryota; kingdom Viridiplantae; phylum Streptophyta; class Magnoliopsida; order Chloranthales; family Chloranthaceae; genus Chloranthus; species Chloranthus sessilifolius. The sequence goes on from CM037588.1 coordinate 106,274,860, forward strand.
CATTACATAATTTTAACCTTCACTAATCCCAATTAGGAGCTCTTAATCCTCCCTTTATCTATAAATAGAGAGCCACCCCCCCCCTCTTTAATCACTTTTGAAAAATCTAAGAGAAGAAACTCTTGAGAAATATCCCTCCATCTTAATCATTCCTCATTTATCAAAGCCCAAGCCTTAGCTTCCATTCCCCTCAACACCATTATACCTTCAACTCCATCATCCCCAAGCTTTAGAAACTTGGCCAACTATCTCACACCATCATTCATCCCTATACAAACCATAACCAAACTAGGTCTAAATCTCTAACCCATAGTGTTATCGGAAGCTCACCGTAGTTAGCATCGATGCGATGATCCGACTACGGTGCTATAAGGGCCCGAGAGCTTCGGCTCTCCCCTCTATTTCTCTACCTTATTTTGCTTTTCCTCTATCATAGAAATTGAGCCATTACACTGTCAAAATTTTGGTCATTGCGAGGGGGTTAAATAGGATCAGAGTGCCTTCGAGCAAGATGAAGTGCCGCTTATTTTTGCATTTTTTACACTTGGCCATAGTAGATGATTAACCACATAAATTACCATTTTATCACTGTGACAGCCCGGGTTTCCTACCTTGAAACCCATGCCATCAGATCGCCGCTTCTGATGATCCCTGAACTGAACACACAAGATGTCAGTTCACACAATGGAACTAAGTTAATCCCTATAAATGAGCAGATAGAGCCATCATATATAGATGGAAAGGAACTATAATTCTATATCTAAACAAGATAAAATGACAGTTCTGTCATTTTGCAACCCATACGTCAGACAGAATCAAAACGAACCACTGGTGATGAACAATCATCATTCAAACATTGGTACTTTTCAAGAATCCATAGTTCTAAATTAATACAAAGGCTATACATACCAAGCCTTACACAAAATCTCAAAAATATCTCTCAAGTCCCTTAAGGGAAGCAATCCTTAGGCAGAAGATCAGATTCCTCCTCTGGAATATAATCTGGATTTCTTCATGACTTGACTCCTTGATACCTAAATCCACGTTTGTACCTGTGACGTATAGTAAAAAGGGGTGAGCTAACAGTCGAAGCTCAATAGGGTAATATCACTAGCATGCATATCATATTCAAAGCATAGTTCTTATGACTGAATTTAAAGCACATTCTATAAAACTAAACTTTTAGATGATTGAATCATAATTAAATTGAATTCAAAGTGCACACATGATTTATTTCTTAGTTCCCCCGTTCTTACTTAATTTAGTTCCACATGCTTTTTATGCTTCAAAATGACTTAAGAACTTTACTTAAATAATCTCCTAAGCATATATAGCATTGGAGCCACATAATTACTGATGGGAATCCCTGAATCACCATCGTTCAATGAACAATTTACACGATTGCCAAGCCCTTGAGCTAAGTTAACAGGGTTACTTGTGCTTCACATTTACCGTTGGCCGGTCCACACGTACGAATATCTCGCCATACCAGATACACATTGGAGAATCATTACACGTGAACCTTATATCATTGTGTAGATTCTAACTTATAGTTTGTCACCGTGAAATTGATCAGTGTGATTACTTTATAGCTAGTTTTAGAGTTTCACATACTTACTTATCACATTCACGTACACGCTTATTACACTTATCACATTCACACATACTTGCTTGTCATACTTATCACGTTCACGCACATTGCGTATCATGTCCATATGTTCATAGCATTCACACACTTTACTTATTATAATTTTCATATTCATGCACACTTATCATATTCACACACGTACACGTGCTTATCACATTCACATTATCTATACAGTTCATATCAGAAATCATGTTATCGAATTTCCCCTACCTCTTACGAAGTACACGCCAAATCACGCAAGGATGAAGTGAAGACCTTTAGGCATAAACCGAATCATAACCTATATTCCAAGGTATTCAAAGGTCATTAACTAATTTCGAAAAGATCCCACACACCAAAGATTTGGAGAGTTATCGAAGAAAAATCCCAATTTGCCCAAACTTGCACAGTCGTCCACGTGAGTTCTAAGGTCGTGCGAGCGAGTCATATGGCACCTCACAGTTGCACGTGCTCACTAGAGCGACTGTGCTCTCTTATTTCTCTTATGTTCATAGCCAGAGATAGTCGTGCACACAAATTCCAAGGTCGCTCGAGCGACTTCACATGTACATACCTAGTTGCGCGAGCGTATGTTCAAAGTCAATTTCACGCTTATTCTGAAGCTTCTCTTGCACGAGCAAGTCTAAGTCGCGAGAGCGAGGCTCAAAGTCGCGTGAGCGACTTTGAAAGTTTTGGGATTTTCTCTCAAAATTGGATTTTCCTTTCTTTCCCCTTTTCACTTAACTTCTATGCAACATACATACAAAACACTTAGGGCATTAATTGCCCTTATTTATGACCATTAATCCCTAACAAATCTACCCAAATCACAAGATCTTACCTCATTTATTTGGCATAGATTTGTGGTCGAATGAATGCATCCATCGATGCATCTTCCTCGCAAATTTGGAAGGCTTGTGTCTCACTTCCTCGAAATCATATTAGGACGTACCCACGCTCGAATCCTTTCTAATGAACAAACTTCCTCCTCAAGCTCTACGGCGATCTCAACATGGATCCTTTACACTATTCACAACCCAAACACACACACTACCTAGGTTACTTCTTGAGTCACAGACCAAGATGAAGGAGAAATTTGCACGCTAGATCGGCCATGATCTCAATCTCAAGCATACAATTTTTCACAAGCTCTCCCACTTTTCTTCTCTCTCTCTCTCACTTTCTAAGAATTTCAAAGGCAATGACATGTAAAAGGGTTTACACATCTCTTATAACCTACTTGGCCTCCTTGTGAATCACACACACTCATCCTGGGGTGTTTCATACATAGATTGGTTCACTTGTGAACCCCTTACACTACTTAGTTTTTTGTCCATTCTCACTCACACTAAGTGGTCTTGTTAAATCCGTAACGGTACAGTGTGCCGCACTGACACGTATACCATGTTGATCTACACATTTTCCTATATTTGGGACTGTTACATCCTCCCCTCCTTATAAATTTTCATCCTCGAAAATTAACTATATGCATAGAGGTTTACCTGTAACATACTTAGTTATCTACGCATGCTCAATCATATGTCACATTCATACATACCCACAGACACCAACAATTTGAGCAATTTTGACAATCACTCACAACTAAGTTATTGGTTATCCACTAGGATCAATCAATTCTATCCCATCCTGCAATACACAATATATGCATTTTCACACCGTATAGTGACTATCTACAACCTCGAATCACCATTAAACACATTCCGGATTTCATATGTAATGAAAATTCATAATAAAGCATACTAAATCATCACACACACCATGCAAAATATAAAATTTGACCACATTCATATCGAAATCAAAACACTTCACATGAAATCAGCCATACATGATGGATAATACCTGAACTGAGAAGTTTTCAATTATACCCATAACCATCCAATTCCACATAATAGTTAAACAACATAATTTAATTACCATTCTACCATATCTATGATGGCCACACACAAGGACCAGTTGACAGTTACACAACCATCTGCAAGAGTAAAGCGTAGCATCCATGCTACCATTGTTCAAAAATTTCCAACATTCTTATATTTACATATTTCCAACATTTAACAAAACTTTTAACAACATAGCTGCCAAAACCAATGACCATAGTCTCTGGCTAATCCTCCTCACCACCCCGATGCTCATCCTCATCATCACCATCCGCTCCACCGGCTCCAGAACTAGAAGCCTCTGGCACATATGCTCTAGCTACAGCCATGCGCTGGAGGTAGTCTGAAGGGTAAACATGTCGCATGAGGTCTCTCATCATAGCCTCGTGGTAATAAGACTAGTGTGTAAGACGGACATTTTGCTCTTCAAGGCGATTCAGCTATAAGTCTTGAAGGTCCATGCGTTGGAATAGCTCCACCGCAAATTTGGTACCACCATATGGAGGAATCGGTGGGGGAACTATGTTCTGAGCCGCTTGACCTAGCTCGACATGGGGTTGTTGGGGTGGTTGTTGTTGCTAGGCTAGTTCCTCTTTTTGGCGGTGCTTGACACTCGCATTAAGGCTAGTGAGGCTACCCTTTAAATCATCATACTTATACACTTGGATGTTGCCCATCATGCGTGTTTCAATAGGGGACATCAGGTATCTTTCTCCCTCTTTGTTTATATTGGTCTTGATCATGTAGGTGATCAAACGAGTGTAAGGTAACTATTTGAGGGGATTTTTCTATGCACCCTCCCTAGCATTGTTCCTAGCATAAACCAAGCCATCTGCTACCACAGCCGGAGCAGAGAACCACTTCTTTTGATAGGCTGAATACGAGGCCTGAAGAAGTGCATCTCTTCTCTCTTGCTCGTGCCCCATTGGAAACAAATTCTTTCTAAAAAATATATCCAATGGCCACATATGGGTTGGAAACTGCACATGCTTAACAAACAATCTAGACGCGGTCTTTCCCTTGGTCATATCGGTGACCATGTCGTGAAAAGATACTTTGGCTCAGTCTACGTATGTCAATGGGCATTCTATCACAATCGAAATATCATCGAAATCAAATTGAAATTTGTGGCCATCAATCTCAACCACAAATTCAGTTTGATCATTGTTCATTCTCAACTTTTGATCAAATAGGCGTACAAGCCTAGGGCAGTAGTGGGTATGAGGTGGTTCCAAGAGTGATTTCAAATCGACGGCGGTAAGATATTCGAGGGTCCAGTTGGTCGAATCGTGACCATCAAACACACTACTGTCAATTACCTAATTGGTCTCAAACTTCCTAGAATCCCACCATTTAGTGGGTTCTTCCCTCACGATTTATGGAATATTCAGTTTGGGTCATTTAGAAGCTGAGGGTTTAGAAGCAGAAACCTTCTTCGATCCCATTCTAACAATTTACTAGCAATTAACAAAGAAAAATTGAAGTAAACGGTAGATCTCACCCCGTTTGTGGAAGAAAACCTCGGATAAACCCTTGATGATGGAGCTTTAGCGAATCTGAAGCAAAATTGAAGGATAAAGGTAGTGTTGAAGGTTGGGAAGGAAACCCTAGCTTTCAAATCCTTTTGCGCCCAAACTTTTTGAAGAAAAAAGGTCCATAGGCCTCTTATAGCTCAATAGTCGCGCGAGCGACGTATACCTAGGTTCAGGGTTAAGACCCGTCACGCAAGCAACTGTGTGTCTAGTTCTCTCACGTTACCTTTTGAAATAGTGGCGCAAGCGACTTAAATCTCGTGCGTGCGAGTTCAAAAATTTATTTAGAATTTCACTATTTTCTATTCTGGGTCCCTCTACTATTGTTTCTCGGACCCCATCCCTACTCCATCTACACTCTTTAGTTGAGTATAAGTGTACCTACACCAATCTCTTTAACATACTACGATGTAAACATCCTTGAGTTACCTTGCAACTAGACATTTGAATCTAATGACTCACACAGACTTTCATTTTCATTAAAACAATTACATCAAAATTATGGAATGAGCTGTGGATATGCGTTGTGCATGTCCAATTTGCATTCTCATGTAGCTTCCTTTGGTGCATGATTTTTCCACTTCACAAGTACCAACTGAATACGTTTGGTACGCAAAACCTGTTCTTTCCTGTCGAGAATCTGTACGAGGTCTTCTCTAACCGTTAGATCTTCATAGAGTTCAATCGGTTGCTTATACATGACGTGAGTAGAATCCTTCACATACTTCCTCAACATTGATATGTGAAACACATTGTGTACTCTTTTGAGTTGTGGAGGTAGCGCAATCCTATATGCAGTTTCACAAACTCGACCTAAAACGTCGAATGGTCCAATATAGCGTGGGCTAAATTTTCCACGCTTCCCGAAATGCATCACACCCTTCAGAGGTGAAATCTTTAGGAATACATTGTCTCCAACCACAAAATCAATACTTGTCCATTTGAGATTGGCGTAACTCTTCTGTCTACTCTGAGCAATTTTTAGCCTCTCACGGATCTCACATACAACTTCAGTGGCATTTACAAGAATTTTCGGACCCAATACAAACTTTTCTCCTGTTTTCTCCCAATTTAGCAGAGATCTACATCTTCGCCCATACAACGCCTCATAGGGAGCCATACCAATGCTCGTCTGGTAACTGTTATTATAGGCAAACTCAATCAAAAGTAAATGCTGATCCCATGATCCTCTACAATCAAGCATGCATGCTCTGAGCATATCTTCTATGATCTGGTTTACCCTTTCGGTATGTCCATCCATCTATGGGTGGAATGTTGAGCTGAAGTCCAATCTTGAACCCATTCCCTCTTGGAATTTCTGCCAAAAACGTGATGTATACAACGGATCACGATATGAAATGATACTTGTAGGAATACCATGTAATTGAACTATCTCTTTCAAATACATCTCGAAAAGTCTAATCGATGTATACTGGGTGTTGTAAGGCAAGAAATGTGCAGACTTGGTCAATCTGTCTATTACAACCCATATGGCATTTTGTCCCTTTGCCATCCTTGGTAATCCCAAAATAAAATCCATGCAAATGAACTCCCACTAGGGCTTCTGAATCTTGTACCTCGATCTTAGTGTCGTGCAGTGAAATGTCTTCCAATAATTTCCATCGACAGATTCCCATTATAATGCTTGATAACTGAACCGAACTTTTCTGACTCAAAGCATCCGCCACGACATTTGCTTGACCTGGGTGATATGAAATGGAGCAATCGTAATCCTTGAGAAACTCGATCAATCTTCGCTGCCTCATATTCAAATCTTTCTGAGTGAACAGACACTTGAGGCTCTTATAATCAGTGAAAATTTCAAAGGTGGAGTCATATAAATAATGTCTCTAGATTTTTAATGCAGAAATCAGTGCGGCTAGTTCAAGATCATGTGTGGGATAATTCTTCTCATGATCCAAGAGCTATCTTGATCCATAGGCGATAACTTTCTAGTTCTGGTTCAGCACATAGCCTAACTCACTATGTGATGCATCACTAAATATAAAAAACCCTCCAGTGCCCGTTGGGATAGCAAACACTGGTGCAGAAGTAAGCCTCCTCTTAAGTTCTTGAAAACTTTTCTCGCATGACTCGGTCCATTCAAACTTCACCATTTTCTTTGTAAGTTGTGTAAGCGAACCTGAGAGTTTTGAAAATCCCTCTACGAAATGTCTATTTTAACCAGCCAAACCTTGAAGACTTCTCACTTTTGTGACCGTCTTTAGTTGTTCCTACTGTACCACGACCTCTATCTTAGCTGGATCTACCTTGACACCTACTTCAGAGATAGCTTGTCCTAAGAAGCTCACTTGTTCTAACCATAACTCAAATTTGCTAAGCTTTTCGTACAGCTGGTGTTCTCTCAAGGTCTGTAGAGCAATCAGTAGATGTTGTTCGTCTTCTTTTGTCTTTAGTAGACAAGGATATCATATATAAATACTACCACACATGTGTCCAGATGTGGTTTAAACACCCTGTTCATGAGGTTCATGAAGGAAGTTGGCGCATTAGTTAAGCCAAAAGGCATCCCCAAGAATTCGTAATGCCCATATCTGGTTCTAAACGTTGTTTTCTGAATATCTTCGACCTTCACTTTCAACTGATGATAGTCGGATTGCAGGTCAATCTTGGAAAAGAACCTTGCTCCTTGTAATTGATCAAAAAGATGATCGATCCTTGGAAGTGGATAACAGTTCTTGATTGCCAATTTGTTCAACTGATGATAGTAAATGCACAATCTCATTGGCCCATCCTTCTTCTTGACAAATAAGACCGGTGCTCCCCAAGGAGAGACACTTGGTCTTATGAACCCTTTGTCTAAAAGTTCCTGTAGCTACTGTTTCAACTCTCTTAATTCTACTAGAGCCATCCTATATAGTGCTTTCGATACTCGCTCCGTACTTGGAGCGAAGTTAATTGAAAATTCCACTTCCCTATCAGGCGGTAATCTTAGTAACTCTTGAGGAAACACATCCAAAAATTAACAAACAACAGGAATATCAGCGATGTTATTATTCTGGTTTTGGTGCTCTTTAAAAAATGCGAGATAGCCACTGCATCCGTTCCTCATCATACGTTCGACTTGTATTGCAGAGATAAACGGTGCAACATTAGCTTTGTCACCGATAAATTGAAATGATTTTTCTTTTGGAGGACGGAAAGTAATAACTTTTCAGAGGCAATCAACGCTTGCATGGTAAGTGGATAGCCAGTCCATGCCAAGGATTATATTGAATCCTTACATATCCAACAAAATGAGATCTGCTACCATCTCGCGATCTTCAACTCATACGATGATCGATCAACAGAACATATCTGTGTTCATTGAACTTCCAGTAGGAACTGACATGTCCAAAATAAAATCCAATGACTCGAGAATGACCTTGAATCTTCCCGCAAACTGAGGAGTTACAAACGAGTGAGTAGACCCTGGGTCTATCAATACTCATGCCTCGTAGTAGTAATAATCTTCTTCTCTATATAGTTGTAAAGTACCTATGTTATTTCATATACTAAATGATCAGATGTGCATGATAGAGTTTAACGTTCAACGTACGTAGGAATTAAAAGATCATTTATATCAGTGCACCTTCTTCATCTAAAAATTCTTAAAGAAATATATTAACAATTGTTAGGAAATTATACCTTGGATTATCTCATTACTTGTTTGGGCATCCTGAGCATTGACCGCATATGTACGGCCTTAAACTTTAGCCCTCGTGAATCGTGTAGGTCTAGGTGTAGCCGCTGATGATATTCCTTCTTTTTCAATTCAGAGCAGTCTCTGAATATGTGCCCCATTTTTCCACACTTAAAATATGCTCCTGTGCCACACCCACACTCAGACATCTTGTGTGATTTTTCACAATGAGTACATGTCATTGTTGGCGTAGACGATGCCGCTCGTGAAAATCCTTGAGTAACTGAAGCTCCTAATGTAAATGTAGGACCAGGCAGGCGATAAAAATCTAGTAAGTAGAGGTAAAGGCAGCCTAGAATAATTACTCTGATTCGGTTATCTTGGTGTTGGTGCCGTGAACCTTGGTTTCTTACTTGTAGGCTCATAGCAACCCGACCTGCCCTGGTTTGCCCTTCCTCTATTCTATTGGTCCCGTCTCTTATACATTTCCTCCATGTCTTCTTCCACCACAAGAGCCTTGCTCATTACCTCTCCATAAGTTTCCAACTAAAATACTAAAATTCTATCGGGTTTTAAGCCGCGCTGAAACTTCTTAGCCTTCATCAGATATGAGGCCACATGCTCGGAAGAAAATCTTTCAAGTCTCATAAACTCAACCCCATATTCTCTCACTGACATCCTTCCTTGTTGCAACTAGAGAAATTTTACTTCCATCTGATTTCTCACCACCTTAGGAAAATATTGTTTGTTGAACTCTTCAACAAATTCTTCCCATGTCCACAATATACCTGGAGCACTTGCTCCCTTGTCCTCGACACATCCACCATGGGTCTGCTTCTTCATCTAACTTGAACGCAACCCATCTTACCCTCTCAGCTTCAGTGCAAGGAAGCACATTCAATATCTTTTCCATCTCGTTGAGCCAGTTCTCAGCCTCCATCAGATCAGTTTGTCTTGAGAAACTCAGAGGATGCATCCTCCAAAATTCTATGAAAGCTGAAGGTGTCGGTGGAGGTTGATAATGAATGATTGGCATTATTTACTGCCATAAGTTCTATCTGTTGTGCCATGACATTGGCCACGGTCTCTATGGCCTAAGTCATTCTTTCTCTTTCATTTCTTTCTTGATTTTCCTCCTCTTGAGGACCTCTCTCACCCACATGGATCCAATTCAGACCTGTAGTAACCCCTTCACCACTTCTGTTACTTCTGGTACGACCACCTCTTGGTCTACCCCTAGCTGACATCTCAATCAGTTAACATGAAACCAAAAATTTCATTAACAGAAGGCCCCTATAATTTGACAAAATCTCAAACTAGAAGTGAATTTTAAGTCTAGGTCTTGTCAGAATTTCTAAAGCCATGGCTTTGATACCAACTGTGATAGCCCGAATTTCCTACGTTGAAACCCGTACAATTAGATCATCGTTTCTGACGATCCCTGAACTTAACACACAATATGTCAGCACACAACAGAACTAAGCTAATCTCTATAAATGACCAAATATAGATGGCAAAGAACTATAATTCTATATCTAAATAAGACAAAATAACGATTCTGTCCTTATGCAACCCATAAGCCTGACAGAACCAAAACGAACCATTGGTGATGAACAATCATCACCCAAACAGTGGTTCAAAATTACAGTTTACTTTTCATGAATCCATATTCTAAATTAATACAAAGGCTAGGCATACCAATCCTTAGACAAAATCTCAAAAATATCTCCCAAGTCCCTTAAGGGAAGCAATCCTCAGGCATAATATCAGATTCCTCTTCTAGAATATAATCTGGATCTTCTTCACAGCCTGACTCCATGATACCTAATCCACGTCTGTACCTGTGATGTATAGTCAAAAGGGGTGAGCTAATAGTCTAAGCTCAGTAAGGGAATATCACTAGCATGCATTTCATATTCAAGCATAAATCTTATGAAAGAATTTAAAGCACATTCTATAAAACTGATCGTTTAGATGATTGAATCAAGATAAATTGAATTCAAAGTACACACACATGATTTGTTTCTTAGTTCCCACGTTCTTGCTTAATTTAGTTCCACATGCTTCTTATGCTTCAAAATGACTTTAAAGCTTAACTTAAATAATCTCTTAAGCATATATTGCACTGGGAGCCACATAATTACAGATGGAAATCCCCGAACTACCATCGTTCAATGAATAATTTACACGATTGCCAAGTCCCTGAGCTAAGTTAACAGGGTCACTTGTGCCACATTGCCAAGCTCCTGGGCTACGTTAACAGGGTCACTTGTACTTCACATTTATCGTTGGCCAATCCACACGTACGGATATCCCGCTGTACCGGATATACATTGGGGACTCATTACATGTGAACCTTAAATCATTGTGTATATTATAACTTATAGTTTATCACCGTGAAATTGATCAGTGTGATTAATTTATAGCTAGTTTTAGAGTTTCACGTACTTGCTTGTAATACTTATCCCGTTCACGCACATTGCTTATCATGTTCATATGCTCATAGCATTCACACACATTACTTATTACACTTTTCATATTCACGCACACGTACCTATCACATTCACATTATCTATATAGTTCATATCGGAAATCATGTTGTTGAATTTCCCCTAACTCTTACGAAGTACATGCCAAATCACGCAAGGATGAAGTGAAGACCTTTAGGCGCAATCCGAATCATAACCTACATTCCAAGGTATTCAAAGGTCATTAACTAATGCCTAAAAGATCCCACACACAAAAGATTCAGAGAGTTCTGGAAGAAAATTCCCAATTTGCCCAAACTTGTTCAGTCGTGCACGTAAGCGAGTCATATGGTACCTCATAGTCGCACGAGCTCACTCGAGCGACTGTGCTCTCTTATTTCTCTTATGTTCACAGCCTGAGATAGTCGTGCGAATGAATTCCAAGGTCGCATGAGCGACTTCACATGTGCATACTCAGTCGCTTGAGCGACTTCACATGTGCATACTCAGTCGCTTGAGCGACTGTTCAAAGTGCATTTCATGCCTATTCTGAAGCTCCTCTCACGCGAGCAAGTCTAAGTCACGAGAGCAACTTTTGGAGTTTTGGGGTTTTCTCTCAAAATGGGATTTTCTTTCTTTCTCCTTTTCACCTAACTTTTATGCAACATAAATGCAACACACAAGGGGAATTAATTGCCCTTATTTATGACCATTAATCTCTAACAAATCTATCCAAATCACAGGATATTACCTCATATATTTGGCATGGATTTGTGGTCGAATGAATGCATGCATGATGCATCTTCCTTGTAAATTCAGAAGGCTTGTGTCTCACATCCTCACAATCATACTAGGACGTACCCACGCTCAAATCATTTCTTATGAACACACTTCCTCCTCACGCTCTACGATGATCTCAACATGGATCCTTTACACTCTTCACAACCTAAACACACACACTTCCTAGGTTACCTCTTGAGTCACAGACCAAGATGAAGGAGAAATTTGCATGCTAGATCGGCCATGATCTCGATCTCAAGCATCCAATTTTTCACAAGCTCTCCCTCTTTTCTTCTCTCTCTCTCTCTCTAAGAATTTTAAAGGCAATGACATGTAAAAGGGTTTACACCTCTCTTATAACCTACTTGGCCTCCTTGGGAAGCACACCCACTCATCCTTGGGTGTTTCATACAGTGATTGGTTCACTTGTGAACCCCCTACATGTAACTTAGGTGTTTGTTCATTCTCACTCACACTAAGTGGTCTTATTAAATCCGTAATGGTACAGTGTGCCGCACCGACATGCATACCAAGTTGATCTACACTTTTTCCTAAATTTGGGGCTGTTATAATCACCCTTAACTTAGTGATGCTAGACCCTAGTTTGCTACTAATGAGATGATGATGTACATATATTTAGAACAGATAGCAGAATAGAGCTAAAGTGATAATCTTCGCCAAAATAAACTCAAAATGCAATAAGAAACACGATCATACGCAAATACAATTCAATCGCAGTAAGAACCAGTCTGAAAGCTGAAGGAAGAGAGAATTTATGTCCAATTGTAAACCTCGAATGAATGAAAGAAGAAGAAAAGTAGAGAAATCATCTTTACAATTCCTCAAAAGACCCTCATGACTGGATGTAAAGACCCGTATTTTGAACCCGAGTTAGACTGACCCCGTGTGTGTATTCGGCTCGGCGACCAATGTCACCATTTGTTTTGGATTTTTATCTAGATGTGATTGTGCGGACAGATTTTGATTTAGAGCCCATTTGGACCCTCGTGTGAAAGTCATGCACCAACCTCGGTGTGGCTGCCCAACACCAGGCTTGAGTTTTACAATTAGAAGTGTATAACACACAAGAGGTGCGTGTGTGCTTAACTTTGTGAGCAATCCTATTATAAGAAGGAATTACATTCCCGTATTATACTAGGTTTTGTTAAGAGAGGAAGAGACGTGAGTGCCGTAAAGAACCGTAGCCGTTTGATAGTTATCCAACTGTGCGAAACTCCGTCTTCTCTCTTTTTCAATCATTATGGGAGATCGGTTTAGAAACCTCCTTCTCTAGAACCCTCTTTGTTGAAAACCCTTAAACCTTAGAAAGAACTTAAATCAACCTTGGATTCACAGTTGGCTATTGGGAGAGGTTGAGATCATTGAGGACGTGTTGGAGTTGTCTCTGTGAACTCGTGGGATCAATCGCGGCGCGAATCGTCGAGGAAACCCGCCAGTTTCGCTCCGAAGCCTCGTTCGCGTGACTCATTTCTAATCAAGGAATCCTTAGATTAAAGGTATATCTTGATTAAATTTATTGATTAAAATCGTTGGATTGGCCATGGGTTTTTATTTTGGTGATGTATGGGATTCGATTCGGGTGAAAACGAGCGAAATCGCGTCGTTGTAGCTCGCTCGAGCGAGCTATTATCATTGCTCGAACGAGGATACACAAAAAATTTGACTTTAAAATTTTTATACTCGAAAAGATGTTCCCTGCCCTCGCTCGAGCGAGCTTAAGTCATCGCTCGAGCGAGAAATTTCTGAAGGATCTCACTCGAGCGAGCTATTATCATCGCTCGAGCGAGGTATCGCTGAACTCCAATACTGTCTTTATAATTTAGTCATAACATTTTATCCCGAACTCCGATTGAGACGATTCTTTTTACGTTGGAAAGTTAACAGAAAACCCTATAACTCGTGAATCAATCATCTTGATGGTCAAAAATGTATGAGAAGGTTATGTCAAATTCTAGGATTGGCGCAACTTGCCTGTTTTGACTTATTTTTGAGGAAACACTTAAATAGGTCTATATTAGGACTTTGCTTGACTTCGCGTAACTCTGAGTTTTGGTAGGAGAATCTCATCTTTACAGTATTTTATTTTAATTCGCATGGATCTTTTGAATTAAAATCTTTGAACTTGCATATGCCATTGAAATCACATCTGTAAACTGAAATGATATGAATGACTGAAAATCTAAATCTACCTGAATCCTGAAACCTGAATCTGCTTAAGCTCTGAATATCTGAAATCAAGAACCTGAACTATGTATAAGAGACTTGCATATGATTTATATTAGTATATGCATTTGTTTTATGATTGACCTGAACGACCCCTTAAAAATTTCTGAATAACTTCCTAGCACAAGTTTCCCTCATTACGCAGGGGCTTGTTGCATCCTGAAAAAGGGTTCATGAACGACGATGGCAGGTAGGGGTTCCCATCAGCTATATTCTTGCTCTCGAGATATAATTTACTCGGGAGGTATTTTAAGTTGAGGATTAAGTCATGAATTACTGAACTTTGCATATAGAAGTTAGAGAAACTAAGACATCAAACACCGTGATCCGTTTCTTGAAACTGTTTTCACACATTTAGAAATAAATCTTACATATGATTTCCGCACCTAAATTCAATTTATTATCTGCTTATATGTTTGACAAGCTATATTCTGGTATTTATTTTGAAACCATGTTAGTTAAAGTAAAATGCCGCAGATGTCTTTCTTCTACCGAGCTTTGTTGGTACTAACGTGGTACATTGAGTACGTGAGGCCGATCCCGACTCATTACGCACGAGGAAGAGCTTGAGGTTCCTCCTGAGGAGTTTTTCCCAGTATAGAACTTACTGATTTTCTTACTTGTGGTGAGAGTTAGACTTGAATTTGTGGGCCCATTTTAGTTGGATATCATAGTTTTATACTTGATGTTGATTTCTATTATGAGCCATGTTTCGATGATGGTTGGCCATCATCGGTGGTTCTTTATTTTTAATTGCTTCCGCACTTATTTTAGCTATGGATATTTATTGCAGTTTACTCTGATATGTGCCCTGTTTGTCCGGCTTATCGTTTATTCGATAGGTTGGTGAACCGGGTCATCACACTGGAGGACACGAAAGATCATGTCGATGAAATCGTACTGAATGAAGAGAGGAATCGTAATTATGATTGTAAAAAAATTAAAGCCCCTATTGTTGCTGATCACGTGAGATATGTACCGCCATGCACAAAATTAGAAAATCTCTTAAATTAGAAGTCTGGCAACCCACGGATTTGAGAAGATTGGCGAAAGACTCCTACAGATCTCTACTACTGAAGATACGGAGAAAAGTTCTGTGCGCATCTACCATTCAAAGCAAGGAAGGCTAGGATTTGAAGTTTAGTTTTATTAGGAAACTTTTATTCTTAGTAGTTTACTTTTATTAGAATTGAATAATATAAACCGACCTCTTATGATCTATAAATAAGAGGGCTCGACATAGGAAAAAATCTTATCCAAGGAATTTTCAGCATCAATTGACAGCTGAGGTTGGAATTCTGGAAGATCACCTTAGAGTAGTTTTTATCAAGTAAAATTTTTCACAGATTTCTAAAAGTCTTGCTTGACAACTAAGACCGGTGAGTTTGAAAGATCAAGTCTTTGGATGGTTATACTTTTCTTTCTAGTTTGGATTTACTTTTATTATATTTTCTTGCTTTGTAAACATCTAATAATTCGTAATTTTAATTGACAACCAAGGTCTTGAATTTGTAGATTAGTGTAACAGTTTTAATTTTCCATCTTCAATTTTCTTGAGTTTGATTGACGCCCAAATTTTTGGAAGATAGTTGATTAGTATAAATCTGTGTTGAGGAAATCTAGTTTCTGATTGACGCCTAAATTTTAGAGGACTGAGATATAGTGTAACGACATTTTACTTTTGTAAGCATCCGAGAACTGGAGGATTATGATTGAGGACCATAATATGGAAGTAGGAGGATTTAGATTTACTTTTCTCGCAATTAGTTTAACAACCATTCTTTTATTCATATTTCTCAACCTTTAAAAGACAAATAAAAGTTTTCACAAGACAAAGAAAGAAAGAAAGTTTGACCCTCCCTATGGGAACGATCCTATACTAGTGCTATAATTTCGATTGTGCGCTTGCATTAGGTTAAGGCTAAGTACAATTAAAGCCGTATCAAGTTTTTAGTGCCAATACCGGGGAGGCGATAATTTTTAATTTTAGTTTTTCTTTCTTAAAACTAATATTTGCCTTCTCTTTTTATTTTCTTTATATTTTTACTTTCTTTAATCACTTCTTCATCTTCTGCAAGTTTATTCGAAGTAAATAATTAAAGGTTTCGATACTTCTTCTGACAATAGAAACTAGAGGCTCAGATTTATTTTCTCTCCCTACTTTCTAAAATAAACATCAGATAAAAATTAAAAATATAAAAATATATATGTTTCTAGTATATGCATCACACTCAATCTCAAAGTCTAGAATTCTTTGAGTGTGACCAAGAAATTGACACGACTCCCTTGCGCAATCTAGCATCTAATTGATCTTCTACAAGAGAATCCCAAACCATGGCTGACGATCGCCCTATTCAGGCACACTTCAGCCTAGTTACTTTGACTGCGCCCTCTTCTATAGTTATACCAGAGGTAGCGACTAGTCAAAATTACGAGATCAAGCTCAATACAGTTCAAGCATTACCCACTTTTCATGGGCTTGATCGAGAGGATCCCTATCAACAATTAAGAGATTTTATAGAACTTTGTACTATGTTATAATTATCAGCAACTAATGATAAGGCCGTTAAATTACGGTTGTTTCTCTTTTCTATCAAAGATAGAGCCAAGGTGTGCTAATCTCATTGCCCACTAGAAGTATTACCACCTAGGACGGACTACAGTCCAAGTTTTTGAACGAGTATTTTTTATTAGTACTTTAGGCAATTCAGGACTTTAGGCAATTGCCTGGAGGATTATTCCATGAGAGCTGGGAACGCATGAAGGATTTATTGAGAAAATGTTCTCAACATTAGGTGCCAAACTGGTCTATTGAGCAAAGTTTTTATCAAGGTTTAATTGAGACCAACCAGTCTATAGTTGATGTCATAAGCGGAGGAGCCTTCATGGTTGAAAATGGCCAACAATACTGGAATTTATTTGAGGAATTGACTGATAATTCAAAGTACAAATAAGCTTTGCTAAGATCTGACCCAGATGTGATTCGCCACACTCCGCTCACAAGGGGTGGTCTATACGATGTCAGCAAGGACAAAGTAAAAAAGGAGGATGACATGAGAGCTAAGGTTACAACGCTAGAGCAACAAATATTGTCTTTATTGACTTCAAAACCAAGCACCCTGGAAAGACCTACAACAACATACTGAAATTGCTAGAACTTAACCTATGCCATAGCCGAGAGCCCAGCTGTGCCATCATACTCAGACACGGTGGAAAATAATAAATTATGGCCTTTCAGAGGGGAGATTAAGGGAATACATATAACTTGTCGTGGAGGAATCACCTAGGATTTAACTATGGTTCACGAGTGGGGCACAACTAGCTCCATTTGTTGCGCAACCCTGATTTGCCTCGACCCAAGTTTTCCACCGAAGACCTCAAATGCTGGTTGTACAGCCACAATTCGATCCACCAAGCAATGCACCTGATGCCACTGTTGTTCAGATCCTTCAATATTTGCAACAACAGTCACATCAACATTCTAAAGACTTATCCAAACTCGCTCATTTCTCTCAAGTACTTCATTCGCATACCCAATCCATCACGAAGTTAGAGGGCCAGATTGGCCAGCTGCCTTTAAAGTGGCAAAGAGAGCAAGTGGCCAATTGCCAATGCGGCTAGTTAGTAATCCAAGAGGACAAGTGTTCCTGGGAGAAACACCCGCCCCCACTAATTAGAATTGAAATCCTCATGGACCTGTCGAGCTACCAACTCATCTATAACACCTTTTGTAAATTATTTCTTTTCTTGTTTTGAAAATTTTAAGACACACATTATGAGCCAAATCGTAGTTAAACATGACCGATCGTGATGCATTACTTGATGTACACTATTGCGAGCAATTGTATGGATTTGGAGCGCTCATAATTTTTGATAAGTCCATCGATTAAATGATAGTGATTATGAATTAATCGGTACGAGAATTCGAAGTTATGATAGCTGAAAAGCTAGAGTCGACTGACGACTCTATGTTGCGTACGCGTGTGATGACCGATTCAGCAGGTCATCACTGAAATTAGAGCCTACATATTCACGAGAGAATATGTCGGCCCCATCCTCAAACTTTCCAGTTAACCCCTATCGTTTTCCCTTCATTTGTCAAAAAGCTCTTATGCCCAACCCAACCATTTTTGTTATTATACCGCCCTTGAATTTCCCCTTCTCGCTTGAGAAACCCTGTTTGTGTTCCATTTATTATTTCAAAATTAGGGTTTAGGGATTAGCAACAAGCAAGGTGATGACTATCACTCTCAAACAGATGAGTGTCTTTTAGAAATTATGATTCGGCATGGGAAATTTATGGATTATTGATTAATGTTCCTTTACTCTTGCAGGAGAAGAAGACATCATGCCGAGAGGCAAAACCACGAGGTCGAGGGAAGAAGATGAAGATGATGGTAATATTTCTGATCATTCTCCACTCCTGAGGCACATCGCATGGGCTGTTGCCCTCATTGCTAAATAAAAAATAGCAAACCCACCTAAGAAGAAATCTAAATATTCTGGGGTAGTTATCAGAGAGCTCCCCGAAGGGGGAAAAGAGATTGAAACGAAAACTTTATCTGCTCCTAAAAAGGGCAAACAAATAGATAAAGGTAAAAGGCTAGCATCCACCGAAAGAACATTGGATCGGCCCCCAATCTCAATGAAACATCATTTTATGGGAGCCGAAGTTGCAGTGGATATCGCTTTTTGGCAGAAATTGGACTTCAGTGAAGCCACCCTTAAGTACTTCAAAGATGAAGGGCTTAATTATTTCCTAGAGCCTAGAACAACGCTAGTCCACCCTAGACTGGTGAAGTTGTTTTACAAAAGAATGATCAATAGCAGCAAGGGTCCATCTCAAATCCTCTCCATAGTTGTTGATGGATTTTCAATTCAATTAAAAAAGGAAATGATTGATGGTGTTCTGAGTGGATGACTAGAGAGACCTGGATTGTCCCCTAGCAAACCGAAAGCCAATATGTTACGAATCCCACCCCATAGCCTTTCGAATTTTGTCCAAATAGCCATAGAACTACTACAAGAACCCCCAAGGGATAGGTCATATTTCTTGCAAAAGGATCTGGAAGCTCGAAGTTTATCACTTCATTTCCTGAATGTCTTGATTCATAAGACTCCATCCCACCGGGCATGGAACACAGAGAAGGTTCCTTTTTGTTAAAGCCTTATATCTGATGGCTAACCGCTTTTGGTTCGATGTACCCTCCTACCTCTTGGAGGTAATCGACATTGTGAAGGAAAAATTGAACAAAGATAAATATGAGAAGAATAAGTTGAGCCTTTCTTTCGGAGGCCTAATTACCAATTTACTGATGAATGTGGGTTACAAATTTGAACCCAAGGAAAAGATCTGGACAGACCAGAGGAGGGCCTAATAGCGATGGTCTATAGGAGAACCCAGAACCTCGATAATAAAAAGAAGATACCTGATTATATTTCGTCGGAGGACGCATCTTTTATGCCTGAAACCACACAGGCCCCAGAGGTAATTATTGAATACAGGAAGAGCCTGATGTTGAAATAATAACAGAAGTCACAGCTCCTATTGAGGCAACCATGACAGAGGGAGTGAGTACTTCTACTCCACTCCAAGAGAGACCGGTTGAGCTGGAAATGATGATTGTGTCAGTGTCTGTTGAAGAACAAGTTAGTCTTTATGACTTATCTTTGGACTCACCAACAGGGCCTGCTTTACCTTCCTCAAAAGTGACAACGACACTGCCAGTTATTCCTGAGAAAGAAAAAGGAATCCCAATGGTAGCTGAAGCAGATGAAATTTCCCCTCCACCTAAGGAGCATCAAATTCTTGAAATGGCTACTTCTAGCCATGTTCCTATACTTGTTGAATCTATTACTCCACCAATGAGCATATCAAATGCAGAACAAACTCTAGGTGTTTATACTACAGAATCAGAACCTACAGTTGAAACTTCACGAGGAGGCTTCACAGAGCTATGAAAGGTAGAATCATCTCCTTGAGGGACCACCAATGACTCCTCAATTCCTACTTCATCAAGAATACAGACTGAATGGGAAAGAAGATTGATAGAAGTAGAGAGATGGTAGAGTGCACATGCTCCACAACTAATGCTAATACTAGGGCTGGTGCTGGTGAGAGGGATGATCGAAGAAATTAAAAGAGTAAAAAATAGAGTCTTCGATGTCTTACCCACAGCAAGGTAAAGAGCAGAATAGCAGAGAACCTTCGGAAAAAGACTGTGAGAGATCATCATGCACATTGGACAACAGAGATATAAAATAAAGTCCAAGAAGCAACTACCACCCTTCAAGAGAAAAATAGAGTGCTGGAGGAAAAGCAACAATCATGGGAGCAAGAAAAGAAAATGTATGAAGCGGTAACATCACATCTAAGAGATAGGATCAGATCCTTAATTACTGATCCTAATGAGAGGGAACTTACCCATCTTGAGTACCAGCATACGCTCAACGTTCAGCTAGATGAGAAGACTCATCAGCTTACAGTTCCTGAAGAAAAAATACATAAACTTCAAGAAGACAAAGACTCCCTAGTCCAGATGTGTAAACGCCAAAAGCAACAAATACAAACAATCATTGACAATAGCATTGTTACAGCAGACAGATTGAAGGCTAGAAGTAAAAAAGGCTAAGGGTTGAAGCTAAAGAGAAATTTGCAGTGATTTGCAAACTTAAGGATGATTTGAAAGATAAAGAAAAGGTTGAAGATGAGCTGCAAGCTTTGAATGAAAAGTATAACGCCTTGATAGTAGAGAAAGAGAGTACTGATGCTCTCTACAGGGAGGTTGGGCCTGCGCTATATGAGGAACCAGTTCTAGAAGAACCTGATACAACCTCTACCGATGTGGTGTCCGACTCAGAGGCTGAATTCTCGAGCAGTCTCACTTCACTTCTAGCTTTACCAGCACCTCCATCATTGACACTTGTACCATACCCCTCATCACCAATTGAGTAAGTTAAACCAGAACATCATGAACCTCACCAGGTATGATGTAATTATTAAGAAATTTTTTTGGGTATCCCCTATTTTGAGAACAATGAGGACATTGTCCTATTTAAGTTTTGGGGGGAGGGGGGGTACACACACTTTTTGTATAATTAATTTTGCTTTTTACATATATAAAAAAAATAAAAATTTTAATTCTGTTTTTAGAGTTTCTTGTTTTTTAGATTTTTGGTTAGTTTTGTTTTAACTTTTTGTTCTAGTAACCATCACATGTAAGTTACGATAGAAAAGTTACGATTCCATGAACCTTACGATCCATTGTAGTAGGAGTTCAACTATAAAAAATAGAGCCGTTACGATTCATGTTTAGCCCTCTTGTACATTGTATCAGAATTGAATGCTTTAAACTATACTTTGATTTAAACTGTAATATTTAAATTATAGTTTTGAAATCATATAACCGTGAGCTTTTGAGATTTAATTCCTTTCTTTGTTAGAGAGATTGCTACCTATTCGAACTCAAAATTTTCTTGAACTTCTTCACTGTATGAAATCTCATATTGTTGTAATTCGAATAAAATATTTTATGATTATGATGACTTATTTTTCTAGAACTGTCTATTCTTAAATCGTGAAAATGATTAAAGGCCATCTTTTGATTCGTTTGAGCTAAAATATAAAAAAATCCCAGAGATATATTTATCCCTTGAACACATATTAGAAGCCTAAACCGAATTTCTTTATACCAAGAATTTATAAACCCTTAACTACATGTGCTACCCAAAACTTTCGATCTTTAACCCTTGAATTATGAGAATTTAGAACAAAAGGAGAAATAGGGAGTGGAAGGAGTACGTAATAACAGATAAGGGATATGCCAAAAAAGGGTACGTCTGAGAAAGAATAAACTTTCTAAAGAAAATAATATGAAAGAAAAAGAAGAAAAATCGTAAATATGATTCTACGAAAAGAGAAGCTGAAAGCTTCCAAAACTAAGAAAAGTATTCAAGAGGATAGAGAAGCAAACAACTTCTAAATCGAAAGAAAAAGGGATTTACTGAAAAAAAAAAAAAAAGTATATGGGAAGAAGTTTTTCAACTTTTTGGATACTTACTGAAACAGAAAAAGAAAAAAGAAGAAGATATGAGAGAGATGAGCTGAATTCTCAGAACTTTTGAATCCTTTTTACCTTTCTTTGGAACCCTCTTAACCCAAAGCCCCATTACGAACCGAATAAAGACCTTTCTGATTCACGATTTGCAAAAGCATGAGCCTAGTAGAGATATGTATAATAGATACTATGGATAAACAAAAAAGCATATGAATAGAATTGAATATCTTTCTTCATGAGATTCATTCTTTTGCCAATTATCCTTTAAATTATTCATTATATACATCATATTGTGAGAACTCAAAAATTTTGATATCTTTTTGAGAGTATGCCAACAGTGAGAGTTTGGATGAAAATATTTTCTAAATCTTTAGTTTAGAGAAACCTATGATAAATAAACTATTCACTAACACGCACACACTCCAAGCCTAATATGAATTAAAATTGTTAAGTTCTAATCAAGGATAACTGCTAGGATAGCGAGCAAGGGCTGATGAAATCATACTTTTGAAAATTACAACCATGTAATGATTAACTAAGTAGTGTACAAAATTAGTCTAGAAATCTTTTTGTTTCTTTTAGTTTTGAAAATCTTTTTGAAAAAGCTAAAAATATTTGAAGTTTGCAGGTAACTTCACTGAAAACCTTCAGGAGATTATAACTCCTCCGCTAGGGATCACCTAGGGGTTTAAAGGCTTGTTGCATCTACTAAATGGAATCATACTCCCTACGAAAGTGGCATTTAAATTTATAGTTTTAAGTTAGTTTACTTTTCCTTGTTTGCTAGGGAATAACAAAGCTTAAGCTTGGGAGTGTGATCAGTCACATAATTTATCATTTTATCACCCTTAACTTAGTGATGCTAGACCCCAGTTTGCTACTAACGAGATAATGATGTGTAGATATTTAGAATAGATAGAATAATAGAGCTGAAGTGATAATCTTCGCTAAAATGAACTCAAAATGTAGTAAGAAACACGATCGTATGTAGATACGATTCAATTGCAGTAAGAACTAGTCTGAAAGCTGAAGGAAGAGAGTTTGCGTCCAATTGTAAATCTCAAATGAACGAAAGAAGAAGAAAAGAAGAGAAATCATCTTTACAATTCCTCAAAAGACGCTCAAGACTGGAGGACACGAAGCAAGAATACGATCGATCGTATTGAAGAAATTATACCGCATGAAGAGAGAAATCGTAATTATGATTATATAAAAATTAAAGCCCCTACTGCTGATCACGTGAGATATGCACCGCCATGCACAAAATTAGAAGTATGAGAACCCATAGATCCAAGAAGATTGACGAAATACTCGTACAGATCTCTGCTACTAAAAGTACGGAGAAAAATCCTGTGCGCATCTACCATCTAAAGTAAGGAAGATTAGGATTAGAAGTTTAGTTTTATTAGGAAACTTTTATCCTTAGTAGTTTACTTTTATTAAAATTGAATAATATAAACTAACCCCTTCTGATCTATAAATAAGAGGGCTCGGCATAGGAGAAAATCTTATCCAAAGAATTTTCAGTGTCAATTGACAACTGAGGTTGGAATTCTGGAAGGTCACCTTAGAGTAAGTTTTATCAAGTAAAATCATCCACAGATTTCTGAAAGTCTTGCTTGACAACCAAGATCGAAGAGCCTAAAGGATCAACTCTTTGGATGGTTATACTTTGCTCTCTAGTTTAGATTTACTTTTATTGCATTTTCCTACCTAGTAAACATCTAATAATTCTTGATTTTAATTGACGACTAAAGTCTGGAATTTGCAGATTAGTGTATAACGATTTTTATTTTTCATCTTCAGTTTTCTTGAGTTTGATTGACCCCTAAATTTCTGGAAGATTGTTGATTAGTACAAATCTGTGTTGAGAAAATCTAGTTTTTGATTGACCGCCAAATTCTAGATGACTGAGATACAGTGAAATGGTATTTTACTTTTGTAAGCATCCGGGAACTGAAGGATTGTGATTGATGACCATAATCTGGAAGTAGGGGGATTTATATTTACTTTTCTCGCAATTAGTTTAATGACCATTGTTTTATTTATATTTCTCAACCTTTAAAAGACAAATAAAAGTTTTCATAAGACAAAGAAAAAAAGAAAGTTTGACACTCCCTGTGGGAACGATCCTATACTAGTGCTACAATTTTAATAGTGCGCTTGCAATAGGTTAAGACTAAGTACAATTAAAGTCGTATCAAGTTTTTGGTGCCGTTGTCGGGGAGACGATAATTTTTAATTTTATTTTTTCTTTCTTAAAACTAATAATTGTCTTTCTCATTTTATTTTCTTTATATTTTTACTTTCTTTTATCACTTCTTAATATTTTATAGTTTATTCAGAGCAGCTAATAAAAGGTTTCGATACTTCTTTCGATAATAGAAGTTAGAGGCTCAAATTTATTTTCTCTCCCAGCTTTCTAAAATAAAAATAAGATAAAATTAAAAACATAAAAATATATACCTTTTTAGTGAATGCATCATACTCGATCTTAAAGTCTAGAATTCTTCAAGTGTGATCCAGAAATTGAAAAGACTCTCTTGTGCAATCTAGCATCGAATCGATCTTCTACATGAGAATCCCAAATCGTGGCTGGCGATCACCCTATTCAGGCACACTTCAGCCCAATTACTTTGATTGTGCCCTCTTGTATATTTATACTAGAGGTAGCGACTAGTCAAAATTATGAAATCAAGCTTAATACACTTCAATCATTACCCACTTTTCAAGGGCTTGATCGAGAGGATCCCTATCAACACTTAAGGGATTTTATAAAACTTTGCACTATATTACAATTGTTAGCAGCTAATGATGAGGCCGTAAAATCATGATTGTTTCCCTTTTCTCTCAAAGATAGAGTCAAGGCATGGCTAATCTCGTTGCCTGCTAGAAGTATTAGTAACTGGGATAGACTACAACCCAAGTTTTTGAATGAGTACTTTCCGATTGGTAAAACTAATCAGATTTGTCAGGCAATTCAAGACTTTAGGTAATTGCCTGGAGAATTATTCCATGAGAGTTGGGGAGGAATGAAGGATTTATTAAGAAAATGTTCCCATCATGACGTGCCGAACTAGTCTATTGCGCAAAGCTTTTATCAAGGTTTAACTGAGACTAACTAGTCTACAGTTGATGTCGTAAGTGGAGGAGCCTTCATGGCTAAAAATGGCTAGCAATCTTAGAATTTATTTGAGAAACTAGCTGATAATTCAAAGCAGAAACAAGCTGCTAACATCTGACCCAGATGTGATTTGCAATTAATTTAACAACCATTTTTTATTCACATTTCTCAACCTTTAAAAGATAAATAAAAGTTTTCACAAGACAAAAAAAAAAAGAAAGTTTGATCCTCCATGTGGAAACAATCCTACAATTTCTGTTGTGCGCTTGTAATATGCTAAGGTTAAGTACAATTAAAGCCGTATCTGTAGAGACCACTTATGAGTGGGCTAATCGGGTGCCTTACACCTTCCTGATTGGTAACTGAAGTCCCTACCTAGAGGCTTTGGCATAGAATGACAACCCGAAGTCATATTTTGCACTTTGGTGCCTACGATATCGATTTTGGATATCCCGGGACACCAAAAGCTCTGGGTGGCGACTCCATTTTTGAGCGCATCGTTGCAACGGGTCCGCAAGGTCCATGGTTGCACAGATGGTGACTTCACTGGGGATAGTTTTTAGAACTTTTCCTTGAATTAGGCCCCATTGCATGTGCTTTTCAATTTTTTTCTATATTTGTTTTTTTTTACTTACCCCTACGATTCCATCATTTACAACCTTAGCCAGTTGTTGGGATACTTGATAAATTAGGTTTAAATTCCGCCATTCACCACCTTAGCCATTTAGCGGGTTACTTGATAATTTAATTTAATTTTTCGTCTTCACACGCCTTAACTGTTTGGCGGGCCTACTTGATAATTTAGCTTAAAGTTTCATCATTTACATTTGTTTGCCTAGTCACTTAACTGGCATTGTCTTTTTCTTATTTCTTGTCATATTTCACCAGTGGACGCAGGCCAGTAGTGGCGGCATGGGACTCTCATAGCCCGATTTTTGTGGACAATGGCAAAAGCCCCATTTAGACTTAATCATAACTTTCTTAAAAAAAAAAATTTAAGGGACATAATAATTTTTTTTCGTGGGTACCTTTTCCAAAAGGGGAGAAAATTAGGCTATGATACACCCGACCCAGTTCAGTATCTGAGAAAAAAAAACCACCCCATTCAATATCTGAGAAGGCACTCATGCTGGAGGTATATCGGGTGGGTGAACGAAAACCTTGGGGAGTGTGTTAGTTGCATCGAAACCTAAAACCTTGTGAAACCTAAAACCTTGGGGAGTGTGTTAGTTGCATCGAAAAGGCCTTGTATCATTTAGGCGCTGTGAGGAGAAACCCGATCAAGCCTAAAAGAAAAGTCTCGGGAGGCATCGCCTCAAAAACCTCATTTTCAGCCCAACTCGCATCTGTAATCTGGAAAATATAGGTCTATTAAGATGTGCATACATCCTTTGTACGCATAGCAAAAATTTCCAAAAATTTTCTCATGCATACATCAGTTGTACGCAAAGTTTAAATTATTGAAAATTTTCTCATGCATACATCCATTGTACGCACAGCTTAAATTCCCAAAAATTTGCTCATGCGTACATCCTTTGTACGAATAGCTTATATACCGTTTTCCAGAATTGGGTGCCATTGTCACAGTTCCGACATTCCCGATAAGTTGGTTTTGACATTCCCGATAATTCCTAAATCCCCAATACCAAAACGCTCTCGTCGGTCAAGAGAGGTCACCCTCTTATTGGCCCTTTCAAGAGATTGGTATCGCGAAAACCCGTACCCTTAAAGATCAAGAGGTTTCTCTTTGACTCTTAAAAGGGGCATGTGAGTCCCACCATAGAAAATATAGGAGGTGTTCATACCATCCGAAGGGAATTCCAGAAGGCACTAAGGAGAAAACAAGAGAAAGAGATAACAAAAAATTATTTTTGTTGTTATCAAAAGGTCCAAGGAAAAAATCATCATCATCAAAATCAAAATCACGAAAAAATCATCAAAATTAAAAACCACCAAAAAAATCATCAAAGTAAAAGAGAAGAACTAAAAGAGAGTTGTTGTTGCCATAGCCACGACATCACCCCCACCATCATCCCGTGGGGAAAGAGGAAGAAAAAAAATAAAATTTGGCCATATCCGCAAAATCCATACCCCACCCACTACCAAACCATGGTGTGGCCGGTGGTAACATCCGCCAAAATGTCCCCACCACATATCTAAATGGAGGAGATTTCCATCTCTGATCCCCCAATCCAATCCCCATTTAACACCACTGGTCTGTTTGGTTCACCGATCTTCCCGTCCACTCAAAATACATCCACTTTTCCCTCCACATTCACTCAAAACACAACCCATTTTTCCCCCACATCAACCCAAAGTATACCCATTTTTTCTTCCACATCCACCCAAGTCATGCCCAATTTTTCCCCCCACATGAAACCCAAGCATCCCCAATTTTCCTACATCATTCTTAATCGATACCGAATACCAAGACGATACCCGATTCCTAGATGTCAGGGTTTTACATCCTCCCCCCCTTCAAGGATTTTCGTCCTCGAAAATGTTATACTCTAATGAAATCTTTCTAATGTGGTTAGTACTCATAATGACACGAGTTGCTTATATGGACTAGATGTTGCTCAAAAAATTATGTTCACTTAATGTTACTTGTCATTGGCGAAGCTGCCTTGCACACAAAGTCCCCATACCTCCCCCCTAGGTTAAGGAATGAAGGTCAAGTTGCAAGCAAACTCACCCTGGCTAGGTTAGAAGGTCGCCCGGGTTGGCCTCTTCAGGTTTCATGTGGACCTAAAGTCACCCGGGTGACATTCGCCAGAACAATTTCACCTACGAAACTCACCCGGGCTAGTTCACTAAGCCACTTAAAATTCACGCGCTCAAGTCATTCGCACTGGGGAATTGAAAATATCGTCGGGCTGAACCTTCAGAAATCACTTGGCATCAGATCTCGCCCAGGCGACTTTCACCCAAACTTTTAAGCTTGGAAAACTCGCCGGGCGAGTTCTCGAGACACTCATTCTTCATGCCTCTGAAACTGACTCACCCTAGCGAGTTCCAGTTAATCGGGTGAGTTTGATAACTTTAGAGGTCAGTCTCCTCTTTCCTTCCACACATTGGAACTCCCTAATTCCTTAGCATCACATCGAAATCTTCCCAAATTTCACAGCATCTCATCAAACGTCAAGTCTATGCCTATTCAATACTAACAAAACCGAATCTCACCATTAAATTACAAGCATGCTACCCTATTTCGTCGATGGATCATCAGAATCTTATATTCTCGGGTTCCTCACGCATCTGATCACTGAATGTTTTGCATGCGATCTAATTATCAATTGTGCAAGCCTCTAATTCCAATACTCTATGCCCTCACAATCGGTTTCGATTCATACCTTCTGTTTTGCAGACGCTACTATCTGTGCCAAGGAGTATAGGCTCTAAGGCTTCATATTTGTACTACACTTTGATCAACGCTCTCTCAATATCGTAGTGGTCGAAATATCGAAGCACGCTTACTGTTGGAGCAATTCCTCGTGACCGTTTTCAAGTGAGAGCTGAGAAGGTTAACAAGCTTTCTACAATTTCTTTCCCGTAATCTCATGCATGGTACTATGCGTGAGAACTTGATTTAATACCAAGGGGTTGTTTCTGTGTGTAGCCTGTACACACAAGCGTTGTGTACTACTCTAAAGTTTGATTTCGTGTTGTGCTGGTATACTAAAATAGGTACTGGTTTTCAAGTTAGCAAATTAGATTCCTGTAAAATCCAACTCCAATCAGGTCCACTACTTGATGGCTTCCATACCTAGCTAGTTCTAGTGTATAGCTGGCATAACAAGGTGAGTGTACGAGTCTAATAAAAATCTCTAATTGACTCATGTGTACTCATCCACCTAACATGCAATTGACTCTCTTTCAGACTGACTAATTGAACCCTACGCGGCATGCGGCACACCCGATACCGAATACCAAGACGATACCCGGTTCATAGATGTCAGGGTTTTATTTCCTCCCCCCCTTCAAGGATTTTCGTCCTCGGAAATGTTACAACTTGTCGGTGCCCATGTGTGTGCCATCGCTACCCTGTCAGAGGTCATACTCTAATGTGGTTAGTACTCATAATGACATGGGTTGCTTATATGGACCAGATGCTGCTCAAAAATTTTAGTTCACTTAACCTTTCTTTATCAGAACTTAAAACCTTCCTAAGGAGGTAGAAATTGGCTTAGCTCTCAAGGTAATAACCATCCATTCATGGTTACAAAATTATCTGTCATGTTAACCATCACTCATGTATATACATCTCAACCCAATTTTAAGATCATAAGATGCAAAGTTATTCTAAGATCTAGAAGAACACATAGTTTTAACATTTTTATAACTAATGAAAGTTGAGAGTAACACAAATGTCACTGATTATAACTTGTGTAGTAGTTATAACAAAAGGATAGATGACTTACCCTTTTTTACGGATTGTCGTGGATCCGGCTGCTCACGTGGTGGATCAGCAGTCGGCTCCTCACTGTGTCTAGGCCCCGAAGTAGATGGTCCAGCTTCTGAACCGGCTGCCTTCCTCGTGTACTCTGAGGTAAATTCTCATGCCTGAGCCATGTATGGAGGGTAGGTAGTTGGATATACTTTCTCCATCAGTCTCATGAGAATCTCATCTTGAAAATCAAGCCGCTGGTGTATCATGAGGTTGTCTTGACGCAGAGCCGCCAGTCGGGTAAGGGTTTGTTGGTGTTAGATCTCTACCAGTCGGACAAACTCTGACAATGTGAGGAAATCTCCAAGTGGTACATGCAATTATTGGGGCTAATAGGGTGCTTGCTGAGTTGGTGGTGGCTATTGTTGTTGTTCTTGGACACCCTGTGCCACTTGCTGGTGGTGTCGTGCTATCAAACTCTTCCTTAAGCTCTTGTAACTTAGGCTCCAGTCATCTAAATTATATCTCTCAGATTATTCGTTAATCGCAACTCATCGGGTGGTGTCTCAAACTCGTTATCTATCGCATCATCCTGTTCTATCATTCGGGATATGAGGTGGGCATAAGGTATAACCTTTGATGGCTTCTTCTTTGTCGGTAACACCTGCTTGTGTGCATTTTGCAATCCCTCATACACTACTTTTGGTTTGCTATACCAGTGACCTGTTCCATGTTTTCCCTGGGTCATATTGGCCATAATATCGTGGAACGATACCTCGCTGATGGGTGGTGCTAGACCTCCTGCTTGGACAAAGTTAGCAGAGGCACGCATTGCTTGAGCAATGTGGTGTATGTCAAATTGAAACGGCTGGCCGTCTATCTCAGTACAAAGTGTGGAGGTGTTGGCACTAAAGTGAAAGTTCTGGTAAAACAATCTAACTAGTCTTGGGTAGTAGAGGTCGTGAAATGGTCTGAGGAGGGTCTGTAGGTGAGCCTTATCAATATAATTGGCTGCCCACATAGTCGTTGGTTGATCATTGAAGAGACTCCCCTCGAATGACCACTCGAGCTTGAACGACTTGGCTACCCACCACTCCGAAGGTTATTCTTTCTGTGGTATTGGTGGTGGGTCTTCTATAGGGCGTTTTGATGTCGAGGCTTTGGCCTTGGTGGTCGGCACTCGTATCCGAGGAGGTCTTTGAGCAGATTGTTTCTTCGAAGCCATGCAATAGGTGTGGTATATATATTTACATATAAAAAATAAATTATCCAAAATCCATGAGAAAGGTGATGGAAATTACCCTTGTGTGTTAGCTAAAGAAAAGATGGCCCTTGAAGAAGAAGCGAGCTCATGTGACAAAATCGACCACACCAATGGTGTTCCTTGCCCTCAGGGAGGAGATCCGGTAGAGAAGGCAAGCAAAAAACCCAAAACTATTCATGTGGAAATGAGGAAAAGGGGGTTTCAAAAGCCTTTATCTGCTATCAATCTCTCCCTGGCGATGCCTAAAAGTCGCCCGGGCGAGTTTGAGTGACTAAGTGGCACTCAAAAGTCACCCGGGCCAGTTAGGAGGCAAATTTTGCCTTCTTAGTGTGTCTGATGGTATCACCCGGGCTAGTTCTATTGCTAACCTGGCAGGTTTTCTCTTAATTTCTCTCAACTTTTCAAATCTCAACCTATTGTCTTCTATTAACCTGTATTGCACCTCATAAATTTGAATAACTTCATAAGCAATACCTTTACCAATTTAACCCCCAAAACTATGTAATTTTAATAATAGTTTTTAATATTTTCTCTTTGAAAAATACAGTGTCACATTCCGTGACAAGTAGCGATTGTCTCAAAATTTATAGGCACACTTACTCAATTCTGTAACTAATTTTCAACGACTGCAACTTACTAAGGTCCCTAACATTTGTAGACCTAGCCCCAATAGTCCGTTCTCACATGCAACGTTCATACATCAGCACCATCATTTTGAAAGGTGGGGGTACTGATCACAAATCTCGGCTTCTCGTTCCCATGTGGCCTCTGCGGTCGTGTGATTTTTCCACCTATTCAGGACCAGTGGAATCTTCATTGTCCGCAACGTTTGGTCTTTCTGATCTAAAACTTGGATCGGTTCTTCTGGCAAGGTGACGTCCTCTTGGATTTGAACAGGCTGATAATCCAAGATGTGTCCTAGATCTCGCACATACTTCCGCAACATTGATACGTGGAATACGTTGTGGATGCTTGACATCTATGGCGGTAAGGCGATTTTATACGCTACTTCGCCAACCCTGCCCAAAATTTCAAAAGGTCCAATGCAACATGGGCTAAGGTTTCCACACCATCTGAATCACATGGCGCCTTTAGTTGGCAAGATTTTGATGAAGACATGGTCCCCACACTAGAATTTGACAATGGTTCTTTTCAGATCGGCATAACTTTTCTGTCTGCTTTGGGCGACTTTTAGTCTCTCGCGAATGAGTTGAACTGCATCATTAGTGCTCTAAATCAGTTTTAGGCCCAGTAGTACACGCTCTCCAAATTCTTCCCAGTTGCTAGGAGACTTGCACTGACTTCTGTAAAGTGCCTCAAAAGGGGCCATTTCGATGCTTGCCTGGTAGCTGTTATTATATGCGAATTCGATCAAGGGTAAGTGTTTATCCCATGACCCTTGGAAATTCAGTATACAAGCCCTTACCATGCCTTCAATCACTTGGTTCACCCTTTCGGTTTGCCCATGGGTTTATGGGTGGAAAGCCAAGCTAAACTCTAGTTTTGAGCCCATTCCCTCTTGGAAACATTGCCAGAATTGTGACGTGTATAATGGGTCTCTATCTAACACTATGCTGGCAGGTATACCATGTAATCGAACTCTCTTTAAGGTACAATTCTGCAAGCTTGTCTGCCGTGTACTGTTTACTGTAGGGTAGGAAATGTACAGACTTGGTTAAACGATCCACAACTACCCAAATCACGTTATGACCTTTCTTCATCCTTGGTAGCCCGAGTATGAAGTCCATGGAGATGCTCTCCCATTTCCACTCAAGGTTTGGTAATGGTTGCAATAAACCTGAAGGATGGCGATGGTCAATTTTCACTTGTTGGCAACTAAACATTTCGCTACATATTCAGTGACTTATCTCTTCAACCCTTTCCACCAGTAATTTTTCTTAATATCGTGATACATTTTAGTAGTCCCTGGTGAATAGCGTACTTTGACTTGTGTGCTTCGTCCACTATCTCGTGACGTAGGTCAGTATCGGCTGGTATACACAATCTGCCCCTGTACACTAATGATCTGTCCTCCCTGATGGAGAAATCAGTCATTTCCCATCCATTGTTTCTTGTTTGATGGCCATCAGTTCCACATCGGTCAATTGCATTTCACGGACCTTGTCGAAAAGTGTTGACCAAATGGAAAGGTTGGCCATTAAGGCTTCAGATTTCGCCACATCAAATGTTGTATCAGTTAGCGCCAAGTCCTCCAATAGATGCCACCTTTGAATTCTTGTGACAAGGTGTGACAAGAGAGAGGATGACTTTCAGCTAAGGGCATCTACAACCATGTTGGCCTTGCCTAGTACTGAATGGAGTAGTCATAATCTTTAAGAAACTCCATCCATCTTCTCTATCTGAAATTCAGGTTGTTCTAAGTGGAGATATTTGAGGCTTTTATGGTTAGTGAATATTTCAAAGGTTTCACTATAGAGGTAGTGCCTCCATATTTTGAAGGCAAAAATAATTGCTGCCAGCTTGAGATCGTGAGTGGGGAAATTCCTTGCATGGTCCTTCAACTGTCGCGAACCATAGGCTATGACTTTACCATTCTGGTTCAATACATAGCCCAATCCACTATGGGACGCGTCACTGAATACTATAAAACCTCTACTGCCTGAGGGTATGGGGAGCACTGGTGCAGAGGATAATCTCCTCTTGAGCTCCTGAAAACTCTATTCACATGCCTCTGTCCACTCAAATTTGGCATTCTTCCTAGTGAGTTGTGTGAGTGGTCTGGCAATCTTGGAGAAACCTTGCATGAATCTCCAATAGTACCCAGCTAATCCTAGGAAGCTGCAAGTTTCTATCATGGTTTTTGGCTGCTCCCACTTCACAACAGCCTCTATCTTGGTTGGGCCCACTACTATTCCTGCTTGTGAAACAACATGCCCTAGAAGCTCACTTGCTCTAGCCAGAATTCACACTTGCTTAGCTTTGTATAGAGCTGATGATCTCGAAGTGTTTGGAGAGATAAGTGAAAGTGATGCTTGTGTTCTTCTCTCGTCTTTGAGTAGATAAGAATATCGTCCACGGAGACCACCACACACTGATCTAGATAAGCTTAGAAAACCCTATTCATCAAGTCCATGAAAGACGTTGGAGCACTTGTCAGCCCAAATGGCATAACTAGGAATTCATAGTGGCCATACCTTGTGTGGAAGGTTGTTTTAGCTATATCCTCAGCTTTCACCCTCAACTGGTGATAACCAGACCTCAAGTCTATTTTGGAGAACAACTTCACTCCCTGTAATTGATCAAAGAGATCATTGATTCTCAAAAGTGGGTAGCGGTTCTTTATAGTGAGCTTGTTTAACTTCCGATAGTCGATACAGAGTCGCATGGATCCATCTTTCTTTTTGACAAAAAGCACTGGTGCTCCCCATGGTGAGACACTCGGCCTGATGAATCCTTATCAAGAAGTTCTTGCAATTGTTCCTTGAGTTCCTTCAGCTCCACAGGTGACATACGATATGGTGCTTTTGACACTCGTTCCGTGCCCAGAGCTATGTCCACTGCGAAATCGACTTCTTGGTCTGGTGGTAAACCTGGTAACTCTTCTAGAAACACCTTTGGGAAGTCACACACTATAGGTATATCGATAAGGTTAGCTTTTTCCTCCCCTTCTCGTAGGAATGCAAATACCCACTACATCCCTTGTTTAGTAGTCATTTGGCTTGGATGGCAGATATTAACGGTGCAACACTTGGTTGGTTACCATAGAACTTGAAAGATTTCCCTTTCTTGGGCCGCAAAGTGATGATTTTTTGAAGACAATTGACATTGGCATGGTGCGTGGATAACCAATCCATGCCAAGGATTACATCAAATCCTTACATAATTAGTAAAATTATTTCTACCCTGGTCTCATATCCTTCAATAAGGGCGACCACTGATCGACACACGGTATCCATTTTCATAGAATTCCTAGTTGGGACTGAAACTTTCAGAACAAATTTCAAGGGTTTCGACTCGATGAGCATTTCTACCGCAAATCGAGGGGTTACAAAAGAGTCGAGTCTATCAACACTCGAGCTTTGGGAGGATAGATATCCATCACGGTATCACTCTTCAAATACATAAGTACAGTACCGAGTTCCATGTGTACATGTAAGTGTCTGGGTGATGAACAACTCAATGTCCTAGCAGTATCGGATAATGAAATAGCAATGATTACATCTAAACAAAAATTTTAACTAATAATCCACAAGAATCATACCTTGGATTACATCCCGCGCAGTGATCGCATATGCCCGACCTTGTACTGTAGGTTGTAAAGACCTTTGAGGAGGTGCTTTCGCTGTTGCATCCTCCTTCATATATGGGCAATCTTTAATCTGATGCCCCATTTTACCGCATTTAAAACACCCTCCAGTGTTTCTTCGACACTCTTCAGTTCTATGCGACTTTTTGTACGTCAAACACGTCTCTTTCGGTGTTGAAGAGGTGTTACAAGAGGTCTACTAGAATCTTGGTGTGCAACCGTGGGAATCGGGACGATCCCGTCACGACAATGAGCTCTCTAACGAAAAATATAGAGTCGCCACTTAGAGCTTT
Organism: Chloranthus sessilifolius; assembly: GCA_021018995.1. Taxonomy (NCBI): domain Eukaryota; kingdom Viridiplantae; phylum Streptophyta; class Magnoliopsida; order Chloranthales; family Chloranthaceae; genus Chloranthus; species Chloranthus sessilifolius. The sequence continues at coordinate 106,310,444 of CM037588.1, forward strand.
CGATTCTCGGGAAACCTAGTTCATTTTTATGAGCACCGAAGTGCTAAAAATATGACTCTGAATCTGGTCCACACCAAAGCCTCTTGGGTAGGGGCTTCGGTTATCGATCGGGAAGGTGTTAGGCATCCGATCAACCCGCTTAGCGTGGTATTTACTAATGGCTAAAAATAAAATATAGTAAAATAAAAGAAAATGCTTTCTCTTACCCAAAAGGGCTTAGAATCCTATTTGTGCCCCTTCGTTCCTACCGAAAAGTCTACGGCGTAACGGCACAAATGGGAGGATGGAGGGAGCTAGAAAGAGATAGGAGAAGAAAGGGGAGAGCCGAAGCTCTCAGGCCCTTGTAGCACCGTTGGAGAGCCTTGCATGACTTGCTTTGATGAGCTCTTGAAGGCTTGAATGGTGGGAAAAAGGGGTTCTAACCACAGGCCTACTAGCTAGGAGATAGAGAGGGAAGGTGAATGTGTAGCATATACCTAAACTAAGGGATCTAAAATGAAAAATATCACTCAAAGGAGGTTTTGAAATTCTGGAATTTGTATGGGAAGTGTGTTCCAAAGGGAGAAAGATCTTCTCACTTTAAGCTCTTTCTCTCTTAGGCCAAAATTCTCAACCCCTAAACCAAGGGGTGGGGGGGGCTCTATTTATAGGAAAAGGGTGGGTTAGGAGGCCACTTAAGAGCTAAATGAGTTTAGCAACTAGGTAATCTCACATCTAAGGATTCATTGGGTTTTGGAGACTTGAAATGTGTGAGAAGGTCCTCCAATGGTGGATGATGGGGTGAGGCCTTAAGCCATTAAAAGGGGTGCAAATAGGCTTCAAAAGGGTGCAACAGAACTAGCAAAATGCACCCCAAAGGTCAAGGTAGCCAACAAGTCAAACCCCAATCACGATTTTCAGGGCAAATTCCAACAGTTACTGTTCATATGCCTGGCACAACTATTAGTTGCGCCAGGAAAATGTACAGTAAAATAGTAATGTATAGTGCCTGGAAGTTAGCTCGCGGGGGTGGGGGCCACCTTTAAACTTGGCGCAACTATTAGTTACGCCAGGCATAAAGTCTGGGGGAATTGGCCTGGCACAACTCATAGTTGCGCCAGGCAAAGTTATAACTGGTGTAACTATTAGTTACGCTAAGCCATTTCTTGGGAGAAATGACCTGGCGCAACTATTAGTTGCGCCAAGTCCCCAAGGGGCCCAAGTGAAATTACTTCTCTACCCTCCGAGTTCGGACTGCCATATCTTTTGATTTATACCTCTGATTGGGGTGATTCTTGGACCGTTGGAAAGATGATGACCTCTACTCTTTAATGGTATGAGCTTTGATCATAGTAAAGGGCCGTAGCTAGTTCCAGTGTATCACTCTTTATCCATAGCCTGGTAAGGTTAAGTTTAGGGTTCAAAATAGGTTCTAAGGGTCGAGATTGGTTTCTGAAGGTTCGGGGTAGGTTCCTAAGGGGCCTAGGGCGATTCCTAAGGGTTTGGGGTGATTCTTAAGGGTTCCATACATGCCATCAAAAGCTCAAGAATGTGCCTCTCTCGAACTGTGTTTCGATCGAGCCTTGGGTAAAATTTTGGTGTCTACAGATGCCCCTCTTTGGTATCAGATCACTAATGATCGTATGCCAAAGAAAAGAGACATCCGAAGAGGCCCAAGGCATTACTGATGGTTTGGGTCCGCCGCCTTCAGAATAAACCTCAAAATCAGGTGAGTAACATGGTGAGAAAACGAAAGCCCTGGGGTGTCAGGCTAATCATTCGTTTCTCGAGGTAGCCGGTTCCCAAGCGCTTAGCAACATTACTGGGTATAATCGAGGTGGAATGAGTTACGAAAGCCCAATAGCTGGGAAAAACGTTCGCCTCTCGAGTTGCGAAAGCCCGTTAGTCGAGAAAAATATCCGCTTCTCGAGATGTTGTGAAGGTGATTGATGTTCGAGATTCATTCTGACTGTAATAGCTTCGTAAGTAAGAGGGGTGATTGACCCATATTCCAAGATAGGCACGAAATAAATGTACGCAAGGCTCCTTATTTTGCATCCAATCCTACAAGGTATTTGATGACCTCATTGGATTATTCGCGGGTGCCCCTGCTGAAGGCAGGGTTTGAGATCTTTGGGCAAACCCATCGGCCCCGAAGTTTATTTAGCATGACTACCCAAGCGAAGTGAACAGATGTCACAACATTTTTTGGGAGTACGTGCCATTTTTCTTAATCCATGCCTCAGATCCACATGACTTAGAGTATCCAGTTTCGACTTCCTTTAACAGATCCAACCAAACATTGGGCACCTCTCAGAAGGAGGCATCCAATCCTGGCTTCTCCCGACAATGATCATAAACATTAATTAACTATGCATAATCATGCACCCATCAGGGACAATAAGCAACAAAGGCGATGGAAGCTCCGACCCAGACCTGCCCGAGTACAATTTACGGGGACAAACGACCATTATACGGATACCTAGACGCATGGCGTACACTTTATAGGGATACCGCGCCCATACAGGTTTTAAGCCAGCAGAAAATAAAAGGGAAATGAATCCTTCTGAATGCATGGTTTGTACATAGTTTGATTGATATGTAATCTCATCCTCAACAGGTTGGTCTCAACCAACGATTGACCTTTTCCAACGAAGAATCTGAAGCTTAGGACACTTAAGTTCACATGAATCCAAAGACAGAGCGTTTGGCTCAAAAGATTTAGCAGTGGAGTTGACTCGATCGAAACATTGATTGTTTGACCGGGACTGACATCATTGCTCCTTGAAGAAGGATCCAGAATCCAAGGTGTGCCTTAGACCTAGGACATTAATTTTGCACAGCTGCGTTGTCGATAAAATATTGACATTTTACCGCATCGAAATACGCATGTGTGTCTCTGTGGGGAATGCAAATCTATTTTTAATTTTTTCATCATTTTATGCGATTTTTTTTTTAATTTTCAACTGTCATTTTATGTGAATTTTTTGGAATTTTGAAGTTATTATTTTATGTGAATTTTTTGGAATTTTCAAGCTATTATTTTATGTGAATTGTTTTGGAATTTTCAAGCTATTATTTTATGTGAATTGTTTTTGGAATTTTCAAGCTATTATGTGAATTTTTTGGAATTTTCAAGCTATTATTCTATGTTAATTCTTTGGAATTTTCAAGCTATTATGTGAATTTTTTTGTGAATACTTCTGGCTTCTCTGTGGGGATTTTTCATTTCTGTATAGGATCGAGGTGCTTATCGACCTCGGTCCGTCTTTATTTTAGCGCAGCTTCCTTGGCAAGTCGATGGATGACCGAAATGCCGCCTCGGGAGCACGTGCATCTGCTGAGAGTGACAGATCAAACAACAAAAGGTGGGGTAACCGGTTTTCCCATCTAGCCCGTACTAGGCCCGGAACCCGACCTAAGTGCCTGGCGCAACTATTAGTTGCGCCAGGCCACTATGGGCCTTAAAATAGCCTAGCATAACTAATAGTTGCACCAAGCAAAAGGAGGGCAAATATTTGCCTGGCGCAACTATTAGTTGCGCTAGGTTTGGCTAGGGCGGGTTTAAACAGCCCGAACTCGGGCTTTGGAGCATTATTTCAAAAAATATTTCCCCCTCTCTTCCTCTTTGAAACCGAAAACTGCCCTCCTCCTAGGGTTCCTTTACATTGCCTCTACGCGTGCCCCATTGCCGTTGCTTTTGCTTGTGGATTGATCGCGAGCTCACGCTAGATCAAAGACCCCTTTCTTTCAAAAGGTAACCATTAAAACTCTTTTTTTCTTGGTTTTTTTCACTTTTTCCTGCAAATATGATCATGATCTTGTATTATTTGCATGATGGTTTATTTTTGGTTGCGGATGTATTTATTAATGGTGTGTGGATGATTTCTTATGATCAATGCCCTATTTTTTTGTTATTTAATGGATTTATTGGTGCTTATAAGTTTTGTTTGTTATTATATATATTTTTGTTTTTGTCTGTTTTTGTTAAGGAATGGATGCATTTTTTTGTTGGTTTTCTTTAAAAAGGAAGGACTCTTCGTTTGTTTTTCTTCCCATTTTTTGTAAACATAAAAGAGGTTTTTTTTTTTTTTTTTGGATTTTGATTGATTTTTTTAAAAAAAATTTTTAGGCATAAGAACTTTTTGTTGTTGTTTTGTTTCTTTGTTTTTTTTTTCTTGTAAAGTAAAAGGATTTGTTTTGGTTTTGATTTTTTGAAGTATAAGAACTTTTATTTTATTTTTATTTTTTTTGTTATTTTGTTTTTCTCTCTCGTTTTATCATTGCATATATATTTTTTTTATAAACATAAAAGAAGAGTTTTTTTTTTTTTTGTTGGGTTTTCAATTAATTTTTTTTTGAAGAATAAGGGTTTTGTTTTTTGTGTTGTTTTTTTTTGTAAAGCATTAGAGAAGGACCCCCCCCCCCCTTTTCACATTTTTAAGGAAATGACATCAATGATCTATTTTACTTTGACTCGCTTTATTATTTTTAAACATGGGAAAGGGAAATTTGTTTTATTTTTATTGACCACTCTCCCCCCCCCTTCCTTTTTTAGAGAAGGGAAGAGATTTTTTTTTTGCATTTTGATTTTGATTTTTGATAATGATTTTTTTTTAGAAAGTTTTTTTTTGTTTGTTGCGTGTGTATCTTTATTTTTGAAAATAAACGGGAAAATGGTGAGCATTCTTACCTCTCTTTGACGCATAGTAAATCACAGTTCTTTTTCCATTGACCTGACCTGATGTGATTGCGTTGTTGCCCCAGTATGTCAAGCGGTGATGAGCACATTCCCGAGGAGGGACCCGAGATCATTCATGGCCCGCGGGGGGAGGAGTTTGTCTGGGTGGAACGGAGAGCGGGTCCATGGCTCGAGATGCAGGGTGAGGCCGCCCGAGTCGGCCTCCTCCATCAGCAGCACACCCATATCTCAAACTTTGGGATAGCGGGCAAGGTAAGCGAAAGGTTCAATTTATTTCCATTATGCATTCTCTCCTTTTTTGCCCGTGATCTGATGTGCATTTTCTTTGCGTGCAGGACCTGCCCAATATTATGTTTTGCGGGGGGTGGCTGGACTTCCATGAGTTCTACCTCTATGTCCCCCCCGTGGTGAAGGTTTTGTTGGAGTAGGTGGGCTTTGGGGAGTTCCTGTCTTGTCCTGCCATTAGGGCTGACGCCGCATACTTGAAGGCCCTGATTGAGAGGTTTTTCTCTGAGACCATGACATTCCACATGCCGTACGCCGAGATGACGTTGACGCCCGTCAATTGGGCCATGATTATCGGAATCAGGATTGGGGGGATACCGATATCTGATCTGGCAGTACCGAGCCTGGAGGACATTATCCAACTGATTAAGGCTTATCCTCCTCACGGGCAGACCCATGGCACAAAGGTAAGATGTCTTGGCTGACCTCCCTTTTTTCTGCTGATGAGTTGGTGGACTTTGGTCAGCCAGATAGGGTGCTCTACATCACACTAGAGTGGGCCATCGTCTTAGCTCGCATCACGCTCCTACTCCTGCTAGGCAAGACCCTCTTCACAAATGCCAGCGGGGGTCGAGTCAGCCAGGCCCTATTGAGCGTGATGAATAATTGGGGTGACGTCCCTAGGCATGACTGGGGAGGAGCGGGAATGCGTGGTTGATGTATAATTTGTCTCAGGTTACGATCGGGGACTCGAAGTCTACCGTGGGTTTTTGGGTCGCCCTGGAGGTAATTCCATATTTCTCTGCCCTCGTCAACTCACACATTTTTTTGCATGACTTTTATGTGCCATGGACCTGCCTTCATGTGCTGTCTCTTTAGGTATGGGGATACCACCACTTCCACCCCAGGCGCCCGCTCCTTTTCTCGGAGGTGCTCACCTATCCTCTTCTCAGCAACTGGCATCAGGCCCGATGCCGTGACGTGGGCCTAAAGCACCTGGAAATGGGCCTGCGGTCCCAACTTGATTTGATGGTCCCCGAGCAGGTAACAACTCTCCTTTCTTTTCTCAACCTTTGTTCATTTTTAGCTTAGGAATTTTCTTTGACTGAGGTGTTGCTTGTTTGGTTTCTCTCCTTTTTTATTTGAGCAGATCATCCCCGATCCGTACCTTGCATCCCCCTTCTGGGATCGAGCAGCTGTAGGTACCTCCCGCTTATTCAATAATCGCCGCGTCGTGTTCTTTTACGGAGCGTGGGCCAAATTTTATTATTTGGGAGAGCGAGTGGTGCATCGGTTTCAGGGCTATTATGCCATACCCGTGGACCCTCCGGCGGATGTCTGGTATCCTGTTGGCAGTATCGAGGAGCTCACAGCGGCCTTCTTCAATAACGGGCTCCCTATTCATGCCCTTCACATGGCCGGGGACTATCACCTTTGGTACAAGTGCTTGCCCCATCGGTTCATTCTACCGTGCTTTGTTCCCAGTGCCAATTTTCTGGCATTTGGTGGCTCGCTTGGTCAGGTAATTTGTCCTGGCTTGGATTAGTTCCCTTTCTGCTTTTATTTGGCTTTTGCCCCCCTCTAAGTGGATCTTTACCTTGTTCACAGTTCACCCTAGGGGATGATTCGGAAGGTGAAGGCGAACCTAGTGCGGCTGATATGTCGGGAGTGGATTCCTCTGGTGCAGGTCCTTCTAGTGCGGGTCCCTTGGGTGAGGGCTTGTTGGGTGCTGGTCCGTCGGGGACTTCTCACGCTGGTGTCTTTGTTGGTGATCCCCCCGTAGTCTATGGGACCTTCCGACACCTTGATGATAGGTTCCTTTCCAGCCTCTGACCTGGTGTGGATAGACAAGCACGACTCTCTGCTGAAGTCGCTCGCGTTCCTCCTACTGAGGTGGTCCCAGGGGTAAGTCCTTTGATGCCCCAATCTCTTTTCATTTCGGTTTCTTTCTGTACACGCCTTTAGGGTCATCCTAACCTTTGATATTGCTTTGTTCTGAATCTAGGACTTCAACTCGGCCATGGAGTATCCGGCATACCATCGTCACTTGGCGAAGCTTAGGGAGGTTGAGACGGTGAGTGTCTTGCTATTCTATCCCTCTTTATTCATTTTATCATCATTTGCCTTTAACTGATTCTGACTCCTGACTTTGGTTTGTGCTTTCTAGCTTGCTCGTGGTAAGGAATCGCGCTCCTTGCTCAGCAGGATATGGCAGGCGTGGTCTAGGGTGGGGGACATGCAGACTTTCCAGAGTTCTTCTCATCGTCGCAAGAAGTCGAAGGGCTCCAACCAGGAATAGGCTCTTAGTTTCTTTGTGAAAAAAACTCAGTATTTTGGAATTTGATTTAGATCTGTTTTAAACAATTTGGGGAATGGTTGATGTGGTACTTTTGGAAACAAATTTTATTTTTATTATCATTTGGGAGATAGTCTTGCTTTGATTTTATGCCCCGATTGCTTGGCATCAAATCTGTTTCTCTGCAGGATGTGTCGGCTCAAAATATCTTTGGACAGTGAGCCCCTTGGGTTGCATGCCTTGATGTAGGATCGGTCCTGTATATAAATAAACATATCAAATGATTAGTTGTTAAATGAACAGGGTGTGTGAAGCAAACAAACAAAAGGGGTGTAAGTCCCCCAAGTTAGGTCCTGAAATGGCTGAGGAGGGAGGTCCGAGTGTGGTGCAACTAATAGTTGCGCCAGGTCAAAACTCGGCTGATTTGTGCTGGCGCAACTAATAGTTACGCCAGGCAAAAACAAGGGCAAATTTGTGCTGGCGCAACTATTAGTTGCGCCAGGCAAGACAGAGGGCCGAAATGCATCGGGCGAATTATTAGTTGCGCCGTTTAACTCGGTCCTTATATACCCGAGTCAGCCCAAAAGTTAGCTCTTTTTGTTTTGACTTGGTCTCTTTGATTAGTTCTTTTTGCCCTTGCTTTTTCAAGGCGGGTCCATCATCATATATCGATTCTTATCTCCCCAAAAGACCCTTGTACGTTCATGGACCCGCTTTCCAGCCCTCCCTTACGCGGAGGGCCCGGAGTCAATTTACCCCCCTTGTTGGGTTTGGGGCCCAATTTTTTAATGGCCTGCTTTGGGAGGTTGAATGAGAATGAGTTCGCCGACTTGGAGCGCCTTGGGCTATCTCGCCTTCCTTCCTTCCTAGAGGTCCCCCTTCAGTGGGAACTTCTTCATGCCACCCCTTCATTTTGGGATGTGAATCTCCACATATTTCATTTTGGCAAGCAGGAGCTAACCCCAACCCTTGAGGAGCTATCTAATCTGTCTGGCCTGAAGCTTCACAAGGGCCTTGCAGGAGTCACGTCGTGGCTAGGCTATTCCAAATCCGTTCACCTTACTCTCGGTTTGGAGAAATCCGAGTATGAGAAAAGTCTCATTGGGGGGCCCACAAGGTGTTCGCTAAAATTCCTCAAAGAACTTTTCGGTGACGAAAGCCTCCGAAAATTGCTGGTTAGGAATGTTTTTAACATGAAAGCCCTAGCACTTGGTCTCATCTCTGAAATCATTTTCTTCACCGGGGGGAGAGCTTCCCATTGGCAGTTTGTGATATTTTGGCGGAGCTGGAGGCGGGCCGATCCATGATGCATTTAGTGCTTTTCGAGTTGTATCGATGCCTTGATTCCTTTGCTTTGGGTAAGGTGGAGGGCCTTCGGGGATGCCCCTTGTTGCTTCAGGTCTGGTTGGGTGAGCATTTTGCTATTTTGGGGCCCGTGCCCCACTTTTGCATTGCCCGAGGCGAGATGGTCCAATGTTTTCTAGGTCAATACCACCTGCTACCCCAGGGCGATATGTCAGCTCTGAAACTTTGGTTGATCGATGCTGAGCTGACATGGAGACTCCCATGGCTGGACCGGACCTTCCCGATAATTCGTAGTAGAGATCACGAGGGCATCACCCTCCTTGGATTGACGGGCAGCACCTTTTACTTCCCATTCTGAGTGTTGCGTCAGTTCGGCTGCCCTTAGCAGGTGCCTTGTGAGGCCAGACCCCCTTTATGTGATTTGATCTTTTCTAGGGGATCCTCTGGGGACATAGATCGGATTGCTGCTCTTTAGGAGACGCGTTAGTCGACACTAATGTGTGATTTTGAGCAGGGAGACTCGGTTAGAACTTCTCCTAAGTATGAGGCCTGGCTGTTGACTGAGCGGCCTACCGTTGATGGCCCAGATTTGTCAGAGATCATTGATACTGGAGGCCCCTGGCCAAAGAAAGAGACGGCACTCTGAGCCCGTATCGAGCTATTGGTGGATGAGAAGAGGGTTCTGCAAGAACTTTTGGCATGCGAGAGGGTTAGTGCAGACACAGCGGAGAGCGAGGTTCTCCGTTTGAAGGGATCATTGAGCGTTGCTTTTGGAGCTGCCGACTCTTCTCGAAAGAGTTTCAAGAGCCTGCATGGTCGTTGGCTTACTGAAAGGAAAGTCCGAGAGGATGACCTTTATGTTGAGATTAGCGCTTTGAAGCACGAGCTGGACCATTAACTCCTTCCTGCACACAGAACTTTTTTTGCACAAATCATATACACAGAAAAGGGGCGTAGAAAACCCCTTTACAGATACACACACATTTTTGGTATACATATTTTCTTTATGTTTTTGTTGTTTTTGCTTTATACTTGTAAAAAGGAAAACACGTTAGTCATCACACCGACTATTTTTTGAGATGTGGTGTAAGTGATGCAAAAGGCAGTTATATACATCTATACAGATCTATTTTTGGTTTATATATATTATCTTTTTTTTCTGCCTTAATCATTGGGTGATACTTTGGGAAACCCTGGGTCCACCTTTGAGCATGGTCGAACCCTTTCTTTGGAGTCGGACCTGGGTGGGTTTCCGGATTTTGCCAAGGCCGGAATATTGATCCCTTTAGATTGAGTCAAATCTTTCTCCTTGCCTCGGGTCATACGTTTGACGGTGCGGGTTTCAAAAAGACAATTCTGGTCGAGACCCGATTTGAACTAGCATGAACGGCCCAGTCGGACAAGAGGGTACAGGAAGAGTAACAAAAGGGTTTCTCAAACATCAATCCTCTCAATCAGTCCAACCCTTTCTTCTTTTCTTTCTTTTCTCCTTTTTTTTATCTCCCCCTTTTTTTTTTTACCCGTGGCACTCTTTCAGGTTTTCACCTCATCCATGGGTTTAGCTCTCTTACCCCAGGCGCCCTTTCGAGTTTTCACCTGGTCCGCACAAGCTTGCTATTTTTACCCGTAGCGCCCTTTCGGGTTTTCACCACGTCCATCTTGCTTTGAGCTTGTATTTTTATTTTATTTTTATTCTTTTTATTATTATTATTTTTTTTTTTTCAAGAGCCATGACATAGACGTCGATTCCGTCATAGCCGGCTGGATGGGGTTCTGGTGTCGTCTCATGACTCGGCTCATGTTGACTTAACAGATATTATGATTGCTTGCGAACCTACAAAGAGGGCTTCCTTCAGGGTATAGCTTGGCCATGGGTTAGGTTAGGATTTGAAGGAATGCTGGGCTAAAAGGGTTTCCTTCATACGGCTTCAATTTTCTCTACATACTTTCTTCCTTGGGGGTTTTTACTGTACATGCCCCGTGATTCTTCTATACACATTTTTTGTTATTCTTTTTCCTCCATTTCAGGTAATCTCTTTTTGAGGTTTTGCTTTTTTAATTTTTTTGGATTTGATAGTAACTTTATACACATGCATCTTTTCTCTCTCTCTCTTTTTTTTTTTGGTATATGTACACGTATATATTTTGTTTGGGGAATGGGTTTATTGAAAGAAAGGCCCAGGCTTAAATGGGGTAGCAAAGGATATCATCATTTTTAGGAATGTTTTTTGGCTACTGTGCTTGGAATGATGGCCTCTTTTGGGTGGTTCTTAAGTAGTCATGTATCTGTTTCATCAACACTTATCTTGTCGTGATGGATTAAGAGTAGAACCGTCAGATGTATGCAGTGTTGATGGGCTCGGGAAGATGATCTTCGTCCATGGTGGCGAGGCGAATGGCGTATCCCGGTAGCACTTCTCTAATGACCTATGGTCCTTTCCAGTTCGGCTTAAACTTTCCTCTTGGATCGGTATGGAGGGATGGGAAGATCTTCTTCAGCACAATGTCTCCTACCTTTAGATCTCGACCGCGGACACGCTTATTGTAAGCGCGCGTGATTCTCCTCTGGTAAACTTGAGTGTGACACAAGGCTAGGAGTCTCTTCTCATCCAATAAGTTTAATTGTTCAAAGCGGGATCTCTCTCTCTCCGCTTCGGGTAAGCCTTATTCCATGAGGATTCAGAGCGAGGGTACTTCAACCTCTACCGGGAGGACGACCTCGATTCCATTCACAAGGGAGAATGGTGTTGCCCCTGTAGTGGTACGGATCGACGTTTGGTAGGCCCACAAAGCAAATGGCAGCATTTCGCTCCAATCTCAATAAGTAACGACCATTTTCTCAAGGATGCGGATGACTGTCTTGTTCGCGACTTCCACGGCTCCATTAGTTTGAGGCCAATAAGGGGATGAGCGATGGTGCTTGATCTTATATTGCTCGCAGAAGTCTCGGATGTGCTTATTCGCAAAGTTTGTGCCGTTGTCCGTGATGATATCTTTGGGTACTCCAAATCGACACACAATATTGTTCTTGAGAAACTTCTCAACATGACTGGCCGTTATATTGGCATATGACGCCGCTTCTACCCACTTGGTGAAGTATTCAATGGCGACGAGGATGAACCGATGTCCGTTTGATGCTTTTGGATTAATCATTCCGACAACGTCAAGGCCCCAGGTAGCAAATGGCCAAGGAGTGGCCATGCAGTGAAGATCAATAGCAGGAGCATGTATCAGACTGAAGTGTTCTTGACACTTGTAGCATTTTTGAACATGGTTGCAGCAATTCGATTCCATGGTAGTCTAAAAGTATCCCTGCCGTAGGATTTTCTTAGCAAGCATGTGACGGCTGACGTGGGCTCTGCATGCTCCCTCATGGATTTCTTTCATAATATTGACCGCTTCACTTTCAGTAAGGCACCTGATCAAGATGTTATTGTGTGATCGCTTGTAGAGGCATTCCCCGCAAATGACGTAACCTACCGCTAAACGTTGAATGGTTCTTCGGTTTGTCTTAGATGTACCCTCTGGGAAAGTTAGGGTCTCGAGGAAATTCTTGATATCTGAGAACCAAGGTGGCTCATCATCAGGCTTTGTAGGTTCCTCAATCTAGAGGCAGAAGGCTGGCTCATTCCTCTGCTCGATCACGATCGGCTTCATCTCAACACCATAGGGGATGTCAATCATTGACGCCAAAGTTGCTAATGCGTCGGCAAAACGATTCCTTACCCGGGGGACGCATGAGAAAGTCACATCTTGGAAGCAGGCTATCAGATCTTTGAGGTGTTCATGATAGGGGATCAGTTTCTCGTCTTTCATCTTACAGTCACCATTCGTCTAACATATGATTAACTGTGAATCGCCAAATACTCGAAGGTGAGTTACATTCAGATCGAGAGCCGCCTGCAGACCAGCGACGCAAGCTTCGTACTCAGCCATGTTGTTAGTGCAAGGGAAGTTGAGCTTGATAGAGATCGGTACATGGGATCCTTTTAGTGAAATCAGGATGGCACCAACTTCTTGGCCCTCGACATTTGTTGCCCTGTCAAAGTGCATTATCCATGATTCTTCTACTTCTTCGGTATCTTCTTCTGTTATGAAAAAGATATCTTCATCTGGGAATTCGATTCTTAACGACTCATAGTCAGGTAAAGGATTGTCGGCAAGATGATCAACAAGCGCCTGCCCCTTGATCGACTTCTGAGTGACATACGTAATGTAGAATTTAAATAATAAAAGCTACCATTATGCGGTTCGTCCAGTGAGAGCTGGCTTCTCGAACAAGTATTTCAAAGGGTCCATTCGGGCCAAGAGTAGAACTGCCTGAGATAGCAAGTAGTGGTGGAGTCTTTGAGTAGCCCATACAAGAGCTAGGCATGCTTTCTCCAAATGAGAGTAGCACATCTCGTAATCAGTAAACTTCTTGCTCAGATAGTAAATGGCCTACTCTCTTCTTCCCGTTTCATCGTGCTACCCCAAAACACATCCCATCAAAACTTTCGTCGTGGAGAGATACATCAAAAGTGGTTTCCCTGGCTCAGGTGGTACCAAAACCGGTGGATTATGACTTGCGATCGTTCGTACTAGAGAATCATACCGAGAGTTATGAGCTGAAAAGAGAAAATCGTGATTGACGATTTTACAGAGTAAAGACTCTTGTTGCTGCTGATCACGTGAGAGCTACACTGCCATGCACAGAATTAGAAGATTATTCAAATTAGAAGTTTGGCAAGCCATGGGTCTAAGAAGATTGAGAAGATAGACTCCTAAATATCTCTAGTACTGCTAAAAGAAGGAACAATCCAGAGTGCATCAACTACTCAAAGCAAGGAAAGATGAAATTAGGAGTGACAGTAATATTAGTAAACCTTTTGTTTTAGTAGTTTCTTTTATTAGAATTTGAAGTTTTGTAAACTGACTCCTTATGATCTATAAATAACAGAGTTTGACATAGGAGAAGAGTTATCAAAGGAACTCTCAGCATCAATTGACGACTGAGGTTGGATTTTCTTCCTATCACCTTTACTTTAGTTTAGTTTAGATATCCAAGGTTTCTCGAGAGCAATTGATGACTGCAATTGGATGCTGAAAGATTAGGGTAGAGTATCTGTAGTTTCTCAGGAGCAATTGACGCATGTGACTGAGGGATAAAAGAACTTTTTATTACTTTCTAGTTTAGATATAGTTTTATGCACTTTTACTGCTTTGTAAACATCAAAAAGTTTTTTATTTGAATTGATGACTTACATTGGAAATTTTTAGATTAGTGTAACGATTTTTACTTTTCCATCTTCAATTTCTTGAGTTTGAATGTCGCCCAAATTCCAGGAAGATTGTTGATTAGATTAAATTTGTGTTAAGGAATTTTAGTATTTGATTGATGCCCAAATTCTAGAGGACTAAAATAAAGTGTAACGGTATGTTAATTTTTTCAATATCCGAGCACTGAAGGATTGTGATTGATGACCATAATCTGGAAGGAGGAGGATTTAGATTTATTTTCTGCAATTAGTTTTAAACAAACCATTCTTTTATTCATATTTCTCCCGTAAATTAGGATCTTAAAAGACAAATATAAGTTTTTAGGATAAATAAACTAGAGAGAAAATCACTTCCTCGTGGGAACGACCTATACTAGTGCTGCAATCTCCATTGTGCGCTTGCAATAGGTTATGACTTTAGTACGAATTTGAAGCACATCAAGTTTTTGGCGCCACTGCCGGGGAAACAAATTTTCTTCTCTATATTTTTGTGTTATTTTAAAAACCATAATTTGTCTTTCTCTTTTTATTTTTATTTATATTTTTAATTTTCTTTGATCACGCCTTGATCTTTTGTAGGTTTACTCAGAGTAGCGAATTGTTGGTTATGTCATTTCGGATTCTTGCTGCTATTTTATTAAGAATAGTGGAGAGAATAAATCAAGAGTGGGAAATTGGAGATGGGTCAGCACAGCAAATCTGAAATACACAGTCCTGCAAGATATAGGGTCCATTGAAGCAAGTTTTGATAAGTAAGAGTTTGTCCCACAGAGAAATTGATCTAGAACCCAAAATGAAATATAATAGTAGGCCTCGAGATCTGGCTACAGATTTGACAATCCTAAAGAAAGGGAGTTGGATATCACAACTATACTAAATTAATCCTAAAAATATAGAAAGAAAATATAGCCCTATCCTAAAGAAAGGGTTAAGAGGAAGATGGTGGTAGTGTGTGCCAAAATAAAATATAAAAATTATGAGAAGTAAGCAAGTTAAGCTAGAGTTAAAGCAGTGATGTAACTCAGATTTAGTTTGTCTCTGCAGTGTTCCATGCTGAGACGCTATTAAAAGCCTCAATAAGGTAAGAATATCCGGTTTAACCCATGCCATTTGGGGTGCTCTTAGGGCTATACTCTGTCCAGTCTAATGGTCACAGGGTATCTGATAGAGTTTGTCAAATCCCATTGGTTAAAACAGACATTGCCAATCTAACCCAGAGGAGTGGACTGATCATTCTCCCAACCACTAGGCCAGATCAAGCCATGAATACTGTTGCAGCACTATGTAATGTCAGTGCTACAAGCTCCCCAGATCTATGCATAGACTTGGCTGACATCCATAGGTATTCCAACCCATAAGATCCTAAGTGCTTTGTTAAGGCCAACTGCTCACAAGTGCCCACAAAAAGGACCATGCAACAGGTTGAATAAGGCTTTAGATTCAGCTGGTCATTGCTACAAACGGCCTGTAATGACTCAGCCTCAAGCTACAATTACTAAAAAGAGATCAGATCTAATATCTGATGTTGGCTAGGTAAAACAAAGGGGAGCCAGTTCTTGTACAAACCTCCTCACAAGGCTCTAGAAGCTCAAGTGCAGGGGAGAAGCATCCTTCCCAAACATGTGAAAGGACACAAGCTTAGGGCTATACTCTGTCCACTTGAATGGTCACAGGGTATCCCATTGGTCTGTCCATCCCACAGAGGCTTGAGAAAGAACATGAAGACTTCTGCAACCACTATGGTTCACAGGCCTCCGAGCTCCCTGGATCTCACTACATATCCAGCATTGCTTTCCCTGGGCCTATCAAACCAAGGGAAATCAGATGGTAAATAATAGATCTACTAGAAACTGAATAGGCTAATCCCAAATACATGAATCCTATAGACATCTAAAGAAATCATAAGATCTTTAGATTCAAGTAGGCATTAAAATGCTAATCCATTGATGAACACAAAACTTACAATGAACTGTTTCCAGGCTACAGCCTGTACACAACTACTCATCCACAATCCCAATGTATACCAAAGACCTATTACAAACTGAAATAAAACTAAGCCTAGCTGCTTACAGGGGGGTTAGCTAGCAAGTGTTGGGCTAAGAGAGAAGAAAAATAAGAAAAAGAGATGATCAAACCCTAACCCTAGCCTGCTGGAGTTCTTAGTCGATAGAGGATGAAGGAAAGATAAAAATAATAAACTCTAAGTACAGCTTAGATACTCTGTCCATAAGGCTTGGGCTCTAGAGAGATTAACCCTAATTTTTCCAGCAGACGTAGCACTATTTCAACCATTGGATGCCTAGAGATATGCGCCTCTAAATCCACACCTCGAGAAGTGTGCCCTAGCCTTGGGAAATTCACAAAAAGTCCTTTAGTTAAAACTGAGAAATGAAGGGCCCGAGCTTCGTGAGGCTGGCATCTGCATTAGTTCATTCGCGCAGTTGCAGAGCCATCACGGAGTTGCCTTTAACTGGTGAGAAGTGCTTACTTGCGCAGTCAATCTTTAGTTCATCGCGCAGTTCCTTTGCGCTGGCTTGCTGTCGCGGAGATGATTGGGAGCGCCAAGACTCTTCTCGCAGATAGAGCTTCAGAAGCTGTCTCTCTTTCTGAGTGCTTGCGCAGTAAGGCACTTGCGTTCGCATAGTAACTGATTAGGCTCCAGAGTGCGCGAGAGCTGCACGAGAGAAATTTTAGGCGTCTCTTTCTTCTTTGGCTACGCGAGAACTCCGCAAGGTGACAAATTGTTCTTTGTGAATATGAACTCGCTATGTTTTGTGTGCAGCTGCTTTCGGGCTCGATCTTCGCAAGGAAAATTTCTGAGAGTTTTAAATCACGAGATCTTCGCAATGTCTTTTCTGTTCTCCTCTTAACTACGCAACCAATCTGCACGAGGGAAACTTTCACTACATCATTAGCTTTGTGAGAGGGATCCTCAACTCTGTGAGATGATTCTTTTATCACTCTGATACATTGCATTTGTTGCTATTGCAGCTTCCTCCATTCCCAGCTAACTTCTTCCATCTACTAGGCTTTTGGTCAATGATGACTAGCAATTGAATCACTATGGTGAGCACTACCAGGGTGTTCTATTAGACTTTGGCTTGGCTGTCATCTTTATATGTATTTCCTCTCTTCTTTGGACCAATAAGCATGGATTTTGTATTAAGCTGCATAGATTATTACTAACTACAAAGAAAACTTAAAACATGATTATTAGTGATCTTCAAGGTCCAAAAAAGGCTAGGTTAAGAGGTGAAAAGTGGTACTTTTCAGTGAATAACACACCCCCAAACCTAATCTTTGCTAGCCCCTGAGCAAAGGAAAATTTAAAACAATTACTCTAAAAATTTTAAATGCCATTTTCGTAGGGAGCACGGATACATTTAGCATATGTATCAAGCCTTTTGAACCCCTAGGTGATCCCTAGTGGAGGAGTGAAGTCTCCTGAGGCTTTTCAGTGAAGTTACCCACAAACTTCTCAATGAAACAGTTAGCAAAAGTGCAAGATCATCAAGTTAGCTGTCAAGAAACAGAACATCTGGTCACCTTTGAATCAATACTAATATGAGAAATTTAAATACATGGTATGCACAATCATTTAATCATCACAAAATTCTCATGAATGCATAACATTTCCAATTACTTCACAACAAGGGAGACAACACATGTATGTCAGCACTAAGCTCATCATTAATTCAAAAAATTAGGCTAGGTCATGCCCAATACATTTAATGTCAGACCCAATGCTCTCCAGGGCATACTCTCACAATGAACCTTGAGGGTTTCCATTTTTTCTCAAGCTCAAGAGCAGTTACAGCCCCCAAATGGGTCTATAAGCATGAGCATCAGCAGAGCATCTAAGTGCTAATATCATTGGCTAGTCCTCACCATAGATTGGGCAACTCTTCATCTTTGCATGACAGCTCATTCACTATGGATCACAAGGTCTTTTGACTGGGTTGTAATGTGGCTTATGGTATGGGTTATAAAGAATGAAAGGTTAAGAAGGGATTCAAAATTGAGAAGTTAGTAGGTGAAGGAGGTGATTCATGACTTCACCTTCTTTAATTCAGCACATTTCATTTTCTTTAAAATTCTCCTAACTCGAAGTGGCCAGCTTCTCCTTCTATTTTTGATTTTTCAAATGAAATTTTCCTCTTTGACCCCTCTCTTATTCCTCTTCAATTTTTATTTTCATTTTTAGATTCAATTAGACCATCAGATCTTTATTTCTTTGACCTACCACTTTCTTCTTCAGTTGCTGCACTGCTAAGCTCTTAGGTTTCTCTTCTCCATTCACCCAATGTTGACCTTATCTTATCCATCTTCATCTCTTTTTCCTTTACCTTCTGATTCCCCAGAGTGAGGGTACGTTTGAATCAGGTCCATAGGTTCAGGTATAAGTACTCAAGTGTATTTTGAAAGAAAACTGGAATTTAAGGCTCGAAGGGTGTATGCACAAGGGCAGTTGATTAGGGTTTGGTCTATTTAGGCTCAAACTGTCCAAGAGAAGGCCTTGATCCTTTCCTAAGTATCATGAGTGTTGTCAATTGTTTTGACTTGGAGATGCCTAACTTCTAATGAGGGCATGCCTTAGCCAGTCCTTAGGGTTGGAAGAATTGCCTCAGTCACTCCTCAAAGAAAGGAAGAAAATTTTGTGTAGGCCCAAAACTCACTAGTTATGATCTTCTATTGAGTTCTTAGGCATGTCCTTATCTTTTTTTCTCTTTAGTGATTTACTAAGTACTGATGCAAGTGAGTTTTTCTGGTGTTCACCTCTTGGAACGGTTGAAATTTAATCAGTTTGTAATGCCTCAAGGTCTGCAAAAATTTTAAATTTCTTTAATTTTCATGATTTTTAGGTGAACATGGCTCCATTCCTATCTTTGATTACTTGACTCTGCTGCACTTGGGTTAATTACTTCATTGGTAGAACCTGCCACACCTCCAAACCTATGAGGAGTAGTGTCCTCACTGATTCAAAGGTGAGATGTGCTGCAGGTATAAAACATAGAGATCAACTACCAAAAACTACAAGAAAGGCAGAACACATAACAAATAACATAAAAATAAACAAATAGAAATAAAGAAAGACAGATTGGAAACAAAACAAAACAAAATAAAGAGCAGTGTTATTATACAGCTAAAGTATGTACAAAGTAGGTGGAAGTAAACTACACAAAAAATGACACACGACTTCCTAACGAAATACAAGTGCAAAATTGATTAAGCACTTAAGGGTCAGCTGGTTCATCCTTAATGATAACTCCTTTTCCTTTCACTCTTTCCTCAACAGCTAGTGGGGGTACTCTTTCAGTTGCAACAACTAGTTGCCTCTCAAGGATTTCAGCCTTTTGTTCAGCCAATTCAGCTCGGGCAATAAGGAGTGTCCTGAGCTCCTTGGAGACAGTCAATCTTTTCTCTAATGCATCAGCTCTCAGCTATTCTGTTGCAGTAGCCATTTTCTCTTGTTCAACATTGAGCTTCTCGTGTGCAGCCAAACTCTCTTGGGCTCTATATAGATGCAACATTTTTTTCTAGCCCTTCACGATGTCCTTCAGCAGCTTTTCGGTATGCCCTTTGAGGAGATTAATCTTATTTTTGTAGGACTGTTTAATATTAGTCAGTCCTCGAATAACATCTCTTTTGATGTAAGGATTGGCTTGCATGGCATGAAAGAGGGTAGAATAAGGAGGAATGGAAAAATAAGAGGCAAGAAGTAGGGAAGGTGCCTGACTTGAAGAAGGGCCAGCCAAAAGTGGAGGGGGGGTGTTTGGGGAGGTGCAGATAGAGGTTCAAGTTGAGGCTGGGGTTCAGGGTCTGTTTGAACTACCTTGGAACAGGTGTGTATTAAATCCTCCACATCAGTGGCAGCCTTTGAAGTTGCCATAGCAGGTGAAATAGCGGGCAGTGACAAAAGTGGTAAAGAAATGGGAGTAAGAAGAGGCTCAGGTGTAAGGTCAGTCTGGGTGGAGGCCATGGTAACTATAGGGATAGGTGGCTGGGGTGAAGGATGGGGTAATAGGGATAAGGTGGACTGGATTGACTCCAGGCTAGCTTGGATAAAGGATTGATTGAGGAGAGTGGGGGTAATGGTTTCAAGGTTGGCCGCAATGGAGGATTGGGATTGGTTAGTGGCCAACACTCGGGCTTGTAGGGAGAGTAAGAGGTGAAGGATTTGGGGTAAGAGGTTTGGTATGGTATTGGGTATGGGTTGGATAGCTAAAACTAGTTGGAAGGGAGATGTGGGTCGATGAGTGAAGGTAGTGGCCTGTGGTGGTTCATGTGGTGGGGTAAAGTGTGGGAGGGGAGGTGAGTCTGGGAGAGGGGTATACTCTAGGTTGATGTCTACTAGGATAGTAGACATCATAGTGAAAAATTTCTCTTTTGAAAATGGCTCACTATCATGGGATAAGGGAATGGATTGGTCTACAGGCTCACTAGGGATAGGTACAGAAGGTGGAGAAGTCTCAATGGACTGCTGGGGGGTGTCAAAGGTATGGGGTTCTGGTTCATAGGTTGTGGGTATTAGGTCTGGAATGAAGGTGGTATCAGGGATTGGAATGGTTTGGGAAATGTAGGTGGGTTGAGGTTCTTTGGGGGCTTTGTCTCTTGTGAGTTTTCTTCTCTTAGTGTAGGCAATATTTACAGGGGGGTTGGTATGGGCTGAAAAAGGGGGCAAGGGTGTAGTAGTGGGTAGGGTGGCAGTGGTTATCATGGTTGGTGGTAAGATTGGGGTGATAAATGTTGTGGTGATTGTGGTGATAGGCTCAGGTGAGGGTATTGTGCTTATGAGGGGTTGTAATGTCTGGATGAAGGGTGGAGGTGGTGGGGCAATGGGTGTAGATAAAGTTGAGGGAGAGGGGGTATGTGCTGGCAATGAGATTGGGGGCCTGGCTGGCCCAACAAAGGTTGCTGCCTCAACAGTAGCAGCAGCCACTTCCTGAATGGTGGGGGCTGCTTCTCTCAATAATTCCTTCCTCTTCTCCCTCTTTCCCATCATTGTCCCACTGTTACTCCATTGTTTCTTTCCACTATTTTTGGGGTTCAGGGCCACTGCCTCCTCCTCCCTTTTGAAGGGTTACTTACCAAACTGTAGCAAGGCAGTGATCAGCCTGCAGTAGGAGAGGGCCTGAGGTTTTTTCTTTACCTTCACATTCTCACACAGATCTTTAATTCCCTCAAAAATCAACTTGGCTGCATCCAAGTAGTGGTTTCTGTGAAATGAGAGGAGGGCATCATCTATGGGGTACCTCCTCTCCTGCTCATGACCAAAGCAATACACATTTTTCCTCAACACTGCATCCATGAGCCTGCGTTTGGGATTCAGGTCTCTCTTTCTGATTGAGTCTCTTGAGGCAGTGATTCCTCCAGTTAATTCTTTTGCAATTTCTGTAATGGAGGCTGTCAAAGGGGGGCCCAAACTCCACTCAGGGTTATACCCAGCCGGTATCCCTAGTATTGTTGTAATGTCTACCTGGTTGAAGAACATCTCAAAGTCATCAATTAAGACCAGCAGTGTTGGGTTCCCATCATCACCCATTTTTAACTTCATATTCTGATAGAATAATCTCACTCTCCTTGGGAAAACTAGCTACACTGGGAGCCTCAATAGGGGCAGCAGAGATGCATTGGTCAGATACTCAATGGAGGTAGAGGTCTATGGTAACTCCTCAAAGTAGGCTTTATCAAAAATGGTTTCAGCCTCCAGTGGAATTGTCGACACAAACTCAGAAGGGACCCTGAGGTATTCAGTATTCTCTTCCTCTGTAATCTCAGGGGCCACAGCCTTGCCCTTTATCTGTTTCTTCTTTGAAATTTTAGGGCTCTCAGTAGGTGGGTTGTCACAACCCAGATTTTTGAGATCTGTGCACGGCACGTATTTGCACATAAGTATATGTGTTTCACAAGGAGACCAAAACACCCAAATACCTTAAGTGTGTACGTGGCAAACACACTAGTATATCCCAAAATTGATAGATATAAAAGTGAAGAAGAGAGAGAGGAGCCCTTACGTAAATCTATTCTAACCTAAATAGAGAGGAGGAGAATATAGAGAGAAAGAAGAAAGGAGCCTGGTAGAGAACTAGGGTTCGCTGAGACTTAGGTCGGCAAGGGAGATCAGAGGTAATGACGGGAGGACGAACCAGGGAGGCCGGATAGCCTAGTAGGTATTCAAATCTTAAATCGGACCTGTGCGTGATTCATCGTCAGAGGTACGTTAAAAAAACGCGATAGATGCATAGGAATGTTTGGAATAGTAGGAAGGATGTTGGCTAAATGCTGCTTGTATAAGATTAAGGTTTAAAGAAGGATAAACAGATATAAACATGACTCTGGGCTCGCTCGAGCGGTCCCTGAAACTAAAGGGGAGCTCGCTCGAGCAAGGGTCCACGGTTATATTGCGAAAGCTCGATTAAACCGCCCGAGCGACCTCGATTTAACCGCTCGAGCGAGGTCAAGAGACCGCTCGAGCGAGGTCAAGTGACCGCGCGAGCGAGGTCAAGTGACCGCGCGAGCGAGGTCTGGTGACCACTCAGATATTGGTTTTCTAATATAATAAACTTGGGTGTTTTACACCCCAAAGACCTTAGATCGTTCTAAAGTAAAATTCTTTTTAAATGTAGGTTGATGCATTATAACCCTCTAAGGACAAGCGTGCTTTGAGATTCGTCGAGGTAGGGAATATTCTCGAAACATGTGCATTATTCTGTGAACTCATATGCGTAGTATAGTCTATCTAAACAGTGTATATTCCATAAATCCTCATGATAAGGGTGTGTGTGCGTGTTCTAATGTGGAAAATCCTGAGGTCCCCAGGGGACAAAAGATAATGTGGTTCAATCAAAGAAAAGGAAATAAAAGTATGGGGCATCCCAGGGATGCGTAAGAAAACAAACAGAGAAACAAGATTAACGTGATAAGGCCCAATGTAATATATTTAGCACAATCACGGTGAATAACTATATGTAACGCACATTGATATTTTTATTATTTAAGGTTGAATAGAATACCCCACCGACGTGGCGGGATACCCACGACTGACTCGGTAGGATATCCGTGACCGGTACGGCGGCCAATCCGTACAATTATAACATCCTAGGGATGTAGATTGAGAATAGACCCCGCCGCCTATGAGAAAGGGGCTCGGGCAGTATTCCCAGGGAATACACATAACAATTGTCTAGTTAGACGACGATGGCGGGTATTCCATCGGGGCTCGATGCTATATTGCTCGAGGATTACTTAAGTGAAGATTTAAGTGATTAGGCCAAATTCACAAACAAACTCATAAAGAGATTAAACAAAGCTATGCTAAGTAATGGTTGGAACCTTTGAGTTATTCCTGTTATTCAAATTGTTGTACATAAATGTTTTCTTGAGAATTTATGTTTTGTTAAGTTACTGACATATGTGTGAAGGATGATCTATATGTTCTTTTGTTTTCCCTACGGAGCTAGGATGTAGCTCACCCCTTAGACTATACGTCGCAGGTCAAGAACTAACGGCAGCAGGGACTTCGGGTGAAGTTAATCCAAGGGCATCGGCATCCGTACCCACTGAAGAGTCAGAACCTCCTCCTGAGGAATTCTTCTAGGAAACCCGCTGCATACTCTGTGAGTGAGTTGAGAGAGTACTATGTATGGCTTGGTATATCGAGCCTCTTTATTTTGAAGGTTTTAAATACTGTCTTTGGTAAACCATTTAGGAGGAATAATTATTATTATCGTATTGGGTATGCCCTTATGTCCATGAATTGGCATGGAACAAGGACAGCCTTGTAGGATCAACTACCTTATAAATTCTTATTTTTAGTTAGAGTATTCGCAGGTGCTTCAATTACAGATTGGCTGTATATATCGAAGAGTTACGATATGACTTTAAGGCACGGCCTTGAAGGTCGTGCAGATGGCACGAATTTCGGGATGCCAAAATTCGGGCTGTCACAGTTGGTATCAGAGCATTTCTTTCCAGAGTTCTGACTGTCATATCGTCAGAATATAGGGACTTCTGCTAACGAGATTATGAATTCTCATGCAGACCGTTATGTTTCCTAGAGGGAGAGGCCGACCCAGGAGTGGTGGTCATGATAGGAATTTGCGCAGTAGAGATGGGTTCGTCTCGACTACAAACAGAGTGCCATTGGGAAACAGGGAGATTCCTGAGAGCAGTGGCCAAGGAGGAAACCAAAATCAAGCAGAGGAACAAGATCTAGATAGACAGGATCGAGATCAGAGGGAACAAGATAGGGTGAGAGAAAGAAATGAAGAAAGAGAAGAGCGTCAGAGAATGATGCACACAATGGAGACCATGGCAACTGCCATGGCACAACCAGCAGCATCCTTAGCAGCGCATACAGTACCAGAATCACAACGAACACCTACCCCTCCAGTAGGACTTACACCTTCAGTGGCTTCAGCATTCACCGAGTTCAGAAGAATGAGACCTCCCAACTTTTCAGGACAGGCAGACACGATGGCCGTCGAAAAATGGTTGGGAGAAATGGAGAAGGTGTTTAGAGTAATGACATGCACGGAGGATGAGAGCGTCCGTTGGGCAGCATACATGTTAGATGGAGAAGCTGGACCTTGGTGGAAATCAGTGTCGCGGACGAGAGCACAAGAAACTCCAGATGTGCCGTGGACTTGGGACGAATTTGTAGAAGAATTCAACAAACAATACTTTCCTGAAGTTGTGAGAAATCAGATGGAGACCCAATTTTTACAACTATCACAGGGAAGAATGACCGTGAGAGAGTATGGAGTGGAATTCATGAGACTGGCTCGCTTCGCCCCAGACTACATAATCTCAGACGTGATGAAAGCGAAGAGGTTCCAACAGGGCTTAAGGTCGGACATCCGAGGAGGGGTTGCGCCCTTCCAGTTGAAAACTTATGGTGAAGTAATGAGTAAGGCATTGGTGGTTGAGGAAGAAAATAATAACCGATACCGTCAGAGGGAACATCAAGGCAAAGAAAGCATCGATCTAAACAGGACAGGGGGTTATGAATCGGCATATAAGAAACCAAGGTTTATAACACCAAATCAGAAATAGTCATTCCAGTCAGGTTATGGGAGAGCTGCACAACAACCGACTCATCAAAATTATCCTTTGCTGGCATCAGGGAGATCGATGAGGTATCAAGGTCCTACTTTTTCCAGCAGGGCTACAACTCCACAAGTTTTTTCGAGAGCTGCTAATTCATTACCAAGGGAAACTTGTGCTAAATGTGGCAAGTCCCATAAAACAACAAACTGTAGGCAAGGAATGCGAGGCTGTTTCAAGTGTGGCAAGATAGGTCACATGATTAGAGATTGCCCTGAGACAGTCAAAGAAAAGACGGCTCCAACTTCCATGCCACAACCTATTCAATCTCGAAAGCCTGTTATTCGAGGGAGAGCCTACGCAGTTACTGCCCAGGAAGCAGGGAGCGTACACGACATTATCCAAGGTGAGAACTCCTTTAAAATAGAGAATTTCGGTTACAATATAACTCTAGATAAAGAATGGGTTTACATTAGGATAAATATATATATATACCATATTAAACTTAAGAGTGAAAATTGTTTTATGTATATGTTGTGTACGTATATGCATGTATTGTAGGTACGTTACAGATTTATGAGAAAGGGTGCTACGTAGCACATGATGCGAGAGTGCTGATAGACCCAGGGTCTACCCACTCCTTCATTACCCCTAGATTTGCAAGGAAGATGAAGATTGTTCCGGAAATGCTGGACTTTGTGTTATCAGTGTCCATCCCAACAGGAGAATTAGTGGACACGGAGTTAGTCTGCAAATCGGTAGTAGTAAGCATTAGGGATCACGTGGTCCACGAATTAGATGCAAATTTAATATGGTTAGAGATGCAAGGATTCGATGTAATCCTTGGCATGGATTGGCTGTCCCAACATTGCGCAACAGTGGACTGCAAGGATAAAGTTGTTGTTTTCCGTCCTAACACGAGGAGATCGTTTCGATTTCAAGGGGAGAGGTCGACTCAGGTACCACTCATATCGGCTGTCAGAGCAGAACGTTTAATCAGAAAAGGGTGTAGTGGTTATTTGGCATTTTTGAAGGAAGATAAAGAAGAAAATAATATTATCTCTGACATAGCAGTGGTGCGAGAATTCCCAGATGTATTCCCAGAAGAACTGCCAGGATTACCTCCAGAAAGGGAAGTAGAATTTGCGATCGACTTAGCACCAGGAACGGAACCTGTTTCAAAAGCACCTTATAGAATGGCCCCTGCAGAGTTAAAAGAATTGAAAGAACAACTGCAAGAGCTCATGGACAAGGGATTTATACGACCAAGCATGTCTCCGTGGGGAGCACCAGTGTTGTTCGTGAAAAAGAAAGATGGGTCGATGCGGTTGTGCATCGACTACCGCCAATTGAATAAAGTCACGGTGAAGAATCGATATCCATTGCCAAGAATAGATGACTTATTCGACCAATTGCAGGGTGCAAAACATTTTTCCAAGATCGACCTAAGATCGGGTTACCATCAGTTAAGAGTCAGGGCCGAGGACATTCAGAAAACGGCTTTTAGAACACGGTATGGACACTATGAATTTTTAGTGATGCCATTCGGGTTGACGAATGCACCAGCGTCGTTTATGGACTTGATGAATCGAGTGTTCAAACCACACTTAGATTCCTGCGTGGTAGTGTTTGTTGATGACATCCTAATCTACTCAAAATCGAAAGCGGAACATGAAGAACACTTACGTGTCGCTCTGCGAACCTTGCGTGAACACCAGCTGTACGCCAAGCTCAGCAAATGTGAGTTTTGGCTAGAAAAGGTTAGCTTTCTGGGACATGTCGTCTCCAAGCATGGTGTCACTGTAGATCCCGCTAAGATCGGCGATGGAATCGGAACAACCAAAAACCGTGACAGATATCCGAAGTTTCCTCAGACTGGCAGGTTATTATCGACGTTTCGTAGAGGGGTTTTCAAAAATATCAGGACCTCTCACAAGGCTTACAAGAAAGGACTCAAGATTTGAGTGGAGTGAGGCGTGTGAAAAGAGTTTTCAAGAACTCAAGAAGAGACTCACCTCAGCTCCAGTGTTAGCCATTCCATCAGGCAGTGGAGGATTCGCGGTTTATAGTGATGCTTCGTATAACGGGTTAGGTTGTGTACTAAATCAATATAAAAAGGTAATAGCTTACGGTTCCAGACAGTTGAAAGAGCACGAAAGGAACTATTCAACGCACGATCTGGAACTAGCAGCAGTCATATTCGCATTAAAAATATGGCGACATTACCTATACGGAGAAACATTTGAAATTTTCACTGACCATAGAAGCCTCAGATACCTGTTTACACAGAAGGAACTGAATATGAGGCAGCGTAGGTGGATGGAATTCCTCAAAGATTACATTTCATCTGATTACCATCGAGCAAAGCTAACGTAGTGGCCGACGCCTTGAGTCGGAAGAGTTCCACCCAGCTGGCTAGTCTAATTTCAGGTATACATCGATGGAAGTTGTTGGAGGATCTAGCGTTATGTGGTGCAGACATACAACCACAAGCCACAGGAGCCTTCTTAGCCAACATATCAGTGAAGCCAATGATATTTGAACACATACGAGAACTACAGATGAAAGACCCGATTCTAACAAGGATACATCAAAATGTAATAGAAGGTACTACCTCTGAGTTTTCAGTCAAGGAAGACGGTTCCTTAACATTCAAAGGGCGGCTTTGCATTCCGGACAATGCCGAATTACGGCGAATGATTCTTGATGAATCCCACAGGTCAAGCTATGCGATCCACCCGGGAAGCACGAAGATGTATCAGGATCTGAAAAAGAATTACTGGTGGAGAGGTTTGAAACAAGATGTGGCAGAGTATGTGTCACGATATTTGACGTGCCAACAAGTGAAAATCGATCATAGACACCCCGCAGGCCTATTACAGCCCTTACCCATACCGGAATGGAAATGGGAATCTATCTCAATGGATTTCATAGTCGGGTTACCACGAACTGCAAGGAGGCATAACGCCATTTGGGTAGTGGTTGATCGATTAACTAAGTCGGCACATTTCTTGCCGTACAATACGATGTACACAGCGGGAAGATTAGCAGAACTTTACATGAAGGAAATCGTTAGGTTACATGGGATCCCAAGTAGCATTGTTTCAGACCGAGACCCATTATATACATCAAAGTTTTGGAGGAAATTCCAAGAAGGAATGGGAACTAAGTTGGATTTCAGTACGGCGTTTCACCCACAAACAGACGGACTGACTGAGAGGGTCAACCAAGTCATTGAAGACATGCTTAGGGCATGTATGTTAGAATTGCAAGGATCATGGGACCAACACCTACCATTGATTGAGTTCGCTTATAATAATAGTTTTCAGACGAGCATTGGGATGGCACCGTATGAAGCCTTGTACGGAAGACGATGTAAGTCGCCAATCAATTGGGAGGAAATTGGTGAGAAATTTGTTTTGGGACCCGAGCTACTGGAAGATAACGCTGCCATTGTCCGCATGATCAGGGAAAGACTAAAGGCGGCTCAGAGTAGACAGAAAAGTTATGCTGACATCAAGCGGACTAGTATAGACTTTAAAGTGGGTGAACATGTGTTCGTGAAAGTATCACCGATGAAGGGAGTGATGAGATTTGGGAAGAGAGGGAAACTAAGTCCCCGCTATCTTGGACCGTTTGAAGTTTTGGGTCGAGTGGGAGAAGTAGCCTACCGCATTGGTTTGCCACCATTGTTTGATCAGGTACACAACGTGTTCCACGTGTCTATGCTTAGAAAATATCTCAATGACCCTGATCACGTGCTGAGCGGCCAATCATTCGAAATGCATGAAGATATGACCATGATTGAAGAACCTGTAGAAATTTTAGATCGAAAGGAACAGGTGTTGCGAACAAAAGTGATTCCCTTAGTACTTGTTCGATGGAAGAACCATCCGGCCGAAGAGGCAACATGGGAACGTGAGGCGGATGTTAGAGAACAACATCCCAAATTGTTCGAAATCTCCAACTAAATGGGTTCATTCCTTGAGAGTATGCGGTTATGAGAACCACGAAGGTTATGTATATTTTCTTTTAATAATATGTTGACTCCAAACTAAGATTGCACCGCATTGTTATTGAATCTTATTTAATGGAACTAGTGATGAAAAAAAAAAAAAAATGACGTTTCTGGTCTCGCTCAAGCGACCACTTATGACCGCTCGAGCGAACTACATAAAATCATACTTCCTCTCGCTCGAGCGATAACAAATCCTCGCTCGAGCGAGGTAGTTTGCCCGCTCGAGCGATGTATTCTAACCGCTCGAACGAGGCAGAAAATATAAATATGACAGAGCCGAGCGCCTGTTCATCTTCAACGACAGAGAGAAGAAACGATCGGGGGAGAGGTTAGGGCAAACGCTTTCAGGGTTTTTCCTTCCAAATTTTCAAGCGGATTTGAGCAATCCGATCTGTTAGGACGATTCTCCTAGGTAAACTCTACCTATTCTTAAAGTTTTTCCTTCATTTTAAGCATTATTATACCAAATGGCTTCAAGCCCAAACCCACAACCTAAGAAACGGATGGCGATTCGATCGCCGTCGGCGCGCAACAAAGCGCCACAAACCTCGCAACCATCATCAAACCCACCCTCTGCTCCAATCACACTGGATGATTGGTGGGGAGCAAAAATTTTTGAAGCCGAATGGGAAATACATCCCTCTTGTTTCGGAGATCCAGCGTCCACCCAGTGGACATCGAACTTCATCACCAACAATCAGCTCAAGACCCTACTTACGCCATTCGGGGATCGATACTACCCGAGGCTAGTGAGACTGTTTTACCAGACCCTAAAGTTGAACGTCGACGAGGATGCCATACTCGTTACCATCGATGGTAATGAGTTAATTTTCAGATGTGCCGACATTTCTGCAATCATGAAATGTCCCCACGTCTACGCCCCTAACCCACTCATTCTACCACCTTTTTCTGGGAACGTAGATTTCCCAACGATAATCTCCGACATCACTGGCGGCAGGTCAACCTCGGGACAATCCATCACCCGATCACAATTACCGCCGCGCATGTGGCTTTTAGATATTATCTTCAAAAAGAATTTGCACCCAACCGGCCATGACCAAGAATGCCGAGATGCGTTTTTGCGAGCACTACACACCGCATTTCACAATAGGTGGATCAACGCACCTATGCTCATCATGAAAGGCATGGCACATGCCTACAGAAGAAATGTAAGGGGTGCTGTCCCTCCACCCATCAACCGACTACCGTATGCACGGTTGATTTCCCGACTCTTAGACTCACGAAATGGGAAGGGAGGATTTAGGATCCGGGAGGACGAGTTGTTCCTCACCGAAAACGTCATCCCATACCTCGCCCAAGATTGGGCCAAACACAAGAGCCTCCAAACTAAGCGCGACAAAAGAGAGACCAAGCAGTCTCCGATCACCACCATCAAGCTGGCGAGACCACTACTTCCTCTACCTCGTCGCAGCCCATACCCACCAACACGGGCATGATGCGGGAGATCCTTGACAAGGGAGGAGATCAGGTTGCATCGAGGTTCCAGAGGCACTACTCCACAGACCTCATGGGCGAGCATACCCGATCTTACCAGCGTGTAGGTGCCATGAGGATGCTATTTTTGAGCATCTAGCTCCGGCCCGACTACGAGGCGCCACGGTGGTACCGCGGATCACGGTGGACGATGGCGATGGCCGACGATGGCGATGACGCATGGGCGGCGACTGAGGATTAGATAATAGCGAATATTCGAACACCTGGCATGTAATATTTTGAAAACTTTGATATGGATGTTAAATTTTTCTCCAAACTATCGTGGCATGAATGTCACAAAGTTTTGTTTGGGTAGATGATAAATATGTGTGGAATGTGATATCGATAATATTTTGGTTAATTGTTTTGTTTTTGTTGTATGGAAATTGTGGGCATGACCAACACTGGTTGCTGCAAAATGCGGCAAAATAGTTAAATTTCTGATTGTTATGCGAGTCAGATGACAAAAGTGGTATCGAGTTAAGAAAATAATATCGATTTTCGAGGGCGAAAATCTTTAAGTTGGGGTGATTGTCACAACCCAGATTTTTGAGATCTGTGCACGGCACGTATTTGCACATAAGTATATGTGTTTCACAAGGAGACCAAAACACCCAAATACCTTAAGTGTGTACGTGGGAAACACACTAGTATATCCCAAAATTGATAGATATAAAAGTGAAGAAGAGAGAGAGGAGCCCTTACGTAAATCTATTCTAACCTAAATAGAGAGGAGGAGAATATAGAGAGAAAGAAGAAAGGAGCCTGGTAGAGAACTAGGGTTCGCTGAGACTTAGGTCGGCAAGGGAGATCAGAGGTAATGACGGGAGGACGAACCAGGGAGGCCGGATAGCCTAGTAGGTATTCAAATCTTAAATCGGACCTGTGCGTGATTCATCGTCAGAGGTATGTTAAAAAAACGCGATAGATGCATAGGAATGTTTGGAATAGTAGGAAGGATGTTGGCTAAATGCTGCTTGTATAAGATTAAGGTTTAAAGAAGGATAAACAGATATAAACATGACTCTGGGCTCGCTCGAGCGGTCCCTGAAACTAAAGGGGAGCTCGCTCGAGCGAGAGTCCACGGTTATATTGCGAAAGCTCGATTAAACCGCTCGAGCGACCTCGATTTAACGCCGGCGAGGTCAAGAGACTCGGCGAGGTCAAGTGATCACATGAAATAGGTCCGTGACCACTCAGATATTGGTTTTCTAATATAATAAACTTGGGTGTTTTACACCCCAAAGACCTTAGATCGTTCTAAAGTAAAATTCTTTTTAAATGTAGGTTGATGCATTATAATCCTCTAAGGACAAGCGTGCTTTGAGATTCGTCGAGGTAGGGAATATTCTCGAAACATGTGCATTATTCTGTGAACTCATATGCGTAGTATAGTCTATCTAAACAGTGTATATTCCATAAATCCTCATGATAAGGGTGTGTGTGCGTGTTCCAATGTGGAAAATCCTGAGGTCCCCAGGGGACGAAAGATAATGTGGTTCAATCAAAGAAAAGGAAATAAAAGTATGGGGCATCCCAGGGATGCGTAAGAAAACAAACAGAGAAACAAGATTAACGTGATAAGGCCTAATGTAATATATTTAGCACAATCACGGTGAATAACTATATGTAACGCACATTGATATTTTTATTATTTAAGGTTGAATAGAATACCCCACCGACGTGGCGGGATACCCACGACTGACTCGACAGGATATTCGTGACCGGTACGGCGGCCAATCCGTACAATTATAACATCCCAGGGATGTAGATTGATAATAGACCCCGCCGCCTATGAGAAAGGGGCTCGGGCAGTATTCCCAGGGAATACACATAACAATTGTCTAGTTAGACGACGATGGCGGGTATTCCATCGGGGCTCGATGCTATATTGCTCGAGGATTACTTAAGTGAAGATTTAAGTGATTAGGCCAAGTTCACAAACAAACTCATAAAGAGATTAAACAAAGCTATGCTAAGTAATGGTTGGAACCTTTGAGTTATTCCTGTTATTCAAATTGTTGTACATAAATGTTTTCTTGAGAATTTATGTTTTGTTAAGTTACTGACATATGTGTGAAGGATGATCTATATGTTCTTTTGTTTTCCCTACGGAGCTAGGATGTAGCTCACCCTTTAGACTATACGTCGCAGGTCAAGAACTAACGGCAGCAGGGACTTCGAGTGAAGTTAATCCAAGGGCATCGACGTCCGTACCCACTGAAGAGTCAGAACCTCCTCCTGAGGAATTCTTCTAGGAAACCCGCTGCATACTCTGTGAGTGAGTTGAGAGAGTACTATGTATGGCTTGGTATATCGAGCCTCTTTATTTTGAAGGTTTTAAATACTGTCTTTGGTAAACCATTTAGGAGGAATAATTATTATTATCGTATTGGGTATGCCCTTATGTCCATGAATTGGCATGGAACAAGGACAGCCTTGTAGGATCAACTACCTTATAAATTCTTATTTTTAGTTAGAGTATTCGCAGGTGCTTCAATTACAGATTGGCTGTATATATCAAAGAGTTACGATATGACTTTAAGGCACGACCTTGAAGGTCGTGCAGATGGCACGGATTTCGGGATTTCGAAATTCGGGCTGTCACATGGTGCTCTCTGGCCCTCTTCTTTGGGCAGATTTCTTCTTTTCCTTGAAAATTGTGGGGTCAGCACCAGGTGAGGGCACTACAGAGGTCTCCAATGTGGAGGCCTCTGCAATCCTTGTAGATTTCCTAGTGGCTACAGGGCTGCCACTAGGAGTAGGGTCTAGCATAGCTGCCAATGTATTGATGAATTTTGAACTCTTGGCCATGGGTGCTCAAAAATTTTAAAGTGAGGGTTCACAAATCTCAGGAAATGCAAAACGTAATGAGTAAACACCGAAACACTAAATTTTGGCCTTACTTTTCTCTGAAAATCAAATCAATCATAGCACATAGAGGAAATGGAGATCGTACCATTTGAGAGCTAGGGTTCCACCTCAACATGTTCACAGCAGCTAAAATCCCCTCAAACCTTGTTCAAAGAGACCGGAAGGTGCTAGGGAACAAAATGGTAATAGGAAAATGCTTAAGGTGGAGTGGCTTAAGGGCTAGAGAAGAAAGAAAGAACTAGGAGCTATGGTTGAGTATGCCAGAAACTAGGGCAGACAGATGAAATGAAGAAAATGAGGGGTTTCGTTGAGTTTATAGAGCAAATCCTGCGGTTTACGTAGTTGGCAATAGGTGCTCGTGGAGTAGGATTTTTGTGCAGTTGGCTTTGAAGTCTGCAAGACGTTCTGTGCACTGAAGGGCAAACTGCCTCACATTGAGAATCGCAGAGCTGACTCAGTGGTGCTAGTGCGCGAGGCTCTGTGCTGCTTCAGAAAGTTACTTCGCACAATTCTCGCACAGGACAACACTAAGCCATGTTTCACATAAAGATTTGGTTTGCGGAGTAGAAGCAGCTCTGCAAGGCATTTTTCATAGCCATCGCTCATGCTTTTAGCACGCGAGGAAGCCCAATGGTGGTTCGCACAACAAATTTAAGCTTTCTTCAGCTCAGCGAGACACCATTTCTTCTCAATCTTTACTCTGTTAGCTTAG
Organism: Chloranthus sessilifolius; assembly: GCA_021018995.1. Lineage (NCBI taxonomy): Eukaryota > Viridiplantae > Streptophyta > Magnoliopsida > Chloranthales > Chloranthaceae > Chloranthus > Chloranthus sessilifolius. Next base: position 106,344,353 of record CM037588.1, read on the forward strand.
TACAGCACATTGGTTAGTGCACCCATGTTGTTGTGGACCCAACCACTGTGCATGAGCACCAAACTCTTACATGTACTGCATTTCAATCGTGAAAAATATATGTTCATTTTCAATCATCAGTTCATCAACATTGCAGAATCCTAAAAAATAGTTTTTCAGCTCAATCTTTATGCAAATTATGATAAGGGCACCTCAACCATTCTTCATTAACCACTCAACAAACTTAGATGACACACATGCACAAGTATTCATTCACAAAATATAAACACAGACACAATAAAACAAAAAATTCAACAACTAACTAGAAACACAACTGACAGAATTCCAAAGAACACAAATCAAAACAATACTTTCATACATATGGTACACTTATTGCCAATATTTGGATCACTGGGCACTTGCCTCCTCCTAAGTAGAGGATGCATCACCAATCATAAATTGACCTTTCGGGTTTGTTAGGGGCTGACTAGGCAATTTTCCTTCTTTCCTCCTATTCATAGCGTTACAAATCTAACCCAGCTGCTCCTCAATCTTCTTGATGCTCTGTCCATGAGAATTGATAGTTTGCACCAAGCTCTCCAAATTCTGTATTGAAGCCATCATCTACTCTTCAAATGAAGAGGATCTGGGTTGTTGAGGGGGCAGGACCAATTGGTTAGACTGTGGAATAGGTAATAGGAAATTTTACCTTGGTGGGTAACCTTGATTAGCCTGGTGCTGGGGTCTGTAGGGAGCTACCATTTGCTGCTGCTAGGGTTGAGGATATGAGTCTTGTCTGCACCTCAGATTTAGGTGGTTCCTCCAAGAATACCCAGCAGGTAGCCCAAAAGTTTGAGTAGCATTGGCATGCTCCAAAATAAAATTCAAAAACTGGTTGATAAATGGACAATCATGAATAGAATGTGTGGGGGATTGGCATAATAGACATGCTTCCTCCACCTGTGCAACCATCCAAGGTTGCATCACATTCATCAAGTTATCAAACTTCAAGCTCAGGTTATCCACCTTCCTCTCCAAATCACCTTGCACCTTCACTTCATATATTCCACCTCTAGAGGTGACCTCTTTCACCATCTTAGCTGAAATTTGACTGTCATTGCGTGACAGAAACTCCTGCTACATGGAATTTTCCCCTATTATGTCAAACAGCTCCCATGCTTCCTCAGCTGTCTTGTGGAGGTAGCTACCACCACAGGAAGCATCCACCATATCCCTGCTCTTGGCATTAATTCCTTAATAAAACACTTGGACAAGCTGCCATATTAGGATTTGGTGGTGGGGGCATTGTTTTAACATCTCCTAGAATCTTTCCCAAGCTTCATTAAAATTCTCAATTGAGGGCTGAGTGAATGATAAAATATTTGTCCTCATCTGGCTTGTTTTGTTCATAGGGAAAATTTTTGCTAGGAACTTAGTTTGAAGGTCACTCGATGACTGTATGCTGTTGGCAAAGAGCTTTGATAGCCATGTGCTGGCTTTGTCCTTTAATGAGAAAGGAAAAAGCCTCAATTTAGTGGCCTTAGGCCCCAAGCCAGCAATGTTGACGGTAATGCAAAGTGCTAAAAACTAGTCGATATGCTTGTAGGGATCTTCTTTACTCAGCCCATAAAATGAAGGCAGCATACTGATTGTGGAGGATTTAATTTCATAGTTCTCCTTAACAGAGGGAAACTGAATGCAAAAGGGAGAGGTGTACTCCCCAGGTGTATTGTATTCCTTTAATGTCCTCTGCCTCTCAGCCATAATAGTTGGTTTAGTCTTAATAGTAGGGCCCTGTGTGGTGTGCCTAGGTCTAAGGATCCTTTCAACCTCTAGATTTGGAGGTTCCAACTCAGTATTTAAGGACCTTCGACCATGCATAAACTCACACCTATAGTAAATACACAAAATACTCATAAACACACAAAGAATCTCAAGTAAAAATTAACAACTACACAGTTTACATTAAACAAATAACAGGGAATTTAACATAAATGGACTGAGATTTAGGGGGAACGAAGTGTAAACAGAGCTAGCTACACTCCAGCTGCAACTTTAGCTTTTCCCTTCTTCTACTATCAATTTCTGCAAAATTTCACAAAGAATCAGTAGCATTTTTTGTTCTAAATTAGGCACAGCTATAAAGAATTGGTTAGTCTAAATTATAATACAACTCAGGTTTACTAAAAGATTAATATCTCCCGCAGCGGCGCCAAAAACTTCTTGGTTATGCCGTTTCGGATTCTTGCTGCTATTTATTAAAAAGCTACCAGCGTGCAGTTCGTCCAGTGAGAGCTGACTTTTCAAATAGGTATTTTAGTGGGTCCATTCGGGCCAAGAGCAGAACCGCCTGAGATAGGAAATAGTGGCGGAGCCTTTGAGTAGCCCATACAAGAGCTAGGCATGCTTTCTCTAAATGAGAGTAGTGTGTCTCGTAATCAGTAAACTTCTTGCTCATATAGTAAATGGCCTGCTCTCTTCTTCCCGTTTCATCGTGCTGCCTCAAAATGCATCCCATCGAAACTTTTGTCGTGGAGAGATACATCAAGAGTGGTCTCCCTGGCTCAGGTGGTACCAAAACAGGTGGATTAAGGAGGTAGCTTTTGATTTTTTTGAACGCTGCCTGACAATCGTCGTTCCATTCGACGGGCGAATTCTTCCTTAGTAACTTGAAGATAGGCGTGCAGATTGGAGTTAGTTGTGCAATGAACCGACTGATATACTGTATTCTGCCCAGAAACCCTCTAACCTCTTTTTCGGTAGACGACAGTGGCATTTCAGTGATGGCTTTGACTTTGATTGGGTCGACCTCGATCCCCCTCCTGCTAACGACGAATCTTAATAGCTTTCCTGACATAGCACCAAATGCGCACTTTTGTGGATTCAGACATAGTCAATACTTCTTTAGCCTTTCAAACAGCTTCTGAAGGTTTACTAGATGGTCACCTCGCTCTAGTGACTTGGCTATCATGTCATCGACATACACTTCAATCTCTCGGTGCATCATGTCATGGAATAGTGCAGTCATAGCTCTCTGGTATATTGCACCGGCATTCTTCAGCCCGATTGGCATGACTCGATAGCAAAAGGTTCTCCAAGCAGTAATGAACATTATCTTCTCACGATCAACCTCTGCCATTTTGATCTGATTGTATCTTGAGAATCCATCCATAAATGAAAGCATCCCATGCTTAGCTGTATTATCGACCAAGATGTAGATGTGTGGCAATGGGAAATCGTCCTTTGGGCTCGCTTTATTCAGATTATAGAAATTGATGCACATGTGGACCTTTCCGTCCTTCTTTGGTATAGGCACAATATTGGCTAGCCACTGTGGGTATTTAGATACCATGAGAAACCCCGCATCATACTGCTTGATGACCTCGTCTTTGACTTTCAACATCCATTCGGGTCGGAGACGTCTCAGCTTCTGCTTGACTGGCTTCATATCAGGGTAGAGGGGCAACTCATGCTCAACCAAATCGGTATTCAGACCAGGCATGTCCTCGTACGATCAAGCAAAAACATCTTGGTATGACCGAAGGAAGTCAATCATGCTTTTTCTTTCCTCAGGAGACAACGACGTTTCGATCTTGGTTATTCTGGGAACCTCCTCAGTTCCTAGATTAACGTCTTCGGTCACTTCGACAATGGGGGTAGGGCCATGCTCAAAGTCGGCAAATCGGTCAAGGAGCTCATCGGGGAGCTCCTCGAAGGGGACATCCTCGTTCAAACTCGTGATCCCTACCTCTTCTTGTATTTCGACAGGGAAGGGGTCGATTTCACATGGGACGGGTATTTTGATTAAAGTATCCTTTTGTGGGACATTTTCTGAAATTTTAAATGACAATTTTTTTGGACTTTAGATTTTTTCAATGTTTTTGGGATTTTTGTTTTCTTCCATGTTTTTGAGATTTTTATTTTCTTTCATGTTTTTGAGATTTTTTTTTTCTTCGGAGATGGACCCTTGGCCAGGCTGGTTTGTGTATATACAAGGTATTTTCTGCCAAGGACTTATCTCACTTTTTATAGGTTGTTTTTTTTTTGGAAACAGACACCAAACTTTAGGCCACTTTCTGCTTCCAGAGTTTGGGGCAAAGATGCCCAGTTGCGTACCTGAGGGGCCGCTTCTTTACCTGTTGGGATGGAGGGTGCTGACTGATATGGCTCATTGGAGTCAGCCTCCATCATATTGATCCCCATTTCGTCTGAGATCATATCCTCAATCGATAACTCGGTTTTGTGGTGATTTACCACAGGGGGGGTTTGTTCAGGTACCGACCGTCATTCCTCGAAAAGGGACAACACGGCCAAATCTATCTCCAAGCTGGGAAGGGAGATCTGGGGATTGGTGGGGTGGACTGGGGCTTTGGGTTTGTGTGGGGTCAAATGGGTTGCCCCATTTTGATCGATCTTTACGACCCCTGCGCTAACAAAGGAATCCCTGATGTGTGGCCTGGGACGAGGTTTCTCCTCTATGTTGATTCCTCGAGCTCTTACAGCCACGGCGACCCTAGCTTTCTCTTTGGCCTCTCGGACCTCTTGCTCTGTGGGCTTATATCCTAGCCCGAATCTTACTTTTTGTCCCTTAGCCACAAACTGGCTCTCTTCTGCCTTGTAATTTGGGTCCCAAACCCCTTCCTTTCTTATAGCTCCACTTTTGGAGCATTGTTACTGCCGCTATCATACCACCTCCCATTTTAGACATGATGCCCTCAATGGGTTCTGGGAGTATTGCTGACACCTCGTACTCAAAACTGTGGAGGTCGTTGTCCTCAGCGGTGTGTGGTATATCCAGCATACTGGGTTTTTCAATGCTATTGGCAGCCTTTTCTTTCACACTGTGCCCCTCTCCAATGATCGTGATAATCTTATGCCCAGATGCAAATTTGAGTTTCTGGTGCAATGTGGAAGGTATGGCTCCGACTTCATGTAGCCACGAGCGCCCTAACAACAAATTAAATGAGGATTTAATATCCATGACTTGAAACAAGATGGAAAAGGTCATTGGCCCTATCAATAGCTCAAGATCAACTTCTCCCATTATTTCTCTCCTGGTATTGTCAAACCCTCTAGCGCTGGTTCTGGTGGGCCTTAACATGCATGGATCAACCCCAATCTTGGTAGCGGTTCTCAACGGGCATATATTCAATGCAAACCCATTATCAATTAGTAACAAGGGGATAATCATATTTCTAAATTCAACGATTATATTCAAAGATTTTGAGTGGCTTCCTCCTTCCTCAAGTAAATCGGCGTCAGAAAATGAAATGGCATTTGGAGCCATCACTTGACCAATTATCTACCCGACTTCATCCAGGCTAACTTGGAGTGATACATGTGCATTTTTTAATGCCCCCATTAATGCTTGAAAATGGATCGGGGGCATCATCAACAGATCCCATACAGTGATATAGGTAGACATCCTTCTCACCTGAGTCTCCAGTATATGTTCTCGACTCATTTTCTCAAAGGGGTTCACCGCGTTGTCTTTCTTTCCTTCGGGTTGGGCCTGTGCTGCTGCTGGTGCTTCGGGCTGCTTCGATATTCTCCCTAACCTGGTAACAAAATCTACTGCCCCTTCTCTACTGCTGCTTTCGGCATTGACATCTATTTGTTCGTAGCTTAGCGAGACCTGATGAGGATCATATGTGGGTCCCGAGAGCTGGAGAGGTATGGCTGTCGATTCTTGAGGTACTTGTACTGTCATTTTAGGAGGCGTGGGCAATACTTGATTCACCCCGGTGGCAGCGGGTTGGGTGGAAAGATTGGGCCAAATGGGGGTGGTGGAGCTTGAGGGTGGTGGCATTGGAGGGTAGGAGGTAAAAGTGGGCCATTGATAGCCAGTGGGTGCTGGTGGCTGATGGGCCGTCAGGTAATTGACTGGGTGATGGAACTTGCCGGTGGTTGAGCTGGGGGTGATGGAGTGGGCGCAAGCTATTGATAACTGATGGGTGCGGGTGTTGGATTGGGGGCTTGGTGGCTTATTGGGTAATTGATGGGAGTTGTGGTGTACGGTGGTAGTTGGAATGGGGCGGGCGTAGGCTATTGATGACTAGCGGGTGCGGGCGTAGGATTGGGGGCCTGTTGGCTCATTGGGTAATTGATGGGGGTTGTGGTGTATGGTTGGTATGCATTGATATTCACGTAATTGACGGGTGTGGGCGATGGAAAGTATGCCCTGAGATTCAAGGGTTCAATTTGTGGAGTCGGGATGGGGAAATAATCTGACAAATTTAGGGGTTCAACTACTCCTATATTCCTTTCTTCAACCTTTCTTAACAGTGGTGCTACATAACTCTCCTGATCACTGATGTAATCGGATGGGTCGAATTCAAACTCCTCATCTTCTATCATTTCGATGGTGGGTCTGGGACCTGCTCCTCCGGTAGGATGTGGGGGTAGTGGTACTTGATGAATATTAGCATGCTGAGAAGGTGCAGGGGGAATGATTTTCCCGGCATCGATCAAATCTTGGATGGCGTGCTTCAACGAGAAGCAGCGATCAGTAGGGTGACCCAGACCCTGATGAAAATTACAGTGGGTATTTGGGTCATAGTTCTTTGGGATTGGGTGAGAAGGAGGTTGCGGTTGGCGGATAACCACCAATCCCTTTTCTACTAATAGGAGCAAAAGTACACTCAAAGATTGCCCCAGAGGTGTAAAGACTCGGTCGTAGCGGGCTCTCCTCTGTTCCGGAGTCATTTGCATTCCTTGCCCATTCCCCATTCTTTGCATCTGCTCAGGCCTAACAGGTGCTGGTGGGGCCACCTGAAATTGAAGCGGAGCAGTATTATTATTGGGCCTAGTGTTGGCTATGTTCTGAACATCGCCCCCTGTTCTCTTCTCGTTCCTCTGCTCAGAAAATCTTCTGACCCCGCTAGGGCCCCCTGAAGTATTCTTTCTCAAACGTCCTTCCCTGACGGCATCCTCGCAGCGGTTGGCATTCCTCACCAAATTAGCAAAACTAGACTGCTGTTGGTACACAAGGAAATCAGAAATCACTGGCAGAGTGTTCTTTGAAATCATCTCTATCTGCTCATCATTCGGTATTCTATTTCTGACTTGAGCTGCCAGTGCTCTCCATCGCCCTAAGTAGTCACTGAAGGTCTCGTTTGGATTTTGCTTTAAACGGGCCAAATCATACTTGCGTGATTCAATATCAGTATTATAGACATACTGTTCCTGGAACAAATGCGCTAAATCCTTCCATGTCTTCATCATGGATGGTTCAAGAGATGTGAACCACCTCAGGGTTGGTCCGGTCAAACTTTTCTGAAAGACTTTTATCAGCAGTCTTTCATCCCCCCCGTACTGGCACATGTCCCCACAATAAGACTTGAGGTGTGCGATTGGGTTGCCTGTGCCATTGTACTTGTCGAATATTGGCATTTTAAATTTGGGGGGCAAGGGGACCTTAGCGAATAGGCATAGGTCTGTGAAGTCCGTGGCATGGATTTCAGCACCACCCATTTTCATCAGTTGTTTTTATATTTTGTCTAACTGTTCTTTCAGCTGCTCTGACTCTTTCGATATAGGGGCCACTTTTTCGATCGTCAGTCGGACTTCACTCTGGGCTACCAGGGGGCGGGCAATTACCGGTGGAGGGTTGAGGTTGGTCAATGCCCCAGCATAGGCCCCGCTATTCCTAATCTAGTCCTCTTCATACTGCTGATCGGCGTAATGTGCAGTGAAGATGGGATTCTCAACCTGTTGCTGCATGGGTTGGATGGGAATGACATGAGTAGGGGTTGGGTGAGCCCATTGGGGTGTGGAAAGGTTTGTTGGGTGAGGGGAATTTGGTTTTGAGGCGAGGCCTGGTAGGGCCATTGGGTATGGGGGAAGGTTTGAGGATGGCCTTGGGGTGTGGGGCCATGGGGGAATTGGGTTTGGTGGATGACATGGGTTTGACCCAGCTGTGAAGGTTGGGTTAGGTGTTGGGGGTGTTGTGGAAGGTATGAGTGTGGGGTTTGGGTTTGGGCCTTGAACCCTTGATTAGTTTGGGTCATAGGCCACTGATAGGTCTGGGCCATGGACCCTTGGTAGGTTTGGGCCATGGGCCTTGATGGGTATGGGCCATGGGCCCTTGGTGGGTCTGGCCCAATGGGCCTTGATGGGTATAGGCCATGGGCCCTTGGTGGGTCTAGCCCGTGGGCCTTGTTGGGTCTGGCCCGATGGGCCTTGTTGGGTCTGGGCCATGGACCCTTGATGGGTCTGGCCCGATGGGCCTTGTTTGGTCTAGGCCATGGGCCATTGGTGGATTTGGGCCATGGGCCCCTGATGGGTTTGGATTTAATGGGTTTGGCTCAATGGGCCCTGGGGGATATGGGTAATGGGGTTTTGGGCCAATGGGCCTTGGAGATGATGGGTAGTGGGGTATTGGGCCATGGGGCCCTGAAGATCATGGATGGAGGGGTATTGGGCCATGAGGCCCTGAGATGTGTGGGAAAAGGGGGTTTGGGCCAATGGGCTTTGGGGTATGTGGATGATGGGGGTTTAGATAGTGTTGATTATGGGAGGTTGATGGGGGTCATGGGGGAGTGAAGCATGGAGGTTTGCCAAGGTGTGGGATGGATTCATGGATGTGGGGTGTGGAGGACGGATATTTTGGGAGGCCCTCCATGAGGAGGATGCTTGGAACATCTCCTCCATCATGGCCATGGAAGGGGGTGGGATGTGGATGGTGGATTTAAGGGGTGGTGGGGTATAGATGGGGTGGAGGTGGTGGAAAAATTGGGCATGGCCCCGGTATAATTGGGCATGGCCACGGTAGGTGGGGGTGTATGGGGTGGATGAGGGGATGTATTGGGTATGTTTTGGGATGATGGGGGGCATGATGAGGGGGGATGAGGAAAGTTGGGCATGGCCCCAGTGAAAATGGGCATGACCCGGATGGATGGGGGATTTTACGGGGGATCGGATAGGGCGGAAGTGGTGTATGTGAACGTGGGTGGATCGGGTCTATAGGGGAATGATGGGAATTGGGGCATGGATGTGGATTGGGAAAATGGGTTTGTCATGGGCATGGTTTGGGCAAAAGATGGGGAATGGGGGGTTGGACTTTGGATATTTTGGGGGGTAGTGGTTGGGAATATGGGGCGCCGAATGGGCCGGTAACGGTGAAAGGGGGTTGGGTGAGGGGGATGATGGAAAAGACTTCTCCCGAATGGGAGTGGGTTGGAGAATGTGGCGGGGATGAATTGGGATCGGCGTAAACCGGGTCCACTACCCACGACATTCTTCAAGAGCGGGTCGGGTAAGGGTGCCTTGGATAAGGCCCAAAAATCTTCCTCCTTCTTCCCCTACGAGACGACGGAGGGCAAGATGATGTCGTTGTACCGGCACCACAAACTAAATATTTTTTTGGGTTTTGATTATATATTTTTTTGAATTTTATGAAAACTTTTTGAAAAATAAAGGTTCTGAGGCCTTGAAATTCCCTTTTCGGGTGGCTCTCGTACCTTAATTCAAGACCTGCGGCGACGGTTTCGGTGCACTTCGGAAGAATCGAAGGAGAACCTTCGATCTATTGAAGACACGAAAATTGAGGCAAATGACTCGATCCCCTGAAATGAGCCAAAAAGAAGTTGCCTTCTCTTGACCGGCAAGGGCGTATTGGGTGTCGGAGATGGCAGGGCCTAAACAAGGCACTATGCACACTGATCGGGCAGCTTGGGAGGTGGAAAGGGCCAAGGATTCAGGTTGGATGCTGCCAAAAAACCTGGCACAACTAATACTTGCGCCCAGGTTATAGGGGAGGACTTTTACACTGGCGCAACTATTAGTTGCGCCAAGGTAAAATTTGGGAGTTTAAAGCTGGCGCAACTATTAGTTGTGCCAGTTATAAATTTCAGTGTTTTTACACTGGCGTAACTAATACATGCGCCAGGCAAAAACTGCCTCTCCAGAACAGAAAGCAGCAACCACTGATGCCCGAAATGAGTCTCTTTTTAATTTTTTGTGGAAGCTAGGCTTCCGGGAACTGAGTTGTTTTATGATGATCGATTCTCTCCTCACCGCACCTAAAGGATTGAGTCTGGTATAACTCGCTAGCTCGCTCCCAAAGGGTTTTAAGCTTCGGAATGGGAACTCACCCAATATACCTCCGGCGTAAGCGCCTTCTCAGATACTAGGTGGGCTGTGACTTTTCTGGATCATCAACACTAGGGGCTGCCACCATACTAAGACCCAGGTGTTTGTATGTGTGCCTAAACTAACCCTTTGAAAAATCTAACCCGCTAAACAAATTAATTAAGCTCCCTAACTTAGTTCAATTTTAATTCTTTCAAAGTTTTTTTCTTTTTTTGGAAGTTTTCTTTAGCTAGGGGGTGATTATCCCATACCGCCACTACGGGCCGGCGTCCACTGTTAGGATATGGAAGTAAAAAGAAAATGGCGGGGCCAGTCAAGCGACTAGGCGGGAAATATAAAGTGCTGAAAATTAAAGCTGAATTATAAAGGGAAGTAAGAAAGGTGCCAGTCAAGTGACTAGGCAAAAATTGCTGAAATTTAAAGCGGAAGCGTAGGGTGAGTAAAAGGTGCCAGTCAAGTGACTAGGCGAAAAATTCTAAATTTTAAAGCGGAATCGTAGGGGTGAGTAAAAAAAGGGGTGCCAGTCAAGTGACTAGGCAAAAATTGCTGAAATTTAAAGCGAAAATATAGGGGTGAGTGAAAAAGGTGCCAGTCAAGTGACTAGGCAAAAATTGCTGAAATTTAAAGCAGAATCGTAGGGGTAAGTAAAATGACGTAATCGGAGGGGTGACTGAAAAAAATAGCAAAAACAAAATAAAAAATAGCAATAAAAATGTTAGAAAAATAAATTAAAAAAAGGCCTAGTTCAAGGGGAAGCTCTACTAGCTACTCCCTAGCAGAGTCACCATCTGTGCTATCGTGGGAATCGGGACGATCCCCGTCGCGACGATGCGCTCTCTAACGATAAAAAAGTATAAAGTCGCCACCCGGAACTTTCGGTGTCCCGGGATACCTAGTTCATTTTTATGAGCACCGAAGTGCTAAAAATATGACTCTGAATCCGGTCCACACCAAAGGCTCTTGGGTAGGGGCTTCGGTTATCGATCGGGAAGGAATTAGGCTCCCGATCAACCCGCTTAATGCGGTCTCTACTAATAGCCAGAAATAAATGAAGTAGAAGCAAGGAAAATAGCTTCCTCTTGCCCAAAGGGGCTTAGAATCCTATTTGTGCCCCTCCGTTCCTACCAAAAAATCGACGGCGTAACGGCACAAATGAGAGGATGGAGGGAGCTAGAAAGAGATAGGAGAAGAAAGGGGAGAGTCGGAGCCCTCGAGTCCTTGTAGCACCATAGAGGAGCCTTGCGTGACTTGCTTTGATGAGCTCTTGAAGGCTTTGTATGGTGGAAAATGGGGTTCTAACTCCTAGGACTTAGAGCTAAGAAGTGGGGGATGGAGGCTAGGGGATCACACACACCTAGGCTAAGGGTTTTGGATGCAAGAACAAGCTTGAAATGAGGTTGGGAGGTTCTGGAATTTCGGTGAAAATAGTACACAAAAGGGAGGAAGAACTTCTCACTTTGAGCTCTTTCTCTCTTAAGCAAATTTCTGAACCCCTAAACCAAGGGGTGGGGGGCTCTATTTATAGGAAAGGAGTGAATTAGGAGGCTACTTATATGCTAATTGGGGTTAGCAATTAGGTAATCTCAAATCTAAGGTTTTCTAGGGTTTTTGGAGCCTTGAGAACTGTGAAGGTGGTTCTAATCGTGGATGATGGGGTGAGGCTTTAGGCCACTTGCAGGGTTGCAAATAAATAAGGAATGGGTGAAACAAAACTATCAAAATACACCCCAAAGGTTGAGGTGGTCAACAAGTCAAACCCCAAATATGAAATTCGAGGCAAAAACCTATAGTTATTGTTCGTATGCCTGGCACAACTAATAGTTGCGCCAGGCAAATGCACAGTAAAACAGTGAGAAACAGTGCTAGAAGTTAGCTCACGAGGTGGGGGCCACCTTTTAACCTTGGCGCAACTATTAGTTGCACCAAGCTTAAAATTAGGGAGGGAGAAATAGCCTGGCGTGACTAATAGTCGCGCCAAATCCCTAGCGGGGGCCACCTTGAAATTACCTTCCTGCCCTCCGGGTTCGGACTGTCGTATCTTTTGATATATACCTCCGATTGGGGCAATTCTTGGACCGTTAGAAAGTTGACGACCTCTACTCTTCAATGGTATAAGAGTTGGTTACTGTAGAGGGTCGTAGCTAGTTCTGGTGCACCCCCCTCCTTATTGCCTGGGAAGGTTAGGTTAGGGTTTTAAAAGGGTTTCTAAGGGTCGGGGTGGGTTTCTAAAGGTTCGGGGTAGGTTCTTGGGGGATCTAGGGTGATTCCTAAGGATTTAGGGCGATTCCTAAGGGTTCCATACACGCCATCAAAAGCTCAAAAATGCGCCTCTCGAAATGTGTTTCGATCAGGCCTTGGGCCAAATTTGGGTGTCTACACTCACTCATGCGTCATGACGGCATCTAGATTCATTTTGTGTGTTTGTTGTGAATTGTTATTGTGTTTAAGACATGTTTGACTTGTTTTTAGTTCTAAATTCATTTGTCTTTTGTCATAGGTATGTGTTAACCTTACCATTATTATTTGTGTTTTGTTCAATAGGAGCCCCCGCAGTTAGCTATTAGCTCGGCATGAGTCGAGTCTCATACTTGGTATCATGCCTTGCCAGAGTTTCAGTGGACGCGACGGGTGTCTTTCAGTTTCGGGCCGATCCTAGCGCTGGAGCCCTTTCAGGTTGATCGTGGCCTGATCGCGGTGATCTTAGAGAGGTGGAAGGAGACGCATTAGGCGCTTCTCTTTCCAGTTGGTATGATGTTGCTGACTCCAGAGGATTGGGTCCTCAACATCGGTCTTCATTTTGAGGGTGAGCCGATCACAGGGCAGATGGCAGGATATTATTTGGAGGTGTGTGAGGAGATTTTGGGTGTGCCGTATAGATCGAGTGGACTGGGGCTAGGTGTAGTTCGAGTCACCTGGTTCTTTGATACGTTTGCGGGTGGCTTCGTCCCTCGAGGTGCCATTCAGAGGCGAAGGTGTCATATGAGGCACGTTGCGTGATAGTGATGGGCCGGGAGCTCGTGGTTGAGCCAGGGTTAGCTGCGGATAGGGTGCTTCGAGCATTCTTGATGCACTTCCTTGGTGCAGTACTCTTCTATTCTTTGACTCGGGGATGCGTCACTAGGTTATTTTTTATGGTTCTCGGGGACTTGGATCGAGTCCCCACCTATGCGTGGGGTGCGGCCACATTGGCGCATCTCTATGAGTAGCTTTACTATCGGGGACGGGGTGTCACGATGATCAGAGTTTTCCTTCCCTTCCTCCAAGTGAGTTTTAGTTAATTAATGTCATAGTGTCTCTCCCTCTTTTTTTTTGGTCTTTTGATAGTAGCATCTACTTAGCATTTCCTCTATTTTGTTTTCTAGTTTTAAGTATATGATCACTTCACTTTTCTTCATCCGGGGGTTCCGTTGGAGGTGAGGTTCACGTTTCTGCGGATGCACGTGTGGAGGGAGGCGTTGAGGGGTCGCCATTGATCTTCGAATCTTCAGACCGCGTAGTCTCTTTGAGGATATGCCCGCGGGGTAGGTATAGATCATCATGCATGTGTTTTTTTTGTTTCATTTCGGTCTTTTAGGATTTGAGTCTTCATTGAGGGGTCGGCTCGTTTGCTTGGTTGTACGTGATTTGGAGGCCGTATGCGGATGAGGAGGATGCAGGCGTGCCAGTGATGCAGTCTGGCCGGCCCTTCTTTGATTTGGACATATGGGTCCATTGTTTTGAGAGGGTGGAGAAGATCCACACATCTCGAGTGGTACGACAGTTGGGGCTTGCTCGAGGAGTCCCTCCAGAGATTCACCATAGAGTAGCAAAGAGGATGACCAACCCTCCTGGCCGAAATTTTACGAAGTGGATGGTGCTTCAGATAGTGGATTTTTGAGCTGGGGGGACCAAGGTTACACGGGTGCATGACGAGGCGGACACCCGGGAGTATGTGCAGTGGTTTAGTCCATTGGGTGGCGGGCGCCTCTTTACACGTCCCTTCAATGGGAGTGGCTCTTTCGCGATCAGTGGGCCAGAGTCGGCATCGTCTTTGAGGGAGAGGTTGGCTGTGTTGGAGCAAGGCCATCTCACGGCGAGTATGCGGGCGGCATTAGACACCCTCCATAGGACGATGCAGCGGATGGGGTGTGCTCCTCATCCAGATGAGGAGATGCTGCACTCCTTAGCCTCCTCGGTTGCTCAGGCTAGGGCGGTAGAGCTTGAGTTGGGGGCTCGGTCAGAGGAGACTCGACAGCTCGTGGTGAGTTAATTTATTTTTGTATTATGTGGATTCGGTCTTATGGTCGTTTTGACATGGTTGTGGTATCTCATTTTTTATTTTGTTTTGGACAGTCTGAGAGGGAGGGTGAGGTTGCTCGTCAGGCGACCCTGCTGAATGTCTATCACAGTCAGCAGTTGGCTGACCGAGAGGTAGCAGCCAGTCTACGTTCTGAGGTTGATTGATTGGTAAGTGTCTTTACAAATATGGTTTTATTAATTGTTATCATTGTGAGCTTGCCAACTTATGTGTTTATTATTATTCATAGAGAACCGAGCTCGCTGCTGGAGGTTCCGTTCGGGCATTTGATCCATCTTCAGTTGCTTCCTCCATTTAGGAGGATCCAGCGATGGCTCAACTTCGGACCGAGCTAGATCATTGGGTAAGTTTAATTTAAACTTTTTTCTTGTTTGTGTCATTGGATTAGTTTGTTGGATGTCATTATTTCACTTTCTTAGTAGCTTACTAATATCATGCAATATTTCAGCGTCGGGTTGCCGAGGATCTTTAAGCGAGGGAGGATCTTTATTTTGTTCTGACATGTCTTGTGTTGGTTTGTTTGGTTCTTTGTGCAGGCTGTTCCGAACTCTACTCCCGAGGCTCCCCCTCAGAAGTCTGTTCCTATCCCTTCTCAGGTACGTTTTAGTTATTGTATTCGTGGTTTGTTTGTCATTATTGTATTTTTCTTATATATTTATTTGTTCTTATTGCAACCGCCTACGTTTGTTGTCCCTCGGGTGCCACCCACTTATCCAGTGAAGGTTGAGACGGTCAAGCGACTTCTAGAGGAGAGGTTGGAGTTGGTATGACTGTTTCCTTTTCAAAGTTTCCCTCCCCTTTTAATGTTCATGTATATATGTCAGCTTTCTTTGACTCGGTATGGTTATGCAAGTTCGTTTGCTTTAGGAGGTGCACCTAGAGGTGGCGCGAGCGCGTGCCACTCCTGAGGCGAGACAGATCCTTAGGGAGACACAAAGTCGCGAGGACCTGGTCATTGAGATGATGGTCACACAGAGGACTCGGTGGCGTTAGAGGCGAAGCGGATGTGGGATGGCGAGGCGGATGTCCCTAGATCGGTTGCGATGTCGTCGACGACAAGGAGTGGCGAGGGTGTGTAGGTTAGTTAGTCGGCTTGATGGGTGAGTCGAGACTCGGGTTCTCGACTAAGCGGATCTCTTCGCACTTCACATGTGCGCCGAGGATGATGCCGTGAGGAATTGACCGTCATATTCTTGCGGGGTATCTTCCTCGTTCTCGATCGAGGCGGTCTATTAGCTAGATGAGTGAGGGGGGTTCTGTACTAGGGCCTCGTCGTTTAGAGGTTCTAAGGACTCCAAGTGCCGATATTGTATTTTCAGAGGACCAATCTACGGACCTCTGAGCTGATGATACTGAGGACAGTGGTGATCGACCATCCTAGCGACATCGTTGGGAGTAGGTATGTGTGTTTGTTTTTTTGTATTCATGGTATGTGTGTGTTGTATATACAGGGGGGATACCCCCAGTCATAAGTGTAAAAAGAAATGAAAAGATTTTGACATATATATAGAGAGATTTCTAGTTTAGATGCACCTGATTGGCTCCTTTTCTTTTAGTTGCCTCTTGTGTTTATTTTTACTTTTTAGTTGTTTTAGCGCCATCGACCGTCATTGGGACTTGGATGCCTCCTGAGCTGGCTTGGTGTTATTCATTGAAAAGTATCACTTTTCACCTCTTCACTTAGCCTTTGTTGGATCTTAAAGCAGACTCATAACCATTTGTTAAGTGTGTTTTGTAGTTAGCAATAAAATGTGTAGCTTAATACAAACTCCTTACTTTTTAGCCCAAAAGAGAGAGAGAATGCACTCAAAGACAGCTGAGACAAAGCCTGATAGAACACCTTGGTAGTGCTCACCATGGTGACTCATTGTTGCTAATCATCATTGACCAAAGCCTAGCAGAAGAATGAAGTTAGCTGAGAAAGGAGGAGACTATGATAGCAGCAAGTGTAATGCACCAAAGCAGCAAAAGATAAACCTCGCAGAGTTGAGGAGCTTCCTCGCGAAGCTAAAGATGCAGTGGAAGAGGCCCTCGCTCAGATGCATCACGCAGTTAAGAGGACAGCTGAAATGACCTCACAAAGATCTCGCAGGTTAAAACTCTCAGAATTTGCCCTCGCGAAGCTCTCGCGGAGATCAAGCCTCAAAGCAACCGCATGAAGAACCCAGCGAGTCCATATGTACATTGAACAGAATGTCACCTAGCGTAGTTCTCACGTAACCTGGATGAGAGAGATGCCCAGAACTCTCTTCACGCAGATCTCGCGCACTCTGAAGCCTTACCATTGACTACGCGAGTGCAGGAGCATAACTGCGCGAGTACTCAGCGAGAAAGAGCTTCTGAAGCTCTACTACACGAGAAGTCTAGGCACTTCAGATAATCTCCGCGACAGCATTGCAACACAAAGGAACTGCGTGACGAACTGAAGATTCACTGTGTGAGCAAGCACTTCCCACCAGCCAAAGGTAACTCGGTGAATGCAAAGCAGCTATGTGAATGAGCTAAAAGCAGACACCAGCCCCATGAAGCACGAGCTCTCCACTTCTCAATTTTAACTGAAGGACTTTTTAGGAATTTACCAAGGCTAGGGCACACTTCTCGAGGCACAGATTTTGAGGCGCATATCTCTAGGCATTCAAGGGTTGTAATAGTGCCACGTCTGCTAGAAAATTTAGGGTTAATCGCTTTAGAGCCAAAGCCGTTTTGATAGAGTATATAAGCTGTACTTAGAGTTTATTATTTTCATCTTTTTTTCATCCTCTGTCAGCTGAGAACTCTAGCAGGCTAGGGTTAGGGTTTGATCACCTCTTTTTCCTATTTTTCTTCTCTCTTAGCTCAGCACTTGCTGGCTAATCCCCCTGTAAGCATCTAGGTTTAGTTTTATTCTAGTCTTGTAATAGATTTTGGTATACATTGGGATTCGGATGAGCATTTGTGTACAGGCTACAGCCTGGAGACAATTCATTGTAAGTTTTGTGTTCATCAATGAATTTCCATTTGAATGCTTAATTAAATCTAAAGATCTTATGGTTTCTTTAGATGTCTATAGGATCCATATATTTGGGACTAGCCCATTCAGTTTTTAGTAGATCTATTGCTTACCATCTGATTTCCCTTGGTTTAATAGCCCCATGTAAAGCAATGTTGGATCTGTAGTGAGATCCAGGGAGGTCGGAGGCCCGTGGACCATGGTAGCTATAGCAGTTTTCATGTTCTTTCTCAGGCCTCTGTGGGATGGATAGACCAATGGGATACCCTGTGACCATTTAAGCGGACAGAGTATAGCCCTAAGGTTGTGTCTATTCACATGTTTGAGAAGGATTCTTCTCCTCTGCACATGAGCTTCTAAAGCCTTGTGAGGAGGTTTGTACAGGAACTGGCTCCCCTCTATTTTATCTAGCCGACATCAGATGTTAGATCTGATCTCTTTGTAGTAATTGCAGCTTAAGGCTGAGTCATTGCAGGCCGTCTATAGCAATAACTAGCTGAATCTAAAGCCTTATTCAACCTACTGTTTGTTCCTTTTGAGGGCACTAGTGAGTAGTTAGCCTTAGCAAAGCAGTTAGGATCTTATAGGTTGGAATACCTATGGATGTCAACCAGGTCTGTGCGCAGATCTGGGGAGCTTGTAGCACTGGCATTACATAGTGCTGTAATAGTATTCATGGCTAGATCTGGTTCAGTGGCTGTGGAAATGATCGATCCACTCTTCTGGATTAGACTAGCGAATTTCTGGTTTAACTAATGGGATTTGACAGACTCTATCGGATACCTTGTGACCATTGGAGTGGACAAAGTATAACCCTAAGAGCGCCCCAAATGGCATGGGTTAAACTGGGAGCTTATACCTTATTGAGGCTTTTAATAGCGTCTCAGCAAGGAGCACTACAGAGACAGACTAAATCTGAGTTACATTACTGTATCATTAACTCTAGCTCAACCTGCTTACTTCTCATAATTATTATATTTTATTTTGGCACACACTACCACCATCCTCCTCTCAACCCCTTTCTTTAGGATAGGGCTATATTTTATTTCTCTATTTTTAGGATTAATTTAGTGTAGTCGTGACACCCAACTCCCTTTCTTTAGGATTGTAAAATCTTTAGCTAGATCTGGAGGCCTACTATTATAGCCCAATTTGGGTTCTTGATCAATTTCTCTATGGGACAAACTCTTACTTATTAAAACTTGCTACAATAGACCCTGTATCTTGCAGGATTGTGTGTATTTCAGACTTACTGTGCTTACCCATCTCTAATTCCCCACTCTTGATTTATTCTCTCCACTATTTTTAATAAAACATGCAGCAAGATTCTCGAAAAACAATCAACACCTAGTGATGTTGAAGGTCGCTTCATATCTACACATGTGAGAGTAATGTTGTCAGTAATTTTTGTTTTCCCCCTTGCTAGTTGTCAAGGGGGGTAAGTGTCTCAGACCTGAGTCTGATAGTAAAAGATGGATATGTGCACTTCTTTTCTTTTCTTTTTTTTTCTTCATTTTCTTCTTTTTTTTTGAAATGACAATAATGCATCAAGGAAAGCAAATAGCTAAGATAGAAATAATAACAAAATAATAAAAATAAAAATACCCTAGTGTAGGAGCATGGTAGGATTGGCAGTATGGTATCTTCGGTAACACTTTTCGGATCGTAACTTCGCCGTTCCTCATCCTCTTTGTGGACAAGCCGATGCTTTTGATATGATTCTTCTTCTAATCTAAAAAAAATACCCCAGCGTCAAGATGCAATAGGGATTTTTAGAGTTTTGAGATGAGCACTTTGGGTCTATGAGCAGTCATGGGTATTTGGTGAGTTAGTTTTGAAGAAAAGTTGATCGGTACTGTCATCGAACCGGGGAGGTCTCTTTGATTAGGTCAATTGTATATGGGGTTTATCTTAGGGTGGTGGTCATCCTATCCCATAGTTATTAGGGAGAAGTATGGTAGGTATAGTAGGTGATCGCATCAGTCATCATTCATCAGTTTTCGATTTCATTTCTAGGAAATCCTGCAAGGCTTCTGATTTATCGTCCAAAATAAAAAATAGAATAGGGGGGTAAGGCTCAGTGATATAGGGAAAAGTTTGTATCTAATGCATTCCAAAAGGGGTGAATAACAATCTTTTTCTCTGGGGGATACGGGGTGCCATGATCGAGCTCTTCGTCATGTTTCGGTATCATTAAAACTTTACATTCTATGGTTAGCAGGAGTTTGTCCTCCTCCCGCCACCTTATGATGACATCTAGTAGTATGGGGACATCAGGGGTGCCCTCGCATCTTGCTTATACACTTCTAGTAACGTTACCAGGGATGTCCTCATGGTCTGCTTATGCTTTCCTGAGCTCATTGACTTGTTCATTCGTCATAATTCTCTTGCTCGCTTTTTTTTATACATGTATTTTAAAAGTATCCTGCTAACGTAAGAATAATGAGTTTTGATTGAACCTAATATTTTCTTTTTTTTGGCTCTAACATCTCCTCCAATGGCGGGGGAAGGGAAATGAGGATCGGGTGTTCCTTATGCTTTTGAAAGGGGTTAGATAGGTCACTAATCCTTTAATCAAATTGCCCCAGTGAGAAAAGGTGGGCAATAAATCGGAGGTCTAAAGGATATTCTGAGAATTGAAGGCGTACGATAAATGAATGGGTCATGACAACTACGGGGGTGATAAGTATAAGTATTTAACCATGAGATGTGACGATCATAGGGCTAAGGGTAATATTTTCTATGGTACATGGCGTTTCAAGGGCTAAGGAGTTCTTCCCCGTCTCGGTTCACCAGTTGGTAGGCATTTCCAGGGTATGCGGCTGTTATGACGTATGGGCCTTCCCAATTCGGTTTTAGTTTTTCGTTCGGATGGGCGCTCTTGGAAGGCATGATTTTATTCAAGACTAATTCCTTAATATTAAAGCTTCATTCAAGGACTTTCTTATTGTAAGCCATGGCCAGTCTCCTCTGATATACCTAAGCGTGCTCAGCTGCCCTTAGATGTGTTTCATCGAGCTGCTCTAGCTGTGTGAGTAGGGCAATTCTCCTCTCTGTAGACACCTCCATTTTGCCTTCTTGGAGTATACAACTTGTTCGATCAACCTTTGACCCTTTCAACTTGCGGTGTGGGATCATGCAATAGTACATGGCTGAACGCAGGCTAAAATAATAGCTCTGTGACTCAGATCCCAGTGTAGGGAGACTATATACTGAAATAACAGTATATAGCCAGAATGCAGACTAAAATAATAGTCTTGCATTTCATTCTAGAGACCATACCCGAACAACCCCGAATTACGTGCGTAAAATCTCGCACGCTATTAGATAGCATGCAAAACCACAAGCGCGGGATCAGTCCACCTTTCAGACCAAACTTCCTTTTCCAGACCAATTCGAGACTCAATTATGCACCAGAATCCAGGCGCGTGATCGGATTGAGCGCTCTACCACCAGTGCGTAATTGGCCTACACCCGACCTAGTCTTACTACCCTTGACCCCTACGTTTCCTTGATTAAACGCTTCAGGTGAAATGCTTAATCAGATTGAGCGCACGATAACATGCGTGCAATTAGCCCTAATTTTGTTAGGACTAGGAGACTCACTGAGCAAGTCAGCGGGACTCTGACTAAGTCGGTGACAGACTCAAAGCGATTAAGTGCCGGAATTTAGGTACGTAATTCAATTAAATGCCCATAAACAGGTGCGTAATTGAAGGAAAACCTATAAAAGCTCTTTTTCTCAAAGAGAGGAGGAGGCTGTAAATTTTGAGAGAGGGGACGGTAAATTTCAAAACCAGAGAACTCCGAGCACGAACCCAGAGAACCCAACCATGATTTTGACATTCAAACGCCCGAACTTTCGATGATTCTCTCCGCAGTCCCGACCCCCCTTAGGTAAGGATTTAATATTTTAGTTTTCAATCGTAGCTTATAATCTCTAGATTTATTAATTCTTAATTTTATTTTTAGTCTTAGACCGTAGCACCCTTTTTGGATCGAATCTTCTATTTCTGGTTCTAATTCCCTGCTTTTAGAACCAATCCTTGATTCATCGGTCTGATATACCGACCCTTAAGACAGAATTCTACTTTAAAATCATAATTTACAGTCCTATCTTTAATTTCTGGTTCTAACCATCAGAGTTCAGAACCAGTCCTTAATCATACAGTCTGATTTTCTGATTTCGAACCCAAATTCAGTCCTAAAAGTCTTTTTAATTTCAATTTCTTACTTTAATACCTCCAAAATTCCAAAAATATTAATTTTAGTTTTCATAATTCTAGTTTATAATTCAATTTGCCCCTATTGTTCCGAAATCAAATCTGAAAAGCCTAAAAATATGACTTTACCATCCAAAATTCAATTTTTTCTCTTTAATCTCAGCTACCCAATTTGCCCAAGGGAGCTTACGGTGAGTACTCGGGAACGAGGCCAATCCTCCTTAGCATAACGGGCCTAAACTCCTTTTTTTTAGAGTTTTTAGAATTAATAAATTGCTTTAATTAGTTTATATCTAGACATAATCGATTATTCGTATTAATTAGGCCCTTGATATAATTGTTAGAATATTTAAATCAAAATTTTCTTTCCAGTAGTTTTGTTAATTGATTATTCCAAATCCAAATTCTAGGAAATTTAGTTTATTCATGATTAGTTATATTTTGCCATCATTAATTCGTCAATAATTTGGGTTGTAGATGAATCAGTCCTTTTGTTTCTGTTGATATTATAATAGAAAATTAAATTTATTGCTTTAATTAAGCCCGTAGGAAAATTAGCCTTTTTATTTCAATTAGAATTATAGTAGAATTATTACGAGTGCTTTAATTAGAATTATAGTAGAATTACTACAATTGCTTTAATTAGAATCTTAGTACAATTAGCATGCTTAATTTTAGTTAGAATATTATTGGAACTGATACATATGCACTCCTAGTACCAATAGGAGATTGAAACCAATTGGACTTTTAGTAATACTAGAACCTTGATGTTCACTGGACTCTTGACAGCATCAGAACACTAAAATAACTCACCTTAATAAGCCAACACAACCAGAGCATAATAATAATAGAATTGGGAAATCTAAACTGACCGAAATTATAATTACAAAGGGAAATAAGAAGAAAATTAAACTAACTAAACTAAAGAGAAACACTGCTGCTGACGTTCGCAGGCGAACGATTCAGTATAGAAGTAACCTACACCCGCTTCACAGCGTGATCACTGACGTGTTGCAGCGTCGTTAAATATCTGCAGTTGGCGATCGCAATCAAACTAGGAACGACACCCAAATTCAGCCCAAGGCCCAATCAATCTGTACTCCGAGAGAGATGTACCCCTATTCTTCTGATGGCACCCTTGAACCCCTAGGAATCCATCCAGACCTTTAGGAATCACCTAAAACCCATTAGAACCATTCCCCCAACCCTTAGAGATCACCCTTAAACCCTAGATTCCCTTCCCATACCTAACTTGAACGTTTCTGAGCAGTTGATGGGAGAGGAGCTACAAAATTTTATACAGACCACCACTATGGATGGGCCATATACCGTTGGAAAGCGGACTTCTCCAACTTTCCAACAAGCCAAAGATCACCCAATTTGGAGCTACGGTTTAAAAGTTATGGCCGTTTGGAGTTTCACATAAAACGACAACTTTTGCTCAGGCGTATGTATTACATACGCCCAGCCAATTTGGCCCCAAATTGGTCAGGCGTATATATTATATACGCCTGGCATTTTTGGGCCAAATTTGGCTGAGCGTATATAATATATACGCCTAGCATAGGTGGGACCCACCACGGGCATCATCTTCCCAAAACTCCCCTGATTTTTGTGGAAATCACTGTGCATAAATTGGGCATATATAATATATACGCCCAGCTTAGCTATAGTAATTGTCATCAGTGGCTCGAATTTCCTCCATCTGATTTGACCCTTTGACCATCCCCTTAGTTGAGGTGGGTGTCTTGAGGTTGGTTGCACCCCCCTTTGAGCTTATTGGCAACCCTCAAGTCACCCATGGTCTCACCCCATCATCCGCCATTAAAACCAGTTTTCCAAAACCCTAGGACCTTGAAAACCTAGAAAATCTTAGATGGGGGATTACCTAATTGCTAAACCAATTAGCTCTTAACTAAGCCCCTAACCCATCCCTTCTCTATAAATAGAGAGGCCCCCCTCTTCCCAAAGGGTTGGCTGGTTGGTTGAAAAAAATTAAGATTAAGAATTTTGAGCTTAAGAGAGAAACCTAGTGAGAGAAAATGCACACATTTTGCCAAAATTCCAGCATGCTTAGTTCACCCATTTCAACCCATTTCAACCATTAGATCACCCTCTTTTAGCCAAAATTTATTTCCTAGCTTCACTCTACACTTCCTATCTACCGAATCCTAGCGTTAGAGTCCATTTCGATACCATTTGAGCCATCGAAAGCACATCGAAGCGAAGGTCTTCCACGGTGCAACAAGGGCCCGTGAGCTCCGGCTCACCCCTCTCTTCCTCTACCTTCTTGGTGCCTCCTGCGTCCAAGGATTCAAGCCGTTATGCCGCCGAAATTTTGATTTGGCTCAAAGCTTGATAGGACCGTATTGCCTTCGGGCAAGGGGAAACTCCGCCCTTTTACTTTTACTTTTGGCCATAGATAGAGACTGCTACGTGCAAGTTGATCGGGTGCCTAAACCCTTCCCGATCGATAACCGAAGCCCCTACCTTAGAGCCTTTGGCAAAGACCGGTAAATCAGAGTCATATTTAGCACTTCGGTGCTCAAAATATCGATTTGAAGGTTTCCCGGGTCACCAAAAGCTCCGGGTGGCGACTCTATATTTTCATTCATAGCGGGCGCATCGCCACGACGGGTTCGTGAGGATCCATGGTCGCACAGATGGCGACTCTGCTGGGGATATCACCCTAGCGCTTCCCCTGGCCTTTCTTTTTTTGTTACTAACCATTGCTGTTTTTTTCTTATTTTTTGCTATTTTTTCTATATTTTTGTTGTTTTTACTAACGTACTCACCCCTATGATTCAGTCCTTTAAGTGCCTTAGCCGATTGGCGGGCCTACGTGCACCTTTAAATTCCTGTTTTTTCGATTCTTGTCATTTAAGCCACCTTAGCCGTTTGGCGGGCCTACGTGCGCTTTTCATTTCAGTCATCATATCTCACCATTGAACGCCGGCCCGTTGAGGCGGCACGGGCTTGCTATCCCCGACCCGATTTTGGACTTAATTTCACTCCCCTATAAAAATTTGTATTTAAAAGTGAACCAACAGTGTGGGGACATAATTGAATTTATTTTTGCATTTTTTGGGTAGTTTTCGGGGAGTTTAGGCACAGATATAATTTACCCGGTTCCTAGTAAGGCGGCAGCCCTAGTGGTGATGATCCTGAAAAGAACCACCACCTTCGGTTACTGAGAAGGCGCTTACGAGGTATATATCGGTTGGGTTGCCAATCGATAAAGTAAAATCCGCATTGGTGAGGCGTAGACAACCCAAAATTCAGCAGTATCCTAGGAAGCGGAAAGGAGGGACCCGATAACATACATCCTCGGAGCATCCTCCCGAAACCAATTCAAAGATGATTTTGCGGTATATAATATATCGCCTAAAAAAAATCTCAGTATTACTCGGTGTATATAATATATACGCCCAGCCAAAATCCCCAGATTTAAGCCAGGCGTATATAATATATACGCCCAGCCAAAATCTGCATTTTTTGGTCGGGCATGCATAATATATATGCCCAGTATATACTGGGCCACAGCAACCCGACCTGAGGTCCAATCCACCACCCGAAGTCCCCGATTAGCGATATTAGTGCCCGCAGTAGCCTCCCACATCCTCTAACACCCAATCAAAAGAAGGCGACTTCTCATTGATTTGCTCTGAGGGATCGGGTCGTTTGTGTGGATTCCCTCACCTTCAATAGAACGAAAGGGTTCCCTTTCGCTTCTTTCGAAGTGTG
Source organism: Chloranthus sessilifolius (assembly GCA_021018995.1). NCBI lineage: Eukaryota > Viridiplantae > Streptophyta > Magnoliopsida > Chloranthales > Chloranthaceae > Chloranthus > Chloranthus sessilifolius. The sequence goes on from CM037588.1 coordinate 106,369,677, forward strand.
TCGATCTCGCCGTGGGACCTACTAAAGGTGCATATATCACCCGAAACGAGAGTTGACCCTGGGCACCAGGTCATCATTCATCTAGGTAGAGGGGAGTTAATTTCCATTTGAAAAAAAAAAAGAAAAAGAAAAAAATCCACATCTTCAAAAAAATCCACCTTAAAAAAAAAAAAATCATCTTCAAAAACCAAAAAATCATTTTCCAAAAACCAAAAAACAAAAAACACACAAAGAAAAACAAAAAATTATATTTTGGTGTGACCGTCACTACGGCAACCTCAAACCCGGCCCGTAGAAGGAGAACCAGGAAGGTATTCGGCCCTTATCCGAGACATCGATACAACACTCGTCAGCGGATCATGTCAAGAGCCGATACATCCCCGCCATCATCCCCATCCCATTCTCATATCGGAGAAGACCCGATCTTCGACACCTTCGCCCAAACTCGGTTCGATATCACGGGTCCCTTTGGGGCAGCCGTGTTCACATCCACCCCACCCCCTCCCTCACATTCTCCCAACATACCCCTTTTTCATCCCCTACTGAAACCCCTCATTTCCCAACCGACCCATACATCCCCATCTCCCATCCATACACCCTTACCGCACCCCCATACTCCCAAAGACCCCATAGGGAGCCCCATCCCCTGCCCACTTCCCACGTTCCATCCATCTCATCATCCATGCCCCCTACATCCCACATCCCATCCACCTCATCTCACATACCATTCCCCCCTCATGGCCCATCCACATCCCAACATACCCCCCCATTTACCCAGGTCATGCCCAACTTTTCCCAAGATATGACTAATAACCCACCATCTTCCATAGCCATACATCCATACCCCCCATACCCGGGTCATGCCCAATCTATCCCAACCCCCTCCATCCTTAAGTGAGCCTTCACCCCCCAATCTCACACCTGAATCCATGCCCTCAATGGAGGACATGAGAACGATGTACGCCCTATGGGCTGCTTCTTGGAACCCTACATCTCAAATCCCACATCCAAATCTCCAAAACCTCCATACCCCATTCCCTCCTAACCATGCCCAACCACCCATCGTCCATACCTCCCAAAATCCCCCACCTCAATTCCAGGCCCAAACCCATACAAATCCATGGGCCCAAGCCCAAACACCTTTAAAACCGTGGGCCCAAGCCAAGCCCATCAGACCCAAGCCCAAAACCCTCAAAACCCATGGGCCCAAGCCCAATAGACCCAGGCCCAAAACCCTTAAAACCCATGGGGCCAAGCCCATCAGACCTAGGCCCAGTTCCAAGCCCCCCAAGGCCCTTGGACCCAAACCTATCAAGCCCAAGCCCAGGGCCCATGGACCCAACCCCCTCATGACCCATTAGCCCAAACCCAACAAGGCCCATTAGTCCAAAGTCATACTAACCCCCACACCTAGACCCAAGGCCCATCAGCCTAAGCCTTCCAAAACCATCAAGCTCAAATCCCTCAAACCCAAGGCCCATCCACCCACGCTCATCAAGGCCCATTCACTAACCCCATACCCCCCCACCAGTACCCTTCATTCACCTCCTTACGCCCCCATCCCGCCTCCAACAGAAAATCCAATCCATCCCGTTCCTCAAACCCACAACATCCCACCACATCAACCACACCCCCATCACCCCCAGAATGTGCACCCAACTCAGCACATCATTTATCCACAAACCACTCATCCATTCATTCCTTCCCATCCCCTACAAACCTTATGGCCCCACCAGGTCATCCAACCCATCACCCCCCAAGTCCAAATAGCAGACCTTGCCCCTCACCAATACCATGACCAACAGTACGAGGAAGATGAAATCCGCAACAGTGGAGGAGTTGCCAACTTCAACCCTCCCGGGCCCACCATCATCACAGCTAGGGTCGAACAAAATCAGGGGGAAGCAGTCCCCGCTACAGCATCAAAAGAACTAGAACAGTTGAAAGAACAAATATACAGAATACAGAAGCAGCTGATGAAGATGGGAGGAGTAGAACTACATTCAACAAACTTTTCAGACTTATGTCTGTTCTCTGATGTCCCCCTGCCACAGAAATTCAAGATGTCATCATTTGATAAGTATAATGGCACTAGTAACCCCATCGCCCACTTAAAATCTTACTGTGGGGATATGTGCCAGTATGGCGGAGATGAACGACTCATCAAAGTGTTCCAAAAAAGTCTAACGGGCCCAGCTCTGAGATGGTTCACATCCCTAGAACCGTCCATAATAAAAAATTAGAAAGATCTGACACGCTTATTTCAAGAACAATATGTCTATAACATGGACATAGAGCCAAGGAAGTCAGATTTGGCCCATTTAAAGTAAAGACATGATGAAGCTTTCAATGCTTACTTGGGAAGATGGAGGGCATTGGCCGCTCAGGTAACTCACCGGATTCCCGATGATGAACAGATTAAGTTGATAACCAAAGGAGCCCTCCCGATCATCGCATATTTTTTAGTATATCAGCAGCAGTCTAGTTTTTCTGATTTGGTCAGAAATGCCAACCGTTGCGAAGATGCCATTAGAGAAGGCAGGTTAGGGAGAAACGTGGCTAGCGGGGCCACCGGGGTTCAAAAAGCTACCGAACCAAGAATTGAAAGAAGACTAGGGACAAAGGTACAGAACATTGTTTACCCCTAGGCCAATACCAATGCCCCCCCGATACAGCTCCAGGTCACACAACCACCCCCAGCCCGTTTCGAGCAAGCACCAAGGCCAAACAACGGACCAAGAGTCTCGTTTACCCAGGAGCAGATGAAAGCACGATTTGAACGAGTGTTCATGCCATTGGGGCAATCTTTAAGTGTCTTACTGCCAATATTACTACAGAAAGGTCTGGTCAATCTGCTCCAGCCTCGCCCACCACCCCATCCCATCCCATCCCAAGAAACTATGACCTGAATCTGTATTGCAATTTCCACCAGGGACCGGGTCACCCTACGGATCGGTGCTTCCCCCTGAAGCACGCGATCCAAGATTTAATAGAGGCAGGAAAAAGTATTCCCCCGTCGCTTCCTCAAGGGCAGAACCAGAACATCCATCAAGCCCCTCTGCCACCGTACCCAGGAGGCCCCAGGCCTAACATCCATTGGATAGAGGAGGAGGAAGAAGAGTTTGACCCCTCAGATTATATCAATAATCAGGAGGAGTTTTCATTCCCCAGGATGAATGAAGGAGGACCATTCGTGGGGGTTATTGAGCCGTTGTATTTGGCTGATTATTTCTCCGTGCCGGCATACCAAGAGGAGCCCTTAGATTTAGGGCAATATTTTTTTACTCCCGCTCCCACCTATCAAATCCAAACAGGCGCAGCTCTGCCGCAATCATACACATATCCACCCCATGCCCAACTTACCCCATACACCTCCCCGTCATACTCGAATCACCCCATACCATACATAACTCTGCCATCCCCATATTATCCTACCCCACACACACCCCTAAATATCTCCACCCAATACACTACTCCGCCATCCTCAAATCACCCCGCTCCATGCACAACTCCATCACCCCAAATCTACCCCATTTCAACCACAATCCCATCATCACCCCACCATGCCACCCCCTATACAAATCCTTCATATCCCCCTATTCCACCCACTACCCCACCATATCCCAATCAACCCGCTCCATGCACAACTCCATCATCCGACCACGCCACCCCATATACAAACCCTTCATATCCCTATCACCCCGCTCCACCCGCACCTCAGACGTCTCCCCATCCCTCCATCCCAGTCACACTCCCGCCATCCCTTCGTTATTTTGGCCCCAATCCAACTCCACCGCCACCTAAGCAAGCAACCCCTCACCCAATCCCCTTATCACCCACTCCCAATCACCACTGGTCTTACCAAGCCCAGGTAATACCTGTACAAGCCCCCTCCGCACCCACAAATCCAACCTCGCCAATTCCCGCCACTACCATTCCGCCCCCTATTGGAGTCAACCTGGATGGACCCGAGAAACTGGCGTATCCAACCCAATCCTCCCCAGAATCACCATACACTCCTTTCCTCATCCCGAAACCTGCCTATGACCCACATCAGGTGCCGTTAAGCTATGAACAGATGAACATGAATGATGGTTGCAACTAAGAGGAGGCTATTGAATTTATTACCAAGTCAAGCCGGATTTCTACACAGCCAGAAGAATCTGGGGCCGTCAAAGGAAAAGAGAAGAAGAAAGAACAGGCCGTAGGGAATCCTTTTAAAAAAATGGCCAGAGAAAACATACTGGAGACACAGCTCAAGAGAACACCCGCACATATTACTGTGTGGGATTTGTTAATCACATCCCCGCTCCACTTCCAAGCCTTAATGGGAGCACTCAAGGACGCACACGTCTCCACCCACGTAACTCCAGATGAAGTAGGATATAGGGCAAGTGTTGGCCCCAAATGCCATCTCATTCACTGATGCGGACCTATCGATCGAGGGGAATGACCACTCTAAGCCCTTGAATATAACAGTGGAAGTAGAAAACCTGATGGTGTCGTTGGTCTTAATAGACAACCGGTCGACACTGAACGTATGCCCTCTAAGGACGGCAATTAAAATTGGTGCGAACCCCGACACCTTCCGGCCATCCATATCAAGCGCCAGGGGATTCGACAACACCAGAAGAGAAATCATAGGAGAAGTAGACCTCGACCTGATCCTCGGGCGGCAAACCTTCACCACCCCCTTTCAGGTGATGGACATTAAGTCTATGTTCAATCTACTGTTGGGCCGTCCATGGATACATAAGCTTGAAGCAATACCATCGACTCTACATTAAAAGCTCTAATTTATTTCAGAGGGAAAGATCGTCACCATCTTGGGTGAGAGCAAAGAAGACAGGGAGCGGAGCGCTCTACACATTGAAAATCCGAAAGTGCTGGACATGCCGCACACAGCAGATGACACCAATTTCCATCGATTTGAGTATGACTTTTCAGCCGTCACCCTTGAGTCACCTGAGAAAACCCCTGCCAAAACAGGGGTAGGAATGGACGCAGCAGTGCTCATGCTCCACAAATGGGGCCACCAAAAGGGGAAAGGCTTGGGCCCGCGCCTTCAAGGAAGAAGAGACCCCATTAGGGCTAAGGGGCAGCAAACCAGATTTGGCCTAGGCTACAAGTCCGACAAAGAAGAAGTCAGAGAGGCCAAAGAAAAGATGAGGGCCGCAGCAGTCGCCAGGGCTAGAGGAATCAACCTGAAAGAAGAAACTCCCGCCCGACCCCACATCCGTGAAACCTTTGTGAGCACCGGGGTAGTGAAAATTGATCTGAATGGGGAGATGAGGGTAACCCCACATAAGCCTACTTCAATCCACCCCACCAATCCCTACATCATTCCCCCAGACTTCAAGATGGACTTAGCCGCCCTTTCCTTATTTGAGGAAGAAGTTCCCCGGTCCACTCATCACTCCAGCACCAACCACTCTAGGCCCATCCTAACCATGGAGGACAGGGTCCCAGAGGATCCCTCTATAAATATGTTGAGGGAGGAACTGCAAGAGCCTACAGATGCCGCTTCCAACCAAAGAGGTAAAGGCCAAGCCTCGCAGGTGAGTAACTGGGCATCCTTGCCCCAACTCCCGGGAGCTGCCAAATACCGTGAAAACGGCACCGACTCTCCCAAAAAAAATAATCTATAAAAAGTGAGGTTAGCCTCTAGACCACTCTACCCTGTATATATAGAGATCTACCTCGCCAGGGGCTGACCTACGAAAAAATGTAAAAAACCATAAAAATAGAAAAAATATCAATTCCAAAAATATTGCCCTTTAAAATTCCCAATAAAATTAAAATTGATGTTGTGATACTTGTCCCACGTGATGCCGACTCCTTTCCTGTAGAAATACAAGAAGAGGTAGGAGTCATGAGTCTGGACGAGGAAGGTCAAACCGATGAGCTCCCCAATGAGCTCCTCAAACAGTTTTCCAATTTTGAGCATGGCCCTACCCCGATCATCGAAGAGACAGAGGATGTTAATTTGGGCACCAGAGAGGCCCCTAGAATCACCAAAATCGGAACATCGCTGTCCCTGCAGAGAGGAAAGGTATGATAGACTTCCTTCGGTCATACCAAGACGTCTTCGCATGGTTGTATGAAGACATGCCTGGTTTGGATACCGATCTGGTTGAGCATGAGTTGCCACTCTACCCCGATGTTAAGCCAGTTAAACAGAAGCTGAGACGCCTCCGACCAGAATGGATGTTGAAAGTCAAAGATGAGGTCATCAAGCAATACGATGCAGGGTTTCTCATGGTCTCTAAATACCCACAATGGCTAGCCAATATCGTCCCCGTACCGAAGAAGGATGGAAAGGTCTGCATGTGTATCGATTTCTACAATTTGAACAAAGCGAGCCCAAATGACGATTTCCCACTGCCACACATCGACATCTTGGTCATTAACACTGCAAAGCACAAGATGCTCTCATTCATGGATGGATTCTTAGGCTACAAATAGATTAAGATAGCGAAGGCCGATCGAGAAAAGACTGCGTTCATCACCCCCCGGGGTACCTTCTGTTACAAAGTAATGTCATTCGGGCTCAAGAATGCTGGGGCAACCTACCAAAGAGCAATGACAGCCCTATTCCACGACATGATGCACCGAGAAATCGAAGTGTATGTTGACGACATGATTGCCAAATCACCAGAAAGGGAGGACCACTTAATAAATCTTCAAAAGCTATTCGAGAGGTTGAGAAAGTATAAGTTGCGATTGAATCCCCAGAAGTGCGCGTTCGGCGCTATGTTCGGAAAACTGTTGGGCTTTATTGTCAGCAGGAGAGGGATTGAGGTCGATCCGACCAAGATCAAGGCCATCACAGAAATGCTGTCACCGTCTACAGAGAAGGAAGTCAGAGGCTTCTTAGGCAGAATCTAGTATATCAGTCGGTTCATTACACAGTTAACTCCGATATGTGCACCGATCTTCAAGCTACTAAGAAAGGACTCACCAGTTGAGTGGAATGGTGACTGCCAAGCTACATTTGACAAGATTAAAGGTTACCTCCTAAATCCTCCGGTATTGGTACCGCCTGTACCTGATAGACCCCTGATAATGTACCTGTCCACAACAAAGTTTTCCATGGGCTATGTGTTAAGACAACATGATGAGACAGGAAGAAGAGAGCAGGCCATCTATTACCTAAGTAAGAAATTCACTGATTACGAGACGCGCTATTCTCATCTGGAGAAAGCATGCTTGGCACTCGTATGGGATACTCAAAGACTTCGACACTACCTATTATCCCAAGCCGTTCTACTTCTAGCACGGATGGATCCGTTGAAGTACCTATTCGAGAAACCTGCTCTCACTGGTCAAACTGCACGATGGCAACTACTCCTATCTGAATTTGACATTACTTATGTCACCCAGAAGTCGATTAAGGGGCAGGCACTCGTTGATCATCTTACTGAGAACCCTCTGCCGGACTATGAGCCTCTAAGGACCGAATTCCTCGATGAGGGCATTCTGTTCATGACTGAGGAGGATACTGAGGAAACAAAGGAGTCCTGGGTAATGCACTTTGATGGAGCATCGCATGTTGAAGGCCAAGGAGTTGGCGCCATTCTTATCTCGCCAAGAGGATCACATGTACCCATCTCAATCAAATTGAACTTCCCATGCACCAACAATATGGCCGAGTATGAGGCCTGTACAGCTGGTTTACAGGCAGCCCTTGATCTAAATATAACTCACCTCAGGGTTTTTGGAGATTCACAGTTAATTATATGTGAGACCAACAGAGATTGGAAGACCAAGGATGAGAAACTGATCCCATACCATGAGCATCTGGAGGATCTGATAGTCTGCTTTGAAGAGGTCACCTTCTCCTATGTACCGCGAGCAAGGAATAGGTTTGCTGACGCCCTGGCTACCCTAGCCTCTATGGTTGAGATTCCATACGGAGTTGTGATGAAGCCGATCATGATAGAACAGAGGAACGAACCGGCTTTCTGTCACCTAATCGAGGGACCTACAGAGGTAGATGATGAGCCACCCTGGTTTTCAAACATCAAGAATTTCCTCGAGACCCTAACTATCCCAGAAGGAACATCGAAGGTAGACAGACGCACCATCCAACGATTGCAACAAACTACGTCATATGCGGCGATCTCCTGTACAGACGGTCTAACGACAATATTCTGCTCTGATGCCTAACCCGGAATGAGCGGGTGAGATCATGAAGGAGATCCATGAAGGAGTCTGCAGGGCACACGTCAGTGGACACATGCTTGCTAAGAAAATTCTAAGGCAAGGATACTTTTGGACCACATTGGAGACCGATTGCTGCAAACACGTGCAGAAGTGCTACAAATGCCAAGAGCACCCCAGTCTAATACATGCTCCGGCCATTGATTTGCACAGCATGGCCACTCCTTGGCCGTTCGCCACTTGAGGTATCGACGTCATCGGTAAAATCAATCCTAAGGCTTCCAACGGACATCAATTCATCCTCGTCGCGGTAGAGTATTTTATGAAGTGGGTAGAGGCAGCCTCCTACACGAGCATTAAGGCTAGTCATGTTGAGAAGTTTATCAAGAACAACATTTGCAGATTTGGCATACCCAAAGATATCATCACTAATAATGGCACTAATTTCGCCACTAGGTGCATCCAAGCCTTGTGTGATCAATTCCAGATCAAGCATCATCGATCATCCCCATACAGGCCACAGACTAACGGAGCTGGGGAAGCAGCCAACAAAACTCTAATTCGCATCTTAGAGAAGATGGTGGTCATTTATAGAGATTAGAGTGAGCAGTTACCCTTCGCACTTTGGGCCTATAGAACGTCTATCCGTACCGCTACAGGGGCAACGCCATTCTCCCTTGTGTAAGGAACCGAGGCCGTGCTACCTGTTGAGGTCGAAGTACCGTCACTCCGTATCCTTTTGGAATCTCATCTACCTGAAGCTGAGAAGGAAAGAGCCCATTTTGAGCAGTTGGATTTAATTGACGAGAAGAGACTCCTAACCTTGTGCCACACCCAGATCTATCAGAGGAGAATTGCACGTGCTTACAATAAGCGTGTCCGTAGTCGAGATCTGAAGGTAGGAGACACTGTGCTGAAGAAAATTTTCCCGTCTCTCCACGCCGATCCGAGAGGGAAGTTTAAGCCGAATTGGAAAGGACCCTACGTCATCCGAGAAGTTTTGCCAGGATACGCCGTTCGCCTCGCCATCATGGATGGAGACCACTTTCCTGAGTCCATTAACGCTGGATACCTCCGTAGGTTCTACTCATAGGTCTTGAGACAAGGTAAGTACTAATAAAAGTAGATACATGACCGCTTAAGAACCCCATAGAAGAGGCCATCCTTTCAAAGTTCAGTAGCCAAAAAAGAGAAGGGAGAAAAGTCCCCTGAATACCTTTACCCTTTTTGCTACACACGTCGGGCCAATAACCATTTCTTTCATATACCCCTCCCAAAATTCCAGAAAAAGAGAAAAGAGAAGAGAGGAAAAATCCAAACCAAAAAAAAAAGAAAAAAGAGAGAAGAAGAAGAAAGCAAAACCCCCCAAAAAAAAGGGGGACCAAGACTAAAAAAAAAAAAAGAGAAGAAGAAGTGACTGAGATATGTACCATAAAAAGCCTTTGGAAAGAAAGAGGAGTCACTGAATCTAGAATTCACTCAACTTAGATCCAAATCCCCAGAAAAACCCAAGCCGTTTTAACCCCGACCACATTACAACCCTGAAGAAAGCCCTCTTTAAGGTCCACAAGCGGTCATAGCATCTACTGCATCAGAACAACCTGAGTTAACAAACCACACAGAACTTCATTCAGCCGGCTATGATGGAATCAACATCCATGTCGTGGCCTTCTGGTTCTTAAAAAAAAAAGAGTTAATTTGAGTTCAAAGCAAGATGGATGTGGTGAAAAAAACAAATAACTCACGAAAACAATGGGCTAAAAGAGCAAACCCATGGACGAGTGAAAGGTAAAAACAGGATGACAAAACGGAGCAAAAATGTCAAGAAAAGAGAGATTAGAGAAGACCTTTGGACCCTTGAGCCCCTTCTCCCCTTTGATGGGCCACTCATGTTAAAAATTGGATCGGATCCCGATCAAGTATGCCGTCTCTACCGCGGTGTCTGACGCATGACCGAAGGGAAAGACAGAAGACTAGACCAATCCCAGGGAAGCTGACCTTCCCATGTTTAAAGGAAAAACATGTACCTCATGAACAGAGTTCGACAATGCTCAAAAAAGGACCCACTGGTTTGGCCTCGTAATTACCGACATCACAAAAAGATCCAAAGGGAGAAAATTTTAAAAAAGATAATAGATTTTCCTTTTCCATAAAAAGCCTCACACCGTGGAGGAGAAAATTTTTAAAAAGAGAATAGATTTTCCTTTCCCATAAAAGCCTCACACTGTGGAGAAGAAAATTTCAAAAAAGATAATAGATTTCCCTTTTCCATAAAAGCCTCACACTGTGGAGGAGAAAATTTCAAAAAAGATAATATATTTCCCTTTCCCATAAAAACCTCACACTGTGGGGGAGAAAATTTTAAAAAGATGATAGATTTTCCTTTTCCATGAAAAGCCTTACGTTGCGAGATGTATGAAAGAAAAAGTCGAAAAATAAAAAAATTATATGTATGGGTGTCACGTCCTAAAAAGATAACGATATGACACACTTTCTATTTTTCTGCCTTCTGTAAAAGTAAAAATCAAATATATATATATATATATATATATATATAACAAAAATAACAAAAAAAGAAAATAACCCAAAAAGAGATCTCTGTTATGGGGCATCGGCCCCCTTCTGTGTATATGATCTATGGTATGTACAGGAACAGGTCAAGGGCAGGAACCGTACTTTAAAGCACTGATCTCTATAAGGAGAGAGTCCTCACGGGCATTCCGATCAGACAACCACCTACCATGAAGACTCTTCTGCCATCTCCGCGAAACGTCAGCTATACTGCGAGATTCAGTCAAAAACCCAGTCAATCGAAGAACCTCACTCTCAACCGTAGCAGCTCTCACCTCCTCAATCTCGGCTCTGGCCCTTTGTATGCCCCATATCAAGGCTCGACCCCTCTTAGAAGCCCACGTATCACTGGGCAATGGTGCATGCATCCCCAAATGACCCTTCGAGTTTCCTTCGAATGGCCCAAAGGGACCGTGCTACAATAAACGGATCTAGATCCGTAGGCGCCCACCTAATGCGCCCATAAAAAAAGAAAAAATAAAAAATAAAAGAGAAAGAAAATTGAAAAAATACAATGCTGGTTCTCAAGGGAGCGTCGCAATGTCTGTTTGCCCCACCCCGAGAGCCGTGTTAAATCAATTTGGAATGATCAGGTTCACCTGAAAGTTCTCGAACCCCATTTACACAGGGACACTGCGCCTGATCCGGCAGGCAAAATACTGGTCATGTTTATCCCCGGTCATTAGGAACCCATTTTCCTAAGCAAGATGCTTGGGTCTAGTTTGTTTAAAGACCAAGACCACGCATCCCCAGGAGTCAGGACCTGATCCGGCAGGCAAATAAACTCATCCATCACCGGTCGCTCTTGGGAACATACACCTAGCCCCAAATCTTCCCTAGCAAGAGTTAGGGCCTAATCCGGCAGGCGAACTAAGGACTTATCACTGGAATGGTCACATCCTTAGGGTGTATCAACATGGCAAGTTGATCTGCCCTAGGAAGCATGCAAAAAAAGTAAAGCAAAAAAAAAAGAAGAAAAAGAAAAAAAGAAGAAAGAAAAATCCATTGTAGGTTGACCCCACCTTCCAAGCATTCGCTTTGGTCATCCACCTTCGGATCTATGTCGACCAAGAGAGTCCCCCAACTTCAGACCATTCGAAAAGTCTATTGTCAGTTGAAACTGACCCATCAAAAATGAAATTACAACCAACCAAACTATGTGCAAACATACATACCGAAGGGCTCATTCCCTTTTATTTCCTTTTACACAAGCTTAAAACCTGTATAGGCACGGTGTCCCTGTTGAATGTACGCACTTGCGTCTGGGTATCTGCAGGATGGTTGTTTGTCCTCATAAATTGTACCTTAGGGTCGAGGCTTCCGTTCGCGCCTATTTTGCTGCTTATCGCCCTTGATGGGTGTCTGTCTGTGCATAGTTAGTAGGATGTGATTTCATTAGGGATGGAGGCTAGAATTGGCCATCTCTTTCGAGGGATGATTGGTCTTAGCCTGATTTTTTTTAGTTTTGTCTTGAGTTAAGGCACTTCGGTTCATGTGGATCAGGAGCACCTCACCACTGGAACATGCACATCCCCAAGGTGTACCTATCCCCGGCATGGCACACGCACTCTTAAAAGCGTATCAACTGGCATTTGATCCACTTAAAGAGTTGTGCAAGAATAAAATTGTCAGAGGTCCTTGAGCTTTGCTTAGAGGCCTCGAAATAAAAGAAAAATAAAAACCCAAAAATTTTACTCATAAAATGGGCATGCATTCCCAGGAAGTGTTGCCACATCAATATTTGCTTCACTCAGGTAAAACATGCTAAAGCAACCTCGAGGTTGATGGGTTCGCCCAAAGACTCCGAGCCTTACCTAGGTAAGGGCACCCGTGGCCAATCCAATGGAGCTGTCAATATCCCATAAGATTGGACACAGTTTGTAGGCCTTCGCTTTGTGTGCTTCGCATCGCTTTCGAAGCATAGATCGATCACCCAGTTTTATGGAGCTGTCTAGTTCAGATTAATACTCAACATTACCAATCTATAATTTCCCTTAGGAGGTGGACGATATCCCGGCTAGCGGGCTTACACTTTTTGTGATCATCGCAGTTATGCCCAGTAATGTCGCAATGCGCTTGGGGATTGTTAGCACTGAGGTACGGACGATATCCCGAAATGAGAGGGCTTACGTACACTCACCATCACCATGGATGTTTGAGAATTGGCTTGAACCAGGCGGGCCCATCAAACGTGCCTTGGACCTCTTCGGATGTCTCTTGTCTTTGGCATCCAATCATTAGTGATCGAATACCAAAGAGGGGCATCTGTAGACACCCAAATTCGGTTCAAGGCCCGATCAATCTGTACTCCGAGAGAGATGTACCCCTGTGCTTTCGATGGCACCCCTGAACCCCTAGAAATCCATCCAGACCTTTAGGAATCACCTAAAACCCATTAGAACCATTCCCCCAACCCTTAGAAATCACCCCTAAACCCTAGATTCCCTTCCCATACCTAACTTGAACCTTTCTGAGCAGTTGATGGGAGAGGAGCTATAAAATTTTATATAGACCACTACCATGGATCAGCCATATACCATTAGAAAGAGGACTTCTCCATCTTTCCAACAAGCCAAAGATCACCCAATTTGGAGCTACGGTTCAAAAGTTATGGCCGTTTGGAGTTTCACATAAAATGACAACTTTTGCTCAGGCGTATGTATTGCATACGCCCAGCCATTTTGGCCCCAGATTGGTTAGGTGTATATATTATATACCGGCATTTTTAATAATTTGGTCAAAGCTATAATATATATACGCCCAGCATAGGTGGGACCCACCACGGGCATCATCTTCCCAAAACTCCCCTGATTTTTGTGGAAATCACTGTGCATAAACTGGGCGTATATAATATATACGCCCAGCTTAGTTATAGTAACTGTCATCAGTGGCTCGAATTTCCTCCATCTGGTTTGACCCTTTGACCATCCCCTTGGTTGAGGTGGGTGTCTCGAGGTTGGTTGCAACCCCCTTTGAGCTTATTGGCAACCCTCAAGTCACCCATGGTCTCACCCCATCATTTGCCATTAAAACCAGTTTCCCAAAACCCTAGGACCTTGAAAACCTAGAAAACCTTAGATGGGGGATTACCTAATTGCTAAACCAATTAGCTCTTACGTAAGCCCCTAACCCATCCCTTCTCTATAAATAGAGAGGCCCCCCTCTTCCCAAAGGGTTGGTTGGTTGGTTGAAAAAAATTAAGATTAAGAATTTTGAGCTTAAGAGAGAACCCTAGTGAGAGAAAATGCACACATTTTGCTAAAATTCCAGCATGCTTAGTTCATCCATTTCAACCATTAGATCACCCTCTTTTAGCCAAAATCTATTCCCTAGCTTCACTCACATCAAATAGGTCCCATGCCTCTACATCAGTCTTGCTGAAGTAAGAACCACCACTTGATGCATCAATCATAGATCTGCTTTTTGCATCAATCTCCTGGTAGAAGCTTTGAACAAGCTACCACCTAGGGATATGGTGATGTGGGCATTGCCTCAGCAACTCCTTAAATCTCTCCCAAGCATCATGAAATGTTTCAGTTGGGAGTGGAGCAAAGGAGATTATGCTCTTCCTTAACTGACTAGTTTTACCAATTAGGAAAATTTTATCCAAGAATTGGCACTCAAGATCATTCCAAGATTGTATGTTGTTGGCTGGGAGCATGGAGAGCCAAGTTCTGGCTTTATCCTTTAAGGAAAAAGAAAACACCCTCAGTTTGGTGGCTCCCTCTCCCAGACCAGCACTATTAAAAGTAGTGCATAAGGCAAGGAACAACTCTATGTGTTGGTATGGATCCTCTTTGCTTTGCCCATGAAAGTTCGACAACATTTGGATGGTTGAGCCTTGATCTCATAGTTACCCACAGCATTAGGGAGTTGAATGCAAGAGGGGGATGAGTATGCCCCTGGTGCATAATACTCGCTAAGGGGTTTTAGTTGCTCACCCGTCTCAGCTGTTACTAAAATTTCAGCAAGGGTGTGTGTTGCTGGCCTAGGGCTCAAGACTCTCTCAATCTCAGGATTTAATGATTCTAGCTCGGGATTGAGAGACCTTCTTCCCAGCATATGTTGAGCACTGAAATATATCACTTTCAACCCCTTAACCTAGCCTATGATGGACCTTTGAGCATGTTACAACTTTTAGAAAGAATTTATATGAACCATCATACTTAATTTCGCAAATTTAGTTGAAGCGCACCTATCGATTTGAACATGTGAAAAACCCATCAAATGAAATTCCAACTCGAGGGTTCAAAGATCAGCTATTTTCACCTGAATTAACTGTCGATTCCAAGATAAAGAGAGAGAATGTATTCCAGATGAATCAAGGCGATCACATTTCATTTTAGGCACATTTGGGATGCTCAAGGATGACATCCTAATGTGCATATCACTCATTACAAATAGAGTTCCTGGGCATTATTTTCTATCCTTGAAATCTGTTCTTTTTAAAGATGTTAGATCTAGAATAGAGATTCCGGTTTGTAGTTGTAAGATGATGAAGAAATGAGGATCGATGCACAAATTACAGATCTGGGAACAAATTTATTGTAAGTTGTTTTGTTTGAAGTAATAAATTATTGATTTTAAAGCTTAGTTAAATCTAAAGATCTTGTGGTCTCATTAGATTCTCGATCGGATTTGTGTAGAGGAGTTTGTTAATCAGCTCACCCGCTTAACTGGTAGATCTCTTGATGACCATCTGATTTCCCTGGGTTTGACATGCCTGTGGGTGTCTGTGCCTATGTCCTTGCATCCACAGCATCCCTAGCAGCAGCGCCAAAAACTTGTTAGGAATTTTCAGTGTGCTAATTATTGTGTAATGCTAAAAGCAAAAATAAAATCAAAGTAAAATAGAGGATGGATTCAACACAACTAAAAATATCCTAGACTTGCAAGATACAGGGTCCTTTGTAGTAAGTTTTAATAAGTAAGAGTTTGTCCCATGTGTGAAAACCAAATATGTATAGTAGACCTCTAGATCGCCATGATCCGCAATTCTAAGAAGAGAGCTTTTCGGGTGTCACTAGATCTAATTCTACAAAACTGAAATAAAACTAAACTAAAAGGTCGAGGAAAATGGATGGAAAAATAAAGATCAAATGGTGAGAAATAGGCAACCAGGGCCTGGTTCTTATTGCAAAATAGTTCAAGATCTGAGGATATGTAGCTATCCTTCATTTGGCTGAGCCCGATCTAGACCGGTGGTTTGGATTGATCTTATGGCTATGATCTGTCCACTTCAATGGTCACAGACCATCCAATAGATTTCCTCCATCCCCGATTTGGATTGATCTTATGGCTATGATATGTCCACTTAAATGGTCATAGATCATCCAATAGAATTCTTCCATTCCGATGGCTTCGATCAGAACAAGATAATCACTACAGATGTTGTGGATGCAAGGCCATCGGCACAGACACCCACAAGCATGTCAAACCCGGGGAAATCAGATGGTCATTAAGAGATCTACCAGTTAAGCGGGTGAGCTGATTAACAAACTCCTCTACACAAATCCGTTCGAGAATCTAATGGGACCACAAGATCTTTAGATTTAACTAAGCTTTAAAATCAATAATTTATTACTTCAAACAAAACAACTTACAATAAACTTGTTTCCAGATTTGTAGTCTGTGCATCGATCCTCATTTCTTCATGCCGAAATTATAATTACAAACCAAATCTGAGCTACTATCTAGATCTAATCCAACATGCTGGATTAGAGAGAGAAGGGGGAAGAGAAAAAGGAAAATAAAAACCTAAACTAAACCTAAATGAGCTAAGGAGAACTCAGGCTATTCCTTTCCTACTTTCCTTGTTGAAGAAAAATAGAAGAATAGATGGGTATTTATACATATGCATCGATCCACGTGCCTTGTGTTGCAGCCAATCAGAGAGCAGAGGACTTAGTTTTGTTATGCACAACTGAGGTGTCTTCATTTCGACCAAGGAAAATCACATGTGGACTGCTGTCCCATGTACAGAAATTTGTACCCAACTGATGTATTTTTGCAGCTCTCAAAAATGCCCCTACCGGCCATTGATATTTGCTAATGGAACCCGAGATAAATCCCTGAGATGTGTGGGACATTGGGATGTGTGCCCTAGAAGCATTGGAATCCCCAAAATGTCCCTAAAGTGTGAAATAGATGCCTGAAACCCGTGCCTCGATAGGTTGGAGCTTCAGAACTTCGATCTCGACAGGTTCAGGCATCTGTTCGATAGGTTGGAGCTTCAGAACTTCGATCTCGACAGGTTCAAGCAACTGTTCGACACGTTGAATGGGCTTCAAGTGTGTATTCGACACGATCTCGACAGGTTCATTCAACCATTCGACAGGATGCTCGATAAGTTCATTTTCAACATCAGAACCTCTCGACAGGCTCTCGACAGGTTCAAACAACCATTCGATAGGTTGCGACAGGTTCAAACAACCATTTGATAGGTTGCGACAGGTTCAAACATCCCTTCGATAGGTTGCGACAAGTTCAATTTTAGCCTTTTTCTCAGCACTGTAGCTTGATTTCATCATGTAGCAGCTCGTGGGGTTCAACCGATCACTCGAGAGGTTGGATCTTATCATTTTAAACCACTCAAGGGGTTGGTTTTCAACATGAACCACTCGTGGGGTTCACTAAATCATTCATTTAAACCACTCAAGTGGTTGCACCAGCCCTCTAAACTGCTCTAATCTTCAAATTTGCAGTTGTGCTGCTCATGGGCTTCCATCATCAGCTCGAGTAGATGACTTCAACATTTAAAGTACTCAAGTGCATTAATGTTGTAGCTGTAACATGCCACTTGAATTTCTCTGCAGTTGTTCACATAAAATGCCTTGAGGTGCTGATTTGCTGATGTCTTCCATCCAAGGTGCTACCTTGCTACAAACACAAAATGCTATATTACTGCATAGCACCTCATTAACCTTTGGGCTTCACCACTCTCTCTCTCAGCAAGTCTTCAAGGCCCCCAAAGCATGCTAAAAAGCCCCAATGGTGTGAACCACCATGGTGCCTTTTCAATAAATCTATCAGCTCCACTGCAAAACACAAAATTCCTTCTTCTTGGCTTCAAAAGCATGGATTGCAACATTAAGCTCTTATTTTGTTGTTATCTGTAAAAACACACTTAAAAGACATTATTAATATGCTCAAAGGTCCATCATAGGTCAGGTTAAGGGATAGAAAGTGGTATATTTCAGTGCTCAACACACCCCCAAACCTAACCTTTGCTAGTCCTCGAGCAAAGTGAAATTTAAGACAACTAACCTATGAAATTAAATGCCACTTTCGTAGGGAACACGGGTGCATTTGGCATATGCACCAAGCCTTTTAAATCCCTAGGTGATCCCTAGTGGAGGAGTGGAGTCTCCTGAGGGTTTTCAGTGAAGGTACCCCCAAACTTCTCCAATAAAATCAGCTAATACTCATGCAACATGCTAAAACAGAGTTTAAATGAAATAAAATAAATTCCACACCATTCCATTCAAGTTTTAGAGGATTCTTAGCAGAAAAATCATCAGTTCAAAACTTAAAATTCTACTATAATTCTTTCATCATCAATCAGTTCATGTCAAGGTATTGTGCCTAAAAATTGATGTAGAGTTCACCTCTACTTTAAGAATTCTGTTTCGATAATGCCCCAAACAAATCAGATTTCAAACCCAACTCTTGTCGGGGTTGTCACTCACAATAAAATAGAAGGGTGCATCATTTCACACTGCTCAAGAGCAGTTATAGCCCTCAAATAGGACTGCAAGCATGAACATAGGCAATGCTCTAATTTCTGAAATTTTCTACTCTTTTCACCATAGATCAAACAAATCCTCATCTCCACATGACAACTTAATTAATTTCATATCAGTAAGGTCTTTTTATTGGGTTGTAATGTGGCTTATTGGTGAAGTTTACAAAGAATAAGAGGGTGAAATATGGTTCAAAATTGAGAAATCAGTAAGGTAAGGAGGTGGTCTAGACAACACCTTTCTTCATTTCAGCATAGTTTCATCTATTTCTTGAATTTTCATATTTGAAGTGATCAGTTTCTAATCCTCGTTTCCAATTTTTCAATGAAATGACTTCTCTTTCTAACTCTTTTATTTTTCTTTTCTGTTTTTCTTTTTTTTTTTTTCATTTTTCTTTTCATGGGCTGGAATGCCACAATGGCCACCAAATGTGCTTTCTTTTCTTTCAACCAAATGTCAAACCTTACTCCTTTAACCTCACTTCTTCTATTCCCTAATTTCTCAAATTGAGGGTGAACTGAGATAGGTCAAAAGGTTTTGGGGTTTAAATTTTCTGGTTTTTGTCAAAGAAACTGGGATCTCTAGGGCTCAAAAGGTGTGTATCAAGGGCAGTTCAAAGGTGAGACATTTTAAGCTCAAACTGTCCAAGGGATGGCCTTACTTCATGTCCTCAATGTCATGAATGCTGTCAAGCTATTTTAACTTGGATTTGCCTAACTTCTAGTGAGCAGAAATGGGTCCAATCAATCCTTAGAGCAGAAAAAATTGCCAAGACACTCTTCAAAGAAAATTTTTTTCAAGCCCGAATCTCACAGGGTATGTCCTTCCATCAAAATTTCTGGGGTGTATCCTTACAGTTTTCTCTCATTTCAGGTTCACAAAACATCAATTTTTGAAAATTCCTGATATTTGCTTCATGAAAAATGTTAAAACTACAGCTCATTTCAGTTTTAAAAAGTTTTTAATTTCCTCTTTTTTTTAAAAAATCAGGAGGGAAATTACTTTATTTTCAAAAACTTTTTCAACATAGCTGCACTAGCATTAACTCATTTCATTAGCACACTTGCCATACCCCCAAACCTAAGATGAACATTGTCCTCAATGTTCTACACAATGAGAAATTAGGGGCAGCAAGGGAAAAGAAGAAAGAAAAACTAAGTAGAAAAATTGCAGCTATGTGCAGCAGAAAATAAAAGAAAACAACTGAATATATGAGCAGGAAAATAGAAAAAATGCTATATAAATACAGGAAATTACTGCTAAAACTGATATGCAAATGAAAGGGAACTAATGCTAATAAAAAAATAGCAAAAACAAAGTAAGAAACTGAATACAAAGCTACAAAAACCGAAAAATATTGATACAAAAACAGAGTTGTAGATGAAAAATAGGAAATCAAAATTAGAAACTAACTATAATCACAGAAAATGCAAAAAATCAGTAAAACTAGAACATATTAACCTAAGAAAGAAAAATCAACGATCTAAAAACAAAAATTTTAACAAAAATAGAAAATCCTAATACCAAGTCTTAAATCCCCTAAGCCCAAAGAAAACCCCAAAAACCCGAGTCAATCAGATACTTATAAATCTAAGTGATTATAAAAATGATCAGCAGGAATAACATACAGTGAAAAGCAAGATTCATAAGACTGACCCCTATGTTGATGATATGTATGAATCAAAAAGAATTTCTAAATAATTAAGCATGGGAGCGCACATTAAAAACATGATTCATACAGCTGAGATCCATTTGATGGTGAAGAAATCTCGAAAGAAAATAAAATCAATGGCTCCATTGAATATTTCAAACAGCATATGATCCACTGCTCATTATCCTACATGATTCCTCAAAATGAAAAACCATGATCTCAGGGGGTCCAAATGGGAAAATGAATAAAGGCAAAGGAAACCAGCCCATTTGGAGAAATTTTATTTTTTTATTTTTTTATTATTTTATGATTTTCTATTGTTTATGTGTTTTGGATCAGCTCGGGCTCAACAAGAGCCCTTATTTACTACTGCTAAAAAATAATAAGAAACAGAAATTTTCTATTTGTGTTTAAATTTTCTTCTATTTTTTTTATTTGGTTTTGTAAAATCAACATGCCTAAAAGAAAACAGAAATTATAATCAAAACAAACATCAAACACAGCAGAACTGCTGGTTCTAGAGAGTTTAAAATTTGACAATATATGCAAAGGAGAAGGGGATGCAAACTCTAGCGGATCTGCTCCTAATGCAATCCATTTGCTCCTCGTTTGACAGCTGCTCCAGAGCTGCAAAAATTCAAAAGAAAAACTCAAACTGCAACCTCATTTCTGTAAAAATGCAAAAGGCTACAACAGCATTTATTCAAACATCTAAAAGGCAGAAAATAAAGACTCAGAAAAATCAGAGATTCTGCTGCAGTAAAACAGGTTTTCTATACAAAAACTGCAGCAGACCTTTAATCAAGCACTTGGAATGCAAAGTGCAGGTTTAAAGCAAAAACAGCAATAAACCTACAAAATAAAACTCAGATCTACAAAATAAAAGTCAAATCTACAAAAATGAAAAACTCATATCTACTATCTAGATCAAAATTCTCCGGCAACGGCGCCAAAAACTTGTTGGGTGATTTTAGTGTGTTGATTTATTGTGTAATGATAGTAAAACAGGGGATGGATTCAGCACATCTAAAATATCCTAGACCTGCAAGAAACAGGGCCTTTGTAGCAAGTTTTAATAAGTAAGGGAATGTCCACAGGGAGGTGGGTTTAAAATATGGTAAATCTCCAGATCTATAAGAGATCTGGCACCCTAACTAATGCTAAGTAAGCTAAGAAAAAGGGAAGAGGTTAAACAGGGTTGTCACTTGAACTAAACTATACTTGAAATGTAAACTAACTAAGATCGAGTCCAAAGATCTAGATCTTGCAGATGGAAGGGTTTAAAACAAAAAATGGAGAAGAGCAACTTGGAGATTGGTCTCACTACGATCAGGTTGAGCTGATCATGTTACAGGGGGCTACAAGCACTGCTGCAAGGTAGAAGGCTCCACTCTAAACCAAAGGATTTAACTGATCTTAAGGCTATGGTCTGTCCACTTTAATGGTCACAGACCATCCTCTAGACTTCATCCGATCCAAAGGTTTATGGTAGAATAATCCAATTGAAACCAAAGATTAGACTGCTCTTAAGGCTATGATCTGTCCACTTTAATTGTCACAGATCATCCTAGGGACTTCCTCCAATCCAAAGGTTTCAACCAGAACATTAAAACCACTACAGATGCTGCAATTTCCAGGTCACAGATACAAGAAATTATAGGGATTTCAGATCTAGAGAGATCAGATGGTATCCAAGAGGTCTACCAGTTAAGTGGGTGAGCTGATCAACAGACTCCTCTACACAAATCCGAGCGAGCACCAAATGAAACCAAAGGAACTATAAATCTAATTAAATCAATAGAAACAACACTTATATTGCAATAAAAATTGCTCTATAATGAAATGCTCTCAGATCTGTAGTCTGTGCAGTAATTACCCAATTACAGATCCAACCTCTCTCTTCGTTGCTCCTAGGGAATTAGCCAACCATAGTTGAGCTAAAAGAGGGAAAATGGAATTTTGCTGCAAGCTCTGATCTCTAAAATTTGATCTAAATCTCGATCTCTCCCCAATTGCAATTGGGAATCTCAATATATAGTTTTCTCTCTTGTTTTTCCCGCTATTCTTCCCTTCTAGAAAGTCCTCAGAGTTTGTTAGAGTTTTGTTGGAGCACGTGGGTTGGTTAGGGTTTCCTAAGGAATCTTTTAGATCATCGTGCCGATCACCAATGTGCTTTGGTTTGCGTGTAATAGGTCACCAAGTTGCAGCATGTGAATCGCCTATTTTCTGAGAAGTTCTTCACACGATTTCGACAGGTTGAGAAAGCTTTCAACAGGTTCAAATGGAGCTTTTTGGTCCTTTCGCTAGGTTCTCAGATCTCTTCGATAGGTTCCGATAGGATGAGCCTTCTCTTAAAGCTTCAGCATTCTCAACCCTTTGCCTAGAGCATTCGACAGGTTGGGGAAGCTTTTCGACAAGTTGGAGGACCATTTCGATAGGTTCCGCTCTGCATGCCATCATTTCGACAGGGTTGCTCTCACTCCTATCAAAAGGCTCAAGCACCCTTCAGTAGGTTCTGTTCCAGCATCTCCATCTCGATAGGTTCAGGAAACCATTTGATAGGTTCCCCTTACACCTCAGGCAGGCTTTCGATAGGATGCTTTCCTCCTTTCTTTCAGCTGCTCGATAGGTTCTTGGATCCTATCGAACTCTTTCCAACTGCACGAATTCCTCCTTTCTTTACTTTCTGCTCCTATCAAAGTCTTCAGATGACCTCTCGATAGGATGTTTTCAGCCTGTTTTCACTTCCTTTACCTTGCCCTGTTGTAGCCACGCTCTCCAAGGGCCCAATGGTGTGCAGCCCTCTTGTGTGCCATTGCTAGGTCTACACTGTGTTGAGAGATGGACTTTTTTGTGTGGCATTCTTGAGTAGTTTTCTGTATTTTTCCTATCTTTTATTGCTATTTACAAAACAGACTCAACAGAGGTTTATTAATGTGCTCACAGGTCCATCAAAGGTCAAGTTAAGGGGTGAAAACTAGCATTTTTCACTACTTAACAGCATATAACACACACAGTAAAAACAAGGACCTCACAGCAGATGGAATAAAAATACTAATGACTAAATACAGCTGCTAAAATTTAAAACTGCAGAAATGAAAAGATAGCAGGGGAGAGAGATGCAAACTGATGCAAAATTACTCCAGGTGCAACTGATCTATCCCTTATGTTATTGCTCCAGAGCTGCAAAAATTAAAAACTTCAGCAAAAATTTATTTAAACACAAAACAGGAAATAAATCTACTACAGAAAATGAGGAAAACTGTGAAATAAAGGAAAAGATTGCAGCGGGTATTTATTCAGACACTACACATGCAACAATAGGAAAATAAATGCAAATAAAGGGATCACAGATGTACTTTATTCAACTTACCTAAGACACCAAAAATACCTAAAAATAGAAAATAAACAAGGAAAATACAACAAATCACAGGAAAAATACAGCTGTAATTTATTCAAACATTACAACTACAAAGACTAAAAACTAAGCTCACTTTACTATACTTAGATCAAAATTAATAAAGATTAAATGAGCATTAAACTTGGTATTTCATTGTCTAACAAAGAACTTACAATGAGTGCCCACAAAATAGCAGTTTGTGTAAAGAATCCCAATATAGCTCACTCTATATTACAAAACCAATTGCAAAAATTAAGATGAACTAGCTGCTACAAAGAAAAAGAAAAGGAAAGGGGAAACTAAATCCTAACCCTAACCCTAGAAAAAGACTAAAGTGATCCAGCTATTCTGGATATTTTACAAAACAGAATATAGCTCAATATATATACAACCTTTGGCAGCAGCTATGTGCAATAGCCAATCAGAAATGAGGAGGTTTGGAGCTGATTTCGTGGCCCATCTGTAGCCCTTGGATGCTTTGGGAAGTGTGGGAGATTGGGAAGTGTGCCCTAGGAGTGCTGAAATACCCAAAATGTCCCTCTGTGCTGACATGTGGCTGTTGGAGTTCGTGTCTTGCGAAGATGACAGCTTCAACAACTTCAGAAGTGGCATCTCGCTAAGATCTCACCAAGATGAAAAACAGGCTATTTAAGTTGCATTGTAGCTCACTACGTTCATTTTTAGCAGCTTTATGTTGCTCGCCAAGATCAAATAGAAGCTGCAACTCACCAAGCTCACATGCAGGCTGCTCGCCAAGTTCACATGCAGGCACAGCTAGCGAGGTTCTGTTTCAGCAGCTTAATGTTGCTCGCTAGGTTCAAATGCAAGCTGAACTACTCGCTAGGTTCAAATAAGGCAGCTCGCCAAGTTCACATGTAACTAAACTGCTTGCTAGGCTCAAAGTTCAGTAGCTTAATGCTGCTCACGAGGATCAAATGGAGGTTGCTCGCCAAGTTCAATGTGTGTAGCTCGATCAGTTCTTTCTCCAGCAGCTACACACTCGTGGAGTTAGTTTTCAACAGCATTACACTCCACTCGACAACTTCAAGTTTCAGCTCCTTTCAGTGCACAGCTCGAGTGGTGATAAGTTCGCACTTCTGTTATGCTCGAGTAGATCAAAGCTCCATGTCTCCATCTGCTCAACTTCATTAGGGCAGCAGCAATAGCAAGCTCCCTGAGTGCTTTAGTGCAGCATGTTTGTTGTTTCTCTTAAGCTGCTGCATTCTATTAAGTATGATCTGCTCCTCCATGCAATTGCAGTTTCAGGTATACAGCTCTTAAGTGCTCGAGTAATTTGTTTACTGCACATATGATGTGCTTTGCTTTTGCACAGCAACCACATTGCAATAGCTTGAGTAATTAATGTGGTGGCTGCTTCAGCTTGACGATTTGTGTGCTGCAGCAATGGAGTGCAGCTTGAGTGTATGGTGTGGGCTTCAACAATGCCTCTCGACAGTCTTAGTGCAGCAGAGTTTAAATTCGGCATTGCAGCTCTTGTGTGGTTGCAGCAGTAGCTTTAGGTGCAGCAAATATGCAGCTTGGGTGGCTGTTTGAAAGCATAGAATGCTCAAGTCCTTCCAGGTACAACTCACTACTCTTGTGGCTTGTTGTATCATGTGGGAGCTCAGGTATGCAGCATCTTCCATTTGTTGTATCCCTCACACAATGTTGCATTGCTTCAGTTGTTGTTCTCATGAAATGCTCAGCTACTTGAAATGGAAACACTAGCTATACTGTGCCACTTGAACTGTTGTACTCATTAATGTGCTCTCTGGCTGCTCCATTTAAATCCTCTACAGTAGCACTCTTCAAAGCATGGGCTTCATCTCTCTCACTCAGCAGGCCTTCAAAAGGCCCCAAAGCATGCTACATTGCCCCCCAATGATGTGAACCATCAAGGTACATCCTCTAAAAATCCATCAGCTCCACAGTTTGGTTCAAAATTCGTTCTTCTTGGCTTGAAAATGAAGGATTGCATCGTAAGCTATATTTTCCTGTTATTTACATAAACACACGTACAAATCATTATTAACTAACTCAAAGGTCCATCAAAGGCCAGGTTAAAGGGTGAAAAGTGGTAGTTTTTAGTGCTCAACACTCTCAAGGAATGAAAGAGCATGAATAATTTCCTTCGGTCATACCAAGACGTCTTCGCTTGGTCATACGAGGATATGCCTAGTTTGGACACCGATTTGGTCGAGCATGAGTTGTCGTTGTATCCCTTTGTCAAGCCTGTCAAGCAGAAATTGAGGCATCTTAGGCTAGAATGGATGTTAAAAGTGAAAGACGAGGTCATAAAGCAATACAATGCGGGTTTTTTCATGATCTCCAAATACCTGCAGTGGTTAGCTAACATCGTGCCGGTACCGAAGAAAGATGAAAAGGTTCACATGTGCATCGATTTCATAAATCTCAATAAAGTGAGCTCATAAGATGACTTTTCGTTGCCACACATCTACATCTTAATCGATAGCACTGCTAGGCATAGGATGCTCTCGTTCATGGATGGATTCTCTGATTACAATCAAATCAAAATGGCAGATGTAGACTGAGAAAAAATAGAGTTTATCACTCCATGGGAAACTTTCTGCTACCAAGTCATATTGTTCAGGTTAAAGAATGTTGGGGCAACATATCAAAGAGCGATGACAGCATTATTTCAAGACATGATGCACCGAGAAATTGAGGTGTACATCGACGACATTATCGCCAAGTCAAAGGAGATAGGTGATTATATGGTGAACCTCCAAAAGCTGTTCGAAAGACTGAGAAAGTTCAGGCTATATCTAAACTCATAAAAATGTGCATTGGGCACCATGTCAGGAAAGCTATTAGGTTTCATCATCAGCAAGAGAGGCATCGAGGTTGACCCAATCAAAGTAAAAGCCATCGTCAAAATTCCACCACCATCTATGGAGAAAGAAGTCAAAGGCTTCTTGGGCAGAATACAGTACATCAATTGGTTCATTGCATAATTAACTCCTATCTGCACGTCGATCTTTAAGCTACTAAGAAAAGATTTGCCTATTGAATGGAACGATGATTTTTGGGCCTCATTTGATAAAATCAAAGGCTATCTCCTCAACCCTCCAGTTCTGGTGTCACCAGTATCAGGGGGGCCACTCCTAATGTATCTCTCAATGACAAAATTCTCGATGGGATGTGTCTGAGGATACTACAACGAAACTGGAAGAAGAGAGCAGGCCATTTACTACCTAGGTAAGAAGTTCACTGATTACGAGACGCGTTATTCTCATCTGAAGAAAGCATGCTTGGCTCTTGTATGGGCTATACAAAGGCTTCATCACTACTTGTTATCTCAGACAGTTCTCCTCCTGGCTCGAATGGATCCCTTGAAGTACTTATTTGAAAAATCGGCTCTCACTGGTCGAATTGCACGCTGGCAACTTCTTTTATCAGAGTTCAACATCACATATGTCACGCAGAAGTCA
This sequence comes from Chloranthus sessilifolius, assembly GCA_021018995.1. Taxonomy (NCBI): domain Eukaryota; kingdom Viridiplantae; phylum Streptophyta; class Magnoliopsida; order Chloranthales; family Chloranthaceae; genus Chloranthus; species Chloranthus sessilifolius. The sequence continues at coordinate 106,396,656 of CM037588.1, forward strand.
ATCAAGGGGCAAGCACTGACTGATCATCTTGTCGAGAATCCCTTGCCTAACTACGAGCCTCTGAGAACCGAGTTTCCTGATAAGGACATCTTATTCATGACAGAAGATGACATAGAAGGGGCAGAAGAGTCCTGGGTAATGCACTTCGATGGGGCATCAAATATCAAAGGCCAAGGAGTCGACGGTGTTCTAATCTCGTCGAAAGGGTCCCACATATCAATCTCCAACAAGCTCAATTTCCCCTGTATCAATAAATGGTCGAATACAAAGCTTGTGCAGCTGGCTTATAAGCAGCTCTCAACCCAAATGCAATTCATCTTAAGGTGTTTAGCGACTCACGACTAATCATATACCAAACCAATAGAGACTGGAATATGAAAGATGAAAAGTTGATCCCATACCATGAACTTCTCGAGGATCTAATAGCATGTTTCGACAACGTTACCTTCCCCTATGGCCTGCAAACAAGAAATCGATTTGTCTATGCACTAGACACCATGGCATCAATGGTAGAAATTCCCTATGGCATCGAAATAAAATCGATCATGATAGGACAAAGAAATGAGTCGACCTTTTTCCTCTAGATCGAGGGATCCACAAAGTTAGATGATGAGCCTCCATGGTTCTCATATATCAAGAATTTCCTCAAAACTTGAGCCTTCCCTAAAGGTACGTCCAAGACGGATAGATGGTCCATCCAACTTTTAGCGGCAAACTACGTCATATATGGGGAATGCCTCTACAAGAGATCATATAACAATATCTTGCTCTGATGCCTAACTGAAAGCAAGGCAGCAAACATCATGAAAGAGATCCACGAGGGAGTATACAGGGCCCACGTTAATGGGCACATGCTCGTCAAAAATATCCTTTGGCAAGGATATTTCTAAACTACAATGGAAACTTACTGTTGTAAGCACATTCAGAAGTGCTATAAATGCCAAGAACACTCCAGTCTGATACATGCTTCTACTATAGATCTACACAGCATGACCACTCTATGGCCATTTGCCACATGGGGCCTCGGCATCGTCGAAAAGGTCAATTCGAAAGCATCTAATGGATATCAGTTCATCCTCATCGCCATTGAGTACTTTATCAAATGAGTAGAGGCATCATACACAAACATTACGGCCAGTCATGTCGAGAAGTTTATCAAAAATAAAATCGTATGTCGATTCTGTATGCCCGAGGACATCATCATAGATAATGGCACCAACTTTACGAACAAGCACATTAGAGCCTTATGTGAGCAATACAAGATCAAATATCACCGCTCATGTGACGACCCGACTTTTCTAATCCCTCAGGTATAGGAAAGGCTGGTTTGCCAACCTATCGAATAAACGATAAGCCGGACAAACAGGACACATATCAGAGTAAAGCACAAAAAATAACCATAGCTAAAATAAATGCAGAAGCAATTAAAAATAAAGAACCACCGATGATGGCCGGCCATCATCGAAACATGGCTCAAAATAGAAATCAAAATCAAGTATAAAACTATGATATCCAGCTAAAATTGGCCCACAAATTCAAATCTAACACTCACCACAAGTAAGAAAATCAGCAAGTTCTATATTGGGAAAAACTCCTCAGGAGGAACCTCAAGCTCTTCCTCAGGTACGTAGTCAGGATCAGTCTCACAGTCCTGAACAGTCACGTCAGTACCTGGACCTGTGACGTATAGTCGGAGGGAGCTAACCAACAAAGTTCAGTAAAAGAAAGACATCTACTGCATTTTACTTTAACTAACATGGTTTCAAAATAAATACCGAAATATAGCTTGTCAAACATATAAGCAGATAATAAACTGAATTTAGGTGCAAAAATCATATGTAAGATTTATTTCTAAATGTGCGAAAACAGTTTCAAGAACAGATGCAGTGTTTCCGTGTCTTAGTTTCTCTAACTTCTATATGCAAAGTTCAGTAATTCATGACTTAATCCTCAACTTAAAATACCTCCCGAGTAAACTATATCTCGAGAGCAGGAATATAGCCGATGGGAACCCCTACCTACTATCGTCGTTCATGAACCCTTTTTCAGGATGCAACAAGCCCTGCATACTGAGGGAAACTTGTGCCAGGAAGTTGTTCAGGAATTTTTGAGGGGTCGTTCAGGTCAATCATAAAACAAATGCAGATACTAATATCAATCAGATGCAAGTCTCTTATACATAGTTCAGGTTTTTGATTTCAGATTTTCAGAACTTAAACAGATTCAGGTTTCAGGATTCAGGTAGATTTAGATTTTCAGTCATTCATATCAATTTCAGTTTACAGATGTGATTTCAATGGCATATGCAAGTTCAAAGATTTTAATTCAAAATATCCATGCGAATTAAAATAAAATACTGTAAAGATGAGATTCTCCTACCAAAACTCGGAATTACGCGAAGTCAAGCAAAGTCCTATTGATGGCCTCTCACCCTCAATCTATATCACAATATACGTTCATGCATTAAGATTAACTCTAATCACTAATAATATAGACCTATTTAAGTGTTTCCTCAAAAACAAGTCAAAACAGGCAAGTTGCGCCAATCCTAGAATTTGACATAACCTTCTCATACATTTTTGACCATCAGGACGATTGATCACAAGTTGTTCAAAATACGAAAGTTGTAGATTTTTCCGTTAGCTTTCTAACTCAAAAGGAATCATCTCAATCAGAGTTCGGGATAAAACATTATGACTAAAATACTAAGATAGTATCGGAGTTCAGCGATACCTCGCTCGAGCGATGATAATAGCTCTCTCGAGCGAGATCCTTCAGAAATTTCTCGCTCGAGCGATGATAATAGCTTGCTCGAGCGAGGGCAGGGAACACCTTTTCGAGTATAAGACTTTTAAAGTCAAACTTCTGGTGTATTCTCGCTTGAGCAAGCTACAGCGATGCGATTTCGCTCATTTTCACCCAAATCGAATCCCATACATTACAAAACAAAAACCCATGGCCAATCCAATGATTTTAATCAATAAATTTAATCAAGAGGTTCCTTTAATCTAAGGATTCCTTAAATAGAAACGAGTCACGCGAACGGGGCTTCGGAGCAAAACCAGCGGGTTTCCTCGACGATTCGCGTCGCGATCGATCCCACGAGTTCACAAAGACAACTCCAACACATCCTCAATGATCTCAACCTCTCCCAATAGCTAACTACGAATCCATGGTTGATTCAAGTTCTTTCTAAGGTTCAAGGGTTTTCAACAAAGAGGGTTCTAGAGAAGGAGGTTTCTAAACCGATCTCCCACAATGATTGAAGAAGAGAGAAGACGGAGTTTTGCGCGGTTGGGCAACTATTAAACGGCTACGGTTCTTCACGTACGGCACTCACGTCTCTTCCTCTCTTAACAAAACCTAGTATAATACGGGAATGCAATTCCTTCTTATAATAGGATTGCTCATAAAGTTAAGCACACACACACCTCTTGTGTGTTATACACTTCTAATTTTAAAACTCAAGCCCGGTGTTGGGCGGCCACACAGAGGTTGGTGTACGACTTTCACACAAGGATCCAAATGGGCTCTAAATCAGAATCTGTCCGCACAATCACATCTAGATAAAAATCTAAAATAAATGGTGACGTCGGTCGCCCAGCCGAATACACACACGGGGTCAGTTTAACTCGGGTTCAAAATACGAGTCTTTACATTCTACCCTCCTTAGGAATTTTCATCATAAAAAATGTACGGATAGCTAAACCGAACTACGGTAAGTCCTTATCCTAACACCAGTATAAAGAAAAATTGAAACAGTCTAAAGTCTAAAAGAACTTTGGTCGCGATGCGGTAGGCTTCACTAAGCACGCTTTCAAGGGTCGGGATCCGTAGTAACCTGGATGTACTGCGTGTGGCATCCCATAATGCCATAAAGGATTGCATCCGTACATGGATGCATACCTTCCCAAGTGTCACGTGCCTGGAAACATACTTCACCATGACACAAACCTAACACACACACCTACCTCACCCTTTTCTCGCTAGACTGCATACACTATGTCGGTAATTATTTGAGCAAAAATTTTAGATGTTAGAATCGAATACTTATTCAGAAGCATAAACACATGCCTGATAGCATGTTCTAACTGATGACACGGTTTCCAACTGATACATGGTTCTAACCGAGAATGAATAAATATGACATTTAAGATTTTATTGTGTGATCGTTATAGATATATATGTAAAGCATCGATGTTATTAACCAATTTAACATTGAAAATTTTGAAGAAATTCTCTTTTTTTTTTTTTTTTTTTTATTTAAAAGAAATAAATTCAAGAATTTAAAGGTACGTAGGGTTTTCTTACATAACTATAGTTTACAATATACCTTCACTCGAAAAGTTGTGAAAATTGCTCGCAAATCTCAACTTCACGCTCCCATGTGGCTTCCTCTGAAGAATGGTTCCGCCACTTCACGAGTACTAAGGGAATGCTCTTTTTCCGTAAGATCTATTCTTTACGATCCAAGATTTGTATCGGTTCCTCAGCCAAGGATAGGTCTTCTTGGAGCTCAATGGGCTGGTAGTCTAATACGTGAATCGGATCCTTCACGTACTTTTGCAACATAGACACATGAAACACATTGTGCATGCCCGATAGCTGCGGTGGCAAGGCTACTCGATAGGCAACCTCACCGACTCGGCCCAATACCTCAAAAGGTCCAACATAGCGCGGACTCAGCTTCCCACGCTTCCCAAAATGCATCACGCCTTTTATAGGAGAGATTTTGACAAGTACGTTGTCTCCCACCTTAAACTCAACATGGTTCCTTTTCAGATCAGCATAGCTCTTCTGACGACTTTGAGCAATGCGTAGTCTCTCACGGATTAACCAAACTATCTCGATTGTATTCTCCATGATCTTGGGACCTAAAATGAGTTTCTCACCCACTTCTTCCCAATTAAGCGGAGACCTACACCGTCGTCCATACAAAGCTTCGTAGGGTGCCATGCCGATGCTAGCCTAGTAACTGTTATTGTAGGCAAACTCGATCAGCGGTAAATGTTGGTCTCATGACCCCTGAAAATCCAGCATGCAAGCACGTAACATATCTTCTATAATCTGATTCACCCTCTCAGTCTGCCCATCGGTCTGAGGATGGAATGTCGTATTGTAATCGAGCCTAGAGCCCATTCCTTCTTGAAATCATTGCCAAAACTGAGATGTGTACATCGGGTCTCTATCGGATACGATACTGACCGGTATACCATGCAGCCTAACTATCTCCTTGATGTATAATTCTGCGAGCTTGTTGGCAGTATACGACGTATTATAAGGCAGGAAGTGCGCAGACTTAATCAATCGATCCACAATGACCCAGATGGCATTGTGCTTTCTCAATGTTCTTGGCAATCCCAAAATAAAGTCCATAGAAATGGCCTCCCATTTCCACTCAGGTATTAGTAGTTGTTGCAATAGTCCTGCCAGATTTCGGTGGTCCACCTTTACTTGCTGACACACAAGACATCTCGAGACATACGCAGCGACATCTTTCTTTAAACCTCTCCACCAGAAGCTTTTCTTTAAGTCCTGGTACATCTTGGTACTGCCAGGGTGAATAGCGTACATAGACTTATGAGCCTCTTCCAAAATGATGTCCCGAAACTCAGTACTAGTTGGTATGCATACCCGGTCTCTAAACAATAAAGTGCCATCATCTTTAATAGAAAAATCTATTTTGCTTCCCCCAATCACATCCCGTCTGATAGCCATAAGTTCATCATCTGTCATCTGAAGTCTGCAAATGTTCTCATAGAGAGTGGAACGAATCACCAGCGTAGCCATTTAACGCACCTGAACCTTTTACGTCAAATCTCATGTTACTTAGAGCCATATCTTCCAATAGATGCCATCGTCGCACCCTTGCGGTGAGATGTGATAATTGAGCAGAGAACTTCCGACTTAACGCATCTGCCACTACATTTGTGTTCCCGGGGTGGTACTGGATGGTACAATCATAATCTTTCAAGAACTCCATCCATCGACGCTGTCTCATATTCAACTCCTTCTATGAGAAGAGATACTTGAGGCTCTTATGATCGGTGAATATATCGAAGGTCTCCCCATAAAGGTAATGCCTCCAGATCTTCAGAGCAAAAATCACTGCTGCCAACTCAAGATCATGTGTCGGGTAATTCTTCTCATAGTCTTTTAGCTGTCTAGACCCATAAGCAATGACTCTCTCATTCTGGTTAAGCACACAGCCTAAACCCCCATATGATGCATCACTATATACTGCAAAGCCTCCCCTGCCTGATGGTATAGCAAATACTGGCACAGTAGTCAATCGTTTCTTGAGTTCCTGAAAACTTTGCTCACACTGCTCTGTCCAATCAAATTTAGTATTCTTCTTCGTAAGTTGTGTAAGAGGACCTGATATTTTGGAAAAGCCCTCCACAAACCTTCTGTAGTAGCCTGCCAAACTGAGGAAACTACAAACCTCCATAATGGTCTTTGGCTATTCCCAATTCATCACTGACTCAATCTTTGCTGGGTCAACTGTAATACCGGTCTCAGAGATAACATGGCCTAAGAAACTGACCTGCTCAAGCCAAAACTCACACTTACTAAGTTTTGCATATAACTGATGGTCTCTAAGGGTTTGTAGAGCCACTCGCAAATGCTGCTCATGTTCTTCTTGTGTCTTTGAATAGATGAGGACGTCATCTATAAAAACCACTACAGACTTGTCCAAATGTGATTTGAATATTCGGTTCATCAAGTCCATAAATGACGCGGGTGTGTTTGTCAACCCAAATGGCATGACCAAGAACTCGTAGTGCCCATATCGGGTTCTGAACGCTGTCTTCTGAATGTCTTCAGACTTAACTTTCAACTGATGGTAGCCTGACCTCAAGTCGATCTTCGAGAAGAACCTTGCTTCTTATAACTGATCAAACAGATCATCAATTCTTGGAAGTGAATAACGGTTCTTAATTGTCAACTTATTTAGCTAGCGATAATCAATGCAAAGCTGCATTGAACCGTCTTTCTTCTTTACAAATAGAACCGGTGCTCCCCAGGGTGACACACTCGGTCAGATAAAGCCCTTATCTAGCAGTTCCTGAAGCTGCTCCTTCAACTCTTTCAATTCTGCAGGTGCCATTCGATATGGAGATTTTGATATTGGTTCAATACCCGGTGCTAACTCAATCGCAAACTCAATCTCCCTATCAGGTGGTAATCCAGGTAGATCTTCAGAAAAAATATCTGGATACTCGCAAGCAATCGTAATATCTACGATATTTTTCTTCTCCTCCTTATGATCTTGTAAGTATGCCAGATAACCACAACACCCGTTCCTCATCATACGGTCTACTCGAATGGTAGAGATAAATGGTGTCACATAAGATTTGACTCCGTAAAATCGAAAAGATTTTCTCTTTGGCGAGCAGAATGTCACAATCTTCCGAAGACAATCCACGCTCGCATGGTAAGTAGAAAACCAATCCATCCCTAGTATCACGTCGAACCCTTCCATGCTCAAAATGATCAAATCAGCTACTGTCTCGTGGTCTTCGATCATCACAATCACTGATTGACACATGGTATCGGTGCTCACTGAGTTGCCCATAGGAATTGACACTGCTAAGATGAAATCAAGGGCCTTGGGAATGATGCCCAACTTCTCAGCGAACAATGGAGTAACAAAAGAATGTGTAGACCCGGGGTCTATCAACACTCGCGCTTCGGTTTTGCTTACGTCGCTCCCCCGACACAAAAAAAAGGTACCTTAGTTTAGACCAGCGTTTCAATTAAAATTTTCTAAGCATGTGTGTTCATCCATAACTTATTAACAAAATATATTAAATACCAAGCAATTATATATAAATAAATAAAATAAGAAGACATCTCAAAATTTAATAATACCTTAGATCACGTCGTTCGATGTTTCGGCTTCCTGAGCCGTCACGACATAAGCTCGACCTTGAACAGTAGGTCAGGTCGGTTTCTGAGTAGAAGCTGAACTAGTTCTTCCCTTGTCCTCCTGAGGACAATCCTTAACCATGTGTCCGATTGTGCCACATCGAAAACATGCTCCAATGTTCCTCCTGCAATCCTCGGTCTTGTGTGGTTTCCCACACCTTGCGCAGAATGCTATCGGATTGAATGAAGAGGTGCGTGAAGTTTGTGGAACTTTGAACGCTCCCGTTATAGCAGGGTTCAAAATACGGAATGACCCTGAAGGTGTAGATATAGTCGGTTTCGGATAGGCACCTTGAGTAGGTTGTTGAGATACGGGTGTGGCCTTCTTTGTTTCCATCGTAGGGCAATCATTTATCAGATGTCCTAGTCTGCCACATCTAAAACACTCACCTGTGGCCCACCTACATTTCTTTGACCTGTGCCGTTTCCCACAACTTGAGCATGACTCAACCTGTGTGGAGGGAGAGGTATGAGTCGTCTCACTCAATATTGTCATGAGTAATGCTGTCGACTGAGCCATTGTGTTGATCATCGTCTCCAACAACTATCTATTCTGCTCATTTTCATCGATGCGCACAGTCTTTGATCTCTTGCGTGGTGTCATTTTGATCTGTCAACATGACACAAGGTTCTAATTAATAAAGATCGCGATCACCACGACCTTAGGTTCCGACAAAAATTTAAAACTTTATTCACCTACTATGACCGTACATCTATCACGACCCTCAATTATCTCCACTCCAAGTGATAGCGAGACCCACAACTCAGGTTCTAAACATAACCTACAACCCTAGCTGTGAGTCCTTTAAAAGACCTAAAGCCAAAATTTCTACTAACTTTGACAAGGTCCTAATTGAGTCTCTTGAGTCTTGATAGAACCTACTGCCATATTCTCGGGTCCCAACAAGACCTAATAACTAAGCTCTGATACCAACTGTGACAACCCGACTTTTCCAATCCCTCAGGTATAGGAAAGGCTGGTTAGCCAACCTATCGAATAAATGATAAGCCGAACAAACAAGACACATATCAGAGTAAAGCGTAAAAAATAACCATAGCTAAAATAAATGCGGAAGCAATTAAAAATAAAGAACCACCGATGATGGCCGACCATCATCGAAACATGGCTCAAAACAGAAATCAAAATCAAGTATAAAACTATTATGTCCAGCTAAAATGGGCCCACAAATTCAAGTCTAACTCTCACCACAAGTAAGAAAATCAGAAAGTTCTATACTGGGAAAAACTCCTCAGGAGGAACCTCAAGCTCTTCCTCAAGTACGTAGTCAGGATCAGTCTCACAGCCCTGAACAGCCACGTCAGTACCTGGACCTGTGACGTATAGTCGGAGTGAGCTAACCAACAAAGCTCAGTAGAAGAAAGACATCTACAGCATTTTACTTTAACTAACATGGTTTCAAAACAAATACCAGAATATAGCTTGTCAAACATATAAGCAGATAATAAACTGAATTTAGGTGCAGAAATCATATGTAAGATTTATTTCTAAATGTGTGAAAACAGTTTCAAGAATGATTCAAGTGTTTTCTCTAACTTCTATATGCAAAGTTCAGTAATTCATGACTTAATCCTCAACTTAAAATACCTCCCGAGTAAACTATATCTCGAGAGCAGGAATATAGTCGATGGGAACCCCTACCTACCATCGTCGTTCATGAACCCTTTTTCAGGATGCAACAAGCCCCTGCGTAATGAGAGAAACTTGTGCCAGGAAGTTGTTCAGGAATTTTTGAGGGGTCGTTCAGGTCAATCATAAAACAAATGCAGATACTAATATAAATCAGATGCAAGTCTCTTATACATAGTTCAGGTTCTTAATTTCATATTTTCATAAATTAAGCAGATTCAGGTTTCAGGATTCAGGTAGATTTAGATTTTCAGTCATTCATATCAATTTCAGTTTACAGATGTGATTTCAATGGCATATGCAACTTCAAATATTTTAATTCAAAATATCCATACAAATTAAAATAAAATACTGTAAAGATGAGATTCTCCTACCAAAACTCGGAGTTACGCGAAGTCAAGTAAAGTCCTATTGATGGTCTCTTACCCTCAATCTACATCACAATATACGTTCATGCATTAAGATTAACTCTAATCACTAATAATATAGACCTATTTAAGTGTTTCCTCAAAAACAAGTCAAAACAAGCAAGTTGCGCCAATCCTAGAATTTGATGTAACCTTCTTATATATATTTGACCATCAGGACGATTGATTCACAAGTTGTTCAAAACATGAAAGTTGTAGATTTTTCCGTTAGCGTTCCAACGCAAAAAGAACCGTCTCAATCGAAGTTCATGATAAAAAGTTATGACTAAAAATACTAAGACAGTATCGGAATTCAGTGATACCTCGCTCGAGCGAGATCCTTCAGAAATTTCTCACTCGAGCGATGATAATAGCTTGCTCGAGCGAGTGTAGGGAACACCTTTTCAAGTATAAGACTTTTAAAGTCAAACTTTTGGTGTATCCTCACTCGAGAAATGATAATAGCTAGCTCGAGCGAGCTACAGCGACGCGATTTCGCTCGTTTTCACTCGAATCGAATCCCATACATGACAAAACAAAAACCCATGGCCAATCCAACGATTTTAATTAATAAATTTAATCAAGACGTACCTTTAATCTAAGGATTCCTTGAATAGAAATGAGTCACGCGAATAGGGCTTCGGAGCGAAACCGGCGGGTTTCCTCGATGATTCGCACCGTGATCGATCCCACGAGTTCACAGAGACAACTCCAACACGTCCTCAATGATCTCAACCTCTCCCAATAGCCAACTACGAATCCAAGGTTGATTCAAGTTCTTTCTAAGGTTCAAGGGTTTTCAACAAAGAGGGTTCTAGAGAAGGAGGTTTCTAAACTGATCTCCCACAATGATTGAAGAAGAGAGAAGACGGAGTTTTACGCGGTTGGGCAACTATCAAACGGCTACGGTTCTTCACGTACGGCACTCACGTCTCTTCCTCTCTTAACAAAACCTAGTATAATATGGGAGTGCAATTCCTTCTTATAATAGGATTGCTCACAAAGTTAAGCACACACACACATCTTGTGTGTTATACACTTCTAATTTTAAAACTCAAGCCCAGTGTTGGGCGGCCACACCGAGGTTGGTGCACGACTTTCACACGAGGGTCCAAATGGGCTCTAAATCAAAATCTGTTCGCACAATCACATCTAGATAAAAATCTAAAACAAATGGTGACGTCGGTTGCCGAGCCGAATACACACACGGGGTCAGTCTAACTCGGGTTCAAAATACGGGTCTTTACAGCTCGTCATCATATCAGTCGCAAACCAAAGGAGTCGTCGAAGCTGCCAACAAGACAGGCGTCTGCATCCTTGAGAAGATAGTTGTCATTTACCAAGATTGGAGTGAAAAGTTACCTTTCGCATTGTTGGCCTACCGAACATCGATCTGTACCGCTACAGGGGCAATACCGTTCTCCATTGTGTATGGAACTGAGCCCGTGCTACCAATTGAAGTTGAAGTACCTTCACTTCGTATCCTCATCGAGTTTGATTTACCAGAAATCGAAAGAAAGAAATCCCGCTTTGAGCAGCTGAACCAGATCAATGATAAGAGGCTCCTAGCCTTGTGTCACACTTAGGCTTATCAAAGGAGGATTGCACGTGCTTATAATAAGCGTGTTCACACTCGAGATTTAAAAATAGGCAACACTGTACTCAAGAAAATATTTTCTTCTCTCTACACTAATTCAAGAGGAAAACTTAAGCCCAACTGAGAAGGGCCTTACATCATCCAAGAAGTACTCCCTAGATACACGCTTCGCCTCGCCACCATAGACGGAGAACATTTTCCCGAGCCCATCAAAGTTGGATACATGTGAAAATTCTCCTCCAAGTATCCTGCGGTAAGGTAAGTATTAATAAGATGCCATCAGTTCAAAGACAAGTAGCCAAAAAATATCCCTGAATACTTATACCCTTTGCTACCCCATTTTGAGTCATTAGCATTTCTTTCATAAACTCATTCCCAAAGTAAGAATAAAGAAAAAGTGTATATACCAAACAAAAAAAAAAAAAAAGAGTTACCATCAAAATTCAAAAAAATCATAAACGCAAAATCCCAAAAGAGAATAAGCAAAAAAGAATAAAAAAAATTGAAAAGAAAAGAGATAGCAAAATCATGGGGCATGTACAGTAAAAATCTCTCAAGGAAGAAGTGTATTATGGCAACTGGGACCCAATCAAGAAAAAAACCTTCAAAACCAAGAATACCTTTAAAATTCTTAACTTATCCCTTCTAACTCATGGCCACAATACATCCATAAAGAAAGCCCTCTTTAAGGTCTACGAGCAGTCATGATATCCGTTGAGTCAGCACGAGCCAAGCTGAGAGACAACAAAAGAATTTCATTCAGCCGACTATGATGGAATTAACGTCCATATCGTGACCTATGGAAAAGGAAAATAAAATAAAATAAAAATATATAAGCACAAAGTAAAAAGGACGTGATGAAAACTCACAAGGGCGCCACAGGTAAAAAGAGCGAACTTGTGCGGACTAGGTGAAAACATGAAATGGTGCCTAGGGTAAAAATGTAAAACCCATGGACGTGGGTGAAAACCCGAAAGGGCGCTATGGGTAAAAAAGATGACAACAAAGGTGATCGGCTCTAATATGTGTCTAATTAAGTCTTAACATATTGCAAGCGCAAAATGGAAATTATAGAGCTAGTATCGGATCGTTCTAACGAAGCCAGGTTTATTTATAGATATTAATTTTCAGAAAAGTTATATTTTTCTTTTAGGTTCCTAAACTACTGGAGAAAGATGACTAAAGAATAATTTCTTAATCTAAATTTTGCAAAAAATAAATCATTAATCCTCCTCTTTCCAGATTATAGTCGTCAATCACAATCCTTCAAGTCTCGGATATTTATAAATTTAAAATACCGTTACACCGTATTGCAGTCTTCTAGAATTTGGGCGTCAATCAAAGACTAAAATCCTTTAATACAGATTTAATCTAATCAACAATCTCCTAAAATTTGGGCGTCAATCAAACTCTAGAAAATTAAAGATAGAAAAGTAAAACCGTTACACATTCTCCTAAAATTTGGGTGTCAATCAAACTCTATAAAATTAAAGATAGCAAAGTAAAATCGTTAAAACTTGAAGATGTTTATAAAGCAGTAAATTGTAAAAAAATAAATCTAAACTAGAAAGCAAAAGTAGAACTATGTAAAGGGTTTTCAGCTTCCTCGGCATTGGTTGTCAGGCAAGACCATAGAGAACTGTGGATGATGTTACTTTGTAAATCCTAAACTACTTTAATCGGGAGAAAACATAGACCTCAGTTGTCAATTGATGTTGTGAAATTCTTTTATGCTTATTCCTATACCAAGCCCTTTTATTTACAGATCATAAGGGGTCAATTTACAAACTCCTAATTCTAATAAAAGAAATTACCAAAATAAAACTATCCTAATATAATTCTACTTCTAATTTTTAATCTTTTCTTGCTTTCGTTAGTTGATGTACTTCTAAATTTCTTCCTTTATTTCAGCAGCAGAGTCCTTTAAGAGTCTTCTTCATCAATCTCCTCAGACCCGTGATTGGCCAGACTTTTTCTTTAAGAGATCTTCTAATTTTATGCATGATGGTGTTGAATCTAACGTGATCAATAGCAACAATAGGCTTTCCTTGTGTAAAATCATAAATCACGATTTTCTTCTTCTATTATAGCTTTCTCTAGAAAATTATAAATCACGATTTTCTATTCTTTACTATGCAGCTTCCTATTGAACAATTTTTTTTTTATGATTCATTGCTTTCTTATGTATCATACTCTTTTGAACGACTTTCTGTCTGAAGAATCATAAATTATGATTTCTACTTTATATTTCATCGTTCTACAAAATCGTAAAGCACGATTTTTTCACTTTTCAGTAGGCGAAGATTCATCTTTTGGTTCAATCATCTTTTATTGATTTATGTCTTTATTTTGATGAATATTAATACTTTGGTTCTATTTATTATTTTTCTTAATATCTGCACATCAGTAACTTATTAGTAACAAACTAAGTCCTAGCATCACTAAGTTAAGAGTGATAAAATGGTATAATATGTGGCTGAATTATTATATACGCAAGGCTTAAGAATTATTTTTCCCTCTTTTCATGGCAGCGAGCTGTGAGTGTTACCACAGCGAGCTGTCATTGTGGTTTTATGGCGATTATACAATTCGTAAACCAGATTTGAGGATTAAAGAATATCATTTCGAAAATAAGAACATGAGATTTGAAATAAAAACATATTCACCTCTCGAAGCGTGATCGGTGATTCTATGGTGATCTAGGCTTGAGGAGATTGACGATCAATGCTATCATCCGTCCGATGTTCCTATCTTCTCCCTCTTTGATCTTAATGATAGAAAATATCAAAGTGATTCTTATGGAGAAACACTCCAAAAGGTTTAGGGTGAAGTGAAGAAGAAGATTGAGGAAGAAGAGTGGTGACGGTTGGAGATTTCTTAAGAAGGAAAAGAAGAGATGGCTAGGATTTTCTCATGGCTCTATTCTTAAGAAGAACTCTCGAAGAGATTATAATTTAGGGTTCTCAAGAAGAACTTTTTGGGGATCATCCGGTGTTAGGCTGTCACACTAAGGAAGGGTGTATAGGCTTTTACTTCAAGGTCCAAAATAAAGGTTCAAAACTTACGTATCAAGTTTTGAATCTCTGACCTTTTACCTATAACTCAAGAATTTAACTAGTAGGCTATCTCATAGCTTGTGTCAAGTAATGGCAGGAATAAATATAAGAGATTTGAAGACCAACACATATATCCTTTGGTCAAAATATTTTGAAAAGTCAAGGCAAGGAGTGTATTTCTTATTAAGTGCATATAGATTATTTGAGTGTATCAACGATATGAAAATTCGAGTCATTACAAAAACTCTAAATTTCGATCGCTCGAGCGAGTCTGGGCGGGGAGTCGTCTTCATAGGTCTTTTAAAGGCCCATTTATATGTGCACTTTGTCCAGGATGTTCGTCTTTGTTTGATCCGACCTCGATTAGAACATGTAAACCGAAATTCCGCATTATTTCCCCCTACTTTGAAGAAGTTCTGTCTCGAACTTTGGCCGACAAGGATCTTCATCACAGAGGCCACGAATAATATATAGGGAAAATCAATCGGTCGTGGCTTGGACAAGTAAACCAAATTTGACTCGGGCGAGATCCGATTTATCTTCATACACCGACAGGAATCAACGTCAACACATAATCAACATGATATTAGGACCCGTGATCAATAGACTTCATTGCAGATACTTTCCCTGCATCGATCTCGGGATTTTCAACAGTCTAATGCTCAGTAGGGCTTACCACGGGTTCAAGTAGAAGATCGGTTAATATAGGCTCGGTTCGGGTAACTGTAGGAACGGGATTAGGATTAAGAATAAAAGGAGGCGATGGTATAGGGTTTACAAGAACACGATCAATAATCCTCGACTCTGTCGGCTTAATCTTTCACGTTCCACTGAACTTTTCGTATAAGGTTTCTTCAACCTCATCAAACTTTTCACTCAATATTTCCTCCATCCTACTAAAATTCTGAAGGAACTTGTCCATCTGATCTTTCAACTCGCAAGGGGCCTCTAGAACTGATGTTTTACTCATGATGGAACCAACTTCATGTGTTAAGGTTTGAACTTGCTCTAATACCAATTTGATGCAGGACGAAAAACGGCGCTAACCCTAAAATAACAAAAAATCTTGCACGATAAGATTTAGGGTTCTAGATCTGCAAATATAAATACATAAAAAAAGAAAGAGGTAGAAGATCTTCGAAATCGCTCCAAAGAGGCTTATCGGCTTCACACTAACGATATCTTTGAAGAATCGCTCTTCAAAGGGCTTCAATGGGGAAAACTCATTGAATGTTTTCTGAGAAAGATTCGCTCTTTCACAAGATGCACAAAAACAACCTTAATTTTCATCCATCATAAATTATTTCTCATAAGAGATTAAATGTTTTATATAAACTTTTGAAACTATAATTAGGTATAATCCTACTAAAATAAAACTCCTAATTAATCATTAAAATTTTTAATCTAACAGTATATTTTATTAGTAATCCCATTTTTCTATTACATAACCACTTTTGAAGGGTCAAACCATATCCGATTAATACGAGATTAGTCATATTTGAAAGCTTATTGAAGTAGTTTTCCAATAAGATAAGAATCATGCAATTCCGACATGTATTGACAGAGTTATGACCACTTTTTCAATGACTACACTAAAAGTGGCGAAATTAATGATCAAATGTCACATGTGTGTCTGACCCCTAAATATCTCAATAAGGAAACTAATCCTAAAGTAATCACAAATAGATATCCTAAAACAACTAAAACTCTAAATTTCGATCGCTTGAGCAAGTCAAGGCGGGAACTCATCTTCACAGGTCTTTTAAAGGCCCGTTTATATGTTCACTTTCTGTGATAGCCCGGATTTTCACGCCCAAAAATCTGTGCCATCAGGATCATACTCTGGATGATCCTCAGGACAAATCATAAAGTGTCTGCTCGTATAGCGGAAACCAAGCAGACACTGTCCAGCAGTGGTAGGTCAAACCATCACATAAGATTTTTAATAAATAAAAAGAAACGGTAAACAACACATGTATCTAACGATATAAAAAAAAATATACATTCCTAAAAAGGAACCAAGAAGAACTATCGGTGATGAACATCCATCACCCAATAAATGGTTCCTGATAGTGGTTCCAATAGAATGTATAAAAGCGCATAAATACAATATCTATAGTAATATATATATACAGACAGTGGCCACCAGGCACACAATAACCCGAAATATCAAAATACATAATATCAGACTCAAGTACCCAGGCTACGGATAGAACTCGTCAGCCTGGATGTCCGTCTCCTCGTCCTCGGCCTCGGCCTCAACCTCTGGGTCAGGCTGGTAATCTGGGTCGCTCTCGGTGCCGAGAACTACAGCCTCAGAACCTATAAATGATTTAAAAACAAGGTGAGCTACATCCTAGCTCAATAGAAGAATTCCAGTTAAAGTGGCATCTTAATTGTAAAATATGGTTACAGAAGATATGAACAAAACAGAACAGATGCAAACAGATGTGTCAAATTTGCGAAAATTTTCAAAGCAAGCAGATCTTATCAGAGTGTACAAAGTGTGATGCATATATTATTTAATAACTTAAAATAATAACTTAAGTAACTCCGGTGAATATAGCACGTGGTAGCCAGATTTGGTCCGATGGGTAATCCCTACCATCGTCGTTCACATGAACAATTTCAGGAAATATAACAATGCCTCAACTACGGAGTGCAATTGTGTCTAGGATTTCCAAGCAGATGCACGAGTGTGCCAAAAACGGATATACCGCCGAGTCGGTGGGATTCGTCAGAGTATTAAACCATAAATCACATGCAGATATATCATATTGAACGGAAATCAGATGACAAATATCAGAGTTACAACAGAGTAAACACACATATGCTAGACATGACGGAACGGTAAAATCAGACTATGCAGTCAAATACAAAAGCTTTGGTACCATGAGATCAAAAATAAATGCAATTTCAAATGGACTCCCCTACCTCAGGTCAGACTTCTTTCTAAGCAAATCCAAAGTCTTTCAGAAAGTCATGGTCTGTTCCTAGACCTTAAACATAGTATTCTCAATGTCAGGGATGTCAGAACGTAAACTGACACAATGTCCAGTGAGGTTTTACTCACAAAACTAATACATGCAGAAAACAGGGGTGATTGATCGATCACCACTCTTATTGATCGATCAATCCCTCTTGTTGATCGATCAATTACCCCATTGATCGATCAACTCTCTCTTTCAACCTTTATCTAGTAACAGAGCAAATTGATCGATCAATAGCCTCTAATCGATCACCAACTGTCATTGATCGATCACTCTCTTATTGATCGATCAATACTTAGGATTGATCGATCAATCCCTAAATTGATCGATCAATGCCCTTCGTGCATTGAACTTTCAAAATTTTCAAGGTTACTGTTCCCTTATTTGTCCTATACAGATTAATCGATCAATGCCTTCATTGATCGATCACCACCAGTCATTGATCGATCAATCTTGTCATTGATCGATCAATAATGACAGAACTTCTGTCATTAATGGAGGTCATCTACTTTGCCTATTTGACCCCGCATTATTAATGGTTTCTTGCAACCATTAATACTCACACACACACATACATAAGGCCTCTCATTTGCCCATATTTAAAAGCATAGGCTCACCTTTGCTTGGGCCCTTTCGGGGTTTCGGATCCGGAACTTGGGCTTTATCGACGGTATGCTTCCGATAAGGAGACCTTTGGCTCTGTTTCAGCACGCTGAGGTCTCACACACTCATAGCCTATACTTAAACTCGTCTCATTAAACTCTACATGCCCTAACTCAGACAACTCACAATCTCGGGTACCGCTAACCCTGTTTTTCACGAAGAACTCACCCAAACATAACCTAGCTACACTGTTTAGTTCAAGAACAAGAGGGAGAAGAAGAAGAATACCTCTCTCCCAAGTCTCTCCCTTCCCTTATAAGCTACCAAAATGAAATATCTCTGATATTTCACTTTAAACCCTAAGTTAGACTCCGGTGTGAAGCGCCTACATAACTTCTATGGCGTAATACGATCCACCGAGGTTCTACCAGTCTCGAATTCATGCGAAAATTTACATGTGACTTCATCAGACTATAGGTTAATATTATTTCAATTAATAGTAATTACTAATTTTTAAATTTATCTCGATCTCCGTGTCGGGCACACATATCGAGACAGTCAGGTTCTCTTCCGAAATTTCAGGGCTATTACACTTTCTCCTGATTGTTCCTCTTTATTCGACCCAGCCTCAATTTGAACATGCGAACTGAAATTCCGCTTCACTAAATCTAGATGTTCTATACTTGATGGTGGTAAATGTGTCTTGAATGTTATTAGGGCTTCGGATAATTGTTATATTGTTCATGTGAAACCTGGTCTTTCTAATTTAACAGCTTCCACTTATCAAATTGATTAATGGCATCAACAACTAGGTCGCATGAACACAAAGGACCTTGTGAAGATTGCTAAAAGTCAACTAGGAAATACTTGTAGTTCTCTATGTAGTGCATGCCAATTGGGCAAGCAAACAGGAACTGTTCATAAGAAAATATCTTCCACTAGCACTACTCTTATTCTCGAGTTGATTCACTTTGATCTTGTGGGTCCTATGAGTGTTTGCAGTGTTGGAGGGAAGAAGTATATCATAGTTTTGGTAGAAGACTTTTCCCACTACAGTTGAGTAGTCATTCTTGGAGAAAAGTCATGCTTTTGAAGAGTCTGTGGTTATAACAAGGAGTCAAGAAGAAAAAGATTTGAGTATTGTGTTCATTAAGAGTGATCGCTACACTTGAGTAGTCATTCTCAGAGAAAAGTCATGCTTTGGAAGAGTTTGTGGTTGTAACAGGGAGTCTGAGTTGAAAAAGATTTGAGTATGGTGCGCATTAAGAGTGATCATGGTTGAAAATTCGACAATGTGAAGTTAGGAGAATTTTTTCAAACTTTGAGCATAAAGCAAGAATTTTCTGCGCCTAACACTCCTTAGCAAAATGATGTAAATGAGCAAAATAATCATGTGCTTCACGAAATGGCTACTCATGTTGAACTCCAGAGTGTTACCAAACACTTTTGGTGTAAGGCTGTTCACCCACGCTGCATAAAAATTGACTTCTGTAAAACACCGCTAAAACCTCTATAAACGCGGCGAAAAGTATTAGCTGCATTTTCACCAAACGTCGGTACTTAGACGTGTCGGGGAAGTATGTTGCAGCATTTACTTAAAATGCCGCCAAAAGAAAGCTTATATTAAGGCATTTTTTTTCTTTTTTTTCTTTTTTTTCTGACACCGTGAAACGCCAGACAATTATGGCATAAACGGCCGGGAAGAGTAGCATTAGCAGCTTTTGTTGAGCACCGCTAGAAAAGAAAAACATTGTAAGATGCATTTGTACTCATTATCCTTCAATTTTTAATTATTTGAATCATGGGTACTCAATAAATTAAATAAATACTAGTAATGTATATTTATTGGTATTTATATATATAATATATATTTTTTTTTCAATCCAAAAAATTACTTTACTATTGTTTACTGAGATACCTTACCCCCAGGTTAAACCTGGATCAAATCGCATGGTCCACATGTGACGGAAAAAGGTAAATAAATGCGAAGGGTTCCTGCTACTTATATAACATCCAATTAATAATAAAAAGGAAACAAAAGGTCAATAAGGAAAAGACCTCAAACCTCCATGTTATTAGATTAATACCATAACATAATAAGAAACTAATTAAAAATTAAAAGAACTAAAAATGGAGGAAAATAAAATCTCATTAACGAAATTTGCAATGAATACAAAAATATATATAAAATAAAAACTAAAAAGTACACTATTTACAATTTAATATTCTACAAAAAAATAATAATAATAATAATAAGAGAACTAAATCCTAAACTTTTTTATTTTTGATACGGTTATTCGGCCGAGACAACCCAAAGAATCGAGGAGCAAGCATGCATAACACATATGACAGTTGCGGAGCAGCGTGAGGGAGCACCAACTACAGCGGTAAGAGTTAACTAACAGAACCCAACCCACAGCTTGTAAATATAAGGGTAGAAGAAGAGTATCGAACCCACGACCTACTCCTCACAATATGGAGGGAGCATACCAACTAGGCTTATATGCCTGTTTGGTAAAATCCTAAACCAAACAAACCAAATTCCTAAACTAATCTAAACAAACGAAACTAAACACCCTCAAGTGGGTGAGTAGCATAGGTCCAACCATCCATCTAGGCAAAAAGAAGAGCAGTGTCCTTAGGGAATGCATGTTCGTTCAGCTAGAAAACGTAAGATTCACCGGTTATATCGGGAATCAATAGCAATGAAATCGACTCGATCACCACCCAAGCTCGTCATTTAATTTGCACAGCCAAGACTAGAGATCAATGTCCTAATGAGTGGCAGTCATCACTCGTCTGAATCAGGCGTAGCTGAGGAGAGGGAGCTGTTGCCAACAGTTCAGGGGCATGGGGAGCTTCAGTGGAAGCAGTAGACGGCTTTAACTTCCACTCTACAAACCGGAGGGGCTTTTAAGCCACGGTGGTAGGAATGAATAAACCCGAGGCCATTAAAACGGTCTTAGGAATTAATAAACCCGAGGCCATTAAAATAGTCGTCACATCTTCTTCCCCACCCTCGTCCCATAGACGATCTCATCTTGTGTGTGGCGCATCCCTCAAACATCACCTTGCCGACTGAAAACCAACTGCTAGTAAATGCAGCATACAAACTCGTATCCTGCTCATGGCTGAAGGGGGTCAGATTCTTTAACAAGACGACGTCAATGAACAACATGCACTCTTGCAAGTGGAATCGCCGAACCTGCTCGACGTCAATGAACAGCATGCGCTCTTGCAAGTGGAATCGCCGAACCTGCTCCCCATTCAGCCGATTCCCTCTACCCAACTAGGAGCCTGCTCTCCATTCAGCCGATTCCCTCTACCCAACTAGGAACCTGCTCTCCATTCAGCCGATTCCCCCTGCTCCCATTCAGCCGATTCCCCCTGCTCCCATTCAGTCGATTCCCTCTACCCAACTAGGAACCTGCTCTCCATTCAGCCGATTCCCCCTGCTCTCCATTCAGCCGATTCCCCCTGCTCTCCATTCAGCCGATTCCCCCTGCTCCCCATTCAGCCGATTCCCCCTGCTCCCCAGCTAGGAACCTGCTCCCCTTCAGCCAATTCCCTCTGCCCAACTAGGACTGCATAAAGTCAGACTCAAAATCACCTGGAGGTGCCATCAATTTGGAGATGTCTGACGGAAATAGGTTGAACTCATAGCCATCAATTGAAAAGTGGAGATGCCCGTGGCCCGAATACCATCGGATCTTGTCATCCAACTTGCTCCCCATCCAGGCAATTCCCCCTACTATACCCAACTGCAAAAAGTCGGAATCAAAATCACCACGAGGTGCCAATCCATCGATGTTAATTTGGCACACATGGGCACTAAATTCCGCACGCGCCAACTTGTCAAGAACTCTTTTTTTGCCAATTCGGACTACATTCTCCTAACATCCGGGGTGACTAACTATTATAAACGTCGTAAGTATCCTATCATACTGATGGGCTGCCTCCCATCTAGCGCTACATTTGACGTCTTTAGCTAGATGTGGTCCATACGGTAGCTAGTCATAAGACGGTTCGTTCAATAGCATATAGCATCGATGCGATCAAACCCTCTTCACCAACCTTGGTTATAATTGCCTTAAGTCACTACCCATTATCTTTAAATGTGCGGTGACTATGTGGATTGGAGATTTCAATGGCGCCATGAGGGAAAGTGCATGTGACAACAAAAGGGCCATCCCAACAAGATCTAAGCTAGTCGAGAAAGAACTTCAACTTTGAATTGAAGAGCCAAATCTTTTGTTGCGGTACGAAGGTTTTTGCGCTGTACAATTTTATCATGAAAGGCCTTCGAACGAGCTTTATAAAGTTTAATTTAGCACTATCGTAAGCATCGTGACGTAGTTCTTCCAACTCTGTTAGTTGAAGCTTACAAACTGAGCCGGCTATCTATTTTGAAATTTAGAGCTTTGGTTGCTCAATAAGCACAGTGCTCTAGCACAACCAGCAGGTGGTAAGTCTTCCCATAGACTAATCGATACAGAGACATCCCTATTGGCGTTTTAAAAGCTGTGCGAAATGTCCATAAGGTATAATCGAACTGTTGCGACCAATCGTTTCTATCAGGGTGCACCGTTTTCTATATTATCCGTTTAATCTCGCAATTAGAGACGTCTACTTGTCCACTGGTTTGCAGATGATAAGTGGTTGCCTCTTTGTGAATAACGGAGTATTTGGAAAAAGTGCTCTGAAAGAACGATTGCAAAAGTGACTACCACCATCACTAATGATAGCTCGAGGAGTTTCAAATCGACTAAAAATATTGGCCTTGATAAATTGGATGACTATTTTATGGTGATTCGTTCGGGTAGCTTTGGCCTCGTCCCACTTAGAGACGTTGTCAACTGCCACTAAGACATATAAATGACTGGAAGAAGGTGGGAACGGGGCCATGATGTCGATACCCCAAACATAAAAACTTTCAACAATTAGAATTCGATTTAGAGGCATCATGTTGTGACATGATATCGCACCCACACGTTAGTATCTCGCACAATTTACAAAATTCATGGGCGTCTTTAAATAATGTTGGCCAATAGAAACTGCTTTGTAATAGTGACCGTTTTCTTTCCGCCTAAGTGGCCACCAACACTTGAGCATGAAAAAGAGTTAGTATGTTGTTCACTTCAGTTTCAGGTATTCATATTACCTGATCTGCACAATGTTTAAAAAGATCTCAATCGTCCCAATAGTAGAATTTAATCTTGGAGAAAAACTGATCCTTGTCTTGGTTGGATCAGTGAGATGAAGTTCGACCTGCTACAAGGTAGTTTACAATATAAGCAAACTAAGGTGGATCAACTGTTGAAATAGGAAGAGTTGTTCATCGAAAAACGAGTCAATGAGTGTCTCCTTGTCAGTAGGTTCTTCAAGGTAAATTCTCAACAAGTGATCCGCGACAACATTTTCGAGTCCCTTGTTTTCTCGAATTTCATAATCAACCTTTTGTAAGAGTAAGATCCACCTGATTAAGTGCAGTTTTCGTATCTTTCTTAGTTAAAAGATATTTTAGGGCCGAATGATTATAGAAGATTATGATCTTTGTGTCAAGGGCACACTACAAAAATAAGGTGTTTCAGAGGCACGTGCTGTTAAAGGTCGTAGCGGCAGCTTTTGGCTGCCGCTAATAGTCTTATTTTTTGTAGTGATATATACTCGAAATTTATCGAGAGCATAGGCAACTTAAAGTAACTCTTTCTCCGTAGTTGTATAGTTTCATTGAGCATTAGGAAGAGTTTTGTTTGCGTAATAAATAATGTGTGGTATCTTATTAGCTTTTGCCCAAGTACTACTATTGCATAAACGGCAAGGAGTAATCCGGTGGTTGAATAATAGGTGCAGTAGATAGAAGTGATCGACGCTTATCAAATGCTTCAAGACAAGCGTTATCAAACAGAAAGGGACAACCTGTGCAAGAAGATTACACATGGGTCGTGCAATTTTGCTAAATCTTTAATAAAAGTGTCTATAGAAGCCTACATGGCCTAAGAATGACCTTGTTTGCTTCGTAGATGTCGGCGATGGAAGTTTTGAGATGAGGTCAACTTTAGCTTTGTCCACCTCTATATCACGTTTTGATATGATATGACGTAGAATTATTCCTTCGCACTCCATGAAGTGACTTTTTTCCCATCTAAGAACTAAGTTTGTCTCCTCACGTCATTGTAAAACTATTGCCAAATTGCTAAGGAATTGGTCAAAAGAGGATCAAAAGACCGAAAAGTCATCCATGAATATTTCTATGAATTTGTCTACCATATCTGAGAATATGGTAAACATGCACCTTTGAAATATTACTAGTCAAGCCCAAAAGGCATTCTACGGTATGCAGAAGTTCCAAAGGGATATGTGAAGTTAGTTTTTTGTTAGTCTTCTGGTAACACAAGGACTTGATTATACCCAGAATATCCATCAAGAAAATAATAAAAATCTTGGCCCGCTAACTTTTTGAGGATCTGATAAATAAATGGTAGTGAAAAGTGATCCTTTCGAATCATAGAGTTTAATTTCCTATAATTAATACAAACACTCCACCTCGTTGTTTGTCATGTTGGCACCAACTCACCATTAGAATTTTTCACGATTGTAATGCCTAGTTTTTTAGGGACTTCCTAGGTTGGGCTTACCCATTCACTATCAGAAATCGAATATATAATTCACTCATCTGATAATTTTACAACCTCCTTCTTTACCACTTCCTTCATATTTGGATTCAATTTTCATTGCATCTCTTGAGAAGGTTTAGTATGTTCTTCAAGATGAATTTATGCATACAAACGGATGGGTCAATACCCTTAAGATCAGCGATTGCCCATCTGATAGCTCTTTTATCGTTAACGAGCATACCGGAAGCTTACTTTCTTGCTCATGTGATAACTGCGATGACATAATAATGGGTAAGGTGTCATGTGGGCCTAAGAAAGCATATTTTAGTGTGCTCAGGAGAGTTTTAAGTTCGAGAACCGGTGGGCTCTCGATGGATGGCTTAAGTGATGTACTTGGAGGTGCAGGTAATAGTTCAAGTTTTATTCTCCAAGCTTCCGAGTCCCAAGATTGTACAATGCCAAAGAAGTATGTGCTTCAACGAGTGCGGTATCCATATCGAAGTCATTCAAATCTCATTAGAGTAATGTCATTTTCAAAGGGTCATTGGTTAATATAAGTAGCAGTGCCTCTTCCACAATTTCATCAATCTGGTTTATCATGAAGCACTCAGACTCCTTGTCTGATAGCTGCTTAGAGGCACTACAAACATTCAATTTAATCTTCATATTACTGAATGATACATTCATTACTCTTGTCCAACAATTCATAAATGCATTTGCGGTAGCCAAGAAAGGGCGACCTAAAATTACTAGTATATGACAATTGGGAGCAGAGACTGGCTCCATATCTAGAACAATGAAGTCTACAGGAAAGAAAAATGTGTCTACACTAATTAAAACATCATCAAAACGCCTTGCTTTCTTAAAGGACCTATTGGTTAACTAAAGAGTTACCAAAGTAGGATTTCAATCTCCCAGCCCCAACTTTTCATATTGTCACGCCCTCAACCCCCGGCCTCGCACGCTACGGATCGACAGGTCGGCGCGACGCATACCATGCCAATTTGATCATTCAAACTTCGATTTCATATTTCATTTTCCAAACTCGATTAAATCATGATTCGGATAGCCTCTTTTCACTATATATTTTTTTCCTTTTAAAAATTCTAAAATATTGCAGGAAATATTTTTGCGGAAAACTTTCTTTCTTTTACAATAATTGTGGAAGCTTTTTCATTTCTTTTCCCATTTTCGTTAACCTAATCGAGCAATTTCGATTTTCAATCTTTTAACGTAAAAATAACCTTATTTTTCACAAAATTACAAGAGCATTAAAAATGTAGTTCCAAAGAGTTCAACTTTTAAAAGCAAACATTTATAAAAAATCCAAATACAAAGATACATCTGCAATTTTTCAAAAGTACTGGCCTAAACAAAAACAAAAGGAAGGAGAAAGATCTTGTCAAAATTAAGTGTGAACCGTTCATATGTGTGCAAATGTTGGTACCTCTATAGACAAAGCGAGCTTAAACTATCAACTTAGTGGTCGCTCCTTGATCTCTCTTAGTACAGCTCCTCTAGCTCTGACTGGGTGGCTGCTGGATGGCCTCTGAAATTTTTGGGTCATGAAATGACCGTAAGCGATAAAGCTCAATAAAGTTTTCGTCAATTAAGTTATGGTTTCCAGTATAGTTAATGTAAAGAATTTCATATGTGATTGTGCAGGTGAGGTTTCAAGCATAATGTGATATCAATAGAGTAAATAAATTAAACTAACTCCAAGCAAAATATTCTAAGTACATTACAATTTCTATCTAGCATGGAAATAAGCATGCACGATATAATGATGAGGATAGCACTTTATGATATAATAATTACAGTTATAACATGGAAATGATATTCTACAAGTAGCAATTTAGCACAAATAAAGTATTAATAAGCTCAAAAGATTTACAAGGTACTTCAAAATTTATGAACTTATTTAAGTGTCAATTTACTAGTTCATTAAATCTTGTTTATTTATTACTTTATTTATTATTAAACAACTTAATTAACATCTTTAAATTAATTTGGTGTAATACCAAACACCAATCATGGTCCAAAAATTAATATTCAACTGCCAATGTCGCACAAACAGAGGCTGACACTCTTCGTCATTTAGTCAATCAAGACAATGATCAATGACCATGTTCGTCTAATGAGACCCAATCCTATGGCTAATATTTCTAGAACTGGCCTGAATACAAGGTGCTCATATGATCATGTTTGCAAGAACAGCAGTCAGCTATGCGAGCTTCAACATTCGATACAGTATCATCTTTTCACTTTCAAACTTTCAGTATTCGTTATAAATAAATCAATATTCAAGGTTCAATATTCATATTCAATAATCAATTCTCAGAGTTTATTTTTCAATAACTTCCATGTTCAATGTTCAATATTCAATTAGATCTTCGGTATTCAATGGTTGTTATTCAGTATTCAAGTTTAGTATCTCATATTTCGTATTTAATTCAATACTCAATATTCGATGTTCGATATTCAAGATTCAATATTCAATTAATCCCAATATTCAAAGCTTCATATTCAAGAAATCATTTTTCAGTATTCGATAATTTAATTACCCTTTTTCAATTCAATTTCGTTCAATGTATCTCATATTTAGGTTTAATATCCAGGTAAGTTTATCTTACACATACCACTAAGGGTTCAGTAATCATTTCGGGTCATAGTTCCATATCAATTCTGATGATTGTCTTTTTTTTAAAGTCCACCAATAATTTTTCAATGTATTCATATTATTCAATATCAATATCAAGCATCACATATCATTCAATCTATTACTGATTCATATCAATCAGTCAATTCCATCAATCAATCAATTTTGCTATTAATCAATCAATATCATTACCAATCAATTATTCTTGATCAATCCATCAGTCGGAGTTTGATCCTAAAAATTTAAGACTTAATCCTTGGGGAGGATTTCATCGGTTCACACTATAAGTGTTACCTCAGTTTAGAGTCCAATAGGGACTTATGTTTGTTGTCATCAATAAGAAGAGAATCAATCACCTCAAATCGCTATCAAGGCATCAGGGTGCCTATTTCAATTATTCTACAAGTTTTCTTCACTACTTTATTTCTACTAACACCCGAGTCGAGTCAACCATTTAATTGTTCATCAGCGTATTAATATTCTTTTTTTATTGGGGATAATTCCCGACATTCATTGTGGGTATCCCCTCCTAGTGTTCATACTATCTTATTTTTTATTATCCAATCTATCGGTCAAAATTCAAGTTACATCCTAAGGTTTCGATCGTTTTCTCACTGACACTACGTCAAAATGAGGGGAAAACCACTGTAGCAATATAAAAATAAACTATTGCTTAAAATAGTGGCATAATATTCCACTGTTTAAAACAGTGGTATAGCTTATAAAACAGTAGTTTTACAAGTTAAAAACCCTGTCACGTGCAACTCTATGCTATCTTCACGTGCAACTCTATCGGGGACCACTAATTCCAAAACTCCTCACTGGTCTTTTTATATCTCTAACAAAACTGTCGTCTCCTTTATTAGAAATCTCTTTTGAAACCCTAGCCTCTCTCTCCTCTTCCTCTCTGTCGACGAGCCCTAGGTTTATTCTCTTCTTCAGCAAATCAATCCATTTTCCATCGACGATTTCTTCTCTGCTCCTCTGCTCGATGCCTTCTTCTCTGAGAAGGTTGTGATCGGTGCTCAAATCAGCTGGCTACATTTCTTCTCTCAATCTGATTAGTACTTCTATCAATCTCGTTGAAAAATAGTTGGCTTCTCTCAATCTGGTCAGATCAACGCTGGCGACGACAAGAAGCTTCAAGATGCAGGGATCTACACCTTCAATGGGATGGGCTGATGATGCAAACAAAATAGGGAAATCTAAAATCTTATATCTAAAGATCTAGGGGCGATTATCGAGATTTTGATCCAATTTTTTCTTTTATTTGTGTAGAAATTGACTGGTATAAAGGGATTATCAGAGGAACTATGATAAGCAATATAGATCTGCAGCTGTCATTGTCGTTGGTTCGCTCATCGCCGCCTCTTCAATGGCTTTCGCCTCTTCCGGTGATCGCTACGCTCTCTTTTCTGCTTCTCAGAACGAGGTAATTTTTCTCTTTCCTTTCGCTGTATTGGGGGTTTAATTCGAAGATATTGAAATTTCTGTTTTTTCTCTGTGTTTTTATTCCATTGGAAATTTTTTTAAATGAAATCTAATGTTTCCTATGGTTTTTGTGGTAAAATACACGGATTTGGATCCTTTATATTTCTTACAACAATTTTTTTTTGTTTCTGAATATTTAATTTTGGATTTATTTTTTGTAGTATTTGATCGATTTTTTTTTTTTTTTGCTGTATTGGTGATTAATTCAAATATTTCTTCGTTATCCATAAGGAATTTGATCTTGGATGATCATATGGTTTTCATAAGATTTGAAGGTTTTTTAAATGAAATCTTATCTTTTTACGGTTTTGTGATAAAAAAATATGAATTTTGATCCTTTTATATTGTTTTTTACACATTTATCCTATTTTTGAATATTCGATTTCGGATTTTTTTTTGGGGGGGGTGTAGTTTTGTTCGATTTAGTGTCATTTTTTAAATAGCTTCCATAACCCGTTAGCATTTTTTTCCTTTTGAGTTTCTGATGTATCGGTGGTTTAATTGGAAGATCTATTCGTCTTCTATTTTTGTCTTAGCGACTGATCCATAGGATGATACATATAGGTAATCTGGTAACCAATATCTTCTTTGATATTGATCTTATAATCATTGTTTACTCATGTAGAGTTGGGATTGATTTACCAACCGATCGAAGTACGGCATGAGCACTTGGATATCGGTGCTGAAGTTTACGTCGATGGCAGAGCTTTACCTACACTACTCAACTTCTCTGCTAATGTGATTGCTATAGAAATCTAATCCTTTAGATTTTGTATCAACCACTTGTCTACAAATGGTCAGTTCCTTCTATCATGTGTGTAAAATATACCGCTTAATTAATGCACATCCTACATGTCTAGGGATATTGCAATTCAATCTATTCTATTTGGTGATCAATTTTTTACCTGTTGTATTGACTTGGCTTTACACTTGGTGCTTAAAATGTAGATCTGCATCTTATCGTTGAGGTACATTTTTACTGCTTTAATTTTCATTTTCATAGTTGTTACAGAGCATTACTTAATTATTATTATTTTTAACTTGAGCTGTTTGTTATTGCTCTGTTTGATGTAGTAGCATTTCATGACAACATTTTTGTACATGGTCAGCCATCTGAGATGTTCAGGTGGTAGGCCGTCATGTAGATAAGAGGATTCAGCCAAAAATTACATTGATGGCCTGATAGTACCGGCAAGTATCGGCTCCATATTCGAGTTGCCATATTGATGAGATTCCCTAGATAACCGTTTTATTTATGACTTATGGCTGCATATGTTATAAAGTATATCAACTTTGTTTACTCTCCACTCTTCTTTCTTCGTAAGTTTCCGCTACTGTCATCCTCTTAAAGTCAACTTATTGGGATCTCCATGATAATCATGGTAGAAGACCCTCTTTTGCTGCCTCATGCAGTTATGTCAAGCAAAATAGATTGACCAATTCCTTTGGCTCATTAAGTTGGCTTGTGAGACTAGTATTAGTGGTTCAAATTTTGACTTTGCATGTGTAGGCTCTATGCAATGCTTATTGTGAAGTGTACGGGTCTACCGATCTGAACATGCTTTTAATGTACTCTAAGACCC
Source organism: Chloranthus sessilifolius (assembly GCA_021018995.1). Classification (NCBI taxonomy): domain Eukaryota; kingdom Viridiplantae; phylum Streptophyta; class Magnoliopsida; order Chloranthales; family Chloranthaceae; genus Chloranthus; species Chloranthus sessilifolius. Next base: position 106,427,239 of record CM037588.1, read on the forward strand.
TGTTTGGCAATGCTCTCAAGGAGCTGATTCCACTTAAAACTGATTCATGGATGCCGCTTTTTGATTCATGCAGCGTATCACTTAAAACTGATCCCAACAAAGCTGTTTTACCTTTTGCTGGCCATTCCAAAAGCCAAATTTACCAAAAAGTAATCGTTATTGTGTTTTTTTTACTTTTCTTAATTGTGTTTTGGTTTATAAAGCCAGAAATAGGAATCGGACCCTTGAGATCAGATTGAGATTTCAATTTTCTTTGGGATTTTAATGTATAAAAATTGGATCCTGCATTCTTTAAGGAAATTTTCAGACCTAGAAGGTCTGAAAATCATATAGTAATTTCATTTTTTTTGCTCAAATTCTGTTCTTCATTTTCATTTATTTTTGAGAAAAATTAGATTCTGATAATCGCATGGTTGTGTATAACTTAGCATTCTATTTTTGTGTCTAGAGGTTGATCTTTGGAATGTTGAAATACCTACGTTCTCATAAATGAGGAATTTTAGGTGTTTACTTATGAAGAAAGGAATTTTATGTGTTCATTGAAATTTCAATTTGAAAGGTCCAAAAATCATATTGTAAACTCATATATTTATTTATTTACGGGTATGAATATTGGATCTCTATGATGGACAGGAATTTACTAAATTTCAGATCCGTGCTTCTTGAAATTTTAATTTGAAAGGTGGGGCTAAGTATCTGATCATGAAGGATCAAACATTTGGTATGAAAAAATTGGATTTTTCATAGTGGATGAGTTGGAATTGAAAGAATCGGATGGGACGGGAGTCGGCATCGTAGTAATCTCCTACCACTTGCTACATTGATTAGTAAAGAGTTGAAGAATGAGAGGATGGAGAAGTCATGTGTCCAGTACGGTTGCGCAACTCAGTCTAAGAAGGGCGAGGATTATTTTCTGATGAAAAGGGATAGTCAGGGAGTACTTCCTCGACGTTTTCAGTATTTGTGGTAATTTTATTAGTCTTTGTATTTGCGGGTAAGTTTATTGCTTGTTTGGTTACCTTGTCATTTTTAATCAAATATTCTTAGTGGGATTCTTACTAGTGGAGGAATCCATGCATAAAGGGGTATTTCCAATATTAGATTGGTGGTTAGACACTTTGAATTTACAAATCTTGAGTAGGAACTAAATAATGTCATGCCAGCTAAATATTTGATTTCATCCCACGGTGTGATTTTGTTTATGCATGGATCCTCCATTAAAACCCCTTCTAGGAGATTTCATGGCACATCTAAAACATGAAAGTTTAGGTCAAATATGACATTGTAAGGCCGAGAATCAGAATTTAAGAGCTTAGCAAGAGTGTGTTCTTTGCGTTGAACAATTCTTTGAGCTCTAGTTTAGAGCTTGTGGATATTTTTTGTCTGTGTATTAATGGTCCTATTTGGGTCTCATTACCTGCAAATTAGCTGCTGTCTTGACCGTCATTGAAAATTGTAGCTTTTCCTTGCTTTTGTGATGCTCACCTCTGCCTGACTTTTTCTTAGTTTAGTAAAATTTCTCTATATATTGATATTCTCTCCCTTTGTTCCAACAAAAACCATGAAAAATTACTAGTTTCTCTAAGATTAAATTTGAGAGTTTTACTGGAAAAGATTACCTTGTCTGAATTGTCATGTTATTTGGCTTGCTAGAATTTACGTGATGATTAGAGGGTAAATGCATAAATTTTCAGATCCTTGATGGGCACAATGGGAATGTAGTAGCAATATATACAAGGAAAATTTGTTAAATCATGTATTGGGTGCAATGCCTCGAGGGCTTGGGAGGGAAGAGTGGCTTCAAGCTTTACCTCGTGCTTTAGTTGTTGGGTTTGTCAAGACTGACAAGGAATTCCATAGCAGAGGCATGTACCAATCATCTTAATGTATCTATATAGAAATATTTCTAGACATTTACAAACCAATCCTTATTGTTCTCATCTTAATATCTACAAGAGAAACTTCTGGAACCCATATCGAATGTGAAGCTATTGTGTATCGGTAATCATTGTCGTAGGCACTATTAGGAAAAGATTTGTAAGGGAGATTACAAGTGTTGTTGGCCAAGCCAATGTCGATAAGCAACAGTGTCTGGTTTTCGTACACGATATTCTTGACGTAGTATTTAGCAGTATGGAAATTTAGCACAGTTTTGTTACCTTCCTCGCACATGAGTTCGTAGTCGGGTCTCTAAATATCAGATTTCTTTGTCATTTTGCTTAGTGGGTAGAGAAGAACAATTATATGTATACACAAAAATACATATATGAATACAAACTAGTACTCACTAAGGGACCGAAGTGCCAGGCGACTTGGTACTCGGGTCACTTTTGGAATATGCCATCTAAAATTAATGGCTACCATGTAAATCCAACTAGCCACTAATTTTAGATAGCCTTTGACCTCTTTGAATCAGATGATGGGACTTTTTCCAGTTCCTGGTAAAAATATTCACACCCATTATCTCCAACAACACTCTTGCTACCAAACTGGTTGTGGGATATAGAGGCAGCAAGTCTACATCTATGTATATTGCCCACATCATAGGCAACTGATGATGTCTTAATCTAATTAGCTTACTAAAGCCCACAATTTTCTTTAGGTCGCTTAGATTAGTTTCTTATATCTACTTAGAAACTTTATTGCAGACTTACTTCGGTAATGCTCTTTTAATGGTTTCGATGCTTATCTTATCTCCACATTTAGATTTAGAATTAGCATCAAACCTAATATCTATTCAATCTTCAAATGCAGATTAAGAATTAATAACAAACTTAATGTCCTGACTTCCAATTCAGCTACATTTCGAGATGACTTAAGAATTACATTGGGCTTCCTATTCAAGGATTAAAAACTCAGGAATCAGAGGTGGTATCAGCCTCCCTTCAGGCCAATACGTATCGCCAATATAAATACATATCGGTTGACACGTATTGGCCAATACGGACTGATATGGTTGATACCAACCGATACCAATGCCATTATAGGTATCAGCATCGGATCAGACCGAAACCAATATGTTTCGCTAATATGTAGCAATATCGACCAAGTTTTGAAACTATGTTGCTATTTACTCTGCCGTAGCATGTTGCACTCATTTGGGATTTTTGCAAGTATGCAGAAATCACAAATCTACTATGATCGCCTCGCAACATCTGTGATCGCCTCTCGCCATTCCACTTTGGTAAGCAATTATTCAAACATATCTGGATTTCTGCTGGTTGGCTGCTTCACACTACTTCTTTCACTGGTACGGTGGTACCTTTATTTTTATTTTTTTTATTCCTTTAATTTTTAATTTTGGTTTATATCTTTAATAATTATAAGGTTAAATGCTTTCTACTCTTTTAGATCTAATCTATGTGAGGCATGAATTTATGGTGTTTGGTTATGTTCTCCATAGATCTAAGCTTCTGAGTATTTTGATTATTAATTTTTTCTCATAAATAGGAATTTTTTTAAAAGATTTTATGTTGTAGTTTTATCTTTCTTACTTGACACTTGGATCTGGTTGTTTGATCTGTTGGATTTTGCTTCCAAAAGACAGATTTTTTCTCCTCTAGGCTCTGCCACTAAATTCTCTGTTTTATTTTTTATATAAAATTATGTTTATCTTCATTAAGTTGCGGCATCTTTCTTTGAATACAACTGTACTACAATGAGTAACCTGAATGCCATCTGTGATAGTTGAAAAAAAAAATTTATATAAGTTTCTGTGAATACAGCTATACGGCTCCCCGCTGTCTCGCACAGGAGTGTATATATCTTTTCTCAATTCATATACTTGCATTTACTGATAAAAAAATGTTAAAAAAAAATTATTTTTTGAAGAAAATAATAGAAGTGAGTGATCCAAGTTGCCTTCAAGTAAGAAGCGACTTTGCCTTTCTTTTCATTTGCTATACTGAGTCCTTTAGCTAATCTACTACGATCCTAGAGTACTTCCTGCTGAAGTAGTTTTGTTAGCAAAATTGCTTTTTCTTTTTTCTCTTATTTGCCTAAGTAGCCAAGATACTTATCTGTGGACTTGTAGAATGGGTACCTAACACTTTCCAAGTGGCCCAACTTGGAGATGTAGGGAAGCCTCATTCATCACATAGAAATGAAACCAATGAGCCACAATGAACAAAAGTTAAAAGTTCATCGATCAGATGAGCTTTTTACTTTTAAAATCTATTTATTCATTGAAGTTGGAAGAATGGCATCTTTAGCACAAAGAAATTTAATAAGTCAACAGATAAATAGGATCCAACTTTAGGCACCCTCATACTCAAATTTGACAAATGCTTTACGATAAAACTCAGGCCTGCAAGTAAGGGGGATCTCATTAACAATCCCTGGAGAGATTGTTAAAGCATGTATCACTATGTATGACATGTATATATATATATATATATATATATATATATATATATATATATATATATATATATATATATATATATGTATATTCTTACCCGAGCTGCCTGATCCCACCCCACCCGACGAGTCACCTTTATGTGCTCGACCTGGTTCAATAAACTGGGTCTGGTAACGGGCTGACCAAGCCCATTGACAGGCCTAGTTTTTTCCCTCTAAATGCTTTGCAGTTACTTCTATAAATCATAATATGATTATGTCTGACAGCTTATGAGTGTCAAAGCACTTTCAATTGCTTTGAAGTTGACATTTCTAGGAATGAATCAGTTAATATATCCTCAAACTTGGGCTTTTACCATCGTCGTAGGCTCATAGGTACTTGTATCATCAGTCAAATGAACTATTTAAACATGGTAATACCTGAAGTTTTTATCAGTTCCATGCTTTCTTAGGCAAACATGTTATAATTCTTTCTAATAGTCTAGCTCATTATCTTCCCAATGCACAATTACCTGAAAGTGGATGATGTGCTTCTTGTTCCATCATTTTTGTATATAGATCAATTATTGTAGCTTTCAAGTACTTTGAATTGTAGTTTCAAATTCAAGCTCTACTCGGGAATCTGTTATGCAGATAGCTAAATAGACTTGATGAGCTTTTCTAATTTGTAGCTGACCATCCTAATCTGTTATGCAGATATCTATGTAATTTTGCTAAATATTGCCTGATGCTTGCATGAATTTGCCTTTTAATAGCAGAAGTTCCACGCTAAGGTAACTTTGCATTTTATTATTTTTTTGTTTTGGCTCCTACATGTTAATATAAAATTAGATATATGCCTTCTCATGTTGCCTGATTCTCTAGTTGACGTCTAACTTAGATAATTAACTTGAATGAGTTAGTATTAGGTACTTGGTGATCTGTGCACCAAGACGGGTGCATTTGTCAATCTCCCTCAGTCAAACTGGTCAATCATTGAGATATTTGTGCATCTCCCGATGTTGGCGGAAGGCGATTGACCTGTGACACCACCCTTAGTGCACAGGTAGGGTACCTTAACCAGCTCAATCACTTGCAGTTTCTTATAGGTACAATGGGTGGCATTATTGCCTACTCTTTCTTCTCTCTCTCTGTGGCTGTGTTTGGGATTTCTCTTTGGAGGCAAAGAGCAGCTCTCTGCCTAGCGCAGAGCACTTTAATATGGGACTCTGTTTGGTTGTAACTTGTAAATGCTCTTAGATCATTTGGAGAGTGAAATAGCTGAATTTGGGCCTCTTTAAAAGAGCAATTTAAACATGCTCTTTTAAAAAATTTCGCGCTCAAGAGTTATGGCTCAAAAGATGGTGAGCGAAGCGGAGAAATTAATGTAAAAATTATTTGTCTGAGGTCACAAGTTCAATCCCAACTTACCATTGGATCCTTGTGCACCAATGTATGTTTTCACATATCAAATGGGTCTATCAACCACATTATATAGATGATTTGGATATGCTTATTAATGTAGATCAGATTTATGTATGCATGCAGATTGATGTTTTGTTATGTAAAATATACTAGGATCTATGTATGCATGTAGATTTTAATAGATTCGATTTGGATTTCATATGTATATGCGGTGTTAGTTTTTTTTTTATAAAATTACGTGAATGATTGGTGAATACCTCATGTTGGGATCTCTGAGATCCCAACATTTTTTGAAAAATGTCATTTAACAGTCTCCTATGCAGATTTGACACAATGGAATGATGCATTAATATACACAGCTACTGCTATACACATAAATCTAAGGTTTCGAATTTTTGCATTTGCAGTTCCAGCTCCTTTAACATGATTTCAACAGACTTGGCAAGAGTATCCACAGATGGTCTTGTTCTTTTTGCTGGTAATTTTTGAACAATTTTGTGTTGTTGCCTATACAAGCAAATTTTGCAATGCATATTCACACCAATTCCTTTAAATGCAGGGATAGACGAGGATACTCTATTGCTTTCTTAAAGGATTGACATGTTTGGGGGAGCATGTGATGAATGGGAGGGCCGAGCACATTTGTACATCATAGGTATGATGATAAAATTTATATTTATTTTTATATTTATGCCTTCTGTTGGTATTTATATTTATATAAATTTGTATTTCTTTTTATACTTGTCATTAGTGTAAAATTCAAAATTTGAGTATTTTCTGTAAGTCAATGTGTTTTATAAAATGTATTTATCAGGATCATGTACTTTTTCTGCAGTCATTTTTGATTCATAGGTTTAATTGCATTTTCAGTTTTGAACCCCGACCTGTTATCCACTTTTGGACCTGACCTGGATCTATTAAAAAAATGATATACCTATATATTGTGTAGCAAACAGGTACCAAGTTGGATTCGAGTCGGGTTTGAGCTAATTTGAATATAACCTATTTATATAACATGTCACTATTTTCAACCGGCCTATTAGATGAGGACTCCTTAGATGGAAGTCATCACTATCTCAGTTTAATAATGTTCTCCTTTTCATTTCAGGTGAAGCTTTCCGATTTGAAGCTCACTTCAAACGGATCATTAGGAGACGGGGACACTTGGTAGGAGAGGCAAAGCAAATTTATTTATTTTTTTCTTTTATTTTGAAAATGGGTCATGGGGTCCTTAGATTATTAACTCTTATTTTTTTCTTCTTTTTATTTGAATAAAAGGATTGGGCATGTTGAGTTTAAAATATTTGGCTGATTTGAAAGGTTGGATCATAATTTTAGATGCAACCTTTTGTTTGAATAAAAGAATTGGGCATCTATTTTTTTTATTAATGACATTGAATGATTTGCATTAGAGTTGAATGGATGTGTTTAAATATGAGATTAATAGTTTTATTCTTTATATAACTTTTTTTAAAGCATTAAAAAAATTACATTAAAAAAAAGCATGAAAAATATTGCATTAAAAAAAAGCATTAAAAAAAGTAAAAAAACATTGCATATTAAAAAAAGCATAAAAAAAATTATCTAAAAAATCGTCGACGTAATTTATTTTTTTTAAATTGTATTTTTTTTTTTAAAAATTTTGCATAAAAAAATCACTGCCAAAAGCAGTAGTTTTTCCTATGACTATTAAGAGCAGTCGTTGTTGAGGTTCATAAACTACTGTCTTGTATGGTGGTAAAAAAAAATCACTGCTTTTTCTACAACTATTTAGGGCAGTGATTTTTTATAAAAAAATCACTGTTTAAGGCAGCAGTTTTTTTGGCTTTTTCACATAGTGTGAGCATCAAAAAGCTCATCGAAGGGTCAAGAGAGGTATTTATTTATTTATTTGGGGAAGGAACTTTGGGTCCATTCCCTTCAATTGAAGACTCATCAATTACTCACCTTGGACTTAGGCCCAACGGGCTACAGTCTTAACTATGGTCTAATTCGATATCTCAGTAGCTAGATGTGCAACCGTGGGCTCTTGCGAGTCTGTCGCGATAATGCACTTGTATCAATATGATATAGAGTCGCCACCCGGAGTTTTTGGTGTCCCGAGAAACCTAAATCAATATTGAAGACACCGAAGTGTAAAAATATTACTCTGATTCCGGTCTATGCCAAAGGCTCTTGGATAGGGACTTCGATTATCGATCAGGAAGGTGTTAGGCACCCGATCAACCCACTCATAAGTGGTCACAACTTATGGCTAAGTAAAAAAAGAAAAATAAAATAAAATAATAGCACTTCCTCTTTCCCGATGGCACTCGGATCCTATTTAAGCCCCCCGCAATCACCAGAATTTCGGCGGCATAACGGCTCAAATTCTAAGATAGAGGAAAAGCAAATATGGTATAGGAATAGAGGAGAGAGCCGGAGCTCTCGGGCCCTTGTAGCACCATGGATCCTCGCATTGATGCGTCCTAAATGAGCTTCCGAAAGCAAATGGGTTGCGAGGTGGATTCTAATCTCTAAGGCTTGGTAGCTAAGAGGTAGGAGAAGAAGACTAGGGGATAGTTCTAGCTAAGTCTCAAGGATTGATGGTGGAAAATGGGTGGTAAATGGATGAATCTCAGTTCTGAAACTTTATGGATTTAGTGCTCAAAAGGGAGGAGGAAATATCTAAAGCTCTTTCTCTCTTTGGAAATTTTTTCAACCTTTAATCAAAGGGGGTGGCTCTCTATTTATAAAGAAAGGGTGGGTTAGTGAAGGGTTAAAATTGGGTTAGCAATTAGGTAATAGGGATCTTAAGGTTTTTGGGTTTTTCAAGGTTTTTAGAAAGGTGGGAAATGGGTTTAATGGTAGATCATAGGGGGGGCTCCAAAGGGCTAAAGGATTACAAATAGAACAAATGATGGTGCAACAGTCCTATCAAAACCCACCCTAAACATTGGGGTGGTCAACAAGTCAAACCCCAAAAGTGATTTTCAGATAAAATCTCAAAAACATTGTAGCTAAGCCTAGCGTGTATATTACACAGGCTAAGCTTAGGAATAGTGCTCCTGAGAAGTCCAAAGCCCGTTCTGGAGCTCAATTCTGGAGGAAGAAGGCCAATCTTGCGTAGCGTGTATATTATACACGGTAAGCTAAATTCCTGCAAAATTGGTCTAGCGTGTATATTATACATGCTAGGCAAAATTCAGTCAAAAAATGGCCTAGCGTGTATATTATACATGCTAGGCCAAATTCTTGTATTATTGCCTCATTTTGAAACCGCCATAACTTTTGATATTCAACTCCGATTGAGGCGATTCTTAGCTCATATCCTCTTTCCAATGATATGGAACTCAAATATAATAGAGGTCTGTGTAAACTTTGGCATCCCTTTTTCCAACCACTGCCTGGGAGGGTTTGAAATATGTTCGAGAGGGGTTCTATAGGTTAGGGTTGACTCCTAAGGGTCGGGGATAGGCTTTTAAGAGTTTGGATTAAGTTCTAGGAGTTTAGGAAGTGCTCTCGGAAGCTCGAAGGGTACGCCTTCCTTGAAGTATAGGTTAGTCGGGCCTTGGGCCAAATTTGGGTGTCTACAGATACCCCTCTTAGGTATTCGATCACTAATGGTCGTATGCCAAAGAAAGAGACGTCTGAAGAGGCCCAAGGCAAGCTAACGGGTCCACCATATTTAAAGTGAAACTCAAACATCAGATGGTAACATGGTGAGTAAACGGAAGCCCTGTATGTCGAAAAAAATGTCCGTTCCTCAAGGCTGTCGATCCCCAAGATCTTAGCGACATTACTGGGCTGACCGAGATGGTGCAAGTTGCGAAAGCCCAATGTGTTTGGAAAAACGTCCGCTCCTCAATATGACTTGATGAGGTGTGATGTTTGTTTTTCATTTTGAATAAAACAGGGGGTGATCGACCTATACTTCATGGCGGGCGTGAAGTAAGGATGCGAAGATCCACAACTTGTGCACAATCTTATGAGGCATAGATTGCCCCATTGGATTGGTCACGGGTGCCCCTACGTGAGGTAGGGTTTGAGAGTTTTGGGCGAACCCATCGATCCCAAGGTTACTTTAGCACAACTACCCGAGCGGAGCGGATATTGATGTTGCAACATTATTGGGAGTGTGTGCCACTTTTTCAAGCCACATATTTTTGTTATTTTATGTTTATTATATATATATATATATATATATATATATATATATATATATATATATATATATATATATATATATATATTGTTTATTTTTTATGTTTGTTCAAAGTTTTTTTAGCACGCTCATTGGCCTTTAAACACTTTTATTTTAGCACCGTTTCCTAAGCGGACAGAATGGAGGTCGACGCGCTTTTTTGGCGTGTGAGCCACTTTTTTAAGCCACTTATATATATATATATATATATATATATATATATATATATATATATATATATATATATATATATATAAAATATTTTATTTTTTGTTTTGTTTTATTTACAAAAATAGAAAGAAAGAAAAGGGGAAAGCATACCCACACACACATTGGGGGGGGACTTAACCCTCGCGTGTATAATATACACGCTAGGCCAAATCTGGCAAAATTAAGCCTAGAGTGTATATTATACACGTTAGGTCATTTTATGGCTTAAAACAATTGGGTACGACCAGAAACCTGAAAACTGGGTATTTTTCAAATTTTTCTTTCCCCAGTCTCCCAAACCAAAATCGGAGGCCTTCTTTGTGTTCCTTTGATTGGATTTGAACCTCGACATCGCGCCGGTGTTCGATATTGCCAATCAAACGTGCATTCTACTCAGGATCAAGGGTTCATTTTTCTATTAAGGTAAATATTTTAAACCCTTTTCTCATTGTAATATTTTGATTTTTACATCAATAACTAGGAATCTCGTATTTTGGATGGTTGAGAATTGATTTTTCTTGTAAATGCATTTGTTTGTGATCCCTTGCATGGATTTTGTTTAGGCATTTGATGAATTTGTGCCTATATATTTTTTGTTGGATTTTCTTGAAATTTTGTTGGTGTAATTAGGGCTTTTGCACAAATGATGGTCTTTTGCAAATATAAACATTTTCAAACCTTTCCTTGATTTACGTGGGTGCCTTGGATGAGTCTTGGTTGAAATTTTTGAGATAATTTTTTTAAGAAAAAAAAAATTGCGGGTTTTTTTTTTTTAATGTCCAAAATGTGAGGGTTTTTAAAACTCGTCACCTGGCACCTCCTTTTACTTTTTGTGGATTCTCCTAATTTTTATTTATCCCTACTAGGGTTTGTGCCTTAACATGATATTTCTTGTGAACGTGGGCTTCAGAGATATTTTGGTTGATTTTATGAGTATTTTTGGTTAAAGATGTGAGGACATTTTGCTCGAGATTTATAATTTTCATGCCTTTTCCTATGACCAAAAATGCGGGGTTTTTTTTTTTCTAAAACTGTCGTTTGACACACCCCTCCGAATCTATGTGGAGCATACTTACCTTCTTTTAGTCTGGTATTGTTAGCAATGCACATGATTTCCTTTTGCTTATGCTTGCTGCTAGTACCCCCCATTTTTCGATGTCAAGTGAAGAGGAACAGGGCCAGGAAGGTGGCCCTAACATGACTTATGGGACCAGGGGGGAGCGCCTTATTCAGGTGCAACATTCCTCTCATACCTGGTATGAGATGCAGGGCGAAGCGGCCCACAGTGGATTACTCCATTAGCAGTATACCCACATTTTCAACTTTAGCATAGCTAGTCAGGTAAAAAAGTATCCCTTGGTTGCTTTCTTTTGTTCGGGCGTCCTTATTTAAGGATCTGACATTCCTCATTCTTTTGATGCAGTCTCTGCCCCTGATTATGTTCCACGGAGGTTGGTTTGACTTCCAGCGCCTTTACGTCCATCTTCATCAGGTTGTGAGGTTACTTTTGGCTCAGGCCAATTTTGGAGACTTCTTGTCATGCCCCGCTATTAGGGGAGATTCGGCCTATGTGAAGGCCCTGGTGGAGCGGTTTCGTCTAGAGACTATGACCTTCTACATGTCCGTAGTTGAGATGACCATCACTCCTGTGGACTAGTCCATGACCACAGGGATTGGGATAGGAGGGGTGCCAGTGGTCTGCCGTATCAGATCGTGCAGAGGTGATTCAGTTGATCGGGGACTATCCCCCTTCCGCACATATGATCGGTTCTGAGGTCAAGCTTTCTTGCCTGGCAGACTTGTTCGAGGCTAATAAGTTGGTGGATCTGAACCAGTCAGACATGGACATCATTATTGAGCCCGAGCGGGCCTTGATGTTGGCCCGTATTGCGCTCCTCTTTCTTCTGGGCAAGACAATTCTTGCCAATGCCAGCGGCGGTCAGGTCTCACTATCCCTTCTCAGTCTGATGGGAAACTGGGAGACTGTGCATCGTTTTGATTGGGGCGGCGCTGGGTTCGCCGTGTTGATGGCTAGCCTAGCCAAAGCTACAACCAGGGATGTTGCTTCAGTTCTTGGCTTTTGGCCCATGATCGAGGTAACCCATTACTTTAGCTTTTTTTATCCTTCCTGGTTCATTATTTCTAGTTTGCCTTTGACATATTTTCCTGTTGTTCATCTTTTCAAGTTTAGGGGTATTTACATTTTCAGTCGGGCCGCCCCTCTTCTCTGACGAGTTCACATACCCCATCATGAGCTGTTGGCATAAGGATCGTTATCAGGACCTGGGGATGAAGCATCTAGAACTAGGCTCGAGGTCCCCAGTTTGACTTGATGATCCCGGAGCAGGTATCGATATCCCTCCCCTTGTTAAAAAAATTAGAGTTTTGATGGTATTTCTTGACTAATAGGACTCTCCTTTTCTGGGCAGATTACTTTTGATCCCTACGTCGGCTCACCCTTCTGGGATCGTGCCACTGTTGGCCAGTCCCGGCTATTCGTCAATCAGCATGGCATTTTTTTCTACGGTTCCTGGGTCCGAGTGTACTATTTGGGGGAGAGGGTAGTGCATCAGTATCGGGACTACTTTGTAGTGCTGATGGGTCCTCCCGGGGATGTTATGGGACCAGAGGGTACGTCCGAGGAGCTCGCAGGCCAGCTCCTTCATCATGGGGTTCCTGTTGATGACCCTTATGAGTATGGCGGGTATCAGACATGGTATGAGTCTCTCCCCTATCGATCCATCCTTCCACGTTTTGTGCCCGGTGCTAACTTTTTGGCATTTGGAGGCCCGCGATCTCAGGTATCTTTCTCATTTCTGCTCCCCTATTTGTGGGTTTCTGACAGTCCTGTTTCTTTTTTCTTACCAATTGGGTTTCTGCCTCTTTCTTCAGTTCGAGGAGGGAGAGGACTCTGATGAGGAGGGTGCCGATGCGGGTCCTGCCGAGGCGCAAGGCGTTGGGCCTTCAGGGACATCTACTGCCGAGACTCAGGGGACCTTTAGGCGTTTTGGCGATGCGTTCCTCTCGACTTTGTGTGCTGATGTGATGGAGCGTGCTCGCCTCTCCACCGAGGCAATTAGGGTTCCTCCTCCTGAGTTTATCCCTGGGGAGAGCTCTTTTTCCATATTTAAAGATGTGCCTATTTTCATTCATTTTATTTTTTTTGCTTCTTTTTGTGTTCTTGCGCTATTGAGCTCTCTTTCTTCCCCTTTTGTAGGTTTATGAGTCAGTTGTCCAACAGGAAGAGTATTCCCGTCATATTGCTGATCTCCGGGAAATCGAAGTGCTAAGTACAACGTTGGTTTGCCCTATTTATATCCTCGCTGCTATATACCTTCTCCTAACAGATCCTTCTACTGTGATATCTTCAGCATGGTCGTGAGAGGGAGTCGCGCTCATTGCTTAACCGGCTGTCCCGGGCGTGGTCATGGGTTGGGGATGTTCGAACGTATCAGACGTCTTTGCACCAGCGAAAGAAAACGAGGAGCACTGACTAGGAACAGCTTTTACTTTTACCCTATTTTGAAAAAAATGAACTTTTAAACACTTGGGAGCCATGTAATAACGATGAATGGTTGGACTTATTTGAATAGAATGGTTGCTTCTTTCTATTTATTATTTCCCTCCTCTCTTCTCTTTGTTGGATGTGATACGCTTCACTTCCTGCGGGATGGGCCATAGAATTGACAAATGGGGCAATGCCCCCCCAAGTTGTGTATTGGCAAAAAATAGCCAAACTCTGTGTATGTCCTCTTTTTCTGTGGCACCTATAAAAAGGAAAAAAACATGTAAAACAGGTTATGTGGTGGGCCTAGGTGTCCCAGCTTATGCTCTGGGGTGTAAATAAAGAAAGAGTATGTGCAGGTGGATTAGTCTAAGGAGCGATTAAAACAGACTTGCCACCCTCCCCTTTGTTTTGGCTATCTGGCCTAGCGTGTATATTATACACGCTAGGCAAATCTGGGCATATTTTGGCCTAGCGTGTATAATATACACGCTAGGCATTTATTGAGATCTTTTGGCTTAGCGTGTGTAATACACATGCTAGGCAAAATCTGGGAAATTTTGAACTAGGATGTATATTACACACGCTAAGTGCTTTCTGGTCAGTGTGGAGCCTTTAAAGCCCGAGAATGCACTCCTTTTTCATTGTTTTGAGTTGGGTTTTGAGTTTTGCTCTCATATATTTTTTTTTTTCTTTTCTTTCCAAGGGTGGGTCCATTGTCCTAAATCGAATTGTGATTCTTTAAATGTCTTTGTATGACCATGGACCCACTTCATGACCCCACCCCTCCGGGGTGGTCTGGGACCTTTATACTTCTCTCTTTGGGTGTAGGGCCCAGTTTTCTAAAGAAATGTTCAATAGCTTGAACGAGAGCGAGCTTGCAGGTTTGGATCAGCTCGGGCTGACTCGTCTCTCGTCTTTCCTTGAAGTTCCTTCATTCTGGGACCTTATTCATGCGGCGATTTGGCATTAGGAAGTGGAAACCAATGTCTTCCACTTTGGGACCCATGAGCTAACTCCAACTCTTGAAGAGCTCTCCAACCTGTCGGGTTTCAAGCTGCATCGAGGGCTTTCCAAGGTGGTGCCAAAACCAGGTTACGCTAACGTCATCCACACGACTCTAGGTTTAAAAAAGGATGATTATGAGAAAAGCCCTGTCGGTGGGCCCACCAGGTGTTCAATGAAATTCCTTAGAGAACTTTTTAGCGACAAAAGATTGAAAAGATTGTCGATCAAGAATATCCATAATGTGAAAGCTTTCGCCCTTTGCCTTCTCTCAGAGGTCTTTTTTTACACTGGGGGGAGAGCTTCTCTCTCGCACTCTGCGATATATTGGCGAAGCTTGAAGAGGGCCATTCTATGATTGCATTGGTGTTGGTGAAGCTTTACCACCGTCTCGACGCCTTTGCATTGGATAAGGTTGAGTGTCTCCGGGGATGCCCCGTTCTGCTCCAGGTCTAGCTGGGGGAGCATCTTTCCATTTTGGGGTTTGTGCCCGCTTCTATGTTGTTCGCGGGGAGGAGGCTCGCTGCTTTTTGGGCCGATGCCATAAGTTGCCACAGGGGACTATATGTGAGCTAAACCTTTGGCTGACTGAGGTCGAGCTAGTATGGAGGTTTTCGTGGCTTGATAGGACCTTCCCAATAGTTCGATCCAGAGATCACGAGTGTATCACCCTTCTTGGCTTAACTGGCAGTACCTATTATTTCCCATCCTAGGTACTGCACCAGTTTGGTTATGTTCAGCAGGTGCCTTGTTCAGAGAGACCTCCCTTGTGCGGGCTAATTTTTTCTCGAGGGTTCTCTGGGACTTGGATAGGATAGTCGCCCTTTGAGAAACGTATCAGTCGACGCATATATGCAGCATGGAGCAAGGGGATTCTCTTTCTACTTCTCCAGGGTATGAGGTTTGGCTAGTATCTGAGAGGCCTTCTGCCAATAACTTGGATCAGGTGGAGAGTAGTGGCGTAGAGGGGCCTTGGCCTAGAAAAGAGTCAGCACTTCAGACCCAGATTGAGCTACTGGTAGATGAGAAGTGGGTCCTGCATGAGCATTTAGAGAAACAACGGGTTAGAGCTGATGTTACAGAAGCAAGAGTCGGTGTTGCAGAGTGTGAGGTTCTTCGTCTGGAAGGAGCCCTGAGTGACACTCTTGGTGCTACTGATACTTCCCGGAAGCGATACAAAGGCCTTCATGGATGTTGGATGATGGATCATAATGTTCGAGAGGATGCTTTACGTGTAGAGATTCATGCCTTGAAGCGCGAGTTGGGTCGTTGACCTGGGCCTGCACATACTTTTTGCATAGATCAAAACATCATAGGAAGGGGCATAAGAACTGTTAGATATTTTTTTATATATATTTTTTCTTAATGTTTTTATTACTTTTTCAAATTTTGTAAAAAATGGGAAGTGATGCATCACACCGATTATCTTTTTGAGATGTGGTGTAAGCACTGTATAGACATATAAATGGAGAAAGGGAAATCTATTATCTTACACAAGCGTTATCTTTCTTTGCTTTTGTAAAGGGAGAAATCGGGTATCACACCAATCATCTTTCTAGGATGTGGTGTACACAGTATGGGGATGAGAATGGGAAAGAAAAATTTATTATCTTTTGTAAGTGTGGTCCTCTCCTGTCTTTTTGTTTGATGTCTCAACGATAGGATGAGGTGACGGGTCCTCTTTTGAGCATAGTTGAACTCAATCATTTGGTCGAACTTGAGCAAGGGCTGGGAATCTTCAAATTCGGAATAGCCATCCCCTCGGATTGAATTAACCTTTTATCCTTACCCTGGGTCATATGTTTGACGATGCGATTTATGAAGATATTCCTGGTCAAGACCCGATTTGAGCTAACACAAGTGGCCCAGTTGGCGACCAGACGAATCGAAATTATAACCAAGGGGGGAACTGAAGATTTTCTTTTTCTTTTGAACACTTTTTTCTTCTTCTTTTTTTTACTCACAGCGCCCAAGACGGGTCCTCGCCGTTCCTGCTCTTTTTTACTCGTAGCGCCCCTTCAGGTTTCCACTAGGTCCATGGATATGCATTTTTACCCCAGGTGCCTTTTTAGGTTTTCACCTAGTCCGCACAAGCTAGCTCTTTTTACCTATAGTGCCCTTTCGAGTTTTCACCACGTTCATCTTGCTTTGAGCTTATATATTTTTTTTTCTTTTTAATTTCTTCTTTATTTTCTCAAAGGCTACGAAATGGACGTCAACTCCGTCATAGCCGGCTGGATGGGGTTCTTTTGGTCATCTCTCAGCTTGGCTCGTGCCGACTCAATGGATACTGTGACTGCTCATAGACCTTAAAGAGGGCTTTTTCTCGAGATGTATCTTGGTCGTGAGATAGGTTAGGAATTTTAAAGGTATCCTTGGGTTAAGAAGGTTTTCTCAATAGGGTTCCAGTTGTCGTAATATACTTCTTCCTTGGGAAACTTTGACTGTACATGCCCCACTTTTTATTTTCTATATTTTTTGTTCTTTTTACTTTTTCAGACATCCTCTTTTTAGGATTTTGTTTTTTTAATTTTTTGGATTTTGAGAGTAACTCTTTTTCTCTTCCTTTTTTTGGTATATACACTTTTTCCATTTTCTTTTCTGGGGAGGGAGTTTAATGAAAGAAAGTTCAATGGCTCAATAGGTGTAGCGAGGGGTATGAGTGTTCAGGGATGCTTTTTGACTACTTATTTTTGAAATGATGACCTCTTTTGTGGGGTCCTTAAGTAGTCACATATCTATTTTATCAATACTTAGCTTGCCATGGGAGACTTAGGAATAGAATCGTCGGACGTATTCAGCGTTGATTGTCTTAGGAAAGTTATCTTCGTCCATGGTGGCGAGGCGGAGCGCTTATCCAGGGAGTACTTCTCAGATGACAAAGGTCCTTCCCAGTTGGGCTTAAACTTCCCTCTCGAATCAGTGTGGAGAGATGAGAAGGTTTTCTTGAGTATTGTGTCGCCCATCTTTAAATCTCGGATGCGAACACGCTTGTTATAAGCACATGTGATCCTTTTCTGATAGGCTTGGGTGTGGCACAAGGCTAGGAGCCTCTTCTCATCTAGCAAGTTTAGTTGCTCAAAGCGGGACCTCTCTCTTTCGGCCTCCTGTAGATCAGATTCGATGAGAATGCGGACTGAAGGTACCTCAACCTCTACATACAGCACTGCCTCAGTTCCATACACAAGGGAAAATGGTGTTGCCCCCTGTAGCAGTACGAATTGATGTTCGATAGGCCCATAATGTGAAAGGTAATATCTCGCTCCAATCTTGGTAGGTGACGACCAGCTTCTCAATATGCGGACAACTGTTTTGTTAGCCACCTCCACAGTTCCATTGGTTTGCGATCGGTATGGTGACGAACGATGATGTTTGATTTTGTAATGCTCGCAGAAGGCTCTTATGCGCTTGTTCGTAAAGTTGGTGTCATTATCCATGATGATGTCTATGGACATGCTAAATCGGTAAATGATGTTGTTCTTGATGAACTTCTCAACATGACTAGTCATGATGCTCGCGTAAGAGGCCACCTCTACCCATTTGGTGAATCATTCGACGGCAACAAGAATGAACTAATGCCCATTCGAAGCTTTCGGGTTGACCTTCTCAATGACGTCGAGACCCCATGCGGTGAATGGCCAAGGAGCGGTCATGTTGTATAGATCTATAGCAGGAGCATGTATCAGACTGGAATATTCATGACATTTGTAGCACTTCTACACATGCTTGCAACAGTCAGTTTCTATGGTGGTCCAAAAATACCCTTGCCGTAGGATCTTCTTAGCGAGCATGTGCCCATTGACATGGCCCCACATATTCCTTCATGGATCTCTTTCATGATGTTGGCTACCTCGCCTTCAGTTAGGCATCTGAGCAGGTTATTATTAGAAGACCACTTGTAGAGTCTCTCACCACAGATGACATAGTTCGCTGCCAAACGCTGGATGGTCTGCTTGTCTTTCCTGAATTTCCCCTCAGGGAAAGCACGAGCTTCGAGGAAATTCTTGATATCTGAGAACTATGGAGGATCATCATCAAACTTTGAGGGTTCCTTAACCTAGAGACAAAAGGCAGGCTCACTCCTTTGTTCAATCATGATTGATTTCATTTCGACACCAAAAGGGATTTCGACCTGTGATGTCAATGTTGCTAGCGCATCAGCAAAACGATTTCTTGCTTGCGAGAGATAAGAGAACATATTATCGTTAAAACATTCGATCAAATCCTCCAGGTGCTCGTGGTACGAGACTAGCTTCTCATCTTTCGTCTTCCAATCTCCATTGGTTTTGCATATGATTAGCTGTGAGTCACCAAATACCCAGAGATGAGTTATATTTAGGTCCAGGGTTGCCTGTAGGCGTAGCTACTATGCAAGTTTCATATTTGGCCATGTTGTTAGTGCAGGGGAAATTGAGCTAGATGGAAACGGGTATATGAGACCCTTTTGGCAAGATTAGAATAGCACCGATTCCTTGACCTGTGACATTTATTGCCCCATCGAAGTGCATTACTCAGGATTCCTCTGTCCCCACTGTACCATCCTCTGTCATAAACACGATGTCTTCATCTGAGAATTCAGTTCTCAAAGGTTCATAATCAGGTAAGAGGTTCTCGGCAAGATGATCAGCGAGTGCTTGTCCCTTGATCGACTTCTGACTGACATATGTGATGTCAAATTCGGATAATAGAAGCTATCAACGTGCGGTCTGCCTAGTGAGGGTCAGCTTCTCAAACAAGTATTTTAGTGGATCCATTCTCACTAGGAGTAGAACGACTTGGGATAGTAAGTACTGACGGAGCCTCTGTATAGCCCAAACGAGAGCTAGGCATGCTTTCTCCATATGAGAATAGTGTGTCTCGTAATCAGTGAATTTCTTACTTAGGTAATAGATGGCCTGCTCTCTCCTTCCTGTCTCATCATGCTGCCCTAAGACACATCCCATTGAAACCTCCGCCATGGAGAGGTACATTAAGAGTGGTCTTCCTGGTTCGAGTGGTACCAATACTGGTGGGTTGAGAAGGTAGCCCTTGATCCTATCGAACGTTACTTGACAGTCATCGTTCCATTCACGAGCGAATCTTTCCTTAGTAGCTTGAAGATCGGCATGCAGATGGGAGTGAGTTGTGCAATCTACCGACTGATGTACTGTATCCTAACCAAGAAGCTTCTGACTTCTTTCTCGATAGATGGCAATGGCATTTCAACGATGCCTTTCAGTTTCACCAGGTCAACATCTATGCCTCTTCTACCTACGATGAAGCCTAGTAGTTTTCCTGATGACATCGAATGCGTATTTCTGAGGGTTCAGGCGCAACCTATATTTTCTTAGCCTCTAAAATAGCTTTTGAAGGTTTATTAGATGATCACCTCTTTCCTGAGATTTGGCTATCATGTCAACATACACCTCAATTTCTCAGTACATCATGTCGTGGAAGAGTGCTGTCATCGCCCTTTGGTACGTCACCCCGGCATTCTTCAATCCGAATGGCATGACTCGGTAATAGAAAGTTCCCCATGGAGTAATGAACGTCGTTTTCTCTCTGTCTGCTTGTGCCATCCTGATTTGATTGTATCCATGTCTCACAATGTTATCGACCAAGATGTCGATGTGTGGCAATGGGGAGTCGTCTTCTGGGTTCGCCATGTTTAGGTTTCTAAAGTCGATGCACACGCGAATCTTTCTATCTTTCTTTAGCACGGGAACGATATTGGCTAGCCATTGAGGGTACTTAGAGACTATGAGAAACCTCGCATCGTACTGTTTGATGACTTCATACTTTACCTTCAACATCCATTCTGGCCTGAGGCGTCTCAACTTCTGCTAGACCGGCCTGACATCTGGATAAAGTGGCAGCTCATGCTCGACCATATCGGTATCCAGACCAGGCATGTCGTCGTATGACCATGCGACGACGTCTTGGTATGACCGAAGGAAATCAATCATATTTTTTCTTTCCTCGAGAGATAGTGACATTCCAATTTTAGTGATTCTAGGGACCTCCTCAGTACCTAGATTGACGTCCTCTATTTCTTCAACAATTGGCATAGGGTCATGCTCAAAATCGGCAAACCAGTCAAGGAGCTCATTGGGGAGCTCCTCGGTAGGGATTTCGTAGTCCAAACTCGTGCCTCCTACCTCTTCTTATATTTCTACAGGAAAAGGGGTCGACTTCACGTGGGACGGGTCTATCTATTAAGGCATCATTTTTCTAGATTTTATCGAGAATTTTGAAAGACAATTTTTTTAGATTATTTTGTATTTCTTTTATTTTTTTAGGATTTTTGTTTTCTTCGGAGATGGGCCCTTGGTAAGGTGGGTCTTTATATACATATGGTATTATCTGCCAAAGGCTCATCTTACTTTTTATAGGTTATTGTTATTTTTTTGGAAGCTAGTGTCGTATTTACGACCATTTAATGCTTCCAGAGTTAAGGGCATAGATGCCTAATTCCTCACCTAAGGTGTTGCCCCTTTACCTGGCCTTGTAGAGGAGGCTGATCGAGATGGCTTTTGGGGATCAGCCTCCGTCATATTTATCTCGAGCTCGCCTAGGACTCTGTCCTCGAATGTCAACATGGGTTTGTGGTGGTTCACCACAGGGGCTTGCATTGATGAGGGAGCCTCCTCCTTGAAGAGGGACAAGGATGTCAGATCTATTTTTATAGTGGGAGAATGATTTGGGGATTTGTTGAGTGAATAGCTGTCGTCGGATTGTGTGGGGTCAGCTATATTGCCCCATTTTGATCAATCTTCACGACCACCGCACTCACGAATGTGTTTTGGATGTGAGGTCTAGGGCAGAGTTCATCCTCCAGGTCTATTCCCCAGCTTTTGCAGTAATGATGGTTCGGGTCTTGTCCTTGGTCATGTGTGGCACATCCAACACTTTGAGGTTCTCGATGTTGTGAGTAACCTTTTCTCCTTCCTCTTGCCCTTCACCTAGAATGGTGACGATCTTCTGTTCCAAATTAAATCTAAGCTTTTGGTGCAAGGTTGAAGGAATTGCCCGGACCTTGTGTAACCATGGTCGCCCCAATAACAGATTAAATGTGGATTTGATGTCCATAACCTGAAAAGGTATGAAAAAGGTCATTGGCTCAATAGTGAGCTCAAGATCGACTTCTCCAATTATTTCTCTTCTTGTGTTATCAAATCCTCTGGTGCTTGTTCTTGATGGCCTGAACGTGAAGGGATCCACCCCTATCTTGGTTGTGGTTCTTAGAGGTCACACATTCAGGTTCGATCCATTTTCTATTAATACTAATAGAATTGCCATGTTCCTGGCTTCTACCGTGATGTTGAGGGGTTTGGAATGATTATTTCCCTCATCCAACAAATCAACATCTAAAAAAGAGACGGTATTGAGAGCTAATACATGCCCAATTATCTGTCCCACTTCATCTGGGGTTACTTAAATAGACATATATGCATCCTTTAATGCTCCCATTAGAGCTTGAAAATGGAGCAGAGATGTCATTAACAGGTCCCAAACTGTGATGTGAGTTGGCATTCTTTTCAACTGAGTTTCTAGTATATGCTCTCTGCTTATTTTTTTAAAGGGGTTTACCGCAATAGGTTCTTTCTTCTCTTCCGACTGGGCTGGTACTGGTACTTCAGGCTGTTTAGAGATTCTTCCTAATCAAGTAATGAAATCAGCTGCCCCTTCTCTGCCACTGCCTGCATTGACGTCCGCCTGTTTATAACTGAGGGGAACCTGATGGGGATTGTAGGTTAGTCCCGGGATCTGGAATGGAGTTGTTATAGGCCTTGAGGGTGCTTTAGTGGGTTGGGATGGGCGGATAACACTTGGTTAACCTCGGGTAGAGGTGGGTAGGTTGAAGGAGTGATGAACGTAGGCCAAATGGGATCTACGAGAATTGGAGATGGCTGCATTGGTAATTGTACGGCATGGGAAGGCCAATGGTAACCCACTAGTGTCAGAGGGGGAGAGGGGGTAAAATCAGTTGTTGGATAATTGGTAGGGGTCGCTACTGCGTATGATTGATATTGATAAAAGCCGAGTTGGACATGGATGACGGGAGCTAGTGGTGAAAAATACATCCTCAAGTCTAAGGGTTCTGTCTAGGGTGTGGGATTGGAAAAGTAATCAGCCAAGTTCAAGGGCTCAAGTACTCCTATGTTCCCATCTTCTTGATTTCCCTGTCTTGGTGCTACAAAGTTCTCCCTGACACTGATATATTTTGAAGGATTAAACTCTTCCCCTTCTTCTATCATGTTGATAGCTGGCCTCGAGCCTGTTTCGTCTGGTGGGTGTGGTGGCAACAGTACCTGATGTATATTGGCATGCTGGTTTGCTTGGGGAAGTGCTGGAGGGATGATTTTACTGACCTCTATTATATCTTGTATCGCATGCTTCAAAGGAAAGCATCGATCAGTCTGGTGGCCCGATCCTTGGTGGAAATTGCAATGGGTATTAGGGTCATAATTTCTCGGGATTGAATTCGGTGGAGGTCGTGGCTGGAGTGCGGTGACCAAACCCTTTTCGATCAACAAGGGTAACAAGATATTAAAGGACTGCCCCAAAGGCGTAAAGACTCGATCGAAACGAGCCTTTCTTTGCTCTAGGGCCATCTGTGCCCCTTGTCCATTTTCGGTCCTCTGCATTGGTTCGCTTCGTGTTGGAGCTGGTTGTGTCACTTTAAACTAAAATGGGGTTATGTTGGTATTGGGTCGTGCATTTATGACTGCCTGTATATCTGCCCCGATCATTCTCTCGTTCCTCTATTTAGTGAACCTTCGAACCCCACTATTTACGATTTTGTTTAACCGCCTCCTCTTATAGCATCTTCACAACAATGAACATTCCTTACCAAGTCAGCAAAGCTGGATTGTTGTTGGTACACTAGAAATTTTGAAATGATTCGTTAGGCTTCTGCTTCAACCGGGCTAGATCTGACTTGTGGGGTTCAATGTCTATGTTGTAGACATACCGTTTTTGGAACAGGTGGGTTAGATCCTTTCAAGTTTTAATCATGAAAGGTTCCAAGAAAGTGAACCACCTCAAAGTCGGGCTTGTGAGACTCTTCTGGAAGTAGGGCTTGAGATGTGCAATGGGGTTACCTGTGCCATTGTATTTGTCAATGATTAGTACCTTGAACTTTAGGGGTAAAGGGACTTCTGTAAATAAGCACAAGTCAGAAAAGTCTGTGGCATGGATTTCAACTCCGCCCATCTTCATGAGCTATTTTTGGATCTTGTCCATTTGTTCTTTTAATAGCTCTAACTCTCTCGATGGTGGAGCTGGCCCCTCAACAAACTGCCTCCATTCTCTTTGGGCTACTGGTGGGTTGGTGAATACGGGTGGTGGTAGATTTAAACTAGTGAATGCCCCTGCATAGGCCTCGCTATTCCTGATCTCATCCTCCTCATACTATGAGTCCGCATATGGTGGGGGAAGGGTGAGGTTACCCTGTTGGTTCTGAATGGGCTGGGTAAGTGCTTGGTGTGACCACTGTACATGGGGGAAGCTCTGATGAGTAACTTGTGGGGTGACGGGATGAGTGAGCTGCGGATTTTGGGCTGGTGTGTGATGAGGCCACCGTATCTGGGGGGAATCATTGGGGATGGGTTTGAGAGGTCTGGGGATGCGTGAATGGAGGGTGGTTGATGGTATGGGATGGATTCCCTTACTGGATTGGGTGTGAGGGATGCAAATGAGTGAGGCCCATGCCCTATTGAGAGGTTAGATGAGATGGATCCATCATTTGAGGGGGAATGGGGGCCTGTTGGGCCAATGTGGGATATTGTGGAGGGTTTGAAACTGGGGCTCCTAAGTTTAGACCTTGATGGGCTTAGGTATAGGGCATGTGGCCTTGATGGGCTTGAGCCTAGAGTATTGGGCCTTGATGGGCTTGGGGTATTGGGCCTTGATAGGCTTAAGCCATTGGGTTTTGGTGGGCTTGGGCCATTGGGCCTTGGCGGGTTGGGGTATTGGGCCTTGAGGCCCACTCAAATGGCCCCATGATTGATGGGAGCCTTGGGTGGTATGAATAATGGGGAGTTGATTGGAGTTTTGGGGGAAGAAAGTATGAAGACTTTGGAGTGTATTGGATGGGGTTGGAGATGTGTGGGATAGATGGGGGAGGCTTTGAGAGTCCTTCCAAATTGTGTAGGCCCTAACCATTTCATCCATCATGGCCATGGGATTGGGTGAGGGAGTGGATGTAAATGGCCCATGTGATGAGGAGGGGAGTATGGGGTATGGATTGGATGGGTGTATGGGAAAAATTGGGCATGGCCCGAGTAAAATCGAGCATGGCCTGGGTAGATGGGAAGATGTGTAGTGGATTTGGAAAATTAGGCATGGTATGGGTGGGTGTGGTAATAACAGATGTATTTTGGATAGATGTATGGGAAAATGGAGTGTATTTGGAGAGAGTGCGGAAGGAAAACTGGATATGGTTTGGGTGAATGTGGGAAGATTGAGTGTGGGAGATGAGACGAACTGTGGTGTATGTTGAGTTAATGCAGAGGGAGAATTGGATGTATGTGAAGTGGATATGGGAGGAAAACAGGGTGTTTGTTGGATGGATGTTGATGGGGAAAAGTTGGACATGGTTTGGGTAAATGAGGGGAGTGGGGTGTTGGATTTTGGGTGATTTGAGGGGTGGCGGATGGAAATACGGGTTCACCGAAGAGAGGAGGGAGGATAAGAATGGAGATAGGAATCTCCTCCGATTGTGAGTGTAATGAGGAATGTGGTGGAGATGAATCGGGGTCGGCATAGGTTGGGTCAACTGCCCACAACATTGTTTGTTGGCAGGTTGGGTATGGGTTCCTCGGGTGATGACCAAAAACCCATCTTCTTCCCCTACTGGAGGACGGAGGATAAGGTGATGTCATTGTTCCGGCACCACAAAGTCTATATTTATTTATTTATTTTTATTTTTTTTTGAATGATAAAATAAAATTCTCTCCCTTAATTAAAGTGGTGCTTTATCCGGGGCCTTGGAATTCCCATTTCGGGTGGTGTTCACACCTGTAATATTTCTCACAGCGGAAACCTGACGCACTTCGGAAGAAACAAAAGAGACCCTTTGTTCTATGTGAAGGCACGAAAGTCCACGCGACGACCCGATCCCTCGATAAAAGTCAATAAGATGTGTGACCCCTTTTGACCGGCGCAGGCATATTGGGTGTCAAAACATGTGGGATTTATCAAAGGTACTAAACCACTAAGCGGAGGACTCGGGAACAGTAAACAAAAGGCCTCAAATTTCAGGCATAGCCAGAATAGGCTTGGCGTGTGTATTATATATGCTAGGCCAAAAAATTTAGAGATTTGGCTTAGCGTGTATGTTATACACTCTAGGCTAAATCTAGGAATTTTTGGCTTAGTGTGTATATTATACACGCTAGGCTAATATATATTTATATTTTGAGACAGCAACAACAAGCCCGAATTGGTCTACCTTTTTTGGGTTTTTTGGAAGTGGTGCTTCTGGGGACTGATTTTCTTATTATTTCAAGTCCCTCCTTACCAAACTTAGGGTTACAAGGCTGATTCGGAGTTTTAGGGCTTTTTCTTAAGCTCAGTCACCCACCCGATATACCTCCAGCACAAGCGCCTTCTCAGATACTAGATTAGATGGTTCTTTTCGGGATCATCACCTCTAGAGGTCGTCGCCGTACTAAGAATCGGGATATTTGTATCACTGCCTAAATTCCCACCCTTTAAAATCTATCCACACAAAAATGAATTAAGTCTCTTAGTTCACTTTTAAGGTTCAATTTTAAATTTAATTTTTGAAGGGAGTTTGCTTAATATTCAAAAACGGGTTGTGATGATCTCGTGCTGCCTCTACGAGCCGGCGTCCAATGGTAGAATATGATTGCAAGAAAGTAAAGCTCAAGTAGGCCCGCCAAGCGACTAAGACTTGTAAAATGCATAAGTAAGCTCGCCAATCGGCTAAGGCATGTAAATGGTGAAAAAGTAAATGTAAGTAGAGACAATGTTCAAGTAAGCCCGCCAATCGACTAAGGCGTGTAAATGACAGAAAAAGTAAGGGTAAGTAAAAATTGATGGAAACATAGGGGTGAGTACAAAAAGAGACAAAAAAGTTAGTGAAACATAATAAAAAATAAAATAAACAAAAGAGGCCAAAACTTCAAGAAGAAGCTCTACAAGCTTTCCCTAGCAGAGTCGTCATCTGTGTAACCGTGTCTCTCGCGAGTCCATCGCGACGATGCGCTCGTATTGGTATGATATAGTCGCCACCCAGAGCTTTTGGTGTCCCAGGAAACCTAAATCATTATTGAACGCACCGAAGTACAAAAATATGACTATGATTCCGGTCTACGCCAAAGGCTCTTGGGTAGGGGCTTCGGTTATTGATCGGGAAGGTGTTAGACACCCAATCAACCTGCTCGTAAGCGGTCTCTACTTATGGCCAAGTAAAAGAAGAAAAATAAAATTAAAAAACTGATGGTACTCAGATCTTATTTAACAGTTAGAGGAATAGAGGGGAGAGCCGGAGCTCTCGAACCCTTGTAGCACCGTGGATCCTCGCGTTGATGCGTCTTCGATGAGCTTCCGAAAGCAAATGAGTTGCGGGGTGGGTTCTAATCTCTAAAACTTGGTAGCTAAGAGGTAGGAAAAGACTTCGCTAGGGAGTAGTTCTAGCTAAATCTCAAGGATTAATGGTGGTAAATGGATGAATCTCAGTTCTAGAATTTTGTGGATTCAGTGCTCAAAAGGGAGGAGGAAATATCTAAAGCTCTTTCTCTCTTTGGAATTTTTTTTCAACCTTTAATTAAAGAGGGTGGATCTCTATTTATAGAGAATGGATGGGTTAGTAAGGGTTAAAGGGGCTAATTGGATTAGCAATTAGATAATAGGAATCTTAAGGTTTTTGGATTTTTCAAGGTTTTTAGAAAGGTGGGAAATGGGTTTAATGGTAAATGATAAGGGGGGCTCCAAAGGGCTAAAGGGTTGCAAATAGAATAAATGATAGTGCAACAGTCCTAGCAAAACCCACCCCAAACATTAGGGTGGTCAACATGTCAAACCCTGAAAGTGATTTTCGGATAAAATCCCAAAAACACTATAGCTAAGCCTAGCGTGTATATTACACACGCTAAGCTTAGGAACAGTACCCCTGAGAAGTCCAGAGCCCGTTCTGGAGCTCAATTCTGGAGGAAGAAGGCCAATCTTGCCTAATGTGTATATTATACACGCTAGGCTAAGTTCCTGTAAAATTGGCCTAGCATGTATATTATACACGCTAGGTAAAATTCAGCCAAAAAATGGCCTAGCGTGTATATTATACACGTTATGCCAAATTCCTGCATTATTGCCTCATTTTCAACCTATCATAACTTTTGATATTCAACTCCGATTGAGGCGATTCTTAGCTCGTTGGAAAGCTGAAAATATCATCTTTCCAATGGTATAGAACTCAGCTATAATAGAGGTCTATATAAACTTTGGCATCCCTCTTTCCAACTACTGCCTGGGAGGGTTTGAAATGGGTTCGGGAGGGGTTTTATAGGTTATGGTTGACTCCTAAGAATTGGGGATAGGCTTCTAAGAGTTTAGGTTAAGTTATAAGGGTTCGGGAAGTGCTCTCAAAAGCTCAGAGGGTACGTCTTCCTTGAAGTGTATGTTGGTCGGGCCTTGGGCCAAATTTGGGTGTCTACACTAGGCATAAGGATGTCAGCCACTTTATATCTATACCAGGTTTTCGAGCCGAGTAGTTGGACTTAATCCAATCCAAACTAGCAAGTTCAAAGGTCCATGGGTCATTTCCTAGGTCTCCTGGACCTTCACTAGATCCAATTTTAGGTATACAGGCATTTTCAAGGTCTGGGTCTAGAAGTAGGTGCAAACAATTTTAATGGGGTGCCTTTAGCAATTTCTGGACAAAGAGTTTTAGACTGGGCCATAGCTTTGGAGGTTCATTTAAGGCTTACAGGGCCATGGGTAGGGTATTGGGTCTTTTCAATCTTACTTAGAGATTTCAAATATTCGGGCTTTTGGGCCATCAAGATGTCCAGTCTAAGGCTTAGTTGACCAGATCAACCTCATCCAAGCTTCACAATATTTCCACAGTGATCACTGTGATCTGGTATTACTTAGTTGATCATAGGTTTATGCAGAAAAGTTCAAATTTTGATTAGATCCCTCATTTTGCTGATTTTTTCCCAAGTGTACCGGACACTTTGCGGTAAAACGTACGCCATTATCAACTCTGATCGAATTTCCAAATCCTACAAAAACTGGGTGAAAGAGTATCGATAATCGCATCTTTCTTAGGTGGTGGCACTCAAAAATATGATCAGGTCTGATCATGATCGTCAGATTACAAAGGTCTTTCTTTTCTTAACAGGTCATCGGACCAGATTAAATGGTCTTCAATGTTGAGTCAATAACTTTTGGTGCTGGTATCAAAATCGGGCACACAATAGCTTGTTAGAAAGCTTTAGAAGTTATCTTCATTTTCTTTATGCATTTTCAGGACTTATTATTTATAGACCATGATAGAATCGAGTCCATCCTATCAGACGTCTATTCTGGCCACTGACTGTGTGCCGCTTGACACAGTTTCACATAGGTCTAGGGAATAGGTCAAGGTTTTACCCTAAATTTTTACTAATTTTGTCGAGGAGTTCTCGCACATGAAATCCTAGCCCTTCAAAGGCCCAAATTTGTGGTGCAAACAGGACAGATTCGTTGCCTTGTGCTCTGTATTCCGTGTATATCAAAATATGGGGATCTAAGGTCTAATTTTTAGCAAGGTCATTAAAAGCCCATTTATTTACCTTAATTAATTTTTTGGGATTTTTCTAAAATCCGTTTCTTACTATTTTATGCTTAGATCCGAGTGTATTCTGTTGTGGGCTTCAAGTTTGTAAGTCTTGGCCATCGACAAGGTCCACCTAATGGTCCATCTCATGCCACACAATTTTCTAGTTTTGACCCGGGATAACTCCAGATTGATCCTAAATCAATCGAGATCCCTTTTCAAGGTCATTCCTATCGATCTAACAGCATGAATTGTTGTCGTCACTATCCTATTCGTCAAACACAATTTTAATCCTATATTGGGCAATTTCAGGCTAGCCTTTTCGGGCCATCCAATCGAATCGAAATTTCGAGCACATTTTCATTTTGAAAACATTATTATTCTAGTAATCAGTTTTTCAAATTTCAATTTGTTCAAGATCACCATTTGATTAAATCCTAATCAAGTTATCAATCTCCCTACGGTCCTTTTTACCAAATTTTTGGGTGATCATCGGATGATGTCCAATCACCGTTGATCACTCATGATCAAAAGTGGTCATGAGTTTCCAAGGTTTGGGAACTCATCAGGGCCACAGGTCAATCAGACTTTTCAAGCAATCAAATTAATTATAGGACCTAGCAATTAGCACAATGTAGTCTAGGCATCATATACTATAATTTCTTATACATGCATTCATAGCCATCCATTTTTCTATGATCAAACAGTGATCAAATAGTAACAGAATTTTCATAAATAATATTCTAAAGTCATCCATCACAACCATTCATTTTTCTCATTAATTATCATGCTAAAATAATCGAGCAATCATATTAAACTATTGCATAGTTCAAATCCTAGCTCATGCATCTATAACCATCCATTTTTCTATGATGAAATCCATGATCAAATCATGAAATTTAGTAATAAAAAATAACAAAATTTTCATCTCACTCATTCCATATCAGAAAATCTAATAGTACTAGACGAATCAATCAAAATTTTAGCTTAGGCTATTTTAAACTATCAATTTCTAGCACATGCATCTATGGCCACTAATTCTATGATCAAAATCAATAGTCTCATCACATACAAATTCTGGAATATAAGCCTTAATAACGTTCATATCTGTAAATGAAATCATCTAGCATCTAATCATGATCATCCTATTAGATTAAATCAAAACAATCAAGCATGCTTATCTAAATCAAGCATTCCTAATCACATGCATCTATAACCATTAAATCCTATGATCAAAACAGTGATCAAACTTCAAATTTTCTGAAATAAAAAGTGTTCAAAACAGTCATATAAATCATCTAAATACATGCATGGACTCAAGATTTTCAATAAAACAACCTTTAAAGTTTCAAAGCTCTATTTGTGAAAATACCAAAATAAAATCAAATTCGATCAAAACCATCCGATTTCTATATAAAATTCAATCGTAAAGACAATATTCTTCTAGATTTCTGGGATCATATAGTCCTTAAGGTGATGGCCTATGGAGAAGGAGTCATGCTAAGCCTTTAAAGGCACATGCACTCAACTCAAAGCTCTAATTGCACCATGATCATCACATGGGTGATCTTAGACCACTCGATCATCATCCTGGAGGATGAGAGGGTAGTGTATGATCATTCCAATCACACACACACACCACCTTCACACTCCAGATTTTTCCATCATCAAAATCAAAATCAAAATCCATGGAGAATCCATCAAGAAAACATGATTTCTAGAAATTTTTATGAAAAATTAAAGCTAGACTTGGACCTAGTCCAAGCTTGATCGATTTTGGACCATTGGATGGTCATACATGATCATGGAAATCACATGCATGGTCACCATATGATCTGATCCATCAAAGCTACAGAATTTTTAAAATGCTTTCAAAAAATTTCAAAGAAATCTAACTTCTATACCAAAAATCTTACACAACTAAACTAGAAACTTCAAACCATAATTAATCAAGACTATACCTTTGATCTTCAAGCCTTCCTTGCTGGTTTGATCAGATTTTTGTGGTGACAAGGGCTTGGATGAGTCTCAGTTTTATATATGCGGTACTAGAGAGGTAGGAGAGTCTTTTGGTGGTCTTAGATGAAAGTTTCAATGGCTAGATTGGGAGGGAGAAGTCTAGAGAATGAGAGATATCTAATGGAGAAAATGGAGGAAGAAGAAGATAGAATGAGAGAGAGCCATGCAAAATTCGAAATTTGCAAGGGGAGTGGGGAAAAAACCTTCAAGAAGTTTGCCAGGTGTCCCGACCTTTGACTTTCTCTCTCCTCTCTCCTTATCACCTGAGCATGGGACTAGTGGGCCCGCATGGGCTCACTTCCCATCCATACATTGAGTCTCATATTGTCTTTTGCTACCTTCTAAGCCCTCAATTTATGTGAACTTACAATTTTCAAACTCATCTTATGGTGCATGTGTGCAAGTCAATCTTACACCTTAGATTTCTCCAAAGTGAAATCTATGGTCTAAGATTGAGTCAAACTAAGTTAACTAGATGTGTAATTAGGATGTGCTAGAACTTTACAAAATCTTAATTTCTAATTTTTAAAATTAGATAAATTAATTGGAATAGCCCTTGGGCTTTATTACTATTTACAAGAAATGTCATCATCACATATGAAACACATACATATTGTTTAAAGTGTTAGTGCATCTAGTCCTCTTGAGTTTAGGGGTCTATGTTTGATTTAAAATATCGACCATCATCGGGATGATCATCAAAATCTAAATCATGGATGATGATCTCCATATCATCACCTAGGTTCAGTCCTAATTCGGGCCAATTCTCGGGTCATGGTCAATCAGTAAAAATTTCGGGCACCTCATGTGATGTGAGATGTGGTGTGGATTTTACTTATTTACTAGCACACTCAATTGAATAAAAGGGGTGTCATGTGGGTGTTATTAGAAATGGTACTTTCCCATCAATCTATAGATGGGTGCTCAATATTTTTAGGTAGACCTGGCTTAAGGCAGTCACCTAAAAAGTCAGGTCTCATTAGGCCTCAGTCAACTAATTGACTGACACAAGATTTGAGGGGCAGGTGTTACACATATACCGAGTAAGGCTTGCTACCAGATCCAATAGTGCTCTGTCAATTAGATGAGTCCCAATGACACAAGACATTGTGGGCACCCCGGGATTTTTAAACTTAGGTGGAGTGTTATGGTGAAGTATTTAAGTGACGTGTTCAGTAGGAAGGACCTTCTTAATGACAGGAGTCTTAGATTTACGCTTTTGGATGTATAGATCCTATAGAAATTTTGCACATGCCGGGACTTGTTTGATAAGGAGGGGAGATTGAAGATTGATTTTGACTTATTTAAAAGTCTCCATCATTTCTTCTACTCGAGCTCCAGTCTTGCTAAAGGGGAATGGTCCATCAAGGCATTGTGGAAAGGGAGTTTTTAGCACATAAGGTGCAGAATGAGGTGTCGGATAGGAGTCGGGAGATTTCCTCTGTTGTTCTCATCTAATCTGCTTACTAACCTCGTTTCTTTGTGGGACTGTCTTATCGCTATCAAAGCGGCTCTTTCTCTCTTCACCAACTTTATCATCGATTTGTCTACCACTCACTCCTTAGGATAGTAATGGATTGAACTTGTGGTTATTTACCGGTTGGCTAGGAAAGTTTACTTCCTCGCTCATTGGCTAGTTGCCCCATTTGGGTGTGATTGATTGGGTATGAGAGTGGAGGAGTTGAGATTGCGCTTGCAGTGATTGATTGGGTATGATAGTGGAGGAGTTGAGATTGCGCTTGCAGATCTTGCATAGCGGCTAAGACCTTATCCTCAAAATTTGTGTTTTTTGAGGTTGGCGAAAATTGAAGTTGTGTCGGATTTTGTGAAAAATTATGATTTTATTGGAAACCAGGGGGGTAGCTTTGGGCATTCCCTCTAGAGGACTGATTAAAAGTTTTTAAGTGGATTAGGGGCCCTCCAGGAGAAGTTAGGATGATTTCTCAAGCCAGGTTTGTAGGAATTAGAGTAGGGCTTATTTCACGGCCATTGAAAGGCTTGGGATGACAGTAACATGTTCCTGGACTGTTTAGGACACTGAGCTGTAGATGGGCACTCAGCTATGGTGTGGGTAGGACCTGAACAAATTAAGCAAGCGTCCTGCATAGGTGGTGCTGATTGGGGAGGTCCTGTAAGCATAAGTTTTTATCCAATTTTCTAGTTAGTTTATCTACATTGCTTGATAGTTTTGTCGTTTGATTAACCTTATAGAGACCGACTTTCTTTATGATATTATTTGGTTGAGGTTCAATTGTTTCAGCCCGACTTAATGCGATCTGTTGAATCGAGTTCAGGCTTCAATTTCACTCTTTAATAAGAATCGAGTTCAGGCTTCAATTTCACTCTTTAATAAGAATGTGCCTCTGCATGATGCGTCAACCATCTGACGATTGTGCTCAGTAAAGCCTTTCGTAGAAGCTTTGCATCAATTGCCATCTAGGGACAGCATAATGTGGGCACTTGGCGGATTAGATCTTTGACTCATGAAGTTGCTCGTTCTGTAATTGAGTAAAATGGATAATGAATAATATTTCTTTATAAAAATCTGTTGCATCTGAGCCCAGCTGGTAATGATAGTACTAGGTGTTGGGCCTGAAATTAATCGCATCATTGTCACGTTTTGAAGTTAGTGCAACTTTTCTTATAAAAAAAAAAATTAAAGGTAGTTCAACTTTCTAAAAATCCGTCTAGATGACAATATGAGTTTTCATTACTCCGTCAAAAGAATAAAGGTAGCATCTGTATTATATTGGGGTAAAGTTCAAAGTGTGTAGCAGTGACCGTAGGTAGTGCGATACATGATGGAGATGTACATGGATTAGGAGTATAATATCGTTTCAAGGTTTTAGGGTGGTCTCTGGTACAAAACTTTCTTACAAATTCTAAGAGTGCATTCTAGTTAGAGATCCAAAGGTTCAAGTTCTAATTCTAAAGATCTACCAACTTACGAAGCATGCACTCAATCAATAGCAACTGTTTTATAAAATTTTAAAATTTTACATTATATTATTTTTATTTTTTAGTTTTATTTATTGATAAAAATATGCTTAAAATTTAAAATATAATATAGGAAAAATTTCAGAATCACCCTTTCAGTTTCACCTTTTCCTTCAAAGACCTTATAATTTCACCTTTCATCAAACCAACCAGCTCCAAGCCAAGTTGTCACCCAAAAATCTAAAATGCCAAAAGTACCCCAAGAGCCTATAAAAGTTGTAAAACCAAGGGTTTTTCCTTTAGACAGATCTAAACACACCACGAAATCATAATTTCACATCCCACTCTTAACGCCGCTACACCATTGACTGCTTTGAATCACATGATAAAGATCCCAACATGATCTCACGTGTGCACCATTTGGCTTTCAGGTTACTTCTTAGGAATGTGTGCAATGTGAATTTAAAAATCGACGGTCTGATGGCATGCCCAAGATCTCATGGTCCATCACGTAAAAGAATAGGTTGAAAAACAATCTCCATCTTGCGATTCAATGCATCTACCATCTAACTCGTTCGATTTGAAAGCCACAATGTAAAAATAATAAGTGTCAAAGATCAGCATGACACTTGCTCTATACCATTTGATTCAACACAGTCTATCAAATTTGATGATAGGCTCAACTAATGAATTGTCACCAATCAAATAATAAATCGTCATCGCTCGACTAGTGAATCAAAAATCGTCCAATAATGAACCAATCAAATAATGAATCGTCATTGCTCGACTAATGAGTCGCCACCGCTCTGCTAACAAATCGTCATCACTAATTTTTATTAAACACTATATACAAAGACTTACCATAAGAGCACAGACATGGCGTGTAGAGCAATGATAATGTCTTGCTTTTTCAAGCAAGTGATTTTGGGTTCGAATCATGTTAAGAGCATATTTGTATGAAATTTTGGTTCAGCATCCAAAATAGGAGGTAACAAGAATCAAACTCAACTAGAATCTACAACCTGAAATCAACCAATAATTTTAGATTAAAATAATTTTCTTCTATCTGAGCGATGATAATTTGTTATCAGATTGATGACGATTGTTAATCAGAGCGGTGACGATTCATTAGTCGAGCGATAACGATTGATTATTTAATCGGTGACGATTCGTTAGTTGAACCAATCATAAAATTTGATAGTCAACTGTGAAAAAACATATGCTAGAGAGCATGTTTCGTGCCAATCTTTGGCACATTTGATCTTTACATTGTAGCCTTCAAATCAGGCGGCATAGATGGTGTTTAAAAGTAAGCAGTATTGATCTTTACATTATGATACCACGGGAGCCATTACTTACCACACAGTTTGAAAGAAAGTTGTGACTGCATTGAATCATGAGAGATCATGTGTCATGCAAGTTTTTACTTTAAAAATATTTAGATCATAGCCTTCGAATCAAACGGCCTAGATATAGTATTTCCATAGGGCACGGATCCCCAAAATACTAAGGCTTTCTTTTAAGGGTACCTCTCTGTGCGCCCACGCTTTCTCTGAAACCGTCCACGTCTCAGACCCCTGGAAAATCATTGATTGCTACAGATTAGGTGATAGAGATCATGTTTCACCCCGATCATCCACACAATAGATCTTGAGATCATGGCGCACCTATTAGACGATAAGTTTTTTATTTCATGTGTCACAAATCCCCAAAAAATGGTCCTTGAATCATAAGGGCTCTCGCGGTATCAATACAAGAATGGTAAAAGGCATAAGAAGGGGGATTTCAGACTTTTTACGTTAGTTGGAACCAGCTCACTTTGATTTATAGTTTATGAGAAAGGTGAATTTATAGGGTCTCCGGCATAAAAGGTGACTGACAAAGTCGATTCTGAAAATTTTCCAATAGTATAAGATTTAACAAACTACTCCTAAAAAATTAACAAAAAGAAAATCACTAAAGAGATTAGTACACACATGAGACCCTTGTGGCTTGTGGATTAGCCGAGTTCCTTATTGGTCCTTAAACTGCTCCAACTTTGGAATCTTACGTGTGCTTGCAGCTGCAAAATTCAAAGAAGAATTTTTATTTAATAATCCTAACATAAAATATAACTAAAATGAAATCAAAAGTGCTCGCTCGACATTCAACATTCAACATTATTGGCGTACGTCCAAATCAAAAGTGCTCGCTCGACATTCAACATTCAAACTTCAACATTCAACATTACATTATTGACGTACGTCCAAATCGAGGTGCTCACTCCCCATTCAACATTATTGACGTACGTCCATCTGATGCTCGCTTAAGTGCATCGAACACTCGGTTTGGCTCAATCCTCAAAACCAACAAGTGCATCTTTAGAATGAATTAATTGTTGTTCTCTACAAAAGTCTTTGGAGAATTTGGCTATGAGCCACCTTCCTAAATGAGACCCAAAAACACTGACCTTCACGTTAATATAACAATCTATGTCGACTAGTTATAGGTAATTTTGATAACATGGGCCTGTCATAGAAATTAAGACCTCATCCGAAAGTTTGTGTTGTTTAGAATTTTCTTAAAAACTAAACTTCCTCAACTTTTTTTAGGCTTGAAATATGGACGGTTGTAATTAGAAAATGTTTGCCTTTACCTTTCAAAAGAAATTTTTTTTTTTTTTTTCGAATTTGATCCATATTGTTATGCACCCGACCTCCACATAGCACCAAGATGGCATTTTAGTGCTACATAAAATCTTCGTGCATAGATAGAGGGAGAGTCATAAGATAAATAATTATTTGAAATGACTGACTAATGAAACAGACAAATTTAATTTAAATGACACACTCCACCCGTCAACATATTAAAAGGACAACTAATAGAGATGCACGTGCGTACACCAGGTACTATTGCACCTATCCAAGAAGCCATTGTGCTACAGTACCATCCACTTTTTGCCAGTTTCTGCGGAGGATTAATCCCCAGGCAATAAAATTAATTCTAATGTGAGCCAATTCAACCAGAGGTAGCCTTAGGCTGCATTTGAAAGATATATTTGCTAACTACAAATTTACTTGCTCTAGCAACTACCTCCCCACTCTCCTATAACTCCCTACCAGAACAAATAAAATCTGTTCTCGCAAGAAGATAATAGAGAGCAAGGGAAAACTACAAGAGTATGTAAATCTTACTCTGCAATTAAATAGCAAGGAGAAGAGGGACCTGCTATAGCAAGTAATAGGGGTTTAGCAAAGTAAAAGGGAATATGCTAAGGTAGGTAAATCCGTAGTAGGGATTTAGCAAAGTGAAAAGAAATATGCTAAAGTAGGTAAATCCTGCTCTGGCAATCAGCTAGCAAAACTATGACAAACACAGCAGTATGATGGGCTCTGGATCAGAACAGTGGCACTTGGAGCCCAAACACATGTTTTGAGTATCACATGAACATATGTTTGATCAATCCAGCAATTCTCAAGCAAATCAAAATATTAAAATATTGACCATTGAGATCAACATCGGTCAATGGTGCTAAAATGAACAGTGCCAGATTCTTTCACTATTCATTTTATCTCTATTAATCGCAGTAATAATTTCTTTTTCCGTCAAACCCCCTCGGGTGGGGAAAACCTGGGCAGACAGGTGCCGTATTGACAGTGGGTACCATGTGGCACCGGAAAACTGCTCCTATAAGCATAGTGACCAAGCATGCATTTTTTTGAAAAAAAACGCATTTAAAACGCGTGTTTTTGAAAAAAACCAAAATATACTCTGGCAAATTATTTTTCAAAATATTCCCGTTTTTTTTCAAAAAATACGTTTTATTAGTACATTTTTTTCCCTCGTTATTTTCCCACTTTTTCCCGAAATTTAGCCTTTTTTTCTGTATATTTCAGAAGCCGTTTTATTCCAGTACCCATACTTGGTCACTTTGCCTATAGCGTCCCTATAGAGTGGCACTTATTTTTAAGAGTATATTACACAATTCCTGCAATTTTTACTCTCTAGGTGTTGTAGGAAAAACCTAATTTCTGTTGTTCCATGAGCTTCTAAATCTCAGTAGTTAATAGTTAATGATCAGGCAGGCTACAGAAAACGTCCATTTTCAGTTATTTCTACCTCAATTGCCGTCACACTATCAGCATACAGAGAACAGCAATGAAACGAAAATCAAATCCCTAAAAGACTGAAGAACATGGGTGTCAAACCAATTACCAAATTCGCAGATTACTTGTTTTGATTTTTTAAAAAATAAAAATATCAGTAACGATACTTGCATTAAAACAGGAAAGGGCAGTAACTTAGGATACAAACAGCACATTGTAAAAAGCCCCACAATTGGTATTTGGAAGAGTAGAAAAAGTTAAACCGACAGGTACCCATTCCCCCACAACAAGGAGTCTGTGCATTGACACCCGCCTTAGCTAAGAATCAGCTGTCAAATTAACCTCAGCAGTATTGCGGAGAAATATTGCCTCTCAGACACCCCCTCCTTAGCTAGGGAATCAACTCATGTTCGCCTTGCCCGGAGAATGGATATACCAAAGCCAAGAGATTGATAACAGGAGTTTTACCAGTGAGTGAAATCAAGAGCAGGGACAAGTTTTACCAGAGCTAAATCCCGTTTCTCGTTGTTGGAGAGTGAAGCATATAGGTAAACTTGGCTGTAGAATTTATGATCGGAAGTAATCGCAGGTTCCATTCCCGCTGGGATCCAATCTTTGAACAGCAAATATGTTTATCTGTAAAGAAAAATACACCAGCAAACACCTCTAACATTTGAATCATGTATTTGTTCGGCCTGGAGGTAAAAACACAGCTAATCAGTTTCGTACTAAACAGATGGATGTATACATGGATGAATTGTTGAAAACAATGGGCGGGAGAGAGGAATGGGTATATGAACGAATGTTGTGTGTGTGTGAGAGAGGGAGAGAGGCTGGATATGGCAGCATGATTCAAAATCTCGTCTGAAACCAGTACATACCGGACGATCCGTAATGGTTTCAGAGGTCATGGGTACAATAATTTGAATGTATTTGATGCATTACATATATATTGATAATGTATCGGACGATACATACCAATGTATTGTCCGGAACCAGTACGTATCGTCCAATATGTACCGATTTTGAAGTAGGATGATACGTAACGGAAAACCAATATTTTAAACCATGTATAGAAGCAATTATGATGGTGATGATGGATTGATGATAATTTTCCAGCTTTTCATACTTAATAGATGGATGTATGGATGGATGGATGATGGATATGGATGAATTATTGACTACAGCGGGCGGGAGAGAGGACTGGGGGTATGAATAAATGTTGTGTGTGAAAGAGGATGGATCTGGCAGTAATGATGATGGCGATGAGGCTTTCCAGCAATAAGCATCTCATGACGACATGAGATCAAGCAACATTTTCACATAACATAGAATAACATAAAACCAAGATATGATTTACGCCAAATATGGCGAAAAATCTCATCCCTCATGTCAAATGC
This sequence comes from Chloranthus sessilifolius, assembly GCA_021018995.1. NCBI lineage: Eukaryota > Viridiplantae > Streptophyta > Magnoliopsida > Chloranthales > Chloranthaceae > Chloranthus > Chloranthus sessilifolius. The sequence continues at coordinate 106,467,113 of CM037588.1, forward strand.
AGAAGACGGAGAATATGGAATCCCCCCCATATGGGAATCCAAATAGCTAAGCCTATGCACCTTTTCTATCTATAAATAAAGCAACAATTTCTAATAAAAGCATATAGAATAAATGTGTCCTATCCATCCATGTTGCCTCATGCCAAGGCACGGCTTCGGAAACAGATGATGCCCCCACCCTCATAAAATGACAATGGCACTCATGATCACCATGTGACAAGCAGAAATGCTGATGATGACATGAAGTGATATATGCAACTGCATGATGCCCATCGTGTGGTATTTGTCGGTAGGAGGAGCAAAAAGAGCATAATACATCCCTTCCAGCTACTGGTAAGTTGAGGATCCATTGGGGTCCACCGCGCCACCATTGGTTGAATCCTTCCTTCTCCCAAACGGGTTCTTCGAAAACGTTTCACGTGTTAAGAAAATAATGATCCAAATACCCCTGCTTCAAAGATCATACAGTTTGCTATATATTACAGTGACAAACCAATTATACGGATACAAACCAGTCGGCAGTGTAGAAGAGTTCTCATTCATATTTGGAAATCAGTTTTGTTTCAGTGGTTGCCAGTAAATACTTGTATTTTACTTTAACAAAAACTAATACTAGTTATATTACTGAAGGATAAATTGATTATCATACCACCGCTCGATTACAGAGCCATGACAGCCATCATTTTTAGGACATGGCAATTGTCTTTAACAATCCCAGTCATCAGTGGTAGCTCGATCATATATTGAACTCAAGCGGGCCCAAAATAACACCCATCAGGTGATTTGACACTAACATGTATATGTATTGTTGTGTGCTTTTCCTTTTTTGGAAGTTCAATATTAAATTGCGCCAAAGATGATTCCAATCCTCTCGTAGACATGATTCTTTGGTTGCGACTAATGGTAGGCTACTAGGTACACTAATTGGATTGATAAAAGATATATGCCATGTGGCATAAAAATAAAAGTGGGCTATCATGGCCCTATAGGAGTCAGGTCCATTACTGAATGGTATTGGTCAATGGCATTTTTTTTCCACAAATGCCTACGGTTCAACTATGAAAGTACTTTAAACTCATTGTTTAAACAGAGAAGTGGCATTTCCAAACGAGCAATGCTGCCTATGATCAACGTTTAAGTGAAGATAAATAGCAAAGAAACCATTGACCAAACCAGATTACCATGAGGTTCCAGGTGGCATCAAGTTTCCAAAATCCTAGATTTGATCAGTTAAAAAATTCATTCTAATTTGACCAGAAATAGCCCCATCACCAGTAAGTATAAGATAATAAAAGGATATTGAATTCGCATTCCACCACGTACAGAACTAGGGATAACAGTACCCTGCAAATTGTTGTGGACAATTGTGGCACTGTTCACATCCTGCACAGATGTCCCAAATCAGATATTAGATTTTAAAGAGTGAGATAAACAACACTCCAATAAGAACTAACAAATAACAAATAAAAAAATAAAAAGGAAGCATGATTAAAACATAACCCAACCAATTGTGCAAATAAATTATATTTTAATACTTACATCGAATTCAATGAAACACACGGTATTTTTTTCCTGCCGCAAAATCTTCATTTGCTTAAAACCAGGTTGGCTGCATAACCAGGAATAAAATGGACAATGAGACTCCATCAACAGAGATAAATATTGGCACCATAATCAAAAAATAAGGCAGAGAACACAGCATGTTAGAGACAGACGATGAAGAATTCCTAGCCTGGGAAACAATAAAGAAAGTGTCAGTTTGAGTTCCAAGTAAAGGATTTCATACACAGTAAAAAGACCCCTCACTTCTTCCTCTATTACGTTCTCCCCAAGATTGCCAATAAATAAAGTGTTGCAAGGGGGATTATCTTTCGCGTTCTGTACAGAAAAAAGGATTAACGAATTTTATCTCTCTAAGCTGCATAATACAGTTACTCAGAAGCCATGCACCAACATTAATTAAACAATGCTTAAATAGCAGCCTAAAAGTATATACCCAGCAGATAAAATAATTTTTTATTAATAAAGCAGATAAATATCATAGTTCAAAAAAAATATATATATATATATATATATATATATATATATATATATATGAAACTTGGAAATATGGCTGTGTGCGTATCCCATATATATATATGGGATACGCACACAGCCATATTTCCAAGTTTCATGACCAGTAATGGAAGTCGTAAAATGACAGAAAATTCCAGCCAATCCATTTTGACATATGAGACACAACAAAAATTCACAGACTAGGAGCACTCTCAACTTGAGTGATCGTCTTCATCCAATCGAGATTTCTCAAGTGTTTAGTTTAACCTTAAATTGGTTGAAAATTATAGGAAAAAGAAACATTTCCAAAAATACAATACAAGTGGACGACTAAGAATCAAAGATTAAAAGATCCACAAATATTTTCATTACTGCTTGCAGGCAAAAATATGTGTAGTCCGAAAAATTTAAATTCTACTGCCAAATAAGAACCTTTACCGCTTCGTATCAGCTAATACCATATTTATCAAGCTTGAACTGGTGAACTCATAAAAATGTCTTGAAACCTAATATTTCAGATATACTCCATTTTTATTTTTGAAAGCTTGCTAGGGTAAGGAGAAGAGTTTTGGGTTTTTCTGGGCATTTCAAGTCTTAAAGCTTTCATAAAAACTGAGGATGCAGAGACATGGGTCAAAATATCGTCCGATACCGATACGTATCGGTTTTGGAAACCGATACGATACATTGCCTATGTATCGTATACCCTTAAAAAATTAGTAATTATCGTCCGATACGGGCAATTTATCTCCCGTATTGAACGATAAATTGAAATTATCGAACAATAATTTCAATATATCGTCCGATAATTTCAGCTTTTTTAAAAACAATTTTTTTTTCAAATTATCGGACAATACGGGCAAATTCTCGCCCGTATCGTCCATATCGTCCGATAATTAGAAATTATCAAACGATAATTTGAGATTATTGTCCGATATTTTCAAATTATCGGACGATGGGCCCAGGCACTATACATGCACGGTGCCAGCCTTGTTTTACTTGTTTTTTTGCCTTTTTTTAGTTGCTTTTATCATTTCTTTCCCTTCTTCTGCTTTTTCTGCAAGAGGTGTTTTTAGCTTGTAAGTAAACCACTAGGAAAGCTACTGACCACCTAAACAGCTCGGGTTCATCACTTTTTTGCCGGAAATCATCGCATAGGTATCATATTAACCCATATACCTTATTTTTTAATTTATTTGATTGCGTTTTTATAGCCATTTTCACTAGATCTACCCATAAATGTGGTAGATCTAGTGAAAACTAGATCTACCCACTAGATCTACATTTTGGGAGTTTAATTTGTTTTTAAAACTTCTTTTTTTTTTTTTTTTTAGTAAATTAAGTTTTTTAAAAAAATTAAGTTTTTATATAATCTTTGCATATAAATTTTTTTTTTGTGTTAGTAAATTAATAATCTTTGCATATAAATTAATTTTTTATATAATTTTTGTGTTAGTAAATTAATTTTTTTTTTGTGTTAGTAAATTAAGTTTAAAAAAAAAAAAGTTTTTATATAATACTTAAAAATAAATTATGTTAGTAATTTAAGTTTTTTTGTATTATATATAAACTTAATTACCCTTTAAAATTAATTTATTTATTATAAACTTAATTTATTTAAAATATAAAACTTAATTTATTTATTTTATAAGCTATTTACAAATACTTAATGTAATTGATGTGTCGCGACACATGTGACACTTGTGACACACGTGACACGTATCACGTGTGATATGTCGCGACACATGTGACACGTGTCACATGTTGCGACACATGTGACACATACCCCATAACATGTGACACAAGTGTCGCAGCACATGTGACACAGGTGTCGCGGCAAATGTAATTGATGTGTCACATGTGACACAAACCCCATGACACATCAAGTACACGTGTCACATGTGGCATGGGGTATGTGACACAGGCGTCGCGACACATGTAATTGATGTGTCACATGTATCACACATGTGACACATACCCCATGACACATCAATTACACATGTGTCACATGTGTCACATGTGTCATGGGATATGTGATATATGTGGCACATCAATTACACATGTCACATACCCCATGATGCATGTGACTCATCAATTTCAAAAATATATGATTTTCAAATTAATATGATTTTCAAATATTTTCAAAATTAGAATAATATGATTTTCTAATATAGCAATATTTTCAAAATTAGAATAATATCAACTAAATACTATTTTCAATATTTTTAGAATAATATGAAATAAATATGGTAAAATATAATCTAATATTTAAAATAATAATAATAATAATATCAAATTACTTTTCAAAAACTAGAATAATATCAAATAAATTTGGTAAAATATAATCAAATATTTTAAAAATAAGAATAATATCAAATAAATTTTCAAAAATTAAAATAATATCAAATAAATTTGGGAAAATATAATCTAATATTTTAAAAATAAGAATAATATCAAATAAATTTTCAAATGTAATCTAAAATTTTTAAAAATTAAAAAAATATTAAATAAATTTGATAAAATATAATCTAATATTTTAAAAATAACAACAATGTGAAATAAATTTTCAAATGTAATATAAAATTTTTAAAAATTAGAATAATATCAAATAAATTTTATTTTCAAGTGTAATCTAAATGTTTTAATTTAATTCAATCGTTTGTTCATTCATACAGCTGAAATAAATAAATATGGTACGATCATCAAATCTAGCCTGGCAATATGGCACAACAATAGATGGTGATAGACTCCGAATAGAATGCAAGCTTTGTAGGAAAAAATTACTGGGAGAAGGTATCACACGGTTGAATGAGCATTTGGCTCACATTAATAGAGAGACAAAAGGATGTCCCAATGTACCTAGAGAGGTGAAAGAAGATGTCAGAACCAGTTTACAGGCAGCTAAGGGAAAAAAAAACATAAGCCAACCGAGATAGAGAAATGTATAAGAGAATAAGGAGGAGAGATCCAGAGTTTCCTGCAGCTGGACCTGAGGATGATGAGGATGAGGATGAGGATGAACAGACATCGAGAGTCATTAGGGAGAGTGCTAGAGAAGCACGACAGCGACGAGATTAGGAAGAAGCCGATTATCGGTTTCGGTCCAGGTTGAGGGGCCCATCCATGCCTGCTGCTGGTGGTGGATCTAGTCATAGGTCACATGTTGTTGATGATGATGAAGATATTCATGAGACTGTCGAGTTGCGTAGGTCACATCAGTGAGGGAGACCAGGCCGTCTACTATAGGTCGTACTTGAGGTCCCATGGATCCGTTCATGTATCGGACAGAAAGCTTCAAGCACTAATTGAGTACAATTTCACTGAAAAAATGAGGGAAGAGGCTTAGAAAATCGATTGCAAAGTTCATAATATACAATCACATTCCGAGTCAAGTTGTGGAGTCGTCGTACTTCAAAAGTATGATTGATACAAGTGCAGAAGCTGGTCCAGGAGTCAAAAAGCCTTCTGCATACGAGATATCTGGGCCCTTATTAGATAATGAGTACAAAGAGATAGGAGCTTCTGTGGAAAGCTTCCACGAAGTATGGGATGAGAGAGGTTGCACAATTATGTGTGATGGATGGACCGGTCCAACAAGAGTTTGATCAACTTTTTAGTATACAACGATGTCGGGACAGTATTTCTAAAATCAGTTGATACTTCTAAACACCCGAAGACAGCTGATTACCTCTTCCAACTAATGGATATGGTAGTTCAAGATGTTTGAGAGCACCGGATTGTGCAGGTGGTAACAGACAATGTCGCCAATTACAAAGCCGCAGGAAGACAGTTAATGTTGAAGAGACGTCACTTGTACTGAATTCCGTGTGCCGCTCATTGCGTGGACCTTATTCTTGAGGATTTGGGAAAGAGAAGCAAGACACAGACAACTTTTCAGAAAGGAAGAACGATTACTTCCTACTTATACAACAATGACAAGTTGGTGAATTTGATGAGAGACTTCACCAAGAACGAGCTGCTCTGGCCTGCAATTACACGATTTTCGACCCAATTTCTATCCCTACAGAGTTTGGCTAGATATAAGCGTGAGCTGAAAAGCATGATCAACTCCGAAGAATGGAGAAAACATGAGTTAGAACTCCCACGAGCAAAGAAACCTACTTGCAATGAAGTTGCTGACCTAATCTATAACCCCCTGTTTTGGGCAGATGTTGACCACCTAGTCGCTGTCACTACCCCGTTGGTGCAAGTGTTGAGGTTGGTAAATAGTGATGAGAAACCAATGATGGGGTATGTTTACGAGTCGATGGATAAAGCAAAATTGGCTATTAAAACTAAATGCCCTACAAAATATAAACGATATTGGGCGATCATCGACATGAGGTGGGATGCACAATTCCACCAGTACTTGCATGTCGCAAGTATAACATGTTAAACTGCTTATATAGTGATTTTTATTTATTTATTATTTTTCATATTATTCATTATTTCCATATATTGATAAGATTGTTCATATTAGATGTATAGCATACACTACTTGAATCCGGCCTTCCAGTATACGCGACGCTTCGAATTGAGTGAGGCCGATGAAGTGTACAGCGGTTTGTTCAATGTGATCCAACAAATGCTCCCTAAGTTGGCGGAGTAAAGTCAAGCCATAAGAGATGTGAGCAATCATACCTTATAACTAGTAAGTCAAGTGTCATATGATATGTTTATTGATATGTGAGTTATTGTATTCCATCTTTGTAGATTGACATATTCCGCAAGAGACATGAGTCATTTGGGACCCCATTAGTGCAATCCCAAATCAAGTACGATAAACTCGCTGATTAGTAGATGCATTATGGAGGTGATGGCCTGATACTGAGGCGAGTTGTAATGAGAGTTTTATCGTAAGAATGTTCCTCATCCAACTGTGAACGGAATTGGAGCACCTTCTCTCTCATTCACACGAAGACAAGGAATAGGCTCACTATGGAACGATTGAAAAAGTTAGTCTACTGCCACTATAACATGCGATTAAGGGTCAGAAATATGCAGATGACCATCCGTGATAAGCAATTATATGAAGTCTTAGTTCGTACAATTTTTATTTGATCTAATTGATGAGGCATATACTAATTTATCTATCATATTCTACCTTACAGATAGTGAATATTTTAAACTCATCCAGTTGGATTATATATTCACGGAGGATGACCCTTTGAATCAGTGGATCGAAGAGAGAGAAGAGCCAGTGTTGGAAACTGAGGGCACCGCATGGCTGGATAATGCTGAAAGAGTAGTGGAGGGGCAGACTTCCCAACCACCGAGGCGAAAAGGAAGATTGAATCGTTATCCAGTGGTTGGATCTGATGACGAAACGCAGTCCGGTAGTGATAATGACGATGATGGGGGTGATGATGGAGGCGATGAAACCCACGCTGGCACTAGTGGTGGAGCAGATTATGTTGATCCTTATTCTTATGGAGGTATTGCCGCATGGGATGATGAGTCGGTAACAATATATGACACTCCTACATTTAGAGATTGAGGGGTTGAAGGAAGAGGAGCGTCAGAATCTTACCAAACACCACCACCACCACAAGGTCCACAAGATAATGTGGGTTATATGACTTCTAGCTTCAGGGAATTTAGTTTGCAAAATACCGAAGATTCAGCAACCAGTAAACCCATACTATCGGCCTCAACCAACCTACCCCGGGCTATATGACTTCGTTGGTCATATATTTGGAGGACCAACCTTCACCTATTACACTGAGCAATATTCTTCGCTAATGCCTCAATTTCTAGGAAGCACATATGATCATAGGTATCAATATGGCCAACATTATAGGGAAAGCTCATGCACCGATGATGATGATCACGAGGGTCAAGAACCACCACGAAATTCAATGTGGCTTTAAAGTAAGTTTTTCATGTACAATATACCTTTTAATGTTGATCATGAGTCATGTACAATGTAATTTAGGTTATGCGTTGATAAAATTATAAAATATGCATCAAATAAGCCTTAAATTTAAAAAAAGTTGAAATAAATAGAAAATCATTAAATTTATTTTTCTTGATTTTTTTAGTATTTTTTGGGATTTTTTGGAAAAAAAAAAAATTCAATGTATCCGCCAATACCCAGTACGTATCATCCTGGAGGTTGGGACGATACGTACCGGAAAACCGGTATTTTGACCCATGCCTGTGCCATGTGAAACACCATTTAGACCGTCTGATTTGAAGGCCATGATCTTAAGATCTTTCATGCAAAAGATTGGCACAAAACAAGATCTTAATCATATGATTCAACGCAGCCAACTGTTGAATCAGATATCATCCTTTAACTGCATTGTTTCGTATGATAAAGATTGAGTTTCGTGCCAATCTTTTGCACAAAAGGTTTTTAGATCATGCCCTTATGGCCTTCAAATCAGACGGCTTATATGGTATTTTCACATGGCACGGGGTCTCCAAAATACCATGTCTTTCTTTTAAACTATGGGCAAGGGCCAACTTCTCGTGAGCAAGTAATGGCTCCCTAAAAATATTTGTGCATGCATTATTTTCCATTCGGTGACAATTTGAGCTAATCGACCTATTATTTTCCTTCAATATTCCATAGTGGCAAACAAAGTGGATATAAAGCAACATATGATCCACTAACCTTCCTAGAGTCAGTAGCACCATGATCTGGATCTTCTCTCTTTTCCGGTCAATAACACTTATTATTAAAAATAAATCTTTTCAACATCCTTCTGTTCTTTTAGGATTTCAAACACAAAAATAACCCATCATGGGTTGCCACTCCATCTTTTGGCAATGTTTTTTATCCACACGCCCTTGAGCATATTGTTGCATCTCAGAGCCTCTTCAAGTCATATACAGATTACGTGATCTAGCTTTCAAGATTAATACGAGATAGCCTGAAAAATTGTGTCAAACAATAGACTGTAATGAGTGTAATCATGTGATTTTGGTTGATTTCCTTCAAACTATTTTAGGCTGGTGTTACTACCACACCACTTTATGTTATAGACGCCTCACTTAAATGAAGGAAAATCTGTTGACTGCTTTAAATCGGACGTTGGAGATCCTTTTTCATCCCAACCTTTCACAAAATAGATGTTGAGAACATGGGCCTACTCTTACTCGGTCAGATGTAGATTCCATGTGACACAAATCCCAAGAAGTGAATGTGAACCACATTACATGGTACAATGATCGCGTTCACTTTTTGGAATGTGTGCCACATGGAATCAACAACTGACAGTCTGATAGTAGGCCAATGAGCTCAAAATCTTTTGTTGAAGATTGGGACGAAAATCGATCTCCATCATCTGATATAAAACAGTCAACACATTTTTTCCTTTGTTTAAGTGAGGTGGCTGGAACATAAAGTGGTGTGGTAGTAACACCAGCCCTATTTATTGCTGTCTTCTTTTCATCTGTGACCACCATCAGTCTGTAGCCTTCTTGCTTTCACCAGCAACTTCTCACCCATGTGGTGCCTCCAGTGCTTGCATTGATTTTTATCTTAGTCGTTTAATATTGCACGATAACCACTGAATTTCTAATTTGTGGATCTTCAAGTAGGGTCCCTCTTTCTTGCTCTTACAGCCTTGCTCTCTCCAACTAGCTGCTTGCCCCCTTATTCATTTGTATTTAACACTTGCTCCTAACTTACTTAACCTAGCTCTACAGATTCATTTCCCACAGGTATGGACTGTGACTAGATATCGAGCATCCCTGTGACCAGGTGACAATAACAGAAAAAACTTATGGGCAGGACTCTACCAGAGCATATTACAGTGAGTCATTAATTCTTTCATGGGAATGTCAATCAAAATAAAAAGATGTTTGAGGAGAAAAATACAACAAAAAAGGATCATGACGAAAATGGTTTAACTGGGTCAATGATGAAAATGGTTCTGAGCAAATCTGGCTGCCGTTGCCTTCTTGCAGTTCTACAGGCTACTTGGAAAGAGAGGAACCACAGTATTTTCCGCTGCCAACGTCGCTCAATTACGATGATCCACACCTATGTTTCTGAACTCGCCATCAGTTGGTCTCTGGTGCTTCTGCAGTTCTGAGACCTCTCCCAGTCCCAAATCCTCCAGGATTGGACCTCTCTCCTTGACCCTGTGCTTGTCTGGGGTGGCGTTGGTGTTGTGTAGTTCTTTTTCCTCCTTTTGCTCTTGCTTGTTTCTTTCTCTCGAGCGTCCCCTTTTGTAATTTCGTTGGTTCAATGTAATTATCATCTTACCGAGATATATATATATATATATATATATATATATATATATATATATATATATATATATATATATATATCTGGCAGTTACAGAGGATCTGATCTGCATCAGAAACAAAAGAACAGTTCACAGCCACTAAATGTGGTTCTGGCAGAAGACTTCTCTCTTCTCCAGAAGCAACGATAGAGAACTTTGAATTGAATGGAAGAGAAAGGGGGTGAGATTTTGCCTAATATTAAGATGACTCAATACTTAGGTATCCATGCACTTTTGAACAAGATAACTGTTAGTCGTAAGCTTCAGAGTGAGGGCCTTCAAGGGACTTACCAATGAAAGAGCTTGCAGGCGTTTTACCGCCAACAAATCTGTCCTTTCCAGTGGAAGAATCAGCCTTCTATAACAGGAGAAGATTTCTCCAGTGATAGGGAAAAGGTAACGGTAATGCATTAAAATCCACAGTAGATAGAGACGGTGGAACTCAGAGATGACAGGAGATGTCGTGTCGTACTGGCTACAAAACTGGACATCTTTCTGCAAAGATAACCTAGGTGGATTTGACAGGAGGCAGAGATGAATCAAGCTAGCAATAAATTGCAAGGGAAATAATAATAATAATAAAGTTATATTTACGAGGGGGAAAACTAAAAAAAAAAAAAATTTGATGGTGTAGTAGTCCAGCTGAAAATATGGAGCATGACAGCACAGGCTTTTAGTAATAGCCTTGTCTCAGGTAAAGATCAAGGCCCGTTGAGAATGAGGCTCCGAGTTTTGATGTGCCAGAAGATGGAGTTCCTGTGGAGGTTGGCTTGCTGCTATTTTCTAGTTGATAGGCTGAACCAAAAGGCGAAGCAATACCGGAGTACCATCTTGCCCATGCTAACAGTATCTTGGCCTTGGTAAAAGATACATGCTGGAACTACTGGAATAAACCACAGGATAAGGACTTGTGACGACCCACGATACTGTCCGGTTCTGGGCTTAAATCCGCTCCCCAATTTTGTTCCTGCCATGGACTTAAAGTCCCCACCCAAAATGCGTCATGACATGTAAGGTCCGCATACACCTTATCATGGATCAAAATCTTGGATTTTCGATATGTATTGTCCAGCCCCAAAACCGATACGTACCGGACAATACTGTCCAGTTTTTTCCCAAAAAAACAAAAAAAAAAAAAAAAAACAACAACAAAACCGATAATTTGAAATTATCGGACGATACGAACGATACGGACGATATGAATGATACTTTGAACAATAATTTGACTGTTTTTTAAGGGGGGGCAAAAAAACCCAATGTATCGTATCGTTCAAGTCCAAAACCGATACGTATCGGTATCGGACGATATTTTGATCCATGCACCTTATAGCCCAGGCTCTAGACATTTCCCAACCCGATGTGAGACTATTACAATCCCCTACCTTATAGAAGAGCCATCCTCGGCAATACCATTATGTGAAGACCCAAATCCAAACACCACTATATTGTCTGGTTCTAGGCTTAAGTCCCCTCCCCGATTTTGTTCTTGGCATGGGCTTAAGTCCCCATCCAAAACATCATGACATGTAAGGTCCGCATACACTTTCTAGCCAAGGCTCTAGACATTTCCCTATCCAATGTGGAACTATTACAATATTTTGTGGCAACCCAGATATTGTCCAATTCTGAGCTTAAGTCCCCTCCCCGATCTTGTTCCTGGCTTAAGACCCCACCCAAAACGTGTCTTGATATGTTAAGGTCTACATACACCTTATAAACAAGGCTCTGGACATTTCCCTATCCAATGTGGGACTATTACAATCCCCCCACCTTATAGAAGAGTCGTCCCCGGCTATGATACTAGACGACCCAGACTCACACACCACAATATTGTCCGGTACCAAGCTTAAGTCCCCACCTAAAACGAGTCATGACATGTAAGATGCGCATACCCCTTATAGCCCAAGATTTGAACATTTCCCTATCCAATGTGGACTATTACAGGACTCGCTTGCAGCCACAATCTTCCGTGACCTTAAGCACTAAATAAAAGGTAGTAGATGCATTCATTCCTCACATCAAGAACAGTAAGTACTCTAATGTTAAAGGGTTAACGCTCTTCAACTTTCATTTCTGGTCGTGCAGTCCTTGGTAGTAGAATGGGTGAATTGATCTTGAATCTTTAGAGAGGTGGAGCAAAGCATTTTGTAGAACACCCTCTTCCCAAGTTGGATCATGCTCACATCTAGGACCCTAGAAATTCCTCGCAGCCTAGCTATAAAAATCACCAACTTTTTGCAAAAATTGCGATCGAATAGCGAATAATATGTCATGACTGAGATCTGATTTAATCGCATCATTTTGAAGAAATAAGTCAAATAACAACTTTTTAAATAAGTTGCAAAGTTCATCAATAAATCGGGATTTTTTCAAATTTTGTCACTATAGCTTTTACCACTAAGAGTGAATTTCACATTCACAATTAATTCATTATTTACTTTTCCAATTCATCCCGAACTCCAACTTTTTCACTCTATTCCTCAGTAGTGAATGGGTCATATAGGAATCAAATCACTCAGCTAATTTGTGCAGTGAATCCAGGCATTGAAATCTTATATGTAGTGATTTATATAGCGTTGGAGGCGCTTCGAGGCGTACCGTAAGCTTTTCGCCTCGAGGAGTAATGGTCGTGAGGCATAATTGAGGCGTCGCGAGGCGCAATAACACGTAGTAAGGCGCAGCGAGGCTTAAGCCTCACATAATTTTTTTATATTTTTACTACCTTATCCTCCTGTTTCTTACAAGTTTACCTTTTTTCACCAGTTTACCCTTTTAAAGAATTAGAAGATGAAATAGAGTAGGATTACCTCTGTTAATGTTTAATAACAAAAAATAATTATCTGTTAATGAGAAAGGAACCGATCAATGAGTGGTTGAACTTTAATTTATATTGTAACATTATTTTGAGATGTCAGTTGTGAGCCATGACTTGAGACTTATATATTACAAACATGTGCAACCTTGTGTATGTTTGATTTTGAATTTTGCCACGGGTAAATGGTTGTGTACTTATGCCTCTTATTGTCATTTGTGACTCAAAATTTGATTTTTTATAATTGGAAAATACGTGGAAATCGATTTAATATTTCTCACGGATTCTGACCTACCGGAATCCATAGGAAACCCTTTAACTCTAGTGTTTGGGTAGCTAAATAACACATGGAAAATGGGGAGCGCCATCTTTGGTGCTTCCTGTATGTAGCCTAACATCAACAACTCTCTTGTTATCGCCCACCCCTCTCAAAGGAGATGAAGAACGGGAGGAACGAAGTAAGTGTTTGGGTTCACGACACCCAATTTCAAATCAGTGATCATCAACACGACGACCACCACTCTTTGATTTTCAAATTCTAGTTAACTTCAGTTCAATTTCAGATTCAATCATCTTAGATTTTGTTGTTAGATCCATCTTCCAATCCTTTATTAATCTCATGCTTAAATTTTGCAAGCATAGGTTCTTGGATAAATTCATTAATTCCAGGGCTAAATTTCTGTCCCTAGATCTCGATGAAGGTCATTCCAATGGTGATTACGCCACCAAAGATCATGACTATAAAAAATCTTCCGGGCGTCAAGGTTGAGGAGAACCGTCCATGGCAGAACGAACACACACACACAGAGCGAGCTTTTCTGATGCGGAATGTAGATCCACATGTTTCGATCATGGATAGTTCTATTTCGTGCATATCGTAGATGACAAAAATACGCAAGTTGGCGGTTATTGGCGGTTTCAGTTAATTATTGGCAGTTACAATTAGTTATTGACAGTTTTAGTTAATTTCTTAATTTGAATTTGAATTTAGTTAGTTATTATTTTGAATTTGAATTTAGTTAGTTATTATTGTCTTATAGCCTATTTAATGGCATGTAAGAACAAATTTTATAATTTGATTAATGAATATAAAAAAATTAAGTTGTTTTGTGCATCTTCTGAAAGAGTGATTCTTTCATTTAGAAAACTTGAGATGAATTTTCGCCTTTGAGAAGTGATTGCTCAAAAGTTATCGTTGGTGCGAGGTCGACAAACCCGCGTGTGCGATTGGTGCGAGGCCAGTCGTTCAATCATTATTGAAAATCTTCTACCTTATTCTTCTTTTAATTTTTGTGATTTAATTGAAGATTGAGAGCCCTAACCCCTCACTTACAGGATTTATGGTATTTTAGGGTTAGCATGCAATTTCCTGCATCAATTTGGTATCAGAGCTAGGTTCAAACTCTCGGCAAATAGATTTACAACTTCCTTCCACACTCCTTTTTTCATCAATTATTCTTGGGCAGTCTCATGCTTCCTTTCTAGCCACCTAACTATACACTATCCTTTCTTGTATTGTAAGGGTCTTGGAGTGACCTTTGATATTTCACACTTTCTTCGAATTAAGCAGGGATTACCTAATTCGCTCGGTAACCCAGCGGACCACGAACCAATTAAGTGTGAACCGGTTCAATGTGATCCCTAAGAGGTCTCGAACCTGGCATCAAACAAATGCTGAGTTACTTGTTTCTTGCTCTGAATCATGTATTTCATGTATCCTCTCACGCTTGTAATCTCCCCAAGAAATGACTAGCAAATTGTGTTATCCTCTCACGCTTGTAATCTCCCCAAGAAATGACTAGCAAATTGTGTTATCCCTCCACACATTTTTTTCCAAATATTTCTAACTTCAAGAGAGTGATCAGATAATCATAGTCGTAGATGAACGTCCTGATCAATTTCCCTTTCTCAACAATCATACACACGATCTCCATTAATATCAAGATGATGCAATGAGAGACACACAACGAAAAAATCCCAACAGCCTTGCCATACTAATTCTCGGTCATCCAATTGAATCAGTCCATCCATATGCCAACATCTTCCTCAAAGCTGTCATGTGATGCAGTGCAAAACTTTAGCCTGGTGCAAAATCCAAACGAAGACTAGAGAAAATGGGGAGGAGAATTAGAAGAAAATAAGAAAGAAAAGGGAAATCGAAAAGGGATTGTTGGAAAGGTGCTGATCAGAAGGTCACAGAGTTCAGCTTTCAATTACGCCAGGTTTATGTATTGCCTAGTTTCAAGCATCAAATGAAGAAGAAAATAAGAAAGAAAAGGCAAATCGAAAAGTTATCGTTTGAACGTTGCTGATCAGACGGTCACAAAGTTCAACTTTCAATCCCGCTAGTTTTATGTATTGCCTATTTTCAGGCATCAAATAACGTCAGATTGATGTGGAATTTATCTTATTTGAAAGCTTATCGAAGTAGTTTTCCAACAAAGCAAGAAATGCGCAATTTTCACAAGCATTGAAGAAGTAATGGTCAATTTCGGAGGTTGCACTTAAAGTGACGAATTTCAAAACTTCTAATTGAATTAAGCTTAGTTTCTTTCATTATTTTATTTAACAAATAGGATTTATTTCCTTTATGTTAGTTTCCTTATTATTTAGAACTTTATTTTATTGTTTTAGGAAAATTAACATAATTCTTTATTTAGTTTAGAAATTAGAGTTGGACTAGGATTTTTAATTTTATAAATTGTAAAAAAGCCATTTAAAGGCAATGGTGTTGGAATTTAATTTAGAGTTGAATGGATTTTATTCTTTTTGAGCTTTTTGAAGCCCTACTAGCTGCATTTAGTATTAGGTGCTCCTACGGGTTCACCAGCAGAGGAATTTTGGTGAGACATTCCTTAATTCAACCACCTTGGAAGACTAGTTTCAGCCTTCCTGCGGGCTAGTTTTGTGTCAAAACTAGTATCCTCTCCAGTGGTTATCATGTACGGATTACATCAGTGAGGCCAGAATGTGTCAGTATCGACATGTTTATACCATTTCAGATGATTGGGCCCATATGTTAGGCCCAAATTATAAATTGATTGAGCTCGAAGCAACTTTCTTAAGGCACTAACCCAACCCATTTAAGTCCTAGCCTAAGCCTGAAATGGCCTATTTTAAATTTGGGCTTAGCATGCCACACTTATTAATTGAAGTTGAGATTACAGGCCCAAGCTTAGCCCGAAGTGGTATAAACGTGTTCAACTTGGCGGGCTTGAAGCTAGGCCTCAATATAAAATGTCAAGACATTTGGGCTTGGGCCTAATCCAATAACTAATCGGCCCCGACAACGTTATATTGGGTCATGTGATGCAGGAAAATCGCATGCTAACCCTAAAATAGCATAAATCCCGCAAGAGAGGGGTTAGGGTTCTCAATCTTCAATTAAATCACAAAAATTAAAAGAATAATGTAGAAAATCTTCAGTAATGATTGAACAAGCGGCCTCGCACCAATCGCACATGCAAGTTTGTCGGCCTCGTACCAACAATAACTTTGAGGAATCACTCCTCAAAGGTGAAAACTCCTCTCAAGTTTTGTAAATGAATGAATCGCTCTTTCACAAGATGCACAAAGCAACTTATTTTTTTTTATTCATCAATTAAATTATAAAATTTATTCTTACATGTCATTAAATAGGCTAAGACAATAATAACTAACTAAATTCAAATTCAAAATAATAACTAACTAAATTTAAATTCAAAATAAGAAACTAACCAACTAACTAACTAAAACCGCTTAACTAACTGTAAGCACCAATAACTAACTGAAACTGCCCATAACCGCCAACTTGCGATTTTTCTTTGTCTACGGTATACACGAAACAGAACCATCCACGATCCAAACATGTAGATCTAAATTCCGCATCAATCCCCTTTACTTTGAAAAAGTTCAACCCTGAACTTTGACCAAAATTGATCTTTTTCGTGGAGGTCAAGAATAATATTTGGGGAACCTTGATCAGATGATCTCCCTTTCTCCTTACACCATATTTTCTCTACCTTCGCCATCTTTTACCGCATGAAAGTTAGAACTTGCGAATCTACTTGCCGAGAGTTTAAACTTCTGAATCTATTTACCGAGTTTGAACTTGCGAATCTACTTGTCGAGAATTTGAACTTGCGAATCTATTTGCTGAGAATTTGAACCGAACTCTGATACCAGATTGATGCAGGAAAATCGCATCTTAACCCTAAAATAGCATAAATCCCGCAAGAGAGGGGTTAGGGTTCTCAATCTTCAATTAAATCACAAAAAATAAAAGAATATGGTAGAAGATTTTCAGTAATGATTGAACGGCCGGCCTTTCACCAATCGAATGCGCAGGTTTGTTGGCCTTGCACCAACAATAACTTTGAGGAATCACTCCTCAAAGGCGAAAACTCATCTCAAATTTTATAAATAAAAGAACCATTCTTTCACAAGATGCACAAAGCAACTTAATTTTTCTTTCTTCATCAATCAAATTATAAAATTTGTTCCTACATGCCATTAAATAGGCTAAGACAATGATAACTAACTAAATTCAAATTCAAAATAATAACTAACAAAATTCAAATTCAAAATAAGAAAATAACTAACTAAAATCGCCAATAACTAACTGTAACTGCCAATAACTAACTGAAACTGCCAATAACCGCTAACTTGCGAATTTTCGTAGTCAGTAATATGCACGAAACAGAACTATCCACGATCGAAACATGCGGATCTAAATTCCGCATTACCATGACTATAGCCCATACTCGTCCCTATGGAGGGCATAGCTTGGTGGTCTAGTGGCCAGCCCTGCCTATTGATAGGCATACTGATCTCCAATAGCGTCAATGGAAACTCAATAATAATACTAAAAAATGAAGTCTTTTGGATTATTTTACTCATGTTTTTAGGTGTTTTACCATATGAAAAGTGAATATAATGCATTATCCAAAATGCAAACTTAGCATTTACAAAGTTAGAACTAAAGTATTTTGCAATAATCCGCAAATAACTGCGAATCCAACCACATAATATAAAAATAACCAAAAACCTATTAATATAGTAATATACGATGCTAACATGCAATTATCAAGATATGAACTATGAAACTTAAATAAATATACAATTAAGAAAAATACACTAGATGCACTATAAAATTTGAATGTTCCACCACACCAATCGAAAGGTTTATATCAATGACAGAGGATGAAATAACTTGCATTTTTCAGTTTCATTGAAAGCTTGCAGAGAAATTGCCAAAATAAAGAAGCCAAACAAAAACCCAAAGAAAAGAAACAAATGTGTTTAGTTTTTACTTTATGATCAACGAATAAAAATAAGTTTATTTAAGCCTATTTAAGACTTAAAGACATTAAAAAATCATTAAGGGGAAAAAAATTTAAGAAGAAAAAGGATCACTAGTATTATTTTGGGAGGTGTATGCCTCCAATAAGAGGTGCCCCGTGCCCCTCAAGCGAAAAGGCATACGACTCAAACAGGTTGTGCCGCGCCCCAGGGAAGGCACGTATCAAGCCTAAAGGCTTACAGCTCAAAGAGGTTGTGCCTTGCCCCAAGGCGCACCTCAAGGCATACACCTCCTATGCCTTTCAAAATATTAGTAGTATCTCCCATAGTCACAAAACTCTCCGACTTTTCAAAAATTGAGAAATTTCGACGACTTGTAGTCATCCCGACTACAATGCCAATTAATCGGCCGAGTCAGTGACTCGGCCGATTAATCTGCGATTTTGTGATGATGTCTGATTTTTTTTTTCTTTTTATTCACTTATAGTTAAAAATAGTAAACCTTTAGGGCTAGCGCCCTCTCTGCTACCTGCCCATCTCAGAGCTCACTGCTCTTCTTCCTTTTGCCTATTTTGTACTATGTTGTTCATTAAAACAATTATTTTTTACTACAAATATATTCTGATATATTTTCTAAATTTTTTTATATTTTCTTGAATTTTTTATTTTCCCCGATTTTTTCCAACTTTGACTGACTTTGACCATTTTATCCCGAATTAGACCCTTGCCAATTTATTCCCGACTCCCGATTTTGTATAGTATCCCCAACAGTGAAAACATAACCCCTCCAAAAACCTAAAATGCATAGTAAATTCCACACCATCATATATATGTTCATTTATCAATTAAACCACATTTGATTCCTAGAAATTAGAATACAAAACACTTCCACTGAAATGATAAAAATAATTTGTGAAGCAGAACACAATTCAACCAAGATAAAGAAACAAATGAGAGCCTGTGAGCACATGCATAACTTGTCAGTGGCGGGAAAAAGAAACAGAAAGTCATCAAGTAAAACAGAGAGCTAAGCAGAATATCATTACATGAACATGAGCGTAACTGGCAGGGGCAGGCACAGGAGTAGGCATGGCTACCGGAGGAACAGCATATCCTCCATATGGATCATATGGTGCAGGTTGAGCTATATACCTGAGCCAAATCCACACTAAGACAATGTATTCCAGATAAAATTGATCCAAATAAGAGTGACCAAGATCTGGACAGTTTTTAACCGTCTGATAATTTATCTGCTTATAGATACATTTTCATGACTTACCTGCTTCAAAGAAGAACACAAAAAGAGGGACTTACCCTGGTGCTCCCCAAACAGTTGGAGCTGCAGGGAGAAAAGGAGAAGGACTTGGATAACCCGTATGAGTATAGTCACCACCAGTACGCAAGCGTTTACTTTGATCAAAGGAACTGGAATCCGTCACGACACCTAAACAATGAAGGAAGCAAACACTTAACATTTAGCATCCTGTATTCTAGCACCTGAAAAAGCAACTTCCAAATGCACATAAACTTTCAGAAGGCACTCGTTGGTTGCACCAAAGAATAAATAAATAAATAAATAAAGGGATAATGGCTCTGGACCTACATTTAAACACCCAAATGGTCTTTAAATGATCATACACCATTAAAAATATAATTTCTATCTCACACCATCGAAGTGTGATTTATCACTATGCCAGGTGGTGCACATCTGTGACCAGCAATCCATCATTAGAACATGTCTCAGCCCAAAAAAATATGCCTACGAGTGGATTTGAACCATCCGATTGATGAACTTAAATGTCAGCCATTAGAACTAAAAACAATATTATAGTCAACAGATTGGATGGTTTAAATCTTCCTAAAACACTACTTTTGGCATGTTGCACTTCAATCTATGATCTACCACTTTGACAGTATGAATCACCCACATCTTAAACCATGGATGGTGTAAGATCATTAAACATCATTTTGGTGTTTAAATGACGGTCAGGAGAGTCCATAATAAATCACGTCTGCTAATGGTGCTAAATAAAGCATGCATCTAGACAATAAAGGACAGAATCATCATATGTTACAATGATCGAAGTATTGACAATGCAAATGTCAAAGCCAATGCAAATGTTTAGTGTAGATTGCCAATGGTTTATTACTCTAATTTTTACATGGGAGCTGCAATTTCAGGCCAAGTTTACTTAATCCTTATGTAACCAAAATGGTTGAGTGGCCCAAACTTCAATTAGATTGTTCATAAATAGTTTGAACCTTAATACTGACAAGTGTGATAGGATGGAAGCTAACATGTAACACAGAGATATTGAGGGTTTGACAAAAGCCAGTGATGAGATCGAAAAATTGAGATAAAAGAAGGTGATGTTAAAGGGATGGAATGAGAGGGGACTGTTACCAAGGTTGAAGGAGGTATACAGGGACTTCAAGCGGAGATTGTGGGCTGTCATTAAAGGCTGGATGTTGGCCAAGAAAAGGTTCGAGAAGGAGCAGGTGCAGGAGTTTTTTGGGCAGGAATGGAGTCCGATTCACAGATTTCAGATGGCAGAATTCATGTGGATATGGGGATGAAAACAGGGCCTGTAATAAAGACTAAATAGTTAATAAGTTAAAGGCCCATGAGTTCAGTGTTAAAGAATATGTTAGGCCTGAAACTGGAATAAGGGGGATGCCACGTGGATCACTTAAGTGATCACGTTATTGACAGTCAAAGTAAGTTCTCACGGTGATTTTTCACAGCTTCCTTTTATATTTATTCAGATAATATTTTAAACCACTCTGTGTCTCATCTTTCATTAAATTATTTGATTTGAGCTTGATCAAAGAAAACAATTTGGGAGAGAGAATAAGAGAGAGAGGAGCCCTTTGATAGAGGGAAAAAAGTTCAATCTTCCTATTATAAGTATGGGGCATGCTGTGACAAAGTGTTGAATACCTCAGATGTTTTATAGGTTTCATTTTGCCAAGGGAATAAAAGGACAATAACCTCTCATAAGAACAAGGAATAAAAATATTCAGTTTTCCCATATTCTAATGCATGCAATGCACGTGTGTTTTGTGAGTGATGCACGTGTGTCGTGCAAACAAACCTCTATTTGATCGTAGTGGCAGGCCTCTCTTCAACTCTCATTATAGTGATGAAAGGGGCTCATAAAAAAACTTGCAGATTGTTTCTGTTTCAAGAACCTCAACAACAATTCTTTCATTTAAAATATTTTCTTCTCCAACTACATATGTAAAGATTCTAGGATTCCCCTCTTTTAACAACAACCAAGTAATTCCACAAAAAAAAAATCCAACACATTTTTGTTCTAATATTTCCACTGTACTGCAAACTCGAAAGATTCTCTATAGGATCAAAAAAATTATTAAAAAAACCAAATCATATTCTTTAGTCTAAGGACATTAATAAACTGGCATCGGCATTGTCATCATCCTCGCCTTGTCTCATCTCATCTATTCAGGGTTGACTTCGCAAGTTTTATTTAACTCTCCACTCAATTCCATTCAAAGCTAAACACATTGTTTCTCTGCAATCCTTAAGTCTTTTTTTCAATACTTCTCTCCAAGTCTTTGTTGGTCATCCTTTTCTCCTTCCTTGTGCTTACCATTTCAATCCTTCTTACAGGGGTGGTTGTTTCAGGTCTCCGTTGGACATGCCAAAACCATCTCAAGCAGAATTCTTTATTTCTCACTTTTTATTAGGGCCATTCCTAAACTTCTTATGAAGCAGTTCCTAATTTTATCTTTTCATGTACCTCAACATATGTGCATCCAAGCAACATGAACTTTGTCCTCCAGTCACTTCTTCGTAGCCCACAAAGAACGCAAAGAAGACCATTGGCAAACCATCTCTGTTAGGGAACGCTCCATTGTCTCTCTCCACATGTAGTTCTTACACTTGTTCTTGCCCCTTCATAAATGCCTTGAATAATCTCAATATATTCATTGGAAAACATTTCTTCCTTAGCTTCCGCCAAATTATCTATATTGCACCCTCTCATAGGCCTTCTCCAAAATGATGAAAACATCTGTAAACTTTTCCTCTCTTTATAACTTTTCTTTAAATTCCCTCAACAAGAAAATGGCTTCTGTTGTTGATTTTCTGAGCATAAATCCAAACTACTTAAAAAGAATATTTGATTCTTCTCTTAACTGTTGTTCCACTCCTATCTCCTACATTTTCATAGTATGACAAATAAGTTCATAAAGAAATGATGTCAATTCTGGAAGAGGATGGCATAAAAAAAGTATCAAGGGAAGAGCGATCTAAAAATGTTGAAGTCTGACACTTGGTATCAGAACCAGACAAGCCATGTGGGGCATAACTCTAAAGGAGTTTGTTGAACCAGTGTTGACATAAACAATCGCTTAAGCCATTATGAACCTTCAAATCGCATAAGCCATCTTGGCTTAACCGATCGCATATTGATGTATGTTCATTCTTCCTCTCTAATCTCCATTCTAGACTCTCAATCTCCTCTCATTAGTATGTACGACATTTTTTTTTTTAAATATAAGAATGTATATTTTTCCCCATTTTTGTCATTGACTCTCTTTTGTTGGTGTTACTTTAGCTGTCAAACTTAAATACTTCTTATTATACAAAATTTTTTTATTTATATATATAAATAATAAAAAAATAAGCCATGGCTTAAGCGATTAAGCAAAATGCAGTCAAATGGCTTAGCATGGCCTAAGCGATTTGACAACATTGGGTTGAACCAAAGCAAAATCATTCCTTGTGGACTGCAAAATGTACATAGAGCTTGAGGCACAGAAGAGTGACGATATGCAATGCAAAGGAACTAAGGTATTACAAAAGTAATAAGTTTGGTTGAAAAGGCCATGAGCAAAGAGACCTGGGTGAAGATACGCATGAAATCAATACTAGAGGGTTGCAAAACAACATGCGGGCTTATAGCATGGGATCAAGTCCAAATTGAGAATGAGTAACTGAAGGTACGCTATAGATACCTTCTTGTGCAGAAGTATGGTGCTTTGTTGGTTAAGTTGAGACAGCTCGAGATAGAGTCGAGGTAAAAACACAACAATGTTTGAGTATTGTGTTGCGCAAGAAATACAATGAGGGGACACTGATGGGAGCATCGAAGGAATGGTGGCTTTGTTTATAGCATGTCGGTTGTTGCACTAGAATGGGACAAAGTGGTGGTTTCGGTGGATCAGTGTGTTTCTAGTTCGTATAAGGAGATGGTATGAAAGCATATAGGGTGACCTGTGGAGAAGGCCAAGCCTCAACAAACATTGCCCTAGGTAAGGAAAAAAAAAATAACAGTTAAGAACTAAACCAAGGTTCATGAAAGCATCGACGGTATCGAGTGGGGGAAGTATGTCACAGTGTGACAGTCCCAACCAAGGTTCAAAATATCGGACAATACGTCTCATCGTCTCGGTATTGAAGCCTACTAATACGAGATGTATTGGTATGTATCAAACGATATAAATTGATATAGCCCTTTTTTCAATTGTATCTCCGATGAAATGTATGTATTGGCGATACTAGAAATGTATCGTCTCGCTATTGATGAGGACTGATACATATCAGGAAATGTAGATTTTGAACCATGGTCCCAATGAGCATGAGACAATTGGTTGGACATCAGCACAGAAGCACGAGGCTTCAAGGCTAGGTCACAACACATGGATGTGTGAATCAAGAAGGAAGGATAAGAGTGAAGGGTGGGTCTTACCCAATGTTACCTAGACACGTGGCACGGGTACCAAGTGTCAAGGTGTCATAGTTGTTTGGCACGCTGAATTCTGAAGATTCCAATACGGCGGCACCCCCTTAAGAAAAATAAATTTTTTTTAAAAAAAAAAGAACAGAAATCTTAAAGAGCCAATTGTGATATGCAATGAGAAGATACATAATGTATGTCATGGACCTAACTAAAAGTATACCATATTATACAAATCGCTGTAAGGACATGAGCATTTATTTTATAAGTTTCTAAACTTTACACAAGTTTTTTATTGACAACAGTTCATTTTATCATGTCAAAATGTGTGATGACCCGGACTCACATGCCAACGATATTGTCTAGATCTGGGCTTTGGTCCCTGCCCCGGTTTTGTTCCCGGCATAGGCGTTATGTATCGTCGTCCCTACCCAAAATGTATCGTTACATGCAAGGGCTGGTCGCACCTCATAGCCCAGGCTCAGGACAAGTCTCTATCCACTGTAGGACTATCACAATCCTCTCACCTTATAGAAGAGCCGTCCTCAGCTCTGATACCATTCTGTGACGACCCGGACAACATGCCAACGATATTGTCCAGTTGTGCGCTTAGGTTCCCACCTCGGTTTTGTTTCTGGCATAGGCGTTATGTATCGCAGTCCCTACCCAAGACGCGTCGTTACATGGAAGGGTTGGTCGCACCTCATAGCCCAAGCTTAGGACAAGTTTCTATCCTATGTGGGACTATCACAAAATGAGGAACATTTTGATCGTATTATGTGGTATTTTCGTACATACCTAGAAGTATTGTGTTGTAGTGAGGAGTGTCCAAGTGCCACCAAGTGTTGGCATGTATCCAAGTGCCATCAAGTATCAACACGGCAAAAATCCCAAAAATAGAAGTGCCTAGGTAACACTGGTATTACTATTACCGAGTTTTTGCCTACAGTGTAGGGGCATAGTGAGGATTTATAGCTTAAAGAAGGATTTATTCGCCTATAGTGTAGGGGAATAGCTTAAAGAAGGATTTGTCCACCTAGAGTGTAGGGGCATAATGAGGATTTATAGCTTAAAGAAAATGAGAGAAGGGAAAGGATGGAATCAAAAGGGAAGTGGTGGACTATTTTCAGCACTTACACAAAGAAGAGCTCCAAAGCAGACTGAACCTAGATGGGCTCATATTTTTGTCAATTTCAGTCTAGGAGTGTTGTTGAAGCCAATTTTGAGGACCAGAAAACCATATCTGAGGCTAGTGGTTATTGGACATTGGGACCTGACGAGTACCCACTTGAACTCTTAAAAACGTTTTTTTGGCACTTGTTAAGTGTGTGTGGTAATGATTTTTTTAGAGAATTTCATGATGAGGCTAGAAACGAAGGGGCTTCGAATACAACTTTTATTACCCCATTTTCGAAATTGGGCGAGGTTGAAAGACTAGGTATAGGCCTATTAGCCTTGTGGAGACTGTATACAAAATCCTTGCTAAGGTTTTGGCTAATCAATTAAAACCTTCAATGGTAAAGTTAATATGGACGAGCCAAAATGCATTTGTTGGTGGTCGACAGATTTTGGATAGGTCAATAAGAGCTCAACATGTCCACTTTCATCATAGAGATAATTTACCAAGCAATAGTTGCAAAGTCAACGTGGAAAAAGTTTACACATGATCAACTGGCAATTAATGGAATATTTATTAGTAGTGTTTTCTTTCAATCGTATCTGTAGTGTGCGCTACAATGTGCGCCTCGTAGCATAGCGTTACAGAAAAGTTATGATAGTACAGGCATGTAGCAGTTTAGCATGTGAAGCACATGTGTAGCGCACGCTACACCCTGTGTAGCATATGTTACACCATGTCGCTATATGGGTGTAGCGTGGGCTACACGTTTTTATTAAACAACTAAAAGTCCCCCTAGCTTAATTTAGTTACAAAACTGCCCCTACGTTTTAAAATCCAAGGATTTCGATCGAGAGTCATTCCCTCCTCTGGCAAGGATCGTGGCTAGGGTATTGGAGAAAAAAAAAAAGAACTGAGGAAAAAGAAGAAGGGTTTAGTGGAGGACCTCTTCCAGCCTGCTCGTCCACCAGCTGCCACGGCTGTAATTTTTTTTTCCCTTCTACTGCGTCCTCTCTTCTTCTTGTTCTTCTTCCTCCTCTTCTTCTTGCTATTCTCCTTCTTCCTCTTCTTTCTCAAATTTATGGGTTTTTTTTTTTCTTTACCTTTTAGTGTAATTCTTTTTTAGAATCTGCCCTTTTATATGTTAGGCCATGATGTAAAGATTTTTGCTACCAAAGATTGGCACGAAATATGCTCACATTTAATGCCGATCTTTGGCAGAAATAATCTTTACATAATGGCCTTCAAATCAAATACTGGTTTTTTAATTTGTAATGTCTGCAATCTGCCCCAGCTGCATCTCTTTGTCCCTGTGTAATTGTTTTTTTAATACTGTTTTAGTGTGGTTTTTCTTTATGTCTGAAATTCTGATTTCTCTTTATTAGTACCGTTTAATTGTTTTTTTTTTAATACTGTTATTTATTGTCTGAAATTCTAGAATCTATACGCTCCTTTACATTTATAAAAATTAATACTTCGAGAAAATGGTCAAGCTTGCGCTGCACGCCTTGAGGCTTACGCCTAACTACAAAGGGGGTCGAATGCTATGCAATGCGTTTTTCGCTATTGAAAACATTGTTTATTAGCAAGAATGGGATTCAACATTCAGTGGTTATCGATTGGTATAAATGCTTCCCCTAACGATTTCTTCAAGAGTTCGCATGGTCTTCCCAAGGGGTCCCCTATCCCCCTCCCAATTTAATCTTGTAGAAATAAGCACTTAGTAGATTGGTCGATAGGACTGTGAATTTAATCTAATTCATGGATTCAAGGTTTCCACACAATTGAGCCTATTACCCATCTCCAGTTTGCGGATGGCACACTTGTATTTTACGATGCCTTGAAGGACGACTTACTTAATGTCAAACTGGTGTTGTGTTGCTTTGAGTTTTATAGCTAGCCAAAAGGTGAACATAGCTACAAATGAGGATATTGGAGCGTTGTCCTCTTTTTCAAATGTGCTTGGGATACTCTACCATCAATATATTTAGGCCTTCCTTTATGCCTAGGAAAACCTCATAAGTCTTTATCGGATCCTTTAATTGAGCAAGTTGAAAGAAGATTATCTACTTGGAAGAGCCAATTCCTATCCATTAGGGAAGAGTTAAACTCATCACGGAAACTCTTTCCAACTTGTCTGCTTACTCACTATTGATGTATCAATGCCCCGTAATTGTGGCCAACAAAATTGAAAGCTAAATGAAGAAGTTCCAGTGGAGTGGAGGATCGGATGAGAGAAAGATCACCTCATCAACTACAATGCAGATGCTTCTCTTAGTTAGATAGGGTTGGGGCTTGAATATCAGGAAAATCAGTCAAATGAATAAGGCCTTTTTGAGCAAGTGGTTTTGGAGGATGGGTGATGAAAATGAGCCTTGTTGGGCCAGTGTTATTGATGCAAAATATGAGGTTTCAAGGCAGGGATGGGAGATTAGAACTGCAAGGTTGGCCTCAAACTCGAGATGGTGAAAATGTTGGCACAAACAATCTTTTCTAGTAAGATATCAAGTGGGGTTTGGCGATAGAATTATATTTTGGACTGATAATTGGATGGGGGGGTGAGGCTCTCTCTATTGGCAACAATGCATATTCAGGTTGGCTACTCAATGTTAGGCCACCATGAAACAATGTTTAAGGAGAAGGAAAGGGACTAGTTTATGGGACATAAGGAGGCAGAACTTACATGACAATGCATGTGTGGATTGTGTGGCATTGTTGGCTGCCCAACAACCTCACAACTAAAAATCTTACAAGCTGAGGTGGGATGCATACCCTACTTATGCAAAAGGGACCTGACTGAACAAGCTAAATGCCATATTGGTCCCAAAGGTAGATTATTTGGAGCCTTCTCCCCCTAACTATTTTCTGGACATTGTGGAAAGAAACGAACTCTCAAATTTCCGAGATCAAATGCAGCCCTGCTCAAGTTAATCATTGTTGGATTGGGCTGATCTAGCCAAGTTGTTTGACTATTGGTCTGTTGGTGACATGGCCGATAAGTGGACCATGTTTTGCCTGACTGTAACTCCTAATTTTCTGTTTTTGCTGCCAGGGAGGTTAATTGGTATACCTTTGTTCTGCTCCCTGATTTTTTTTGGCCTTACTGCTTCTAATGCTGCTAAGCACCTCAACTATGAGCCCCTACGTAATTTCCCTCCTTGATGACATTGCATCTATCTTTAGGGATCAAAATAAGTTGGGCTACAAATAATTGATTTTGCGGTAACTATCTATTTGATGTTAATAGAGATTAGAGAATGAACAACAACCTTACTAGTACATCTAAGAGTTACAAGATTGGTGAAACTTGGTCTTTCCCTCAGAAGGGTTAATAAAGTTGAATTTTGATGGAAGCTCTTCGGTAATCTGAGGTCGTCATGAGGGCGAGGTTAGCTTATTCCGTACAATTGCAATGATAGATTCTAATGAGACTAGATCAGTTGTTGAGGGTTTGAAGCACACTTCAAAAGACAGTCGATTGGAAGCATTATTATCGCAGAGCATTCAGCTAATCTGATGGTATGGATCCAGAGGAGGAATGAAACACTGGTGCTGCTCCTAGACAGGCCTAATGATTTGATCGAAGGAATGGACCATTAAGTACACTCAATAAAGAGAGGTAAAAAGGAGTGGTGGATGCTATAGCAAGAGAGAGGATATTAAGGGTTTGCTTTTGCATTTGGGAGAGCTTACCTCAACCTTAGCTTCACGACTCTTTTGGGGATGATTTAGTGATTATCTCACCGATGCCTCATCTGCTCAATCTCTTTATGTACTCTAGGCAGTTGTACTTCTTTGGCTAACCTTTCACCTTTATAAGTTGTTATTTATCAAAAATAAAGGAGAGAGAGAGAGAGGGAGAAAAGCGAGAGGAGAGAATTGAACCACATGAAAAACCAGTTTTTTGGCAACAACAATGGATCAAATTCTGGACGAAACCGATATGTATCAGTTTTGGACCAGACCAGGTTGATACATTGAATGCATCGACGCATATATTTTGGCATGTATTGACCGAGACATACCAATGAATCGACAAAAACTGGTTTGTATCGTCTGTTACGTATCGGTTTTGGAGCTGGCCAATAGATAGCAGAAAATCGACATTTTGGCCCTTGGCAACAATTATGCACAAACTCCCTACTAATTTCAGCCTACAGAATAAAGATCGGTAGCAGAACTGGAAAGCCTAAACAACAAAAATAAATAAATCAATAAATCACCTCTTTTAATAAAAAGATTCTTCTTCGCCATCTCTGTGTGCAATACAGCCTTCGATTCCGCATCAAAAACCATGCCCTGAATGCCCACCAATAAAGCACCATAAACAACAACCCCGCAAGAACAAGAACAAAAGAATGAAAAAAACAAGGATTTCAGACCTGAACGGCGTCTCTGGCAGCCATAGCAAGCTGAGCAGAGGAGAAGAGAGAGAAACCCATAGGCTGCTCTCCTTTGAAGTTCACCTGAGAAGCCTCGTAACCAGGCAACCATCTAAGCAAGTTCTGGAGCTCTCTCTCTTTCACGTCTCCCGGAAGACCAGATATAAAGATCGTTCGAACCTAAAACGAAGATGAAGAAGATGAAGAAGATGATGAAGATGAATAAGAAGAAGAAGATTTATTTACCTCTTCGGTGGAGGCCGTAGGTGTGGCAGTGATGAGGGTAGGGTTTTCCACGGTGACGGGAGGAGCAGGAGCGGGCGCCCATTGCTGATGGAAGTGATGAAAACCAGCACCAGCCATGGCGACTAGCTTCTAGGTTTTTTTGGCCTTTTTCTGAGGGAGATCTATTTAGCACTCTGAGTTTAGTTTTTATTAGGTACACGACCCGTGTAGGTACAAAGACCAATCAGAGAGCGTTTGTATGGTCAATATTTACCTGAAAGGATTTTAGAGGTGATTACATCTGCACGAGTCGACGCTTTCTTCGTGTAAATGGTCGGAGATTGGCCTGTTCTAGGGGTGGAAGTTCGGTTAACTGTACCAAAACCAAAACCGAAATTTTTGTTTGGATGTTGGCTCACCTAAAACTAAATCCGAAACGAAATTTTTCGGGTTTCAGTTAACCCAACTTCCCCTCCCCAAAATTTGAAACTGAACCTACATATGTGATTTCTGATTTTTGTTATGTTTTTTTCTGAAAGAGAGAGAGAGAGTTCTATTTTTTTAAGAGACAAAAAGGGGGATTAAAAGACTAAAATTTAAATAAAAACGATAAAAAAAATTAAGTTTTATGGGAAATTTACCTAATTGATTCTCTCAGATTCATCTTTTGCGTCAGAGGGTCTATGTTTTCAACTTTACTCAAACCGAGCAGCTTTTAGCCAAGCCATTTTCAGTTAGCACAAAAAGTCTGAAATACTCCTTCTTACACTTATTTTCATTCTACATGATTTAAAATTTTAAATATTTGTACTTTTCTATATTTATGCGGTGTGAAATGGGATCTATGTCGTCTGATTTGAATGCCACAATATAAAATTGATGGCATCAAAGATAGACACAAAAAAAGGCGATATCGCCTCTTTAAAAAAAAAAAAATTAAAATAATCAATGGCGACTCTTAAAACATTCAATAACGATTCTTAAAACAATTGATGGCGACTCTTAACACAGTCGGTAACGATTATTTTAAGAGTCGCCATCGACTATTTAGACAATCGGTACCGACTGCGAAAACAGTCACCGTCGACTGTAAAAAAAAAAAATAATAATAATAATAATAATAAAATAAATAATAATAATAATAATAATAATAATAAATTCCAACTGTTTACACAATCGATGTCAACTGTCTACATAGTCGCCATCGACTGTGTAGGTAGTCGGAAGTTTTTATTTTGTTATATTTTATTTTATTTATTTTTATTTTTATTTTTAACATTAATGGCGATTTCATAAGCAATCAATAGTTTTCAAGGGGTCTAGGATGTGAGCGATTTCAGAGCATACGTGGGCGTATAGAGGGTACCCTTAAAAGAAAGCCTCAGTATTTTGGGGACCTATGACATGTGAAAATACCATATCTAGGCCATTTGATTTAGAGGCTATGATCTAAATATTTTTAATGCAAAAACTTGCATAACACATGATCTCTCTCTGATGATTCAATGCAGTCACGGCTTTCATTCAAATTGTGTAGCAAGTAATGGCTCCCGCAGTATCACAATGTAAAGATCAATACCGCTTTTTTTTCAAACACTATCTATGCCGTCTGATTTGAAGGCTACAATGTAAAGATCAAATGTGTCAAAGATTGGCATAAAACATGCTCTCTAACATCTGTTTTTTCACAGTTGATTATCAAATTTAATCATTGGCTCAACTAACGAATCGTCCCCGATCAAATAATTAATTGTTAGCGCTCAACAATCGCCATCGATTGGATATGCAATCGTCATTGATTGAAAACGCAATCGTCATCGATCTGATAAACAATCGTCATCAATTGAATACGCAATCATTATCGATTGGAAAAGTAATCGCCATCGATTTGATAAACAATCACCATCGATCTAATAAGCAATTGTCATTTATTAAACGCTATATACAAAAAGACTTATTAAAAGAGCACAAATATAGCATGCAGATTGATGGTAAAGTGTATCTTTTTCAAACAGGTGATTTTGAGGAGTTCGAATCTTGGTAATAGCATTCTCGTATGAAGTTTTGGCTCCGCATCCAAAATAAGCGCTAATAAGAATTGAACTCAAGTCTTTCCCATCCAAACCAAATACTCCAACCAACTCAACTACAATATACAATGTGAAATAAACCAATAATTTTATATTATTAAAATACTTTTCATCCAATCTGAGCAAAAACGATTCTTTATCAGATCAATGGCGATTGTTTATCCGATCAATGACGATCGCATATCCGATCGATGGTGATTATTTGATCGCTATCGACTGAAAAAAAATAATAAAAAATCGACTATCTACATAGTCGATGGCGATTGTGTGACAATTGGAAAAAAAAAAAAAAAAAAAATCAACTGTCTACATAGCCTTTCCTATTTAAACTGACAAGGCAGTTTCTGACGCGAGGAGTTTGAGGAATCTTTCCTATTTGAACTAGGATAGTGGACACGGATTGCCTTCACACATGTGCATAGCATGTGTGCACAAGGCAGTTTCCGATCATTCATGAAAACGGTCGAATTCCGAATTCAAACAAGACAGTTAGGATTTCGGATTCATATAAGTTAGTTGACCAAAAGATGTAACTGTTCGTGCGTGAACCGTTGATCGGATCGATCAGGATTCCCGATTGCAAGAAACCGACAAATACAACCACCCCTAAAAAGGAGCTTCGAAAGTTATAAATAGAGACCAGAGTAAGGATTCAAATCACTTGCAAATTCTGAATCCTACATCTGTGTCCTTAGAATTCGTGTGCCGACCAGAGTATTCTATGTCTTCGTTTTGTTGGATCGCATACATAGTGTGTGACGGATAGGTGCTTGACCGAGGCTTCATTGTATCATTGAGGTGAATTTGCCGTTATCCCATTGCATATAGGGGGCAAATATTGTGTTAAAGGCAGTGATCTAATCGTGCATTGAAGTAATTTTTTCGGTTTATTTTTATCACTTTTGTGTAATTTCACTAATAGATACTACAAAAAATAAGACTATTAGCGCTAGTGTTTTACAGCAAAAAACTATTGCTATTAACAAAAAACTATTAAGACTATTAGTGACAAGGGTATTAGTGGCAATTTTTTTATTAATAGCGGCAGTTTATGGCTGCCACTAATAGTTTTATTTTTTGTAGTATAATTTGTATTTCAGTTTGATGTATGTCTCACGAGTTTAGAGTTACTGTTTGGTATATGTACTACGCGAAATAAAAAACTAACTATCTGTGTGTATGCTCATGATCTCAAGACCCATCTTGTAAAGAGTTGGGACAAAAAAAAATTTTGATGTTCTAATTTAGAGCGATTAATGTATGTTGGCCCGACAAAATGAGGTGAGGTTACACCTTCACATAGTGTGGAGAATGGTACCTTAGAAAATTAATTTTACATAATGTAATAAAAAAATTTAAAAATATAATTTCTCGGCCCATGAGTTCTTTTATTTACAAGCACATGTAAGAGAATAAAAAAAAACCATTTCTATGAGTTTTATCAAACAAAGAGTAAGTAGATGCAGGCGCCCACTCGGTCACCTGACTTCACCTGCAGTTGGCTCTGGCTGAAGACAATAAACAATTGTAAAGCATAAAATCTGTTCCCTGTCATTTAAACTCATAGATGACGTGGTCTTATGCCATCAACAATTTAAGATGTTGATGGCGTTTTTATTCTTTGATCGGTGGTCATCTATATATATATATATATATATATATATATATATATATATAGTCATGCAAAAAATTAAATGGTACTTTTTATTCTTTGATCGGTGGTCATCCATATATATATCTATATATATATATATATATATATATATATATAGTCATGCAAAAAATTAAATGGTACTTTAACAACATTTAAATTGTTACTTTAGATTGATCATATAGATGTGCTACATATATGTCCTAATGATAGTTGATAGATAAGAAGCCAAATTCTTGTGGTGTCTGATTATTGGAAGACCTCTATTTATATGTGCCTCATGAACAACTTTTATTCGCTCACTATTACCTTTAATGGTCAATGTAAAGGATATCACCATCTGTGAGGATATTTGCTTCCTTCGGTATTGTGTTGGTGGCCATTGTTAAAATCGTTGACTAGCCTCAATCCGACGGTCAAGCTTATCCCTGATCCCAATCTTTTAGATAATAAAACCTCTGATAGGTTCACCCTCATATGAACGTGTCTTCTACAAAAGATTGACATAATGATAATGATTGATCACTGCTATCTGATTAGTCCTTAAAGGTATAAATCGAACGTGGTTCCACTATTTGCATTCTCGGAAACTTCTATCTCACCTCATCTCGTCCATCAGGCATGAATTGACTGCCTATTTTCAGACGATGGAGATCATCATTCGTCCCAATGTTCGACATCAAGGATCTTTAGATCGTAGCTGTACCATCAGATGGTCCACTATTTCTCCCACAAAACCCACCTCCTCAAAAATTATTATGAAATCATGTGTCAAATATCATGTTGAGAGGTGTATGAAATCATGTGTTAGATATCACGTTCAAATGTCACTCGGTCGATTGGAGATTGTTGTGTCGAATAAGGAAGATGTTGGCATGGGTATTATCAGTTTAAGACCATTTAATGATGTTTTGCTTGTCAAATGGTATTGGCGCATTGAATTGGAGAGGTCCAACCTATGGGGGCGTATCTTGCTAGATAAGTATGGTTATGGAGGTAGCATGTGGGACATTGAGATCCCGCGATCGACTTCTGGTTTCTGGTGTTCTCTTAGCAAAGTTAATGAGCTCTTAAACAATGAGCCAAAATTATTATTGGTGATAAAATTACTACTTTTTTGCATGATAGCTGACTATTTACCTAACCCCTTAAAGCCCTTTTCCCTAATGTTTATAGGATCTCTGTTAACCAGCAAGCTTCAATTTTAGAGTTGGCAGAGTCCGATTGCGAAGGTAGAATTTTTTGAAATTTAGTTACTTTGCAAAGGCTCTATAAGGTTGGGATTAGTGAAATTATCAGCCTTCTGAACCTCCTTAATTCGTTCCTCTCTTTCAACCTCTCGAAGCTTAATTCTCCTTCTTGGTCTGACTGCTCGAATGGACAATTCAAGTTTAATGTGTTGTACAAAAACTTAGCAGGAGTTGTTACTATCTCCTGTGGCTGCGCATTTGGAAGTCTAAGGCTCCTAATAAAATTATCACCTTTGTCCGACAAATAATGGTCAATAAGATTTTAATTGTCGATAATTTAATTTCCAGTGGTTTCTCGTTGGCAAATAAGTGTGTAATGTGCAAGAGAGATGAGGAGGACGCTACTCATCTTTTTATCTATTGTGATTCAACTTATGTCATATGGGGATTCTTGCTTAGATGGTTCAAGTATCTTGGTTATGCCGAGCTTATGTGGTTCACTTCTTGGAATGTGGCACTATAGCCGTGGAGGCTTGCGATGAGGTAAAATCTGGAGTCTACACTACAAAAATAAAGTGTTTTAGCAGCACTTGCTATTAAGGCAATTTTTGGTAGCGGCAAGACTAATAGCGACAGTTTTTGGTAGCGACAGGACTAATAGCAACAGTTTTTTGTTAAAAAAACTACCGCTAATAGTCTTATTTTTTGTAGTGCTAGTTCCTTTCGCGGTTCTATGGATGATATGGAAAGAAATGAGCATGAGATTTTTTGAAGGAAAGGAGATACAGATTTTGATGCCTGCTGAAAAAATTAAAATTAAAATTTTGTAGTGGGCTCAGAGCTTAAAGATTATTCAACTATTTTCAATTAGGGACCATATTTCTAACTTATGGAATATTGATGGAGGATGTAGTTTTATGCTGGCTCTGCATTAGTTTTGTGTCTGCCAGGTTTTCCCTCCCTTGGGTTCTCAGTTTGAACATCTTGTTCTCTAAGTTTTCTTCTTGAACTTTTTAGTTCTGCTTTTGTTCCATGGGCTTTCTAGTTATGGTTTTGTGGTTTGCGTCCCTGGCTGTTTAGGGTTGATGGCATTGCGGAAGCTCTCTTAGCACCTAGATAGTTTTCCTTGTTGTTGTATGTGATTTGGCTTTGTTCTTTAATGGTAGGGTGAGGTCCCTTATCTCTCAGCTTTAATTGTAAAAAAAAAAAGGTGAGTTAATGGTAATTTTCTCACATATGCTCAATGCCGGAAAAATAATGTCTGTCTAATACTATGCTCGGGCTATGAAGATTTGTTCGTTCAAAGATTGGGGACAAAAGATTAACTTCATTGTGTCATTAAAAGAAATCAATGTATAGTAATAGGAGGCGATAGGGTGACATTACAATTTGATCGATTGTAAGTAACAATACCAAAACATGTATAGAACAATGTTATAGAAATTGAGTTAGATCGCAAAATCATTTTGCAATTTGCGAATTGCATCGAATCGTAAGATTTATAACGTTTTTTTTTTTCTAAATAAGTAAAAAATCTGAAAAAATATCCAATAAATCTAAAAAATTATATACATCCAAATATGCCCATTAATCAACCTTTATAGCATATTACTTTATCCATAAATTGTATAAAAATGTATGCCTAATATGTTAATTGAACACCATCAATATATCATTATAAAATATGCTCTAAGGTTCAAAAATAACATAAAAAGTATGGATTGGTGTAGACTGTAGAGTAATAAAAGTGAAAATTACGAAAATAGAAGTCTATAATTGAATGCTTTCACTTCCTTGATTCATTCTCAACATAAATCTTTCAAACAAAAAAAGTATGTAATCATTGTAATCAATATATTTATACTTGACGCAACCAACTAAAATTATATTTCTAAAACAAAACCCAAAAGTCTGAAACTCAAAAAGTCAAAAGACTCATAAAACTCAAGTAAATTTTTTTTAAAACTAAGTCTTCAAAGGTCAATTATCAACAACCTCTTAGAACTTCATCTTCATCCTCTATGTTATCATTAGAATCATCATGCATGCATGATATGTTTCTATCATCTTCTTCAATTTTATCCTCAAAATCAACATCATTAAATTCTATAGAGTCAATGTCTTGCACCTCCTCTTCAATCCTAGACTTCCTTATCAGCTTTCATATGGAAGCACTCCTACAACTTGAAATATAAATTTAAAATTACTAAAATTTAAACATTAAAAAATATATCATTCATTAATATAGAATTAGAATAAAAAACAAAATGCTCATAAATACTTACGTCGTTAGGGTTTGGAAACTTGGGTGTTACTACCTCCTGCAACATTTAAGTTCTCTTCCTCAAATTGCTTCACAATCTCTAACCAAGATTAGTCTAGTGGTAAGGCTGGTTTTTCCGTCTCAACTATCTACTCATCATTAACTTCCATGTCTGATAAACATATAGGATCTACTATCTCTTACGCATCTTTCTTGCACTTTCTTACCCACAATTACAAATTATACTTGATAAAGACAAGTGCATTTAGCCTTTGTTGTTCAAGTATGTTCCTTCTTTTGGTATGTATTTATGCATGCAAAAATTTAAAAATAATGTAAAATTACTAAATTGTAATAGCCAAAGTAAAAAAAAAATAAAATTAATTACATACCTGCTCAAAGACACTCTAGTTTCGTTCACATCCAGTTGCACTACAAGTAATGCTCAAGACCCTAATAGAAATTTTATCAACAATGGACAACTATCCCCATAATCCTCCCACCATATAGTTGAATTTAGTAAACATTTATAAGTTAAATCAATCATAACATTTTATAATATAGATAGATTTTATTATAAAAATATAGTAGTAAAATACCTGGTTGGACGGTCTTTCTTTGATCTATTACGGTTTTCCTTCCCAAAAGCCATCTGGCCTTTCGAAATATGACCAATTCATCATCCAATTGAATTCTTTGTGCTTGACTTCCACACATCCTATCAAGTGTGTCATATAAACTGGCTTTACCTTCCAAATTGGCATCAAAGGAATCATCATATTGATATGCCGGATTTAGATGGTAACCCGACAATGCAAAGGATGGTGTAGGTAATCTTCCCATAAGTTATCAATAATCTTCCATATTGGCTTATACCGTGCCTCTTTCTCACCAAATTTTTTTTGCTATAGTTTCTTTTGTTCGGTCCATTGATTCATAAATATAACTCATTGCCAGTTTAATTTCAGAATCAACCAGCCGAAGTACTTTCACTAATGGCAAAGCACACTTAAGGGAATAGACCGCCGATTGCCAAAATTCTTATCAAATATTATGTCATGTACTCTTATCCCAATCGGCTTCTTCAACAAAGAGTATCTATCCCATTGTTCCAATGCAAACATAGACTTTAATCCAATATTCGATTCCAATATACTTCTTAATGTCAAAATGCTAGTTTCAAATCTAGTCACACCTAGTCTAATCAACTCCTTTCCTTTAGTAAATTTTCTGTAACAACCCCAGATTTTCGGAACCGTACAAGCCATATGCCACGCACGTGCATGTGTGGTTCACAAGGAAACCTGGGTCAACATATACACACGGTGTGTATATGTGTATAACATATTATATTTTTTCCTTCCTTTCACTATATAAGTGAAAGTGGAGAGAAGTCTCTCCCCTACGTAACATAATTTAAACCTAAATAGAGAGGAGGAAAATAGAGAAAGAGAAAGGAGAGTCTTGTAGAGAAGAAGGGCTAAGGCCTTGTTGGAGTGCAAACCGGTGGAAGACCTGGAGAGAAGGTCGGACCAGAAACGTAGGGATCTCTTCGAAGTAACAGGGATTCGAACGTTAGATCGAGCCGATTACGAGATCCGCCGATTTAGGTAAGAGATAATGCTTGAGAAGTGCTTAGGTATGTCTTAATGATAACCTACAATGTATTGGGCAATGGCTGATTAATTATATTTAAGATTTAAGGAAATAGGACAGATTTCTTGAAGAATCACGGAGTGAAGGTTCCGCTTCTCGCTCGAGCGATCTAAACGTCTCGCTCGAGCGAGGACATAATATATACCTGAGAATAGTACGTTCTGGGCTCGCTCGAGCGAGGCCCATATAGAAGGAATAAGCTCGCTCGAGCGAGGTATCACTTTAGGCCGCAGACACCTCGCTTTAACCGCTCGAGCGAGGTTAAGAAGTCGCTCGAGCGAGGCTAAGCAATCGCTCGAGCGAGGTACCAAAACTAAAATTAAATTCTTTTATGTACACAAATATACCTCATGTGAACTATGCGCTCTAGGAGTGCTAGTGATCACTGATGACCATTCTAAGGCATGTCCTTTTACATGAAATGTAGATTGACGTGAGATCAGTACGTGTCATCACTACGAGAAGGGACCACTGGGTTTTGCCTTGAGGTAGGGAACCTTATCAAAACATGTACATTATTCAATTTCGCATGTGTGTAGTACAAATTTAATTGCTAAACTAAGTACCTCATCATGTCACATAAATAGAGCGTGCGTGTGTAGACTTCAGAAAATGAAGCCAGAGGTCCCAAGGGGACGCAAGAACTATAAGATGAATACCTATATGATACGATATATCAGTAGTATCCCAGGGGTGCAGATGAGAAGCAGTGGGGAAAAGAAAGTAAGGTGATAAGGCCTAATATATTAAAAATTAGCACAATCACGGTGAATAACTACATATAAAGCACACTTGATATTTTTGTTATTTAAGGTTTGTTTAGAATACCCCACCGACGTGGCGGGATACCCATGACTGACTCGGCAGGATATCCTGGACGCAGCTTAATCCGATATCTGATAGCACATCCCAGGGATGTAGATTTAACAGTAGACCCCGCCACCTAGGAGAAAGGAGCTTGGGGCAGTATTCCCAGGGAATACAAAATGGATAACTGTCTAGTTAGACGACGATGGTGGGTATTCCATCGGGGCTCGATGCTATATTGCTCGGGGACTATTTAAGTTAAAGAGTTAAGTTATTAGGTCGAATTCACAACTAAACGAGTAAGATGAGAAAGAACAAAACCATGCCAAGTAAGTAGTTGTATTCATCTTTTCCTTCAGTTATTTCGATTGTCCTTCCAGATAGTAACAACAGATAAACTGTATTTTCTTTTCTTGCCGACATATATTTGTATGTTCTTTACGCTTTCATCGAGCTAGGATGTAGCTCACCCCTTAGACTATACGTCGCAGGTCAAACACTCGCGGCAACACAGGCTTCAAGGGATGTTGATCCAAAAGGTTCTGATTTCGCGGACGGAGAAGAGTTAGAACCTCCTCCTGAGGAATTCTTTTAGAAGTTCCTTACATTTAGAAGTGGTGAGTAGAGAGTGCTTGTGGCTTGGCATGTCAAGTCATTTCTTTTAAATGTAATTAAATACTATACTTTCCTTTTTACGAACCATCGGGGGTGATATGACTGTCACCAATGGTTCGGGACAGTTCCTTTGCTCATGAATTGGCATGAGACTGGAACTGTCTGTTGGTTGCTAGACTTTGTTGGAACACGGAGACTTAATTAGTTCAAAGCTTTGGTATTTTGAGTTGTTGGCTTTTACTTGTTACTTGATGTTTCGCATAGATATAGGGTGCATGACCTCGAGGGTCGTGCTGATGGCGCAGATTTCGGAGTGACAAAATTCGGGCTGTCACAGTTGGTATCAGAGCCGTTTCTTGTAGAAATTCTGACAATCATTCTTTTATCAGAGCATAGGGACTTCTGCTGACGAAAGTTAATTTCATATGCAGATCGTGATGTCTTCGGGAAGGAGAGGTCGACCAAGGGGTGGTCATGATAGGAACTTATGCAGTAGAGGTGAGTTCATCTCGCCAACGAACACAGTACCGTTGGGAGAAAGAGAAATTTTCGAGAGTAGTAGTCAAGGGAACAAAGAGCAAACCGAAAATCACGATCAAGACCGTCAGGGTCAAAATCAGAGAGAACAAGATAGGATCAGGGAGATAAATGAAGAGAGAGAGGAGCGTCAGAGGATGATGCACACTATGGAAACCATGGCGGCTGCCATGGCAGCATCCTTGACGGCTCAAAATACTGGTAATCAGCATCAGCCACCTACATCTCCAGTAGTACCAACACCCCCAGCAGCTTCAACATTTACGGAATTCCGGAGGATGAGACCTCCTAACTTTTCAGGGCAAGCAGACACTATGGCTGCTGAAAATTGGCTAAGTGAGATGGAAAATCTTTTCAACGTACTCACTTGTATGGAAGATGAGAGCGTCCGTTGGGCAGCATACATGTTAGATGGGGAGGCTGGACCTTGGTGGAAGTCTGTGTCGCGAACTAGGGCTCAGGAGACCCCAAACGTACCATGGACGTGGAAGAATTCAATAAACAGTATTTCCCCGAAGTGGTGAGAAATCAAATGGAAGTACAATTTTTACAACTCCAACAGAGAAACATGACAGTAAGGGAGTACGGAGTGGAGTTCATGAGACTTGCTCGTTTCGCTTCCGACTACGTGGTTACAGAAGCAATGAAAACAAAGAGGTTTCAACAGGGTTTGAGGCCAGATATTCGAGGAGTTGCTCCATTTCAGCTAAGAACATACGGAGAGGTTATGAGTAAGGTGCTAGTGGTGGAAGAAGAGAACAACAACCGCTACCGTCAAAGGGAACAACAGGGAAGAACAAACGTGGATCAGAACAGAGCTGGGAACTACGAGCCAATAAATAAAAAGCCGAGGTTTGTGGTCCAAAATCAGAGACAACCGTTTCAAGCAGGATATGAGAGACCGACACAAAAGAGCACATATCAAAGGTTTCCCTTTCTGGCATCAGGGAGACCGATGAGATATGAGAGTCCTGCCATTTCTACTGGAGCTGCGATAACACAAGGCTTCTCACGAGCTGCAGTTTCAACACCAAGGGATACTTGTGCCAAGTGTGGCAAGTCCCACAAAACAGCTGATTGTAGACAAGGGATGCGATGTTGTTTTAAATGTGGCAAGATGGGCCACGTGATTAAGGACTGTCCTGAGGCAAACAAGGAGAAGACAACTTCAGCTTCGATGCCATGACCAATTCAAGCAAGGAAAACGGTCGTGCAAGGGAGAGCCTATGCAGTCACTGCTCAGGAAGCAGGGAACGTGCATGACGTCATCCAAGGTGAGAATCTTTTTTAATTTAAGAAATTTCATTCCTTTAGATAGAGAAGGTGCATTCAATAGAAATAGTGTAGTTTCTTTGCTAAACACTAAAATTATATGTGAACTAGGGGTGTGAAAGGATGTGTAATTTATTGTATGTATATATGTATGTATACTATAGGTACTTTAACCGTGTATGAGAAAGGATATTTCGTTGGATATGACACTAAAGTGTTGATAGACCCAGGGTCTACCCACTCATTCGTCACTCCACGATTTACCAAGAGGATGAAGATTGTTCCAGAGGTGTTGGACTTCGTCTTATCTGTGTCTATTCCGACTAGAGAATTAATAAACACGGAGTTAGCTTGCAAATCTGTCGTTGTAGCAGTTCGAGACCTAGAGGTGCATGAATTGGAAGTAAAATTGATACTGCTGGACATGCAGGGGTTTGACGTGATCCTCGGCATGGACTGGTTGGCGCAACACAGTGCAACAGTCGACTGCAAGAACAAGGTCGTCATTTTTAGACCCAACACAAGGAGATCATTTCGGTTTCAAGGAGTCAGGTCGTCATCTATTCCACTGATCTCAGCAGTAAGGGCCGAGAAAATGATCAGAAAAGGATGCGACAGTTACTTGGCATTCTTGAAGGCTGATAAGGAAGAGAAGAATGTCATTTTGGAAATCGCAGTGGTGAGAGAGTTTAAAGATGTGTTCCCAGACGAATTGCCACGGTTACCTCCAGAGAGGGAAGTGGAATTCGCTATCGATTTAGCGCCAGGAACGGAACCTGTCTCAAAGGCACCATATCGAATGGCCCCTACTGAGTTGAAGGAATTGAAGGAACAGTTACAAGAACTTAAGGATAAAGGGTTTGTAAGACCAAGTGTGTCTCCTTGGGGAGCACCTGCCTTATTTGTAAAAAAGAAAGATGGGTCAATGCGTTTATGCATTGACTATTGACAGTTAAACAAACTAACTGTGAAGAACCGATACCCGTTGCCGAGAATTGATGACTTGTTCGATCAACTGCAAGGAGCAAGGTATTTCTCTAAGATCGACCTCAGGTCGGGATACCATCAGTTGAGAGTTAAGGCCGAAGATATTCAGAAAACTGCATTCAGAACACGGTATGGACACTACAAATTTTTAGTGATGCCGTTTGGGTTGACAAATGCACCGGCGTCGTTTATGGACTTAATGAACCGGGTGTTTAAACCACATCTGGATTCTTGCGTCATAGTGTTTGTCGACGACATTTTGATATATTCTAAGTCAGAAGAGGAGCATGAGAAGCATCTAAGACTCGCTCTACAAACCTTGCGTGAACACCAACTTTACGCCAAACTCAGCAAATGCGAATTTTGGTTAGAAGAGGTTAGCTTTTTGGGACATGTCGTCTCCAAGCATGGTGTCACAGTGGATCCGTCCAAAATCGAAGCAGTAGTGAATTGGGAACAGCCTAAGACAGTGACCGATATCCGTAGTTTCCTTGGACTGGCAGGTTACTATCGACGTTTTGTTGAGGGGTTTTCAAAAATATCCGGACCTCTCACAAGACTTACAAGGAAGGATGCGAGATTCGAATGGAGTGAGGCGTGCGAGAAGAGTTTTCAAGAACTCAAAACGAGACTCACTTCAGCGCCAGGCAGTGGGGGATTCGCAGTGTACAGTGATGCTTCGTATAATGGTTTGGGTTGCGTGCTCAACCAACACAAGAAGGTGATAGCTTACGGGTCGAGACAGTTAAAAGAACATGAGAAGAACTATCCGACACATGACCTAGAGCTAGCAGCAGTCATATTTGCGTTAAAGATTTGGCGACACTATTTATACGGTGAGACCTTCGAGATTTTCACAGATCATAAAAGCCTCAGATACTTGTTCACACAGAATGAACTAAATATGAGACAACGCAGATGGATGGAGTTTCTTAAGGACTATGGATTCCATAGATCATCCGAGTAAGGCTAACGTAGTAGCCGCCCTAAGTCGAAAGGGTCCAGTGTCATTGGCGATTTGGTTACGGTATGCATAGATGGAAGTTGTTTGAAGATCTTTCGATGTATGATGCAAATATTGAGCCACGCGCTACAGGAGCCTTTTTGGCTAACATATCAGTGAGACCAGTAATATTCGAGCACATCCAAGAGCTACAGATGAGGGACCCAGCGTTAATGAAAAGTCTTCAAGATGTAACTGAGGGCGTCAGATCAGATTTCTCAATCAAGGAGGATGACTCCTTGTTGTTCAAGGGTCGACTCTGTATTCCGGACAATGTTGAGCTAAAGCGAACTATCCTTGACGAGTCACACAAATCAAGTTACGCGATACACCCAGGCAGCACAAAAATGTACCAAGATCTGAAAAGGAATTACTGGTGGAGAGGTTTAAAACAAGATGTAGCAAAATACGTTTCACGATGTTTGACGTGTCAACAAGTAAAGATTGATCATAGACACCCTGCAGGATTGTTGCAACCTCTACCAATATCAGAATGGAAATGGGAATCAATATCTATGGATTTTATCGTTGGACTACCGCGTACGGTAAAGAAATATAATGCCATCTGGGTAATCGTGGACCGACTGACCAAGTCAGCACACTTCCTACCCTACAACACGATGCATACAGCAGGAAAGCTAGCGGAA
The DNA here is from genome assembly GCA_021018995.1 of Chloranthus sessilifolius. Taxonomy (NCBI): domain Eukaryota; kingdom Viridiplantae; phylum Streptophyta; class Magnoliopsida; order Chloranthales; family Chloranthaceae; genus Chloranthus; species Chloranthus sessilifolius. The sequence continues at coordinate 106,511,650 of CM037588.1, forward strand.
CTCTATATGAAGGAAATAGTACGCCTACACGGAATCCCAAGTAGCATTGTCTCCGATCGAGATCCGTTATATACATCAAAATTCTGGAAGAAGTTTCAGGAAGGGATGGGGACACGATTAGATTTCAGTTCAGCTTTCCATCCGCAATCAGACGGACAAACAGAATGGGTAAATCAAGTAATAGAATACATGCTCAGAGCTTTTATGTTGGAAATGCAAGAATCGTGGGGTCAATATTTACCGTTAATCGAATTTGCATATAATAACAGTTTTCAAACAAGCATCGGAATGGCACCATATGAAGCATTATACGGAAGGCGGTGTAAATCGCCCATCAATTGGGAGGAAACCGGTGAAAAATTTGTTTTAGGGCCCGAGTTGCTGAAAAAAAATGCCACAGTCGTCCGAATCATTAGGGAGAAACTTAAGTCGGCTCAAAGCAGACAGAAAAGCTACACTGATACCAAGCAGACCAGCGTCGATTATAAGGTGGGTGAACACGTGTTTGTCAAGGTGTCACCTATGAAGGGTGTGATGAGATTTGGAAAGAGGGGGAAATTGAGTCCACGATATCTTGGACCATTCGAAGTTTTGGGCGAGTTACGGTTGCATATCGCATTGGCTTACCTCCGGTGTTCGATCGAGTACATAACGTTTTCCACGTTTCTATGCTCAGGAAATATGTGAATGACCCTTCCCACATTTTGAAAGGTCAATCACTAGAGATGTGTGAAGACATGAGCATGATAGAAGAGCCGGCAGAGGTACTAGATAGAAAGGAGCAAGTACTACGCACCAAAATCATTCCCTTAGTACTTGTTCGATGGAAGAATCATCCGACCGAAGAAGCAACATGGGAACTGGAGGCTGATGTCAAAGAACAATACCCCAAGTTGTTTGAGAGGGTCAATTAGAATTGTTTGTAAATAGTGACGTCACATAATACTTTGATTTCAAGTATAAATTTCAATATTTTCTAGCCTAAACTGTTTGTTACGGCGGACCCCTCATGCGTTTCCGATCATCGTGTTAGGGGTGATTTGAATCACAATGTTTCCGAACGTAAGAACGGAGGAAGACAAGATACGAGCTTATGGATGACCAAATCATGTGATGGGCTCGCTCGAGCGAGACTTCACACTCGCTCGAGCGCGAGCTACATAAAATAACAAACGTGATGTGTTTTGAGCTCGCTCAAGTGAGAAAGAGTGACCGCTCGAGCGAGGTGTATTTGTCGCTCGAGCGAGGATTCCAAGCTGCTCGAGCGAGGCCAAATTTTTATGCCAGTTACCGTTCTGTGATCGCTCGAGCGATAACTAACTACCGCTCGAGCGAGGACAAACTATATATAGTCTGCAGATTGCTAAACACCCATTTCTTCTTCACGCAAGGAGCTTGGTGCCGAGCGAGGGTCTAGGGTTTTCACTTCAAGCATTTTTCGTCTGATTCAAGCCGGATTCGGAAAATCCGAACCGTCCAAAACACTTCCTAGGTAAAAATCTACCTTCTCCACACTCCTTTACGTTTTTAAACTCTATCACTCTAATGGCTTCTTCAAGCCCTAATCCCCAACCGAGGAAGCGAATGGCGACCCGATCGCCATCATCGCGAAACAAGGCACCACAACAACAACCACCTCCACCACCGGCACCCATCCCGATCCAACTTGATGATTGGTGGGGCAAGAAAGAAATGGAACCCGAGTGGGAAATTCATCCCTCGCGCTTTATTGACCCGACATCCACGAAATGGACATCGGATTTCCTGACAAACCATCAACTCCGACCTTTACTTGCACCATTTGGACCTCGGTACTATCCGAGATTAGTCCGATTATTTTATCAGACCCTCAAGACCAATGTAAATGAAGACACCATCCTCGTCACAATTGACGGGAAGGATCTGTCTTTTGGAGGCAGCGATGTATCCGCTATCATGAACTGCCCTCTCACCTACACCCCGACCCCAAACACACAACCTCCACTTGTTGGGAACGTTAGGTTTTCGACGATCATTGATGATATTACTGGCGGCGCGTCCGCATTGGGTCAATCCATCACCCAATCCCAGTTACGACCACACATGTGGTTTTTAGACATCATTTTCAAGAAAAATTTACACCCTACCGGTCATGACCAAGAGCGTCGTGACACCTTTTTACGAGCCTTGCACTCCGCCTTCCACAATAGGTGGTTTAGCGCCTCAATGGTCGTCATTAAAGGCATGGTGCATGCCTATACAAGAAATGTTAGGGGCGTTATTCCTCCGCCGATAAACCACCTCCCATACGCACGTCTTATATCCCGACTCCTTGACGCGCGTAATGGGAAGGATGGATTCAAGATCAACACCAATGAGTTGTCGCTTACCGATAACGTTGTACCCTACATAGCCCAAGACCTCAGTCGAAACCTAAAGGGGCTTCAAAACAGTGTGAACAAGAAAAGAGATCGTCAGGCTGCAAGGCAGGCACCACAGCAACCATCAACAGGATTAGCTACTCCCTCCACTGTGCCTCCACCAAATCTGCATACCACCGACACCAGTATGTTAGGGGAGATTTTCCAACAGGTACGGGAGACCCGACTACATCAGAGGTTCCAGGAGGCGCTTCTCATTGACCTCATGGGTCAGGCATATCATAAGCGCGGCGGAGTTGCGATGAGAGATGCCATTTTTGGGACATCTAGTTCGGGCCAGGCTGCTAGGACCACTACAAAGGGTGCCACCCACGCCGGAGAGACCGTTGGTGAGGGCGAGGGAGACGATGCGGAGACTGATGAGGAATGGGACACAGGCGACGACGACGATGAGTGCGAGGAGGGTGACGACTAGGTCGCTATGGATATATATATATATATATATATTTATATTGTGAAACTAAAAATTTTGTTGGTATGGTGAATGGTTGATACTGCTGTGACATGATTGTCACAAATTAAAACTTGTGGGCATTAAATATTTGTTATATATATATATATATGTTTTGATTAGATGAGTCTGATAGAATGACTGTAGAACATGACAAAAATTTTCATGCATGGTGTGGTATGAACATCTTTTCAATTCTAATAATGACCGTTTATCAGGTTCTAAACTCAACAGGCCGTTTCAGGTGATCGTATTATTGTTTGTACAAACACTTGTAATCTTTAAATAGATCTTTTCGGGTCATTGGACCATACGACCAACTAATAAATGAGTAATGAGTTAATCAAGGACTCAGCCGTAAAAAAAAAATAAAAAAAATGTAGTCACATTACCTTAGGTTATGAGCGATTTTGGAGGACGAAAATCTTATAAGGTGGGGTGAATGTAACAACCCCAGATTTTCGAAACCGTACAAGCCATATGCCACGCACGTGTATGTGTGGTTCACAAGGAAACCTGGGTCAACATATACACACGGTGTGTATATGTGTGTAACATATTATATTTTTCCCTTCCTTTCACTATATAAGTGAAAGTCGAGAGAAGTCTCTCCCCTACGTAACATAATTTAAACCTAAATAGAGAGGAGGAAAATAGAGAAAGAGAAAGGAGAGTCTTGTAGAGAAGAAGGGCTAAGGCCTTGTTGGAGTGTAAACTGGTGGAAGACCTGGAGAGAAGGTCGGACCAGAAACGTAGGGATCTCTTCGAAGTAACAGGGATTCGAACGTTAGATCGAACCGATTACGAGATCCGCCGATTTAGGTAAGAGATAATGCTTGAGAAGTGCTTAGGTATGTCTTAATGATAACCTACAATGTATTGGGTAATGGCTGATTAATTATATTTAAGATTTAAGGAAATAGGACAGATTTCTTGAAGAATCACGGAGTGAAGGTTTCGCTCCTCACTCGAGCGATCTAAACGTCTCGCTCGAGCGAGGATAGAATATATACCTGAGAATAGTACGTTCTGGGCTCGCTCGAGCGAGACCCATATAGAAGGAATAAGCTCGCTCGAGCGAGGTATAACTTTAGGCCGCAGACACCTTGCATTAACCGCTCGAGCGAGGATAAGAGGCCGCTCGAGCGAGGCTTGGCAACCGCTCGAGCGAGGTTAAGAGGTCGCTCGAGCGAGGCTAAGCAACCGCTCGAGCGAGGTACCAAAACTAAAATTAAATTCTTTTATGTACACAAATATACCTCATGTGAACTATGCGCTCTAGGAGTGCTAGTGACCACTGATGACCATTCTAAGGCATGTCCTTTTACATGAAATGTAGATTGACGTGAGATCAGTACGTGTCATCACTACGAGAAGGGACCACTGGGTTTTGCCTTGAGGTAGGGAACCTTATCGAAACATGTACATTGTTCAATTTCGCATATGTGTAGTACAGATTTAATTGCTAAACTAAGTACCTCAGAATGTCACATAAATAGAGCGTGTGTGTGTAGACTTCAGAAAATGAAGCCAGAGGTCCCAAGGGGATGCAAGAACTATAAGATGAATACCTATATGATACGATATATCAGTAGCATCTCAGGGGTGCAGATGAGAAGCAGTGGGGAAAAGAAAGTAAGGTGATAAGGCCTAATATATTAAAAATTAGCACAATCATGGTGAATAACTATATGTAAAGCACACTTGATATTTTTGTTATTTAAGGTTTGTTTAGAATACCCCACCGACGTGGCGGGATACCCACGACTGACTCGGCAGGATATCCGTGACCGGTACGGAGGTTAATCCGTATACAGTAGCACATCCCAGGGATGTAGATTTAACAGTAGACCCCGCCACCTAGGAGAAAGGGGCTTGAGGCAGTATTCTCAGGGAATACAAAATGGATAACTGTCTAGTTAGACGACGATGGTGGGTATTCCATCGGGGCTCGATGCTATATTGCCGGGGACTATTTAAGTTAAAGAGTTAAGTTATTAGGTCGAATTCACAACTAAACGAGTAAGATGAGAAAGAACAAAACCATGCCAAGTAAGTAGTTGTATTCATCTTTTTCTTCAGTTATTTCGATTGTCCTTCCAGATAGTAACAACAGATAAACTGTATTTTTCTTTTACTGCACAGCATATATGTCAGAATTAATCTATATGTTCTTTACGTTTCTCTACTGAGCTAGGATGTAGCTCACCCCTTAGACTATACGTCGCAGGTCAAACACTCGCGGCAACACAGGTTTCGAGGGACGTTGATCCAAAAGGTTCTGATTTCACGGACGGAGAAGAGTTAGAACCTCCTCCTGAGGAATTCTTTTAGAAGTTCCTTACATTTAGAAGTGGTGAGTAGAGAGTGCTTGTGGCTTGGCATGTCAAGTCCTTTCTTTTAAATGTAATTAAATACTATACTTTCCTTTTTACGAACCATCGGGGGTGATATGACTGTCACCAATGGTTCGGGACAGTTCCTTTGCTCATGAATTGGCATGAGACCGGAACTGTCTGTTGGTTGCTAGACTTTGTTGGAACACAGAGACTTAATTAGTTCAAAGTTTTGGTATTTTGAGTTGTTGGCTTTTACTTGTTACTTGATGTTCCGCATAGATATAGGGTGCATGACCTCGAGGGTCGTGCTGATGGCGCGGATTTCGGAGTGACGAAATTCGGGCTGTCACATTTTCTCATTAGATTCAAAACATAAGCATATTCGTAGATAAAATTTTCAATTGTCCTAGCTTTCAAAATGACTTCATCTTGAACTTTTCCTTTTCCAATATCCTCTAACATGAGATCAACACAGTGTGCTGCACAAGGCATCCAAAATATATTTTCCTCTTTTCCATCAATAATTTATTGACTGCTACAAAATTAGGTGCATTGTCGGTCACTACTTGGACCACATGTTGCTCTCTGACTTCTTGTACCATCGAATCCAAAAGTTCACATAAATTATTTTCATTATGTGTAACCGTGGACTTTGCGAGTTCTCGCGATGATGCGCTTATAAAAATGGAGTCGCCACCCAGAGTGTTTAGTGTTTTGGGATACTCAAAATCAATATCGTAGGCACCGAAGTGCGAGATATGACTCCGAATCACCGGTCAATGCTAAAGCCTCTTGGGTAAGGACTTCGATTATCAATCGAGAAGGTGTTAGGCACCCGATTGACCCCCCTGCTCATAAACGGTCTCTATTATAGCCAAGTGTATAAAAAAAAATAAAATTATATGACATTTCCTCTTGCCCGAAGGCACTCATCCTATTTGAACCCCCCGCAATCATAAAAAATTTCGACGGCGTAACGGCTCAAATTCTAGGATAGAGGAAAAGTAAAAGAAGGTGGAAGAATAGAGGGGAGAGCCGGAGCTCTCGGGCCCTTGTAGCACCGTTGTCGGATCGTTGCGTCGATGCTAATTCTGGTGAGCTTCTGATAGCACAAAGCGATAGAGAAAAATTCTAACTATCTAAGGCTTGGGAAGAGGATGGTTAGAAATGATGGTATAGGGGATGAGTTACGGCTTTGTTCTTGCTAAAGCTATGAGAGATTGATGATAGAATATGTAGTAGTGTAAGGGGGATGACAGCTAAAGGGTTAGCTTGTGAGGTTAGGAATTGGGGAGGTGAGGAGTTAATTTTCTAGAGTTTTTTCTCTTAGATTTCAAAAGTGGATTTACAAAAGGGGGGGGGGGGGGCTGACTCTATTTATAGACTTTGGGGAGATTAGTGAGTGGTTTACTCACTAATTGGTTTTTAGAAATTAAGGAATACTTTGATCTGAGGTTTTCTAGGATTTCTAGGGCATGGAGAGGTGTGAATTGGGTTTAATGGTGGATGATAGGGTGATGGTTTGAATGACAAAAGAGTGGAACTTAAGGTTGAGAGGGGCACAATAGTCGTAAAGAAGTACTCCTCGAACTTTGGGAAAGTCTACAAGTCCATCTTGAATTTCAAAATCTGCCATTTTTAAGAAATTTTTTTTTTAAGTCATGTGTGCATACTATGCATGCATGCCTTAGGATCAGTGACCTACTTCAGAGGCTGGAGGTTCAAAGCTCATGCTGGGTGATCAGTCACATAATATACCATTTTACCACCCTTAACTTAGTGATGTAGGGCTTAGTTTGCTACTAATAAGTTACTGATGTACAGATATTAAGGAAAAACAGTAAAAGAGAACCAAAATATTAATATTTGTCAAAATAAACTCATAAAGCAATAAAAAGACGATTAGCCCAAAAGACAAATTATCGCCTACTGAAAAGATGAAAAATCATGCTTTACGATTTTGTAGAACAATATAAAAGAAAGTGAGATATTGTAATTTACGATTCTCCAGAGAGAAGTCGTTCAAAAAAGTAAAATACAAGAGAAAGCAATGATCGTAATTAAGAATTGTTCAATAGGAAGCTGTGTTAAAGATAGAAAAACGTGATTTACGATTTTTTGGAGAAAGCTACAATAAAAGAAGAAAATCGTGATTTATGATTTTCCATAAAAGAACACATTCCGAAGTTGCTGATCACGTGAAGATTAACATTGTCATGCATAAAATTAGAAGATCTCTTAAAGAAGAAGTCCAGTGAATCACATATCTGAGAAGATTGATGAAGAAAACTCTTAAAGGACTCTGCTGCTAAGATAAAGGAAGAAATTCAGAAGTACATCAATAGATTGAAAGCAGAGAAAGATAAAATTAGAAGCAGAGTTATATTAGGATAGATTTGCCTTAGTAATTTCTTTTGTTAGAATTAGGAGTTTTGTAAACCACCCTTATGATCTATAAATAAGAGGCTCGACACATAAGAATAACCATCAAAGAGTTTCACAGCATCAATTGACAAATAAGGCCTGTGTTTTCTCCCGATCAAAGTAGTTTAAAATTTATAAAGTAACATCGTCCACAGTTATCTAAGGTCTTGCCTGACAACTAAGGCTGAGGAAGCTGAAAGATCAACCCTTTGGATGGTTCTATTTTTGCTTTCAAGTTTAGATTTATTTTATTGTAGTTTATTGCTTTGTAAATATTTTCAGATTTTGATTTGAATTGACGACTCAGGTTGAAATTTACAGATTAGTGTAATGATTTTTATTTTCCTTCTTTAATTTTCTAGAGTTTAATTGACACCCAAATTCTAGTAGATTAGAGATTAGCATAAATCTATCTCAAAGGATGCTAGTTTTTGATTAACGCCCAAATTTTATAAGATTGAAATATAGTGTAACGGTATTTTAAATTTATAAACATCCGATAGCTGAAGATTGTGATTGAAGACCATAATCTGAAGTAGGAGGATTTAAGATTTATTTTCTGCAATATAGTTTAAGAAATCATTTTTTATTTTTTATTCATATTTCTCTAGTATTTTAGGAATCCTATACTAGATCTACAATTTTCATCGTGCGCTTGCAATAGGTTAAGACTTAATTAGAGATACATATCCGTTGTCAGGGATAGTGTTTTATTTTGTATTTATATTAATTAAAGAAAATAAATATTTATCTTTCTCTTTTTATATTTCTTTATATTTTTAATTTTCTTTGATCACTTCTTAAGATTTTGCAGGTTCACTTGGAGCAGCGAGTCAAAGGTTCAACACTTTTTCTGGCCACAGAAACTAGAGGCTCAGATACTCCCTAGTATCTAGCCATGTTGGAGACAGAGCAGGCCTTTGCCTCTCAGTGGGGGAGTGTTGAGAATTCTTATAATTCTCAGTGGGATAAATCGTATGACTTCCCAAGGATAAATCGACAAGAATTATCTTATATATACTCACAACATTCTCTAAATTTCCAACAGTCATATAGCCCACACCAATCCTTTGCACAATAGCCATATCCTCAAAATGGAAACGATGGTGCTACTATATTCTAAATCCTTCAGGACTTGCAACAACATGTGCACCATCGCTCTAGGGAATTAGCCCAGTTGTCTTAGATCTCCCAAATCTTACACTCTTGTACTCAGTCCATTACAAATCTAGAAACTCAAATCGGGCAATTAGCCTTGTAGTGGGAGGAAAGAGAGAGTAACCAAGCGAGCTCCCAGGCACTAATTCCCACAGTCCAAGCTGTTCAAACCTTAAGGAGTGGCCGAACTATTAACAATAGAGTAGCGATGCCTACCTCAGTGGTTGTCCCTACAATCGTAGAAAAAGAGAATAAAGTCAAAGAAGAGACTCCCCCTCAAGAAAAACCAAAAAAATTAGAAAATGAAAAATAAAAAAAGTAGAAAATAAAGAGGTTGACACATATAAACCTATAACCGAAGTACCCTATGTACCCAAGTTACCATTTCCAAACGCTTTTGGTGCACCATCCCCTTTTGACAAAAACCCAAAAAAGTTAGAGGAAATCACTATGATCTTCAAAAAGTTAAGATCAATTTACCCCTTTTAGAAGCAATCAAACAAGTCACAGCCTATGTACGATTCCTAAAAGAGATGTATACGCAGAAACGAAAACAACAAAATATTGTCTCGCAAAAAGTTTTCTTGACAGAGCAGGTAAGCTCATCTTGCAAGCTAGAACTCTACCTAAGCTTGAGGATCTTAGGGTGCCTACAATTCCTTGTATCATAGGCAATAATGTAATAAATAAAGCACTTCTAGATCTGAGAGTCAGCATGAATCTGCTACCATACTCTGTTTACTAAAAATTAGGACTAGGAGATATGAGGCCTACTTTAGTAACTCTTTAGTTATTTGATTGATTAGAAAGAAGGCTTGTAGGAATTATTGAAGATGTAATGGTTGGGGTCGACAAATTTATTTTCCCTGTCGATTTCCTGGTGTAATGGAACCATGTTCAAAATCTCCAACGCAAATCCCCGTTATACTCAGTAGACCATTCTTGGCCACGACCAATGCTTGTATAAATTGTAAAACTGGGTAATGAAAATTTATTTTAGAGATATGCAAATTCAATTAAATGTCTTCACCGCAACCAATCAAATGGCTTCAATAGATGATGAGGAATATTTCAGCATAGACGAAATTGAAGAATTAGTAGAGGAAGCATTACCTCTAGTCTTATCAAAGGATGCGCTTCAGACTACATTATGGCATACGAACTTGGAGGAACCAGACCACCAATTGAAGGAGGCGATTTATCCAATGGACACTTCTATCTGTGAAATCCAATCCAAAACTTGGAAGCCAGAGATAGAAGCTCTGCCCATTATTTCCAATGAACCGTTACAACCTTCTATCCAAAAAGTACCATCCTTAGATTTGAAACTACTTCCTGACACCCTTAAATACGCTTTTCTTGGGCCTAACGAAACTCTCCTAATAATTTTTTCATCTGCTCTTAACAAGGAACAAGAGAGTAAGTTATTGACTACACTCATGCAATAGAATGGACTGCCACTGACCTTAAAGGGCTTGACCCCTCCATATGTATGCATTGTATTCATCTAGAGGACAATGCCAAAACTTTACGAGAAAGTCAGCGACGATTAAATCCAAATATGATGGAAGTTGTTCAAAAAGAAATCGTGAAACTACTAGATGCATGTATTATTTACTCGATTTTCGACAGTGAGTGGGGGCGAGTCCCATCCAGGTGGTCCCAAATAAATCTGGGATTACGGTGAAATAAAATGCAACCTGTGAGTTGGTACCATTACGCGAAACCACAGGGTGGCATGTATGTATCAATTACCGGAAGCTAAACTCAATGACTCGCAAGGATCATTTTTCACTACCCTTCATTGATCAAATTTTGGAAAAACTTGCAGGTCAAGAATATTTTTGCTTTCTAGACGGATATTTAGGGTATAATCAAGTTTCGGTCTACCCAGAAGTCCAAGAAAAGACTACCTTCACGTGTCCTTTTGGAACGTTTGCTTATCGTCGCATGTCCTTTAGGCTGTGCAATGCTCCTGCAACATGCCAAAGATGTATGATGGAAATTTTTCTAATATGATAGACAAATTTCTTGAAGTATTCATGGATGAATTTTCGGTATTTGGCCAAACTTTTGATTCTTGTCTTGATCATCTTGCCCTCATCTTAGAAAAATGTGAAGAAACTAATTTAGTACTAAGTTGGGAGAACAACCATTTTATAGTTCAAGAAGACATAGCCTTATGACAAGTCTTTAAAAGGGGAATAGAAGTTGACAAGGCCAAAATTGATGTCATAGCGAATCTACCTCCACCAAATTTGGTATCTTTTCTAGGCCATGCCGGTTTCTATCGCTGCTTTATCAAAGATTTTTCAAAAATCTCGAGACCATTGTGTCATCTATTAGCAAACAAAGTACCATTTAACTTTGACGATGCCTGTCTTGACGCATTTAACAAGCTTAAGGCACTTATTTCCTCTCCACCAATTATTCAGCCCCCTGACTACTCCCTACCATTTGAAGTAATGTGTGATGCCTCTAATTACGCAATAGGCACAATCCTGGGACAGCGGAAAGACAAGGTCCCTCATGTAATCTACTATGCGAGCCATACCTTGATTGAAGCTCAGGTGAACTACACTACCACTGAGAAGGAGCTTCTAGCTGTTGTATTTGCACTCGATAAATTCCGACCAAACCTATTAGGATAAAAAATCGTCATCTTCTCTGATCATTCTGCACTAAAATACTTATTTTCTAAAAAAGATGCCAAACTAAGACTAATCAAGTGGATCCTACTTTCGCAAGAATTCAACTTCGAAATTAAGGATAAGAAGGAAGTTAAAAATGTGGTGGTTGATCATCTGTCCAAAATAGAGCTACCTGAAACCATCAGTAAAGAGCCTCTACACGATGCCTTTCTGGAATAGTAACCTTATGCAATCCAAGCAATAATACCATGGTATGCCAACATCGTGAATTATTTGGCAACAGGTAAGATTCCCCCGACCTGAAACCATCAGGATAAGTATAGTTTATTTTCTAATGTAAAACGCTACATTTGGGAGGATCCTGACCTATTTAAAATGTGCCTCGACCAAATAATTAGGAAATGTGTGCCCGGTAGTGACATCCACAGTATTTTATAATTTTATTACACTTATTCTTGTGGGGGCCACTTCAGTGGAAAGAAAACTGCTGCCAAGGTACTACATTCATGATTTTATTGGCCATCACTTTTTAAGGATGCCCAAAATTTCTGTCAGGCTTGCGATCCGTTGTCAGAAGTCAGGAGCCATGTCCCGAAGGAACATGATGCCCCTGCAACCGATTTTGGTGGCAGAACCCTTTGACATGGGGCATCGATTTTATGGGTCCCTTTCCACCTTCATTCGGATTTATGTATATACTTGTAGCCGTTGACTACGTATCGAAGTGGGTGGAAACAACGACCACAAGAACAAATGATCAAAAGGTGGTGGTCTCTCTTATCAGGGACAATATATTTGCACGGTTTGGAACCCCACGAGCTATCATAAGTGATGGGGGTAGCCATTTTTGTAACAAGTATTTCTAGTGCTTGCTCAAAAAATATGGTGTTATGCATAAAATCGCGATCCCCTACCACGCGCAAACTAGTGGACAGGTTGAGATTTCCAATCAAGAAATAAAGAAAATATTGGAAAGAATTGTTTGCCCTGATAGAAAAGACTGGGCCATAAAATTGAATGGTGCTTTGTGGGTATATAGAACGGCTTATAAAACTTCCATTGGCATATTTCCTTTCCGATTGGTGTATGGTAAGGCGTGCCACTTACCTATGGAATTAGAGCATAGAGCTCTATGGGCTATCAGAGCATTGAATCTTGAGCTGACCGCATCTGGTGAGCAACAAAAACTCGAACTCAATGAGCTTGAGGAAATTCAAAATGATGCATATCAAAATGCTCGAATTTACAAGGCCAAAACCAAGGCATTCCATGATAAACATATTATGAGAAATTTTTTTGAGTCGGGCCAACATATTTAGCTATATAATTCGAGGTTGAAGCTATTCCTAGAAAAATTATGAAGTCGTTGGGATAGACCCTATAATGTCATGGAAGCATTCCCCCATGGAGCTGTAACTATACAGGATTCCAAAGACAATCGTATCTTTAAGGTTAATGGGCAGAGACTCAAACTGATGATATCTTTAGAAGAAAAAGGGACAATGACCACGATGTCACTACAAGACTCGAAGTATAACTAACAAACTCCCGAGCACCGTCGAGCTACCGACTCATCCGTAGCAAATTTATGTATAATACTTGTACAATAGTAGGCGGGTCGACGGATCTTGTGATACAACGAATCATAGTGATTACGATTCGTATTATCTACAATTTTGTTGACGGATTTTTGTAGCTTACGTATCATAGTGATTACGATTTTTGAGAGAGCCCTTTGTCCACGCTGCGCAGTCATTGTCAGAAAGGCACAACTTCCGATACCAAAGGTGTTGCCTCGAATCACAGTGCACAGAAACGTTCCTTAGCATTTAATAGGAATACCAACCGATTCAAATAGATCAACGCTAACCCATAATTTCCATTTATAGCAACACTTCGAATTCTTAGTCTATAATTGTTATAAATAAGCAAGTCACTGTTTGGTCATTTCATCCCTTTCCCTTCACTTTCGTCCAACACCAACCCTTTCACCATGGCAAAACAACCAAGCTAGTCGGACATTACTGAGGCATTTTCACGCCTCATCCAACGCCATGAAGATGAAGTCACCGCGCTTTTAGAAGAAAGAGGATGGTTAATCAGTGAAATTATCTCCTTCTTCTCCTCTCTCCCCATCCTAGAACTGATAGCTGAAACACCACCTTCCTCCCCCAACCACCAAAAGACTTCTCCTTCATCACCCCCTCCGTCTTCTTTACCCTTTTCTATTAGACCCACCTATCCAGAGAAGGGAGATATTTTTGTGGTGGCAACTTTTGGATGAACAACTGGGGACCGATCTTTGTCGAAGACATCTTCTCGGACGTTGTTGGCAGTATCGTAGTGTGTGTCTATATTTTTCCTAGGTTTATACTTTTGTGTACTTAGTTTTTTAATTTATTTTAGTACTTTAGATTTTCTTTGCCATGATCATTGTAAATATTCAGATAATATATAAAATTTTATTTTGACTATTTTTTTTTACTAACTGTATAAGTGTTCCTAACTTTCTTTTTCAATTTTTGTTATTGATTCTCCGAGAATACGCCGCGGATATTTTTCTCTCAAGTTTGGGGAAGAGTATATATCCGGTGACAAATTTTTTCCGGTCCACAATAGGTATTATCAATAATTCAAAGGTAAAAATTTTAAGTGTCCCCAATTTTTTATGCCAATGAGGGCATTGTCCGACTTAAGTTTGGGGGGATACACAACTTTTGTGTATAATAGTAGTTAATTAGTTTATTAGTATTTCAATTAGTTTTATTTAGTTTATATAAATTTTTTCGAATTCTTTTAAAAATAATTTTTTTATTGATCATTATATGTGAATTATGATAGAAAAAGTTGCAAATCTTGTAAACTTATGATCCATCATAGTAGAAGTTCAATAATCAGAGTATAAAATAGTACAATTCATATTTAGCTCGTTAAACACTGTATTAGATTGAATGTTTGAAATAATAGATTGATCTTAACTGTAAAATTTTAGACTATAGTTTCAAAATTGTATAAACCAGTGAGCATTAGAGTCAAATTGTCCTTTCTTTGAGAGAGAAAGATTGCTTCTATTCAAGGCAAAAAATTCTTTGAACTTCTTTTCTATGCTGTTATGAAATCTCATATTGCTGAATTTAGAATTAAAATATAATGACTATGTTAACCTGATTTTTTGTCTAGAATTATTTGTTAGAAATATTAAAATAATAAGGCATCTATGCTAGTAAATTGTAAAGATGATTTAAGGCCATATTTTATTAACCAGAGCCAAAAAGCCAAAATCCCATAAAATAACTTACCCTTTGAACCCATATTAGAAGCCTAAACCGAATTTCTTTTTACTGAAATTTTAAAACTTAACCATATGTACTACCCAAAGCTTTCAACCTTTAACCCTTAAAATTTATGAGAATTTAGAATGTAAAAGAAGGCAAGAAGAGAGAGTGGAGGGAGTAAAAGCAAAAACAAATAAGGGGAATGTAAAAAGAGAGTATAGCTGAAGAAAACAATGGGGAAGGAGGTAAAAAGATGAAAAATCGTGAAAAGACGATTTCTAAGAGAAGAAAAGGTGAAAAATTGTAAAAAATGATTTAGAAAGAAAAGAAAGAAAAATCGTAAAACATAATTCTGCAAAACAATTGAAGAAATAAGATTTACAAAATAAAATAAAAAAATTAAAAAAAAATGGGAAGAAGTTATTCAAATCCTTAGATACTTACTGAAAAAAAGAAGCTAAAAAGATAGGAGAAAGAAGACCTAAAATCTCAGAAAAATTTGAATTCTTTTCTACCTTTCTTTGACACCTTCTGAAACCCAAAACCACATTACAAGTCTAAGGAAAGACCTTTTTGATTTATGATTTATAAAAGTATAAGCCTAGCAAATATATGAATAATAGGTATTATGGATTGTACATGGAATCATATGAATAGAATAGATTATCTTTTCTATGAGATTAAATTTTTTTACAATTATCTTTTGACTGAATTTTTCTGAAATAATACATTGAGAGAACCCAAAAGTTTCAATTTTTTTTAGAGTATGTCAATAGTGAATTTTTGAATGAAAATATTTTCTAAATCTACAGTTTAGAATAATTTATAAAGAATAAACTATTCACTGATGCATATACTTCGTGCTTACTATGAATAGAAATTGTTGGAGTTCTAATCAAGGATAACTGTTATAATGAAAAGTAAGGATGAAAGATTGATAATTTTAAAAATTCATAACAACCATATGATAATCAATATAGTCAATTTAATCAATTTAGTTAATTTAGTCAACGTAGTTAACTTAGTTAGTGTATAAAAATTACTTTAGATTTTAAATTTTAACTTTTCTTTTAAAAATATTTAAAAAAATCAAAAAATATTTTGAAGTTTATAGGTAACTTCATTGAAAACCTTTAGAAGACTATAACTCCTTCACTAGGGATCACCTAAGGGTTTTAAAGGCTTGTTGTATTTGCTAAATGCAATCGTGCTCCTTACGAAGTGATATTTAAATTTTTTAGTTTTAGAATGTTTCACATTTCATTGTTTGCTAGGGACTAGTATAGACACCCAAATTTTGCCCAAGGCCCGATCGAAACATACTTCGAGAGAAGTAGACCCCAAGCTTCCGATATCATTTCCCATACCCTTAGGAACCTTCCCAATCCCTTAGAAACTTCCCTAAACCTTTAGGAATCACCCCTAACCTCTCTAGACCCATAGTTAACCCTTCAGGATACTTGTTAATGAGAGATAGACCAGGGCTGGCAAGGGCCTCTACTAAGACTAAAGCTTATATTATTGAAAAGTTAAGAATCTCGGCTTTCCAACAAGCTAAGAATCACCTCAATCCGAGTTGTACTTCAAAAGTTATGGTGCTTCGAAGTTCCGGACCCAAGGTGGCTCCAATTTGCCAAGGGGAGTGAAACTCTCGACAAGTTCCGAGCCTCTCGAGAGCTTCTCGAGAGGTTGGGCATGCCTGGCATGTGTAATACACATGCCAGTCCATTTTTAGAGAAATGTTGTCTGGCATGTATATTATACACGCCAAACATGCATGGGCCCCCCAACGGGCTCTGAACTTCTCAGACACTGTAGCTATGCTTCGCGTGGATAATACACACGCTAAGCTTAGCTACAGTAACTGTTAGTTTTTGCTCGAAATTCACTTTTAGGGTTTGACTTGTTGACCATCCCAATGTTTAGGGTGGGTTTCATTAGGACTGTTGCACCCTCATTTACCCTATTTGCAACGCTCTAGTCATTTGAAATCCCACCCTATCATCTACCATTGAACCCATTCTCACACATATCCACAACCTTAATATCCTTGAAAATCTTAGAAGTTTAGGATTATCTAAATTTTAACCCTAATTAGTTCTTAAGTACCCCCCTAATCCTCTCTTTTCCTATAAATAGAGAGGCACCCCCCTTGCAAATGGCTAGAAAATTTTTCAAAAGAGAGAAAGAGATTAAGAAATCCCCTCCTCCCCTTTGGTGCACCAAATACTCATGCAAATTCCAGAATCCTAAACCACCTTAGAAACCCTATCTTCCATAAAAAACCCTTGAGTTTAGGAGAGAACTACCCCCTAGCCTTCTTCCTCTACCCTTTAGCTATCAAGCCTTAGAGGTTAGAACCCGTTCTACAACCACTCAAGCTACTGAAAGCTCATCAAGTGTACCTACGTGAAGTTCCACAGTTGTACTATAAGGACCCGAGAGCTTCGACTCTCCCCTCTACTCCTCTACCTTCTTAGCTTTTTCTTTATCCTCGAATTTGTGCCATTACGTCGCTGAAATTTCAATAATTGCGGAGGGGCACAAATAGGATCAACGTGCCTTCAGGTAAGAGGAAGTGCTCTTTTTATTTTTATTTTTCCTTTATTTTAGCCATAAGTAGAGATCGTGTTTGAGCGGGTTGAACGAGTGCCTAACAACTTTCCGATCGATAATCGAAGCCCTTACTCAAGAGCCTTTGGCATAGACCGGTGAATCAGAGTTATATTTTTAGCACTTCGGTGCTCATAAAATTGTTTTATATTTTCCGGGGCACCAAAAGCTCCGGGTGGCGACCCTATATTTTTTACGAGGGCGCATCGTCGCAACGAGATCTTCAAAAATCTGCGATTGCACAGATGGCGACTTTGCTGGGGAAAACTAGTAGAGCTTCCCCTTCAAAGTTGGCTTTCTCCTTTATTCTTACTAACACTTGACTATTTTCTCTTAGTTTCACTAACCACTACGATTCAATTTATTTTTACGCACCCTTACTTTTCCGTCGTTTACGTGCCTTAGCTGATTGGCGAGCCTACTTGTGCATCGTATTTACTTTCCCGTTATTTATATGCCTTAGCCAATTTGCAGGCTTACTTGCGCATTTATACGCCTTAGCTGTTTGACGGGCCTACTCGAGCTTTTACTTTCTGCAATCATATCCTAACAGTGAACACCGACCCGTAGAGGCGGCACGGGACCAACACCCCCGATTTTTGAACATTAAGTAAACTCCCTTAAAATTGAAATTAAAATTAAATCGAGAAGGGAACTTAATTGAATTTTTTACGTTGGGTAGATTTTACAAAAGGGTGGGAATTTAGGCAAAGATACAAATGTTTCGGTTCTTATTACGGTGATAGTCCCTAGTGGTGATGATCCTGAAAAGAACCACCCCATCCAGTATCTGAGAAGGCGCTTGCGCTGGAGGTATATCGGGTGGGTGACCGAGCTGGTTACAAAGCTTAAGACCATGAGAGAGTGCATTTAGTTGCCCCGAATCAAACCTTGTATCCCTAGGATCGGAAAGGAGGGACCTGTTATAACAAGAAAGTCAGTTCCTAGAAGCATTGCTTCCAGAAAACTAGAAAAAGAGACCAATTTCGGGCTTGCTATTCCACTGTCAAGATAATTGTATACTCTGTTTGTGCCTGGCCCATGTAAAATACACGCCAAGCCACTTTTCTCCAGAAGTGTTCTGGCGTACACACCCCAAGCTCTTTTTTCCTAGAACTACCCTGGCTTGTATAATATACACGCTAAGCCAAAATCTCCAGATTTTGGCCTGGCGCATATAATACACACGCCAAGCCTATTCTAGGCTAGGCAGCTCGAATCTGAGGCCTATCTTCCCCTCCCAGAGTTCCCTGCTTAGTGGTTTAGCACTCTGGATAAATTTCGCACTCTTCGACACCCAATATGCCCTTGCCGGTCAAGAGAGGTTACCTTTTCATTGACTTGCTTCGGGGGATGGGGTTGTTTGCATGGTTTCCCATGCCTTCACATAGATCAAAGGGTTTCCCTTTTGATTCTTCCGAAGCGCGTCAGGATCCCGTCGCGGGAGATATTTAGGGTACGAACACCACCTGAAACGGGAATTCAAAGGCCCCGGAATCCTTCATCGTAAGGTATTCACTTACCATTTGTTTCAAAAATAAATAAAAAAGAGTCATCATTAGAAAACTGAAGGATTATGGTGTCGGTACAATGGCATCGCCTTACCCCTCGTTATCCCACAGAGGGAGAAAGAGAAAGCTTTACGAGTCCCATCTGAGGCACCCGTACCCAATTGGGCGCCAAGCCATGTCATGGGCAGTGGATCCGGCATACGCCGATCCCGATTCATCCCCACCACATTCCCCAACCCATTCCCATTCGGAAGATATTTTTACCTCCATCCTACTCACCCAACCACCATTCACTATCACCGGACCCTTCAGTGCACTCATATTCCCATCCACACCCGTCCAAAATTTATCCCTCTTCCCGCCCACATCCATTCAAGATCCATCCACATCCAACCCATTTTCTACCCCATTTCGCCTCAAATTCAAACAACCCTAATTTTCCCCCCTCCACCATCACCCAAAATCCACCCTATGTTTCATCATATTCTTTCCCCACCTCAACCCCAAATTCACCCCATCTTCCCTGCTACATCCAACATACCTCCATCATCCCCATCTAATTCAAACATGTCACATTCTTTCACATACACCCAAGCCATGAACAATCCTCCCATAATCACTCCACATCCTTCCCCCATTCCCAATCCATCATACATAACCCCATCAACCCAGATCATGCCCGATTTTACCCAGGCCATGCCCAAATTTTCTCATATACTCACCCCATCCATGCCACATGCTCCCACTCCATCAGATGTGCCCTTTGCATCCATCCCACCACCCAATCCGATGGCCATGATGGATGAGATGTGGAAGGCCTCACAAGATAGCCTCCCTCATCCACCCCTCATAAACCCATCCCATACATTATCAAGTCTCCATGCCTCTTTCCCCCATGACCACCATCAACCCCCCATCATCCATACCCTTCAAGCCCCCCATATACCGGGAGACCCGTGGAATAGGCACCAACGCCCAATGGTTCACACTCCTCAAGGCCCAATGGCCCAGACCCACCAAGGCCCAATGGCCCAGACCCATCAAGGTCCAATGGCCCAAACCCATCAAGGTCTAATGGCCCAAACCCATCAAGGCCCAATAGACTAGACCCACCAAGACCTAATGGCCCAGACCCATCAAGGCCCAATAGCCCATACTTATCAAAATCTCATGGTTTCAGCCCACCCAGGCCTTGTGGCTCAAGCCCATCCAAGCTCCTTACCCTATACTCGAACTCAGCCAGGCCCAAACCTTGGAGCCTCATACCCACACCATCCACAACTCCCTCAAAATCTCATTCACCCACAACCCTCATACCCGACCCAATACAGGAGCCCTTCTCACACCCTTCATCAACCCCTATTCCCCCATCCCCTTACACCACAAGGCCATCTCCAAATGTCCCTCCAAGCACAATGGCGTCATCAGGCCCCGACCCAAAACCCAACCTCCGCTCACCCTAACATCCCGCCAAACTTCCCCCATGTGCAATGGTCCAACCCAGCACCCCATCAAACTACTCAACACCAATAGGAAATTCTCATCCTTCCCCAGCTTTATGAAGACCCACAGTATGAGGAAGATGAGATTAGGAATAGCGAGGCCTATGCCGGGACACTCACCAACTACAATTCCCCACCATCCGCAATCATCAACCCCTCGGCAGCATAAAGTGAATGGAGACCGACCATTAAAAAAATGGCACCACCATCGAAAGAATTAGTGTAGTTGAAAGAACAACTGGACAAGATCTAAAAATGGTTGATGAAGATGGGTGGAGCTGAGATCCACACAACGGACTTTTTCGATTTATGTCTATTATCTTAGGTACCCTTACCTTTGAAATTTAAAGTGTCAGTTTTTGACAAATATAATGGCACGGGCAACCTCATTGCACATCTCAAGTCCTACTGTGGGGACATATGCACTGGGGGAGATGAACGTTTGCTCATAAATGTCTTTCAAAAGAGCCTTACAGGTCCTGCTTTAAGGTGTTTCACATCGTTGGAACTTTTCATGATTAAAATGTGAAAAGACCTGACTCACCTATTCCAAGAGTAATATGTCTACAATTTAGATATTGAGCCCAGAAAATCAGACCTAGCAACGTAAAAACCCGACGAAGCATTTAGTGATTACCTTGGGCGATGGAGGGTGCTGGCTTCTCAGGTCAGAAACAGAATACCTGACGACGAGCAGATTGAAATGATATCAAAGAACACCTTGCCAATCATCTCAGACTTCTTGGTATACCAACAACAGTCTAACTTTGCTAATTTGGTGAGAAACTCCAATTGCTATGAAGATGCGATAAGAGAAGGGCGATTGAGCAAAATGGTGACCAGTGGGGTCCGGAGGTTCGCCGATCAGAGAATTGAAAGAAGAACTGGGACATATATATATAAACAATTGGCAACATACGACCCAATACCAGCACAACCCTATTCTAATTCAGGGAGGCCCAACCAACCCCAATTAGAAGTGAGGCAATGCAGAGAATCAAAAATGGTCAGGGAGCATAGATGACCCCAGAATAGAGAAAATCCCACTTTGATCGAGTCTTTACACCCTTAGGGCAGTCGCTGAATATCTTGTTGCCTTTGTTAATTGAAAAGGGTTTGGTCACAGCCCTCCAATCGTGATCCCCGCCGAATCTGATCCCGAGAAATTATGACCCTAGTACCCATTGCAACTTCCATCAGGGACCAGGCCAATCCAACTGATCGATGCTTCCCTTTGAAGCACGCGATACAAGACTTGATAGAAGTCGGTAAGATCATCCCTCCAGCACTCCCCCAAGCTAACCAGCGTGCAAATATTCATTAGGTACCACTACCCCTGCACCCACCGGGAGGGGCAGGCCCAAGACCGGGAGGATAGAAACATTGGGGTGATTGAACCCCTGAATTTAGCCAATTATTTTCTTAACCTTGCACCGCCAACAGAACCCTTAGACCTTAGGGAATATTTCCCATCACCTACTCCGATTAACTACGTCCAAATCAACTCATACCAACCATACACAGCCACCCCCACCAACTACCCACTAGCCAATTGTGTCCCCCATCCCCCGCCATCACCAACCAATTACCAATGGCCTATCCTTGTCACATCACCCCCGATACAGATATCTACCATCCTTGCCAACCCCATTTGGCCCACTTTTTCCACCTGCCCATCTCTTACGGGGGTTAACCAGGTATTGCACACTTTTCCCAAGCCATCAGTACAAGCACATCAAATACCCGCAGTCATTCCCTTCCAGATCCCAGGACTTACTTATGATCCTCAGCAAGTCCCGCTCAGTTATGATTAAATAGATATCAATGCCGACAGTAGCAGGGGTTAGTTGATTTTGTCACCAGGTCAGGAAAGATCTCCAAGCAACCAGATGCACTAGCACCAGCACCAGTCCGACCAGAAGGGAAGAAAGATATTGTTGCAGTGAACCCTTTTGAGAAAATGCGCCGAGAACACATACTTGAAACCCAGCTAAGGAGAATGCCAACCCATATCACAGTCTGGGATCTGTTAATGACATCCCCACTTTATTTCTAAGCCCTAATGGAGGCATTAAAAAATGCGCATGTATCTCTCCAAGTAACCCCAAATGAGGTTGGGCAGATAATCAGGTAGGTGATGGCCCCCAATGCCATCTCTTTTTTGGATGTTGATTTACCTGAGGAGGGAAATAATCATTCTAAATCCCTCAATATCACTGTAGAAGCTGAAAACATGGTAATCCCAATGGTATTAATCGATAATGGATCTACTTTGAATATGTGCCCTCTAAGAACAGCCACCAAGATAGGAGTGGATCCTTGTAAAACCATCGCTAGAGGTTTCAATAACACTAGAAGAGAGATAATTGGGGAATTTGACCTTAAGCTCATAATTGAGCCAATGACCTTTTCCATACCATTCCAAGTAATGGACATTAAATCCTCTTTCAACCTGCTATTGGGACGCCCTTGGTTACATGAGGTCGGGGCAATACCTTCAATACTGTATCAGAAACTTAAAATTGTGGTCGGACATTAAATTCTCTTTCCATACAATTCCAAGTAATGGACATTAAATCCTCTTTCAACGTGCCATTGGGACGCCCTTGGTTACATGAGGTTGGGGCAATACCTTCAACACTGTATCAGAAACTTAAATTCGTGGCTGGGCAGAAGATTATGACCATCATAAGTAAGGGGCATGATGAAAGAGAAAAAGCCACCCACAATATTGAGAATCTCAAAATGATAGATGTGCCGCACACAACCCAAGATACGGATCTCCATAGCCTTGAATACGAGGTATCAACAGTAGTCCTGGAGCCCCCAAAAAGTATCACCATGAAAAACGGAGGCGGAATGGTTGCAGCTGTGGCCATGCTCCAGAAATGGGGCTATAAAAAAGGAAAGGGATTAGGACCCTAGTTACACGACAGAAAGGAATCGATTAGAGCCAAGGGTGGACAGCAAGTCTGATTTGGGTTAGGTTATAAGCCCATAGAAGAAGAAGTCTGAGAAGCTAAAGAAAAAGTCCAAACCATTGCTGCAACGAGAGCCAGAGGAATAAACCTAGAGGAGGAGCCCCATCCTAGGCCTCACATCCGGAATACCTTCGTAAGCGCGGGAATTGTGAAGATAGATCAGAATGGGGCAACACAGTTAACTCCACATAAACCAGCCACCCTTTTCCACCCCACCAATCCCCAAATTATTCCCCCAACTTGGAAATAGACCTAGCTGCTCTATCCCTTTTTGAGGAAGAGTCCTCCAAACCTGCACAATCCCCTCCTGTGGTAAACCACCATAGGACCTTGCTGACATTTGAGGACAGAGTCCCCGACGAACCCAGGATCAACATGATGGAAGCTGACCCTGAAGAGTCACATCAATCAACCTCCTCCATTCAAACAGGTAAAAGGGCAGTACCACAGGTATGAAATTGGGTGTTTGTGCCTCAAACTCTAGAAGCGACAAGTGGCCTAAAATTTGGCACCCATTTTCCAAAAAAAATAACTTATAAAAAGTGAGATGAGACCTTGGCAAGTAATACCGTGTATATATACGGACTCGCTTTGCCAAGAGCCCATTTCCTAAGAAAAAGAAAAATATAAAAAAATAGAAAAAAATATAAAATAATTCAAAAATATTATCTTTCAGAATTCCCAAAAAAAAATAAAAAATGATGCCTTAATAAAAAATCCCGTCCCACGTGAAGTCAATACCTTTCCTGTAAAAATACAATAAGAGGTAGGAGTCATGAGTCTGGATGAGGAAATCCCTACTGAGTAGCTCCCCAATGAACTCATTGAACGGTTTGTTGACTTTGAGCATGGCCCTACCTTGATCGTTGAAGAAACAGAGGATGTCAACCTGGGTACAAAGGAGGTTCCTAGAATTACCAAGATCGAAACGTCGCTTCCTCCTGAGGAAAGAAGAAGCATGATTGATTTTCTTCAGTCATACCAAGACATCTTCGCATGGTCATATGAGGATATGCTTGGTCTGGACACCGACTTGGTTGAGCATGAGCTGCACTATATCCAGATGTTAAGCCGGTCAAGCAAAACTTGAGACGCATTAGGCCAAAATGGATGTTGAAAGTGAAAGATGAGGATGCTGGATTTCTCATGGTCTCTAAGTACCCGCAATGGCTAGCCAATATCGTCCTTGTGTCAAAGAAGGATGGAAAGGTTTGCATGTGCATTGATTTTAGAAATCTCAACAAAGCAAGCTCGAAAGACAACTTCCCGTTGCCACACATTGACATCTTGGTCGATAACACTGCAAGGCATGAAATGCTCTCATTTATGGATGGATTCTTGGGTATAATCAGATCAAGATGGCAGAAACAGATCGAGAGAAGACAACATTCATTACTCCATGGGGAACTTTCTGCTATCGAGTCATGCCTTTCGAATTGAAAAATGCTGGGGCAACATATCAGAGAGCGATGACTGCGCTGTTCCATGACATGATGCACCGAGAAATTGAATGACGACTGTCAGGTAGCATTTGATAAAATTAAAGGTTACCTCCTCAATCCACCAGTTTTAATGCCGTCCGATCCCGAGAGACCACTCTTAATGTATCTCTCCACAACGAAAGTTTTGATGGGATGTGTCCTTGGGTAACATGATGAAACAGGAAGAAGAGAGCAGGCCATTTATTACTTGAGCAAGAAATTCACCGATTTTAAGACACGCTATTCTCATATAAAAAAAGCATGCCAGGCTCTCGTATGGGCTACCCAGAGGCTCCGCCACTACTTACTATCTTAAGTTGTTCTACTCCTAGCGCGAATGGATCCATTGAAGTACCTATTACAAAAATTGGCTCTCACTAGCCGAACTGCATGCTGACAACTTCTCTTATCTGAATTTGACATAAAATATGTCACACAGAAGTCGATCAAGGGGTAAGCACTTACTGATCATCTTATCGAAAATCCTTTACTTGACTAGAGCCTTTGAGAATTGAATTCCTAGATGAGGATATTTTGTTCACGACAGAGGATGATATGACAGAGATAGAGGAATCTTGGGTAATGCACTTTGACAGGGCATCAAATGTTGAGGGTCAAGGAGTTGACGCTATTCTAATTTTACCAAAGGGGTCTCACGTACCAGTGTCCATTAAGCTCAACTTCCCATGCACAAATAACATGGCCGAAAATGAGGCATGCATAGCAGGCTTACAAGCAGCACTTGACTTGAAAGTAACTCATCTCAGGGTGTTTGGCAACTCACAATTGATCATATGTTAGACAAACAGAGATTGGAAGATGAAGGATGAGAAGTTGGTCCCATACCATGAGCACCTCGAGGATTTGATAACATGTTTCGATGATATTACTTTCTCTTATGTCCTGCGAGCGAGAAATCGGTTTGCTGATGCACTAGCAACGTTGGCATCGATGGTTGAAATTTTATATGGTGTCGAGATAAAGCAGATCATGATTGAGCAAAGGAATGAGTTGGCCTTCTGCCTCAAGATTAAAGAACCCCCAAAGTTAGATGATGAGCCTCCATGATTCTTAGATATCATGAATTTCCTTGAAACTCGAACTTTCCCTGAAGGTACGTCCAAGACGGACAGGCGGACCATCCAATGTTTAGCGGCCAATTACGTCATCTGTGGTGGGTGCCTCTACAGGCGGTCATATAAAAATATCCTTCTCCGATGTCTAACTGAGGGCGAGGCAACCAACATTATGAAAGAGATCCATGAGGGAGTATGCGGGGCCCACGTCAATGGATACATACTCACCAAAAAGATCCTACGACAAGGATATTTCTGAACTACCATGGAAGCTGACTGTTACAAGCACATTCAGAAGTGCTATAAATGCCAAGAATACTTCAATTTGATTCATGCTCCATCCATAGATCTACACAATATGATAACTCCTTGGCCATTCGCCACTTGGGGCCTGGACGTCGTCGGAAAAGTAAATCCGAAAGCTTCGAATAGGCATCAATTCATCCTCGTCGCCATTGAATACTTCACCAAATGGGTAGAGACGACATCCTATACAAACATCATAGCCAGTCATGTCGAGAAGTTTATCAATAATAACATAATTTGTCAATTTGGTATACCCAAGGACATCATCACGGATAATGACACTAACTTTGAGAACAAGCGCATCAGAGCCTTCTGCGAGCAATATAAAATCAAACATCATCGCTCGTCACCGTATCGGCCGTAAACCAATGATGTTGTGGAAGCGGCTAACAAAATAGTTGTATGAATCCTTGAGAAAATGGTCGTCACCTACCAAGATTGGAGCGAAATGCTACCCTTTGCACTATGGGCCTATCGAACGTCGATCAGTACCGCTACATGGGCAACGTCATTTTCCCTTGTGTATGGAACTGAGGCCGTATTGCCAGTTCCATACACTTTAAAGTTGAAGTACCCTCACTCCGCATTCTCATGGAATCTAATCTACCATAGGCTGAAAGGGAGAGATCCCACTTTGAGCAATTGAACTTGCTAGATGAGAAAAGGCTCCTAGCCTTGTGTCACACTTAGGCCTATCAGAGAAGGATCGCATGTGCTTACAACAAGCATGTTCGCGGTTGAGATGTGAAAGTGGGAGACACCATACTTAAGAAAATCTTTCTATCTCTCCGCGCCAATCCAAGTGGAAAATTTAAGCCCAACTGGGAAGGGCCCTTTGTCATCTGAGAAGCACTCTTTGGATACGTGCTTCGCCTTGCCACCATGGACGAAGATCACTTTCCTGAGCCCATCAATATTGGATACGTCCGATGATTCTATTCTTAAGTCTCCATGGCAAGATAAGTATTGATAAGAGAGATATGTGACTGCTTAAGGACCCCATAAAAAGGCCATCATTTTAAAGCTAAGTAGGAAAAAAGCATTCCTGAATGATCATACCCTTTGCTACACCCGTTGAACCATTGGCCTTTATTTCATTAAACCCTTCCCTAGAAAAAAAGACGGAAAAAGTGTATATGCCAACCAAAAAAAAAGAAAAAAGAGAGTTACCATCAAATCCTAAAAAAAAAAATCAAAAAAGAAAAATCCCAAAAAGAGGATGTCTGAAAAAAGAGAAGAAAGTAAAAAGAATGAAAAAATAGAAAAGAAGAAGTGGGGCATGTACAATCAATATCCTCCAAGGAAGAAGTGTATTACGGTAGTTAGAACCCAATCAAGGAAACCTTTTAAACCCAAAATACCTTCAAAATTCCTAACCTTACCTATAGCCAAGATACATCCCTGAATAAAGCTCTCTTTAAGGTACCCGAGCAGTCACAGTATTCATTGAGTCAGCACAAGCCAAGCTGTGAGACGACAAAAGAAGTCCCTCCAGCTGGCTATAATGGAATCGACATCCATGTCGTGGCCTTTGATAAAATGAAAGAAAAGAAAAAAAAGAAAAATATACAAGCCCAAAGTAAAATGGACGTGGTAAAAATTTGTAAGGGCGCCATATCCTTAAAAACCCTTAGGAACTTTCCCAAATCCTTAGAAACTTGCCTAAACCCTTAGGAATCACCCCCGACCTCTCCAGACTCATAGTTAACCCTCCCGGGCACTGGTTAATGAGAGATAGACCAGGGATATCAGGGGCCTCTACTAAGACTAAGGCTTATATCATTGAAAAGTAGAGGATCTTATCTTTCCAATAAGCCTAGAATCACCTCAATCCGAGTTGTACTTCAAAAGTTACGGCGATCCGAAGTTCCAAACTCAAGGTGGCTCCAATTTGCCAAGGGGAGTGAACCTCTCGACAGGTTCTGAGCCTATCGAGAGCTTCTCGAGAGGTTGGGTATTCCTGACATGTGTAATACACACGCTATGTCATTTCTGGAGAAATGTTGCTTGGTGTGTATATTATACATGCTAGGACATTTCTTCCAAGAAATGGCTTGGTGTGTATATTATACACGCCAAACATGCATGGGCTCCCTAGCGGGCTTTGAACTTCCCAGATACTGTAGCTATGCTTGGTGTGGATAATACACATGCCAAGCTTAGCTACAGTAACTATTGGTTTTTGCCCAAAATTTACTTTTAGGGTTTGACTTGTTGACCATCCCAATGTTTAGGCTGGGTTTCATTAGGACTGTTGCACCCTCATTTACCCTATTTGCAATCCTCTGGTTATTTGAAACCTCACCCTATCATCTACCATTGAACCCATTCTCACACATACCCATAACTTTAAGATCCTAGGAAACCTTAGATGTTAGGAATACTTAATTGCTAACCCTAATTAGCTCTGAAGTACCCCCTAACCCTCTCTTTTTCTATAAATAGAGAGGCACCCCCTTACAAATGGCTTGAATTTTTTTCAAGGGAGAGAAAGATATTAAGAAATCCCCTCCTCCCCTTTGGTGCACCAAATACTCATACAAATTCTAGAATCCTAAACCACCTTAGAAACCCTATCTTCCATAAAAACCCATGAGTTTAGGAGAGAACTACCCTCTAGACTTCTTCCTCTACCCCTTAGCTATCAAGCCTTAGAGGTTAGAACCCATTCTTCAACCACTCAAGCTACCGGAAGCTCGTCAAGTGCACCTACGTGAAGGTCCATGGCTGTGCTATAAGGGTCCGAAAGCTCTGACTCTCCCCTCTACTCCTCTACCTTCTTAGTTTTTCCTTTATCCTCGAATTTGTGCTGTTACGCCGCTGAAATCTCAGTTTTTGCAGAGGGGCACAAATAGGATCAACGTGCCTTCGGACAAGAGGAAGTGCTCTTTTCATTTTCATTTTTCCTTTATTTTGGCCATAAGTAGAAACCGCGTTTGAGCGGGTTGATCGGGTGCTTAACACTTTTCCAATTGATAATTGAAGCCCCTACCCAAGAGTCTTTGGCGTAGACTGGTAATTCAGAGTCATATTTTTAGCACTTTGGTGCTCATAAAATTGATTTAGGTTTCTCGGGACACCAAAAGCACCGGGTGGCGACTCTATATTTTTCGCAAGGGCGCATCGTCGCGATGGGATCGTAAAAAATCTGCGATTGCACAACTAGCAAAGAGTAAGTTTGGGGGTGTGATCAGCCACATAATATACCATTTTATCACCCTTAACTTAGTGATGCTAAAACTTAGTTTGCTACTAATAAGTTACTGATGTGTAGATATTAAGAAAAAATAGCAAAAGAGAACTAAAGTGTTAATATTCATCAAAATAAACTCATAAAGCAATAAAAAGATGATTGAAAAAAAAGACGAATCATCGCCTACTAAAAAGATGAAAAATCATACTTTACAATTTTGTAGAACAATATAAAAGAAAGTGAGAAATCATAATTTACAATTTTTCAGAGAGAAGCCATTCAAAAGAATACGATACAAGAGAAAGTGATGAATCGTAATCAAGAATCGTTCAATAGGAAGCTATGTTAAAGATAGAAAATCGTGATTTATGATTTTCTAGAGAAAGCTACAATAAAAGAAGAAAATCATAATTACAATTTTCCAGAAAAGAATACCTTCTGAAGTTGCTAATCACGGGAAGATTAACGCCGCCATGCATAAAATCAGAAGATCTTTTAAAGATGAAGTCCAGTGAATCACGGATCTGAGAAGATTGATGAAGAAAACTCTTAAAGTACTCTGCTGCTGAGATAAATGAAGAAATCTAGAAGTACATCAACTGATTAAAAGTAAGGAAAGATAAAATTAGAAGTAGAGTTATATGCTTTAGTAATTTATTTTTTTAGAATTAGGAGTTTTATAACTGACCCTTATGATCTATAAATAAGAGGCTCAACACATAGAAATAACCATCGAAGAATTTCACAGCATCAATTGATAACTGAGGTCTATGTTTTCTCCCGATCAAAGTAGTTTAGGACTTACAAAGTAACATCATCCACAGTTCTCTAAGGTCTTGCTTGACAACCAAGACTGCGGAAGCTGAAAGATCAACCCTTTGGATAGTTCTACTTTTGCTTTCTAGTTTAGATTTATTTTATTGTAATTTACTGCTTTGTAAACATCTTCAGATTTTGATTTGAATTGACGACTCAAGTTGGAATTTGCAGATTAGTGTAATGGTTTTTATTTTCCTTCTTTAATTTTCTAGAGTTTGATTGACGCCCAAATTCTGGTAGATTAAAGATTAGTATAAATCTATATCAAAGGATGCTAGTTTTTGATTGACACCTAAATTCTAGAAGACTGAAATATAGTGTAACGGTATTTTAAATTTGTAAATATCCGATAGCTGAAGATTGTAATTGACGACCATAATCCGAAGTAGGAGGATTTAGGATTTATTTCCTGTGGTCCTAACCATGGCATAACTCAGGCAGTCTCTCAATCTACAATTGTTTCTTCTTACCCCACAGAGGCCCAAAACCACACTGCTACATAGGATGCCATATTACAAATAGCTGACAGCTGGGTGCAACATAGCCGTATCCAAACACGGTTACTCAATCACCTTCGACAATCTGTTATAAGGTTAAAAACTCAAATTGAGCAGCTAACTCTTTTTAAAGAGAGAGTAATGTACTACCTTCACATACAGTGGTACATCTAGAGGACATATATTTATGGGAGGCACATCAACTCCATATGTTTTAAATTGAATTCCTCTAACACCTGTCGAGCTACCGACTCACCCGTAGCAAACACTTGTAACATATGTACATAATTTAATTTTGAAGAGTGTTCTATGATCTACAGTGTGTGAAGGTACAAGCAACAGTAAAGACTCTTTTGTTAGGTCACAATCACTTTAAACGTATGTATTTACGATTTCTTGTGATTCGTAGAGTCAAATTGTAGCGAGTACGATTTGAAGCGTTATAGAGTTTCACTTTTGTTCTATAGAATTGCAAACGACAATTCTAGGGAACAGGCGATTCTAGTAATCGATCTTATTGGTTACATTGGAACTCGAACCCACTTAATTCATAGAGGAAGTGGACACACATCGCATTCAATATTTTCACTTGCCAACTACCCAAACCTATGAGCCTATACCTTGACACGTGAACCTTTTCCTTCCCTATAAAACCCGCCTTTGCCTTTCCAACAACTCATCTCTTTCGTCTTCCTTTCATACCCTAATCCTTATGGTGAAAGAATCAAACCAGAGCGATTTTAGTAAATGGCTTGATAGAATCTTTGAAATATACAATGCTTGCATAGTATGCACGCATAGCCAATTTTTGGTAGAAATACTAAAGGTTGCCCAAGGGCCCTGGGTTAGGCCCATTATGGGTCCGGTGGGTTAAGTTCGGGTTATATGGGTTAGGTTAGGGTTTCTAGGATTCCGGGAAGGGTTTTTTGAAGGGTTCGAGTTAGTTCTCAAAGGTTTTGTGTAAATTTCCAAAAGTTTGGGTAAAGGCCTAAGGGCTCGGAAGATGCTTTTGGAAGGTCGAGAGTACGCCGTTCTCGAAGTATGGGTCAGTCGAGCCTTGGACCAATTTTGAGTGTCTACAGATACCCTTCTTTGGTATCCGATCATTAATAAGCGTATGCCAAAGATAAAAAAGACATCCAAAGAGGCTCAAGACATATGGTAATGGGCCCGCTATATTTAAAGTGAATCTCAAACATCAAAAAGGAAGAAAAAACACGGAGAGTAGTGGAGGCCCATATCATTGAGAAAATGTCCGTTCCTGAAGATTATTGGTCCCTAAGCGCTTAGCGACATTGCTGGACATAACTGTGATGGTGTTATTGATGATGTATGAAATTTGAGTTTCATTTTGAGCAAAACAGCCCCACAAGCGAGAGGGTGATCGACCCATTCTTAATGATTGGCGTAAAACAATGACGCGAAGATCCAACAGTTTGCGCCCAATCTCATGAGGCATTGATTGCCCCACTTTAATTGGTCGCTGGTGCCCCTATGTGAGGTAGGGTTCGAGGTCTTTGGGCGTACTCATTGATCCCGAAGTTACTTTAGTATGACTACTCGAGCAGAGCGAATATTGATGTCACAACACTTTTGGGAGTGTGTGCCACTTTTCTTTTATTTTATTTTTGTTATTTTGTTATTATTATTTTTCTTATTCTTCCTTTCCTTTTTTCTATCTTTTTTTGTTTTTAGTATTCACACATAGCCAAAACTGACGAAAATTAAGCTATGCGTGCATAGTATGCACGCATAGTCAAATTATCACTTGAAATAGCAGCCGCGGGATGGGAGTTCGAAAATTTCCCCAATTTTAAAAGTTTTCTCTCCCTTTTCCCTCAAGATCAAACTGGGTCCTCTTCCTTTTGTTCCACCGATCCGATTCATACCTCGACATCACACCGGTGTCGACATCGCCGATCAATCCCATATTTTCCGCCGGATAGGGTTCCATTTTGCAACAAAGTAATCTTTTCAAGACCCCTTTACTTTAATTTCTTGGTTATTTTATCAGTGTTGTTAGGGGTTTTTGTATCTAGATGGTAAAGAAGTGATTTTTCTGGCAAATGCAACTACTTGTAATCCATTTGGTTGATTTTATGTGTATTTTGCATGGATTTTGTTAGAAAATTTGATCAATTTTGGTACATTTCCTCTTTTTTTTTTTTGAATTTCCCTAATATTTATTTATCAATGCTTTGGGGCTTTTGTAAAATGTGGTATTTTTTCGTGAAATGTGAAAGTCTTTGATCCCCTCTTGATTTATGTGCATGCTTTGAGGGAATTTTTGCCGATAAATTGGGAAAATTTTGGGAAAATGATGGATTTTCATGGGGGAACTTCTCTAAATTCGTCATTTGGCCCCTCTTTTCATTGAAATTTGACACAAGAAATATGTGCATGCAGATTTTTTTGTGAAATGCAGGGCAATGGGTACCATATGACAAACTTCTCTCTCTCTCTCTCTCTCTCTTTTCTCTTTCCTCCTTTTCTTTTTTTTGTTTTTGTTTATATTTTGAAAATCAAATGACGGGGCACCCTCTATTTTTCGAAAGTTTTGGACGGGGTTGGAGCATACTTACCTCTTTGTGGTCTTCGAAAAAATGTCGGATCTTTTGTTGCCCTCTTTTAACAATTGCCATTTTGAATGCCTCTTTTTCCAGGATGCCACGTGGGCAATGAGGCAAAGGTGACCAGGGCTGTTCCTGCTGAGGTCATCTGTAGCGGGGGTGAGCACTTGGTGCGAGTGCACCGTTTTACTGAAAAGTAGACCTCAGAGCAGAAGAAACGCTATTGGCTTGAGATGCAAGGTGACACGGCCCGCATCGGCCTACTCTACCATCAATATACTCGCATATCCAACTTTGGACTGGCCAGTGAGGTATAGATGTTTCAATCGTTTTCTTCATTTGCGTATTTTTGCTCGAAGTTATGATAATTACTTTTTCACCAATGTAGCCTCTACCCACGCTTACCTTTCGAGGGGATTGGTTTGACCTTTAGCGCTTTTATTTTCGTCTCCTCTTTGCAGTGAGGTTCCTTCTTTAGTAAGCAGGTTTTGGAGATTTCCTCTCCAGTCCTGCCATGAGGGGAGACTATGCTTATGTGATGGCCCTTGTGGAGCGGTTTCATCCCGAGACAATGACCTTCCACATGTCTGTTGCTGAGATGGCCATCACCCCGGTTGATTGGGCCATGATTACGAGGATCGCGAGAAGGGGAGAGCTAGTGGTCTTCCCTCGCCTTATGGATTAAGAGGAGTTGATTCGTCTAATTGGGGCTTAGCCCCCTTCCACTTGCATGACTGGCCCTGAGGTCAAGTTGTCGTGGTTGGCGGGTCTCTTTGATGAGGATGAGTTGGTCCAAGAGGGGTCAGCCTAATATGGAAGTCTGTATTGACCCTGAGTGTGCCCTGATGCTTGCTCACATATCACTCCTCTATCTGTTGGGCAAGACGATCCTCGCTAACTCTAGTGGTGGCCACATGCAACTGTCCCTCCTCTGCTTGATGGATGACTGGGCAGATGGGCTATTCTCCCAGCTTAGCACTAAGTTGGTTTCTTCACATCTTTCTAGAATGAGAGCAAGATGATCAAGATAGGAATCGAAGGTTTGGCCAAATATGAAAAATCATCCATGAATACGTCCATAAATATATATATCATATCAGAAAAGATAGCCATCATGCATTGTTGGAACGTTGCTGGTGCATTGCATAACTCAAAGGGCATGCGATGATATGCAAAGGTTCCAAAGGGGCACGTAAAGGTGGTCTTTTCTTGATCCTCCGGATAAACAGGGACTTGATTATGCCCTGAATATCCATCTAGAAAGCAAAAATATTCTTGACCCGTAAGTTTTTCCAAAATTTGGTCAATGAAGGACAGTGGGAAATGATCCTTTCATGTCATGGAGTTAAGCTTCCGACAGTCAATGCATACACGCCACCCTGTGGTTTCACATAATGACACTAGCTCATCGGATGCATTTTCTTTCATGGTAATCCCGGATTTCTTTGGGACTATCTAAATGGGACTTACCCACTCATTGTCGAAAATCGGATAAATAATACTTGCGTCTAATAGTTTTACGATTTCCTTTTGAACAACTTCCCTCATATTTGGATTTAACCATGATTGGCTTTCTTGTGATGTTTTGGCATTATCCTCTAAGTATATACTATGCATACATATCGAGGGATAAAGTCCTTTAAGGTCAGCGGCAATCCATCCTATTATACACTTAAACTTGATGAGTGTAGCCAGTAACCTACTCTCTTGTTCCTAATTAAGAGCGGAGGAAATGATTACTGGAAGAGTTTTGTTAGG
Source organism: Chloranthus sessilifolius (assembly GCA_021018995.1). Lineage (NCBI taxonomy): Eukaryota > Viridiplantae > Streptophyta > Magnoliopsida > Chloranthales > Chloranthaceae > Chloranthus > Chloranthus sessilifolius. The sequence goes on from CM037588.1 coordinate 106,546,675, forward strand.
CCCAAGAAAAGCATACTTAAGGGTATCGGAAAGTAGTTTCAAATCTAAGGATGGTGCTTTTTGGATAGATGGTTGTAACGGTTCATTGAAAATAATGGGTAGAGGTTCTATTTATGTTTCCAAGTCTTGGATTGGAGTTCACAGAAAGAAGTATCCATTTGATGAATCACCTCTTTTAATTGGTGATCGAACTCCTCTTCGTTCATGTACCATAGTGCATTTTGAAGCGCATCCTTTGATAAGACTAAGGTAATGCTCCCTCTGCTAATTCTTCAATTTCATCTATGCTGAAGCATTCCTCATCGTCTATTGAAGCCATTTGGTTGGCTGGGGTTAAGACATTTAATTAGATTTGCATATCTCCAAAAGAGATTTTCATTATCCCAATTTTATAATTTATACACGCATTGGCCGTGACAAAAAATGGTCTACCGAGTATAACGGAAATTTGTGTTGGAGATTTAGAACTTTGTTCCATATCTAGCACCAGGAAATCGACAGTGAAAACAAATTTTTCAACCCCAACCATGACATCCTCAATAATTCCTACAAGCCTTCTTTTGGATCTATCGACTAACTGAAGAGTTACCAAAGTAGACCTCATATTTCCTAGTCCCAACTTTTCGTAAACAGAGTAGGGTAGCAGGTTTACACTGACTCCTAGATCCAAAAGCGCTTTATTTATTGTATGGTTACCTATGATAATGGAATTGTAGGCACTCCAGGATCCTTAAGCTTAGGCGGAGTTCTATCTTGTAAGACTGAATTTACTTGCTCCGCTAAGAAGATTTTTTGTGAAACATTATTTCGCCTTTTTGTGAAACATTATTTCTGCAAGCACATTTCTTTTAGGAATTTTATATAGGCTGGAACTTGCTTTATAGCCTCTAAAAGGGACATATTGATCTTCACTTCTTTGAAGATCTCAGTGATTTCCTCTAATTTTTTTAGATTTTTATCAAAAGGGGATGGTGCACCAAAAGCGTTTGGAAATGGTAACTTTGGTACATAGGGTACCTTGGTCACAGATTTAGGTGTACTGTCCTCTTCATTTTCTACTTTTTTTTGCTTTTCTACTATTTTTGAGTTTTCTTGTGGGAGAGTCTCTTTTTTGACTTTATTCTCTTTTCCTGTGGTTGTAGGGATAGCTTCTGGGCTAGGCATCTCTACTCTAATATCAATAGTCCTACCACTCCTTAAGTTCTGAACAGCTTGAATTGTGGGAGTTAGTGTCTATGAGCCTTCATGGTTACACTCTCTTTCCTCCCATTGCAAGGCTACTTGCCCAATTTGGGTTTCTAACTTTGCAAGGGACCGAGTACAAGAGTGTAAATTTTGGGAGATTTGAGACAACCGGGTTAATTCCCTAGTGCGATGGTGCGCATGTTGTTGCAAGTTCAGAAGGATTTGTAATATAGACGCGCCATCGTTTTCATTCTGCGAGCATGGCTGTTGGGCAAAAGATTGGTAAGGGCTATATAACTGTTGAGAATTTAGAGAATGTTGTGGGTATGTATAGAACAATTCTTGTCGATTTTCTTTTTGGAAGCCATAAGGATTATCCCACTGAGGATTGTAAGTATTCGCAACACTACCCCATTGAGGGGCAAAAGCTTGCTCAATCTCTCACATGGTTGGATACCAAGGAGTAGCTGGAAATTCTATTGGGGCATAGGTCATGTTGAGATTTGGCCAAGATGCTATATCACGGCCTTGCATCTTTGAATGAACTATATATTATATTTTTATTTTTATTAGAAGGTAGGGAGAAAGACATATCTGAGCCTCTAGCTTCTGTGGCAAGCAAGAGTATTGAAACTTTTGAGTTGTTGCTCCGAATAAACCTTCAAAAGCTTAAGAAGTGATCAAAGAAAGTTAAAAATTTAAAAAAACATAAAAAGAGAGATAAATATTTATTTTTAAAACGAAAATATAAATAAAAAGATAAATCACCTTCCCGGTAATGGCGCCAAAAACTTGATCGCTACTTATGTGTGTATCTAATTAAGTTTTAACCTATTGCAAGCGCACAATAAAAATTATAGAGCTAGTATAAGATCGTTCCCTCGAAGAAGTTATTATCTTATCTATATTTCTATTTCAAAGTTTATATTTATCTTTTAAGCTTCTAAACTACTAGAGAAACATGAATAAAGAATAGGTTCTTAATCTAAAGTGTATAAAATAAATCCTAATCCTCCTTCAGATTGAGGTCGTCAATCCCAATCTTCAGTCATCGAATATTTATAAAAATAAATAGTACCGTTACACCATATTACAGTCTTCTAGAATTTAGTCGTCAATGAAAAACTAAAATTCCTTAGCACAGATTTAATCTAATCGACAATCTCCTAAAATCTGAGCGTCAATCAAATTCTAAAAAATTGAAGATGGAAAAGTAAAAACCGTTATACTAATCTGCAAATTCCAACCTGAGTCGTCAATTCAAATCAAAATTTGAAGATGTTTACAAAGCATATAAGTAAAGCAAATAAAATCTAAACTAGAAAAAAAAGTAAATATGTCTTTTACCCCTCAGCTGCAGTTGTCAATTGCTTCTTAGAAGCTAGGATATCTATACTAATCTTCAGCACCCAATAGCAGTCGTTAATTGCTCTTGAGAAACCTCTGATATCTAATCTGCAAAGCAATAAAAGTCTACTCTAATTTTGGTCGAAAGAAAACCCAACCTCAGTCGTCAATTGATGCAAAGAATTTCTTTGATGATTCTAATAAAAAACTTCTAATTCTAATAAAAGAAACTACTAAAGTAAAAGTATCCTAATATAACTCTAATTCCTAATTTTATTCTTCCTTACTTTCAAACTGTAGATGTGCTTTGATTTTATTTCCTTGATAATAGCAGCAAAGATCTTTGGAGTTTATCTTTATCAATCTTCTTAGATCCGTAATTCACCAAACTTCTAATTCTGTGCATGTCGGTGGTAGTTCTCACATGATTAGCAGTAGCAGTTCAGCAGTAGGGAAGCTTTTCTTTTACACATTCGTAAATTACGATTGTCTATTTTCTTCTCTTTTAGAAAAATCATAAATCACGATTTTCTAGCTTTTCCTATTATGACGATTCTTCAATTATGATTTTTCTTACGATTGCTCACTTTTTCTTCTTGTGTTGCTTCCGCTTCTAGAGAATCGTAAATTACGATTTTTTATTTCTTTACTTCATCAACGCTCAATTATCTTTTATGATTTTCTAGCTTTCAACGTATAGCGAATCGTCTTTTTACACTAAATCATCTTTTTACTGCTCTTTGAGTTAATTTTGATGAATATTAGCACTTTGTCTCTCTTGTACTATTTTTCTTTAATATTTACACATCATTAACTTGTTAGCAGCAAACTAAGTCCTAGCATCACTAAGTTAAGGGTGATAAAATGGTAAATTATGTGATTGATCAGAGGGGCACAACAGTCATAAAGAAACACTCCCCGAACTTTGGAAACATCTACAAGTCCATCTTGAATTTTGAAATCTGCCATTTGTGCATACTATGCATGCATGCCTTAGGAACAGTGACCTAATTCAAAGGCTGGAGGTTCAGGGCCCGTGCTGGGGCCCACTTTCTAAAGCAAAGCCAAAATTCGCTATGCGTGCATAATATGCACGTATAGCCAATTTCTACCAAAAATTGCTTATGCATGCATAGCCAATTTTTGGCTGAAATACTAAAGGCTGCCCAAGGGCTCCGGGTTAAGTCCATTATTGGTCCAGTGGGTTATGTTTGGGTTATATGGGTTAGGTTAGGGTTTCTAGGATTTCAGGAAGGGTTTTTTGAAGGGTCCAGGTTAGTTCTCAAAGGTTTTGGGTAAATTTCTAAAAGTTTGGGTAAAGTCCTAAGGGTTCAGAAGATGCTTTCAGAAGCTCGAGAGTATGCCTCTCTCGAAGTGTGGGTCAATCGAGCCTTGGGCCAATTTTGGGTGTCTCCACATTCTTTTCAAGTTCAAATGCATCGACACTTCTCAAGAAAATAGTGTCTGATGGACTATGTACTAAGAAATTAGTCAATGATCTCTTCTTTTTATCGGTCCACCCATCCGCCATGATTGTACTCCCGATCTTCTACCATGATTTCTTATATGAGACAAGCATTGACTTGATGTTTTCTACTACAACTTTTAAAAATGTGTTCCTTATTTCATGTTAAGTAGGAACTTGAAAACCTGGTTAAAACTTAACTGTAGAATCACACATGACTGAGAAGAATGGGCTTTTAACTAAATTAAATGACAACCCATTTGCATAAAAAAACCGTGCAACATCTATACATATCTTAGTCTGGTCCTCGTTTTAAACAGCTAATTTATGGTGGTTTGTTTCGAATTGGGAGCATTAATAACTGTTTCCTCAAGAAATATGTTTCCTTTGGCAAGTGCTATCTCTCTCTTTCCCTTTCATCACCATAATAATGTTCAGGCCGCCCAACATGAAATTTCATATAAAATTTATTATTTTTGCCTTCCTCATAAAATTTCAATATTTTCTTAAATTTCAAATGAATCTTTTTCAGACATGTTATACAACTGGAAGCATTTTCCATAGTTCTAGCAAAGTGGTATTTCATTCGATAAACACCACCATGAGTTGTATTCACAATAATTACATTGCGCAATTGTTTTGCTCCCCAAAAATACTTCTTTACAATATTCCCATGTAACATCTTCATCAACTTGTATTTACTTGCGACGTAGCACCATTGTTTCTTCTCCTTAAAGTTCTCAAACTCTAACAAACATAACTACAAAAGAATAAAACGAAACCATAACTCAAGTGTTTATATTTCAAAGTGTAAAAAAGGTAAACTTCAAACTTTAAAGTAAAGTACTAGGCCTACATTTGCTGTTTTTTAACTCAAAAAATCTACTGTAAAGTTTTCAGATACCTATAATCTTACTTGGTGAGTTTAATGTAATGTAAATTGGTAAGCTAGGTTAAAATTTTCACAAATTTGATACTCTTATATAAGATATAACATAATATTATGCAAAAATCTTTAGATATTCCACATTATATATATTTCAAAATCTCAGCCGGTATTTGCAATATCTGAATAAATGCCCTAGAGAAATTTTCACAAATTTGATACTGTTATATAAGATATAACATAATATTATGCAAAAATCTTTAGATATTCCACATTATATATATTTCGAAATCTTAGCCGGTATTTGCAATATCTGAATAAATGCCCTAGAGCCTTTATCTTAGGATACCCTTTCAGAGAGAAATAGGGTTGCTAAATAGGTCCACACCACTCTTGCGTATTTCAAACCATCATAACCTTTAAACTGATTTGCCCAAGGGAGCCAACAGAGGGTAATCGAGAACGGTTTCGATCCTCCCGCTCATAACGAGCCAATACATCCTTTTAAGCTTAGATCATCTAGATTTTCAAATTAGATAAAATTAGGCAACCCTAGCTACTAAAATTGGCAGACCGGTGTTTAGTATAGGAGTTCAATCCACAATCTCTCACCGAAGCCTCGTGATCAGTGACGCTATACGATGTCGATAAACATCTGTAGGTGGCGATCATATTTAATCATATATTTGTTAGTAGGTCTGTTTGTTACTAACACTCTTGTTTTGCATTAGTGAGTTTGTTTTTCACTAACACATTATTTTGCAACTCTATTTATTCGTTAATATTTTTAAATAAATAGTGAGTATGTTTGTCACTAATAATCGGTTTTGCAGGTTTGCATTTTGCATAACCCTTTTTTTTTTATTGCTAATAAGATTGTGTGTTATTAGCGATTGGTCTAGCAAGTCTGTTTGTTGCTTAACGTTTGAACTAAGAATGTTGCTAGTTTACCTTCATCCTCTTACAAATTGAGTCTCAACTGATCAAATTGAAGCATTTTCCGGAATCTAAGAGGATTCCTGAAAATCACGTACCAACAATAATGATGACACCAAAATTTTAAAGGCGCGTTACATCAAACTTTTTCTATTGGACGTCATAACGAGCATACAGAGGTCACCTTCCACATCCAAATTTTATTTAGTATATGAAAATATTAATTTTCATGCTTCTTCTCATATATTTTTAGTTAGTCTTTGATGTACGGTGACGAAAGTTGAGGCAATATCGTGATTTAATCTGCCACAGGTATAGTTATAGTTCCTTGCTTGAAAATTTATTTTATTTCTTTCGTTCTATTTGTTGATTTTTCACATAAATCTCTCTCCCTTTCAAGGCTTCTTCGTGTGTAATTATCAATATCTCTGTACATCGCTATCGTTTCTCCAAAATTGATCGTCATAAGAGGTAAATTTTTTTTCTAGTTTCTCTCAAATAAATTTGTCTTCTCTCGTTCTACTTTGTCTGAATAGTTTCTGAATTGGAGAGGACTATACACATTGGTTTTCCTAACAAAATTTTTTCCCCTAAATTGCTAAATTTTTTGCACCATTTGACTATAATTAAATTATTAATGAAATCTAACCATCCTATTATGATCTTTTAGGTTTAGTTGGTTTTGTGACAGCTCGATTTTCTCGACACACACAAACACACACACACACACACACACACACACACACACACACATATATATATATATATATATATATATATATATTTACACGACTCTCCGGGAAAACCGAGTCATCTGATATAGATACTCCGATACTAATAGTGACTACCCAAAATTTCCATCCACAATAACAGGAAAACCTGTGTTGTCGGATCATGCATCAACATCCATCTACAATATAGTATGTAGACACCCCAATTTTGCCCTCTCGGTGTATACGAACCTGTTCGAGCAACCTTTGACCTTGCCCATGACTTCCAAAAATAGACTCACCCTTTTCGAAAGCCTCAAACCCTAAACAGGAGACTATATACTGTAACAATAGTATATGGTTGAAGCACAGGCTGAAACAATAGCTCTGTGGCTCGTACCAAACTCAACCCAGGAAGGTCATGAATTATGCGCCCTCACAGAGGCGGACAAATTCAATTGCATGGCCCAAAGCTGGGGCGCAATCGATCCCATTTGGACCAGGCCTGTTCCTCCTGTGGATAGCCTTAAGACTTGATTTCGCGCCATACCCAGCATGGGTAATCAATTGCACGCACCATCAACGCACAATTGGTCCCACTTGGACCAGTCTTCACCTTTCTGCGGACCGCCTTATGACCTGATTACACGCTCTAATCATAGTGCGCAATCGATTACGCATCTCATAACCCGCGCGTAATTGGTCCCCAGTTGGACCTGGCTTCTAATTCCCATGACCGCCCAAATTCTCCTATTAAGCACCTGTAAAATGGTGCTTAATCGGATTGCACGTGATGTACAGGACACATAATGAGTTCCAAGTGAGTTGGAACTAGGACACCCGACTGAACCAGTCAGCCGGTCACTCACTGAATCCGTGACCAACTCAAAGTGTATTAAACGCCCTACCATAGGCGCGTAATTCAATTAAGCGTACCAGATAGGGCTGTTAAGACCTGAAAAGTACCACTTTTCACCCCTTAACTTACTCTCTGTTAGACCCTTAGTCATTTAATAAATGTGTGTTAAGCCCATTTTGCAGGTAATAAGCAGCAGTTGTAGATAAGGCCCTAACCATGCCAATAAGCTTACTTTTGTCCCAAAAGTGCCTCAGGAGAAAGGAAGTTAGACCCAGACAGAGAACTGGCTGCAGCATAGGCACAGAAAAGCAGAACAAGTTAAGAAGTGAGCCTCGTGCAGATGTCGCAGGGTTCAATTGAATCAGAAAGAATGCTTCGCGCAGTTGTCGCGGGTTTCTGAAGGCAGCACACCAACTAGTCGAGCTATTCTCGCACAGATTGAAGACAGAAGGGATTAAAAAGCATACTTCGCACAGTTCTCGCAAGGCACAGTTGGAAGCTCTCGCACAGTCTCGCGCAGCTCAAGAAAGGAGGCTTTAATCTTCGCGCGATTCACTGAGGAGAGAGAGAGCTCCAGGCATTCCTGCGCGTAGTGGCCGCGGGATACAAACCTTCAGGGAACTGTTCGCATGATCCAGATGCCTTTGGACATTGCTTCTTCGTGAGGATCCCCGCGAGATTCACCATGGAACGAACCACGCGTGTGATTCCCCCGCCATTCAAATGGAAAGCGCAATCCCGCGACGATCAGAGCATTCCCGTGATGACCAAAGTATCAATCCCGCGACTGCAAGAGCTTCAAGTCAATTCAATCCTGCGACGACAACTCTATCACGCGACAAGACCTGGAAACTCTTGCAACCTAGTAAGGCTCGGGATCTTAACTTCTCCCTACTTCTGCAAGGGCAATCTGGGAACTTCTAACAACTAGGGCACGCACTCCAAGCTTCAATCTCTGTGCACACACCCCGAGGCATCCAAGGAACAGAAATAAGCCATGATTATATTAATAAAATTAGGATTTTCCTAATCCTAAGGCTCCCACAACTGACTGCTATATAAGCCTAAGCCTAGTTTAGGTTTAGGGGACTTCTGTATTCCTTCTTCTTGAATCAGCTGTAGAGTTGCAGTAGGCTAAGGTTAGGGTTTAGGCAACTTTTCTTTTTCTCTTCTTCTTCTCTCCATAGTCCAGCACTTGCTGGCTATGCCTTTGTATGTTTATTTGGAATAATTTTAATGGTATTTTATAATAGGATGTTATACTTATATGGGATTGGTGTTTTGAGAGTTGTTCTCTACAAGGCTGCTGCCTTGAGATCCTCCATTGCTAAGTTGTATTGTAAGCAATGGAAGATTATTTTTAAGGATTTATCTAGGTCCAAGTGACCTGTGTGTCCAGGTTAGGCACATTGCAGGCCTATGCCCCACCACAGAATCCACTAAATCTGAATTCCCATGGGAGCTTGAGCTAGCCTTGTGAACATGGTGGTGGCAACAATTTTCTTGTTTTATCTCAGACCTCTGTGAGGAGGATAGCCTCTGTGGATAGTCTGTGGCCATTCAAGTGGACAGGTTATAGCCCTAGGGTGAGGCCAATCCACAGATCTAAGACAAATTCTTCTTCTCTACACTTGTGCTCGTAGCCTTGTGAGAGATTGTGTAGAGACAGACTCCCCTGTATTTGTAAAGACCCACCATCAGATGGCAGATCTGATATGGCTGTAGAGATTGTAGGCTTGTGATTAGATCATTGCTGTCTTTCTAAAGTAGTGAACAGCTTGGCCTAAAAGCTAGTACTCAAACTCTTGCTGGTCCTGTGTGTCCAGGCTAGTGCACATTGCAGGCCTAGCCCCACACATAGAACTTTAAAGGTTGAGGTTCCTATGGATTCTTGAGCTGGTAGCCTGGAAGAAGTAGTGCCTATAATGATAAACTTGTTCTGACCCACCTCTGGACTGTGGTTCCCCTATTGGATAGTCCGTGACCATTTAAGTGGACATGTTATAGCCATAAGGGATTTGATCATGGCACAGGGGTGAGTTGGATCCTTTCTCCTCTTTGGTGATAATGTAGCCGTTGGACAGGATTTCTATAGCAGCAAATCTGAGTCTGAGTTATAAGACCCATAAGATCTGTACCTAATAGCTTACTTCTCACCCTTTTATATTTATTATCTCACACTCCATCATTCTTCTCAACCATTTCTGTAGTTTAGGTATTAGGTTACCTTAGGATTTAAACAATAGTGACCTTAAATCCCCTTCCATTTAGGATTACCAGATTTGTAGTCAGATCTGGAGGGCCTACTAAAGATGCTTCCCTTGGAGCTTTAGATCAATTTTCCCTGTGGGACAAACTCTTACTTATTAAAACTTACTACAACATGCCCTGTATCTTGCAGGTCTGTGTATTTTAGACTTGCTGCTCTGTAGTTTTCAATCCACCTTTTATTTATTTTCACTAACACATTCTTATCACTGTATCCAATAAAGTTAGCAGCAAACATCTAAAATATCCTAACAAGTTTTTGGCGCCGTTGCCGGAGACTCTTGATCTATTAGTAGACCCTAGATTTTTGTATTTTTTTATTCTTTGGTAGCTGTGCTTGTGAATAATTGATACTGCTGATTTACATTTGGAAATTTTCTTGCAGATCTAAACAGTAGCAGAGAGGAAAGTTGAACTGCATTGGGAGTCTAGCTACCTCTGTTTGCACTTCTCTAACCCTTAAAACCTCAGTCTATTTCTCTTTTGAAAATTCCACAGCAGTTGATTAGGATAGTTGTAATTTTGTTAATTACAATGTGTCTGCCAGTAGCCTTCCCTGCTGTTGGTGTGTGTGCATGTTAGGAAGGAGATCCCTCAGTCCCACATTAGAGCCTCCTAACCCTGAGATAGAAAGGGGCAGAAGACCAAGAAGGCCCAGACACACCACAATTGAGCTCCTTACTGAAACTGAGACAACAGTCATGGGTGAAGAGCAACCCAGAACATTGAAGGAATTGAATGCTCCTGACGATTATAATTTTCCATTCAGCATTCAATTCCCAGATGTTCAGGAAAAATATGAGATTAAAACCTCAATCATCCAAATGCTTCCCTCTTTCCATGGGCTCAACAAGGAAGACCCCTACAAGCACATTGACCAATTCTTGGCCCTGTGCACAATATTCTCCATTACTGGTTTGGGACCAGAAGCCACTAGATTAAGGTTCTTTCCTTTCTCCCTAAAGGACAGGGCTAACACCTGGTTAGCTACTCTCCCAAACAACAGCATCACTTATTGGAAAGACCTCCAGACAAGATTTCTGACCAAATTCTTCCCAGAGATAAAAACCAGCCAGTTGAGGAAAGCAATACTTGCTTTTGCCCAATCCCCAACTGAGGATTTTAATCAAGCATGTGACAGATTTAAGGAGATGCTCAAACAATGTCCCCACCACAAGATCCCTGACTGGCAGCTTGTCCAGATCTTCTATAATGGGATTGATGAGAAAAGCAGAGACATGGTAGATGCCTCTTGTGGTGGAACTTACATGTACAAAATAGCTGATGAGGCATGGGACTTGTTCGAGGTTATCCGTGAAAATGCTTTCCAAAAGATGTCTTTATCAAGAACTATTCAAGAGCCTTCTCCTAAAATGGGACTTGCTGAAACTTCCAAAGGAAAGATGTATGAAGTAACTGGGAATAATGACCTGAGAATGCAGATGGCCAATCTTTCTGATAAGTTTGATAAACTATTATCTGTGGTGTAACCCAGATTGGCTGCACAGGTGATGGAGGCATGTTTGATATGCCAATCTCCACAACACACAGTGGAAGAGTGCCCATTTGCAGGGCAATATCCTGAGTATGTGATGGAACAAGCTGCTGCTGTCCAATCATTTGACCAGCAACAATCTGTTGGCTACAACAAACAGCCATTTGGATACCGGCACCAAAATATTGGTTACTAGTGGAGGGACCACCCAAATTTGAGGTGGAGACAAGACAATTACATACAGCCATAATAGATGTTGGCCTTACCTCAAAGGTCACAACAGTAATTTAACCAGGGATATGCCCCAAGGTCAAATTTCCATCATCAGCAGCTGCCCCAGTAGCAAAATCAGTTGGTAGTTCCCCCACCTCAGCCCCGAAATGCTTCTTTCGTGGACCAGGTTTTGACCTCATTGCAAAGCCTTAGAATCTTGACTCAGACTGTGACTTCTCACAGTCAAAACATAAAGAAAATGGAAGAGCAGTTAGGCCAAATATCTAATGCCTTGGCCAAAAGAGAGGAGGGCAGGTTGCCAAGCCAGCCAGTGGCCAACCCTAAGGGCCAATATTCGATTGGAGAAGGTTCCTCAAGTTTTGAGGGAGCTAATGTCATCACAACCCTAAGGTCTGACAGGCTGGTAGACAACCAGGTTGGAAAGGAATAGGGAGAGGTCATTTCCAAAGAATTTTTGAATGAAAGTGAAAAAGACTTTGTTAGAGCACAGAGCGAAGAGTTGCCTGCTGCCCTGCAACAAGGAAAAAATAAAGAGGCTGTAGTTGAGCCTCAGCAGGAAAAGATGAAAAAAGAAAAAAATAAAAGTTTACTCATTGGCTTGCAGCTGAGGAACCAACAGTACCTCAGTTGCCATTTCCTCAAGCTTTGAGTGGCCCTGCCCCTTTTGATAAGGGGAATGCACAGATAGAGGAAATGATGGAGACCTTTAAGCAGGTAAAAATTAATTTGCCCCTGCTTGATGCAATTAGATAGATCCTAGCCTATGCCAAATTTCTAAAAGACCTTTGTACCTAGAAAAGAAAAGCTAGAGGCCATTTGTCCAAAAAGGTCTTTACAACTGATACAGTTAATTCTGTATTAAACATGACAATACCAGAGAAGTTACAAGACCCAGGGATACCCACTATTCCCTGCATAATTGGAGACCACACAATTGGAAGGGCCCTTCTAGACCTTTGAGCCAGTGTAAACCTGCTACCATACTGTGTGTATCAGCAGCTAGGTTTGGGGGAGCTAAAACCCACCCCCATTGTACTATTAATGGCTGATAGGTCTGAGAGGAGACCTATGGGAGTGGTTGAGGATGTCTTAGTAGGGGTGGACAAGTTCTTCTACCCTGCAGATTTCTTGGTTTTGGACATGGGCTGCAACAAGAGTACACCCCTATACCTGTTATTTTGGGCAGGCCATTCTTGGCCACAGCCAATGCATGCATTCAATGCAGGTCAGGGATCATGGAGGTAACTTTCATACATATGAAGGTTGTACAGTGCAAAGTACCCTCAGCTGGACAATGAGGAAAGCTTTGCAGTGGATGTACTAGAGGAAGTTGTTGAAGAAGAATTGCCCACTCTGCTGGAGTGGGGCAACATTGTCATAAGTTTAATTGAAGTTTGGGACATGGTAGAGGAAGGAAGCCCAACTGTTATGCCAGAAGACATGATCACATTGATGTCTTCTGTGGGCTTAGTGCAGCATTCCATTTGGAAACCTATATTGCTGTCTCTTCCTCAAACCAACAAAGCACAAATCTTGCCATCCACCCAACAAGCCCCTGTTCTGGATCTCAAGAAGCTTCCAGAAATATTGAAATATGCTTTCCTTGAGAAAGATGAAAAACTTCCTATAATTATCTCCTCTCTTACCAATGAGCAAGAGGAAGAATTACTAACAGTCTTGAGGAAGCACAAAAAGGTAATTGGCTGGACCATTGCAGATCTAGGAGGGATAGATGCATAAATCTGTATGCACAGGATCCATTTAGAGGAGGGCTCAACACCTTCTAGGGAAATGCAGAGGAAATTAAATCCTCACATGCAGGAAGTGGTCCTCAAAGAGATCATTAAATTGCTAGATGCTGGGGTAATTTACTCCATTTCTGATTTTGAATGGGTGGCACCTATCCAAGTGGTACCCAAGAAATCTGGCATAATAGTTGTTACAACTGAGTCTGAAGAGCTGAGACCAGCTAGGGAGACCACTGGCTGGAGGGTTTGCATCGATTATCGGAACCTAAACTCTAAGACCAGAAAAGACCACTTCCCTCTCCCCTTCATAAATCAAATTCTGGATAAGTTGGATGGGAAAGATTTTTACTATTTTCTTGATGGGTACTCAGGGTATAACCAGATCCCTGTGCACCCTCATGACCAAGAGAAAACTATATTTACTTGCCCTTTTGACACCTTTGCTTACAGAAGGATACCTTTTGGGCTGCGTAATGCCCCAGCCACCTTTCAGAGGTGTATGTATGCCATATTCTCTGATATGATTGAAAATTTCTTAGAAATTTTTATGGATGATTTCTTTATATATGGGGACAGTTTTGGCCAATGTCTGCAACACCTCCACCTGGTCTTGCAAAGATGTGAGGAGACCAATCTGGTCTTAAGTTGGGAAAAGAGCCACTTCATGGTAACACAAGGTATTGTGTTGGGCCATGTAGTCTCTAGAGAAGGGATTGAGGTAGATAAGGCCAAAGTTGACTTCATTACAAATTTGCCCCCTCCAAGAACAGTCAAACAAATCAGATCTTTCCTTAGACATGCAGGATTCTACAGGAGGTTCATTAAAGACTTCAGCAAAATTGCTAAACCATTGTGCCACCTGCTCTGTCAAGATGTGCCCTTTGACTTTTCAGCTGAAGGTCTTAAGGCTTTTGAAACTTTGAAGATATGCCTCATCTCTGCCCCTGTACTCCAAACACCTAACTATGCACTCTCCTTTGAGTTGATGTGTGATGCATCTGACTTGGCAATAGGTGCTGTTTTGGGCCAAAGAAAAGATAAGCTGCCAGTGGTCATTGCCTATCTCAGCAAATCACTTGTTGAAGAGCTTCTAACAGTGGTATTTGCTGTTGAAAAATTTAGACCTTACCTACTTGGGTCTAAAACTATAATCTTCATAGACCACTCAGCATTGAAATACCTATTGTCCAAGAAAGATGCTAAGCCCAGACTGATTAGATGGATACTCCTGTTGCAGGAGTTTGACATTGAAATCAGGGACAAAAAGGGTGTAGAAAAGGTGGTGGCTGACCACTTGTCCAGAATTGTGTTGGAAAAATGTGTTGATGATCCTACAAATGATGTTTTCCTGAATGAGCAATTGTTTGCCATCCAATCCTTGGTTCCTTGGTATGCACACATTATAAATTATCTAGTTATAGGCAAGATTCCTGCCCATTGGACCAAAATAGACAAAGACCTATTTTTCTCACAGGTTAAATTCTTTTTCTGGGAGGAACCTTGCTTATACAAGTATTATGCAGACCAAATCATCCGAAAATATATTCCAGAAAGTGATGTCCCCAGTATTCTGGCCATGTGCCATGAAAATGCCTGTGGAGGCCACTTTAGTGGAAGAAAAATAGCTGATAAAATCTTGCAGTGTGGGTTCTATTGGCCGTCTTTATTCAGAGATGCTAATACACACTGCAGGACCTGTGAAAGATGTCAGAAATTAGGAGGGCTGTCCAAAAGAAACTCAATGTCTTTGCAGCCCATCCTGGTTGTGGAACTGTTTGATGTCTGGGGTATTGACTTTATGGGCCCCTTTCCTCCTTCTAATGATTATCATTTCATCTTAGTGGCAGTGGATTATGTTTCAAAATGGGTAGAAGCTATTGCCACAAGAACCAATGATAATCAGGTTGTCCTCAAGTTTGTAAAGCAGAATATCTTCTCCAGATTTGGCACCCCTGGAGCCATTATCAATGATGGGGTAGTCATTTTTGTAACAGAAATTTCCAGAGCTTGCTCAAAAAATATTCTGTCACCCATAGGATTGCTACTCCCTACCACCCACAAACCAGTGGGCAAGTTGAAATTTTAAATAGGGAAATCAAGCACATCCTTGAGAAGACTATGAGGACTGATAGGAAGGACTAGACTGAAAAGCTAAATGATGCACTGTGGGCTTATAGGACTGCCTATAAGACTCCCATTGGGATGCCCCCATTCAGACTGGTTTATGGCAAGGCTTGCCATCTCCCAGTAGAGTTAGAACACAGGGCCTATTGGGCCATAAAAAATTTAAATCTAGACCTAACTTCTGCTGGTCATCACAGGTTGCTGCAGCTGTCAGAACTGGAAGAGCTGAGGATGGATGCATATGCCAATGCCCGGATCTACAAGGAAAGGTCCAAGGCTTTCTTTGACAAGGGTTTGTTAAGAAAGAGCTTCATGGCCGGTGACAAGGTTTGGTTAACTCAAAACTTAAAATTTTTCCTGGCAAACTGAAATCCAGATGGGAAGGTCCCTACATTGTAATGAGTGTTTCCCCATCTGGTGCTGTGGAAATCAATGATCCCAAGTTTGGGAAAACCTTGAAGGTGAATGGTCAGAGGCTTAAGCCTTGTTTCGAAAAACCTGCTGAACCTATGGACACCATTCACTTCCAAGGGGATCCTTCATTAAACTGATCCACAGGTGTGCCAATATTGTATCATACGTACCTTGGTTTTGTTAGATTTGTATTGCTTTCTTTTATTCAAAATTTCTAGAAAATTATAGTGGCCCCACTTGAATCTGAACCTATCTGGTCTGATTTCTTTATGCTTGGTTTGATGATTACTGCTCTTGAATTGATGGTTTTTGCTTGAATGCACGATGTTGGATGATGATTTTTGCTGTCTTTGCTTGAATGGTTGATTTTAATGTGTCTCGGGGTACCCATGGTGGTGAGTCATGCCTAGGAACCAGCCACATCACAAATGGAAATGGTAGAATGAAGATCGCATGCTCTCTATGTAATACTTTGTTGTCGTGGGGTCCAAAAGGAGGCCTCGGAGACCCTCATGCAATTCAAATAGAGTATTTCACTAGCTGTCGTGAGATTTCAAAGGCTGTCACGAGATTCAAAGTGAACCTGGGAGCCTCTCGTGCAATTCACATAGAATTCTTCACAAGCTGTCGCGTGCTCCAAAGTAAACCTGGGAGACTCTCGCGCAATCCAAGTTGAATTGCACCTTCGCTAGGTTTCATTTCCAATCCCGCGATCAGATATGTTCCAAAGCGTGCCAAGCTTAGCGACAAGTATTTTAACCCCGCGCTTGTCTCCCTTTCCAATACTCTCTCTTCTCCATCCAGCGAAACCCTAGCTTCCGACGCTCTTCTACCTCTCTCCTCTAGCGTCCATCCTACAACCCATCATTCACGCCAGGAATCTACAAATTTGTTCCTAACGTCATCCCCATCAGTTGCCCTCTGCTCAGAGATCTCGCGGTGCATTGTGCGTCAGATCGAACCAAACCCTACAATTCTAGGGTAAGCACTTAGATCTTAATTCCCCATTTTTATCTTTGAAAATAGAGTTTGGAATGGCCCCTAAGAGTGCACCAAAGAAAAGGGGCAAGGATAAGGCCCCTGTTGAGCCCGTCCTAAGAAGGTCAAGACTTCAAAGACACAAAAAAAATGGAAGGAAGTGGTTGAGGAGGTGGAGGAGCCAACCCCTGAGTTTTCTACACCCTCTGAGCTCATGGCTTCAATCCCCTTGGAGCCTGAAATAGCTTTTGACCTGCCCTTCTTTGAGAAGGAACCTCTCTCTGCCCCTGCCGTTCAATTTATGAGCAAGACTGGCCTGACACCCTTGATGAGAGGAATACCAGTACTAGCCTACCCTACGCTGGTGTAACTGTTTTATCAGCACATCAGGGTCACCAAGGACAAAGATGTACAAGCAGGTCTCCTTGTGTTGATTGATGATTTCGAAATATTAGTTAACCCCAAGGTGATTATAGAGGTATTGGGCATCCCAGCCGCATTTGACCCTAGCTGTGGATATGACCCCCCCCTGAGTGCCTCAATTGATACAATTGCAAGGGCTCTGACTAGAGAATTAAAGGCCTCAGGGGATTCTATTAGAAGAAGAGAGTTAGAGCCTGGACTCCTTTTCATTGACCAGGTCCTGAGAAAGAACACCTACTGCTCAGGCCATCAGTAGGAGAGGAGAGCTCCTATTGCTAATGCTGTTACTCCTTCTCTCTGGGCCACGACTTCCATGTCGCCTGGTTAATGTTTAAAGCAATGAAGGATCTGGTGGAGAAATTAGGGTAGAACAAGAAGCCACACACACTCCCCTATGCCAAAGTCATTACCAAATTGCTTTTCAAAGGGGGGTATAAGATATCAAATGGAGAGGAGACTACCACCCTTGCCCCTACAACTTTTGAGAAGAGGCAATGGGGAATCAGCAGGAGTCTGATGGATACCCAGAAGAAGAAGAAAGCTGAGGCTCAGGCCCCTCCCAAGCAAACAGAAGAGGCAGCTGTTACAAAGCCCACCTATTACTCTGAGAGGAGATTCGCTGTCTCTGCTTTCCACCACTGCAGCAGCCCCCACATCCCCCCCACCTTTACTCCAGGATCCCCTATCCTGACAACATCCCCCCCCATTCAACCATCAACATCTCTCCCTTCCTCCCCTACACCCCTTTTTCCTGTGATTGGTACCTGGGAGGAGACCACTCCCCATGTCAGCCCCTCACTATCCCCCTATCCTACCTCAATACACAGCCCCAATACTCCCATCATCTTCCAAAAAACCTGACAGCCCTCCACTCATTTCCTATAAGAAAAGGAAAACCATTGAGACAACCACCACCATCTCCCAGACACCACTCACAATTCCTTTTATCCCCACTGACACACCTCACATTGACCAAGACACCACCCCTGCCATGCCTACCACATCCCCATTTACAGACATAGACCTCAACCTTAACACAACCACAGGATTCCAAGCCTTTATGGCTAGTTTCCTTGACACCATGCCCACCCACTACACCCCACTCCCGGACTCCCCAACTACATCACAACATCACTCACCAGAACCCCAATCTCCTCCTCCCTCCACTGTCCATCATGCCCCTTCCTCACCTTTTCAATCTGTTCCATCCTCTACCCAATCTTAACCTCCCAGCCCAGATACACTGACACTCATCCTCTCCCTCATCCAAGACATCCAATCCCAACTATCCACCACAACACACACACAGGACCAGATGCAAACTGAACTCACATCCATTAAATCCACACTTCACACATTGACCAACCCATCCATCCCTCAACAATCCACTCAAACCCCCCTGGTCCTTTCCCCTCCCAGACCTGACCCCACAACCCAACCATTCTCTTTCATACCTTTCACCATTCCCTTTTTTCCTCCCCCATCACCCCCTACACCTAGTGAGTCTACCTCATTTTCTTTCCCCCCATGCCTTCAATTCCACCTCTTATCCTACCCCCTCTAACATTCACTGATAAACAGACCCAAACAGACCCAGAACCCCAACAACTAGACTCACCCACTGATAACTCCACTTTCCCCACCCAGGACCAATCACATTTTCCTCCTTCCACTTCCTCTCTTCCCATTGCACCCAAACACTCCTTTTACATCCCTCCCTATCTCACCATCCTCCATGCCATGAGGGACAATCCCTACCTTAGGAGGGATGTCCTGAGGGGCATGGCCTAACTTAGGTAGTCCATTGAGACCCCTCTGCTACAGTAGCTTAGTGAAATTGAGGAAGCTCACAGAAAGCAATTACTGGGTATTTCACTTGGGTGGACCAACATCTTGGAGGCCTATGAGAAGGCAAAGACCATGGCTGCTTATCATCAGATGAATTTGGAGCTGGAGAAGGCAAACACCAATGTGGAGAGGATGAAGGACAGGATGTTTGAAAAGAGACTCAACAATGCCCAGGAAATCTTCCGACTCCAAAAGGAAATCCATGAAACTGACCTCCTCAAAGCCAAAATCCAGATAGCCTCTTTGGAAGCCGCATTGGTTGTTGCCAAAACTGCAGCTCAGCAGCCCACTCCACTCTCTGTACTCATGCCAGAACCTGAGCCTAAACCTTCTCAAACCCCAGCTGCCCACTCTGAGGAGGCAGAACCCCCTGGCCATCCTGACAAAGGAAAATCCCCTATGATCCCTCCTGAACCCAAGACCAGAAAAATGAGGGTGAGGGTACCAAAAGCTTCTACCATGAAGAAACCACCAGCCCAACCTAAGAAACCAAGGCAGTTAAAGAAAAAAAGTCCAGCTGAGAGCAAAGCAAAGAAGACAAAGAGTCCAACTGAGAAGCAAGCAAGGAAGAAAAAGGATAAAGCTGTACTTAAGAAACATGCACGGGGTGGTTCCTGATTGATTGATTCCTCATCCTCTTAACCTAGATTGTACTTAGGCTTTTCTTTCCTTTTACTTCTTATCTTCTCATTGTAATTACAGTTGTACATGTCTTCTTAGTTAATAAAATTTTTTGTTTTTGTATATTGATTTGTGTGCATTATCTGTGTGTGTTTACTTTTTTGTTCCTGACTATTGCCGTGCACTTTCTCACCTTTGAACCAATGAGGACACTGCTCCTCATGGTTTGGGGGTGTGGCAGGGCAGGTCTACCAATAGAATGGTTAACTTTAGTGCAGTAGTGGTGCTATAATTGGGATGAATAAAGTTAATTTTCACTTAACTTGCTGCAATGAGGAAATTTATGAAAATATTAAAATATTTTTGCAGACATTTTGAAACTGAAAATTTTAAAATCTCAGCACCACCATGAAGCTAATATCAGAATTTTTTTTCAGTTAGTACCTAGTGAACCTAAGAGGAGAGAAACAGGTAAAAATACACCCCATGGGTTAATTTGAGGACCATACCTAATGAGATTTGGGCCCATCATTTTCTTTTGAAGAGTGTTTTTAGCATTATTTATGCTCTAAGGACTGATTGAGTTAAGACCTTTTCACTAGAAGTTAGGCACCTCCAAATCAAAACTGATTGACAGCACTCATGACACTAAGGAAATGATCCAGGGCCTTCATTTGGACAGTTTGAGCCTGAAAATCCAACCTTTTAAAACTGCCCTTTCGCATACACTAGTTGAGCCTTAAAAATCCTACTTTTCTTTGACAAACACTAAAGTACTTGCATCTTAACCTCTTGACCTGATTCAACCTCACCCTCACTCTGAGAATTCAAAAGGTAAGGGAGAAGGAGTTAAAGATAGTGAGAGTGGTCCAACATTTTGTGGAAGGTGAAGAAAAACAACTTATGAACAACAGTGTATCAATGGTATTTGTGTGGCAGTTCATCATAAAAATCATAAAAATATTGAATAAAAATAAAAAGAGAAAAAGAAAGAGAAGTCTAGAGAAGAACATCATCTGAAAATTGAAAAGAAGAGGAGAAGCTGACCACTTTGATTATGGAATATATCAAGTAAGATGAAGTTTTGCTGAAATGAAGGTTGTGAAGTCATGAATCACTCCTTACCTTATTGATTTCTTAATTTTAATTCCCTTTTTTTTTACCCCTTGATTCTCTATATCCCTCACCCATAAGCCACATTACAACCCATTCAAAAAGACCCTGTAGATTCAAAGTGAAATAAGCTGTCATGTGGAGATGAGGAGTTATCCAATCTATGGTGAAAAGTCATGAGGATGTCAGAAATTAGAAGCTTTGCTTATGCTCATGCTTGCAGGCCCATTTGGGGTCTGTAACTGCTCTTGAGCTATTTTGAATTTGAACACCCTCAGATTATCAATGTTGAGAGATAGCCCTGGTGAGAATTGGGTCTGAATTAAAACCTCATTGGGGTTGTATCCAACCTGATTTTTGAATTTAAGGCAAGCTTGGTACTGATTTTTACACATTGAAGTTCTAATGTAAAATGAATGGTGGTGATGCAAACACATGCTAATTTTGAGTTTGAATGGCCTGCATTACTGCTGTAGTTTCCTCTAAATGTTAAAGAAGGGGTGTAGAGTGAAGCTTTATACATTGAAATTTGTGTTGCCATTAACTGTACTATACTTAACTGTTCTAATGGTGAAGTTTGTGGGTATCTTCATGGAAAACCCTCAGGAGACTTCACTCCTCCACTAGGGATCACCTAGGGGTTTAAAAGGCTTGGTACATATGCTAAATGTACCCGTGATCCCTACGAAAGTGGCATTTAATTAGTTAAAACTTTGCTAAGGGACTAGCAAATATTAGGTTTGGGGGTGTGTTAAGACCTGAAAAGTACCACTTTTCACCCCTTAACTTAATCTCTGTTAGACCCTTAGTCATTTAATAAATGTGTGTTAAGCCCATTTTGCAGGTAATAAGCAGCAGCTGCAAATGAGGCCCTAACCATGCCAAGAAGCTTACTTTTGTCGCAGAAGTGCCTCAGGAGAAAGGAAGTTAGACCCAGACAAAGAACTGGCTGCAGCATAGGCACAGAAAAGCAGCGACAAGTTAAGAATTGAGCCTCGCGCAGATGTCGTAGGGTTCAATTGAATCAGAAAGAATGCTTCGCACAGTTGTCGCGAGTTTCTGAAGGCAGCACACCAACTGGTCGCGCTGTTCTCACATAGATTGAAGACAGAAGGGATTAAAAAGCATACTTCGCACAGTTGGAAGCTCTCACGCAGTCTCGCACAACTCAAGAAAAGAGCCTTTAATCTTCGCGCGATTCACTGAGGAGAGAGAGCTCCAGGCATTCTTGTGCGCAGCTGTCGCGCAGTGGCCGCGGGATACAAACCTTCAGGGAACTACTCACGTGATCCAAAGGCCTTTGTACATTACTTCTTCGCGAGGACCTCCGCGAGATTCACCAAGGAACGAACCACGCGCGTGATTCCTGCGCCATTCAAATGGAAAATGCAATCCCGCGACGATCAGAGCATTCCCGCGACTACAAGAGCTTCAAGTCAA
The DNA here is from genome assembly GCA_021018995.1 of Chloranthus sessilifolius. NCBI lineage: Eukaryota > Viridiplantae > Streptophyta > Magnoliopsida > Chloranthales > Chloranthaceae > Chloranthus > Chloranthus sessilifolius. The sequence goes on from CM037588.1 coordinate 106,568,769, forward strand.
TTCAATCCCGCGACGATAACTCTATCACGCGACAAGACCTAGAAACTCTTGCTACCTAGCGAGGGTCGAGATCTTAACTTCTCCCTACTTCTGCAAGGGCAATCTGGGAACTTCCAGCAACTAGGGCACGCACTCTAATGCTCCAATCTCCGTGCACACGCCCCGAGGCATCTAAGGAACAGAAATAAGCCACGATTGTATTGATAAAATTAGGGTTTTCCTAACCCTAAGACTCCCACAGCTGATTGCTATATAAGCCTAAGCCTAGTTTAGGTTTAGGAGACTTCTGTATTCCTTCTTTAATCAGCTGTAGAGTTGCAGTAGGCTAAGGTTAGGGTTTAGGCAGCTTCTCTTTTTCCCTTTTTCTTCTCTCCATAGTCCAGCACTTGCTGGCTATGCCTTTGTATATTTATTTAGAACAGTTTTAATGGTGTTTTATAATAGGATGTAATACTTATATGGGATTGGTGTTTTGAGAGTTATTCTGTACAAGGCTGCTTCCTTGAGATCCTCCATTGCTAAGTTGCATTGTAAGCAATGGATGATTATTTTTAAGGATTTATCTAGGTCCAAGTGACCTGTGTGTCTAGGTTAGGCACATTGCAGGCCTATGCCCCACCACAGAATCCACTAAATCTGAATTCCCATGGGAGCTTGAGCTGGTAGCCTTGTGAACTGGTGGTGGCAGCAATTTTCTTGTTCTGTCTCAGACCTCTGTGAGGAGGATAGCCTCTGTGGATAGTCTGTGGCCATTCAAGTGGACAAGTTATAGCCCTAGGGTAAGGCCAATCCACAGAGCTAAGACAGATTCTTCTTCTCTGCACTTGTGCTTGTAGCTTTGTGAGAGATTGTGCAAAGACAGACTCCCCTGTATTTGTATAGACCCACCATCAGATGGCAGATCTGATCTGGCTGTAGAGATTGTATGCTTGTGATTGGATCACTGCTGTCTTTCTAAAGCAGTGAACAGCTTGGCCTAAAAGCTAGTACTCAAACTCTTGCTGGTCCTGTGTGTCCAGGCTAGTGCACATTGCAGGCCTAGCCCCACACAGAACTTTAGAGGTTGAGGTTCCTATGGATTCTTGAGCTGGTAGCCTGGAAGAAGTAGTGCCTATAATGATAAACTTGTTCTGACCCACCTCTGGACTATGGTTCTCCTATTGGATAGTCTGTGACCATTTAAGTGGACAGGTTATAGCCATAAGGGATTTGATCATGGCACAGGGGTGAGTTGGATCCTTTCTCCTCTTTGGTGATAATGTAGCCGTTGGACAGGATTTTTATAGCAGCAAATCTGAGTCTGAGTTATAAGACTCATCAGATCTGTACCTAATAGCTTACTTCTCACCCTTTAATATTTATTATCTCACACTCCATCATTCTTCTCAACCATTTCTGTAGTTTAGGCATTAGGTTACCTTAGGATTTAAACAATAGTGACCTTAAATCCCCTTCCATTTAGGATTATCAGATTTGTAGTCAGATCTGGAGGGCCTACTAAAGATGCCTCCCTTGGAGCTTTAAATCAAATTTCCTTGTGGGACAAACTCTTATTAAAACTTGCTACAACAGGCCCTGTATCTTGCAGGTCTGTATATTTTTAGACTTGCTGCTCTGTAGTTTTCAATCCACCTTTGATTTATTTTCACTAACGCATTCTTATCACTATTTCCAATAAAGTTAGCAGCAAGCATCTAAAATATCCTAACAAGGGGGCGTAATTAGATTTGACTGGTTAATTATGCACCTCCCACAGGGCGCGTAATTACCCGTATACCTATAAATAGACCCCCCTACCTTGTCCAAAAACACATCAACAACATTAATACACGTTCAAGCCTCGAGTTCCTATCTCCCAAGCTTAGGATTTTGAGACCCCTTCGGCGGCGCTCAGCTTCAGGTAATTTCTTTTAGTTTCTAATTTCTAGTTCTAGTTCTTAGTTCTAGTTTTTAATTCTTAGTTTCTAATTTTAGATTGTAGTTTTTGATTCGTAATTCTTAGTTTCTAAATCTAGTTTTTAGTTTTTAATTTCTAATTTCTAATTTCCAGTTCTTATTTTCTGGTTCTAGTTTTCAGTCGCTAGAACCAATTCTTAGCCATTAGTTATTAATTTCTAGATTCTAATCCTAAATTCTAAATCTCAAATCTTGTTTTAAGGTTTTAGTTCTTAATACCTAGTTCTAGTTCCTAAATTTTCATAATTCTCAATTCTAACTTTAAATCCTAATCTTCAAAATTCTTTAATTTCGATCTTGAAAATCTTAACTTTTTCAATTTCTAATATTTATAAAACAATCCTTATCTACCCGATTTGCTCAAGGGAGCTTACGGAGGATACCCGAGAATGGGACCGATCCTCCTTAGCATAACAAGCCACAACCCCTTTTTTTAATTAGACTCCTAATAGGATTAGGAGACTAGGTTAATTAGACTCCTAGTAGGATTAGGAGACTTGGTTAATTAGACTTTTAGCAAGATTAGGAAATCAAACTAGCTAAACCCCAAGGCAGCCCATAGCTCCTGAAGTTGGCCGGTTGACGATTTAGTAAAGGAGTTCAACCTGTAAGTCCATGCTCTTCTTAAAGCGTGATTAGCAACGTGTGCAGCGTAAATATCTACAGCTGACGATCGCATCATCCAGGTATTCTCCATTTAATATTTTCCTTTTTCTTTCAGCATTTAATATTTCCTAATTTATTACTCCATAGCCCTTAGCTAGAGTCCACTTGGACCGAGTTGGGCCACTCGTTCTGGGGACCGAAAGGGATCCAGAAAAAGTGCGTACCAATAGGCTGGAGATCACGATGGGACTCTTTTTCGCTAAGGTTGTCCCAATTTAATTAATTTGGTTGGTTTTCTATTTTTCTTGCTTTATTTAATTTAGTTTTTAATTTCATTCACTTTACTTTACCACTTTTTACACACACTCACCTTCATACTCAGTTTTACAAAAAATAAAATAAAATAAAAAAGATAAAAAATAAATATAAAACTTTTAAAATGTCACGCATTAGAAAATTAAACATTAATTACAGTGACCTTCTCGCATGAGGCCCCCATGTGACCCCGAGTATACCATTAGCCATCTCCGTGGACAGCCCAGCGTTGTACTCGAGTAAACATGGTTAGTGATAGTGAGAAAAACCCCTTCGCTCCCTAAAACATAAGTCACAGCAACAGTAGCAGGGTGAGTGACAGCGAGCCAAGATACACCTCCGACCAGATTATGGTCCTCACGGCCCAAAAGCTAATGAAGGGAGGAGAAGAAGCCGATGCCCTGCGACAAGCCCTAGCCAAGATATACAAAGCCACCTTGGATCAGAAGCTGGTTGACGAACACAAAGTTACCCCGAGAAGCAGGAGAGAAGAAAGGACGCCGACACATAACACGCATACCCTTCGCACCTCCTACGACAACAATCGCCTAAGACAACCCTCTCTTGAGGCATCTAGAAAAGACACCACCATAAACATAAACGACCTCCCTCGACTTCTAGATACTACATGGCTAAGAGGGAATGCTCAAGACAGTCCTTCGAATTCGACAAATTCTATCGAGACACTTTATCATACCTACTGGTTTTAAACCACCAAAATTTAACAAATATAATGGTACGGGAAACCAAACCACCACCTGGCCCTATTCTGTAACAACTGTCGACTAATCCCCACCAATCACGGGCTCCTGATCTACTACTTTCAGAGATCACTATAAGGAGAAGCCCTTGACTGGTTCGCTACTCTTCCTCTAGCCAAAATCGAGACCTTCAAAGACTTAGTTGACAGATTCCTGGACCAGTACCAGCACCTGACTCACGAAGAGGTCAGTCTCGCTGACTTGATACACATAAGACAAGAGGACGACGAAGATTTCTCGACGTTCACCAACCGCTGGAGAAGGCTCACCGCCTGAATAGGGAATCAAATAAAAGAAAGCGATGCGATAGAAATCATGATCGGCAATACTCGAGAGCCTCTTCGGGTCATCCTCATCCTAAGCGACTACTCTGATTTCTCTAGCCTCCGTGAACGTGCCTCACACATAGAACGTCGGTTGAAGAATGGAGACCTTAATTTCTCCACACTGACGTCCAACAACTCTAGAATAAAAACCCTAAATGAAGCTATACACTCCGAACAAATCAACATGAACCAAGATTAAAACCAAACAAACCCTCAACCATACCACCCATATGACCAAGCTCAAGATCTTTATACAAACCTATATCCTGACTATACCCAATCTTTATGTCCTAACTAGAATCAAGACCAACATCCCAATAATACCACCTTCTACATGCCGTTGTTTGACTAAACCCAATCAACCCCTCAACTTGCGTACAACACCATACTAACCAACCCCGTCTTTTGCGATCCCTTACCATACCATACTCAACCAAACCTCCAATCAAACTCTACGCCTTCAACCATTCCTACCCCATTCCACCCGGCTAGCCTGATCCGAAGGATTGAACCTCCCTCAGACCATGTCCATACCATTCACTCACAACCAACTAACCCTATCCCATGTACTTATAAATGTGAAATTATCTTTCACCCTGAACCGGCACCAAGATCACTAAATCCAAACTATCACCGAACCCACCCCTAAACTAACTCAACCCATCACCAAACTCATCGCCAGGCTCAACGCACTGATCTCTGGACCAATTCAACCTACCCTTGAACTCAACAGCCCACCGACAAGCATACCAATCCCCATGCTACCTCAGCCGACACCGAAACCAACTCCACGACCATTCCCTAAACAAACTCCCTCACTACCCCGGAAGTAATTCCCGAATTAATCTATCCATTTACTAAGACACCATTCATACTTAAACCAATAACAAAGATAAACTCTGAACATGAACCCGTAACCCAATCAAATCCCCTAATCGAACCAACTCCGAAACTAACCTCGGAACCAACTCTCGAACCAAAACCTAAACTCAACACAGAAATTTTCACCCCACCAACTTCAAAATGAATCAACCCCTACAAAACTTGCCACCGAACTCATCATCCCCTCAACTCCGAAACAAGAACTTAAACCTACTATTGAACTTACCATTCCACCGACTACGAAACTAAACATTGAACGTAAACTTATCATCAAACCGATCCTCGAACTTGAACCTACCATCGAACCTAAACCAATCACCGAACACAAACCTATCATCAAACCTCAAACTATCGACAAATCCAAACCTATCATTGAACATGAATCCATCATCAAAACTGAGCCCATCATTAAACTTAAACCCATCTTTGGACTCGAACTTGTCATCAAACACGAACCCGTTATCGTAACCAAGCCTATCATCAAGCCCGAACCTATCATCGAGCCTATCCCTACAACACCAACTTCAACCGCCTTCGGATCAACCACTGAACCTGACGACAAACAAATCCAAAAAACCATCTCTCCTCCCACTCCTGAGATCAAATCAAACCCAAATCCTACAACCCCGATCAACATCCAAATCAACATACCACTTGATCCTCGAATCTCGTCAAAATAGGAAATCAACATCACAACTAAAATCGCTTCTAACCTTCAGACCCTGGTTTCCATAGAAGTCACAATCAAAACCTTCATAGAACACCAACCGGCAACAACACCATTACATCAAACTCTCAACACCGAACCAGCTCGAATAATTATAAATAAAACTTTAAAACAACCTCACAATAAGCCCAAAGTGTGAATCTAACAAAACAAGCATAATCAAATAAAACCATACTGCCCCACACGGAGGAAAGGTCCACCTTGGCCTACGCCCTTACGTCTCCTCTTCCTACTCTACCTCGGCCTTAACTTGTCATTACCCTTACAACACCGACGGATTCCACTCCAACTTCACTGACAAATAACTTTCTGACAACTCAAAAAACACCCTAACAACTCTATGCTCCAACTCGAGGAGATGCCTCACCCTATCGAAAAATTAAAGAAGGTCCCTCCCGACAAGGAAGCCCCGACCATAAAAGATTTATAAAAAAAGAAGTTAAAAGATGTCACACCTATTTTGAAAAATCCTATATCACCCAAAACATGAGCGCAACATGACCTCTCTCTCATCCCAGATTGACCAAATTGAGAGGGATCGAGGACCCCAAAGCCGATTATCTGTCACTCCGTCCGCTTAACATCACTCACTAATGGACTTTCTGAGTCAGTCTCCTATTAGGGAACTGATGCTGTATCGTAACACAAAAATAATAATAATAATAATATAGAAAAGTCACAAAAAACCAAAAGTGTAAATGCCCAAAAATATAAATACTCAAAACAAAAATAATCTTTTATGCCCCAAACCCTTCGAACGCATACTCGACCGAGGACTTGAAGTCGAGGAGCTATTGCTAATGAAATAGTGCCTACATGACTGCCACGCCTGGAGGAAATTAAAACCCACAAGGGAAGTACTTTGATTATCTCGGTAACATGCCAAGGAAACAACTATAGGAAAAGGAAGTCCTAAACCTTGCAGCGATATTCATAACTCAACGATCATCATGTCTCGTAGCCTAAACAGGCGTAACTATATATTTATCATCCTCGTAGTTATTGCAAGGCATTCGTCGGCCGTAGGTCATTATTTTCGAAATCATTTTGGGAATCATCTGACTCATTGACCACCTTCTTATTCAGGCAAGTTGATCGAACAGACTAGTAGACCATAAAACTCTCTTTGGAGATATAGAAAACTCTGAATTCTCATACACCTCTTCTTCCATTGGAGTCGATGTTAGAGCACAAAAAATAAAAATGTAAGGTTCCATCAAACCTCATAATTCTTGCGCTAGTAGATTGTTTCAAAAAAATATATAAAAAAGAAGTACAACCGAGTGAGAGCAATATGACGAATGAATAATCAATGAATTTAGGGGAACATAAGCAAATTGTGAGGGCATTCCTAGTAGTCTTATTAGGGAAGTATAAGCAAGCCGCGAGGGCATCTCTGACATCTTCACACTACTAGATATCATTGTACGGTGGTGGGAGGAGGACAAACTCCTACTAACCATAGAATTTGATGATTTGATGGTGCTTGACCATGACAGAGAGCTCAACTATGGCACCGTATTATCCACCCAAGAAGAAAGTAGTTGACTACTATTTCAAAATCGGTTAAATAAGAAGCTATCCCCAGATCAATGAACCTTATCTCTTCTTCACCCCTTTATTTCTCTTTCGGAAAATGAGTCAAATGATTTTCAAAATCTCTTCAGAATAAAACCGAAAACTCTTGAATGGCAAATGATGCAATCACACATTATCTACCATTCATCCCAATCCTGCTAAAAAGCTATGATACATGAAGATTATTCAGCACTTTCAAAATCATGCTTGGCACGCGGCCGAAATAATCAAACTACTTCCCAACATGGGACCATTACAAATACACTCCAAGATATCTGTGAGGCAGTTAAAAGTCCCACCGTCACTTGATACTGAGGCATTTTTTTAAGAGCGCCAGCACTTGGTAGTCATACTTAGGTCATGAGACCGACACCCCAAACTGGGGCATTTTTTATATTTTATTTTCAGGTTGTCCCTTACTTTTCTGCTATTGGACTAAAAATATCTAAAAAAAGACAAACAAGAAACATAAAATAGTAAACATGAACGAATGTAAATAAAACGAACACAATAAACAAAATACCGTTTTATTTATGACAAAGATTTTACAGGTATCACCGGAGGCATACCTCCTGAACATACAACCCAAAATGAAGACTTAGAATCTAAACATACAACTTAAAACAAACACGAAACCCAAAATGAACATAAACTCAAAACATGATGCGCGGAACATTCAATCAGAAGCAATAGAAAAGTGAGGGGAGGATTGGTTGGGTAACACCCTTTCCATCCATTTGGAGGACTTCCCTCTCGCCATCTTTACCTCCTAACAATAATGAAGGATGCACATCTCACCTCAATCCCAACACTCCTCCAAGCCACAATGACATATCTAATTACACCACCATCCGAGACCACTTCAGGATGAAGAACAAGCAAAACAACAAACTTCGAAAGAAACGACATCTCAATCGGATAGTTGGATCACGCGATATAATTAAAACACAAAAATCGGGATACTTTAAACTTAGGTCAAACAGAAAATAGAATAAAATAGAAAAGAATGAGGAAAAATGAAGAAAACTCAAGCATATTTAAACGCCACACTACAAGTGCACGATTCATCTTTCACCACTACAAAAATCTTGACGAATCGATCCCACGCTGAAGACCTCGCGCGTAATCGAATTACATGCTTACACTGATGCGCCCTGGTGATGATTCAATCACGCGCACTGATCAGAGCGCGTAATTGGATTCCACGCACACACCCTGAAGTGTAAGTACCGCGCTGAATCTCCAATTGCGCGCGCCCAACTAGGCTCTCAATTAAATTAAACGCCCTGCACCAGGAGCGTAATTACCCAGCTATGACACACACCTTGAACCAAAATGCATACCCTAACCAAAACAAACATATGCCCTCAAGAAAAACCTTAAACAAAACAAACATGCAAGAACACATGTCCTATCATAAGACGCATACATTATCACCTTGACCCATCACAAACCAATCAAGGGTGAGGACGTCTCCCCATAGTCCCATTGTAGCCAAGCCACCCCCTGAAAACTTACTGTGAATTAACGTCCCACTGTGATCAAAATTATTCCCTAGTCTCATCGTGTACTCACAAGTACACGTGACCACTCTCCAACTTACGCTGCATGAAATAAACCAGCAAAATAAAATAAAATCATCACTCACAACCCCATCGCTAAATACAAAGCCCCATCGCAACACAAAGCAAAAATTAACGACGACGAAGTAGCCAATCATGCTACTCGTCCCATCATGATCTGAATCACTCTCCCTTGTCCCATCGCATGACCTTACATGCCGACTAGAGAGAGAGAGAGCTGCTAGTACCTCATCACACGCCCCCATGTCCCATTGTGATGTTAAAACCCCGCCACATCACCAAGGCCAAAGGGAAAATCCCATCGCAACCTCAAAACACCATAATTATCCCATAATGTCGCAAAATAGCTAAGGAGTCATCAGACCAACACTCCATCGTACACTAAAAAACATGTCCTGTCACAATGCAGCTACAACTTGATCTCTTCATATAACCCAAGATCTACCAAATAAAGAAACGAACATAGCGTGCCCATCGCATAACCACGAATGTCCCATCACCGATTACACTCCCCTGAAATCCCGTCACAACTTGCCATGACACACAACCAGAAAGAGGAGGCTCAACCAATATCCCATCGCGAAAAGCGAAGAGCCGAACTCCCCAAATATCCCATCACACAGTAGTAGATAGACTCCACCTCAGTAGAAAGATTCAGTCGCTGATAGAAGAAAGGAACTCCTCCGACGTTCCATTGCACTCAACAAATATCATGTCCCATCGCGAACATCTCATTGGGCAATCTAGATGCCCCATTACGCCGACGACCATCAGGCCCTGCTACAGTAAAAACTAGAGGAGAGGAAACCCTCTAATGTTCCATTACGACACCACCACAACAGCCGGCCAGTTCTCTCACAAACAAAAAGCCTCCCGCTGGCAATAAATCAGGTAAGTAAAATACCTCTCCTTCACTCGATATTTCTTGTAAAATATCGTTAGATAATATTAAGTCAAATATTTTCAAAACCCGTCTCTCAACTCGTGAATCACTGTAGTCCTCCCGTAAGAGACAATCATCAGTATTCGTCGAGAAAGCCAGACGGAGTATTTGGCATACCAAGTGTCATCTTGACAACCACGCAAATGGTCGGGTCACAAATCCCACTCCGATGGATTTGCTCAGCGACATCTCGAAAGCCATATTTTTTGCCGTTTTGCTACTGAATTGATCTTAAGTTAAAATCCCTAAATTAAAAAAAAAAAAAAACTTTCAAATAATAATAATAAATAAATCCTCCTATCTATCAAAATTCTATCTCTCATCACTCCAATCCATTCTTTCCCCTGATAAATCAAACACTAAACATACTCAACTCTGAGAAATCACAAATGTCCACTGGAAAGGGATACCTGATGCGCCATTGGTGTGAGCAATGACATACTTGGTCTGACATACTTGTGAAAGCCTTCGCCATTACTTGATATTATATCTTATTATCCCTCCACTTGACCTAGTCTCTGGACATTCGTATGACGCCCCCGCTACCACGTTAGCACTATTTTCCTCCCGTGTGACTGCCCCTTATAGCAAGTAGCGGCATGCGATGAGATGCCACTTGCACCCATAGATCAGGATATGACCACTTTCCCCTTTATTTGACTGCTACTTGCAGCAGGTCGTGACATGCGACAGGATGCCACTTGCACCGGTAGATGAGGATATATCTCTCGATTGTGTCAAATTTCTCCCATTTGACTACCATTTGTAGCAGGTCCCGATATACGATGGGATGCCACTTGCACCCGCGGTTGGGGATACACCTCTCGATAGTTACCACTAGGCCCCCGAATGCTCCATTTTAGCTTGCACTGATAGATAAGAAAGCCAAACACTTCATGTCAGCACCCCAAGTTCACACTTGTGATTTCCCAAAGAAACGAGAAGGCACCTCGGAAGAGGGGTGTCTACTTCTTCGACGCATTCTTATTCCACAAGAACACGTCAAAGAGGGGCATTTGTAGACATCCCAGTTTTCCTCTCTCGGAGTATACGAACTTGTTCGATCAACCTTTGACCTTGCCCATGACTTTCGAAAAGGGACTCACCCTTTCTGAGAGCCTTAAACCCTAAACAGAGGACTATATACTAAAACAATAGTATATGGTCGAACCACAGGTTGTTGTACCCAACTCAACCCAGGAAGGTCTCGAAGTATGCGCCCTCACAGAGGTGCACAATTCAATTGCACTCCCCATAGCTGGCGCACAATCGGTCCCATTTGGACTAGGCCTGTTCCTCCTGTGGACAACTTAAGACTTGATTTCGCGCCCTACCCAGCACGCATACTCAGAGCACGCACCATCAACACGCAATTGGTCCCACTTGGACCAGTCTTCACCTTTCTGTGGACCGCCTTATGACCTGATTACGTGCTCTATCAGAGCGCGCAATTGATTATGCGCCTCATAACCCGCGCGTAATTGGTTCCCAGTTGGACCTGGCCTCTAATTCTCATGACTGCCCAAATTCCCCTATTAAGCACCTATAAAATGGCACTTAATCGGATTGCGTGTGTTGTATATGACGCACAATTAGTTCCAAGTGAGTTGGAACTAGGACACCTAGTTGAGCCAGTCAGCTGGTCACTCATTGAGTCCGTGGCTGAATCAAAGTGTATTAAGCGCCCTGCCATAGATGCGTAATTAAATTAAGCGTACCAGACAGGGCACGTAATTGAATTTGACCGATTAATTACTCACCTCCCACAGGCGCGTAATTACTCGTACACCTATAAATAGACCCCCCTACCTCATCCAAAAACACATCAATAACATCAATACACATTCAAGCCTCAAGTTCCTATCTCCCAAGCTTAGGATTTCGAGACCCCCCTCGACGGCGCTTACCTTCAGGTAATCTCTTTTAGTTTCTAATTTCTAGTTCTAGTTCTTAGTTCTAGCTTCTAGTTCTTAGTTCTGGTTTTTAATTCTTAGTTTCTAATTTTAGATTTGTAATTCTTAATTTCTAAATCTAGTTTCTAGTTTCTAATTTCTAATTTCTAGTTCTTAGTTTTTGGTTCTAGTTTCCAGTCGCTAGAACCAATTCTTAGCCTTTAGTTATTAATTTCTAGATTCTAATCCTAAATTCTAAATCTTAATTCTTGTTTTAAGGTTTTAGTTCTAAATACCTAGTTCTAGTTCCTAAATTTTGATAATTCTCAGTTCTAACTTTAAATCCTAATCTTCAAAATTCCTTAATTTTGATCTTCAAAATCTTAACTTTTCAATTCAAATTTAGGGTTTTTTTTTTAATTTCTAATATTTATAAAATAATCCTTAGCTACTTGATTTTCCCAAGGGAGCTTACGGAGGGTACCAGGACTGATCCTCCTTAGCATAACGGGCCACAATCCCTTTTTTTAATTTGACTCCTAGTAGGATTAGGAGACTAGGTTAATTAGACTCCTAGTAGAATTAGGAGACTAGGTTAATTAGACTCCCAGTAGGATCAGGGGACTAGATTAATTAGACTTCTAGCATGTTTAGGAAACCAAACTAGCTAAACCCCAAGGCAACCCATAACTGCTGACGTTGGCCCCCACTCTTCTTAAAGCGTGATCAACGACGTGTTGCAGCATCGATAAATATTTACAGCTGGCGATCACATTATCCAGGTATTCTCCATTTAATATTCACCTTTTCCTTTCAACATTTTATATTTCCTAATTACTCCATCGCCCTTATCTAGAGTCCACTTGGACCGAATTGGGCCACTCTTTCCCGGGATTGAAAGGGATCCAGAAAAAGTGCGTACCAACATAGTATTGTAAAAATCAAAGCAGATATATCATATGGCAACAAGATTATATAAAACAAGATTTCCATTTCTTATATCAAAGATCAGAACAAGCCAAAATAAATCACAGGTGACGGCTGACAGTCCCCTAAATAGTGGTATACAAAATGTGTGTACACGAGGCAAATCACTATATTGTACCAGATCCACTAAGGAAATTACGCTTCAGGCGGAAGAACTTCTTCTTCCTCTAGTACAAAATTAGGAACCACCTCCAAACCACAGTTCAGAATGGTATCTACACCTGTGACGTGTAGTTGAGGGCTGAGCTACAATCCAAGCTCAGTAGGAGAAGATCCATGCTAACTACATTTTTTTCAAGCAAATGCATAAATTCGGTGACAGAAGCATAAATACAATTACTAAAATTTGAAGCATTTTCATATTAATTCAAAGTTTATAGATCTTATAATCAAATTTAAATTCAGAGTTTCGGGCTGAAAGTTAGAGTTTTAGTTCAAGGTTTGGATTCAGCGTTCAGATTGATATTCATGTTCAAATCTAAAAGTTTGGATGTACTGTTCAGAATTCATAGTTCAATCTTCATAGTCATAGTTCATTATTCAGAGTTCACTGGTCAACATTCAAATTTCTAATCCAGAGTTCAAATACACGGATTTATTGCCATGTCGGTTCAAATTATAATTTTGTATTCAAAGTTCAGGTCGATGTTCAGAGTTCTAGTTCAAAGTTCAAATACACGGATTCATCACCGTGTCAGTTCAAATCTTGATCCACCGCCGAGTTGGTTCAAATACACAGATTAACTATCGTGTCGGTCCAAAGACACAGATGATCAGAGTTCAGAGTCCATTGTTCAAATACACGGTTCCACAGCCGTGCTAGTTCAAACATTCATATTTCATAGTGTCAATACAGATATAGATCCACCGCCGTGTTGGATCAAATACATGGATTCACCGCCGTGTCTATTCAAATACACGGATTCACCACCGTGTCAGTTCAAATACATGGATGACCCTATGTATCGGTTCAATTTTGGAGTTCACATTCGAAGATCAAAGATTCAGATTTAGAGTTCATATTTTGGGGTTCAAAGATTCAAAGGTTCAATGTTTGAAGTTCGATGACAGAATTCAGATTCAATGTTCAAAGGTCATATTCAAGGTACGTTCAGATCTAAAAGCTCAGAGTCAGAGATTATATTTCAGAGTTCAAGGGTTCGCTGTTCAATGCTAAAATTCAATGTTCAAGTTTCAAAGATGCAAGATTCCATGTTCAGATTCAATGTTCAGATTTAACGTTCAAATCCAAAGCTCAGATTTAGAGATCATATTTTTGAGTTCCATGCAATTAGATGATTCTAAGACATAAAATATTCAATGTACATAAAATAATGCAAAAAAATTCCAATATTGTCAAATGATTCAAAACATGCAAGATTCATATTTCAGAGATTACAAATTTCACGATTTCAACATGCAATACTGTCAAAGACGAGTTTTAATTCAAATTCTAATCATCATGACTTTATTCTATCCATCATGGAGATCTATGAATCAAGATCAAAATGGCAATTAAGCATTGAGTTCCCCTACCTTAATCTCGAAGTCGTGCGAGGTAAGGCAAAGTCCTTACCAATTGCTTCCCGTTCTAAATCTATATCATGGAAGGTTCATAAACCACGTGTTAGTGTTAAAAAAATTAAATAAGTCAAGGTTCCTCAAGCTTTGTCAAGGAAAAAGTTTAGATAGGTGGAATGGACAAGTTCTTGCAAATTTTGAGATCATGTGGAACTCATCACACTTGCTACCCAATTTTGACCTTTAGAACAGTGGATTTGTGGAATTACTAATTCACACAAATTATAGGGCTCATTTTCCTCCTTCCAATGCTATGAGAATTATGTAATTTCGAGTTCGGGTTCAAAAGTTATGACCAAAATATCGAGCATATGTCAGCATCTTGCTCTAAGTCGCCCGGGCGAGAATAACCTAAAAAATTTTGCCTGGCAAGAAGTGAGCTGATTTGGTTAGTCGGTCAACGATTACCCAAATGGCATTGTGCCGCCTTGCTGTCCGTGGTAATCCCAATATAAAGTCCATAGAAATTGACTCCCATTTCCACTCTGGTATTGGCAGAGGTTGCAGTAAACCTGCCAGATGTCTGTGATCCACCTTCACTAGCTAACATACTAAACACTTTGATACATATTTAGCAACACCTTGTTTCAAACCTCTCCACGAATAGTTTTTCGTCAGATCCTGGTACATCTTTGTACCACCAAAATGAATAGAATATTTAGACTTATGGGCTTCGTCTAAGATAGTTTATCTAAGGTCGGCATCGATCGGTATACATAGACGTCCTCAAAATAATAGTGATCCATCCTCCTTGATGGAGAAATCTAGTCTACTTCCATCAATCACACCTTGTCTGATCTTCACTAACTCTGCATCTTTCATCTGTGACTCATAAATGTGATCGAAGATCATCGGTCTAATCGTGATGTTAGCCAACAAGGCTCTTGAAGCTTGTACCTCGATCTTTGTGTCATACAAAGAAAGATCTTCTAAGAGTTTCTATCTACGGATCCCCATAACAAGGCTAGATAGTAGAGCCGAACTCTTTCGACTCAAAGCATCCTCTATAACATTCGCCTTACCTGGATGATACTGAATGGAGCAATCATAGTCCTTGAGATATTCCATCCATCTTTGTTGCCTCATATTTAGTTCCTTCTGTGTAAACAAGTATCTGAGACTCTTATGGTCCGTGAAGATCTCAAAAGTTTCTCTATACAAGTAGTGTCACCATATCTTCAACACGAAGATCACTGCTACTTGTTCCAAATAATGTGTTTGATAATTCCTCTTGTGGTCCTTAAGCTGTCTCAACCCATACGCAATAACCTTCTTATTCTAGTTGAACACACATCCTAAACCACTGTGTGAAGCGTCACTGTACAGCAAACCCTCCACTGCCTGAAGGAATAGCCAACACTAGTGCTAAAGTTAGTCTTTTCTTGAGTTCTTGAAAGCTCCTTTAACACTCTTTGGTCCACTCAAACTTCGCATCCTTCCTTGTAAGTTTAGTGAGCGGTCTTGAGATCTTCGAAAATCCCTCTACAAACCTTTTGTAATACCCAGCCAGACCAAGAAAACTATGAATCTCAGTTACAGTCTTTGGTTGTTCCCATTCTACTACTATCTCGATCTTTGCTGGATCTACTGTCACACCTTCTTCTGAGACAACATGTCTCAAGAAGCTTACTTTCTCTAACTAAAACTCACACTTACTGAGTTTCGCATACAGTTGGTGTTCACGTAGCGTCCGTAGAGCAATCCTCAGATGCTGTTCATGTTCATTCTTTATTTTCGAGTAGATGAGGATGTCATCTATGAACACAATCATACAAGTATCAAGATGTGGTTTAAACACCCGATTCATTAGATCTATGAATGAAGTTGGTGCATTAGTCAATCCAAACAGCATTACCAAGAACTCGTAGTGCCCATATCTGATTCTGAATTCCGTCTTCTGTATATCCTCTACTTTAACTCATAACGGATGGTATCTAAATCTCAAGTCGATCTTGAAAAAGAATCTTGTACCCTGTAACTGATCAAATAGGTCATCTATGATGGGCAAAGGGTATTAATTTTTGATGGTCAATTTATTCAACTGACGATAGTCGATGCACAATCTCATCGACCCGCCCTTCTTCTTCACAAATAAGACCGTGCTCCCCAAGGAGACACACTAGGTCTTATGAACCCTTTATTTAAGAGTTCCTGTAATTAGTCCTTTAACTCCTTCAACTCAGCTGGAGCCATCTGATATGGTGCTTTAGATACTGGCTCTATACTCGATGCTAAGTCAATGGTGAACTCCACTTCTCTATATGGTGGCAATCCCGACAACTCATCCGAAAACACTTCCTGAAACTCACAAGCAATAGGAATTTCTGATATCACATTCTTCTCTTCCCGTTGCTCTTTTAGAAAAGTGAAGTATCCACTGCATCCTCTCTTTATCAAATGTTATGCTCGGACTGCGGAGATAAGCGGTATAAAGGTTGATCGCATCCCTAGAAACTTGAACCATTTATTCCCATTCGGTCGAAAAGTAACCATCTTCCTCCGACAATCAACGCTTGCACCATGCGTGGATAACTAGTCCATACCAAGGATTACATCGAATCCTTACATATCCAACATGATCAAATCCACCATCAATTCATGACTTTCATAATCCCTGATGGAGACGATAACAGACCGACACATTATATCAGTTTGACCACATTTCCCGTTGGAAATGACACTTCCAAAACAAAATCCAAGGTCTCGGGAATGACTTTCACTTTCTTCGCAAATTGCGGCATCACAAATGAGTGAGTAGATCCTGGGTCTATCAACACTTTCACTTCATAACAAAGGTGATCACTCTTAACATTTGCAAAGTACCTATGTCACATGCATAATTAAACAATTATATATGCAATAGCTAAGTATGTATACAGTCGGAATTAAAAGACTACTTCTAATTTTGATGCACCTTCTCTATTTAAAATCTCAAATTAATGATATATCTTGAATTTAAATAGAAATTTTACCTTGTATGATATCATTGCTGTTCTGGGCATCCTGAGCCATTACGGCATACGCACACCCTTTCACAATAGGCCTCGTTGTCCTTATAGGCCTCGGCGTAGCTGCTGATGTCGTCCTCTCCTTTCTCAGCTCTGGGCAATTTTTGATCATATGCGCCATCATTTCCAATTTAAAACATCCACCCGTATCTCATCTATAATTTGAGTTCTTGTGAGACTTGCCACACGTAGCACACGTCTCAGTAGGAGTGGATGATGCTACTCTAGAGAAACCATGGGTAACTGCTACTCTGGTAGTGGTAGCAGGGCTCTCGTAACGAAAAGGTCTTCCCGATATAGGCATAGCTGACCTAGAAAAATTAGTCTGAGCAGATTGCCTTAGAACTGGTGCTATGAATCGCGACTTTTTGTTCACCGACTTGTAGTTATTGGATCTGCCCTGACCTACCTTGCCCTTACTCTGTAGATCCCGTCTTTTATACATCTCATCTATATTCTTCTTGGCAACCAGTGCCTTTCTCATAACTATCCCATAGGTCTCCAACTCAAATACGGAGATCCTATCTTGGATAATCGGCCTTAAGTCACTTTCAAACTTGTTGGCCTTCATCAATTCCGTGGCTACATACTCAGAAGTAAATCTTGGCAATCGTGTAAATTCTGTGCCGTACTCTCGTATGAACATTGCTTCTTATTCCAAAGTCATAAACCTTACTGCCATCTGGTTCCAGACTTACTTTGGGAAATACTCCTTGTTGAACACCTCAACAAACTCTTCCCAAGTTCATAATCTGTCTGGATTGTCTTGCTCTCTTCTCATCAACACCGACTTCCACCGTAGATCGGCGTCTCCCTCCAATTGGAATGAGGCCCAACTTACTTTCTCCTCTTTCGTGTAAGGTAATTTCTGGAGGAGCTTCTTAATTTGATTGAGCCATTTTTCTGCCTCAAGCAGATTCGCCTGTCCATAGAAGTTAGGAGGTTTCAATCTCCTAAACTCAACAAATGATGAGGGCTGTGGTGGTATAGGAGGTGGTGTTGGAGGTTGCTGATGATGGCTATTGGCATTGTTTGTAGCCATCAATGCTGTCTGTTGATCTATGACATTTGCCACAGCTTCATGGCTTGCACCATTCTCTGCTTCTCCTCTCTATCTTCTCTTTCTTGATTTCCTATTTGGTCTCTTTCTTGGTTTCTCTCTTTCAGAACACTTTCTTTTGGAACCTCTCTATTCCTAAATGGAACTCTATTGGAACTGCTGGGAATCTCATCCCCACTTCTCAAGTTCCTTCTACGGCTCTTGGTCGTCCTCGACCCCTAGTAGACATGATGCTTTGCAACATGAAACCAAAAGTTTCATTAGCATAAGGTCCCTATGTTCTGACACAATCTTAAACATATACTCATATCTAAGGATTTTCAGAAATCTCTAAAAATATGCCATGATATCAACTGTGACTCTTTTACACCTGAAAACCTGTGCCATCAGATCACCCATAAGGTGATCCTGGAACACACCGAACACCTGGTACATCCACACACAAAGTGGAAACAAGAACATATTCTAACTAAGCAGATAGAGTCATCATAAGGAATTAAATCTCTAATTCTATATAATGGCAACATCCAATATATACACAAAAGACGGTTCTAATTTCGTGCAAAAACCCATGGACAAAAGAACCGAACCGAACGACCAATGACAAAACAACTGTCACCAAAACATGGTTCACAAAATAATATCACAATACATACTGAATCCAATATACAAACTAAAATGGCTGGACGTACCAAGCCTTACACAAAAATCCCAAAATAATGACTAGCACAACAATGCCCACTAGAAGAACTCGTCAGGACGGGGCTCAGTCTCCTCGTCCGACATGTACTCAGGGTCCTCAGGATCTATGTCCTCAGTACTCGCATCAACACCTGTACTTGTGACATATAGTCGAAGGGTGAGCTAACATCTAAGCTCAATAGGGAAACATAACTTAACATGCATATTTTCAAATCACACATATTTCTCATGACATAATTCAAAACATGCTTTTCGTACTGAGAATCACAATTTAAAAGTATTTAAATTGACACAAAAATTGATATCTGATGCACATGTCAAACCACACGAATCATAGTTTCTAAAATTTGCTCTTATAACACACACACACACTTAAAACACTTACTTAAATACTCTCTCATGCATATATAGCATCGAGAGCCACAAATATACCGATAGGCAATCCCAACCATCGTTGTTCAATGAAAATTTTTACACAATGCCCAAGCCCCTTCGAACGAGGTGACTTATGCCGCACGAAGTATTGTCGCAGAATGGTAATCAAAGAACGGATATCCCACCATACCGGAGCACACTTACGGATATCTCGCCGTACCGGTCACGGATATACCGCCGCATCGGTAGGGTGTCCACACACATAAACCTTAAATCAAAGTGTTAAATCTAACTTATAGTTTATCACCGTGAATTGTGGTAATTATAATAGCTTGCACACACACTTATTCACATATTTCTGATGTCACACACATACACATGGCTGATTTCACACACACATTAATCTGATGTTACGCACACACACGTAGTTTCTCTAAATGCACATACAAACACACACACACACCTTTCATATTTAAAACTATGAAAGAAGTTCATGCTAATAACAGTCAAAAGCTTATAAATCTCACACATTCTTATCATATCACAAAATTCATGCTAGTTATAGTTAAATGCACATGTTATCGAGTTTTCCCTACCTTAAGCAAAGCCTAAATGAAGACTTCGTATTCCAAGCTAGCCCCTCACACACAAATCCAATATCATACCTAGAACACACCCAAACATGATTCATATGTAAGAAATGAGGTAAAATGAGAAGGTATTAAGTTTCCCCCAAGTCTCCTTAACAAAATAAAACAAATTCTTGAATCTATCTAAATTGATCGATCGATTCCCAAACCGATCGATCGGTTTCCAAAATTGATGGATCAAATTGTATTTCAATCGATCGGTTTCCTCAGAAACCACATATCTCTCACATCACAATCTGATTGATCGGTTCCCAAATCGATTGATCGAATATCAAATCGATCGATCGAATTAAATTTCAATTGATTGATTCCTTTAGAAAACTACACCCTTTAGGTGCCATAATCTGATCGATCAGTTAATAAATCGATCGTTCGAATTCAAATTCAATTGATCGGTTCCTTCAGAAACTCTCTAACACGTAAACTATTTTTCACAAATCGATCCAATCAGTGCTCAAACCGATCGATTGAATTTTATTTCCATCGATCAGTTTCTCAAGACTCTTTCATATTTTTGCTCTGACAAAATCGATCGATCGGTTACTAATTTTGATTGATCGGTTTTGTCAGATCTCTCACATACGCGGGTTGGAACTTCCCAAGCCCATTTTTCTTAGTTTTAACTTCTACACTTCTAATTTTTCCACTGACATCATTACTACAGTCTAACACACATAAATTACAATTCCACATAAATCTCCTTACCTTTAATTGATCGATTCCTCGATCCATGTGCTTCCCCAAGCTAGGGCTTCAAAGTTGAGATCTTGGGATTCTCTTCAATTTAATTCCACAATTTCACACACAATTTCCAATCTTACACACCACACACACAAATTAAAAGCTCATCCTCTTTCTCTATCTTCTCAATAACTTCTCTCACTAAATTCCTCAACCACCAAATGAGAGAAATAAATTCTCTCATTCACTTGACCCTTATACTCAAAGCTTAGGCTTAGGTGTTAAGCCACTACATCGTAACTCGGTGTACATCACTCCATCAAATGGTCAATACACTTTCTAAGTCTTTCCTTTTCACTTAAGCCTTATTCTAACTTAAACTCATTCTAATATTTAATATATTTTTTTATATTCTCAGGTGTGTGACCAGTCGGACATGCATACTGAGATAAATTGTTCAAAGGTTGAATTTTTTTGGGACTTTACAGCCCCCCCTGAGGAATTGTCAATGGCATTTGCCCTTTCTTTCCCATAGTACAATCTGTTATCCTATGTCCTGCCTGGCCACACCTGAAGCATGCACCCGTTGTCTACCGACACTTTTCCGTCTTGTGTTGTTTCCTGCATCTTGAGCATAACTGAATCAATGCGAGTATGTTAAGCAGTGAAGAATACCATTTTTTACCTTGTAACCTGACCTTTGGGGGACCCTTAAGCTGACTAATAAGGTGTTTTAAGTGTGTTTTGTAGATAAGCAATAAATTATAGCTTAGTGTAGAAATCCATTTAAAAGAGCCCAAGAAGCAATGTGCTACCCAATTAGAAAGGCTTGAGACCAAGTTCAACTATAAGGAATAAAGATTAAACCTACTAAGGGGTTGCTGAGTGTTAAACAAATGAAGAATAGCACACTAAAGATGTGTGCCAGCTGTGAAAGCACAAAGCAGAGCCGTCGAGAGGTTCTGAGAGTGAGGAATGAAGCAGTCGAGAGGTTGAACATGTGTATAAGAAGCTGTTGAGATGTACTGAGTGAAAAGATGAAGATCTCGAGAGGTTTCAGCACCTATCAAGAGGTTGGAAGTACAGACGTGGATCCTGTCAAGAGGATACTTCAAGGTACACATGAAGTCGAGAGGTTCCAGATCCTTATCGTGAGGTTCAACTGAACCTGTCGAGCAGTGCAAGATAACCTGTTGATAACTTACCTAAAGCAACACTCATTCTTACGAGGATTGAGCCAACCTATCGAGCACTTCATTGAAGATAGTATAACCCGTCGACTGTGTAGACACCCAAATTCGGCCCAAGGCCCGATCAGTCTGTACTTCGGAAAAGATGCACCCCTGTGCTTCTGATGGCACCCCTGAACCCTTGGGAATCTATCTAGACCTTTAGGAATCACCTAAAACCCATTATAACCATTCCCCCAACCCTTAGAGATCACCCCTAAACCCTAGGATCCCTTTCCAGACTCAATTTAAACCCTTCTGAATATTTGATGGGAGGAGAGCTATAAATTTTTATATAGACCACTGCTGAGGATGCGCCATATACCGTTGGAAAGAGGACCTCTCCATCTTTCCAGCAAGCTAAAGATCACCCAATTTAGAGTTATGGTTCAAAAGTTAGGGCCGATTGAAGTTTCACATAAAATGATAACTTTTACTCAGGTGTATGTATTATATATGCCTGGCATTTTTGGGCCAAATTTGGCAGGGCGTATATAATACATACGCCCATCATAGGTGGCCACCAACACGGGCACCCATCTTCTCTAATTCCCCCTGGTTTTCTTGAATTTTACTGTGCATAAGCTGAGTGTATGTAATATATACGCCCAGCTTAGCTACAGTATCTATCATTAAGTGCTCAAATTTCCTCCATCTGGTTTGACCCTTTGACCATCCCCTTGGTTGAGGTGGGTGTCTTAAAGTTGGTTGCACCCCCTTTGAGCTTATTGGCAACCCTTAAGTCACCCATGGTCTCACCCCATCATCTACCATTGAAATTGGTTTCCCAAACCTCAAGGACCCTAAAAACCTAGAAAACCTTAGATAGAGGATTACCTAATTGCTAAACCAATTAGCTCTTAAGTAACCCTCTAACCCATGTCTTATCTATAAATAGAGAGGCCCCCTCTTCCCAAAAGGGTCGAAAAAATCAAGGTTGAAAAGATTAGGGTGAAAGCTTGAGTTAGGAGAGAGAGAGCCCTAGTGAGAGAAAGGTTTTTTTTATTTCTTCAACCAGAATTTTAGCATGCATAGATAATTTTTTTTCAACCCCTTTCAACTATTAGATCACCTCTTTTCGTTAAAGGTTAGTCCCTAGCTTCATCCCACACTTCCTATCTACCGAATCCTAGCATTAGAACCTATTCCTCTACCGTTTAAGCCATTTAAAGCCATCGGAAGCACGCTGAAGCGAAGGTCTTCTATGGTGCAACAAGGGCCCGTGAGCTCCGGCTCACCCCTCTCTTCCTCTACCTTCTTGGTTTTTCCTCCGTCCAAGGATTCAAGCCGTTACGCCGCCGAAATTTTGGTTTGGCCCAAAGCTTGATAGGACCGTATTGCCTTCGGGCAAGGGGAAGCTCCGCCCATTTATTTTTATTCTTGGCCATAGATAGAGACCGCTACGTGCGGGTTGATCGGGTGCCTAAACCCTTTCCGATCGAAAACCGAAGCCCCTACCCTAGAGCCTTTGGCAAAGACCGGTAAATCAGAGTCATATTTAGCACTTCGGTGCTCAAAATATCGATTTAAAGGTTTCCCGGGTCACCAAAAGCTCCGGGTGGCGACTCCACATTTCATTCCACTGTGAGCGCATCGTCGCAAAGGGTTCGAGAGAATCCATGCTCGCACAGATGGCGACTCCGCTGGGGATTTCACCCTAGCGCTTCCCATCTTGTTGGCCTTTCTTTTTATTTTATTTTTTTACTAACCATTGTTGTTTTTTGTTCTAATTTTTTACTATTTTTCTTTATTTTTGTGGTTTTTACTAATATACTCACCCCTACGATTCAGTCCTTTAGGTGCCTTAGCTGATTGGCAGGCCTACTTGCGCCTTTAAATTTCAGTTTTTATGATTTTGTCATTTAAGCCGCCATAGCCACTTGGCGGGCCTGCTCGCATCTACTTTCCACGTCATTTAAATTTCAGTCATTACAAGCCTTAGCCGTTTGGCGGGCCTACGTGCGCTCTTTATTTCAGTCATCATATCTCATCGTTGAACGCCGGCCTGTTGAGGCGGCACGGGCTTGTCATCCCTGACCAGATTTTGGACTTAAATTCACTCCCCTTTAAAAATCTGTAATTAAAAGTGAACCAACAGTGTGGGGACATAATCAAATCTGTTTTTGCATATTTTGGATAGTTTTTTGGGGGGTTTAGGCGCAGATATAATTTATCCAGTTCCCAGTAAGGCGGCAGCCCTAGTGGTGATGATCCTGAAAAGAACCATCCCTTCCCGTACCTGAGAAGGCGCTGCACCGGAGGTATATCGGTTGGGTTGCCAATTCCAATCAAGCCATAAAACCTGTAATGGTGAGAGCGTAGACAGCCCGAATTCAACCGTGTATCCCTAGGAAGCGGAAAGGAGGGACCCGATAACATACACAGTAGTCCTCGGGAGCATCTCTCCTAGAAAACCAGTCCAAAAGACCCATCTCGGGCTTCTTGTTCTTGTCAAAAAAAGGTCGACAGCTGTCTCTCTATATAATATATCCTTACTAAAATCCCCAAAAATATTGAGGTATGTAATATATCGCCTAGCCAAAATCGATTTAAGCCAGCGTATATGATATATACCTGACCAAATCTGCTAAGTTTTGGTCGGTATATATACATACATCATCGATATATCTTGAGTTCGAGCCCAATCTGAGGCCCAATCCACCACCCAAGTCCCCCGATTAGCGGTATTAGTGCCCACAGTTGCCTCCTGCATTTTGTAACACCCAATATGCCCCCTCCCAGTCAAAAGAAGGCGACTTCTCATTGATTTGCTCCGGGGGATCAGGTCGTTTGCGTGGATTCCCTCACCTTCAATAGAATGAAAGGGTTCCCTTTCGGTTCTTCCGAAGTGTGTCGGATCCCGCCGTGGGACCTACTAAAGGTGCATATATCACCCAAGATGGGAACTTTTCTAGGGCACCAGATCATCATTCATTTAAATAGGGGAGATAATTTTCATTTGAAAAATTCAAAAAAAAGAAATATATAGAAAAATAAAAAATCCATATATACGCGCACTTTCGGTGCGATCGTCACTACGACGACCTCAAACCCGACCCGTAGAGAAAGAACTAGGAAAGTGTTCGGCCCTTACCGAAGGCATCGATACAACACTCGTCAACAGATCATGTCGAGCGCCGATACATCCCCACCATCATCCCCATCCCATTCCCGTATAAGAGAAAACCCGATCTCCGACACCTTCACCCAAACCTGGTTCGATGTCACGGGTCCATTTGGGGCACCTGTGTTCGCATCCACCCCATCCCCCGCCCCTACATTTTCCCAACATACCCCCACCTCATCCTCTACTGAAACACCCCATTTCCCGATCGACCCATACATCCCTATCTCCCATCCATATACCCTTACCGCACCCCCTACTCCCAAAGACCTCATCGGGAGCCCCATCCCTCGCCTACCTCCCACATCCCGTCCACCTCTTCATCCATGCCTCCTACATCCCATATCCCACTCACCTCATTTCACATACCCTCCACGTCACATGGTCCATCCACATCCCAACAGACCCCTTATTTACCCAGGTCATGCCCAACTTCGCCCAGGGTGTGACCAGCAACCCACCATCTTCTTTAGCCATATATCCACACCCTCCAAGCACAACCATTCATACCCCCCATACCCAGGTCATGCCCAATTTCATCCAACCCCCTCCGTCCTTGAGCAGGCCATCACCCTCCAATCTCACACCTGAATCCATGCCCTCAATGGAGGACATGAGAAAGATGTATGCCCTGTGGGCTACCTCTCGGAGTCCAACATTCCAAACCCCACATCTAGGTCTCCAAAACCTCCATACCCCATTCCCCCATGACCATGCCCAACCACCCATCATTCATACCATCCAAGATCCCCCACCTCAATTACAAGCCTAGGCCCAAGCCCAACAGACCCAAGTCCCCTCATCTCAGGACCAAACCCACACGAATCCATGGGCCCAAGCCCAAACCCATCAGACCCAGGCCCATCCCCAAAATCCTCAAGGCCCATGGGCCCAAGCCCAAACCTATCAGGCCTAGGCCCAAAATCCTCAAGGCCCATGGGCTCAAGCCCAAACCCATCAGACCTAGGCCCAAAATCCTCAAGGCCAATGGGCCCAAGCCCAGACCCATCAAATCCATACCCAAAACCCTCAAGGCCCATGGGCCCTAGCCCAGACCCATAAGCTCTAGACCCAAAACCCTCAAGACCCATGGGCCCAAGCCCAAACCCAAGCCCAAAACCCTCAAGGCCCATGGGCCAAAGACCAATCCCATCAAACCCAGGCCCAAACCCATCAAACCTAGGCCCAAGCCCAGACCCACCAGACTCAGGCCCAAGCCCAAGCCCATCAGACCCAGGCCCAGTTCCAAGTCCCCTAGGGCCCTTGGACCCATAACTATCAAACCCAAGCCCAAGGCCCATCATCCCGCCAATACCCACATGGTCCATTAGCCCAAAATCATACCAACCCCCACACCCAGGCCCAAGGCCCATCAACCCAAGCTTTCCAAAACCATCAAGCCCAAACCCAAGGCCCATCCACCCACACTCATCAAGGCCCGTTCACAAACCCCTTACCCCCTCACCAATACCCTTCATTCACCTATACCCCTTACGCCCCCATCCCGCCTCCAACGGAAAATCTGATCCACCCCATTCCTCAAAACCATGCCTACAACATCCCGCCACATCAACCACACCCCATCACCCCCAGAATATACACCCAGCTCAGCACATTATTCATTCACAAACCACTCATCCATTCACTCCCTCCCATCCCCTACAAGCCTTGTGGCTCCACCAGGTCGTCCAACCCATCACCCCCAGGTCCAAATAGTAGACCTCGCCCCTCACCAGTATAATGACCAATAGTACGAGGAGGACGAGATCCGCAACAGCGGAGGAGCTGCGAGCTTCGGCCCCCCAGGCCCGTCATCGTCACACCCAGGGCCGAGCCAAACAAGGGGGAGGCAGTCCCAGCTATAAAAGAATCAGAGCAGCTGAGATAACAAATAGACAGAATACAGAACCAGCTGACGAAGATGAGAGGGCTAGAACTTTATTCGACAGACTTTTTAGATTTATGTCTGTTCTCGGATGTCCCCCTACCACAGAAATTCAAGATGCCTTTATTCGATAAATATAATGGCACTGGTAACCCCATCGCCCACTTAAAATCTTACTGTGGGGATATGTGCCAGTACGGCAGAGATGAATGACTCCTCATCAAAGTATTCCAAAAGAGTCTAACGGGCCCAGCACTGAGATGGTTCACATCCCTAGGACCGTCCATGACCAAAACTTGGAAAGATCTGACACACTTATTCCAAGAACAATATGTCTATAACATGGACATAGAGCCAAGGAAGTCGGATCTGGCCCGTTTGAAGTAAAGGCATGATGAAACTTTCAGTGCCTACTTAGGGAGGTGGAGGGCATTGGATGCCCAAGTGACCCACCGGATTCCTGATGATGAACAGATTGAATTGATAACCAAGGGAGCTCTCCCAGTCATCACAGAATTTTTGGTATATCAGCAGCAATCTAGTTTTACTGATTTAGTCCGAAATGCCAACCGTTGCGAAGACGCCATTAGAGAGGGCAGGTTGGGAAAGAGCATGGCCAATGGGGCCGCTGGGGTCCGAAAAGCTACCGAACCAAGGATTGAAAGAAGGCCAGGGGCAAAGGTGCAAAACATCGTTTATCCCCAGGCCAATACCACCCTGATATAGCTCCAGGCCGCACACCCACCCCCGGCCGATTTCGAACAAGCGCCAAGGCCGAAGAACGGACCGAGGGCCCCGTTCACCCAGGAACAGATGAAAGCACAATTCGAACGGGTCTTCACGTCGTTAGGGTAATCATTGAGTGTCTTATTGCCAGTGTTCCTATAAAAGGGTCTGGTCAATTTACTCCAGCCTCGCCCACCATTCAATCCGATACCAAGAAACTATGATCCAAACCTGCATTGTAACTTCCACCAAGGACCAAGTCACCCTACGGATCGGTACTTCCCATTGAAGCACACAATCCAAGATTTAATAGAAGTAAGAATAATTGTTCCCCCACCGCTTCCTCAAAGGCAGAACTAG
This sequence comes from Chloranthus sessilifolius, assembly GCA_021018995.1. NCBI lineage: Eukaryota > Viridiplantae > Streptophyta > Magnoliopsida > Chloranthales > Chloranthaceae > Chloranthus > Chloranthus sessilifolius. Next base: position 106,596,706 of record CM037588.1, read on the forward strand.
AATATCCATCAGGCCCCTCTGCCACCTCATCCAGGAGGCCCCAAGCCTAACATCCACTACGTAGAAGAGGAAGAGGAAGAGTTTAACCCCTCGGATTACATTAGCAATTAAGAAGAGTTTTCATTTACCAGGCTGAACGAGGATGAACCAATTGTAGGGGTAATCGAGTCGCTGTATTTAGCCGATTACTTCCCCACCCCGGCATACTAAGAAGAGCCCCTAGATTTAGGATAGTATTTTTCCACTTCCGCTCCTGCCTACCAAATCCAAATGGGCACAACCCCGCCGCAATCATACGCATATCCACTCCACTCCTAGTTTATCCCACAGTACGCACCGCCTCCCAATCACCCCACCCCATACACCATCCCACCATCAGCCACCCCATATACCTTTCCGTCGCACCAAAATCACCCCATGCTATATATAAATCCACCACCCCATACTACCCCACCTCATACACACCCCCAAATCCCATCGCCCCGCATACTACCCTGCCATCCCCAAATCACCTCGCCCAATACACAACTCCACCATCCCTAAATCACCTCGCCCCATGCACAACTCTATCATCCCCGATCTACCCCGTTCCATCCACGAACCCATCATCGCCCCACCATGCCACCCTAATTACAAAACCCTTCAGTACCAGACTGCCCCGCTACCCCGTCATACCCCTATCACCCCGCTCCACCTGCACCTTCGACATTTCCCAGTCACCCTATCCCAGTCACACCCCCACCACCCCTACGTTATTTTGCCCCCAATCCAGCGCCACCCCCTCTGCACCCTCAAATCCAACTTCGCCGACTCCCGCCAATACCATTACACCCCCTATTGGAGTCAACCTGGTTGGGCCCGAGAATTCAACATACCTAGCCCAATCCGCCCCAGAATCACCAAGCACTCCCCTCCTCATCCCGAAACCCACCTATGACCAGCATCAAGTGCCGTTAAGTTATGAGCAGACGAACATGAATGCTGGTCGCAACCAAGAAGAAACGGTCAAATTTATCACCCGGTCAGGCAAGATTTCTATGCAACCAGAAGCATCAGGGGCCGTAAGAGGAGAAGGGAAGAAGAAAGAGCAGGCTGCAGGGAACCCCTTCGAGAAAATGGCCAGAGAGCATGTGTTGGAGACACATCTCAAGAGGACACCTGCACATATTACTGTCTGGGATTTATTGATCACGTCCCCACTCCACTTCCAAGCCTTAATGGGAGCACTCAAAGACGTGCATGTTTCCGCCCACGTAACCTCAGACGAAGTAGCAGAGATAGTTGGGCAAGTATTGGCCCCAAATGCCATCTCATTTACTAATGCAGATCTGCCGCTTGAGGGGAACAACCACTCAAAGCCTCTGAATATAACAGTGGAAGTAGGGAACCTGGTGGTGCCGTTGGTCTTAATAGATAACGGGTCAGCATTTAACGTGTGTCCTCTAAGGACGGCAATCAAAATCAGTGCAAACCCCAACACCTTCTGGCCCTCTATAACAAGCGCCAGGGGATTCGACAACACCCGGAGAGAGATCATAGGAGTAGTAGACCTCGACCTGATCATCGGGCCGCAAACCTTCACTGTCCCCTTCCAGGTGATGGACATCAAGTCTACATTTAATCTACTATTGGGCCGGCCATGGCTGCATGAGATCGGGGCAATACCATCAACTCTACACCAAAAACTCCGATTCATCTCCGGCAGAAGAATCGTCACCATCATAGGTGAGAGCAGAGAGAAAGGGAGCGGAGCGCTCTGCATATTGAAAATCTGAAAGTGCTTGACATGCCACACACAATAGATGACACCAATTTCCATCGATTTGAGTATGACTTTTCAGCCGTCACCCTTGAGTCGCCTGAGAAAACCCTTGCCAAAACTGGGGTAGGAATGGATGTGGTAGTGTTCATGCTCCACAAATGGGGCCACCAAAAGGGGAAAGGTTTGGGCCCACGCCTTCAAGGAAGAAGAGACCCCGTCAGGGCTAAGGGGCAGCAAACCAGATTTGGCCTAGGCTACAAGCCCGATGAAGAAGTCAGAGAGGCCAAAGAAAAGATGAGAGCCGCAGCAGTTGCCAGGGCCAGAGGAATCAACCTAGAAGAAGAAACTCTCGCCCGACCCCACATCCGTCAAACCTTTGTGAGTGCCGGGGTAGTAAAGATTGATCTGAATGGGGAGACAAGGGTGACCCCACAGAAGCTTGCTTCCGCCCACCCCACTAACCCTTACATCACCCCCCCGGACCTTGAGGTGGACTTGGCAGCCCTCTCCTTGTTTGAGGAGGAAATCCTCTGGCCCACCCATCACTCTAGCATTAGCCACTTCGGGCCCACCCTATCCTTCAAAGACAGGGTCCCAGAGGATCCCTCCATAAACATGCTGAGGGAGGAACTGCAAGAGCATACCGATGTCGTCTCCAACCAAAAGGGTAAGGGCTAAGCCTCGCAGGTAAGTAGCTGGGCATCTTTGCCCTAACTCCTGGGAGCCGCCAAGCGCCGTGAATACGGTGCCGGCTCTAAAAAAAAAAATAACCTGTAAGAAGTGAGGTTAGCCTCTGGGATACTCTACCCTGTATATACAGAGATCCACCACGCCAAGGGTTAATCTCTGAAAAATTGTGAAAAACCATAAAAATAAAAAAATACTAATTCCAAAAATATTATCCTTTAAAATTCCTAATAAAATTGAAAATGATGTCGTGATACTCGTCTCACGCGAAGCCGACCTGTTCCCTGTAGAAATACTAGAAGAGGTAGGAGTCGTGAGTCTGGATGAGGAAGGTCAAATCGATGAGCTCCCCAAGTAATTTGCCGATTTTGAGCATGGCCCCACCTCGATCGTCGAAGAGACAGAGGACGTCAATTTTGGCACTGAAGAGGTCCCTAAAATCACCAAAATTGGAACGTCACTGTCCCCTGTGAAGAGAAAAGGTATGATAGACTTCCTCTGGTCATACCAAGATGTCTTCGCATGGTCGTATGAAGACATGCCTGGTCTGGATACCGATCTGGTTGAACATGAGTTGCCACTCTACCTTGACTGCAAGCTGGTTAAATAGAAGTTGAGACGCCTCTGACCTGAATGGATGCTGAAAGTAAAGGACGAGGTCATTAAGCAGTATGACGCGGGTTTCCTCATGGTATCTAATTACCCACAATGGCTGGCCAATATCGTCCCCGTACCAAAGAAAGATGGAAAGGTTTGAATGTGCATTGATTTTCGAAATCTCAACAAGGCAAGCCTTAAGGATGACTTCCTATTACCCACATCGATATCTTGGTCGATAACACTGCTAAGCACGGGATGCTTTCTTTCATGGATGGGTTCTCGGGCTACAATCAGATTAAGATGGCAGAGGCCGATCGAGAAAAGACCACGTTCATCACTCCCTGGGGAACCTTCTGCTACAAGGTGATGCCATTCGGGCTCAAGAACGCTGGGGCAACCTACCAGAGAGCAACGACGGCCCTATTCCACGACATGATGCACCAAGAGATCGAAGTGTATGCCGATGATATGATAACCAAATCGCCAGAAAGGGATGATCACTTGGTAAACCTTCAGAAGCTGTTCGAGAGGTTAAGAAAGTACAGGTTGCGGTTGAATCTCCAAAAGTGCGCATTCGGCACTATGTCAGAAAAGCTATTAGGTTTTATCATCAATAGGAGAGGCATCGAGGTTGATCCGACCAAGATCAAGGCCATCATTGAAATGCCACCATCGTCTATAGAGAAAGAGGTCAGAGGCTTTTTAGGCAGAATCCAGAACATCAGTCGGTTCATTGCATAGTTAACTCCGATATTCACACCAATCTTCAAACTACTGAGAAAGGACTCACCAGTTGAGTGGAATGACGACTGCCAAGCTACATTTGACAAGATCAAGGGTTACCTCCTAAATCCTCTAGTATTGGTACCACCTGTACTTGGTAGACCCCTGATAATGTACCTATCCACGACAGAGTCTTCCATGGGTTGTGTGCTAGAACAGCATGATGAGATAGGAAGAAGAGAGCAGGCCATCTACTACCTGAGCAAGAAGTTCACTAATTATGAGACGCGCTACTCTCATCTAAGAAGGCATGCCTAGCGCTCGTGTGGGCTACTAAAAAACTTCGACACTACCTGTTATCCCAAGCCATCCTACTTCTAGCGGGGATGGATCCCTTGAAGTACCTGTTTGAGAAACCTGCTCTCACTGGCTGAACTGCGAGATGGCAGCTATTGTTATCTGAATTCGACATCACATACGTCACTCAAAAATCGATCAAGGGATAGGCGCTCACCGATCATCTTGCTGAGAACCCTCTACCTGACTATGAGCGAATTCCCCGATGAAGACATCCTGTTCATGACAGAAGATGATACAGAAGAAGCAGAGGAATCATGGGTAATGCACTTTGACGGGGCATCGCATGTCGAAGGCTAAGGAGTTGGCGCCATCCTAATTTCGCCAAAAGGATCCCATGTACCGATCTCTATCAAGCTCAACTTCCCCTGCACTAACAATATGGCTAAGTACGAAGCTTGCGCCACTGGTCTGCAGGTGGCTCTCGACCTGAATGTAACTCACCTTCAAGTTTTTGGCGATTCACAGTTAATCATATGTCAGACAAATGGTGACTGGAAGACGAAAGATGAGAAACTGATCCCCTATCATGAACACCTCGGGATCTGATAGCTTGCTTCAAAGATGTGACTTTCTCATACGTCCCCCGAATAAGGAATCGCTTTGCCGACACATTAGTAACTTTGGCGTCAATGATTGAAATCCCCTATGGTGTTGAGATGAAGTCGATCATGATCGAGCAGAGGAATGAGCCGGCCTTCTGCCTCCAGATTGAGGAACCTACAAAGCTTGATGATGAGCCACCTTGGTTCTCAGATATCAAGAATTTCCTTGAGACCCTAACTTTCCCAGAGGGTACATCCAAAACAGATCGATGAGCCATTCAACGTTTAGCGGTAGGTTACGTCATTTGCGGGGAATGCCTCTACAAGCGATCATACAATAACATCTTACTCAGGTGCCTCATCAAAACTGAGGCTGTCAGTCTTATGAAGGAAATCTATGAGGGAGTGTGCGGAGCATGCTCGCTAAGAAAATCCTACGGTAGGGATACTTTTGGACCACCATGGAATTGGATTGTTGCAAACATGTTCAAAAATGCTACAAGTGTCAAGAACATTCCAGTCTAATACACGCTCCGGCCATTGATCTTCACTGCATGACCACTCCTTGGTCATTTTCTAGCTGGGGCCTTGACGTTGTCAGAATGATTAATCTGAAAGCATCGAACGGACATCAGTTCATCCTCGTCGCCATTGAGTACTTCACCAAGTGGATAGAAGTGGCGTCATATGCCAACATCACGGCCATTCACATTGAGAAGTTTCTCAAAAATAATATTGTGTGCCGATTCGGAGTTCCCAAGGATATCATAACAGACAACGACACAAACTTTGTAAATAAGTGCATCCGAGACTTCTGGGAGCAATACAAGATCAAGCATCATTGATCATCCCCGTATAGGCCTCAGACGAATGGAGCCGTAGAGGCGGCCAATAAAACTCTGATCTGCATTCTTGAGAAGATGGTAGTCACTTACAGAGATTGGAGTGAGAAGTTACCCTTCACACTTTGGGCCTATAGAACATCGATCCGTACCGCTACAGGGGCAACACCATTCTCCCTTGTGTATGGAACCGAGGCTGTCCTCCCGGTAGAGGTTGAAGTACCCTCGCTCTGAATCCTTATAGAATCAGGCTAACCTGAAGCAGAAAAAGAGAGATCACGCTTTGATCAGCTGAACTTACTGGACGAAAAGAGGCTACTAGCCTTGTGTTACACTCAAGTTTACCAGGGGCGAATCGCATGCGCTTACAATAAACGTGTCCGCGATTGAGATCTAAAGGTAGGAGATACTGTGCTGAAGAAGATCTTCCCATCCCTCCACACCGATCTGAGAGGAAAGTTTACGCCAAACTAGGAAGGACCATACGTCATTCGAGAAGTGCTGCCGGGATACACCATCCGCCTCGCCACTATGGACGGAGATCATCTTCCTGAGCCCATCAACGTTGGATACGTCCGACGGTTCTACTCTTAGTCTATCACGATAAGGAAAGTATTGATGAAACAGATACGTGACTGCTTAAGAATCATCCAAAAGAGGCCATCGTTCCAAGCATAGTAGCCCAAAAGCATCCCTAAAAATGATGATATCCTTTGCTACCCCATTTTGAGCCTGAGCCTTCCTTTCAATAAACCCTTTCCCAAAAAATATATACCCAAGAAAAAAAAAAGAGAGAAAAGATGCATGTGTATAGAGTTACTATCAAAATCCAAAAAAAATCGAAAAAGTAAAACCTCAAAAAGAGATTGGCTGAAATGAAGCAAAAAGAAAAAAAAAAGAAGAATCATGGGCCATGTATATTAAAACCCCCAAGGAAGAAAGTATGTTGAGAAAATTTAAGCCGTATCAAGGAAACACTTTTTTAGCCCAGCATACCTTCAAATCCTAACCTGACCCATGGCCAAGCTACACCCTAAAGGAAGCCCTCTTTGTAGGTTCGCAAGCAGTCATAATATCTGTTAAGTCAACATGAGCCGAGTCGTGAGACGACACCAGAACCCCATCCAGCCGATTATGACGGAATCTTTGTCCATGTCGTGGCTCTTTGGTTCTAAAAAAAAAAAAAAAAAAAAGAAGAGAAAGAAAATCAATTTGAGTTCAAAGTAAAATGGACGTGGTGAAAACCCGTAAGGGCACCGCGGGTAAAAATAGCGAACTCACGCGGACCAGGTGAAAACCTGAAAAGGCACTTGGGGTAAGAGAGCAGACCCATGGACGTAGTGAAAACCCGAAAGGGTGCTACGGGTAAAAACAAGGATGACAGGCATGGTGAGTCTTGGGCGCTGTGAGCAAAAAAATATCAAAAAAGAGAGATTAGGAGAGGATCTGTTCTGGTTCACCTTTTTTTAGTCTGGACTCCTTGAGCCCCTTTCCTTTTTTGTGTTGGGCCGCTCATATTAAAATTAGATCAGATCCTAATCAGGCATGTCGTCTCTACCGTGTCGTCCGACGTATGACCAAAGGTAAGGCCAGAAGACCAATCAATCTCGGGGAAGCTGACTTATCCACGTTCAAAAAGAAGCACCGGAAACTCCTAAACAGGGTTCGACCATGCTCAAAAAGAGGACCCACCGGTTGGCCTTGGAAATTCCGACATCACAAAAGGAGAAAATTTCAAAGAAAAGATAATGGATTTTCCTTTCCCATAAAATGCCTCACACTGTGAGGGAGAAAATTTCAAAAAAAGATAATGGATTTCCCATGAAAAGCCTCACACTGTGAGGGAGAAAATTTCAAAAAAGATAATATATTTTCTTTTCCCATAAGAAGCCTCACCCTGTGTAGGAGAAAATTTTGAAAAAAGATAATAGATTTTCCTTTTCCAAAAAAAAAAAAAACCCTTACGTTGCGAGATGTATGGAAGAAAATTCAAACTCCAAAAAATATGTATATGTGTATATAATAGATTTCATTCCTTTCCTTACAAGCATCACGTATGAAGTGTCACATCCCAAAAAGATAACAACATGACACTTTCTACTTTCTGCCTTCTGTATAAGTATAAAACAAACAAAAAGGAAACAATCCCAAAAAGAAGGAGATCTCTGTTAAGGGGCATCAGCCCCCCCTCTGTGTATATGATTTATGGTATGTGCAGGAACAGGTCAGGGGCAGGAATCACGCTTCAAAGCACTAATCTTTGCAAGAAGAGAGTCCTCACGGGCATTTCGATCGGTCAACCACCTACCATGAAGACTCTTCTGCCGCCTCCGCGAAGCGTTAGCTGCACTGCGAGACTTAGTCAAAAGCCCAGTCAATCGAAGAACCTCGCTCTTGGCCGTAGCAGCTCTCACCTCCGCCATCTCGGCTCTGGCCCGCCCTCTCCTTCCCCAAAGCCTCAGTCAAAGCCAGCTTCTCTGTAAAAAGAGACTCAACTCTAGTCCGGAGCACCGTTTCCTTGAATGGCCAGGGTCCCGTCTCTATCGCATCTATCGAAACCGGGTCAGGGGCAAGTAAGCTCTCAGATGCCAGCCAAACCTCGTAATCAGAAGAGAGGGCACCCCCTGAACCAAGCTACACATATGCGCCGATTGGCGGGTCTCCCAGAGTGCTGCTATGCGATCTAGGTCACTGAGAGAACCTCGAGAGAATATCAGAAAACATAAGGGCGACCTCACAGTGCACGACACGTGTTGGGTATATCCGAATTGACGAAGCACCCGAGATGGGAAATAGTAGGTACTACCAGTCAACCCTAAAAGTGTGATACCCTCACAATCCCGAGAGCAGACAATCGAAAAGGTGCCGTCCAACCAGGGAAGCTGCCAGATCAGCTCCGCATCAGATAGCCACAGGCTCAGTTCTTCGATGCTCCCATGGGGCAACCTCGAGTAGTGTGTCAGAAAGCCCCGGGCCACATCCCCTCTTACCAAGCAGAATCTCGGTACAGGCCCCATGATAGCCAAATGCTCTCCTAGCCAAATCTGAATGAGGAGTGGACTCCCGCGAAGAATCTCAACCTGACCCGAGGCCGAGGCATCCAGGCCCTGATACATCTCGGCCAAGACTAGGTGCACCAGTGAGCGACCTCCCTCCAATTTGGTCAAAACATCGCATAACCCGAGGGAAAATGTCTCGCCCCCAGTAAAGAAGAGAACTCCCGATAGCAAATAAAGGGCAAAGGCCTTCACATTGAAAGAATCTCGGACAGGCAACTTTCGGAGACTCGAGTCGCCAAAAAGTTCTCTTAGGAATTTCACCGAGCACCTAGTGGGCCCGCCGGCGAAGCCCTTCTCATACCCACCCTTTTCCAAACCAAGAACCACGTAGACCGCCTTTACATACCCCAGTTTGGGCACCACTTTGGCAAGCCCCCGATGCATCCTCAAGCTGGTGATAGAGGCTAGCTCCTCCAAGGTTGGGGTGAGCTCCCTGGACCCGAATCTGAAGACATGAGCCCTATGGTCCCATGACGCTAAAGCCGCCTATAGGAGGTTGGGCAACAAAGGAACATCAAGGAGAGAGGAAAGGCGGGATAACTGAAGGCAATCTAGAGCAGCGAGCTCACCCTCAGCCAAGCTAGCGCACCACTTTTGCAAAAAATTGGGCCCTCGAGTCCAAATAGGGAAGTACACTAACCCCATCCCCCGTGTGAGTGGGCCGGGAAGCTGGTCCATAGACATACAAAGATGTCCTATACAAGGCTCGGTCAATGTAGAGCGATGGACCCGCTTGTCAAGAAAAAATGAGGAAAGAGAGAAGAAAGAAAGCGGAGGGGCAAAAAGGCACAGCCCGAGTGAATAGTGAGGCAAAGAAGGCTGGGTGCGGGTTATAAGGAACCCGTCGAGCACCAGTTATTAGGGGCGTATATAATATATACGCCAAGGCAAAAATTCAAATTTTTAGCCAGGCGTATATATTATATACGCCAGGGTAACATGGCAGATGTTTTGCCAGGCGTATATATTATATACGCCCAGGCAAATTTTCAAAATTTTTGCCTAGCGTATATAATATATACGCCCACTTGAGGAAGCAGGGCCGCGTGGCTTCCCCTCACATTGGGCTATGCTCTTTTTATTTTTCCTTCCCCAAGAGGGACGGGTGTCGCTCAGCCTACTTTTTCTCCCGGGGCAGCCCACAGGTGGGCACGCTCATGCGCCCATGGGAAGCCCTCGGATGACGTGGCACCCATGGGACATATGCGGGTAGTCACATGCGAGCTCCCCCCCATCATTGGAGGGGGCTCTGGCCCGATCGTGCCAAACAAAAAAAAAACGTCATCATAGAGGCAGAAAAATAAATAAACAGAGCATTCATATAAACCATAAAAGTTGTGAGACCATAAAAAAAAAAAAATCAAAAGAAAATTATTACATATTCCCCAACATTCCAAAATCTAAACTGTTTCACTGTTTCAAATTTTCAGAAAATGAACTAATCCTGGGCAGCTCCCTTTGACTTCTTCCGACGTCGGGTAGCGCTTTGAAAGGCACAGGTCTCCCCCACCCGAGTCCACGCCTGAGAGATGCGGCCAAGCAGAGAGCGCGACTCCTTTTCACGAGCACGCTGCATAAGCACACGAAGGGCCATTAGTTGGGGAAACAAGCAGAAAGTAAATATGAGGATGACTAGATGCTGTCAATATTCACTCACCACCTCAACCTCCCTAAGACCGGCAATATTACGGTAATATTTGGCTTGGTTTACGGCCGACTCTCAATCCCGCAGCAAAAAGATAAAGAGAGAGGTATCAGTCACACAGGCCATCGGCATAATCCAAGAAAACAGAAGAGCAAGGTAACAAGGGAGAGATTACCCCAGGGAGCAGCTCAAGGGGTGGAATCCGGATAGCTTCAGCGGATATGCGTGCCTTCTCAGCCACATCAGCACACATACGCGACAGAAAGACATCATCCAAACGCTTAAAGGTTCCCTGGACCTCAGTTGGCGAACTGTCGGAAGCACCAGCACTAGAAGGGTCGGAAGGTCCTGCACCAGTAGCCACACCAGGAACAGCTGCCTCATCCCCCTCATTTGAATCATCACCCTGTCCAAACTACAGGAAGAAACAGTCTTTGTTCAAGTAAAAGGGTGATTAAGGTAATCATATGAAAGGCTGATAATAGAAAGAGGAAAGAATATTACCTGAGATCGCGGACCGTCAAAAGCCAAAAAGTTAGCACCGAGCACAAATTGGGGCAGCAATGAACGATAGGGCAGAGACTAATACCACATTTGATATCCCCCAGGAAAGAGAAGATCATCAATAGGGACCCCATGGTGGAGGAAGCGAGCAGTGAGCATTTCGATAGAACCCTCGGGAGCCAATACATTAGTCGAGGAGCTTGGGGCACATCAAAAAGAGGTCGATACTGATGAACCACCCTCTGTCCTAAGTAATAGGCCCTAGCCCAGGACCCATAGAAGAAAACAATGCGCCGATCTAACAAAAGGCGAGAGGGGCCCACTGCAGCCAGGTTCCAGAAGGGGGATCCAACGTAGGGATCAAGGATGACCTGCTCAACAAAAAGAGGAGGGATTTATACATTTGGTTAGAACCCACAACATAAAGAGCTATCAAATTTGCAAAGAGAGAAATTGTTATACCTGCTCTGGGATCAACAGATCAAACTGAGAGCGCAACCCTAACTCCAAGTGCTTCATACCTACGTCCCGGTGGCGGTTTGCATGCCAATTGCTCATAAGGGGGAGTGTGTGAACTTCGGAGAGAAGCAGAGGGCGATCAGGTTGGAAATGCAGATACCCCCATACCTGAGAAAGCAAGCAGATAAAAACAAATATGCAAAAAAAGAAGGGGGGAACGAATTGAGACCAAAGGATAAATTACCTCAAGAGCAGGCCAGGAGCCCACAACGGAATTGGAGTCTCCAAGAACAGCTCGCACCAAGCTAGACATGAGCACCGCGTAGCCAGCACCTTCCTAATCGAACCAATGTACGGTGTCCCAGTTCACCATAAGACTGAGTAGGGACAATGAGACCCGCCCTCCGCTGGTATTTGAAAGGAGAGTCTTGCCCAGGAGGAACAACAGAGAAATGCGGACCAACATCAGTGCACGCTCTGGCTCGAGGTAAATGGCCGCATCAGGTTGGCCCAGGTCCACTAATTCGTGAGGCTCGAACAAACCCACCAGCCAAGATAACTTGACTTCGGAACCACGAACATTCCCAGAGGTCGGGTAGGCCCCTATCAGCGAGTCACCTCCTCCCTATCAGGCATGCAGATAGGTATCACTGGCACCCCTCCAACACGAACCCTAGTGATCATGGACTAGTCTGCGGGCGTGAGGGTCATCTCAGCCATGGCCATGTGAAATGTCATGGTCTCGGGGCGAAAGCGCTCTATCAGGGCCTTCAGATAGGCCGTGTCAGCCCTCACAGCGGGGCATGAAATGAAGTCCGCAAAACCAGCTTGGGCGAGCAGGTCCTTCACCACCTGGGGGAGATAAAGTACGAGGCGCTGGAGGTCGAACCAACCACCCCGGAACATAATGTGTGGTAGGGGCTGCAAACAAAAGGCATCAGTCAAATGGGAGCAAGGTGGTATAATGAAGGCATCAAAGGAAAACAAAAGAAAAAGGGCTTGTCTGTTTACCTGGCCAGCGATCCCAAAGTTGGAAATATGGGTATGCTGATAATGTAGGAGGCTAGTACAAGCGGCTTCACCTTGCATTTTGTACCAAGGTTGGGATGAGCGCTGTGAAACAATGAACTGTTCCTCGTGAGGACCATAGGCCATCTCGGGCCCCTCCTGTGGACCCTGCCCTTCGTCGCCGAACATCTGAAAATATGGAACACATCGGTATAAGAAAGGGCTGCTAAAAAAAAAAAGAGGGAGAGAATAACAAAAAAAAAAACACTAATCCATAAAAAAAAAAAATGATGATGAATGAAGAATGAATGATGATGAATAATGAGAGGGGAGCGTAGGCCTAAGGAATCACATATACTGAAAAAAAAAAAAACTACAAAAAAAAGAAGAACCTCAAGCATTTCAAACCCAAAAAAAGAGAAGGAGAAAAGTAACAAAAATACAAAAAATATATATAATAATATATGTGCACTAATCCATCACAAAAAAAAATAACAAAAAAATAAACAAAAATAATAGACAAATGAGAATCAAGATGATGATGGATGAGGAACGGTGATGATACATATAATAATAATTGATGAGATAATTAATAATAATAAAAAAAAATAACAAGCATTACATATAATAATATATATAAAAAAATAATAATAATAACAAAAAAAGAAGCATAGGCCTAAGGAACCACTTATAACAAAAAGAAAAAATAAAAAAGAAGAGCGTAGGCATGAGGATCACATATACCAAAAAAAATATGTATACATCTTTCGCCACAAAAAAAAAAAAGAAGAGAAGGAACATCAAGCATCTCCAAAAAAATCACAACAAAAAAAAACAACACAACATTATCAAAATTCAAAGGAAGAGTTGATGATTACCTTCAATGGGAGGGGAAATAGATCCAAAATCGGCGGAGAATAAATGTCTTTTGATCCGCACCCGCAACTCCCGGTAATAGAATTCAAGAAAAATCAAATGCCAAAACCCTAAGGGGTTGTCCCGGACGTGAGAAAGAAGGAGGGAATAGGATAGAGTTTGAAAGAAGGGGTCCCTTTTGTGCTCGGGCTCGGTCAGTTTTAAAATTTGCCAATTTTGGTCAGGCGTATATAATATATCGCTCACCACCATTTTACTCTGAGTTCTTTAGGCGTATATATTATATCGCCTTTGACGAAATGGCGATTTAAACGCCTGCCCTTTTTCGGCTTTGAGGCCCCAGACTTCATGCTATGGACCAAGGCCTGGTCCTTCTTAAAAGCCCACGTACCACCAAGTGATGGTGCACGCATCCCCAAATGGCCTTTCGAGCTCTCTTCAATTGGCCCAAAGGGATAGTGCTACAATAAACGGATCTAAATCTGTAAGCACCCATTGAGTGCTCCATAAAATCATAAAATCAAAAGAGGAGAAAAAGAAAATACTGAAAAATGACACCAGCTCCCAAGGGAGCGTCGCAACGACTGTTTGCCCCACTCCAAGAGCCGTGTTAAATAAATTCAGAATGAAAGGGTTCACCCGAAAACTCTCAAACCTTGTTTTACACAGGGACACCCCATACCTGATCCGACAGGCAAATGAACTCATCCATCACCGATCGCTCCTGGGAACGTACACCTAGCCCCAGATCTTCCGCAGCAGAAGTCGAGACCTGATCCGACAGGCAAACCAAGGACCTATCACTGGGATGCGCACGCCCTTAAGGTATATCAACACGACAAGTTGATTCGCCTAAGGATACGTGCAGAAATAAAAGCAGTTTTAGCATGCTCAAAGTCTCGAACTGACATGAGAGAAAAAAAGAAAAAGGAAAAAAGAGAGGAAATAACGACCTTTTGTTATGAAGTAAAAGTCCTAAGTAGGTTGACCCCACCTTCCAAGCGTTAGCTCTGATCATCCACCTTCGGATCTATGTTGACCAAGAGTATACCCGACTTCAGACCATTCGAAAAGTCTATTGTCAGTTGAAACTGACCCGTCAAAAATGAAATTACAACCAACCAAACTATGTGCAAACATACAGACTGAAGGGCTCATTCCCTTTTATTTCCTTTTACACAGGCTTAAAACCTGTATAGGCACGGTGTCCTTGTTGAATTACACTTGCGTCTGGGTATTCGCAGGATGGTCGTTTGTCCTCGTAAATTGTACCTTAGGGTTGAGGCTTACGTTCGCGCCTATTTGCTGCTTATCACTCCTGATGGGTGTCTGTCTGTGCATAGTTAGTAAGATGTGATTTCATTAGGGACGGAGGCTAGAATTGACCATCTCTTTCAATGAATGTTTGGTTCTAACCTGATCTTTTTTAGCATTGTCTCAAGTTAAGGCACTCCGATTCATGTGAATCAGGAGCACCTCGCCATCGGAACGAGCACATCCCCAAGGTGTATCCATCCCCGACAGCACGCACGCATTCTTAAAGCGTATCAATTGACATTTGATCCACTTAAAGAGTTGTGCAAGAATAAAAGTACCAGAGGCCCTTGAGCTTCGCTTAGAGCCTCAAAACAAAAGAAAAAAAAAAAAAACAAAACATAAAAAAATTACTCTGAAATTGGGCATGCATTCCCAAGAAGTGTTGCGACATCAATATTCGCTCCACTCGGGTAAATCATGCTAAAGCAACATTGAGGTTGATGGGTTCTCCCAAAGACTCCGAGCCTTACCTAGGTAAGGGCACCCGTGGCCAATCCAATGGAGCAGTCAATATCCCATAGGATTGGACACAAGTTTGTAGGCCTTCGCTTTGTGTGCTTCACATCAATTCTGAAGCATAGATCGATCATCCCGTTTCATGGAGCTGTCTAGTTCAGATTAATACTCAACATCACAAATCTATAATTTCCCTCAGGAAGTGGACGATATCTTGGCTAGTGGGCTTACACTTTCTGTGATCATCGTAGTTATGCCCAGTAATGTCGCAATGCGCTTGGGGACTGTTAGCCTTGAGGTACGGACGATATCCTGAAATGGGAGGGCTTACGTACACTCACCATCACCATGAACGTTTGAGAATTGAGTTGAACTAGGCGAACCCATCAAACATGCCTTGGACCTCCTCGGATGTCTCTTGTCTTTGGCATCCGATCATTAGTGATCGAATACCAAAGAGGGGCATCTATAGACACCCAAATTCGACCCAAGGCCCGATCAGTCTGTACTCCGAGAAAGATGCACTCCTGTGCTTCCGATGGGACCCCTGAACCCTTGAAAATCTATCCAGACCTTTAGGAATCACCTAAAACCCATTAGAATCATTCTCCCAACCCTTAGAGATCACCCCTAAACCCTAGGATCCCTTCCCAGACTCAATATAAACCCTTCTAAGCATTTGATGGGAGGAGAGATATAAATTTTTATACAAACCACTACTGAGGATAAGCCACATACTGTTGGAAAGAGGACTTCTCCAGCTTTTCAGCAAACCAAAGATCACCTAATTTGGAGTAATGGTTCAAAAGTTAGGGCCGATTGAAGTTTCACATAAAATGACAATGTTTGCTCAGGCGTATGTGTTACATACGCCCAGCCAATTTGGCCCCACTTTGGTCAGGCGTATGTATTATATACGCCTGGCATTTTTGGGCCACCAACACGGGCACCCATCTTCTCAGATTCCCCCTGGTTTTCTTGAATTTTACTGTGCATAAGCTGGGCGTATGTAATATATACGCCCAGCTTAGCTACAGTATCTATCATTAAGTGCTCGAATTTCCTCCATCTGGTTTGACCCTTTGACCATCCCCTTGGTTGAGGTGGGTGTCTTAAGGTTGGTTGCACCCCCTTTGAGCTTATTGGCAACCCTTAAGTCACCCATGGTCTCACCCCATCATCTACCATTGAAATTGGTTTTCCAAACCTCTAGGACCCTAAAAACCTAGAAAACCTTAGATAAAGGATTACCTAATTGCTAAACTAATTAGCTCTTAAGTAACCCTCTAACCCACCTCTTCTCTATAAAAAGAGAGGCCCCCCTCTTCCCAAAAGGGTTGAAAAAATCAAGGTTGAAATGATTAGGGTGAAAGCTTGAGTTAGGAGAGAGAGAGTCCTAGTGAGAGAAAGTTTTTTTTTTATTTCTTCATCCAGAATTCCAGCATGCATAGATAATTTTTTTTCAACCCCTTTCAACCATTAGATCACCTCTTTTCGTTAAAGCTTAGTCCCTAGCTTCATCCCACACTTCCTATCTACCGAATCCTAGCATTAGAGCCTATTCCTCTACCGTTTAAGCCACTTAAAGCCATCGAAAGCACGCCGAAGCGAAGGTCTTCCATGGTGCAACAAGGGCCCGTGAGCTCCGGCTCACCCCTCTCTTCCTCTACCTTCTTGGTGTTTCCTCCATCCAAGGATTCAAGCCGTTACGCCGCCAAAATTTCGGTTTGGCCCGAAGCTTGATAGGACCGTATTGCCTTCGGGCAAGGGGAAGCTCCGCCCATTTATTTTCATTCTTGGCCACAGATAGAGACCGCTACGTGCGGATTGATTAGGTGCCTAAACTCTTCTCGATTGATAACCGACGCCCCTACCCTAGAGCCTTTGGCAAAGACCGATAAATCAGAGTCATATTTAGCACTTCGGTGCTCAAAATATCGATTTAAAGGTTTCTCGGGTCACCAAAAGCTCCGGGTGGCGACTCCACATTTCATTCCACCGTGAGCGCATCGTCGCGAAGGGTTCGAGAGAATCCATGCTCGCACAGACAGGTAGAGTATAACTTGTCGAGTGGATGAGTGTGGAACTGGGAAGAATGAAGAAATAAGCCTTCAAACCTATCAACAACTTCAAATCAACCTCTCGAGATGTTCTCCGAAGCTATCGACAGGATCTTCATTAACCTGTCAAGATGCTGCCAAACCTGTCGACTACCTTCTTTAATCCTGTCGAGAAGTCTGTGAAGCTGTTGAAAGCCAATGCAACTTGTTGATGTGAATATAAAGCAGACAGAGAACCTATCGAGAGGTTCCCTGAACCTCTCGACAATCGAATTGACAACTTCTCAGCTTTCTTTCCTCAGCAACTGCGAATTCCAAAGTTTTGTGCACGAGTTCCAAAGCATGTCAGCGACCCCTGGGGGTATTTTTGGCACATAGTTGGGCACGAATGGAAGCCCTAACTACTTCATGTATATTTGCCAGTTAAGAGCCAATGGGAGAGAGCTTCTAGAAGAGAAATGAGTCACATCAGCATAACAGAATTATTCCCTTACGCTCTGATTAGCTAAAACGGATTTGAGGACAGAGGAGGAGAGTATAAAAGCTTAAAAAAAATACTAAACAACGATCTAGAATTTGAGAGAACCAGAGCCTAATTCCAGATCCATCTTCTTTCTTCCTCCTCCCATTCTCTCTTTAGCCAATCATAGTTGGCTAAACTCTTTTTAGTAGTTAGGGTGAGGTCTAGAGCTATAAATTGAGAGTTTCGAAGGCTTGTAAAGGATTGTATGTTGCACAGATTGCAGATCTGAGCATAATAGGATTGTAAGTTTTATGATTGTAATATAATTATGGATTTTAAAGGTGATTCTGATCTATATTTCACTTTCTCGTATTTGATTTTCCTGGGTCAGATATTCCTAGGGATGCCAACCATAAATGGGGAGTTGGTAGCCTGGCATTCGCAGCATCTGCAATGGCTTTCCTGTTCTAATTAAGATTCTTGGAGTGGAACAATCTCTGGGATGGTCTATGACCATTAAAGTAGATAGATCATAGCCTTAGGATTGCTTCAATTCTCTGGTCGAGATTGGATTCTTATACCTTGCATCTACCAGAAATGGGGAGCTTGTAGTCAGATGGAGGATTGTAACCAATCTATCCTATGCACTGTCTTTGACTCCTTTGATTTTCAGTAAAAGACTAAAACCCCTAGCTGCTGTTCTCCATCTTTTGAGTTTCACTTTATTTTTGTTTTCTCATCTCTGTGTTTAATCAAGTCTGGATCAATAGCATTTATCTTTTGTAGTTTGTAGTTAAAGTGATAAAATCATAAAACCTCTCCTCTTTCCTGCTTTAGTTTAGTTTAAATTAAGATAGAGTGCCAGATCTACCATAGATCTAGAGATTTATCATCCTTTAGAATACATTTCCCTATAGACATACCCTTACCTATCAAAACTTATTGTAACAATCCTAGATCTTACAGGACTGTCTGCTCACCTTAATTCAGCCTTACTGTAGTTTGTGCAGTTAATCTGCTATTTTAATCCTATAATAATTGCAAGGTGGGCAGCACAATAAGTTTTTTAGTGCCGCTGCTGGGGATCTATATTTTTAAAAATGGTAGATCTAAGTTTTCTCATTTTTAGATTTAGATTTTTAATTGCCTGTTAAGTATTTGATTAATTGCTGCTTTAGTCTTTGTTATAGTCTCACTCTGTTTCAGATATGGATCTGTGGAGCTAAGAGGAGCTCTGTATCACTTGGAAGAACAAGTATTGCTTAAGTTTGCATCTCAACTTTGTTTACATTCCAAGATCTGTAGTTGAGTAGATCTACAGTTTTGTAGTTGTCCATCTTGTGATTATTTTGTTTATCTTTGTACTGTGATTTTCGGTGTTGTACTTGATTTCTGTGGTGTGTATGCTTGGGAGGAATTCTCTTAATTCAGAGATTGCTCTTATGAATCTTGAAGTCAAAAGACTTCTCAGACCTAAGCATCCTGTACACACTTCTGTTGCTGATAATCCTGTAATGGATGAACAACCTAGAACACTAAAGGAATTCAATGCACCAGGGGTTTACAATTCTCCCTTCTGCATCCAATTCCCTGCTGTTCAAGGGAACTATGAGATAAAGTCTTCTATCATACAAATGTTACCCTCATACCATGGCCTAAGAAAAAAGGACCCATATAAGCATATTGATGAATTTTTGGGACTATGTACTATCTTCAATATTGTAGGTTTGGGGGAGGAAGCAACCAGGTTGAGACTCTTTCCTTTTTTACTAAAGGATAGAGCCAGAACTTGGTTGTTAATGCTCCCACCCAACAGTATTCAGTCATGGAATGATCTTCAATGTCAGTTTTTGGCCAAGTTTTTCCCCATTTTCAAAACAAGTCAGTTGAGGAAGAGAATTATCTCATTTGCTCAAGCCCCAACTAAAGACTTTCACCAAGCCTTGGAGAGATTTAAAGAACTCCTAAAGCAATGTCCCCATCATCAAATTCCTGAATGGCAACTTGTACACAGTTTATATCACGGAAAGTAGGGATATGGTTGATGCTTCTTGTGGTGGTACATACCTCGACAAGACAACAGATGAGGCTTGGGAGTTATTTGATATCATCAGTGAAAAATTCATGCAAAGGGAGACCTGGACAAGAGATTTGGAGCCCCTAGGTTGGTAAGAGAAAATACTACCAGAGGGAAGATGTATGAGATGAGTGGACATAATGATTTGGACAAAAAAGTGGACAGCCTGACCCAAAAGTTTGATAAGCTCATGGGAGCAATATAGTCTCCAATGGCTGCTAAAGTGGAGGCATGTGTCATATGCCAATCCCTCACTCACTCCCTTGAGGAATGTCCCTCAGTTGCCCAATTTTTAGATTTTGTGATGGAACATGTGAATGCTGCTCACTCCTATGGACAACAGTCTACTGCTGGCTATCATTGGAGAAACCACCCCAACTTGAGGTGGTGACAAGACAATTTTCAAAACTAGCAGCAGCAGCAGCCACAACAGTCCATGATCTATAGAAATGTCCAACCATACCAGTAGAATTATTTTTCAAGGCCCCAATACCAACAACCTATGGCCCAGCCAATGGTTCAGCTTGTGCATCAAAGTGCACCAGCCCCAGCACCCCCTAGGTCCCTCACATTTGAAGAGAAAGTTCCTTCACTGCAGAATTTGGGCCCTTTATCTCAAATTATTAACTCCCACAGTCAAAGCATCAGGAAGATAGAAGATCACCTTGGTCAGCTATCTAATTCTTTGGCTAGGAGAGAAGAAGGGAGACTGCCCAGTCAGCCCATGAACAATCCAAAGGGGTAGTAAATGATTGGTGAGACTTCTTCCCATGAAGAAGTCAAATTTGTCACCACCTTGAGGAGTGGGAAGCTGGTGGATAACCAAGTTGGTATTGAGCCTGATGAGTCAAGTGCAGAAAATAAAGAAACAACCAATGAAAATATGCAACATGAGCAACATATAAAAACTAAGGGGGGTGATGTGCCCATACAGAAAATTAAAAATAAAAATAATGAAAATTCTGATGAACTTGCTAAGGCTGCAAATGGGAGGACAGTTTCCCCATTTGCCATTTCCTAATGCATGGAAAGCAGCTTCTCCTTTGGACAAGGGGAATGCTAAGGTTGAGGAAATGATGGAAACTTTCAAACAAGTAAAGATCAACTTGCCTTTACTTGATGCCATCAAGCAAGTTCCAGCCTATACAAAATTTTTGAAAGAATTGTGTACCCACAAAAAACAGTCTAGGATACACTTATCCAAGAAGGTCTTTTGTGCTTAGAAAGTGAACCAAGTGTTGTCTATTGCACCTCTAACCAAGCTTCAAGACCCTGGAGTCCCTACATTCCCCTGGATCATTGGGGATCACACCATTGAAAAAACTTTACTAGACCTGGGAGTTAGTGTGAATTTGCTTCCATACTCAGTTTATGAGAAGTTGGGCCTAGGAGAGTTGAAGCCCACACATGTGGTCTTGCAACTAGCTGACAGGTCTGAGAGGAAACCAATGGGGATCATAGAGGATGTGTTAGTTGGAGTTGATAAATTCTATTACCCAACTGATTTTTTGGTGCTAGATATGGAGCCAAGCAAGTGTGCTACCTCCATTCCCGTGATCTTGGGCAGGCCTTTTTTGGCCACTGTAAATGCATGCATACAATGTAGATCAGGAGAAATGAAGGTAACTTTTAGCAATATGAAAGTCAAAGTTGAATGTGTATGATGCAGCCCATCCACCTCATTTGAATAAGGAGCGTGGTTTTTCAATTGATGTTTTTGATGAGCATGTGAAAGAGGCTTTGCCTAAGCTACTGCATTGTAATGTTCTTTGTGACAATTTTGGTGATGTTTTTGAAAATGTGGTGGAGCCTGTACTGACCATCCGCTATCACGAACCTCCATGACATGACTGAGCTTCAATAAATGTATACTATGTATAATAACTTATGTCTTTGGTTATTTATTTTTGCTGATTTTTTCTGTTTTTGTTTCAGTTCTGTGTGACTTTGTACATAAATTTTCCATGCCTGTTTGTACCTCAGGGCTATATTTTGTACCCAGTCTGAGTTGATTTAACGCCATGCACATCGTGATCTGAGAAACCCTATTCTTCTATTGGTAAGTTCTTCAGCTTCTCTTTATGATTTCCAAGCTTGGAATTTCAATTTTTTAGTTTGTCTGGCCAATTTGAGCATTCAAGAGGTCTCTGTAGTGATTGCTATTGAATTAGTGGTGATTGATATCGTGTTGATTGAGTAATGGCTGATTAAGAGGACACCTTGGCTAATCTTTTCAAAGTGCCTTCTAAATCTGCCACCGACGCCACTAGGAAGTCTAGTAGGAAAATCACAAAGCCTAAGGAAACCCCACCTGCAAAAAGGAAGATTGTCGTGGATGAAGCTGAGAAAACTGTTAAAACCAAGAAGGCCAAGAAATCTAAGAAGGCCCAAATCAGTGCATACATTATTGAGGAGGCCCCTGAGACACAACCTAACCTAGTGCCTAATATTCCTAAGGCTGACCCTAACCTTGAATTAGAGCCTGAAGTCCCTTTGCTTAGAATCACTCCCAATGAATTTGTTGATGCCTTAGGCTTGATCCCTGAGACAATTGTTGACACCCCCTATTTCTCTAAGGTAGAGGAGTGTCAGGGTACTTTGAATTATTTGGTGAAGGCAGGCCTGACACCCATGTTAAGCCCACTGAATGAAAAATCTTACCCAAGGCTGGTTAAGTTGTGGTATCAGAATCTCATGAAACAAACCAAGCCAAATTTAATTGAGCCTTGCCTTGTAATTTTGATTGATCATATGGAGTTTGTGGTGGATTACAGATATATTGGGATAACATTAAGAGTTCCTTCTATTTTTGTTCCAGTCTATGGCATGGCTGCACCTGAGAATGTCTCTTTCAAAGCAATGGCCAGACACCTCACTCAAGGCATTGTGAGGACTGGGGAGTCAATTACGAGAAGAGATTTATACGCCAACATGCATTTCTTTGATTCATTTTTGTGGAAAAACATCTATGTGAGTGGGCACCAACAAGAGAGGAGAGTGCCAATAGTGGATGCCCTATATTTCTTCTCCAAGGGCCAATTCATAAATTCTGCTCATTTGGTGTTTGAGGCAATGGTGGATGTGAATGACAAGTGTGGCTTAAGCCCTACTTGGGCTCCCTTACAGCAGGCTCATCACGGCCTTGTTAAAGAGAAAGGAGTTTATGTTCAAAGTAGATGAGCCAGTGGTAAAGGTGACCCCTAAGGTTTTTGGGAAGAGGGCCTGGTCTGCCAGTAGGACCCTCATTGGTAAGAGTAAAAATAAGTCCAGTGAAGATACTGAGCTAGAAGCTCCACTTGCGGCCCCGTTTGCTTCTGTGAGCTCAGAGCCTCACCCTACAGCTGTCACTACCTCCACACCTCCACCTGAAACCTCTGTAGCAATCTCTTGTGATCCTTTGCTCACATATGCTACTCCTCCATTTTTGTCTCCATTTGTCCCAATTGTATCCTCTGTCAGCTCTGAGAGGATCAGCCTCACCACCATCCCTTCTATCACACCATCCATATCAGTTTCCCTACCTTCCATTCCAGTCTTCATACCTTCCAGCACTTCAACATTCATCTCCACCATCACCACATCAACACCCCTATCCATTCTTTTTACCATTGACCCAATCCCTACCTTACCTTCACTCACCATTCCAGCCAACTCATCCATATTAGCCACTCCACCATTGAGCCTTGCACCAACTTCATCAACTGGCCCAGCCACTTCTTCCCCCCATCCGTTCCCTTTGACTTTGATTCCACTTTTCCCATCTCACCTCCACACACCTAGGACCAGTTGACCACTGAGGGTTTTTCATCCCTGATAAAACCCATTGTGGGGAATATTCGGCATGATTACACTCCCTTACCTGACTCTCCACAACCTACCCACTCATCCACCCCACCTTTTGACCATACCCACACTTCCTCTTTCCAACTAATTCCACCAATCCAACCCGCAACTCTTGTCACACCTAACCCTTTACCTAAAATCCTAAACCTTTTACTTTCCCTCCAATCCCAAGTACTGGCCAACACCCAAACCCAATCATCAATAGAGGCCACACTTCAAACTATGAACTCCACCCTCCACAGCCAATCATCTTTGCCAACTAGCCTTCAAGCCATCCACTCCACCTTGACACTTTTAACCCAACCTCTCCAACAATCAGCCATCACTCCTCCTACTTATATCGATAACTCTACTCAAACTGAACCAGAACCAGAACCCCAACCTGATCTTATCCAACCTCCCATCATTCCCTTACCTTTTCCAATCATCCTCCCACAATCCCAACCTAATCTCCCACCTGTGGTAGCTACCTCTGATGCTGCCACAGATGTGGAGGACCTAATCCCAACCCCAACCTCAACCTACCCAGTTCCTAAACTTCACTCTCCTTAGTTCATACTCCATGCCTCCTCTTTTCTCCATCCCCCTCCATACTCCACCCTCCTCCATGTCATGCAACATAATTCTTACCTCAAAAGGGATGTTGTGTGAGTAATGGCTGCCTTCCGCAGATCAATGAGATGCCCTATGAAGTAAAGATCGAGCAAATGATTGTGGATTACAACTGGGAAATGTCGAAGATATCCAAGGGTTGGCAAAGCATTTTACTCCACTATAAAGCTAAAAAGCTCATTGTAGCCTCTAAGAAATCAAGAGTTGATGGATTAGAAGAGAGATTGGTTGCCTCCAAAGCTCGCAACAAGGTAACCCAAGAATTGTATGACACTCAAGTTACATTGTCTGATAAGAAGATTGAAATCCTTGAAAGAAAAATTGCTCACTTGACTACTGGCTAGCCTGCCCAAGCACTGAGCCTGCCCTACAGATAAAAAAGGAGACAACTACCCAGTCTAAGGAGGTAGCTACTAAAGAGCAGACCAAGGCTGAGAAGAGAGTTGAGTTAAGGGCTTATGCTGCTAAACAAGGATATGCTGACATCTTCACCACTGACTCTAACTCTGACTCTTAGTAGTTTTAGTTTGTGTTTAGGATTTTTACTTGATTTTATAGGCTTTCTACAGTTACTTCGGTTGCTTTTGTATTTTTCTCCACCTTTTTGTATTATCAATAAAATTTTCTTTCGGCTAGTTACTGTGCTTTTCTTGCTGTCTTTCTTTTTTATTATTTGCTTTCTTGTCCTCATTCGGGTGTTGTGCTTCCTACTAGTCTTTATTTTGTTTGTGTATTGATATTCTTTATTTAGCTGCAATGTAGTTGTTTATTTCTCTTTCCTTGCTACTCTATCTTTGTTTTTATCCTGCTGCACATCCCTTTTTCTTTCAAGCAGTGAGGACACTGCTCCTCATAGGTTTGGGGGTATGGCAAGGTATGCCATTGTATAGTTAATGGTAGTGCAGCAAAGTTTTAACATAAATTGAGAAAATAAAATAATTTCACACCTGATATTTTATATATAGAGGAAATGAAAAACTTTTTAAAACGGAGACATGCTATATAGCTCTAACACTCTCATGAAGCAAATGTTAGGAATTTTTTAAAAATCAATGCTTAGTGAGCTTGAGAAGAGAGAAAAATTGTGAGGATACACCCTAGAAATCTAAGGAAAGACCATACACAGAGAGATTTGGGCCTGAAAAAAAAAAAAAAATTTTGAAGAGTGTTTGGCAATTTCTTCTACTCTAAGGACTGATTAAGTCTACCTTTGCTCACTAGAAGTTAGGTAAATCCAAGTTGAAACAGCTTGACAACACTCATGACATTGAGGACTTGAAGTAAGGCCATCCCTTGGACAGGTTGAGCTTAAACATTTCTCACCTTTGAACTGCCCTTGATACACACCATTTGAGCCTTAAAAATCCAAGCTTCCTTTGATAAAAAATCAGAGTACTTGAACCCAAACCTCAGTGACCTGATTCAGCACCCTCACTCCGAGATTTCATAGGGTAAAGGAGAAGAAGTTGAAGAAGGTGGAGCTGGTTCAACATTTGGTGGAAAAGAGAAGAAAGCACATCAAAAGGCAGTTGTGTATCAGAAGTACAGTTGTGGCATTCTAGCCCATAAAAAGAAAAATGTAGAAAAATACAAAAAAGCCTCCAAAAAAAAAAGAAAAAAAGAAAAAAGAAAAATAAAAGAGTGAGAAAGAGAAGTCAATTAATTGAAAGATTGAAATGAGGATTGGAAATTGATCACTTTAATCTGAAAATTCAAAAAAGATGAAGACTGCGCTGAAATGAAGAAGGTTGAGTTGCAAATCACCTCCTTACTTTACTGATTTCTCAATTTTGAATCCTATTCCACCCTTTATTCTTTGTAAACTTCACCCATAAGCTACATTACAACCCAATAAAAAGTCCTTACTGATCTGAATTGGATTGAGCTGTCATGTGGAGACAAGGATTTGTTTGATCTATGGTGAAAAGAGTTAGAAATTTTTTAGAAATTGGAGCAATGCCTATGCTCATGATTGCAGTCCTATTTGAGGGATGTAACTATACTTGAGCTGTGTGAATTGATACACCCTTCTAGTTTTATAGAGAGTAACAACCCTGGTGAGTTTTGGGTCTGAAATTAAGATTGATGGGGGTATTATCAAAACATGATTCTCAATTTAAGCGTAAGCTTTGCATTAATTTTCATGCAAAATACCTTGACATGAGCTGATTGATTGTGAAAGAATTACAGTAGTAGTTTTTTTTAAAACTATCATGTTTTTGTTGAGAATCCTCTAAAACTGAAGGGACAAGGTGCGGAATTACTTTTTATATTGCTTGAATTTTATTTTAACACGCTGCAGTAATATTAACTGAATCGTTGGAGAAGTTTGTGGGTAACCTCACTAAAAACCCTCAGGAGACTTCAATCCTCCACTAGGGATCACCTAGGGGTTTAAAAGGCCTGATGCATATGCTAAATGCATTTGTGTTCTCTAAAAAATTGGTATTTTTATTTTCTCCTTTGCTCAGGGACTAGCAAAGCTTAGGTTTGGGGGTGTGTTAAGTAGTGAAAAATGTCATTTTTCACCTCCTAACCTGACCTTTGGTGGACCCTTGAGCTGACTAATAAGGTGTTTTGCAGATAAGCAATAACTTACAGCTTGGTGTAGATATCCATTTAAAAGAGCCCAAGAAGCAATGTGCTACCCAATTGGAAAGGCTTGAGACCAAGTCCAGCTACAAGGAGTAAAGATTGAATCTACTAAAGGGTTGCTGAGTATTGAATAAATGAAGAACATCACACTAAAGATGTGTGCCAGCTGTGGAAGCACAAAGTAGAGCTGTCGAGAGGTTCTGAGAGTGAGGAATGAAGTAGTCGAGAGGTTGAACATGTGTATAAGAAGCTGTTGAGAGGTATTGAGTGAAAAGATGAAGATCTTGAGAGGTTTCAACACCTATCGAGAGGTTGGAAGTGCAGACGTGGACCCTGTCGAGAGGATACTTCAAGGTACAGATGAAGTCGAGAGGTTCCAGATACTTATCGTGAGGTTTAACTAAACCTGTCGAGCAGTGCAAGATAACCTATCGACAACTTACCTGAAGCAACGCTCATTCTCATGAGGATTGAGCCAACTTGTCAGGCACTTCACTGAAGATTGTATAACTCGTCGACAGGTTGAGTATAACCTGTCGAGTGGATGAGTGTGGAACTGGACAGAACGAAGAAATAAGCCTTCAAACCTATCGACAAGTTCAAATCAACCTCTCGAGATATTCTTCCAAGCTGTCGATAGGATCTTCATTAACCTGTCGAGATGCTGCCAAACTTGTCGACTAGCTTCTTTAATCTTGTCGAGAAGTCTGTGAAGCTGTCGAAAGCCAATGCAACCTGTAGATGTGAATATAAAGTAGACAGAGAACCTGTCGAGAGGTTCCTTGAACCTCTCGATAATCGAATTGGCAACTTCTCAGCTTTCTTTCCTCAGTAACTACCAATTCCAGAGTTTTATGCACGAGTTCCAAAGCACGTCAGCGACCCCTGGGGGTATTTTTGGTACATAGTTGGGCACAAATGGAAACCCTAACTACTGCACATATATTTGCCAGTTGAGAGTCAATGGGAGAGAGCTTCTAGAAGAGAAATCAGCCACATCAGTATAATAAAATTATTCCCTTATGCTCTGATTGGCTGAAACAGATTTGAAGACAGAGGAGAGTATAAAAACTTGAAGAAAATACAGAACAACGATCCAAAATTTGAGAGAACCAGAGCCTAATTCTAGATCCATCTTCTCCAAACTTCCTCTTTCTTCCTTCTTCTCTCATTCTCTCTTTAGCCAATCATGGTTGGCTAAACTCTTTTCAGTAGTTAGGGTGAGGTCTAGAGCTGTAAATTGAGAGTTTTAGAGGCTTG
This sequence comes from Chloranthus sessilifolius, assembly GCA_021018995.1. Lineage (NCBI taxonomy): Eukaryota > Viridiplantae > Streptophyta > Magnoliopsida > Chloranthales > Chloranthaceae > Chloranthus > Chloranthus sessilifolius. The sequence continues at coordinate 106,624,456 of CM037588.1, forward strand.
TAAAGGATTATATGTTGCATAGATTGCAGATCTGAGCATAATAGGATTATAAGTTTTATGATTGCAATGTAATTGTGGATTTTAAAGGTGATTCTGATTTATATTTCACTTTTTTATATTTGATTTCCCTGGGTCAGATATTCCTGGGGATGTCAGCCAGAAATGGGGAGCTGGTAGCATGACATTCGCAGCATCTGCAATAGCTTTTCTGTTCTAATCAAGATCCTTGGAGTGGAACAATCTCTGGGATGGTCGGTGACCATTAAAGTGGATAGATCATAGCCTTAGGATTGCTTCAATTCTTTGGTCGAGATTGGGTTCTTATACCTTACATCTGCCAGAAATGGGGAGCTTGTAGCCAGATGGAGGATTGTAGCAAGTCTATCCTATGCACTGCCTTTGACTCCTTTGATTTTCACTAAAAGATCAAAACCCCTAGCTACTGTTCTCCATCTTTTGAGTTTTACTTTATTTTTGTTTTCTCATCTTTGTGTTTAATCAAGTCTGGATCAATAGCATTTATCTTTTGTAGTTTGTAGTTAAAGTGACAAAACCATAAAACCTCACCTCTTTCCTGCTTTTGTTTAGTTTAAATTAGGATAGAGTGCCAGATCTACCATAGATCTGAAGATTTACCATCCTTTAAAACACATTTCCCTGGGGACATACCCTTACTTACCTATCAAAACTTGCTGCAATAGCCCTGGATCTTGCCGGACTGGCTGCTCACCTTAATTTAACCATACTAGAGTTTGTGCAGTTAATTTGCTATTTTAATCATATAATAATTGCAAGGAGGGCAGCACAACAGCAGAGCAGTGCTTGATTTATGTTGTATCATTAACGTTTCGGTTGTAGTGGGGTATGAAAGGCGGAATGGTCGAGTAGGTGCAGAGACAAGTGGTCTGAGATGGGTGGTCTGAGCAGGTTGAGAGGGTGCTGACATCAAGACTCTCGGTCTCTTACTCATTTGCTCGGAGGCGTACGATTGTGCTCGCCTTCTTCTATTCTAATTTGGTTCTCCCCTTCTCTTATGCACGTTTTCAATGTCTCTCTCTACTATAAGGGATAATTCTATGACCTCGGCATAGGTCATCGCCCTGAACAATGAGATCCTCTCTTTAATGATGGGCTTCAGGCCCCTCTCAAAATTTTGGGTCTTCATTAACTCCGTTGCTACGTGCAATGGTGCAAAATGAGATAGCTTTGTGAGCTCGGCCTCGTATTCTGGCACCGACATTTGACCTTGCTCCAATGATGCAAACTGAACCTCCATCTGATATCTCACTTGCCTAGGAAAATACTATTCATTAAACACCTCAGTAAATTCAGCCCATGTCCATGGGGCATTTGGTGCTCGGTTCTTTTGACAGATTTCCACCACGGATCCGCCTCTCCTTTGAGTTGGAAAGAAGCCCAACTCACTTTCTCCTCTTCGGTGCACGATTTTCTCCGAAGAACTTTCTCTATCTAGTTTAACCATTTTTTCGCTTCTAGCGGATCGACTTGACCATAGAAACTAGGAGGCCTCTTGAACTCTTGAAACCCTGATGGTTGGAGTATCTCCATGAGCAACGCCGCTTGTTGTGCCATAGTGTTCACCATCGTCTCGAGTAACTGTCTACCATTTCCGCTATTGTTCCCTTGTCCTGAGGTGCTGTTATTGTTGTTGTCCGGAGGGATAGCGTTTCGAGCCAATTGCGATTCCTTCACTATCGAATGTTCTTCGAGTGCAAACAGTCCTGGTCCTACCTCTTGGAGGCATACCGACCTGTCACGATCGAACAAAAGGTTCAACCGACGGTGATAGTGAAAATCTAACTCAAGGTTCTACGAAATATAAAGCCATGGTTCTGGTCATAAAGATCTAAGGTCCTAATAATATAACATAGGCTGCATCTCTTATGTTCCAATAGAATCTGTTGCCATAGCTCTGAACCTAAGCCATAGCTCAAGAGAACTGAGTCCCCATGAGACCTACAGCCTAGGCTCTGATACCACCTATGGCACTTGGTGGCACAGTTGATCCGCTCTTATGGTGTCACACGGACCTAACACCATAGCTTTGATACCAACAGTGACAACTCAGTTTTCTCGACACACATTTTTTTTTGTCACGCCTCTTTGGGAAAACCAAGTCATCCTTTGACCTCATAAACCTAATATGGGAACCATATACTAAAATAATAGTACATGGCTGGACACAAGCTGAAACAATAGCTCTGTGGCTCAGATCCCAATGTAGGGAGACTATATCCTTAAATAATAGTATATAGTCGGAATACAAACTGAAACAAGTCTTTCATTTTAGACCCCTTTTACCCTAATGTGGGACCATATACTGAAACAATAGTATATGGCTGGACACAGACTGAAACAATAGCTCTGTGGCTCAAGCCCCATAACCCTAACGCGGGGACCATACACTGAAACAATAGTACATGACTGAACACAGGCTGAAATAATAGCTCTGTGGCTCAGATCCCAATATAGGGAGACTATATACTGAAATAATAGTATATAGTTAAAATGTAGGCTGAAACAATAGTCTGACATTTCAGACCTGACCCGGACCCTGGACAACCCCGAATTATGTGCCTAAAACCACGTGCACAATTCAATTGCATGCCAAACCACACACGTGCAATCAGTCCCCCTTCCAGACAAAACTTCCATTCCCAGACCACCTCGAGACTCAATCACGCGCTTCACATGAGATGCGCAATCGGATTGAATGCCCGACCACCGGTGTGTAATTGGCCTACGCCCGACCTAGTCTTACAGTCCTTGACCCCCAAGCTTCCTCGATTAAACACTTAGAAAGAAGCGCTTAATCGGATTACGCACTCCACACTAGGTGCAAAATTAGTTCTAACGTGATTAGAACTAGGAAACTTGCTGAGTAAGTCAGTCGGTCGCTCACTGAGTCCGTGACCGACTTAAAGCGATTAAGCACTGGGAGACCGACACATAATCTAGTTAAATGCCTAAAACATGGCACTTAATTGGAGCAATAATTGGTTCCTGATTTGAGAATCGGACAAGTCGGTTGTTGACCGAACCCAATGCGACTTGACACGGATGTTTTTGTAAAATGGGTAAAATTCGAGGTTCGAACGCGTACCTGAATGGTACTGCTCCAAGGTGGGAGGTACTGTGTGTAATCTTCCTCTTCTAAGAAAGCAGAGACTAGCGTCTCACACGGGTCAGGATGTTCTTCTGGCTCGCTTTCTTTTAGATTTAGCGAATGTTCGGCGGTTATTTCGTGGTCTTGGCTTGGAGTCTTTCGGGTGACACTTTCTACCCATGCATCAATTTAGGTTGTAGTTTGGAGAACGTCATCTCCATACTTGGGTTCAGAATTGGAAAAGGAGAGCGGTAATGACATTGGTTCAAGATTTGGAGGGGTTGGGTGTTCTGGCGGGTGACTAAGGAGGAGTGGTCTCCTAGCCTTATGGTGTCACACGGACCTAACACCATAGCTTTGATACCAACAGTGATAGCTCAGTTTTCTCGACACACATTTTTTTTTGTCACGCCTTTCTGGGAAAACCAAGTCATCCTTTGACCTCATAAACCTAATATGGGAACCATATACTAAAACGATAGTACATGGTTGGACACAAGCTGAAATAATAGCTCTGTGGCTCAGATCCCAACGTAGGGAGACTATATCCTAAAACAATAGTATATAGTCGGAATACAGACTGAAATAATAGTCTTTCATTTCAGACCCCTTTTACCCTAATGTGGGCCATATACTGAAACAATAGTATATGACTGGACACAGGCTGAAACAATAGCTCTGTGGCTCAGGCCCCATAACCCTAACGCGAGGACCATACACTGAAACAATAGTACATGGCTGAACACAGGCTGAAACAATAGCTCTGTGGCTCAGATCCCAATGTAGGGAGACTATATACTAAAATAATAGTATATAGTCAAAATGTAGGTTGAAACAATCGTCTGACATTTCAGACTTGACCTGGACCTTGGACAACCCTGAATTATGTGCCTAAAACCATGCAGGCAATTCGATTGCATGCCAAACCACACGTGTGCAATCAGTCCCCCTTCCAGACCAGACTTCCATTCCCAGACCACCTCGAGACTCAATCACGCGCTTCACAAGAGATGCGCGATCGGATTGAATGCCCGACCACCGGCGCGCAATTGGCCTACGCCCGACCTAGTCTTACAGTCCTTGACCCCCAAGCTTCCTTGATTAAACACTTAGAAAGAAGTGCTTAATCGGATTATGCACTCCACACTAGGCCCATAATTAGTTCTAACGTGATTAGAACTAGGAAACTCGTTGAGCAAGTCAGTCGGTCGCTCACTAAGTCCGTGACTGACTTAAAGCGATTAAGCATCGAGAGACCGGCGCATAATATAGTTAAACGCCTGAAATAGGGCACTTAATTGGAGCAATAATTGGTTCCTGATTTGAGAATTGGACAAGTCAGTTGTTGACCGAACCCAATGCGACTTGACACAGATGTACTTGTAAAATGGGTAAAATTTGAGGTTGGAATGCGTACCTGAATGGTACCGCTCCAAGGTGGGAGGTACTGTGTGTAATCTTCCTCTTTGAGGAAAGCAGAGACTAGTGTCTCACACGGGTTAGGATGTTCTTTTGGTTCGCTTTCTTTTAGATTTAGCGAATGTTCGGTGGTTATTTCGTGGTCTTGGCTTGGAGTCTTTCGGGTGACAATTTCTACACATGCATCAATTTGGTAGTTTGGAGAGCGTGATCTCCATACTTGGGTTCAGAATTGGACAAAGGGAGCGGTAATGACATTGGTTTGAGATTTGGAGGGGTTGGGTGTTCTGGCGGGTGACTAAGGAGGAGTGGTCTCCTAGCCTTAAAAGAATGGACTCGTATCTGAGTGAATTTTGGATAAGGAGGTGGGCTCGGTGGGGTGATGCGAGTGATCAAGGCCGAGGGATGCGGGGGTGAAGGAGCTCTCGCTGGTGTGGTAGAAGTAGCAGAGGGTTGAATGTGAGTGATTAAGGTGGAAGGTTGGAAGGGGGATCGGCTGGAGAGATCTACGGTGGTGACCTGAGTTGGTGTTGCTTGGTTGTCGTTGGGCATGGGGTTATTAATGATTCCTAAATTTTGTTGGGGTCGGTTATTATTAGGGTTAGGATTCCTAAGTGCTTCCCAATTGATTTAACTTTGATCATTCATGTGACAGCCGCCTTGGTAAAATAAGCGAACTAGTCTAGGGTAGTAACACCCGTGGAGCGGCTTTAATAGGTTATCGAGGTCCGCCTTGACCAAATAGTTCCTAGTCCATTTGGTCTCACCCTCGACGTCGGGGTTGGTAAACAAAGCCTCGTCGATAATGTATTCATTTTCAAAGCTTTTTGCCGCCCACCACTCATTTGGTTGGGGCAAGTTTACCGGTGGTGGTTGTAGGGTCGGTGAAGATTCACACGAAGATGCACTCGTCGAACCGGATGTGTTATCTGATGACGATGGTGATGGGGCTCTCACAGGCGATGGTGTAGGTGGTGGCAGTGCGGCGTTCCTACACCATACCAGAAGCTTCGAAGCCACTTGCTTCTTGGTCAAACGGGTTCGAGGCGGCATTTTGAACTAAAATGCAATAGATTTAGGGTTTGATTGCTCAAATGGAAGAGAAAGTCAGAATCTAGGGTTTACCTTAGGTTGCGATCCAAATGAGTGACGATTGCGGGTTGAAATCGGTGCAAAAATTCTCCAAAACCCTAGGTTGCACGATGGCTCGAGGTGGAAGAAGAAAAGGCGCACAAGAGAAAAAACCCCAAAAATTTTCTAATGGTTAAAAATTTCCCCCGTTTTATATATATAGACACAAGTCGATTAATCGATTTCTAAAATCGATTAATCGATTTAAAAAAAAAATTCATAGCCGCGCGAAATCGATTAATCGATTTCTAAAATCGATTAATCGAAACTTCAAAATCGATTAATCGAATTCATTTCGATTAATCGAAATCGTGGTCACTTAAAATTTCTAGGCTTTCCAGTTCACTGGCGCGTGCCAGTCGATTAATCAATTTGCCAAATCGTTTAATCGATTTCCCAAAATCGATTAATCGAATTTCACCTTGATTAATCGAAATCCTAATGTCCTAAAATTTTTCTAAAATTCCTAGGTCACTGACATGTGTTAGTCGATTAATCAAATTCCAAAATTGATTAATCAAATCCAAAATCGATTAATTGATTAATCAAAATTACACTTTATTAATTTTTTGATTCTCCATTCAATCTCCACTCACTGGTGTATGCCAGCCGATCAATCGACCAAAATCGATTAGTCGAGATCCCAAATCGATTAATCAATTTGAAAATCGATTAATCGATATGAAAATCGATTAATCGGTTTTGATCAGATTTCAAAATTATTTATTGCTTCTTGTCTCCTTTGTTTTCTTAGTAACACATGACCAGTTGGTCACTAGTTTTGTGAAGCGTAACTTCACAGCCATTGCGTGGCAATGATGAATCCTGACTACGCATTCAACATTGTATTAGGAACACGATGCGGATTGAAATTCTCTCTACTGAATAAATTGATCAAAAGGTCCACATTGGATTACAACATATGGTTTAAATCCGCAAACATCCTTGCGGTGATACAAATTTGGCTCTCAAGCTGTCGCAACAAGTCCGGATATTGTTCTTTCACGTCGGCCTCTCATTCCCATGTAGCTTTTCGACTAGATGATTCTTCCATTGAACAAGCACTAACGGAATCACTTTTGTCAGCAACACTTGTTCCTTTTGATCCAAAATCTCTGCCGGTTCTTCGATCATGCTCATATCCTCATGCATCTCTAATGGTTGGCCGCTCAACACGTGATCAGAGCCATTAAGATACTTCCTGAGCATAAATACGTGGAACACATTGTGTACCCGATCAAACAATGGTGGCAATCCAATGCGGTAAGCAACTTCCCCTACTCGACCCAGAACCTCAAATGGTCCAAGATAGCGAGGACTTAACTTCCCTCTCTTTCCAAATCTCATCACGCCCTTCATAGGACACTTTTACAAATACATGTTCACCCACTTTAAAGTCTACACTCGTCCGCTTGATATCGGCGTAACTTTTCTGTCTACTCTGAGCCGCTTTGAGTTTTGCCCTTATCATCCAAACATAGGTGGCATTATATTAAAGTATCTCGGGTCTTAAAACAAATTTCTCACCGATTTCCTCCCAATTGATGGGCGATCTACATCTCCATCCATAAAGAGCTTCATACAGTGCCATGCCAATACTCGTCTGAAAACTGTTGTCATATGCAAACTCAATCAACGGTAGGTGCTGATCCCATGATCCTTGCAATTCTGACATACACGCCCTAAGCATGTCCTCGATGATCTGATTGACTCGCTCTGTCTGCCCATTAGTTTGCGGATGGAATGCTGAACTAAAATCTAGTTGTGTTCCCATTCTTTCTTGAAATTTCTTCCAAAACTTTGATGTATTGGTCACAGTCAGAAATAATGCTACTCAGAATCCTATGTAAACAGACGATCTCTTTCATATATAGCTCTGCGAGTCTTCCTGCCATATACATCGTGTTGTAAGGCAAGAAGTGCGCTGACTTGGTCAATCGATCGACCACTACCCAAATGGCATTGTACTTCTTTGGAGTACGCGGTAGCCCAACGATGAAGCCCATAGAGATCGATTCCCACTTCCATTCCGGTATAGGTAGAGGCTGCAATAACCTCGCAGGGTGTCTATGATCGATCTTCACATGCTGGCACGTCAAACACCGTGACACGTACTCTGCCATGTCTTGTTTCAAACCTCTCCACCAATAATTCTTTTTCAAATCTTGGTATATTTTCATGCTGCCTGGGTGAATCGCATAGTTGGACTTATGAGATTCATCAAGAATAGTCTACCGTAGATCGGCATTGTCCGGAATGCAGAGACGACCCTTGAACAATAAGGAACCATCTTCTTTCACTGAGAAGTCCGGTTTGATGCCTTCGATCACATCTTGACAATTCTTGGTTAAAGCCGGGTCTTTCATATGTAGCTTGTGGATATGCTCAAATATCACTGGTCTCATTGAAATGTTTTCCCAGAAGGCTCCTGTTGCTTGCAACTGAATATTCGCATCATACAGTGCCAGATTTTCAAATAACTTCCATCTGTGCATACCCAAAATCAAACTAGCCAACTGAGTTGAACCCTTCCGACTCAAGGCATCGGCTACTACATTATCCTTGCCAGGATGGTACTGTATGGAACAGTCATAGTCCTTGAGGAACTCCATCCATCCGCGTTGCCTCATATTTAACGCTTTATGTGTAAACAAATATCTAAGGCTCTTGTGGTCAGTGAAATCTCAAAGGTCTCACCGTACAAGTAATGTTGCCAAATCTTTAACGCAAATTTGACCGCTGCTAGTTCCAGATCATGTGTCGGATAATTTTTCTCATGTTCTTTCAGCTGTCTCAACCCGTAAGCTATCACCTTTCTGTGTTGGTTGAGCATGCAACCCAAACCATTATATGAAGCATCGCTATATACCGCGAACCCTCCACTGCCTGAAGGAATCGCTAGTACCGGAGCTGAAGTGAGTCTCTTCTTGAGTTCTTGAAAACTCTTCTCGCATGCCTCACTCCACTCGAAGCTTGAATCCTTCCATGTAAGCCTCATAAGAGGTCCTGATAGTTTGAAAACCCCTCTACAAAGGCCAGTAATAACCTGCTTATCTAAGAAAACTGCGAACGTCGGTCACAGTCTTTGGTTACTCCTAATTGACCACTGCTTCTATTTTTGCTGGATCTATAGTGACACCATGCTTTGAGATGACATGTCCTAAAAAGCTAACCTCTTCTAACCAAAACTCATACTTGCTGAGCTTGGCGTACAGTTGGTGTTCACACAAAGTTTGTAGAGCAATCCTCAAGTATTCTTCGTATTCCGCCTTTGACTTGGAGTATATCAAGATATCGTCAACGAATACCACGATGCAGGAGTCCAGGTGTGGTTTAAACACCCAATTCATTAAATCCATAAACGGCGCCGGTGCGTTCGTCAACCCAAACGGCATCACTAAGAATTCATTGTGTCCGTACCGTGTCCTGAAAGCAGCAGTCTTTTGAATATCCTCTGCCTTGACTCTCAACTGATGGTATCCAGATCTCAGACCGATCTTGGAAAATACCTTGCTCCTTGCAGCTGATCAAATAAGTCATCTATCCTAGGCAAAGGGTACCTATTCTTTATAATGAGTTTGTTTAATTGCCGATAGTCAATGCACAAACCCATCTTTCTTCTTTACAAACAAGACCGGTGCTCCCCATGGAGACACGCTTGGTCTAACAAACCCCTTGTCCTTGAGCTCTTGTAACTGCTCCTTCAACTCCTTCAACTCAGCAGGAGCCATTCAGTATGGTGCTTTAGAAACATGCTCTGTTCCTGGTGCTAAGTCAATGGCGAACTCAACTTCTCTATCTGGAGGTAATTCGGGGAATTCTTCCAGAAACACGCCAGAGAAGTCTCGCACAACTGCTATCTCCGAAATAATATTCTTCTCTTCCTTATCCTCATTCAAGAATGCCAAGTATCCACTATACTCTTTTCTGATCAAGCGCTCGACCCTGACTACAGAGATAAGTGGCATAGACGTTGATCTCTCTCCTCGAAATCGAAATGATCTCCTTGTGTTGGGTCTGAAGATGATGACCTTGTTCTTACAATCTAGCATCACACAGTGAGTCAACAACCATTCTATGCCAAAGATCACGTCGAATCTTGCATGTCTAACAAAATTAGGTTCGCCGGTAGTTCAAAGACGTCTCCATCCATGATTCTCACGATCACGGAGTTACAACCCTTTTTGGTATCAACTGATTTCCCAATGGGAATAGTCATGGTTAACACAAAGTCTAACTCCTCTGGGTAACAAATGAGTGGGTGGACACAGGTCTATCAACACTCGAGCTTCATATGTCACATCTCTTCCTTTCTCATAGATTTGTAACATACCAACATACACACACACACACACACACACACACACACACACATATATATATATATATATATATATATATATAATGTATACCATCATACCAAAATTTTTTATATGCAAGTTCTTTTCTATTCTCTATATGGATGCACCTTCTCTATCTAGAAAATTTTAAGAATTGAAATTCTTTATTTAAAAGAAATCTCACCTTGGATCACATCATTTGTATTTTGAGCCTCTTGAGCTGTGACTGCATAGGCTCTCCCTTGGACGATCGGCTTCCTTGCTTGTATCGGTCGTGGCACAGAAGCTGAAGCCGTCTTCCCTTTGTTCACCTCAGGGCAATCTTTGACCAAGTGGCCCACCTTGCCACATCTGAAATAGCCTCAAGTTTCCTGCCTACAGTCCGCTGTCCTATGAGACTTGCCACATTTGGCACAAGTCTCCCGAGGTGTGGAAGAAGCTGCTCGTGAGAAACTCTGTGTAACTATGGCTCCGATAGTGATAACAGGACTCTCATATCGTATCGGCCTCCCCGACGCAAGCAATGGAACTCTCTGCTGGTTGGTCTGTCGTGCCGGTCTCTCATAACCTCCTTGGAATGGTGGTCTTTGATTATTTGCTACGAATCTCGGCTTTTTGTTCACCGGCTTGTAGTTCCCTGTTCTACTTTGGTCCATACTCCACCTTCCTTGTTGTTCCCTTTGGCGATATTTATTATTATTTTCTTCTTCTACCACCAAGGCCTTGTTCATAACCTCTCCATAGGTCCTCATCTGGAATGGTGCCACTCCTCCCCTCACGTTCGGTCTCAACCCTTGCTGAAACCTCTTCCCTCTCATCATCTCCGTGATGACGTAGTCAGGCGCGAAGCGAGCGAGTCGCATAAACTCCACTCCATACTCGCTAACAGTCATTCTCCCCTGCACGAGTTGTAAAAATTAGATCTCCATCTAACTCCTCACAACTTCTGGGAAGTACTGTTTGTTGAACTCTTCAACAAATTCATCCCACGTCCAGGGCAAATCCGGAGTCTCCTGAGTCCTAGTCCGTGAAACATACTTCCACCAAGGCCCAACCTCTCCATCCAACATGTAGGTTGCCCAACGGATGCTCTCGCCCTTTATAGATGTGAGCACACTAAATACTTTTTCCATCTCACTCAGCTAGTTCTCAGCTGTCATGGGCTCTGCCTATCCCGAAAAGCTAGGAGGTCTCATCCTCCTAAACTCAGTAAACGTAGAAGACACTGGCGGTGTCAGAACCACTGGAGGTGTCTGTGGCTGATGTTGCTCGTGGGCAGTATGAGCTGCCAAGGATGCTGCCTGTTGGGCCATGGCAGCCGCCATGGTTTCCATAGTGTGCATCATCCTCTGACGCTCCTCTCTATCTTCATTTCTTTCTCTGACTCTCTCTTGTTCTCTTTGATGTCGATCCTGACGATCGCGATCTTGAGTCTCTGCTTGATCTTGGCTCCCTTTGCCACCATTGCCTGAAGCCCCTCTATCTCCTACAGGCACTCTATTGGTATCTGAGATAAAATCATCTCGACTACGCAAACTTCTACTATGACCGCCCCTGGGTCGGCCCCTTCCTCTAGAAGACAACGATCTGCACGTGAAAACCTTGGTTTCATTAGCAGAAGTCCCTATGCTCTGACAAAAGAATGATTGTCAGAATTTTTAAAAGAAAATGCTCTGATACCAACTATGACAGCCCGAATTTTGGCACCCCAAAACCTGTGCCATCAGCACGATCCTCTAGACCGTGCCCCATGGCTATGGTACGGAACATTGGTATAACAAGCAATATTAAGACAAAATGGAACAATAACTACACGATGTAGAAGTAAAATACTATTCTAAGTATAAACTCAAAAGATAGTTCTACTTTCATGCCACTACATGAACAGAGAACAGATCCGAACCATCGGTAATCAACAGATCACCCCAGATGGTTCACTAAAAGAATATATCAATTAATTACATTATTTATCAAAATAAAGGCTTGACATACCAAGCCGTACCAATGAGCTCTCAAAACTACTCTCTCAAAGTACTTAGCATAGTCTCCTAGAAGAAGTCCTCAGGAGGGGGCTCCAACTCTTCCCCAGGCACGTAATTCGAATCACTCGGATCCACGTCTCTCGAAGCCTCGGCTGCTGCTGGCACTGGACCTGCGACATATAGTCTAAAGGGTGAGCTACATCTTAGCTCAATAGGGAAAAACACAATGAACATATAAGTCAAAATCTCACATATATTCCATGATATTCTAAGCATGATGTATCTATGCACTTGTTGGAAAAACAGTTTAAAAGATGACAATTATGTCTTGAAGTTTACTGGTGGTTTGCATGTTTCATTTATTCTTAAACTGTTCATGAATTATACTAATTAGGCCTAAAGAAAACTTAAATCTTCAACTTAAGTAGTCCCCGAGCAATATAGCATCGAGCCCTGATGGAATACCCACCATCGTCGTGTAAGTAGATAGTTGTTATATGTATTCCCTGGGAATACTACCCAAGCCCCTTTCTTATAGGCAGCGGGGTTAAATCTCATCTCAACATCCCTGGGATGTGCTTACTGTGTATGGATAAACCTCCGTACCGATGTACGGATTGGCCGTCGTACCGATCACGAATATCCTATCGAGTCAGTTGTGGGTATCCCGTCACATTGGTGGGGTATTCTATTCAAACCTTAAATAACAAAAATATCATGTACTTTACATATAACACCGTGTAAAAGTGTTACTTTATATTAGTTAGGCCTTATTGGTAGTTATCTAATCTTACTTACATCCCTGGGATGTCTAAATTGCTCGTATCACACTGATGCTTTTATCACTTTCTCATCCCCTGGGGATGTCTCATTCTCATTTACTTTCTTGGTGTCACGCACACACCCTTTTTACAAAGATTTACACAGTTAAAACATTTTCAATTTGATTTCTATATCACTATATACATGCTCTTGCAATTAAAGTACATGTTCAAGGTGTTCCCTACCTCAGGTCTCTGAAGGTCCAAGCATCAAGGTCCCACACGGCTCTTTATGCTTGCTCTCACATGTACCACCTATGGTACATCATAACACATGCAACATATCACTAAAGATGCAATAGAGAAGGTCCTAGACCCTCCATGAACCCCAAGGTCCAATTAAGAAGTCCAGTGAATCGATTAATCGAAATCCAAAATTGATTAATCGATCCTAAATCGATTAATCGAAATCCCCAAAATGATTAAATCGATTCTCAAATCGAGCAGTCGAAAATCTAAAATTGATTAATCAAAATCCAAAATCGATTAATCGATTCTCCAAATCGATTAGTCTTATTTCTCCAGCCACTGGAGGTACTCAGTCGATTAGTCGATTTCTAAATTGATTAATCAACTTTCAAAATCGATTAATCGATTTCCAGATCGATTAATCAAACTCGGGCATTCTTGCTTTTTCAACTTCTAGACCAAAATCGATTAATCGATTCTCAAATTCGATTAATCAATTTGGCCAGAACTCAGCCCCTTTTCGGGCCGTTCTTCCAAATCTTTTTCTCCTTATTTTTCTTTCTTTTCTACCCATTTAATTCTATGATTTTTAACTACCCTTGACTGAATTTAATCATCAAAACTATGCATTTAATTTTAATAAAACTCACCTCAAATCAATCTCCTAAAAGATTGATAGGTTGGTTTAATGGCTAGGGTTCTGGCTCTTGCTTCAATGATCCTCCACGCATTGAATCTAACATTAATGCTTGAAACTCTTCCTTCAATCAAACCACAATAACTCATAACCATTACACACCTTGGTTCTCTCTCTCTCTCTCTCTCTCTCTCTCTCTCTCTCTTCTTAACTCTCTTTCACCAACCAAACAAAAGAAATCTAGGTTATTAAAACCCTTATAACTTCTCTCAAGTTTCGATGTTAAGCACATACACCAGAGATAGGTGTATGTGGCCCTAAACTTACACCATACACTAAACTTAGGTCAAATTTACATCATATTAGTTCATCACTTCATGAGTCCACAGTTTGACTATCACGTGGTCAAACCTACGACTAGTCGGGCATAGATTCCAAGTTCACTCTTTAACGCTCAAAATTTTAGGATATTATAATTCATGTCATAGATTACGACACCGAGGATCCAACAGTCTTCTAGGTTGTGTCCTGCATATTGATGGAAGGCACAATGTTTACTATAGTCTAGATTTTGTCGACCATGGGCAGGGTCTTTCTTACAAGAATCGGAGGAGATTCTGAGTGTTAAGGAGCCGAAAGATGTTAGGAATCATGTATGATAAAGGGGGATAGTATTCCTGCCTCGGCTGGTAGGGGCTTCTGGCTGGGTTAAAGTTCTGCGATGGGGGCACACTATTGTAATTCGGCACGTGGGCTGGTCGATTCTGCGTCATGTTATGATTTTGGTAGGTATTGGGACATTGATTTCTTCTGATACTGGCCTTGATTTTGGTTCTGAATTTGGTTTTGGTTTGCATATCTTTGCTGATTAGTGCCTTGGTTTTGGTTCGTGTATCGTTGCTGATTTTGATTTTGCCCGAAGTTTTGCAGGTATAAATTTCTGTTCCCAGAGTTTTGTCCTTGATTAACAATGGTGTTGACCTGTTTGGTTCCTAAGGCTTTCTTATTATTTTTCAATTTTGATTCACTGAAAGAGCCTACTTTCGATGTGACTATGGATAAAGCAAGGTCTCTGCCCTTAATGTGTCGCGCTAGTCGGGATGCCCGAAAGTGGAGTGCAGTGAAGTCGGGACAATCACTTATGACAAGTGCGCTCTTTAATGGTTCTCTAGTGTTAACGATGATAATGTCCACCGAATCTTTCTCTTTCATTGAAGTGTCGGTCCTAGCAACGAATTTTCTCTATCAGGCGACGAAGTCGATAAATTCTTCATAAAGTCCTTGCTTGGTTGCCATTAGATCGCTGAGACTGACTGTCTCTTGGATCAAGTGTTTGTATTGGTCTAGGAATTAACCGACTAATTCATCAAAGGTTTTTATCTTATAAAGTGGGAGTCTCACAAACCAATCTAAAGCTTCTCCTTCTAATGAGCATTGGAAATAGTGAATGAGAAGTCCTTGATTATCATGTATGGGTCGGCAATCATTACAAAAGAGGGCCAAGTGATGATTTAGATTTCCCGTGCCATTTTATATTTGATAAATTTTGGTGGCTTAAATCTTATTGGTAAATTAAACTCGACGTCCTGGTAAAATTTGTCGAATCCGAATGAGTGATCCGGGGGCGCTCTCTCTTGGCCATGTACTCATTGAGCATTTTAGAGAGATCTTTGATTTTAACGGTGCTGTCTTTTGGAGTGACCTGTGAGTAAACCTTGTCTAAAGAGTCATCGTTGAAGAATGTGTGGGCAGGTTGTCTCAATGGTGTGGCGTAGGCTGACACCGTGCTCGGGGTAGGAGGTGGCCTCTCTTGTCGCTCTTGTTCCTCTGAAAATTATCGTGACCTAATGGTTTCGTATGCGGCGGCCAACCCTCGAAGCAATTCTTCAGAGTCGTCATCTCCTCTTTGTATTCTATGAATACTGAGTTCTACGATCTATTGAGTGGTGAGATTTTGTCTGGTGTTACCATCTCTCCCATTATGATTGTTACCAGTGTGTGGGGTGGAGAAGGGATTTTCCTGCTCACCGGCCATGTTAATCTCAAGTTGCCGTGGGCTGGAATTGTGAAATGGTTCTTCTTCATACATGGGTTGTTATGATATCCCCACAATGGTGGGTCTCCTAAACTCACTCTTCGTATATCATATATCTCGAGTCTTTGACGAAGACTCATATACATATAAAAGGGCATCTAAATGACACGATGAAAAGAAAAATAGGGAGATATGATGAAAACTATCTAGCAAAAAAGTTTGCAAAAATGTCCCATCGCGATTGCCAGTCTATTGGTGTGTGCTTTTTCTGGGTTCCTCTCAGTCCCCGTTGAATCAGTGGCTCCAATTCTGTCTAAGTGGACTCTAGCAATGCAGCTTTGAAATGTTAGAAATAAAGGGTTTTTTAGGAAGGTTCCTAGTATGTTGCGATCGCCAGCTGCAGATACTTAACGACGCTGCAACACATCAATGATCACGCTTTGGAGCGGGTGTGGGTTACTTCTGTACTGAATCATCTGCCTGCGAATGTCAACAACTATGTCTTTTCTTTTAATTTAGATAGTTTAGTTTTTTTTCTTCCCTTCCCTTGGTATTATTGTAGTTCTAATCAGTTTAGAACTTCAAATTCTGCTGCGAGTTTAGTTATGTGAGTTTATTCTAATCCTATTGAGAGTCTGGTTAATTTTTATTATTTTTATTCTTATTGAGAGTCTAATTAATTAAGTGTCCTAATCCCATTAGAAGTCTAATTAATTTTAGTTCCCTAATCCTATTAGAAGTCTAGTTGATATTAGTCTCCTAGCACTACTAGAATTTTAATTGATACAGTGTCCTAATATTACTAAAAGTCCAATTAGCATCGGTCTCCTAATTATACTAGGAATGTAGGTGTATTAATTTTAATGAAACTTTAATTAAACCAAGCATTCTAGTTATACTGAAATTCTAAGTAAAACAAGTATACTAATCATACTGCAATTCTAATTAAAGTAAGTATAATGATTTTATTAAAATTTTGACCGAAACCGATATAATAACATGACTAGAATTCTAATTGAAATAAAAGACTGATTTTTGTTTACTAAACTCTAATTAAGGCAGTAAATTAACTTTTACTAAAATACTAATCGAAATAAAGGAACTGATTTTTCTTGAATCAATAATCGATGAATTAATTATAGCAAAGTCTAATTAACCATGAATAAATTAAATTTCCTAAAATTTTGATTAAAGCAATTGATTAACTGAACCAAAAAATCTGATTAAAGCAATTAAATAATTGTATTAAAGCCTAATAAACGCAATTAATCAATTATATCGAAATAAAAACTAATTAAAGCAATTAATTAATTTTAAAATTCTGAAAAAAGGGGTTTGGGCCTGCTATGCTAAGGAGGATTGGCCTCATTCCCAAGTACCCTCCGTAAGCTCCCTTGGGCAAATTGAGTGGCTGATATTAAAGATAAATTAGATTCATGATGATAAAATAGTATTTTTTTAGATTTTTCAGAGTCGATTTCAGAGTAATAATTGTGAATTAAATTATGAACTAGAATTATAGAAACTAAAATTAATATTTAGAATTTTTGGAGGTATTAAAATCGGGAATTAAATTAAAATTTAAATTTCTAGGACTGAATTCGGGTCCGAAATCAGAAAATTAGACCGTATGATTAAAGATTGATTTTAGAATCTAAGACATAGAACCAGAAATTAATTACAGGACTAGAGATTAAGATTTTACAATGGAATTAAAGCCTAGGATCGATGCGTCAGACCGTCGGATTAAGGATTGGTTCTAGAAACAGAGGACTAGAACCAGATATAGGGAATTACAGTCCGAAAAGGGTGTTACGGTCTAAGATTGAAAATGAAAACTAATAGAATTCCTAAATCTAGAGATTAGAAGTTACGGTCGTGAATTAAAAAAATTAAATCCTTACCTAGGGTCGGGGCTGCGGAGAGAAATCTCGAAGATTCGAAGCTTGAATCTCGAAATCATGACTCTGTTGCTCTATGGGTTTATCCTCGGAGTTCTCTGGTTTCGGAATCCCAAAAAAATTTTGTTCTCTCTCAAAATTGCCAGCCTCCTCAGGGCGAATTAGAAAAAAATCTTTTATAAGTTTTTCTCCAATTAAACGCCCTGTTTCAGGCATTTAACTAGATTGCACGACCGTATCCCGGTGCTTAATCGCTTTGAGTCGGTCACCAACTCAGTAAGCAACTGGCTGACTTGCTCAGCGAGTTTCTTAGTCCTAATAGTGTTAGAACTAATTACGTGCCCATTTTGGGGTACATAATCCAATTAAGCGCCACTCTCGAAGTGTTTAATGAAGGAAACTTAGGGATCAAGGTCTGTAAGACTAGGTCGAGCGTAGGTCAATTGCGCGCCGGTGATGGGGCGCTCAATCCGATCACGCGTCTCATGATAGACGCGTGATCGAGTCTCGAGTTGGTCTGGGAAAAAGAAGTCTAGTCTGAGAAGGGGCTGATTGTGCGCTTGTGATTTGGCGTGTAATCGAATTAAGCGCTTGGTTTTATGTGCTTAAGTCGGGGTTGTCCGGGTCCGGGTCGGACTTGAAATGCCAGACTATTATTTCAGCCTGCATTCCGACTATATACTATTGTTTCAGCCTATGTTCAGCCATGTACTATTGTTTCAATGCATGATTCCCACGTCGGGGGTATGGGGCCTGAGCCACAGAGCTATTGTTTTAGCCTGTGTCTAGCAATATACTATTGTTTTAGTATATGGTCCCACATTAGAGTTATGAGATCAAAGGTTAACCGAACAAATTTGTATATTCCGAGAGGGCAAAATGGGGGTGTCTACACCTACTTACACAGCTAGAGTAGCTTGATAAAACACGTCTAAGGGCAGCTAATCACGCTCAGGTATTTCAGAGGAGAGTGGTCAGGGCTTACGATAAGAAAGTTCTCGAACGAACCTTTAATATTGAAGAATTAGTCTTAAAAAAAATCATGCCTTCCAAGCACGCCCATCCGAAAGGAAAACTAAAACCGAACTAGGAAGGCCGTTATGTCATAACAGCCGTATACCCTGGAAATGCATACAAATTGGCGAACCAAGACGGGGAAGAACTCCCTAGCCCTTGGAACACCATGTATCTTTGAAAATATTATCCTTAGCCCTTTGATCATCACGTCCTGTGGTTAAATACTTATACCTATCACCCCCGTAGTCCTCACGACCCATTCATTAGTTGCACGTCATCAATTCTCAGAATATCCTTAAGACTTTCGATTTATCGCCAATTTTTCTCACTCGGACAATCTGATTAAAAGACTAGTGACATACCTAACATCTTTCAAAAGCATAAGTAACACCCGATCCTCATTTCCATTCCCCCGCCATTGGAGGAGACATTAGAACAAAAAAATGAAGATATCAGGTTCAATCAAAACTCATTATTCTTGCGCTAGTAGGATGCTTTCAAAGAATACATACTTCAAAATTTTGAGTGAGAGCATTACGAAGAATGAATAAGTCAATGAGCTCAGGGAAGTATAAGCAGACCATGAGGATATCTCTGATAACTTTACTAGAAGTGTATAAGCAAGCTGTGAGGGCATCCCTGATGTCCCCATACTACTAGATGTTGTTGTTAGGTGGCGGGAGGAGGACAAACTCTTGCTAAGTATAAAATGTGAGATTTTGATAGTACCGAAATATGACGAAGAGCTCAATCATGACATCCCGTATCTCTCTGAGAAAAATATTGTTACTTATCCCTTTTGGGAAGCATTACATACAAACTATTCCCCGCATCACTGAGCTCTGCCCCCCTCTTCTATATTTATTTCGGATGATAAATCAGAAGCCTTACTGGATGCTCTTCAAAATGAAATTGAAAACCGATGAATGATGACTAACGCAATCACCCACTATACCTACCATACTTTTCCCTGATAACCACGGGATAGGATGACCACCACCCTAGGATAGACCCCGTATGCAACTAACCTAATCTAAACAACCTCCCCCCGATTCGATGACAGTACTGATGAACTTTTCTTCAAAACTAACTCACCAAATACCCATGACTTCTTTTAGACCTAAAGTGCTCATCAATAGCCCAGAAAAGCTCCATTGCATCTACAGACTGGGGCATTTTTCTTGGATCAGAAAGAGAATCACATTAGAAGCGTCGGCTTATCCACAAAGAAGATGAGGAATGACGAAGTTACCATCTGGAAAGTGCTATTGAAGATACTATACTACCAATTCTACTACGCTCCTACACTGGGGCATTTTTTATTTTTTATATTTATTGTTATTTCAGTTATTTGCTTTCCCTGTTGCTTTATTTTCATTTCAAAAAAAAAAAAGAAAAAAAGAAAGAAGAAAAATAAGAAAGAAAAAAAAAAGAGAAAAAAAAGAGAGAAAATGTCGACCTTTATTACCAGGCCCCGGTCTGAGACACTCACCCCTTTGACAACTAGCAAGGGAGAGAACAAAACTTACTGATAGCTTTACCTTTACATGTGCAGATACAAAGAAACCTTCAATCATCATCGGGCGAGCTTAGGAAGAATCCAAGTCCCAATGACGGTTGACGGCGCTAAAGAATCTAAGAAGCGAAAAGCAAATGCGAGAGGTAATCAAAAGAGAAGCAGCCGATCTGGTACATCTAAACCAAAATCTCCATATATATATATATATATATATAAAATATATCAAAGCTTTCTTTTCTTTTTACACTTGTCACCGGGGGCATCCCCCATATATATACAATGCATGCACAGTGAAAAAAATAAAAAAATAAAAATAATGCACACACACGCACCCCTACTCCCTATGCTGCCACTGGAATGGATGAGCACCGCTGTCCCCAGTATCATCAGCTCGGAGGTCTGCAGACTAGTTTTTCGAAAATACAATCCCAACACTCGGAGTCCTCGGGACCTCTAGCCGACGAGGCCCTGCCATAGAACCCCCCTCACTTGTCTGATTAATAGATTGCCTCGATCGCGAATGAGGAGGATACCTCGCAAGAATCTCACGAACAATAGAATCAGTACAAGCATCACCCCTGACACGATCACGAGATGTGCGACGAGATTGCCCAACCGAGAAACCCGTAGCCCTCCTATACTCTTGAGCGTCCACCTCGTCACGAGCCCTTGTCACCCTGGTCCCCCTAGCTCTAAAATCGGCCATTTGAAGCGCCATTCGATCCATAAAGTTTCGGCCAGGAGGGCCAGTCATCCTCTTCACCACTCTGTGGAGAATCTCTGGAGGGATTCCCTGAGTGAGCCCCAGCTCTCGCACCACCCGAGATAGGTGGATCCTCTCCACCTTCTCAAAAAAATGGACCCATATGTACACGTCAAAGAAGAGCTAGCCATACTGAATCACTGGCACACTCGCATCCTCCTCGGCTGCGTATGGCTTCCAAATCACCTAACCAAATAAACAAGCCAACCCATCAATGAATCCTCAGATCCTAAAAGACCGAAAGAAAATGACACAAAACATATACACGATGATATATACCTACCCTGCATGCATCTCCTCGAAGACACCGGGCGCAATCTAAAGATCCGAAGACCAGCGACGACCCCTCAACGCCTCCCTCCACATGCACATCCGAGAAAATTTGAACGTCACCTCCAACGGAACTCCTAGACGAAGAAAAGCAAAATGGTCATATGCCCAGAACTAAAAAATAACACAAAAGAGAAACGATGAATAGCTACCACTAAAAGACTAAGAAAAATAAAGACGCTATGACATTAACTAACTAAAACTCACTTGGAGGAAAGGAAGGAAACCTCCGATCGTCGCGATGACCCTTGCCCAACGATAAAGCTGCTCATAGAGATGCGCCAATGCGGCTGCGCCCCATGCATAGGTAGGGACCCGATCCAAGTCCCTGAGAACCATCGAAAATAATCAGGTGATGCATCCCTGAGTTGAAGAAGAGAAGAGTATTGTACCGAGGAAGTGCATCAAGAACACTTGGAGCACCCTATATGCAGCCAACCCTGGCTCAACTACGGGCTCCCGGCCCGCCACTACCACACAATGCGCCTCATAAGATGCCCTCACCTCTGAATAACGCCTCAGAGGAATGAAGCTACTCGCAAACATATCAAAGAACCAATTGACTCGAATCACACCTGGCCCCGAGCCACTCGACCTATACAGTACTCCCAAACACCTCCAAGTACGCTCCCCACACACCTCCAAGTATGCTCCTGCCATCCGTCCCATGATCGGCTCACCCTAAAAAAGAAGACCGATAATGCGGACCCAGTCCTCTGGAGTCGGCAACATCATGTCAATTGGAAAGAGAAGTGCCTGATGCTTCTCCCTCTAGCTCTCTAAAATCACCGCGATCAAGCCACGATCGACCTGAAAGGGCTCCAGCTCCAGGATCAGCCTGAAGCTGAAAGACACCAATCGCACCCACTGAAACTCCAGTAAGGTATGGTATTAAGTATGAGACTCAGTCCATGCTGAGTTGATAGCCAGTTGCGGGGGCTCTTATTGAATAGAACAAATAATGATAGTAAGACTAACACATACCTATGACCAATGACAAACATATCTAGAGAAAAAAGCAAATGAAATATATCCAGATACACTGATAACAACTTACAACAAAAACACAAAACATGATAAGAACAACTGAATAGAAACATGACCAATCTCTAGATGCCGTCATGATGCATGAGTGAGCACACAATTAATGATCAATGCAGGTTTGACATAAATTAAAAAAGAGGTTTCCAGATCCTAATAAGTCAATCTCATAACCTAAATGCAAGGATAATGAAGGAACTCTTGGTCACAGGTACCTACCTGGCCTCAAGCGAAGAAATCCTCCAGCGAAAAGTGTTTGCGATCTTGATGCTCCACACCCTGGTGCTCCTCAGCTCTCTCCTCCTCAGGTCTCTCACCCTTAGCTCTCTCGCCCTCAGCTCCCTCAACCCTCTCACCCTCATCCTCAACTACCCTTGCTCAATCTCAAGTACCTCCTCCTTGACCTCCACCTGGTCACCCTCTAGTACCTCCTCTCTAGCTACCTCCCCGACATCCGCCTCCCCTACAACGGCATCGGTCCGAGCCTTAAGGTCTCACCTATCTCCCCCATCATCATCCTCTCCAATTCAAAAATAGTAAGATTGTCCCTACCAACACCCTCACCCTTTATCCTAGAAGAAAGAGCTCGAAAAGCTAAAGAGGATGAAAGAAACGGTGCCTGAAATAGACGATCGTATCGTAAGATATCATGAAAACTCGAAAACTAGAGCACAAGGAAACAAAGAAACCAAGAATCAAAGACCAAAACGGATAGCACGGGAAGAATGAGACGGTTTTGAACTATATATAGAACATACCCAAATCGCGCATGTAAACTCACGCGCGCAACTGAATCAAGGACCACTATTCCCGCGCTTAATCCAAATCAAACGCTCGTAATAGGGCGCACAAACGGATTGTCGCTCGCTCAAACTAACCCGACCACTTGGTTGCGCGTCTCCCACCAGGCGTGTAATCATATCAAGCGCCCGAACCAGTGTGTGCGAATGCCAACAGTCACTTAAACAGTGACTAGCCACTGCCTTAATCCTGCGCCCCATGACTTGCACTGAATTCGATTAAGCGATCGGACGCTGACGCTAAATGACCTTCTGACCCTTTGAAACGCGCACTCCTATTCCGGCGCGCAATTAGTTTATGCGTTCGGTGTGAAGCGCGCAATTCCCCAGAAACACAAAATATGTGCCCAGAATAGCAGGTTCACAGGACCGAATTAGGAGACTTCTGACACTGACTACCAACCTAAACTACGCCATTGTTAGAGTCAATCCAAAAACACTTCTGACTTAGGACATACACACCTCAAATAAAAAACTAAAAAAAAATGCCCCCCCACCATCATTTATACACTTCAACTAAGACCAAACTAAAAAAAATAATTAAGAAATGCCCCATCGCTTGCAGACTACAACTAAAATCAAACTAAACTGAAAAATGCCCCCCATTGTTTATACACCTGAACCTAAACTAAACTAAACCAAAAAAACTGTCCCCAACATACCCCAAATTCAAAATAAATAAACTAAATCAAATCAGACTTGAATAAATAAACCTTGCACTCAAGATAAATCAAATAAGCTACAAAGTCAACTAAACCAAAAGTTGCTAAATATAAATAACCACAAATGGAATTAAAAAACATAATCACTTCTTAAATAGATAATATAATTACAAAATACACCGAGGGCATACCCTCTGAATATACAACTTAAAATAAGAAATTTAAATCAGCATGTTCAGACAATGCCTGAATCTGGATTTATTCGAAAAATAAG
This sequence comes from Chloranthus sessilifolius, assembly GCA_021018995.1. Classification (NCBI taxonomy): domain Eukaryota; kingdom Viridiplantae; phylum Streptophyta; class Magnoliopsida; order Chloranthales; family Chloranthaceae; genus Chloranthus; species Chloranthus sessilifolius. The sequence goes on from CM037588.1 coordinate 106,648,444, forward strand.
AGATCTCGGAGAAGCCCGGAGAAAGGGTACGCCCTGAATAAATTCTAACCGTGATAACCTCTTCCCCTGCCCTGAACCGATAGAAAAGAAAGAGTGGCTCATAGAAAGCCACCCAGGATTTGCGGGATCCACCTTTGGGAGCTCACCTTTGAAAGCATAACAAGAAGGAGCAACTAATATTGAATCCGTAGAGCCTAGCGAGGAAAAATAGGCATTGGTCACGAGAACTCTGACCCTGCCTTATTTTTGGGTTTCCTTTCACCACCTTCTTCTCTTCCATCTCTTCTCTCGATGGGGTGACACTTCGAGTTGAATCGATAGCACCAACCCTAGCATCACCCCAGATTTCAAATCTCGTCTATTCTCAATAATCCACTCAATAATCACAATTCTTCGGGTTCAATATCCGGGATACAAAATAGAGAGGAAGAAAAGACATTAATGAACAAAAATGCCGGACAAAAAAATATATGCCCCAAAAATTTAACCCTAAGCTTGAACCACAAAAAAATAAAAAAAAATAACGCCTTTAACATACATTTATAAACCATACCCCTCAAACCACAAAGTGACAAGTGTTACACCTTTGAAAACCCTTCCAATCTAATTAAATCTAAACCAAACACATATCCCTTTGAAAGACCACAATCCATGACAAACCTAGATGAACCAATGATCACACAACACTTACCCCTCCAAAGAAAACAATCCACCCCCAAGTCTAGATAAACCAATAGGAATCAAACACTTAACACCCATCTAGAACTTTTGAAAAAAAGGAAACTCACATCTTCTAACAAGTGTCATCTCAAGTCAAACAAAAGACTGAAACAAAATACCTTAAACTTTAAATTAAAAAAAAAAACAACTCTCTAAAATGAGATCTTGACTTGTGAGGGACAAAAAAAAAATGCCTCGTCAAATCCATCGGAACCAAGTAAACCCTCTAAACAAACCCCATAACACAAACTAATCTCAGGATAAACTCTAAGCTAAATTAAATCCTAAAATAAATTAAATAAATCAAATAAATCCAACCAATCCATTAATAAGTTTAAATAAATAAACAAGCACGATAAAACAAAAAAAATGCCTCTTTATTTATAACTCAAAAATTTTACAAGTATCACCAGAAGCATACCTCCTAAATTTACAACCAAAAATGAAAACCTAAAACCTAATCTACAATCCAAAACGAAAACTGGAGACCCGAATTCAACATAAAGTGAGGAGCAGAATGCCCAATCAGAAGCCTCAGAAAGGATTACCACAGACGTGGAGCGTCCAATCGGAGGCTTTAGGAAGGATTGGTTGGGAAATACATCCCTCCACTTGTTACTCCTCTTCCACCATCTTCACCTCCTTCGCTGCCGCCTCTCCTACGCTGCCTTCACTGCTCCCTAAAAGAGATCGATGTGAAGACTAACATCCTCATTCCTAATACCGCCCTTTCCTAGAATAACGACATCTCCGAGCATCACCTCAGGGCAAAGATCATGCGAAATCACGAATATAGGAAGAAACGAAATCTCAATCGGACGGTTAGATCGCCTAATATCGCTAAAACATAAATTTTAGAACACAAAATATCTAGAAAAAGTAAAACTCGAGACTAAACCGGAGAATGAGAAACAAATGAAGACTCTCCCCCCTTATATAGAGTACAGACTCAATCACGTGCCCAGACACGTATGCTTAATCCAGTCATGCGCCACATACAATGCGCTCAATCCAAAACACGCACCCCAACCCGAGCGCACAAATGAACCATCGCCCGTGCCAACGGCGCGACACTCCGATCACACGCTCACTACAAAACGTGCAACCTCATCAAGCGACTCCCACGAATCGCACAATACGAAAGGTCACCCACCTAGTGACCTGGTGACGCCTCGATCATGCGCTACGATTATTGCACATAATACAATCACACGCAAACTCACATACCCATAAACGACCCGTCGAACCTATGATCGCACTCCAAGAAACAAGCGCGTAATCATATTAAGCGGCACGTACCAAGAGCGCAATACCCCAATTAATCCACCGTCACACCGTTCCATCCCATTTTGATCAAAATTCTCCTATCCCATCGCGTGGCCTCACATGCTGTTCAAAAAATAACATGGCCACTTACCCCTAACCCATCGTGTAGCCTTGTCACACACGCCCCATCAAGATAAGATGCACACACATGACGCCACCACAATATCCAGTCCCATTACGATAAATCAATCACGCCACCACATATCCTCTCGTGAGAAGCTAAAAACAAAGCCAATCACAACGCAACCACAACGTGATCTCACAGAACCCAAGATCAGCCAAAGAAAGAAACAGGACATACCTATCACGCAAATATCCTACCAGCATCCCACTGCTAACTATGCTCAGCCAACATCCCATCACAAGCATTACTACCCGAAAAGCTCAAACAATACCTGTCACGCCATATGAAGAAGGGAAAAAGCTCGATCAATGTCCCATCGCGATATTGCTTCTCCAAGACATCACGTCCCACTAGGACTCACCCAGGTCCTTGTCACAGTGAAAATGAAGAAAAGAGAAGAATCCCCAAGTCCCATCGCAGCACCACCTCAACAACCCATCAGTCCCATCACGGACCATGCAAGCTACACACAATTCAGGTAAGTATCACTCCCAGGTAAGTACTACCCACTTTTCAATTACTCGATATTCTTGTAAAATATAGTTAACTACGATTAAGTCAAAAAATGTTTTCGAAACCCGTCTCTCTCGACTCGCAAATCACTGTAGTCCTCCCATAAGAGACAATCATCAGTATTTTTTGAGAAGATTAGACGGAACATCCGACATGCCAAGTATCGTCTTGACAACCACATAAATGGTCGGGTCCACAAGTCCCATACTAGTGGATTTGCTCAGCGACATCTTGAAAGATATGTTTTCTGCCATTTTATCTCTGAATTGATCTTAAGTTAAATTCTCTAAAATTTCAAAACCCCTTACTTCCAAAAAAAATCCTTTACTTTAAAAAAAAAAACGAGAAAATAGAAACAATCAAACTACAAAAAGAAAGAAACCAAGCAAAAAAAAATAAACAAAGAGACTCACCTACCAAATTTCACCTCAATTACCAACTCAAACCGGCCATTCCCTTGGGAAACCGAATAATGAGTATATTTAATCTAAGAACTTACAAACGCTTATTAGAAAAGGAATGCCTGACGCGCATTGATGTGAGCAATGACGCACTCAGTTTGACATGACTTGCGAAAGCCTTTGACATTATTTTACATTGTATTGTTATTGGTCCCTGGACCTATTTATGGACATTTGTATGACGCCCCCCGTACCTTGACGGCATCATACCCCTTGTAGTAGGTCGCGACATGCAGCGAGATGCCCCTTACACCCACGGATTAGGATATAGTGATTCCCCTTTCCGTTTGACCGTCACTCACAGCAGTCGTGCCACGTGACGGGATTCCCCTTGCACCTACGGAATAAGATACGCTGACTTCCCTCGTCGACTGTCTATGATAGGGGGCCGCGATACGTGACGGGATCGCCCCTAGGCATCCACGGCATAGAACACACCTTTGGACAGCTACCACTGGGCCTCTGAATGCTCCATTTTAGCTTGTTCTGATAGATAAGAAAGCCAAGCATGTCATGTCAGTATCTCTAATTCACATTTATGAATTTCTAAGAGAAATGAGAAGAAACCTCGAATGAGGGGTGTCTACTTTTTTGATGCATTCATACTTCACAAAAGCGCGTCGAAGAGGGGCATCTGTAGACACCCCCATTTTTCCCTCTCGAAATGTACAAATCTGTTTGGTCAACCTTTGACCTCATAATCCTAATATGGGAATCATATACTGAAATAATAGTACATGGCTGGACACAGGTTAAAACAATAGCCTGTGGCTTAGGTCCCAACGTAGGGAGACTATATACTGAAATAATAGTATATAGTCGGAATACAGACTGAAATAATAATCTTGCATTTCAGATCCCTTTTGCCCTAATGTGGGACCATACACTAAAATAATAGTATATGGCTGGACACAGGCTAAAACAATAGCTTTGTGGCTCAGGCCCCATAACCCTAACACGGGGACCATATACTGAAATAATAATACATGGCTGAACACAGGCTGAAACAATAGCTCTGGGGCTCAGATCCCAATGTAGGGGGACTATATACTGAAATAATAGTATATAGTCAAAATATAGGCTGAAACAATAGTCTGACATTTCAAACCGACCCGAACCTTGGAATTACGTGCCTAAAATCACGGTGCAATTTGATTGTACGCCAAACCACATGCGTGCAATCAGTCCCCCTTCTAGACTAGACTTCCTTTCCTAGACCACCTCGAGACTCGATCACGCACTTCACATGGGACGCGCGATAGGATTGAATGCCCGATCACCGGCGCGCAATTAGCCTACGCTCGACCTAGTCTTACAGTCTTTGACCCCCAAACTTCCTCGATTAAACGCTTAGAAAGAAGCGCTTAATCGGATTATGCACTCCACACAAGGCACGCAATTAGTTTTAATGTGATTAGAACTAGGAAACTCACTGAGCAAGTCAACCGGTCGCTCACTGAGTCAGTGACCGACTGAAAGCGATTAAGCACCGGGAGACCAATGCGCAAGCTAGTTATATACCTAAAATAGGGCGCTTAATTGGAGAAAAACCTATAAAAGATTTTTTTCTAATTCACCTCGGGAGAGGCTGGTAATTTTGAGAGAGAACGGATTTTTTTTGGGATTTTGAAACCAAAGAACTCCGAGAATAAATACATAGAGGAACATAGCCATGATTTCGAGATTCAAGCTTCGAATCTTCGAGATTTCTCTCCGCAGCCCCCGTCATAGGTAAAAATCTTAGTTTTAGACTTAGGATGTCTTTTAGTTTTAATTATTAATATTGAATTTTCAGTTTTAGATCGTAGCACCCCTTTTAGACCGTAATCTCTTACATCTGGTTCTAGTTCTTCATTTCTAGAACCAATCTTAAATCTGACAGTCTAATTTATTGACCCTAGGCTTTAATTCCGTTCTAAAATCTTAATTTCTAGCCCTATCATTAATCTCTGATTCTAGTTCTTAAGTTCTAAAACCAATCCTTAATCATACGATCTGATATTCTAATTTCAGACCCGAATTGAGTCCTAGAATTTTAAATTTTAGTTTTAATTTCTAAGTTTAAGAATTTTAAAAAATCCCAAGTATTAATTTAGTTTCTATAATTCTAGTTTCTTAATTGAATCCATAATTATAATCCCAAAGTTGACTCCGAAAAGCTAAAACTATAATATTATAGTTCAAAACTCAATTTGCTTTAACCTCGGCCACCCGATTTGCCCAAGGGAGCTTACGGAGGGTACTCGGGAATGAGGCCAATCCTCCTTAGCATAGCAGGCCCAAAACCCTTTTTTTAGAATTATTTTGTTGCTTTAATTAGGATTTGAAAATCAGTTCCATGACTTTATCTTAGAAGTTTAGTATAATTAATTTACATGCTTTCTTTTGATTAGATCCTTAGAATAACTGCCTTGATTAGAACTCTAATAAAACTAGTTCCTTTATTTTAATTAGATAGTTCTAGCATAGTTAATTCCTCGCTATATTAGATTTCAGCATAAACCTTTTCATTATTAGAATTTTAGTATAATTGATTCATTGCTTTGATTATAATTCTAGAAAAAAAATCAGTCCTTTATTTTAATTGGATTCTAGCATAGATAATTCATTGCTTTAATTAGAATCTTAGTATAATTAATTTCTTGCTCTGATCAAAATTCTAGCAAAATTAGTTTCATTATTTTAATTAGAGTCTTAGTAAAATCAATCCTTTATCCCCATTAGAATTCTAGCAGGACTATTATCTTTGCTCCAGTTAGAACTCCAGTTAGATTAGCATATTTATTTCGATTAGAATTTCAGTATAATTAGCATACTTGATTTAATTAAAGTTTTATTAAAATTAATATATTTGCATTCCTAGTACAATTAGTAGACTCATATCAATTGGATTTTTAGTAGTATTAAGACACTAAATTAATTGGAATTCTAATAAGATTAGGAAACCAAGATTAATTAGACTCCTGATAGAATTAGAATACTAAATTAACTTATTATAATAAATTCCCACACACTAAACTCACAATAGAATTGGGAAATTTAAACTGATTAGAACTACAACAGTAACGGAAAAGAAAAGGAAAATTAAACTATGTAAATTATAAGAAGAGTCACAGCTGTTGACGTTGACAGGCAAATGATTCAGTAAAGAAGTAATCCACACCCGCTCTAAAGCATGATCATTGACGTGTTGCAGCATTATTAATCTGCAGCTAGCGACCGCAACAAACTAGGAATCTTCCTAGAAAATCTTTTTTTTTTTTATCTTTACCTCCACCATTCCAAATGCCGCATCGCTAAAGTCCACCTGAACAGAATTGGGTCACTGATTCAACGGGGACCGAGAGGAACCCATAAAAAGCGTGCACCAACAGTGACGAACCAAAATTTCCATCCACAATAACAGGAAATCCTGTGTCGTTGGATCGTGCATCACCATCCATGTACAATATAGTATTGCAAAAATGAAAGTAGATATATCATATGGCAACAAGATTATATGAAACAAGATCTCCATTTCTAATATCGAAGATCAGAACAAGACTAAAATAAACTATCGGTGACGGTTGACCGTTACCTATATATTGTACCAGATCCACTAAGGAAATTACGCTTCAAGCAGAAGATCTTCTTCCTCTAGTATGAAATCAGGAATCGCCTCCAAACCATGGTCTTGAATGGTATCTACACCTGTGACGTATAGTCGAGGGGTGAGCTACAATCCAAACTCAGTAGGAGAAGATCCACGCTAACTATAATTTTTTTTAAGTAGATGCATAAATTCGGTGACGGAAGCATAAATACAATGACTAAAATTCGAAGCATTTTCATATTAATTCAAAGTTTACAGATCTTATAATCAAATTCAAATTCAGAGTTTCGGGCTCAAAGTCAGAGTTCTAGTTCAAGGTTTGGATTCAGAGTTCAGATTGATATTCATGTTCAAATCTCAAAGTTTGGATGTACTATTCAGGATTCAAAGTTCAATGTTCATAGTCATAGTTCACTGGTCAACATTCAAATTTCTAATCTAGAGTTCAAATACACGAATTTACCGCCGTGTCAATTCAAATCATAATTTTGTATTCAAAGTTCAGGTCGATGTTCAAAGTTCTAATTCGAAGTTCAACTACACAGATTCATCGCCATGTTAGTTCAAATACTGATCCACCGCCATGTCGGTTCAAATACATGGATTAACCGCCGTGTTGGTTCAAATACACATATTAATCGTCGTGTTGGTCCAAATACACGGATGATCAGAATTCGGAGTTCATTGTTCAAATACACGGATTCACCGCCGTGTCAGTTCAAGCATTCATATTTCATAGTGCCGGTACAGATATGGATCCATCGCCATGTCAGTTCAAATACACTGATTCACTGCCATGTCGGTTCAAATGCACGAATGACCCTCTGTGCCGATTAAATTTCGGAGTTCACATTCAAAGATCAAAGATTCAGATTCATAGTTCATATTTTGGGGTTTAAAGATTCAACGGTTCAATGTTCGAAGTTCGATGACAGAATTCAGATTCAATGTTCAAAGGCCATATTCAAGGTACATTCATATATAAAAGCTCAGAGTCAGAGATTATATTTCAGAGTTCAAGGGTTCGTTGTTCAATGTTCAAATTCAATGTTCAAGTTTCAAGGATGCAAGATTCCATGTTCAGATTCAATGTTCAGATTCAATGTTCAAATCTAAAGCTCAGATTTAGAGATCATATTTCCGAGTTCCATGTAGTTTAGATGATTCAAAGACATAAAATATTCAATGTACAAAAAAAATGCAAAAAAAATCCAATATTGTTAAATGATTAAAAACATGCAAGATTCATATTTTAGAGATTCAAAATTTCATGATTTCAATATGAATACGGTCAAAGACGAGTTTTAATTCAAATTCTAATCATCATGAGTTTATTCTATCTATCCCGGAGATCTATGAATCAAGATCAAAATGGCAATTAAGCATTGAGTTCCCCTACCTTAATCTCAAAGTTGTGCGAGGCAAGGCGAAGCCCTTACCAATTGCCTCCCATTCTCAATCTATATCACGGAAGGTTCACAAACCACGTGTTAGTGTCAAAGAAATCGAATAAGTCAAGGTTCCTCAAGCTTTGTCTCGGAAAAAGTTTAGATAGGCGGAATGCACAAGTTGCAAATTTTGGGATCATGTAGAACTCATCACACCTGCCACCCAATTTTGACCTTTAAAACATTGGATTTGTGGAATTGCTAATTCACACAAATTATAGGGCTCATTTTTCTCTTTCCAATGCTATGAGAATCACATAATTTCGTGTTTGGGGTCAAACATTATGGTTGACATATTGAACATATGTCGGCATCTTGCTGTAAGTCGCCCGGGCAAGTTCAAAAGTCGCTTGGGCAAGTTTATCAGATTACATGTGGCACACACCAGCTCAGCGAGAATACCCGAAAAAGTTTGGCTGGAAACTCGCCCAAGCAAGTTTCACTTCTTTGCATTTTGAAGGCATCTCACCTGGGTGAGTTTCACTTCTTTGCATTCTAAAGGCATCTCGCCCGGGTGACATTTCACTCGCTCGAGCGAGTTTGATAGTTTCAGAATTCGATTCCTCTTATTCTCCAAATCAAAAATTTTGAAATCCTTTGTACCAGGCCTAAATTCATGGGCAAATCTTTAATAAGTTATTCCTACTTTATCCAGTAGGAATCTTATCTTCACGACTTACGCGTGCGCGATTTCCATAATGGGCCCTCGGAATTTATCGTCATACGTCTCTTCACGCATCCGATCTCCAAAATCCTCTCATGCGATCCAAAACTACCATTCATTCCAACCAAATAATAATTTCCACATCAGTTAGTAATGGATTTTACCTCTAATTTCATGCATGCAAGATTCACTATGATCGGAGACGGATATCGACGCTTACTCTCGCATGCATCCACATCCTTGAATTCCTTCTTGGATCGCGAATGCGAAGCCTATGATCATCAAAATCGGAGGAATCGGTGCCAAAGCTTGCCGTTCATCCGATGATTCAATCTCTACCTCTTTTCGATCAATTGGCGTTAAACTCAAAGGTGTCCTGTGATGCGGAACAGAACGAAGGTCCATTGGGTGGAGCGTGGGGTTTGAGGGAAGATCCAAGGTTAGGATCTCCCAAAAAGAAATTGCATGAGAAGAAGAAGGGGTTTCTCTCGTTCCCTCTCGGTTCCTTACAAATTCAAGGTCTTATTTCTACGTAAAGCCTTTCTTATAATTGATAGGGTTGTTAGGGTATTAAGCTGGCACATTGAGGATCGGTGTATACGCTCTTATTAAAAGGCCAAAAATAATGCTTAACATTCACTCAACAGTTATGATCCCTGGACCTCTAACTTACAGACCAGACTTCTAACCGTTGTGCCATCACGTGACTTGTGTGCTTGTTCGCACACTTAGTCGGGTGTGTTAGTGTTCGGAAATCTAGGATGTACATCTATACCTATAAACATATGTTAGTTTGGGTTACAGGGCTGGGGTTAGGTTCGTGCCTAGGGTGCACCTGATCGCCCTTGATCACGCGCACGCCAACCTTCTCGTATTAAATTACTCATCAATGATAACTAAGTAGGCCTAATGTTATAATTATGGTACTTGAAAAGGTGTGCTCGGACTTGGTCCGATCCCAGGGTTCGACTTGTGTGTAACACACACACTTCTCATATGGGTTCGAGTTCCAAGTTAGTGCTTGAACTTGGACTTGGTTTGAGATTCATATATTGGGTGCATTTACCCGACTAAGATAGGTGGGTCAGAGACCGCGTTTCAGGCATCAAAAGTTTGACCAAGGTCAAATCGATCAAAATAGTTGCACGATCATCCAGGGTCAAAGAGTAGCAAAAGTTAGGGTTGTTACAGTTTTCCCCTATAGAATGTTTCAGAATATAAATATTATATGAGAAACTCTTCACTAGTTGTTTGCCTTTACAAATTTTTTAATATTTTTTTAAAAGAATTCAGCTAAAAAATCTTCTCTAGTAATTGACTATTTTTTTTGACTTCAAGATATGAGTACATTATTGTCTGATATACACAACAATTATTTTATGCAATACATAACATAACTGGTTCTCTTTTGGTTACATGTAAATTGTGATCTCACCCTATCTCTTCCACCCATCATGTAATGACCGCCTTTGAATCAAACGATGAAAGCCAATGTGAATTGAGGTTTACTCTATATCACCTATGGAAGCTTCTAGAATTTTTTTGTAAATCTTTGAACAACACAATGGTTAGCCTCACAACATATTGTGTGACTATTTGAACTTTGCAATCTTCGAGGTCCTTTCTTTGTTATCATATTGTTTAATCTTTTCATGATTGACCCATAATGGAGGAGATTTCTAGAATTGGGTCCCTTAGCAATCTCCTAGAGCTGAGTCTTTTGTTTGGCAACTCTATGGGGGTAATCCTTGTAGAAGACTAGCTCCTAAGGTGGAACATTTTCTGATGAGTATTTGCTACTTTTGTGGTCACAAAATTAGAGATGCCCATCATTTGTTTATTAATTGTTTGTAAATTAGGAAAATATGGTTGGGTTTTTAAAAATTATTTGTTTGGGAATTTATTTAAATAATCTTATCTCTGTTTTGTATCTTTTGTTAACCTTTGAGTGGGTTGAGTGGAAACTCTTGAACAATTTGGTTGTGGAAAATGATGGTTTTTGCAGTAATAGCGGAAGTCTTGTAGTGTGGACTGGGCTAAGTTCCCCTTCGCTGGATCCCTTATCACGGTTTGTGAAGGCTGGAATAGAGTGTGTTCCTGTGATATGCCCGAATCAAGGCCAAGAGAATTTGGATGAAGCCTACTGCTGGTTGGGTGATAGTTTCGACTGCTTCTGTAGGGGAACTTACTTGTGTTCGGGTTTGGCTTGGTCTTCTTTTCTGTGATAACTCAGGAGAGGAACTTCTCTTATATGCAGGATCATTAGGCATGGTTAGTGTAGCAGTTGCTGAGGTGTATCTGTGTATGTCTTTGGACTAAATTGTTTTAATTATCGAGGATAAGTGTAACCGAACATTGGATCGATATAGGGATTCATGCAATGCAATTGTGTGGCTTGATAGTGTTCCGATCCTCCTTGAATGTTCAACACAAGATTCAGTGAAATTAGTCCCATTTCATAGTGCTTGGATGAGTTCAAGTGCTCGCATGTCCATAGAGAGGGAAATTGGAGGGCTGACTGACTAGCCAATGAAGGGGCCACCCCAGGTAAGTCGGTTGTGAGACTTATGGCATAGAGATGGAGTTTTGGGGAATTTATCAATAAAAGAACTTTTTTGGGGAATGGATTCTCCATTGAAGCATTTTGGGTCTAAAAGGTTGCTTGTTTATTTTTTTCTCACTTCCTTGTTGTTGTTCCCTTTGTCTACTTTTATGCAGTCATTAAAATCTCCAGCTTTTGAAAAAGTTGCATTTAAATGGTGAATAAATACTTGTTCAATCTTTTGGCATTTTAATCACAAAAGTCATATATATTTATATATTTTGCTAAATTTTTTTGTGAACTTTACATTGCATCGTGACTTAGTTGATTAAAACACGATTTTTTAGTTAGTCATTAAAAAAAAAAGTTAAAAAGAATTATTCTTATATATCCTTTCTCTAACACTAATTTAGAATGAAAAATATATTATTTTTCGCTCCTACAAACCAAAGCCCAAGATTAGGTCAATATCTCGTCTACCCCTCTCAGCACCGTGTACGTACGGGACCAACATTGGGTAATGGGTTCTACAAAGTCAAGTTACAGAAGTAGGTTTTAGCTTCAGTCCAAGGGTTTGAAAAAGATTTTTTTTTGAGTGTAGTGTTCTTTTATATACTACTAAAATAGATAGTTCACATTTAAAAATAAAATGAAATAGCTTTCTTAAGCCTCACTTTATCAAGCTATGGAAGCCAATGAGAAAGTGCCATTCAATAACAGATTTAAGTTTTATTGCAATAACGCATAAATTATTGCGCTTTGCCTTATCTTCGAGGTTCTTTTCTACACCGGGGGAGAGAGCTTTTCTCTTGCGCTTTGTGATGCTCTAGCGGAACTTGAGGGAGGCCATTCTGTGATGCATATGGTGCTGGCAGAGCTTTATCACTGTCTTGATGCTTTTACTCTGGGCAAGGTGGAGTGCCTCCGGGGATGTCCCGTCTTGCTCCAGATTTGGCTTGGGGAGCATCTTGCTATTTTGGGACCCGTGGCCTGCTTTTACGTTGTTCGTGGTGAGGCAACTCGCTACTTCTTGGATCGATGTCACAAGTTACCACAGGGGAATGTACAAGAACTGAAGCTTTGGCTGGCTGAGGCCAAACTGGTGTGGAGGCTTCCTTGGTTAGACAGGGCTTTTCTAATAGTTCGATCTAGGGACTACGAGGGCATCACTCTTCTTGGTTTGACCGACAACAACTATTACTTTCCATTTCGGGTGTTACATCAGTTTGGTTGCTCTCAGCAGGTGCCCTGTGTGACGAAACCGCTCCTATGTGACTTGATTTTCTCTCGGGGGTCCTCTGGGGACCTGGATAGGGTAGCCGATCTCTGGGAAACACATCAGTCGACGCATATGTGCGATCTGGAGCAGGGGAATCTGGTTTTGACCTCTCTTGAGTACAAAGCTTGGCTGCTATCTGAGAGGCCCTCTGCTTGTCTCTTGGACCAGGCAGAGTGTAGTGACGTAGGGGGACCTTGGCTGAAGAAGGAGTCGATGCTTCGAACCTGAATTGAGCTGTTGATGAACGAGAAGTGAGTCCTGCATGCGCGTTTAGAGAAACAACAGGTTAGAGCAGACGTGGCTGAAGCAAGAGCCACCGTAGCTGAGTGTGAGGTTCTTCGTCTGGAAGGAGCCCTGAGTGATGCTCTTGGTGCTACTGACGCTTCTCGGAAGTGGTATAAGAGCCTGCATGGCCGCTGGACGATAGATCGGGATGTTCGGGAGGATGCCCTGCGTCGTTGACCTAGGCCTGCACATACTTTTTTTGCATAGATCAGATTATCACATGAAGGGGTATAAGAACCCCTGCTAGATATATATTTTTTGGTATATATATTTTCTTTATGTTTTTATTGTTTTGACTTTTTGTAAAAGGAAGGGTACGCAAGGCATTACACATGTTATTTTTTGAGATGTGGTGTGAGAACGGTGTAGATATGTAAATGAAATAGGGAAATCTATTATCTTGCATAAAGTCTATCTTTTCTCTATTTTTGTAAAGGGGGAAACTGGGTACTATGCCAATCATTCCTTTGGAGATGTGGTGTACATAGTGCCGGCCCGAAATGGGAAAGGAAAATCTATTATCTTTTACAAATATGGTCTTTCTAGTCATCAAATCAATCATCCCGGAGTGGGGTGTGCATAGTGCTGGCCCGAAAATGGGAAAGGAAAATCTATTATTTTTTACAAATGTGGTCTTTCCGATCATCAAACCAATCATCCCGGAGTGGGGTGTGCATAGTGCTAGCCCGGAAATGGGAAAGGAAAATCTATTACCTTTCTTAAGAATTTTCTTTGATGCCTTAAGCGTGGGGGGAAGTAACAGGTCCTAATTTGAGTATAGTCGAAACCGTCGATGGTCGGACTAGGTGAGGTTCAGCGTCTTTATCATAGTAAGAATGTCCACCCCCTTGGATCGAATTATCCCTTTTTATCCTTATCTCGGGTCATGCATTTAACAGTGCGGCTATGAAGATATACCTGATCAAGACCTGATTTGAGCAAACATGAGTGGCTCAATTGGCGACTAGATAATTTAGAAATGTAATCAATGGAGTCACCGAATGATTTTTCTTTTTCTTTTTCAACCTTTTTTACACACAGCACCCAAGACGAGTTTTTTCCATGCCTGTTGTTGCCCTCTTTTTTACTTGTAGTGCCCTTTTAGGTTTTCACTACTTCCATGGGTATGTATTTTTACCCCTGGCACCTTTTCAGGTTTTCACCTGGTCTGCACAAGCTCGTTGTTTTTACCCATGGCGCCCTTTCGGGTTTTCACCACGTCCTTTTTGCTTTGAGCTTGTATTTTTTCTTTTTCTTTTCATCTTTATTTTCTCAAAGTCCATGACATGGACGTTGACTTTGTCATAGCAGGCTTGATGGAGTTCTTTTGTCATCTCTCAGCTTGGCTCGTATTGACTCAATGGATACTGTGACTGCTCGTATACCTTAAAGAGGGCTTTTTCTCGGGATGTATTTTGGCCATAGGATAGGTTAGGAATTTTGAAGGTATTCTTGGGTTAAGAAGGTTCCAGTTACCGTAATACACTTCTTGGGAAATTTTGACTGTACATGCCCCACTTTTTCTTTTCTATTTTTTTGTTCTTTTTGCTTCTTCTTTTTTCTTCAGACAAATCTCTTTTAAGGGTTTTGCCTTTTCAATTTTTTTTAGATTTTTGAGGGTAACTCTTTCGTCTTCTCTCTGGTATATGCACACATTTTTCCTTTTTCTCGGAGGGGGTACGAAAGAAAGGCCAATGGCTCAATGAGTATAGCAAGGGTATAAGTATTTAGGGAGACTTTTTTAGCTACTTGGCTTTAAAATGGTGGCCTCTTTTAAGGGGCCCTTAAGCAGTCACGTATCCATCTTATCAATACTTACCTTACCGCGGAGACTTAGGAATAGAAATGTTGGATGTATCTAGCATTAATGGGCTCAGGAAAGTGATCTCCGTCCATGGTGGTGAGGTGGAGCACGTGCCCTGGCAGCACTTCTCGGATGACGTAAGGTCCCTCCCAGTTAGGCTTGAATTTCCCTCTTAGATCAGCGTGAAGAGAAGGAAAGATTTTCTTAAGTACAGTATCACCCACTTTCAAATCTCAAATGTGAACATGTTTGTTGTAAGCACATGTGATCCTTCTCTGATAGGTCTGGGTGTGACATAAGGCCAGGGGCCTTTTCTCATCTAGCAGGTTCAGCTGCTCAAAGTGGGACCTCTCTCTTTCGGGTTCTGGGAGATTAGATTCCATGAGGATGCGGAGTGAAGGCACTTCAACCTCAACCAATAGTATTGCCTCAGTTCCATACACAAGGGAGAAGGGTGTTGCCCCTGTAGCGGTACGAATTGACGTTCGGTAAGCCCATAGTGCAAATGGTAACAGCTCGCTCCAATCTTGATACGTGATGACCATCTTCTTAAGGATGCAGATGACTGTTTTGTTAGCTGCTTCTATGACACCATTGGTTTGTGGTTGATATGGTGATGAGCGATGATGCTTGATTTTATATTGCTTGCAAAAAGCTCTGATGCACTTGTTCGCAAAGTTAGTGCCATTATTCGTAATGATATCCTTGGTTACACCGAATCGGCAAACAATGTTGTTCTTGATGAACCTCTCAACATGGCTGACTGTGATGTTCTTGTAGGATGCTGCCTCTACCCATTGGGTAAATATTCGATGGCGACAAGGATGAATTGATGCCCATTTAATACCTTCGGATTAATCTTTCCGACGACGTCGAGGCCCCATGTGGCGAATGGCCAAGGAGTGGTCATGCTGTATAGATTAATGGTAGGAGCATGTATCAGACTGGAGTGGTTTTAACATTTGTAGCATTTCTGCATGTGCTTGTAACAGTCAGTTTTCATGGTGGTCCAGAAATATCCTTACCATAGGATCTTCTTGGTAAGCATGTGCCCATTGACGTGGGCCCCGCATTCTCCCTCGTGGATCTCCTTCATGATGTTGGCTGCATCGCCTTTAGTAAGGCAACAGAGCAGGATATTATTATATGATCGCTTGTGGAGGCTTTCACCGTAAATGACGTAGTTCTCTGCTAAACATTGGATGGTCCATTTATCTATCTTGGATGTATCTTCATGGAAAGCACGAGCCTCGAGGAAGTTCTTAATATCAGAGAACCATGGTGGCCCATCATCCAACTTTGGGAGTTTCTCAATCTGGAGGTAGAAGGCTAGCTCAGTCCTTTGTTCAATCATGATCGGCTTCATTTTGACACCGTAAAAAATTTCTACCATTGATGCCAGCATTGCCAGTGCATCGACAAAGCGGTTTCATGCTCGTGGGACATATGAGAAGGGAACGTCATCGAAGCATGCTATCAGATCTTTGAGGTGCTCATGATATGGGATCAAGTTCTCATCTTTTGTCTTACAATCTCCGTTTGTCTGGCATATGATCAACTAAGTCACCACACACCCTAAGATGAGTTACGTTTAGGTCTAAAGCTGCTTGTAAGCCAGCTATGCATGCCTCGTATTCAGCCATGTTGTTGGTGCACAGGAAATTAAGCTTGATGGAGACTGGTACATGAGACCCTTTCGGCAAAATATTAGCACCGACTCCTTGACCTTCGACATTTGCTGCCCATCAAAGTGCATTACCCAGGATTCCTTTGTCTCCGCCATATCATCCTCTGTCATGAACAAAATGTCCTCATCTTGGAATTCAATTCTCCAAGGTTCGTAGTCAGGTAAAGGGTTTTCGATAAGATGATTAGCGAGTGCTTGCCCTTTGATTGACTTTTGGGTGACATATGTAATGTCGAACTCTGATAGGAGGAGCTACTAGCGTGAGGTTCGGCCATGAGAGTTGGCTTTTCAAACAAGTACTTCAAGGGATCCATTCGTGCCAAAAGGACAACTGCCTGAGATAGTAAGTAATGACGGAGTCTCTGTGTAGCCCATACAAGAGCCAGGCATATTTTCTCCAAATGAGAATAGCGCATCTCATAGTCAGTAAACTTCTTACTGAGATAATAGATGTCCTGCTCTCTTCTTCCAAGTTCATCATGCTGCCCTAGGACACATCCCATCGAAACTTCCATTATAGAGAAGTACATTAAGAGTGGTCTCCCTGATTCAAGTGGTACCAATATTGGCGGGTTGAGAAGGTAGCCCTTGATATTATCAAATGCTACTTGACAGTCGTCATTCTATTCAACCGACAAATCTTTCCTTAGTAACTTGAAGATAGATGTGTAAATAAGAGTTAGCTGTGCAATGAATCGACTGATGTACTCTATCCTGCCCAAGAAGCCTCTGACCTCTTTCTCGGTAGATGGCAGTGGCATTTCAATGATAGCTTTCACCTTGATTGGGTCAACCTCGATGCCTCTTCTGCTGATGATGAAGCCTAGCAATTTTCCTGACATGGCACTGAATGAGCACTTCTGAGGGTTCAGACGCAACCTATATTTTCTCAGCCTCTCAAACAGCTTTTGGAGATTTATCAGATGGTCACTTCTCTTTGGTGAGTTGGAAATCATGTCGTTAACGTACACCTCAATCTATCGGTGCATCATGTCATGGAACAGTGCAGTCATAGCTCTCTGATATGTTGCCCCGACATTCTTCAACCCAAATGGCATGACTCGGTAACAAAAAGTTTTCCATGGAGTAATGAACACTGTCTTCTCTCGGTTTGTTTCTGCCATCTTGATCTGATTGTATCCAGAGAATCCATCCATGAATGAGAGCATCCCATGCTTGGCAGTGTTATCGACCAAGATATCGATGTGTGGCAATAGGAAGTCATCCTTTGGGCTCGCCTTGTTTAAATTTCTGAAGTCAATGCACATGCAGACCTTTCCATCCTTCTCCGGTACAGGGAGATTTTAGCCAACCACTGCGGGTACTTGGAGACCATAAGGAACCCTGCATCATATTGCTTGATGACTTCATCCTTTACTTTCAGCATCCACTTGGGTCAAAGTCATCTCAACTTCTGCTTGACTGACTTAACATCTCGGTATAGCGACAACTCATGCTCTACCAAATCGGTATCCAAACCAGACATATCCTCATATGACCATGTGAAAACGTCTTGGTATGACGAAAGGAAATCCATCATGCCTTTTCTTTCCCCAGGAGATAGTGACATTCCGATCTTGGTGATTTTAGGAGCTGCCTCAGTCCCTAGATTGGCGTCCTCTATTTCTTCAAAGATTGGGGTAGGGCCGTTCATTGGGAAGCTCTTCAATAGGGATTTCCTCATCCAGACTAGTGACTCTTACCCCTTCTTATATTTCTACAGGAAAGGGGTCGACTTCACATGGGGCGGGTTTCTCAATTAAGGCATCTTTTTTCTTGATTTTATCAAGAATTTTGAAAGACAATATTTTTGGATTTTATATTTTTTCTATTTTTTTAGCATTTTTCTTTTCTTAAAAAATTGGCCCCTGGCAGCATGGGTCTTTTTACATGCATGGTATTACCTGTCAAGGGCTAATCTCACTTTTTATAGGTTATTTTTTTTTAGAAGCCGGTGCAATACTTACACCCACGCGATGCTTCCAGAGTTAGGGCCATTCATGCCCAATTCCTTACCTGTAATGTTGCCCCTTTACCTATTCGGATGGAGGAGGCTGATTGAGATGACTTTTAGGAGTCAGCCTCCATCATGTTTATTCTGGGCTCATATGGAGCCTTGTCCTTGAACAATAGCATCGTTCGGTGGTGGTTTATCACAGGGGGGACTGTGTAAGTATGGGGAACTCCTCCTCAAAAAGGGACAAGGAGGCCATGTCTACTTCAAAATGGGAGGGATGATTTGGGGATTGGTAAGGTGGATTGGGGCGGCCAGTTTGTGTGGGGTCAATTGTGTTGCCCTATTCTGATCAATTTTTACAACCCCCACACTGAAAAAGGTATTCTTGATGTGAGGTCTAGGGTAGGGTCCTTCTTTCAGGTCTATCCCTCTAGCTTTGGCAGCAGCTATGGTTCGGGCCTTCTCCTTGGCTTCCTGAAGCTCTCCCTCGATAGGCCTATAGCCTAGTCTGAATCTGATCCGTTGTCTGCCTTTGGCTCTAACCGGTCCTTCTGTCCTTGCAATTGTGGCCCTAACCCCTTACCTTTCTGATAGCCCCATTTCTGAAACATGGCTACGGTTGCGATCATTCCGCCACCGGTTTTCATAGTAATTCTTTCGAGGGGCTCCGGGATCATTGCCGACACATCGTACTCAAAGTTATGGAGTACGACACAAACTTTGGGTTTCTCAATGCTGTGGGTAACTTTCTCTCTTTCATTCTGCCCCTCGCTCGTAATGGTGACGATTTTCTGCTCTGACACAAATCAAAGTTTTTGGTGTAAAGTTGAAGGTATTGCCCCGACCTTATATAGCCATGGGTGCCCTAAAAGCAGATTAAATGTGAATTTGATGTTCATTACCTGGAATGGTATGGAAAAGGTCATTGACCCAATTATGAGCTCAAGATCGACTTCCCCAATTATTTCTCTTCTCGTATTATCAAATCCTCTTGCACTTGTCTTTGCTGGACTTAACATGGAAGGGCCCACCCCTATTTTGGTAGCAGTTCTCAAGGGGCATATGTTTAAGGCAGATCCATTGTCGATCAATACCAAGGGGATCACCAAATTTTTGGTTTCTACAATGATGTTGAGGGGTTTGGAATGACTATTTCCTTATTTTGGTAGATCGACATCTGAAAAAGAAATGGCATTGTGAGCCAATACCTGCCCAATTATTTGTCCCACTTCGTCTGGACTTACTTGGATAGATATGTGTGTCTTTTCTAATGCTCCCATTAAAGCTTGAAAATGAAGAGGGGATCTCATCAACAGATCCCATACTATGATATGGGCCAGCATTCTCTTCATCTGGGTTTCCAATATGTGTTCTCGGCTCATTTTCTCGAACGGGTTCACCGCGGTAGCTTCGTTCTTCCCTTTCAGCCGAACTGGTGCTGGTGTTTCTGATTGTTTGGAGATTTTTCTCGATCTAGTGACAAAATCCACTGCCCCTTCTTCGTTGCCGCCGAGGTTGATATTTGTCTGTTCATAACTGAGCAGAACTTGGTGGGGATCGTAGGTTAGCTCCGAAATTTGGAATGGAGCAACTGCAGTCTCCCGTGGTATTTGGGTTGGCGGATTGGGATGAGCGGATACTACTTGGTTGACTTCTGTTGGACAGCTCAGGGGAGTGGATGGGGGTAGGCCATTGGTAATTAATTAGTGCCGGGGGAGGATATGGGGAAAGATCAGCCACCTGAAAATGGGTGGGGGCTGCTATGTATGGTTAATATGAATTAATTTGGACATAGTTGACGGGAGCTGGGGAGGAAAAATCAACCCTCATATCTAAGGGTTCTGCAGGTGGTGCGGGGTGAGAAAAGTAATCAATAAAATTCAAGGGTTCGATCACCCCAATGCTTCTCTCCTCCTGGTCTCTCCATCTCGGGGTTACAGATTCTCACTGGGTATGGATACACTCTGACGGATTAGACCCCTTGTCATTCTCTTCTATCACGTTGATGTTTGGCCTAGGGCCTGCTCCTCCTGGTGGGTGCGGTGGTAGTAAGACCTAGTGTATATTAGCATGTTGGTTGGCTTGGGGAAGTGCCGAAGGGATGATCTTAGTGGCCTCTATCAAATCTTGTATTTAGTGTTTCAAGGGGAAACAACAATCAGCTTGGTGGGCTGGCCCTTGGTGGAAGTTGTAGTGGGTGTTGGGGTCATAATTTCTCGAGATTGGATTCGACGAGGGTTGTGGCTGAAGTGCCGTGACCAAACCCTTTTCAATTAAGAAGGGCAACAAAATGTTCAAGGACTGCCCCAAGGGTGTGAAAACTCGATCAAAATTGGCTTTTCTCTGCTCTGGGGTCATCTATGCCCCTTTTCCATTTTTGATTCTCTGCATCGGCTCGCTTCTGGCTGGGTTGCCCTAAACTGGAACTAGGTTGTGCTGGTATTGGGTCGTGTATTACCGACCTTTTGTATATCTGCCCCATTTCTTCTTTCATTCCTCTGATCAGCGAACCTCCGGGCCTCACTGTTTGCAGTTTTATTCAACCGTCCTTCTCTTATCGCATCTTTGCAGCGATTGGCGTTCCTTACCAAATCAGCAAAGTTGGACTGCTATTAGTATACCAGAAAATCTGAGATGATTGGGAGGGTATTTTTCGAGATCATTTCAATATGCTCATCATCCGGTATTCTGTTCCTGACCTGAGATGCTAGTGCCTTCCACTGCCCAAGATAATCACTAAATGCTTCGTCAGGCTTCTACTTTAGCTGGGCTAGGTTCGATTTTTTGGGTTCAATGTCTATGTTGTAGACATATTACTCTTGAAATAGGTTGGTCAGATCCTTCAAAGTTTTAATCATGGACGGTTTTAACGAAGTGAGCCACCTTAAAGCTGGGCCCGTAAGGCTCTTCTGGAAGACCTTTATGAGCAAACGCTCATCCCCTTCGTACTAGCACATGTCCCCGCAGTAGAATTTGAGATGTGCAATGGGTTTACTCGTCTCATTATATTTATCGAAGATTGATACTTTGAATTTTTGGGGTAAGGGAACTTCAGAAAACAGGCATAGATTAGAAAAGTTCGTGTCATGGATTTCAGTTCCATCCATCTTCATTAATTATTTCTGGATCTTGTTCAGTTGTTCCTTCAGCTGCTCCGATTCTTTAGAGGGAGGGGCTGTTCTTTCAACTGTCGGCCTCCATTCACTTTGTGCTGCTGGTGGGTTGGTGATTACTAGTGGTGGAGGATTGAAGCTTATGAGTGCCCTCGTATAAGCCTTGCTATTTCTAATCTTATCTTTCTCATATTGTGGGTCTACATATGGTGGAGGAAGAGTGAGATTATCCTATATTGGTGGGATGGGTACTTGGTGAGACTACTGAACATGGGGGCATCCATGATGGGGGTGGCTGATGTCATGGGATGGATTCCCATTTTGAACGGGGTATGAGGGTTATGGATGAGTGGGGCCCCATGCTATGTTGAGAGACTGACTTATATGGGTGCATCATCATTTGGTAGGATTGGGAGCCTGTTGGGTGTATGCGTGATATTGGGGGAATGAGGGAGGATGGGAGAACGGGGCTCCCGGGTGTGGGCCTTGATGGGTTTGGGCCATTGGGCCTTGGTGGGTTTGGGCCATTGAGCCATGGTGGGCTTGGGCCCTTGGGTCTTGGAGGGTTTGGGGTATGGGGACTTGAGGCCCTCTCAAATGGCTCCATGGTTGATGATGGTCTTGGGTGGTATAGATAATGGGGGGTTGATGAGAGCTTTGGAGAAAAGGGGCATGGATATTTGGGAGTGTATGAGATGGGTTTGTTGGGGGTGGATGAGGGAGGCTGCTTTGAGAGGCCTTCCAGTTGGTATAGGCCCTGACCATCTCATCCATTATGGTCATTGGATTGGGTGAGGGGGCGGATCTAAAGGGTGCATTCGACGGAGGGGGAGCATGGGGTATGGATTGGGTGGGTGCATGGGAAAAATTGGGCATGACTTGGGTAAAATCGGGCATGATCTGGGTAGATGGGGGGATATTGCGTATGATTTGTGAGGATGGAGGATAATTGATCATTGCTTGTAGGGTAAAGGTGGAGGATTGGTTTGGATTTCGGGGAGGTGTGGATGGGAGATGCGGTGGATTTGGAAGAGTGGATGTGGAAAAATGTGGCATGCTTGGATTGGACTGGGGAAAAGGAGGTATATGGGGTGAATTTTGGGTTGAGATGGGGAGAGAATAGGGTGAAACATAGGGTGGATTTTGGGTAAAGGTGGGGGGAAAATTGGGGGGATTGGGAGTGGATGTTGATGGATCTTGAGCGGATGTGGGCGGGGAAAGGGGTAAATTTTGAATGGGTATGGATGGGAATATGGGTGCACCGAAAGGTCCGGTGACGGTGAATGGTGGTTGGGTGAGCGGAATGGAGGTGAAGATTTCTTCTGCATGGGAATGAGTTGGGGAACGTGGCGGGGATGAATTAGGATACAAGGCTGATTCGGGGCTACTAAATGCACTCCCCTAGGGTTTTAAACTTTGTAATTGGATTGGTTACCCACCTTATATACCTTCGGCGCAAGCGCCTTCTCAGATACTAGATGGGGTGGTACTTTCTTGGATCATCACTACTAGGGGCTGCCGCCGTACTAAGAACCGAGACATTTGTATCGCTGCCTAAATTCCCAACCCTTGTAAAATCTACCCTCGCAAAAAAAATTAATTAAGTCCCCCTCTTGGTTCAATTTTAAATTCAATTTTAAGGGAGTTTGCTTAATTTTCAAAATCGGGTGGTGATAGTCCCATGCCGCCTCTACGAGCCAGCATCCACTATTAGGATATGATTGCGAAAAATAAAAACTCACGTAGGCCTACCAAATGGCTAAGGCGTGTAAATGCGTAAGTAAGCCCCCAATTGACTAAGGGATGTAAATGAGAAAAAGTAAACGAATTGTAAAGACGATGCTCAAGTAGGCCCGCCAATCGGCTAAGGCACGTAAACGACGGAAAAGTAGGGGTAAGTAAAAATAAACCGAATTGTAGGGGTGAGAAAAATTGACGGAATCGTAGGGGTGAGTAACAATAAATTAAAACAACCAAATGTTAGTAAAAAATATGAAAATGCCAAATTTTAAGGGAAGCTCTACTAGCTACTCCCCAGCGAAGTCGCCATTTGTGCAACCGTGGATCTTATCGATCCATCGCGACGATGTGCTCTCTTCACTACAAACTTAGAGTCACCATCCGGAGCTTTTGGTGTCCCGAGAAACCTCAAATCAATATTTAATGCACTAAAGTGTCAAATATGACTCTGATTTACCGATTCACGCCACAGGCTCTTGGGTAGGGGCTTCGATTATCGATCAGAAAGGTGTTAGGCACCCAATCAACCAGCTCAAATGTGGTCTTTGCTTATGGCCAAAATAAAAAGAAGCACCTCCTCTTGCCCGAAGGCACTTCGATCCTATTTATGCCCCCACGATCACCGAGATTTTGGCAGTGTAACGACGCAAATTCAAGGATAGAGATAAAGCCGAGAAGGTAGAGGGAAAGAGGGGAGAGCCGGAGCTGTCGGGCCCTTGTAGCACAACTGTGGACCTTTGCGTAGGTGCACTCGATGAGCCTCCGATAGATTGAGTAACTGGAATACGGATTCTAACCTCTAAGGTTTGGTGGCTAAGAGGTAGGAGGACAGAGCTAAGAGATAGTTCTCACCAAAACTAAAAGATATTTGAAGGAAGGTGGAGTCTAAAGGGAGCTTTGAAGTTCTGGAATTTGTATGGGATTGGTGCACCAAAGGGGGAAAATGACTCTTTTAATATTTTCTCTTTTGGAAAATTATCAAGCCCTTATAAAGGGAGGGGTGCCTCTCTATTTATAGAGAAAGGGGTGGTTAAGGGGATACTTAAGAGCTAATGAGATTAGCAATCAGGTAATCCCCAATCTAAGGTTTCCTAGGGCTTTGGGAGCTTAGATATGTGAGAAAGTGGTTCAATGGTAGATGATAGAGTGGGGGTTCAAATGACTAGAGGGTTGCAAATAGGATAAATGAGGGTGCAACAGTCCTAATGCAACAAGTAACCCCAAAAGTCAATTTCGGGCAAAAACTAAATTTTACTGTAGCTAAGCCTGGCATGTGCATTACACACGCCAGGCATATGTATAGTGCTTGAGAAGTCCAGAGCCCACTGGGGGGCCCATCTATGCTTATTGTGTATATTATACATGCTAAGCCACTTCTGGGAATAAATGGCCTAACGTGTATATTGGCCTAGCGTGTGTATTATATACGCCAAACATGCTTACCTCCTCAAGAGGTTAAGCCAGATACAATTTTTGGGCGCGAAACTTCGGATTGCCTTAACTTTTGACGTATAACTTGGATTAGGATTATTTTTTACTTGTTGGAAAGCTGAGAACCTCTACTTTTCAATGGTATAAGATTCGGTTTTAGTAGAGGTTCCCGTAAGTTTTAGCACACCTCTCTCTAATCATTACCCGAAAAGTTCAACTAAGGGTTCGGAGAGGTTGGGGGTGATTCCTAAGGGTTTAGGCAAGTTTCTAAGGGTTTGGGAAGGGTCCTAAGGATATAGGAGATGCGATCAGAAGCTCGGGGGCGCGCTTTTCTCGAAGTATGTTTTGATCGGGCCTTGGGCCAAGTTTGGGTGTCTACATGTGTATTCCACATTCTGTGCAATGCTGCAGTTAAATATAGTTTTAGAGTGTTGCTACTCCCACACCATCATTTACTCATTACACAATGTCTTTAAAAGAGGCTTGTATTAATCAATTGGCTTGGGGATAGTATTAGTTAGTGTGTTGCTTAGACATCTTTGGAGACAGCCAAAAGTCGCCCCCAATAATTAATGAATTACCACAGATAGTTAGTGTGTTATAGATATGATCATAAGTCGTCCCCAATCTGTTACAGGTATCTCATTTTCAACCTCTTATGATCATTTCTGTGTGAAGTATTTATACCATATTGGCCATTAATGTGATTCATTTCTTGCTTGTGGTCATTTCGATATATCAATTTCAAGTGCGTCATTTTTCTGAGGCTCTCTTGAAGTGTTGATTTCTATTTGCAATTACTCAATTGGAAATATTTCAATGGTTGAAAATTAATTTTTCTTCCTCTGTTATCCTTTAGATTCGTTTGGATGCTGATGTTAAAGTAATGATAATGTCCACTTATCACAGGTCCTAATGATGATAATGAGGTCACCACGGAACACGCGGAATTTGTGCACAGTGAACCTCCACGAGATAGTGTAGACCCTCTAAAGGTTGACTGGAAAGTGGAAAGCCTTCATGACAAAGTTACAAAGCAAATCATTAAGGAAGGCCATGGTTAGAAACCAGCCGTGTTCTCAACATGCTTCTGTACGCTCCATTTAATCACTGCTTCTCTGTCTTGACCATGTAGGTAAATTACAGAGCTTATAGACAAATCATTAGTTCCTTTGCAGTTGCATTTTATTTGGAAGAAATACCGACTCCTTAGAGTTAATCTTTTCAAGTATCCATTATGGCATTAATGATTTTATATTGCCTATGGTTTCCTAGTTTTATTTAATATATGATGGTATAATCAGATCATACTCCTTTTATATCCTACTAATGCTTTAATCAGGTAGCTGTGATCTTCATAATTAGATGTTATTACATAGCTAATAATTAGCAAATTGCTTCTACCATGTTATTAACCATTATTGCTACAAGACAAGCAAGCATATAATTGTATGCTTGCTTGTCTAAAACAATCCCTCAACATGGTACGGCTTATATAAATTCAAACTATGTTAGCTTGCATATCCATAACAACTCTCGAACTGCTCTGTGTTTTGGTTGATGAGGAAATAGCATGAAAAAAATAAGAGTGGTGGTGTTTGACTAAGTTTCTTTTTGGTTGCAGTTCACTTTAAAGCATGGACTGAAAGCACCTTGCACATGTTTGAAGATACATGGCAAGAACAGCGGCCGGTTGAATTGGTTTTAGGACAAGGTATGCATAACCAACTTCAATAAGAGTTTTAAGTATCTGCGAAAGATCCTTGAGAGCATTACCTGCTTTTGTTTTTTATTAGTAGTTCTTATTGTTCTATAGACCAGTTGTTTCTGATTGGTAAATTTAAAGTGTCCTCTCTAAAAGTAAATTAGTTTATGGTTTTCACAAAGCATGATAGCAAACAAAGAAATAGTGATGCTCACTTTTTAATGTAGTTAATCATCTACAGAGTGTCGAATGTTTAGGTGGTAGAGTCTATACAGTTGGTGATGGTGAGAGTTCAGGGCTGTTCATGGCATTGCAGCCAAGGATCATAGCATGTGGAAATTCTATTGCTACTTTTTCAATGGCTGTGAGGGCCTAGCTGTCATGGCAGCTGCTTCCATTGATGTTGGGTTGCGAGGTGATCCCTTACACGTCACCATTGTACATGTCACAAAAAAAAAACTCTTATAACTTGCTATGCTCTCTCCCTCTCTCTCTCTCTCTCTCTCTCTCTCTCTAAAGTGGAAAAATGGTTGGTGTCATGCAATGAGGAGCGCTGGTTATAAGAATACGGCAGGGCTATTATCCTCTAATCCATATGCCCACATAATTTTTTTTGAAGTTTAGTGATTCTTAGCTCCCAAAGTTGGTAAGAGGTGTGACATACTGATAAGAAAATATGGAGCGATGGGTACATACATCAATTTTTAAGAGGGGCCACACTACCAACTTTGGAGATGAAACATCATAATTTTCATATTTTTCAGTGGCTTTCTAATTGAATCTAATTTTTCTTTATGCCTGTTTCACAGGATGAGAACCGGTACTCAGTGAGCAGAGATGCTCTCAAGAACCTAAAACGTGCTGAACGTGCTCGAATAATAGTCACCAAGAAGTGACGTGATGCCACAGTGAATAAGCCTAGTCCTGATCATGATCAAAGTGATTGAGAAAGAGAGGGAGAATCTTAGACGATCAAAAGATAGCAGAGATGTATAAGAAGTTGAAGTTCATCTCAGACGATCAAAAGATAGTAGAGAACCCGACTTGAGAAAAGCGTGTGTTGTGTAAAATTCTGTTGTATAACTGGCAATTATACTTGTTTTTCATATATCGACTCTAAATGTTCCCATGACTCTAAATGTATCCATGACTCTAATTAGTCACATTGTAGAAATATTTCATTAAATAATTAGTCTGTTCTATATGATGTCCGGCTCCACATTGCGATGAAATGGTGCTAAAAAAAAAGCTTTAATAAAAACATTATTTTAAAAAAAATTGCATAAAAAATCGTCGGCGTAAAATTTTTATTTTTTTTTATAAAAAGTTTGCATAAAAAAAAGATTGCCCAAAGCAGTGATTTTTTTTATGACTGTTAAGAGCAGTCGTTGTTGAAGTTCATAAATCACTATTGTATACAGTAGTAAAAAAATTACTATTTGGTTTACAACTGGTTAGGGCAGGGATTTTTTTTTTTTTTGTTTTTTAAAAAACCACTATTTAAGGCAGTAATTTTTTTAGCTTTCTTCACATAGTGTGTTAGCTTCCTACACCACATAGCATATATCCCAAAAAATGGCCCCCAAATTATGTCACATAGACGACACTTAAGGATGCTCTTAGGTAACTTTCTTGAGATGTCTGCGAACTATATTAAAAAATGACTGCTTGATGGTATGCTCATGATTTAAAGATCCATTAGATTAAAATTTTGGAGGAAAAAAGTTGTTTATCTTCTGTCTCAGACATGGTCCATGCATGCCGGGTACAAGAGATGGGGCTCCAAGAGATGGGATGAACTCGCATTTCAAAGAAGCACGAATCACGGTAGCTTTTTATTAAATACGGTGAAACTCAACTAAATTTTTTTCCGACAACCTTTTTATTGTATAAAGTAGGGCTCATGCACCAACTTATAAGACGAAATGAAGGCAACATAGAATGCTTTCATGGTAGTCATCGTAGTTTAAAGACATCCTTAATAGGGCTGTGAATCGCCCGAATATTTGCTGTTGGAACCAACAAAATGCAGTGATTCGATCGACTTCGATGTCATTTTGCAAAACAACATATTTTCTTATCTCTACTGTAAAAAATTTTATACAAAATAATATAATATACACGATTACTACTGTTACAGTACTTAACAGTTCATATGATTTATTTTATACTACGCTTCTTGTTTTACTTACTACTCCATCACTGCAAATGACTGCATTCTGTATTGAGATGGATGGTCATCTATCGGGAAAATGACTGCATTTTTTGCACATAAAGAAAGTTGTTATACGATTTAAGCTCTGCTGAAAATGTTCAAGTAGTATTTTTATCCTTCCTCTGCCTCATCAAAGAGAATTAGCTTTATAGCTTCCTTGTGAAAGAAGATGTTATATTCTTACCTCCACTATTTCTCACTAAAACCTACTTTCTAATAGATCATACCACAGGAATACATTACATTCTATCTTGAAAAGATGAAAAAACCAATTGTTTCCTCTTCCTTTCATGTAAATGTATTAACCCGAAAATTTCGAAAATGTTAAGTCATTGACTTTTGACGAGAATGCAACCTTTTGACTGATTTGACCCAAGTCAAACATTTGACCTATGTAATGTGATCTCAAAACCCCATTGGTTATAATTGGAGTTATGCGTCAAATACATTAAATCCCAACTCGTTCCCTATGTAGAGCGTATGCGTGTTTGTGTAAATTGTCACATGGCACCCAGCCAAGTGTATGTGGTCGGTAGGTCGCACGATTCTATCTTGAATTTTTAAGATAAATAATTAATAAGAATGAATTTTCGAGTGAATAGAGTGGCTAGATCTTAGGTTTTGGCCTTTGGAGAAGAGCCCGTACATCGACTCACGGTGTGCTGGCCTAACACTGAATTTGGCCCATAAGTTAAAAGTGGATGTGAATGAGCTTCGTGAGAGCATATCAATGGTGAGAGATCTGGTTATAGGTGAAGATGGACCTCATTTTGCCCATGAGAAGAGTTTTTGGAGAAACCGATCGATCAAAATGAAATTCGATTGAACAATTTTGGAAACTGATCGATCAATTTGTGAATCGATTGATCAGATTGTGGCGACAGAGAAATGTGAATTTTTGGAAGAAACCGATCGATCGAACAAGGATTCGATCAATTTTGAAAACCGATCGATCGGTTTGGGATTCGACCGATCGACTTAGCCTGTTTCTGAGCTCTTTCTATTTTTGGTAAAAGGATTAGGGGAGTTTTAGGATTTCCCATTTTTCGTCACATTTGACGTATAGGACGAGCTTTGTTATGTTCTAGGTCGGGATCGAGGATGAGTTATGTGAAGGTTGCCTTTTAAGGAAAGCTTCGATTTGGCTTTGAGTTGAGGTAGGAAAAACTCCATACCATATGGATTTGATACAACTAGTATGAATATTGTGATATGATGTGTAAATAACCAATTTTATTATTTGATAAGCACGAATTTTGTACATGGAATCAAACATGAAAATGTGTGTGTGTGAATAACTTCGTACATGGATTCAAAAATATGAAAGTTTTATGTGTGTGTGTGTGGACTCCAAGACTTTGTTCATGTATGTGTGTGAACTTTAAGACTTAAACTTCAAAACTAGTTCAAATAGGGTTCCGCTTGGTGAAAGAACTATTCCGAAAGAAAGAGATCAAGAGAGTAGAAAGAAAGAGAATGGCTCAGGCTATGGAGCCTGTGGTTAATGCAATGGCACAATAGACGACGTTAATAGCTGCTCAGAATACTCATAATCATCAGTAGCCACCTCCACCTCTGATTCCACCTACGTCATCCACTTTTATAGAGTTTAGGAGGATGAGACCTTCTAGCTTTTACGGTCAGACGGATCCGCTTGAAGTGGAGAAATGGCTGAACCAGATACAGAAGCTTCTTCAGAGATTACCGTGTACCTGACTTGCTACTTTTATGTATCTAATTAAGTCTTAACCTATTGCAAGCACACAATGGAAATTATAAAGCTAGTATAGGATCGTTCCCACGAAGACAGGTTTTTTAATTTTCTGAAAATTTATATTTATCTTTAAAGTTCCTAAACTACTGGAGAAATATGAATAAAAGAATTATTTCTTAATCTAAATTTTTGCAGAAAATAGCTCCTAATCCTCCTTCAGATTATGGTCATCAATCACAATCTTCAGCTACCGAATATTTATGAAATTAAATAATACCGTTACACTATATATCAAGTTTCCTAGTATTGGTCGTCAATCAATACTAAAATCCTATCAATACAGATTTAATCAAATCAACAATCTCCTAAAACTTGGGCGCCAATCAAATTCTAGAAAACTAAAGATGGAAAAGTAAAAACTGTTATACTAATCTGCAAACTTCAACCTGATTCGCCAATTCAAATTAAAATTCGTAGATATTTACAAAGTAATAAATTGTAATAAAATAAATTTAAACTAGAAAGTAATAAAATTATATCTTTCACCCCTCAATCACAGTCATCAATTGCTTTTGAGAAACTATAGATAACTACTCTAATCTTTAGCTCCCAATTGCAGTTGTCAATTGCTCTTGAGAAACCTTGGATATCTAATCCACCAAGTAATAAAAATCTACTCTAAGTTTGATCGAAAGAAAACCCAACCTCAGTCATCAATTGATGTTGAGAATTTCTTCGATGATTATTCCTATGTGCCAAGCCTCTTATTTATAGATCATAAGGGTCTGTTTACAAAACTTCTAATTCTAATAAAAGAAATTACTAAAGCAAAATTATCCTAATATAACTCTATTTCTAACGTTTATCTTTCCTTGGTTTCCGTCTGTTGATGTACTTATGGATTTCTTTCTTTATTTCAGCAGCAAAGTCCTTTAAGAGTTTTCTTCATCAGTCTCTTAGATTCGTGATTCACTAGACTTTTTCTTTAAGAGATTTTCTAATTTTACGCATCGCAATATTCTTTCTCACGTGATCACTAACTTCGAAAGGTGTCTTTTCTGAAAAATTATAAACCACGATTTTCTTCTTTTATTGAAACTTCTTCTGGAAAATCGTCAATCACGATTTTCTAACACAGCTTCCTATTGAACGATTCTTCATTTTACGATTCATCGTTTCTCTTATATCGTACTTTACTCTTGAGCGTCTTTTTCTTGTAAAATCGTAAATTACGATTTTCTAGTGTGTTCAATACTTTGTTCCCTAAAATCATAAAATACAATTTTTCATCTTTTTAATAGGCGATGACTCGTCATTTGGTTCAATCGTCTTTGTATTGCTTTATGAATTCATTTTGACGAATATTAATAGTTTGGTTTTGTTTTGGTATTTTTCTTTAATATCTGTACATCAGTAACTTATTAGTAGCAAACTAAGTCCTAACATCACTAAGTTAAGGGTAATAAAATAATTTATTATGTGACTGATCACACCCCCAAACTTACGTTTTACTAGTCCCTAGCAAACAAAGAAACATAAAATAACTTATACTAAAAATTAAATTACCACTTTCGTAGGGAGCGCGATTGCATTTAGCAGATGCAACAAGCCTTTAAACCCCTAGGTGATCCCTAGTGGAGGAGTTATAGTCTCCTGAAGGTTTTCAGTGAAGTTACGTACAAACTTCAAATATTTTATTTATATTTCAAAACAAAAGAAAGGTTAACAATCTAAACTAATTTTGTATACTATCTAAATTAACTAAGTTAGTCATCCTATAGTCATTATGATTTTCTAAAATTACCAATTCTTTTATCCTTTCCATTATAACAGTTATCCTTGATTAGAATTCCAACAATTTCAATTCATAGTAAGCAGGAAGTGTATGCATCAGTGAACAGTTTATTCTTCATAAATTTTTCTATATTGCAGATTTAGAAAATGCTTTTATTCAAAAATTCACTATTGACATACTCTCAAAAAGATATCGAAACTTTTTGGGTTCTCACATTGTATTCATTGTATTATTTCAGAACTATTCAGTCAAAGATAAAAAATTATCAATCTCATAGAAAAGGATAATCTATTCTATCCAGATGAAACCCTGTGCAATCCATAATATCTATTTTTATATCTCTACTAGGCTTATACTTTTATAAATCATAAATAAAAAAGGTCTTTCCTTCGGCTTGTAATGAGGTTTTGGGTTTCAGAAGGTGTCAAAGAAAGGTAGAAAAAGATTTAAAGTTTTTCTGAGAATTTAGCTCTTGTTCTCCTATCTTTTCAGCTTTTTTTGTTTTTTTTCTACTTCAGTAAGTATCCATGAATTCGATAACTTCCTCCCATTTTTTTTATTATAAATCCCATTTCTTTCAATTTATCTGTAAAATCATATTGTATAAATTTTCTCCTCTTTTTGAAAGCTTTTTACTTAAGAACTGTAATCTTTTCTTTTTTCAAATCGTCTTTTTATGATTTTTTACTCCTTTACCATATTCTTCTTTTGATTTCTTCATCTGTACCCTTTTTCAGCATTCTCCTTATCTGTTTTTACTTTTTACTCCTTCCACTCCCTCTTCTCTCCTTCTTTTACATTCTAAAATCTCAGTAAATATATGGGTTAAAGGTTGAAAGCTTTGGGTAGTACATATGGTTAAGGGTTTATCAAAATTTTGGTACAAAGAAATTCGATTTAGGCCTCTAATATGGGTTCAAAGGATAAAATTTTATGAGATTTTAGCTTTTTGGCTCTAATTTAACAAACGATGACCTTTAATCATCTTTACGATTTACTAGCATAGATGCCTTATTGCTTTGATATTTCTAACAGATAGTTCTAGACAAAAAATCAGGTTATCATAGATATAGAATATTTTGATTCTAAATTCAGCAATATGAGATTTCATTTCAGTATAGAAGTTCAAAGAAATTTTTTGACTTGAATAAAAACAGTCTCTCTCTGAATAAAAGAGGAAATATGGCTCAAAATCTCATTGGTTTATAATTTTGAAACTATAGTATAAAATTTTATAGTTTAGATCAATCTATTGTTTCAAACATCCATTCTAATACAGTGTTCAATGAGCTAAGCATAAATTGTAACTTTTCTTTATTCTGATCATTGAACTCCTACTATGATAGATCGTAAGTTTTCAAGATTTGTAATGATCAACTAAAAAAAAAAATTTGAAATTTTTTTTACAAAAACAAACTAAATAAAACTAAATGATTTCTATCATTTAGTTTTCAAGATTTGATTTCTATCATAATTCCTATGTAATGATCAACTAAAAAAAAAAAAAATTTCAATTTTTTTTTTTACAAAAATAAACTAAATAAAACTAAATGATTTACTACTATAATAATGATACTACTGTTATACACAGAAATTGTATTTCCCCCCCAAACTTTAGTCGGACAATGCCCTCATTGGCACAAAAATAGGAGATACTTAAAAATATTTACCTAAAAATTATTGATATCTCTGATTGCTTACCTGATGTGAAAAAAAATTCTATAAAGAATGTTCCCCCAAGCTTTAGGAAAACACAGTGGTTTTACTTCTTAGAGACATTAATAACAAAAATAAAAGAAATGTTAGTAACAGCTACACACAGTTAGTAAAAATGAAGGGTAATCAAAAAGAAAATATTATATATTACTGAATATTTACAATGATTATGAAAAAGAAACTATAAAAGGAAAAAATAAAAAAACTGATTACATAAAATATAAACCTAGGAAAAATCTAGACACACACTATTTTAGATATCGACAGCAACGTCTGAGAGGATGTATCTTCAATAAAGATTGGTCGTCAGCTTCTAACCGCTTGAATAGAGTCTCTCATTCCTTCCTACTAAAGGAGTATCCACTCCTTGGCAGGGTCGCTACTCTAAGATCTGTCGGAACACGTCCCTCTGTCTTCCAAATTGCACTCCCCCAAACTGAGCACATCAAGGTCTTCCTTAGAAGAAATGCAATGCCACAACAGTGGTTCTGTGAAGCGTGGGGAAGTGAACATATTTCCATATCACCCTTCACCTGTATTGCTCTCTTGCGAAAATTATGTGAAGAGACTGTACACAGTTGGCAGGGAAAGTATAAGCAATGGAGTGGGGTGGTGAGGGATGGCTCAACCCACCATTATCATATAGGAGCTCGCATTCGGGGTGAGTTTGTGATGGTTTAATGTTAGGAAGTGGAGAAAATGGGCTCTTGGAAGGTGATGTCGGATTTGGGTTAGGATTAGGGTCAAGGGTAGTTTTAGAGGACGATTCGGCTTTTGGTAAAGGTCGTTGGTGCTCTGTTTGTATTGCAGCCAGGAGCTCGGCCTTATGTATCTCAAGGATTCTATCAAGTTACTTATTAAAATCGCTTTATTTGGTTTCTTTCGCCATTAGGGTTAGGGTTTGAAAGGAAGACGAAAGAGATGAGTTTTTGGGAAGGCGAAGGCTGTTTTTATAGGGAAGGGAAGGGTTCACGTGTCAAGGAGTAGGCTTATAGGCTTAGGTGGTTGGCAAGTGGAGATATTGAATGCGATACGTGTCTGCTTCCTCTATGAATTAAATGGGTTAAAGCTCAAACGTAACCGAAAAGATCGATCACTGGAATCGCTTATTCTCCAAAATTGTCATTTGTAATTATGTAGAACGAAAGTGAAACTCTATGACGCTTCAAATCGTACTGGCTACGATTTGTCACAAGAAATCGTAAATCCATACACCAATCGTGATTGTGACTAGGCATAAGAGACTTTACAATTGAGTGTACTTGCACATACTGTAAATCATAGAATACTCTTCAAAATTAAGTTATATACATATGTTACAGGTGTTTGCTACGAGTGAGTCGGTAGCTCAACAAGTTTCAAAATAGAGGGAGTTGATGTGCCTCCCATAAATACGCGTCCTTTAGACGTACCAACTGCATGTTAAGGTAGTACATTACTCTCTCTTCCAAAAATGGTTAGCTGCACAATTTGAGTTTCTAACCTTACAACAGATTGCCGCAGGTGATTGAGTAACTGTGTCTGGATGCAGTAATATTGTATCCAGTTATAGGTTATTTGCAACAAGGCATCCTCAATAACAGTATGGTTTTGGGCTTCTGTGGGGTAAGAAGAAATAGTTGGAGGTCGGAAAACTACCTGAGTTAGGCCATGGTTAGAACCACAGGCTTCTCCTTTTTGAGATGTTGGGTAAGATTTTATATCACCAGAGATTGAACTTTTATTTTCCAAAACTTCAGCCTTGGAAAACCTTTCATCACTGACTTTAATTTATATAATCTTCCTTGCTTAGGAAGTATATTCGCTGAAGTCTCTGAATCAATCTCACCTGATGCGTGGTGTTGCACCAGTTCCTCCCTAAGGGTCTCAAAGAGCTCCCAAGCTTCTTCTGCTGTTAATGTACGAAATATACCACCACAGGCCACATCAATTATATTCCGGTTTACATCTTCAAGGCATTCATAGAATGTGAACACAAGTTGCCAACTCATAACCCTGTGGTGAGGGCACTTGCGCAGAAGATCCTTAAGACGGTTCCAACATTCCTGCAAAGATTCATCCAGGAATTGGTGAAATGTTACAATAAGATACTAGATTTTATTCGTCCTGCAGATTGGAAAAATTTTTGTAAGGAACATACATTCCAGACCTTCCGAATTAGCAATCGAATAATGAGGCAAAGATTTTATCCACTACTTTGCTTCATCTCTGAGGGAATATGTAAACAACCTCAGTCGAGTGGATTCTTCAGTCAAGTTCTTAATTTGAATAATATTGCACACTTCTCTGAATTTATTTAAATGCAAATAGGGATCTTCATCCATTAGCCCATGAAAAGTAGGAAGCGTTTATAGGACATTGGGCGTAACTTCAAAAGTCCTATTACCGGCTTGGGGGTGTATTTGAATACAAGGGGGAGGTGGAAGAGGTGTTAAGGCATAATATTCCCCGATCATCTTAGCCACATATTGGTCATTTCCTGCCATTCTGAATTTAATTATCGCAGAGCAGGGTGACTAAAACAGTTATTATAAATGTCTATTTTATTTTATATTTATTTAATTTTTATTTTAAAAAGTAGGGAGAAACAAATCTTAGCCTCTAGCTTCTGTGATCAGGGGAAGTTGAAGCTCTGATTCGTTACTCCAAATAAACCTGTAAAATATTTAAGAAGTAATCAAGGAAAATTGAAAATATAAAAAATATAAAAAGAGAAAGATAAATATTTATTTTCTTAAATTAATATAAATAACCTATCCCCGACAATGGCGCCAAAAACTTGACTTGCTACTTTTATGTATCTAATTAAGTCTTAACCTATTACAAGCACACAATGGTAATTGTAGAGCTAGTATAGGATCGTTCCCACGAAGACAAGTTTTTTAATTTTCTGAAAACTTATATTTATCTTTTAAGTTCCTAAACTACTGGATAAATATGAATAAAAGAATTGTTTCTTAATCTAAATTTTTGCAAAAAATAAATCCTAATCCTCCTTCAGATTATGGTCGTCAATTACAATCTTCAGCTATCGGATATTTATGAAATTAAGCAGTGCCGTTATACTATATATCAAGTTTCTTAGCATTGGTCGTCAATCAGTACTAAAATCCTATCAATATAGATTTAATCTAATCAACAATCTCCTAAAACTTGGCCGTCAATCAAATTCTAGAAAACTAAAGATGGAAAAGTAAAAACCATTACACTAATCTGCAAACTTCAACCCGAGTTGTCAATTAAAATTAAAATTCAAAGATGTTTACAAAACAGGAAATTATAATAAAATAAATCTAAACTAGAAAGCAATAAAATTATATCTTTCACCCCTCAGCTGCAGTCGTCAATTGCTTCTGAGAAACTACAGATATCTACTCTAATCTCCAACTCCCAATTGTAGTCGTCAATTGCTCCTGAGAAACCTTAGATATCTAATCTACAAAGTAATAAAAATCTACTCTAAGTTTGATCGAAAGAAATCCCAACCTCAGTCGTCAATTGATGCTGAGAATTTCTTCAATGATTATTCCTATGTGCCGAGCCTCTTATTTATAGCTCACAAGGGTTGGTTTACAATACTTTTAATTCTAATAAAAGAAATTACCAAAGCAAAATTATCCTAATATAACTCTATTTCTAACTTTTATCTTTCCTTGGTTTTCTTCTGTTGATGTACTTTTGGATTTCTTTATTTATTTCAGTAATAGAGTCCTTTAAGAGTCTTCTTCGTCAATCTCTCTGATCCTTGATTCACTAGACTTCTTCTTTAAGAGATCTAATTTTATGCATGGCGGTATTCTTTCTCACGTGATCAGCAACTTTGGAAGGTGTCTTCTCTGAAAAATCGTAAACCACGATTTTCTTCTTTTATTGAAACTTCTTCTAGAAAATTGTAAATCACGATTTTCTAATACAGCTTCCTATTGAACGATTCTTAATTTTATGATTCTTCTATTACGATTATGCGATGACTCGTCTTTTGGTTCAATCATCTTTTTATTACTTTATGAGTTCATTTTGACAAATATTAACACTTTAGTTTTCTTTTGCTATTTTTCTTTAATATCTATACATCAGTTACTTGTTAGTAGCAAACTAAGTCCTAGCATCATTAAGTTAAGGGTAGTAAAATGGTATTTTATGTGACTGATCAGTACCGAGAAAGAGAAAGTGAGCTGGGCTTCTTTTCAGCTAGAGGGGGAAGTTGATCCCTGGTGAAAGTTGGTATTGAGGATTAGAGAGCAGGATAATTTCGATGGGATATGGACTTGGGAAGAATTTGTCGAAGTGTTCAACAAGGAATACTTTCCCAAGCAAGTGAGAAGTCAGATGGCAGTAAATTTTATGAATCTAGAACAAGGAGGAATGTCCGTACGGGAGTATGGAATGAAATTTACTAGATTGTCAAGGTTTGCTCCGGAGTATGTGGCCACAGAGCTAATGAGGGCCAATAAGTTTGAATGTAGCTTGAGGCTGAATATATGAGATCGAATTTCAGTATTGGAATTAGAGACGTATGGAGCCGTGATTGGTAAGACACTGGTTGCTGAAAAGGACATTGAAGGCATGTATAAAAGAAGGGAACAACAAATAGGAGCTAAGCAGGTCAAGGGAGACCGGGTAACTATGAATCAGTGAATAAAATCTGAGATTTGCAGCACCAGTTCCAAGGCAACCTACCCAAACCACTTATTCTAGGCTACCTATGCCTACTGTAGTTAGACCCTTCTGTTCAGGTGGCCCTACTACTACTACAAGAGTATCAGTTACCCAGGGGTTTTCTAGGGCTGCATCAACTACTCCGCAGGAGACATGTGCTTGATGTGGTAAGGCACATAAGATGATGGATTGTAGACGGGGCACAGGAGGATACTTTAAATGCGGTAAGGTGGGCCATATGATTAAGGATTGCCC
Source organism: Chloranthus sessilifolius (assembly GCA_021018995.1). Classification (NCBI taxonomy): domain Eukaryota; kingdom Viridiplantae; phylum Streptophyta; class Magnoliopsida; order Chloranthales; family Chloranthaceae; genus Chloranthus; species Chloranthus sessilifolius. Next base: position 106,687,189 of record CM037588.1, read on the forward strand.
GAAATTGAGGAGAGAGAGAATGATATTAGCTACTACGCCAAGGCCTATAAGGACTATGAGGCCTACTATGCAAGGGCGTGCATATGCCGTTACCGCACAGGATGCCTGGAGCAACAATGATGTGATCCAAGGTATGATTTCTTATATAATGTCAGTCTATTTTATTAGATTTTAGATGGAGAAGGTGCATAATGTTAGATAGTCTTTAACATTGCTACTTTGGAATGACATGATTTTTTTGTATCCATCTAATTAGATAAAATGTGTGAAACCTAGGTGTGTTACAAATGTACAAGGAAAGTCGTTATTGTTGCTATGAAGCACGAGTGCTTATAGACCCGGGGTCTACCCATTCTTTTGTGACACCTCAATTTGCGGTGAAGTTAAAAGTTGTTCCCGAGCCATTAGATTTTATATTGGCAGTGTCAATTCGAACGGGGAATTCAGTTAGCACCGACATGGTGTGTAGATCAATTGTCATCGCTATCAGGGATTATACAGATCATGAGTCAGCTATTGATCTAATTTTGTTTGATATGAAAGGATTCAACATGATCCTTGGCATGGACTGGTTGTCCACTCTTAATGCGAGTGTCGATTGCCAAAGAAAGATAGTCACATTTCACCCCAATGGGGGTAAATCATTCAGATTTTTAGGCACGCGATCGACTATCGTACCGTTTATCTCCGATACAAGCAGAGCCTTTGATGAGGAACAGATGCAGTGGATACCTTGCATTTCTATAAGAGCAACGAGAAGAGAAGAATGTCATAATCGATATTTCGATTGCTTGCGAGTTTCAGGAAGTGTTTCTTGACGAGTTGCCAGGATTACCACCAAATAGAGAAGTAGAGTTCTCAATCGACTTAGCACCAGGCACAGAGCCAGTATCTAAAGCACCCTATTGAATGACTCTAGCTGAGTTGAAGGAGTTGAGGGACCAATTACAGGAACTTTTTGATAAAGGGTTCATAAGACCAAGCGTGTCTCCTTGGGGAGCACCGATTTTATTTGTTAAGAAGAAGGACGAGTCGATGATATTATGCATTGACTATCGTTAGTTGAATAAGTTGACCATCAAGAATAGATAACTTTTACCTAGAATAGATGATCTCTTTGATTAGTTGCAAGGGAAAAGGTTCTTTTTCAAGATCGACTTAAGATCTGATTACCATCAGCTGAAAGTTAAAGCAAAGGATATTTAGAAGACGACATTCAGAACCAGATTTGGACATTACAAGTTCTTAGTGATGCCATTCGGCTTGACTAATGCACCGACTTCATTTATAAATCTCATTAATAGGGTGTTCAAGTCACAACTTGACACTTGTGTAGTTGTGTTCGTAGATGATACTCTCATCTACTCGAAAATAAAGGAGTGTGACAGCCAGAATTTTAGCACCCCAAAACCCGTGCCATCAGCACGGTCCTCCAGACCGTTTCCCAAAACTATGTATGGAACATTGGTATAACAAGCAATGATAAATAAATAAAGTAATTAATTGCATAAGACAAAAAAAGTAACATGCCCATCTAGCACCAACAAAAGACACTTCTACTTTCATGCCACTGCATGAACAGAGAACCGATATGAACCATCGGTGATGAACTGATTACCCAAATGGTTCACCCAAAAGAATTATCCATCTAATTATATTGTTTGATAAAATAAAGGATTGGCATACCAAGCCGTATAATCCGCTCACAAAAACTCTCTCTCAAAGTACTCAACGGAGTCTCCTAGAAGAAGTCCTCGGGAGGAGGCTCCAACTCGTCTCCAGGCACGTAATCCGAATCACCCGGATCTACGCCTCTCGAAGCCTCAGCTGCTGCTAACAAAGGACCTGCGATGTATAGTCTAAAGGGGTGAGCTACATCCTAGCTCAATAGGGAACAATCACAATGAACATATAAATTAAAATCTCATATGTATTCCATGATATTCTAAGCATGATGTATTTATGCATTTTTGCTAGAAAAATAGTTTAAAAACTGATGATTTGCATTCAAGTTTACCGTTGATTTATCATGAATGACACTGAACAGGCCTAAAGCAAAACTTAAATCTTAAACTTAAGTAATCCCCGAGCAATATAGCATCGAGCCCCGATGAGATACCCTTCATCGTCGTCTAAATAGACAGTTATTAAAAATGTATTCCCTGGGAATACGACCCAAGCCCCTTTCTCACTAGGCGGCGGGGTTAAAACTCATCTCAACATCCCTGGGATGTGCTTACTATGTATGGATATACCTCCGCACTGGTGTACGGATTGGCCGCCCTACCGGTCACAGATATCCTGCCGCGTCAGTCGTGGGTATCCCGCCACGTCAGTGGGGTATCCTAAACAAACTTCAAATAATAAAAATAACATGTATTTTACATATAATTGTTCACCGTGTAAAGTGCTATCTTATATCAGTTAGGCCTCAACAGTAATTATTCAATCACATATACATCCCTGGGATGTATAACTTACTCGCATCCACTGATGCCTTTATTACTTTCTCATCCCCTGGGGATGTCTCATTCTCATTAGATTACTTGATCTTAGTTACTCACATCACACAGATGCCTTTATTACATTCTTGGTGTCACAAACACACATCCATTTTCACAAAGCTTTTCGTAGTTAAAACATTTTCAATTCAGATAAACATATCACTACATACATGCTTTTGCAATTAAAGTATATGTTCAAGGTGTTCCCTACCTCAATTCTCTGAAGGTCCAAGCATCAAGGTCCCACGGGCTCCTTGTGCTCGCTTTTACATGTACCACCTATGGTACATCATAACACATGCAATACATCACTAAAGATATAATGAAGAAGGTCCTAGACCCTCCCTCAATCTCAAAGTAAAATTCAAAAGTCAACTGAATTTGCCAAAATCGATTAATGGATTCCCAAAATCGATTAATCAAAACCCAATTCGATTAATCGATTCCTAAAATCGATTAATCAAAATCCAAAATCGATTAATCGATCCCAAATCGATTAATCGAAATCCCTGCATAGCAAAGTCGATTATCAAACGAGTAGTCGAAGTCCGAAATCGATTAGTCGATTCCAAATCGATTAATCAAAATCCAAAATCGATTAATCTATTTCTCAACTCGATTAGTCGATTTCCCCAGGTCATGTTTCTCCAACCACTGGAGGTACCCAGTCTATTAGTCGATCTCCAAATCGATTAATCGACCTTCCAAATTGATTAATCAAAATCCAATTCGATTAATCGAAATCGGGCTTACTTGACTTTTCAACTTCCAGACCAAAATCGATTAATCGAACCCCAATTTCGATTAATCGATTTGGCCAGATTCAACCCCCTTTCGGGCTGTTCTTCCAAACCTTTTCCCGTTCTTTTCTAAGCCTTTAATCTATCCTTTTAACCCTACTTGACTGAATTTAATCATCTATAATCTATGCATTAACTTTAATTTAAAACTCACCTTCAATCAATCTCCTTTTAAAGGATTGCTTTGTTGGGTTTGATGGCTAGGGTTTTAGCCATTGCTTCAACGATCCCAAATCGCTTTGAATTCGACAATAAATGCTCTAATCAGCCCTTTGATTTGCATTCACTCCTACCTCAATAACTCCTCTTTGGTTTCGATGTTAAGCGCATACACCAGAGATAGGTGTATGTAGCTCAAAACTAACACCATTTACTACACTCAGGTCACGTATGCACCACGTCAGTTCATCACTCCATGAATTCAAAGTTTGACCATCACTTGGTCAAATCTATGATCAATCGGGCACGGATCTCGAGGTCAAGGTTAAACGCTCAATTTTTTGGGATATTACATTCTCCCCACCTTGGGAATTTTCATCCTTGAAAATAACCCAAAGGCATTTGATTTGGTACTCCGCACACAGCGGTGTGACGTAGTCACTCACGAAAGTGAATTTCACAGCATACAGTGCGAGAAACAAAATAATGCAAGTACATGCTACAGAAAACTGATTTATATTTCATTATCAAAATTTTGACCATTTACAAGTTTCGTCAATTGTTGTCCATAAGTACAATGGAGAATTTAAATACACAGTACAAAATATCCAAAACATCCAAAAATGATGACAATTGAAACCATCGTTAGGCGATCCGCCCCCGCTCTGGCCGATCCGGGCTAGGGCGGATCGCTTCTAACGAGACAAGAGCTCGTGGTGGTGGGTCTCGTGAGGTTGTGGGTGACCCGTCTCAGCTGGCTTCTCGGGCTGCTGGGGTGTCGAGCCAGATGCATCGGCTGTAGAGGTACCCACGTGGAAGACGACACTCGAGTGGAAAGCTGTCCGACCTGTAGTCCACTCCGCCTCCTGCGCGAGACGCTGCTGGTAATCCAATGGATAGATGTATCGTAGTGGGTGGAACATCAAGAAATCCATCCGTCGGTTAATCCTCTCGTTGTTGGCCTCCATCCGGGCCAAGACGTCCTCGATAGTGAGTGCCGGGTGAGCCGCTCGCCGGCGGTAAGAAGACGTCGGTGTGGCAGCCGCAGACTGCGCTGGCGGCATAGGTGAGGCGGTGGTATGGGAGGGTGCCCCCTCTGCTGGTGGATCAACTGGGTGTGCCCCACTCACGGGTGGGTCCTGATGTGGTGGTGGGGGTGGTGGTGGTGCTACTAGTGCTGGACCCGGAGCCGGTAGGGTCCGCTTAAGTAAATTGTAGCTACGGCTCCATGAAGAATTTGAGAAGGTCTTCAAGCGGTCCGTAGCCCTCTCCTCATAGGGCGATATGGCATACTTTGAAGCATCGGAATAACACTCTAGCATGCTTGAAATGAGGTGAGCATAGGGCATCTTTTCTTTGGGCCTCAAGTTGCCCTTCATCAACTTGCCCTTAATATATCTCATCCCCTCGAGGATGACCATTGTGGTGTCAAACCAACGGCCACATAAGGCCATGTAGAGTGCCTGCTGCACTTTTTCCACCCACTCGGTGTCGTGATGCAACGGGTATAGGTTGCACTTGATTATGGAATCAAGCATCCACATGTAATGGGGAAGGTCGACCCTCCTAATAGAGGATCCCAACCCTTTCTTCCCATTTGTCATCCTAGTCATTATTTCTTCAAATCTCACCTCTTCCTCAAAGGGTGGGAAGAGCGTGGTCTCGGGTACGAAGTCCAAATGGCACTCTAGGACCTCGTGGATGTGGCGACGAGTGAAAGTGTAGTCACGACCCTCTATCTTGGTCGTTACTATGTCGTCGATTTGTCCCTCCATCAGTCCTTGGTAAAATAATCAGACCAATCTAGGGTAGTAGGACCCGCGGATTGGTTTCAAAATGTTGCCGAGACCGGCCTTTACAAGGTAATTATGAGCCCATTGGGTCTCGGCCGATACATCGGGGTTTGTAAACAGGGTTTCATCGATAATGTACTCAATTTCAAAAGTTTTAGCCGCCCACCATTTGTTGGGTTGGAGTACATTGGTGGGTGGTGGTGGCATTGGTGAAGACGCGCTCGTCGAACCGGATGTGGTATCCGATGCCGACGGTGACAGAGTCCTCACTAGTGATGGGGTAGGTGGTGGCGGTGCGGCGTTCTTACACCGGACCGGAAGCTTAGACGTTGCCTTCTTCGAAGACACGCGGTTTAGGCGGCATTTTAGGTGAAAATTCACAAAAACTAGGGTTTATGTGGTTTGAAATGGAAAAGAAGCGAAAACTAGGGTTTTACCTTAGGTATTCGACCCAATGTCACACGATTTCGATCCAAAATGCCCAAAAACCCTAGGTTACTCGGTCGGTTGAAGAAGAAAGAAGGCGCGCAAAAAGCAAAAACTCCAAATGATTTCAAATGGGGAGAAATCCCCCTTGATTTATATATATAGGCCCCGGTTCAATTAATCGATTTCCAAAATCGATTAATCGAGTTTCAAAACTTGGTTCAGCCGCGCAAAATCAATTAATCGATTTCCAAAATCGATTAATCGAAACTCAAAATCGATTCGTAGTCATTTAAATTTTTAAGTTTTCGAGCTCCTTGGTGTGAGCCAGTTGATTAATCGAAATTCACTTCGATTAATCGAAATTCTAAAATTGATTAATCGAATTTTACTTCGATTAGTCGAAATCGTGAGGTTTCTTCAAAATTTTCCCAATTCCTCAAGTGACTCGATTAATCGATCTTCTAGATCGATTAGTCGAAATCCCAAATTGATTAATCGAATTCTTCTTCGATTAATCAAAATCGTATAAAATTCTTCAAATTTTTTCTAAAATTCTTAAGTTACTCGATTAATCGAATCCCCAGATCGATTAACCGAGATCATAAATCGATTAATCAAAATCCAAATCGATTATTCAAAATTTCACTGTCATTTTTCTAAATCCTTATCAAATTTACACTGACTGGCGCATGCCAGTCGACTAATAAACCAAAATCGATTAATTGGTTTTGATCAAACTCTTCAGATTTAAAACCTTTCATGTCTCCTTGATTTTTTCTTGGTAAACTATGACCAGTTGGTCATTGGTTCTACGAAACACATCATCACGGCCATGCCATGGCTATTTTGAATTCAAAATACGCATTCGACTTTGTATTTAGGAACATTATGCGTATAAAAATTTATTTCTATTGCACACGTTGATCAAAAGATCGACATTGGATTACAACATATAATTTAAATCCACAAACATGCTTGCGGTGATATAATTTTGACTCTCAAGCTGTCGCAAACAAGCTCGGATACTGTTCTTTCACATCGGCCTCTCATTCCCACGTAGCTTCTTCGGCCGGATGATACTTCCATCGAACAAGTACTAGTTGAATCACCTTTGTTCGCAACACTTGTTCCTTTCGATCCAAAATCTCCGCCGGCTCTTCGATCATGGTCATATCATCATGCATCTCGAATGATTGACCGCTCAACATGTGATCAGGGTCGTTAAGGTACTTCCTGAGCATAGATACATGGAACACATTGTGTACTTGATCAAACAACGGTAGCAATCCAATGCGGTAAGTAACTTCCCCTACTCGACCCAAAACTTCAAATGGTCCAAGATAGCGGGGACTTAGCTTCCCTCTCTTTCCAAATCTCATCACCCCCTTCATAGGTGACACTTTCACAAACACGTGTTCACCCACCTTGAAGTCTACACTCGTCCGCTTGATATCAGTGTAGCTTTTCTGTCTGCTCTGAGCCGCTTTGAGTTTTGCCTTTATCATACGAACATAGGTGGCATTATCTTCAAGTATCTCGGGTTCCAAAACAAATTTCTCCCCGATTTCTTTCCAATTGATGAGCGATCTACATCGTCATCCATAAGTGCTTCATATGGTGCCATCCCAACGTAGGTGCTGATCCCACGATCCTTGCAATTCTAACATACATGCCCTAAGCATGTCCTCAATGATCTAATTGACCCTCTCAGTCTGTCCGTTAGTTTGTGGATGGAATGTCGTACTGAAATCTAGTCGCGTTCCCATTCCTTCTTGAAATTTCTTCTAAAACTTTGATGTATACAATGGGTCACGGTCGGAAATAATGCTATTCGGAATCCCATGCAAACTGACAATCTCTTTTATATACAGCTTTGCCAGTCTTCCCGCCGTGTACATCATGTTGTAAGGCAAGAAGTGCGCTGACTTGGTCAATCGATCGACCACTATCCAAATGGCATTGTACTTCTTTGCAGTACGTGGTAGCCCAACGATGAAGTCCATAGAGATCGGTTCCCACTTCCATTCTGGTATAGGTAGAGGCTGCAATAGACCTGCGGGGTGTCTATGATCGATCTTGACTTGTTGACATGTCAAACACCACGACATGTACTCTGCCACATCCTGTTTCAAGCCTCTCCACTAGTAATTATTTTTCAAATATTGGTACATCTTTGTGCTTCCTGGGTGGATAGCATAGCTTGACTTGTGAGATTCATCAAGAATTGTGCACCGTAAATCGACATTGTCCGAAATACAGAGGCGGCCCTTGATGAATCTATGATCGAAAACTCAGATGTAATGCCTTCGGTTACATCTTGATGAATCTTTGTTAGCGCTGGGTCTTTCATCTATAGTTCATGGATATGCTCAAATATCATCGGTCTCACTGAGATATTACCAAGAAGGCTCCTACATTGGCCAGATCTTCAAGACAGTTGTGACTCAATGTTTACATCATATAATGCCAGATCTTCAAACAATTTCCATCTGTGCATACCCAAAATTAAACTAGCCAATTGAGCTGAACTCTTCCGACTCAAGGCGTCAGCTACTACATTAGCCTTGCATGGATGGTACTATATAGAACAGTCATAGTCCTTGAGAAACTCCATTCATCTGCGCTGCCTCATATTTAGTTCTTTCTGTGTAAACAAATATCTGAGGCTCTTGTGGTCGATGAAAATCTCAAAAGTCTCACCGTACAGATAATGTCTCCAAATCTTAAGCACAAAAATGGCCGCTGCTAATTCCAGGTCATGTGTCAGATAATTCTTCTCATGCTCTTTCAACTGTCTTGATCTGTATGCTATCACCTTTTGTCAAACCAAAGATTATCTGAAGCATCGCTATACACTGCAAACCCTCCACTGCCTGAAGGAATAGCTAACACTGGAGCTGAAGTGAGTCTCTTCTTGAGTTCTTGAAAACTCTTCTCGCATGCCTCACTCCATTCGAACCTTGCATCTTTCTGTGTAAGTCTCGTGAGTGGTCCTTATATCTTTGAAAAACCCTCAACGAAATGCCGATAGTAACCTGCTAATCCAAGGAAACTACGGATGTCAGTCACGGTCTTAGGTTGCTCCTAATTCACCACTGCTTCGATCTTTGCTGGATCTACAGTGACACCAAGCTTTGAGAGAACATGTCCCAAAAAGCTAACTTCTTCTAACCAAAACTCACATTTGCTGAGCTTGGCATACAGTTGGTGTTCACGTAGAGTCTGTAGGGCTATCTTCAAATGCTTTTCATGCTCTTCTTCTGATATTGAATAAATCAGGATATCATCAACAAACACTACGACACAAGAGTCTAGGTGTGATTTAAACACCCTATTCACCAAATCCATGACTGGCGCCGAGGCATTTGTCAACCCAAACGACATCACCAGAAATTCATAGTGTCTGTACTGAGTCTTGAATGCAGTCTTCTGAATATCTTCTGCCTTGACTCTCAACTGATGGTATCTCGATCTCAGATCGATCTTGGAGAAATACCTTGCTCCTTGCAGTTGATCAAACAAGTCATCTATCCTAGGCAAAGGGTATCAATTCTTAATGGTAAGTTTGTTCAATTATCGATAGTCAATGCACAGACGCATTGACCCATCCTTCTTCTTTACAAACATGACTGGTGCTCCCCATGGAGACATGCTCGGTCTAACAAACTCCTTATCCATTAATTCTTGTAACTGCTCTTTCAACTCCAACTCAGTTGGAACCTTCTATATGGTGCTTTAGAAACAGGCTCCGTTCCTGGTGCTAAGTCGATGGCAAATTCTACTTCTCGCTCTGGAGGTAATCCGGGTAATTCCTCCGGAAATACATCGGGAAAATCTCGCACAACTGCTATCTCAGAGATAACATTCTTCTCCTCTTAATGTTCCTTCAAAAATGCCAAGTATCCACTACACCCTTTTCTGATCAATCACTCGGCCCTGACTGCCGAGATAAGTGGTATGTGTGTCAACCTCTCTCCTCTAAATCTAAATGATCTCCTCGTGTTGGGTCTGAAGATGATGACCTTATTCTTGCAATCTACCGTCGCACAGTGAATCGATAGCCAATCCATGCCAAGGATCACGTCGAATCCTTGCATGTCCAACAGAATTAGGTTTGCCGGTAGCTCAAAGACATCTCCATCCATGACCCTCACGATCACGGAGTTGCAACCCTTTTCAGTATCAACCGATTTCCCAGTAGGAACAGCCACGGTTAAAACGAAGTCTAACTCCTCTAGGTTGACTTTCATCCTCTTGGTGAAGCGAGGGGTAATAAATGAGTGGGTAGACCCCGGGTCTATCAACACTCGAGCTTCGTATGTCACATCGCTTCCCTTCTTATATATTTGTAATGTACCTAACCATACATACACATATATATAGTGTTTATCATCATACTAGAATTTATCACATGTAAGTTTTTCTTATATTTTCTATATGGATGCACCTTCTCTATCTAGAAATTTCAAGAATTAAAATTCTTTATTTAAAAGGAAGCTCACCTTGAATGACATCGTTTGTATTCTAAGCCTCTTGAGCTGTGACTGCATAGGCTCTCCCTTGGACGATCGGCTTCCTCGCTTGTATAGGTCGTGGCACAGGAGCTGAAGCCGTCTTCCCTTTGTTCATCTCAGGGCACTCCTTAATCAAGTGGTCCACCTTGCCACATCGAAAACAACCCTGAGTTCCCTGTCTACAGTCCGTTGTTCTATGAGACTTGCCACACTTGGCACACGTCTCACGTGACGTGGAAGAAGCTGCTCGCGAGAACCCCTGAGTAACTATAGCTCCGGTGGTAATAGCAGGGCTCTCGTATCTTATCGGCCTCCCCGATGCAAGCAATGAGAATTTCTGCTGGTTGCTCTGCTGCGCCGGCCTCCCATAACCTTCGTGGAACGGTGGTTTCTGATTGTTTGGTATGAACCTTGGCTTTTTGTTCACCGATTCATAATTCCCCGTTCTGCTCTGATCCGTATTCCACCTTCCTTATTGCTCTCTCTGGTGATATTTATTATTATTTTCTTCCTCCACTATGAGCGCTTTGCTCATGACCTCACCATAGGTCCTCAGTTGGAATGGTGCTACTCCTCCCCTCACGTGCTGCTTCAAACCTTGCTGAAACCTCTTTGCTTTCATCATCTTTGTGATGACATAGTCGGGCGCAAAGCGAGCGAGTCGCATGAACTCCACTCCGTATTCTCTCACAGTCATCTTCCCTTGTACTAACTGCAAAAATTGAACTTCCATCTGGTTCCTCACCACTTCCGGGAAGTACTGTTTATTGAATTCCTCGATGAACTCATCCCATGTCCAAGGCATGTCTGGGGTCTCCTGAGCCCTAGTCCGTGAAACGGATTTCCACCAAGGCCCAGCCTCCCCGTCTAACATGTAGGCTGCCCAACGAACGCTCTCATCCTCTGTACACGTGAGCACACTAAAAACTTTTTCCATCTCACTCAGCCAGTTCTCAGCTGCCATGGTGTCTGCCTGTCTTGAAAAGCTAGGAGGTCTCATCCTCCTGAACTCGGTAAAAGCTGAAGACACTGGCAGTGTCGGAGCCACTGGAGGTGTCGGTGGCTAATGCTGCTCGTGGGCAGTATGAGCTGCCAAGGATGCTGCCTGTTGAGCCATAGCAGCCGCCATGGTCTCCATGGTGTGCATCATCCTCTGACGCTCCTCTCTATCCTCATTCCTTTCTCTAACTCTTTCCTGCTCTCTTTGATCTTAATCCTGACGATCTCGATCTTAGTTCTCTCCCTGATCTTGGCTTCCTTGGCCACCATTGCCAGAAGCCCCTCCATGTCCTATAGGCTCTCTATTCACGTCCGAGATAAAATCATCTCGACTACGCAAGCTTTTACTATGGCCGCTCCTGGGTCGGCCCCTTCCTCTAGAAGACATAACGGTTTGCGCATGAAAACAAGGTTTTCATTAGCAGAAGTCTCTATGCTCTGACAAAAGAATGATTGCCAGAATTTCTAAAAGAAAAAGCTTTGATACCAACTATGACAGCCCAAATTTTGGCACCCCGAAGCCCGTGCCATCAGCACGGTCCTCCAGACCGTGCCCCAAAACTATGTACGGAACATTAGTATAACAAGTAATGATAAATAAATAAAGTAATTAATTGCATAAGACAAAAAAAGTAACATGCCCATCTAGCACCAACAAAAGACAATTCTACTTTCATGTCACTGCATGAACAGAGAACCGATCTAAACCATCGGTGATGAACTGATCACCCCAGATGGTTCGCCCAAATCCATCTAATTACATTGTTTGATAAAGTAATGGCTTGACATACCAAGCCGTACAATCCACTCACAAAAACTCTCTCTCAAAGTACTCAGCTGAGTCTCCTAGAAGAAGTCTTTGGGAGGAGGCTCCAACTCGTCTCCAGGCACGTAATCCGAATCACCCGGATCTACACCTCCCGAAGCCTCAGCTACTGCTAACAAAGGACTTGCGATGTATAATCTAAAGGGGTGAGCTACATCCTAGCTCAATAGGAAACAATCACAATGAACATATAAATTAAAATCTCACATATATTCCATGATATTCTAAGCATGATGTGTCTATGCATTTGCTAGAAAAGCAGTTTAAAAACTGATGATTTGCATTCAAGTTTACTGTTGATTTATCATAAATGACACTGAACAGGCCTAAAGTAAAACTTAAATCTTCAACTTAAGTAATCCCCGAGAAATATAGCATCGAGCCCCGATGAGATACCCTTCATCGTCGTCTAAATAGACAGTTGTTAAAAATGTATTCCCTGGGAATACAACCCAAGCCCCTTTCTCACTAGGCGGCGGGGTTAAAACTCATCTTAACATCCCTGGGATGTGCTTACTGTGTATGGATAGACCTCTGCACTGGTGTACGGATTGGCCGCCGTACCGGTCATGGATATCTTACCGCGTCAGTCATGGGTATCCCGCTACGTCGGTAGGGTTATCCTAAACAAACCTCAAATAATAAAAAAAATATGTGCATTACATATAGTTATTCACCGTGTAAAGTGCTATCTTATATCATTTAGGCCTCAACAGTAATTATTCAATCACATATACATCCCTGGGATGTATAACTTACTTGCATCCACTGATGCCTTTATTACTTTCTCATCCCCTGGGGATGTCTCATTCTCATTAGATTACTTGATCTTAATTACTAGCATCACATAGATACCTTTATCACATTCTTGGTGTCACACACACACACACCCATTTTCACAAAGCTTTTCATAGTTAAAACATTTTCAATTCGGATAAACATATCACTACATACATGCTCTTACAATTAAAGTATATGTTCAAGGTGTTCCCTACGTCAATTCTCTGAAGGTCCAAGCATCAAGGTCCCACACGGCTCCTTGTGCTCGCTTTCACACGTACCACCTATGGTACATCATAACCCATGCAATACATCACTAAAGATGTAATGAAGAAGGTCCTAGACCCTCCCTCAATCTCAAAGTAAAATTCAAAAGTCAACTGAATCTGCCAAAATCGAATAATCGATTCCCAAAATCGATTAATCGAAACCCAATTTGATTAATCGATTCCCAAAATCGATTAATCAAAATCTAAAATCGATTAATCGATCCCAAATCGATTAATCAAAATCCCTAGCATAGCAAAGTCGATTCTCAAATCGAGTAGTCGAAGTCCGAAATTGATTAGTCGATTCTAAATCTATTAATCGAAATCCAAAATCGATTAATCAATTTCTCAACTCAATTAGTCGATTTCCCCAGGTCATGTTTCTCCAGCCACTAGAGGTACCCAGTCGATTAGTCGATCTCCAAATCGACTAATCGACCTTCCAAATCAATTAATCGAAATTGGGCTTACTTGCCTTTTCAACTTCCATACCAAAATCGATTAATCAAACCCCAATTTCGATTAATCGATTTGGCCAGATTCAGCCCCCTTTCGGGCTGTTCTTCCAAATCTTTTCCCTTTCTTTTCTAAGCCTTTAATTTATCCTTTTAACCCTACTTGACTGAATTTAATCATCTACATTCTATGCATTAACTTCAATTTAAAACTCACCTTCAATCAATCTCCTTTTAAAGGATTGCTTTGTTGGGTTTGATGGCTAGGGTTCCAGCCTTTGCTTCAACGATCCCAAATCGCTTTGAATCTGATAATAAATGCTCTAATCAGCCCTTTGATTTGCATTCACTCCTACCTCAATAACTCCTCTTGCTTTCTCCCTTTCCCTCTCTTCTAAATTCCTTCACCAACCAAAACAAAAGGATTCTAGGGTTATTACACCCTTATATCCTCCTTTGGTTTCAGTGTTAAGTGCATACACCAGAGATAGGTGTATGTAGCTCAAAACTAACACCATTTACTACACTCAGGTCACGTATGCACCACATCAGTTCTTCACTCCATGAATTCAAAGTTTGACCTTCACTTGGTCAAATCTACAATCAATCGGGCATGGATCCTGAGGTCAAGGTTAAACTCTCAATTTTTTGGGATATTACAAGGAGCATGAGCAACATCTGAGGATTTCTCTCCAGACATTACACGAATACTAACTCTATGCTAAGATGAGTAAATGTGAGTTTTGTTAGAGAAGGTGAGCTTCTTAGGACATGTTGTATCAGAAGAAGGTATTATAGTGGATCCAACAAAGATCGAGGTGGTGGTAAAATGGGAATAACCAAAGACTAGGACTGAGATTCGCAAATTTCTCGGTCTGGCTGGGTATTACAGAAGATTTGTAGAGGGATTTTCCAAGATTTCAGGATCACTCACAAGGCTCACAAAGAAGGATGTTAAGTTTGAGTGGACCAAGGCATGTGAGGACAGTTTTCAAGAGCTCAAGAGGAGACTTACTTCCGCACCAGTGCTGGCTATTCCATCAGGCAGTGGAGGTTTCACCGTGTACAGCATCACACAGTGGGTTAGGTTGTGTGCTCAAGTAGAATAAAAAGGTTATTGCTTATGGGTCGAGACAACTTAAGGACCATGAAAAGAATTATCCAACACATGATTTATAACTAGCAACGGTGATCTTTTCATTAAAAATATGGAGACATTACCTGTATGGAGAAACCTTTGGGATCTTCACGAATCATAAGAGCCTCAAGTACTTGTTCACACAGAAGGAATTAAATATGAGGCAATGTAGATGGATCAAATTTCTCAAGGATTATGATTGCTCCATTTAGTATCACCCAGGCAAGGCGAATGTGGTAGCAGATGCCTTGAGTCAGAAGAGTTTGGCTCAGCTATCGAGCCTTATCATGGGGATCCGTAGATGGAAACACCTGGAACACCTTTCCTTATATGACACAAAGATCGAGGTGAAAGATTCAGGAGCTTTCTTGGCAAACATAACTATTTGACCAATGATCTTTAGTAGCATCTATGAGCTGCAGATGAAAGATACAGAGTTAGTAAAGATCAGGCAGAGTGTGACCAATGGCAAAAAACTAGATTTCTCCATCAAAGAGGATGGGTCGCTATTATTTAGAGGGCGTCTATGTATACCGACCGATGCCGGTCTTCAGCAAACTATTTTAGACGAGGCCCACAAGTTAAAGTATGCTATTCATCCTGGTGGTACCAAGATGTACCAAGATTTGAAGAAAAGTTACTGGTGGAGAGGTTTAAAGAAAGACGTCACCGAGTATGTCTCAAAGTGCTCTCGATATGTCAGCAAGTGAAGGTGGATCATCGACATCCAGCAGGTCTGTTACAACCTCTATCAATATTGGAGTGGAAATGGGAGTCAATTTCTATGGACTTCATTTTACGATTACCACAGGCAATAAAGTAGCATAATGCCATTTGGGTAGTCATTGATAGACTAACCAAGTCGGCTCATTTCTTGCCATACAACACGACGTATATGACAGGGAGGCTCGCAGAGATGTATATGAAAGAGGTCGTCCGATTGCATGGTATTCCGGTGAGCATTGTCTCAGATCGTGACCTGTTGTTATATACATCACAGTTTTGGCAGAGGCTTCAAGAGGGAATGGGTACGAGATTGGACTTCAGTTCGGAGTTTCACCCACAAATGGATGGACAAGCTGAAAGGGTAAATCAGGTCATTGAAGATATGCTCGGAGCTTGTATGATTGATTTTCAAGGATCATGGGATCAACACCTACCATTGATTGAATTTACTTATAATAGCAGCTATCAGTCGAGCATTGGTATGACCCCTTACAAAGCACTATATGGACAGAGATGTAGATCTCCGATTAATTAGGAAGAGACCAGAAAAAAGTTTATATTGGGTCCAGAAGTTATAAAGAGTAAAGCAGAAGCCATTCATCTGATTCGTGAGAGGATTAGGACAGCTCAGAGTAGACAGAAAAGTTATGCTGATTTAAAAAGGACTAGTGTCGATTTCAAGTTGGAGATCACGTGTTCGTCAAAATTTCACCAATAAAGAGTGATACGCTTTGAAAATTAAGTGGGGAAAACTAAGCCCACACTATATAGGACCTTTCGACATTTTGGGACGAGTTGGTAAAGTTGCATATAGAGTTGTTCTACCCCTGCAACTCGATAGGGTACAAATGTGTTTCATGTATTGATGCTAAGGAAGTATGTGAAGGATACGACTCACATTTTCGATGAGCAACTGATTGAAATTTACAAGGATTTGACCGTTAGAGAAGAACCTGTGCAGATACTCGATCGGAAAGAGCAAGTGTTACACACTAAACGTATTCCCTTAGTGCTTGTAAAGTGGCGGAATCACTTAGCGGAGGAGGCCACTTAGGAGCGCAAAGACGAGATCCGTGATCAATACCCACTTTTGTTTTAATGAGATTCGAGAGAATTTTGTGTGCTTATATATATTAATGAAGTATACACTCGGTGTTTGGACTTATATGTAGCTCGTTGAATTTATAAAGAGCACCGTGTTTGAAGATTGAAGGAGATTGCATTCAGTTGGGTGTGAAAACTCAATTTCTAAGGTTTTCTGTCAAAACCGATCGATTGAAATATAAATCGATCGTTCGATTTTGACAGAACAGAGAAACATGTTTTCTGTCAAAACTGATCGATCGAAATGGAAATCGATTGATCAAAATTTAACTGATCGTTCGATTTGACAGGATAGAGAAATAACAAAAATTGTGAAAAATTGATCGATCGAACTGGAAACTGATCGATCAATTTTGGAAATCGATCGATCGATCGAAATAATTGATCGATGTAGTTAAAAAGAGAAACTAATCGATCGATTTTAGAAATCGATTGATCAATTTGGGCAATATAAATGGGAATTGGGCTTTTCTATTTTGAAATCGCACGATTTCTTTGGCTTCCTTTTTCCTCTCATTCTTAGAGATCACCAAGCCTTGATTTTTCAACTGTTGAAGCAACGATTCTTCACCAGTTGATCCAAATCTCTTCTAAAGGTAAACCCTATCTTTCCATTGAATTCGATTTTCGCATTTCAAAGTTCCAACCCTAGCTTCCTTAATTTGTTTGAAATCAAATTGCTCCCAAAACTAAACAAGCCACTAAACCTCCAACGCCGAAGAATCCCACATCGTAGGAGGGATCTTCGCGACAACCGCCACCACTAGAACGACCCAATGCGTGGTGGGCGGTGAAGGATTTTGTAGTTGAATGGATTTTCGATCAGGAACTTTTTTACGAGCACGAAGTGACCAAATGGGCATTTTAATATCTCGGAAAGTCCATACTGGAAAGTTTACTTCACCCTTTTATTGACCATTACTGTCCATGTTTGGTAAGACTCTTTTACCAAAACATGTATACGGGTGACAAAGAGGACACCATATGCACGTAGATAGACAATAGGGTCTATGAATTCAACCATGGCCATGTCCCTGACGCGATGGAATGATATGGGGAATACTATGACGAGATCGATTTGATGGAACCAAACCCAGAACCTGTCGACCATCATATCGTACTTGAGAAAATGACCAACGACATGCACCGATTAGGCTAGTCTGTGAAGAGGGCCTAGTTACCCCGTCATTTATGGATGTTGGATATAATTTTTAAGTGCAACGTTTACCCATTAAGATACAAAATGGAAAGGGTAGGGGTCGTACAATGGACACTATTTTTGGCTTTTTCAGGCCAATGGTTTAGTACCCTGGAGGTAGTTTTTGATGGCATAAAATATGCCCGTGGGAAGATGCTGGAAGGAGGAGCTAAACCTACGGAGCAAATACCATATGCTCACCTTATCTCCAGCATGATTGAGGATTACCCAGGCTGTGAGGAGTATGTGATTTCGGACGATGAGCCAAAACTAAAAGACAGCGTAAAGCACTACTCCCTGAAGGAATGGAAGAAAAGTTATAATCAGTTGGAGAAGAGTCAGGGAGTAGGAGAACAGGAGCAACCGGCACCCGCTGCTCAAGGATAAGACCAGCCAACACCAGCAGATCTACCTTAGCAATGTGTTCCATGTCGTGCACCCCCACCTCAATAGGGACCTGTAGCGACGATCGAGGATGTTCTGGCCCTCATGGCTCAGAACAACTGCCAGCTGCACCGTCGTTTGGATTACCACGAGGGCGTGCTGACACATTTGATGCGGCAGGCATATCCTACTGACTATATGTCATACCTCGATGACGCACGTACATACGTGGCTGACTCGAGTTCCTACACCGCAAACGCATCTACTTCCAGGAGTAGGGATACGGCGGGTGATGGGGCTGGACCATCAGATGCACAACCAGATCAGTGAGAGGAGGGGGGGGGGGGGGGGTTATCCAGAGTTTTTTTTTTTTAAATTTACTTTTGAAACTTCAAAGGTTTGTATTTTGGTTAAATCAAGAACGCTTAGGTCTTAGGATACCTTCGAATCACTTTTTTTATGAATATGTATAAATTTTAATTACATCATTTGGTTGTGGTTCATAACAATTGTCATGAATGATTGCATATATTGTTATATCTGCACATGCTTAGTTGAATGTAGGCTTAGTTGATTAGTTGATAGTAAGTTGGACGTATACAATAGATGTGATATATTCTTGTCTACGAGACTAAAATGGGTACTTGAATAGTTTAATTATTTAGTTGTGAGTATGGTCTAATTTTTAAAAGGAGTACTCAATTAAAGGATTGGATTCTTTTCAGTATGAACTTTCGATTTCTTAAATGTCCTTTAGTTCGTGAACGCTCGCCTAAGTATAGAACTGAGTGTTGTTTCCAGCCCATGAGACGCTACTCCATTTTCGGGGATGAAAATTCCTAAGGAGGGGAGAATGTGATGTCCCAAAAAATTTTAATTTCCAAACAAGTCCGATTTCGTGTGATATTGACCGTTAGATAAGTGACTGTACACCGACGCACGGTGTATTGGCTTAGCTCTCAAAGGGTATCATTAGGTACAAAAGCAAATGGATGAGGTATTTCATTTTCTTTTGCTTGGTTTGTTTGGTGAGAATAGAAAGGAAGAAGAGATGATCGTGTGATCACGCCATATGCGATAAGGAGAGTGAAGAGTGGTGTGTGCTTAAGTGGGGATTCAACGTAGACTTCGTTTCGATTCAATCGCAAGAGGAATCCACAAAATTCGCTCTGAAACCCTCTGTGGCATCTACTCTTGGAAAGCTTATGACCGATCAAAGAAAGGTAAGCGAGAATGTGTAAATTTTGTGATTTGTGATTATGTTAAGCTATAGTAAACATATAATTGAAAATCGTGAGGTATAGGATCAAATTTTGGGGACAAATGAGTCAGGGAAGAAGATGCCCGTGTGGTTGAAAATCTGTCAAAACCGATCGATCGAAATCAGTAACGGATAGATCGATTTTGATAGGGCAGAGATGTGAAGTGTTTCTGGAGAAATCGATCGATCAAAATGAAATTTGATCGATCGATCGAAATGAAATTCGATCGATCGATTTATGAACCGATCGATCAAATTGTGACGACAGAGAAATGTGAATTTTCTGAAGAAACCAATCGATCGAACTAGGATTCGATCGATCGATTTTAGAAATCGATTGATCAATTAGCCCAAAAATTTTGAACTCGAATACGGTCACCTCGGTATGCGTGCTCAAAAAAGTCGCACGATAACTTTGGAAGTTATGTGTAAGTAAACTTGAAAGAATGTTATTGGTGAAAATAAATTTGATTTAGACTTGGTGAAGGCCTTTTGCCAATGACTCGTACACCAATTCGTGTATGCGTGCCCAACATCTAAGTCTAATTTAATATCAAGTGGATAGAATTTGTAAATAAAATATCATGATATTTGTTTTGCTTAAGTTTGCTATATAAGAAAGAGGAGAGTAGAGCAAGCTCTCACTCATTGTGGCTCTCGTGAATCTCAGATCCTTCTTACACATCACCTGAATCACTCTCGTGATCTTGACCGTAGGAAAGTTTTGTTGTCCGCCACTAATTAGATTGAAGGGATTGAGAAAGAGTGTTGCAAATCGTGTGTGAAACGATCTTTGGAAATGTGTGCGTGAAGGGTAAGACTCTCTGTACGTGCTAAGCGGAGCTCGTTCTAGATTTCTACCGACATTGGACTTTGCAAGATTCAATCCGACATTGGAATTGGATCATCGGAAGCCATGGAACCGACCTTGAAATGGTACGCAACTTAATGTTTCAATTTGTGAATTTATTAGCCTTAATTTAGACTTGTTTGTATATGCAAGTAGGATAGAATTAGTTTAGTTTTGAAGGAAAAATAATTCAAGAAGAGAAATCTGAAAACAGTATAAATTTGAAGGAATCGAATGTTCGAATCCAAAATCAAACGTTCGAATTTGAAATCGAACGTTCGAAAATAGAATCGAACGATTGATTTTGGCTCTGACTGACAAGGTCGATTTCGGAAGAAATCGAGCGTTCGAAAATGAAATCGAACGTTCGAATTTTCCCTGTTTCTGGCTTTCTTTGTTTTTCTTTGGAAAAACTTTTGGAAACTTTTGTCTGTTAGTTTTAGACATTATTAACACATATGTGGTGTTAATTAAATATAGGTTAAGTGTGGAAAACCTTTGGTGAGAACTTTTGGATAGCCTTGATCGAATTCGAGTCTAAGGTAGGGGAACCTCAATATTAATTACATTTTTTCTGAAAGAATATGATTTTATTTTCTGAATACATCTGAATTTGTTTCCGAATATATCATGAACTCCAAATTTGATCTAAATTTGTCTTGAATTTGATTAGCATGAACTCTAAACCATAAATTTTGATTACATTTGAATATGATCCTGACTTGTGAATTCTGCATCTGAATTATATAATAGAATCTTCATATGAGATATGTATTAGAAACGACATGTGATTTAAGGTTCTCGTGAATGAATCTCTACCGACGCGGCGGGATATCCGTGACCGATACAATGGGATATCCGTGAGTTTGTTCCTAAACCTATTTGACTGTGTATCTATATGGCATAAGTTACCCTCATAACGCAAGTGTTTGTTGCATATCCTGAAAAGGGTTCATTGAACGACGATGGTTAGTTAGGGGTTCCCATCGGTATTATTCCTGCTCTCATGATATAGTAACTTGAAAAGAATTTTAAGTTAGGATTTACGTCATTAATTAGAAAAACATTGCATGAATAAGAATCCAAAAATATATGAAATCCTGACTCGTTTGATTTCCTTTTATAACACTTTACCTGATATCGCCTTGGAAATTTAGTAAATGACCTGTTTTAAATATATGTTTTGAAAACACATCTGCTTCGAATTTCCTCTTTGAAAACCATATTTGTTATGACAAAATGTAAATAAAATTGAGTTTCTTCTGCTGAGCTTAGACTATTAGCTCACCCAGACTATACGTCACAGGTGTAGATGCTCAAAATCAGGGTTACGAAAGTGATCCCGACTACGAACCAGAGGAAGAATCAAAGATTCCTCCTTAGGAGTTCTTTTCGTTGACTGCTCTGTGTGATTTTGAGTAGTTACCTTTTGATTATGGACCCAAGGCCTTGTATTTTGTTTTACTGATATCATTTTGAGGAACCACTATTAGGAATCATTGTTTAGGTATTAGATTGGCTATCACTGGCGGTTCTTCTTGGTTCCTTTTTGAGATATATTTTGAATAAGAGATCTCTTATGTTTACTATGTTAGATTAGTTTATTTTCTATTTACTTTATACTTTTATATGTATGTACCTGTGCCTTGGCAAGTCGACCTTTCCAATACTCTAGGATTGGGAAAGTCGGGTCGTCACAGATTCGACCGATTGATTTGGCCTGTTTCTGAGCTCTTTCTGTTTTTAGTAAAAGGACTTGGGGAGACTTTAGAATTTCCCATTTTTCATCACATTTGACATATAGGATGAGCTTTATTGTGTTTAAGGTCGGGATCAAGGATGCGTGATGTGAAGGTTGCCTTGAAAAAGGAAAGCTTCGTTTTGGCTTTGAGTTGTGGTAGGAAAAATTCCATACCATGTGCGTTTGATACATCTAGCATGAATATTGTGATATGATGTGTAAATTGCTACAAAATTCACTTTTTGTATTATATATGGAGCTGACATTCTGTAAATTATTATGAAATCTATATAACATATTTAAGGGTGAATGATAAGTACTCATAAGAGGTTGTATTAACGTTAGTGTTGTCTTCCTTTCTTCACAATTTTCAAAAACAAAATAGATAGCTTTTATGATGATGTCCATGGAAATCAGCAACCACTTGGGGTCAATATAACACATAAAGTCCATCCATTTCATTTATTTCAAAAGAAAGAAGTTCGATTAGATTCATAAGTGCATAAAAAAATTAGTTAACTTTTGCTATAAAAAAATCTGGAATAAAATCGGTTTCTATGTGTATATAAACATTAACAACTTCTAACTAAGTACAATGACCTGACATATTCAATATCTTATTCTGCTTTTTCTCTTCCATTTAGGATGCTTTCTTCGTTACCAACTATAAAAATACCTGTTTGTCTATATCCACTATGTTGGTCATAAGAATTTACAAAATATTATCCACAAAAAATGACTTGAAATCAATAACAATGATACAAACAATAGCTATGACTTTACTTGAATAAGAATTGTTAACTGACATGCAAGTACTATCTTCTCCCATCATATTGTTTGTTAAGAAGGTGTACTATACATTCCCAAGGCTTCATAATGAGATTGCAAATGAACAAAGAAAAAAACATTAAAGAGTCTGTAGATTAATATTACCGACATCAACTCTTCCGCTTACTCATTTCTCTTTCCATTATAATGTACAAAAATATAGAAATGATGAACTTTATATATATTTGAATATTAATGAGCATATGAACAATGACATTGATTTTCAGTGCTAACTTAATTATTTCTGAATCCACAATGCGAGTATAAACATAAATCAACGCTTCATTCCTTTGTCATTTTAGCAATTTAATTTCCTACTCCCTGTTTTATTAAGATCTTCTATAACAAGTAGATATATACGCTCAATTAATTTTCTCCATACTATTCATATATTTGAATTTTTTGTTTCTACTATTTACAATGTTTGATGGTGTACTACTAATTAATTTCCTGAGTACTAAAATATATATAGTCGTAATAACATATTCTTCACTTGTCTCTTTTCCCTAGAATTTTATATTCAAAATTCTTGTACTAGACGATGAAAAAGGAGGGGAAGAAAACATAAATGGAAAAAGAAACTCCTAATAAAAATAGGGACAAAGAATTATTATTTGATATATATGTTTTTATAAAAATTACTATTATTTACTTTGACTAATATATTAACACGATCTTCCGCTTCATTAGAGTCAAAATCAGACGAGCGTCGCCGATATCAAAGAGAATATTATGCTCGACTAACGAAAGACTAAAAACAAAAAATATATAAGCGAGACAAAGAGACATAGAAGGAAGAAAAATGTGGTTTTTGATGTCAATATGCAAAAAGAGCATACAACGACATCTGACTTCTTAATGATTGACTTACATCCTCTACCAATTTATTTGACAAATAAAGCTAACATCAATAGAATAAATAGTCTCATATATATTAATTTACTTATCAATAGAATGATCTTGTTAGATAGTGAAAAAAGGTACAATAGTTCTCCAATATAATTGTAATTCAATTTTCTTATTTTAGAAATAGCGACGACGCAATTGGAGAGAAAACACGAAAGAAAACCTGCACAAGGAATAAATAATTTCAAATTTCCTTTCCTTCGAAATCTTATGACTAAAGATTTTTCTTCTATAAAGAAATAGCACGTCAAAGTCGAGAGCATGGACAACAATACTATGGCAAAACTATGTTGAAAAAATCTTATGTTCATGAAGAAAATAAATAGAAGAAGTAAAAAACCACTAATATTGTGAAAATCGGACCTCCAGATCGTAGATCACAATCTGAATACAGAATACTTGGTACATTCACATCAAATTTCCTTTCCTTCGAAATCTTATGACTAAAGATTTTTCTTCTATAAAGAAATAGCACGTCAAAGTCGAGAGCATGGACAACAATACTATGGCAAAACTATGTTGAAAAAATCTTATGTTCATGAAGAAAATAAATAGAAGAAATAAAAAACCACTAATATTGTGAAAATCGGACCTCCAGATCGTAGATCACAATCTGAATACAGAATACTTGGTACATTCACACACATACGGAAATCAAAGCAGAATATACATGGCATAATTAAAATCTCCAGTTCTAATATCCAGTATGAACAATAAACTAAACAAACCACCGGGGATGGCCAACCATCACCTAATAGTGGTGCACCATACATGCATAATAACACGAACGTACCAAGCCTAAACTTACCAAAATCCACGATGTACTAAATCTACGATCCCGAAATTCTTACAAATCCTCAAGTTCGCTGTCCTGATAGTGTTATATCTGTGACGTATAGTCAGGGTGAACTAACAACTAAGCTCAGTAGAGAAAACTGATACCAATATATATCTCATCAGCCATGCATAGATTCAAAGACAAGGATCAAAACATTTTTAAATTAAAACTGATGACATTTTCATACTCAAAATAGAGACTGAATTCAAAGTCCTTTTTCTTATCAAAACCTAAACTGATTTCAAATGCCTTTTACCTTTTCTTATCAAAACCTAAACTTTGTATCAAAACAGGGTGTCTTGTTCATGTTAAAACGGAACGCAACTTATTGAGTTTAATTCACAATTTCTTATATGTCTTATCTTAGGTTCACTTAGTCAGATTTGCATTCCCTTACATGCCTTATCTTGATTTACTGAGTTCGATTCATATCCTCTTACATGTCTTATCTTGAGTTTACTGAATTTGATTCACATTTACTTACATGTCTAACTTATTTACTAAGTTCGATTCACGTTTACTTACATGTCTTATTTGAATCACATATATCCCGCCGTGCCGGTTCGATTCACGAATTAGCCGCAATACCAGTTCGATTTCGCCCTAGTGGCCCACAAGGTAATTATAATCAGCCCATAGCAGTCCACAAACACATAATCCGCCCTCGCAGTCCACGGTGTGTAGGGTACTTATAATCGGCCTATAGCGGTCCACAGATAAACATAATCCGTCCTAGCGGTCGACATTATATTTTTCTTGTCTTATGGTTCGATTCATGGATATCCCATAATGCCGATTTGATTCACGGAGACTGTCGTATGAGTTTAATTCACGGAAACTGTCGTACCAGTTCGATTCACGAAGACTGCCGTACCAGTTCGATTCCTGGTTATCCGTCGTGCCGGTTCGATTCATGGACTACGTACCAGTTTGATTCACAGTTATCCGCCGTGCTAGTTCGATTTACTTACATGGCTTACATATTCAATTCACGGATATCCCGCCGTGCCGGATCGATTAGCATATTATATTTGATTCTTGTTCAAGTTCTTATTTCAAGTTCATTTTTGAAGT